>JAQSUU010000015.1:41922500-51922500 GCA_038087645.1 Saccharum hybrid cultivar R570 | reverse complement strand
ATAATAAAATAAGTTTGATGTTGCATTCATGCTGCTGCATTTATTTTACTTTGTGGTGTGAAATTTATTTCATTTGATTTGGTTTAGAAATTTCTATTTGAAATAAGTTTTGGAAAATAAAAAAAAAAGAAAAGAAAGTAGCTTACCTGTTTACCTGCTGCTGGCGGCCCGAAGGTCGGCCTGTTCTTCCGCCTGGGCTGCGTAGTAGGGCCGCTACCGCTCCCTCTTCCCCGTCAGCGTCGCGTGGGCCGAGCCCACGACCGCGCGCCCAGTCGGCCCAGCGCCGCGGCAGCTCCCTTCTCCCTCTCATGAGCCGCTGATTGGTGGGGGCCGCTCGTCAGCCGTATCCCTTACCTCCGGCTCGTAGTCGAGTTGGACTCCAAGTCGGTGAGTTTCGATTCCTACCGATTCGTTTTGGTTCGATCCGTAGGTCATGTTCCCCTATATAAGGCACATACCATCCTATGCTGTATCCGTTTTCGCCCTCCTCTTTTCCATCTACTAGCCGGCGCCGTTTTCCTTTGTGTTCGTCGCGCCATCGACGAGCTCAAGTTCCGACCACCGCGGGAGGTTGCTCGGTCATCACAGCTTCGTTTTCCGCAAGTAGCTGTCGGGGATACTTGACGCGGTAATGATTCCGCACTGAGCCTCCTTGATTTTGCATGTCTTTTGTTCCTTGTTTAACTTCACCGGTGGCATAGGGATTTCGCCGGTGACTGTGCTCGTCCAATCTCACCTCCATCCGGTCTTCGGTTCCGGTGAAGCCCTAGGTGAGCTCGCGCAGTTCCCCTCTTCCTCTCTATGCTTTTCCCGTGGTCGGGGGTGGCCGGAATCTCGATTTTGAGGAGCTCCGGCGAGCTCATGGCGGCAGCCATGGCGGCCACCGGCCGAATGAACAGGAGATGGCCGGAATCTTCTTTATGTTATACTCGAATTGAATGTCAGCTGTCCGATTTGAGATCGATGGCCCAGATTAGAAGATACCCCTTCGCGGGTAATCTTTTTAAAGAGACCCTCAAGTTTTTAGAAACTAACCCGCAGTCCTTGGCGCATTCCAGAGAATTACGTTTTCACATTTGGAAAGCGTATTTTCAACCGGTTAAATCAAAAATACGTTTTCAGCAATTTACAGTTTTGCCACTAGAATTGTTTTAGTCATAAAATCTTCGTTTTAACTCCGATTTGATCCGTTCAAATTGCGTTAGGTTCGTATTTGCGAACTCTACATGTTAGTATAGTTTTACAGTTAGTTTTGATAATTTATTTTTCGAGTTTATAATTAAGTATTTATTTATCTATAGGAAATCTTAGAAAATTCATAACTTTTACGTTTTAACTCCGATTTTGGTGATCTTTGCGTCTGTGTGATCGTAGAAACGTGTAGAAGAGTTTTATAAACTTTTATTACTGTTTTGTTACTGTTGGTGTACTGTTCTAATTATATCTATTTGTTTGCTTCGTGTATGTTTGATTGGATGCATGTATGTTGTTGATTGATGATCGAGTATAGAAGGTGAGCAGTACTTGGACGATTCGGAGTATTACTTTGAGCCAAGTCAGCAGTATCATTTGGAGAGCTTTGATCAAGGCAAGTATAACACAGGACTATCCTTGCTACCTATTCATCAAAATGATCATACATATGCATGTGCTTACCTTGACAACCTTAGAGATTATAACTTAGTGCTTGATGTCTTGATTCCTTGTCAACCTTGGGTATGCATATGGGTAGCTATGGCTAGTGCTTAAACTAAGAACAATGATCTTGCAATATGATTAATGGATCAAGCAACCAATTATTAAGATGATTTAATTTTTGTTAAAAGGGGGCTAGAGCATGTGTATTATTTTTGATGCTCTAGTTACTCTCCGTAAGGACTTATCTGTACGTGATCATCCGGGATATACAGTACAGCTGTGAGGGCTATATGGCTCTGGCTCTAGTTGTTCAAGAGACCTTTTCTAGCTTGTTAGTGGTTACCTTAAATGGCGTAAGAATGGCTTGACACTTTGGGTGTAGTGCGAGCCCCTGGCCTAGTGTGTATAGGCTGCGGTTGTTGTGCCACAGGGAAGGGGGGTTCTACATCTGCCTGCCGAGTGAAATCTAATGGCCCTAACTTGTTAGACGAACTTTTGAGTGGCTTTATATGGTTCTCGGGTGTTTGGGCTTGATCTCCCCACTCATTTGGAAATCATGACTTACAGTGAAAGTGTACACCTCTGCGCAGAGTTAAAAACTGGTATACTAGCCGTGCTCACGGATACGAGCGGCCTTGGAACATTTACAGATAGATGATCACCATTGTTATATCATGTTTAATTACTGTTGTTATTATTATGCTCTTGTTAATGTTATTCGTTATCATTATTGCAATTGATCATTGGTTCTTTAATGGGAAGTGGTTTATCTTGATGCTACTCAATTGCTAATATATGATTAAAAAGCTAAACGCAGTTAGACAGTGTCTAGCCTTTTTGAGCCTCATGAACCCTGTGTTATATTTGTGGAGTTCGACATGGACTCACTCTTGCTATTTCCACCATAACAGATGAAGATAATGAGGAAGATTATCGGAATGAGTACTAGTCTTGGTGTCAACCAGTCAACCGTGTCCCTGTGTGGAGTTTCCGCTGAAGAATTACTATTAGTTATTATTACCTATCGTTCAAGACTATGTCTTAAATACTTATTCGTTATGTAATAAGCACTGTGATGATACTTTGTAATTTGTCAACTTATGTGTGCGACTGTTTTCTGGGGCGCACATGAGTCTTTTATACATCCTATTTTTGTCCTTAAAAATGGGTGTGACAGATTGGTATCAGAGCCGTGTTGATTGTAGGACGCAAGCCTAGTTAGAATGGTCGTTGATAGCATCCATACCTCACTTAATTCATGCTTCGTCTTTCACCTTGTTAATTACTAAAGTTTTATGCTTCCTCTACTTTATTCTATTGCGAAAATACATTGATTCTATCTAATCTATGTCTAAATCTTGTAGATGCCTCCTCATCCCCGTTTGTCAGCTGCACAATATGTTGCCCGTTTCAAACCCCAGGAGCCAAAGGAAGAGGGCGATCAAGAGCTATCCGATGCTGAATCAAGAGTTGGTGATACACCTATGGAGGATGTAGTTATGGGGTGGACTACGAAGTTTCATATCATGGTTCCTAAGGCTGATGCTTTCTTCCATGATATGTTGACAAGAACCTTGGATAACTACTACTACGACTGGGAGGCTACTTTAGAGTATCGCAGTGCAGAGTATAGTCATCCATGGATGGATTCCTATTGGAAGACGGAATTATGGGTCAAGAAAAGGGATCCTACCACTAAGGAGCCTAAGGTGGAGTCAAAGTTCATTACCCGAGTGAGCCGGGCAACTGTGGAGACAAGCATGGAGGATGTCGCTTTCAATGCATTTGTTTACTACCATGGTCTACGCTCGGACAGGACGTTAAAGGGTGCACTCCGGCATTTTCCTTGTTTCTTACATGACAAGGGTATTTGGACTGTGCCGCCTGCAGATGATTCCTCCTTGACTTTACAAGCTACGGTGGGATTAGCTCGTGAATTGGCTCTCCATGAGGTGGATTTGAAGGATGAGTTGCTGAAGGAAAAAGAACTTAAGGAGCAAGCTTATAAGGAGATTGACCAATTAAGGGCGGAGTTAGGTCGTCCCAAGATTTATGAGAAGCTTAATTAGGAAATAGGAAAAATCCCTATGCAATAAGAACGATAGTAGTTGCGAGTTAATTTTAAGTTTGGATTGTTTTAAGAGTCAGTTTGTGGTGTGAACAATTGTGTGATTGATGGATTGTTATTATGATAATGTGTGATTTGGATCTTTGTAATGTGTGCTGGAGTTTTGTAGACATGTCTACAAATTCCATGGTTAAGAATATTAAGTTTGATCAAGATATATTAGTTGAATATGAGGTTAAATTAGTTCTGTCCTTTGCTGATTTTTGGATCAGTCTGGGATGTTTTAGAAATAACTTAAAATCCGTTCATGAGAAATTTAAGAAATTTTACTGGGAATAATTAGACTTCTATATCTTTCCAATCCCACAAGAATCACCTTAATATCTATTATGAGTTAAGAGATATACCTGTTTCAAGTTGGAGTTACTGCACAGTCTGGAAATCTGGAACAGTTTCTGTTAAGTTCAGTTTTTGACCAATTTATTGACAGAATCAGAAAAAGTGTTGTGAATACGAGTTGTAGATAATTTTATAAGCTTTCCAATCATGTAAAGATCATCTGATTTGGACATCTGTAGCTCGAGATATGACAGTTTTACTGAGTTGCTGAAATTGGAGTTCGCCCAGAAAATCAGATTTTGTTATACTATTGTATACATCATCTCGGATTGTACTGAATTCCATCTTCTGTGTTTTGGAAACAGATGTCAGGCAGAGGTCGTGGCAGAGGTCGTGGGGGTGCTAATCCACCCGTTACTATGGAGGAACTCATGCAAACCCAGAATCAGCTGATGCAGATGTTTATGCAGCATATGCAGAACAATCCCCCTGTTGGAGGACCACCACCTGTTCAAGTGAGGGATAAGCGTGGAGAATTTTTAAAGGGACGCCCTCCAGTGTTTTCTCATGCTGCTGATCCTTTAGAAGCAGATGATTGGGCAAGGGCAGTGGAGAAACAGCTGAATATAGTTCAATGCAATGATATGGAAAAGGTGTTGTATGCATCTGGTCAGTTACAAGGGACAGCTCAGACTTGGTGGGAGTCGTACCAGGCTGCACGCCCTGACAATGCTCCTCCTATCACTTGGAATGAGTTTGTTAGAGATTTTCGAGCTCGTCATATTCCTGAAGGTATAATTGAGCTGAAGCAGGAAGAATTCAGAAACCTGAGGATGGGACAGATGAGTGTGAGTGAATATCATGACAGGTTTACCCAGTTGGCTCGCTATGCTCCCAATGAAGTTAGGGAAGATGCAGACAAGCAGCGTCTTTTCTTGAAGGGAATATATTATGATCTTCGCTTGCAGCTGAAGGGGAATAACTATGCTAGTTTTCAAGAGCTGGTGAACAAAGCGATTGTGCTGGATAATGAGCGTAGGGAGATGGATAGAAAGAGGAAGATGAAGGTGCAAGGCTCAGGAAGCAACAACCGTCAACGCACAAATTCTCAGCATGGCTTTCATCAGAAGTTTCAGGGACCGATTAGCCAGTGGAATCGCAATTCAAATCAGAGGTGGTCCCAAAATTGGCAAAACAATCAGTCGCAACAGCGTTCATCATATCCACAGCGTCAACAGTATCAGCAGACTGGGCAACAGACTCCTCGCACTGGAAATCCCAATGCTACCCCCATAAAGAATAGTACTCCCAGCACTCCTATTAGATGCTTTGTCTGTGGTAAAGAGGGTCATTTGTCTTATAATTGTCCTGAGAAGCAGAACCAACAGACTCCTCAGAGCCAGAAGAGCAATCAGAGGCAATCCGGTGCTGGAAGGGTGAATCACGTGTCTTCTGATACAGCTCATAATGCACCAGAAGTTATGATTGGTACGTTCAATGTACATTCCACTCCCGCAACTGTTCTTTTTGACTCTGGAGCATCTCATACATTCATATCCAATATTTTTGTTAAAATACATAGTATACCCATGCTAGCTATGAAAGAACCTCTCTTAGTAAATTCACCTGGAGGTACCATGCAAACCAGTAATCGTTGTCTTCCGATTAGTATGGTATTAAGGGGGGTAGAGTTTAAGATAACTCCTATAGTGTTGAGAACATCTGGGATTGATGTGATATTGGGTATGGACTGGATGATGCAAAATCAGGCAGAGATTCAGTGTCAGCAGAAAGTGGTAGTTGTGACTGCGCCTAATGGAGATAAAATCAATGTGAATGTAGCAGTGCAGAAGCAACCAACCGCGGTGGTGAATCAGATTGAAGATACTATTAAGGAGAATTCAGTGATTGAGGAATTTCCGGATGTCTTCCCTGATGAATTGCCAGGTATGCCACCTGACCGAGACATTGAATTTCTTATTGAATTATTACCTGGAACTGCACCTATAGCCAAACGACCATATAGGATGGGAGTAGATGAATTAGAAGAACTTAAGAAACAAATTAAAGAATTACAAGAAAAAGGTTTTATTCGACCTAGTTCATCACCTTGGGGAGCACCAGTTATTTTTGTTGATAAGAAAGATGGTGGTCAGAGGATGTGTGTTGATTATCGGTCACTAAATGAAGTAACTATCAAGAATAAGTATCCTTTGCCCCGGATTGATGACTTGTTTGATCAGTTGAGAGGTGCTTGTGTGTTCTCTAAGATTGATTTACGTTCTGGATATCATCAGTTGAAGATTCGTGTTTCTGATATTCCAAAGACAGCTTTTACTACAAGGTATGGATTGTATGAGTATACTGTTATGTCGTTTGGATTGACCAATGCACCTGCATACTTTATGTACATGATGAATAAGGTGTTCATGGAATACTTGGATAAGTTTGTGGTAGTGTTTATTGATGATATACTGGTATTTTCCAAGACAGAGGTAGAGCATGCTGAACATTTGAGGTTGGTATTGCAGAAGCTTAGAGAGCATAAACTGTATGCGAAGCGAAGTAAATGTGAGTTTTGGTTGAAGGAAGTTTCTTTTCTTGGTCATATTGTTTCTAATGGAGGTATATCAGTGGATCCAGGCAAGGTAAAGGATGTATTGAATTGGAAACCACCTACTGATGTTAGTGAGATTCGCAGTTTCCTGGGTTTAGCTGGATATTATAGACGGTTCATTGAAGGGTTTTCTAAACTTGCTAAACCTATGACATCTCTGTTAGAGAAGAATGCCAAGTTTGTGTGGTCAGATAAATGTCAAGCTAGTTTTGAGGAGTTGAAAAAGAGGTTGACTACAGCGCCTATTTTGGTTTTACCAGATTTGAGTAAGAAGTTTTCTATTTATTGTGATGCTTCTCGTCAAGGTTTGGGATGTGTTCTTATGCAAGAAGGCAGAGTTGTGGCATATGCATCTAGACAGTTGAGAAAGCATGAGTTGAATTATCCTACACATGATTTGGAGTTAGCAGCTGTCGTTCATGCTTTAAAGATTTGGAGACATTATTTGATTGGACATAAGAGTGATATATACACTGATCATAAGAGTTTGAAGTATATTTTCACTCAGTCAGATCTGAATTTGAGGCAATGCAGATGGTTGGAGTTGATTAAGGATTATGATATTGAGATACACTATCATCCTGGTAAGGCTAATGTAGTAGCTGATGCTCTTAGTAGGAAGAGTTATGCCAATGAGATAAGAACATTGTCTATGGCTAGTGAGTTATGTGCTGAATTTGAATATTTGAACTTGGGAATTGTTACTAATGCAATGGAATTAGTAATAGAGCCTACTTTAGAGCAAGAGATCTATAAGGGTCAATTGAAGGATGAGAAACTAAAGAAGATAGCGGAGGATATAGTGATTGGTAAGTCACCAGGCTTTAGAATGGATGATAATGGAATTTTGTGGTTTGGAAAGAGGCTGTGTGTACCTGAGGATCAAACTGTTAGACAGGCAATTCTTCGCGAAGCTCATGAGTCAGCTTATTCTATTCATCCTGGTAGTACTAAGATGTATTTGGATCTTAAACAGAAATATTGGTGGGTTGGACTAAAGCGAGATGTGGCTGAGTATGTGGCTTTGTGTGATACTTGTCAGAGGGTGAAAGCAGAGCATCAGAGACCTGCTGGATTGTTACAACCAATGAAGATTCCTGAATGGAAGTGGGAGGAAGTTGGTATGGATTTTATAGTGGGGTTACCGCGTACTCAGAGAGGTTATGATTCTATTTGGGTGATAGTGGATAGGTTGACTAAAGTTGCTCATTTTATTCCAGTCAAGACTAATTACACGGGAGTACAATTAGCTACCTTGTATATGGAAAGGATAGTATGTTTGCATGGAGTACCAAAGAAAATTGTGTCTGATCGGGGTACGCAGTTTACATCGCACTTTTGGCAAGCTGTGCATGAATCTTTAGGAACTAAATTGAACTTTAGTACAGCATATCATCCACAGACAGATGGACAGACTGAAAGGACCAACCAGGTATTAGAGGATATGTTGAGAGCCTGTGCATTGCAATATGGAACTAGTTGGGATAAGAGTTTGCCTTATGCAGAATTTTCTTACAATAATAGTTATCAACAGAGTCTTAAGATGGCACCGTTTGAAGCTTTGTATGGACGAAAGTGTAGAACTCCATTGTTTTGGGATCATACAGGTGAATCTCAGGTGTTTGGTACAGATGTTCTTAGAAACGCAGAAGATCAAGTGCGAGTGATTCGTGAGAATTTGAGAGTGGCACAGTCTCGTCAGAAGAGTTATGCTGATAATAGGAGAAGGGATCTAGTTTTTGAGGTAGGTGATTATGTCTATTTGAAGGTGTCACCTATGAGAAGTGTGAAGAGATTTAACATGAAAGGTAAACTAGCACCAAGGTATGTTGGACCATTTAAAGTTATTGCTAGACGTGGGGAAGTTGCTTACCAATTAGAGTTGCCTGAGAATTTATCTGGGGTGCATGATGTGTTTCATGTTTCACAACTTAAGAAGTGTTTGAGGGTGCCTGAGGAACAGATACCTTTAGAAGAGTTGACTGTTAAGGAGGATCTTACATATGAAGAGATTCCGATCAAGATTTTAGAGACTGCTGAGAGGGTTACTCGAAGTCGGATTATTAAGATGTGCAAAGTACAGTGGAATCGGTATTCAGAGGCAGAGGCAACTTGGGAAAGAGAGGATGAATTGAGGAAATCATATCCGCAGTTATTTGAGTAAGCAGTTCAATCTCGAGGACGAGATTCTTTTAAGGGGGGTAGAATTTGTAACACCCAAATTTTAGAGATAACAAAATTGGAATAAGTTAGATAATAAATAATGGCCAATATAAAATAATAATAAAATAAGTTTGATGTTGCATTCATGCTGCTGCATTTATTTTACTTTGTGGTGTGAAATTTATTTCATTTGATTTGGTTTAGAAATTTCTATTTGAAATAAGTTTTGGAAAATAAAAAAAAAAGAAAAGAAAGTAGCTTACCTGTTTACCTGCTGCTGGCGGCCCGAAGGTCGGCCTGTTCTTCCGCCTGGGCTGCGTAGTAGGGCCGCTACCGCTCCCTCTTCCCCGTCAGCGTCGCGTGGGCCGAGCCCACGACCGCGCGCCCAGTCGGCCCAGCGCCGCGGCAGCTCCCTTCTCCCTCTCATGAGCCGCTGATTGGTGGGGGCCGCTCGTCAGCCGTATCCCTTACCTCCGGCTCGTAGTCGAGTTGGACTCCAAGTCGGTGAGTTTCGATTCCTACCGATTCGTTTTGGTTCGATCCGTAGGTCATGTTCCCCTATATAAGGCACATACCATCCTATGCTGTATCCGTTTTCGCCCTCCTCTTTTCCATCTACTAGCCGGCGCCGTTTTCCTTTGTGTTCGTCGCGCCATCGACGAGCTCAAGTTCCGACCACCGCGGGAGGTTGCTCGGTCATCACAGCTTCGTTTTCCGCAAGTAGCTGTCGGGGATACTTGACGCGGTAATGATTCCGCACTGAGCCTCCTTGATTTTGCATGTCTTTTGTTCCTTGTTTAACTTCACCGGTGGCATAGGGATTTCGCCGGTGACTGTGCTCGTCCAATCTCACCTCCATCCGGTCTTCGGTTCCGGTGAAGCCCTAGGTGAGCTCGCGCAGTTCCCCTCTTCCTCTCTATGCTTTTCCCGTGGTCGGGGGTGGCCGGAATCTCGATTTTGAGGAGCTCCGGCGAGCTCATGGCGGCAGCCATGGCGGCCACCGGCCGAATGAACAGGAGATGGCCGGAATCTTCTTTATGTTATACTCGAATTGAATGTCAGCTGTCCGATTTGAGATCGATGGCCCAGATTAGAAGATACCCCTTCGCGGGTAATCTTTTTAAAGAGACCCTCAAGTTTTTAGAAACTAACCCGCAGTCCTTGGCGCATTCCAGAGAATTACGTTTTCACATTTGGAAAGCGTATTTTCAACCGGTTAAATCAAAAATACGTTTTCAGCAATTTACAGTTTTGCCACTAGAATTGTTTTAGTCATAAAATCTTCGTTTTAACTCCGATTTGATCCGTTCAAATTGCGTTAGGTTCGTATTTGCGAACTCTACATGTTAGTATAGTTTTACAGTTAGTTTTGATAATTTATTTTTCGAGTTTATAATTAAGTATTTATTTATCTATAGGAAATCTTAGAAAATTCATAACTTTTACGTTTTAACTCCGATTTTGGTGATCTTTGCGTCTGTGTGATCGTAGAAACGTGTAGAAGAGTTTTATAAACTTTTATTACTGTTTTGTTACTGTTGGTGTACTGTTCTAATTATATCTATTTGTTTGCTTCGTGTATGTTTGATTGGATGCATGTATGTTGTTGATTGATGATCGAGTATAGAAGGTGAGCAGTACTTGGACGATTCGGAGTATTACTTTGAGCCAAGTCAGCAGTATCATTTGGAGAGCTTTGATCAAGGCAAGTATAACACAGGACTATCCTTGCTACCTATTCATCAAAATGATCATACATATGCATGTGCTTACCTTGACAACCTTAGAGATTATAACTTAGTGCTTGATGTCTTGATTCCTTGTCAACCTTGGGTATGCATATGGGTAGCTATGGCTAGTGCTTAAACTAAGAACAATGATCTTGCAATATGATTAATGGATCAAGCAACCAATTATTAAGATGATTTAATTTTTGTTAAAAGGGGGCTAGAGCATGTGTATTATTTTTGATGCTCTAGTTACTCTCCGTAAGGACTTATCTGTACGTGATCATCCGGGATATACAGTACAGCTGTGAGGGCTATATGGCTCTGGCTCTAGTTGTTCAAGAGACCTTTTCTAGCTTGTTAGTGGTTACCTTAAATGGCGTAAGAATGGCTTGACACTTTGGGTGTAGTGCGAGCCCCTGGCCTAGTGTGTATAGGCTGCGGTTGTTGTGCCACAGGGAAGGGGGGTTCTACATCTGCCTGCCGAGTGAAATCTAATGGCCCTAACTTGTTAGACGAACTTTTGAGTGGCTTTATATGGTTCTCGGGTGTTTGGGCTTGATCTCCCCACTCATTTGGAAATCATGACTTACAGTGAAAGTGTACACCTCTGCGCAGAGTTAAAAACTGGTATACTAGCCGTGCTCACGGATACGAGCGGCCTTGGAACATTTACAGATAGATGATCACCATTGTTATATCATGTTTAATTACTGTTGTTATTATTATGCTCTTGTTAATGTTATTCGTTATCATTATTGCAATTGATCATTGGTTCTTTAATGGGAAGTGGTTTATCTTGATGCTACTCAATTGCTAATATATGATTAAAAAGCTAAACGCAGTTAGACAGTGTCTAGCCTTTTTGAGCCTCATGAACCCTGTGTTATATTTGTGGAGTTCGACATGGACTCACTCTTGCTATTTCCACCATAACAGATGAAGATAATGAGGAAGATTATCGGAATGAGTACTAGTCTTGGTGTCAACCAGTCAACCGTGTCCCTGTGTGGAGTTTCCGCTGAAGAATTACTATTAGTTATTATTACCTATCGTTCAAGACTATGTCTTAAATACTTATTCGTTATGTAATAAGCACTGTGATGATACTTTGTAATTTGTCAACTTATGTGTGCGACTGTTTTCTGGGGCGCACATGAGTCTTTTATACATCCTATTTTTGTCCTTAAAAATGGGTGTGACACAAGCTCCCAATCTAAATAAGCCTCTGGATCAACATTACCAGCAAAAGGAGGAAGGCTAAATTTAATTTTAGCAAAAGGATCATTATTACCTTGAATATTACCTCCCATACCACGACGGTTGAAGTTGAGGCGGCGACGGGCATAACCGTCAGCATCCGCATCTTCATCACCAAAATCATCCGCATCTTCATCATCAGCACGATGAGGTGGAGGGCGTTGCTCGAGTTGTTCAATGCGGGTGACTAGATTGTTCACATTGCGCGTCAGCTCGGTCATAAGATTGCGTTGTTCAGTCATAAACGTTGTAAGCTCGCCCTTGGACACGCACTCATTGAAGTCCGTCGGAGATCCTGCCATGGTTAGAAAGAAAAAGACAACACCAAAGTATTATCCCTATCAACTAAAAGGAAACAAGTGGCGGTGGTGGTAGTGAAAGTGGAATGCAAAATCACAAGCGGCTTACCACCGTCTTGCCTGTATTCTTACCAACGCCAAACAGGAGCCAAACCAAAGTGGCAAAGGAATCTGTTGTTGAGCGTGGGTACAGTTGCAAGATGAACCTATGCTGACAGAAGAATTTGTGGAGCTATGGGTAGGCACACAATATGACAGCAAGGATTAGCAATTAACGAATGCAGATTAACGATTGTTCAATCCGGATCCAAAGTACAAATCACAGCTGCTGGCTAAGACGTGTTGAGACGTAGTGCAATAAGGTAAAAGCAAAGGACGATGGAAAGAACTCATAGAACAAGCAAATAACCCGAATTTTTCCTTTTTCTGAATTTTTCCCGGAATTTCCCAAAAGGCACTAGTAGGAATCAAACTTTTTTTTATTTTTTTGCTATTTTTTTTATATTTTTCTCTGAACAAGGATCACAAAAGATGCAACCACAAAAATTGGCACCTACAACTGAGGTGGGATGTGGTCTACAGAAATACAGCAAATTCTCTGAAAAGCGTGCAAAAACGTTGACAATTTTTTTTCTTTATTTTCCTGAATTTTTTTGGCAATTTTGATGAAACCAAACAAGGCAAAGCCCACTTTGGGTCGGCCTCAAATGGTGTCAAGAAGCTGCTCAAAAAATTTTAGATTTTTCTGATAAACGAGCGAAAAGTTATGCCTGTTTTACCGAAGGTATCTCAAGTTATATTTTCCAGAAGGCACAATACGGCAGTTAGGGCAAAACGTCCCTAAACTCCAACACCGAGCACAAGATGGTTCCTGTGACTAACAGCAGTAGGTATTCGCATCGAGCACAAGATGGTTCCTATGACTAACAGCAGTAGGTATTCGCCTGATGATGAAAGGAGGGCTGCGATGCAGGCAAAATAAGAGCGGCTGACAACCTATCTAGGGTTTGCGCGGTGGCGAGAAGATACACAAGGCGGCTAGCAGGGCAAGTCGAGTAATGTGGTGGCTTCGACTTGTTGTTTGAAAACGGTGGATGGGATAGCGACGGAAAACAAAAATCACAGCAACGGGCGATTGAACTACGACTACGAACACAATCCTAAACCAGCAACAAGACTCGACCACGGACACAAACTCAACAACGCGAATCTGAAACGAAATTGCAAAGGCACAAAGGTGATAGGACAACAAAAATTGAAATAGTATTGGGCTTTTTGTGGACTCTAGGTAATGAACAAATATGAATCTAAGGCAAACGAGAGTATACCTCGCGGTAAACCTAAAATCTCTGATACCAATTGATGAATACTGGCCCGATCTTCCGAGAGGTAACCGGTAAGTTCGATTTGTGGAGATCTCGACGTTGGTGATCCAGCTTCAAATCAGACACGATTCAAACCCTGCAACCGTTACACCACTGCTCCGTTGGTTATCAACCAAGCACAACTTGATTGACCTCGCCAAGAAGGCTTTTCCTGCAAGCGAATCGAAGAACACAAGCAAGAAGGTAAAAACACGCAATCTGAAATTGCAAATATGAATGAAGCGAATTTCAATAGAGGGTTCAAGAACTCGGTTCCAAAGGACTAATCGACACAGTGGAGGAGATCAAGAACAGGGGCCCTGGATCACTGTAAAAGGATTTGTCACCACAGTTACAATGAACGATTCAGTTTCTCGATGGAAAACAAAACTCTAAACAAAACCCAATTGTCTAATAGCAGCGGCGGCTATATTTATAGTCTAAGACTCGACCTAGGGTTGGGAACGGCCAGGGGTTGGGCGTCCACAACTTGGGCTTAAGGCCCGACACGATACATGGCCAAGTTGGCCCAAATAGGTGACGCAGCACCTTGACGTGGTCACATAGAATGATCCACAGACCTTCTGGATCTAGTACCAGATCCAAAACGACGGCATCGTCGTCCCCTTTCCAACGCATCCAAGAACGCCCCGTTTTGATGTCGTATGAGAGAGTTATGACCAAAACAATGATGATGTGTCTGCTGAATCCGAGGGTGACGTGGCAGCTGAGTTGGGGACGAATTGCAACTTGGGGAAGACCATAACGTCGGTGTGTCCAGCGTGGTGATGTCCTCATCACCACTCTTGCTACAAATATTCTCCTTGGTAAAAATATCCTTGTGCTTTAAAGAGAAATCCACAATGGGTTGATGGAGTTGTTTTCTTTCAAAGTAACAGAGTTAATATGGTTATTGAAGAAAGAGAAGAGCAACATGAAAAGTTGGTCTTCAGGTAGTCTGTAGTGATTGAAACGCCTGAAGTGACGTTTGTCCTAGTCCCTATGTTCGGCTTGACCATGCTTCGCATGCCGGACCCTATGGCTGCATGCCCTACGAACATTGTTTGTACCGTGACCCACTAGTGCCTGCTCTCGCTTGGCCGCAGTGTTGGGCTGCACCCACCTCATCCTTTTGCACAGTGAGCCCTCCTTTCCCGGTACCCTTGTCGGCTCTCGATTCCCGCCTTCGTTCCTGTACCGGACCCTCCTTTTCTTTTCTTTTGGGCACCGTCGCGCGCACACCTTCTCGTCGAGCGAACCCTATCCCCATCCTCTCTCCTTTTTCCTCACTCGAGCATGTGCAGGAAGTGCACCATGGTCGGCGCTCTCTCCACCTAGTGACCCGCTAGCGGCTTCACGCCGCCTCTACTTCCTATGCGCTGCACCACCACCTCCGTCCACCAAGCTATAAATGACACCTTGCTTGCCTATCCTCCATCTTACCCCCAGATCCAAAGCGGAGCTCATAGAGTCGATCTTTCCCATTAATATAGCGGTTGGAGTAGCTTGGGAAGCAATCAAGTCGGGGGAGAGAGCTACGAGACCCAGCCATTGCTCGTAGATCCAGGGTCAACAGGAAGAGAGATGGTGTGACTTGAAAAGAAGAAGGGATCTGGTTTTCACCGAAGAAGTTCAAGTTCACCTCTGGTTAGTTTAGGTTTTAGGGTTCATGATGATCTATTTCACACCCTCTTGTTTCTAGATCTGTTAGGTGTATGCCATGTTCCGGATAATCGTTTTCTATTACTCTTCCACTTTCCCCTCTTCATCGATTTCTAGAGAGGTTATGAGTTGTATCAGATTTGTTTTAGCCATGTGGTCTCAGGTCCCTAAGTGGTTAATATTCGAAGTCATGTAATCTCCAATGTAATTTCTGATCTAAGAAGTGAAATTGTGTTTTCCCCTTTTCTGATTCTTGTTCCGAATCTCGGGACGAGATTCTTTTAAGGGGGGTTGGTTGTGACACCTCTGGTGTTACGAGCTCGCTTAGCGCCTTGGTTAAGGCCTCAAAGAAACAAACAAACCAAGTTTTTAGGTTTTAAAATTTTAAACTCACATGAAGTGATAATCAAATTGTATGTCTCATCTTAATGGAGAAGAGAAATCAAATAGATATTGTGAGTTAATTAAGGTGCTTGCGAAGTCCTAATATGAAAAATCGAATAAATTGTTTAATTGTTTCCCATGAAAAACAATTTCTATAACCAAAAGTGCAATTTAATTTATAATTAAAAAGTACCATTTTTTGAGAGTTAAATTGTGCAAAAATCATTGAACAATGTCTACAAATTTTGTTTCTATGAGTTAGTATGAGGTATGGGCTATGTCATGCTATGTTTGTTAGTTGGGATCGACAAGGTTTAGACCTTTTAAGAATTAAGGTGAAAGTGCTAAGGGATGTTAGCTCTAACTAAAACCTTGAATTATTTTAAGTCTGAATGATAATAGACAATGCTACCTTGGCACTTAAATTTCAATGAAAATACCTAAACAATAACGTCATGTTTTTGCATAGTTGGTTCTACCAAAGTGAGCATTTGAGCTTGGTGTAGTTCATAGCTAGTTTGGATGTCAACTTGAACTCTTAAAAATAGCTCAAACTTCATTGGAACACACTGGAACCATGTCTATGGCGCCCTGTTCATGAACCAGCATTCTAGTGGCAAAGCCATGTTGGCATTCATGTATCTCACTCTCTAGTTGCTCTTCGGTCATGGCGGTGGCTTCTCTAGCTACTGATAATGCCGATTTTAGAGAAGTGAAGTTGGTTCAACTTTAGTCGTGTTGGTTAGCGGTTTCGAGTCGCTTCAAAATCCGTGCATGCCACTATTTTGGCTGTTTGGCCCCGTGGGCGCAGTCACCATGCGTGCGAGTATTGCCGGTGCCAGGCTCAGGCCATGGCGGGACTGTTGCTGCTAGCTAGCTCATGTGTCTAGGTGGTGCTATGCTGTGCCTCGGCCAGGTATTGTCTAGCCCCGGCTGGCCACGACCTAGCTCTCACTGTGCCATGCGCTGGGCGAGCGGAGGTCGTGGCTGCCATCGCTCGGTCGACAGGGCACTGCCTCACCATTTCGATTCACCAACCAAGTCATGCCCTAGGTGTATGCCACTGCCACCATGCCTGGTCACCAGCCGGTCACAGCGGCGATGGGGTCCCTCACTGCCTCACCTTGTCCCCACTAGCCAACGCCGGTGAGCCCCGCTTGGTCTGGCTGCTCCATTCAAATGCGTCGCACCAAGCCTTCATGTCTCATCACTTGTGTGCACGTGCTCGTGAGGAGCTGCTCATCTTAACTTGCTCGGCTTGCTCGGGCGCACTCTCCACGGCTGCTAGTGCACTAGACAACCGCCTCCCTGCCATCCAATTAGCCTAGCCCTATGCTTCGCATCTTTGATTCCTCGCACCAGCAGGTGGCATGGGAAGTCAGCTAGGTGCCCCATCTTCCATGAGCCTGGCCAAGCGCTACTAATCACCAATTTAGTGCTTTGCTCGTCGCTGGTCAAAAACCCTCCTCGGCTTCAACCGCCACCACAACACGGACCGCGGTAAGTGCTGGATGCTTCCCCGCCACCGCTACCCCTCCATTAACATGTAGGTCCACTGGAACAATCGCGCTATCGCACGGTTCGGCCCAACCTCGAAGGTAGGTCTTAGTAGTGCATCGTGGTTCTTCCTTCCGCTTTGCGTCACCGCGTGCTGGCCCATAGGTTCCCATCGGCTCGTTAGATAGACTGCTTAGGCCCTTAGTTGGTCGGTTTGACCATGCAGTGCCGGCTATGGCCACTCCGGCGAGCGCGGTGGTGACAGGGACCGCCTTTGCGAAGGGTAGTTTGGAGGGCTAATTTGTAAAAACCTTGGCCACTTTCCTGCAAAGCCGCCATCGCGCACAAGGTGTGTCCACCGTGGGCCGCTCGTTGGGCTAGCCTACTGCGTGTTCAACCGCTCTGCGCGGGCCGCATTGGACTGCTAGGCCGAAGTGGTTGCCGCTGCCCTGTTTCGATTTCTAAAACAATTTCTAATTTAGTTCTAGGCTAAACTAGTATAATTAAAATATAATCTTGTAGGTGTCAAAAAATGGTGAAACCAATTTTGTTAGGTTCCTAAAATCATGCTCTATCCATTAGTGTATTTGGTTTACATAGCTCTAAAGTGTTTAGAGGTTGCTTTAAAATAGTTTAACATGCTTAAATATCATTAAAATATGAACTTGTAGTAATTGTTATGATTAATCTGTGTTTGTATCAATCCTCAAAATTTTATAGTAAATTCTTAGTATTATTACGTGCCCACTGTAATTTTTGCAGCTTTGTTTGCTTAGGTAACTAATGAGCCCTAGTTCATATATATATTAAATCAATGGAATGGATAAAGAAACACCTAGGGATTTTATAACTAAAACACTTATTTGGGAAATGACGCCTTATTCAACATGTGGATACGAAGCCTAGTGCATTAGTAGTGAGGCTAGCTCGTTAGCTTGTGAGACGTAGTTGTACGATAAGAATTGCGATTGCCATCAATTACTTATGTCTCTGCATTGCATCCACGTAAATCATAATAGGAACAACGATGGATCGTGGAGTAACCTAGAGTAGCAGAAAAGATGGTGTCCTGTTGATCGTGTTACCGTCATGGAATGCTAACTTTTGGTTATATCTTAGCCAGGCAAGCCCCGATGCATAACCCTTACTTTCTGCACTTTATTTTATGCTTGTGCACTAAGTTTTAAAGAGTTGAATGAAACCCACTTGCATATATAAATATTCTTATCCCATGAGTTTTACTAGTATGATAGGATCATGTAGCTTGCTATGCTATAGGAATCGGGTAGAAGTCGAGTGATTACCGGTCACTCATGAGAGATAGGAAATATATTATTGTTATTATTATTAATATCATTATATTACTTTCACATGAAAATATATATACATAATAATGGGAGAACGGGCAGGACCGTATCTTGGATTTGGATTTGGTTGGGCAACCGAGTGAGGATCAGACTGTCCATTGCTGTGGATGGTAGTCAGGTCACAGACTTATTATCCTAAGCACATACTTGCTTATGGGAGTGGGAAGACTTGTTACTCTTTTATCATGGGTTTCGGCTCTTTCTAGACTGACTGTTAGGGGTGGAGGTCGAAGCACCGCACTAAGCCTGGGCCTCGGGTGTTGGGGCTTGGAGTCATAGTTTGGATGGGGACCTGGACCCCTTGATAGGAGTGGAACAGGTTGGTCTTGTTTGTGCCTGGGGTATAAATGAGATATGTGTTTTGGGGTACCTAGCTGGGATACATTGATTCATGAATCACCATTTTTGCGACGGTAACGACTTGGCTATGATCTAGCACCGTAGTAAGAACTAGAGCATGTAAGAAGTTAAAATGGATCTGATTGCTTACCACATGCTTGAGAGTAGCATAGGGGCTTATATAGAATAGTTGGTTAATGAACTAATGATGACGACTAATAAAATTGAATATAAGGATGCACTTTTAGTAATGCTTCCTACAGATGCAATGAACCCACAAGCCAAATAGTCTTGCATATCCTTGGAGTCTTTTGTTTCCTTCTGTCGGGTAAGTCTTGCTGAGTACAATCGAGTACTTAGGGTTTTATTCCTCATGTTGCAGGTGTCAAGTGGATGCTAGAGCTGACTCTTGTGTGTGGAAATCTCCTGATGGGCTCAGAGAGGATTCCTTTCATGCTACGATCTTAGTGTTTATTTAAAACCCTCACTAAATATTTTATGAAGAAATGTTGTATAATCTGCTTTCATATCTGGTATATAATTGTTCACCATGTCATTAAATAAATTTTTATTTCCACTATAACTCTCATCATATGTTTATTTTCCGTTACAATATTAAACTTATGAACCTAAAATGTATAAACTCTTTTACAAGAAAATTGTTTTAATTCCACTATTGCATTCAACTAATTATTGACGGTAGATAAGTGTCATTTTTAAACTGTCAACTAAACATGAGAAAGGACTTAAATATAATTATCACCTAGATATAGGGGTTACACTGATAGAATTCCATGAGTTTTGGTGAATTTCTATTCTGTAGGGGGTTATCAGAAAATATCCAAAGGAGGTCCACATGTAAGGTTTACATAAAGATAAACACCAACGCATACACAAGAAAACTCTAGAAGACATGAGAAGAAGGGCCACTAGAGGGGAGGCCCACCTATCACAGAGACAGGGCGGGCGGCCTGCCCTCTAGGGCAGGCACCCTCCCCCATCAACCAATTAGGTTGAGTCACGTGGATCCATCTTCCACCTCCTTTGAGGATCAATATTAATCTCTCATTAAGGTCGGTTTGATCTGACGGCCAAGGCTCCTCAGAGGGGGCTATATAAAGAGGCCCAGACCCTAGGGTTTGGAGGAACCCTAATTCATTATTCATTCATCCAAGAGAGAAGCCACCTAATCAAGCTAGAGAGCCACCATCTAAATTAGAGCTCCATAGTTTAGGGCATAGCTATATAGGATTATAACTAGAAGGAGGCGAGCATCTGCTCGTTTTTCGGATCTATCAAGAGTTTGCTTGGTAATTCCTTGTGATCTCTCCTATTTTATATTTGTTCTTGTATTATTCATATTGTTCAACTGCTACAATGAATATGACTTTGGTCTATTCTACTATATTGGATATGACTTTGCTCTATTTATTTATATTCTCAATTATAATGTTCTTAGTTTACTTTGATTATATGCTTGGCATAGCTGGATTAGATTTATATTCAAACATAGGATCGTATAGCGCTCGCTCATTGAATTCATGGGTGAGTGGTAAATATTGTGTAGGCGTGGTGCCTCTACCGTATTTTCCTATGATTGCTCCCTATATTCCGAATTGTGTGGTAATTCGCGAGAGTGACAGTCCTATCGAGTCTTATATAGTCCACCTCCCGAATGTAGATCATGTAGAACAGAACTATTATAAGGAAAGGCTAGCTATGTTCATGATCTTTCTGCATAAGATCTCTGTCCATAGATATAAGCTTGTCTTTCCATGATTGCCAAGTGTAATTGCACTAATCATTGTATGCTTTGACTTATAGTTAGAATAACATAGGATTTATCCTCATAGATCGTCCTAATACCATGCTAGTGTCATAGACTTAGGGTACTCTATTGAGATGTTTATTCAATTGTTATATGACCTGTGCTTATCATTTATCACTTATATATATATATATATATATATATATATATATATATATATATATATATATATATATATATATATATATATATATATATATCTTATCTTGTGACACTTACCCTGTATGAGAATAATGAGAATATAGACAAAGACATGGTTACACTCTCTATTATCACATGCAAGTGATGCTCATTGCTCATTATTCTTAGCTTTCCCTTCCCTTGGGTAAAAATATAAATAACGATACCTGGATTACTCTTGGTTAAAATGCTACATCGGTATTATCTATGCGCTTGCAGATTTCATATTTATTTTAGAGGAGCATTTGCATTTATTAATACCAACACTTCTAGCGCCATGCTGGGGATGACAACCTGATATGTAAAGTGGTGTAAGAAGTGTCAACAAGCATTTTTGGCACCATTACCGGGGAAGGTTGATTAAGCTACCCAAAAAGGATAATGAGCTATCACTTGCATCACTAATGTGATCGAGAAACCATCATTTCTCTACTCATACAGCCTTACCCTTATCTTTTGTCTTTTGTCTATCTATATACATCATATGCAGGGTAATGAATGATCATATCAGATCTTCTAGAAAATTTTATTGATAATCTAGAAGGCTTGAAGTCATTTCCGAGTCAGAAGATCACTAGGACCTTATTCGAAGCTTAACAACAGAGTTCGAAGCCATGGCTAACAAGTCACTCCATGAGTTCTCAACTCCAACAACGGACAACATCCATACTGGACCCACTGCGGACATTGATCGTCCATTTGAGCTCAAGCATGCGCTCATCAACATGGTGCAAGCTAGCTAGTTTTGTGGGAAAGCACATGAAGATGCTAGTGCTCATCTCCAACATTTTCTAGAGATTTGCAGCACTTTCACTATCAAGGATGTCCCCAGAGATGCCATACTACTTCGCCTTTTCCCATTCTCACTCTTGGGGAGATCGAAGAAGTGGTTTTATGCAAATAAAGAGAAGAACATTACATGGGCACTCTGCTCCACCAACTTTCTAGCGAAGTTCTTTCCCATGGGCAAGACAAATGCTCTTCATGGGAAAATATCAAGTTTCCAACAGCAACATGATGAATCTATCCCAGAAGCTTGGGAGCATTTTCAAGACTATATCCTAGAATGTCCTCATTATGGAATGGAGAATTAGCTACTTATGCAGACCTTTTATCATGGGCTCAACAACAACACTCGTGAGACCATGGATGCTGCTGCTAGAGGTGCATTCTTATCACTTACTATTGCTCAAGCCATAGCTCTTGTGGAGAAGATGGCGTCCAACCAAGGTTGGAGTGAAGAAAGAACTCAAACTTGCAAGAGAGGTGGAGGTTTGCACCAGCTCAAAGAGGTACACATGCTGTCTACCAAGATGGACCTGCTAATGAAGCGGCTTGATGAGAGAGCTGGTGAGAAGAACAAAGTCATACACATTCATGATTCCCGCATGACTTATGAAGAATGTGGAGAAACTAGGCATTCAGGCAACAACTGCCCAGAGTTACAAGAGGATGTGAACTATATCAACAACAAGAACTACTATTGTCCTCAACAGAATCAAGATTGGAATCAATAGCAAAGGCCTAACTACTCAGGTAACTATCAAGATAATAATTCTTTCAATAATTTCAATCAACCACCTTTGAGGGAGTTAGTTCTTAATCAAGGAAAATTAATGGATAACCTATCTAAGAAATTAGCATCCAATGATAAAAGTGCTAGAAATAATCAATAATAGAATGGATAGCTTTTCAAATGCCATTAAGAATCAACATAGCTTTAATAAAATGATTGAATCACAAATATCTCAACTTGCAACTGTTGTTCCTCCTGCTAACCAAGGTAAGATTCCTAGGCAACTGGAAGAATTAGAATTTGCAAATCTTGTAGACATATTTAATATAGGAAGCTACTTGAGTGATCCTTCAACTAGAGGATGGAATGATGAATCTCTGCCAATCAAGAAAGACAATCTAGGAAGACCAGTCATCCCAATCTCCATCAGGTGTGTGAACTTCAATGAAGTTATTTATGACTTTGGTGCAAGCATCAACATCATGACTAAGGTAATTTATGAAAGAATGTTTAACTATCCATTATTGTACACAACCATGTGTTTGCAGCATGTAGACCAGTCACTCTACCATGCCAAGGGAATCCTAGAAGATATCTGTGTGCGAGTTGGCAGCTCGTATGTTCCTGTAGACTTCGTGGTGGTAGAGACAGGAGGTGATAAGAAGTCACCCATCATTTTGGGATGGCCAGTCTTGAACACCGCTGGAGCTATCATCTACGCCAACAGTGCTAAGATCTGTTTCAACATAAAAGGGAAGAGGAAAAGTTTCTCTTTCAAGAATCGAGTACTACAATTCTCTGCACATCCACAACACGACTATGAGCCAAAGAAGAAGAACAGCAGGAGGAACAAGAACAACAAGCCACAACAGACGAAGATTGTGAGGATGGTCACTGTAGTCCACAAGAAGCATGACCACCAGCTCAAGTCCCTGCATCTAATTAAGAAGGATGATCCAGGTGTCCCAACCATCGAATGCACGATCAATCGAAGCTCTTTTAAGAAAGCTGTCTATGACACTAGAACGAGAGTCAACATAATGGCCAAGGTAACCTATGAATATTTATATGGTACTATGCCTCTATATCCCACCTATGCGTAGCTGCAAATGGCAGACTAAACATTTCGATTCATGGATGGGATAGCAAAAGATGTCCTAGTACAAATTGATGACCACTTCATCCCCACTGACTTCTTGGTCCTAGACATGGGAGAAGATGAGTATGATCCACCCTTCATCCTTGGAAGACCATTCCTGAATACTACCAAAGCCATCATCTACATAGGATCAGGGGAGGTCCACTTTCACTTCCCCTTAGAGAAGGTACGTCGCTACTTCAATGATAATTATATAGTTAATGAAGATCCAAAGAAGTACAAAACAAGAAGAAGGCACTGTAACTGACATTAGAAGAATCAAACCTCTAAGGATGGATGGGCTAACTATGAAGGAGAAGTATCAAGATATGAAGACCGATATCCTAAAAAAGAGATTTCCCCTGAGAAGAAAGTTGTACCACCAACAGAGAGTGATCCCATTCAAGATGAACAAGCTCCTTCCTCAAAGTCAACCTCACCAACAAAACAGGTATGGAAAGTAAAGGTAAAATCAGTTTTAGATTCAACACAAGAAGAAGCATAGCCAGTGGCACCATTCGAACCATCTGAGGTGCCCTAGGACGTTTAAGCACACAAGAGGTCCTGTTCGGAGGTCCTGAATCATCGAACACCGCGCTGAGAGGTAAACTTGTTAGTTATCAATATTTCCCTTTTCAGCACTGCGTAATTTTCTCTCAGCATATTTACCTTCCTTTAAATGCATAGTTAGTTATATGTTTATCAATGCTGTCATAGAAAAAGAAAATAAAAATGTGTGTCATGCATTTCATTCTAAAAAAATGCTAAGCCCATGTGAATAAATTTGTGGCATAAAACCATAAGGGTATTCACTGTGGTGGCATAAAAATAAATATGCATTCATCATAGTTTCAATTCTTTGCATAAGTATAACATATAAACACAAAAATATTGACAGAAAGATCTTGGTAATAAAAAGGACATACATGTTAAGAAAGTTCTAAATACTCAAGGCTTAGAGGTTTATCACTAAAACTTAATCAGTTCCACAAGCTTTGTTGTCTATTTGACCTTCACAACATTGGAAGGATCGAGAAAAGCTAACAAACAGAGGATCTGTCCTCCGTCGAAGTGCTGTCTCAATAGTCCTCAACATAAACACTGAGGAAGGAAGTACACCTCCACTGCCAGTCAGCTACATCAAACAAGACTATGTCAACATCCAACTTGGGGGAGAGCATCCCCTATGTACCCAGCTAAGTATTTTTACCTATATATTTTCACTTGTGTAGTTCTGCTTTGTTAGAGTATAAAACAAATAAAAAGATGCATAACCATAGCAAGCAAAATAAATATTTCCTTTCTATATATATTCATGTGTGATCTTAAGTTTGCTAAATAAATACATAGGAGAGTGTATAAAGTAATTGCCTGCTAAAAATAGAATAAACTTTTATATGGAAATGATGAATAGTTGCTCTGCCATAATTCCTTAACAGTACCTAGTTTTTAACCTCGAATTCTCTCGAGTTTTGGATACAATGGTTTTGATTTAAGATTTGCTCTAAACCTGCACTTGTGGGTAGCGAATGCTTGATCTAAGTCCAGGTAGTTGACGGATATGATATGGGAAGGTTTGAGTTGTTGTTTATCTTGTTCCTAGAGATATTAGAGTTCTGGAGAATTTATCTTTTGAAAAATTAAAATTGCTACATGATGAGTTCTTGTATGATGAGAGTTTTAAATTCCTACCACAGCCATATATATACATGCTTGCTAGATTAGGAAAGACTTACACTTATGTTTACTTCTTGTGAGCATTGAGTGTGGTCAAGTTGTGTTGACCCTTAGGGATTGGTCATGCGGTTAAAATCAAGATCCACGTACACTCCACCCATATATTCTGCTTCTATCCTGAAAGTATGAATCCACATATATTCCATTCAGATCCGCCCAAAAAAAGTTCTACTCTTACACTAGGAGAGAGCCCTATATATATATACCATCCATTTCTATCCCTTGCTAGTTAATAAAGCTCCAAATATTCCTTTTGCTACCTCTTGTCAATATATCCAAAGTGAAGAGAGGCTTGGGTGCTCAAAAAAAGAGAAGAAAGAAGAAAAAGAAGAAGAGAGAAAGAAAATAAAAGAAAGAGGACAAATGTCCCATTAAAAAAACTCTCTCCCATTGAGCAACCCAAGTTCTCCTCCAAAGTCTTCAAAGTTCCAAAGGAGAGGTATGAGAAGTTTCTCAAGGAGCAATAGTAGAATTAGATTATTCACTATCTACCTTTCACCATTTATCCACTACATACCATATATTCCACACACATGCACATCTTGATTTGACTATATGACTCAGTCCTCTAGATCCATGGTTTGACTATATAATAAATGTTTGCAAGTATGTATTTGCTATCTCCCCACCTATAAGCTCCACATATCTTGAGAGAAGAGAGAAGGCATACATCATAAATGCCTTGGTAAGGATCCAGAAATACCACAAAGAAGAGATTTGAGAGGGTCATACAAAGGAATCTCTAAGATTTATTTGAAAATCTTGCAAAACTCCGGAATAATAGTTGATTGAAGAATTAGAAACATGGTGCTTAACTTGATCGTTCTTTCTTTCAACTGCTCAAGACCCAAGTGATGGCAACAAGCTCCATAGTGGAAGGTAATATCAATAAGTTTATAATTAGAATAGTTCATTCTAATCCAGAGAGAATTCTTGTTTGAACGCATGTGTACTTTTGAGATGTGAAAGCATTGTAGTAACTCCTAATCCATCATTGAGTTTATCTTTGCTTAGGGACGAGCAAAAGGTAAGCTTGGGGGAGTTGTTGACGGTAGATAAGTGTCATTTTTAAACCGCGAACAAAACATGAGAAAGGAATTAAATATAATTTATCACCTAGATATAGGGCCTACACTGACAGAATTCCAGGAGTTTTGGTGAATGTCTATTTTTGTAGGGGGTTATCTAAAAATATCCAAAGGAGGTCCATATGTAAGGTTTACATAGAGATAAACACCAACACATACACAAGAAAACTCTAGAAGACACGAGAAGAAGGGCCACCAGAGGGGAGGCCCGCCTGTCACAGAGACAGGGCGGGCGCCCTGCCCTCTAGGGCGGTCACCCTCCCCCCTCAACCAATCAGGTTGAGTCTCGTGGATCCATCTTCCACCACCTTTGAGGATCAATATTAATCGTTCATTAAGGTTGGTTTGTCCCGACGGCCAAGGCTCCTCAGAGGGGGCTATATAAATAGGCCCAGACCCCAGGGTTTGGAGGAACCCTAATTCATTATTCATTCATCCAAGAGAGAAGCCAACTGATCAAGCCAGAGAGCCACCATCTCAATTAGAGCTCCATAGTTTAGAGCATTGCTATATAGGATTAGAACTAGAAGGAGGCGGGCATCTGCTCGGTTTCTGGATCTATCAAGAGTTTGCTTGGTAATTCCTCACAATCTCTCCTATTTTATATTTGTTCTTGTATTATTCATATTGTTCAACTGCTACTATGAATATGACTTTGGTCTATTCTACTTTATTGGATATGACTTTGCTCTATTTGTTTATATTCTCAATTATAATGTTCTTAGTTTACTTTGATTATATGCTTGGCATAGCTGGATTAGATTTATATTCAATCATAGGATCGTATAGCGCTCGGTCATTGAATTCATGGGTGAGTGGTAAATATTGTGTAGGCGTGGTGCCTATACCAAATTTTCCTGCGATTGCACCCTATATTCCGGATCGTGTGGTAGTTCACGGGAGTGACAGTCCTATTGAGTCTTATATAGTCCACCTCCCGAATGTAGACTGTGTAGAACACAACTATTATAAGGAAAGACTGGCTATGTTCATGATCTTTCTACATAATATCTCTGTGCGTAGATATAAGTTTGTCTTGCCATGATTGCCAAGTGTAATTACACTAATCATCGTATGCTTTGACTTATAGTTAGAATAACATAGGATTTATCCTCGTAGATCGACCAAATATCTAGCTAGTGTTATAGACTTAGAGTACTCTATTAAGATGTTTATTCATTTATTATATGGCTTGTGCTTATCATTTATCACTTATATATATCTTATCTTGTGACACTTATCCTGTATGAGAAGATAGATAAAGACATGGTTAGACTCTCCATTATCACATGCAAGTGATGCTCATTGCTCATTATTCTTAGCTTTCCTTTCCCTTAGGTAAAAATATAAATAATGATATCTGGATTACTCCTGGTTAAAATGCTACATCGATATAATATGTGCGCTTGCGGATTTCATATTTATTTTAGAGGAGCATTTGCATTTATTAATACCAATACTTCTGGCACCATGCTAGGGATGACAACCTAGTATGTAAAGTGGTGTTAGAAGTGTCAACACTGATCTATTACTTTGACGTTGTGATAAAGTGATGCAATAAATGGCTAAGAATGTTGTAAGTGGTACTTAGTGTCTAGTGGAAGACTAGAAGTGCCTTAGATTAGGCGGTTCTGCCACATGTATCAACCAACATTAGTAAGTAGAAGAGTTTTGAGGAGAATGACTGGCGATGGAAGTAAAGAATTATTGCCCCTGCCTTTGGATCTGGCGGTAGTGAGCACGAGTAGCCACGTCATGATAGTAGTAGCTCAGTCGTCAGTGGACCTGTGTGGGCAAGCTAGTAAGGTGCACCCGTGCAGAGCAAAATCTATCCCACCAATGTCACCATTGAGCTTTGCTAACCAGGTACGGAGGTGAGGGACAACGCCAAAGAGGAAGAGAAAGGGTGGGGGATTGGCTTGCCAGTAACTTTTATGAGCCGTACGTGGGAATGAAAAATTTTATCAGAACTTTCTAATTCCATGTGGGAGGGCTTCCACGTGAGTTTGTAAATTTTAGAATGAAGCGATACGCATGGTACCATCACAACCAGTTGGAAGCCGTGGCTATAATGCAATATATACTATCGGTGGAGATTGGGTCCAACGAAGATGTTTACACAGGAATATGGCCGTATCATTCGGTGTTCAACAATAAGCCAAGCAGAATGTCTAGCATGTACTCAAATTGAAAGAAAGACAAAACATGCACTTAGAAAAAGCACAATGCCCTTACTCAGATTCAAAGAAGCCAACTTGAGTTCCACAATTTCATTGCTACCAATTAGGCGACAAGACCAAGCTAACAAGCATGCCTAAAACTATAATGCACATACTAATTTGGCTAAAACATAATAATTAGGCCAACACTACGCAAAAGCTAAAAGGTCATGATATGTACATCAGTAGTTCCATAATTAATCAATCTCAATAAGATCCAACAGATCCTGGTTGACCACCATGGGATCGTTGTGAATCTCCATGTCATCCCGAGCATTCACCACTACTACCCTGTCCACATCCATTATTACACTTTCATCTAGCTCATCATCTTTGTCCACAAAGCAATGATTTGGAGAAGCAATACTGGGGATAATAAGGCTCACAAGTTGTACTCCACGAAGATAAAAAGGCCAAAAACTCAAAAACAAGAAGATGTATTTCATCTGCAGAAGGAATAATAACGCTATAGCTGAGTTTGGGTCCATCAGAAAAGCTCGAATTCAGTTTCAAAGCAAGAAGGAATCGAGTGAAGGTACCACAGATCTGGGAGAAGCAGAGAAGTGTTGACTGTGTGCTAAAGATTTGTGTGCCGCCGAGGTTGGAGGTGATGCAACAGAGAGCACGAGAGAGGCTCCCTTCCATCCGCTGGTAGCAGGGTGAAGCAGAGAAAGGGATCAGAGAGGGGAATGGATGGGAGGGAGGTGTTGTAGCACCATGAGAATCTATATAGAGTTCAATAAATTGTTCACTCCTACAGCAGGACCCAGTTTCTAGGGAGCTAGTGTAACACCCCAGGTGTTTATCACCAATTAAGTAGTGGGTTTAAGCTCAAACATGATAGATTAAGTGGTGATGAAGATATCAAGGTCAAACCTATGGAAAGGTGCCCCAACCTAAAGTTGGATGTTGCACCATTGCTTTACATATAGGACATTTTCAAGATATATGTTTGGATGGTGTTATTGCCATATCTTCATGTGTCTCACCTTGGTAACTATCTATATTGATCCCTGGAAAAGTTTCATGGAGTTTGGAATCAAAAAGTCACATGAAATGATAAGTTATATCCTTGTTGGAATGACTTTACTAATTATTGGAATTACATTATTAAGTGGATGGAATTATAGATCATCAACCAAACCTTGTAAACTTGTCCAAATGACTCTAGATGAACTCTACAACAAAAGTCATGAAAGGTTCGTGTTGAGCAAATGCCCCGAAAATGCTCCAATGGATCAAAAAGGATAATTTCAGCTTCATCGTGATCCTACTTTGGTCGGAGTATAACAGTAGGTGCTATACCAGTTTTGAGATTGGACCGTAAATAAAAGTTGTAGTTCATCTTGTGTAGAACAAACTTCGTTTACTAGTCAAGAGCTAGTTTGGCCTCTACCTTAGTTAAATAGAGCTCACAAGAATCAACTCAGTGCTGTTTTGAAGCCCCAAAATTTGGCTAAGTGTTGATGACTGAAATTCCATTTTTAGTTTCCATGTAACTACATTGGGGAATTAATATCTTACAAACCGAGCTGATCCAGCCCAAGGTTCCTTAAGCAATATTGTTGTCCTCATGTAGCTCTACCATGTTGACCACAGTGCCTCAAGTTAATATGCGATGTTTTAAGAGTTAGAAGGGGGACAAAATGCAATTTCAGTCGGCCTGGAACCAAGTTCAGATTTCAGTTTGAGGTGCCCTCCTTTGCAACTCCATATCTCCCAATCTATGCCGAGTTAGCTCTGGACCCTTAAATGAATGTTGTACACCTCACCAAGAGCTACAACTTTGCCTCTTGCATCGTGATCACAGGCCAGCCAAATCGGGAGATAGAGGATGGGAAAGTTGGCTGTTTCAGTGTATTTTTGAGGTGGTTTTTGTTGGCTTCGTAGTTGATTTCAAACTGGAGCGTCATGGCCGACAGTCCGCAGGTGCGCAACGCCGTGTGGCTGGACTCGCTCGTCGCATGTGCGCCAACTCACCGCGCTCGGTCGTCTTGGATGCCGAACGCCGTTTCTTCTCTTTCGCTCTCATTCTCTATCGCTCGGCTCACCCCCTCTCTGTCTTTCTCTCGCTGCACGCGCGAGCACCATGGGTGCAGAGCTTGGAGCTCGCAACTGCCGTCGCTCCCTCCTCTTCTTCCAATAACAGCCGCACTACCTGCTCCCAATACCGCGCCATGCCTCCACCGCCGAAGCATGCCGCTGCCAGCGAAGCCGCCATGGCTGCGCGGGCTCAGACCGTAGCAGCCTGTGGTCAGAGAGCCACCAGCCACCGAGAGCCGAGCCGAGTGCTTCCTCGGCCGCGCACAAGCCAGGAGCTGCTCTGCCGTTGCCGCTACCGCTCGCCGCCGGAGCTCCGCTAGCGTCCCTGTCCGCCGCTGCCATGCCGCACCGCTGTAAGCCATCGAAGCACGTGGCCAGGCCACCTGGGCCCGGCTCAGGTCAAGCTGTGCAGCCCCATGAGTGCGCGTGGGTTCCCCGGTGCTTCCCCGCCCCTCAGCCGCCGACGACTTGCCTTCTCCGGCCGGCGACGACAAGCTCCGGCCATCCTCTGCTCTGTTTTTCCGACCAGGGACCTCGCGCAGCAATTCGACTAAAGGGAGGGGTGTAACTGCGAAGTCAGTGACTCAGGTGAATAGTGCCGTAAGGACTGGTTTCTAATTATTTTGCAGGAACTTTGGAAATTTATAGTAAATCGTAGAAAATTCGTAAAATAGTAAATAAGGAATTTTTGGAATCCTTGTGAAATTGTATATGCAGTGGATCTATAATATAGCATGTTTTAGTTTAAATATTCTGCGGTAAAAATAGATTTGTGCAGTAAGGTTGTAATGCTAGTTGAATTTGTTATTTTTCATAACTGTAGATCTAGGGCTCCAAATGAAGTGAAATTTTGGTGACATGCTACTCATGTGATAGTTGATGTGTGGTAAAAATTTCATGAGTATTGGATGAAGTATGAGTGAGTTATTGGTTTATCTTGCTCTCACATGAATTCTTGCTTTAGCAACTTGTCTTTTTCATAGAGGTTGCTATACATATCCAAATGGAGTGAAATTTGTACAGTAGACTATTGAGAGGATATGTGAGGCACTTTAATTTTTGTAGAGTTTATTGTATACTTTTGGTATATGTTCATTAAGTCACCTTATTATCTAAAATAAATTAAGAAATGCATTAAAAGAATTTATTTGGTCATGGACACTAGGTTTTCTGGTGTTCTTTAGTCATGCGTGACATGTTGGTAAAGTTGGTTTTACATAATTATGTACTTGCAACATATGTTAATAATTATTTTCTTGCCGATGTGGTTTATGGACAGATCTGGGAGCTTAGCAAAGTTCTTCATGATAAGGTGCTTTGTTGTGAAACTTGTTTATACAAAAGTTGTAGATAATTCATGTATCTAGCTGCTGTTAAAATTTGGTGCCATTTGGCCAAGTAGTTTAAGAGTTACAGTTGTTCAAAGTTTGGTTTATACAATTTGTTGCTCTCTGTTTTGTATGAACCAGTTTCTGTAAAGGTATGATTTCGACCTACTTAAGTTGGGAATCATGCTGTGACGGTTATATATGAAATGTAGATAATTTAATAAGCTTTCCAAAATGTCTTCTTGCAAGTCATTTGGATTTGTGTAACTACAGTTATGCTTCTCTGAAGTTGCAATCAGTTTTATGTCCATGTCTGGGTAGGTCTGAAACATCTACATGTTTGGCCTGTTTAACTTTGTAATTAGCTTTTTATGTAAACATCAATCTTGTAGACAATTTCTATGGATTTTCATAAAGTCTTAGATCATCCTTGTGGGATGTCTGTAGCTTAAGTTATGTTTGAAACAAGTGACTGTTTGCTGCTGTCCAAATCTACTTGTATCTAGAATTGTTTGCTTCTACTTGCTCTTGTTTGTATGATTGCAAATGGTTATCTTGGACACCTAGAGTTAAGGTAGCATGCCTAAAATATTTTGCTAAATTGTGAAGTACTTGATCATGTATAGCTAGCTGGTTGTATGACATGCTTATGTGTGTATAGTGTAACATATGCTTGTTTAGTATGCTTGTTGCATTCCTTCATGTGTATTCTTTATGTTCATGCATCTGCATCTATGCATCTCATCCTAGGTACGCTAGGTACAGCACGTGGACGTGGAGCGCATGATGTGGAGACAGATGATGGTGTAACGGTGGGCTGTCCAGAAGATGGAAGAACCCCTGAATGCAAGTGCTAGGACCGGAGATGTCACCATAATGGTGCAAGCTAACTAAACTGACTTGTGTCGGATCTCAGGCAAGCCCTGGAGCATTATAAGCCTCCTATCTTCAAAGCAATTAATTATATATATGTTATAAGTATTGTTGCATTAAGTGATAGGAGTTGGTTGGAAACTCTTGCTGCATTATATCAATCCTTGTCCAGATATATGAATCCTTGAATCCTACATAGACTAGGATCGAGTAGATGCTTAGCCCAGCTTTAAGCGGTAGAAGTCAGGTGATTTCCTGTCACCTGTGAGATATAGGGATATTCATATATGGCATGGTTGGCTATATTTGCTATCGTGGAAAGGAACCATATGTTAATAAAATGAAATGAGACCGGACGGGATGATGATAGTGAAGCGACATGGCATGGAGGTCTTGGGTGTGAATCTATCCCCGTCTGAGTCGTTTAAGGACCGATTCGCTGTACGTCCTTGAGTCATGTTGAACGCAGTCTAACACTTAGTTGGCCGGATAAGCCGTTCCGACCGCGAAGCCGAGTAATGTGATTCAGGCCGAGAATCGAATGGTAGGTTGCTTCTTGGAGGAGAGAAAGGATGTGCTTGGGGACATTGGCGTGAGACCAAGGGGGGGTTAGAGTCCCTATCACCTGGCAGAGTGTCGCCCTTGGGGTCGCGACATCATTCGGACCCGCGATTCCTGAATCATATGAAAAGGTGGCCTGTGCGACCCTGGCAGGGGTCTGCACGGTGAGTGTTAGAAATACCCCTCCAGCTGGATAGGAATTCGATTCGAATCACCGTCGCTCCCGGTTAGTGAGCACTTGACTTGAGCAGCGGCAACGTAGATTCCATTAAATTGAACGGATGGTTAATTGGATAACGATGGAAAGGTTGCCTAAATTTATACCTGCTATGGTTAATATTGTTTGCTCCTAATAAAGTGAGTGCTCTAGTATAGGTTCTAATATAGATGATAGGTTAATGATAATTAACTTGATGCTTAAGCATTAATGATTGATAATCTATATTAAGCTTTTATGCAAAATGTTGTCAAGCTAGCCCCACTTTATATCAGCCTTGCATGATCCTTGGTGTCACCTTATTTCTGGTTTCGGACGGGTAAGTCTAGCTGAGTACCTTCTTGTACTCAGGGTTTTATCCCCACTTGTTGCAGGTTGTGATGTATCATGGCGGCTGCAAGAGTTGGTTGGCTCCTGCCGTAGAGGCGGAGCGTGGTCACGGGCATGATCCTTCTTATTTACCTTATCTCTAATGCTTTTGTTGGAAGTCGACCGTGGTACTGGCATGTATTGGAAATAAGAATAATGTTAGTTTCAAATTACTTTGCTTCTGCTACTTTTGAACTTAAGTTGTAATAACTATGTTGAACTCCGATGTATATTGGATTACTTGTGAAATGGGTGTAACATGTGACTTGTTATGTTGAATCACTACGATCTTGGCTTGTATGTTGGTTGGTTTGAAATCCCTCATGATTTCATTGGACTACCGGAGTTATATGGGCTCAAGTGTGAGAATTTGATCACTCCGATGATTGTTTTTGTACTTGTGCTCTTATAATTTGGACGGTTCCATTACAGCTGGCATCAGAGCAAGATTCAACATTAAACTTGTCGTATGTGTATTTAAAACAAAGGTTTTGTTTTATAAAATTAGTTTTATCAACTTATAGTTTTATATAGGTTTGTCAAATCTAAATTTTAAACCTAAGTATGCCAGTGGTCAATTTCCTTATGCCCATATAAGGATTATTAGGTGGCTTATATAAATACTAACTTGGGGGTTTTTCATTTATGCATCTACGTCCAGGCCAAGGTATGTATGTGTGATAACTCTCCCACACTATGCTACCCAGTGTGTCAGATTAGAAGTAGCCTTCATATATGAAATAGCCATATATGTTGCTAGTTTACTTTTATGCAATGTCGCACCTACGCTCAGGTAAGTGTGAGTTGTGAGAGCATGACCGTCCAACCCTCGGTCTAGGGGAGAGCTAGTTTTGGTTACTGGATTATTTACATGTTACACACATGTATATATGAAGGTACTTCATTGTGGGTGATCGAATGATTCGGGTAGTTTTGGTGCTACATGTATATATACGGGGGTATATGTACATGGGAGTACTTAGAATTTTACTTCACTGCTTTCATTGTGTGACTTATATTGGGGAATTGTTGGGCTGCAATGAAATTTTTCTACAGGTACGCTAACCATGAATGCGTAAGTCAAATGTAGCTAACGACTAGATATATATCGAGAGAGTGCGTGTTATGCCACTGACATAGAACGTGATTGCCACCTTAGGTTGGCAATCTTGTGAGGACGAATAGGACGAAGCATGCATTATCATGATTGTTGCTTTATGCATGGCTATACTCTTCTCACCCTTGTTCTATAGTGTGTAACTTGTGATCAATGTGTTACACTATCTTTCTTGAGTGAAGTAAAACAAAAATGCCTTGTTCCATGTTGCTTGAGAAAATTGTGTGCTTAGTTTTGTTAGAAATAATTGTGGTTACATGCTTGAACCTATAGATGCCCTCTAGTTTAGCCAAGTGGTGGATATGCTGTCATACAAGTTTTTTTTTGAAAATGTTTTAGACCTCACTTAATTAAATTGGATTCTCATGAATGAATTAAATTGGTGTTGGTCTAAGGTAACAATGTTTAGAGCCACTAGGATGACATGTTTGTGTGCTCTCTTGTTAAGTAGAACAAAGGCAAGCTTTGTTTTGCTTGTCGAATGTTGGCTGCTAGAACGTTTTCTGATGTATTGATGCTTTCATGGTCATAAATGTGTTTTCTGTAGTTATAGAGAATACCAAAGTTGTAGCAAACTTACTTCTCTAGCTTGTCCTAAAATTTTATGACCATAGGTCTTATGCTTTGAGAGTTATGAATTTTAGAAGTTTATTGTCAGGTTTTGCTTATGCTCTGAATAGATCTGAATTTTTTGTTTGTTTGACCTATGTGCATAGGGAATCATGTCTTGGAGATAATAGAAGAAGTGTAGTACTTTTTCTAAGCTTTCCAAAATGTCCCATATCACCAATTGTGGTGGTCTAAATCTCTAGTTATGAGCTTGCAAAGTGGAACGACAGAATCTGTCCAAATCTGGGCAGAGATGTCTTCTTTGTCTTGTTTGGCCTTGTTAGCTATAGAATCATCCTAATATGATAATAAGAAAGTTATAGACAACTTAATAAACTTTACATAAAGTTCAGGCTCAGCCTTGTTGTGTCCCTAGAACTCCAGTTATGCATTTTTGAAGTTCTTATCAGTTTTTTGTCCATATTAGTACAGATCTGAAACATTAGCATTATTGGCCATGTTAACCTATGATTTAGCTTTTGGTATGAATAACTAAAGTTTAGTCATCTTCCTAAGCTTTCTAGAAAGTCTAGGATCACCTTTGTGGGATGTCTACAACCTCAGTTAGGGTTGAAAGAAGTAACTACTGTGCTGCTATCCAGATTCTATGTATATGCTAAGTTACCTACCTTAGCTAGCGTTTGTTTTGGACTAAACTTGTAGTTAGTTCTTGCTTTAGATAAATGCTTATTTTGGGTGAGCTTTTTGCTTGGTAATAGTTGCTTGAGTCATTTGTTTAAGCTGCTTCATGTGTTTGCTTGAATTTATGATGCATGGATGTATGCTTGTTACTTTGGGTAAAGCCGTAGTTGTCGCCTCGTTTGTCCTCGGTGAGCATACGAGGGTCGTATAGCTTTATCCTAGAACAACATTCACGTTACGTAATTGTATGGTTGTCTTCAATTAGGTTTCTCTCTTAGGAGCCTGAGCCTGTAGACTTAGTGGTTAGCCTTTGAATGTTTGTATCCATGCCTTTGCTTGACCGAAAGCCTAAAGTTTAGTTCTCCTATATGTTTTTATGAGTCGTGGATGTTTTGCAACCCTTTTTGTGAAGACCTTTATTGACTGCCCAACCAAGTTAACTTTCATCAACGCTAGCCTTTGACCATGGTTCGTACGTTGCCAATTGTGGAGACCATACCCAAATCTATGTTGGGCCTTTTGGTTACCTCTCCTAAAGGTTAGCTAGTGTGACGCAATGTATCTCTGCTATGGCCTCAAAATCGTGTGCTTGCAAATTCGTGCATCTACCTTATCAACCCAATCTGTGTCATTGAAATTCCTCATCGGGTGCATGTTCAGTAATGGTGTTATGAGTAGCAACTAATGGTGCCGTGACAAAACTGAGAGCCTCCTGTGGGTGCACACACAAGGTTGTGCTGCTCGGCACGCGCTGGTATCATGGTTTCTGATCATAATCCATTGTAGAACAACACTGATGTGATTTTCACATGACCTTCTTCCTTGATTGTTTTCCCATATCTTATCGAAAGACCCTTATATTGAACCAAAAGTAGTAAAACTTCCTCCTGAAGTTACTAAGAGGATAACCTTTGAAGAATAGGTTACTGACATAAACATTAACAAACTGCAATAGGTGGTAGACAAGTGACTCTACTTAGTGGTCCTAGTATTGACGAGCGTCATCTAGTGAGCAAAGTATCTCATTCCTGCTGGATAAAAAGGACATACAACACTTACTACTAGACAAGTCATCCATTGGATAAGACTCGATCGTTACAATATGCAAGTTTTAACCGTTGTATGCATAATGGCCATACCGTTGAGATCAACCATCTCTGGTGAGACTCCGTATCTGCTGACTTTGATGGCAACCCTCTGCTTTGTATCAACCGCAATTATTGTGATCAAGAATGAAGATTTGGAACTTTTTAGTGTTGAGAGACAACTAATTAGTTACCAATAGGAAGGTTAATCTCCAACTAGGTAACGACTCCTTGGTAGCTACGAAGGCCATGTCTTACAAAGCAATAACCAACAAGAAGTTAATCAACTAGCCAATAACTGAAGAGATACTCTATCTTCTAGAGCCATTGTGATCAAGTCAATTCTGTCTTGGACAATCACACAGATAGTGCAAGGTGTTCTATCAGCTAAAGCGAAGAATTAGAGAAAGCATGACCTAGTTTCAATTAGCATCCTTGTGCCCTTAGGTGCCACAAATGGTTTGTTCATTACTCTATTGGACGATCTCTTAAGTGGTCTTAAGGATCCTGTTGGACACCCTTTCTCTTTACTTTTATGTTCTCTCATCAATAATTATTGGGACAATCAAGGGTTCTACGAGTAAATTTGCAAATCAAAAGCAATTTGAAAAGTGTCAAACAACAGATTTCCCATCTTAGAGCTGCTATATGACCCTAAAGAGAAAGTCTCATGGTGAAAGGTTGGCCTGACAAAGTTGTTATGCTGCATGTCAACTCAACTTACAGTACAACTAAGTCACTAAGGAAAATTTTATTCAATCGCTTGGTGGTAGACTACTCCCCGCGGTTAAGTGAATAATTACAACTTTTGTTGTCCTTAAGGCCTCGTTACATCTTTCTTTGGGAATTATTTTCCTAAGATGACATACTTTGTTACCTTATAAATGTTTTTACCCGAGAGGTTGCATCTGATTCAACCCAGATAACTGTTGTCTTGGATAGAAGAATCTTCTTAGGTAACATTTGACAGAAATACGAAGCCGACAGAGTCAGCCATCACATTCACTAACCCCTCGATAGACTCAGATAATACAGTGTTGTCGTCAGAGAAAGAGAACTGCACACATGGGACCACCAGTAGTTTTCCTTTAGTTGGTGTCTGAATGTTGGAACATTTACAACCAACATAGACCCTGTCTATTGGTTAGTCGGTATCCTATGACCTCAGAGAATATTTGTCATCTATGATCTCACCCTTTTGGAAGGTTGTACTCAAGCCATTTTGGTAGAGAGCTGCTTTTCAAAACCATGTGAACATAGAGCCATTTCAACGAGTATACTTCTGAAAATTTTGGTCTACTGTCAAGTTCATATGGCCTATGTTATGCTCGTGAGAGAGCCAGATACTTGTGAGTGGTTCACTCATGGACCAAATGATCTCCGTACACTGAGAACGTCGTATGTGCTATCTTGGATTCCTCCCAAAGTAAAAATGCTTCATGAAAGTCGATGAAGGAAATTCTTTAGACAAATTTTACCATGAAGAGTAAGTATCAGAAAGTGCCTTTGGCCAAATTGTTCACCGATGTTGAAGCTTTGTAGCTGAATTCTATAGCAAATGTTGGGAACTTGATAACGTGTCTCTCTTCCTTAAAAGGTCTTCAATTCCGAATCTCGGGACGCGATTCTTTTAAGGGGGGAGGGCTGTAACACCCCAGGTGTTTATCACCAATTAAGTAGTGGGTTAAGCTCAAACATGATAGATTAAGTGGTGATGAAGATATCAAGGTCAAACCTATGGAAAGGTGCCCCAACCTAAAGTTGGATGTTGCACCATTGCTTTACATATAGGACATTTTCAAGATATATGTTTGGATGGTGTTATTGCCATATCTTCATGTGTCTCACCTTGGTAACTATCTATATTGATCCCTGGAAAAGTTTCATGGAGTTTGAAATCAAAAAGTCACATGAAATGATAAGTTATATCCTTGTTGGAATGACTTTACTAATTATTGGAATTACATTATTAAGTGGATGGAATTATAGATCATCAACCAAACCTTGTAAACTTGTCCAAATGACTCTAGATGAACTCTACAACAAAAGTCATGAAAGGTTCATGTTGAGCAAATGCCCCGAAAATGCTCCAATGGATCAAAAAGGATAATTTCAGCTTCATCGTGATCCTACTTTGGTCGGAGTATAACAGTAGGTGCTATACCAGTTTTGAGATTGGACCGTAAATAAAAGTTGTAGTTCATCTTGTGTAGAACAAACTTCGTTTACTAGTCAAGAGCTAGTTTAGCCTCTACCTTAGTTAAATAGAGCTCACAAGAATCAACTCAGTGCTGTTTTGAAGCCCCAAAATTTGGCTAAGTGTTGATGACTGAAATTCCATTTTCAGTTTCCATGTAACTACATTGGGGAATTAATATCTTACAAACTGAGCTGATCTAGCCCACGGTTCCTTAAGCAATATTGTTGTCCTCATGTAGCTCTACCATGTTGACCACAGTGCCTCAAGTTAATATGCGATGTTTTAAGAGTTAGAAGAGGGAGAAAATGCAATTTCAGTCGGCCTGGAACCAAGTTCAGATTTCAGTTTGAGGTGCCCTCCTTTGCAACTCCATATGTCCCAATCTATGCCGAGTTAGCTCTGGACCCTTAAATGAATGTTGTACACCTCACCAAGAGCTACAACTTTGCCTCTTGCATCGTGATCACAGGCCAGCCAAATTAGGAGATAGAGGATGGGAAAGTTGGTTGTTTCAGTGTATTTTTGAGGTGGCTTTTGTTGGCTTCGTAGTTGATTTCAAACTGGAGCGTCATGGCCGACAGTCCGCAGGCGCGCAACGCCGCGTGGCTGGACTCGCTCGTCGCATGTGCACCAACTCACCGCGCTCGGTCGTCTTGGATGCCGAACGCCGTTTCATCTCTTTCGCTCTCATTCTCTATCGCTCGGCTCACCCCCTCTCTGTCTTTCTCTCGCTGCACGCGCGAGCACCATGGGTGCAGAGCTTGGAGCTCGCAACTGCCGTCGCTCCCTCCTCTTCTTCCAATAACAGCCGCACTACCTGCTCCCAATACCGCGCCATGCCTCTGCCGCCGAAGCATGCCGTTGCCAGTGAAGCCGCCATGGCTGTGCGGGCTTAGACCGCAGCAGCCTGTGGTCAGAGAGCCACCAGCCACCGAGAGCCGAGCCGAGTGCTTCCTCGGCCGCGCACAAGCTAGGAGCTGCTCTGCCGTTGCCGCTGCCGCTCGCCGCCGGAGCTCCGCTAGCGTCCCTGTCCGCCGCTACCATGCCGCACCGCTGTAAGCCATCGAAGCACGTGGCCAGGCCACCTGGGCCCGGCTCGGGTCAAGCTGTGCAGCCCCATGAGTGCGCGTGGGTTCCCCGGTGCTTCCCCGCCTCTCAGCCGCCGACGACGTGCCTTCTCCGGCCAGCGACGACAAGCTCCGGCCATCCTCTGCTCTGTTTTTCTGACCAGGGACCTCGCGCAGCAATTTGACTAAAGGGAGGGGTGTAACTGCGAAGTCAGTGACTCAGGTGAATAGTGCCGTAAGGACTGGTTTGTAATTATTTTGCAGGAACTTTGGAAATTTATAGTAAATCGTAGAAAATTCGTAAAATAGTAAATGAGGACTTTTTGGAATCCTTGTGAAATTGTATATGCAGTGGATCTATAATATAGCATGTTTTAGTTTAAATATTTTGCGGTAAAAATAGATTTGTGCAGTAAGGTTGTAATGCTAGTTGAATTTGTTATTTTTCATAACTGTAGATCTAGGGCTCCAAATGAAGTGAAATTTTTGTGACATGCTACTCATATGATAGTTGATGTGTGGTAAACATTTCATGAGTATTGGATGAAGTATGAGTGAGTTATTGGTTTATCTTGCTCTCACATGAATTCTTGCTTTAGCAACTTGTCTTTTTCATAGAGGTTGCTATACATATCCAAATGGAGTGAAATTTGTACAGTAGACTATTGAGAGGATATGTGAGCCACTGTAATTTTTGTAGAGTTTATTGTATACTTTGTTATATGTTCATTAAGTCACCTTATTATCTAAAATAAATTAAGAAATACATTAAAAGAATTTATTTGGTCATGGACACTAGGTTTTCTGGTGTTCTTTAGTCATGTGTGACATGTTGGTAAAGTTGGTTTTACCTAATTATGTACTTGCAACATAAGTTAATAATTATTTTCTTGCCGATGTGGTTTATGGACAGATCTGGGAGCTTAGCAAAGTTCTTCATGATAAGGTGCTTTGTTGTGAAACTTGTTTATACAAAAGTTGTAGATAATTCATGTATCTAGCTGCTGTTAAAATTTGGTGCCATTTGGCCAAGTAGTTTAAGAGTTACAGTTGTTCAAAGTTTGGGTTATACAATTGGTTGCTCTCTGTTTTGTATGAACCAGTTTCTGTAAAGGTATGATTTTGACCTACTTAACTTGGGAATCATGCTGTGACGGTTATATATGAAATGTAGATAATTTCATAAGCTTTCCAAAATGTCTTCTTGCAAGTCATTTGGATTTGTGTAACTACAGTTATGCTTCTCTGAAGTTGCAATCAGTTTTATGTCCATGTCTGGGTAGGTCTGAAACATCTACATGTTTGGCCTGTTTAACTTTGTAATTAGCTTTTTATGTAAACATCAATCTTGTAGACAATTTCTATGGATTTTCATAAAGTCTTAGATCATCCTTGTGGGATGTCTGTAGCTTAAGTTATGTTTGAAACAAGTGACTGTTTGCTGCTGTCCAAATCTACTTGTATCTAGAATTGTTTGCTTCTACTTGCTCTTGTTTGTATGATTGCAAATGGTTATCTTGGACACCTAGAGTTAAGGTAGCATGCCTAAAATGTTTTGCTAAATTGTGAAGTACTTGATCATGTATAGCTAGCTGGTTGTATGACATGCTTATGTGTGTATAGTGTAACATATGCTTGTTTAGTATGCTTGTTGCATTCCTTCATGTGTATTCTTTATGTTCATGCATCTGCATCTATGCATCTCATCCTAGGTACGCTAGGTACAGCACATGGACGTGGAGCGCATGATGTGGAGACAGATGATGGTGTAACGGTGGGCAGTCCAGAAGATGGAAGAACCCCTGAATGCAAGTGCTAGGACCGGAGATGTCACCATGACGGTGCAAGCTAACTAAACTGACTTGTGTCGGATCTCAGGCAAGCCCCGGAGCATTATAAGCCTCCTATCTTCAAAGCAATTAATTATATATTTGTTATAAGTATTGTTGCATTAAGTGATAGGAGTTGGTTGGAAACTCTTGCTGCATTATATCAATCCTTGTCCAGATATATGAATCCTTGAATCCTACATAGACTAGGATCGAGTAGATGCTTAGCCCTGCTTTAAGCGGTAGAAGTTAGGTGATTTCCTGTCACCTTTGAGATATAGGGATATTCATATATGGCACGGTTGGCTATATTTGCTATCGTGGAAAGGAACCATGTGTTAATAAAATGAAATGAGACCGGACGGGATGATAATAGTGAAGCGACAAGGCATGGAGGTCTTGGGTGTGAATCTATCCCCGTCTGAGTCGTTTAAGGACCGATTTGTTGTACGTCCTTGAGTCATGTTGAACGCAGTCTAACACTTAGTTGGCTGGATAAGCCGTTCCGACCGCGAAGCCGAGTAATGTGATTCAGGCTGAGAATCGAATGGTAGGTTGCTTCTTGGAGGAGAGAAAGGATGTGCTTAGGGACATTGGCGTGAGACCAAGGGGGGGGGGTTAGAGTCCCTATCACTTGGCAGAGTGTCGCCCTTGGGGTCGCGACATCATTCGAACCCGCGATTCCTGAATCATATGAAAAGGTGGCCTGTGCGACCCTGGCAGGGGTCTGCACGGTGAGTGTTAGAAATACCCCTCCAGCTGGATAGGAATTCGATTCGAATCACCGTCGCTCCCGGTTAGTGAGCACTTGACTTGAGCAGCGGCAACGTAGATTCCATTAAATTGAATGGATGGTTAATTGGATAACGATGGAAAGGTTGCCTAAATTTATACCTGCTATGGTTAATATTGTTTGCTCCTAATAAAGTGAGTGCTCTAGTACAGGTTCTAATATAGATGATAGGTTAATGATAATTAACTTGATGCTTAAGCATTAATGATTGATAATCTATATTAAGCTTTTATGCAAAATGTTGTCAAGCTAGCCCCACTTTATATCAGCCTTGCATGATCCTTGGTGTCACCTTATTTCTGGTTTCTGACGGGTAAGTCTAGCTGAGTACCTTCTTGTACTCAGGGTTTTTATCCCCACTTGTTGCAGGTTGTGATGTATCATGGCGGCTGCAAGAGTTGGTTGGCTCCTGCCGTAGAGGCGGAGCGTGGTCACGGGCATGATCCTTCTTATTTACCTTATCTCTAATGCTTTTGTTGGAAGTCAACCGTGGTACTGGCATGTATTGGAAATAAGAATAATGTTAGTTTCAAATTACTTTGCTTCCGCTACTTTTAAACTTAAGTTGTAATAACTATGTTGAACTCCGATGTATATTGGATTACTTGTGAAATGGGTGTAACATGTGACTTGTTATGTTGAATCACTACGATCTTGGCTTGTATGTTGGTTGGTTTGAAATCCCTCGTGATTTCATTGGACTACCGGAGTTATATGGGCTCAAGTGTGAGAATTTGATCACTCCGGTGATTGTTTTTGTACTTGTGCTCTTATAATTTGGACGGTTCCGTTACAGCTAGGATGCCTCTCATGTGTTTGATTCAACATCATCTTAATCACGTTGCATTTAGTTCAACAATAGTTGTATAAAAGTGACATAATTCAGCGCGACACATCAATTAATACTTGGAACTACTGTGGTGAACTAAGCAACTTGCCAATGAACATGCCCAGAACTAAGGTAAGAAAAAATAGGTGAAAGAAGAATACCAAACACATTTCTTTCTCAAAGGTACCAAATCTTCCTTCATCATCATTGGAATCCTCGCCATTTCTTCATTCTGTGGCATATGTTCCATCTCTTGCAGGTCTTCTTCATTTGTTCTAACATTCACCTCCTCCTTCAGCTCCCCTTATCTTGTTACGTAAATCCAAAAGCAAAGTCTTTATAAATTTTTCATATGGGGGATCGAATCACTCATAGAACCTACAACTAAGTTGGACTACAAAAAACCAAATTACCATAAGTACAACATGATTTCAGCATTTGCATTGGAAAAACTAAATAAACAAGAAAGAAATCGAGTTACATTTGCCCTGTAGCATTTGTGGTACTAACATCACGGGTTTCCATCACTCTACAAAATCCTCTGAGGCATCTTCAAGCGCATCTTCAAGCCACAGTGACACAAAATTAGTGGCTGGTAAGCATAGGGGTGGTCATGGTATGCGATGGGCAGCCCCCTCCCGTTGTAGCCTCCTTCGCTAGAAGTCGATGTTCATCTCACGATGCCGCCTAGGGATGGTGCTGACCACTGCGAGGAGTTGGAGCTAGATCCAGTCATCGAGCAGTCAGGGTTCAATGTGTTGCACACTCTAAGTCATGAGGTTGGCCTAGGTCTTTTGTTTTCGCTTTGCCTCCTGCTAAGGTGCTAAAATGTCCTAGAAAACCATTGCACTCCCTCCAAGATGAGATCTTGTATCATCGGCGGTTCATGTTAGTATACGCTATAGAAGGAGGCCCATTTTGGATATTTTGTGCATACATCGAGATGTACACATGGACCACAATCAAGACCAACACATATACAGTCGTCTGAGGCACATAATCAATTAAAAGTTCAACCAACATAATAGTTCAATGATTATGTAGTACTCATACATACTAATCAAGAGGCTTCAATACATAGTGGGACTACATATAAACTTCATTAACATAAAAGTTTAGCAAATTCTAAGAATTAATGTGGGATGTGTAGGTAGTTGCTAAGGTACTCAATTGGTTGATGCAGTCTAGAAACCTAGAGCTAGTGAATCATATTGAAGATGACAACATCTCCATCAATGTCCACATTGTATCTATAAAGCATGGATGCATCCCGTGTAGTCCTACAAAGCAAAAAAAATCTCTCCATAAATAGTGTCTTCAACAATTCTTGTGAAACTTTGTGGTTTGAGAAGATGATGAGCAGTAGCTTGAACAATCAACCCTCGCTCTTGAAGAATATGATGGCCCCAATTAGCAAACAACAACTGCTGAGTTTCTCATGTAACCCCTAGTTGTCAAAAGACAAGGCTGCTCGCATGGAAATTGCTTCTTCCAAAGTATGACATCTATTGTAACGATGAAATTCCAAATATAAACAAAACTAATATGTAAACCGAAACCAATCGGAATCAAATGCAAACAAGGGGGAACCAAATTCATCTAACCTTCATGGGTCGTTGTCTAGGATGACAATGTAAGGTGTACGAGGTAGGACAAATGGTATAGTACAAGCGAAGAGACGGTGTGAGAATGAAGGAGAACCACTGGGTGGGGAGAACTAATTAACCGCTTCAAAATGGGTTTTTTGTGGGACGAACTACTACCAAGGCGTCGATAGGGGGCAAGGGGAGTTGGGGAACGGGCCGGGTGATTATAGGTTTGTTGCGAAACGGATGGTCTAGATTGATCAGCACCAAGAAAGGACATCACAAGATAAGTTAAATAGTGTCTATATTAAGGCGACCATTGCCACACTAAGACATCGGTATAATGTGGTGATTGTCAGCAATTGTTCGAACAACTATTAGATTCTCTTGGAAACAACCATTGCAACCATACAGGATAGTTTTTTTTCTCGAGTACTGAATCTAAACTACTGAACCTAAACTATTAAATGTCACACCCGGTTTTAAGGACAAAACCACATATACACTATATGTGAAATAAAGAAGTCAAATCTCACATATAGCCGTAGATAAGTGTAATATCAAGAGACAAATGCTTAATAAACATAACGCAATAGTATAAGATATAACCTTAGAGGGCAACACAGCGGAAAGACAACTCCGAACACCGGGTGTAGACTTCACTCCAGGAACAAACTGACTGGTTGATCACAAGTCTAAACTTCTCCTGAGGTGTGGGAAATAGCAAGAGTGAGTCCATGTCGAACTCAGCAAATATATCATAGGGTTCATGAGGCTCAAAAGATTTGACATGGGTTTACTGCAATAGCTTTTAGTGAGTCATCTTTTAACAATTGAGTAGCAACAAGTTTACCATAAGTCCAAATAACCTCATGATCATGTAAACGAGAATAATGTATAGCAAGAAACAATAATCATTAGTGAGCATCAACATCATCAGTATTAACATTATCATCAGTGTTCATCATTTATTCTGTAAGGGTCCAGGCCACTCGTGACCGTGAGCACGACTGTTATAACAGTTTTACACTCTGCAGAGGTTGTACACTTTCACTATGAGTCGTGATTTACCATTTCGCCCGAGGTAGCTAATCTCTTGACCCACTTCCAAGGAAGGTCGGCAGGGTTCACTATGAAGTCTTTCAAAGGTTCGTCTAACAAGTTAGGGCCGCTAGGTTTCATCAGTTAGTCTGTGTGATACAACCACGCAGGGATCCATAGTCTGCTTTTCCCCATTTGCGCCACAAGGGTAACCTCTAACAAGCTAGAAAAGGTCCTCATACTTGACTAAAGCCAGAGCCATATAGCCCTCATAGTTGTACTGTAAGTCCTAGATGTTCGCTTACAGATAAGTCCTCAAGGAGAGAAACTAGAGCACCATAAAAATAGCCCAATCTCTAGCCCCTTGAGCCATGTTGCTATAAATCATCTTTTAAATGTTTATTGCATATACCATTAGTCAAGTTACAGATCATGGTTATTTATCTTGAGCACTAGCATAAATACTATCCAATGCAATGTCCCATGGATGTCAAGGTATAAGATACAAAAGCTAGGATATCCTTAGGGGTAACAAGGTAGACACATACACATGAATTAAGTGTATTAAAGGTGAATAGAAAAAAAGGATGATCCCATGCTATACTTGCCTTAAATCAAGATCCTTTCTCTGATCCAAATCTTCAATTAATAGCTTCTTGAATCTCCACATAAATCTCACCGACTGGACTTGATCAATAAATCACCACACATGCATCGAGCAATCATACATGAAGCAAATAATGAATAATAATTAGAATAGTACACCAAACAATTAAAGAAATTTGAAAACTAACCTACGTGTTGCTACGAACACATAAACGCGGAAAACACGCTAATCGGAGCTACAGTGAAAGAGATACATACACCGAAAGATTTTGTTGTATAAAATAGAAAATTATAGGTCTCACTTGTTTTAACTACATAAAATCATATATATAGGATAAAATACTTTTTATAGATATTAAAAAGTGACTTAGGCTAAACTACATTTAAATTTAGAAAACTAAAGGAGAAATCAATAATATTTTATTTATAAATCTAGTTGCACAGTTATTAATCAAATTAGATCTAAACTATGAAATTCTAGAGATTTTGATAAGGAAAACATTAATACTAATATGTAGTTTATGTTGTTATAAATCCATTGCAATTTGAACGGACTAATTCGGAATTAAAACAAATAAGTTATGAATTAAACGAGATTTTCTTTAGTAAAACAATAGAATAAATCTAACATCAAATCTTAAAGGTAGAAAACCTAACCAACAGTATCACTAACAGTATAAAAAGTTTGTAAAACTCATCTACATGTTACTACGATCACATAGACGTAAAGATCACAAAATTCGGATTTAAAACGTGAAAGTTATGAATTTTCTAAGATTTCCTATCAATAAATAATTACTTTAATATAAACTCGAAAATTAAATTTTCTAAACCTACTGTACAACTACACTAACATGTAGAGCTCGCAAATACGAATCTAACGTAATTTGAACGGGTCAAATCGGAGTTAAAACAAAAATTTTATGCTCAAAACAAGTTTAGTGGCAAAACTGTAAATATCAGAAAACGTATTTTTTATTTACCGAGAGGAAATACGTTTTTGAAACAAAGAAACGTAATTTCTGGATTACGCCAAGGGACTGCGGGTTAAGCTTTAAAGAATTCCAGGGTTTCTTTAGCAAAATGACAAGCCAAAGAGGTACGTTCTAATCTTGAGCGTTGATCTGAGGATGGACGGCTGGAAAAAGAAGATGGAGGGATGCCGGCGGCGCTTCTACCGGAGAAGAAAGAAATGTTGTGGCGCCATGGCTGGACTTCGTCAGAGATTCCGTTTCGATGCTACAGTGCTCCAAATCACGTGCAATTTGATCCAAACAAACAAGAAACTCCACGCGGACTCACCTGAGTAGAAGATGAAGGCGGAGACAAGACGAGGACGGTGTATTGCTCGAGTTGGCGAACTACAGCGTGCTATGAGAGTTCAGCGGCAATGTGAGATCAAGACTAAATAAGAGAAAGAGGGAAAATAGCCCTAGAAACCTCACGAACACGAGACGAAGCCCGATATCAACTTACGGAGACAAATGAACCCACGAACTCGGCAAATTAAGCTCGGTGGCAGCACTTTAGGGTTTAGCGATGTTTTACTCGAAACGAGAGCGGCGGGATGACAATCGAGCGTAAAAATGGAAGGAGATGACTCGGTTTAGCTTATATAGGGTGTTGGCGTGATCAAATTGGGAAAACGATCCCTTGGTTCACGGATTTGGATCGGGGTCGATGTTCATCTCCGGTTTGGCCACGAGGAAAGGGACGAGGTGACCGACGAGTGGAGCCACGGTGTCAGCGGCACAAGGAAGAAAAATGTTGCCGGTGCTCACTGCGCTCTGATGGGCCAGCCCAAAACAAAGGAAGGAGGGGTGACCAGGCCGTCGGGCCGAGCGAGCGCGAGTTTGGCCCAAAGGAAAACAGGCCGACTGTTGGACTACCAGGCCACCCGGCCGAAATATCAAAGGTAAGAGTTTTCCCTTTTTATTTATTTTTCTATATTTTCCAAAGCATATTTCCAATAGAGTTTTGAATCAGTTTTGAAATCCAGTCAAAACCACACATTACAATAAAGTTTATGCTCTAGCATGAATGCAAAACATGTTGCTAACCATATATTGGGTTTTAGTTTCAAATAAAATATTATTTCTCTATAATAAATATGCACAAACAATTACTCAATGAATCCATTTTTTTAGTTTTGAGAAAAATCACTCACTCAAATAAAACCAATGAAATGGCATGTATGCACAAACAATGTTGCTACCCCTATAATGAATTTTAACTTAAAAATATCATTTTTCCTATGTTTTCATGAGCACTAGAATACAAAATTAAATCAATTTCTCTCTATTTCAAAACAAGCAATTTTTTAGGGTGTTACATTAAACCTATTAAATATAAACTACTAAATCTAAATATGATCCTCTCTTTTAGAGCAATAGGATCATAATAGTTTTTTGTCAAGTAGAAGACAATTTATTTTCATTCATATACAACAAAAGAAACAAACATATGTCAGAATATATATTTTTTCATTAATTCATTATAACATAGTGATACAATTTGGATGCAGTATATGATTGTACTTGTCCAAAAACATAATTAACCTAGACAATTAAACTTACTAAATATAAACTACTAAATCTAAATACGATAGTCTCTGTCAGAGCGAGTGGATCATGCTCACCTCGCTCGCTTGGGAGGAGGCGTATCATCGTCGTCGAAGTCATCATCATCATCCGCCTCCTCCTCCTAGGAGCTCCATGGAGGACACCGATCAGGAGAGCTCCAGTCGGAGGGGGCGTCGTCCGAGGTGGGCTGGTGCAACAATGACTCATCCTCGATGGACGAGTCAGTTGCTTCAAAGCTTAAAGGGCTGCCCAACATTGTTGTAGATGGAAAAGAAGGTGATGAACAAGGAAAATGGGTGGTTTCAGAGGACATTAGGCTTAAAGAATATGTAGATTAGTGGGTGGGGACCTGTGGCCGAAGGGGCCACACTCGGTGGAAGTAATGGTGATAGGACGGTGTTGGAAGTTGGGACATTCAACACTCACACTAAATTTATCGCTGCTTCACCAAATGATCATTTAGGGCCGGTGCCGTAACACGTATCTTAGTTGGCTCGACATTCCATATGACGAATACAACCCCAATAGTACCGCCGCATCTATCGTTCATCTATCGGTGCTACAAGTTTCATCTAGTAGTTCAATTCCTTTCCAAGCACCACTATCGATCCAGCTAGCAGTGGATCTAAATCACCGTTGATGGTATTTATTAACGCACATAGAAAATTCCACAAGCACATGGATACCATTATAGCTTTTACCTGGGAGTATTCCAGAGTATAGTATTTATCCACAGGGAAGCAATGGTTAAAGAAACTAATAATTCACCATTATGTATCTACTAACTTAATACACCAAGTAGACTAAAGTGGGTGTAAGTGATAAATGATAGGAGTTATGCATATAACACAAACACTGAGGAGAATTCCATGATAAAAGAGTATATTAGCTAAATTGAGAGGACAATGGATGAGTTCAAGGTTCCTAGATACTTCTATATTACTCTGGTTCTATGATAACTAAAGCATAGGTAGATATAGCAATCACACAATAGCACTTTGGGACACAGAACACTAGCCACAGAAAGGGATAAGAATGGGGCTAAGAAGCTCTGACTACAGTCCTACAAACACCAACCTGAACGTGGTGGACTACATCGACCGTCAGGGCTGTCACCACCTGGGGCTACCACAACTATCCGTAAGGTTGGGTGCAATCTCAGGTAACCTATACTTTAGACACCATGTCTATACTATGAATTACTACTCTAGTCATGATCTATAACTAGAGCACTCAATGCAAGCGGAGATCCCATGCAAAGTATAACAACTATACTAACCACACATATGAAGGCATAAAAGTAAATAGAGAAGATAAATATATTAAAGCATAAGTCTTGCAAAGATAAGATACAAAGATATACCAGACCTTCGAAGACTTCTCCAGAATCTGAGCGTAGCCCGACTCTCCCTAACTCTCAACTAGAACTAGTCTACTACATTGGAAAGTCCAGCCCTAATTCTCTGGTGTTGTGCCTTGATCTGACTGAGAGATGCCCGGGCATCCTTATATAAGGCGAGGTGGAGTAGCAGACATGTAACTACCGCGTCATCAATCCGTGTGACCTCCCTCGACCACCGTTGGATGCACCGACTTAAAACCGCCTTAAATCAATGGTATAGATCTCAGAAATGTGTAGGAGGTAGTGGAGGTCGATTGGGCTCTGTGGTAGGCCAACCGGCTAGGGCCTTGGGCCGGCCCGCCCACTATTTTGGCCAATGGACCTCCCCTTTGATGAGCTGTCCTTTGGATGCTTCTAGAGTCTTCCCATGCATGTTTTGTCACGGATTAATATATTTTCATTATGAACTCCAAATATAGCAAGTAATATATCCATTTCGATCGTCTTGACGAGCCCTTCACAATGGTGCACTCTAATTAATCATTTGAGATACTTTTATTCTGTGAAAAATTACATATCCTACAAGACAAATGAGAACACCAAAACTCGTGGAACTTGTTAGAATCAAACCCTACAACTATGCTTTATAATTCATTTCATATCACTTTATGCAATAGTTGATGGTTATATTTGGAGTTTAATGACCATCAACAACCGTTGCTTATAATATATGGCAATGATAATACCAACGATGATCGCTCGGTGTGTAGTAGTAAGCGAGCCCATGACAAGTGCTTAAGGCTAGGTGATCGGCACACGGGGCTAGCGGGCAGGGCGCACGGCTAGTGTCTAGTGCTAGAGCACGATGTGGGACGCGAACGGCAGTTGGAGAGGAAGGCGCATGACCAGGGCTCGACAGGGGCGCGAACGTAGGCTAGCGCACAGGGCCAGCAGCCGGGGTGCGTGGACGACAGGCACAACGTGACTATGGCAGAGGCGGGCATCGTCAGCGAGCACGGCGTGACTGTAGTAGAGGCGGGCGCTCGTTGGTGAAGAAGGCCATGGACAGTAGAAAAATTAGAAAACAAATCGGTATATGTGTAACTAGTGGCATAGTGGGTAATTTTCACCAACTCCACCAAACTTAGACTTGGTGGAGCACCACTTGTGGAGCTCCACCAATTTGGTGAATCTAGGGGGCAAATCCACCATTTTGGTGGAGCAAATTCATGGTGAAGCTATTGGATCCAAAAGCGTTAGGCTAGAAAAATTGAATCCAAATCTAGTTTTGATGAATCTGAAGGTGGTGAAGCTCTACCAAATAGGGAAATCGGAATCACCGCCCTCCAAACAACGGTATCCTAGTCGGCAAGCATGGCCACTTCCAACGAGCTTTGCTGATCCGATCACTACTCGGCAAATCCCACATGCACGGTAGTGTCTCCATCATCGACCTATGTGTCTTGCTAGAGACGGGCCTTTTAGCGATGGCCGTGATAACCTTCATCCGTAATCAGATATATTGTGCACACATTTAGTGTTTAATTTTTCTCTATTTACAATCATTTCCAAAAGATAATAACTTGTGCAACAAGTCTTTTTCCTCTATTTCATTCCATAGGTGACCTCTATTTCTTGCCACAAATTATAGTTCTTGTTGTAAATATCCCTAGTTTGTAATAAATGTACATTTCAGTATTCTTCCTTATATTACAAACTTCATTCTAAGACTTGTATTGTAACAAGGAACTAATAAAGAGACAAAAGAGCGGTAATTCAGAAAGACCAATGGAGAGATACCTTGACATTAGAACTAAACAATTTGAAGATGAAGTTGCATGGTTGGCAAGAGAGAAGAGGTTGTACAACAAGGTAACCTTTTTCGATCAGGAGGTGAATACATACTAGAAGTGAGAATGGAGGAGATGGCTAAAGCATGGTGTCCTTAAGAACCATAACAAGGGCGCATTTTTTTCTTAATCCATGCAATGGAGAACAAGAATCTCCCTTGATATGGCTGATAAGTGAAATAGTTTAATAGGTATCCTTAAATATATTTCATGTTGCTTTATAGAATTTAGCCCCCTTTGGTTTGGCTTCTCAAAAAGCCAAAAGCCAACCAAAGAGGTTCGTTTCCATCCAAGAGTTACAACAAAAACAGCTTTTGGCTAGTACAATTTTCACTGCATCTCTCCCTTCTTTCACTGGCTATGGAGGTGGGTAACATCAAAAAAATTACCCACTGCCACTCACTATTAGATATCAATTCGTTTCTTCACTTCTATTCCCGTTCGCTTGACGGACTGATGCTATAGGATTCGCACAGTAATGCCCTCCATGCCAGCCAGTCTGGCCCAGGGCAGAGCAGCTTTGGCCGCAATGCAAATCCCTCCTGTCCCTCATCCTAACCAGTTGACAACAATGGAGGTGTGGCCGTGGGTGGCACTAGAGACCATGACCGTGGGTGGCAGCTTGTCCGCGTCCATCGGTGGATCCCTTTCCTCCCTCTTAGGGTAGCCGGCGACGTCAAAGGCAGATTGCGGGCAGCGCTTGAGGGTGCCACTGCAGGTGGCATAGGAGGCCATGACTGCAAGTTCCACTAGAGGCATGCAGGTCAAGGGATCCCTCCCTTCCCTCCTCTTGGACAGCCAGCAGCGATAGAGCAACAACCATGAGTGGCACTGGAGACAAGGTTGCGGGCATTGGAGATGCGGCCGCAGGCCTCTCTCGTCTTCTTTCTCATTGGATTGGGCCACGAGGCCAGCAAAGAGGATGTTGGCCTCTCTCTGCACGCTATGGTTGATAGGTGGGGTTGGATGACATGTGGGACCCACTAACAATAGCTTTTCCAAGAAGCCACAGCTGCTCAACTGAACGGTTTTGAGCTTTCTCACAGTCCACAACCCAAATAGTTTTTCTATAGCCCACAGGTCACAGTAGCTTTTTTAGAAGCAACAGCTCAATCAAACCAGCCCTTAATCCCTAAACTATGTGGAGTTTGTCTTGTGATCTATTTGAAAGCCCTATATTTGGTTTTGGAAATTAAGGCAACTAGTGGACTAACCTCTACTCTAAGTGTTATAATTGAGATAGGTTATATCCCACACCTGTTGAGGAAGATGACACTCATGGAGGAGATGATTGGTGGACAAATGATGATCTAGTGCTCAATTCTTGGAAAAGAAGAAAGAAAAACAAAATGCATAGGCTCAAGGCAAAGGTATAGGCTAGGGCATTTTGTTTTGTTGATCAAGACACAATAGAGTGCGTGATCAGGTTTATGATAGATCGCTGTACTATTAAGAGGGGAACTCAAAAGTTTAATGTGGTCATCTAAATTCCACTAGGTGGATCAATTCATTGCATATGCATTAGACATAGTATGACGTGAAAACCCCTTTGTAAAATGGTTGTGTAAAAGCTAATTCACCTGCACAAGTGTTGGAACACATTTGGAGTTGGCATAAGGTGGTCTCAGAGGACCATTGGACTAAGGCAACAATAATGTTGCCGTCATACCATGCACCACATAGGAAAACACCCTAGCCTAGGGTTAGGCATTGGACTATGAGGCTTGGTCCGACGGTGATTGCGAGGGCAGCGTCGGACCCACCCTCACCTTAGGAGAGACCTCCACCTCCCACACTGCCTTCCACGGTCCATGATCTGAAGACCTCATCTATTGGGAGAGCAAACCCGCAAACTTCCTACTATACAGAATTGATGTCCCCTTTTAAGATATCTTTCTAATGTTTTAGCTTGACTCCTGTAATAGTAATATTTATCTATTGGTATTTAGTAAAAAAAAAGATACATGTAAATAAACTTAAATAGTATATCTATGAAGTCGTGTGTCATCCTATGGCCAGGATACTCATTAGTGCATAATCTCAAATATGCATGTGGTGTGATTTATACATAGTGAGTCACGTGCAGTTAGTTGATTATTAATCATTAGCAAACACTTGTAATCTACCCTTTGTTTACACGTGAGCTGAACCACTTAAGAAGAATCCACACTCCTCTGTGCTAGTGCTAGTACTAGTACCCTGCAAGAGCATCTCTAGCGGTATTACCTAAACAGACTACCTAAATGTACCCACCTATTTTTATACTATCTAAATTTTGCTTCCAACCCTAGCAATACTACCTAAATCGCGGCTCTCAAATTCAGTTTAATAGTCAATAACATGTGGAGCCCACATGTCACCCCCATCCTTCCTTCTTTTGCCATCGAGGAACTCGGCCAAAGTAGTAGCGGGGAGGGGATGGGGCGCAAAGCAGTAGTGGGGAGGGGCTAGGGCGCTGACGGGATGGCCATCTGCGGTAGGAGTGCCGGATGGCCTGCCGCTGGCTGTGGATTGGAGAAGGGCAACGCTACCTCCCAGGCCGCCCGCTAGATTAGGATAAGGGTGGCGCATCGATGGTGACCTGGGCGTCGCGCCGATGGGGACAAGCCGTGCTGGTGGTCCACCGGTGGGGATGGCCGAGGGGAGGTCGAGGGGCGTTGCCTAGAGATCGACTGGCTAGAACCAGCAGGAGGTTTGATTGCCTCCATGGAGAGAGAGGAAGTTCGTGTGCAGGAAGGAGCACCACTAGGGAGGTGCGCCACCGGGTAGGGCCGCGTGACGGGGAGGACTGCCACCGAGGAGGGCCACCACCAGGGAGGGCTGCCGCAAGCAAGGGCGTGGTGCAGGCGTGGGCGGTGTCGGGCGACTCCGAGCGTGTGGGAAGGAGAGAGATGATGGGAAAAATAGATAGGAACTTTTGTTGGCCCAACAGATGTAGGTAGTGTGAGAGGAAATTTGTTAGGTCAATAAATTTAGGTAGCTTGATAGGTAGCCTATTGGAGTGTATTTTTTAACCTCTACTACCCATTTATATGATAAGTTGTCTGTTTAGATATACCGCTAGTAGCAGCTAGCAGGGTCAACAAACCAGTGGCAGTGACGAACACACACACGCACTCCCCTCTCTCCCTCTCCCTCCCTCCCTCTCTCTCTGCTTCCTTTCCCCTTCTCCAGAGCGGTAACCATGGTTGGGGTTTTCAAAGATTCCTACTCCAAAACAAATTTATGTGGAATCTAGCTACTATGCACTGATTTTCCGCTTAGATCTCCCCTTGATTTCTCCCTCTCTTATGCGTGCAGGACTACAGGTTGGGGCACCGGCGGCAGGCTGCTCCACCATGATGCCATGCCCAGAGGTTGTGGTGCTGTAGTGGGACCAAGAAGCCCCGATACTGCTACAGGAACAAGATATGCGATGTTTTGAGCTCTGGCTACAACCTCTACATCTGGACAGTGAGTGCTCCTCTCCCTTCACTTTCCTTCAGTGAATCTACCATGTTTTTTTGTATTTCCATGTGCTATAACTAGTGGTAGTGTTTTACTACTACTTAGAAACACTAGGAGAATTTCACCATTTTTGTAGGGTGTGGTCATAGTATTATGGATATGAGCTAAAATGGTGGGTCATTATATCAAGGGTTAATTGATGATAATTGATTGGTGTATAGAGAGTCCATGGAATGTAATGATGAAATAGGGTGGGTCGCACCCTCTCTACATCGACTATGAATATATAAGGATCAAACCCTTCTCACTCATGATGTGGGCTGTATGAAACCGTGTTGACAAGTGAACTCGTTTGAGATGGGCTGAGTCTAGTACCCATGAATGTTGTTATATACTCCCTATGGTAAGTGAGGAGAGGATTAGGGTGATGAAATAAATCCCCATTCAGGTGTTGATGAAGTACACCTAGGCGCATATATTAGCGCATGTGGATAGATGTGGATGTATATAATATACAGAAGTAGGGAAAGTCCGGTATCTTGACCATGAGTCATACCTAAGGAAGTGTGATGGAAAATTGGTCAATAGAATCATGGGTAACGTGATACAAACTTGCACAGGGTTAAACCATGAATTCACGTCTTGTCTCTTAGATTGGAGGCTATGGGAGCCTATAGGAGGCTCTGTCTCACTTATCGGTGATAATAGATTTGTTAACTTATTTTCTAAAATGTGCAACTTTTAATAAACGATCTATGATTGAGAAGTGATACGAGAAAATGGCTAGGAATGCATTTCATTTGATTTACTATATGCTTGTTGAGTATGTTGTACTCACTCTTGCTATTAACCCTCCCCGTTTTAGATGAAAAGAGACCGCTTCTGATGATATGATGTACCAAGCGCTTGATCTATAGAAGTCACGGGAGAAATATAATATACACATAATTTCTAGTATAACGTGATGGAGTGGTTATTATATTTGTTTGAGGTAATGTTTATTAATTATTTTCTTTATTAAACGTAACAAAATTTGTAAGGTCCTAACTATCATTCTATTGCATCACTTTGATTAGGGTCATTACTCTAGAAGGCATCTCTTTATCGGGTAATAACACCTAAGTTAGCATTTTTACCTTGGTAGTGAATATGCAGGCTCTTCCCGCCAGAATAGCATGCAACATCTCGCTAGCATATTTCTTCCTCGTCGCCCTCATGGAATCCGACTCACGAAAGTACCTTCCTTTGAGGACTCACACACAAAGAGGTGCATCTCGTAGGAGCGCAGAATAATTAGTTTATATTGAGGTCCTGTGACGAAGTAGGAGAGCAGAATAATTAGTTAGGTGCCTCTTCAATTGGCATTCATGATCCTTGTCACCAGAGATCATTGGTCTTTCTTTGAATAAAGTCCAGAGACCATTATTGTTAAGTTGTTCCATAACTAGGGAAGACAGTTTCTCCTTTTATACTTGAAAGATGGTAGCGATTTTATGATAGAAATTGAAGCAGCATGTGATGCACCCCCCGTTGATGTACTTGTTGACGATGCTAGGTAGCTAGGACTTGCCCTCACTAGCTGGTGATCCGATGGCTGTCGAAGAGCTCCATCGGGTGTAGCGGCATCATCTTCGGCATCGCGTGGATCCCCAGCACCACCGTCAGGCCCCAACCCTGCATATATACATGTAGTATGCCCATGACTTGCTTCTTTCCATTTCATCAGAGAGTTGACTAAAGAGGTTATTAGTACTCCTAGAAGCAAACTAAGCACAATGTCCCATGTGTCCCTTACTTGGAATCATGTTAATATGTTCGGATAAACCCCTGCCAATGTATCATTAATCCTTAGACTTATAGGCTATTGTTTCTCCTTTAGCATTCATAGTGTTTGTGCACCAAATCATCTATATTCCTTATAAAAGACATTGGGACACAAAAATTTATATATGGTATTTGTTAGATCAAGCTTTGTGGCTATGGTGTTAGATATGAAGTTGTCATTGTATACTATTTAGATGGTTGAATTAGTTGAGTTAAGTACTACCAACGACAAGGGATAAGGTCAATGAGGGTGAGAAGTGAAAGAGGGATAGTGAGGGAGGTGTAGGGGGTAGGGCTACCATGTGGAGCTGAGGAGGACAGGTGTGTGACACCACGCAAGTTGCATGGAACATGTATCGGCGTGCTCTGGTGGATCATCCATGGGGTGTGGCATGGACTTTTTGAGAGGTACTGGATTGTTCAAGTTGGGGAAGGGGAGATGATGGCATTGATTTTGACTAGCATATTGGATTAACCACTGAGAAGCATGGACCATCCAGTAGGCATTGATCTATCAAGGTGGGGATTAAGTCAAGATGTTCTGGACTTTGACGAGCTTGTCAGACCATTCGTAGTGTGATGAGGGCATAACACCTTCGAATACAACGATTGATTATGAGGTGAGCTCATTCCTATATTTGCGTAATGATAAAACTAAGCATTGATTGCTACCAAATATTGGTATTTCAAATGTGCGTAGGAACAATGGTGATGATGGTAGAGAATGGATATGCCATGAACAAGACCAATCTCAAAATGCAAGTTCATCAAAGTTAAACATTCAGATCATCGGTGGCTCGATAGTACCTCATTGGAATGGCCATAAATCCTTCATTTGGAGTGAGTATGAGTTCCATGAGCACTTGATGGAAAGCTTATTTGATAAGTTTTCAAATGGATCTGGTTTGACCTCAAGATCATGTCGACAAGGCCTCCAAATCATCAAGACATGCTGTCGTTGTTTCTGCCAAGTGCTACAATGTCATCGTGGGCTTGATGTTCACCATTGGAACCCTAGCCCAAGTTGGAGCATACCCCCAGAAGATGGAGAACACACCAACGAATCCCTTGCACATCCTCTTCCTTGGCCATTAGGAGGCCATGAAAGGTCTTGATGGCTAGAGGGGGGGTGAATAGCCTAATAAAGTTTTCTACAAAAATGCTAGACAAGTTGATTAGTATATCAAAAGGCGAGATATGAGTTTTGCCTAGCCTAATGGGGTGAAGCAAGCCACCTATCAAATTAGTAATTCTAGTATGGTTCACACAACCGCACAAGTTTAGACCGCAAGAGTAACAACTAAGGCAAACTACTCTACTCAAGCTAACAAGGCAACTAGGCAAGACAAAGACTACAACAAGATAGTAACAAAAGTAATGCAAGAGTAGGTCTAGAAGTGATTTCACCAAGGGGCGATGAATGGAGCCAACCAATTGATATATCCAAATAATGATCCAATCAAGTAGCCAATCACCGAGATAAACCAATCACAATCATGAATTGATGACAAATGATTTATCCTGAGGTTCATGTGCTTGCCGGCACGCTAGTCCCCGTTGTCCCCCTACACCACGTGGTTCGGTGGCTAATCGGTATCACATATCGAGCCTCTCAAAAGGCGCCACAAGAACCTACCGAATGGTGAGAAGTTCTGACACGAGCAATCCACTAGAGTTGGAATTCGGCGCTCCACCAGGGAACCACAACAACCCCTCACAAACCAATCACCGGAGCCAGCCACGAACAATCACCAACACGTGTTGGACCTCCACCGCTGCTCCAACCCGTCTAGGTGGCGACAACCACCAAGGGTAACAAGAATACTCGCAGCAAAACAATCCCCAAAGTGCCTCTAAATGCAAAGCAATGATCAATGCACTTGAATCACTCAATCTCACTCAAGAAATGCAATCGAATGCAAGGAGATGAGTGGGGAGAAGTGTGAGGGCATTGGCATAGCTCAAGATGCTCACAAGTATGTTAAAGTGCCAAGAGAGTAGCCCTAGAGCCAGCCAACACATATATATAGACGTACCCCTTCAAATAGAGTAGTTAAACACGGGTCGGGGTCACCAGACGCGTCTGTCACGCTTGCAACAGACGTGGCATCCAGCATCTGTCGCTCCGATGCATGCCATGTGTCCCTGAACATTCAAAAGCCAATGGTCGAAATCCTCTTCAACAGATGCATCTGTTGCTTGAAGGTCTATGCATCCTACGCATGACAGACGCGGTCCACAAAGGTCCAAACATCGGTTTTCCACCACCTGATGCATCCGTCGTGAAAGCAACAGACACGCACTATGTCTGTCGTCGCCGAGGCCAGCAGAGCTACTGATGTTGAGTCCAACAGACGCTGACGCCAGGTGTCTGTCGCTTCAACACCACCATGTCTGACGCCTCCTCCTCCTCAGCAGCACGCGAATAAGGGTAAGCCACTAGATGCTGATGTCAGCGTCCAACGCTCCCGAGACCAGCGTCCGTCGCACGATCAAGAGCTGATCTTCAAGTTGTTTTCGATTCTTGTTTGCCCTATTCTCATATGAGCTAGTCCAAGCATGTGAAACATCTTAGCACATATTTTAGCACATTTTCAAGTTAAAAAACATAGGGCAAAGATGGTGCACTCTATCCAAATGCATATGCTCAATGAAATGTTAACTAGAGGCACATGTAGGACTAGAATTGATACAACATTTCCCCTATTTATAGTACTGCTATGTATCCTAAGCTATCCATGGTGTCTTGGATGCAAAATGAAAATCCCTATCATATACCTTTGCCTTGAGCTCCATGATTTGGCTTTGCACCTTCATCCAACTCCATCATGGCAAGCACTTGATCACATCACCATTGCTTGATCCTTGCTTCACCATGTTGTTGCACCAACCACATCATAGCTACACATATGTCTTTGCTATGTGGTTAGTACTAGGTATTGTCACTAATTACCAACACCAAACATAGGACTTTCAATCTCCCCCTTGTTGGTAATTGGTGACAAACCTTTCACAAATACATTGCCCAAATATGTTACCATGTCTAAGAAGTATGGACAAGTGATCATGAATTCAAGTTGATAGCAATGGCTCCCCATACACATATGATATATGTTTGGATTTAGGAAGCATACTTGTTTAGATAGGAAAACATAGGAGCATTGACTACCAATTGGTGCTAAGTGTTTAGATTATAGACCTTTGAAGCGTGATACCATCGGAGTAACGGAAAACATCATCTTAGCACCTTGTGTAGCTAGATACCACTTGGAAACAATCTTGGAAGGACCAATGTCAATCACATGCAAACAATAGGTACCTAGTGAGATCAACATTATAATAAGGGTTCTAGTGAAGTTAAAGAACCAAGAATAAGTACATATCTAGCTAACATCTACGCATGCTAGTACTTAAATACATCATTCAATTGTATACTAGCAAAACACCACATAAACAAGGTATCAGAGAAAAACAAATGCATAACAAAGCATCATACATATGAATTGCACAAAGAAATGCAACATACAAGTTTAAGAGCTTGCTCCCCCTACTTGTGTGCTCAAAATTTTAGTTGATCCCTCTCTTTTGTTATTTCTCCTCCTTTGTGCTTCACCCCCTTTGATTTCTATCTTTATGAAGAACATTTCTCCCCCTTTTGGCACCAATGACCACAAGGAGTAAATTTTAGATAGATTATCATATTGAATTATGGGGTGAGGTCAAGTTTGTGGTTCAACCTAGATTGCTTGCATAAGTGAAATGCTTCGGCTTGATCCAAGGGCAAGCTTCTTCACACCTCACTAGAAGGGTTATCATGCACCATGTTGAAGCAAATACTTAAACAAGTTATCTAGATCAAACACTTAGGATCACCAGCTCTCAAACAAGTTATATGCTACCACTAGATCATACAAGACAAAGAAACAATAGTGGCAACATATAAATTTCAAAATCATTTGATTTCCATGAATGAGCCTAGAACATGTATATCATGACTAGATGGACTAAACAAGTCCTTAGCATAGAATGTATGACATGTCAAACAATTGTACCTTGCTTTGTCTTGGAGGAGAGGCATGTCATATATGGGGTGCATCAACTCATGTTGGAGAAGTCAAGTATGTTCAACTCATTCTTGAGCTTGTGAAATCTCTTCTCATCAAGTGGCTTGGCGAATCGATTGGCTAGTTGATCTTTGGTGCCCACACTCTCAATAGCAATGTCACTCTTTTGTTGATGATCTCTAATGAAGTGATGGCCGACATCAATATGCTTTGTTCTTTGATGTTGAACCGAATTGTTGGTTAGCTTCATGACACTTTCATTGTCACATAGCAATGACACATTCTTGAAATTGATTCCAAAATCCTTCAATATTGCCTTCATCCACAAGATTTGTGCACAGCAACTACCCACGGCAATGTATTCGACCTCGGCGGCAGATAGTGCAATACTATTTTGCTTCTTGGATGACCATGAGATAAGTGATCTTCCCAACAATTGACAAGTCTCGTAGGTACTCTTTCTCTCAACTTTATAACCGGCATAGTCAGAATCCAAATATCTAACTAGCTCAAAGCTTGCACCCTTGGGATACCACAATCCAACATTTTGTGTATGCTTCAAGTGCCACTTTGTTGCCTTCAAATGGCTTTCTCTTGGTGAGGCTTGAAATCTTGCACACATGCATATACTAAACATCACATCAGGCCTTGATGCCATCACATAGAGTAGGTTACCAATCATTGATCTATATAGCTTTTGATCTACCATGTTGCCACTCTTATCACTATCCAAGCTTCCATTAGTACCATTAGAGTTGTAATGCCCTTTGCATCTTCTATGCCAAACTTTTTTAGCATATCCTTGATGTACTTGGTTTGGCTCACAAATATACCTTCTTTCATTTACTTGATTTGAAGTCCAAGGAAGAAGCTAAGCTCACCAATCATTGACATTTCAAACTCTTTTGACATCATGCTTCCAAACTCATCACAAAAATCTTTGTTGGTTGAACTAAAGATGATATCATCAACATAGATTTGCAACACAAACAAGTCCTTACCAATTTTCTTAGTGAAAGTAGTAGTATCTACTTTGCCCATGACAAATCCTTTGGATAGCAAGAAATCTCTTAATCTTTCATACCATGCTCTAGGTGCTTGCTTCAATCCATACAAAGCTTTTCTCAATTTGTAGACATGATTAGGTTTCTTGTCATCTTCAAAACTGTGAGCTTGCTCCACATACACTTCCTCTTGAATGTACCCATTGAGAAATATACTCTTCACATCCATTTGATATATCTTGATATTGTGAGCACAAGCATAGGCAAGTAAGATCCTAATTGCTTCCAGTCTTGCAACTAGGGCATATGTTTCACCAAAGTCAAGACCTTCTATTTGTGTGTAACCTTGAGCCACTAGTCTGCTTTGTTCCTTACTACTATCCCATCTTGATCTTGCTTGTTGTGAAAGACCCATTTTGTTCCAATGACATTGTGATCACTAGGTCTCCCAACTAGTTCCCATACTTCATTTCTCTTGAAATTGTTGAGCTCTTCATGCATTGTATTTACCCAATCCGGATCTCTCAATGCTTTATCAATGTCCTTGGGTTCTTCCATTTAAACAAAAGAAGAGTGTGCACAAAATGATGTCAATCTTGATCTAATTTGAACTCCCCTTTGTATGTCACCAATGATGGAATCCAATGGATGGTTTCTTGCAATGTTAGTTGGTTGAAGCACTTGGACTTGATTGCTTGGATGTTGATGTTGGTCATGAGTTGAAGATGATGAACTATACATTGTTGATCTTGTTGCACTTGAGATGATGTACTAGCTTGATTTTGCACATGAGAACCACTAGCTTGTACAATAGGACTTTGTTGCACTTGATCTTTGTTGTCATCCACATCAATCACTTGCTTTGGCCTAATGTCACCAATGTCCATCTTTTTCATAGCATTAGCTAATTGAGTTCCTCTCACACCATCCAAGTTGTCTTCCTCATCTTGAGAGCCATTTGTTTCATCAAACTCAACATCATAAATTTCCTCAAGTAAACCACTAGCCAAATTCCAAACTCTATAAGGTTTTCTAGTAGTAGAGTAACCAAGTAGGAATCCTTTATCATATTTCTTTTCAAACTTGCTCAATCTAGTGCCCTTCTTCAAGATGTAGCATTTACAACCAAATACCCAAAAGTATGCAATGTTGGGCTTTCTTCCATTCAATATCTCATATGGTGTCTTCTCTAGGAACTTGTGGTAATAGAGGCGGTTACTATAGAAGCAAGTCGTGTTGATTGCTTTGGCCCAAAATGAATGACTCACATTATACTCATTTAACATTAATCTTGCCATATCAATTAAGGTTCTATTCTTCCTCTCAACTAGGCCATTTAATTGAGGTGTATACTTGGCCAAAAATTGATGCTTGATTCCAAGCTCATCGCATAGCTCATCAACTCTTATGTTTCTAAACTCACTTCCATTGTCACTTCTCACTTTCTTGATTATGGTCTCAAACTCATTTTGCACTCTCTTGATGAACTTCTTGAATATGTCAAATACATCACTCTTATCCCCAAAAAAGAATACCCATGTGTATCTAGTGAAATCATCCACAATCACAAAGCCATACTTGTTGTCACCAATGCTTATGTATGTTGTTGGCCCAAATAGATCCATGTGCAACAACTCAAATGCCTTGGAAGTACTCATGATGCTCTTCAATGGATGAGTGTTGCCCACTTGCTTTCCGGCTTGACATGCACTACATAGCTTGTCCTTCTCAAATGTGACATCCTTCAAGCCTCTAAGTCATGCTTCACTAACTTGTTCAATTGCTTCATGCCAATATGACCAAGTTTTCTATGCAATAACCAACCCATACTTGATTTGGTGAGCAAGCATGTTGAAAGTTGAGTGTCACTAGCAATGAAATCAACCAAGTATAGATTCTCATAATTAAAGCCCTTGAAGATCAAATTGGAGCCATCAACACTATCTCCACATCATCAACACCAAAGATGCAATTGAAGCCAAGATCACACAATTGAGCAACCGGGAGAAGATTGAAGTTCAACTTTTCAACTAGGAGCACATTGGAAATGTTATGATCATTTGAGATTGCAATCCTTCCAAGCCCTTTTACATCACCCTTACTATTGTCACCAAATGTGATACTTTCAATGCCACTATCATTGGGTTTGATTGAGTTGAACATTTTTGAATCACCGGTCATATGTTGAGTACACCCATTATCAAGCACCCAATGCATTTCTTTGGCTTTATAATTGACCTACAAAACAAGTTAATGTTTCTTAGGTACCCACACTTGTTTGGGTCCTTAGAGGTTAGTCACTAAGCTCTTTGGTACCCAAATGACCTTCTTCTTTAGTCCCACAATCGGTGTACCAACAAACTTAGCATGCACACCTTTCTCACCCTTGGTAAGCACATAACAAGAATCAAAATGAATGTAAGGTACATTAACATTTTTCTTGTTCTTGTTCATTTTGTTGCAATTGTGCTCTAGGTGCCCAACTTGCTTGCATCTATTGCAAAACTGACCATTCTCTTCACAAAGCTAGGCTTGTGAGTTGCAAAGGCTGCCTTGCCTTTCTTGGGGGTAGCCTAATCCCTCTTTATTGAGAGAAAATCTTTGGCTACCCAAGCACTTTAGCAAGCGGGCCTCGCCACCATAGGCTTTGCCTAAGGCACGGTTGAGCTCATTGACATCCTTCTTAAGGGTCTCATTCTTAACTATGAGTGAGGCATCACAAGTGAAACCATTACTAATAGTAGAGATAGAAGTGGAAGTTCTACAAGAAGGGTTAGTGGACTCAGCAATAATAGGACTATGGAAAGAATCATCAATGAGATCACATGTTAGTCCAACATCACAAGTCACAATGACTTGCTCCACCACGGCCTTCTTCTTGAGCTTCTCTAGAATGATGTCCTTCTCCTTGACAAAATTAAGTAGAGTGGAGTGGGCTTCCTTAAGCCTAGAGTGAGAAATCTCAAGGTCCTCGTGGTCTTCCTTTAGACACTCACGAGAAGCTTGGATATCATCAAAGGATTTTCTAAGAGCTTTGAGCTCTTGTTCTAATCCTTTGCACTAATTACTCTTTTTAAGAGCATCAAGTTCATCCACCAACTTCTTGTTCTCATTGCTCTTCTCATTGAGCTCTTTCTCCAACATCTTGCTCTTCTTGCTCAACTTCTTGTAGCCCTTGCTCATTTGGTCGATGACGTTCATAAGATCATAATTGGAGTAGTCCTCCTCATCATCATCGTCACTCCTACAACCATCACTAGCACAAGAATCATCATCACTATCATCATATTGTACCTTAGTGGGCTTTGCCATAAGGCATGTAGATGTAGTGCCGAAGAGTGAGGGCTTGTTAGAGATGGTGATGCTTGCAATATCGTCATTATCACTCTCATCGGAGACATCACTATCCCAAGTGACTATAAAGCCACCTCCCTTATTCTTGTTGATGGTGAAGTTTCTCTTTTCTTTCTTCTTCTTCTTGTCCTTCTTGTTCTTCTTCAACTTCAACTCCCCATCATTGAATCTCTTGTCTTCATAGGGGCACTCCGCCACTACATGATCGGGGCTCTTGCAATTGTAGCATAGTATCTCTTTAGCCTTCATGTAGTCTCTTCTCTTCCTTGCACCATAGCCTCTCTTCTTCATGAAGCGACCCATCTTTTGCACTAGAAGGGCCATGGTCTCCTCATCAAAAGGATCATTATCATTAACAACCTTTCTCTTGCCCTTGAAGAAGAAGCCTTTAATGCGGTGGTCTTCTCTTGCTTGGCCTTGATCTCATTCTTCTCATCTTTATATTTATCATCATCATATTGAGCATCGGTCATGACATCCCAAGCATTTGGTTTGGAGTCACCTTGTCCAAACCCTCTCTTTGGATCATCTTCCTCAAGATAGCAAACTTCTTAGGTAAGTTCATTAAGAACTTGTGTGAGAAGTTCTTATCCTTGACATCCTCTCCTAGGCTCTTGAGATCGTTGACTATGACTTGGAGCCTATAGAACATCTCCAGTATGGACTCATCATCCTTCATCTTGAAGCTTGCAAACTTATCCTTGAGCATATAGAGCTTGGCACTCTTTACGGTTGAAGTGCCCTCATATGTTTCCTCTAATCTTGTCCACACTTCACTTGTCATCTCAAGATCCTTGACTTGCTCAAAGACCTTTGCATCAATCCCATTTTAGAGAGTGTTGAGAGCTATAGTGTTGCATTGGTTGTTGATGCGGTCATTGTTGGTGAGGTTGTCGGGATCAATAATAGCATAATCATGACATGTCACATTCCAAACCTTCTCATGAATGGAGCCAAGATATCGCTTCATCTTTCTCTTCCAATGATCAAATGAGGTGACACCATCAAAGAACGGAGGCTTGCCCCCAACACAGTTGAATACAACTTGAGCCATCTCACACTGAGGTTGTTAAGCCTTGCAAATGATGACCACGGCTCTGATACCACTTGAAAGGTCTTAATGGCTAGAGGGGGGTGAATAGCCTAAAAAAATTTCTACAAAAATGCTAGACAAGTTGATTAGTATATCAAAAGGCGAGGTGTGAGTTTTGCCTAGCCTAAAGGGGTGAAGCAAGCCACCTATCCAATTAGCAATTCTAGTATGGTTCACACAACCGCACAAGTTTAGACCGCAAGAGTAACAACTAAGGCAAACTACTCTACTCAAGCTAACAGGGCAACTAGGCAAGACAGAGAATACAACAAGATAGTAACAAAAGTAATGCAAGAGTAGGTCTAGAAGTGATTTCACCAAGGGGCGATGAATAGAGCCAACTAATTGATATATCCAAATAATGATCCAATCAAGTATCTGTTGACGGTAGATAAGTGTCAATTTTAACCATCAACGAAACATGAAAAAGGACCTAAAAGCAAATACCACATAGATATAGGGGGTTCACTGATAGAATTCCATGAGTTTTGGTGAATGTCTATTTCTATAGGGTGTCAGCTAAAAAAGAACCAAGGAAGGCCCACATGTCATGTTTGCATAGAGAGAAAAGACCCACGCACATGAAGGAAGACTCTAGAAGACATGAGAAGACACCGGAACGAACGGGAGGCCGATCTGCCACGGTGGCGGGGTGCCCGCCCTACCTTCTTGGGTGCCCACCCACCTGCAGAGCCAATTAGAGGTGAGCTCATGGATCCTGCATCCACCGCCTTTGAGGATTCATAATAATCATTCATTAAGGTCGGTTTGATTTGATGGTTGTGGTGCTTCTTAGAGGGCTATATAAGCAAGGCCCCTAGACCTTGGAGGGACAATCCCATGAAACCCTAATTCATTTGCTCTAGTCGGGATCAGCTGAGAAGGCTCCCTTGAATGGACCTTCTCTCCTAGGGCACATACAAGAGATATTAGCTTTGTAGTCTCTATGTGAGATTAGAGTTCTTTTTCTAGATTGAGAGAGTTAGAGTGGAGGGATGAGTTGGAGGAAGCCTGGCATGTCGGTGTCTCCTCTCCGGCTTGTACCTGGGGATCAAGTCTCCTAACTCGAGGCTTGGTTCTAGGATTCTTCGGCAATTCAACTTCTAATACTAAGTAAGTACAATATTATTATTGTTCTATGGTTTACGAGTTTACTTTATTCTCTTTCGGTTGAGGGTAGAGTAATCATCTATAGCGTAAGCATGGTGCTTGGGCTAGGATACTCGTAGATGCCTCCTATCTGGCCAGATCCGTGGTAGTAGCATGGCATGTGACAATTTTGTTGCTTCCTTTGTACCCCACATCCCGTTAGAAGGATTCGTAGGATTTGTGTGCCAGGGTTAAGCATCCTTTGTGGTGTCTCTTTTCCTTCGGTACGTCCCTATAGAGCAGTAGTCGCATAGCTTACCATAGGTTAGAACTAGGGTGCCATAGTAGTTTTCTCTAATCGCTTATATCTTCACTACCTTGTAGTATGGCCTAGGGGTTAAGCATAGACTTAGGTTAGTCATCGCACGCTTTCTCCTAGCGGATAAAATAAATACGATACTCTGGAAATATCTCCTGGGTGAAGTGCTCACCGATATCCATGCGCTTATGGATTATTTCTCTTAGATTCTTTCGTGTGCGTAACCAATATCAACAAGCATTTTTGGCGTCGTTGCTGGGGAGAAAGACGCCAGCTGAGTTAACCTTAAGTCATGCTTAACCTTGTACTATACTTTTATCCTTTTATCTTTTTATCTTTTCTTTTTCTTTTCTATCTATATGGATAACCCAAATTCCACGGCTATCTTTAAATTATCTGCACCTTCGGAGACCAGCCATAGACCATGGGAATCATCAAAGCCTATCTTTGCCCCTAATTATGAGTTGTGTCCGAAGTTGGTTGCAATAGGTCATAACCAACCCTTTTCTACAGCCGGGGTCCTATCTTGTGATCAAGAAGATAATGAACTTTTGGCTACACCTAGGGAATCTTTTAATCTTCCTATAAATTTAGGTTTTAGACCTAGCCTTACAAGACCCTGTCCCTCTCCAATATTTTTATACGGGTCTTGATAATATCGCCTTTGGAGGAGTTTTTCTTTCTTTATCCATTAGAGAAGCAAGGGTCATCCTTATTAGTGGACACACTCCTTTCATTAACCTTCATGATGAACTCCTAGAGGTAAAGAAGGAATCATCCCCCAAACTAGAAGAGGAAGTTTTCATAGCCACATTACAAACATTCCAACCCCATGATTTGGCTATCCATCCCAAACTAGCTACACTCCAAAATCCTCTAAGGGAAGAAGAAATTTTACCCTTAGAAATCCTTTCCAATGATGATTTTGGGAGGAGCATAAACTTCCCACTTCGTAAGAGACCTTTTAGTATATATAGTTTGAATTTTCTCAAGAAGGGATCTCTTAGAAAGCTTTTTCAAATCCAATCCCTTTGAAGGATACTTAGAAATACTCAAGGATGGCATGTTAAGTGATGCCATAGAAGGAGAGCGAAATCATCTAGAATCCACTCCAATCTTTTCCCCTTCTATGCCCTCACCAGATGTAAAATTCAAACCCGTCTTTAAACCCATCCTTGACCCCTATGACTCCCCCTATCTCTTCCTCCTAAGACACATGGTGATCCTAGAAATCCACCGAGATATCTAACATATAGGAATCATCTAGACCATAAGAAGGATCGAGAAGAGCAACATCAATGGCTTAAGAGCATTAAAAACCTATGTGCTATTGCCATTGAATGTGTGGATGAGGCCTTATATGAGACCAGTTCAAGAGGCAATCCAAGGGAAATTTTGGACATTTATGGCGAATCATCCTTGGAAGCTGGAAATGATGGAGACTTCAATGAGCAAGGAAGCTACTTCATAAAGACCCCATCAAATCCTTGCTCGTATAAGATATCTCCTTATTCACTTAGTCTCTCTCTAACATTGCCCCACACTAGATCTTAAACCCCCTCATGCTCCCTGTTCCTAAGAATTTTGAAAGGGTGGCTGTAGACACATATGTTTATCATAGATATTGCAGATCTCGTTGTGTTGAATCTTAAGATTGTACACATAAATTGGTGTTGGAGGAGAAACCACTTCACCAATTCATATCTTGAGGGTTTTCCAAGGACAAGCTTAGTGTCCTAAAACAAGCACTATTCAAACCTTGACATGAGTGTTCACTTTTCTGCCCTTATGAGATGAGCATAGACTTATAATTATGAAAATATTCCTTTGGGTATCTTGTCACTAATTTTCCAGGTTTAGAGCAAAAAGATCGAAGGAATGACAAATGCAAGGTATGTCCAACCCATCATTATGCAACATTGAATTACATTCATCCAAACTTGATTTTTTGCAAAATTCAAGCTTGGGGGAATATACTTCTATAATACATCTTTGGCCATGTGCTACATTGTCTTGGTTATCTCTACCTTTATGACATGCTCAATTTGCTGAGCAACAATCATGCTCTTTCATCACCACTTGAGTAAATCTCTATAATGCTTTCATGCTACCCTTGTCAACCCTAGTAAGTGTTGGTTTAGAAGTACTGTACATGCTTCTATTGGCTTTTAAATTAAGCGTGGTGCTTAGGTTAAACAACCTTCATTAATCCGATTAGACATGGAGTCTAGTTTGGTTATTGAACTAAAAACTGCTATTATAGACAATGGTATATTTTGTTAGACTAACCCCTGCAGAGAAACTTCCAAATTCAAATTGGTAAAGTTCTGAGATGAACTCATACTGGAGATGAAGAAGAGACACAACAACTTTGCATAAGGGAGACAAAGAACTCCATAGAACAAAGAGAAAGAATAAGAGTACCACAAAACATGATCCACAATCAAAGCACTCACTCCATGGAAGCAGGTGAACAAATTTCCATCATGCCACTTGAAGACAAAGACCATCGTGGAGGCATTCGAGTTGCAGTTGCATTCTCTTGTCAATTATTAACCAACGGGAATCAAGAAAGATTGACAAGAGAAGAGCATGCAACTTTCTGCACCGTCACTTCCTAGATTGAAAAGCTAATGCATGAGGAGGGAAGGCCAACTCCTCTAGATGATCCAATTGAGTTCTTCCTCCTCTCATGCTCCCATTGCTCCACACGCTGGTTTATAATCTCTCAATTCACTATTGCTTTATTTCTATAAGTTTGAGTTATTTCATAATGTCTATATATAAGAATCAAATATAAGATAAAATCAATCCTCTAGAAAGGAAGTAATAGTAAATGTTATGCGTTAACATGTTCAAACAAATTCTTTTGTAGCATAGAAAAATGCCCTTAGCTTTGTGACAATAATGCCCTTGTCATTCCTTGTATATTTCTTTGGGTATGTGTTGTCCACTAATGATATGCAAGAATAAAACAATAAGAAGAGCTAAAGGTCCAAGCACAATTAAAGAGAGAACAAAAGATGGCATGACTAAAGACAAGAAAAAAAGGAGTGCAACAGAAGACAGTCAACGCATGAGCAAAGGCACAAGACCAACCAACAAAGAAAAGCTTCCACAAGGTGTCACAGTACCAGCATGATCCAACATTAAAGGTAATATCCCAAGGTTAGTGATCAGTACTTTAAAAAGCTTTTCTTCGATTCTGGTATAACATAAATAGAGAACCAACCATATTTGAGTTACAACCTTTCTTGATCTCACAGTCTTAATTCTATGATCTGAAATGTTGCATATCTTATCTTTGGAATATGACAGTCATAATCATAAAATCATTACACAATATGCATAGATAGACTATCCTTCTATAAGGTTGAGTAATCTAATCTGTAAAATGATTTAATGCTACATTCATTGTTCGAATCACCCATGCTAAGATTGAGCAAAACATACAAACATCAAAATTATTTTCTTGCTCAAAATGCCTAAAGTTAGAGAAGATGAATATATTTTTGGTTTTGTTGGTGTTTTTCCACCAACAGAGCCCATGCACTTGATCTCTGCCTTGTCTCTATGAGGACACACTTTGAACAAAATAGCAGAGGAGTTTGTCAACTCCCCAATTCCTACAAGTGAAAGTCCTAAGACCTACGAACATGCACACTGAGCAAGATGCTCCCAGCTTCCACAACTAGTACTTCACTCTAAACTACTGGAAGAACAAGGAACATGGGTAACACCATCTCAAGAGGTGCAAGCTATCAAGGTCTTTACTATGGGACCAGATAATGCACCTACAAAATGAATATGGTAAGAGGTTATGTTAAGAGGACTTAAAAACAATGAACCCTTGCCGGAAGGTAAAATCGATAGTTATCCATATTTATCTTTTTATCATTGCATTAATCACTTTCCCTTTTTGTATATTTACTTCCGAGCATTTGCATAATCATTTTCTTTTTTTGCATGTTTACTTTTTTTGCATTAGCATTGCATTAGAAAAGAAAATAAATATTTATTTGTTTGCTTTGCTGCATTATAAATTTTAAGCCCCACGAGAATAATTTTGTGGCGTGTAAAAACCCATAGGAATATTTACTGTGGTGGCATAAAAATAAAAATAAATATGCATTCATCTTGTTATATTTTCTTAGCATTATAAAAATATAAAAATTATTTGAGAGAAATCCTGTTGAAACTCTGCTTGAAAGAATAAAGAACAAATCTCAAAAGCTCTGGACAATTAAGGCTTGAGTGGCCAACCACTAACGCTTAATCTATTCCATACGTTTTGTTGTCTATTTGAGTTCCACATGATTTGAAGGACCAAGAAGAGCCGACAAGTAAGTGGATGTTCTATCCACTACTGGAGCACTGTCTCAACAATCATCAATTTCAATTAATGCTCCACTAGAGGAGGAAGAACACCCCTACTATCAGTCTGCTACTTCACAAGATTGAATGACTACGATAACTTTCAGCTTGGGGGAAAGCACCCCCATGTATCCAGCTAAGTATTTTCTTTCCTCAGTTTTACCGTATTCTTTATGAGTTTTCTTATTTAGTAATAATGATGATCTAAAATAATAAAAACAAAATAAAAAGGGTGTGTCTAGTTTGCTTTTGTTCTTAAAGAAGTTGATAATAAAAGAGGAGTCTATGAATAATCTCTTGCATGGAAATGAAGAATAGTTACTCTGCCGTAATTTCTTTCAAGTACCTAGTTTTCAACCTCGAACTCTCCCAAGTTTTAGACACAACTGTTTTGATTTAAGATTTGCTCTGAACCTAAAACTTATGGGTAGAGAATGCTTGGTCTAAGTTTAGATAGTTGGTGGATACGATATGGCAAGGTCTGAGCTGTTGTTTATCCTGCTCCTAGAGATACTAGAGTTCTGGAGAATTTATCTTTTGAAAAACATAAAAATGTTGCATGATGAGTTCCTGTATGACGAGAGCTTGAATTTATATCACAACCATATATACATGCTTTGTTAGACTAGGAAAACTTTCACTTATATTTACTACTTGTGAGCATTGAGTATGGTCAAGCTGTGTTGACCCTTACGGATTGGTCATGCAGTTAAAATCAAGATCACGCACACTCCACCCATATATGCTGCTTCTACCCTAGAACTACGCGTCCACATACTTTCCATTTAGACACATCCCATAATTATTCTACTCCTACACTGGGCGTGAGCATCAAAAATTTTCCTTCATTCATTACTAGCCCTTTTGTTATCCAATAAAGCTCAAAAATATACCTTTGTTACTACCTCCATCAATATTTCCAAAAGAGACTTGGGTGCTCCGTTCAAAAAAAAGAGAGAAGCAGAAGAAAGAGAGGAAAAGAAAAATAAAAGCAAGAGGATAAATGTCCCAACATAGAGTAATTTTAAGCAGCCCAAGTTCTCCCCAAAGTCTCAAAGTTCAAAGAAGAGGTATGTGTTTCTTCAAAGGAGCAAAAGTAGAATTAGGTATTCACCATCCCTTTACCCCTTCATTCCTACATACATCGACTGTCATCACCATTTGCCACTATCACCATATACCCATTCAACCCATATACTTAGGACCACACACATGCACATCTTGATTTGACTGTATGGCTAGACTCATTCCTCTAGATCCATAGTTTGACTGTGCAATAAATGTTTGCAAGTATGTATTAGCTATCTCCCCACCTATGAGCTCCACATAAGCCTATTAATTGTAGGGTGAGAGAGAGAAGGCACAATGTTACTCTACCTTATACCAAAAATACCATATATTCTGAGAGAGAAGGCATACACCATCAATGCCTTGGTAAGGATCCACAAATACCACAAATGAGAGACTTGATAGGGTCATACAAAGGAATCTCTGAGTTTTATTTGAAAATCTGCAAAACTCTGGAATAATGGTTGATCAAAGAGCTAGAAAAATGGCACTTGACTTAACTGTTCTATCTTTCAACTGCGCAAGACCCAAGTGACGGCTACAAGCCCCATGGTAAAAGGTAATATGGGTAAGTTTGAAAGTTACGATAGTTCACTCTAATCCGGAGGAGAGTTCTTGTTTAAACACATGTGTACTTCTAAGGCGTGAATGCATTGTAACAACTCCTGATCCATCATTGAGTTTATCTTTGCTCAAGGACGAGCAAAAGGTAATCTTGGAGGAGTTTTTGACGGTAGATAAGTGTCAATTTTAACCATCAACGAAACATGAAAAAGGACTTAACAGCAAATACCACATAGATATAGGGGGTTCACTGATAGAATTCCACGAGTTTTGGTGAATGTCTATTTTTGTAGGGTCTCAGCTGAAAAGAATCAAGGAAGACCCACATGCCATGTTTACATAGAGAGAAACGATCCACGCACGTGAAGGAAGACTCTAGAAGACATGAGAAGGCACCAGAACAAATGGGAGGCCGATCTGCCATAGTGGCAGGGCGCCCGCCCTACCTTCTTGGGTGTCTGCCCACCTGCAGAGCCAATCAGAGGTGAGCTCGTGGATCCTGCCTCCACCGCCTTTGAGGATGAATAATAATCATTCATTAAGGTCGATTTGATCTGATGGTTGTGGTGCTTCTTAGAGGGCTATATAAGCAAGGCCCCTGGATCCTAGAGGGGCAATCCCATAAAACCCTAATTCATTTGCTCTAGTTGGGATCAGCTGAGAGGGGTCCCTTGAATAGATCTTCTCTCCTAGGGCACATACAAGAGAGATTAGCTTTGTAGTCTCTATGTGAGATTAGAGTTCTTTTTCTAGATTGAGAGAGTTAGAGTGGAGGGATGAGTTGGAGGAAGCCTGGCATGTCGGTGTCTCCTCTCCGGCTTGTACCTGCGGGATTAAATCTCCTAACCCGAGGCTTGGTTCTAGGATTCTTCGGCAATTCAACTTCTAATACTAAGTAAGTACAATGTTATTATTGTTCTATGGTTTACGAGTTTACTTTATTCTCTTCTGGTTGAGGGTAGAGTAATCATCTATAGCGTAAGCGTGGTGCTTGGGCTAGGATACTTGTAGATGCCCCCTGTCTGGCCAAATCTGTGGTAGTAGCGCGGGACGTGACAATCTCGTTGCTTCCTTTGTACCCCACATCCCGTTAGAAGGATTCATAGAATTTATGTGCCAGGGTTAAGCATCCTTTGTGGTGTCTCTTTTCCTTCGGTATGTCCCTATAGAGCAGTAGTCGCATAGCTTACCACAGGTTAGAACTAGGGTGTCGTAGTAGTCTTCTCTAATCGCTTATATCTTCGCTATCTTGTTGTACGACCCAGGGGTTAAGCATAGACTTAGGTTAGTAATCGCACGCTTTCTCCTAGCAGATAAAACAAATACGATACTCTAGAAATATCTCCCGGGTGAAGTGCTCACCGATATCCGTGCGCTTGCGGATTATTTCTCCTAGATTCTTTTGTGTGCATAACCAATATCAACAGTATCCAATCACCAAGATAAACCAATCACAATCACGAATTGATGACAAATGATTTATCCCGAGGTTCAAGTTCTTGCCGGCACGCTAGTTCCCGTTGTCCCCCTACACCACGTGGTTCGGTGGCTAATCGGTATCACACACCGAGCCTCTCAAAAGGCGCCACAAGAACCTACCGAATGGTGAGAAGTTCTGACACGAGCAACCCACTAGAGTTGGAATTCGGCGCTCTGCCGGGGAACCACAACAACCCCTCACAAACCAATCACCAGAGCTGGCCACAAACAATCACCAACACGTGCTGGACCTCCACCGCTGCTCTAAGCCACCTAGGTGGCGACAACCACCAAGAGTAATAAGAATACTTGCAGCAAAACAATCCCCCAAGTGCCTCTAAATGCAAAGTAATGATCAATGCACTTGAATCACTCAATCTCACTCAAGAAATGCAATGGAATGCAAGGAGATGAGTGGGGAGAAGTGTGAGGGCGTTGGCTCAGCTCAAGATGCTCACAAGTATGTCAAAGTGCCAAGAGAGTAGCCCTAGAGCCAGCCAACACATATATATAAATGTACCACTTCGAATAGAGCCATTAAACACTAGTCGGGGTCACCAGACGCGTCTATCACTTGAAGGTCCACACGTCCAACGCTCGACATACATGGTCCAGAAAGGTCCAAACGTCGGTTTTCTGCCACATGACGCGTTCGTCATGAAAGTAACAGATGTGCACTACGTCTGTCATCGCCGAGGCCAACGGAGCTACTAACGTCGAGTCCAACAGACCCGATGCTCGGCGTCTGTCGCTTCAACACCACCGCGTCCGACACCTCCTCCTCAGCAGTGCACGAATGAGGGTAAGCCACCAGACGCTGTCGTCAGCGTCCAACGCTCTCGAGACTAGCATCCGTCGCACGATCAAGAGCTGATCTTCAAGTTTTGTTTTTGATTCTTGTTTGCCCTATTCTCATATGAGCTAGTCCAAGCATGTGAAACATCTTAGCACATATTTTAGCTCATTTTCAAGTTAAAAAACGTAGGGCGAAGATGGTGCACTCTATCCAAATGCATATGATCAATGAAATGTTACCTAGAGGCATATGTAGGACTAGAATCCTAAGCCATCCATGGTGTCTTGGATGCAAAATGAAAATCCCTATTATATACCTTTGCCTTGAGCTCCATGATTTGGCTTTGTACCTTCATCCAACTCCATCATGGCAAGCACTTGATCACATCACCATTGCTTGATCCTTGCTTCACCATGTTGTTGCACCAACCACATCATAGCTACACATATGTCTTTGCTATGTAGTTAGTACTAGGTATTGTCACTAATTACCAACACCAAACATAGGACTTTTAGGCCAGCAAGGGCATCCAAGCCAAGTTGGAGGCCTAATCCATATCAAGTTCGAGTCTATCTCGAATTCCAGGAGCAGCCTATAGTAAAACGGACGCCTAGGCCACACACAGACTCCATTTTTGACAATCCACACATGGATAGAAAAATAATTTGATAAGATAACCAATAGAGCTAGTTCCATATGAAAGTTTCTTCGGAATGAACTGGAATTATCAAAACAAGTTGACGTGTAAAATCTGTTAGGACGCCACATCGCCATCTTTAGGACCGTGTAACGTATCGGAACTCCTTAGGGACACAAATAGGGGTTCTTGGATGCCCCTTAGACTATATAATCATTAGCTGCCGTCCATGTTAGGGTTTAGATTTTACTTTAAATTAATCTATCTTTAAAAAGTCACCGTTATCGGTTTGTGAAACCCCACTTTGAGATCTTAATCATACATCAATTAATTGTCACTTTACTTAAGTTGCATTTATCTCGTTCTTGCTTGTGTTCTTTGATTCGCAGCAGGGATTAGCCTTCTTGGCGAGGTCAACTAGATTGTGACATGGTAAAGAACTGTAGGAGACATGGTGCTAAGGTTGCAGGGTTTGGGTCTTTGTGATCGTGTGTCTCTCTCCGCCCAAATCGATAGTTATCTTGAAGTTGACGCAAGATTAGAAAACCCTGTCCCCATCACAATGTGCACCGGACTATCCGACAACAACAAAAGGGTTTGTTTAGGTTCACATTTTCAATGGTGTTTTGGGCTAACTAGATTTGATGCAAGACCAAATTAAGGTTTACTAATTTGGTGGGGTGGAGACAATTTTGATTTTATCAAGATTTAAACAATAGAAATTGTTTAGATAAAAATTTTGTTAGGCTTTTTGAGGTCAAACTAATATTGAGAGAAAACGCAGAATTTGGCAATTAGGGTCCACCCACAAACCCACATCCCTAACCCCGCACCCACCCGCCCACACAAACACACACCAAGGCCTACCCCTGTTGATGTAGCATATAGAGGTGTCTAGCGCAATCAAGAGTGGCAGTGTTGCTTTTCTTTGTGGAGGGATTTCGTCGATGTCTCCATTGAGCATTGTCAAAGGTATGCCAATCAAATAGCACATGAGGCGAGTTTTCATTTTGACACAATATTGTATTTGGGTCGATAAACCCCCTAGTTTTATCCTTGAATTCATTATGAGCGATGTATAACTATATTCTTATGAATAAATAAAGCTCGCCGAATGGCATTGCCTCAAAAAAAATGACAGTATTGGTTAATAGCTGGGAATACATCCACATAATGGAGATAACTTGAGATATATTACAGCACAAACACATAAGAATGAAATAGCACTGGTGCACATGTGAATTACTCTGTTTCCTACTGCTAATAGTTCTGTTCAATAATCACACCCTTCTTTACAAGAGAAATAGCACTGATGCACATGTGAATTGTACAACTCAACACTGGATTATATATTTATTTGTGTCATCACCAAATTAAACAAGGATAACAATCTCCCAAGTCTGGTCCATCAGAGATGGAGCACGCACCTAAGGGACTTGCCTTCCTCCAGCAACTGGATGGCCTTGTTGATGTCCGAGAAGGGCATATTGTGTGTTATGAACCCATCAAAGTTTATATTCAGGTCCTGTGTGACGACAAAGTAGGAGGAGCACATCAGATTAAAGATGGTAAGTGATTATACGGCAGAAATTAATGGAGCGTGTGACTCACCCCGTTGATGCACTTGTCGACGATGGCAGGCAGCTGAGACTTGCCCTTGACATCACCAAAGACGCAGCCGGTGATCCGACGGCCGTCGAAGAGCTCCATCGGGTGTAGCGGCACCATCTTGGGCGTCGCGTGGATCCCCAGCACCACCGTTAGGCCCCAACCCTGCATATATACATACACGTAGAGTATGCGCACGACTTTGCTTCTTCATTCCACTTCAGAGACTTAATCAATGTAAAGAGATTATTAACTAGTACTCCTAGAAGCAAAAAAAAAAACTAATTAAGCACAGCGTAGTACGTCATGCGTGGACACGAAGGCCTCTCTCAGCACATCGTTGATCCCGGTACACTCAAAGCTGTAGTCGACACCAGCTCCGTCAGTCATCTCCCTGATCACCTGCACATCAACGAACAAGTAATCAGTCCAGTCATGCATATTATATATATACAGGTGTATGTAATAACTTCTAGTATATAATAGCTACCTCATGCACCGGTTTGTCACAGGCCTTGGAGTCGATGAAGTCAGTGACGCCCATCTCTTTGCCTGAACACACATTTCAAGCCCATGACTCATCATCATAACACATGGAGTACGTAGTATATCTATGTTCATCAGTGTTGTTTGGTTTTACTAGTTTAGTGGCACACTGAACATCCTTGTGCTGTGATGTGCATACATCACAAATTATCAGTTTTATTATAATTTCCAAAGAATAAAACTTCATTTTCCGTGGCTTGTCTCTTATAGCAATAGCTGCAAATTTTTCTTCTTGTACCCACTGTATTTAATTTAACCTTCACCCTCTCACGGTAGGGGTGGGTTACTGATGATCTCCCTGTATGTACGCCTTAATTTCTCTGTCCTTTTATTAATTCCTTTGACATTGAAATGTACCACAAGTTGATGAAATAAACAAGAAAAGCAATAGATGCACAGGACACTCGTTGACCCAAAATAGGGAATATGTTAGAAATAAAGTAGCTATGGAAGCTTCCTCCTAACCAAATGGCATAAAGATTTGTCCTTACACGTTTGTTGAAAAGCAGAAACCAAAATTTAGAAAAATCACGCCAAATTGTACGATTCTCATCAAAATATTCTTCTCTGACGATCTCGACAAACTTTAAATAAACAATTTGCATAAGTCACTATGATGGGGATCTTTTTAGACAGAGAGATATTATACCGAATGACAGAAATATTGTGGGATTTTATCGACAAGAAAGGTAATGCATATATGGGACGCCCATTGACCTCAGAAGCGAAACGAGGTAGCACACACGGCAAGTTAGAACAAATTGAACAAAGTAATTAACTCCCGTGAGTCTCCCTTATTTCAAAGAAAAAAAATAATTAGGAGGACTTGACTTAGGGCTTGTTTAGATGAGCCAAAGCTAGTTACTAGCTAGGATAAAAAAATAGCTCAAATTAACCAATGTTGGCTAGCTAGTAGCCTAATAAATAGTTGAAGACTCGGCTAAAAAAATTAGCCAACTATCTATTAGCCTCCTGTTTGGATGCACTAGAGCTAATTTAGACTAATGTTTAGCTAGTGATGTTCGATCCATGCAGCTAACAATTAGCTGCTAAAACATAGCAGTGGTCCTATGTTGTGTAGCACTACTTTACTTTTAAAAAGGTGAACAATACTATCATGCAACTAATTGGGCCGTATGCAATTGATTGGTAAGAGATAAGTTGTTTGCTTGCTGCATATCAAATGTAGCACATAAAAATCAACGGATAAATGGAGAATGAGACCTATATATATACATTTTATAATACTCTGTGTGCTGTCAACCTAGTGATGACAATGCTTGAATCGCTGTGTTCTCCTCGTAGTGGCATCACCAGGAAACTAACACCCTCGTCTCTAGCTTGAAGTCGACGAGCTAGCTAGGTGTGCTCTTCTCTCATCTCTCCAATCTCCATGGGTGGTGGATGTATCTTTCTACTTTATTAAAATAAATAAAATTATCTACAAGATGAAAATAACTAGTCTTATTTTGCGGGCTCCAAAAAATTTCTTGGCGCGCTTATGCTTATGGCAGTTTGGAAAACAAAGAAAACCATATCGCTTGTTTTGTTGAATCAAAGAAGAAAAATAACCATGTGAACCATTGGACTTCATTTTTTTTGGTAACAAAAAGATATGGCTGAAATAAGCTGCAGCTGCATTAGACCAGCAGATTAAAGCGCCAGATCATGGTCACGTGATGATGAAATGACAGTTTTGTTCTGTAGCTTGACACGGACGTGGAAATGGGCAGCAATTAATATACAGCAGAGAAAGCAATGCAACGAGGGGGAAACTTAGGCCATGTTTAGTTCCTAAAAATTTTTCAAGATTTTCCGTCACATCGAATGTTTGGACATATGCATGGAGTATTAAATGTAGACGAAAAAAACTAATTATACAGTTTAGTAGAAAACCATGAGACGAATTTTTTGAGCCTAATTAGTCTATAATTGAACACTAATTAACAAATACAAACAAAATGCTACATTAACCCGAGCCTAAAATTTACACGAACTAAACGCACCCTTAACGACGTGGCTCAGCATGCACCTTTGGTGAACTTTTCAGGGTTTATGTCAACGCCGATGATCCGAGATGCCCCACGTAGCCTGGCACCCTCAGCAACCTAGAAAAACAGTACAAAACAATTTATGTGGTAATGTAGAGGTGTAAATTTTGTAACAGTATTTTATTTATTTATCTTATTACTGACCGCGAGACCAACAGCTCCAAGGCCGAATATTGCAACGGTGTTGCCCGCGGAAATGTTTGCGGTGTTCCATGCAGCCCCAACTCCTGAAGATGCATGCCAAAGACATACGACAATTATATTCAAGATTTTATTATTAGTATTGTTTGAATGAATGAATGATGACTGATTGATTAAGGTTTGTGGGTAAAAAGAAGGGGAAAAAACAACAGGTATGATGACTGTGATTTGCAGTCTCCGTCCACATTTGCACACATGTTGAGAAGTTACGGCCCTAAGCAGCCTTGTTATTTTCCACAAGCTGAGTTCAGACACACGCCTTGTCTTGTCGGTGAGGTAGAAAGTGAGAGACTGACTGGATGAACCGTTACTTGCGTCAAAAACTCTTTTCTTATGCTAGGGGTGTTTAGATGCAAAAAAATTTGAAATTTTGATACTGTAGTACTTTCGTTTATATTTGGCAATTAGTGTCAATCATGAACTAATTAGGCTCAAAAGATTCGTCTCGTGATTTATAACAAAACTGTGTAATTAGTTATTTCTTTTACCTACATTAAATGCTCCATGCATGCGTCTAAAGATTGATGTGATGGAGAGAGTGTAAAAATTTGAAATTTGGAGAGAAAGTAAACAAGGCCCTAGTATGAAATGAAATAAAGGTTGGAGGTGTGGTAGCACGCACAGGAGATGCCACATGCCTTGGTTCAGCAACTAGGGCCTTGTTTAGATACCCAAGTTTGGGTGCAAAATCTGCATAGTAAACGTCACGTCACACTGTAGTAATTTTGTTTTTATTTGGTAATAATTGTCCATATCTTGATTAATTAGGCTCTAAATGTTCGTCTCGCAAAGTACAACAAAACTGTGCAATTAGTTTTTTATTTCATCTACATTTAGTACTCCATATATGTGCCGATATTTTGATGTGACGGGAAATAGGAATTCTGCATAGTGAATTTGGTGGGCAAAGTTGGGAATCTAAACAAGGCTTAGCATCTTGAGACAGAACTGATCTGTCGCAGGCTTTACTAATGACAGACCATTCAGGTTCAGGCCGCAGTGTCCCATGACAGTTCATTCAGGTTCCCTCAATGCAATTCTTGCATCAAGCCAGACTAGCTCACATTCCAGTTTGTTCACATGTCAAATTCGTCCAGCTCCATCCATCGGTGGTCATGGATAGAGAGTATGTGTGAATTGAGTGTGAATATAATTCAACCATATTTATTTTAGAATTTTGACAACCAACGGCCGGTACCTGTGGAGACGCCGCAGCTGAGGAGGCACATCTTCTCCAGCGGGGCCTTGGGGTTGACCTTGACGGCGCAGGCCGCGTCAAGCACGGTGTACTCGGCGAAGGTGGAGGTGTTTAGGAAGTGGTACACCGGCTGCCGCACGCCGGACCGCCGATCCACCACGGAGAACCTCGTGCCGTCGTCGGAAGTCATGGTGCTCTTGAAAGGGTTGACGCGGTAAGTCCCGCACAGGTTAGTCTTGTCAGACTCGCAGTACGCGCAGGCTCCGCACTCGCCGTTGAAGATGGGGAACACATGGTCGCCGGGGGCCAGGTCTTCCACCCCTTCCCCCACGCTCTCCACCACTCTGGATTATCCGTTATCGGAGGCAAAGCATCATGCATAAGGTCACCATCAATTGGATTGCACATCCGAAGTACTCCTAGTTGTTAGTCGTGTGGAGCCAACGCCAACCAGGGGCACACAGGGCCTAAGCTAATGTTTCCAAGTGGCGGTTCAACGCAAAGCTGAGCTCATGCCAGTTTACAGAAAACTATCACAAACAACGCAAAGCTGAAATACGGAAATCTTTTCTGTTGTCCATGGTTTTTTCAGTAAAATAAAATCCCTACGTTTTAAACGGCTATCTGCTACCGAAGCTCAAAGCTGAAAATGAGCCCCGAGTTATTATTTAATTATTGTTAGTCACAAGAGACAGATATTGGTAGAAAACGACTCCAGGCGAGCAGTATCAGGCAAGTGGAAACTCCTTTTGCTATATTATTGCAACATTTTAAATACCAAATAAAATACAAGCCGGGGAAAATCCCTTATAATAATTAATATAAGAAGATGAAAGAGACGCACCCGGCTGCCTCATGGCCGAGGATGCGGGGGAACTTGCGTTGCAGCTCGTTCTGCCATATCATATCACGTCCATAAATATAAATACAGAGCATCACATGGGCGGCCGGCCGGAAACACAAATCAATAGATTATTAGTCAACTGGGGCAACAAATTACACATGTAGTAGCATATATAATAAGATACCAGATAATATAATCGGTTGGTTTCCTAAAAAAAATATAACTGGTTGCCTTCACGAGGCATGACTACAAGACCACAAATATTTTTTTAAAAAAAAGTGACCACGAATAATTTTTTTAAAAAAAAGTGACCATGAATAATTTTTTTTGAGAACAGACCACATTTGCAACACGTCGTATCTATGTACAGCGGCGAATGACTTGATTTACCACTAAAAACACTGTAGCAAAAAACATCAAATCACCGTTAAATCTTCATGCAAATCAACGTCTTCATTGTTTTAGCCCCCTTGATTCTCATCCTGCATCCGCCACTGTCTACGTATATGGATGTACATACAGCAGTCACCTCAGTACTGCATATAGAATTACACACCTCTCCTTTCACGAAACTGAGATCGGTGTGGCAGACGGAGGTGAAGAGCACCTTCACGCGCACCTCCAGACGACCCGGCGGCGCCACCTCCACCTCCTCCATCACCAGTGGCACGCCGGGCCCCCACGCCACCGCCGCTGCACACGTACATACCATACCAGACAGTTCGATCATGCTTCCAGCATGGCGAAAGATTGATGGATCGATCGAGCAAGGAGAAGGAAAGGAAGAAGAAAAACAAGCCGCTGCAGGGCGGCAACATACACCATATTATAAATATATATACCTTTGCATTTGATGGGCTTTCCCTGGGTGGAGGAGGCGCCGTTCGCCAAGCTGCTCTTGCCGTTGGCCGCCATGGTGTCTTGGATCGATTGATGGTTGATGCCTTGTTGGTTCTCTTCTCTCCGGCCCCTTGCTATGCTAGCTGGTTTACTTTTCAGAGAGAGAGAGGGAGAGAGGAGGAAACGAATGGAGCTCTTGGCTCTAGTGGTCAGCTGGGGTCTGTTTATATAGGCAGAGAGGCAGGGGAAACCAACCAGATCGATACTGCTTTTTGTGTTCTTCTCCTTTTGTTTATTCCTTGCGTGGGCACTGGGCAGGAGGGGCTTCCATTTCCTCAGTTGTATTTTTTTCAGTTATAATATAATGTATACATGCTCACCTATATAAACGTACGTATCTTTGAAAAACTGAGACGATACGTCTCAAGATTAGCGAAGTCATTGTACATGCCCTGCTAACGACGCGAATCCAGACGAACAGATTTCGCTACAAGCAACGTAACTAGCTAGCTGATGTACGTTCAGTTCACAATTGTTGTTGTCGCCACCGGAGCTACGTGTCCATTTTTATCTGTGTCAATAATCTTGTTTAGCTGTGAATATCAATATCTATCATTATAACAGTAGAAAATTATAATTTAATAGTAATTTCTACACTGGATAAATCTACTTGCACGGCAAGGCTCGTTCGTTCACGTGGGCAGGGCGAAGCGCCAGAGGAATCTCTTTCGCTCTCTCATGAGACTGCACGAATTGCCGGTGTTTAATATAGTGCGGAGTCCACTCCTAAGACGAATTGAAGCGCATGGCGCGATTATAGTAGACATATGACACGATCGTAGGAACACTTTTCAATTCGATCCCAAAATGAATTATACTCATTGGGTAAATCACCAAGCTTTCTATGCACATGCAAGTTGGAGCAGTACAAGTCCAAATACACTACAGAGTTTGATTCCAAAATGAATTGGAAAGCAGTTATGGTCGTCGAATAAATGTTTGAATCGTAAAGTCGTCTAGGAGGTTGTGTAAAAGTTATATTTTTCGTTGTAATGCATGGACATATTTGCTAGTTCGGCCACGTTTAGCACAACTCAACTTCGCTACTGAAGCAGCTTTTTTATTCTTTTGGCTCCATGAGCAGCTTTACTGATAAAGCTAAAACTGTTTCAGTGACCCATTTGCCAGAAGAACTTCTCATGATAGAAAAAAAATGAAATGGCCATAATATCCTTTTCTTTTCCTCTTCTTCTCTACTTTTTCCTGATCTCCTTCCCACAATCTCTGTTTCTACGAAAGTGCTTCTTCCTAATGCCTGCAAGCCCTAGCAGCCGTAACCCGGCGGCCCTCGTGCCAGGGGACCACAAGCCCCGTTGGCCGCGCCCTAGTAATCGTAAGCTCCGACAGCCATGCCAACACCCCCATGGCTGCGCCTCCCAGCTGCGGTTGCGCCCCACAGCTAGCAACGCATCCCAGCCATGTATGTGCCCCCACGGCGGTGCCTCTAGGTCGCACAGAGGCAAATCTGGCTTCCACTAACGAGGGAGCCCACTGATGCGAGTGTGTGGGCTGGGTGAAGCCATTATTTTCAACTTATCACACATCTATCCTCTATGAGAGCATGTTTTCAGAAGCTTTTACATGTGAAGTTGTTTGCAAAAACCCGTTTGGCGCAAAACTACTTCAAACAGTTCATAAGGCTGGCAAAGTTGTGCCAAACAAGGCTATAGATCAAATTTATAAAAGTTTGATTGAAGACAACTATAAAACTCGATTTATTTGGAGATAACACTACTACACAAAATCTTTTGGACAGCGTTTGGCATTTGGGCTTCGAGGCGGGCAGCCTGGTTGCCTGCCTCGGTTATTCGAGGCTAGGTAGCCAGGCCGGCAACCGCCTCGGTTAATCCTTAACCAAGGCGGCGCGGTAAATAAACCGCCTCGATTAATACATATTAACCGAGGTGGTTATCCTAACGTAACTGCCTCGGTTAATACATTAATCGAGGTAGTTTTTATAAGGAACCACCTTGGTTAATTGTTATTAACCGAGGCGGTTTGGTAATGGCAACCGCCTCAGTCAACTGGGGATTAACCGTGGCGGTTTCGTTACAATGACCGCCTCGGTTAATTCTGGGCTATAAATGCAGCCGCACCCACCCTTCTTCCCCACGACCCCTCCTCCATTTTTTAGGGTTTTGACCTCAAAACCCTAAAAGTGGCCATTTTCTAGGGGGAGAGGTTTTGCCCTTTGATTTATCGAAGGGGGGCACCACAAGAGGTTGATTCTTGCTCTCAAACCCTCGATCCTCTCTCTTTTCTATGATTTGATTGATTTTCTCTAGATCTAGATCCATATGGAGGAGAGAGAAAATCAGATCTAGAGCTACCTGGTTGCTTTTTTCATACTGCTCTGCTTATATGTGCCATTTTCACTGTTTGTGTGTGCGAGGTTTCATGGTCATGGACAGAGAATGGATGTACAAGACATCGAGGCTGCATCCTTCATACTTGGAACATGTGACAAAGTTTATTGCCGCTGTGAAAAGACATTGTCTGGGTCTGAAGCGGGAACACACCGTCTGTCCGTGTAAGAGCTGCAAGAACATTCTACTGTATGAAGATAACGTGGTGAAATCTCACTTGGTTTGGTAGGTTTCATCAAGGATTACACTGTCTGGAAGTTTCACAGGGAAGCAGAGGATCTGAGTGCCAGTGCATCTAGAGGAAACTCGTCGACAACGATGATGGCAGCGGTGAATGCAGAACAACAAACCACATCAGCAGTGCCGGCAGGCATTGTAACGGAACCGTCTAAATTATAAGAGCACAAGTATAAAAACAATCACCGAAGTGATCAAATTCTCACACTTGAGCCCATATAACTCCGGTAGTCCAATGAAATCACGAGAGATTTCAAACCAACCAACATACAAGCCAAGATCGTAGTGATTCAACATAACAAGTCACATGTTACAATCATTTCACAAGTAATTCAATATACATCGGAGTTTAACATAGTTATTACAACTTAAGTTCAAAAGTAGCGGAAACAAAGTAATTTGAAACTTAACATTTCTCTGATTTCAAATATATGCCAGTACCAAGGTCGACTTCCAACAAAAGCATTAGAGACAAGATAAATAAGAAGGATCATGCCCATGATCACACTCCGCCACTACGGCAGGAGCCAACCAACTCTTGCAGCCGCCATGATACATCACAACCTGCAACAAGTAGGGATAAAACCCTGAGTACGACAAAGTACTCAGCTAGACTTACTCGTCAGAAATCAGAAATAAGGTAACACCAAGGATCATGCAAGGCTGATATAAAGTGGGGCTAGCTTGACAACATTTTGCATAAAAGCTTAATATAGATAATTAATCATTAATGCTTAAGCATCAAGTTAATTATCATTAACCTATCATCTATATTAGAACCTGTACTAGAGCACTCACTTTATTAGGGGCAATCAATATTAACCATAGCAGGTATAAATTGAGGCAATCTTTCCATCGTGATCCAATTAACCATCCGTTCAATTTAATGGAATCTACGTTGCCGCTGCTCAAGTCAAGTGCTCACTAACCGGGAGCGACGGCGATTCGAATCGAATTCCTATCCAGCTGGAGGGGTATTTCTAACACTCACCGCGCAGGCCCCTGCCAGGGTCGCACAAGCCACCTTTTCATATGATTCAGGAATCGCGAGTCCGAATGATGTCGACACCCCAAGGGCGACACTCTGCCAGGTGATAGGGACTCTAACCCCCCTTGGTCTCACGCCAATGTCCCCAAGCACATCCTTTCTCTCCTCCAAGAAGCAACCTACCATTTGATTCCCGGCCTAAACCATATTACTCGGCTTCGCGGTCGGAACGGCTTATCCGGCCAACTAAGTGTTAGACTGCGTTCAATATGACTCAAGGACGTACAGCGAATCGGTCCTTAAACGACTCAGACGGGGATAGATCCACACCCAAGACCTCCATGCCTTGTTGCTTCACTATCGTCATCCCGTCCGGTCTCATTTCATTTTATTAACACATGGTTCCATTCCACGATAGCAAATATAGCCAACCGTGCCATATATGAATATCCCTATATCTCGCAGGTGACAGGAAATCACCTGACTTCTACCGCTTAAAGCAGGGCTAAGCATCTACTCGATCCTAGTCTATGTAGGATTCAAGGATCCATATATCTGGACAAAGAATGATATAATACAGCAAGGGTTTCCAACCAACTCCTACCACTTAATGCAACAATTCTTATAACATATATATAGATATAATTAATTGCTTTGAAGATAGGAGGCTTATAATGCTCCGGGGCTTGCCTGGGATCCGACTCAAGTTAGAGTATGTCAGAAGAAACTCGCTTGGCGAGCATTCCCCTTCGGGATGGATCCACCGACTCCATCTTCGGTTTTGGCTCCACATCAGGTCCTTCACGCGTTTCTGCTAACGAACCTATATGAGGTGCAAGATGCAAGTGCATGAATACATGGAAGTATAAAGGACAATGCATCACATACAGTAAACAAGTCAAACAACTAAAATCTATCACTTTCTGGACATACATACAGTAGCTCAGTAAATTAATCATAACTGGAGATCCCTAAATCCAAATGACTTGCAAGAAGACATTCTGCAAAGCTTATGAAATTCTCTATATTTCATTTAAGATCATCTAAACCTGATTCTAACATTTACCAGGTCGAAATACAGAAGGTACAGAATCTATCCTGGAAGGACAGAGAGCAACATAAATCTGAACTCAACTTAGAACAGCTTTAGTTTCTAAACCATATGGCCAAATGCCACCAAATTTTAACAAAAACTAGATACATAAATTATCTACAACTTTTGTATAAATAAGTTTCACAACAAAGCACATTATCATGAAGAACTTTGCTAAGTTCCCAGATCTGTCTAGAAACCTCATTTGCAAGAAATAATTATTAAATTATGTTGCAAACATATAATTAGACAAAACCAAATTTACCAACATGTCACACATGACTAATGAACACCAGAAAATATAGTGTCCACTCCTAAATAAATTCTTTTAATGCATTTTCTTAATTTATTTAGATAATTAGGTGGAATTATGAACACATATCAAAAGTGCATAATAAATTCTACCAAAATTACAGAGGCCTACACATGCTCCCAAAAGTCTACTATCCAAATTTGAAACCATCTGGACATGTATAACAACCTTTATGAAAAAGACAAATGGCTATAGCAATAAATCAGGTGAGAGCAAGTTAATTCCAAAACTCCATAATTTCTGTGAACACAAGGCCATATTATGAATCAATATGATAGAGAAACCTCATACTAAGGTAATGGAACAACATTTTCTATTTTATCATTTATATATTATTTATAAGCTATTTAGTAAGCCATAAACAAGTTAACTCAATAACTTGAGCATACAGTAAGCAATGGCCATGAAATTTATACAACAGTACATCCATAGCATGACAAGACTACCATAAAAATTTCACATCAATTGGAGCACCACAACTCAAGATATAAAAATAACAAGGAAAACAAGCATTTATTTTTCATTTAACAAGATCTAGGTCAAACATCCTGAAACCCAGAAATAACCTATAAGTTTTATATTTTTCTTAGACAATGCATATTACTAGAAGACTAACAAAATTGGAATCACTAATTTTGGACTTCTAAAACTCAAGACAAGGCTCTGGTCAAGTTTATACACATTTTAGAACATTTTTAAAGCTTAAATACATTCATCAGAAAGCATCTAAAAACACCTAATATTTTATGACTCTATTGCATAGATCACTTCTCAAGGTTTCCAAAAAGCCCACTTTTGCTATTTTTGGAATTACCTAGCATGAAATATGAATTTTAGAAGATTTACATGAAAATGAAATTCAAAATCCAAATTAAAACAACCTTAACGAATTTTGCTAGGTGCACCCGGTTCGTACCTAGATCTACCGCTTACTTAAAGTGCCACACGGGACCCACTGTTTAGCTGGCCCCGCTTGTCATACGAACAAAGACACAGGAGGGCGCCGGTCTTCTTCCACGCCGAAAACAGAGGAGTTGGGGAAAGGGCGTCGTGCCGATCTCGCCGGCCGGCAGGGGGCGGCGCCGGTGGTGAGTGGCAGCAGTGTGGCCATCCCAGGCCACGCGCGCACCTGAGTGGGGGCGAAGCTCGCCCAGGAGCAGCCCACAGCGGCATGACCACGCGCACACGCGCGCCATGGCGGCTGTTGCAGGTGGCGGCGGCGCTACCGGCGGCGGGGAGGCTCGTCGGTGATGGTGGTGCAGCGGGGGAGTACCAGGGGGTCTGCACGCATCCACGAGCAGCCACAGCTCAGCCAAAGGTGGCTCGTGGTGCACTGACCGCGTGTGACCGCGACACCGGCGGCGCCGGCGGCATGACGGCGGTGCTACGGCATGCGGGGCGGCCGGGGAAGGGGCGTAGCAGGGGCAGAGGGAGGCGAGGCGGGTACAATGGTGAGCCCTGGCTGGATGGAACACAAGGAGGCGGGCAACAGCGACGGTGGTAGAGGAGCTCTGCTCCGACGGCCGACAATGGCGGCAACGGCGGCGTCTTTGCCCGCGCGTGCGCGTGCTGCGAGCGGGAGCTAGGCAGTGAGGGCATGCGAGAGTGAGGACGAGCTCAGCTCCTCCATTCCTTGCGCGAGGAAGGGCAGGGCACGCGGCATCAGCACGGATGCGCGTCGTCACGGTGGGGATGCGAGGTGAGCATGGTCGCCACGTCCAGGGCGCGTGGCATTCCCCCGAACAGGTGTCGTGCGACCGAGTGACCCCGGTTGGGTGCGTTTTTGGACCTCCTACAAGCCAAATTAGACTTTGGGCCAAGAACCAAAGTTGTTGTCCACGTAACCCTCTACAATTTTTGTTAAGGTTCCATGGCCATTAGAGCTCTCCATCAGCAGAAAATTAAGCGTCAAATTGGCACTGTCAACATGTTAAAGACAATCACATTAGAGCTCGGTTTTCGCTGGTTTTGAGATACCAAACTCGATCAAACGAATTCCCACTTTTGGTATGTCCTTCTCCAAAGAATAATCTCCAACTTTTATATTTGGACCAACTCAAGTTGCTTAACGAATTTCGGAGAACGCGGAATGCCAATGTCGAAGACACTGAAATCGGGGCTTTAAAATGGCCAAGTGCTGAAATCAGCCCTAAAACCGACTTGTGAGCCCTGTTTGAGCATGTTCCACACATTTTCATGACTTGAATCTTAAACAAAGTTTGTTCCTTATTAAATTCCCTACAACTTTGTTAAAGGGTTCATAGTCATGCAAAGCTCCTAAGTCCCACTTTTGAAATGGTCAAACCAATTGGCTTCAGGGTCCATATCTGGTCAACCATCAATTAGAAGCACATTTAGGCAAAATGATCAACATGAACATTGTTCCATTAAGTGTCCTAAGTGTAGTTAAGGTGTTGTAGAGTTTATCTGGAGTCATTTGGGCAAATTTGCAAAGCTTGGTTGATGACCTATAGTTTCATTAACTTAATGGGGCAAATTCCAACAGGAATGGAACTTATCATTTCATGTGACTTTTTGATTCCAAACTCCATGAAACTTTTACAGGGCTTAATATAGATAGTTATTGAGGTGAGACATGTGAAGATACTTTGATAGCAACACCCAAGCATATATTTTTTAATTGAGCCTATATGTAAGCAAGGGTGCAATATCCAGGTTTAGGTTAGGCTCATCTCCACTTAATCTGTCATGTTTGAGCTCAAACCCACTACTTAGTGAGTGACAAACACTTGGGGTGTTACAGCCCTCCCCCCTTAAAAGAATCGCGTCCCGAGATTCAGAATGGAAGACCTTTTTAAGGAAGAGAGGCACATTATCTTGTTCCCAACATTTGCTATAGTATTCAGCTACAAAGCTTTAGCATCGGGGAATAATTTGGTCAAAAGCACTTTCTGATACTTACTCTTCATGGTAAAATTTGTCTGAAGAATTTCCTTTATTGACTTCCATGAAGCATTGTTACTTTGGGAGGAATCCAAGATAACACGTACTGCATTCTCAGTGTACGGAGATCATTTGGTTCATGAGTGAACCACTCATGAGTATCTGACTCTCTAATGAACACAACATAGGCCATATGAACTTGACTCTAGACCAAAATATTCAGGAGTATGCTCGTTGAAATGACTCTATGTTCACACGGTTTTGAAAAGCAGTTCTCTACCAAAATGGTTTGAACACAACCTTCCAAAAGGGTGAGATCATAGACGACAAATATACTATGAGGCTATAGATACTGACTAAACAATAGACAGGGTCTATGTTGGTCGTAAATGTTCAATCCTTTAGACACCAACTAATGGAAAACTACTTGAGGTTCCATGTGTGCAGTTCTCTTTCTCTGCCGACAACACTGTATTATCTGAGTTTGTCGAGGGGTCAGTGTATGTGATAGCCGACTCTGTCGGCTTCCTATTTCTACCAACAGTTATCTAAGAAGATTCTTCTATCCAAGACAACAATTATCTGGGTTGAATCAGATGCAACTCTTGGGTAAAAACATTTATAAGGTACTAAAGTATGTTATCATTGGAAACTTAGTACCAAAGCAAAATGTAGTGAGGCCTTAAGGACAATAAAAGTTGTAATATTTACTAAACCACGGGGAGTAGTCTACCACCAAGCGATTGAGTAAAATTTTCCTTAGTGACTTAGTTGTACTGTAAGTTGAGTTGACTTGCAGCATAACAACTTTGTCAGGCCAACCTTTCACCATGAGACTCTCTCTTTAGGGTCATATAGCAGCTCGAAGATGAGAAATTTGTTGTTTGACACTTCTCAGATTGCTTTCGAATATTCCTCAACACTTTGTCCAACAAAGTTATGAACAAACCGTTTGTGGCACCTAAGGGCACAAGGATGTTGATCGAAACTAGGGCATGCATTTCTCTAATTCTTCATCACAGCTGATTGAACATCTTACACTATCTATGTGATTGTCCAAGACGGAATTTACTTGATCACAATGGCTCTGGAAGATAGAGTAGCACTCAAGTTGTTGGCTAGTTGATTAACCTCTTGTTGGTTATTGATCTGTAAGACATAGCCTTCGTAGCTACCAAGGGGTCATTACCTAGTCGGAGGTTAATGTTCCTATTGGTAACTAATCAGTTGTCTCACAACCTAAAAATTCTAAATCTTCACTCTTGTCCACAATAATCGTGGTTTATACAGAACAGATGGTTGCCATCGAAGTCAGCAGATATGGAGTCTCACCAGAGATGGTTGATCTCGATTGTATGGTCATTATGCCTACAAAGGTTAAGACTTGCGTAATGTGACAATCGATTCTTATCCAACAGATGACTTGTCCAACATTAAATGTTGTGTGTCCTTTTTATCCAACAGAGATGAGATACTTTACTCACTAGATGACGTTCGTCAATACTGGGACAACTAAGAAAAGTCATTTATCTACCACCTCTTATAGTCCATTAATGTTTATGTCGGTGGCCTGTTCTTCAAAGGTTATCCTCTTAGCAACTTCAGGAGGAAGCTCTACTACTTTTGGTCTAAGATATGGATCTTACGATACGATATGGAGAGATAACCAAGGAAGAGTTCACATGAGAATAACACATTGATGTTGTTCCGCAATGGATCATGACTAGAAACCACGATACCAGTGCGTGCCGAGCAGCACAACCTTGTGTCGGCTGCCCACAGGAGGCTCTCGGTTTCGTCGCGGCACCATTAGTTGCTACTCACAACACCATTACTGAACATGCACCCGATGAGGAATTTCAAATGGCATAGATTGGGTTGTCAAGGTAGATGAATGAATTTGCAAGCACCCGATTTAGAGGCCATAGCAGAGAGACGTTGCGTCACACTAGCTAACCTTTGGGAGAGGTAACCGGAAGGTCCAACCTGAATTTGGGTACGGTCTCCACCATTGGCAACATACGAACCATGGTCAAAGGCTAGCATTGATGGAAATTAACTTGGTTGGTCAGTCGACAAGGGTCTTCACAAAAAGGGTTGGAAAACATCCACGGCTCATACAAACATATAGGAGAGCTAAACTTTAGGCTTTCGGTCAAGCAAAGGCATGGATACAAGCACTCAAGGCAAGCAACCATGTCTACAGGCTCAGGCTCCTAAGAGAGAAACCTAATTGAAGACAACAACCATACAATTACGTAACGTGAATGTTGTTCTAGGATAAAGCTATGCGACCCTCGTATACTCACCGAGGACAAACGAGGTGACAACTATGGCCTACCTAGATAACAAGCATACATACAACATCACAATCCAGCAGTCATTTGAGAAAATTCAAACGAATGATTTAAGCAACCAATACAAGGCACAAGGCTCACCCAAAACAAGCATTTATCTCAAGCATGAACTAACTACTAGTTTAGCTCAAAACAACGCTAGCTAAGAAAGCCAACTTAGCATGTGCATAGAATCTAGACAGCAGCATAGTAACTACTTGTTTCAACCATAACTGAGGTTGTAGACATCCCACAAAAGTGATCCTAGACTTTCTAGAAAGCTTAGGAAGATGGCTACACTTTAGTTATTCATACCAAAAGCAAATTCATAGATTAACATGACCAAAAATGCTAATGTTTCAGATCTATACCAATATGGACAGAAAACTAACAAGAACTTCAAAAATGCAAAACTGGAGTTCTAGGAACACAACAAGGCTGAGCCTTAACTTTATGTAAAGCTTATTAAGTTGTCTATAACTTTCTCATTATCATATTAAGATGATTCTATAGCCAACAAGGCCAAACAAGACAAAGAAGACATCTCTGCCCCGATTTGGACAGATTCTGTCATTCCATTTTGCAAGCTCATAACTAGAGATTTATACCACCACAATTAGTGCTATAGGACATTTTGGAAAGCTTAGAAAAAGTACTACACTTCTTCTATTATCTCCAAGACATGATTCCCTATGCACAAAGGTCAAACAAACCAAACATTCAGATCTATTCAGAGCATAATCAAAACCTGATAATAAACTTCTAAAATTCATAACTCTCAAAGCATAAGACCTAGGGTCATAAAATTTTAGGACAAGCTAGAGAAGTAAGTTTGCTACAACTTTCGTATTCTCTATAACTATAGAAAACACATTTATGACCACGAAAGCATCAATACATCCGAAACTGTTCTAGCAGCCAACGTTCAATAAGCAAAAGAAAGCTTGCCTTTGTTCTACTTAACAAGAGAGCACACAAACATGTTATTCTAGTAGCTCTAATTTTTGTTACCTTAGACCAACCTGAATTTAATTCATTCATGAGAATCCATAATTATTTAAGTGATGTCTAAAGCATTGGCAAACGCTTGGGTGAACAACATATCCACCACTTGGCTAAGCTAGAGGATATCTCTAAGTTCAAGCATGTAGCCACACTTATTTCTAGTAAGGCTAAGCACACATTTTTCTCAAGCAACATGGAACAAGGCATTTTTGTTTCACTTCACTCAAGAAAGATAGTGTAACACATTGATCACAAGTTACACACTAAAGAACAAGGGTGAGAAGAGTATAGCCAAGCATAAAGCAACAATCATGATAATGCATGCTTCGTCCTATTCGTCCTCACAAGATTGCCAACCTAAAGTGGCGATCACGTTCTATGTCGGTGGCATAACACGCACTCTCTTGATATATAGCTAGTCGTCAGCTACATTCGACTTACGCATTCGTGGTTAGTGTACCTGCAGAAAAGTTTCATTGCAGCCCAACATTTCCCAATATAGCACACAATGAAAGCAGAGAAGTAAAATTCTAAGTACTCCCATGTACATATACCCCCGTATATATACATGTAGCACCAAAACTACCCGAATCATTCGATCACCCACAATTAAGTACCTTCATATATACATGTGTGTAACATGTAAATAATCCAGTAACCAAAACTAGCTCTCCCCTAGACCGCAGGTTGTACGGTCATGCTCTCACAACTCACACTTACCTGAGCGTAGGTGCGACGTTGCATAAAAGTAAACTAGCAACATATATGGCTATTCCATATATGAAGGCTACCACCAATCTAACACACCGGGTAGCATAGTGTGGGAGAGTCATCACACAAACATACCTTGGCCTGGGCGTAGATGCATAAATGAAAACCCCCAAGTTAGTACTTATATAAGCCACCTAATAATCCTTATATAGGCATAAGGAAATTGACCACTGGCATACTTATGTTTAAAATTTAGATTTCACAAACCTATATATAACTATAAGATGATGAAACTGGTTTTAGAAAACAAAACCTTTGTTTTAAATACACATATGACAAGTTTAATGTTGAATCTTGCTCCGATACCAGCTGTAACGGAACCGTCCAAATTATAAGAGCACAAGTATAAAAACAATCACCGAAGTGATCAAATTCTCACACTTGAGCCCATATAACTCTGGTAGTACAATGAAATCATGAGGGATTTCAAACCAACCAACATACAAGCCAAGATCGTAGTGATTCAACATAACAAGTCATATGTTACAATCATTTCACAAGTAATTCAATATACATCGGAGTTCAACATAGTTATTACAACTTAAGTTCGAAAGTAGCGGAAGCAAAGTAATTTGAAACTTAACATTTCTCTGATTTCAAATACATGCCAGTACCAAGGTCGACTTCCAACAAAAGCATTAGAGACAAGATAAATAAGAAGGATCATGCCCATGATCAAACTCCGCCACTACGGCAGGAGCCAACCAACTCTTGCAGCCGCCATGATACATCACAACCTGCAACAAGTAGGGATAAAACCCTGAGTACGACAAAGTACTCAGCTAGACTTACCCGTCAGAAACTAGAAATAAGGTGACACCAAGGATCATGCAAGGCTGATATAAAGTGGGGCTAGCTTGACAACATTTTGCATAAAAGCTTAATATAGATGGTTAATCATTAATGCTTAAGCATCAAGTTAATTATCATTAACCTATCATCTATATTAGAACCTGTACTAGAGCACTCACTTTATTAGAGGCAATCAATATTAACCATAGCAGGTATAAATTGAGGTAATCTTTCCATCGTGATCCAATTAACTATCCGTTCAATTTAATGGAATCTACGTTGCCGCTGCTCAAGTCAAGTGCTCACTAACCGGGAGCGACGGCGATTCGAATCAAATTCCTATCCAGCTGGAGGGGTATTTCTAACACTCACCGCGCAGACCCCTGCCAGGGTCGCACAAGCCACCTTTTCATATGATTCAGGAATCGCGGGTCCGAATGATGTCGCGACCCCAAGGGCGACACTCTGCCAGGTGATAGGTACTCTAACCCCCCCTTGGTCTCACGCCAATGTCCCCAAGCACATCCTTTCTCTCCTCCAAGAAGCAACCTACCATTCGATTCCCGGCCTGAACCATATTACTCGGCTTCGCGGTCGGAACGGCTTATCCGGCCAACTAAGTGTTAGACTGCGTTCAACATGACTCAAGGACGTACAGCGAATCGGTCCTTAAACGACTCAGACAGGGATAGATCCACACCCAAGACCTCCATGCCTTGTTGCTTCACTATCGTCATCCCGCCCGGTCTCATTTCATTTTATTAACACATGGTTCCATTCCACGATAGCAAATATAGCCAACCGTGCCATATATGAATATCCCTATATCTCGCAGGTGACAGGAAATCACCTGACTTCTACCGCTTAAAGCAGGGCTAAGCATCGACTCGATCCTAGTCTATGTAGGATTCAAGGATTCATATATCTGGACAAAGAATGATATAATGCAGCAAGGGTTTCCAACCAACTCCTACCACTTAATGCAACAATACTTATAACATATATATAGATATAATTAATTGCTTTGAAGATAGGAGGCTTATAATGCTCCGGGGCTTGCCTGGGATCCGACTCAAGTTAGAGTATGTCAGAAGAAACTCGCTTGGCGAGCATTCCCCTTCGGGATGGATCCACCAACTCCATCTTCGGTTTTGGCTTCACATCAGGTCCTTCACGCGTTTCTGCTAACGAACCTATATGAGGTGCAAGATGCAAGTGCATGAATAAATGGAAGTATAAAGGACAATGCATCACATACAGTAAACAAGTCAAACAACTAAAATCTATCACTTTCTGGACATACATACAGTAGCTCAGTAAATTAATCATAACTGGAGATCCCTAAATCCAAATAACTTGCAAGAAGACATTCTGCAAAGCTTATGAAATTCTCTACATTTCATTTAATATCATCTAAACCTGATTCTAACATTTACCAGGTTGAAATACAGAAGGTACAGAATCTATCCTGGAAGGACAGAGAGCAACATAAATCTGAACTCAACTTAGAACAGCTGTAGTTTCTAAACCATATGGCCAAATCCCACCAAATTTTAACAGAAACTAGATACATAAATTATCTACAACTTTTGTATAAATAAGTTTCACAACAAAGCACATTATCATGAAGAACTTTGCTAAGTTCCCAGATCTGTCCAGAAACCTCATTTGCAAGAAATAATTATTAAATTATGTTGCAAACATATAATTAGACAAAACCAAATTTACCAACATGTCACACATGACTAATGAACACCAGAAAATATAGTGTCCACTCCTAAATAAATTCTTTTAATGCATTTTCTTAATTTATTTAGATAATTAGGTGGAATTATGAACACATATCAAAAGTGCATAATAAATTCTACCAAAATTACAGAGGCATACACATGCTCCCAAAAGTCTACTATCCAAATTTGAAACCATTTGGACATGTATAACAACCTCTATGAAAACGACAAATGGCTATAGCAATAAATCATGTGAGAGCAAGTTAATTCCAAAACTCCATAATTTCAGTGAACACAAGGCCATATTATGAATCAATATGATAGAGAAACCTCATACTAAGGTAATGGAACAACATTTTCTATTTTATCATTTATATATTATTTATAAGCTATTTAGTAAGCCATAAACAAGTTAACTCAAAGCAATGGCCATGAAATTTATACAACAGTACATCCATAGCATGACAAGACTACCATACAAATTTCACATCAATTGGAGCACCACAACTCAAGATATAAAAATAACAAGGAAAACAAGCATTTATTTTTCATTTAACAAGATCTAGGTCAAACATCCTGAAACCCAGAAATAACCTATAAGTTTTATATTTTTCTTAGACAATGCATATTACTAGAAGACTAACAAAATTGGAATCACTAATTTTGGACTTCTAAAACTCAAGACAAGGCTCTGGTCAAGTTTATAAATATTTTAGAACATTTTTAAAGCTTAAATACATTCATCAGAAAGCATCTAAAAACACCTAATATTTTATGACTCTATTGCATAGATCACTTCTCAAGGTTTCCAAAAAGCCCACTTTTGCTATTTTTGGAATTACCTAGCATGAAATATGAATTTTAGAAGATTTACATGAAAATGAAATTCAAAATCCGAATTAAAACAACCTTAACGAATTTTGCTAGGTGCACCCGGTTCGTACCTAGATCTACCGCTTACTTAAAGTGCCACATGGGACCCACTGTTTAGCTAGCCCCGCTTGTCATACGAACAAAGACACAGGAGGGCGCCGGTCTTCTTCCACGCCGAAAACAGAGGAGTTGGGGAAAGGGCATCGGGCCGATCTCGCCGGCCGGCAGGGGGCGGCGCCGGTGGTGAGTGGCAGCAGTGCGGCCATCCCAGGCCACACGCGTACCTGAGTGGGGGCGAAGCTCGCCCAGTAGCAGCCCACAGCGGCATGACCACGCGCACGCGCGCGCCATGGCGGCTGTTGCAGGTGGCGGCGGCGCTGCCGGCGGTGGGGAGGCTCGTCGGTGATGGTGGTGCAGCGGGGGAGTACCAGGGGGTCTGCGCGCATCCACGAGCAGTCACAGGTCAGCCAGAGGTGGCTCGTGGTGCACTGACCGCGTGTGACCGCGACACCGGCGGCGCCGGCGGCATGACGGCGGTGCTACGGCATGTGGGGCGGCCGGGGAAGGGGCGTAGCAGGGGCAGAGGGAGGCGAGGCGGGTACAATGGTGAGCCCTGGCTGGATGGAACACAAGGAGGCGGGCAACAGCGATGGTGGTAGAGGAGCTCTGCTCCGACGGCCGACAATGGTGGCAACGGCGGCGTCTATGCCCGTGCGTGCGCGTGCTGCGAGCGGGAGCTAGGCAGTGAGGGCATGCGAGAGTGAGGACGAGCTCAGCTCCTCCATTCCTTGCGCGAGGAAGGGCAGGGCACGCGGCATCAGCACGGACGCGCGTCGTCACGGTGGGGACGCGAGGTGAGCATGGTCGCCACGTCCAGGGCGCGTGGCATTCCCCCGAACAGGTGTCGTGCGACCGAGTGACCCCGGTTGGGCGCGTTTTTGGACCTCCTACAAGCCGAATTAGACTTTGGGCCAAGAACCAAAGTTGTTGTCCACGTAACCCTCTACAATTTTTGTTAAGGTTCCATGGCCATTAGAGCTCTCCATCAGCAGAAAATTAAGCGTCAAATTGGCACTGTCAACATGTTAAAGACAATCACATTAGAGCTCGGTTTTCGTTGGTTTTGAGATACCAAACTCGATCAAACGAATTCCCACTTTTGGTATGTCCTTCTCCAAAGAATAATCTCCAACTTTTATATTTGGACCAACTAAAGTTGCTTAACGAATTTCAGAGAACGCGGAATGCCAATGTCGAAGACACTGAAATCGGGGCTTTAAAATGGCCAAGTGCTGAAATCAGCCCTAAAACCGACTTGTGAGCCCTGTTTGAGCATGTTCCACACATTTTCATGACTTGAATCTTAAACAAAGTTTGTTCCTTATTAAATTCCCTACAACTTTGTTAAAGGGTGCATAGTCATGCAAAGCTCCTAAGTCCCACTTTTGAAATGGTCAAACCAATTGGCTTCAGGGTCCATATCTGGTCAACCATCAATTAGAAGCACATTTAGGCAAAATGATCAACATGAACATTGTTCCATTAAGTATCCTAAGTGTAGTTAAGGTGTTGTAGAGTTTATCTGGAGTCATTTGGGCAAATTTGCAAAGCTTGGTTGATGACCTATAGTTCCATTAACTTAATGGGGCAAATTCCAACAGGAATGGAACTTATCATTTCATGTGACTTTTTGATTCCAAACTCCATGAAACTTTTCCAGGGCTTAATATAGATAGTTATTGAGGTGAGACATGTGAAGATACTTTGATAGCAACACCCAAGCATATATCTTTTAATTGAGCCTATATGTAAGCAAGGGTGCAATATCCAGGTTTAGGTTAGGCTCATCTCCACTTAATCTGTCATGTTTGAGCTCAAACCCACTACTTAGTGAGTGACAAACACCTGGGGTGTTACAGGCATGACAATGCTGCTACTGGCGACAATAATAATGCAGATCGTGATTACATCACAATGGATGATCTGCTCCAAGACATGGCTGATGACGATGGCGGTGGGGACTGCGATGATGGGGATGGCAGTGAGCCTATGAGGGATCCCAAGACCGCAGACCTATTTGAGTCAATGCTAATTGTCTTGACCACAATGACGTTCTGTTTGGTAGCCCGAGTTGGCTGGAGAATTTCAGAGAGATGAAATAGACGACAATTGATCTCCTCTATAAGGATTGTCTGAAGCACTGGACGGTGCTGCATTTTAACCTCTAGATACTGATGCTAAAGGCTCGCCATGGATGGTCCGACACTAGCTTCAATGACCTGTTATGTATCCTTGCTGACACATACCCAGAGGGTAACAAGGTGCCCGCCAATACCTACCGAGCGAAGAAGCTGATCCGGCTAGTGGCGATGAAGCTTAAATAGTTCCACGCCTGCCCTAACCACTGTACCTATATTGGGGCAAGTATGAGAACTTGTAGAGCTGTCCACACTGTGGCGTGAGTCGATACAAGAGGAATGCCAATTGTCGCGTGGGTGCAGACGACGAGAGAGGACCGAAGAAGAAGAAGATGGCCAAGAAGAGTACCACGAAGAAGCAATCTATAATTCATTTCGAGATGCTATCTTCTTTTTCCACTCCCTAACATCTCAAGCCCCGGTGTTACAGGCCGAAAACACCACCGTTGTTTTGGCCCTGGTGGGATGATTGCCCCGAAAACTACGAGCATGGGAAGTTCATGTTGACCTTGGGCGACCTCCTTGAAAAGACGTGGGAGGTAAGGATGTTCCATTTGTGGTACATGGAAGCAGTGAAAGTGGGCCTGGAAAACTTCGTCATCCACATTCTGGTGGAGTACTTCCACATGCCCACGGATGGTGAAGTTGTTGTAGATTTCCACGACATGCATAGACTACTATGGTGAAAGGACCTTAACGTCGCCCAAGTCACCATATTTGCCCTATAAGTTAATTACGATTTTCACACTCCTACATCGCTGTAGGTACTTTAGGAACAAACTAGTAATGCTATGATGAATTTTCCTTATAGGATACAGGCCTATGTAAGCAAGGAATTGGGCAAGGATGTTCCCTATCTCTCTCCGATGCTTCTTACAGAGAGAACCATCGCGGGTTATGATATACCAGACACTCATGAAAAGCTAATGAACTTAAACCCGGAGGAGAGAAAGAAATACAGGGAAGATCTGGTAATCGAATATAAGTATCGGGCGGGAATGTACATCTATGAGGCCATGAAGAAGATCCGGGGTAATGGGTGTATCATGGCCGCCCACTAGTTCGGGTAAGTCCAAAAGATACTTGGAACATATATATAGCAACTGAGATCATGACTTCTCATATTTGAACATTTCAAATCTGTATTGTGCGAATGGTGCAGGCAGGGCATCATGGGCCACTGGATTGCATTTATAATCTATCCTCAGGATGGAAAGGCCTATATATTTGACTCCTTGCGGGATACAAACAAAGCAAGGTACAAGGACTTTGAAAGCTATTTGAGATACTAAGTGACAAAACTTATTCATTTACAGTTAACATATTTGTTGAAATTATCGTTGATACTAGTGGTTTTTCGTACAGCACTAATAAGAAGTACATGAAAGATCCTGACCGCTATGATCAGAGATCTGAGAAGAAGATCAAGAATGGCATGAAACTGAAACTCAGGCGTGAGTTCCCAGTAAGTACTATTGACGGTAGTTAATGTATATCATAAACCATCAACCTACCTTGCATAAATGGTGAAAATAGATCAATATGATAGAATAGGAGGTTTATACTAACAAATTCCATGAGTTTTGGTGAATCTATGTTTCTAGCAGGATTTAATCAGAAAATCAGCAAGGAGGATCAAAATGTCAAATATAATCAAACTTAACCATGACAAAAACTACTCCAGAAGGTTTCAGAGGACACCAGAAGACACCACACCGCAGTGGACCCCGAGAGGATGACAGGTGGGGCCAGCCCCACCACCATACCGCTCGGCCCCCTATGGGGTCCACTCATCAGGAGCTTCCAGAATGTTCCTCCACTGCCTCCTAGGTAGGGATGAAAATGGATCGGATATGGATGAATAACACTGATATCATATTTGTTTTCATATTTCTGTTCGGATTCGGATTCAAATACGGATAGTGTCAACCATGCCGGATAAGATATGATTGGATATCGACATCATAAATATATGATTTGAGTATTCAAATACAAATACGGTATCGGATGTTAAATATCCAGACTCGGATATGGACAGATCTGAACCCCTCTAAACGAATTCGGTCTCGAATACGGTCAGAAAAATATCTGTACCATTTTCACCCCTGCTCCTAGGATTGCATCTACGTCATTCCTTAAGTCGGTTTGATCTAAGGGCTCACGTTGTACCCCCAGGGCTATAAATACAGGCCTACACCCCCTGGAGGGAAGCCAAGTCTAGATCCTAAGAGCTACAAGGCCAAGAACCCTAATTAATATTTTCACCAGGATCTAGGGCTAGTAATCAAGAGAAGATTAGTCTTCCACAGAATCTAGTCTTGTATTAGAGATAGAGAGATAGAGTGAGAGAGTAGAGTTTTGGCCTATCGGTGCTATCTCTACGGCTGTACTCTGGCGGAATCAAGTTCTACTGGAGCTTGTTTTTGAGATTTCTCTGGTAATCGACTTCTAATTCAAGTAAGCATCTTGTTCATATTGTTCTTCAAGTTTACGACTCTCTTTTGAGTGCTTTGATCTTGGTGGCTCTATATTAAAGTAGTATTCGTAGTGTAAGCATGGTGCTTATACTAGGGTTACTCGTAAATGCACCCTCATTTTTGGATCGGTGGTAGCTCACGAATTTGACTTTTATAGCTTCATTGAATCCTCTGTAGTTTACCTCCCGTTAATAGGACTAGTAGGAATTTGATCGCTTGTAGAGAAGAAACACTGAATTTGTTCCTTATAAGACATTTCCCACGATAGAACAATAGAAAACAAAGCTTACCGAGATTGGAACTAGACATATCTCAGTAGTCTCCTTTATATTCCTATTTTCTAACCTTGATTGTGAAGTTGGGTTAAGACTAAGACTTAGTTATTCTCACTAACTGTTCCTTTGGGTTCGATATTAAAACTAGGTTATTCTCGGTGAAGTGCTACAACGGTATAATATCTGTGCGCTTGCGGATATATATATTCTCTGTGTGCATTTAATTTGTACCAACAAGCATTTCTGGCGCCGTTGCTGAGGAACGGTTTGCTGAGCTAACTTTGAGTCTAGCTTAATCTTGTATTATACTTTTATCTTTTATCTTTTATCTTCACCTTTTACCATGGATCTAGTAGCCACCCCTCTCTACCAATATGGAGCACCCACGGGCACTAGCCTAAAGCTAGTAGAATCTTCCAAACCTATCCTAGCACCTGGCTTTGAGCTATGCCCATGGTTAATCAACATGGTTCAGGATCAACCTTTTTTTGACAAAGTAGATGAAAACCCCTATTCCCACCTATGTGAGTTTGAATAGACCTATGCATGTCTACACATTGAAGGCATGTTAGATGAGACCATAAGATGGAAGCTTTTTCCTTTCTCTTTGATGGGAGAAGCTAAACGTTGGTATAAGCTCATCATCAGGAATAGCCAAGGAGATTGGGGAGCACTGTGCTCTAGCTTTTGCTTACAATTCTTCCTCATCTATAGGGTAGTCAAACTTCGTATAGAGGTTCTAATTTTTAAATAGAAGAAGAAAGAATCTCTAGGCAAGGCATGGGAACGCTTTAACACTCTTCTTAATTCTGGCCCTAACCTTACCATTCCAGACCCTATTCTTCTCCAACACTTATTCATGGGCCTTACTAGAAAAACCATAGAATATCTTAATATGACTTTAGGAGGTTCGTTCATGCATGTCTCCGCCGAACAGAGGAAAAACATTCTCATGAAAATCTTACAAGACCTTTCTAAAGAAAGAGAGAAGTTGTTAGAAGAAGAATCCCAATTAGCTGAACCCGAATCTTTACCAGAACCATCGCCAACTTCAGCTATTCTAGATCCTGAACCACTGGAAAAAGGAGGAAACTCCAATTTCGAATTTTATGCTTGAATTCAAGGATGAACTTTTTGCCGAATATGAATATACCTCGAATTACCACATAATGAGGAAACCTCAGAAGCCTAGAAAATCATCATCTGTAGAACCTTTAGACCCTTCTGAGGAAGCCTTCCATAAAAAGACAATGAAAGACCTAGTGTCCATCATGAGCGATGAATGGTTAGAAGAATCAGATCTTTCTCTTAAAGTAATTCGCTTAGATTCATCCTCTATTACCATTTATTGCTAAATTAACAAGGATTCTTTCGATGCATTTTACATCTGGTTGTGGGTGTCAATATCATGTCTTTGATTTTTGCTCATGATTTATTAAAAGACATGCCATTAGCCCCAACAACCAAATTGCTAAAAAGTCTTTTAGGACACATTGTCCTAAGTTTGGAAATTCTTTGTGCCCTTCCTATCTTGGTAAATGGAACCAAAGTGCACTTGAATTTCTATATCTTTGATGTTATAGAGTTCGACCTATTGATAGGACAACCAATAGAAAGACTTATCCATGAAGAAAAAAAGGGAAGTTGAACATAAGACTTGAAAAAAATTTTGAGCTCTCTGTGCCCATTACTCTCTCTCTTAATGCTAAGATTGAGCCAATTCCTGAGCTAGACCCAGTGGAAGAGGTTAAGGTTGCGTCTCTTGATGACTTGATTGAATCCAACTTTGAAGATGATGCCCAGTTCTTCATCGAGGAGGAAGACAAAGGACCCACAGACCCTGAACCTCTCGATGAATTGCTAGAACTGCCTAAGTCCTCCATTGAGCTTAAACACCTGCCTTCTGGTCTTAGATATGCTTTTCTTAATAATGATCAGGATTCTTCTGTGATCATAAGTGATAAACTCTCTTAGAAAGAATCTCTACGCTTACTAGCTATCTTAGAAAAGCATCGTTCTGCCTTTGGCTATTCACTTCAAGACCTTAAGAGAATCAACCCTGCTCTTTGCACCCATCGTATCCCTATGAATCTAGATTCTATACCTTATAGGGAGCCCCAGTGTAGGCTTAACAATATAATGAGAGAGGTTGTTAAGAAAGAGGTCTTAAAACTCTTGCACACTAGGATCATCTATCCTATGCCACATAGTGAGTGGGTAAGCCCTGTTCAAGTTGTGCCTAAAAAGGAGGGCATGACTATTATTAAAAATGAAAACAATAAATTAATCCCCTAAAGAACCATCACTAGATGGCGGATGTGCATTGATTACCGAAAACTTAACAAGGCAACAAAGAAAGATCACTTTCCGTTGCCCTTCGTTGATGAAATGTTGGAGCGACTGGTGAACCACTCTTTCTTTTGTTTTCTTGATGGGTGTTCAGGTTATCACCAAATTCTGATCCACCCAGATGACAAAAGCAAAACCACTTTTACATGTCCATATGGAACTTATGCTTATCATAGAATATCTTTTGGATTATGTAATGGTCCAGCTTCTTTTCAAAGATGCATGATGTCTATATTTTCTGATATGATTGAAGAAATCATGGAAGTTTTTATGAATGACTTTTTTTTATGGAAAAACATTTGATGATTGTCTTGAAAATTTAGACAAGGTTTTGCAAGATGTGAAGAAAAGCACTTAGTCCTTTATTGGGAAAAATGTCATTTCATGGTTAGAGAAGGCATAGTGCTTGGACATTTATTGTCTGAAAGAGGGATTGAGGTAGATAGAGCTAAAATTGAAGTAATTGAACAACTACCTCCACCTGTAAATATCAGAGGGATCCAAAGCTTTCTTGGTCATTGTGGTTTTTATCGCCGGTTCATAAAAGATTTTTCACACATTACTAGACCACTGACAAATCTTCTGTCTAATGAAGTTTCCTTTGAATTTGATGATGCATGCTTGAAATCTTTTAACATTCTTAAAGAAGCACTCATCTTTGCACCAATCATTCAACCCCCTAATTGGTCGCTACCTTTTGAAATCATGTGTGATGCTAGTGATTATACTGTGGGGGCAGTTTTGGGACAAACAAAAGATAGAAAGCATCATGCAATTGCTTATGCTAGCAAAACTCTGATAGGACCGCAACTTAATTATGCAACAACTGAAAAGGAACTCCTGACTGTTGTTTTTGCTATTGATAAGTTTAGATCTTACTTAGTAGGAGCTAAGGTGATTGTTTACATTGATCATGCTGCTTTAAAATACCTACTCACTAAGAAAGATGCTAAACAAAGATTGATAAGATAAATTTTGCTACTCTAAGAATTTGATTTAGAAATAAAAGATAAAAAGAGAGTAAAAAATTCTATTGCCGATCACTTGTCTAGAATGCAATTTGAGAATTCACAGGAACTACCCATCAATGATTCACTGAGGGATGACATGCACTTCAAGATCACTAGATCGGACCCCTGGTACATGAATATTGTCAATTTTATGGTTACAGGTTATGTACCACCAGGGAAAAACAAAAGGAAGCTCGTCTATGAAAGTTGTCTCCACATATGGGATCCACCGTACCTCTTTAGAGTCTGCTTTAACGACTTGCTCAGAAGATGTGTACCAGCGAAAGAAGGCATCAAGATCATTGAACGATGCCACTCATCACCATATGGAGGACATTATGGGGCATTCCACACTCATGCAAAGATCTAGCAGAGTGGATTCTTTTGGCCAGCCATGTATGAAGACATGAAGGTTTTCATTAAGAGATGTGGAGCGTGTCAGAGGCATGGGAATATCAATTTAAGAGATGTCATGCCACTTACCAACAACCTTCAGATAGAGCTCTTTGATGTTTGTGGAATTGACTACAGGGACCATTCCCAAAGTCAAAGAACTATGAGTATATCTTGATGGTAGTTGATTATGTCTCCAAGTGGGTTGAAGCCATGGCATGCAGAGCTACTGATGCAAAGAACTATAAGAAGATGTTTGAAGAAATAATATTTCCATGATTCGGAGTTCCGAGGATGGTGATTAGCGATGGAGGAACTCACTTCACTGATAAGGGCTTCCATAGATACTTAATGAAGCATGGGATCCACGACAATGTTGCTACTCCATACTACCCTTAGACAAGTGGCCAGGCAGGACATCCAATAAGTGAATCAAGAATATTCTGCAGAAGACGGTCGATGAAATAGGAATTACATGAAAAGATCGATTACCCGATGCACTATGGGCTTACAGAACGGCTTATAAGACAACATTGGGTATGTCGCCATATCAGTTGGTCTATGGGAAGACCTGTCATCTACTTGTGGAGCTAGATTTCAAAGCTCACTAGGCCATCAGGTGATGGAACATGGACTTTAAAACTGTAGGAGTAAAGATGAAGATGCAACTCTCTGAGTTGGATGAATGGCATGAACGAGCTTATCACAACTCCAAGATATACTAGGAGAGAACCAAAGGATGGCATGACAAGAGGATCAAGAAAGAGTTTGCACCTAGAGATAAGGTATTACTTTTTAATTCCAAGGTTAAATTATTTGGGTACGAAAAATTTCGAAGCAAGTGGGAAGGACCAATTATAGTGGTAAGCAATTCATCGCATGGAGCGATAACTCTTCAAACCGACGAAGGTATGTTATTCAAGGTAAATGGCCGCTGTCTCAAAATCTTTTTAGAACCTAGGCCAAGCTCACTAGGCCACCTAAGGTTGTTGATGAGGTGGATTTTTAGATTTTACCTTAATTACACCACTGCCATCAACCGTTACGAGATATATCGCGAAAATATGATTTTCGGGGATAGAAACCAGTTAGAAACCCATGTGAGGAAAGTCACCCCGAGGGGATGACCTATGGGGCTGGCCGGCCCCACCCCTATGCCGAGCGGCCCTCTATCAGCGCTTCTTGTCCTCCGCCGACTCTCTCACCCTTTCTACACTCTTCCACGATAAGATCACATATATTTTAGATCCATTCGCATATTCACTCATACGGAGCCTATAGGGATAAGATTTTGACTCCTACTGCAAGATGAGCCCCCTATATAAATAGACCCCTGTCTGCCTCCTTCCTCATTTCATCTAAGCCTCCCCTCTCCCATAGCAGAGTTCTCCTTCTCTCTAGATCTAATGGTCGAAAAAGAGATCATCCCTTTCGGAGTCGACCTCAAAAAACTTCCTCCTAGGGAAGACTCTCTTGCCATCATCCTTGTAGAGGAGCCTCAGCCTCTCGCTGTCATTCCTCTAAAGCAAGTAGCTGTGGTGCTGCCAAGAAGGAGCTACAAGCAAGCCTACTATGCTTAAGTTCGTCAACCGATGCTTCCTCCACCTCAAGATCATCTACTCTTGAAGGACGCGCCAAAGGGACCAAAGATCGCCATACCAAAGGATGTTAAGTTCTTACCTCCAAGATCTAATGAGACGTTAGTGGGTGTCAAAACCAACAAGCTTGGAGAAGTCACCTGTGTGAAGTACACAGCAGCTACTCCCCGAGTGTCTCTTGATGGTATTCGAGCTGCATCAGGCTAAGTCAAATTTATTCCACCAAGGGAGACGCCCAAGAGACCTACTCCACCATTGGAACGAGAAGAGAAGCGTCTAAGGACAAACATCATGATGCTAGAGACAAGGATTGGCCATATTTTCTAGACCATCACATCTCTCCCACAGCAGAATACTCTCCTCATTAGGACTGTAGACGCTCTAAATAAGAAGATAGAATTAGAAACTATTGAGTGAAAAAAATTAGAGAAGCAGATTGAAATTCTTTCCAACTGTGTTGGGAAGAAAAGAGAGAATTGAGAGCTAAGCATTGATAATAAGGCACAAGTTAGGTTAAAGTTTTTAGGTTTGTCACTTGGAATGTTAGGTTCGTTGCTACCTCAGTTGTTAAATCGATTAAAGTTAGGTTGAATTTTGTGATTTGTAATAAAGTGTCTTATTTAATCATTAATGGAGATTTGTTATCATGATTACATTTTCTCTATCTCTGTTTTGGATATGTGTTTGTCTCCAAATGTTGTGCAGAAAATTTTATACAAAAAAGCAAGTGTGGAAGAGACACATCGCGATGACAGAACGAAATTTGATAAGGAAATTCATGAATTATGGAAGGTAATTAACCGAGGACCACGTATGATGAAGTGGGCCCTGAGAGGCCACCAGAGCAGGCCGCCCGGCATCCCCTATGGGCTGGCCGGCCCACCACCTCACCGTCTCACCTCACACTTTGTCCACGGTCAGGTTTGAGCCCAATACACTCGATTTTCATATGTTTCGTTTTCTGTTTCGAACCAAATTGAAAATCACATGGTAAAACAACTTGAAACATGAGGAAAGACTATTTTAGTTATGACTTATGGATAGACTCACATAATACTCTTCATGAAAGTCTTGTTACTATTGGGAACTTATTTTTAGGGACCTCATGTCACTTAAGTTGTTGTGGAATAAGATATAGTAGAATAAGAGAACTTGATTTTTGATGTCTAGTCATTGGAGAATTTTATTTTAAAAATAAAAATGAATAGCTATACTTCTCCTTTGTGGTAAGCAATGACCCAATAGAGCCATATATAGGATAGATAGACCTTCTACATATACTACTTATGTTTGTATTGAGTTTGGTCAAACCTTATGCCCCTTGTTGAGAAACCTATCATACTCTCAAGATCAAGATCATGTACACTCCACATATATCTGTTGCTCCTACACTGAGAGTATGCAACAATATATTTTTCCATCCACCCAAAATGTTCTACTCCTACACTAGAAGACATAAAAAAAGTTTGTTAGGAATAAATGCTCCAAGTTCTTGTAAGTGTCGTTCTTAAAAGTTTTCCAATTGCAGAAAGAGGCATGTGGCTATGTAAAAAAAGAAAAGTATTAGAAAAAAAATAGACAAGTGTCTGAGATATCTAAAACAATAGGTACTCAGATGCTCTCCATGAAAAAAAGAAAAGAAAAAAGGTGAGAGAAAAAATAAATGAGAAAGATAACCCATGCTCTCTAGCAAAAGTGTTTTCTAAGTTCCAAACAAAAGAGACATGATTCAGGATCATAGTAGAATTAGGATAGCCACCAAATATATTTTTCACACACATACACATTTTGATCTAAGAGTATGAGACTTTTCTTTTTGGATCCTTGTTTTGACTTTATAATATATGCAATGCAAGTATGTTTTCACTTCCATTCCTACCTGAGATCCACATAAGCTTTTAAGAGTAGGTAAAAGAAGGTAAAATCATCTATGCCTTGGTGAGGATCCAAAAATACCACATACATAAGTGATTTGAGAGTACTACAAAAGAAGAAGGTAAGTTATGTTTTGTTTTCCAAATCTTAAATATTTCTCCAGTTGACTTGACTAAAGGAAGATGGTGATCTGGTTTAAGCTGTTCCATTCTTCAACGATCCAAAGTTTCATGGTAGACACTTTAAATCCTGTAGAGCATGTATGACTAGGGATTGTTTTATGTTGATGTCTTATTCAAAGGTTATGTTTTGAGTAATATATTCTTTTATCAAGAACGAGTAAAAGCCTAAGTGTGGGGGAGCTTGTTGACGGTAGTTAATGTATATCATAAACCGTCAACCTACCTTACATAAATGGTGAAAATGGATCAATATCATAGAATAGGAGGTTTATACTGATAAATTCCATAAGTTTTTGTGAATCTGTGTTTCCAGCAGGATTTAATCAGAAAATCGGTAAGGAGGATCAAAACGTCAAATAGAATCAAACTTAATCGCGATGAAAACTACTCCAGAAGGTTTCAGAGGACACAAGAAGGCACCACACTGCAAGGACCCTGAGAGGATGACAGGTGGGGCCGACCGGCCCAACCACCATGTCGCCTGGCCCCTTGTGGGGTCCACTTATCAGGAGCTTCTAGAATGTTTCTTCACCGCCTCCTAAGATTGCATCTATGCCGTTCCTTAAGTCGGTTTGATCCAAGAGCTCGCGTTGCATCCACAGGGCTATCAATAATAACTCTGGCCATTGAACAATCACCACCAATATTAATGGTGGCACTACCTAGCCTTTTCGGTGTAATTAGCAGTTTTAATAGAAAAAAAGGACAAGGGATTATGGGCAACGCCGTTTCCATCGACATGTTGGAAAGCAAACGTGGGCCAAGTTGAATCGCTAAAAGCGCGCAAGCTTTCCCTTGAAGGCCTGTTGTACACGCTTGGGTGGGGCCACATGAAACCATGGAATGCGCATGAGTGGATTTGTCAACAAGGGGTGGTATGTATCATGTGAAGCTTGTCTCAGGTCCTTTCAGTTTTGACCTTCCCTTCCAGTAGAAAGATGTGATGTGTCCGCTTTTGAAGGGCGCAACACGTTCTCATTTACCAGTGTGGACGGTTGGGTATAGCTCGCCGCTGCCGCCCGTGCTGCTCGTCAGTTACGGAGCTAGGATTTTTTAGTTCTATATTCCAAAAATATAAAACGCACAAGCAAAAATCTCTATGATTATTGGCCACGTCGTCCGTCGTTCCACACATCTCTAACTGTTCCGTGAACAATTTGCTACCACGCCTATTGCATATTCTTTTTTCTTTTTTTGAACCTTTATTAAAGATCTATATTAAAAACAAAAACCGTTTCACACCAAAACTAAGGGTCGGTAGGATGATCGGATCAGTTCCGATTCTTATTTGAATCGTAAGAAATGCTGCCAAATGCTATATCGGTGAAATGATTTTGCCTCAGAACATTTCTATAGTTCACCGCTTTTTGACTGAAGCGAGCAAAACGGCTCGAGCCAAGTTTCACTAGATTCCATTTCTAGTTTCTCCTATACACCAGAGACTATCTTTTCTAGTTATTCTTTTTTACGTGCAACAAGATAAAATGGTTTCTATTTAAATTATTCTTTGCCCACAAAAAGTTCTAGATTTTTTTAAACATATATAAAACATCTTTTTTGGAGTTAGTATCCAACCTACCAATCAAATGATTCCGTAGAAGTGATTATGATTCATCACCTGAAATATTTCTTTAAAAAAATTTGGATCTAGACAATGCAACTTGACAGCAAGAACCAATGAAACAAAATGTTAATGAGTCATGGAATTAGACAGAGATCCATCGCTGTCACGGGTGGCACTACGTGGGATACCTTGCTAACATATATATACATAGCCACATAAGTGCCACGTACTCTATGATATGATATACATTTGTGAACTAGCTAGCTTGTAGGGTACACCTCACATGCAGGTGGTGGTTTCCGATCCTGCAATACATACAGGGACCACAAAACTATATATTATCCGAGCGGGCTGTGTGCGTACGTACGTTTATGATCGATCTGTTGTATATATAGTGTGTTCTTTGATTCTCCGGTAGATCGATCGAGTTATTCAGCACTTTGTTTGCTTCCTATTCCTCTTCATTAGGAGGGAGGGTACGTGCATGGCTCCTACTGGACCCAATCATTTTGTTATTATATATATGTTTCCCATGAGTGGCTGCCGAGCTGGGATCCATGACTTACTTCCATTCACAAGGCAGAGCCATGTCCGGCTGCGCTACTTCAGCATTATTTTTCAGTGAATGAATAATATTTTTCTCTTATAATAAATTAGTAGAAGCTAAATTTCAGCGAAACGAATAGGGCCTAAGGCAGTTGTACAGCCACACGCGTACGTATCGCTAGCCTGGGTCATCTCGCCGCGCGTATATGTGGACTTCAACACTCGCACTGCCATGACGTGCTGCTGCTAGCTCCTCCCTTCCCCTGCCATGCACGGCTCCATCACCGGCCGGCCTCATGTCTAGGGGGTTCCCATCACACCATCACCGTCGGCTTGATTAGTAATGCCGCGGCCTTTCTGGAAGCGTGCTGGTTGGGGTTGGGTCGCAACACAAGACGACGGTGACATGCATGCGTCAATATCCCCCCATTGATGCGATGCAGCATGTACGCTAGCTGTTGGTTGCACCGTAAAATGGTCAAAATATCGATGGTAGTTTTCAGTAATATAACTTGCAAGATGCATGTAGCAGCGAATCAAACTGCGTCTATTGTTATTATAATTCAAAAATAACATTTATTTATTATATAAATAGCCAGTGCGTAACGGTAACGAGATGCATTGAATTCGGACGCACAGGGGAGACCAAGATCATCAAATCAAGAGAAACATATAGTATATATAGGCAGTCGAAAGAGCCGAAAGCAACCGCAACAATTCTCTGTTTTGAATTATGATGACGTTGTCGATATTTGATCTTGAGACATGTAATAATATTAATTATTTCTGTAGGCATCCATCAGATTCTCCTGTTACTTGCTTGTGTCCACCCTTCAGACTGTATCTATTGTTGTGTTATAACAAGTTTTTGTCCATCTGCTGATCTGGAACCATGCATTTAGAAATCTATCACCAATAATAACGCTGATTTGTGGTGTGAGCTCATACAGCAGTCTGGTGTGTAGCAGCCGGCTAATACAGTCAACGGCGTGGAAACCGCTAATAGGCTTAAGGTACGTATTGGGACGACGATACATACCCACAGTTAATACTAGGATAGGAAACGATAAGATGACCTAGTCAAATTCTCGAAAAAGACACCGTGACACCATTTCGACAGCGATGCAGTTTCGGTCAACCGCTATTTCAATAATAACACGCACTGCACCACAACACCGGAACACCGTCAGACATCTCACGCTAAATATTTTGTTTACCGATGGTCGAACTGACGCTAAACATATCTCACAGATGATCTGTCGCTAAATCTCCATTTAGGGATGTATAAACTGACTCTATAGATAGCGTCAATTTGTCTGTCCCTAAAAGGATATACAGCGTCAATCAAACTGACTCTAAAGAGAAGTGGCCCTCACCTAGCTCGCCCACCGGGCCTACATTGGGCTCGCGCGCCTGCTTACCTTGAGTTCACGCGCAAAATTTTTGTGTGGCCCACAAATACAGTGACAATTGACAAACCCTAGATGCTTCTCACCCCCACCCAAATCCAAAATCCAGCCGCCGCTGCCTGAGTCCCGCCTGCTGCGCCGTCCCTCGCGTCGGCCTCTCCCAGCGCGCGGCCGCAAATCCAGCGTCCCGCCCGCCCAAACCTCCCGCCGCTCCTGCCCTCTAAATCCCGCCCGCCGCCCTGCTTCTCCAAATCTCGTCAGTCCCCAAAACGCCCCGCGCTGCGCCTCTCGGCACGCCACCCAACTCGGTGACCACGCGCCCATCCTACAGCGCCGCCAAGAGTCTCGCCGGCCATGCCTAACTGTCGTCGCGGGAGCGCCGCCTGGAGCCTCGCTGACCCCCTGGCGCTGCTTGCTCGCCTGGAGCCCCGCTGCCCCCTGGTACTGCCTGCTCCAGACCTAAAGCCCGACCGACCCCCTGGTGCTGCTTGCCCCGGACGGCCGGACTAGAACACGCAACGGTGGAGCACGCAAGCAGGAGCAGTTCTGCAGGTGGAGCACGCGACTGAGTGGTTCTGCCTTCCCCGTTTATCAGATTCGTGCTTATGGTATGTCCAAATGCTCTTACCTGCCTCTTTTGTTTCAGGTGCTGAAAGCTAAAATTAATCTTCTTTGATTTCTTTTAGTGGCGACTGGTGAATCTGTGCAACCTGTTCATCTAGTTCCTGATATCTCTAGCTCTGTTCTGAACATCTCTTAAAAACTTTGTTGTATTCCGTGCCTGGTTATGGAAATGGGGTATCTCCCTAATTCGAAAAAAAGACAACGACATGCATAAAGTAAAACACGCACCCAGTTTGTAATTGATATTGCAGTTGGATTCACCAGATTGCTAAACTGTTTTGTGTGATTCCTGTTGGGCCACAAATCTTACAGTTCTTGGTTTGTCATATTTGTCTGCAGGACCTCCTTTTTTCTTATAACAATAATATTTTAATGTTTCATGGAGTTAATTGTGGGTTGAACATCACGAACAACTTCATATGATATCACATTGCATGTTTCATCTCCACCCTCATTAGCAGCTGCATGCACTTCAGAGAGCTCTACTATCCAAATACTAGTCTCATTTGAGAGCTTGTTGTAGACAACAAGCCTAGCCCTCCTAGGAGGCAAGCTGCTTGGAACAGCATCATAACCTTGCATTCGAGGGAGCACTGAAGGCTTGAAATGGTAGGTATCACCTAATGCATTCGAGGCAAGCTGCATAGGAGTATATAACTTTGCCATTCATGTCCTTTTCTATTGATAAAGTGAAGTTGTATGTTCATGTGACGTGTTTGTGTGTATGTTCATGTGACATGTGTTTGTGTGTATGTTCATGTGACATGTGAACTATATAAGCATCGAATATCATTTTGATATGTATAGAACATTGTATTTATTTTTTTCTATATTAAATTGTTCTGTTGAACAGTCTGTCGCTGTAAATGTATGGAGTGTTCGATGATCTGTCGGTGTATGTATGGTAACAGGCTATCTGTTGCTGAAGACTAGTAACCGGCTATCTGTCGCTATAAATATTTAGTGCAACAGGCGAACTGTTGCTGAAAGTCTGATCTGACGCTGTATATATTCAGCGACAGGACTTACAGCGTCAGCGCAAGACTATCATTGTAAATTTTCAGCGTCAATTCGTCTGTCGCTGTAGCCGCTTTCAGTGTCAGTTCGTCCATCGCTAATCGTGGTGTTCTGGTGTAGTGACGAGATGAATAATGGATATCATTGAGCCATGTTCGCTTGGCTGATAAGCCATGACTGAAAGTACTGTTTGCTAATTTGTTGTGAGAGAAAAACACTGCTGAATAGCTGGATGATTTGGCTGATAAACTCAAACGAACGAGGCGTTTCACCGCGTTATATAGCTAAATTCTTATCTGTTTGTCCAGGAGACGTTGCCTCCGTGATCGGATATTATACCTCGCAGTACTACAGTACAGTATATCACTATATATATATCTACATTGCTCATGACAGCGACCTAATTTTGATTGCTCACTTTGGCAAAGAGAAGCCGGTGAAAGGATCAAGATGCCCAAAAGGAAGGTGAATTGGGCTAATTCTAAATTTCTTACAATAATTAAGCCATACACTTAGCCCATTTCACCCCATTTGCCTAAGAGTGATACTATTGTTCTACGCACAAAAGTTTTACACCCTAAGTTCCAATTCTACTCTAACATGGCAATTTTAGGAATGTAAAGACATGAATTGAATTGCTCAAATATAAATGCTCAAAGTAAAGAGAGGGAGAGGAACGCGGCGATATTTTTCCAAGGTATTGGAGAGTCATCACTCCCCACTAGTCCTCATTGGAGCACCCGCGCAAGGGTGTAGCTCCCCCTTGATCCGCGTAAGGATCAAGTGCTCTCTACGGGCTGATTCTTTGACACTCCGTCATGGTGAATCACCCACAACCGCTCACAAGATGACTTGAGTCATCCACAAGCTTCGTCGGATGATCACCAAGCTTCCAATCACCACTGAGCCATCTAGGTAATGACGATCACAAGAGTAACAAGCACAAACTCTCACTTGATCATGACAAGCCTAATGAGAAAGATAGATGCACACTTGCTATTTTCTATGCACTAATAAGGTCTTTAATCTTGGATTCTCAAATCTTAATCACCCCACTAGGCTCTTGCGCTTCCTTGCACTCCAAAGGTGTTTCTCAGCTGAACAAATAAGCAAGACAGCTAAAATGGACGAGTAGGAGAAGTATTTATACTCCCCCATTCAAAACATTACCGTCATTGTCCACTGCAGCAAAACATGAGGTGACCGGACGCGCAGGTCCTCTTGACCGGATGTGCCAGTCAGTTCTTTGTGGCTACAGTGCTCAGAGTTGTTAGAGAGAGCTGTTAGAGTTGACCTGACGCTGACCAGCGTCCGGCTAGTGACCACCAAACGTGTCCAGTCATCAATTTCCCTCTCTGGAACCTTACTGATGTTGACCTAACGCTACACTACTAGTGTCCGATCCTTTACTGTTCAGCGTCCGGTCATTGGTCAACACCGAGTCCACACTGCTACAGTGCAAGTATCGGCGCGTCGGGTGCAAAGCACTATGCACCGTTCGGTCACTGCCAGAGGTCTCTGTTGCGCACCAACACTGACCAGACTTAGCACAGTAGTGTCCAGTCACTACTTTTCCTGCGTTCGGTTATTGAATCAACACTCCATTCACTTCCAAATCAAGCACCTTTGTGAATGAGTTTGATTCCAATCGATCTTTGGATAGTCTCTGAGCTACCTAGTGCTAGGTTTGACAATTGTGCACCACACCTAAACCACTAGACTCACCTAGGTCAAACTACTAGTTCATACCCCCCTTAATAGTACGGCCAGAGGAAAAACAAAGTCCTAAACTACTCTAAGTGTCTCTCCAACGCCAAACGACTCTTAAAACTAGTCCGTCCTTAACCTTGTCGTCCATTCTTTGAAAACCAAAATGATTTCCATCGATAGGGGTATGAAAACCATAATTGCCCAATTAACCATTATTACCATGACCTAACTCAAATTGCCTCTACAAAACACATGTTAGTCACAGTAATCTTGTGTCATCATTAATCACCAAAACCCAACTAGGGGCCTAGATGTTTTCAATCTCCCCCTTTTTGGTGATTGATGACAACGCAACCTCGAGTATGTGTAAGAGATGGGTGAGGTTTTCAATATGCTTGGTTCATATAAGCAATTAATCAATAAGAGCAAAAGGGGTTAGGCATGCTTATATGACCCAAGCCAACACAATGTACTCACAAGATATGAAATAAGCACGAGTACACAAATTAAAGCTCATTTGAATCAGAGTAAAATGTGGAAGCAAAGCAAATAAGCATAACCAAGTGACATGACATATATATAACAAAGTAGAGAGCACACATGTCACATAAGTCTCACAATCACACATATATCACATAGCACAATGCATGAAAGTAAACATGATATGCACGAAGTAGCACGCAAATGAACGAGTCCATCTCACACGCTCCCCATAAGTCTAACATACTCGCTCCCTCTCCCCCTTTGGCGTCAAGCACAAAAACCTAAGGGTCAACCGGTGGGGTAGGAGCAGACGAGTCAAGCACTGCGGTATGGTGAGAGATCTAAAACTAAGTAGCATCATCCTCTGACTCTAGACTTGAAACTATCGGACCGGCTGGAGCAATCGGCGGCCGATCCTCTGACACTGAAATAGGAAGTGAAGCGGTCTAGGTCTGCTCTATAGTCTCGGTAACTGGGTCGGCTAACTGTGAAGTAGAAGCTGAAGCTGAAGCCTGACCCTGAGTCGCTAACACTATAGCTATGGCCTCATGTGTAGTAGTGACTATTGGAGGTGGCTCTGTCAAAGCAACAGAAGATAGGATTGTCTCGGTAGTCCTTGTGACTGGAGCAGCGGTGCTAGAAGCAAAGACTCAAAACTCTAGAGGTGTAGGCTGCCCTATAAGCTCACTGAAGGTAGCACCCAAACTCTGAGAGACTGGTGTGTCTGTCACTAGCAAGGAATCTGACTGAGTGGGAGTGAAGCCTATGACTATAGGAGTGAAGCCTTGAGCCTACTCTGTGCCTGGTGAAGCAAACCACTGAGAAACCTGCTGAGTGGGCGAAGCAAACTGTGTAGCCGACTGTCCCTGACTCTAAAGCCCACTGGGATGTATAGCGAGAGTCACTAGGGTACTAGTAACTGTCAAACCAAGCTACAACGTGGGCCGGTGAGGAGCAATCCCTATAGTTGTAAGGACATGCTGCATGAAACCAAGAAGCTGTTGCTGAGTCTCTAGCTATTGCTACTGAATAATTTGCTGCTATTACTAGAACTGGTCTTAACGTGCCTGCATCTGGGCGAGTGCAGCAGTTGTGGCCTGTGCCTGACGTATCTGCTCCTGCTGCATCCTGTCAAGTATAGCAACCAGAGCAGGGTTTGTCTGAGGTGGTTGTGGTGGAGCTGAGCTGGAGCCACTGGCCTCTCTATTGTGAGCCCATGGGGGCATACATGGAATCAGCTGGTAGTCCTCATCGGAGCTATCAGTCAGGTCACTCTCGAGCACATCCTCCTGTTGTGCCTCTGGCTACTCTAGCTCTGTCTCTACAATGGCCCTGATGGTCACATCCTGCTCAGTGGCAGACTCTGGCACTGCTGGTCTACGGCTCAGCTGACAAGGAGTCCACCCATGACTGTGACAAAGCAACTGAGTCATGTCATACTTTAGAAACTTAGTGGTAGCACCACTCCACTCTGCTATCGTCTCTGCGGACATCTATGACACTACCTTCCAAATAAGAAAGGTGGTCCAATGAGCATATGGCAGCTGATGATGGCCCTTGAAGCCCTCTACTAAGGTATCCTACATCTCTAAGAGCATCACATCACAAATATCAAACAATGTCTGAGAGATCAAGTGGTGGTCAAGCCAAAGCTGTAAACGTGTCAATCCCTCTCCGTAACCACCCCTCAGGAGTAAAGTCCTCCTCATAACCGAGTCAAGGATATGAGCTATAGGTGTAAGGTCACGTGGTGTGCGACTCGATCCCTCTCCAACGGCTCAGTGAAGCAAGCCCTGACCAAGTCTGTCGGTGGTACCCGTCCGCCGTGAGGGCGTCTCGGTGGCTCTGTCTGTCCATAGCAAATCTCGTGAAGCCAAATAGAGGACTCTAGAATCCTTAGTATCTCTCTAGCCCTAGAGCTCTATAGCCTATAGTCATGGCCTCTGAAGGCAAAGTGAATGTACCTATGCCCTGGGTCAATCCACAAAGAAGCATAGAACTCTCTGATCCATGATGGAACATACATGCTAGTCCATCCTAAGAGATCTGCCAGACCCGACAGGAAGCTAAGGTAGGGATAGATCTGCTCTCCTACAACTCCAACTATAGCCTCTAAGGAGCACACTCTCTGAGATCTGAATGCTACATCACTGTTGAGGAAGGCATTGTAGAAATCCTCCTACAATATTGTGTAGAACTGCTCTGAAGCTCTCTCATCCCTCCGAGGTGGAAACCACTGCTCAAACTCAACGAACAGAAGCTGCTGCACCTGCCGCGCTATGGTTGCCCTCAAGTCAAGGTGTTGTAATGGCGGCAGACCCTGTGGTCTGGGAGGTGGACAAGAACCACGTCTCTGAGTCTCAGGCCTAGGTGACACCTAAGTGCGGGTATGAGTGGAACGCCAAAGACAGGGATGCTCTGTCTGCCCTACCTGCTATGTCTGCTCTGCCTACTCCTCTATCTCTGTCTACTCTGTCTACTCTATGCCTATCTCTTGGCCCTCAAGGTGAAACTAGGCCTCACCTATCTAAATGCCACTGCCTCAACCTCCTCTCTTAGCACGCTCTGCAGCTGCGGCAACTGCTGTAGCCCTCTCTGCCTCTATGTCATCTCTCTTGTGCTTCTTCTTGGTTGTCACCTTCCCCTTTGCCTTCTACTAATATGTCTGACGAGGCGGACGCCTATCCTCATCGCCGGACCATCCCTGATGTTCTTGCAACGAGCCATGACTGACACTACAAAGACCAACTGCTATGCAAGATCAACTGTCAATCAAGACTCCCCTTATCACTGACAATCATAAGCAAGATCAACTGCCCATCATCTGAGATGTCAACTGTAGGACAACTACCACTGAGTACTAAGAACCACTACTGCTGACACTCACTGAGGCTTGGCCTCAATCCATACTTGCGGGTTTGGCCCCGAGTTGCTTTGTCACTGCCTAACTGTCAGTTTCTACCACAACCAACCCAACTTGCTTAGATAGGGTGAAAACCTATGAGAAGGTAAGGAACTGACAGCGAAAAGGCACCACACGAGCATGGCAATGACACAAGATGGAGAAGCTACGAATCAAGGAATTGTAGGCAGTGGCGTAGGACGGAAAAAAAAATTAAGGTATGGCGAAATCAATAATATAGATATCAAATATTTCTCAGTATATTGGTTTATACATATAACATGTCATGATCATCACCTACTACATAAAAATTTGTACAAATAAGGAACTCTCTAAAACTCAGCGAGCCAGGACTGATGACAAATTCAGACTTCCAGTCTGCCCTTGAGGAAACACAGTACCTCATCAATGATGCCAGCACTCGCGGTGGCGGACTTGCTACCATTCTTCCTCCTCTAACTGCCAGCTGAGAGTTTATAACATTGAAACTTCATCTTCCTTAATATATTCATGATGCAGAGTGATTTGGGGGTAAAAATTTCTAGGAATTCACGGTATGGCAAGTGCCATACCTTGCCATGCAAGATCTCCACCCCTGATTGTAGGTGTACGGTCACTGGACAAAAATACAGCGCACTGCAAGGGATTTGCAAAGAAAATTGATCAAGAACAGTTCATAGGAGCGGTTTAGGCAAAAGACCGAGCACCTGGCAGGCAGAAGGGATGGTCACCCTAGGAGAATGGTTGCTAGACAAGGAGATCGCTGGGAGAGCAACGTAGGTCGTTGAGGAAGGGTACGCGGGATCGCTAGAGCCAAGAAGGATGACGTTGAGGCCGATGGAGAGACTTGCGGTGGTGGTGGCTCACCTGGCGAGCAAGGGCAAGGCCCATGGCATGGCTGCGAGGCACGAGCGAGCATGGGGAGCGCGGGCGACCACGGTGGTGAGGGCGTGAACGCTAGGATTGCGAGGGCACGGTGGAGGAAGTGGCACGGCAGCCAAAGAGGCGAGGTCACGGCGGCGGCGCTTAGGGTTCACGAGCGGGCACGCGGTAGTGTACGAAAGAGAATCGGGCGTGGCTGGCTTCCAAAAGAGGAAAGGAGGGGGGTGCAGGCCCTGATTTATAGAAGAGAGTGAGCATTGGGTGGTTGCCGATTTGGGAAATGCGGGGCCCATGAGTCAGCTAGAAAAAATCAAACCGCTTTGACTAGAATGATCGGACGCACTGGTGAACTTGACCTGACGCTGCTTGCTCAGGGTCCGATCATAAACAGAGAGGTCCAAAATGTCTCAATTTGTAACCAAACACGTCTGAGGCTCTATGACCTAACATGGGTCAGAGTTCAGTGCATTTTTGTGTTTCGACTTCCATTGACCAAACGTGCAGGTGACATTTTGAAGAAGTTACACCTGACACTGGTGAGACACTGTTCATCGTCCGATCCTTCTTTAGCTTCTGTTTCCTCTGACTGTTCCGACCGAATGCTACATATGTGGGTCTGATACTGGCGTTTGGTCCCTCTTCAGCAGTTATTTCTTTTCCTTTCTTCGTGGTGCTTTCTCCCAATCAAATCCCAACTTTAGTAAGACCCAAATAAACACCAATTGGGATAGATATGAGAGACCTCTCTCAAAGCCTCAAAATTTTCAAAATATTTTGCCATAGGCTATAATCCTTTTAGGAAAATAAGCAACAAAAGGGGCGAGGAGCAACATGTGGCCACACAATAGAGATATTAACCGATGGGAGCTTCAAATGCTCTCTCTATTTGTGGACGAACACAGCAGATGCTCAAAAGATAACTAAAAAGAACTACAAAGCAACACACATGCATATACAATGCAATACAAGTTGGTAAATCTAGTTGCTTGTCAAGTTTGATCTAAGGTTAAACTTTTTCACACGCTTTTCAGCGGTTATCTTAACCATGTTAGACAAGCCCTAAGTGCATTACTAAAAATTAAACATGTTTTATATTACAATGAATGCAAGGTTAACACAAGCTCATTTTTAGTGAAGTTACTTAGGTCAAGCACATTGAGCTCATTCCTCAACCGACAAACGTAGCCTCATCTAGCGGTTTGGTGAAGATATCCGCCAATTGATCCTCAGTCCTTACACCTTCTAGTGATATATCATTTTTAGCAACATGATCTCTAAGAAAGTGATGATGGATGTCTATGTGCTTGGTGCGAGAGTGTTGAACCGGGTTATTAGCAATTTTTACCACGCTCTCGTTGTCACATAAAAGAGGTACCTTTTCTAGAACTACACCATAGTCTAGAAGAGTTTGCTTCATATAAAGGATTTATGCACAACAAGCACCCGCGGCAATGTATTCCGCCTCGGCGGTGGACAAGGCCACACTATTTTGCTTCTTAGAGGTCCAAGACACTAGTGATCTACCAAGCAAGTGGTACCCTCCAGATGTGCTTTTTCTATTAATTTTGCAACTGACATAATCTGAATCGAAATAGCCAACTAATTGGAACTAGCTCCTTTAGGATACCAAAGACTAATGCTTGGTGTATGCTTAAGATACCTAAGGATTCTCTTAACGACAACTAAGTGAGCTTCCTTAGGACTAGCTTGAAATCTAGCACACATACACACACTAAACATGATGTCAGGCCTAGATGCGGTCAAGTATAGCAAGCTACCAATCATAGAGCGAAAGAGAGTTTGATCAATCAATTTACCTCCCTCATCTAGGTCGAGATGTCCATTGGATGGCATTGGTGTCTTGATTGGCTTACCTTCATCTATTTTGAACCTCTTGAGAAGATCCTTGGTATACTTTTCTTGAGATATGAAAATCCCTTCTCTCATTTGCTTGACATGAAAACTAAGAAAGAATGTAAGCTCTCCAATCATAGACATCTCGAACTCCTTCGACATCAATTCACCAAACTCTTTGCAATAGTCTTCATTTGTTGAGTCAAATATGATATCATCAACATATACTTAACAAATGAAGATCTCTCCATTAAGCTTCTTGGTGAATAGTGTGGTGTCAACCTTCATAATGGTGAAGCCTTTCTCAATGAGGAAATCCCGAAGGCGCTCATACCATGCTCTTGGGGCTTGCTTTAGCCCATATAGCGCCTTGGACAACCTATAAACATGATTAGGATATCTAGGGTCTTCAAACCTAGGAAGTTGATCAACATAGACTAGTTCATTTATGAAGCCATTTAAAAATGCACTTTTAACATCCATTTGATATAATTTCATTTCATGATGCGATACATATGCAAGGAGGATACGAATGGCTTCAAGTCTTGCAACCGGTGCAAAGGTCTCTCCAAAATCCAAGCCTTCAACTTGAGAGAACCCCTTTGCAACTAGCCTTGCCTTGTTCCTCATAACAATTCCTTGATCATCTTGCTTGTTATAGAACACCCACTTTATTCCAATGACTCTTGCATCTTGTGGTCGCTCTTCAAGTGTCCAAACTTCATTGCGAGTGAAGTTGTTCAACTCTTCATGCACGGTATTTACCCAATCCAGATCTTGAATAGCTTTTTCTATATTCTTAGGTTCAATACAAGAAACAAATGAGTGATGTTCAACAAATGAAGCAGGTTTTTTAGAGCGAGTCATTACACCTTTTGAAGGACTCCCTATGATGAGATATTATGGATGAGCTTGAAATAGAGGTGAATTTCTTCTCTTAACCACTTGAGGAGGAGGTTGTGGAGCATCAACATCTTGAGCTTGTGCCACCATTTGGACATGGCAGACATGAGTATCTTTAATTTCTACTCTCCCATTTTTGTTATCATCTTGTGGCACATTTGATGAAGAGGGTGGATCAATTACATGCACTTCATCGTCTCCAACCAGAATGTTCTTTATGGCCTCCCTCAATGGTTCATCACCTACATCATCAATATTCTCATGTGCTCCTTGAGAACCATTAGATTCATCAAACTCTACATCATATATTTCTTCAACCAAGCTGTTGGCATGATTAAATACTCGATATGCTTTGAACTTTGATGAGTAACCAACAAGAAAACTAATATCACAATGTCTTTGGAACTTCCCTAGGTGTTGCTGCTTCTTGTGGATGTAGCATTTGCATCCAAACACCTAGAAGAATGTGTCGTCCGGCTTCTTTCCATTGAGCAACTTATAAAGGGTCTTGCCAAGAAACTTTTGAAGAAATAGACCGTTGGATGCATAGCATGCGGTATTTATAGCTTCCACCCATAAATCTTGCGGTGTGTTGTACTCATCAAGCATTGTTCTTTTAAGGGTGATAAGTGTCCGGTTCTTTCTCTCTACTACACCATTTTATTGAGGAGTGTAGGTTGCGGAGACCTCATGCTTGATCCCAACTTCATCACAATACTCTACAATGTTTGAGTTGACAAATTCTTTTCTATTGTCGCTTCTTATCTTCTTGATCTTCACATCGAATTCATTTTGTGCTCTCTTGGCAAACTTCTTGAAACATGCAGTGACTTCGGTCTTGTCATGAAGGAAGAACACCCAACTTTATCTTGAATAATCATCAACTATCACAAGGCAATAGAGGTTGCTTCCCAAACTCTTGTAAGTTGTCGGTCCAAATAGATCCATGTGGAGAAGCTCTAGCACTCTTGATGTAGATATGTAAGGTTTGGTTGGATGAGTGTTAGCAACTTGCTTGCCGGCTTGACATGCGCTACAAGATTTGTCCTTCTCAAACTTGACATCTTTAAAGCCTCTCACTAACTCTTTCTTCAATAATTTCTTGAGTGTACTCATTCTAACATGTGCAAGCCTCCTATGCCAAAGCCACCCAAGTGAAGTCTTGGTGAATAAGCATGTCTTCAAGTTAGCATCTTCAGAGGTGAAATCCACTAGATATAAGTTGTTGTATCTAAAACCTTTGAACATCACTTGTTCATCATCCTTCTTTGACACAACCACTTCCTTCTCGGTGAACAAACATGGAAAGCCAAGATCACACAATTGACCAATGGATAACAAGTTAAAACTCAATGAAACGACATATAGCACATTTGATATTGAGTGATCATTTGATATTGCAACTTTGCCCAACCCTTGTACTTTGTCTTTTGAATTGTCACCAAATATAATCTTTTCTTGACAATCCACTTATTCATCTAGTGAGGTGAACATATGAGGATCACCGGTCATATGTTGAGTGCAACCACTATCAATAACCCAATGACTTTCACTGGTCTTGTAGTTCACCTACACACACAAGAGATCAAGCTTGTTATTTAGGAACCCAAACTTGATGAGGGCCCTTGACTTTCTCAACTAGTGACTTAGCAACCCAAATTTGCTTAAGCCTATTCTTGTTTGGTGGGACCTAAGAACATGACTTTTATCTTTCCACTAGAATCCTTTCTAAGCATGTAGTGAGCATTGAAAGCAAAGGGTCTAACATGCTTAGACAAGGGTTATGGTGGTGGAGTTTCACACTCATGAGCAAAGTGACCTTCTTGTCCACACTTAAAGCATCTCTTTAGCTTAGACTTTGACTTGTATTGTTGTTGATGTTGAGCTTGAGCTTTCTTCTCTTGATGTGCTAAGTATCCAATACCACTTCTATCCATCTTCATCACGGTGTTCATTAGTAGCTCACTTTGAAGATATTGGCCTCTTGTGAACTTGCTCAAACTGGTCTTGAGATGTTCCTTCTCCAACTTGAGTTTCTTGTTCTCTTCTCTAAGTTCATCATGAGTTGATTGCTTCTCAAGATCTTCTCCTTCTTGAGCCTCTTGTTCTCTTCTCTAAGCATCTCATTCTCAAGAGCCAAATCATAATCATCATCAAGATTCTCTATCACAATTGTGTTGGTGTTTGATGCCTTTTCAAGATCCTTCTTGAGTTTCTCATTCTCATTCTTGAGCTTGATATAATCATCATAGTTATGGGACTCAACCACTTTCTTGCCTTTGCTACTAGAACCTTGCTCAATGCTCTCAACAATCAAATCATCACATGATGTGGCTATATCAATCTTAACAACATTGTTAGTAGCATCATGCAGCTTATTAGATAAAAGCTCATTAGCAAGAACAAGATTATCATGATTGACCTTGAGAGTGGTGTACTCATCTTTTAGCAAATTGTAACTAGTGGTGAGCTCGTTGTGTATCTCCTCAAGTTTATCATGTTTTTCTCTAAGCTCCTTTTTAGAGGTTTTGAGCTCCTTGAGTTTAGGTGACACAATCTTGTTTTCTTCTCTAAGCTCATCACTAGCTTTTTGAGCTATGTCATACTTTGCTAAGAGTGAATCATTCTCAAGTTCAAGCTTCTCATTTTTAGTTGTTGTCTTTCTAATGATTTTAGTGTATTGGTTTAGCAATTTGACAAGATCATCATAAGAAGGTGATTCAAATTCTTCATCACTATCACTACCATTTTCATCATCACTAGCATTTTCATCACCACTACTATCATCATCATTTTGTACCTTTCGTTCACCCTTGACCATGAGGCATAGGTGTGTAGAGGATGATGGCGGCGGTGGCGGTGGAGATAGTGAAGAACCAATCACAAGAGCGGCCACCTTCTCCTTCTCATCACCACTTTCATCATCGGATGAGCCACTAGATGATTCAATGTCCATGAGACAATCACCAACAATATAATCCTTGACATTCTTCTTCTTCTTGTGAAATTCCTTCTTCTTGCCATCCTTCTTCTTGTATGGCTTGTTCTTCTCATCATCATCATCACTTGAGTCATCTTTCTTACCCTGGTACTTCTTCTTGTACTTAACTTTCTTGGGTTTGGGGCATTGATGAGCTAGATGACCAAGTTCTCCATAATTGTTGCAATCTATTTCAGAGATAGGCTTCCTTCTACTACTTATGAAGAATTTCTTCTTCTTGCCATCAAACTTGACACCATTCTTATTTAGCTTTTTGATCATCTTGGTGGTTTTTCTCACCATGAGAGCAAGACTTGCATCATCAACTTCATCATCACTTGAGCTATCATGAGCAATATTTTCTTTGCTTCTCTTCTCATGGCTAGCCTTGAATGCCAAATCTTTCTTCTTTGAGGATGAAGAGCCCTCTTGAGGAGTGATGTGTATGTACATCTTATGTGCATTGATCTTCCCCAATATTTGAGTTCGCGTAGCAGTGGAAATATCACCTTGATGAAGCACCGTCACAATATGCCCATATTTGTCAATGGGGAGGACACTCAAGATCTTTCTCACAACATCGGATAGTTGCATTTGAGTGAGTCCAAGCCCATTGACCTCCTCTACAAGAACATTCAAGTGAGAATACATTTCATTAGCACTTTCACTAGGCAGCATCTCAAATGAATTAAGATTTTTATCATAAGGTGATAGCGTTCCTCACACTCACTCTTGGTTTCCTCATAGAGCGCACAAATGTCTGACCATAGTGCATGGGCATTTTTGTGGTTCCGCACACGGTTAAAGACGTCCTTGTTGAGGGCATTTCTAGCCTTTGCATTTCACTTCTTGTAGTGAACCTCATCACCGATAAGGTTAGCGGGATCCTTAAGTTTTGTAAAGCCTTGGGCGATGGCTCTATACACTCCAACATCTATGGCCTCTAGGTACACCTCCATACGAATTTTCCAATAAGAAAAATCATTTCCCTCAAAGACAGGAGGGGGTCCATCCCCGTGGGACATCTTGCTCTAGGCGGTTAAGCCTAATTCAAGGAGCACGAGGCTCTGATACCAATTGAAAGGATCAATATGCCTAAGAGGGGGGTGAATTGGGCTAATTCTAAATTTCTTACAATAATTAAGCCCTACACTTAGCCCATTTCACCCCCTTGTGCCTAAGAGCGATTCTATTGTTCTACCGTATAAAAGTTTTACAGCCTAGGTTTCAATCCTACTCTAGCATGACAATTCTAAGAATGTAAAGACATGAATTGAATTGATCAAATGTAAATGCTCAAAGTAAAAAGAGGGAGAGGAACATGGTGATGATTTTCTGAGGTATCCGAGAGTTGCCACCCCCACTAGTCCTCATTGGAGCACCCGCACAAGGGTGTAGCTCCCTCTTGATCCGTGCAAGGATCAAGTGCTCTCTATGGGCTGATTCTTCAACACTTCATCGCGGTGAATCATCCACAATAGCTCATAAGACTACTTGGGTCATCCACAAGTTTCGCTAGATGATCACCAAGCTTCCAATCACCACCGAGCCGTCTAGGTGATGACGATCACCAAGAGTAATAAGCACAAACTCTCACTTGACCATGACAAGCCTAATAAGAATGGTGGATGCACACTTGCTACTCCCTACGGACTAATAAGGTCCTTAATCTTAGATTTTCAAATCTCAATCACCCCACTAGTCTATTGCACTCCAAAGGTGTTTCTCAGCTGAACAAATCAGCAAGAGAGCTGAAATGGATGAGTATGAGAAGTATTTATGCTCCCTCATTCAAAACATGACCGTTACTATCCACCTCAGCAAAACATGAGGTGACTGGACGCGCAGGTCCTCCTGACTGGACGTGTCGGTCGATTCTTTGCGGCCATAGTGCTCAGAGTTGTTAGAGAGAGAGCCATTGGAGTTGACCTGACGCTGACCAATGACAGGTCAGTGTCCACCAGACGCGTCTAGTCATCAATTTCCCTCTCTAGAACCTTACTGATGTTGACCTAACACTGCACTCCCAGTGTTCGGTCCTTTACTGTTTAGCGTCCGGTCATTGGTCAACACCGAGTCCACACTGCTACAGTGTGAGTATCAGTGTGTCAGGTGCAAAGCATTGTGCAACGCCCGATCGCTGCCAGAGGTCTCTGCTGCGTGCCAACACTGACCAGACTCAGCACAGTAGCGTCCGATCACTACTTTTCCTATGTCTGGTCATTGAATCAACACTCTATTCACTTCCAAATCAAGCACCTTTGTGAATGAGTTTGATTCCAATTGTCTTTGGGTTGTCCCTGATCTACCTAGTGCTAAGTTTGACAAGTGTGCACCACATCTAAACCACTAGACTCATCTAGGTCAAGCTACTAGTTCATAGCCCTCTTAATAGTATGGTCAAAGGAAAAACAAAGTCCTAAACTAGTCTAAGTGTCTCTCCAATGCCAAACGACAATTAGAACTAGTCCGTCCTTAACCTTGTTGTCCATCCTTTGAAAACTAAAACGATTTCCATCGACGGGGGCATGAAAACCATAATTTCCTAATTAACCATCATTACCATGACCTAACTCAAATTGCCTCTACAAAACACACGTTAGTCACAGTAATCTCGTGTCGTCATTAATCACTGAAACCAAACTAGGGGCCTAGGTGCTTTCAGCCGAAAATCACAAGCCCTGATGCATGATGGCAAGTTGAGTCTACCCACGGGAACTAAATGCTCCCAAAGACATTAATAATAGTATTACTATTGGAAACTACTGCAAACTAAAATTTCCCTGTCGATGTGAAACCGATAGGAAAATATAAAATACTGACTAGAAAATAAAAACCTAATTTTTTATCGGGTTACCCACAGAAATATACCAATAGGACAAAAGCGACAGAAATAGAAAAAAAACTTATCGGTGCAATAATTTCCCTATTGGTATAGCAATTATCTTATGGATAGGAAAATTTTTGGGCGTCGACAGGCAGTCACCAAGTTGAGAATTCTATTCCAATCATAAGTAACTGACAAATCTCCCATCAGAAAAAAAATCCCACAATCACGAATTTAATCTGGATCATTTATATACTAGGAAATCCATAAGCTAGCTTCTCAATTAATTAATTCATTTGTATTACAATTCAATTCATTTAGGACATCACAAATATATATCATATAAATGGCATGCAATATTGATATGGAAAGCAAAGAACACTAGATTTGATGGAGTCAACACTTGATTTTGAAATGGAATCATTACTATCACACCCGGTTTTAAAAATAAAACCAAATTTGTCATATATATGCCCAGAAAATCCACACATATAATAATAGAATAGAGGATATCCAAAATAATGTTATATAGCGGAAACATACTTATAGTTAGCACTTACATCTGAGTATAGCGAAATGATTACTAATCTTTTCTTCAAGCTCCAATTTCGCAGGGAACAGCTGACTGAGGGTACCATACGCCTAGCACTCCTCAGAAACTTAACCAAGCTTCACCTTATGTTACCCATCTGAAATTTTTATTTAAGTAATTGAAAACTAAAGCAAGCGTAAGCAAACTACCGCTTAACAAGCATAATATGAGGGCACGAAGGCTCAAAAGGATGACATTGGTTTACTACGGTTAGCATTTTAGTCACAATTTTAACATTAATGTAGTATAAAGTTGTGCTTAAGCTCCAAATCTCATATGATCATAAGTAGGGCTGGACAAAAAACTCGTTAAGCTGGCTCGGTGGCTCGGTACAAAAGTGCTCTGATTGGACTCATTTATCTTTTAAAATGAAAATGGCTTGATTTGGAACGACTTTCAACTTCGGCTCGGCTCGTTAGGCTCGTCGTGAAGTTGGGTCTTAAACAATGTAGGAAATAATGATGAATAAGATTATACCAATTTCTAAAAAAGCTCGAAAAAAACTATGGTTGGCTCGATATCCATTCATAAGTAATGGCAATAAAACAATAATGATTAAACATGAGCATCAACATCATAGAATAACAGTAAGAACCAATTATTCCATCAGTTTTCCAAGCCGCTCGTGACCGTGAGTACGACTGTTATAATAGTTTTATACTTTGCAGAGGTTGTACACTTTCACCATGAGCCGTGATTTATCCTTTCGCCCGAGGTGATCAGTCTTTTGACCCACTACCAAGAAGGTCGGCAGGGTTCACTATATAGTCTTTTAAAGGTTCGTCTGACAAGTTAGTAGCTGCTAGGTTTCCCCAGCAAGGGAATATAGGGCCCCCTTCTGAATGGCACATTCCGTGCAGGCTATACATACAGGGACAAAGGCTGCACTATACTCAGCTCGACAGGCCCCTTTTGTGCTCTTTTCGATAACCACTAACAAGCTAGAAAAGGTTCTTCTACCGAACTAAAGCTAAAGCCATATAGCACTCATGGTTGTACTATAAGTCCTGGATTTTACTGACAGATAAGTCCTTATGATTCCATGTTGCTAAAAAGCACATTTTAAAATACCATTGCATATGCCATTAGCCAATATCATGGAGCTTCTTCGTTAAAGTAGAGCAATTAGCAAGAACTACCCATATGCATAAACTCAGTAGGTAACAAGAAACAAGGTAACAAAAATATACTAGGTAAGGTCCTTAATGTTTGATCATATTAGACATATGCACATGAAAAGATGATTATAATGTTATTAGGTAATAAGGAGCCTCATATTATACTTGCCTTAACACTTGCTCAAACTTCATCATACTTTGCTTTCGGTCATCATCTTCTGATCTTCATCGCTCACAAACGGTTCTTGCTCTACTCGTAGCAAGCACCACGCTTAGACAAACATACAAGCAACAAATTAAAGCAACTAAGAACATTACACCAATCAAAGAAAAAGAGATGACTCATTGCTATGGTCACGAGAACGCAAAAATCACCGAAAACAGAGCTACTGTACAAAAGAAACAATTACCGAAAGATTTATATTATAAAAGAAACAATTATAAGCTCGATTCATGTTAATTAAGAAAAACTACGTGAGTAGTATTTATTCAGATTAACCAAAACATATTTAATTTCAAAAGTAGAGTTAAAGCTAATCTTGTTTTATTTATAAATGTCATCATATAATTTAATCAGATTAAACCTTGCAAAACAAAGGTACATGTGAGAGCATCTATGTGTTGTGCATGTTAAGCTAAACAAATTATGAATTAAAAATGTATTCATGTTTCTATTAATCAAGTTAGCAATTAATTACGAAAGATCAATGTTTACTTACATTGCTTTTAATTATAAATTAAAATCGGTTGCATGCATATTAAACAATTTAATATTTAGCTATAAATGGAAAACATGTGACGTGAAAAACATTAGCACTATCGCGTAGAGCGTGTCGACACGAAACTAACACAATTTGAACGTATCAAAACGGACTTAAAATAGAGAAATAGCGTAGATTAATGAACCAGTGGCAAAACTGTAAATATGGTCATCTTTCTCCTTGGAGCAGAACGTACAGAACATGGTGGCCTCCCTGGCGACGGTCGATTGGAGCTCAGCAGAGATCCTTGGCCGCGGGGAAGCAGGGCTGTGGAGGCGACCAAAGAGGGGCGGGCACACCAGGCGGCCGGCCCGAGCCGGTCCTGCCCGCGGCTGGCACGGCGCCCTCGTGCGGACCGAGCCAGGAACGGTCCATCGGGAGCAGAGGCTCCCGCGCGTCGGCGCACGGGGCCGGCCGACGGTGCTGCGCGTAGCACAGGGAGGCGCAGGGCTCGGGCGGAGCACGGCCTCCAAGGGGCGCGATGGTGCCGGAAATCGCGTCGGTTGCCTGCCGGAGAAGATGAACTGAGCGCATCCATGGAGTTCCTGCCGGAAAGTTCGCCGTTAAAACGGAAACAAAAGGAAACGGTCATACGGTGGCGGATTCAAACAAACAAAGACACTACAGCGTAGAGAACGACGAGATCTACCTTTGCGCGGTGGTGGTTGATGCAGGAATCCAACGGTGTGACCGGAAAATCTCGCCGGAGAGCTCACCGGAAACCTAATTCGTCCTAACTTCGGCGCTAGAATGTATCGCGTTAGGAGTGAGGGCTCGAAAAAAAGATTTTAGATCTAGAATTAGCGCGTCGAGCACAACACCAGCATATATATAGAGATAGGTTTTGAGGTCAGTGGAAAAATGAGATATTTTATTATTTTTAGATTAAATTAATTTCATAAATAAAATAATTTCAAAAAAGTCCAGAATTGATATTTAGCCACGATTATTACTTCGAAAGCTCTCAAAATTCAGGAAAAATTATCAGAGATGATATGAAATAAGAGAAACCCAAATAAAGTATTTTGTAGCTCATGAAAATATATTTTGGAGCATCTCAAAATTAGATTATGCTCGCAAAAAAGTGGGAACAAGGTCTAAAAAAAGCTGAAAAAATTCTCAAAAAGTTTGTAGAGATTAATTGACGGACGAGGAACTCAAAGGAGTGATTTGGGTTACAAAGAAAAGACTTTGAGAAGCTCCGAACAAAAGCTCAAGCTGAGAATCAAGGAATTTGATTGCAGAAAAAGATAAAGACGTGTCGGAGAAGGAAGATCGACCTATTAAATACATTTTAAAGACTTTGCTCACCATCAACATACAAGAAGCAACTAGAAAACATCACATCAATCAAAAGACCCTCAAATTAATTTAGAAAAATTAGAAAACCACACTTTTCTATATCTAAATTAGCAAAAACATAAATTAATCTTGTCAAGTTGTATACAAATAACCATTTATTTTATTTAGTGTTTTGTATTCACAACCTAAAATCGCAAATTTTGGGGTGTGACAATTACATATAATATCATATACAAATATGATATATACATTTTTAGCATGACAAATATGATATATACTACCTCCTAGATATTCAAGCATACAGCTGTGACAATGAGTTTCCCTTTCGAGGAGTTACCGAAGATGACGGTGAACCTCAAACATGCTCCAATTGAGGTCAATTGGCACTGCCATCGCCGGGATTTGGAGGATTCCAGTTCTAGCAAGGAACGCCCAGAGGAGAGGTGGAAGAAGGGGGTTCCAAAGGTGGGGCAAGAGCATCAGCGTCCATGGTTCCAAGCACCTCCCAAGGTTCACATCATTCCTGGGATCTTAGGGCTAGGACTGGAGGTGGAGACACGTGACATTCAACTGGTTGGAGGTGAACATAAGATTGAAGGTGACCCAGAATTGGGGCACCTCTACAATAACCTTCTGTCTTCATCTATTTAATAAGATTCGTTCCCTATCCCAAATCCTAAGTCCCCACCCTGAATCTCCACAAACTGGTTGGTCACCTATGGCGGAAATCTTCAACGAAATCCTTCGTAGTGGTTGTGCAAGCCAAAGCGGCTCCCATAGTCCAGATCGAGATGCAACGCCGTGGTGGGGGTTGTCACAATGGCTGTGATCAGAATCGTGAGGGCTTCGGCAACAGGCGACAAGGAAGGGGACAGGGGAGAACGGGCGCTCACAACAACGTGTGGCAATGTGAAGAAGTTTTGCTGGCGAGAAGAACACAGAGCCAATGGATCCTGAAGGAGTTGATACACAACTCCAGCAAGCGGGTCAGTACAAGCAATCCAAGTGGGAGCACCGTGAGGATATGCGGGAAAACCAGAGAGGCCATTGGGGTGCCAAAGCTGCAGATCCTGCTAGGGTAGTTCAAGGTGATGATGCTGATCATGGCAAGGAGGATGAGGTAATCACTGGTGACCATCCAAGAGATGCTTGTGAAATTTGTGGTGCAATCACGCTACTAGAGACTGTTGTATGATGCTTCGTGAGATCTTGGGTTTAACAACCATATCACCTACATATACATCCTAGAGAATGAAAAGAGACTTCCTCCAATCATTTGTTCTATTTACATTTACTTAAACAAATATGATGGTGCAGGAGCATCACCTAGAGACTCTATACACAGCTCTTTATCAAAAACTTAAAAAAAAACATGCCTCAATTGACTCTTCAAATTGCTGTGTTTTTCTTTTTCATTCTTCAAAACCATCCTTTTTGCTCTCTAGTTTCTGAGAGGCTACACGGCTTTCTAAATGCAGTATATTGTATTTTTCTCATGATTTTTTTCACACAAGGAAATTTAAGATAAGTTATTAGAGTATAGAGAACAAAAGTTGAAAAAGTATGTTGAAGACTTGAGGGATGTACAAATAGAATATTTATTGAATGGCTTTCCAATTATGAATTTAGAGAGTGAAATTTATATTCTTGGAGTTGCTCTAAACAAATTGAGAATCGGATATACGGCTTACAGGTTATCCGGTTTAAAGGATATTGGCACTTTAATCCAAATATCTTGAACCACATGCTATTTATTGTTGACACGTAACCCTAGAGACCATGGGCATTGGCCGTTCAAACTTGGGGCCAGCAATTTGCTCGCCTGCACGAGGACGCAGCGCAGCCAACAGCCATTTAATGTAGCCGGTTCTTACAGGATGCTGGATGCCTTACATTATTACATATAGACCACAGTCATATCGCCCTTAGAAATACTTTTGTAGAAACGGTTAAATACCCGACACTAGATATCTTCGACAGAATTGCAAGATTTCGCTAAAACAAATGATGTTTCGTGGCTTATGATAAATAATTTTTTAGAAAAGTCTTCATAAGCCCACTTTTTTCAATTCGAATTCTCTACAGTGAGGCCTGTAATCTTGCAGCCCTGAAAGATGGCAAAGTTCTCCAAGCCCACACCAAGAGCGCCATAGGAACCACACTAGAGTTGCCTTTTTCAAATCTCCCACAGAGAATAAGCACAAAACCCCCTCATAATCAACTGTTCGAAGCCAGCAACTGCGGCCACAAGGAACAAAACAAATAGGTCTTGTCGTTGAACAATATATACCCATGTTTTGTTGTATAATGCACACAAATATTTTTTGTAGTGTATTAAAAAAACTCTAAAGAAAAGAGAAAAAATACCTCTTAAAGCAAGTAGAATAACATGTTGTAAACAAACTAAATGCTAAGGTGAAGGAGATGAGAGGAAAGAGAGAAGCAGGATAGCCGGCTTAGATACAAGAACCAAAAACTTTGCAAGAGAGATAAGTGAACCACGTATTAATAGTAAAAAGCTAGCTAAAATGTGGTAGACCGAGAGATAAGCTGCAAATATCGTTACAGCAAGCAGCCTGCCTTGCTCTCAGCCGTATGCTCGTAGACCTAGATAAGGTTCTCGATCTAGTGCGGTGAGTGGGGTGAGTGTGAGTTCAAATACTAAGCTGTATTCAAAGGTTGAGGTAATAAAAAAACCAAACATGCCTGTAGCGTATTAGAGAATTGATTGCTCGCAGAATCACACTAGGCTCAGCAAGTACTGATGATAGAGAATTTTATGACAAAAGGCAACAGTAATCAAAACTTGCTGTAGCACAGCTGTAGCTTAGGCAAAAAGAATATGCATCATTTTTACATCATTTTTTCCAGTTGCAATCCCTTGGCTGCACAGACCTTCCACACCAATAACAATAGTAGGCCAAGAGCTGCATCTGCTTATCAGCAAAATTTTCAAATCAGGTGATTTTCTCAATTACCTGTCAGGATCAGTTCTACTCGAAAGGGTTGGTCACAGAATATCAGGAACTCGAGTCATATGATATGCATATCCATATGCTAACATTGCTAATTCGGCCTCACTTCTCTGCCATGCCTCAAAATATCAGTGGCTCGATACACGAATATTCTGTCCCAGAGCAGACATGCAAATTCCAGAACTCTTCTGAGCTCCATATCTCGGTCCACATGATATACTCATAGGCTTAACTACGTCTCTAGTGAATCAACCATTTCAATGTCAACTGGACCACCGTTTGCCACCATACTTGAACCTCCAACTCGTCGGTAGAAAAGCACATATGCTGCGGATGTCCTGATCTCATCCTCGTTAACAGAGGAAACATGACTATCATCAAAATGATACCAGTTGTCCTCTTCTACTAGCTGCAGTGACAGCAGAGTTCAGGAAGCTAGCAAACACACATACAACAATGCAAACATATATACATATACATACATAATTTAACAGTGACACAAAAATGCAGGTACCTTTGCGTATGCAGAGTAGTGTCCACCACCGAGACCGCCATAATGATTTATCACTGCATAGAGTTCATACATGGGGTGCTGGTCACCTCTTGATGTCAGCTTCACATACTTGCTCATATTGAGGTCATGGATTGGGAAATTCACAAATGTATCAAGCTTGTTTTTCATATACCGGCTGTATGAGAACCTTTTCAAATGAACTACCAATATCTCAGGCAACCTCCACAAGTCCAGTTTCTTGCTAGCTTGCCTGTGTTCCTTGCACCCAGGACAGTACCTGTTTAGATAAGCATGACAAAAGTAAAGAACTATCAGATACCAACAAAAGGTTCATTTCAGATGAGAACAGTTTGCAAAAGTATCTCAGTTAACAGAGCCAGAAAATTACTAACCACATATCATCAGGCCCTAGGGGTTCCTCCTTCAGAAAAGCATCCAAGCATGAAAATAAATTGACTGCTTCTTGCCGGGTCTTCTTTGACATAAAACCAGGCTTGAAGACTTCAGGAAGTCCATCCATGTAATCAATATTGTACATCCCATGCTCCTTCTCAGACCAATCCATCAAAACCCTAATAGCTAGTCCTAAACCACGATTAGAATCCGTGTCTATAGCATTTCTTGTACTACCTTTTTCATCAGTCAATGAAAGCTGAAACGGTAAAAGCTCATCGTCAGCTGCATTATCATCCTCACTTGATCTTGATGTAGAGAGACCCTCCTCACAGGTGGTGCCATTATCCATCAGTACAATACCATCCAGGCTTGGCCCACTGCCATTTAACTTGACAGCAGACACGTCAGGGCTATGTGCTTTTGCTCGTACAAATGGATCCAAAACAGCAGATACAGCCGCATAAATATCAGATTTTCCAGTAGAACCATTTGGAATACAAGTCACAATGGGGCACCCAATGAGCTTCCTATTGATATTAAACTGAGGCTCCACAAGAAATCTGGGTGAAGTATCAAAAGCTTATCAGCACTTAAGAACAAATTTGGAAACTAATGACAACCATCAAACAACATGGCACAAAATACAAAAAGTATAATCATCTGGTTCTTTCGATGGATTAAATTGGTAGTCATCAATTGGAGGAAAAAAAACTGAAATAAATAAAGAGAACATAAAGGAGAAACTACCACCCATATATATGGCTTTTAACATACAATAGACCACAGAGGCATAGACCATGACCGCGGGCATGTTAGGTACATTCGCCTTGCCCGTTGCCAGCCTTGCCAGCAGTGGAAAGCAATTTGGCTCGCTAGGCCTGGCGTGGAGAAACCTTGAAATCATGAGCCCCAAGGAGATAAGCAAGAAAACTAAACGCTAGCAGCAGGCCAATTTCTCGCCCAGCTAGGCAAGGCAAGGGCCAGCAAGGGTTTCAAACATTCCCTAACACACAGAAATATCATGTGTTCCTTACATCTCTGTATATACTAGGATACTAAGATGCAGTATCACCAGCTCACCTGTCTGCCCTTCGATGCAGGATCTCCAACCTCAAAAGTTTTTCATGACCAATAGGGAGCCTATATGCAACAAGTATATCTTCATCTTTTATACTATGAAGTCCCTCAATTGGATTTGTTAGGTAACGGTAGATCCGACGCTCATATACCTAAAGAATAGAAGAATCAGCTGCTAAGTTGATTGCTGTAAAAGCATGAGATTATACGATTAACTGCACAAGAAAGGCAGATCCATGTTTATACCTCTGCAAGCAACAAAGTCTCAGAATCTTTTAAGCAGCAAACATCAGCAAGGGCTTTAGTAAGATCTCGGCAGTTTCCATTTTTCTGTACAGTCACAGTGTAAGGCATTGGAAGAACATCTCCAGTACCACTGAATACAGTTACAGTAATCATCCGAGTAACTGTTGATGGCAATGGCAGCGACAAATACATAAATGGATCAAAGGTAACGGAGATTTTGTTACAAACTGGGCACACCAATGTGGACTTGTATTGACCCTGCAACATGAACCAACAAACCGATAGATTAAAGCACGCTTTACACAGAACACAGGTGGAATTATAATTGAATATAGGCCAGATTATCAAATTGATAGTTGTAATTGCAAAAGTTTGAGCCAAAGAATACAGAACACTTTAGCCTTCTTTGGTGAAATTTAGACGTATAATAGCCAGTGTTATTTTCCAACAGAATGGTAGCAATACCCACTTCTCAGTTTATAAACATCAAGAAAACACCAATACATCAATAAACAGAAAAATAACAAAATGAACACGGATTCAATACTCACCCTTGATCTCAATTAACAAATTTAAAATAGAACAGGTTAATCATCATACACTCTAGCATCAATTCCCCAGTGCATAATTTTTTTGGAGTTTCAACCCAGAAACTTATGTTCAGAGAAAAACTAAACTAACCTACTAGGAGCTAGGTGGCATTTTAAATTTGCCTCAAGGAGGACTTTTTTTTTTTTGACAGAAGTCAAGGAGGACTTGAACCTGGGTGGTCTGGTCATACATCGAAACCCTTGATCAACTGAGTTACATCGAAACCCTTGATCAACTGAGTTATCTCAGCTTCCTTAAGGGTCACTCTATTTTCTATTCTAATTTTCTTTCTTGACTTGATTATTTTCTGAACTTTCAGGTTTTCTCAATGGCCAAATGGTACATGGCAGGACAACAATTGCAAAAGAGAAATCTGAACTAGCAAAACAATAGCAAATTGTGCAACTCTCAGGTGGAATAACACAGAAGAGGGTGCAACAAGTAGCAAAGAAGATAACCTAAAGATCAACTCAGTTTAATCTACAATATTATTTTCCATAAAGTAGGAAACAAACACCATGCTAAAAATTTTACTTACTTGAAACTTATCTACAATTATGGAGTCATTTCGAGCTTTATGGTAATTCCAGCATTCTTCAGCAAATTCATCATCTGGACGGCCATCAGCATCCCTTGCCTCAATATATGGTTTCTTTTTTACACGGTTCAGATCTTCATGCAGACCATCTAACAGGAACGCAAGTAGCTCCTGTAGGAAAGGAAGGATATTATTGTGTTGAGGGACAAATTAAATAAAGTGGTATTACAAACCCAAAACATTGATATTCACATAAATGGAGAACTTTACAAATACATTCAGATAGAGTAACAGTTAAACAAAAGAAAGAACCACTGTTCTGAAAAGGAATGATACAGGCCTAAATACAATGCAAAGTTGCAACACAAGTCCAAGAATGAGCAGTAAAGCAATGTATCATAATCTGAAAGCCTAAAAACAAACAAATCAAAGTTGAATAACTAAAGAGCGACTATCATAAAGAAGGGGTGCTTAAGAGATGTATATCAGCAAGCAATGCCACTTATCTATAAAGAAATGAAGGAAATGTTGGAATGCAATGGGATAGGGCAGAAACAGGGAATTGAGGAGAATACATTACAAGAGATTTGGAGAGCTCTGGAACTAAGGTGGTCAATGTTTCAGAAAGAGAACTGGAAGCGATGGCAAATTATTCAGAAAAGCATTCTAGCATCTAGAGATGGCTAGTGTCTCTCCCTCTCCCTCTCCCGTCGCCTCGCCTCCCCCTCCCCACCCGCCGACGCTCACAGCGAGCCCGACGGCCACCTCCTCCCCGGTCGCGCAAGCGGCCAGTTCCTCCCCATTGGCGACGGTTTCCTCCCCTCCTTCGTTTTCTCGCGGCCGTTCCAAGCACGAGCGTTGGGGCTGTAATAGCCCGGGCTCGGAGTGCTCCGACGGCTCACCTCCGTCCTTCCGCGATGTCGTCCTTTCATCTGCTGGCCCAAACTCCTCGGCTCCTTTGGCGGACGTGGCGGCGGATGTCTCTGCCGCGGTATTTGCTATCCCCGCGCCGTCCCCTCCCAGGATCGTCCTTATCCGCGCCTATTAGAGGATAGCCAAAACAGGCTTAGATTAATTGAGAGAATGTTTACACAGAGGGTTACAATATATAGAGGCCCAAGAGGCCTGTTCACATAGCCACATAGGGTGGCGTACAGCTAAGTAATTAGCAGTAAAAGACTAACACAATAACCAAAGAGATACTAGCACAGTAATCTAACACCCCCCCCCCCCCGCGCAGTCGGAACGTTGCAGCAGCGGACATTCAGACTGGAGCGAAAGTCTTGGAAAACTGAAGTAGGCAGCCCCTTGGTGAAGACATCAGCAAACTGAGAAGTAGTGGGTACATGAAGAACGCGAACAGCACCAATGGCAACACGTTCCCGGACGAAATGGAGGGTCGATCTCCACATGTTTGGTGCGCTGATGTTGTACAGGGTTGGTGGAGAGGTAGACGGCGCTGACATTGTCGCAGTAGACAAGGCAGGCTTTGTCAAGAGGGTGATGGAGTTCCTGGAGAAGCTGCCGTAGCCAAGAAGCCTCAGCGACGCCGTTAGCGACAGCCCGGTACTCGGCCTCAGCGCTAGAGCGAGAAACAGTGGGCTGCCGCTTAGAGGACCAGGAGACAAGGCTGCCACCGAGGAATACGGCATAACCGGAGGTGGAGCGGCGAGTGTCCGGGCATCCGGCCCAATCAGCATCAGTGTAGACGACAAGCTGTGTTGGGGAAGTCCGAGGAATGATGAGGCCATGATCAAGAGTCCCCTGGAGATATCGCAGGATCCTTTTGGCAGCAACAAGATGAACCTCCCGAGGATCGTGCATGTGAAGGCAAACTTGTTGGACGGCATATGCAATGTCGGGCCTGGTGAATGTCAAGTACTGAAGAGCACCCACGAGGCTGCGGTAATCGGTGGGATCAACAACAGAGGGACCATCAGTTGCAGATACTTTGGCGCAGGTGTCAACAGGAGTGGAGCATAGTTTGCAATCAGCCATGCCATGGCGAGCCAAAATGTCCAGCGCATACTGACGCTGAGAGAGGAACAAAGAATCACCTCTTCGCTGAACTGCCATGCCAAGAAAATGGTGAAGAGGGCCGAGATCCTTCATGGCAAACTCCTTCATCAGAGCATCAATAACTCGGCGGAGAAGCTGCTGGGAAGATGCAGTGAGAACAATATCGTCCACGTAGAGCAGCAGATAAACTGTCTCTGAACCACGGCGGTAGACAAACAGAGAGGTGTCTGATCGAGCTTCAGTAAAACCCAGGGAGAGCAGGAATGATGCAAAACGGCTGTACCATGCGCGGGGAGCTTACTTCAAGCCATAAAGGGATTTGTTGAGTCTGCAAACGTGCTGAGGGAGAGCATAGCTGGCGAATCCCGTTGGTTGGAAGCAGTGTACAGTTTCTGAGAGGGTCCCTTGAAGAAAAGCATTCTTGACGTCAAGTTGATGAATCGGCCAATCCCGGGAGTGAGCTATAGTGAGGACTGTGCGGACAGTGGCCGGTTTGACAACGGGACTGAAAGTTTCATCGTAGTCAATACCGGGGCGTTGAGTGAAGCCGCGAAGAACCCAACGAGCCTTGTATCGATCCAGAGAGCCATCAGCATGAAATTTATGTTTGAAGATCCATTTTCCGGTGACCACGTTGGCATTAGCGGGCCGAGGAACAAGATCCCAAGTGTTATTGTCCATGAGAGCGGCATATTCCTCTTCCATGGCGCGACGCCAGTGAGGATTAGCAAGTGCATCGCGGCAAGACCGGGGAATTGGAGACAGACCCTCAGCATGAAGAATACGAGGCTGAATGTATCCAGACTTCCCACGAGTCATCATACCATGGTTGTTGTCAACCGGTGCGATGGGTACAGCACCAACCGGAGGATCATCTTTGACATACCGTGGGGGTGAAGGTATGATGTTGGAGCGGCGAGGAGGAGCAGCAGCCGGCGGTGATGGCGGTGGTGGAGGACGCCGAGTGTACACTTGGGTGACCGGCGGCTTTTGAAAAGCTGCTGCCATGGGAGCTGCAAGGGGTGGAGGGCGCCGGGTGTACACTTGGGTGACCGGCGGTGGAGGGAGAGCTGCAGCCATAGGCAGCACCGGAGGAGCAGTGGGTGCCGGGTCTGCAGCCAGGGGCAGCCTGGTGGGCAATGTGGGCCGGGCTGCAGCCTGGGGCAGCACCGGTGCTGAACGAGTTGTTGGAGGTGCGTGGAAGCCTGGGGGAGGGCGCCGGGGCGCTGGCCTGGCCAAAATGGGGGCCCAGAGCGGAACCGGAGCATCATCAGGTACCTCTGGTGCAGCCTGCAGTGGGAACTGAGCAGGGGCACCGGAAGTTGGCAAGGGTGTACCTGCAGAAGAAGGAGCTAGCAGCTCATCGTTAGTTAGAAAATCAAGCTCGTGGGGAGCTGAGGTCCGGTGTCGAGAGAAGGGAAAGGTCGTCTCATCAAAAATGACATGAGAGATGATGACACGATTAGTGTTGAGATCGAGGCACCGGTACCCCTTGTGATCAGGAGAGTAGCCAATGAAGACGCACAAGGAAGAGCGAGGAGCAAGTTTGTGAGGGGTGGTGGCGGTGAGGTTGGGGTAGCAGGTGCATCCGAAAGCACGAAGATCATGGTAGGAAGGGTGGGTGCCGTAGAGGGCAAAGAAGGGTGTGATCATGTCTAAAGTCTTGGTGGGGAGACGGTTAAGAAGGTGGGTGGCTGTAGCAAGCGCATCAGCCCAATAGGAAGAGGGCATGGAAGCTTGAAACAGTAGAGTGCGAGTGACATTGTTGGTGGTGCGAATCATGCGCTCGGCTTTGCCATTCTGCTGGGAGGTGTAGGGGCAGGACATGCGAAGGACAACACCTTTAGCAAGGAAGAAAGCACGGGCTGCAGAGTTGTCAAATTCACGCCCATTGTCACATTGCACGGATTTGATGGTACAACCAAACTGAGTATGCACATAGGCAAAGAAGTTAGAGAGCACAGAAAAAGTATCGGACTTGAGGCGCAGCGGAAAAGTCCAAAGAAAATGTGAGCGATCATCCAAAATAATTAGATAATATTTAAATCCGGATACACTGACAATGGGAGATGTCCATAAATCACAGTGAATTAAGTCAAAATTTTTGGATGCACGCGATACAGAATGAGAAAAAGGTAAACGAACATGTCGTCCAAGTTGACAGGCATGACAGAGGGAGTCGTCGTCGGGCTGACTGCAGATGATGAAGACCGGGCGAGGCTCTGAAGAGTGGCCTTGCCGGGGTGACCGAGGCGACGGTGCCAAGTAGTCGGAGAAGGGGTGGCCACAAGGGCGCATGTGCCAGTAGGAGACGACGGAAGCTGTAGGGTGTACAGAGGGCCCGAGCTGTCACATCGCAAGAGGGTGTTCCTGGTATGAAGATCCTTCACAGAAACACCAAGCGGGTCAAATTCAACAGAAACTAGATTATCAGAGGTGAACTGTCGAACAGAAAGGAGGTTTTGAATAATGTCAGGAGCGACAAGAACATTATTTAAGTGAAAAGGACCAGGAATGAGGGAGTAGCCGGTGCCAATAACCGGGAGGGTGGCACCGTTGCCCACGACGATGGAAGAAGGAAAAGAAGAAGTCGAGGACATGGTGACCATACCAGGGTTGGAGGCAATGTGGGAAGTAGCACCGAAGTCGAGCACCCAGTCAGAAGAGCTCGGCGGCGGGGTGAGGGAGACGGTGCTGAAAGCGCTCGCGAGGGATTGAGCATCCCATGGAGCCCATGCTGAAGAGGGCGCCTGAGGAGGCGGCGGTGCCCATGCCGGAGGGGGCGCCAGAGGGGGCGCCGGAGACCACGCAGGAGGGGGAGCCTGAGGCGCCGAGTAGTAGTGCCCAGAGCCGCCGGTCAGCAGTGCGTGCTGCTGTGGAGACAGAGCAGCGCCAGCGCGAGGTGGAGGGCCGCGAGGGCTGCTGGTGGTGGAGCCAGGCCACATATGGATGGACCCAGTCCATGGGTTGAGGGAGGGCCACTGAGCAGTGCCGGGAGAGCTGTTGTGGCCTCCCTGGCCGCCCTGGCCGCGCCCACCGTGGCGGCGCCGGTTGCGGTGGCCGCCGGAAGATGCCCCGCCAGCAGGCTGAGGAGGGCGCGAGGAAGCAGCTCCAGAGGGCGGTGGTGGGGCAGGCGGCCTGCTGGACGAAGAGGCGACGAGGGCCATAGGCGGCGCCGAGGTAGTCCCCATGGTGAGCTCAGCAAGGCGCAGGTCGGTGCGAACGTCAACGAATGACGGGAACGGCCGCTGGCGAGAGATGAGGTGGGCCACGAACTGGAAACGCTCGTTGAGGCCGCGCAGAACGTTCATCACCATGGCGCGATCAGTGATGGGCTCGCCAAGATCGGCAAGGGCATCGGCCATGGTCTTCATCTTGCGGCAATACTCGGCGATGGAGAGAGAGCCCTGGCAGTGGTTGCGGAACTCGGCGTCAAGGATCATGGCACGGGACTCACGGTTGTTGAGGAACTGTTGTTCAATCCCGAGCCATGCCACCCGAGCGGTGACACCATCGCGCTCGTGGATCACGTCCAGGAGGTCGGCGGAGACGGTGTTGTAGAGCCAAGATACGACCACGCAATCCATGCGCGACCATGCTGTATCAGCAGGGTGGGAAGCGTCACTGAGGACGTGGTCCTTCAGGGCGAATCGACCCAGGACGAGAAGAACATGGCCGCGCCACTTGGAGTAGTTGGAGGACTGAAGATCAAGAACGATGGGAATCAGATTCTTGATGTTCTGGACAGCGGCGGCTTGGCTGTGCAGGTGAGCGACAGCTGTGGCTTCGGTGGAGGCGTCGTCGTCGTTGTGGACGTCTTCATCCCGTCCGCGAAGACGTTCGCGGAGGGTGGCAGCCTGCCGCTCCAGAGCATCGGCGGCTGCACGCTCCGCATCGAGGGCGGTAGCGGCCACGCGGACGCGTTCCTGGCCGGCGGCGGCGGACTTCAGAAGGTCAGCCTCCTCCTGGAGTTGCTGACGGCGCTCCGAGTTGGAGGCGCGCAGGGAGGCGGCTTCGTCTTCGAGAGCCTTGGCGGCGGCGAGCGCTTCATCACGGAGCGCGGTTGCGGAGGAGGCCGATCCGCCGGCGTTGGAGGCACCGGACTCGTGGGCAGCCATGGAAGCAGCGGCCGGGAGGGACAGCGCGGCGGCTGGGAGGAGGGGCGCGCGCAGCACGAAGGGCGCGCGGCGGCTGAGAAGAGGGAGGCGCGCGCGCGGCGGCTGAGGGAGGTGCGCGGGCGCCGAGGAGGGAAGCGGAAGGTCACAGGACTAGATTAGTCTCGTGATACCATATTAGAGGATAGCCAAAACAGGCTTAGATTAATTGAGAGAATGTTTACACAGAGGGTTACAATATATAGAGGCCCAAGAGGCCTGTTCACATAGCCACATAGGGTGGCGTACAGCTAAGTAATTAGCAGTAAAAGACTAACACAATAACCAAAGAGATACTAGCACAGTAATCTAATAGCGCCCCTGCTCCTGGGCGGCATGATATTAGGAGGCCGGGTCCAGGCGGTTGGGAGGAGGTGGTGTCGCGTGGAGAGCGGCGCCGGCGCCGGCGCGAAGCCCACCTCCCTCGTCGCCCCGTCCCAGCTGACTTAGTGGGCAAGTGCTTCAACTGCTTATCTGCCGGTCACACTGCTGCACAGTGCCGTCGGAAAACCCGGTGCTTCCGCTGCCGTTCGCCGGGGCACCGCTCCTACGTGTGTCCCAAGGAGTCTGGCGGCGTGCCAGAGCGTGTTCCTGTCTGGAGGCGAATTGGGTCAATCTTGTCGCCGCCTAGCGCCTTCCCCCGCAATGGTCCTCCGGCGGGTGTTGGCGTCTGGGGCTGCGGCGACTAGACCTGCGCGTGGCCTGGGAGCTGCAACGAAAGTTTGGCGACGCAAAGCTCCAGCCCTGCTGCTGGCCGGAACTAGTCCCTGCAACGGCATTCCGGCAGGTGAGGTCTCCGGTGGCGGTGTGGCTGAGATGGATCGGACTATACGTTCAGCTGCCGACAGAGCTGTGACGACGAGGTTGGGGGCCGCCATGGAAGGCGGGGAGCGGCGACCGCGTCGTCGACGTCGGCCTCGCTTCTGTCAGCCGGTCGCCTCCTCCTCGGCTATTGGTCCTACGCCTTCGGTTTCTACGTCGGTGGCTCCCCCTGAAGCCTTTGCCATGCCTGTGCAATCTCCCCCGTGCATTATCAAATGGGATAATCGCGTGGCTAGGGCAGAAGAGGACCTCGCGCATGTCGTAATTGTTACCGTCTGTGGGACAGAGCCCTTGGCCCCTGCAAGTGAGGTGGCGGAGGTGCTTGCTGCTCGTCTGGGCGTCGAGGCGGGTTCTCTGGTGCTTCGTCAAGCTTCCAGCTCCAGCTACCTCCTCGTTCTTCCGGATTTTGGCCTTGTTGAGCGCCTTTTGGATCAAAGACAGCCCCCGCTCCGCTCGCCTGCATTCACCCTCCTGTGCAAGCGGTGGAGTCAGTTGGCCGGTGCTTCTGGGCGGGTGCTGCCATGCTTGCTCGACATTGAGCTTCGGGGAATTCCGGCTCATGTTTGGGAAACCTCAACTGTGGAGCAGTTCTTGAGCCCCCTTGCCTGTGTTCAACAGGTTCATCCGAACACCCTCGATTTGGTGGACTTAGCCTCCTTCAGATGCTCGGCTTGGTGCCTAGACCCAGCTGCGCTCCCGCCCACCAAGGAGCTTTGGGTCGCCGAGCCTCCGGTCGCTGCTGTGGAAGATCCCCCAGTGAAGAGGTTTCTGTCATATCCTATTGAAGTTCGGTCCTCCATCCTGCTCAGGCCCGGTGCTCCTCCCCCTCCACCACCTCCTGCTGAGGGGGAAGGCGATGATGGCTCGTCCACTCGACGGCGGTGTCGCCGTCCATCTTCTCCATCGCCGTCTACCTCTTTGGCGGGCCGTGATGATGATGGCGGTGGTGCCCGGCATCGGCCGGTCACTGGGCGGGTGGGTCCTTCCTCGTCAAGCGTCGACCACGTGACGGCTTCAAGCTTGGTCATCAGGGCGGCCCCTACGGCCACGGTCTTTCCAGAGCCGGTTGCAGGTTCCCAGGAGATGTGCGATGTCGCTCGGGTCTCCACAGGCATTAAACTCCTCAGCTCTGCTGCACCCATTACTGTGACGCCGCCTGCCAACGGCCTGGGGGGCCCTGTTGATGGCAGCCCAGCAACCGCCAAGGCCTCCTTGGATGATGTGGCCCCTTCAGTGGACTCTCCTACGCTTGTTCGTTTTGAGGTTTTGGGGGATTTGAAGATCCCCTGGACTGTCGGTGATGCTCCTGGGCTGGCTGCCCATGGGCCTGTGGACACCCAGGCTCCAACCCCACAGGTGGCCACATCCCCTGTTGGACTTCTGGAGGACTTTGGGCTTTCTGTTGATGGGCGTAAAGCTGAAGGTCGTGGTGACGGGTGTGAAGTTGATGGCCGTGGTGAGGCAACGGAGGTCCTGCCGGCCTCACCGCGTTCGCCCCTGTGCTTCCTGTGCGACGAGGCGACGGATCTGCCGGCCTCGCCAAGGACTCCTCCACCTTCCCCTCCCATCCTTGTGTTTGACCTCCTGGTCACCCCACCGCTGTGCTCTCTAGCTTCGGGGAAGCCACTCCTGGTTTACTCCAGACGCCGCTTCCACCCCTCTGGAACCCCCACGGTCGGGGATGCGACGGCGACTGCTACTGCTCCACCTCCGGCCTCCACTTCGGCGCCCACGGCGGCTTCTCAGGCTGACAATCCTCCTGCGGCCTTGGCAGCCTCCTCTTCGGGAACATCTATGGTCGCTGCTGAGGTTGTGGCTGCTGCAGCTATTCCGCCCCCGGCCTCCACGCTGATTGTCCCGGCGACAAATGGGGGGGTCCTTCAAATGATGGCCGCAGGCATGGATGTCCCTGATGTGACTCCCTCGGCGGCTGAACCTGAACCTGATTCAGCTCCTTTGGCGGCAGGCGTTGCTGCCCCGACTTCTACATGTGCAGGCATGGCAGTTCCTTCAGTGACTCTGCCTGTAGCTGATCCTGCTCCTCTGCCAATGACTCGTGAGGCCTTCATCAACAATCTTGCCCGACACACCATGAGTCTCTTACCAACTCCTGGCAACAGCATACAACGCAAGAAGGCTGTACAGCCAGGACAGACACCAAGACGCAGTCGTCGTCTTGCAGGTATCCAGGCTGAATTCAAGATGGATGAGTTGGACAGAAGATCCAAGAAGGCTATGCGCACCCTGCACATTATTGGTGAACAAGAGGCTATTGATCAACAAGCGCAAAATGACTACAACATGCTATTTAGGGAGCTTCTCTCTAATGCACATGTGGAAGCCTTAGCAACTCTTTTCAACTGGTCTCTTCCAGATTTTTTTGACCATGGTAGTGATGAGGGGGTGTTTGTGTAAAGGCAGTCTGTACCATCTTCTTGGTCGTCTTACATTTATTTTCTAATGGATCCAGCAAAAATTCTCATATGGAATGTACGTGGTCTCAACTCTTCAGCTCGCCAGGACTCTGTGCGCACTCTTTTGGAAGCATCTCGGGCAGATATTATCTGCGTTCAAGAAACAAAGATTGCTGCTATTTCCCAACGGGTCATTCTCTCTGCCTTGGGGTCGGATTTCTCAGATTATATTGACCTACCGGCTGTTGGGGCTAGTGGCGGTATTCTGGTCGCATGGCGGCGGCATATTCAGACCACTGGAAATCACCGTGTGGACACCAATAGTGCCTCAATACAGTTCTGTGCAGAGAATGGAACGCCCTGGTGGCTAACTTGTGTTTATGGGCCACAAGGAAACAGTGAAAAGGTTATCTTCCTGCAGGAGTTACGTGACATCCGGGGGGCTTGCAATGGACCATGGATCTTGGTTGGTGACTTCAACTTGATTTACAAAGATGAAGATAAGAACAATTCTAACTACAATAGGGCAATGATGGGTCGATTTAGGCGATTTATTGATGATCTTGCTCTCAAGGAGATCCCCCTCCATGGTCGGAAGTATACCTGGTCGAACTGGCAGGATCCGCCTACTCTGGTCAAGTTAGAGTTCTATGTTCAGTGGACTGGGAGGATATATTTCCTTGCTGTTTGCTGCAAAGCATGGCCTCCGATGACTCAGATCACTGCCCTCTCTTGCTTGGTCTCAAGGATATTAAAACAGGTTGGAGGCGCTTTCATTTTGAATCCTTCTGGCCTCAACTAGAGGGGTTTCAGGAGGTGGTAGCGACAGCCTGGAATTCTGTCCCATTTGTATCCTGCCCTTTCCTTACCTTGGATGCTAAATTCAAGGCAGTCACAAAGGCCTTGCAGAGCTGGAGTGATAAGAATGTCGGCCATGTTAATTCTCAACTTGCTCTAGCGCGAGAAATTCTACATCAGCTCGAAATTGCCAATGACCGACGTGCTCTTTCACCACAAGAAGTATGGCTCAAAAATAACCTCAAGAAGCACACTCTTGCCCTGGCCTCTCTCAAGCGGACAATCGCCCGGTCACGCTCTCGCATTGGGTGGTTACGTGATGGAGATGCCAACACGAGGCTTTTTCATTTACATTCGCGTCATCGCAAGCGGAAGAACTTTATTGGCAGGCTTATCTCAGAAAATCATATATATACAGCACATGAGGACAAGGCACGAATTGTGGATGATTTCTATGATAAATTGCTTGGTACAAGTGAACCTAGAGAACATACCATCAATCTGCTTGAGTTGGGGATTCCTACACATACACATAACCTTGCTGATCTTGATTCACCTTTCACGGAGGAAGAAGTGTGGCTGACAATCAAGCAACTACCCTCAGATAAAGCACCGGGTCCATATGGGTTCACAGGGCGTTTCTACAAAGCTTGCTGGTCGATAATAAAAAATGACATTATGGTGGCTATCTCTGCTATTTGGAGTAGGAGGCTGAGGGGTCTCGGCCCTCTTAACACTGCATATATCACGCTGATTCCGAAAAAAGAAGACGCTGAACAGCCCAAGGATTTTAGGCCAATAAGCCTAGTACACAGCTTTGCCAAGCTCATAACCAAATTATTGGCTAATCGATTGGCAGGTCAGTTAATCCAAATGGTATCTCCTATTCAAAGTGCCTTCATCAAAGGGCGCTTCATACAAGATAATTTCATGTTAGTGCAGCAGACAGCGCGATTTCTGCATCAACAAAAACAGCCCCGTATTTTGCTGAAACTTGACATTTCAAAGGCTTTCGATTCGGTTGCTTGGCCCTTCTTACTTGAGGTCATGGAACACTTGGGTTTCGGACAAATATGGAGGGATATCATCAGTGGACTGCTATGCTCTTCCTCTACTCAAGTGCTTTTGAATGGGATCCCTGGTGAGCGAATAACGCATCGACGAGGATTGAGACAAGGTGACCCCCTATCTCCAATGTTATTCATTTTGGTCATGGACGTGCTAGGACATATGATTTCAAACGCTGCTGAGCTAGGCTTGCTGCAACCATTATCAAGACGTGCTTTGCAACACCGCATCTCTATGTATGCGGATGACGTGGTTTTATTTCTTCATCCAAATGCCGCTGATATTGTTGTCACAATGGACATCCTTCAGCTGTTTCGTACAGCATCTGGGCTCAAGACTGATCTACAAAAAAGTAACGTACTTCCTATCAGATGTGGTGAACAAGAGATTGAGGTTGTACAGCAGCAACTCCCTTGTGCATTATCTGATTTTCCATGCAAATATCTGGGTTTATCCCTCTCATTGCGAAGATTAACGAAAGAGCATGTTCAGGTCATCATTGACCGAATAGCTGATCAATTACCGGGATGGAAAGCAGACTTGTTGACACGAGCTGGGAGGCGAATCCATGTGCAATTTGTTCTTACTGCGATGCTCGTTTATCTTGTGATGGCCATTGATTTGCCTCAATGGGCTATTAAAGCGATTGACAAAATTCGAAGAAGCTATCTGTGGAGAGGGCGCAAGGAAGCACGTGGGGGGCATTGTCTCGTGGCATGGGAGACAACCTGCTCTCCAACTGAACTAGGTGGTTTGGGCATTTCCAATCTCAGAAATCTTGGCTGGGCGTTACGTGCAAGATGGCTCTGGTTACAGAAAAAGGAGCCACACCGTCCTTGGTCTGCACTGTCTATACAGGTTCCTGTTCAAGTTCAGAAGCTTTGTTCAATGGCAATTATCTCTGATGTTGGCAATGGCGAGAATACTTTGTTCTGGACTGATAGGTGGCTTCATGGGCATTGCATTAAGGATCTTGCGCCTCGACTCTTTGCTGTGATTCCGCAGAGAAATAGAAAATTGCGGACTGTGCAGCAGGCTCTAGCCAACCGGACTTGGATCTCGGACATCAAAGGTGCTCTCACAGTAGGGGTCATCATGGAGTATTTTCAGCTTTGGGACCTCCTCTATGATTTTGAGTTACAACCTCAGGTGGACGACTCTCACACTTGGAAATTATCAAATGATGGACAGTACTCCGCCAAATCCGCATATAATAGCTTATTCATGGGGAAAATCCTTTTCAGGCCATGGGAAAGAATTTGGAAAACTTGGGCGCCTGCTAAATGCCGCTTCTTCCTATGGCTTGTAGCACATAAGCGCTGCTGGACCTCAGATCGCCTTGCACGACGAGGACTGCCTCATCCTGAGAAGTGTCCACTTTGTGATCAAGCCGACGAAAGCATTGATCATCTCCTAATCGAATGTGTATTTTCAAGGCAATTTTGGTACTATATTTTGAGGCAGGTCAGTCTCCATTCTCTAGCTCCACAGCCATCTAACACTTCATTCGATGTTTGGTGGGAAAAAGCAAGTGCAGCAACTTCTGGTTTAACGCAAAAAGGTTTGAACTCCCTGATAGTTCTGGGAGCATGGATAATTTGGAATCATCGCAATAGCTGCGTCTTTGATGGAGCAATTCCTAACATAGCTGAAACCTTGAAGTTGGCCGGTGATGAGCGTCGACGGTGGACAATGGCAGGGGCTCGTGGGCTATCTCACTTGACTGCCCCTGCCCAAGTTGTTAGCTGATTTGTTGTAGGTGCAGGGTCGCTTTTTCTTTCTTTACCGGCGCAAATGTATCTTATGAGATAAAGATAAGGGTGTGTGGGTGTGTGTTGTACTTTGGGTTCTTTACCCCATTTTTCTTCTTAATATAATGAAGCGCAGCTCTCCTGCGTTTTCGATAAAAAGCATTCTAGCATCTATGACCAAAAGGGCTTTGCAATAATGAAAGTGGATGCATTTTGTTCAAAAGTAGCAGAAGATTTCTGATATCTATAGCAAGCAGCAATGTGTCAGTTAAACAAAAGTTCCAACTTAATACACCAATCCCATACATGAACCCAAAACAATTTAATATGTATCCTCTGAGTTGAGGTCAATTCCTGTTTAAAATAAGACCAACCTGAGAATCATGCTGATTATATCCACTGAACTGTGGAGCAAAACGAGAAAGTTTTGATTTAAATGCACGTGGAGCAATAGAAGTTCGACCAGATGACCAGAGTTTTCTAAGTAGCTCTCCAAATGCTATCGCAAGTTCACCCTGCATGTTAGAAAATCCTCACACATCAGTAAAAACTTTATGTAAGTTAGCTTTCTCTAGTCAAGTATAGGATAAGAATGAACCTGTACCTGGAGGCCTAGTGGATTTTCCGTGTTTATTTCACAAGTATAGTCCTCCAAAAAGTACTGTACCAGTGGAGGTGTATGAACCAAGGATTGTATGGCACTATTCATGAAGCAAGTATTACCCAAGTTATGTAATCCACTCAATCCATGAGTGCCATCTTTAGTTCCATTGCCGAGACTATTGTAACCATCTTCACTATCCCTTAATAAAGGACTGAAGCTATTATCTTGCGAAAAACTAGAACCAATCCCAGATGAAAAACCATTTGAAAATGTAGGCCCTCCAGCAATAGAAAATGATGATGTGGAGGGTTCTAATGGAATTAATGCCAATTCATCATTTGTGGATCTTGTACTGAAACCTGAACTGCTCTCGCCTAGCTTCATCTCCAAGAGGATCTGCAAGCATAGAGCAAGAAAGAATAGTTATTGCAAAGCCAGAAAATAGCTAGAACTCAACAATCACCATCTAAATCTAAATGGATAAAAATCGAACACTTTTGGGAAGGCACTAGCATTAGTGCCACAAATAGACCAGCTGGTTTGCATCGAGCACAATTTTATTTTGGTGGGATGCATCCAGCATAAGTTCATTCTGGTTACAGCACAACAAAATTCAATAGCTATCACAACAAGTACACGGAAGTAAGACACATCACTCAAAATCATAATTATATTAAAGAGTAAGAGTCAACTTGGTCACCCAAGACATAACATTAACAATGAGATGATTGTACAAAGCAAATGCCAAGCAACATAAGACAAGAATAGATTTTTAATTGTTCAGATCCTGTTTGGCTCACACCTAATGCTACCACAGGTGCTTGACAAACTTTTCATGGTGGCAAAGATGACAACTTAGGCAAAGTTAGGCACAAGTTTATACTTATAACAAATAGGCGAACAATGACAAAGTTTGTCAAACCAAACCAGTGTCTCAATGGCATCAATTAAGTTAGTATAGCAATATTAGCCATGAACGAAACATGCCAAATCCCCTCAATGCTGAGCTTCTCGACAAAGAAATAGAGAACTGAAGGGTGGTCAACAGTTTTGTAGGGCCTAATTGGTTCTCTGTATTAACCTGTATCCAGGCTTGTGCAATGCAGTTTGCTTGTGTTTGATTGCCTATGCAGGCTTGCACAGTGCTCAAAGCAGGCTCAATGTTGCATTAGCTAGTACGCCAAACTTGGTCGTATTAGACAATGCAGGTTTGCACAAGCCAATGCACACACAAAAATGAAATATTCTCATCCCACATACCTCTGTTACAAACATGAGACCTCAATTAGAACATGAGGTGACTACATGCAACAAATCGTAAACAACCAAACACCCCATACCTCTGCTAGAAACATAAGACCTCAACTAGAACATGGAGGTGACTACATGCAACAAAATGTAAACAATCAAACACAATTTTATCAAATGCGGGTTGCCTGTGCGAACAACCAAACACCAAGACACTGCATACGTTTACGCTAGCTTAGGTTATGCTGCATAAGGTCTAATGCAAGCAACCAATCAAACCCATAGTGAATGGCGGACATGTATCTTAGCAAGAGACAACTCAACAGGTCATAGAAAAAGGTTTGAGGTCGGAAACGTGGTTGGTGTAGTTGATGAGTTTAGTCACTTGAGGCAAAGAGTAACCCAAGAAGATAAAGCCCCATTTGCTTTTGCTTGCAGATTGTTCCTGCAAGCTGGGAGGAAGCAAATTGTGGGATTGCAACAATCTCTCCTGCTGAATTTTACAATCTGGTACCAAAGAACTGATCGCATGTGAAACAGACTGCACAAGAAAAGATGGCAAGCAATAGTAACAACAAAACAAGCAACAATGAAATGTCTTGTTAAAGATTTCAAAGAGAACATTCAATAATTTAAGACCCGTGAAAAAAAGTAAAGACAGGATAATACCTCCTGGTCCATAGTAAGTTGAGCTTCTTCTAGTGTCTCATTTTGATTAAACAACTTCTTGCCCTTTGATCTTTGGTAATAATCCCAGATGACAATCTGAAACATTAAACCAAAATGGGAAAATACTAGTAACTATAAAGCATGACCTTTACTGATAAATGGCACAACGTGTCAAATACAACAGATGACAATGCTTATACCTCAGACTGCTCTACTGACATGAGTGAGCATACCATTGAGTAAAGCTCGTGAACTTTGGCCTGAAAGCATCAACAAACATATAATACAAATAAATCAGTTGCAGAACAAATAAATTTCTCTAGTGTGGAGGTAATTGAACTTGGGAATTTCAACAAAAAATAATCCGTCTCAAATTTTAAGTCGTTTGCTTTTCTAGGTACATAGATCTATGTACCTAGAAAATCCAAAATGACCTAGATTTTGGGGCAGAGAGTACTAAGAAAAGTAGCTCATAGAAATTTACTTTATTATTATGTGCAGTATTACTCAATCAATTAACGATCAGCATATTTCCATGTTAATAATGAAACTAACTGTAAAACCCATCCATGCTAGTCAGGCCATGCTATGTAAAGCTTGAGACATTTACCTATTTGCTATCCAAAACTAGAGTTCAGCTGAACAAAAACTGATGACAACAAATAAGCAATTTGGTACTGTACGTGACACTAGCAATGTGACTAATGGTAGCATTGATTTAATTTACCTGGCCATGCATCGTAAATTGAAAATATATTAGAATAGTTTCATTATTAGGTGAATAATTTTATGTCAGTATCAAGTAAAGAAATTAAGTAGTGCCATTTTACCTTTCTACTTATTCTGAAAACTTTTTCAGAACTGTCCCTTCCATCAATTAGTTTTAGACAGAGAGGGTAGACATCCACTATGTAAGTCTTGTCAGGATTGTCAAAAATAACTTTTCTAGGGATTTCTGGTCCACCTTTATACCTGCAAGTATTGATGTGTTCAATGAGTATATGATACCAAAGACAACACAAGGAGGTCATACTCAAGGTCTCTACCACGGAGAAACCAAATATGTCACATGAGTGACTGCTATAGATGGTAGTCCATCAAAAAGATACATCTAATGCAATATTAGATAGCACAACTAAGTCCTAACAGATCCACACCAAATATGAACTCAAAATAAGAGCACTGATAGAAAAGAAAATTTGCATAACATCGAGCACGGTTTGGGGGCCCATAGGATTAGCTAACATAATAACAGAAAATGTTCTAAAAATACACTAGGCATCACAGGTTAACACAATCATTGAGTTGTAATCATGCCAAATAAATGAATGAAACAGACATAATCAAGGGAAAAAATATCCTGGTGTTAACTCATGTTATAGTTCAGCTACCACATCAGAGACTCAGGGTTGTAGACAAAATGCCATCAATTTGCCGGGGAAATCTAATTGATAAGAGAACAGGTCACAACAACAACAACAACAACAACAACAACAACAACATAGCCTTTTGTCCCAAGCAAGTTGGGGTAGGCTAGAGATGAAACCCAAAAGAGACGAGAAACAGGGAGACACATAAAGGGACATAAAGGGCACAAGACAAAAAGAGGTCACGGTTCAGGCACGTTGATTGCCAATCTCCAAGCGCTCCTGTCCATAGCTAAATCCTTGGAGATATTCCACTCCTTAAGATCTCTCTTAACGGACTCATCCCAAGTTAGTTTAGGTCGACCTCTACCACTCTTTACATTATCGGCCCGCTTTAGAACTCCACTACGCACCGGCGCCTCAGGAGGCCTCCGTTGGACATGTCCAAACCATCTCAACCGATGTTGAATCAATTTCTCCTCAATTGGTGCCACCCCAACCCTATCCCGAATATCGTCGTTCCGGACTCTATCCCTCCTTGTGTGCCCACAACACCAACGCAACATACGCATCTCTGCTACACTCAATTGCTGGACATGTCGCCTTTTTGTAGGCCAACACTCAGCACCGTATAACATCGCCGGCCGAATTGCCGTCCTATAGAACTTACCTTTCAGCTTCTGAGGCACCCTTTTGTCACAGAGAACGCCAGAAGCTTGACGCCATTTCAACCAGCCGGCTGAAATTCTATGCCTAACATCTTCATCAATGTCTCCATCCTTTTGTAGCATCGACCCTAAATACCGAAAAGTATCCTTCTTGGCCACCACTTGCCCATCGAGGCTAACGTCTCCCTCCTCGTGCCTAGTCGCGCTGAAATCGCACCTCATGTACTCGGTCTTAGTCCTACTAAGTCTGAACCCTTTCGACTCTAACGTGTGCCTCCATAGTTCTAACTTCCTATTAACCCCCGCCCTACTGTCGTCAACTAGCACCACATCATCAGCAAAGAGCATACACCAAGGGATATCACCTTGTATGTCCCTTGTGACCTCATCCATCACCAAAGTAAATAAATAAGAGAACAGGTCACTAGTAGTATTTGTGTAGCAATTTTCCACTTTTAGGTACAGTTTCTGGAACTAGAGCTATCAAAAATAAGCAAACACAAATAGCATTAGATACCATTCATATAGCCTTTGCCAAACTTCTTGTGGCACCAAAGTATAGTGCTCCCCTTCTCTCAAGGTCCTTTGAAGCTCTGGCTCTTCACTACCATTGATCCTTTCTGCCGATACAAGCTTCGAGTTATCAATCTCTCCAGGTCTATTCGTAGCCCGAGGAAACTGCTCAGTGCCATTCTCTCCATAACTGACTAAGCCCACATAACCTTGCCACTCCATCCACCAGCTGCACCATTTATGCAGGATGTAATTCAGTAACAGTACTGTGAACTTCAATGCACAGAATAATTTTAAACCAAAATTGGATGACTTTAAACATTACAACTTCAAAAGGAAATGACAACTTGAAAGTGTAATGAAGATATGACAGTTGCAACAAGAAATCCTTTTGGACAACACAGTCATATCTTTTGCAAGAATTTTAGAAGGGCTGATGGGTTCTCCATAGTTTGATGAAAACCTTCTTAAAATTGTAAGACAAAGAAGTACTAAATTCAGTAGGTGGCAATTTCAAACACAATTGAAGGTACCTGTTAGGCTGTTACACTCTTTTTTTTTCTCTCAAAAACACAGGAGAGCTGCACTTCATTATATTAAGAAGAAAGGCCATTACACTCTAAACTTCAATATAGTGGTAAGGAATTAGGATGTGGGTATCGCAATGTTCACTGAGTTGTGGGAACTTAATCATTTCATATATGTATTAGAGAGTGGTGCAAATCTACACACCCCCAATATTTCAGTTTACAGGTCCATCATGGTTTTCAGGAAATGTTGTATCTCCATGTCATCATTACCATATCGCATATCAGGTCAACTCAGATGGGAACATGAGTCAATCTAGGATATCCTTCCCATTTCTAACATACTCCCTCCAATACCAAATAAGAATAGTCCAGACAATTAACAACTCTTATCAATTTATTTATAGTTTAGTTCCTCGAGTGCATGCACATTCTGATCCCTAGATATCTCCATATTTCTGATTGAACAATTAGTGAAGTAAACATCAAAACGTATAACCAATGTGCAAAAGAATGTTGCCTCGGACCATCAATCATCACCCAAACGCCCCAAATAGTATGGTGAGATTAGATAATTTTTGGCCACCTAACACCAGCATCCCCAAATAGCCCTAGATTCAATCAACCAGGAACCCGTGTCTACGACAAAATTGTACATCTAGGATTCCACGCTTCTAACTGAAACCCTAAATCGCTTCTGTCCGCATGATACACACGGCAGGCACTGGAGCTCCCGAAACGGAGAGCCGATTCAGCGCGGAAAAGTGCAGGCAATTTACTGCGGGAAAAAGTAACGGGGAAATCGGAAGGCACCGACCTCTGCGAGACGAGATAGCGGAGATCCCCGTGCTTGACATTCTTCTCGGCCTCCCTGGTGAGCGCGTCAACGACCTCCCGCTCCTCCGTCGCCGTGCACGGGAGGCAGCTTGACGCCTGGAGGAACCCCTCCGCGCTCGGGATCGTCATCCCGCCGCCGATCCGATCCAACACCCCTGCCCGATCAAATCCAAGCAGCACAGGCGAGACGCCGGATCGGGACCTAGGGTTCGGTCCGGCTTGGCAGGTCTAGCGAGTAATTCGGTAGGAGGGAGAGGAGAGATAGGGAGGAAGAAACCAAGAAAGAAATGAAGTTGGAAATGGAACGAAAAGAATACGGCAAATTATTTGGAAATTGTCAAAAATATATATGCGTTTGCAGTAATATTAGGTGGTGAGGCGGAGGCGGGACGGGGTCGACGCCTCCCACGTGCGGGCAGCCTGCTAACGCTGGCCCGTGCTCGTAGACCTCTATATTCATCCTCTATATGTCCTATACTGTGTTTAGTTTTATTAAAAAGTGCACTATGAAAAAAAAAGATTCTCCGTCACATTAAACTTGCGATACATATCTGGAGTACTAAATGTGGATAAAATCAAAAACTAATTGCACAGTTTGATTGTATTTTGCGAGATGAACGTTTTGAACCTAATTAGTCAACGGTTGGATAATTATTACCAAATACAAACAAAAATGCTACAGTATCCCTACAGTGAATTTTGTCACCCCAAATTTGAGAACTAAACACATCCCTAATCAGCGAGATTCTCTTCTCTATACTTAATTCTTCTGCACCCATCCATCCTCTATATCATCCTCTATATCATCTTCTATCCACTCTATCTACTATGGGACTTACTTGTCACTTTATCTAAATATATCTATGTGTGATCTAGTTTTGAAGAATTTATTGAGACGAATTTAATGGTGCAATCGAAATTTAATTTACATTTTTGGTTTGTGAGTTATAGCATTTTTTTCTTTGTTTAGCTAGTGGGGCCCGCAACTATATAGTATAGAGTAAGCATTATACCACTCTAAATATAGAATAAGAGAAAGGATAGAGTATCGTTTTAGAGTACCTAGTGCAACAGTTTTTACTCTATATTCGTACTCTAAAGCTTTAGAGTATCGCTTTAGAGTATCGTTTTAGAGTACCCACTGTGGTGACAGCCCCGTCACTAATTGGGTATACCTTTACCATGTGATAAGAATATCATAAGAATCTACCTCACCTGTTGACCTCCCAAGTTAACTAGTTGCATATCTTTTATGACATATCCCATGTTTGTCATATTACATAAATCCTATCATTTACCCCTACCATAGTCTAGTTGGTTTATTAGGTTAGATACATGATGGTGAATTATCAGATTCTTTAACCCTTGCTTCCCTGTGGTAAAATATAAATAACGATACCTGGTTTACTCCCGATAAAATGCTACAATGGTATGTTCTGTGCGCTTGCGGAATCCTTCATATTTTAGTTGCACTTAATTTATACCAACAAGCATTTTTGGCGCCGTTGCCGGAGAACCAATGTGGCGTAAAGATTTTGATAATGATCTTGATATCTGCTAATTTAGTGTATCATTAGCTTTAGTAGGATTACCCTTGTTCTGTTGAGTTGTGGAATAGACAGGACATTAGATGCCGTTTCGACCTTTCGGCAAGTTTCCACAAGAAAAGAAAAAAAGACACATTGAAGAACCTAGGGTGCCTGAACATTCATGATTTATCAACATTGGAACCCTGCCATCTCACAGGTTTGTGTATACATATATATTATTCTAACCATGTGTAGATTGGAGAAAATGTCGTCGTCAGAAGAATTCAACTCACATCTCAAGTGACGAAATTAGAAGTTGCACCACTCACAGCCATCTTGTGAGTCATGGTAAGTGTGATCAAGAAAGGTGAGATAGTCTTGCTCATGGACTTTAAAATTGATGAGTAGTTATCTTTTTAATTGTTGCATCCCACTGCATGTTTACTTTAAATCATCCATGCATTCACTCCATTTAATTTAAACATTCTTATGTTAAATTCATTGCATATTTAAGTGCCTTGCATGTATCTATCTTGCTGCATCTAAAAAAATTCTCACCATGATCATGCTCCCTCATTTCTAATTGAGTAAATCTCTTAAATGCTCGCATGCTGCCTTCGTTTGCTATAGTATATGTTTAGGTTTAGAGTAGTTTCATACATCTCTTAAATGAAGCATGGTGCTTAGTTTAGGAGTGGTGATCTTACTTTCAAAGGCTTTTAAATTAAGCGTGGTGCTTAGGTTAAAATGTCTTCCTAAATCAAATTAAACGTGGTGTCTAGGTTGGTTTTTGAATCGACCGTATGCTATAGTAGATGTTGGATATCTTGTTGGACTAACCCCTACAGAAAATTCACAAAGCTAATTTAGGTAAGTCAAGAGATGAACTCACACGAGAGATGAAGCAAGACATATGATGAACTCCAATAACTTCGCACAAAAGACACGGCTCATTCATCATTGATGGAAGAACTACATAAGCTATGTCTGTTCATGGCTTGGCATGAACCTGCCAAATCACCACTTCAAGTGATGAAATAAAGGAGACGAGTGCCATACACAAGATCTAAATCAATAGCACTAGCCCAAAGGAAGTGGATGAACAAAGCGACAAGCTATGTGCAAACTTGAAGACATCAAAGCATTGAGCCAAAACTCAAGCTAGGATGTTGATGAGAAGCAAGTCCAAAGCAGAGCAGAATGTAAGGGAGAGGTCTTTGCTTAACAAACCTAAAATCAAGAGCCCTCTCTAATAGGTAAATTAGTAATCATCTTATATATCAGTTTCTCACCAATTTTTGAATCTTGTCTTTAAGTTATGAAAATATAAAAAAATTTATGGACACATGAAGGTCCAAATATATACCTTTATGTAAAAGAAAAAAATAAAAGAAAAAAATATGTGAGCACATGAAGGCTCATGATGGGTAAAAAAAAGAGAAGAAATAGATATGTTCCTAGGACAAGCTCTCTTCGAGTATTCTTGGTCACTAACCTTTGCAGGTGAAGATTTAAGAACAAAGGATGAAGAGTGTCTAAGGACATGGGAGTCACAACACACTTTGAGGGATGATTCAACACTCACACTTGGCTTCAAGTGATGAGCGACAACAAGGCTCAAGATTGAGGGAGGAAGGCCGCCAACTCCTCTAATGATGATTCAGAAATGCTTTTCCTCTTCTTAAGCCGCCGTCACTCTGGCACGCTAGTTTGCAACCTCTACACTCATAATTACTTTCTCTCTATAAGTTTGAATATTTATATAGATGTCATATATGCAAATCACGCTTAAGACAAAGTAAAATCAATCCTTAAGAGAAGAAGTAATGGTGAGTAAATGTTCTATGTTAATTAAAATGTTTAAGCCAACTTTTCTATAGTATAGAATATGACCTTTAGCTCTATGACAACTCTACCCTTGTTGTTATTTGTACAATCCTTCGGGTATATGTTGTCCACTAATCCTTTGTAGAGAAGAAATAATGAGTGGAGCAAAAGGTCTAGACACAATAAAAAAAGAGAAAGGAGAAAGAAGGAGTGCAATTCTAGATGACAAGATGCTCATGAACAAGTCAAGGAGAGAGGTGAATCGAGCCAGGCAAACTCCAAGAAGAAGGAAAGGACCACTAGAAGCATATACTCTTCATCACAGGGTGCTCCAGTGATAAAGGTAACATCTTAAGGTAAGTGGTCATTATTCATAAAGCTTTACCTTGACTCTGCTATACACCTAAAGAAAATAATAAGCATGTTTGAGTTACAACATGCTTGATTTAATCTAACTAACTCTACATGCTTTATTTCTTGAGCTTGTTCATAACATCACTCTCTTGATTTCATAGTCATAATTAAATGAGCTAAATATTGCATCTTTGGGAGATGATTGTCTTAATCATGAAAATGTTTAATACATAAATGTAAAGTTGACAATTCTTCCTTTGGTTAAACAATTCCACTCTTTTGACAAAAGTGTTTAAATGCTACATTCATGCTCATCCTTCCGATCTTGCCACCCATAAAATGAACAACACACATCAATCTCATCATGTTCAATGTGCCTAAGGTTAAAAAAAGGGAATAAATAAGGTTATGGGTTCTGTTGGTGTTTTTCCACCAACTGGATCCATGCACTTGATCTCTACCTTGTCTTTGCAAGCAGGACACACTTCAAGAAAAATAAAAGGGGGATTAATTGATTTCCCAAATCTTACAAGTGAAGTTCTAAACCTGCAACATGCACACTGAATAAGATGTTGCCAGCTTCCACAATTAAAGTTTCACTTCAAATGCTGGACAAGCAAAGAACATAGGTGACACCTTCCTCTGAGTTACCATCTTAAGATGTGTAGTTATAAGGTCTCTACCTTTGGGATCAAATGATGCACCTAGAGAGTGAAAATGCCGACAAGTCCTATTTGAAGGACTTGAATCACCGAACCCTCGCCAGGGAGGTAAACTTGGTAGTTATCCATATTTCTTTTTCAGCATTGCATAAGTTTTTCCTTTAGCATATTTATTTTCTTGCATTAGCATAATCAATTCTTGTTGCATATTTACTTTGCTACATCTGCATTAGAAAAGAAAATAAAAATGTTATTGCATTGCATCCTAAAAATTCTAAGCCCCATGTGAATAATTTTGTGGCATATAACAACCTATAGGGATATTCATTGTGGTGGTATAAAAATAAAATAAATATGCATTCATCATTCTTTATAATTTCTTGCATAGTATAAAAGTACAAAAATATTGTTTTAGAGATCCTACTAGAAAGATTCATATGCTAAGAGGTTCTAGATACCCAAGGCTTAGAGGTTTATCACTAACACTTAATCAAGTTCCACAAGCTTTGTTGTCTATTTGAGCTTCATAGAATTTGAAGGATCGAAGAAAGCTAACAGACAGCAGAACGATCTGTCCCTCGTTGGAGTGCTGTCTCAGCAGTCATCATCATAAGCACTCCAATAAGAGTACATCTTCGTTGTCTATCAATTGCATCAAGCAAGACTACGTCAACATCCATCTTGGGCGAGAGCACCCCCATGTATCTAGCTAAGTATTTTCTTCCCTTAGTTTTACTTTATTCTTTATGAGTTTCTTATTTAGTAATAATGGTCTAAAATAAAAAGGGTGTGTCTAGTCTATCTGATCTTGGTTTTAAAGAAGTTGTTAATAAAGGAGGACTCTCAATATAATCTCTTGCATGGAAATGATGAATAGTTGCTCTGCCGTAATTCCTTTCAAGTACCTAGTTTTCAACCTCGAACTCTCCTGAGTTTTAGACACAATTATTTTGATCTAAGATTTGCTCTGAACCTAAAACTCGTGGGTAGCGAATGCTTAATCTAAGTCTGGGTAGTTGGCGGATATGATACGGAAAGGTCTGAGCTGCTGTTTATCTTGTTCCTAGAGATAATAGAGTTCTAGAGAATTTATCTTTTAAAAAACATAAAAATGCTGCATGATAAGTTCCTGTATGATGAGAGCTTGAATTCCTACCACTGCCATATATTCATGCTTGTAGACTAAAAACTTCCACTTATATTTACTGCTTGTGAGCATTGAGTATGGTCAAGCTGTGTTGACCCTTAGGGATTGGTCATGCGGTTAAAATCAAGATCACGTACACTCCACCCATATATGCTGCTTCTACCCTAAAAGTACGCATCCACGTACTTTTCATTTAGACACATCCCAAAATTGTTCTACTCCTACACTGAGAGTGAGCATCAAAAATTTCTCTTCATCCATTGCTAGCCCCTTATATTATACAATAAAGCTCCAAATATCCCTTTGTCACTACCTCCATCAATATTTCAAAAAGGAGAGTTGGGTGCTCCATCAAAAAAAAAGAGAGAAAAAAATATAATAATAAAATAAAAGAAAGAGGACAAATATCCCAACATAAGAGAGATTTTTTTAGTAGTCCAACTTCTCCCCAAAATTCGTCAAAGAGAGGTATGTATTTCTTCAAAGGAGCAAAAGTAGAATTAGGTATTCACCATTCGTTTACCCTTTCATTCCTACATACATCTACCATCATCACCATTTTCCACTACCACCATATATCCACTCAAACCATATACTTAGGACCACACACATGCACATCTTGATTTGACGGTATGGCTGGACTCATTCCTCTAGATCCATGGTTTGATTGTGCAATAAATGTTTGCAAGTATGTATTAGCAGTCTTTCCACCTATGAGCTCCACATAAGCCTATTAATTATAGGGTGAGAGAGAAAAGGCACAATGATACTATGCCTAATGCCAAAAATACCACATATCTTAAGAGAGGAAAGAAGGCATACACCATTATTGCCTTGGTAAGGATCCACAAATACCACAAAGGAGAAACTTGAGAGGGTCATACAAAGGAATCTTTGAGTTTTATTTAAAAATCTACAAAAACTCTAGAATAAAGGTTGATCAAAGAACTCGAGATATAGTGCTTGACTTAACCGTTCTGTCTTTCAACTCCTTAAGACCCAAGTGACGGCTACAAGCCCCATGTTGGAAGGTAATATGGGTAAGTTTGAAAGTTGCGATAGTTCACTCTAATCCGGAGGAGAGTTCTTGTTTGAACGCATGTGTACTTTTGAGACGTGAAAGCATTGTAGCAACTTCTGATCCATCACCGAGTTTATCTTTGCTCAGGGATGAGCAAAAGGTAAGCTTGAGGGAGTTTGATGACGGTAGATAAGTATCATTTTTAATCATCAACATAGCATGAGAAATGATCTAAATATAAATACTATCTAGATATAGGGGTTATACTGATAGAATTCCATGAGTTTTGGTGAATGTCTGTTCTACAGGGTGTCAACTGAAAAGAACCAAGGAAGTCCCACATGTCAGGTTACATAGAGACAAAGGGGCTACACATAACTTTTCTGGAATGTGAAAGGTATGAGAAGACTCTGGAAACAAACAGGAGGCGAAACAGGCCCGAAAGTGGGGCGCCCGCCCTACCTACAGAGCCAATCAGGCTTCGTCTCGTGGATCATGCCTCCACCGCCTTTGAGGATGAATATTAATCGTAGATCAAGGTCGGTTTGATTCGAGGGCTGTGGTGCTTCCTAGAGGGCTATATAAGCAGGGCCCCTGGCCCCTGAAGGAGGCATCTCCCTGAACCCTAATTCATTATCTCCCAGTCGGGATTAGGTTAGAGGTGTCCCATGAAAGGATGACCTCTCTAGGGGATTAGGTCTAGCTTCTTCAATGTAGTAGATTAGTATCTTGGGAGATAGGGTCAAGTTGGGATCTTGCTCAAGGTTCCAGATCTAGTCATGGAGGCTTGGTAAAGCCTTGTATCTTCACTTCAATATTATGTAAGACTTATACTTATTCTCTTATTTACATGGCTATGCTTACTTTGAATATATCTTGCTAGTTGAGTTTATCATTCCTTTTGTGTGCTAGTTCATAGAGCGCTTAGCCTTCTAGTTTGTCGACTAGTCTAGGTAGCCGAGCCTCGTGTAAGCGTGGTGCTTACACGATGCTCTACCTATGAGTACACCATGTTCTCTAGCTGTATGGTAGTTACGGGTGGTGACAGCCCCGTCCATATCTATCGAGCAGGTTCTTAAATTGTATGACCGTAGTCATGTCAGTAGAGGTATCCTTTGTGGTGCTCTCTCCTGTCTAGTGGCGTCCCGAAGTGCACAAGAGTGTGGTAAGTCTTAGCATAGTTGGGTATACCTTTACCATGTGATAAGAATATTATAGGAATCTACCTCACTCGTTGACCTCCTAAGTTAACTAGTTGCATATCTTTAGTGACCTATCTCATGTGTGTCATATTACATAAATCCTATCATTTCATATATCATTTACCCCTGCCATAGTCTAGTTGGTTTACTAGGTTAGTAGATACATGATGGTGAATTATCAGATTCTTTAACCCTTGCTTCCTTGTGGTAAAATATAAATAACGATACCTGGTTTTCTCCCGGTAAAATACTACAATGGTATGTTCTGTGCGCTTGCGGAATCCTTCATATTTTAGTTGCACTTAATTTATACCAACACCCAGTCAAAATGGGACCCAAGGAGGGGAGTGACATACCCCTAGATTAGGACGTGCATGTGTGGAAGATAGAAGGGGTGCAAGATAATTCTACAATGCTCCTTTACAAAGGATACATTATCCAACTTTGATTTGAAGAATTGCAACTGAAACTTGTACTTCACAAAAGGCAAGACCAACGCTTTCTTCTTCTTTCTTCTCTTTTTTTCTTTCTTTCTTCTCTTTTTTTAACAATGAGATACACTGAACTTTGATGGAACATTGTGAGAAGATAATAACATTCTAGAGCATTTTAGAATCATGGCTAGCAATCAAGGAAAACCTATAGGGAATATATTTTTGATTGTTTACTCCTAGGGTAGGAGTAGAACAAATTTTGAGTGGATCTAAATAGGTAATATGGTGGTGCGTACTTCCAGGGTAGAAGTAGCAAGGGGTGCAAAAATTAGTGTGAATCCTAATCTCAGAGGCATGGCCCACCTCTCAACAAGGGTCTAGCATGGCTTGATCAAACTCAACACAAAGTAAATAGCTTATGTGCTAGTTTTATACATATAAGGCTCTACTAGGCATTTCATTCTTACCACAGAGGAGAAGCATAGCTAATAATTTTAACATTTTTGTAAAAGAAATTCTCCAAGTGACAAAGTATTAGGAATCAGGTTCTTATGATTCTACTATCTCTCACTCCACAACAACTTAAATGATATGGGGTCCCTAAAAAAAGTTCCCAACAGTAACAGGACTCCTAGGAAAGAATCATGGTGTGAGTCTATAAAGAGATCATGACTAAAATAATCTATCCTTTTTAATTTTAGCATTAAATAGGTTGTACTCAAGATTTCATAATGTGAATCGTAACAAAAAGTGTATATATAAAAATTGAAACGTGTAGAGATCATACCTGACCGTGATCGAAGGACGGAGCAAGGAGGGCCTACCACCTAGGCGCCCGCCCCATGCTCTGGGCGCCCACCCCACTTAGGGTGGCTTTTCGAAGCCCGCTTTGACACGTAGGGTCCTCGTGTCATATATCTTCAAATTTTTTTGTTTGTACGGTAAAATCTATTCGTTATATCATTGGGTGCTTCCCCCACAGTTATTTCCTATTTTCCTTTATAAAGCATGGTGGAGACAAAAGCACAAGAAAAATATGTCCAGCAATTATAGAAGCCAACTCTTTATTCAATATCATGTAAGGCACATGTTTACAATGAATTATAAATAAAGGAATTGAACTAAGCAAAAGAATCTAAACAATCTCGTGACTAAACTCGAAGGTGCCTTATCAACTGCTTGACGTGATCAATCTACTTCTTTGGCTTTGGAGGCTCTAAGGCACTTAAGCGCATGTCTATTTTCTTATTGTCCTTCTCTATGTCCTCTACTCTCTCATGTGTGCGAAGAAAACATCTACTCTAAAGGCGCAGAGTGGCTTCTATAGAGGAGATAGTCGCTTGCTGAGCCTCTATCAGTTTCTCTAGATCAGCTAGTCTTATGACGCTTGCGTGGAGCTTCAGATTTAGCAAGGGCGTGCTTAGGAGCTTCCTTGGGTAGAAGGAATTGGACTTTGCTTGGATGAGCACGGACTCCTTCGAAGTAGGTGCGTTCCCTAGTGCTGTACTTGGCATAGACGATCTCTCCTTTCTTGTTGGTCTTCACACCAACAAGCGTCTCATTGTGCTTCGGTGGCAAGAGCTTGGTTCCAGCAGGTAGCTGGACAACAGGCCTCTTCAGCGACTTATCTTCTAGTAGGAGGGGCTGTGGAGGTGCTACGAGAACTGGCTGAGCGAAGTAGGATTGGCTATAGCTATGAGGCCTTGGTGGAATGGCAGCGAGGGGTGTAGCATCGCTAACTGGGATAAGATCTTTGCAATCTGGATCTTCCTCAGGAATGAAGTTGAGGTCGAGACCGTAGGTGATGATCCTCTTGTCATGGTTAGCCATTGGAGCTTTGGAGGGAGAGCTTGCAAGGTTCTAAAAGGAAGAGAGAAATGATCTGATGGAATGAGGATGGCTGACGTCATGGGGTGTTTATATAGGAGGGCTCGGAGGACCAAAATGGCACCTAAATGGTATCTCATGATAAAAACGCCCGAATAAGTTAGGAATAAACTTTTTCTGGAAGGAGAATATAGAATAATCGCGAAGGCAAAAGGCGGCGGTGAAACGGCACATGGGTGGGGCGGCCGCCCAGCCCTAGGGGCGGGCGCCCGGACCACGAGCCCGGCTCCGATCCATTTTTTCGTAGTATTTTCTAAATATTTTTGTTATTTCGAAAAATATGTTGGGCCCCAAAAAACAAAAACTAAAAGGTCAGGCCCAACAATACTTAAGTAATAAAGAAATTAATCACACCTAATTCTTCTAATTCTTTATTGTGCTCTAAAAATAATTTAAGGCGTTGACCATTTACCTTGAATAACGTACCTTTGTCATTTTGAAGTGTAACTGCTCCATGTGAAGATGCATCTACCACTTTAAATGGTCCTTTCCACTTACTTCATAGTTTTCCATATCCGAAGAGCTTCACCCTGGAATTAAAGAGTAATACCTTATCTCCTGGGACGAACTCCTTCTTCTTGATTCTCTTGTCATGCAATCTTTTGACTCTCTCTTTATAAATCTTTGAATTGTGATATGCTCTTTCTCTTCATTCATCTAGCTCTAAGAGTTGCATTTTCCTCCTTATCCTGACAGCATCAAGATCCATGTTCCATTTCTTGATAACCTAGTGAGCTTTGAATTCTAACTCAACTGGTAAGTGATAAGTCTTCCCATACACCAACTGATAAGGAGACATCTCAACGGGTGTCTTGTATGCCGTTTGGTACGCCCAGAGTGCTTTAGGAAGCTTGTCTTTCCATCTAGTGCCCATCTCATTTACTGTCTTCTGCAGAATGTTTTTGATTTGCTTATTTGATGTTTCTGCTTGTCCACTTGTCTGAGGATGATAGGGGGTAGCAACGTTGTGACATATTCCATGCTTAGACAAGTAGTGCTCAAAGCGCTTGTCAATGAAATGCGATCCTATCACACCCTAAAATTTTTATTTTTGGGTTATGCTTAGAAAACACTAAATAAAATAAATGATTTCAATATTTGAATAAATTTATTAGATAAGTTAAGTTGCTTCTAATTTAAATATAGAAAATTATGGTTTTAAACTTTTTCATATTAATTTGATAATGTGGTGTTTGTGTGATGCTTGTCTTTAGTGTTGGTGAGTGCTATTATTTTCAAAATACCATAGGACGACATTTACTTCTCATCGGAAAACTTTTTGGCATTTACTGGATTTAAAATTTCAATTTTCATGAGCTTAATCTTTTTCGTTAATCTCTTCATAAAACTTTTCATGAGTCCAAACTCATTTAGTTGAGTTCCTTATCTCTCCAAGAGTCTCTAGGATTTTTTCCGTGATTTTTCTGAGCTCCGAGCTATTTTTCACGACCAAAAAGGTAATTTTAGATTTTCTAGAATTATTTTTATTCACGAAATTAAAATAATTCCGAAATTAAGAAATTCCAAAAAGTTTCCAAACCCTACAACTATATATATGCCGGTGTAGCCCTCGACGCCCTAGATTCAGAAGTACAACCCTTATCGCGAGCCGTCGCTCGTAACTCCCTCCACCCATCGCCGAAGTTTTTCATCTACAGCTTGCGTTTCGGCGAACTTCCGGCGATGGTTCGACGAGCTTTTCTGGCCACCTCGGACATCTCCGGCGATTTCCGCCTCCACTCTGAGGTTTGTCTCGTCGTCCTCTTCACTGGCACACCTATCGTTTCGTGAATCCGTCGTCCGTTCATCGATTCTCTAATAGTTCTCTTTTATTCCGGCGAGGTCCACCATGGCGGCCATGTTCATCGTCTTCTACGACCACCGCGTCGCCCTGCGCCTCTCAATCGAGCCACATAGCCCCTTGCCTCCCGCACCGCTGCCCATCGCGTGTGCGTGCACCTGCTCGCGGTCGAGCAGGGCCGTCGCCGGCCTACTGCCGTGTAGGAGTGCCCCGCGCCGCCGGCTTGCACCAGCCGAGCGCCCTCCTGCCCTGGCTCTGCGCTCCTTCGGTCCGGCCACACGCCGCTGCCAGCTGGCTCCAGGCCAGGCCTCTCCCTTTCCCTATGACGCACGAGCAGCAGCAGCGCTTCATCTCCTATATCCGTACAAGCACCAGGCAGCCCAAGGTACATGATGAAGTTATTTACAGTTTTGCCACTATTCGTTTAATCCCCACAGTTTATTCGTTTTACGTTCGATTCGAGTCATTCAAGTTGCGTTAGTTTCGTATCGTTGAGCTCTACGCGATAGTACCAAAGTTTTTATAGCACGTGTTTTTTCTATATATCGCTAAATATTATATTGATTAATATGTTTGTACTAGCTTTATAATTAAAAGCAATTTAGACTATATACCCACGGTTTTATAAATAAATATTAATTTAATTTATGTTAACCTGTGTGTTTATGATTATAATTTAGTTAGTATCAATGTTTATCATGTCACACAATTATTAATTTATTGATAAAAATATAATTTATCACGTAGGTCCTTTGTAATTAAGCATGAATGACGTATCTAATAGCAACTTGAATATGTTTTAAATTATGATTTGCCTAGCTGAAGCACGATATATATCATAAACTCATCTTAGTATTCACTAGGTATATTGTTTAGCAAGTTAAAGTTTAACTAGCATACGTGATGTCAAATTGTGTATGAATAAATGCGACCTGCTTCAACACGCATCATGTACCAATTGAATAGATGTTCTCACCTGTTCTTTTATTTTGATAAGTTAAAGTTTACTTTGATTGAATGATACATGCATGCTAATATTTAAAATATGATTAGTTTAATTCGACTCTTCTAAAATAAAAAAGATATGATAATGACTAATATGAATTGTAGTTCTCATGATTTTATTTAACTAAAATATCCTTTAGTTGATTGTTTTCTTTTATAGTATAGAACTTCCGATAGTCGTTTCTTTTTAACGATAGTTTTTTTATTGGCGTGACCGTAGTAGTTAGCTTTCTTTTAGTACGCTGTTTCCTCTTGTGTGGTGTATTTTTCTTAGTTGTCCCTATTTGTTTGCTTGTATGCCTGTTAATGTGCTGGGTTGCTATGATCTACGAGTAGAAGAAAGACTATCCGTGAGCGCCAATGATCAGAAGGTGATGACCAGAAGCAACGTATGAGAAAGTTTAGGCAAGTGTTAAGGCAAGTATAACATGGGACCATCCTTGTTGTCCTATTCACTAAAATTATCATACATATGCATGTGTCCTCCTTGACAACCATAGAGATTATAACATAACTGTTGATTTCCTGTCCCCTAGTCACCTATGGGTTGTGGATTTGGGTAGCTATTGTTAGCGCTTAATTATAAACAATGATCTTGTAATATTGACTAATGGATTATGCAACTAACCTTTTAAGATGACTTTCTTACTGTTAAAGGGTGCTAGAGCATTATGTTGTTTCTATGTTGCTCTAGTTTCCCTTCATAAGGACTCATCTGTGAACGAATATCCGGGACTTACAGTATAGCTGTGAGGGCTATATGACTCTGGCTCTAGTTGTTTGAAAGAACTTTTCTAGCTTGTTAGCGGTTACCTTAATTGGCGTAAGAATGGCTTGACGATTCGGGTATAGGACAGCTTCTAGTCCCATGTGTATAGCCGGAAAGGAATGTGCCATGTGAAAAGGGGGTTCCTATATCTGCTTGCCGAGTGAATCTAATGGCCCTAACTTGTTAGACGAACTTTTGAATGACTTTATATGATTTTTGGTGTTTTGGGACTAGCTACCCCATGCATTTGTAAATCATGACTTACAGTGAAAGTGTACACCTCTACGCAGAGTTTAATAATCTGGTATACTAGCCGTGCTCATGGACACGAGCAGCCTTAGACCTTCACGGAATAGATATACATTAATGGCTTTATGTTTTTGCTATTCGTTATTCATAATTACTTTATCATTGTTGATGGAGGGAATGGTGATAAACCTGTTGCTACTCTATCTATTAAAATGTATGATTCATAAAAGCTAACCGCAGTAAAATAGTGTCTAGCCTTTTGTGCCTCATGAACCCTGTGTTATGCTTGTTGAGTTCGACATGGACTCACTCTTGCTATTTCCCCAACACTCTAGTGTATAGTAAGGTACTGCTCAAAAGAACAATAAAGACGTAGTAGAGTTTCTAGAAGACTATCAGAAGTGCTTGGCATACGGAGCCCCCTAGTCAGCCGTCCCTGAGAAGAATGGAGCCTAAAGTTTAGTCACCGTTCCGCGATACTCTGATGTAAGTGTTTAATATATCTATGTCTACGTTATATAATAACATTGTTTCTGATACTTTTTTTATTCTAACATATGTGTGGACTTCCTGGGCACACATATGACAAGCCTGGTTTTGTTCTTTAGAAAACCGGGTGTGACAGAGTGGTATTAGAGCGGTGTTGACTGTAGGACATATGCCAAGTAGCACTGGACGTATTCGGAAACTCATTTACTATAAAACTATTTTATCATCCCTTGACTCATTGATTTTGACTATTTCATCTTCATTGTCCTTTGTATCCCCACCTTGAGAGCTTCCTTTGAGCTATTATTTCTTACTTCTTGGTTTTTGTTTTATGTTGTTTTTACTAAGAGTTTTCTGATCCCACTTGGTGCAAAGTTCGATGGCCTCTTCATCATCTATAATCTGCCATGTAGGATGATCACCATTGTTGAAGAAGCGCGTGTAGTGTCGATGATTGTGTTGTGTGCTTGTCTTATTTGATGTGATGCCTGTGTGTCGTCTATATTCTTGTGTTCCAAAGGAGGCCCGAAATCGTCTTGAGAATTAACTCAATCTATGTTAAGTGGGGTAGTATCCTCTCTTGACTTACCTAACCTTCGATCAATCATAATTCTTGTTGTCTTTTTCCTATATCATCCTTGCCTACTCTTGATATCCTTGCTTTCTCCTTTATCTCAACCCAATGTAGGATAAACACATAATGGATGCATCAATAGTAGCAAGCTTTTAAGAAAGAAATGTGTTCAATGACATCGTCAGGTGGAACAAGATCTTTGTTAAGTGGGGTAGCGTCCGCTACCATCATTAATCTCAAGCATCTCAAGTCACGAGACAAGAAGACCTAAAAACCAATCGCTATCGTATTATCATCTTTTGCTAGTCCTTGCTCTTAACCAATCTCACCTTCTTGCCATCAATCTTTACTTTTTCTTATCAACGTTTGATAACTTTTGACCCTTGTTCTTACATCTTATAAATCCCGATTCAAGGAACTACAAAGACTGGAAGATCAATTTATCCTTCTCACTGGTCTCTCTGAATGGTAAAACGGAAAACTAGTATTTACCCTTCTTCAACAAATGCTAATCTGTCACTTTTTTGTGTTGTCTCATAAATCTTAAATCCAGGAGTTGTGAGCACCTTAGGATCTATCTTTATCTCTTATGTCATCTCTTGCTAATCTCCACCCTTGTTTTTACACCTTATAAAGTGAAGACTCGATGATCAACCTAGATCTATCTTTTCGACCTCCTTTGATCTTCCTTTTCACCTATGCTGATCTTCAATCCTTTGACCTTCTTTCATTAACTCAAATCAATCTTAACGATCAATCCAATGTTCTCTTGTTAACCTTTGATAATCCTTAGCGCGTATATCCGAACTTGTCAAAAAGTCTCAAAACAACCTTGATAATCAGCTTTATCTTTCTCCCTACTCTCTCCGAATCTCGGGATGTGATTCCTATTAAGTGGGATAGAATTGTCACACCCCAAAATTTTTAATTTTGGGTTATGCTTAGAAAACACTAAATAAAATAAATGATTTCAATATTTGAATAAATTTATTAGATAAGTTAAGTTGCTTCTAATTTAAATATAGAAAATTGTGGTTTAAAACTCTTTCATATTAATTTGATAATGTGGTGTCTGTGTGATGCTTGTCTTTGGTGTTGGTGAGTGCTATTATTTTCAAAATACCATAGGACGACGTTTACTTCTCATCGGAAAACTTTTTGGCATTTACTGGATTTAAAATTTCAATTTTCGTGAGCTTAATCTTTTTCGTTAATCTCTTCATCAATCTTTTCATGAGTCCAAACTCATTTAGTTGAGTTCCTTATCTCTCCAAGAGTCTCTAGGATTTTCCTATGATTTTTCTGAGCTCCGAGCTATTTTTCATGGCCAAAAAGGTAATTTTAGATTTTCTGGAATTATTTTTATTCGTGGAATTAAAATAATCCCGAAATTAAGAAATTCTAAAAAGTTTCCAAACCCTACAACTATATATATACCGGTGTAGCCATCGACGCCCTGGATTCAGAAGTACAACCCTTATCGTGAGCCGCCGCTCGTAGCTCCCTCTACCCCTCACCAAAGTTTTTTATCTACAGCTTGCGTTCCGGTGAACTTCTGGCGATGGTTCGGCGAGCTTTTCCGACCACCTCGGACATCTCCGGCGAATTCCGCTTTCACTCCGAGGTTTGTCTCGTCGTCCTCTTTACCGGCACACCTTTCGTTTTACGAATCCGTCGTCCGTTCATCGATTCCTTAATACTTCTCTTTTATTCCGGCGAGGTCCACCATGGCGGCCATGTTCATCGTCTTCTACGGCCACCGCGTCGCCCTACGCCTCTCAATCGGGCCACATAGCCCCTTGCCTCCCGCACCGCTGCCCATCGCGTGTGCGTGCGCCTGCTCGCGGCCGAGCAGGGCCGCCGCCGGCCTACTGCCGTGCAGAGCCTACTGTCGTGTAGGAGTGCCCTGCGCCGCCGGCTTGCACCAGCCGAGCAGGCTCCTGCCCTGGCTCTGCGCTCCTACGGTCCGGCCACACGCCGCAGCCGCTGCCAGCTGGCCGCCCGGCCAGGCCTCTCCCTTTCCCTACGACGCACGAGCAGCGACAGCACTTCATCTCCTACGTCCGTACAGGCACCAGGCAGCCCAAGGTACAGGATGAAGTTATTTACAGTTTTGCCACTATTCGTTTAATCGCCACCGTTTGTTCGTTTTACGTCCGATTCGAGTCGTTCAAGTTGCGTTAGTTTCGTATCGTTGAGCTCTACGTGATAGTACCAAAGTTTTTATAGCACGTGTTTTTTCTATATATCGCTAAATATTATATTGATTAATATGTTTGTAGTAGCTTTATAATTAAAAGCAATTTAGACTATATACCCACGGTTTCATAAATAAATATTAATTTAATTCATGTTAACATGTGTGTTTATGATTATAATTTAGTTAGTATCGATGTTTATCATGTCACACAATTATTAATTTATTGATTAAAATATAATTTAATTAATAATTAATTAGTGGTTTTATAATTAAAGTAACCTAGGGTTATAATTTCGCTCTTGATGTGTTGCGACCATGTCAACATAAACTACGTGTTAGGAATGATGTTTACCCTATTACATATTTATGAAATTAATCCTATTAATTTGACTAATGATTACGCAAGTTTGTCTCTAAATGGAAGTAACATAGGATAATCCCGATCTTTTTATAATTAATTAAATATGTATTTGTTAATTTGTCTAGTTTAAACATGATTCATATAAAGTCGTATTACATGCAATTTGATTAATATTTATACAATGCCTTTTTAATTAAAACTAATTTAGATTTTATATCTGGTTTTTTATAAACAAATGTTAACTTGATCGATAGTAATTTGAATATTCTTTACTAGTTATAACTTGGTTAGTACCAAAATTAATGTCTCTTTATTAATTATAATTTGTTTCTATAATTCTAAAACTTGTTTAGATGCTCACTTGTTTACTTTCTTTTCATAAAAGAAATGTGTTTGCCTATATGTTTATGAATAATATATGGCTAGATTTAACGGTATATTAATAATATAGGTTTATCGCGTAGGTCCTTTGTAATTAAGCATGAATGACGTATCTAATAGCAACTTGAATATGTTTTAAATTATGATTTGCTTAGCTCAAGCATGATATATATCATAAACTCGTCTTAGTATTCACCGGGTACATTGTTTAGCAAGTTAAAGTTTAACTAGCATACGTGATGTCAAATTGTGTATGAATAAATGCGATCTGCTTCGACACGCATCATGTACCAATTGAATAGATGTTCTCACCTGTTCTTTTGTTTTGATAAGTTAAAGTTTACTTTGATTGAATGATACATGCATGTTAATATTTAAAATATGATTAGTTTAATTCGACTCTTCTAAAATAAAAAAGATATGATAATAACTAATCTGAATTGTAGTTCTCATGATTTTATTAAACTAAAATATCATTTAGTGGATTGTTTTCTTTTATAGTATAGAACTCCCGATAGTCGTTTCTTTTTAACGATAGTTTTGTTATTGGCGTGTGAAGGGTCGAGATGGCAGACTAGAGGGGGGTGAATAGTCCTTTCTAAAATTAATCGCGTCGGTAAACCGAAACAAATGCGGAATTTAAACTATCGGTCTAGCCAAGACTACACCCCTCTATCTAAGTTCACAAGCACCTCACAAAGATCCTAATTATGTAACTAAGGTGCTTTCCTTAGCAAGAGCTCTCCTAAACAATTCTAGAGCAAGGTCACACAAACCTATGCACTAGTACTTTAGCAAAGCCGGGGAGCTCCTACACAATTCTAGTAAACAAAAGCACGAATCCACCTAAGCTCACTAGCAATGCTCAATAGCAAGGCAACTAATGCCAAACTAGAGAGCTCAAATTACTTAGCTACACAAACTAAGCAATATGACTAACAAGGTTACACAAACCAAATTAGCCACGCAACGGGAGCTACTTCTATGCTACACAAGCAAGAAGGTAACTAGCTAACTACACAAGCAAACTGGATACAAGAGCAACTACACAAGCACAAGTATATGAATGTAAATATAAGCTTGTGAATCAAAAGCAAACCACCGAGAAGATGTACACAATATTGACACGACGGTTTTTCACTGAGGTTCACTTGGTTGCCACCAAGCTAGTCCCCGTTGTGGCGATACACCCACTTGATGGATCATGAGCTAATTGACTATCAAGAGTCAAACCCTCAGCGGGTGCCGCACATCCACTCTCAAGATGAGGATCCTCTAAGCCACGAGCTTTACTAGAGTTGCTCTTCGCGATCCCCGTAGGGTGAGCACAACGCCCCTCACAAATTCTCCTCCGGAGCCACGCACAATCTCCACGCGTGTTTCAACGGAGTCGCAAGCCACCAAGCCGTCTAGGAGGTGGCAACCTCCAACAGTAAAAAGCACCACCGGCTTGCAACACGATCACCTAGTACCACTCGATGCAATCCTCTCGATGCAACGCACTAGAATCGCTCTCTCACTCGATCCGATGAACACTATCAAGCATGAGTGAGTTAGAGGGCTTCCAAGCACTACCACATAAGCCACCAAGGCCAAAGTGTGCTCAGCTGCCGGCCAAGGCCGGCCACAACATCTATTTATAGCTCCACAACGAAATAGAGCCGTTAGTCCCTTCACTGGGCAAGTTTCGGGTCGATCGGATGCGCCGGTTGAACTGACCGGACGCGCCTGTCGAACTGACTGGACGCGCAGGTCAGTAGCGTGCTCCAACGGCTAGTTTTCGCGCGTACAAACTTGTATTGACCGGACGCGCTGGTCACTAACGGGACTGGACGCGCAGGTCGCAGCGAAACTGCGAACAGAGAGGTTCCAGCAAGCTCTCAAAGTGACCGGACGCGTCCGGTCATCACTGACCGGACTCGCTGCAGTGTCCGGTCACTTTCGCCCACGAAAAACACTGACCGGACGCGCAGGTGCTGACCGGACGCGTCCGGTCACGAGTCCGGTCACAGACCACTTTTCGGTAAAACAGCGATATCTCTTAGCTCCGAACTCCGATTTCGATGATCTTGGACATTTTGGAAAGCTTACTCAGAGGGCTACACAACCCACTAAAGCACTTGATCCAATTCACAATGGTTCAAAGCAGTATTCCACTCCAAGAGCCATCCTAGTGTTCGAAGAACACCGAAAAACCTTTATCTTTTCTCCAAGTTGATCAACACCAACTCCAACACCTTCTCCTTTGCAAATATGCCAACACCACCATGTGTACACCACCATGTGCATGTGTGTTAGCTTTTCATAAACATTTTCAAAGGGTTAGACACTCAACTTGCCTCGCCACTCGATCCTAACACGTATGCAAAGTTAGATCGCTCAAGTGGCACTAGATGACCAGTATGCAAACAAGTTTGTCCCCCTTGATATTACGGCCATCTATCCTAAACCCGGTCATCAACTTCTCTACACACCTATGACCGGTGAAATAGAAATGCCCTAGGTTATACCTTTGCCTTGCGCATTCCACTCTATCTCCTCCGACGTTGATGCAACACATGCACCAACCATATCACAAATGATATGATCTATTTCGTATCATCACGTGACCGTATTGGTTCATCGATCTTGACCTCACTTGCTCTTCACCGTTGCCTCGGTCCATCGGCGCCAAGTCTTGCTCAAGCTTCACCGCCTCGCGGTCCATCGCTCCAAAGCCTCCGACTTACCCTTCACACTTGCAACCGGTCCATCAAGCCAAGCCTCATCTTGATCTTCGCCACCTTGGTCACATGACTCTATGTCATGTCTCATATGCAATGAGCTCCTTCATGACACAATCATATGTGGACTAATTCCCTGTGTATCTCATATAAACACAATTAGTCCACCTAAGGTTGTCACTCAATTACCAAAACCAAACAAGGACCTTTCAATCTCCCCCTTTTTGGTAATTGATGACAACTCTACAAAGATATGGAAATTAAGTTCTTTTGGACTTTATGCCACTTATCCAACATTTTAAGCTCTATGTTAGAATTTGGATAAGCACCATAAAATCCAACTTGGTAGTGATAACTCTCCCTACATATGTGCTCAAATGGTTTGGTTTCAAGCTTGCACATATGCATAAATATGAAATTTGTGGGAAGGTTAGCACTACCAAGTGAAGCTAAGGTGTATAGAATAAACCTTTGTAGTTCGATACCATTTGATAGCTTGATATCATTTGAAAATCACAAGTTTGCCATCATCCTTAGCATCATGAGTAGCTAGACATAAAAAATACTAGAAACCCTATGAGATCAACATTATAAACAAGGTTCTAGTTTTTCATGATAAACACAAGTCTAGCTATCATCCTATGCATGCTAGTTATCATATCATCATTCAAGTTCTATAACTAGCATACAACACACAAGCATGCATATTAAATATAAAACTTATGCAATGCAAGCAAGCACATGAATATGAACATATCAAATGCAACCAAACAATGTTCATGAGCTTGCTCCCCCTACTTGTGTGCTTCTTTTGTCCAAGAATTTTGATCCTTCTCATTTCTTCAATGTTGCTCCCTCTTTGTCTATCTCCATGTCTAAACTCATCTTCTCATGATATCTTTGTTCAATCTCTTCTCAAACCTCTCTCTCTTGGTGTATTGACATATCTTTGTTCCAACTTCTCCCCCTTTGTCATCAATTTCCATAAAGGGTGTACTTCTGATTGATGCAAAGGCTTGCATTGGGGTAGATGGTTGAGACTTGAATATTGCGTTGTTGATGGACATCACCGCACATGTTGGAATGACATTACTTGTATGTTGCTCTTGAGATACCACTTAGGATCTTTGACCTTGATACCATTAGGTGGGGCTCCTCCCCCTATGTCATAGCATGGGTCATTCACTTGATAATCTTGAGCTCTTGTGTGTGAGGGAACTTTCTTCATTTGATGATCACTTAAAGTTGAGGATCACTTGTGGAACCACCGTCTTGTATAAATGATACCATGTGTAGAAATATCATGAAAAAGTGTGTGATACCAAATTGAAGAATCCTCTATCATGGAACGACTTGTAGGATTTGTCAATATGATCTTTTCTTGAACATTTGCTATCTTTATGAGTACCACTTGTAGGATATCACTTGTAGATCATGATCTAGACACCACTTGTAAATACCAATTGAAGAAATATTTTGAGTCTAGATACCATTTGAAACACCCTAGATATCCATTTGCATTGTTGTCTTGTGCTTGTACCCATATCATTGTCATGAGCTTCTAGTATGACTTGAACTAAGTTGATTTGCCTAAGATTCTAAGTCCGGTTTGATCCAATGACAAGCTTCTTCACTCCTCATACTAAGGATTATCTTGCCAATGTTGTACTTGTCACTTGTTAGCAATCCAAACTAGATCAAGTACTTGGGTTCACTAGCTTATGAACAAATTCATACACATACCACTAGATCATTTAAACAATTCAAGCAATAGTGGTAGGCTATGAATTTAAATATTTCATTTGTTATGCATGATTCTAGTAGGCATGTACTATATGCACTAATCACATACTAGTAAGGGATGAAATGATCATGCACAGTGCAATGATACCTTTGTTATGTTGGAGTAGAGGATAGTCACATAGATTTCAATTTATTACTCCAATAGAAATGTGAAGTCCAATTTATAAGCTTGGTGAAGACCAATTATCAATAGTGAAATCCATTCTTCACCCATATGAAATGAGAACCACTAATAATCAAGTGCATTATCTCTTGTTGTGGTTGGCTTGCTTTTTCTCTTTGATCAATGCTTGCATCAGAGAAGTACTTATGATACCAATTTTATAACTATGACTAGCTCTCTTTTGGGTGTTGCTTGCTTTTCTTGATCAACCCTATTGATTACTTTAATTAAGCATCTCAAATGTCCCTTGAATTCATCACTTCCATGTTAGCCTTCCAAGCCGGTGCTCGGTTTACCCACCCATGGGCAGCAAGCCCCCTCAGCAGGGAGAAGTGACCTCTCACCAAAGAACCATCCTTGACACTTACTTGAATTGCCTTTGATTGATTGATCTATGGACTTAACTTGATGAGTAACCTTGAATTATTCTTTAAGTCCTTTTCTTTCTACTAAATGATCTCCAATCATTACTAGAACTTGAACCTCATCTTTATCTTGAGTTTGATCTTCATTTTCAAATTTGAGTACTAAATTTATACACTAAGTACATTCCACAATCAATGTCCTTGTACTCATTTCTTGTCATGCTTCTAGATTAATTCAAAACCAAACTTAGGTGCCTCAAACACTTATAAATATGTTTCCAACTTGAGGACCTTTCACTTAAAGTGACTCTAGATCATTCCAATAATTGTCACTTTTCTGGTAGATTCTGTATCCTTCAAAGAATAATTCATATCTCCCAATGTACAGATCCAAATGCTATAAAATTTGGTGGAGATGTGATTCACTAAGTCATCTAGCAGCTTTAAAAATTTGAGATTCATTTGACATCTAGATTGCTACCAGATTTCAAATCTTCCACCACTGCTACATGCTGAAAACTGCTGCACTATAGCTGACAAGATGTACTCCAAAGGCGAAGCATCTCTTATCCAATTCTCATGAAATTTGTACAGGATCTTATAACATAAGTCTAGAGCATGCATACCAATATTCATGCCAATCCAAGTAGATTTGATCATCCAAACTCAGACTTGATCACTGCTAGCTCAGATTTTCAACTTTGGACAGATTTCAATACATTGAGCAATACTTCATCAAATATGAATCAAACTTGAAACTAACTTGTTTGAATACTTTCACAAGACATATATCCATCTAATCCACTTACTAAATGTCATCTCATGAATTTATCCAACACAAATCAATTCAAACTTGATTACTTAAGCATTTAATCCATTCAAACATCTCATAGCAAGCAACATTGCATATATATATATCCAATTCAATCAACTCATATGCACCCAAGTGAAATGATCAACAAGAGATATACCTTGGTTGGCTCATGATCATCCAATAGCAAGCTTTCAACTTGAATATTTGCAAGCCATCAAATATATCCAATAAATCACCACAATCTTTAACATTGCACTTGTATGTTGTAGCACTTGGACTTCACTTATTTTGACTTGGCATTGGGATTGGATATGCATTGAGCTTCATAACTTGACTCAATATATGATGAACAATATGAATCCAAATGAATCAAGCCTCCAATGCCGATGGTACCTACAAACAATCATCCACTTTTTGATGGTACCCAAATAAGTTTGGGTCCTCTCAAGTTAGGAGCAACATACTTAGGCAAAGCCTTAGTATGGGTAGCGGGATGTTTTGCAATTCCAACCAATGAGGTACCATTGCCATCCTTTCTAAGCATGTTAGTATTATTAATTGAACTAGGCTTAGAATTATTACCTAGGGGACATGAATGAGCCATGTGTCCCCTTTCCCGGCATGAATAGCATCTTCTCTTTGGTTGAGCCTTTTCTTCCTTGCTCATGTGATGCTCTTCATTGCCTTGCCTCTCATGAGTTGCTTGAGCATTCTTCTCAAGCTTGGTAGGACACCCCGAGGCAAAGTGTCCCATATCTTCACACTTGAAGCACTTGATGTGAGCCAAATTTCTTTTCTCAATTTGATTCTTGCTCATCATCTTGGTATCTTGGATTTGCATTGGATGCCTTCCTCTTCCACCCCTTCTTGTTTTCTTTTTCTTCTTCTCATGCTCAACGTGTGGCTTTGGTTGAGGCTCTTCTTGTTGCTTCACTAGTTTCTTGCTTGGGCACATTGAGGTGTAGTGACCCCATGTATGGCACTTGAAGCACTTGCGTTTGAGCCTTTCTTCTTCTTTCTTCAACTTGAGCTTCTCTAAGTTGGGGCATGTTTGGTGAAGATGACCCACTTCATGGCATCAGTAGCACATGAAATGAGAGAGCTTCTCTTGAGCTAGCTTCTTCATCTTCCTTTCTCTTTTCTTTTCTCCTTTGGTCATATTCCTCTTGCTCTTGTTGAAACCAAGGCCACTCTTGTCACCAAAGTTTCTTTGAGTTTTCAACATATGCTCAAAGGTGACTTTTGAGTTGTAGCACCTCTCTAACTTGTTGCTCAATTTCTTCACTTCACTTTTGAGCTCATTGTTCTCCTTCAAAATGTTAGTCTCACAAGACATAGAAGTAGAACAAGCATATATATGTGAAGAACATGGCATATCTAATAAGTCATCACAAGAGGTGGATACATGCTTTCTCCCTACATCACATGGGTTAGTCACATTTTGCAATTGATCATTTGATCCATGTGATGAGCTCTCATTAATTTTAATTTTCTTTAATAACATCTTAAAGAGAGAAGCATGTTCTTGTACCAAATTATCATGAGCAACACTAAGTTCCTCATGAGCCAATTTTAGCTCCTCATGTGAACAAGTAGTAACATAAAGTAGATGCTTTTGTTGTTCACATGTGGTTTTTAGAAATGAGTTTTCATTTTCCAATTTCATGGTTTTAGCTTTCTCATTTTCTAAAGACATGTTCATGCTAGCAAGTCTACTAACAAGCTCATCATATGAATCAACATGATCAATCACATTATCATTTGATACCTTTGTGTCACCTAGTGACATGAAGCAATGTGATGTAGTGGATGGGCTTGTAGTAGCATCTTCAAGGCCCGAGCATGAACCAACATTGTCACCATCAAGTGTGCTTGGGGTAGAAACATCACTTGCAATACTTGATGCATCATCACCATCCTTGTCAAGTGAACTTGTGGTAGATCGATCATCATCATCACTTGACCATGAGGTGGAGCAATCCTCCACAACCATCGTGTTGTGGTCATGCTCAACATCATCATGTGCAACCTCCTTGGACTTGACATCATCGTCATCATCAGTGATAGCTCTATACTTTTCATTGAGATAGGCTCATATCTCATGAGCAGATTTGAGGTCCATGATCTTACCAAAGATGCTATCATCCAAAGATCTATACATGATGTTAGTAGCTTGGATGTCAAGATCTAGGCATTTCTCTTGTGCTTGAGTTAGATTATCTTCATCCAACACATGAGAAAAGCCTACATCTACCATCCACCACATTTGAGGGCAAATAAACTTAAAATTGCATATCATCCAATTTTTCCACCGTGCAAAGTGTGTGCCATCAAACATGTGAGGACAATCAGTATCTAGTCCATATTCCGCCATCCTCTCGTGTCGGTGAAGACCACAAATGAGAGACTAGGCTCTGATACCAATTGAAGGGTCGAGATGGCGGACTAGAGGGGGGGTGAATAGTCCTTTCTAAAATTAATCGCGTCGGCAAACCGAAACAAATGCGGAATTAAAACTATCGGTCTAGCCAAGACTACACCCCTCTATCTAAGTTTACAAGCACCTCACAAAGATCCTAATTATGTAACTAAGGTGCTTTCCTTAGCAAGAGCTCTCCTAAACAATTCTAGAGCAAGGTCACACAAACCTATGCACTAGTACTTTAGCAAAGCCGGGGAGCTCCTACACAATTCTAGTAAGCAAAAGCACGAAGCCACCTAAGCTCACTAGCAATGCTCAATAGCAAGGCAACTAATGCCAAACTAGAGAGCGCAAATTACTTAGCTACACAAACTAAGCAATATGACTAACAAGGTTACACAAACCAAATTAGCCACGCAACGGGAGCTACTTCTATGCTACACAAGCAAGAAGGTAACTAGCTAACTACACAAGTAAACTAGTTACAAGAGCAACTACACAAGCACAAGTATATGAATGTAAATACAAGCTTGTGAATCGAAAGCAAACCACCGAGAAGATGTACACAATGTTGACATGACGGTTTTTCACCGAGGTTCACTTGGTTGCCACCAAGCTAGTCCCCGTTGTGGCGATACACCCACTTGATGGATCACGAGCTAATTGACTATTAAGAGTCAAACCCTCAGCGGGTGCTGCACATCCACTCTCAAGATGGGGATCCTCCAAGCCACGAGCTTTACTAGAGTTGCTCTTCGCGATCCCCGCGGGGTGAGCACAATCCCCCTCACAAATTCTCCTCCGGAGCCACGCACAATCTCCACGCATGCTTCAACAGAGTCGTAAGCCACCAAGCCATCTAGGAGGTGGCAACCTCCAACAGTAACAAGCACCACCGGCTTGCAACACGATCACCTAGTGCCACTCGATGCAGTCCTCTCGATGCAACGCACTAGAATCGCTCTCTCACTCGATCCGATGAACACTATCAAGCATGAGTGAGTTAGAGGGCTTCCAAGCACTACCACATAAGCCACCAAGGCCAAAGTGCGCTCAGCTGCCGGCCAAGGCCGGCCACAACATCTATTTATAGCTCCACAACGAAATAGAGCCGTTAGTCCCTTCACTGGGCAAGTTTCGGGTCGATCGGACGCGCTGGTTGAACTGACCGGACGCGTCTGTCGAACTGACCGGACACGCATGTCAGTAGCGTGCTCCAATGGCTAGTTTTCACGCGTATAAACTTGTATTGACCAGACGCGCTGGTCACTAACGGGACCGAACGCGCAGGTCGCAGCGAAAACCGCGAACAGAGAGGTTCCAGCAAGCTCCCGAAGTGACCGGACGCGTCCGGTCATCACTGACCGGACTCGCTGCAGCGTCCGGTCACTTTCGCCCACGAAAAACACTGACCGGACGCGCTAACCGGACGCGCAGGTGCTGACCGGACGCGTCCGGTCACGAGTCCGGTCACAGACCACTCTTCGGTAAAACGACGATATCTCTTAGCTCCGAACTCTGATTTCGATGATCTTGGACATTTTGAAAAGCTTACTCAGAGGGCTACACAACCCACTAGAGCACTTGATCCAATTCACAATGGATCAAAGCAGTATTCCACTCCAAGAGCCATCCTAGTGTCCGAAGAACACCGAAAAACCTTTCTCTCTTCTCCAAGTTGATCAACACCAACTCCAACACCTTCTCCTTTGCAAATGTGCCAACACCACCATGTGTACACCACCATGTGCATGTGTGTTAGCTTTTCACAAACATTTTCAAAGGGTTAGGCACTCAACTTGCCTCGCCACTCGATCCTAACACGTATGCAAAGTTAGATCGCTCAAGTGGCTCTAGATGACCAATATGCAAACAAGTTTGCCCCTCTTGATAGTACGGCCATCTATCCTATACCCGGTCATCAACTTCTCTACACACCTATGACCGGTAAAATGAAAATGCCCTAGGTTATACCTTTGCCTTGCGCATTCCACTCTATCTCCTCCGACGTTGATGCAACACATGCACCAACCATATCACAAATGATATGATCCATTTCATATCATCACATGACCGTATTGGTTCATCGATCTTGACCTCACTTACTCTTCACCGTTGCCTCGGTCCATCGGCGCCAAGTCTTGCTCAAGCTTCACCGCCTCGTGGTCCATCGCTCCAAAGCCTCCGACTTGCCCTTCACACTTGCAACCGGTCCATCAAGCCAAGCCTCATCTTGATCTTCGCCACCTTGGTCACATGACTCTATGTCATGTCTCATATGCAATGAGCTCCTTCATGACACAATCATATGTGGACTAATTCCCTGTGTATCTCACATAAACACAATTAGTCCACCTAAGGTTGTCACTCAATTACCAAAACCAAACAAGGACCTTTCAGCGTGACCGTAGTAGTTAGCTTTCTTTTAGTACGCTGTTTCCTCGTGTGGTGTATTGTTCTTAGTTGTCCCTATTTGTTTGCTTGTATGCCTCTTAGTGTGCTGGGTTGCTATGATCTACGAGTAGAAGAAAGACTATCCGTGAGCGCCGATGATCAGAAGGTGATGACCAGAAGCAACGTATGAGAAAGTTTGGGCAAGTGTTAAGGCAGTATAATATGGGACCATCCTTGTTGTCCTATTCACTGAAATTATCATACGTATGCATGTGTCCTCCGTGACAACCGTAGAGATTATAACATAACTATTGATTTCCTGTCCCCTTGTCACCTATGGGTTGTGCATTTGGGTAGCTATTTCTAGCGCTTAATTATAAACAATGATCTTGTAATATTGACTAATGGATTATGCAACCAACCTTTCTATGTTGCTCTAGTTTCTCTCCATAAGGACTCATCTGTGAACGAACATCCAGGACTTACAGTACAACTGTGAGGGCTATATGGCTCTAGCTCTAGTTGTTTGAAAGAACTTTTCTAGCTTGTTAGCGGTTACCTTAATTGGCGTAAGAATGACTTGACGATTCGGGTATAGGATAGCTTCTAGTCCCATGTGTATAGCCGGGAAGGAATGTTCCATGTGAAAAGGGGGGTTCCTATATATGCTTGCCGAGTGAATCTAATGGCCCTAACTTGTTAGACGAACTTTTGAATGACTTTATATGATTTTCGGTGTTTTGGGACTAGCAACCCCATGCATTTGGAAATCATGACTCATAGTGAAAGTGTACACCTCTGTGCAGAGTTTAATAATCTGGTATACTAGCCGTGCTCACGGACACGAGCGGCCTTGGACCTTCACGGAATAGATATACATTAATGGCTTTATGTTTTTGCTATTCGTTATTCATAATTACTTGATCATTGTTGATGGAGGGAATGGTGATAAACCTGTTGCTACTCTATCTATTAAAATGTATGATTCATAAAAGCTAACCACAGTAAAACAGTGTCTAGCCTTTTGTGCCTTATGAACCCTGTGTTATGCTTGTTGAGTTCGACATTGACTCACTCTTGCTATTTCCCCAACACTATAGTGTATAGTAAGGTGCTGCTCAAAAGAAGAATAAAGACGTAGTAGAGTTTCCAGAAGACTACCAGAAGTGCTTGGCATAAGGAGCCCCTAGTCAGCCGTCCCTGAGAAGAATGGTGCCTAAACTTTAGTCACCGTTCCACGATACTCTGATGTAAGTGTTTAATATAGCTATGTCTACGTTATATAATAACATTGTTTCTGATACTTTTTCATTCTGACATATGTGTGGACTTCCTGGGCACACATATGACAAGCCTGATTTTGTTCTTTAGAAAACCGGGTGTGACAGATCCTCCGTCACTTATCACTATCCTCGGGACTGCAAATCTTAGAAATATTATCTCTTCAAACATCCTCTTGGAATTTATGTTATCAACATTCTTGCATGGCAGAGCTTCTACCCACTTGGAGACATAATCTACTGCCACCAGAATGTACTCGCATTTCTTTGGTGGTGGGAATGGTCCCATGTAGTCTATTCCCCAGACATCAAAGAGTTCGATCTAAAGGTTGTTGATGAGTGGCATGGCATCTCTTGTATTGATATTGCCATGCCTCTAACATGGTCCACATCTTCGGATGAATTCTCTTGTGTCTTAATACATTGTTGGCCAAAAGAATCCGCATTGCTAGATCTTTGCATGTGTGCGGAATGCCCCATAATGTCCTCCATATGGTGATGAATGACATCTCTCAATAATTTTTATTCCTTCCTCAACAGGTACACATCTCCTGAGTAGGCCATCTGAGCAGACTCGAAAGAGGTACAGTTCATCCCATATGTGAGTACGACTTTCCTGAACGAGTTTCCTTTTGTTTGCTCCTGGTGGTACATATCCTGAAACCATAAAATTAACAATATCTGCATACCAGGGGTCAGATCTGTTGATCCCGTAGAGCATGTCATCCTAGAGTGAATCGTCGATGGGCATTTCCTATGAATTCTCAAACTGCATTCTAGACAAGTGATCGGCAACAGAATTCTCTACTTCCTTTTTATCTTTTATGTCTAAGTCAAATTCTTGGAGTAACAAAATCCATCGTATTAAGCAGGGTTTAACATCTTTCCTAGTGAGCAAATATTTTAGAGCAGCATGATCAGAATAAATAATTATTTTAGCTCCCACTAAGTAAGATCTAAACTTATCGATAGCAAAAACAACAGCAATGAGCTCTTTTTCAGTAGTTGCATAATTAAGCTGAGGTCATGTTAAAGTTTTGCTAGCATAGGCTATTGCATGATGCTTTTTATCTTTAGTTTGTCCTAAAACTGCCCCCACAGCATAATCACTTGCATCACACATAATTTCAAAAGGTAAAGACGAATCAGGGGGTTGAATGATTGGTGCTGAGATGAGTGCTTTCTTTAAAATTTCAAAAGATCTTAAACATGAATCATCGAATTCAAAAGGAACATCCTTGGCTAGCAGACAAGTAAGAGGTCTAGCAATAAACGAGAAATCTTATATAAATCTACGATAAAAACTAGCATGACCAAGAAAACTTCTAATTCCTTTCACATTCACAGGTGGATGTAGTGTTCAATTACTTCAATTTTAGCTCTATCTACCTCTATACCTCTTTCAAACACTAAGTGTCCTAGCACTATTCCTTCTCTAACCATAAAATGACATTTCTCCTAATTAAGGACTAAGTGCTTTTCTTCACATCTTTGCAAAACTCTATCTAAGTTTTCAAGACAATCATCAAAAGTTTTTCCATAAATAGAAAATGCATCCATGAAAACTTCCATAATCTCTTCAATCATTTTAGAAAATATAGACATTATACATCTTTAAAAATAAGTTGGAGCATTACATAACCCAAAAGACATTCTACGATAAGCATAAGTTCCATAGGGACATGTAAAATTAGTTTTGCTTTGATCATCAGGATGGATAGGAATCTGGTGATACCCCGAATATCCATCAAGGAAAAAAAGAAAAAATGATTGGCTAACCGTTCTAACATCTCATCAATAAAAGGCAACGAAAAATGATCCTTCTTAGTAGCTTTATTAGGCTTTTTATAGTCTATGCACATCCACCATCCTGTGACGGTACATTGAGGGATCAACTCATTCTTCTTATTCTTAACAACAGTCATGCCTCCCTTTTTAGGCACCACTTGGACAAGGCTTACCCACTCACTATGTGGCACTGAATAGATAATCCCGGTGTGCAATAGTTTCAAAACTTCCTTCTTAACAACCTTTCTCCTCGCATTGTTAAGTCTTCTTTGTGGTTCTCTAGAAGGTGGAATAGTAGGATCTGTTGGTATGCGATGGGTACAAAGGGCAGGACTAATTCCTTTAAGATCTTGGAGTGAGTAGCCAAAAGCTAATCGATGTTTCTCCAAGATAGCCATTAAGCGAAGAGTTTGTTCCTGAGTGAGTTTATCACTTATGATCACAGGGAACTCTGGATCATCATTTAGGAAAGCATATCTAAGACCAGTTGGTAAAGGTTTAAACTCTATAGGAGGTCTAGGTGGCTCTGCAAACTCATCTAAAGGTTCAGGCTCAGAGTAATCAACCACTTCTTTTATGAAGAATTGAGCATGATCCTCTAGACCTGAGTCAACTAAGAACTCTAGAGAAGCAGCCTTAAATTCCTCTAGTGGGTCAGTTTCTGAATAAGATTCGGTCCTAATGCTTAGAGAATGAGATATAGATACTAGGAATTGGAGTTTCTTTCCAAAATAAATGTTTAATTTCCCAGTTTGTCCTTCATAAAGGAGTCTTCTAAAGGGTTGTCCTATCAACAGGTCGAAGTCCCATATGGGGAAGACATAAAAGCTCAAATGAACCAAAGTTCCTTCTACCTAGATTGGTTGGATATGTAAAATTCCTAAACTGGGGACAATATGTCCTGAAAGACTCTTCATTAATTTGGTAGTTGGGGTTAATGTCATGTGCTTCATTAGATGTTGTGCAAGTGAAGCAGACATGATATTAATACCCACAACTAGATTATAGAGAGCATTTATGTGGTCAGAATCAATTGAGCAATGTATTGGAAGAGAGCGTGAATCCAAACGGATCACATCAGAAGAAAGCTCTGATTCCTCTAACCATGCACTGCTTATGATTGATACTAGCTCTGCTAAAGTGCTTCTATAAGAAATATCCTCAGAAAGATTCAAAGATTCTCTAAGATGATTACGATGATTCTGTGGTTTCTTTATAGAATGATAATTCATAACGTTTCCAAAATAAAAAAAGATTAGGTTCGATATCAAGCATAAAATCAGGAAATAGAATTTCTTCTTCTTCTTGCTCAGAGCTTGGAATAGCTGAAATAGATGGTATATCTGGCAAAGAATTTGCTTCAGCTACTTCAGGTTCTTCTTCTAGGAGATTATCTAACTCAGAGGATAAGATTTGATCTAAGATTAATCTTGCTTTTTCTGATGAAACATGCAAGAATGATCCTCTAGAAGTTGTATCGAGCAACTGCTTACTCTTTTTATGAAGGCCTTTATAAAAATGTTGAAGAAGAATAGGGTCTTGTAAACTAAGATCCGGGCCAGATGCTAAAAGAGTAGTGAAACGATTTTAGGATGAGGCCAAAGATTCACTAGGTTCTTGCTTAAAAGTCAGAACCTTGACTCTAAGGTCGACGATTTGGGAGATAGGGTAGAAATCTAGGAAAAAATTAGAATGTAAGGATCCCCAATCTTCTTGTTGCTTACCTACGGCTTTATCATACCATTGTCTAGCTTTTCCCTTTAAAGAGAAAGGAAATAGCTTCCAATGTAAAGTTTGATCAGACATGCCCTCTATGCGAAGACAGTCACATGTTTGCTCAAAGTCTCGGATATGAAGGTAAGGGTTTTCGTCTACTCCTCCTAAAAAGGATAGGCTTTGGACCATTACAATCAACTGTGGACTCAGCCTATAGTTAGGGGTTTGGATAGGTTGTGATGACTCCCATGGCACTAGGCTGGTCTCCGTGGGTGCAAAAAATTGAAAGATAGGAATTAAATTTATGTTATCCATAAGGATATAAAAAGGCAAGAAGAATAAGGTAAGAAATAAAAAAGGAAAAGATAAAAGTATAGGTACAAGGTAAAGCAAGACTTAAGGTTAACTCAGCTGACGTCTTTCTCCCTAGCAACGGCGTAAGAAATGCTTGTTGACATTAAATATGCACACGAAGAAATTCAAGAGAAATAATCTACAAGCGCACGGACATCGGTGAGCACTTCACCTAGGAGATAAGTCCAAAGTATCATATTTATTTTATCCACAAGGAGAAAGCGTGCGATGACTAACCTAGTCTTTACTATTACCCTTGGGACACACTACAAGGTGGTGAAGATACAAGTGATTAGAGAGAACTACGATGACAGTCTGGTTCCAACCTATGGCAAGCTATGATACTAATGGTCTAAGGGGAAATACCGTTGGAAAAGAGACACCACAGAGGATGATTGACCAGGGTACTTAAATCCTACCAAACCTTCTGATGGGTGGAGGGCTCCAAAGGTAACAATGGGATTGTCACTTCCCACGCTACTACACACCGATCCGGCCAGATAGGGGGGGTATCTACGAGTATTCTTAGCCCAAGCACCACACTTATGCTACGAATGATTACTCTATTCCCTATGCAAAGCGAATAAAGTAAACTCGTAAACCAAAGAACAATAATAACAACATACTTAGTATTAGAAGTTGAATTGCCAGAGAATCCTAGAACCAAGCCTTGAGTTAGGAGACTTGACCCCGTAGATACAAGCTTGGAGAGGAGACACCGACATGCCAGGCTTCCTCCAATCTTCTACCTCCACTCTAACTCTCATAATCTAGAAGAATAACTCTAATCTCACATAGAGACTACAAAGCTAAACTCTCTTGTATGTGCCCTAGAGAAAGATCCATTCAAGCGACCCCTCTTAGGCGAATTCTCTCTGGAAAATATGAATTAGGGTTTCTAAACTCTCTCCTCTAGGGGCCAGGGGCCTTGCTTATATAGCCCCCTAGGAAGCACCACAACCCTCGGATCAAACCGACCTTGATCAATGATTATTATTCATCCTCAAAGGCGGTGAAGGCAAGTTCTGCGAGGTGGAGCCTAATTGGCCACCTAGGTGGGGCGGCCGCCCCTAGGGCTGGGCGCTCGCTCCTGTCATAGTGACAGGTGGGTCCCACCTCCTAGGGTTTGGCTTTCTAAACCTTCTAGATTATACTTTTTCCATACGTGGCCCTTTCTCTCTATGTAAACCTAACATGTGGGCCATCTTTGATTATTTTCAGCTGGCACCCTGCAGAAATAGATATTCACCAAAACTCATGAAATTATGTTAGTTAAACACCTAGTCTATGGTGATAATTGATTTTATAGCATTCTTTTAATTAAGTCGACAGTTAAAAATGATAGTTAATTACCATCAACAACTATCTCCGACGACGACAGGGGACGAATGGTGTCCTCGAGTTGGTGGAGTAGCTAGACATGGTCACCTCCACCCTCTATGAGGAGAGCCAGGAGGTAGATCAGCTGCGCCTCTCCGTTGCCGCCACAAAGCGGGAAATAGACGCGGTGGAGCTTGCCGCCGCTGAGGCCCAGGCAGGCCTCGCTATAAGGCATTTGGCATCTTGCTTTTTCACTACGTGCTATGTCGTGTGATCTATTGTAGCATTTTCTTGTCTCCTTTTTAGCCATCCAGGAGCTAGCTAGGTAGCCAAGTATAATGCCCGTGTCTCCTTTCGGATGGAGGCCGAGAGCAATAGGTGCTACTAGGAGCTCCACGCGACAGCAGGCAACGCCGTCCGTGTGCTTTCGCCTCCTGTGCCTATGGGGACAACCTTGGCAGACCGCCTCCACACCATGCCACCATGGGTCATGGAGGTGGCCATGTACTGCATTCGCCTAGGGGCCACTTCGGCCATGGTCATCGCCTAACTTTGGCTAGGTGAGGACCTAACAATGGTGGAGCCGGGGTTCCCAGGAGAGACGAGCTATTGACAGCACGAGAACCTTATCGGCGAGTTCTCCACCATGGGCGATGGTGTCTTGGCTATGGTGGATGTAGAGGACATCGTTCGTAATGCTCCCCACTAGTAGTTTGATTGTAACATGCCTTTGTACCCTGAATAAAAATGTTCATAGTATTTAATAGTTATTACTTGAGTTCATCTCTATTTGCTGTGACTTGAACATTCCATTTGTGAGCCTTAGAGTTCGCAGACCATATGACATGTCCATCATTAGTAGGTGCTAACATCTCCCAATCATCACTGCCGGTAGTCTTCACCACCGCTTTGGTCAATTTCCAAGCCCGCGTGGGAGTCCTACTCATCACTCCCGCGCGTATTTACAAAGTTTTACAGAAATTTGCATTCCCATGTTTGATATAGTTTCTTAAAAGGACACTCCCCACTATATCTTTCTCCTCCTTAGTGCTGCTATTCCTCATCACCACCCCTGCTCTCCAGTGCCGAACTGCGCGATCGCCCCTGCTCAACAGCATGCAAGCCGTCAATCAACGCCGACAAGCTAGGGCTCCACGCCGGTACCTCACTAGCAGGTAGACAACACAGATCCACTGGTGACCAAGCTGGTACTCATCACCGTCATCGCCGCTCGAGCTCAATGCCGCAAAATCCAAAGGCAATGGTAATGCTTTTGCACTTTCCTTATGCATTGTTCTTGGATTTTTATTCCCTTCTTCACTCATCTGAGTACGAATGAAGCTTCCATCTTATTATTAATGAGCTCACAAACACATCTCCATAGTCGCTCCTTCTCTGATTCAGGCGACAACACTGCTGCTTCCATCGCCATCCCCGCTCCACCAAATCCTCGTCAAGATAGAGGAGGAGGCCCTAACAAGATGAACGAAGTGGCCATCCTCACAGACCATGTCTTGGTCCTCATCCTCAGCCACCTCATCGCCTGCTCCTTGTGCAGCTACAAGTGTGTCTATCGCTCCTGAAATATAGCCTCATCTCGAGATCCGAATACCGTAAGGAGCTACCCTAGATTCTCGCTAGATTCTTCTACCGCAGCTAGAAATGCAAACGCAACTTCACTAGCTACAATGGTGAATACCCCTCCTTGTCCTTCTTGCCCTTCCCCATTTAGGATGTCATGATCTCAGATTGCTCCCGGGGCCTCATCCTCTTCTGGTACTCTAGGTTTCGCTATGTTGTCTACAATCTAGTGACTAAGAAATGGTTACTACTGCCAGATAGAAACCATTCTTATGGTTCAGCTCGCTTGGGGTTTGATTCGATAGTCTTCTCATACTTCCATGTGTTTGAATATGGGATCAATGATGATGACTCCTTAGGTGTCAACATCTACTCATCTAAAACTAGAGCATAGATGTTTAAAGAATCTGAATGGGGCGAGGATATTGTAGTATCCACATATGGGAAATGTGTGTTTGTTAATGGTTTTATGCACAAGCTGGAGTTCACCTAGATAGTTGTTGTTGATATGGAAGGAAAGACATGAAGGAAAATTCATAGGCTAACTGGTGATGCAATCTTCATCCATGAAGCTCAGAGTTAGTTGTATTTATGTACTGCTAATACTTTGAATAGGTATGAGCTTTCAATCAGAATTCTTGAAGACTATGGTACTAGTAAATGGACATTGAAACATAAGAAGAATATTGAAATTGGTACTGAGGTTTGTGATGCGACCTACAAAGTGATTGCATTTCATCTAGAATTGAATTTGATTTTTCTTGTTGGGGAGGACAAATCACTATTTACATGACATGAACCGCAGTAAAGTTGATGTCCTCCCTGCCCGGGCCATCGGCTATCCTAGAAGTACCTAGAAACTATTATGTATGAGCAGTGGACCTCACTTGCTTCCTTATGTTCCCTTATTCATGGAGTCATTAGCACAACAATAAAGGTGCATATGCTGTATTTTGTTGTAATTACATCATGCCTTTGTTCAGGTAGGTAGTTGTATTTATTCTATATATAGGCCAATTTGGGCTTCGTAACTAAAGGAATGGTGTGTTGAATATTATTAATTGTGCTGCTTTGTGCAGGTGAAGTCTGAGTGCTTTTGAACAATTTTCCTGCATTGGCTAGGAGAAAGAAGAGGGGTTCCATGGTGCATTGCTTGCCAATTCAAAGGATTCACTAATTATATTCATTTTTGCCTAGCAAGTAGGAGTGCCACATAGGAGGAGCACAGCTATGCCATTTTATTATGTAAGTCTGTAGAGATCAATACCTTTAGTTTACAATCACTGTACTGCTTGTGTTAGGACATCAGTTGAGAAAGATATTATGGTAAGCGTCCATTGTTATTGTAAGAACATGGTTTATGGATGCAATGATTATATCTATATGCTTTATTGTCACACCCGGTTTTAAGGACAAAACCAGACATACACTATATGTGAAATAAAGTAGACAAATCTCACATATAGCCACAGATAAGTGTAATATCAAGAGACAAATGCTTAATATACATAACACAATAGTATAAAATATACCTTGGAGAATAACACAGCGGAAAAACAACTCTGAACACCGGGTGTAGACCTCACTCTAGGATCAAACTGACTGGTTGATCACAAGCCTAACAAATTCCAGAATCTAGAAAATCGGGTACCCTTCCTGAGATGTGGGAAATAGCAAGAGTGAGTCCATGTCAAACTCAACAAATATAACATGGGGTTCATGAGGCTCAAAAGGTTTGACACAGGTTTACTGCGATAGCTTTTATTAAGTCATCTTTTAGCAATTGAGTAGCAACAAGTTTACCATAAGCCCAAATAACCTCATGATCATGTATACGAGAATAATGTATAGCAAGAAACAATAATCATTAGTGAACATCAATATCATCAATGTTATCATTATCATCAGTGTTCATCATTTATTCTGTAAGGGTCCAAGGCCACTCGTGACCGTGAGCACGGCTGTTATAACAGTTTTACACTCTGCAGAGGTTGTACACTTTCACTGCGAGTCATGTTTACCCATATGCCCGGGATCGCGACTCCCAAAACACTTCCAAGGTGAGCAGGCAGGGAAACACTATGAAGCCTTTCAAAGGTTCGTCTAACAAGTTAGGGCCATTAGATTTCACTCGGCAAACAGATGTAGAGCCCCCCTTCCTGATGGCACAATAACACGCAGCCTATACACATGAGGACATAGGCCGCACTATACCCGATTCGTCAAGACATTCTTACGCCATAAAGGAATACCTCTAACAAGCTAGAAAAGGTCCTCATACTGAGCTAAAGCCAGAGCCATTTTAGCCCTCACAGTTGTACTGTAAATCCCGAATTTTTGCTTACAGATAAGTCCTTATGGAGAGAAACTAGAGCACCATAAAATAACCAAATATGCTCTAGCCCTCTTGAGTCATGTTTCTATAAAGCATCTTTTAAACGTTTATTGCATATACCATTTGTCAAGTTACAGATCATGGTTATTTATCTTGAGCGCTAGCATAATACTACCCAATGCAATGTTCCATGGGTGTCAAGGTACAATATACAAAAACTAGGATATCCTTAGGGGTAACAAGGTAGACACATGCACATGAATTAAGTATATTAAAGGTGAATATGAAACAAGGATGATCCCATGCTATACTTGCCTTAAATCAAGATCCTTCTTCTGATCCGAATCTTCAATTAATAGCTTCTTGAATCTCCACGTAAATCTCACCGACTGGACTTGATCAATAAATCACCACACACACATCGAGCAATCATACATGAAGCAAACAATGAATAATAATTAGAACAGTACACCAAACATAAGAAACAATATGCGAAAAAGGTTTTAAAAATGTTCTACGCATTGCTACGAACACACAGACGCGAAAAACAACACTCTAATCGAGGCTACGGTGAAAGAAACGACTACCAAAAGATTTTGTTGTATAAAACGGAAAAATTATAGGTCTCATTTGTTTTAACTATATAAAATCATATATATAGGATAAAATACTCTTTATAGACATTCAAAAGTGACTTAGGCTAAATTACATTTAAAGGAGAAATCAATAATATTTTATTCATAAATCTAGTTGCACAGTTATTAATCAAATTAGATCTAAACTATGAAATTTCAGAGATTTTGATAAAGAAAACATTAATACTAGTACATAGTTCATATTGTTATAAATCTATTGAAATTTGAACGGACTAATTTGGAATTAAAACAAATAAATTATGTATTAAACGAGATTTTCTTTATTAAAGTAATAGATTAAATCTCATATCAGAACTTAAAAATAGAAAACCTAACCAACAGTAACACTAACAGTATATCAAGTTTGTAAAACTCTTCTACACGTTACTACGATCACATAGACATAAAGATCACGAAATTTGGATTTAAAACGTAAAAGTTATGAGTTTTCTAAGATTTCCTATAGATAAATAATTACTTTAATATAAGCTCGAAAATAAATTATCTCAAACCTACTGTACAGTTCTATCATCATGTAGAGCTCGCAAATATGAATCTAACGCAATTTGAATGGATCAAATCGGAGTTAAAACGAAGATTCTACGATTAAAACAAGATTAGTGGCAAAACTGTAAATATCAGAAAACGTATTTTTCATTTACCGAAACGAAATACATTTTCAACCGATCAAAGCGTACTCTGAGCTTTACGTTTTAGGACTGCGGGTTGATATACTAAAAACTCAGGGTTTCCTTTACAAAATTACGAACGAACCGGTATCGACTATTCTCAGCCGTTGGATCTAAAGTGAACGGCTCGGATGGGATCGGAGAGGGAGCCGGCGGCGCTCCGGCCGGATTTGGTCCCGACGGCGACCTCCCGCGGCGGCGCCATGGCTGGAGTAGCCTAACTCGCTCTACGGTGCACAAAATCGCAAAGCAAAGGTACCGGCAGGTAGATAACTTCAATGCGACCTTACCTAGAGCAAAATCGAGGCCGAGAACGAAGCGAGGAAGACGTGCGGCTTGAGATGGCGGACGGTGAAGCTCGTGCTCGCGGTGACCTAGCTCCCGAGCACCAAAGCGGCTACAAAAAGACGAGATGAGGGCGGAGAGATGCGGGGGTCTCGTTTTATAGCCCGTAGGCATCACGAAAAATGGAAAGGGAAGGATACGGAGGAGGATTCGGATCTCCCATATCCGATGGAGAGAGGAAGGCGGCGCTCACGGTTGGAAGGAACCGGAGGAAGGAGAAAGGAAAGGGGAGGCGGTCGCTGACGGGTGGGACCGGATCGTCAGCGGCTCGGGTGCGGGACGTGGCCGCGTGCGCGAAGACAGGCCGGCTGGCCGTGGCGTGGACTCGGCCCAGGAACCGGAGGCGGGCGCAGGGGAAAGGCGGGCCACGCACGGGGAGGCAGGCCGAGGCGGACGCGGGGAAAAGCGGCGGGCCACGTGCGCTGGGCTGCGGAAGAAGCGGGCCGAATTCTGAATGAAACTGATTTCCCCTTTTAGTTTTTCTTTTTCTAGTTTTTCAAAACCATTTTCCAAAAGATTTTGAAATCCATTTCAAATTTGATTCAAACCACTCAATACAAAATTTCAAATGCAGCAGCATGAATGCTCAATCATGTTTCTACCCTTATATTTGATTTTAAATTTATAAAAATTATTATTATCCTAAATTTGCATGCTCACAAAAATATACAAAAATCATATTTCTCCTACTTTTCTTCTTTTCAAAATTTTAGGGTGTTACATTTATGTTCAATAAGCTATTAATGGCTGTTTATTGTTTTGTTATCACCACCGCTATTGGTGGTGCAAATGTCCAACACCGTCACTATACGTATTATGTGGCAGGGATAAAAGTGTATCACCACCGAATCATTTACTAACTCAACACCGACTAAACGATCATCAAAGGTGGATCATGGTGCAAGGCGACGGTGACCATGACCTTTGTACTGATAGTTCATACGCTGAAGCGACAGTGATGTTTACCTCTACAGACGTCTCGACCGTCGAAGCGACAGTGAAGCTACACCATAGATAGTCGGTTCGAGGCACAAAGCGATGGTGCTAGTGACCACTACACCAGTGGTTGATGTGCCCACACGAAGGTGATGATAGCCTCTACATAGGCGGATCATTTGCCAATATGGCGGTATTAGTGTATACCCAAAGACGGGTCGTGGTCCAATGTGACAGAAGCAAGGACCTTATCACGGATGGATCATAAGCCAATATGGTGGTCTAGTGTACAACGTAGTCGGTCTCAAATAGCGATGGTGAGGGCTATGATCATCACTGCCGATAGCTTGCTACCGAGGCCAAAATTGGACTGCGATGAGGGTTATGACATGGCTGTAAAAGGTCCGAGTGTAGTAGTGAAACACCAAATGTGTGCTCACATTAATTTTATTTTTGCAAATAGAAATATTAAAAAATAAATACTAATTTTAAAATAAGGTGGTTATGGGCTAAACCAACTTATGTTTGGGTTGAAACATTTAACCCACCTAATTAGAATATCAAATTAGCTCACAGCTAGTCCCAATCAGCCCATGTTACTGTTCATAGGAGGTACTATAGCGTCATGCTGCAGTACCTACCCCCACCTTTGGCATAAAAAACCCTAGAGCTTTCCTATAAAAAACCCTAAAGCTTCCTCTCCCCATAGCAGCCACCCTTTCATCTTCTGTTTTGGCTTCCACACATACCAGCGGAGAGGAGAACATGGGAGAGGAGCTCAAGAGGAAGAGGTGAAGAGCGGGACGACACCCTTTCTGTTCATAGCAGGTATACACCCCTACCATCTCCCATAGATCATGTTTATCGTATGATTCTATATTTGCTTTGGCACCTAGATCAGCAAAGTTGTTTGCATTAGCAAGAGAAGGGTAGAGGATGAAGGTTGAGGAATCATCATCTTTTCTCGTTTCCCTACTATTTTGCACATAGGGAAATCTAAGGTGATTCTTACCTCTACTATAGAACATGTATCTACAATGTTTTTGGCAATTTAGTTTATGGGAAAGGTCAATTAGAGGCGATATGTTGCTAAAAACCTTCGAGGCAATTGCTTCCCTTGTGTTCTAAATTTTTCAAAATTGATTGTTTCTATTTATCATGTCATTCGGTTGCCATAGTGGACAAATCTGCCATAACCTTGAATGTAAAAGTTGTTTATAGCTTCAATATCTTTGAGCTCATCAAATTTGAAGATTTTAGACTATGTGGTTCAGGAGTTATGTTTTCTTTGTGTGACTGTTGCTGTTCTGATGATATTTTGGACAATAACTGATCGATTTAGGTTTTGGCCCTGTTTGGGATCAAACTAGTTTTCCTAGTGAATATCATAGTTGTAGAGTTTTTAATAAGCTTTCCAACGGTGTTTAACATGTTAGGATATGTTTAGTATAACTCTAGTTATGATTATTTTATTTGACTGTTGTTTTATCATCATAAAAATTCAGTTAGTTTATGGGCTTGGTACCTTACTGCCTTTAAAAGTTGTAACATAAAAGTTGTATATAGTGCTGTTTTCTATTTTTTGGTGAATTTTCATAATGGTTGGATGAGTGGTTTAGTAGATATTGTCATTTTATCTTTGATTGTTTGAATTCAAGATAGATTCTATTGTTTGGACTCAACGGAAGTTTAGGCATGCTTAAGTTCAGAATAAAAATAGTTTGTCTTTATGAAAGTTGTAGGCATTGTTTTGAAGTTTCTGATTTTGTATTTATCTACTGCAATTGCTCTTGTTGATTTAAAGATACATAAAAACAAGCTGCACTGTTGCTATTAACCGAACATAGTGCTTATGGTGTGGTTTGCATGATGGGTTAGGGCCTAGTAGCACTTTTCATGCCATTCTTTTCATATTTGTGTGAATGTACAAATTGAGTTTATGTCAGGTGGTACTACTCCATAGTATGGCTAGTGCCTTTTGCATCACTATTTTGATGCAAGTAAACATAGTGGTGGCTTTGCTATAGTTTAGTTGTGTTATTTACTTCTACAACTATATCTTAATATCAGAAATATGATGAATAACCTAATGATCTAAATTCATTATTTCTAAGAAATCCAATTCAAAATTTGTTGTTTGGTATTCATTCATTTATGGTTATGTTTTGATATGAGGTTCAGCTTATAATGTTTGGTGAATATGAGCATGGTTATGTCATATATGGATGAGGCTTGTTGGTACTTGTGATTCGTTGGAAGATTTGAATCTTATGCTATACTTTATTTTGGGCCAAATTTATTCTTTTGCGATATGGCATTGAAATAGTTAACCATTGAATGAAGTGTCTCATATGCACATTGCAAGGCATAACTTTTGCATTTGAAGTTATTATGTCACCGTTTGCTGGCCACGACTTGTACCTGTACAACATCATACAGTGTCTCATGGAGGGGTATGATGCACACTCTTATAGTGTCTCGTGGAGGGGTAAGAGTGCATAAGAGCATGCCATTTGCATTACATACACATTCCTTTCATGTGGTGTGAAGTGAATGGAAGCGATTGAAAGCCCTAGTTTGGTTTTGGATAATTGATGAAACCTTAGTGTACTAACCTTTGTCTAAGTAATGGATAAAATAGGTTGGTACACACCAAGTGGTGGAGCTAGAAGATGGCATCCATGGTGATGGATGTGGCAAAAAAGAGAGATGAAGTGCTCCAACTTAGAAAAGAAGAAAGAGAAAAATAAAAATAGACTCAAGACAAAGGTATATGAGTAGGGCCATTTTTGTTTGGCCAATCAGGACACCATATAGGGTGTGATTGGGTTTAGGATAGATAGTCATACTATGAAGAGGGAAAATCAGGGTTAAAGTGGTTATCAAGTGCCACTAGGTGAATTCATACATGCATATGCATTAGGACCTAGTGTGCTAACTTAAATCCCTTGGAAATACTTTAAAAATGTTGCTAACTCATGTACACATGTGTTGGAATATTTGGAGTTGGCACACATGCATAAGGGTTGACGTTTGGAGATGAAAAGGAGAAGAAAACCAGCTTTGGACTCTGGGTTTAGGGGGTATAGACCATCAGTGATGGGTCCGGAACCTAACCCTTAGTGTCGCACCAGCTCCGGACCCTAGCAGGCGCTCCGGGCCGTGTTGCGAGGGTCCGGTTGGCCACATGGCACACTGGCATTAAAGAACAAGTTGTGGACTCTATCGTGTCTCGATTTGGTTGAGGGTCTAGACCAAGGACAAGTCCAAAGAATTATTTTGATCAAAGAGAGAGCAGCCGAAATGATCCAGACCCTACTGTGCATTAGTTCGAACGGTGGGATCGGATGCAGTCTAGAGCTATTTGAGGCATTCTAGACCTCTCTAGACGGGTTAGGACTCTATTGTGTGATAATTCGGACGCTGTGTTGAGGGTTTGGTTCAGACCACCTGATGGCTCGGTCCGGAGCAAGGTCTGGTGCCCCTTTGTGGGGATAACGACTAGTTGAAGCTTGGGGCTTCTATTTAAGTGCATTGACCGACTCTAACTCACTCTCTTGGACATTTTGATCATCCATATGTCCTTATGAGCTAAGCCAAACCTCTCCCACTCAATCTCTTGCTTGATTGTGCATCCAAGTGAGTTGGGAGTGATTCAGAGTGCTTTTGTTTGAGTGATTGCATCTAGTGGCACTTAGAGATTGTTATAGCTGTAGTTTTCTTGTTACTCTTGGTGATTACTGTCACTTAGATGGCTTGGAGCAGCTTGAGGAGTCTTGGCATGAGTTGGTGATTGTTCGTGGCCACTCTCGGTGATTTATAAGGGGTTCTTGGGCTTATTCCCTAGTGAAGCGCCAAAAGCCACTCTAGTGGATTGCTGATGACATTGAGTGCCATTATATTGTGTAGGTTCTTGCGGTGCCCTTGTGTAGGGCTAGGCTTGTGTACGCCTATTAGCTCGTGAAGTACCAAGTGAATCAACCGTCACAATGAGGACGTAGCTTGTTGGCAAGCAAGTGAACCTTGGGATTAATTATGTGTCAATTGGCTCTTTGGTTTTCACTTGGTATTCATATATTGTCACTTGCCACATTTGGTATAGCACTCTCTACCTCTCCTTGTATTTATATTCATATATCTTGTGTAGAGGTAGCTTGAGTAGCTAGTGTAGCTTAGTTGTAGTTAGTTAACTAGTTGTTTAGTTATTTAGCTAGCTCACTAGCTTAGGCAAGTAGTGACATAACCTTCATGTGCTTTAGTGATCTTAATTACTAGAATTGTGGATAGGTGGCTTGCCTTTTGAGTAGAGCTAGAGCAAAAGGTATTTAGCCATTGAATTGTCTAATAAAGTTGCTCTAGTGCTTTGTAGAAGATTTTTTTAGGCTATTCACCCCTATCCATTTAGGACCGTTCAACGATGTTATTTTGTTACTGAAGTGTGAGTCATGTATCGAGGTAACATTGAGATATGAATTTTTTATGGAAGTGAATTTATGTTTGTGATTCTATCTATCATTCATTAAGTTTTAAATATTAAAATAAATTGAGAGAGTGGTCTACAAGGTACAATATTTAAATTGATATTTGTCTATCTTTACTTTTTGTATACATTATATGACTCACTTAAATCATTGTCTATTGAACTTGTGAATTAAATGGAATGTTAAAACAGTTTACTTGTTAGGACTGTTTTCAATCTCACACTCGTTTACTATCTTTCTAGGTACTTGAGTGGCATGCTTTGAAGGGATGGGAGTAGTAGCATACCATGCACTTGATATAGTTATATAAATAATTTTAGTCTTCAATAATAAAGAATTGGATGTTTGGTCTTTTAAGAGTTTGGTTATACAGTCCTTTGTTTAGTTTTAAGAGTGGTTTTTGTTGGTTTAATCTCTAGCACTCATGGCCATTGTTAAGGTCATTCATGTTAGTGTGCTATATATATTATATATCCATTTCATGTTATTGTTATTATTTTTATGATCGCTTAAACAAATGTTGCTAAATTGTTTTTACAAGTTCAGTGATGGCAGGTGATGTTAGTGGCATCTCTGACTTGTTGCCATCGTCTGGGGTGTTACAGTTCATATTTGCTAAAGTACAAAAATATATATAGGGTCTGCTTAGCATGATTTCAACTTTAGTTTTGGTAGCATCTTCTACGGATGAGTCAGAGTAACTGTACCAAACACTTATGAATGAAGAACCATTTTTTATGAATAGTTGAGAAGTCAAAGCTGTTTTTAGATCAGAAACTGTAGCTAAAAAAGTAGCTCCTCCTAAGTGCTCTGGCTCCTTCAGAGGATCACTTGAGGAGTCGTATCAAATAACATAGTATGATTGACTGAGCTTACTTGAGTTAGTAACAGACCTAGTGCTTGAATAGAGTCCGAGTGAAGCTCAAGGTGCAAATGAAATTGTGTGATTTTAAGCTTGTAGTTTAGCATGATGCATCTCTATCATTCTCAAAGCGAACATCTTTCAAAGACTAGATCATGCTTGATCGATCTGTCTAATTACTTCATTTCTAATTATGACAATTTTCTATGTCATAACCAACCCATACTTTATTTGGTGAATAGACATGTTGATAACTTAGCTTCATTTGATCCAAAATCAAACAAATCTAAGTTCTCATATCTAAAGCCTTTGAATATAAGATGGATTCACACTCACTATCTGTAGGGTCAATATGGCGGACTAGAGGGGGTGAATAGCCCTTTCTAAAAATTAATCATGCCAGCTAACCGAAACAAATACGGAATTAGAGCTACCGGTCTAGCCAAGACTACACCCCTCTATCTAAATTCACAAGCACCTTATAAAGATCCTAATACGAGTAACCAAGGTGCCGGGCTAGGTAGAGCTCACCTAAGCAAAGCAAGGTCACACAAACCTATGCAACTAGTACTCAAGCAATTGGGGAGCTCCTACACATGCTAGTATGCAAAAGCACAAAACCTAATATCACTAGAAATGCTCAAAAACAAGGCTACTCAAACCAAATTAGAGAGCTCAAATCACTTAGCTACACAAAGCAATGTAACTAGCAAGGCTATTCAAGCCAACTAGTTACACAAGGGAGCTACTTCTATGTTACACAAGAAAGCAAAGCAACTAGCAAGCTAGCCAAGCTAACTAGTACAAGAGCAACTACACAATCATGAATGAATAAATACAAGCTTGTGTTTGAAGATTACAAACCAACAAGATGAACAATGTTGACATGGTGATTTTTATCCTGAGGTTCAGAGGTTTGCCAACCACTTAATTCCCATTGAGACAAGCTCTAAGGTTGCCACTGGTCCTCTTGCTAGTGGTGACCCACAAGTCACACTCTCCCACGTAGAGTGCTTACCACAAGCTATTGCACTTTGACATGATAGGACCACTTGTTGTCGTTCACATCTTGCTCCACTAGAGTTGCTCTTTCTAGCTCCTGTGGGGCAAGCACAACACTCCTCACAACCACTTCTCTAGAGCACCACTGTTGATGGTAGTTAACATATGTCATAAACCATCAACACACCTTACATAAAAGACTAAAATGGATCACCAACATAAACTTAGGGGTTTAAACTAATAAATTCTATGAGTTTTGGTGAATCTGTGTTTTCAACAGGATTTAATCAGAAAACTACCAAGGAGGACATATTCATCAAAGGAAATCATGGAAATCTGCCGCGTAACCAACATGGGAAGACTCTAGAAGACTCTCCACCAAAGCAGGGTTCAAGCCACTGCCAGGTGGGGCTGGCTAGCCCCACCTAGAGGCTGCTCGGCGCCTAGGGGTCCCACCTGTCAGCCTCCATGCTATGTCGGTTCTCCACCGCCTCCTAGGATGCATCTACGTTGTTTATTCAAGTCAATTTGATCCGAGGGCTGAGAGTTGATGCCTCAACCTATATATACCTGCCTGCACCTCCCTCAGGGCATGAAGCCAAGTTATATCCTGAGAGCTGAGAAGCCAAAAACCTTAATTTCTATGTCCACTAGGATGTAGAGCTAGCAATCAAGAGAAGATTAGTCCTCCATAGGATCTAGTCTTGTATTAGAGATAGTGAGATAGAGTGAGAGGGAAGAGTTTTGGAGGAGTCTCGGCCTATGAGGCCATTGGAGCCGGTCATCAGAGCTTTCTATTGATGATCACTAACACCTATTTTGACCATCAACATTACACCCAAAAGCATGACAAAGTGAGGTAAATCATCATCACATGTGTTGAATTTTGTTTATAATGCACTAGTTTCACTTGCGCCCATGTTTAATTAACATGGTTCAGGATCAACCCTTTTCAGGCGAAGATGACGAAAACCCCTATTCCCACCTAAATGAGTTTGAGCAAACCTGTGCATGCTTACGCATTGTAGGCGTGTCAAATGAAACCTTACGATGGAATCTTTTTCCTTTTCTCTTTGATGGGAAAAGCGAAATGCTGGTATAATCTCACCATAGGGACTAGGCAAGGAGATTAGGAAGCCCTATGTTCTAGCTTTTGCTTGTAATTTTTTCCCATCTCTAGGGTAGTCAGACTTCGTTCTGAGGTTCTATCTTTTAAACAAAAGAAAAAATATCTAGGCACGGTATGGGAATGCTTTAATACTCTTATTAATACTGACCCTAACCTTGCCATTCAAGACCCTATTCTTCTTTAACACTTTTATATGGATCTTGATAGGAAAACCTCAAAGCTTCTTAATATGGCCTTAGGAGGCTCATTCTTTCATGTCCCCGCTTGCTCGGGAAGAATCTTTCTGACAAAAATCTTAGAGAATATCCCTGAAGAAGTAGAAGAGAAGCCATTAGAGGAAGAATCCTAGATAGCTGAACCCAAATCCTTACCAGACCAATCACCAACTCCAGTTATCCCAGATCCTAAACCACCGAAAAAGAAGGAAACTCCAATTTCGGATTTTATGCTTGAATTCAAGGATGAACTTTTTGATGAATATGGAAACACATCGAATTATCATACCATAAGGAGACCCTAGAAATCTAGAAAATTATCATCTCATGTAGAACCTTTAGACTCTTCTGAGGAAGGTTTCCTTAAAAATACTATGAAAGATCTAGTATCCATTATAAGCAATGAATGTTAGAAGAATTAGAGCTTTCTTCTGATGTGATTTGCTTAGATTCACCTTCTATTTCCATTCATTGCCAAATCAATAAAGCTCCATTGGATGCTCTTTATAATCTAGTTGTGGGTGTTAATATCATATCTGTATCTTTTGCTCATGATTTATTGAAACACATGACATTAACCCCGGTAATAAAGTTATTAAAAAGTCTTTCAGGACACATTCTCCTGAGTTTGGGGATATTGTATGTCCTCCCTATCCAGGTAAAAGGAACCAATGTTCATTTGAGCTTCTATATCTTTGATATTATGGAGTTTTACCTATTGATAGGACAACCAATTGAAAGACTTATCCAAGAAGGACAAATGGGGAAGTTGAATATAATACTTGGGAAAAACTTTTAGCTTTTCAAACCTATCACTCATTCTCTAAATGCTAAGACTAAGCCAATTCCCAAGGAAGGCCCAATGGGAGAGGTAAGGTTGCATCTCTTGATGATTTGATCGAACCCAACCTTGAAGATGATGCCTAGTTTTTCATCGAGGAGGAAGATGAAAAATCCTATGGAGCCTGAACCTCTAGATGAATTGCTGGAACCACCTAAGCCCACCATTGAGCTTAAACCCCTGTCTTCTGGTCCTAGATATACTTTTCTCAATAATGATCTGGATTTTCCTGTGATCATAAGTGATAAACTCTCTCAGGAAGAATCCCTACACTTGGTAACTGTCTTAGAAAAGTATCGTTCTGCTTTTGGCTACTCGCTCCAAGACCTTAAGGGAATCAGCCCTGCTCTTTGCACCCATCACATCCCTATAGATCCTAACTCTATACCTTCTAGGGCGCCCCAACATAGGCTTAATAATGCGATGAGAGAGGTTGTTAAGAAAGAGATTTTGAAACTCCTGCATGTCGGCATCATCTATCCTGTGCTGCATAGTGAGTGGGTAAGCCCTGTTCAAGTTGTGCCTAAAAAGGAAGGCATGATTGTTGTTAAAAATAAAAAGAATGAATTGATCCCCTAAAGAACCGTCACTAGATGACGGATGTGCATTGACTACCGAAAACTTAACAAGGCAATAAAGAAAGATCACTTTCCATTGCCTTTAATTCATGAAATGTTGGAGCGACTGATGAATCATTCTTTGTTCTATTTCTTTGTTGGGTATTCAGGTTATCATCAGATTCTGATCCATCCAGATGACTAAAGCAAAACTATCTTTACATGTCCATATGGAACTTTGCTTATTGTAGAATGTCTTTTGGATTATGTAATGCTCTAGCTTCTTTTCAAAGATGCATGATGTCTATATTTTCTGATATGATTGAAGAAATCATGGAAGTTTTCATGAATGACTTTTCTATTTATGAAAAAAACTTTTGATGATTGTCTTGAAAATTTAGATAAGGTTTTGCAAAGATGTGAAGAAAATCACTTAGTCCTTAATTGGGAAAAATGTCATTTCATGGTTAGAGAAGGCATAGTGCTTAGACACTTGGCGTCCGAACGAGGGATAGTGGTAGATAGGGCTAAAATTGAAGTAATTGAACAGTTACCTCCTCTTGTGAATATCAGAGGGATCCACAGTTTTCTTGGTCATGTTAGTTTTTACTGTCGCTTTATAAAAGACTTTTCACATATTGCTAGACCACTTACAAATCTTTTGGCTAAGGATGTTCCCTTTGAATTTGATGATGCATGTTTGAAATCTTTTAACATTCTTAAGAAAGCACTTATCTCTGCACCAATCATCCAACCCCCTGATTGGTCGCTACCTTTTGATATTATGTGTGATGCTAGTGACTATGCTATGGGGGCAGTTTTGGGACAAACAAAAGATAAGAAGCATCATGCAATTGCTTATGCTAGCAAAACTTTGACAGGACTTCAACTTAATTATGGAACAATTGAAAAAGAACTCCTAACTGTTGTTTTTGCTATCGATAAGTTTAGATCTTACCTAGCAGGAGCTAAGGTGATTGTTTACACTGATCATGCTGCTTTGAAATACTTGCTCACTAAGAAAGATGCTAAACCTAGATTAATAAGATGGATTTTGTTACTCCAAGAATTTGACTTAGAAATAAAAGATAAAAAGGGAGTAGAAAATTATATTATCGATCACTTGTCCAGAATGTAGTTTGAGAATTCACAAGAACTGTCCATCAATGATTCCCTACAAGATGACATGCTCTTCAAGGTCACAAAATCTGACCCCTAGTATGTAAATATTGTTAATTTTATGATTGCAGGTTATGTACCACCCGGGGAAAACAAAAGGAAGCTCATCTACGAAATCGTCTCCACATATGGGATGAACCATACCTCTTTAGAGTTTGCTCTAATGGCCTACTCAAGAGACATGTACCGGTGGAAGAAGGCATCAAGATTATCGAACGATGTCACTCATCACCATATGGAGGACATTATGGTGCATTCTACACTCATTCAAAGATCTGGCAAAGTGGATTCTTTTAGTCAACCATGTATGAAAATATGAAAGATTTCATCCGAAGATGTGGAGCATGTCGAAGGCACGAGAATATCAATTCAAGGGATGCTATGCCGCTCACCAACAACCTCTAGATAAAGCTCTTCAATGTCTGGGGAATCGACTACGTGGGACCTTTTTCAAATCGAAAAACTATGAGTACATCTTGGTGGCATTTGACTATGCCTCCAAGTAGGTTGAAGCCATGCCATGCAAAGCTACTGATGCAAAGAACTCCAAGAAGATGTTTGAGGAGATAATATTTCCATGATTCAGAGTTCTAAGGATGGTGATTAGTAATGGAGGAACTCACTTCATCGACAAGAACTTTCATAACTACTTGATGAAGCATGGGATCCATCACAATGTTGCTACTCCATATCACCCTCAGGCAAGTGGCCAAGCAAAAACATCAAATAAACAAATCAAGAATATTTTGCAAAAGACAGTCAACGAGATGGGGACTACATGGAAAAATCGACTACTGGATGCACTATGAGCTTACAGAACAACCTATAAAACACCGTTGGGCTTGTCACCATACCAACTAGTCTATGGAAAGACCTGTCATCTACCTGTTGAGCTAGAATTCAAGGCTTACTAGGCTATCAAGTGATGGAACATGGACTTTGAAGCCGCTAGAACTAAGAGGAAGATACAACTCTCTGAGCTTGATGAATGGCGTGAAAAAGTATATCATAATGCCAAAATATACGAGGAGAGAACCAAGAGATGGCATGACAAGAGGATCAAGAAGGAGTTCACCCTCGGAGATAAGGTATTACATTTTAATTCTAGGGTTAAATCATTTGGGCATGGAAAACTTTGAAGAAAATGGGAAGGACCATTTAAGGTGATAAGCACTTCATCGCATGGAGCGGTAACACTTCAAAATGATGAAGGTACATTATTCAAGGCAAATGGCCACCATCCTAAGATCTTTCTAGAACCTAAAAAACCATCTGAGGATTTGGATGAGGTAGATTTTCTGATTTTATCATAGATTTACACCACTACCATCCTCTTTACGTTTCGCAACGCGAAAATATACTTTTTGGGATTAGATAGTGATTAGAAACTACCACGAGAAAAATCACCATGAGAGGATGATGTGTGGGGCCAGCCAGCCCCACCCCTATGCAAGCCGGCCCACTATCAGCTCCTCTCGCACTTCGTTGACTCTCTCGTGACTTCTAGAACCCCCTCGTTAGAATAACATAGTTTTTTTGCCGCATTCGCATATTCCTTCGTTATGAGACCTTTATGGATAGATCTTGACCCCTGCTACAAGTTATTCCCCCCTATATAAATGTGCCTCTGCCTGCCTCCATAGCCATCATGTCAAAGTTTTCTTCTCCAACAGCAGCAAAGCTCTCCTCCTCTCTAGTTCCAATGGCCAACAAAGAAATCGTCCCCTATGGTTTTGATCTTAGCAAGAAGTCCATTGCACTTGCGCTTACCGTCATTCCTCCAGAAGTCACCCCCATTCGCTCAAGCCAATCCTACTTCGCCCAAGCCATCCATCATCTAGTCCTCACTCTGCTGCCGCCATGTCCACTTCTTAAAGACAAGCTACGTCAATAAGAGCCAAAGCTAGATGTCCAGAAGTTGTTCAACATTATGAAGGAGATCAACATCCTTCCTCTGAAGGGACACAAGGTGTTGACCAGAGTCAAGACCAATAAGTTTGGAGATGTTACATGTGCGAAGTATAAATCAGTCACCCCTCATACCACCATTGATGGAGTCCAGGCTATGCCAGATCAGATCAAGGTTGTTCCCCAAAGGAGAGGAAAAGGAAGGCACCATCACCACCTATCCTAGAGGTTGAGAAGCATCCAAGGATGACCATTGCACTCTTGGAGAAGAAGATTGAAGACTTGAGCGATGTTATTTATACCTTAGAGCAAAGGAACGACGAAGAACATGTCTACTACAAGAGCCTACAACATGATCTTAACGCTTTAAATCATTTTGTTGCTAAGATGAGGAAGTGAGAATTAGGTAGTTAATAGTAAGGCACGAGTGTTTAGGTCATGTGTGATCGTATGTTTAGGTTTGTCATTTAGCTCAGATTGTTAGAACAATTGAAATTTTATGTTAGTTAGTCAAAAGTTTGTGCTTGTGTAATAAAGTGCCTTATATATATTAATGGAGTCTTATTATGATTACTTGCTCTATATTTCTATTGGATATGTGTTTGTCTCCACAAGTTGTGCATAAAGGTATACATGAAAGCAAGTGTGGGGGAGACACATTGCCACATCAAGACGAAATTTGATCGCGAAAATCATGATATTTGGGAAGCAATGGACTAAGAACCACGCTTGCCATCATAGTGCCACCTCGCCTCGCGCTTCGTTCATGGTCAGGTTTGAGCCCAATACACTCTATTTTCATATGTTTGGCTTTCTGTTTTGAATTACATTGAAAATCCTATGATAAAACAACTTAAAACATGAGGAAATATTATTTTAGTCATGACTTAAGGATAGACTCACATAATGCTTTTCCTAGAAGTCTTGCTCCTATTAGAAATTTATTATTAGGGACCCATGTTACTTAAGTTGTTGTGGAATGAGATATAGTAGAATAATGAGAACTTGATTCTTGATGTCTTGTTATTGGAGAATTTTATTTCAAAAAGTAAAATGAATAGCTACACCTCTCCTTTATGGTAAGCAATGCCCTACCAGAGCCAAACATGATATGATAGACTAGGAAACCTTCTACATATACTACTTGTCATGGTATTGAGTTTGGTCAAACCTTATGACCCTTGTTGAGAAACTTATCATGCTCTTAAGATCAAGATCACGTACACTCTACATATATTTATTGCTCCTACACTGGGAGTATGCAACAACATGTTGTCCATTCACCCAAAAATGTTGTATTCCTTCTCTGGGAATAGACACAAAAATATGCTTGTTAGGATAAATGCTCCAAGTTATTGTAAATGTCTCTCTTGAAAAGTTTCAATTGCAGAAAAAGAGGCATGGGTCATGCAAAAGTTATTCAATAAAAAATAGGTATTTAAAAAATGGACAAGTGTCTAGGATATCTAAAACAATGGGTACTTAGATGTCCGCCTAAAAAAAAGAAGAAAGGTGAATAAGATAGCCCATGTTTTCTTGCAAAAGTTTTCTAAGTTTCAATCAAGAGAGATATGTTTCAAGGAGCATAGTAGAATTAGATTAGCCACCATATATATATCCACATACATGCACATCTTGATCTAGGAGTATGACATCTTTCTCCTTGGATCCTTGTTTTGACTTTACAATATCTGCAATGCAAGTATGTTTATATGTAACACCCTAAAAAATTTGAAAAGAAGAAAAATAGGAAAAATATGATTTTTTGTATATTTTTGTGAGCATGCAAATTTAGAATAAGAATAATTTTTATAAATTTAAAATCAAATATAAGAGTAGAAACATGTTTGTGCACTCATGCTGTTGCATTTAAATTTTTGAGATGAGTGGTTTGATCAAATTCAAATTTGGATTTGAAAATCTTTTGAAAATTGGCTTTGAAAAATTAGAAAAAAAGAAAAAGAAAAGAGAAATCCGTTTCATTCGGATTTTGGCCCGCCAGCGCGTCTCGGCCTGCCTTGCTGCGGCCCGCTTCTTCTTTTTCCCTGCGCCCGCATCCGCTTCACTGGGCCGAGCCCAGGCACGGCCTGCTGGCCCAGCCGCGCGTAGTCGCTCTGAGTCGCTGACACGAGGGGCCCGCTTGTCAGTGTCTCCTTCCACCTTTCCTTTCTTCCTCCTCCCGACGACGGCGGGATTCTCCTTCCTTCCTCCACCGACCGAATCCGCCGCCAAATCTCCCTCCCTTCCTTATTTACCGACGCCTCCGGGCTATAAAACGGAGCCCCCGCATTATTCCGCCCCCATCCCATCCTTTTGGAGCCGCTCTTGTCGTCTCGACGCGCCACCGTGAGCACCACCGCCTCCACCGTCCGCCACCGCAAGCACGCAGCCGTCTTCGTCCATCCCGTGCCCTAGATTTCACTCTAGGTGAGTTCGCCATGCTTCGGTCTTCCTCCCCGTGCTCTCCGCTTGCTGAATGATGCCGGGAATCGAGGTCTTGCGGTTTCCAGTCATGGCGCCACCGCGGGAGGTCACCGTCGGCCAAATCCGGCCGGAGCGCCGCCGGCTCCCTCCCCGATCCGATCGGAACCATCCATTTTAAATCTAACGGTTGATATTACGCGATACCGGTTCGCCTGTGAATCTTGCTAAAGAGTCCCTGTAAGATTTAAGTTGTAAACCCGCAGTCCAAAACGTATTATCCCGCGTTCGTTTTGATCTGTTGAAAGCGTATTTCGTCTCGGTAATTGAAAAATACGTTTTCTGATATTTACAGTTTTGCCACTGAGTTTGTTTTAGTTATAAATTATCCGTTTTAACTCCGATTTGACCCGTTTAAATTGCGTTAGATTCGTATTTGCGAGCTCTACATGATGATAGAACTGTACAGTAGGTTTGAGATAATTTATTTTCGAGTTTATATTAAAGTAATTATTTATTTATAGGAAATCTTAGAAAACTCATAACTTTTACGTTTCAAATCCAAATTTCGTGATCTTTATGTCTATGTGATCGTAGTAACGTGTAGAAGAGTTTTACAAACTTGTTATATTGTTAGTGTTACTGTTGGTTAGGTTTTCTATCTTTAAGTTCCGATGTGAGATTTAATCTATTACTTTAATAAAGTAAATCTTGTTTAAATCATATCTTCTACGTTTTAGATCCGTTTTAGCTCATTCGAGTTGCGTTAGATTCATAGCAACGAGATCTACGCGTTAGTGACAGTGTTTACCATATTACTAATTCTGAAATTTTATGGTTTAAATCATATCTTGATTAATAATTATGCAACTGGGTTTTGTAAATAAAATATGATTTGTTTTACTTTAGTTTTATAATTTGAATCTAAATTTGACTTAATTCCGTATATAGTATTTATAAAATATTTTATATATGTTATTATCTAATTAAAACTCATGAAGCTAATAGTTTTATATTTTCTTCTACGAGCAAATCTTTCGGTAGATGTATCTTTTCAACCGTAGCTCTGATTAGTGTGCTTTTCGCGTCTGTGTATTCGTAGCGAGACGTAGATTCGTTCTACAAACTTTTCATCTTAATTTTATGTTTGGTGTACTGTTCTAATTATTATTCATTGTTTGCTTCGTGTATGATTGTATGGATGCTTGTGTGGTGATTTATGATTTCGTCCAGTCGGTGAGCTATACGTGAAGATTCAAGAAGTTATTAATTGAAGATTTGGATCAGAGAAGGATCTTGATTTAAGGCAAGTATAGCATGGGATTATCCTTGTTTCCTATTCACCTTTAATATACTTAATTCATATGCATGTGTCTACCTTGTTACCACTAAGGATATCCTAGTTTTTGTATCTTGTACCTTGACACCCATGGGACGTTGCATTGGGTAGTATTTATGCTAGTGCTCTAGATAAATAACCATGATCTGTAACTTGACTAATGATATATGCAATAAACGTTTAAATGATGCTTTAAAGCAATATGGCTCAAGAGGGCTAGAGCATATTTTGTTGTTTTTATGGTGCTCTAGTTTCTCTCCCTAAGGACTTATCTGTAAGCGAAAATCCGGGACTTACAGTACAACTGTGAGGGCTATATGGCTCTGGCTTTAGCTCAGTATGAGGACCTTTTCTAGCTTGTTAGAGGTTACCCTTGTGGCGCAAATGGGGTAAAGCAGACTGTGGATCCCTGCGTGGTGTATCACACGGACTGACTTCGGAAACCTAGCGGCCCTAACTTGTTAGACGAACCTTTGAAAGGCTTCATAGTGATTCCTTGCCTGCTCACCTTGGAAGTGTTTTGGGAGTCGCGATCCCGGGCATATGGGTAATCATGACTCACAGTGAAAGTGTACAACCTCTGCAGAGTGTAAAACTGTTATAACAGCCGTGCTCACGGTCACGAGTGGCCTTGGACCCTTACAGAATAAATGATGAACACTGATGATAATGATAACACTGATGATATTGATGTTCACTAATGATTATTGTTTCTTGCTATACATTATTCTCGTTTACATGATCATGAGGTTATTTGGGATTTTGGTAAACTTGTTGCTACTCAAATGTTAAAGAGATGACTCACTAAAAGCTATTGCAGTAAACCCGTGTCAAACTTTTTGAGCTTCATGAACCCCATGATATATTTGCTGAGTTCGACATGGACTCACTCTTGCTATTTCCCCACATCTCAGGAAGGGTACCAGACTGTTAGATTATAGAATTGTTAGGCTTGTGATCAACCAGTTAGTTTGATCCTGGAGTGAAGGTTGCACCCGGTGTTCAGAGTTGTCTTTCCGCTGTGTTGCTCTTTAAGGTATATTTTATACTATTGTGTTATGTATATTAAGCATTTATCTCTTGATATTACACTTATCTGTGACTATATGTGAGATTTGTCTTCTTTATTTCACATATGGTGTATGTCTGGTTTTGTCCTTAAAACCGGGTGTGACAGAGTGGTATCAGAGCAATGCTGACTGTAGGACGCAAGCCTAATTAGAAATCGGTCGTCTTAAGGTTTTAAAATTGCTATAACTTCCTTGGTCTATAAACCTTGATATTTCTTCTCCATTATATCCCCACCCTTGATATTCATCTTCTCCATGATGCTTGTTTTAAGCCTTTGATCTCATCTACACTCCTTGATTTGATATGCTTTTTAGAACCATTCCTCACCCCCTTCTTGCGAAATTGAAAGAGGAGCTTTAGGATCTTTACCCTTGGTATGAAGAGAACGATAGTATCGCAAATTGAGTCAATGATTGTTTTGTGCACCTTTATTGCTTGTTGAATTATAATTATGCTTTTGCTTGATTTGGAGCTTTGTAATGATTGCAATGAATTTGTGGATCCCACAATTTCATTTAGTTTATAGGCCTAAGGTATAAGGATTAATGAAATAAATAGTCGGGTTGGTTTTGTTGTTTCTGCCTTATCCTGTCTTTTCGGAGCAGTCTGTCTTCTTCAGCTTATGCCACTGTTCTTGGATGACCACAAATCATGGAAATTTTCTGGACAATAGTAGACTTCAACATGTTTTCTCTGACCGTAAGAATCACTCTCATAGTTGTTTTGGTTTGGGAGATACAAAAAGCATAAGGCAATGTATATGTGCTGTCATAAACCTGGAACAGTTTCTGATAAGTACTGTTTTCGACCAAGTTAACTACAGAATCTGGAAGTGTGTTCTATAAGAAAGTTGCAGAGAATTTTATAAGCTTTCCATCGGTGTAAACTACAGTTTCATTGGATTAACAGAATGAGAGTTACAACTGTTTTACTGCACTGCTGATTTTCTGCTCGTGAGAAATTTCAGATTTCTTGTTCTTACCCATACACAGGAGTATCATTGGGATGTCAGAACACTTTTTAGCTCATCTAGAAGAAGGGTTCAAGCTACCCTATTTAGTGTCTCTTATTTTAAGGGGGGTAGCCAATGTAAATAAGGATTATTAAGATTGAACTCTTTAGTTGGAAGTATTGGTTAGTCTCCATGATTGAGTTGCCACTCTTGAGCAAAAATGTTCTGTGAACAAGGTTGATAATTTTGGATCCATGGAGACAAGAGTTGTCCTTTTGGATAGTTCATGATTATGATCATCTATACTTGCTCGTGTTGCTGATGTTGGTCACTTGATGACAGGAAGTGTAGTGTCTCATGACTCAGGAGCCCTATATGACATCTCGCACTAATATGTGGGAAAAGATTGATGTTTCTGCCATTGAAGGATGTTATGGGTATGATGAAGCCGAGCACTATCAAAACAACAATGTTGAAGAGCAAGTTGGGAGTGAACTAAGTCAGAATCCACAACAACGAAAGCGAAAAAGGAAAGCCCATAAGAAGCCTGCTCAAGGAAGCAAAGCGCAGCAAAACTATGTCAATGGAAGACTGAGCAATGTGGATATGGATAAAATTCATGGAGTTACCAAAGTAGTGGGAGGTTATATTCAAGTAAGCTCAGTACAAGTTTTTGCTTTATTGGACCCTAGTGCTTCGCATTCTTTCATTTCCGCCGACATGGTAGAGACGTGCAAGATGGTGAAGTGTCCAATGAGGAGGCCTTTGCTAGTTCAAACCCCAGTGGGAGAAATGCAGGCAGATCAGATATGCCCGAATGTCAGTCTTGTCATAAACAAGGAAAACTTCACCGCGACACTCATTGTGTTGGAGTCACTTAAAATTCGCGTGGTTCTTGGTAATGGATGGCTCTGTGCACACAAAGGAGTGATTCATGGTACTCGGTGCACAATGCTCTTAACAACACCGTCAGGGAAAAGAATTGAGTATCAAGGTGGTCGACTTTTACCTGAGAGAGATGAGAATGACCAATTAGAAGATAGGTACACCAAGGATAGTAAAGTGGACCATGAGTTTACTGAAGTCATAACAAAGGAACAAATAATTTTGGAGGAGTTCAATAGGAGAGATGATCATGCTTAGGCAGATTAGTTAGTCAGGATATGAGAAACTGTCTTATGACTCTGAACGAAAGAGTAATTTGAAAAAAATGAGGATCAAATAAAGACAAAGTGTCATTATCTCTTTTATCATCATCTTCCGAATCTCGGGACGAGATTCATCTTAAGGGGGGTAGAATTGTAACACCCTAAAAAATTTGAAAAGAAGAAAAATAGGAAAAATATGATTTTTTATATATTTTTGTGAGCATGCAAATTTAGAATAAGAATAATTTTTATAAATTTAAAATCAAATATAAGAGTAGAAACATGTTTGTGCACTCATGCTGTTGCATTTAAATTTTTGAGATGAGTGGTTTGATCAAATTCAAATTTGGATTTGAAAATCTTTTGAAAATTGGCTTTGAAAAATTAGAAAAAAAGAAAAAGAAAAGAGAAATCCGTTTCATTCGGATTTTGGCCCGCCAGCGCGTCTCGGCCTGCCTTGCCGCGGCCCGCTTCTTCTTTTTCCCCGCGCCCGCATCCGCTTCACTGGGCCGAGCCCAGGCACGGCCTGCTGGCCCAGCCGCGCGCAGTCGCTCTGAGTCGCTGACACTAGGGGCCCGCTTGTCAGTGTCTCCTTCCACCTTTCCTTTCTTCCTCCTCCCGACGACGGCGGGATTCTCCTTCCTTCCTCCACCGACCGAATCCGCCGCCAAATCTCCCTCCCTTCCTTATTTACCGACGCCTCCGGGCTATAAAACGGAGCCCCCGCATTATTCCGCCCCCATCCCATCCTTTTGGAGCCGCTCTTGTCGTCTCGACGCGCCACCGTGAGCACCACCGCCTCCACCGTCCGCCACCGCAAGCACGCAGCCGTCTTCGTCCATCCCGTGCCCTAGATTTCACTCTAGGTGAGTTCGCCATGCTTCGGTCTTCCTCCCCGTGCTCTCCGCTTGCTGAATGATGCCGGGAATCGAGGTCTTGCGGTTTCCAGTCATGGCGCCACCGCGGGAGGTCACCGTCGGCCAAATCCGGCCGGAGCGCCGCCGGCTCCCTCCCCGATCCGATCGGAACCATCCGTTTTAAATCTAACGGTTGATATTACGCGATACCGGTTCGCCTGTGAATCTTGCTAAAGAGTCCCTGTAAGATTTAAGTTGTAAACCCGCAGTCCAAAACGTATTATCCCGCGTTCGTTTTGATCTGTTGAAAGCGTATTTCGTCTCGGTAATTGAAAAATACGTTTTCTGATATTTACAGTTTTGCCACTGAGTTTGTTTTAGTTATAAATTATCCGTTTTAACTCCGATTTGACCCGTTTAAATTGCGTTAGATTCGTATTTGGGAGCTCTACATGATGATAGAACTGTACAGTAGGTTTGAGATAATTTATTTTTGAGTTTATATTAAAGTAATTATTTATTTATAGGAAATCTTAGAAAACTCATAACTTTTACGTTTTAAATCCAAATTTCGTGATCTTGATGTCTATGTGATCGTAGTAACGTGTAGAAGAGTTTTACAAACTTGTTATATTGTTAGTGTTACTGTTGGTTAGGTTTTCTATCTTTAAGTTCCGATGTGAGATTTAATCTATTACTTTAATAAAGTAAATCTTGTTTAAATCATATCTTCTACGTTTTAGATCCGTTTTAGCTCATTCGAGTTGCGTTAGATTCATAGCAACGAGATCTACGCGTTAGTGACAGTGTTTACCATATTACTAATTCTGAAATTTTATGGTTTAAATCATATCTTGATTAATAATTATGCAACTGGGTTTTGTAAATAAAATATGATTTGTTTTACTTTAGTTTTATAATTTGAATCTAAATTTGACTTAATTCCGTATATAGTATTTATAAAATATTTTATATATGTTATTATCTAATTAAAACTCATGAAGCTAATAGTTTTATATTTTCTTCTATGAGCAAATCTTTCGGTAGATGTATCTTTTCAACCATAGCTCTGATTAGTGTGCTTTTCGCGTCTGTGTATTCGTAGCGAGACGTAGATTCGTTCTACAAACTTTTCATCTTAATTTTATGTTTGGTGTGCTGTTCTAATTATTATTCATTGTTTGCTTCACGTATGATTGTATGGATGCTTGTGTGGTGATTTATGATTTCGTCCAGTCGGTGAGCTATACGTGAAGATTCAAGAAGTTATTAATTAAAGATTTGGATCAGAGAAGGATCTTGATTTAAGGCAAGTATAGCATGGGATTATCCTTGTTTCCTATTCACCTTTAATATACTTAATTCATATGCATGTGTCTACCTTGTTACCACTAAGGATATCCTAGTTTTTGTATCTTGTACCTTGACACCCATGGGACGTTGCATTGGGTAGTATTTATGCTAGTGCTCAAGATAAATAACCATGATCTGTAACTTGACTAATGATATATGCAATAAACGTTTAAATGATGCTTTAAAGCAATATGGCTCAAGAGGGCTAGAGCATATTTTGTTGTTTTTATGGTGCTCTAGTTTCTCTCCCTAAGGACTTATCTGTAAGCGAAAATCCGGGACTTACAGTACAACTGTGAGGGCTATATGGCTCTGGCTTTAGCTCAGTATGAGGACCTTTTCTAGCTTGTTAGAGGTTACCCTTGTGGCGCAAATGGGGTAAAGCAGACTGTGGATCCCTGCGTGGTGTATCACATGGACTGACTTCGGAAACCTAGCGGCCCTAACTTGTTAGACGAACCTTTGAAAGGCTTCATAGTGATTCCTTGCCTGCTCACCTTGGAAGTGTTTTGGGAGTCGCGATCCCGGGCATATGGGTAATCATGACTCACAGTGAAAGTGTACAACCTCTGCAGAGTGTAAAACTGTTATAACAGCCGTGCTCACGGTCACGAGTGGCCTTGGACCCTTACAGAATAAATGATGAACACTGATGATAATGATAACACTGATGATATTGATGTTCACTAATGATTATTGTTTCTTGCTATACATTATTCTCGTTTACATGATCATGAGGTTATTTGGGATTTTGATAAACTTGTTGCTACTCAAATGTTAAAGAGATGACTCACTAAAAGCTATTGCAGTAAACCCGTGTCAAACTTTTTGAGCTTCATGAACCCCATGATATATTTGCTGAGTTCGACATGGACTCACTCTTGCTATTTCCCCACATCTCAGGAAGGGTACCAGACTGTTAGATTCTGGAATTGTTAGGCTTGTGATCAACCAGTTAGTTTGATCCTGGAGTGAAGGTTGCACCCGGTGTTCGGAGTTGTCTTTCCGCTGTGTTACTCTTTAAGGTATATTTTATACTATTGTGTTATGTATATTAAGCATTTATCTCTTGATATTACACTTATCTGTGGCTATATGTGAGATTTGTCTTCTTTATTTCACATATGGTGTATGTCTGGTTTTGTCCTTAAAACCGGGTGTGACATTATATATTTAACCCTACTTGAGCTCCACATGAACTTTTTAGAAGTAGGCAAAAAGAAGGCACAACCATCAATGCCTTAGTGAGGATCCAAAAATACCACATATACTGAGTGATTTGAGAGTACCACATAAGGAGAATGTAAGCTATGTTTCGTTTTAAAAAATCTTAAACTGTTTCTCTAATTGACTTGACTAAAGGAAGATGGTGATATGTTTCAAGCTGTTCATTTTTCAACTGCTCAAAGTTTTATGGTAGACACTTTGAATCTCATAGTGCGTGTATGATAGGGAATGGTTTTATGTTGATGTCTTATCTTAAGGTTATGTCTTAAGTAATCCATCCTTTTATCGGGGATGAATAAAAGCCTAAGTGTGGAGAGCTTATTGACAGTTGTTAACATATGTCATAAACCTACATAAAAGACTAAAATGGATCACCAACATAGACTTTGGGGTTTAAACTAACAAATTCCACGAGTTTTGGTGAATCTGTGTTTTCAGTAGGATTTAATCAGAAAACCACCAAGGAGGACCTATTCGTTAAAGGAAATCACAGAAATCCACCGCGTAACCAGTGTGGGAAGACTCTAGAAAACTCTAGGAGACTCTCCACCAAAGAGGGGGCGAAGCCAGTGCTAGGTAGGGCTGACCGGCCCCACCTAGAGGCTGCCTAGCCCCTAGGGGTCCCACCTGTCAGCTTCCTTGCTATGTCGGTTCTCCATTGCCTCCTAGGATGCATCTACGATGTTTATTTAAGTCAGTTTGATCCGAGGGCTGAGGATTGATGCCTCAGCCTATATATACCTACCTGCACCCCCCTTAGGGCATGAAGCCAAGTTAGATCCAGAGAGCTGAGAAGCCAGAAACCCTAATTCCTATGTCCACCAGGATCTAGAGCTAGCAATCAAGAGAAGATTAGTCCTTCATAGGATCTAGTCTTGTATTAGAGATAGTGAGATAGAGTGCGAGCGAAGAGTTTAGAGGAGTCTCGGCCTATTGGTGCTCTCTCTATGGCTTGTACCCTGGTAGAATCAAGTTCTTCTTGAGCTTGCTTCTAAGATTTCTCAGGTAATCAACTTCTAATTCAAGTAAGGATCTTGTTCATATTGTTTTTTAGGTTTGTGATTCTCTTTTGAGTACTTTAATCCTTGTAGCTCCTAGGTTAAAGTAGTATTCGTAGTGTAAGCATGGTGCTTAGACTCAGTTACTTGTGGATGTACCCTATTTTTCAGATCGGTGGTAGCTCGTGAGGGTGACTTTTATAGCCTCACTGAATCCTCTGTAGTCCACCTCCTATTAGTAGGCCTAGCAAGACTTTATTACTATAGGAAACATACTATGCTTGTGTTTTCTTTAGTAATTTCCCTAAAATTAAACAATAGAAGACAAAGCTTACTGAAGTTAGAACTAGAAGACTTGAGCGGTTTCCTTTATTTTCCTATTATCTAGCCTTGATTGTGAAGTTGGGTTAAGTTAGATTTGGTTATTCTCACACAAGTTTTATCGAGTTCGATATAAAACTGGGTACTCCCGGTGAAGTGCTACATTGGTATAATATCCGTGCGCTTGCGGATTATTCTGTGTGCATTAATTTATACCAACAACCGCACAATCTTCTTGTGGGCTTCATGATGGAGACACGCCACCAAGCCATCTAGGAGATGGCAACCTCCAAGAGTAACAAGCACCACCGACTTGCAACTCAATCACCTAGTGCCACTCGTTGCAATCTCACAATGCAATGCACTAGGAATCGCACACTCACTATCGGAGATGAAACAGATCGATCACAAGTGAGTTAGAGGCTTTAGTGTGAGAACTATACAAGGACAACACATCCCTAAGGTGCTCAACCTTAGCTAAGGCTAAGCACCACCTCTATTTACAGCCCAAAGGCCAAATACAACCGTTGCTCAAAACTCAGTCGAAATGGCATCGGACCCAAGCTCTGGGCCGAGGGTCCAGACCATGCTCCACCAGGGTCCAGAGCATGGATCACTGGCACATGTTCTTGATGGTTTGAAGCTATCCGTTGGCACTTAAAGGTCACTTCATGCACGTTTAGCCACTTTTAGGCCGAGTTCAATAGAGTAGCTCTAGACCAACGCGCAGTAGAGTCTGAAGCAATACAGTAAGCATCGGCCACTCCCATGGATTGGTGAGGTGGCACTAGTGGTTCCACATTGGCTGACACATGGCCCATGGTGGCCTTGCCTACTCCAATTGCTTCTAGTGCTTGATTTTTGATGTTTTTGTATAGTTTTCCTGCATAAGCAAAGATCTCCAAGTACAAGTGGAAATAGGTGAATTATAAACATAAATCACTACTATGGTGTTGATTAGTCCCATTTTTGGTGCAATGTTATGTTTAAGGACCATCAATTCCTGTCCATATTGATGGAAGGTTCTATCGGTGCAATTACACGACCAAAACACTTAGGAAGAACACTGAATACTTTTACCAAGACAGAGAAGTTAGAGGCTATGGACCTAATCTAACAGATCCTATGTCAAATCACATGGAGAGTTTGGTGGAATATTTTTTGGATAAAATTCTAAAATCGAGAGTAGCTAGTTCGTTGCGGAGCCTCCGTCGGAACGTTCCGTGAGAACCTTCAGCACTTAGAAAAACTAAGTAAGCTACAGACTTGTCCTGATGGAGTGTCCATTGCCTTTGACAGAACATCCCGTCACCCACTTCCAAATAATAGAAACACCCAGAGGCTATAGGCTTAACTGATGGAGAGCCTAAGCACTAACGGAGCGTCCATAAATACCACCCAGACTTAGTCACCTAAACATCTAAGTCCTAGGATTCATGGAGTGTCGGTGAAATGTCACGAAGTGTCCGTCTATTTATAAAGAACAGTAAATTGAAACAGTTTAGCCTTGGGTTGTTTCAAATTAATTTGATGGACCATCCGTAGGCAAGGATGGAGCATCCACCAAGACAAACACATAGGAAAGTTTACACTAGTGTCGATGGATTGTCACCACAAACCATCCGTGGGTATTGACGGAGTGTTCGTCAATGCATGTCGACAACACACCTACACTATGCCACCTACACATGATGCATACAATTAAACCCTAATCAAGTAACAACAATGCATATCATTTCATATCATTTACTTTATGCATTGTGCTCATGAATCATCATACATTTATAGGTGATGAGGTTCTCAAGGAGGTTGTTGTAGAGGAACCCCAGGAGGTTGAGATCACGGGCAAACCACCTGAGACCGCTCAAGGTAGGCCCCCTATGCATCCCTATACTTTGCAAATGCATTAATGAACTATAGTTAGTTATTTGCATCGTTATGTTACCATATGATTAGTACACCCATGACTTCCTAATTGAGCTTTCATACCTTGATGTTACCACACCACTCAAACGTTACTTGTTTACTTTCAACTATCAAATAATTCATGCTCAGTATGCTTAGATGGTAAAAGTTGGGATGATGACGAGTTTCTCATATCTTGCGCGATATAGTGTATGATTGTCCACTAATGCAACATAAATGGATTATGATCTAATAAAACTTGACAGATGTTGGCATGAAGAATGATGAATGGTCGGTGAGGGGTTGGGTCATGGCAAGACGAGTGATGGTCTTGAATGACATAGATCGCTAACCGATTAAGGACCGTGTATCTGTGGTAGCAAGCCATGAACATAATTGTACAAACCACTTGTCAAAAATGGGGATGACAAGCTAAGTACCTAATTGCAACCGGTCTATTCGTGGATTCGGCGTGAAGGTGATGCTGGATAGATGGGATGTCGTTATCCGGGTACCTCTCTATCCGTTCATGGACACTCTTAGCTGTAATGTGAAAGGTTGAGACACCAAGATATCCCTTTTGTACCAACGGGTCTTATGGGGGGATATCCCTTGTCTTCGGTGGGGTTAATGTGTACCCCTCTACAGAGTTTCTTATTCGAAAGCTATAAGTTTTGTACTTCTAGATACAAACTAAACTTGAATCGAAACAAGGACTCAAAGATTAAGATCCAAATGCTATTTGCTCATTCCAATTAACCATGCTATGCTTGCAAATGCCAAGTCTATAGTTCACATTTATGATTTTTGTATAAAATGTGCTTATGCAAAATCAATTGTATACTTAACTTGCACGACCGCCCCTGACACTTTTGGTGAAAAATAAACTCCCATGATTTTGTTCCATCCAAGTATCTAACCAATAACCATCGTACATTGGTGGTGCTTCAATGGAGAAAAATATGTGGTGAAAACCATATACTAGGTGCAAACATGAAAACTAATAATTCAAAAATATATTTTAGTCTCTCAAAAAGATTTAAAACTTGGTGCATCGATAGTGTATATAAATATGTAATCACATGTAAATATTTGGATGCAAAGTCAAACTATAAAAATCCATATAAAAAGTAATATATTTTAGGTGCATGTGCACTAGAAGACAAAATTTGCATATGATTTTTTTAAATTTGATTTTGCATCCTAACTTTTGCATTTTTGTATAGACTAGCAAACATGCCCGTGCGTTACAACGGGAGAAATTCAAAACTTGTATCTAAAGATATGTATATTTTGCATTTAATTGATCGGCAATGAAGTAATAATTACATTAGAACATTGACCGTCCATAAAAGTTCAATTTAGAATAATGCCAGACAAATTAGCAAATTACTTATGTCATGCAAAATAAGTAGAAATATATAAATATATTTAACTATCCATGAAAGAGCGGAAAAGTTCAATGGAAAAGAGGAATCCCTGCAGGCAACCCGCCTCGCTCGCTTTGCTGTCACTACCGCCGACGACAGCGACCTCACCGTTGTCCGCCACCTCCTCCCCGCCCCCTTCTCCTTCTCCGCTCGCCTCCCCACTCCAACAGGTTGCCTTGGCCGCCTCGCCGCCACCGCCTCCTGCGGCGCCACATCTGCTGGCGGCGCAACCCCCGTTGCCGCTTCCTGGTTAGATTGGACAATGAACTGCCCAAGATTTCTATTCATGATTTAATTAATTAGATCATTAGCTGATCTATGTTATAATAAGAATAATTTTTATTCTTAATCAAATTACATCAATAATTTAATAGTAAGAATATTTGATTATTATAAGTATTAGGGAAGGATGAAGGATCCAATGACCATAATATTGTGTTTATTATTTATTTTTATGTTTATCACACTATAAAAGAGCGAGTTTTTTTGAGGGGGCTCTTCCTCTATAATAACTGTTGGATCTATATATATCGTGCTATATGAGCCCTTCGTCATGCGTGATCTTACTCTTCCTTTATGACAACCGTTCAATCTACAAGTCGTGCTATATAAGACCTCCGTCATCCGTGATCTTACATGTAAGACTTCTTCTAAACCAAATTTCAAGATACAATCTCAAATACGTCTTATAAGAAAAATCTTACATGTAAAACGTAAGACTCCTTCTAAACCAAGATTCAAGATACAATCTCAAATACATCACACAACGAAAATAATGCTTCAACTGTCTGATCGGATTGCAGAGCTGGTGAGTCCGGCTCATGTTGGAATAGTTAATTCTTTTTCCATATCTAATCAAGAGATCAAGCTGGCCGATTGACAGTTGTTTGCATGGATACGGTGATTAGAAAAGAAACCAGGAGTCCGAGAAGGATTTTTAGTACACGTAGGCATGCATACAGGAGGAGTCTGAGAAGGATTTTTAGTACACGTATGCATGCATATTTGGATAGCAAGGTGTTCATGTAGTTGGCCGATCGTGATTAGCAAGGATACGTCGGCTCCGACTCTTTTTGCACCATAGAGATTTTGTACCTGGGAAGACCAGTCGTCCTATAAACATAAGGGGTGATGGTCTATTAACAACACACAATTGAATATATATATATATATATATATATATATATATATATATATATATATATATATATATATATATATATATATATATATATATATATATATATATATATATATATATATATATATATATATATATATATATATATATATATAGTAGCCAGTTACAAAATAAGTAGCCACCTCCATTTACGATAATTTTTATACTAATTTACGATAGTTAGGTTACTCTAACATATGGAGATATTTACCATAACGTTTTAGTAAAACACTTAGTAAGAATTTACTATAATCTCGTAAATTAGCATACTAATTATTGTAACTTAAAGTGATATATATATATACCTTTATTTATTGCTTATCGTTCTTCGTTGTCGACAATGATCGTTGCTTCGAAGACGGCGAAGCCCTGGCCAGGAAGGTGCCAAGTCCTGCGGAAAGGGGATCCATCGTACAGTAAAGTTTACGAGCTCACGAGCCTTAGATGTGCAGTAGAGTTAGAAAGAAAAAAATAACCTTTATTTATTGCTTATCGTTCTTCGTTGTCGACAATGATCGTTGCTTCGACGACGGCGAAGCCCTGGCCAGGAAGGTGAAGTCCTGCGGAAAGGGGATCCATCGTACAGTAAAGTTTACGAGCTCACGAGCCTTAGATGTGCAGTAGAGTTAGAAAGAAAAAAAATAATGCTTCCACTATAATCGGGTAGATAAGAATACTGTTGTAAAATGGACACATACTTGTGCGCTTGATATACGTGGCTATTGTTGTGTGTATATCACACTATAAGAACGAGTTTTTTTTTTAGAGGTTCTCCTTCTATAAGAACCATTGTATCTATATGTAGATCGTGCATGAAGAATTCAACCACATTTTTTTTGCCCCGACCCTTCAATAAATGGCTTGATTTAATAAGGCTATTGGCTAATAACTATTGCCATATTCTCTTCTTTTTACGCATAAACTATTGCCGTATTCATCTATTAACAAGGATTTTTTTATACGCCTGCGCTTCGCAAGCTGTCAAAGGCTTTTTAAGCTGGGACTCTTTAGGCTACTCCAATGCAAAAACGTTAAACGACTTTTCACCAAATATAATTATTTACAGCTAAATCAATTGAAATTAATATATATTCTCTGGTTTTTCAACTAATTGGACCTTATTTACATTATAAACATAACTTTTTTAACAGTAAAAACTTCTTTGTTACAACTTTATTATAAAATATTTTTTAAATAAATATGTGCGTGCCGCACGTGCATCTCTGCTAGTATAAGAAAAATCATGAGAGAATTGGGAAAACAAAAATGACATGCAAAATATTAAGGGATAGGGCATTGAATGGACTTGATAGTCTAGAAAAGAAAAAAAAGAGAAAAAGGAGAAGAAAAAACACAAAGAGGAAATCAGGAAAAGAAGTGAAACGAATACGAAAATGAAAAACGGATCAGGTATAGTAACGGATCGGAGATAGTTTAGAAAAAATAGGAAAAGGCCAAATAAATGACAGAATAGGAAAAGGAAAAAATCAAATTTACTATATGAAGTAATCATATTGGGTATGGGCACTTTTTTTACAGGAGTATGAACTCTTTGTTAAACACTGAATGAAAGAAACTATTCGTTGTCGGGTGGTTAGAGAGAGACCGATCAAAAATTAGACGGACAAACAAATTGGCTGAACCTATTAGGTATAGATAGACTATGAATATGCTAAGTTTTAATTTTTTAGAAGTCAAAATATATTTTTAAATTAGTTTTTTTATATTTTCATTTATTCGTAGTTTCCACCCTATATTTTGCCTCGCAATGAGACGGCGAAGCAGGTCCAACCCCCACCAAACCCCTACGGTCCAGCCGCTCGAAGCCAAATCCCTCCAGGCTCCAGCTCATCACTCGCACCATCCTACTATCACCTCAAGGTGCAAAGCTAAGCTTCTCATTTCCCCAAGCTTCTGTGTTCTGCCTCTGCCTCTCTGTGAGCACACTGCCATCACGCGCAATGGTGGCACTCCATCTGTCGCTGGCCTTGCTCCTTCTGCTCCCTTCCTCCCCTGAGGCGACGTCCTCGGCGCTGCTGGGCATCAGCTACGGCCGCGTTGGCAACAACCTCCCTGCAGCCACCTCAGTGCCGCAGATTGTCGCCTCCCTGGGTGTCGGCCGCGTCCGACTCTACGATGCTGACCCCACCACCATCCGCGCCTTCGCCAACACGGGCGTCGAGCTCGTCGTCGGCGTCCCTGACGAGTGCCTCGCCACTGTCTCCACCCCAATCGGCGCCGCCTCCTGGGTCCGCTCCAACATTGCTCCCGCGCTCCCGGCCACAAAGATCGCCTTCCTCACCGTCGGCAACGAGGTGCTCACCGGCGTCAACAGCTCCTCGCTGTCCAGGTACCTACTCCCGGCGATGCAGTGCCTCCACGACGCGCTTGCGCAGACCGGTCTGGACAAGCAGGTCTTCGTCACCACGGCGCACAACCTCGGCGTGCTGGCCACGTCGTACCCGCCGTCGTCGGCCTACTTCCGCAAGGACCTCCTCCCGATGCTCTGCCCCATCCTCGACTTCCACGCGCGGGCGGGCTCGCCGTTCCTGGTCAATGCGTACCCCTACTTCGCCTACGCCGAGGAACCCACCGGCGTGGAGCTCGAGTACGCGCTGCTGGAACCCGGGCATGCCGGCGTCGCCGATCCGGGGACCGGGCTGCACTACACCAACATGCTCGCGGCGCAGGTGGACGCCGTGTACCATGCCATCGCGGCGGCCAACAGCGCGGCGGCGCGGACCGTTGAGGTGCGCGTGTCCGAGACCGGGTGGCCGTCGGCGGGGGACGCCAACGAGACCGGCGCCACGCCGCAGAACGCGGCGAGGTACAACGGCAACGTGATGCGGCTCGTGGCCCAGGGGAAGGGCACGCCGCTGCGGCCGGCGGCGCCGCTGCGCGTCTACATGTTCGCGCTCTTCAACGAGAACATGAAGCCCGGGCCGACGTCGGAGCGCAACTACGGGCTCTTCAAGCCCGACGGAACGCCGGCGTACGAGCTCTCCTACCGCCTCCCGCAGGACAACACCACCACCACATCCTCCGGTGGCGGCATTACCGGCGATGGAGGGTACAATGGCCACGGCTACGGGTCGGACAACGGCGGGTACTACAGCATCTCGGCCACAGCCAGGGCGACACTGGTAAGCTCTGCTCTCTTGCTAGCTCCTGCTAATGATGGTTGACATGCTAGCTCCTAACCTCCTAGCAACAGTGTGTGGGTGTGGTTGATGCTTTGCTTTGGAATGATGGAATCATATCATTTTAAGAAAAGGTTAGTTTTGGATTTGTTGGAAAGGGTGGTGCATCAGAGATATATATATTGACCATCTGCAGATATATTTTTCCTTCGGCAAATTTAGTGCAATGTTGTAGACCGCGTGCGAGTCCGGTGAGAGGGAAGACTAACAGTAATCTTTGGATTCCTGTTTGAGGGCATTGGCTGTAACAAAACTCTATTCCTCTGCTTAATGAAATACGTGCCAAAGCACGTTCTCGAAAAAATGAATGTTAAGCATATGTTCTGTAACAATGAAGCAGAGAATGAATTTTAGCTTTCGACGTGATTCGCCTTTCGTTCTGCATTTCAGTCTTGGCACAAAACGAGAAATGTGAGTAGGTACCAATAAACACATGGTTGAAAGGTGGAACCACCGATAATCGCAACTGATAAGCAGAACCTAGGTATTTCCTTTGCCGTCAGTCACATAACCTGGACTCATGAAAGTTGAGAACAACCTTCCAGTGGTCTGTCTGTCCATTGTTCTTCCGATTGGAACTTTGCGCCCCCTTTTGCTCGTCTGCTGAGGTGTTACCCCTTTGTTTGTGCTTGCTAGGGTTGGTGGACATGGACACAGGCAGCTATGGCAGCATGTGTGGCTGTACTGGCCATGGCATTGTGACCATTGGCAGAGATGAAATGGTGCCTGCCTGGACTTGGTGGATGGGAAGCCCTTCTGATGGAGTCAGAGGGCAGCGTATGGTGGAGTCACTGAACTGATGTTCTAGACAAACTCATTGATCGTGGTGATCTACCACTTCCTCTCTCTCTCTCTCTCTCTCTCCCTGTTTTTTTTGTCCCTTTCTCCCATGTTGTTATAATTGAGGTGTCCTTGTAATTGGTGGAAAACAAATGGGCTAGACAATTGTCATTAATGATTAGACAGCCATATTTTTGTGTTCTGAAATTGAAATTTAGGGCACACGATCTTTTTGAAAAGATAAATTCTGCTAGCATCCGGAGCCAAGTTGTTTAAAACAGCAAGACCTTGTTTGGTTGCATAGGGTTGCCAAATTGTTCAAATCGAACAAGGCCTATGTGGCATCCAGTACTAAATTGTTCAATATTATATACTTGTAAAAGTGGCGAAGCAACTTGCTTCGTCGCAAAAGAAAATGATCCATGTGGGAAGCTTGACAGCCATTTGTTTGAAACACCTCCGCACAAAAGGTCTCGAACCAGTTTGAAAATAAAAAGAAAAAGCTCTCGATGTGCAAGTGAACTGGAGGAATAGATACTTCACATTTTTCCTTTGGTCTTCAAACTATAACTTCTTTGCTTTGTAAATGTGCTTTTTTAAGTATAAATATCAATACTTATGTTTTAATACGCAGGTCATTTTAATTTTGTCCTATATCAAATTTCTATAAATTTAAAAAATATACAAAACATATTAACATCTATAGCACCAAATAAATATACATTTTATGGTGGATTTAATAAACTAATTCAATGTTAAAGATAATTGGATATAGTTTTATAAAATTAGTTAAAAATTGAGAAATTTCACTTGGTAGTAGAAAACTAAAACAAGTTATATTTAGTAACGGACAGTGTATATATAACTATGTGTGATAGTATACTGCACATAAGTTGGTGCTAGTTTCAGCTTTGATGCTTGTCAATTGGTGTATATTACTCCGGTTTATTGGCAACTTTTGATCCGGACAAAGGTCATCGCAATAATTTAGTCAGGTGTAAGTTACCGACAAAAGGGCGCCTTTTATTATTACTTTTATAAGGCAGCTGGCCTGAGTAGAGTGATCAAGTGAATCTTTGGGATGAGATGTGCTTCACGTGTGCTGTCTCTGGTTGTCTGCCTCTGGTTTACTACTTTTTCTATAGCTCCATGACCTGGTGAACCCATGACCCCAGCTCATATGGAGCCGCGCTATGCCCTATTTCACTCCTTGGCAAGTCGATAGCCAGGGCTTCTCCGATTGGTGTCAAGTTTGCTACGTTTTAAATTATAGCTGCTACAGAAAGTATAGCAAGTAAAGTTAAAGCTACATTTATAATAAAGTTTAACAAGAAAATAAGTGTACAAAGTGTATAATGGGGTGCGAAAAAATGGCACACTTAGCTACGACAGTGAACCAAATAACGGCAAAAAAAAAACAACCTGACTAAAATGTGGTGTAGTAATAATGTTAGACACGAACCAAACAATCTCTTGGTACTATGGGTACTATTATTGTACCCGAACATGCACCGATTTGTTGGGATGGATCTAGGCATCCGTGCCATTTAGAGCATCACCGTCCCTAAATAACTATCGCCGTTGGTACACATTTCGTAAGTTTGGCTTAATTTGTAAAAAATATGTGCAACATTTGTATCTCCAAATAAATTTATTAAAAAACTAGATTCAAATATCTTTTCAATGATACTAATTATGTACCATAAATATTAATATTTTTTAATATATATTTAGTCAAAATTATTTCTTGGGAAATGAAAACGACAGATATTTAAGGACAGAGGGAGTGCATCCTAACAACACTAAATTTGAGATTCAAACATGTTTGTAAAAAATAAAATGAAAATAACAAATTTTAGATGCATATACACTGGAGGACAAAATTCTTGAGAATTTGTCTTCTAGTGCATATTCACCTAAAATTTGTTATTTTTATATGACTTTTCTTGATTAAGTTTGAATCTCAAACCACATTGTACGTCCATGGTTTTAGTTTTTTTTTTCAAAACTCCTATGTATATTTTTTAAAAAGATTTTACGAATCCTTATTGAGCAGAGAATTCTTTGGACGTGTTTGGTTTTACTAGACAGCTTGCCTAACCTTGCCTCACTTGGCTAGCATGAGACACGAGAACCTTGCCCAACCAAAAGAGCCAATTTGGCTCTCCCAGGCAGGCAAGACAAACCTTGCTTACATAGATCCCCAAGTATTTAGGCAAGACAACCAACACAAGCAAGATTGTTCAATATCCTTAACTTAGCAAGGTCAAATAGTACCTAGCCAAAAACCAAGCAGCCCCTTTGTGAATAGAGCAACTTGCTCACTGTTAAGAGCAACTCCAAAAGACTCTCTATATCCTTCTTAATTGTTAGAAATAGAGATTTTTTTGTGAAAAAATGCCCTCGCATCTTCATTTGAATATCTAAATATAGCCATCCTCTACTCCAAATTTCTCGCTTGTTAAAGATGGATAGCAAGGCTGACTCTTTATAAACAATGTCCACCTTAAGGTTTCTTGTGTCATGCCAGAAATGCTCACACATGAGCACATCTCCCCGAATTCTTACAGGTGTTGGCAAGGGTTTTCATGATAAAGCCCTAAGAAGGGTTGTACCCGAACCATGGCTATCAAGCCAAGGTGGAGTTCATAGCCAGAGAAAATTGGTTTTGAAAGTGGCCCGAGGAACTCACCCTTTGAAGCGGATAGGTTCGGAGTTGGAGTTTGCTTATGGTGAAAATATTTTATGTTTTTTTATAAAAAAGAAAAGATACAGAGATGAGGACAAACTAGGATTGAAGAAAATACGACAACTGTTCCTAGCAATGGCGCTAGAAATGCTTGTTGGTATTTCTTAACGCATACAGAAATAATCTGCAAGCGCACGGAAGTACTATTGTAGCACTTCACTCGACAGGGTATCGTATTTTTCATAGGGAATAGAGGTACTCTTCTAGCTAGTTCATGCAAGGACAACACAAGGATAGAGTTAGCAAGGGTAGAGATGGATTCCTTTGGTTTTGGGTCTAAGGATAGATAAACTCTACTTCTACTTGCTTAATTTGGGCACTGGTTATCCTAGTCTGCCAAGCAATGCCAGCATGTAGCTCTACGTCATACCTGGACGTGGGGGATTATGAGGGGCGGATATGGCTGTCACCACCTGCCACCTACCTCTCAACCGTGGAGTACAAGGCAAACGAAGGTAGCCTCTAGCCTAGACACCACGTCTATGCTATTGACTACTACTCTAGCGTATGCAGGTTATCCATCTTTATCAGGGCCCTTTACTAGTGTATCCGTCATTGGGACGGATGACGAACCCACGAACAAGTAAGAGTAAATCTTAACTAATCAAAAGACTTCATAACCAAAAGAACCATGAACATTCACTTAGCAGGAGAACCCAATGGAGTATAGCACAGGTGTTCATTGAGGTACAAGATGGGGAGACACCGATAAGTCCGACGCTTCCCCGAACTCTCCTTAACATCTCTCCTTACTACACAACTATAGATAGCTAGCTAGGGCCTAAGCCCTTTGGAGTGGTGCTCTTGTGGTGTAGCTCTTTGCCTTGAGGTGTTGTCTTCAGAATGGGAGCCTCCCCCTCCTTTTATAGCACAAGTAGGTCGGTTTGGAGGACTAAATTTGGGAAGCCCGCATGCAAACAGATGTTGGAGAGGCAGTGGGAACCAACCGACCAAAGTTCGGGGCGAACGGGGCCAGTGGTGCGGCCGCACCACCAGTCGGCCCAAACGGGCCCATCTTTGGTGGTTGAACTCCTTTAGGCATTTTAGAGTGGGCATATGTAGTGCTTTTGCTGAGATGAGATGATTTGAGTTGGGTTTGTCAATGTTCTCCTCTCTTTCAGGCCCTGATTCTGCTAGTAAGTGGGCCTTCTCCCCTTAGGCTCTTTTGCTTTATGCAATTGTCAGTATTTTTTAACGCATACAGAAATAATCCGCAAGCGCACAGAATTACTGTTGTAGCATTTCACCCGGAAGTATTCAGGGTATCATATTTTTTGCAAGGAACAAAGATACTTTTCTAGCTAGTTCATCCAAGGACAACACAAGGATAGACTTTGTAAAGGTTGAGATGGATTCCTATGGTTATAGGGTCTATGGGTAGATAAACTTTACTTTTACTTGCTTACTCGGGCACCGGGTTACAACTGGTCTACCAGTCGATTCCGGCCTGTAGCCGGCGTCAACCCGAACGTGGGGGAATATGAGGGACGGATACAGCTGTCACCACCTGCCACCTACCCCTCAACCGTAGGGAACAAGGCAAACAAAGGTAGCCTCTAGCCTAGACACCACGTCTACGCTATCGAGTACTACTCTAGCATCGATCAGGGTTATCCGCCTTTATTAGGGCCCTCTACTAGAATATTTGCTATGAGAGCGGACGATGAACCAACAAACAGGTAAGAGTATAGCTTAACTAATCAAAGACTTTATAACCAAAAGAACCACGAACACTCACTTAGCGGGAAAACCCATTGGAGTACTAGTGCTCGTTGAGGTACAAGGCGGGGAGACACTGACAAGCTCGACGCTTCCCCAAATTCTTCCTCATTACAACTCTAGCTAGCTACTAGGGCCTAAGCCCTTTGGAGTGTTGCTCTAACTTTGCCTTTTTGTGTTGTGTCTTTAGAGAGGTGGGTTACCCCTCTACTTATACTAGAGCTAAGGCGGTGCTTCTGGCTATCTTTGGCATGGAGGCACAACATGCACCGCCATAGCATGAAGCCATGCCACCGCCAGAGGAAGTTGTGGCTGAGGCGTGCTAGGAAGGGGCCGGCCACCCCCTAGGACCGGCCAGTCCTTGACCAAGCTACCTCTCCACCGCCTTTGTGTGGCAGGCCTTGGGCTAGACATGGATTAGTGCCCTGGGGTGCCTTGCTTATTTTGAAATGATTTGGTAGATGTCTCCCTTATTCTTTTGCGCAAATAAGCATTGGAAAGCGTCTTTCGGTGAAATCTCCCATGAATTTGTGTTAGTGACCTGCAGAATAATATTCTCTAAATACATGTGGAACTTGGTTAATAGTAAATACATATGTGATAAGTTTGCTAATTTCTCCTTTTTTGTAACTTAGTTGGCAGTTGGATTTGATCGGTAAAGACCGCCAACAAGCTCCCCCACACTTACCTCTTTGCTAGTCCTCGAGCAAAGCTTAGTGTTAATGGTAATCATGAGCATAACATCCTAAGATATATGGTTTACATAAGAGTTATTCCAACGCATTCCTTACACAAGTGGGATATGTGTCATTAGCTAACTATTTTCCTAGGTTGTTGAAAAGCAGAACAATTCTTGCAACAAAGTCACCTTCCCAATTTCACATCTTAGCAACATGGAGTTTGGAAGTTTTTATCAAGAAAAGCATAGTTCACTTTATACTCCTCAAATGGTACTCTCAAATGACTCAATGGTGTATAAATCCTTACCAAGGCATAGCAATGTTTTGCCTTCTTTTGTTTTCTCCTACTTCTAAAAAGGTTTATGTGGAGCTTTAGGTAGGGATAAACAATAAAGCATAGTTGTATTGCATACGTTGTAAAGTCAAATTGAGGATCCAAGGAGAGAAGTGTCATACTCTTAGATCAAGACGTGCATGTGTGTAGAAAAATGGTAAACTAAAATTATACTCCTTTTGTAGATATGATCTCTCTCTATAACTTTATTATTTTGAAACAAGGCTATCTTTCTTCCTTCTTTTTTTTCAATACATGAGCCTTCATATGCTCATCATTTTTTTCTCTTGTACTTGGACCTTCATGTGTCCATATTTTTTTGAAGCTTGTTGCATAGCCCACGTCTCTTCTTTTAATCCACATATTTAGAGAGAGATCATTATCTTTTTAGAACATGAAGTATTTTTCTAACAAACATATTGTTGTCTACCCCCAGTGTAAGAGCAGAAAATTTAGTGGATCTAGATGTAGGCATATTTTTGTGTACTCCTAGTGTAGGAGTAGCATGCGTATGTGGAGTGTACATGATCTTGATCTTGGGAGCATGATAAATCTCTCGACAGGGGTCAACAAGACTTGACCAGACTCAACACAATAACAAGCAGCTTATGTAGAAGGCTTGAATTGTGCAAGATATCATATTTGGCTTGGGTAGGAATTGCGTACCAATTGAGGAGTATGTGATACTATGGTCTTATATTTTTATCAAAACAAATTCTCCAAGTACTTTAAATAGAAATGGTAGGATTTCTAAGTCAGAACTATACACACCTCACAACAACTTAGTCAACATGATTATCCTACTAGATTGTTTTTCCACAAGCATAAGTGTATGTATATGGAACAAACTTTATGCAGGCTTCTATCTTAGAGATGTCATGAACATGTCACTTTTCAAAAAATTAAACGAAGTGTGGTTTGTAAAATAGAGGCATTGTTCATCATTAGGAGCTAGCAGGGATAAATTGAGTTTAATTTTAATGATCAAGATTTATGTTTATTCAAACTCAGAATTATAGGGAGGCGAGGGTAGTGTTGTATGAACCATCATTAAAGATGAAGGAGCTATGGGGAGTTAGAAATGGTTTGGCTAAACAAGGGGTTCAGCTAAACCAGGGGTTCAGCCAATCCTCTCTAGAGCCATCTGTTCTGTCTCCCCCACACTTATGCTTACCTATTTTATTTGATAAAGAGAAATAAAAGTGGAAACAAACAAGGGCTCTACCAGTCAAAAACACTAGGGAGCGTTAATTTTATTATAATTTTTTTTATCTATTATTACTATTAATATTATTAATTTTTATTTTATTTTATTTTATGTGTTCACCAAACTTTTTATCATTTAGCATAAACAAGGCTAAGGTAAAAGTTTGCAACAATAAGCATAGCCTTGTTTTATCCCCATAGTAGTTTACTACTATTGTTTGTGAAAGTAATACTTAAAGTTCATTAATAAAATTTCAACACCATGCCAAATTTTGATTAAAGGAGGCTATTTGAACCTAAGCACCATTCTTAATTTAAAAAGCCTATAGATGTACCTTAAGAATACACCCAAACCAGAGCATGTGTCATGAACAAAGGAAGCATGAACTGACATATATTTTCATGGAGATAGACAGGAGTAAAACATGTTGGTGGACATTTTATTTGCCTTTTGTTGACGATGGATAATGTCAACATTTCATATATGAATAAACAAGAGAAATGGTTCAAGTACAAGAATATACATAGGTCTAGGGTTTAAATTAACAAATTCCATGAGTTTTGGTGAATCTCTGTTTTCCACAGGATTATTCTAGAAAATATAGGAAGGGGGATCTAATTGAGAAAAAGGACAAAACTTGATCGCGACGAAGGATACACTAGAAGACTATAGAAGACACTAGAAGGCATGGGAACGAACAGGAGGACGAGACGCCGCTAGGTGGGGCCAGCTGACCCCACCCTTGTGCCGCCCGGTGTAAGGTCCTAAATGGCTAGAGAGGGGTGAATAGCCTATTTAAAAAAATCTACAAGCTTCACTAGACAAGTGAGTTAGTAAAACAAATGGCGTAGCAATTCTAGCACTAGCTCACTAAGCTATGCAAGCCACCTACACAAGTCTAGTTCAAGGGTAAACATTGACCACACCAACAACTAACTCTACTCCTAATCAAGAACAAAACTACACAAGCTAGAGACAAAGAATAACAAGCTACACAACTAGCAATGTAGATAAGTAAGCAAAGGAGTGAGCTAGGATTGTTATACCGACGTTGATGAGTAGAGATATGTCCAATGAACCAATCAATCAATGCAATCACATACACAAGATGAAATCCTCGGCAAAGAGGTGACACAAGAATTTTTATCGAGGTTCACTTGCTTCCCGACAAGCTAGTCCTCATTGTGGCAATGCACCCACTTAATAGATCACGAGCTAATTTACTATCAAGAGTCAAAACCTCAGTGGGTGCTGCACATCCACTCACAAGATGATGATCCTCCAAGCCACGAGCTCTACTAGAGTAGCCAATTCATGAACTCTCATGGGGAAGGCTCAAGAACCCCTCACAATCACTTGTTGAGGCTCGAAACAATCTCCAATCATGAGTGTCGACAAAACCTGGTCGGCAGTCTACCAAGGGGTATGCCCAAGGTAGTAGATTGTTAGCAGACAGGTGTGCAAGCCACAAATGAGATGGTGATGCAGAACAACACGCAGGTTTACCCAGGTTCAGGCCGCCGTGTGGGCGTAATACCTTACGTCCTGCTCTGCTTTGTTATTGCTGTCTTGAACAATGTATTACAAGCTAGATTGCCCTAGAGTATGTTTTGATGTTTTTGAGGGGGGTCCCTTGCCCTCCTTATATAGTCCGGGAGGCAGGGTTACAGATCTAGAAACTAATCTTAGCTGGTTACAATTGCCATACAGAGCCGGATAAGGATTCCTAATCCAACCGACCAAGACATTGCTTGATTCCCAAGTCTGGTTTGATGCCTTGCGCGAGACTCCATCCCGATGATCTGGATCGCGCATTGTCATATAATGGGCCAGACCGTCTGGTCTGGGCCTGCCCATGTCTAGCTGTAAGTGTATAGGGGTTTATACCCCCATAGCTAGTCCCCGAGCACTATGTATTCTGTATCGAGACACTGTCTTAGTCTTCTTCAACTTGCGAGGTTCGTCTTCACATCACCTTGAAATGTTAGCTGAGCATGCGCTAGTGTTCCATCTGGATCAGGAATCAGTAAACCATGATTGTTGATGAAGATTGCAGTTGTCGGTGAAGATTGCATAGTGGTCCAAAAAGAAAAATTTTCTTTCCTGGTGAAGTGTACCCACTTGTATTTCTGAGAAGAAATGTAAGTGTGCATACTTGATGGAAGTAACTTACAAAAAATTCCAGATCATAGGGGCAAAAATAGAAATAATTCACCGTTAGGTGAAGTGTACCCACTTAGTCCCTGAGCCTGGTAATAGGTGACGTAGGCACGTGATGCCAGGGTCTAAAAAAGAATCCTCAAGAACCAATGATCATTATGCACTGTCAGGTGCATCATATATGATGTAGTCCCCGAGCTTGCTGGAAGGCAAAAAATGAGCCTTGTAGCAAGGTCTGAGAATATCAAGCGTCCATCGACTGTATGCAAGCATAGTAGATGTAGTCGAGCAAGACGAATCCTAGAGCAGGAAGTGGTGTAACAAGTCCCCGAGCTCGAAGGTCTAATGAATAGTCCCCAAGCTCGGAGGTCTGGCAAAGAGTCCCCAAGCTCGGAGGTCTAGCGACGAGTCCTCGAGCTCGGAGGTCTAGCGACGAGTCCCCGAGCTCGGAGGTCTAGCGACGAATTCCCAAGCTCGGAGGTCTGGCGACGAGTCCCCAAGCTCAGAGGTCGAGCTCGGAGGTTTGGCGATGAGTCCCTGAGCTCGGAGGTCTAGCTACAGGTCCTAGAGGACGCTGGTCTAGCGAGTCCCCGAGCTTGGAGGTCTGGCTGCAGGTTCTAGAGCACGCTGGTCTAGCAAGTCCCCGCCACGCTGTCTCGGTATCTCTCTTTCTTTTTTCTTCTTTTCATTTTCATTTTTGTTTTTTTTACTGGTCCAATCTAACGCGCTGATGGCATGGGCGGCGCCGTAGTTCCTTTCTGGTGCACATGTGAATAGTGGCCTAGTGTCTATAACAAGACACGTTTGGGTCACATACCAAACGGCGCCAAAATCGAAGGGACGTAATTTTTGCGGAGGAAATCTGTCAGTTACCGCAAATCTCACGCCATGTGCCCCATTCTTTTAGAAACTGAATCGACCCTACCTCTTAAAGACCGGGAAAGGGAACGATTTAGTCTACTCACACTCGCATATTCGCAATCAACCGTCTTCTTGCTTCCGCCGCCGCCGCACCATTGTCATCACAGAGCCCTCTTGAGCCCCAGTGCCACCACCATAGTGCAATCCACAGTCTCCATCGTAGGCATCGACGAAGTTGCCCCAAGTTCCTCACGCGCCGCCACCGCTTGAATCGCCACCACCAAACCCTAGCCACTAGGAAGAGCGGCTCCCTCCTTTTCCTCCGTAGAAAGGAAGAGTCAACAGAGTCGAAGAATGGCCGTGAGGAAGACAAAGACGGAGGCCGAAGTTCACAAGGAGATCATGAAGAAGGAGTGGAATATGTCAAAGTGCACCCCACTCAGTCTCGAGCGACTGGTGCGGATTGGTGTGCTGCATGCCCAAGAACTAGCGGGATGACGTGCACCCGATCTAGAGCCATTCCCAAATCCCAAAGAAGGTGAAATTATTGTTTTTGAAGAATACTTTACTCATGGATTTGGTGTTCTTGTACATCCGTTCTTGCAAGGGCTCTGCAACTATTACAAAATCAGTATCTGCAATCTGCATCTGAACTCTGTGTTGCTTGTTGCTTGCTTCATCCATCTCTGTGAAGCATACGGTGGTTTCCAACCCCACTTCGACTATTTTCATCACTTGTTTTGGTTGAAGAAGAAAGGAGGTCGAGGCGGCTCCAATGTGGCTGGTGGCTGCTATCTGAACATGCGGTAAGGAATCAGGGCGGAGTACCTACACTGCCCTTGGAAGACCACATTAGAGGACTGGTACAGGCATTGGTTTTACATCCGTGAAGAACCAAGCCAGGCCTCATACTGCGATGTATCCTTGGCCCTAGAGAAGACTAATAGTCATCGAGAAGCTAACAGTCATCGAGCCAGCGTTCAAGCTTACTCGCCCACCACCACTGGTAAGTCAAATGTTGTCTGCTAGGTTATCCTTATGATTGAAACTTTGCATAATAACCACTTTGTTGGTGTGCTGTCAGTCTGATATTCATATTGTTATCTGTTGCCCAGTTTAATGGACAGGAGAGAGCACAAGCATTCATCTCTTGTCCCCCAGGCGTGGAATGGCCTGAGGTCATGTCATGGGCCCATGATGCACAACCGCTGCCTGTGGACAACAATCCTTCCAAAGTTGATTGGCTTGCAATTGAAGATGTATCAGAGCAAGCCAGCCGACTTGTAGGCAAGAAACCAGTTGTTGCCCTGACGAAGAAAAGGGGCCAGACATCACAAGGAGCCTCCTCAGATGAAAATCCAGAAGGGGTAAGTGACCTGAAAGAAGCAGACGACCCAGGAAGCAAACGTCGACACCTTATTGCTGATTAGCCAGAAGAGGAAGATGAGGAGGTCAAGGAGGTCTCCTGTATCGTAGCAAGCAGCCGGAGGGAGCGGCTTGCTAGAAGGCAGGAGCTGACCCTGCCGTTGCCAACAACTGAGCCACCACCTTGACCACCGCAACCACATGCACATGCCTTAGGAATACCAAAGCCTGCTACCGCTGTTAGAAGCAACGTGGCTAAGCCAGTCCCGACCACCAGACCAGTGGCAGAGAAGGGTTCCAGGCCCGAGAAGGCGAAGAAATCTTAGTTTGCCACCGTATTCTGCTGTACAGACCTGTAAGTCATCGTGATCTTGTATGAGTATAACATAATTGGTCTATATCATCACTTTTATAACTTGTTATGGATTTGTATAGCTCTGCATCGACCCAAAGGCCAGAAGAACTATCTGGCGGTGCAACACCGCCACCACCTAAGACTACCATCATCGAGCAGCAGGTCCTGGGGCAAACCAGAGTAGAGAGGGTAGTCCCCGAGTCGCAAGCTCCTTCAGCATCTGCTCCTAGTCCGCTGACTGAAACTTTAGGGCAGGCAGGAGATGGTGGGCCCCAGAGCTGACGGAACAACCATAGGAGGCCCCACAACCAGAAGGATAGCACCAGCCAGCCCCAAAAAACCCAGAATAGCCCTAGCCGGCGTCAGAGAAACAAGAAAAGCCCCAGCCGGCCCTAGAGCAGCAAGTCCCAAAATCTGCAGAGGTTGTTGGGACCACCAAGGAGCCAACTAGAAGTGCCAGACCAGGAGAAAAAGGCTGAGTCTTCAGCCCTAGCCATGGAAGAAATCCTCGGGCATTACGAAGAAGAAAGCAGATTTTGTGGTACCCGCTCCTACACTGTGGAGATCCTAGTAGAAGACGAGGTCAAGGCCATAGAAGCAGTTGGCAAAATATTCCTGGAGGAAGTGAAGGTAAGCCTCTCGCAACTGTATAATTTGTTATTGTATAATCCATAAGAACTGCTTTGTGATCCTGTGTAATGCAGACTATAGCCGAGAAAACAAACAACTGAGTGCAGAACAAAAGAAACTGCAACAACAGTTGGAGAGTTATGCGAAGCAAAGCATCGAGCACAAAGAAAAGATGCACACGGTATTTCAACGGCTGGAAGTGGTCGAGAACCAGAGATCGGGTAAGGGTCCCTTCTATTTTAGGCACTCAAGCTCTGTAGGGTGCCGTATTACTGTACTATTCATAATCAGAGTATTGATACAGGTCTGGACATCAAAGTCAGCCAGCTTCATGAAGAAAATGCTCAGGTAACTGCTGAGCATGACTAGCTAACCGAAGAGAAGACCAAATGGCTGCAAACACAGCAGGCCATGAAGGAGGAGAATGCTAAATTAGCCAAGGATCTGGAGAGTAATTACTCCTCATCATTGTCGTAGCTTTTATTGAAGTTTGTGGCATTAAACTCATATTGACGTGACACCTTGCAGTTGTAAAGAAAAATGCCAAATTGCACCTTGAGAAAATGAAGAAAGACTGCAATGACCTGGAGCTTCAAAACCAGGCTGGTGCAAAAAAGATCAAAGCGTGGTCCCAGAAGTGCAACAAGCTCATGAAGGAGCAAGAGGCCCTTAATGGCAAGTGCAAGATACTCATCAAGGAGCGAGAGACTTGGAAGCACGCCTGTGCTGAGATGGAAAAAGGGATCACACCAGTACTCGATGTTATTGGCACCGACTCCACCGAAGCTGGAGTGGATGCACCAAAAATAGGTCTGGTCGAGAAATCCTAGAAAGCCTAGGGATGGCTCCAATAATGGACGAAGGACATCAAGGAGTATGTGGGTGCACATGTACTTAGCTTGGTACGTGCCCACTACCCTTTGTTGGATATTGCTCGCATGGAAGCTGGTTATCCTAGGGAAGTGGAGGTGGAGCGAGCTGACGAGCTGCGTGACGAGCTGCGGTCAGAGGAGATAAAGCATGCTACCGCGATCACGAAGGACATCATCTTGTGCCCAGCTATAGCCCCATCAACCGGAGGAACAATTCAGTTGTACGTGGGTCAAATACCTAGAGGATGTAGCATCTCTTTATCACCGCTACTCACATGGTGTAATACCATGGTTTGAGTATTCTCGTCAGACGCAGTGCTCGATCCAGAGCTCAAACGACTATCTATCTGGGTGGTATGGATCAAAACTTGATCAGAGCCCACCATATTGATGAAGTTGTGTCGTCGAGGTCAAGGTTGAGTGGAGCGCCCTTTAGGAGTTGAAGTGACCACTAGATCTGTACCCAACCGTTGAAAATGGGTGGCTCGAGCAGGTCGAGTAGATCTGTTGTAGCTGTTCGAGTTCTGCTCGCTGAACTGCTCTTGGAGCAAGTCGACCAGAGCTAGGGTAAATGAGAGTTTACCACTGAGCCGGTCGATGGGGTCGATCAGGTCGGTGGTGTCGAGTTTCCTCCCCTGGTAGTGAGGAAGGAGTCGATGAGTTGTTGGCATGGTTGGTGACGGTGCTGGTGTAGGTGAAGCCGGAGCCAATGTAGTCGTAGTCGACGCCGGTGTCGGGGAAGTAGTCGATGTAGATCGGATCTGCACCTCCTCCATGGCTGTGATGACGAAGTCGTTGGAGCCGGTGGTCCAGGTGATCTAGCCGATCGTGAACGTGAGGCCCACCACCGTGGCCATGGAGTCGGAGAAGATGACCATCTCGCATGCCTAAAAAGTAGTACACAAACCCCCTACCTGGCGCACCACTATCGACAAAACCTTTTCGGCAGTCTACCGAGGCATATGCCCAAGGTAGTAGATTGCCTACAGATAGGTGTGCAAGCCACGAACAAGATGGTGATGCAGAACAACATGCGGGTTTACCCAGGTTTAGGCCACCGTGTGGGCGTAATACCTTACGTCCTGCTCTGCTTTGTTATTGCTATCTCAAACAATGTATTACAAGCTAGATTGCCCTAGAGTATGTTTTGATGTTTTTGAGGGGGGTCCCCTGCCCTTCTTATATAGTCTGGGAGGCAGGGTTACAGATCCGAAAACTAATCTTAGCCAGTTACAATTGCCATACAGAGCCGGATAAGGATTCCTAATCTAACCGACCAAGACCTTGCTTGATTCCCAAGTCTGGTTTGATGCCTTGCGCAAGACTCCATCCCGATGATCTGGATCGCGCGTCGTCATGTAATGTGCTGGACCGTCTGGTCTAGGCCTACCCATGTCTAGCTGTAAGGGTATAGGGGTTTATACCCCCACAATGAGCTCAACGCCACTGCTGCTCCAAGCCATCTAGGATGTCGGGAAACACCCAAGAGTAACAAGCAATCCACAGCCAACTCAATGGATCAAGTGCCACTAGATGCAACTCTTAAAGCAATGCACTTGAATCTCACTCAATCTCACTAGGATGCACAATCAAGTAAGGAGATGAGTGGAAGGGATGTTCTCTAGCTTAAAGTATGTCTCAAGTGTTCAAAGAGTCAGAAGAATGCTCCTAAGGTTGGCCAAACAAGTATTTATAGCCAGCCCTCAAAGATAGAACCGTTAGGCTCAAGAAACTGCTCTTCACGCGCTGACCAGACACGCAGGTCAGATTGATTGGACGTGGCCACAATGTCCGGTCGCACATGTGTGACATCGCCGATGCTCGCCACGTGTTCCATTTTAAATTTCATTCGTTCAATCTCCAACGATCATGAAATGTTATCTTCTCAGAGAGGGAGTGACTGGACGCACCAAAGTACTGACTAGACGCGTTACATGTGGTATCCAATTTGAGTATAGAAAGGATCCAGAGAGCAATTTCATCGACCAAACATGTCCGGTCGCATGTGAGCGGACGCGCCACCGCATCTGATCAAACCTTCTCTTCGTGCTGCTCTCCTGGGTGCATGACCGGATGCGCCAGTCCCAAGGTGATCGGATGCTTCAGTCACAAACCCTCGCACTTTGCCCCCGCGCGCCTGCCGGTTGAACTGACCGGACGCGCTAGTCGCATCCGATCCAACATTTGGTCATGCGTCCGGTCACCCCCAATGACTTCCTTTTGCCTCCATTTCTTTGCCTCTGGCGCATTGAAAAATATATGTTTCACTTCCACAAAAGCACAAATATGCTAACACCACCAAGTGTTCACCATCTTGTGCTCGTGTGTTAGCATATTCTCAAATATTTTTTTCAAGGAGTTAGCATCTCACTAGATCCAAAATGCATATGCTCAAGAATATGGACCTAGTAGCACTTGCTTCATAAGATGATCGTGATTGGCCCTCTTGATAGTCGGCTATCAATCCTAAACCTAGCCAATCACTTCTCTACTTATTTTTAGATCGGCAAAAGACAATCCTATTATTATACCTTTGCCTTGATCATCTCATTCCTTGTCCATCACCTATGTCCATGTTCACCATCATCTTTATCTTCATGCACTTGTGATCTTATGGCCATCACCATCATGCTCCTTGCTCCTCCATCACATGTGTTGCTATGCCTAACTCAATTCACTTGGCATAATGGCATTAGCAACTTGGTGTCATTAATTACCAAAACCAAACTTGGGCTTTCACCCGGCCCCTATGAGGGGATTCCTCATGAGCTTCTAGAGTATTCCTCCACTACCTCTTAGGATGCATCTCTACCCTACGTCGAAGTCGGTTTGATCCAAGGGCTTGCGTTCAACCCCTAGGGCTATATAAGGACCCCTGCACCCCCTTTGAAGCATCAAGTCATCAAGCTATTCAGTTGAAGATCAATTCATCTAGAGCAAACCCTAGTTCCTCAGAGTTCCTCTAGGTTAGAGCTTAGGCTAGTTAGATTAGGTCTAGAGGGAGATCAAGCAACACTTGGATTCCCACCAGTGTGGTTTGGTATTTCTCTTGTACTTTACTCTATTTCTTTATTTCATTGAGATTGTATCCTTGCTACTATGTTTATGTCAACATTAAACTTTATATTATTTATGTTATTGAAAGCAATGTTCATTGTTTGCTCTAGTTTTATATTTAGTATAGCTAGATTATGGAAACCATGCATAAGATCATATAGCGCTCACCCTATAGGACCATGGGTGAGTGATAGACATTATATGAGCATGGTGCTTAGATATTTGTTTATCTGTGGATGCCTTTATATGCCGAGACATGTAGTAGATCACGTAGGTGACAACTGCGTTGAGTCCTTTGCCGTTCACCCCCCATATATATTGATGTTGGTAGAACCCAGTCTCAAAAGAGAGGACTCTGTTTCCAACTTTTCTAAGTTGATGTTCCTTATGTGGCATAATTTGGTTATGATCACTAGATATAATTAATTAGACTAAGCATTTGACATGTTAGTAAGACTACCTAGGAATTATCTTTCTAATATTCTTATTGGACTTAGCCTATTGCTTAACTAGAGTGTTCTGAGTTACTATTTATTTATCATGATGATTGATCAAGTACTTATCATTTATATATCTTTATTTATTATGTTGTGACTTATCCCTATTTTGAGTAGAGTATATGATATTGGTTCATTCTCTCATGCATATTCATAAATTATCAATACTATTGTAGTCATACCTTCCCAGTGGTAGAATTATAAATCGACAACCTAGTAATACTCTAGGTAAAATGCTATAATGGTATAATTATCTATCCACTTGCAGAATTCTTTTCATTCTTATCTTTATATTATTTTTAGTCATATGAAATAATAGATTCCTATTTAGTGTTATTCTTGTAGTAATGCTAGATAGAACCAACAAACATTTCTAAGTTCCTCACTAGAGATGACAACCTAGTTTAATATTAGAGATGAAGGTTAATTGATAGGTGGCTACTGTAACAGTGACGAGTTAATAATTACCATATCATTTTTGGCGCCATTGTTATTAGTAGGAGTAATTCTATTTTTAGTAGTGGTGCTAAGAAATGCCAATACCTTTCCATACACTCATCTTACCGGCAGCATTTGTAGATGGAAGCTTTGAAGCTGCTGCAGGAGTGACTCGTATATAGTCCATCGCAGGTTATCACCAAGGCCAGGTTACACACACTACTAGTGTGTATGGACCATGGGCTTTAGTAATAGCAAAGGTCTAGAAGAAGGGAAGGCTCCTTTTTTATCTATTTATTTTTATCATTCATTTTTTATTTATAATAGATTTTTCTTTTCTTTCTTCTATTCTCTCCTTTTTTATAGCAAGGTAGAGCTAACATCATCATTTCTTTTTTTTTCTAAGCAAGATGATCATTGGTGTATATGAAACTTTGGGACTCCCACCATCCTCCCCCACACTTTGACTTTTGTGTGAAAGTCAAGTGTGCAGGATTAGGGTCTCCTTACCAAAGATCATCAGGGCATGTAGTTGATGCAGCTCTTATGTTTTTAGGCATCGTATGTCCCTATTCTTCTTGATCTTAACCTACAGGGTTAGTAACCAAGAATACCTGAAGATGCATACTAACTTGATAATATGTTCTTGCTTTTATTAACAGCAAAAGAAATTTTGTTTTTGTAACAGAACCGTCCAAATTATAAGAGCACAAGTATAAAAACAATCACCGAAGTGATCAAATTCTCACACTTGAGCCCATATAACTCCGGTAGTCCAATGAAATCATGAGGGATTTTAAACCAACCAACATACAAGCCAAGATCGTAGTGATTCAACATAACAAGTCACATGCTACATCCATTTCACAAGTAATTCAATATACATTGGAGTTCAACATAGTTATTAATTTACATTCAAAAGTAGCGGAAGCAAAGTAATTTGAAACTAACATTATTCTTATTTCAAATACATGCTAGTACCACGGTCGACTTCCAACAAAAGCATTAGAGATAAGGGAGCTCAGAAGGATCATGCCCATGATCACACTCCGCCACAAGGCAGGAGCCAACCAACTCTTGCAGCCGCCAAGATACATCACAACCTGCAACAAGTGGAGATAAAACCCTGAGTACGGCAAAGTACTCAGCTAGACTTACCCGTCAAAAACCAGAAATAAAGTCACACCAAGGATCATGCAAGGCTGATATAAAGTGGGGCTAGCTTGACAACATTTTGCATAAAAGCTTAATATAGATGATCAATCATTAATGCTTAAGCATCAAGTTAATTATCATTAACCTATCATCTATATTAGAACCTGTACTAGAGCACTCACTTTATTAGGAGCAAACAATATTAACCATAGCAGGTATAAATTGAGGCAACCTTTCCATCATGATCCAATTAACCATCCGTTCAATTTAATGGAATCTACGTTGCCGCTGCTCAAGTCAAGTGCTCACTAACCGGGAGCGACGGCGATTCGAATCGAATTCCTATCCAGCTGGAGGGGTATTTCTAACACTCACTGAGTCATGCCTGGCGAGGGCTGCTCAGGTCACCTTTGGTACAGTTCAGGAGCCGCGGGTCCGAATGATGTCGCGACCCCAAGGGCGACACTCTGCCAGGTGATAGGGACTCTAACCCCCCCTTGGTCTCACGCCAATGTCCCCAAGCACATCCTTTCTCTCCTCCAAGAAGCAACCTACCAGTCGATTCCCGGCCTGAACTGTATTACTCGGATTCACGGTCGGAACGACTTATCCGGCCAACTAAGTGTTAGACTGCGTTCAACATGACTCAAGGACGTACAGCGAATCGGTCCTTAAACGACTCAGATGGGGATAGATTCACACCCAAGACCTCCATGCCTTGTTGCTTCACTATCGTCATCCCGCCCGGTCTCATTTCATTTTATTAACACATGGTTCCATTCCACGATAGCACATATAGCCAACCGTGCCATATATGAATATCCCTATATCTCGCAGGTGACAAGAAATCACCTGACTTCTACCGCTTAAAGCAGGGCTAAGCATCTATTCGATCCTAGTCTATGTAGGATTCAAGGATTCATATATCTGGACAAGGAATGATATAATGCAGTAAGAGTTTCCAACCAACTCCTATCACTTAATGCAACAATACTTATAACATATATATATATATATATATATATATATATATATATATATATATATATATATATAATTGCTTTGAAGATAGGAGGCTTATAATGTTCCGGGGCTTGCCTGGGATCCGACTCAAGTTAGAGTATGTCAGATGAGTTCGCTTGGCGAGCATCTTCCAATCTACACTTGTCCGGTCCTTCGATCTTCGGGATGGATCCACCAACTCCATCTTCGGGTTTGGCTCCACCTTAGATCCTTTATGCGTTTCTGCTAGCGTACCTAAATGAGGTGCAACAATGCATATGTATGAATGCATAGAAATGCAATAAACAAAGTAATCATGCAAGCATACCAAAGTTCACATAAACCCTAGAGCTAATTAACTTAATCCTCATTAAGACATAATATAGAAGAGGGCTAGCACATCAATCAAGAAACAAGTCTCACAAGATCACAGGGTACCACCCAAGTATCATCAAAGATATAAGTCACACTTCAATACCCAAGCATGACAAAGTTAATCAAGTATTAGAACTAGAAATTGCTACCTTCTGGACATCAGACCAACAGCTGAGTAATTTAATCATAACTGGAGATCTACAACTCCAAATAACTTGCAAAAATACATTATGAAAAGTTTATGAAAATATCTAAATTTCATTTATAATCATCTAAACCTGATTCTAACATTTACCAGGTCGAAATACAGAAGGTACAGAATCTGTCCTGGAAGGACAGAGAGCAACATAAATCTGAACCTAAATTAGAACAGCTGTAGTTTCTAAACCATATGGCCAAATACTACCAAAATTTAACAGCAGCTAGATCATGAAATTCACAACAACTTTGTTATAGCACACAAGACATGAAAACATCATTTGCATAGGGTAATTAACAATATTCTCAAATCTGTTCAGAAACCTCATTTGCAAGAAATAATTATTAACTTATGTTGCAAACATATAATTGAATAAAACCAACTTTACCAACATTTCATACATGACAAATGAACACCAGAAAACATAGTGTCAATTACTAAATAAATTCTTTTAATACATTTTCTTAATTTATTTAGATAATTAGGTGGAATTATGACCACATCATAAGGATGCTCCATAAATTCTACCAAAATTACAAGGGTCTACGAATGCTCTCAAAAGTCTACTGTACAAATTTCAAGCCATTTAGATAAGTACATCAACCTCTATGAAAAAGACAATCAACTAATGAAATAAATCATGTGAGAACAGGTAAAACCTAAAACTCAATATTTTCTGTGAATACATGGCCATAGAATGAACCAAAATCATAGAGCAACATCATAACAAGGTGATGGGACAACATTTTCTATTTTATCATTTATATATTATTTATAAGCTATTTATCAAGCCCTAAATAAGTTAAATCAATAACTAGATCATCCAATAAGTAGTGACCAATAAATTTATACCACAGTACATACATATCATGGCAAGACTACCATAAAAATTTCACATCATTTGGAGCATCACAACTCAAGATATAAAATGACAAGTAATAAAATGTAATTTTCCTTATTTAACAAGGTCAAATCAAAACCCTAAGAAAACAGTGAACAAATAGTGTGTTTAACATTTTTCCTAGCAAGTACATGTCATCACAAAATTAACAAAATAAGAATCACCATTTTTGGGGTTCTAAAACTCCAGATCTTGCTCTGGTTAAGTTTAAAGGCATTTTTAGAGTATTTTTAAAACTTAAATAAAGACATCAGAAAATACCTACAAACATGTAACATTTTATGACTGCACTGCATAGATCTCTTCACAAGGTTTCCAAAAAGTCCACATTTGCTATTTTTGGAATTACCTAGCCTGAGATATGAATTTTAGAAGATTTACACGAAATGGAAATTCAAAATCAGAATTAAAACCACCCTAACTTCATTTGCTACGCCCACCCGGTTTCGCCCCCAGATCTGTCACTCCATAACCGACATGCGGGACCTGCTTCCTAGATGGCCCCACCTGTCATTCCCAGAGAACGAATAAAGAGAGGGAGTCGATCCTCTTCTTCCTCCGGCCGACGAGGAAAACAGAGGAGGCGACGGTGGCTTGCCTGCCGGCCGATCTCCGGCTAGCCGGGCGGCGCTCCTGTGGCGAGCGATGGCGGCAGAGCATCACCACGCCCATCCGCACCCATGGGTGGTCGCAATGTGGCGGGAGATGGTCGGTAGGTGACTGGCCACGGGAGCAGCTGGCTCACCCACGGCGGCTCTCCTGAACGCGATGCTCCGGGGGTTGCGGCCGAGGAGGAGAAGTGCGGGGCATCATCGGAGTGAGGCATACCAGGGGGCCTCGTCAGCTAGGATAGAGGTGGCCGATGGCCTTCTAGCCATGCACATCGGCGGCCTGGGCCGAGCAGAACGACGGCGAGCGGCGTTGCGGGGTGCAGCGGCCGGCGCAGGCGGGTCACAAGGCACCGGTCGGCCATGGAGCACACGCGGCAAGGCTCTACTTGGGCCAGGGAAGGGTGCGGTGGCTCGTCCAAGGCGCGTAGTATGACTGCCGGCAATGGCGGTGCGCGGCGGCCGTGCTTGGCACAGGCGAGGAGGGCGAGCAGGGAGTGGAGAGGGGAAGGAGAGGGCGTGCTGGTGCCCCTCCTCATCGGCAGCAGGGCACAGAGCGCGTTGCCGAAGGTGGGACGCGCGGCAGCAAGGCCAGGCGTGGCAGGGACGCGTGCCGGGAGGGAGCCGGGCATGGCCGACACGTCGGCATATCGACGAACAGGTGGCGCGCGCAGTTTAGGGCGTCTTGGAGGCCGTTTTTGGGCCATCTCTGGTCAGATCTGGGCCAAGGGCCTTGAATCAAAGTTGTTGACCACAACATGCTCTACATTTTATATTTAAGGTGCATCATCATTTGGGCCACGGTTTAGTGGATAATTAAGCCTGAAACTAGCATTGTCAATGCATTGACAACGATTACCAATCTTCAAAAATTGATGGTCAAAACAAGTCCAACAGATGCCATCTTGTTGTATGTTATTCCCCATCATATAAGCTCCAACTTTTATAAAAGGACCAACTCAAGTTGCTTAGTAAATTTTGGAGAACGCGACATGCCCATCTCAGGGTCCTTTGAGCGACAAAGTTGCAAACATGCTGTTTTAGCAATTGCTTTTGGAGATCCAAATATACTCCAAATGTAAAGACACTTGATTCATTGTGTCCCTCAAGAACAGTACTCCAACTCATATTAAGGAACCTAGTTGAGTTACCACATGAATTTGGACGATAAAATGTCGCAAAGTAACCAACTTGCTGCTGTCACAACAAGGACTTAGAATATTTTTCTAAGTGCTGAAAACAGCAGCTGATTCCACATTGTGATCTCTATTTGACTAGGTTAGAGGCCAAACTAGCTCTTGACCTTTAAACAAAGTTTGTTCTACACAAGATGAACTACAACTTTTGTTTAAGGTCAAACCTCATAACTGGTATAGAAGTCAAACTTTCACTTTGGTCACAGTATCAACTTAATAAAGCCAAAACTAGGGTTTTAGGCCAATCGAGGCAATTTCTTGACATTTGCTCAATATGAACCCTTCATGACTTTTGTTGTAGAGTTCATCTAGAGTCATTTGGGCAAGTTTGCATGGTTTGGCTGATGATCTACAATTCCATTCACTTAATGATGCAAGTTCCAATAGTAATGGAAGTTATCATTTCATGTGACTTTTTGATTCCAAACTCCATGAAACTTTTCCAGGGCTTAATATAGATAGGTACCAAGGTGAGACATATGAAGATATGGCAATAACACCATCCAAACATATATCTTTGAAAATGGCCTATATGTAAAGCAATGATGCAGCATCCCACTTTAAGGTAGGCTCATCTCCATAGGTTGACATTGACATTGTCATTTCCACTTAATCTATCGTGTTTGAGCTTAAACCCACTACTTAATTGGTGATAAACACCTGGGGTGTTACAGCCCTCCCCCCTTAGAAGAATCGCGTCCTGAGATTCGGAATGGAAGACCTTTTAAGGAAGAGAGACACATTATCTAGTTCTCAATATCTGCTATAGCATTCAGCTACAAAGCTTCAACATCGGTGAACAATTTGGCCAAAGGCACTTTCTAACACTGACTTTTCATGGTAAAATTTGTCTGAAGAATTTCCTTCATTGACTTCCATGAAGCATTGTTACTTTGGGAGGAATCCAAGACAACGCAGTACTTCGTTTCAGTCTACAGAGATCATTTGACCCATAAGTATCTGACTTCTAATGACCACAACATAGGCCATATGAACTTGACTCTAGACCAAAATATTCAGAAGTATACTCGTTGAAATGGCTCTATGTTCACATGGTTTTGAAAAGCAGTTCTCTACCAAAATGGCTTGAGCACAACCTTCCAAAAGGGTGAGATCATAGATGATGAATATACTCTGAGTCTATAGGATACTGACTAACCAATAGACAGGGTCTATGTTGGTCGTAAATGTTCCTTCATTTAGACACCAACTAATGGAAAACTACTTACTATTCCACGTGTGCAGTTCTCTTTCTGTAATGACAACACTGTATTATCTGAGTCTGTCGAGGGGTTAGTGAATGTGATAGCTGACTCTGTCGGCTTCGTATTTCTGCCAACAGCTATCTAGAAGATTCTTTTAACCAAAGACAACCGTTATCTAGGTTGAAGCAGATGCAACCTCTTGGGTAAAAACATTTATAAGGTACTAAGGTATGTCATCATTGGAAAATTAGTACCAAAGCAAAATGTAGGGAGGCCTTAAGGACAATAAAAGTTGTAATATTTACTAAACCGCGGGAAGTAGTCTACCACCAAGCGGTTGAGTAAAAATTTTCCTTGGTGACTTAGTTGCACTGTAAGTTGAGTTGACTTGCAGCATAGCAACTTTATCTGGCCAGCCTTTCACCATGAGGCTTCCTCTTTAGGGTCATACAATAGCTCTAAAATGGGAAATCTGTTGTTTGACACTTCTCAAATTGCTTTCAAATTTTTCTCAACACTTTGTCCAATAAAGTTATGAACAAAACCATTTGTGGCACCTAAGGGCACAAGGATGGTGATCGAAACTAGGTCATGCTTTCTCTAATTCTTCGCTTTAGCTGATAGAACACCTTGCACTATCTGTGTGATTGTCCAAGATGGAATTGACTTGATCACAATAGCTCTGGAAGATAGAGTATCACTCAAGTTGTTGGCTAGTTGATTAACTTCTTGTTGGTTATTGCTTTGTATAACATAGCCTTCGTAGCTACCAAGGAGTCGTTACCTAGCTGGAGATTAACCTTTCTATTGGTAATTAATCAGTTGTCTCTCAACACTAAAAAGTTCCAAATCATCACTCTTGACCACAACAACTATGGTTGATGCAGAACAGATGGTTGCCATCGAAGTTAGTAAATACGAAGTTATTCTAGAGAGGGTTGATTTTGGTTGTATGGTCATTATGCACCCAAGATTGCGACTTGGATAGCTCCGGTCATATGCATAATGCGACAATCGATTCTCATCCCACTGATAACTTGTCCAACATTAAGTGTGTTGTGTCCTTTTTATCCAATAGAGATGAGATACTTGCTTACTAGATGGTGGTCACCAATACTTGGGACAACTAAGTAGAGTCACTTGTCTACCACCTATTGCAGTTTGTTAATGTTTATGTCAGTAACCTGTTCTTCAAAGGTTATCCTCTTAGCAACTTCAGGAGGAAGTTTTACTACTTTTGGTTCAATATAAGGGTCTTTCGATAAGATATGGGAAAACAATCAAGGAAGAAGGTCACATGAAAATCACATCAGTGTTGTTCTGCAATGGATTACGATTAGAAACCATGATACCAGCGCGTGCCGAGCAGCACAACCTTGTGTGTGCACCCACAGGAGGATCTCGGTTTCATCGCGGCACCATTAGTTGCTACTCATAACACCATTACTGAATATACACCCGATGAGGAATTTCAAATGGCATAGATTGGGTTGATAAGGTAGATGCACGAATTTGCAAGCATACGATTTAGATGCCGTAATAGAGAGACGTTGCGTCACACTGGCTAACCTTTGAGAGAGGTAACCAGAAGGTCCAACATGGATTTGGGTACGGTCTCCACAACTGGCAACGTACGAACCATGGTCAAAGGCTAGCATTGATAAAAGTTAACTTGGTTGGTCAGTCGATAAAGGTCTTCACAAAAAGGGTTGCAAAACATCCATGGCTTATGCAAACATATAGGAGAACTAAACTTTGGGCTTTCGGTCAAGCAAAGGCATAGATACAAACATTCAAGGGCTAACCACCAAGTCTACAGGCTCAGGCTCCTAAGATAGAGAACCTAATGGAAGACAACAACCATACAATTACATACGTGAACATTGTTCTAGGATAAAGTTATGTGGCCCTCGTATGCTCACCGAGGACAAACGAGGTGACAACTAGGGCACTACCTAGATAACAAGCATACATACAACATCATAGTCAAGCAGACATTGGAGAAAATTCAAACGAATGGGCTTAAGCAACCAATACAAGGCACAAGGCTCACCCAAAAATAAGCATTCATCTCAAGCATGAACTAACTACAAGTTTAGCTCTAAACAAACACTAGCTAAGGGAGCCAACTTAGAATGTGCACAGAATCTGGACAGCAGCACAATAGTTACTTGTTTCAACCATAAGGTTGTAGACATCCTACAAAGGTGATCCTAGACTTTCTAGAAAGCTTAGGAAGATGGCTACACTTTAGTTATTCATACCAAAAGCTAATTCATAGATTAACATGACCAAAAATGCTAATGTTTCAGATCTGTACCAATATAGATAGAAAACTAACAAGAAATTCAAAAATGCAAAACTGGAGTTCTAGGGACACAACAAGGCTGAGCCTTAACTTTATGTAAAGCTTATTAAGTTGTCTATAACTTTCTCATTATCATATTAAGATGATTCTACAGCTAACAAGGTTAATCAACACAAAGAAGACATTTCTGCCCAGATTTGGACAGATTCTGTCATTCAATTTCACAAGCTCATAACTAGAGATTTAGACCACCACAATTAGTGCTATAGGACATTTTGGAAAGCTTAGAAAAAGTACTACACTTCTTATATTATCTCCAAGACATGATTCCCTATACACACAGGTCAAACAAACAAACATTCAGATCTATTCAGAGCATAAGCAAAACCTGACAATAAACTTCTAAATTTCATAACTCTCAAACTTTAAGACCTAGGGTCATGAATTTTTAGGACAAGCTAGATAAGTAAGTTAGCTACATCTTTGGTATTCTCTATAACTACAGAAAACACCATTATGATCATGAAAGCATCACTACAACAGAAACCGCTCTAGCAGCCAACGTTTAATAAGCAAAACAAAGTTTGCCTTTGATCTACTTAACAAGAGAGCACACAAACATGTTATTCTAGTAGCTCTAAATTTTGTTACCTTAGACCAACCTGAATTTAATTCATTCATGAGAATCCATAATTATTTAAGTGATGTCTAAAGCATTGGCAAACGCTTGGGGAAACAACATATCCACCACTTGGCTAAGCTAGAGGATATCTCTAAGTTCAAGCATGTAGCCACACTTATTTCTAGTAAGGCTAAGCACACATTTTTCTCAAGCAACATGGAACAAGGCATTTTTGTTTCACTTCACTCAAGAAAGATAGTGTAACACATTGATCACAAGTTACACACTAAAGAACAAGGGTGAGAAGAGTATAGCCAAGCATAAAGCAACAAACATGATAATGCATGCTTCGTCCTATTCGTCCTCACAAGATTGCCAATCTAAGGTGGCGATCACGTTCTATGTCGGTGGCATAACACGCACTCTCTCGATATATAGCTAGTCGTCAGCTACATTCAACTTACGCATTCGTGGTTAGCGTACCTGCAGAAAATTTTCATTGCAGCCCAACATTTCCCAATATAGCACACAATGAAAATAGAAAGGTAAAATTCTAAGTACTCCCATATACATATACCCCTGTATACGTACATGTAGTACCAAAACTACCTGAATCATCAATCTCCCAGAATTAAGTACCTTCATATATACATGTGTATAACATGTAAATAATCCAGTAACCAAAACTAGCTCTCCCCTAGACCGCAGGTTGTACAGTCATGCTCTCACAACTCACACTTACCTGAGCGTAGGTGCGACGTTGCATAAAAGTAAACTAGCAACATATATGGCTATTTCATATATGAAGGCTACCTCTAATCTGACACACCGGGTAGCATAGTGTGGGAGAGTCATCACACATACATACCTTGGCCTGGGCGCAGATGCAAAATTAAAAACCCCCAAGTTAGTACTTATATAAGCCACCTAATAATCCTTATATGGGCATAAGGAAATTGACCACTGGCATACTAGGTTTAGAATTCAGGTTTCACAAACCTATATATAGCTATAAGTTGATAAAACTGATTTTATAAAACAAAACCTTTGTTTTAAATACACATACGACAAGTTTAATGTTGAATCTTGCTCTGATACCAGCTGTAACAGAACCGTCCAAATTATAAGAGCACAAGTATAAAAACAATCACCGAAGTGATCAAATTCTCACACTTGAGCCCATATAACTCCGGTAGTCCAATGAAATCATGAGGGATTTCAAACCAACCAACATACAAGCCAAGATCATAGTGATTCAACATAACAAGTCACATGTTACATCCATTTCACAAGTAATTCAATATACATCGGAGTTCAACATAGTTATTAATTTACATTGAAAAGTAGCGGAAGCAAAGTAATTTGAAACTAACATTATTCTTATTTCTAATACATGCCAGTACCACGGTCGACTTCCAACAAAAGCATTAGAGATAAGGGAGCTCAGAAGGATCATGCCCATGATCACACTCCGCCACAAGGCAGGAGCCAACCAACTCTTGCAGCTGCCAAGATACATCACAACCTGCAACAAGTGGGGATAAAACCCTAAGTACGGCAAAGTACTCAGCTAGACTTACCCATCAAAAACCAGAAATAAAGTGACACCAAGGATCATGCAAGGCTGATATAAAGTGGGGCTAGCTTGACAACATTTTGCATAAAAGCTTAATATAGATGATCAATCATTAATGCTTAAGCATCAAGTTAATTATCATTAACCTATCATCTATATTAGAACCTATACTAGAGCACTCACTTTATTAGGAGCAAACAATATTAACCATAGCAGATATAAATTGAGGCAACCTTTCCATCGTGATCCAATTAACCATCCGTTCAATTTAATGGAATCTACGTTGCCGCTGCTCAAGTCAAGTGCTCACTAATCGGGAGCGACGGCGATTCGAATCGAATTCCTATCTAGCTGGAGGGGTATTTCTAACACTCACCGAGTCATGCCTAGCGAGGGCTGCTCAGGTCACCTTTGGTACAGTTCAGGAGCCGCGGGTCCGAATGATGTCGCGACCCCAAGGGCGACACTCTGCCAGGTGATAGGGACTCTAACCCTCCCTTGGTCTCACGCCAATGTCCCCAAGCACATCCTTTCTCTCCTCCAAGAAGCAACCTACCAGTCGATTCCCGGCCTGAACTGTATTACTCGGATTCGCGGTCGGAACGGCTTATCCGGCCAACTAAGTGTTAGACTGCGTTCAACATGACTCAAGGACGTATAGCGAATCGGTCCTTAAACGACTCAGACGGGGAAAGATTCACACCCAAGACCTCCATGCCTTGTTGCTTCACTATCGTCATCCCGCCCGGTCTCATTTCATTTTATTAACACATGGTTCCATTCCACGATAGCACATATAGCCAACCGTGCCATATATGAATATCCCTATATCTCGCAGGTGACAGGAAATCACCTGACTTCTACCGCTTAAAGCAGGGCTAAGCATCTACTCGATCCTAGTCTATGTAGGATTCAAGGATTCATATATCTGGACAAGGAATGATATAATGCAGCAAGAGTTTCCAACCAACTCCTATCACTTAATGCAACAATACTTATAACATATATATATATATATATATATATATATATATATATATATATATATATATATATATATATATATATATATATATATATATATATATATATATATATATATATATATTGCTTTGAAGATAGGAGGCTTATAATGCTCCGGGGCTTGCCTGGGATCCGACTCAAGTTAGAGTATGTCAGATGAGTTCGCTTGGCGAGCATCTTCCAATCTACACTTGTCCGGTCCTTCGATCTTCAGGATGGATCCACCAACTCCATCTTCGTGTTTGGCTCCACCTTAGATCCTTCACGCGTTTCTGCTAGTGTACCTAAATGAGGTGCAACAATGCATATGTATGATTGCATAGAAATGCAATAAACAAAGTAATCATGCAAGCATACCAAAGTTCACATAAACCCTAGAGCTAATTAACTTAATCCTCATTAAGACATAATATAGAAGAGGGCTAGCACATCAATCAAGAAACAAGTCTCACAAGATCACAGGGTACCACCCAAGTATCATCAAAGATATGAGTCACACTTTAGTACCCAAGCATGACAAAGTTAATCAAGTATTAGAACTAGAAATTGCTACCTTCTGGACATCAGACCAACAGCTGAGTAATTTAATAATAACTGGAGATCTACAACTCCAAATGACTTGCAAGAATACATTATGAAAAGCTTATGAAAATATCTAAATTTCATTTATAATCATCTAAACCTGATTCTAACATTTACTAGGTCAAAATACAGAAGGTACAGAATCTGTCCTGGAAGGACAGAGAGCAACATAAATCTGAACCTAAATTAGAACATCTGTAGTTTCTAAACCATATGGCCAAATACTACCAAAATTTAACAGCAGCTAGATCATGAAATTCACAACAACTTTGTTATAGCACACAAGACATGATAACATCATTTGCATACGGTAATTAACAATATTGTCAAATCTGTTCAGAAACCTCATTTGCAAGAAATAATTATTAACTTATGTTGCAAACATATAATTGAATAAAACCAACTTTACCAACATTTCATACATGACTAATGAACACCAGAAAACATAGTGTCAATTACTAAATAAATTCTTTTAATACATTTTCTTAATTTATTTAGATAATTAGGTGGAATTATGACCACATCATAAGGATGCTCCATAAATTCTACCACAATTACAGGGGTCTACAAATGCTCTCAAAAGTCTACTGTACAAATTTCAAGCCATTTAGATAAGTACATCAACCTCTATGAAAAAGACAATCAACTAATGAAATAAATCATGTGAGAACAGGTAAAACCTAAAACTCAATATTTTCTATGAATACATGGCCATAGAATGAACCAAAATCATAGAGCAACATCATAACAAGGTGATGGGACAACATTTTCTATTTTATCATTTATATATTATTTATAAGCTATTTATCAAGCCCTAAACAAGTTAAATCAATAACTAGATCATCCAATAAGTAGTGACCAATAAATTTATACCACAGTACATACATATCATGACAAGACTACCATAAAAATTTCACATCATTTGGAGCATCACAACTCAAGATATAAAATGACAAGTAATAAAATGTAATTTTCCTTATTTAACAAGGTCAAATCAAAACCCTAAGAAAACAGTGAACAAATAGTGTGTTTAACATTTTTCCTAGCAAGTACATGTCATCACAAAATTAACAAAACAAGAATCACCATTTTTGGGGTTCTAAAACTCTAGATCTTCCTCTGGTTAAGTTTAAAGGCATTTTAGAGTATTTTTAAAACTTAAATAAAGACATCAGAAAATACCTACAAACATGTAACATTTTATGACTGCACTGCATAGATCTCTTCAAAAGGTTTCCAAAAAGTCCACATTTGCTATTTTTGGAATTACCTAGCCTGAGATATGAATTTTAGAAGATTTACACGAAATGGAAATTCAAAATCAGAATTAAAACCACCCTAACTTCATTTGCTACGCCCACCCGGTTTTGCCCCCAGATCTGTCACTCCATAACCGACATGCGGGACCTGCTTCCTAGATGGCCCCACCTGTCATTCCCAGAGAACGAATAAAGAGAGGGAGTCGATCCTCTTCTTCCTCCGGCCGACGAGGAAAACAGAGGAGGCGACGGTGGCTTGCCTGCCGGCCGATCTCCGGCTAGCCGGGCGGCGCTCCTGTGGCGAGCGATGGCGGCAGAGCATCACCACGCCCGTCCGCACCCATGGGTGGTCGCAATGTGCCGGGAGATGGTCGGTAGGTGACTGGCCACGGGAGCAGCCGGCTCACCCGCGGCGGCTCTCCTGAACGCGATGCTCCGGGGGTTGCGGCCGAGGAGGAGAAGTGCGGGGCATCACCGGAGTGAGGCATACCAGGGGGCCTCGTCAGCTAGGATAGAGGTGGCCGACGGCCTTCTAGCCATGCACATCGGCGGCCTGGGCCGAGCAGAACGACGGCGAGCGGCGTTGCGGGGTGCAGCGGCCGGCGCAGGCGGGTCACAAGGCACCGGTCGGCCATGGAGCACACGCGGCAAGGCTCTACTTGGGCCGGGGAAGGGTGTGGTGGCTCGTCCAAGGCGCGTAGTATGACTGCCGGCAATGGCGGTGCGCGGCGGCCGTGCTTGGCACAGGCGAGGAGGGCGAGCAGGGAGTGGAGAGGGGAAGGAGAGGGCGTGCTGGTGCCCCTCCTCATCGGCAGCAGGGCACAGAGCGCATTGCCAAAGGTGGGACGCGCGGCAGCAAGGCCAGGCGCGGTAGGGACGCGTGCCGGGAGGGAGCCGGGCATGGCCGACACGTCGGCATATCGACGAACAGGTGGCACGCGCAGTTTAGGGCGTCTTGGAGGCCGTTTTTGGGCCGTCTCTGGTCAGATCTGGGCCAAGGGCCTTGAATCAAAGTTGTTGACCACAACATGCTCTACATTTTATATTTAAGGTGCATCATCATTTGGGCCACAGTTTAGTGGATAATTAAGCCTGAAACTAGCATTGTCAATGCATTGACAACGATTACCAATCTTCAAAAATTGATGGTCAAAACAAGTCCAACAGATGCCATCTTGTTGTATGTTATTCCCCATCATATAAGCTCCAACTTTTATAAAAGGACCAACTCAAGTTGCTTAGTAAATTTTGGAGAACGCGACATGCCCATCTCAGGGTCCTTTGAGCGACAAAGTTGCAAACATGCAGTTTTAGCAATTGCTTTTGGAGATCCAAATATACTCCAAATGTAAAGACACTTGATTCATTGTGTCCCTCAAGAACAGTACTCCAACTCATATTAAGGAACCTAGTTGAGTTACCACATGAATTTGGACGATAAAATGTCGCAAAGTAACCAACTTGCTGCTGTCACAACAAGGACTTAGAATATTTTTCTAAGTGCTGAAAACAGCAGCTGATTCCACATTGTGATCTCTATTTGACTAGGTTAGAGGCCAAACTAGCTCTTGACCTTTAAACAAAGTTTGTTCTACACAAGATGAACTACAACTTTTGTTTAAGGTCAAACCTCATAACTAGTACAGAAGTCAAACTTTCACTTTGGTCACAGTATCAACTTAATAAAGCCAAAACTAGGGTTTTAGGCCAATCGAGGCAATTTCTTGACATTTGCTCAATATGAACCCTTCATGACTTTTGTTGTAGAGTTCATCTAGAGTCATTTGGGCAAGTTTGCATGGTTTGGCTGATGATCTACAATTCCATTCACTTAATGATGCAAGTTCCAATAGTAATGGAAGTTATCATTTCATGTGACTTTTTGATTCCAAACTCCATGAAACTTTTCCAGGGCTTAATATAGATAGGTACCAAGGTGAGACATATGAAGATATGGCAATAACACCATCCAAACATATATCTTTGAAAATGGCCTATATGTAAAGCAATGATGCAGCATCCCACTTTAAGGTAGGCTCATCTCCATAGGTTGACATTGACATTGTCATTTCCACTTAATCTATCGTGTTTGAGCTTAAACCCACTACTTAATTGGTGATAAACACCTGGGGTGTTACAGTTTTTATTCGTTCATTTTATTATTTATCATATGTTTGTTTTTTTATTTTTTATGATTATTCGGGGTATCTCCTGGTAGTGCTTAATTTATAGTCTTACACTTGACCGTGGGAACTTCATCTTGCAGCTATCAATGGTGGTTTAGTTCCCAATTTAGCATTATCGTTCAAGCTGCAAGGTTAGTACCACAACGCATTCATGAGATTTGCAATATTTGTGATAAACATATGCATCCGCAACCATTCTCCTAAAAAGTTTTGAAATGAGGATCAGGAGATGGTTGGGTTCCTCGTAGGGGCATGGGGTACTAAGCAACATGTCCATGGCATAAAAGTTTCTATTCCCAAGAAATACATCGGTTGAATATATTGAGAACACCGTTTGGATGGCCAAGGGGACATTGCTTAAGTTCGAGCAAAGGTGATGATGAAACGAATGGGGTTACGAATTTCACCTCCTCAAATAGGTCATTGTTGGGATGATGCTCTGCCTTTGGGATATCTAAGGAAGCAGTCTTCCCAAATTATTCATTAAGGCTCCCATGAGTAGTTTTTTTTCATGAAAAGGCATTTTGGAAGGGCAGCCTATGAGAAGATCAAAATCGAGGATAGCATGGATGTGGAAGTCTTGGTGAACCTTAATTTTATTAATTATGATTGGCACATCCTTGGCAATCCCACAACACTTAAAAAATAGTCCCAAAGAACTTTTGAAGAGTTTGTTTATCGGTACTAGTGCCATGTTGCCCAAAAGACTTTTTGCAAGGAATTCTAACATGATACTCCGAATTGCTTTAGAAGAACGTTTCACTTCCATTACCATTCCTTCAATGTTACTTTGGGGGAAGCTTCCTTGGGAGGCTGTGTAAGCTCTTTGTGCCTAAAGAGTTTTGAGGTATTGCCATAATCTCCAAATTTGATAGGGAACTCTAAATGATAGATCACTGTTTCCTTCAGTGTTCATGGTTCGGGTGATGGCTCATTAGTCGAGTCTAGGGATGCTATGGGTTTGGATTCGACTAATGAGGACTCCTCAACACTCGACATAACTTTTGCCTAGAGGGGTTTGAATCTTATGATAGAAGAAGTGTGTCTGTCTATGAAGTTTTCAAGGATTTTTACTTGTTCTGTCATAGGTTTGTGTGTAAAACGACCTCCAGCAGTCATGTCTAGGCCTAGGTCAGCGTGTGTGTTGATACCCAAACAAAAGAGTCATAGCAATATGCTATCGGATAAAGACAAATCTAGGGTGGCATGTATTTGTAACACCCCAGGTGTTTGTCACTCACTAAGCAGTGGGTTTGAGCTCAAACATGATGGATTAAGTGGAGATGACGATGTCAAGGCCAACCTACGGAGATAAGCCTAATATAAACTTGGATGTTACTCCTTTGTTTTGCATATAGGACATTTTCAAGATATAAGCTTGGGTGGTGTTATGGCAATATCTTCATGTGTCTCACCTTAGTACCTATCTATATTGATCCCTGGAAAAGTTTCATGAAGTTTGGAATCAAAAAGTCACATGAAATGATAAGTTACATGCTTGTTTGGATTAGAACTGAAACATGCCTTACATCCCATGGGAACTAGTGTCTATGCAACATACAAATGCAACATGTTCAACACATCTTGGACACATGTGGAACAACCTAGTGAAACATGTGTAGCATGTACCTTGAAGCAAACACATGAAACAATTGAAACAGAGCTTGAAACAAGCATTTCAATTATAGTGATTTCTATGTTTCAGTGCATGCGAGGCTACACTTTTGTGCAACCTATGCATGGTGGGTATGTTTGGCCTCTACAACACCTTAACTACACTTAGGACACTTAATGGAACAATTTTCATGTTGATCATTTTGGCTAAATGTGCTTCTAAGTGATGGTTGACCATGTATGGACCCTAGAACCCTTTTGTTTGACCATTTCAAAAGTGTGACCTAGAAGCTTTGTGTGACTGTGCACCCTTTTACAAAGTTGTATAGAATTTTATAAGGAACAAACTTTGTATAAGGGTCAAGTCATGAAAATGTGTGGAACATGCTCAAAAAGGGTCCACAAGTCAAATTTTGGGCTGTTTCCCAACACTTAGCATATTCTAAGTCCCTAATCGGCAGCATCAAGTCAACATGTTCGTGACATTTTATCTTCCAATTTCATATGGTAGCTCAATTAGGTTCCTTAATATGAGTTGTAGTACTTTTTGTAACACCCTAGGTGTTTATCACCAATTAAGTAGTGGGTTTAAGCTCAAACATGATAGATTAATGGAGATGACAATGTCAAAGTCAAACCTATGGAAATAAGCCCTAACCTAAACTTGGATATTGCACCCTCGCTTACATATAGGCTCAATTAAAAGATATATGCTTGGGTGTTGCTATCAAAGTATCTTCACATGTCTCACCTCAATAACTATCTATATTGATCCCTGGAAAAGTTTCTTGAAGTTTAGAATCAAGAAGTCAAATGAAATGATAAGTCATAGTAGAGTTGGAAATTTTGAAGGAATGAGTCATATCTTGCTTGGATTGTTTTGTTTAGAGAATGAGAACATATGTCATCAACCAAGTCTTGCAACCTTGACCAAACAACTCCAATTGAACCCTACAACAACACTTATGAAAGGCTCATGTGGAACAAGTGACAAGAAGATGCCGCAAATCGGTCCCGAACCTCAAAACTAGGGTTTCTTCCGACACGGTGTTGACCGAAGTGAAACTACTATTTTTGTTCGAGATATGAAGTTTGACCTTTAATGAAAATTGGAGTTTAGTTTGTATGCAACAAACTTTATTTTTGGACCGCGTCCCGGTCCCACCCCGAAGTGCTGTCAAGCTGATCACAGTGCAATTTTGACTCCTCCTGTGCAACCCTATGGTGGGAATTAATATCTCGCAAACCAGTGGAATTTGACTGAGCTCCTATAAGCAATGTTGTAGTACTCTCATAGCCCTACGCAGCGGTATAATTTGTTGGTCAAATTGTCATCTGGTTTAAGAGATAGAGGTGAGATTAGAAGAGTGGCAGACTCGTAAATACGTCGCTTTTGGATGGCAGTTTTGGAGGCGCTGAAACTTGGTGGCCGACATCGGAAAGGACCGAGCGCCGTGTGGCCTCCGTGCCCGTGCATGAGCGCCACCTCCCCGGGCTGCTCTGTGTCGAGGGGGAGAAAAAGGGGATCGAGCCCGACCCTTCACTCGCTCCCTTCTCCTCTTTTCCTCGGTCTATTTCTCTCTCGCTCTCTCGTGCCCGAAGCCATGGCCGAGTCGGGCTGGAGCTCGCTATTGCCGTCGCCCCTCCTTTGCCCCTCCTCTTCCAACACCAGCCACCCCTCTCCTCCTCCCTCCTGCCGCTGCTGTTGGCTGCCATCTGCTCCTTCGTCGTCCTGGGCCGCTATCTCACCGGAATCAAGCCGGCCTCCTCCGTCCCCTTCTCTGTTTTCCGTCGCTGTGAGGAAGAAGGACCATCTAGCAAGGCTGAAACTCTTTGTTGTGTTCACTTTGCAAAAGTGCTAGAGACAAAGGATTTACATATAGGGGCTTACATGATTTGTGGAAAGTTTTGTGTTCACTCTGCATAATGTTTTCTTTTTTTCTTTTTCGGAATTAGTATTGCATTTAAATGGCTGAACTTTGAAAATACATAGTAAATGATAGAAAAATCGTAAAATAGCAAATGAGGACTTTTTGGAATCCTTGTGAAATGTTCTATGCAGTGGATCTATAATATGGCATGTTTTAGTTTAAAGTTTTAGCTGTAAAAATAGATTTATGCAACTAGGTTTTGAATGCTAGTTGGATCTGTTATTTTTAATAACTGTAAATATATAACTCCAAATGAAGTGAAATTTTTGTGACGTGTTACTCTTGTGATGTATGATGTCTAGTAAAAATTTCAAGATTTTAGGCTTGATAGTTTAGGAGCTATAAAAATAACAAATGCTATATGCTGCTTTGCTTCTATTCTGGACAGTTCTGCATATATGCATTGTTTGGCTTAGTTAAGTTATGAATCGTGCCTTGATGACAATAAATGATTTGTAGTAATTTTCTTAAGATTTTCAAAAAGCTAAAGAGCACAATTTTTGGTTAAGTATATGTTTAACTATAGTAGTCTAAAGTGCTGTAGCTGTTTCTGTCCAAACCCAGACAGGGTTGCCTTGTTTATAATGTGTGACCTAGTTAGTAGCACAATTAGCTCTAGATATTTATAACAAAATTGTTCACAACTTGTTAATCTTTCTAAAAAGTCCAGAACCATAATTATTGGATTTGTGAAACTCAAGTTATAACGGTTTAAAGTGGCATATCAGATTCTGTCCATATTTTAGACAGAGATGCAATTATTTAATTAATTGACCATGTTAACTGTAGAATCATCTTAAGATGATTACAAGAAAGTTGTAGGTAACTTTATAAGATTTCCATAAAGTTGAGAATCATGTTTGTTGGAGGTCTAGAACTCCATTTATGCTTCTCTGAAGTTTCTATCAGTTTTCTGTCTATAATTTTACCACTGCTGTTGGGCTGCATGTGTGGTGTTACTCGTGCAACTAGTTTCATGGTGTAAATGATGTTTACTGTGATTTTGGTAAATACAAAAGTTGTAGATAATTATCTTATCTTTCTTGTGTTAAATTTTCATGATCCCAGGTCTGATAGTTTAAGAGTTGCATGCTTAATAAGTCTACTGTCAGATTTTAATTACCTTCTGTGCAGACTTTAAAGATTGGCATGTTTGGTCATGATAACTTGGGAATCAGGTTGAGATGATTAAAGATGAAATGTAGATAATTTCATAAGCTTTCCAAAATGTCTTCTTGAAAGTCATTTGGATTTGTGTAACTACAGTTATGCTTCTCTGAAGTTGCAATCAGTTTTATGTCCATGTCTGGATAGGTCTGAAACATCTACATGTTTGACCTATTTAACTTTGTAATTAGCTTTTTATGTAAACATCAATCTTGTAGACAATTTCTATGGATTTTCATAAAGTCTTAGATCATCCTTGTGGGATGTTTGTAGCTTAAGTTATGTTTGAAACAAGTGACTGTTTGCTGCTGTCCAAATCTACTTGTATCTAGAATTGTTTGCTTCTACTTGCTCTTGTTTGTATGATTGCAAATGGTTATCTTGGACACCTAGAGTTAAGGTAGCATGCCTAAAATGTTTTGCTAAATTGTGAAGTACTTGATCATGTATAGCTAGCTGGTTGTATGACATGCTTATGTGTGTATAGTGTAACATATGCTTGTTTAGTATGCTTGTTGCATTCCTTCATGTGTATTCTTTATGTTCATGCATCTGCATCTATGCATCTCATCCTAGGTACGCTAGGTACAGCATGTGGATGTGGAGCGCATGATGTGGAGACAGATGATGGTGTAACGGTGGGCTGTCCAGAAGATGGAAGAACCCCTGAATGCAAGTGCTAGGACCGGAGATGTCACCATGACGGTGCAAGCTAACTAAACTGACTTGTGTCGGATCTCAGGCAAGCCCCGGAGCATTATAAGCCTCCTATCTTCAAAGCAATTAATTCTATATATGTTATAAGTATTGTTGCATTAAGTGGTAGGAGTTGGTTGAAAACCTTGCTGCATTATATCATTCCTTGTCCAGATATATGAATCCTTGAATCCTACGTAGACTAGGATCGAGTAGATGCTTAGCCCTGCTTTAAGCGGTAGAAGTCAGGTGATTTCCTGTCACCTGCGAGATATAGGGATATTCATATATGGCACGGTTGGCTATATGTGCTATCGTGGAATGGAACCATGTGTTAATAAAATGAAATGAGACCGGGCGGGATGACGATAGTGAAGCAACAAGGCATGGAGGTCTTGGGTGTGAATCTATCCCCGTCTGAGTCGTTTAAGGACCGATTCGTTGTACGTCCTTGAGTCATGTTGAACGCAGTCTAACACTTAGTTGGCCGGATAAGCCGTTCCGACCGCGAATCCGAGTAATACAGTTCAGGCCGGGAATCGACTGGTAGGTTGCTTCTTGGAGGAGAGAAAGGATGTGCTTGGGGACATTGGCGTGAGACCAAGGGGGGGTTAGAGTCCCTATCACCTGGCAGAGTGTCGCCCTTGGGGTCGCGACATCATTCGGACCCGCGGCTCCTGAACTGTACCAAAGGTGACCTGAGCAGCCCTCGCCAGGCGTGACTCGGTGAGTGTTAGAAATACCCCTCCAGCTGGATAGGAATTCGATTCGAATCGCCGTCGCTCCCGGTTAGTGAGCACTTGACTTGAGCAGCGGCAACGTAGATTCCATTAAATTAAACAGATGGTTAATTGGATCACGATGGAAAGGTTGCCTCAATTTATACCTGCTATGGTTAATATTGTTTGCTCCTAATAAAGTGAGTGCTCTAGTACAGGTTCTAATATAGATGATAGGTTAATGATAATTAACTTGATGCTTAAGCATTAATGATTGATCATCTATATTAAGCTTTTATGCAAAATGTTATCAAGCTAGCCCCACTTTATATCAGCCTTGCATGATCCTTGGTGTCACCTTATTTCTGGTTTCTGACGGGTAAGTCTAGCTGAGTACCTTCTCGTACTTAGGGTTTTATCCCCACTTGTTGCAGGTTATGATGTATCATGGCGACTGCAAGAGTTGGTTGACTCCTGCCTTAGTGGCGGAGTGTGATCATGGGCATGATCCTTCTGAGCTACCTTATCTCTAATGCTTTTGTTGGAAGTCGACCATGGTACTGGCATGTATCTAAAATAAGAATAATGTTAGTTTCAAATTACTTTGCTTCCGCTACTTTTCAATGTAAATTAATAACTATGTTGAACTCCGATGTATATTGAATTACTTGTGAAATGGATGTAACATGTGACTTGTTATGTTGAATCACTACGATCTTGGCTTGTATGTTGGTTGGTTTGAAATCCCTCGTGATTTCATTGGACTACCGGAGTTATATGGGCTCAAGTGCGAGAATTTGATCATTTCGGTGATTGTTTTTGTACTTGTGCTCTTATAATTTGGACGGTTCTATTACACTTTTCATGATGGAAACAATGGATCAAGTGTCACTCAAAATGGAGCTTAGTTGGACCTTCAATAAGAGTTTCCAAAACAGCAAAAAGCTATTTTATCACTAATTGACCTTGACATGTTGACATGCCGCGTTCTCAAAATTTTGTTAAATAACTTAACATGGTCCCAAAATAAAAGTTGGAGTGTATGTGGTGTAGTAGATCATGCAAAAGTTGGCTTAAGTTTGACCTCATTTTGATCAGCAAAATTGAGTTTTCCTTATTGGTTAGTAATGTGTTGACATTGCTAACTTAGATGCTAATTATCTCCTAATTTGTTGCCCTAATGACCTGGGTCTCTTAACAGAAAATGAAGAGCATTTGGTGCACTACAAACTCTATTTTGGGCCCAAGTCCAAACTCAACCCATAGTCAGCCCAAATCTGCGTCCACCTTGCCTACTCTATTGCCCACCACGTGCTCGACAAAACGCCTCAACGGGTGACACGCGCCCGGTGTGTGGCAACCATGCGCAAGGTCACGTTCCACTGCATCTCCACGCGCCCAAGCCCCCTCTACTGCCATCACACTCATGCTGCGTCACTGCCCTCGCGTCCGCCTTCCTCCCGCGTGTCCCTCTGTGCGTGCCTTGCCGTGCTCCAAGGCCACCACGCAGGCCACCACGCAGGTGCCCACACTGTCCGCCTACTCCCGCGGCTTGCCGCCGGTAGCCACCGCGTGTGTGTGACCATGGCCTAACCGTGACACGGTCAGGCCACCAAGGGATGTGCGCTGCAGCAGCCACCGAGGAGAGACTCTAGCGGGACCGTGGCCGACCATCCCTCCGCCATGGCCAAGCTTCGAGCCGCCGCCATCGTTCTCCTACCTCTGGCTTCCCTTCGCCCAAACGAACCACCACACCACCTTCCTCGCCTCACGCTGCACCTCTCATACTCCTCGCCTTGAGCCGCTCATCACCGGAGCACCGCCACCACCTGCCGCCGTCGTCCCATGCTACCGGCGCTCGTGGCCCCGCTTCCTCTGACCATCTCAGGACAAAGCCGTGGCCACCAGCAGGTGCGCATGGATCCCCGGGTGCTCGTGCCGTCCTTCGCTACCACCGCCGGTGACTCTCCTCGCTGGAGACCGGCCGGCCCCCAATTCCCCTGCTCCTGATCTACAGTGAAGCCAGGGAGGGACCCCGCGGGCATGAATTCAAGCTAAATAAGGGTCCTAAATGCAAAGCTGTAAACTCATTTAAATAGTGCGGTTAGGACCTATTTGCTTAGTTTATTTAAAGATTCTTTCAGGGGCCTAACTATGAAGTATGTGACTCATATGAACAGTTCAAGCAGAGCTCGGGTTGATTTAGCGAAAACCCAAGGGCCTCGAGGCAAAAGTGTTTTCCTCTTTCCTTTTTCCTTTTTCTTTTATGCAGATTTTGGCTAAATCTTTGGAAATTAATATCTCATGCTAGGAAGCTCCAAAAATAGCAAATGAGGACTTTTTGGAATTCTTGTGAAATTATCTATGCAGTGGATCTATAATATGGCATGTTTTAGTTTAATGTGTTTTGCTGTAAAAATAGATTTTTCAGATTAGGTTTTCAATGCTAGTCGCATTTGTCTTTTTCATAACTGAAGTTGTATGGCTCCAAATGAAGTGAAATTTGTGTGACATGCTACTCATGTCATGTTTGATGTGTGGTAATAATTTCATGATTTTTTGTTGCTATATGAGTAAGTTATTAGCGTGTTATTAGTGTATCTTGCTCTCACATGATTTATTGCAATATCCATTTGTCTTTTTCATAGAGGTTGATATACATGTCCAAATAGCTTGAAATTTGGACAGTAGACTACTGAGAGCAGATGTAGGCCACTGTAATTTGGTAGAATTTATTGTGCATTTTGGTAGGTGTTCATAATTCCACCTAATTATCTAAATAAATTAAGAAAATGCATTAAAAGGATTTATCTAGCATTGGAAACTATGTTTTCTGGTGTTCATTAGTCATGTATGAAATGTTGGTAAAGTTGGTTTTGTCCAATTATATGTTTGCAACATATGTTAATAATTATTTCTTGCGATTATTAGTTTCTGGACAGTTCTGGGGGCAATGTAAATTACTCCATGTTAATGATGTTTTCTGAGAATCTTGTCTATAGCAAAGTTGTATATAATTCATATATCTAGCTTGTGTTAAAATTTGGTGGTATTTGGTCAAGTAGTTTTTGAGTTATAGATGTTTAAAGTCAGATCCCAGAGTTGGTTGCTCTCTGTTTGGGGCAGACCAGATTCTGTAGTTTCATCTTTTCGACCTATTAAACTTGAGAATTAGGCTTAGGTGATTATAAATGAATTGTAGACAATTTCATAAACTTTCCAGATTATCCTCTTGCATGTCATTTGGAATTGAGTAGCTTCTGGAATGATGTTATTTCTAGACTGTTCATGCGATTGCAAATCTGAGCTTTTCTCTTAAGTATAGTTGGAGTTACATAAGTATGTAGGTGTCACTACTTGATACTTGGGTGGTACCCTGTGATCTTATGAGACTTGTGTCATGATTGATGTGTTTGCCCTCTTCTATGTTATGCCTTAATGAGGATTAAGTTGATTAGCTCTAGGTGCTTATGTGAACTTTGGTATGCTTGCATGATTACTTTATTTATTGTGTTTCGATGTATTCATACATATGCACTGTTGCACCTCATTTAGGTACGCTAGCTGAAACGTGTGAAGGACATGATGTGGAGCTGAACCCGAAGATGGTGTTGGCGAATCCATATCGAAGATTGAAGGATCGAACAAGTGCTGGAATGGAGGATGCTCGCCAAGCGGGTTTTATCTGACAAACTCTAACTTGAGTCGGATCCTAGACAAGCCCCGGAGCATTATAAGCCTCCTACCTTCAAAGCAATTAATTTTTTATATGTTATAAGTACTGTTGCATTAAGTGGTAGGAGTTGGTTGGAAAACCTTGTTGCATTATATCCTTCCTTGTCCAGATATATGAATCCTTGAATCATACATAGACTAGGATCGAGTAGATGCTTAGCCATGCTTTAAGCGGTAGAAGTCAGATGATTTCCTATCACCTACGAGATGTAGGGATATTCATATATGGCACGGTTGGCTATATTTGCTATCATGAAAAGGAACCATGTGTTAATAAAATGAAATGAGACCAGACAGGATGACGATAGTGAAGCAACAAGGCATAGAGGTCTTGGGTGTGGATCTATCCCCGTCTGAGTCATTTAATTGCCCGGATAAGTCGTTCCGACCACGAATCCGAGTAATACAGTTCAGGCGGGGAATCGAATGGTAGGTCACATCTTGGAGGTAGTAAGGATATGCTTGGGGACATTGGCATAAGACCAAGGGGAGGTTAGAGTCCCTATCATCCTGGCAGAGTGTTGCCCTTGGGGATGCGGCATCAGTAGAACCCGCGCTTTTCTAAACGGTACCAAAGGTGACCTAAGCAGCCCTCGCCAAGCGTGACTCGGTGAGTGTTAGAAATACCCCTCCAGCTGGATAGAAATTCGATTCGAATCGCCGTCGCTCCCGGTTAGTGAGCACTTGACTTGAGCAGCGACAACATAGATTCAATCAAATTGAACAGATGGTGAATTGGATGATGATGGAAATGATGCCTCAATTTATACCTGCTATGGTTAATATTGTTTTCTCCTAATCAAGTGAGTGCTCTAGTACAGGTGCTAATATAGATGATAGGTTAATGATAATTAACTTGATGCTTAAGCATTAATGATTACTTATCCATATTAAGCTTTTGTGCAAAATGTTGTCAAGCTAGCCCACTTTATATCAGCCTTGCATGATCCTTGGTGTCACTTTATTTCTGGTTTTTGACGGGTAAGTCTAGCTGAGTACATTGTCATACTCAGGGTTTATCCCCACTTGTTGCAGGTTGTGATGTATCATGACGACTGCAAGAGTTGGTTGGCTCCTGCCTTTGTGGCGGAGTGTGATCACGGGCATGATCCTTCTTATTCATCTTGCCTCTAATGCTTTTGTTGGAAGTCGACCTTGGTACTGGCATGTATTTGAAATCAGAGAAATGTTAGTTTCCAATTACTTTGCTTTCGCTACTTTTCAAGTTAAGTTGTAATAACTACGTTGAACTCCGATGTATATTGAATTACTTGTGAAATAGTTATAACATGTGACTTGTTATGTTGAATCACTATGATCTTGGCTGGTATGTTGGTTGGTTTGAAATCCCTCGTGATTTCATTGGACTACTGGAGTTATATGGGCTCAAGTGCGAGAATTTGATCACTTCGGTTATTGTTTTTGTACTTGTGCCCTTATAATTTGGATGGTTCCGTGACGGCTGGTATCGGAGCAAGATTCAACATTAAACTTGTTGTATGTGTATTTAAAATAAAGGATTTGTTTTATAAAATTAGTTTTATCAACTTATAGCTATATATAGGTTTGTGAAAACTGAATTCTAAATCTAAGTATGCCAGTGGTCAATTTCCTTATGCCCATATAAGGATTATTAGGTGGCTTATATAAGTACTAACTTGAGGGTTTTTATTTATGCATCTACGCCCAGGCCAAGGTATGTATGTGTGATAACTCTCCCACACTATGCTACCCGGTGTGCTAGATTAGAGGTAGCCTCCATATATGAAATAGCCATATATGTCGCTAGTTTACTTTTATGCAACATCGCACCTACGCTCAGGTAAGTGTGAGTTGTGAGAGTATGACCGTACAAACTGCGGTCTAGGGGAGAGCTAGTTTTGGTTACTGAATTATTTACATGTTATACACATGTATATATGAAGGTACTTAATTGTGGGAGATTGATGATTCGGGTAGTTTTGGTGCTACATGTATGTATACGGGGGTATATGTATATGGAAGTACTTAGAATTTTACTTTCTGCTTTCATTGTGTGCCATATATCGGGGAAATGTTGGGCTGCAATGAAAAATTTTCTGCAGGTACGCTAACCACGAATGCGTAAGTCGAATGTAGCTGGCGACTAGCTATATATCAAAAGAGCACGTGTTATGCCACTGACATAGAACGTGATCGCCACCTTAGGTTGGCAATCTTGTGAGGACGAATAGGACGAAGCATGCATCTTCATGATTGTTGCCTTATGTATAGCTATGCTCCTCTCACCCTTGTTCTATAGTGCGTAACTTGTGATTGATGTGGTACACTATCTTTCTTGTGTGGAGTAAAACAAGAATGCCTTACTCCATGTTGTTTGAGAAAAGTGTGTGCTTATCCTTGCTAGAAATAGTTGTGGTTACATGCTTGAACCTGTAAATGTTCTCTAGTTATGAGCTTGCCAAGTGGAATGACAGAATCTGTCCAAATCTAGGCAGATATGTCTTCTTTATCTTGTTTGGCCTTGTTAGCTATAGAATCATCTTAATATGATAATAAGAAAGTTATAGCCAATGTAATAAGCTTTAAATCAAGTTAAAAATCAGCCTGGTTGGGTCTCTAGAACTCCAGTTATGCATTTTTGAAGTTCTTGTCAGTTTTCTGTCCATATTGGTACAGATCTGAAACATTAGCATTGTTGGTCATGTTAATCTATGAATTAGCTTTTGGTATGAGTAACTAAAGTGTAGTCATCTTCCTAAGCTATCTAGAAAGTCTAGGATCACCTTTATAGGAGGTCTACAACATCAGTTATGGTTGAAACGAGTAGTTACTATGCTGCTGTCCAGATTCTGTGCACATGTTAAGTTAGTCACCTTAGCTAGCGTTTCTTTTGAGCTAAACTTGTAGTTAGTTCATGCTTGAGATGAATGCTTATTTTAGGTGAGCCTTGTGCTTTGGATTGGTTGCTTAAGCTCAATTGTTTGAATTTTCTCAGATGTCTGCTTGACTGTGATGTTGTATGTATGTTTATTATCTAGGTAGTGCCTTCATTGTCACCTCATTGTCCTCAGTGAGTATACAAGTGTCGAATAGCTTTATCTTAGAGCAATACTTGAGTTACACGAAACGAGCTCGTAGTGTCGTCTTCAATTAGGTTCTTTCCCTTAGGAGCCTGAGCCTATAGACTTGGTGATTAGCCCTTGAATGTTTGTATCCATGCCTTTGCTTGACCGAAAGCCCAAAGTTTAGTTCTCCTATATGTTTGTATAAGCTGTGGATGTTTTGCAACCCTTTTTGTGAAGACCCTTATCGACTGACCAACCAAGTTAACTTTCATCAACGCTAGTCTTTGACCATGGTTCGTACGTTGCCAGTTGTGGGGACTGTACCCAAATCCATGTTGGACCTCCTGTTTGCCTTTCCCAAAGGTTAGCTGGTGTGACGTAACATCTCTTTGTTAAGGTGTTGAAACCTTGTGTTTGCAAATTCATGTAGCGACTTTCAACTCAATCTTCGATTGGTACCTCGATTTTATCCTTGAAATTTGCTTAATCCATCTCCAACCTTCCCAAGTCTTGGATATTTATCAGTCTTGGTTTCATGTTGTTGTCCAACATGACCAAATCTCATGGTAATCTTTCATCTGGGCATCACTGTGGTGAATGCTAGGCGTGCGTGGAATTAAGCAAAAATGTTGTGCTTAGTCGCATTCGGCATTTGAGCTATGTTCTCTTGTGAGGTGTTTTGATCTGCGAATAGCTTCCCTATTGATTCTAAACCTTGTGAATACCTTTGTTTGCTATCCTTCCTTGTATAATGCTTGTTGTTACCACCCAAATTGTGTCACTTGAAATTTCACCTTGGTGGTGTGATCGGTAATGGTGTTATGAGTAGCAACTAACGGTGCCGCGACAAAACCGAGAGCCTCATGTGGGCGGCCGACACAAGGTTGTGCTGCTCGGCACGCGCTGGTATCGTGGTTTCTAGTCATGATCCATTGCGGAACAACATCAACGTGTTATTCTCATGTGAACTTTTCCTTGGTTATCTTTCCCATATCTTATCAAAAGACCCTTATATCGGACCAAAAGTAGTAGAGCTTCCTCCTGAAGTTGCTAAGAGGATAACCTTTGAAGAACAGGTCACCGACATAAACATTAACAGACTGCAATAGGTGGTAGACAAGTGACTCTACTTAGTTGTCCTAGTATTGACGAACGACATCTAGTGAGCAACGTATCTCATCTCTATTGGATAAAAAGGACACCCAACACTTAATGTTGGACAAGTCATCCGTTGGATAAGACTCGATCGTCACACTATGCAAATTTTAACCTTTGTATGCATAATGGCCATACCGTCGAAATCCACCATCTCTGATGTGACTCCTTATCTGCTGACTTCGATGGCAACCAGCTGCTTTGTATCAACCACAATTACTATGATCAAGAATGAAGATTTGGAAATTTTAGTGTTGAGAGACAACTGATTAGTTACCAATAGAAAGGTTAATCTCCAGTTAGGTAACGACTCCTTGGTAGCTACGACGGCTATGTCGTACAAAGCAATAACCAACAAGAAGTTAATCAACTAGCCAACAACTTGAGTGATACTCCATCTTCTAGAGCCATTGTGATCAAGTCAATTCCATCTTGGACAATCACACAGATAGTGCAAGGTGTTCAATCAGCTGTGGTGAAGAATTAGAGAAAGTATGCCCTAGTTCCGATCCGCACCCTTGTGCCCCTAGGTTCCATAAATGGTTTTGTTCAGAACTCTATTAGAGGAAGTATTGAGGAATATTCGTAAATGGTTCCTTATTCTTGTAGGAATGTCCTCCAGGCGAAGTATGCGTTTTGCATTGCAAAAGTAACCCGCAAGTTCAAAGCATGTGCATCATCGGAATGGTATGTAAATTAATGGTCCTTTTGAGGTCGCACAAATACTAGTTTACACTCTTTCATTTGCTTTTGCTTTTTCATATCAACAATGTACGAGCAGCCTTGGTGTTCTGCAAATTAATTTATACCATCACAAATCAAAAGCAATTTGAAAAGTGTCAAACAACAGATTTCCTATCTTAGAACTGTTATTTGACCCTAAAGAGGAAGCCTCCAGGTGAAAGTTGGCCTGCCAAAGTTGCTACGCTGCAAGTCAACTCAACTTACAGTGCAACTAGGTCATAAAGGAAAATTTTACTCAACCGCTTGGTGGTTGACTACTCCCCATGGTTTAGTGAATATTTACAACTTTTGTTGTCCTTAAGGCCTTGCTACATCTTTCTTTGGCAATGATTTTCCAATGATGACATACTCTAGTACCTTATAAATGTTTTTAGCCAAGAGGTTGCATCTGATTCAACCTAGATTACTATTGCCTTTAGGTAAAAGAATCTTCTTAGGTAACATTTGGCAGAAATACGAAGCTGATAGAGTCAGCTATCACATTCACTAACCCCTCGACAGACTCTGATAATATAGTGTTGTCATTAGAGAAAGAGAACTGCAAACATGGAACCTCAAGTAGCTTTCCATTAGTTGGTGTCTAAATGAATGAACATTTACGACCAACATAGACCTTGTCTATTGGTTAGTCAGTATCCTATGGCCTCAAAGGATGTTTGTCATCTATGGTCTCACCCTTTTGGAAGGTTGTGCTCAAGCCATTTTGGTAGAGGACTGCTTTTCAAAGTTCATGAACCTAGAGTTATTTCAACAAGTATACTTTCAAGGACATTCGGCCTAGTGTAAAGTTCATACGGACCATGTTATGTTCATTAAAGAATCAGATACTTGTGAGTGGTTCGCTCATGGACCAAATGATCTTCGTACATTGAGAATGTAGTACTGTGCTATCTGGGATTCCTCCCAATGTAACAATGCTTCATGGAAGTCAATGAAGGAAATTCTTCAGACAAATTTTACCATGAAGAGTAAGTATCAGAAAGTGCCTTTGGCCAAATTGTTCACCAATGTTGAAGCTTTGTAGCTAAATGCTATAGCAGATGTTGGGAATTAGATAACGTGCCTCTCTTCCTTAAAAGGTCTTTCGTTCTGAATCTCGGGACGCGATTCATTTAAGGGGGGAGGGCTGTAACACCCTAGGTGTTTGTCACTCACTAAGCAGTGGGTTTGAGCTCAAACATGATGGATTAAGTGGAGATGACGATGTCAAGGCCAACCTACGGAGATAAGCCTAATATAAACTTGGATGTTACTCCTTTGTTTTGCATATAGGACATTTTCAAGATATAAGCTTGGGTGGTGTTATGGCAATATCTTCATGTCTCACCTTAGTACCTATCTATATTGATCCATGGAAAAGATTCATGAAGTTTGGAATCAAAAAGTCACATGAAATGATATGTTACATGCTTGTTTGGATTAGAACTGAAACATGCCTTACATCCCATGGGAACTAGTGTCTATGCAACATACAAATGCAACATGTGCAACACATCTTGGACACATGTGAACAACCTAGTGAAACATGTGTAGCATGTACCTTGAAGCAAACACATGAAACAATTGAAACAGAGCTTGAAACAAGCATTTCAATTATAGTGATTTCTATGTTTCAGTCCATGCGAGGCTACACTTTTGTGCAACCTATGCATGGTGGGTATGTTTGGCCTCTACAACACCTTAACTACATTTAGGACACTTAATGGAACAGTTTTCATGTTGATCATTTTGGCTAAATGTGCTTCTAAGTGATGGTTGACCATGTATGGACCCTAGAACCCTTTTGTTTGACCATTTCAAAAGTGTGACCTAGAAGCTTTATGTGACTGTGCACCCTTTTACAAAGTTGTAGAGATTTTATAAGGAACAAACTTTGTTTAAGGGTCAAGTCATGAAAATGTGTGGAACATGCTAAAAAAGGGCCCACAAGTCAAATTTAGGGCTGTTTCCCAACACTTAGCATATTCTAAGTCCCTAATCGGCAGCATCAAGTCAACATGTTTGTGACATTTTATCTTCCAATTTCATATGGTAGCTCAATTAGGTTACTTAATATGAGTTGTAGTACTTTTCATGATGGAAACAATGGATCAAGTGTCACTCAAAATGGAGCTTAGTTGGACCTTTAATAAGAGTTTCCAAAACAGCAAAAAGTTGTTTTATCACTAATTGACCTTGACATGTTGACATGCCACGTTCTCGAAATTTTGTTAAACAACTTAACATGGTCCCAAAATAAAAGCTGGAGTGTATGTGGTGTAGTAGATCATGCAAAAATTTGGCTTAAGTTTGACCTCATTTTGATCAGCAAAATTGAGTTTTCCTTATTGGTTAGTAATGTGTTGACATTGCTAACTTAGATGCTAATTATCTCCTAATTTGTTGCCCTAATGACCTAGGTCTCTTAATAGAAAATGAAGAGCATTAGGTGCACTGCAAACTCTATTTTGGGCCCAAGTCCAAACTCAGCCCGTAGTCAGCCCAAATCCGCGTCCACCTTGCCTACTCTATTGCCCGCCACGTGCTCGACAAAACGCCTCAACGGGTGACACACGCCCGGTGTGTGGCAACCATGCGCAAGGTCACGTTCCACTGCATCTCCACGCGCCCAAGCCCCCTCTACTGCCATCACACTCATGCTGCGTCACTGCCCTCGCGTCCGCCTTCCTCCTGCACGTCCCTCTGTGCATGCCTCGCCGTGCTCCAAGGCCACCACGCAGGTGCCCACACTATCCGCCTGCTCCCGCGGCTTGCCGCCGGCAGCCATCGCGTGTGTGTGACCGTGGCCTAACCGTGACACGGTCAAGCCACCAAGGGTTGTGCGCTGCAGCAGCCGTCGGGGAGAGGCTATAGCAGGAACGTGGCTGACCATCTCTCCGCCAAGGCCAAGCTTCGAGCCGCCGCCATTGTTCTCCTACCTCCGGCTTCCCTTCGCCCAAACGAACCACCGCACCACCTTCCTCGCCTCACGCTGCACCTCTCGTACTCCTCGCCTTGAGCCGCTCATCACTAGAGCACCACCACCGCCTGCCGCCGTCGTCCCATGCTGCCGGCGCTCGTGGCCCCGCTTCCTCCGACCATCTCAGGCCAAGCCGCGGCCACCAGCAGGTGCGCGTGGATCCCCGGGTGCTCGTGCCGTCCTTCACAACCGCCGCCGGTGACCCTCCTCGCCGGAGACCGGCCGGCCCCCAATTCCCCTGCTCCTGATCTATAGTGAAGCCAGGGAGGGACCCCGCGGGCATGAATTCAAGCTAAATAAGGGTCCTAAATGCAAAGCCGTAGACTCATTTAAATAGTGCGGTTAGGACCTATTTGCTTAGTTTATTTAAAGATTCTTTCAGGGGCCTAACTATGAAGTATGTGACTCATATGAACAGTTCAAGCAGAGCTCGGGTTGATTTAGAGAAAACCCAAGGGCCTCGAGGCAAAAGTGTTTTCCTCTTTCCTTTTTCCTTTTTCTTTTATGCAGATTTTGGCTAAATCTTTGGAAATTAATATCTCATGCTAGGAAGCTCCAAAAATAGCAAATGAGGACTTTTTGGAATTCTTGTGAAATTATCTATGCAGTGGATCTATAATATAGCATGTTTTAGTTTAATGTTTTTGCTGTAAAAATAGATTTTTCAGATTAGGTTTTCAATGCTAGTCGCATTTGTCTTTTTCATAACTGAAGTTGTATGGCTCCAAATGAAGTGAAATTTGTGTGACATGCTACTCATGTCATGTTCGATGTGTGGTAATAATTTCATGAATTTTTGTTGCTATATGAGTGAGTTATTAGTGTGTTATTAGTGTATCTTGCTCTCACATGATTTATTGCAATATCCATTTGTCTTTTTCATAGAGGTTGATATGCATGTCCAAATGGCTTGATATTTGGACAGTAGACTACTGAGAGCATATGTAGGCCACTGTAATTTTGGTAGAATTTATTGTGCATTTTTGGTAGGTGTTCATAATTCCACCTAATTATCTAAATGAATTAAGAAAATGCATTAAAAGGATTTATCTAGCATTGGACACTATGTTTTCTGGTGTTCATTAGTGATGTATGAAATATTGGTAAAGTTGGTTTTATCCAATTATATGTTTGCAACATATGTTAATAATTATTTCTTGCGATTATTAGTTTTTGGACGGTTCTGGGGGCAATGTAAATTACCCCAAGTTAGTGATGTTTCTGAGCATCTTGTCTATAGCAAAGTTGTATATAATTCATGTATCTAGCTTGTGTTAAAATTTGGTGGTATTTGATCAAGTAGTTTTTGAGTTATAGATGTTTAAAGTCAGATCCTAGAGTTGGTTGCTCTCTGTTTGGGGCAGACCAGATTCTGTAGTTTCATCTTTTCGACCTATTAAACTTGAGAATTAGGCTTAGGTGATTATAAATGAATTGTAGAAAATTTCATAAAATTTCTAGATTATCCTCTTGCTTGTCATTTGGAATTGTGTAGCTTCTGGAATGATGTTATTTCTGGACTGTTCATGCTGATTGCAAATCTGAGCTTTTCTGTTAAGTATAGTTGGAGTTACATAAGTATGTAGGTGTCACTACTAGATACTTGGGTGGTACCCTGTGATCTTGTGAGACTTGTGTCTTGATTGATGTGTTTGCCCTCTTCTATGTTATGCCTTAATGAGGATTAAGTTGATTAGCTCTAGGTGCTTATGTGAACTTTGGTATGCTTGCATGATTACTTTATTTATTGTGTTTCGATGTATTCATACATATGCACTGTTGCACCTCATTTAGGTATGCTAGCTGAGACGTGTGAAGGACATGATGTGGAGCTGAACCTGAAGATGGTGTTGGCGAATCCATCTCAAAGATTGAAGGATCGAATAAGTGCTGGAATGGAGGATGCTCGCCAAGCGGGTTTCATCTGACAAACTCTAACTTGAGTCGGATCCCAGGCAAGCCCCGGAGCACTATAAGCCTCCTACCTTCAAAGCAATTAATTTTTTTATATGTTATAAGTATTGTTTCATTAAGTGATAGGAGTTGGTTGGAAAACCTTGCTGTATTATATCCTTCCTTGTCTAGTTATATGAATCCTTGAATCCTACATTGACTAGGATCGAGTAGATGCTTAGCCCTGCTTTAAGTGGTAGAAGTCAGGTGATTTCCTGTCACCTGCGAGATCTAGGGATATTCATATATGGCACGGTTGACTATATTTGCTATCATGAAAAGGAACCATGTGTTAATAAAATGAAATAAGACCGGGCGGGATGACGATAGTGAAGCAACAAGCCATGGAGGTCTTGGGTGTGGATCTATCCCCGTCTGAGTCGTTTAAGGACTGATTCGATGTACGTCCTTGAGTCATGTTGAACGCAGTCTAACACTTAGTTGGCCAGATAAGTCGTTCCGACCGTGAATCCGAGTAATACAGTTCAGGCCAGGAATCGAATGGTAGGTCGCATCTTGGAGGTAGTAAGGATGTGCTTGGGGACATTGGCATAAGACCAGGGGGGTTAGAGTCCCTATCATCCTGGCAGAGTGTTGCCCTTGGGGATGCGGCATCAGTCAAACCCACGATTTCCTAAACGGTACCAAAGGTGACCTGAGCAGCCCTCGCCAGACGTGACTCGGTGAGTGTTAGAAATACCCCTCCAGCTGGATAGGAATTCGATTCGAATCGCCGTCACTCCCGGTTAGTGAGAACTTGACTTGAGTAGCGGCAATGTAGATTCAATTAAATTGAACAGATGGTGAATTGGATGATGATGGAAATGATGCCTCAATTTATACCTACTATGGTTAATATTATTTTCTCCTAATCAAGTGAGTGCTCTAGTACAGGTGCTAATATAGATGACAGGTTAATGATAATTAACTTGATGCTTAAGCATTAATGATTACTTATCCATATTAAGCTTTTGTGCAAAATGTTGTCAAGCTAGCCCACTTTATATCAGCCTTGCATGATCCTTGGTGTCACTTTATTTCTGGTTTTTGACGGGTAAGTCTAGCTAAGTACATTGTCGTACTCAGGGTTTATCCCCACTTGTTGCAGGTTGTGATGTATCATGACGACTGCAAGAGTTGGTTGGCTCCTGCCTTTTGTGGCAGAGTGTGATCACGGGCATGATCCTTCTTATTCATCTTGCCTCTAATGCTTTTGTTGGAAGTCAACCTTGGTACTGACATGTATTTGAAATCAGAGAAATGTTAGTTTCCAATTACTTTGCTTCCGCTACTTTTCAAGTTAAGTTGTAATAAATACGTTGAACTCTGATGTATATTGAATTACATGTGAAATGGTTGTAACATGTGACTTGTTATGTTGAATCACTACGATCTTGGTTGGTATGTTGGTTGGTTTGAAATCCCTTGTGATTTCATTGGACTACCGGAGTTATATGGGCTCAAGTGCGAGAATTTGATCACTTCGGTGATTGTTTTTATACTTGTGCCCTTATAATTTGGACGGTTCTGTGACAGTATTAACATTGAAAACCTAACCCAGGCTACACCTATAGGCTCCTTCTCGTGCTGCTCAAAGTCGAAGATCGCCCTTGCTAGAGAGACGATACGAGACATGGGGAAAAATGCAAGACAAAACTTGTCCTTAAGTTCATCCCAATCCCTATTCGCACTTTCTATGGTGTGTGTGTACCATTGCCTCGCCTTCTTCGTGAGAGAGAAGTGAAACAATGTCCACCTTAGTGTTCCTGCTCAGGCATGAACACATCTCCTCGAACTCATGTAGGTGATGGCAGGGGTTTTCATTGTATTGCCCTGAGAAGGGTTGTGCCCGAACCATGGCTATAAAACTAGGGTGGAGTCCACTGCCAGATGAACAGTTTGGTTTTGGTGGTGGCTTAGAGAACTCGCCCTTTGAAACAGACTAGTATCGGATAGGATTGGTTTTCACGGTGAAAATATTTTTTATATAAGAAAAAAAAGAAAAGATACAAATATGAGGATGAATTAGGTTTGAAGAAAATAGCAACCATTCCTTGGCAACGGCGCTAGAAATGCTTGTTGGTATTTCTTAACACATACAAAAATAATCCGCAAGCGCACGGAATTACCATTGTAGCATTTCACCCGGAAGTATTTAGGGTATCGTATTTTTCAATGGGAATGGAGATACTCTTCTAGCTAGTTCATCCAAGCACAACACAAGGGTAGAGTTTGTAAAGGTTGAGATGGATTCCTATGGTTATAGGGTCTATGGGTATATAAACTTTACTTTTACTTGCTTACTTCAGGCACTAGGTTGCAACTGGTCTTCCAGTCGACTTAGCGGGAGAACCTGACTTAGCGGGAGACGATGAACCCGCAAACAAGTAAGAGTAAAGCTTAACTAATCAAAAAAATTTAAAACTAAAAGAACCATGGACACTCACTTAGCAGGAGAACCCGATGGAGTATAGCACAGGTGTTCGTTGAAGTACAAGACAGGGAGGCACCGATAAGTCCGACGCTTCCTTGTACTCTCCCTCACATATCTCCCAACTACACAACTCTAGATAGCTAGCTAGGGCCTAAGCCCTTTGGAGTGGTGCTTTTGTGGTGTAGCTCTTAGCCTTGAGGTGTTGTTTTCAGAATGGGATCCCCCCTCCTTTTATAGCACAAGTGGGTTGGTTTGTAGGACTAAATTTGGGAAGCTTGCATGCAATCGACGTTGGAGAGGTGGTGGGAACCAATGGACCAAAGTTTGTGCCGAAAGGGGCCAATGGGGGTGTGTCCCCACCACTGGTGCGGCCGCACCACTAGTCAGCCCAAACAGGCCCATCTTTGGTGGTTGAACTCCTTTGGGCTTCTAGAGTTGGCCTATGTAGTGCTTTCGCTAAGATAAGGTGATTTGAGTTGGGTTTGTCCTTGTTCTCCTCTCTTTCAGGCCCTGATTCTGCTGGTAAGTGGGTCTTATCCCCTTGGGCTTTTTGCTTTGCATAATACAGTGTTTTGCTTTGTTTCTTTGCACATTTAAATGTATTTTCTATATATTCCATGAATACCCTCATGGAAATGGTTAAATAACAAAACTTGTGGAAAGTGCTAGTTCTAATGCCCTATGTCTAAACTTGGTGTTTATTTTAGCAATTTTTATATGAAAGTTGGTGATTAGAAATTGGAGTTAAGGACCGCTAACGTAAACCTTGTCAACAATTGAGATTATTTGAAAATTTTATATTTCAAATTTCAAAATCTATAAACTTACGATAATATTTTGGGGTCCTAAATAATTTTAGTTCAAAAACATTTTAACTGTAGAGTTATAGATCTTGTCGAGGGCTATAATTTTGATATAAAGTTTGTCTTTATCTCAGTTCTTATAAAAAAGTTATGAATTATTTTTTATGCAACTATTTACAAAAGATATCTGCCTCTAGAAATCATTTTAGAAGACGGATTCTTAGAGCATTCGCTTGCAAAAATCATCGATTAATGGAGGCGGTCGTTTTAAGATGCCTGCCTTGAAAAATTGGTTTACGGAGGCAGACGTACTAAGACGACCACCTCCATTAATCGATGATTTTCAGAGGCCGTAAATGATTTTGGGAGGCAGACATTTTCTTGGAGCTCTCCTAATAATTTATGAAGGTGGCTGAATGGCACAACACATTGAGGTCCTCCAGAGTCTTTGTAGTGAGTAGGCGTATGCCGATCTTCCTCCTTCTCCGATGCCTCTCCATCTACCTTGCTCTGGCCCCTTTTGTAACACCCCAGTGTTATGCTTGCATCATTTCACTTGCATTACATGATCATAAGCATCATTCATCCATGCATGGGCAATATACCTGAAACATTGTTATGAAACATATAGGTGAAACATGTGAAACACACTTGTGAAACATATGAAACATACACATAAAACATGGTAACACATACATGGGACTAACTCATGTGAAATAGGTGCAACATACCATTGAAACATATGAAACATTGATTTGAAACATATGCAACATGTCTTGTTATTTTATGTTTCATTGTATGTATACTTTATGATCATGTGTGTTTAATGCAAGTGTTGATATTTGGGTCACTAAAGCACCTTAGCTACACCTAGGACACATAAAGGAACAATGTTCATGTTGACCACTTAGCCTAATTAAGCTTCTAAGTGATAGTTGACTCTAGTTGACCACTAGATTGCTTGTGTTTGACCAAATAGAAAGTACAGTTTATAGTGTTTGCATGGTTGTTCACCCTTAAGCAAAGTTGTAGAAAATTTATTAAGGAACAAAAGTTGTTTAATGACCATCTCTTGAAAATGACCAGAACACCCTCAAAAGTGGCCCACAAGGTAGAAATAGGTGATGTTTGGGCACTTAGCAAATTTGGCTGTCAAATTACAGTTCTAGTTTCATGTACCAATGTTTGGAGCCTTGTAGTTCAAAATTTGGGCCGAACCAGCTTGAGCTCCAATTGACAAACTTGATGTACACTCATAGCCCTACAAAGTTGTCAATTGCACCTTGATCTAACTCGAGCTAGTTTGGGAGTTCTTGATCGTTGAAAATCAAGTTTTAGTCAGGTTGGGGGCTCTGAATGCAGAGCTAGACAGGCTGCTGCCGCCGCGTGGTCACCCCGTGGCATTCGTGCGCTGGCTGCGGACCCACTAGTCAGCCCGAGGTGGTCTCAAAGGTGCCATGATGCCTCTACCTCGCTCCCACGTGCTCACTTCACTCATTCACCTCGCGTAGCAGCAACAACAGCGGCACCGCATCGCCGAGGGCTCCGCCACCACGTAGTGCCACCGTCACTGCTCCTCTGACCGAACCAGCTAGCCTATCACCTTGCCTTAGTCTCCTCTAGATCGTCATCCTCTTCGTTGAACCATTCAGGCACTAGTAAGGCTACATTGCCGACCCTGCCGCCGCGAGAAGCTCACCGGAGCTCCGCCATGCTCGCGCTCGTCGCGGCCAAGCTCTCCGGTGCCCTTCTTTCCTCTTCTCTATAGTGTAGCAGGCATCGTAGGTAACCCCGATGCTCACGCCAAGCTTAGATCAGGCCGTCATGGCCGGAGATGGCTGGCACACCATCGAGCCCCTCCACTGTGCCGCCATTGCCGACGTCGTGCTAGCTCCGGTGCTTCCGCGCCTCCATTTTCACCACCCTCTGGTGCGGTTCGTCGCGTAGATCACGTAGGTGCCATCCCCCCTTGCCGGAGACCTCACCGCCGGTGAGGAGTCGGCGGTCAAACCTCCTCCATGTCTCTGTGCTGCTGCCAGTGGGCCCGTTGACTGTGGCGGGACCCGTGTGTAAGTGGTTTAGGTTTAGGTTTAATTTAAATCCAGATTTAGAGCTTTGATTTGAGTGGTTCAAATTTTGTGGTGCCCCTTGTTCAGTCTAGTTTTTAATAAAAATATGAAATATGCCATGTTTTGTAGAAAAATAAATAGCTTTTATTTATCTTTTTTATTCATGGAGAAAAGGGGAAATCAATATCTCTTAATGTACAGCTCCAAATGCTATGAAAATTTTATGAGGTGTTACTCATGATGTATATAGGCTGTAGTTTAAGTTTCATGATTTTTGGGTACCGTATAGTTAAGTTATGAATTTCACTTGTTTAATTGGGTAATTCTTTTGCTAATTTTCATAATTAATCTTTGAATCCAGAAATGGTGAAATTTGGTGAACAGTTTTCTTATGTTAGTGTGAAGCCAGAAAAAATATGAAATATATTGTTTGGCACTTTTTAATAGGGTTCCCTATTTATGCTCAAATAAGTTTGCTATTTTGTTATTTTTGGTATAGCATGATATACATGTTCAAATGCTATGAAATGGTTATGGTAACCTACTAGGAGCATATACTAGCTGATATAATTTTTGTGGAATTTACTGTGCACTTTTGATGTAGGTTCATAATTACCCCTTGTTATCCAAATAAAGTAAGAAATGTATCAAATAAATTTATTTTGTGGTGGACACTATGTTTTCTAATGTTCATGGGTCATGTGTAACATGTTGGTAAAGTTGGTTTGGTCCAAAAGTGAGTTTGCCATATCACTAAATAATTATTTTCTTAAATCTAGCAATTCTAGAAAGTTCTGGGGACTTTGTAAAGTTCACTATGTTAAGGTTATTTGCCGGGAAACTTATGAATACAGAAGTTATAGATAATTCATGTATATAGCTACTGTTAAAATTTGGTGGTATTTGGCCAAGTAGTTTAGGAGTTACAGCTGTTCAAAATTGGGTCACAGAATCGGTTGCTCTCTGTCTTGTCAGGACCAGATTCTGTAAATGTATAATTTCGACTTATTTAACTTGGGAATCATGCTGAGATGTTTGAAGATGAAATGTAGATAATTTCATAAGCTTTCTAGATTGTCTTATTAAAAGTCATTTGGATTTATAAATTTCTTGTTATGAGTAAATTACTTGACTGCTGTTGTATGCTCAGAGTTGCTGAAATTGCCTATTGACTTAGTTGCTTTGCTTAAGCATGATTGGGATGTTCTAGATGCTTAGGCTAATTAAAATAAGTTGTTAGATGCAAGTACTAGGTCTCTAACTAAGGATGAGCAATTATACCTTAGATTGTGTGAACTCGGTTAGTGTGCACTCTTGCTCTACAGAGAGGAGATTTGCACCTACTCGTTAAAGTGATTTGAATAGAGCACCGCACGTACTTAGTCAATGAATGTTAATCACGTCAAGTTATCTTGGTGTCCTTCTCATACATGGTCAGCAGGTCATCTCATTCTCTTATGCATACATGATATTGATTCTATGCATATGCATGCAATAGGTGTGCCGGAGGGAGTAACGTTGATGGAATTTGAAGGAACCAGCCAAGAGGTGGAGGAGCCAGCTTAGGAGGTCCAACCAGCAGAACCAGAGGCCAGTGAGGAGGTCGTGCTTGAGTGCCCGCAACATGAGCCTTCGTCATTCGTGAAAGGCAAGCCCCGAAGCATTATAAGCCTCCTACTTTATGAAATCAATTGGGAATATATATTATATATATTGATGCATTAAGTTATAGGAGTTGGTTGGAAACACTTACTGCATATATATATATATCATATCCTTGTCCAGAAAGTATATCTTGAATCCTACTTAGGTCTAGGATCATGTAAATGCTTAGCCCTTCTTAAACCGGTAGAAGTCGGGTGATCTCCTATCACCTGCGAGCTTTAGGAATCTATTTGGTCACGGTTGGCTATATTTGCTATCGTGGAAAAGAACCTTGGATAAAATGATTGAAGACCGGATAGAGGCTTATAGGGGGCTATTATGCTTATAGTGACTCCGTCTGTGTTGATTAAGGACCGAGGCACAGAGCCTTTCCTGATCATGTTGAACGCATGCTTATCACTTAGCTGGCCGGTTTGATGGCCAACCACGAAGCCGAGTAGCTTAGCTTAGGCCAGAAGCCGGTCTGTTAGAGTGCACATCGGAAGGGAGCCACTGCTATTTTCCAAGGGCAGGTGTTTAAAAGTCCTAATCCTCCTAGTGGCCTGGTATCCCTGAGAATGCGGCGCTGATTGGGCCACGATATCCTGAGTTGTACCAAATGTGACCTAATGCTCCTCGATGGAGGAAGTCATTGGTTTATGTTAGAAATATTTCCCCAGCTGGGTAGTAATCGATTCAAGTCGCTGTCTCTCCCGGTAAGTGAGAAACTTGACGGGTATATCTCCATTGTAGTAACACTAATTAACTTGATGGTTCAGGAATGATGATATTGATGATGGCCTTATTATACCTGATATGATTATTAGTGTTTGCTCCTTAATCAAGTGATTGCTATAGAACAGGTGTTAATCTAGATGATAGGTTAATGCTTAGTTACTTGATGCTAAGCAATAAATGATTACTTCTATTACTTAAGCTTTTATGCAAAAATGTTGTCAAGCTAGATCGACTGATAAGGCCTCATATACTCCTTGGTGTCACGTTATTTCTAGTTTTTGATGGGTAAGTCTAGTTGAGTACATTCTCGTACTCAGGGTTTATTCCCTCTTGTTGCAGATGACATCTTCTATAATGGTTGCTGCAAGTACTGTCTTCTCCCTGCGGGAGATGAGGACTAGACCATCGGGCATGGTCTCTGTTAGTGTCTCTCGTCTGGAAATGCTTTTGTGGGATATGACTTTGGACTGGCTATGCATCTAAACTACTGGTGTTATGATGGTGAAACTATGTTGCTTCCGCTACTTTAAACTTGGTTTGTAATAACTTATTTGAACTTCGATGTATGTGAGCTACTGCAAGCTACTTGTGAAATGTTGTAACAGGTAATGTGTTGTGTTGAATCATCTACGATCTTGGCTTGTTGTTGGTTGGCTTGAAATCCTTTGTGATTTCATGGAGTACTGGGATTATATGGGCTCAAGTGCGGAAATTTGATCACTCTGGCGATTGTTTTTGTTCTTGTGCTCTTATAATTTGGACGGTTCCATGACAACTAGCATCGGAGAAAGATTCAACATTAAACATGTCATTTGTGTATTTAAAGCAAAAGTTTTTGTGAAAAATCTGAATTTTAGCTAAAGTGTGTCAGTGGTCATATCCTTTATGCCCAATTAAGGACTCTTAGGTGGCATATTTAAGTACTAACTTTGGGGGTTGATTGCTTATTTTCTATTTTTCCATATGGTGTGCAATAGTATGGATGCCATCCGCTTGGGTGGTAATGTATGGATCAACTACCTCTACGCTCAGGTAAGTGTGAGTTGTGAGAGCATGACCATCCAATCGTCAGTCTAGGGGAGAGTTAGCTGTGGTTACTAGCATAATTACATGTTTAATCGTGTATTTATGAAAGTACTTAATTGTGGGTACATCTCTCGGGTAGCTGTGATACCAAAGTACATGCATCAGGGGATGTATGTATGGAGAGTATTTAGTTTACTATTTCATTTGTGTGCTTAATATTCAGGAATTATTGGGCTACAATGAAATTCTCTACAGGTACACTAACAACGCACCGTGTAGACCGACTAGTTATCGCTAAATGAGAGAACGCGTGTATGCCACCATATATGCCACTAGAACTTTAAATTTTTCCCAAGGTTTGTGAGGACGTACGGATCGTGCATGCATCATGTTCATTCCACCATACATTCTTGCATTACTCCCTCCCTTATAATTGCTTATCCCAAATTATTAAATTTTTGTTCTTAAAAATAATCCTCTCACAAGAGTTGCATCCTTTTTGCTACAGATGGCCGCGCTCGTGTTTCCTCAACATAGCAGCACCTTTTTGGACCAATTTGGCATGCCTACTTTGCTCTGGAGAGTGCTAAGCTCAGTTGGGTACCTGGAGGCGCCACGTTACATATGGGTGCAGACAGTGCCATTTGGAGATGTGCCATGGTACAATGTGACCTTGGTGGTGCCGCAGAACCCCACAAGACCACTGTGGCATGGGTGGAGCACCGAGTCTAATGGGCAAAGCCCATGGGAAGTCACTCATGCTGGTCTAGATGTGCTTATGGACATAGCCTAGAGTTTTGGAGATGAGTTTGTGGGTGGACCAGCTGCATCCATTCCGTGAGTGGCTCCTATAGATGCTGAGTGGACTCAAGAAGCTGGCCGTGCCTTGGTTCGAGGTCATGGTGAGCGTGTTTAGAGTGACAATGTGGAGATGAGTGCTATGATGGCCATCTTGAAGCTTTGTCAGGTCAGGCAGGACACCCTCTCTAGTGTTTTAGAAGAGGCTAGTAAAGCAATGGCAGCTCAGCGCAAGTTTAGATTGTGTGCCTGCAAGTATCGCCATAGAGCGGAGGCAGGTGGGCAAGCTTAGCTGGAGGTAGATGAGATTTGGGGTATTGCAAATTATCGCCTATAGTAGTAGGGGCAAGCAGCCCGTGAGAGATGAGCTTGAAGAACAGTTGGAGCAGATGACCGTCATAGGGATGCAACCCTCGAGTTGGCAGAGAGGCGTCATGCTCGGATTTAGGATCACATCCATGCCATGGAAATGCAGAATTACCTCAATGATCGCATCGAGGAAGGGCTGGTGGAGATTCATTGTCTCAATAATGAGAGGAACCTAATTCCTCACCCTCCACCAGTTTACCTAGATCTTGGTCCTTAGGTGATTGTAGCTAAAGATGATGGGATGGAAGTTGATGGTCCGGGTGTGTGCCGCGCCTGTCATGCCAGAAGTCAAGGAAGACAAAGATGAAGAGCTTGAGCCAGTTAGTGATGAAGATGGTGAAGCGATCGTCGATGCTGATTCTGATGTTGATGCGTAGTTTAGTTAGCACCTAGCTAGATGCGCTAGTTCTAATATTTTGTTGTAATCTCATGTATAGACATGTAGCTTTGCCTTACACCAATCTCATGGATGTAATATCAAACCATGAGGTCTCTTTTATGCATGGTTGGAACCTTGATGGTCGAGATGTGACCTATCAGACATGCTTGTGTGCATGTTATGTGAGCCTTTAAATTAATTCCGTCTTTGTTGTCGTGAAAATTGTCATTTGTTGAGCAGCACAATAATGCACCAAGTGATGTGATTGATGGTGTTGGGTGTAGAAATGAATTATGGTGCCTCTGTTTGTACCAGAATATATTTTCTCTAATGTGTTCAATTTGTCATACTAACATAATTCATGTGCAATTTTCCAACATCATCAGTACTCACTGGCTATGCATTTTGCAGATGGCTTGAAACCTCCGTTTTGGTGTGGGCCGTGGTAATGAGAATAAGAATCCTCCTCCTCCCCCTCTGCCTACTCATGCAGAGTTGATGCAGTCTTTGGTTGACGGTCAACGTGCCTTGGTTGATGCTATGCGCCAGATGGCCAATCGTGAAGGCCATAATGTCTGTTAGGGACCGAAGCCTAACCAATACAACAACTTTAAGGATTTCATGGACACCAAGCCTTCCATCTTTAAAGAGGCAGAAGAGCCACTTCATGTTGATGAATGGCTGAATACTATCGAGCAAAAGTTTCGCTTGCTCAGGCTCACTGAAGGCATGAAGACAGAGTATGCATCCCACTAGCTGCATGGTCCTGCAGGCATATGGTGGAGCCATCATAGGCATACCTTGCCTGCTCATGTTGAGATTGTCTAGGATCAATTTAAGGAAGCTTTTAGGGGGCATTATATTTGTTACGGAACCGTCCAAATTATAAGATTAACAAAACAAGAATCACTATTTTTGGACTTCCCAAACTCTAAATATGGCTCTAGTCAAGTTATAAGCATTTTTAGAGCTCTTTTCCAACTTAAATCAAAACACCAGAAATTTTCTACAAACACCTAATATATTATAACTCTACTGCATAGATCTCTTCTCAAGGTTTCCAAAAAGTCCATATTTACAATTTTTGGACTTTCCTAGTAGGAGATATAGATTTTCAAAGATTAACATGAAATTGAAATTCAAAAATAGGAAAACCAATCCTAACCCTAAACACGCTAGGTGCACCCGGACGTCTACTCAACTGGGTCACTCATGGCGCTGTCATGCGGGGCCCGCTTTCCACCTAGCCCCGCCTGTCACAGAGAGGAGAGAGAGACCGGAGGGGAAAAACAGAGGAGGCGGGGGTGCTTCACCGGCGGCGCCTGTTCCGGCCAGGGGGAAGCCAACGGCGGCGAGCGCTAGGCCACGCGTCCATGCCCATGCCCAAGCACCCCTGTTGGTGGTCGTGGATGATCGAGAGAGGGACTGTGGCTCGCTGACCATGGCAACTGGCGGCGACGCATGAGCAGCTCTGGCGGCGGCTGTCTGCAGTGGCGATAAATGGTGGACAAAGGGCGCATCGAGGGTGGTGGTTGGCGATGGAGGTGCAGTGGTACGTGACTGAGATGGGGAAGGCATGGAGGAGCTGATCGGATGGCGGCCATGGAGCTCTGCTCGGCTGGCCATGGCGGCATCCGCGACCGCGAGCGGCAGCGGTGGTTCTGGTTGGATGTTGCCGCGACGAAGGCACATGACAGAGGTAGGGAGGTGAGGCAGACATGGTGGTATGCTTAGCTTGGCTTGCGATCGGGCCATTCCACGAGAACGATGGCATGGACACGAGCTCAGCTCGGCCATCCATGGCAGGCGTGAGCGGGGCGCGAAGAACGGCAAGGAGAGCGAGTGGAGGCGAGCATGGAGGAGTAGAGGGGCGCGTGGAGAGCTATGGGGCGACATCGAGGTCTCAAGGCGTAGAGGGACAGAATGCTCATCGATGACCACGGTGGCAACATGGTGTGCGGCGACCATGCAGGGTAGGCGCGTGTCCACTGGGTCCCAACGTCGAGCACGTGGTGTGCATCGCTGTATCCAACTTGGAGTCCATGTTTGGGCTGGTTCCAGTCAAATTTGGGCCAAGGTCCAATTACAAAGTTTGTTGCACACCCAATGATCTTCAAGTTCTGTTTAAGGGCCATGGTGATTTGAGCTCGAGATCATGCGATAATTAAGTGTCAATGTGATATTGTCAATGTATTGACAAAAATTGACAAACCTTCAAAATTGATGTGCAAAATGGATTCCAACAAATGTCATCTTCTTGCATGCCCTTCTCCATGATATAAGCTCTATATTTTGTATTTGGACCAATTCAAGTTGCATAGCAAAATTTGGAGAACGCGAGATGCCAACGTCGAAGACACTGAAATCGGGGCTTTAAATTTCTAAGTGCTGAATTCAGCCCTATTTCTAACTTGTGGGCCCTTTTTGAGCATGTTCCACCCATTTTCATGACTTGACTCTTAAACAAAGTTTGTTCCTTATAAAATCATCTACAACTTTTTTAAAGGGTGCACAGTCATGCAAAGCTTCTAGGTCACACTTTTGAAATGGTCAAACAAAAGGGTTCTAGGGTCCATACATGGTCAACCATCACTTAGAAGCACCTTTAGGCAAAACGATCAACACGAACATTGTTCCATTAAGTGTCCTAAGTGTAGTTAAGGTGTTGTAGAGTCCAACCATGTCCACCATGCATAGGTTACATAGGGATCTGGGTCTCATATGCATTGAAACATAGAAATCACTATATTTGAAATGCTTGTTTCAAAGCTCTATTTCACTTGTTTCATAGTGTTGTTGCAAGCTACATGCTACACATGTTTCACTAGGTGGTTCCACATGTGTTGTAGATGTGTCGCACATGTTGCATTTGTATGTTGCATAAATACTAGTTTACATGAAATGTAAAGCATGTTTCCTGGTTTCAGAAGTATGTCTAAGTTCTAATCCAATAAGCATGTAACTTATCATTTCATGTGACTTTTTGATTCCAAACTTCCTGAAACTTTTCCAGGGATCAATATAGATAGGTAATAAGGCGAGACACATGAAGATATTGCAATAACACCACCCAAGCATATATCTTGAAAAGGGGCCTATATGTAAAGCAATAGTGCAACATCCAACTTTAGATTAGGCTCATCTCCATAGGTTGACCTTGCCATCGTCATCTCCACTTAATCTATCATGTTTGAGCTCAAACCCACTGCTTAGTGAGTGATAAACACCTGGGGTGTTACAGCCCTCCCCCCTTAAAAGAATCGTGTCCTGAGATTCGGTGCGAAGGACTTTTCAAGGGAAGAGAAGCATGTTATCCAATTCCAACATCTGCAAGCGCATTAGGCTACTTAGCTTCTAGCATCAGAGAGGCTAGTTGGTCAAGACAACTTTCCAATACTCGCTACTCATAGCAAATTTTTGTGTAGAATTCCTTTAACGATTTTCATGAAGCATTGTTACTTTGGGAGGAATCCGAGACAACGTATTACTTCATTCTCAATGTATAGAGGTCATTTGGTCTAGGAGCAAACCCCTCACAAGTATCTGATTCTTTAATGAACACAACATAGGCCATATGAACTTTACACTAGACTAAAATCTTCAGAAGTATACTCGTTAAAATGACTCTTTGTTCAAACGGTTTGAAAAGCAATTCTCTACCAAAGTGGCTTGAGCACAACCTTCCAAACAGGTGAGACCATAGATGACAAACATCCTTTAAGGCTATAGGAAACGGACTAACCAACAGACAAGGTGAAAGCCCAAGTTTGGTTTTGGTAATTAATGACACCAAGTTGCTAATGCCATGTGTTAAGTGTTTTGAGTTAGGCACAAGCAACACATGTGATGAAGGAGCATGTGGCATGGAGTGATGGCCACAAGATCACAAGTGGTGGAGATGCACATAATATGGTGTACATGATGATCAAGTGGAAGAGAAAGATCTAAGAGCGCAAGACAAAGGTATAATCATAGGGTTTTCCTTTTGCCGGTCTAAGATGAGTAGAGAAGTGATTGACCGGGTTTAGGATACATAGCCGACTATCAAGAGGGGCAATCACGGTTAGCTCGGAAATCAAGTGCCACTAGATCAATGTCTTGAGCATATGCATTAGGATCTAGTAAAAAGCTAACATAATGCCTTGAGAAATGATTTGTGAAATGCTAACACACATGCACATGGTGGTGTACACTTGGTGGTGTTAGCACATTTGTGAAGGCGGTGGAGTTTGAGCGGTAGAGAGGGGTTTGGGTTCCTCTCTCCCTCCCGCCGAGCTTGCGAGGCAGGATTCGGCGCTTTTTGGAGAAGTGAAATGCCTATTTTCTATTGCACCGGAAGTCGGAAAAGAAACAGAGGCGAACGGAGGTCACAGAGATGACCGGACGCTGGACCGGACGCGGTCTCTGTATGACCGGACGCGTCCGGTCAGTGTTTAGCGTCTGCGCGGTTTTCAGTTTGATAATTGGACGCGCAGCGCGTCCGGTCACTGATGACCGGACGCGTCCGGTCATCCAGGGAGCTTACTGGACTCTAATCAGACGCTGGCACTGTGGCGTCCGGTCAGTTCAACAGCGCGTCCGGTCAGTTCTCCTGAGCGAATCAGAGCGCGCGACCGGCGCATCCGGTCCCTCACGTAGCCGGAGCGTCCGGTCAGGCGTCCAGAGGGGCAGAGCGAAGCGGAGTGACGATCGGACGCGCGGCGCGTCCGGTCACGTGCGATCGGACGCGTCCGGTCTCAACGGGAGCATACTGGAACGCGACCGGACGCGGGCACTGTCGCGTCCGGTCAATCGACTCAACGCGTCCGATCACAGCAACGGCTAGTTCTGACTCGCACTGTTTCTTGCTGTCGTGTAGTGACCGGACGCGTCCGGTCACCCTGACCGGAGCGTCCGGTCAGCGCGTTTCTCGCTGCGTCGTCTGTAACGGCTAGTTGCGTACCCCTTCGTTATAAATAGATGTTGGCCGAGGTTTGAGGTGAACCCTTGCACATTTTGAGATATAGAGACATACTTTGAGCTAGAGAACAACCCCTCCACTCATCTCTTTGCATAGTTGCACATCTTGAGTGAGATTGAGTGAGATTCAAGTGCATTGCTTGAGAGTTGCATTCTAGAGGCACTTGATCTTCGAGTTGCTGCGGATTTCTTGTTACTCTTCCGTGTTTCCCGACACGGTAGATGGCTTGGAGCAGCGGAGGTGATTGAGCTCGCAATTGGAGATTGTTGGAGCCTTCACCAAGTGTTGTAAGGGGTTCTTGATCCTTCCCCGCGGGAGTTCGTGAATTGGATACTCTAGTGAAGCTCGTGGCTTGGAGGATCCCCATCTTGTGTGCGGTTGTGCGGCGCCCGCTGAGGGCTTGACTCTTGATAGTCGATTAGCTCGCGAACCGACAAGTGGGTGTATCGCCACAACGGGGAGTAGCTTGCCGGGAAGCAAGTGAACCTCGGGATAAATTCTTGTGTCATTCTCTTCCCGAGGATTTCTCTTGTGTGATTGATTGATTGGTACATCTCATCTCTACACGGCGGTATAATCAATCAAAGCTCTTCTCTCGTATTACTTCTTGTTTCTAGATTGTAGTTGTTGTTGTGTTTAGTGAATAGCCTTGTACTAGACTTGTGTAGGTGGCTTGCTTAATTAGTTAGAGCTAGTGCTTATGCTTCGCCACCTTTCGTACTAACTCGTGGTTAAGTAATTCTTGTAGAAGTTTTAATTAGGCTATTCACCCCCCCTCTAGCCTATTTGGACCTTACAAGTGGTATCAGAGCCGAGGCACCGTTTATTTGAGGCTTAACAACCTACGGTGAAAAAGAAATGGCTCAATTAAGCTTGCACATCAACAACACCAAGAAGGCACCTCACTTTGATGGCACAAATTATGCATATTGGAAGGTTAAGATGACCGCACACCTAAAGTCAATCAATAGAGAAGTGTGGAAGGTCACCGAAACAAAATTTGAGGTTGCTAATCCGGAAGCACCTACACCGGTAGAGGAGAAGAAACTCCAATGCAATGATATTGCCATTAGTGCTCTTCATGAGGCACTAGATGACAAGACATTTGAGCAAGTAAAGAACATAGAGATTGCTCATGATGCTTGGGCCAAGCTAGAAGAAACATTTGAGGGCACCGAAGGTACAAAGACCGCTAAAGCATATATCTTGCAAGAAAAATTTTCAAGCTTCAAGATGCAAGATGATGAGAGTGTACCGGAGATGTTTCATAGGTTGCAAGTCATTGTAAATGAGCTCAAGGCACTTGGTGAGGAGGTCAAGGACAATCAATTCTCTATGAAGTTCTTGAGAAGTCTACCCAAGAGGTTTGATACATTGATCACCGTGCTAGTGAAGACTACATTGAAGGATTCAACTCCTCAACAAATATTTCAAGAAGTGATGACCGATGATTCATATAGAGAAGATAATGAGAAGGATGAGTTGGTCAAGAAGAAGAAGAAGGAAAATGAGAAGAAAGATGATGAAAAGAAGAAGAGTGTGGCATTCAAAGCCACCACATCCAAGAGCAAATCCAAGATTGAATCATCAAGTGATGAAGACTCAAGCTCTTGTGATAGTGATGACATTGATGAGAAGATGGCTCTCTTTGTCAAGCAATTTGGCAAATTCGTGAAGAAGAAAGGCTATCGTGCAAGAAGGAGGAAGAACTCATCCAAGAAGAGTGAGCATACCATGAGATGCTTTAGATGCCATAGCAAGGACCATCTCATTGCAAAGTGTCCTTATGATAGTGATGATGAAGATGCTATCAAGAAAGAGAAGAAGAAGCAAGAAAAGAAAAAGAGCTCTTATAAGAAGAAGAATGATTCTCATGTTGCTACATGGGATAGTGATGATTCCTCAAGAGATGATGAGGATGACTACAAGAGCAAGAAGAAGGGACATGCTAGCATTGCCATCCAAGAGAAGGTCTCCCTCTTCGATACTCCATCGTGCTTCATGGCTAAGGCCGCTAAGGTATCATCCGACGATGAGAGTGATCATGATAATGCTAGTGATAGTGATAGTGATGAAGAAGAATTCACTAAAGATGAACTAATCACTATGCTAGAAGATTGCACTCAACATTTTAAAGAATCTAGAAAGGAGTGCAAGGGCTTGCTTAAGGAAAAGAAAAACCTTATGCAAGAACTTGATGAGCTTAGGGCATCTTTTGAGAGTCTAAAGGTAGACCATAAGAAGCTTCAAAAGTCTCACACTAAGCTTGAAGGAGCTCATTCCTCTCTAGTTGAAAAATGTGAAAACATGCCAACTAATGTTGAGAAAGCTAAAACTTGTAACATAGGCATATCATGTGATATAATTGATGAAACTTTTCATAAGCCTATTATTGTTGCTCCTACTAACCCTTCATGTAGCTCATCTACATCATCCTCATCTAGTAGTGATGGTTTCACTTGTGACTCCACACTTATAGTTGAGAATGAAAATCTCAAGAAGGAGGTAAAAGAGCTCAATCACACATTAGCTAAGGCTTATGGTGGTGAGGACCGCTTGCTTATGTGCTTGGGTAGCCAAAGAGCTTCTCTCTACAAAGAGGGATTGGGCTATAACCCCAAGAAAGGCAAGGCCGCTTTTGCTCCTCACAAGACTCGTTTTGTGAAGAACAATGGTAGCTATTGCAAAAGTTGCAAGCAAGTTGGTCACATAGAGCAACATTGTATGAACAAGAAATCCAATGCAAATGTATCCTCAATCAAGTTTAATTCTTTCTATATGCTTACCAAGGGTACAAATGGTATTCATGCTAAGTTTATTGGTACACCATGGATGGGCTCAAAGAAGAAAGCCATTTGGGTACCAAAGAGCTTAGTCTCTAACCTTGGAGGACCCAAACAAGTTTGGGTACCTAAAAAGAATTGATCTTGTCTTGTAGGTCAATTACAAAGCCGGAGGAAGGCATTGGGTGCTTGATAGTGGGTGCACTCAACATATGACCGGGGATTCTTGTATGTTCAAATCTATTGATAGAAGTCAAAATGGTGGTTTTGATGCTATCACTTTCGGCAACAACAAGAAAGGCAAGGTCAAGGGGCTTGGTAAAATTGCTATCTCAAATGACATGAGCATATCTAATGTGTTGCTAGTTGAGAGCTTAGATTTCAATCTTTTATCGGTGGCACAACTTTGTGATCTTGGCTTCAAGTGCATATTCGGTAGTGATGATGTTGAAGTCATAAGTGTTGATGAATCAAACTTGATATTCAAAGGATTTAGACATGGTAGCTTATACTTGGTTGACTTCAATGATAGTGAGACACAATTAACATCATGCTTGCTTAGTAAATCTAGTATGGGTTGGTTATGGCATAGAAGGCTTGGTCATGTTGGAATGAAACAATTGAACAAACTTTTGAGGCATGACTTAGTTAAAGGATTGAAGGATGTCACCTTTGAGAAGGATAAACTTTGTAGTGCTTGTCAAGCCGGCAAACAAGTTGGAAATTCACATCCTAGTAAAAGTGAAATGAGCACATCAAAAGCATTTGAGCTATTGCACATGGACTTGTTTGGGCCAACAACATACACTAGCATTGGTGGCAACAAGTATGGTTTTGTGATTGTGGATGACTACACTAGATACACTTGGGTGCTCTTTCTTTATGACAAGAGTGATGTTTATGATCTATTCAAGTCTTTTGTCAAGAGAGTGCAAAATGAGTTTGAAATCACCATCAAGAAGATTAGAAGTGACAATGGTAGTGAGTTCAAGAACACAAGAATTGAAGATTTGTGTGATGATCTTGGTATTGGGCATCAATTCTCACCAACATACACTCCTCAATCAAATGGTGTAGTTGAAAGGAAAAATAGAACCTTGATTGATATGGCTAGATCAATGCTTAGTGAATACAATGTTAGTCATTCATTTTGGAGTGAAGCTATCAACACGGCTTGCTATTGTAGTAACCGTCTCTATTGCCATAGGAAGCTTGGAAAGACACCATATGAACTATTGAATGGAAGAAAGCCCAACATTGCATACTTTAGAGTGTTTGGTTGCAAATGCTATATTCTCAAGAAAGGCACTAGGTTGAGCAAGTTTGAAAAGAAATGTGATGAAGGGTTCTTACTTGGTTATTCTACCACAAGCAAATCATATAGAGTTTGGAATCTCACAAATGGCACCTTGGAAGAAGTTCATGATGTTGAGTTTGATGAAACCCAAGGGTCTCAAAATGAAGCTCAAAACCTTGATGATGTGAGAGGAGATCAATTGTCAAATGCAATGAAGAACATGGACATTGGTGATATAAGGCCAATGCAAGTTGATGATGATGATATTCATGTGATCAACCAAAGTGTGCAAATTGATACAAATCAAGCAAGCTCTAGTGGTTCTCATGATGAAGCTCAAGTTCAAGGTCAAACAAGTGGAAGCAATCAACTCCCAATACTCCAACCTACTAGTATTGCAAGAGATCATCCATTGGACCAAATCATTGGTGGAATTCAAAGTGGTGTTCAAACTAGATCAAGATTAGCATCATTTTGTGAGCATTACTCATTTGTCTCATTAGAAGAACCAAAGAAGATAGAAGATGCATTGAAAGATTCCGAGTGGGTAAATGCCATGCATGAAGAACTAAACAACTTTGCTAGAAATCAAGTTTGGAAACTTGTTGAGAGGCCAAAGAACTACAATGTGATTGGCACTAAGTGGGTCTTTAGAAATAAGCAAGATCAAGATGGCATGGTTGTAAGGAACAAAGCAAGATTAGTAGCACAAGGATACACTCAAGTTGAGGGTCTTGACTTTGGAGAGACATATGCACCGGTTGCAAGATTGGAAGCAATTAGAATCTTATTAGCATATGCTTGTGCACACAACATCAAGCTCTATCAAATGGATGTCAAGAGTGCATTTCTCAATGGCTACATCAATGAAGAAGTTTATGTTGAGCAACCTCCCGGTTTTGAAGATGATAAGAAGCCCAACCATGTTTACAAGCTAAAGAAGGCATTGTATGGTTTGAAGCAAGCACCTAGAGCATGGTATGAGAGGTTGAGGGACTTTCTTCTCTCTAAAGGGTTCAAGATGGGAAAGGTTGACACCACTCTCTTCACCAAGAAGCTTGGAAATGACTTGTTTGTGTTGCAAATCTATGTGGACGACATTATCTTTGGATCAACTAACCAAGACTTTTGTGAAGAATTTGGAAATATGATGGCTAATGAGTTTGAGATGTCTATGATTGGAGAGCTTAGTTACTTCCTTGGACTTCAAATCAAGCAAATGAAGAATGGCACTTTTGTAAGTCAAGGCAAGTACATCAAGGAAATGATCAAGAAGTTTGAATTGCAAGATGCTAAGCCAATGAGCACACCAATGGGCACTAATGATCAATTGGGTATTGATGATAGTGGAAACATGGTAGATCAAAAGCAATACCGGTCTATGATTGGAAGTTTGCTCTATGTCACCGCTTCTAGGCCGGATGTGATGTTTAGTGTATGCAAGTGTGCAAGATATCAAGCTTCACCTAGAGAAAGTCACTTGAAAGCAACCAAGAGGATATTGAGATATCTAAAGGGCACTCATGATGTTGGATTATGGTATCCCAAGGGGTCTAATTTTGAGTTGATTGGATATTCGGACTCCGACTATGGTGGATGCAGGATTGATAGAATGAGCACAAGTGGCACTTGTCAATTGCTTGGAAGGTCTCTTGTTTCATGGTCATCAAAGAAACAAAATAGTGTTGCACTATCTACTACCGAGGCCGAATACATTAGTGCCGGTAGTTGTTGTGCACAATTGCTTTGGATGAAAGCCACCTTGAATGACTTTGGAATTAAATTCAAGAATGTGCCTTTGTTTTGTGATAATGAAAGTGCTATTAAGATGACACAAAATCCGGTTCAACATTTAAGAACCAAGCACATTGACATAAGGCATCACTTCATAAGAGACCATCAACAAAAGGGTGATATTAGTATTGAGAGCATTGGCACCGAAGATCAACTAGCCGACATCTTTACAAAGCCACTTGATGAAAAGAGATTTTACAAGTTGAAGAATGAATTGAACATACTTGACTTCTCCAACTTGAAATGAGTGCACCCCCACATTCTTATATGACATGCCTCTCCTCCAACATAGCAAGGTAAAATTGTTTGGCATATCATTCATACTTTGCTAAGGACATGTTTAGAACATATAGACATATTTGCATGACAAATAGGCTCATTCATGAAAATTAAATGATTTTGATGTATATATGGTACCACTATTGCTTCTATGTTTGATTGATCTAGTGGTAGCATATGACATGTTTGTGGGCTTGCAAACCTAGTGTTGAATCTAGAAAATAAGCTCATAACGTGTAATTCAACATGGTCAAGATAACCCTTATACTTTATGAGGTGTGAAAAAGCTTGTCCTTGGATCAAACCGAATTACATATTCTAGGCAAGTGATCTAGATTGAACCATAATTTGGACTCCCTCATAATTGATTGACTTATCTCTCACTAAAATTGACACCTTTTTGGTGATTGTTGACAAAGGGGGAGAGAAAAGTCACAAAGATATTGCAAAGAGCAAGAAAGATATAAAAAGGGAGAAAGAAAGCACAAAGATAGAAAAGTCACAAAGAGAGAGAAAAGATATAGTGAGGAGCACATAAGTAGGGGGAGCAAGCTCATGGATTATTTGTTGCATTTGTATGTGCATTAACATGATGAAATGTTGCATTGCAAAGTTTAATTTCGATATTCATGATTGAATGGTGTATGCTAGATATAGAACTTGAATGATGTTTTGTTAAGAGTAGCTTTACATGTGGTATCTAGACACCTTTGCTTTTAATGTTGATCTCACAAAGTACTTTAGTGTTTGTGATCTTTACAAGTGATGTATTACAAGTGGTGTCTAGCTACTTCAATGCTAAGGATGGTATATAAAGGCAACTCCGATTGGTATCACGCTTCAAAGGTCCATTCTATATACCTTAGCATCAATTTGATAGTAATAACTTTCCCAAAATTCAAATCCATACATATGTGCACAATTGAACCAAACTCATAGAAGCACATATGTAGGGGGAGCTAATACTATCGAAATTGAAAATTGATTTCATTTCATATCATTGTGATGGTTGTCATCAATTACCAAAAAGGGGGAGATTGAAAGCCCAAGTTTGGTTTTGGTAATTAATGACACCAAGTTGCTAATGCCATGTGTTAAGTGTTTTGAGTTAGGCACAAGCAACACATGTGATGAAGGAGCATGTGGCATGGAGTGATGGCCACAAGATCACAAGTGGTGGAGATGCACATAATATGGTGTACATGATGATCAAGTGGAAGAGAAAGATCTAAGAGCACAAGGCAAAGGTATAATCATAGGGTTTTCCTTTTGCCGGTCTAAGATGAGTAGAGAAGTGATTGACCGGGTTTAGGATACATAGCCGACTATCAAGAGGGGCAATCACGGTTAGCTCGGAAATCAAGTGCCACTAGATCAATGTCTTGAGCATATGCATTAGGATCTAGTAAAAAGCTAACATAATGCCTTGAGAAATGATTTGTGAAATGCTAACACACATGCACATGGTGGTGTACACTTGGTGGTGTTAGCACATTTGTGAAGGCGGTGGAGTTTGAGCGGTAGAGAGGGGTTTGGGTTCCTCTCTCCCTCCCGCCGAGCTTGCGAGGCAGGATTCGGCGCTTTTTGGAGAAGTGAAATGCCTATTTTCTATTGCGCCGGAAGTCGGAAAAGAAACGGAGGCAAACGGAGGTCACAGAGATGACCGGACGCTGGACCGGACGCGGTCTCTGTATGACCAGACGCGTCCGGTCAGTGTTCAGCGTCTGCGCGGTTTTCAATTTGATAATCGGACGCGCAGCGCTTCCGGTCACTGATGACCGGACGCGTCCGGTCATCCAGGGAGCTTACTGGACTCTAATCGGACGCTGGCACTGTGGCGTCCGGTCAGTTCAACAGCGCGTCCGGTCAGTTCTCCTGAGCGAATCAGAGCGCGCGACCGGCGCATCCGGTCCCTCACGTAGCCGGAGCGTCCGGTCAGGCGTCCAGAGGGGCAGAGCGAAGCGGAGTGACGATCGGACGCGTCCGGTCACTGCTGTCGTGTAGTGACCGGACGCGTCCGGTCACCCTGACCGGAGCGTCCGGTCAGCGCGTTTCTCGCTGCGTCGTCTGTAACGGCTAGTTGCGTACCCCTTCGTTATAAATAGATGTTGGCCGAGGTTTGAGGTGAACCCTTGCACATTTTGAGATATAGAGACATACTTTGAGCTAGAGAACAACCCCTCCACTCATCTCTTTGCATAGTTGCACATCTTGAGTGAGATTGAGTGAGATTCAAGTGCATTGCTTGAGAGTTGCATTCTAGAGGCACTTGATCTTCGAGTTGCTGCGGATTTCTTGTTACTCTTCCGTGTTTCCCGACACGGTAGATGGCTTGGAGCAGCGGAGGTGATTGAGCTCGCAATTGGAGATTGTTGGAGCCTTCACCAAGTGTTGTAAGGGGTTCTTGATCCTTCCCCGCGGGAGTTCGTGAATTGGATACTCTAGTGGAGCTCGTGGCTTGGAGGATCCCCATCTTGTGTGCGGTTGTGCGGCGCCCGCCGAGGGCTCGACTCTTGATAGTCGATTAGCTCGTGAACCGACAAGTGGGTGTATCGCCACAACGGGGAGTAGCTTGCCGGGAAGCAAGTGAACCTCGGGATAAATTCTTGTGTCATTCTCTTCCCGAGGATTTCTCTTGTGTGATTGATTGATTGGTACATCTCATCTCTACACGGTGGTATAATCAATCAAAGCTCTTCTCTCGTATTACTTCTTGTTTCTAGATTGTAGTTGTTGTTGTGTTTAGTGAATAGCCTTGTACTAGACTTGTGTAGGTGGCTTGCTTAATTAGTTAGAGCTAGTGCTTATGCTTCGCCACCTTTCGTACTAACTCGTGGTTAAGTAATTCTTGTAGAAGTTTTAATTAGGCTATTCACCCCCCCTCTAGCCTATTTGGACCTTACACAAGGTCTATGTTGGTCATAAATGTTCAATCATTCAGATACCAACTAAGGGAAAGCTACGCACTATTTCATGCGTGCGGTTCTCTTTCTCTGATGACAACACTGTATTATCTGAGTCTGTCGAGGGGTTAGTGAATGTGATAGCTAACTCTGTCGGCTTCGTATTTCTACCAAAAGCTACCTAATAAGATTCTCTTATCCAAGGCAATCGTTATCTGGGTTGAATCAAATGCAACCTCTTGGGTAAAAACATTTATAAGGTACCAAAGTATGTCATCATTGGAAAATCACTACTAAAGAAAGATGTAGTGAGGCCTTAACGACAACAAAAGTTGTAATATTTACTAAACCGCGGGGAGTAGTCTACCACCAAGCGATTGAGTAAAATTTTCCTTGGTGACTTAGTTGTACTGTAAGTTGAGTTGACTTGCAGCATAACAACTTTGTCAGGCCAACTTTCACCTGGAGGCTTCCTCTTTAGGGTCAAATAACAGTTCTAAGATGGGAAATCTGTTGTTTGACACTTTTCAAATTACTTTCACTTTGCGATGGTATACATTGATTTGTAGAACACCAAAGCTGCTCGTACATTGTTGATACGAGAAAGAAAAAGCAAACGAAAGAGTGTAAACTAGTATCTGTGAGACCTCAAAAGGGCCATCCAATAGTAGATCTCGACCATTAATTTACATACCAATCCAATGATGCACATGCTTTGAACTTGCGGGTTACTTTTGCAAGGCAAAACGCATAATCCACCTGGAGGATCTTCCTACAAGGATAGGGAACCGCTTTTGACTATTCCTCAACACTTCATCCAATAGTGTTCTGAACAACACCGTTTGTGGCACCTAGGGCACAAGAATGCTGATCGGAACTAGGGCATACTTTCTCTAATTCTTCACCTTAGCTGATAGAACACCTTGCACTATCTGTGTGATTGTCCAAGATGGAATTGACTTGGTCACAATGGCTCTAGAAGACAGAGTATCACTCAATTTGTTGGCTAGTTGATTAACTTCTTGTTGGTTATTGCTCTGTAAGACATAGCCTTCGTAGCTACCAAGGAGTCATTACCTGGCTGGAGATTAACCTTCCTATTGGTAACTAATCAGTTGTCTCTCAACACTAAAAAGTTTCAAATCTTCACTCTTGACCACAATAATCGTGGTTGGTGCAGAACAGATGGTTGCCATCGTAGTCAGCAGATAAGGAGTCACACCAGAGATGGTTGATTTCGATTGTATGGTCATTATGCACACCAGATGGAGACTTGGATTGCTCCCATCATATACATAATGTGACGATCGAGTCTTATCCAACGGATGACATGTCCAACATTAAATGTTGTGTCCTTGTTATCCAACAGAGATGAGATACTTTGCTCACTAGATGACGTTCGTCAATACTGGGACAACTAAGTAGAGTTACTTGTCTACCACCTATTGCGGTTTGTTAATGTTTATGTCGGTGACCTATTCTTCAAAGGTTATCCTCTTAGCAACTTTAGGAGGAAGCTCTACTACTTTTGGTTCGATATAAGGGTCTTTTGATAAGATATGGGAAAACAACCAAGGAAGAAGGTCACGTGAACATCACATCAGTGTTGTTCTGCAATGGATTATGATTAGAAACCATGATACCAGTGCGTGCTGAGCAGCACAACCTTGTGTGTGCACCCACAGGAGGCTCTCAGTTTCGTCGCGGCACCATTAGTTGCTACTCATATACCATTACTAAACATACACCCGATGAGGAATTTCAAATGGCATAGATTGGGTTGTCTGAACAAGCACCATACCAAGGAGGGATAGCAAGTAAAGGTAGTCACAAGGTTTAGAATCAACGAGGAGGCGATCCAAAAATTAACACACACCACAAGGGAACATAGCTCAATTCCTAAAGACAACTAAGCAATGGACTCTTGCTTAAATTCTATGCATGACTTACGTCCACCGAGGTGAGTTCTAGATAAAAGATTAATAGGAGATTCATTCATGTTGGGCAGGATCAAGGGATCAAGGCTGATAAACATTCCGAGACTTGGGAAGGTTGAGGATGGATTAAGCAAACTTCAAGGGCAAAAACTGATATGTAGTCGGAGATTGAGTTGATAAGGTAGATGCACGAATTTGCAAGCACATAATTTGGAAGCCATAGCAAAGAGACGTTGCGTCACACTAGCTAACCTTTAGGAGAGGAATCCGGAAGGTCCAACATGGATTTGGTTAAGGGTCTTACAACTTGGCATCGAACAACTATGGCCAAAAGGAAGAGTTGGAGAGAATCTATCTTGGTTGGTAGATCAAACAAAGGTATTCACGTGCGGGTGCAGGACAACCATGGTATACACGAATATTTAAGGGTCTAGGCTCAGGCTTAGATATCAAGCAAAGGCATGTTGCACAAAACACTCAAAGCAAGCACCCACGACTATAAGCTCAGGCTTCTAAGGGAAAGAACCTAATTGGATAAAACAACCATACAATTATGTACGTGAATGTTGTTCTAGGATAAAGCTATGTGACCCTTGTATGCTCACCGAGGACAACGAGGTGACAACTAGAGCACTACCTAGATAACAAGCATACCTACAAACATCACAGTCAAGCATTTGAGAGATTCTATCTAATTAGCTTAAGCAACCATTACTAAGCACCAGGCTCACCCATAACAAGTATTTATCTAAAGCAAGAACTAACTACGAGTTTAGCCTAAGACAAACGCTAGCTAAGGTAGCCAACTTAGCATGTGCACAGAATCTGGACAGCAGCACAGTAGTTACTTGTTTCAACCATAACTGAGGTTGTAGACACCCCACAAATGTGATCCTAGACTTTCTAGAAATCTTAGGAAGTTTTCCACACTTTGTTTATTCATACCGAAAGCTAAATCATAGGTTAACATGGCCAAACATGCTAATGTTTCAGGTATGTACAAACATGGACAGAAAACTGACATGAACTTCAAAAATGTGTAACTAGAGTTCTAGGGACACAACAAAGCTGAGCCTTAACTTTATGTAAAGCTTATTAAGTTGTCTATAAATTTCTTATTATCATATTAAGATGATTCTATAGCCAACAAGGCCAAACAAGACAAAGAAGACATCTCTACCTAGATTTGGACAGATTCTGTTATTCCACTTTGCAAGCTCATAACTAGAGATTTAGACCACCACAATTAGTGCTATAGGACATTTTGGAAAGCTTAGAAAAATTACTACACTTCTTCTATTACCTCCAAGACATGATTCCATATGCACATAGGTCAAACAAACCAAACATTCAGATCTATTCAGAGCATAAGCAAAACCTGACAGTAAACTTCTAAAATTCATAACTCCCAAACCATAAGGCTTAGTGTCATGAAATTTTTGGACAAGCTAGATGTGTAAGTTAGCTATAATTTTGGTATTCTCCACAACTACAGAAAACACATTTATGACCACGAAAGCATCAATACATCAGAAACCATTCTAGCAGCCAACGTTCAACAAGCAAAACAAAGCTTGCCTTTGTTCTACTTAACAAGAGAGCACACAAACATGTTATTCTAGTAGCTCTAAACATTGTTACCTTAGAGAAGCACCAATTTAATTCATTCACAAGAATCAAAATTACTTAAGTGTGGTCTAAAACATTTGCAATGCTTGTATAAACAACATATCCACCACTTGGCCAAACTAGAGGACAATTATAGTTTCAAGCATGTAACCACACTTATTTCTAGCAAGGCTAAGCACACACTATCTTCAAGCACTCCCTATTCAAGCAACATGGAACAAGACATTCATTTCTAACTCCACACAAGGAAGATAGTACATAACATCAATCACAAGTTACTTGATATCGAACAAGGGTGAGAGGAGCATCGCTATGCATAAAGCAACAATCATGATAATGCATGCTTCGTCCTATTCGTCCTCACAAGACTGCCAACCTAAGGTGGCGATCACGTTCTATGTCGGTGGCATAACATGTACTCTCTCGATATATAGCTAATCGACAGCTACATTCGACTTACGCATTTGTGGATAGTGTACCTGCAAAAAATTTTCATTGCAGCCCAACAATTCCCCAATATATGGCACACAATGGAAGCAAGAAAGTAAAATTCTAAGTACTCCCATATACATATACCCCCATATATGTATATGTAGCACCAAAACTACCCGAATCATCACTCCCCCACAATTAAGTACCTTCATATATACATGTGTGTAACATGTAAATAATCCAGTAACCAAAACTAGCTCTCCCCTAGACCGTAGTTTGTACGGTCATGCTCTCACAACTCACACTTACCTGAGCATAGGTGCAATGTTGCATAAAAGTAAACTAACGACATATATGGCTATTTCATATATGAAGGCTACCTCTATCTAACACACCGGGTAGCATAGTGTGGGAGAGTTATCACACATACATACCTTGGCAAGGGCGTAGATGCATAAATGAAAAACCCCCAAGTTAGTACTTATATAAGCCACCTAATAATCCTTATATGGGCGTAAGGAAATTGACCACTGGCATACTTAGTTTTAAAATTTAGATTTGGCAAACCTATATATAGCTATAAGTTAATAAAACTGATTTTATAAAACAAAACCTTTATTTTAAATACACATATGACAAGTTTAATGTTAAATCTTACTCCGATACCAGCTGTCACAAAACCATCCAAATTATAAGATTAACAAAACAAGAATCACTATTTTTGGACTTCCCAAACTCTAAATATGGCTCTGGTCAAGTTATAAGCATTTTTAGGGCTCTTTTCCAACTTAAATCAAAACACCAGAAATTTTCTACAAACACCTAATATTGTATAACTCTACTGCATATATCTCTTCTCAAGGTTTCCAAAAAGTCCATATTTACCATTTTTGGACTTTCCTAGTAGGAGATATAGATTTTCAAAGATTAACATGAAATTGAAATTCAAAAATAGGAAAACCAATCCTAACCCTAAACACGCTAGGTGCACCCGGACGTCTACTCAACTAGGTCACTCGTGGCGCTGTCATGCAGGGCCCGCTGTCCACCTGGCCCCACCTGTCACAGAGAGGAGAGAGAGACCAGAGGGGAAAAATAGAGGAGGTGGGGGTGCTTCACCGACGGCGCCTGTTCCGGCCAGGGGGAAGCCAACGGCGGTGAGCGCTGGGCCGTGCGTCCATGCTCGTGCCCGAGCACCCCTGTCGGTGGTCGTGGATGACCAAGAGAGGGACTGTGGTTCGCTGACCACGGCAACCGGCGGCGGCGCATGAGCAGCTCCGGCGGTGGTTGTTTGCAGCGGTGACAAATGTCGGAGAAAGGGCGCATCGAGGGCGGTGGTTGGTGGTGGAGGTGCAGTGGTACCTGACTGAGATGGGGAAGGCATGGAGGAGTTGATCGGATGGTGGCCATGGAGCTCTGCTCAGCTGGCCATGGCAGCATCCACAATCACGAGCGGCAGCGGTGATTCTGGTTGGATGTTGCTACGACGAAGGCACATGAGGGAGGTAGGGAGGTGAGGTGGACATGGTGGTATGCTCAGCTTGGCTTGTGACCGGGCCATTCCACGAGAACGACGGCACGGACACGAGCTCAGCTTGGCCTTCCATGGCGGGCGTGAGCGGGGCGCGAAGAGAGGCGAGCATAGAGGAGTAGAGGGGCGCGTGGAGAGCTAAGGGGCGACATCGAGGTCTAAAGGCACAGAGGGACGGAATGCTCATCGATGGCCACTGCAGCAACACGGTGCGCGGTGACCATGCAGGGTAGGCGCGTGTCCACTAGGGCCCAACGACGAGCACGTGGTGTGCATCGCTGTATCCAACTTGGAGTCCATGTTTGGGCTGGTTCCAGTCAAATTTTGGCCAAGGTCCAATTACAAAGTTTGTTGCACACCCAATGATCTTCAAGTGCTGTTTAAGGGCCATGGTGATTTGAGCTCTAGATAATGAGATAATTAAGTGTCAATGTGATATTGTCAATGTACTGACAAAAATTGACAAACCTTCAAAATTGATGTGCAAAATGGATTCCAACAAATGTCATCTTCTTGCATGCCCTTCTCCATGATATAAGCTCCATATTTTGTATTTGGACCAATTCAAGTTGCATAGCAAAATTTGGAGAACGCGAGATGCCAACGTCGAAGACACTAAAATCGGGGCTTTAAATTTCTAAGTGCTGAATTCAGCCCCATTTCTAACTTGTGGGCCCTTTTTGAGCATGTTCCACACATTTTCATGACTTGACTCTTAAACAAAGTTTGTTCCTTATAAAATTCTCTACAACTTTTTTAAAGGGTGCACAGTCATGCAAAGCTTCTAGGTCACACTTTTGAAATGGTCAAACAAAAGGGTTCTAGGGTCCATACATGGTCAACCATCACTTAGAAGCACCTTTAGGCAAAACGATCAACATGAACATTGTTCCATTAAGTGTCCTAAGTGTAGTTAAGGTGTTGTAGAGTCCAACCATGTCCACCATGCATAGGTTACATAGGGATCTGGGTCACATATGCATTGAAACATAGAAATCACTATATTTGAAATGCTTGTTTCAAAGCTCTGTTTCACTTTGTTTCATAGTGTTGTTGCAAGGTACATGCTACACAAGTTTCACTAGGTGGTTCCACATGTGTCCTAGATGTGTCACACTTGTTGCATTTGTATGTTGCATAAATACTAGTTTACATGGAATGTAAAGCATGTTTCCTGGTTTCAGAAGTATGTCTAAGTTCTAATCCAATAAGCATGTTACTTATCATTTATTGTGACTTTTTAATTCCAAACTTCCTGAAACTTTTCCAGGGATCAATATAGATAGGCAATAAGGTGAGACGCATGAAGATATTGCAATAACACCACCCAAGCATATATCTTGAAAAGGGGCCTATATGTAAGGCAATAGTGCAACATCCAACTTTAGATTAGGCTCATCTCCATAGGTTGACCTTGCCATCATCAACTCCACTTAATCTATCATGTTTGAGCTCAAACCCACTGCTTAGTGAGTGATAAACACCTAGGGTGTTACAATATTTCTCCTAGTCTGATGGCTATCAAGCATACTAAATTCATGAAGTTGACCCGGGGAAGCAAGAGTCTAGGTGACTACCTGCAGGCTTTCAATAACCTGTTTAGGTATGCAACTGAGTTTGTGGATATAGATGCTAAGACGATTGCTAGCTTCAAGAGGGGAATTTGCCCCAAGCTGATGAAATCCATGGGCAATAGCAAGTGTGCAACCTTTAATGAGTTCATCAGTGATGCTCTAACTCAAGAGAACAACAATTCTATATATGCTGCAACCAAGAGCCATAAGCAAACTTATGAAGCAGGCGCTTCTTAGTCTAAAGCTCTTATCATGGCTAAGACTCAATATTGTCCACCTACTGCCAACATCAAGTATCGTCCTCCACAGAGGAAGAACCCAACCAAGATGGGTTTTCCCAAGGGTTACACTATCACTCTTCCCAAGAATAATTTTGGGTAGGGTAGTTCTAATGTTCCACCGAGCAACAGGCCATGTTGGAACTGCAATATGCCTAGTCATTGGGCCAAGAATTGCTCTCTTACTCAGAAGAAAAATAATCAAGGCAATGTGCATCGGGGATATGCTCACTTCACCACTATTGAACAAATCCCTGCTAGAGAGGTGGTCACCGCTGGTAAGTTTCTTGTAAACAATTATCCCACAGTTGTGTTGTTTGACTCTAGTGCCTTGCATTCCTTTATAAGCCCATCCTTTGCATCCAAGTTTGATCAGAGAATAGTTACTTTAGATAAGGGTAGGTATTGTATTAGTGCGGCTGAAAACAATATTGCCACCAATCAATTAGTGATGGATGCGTGTATCAACATCGAGGGCCATGAGTACACTTCCCATCTGGTAGTTTTGCCAGGCTTGGGGATTGATGTGATATTAGGGATGAATTGGATGAGTGATCATGGCGTTCTTATCGACACCTCCACTCATGTGGTTATGTTGAGGGATCCTATCAATAATGAGGCCTTCTTAGTGCAACTTCCTCGTGATCTTGCCCTCCATAATGCGGCTAATGCTGTACTAGCAAAGGCCATTACTAATGTTCCGGTAGTGTGTGAGTTTCTAGATGTCTTTCCTAATGATTTGCCTAGGTTACCTCCGGATTGCGATGTGGAATTCAAAATTGAGCTAATTCCTAGTACCACGCCTAATCTAGGAGGCCTTATCGAATAACACCTAATGAGCTAACAGAGCTTAAGACCCAGTTGAATGAACTTCTGAAGAAGGGTCTTATCTGAGCCAATTTAGTTTTGGCGGCAAGAAGGAGGCACGACGCGTGGTGCAGTGCTCAGTGGCACCTTGCCGAAGTGGAGGAAGAGAGGGGCTGCGCCGTGGAGAGGGAAGGAGGCAAATGGAGGAAGGAGGGGGCGAGGGAAGGGCGCCGTGGTGGCCTTAAGGGCACCATGGCCGAGCCTGTATGCCCGGCGATGGCGTATGGTCGACAGATGTCGACCAGAGCCTGAGCTCGGTCGGCCACCTCCCTCAATTCCAAAATTTCTGAAACATCGAAACATTGTATTGAACAGCTGCAACATTCCTATGGCAGAAACAGCAGCAACTTCCTGGCTCTGTAGCTCACAAACCAGCTCAAATTTCAAGATGAGCCAATTGACAAAGTTGAAGATTAATAAATTCTCTACAACTTTGTTTTAATGAGCCAAGTCTAAATCCACATGGTTTGGGAGATATAGAGCAAGGAACAGGGACTGTTTTAGTGAAACAATGGAAATTCAGCAGAGTAGAAAACTGAATTTTTGAGAGGGTTGGAGGGTGATTCATGAGATGAACCAAAAATAAAGTTTGTAGTCAATAAAATTTGCCACAAATTTGCTATAGGTGACTTTGGTAGATTCCACCTCTAAGTTAGACATTTAAAAAGATCAGTTAGATGCACTCCTATGGTCAAACCAGGGTCAAACTTGGTCAAACTATGAATAGAAACCCTAGCTCAAAATGCTTAACTAGCATTTTAGAATTATTAGCAAGGCACAATTCACCATGTAGCATCACATGTAAGTAAATATAAAGCAAAAGCACATTGAAACATTCACTTTTAAACTAATGCAACACTGTTTTGCAACTACATGTTACATAAGTTAACTTGAGGGTTGCACATGTTTCATGAGCATGTTTCACATGTTTTCAAGTATAACAAGCCTAACACATGTACTAGCACACATAGCACACATAGCATACATATGTTGCAATTGTTGCAAGGTCATGTTTCAGTCAAAGATGCACATGAAATGATGATGCTTATGGTAATGCCATGCTATGATCATGCTCAAGTGATGCACAGACGCAAGGCAAAACACCTGGGGTGTTATAGCCCTCCCCTTATAAAAATCTTGTCCCGAGATTTGGAAAGCGTACCATTTTTGATAAAAGGCGGGATAAACCTCTCGCAAATAATCTTCCCGTTCCCATGTTGCATCTCTCTTACTATGGTAACTCCACATGATCTTGTAGAATTTCACCACTCGATTACATGTCACATGATCCTTGTGGTCTAGAACAGATATGGGCCCTTCTACATAAGTCAAAGTTTTCTTGATCTTAATATCTCTGACTTTGACTTCCTCTTCGGGCACTCGAAGACATTTCTTTAGTTGCGATACATGAAACACCAGAAAGATCATACGCATTTCTAAAGGTAACTAAAGTTTATAAGCGACCCTACCACATCTCTCAATTATTGGATAAGGTCCTATATATCTTGGTGTAAGCTTTCTTTTAACACTAAATCTTTGTACTCCCTTCATAGGTGATACTTTCAGGTATACATGATCACCAACTTCAAACTCAATGGGTCTTCTTCGCTTGTTGGCATAACTTTTCTATCATGCTTGGGTAGCTGCCATATGTTGTTGTATGAGTTGGACTTCCTTCTCAGCTTCTTTCACAAAATCAATACCATAGTATCTACGTTCTCTAGGTTCCACCCAATTCAATGGAGTTCAACATTTACTAAAGAGCTTCGAAAGGAGCTATCTTGATACTTTCTTGATTACTATTATTGTAAGAGAATTCAGCCAAAGGTAACCATTTCTCCCATGAGCCTTTTGAAGAAATTACACAAGCTCTCAGCATGTCTTCTAAGATTTGATTTACACGCTCAGTTTGCCCAGACGTTTGAGGATGGTAAGCAGAACTTCTAACTAAGTTTGTACCTAATTATTTGTGTAGACATTCCCAAAAATGAGTAGTAAACTAAGGTCCACAGTCAGATACAATAGTCCTTGGTACTCCATGAAGATGAACTATTTGATTCAAGTATATCTGTGCATATTGATGTGGGCGATAGTCAATTCCAACGGGGATAAAATGTGCAAATTTGGTCAATCGGTCAACAATAACCCAAATGGAATCATGACCCTTCTCAGAATGAGGAATTCTAGAGATAAAATCCATACTAATTTCTTCCCATTTCTAGCCTAGAATTGATAATGGTTGAAGCAATCCAATAGGCTTCATGTGTATCACTTTGACTCTGCAACAATTATCACATCTAGCGACATAGGTTGTGATCTCTTTCTTCATTTTAGTCCACCAATAGAGAGGTTTCAAGTCTTGGTACATCTTACTACTACCAAGGTGGATGGACAACTTAGAAGAATGGGCTTCAGATAGGATTTGATTCCTGAGCTCTCTGTCCTTTGGCACCACGAGTCTATCCTTGAACCAGAGAATTCCCTTCTCATCGACTCGAAAATGCTTAGTTTCTTACTTTTCATCTTTCTCCTGATGTGAAATACACCTACATCAGTCTTCTGTAGCTTAATGATTTGACTTCTTAGAGAACCTTCAGCAGTGATATTATGGAGCACAACAGGATGTAAGAGATGGGACAAATGAAAATCTCCTTCTATCAGAGAGTTACAATGAGATTTCCTACTCAAAGCATCAGCAACCACATTCGCTTTGCTCGGATGATAGTGCACTTGAAGATTATAATCCTTGATTAACTCCAACCATCGTCTTTATCTCATATTCAACTTGGGTTGGGTGAATATGTACTTAAGACTCTTATTGTAACGGAACCGTCCAAATTATAAGAGCACAAGTACAAAAACAATCACCGAAGTGATCAAATTCTCGCACTTGAGCCCATATAACTCCGGTAGTCCAATGAAATCACGAGGGATTTCAAACCAGCCAACATACCAGCCAAGATCGTAGTGATTCAACATAACAAGTCATATGTTACAACTATTTCACAAGTAATTGAATATACATTGGAGTTCAACAAAGTTATTACAACTTAAGTTCAAAAGTAGCGGAAGCAAAGTAATTTGAAACTAACATTATTCTTATTTCAAATACATGCCAGTACCATGGTCGACTTCCAACAAAAGCATTAGAGATAAGGTAAATAAGAAGGATCATGCCCGCGATCACACTCCGCCACTACGGCAGGAGTCAACCAACTCTCGCAGTCGCCAAGATACATCACAACCTGCAACAAGTGGGGATAAAACCGTGAGTACGACAAAGTACTCAGCTAGACTTACCCATCAGAAACCAAAAATAAGGTGACACCAAGGATCATGCAAGGCTGATATAAAGTGGGCTGGCTTGACAACATTTTGCATAAAAGCTTAATATAGATGATCAATCATTAATGCTTAAGCATCAAGTTAATTATTATTAACCTATCATCTATATTAGACCCTGTACTAGAGCAGTCACTTTATTAGGAGCAAACAATATTAACCATAGCAGGTATAAATTGAGGCAACCTTTCCATCGTGATCCAATTAACCATCCGTTCAATTTAATGGAATCTACGTTACCGCTGCTCAAGTCAAGTGCTCACTAACCGGGAGCGACGGCGATTCGAATCGAATTCCTATCCAGCTAGAGGGGTATTTCTAACACTCACCGCGCAGGCCCCTGCCAGGGTCGCACAAGCCACCTTTTCATATGATTTAGGAATCGCGGGTCCGAATGATGTCGTGACCCCAAGGGTGACACTCTGCCAGGTGATAGGGACTCTAACCCCCCCTTGGTCTCACGCCAATGTCCCCAAGCACATCCTTTCTCTCCTCCAAGAAGCAACCTACCATTCGATTCCCGGCCTGAATCACATTACTCGGCTTCACGGTCGGAACGACTTATCCGGCCAACTAAGTGTTAGACTGCGTTCAACATGACTCAAGGACGTACAGCGAATCGGTCCTTAAACGACTCAGACGGGGATAGATTCACACCCAAGACCTCCATGCCTTGTCGCTTCACTATCATCATCCCGCCCGGTCTCATTTTATTTTATTAACACATGGTTCCATTCCACGATAGCAATATAGCCAACCGTGCCATATATGAATATCCCTACATCTCGCAGGTGACAGGAAATCACCTGACTTCTACCGCTTAAGGCAGGGCTAAGCATCTACTCGATCCTAGTCTATGTAGGATTCAGGGATTCATATATCTGGACAAGGAATGATATAATGCAGCAAGGTTTTCAACCAACTCCTACCACTTAATGCAACAATACTTATAACATATATAGAATTAATTGCTTTGAAGGTAGGAGGCTTATAATGCTCCTAGAGTATGTCAGATGAAGTCACTTGGTGAGCAACCACCAATCTGCCACTTGTCCGGTCCTTCTATCTTCGGGTTTGGATCCACCAAACACCGTCTTCGGGTTTAGCTCCAACGCCACATCCTTCACACGTTTCTGCTAGCATACCTATATGAGATGCAATAATGCATGTGTATGAATGCATAGAAGTGAAATAAACAAAGTAATCAAACAAGCATACCAAAGTTCGCATAAATACCTAGAGCTAAATAACTTAATCCTTATTAGGGTACAACATAGAAGATTTGCAAGCACATCAGTCAAGACACAAGTCTTATAAGATCCTAGGGTACCAACCCAAGTACTTTCAAAGGTATGAACCACACTTCAACACACTAGCATGGCAAAGTTAATCAAAGCACTACAACGAAAATCTATCACTTTCTGGACATCCATACAGTAGCTCAGTAAATCAATCATAACTGGAGATCCCTAAACCCAAATGACTTGCAAGAAGATATTATGGAAATCTTATGAAATTATCTACATTTCATATTTAATCATCTCAACATGATTCCCAAGTTATCATGACTAAACATGCCAATCTTTAAAGTCTGCACAGAAGGTAATTAAAATCTGATAGTAGACTTATTAAGCATGCAACTCTTAAACTATCAGACCTGGGATCATGAAAATTTAACACAAGCAAGATAAGATAATTATCTACAACTTTTGTATTTACCAAAACCACTGTAAACATCATTTACACCATGAAACTAGTTGCACGAGTAACACCACACATGCAGCCCAACAGCAGTGGTACAATTATAGATAGAAAGCTGATAGAAACTTCAGAGAAGCATAAATGGAGTTCTAGACCTCCAACAAACATGATTCTCAACTTTATGGAAAGCTTATAAAGTTATCTACAACTTTCTTGTAATCATCTTAAGATGATTCTACAGTTAAAATGGTCAATTAATTAAATAATTACATCTCTGTCCAAAATATGGACAGAATCTGATATGCCACTTTAAACCGCTATAACTTCAGTTTTATAAATCCAATAATTATGGTTCTAGACTTTTTAGAAAGCTTAACAAATTGTGAACAACTTTTCTATAAACCTCTAGAACTAATTCTGCCACTAGCAAGGTCACACATGGCACACAAAGCAATGCTGTCAGGGTTTGGGCAGAAACTGCCACAGTACTTTAAACAACTATAACTAAACATATACTTAACCAAAAATTGTGATCTTTAGCTTTTTGAAAATATTATGAAAAGTACTACAAGGCATGATTCATAGCTTAACTGAGCCAAACAATGCATACATGCAGCACTGTCCAGAATAGAAGCAAAGCAGCATATAGAATTTGTTATTTTTATAGCTCCTAAACTATAAAGCCTAAAATCTTGAAATTTTTACTAGACATCATACATCCCAAGAGTAACATGTCACAAAAATTTCACTTCATTTGGAGTTATATATTTACAGTTATTAAAAATAACGGATCCAACTAGCATTCAAAACCTAGTTGCATAAATCTATTTTTACAGCTAAAACTTTAAACTAAAACATGCCATATTATAGATCCACTGCATAGACAATTTCACAAGGATTCCAAAAAGTCCTTATTTGCTATTTTTGGAGCTTCCTAGCATGAGATATTAATTTTCAAAGATCTAGCCAAAATCTGTATAAAAGAAAAAGGGAAAAGGAAAAAGGAAAGCACTTTTGCCTCGAGGCCCCTGGACTTTCTAGAATCAACCCGCAGTACAATGTACTATTCAACTGAGTCACAGGTTATTCATTTTGGCCCCTGAAAAAAAATTTAATTTAATCTCGCAAGGGAGTCCCCATAGCACTATTCACCCGAGTCACTGGCGTTACACTTTACCCCCTGGGAAAGTTACTATTTGCTCCGAGGCGCCCTTCTTCTTCCTCATAGACGACCGAGCAGGGGAGACGACGGTCCGGCTCGGCCGGTCTCCGGCGAGGGCGATGCCACCGGCGATTGGATGCGGTGTGGCCAGCCTGGGCCACACGCGCACCCGAGCAAGGGCTCAGCTCGTCCAGGGGCGGTCCACAGCGGCGTGACCACGCGCACCCGTGTCCATGGCGGCGGTTGCAGGCGACGCCGGCGATGCAGCGGTGGCCGAACCCGAGGAAGAGGCGCGGGAGGTGCGACGCGAGGTGGCGGAGGTGCTGATGTGGTTCGTTTGGGCGGCTGGAGACCAGAGGCAAGGAATTGTGGTGGCGCCCGAAGCTCGGCCATGGCAGCCATGGCGATGGCGGCGCTCGGTGAGTAACAGCCAGAAGAAGGCAACGGCAACGGCTCCTATCGAGCGTGTACATGGCGTAGGGGAAGTTTCCAGGGCCGGTGACGGCTTGGCTTGGCTGCAACGCGTGAAGGAGTAGGAACGCCCGCGGCAGCGAGCTCGGAGCTCCGCCTGGCCATGGCGGACGCGGCCGAGACGACAGCGAGAGCAGGAGGAGAAACCTGAGAGCGACGGTGGGCTCTGGGGCAATGAAGGAGCAACCGTGGACCGCTCGGCATGGTGTATGGAAGGCAGGGACGCGCGGCAGCGGAGGTGGGGAGCACTGCGGGCGCATGGAGGCCACGTCCCGGACGCGTGGCTGCCGTTGGGGCATTCCACCGAACAGGTGGCAGGCACTGGAGTGGCCGTCGTGGAACACCATTTTAGGCCTGTTATGGGCCGATTTGGACTTTGGGCCAATTATGAAAGTTGTTCATTTCATGATGCCCTACAAATTTCATTTAAGCACCATGGTCATAAGACCCACATATTAGGAGATAATTAGTCCCCAAATCACCAGTGTCAACATGTTAAGCTAGGGCTCGGTTTTGGGATTTTGCAATGCCAAACTTGGTCAAATTGATCCCAATTTTTTTACATGTTGTTCTCCAATGAATTATTTCCAACTTTCATTTTTGGGTCAACTTGAGTTATTCAACAAAATTCGGAGAACGCGAGATGCCAACGTCGACGTTACTGGAATTAGGGCTTAAAAAATGGCTAAGTGCTGAAATCAGCCCTAAAACTGACTTGTGGGCCCTGTTTGAGCATGTTCCTCACATTTTCATGACTTGACTCTTAAATAAAGTTTGTTCCTTATAAAATTCCCTACAACTTTGTTAAAGGGTGCACAGTCATGCAAAGCTTCTAGGTCACACTTTTGAAATGGTCAAACAAAAGAGTTCTAGGGTCCATACATGGTCAACCATCACTTAGAAGCACATTTAGGCAAAATGATCAACATGAACATTGTTCCATTAAGTGCCCTAAGTGTAGTTAAGGTGTTGTAGAGTTCATCTAGAGTCATTTGGACAGTTTGCAAGGTTTGGTGGATGTTCTATAGTTTCATTAACTTAATGGGGCAAATTCCAATAGGAATGGAACTTATCATTTCATGTGACTTTTTGATTCCAAACTTCATGAAACTTTTCCAGGGATCAATATAGATAGTTATTGATGTGAGACATGTGAAGATACTTTGATAACAACACCCAAGCATATATCGTAAAAATGGCCTATATGCAAAGAAGGGTGCAGTATCTAAGTTAGGTTAGGGTTTATTTCCATAGGTTTGACTTTGGCATTCTCATCTCTACTAATCTATCATGTTTGAGCTCAAACCCACTGCCTAATTGGTGATAAACACCTGAGGTGTTACACTTATGATCTGTATAGATGTTACACACATTTCTAAGCAAAATAATATCTCCAAATTTTTAGAGCATGCACTACAACAGCTAACTCCAAGTCATGAGTTGGATAATTAACTTCATGTTTTCTCAGCTGACGTGAAGCATATGCAATAACTCAGCCTTCTTGCATAAGTACACAGCCTAAACCAGTGCCTGAGGCATCACAATACACATCAAACGGTTTCTTAATATCCGGTTGAGCTAACACAAGAGCTGATGTCAATAAAGTCCGTAGTGTGTGGAAAGCTTGCTCACACTCCAGAGTCCAATCAAATTTCCTATCCTTCTCTAACAATCGAGTCATAGGCTTAACTATCTTAGAGAAATCCAAGATGAAACGACGATAGTAGCCAGCCAATCTAAGAAAACTTCTAACTTCATGAATGGTAGTCGGTGCCTTTCAATCCAAAACTTCCTATACCTTAGTTGGATCTACAGAAATTCCATCACCAGACAATACATGACTGAGGAAAGGTACTTTCTTCAACTAGAATGCACATTTGCTAAACTTGGCGTAGAGTTGATGTTCTCGCAATCTAGATAGCACAACTCTCAAATGCTTGGCATGTTCTTCTTCATTCTCAGAATAGATGAGAATATCATCAATGAAGACAAACACGAATTTGTCTAATTCTTGCATGAATACTGAATTTGTCAGGTACATGAAATGTGCAGGGGCATTAGTCAACCCGAAAGACATGATGAGATTCTCATATAACCCGTATCTGGTAGAGAAAACTATTTTTGGTATATCTTCAGGACGAATCTTGATTTGATGATACCCAAATCTTAGATCAATTTTCAAGAATACCTTAGCTTTGGATAACTGATCAAACAAAATATCAATACAAGGCAATGGATACTTATTCTTGATAGTGACTGCATTGAGTGGCCGATAGTCTACACACATGCGTAGAGACTGATCTTTCTTCTTCACAAAGATGGCAGGACAACCCCAAGGAGAAGAACTAAGATGAATCAGACCTTTCTACAAAAGTTCCCCAAATTGGGTCTTAAGTTCAGCCAACTCATTTGGCGGCATTCTATATGGTCTTCTTGAGATCGGTGCAGTACCAGGAATTAGCTCAATCTTGAATTCCACATTAGGATCCGGAGGTAATCCTGGCAAATCATCGAGAAATACATCCAGGAACTCGCATACCATAGGAACATCTGCTATTTCCTTCACTTTTGCTATGGTAGCATTGACTATATTCTGAGGGCTGACATCTAGAGGAAGTTGTACTAGAAAAGCTTGCTGATCCATAGGATCCCTTAACATAATCACTCTTGTAGAGGTATCAATTAGAACACCATTTTCACTCATCCACTTCATTCCCAAGATTACGTCAAGGCCCAATCCTAGTAATACCATTAGATCCACATCATACAGACATCCTTCTATCTCAATCTTTGCTCCTAAGACCAACTGGTTGGTGGAGATATTATTTCTAGCAACACTGATATTGTAACCACCTTTGTCTAATGTAACCATCTTCATACCATGCATGGTTGCAAAGGTTGAACTAATGAAAGAATGAGAAGCGCCTAAATCAAACAGTACAACGGTAGGTTGTTGGTTGACCAGAAATGCACCAGCCGTAATGATTTCTCTAGTAGGAACTTTGTAACATCTCGGGTTTTCGAGTAACCAAAAATACGAGCTTTTCAAAAAATTTCCTATAATTGTGTGAAGCATGTAGTTTCTAGGTCAACTCGAGTCTAACCCACTAACAAAACGTTGCACGCATATATAATTTTTTGTAGGAGCATGCCGGAGTTCTTTAATTGGTTGGGGTTTTGTGTTGGAATGCACAACTCCATAGCAAATCCCTTCTCAGATCCCCATCCGAAATTCTCCCAACTCTCAATTGAGTCCTTTCCAAAAATTCCTCCTTGAGATTTCCATCTCCAATCTTCTTTGAAAGTCATCTCAAATCCCTTTTGTTCCATCTCAACTTCTAGAGATATAATGGGGAAATCATCCTCCTCCAGAGCTCAAACCCTTTTGGAGTCACACTTGAAATATCCTTTCCAAATCTCTTTTCGAATCTCACTCTGAATCCTTTTCAAGTTTGTCTCCAACCTCATACAAACCTCTTCTCGAATCCACTTCAAAAATCCTCTCTCAACTCCTTTCGAGATTCTCTCCCGGGCTCACCGTTGAACGCGTCTCAAATAGCGTTTGAACCGGTCTCAAGTTTCTATGAATTTTCCCTTCTCCAATCTCTTTAAAACTCTTCCCTATCTTTCCATGAATATTTCCCCAACTTCCTTTGGGAATTCCCATCTCAGACTCCCCCTCGAATTTGATTCAAATCTCTTTTGATTTTATCACAAAACCCCAAAGATCACAAAAAGGAAAATTGCATTTTCCTCTCCTCCTCCCAAATCAGCCAGCCCCCTGGCCTAGCTGAGCTCCCTCTCCTTCCCCCTCTTGGCCCAATCGGCCTCTTCCTACTGTCAGCCTAGCTCGGTCACCCGCCAGCTTAACCGGCCTCCCTCCCTTAGCCCAGCTCACCACCATGGCCTAGCAGCTGAGCAGCCACAAAAGGGCCCACTTGCCTTCTCCCTTGGACCAGCTTCGCCATGACCCACAGGCCCATCCCGCGCTCGAGCCCGTTAGCCCAGCCGCTGCCTTCCCAAGCTGAGAAAACCTAGGAACCGCACGACTTGGCTCCCAGATGCCGCCGTTGCTGCCTGATGTGGAGCCACGCCCCTGGGCTCGTGCCCTCATGCTCCATGCCCCTCCATAGGATGCGTGCCACACATCCTAGGCATGGCCACCGAGGATCACTGTCGTCCGCTATGGGTCATAGGGAGACCCCAACCCTAGCTACTCGCGCTATAAAAAGCACCAGCCGCCGCCCTTGTTCCTTGCTTTCCCAAATCCGCCACTGCTCCTCAGTTTCCCATCCACCGCCGCCCTTGGCTCCTCCCTCTAGGGTGCCACCACCTTCTCCCTCCTTTGCTCCAAGCAACGCCACCAGGAGCGCCTCCTGCCCGGCCACGCCGCTACCATGACCCCACCACCCTCGCCGCTCCCCTAGCCATCCTCACCGTGGCAGCAGGCCGCACTGTCCGTGAGCACAATCATGCTACACCGTCGCCTCGCCACCTCGGCCTTGCCACAGGAGCCATGAGGACGTGACGCCAACTGCACAAGGCCACGCCTAGCCAAGCCTTGACACCGCCCAGTGCCTCTAGCCATCCGCGAGATCCTACCCCAACTCACTGAGCGCCATCGCCTGGGAGCGTCCGCGACCACGCAACTCACCCCTCCATCCATGCAAAGATGAGCTCGCCATGAACATGCAATGTCGACTGGTGCTCCTCGCCATGCCCTACCCCGAGCCATGTTCAAGCCAGAGCCGGTCACCGCGGTCACCAACCGGCGCGTCCACGATGATCCGCTCCATCGACCAGCAGCAGCCGTGAGCCATTCCCCATCGAGCATCGGCCCATCCTCGACCTCATCGCACCCCGACAAGGACTGTGAGCAAGAGCACCACGACGCGTTCTCCGGTCGCCTTCACCGTGTCGACATCACCATGGACATCGAACCTAGGCCCATGTCATCGTGCTCCACCCGTCAAGGCCAGGAGCTGCTCCTATCTATCCACGCCACTCTGACGCCATGGACCTCGTCTCCAAGACCACGCAGGGGCACAACGGCACCATGGCATAGTCCTACCGCCACCACACAGCCGTGGTGACATCCACCGAGCCACCATCCTTGCCTTGCCTTGGCTCTATTCACCGAGCAGCGAACCGCACGTGGCCCTACCAGAGGATCTATGCACTGGTGAGCCACCAGCATACCAAAGCCCTGCCTAATTCCTCCTTTCCATCAATTTTGACACTATCCATGTTGAGATCGGCCCTCGTGCCACCTCTTCACATCCCTATAGGAAGGCTACAGCCCTACAGCGTCCCCGTTCACAAGCCATACATCATCACCAACCTCGTCGATCATTATGTGTAACCGGCCTTCGTGCCGTGCTTTTGTCCGGCCTTCACGCCATGAATACCTTCTGGCAGGAGAGCTGCGGTGCTACTAGACTTTGTCGGCCACGCCTAGCTAGCCTACAACCAGTAGCAGCCTCATCCGACTAGCCACAGCTGGCCACAAGTTAGCCAAGACTGGACACAGCAAGCCGGAGCTCCCTCGGACACTCTATGATCATCCTCGCCTTGCTCACCATCGACAAGGTCAAGCCTTCGAACTCGTCGACGCCATTCGTGAAGTCGACAAACTCTAGTTCTTATTCTTTTGCTTGATCATACATCACTATGTCATCTATCATCTACAATTGCTCATGCACCGATACTTGCATTATCAATGTTATCATCATGCTACTTGATCACCTATCAACACCACTGCTTGTGTCGTGCCTTCATGCCGGTCTATCTACCAATCGATCTATCTATCTCTTGTGATGGTTATGGGATGTGTGCTACTCCATGTGGTGTCGTTGTGTTGTTGGATCTCGTGTCTTGGTGCGTTGTTGTGTGTTGGTTGGTTTCATGGTTCCTGTGTTGCTCATCTAGATCTATGGACCGTGCCTCCAAGCCGGTCAGGGGATCGTACCTTGTTCGATCATTTTGGTCATGGGTTCATCCCATCATGGCCATAACACCAAGCATAACTCACCCCCTCGTTTTTAGTTGACTCTGTAGTGTCGTGATCGTTGGCCCTCTTCTACACCTCCAGACCGTGGCCACCATGAACTCGATCTCGATGCGCTCCCACTCGCATATGATGAGATCATCGTGGCCTATATCCTAGGAGATGAACTAGGGGACGACTAACATGGGACATATGGAAGCCAACTCGCTAGGTTAAAGCTCATGGCCGCGAGTTCACTTGCCATGGCCATCGGGTTTTACCGCTCTTTCTCTTTCGTTCTTTTCCTAACCGACTCGTATGTTTGCACCACTTCTACCTTGGCATTTCTTCGGATCTAGCGGTGACAACCGCATTGCTATGAGCCATAAGAATAGCCTTGTGCCATTTAGTTGCATGGTCATGGTGCCCTACTAGTGGGATTGGATTGGGGGATCGTGCCTCTCTTATTCCAACCTTCGCCCATCCCATCACGAGTTGGATGAAAGGGTGCAGATTCCATTGTTTCTTCTCTCCTCTTTTGTTCTCCACCCCCATCGATCCAGTGAAATGTGGGTTGAGCTCTTCGCTTGTTCGGCATTTGTCACTTCCTTGATTCCATTCTTTGATTCTCGTCGTTGCTATGGCGAGTGGATCAAAGGAAGGTAAATTCTGTGTCTCTTCCCATCTTTTGGTTTTGTCATGCCTAAGCCCTTGTATGCTTGCACCTTGTAGACCGTAGCATCTCTTTGGTTCTTGCGGTGACAACCGCATCGCTGAGAACTTCTCTTGCTTGTAATTAGTGCACCTAGGTCTTGGTACCCTACGAGTTGATTGGGCGCTCGTGTTCTTTTGTGTGTCGCTCCTTTCTGATGCCTCGTCTTTTGCCATGACGTGTGTATTGGAAGAAGTAGACCGCCCCTCTTCTCTTTGCTCCCCGTTCTACCCTCTCTTGGTTCTCATCAAATATAATGGCGTACAGATTGAGAGAGAATGGTACTTCTCTTGCTTGTAGTCTTTTTGGTTCTCGTCAGTCTCCATGATGATTGGATCGAAAGCCGCAAGCCAAGGTGTTTGCTTAGGATGAGCTAAGACCTATACCATTTCTATTTAAGTTGTACAGGTCGACACGATCGACCCACGAAGTACTGGCTAGGCTAAGGCATAAGCTTGTGCTTAGCAAATCACCACTCCTATTCTTTGGCCCAAGGATTGGACATCCACCGAGAGGGCTAAGTTGCTCTTCCTTTTGTGTTTTTTTGATGTAGTTGTTCTTTTTGTGCCGTGTTGTCTCTCTTTTCACAGTCTTTCTAGGTCTAGTGGTCTGATTGCTCTTTTGCTTGTCGCTGTATCGAGGTAGTTGCGTCAAGGATAGCGATGATCGGATCGGGACCGTTGGAGGAAGAACATGCAGACGAAGGAAAGACCATGGAGGAGTATGACTACAAGTGCACCAAGGATCTCAGATACGACATTTAACAGGTGTTCCACGTCTCACCCAACCTCGTAGAACCTATTAGACATGCTGCATGTAGATGTTAGTGCTTTACTTTCTTGCAATTGAACTATGATAGGTTGCATGGTAGACTGCTTGTAAGCCATTACCTTGTCACAACCTATTCCCCTGCACACCCACTGCTAGGCTAGACGCTCGCATTCTACTTACTGTTTTACTTTCACTACCCATTATACCTGTGATGTGATGCTTGGTGAAGGGATAACGTGAGTGGATAAGGCATGTGGTGCTGATAACTTGGTAAAACTGGATACTAAACCTAGGGAGATCTTGGCGTGTGTATTGGGTGTGTGGTGAGGGTTGAGTCGATCGGACAGGATCCTACGATGATTCTTTGGGGAAAGTCATGCCAGAGGGGTGTGACCTAGGCATCCCTCATGAGAGGTACCTGTGGCAGGTGCATGTGAGAGTAGACGGGGTGTTGGTTATCCCTAGTGGAGGTGCTATCGAGGCACAGGGTGTTGGTTATCCCCTTGAGAAGATATCCTGTCCGGTCTCCCTAAGGACTGGTATGTCTTGAGAACCGGAATCATAGGACCCTTCGTGCACACCACTCGCTCCTGATGGGCGGGAGACGATTACCCGACTGACTAGGGCAGTGCCACTACTACTAGGTTGGAAGGTGATAGTGTAGGGAGGTACGGGCATGGGGGCCCACACCCTCCTAAGACAGCGTAGTGACCTTGGGGGCCCGGTACTATGTCTCCTAGTCTCAGCATTTCAGTGGACTCCGAGGTGGCCTAGGGCTGAGTGGTAGGGTGGTATCATACCGGTTGGGAGGCAGTCGGCATCAGCCTAGGTGGGGCACCACCAATGATGGCGATCTTGTGCATTACCAGGTGTACACGCTCTGTAGAGTTGATCAATCTATGCGTATAGCCGCGTCCGCGGATATGGACATTCCTATGACCTACGCTTCACTTGATTAGTGAGAGGAGTCCTTTCTACCTTCCCTAAGTAGTTTATCCTTTTTTCCTCATACCCTATCACTATCCTACATGATCATGAGTGACAAGTCCATTTGTGATTTTTCTACATCCACGGCTGCTAATGTAGCCACCAGACCCAATGTTATCAATGGGGATGCTAACTTTGAGCTTAAGCCAGCATTAATTATGATGGTTCAAGCTAGTCTATTTTGTGGGAAAGCCCACGAGGATGCAAATGCTCACCTCCAACACTTTTTGGAGATTTGTAGCACATTCATTATAAAGGGAGTGAACCAAGAGGCTATGTATCTTCGCCTTTTCCCATTCTCTTTGTTAGGAAAGGCTAAGCAATGGTTTTACTCCAACCGCAACGCTGTAGATACATGGGACAAATGTTCCAACACTTTTCTAGTCAAGTTTTTCCCTATGGGGAAAACTAATGCTCTTCGCAATAAGGTCTCTAGTTTTGAACAACTAGCAGATGAGTCGATTCCTAAAACTTGGGAATGAATGTAAGAGTATGTCTCTACATGCCCACACCATGGTGTCATGGAACCGACCAAATTATAAGAGCACAAGTACAAAACACAAGCGCCAAAACGCTCAAATTTTCGAACTTGAGCCCATATAATCCCGGTAGTCAATCGAAATCACGAAGGATTTCAAACCAACTCATTTACAACCAAGATCGCATCATTCAACATACACATCACATGTTACATATCACAAGTAGTTCAGAAGTCCACTTACAACACACGGAGTCACAAATTATTACAAACCGGGTTCATAAAGTAGCGGAAGCATAACACATGCACACTGTTCAAATACTACTGCCAGTCTTACAGATCAACATCCCACAAAAAGCATTTAGGAAAGTAAACTAACAGACGATCACGCCCGAGTGATCTAGTCCTCATCACCCGCGACGTGGAGGCAGTTCTTGCAGAAGCCCTGATAAAGCATGTCATCTGCAACAGGAGGGAATAAACCCTGAGTACTAGAATGTACTCAGCTAGACTTACCCGTCGAAACTGAAAATAAGAGACACCAAGGATTATGCAAGGGTTTCATAAGTGGAGCTGGCTGACATTACATTTATAGAAAAAGCATAAGTAATTGTAATTCCTTTAACCTGTACTAGCAGTTATTTGTAACATTAACTTGTCATCTATCTTAGCACCTGTACTAAACATTCACTTGATTATAATCAAACAATAATCTTATTATATCCAAAGTAGGTATAAATTGTAGCATCATTATATCATTCGCTTAACTATCTGTTCAATTTAATGAGATCTACGTTGCCGTTGCTCAAGTCAAGTGCTCACTAACCGGAAGCGACGACAATTCAAATCGAATTCCTATCCAGCTGGAGGGTTATTTCTAACACTCACCGCGCAGGCCCCTGCCAGGGTCACACAATCCACCTTTCATACAATTCAGGAGTCACGGGTTCGAATGATGCTGCATCCCCAAGGGCAACACTCTACCAGGTGATAGGGACTCTAACCCCCCTTGTTCTCACGCCAATGTCCCCAAGCACATTCTTACTACCTCCAAGATGCGACCTACCATTTGATTCCCTGTCTAAACCGTATTACTCGGCTTCACGGTCGGAATGACTTATCCGGCCAACTAAGTGTTAGACTGCGTTCAACGTGACTCAAGGACGTACAGCGAATCGGTCCTTAAACAACTCAGACGGGCATTGCTCCGCACCCAAGACGTGAAGTGTCTTGCGGCTGCACTATCGAACCCCCGCCCGGTCTCAAACTCATTTTTAGGCATGGTTCCATCCATGATAGACAACATAGCCACTCGTGACCCATTCCTACATCTCGCGGATGACCGGAAATCACACGACTTCTACCGGACTAAGCAGGGCTAAGCATTGACACGTGCCTAAACTTAATTTAGGATTTAAGTACGATATCTAGACAAGGACAGGTATAATGCAACAAGTGTTTTCACACAACTCCTACAACTTAATGCAGTAAACAAGTAAAAGTACTCAAGATTGATATATAAAACAATTAGGTCAGCATGCACCGGGACTTGCCTTTCAGGAACGAGGACGGGCGATGATCCGGGCGCTCAGGTAGGTCGTCTACGGGAACTCCTTCGCCGGCTGGGTCCTCGGGCTCCCTCAGCTGCTCCTGATCCTCCTCCGGAATCGATCCCTCGAACTCGAGGAGCGTCACTCCCTCCGGAACACCTATTGCATGGATGCATAAGAAGGAATGCAACATGCTCGGAATGGAATGCACTTCAGCAATTCTAGTGCTCTATTCAAATCACTTCAATAATAAGTCAAATCTCTTCTTCGATAGAGAAGTACTTACCTAGTCTACACAACCTAATGTATAATTGTTCTGCCTCAATTAAGGCCCTAACACCTAACAATCACAAGAACAACATTACTTAGGTTACCACCAACCAAGCACAAAATATCACAACATATTCTGGACAGCAGCTAAGTATTTCCATCACAACTGTAGATTCCCAAATCCTAAAGGAATGATACAAGACAATCTGGAAAGCTTATAAAATACTCTACAATTCATTTTCAGACCTCAACGCTTAATTCCAAAGTTTACCTAGTCGAAATTCTAAAGTTCCAGAAATCAGTCATCTCCAAACAGAGAGCAGTCATTTCTGGACAGCCACTTTAAAAAGCTACAACTCCTAGACTACTAGGCCAAAAGCCACCAAATTTTGACACAAGTTAGTTTAACAAGTTTACTACCACTTTGGTATTCACAAGTTTCCCAGCAAACACTTTTATCAAGGTTCAAATCCAAAAATGCTACCAGCTGTCCAGAAAACCTAAAAATGTGAAAATTAAATATTTATTCATGTGTCAAACTACCCTTATGACCAAAATAATGATGCTACTAGTTGACAAATGACCCAAAACCACCAGAAAGTAAGGTGTGCCAACCCAAGATATTTATTTTAACCACTTTCTTAATTTACTTAATATTAAGCGGGAAATTAAACTTATATGCAAGCTACTTAGAAAATTCTATAAAAATTACAGGAGTATCTCTGCACTACTAGGAGGCTACTGTAAAAATTTGAACTAAAGTTATTCAAAGAAACTCCCTACACAAAATTCACAATCCAAAAAGGCTGATTTTTGCATAATTAATAATTCCCATTGAAAAGTATCAAACAATAGAAACCATATTTTTCTTAGCAACCTTAGTATACCAGGACACTCTATATAAAATTTCAAGAGCATTGCACATACAAAAAAATTATGAAAATTCATTCAATTATCTCCTAATATAAAATGACAACATCATAACTTGAAAACTACTTAAGCAATAGTATCCAAACTTTTACCAGAGCTAGCTTAGATATAAAATAGCACACCCACAAAATTTCACAATTTTTGGAGCCCTAGAACTCCAGTTACAAATTTAACAAGTTTGTATCTATTTGAAAACACCTTTCAAGGGTCCAATTAATTACCTCAGAAATTAACTAACATCTTAGTGTTTTATATTTTCCTACAAACTATACTTTATAGAGAACCAAACAAACTTAGAATCACCTCATTTGGATCTATATTGCATGAGATATAGAATTTACAATATAGCATGAAAATCTGTGAAAAGAATAAAGGAAAAACCAAAAACGAAAACCTAATCCGGTCACTGGGCCGGTCCAACCCGTCGGCGTGGCCCAACACCCGTGGCCTGCTCTAGCTCCCGCCTGTGCGCGCGACCACAGACAGGTGGGCCTCCCCGGTCAGAGAGAGAGGGCAGGGGATTGTACGCCACCGAGCTCCGGCAAGCTCTAACTCGTCGGTGACGAGCTCTCCCGAGAATCTGAGTCTACCATCGCGCTCCCCTTCAAGTTTTGCACTAGTCTAGGTGGGGGAGACAGCTAAGGTCATAGCGGAGAAGGCTCATCGTCGGCCATGGCGGACGGCGGTGAGAGCTCGGCAGTACGCCGGCCCTTCTAGGCTTGGACTGAGCACGGTGATGGCGACTATAGCACCAGCGAGATGTGGCGAATCTTTCAGAGCTAGTTATAATCCTAGAGGGGTGCTGGTGCGTCTAGACCACGAGCACGCCCGCATGATGGCGCTCAGAGCATGGCGGTGGCAAAGCCGTTTTGGCTAAACAACGGTGACTTAGATAGCTACATCTAGGCTCCGGACTCCACGAGGTGTGGGAAGACCCATGCGCGCGCTAGAGAGGGATGAAGTGGCTTAGACAGGGGTAGCCCCAAGTGGTGCCCATCGGCGGCTATGGCAGACGTAGCTAGAGCGCAACCCGAGACGACTTTGTTCCAGCTTCCACAGCCCACCTCTCCCATTAACATCTTCATGGAAGCATCTAGGGGTGTTGATAAGTCGAGGACACGAGCTAGAGAAGAAGAGAAGGGACGGAGAGGTACTGGCCACGTGGTCGTGGCCATGGTGGAGCTTCGGTGAGGCCCGCGTGGTGATGACATCCCCAATGTCGCTCACCTGGGGTTCGATGGAGGCCAAGAGTTGGTCGAGGAGGTGCAAGGTAGTGTGGCGGAGCAATGGACACAATTTGGCCGGTGGTGATGTGGTGACGAGTGCTCATGGCCGTGGAGAAGCGCGCGGCGGCGATGGCGGCTTGGTGCATCCGCCTGGGCGTGGAGAGAGCGAGAGAGAGGAGCAGAGGCGCGAGTGAGGTTGAGGCAGCGTCGTGGCGGTCAAGAGGCCCGCTCGGACCTGACCGGTGGGGCCACGGCCAGCGTACGGCCGCCACCACGCGTCGGCACAGGCCTATGGCCAGTCGGCCACCGGTGCTCTGAATGTCTGAAATGAAGCCGCCATCAGACAACTGACAGGGGAACTTTGGCGCCGATTATCTCCTAATCTAGCTCGAGTCAGCAAAAAATGATAACAGCAATTTTGTAGAGCTATGTGAGGACTACAAGTTTGTCAATTGGAGTTTGGACTGGTTCGGCTTGGTTTGTGAGTTACATGGCATCGAAGTGGGGTACACTGAAACTGAAATTCCAATTTTCAGACTTAGAAATTTTCTAAGTGTTGGGCAGCCCCTCAAACCGACTTGTGGCCCATTTTTTTGCATGTTCGGGTCATTTTCATGAGATGGCCATATTAGAACCTTTTTCCTTAGGAAATTCTCTACAACTTTTCTTAAGGTTGCTTCTTCATGTAAGATCTCTAAGCTGGACTTTTTAAATAGTCAAACCAAAGCATTCTAGGGGTCAAGGGTTGGTCAACAGCACTTAGGAGGGTATTTTGGTCATTTTGGTCAACATAAACTTTGTTCCACTGATTACCCTAAATGAAATTAAGGTGTTATAAGATATAATTAGCCACTTTGCACATTGGTTACACAAAATTCCTAGTGTCACATAAGTTGAAACAAGCAAAACAATTATTTTCCCCAAAATGTTGCACTACCATGTTGCACACGTTTCAAGGCCTTGTTGCAACAATTAAGCTTATCATGGTATACTAACAACATTGTCATGTTTCCAAGTATGAGATCCCATGTTGTATCTACAAGTTGCACCACTCACATTTCATAAGCACAACAATTACAAACAAGCATATTAGAGTGCGTTGCATACTCATGTTGCAAACAAAATTAAGACATGAATGAGATGAATGATGCTCATGCTTATGAAATGCAATGCAATTATGGAAGCCAAACACCTGAGGTGTTACACATGGCATGGAAGACTAGCTTTTGATCTAGAACTTCTACCATGCATTAGTCATGTTAGATAGAAGCTATTTAGATGCTGCCAGTGGTGGAGCATTATTTTCGCTAAGTGTTGCAGATGCCAAGACACTGATCGAGAAGATGGTTTCCAACTAAGGATGGAGCGACGATCGACTCCAACCCCATAAATGAGGTATGCATTCAATTAAAGAAATTAACATGCTTGCAGCTAAGATGGATCTGCTCGCGAAGCGAGTAGAACATTATGAGAAGCTGAGTGCCCAAGAGACACTCAAAGCCATGGATTCCCACATGACTTGTGAAGTTGTGGAGATGTTGGACATTCAAGAAATTTCTATCCCGAGACCTAGGAGGATCTCAACTTCGTCGACACCAACAACGGGCTTTGTCCACAACAACATCAAGGATGCAATCAGTGCTCCAACAATCAGGGAGTTAACAATTATTACTCTTCTCGTGTGAATAATCAAGGTAACAATAGTTATGCTTTCCTTACAGATCATGTTTATAGCAATAGTAGAATGACTGATAGCATTAATAAAAAGTTGCATGCTCCTGATAAGATGTTGGAAAATATAAATGCTAAATTAGATGAGTTTTCTTTAGCTTGAAAGAATCAACTTTGTTTCAATAAGATAATAGAAACCCAATTAGCCCAAATTGCTGCTACTATCCCATCCTATGAAAAAGATAGAATTCCTCGCAAGCTTAAAGGAGCCATGGAGACAGCTAACCTTGTTACGGAAAGTATGTCTATGCTTTATGTTCTTGGGGCTCTTACTTAGTAGATTCCCCATTTACCATTAAGAAAGGTGATCCTGGAACCCCCGTGATTACCTGCTCCATTGGAACTCATACCTTCCATAATACTCTGTGTGATCTATCTAGGATCTAGTGTTAACATCATGTCTAAGGAAACTTATGATAAATTGTTTTACACTACCTTAGCTCCAACCTCAGTTTACTTATAGCTAGCCGACCAATCCACACGTCATCTCGAGGGAGTAGCCACTAATTTATTAGTTAAAGTTAGGAGTGCTTATGTTCCAATAGATTTTATGATCTTAGACATGGGCAACGATAAGGATCACCTTTAATCCTTGGTCATCCTTTCCTCAATACTGCAAATGCTTGCATATATGTGGCTTCTAGGCAAATCCAATTTCACTTTGCTGGAAGGAAAGAAATATTTGATTTTGCCTCTAGACAACCCCTCTTTGATGAGAAATAGGAAAAGAAGAAGAACCCAAAGAGAATCAAGATGAAGAAACCAAAGCCGATTGAAGAACCAGAGAAGCCTGTCAAGAAGAAGAAGAATAGAAAGAGATAGCGTAAAAAGAAAGATCCATCCTCAAACTCGTCACCCCCTAATCCTGAGAAGGCCTCTAAGTTATAACAAGAGGAAACGCCCCCGCTCAAGGAAGAATGACCTTTAGCCCTTCAAAAAGGTAAGTCATCTATCCCTTACATATTTACCATATTTCATTAGCTGCATCTCATATTTAAATTTTCAATAAATTTGCTCTGCATTGCATGATTAGTTAGTTGCATCAAGCTACTCTATGTTAATAAATAAAGTCTTGTAGTAGCTATGCATGTAAGGATGGGTTTGCATTTAAAAACATATATATATAATAACAAAATAAAAAATAAAAATAATAATATTCAGTAGTAGTCAGTAGGTTCAGTCATTTATGCATTCTAGTAGTATTAGTTAGTTAATAAAGAAAGAATCAAAAGAGCCGCCATAAGACATTCCAACTATGCAAAAGGCAAGCTTGGGAGAGATATCTCTCTCCACTCAGGTATGAAAAATATTAAACCCTCTCTTTACATTCATGTTTATTTTACATGTCAATATTCATGATCATAGAATGTAGAGGGAAATGCCTTGAAATTTATCCAAAAGAAACTCTACTCTAATAAAATGATGATAATTTATTCAAAGATGATGAATAGTTGCTATGTGATACTTTGCAAAAGCTTGTCATACAACCTGATACTTCTTAAGTTTTGAGCATGATAACTTAGAGTCCATCTTAAGTTGAATGCTTTTGTAGGTTGCAAATGCCAGAACCAAGTATAAGTTTTTGTGAGAAATGTTTATCACACCCCCAAAATTTCTAATTTTTTTGTTGTGCATAGAAAACTCTAAGTAAAATAAATGATTTCAATATTGATATAAAATTTTCCAATATTAGTTTAAGTTTCCACAATTTAGATGTAGAAAAATGTGGTTTTCAATTTTTTTAAAAATAATCCGATGGGCTTTGTGTTGTAACATTGTCCTATTGCTTGACTTGATGTGTTGTAAGTAAAATTTTTAAAAACGCATTTAGTAAGTCTTTATCTTTCTTGTAAGATCCTAAAATTTGTTTCTTTGAAAATAGAGCTAAAATGAGTTAATTTTAAATTTTTGTGCTCATGAAAAGATAGGGAAATAATATTTTTCACTAAATTAAAATTTATCATAAGGTTTAGCAACTTATTGATGCATTCATGCTGATGCATTTGTGTTTTTTGTATTGCTTGGTTTTGACCAAAGATCAAAATGAATTCAAGTTGTTCTTTCAAAATGCATTTAGGTCGATTTTCCTTTCCCGATATACATATATCATTTTTCTACGATCAAATTCCTTATTTCTCATCTGTCAATCAACCTCTACAAACTTCTCAGGAATTTTTCCGGCTTTTTATGTAGCTTGTTTCCACTTATCTGTGAGCATAATCTAATTTTTAGATTCTCTAAAATATCTTATCATGAGCTCCAAATATTTTATTTGGGTTCCTCATGTTTCATAATGTCTCTGAAAAATTTTCCTAAATTTTCGGAGCTTTCAAAGTATTTTTCGTGGCTTAAATAATAATTCTGGATTTTTCTAGAATTATTTTATCCACAAAAATAATTAATTCCAAAAATAATAAATTTCTCATTTTTTCCAACGCTCAAAGCCCATGTGCAATAATTTTAATAAATCTCAAAGGCTCATACATTTATTTACTAATGGACTTTAATAATTAATTAGGTCTATTAGTAAAGACGGAGGGTGCAACATCAATTAGTACCATATTGCTAGTTGATGTGAAAGCGAGGAGTTTTCTCTCAATAAGTATAGACCTACCCCTTAGGCAAAGCACACCAAAACTACCGTAAGGGGAGCCCCTAGTTTGGGAAATCTCTCGTGTAGTAAATTATATTTTCTCCTCCTTGTCTTGCCACCGTCCGACGAAGCCATCAGACTGCCTAGCACAAGCCAAAACTTCCACCATGGTTGCTCGTGAGTATACGTTCTACTTCAAGAAGAAGAAGAGGTATTTACTTGAATTCCACCATCTAGATCACATTAAAAACCAGATTTTGATTTATTTTTGAAATTAAAATTCTAGGTATTTACAAAACTGCCACTATCTTGTTCAGGCCATATCTTCTATATTTTAACTCCGTTTTGACCCGTTCAAATTGCGTAAGATTTGTAATTTCATAATCTACATATTAGCTCTACTGTTGGTTATGTTTTCCACCTTTAAGATTTGATGTTAGATTTAATCTATTGTTTTACTAAAGAAAATCTCGTTTAATTCATAACTTATTTGTTTTAATTCTGAATTAGTCCATTCAAATTGCAATAGATTTATAACAACATGTAGTATTAATGTTTTCTTTATCAAAATCTCTGGAATTTTATAGTTTAGATCTAACTTGATTAATAACTATGCAACTAGATTTATAAATAAAATATTTTTGATTTCTCCTTTAGTTTTCTAAATTTAAATGTAATTTAGCCTAAGTCACTTTTGAATATCTATAAAAAGTATTTTATCCTATATATATGATTTTATATAGTTAAAACAAATGAGACCTATAATTTTCTATTTTATACAATAAAATCTTTCGGTAGATGTATCTTTTCAACCATAGCTTCGATTAGCGTGCTTTTCACGTCTGTGTGTTCGTAGCAACGTGTAGAATCTCTTTCAAACCTTTTCACTTGTTATTTCATATGTTTGGTGTACTGTTCTAATTTAGATCTATTGTTTGCTTCGTGTATGATTGTATGGATGCTTGTGTGGTGGTTTATAATTATGTCCAGTCGGTGAGATTTACGTGGTGATCAAGAAACAGTTCATTGAAGGTTTCGATTTGAAGAAGGATCTAAGTTAAGGCAAGTATAGCATAGGATCATCCTTATTACCTAATCACTTTTAAAGCACTTAAATCACTATGCATGTGTTTCCTTGTTAAGGATGCCTTAGTATTGATCTTGTTCCTTAAATCCTATGGTTATAGCATTGGGTAGTTTGCTAGTGCTCACATAAAAAATGATCTTGTAATTTGACTAATGATATATGCAATAACACTAAAAGATGATTTTTAGCAACAGGGAACAAGAGGGCTAGAGTTTTCTCTAGATTTCTCTCCATAAGGACTTATCTGTAAGCGAACATCCCGGACTTACAGTACAGCTATGAGGGCTATATGGCTCTGGCTTAAGTCATATAAGAGGACCTTTTCTACCTTGTTAGTGGTTACCTTTATGGCATAAGAGAGGTGTGTTCTGGGTCAGGTGTAGTGCGGCTTCTATCCTTATGAGTATAGGCTACATGTCATTGTGCCATATGGAAGGGGAGCTCTACATTTGCAGGGCACAGAAACCTAGCGGCCCTAACTTGTTAGACGAACCTTGGAAAGACTTCATAGTGAAACTTAACTGTTCAATGGGGAGTCATGACCTCAGACTTTTGGGGATCACGACTCATAGTGAAAGTGTACAACCTCTGCAGAGTGTAAAACTGGTATATTAGCCGTGCTCATGGTCACGAGTGGCCTTGGACCCTTATAGAATAGAGATCACTATTAATTTACTTGTTCTTGCTATTTATTATTCTCTTTACATGATCATGTGTTTATTATGGGAACATCACATATTTATTGCTACTCAATTGCTTTAAATATGACCAACTAAAAGCTATATGCAGTTAAACCAGTGTCTACCCTATTTGAGTTTTATGAACCCCATGTTACACTTGTTGAGTACTTGTGTGCTCACCCTTGCATTCCCCCACACCTTAGGATGGACTCCCGAATGTGCAAATAGTGACTACTACTTCTACTTCCCTGAAGATTACTAGACTTGTGGTCAACCAGTTGACGTGTCTGTGCTATGGAGCTAGCTACCACAAGAATTATTTTATGTTTCCGCTTAAATACGTGAAGACTCTGTGATATTATTCGTTATGTAATAAACATTTGTGATGATACTATTTATATTTGTCATCTTATGTGTGATTGATCTCTGGGCGCACATAAGATTATACATTTCATTTGTTCCTTAAAAATGGGTGTGACAGATGAACATCTTCCCAATGCCTCTAGAATCACCTTCATAGCTTTTATGGTTTGTGAGATACGAAAATCACAAGGTGTTACATCTGCGTTGATTGAAGCCTGGAATAGTTTCTATTGTACATTGTTTTCGTCCATATTAGCTGCAGAATCTAAAAACGTGTTCTATAAGGAAGTTGTAGGGAATTTTGTAAGCTTTCTAACGGTATAAGATACAACTTCATCGGACTTGCAGAATAAGAGTTATAGCTATTTTACTGCACTGCTGATTTTCTGCTCGCGAGAAATTTCAGATTTCTTGTTCTTACCCATACACAAGAGTAGCATTAGGATGATAGAATGCATTGATGTTAGTTAGCTCATCTAGAATAAGGTGCAAGATACCCTTTTGGTGTCCCTTAGTTTAATTTTCTTAAGGGGGTAGCCGAGTTAAAGAAGTTGCAAGTTGAAGGATTCAAACATTCGAGTATGTCACTTGGAAGAATCGGTTATCCCCACGGTGGAGAAGTCACTACCAAGTGCGAACATCTTTTCTTAGGATTGATGACTTGTGGGATCGTTTACATAGAGCTCGGATAATCATCAGGATTGGTCTTCAATTCGAGCTATCATCAGTTGGGAGTTCAACCTTCAACATACCTAAGGTAAAATTGGCATGGATAACATAGGAAGGCGATGTTGGAAATCTAGGGTTGGTTCTACAGAGACTTAGGAAACCTCACTGCTATACCAAACATAGCTAGTAAGTTTTGGATAGGTTATCTGTCACACCCCAAAATTTCTGATTTTGGGTTGTGCATATGAAACACTAACTAAAATAAATATTTAATATTTGGATAGAACTTGTCAACATTAGTTTAGGTTTCCATATATTTTTATTAAAGAAAAATAGTGCTTTTCAATTATTTTAGAATTAACCTAACGAGCATTGTTTGATGTGATGTTTGCTTGTTAACTCTTGTGTGTTAAGAGCGAATAAAGTCTTTCAAAATGCGTTTAGTGGATCGATCTTTCTTCTCCAGCACGTCTTTATCTTTTTTCGTAATTAATATTCCTTGTTTCTCATCTTAAGTTCTCATTGGGAGTTTCCTAAAATCTTTTCTTTATAACGCAAATTATTCCTTTCAGTTCCTCATGTGTCAATCAATCTCAGTGAACTCTTCGGGAATTGTTCTGGCTTTTTCTGGAGCTAGTTTATGATTTTCTACTAGAGTTATCTATTTTTTAGATGCTCTAAAATATCTTATCATGAGCTCCAAATACTTTATTTGGGTTCCTCATGTTCCCTAATGTCCCTAGAAAATTTCCCCGGATTTTTAGAGCTTTTAGAGTATTTTTCGCGGCTTAAATAATAATTATAGACTTTTCTAGAATTATTTTATCCACAAAAATAATTAATTCCAAAAATAATAAATCTCTCATTTTTCCCAACGCTCAAAGCCCATGTGCAATAATCTTAATAAATCTCAAAGACCCATACATTTTATTTACTAATGGGCTTTAATAATTAATTAGGCCTATTTGTAAAGACGGAGGATGAAACATCAATTAGTACCATATTGCTAGTTGATGTGAAGGTGAAGAGTTTTCCTTCTTATAAGTATGTACCTACCCTTGGGCAAAGCACACCAAAACTACCGTAAGAGGAGCCCCTAGTTTAGGAAATCTCTCGTGTAGTAAATTATAGAATTTTATCTCCACCTATCATGTCACCATCAGCCAACTCCGACAACTCCCGCGGCGGCTGTTCCGGCCATCTCGTCTGTCTCTGGCAAAAACCACCACCTGCCAGTCGGTCGGCTACAGCAGGCTGATGTCAGGCGAGCGGGCTTGCCGTTGCCCGTCTTCAATTCCTCCTTAACTTCAGCGTGAGATTTTCCTTATCCTTCTTTTCTTTCTATTTATTCTATGGAGGCCGACCTCTATCTTGATCTGCACTTCTGCAGCAAGGCCTAGCGCTACCTTGCTGATGCCTGCGCCCATCAGGATGAACCCGTCACCACCATAGTCAGGCAATGCTATCGTTTGCCTCGCTGTCGTTCATCATTGGCTGATGGTAAAGAAATCATCTGTGTGCCTCACGTCCATGTACATTACAAGTTGGCCTTTCCTTTTCTTTCACCGTGGCACACATCTCTCTGCTTGAAGAAGTTCGAAATTGCTGCTACACCGAACCGTGCGGCCTGCTGCTTGCTCTGCGTGCTGCCCTGATTGTCACCAGCAACCAAGGCCAAAGTGGTTGTCAGCTCACTCCATCACTATTCTCATCAAAGGAATAGTACTTTGCATCCATATCAGTACGTGACTAGACAATCACAGTACGTATCTACTTCTCTTAGTTTTTTTTATCCTCTGATGTTTTGTTTCGTTTGAATTCCGTTTTGCTCCATTCAAGTTGCGTTAGATTCGTATCGACACGCTCTACGCAGTAGTGTTAATGTTTTGTATGTCACATGTTTTTCTATATGTAGTTAAATATTAATTAATATACGTGCAACTAGTTTTATAATTAAAATCAATATATGTTTTATACTCCGATATTTTATACATAAACATTAATATGATTAATTGCTAGTATAAACATGTTCCTAAATTATAATTTACTTAGTTCAAACCCGTTACATAGGATAAACTTGTTTAGGTGCTCTCACATGTCTTTTTATGCAAGGTTAACGTTTAACTTGATTAAATAATATGACATGTTCATAAGTAAAATATGACTAGTTCTTACTTATTTTTAAAATTAAAATATAATTTGATTAATCTGAATTGATATTCACATTGTTTTTCTTAATTAAAATAAATCAAATGTATAGTTTGTCTTCTCCGATTTGTTGCAACTCCTCGATAGTCGTGTGTCCTCTTTGATGGTAGCTCTGTTATCCGTCGGTCTTACGTTTTCGCGATCATAGCATCATGTCATATAGTCTAGTGCGCTCTTTTAAAGTGTCTCTTTTGTTTGGTGTGTTGTTCTTAGTTATGTTTATTGTCTATTTATTCTACTTGATTGCTGCGAGTAGAAGAAGTTTGGTTAATTAGCGTTGAAGACGAGGAGCTGAGGACCGACAATCGAAGCAAAAGGACTTGAGTCCAGAAGATAGCAACTGGAGATTTTGAGCAGCTAACTTTGGGAAAAGGCAAGTATAGCATGAGATCATCCTTGTTTCCTATTCACCTTTAATACACTTAATTCATGTACATGTGTCTACCTTGTTACCCCTAAGGATATCCTAGCTTTTTGTATCTTGTACCTTGACAGCGGTGGAACATTGGATTGGGTAGTATTTATGCTAGTGCTCAAGATAAATAACCATGATCTGTAACTTGACTAATAATATATGCAATAAACATTTAAAAGATGCTTTATAGAAACATGGCTCAAGAGGGCTAGAGCATTGGGCTATTTTTATGGTGCTCTAGTTTCTCTCCTTAAGGACTTATCTGTAAGCGAACATCCGTGACTTACAGTACAACTATGAGGGCTATATGGCTCTGGCTTTAGTCAAGTATGAGGACCTTTTCTAGCTTGTTAGAGGTTACCCTTGTGGCACAAATGGGGAAAAGCAGACTGTGGATCCCTGCGTGGTTGTATCACACAGACTGACTGATGAAACCTAGCGGCCCTAACTTGTTAGACGAACCTTTGAAAGACTTCATAGTGAACCCTACCGACCTTCCTTGGAAGTGGGTCAAGAGGCTGATCACCTCGGGCGAAAGGGTAAATCACGACTCATGATGAAAGTGTACAACCTCTGCAGAGTGTAAAACTGTTATAACAGCCGTGCTCACGGTCACGAGTGGCCTTGGACCCTTATAGAATAAATGATAAACACTGATGGTAATGATAATACTAATGATATTAAAGCTCACTGATGATTATTATTTCTTGCTATACATTATTCTCGTTTACATGATCATGAGGTTATTTGGGCTTACGTAGTTTGTTGCTACTCAAATGCTAAAAAGATGACTCACTAAAAGCTAATCGCAGTTTAACTAGTGTCAGCCTTTTTGAGCATCATAAACCCCATGTTATATTTGTTGAGTTCGACATGAACTCACTCTTGCTATTTCCCCACACTCCAGTGTGTAGTAAGGTGCTGCTTAGAAGAAGATTAAAGGTATAGTGAAGTTTTCAGAAGTCTATAAGAAGTGCTTGGTATACGGAGCCACCAGTCAGCCGTCTCTGAGAAGAATGGAGCCCGAGCAGAAGCTTAACCACCGTTCTGTGATACTCTGATAGTTGTAAGTGTTAATATAGTAAGTATTCCACTTTATATAAACATTGTTTTGATGTTTTTATTCTGTTGTTGTATGTGTGGACTTCCTGGGCACACATATGATGAGCCTGGTTTTGTTCTTTGGAAAACCGGGTGTGACAGAGTGGTATCAGAGCAGTGTTGACTGTAGGACGTATGTCTAGATAGCATTGGTCGATTTCTAAAAACTTATTTTGCTATAAAACTATCTTGACAACCCTTGAGCTTTTGACTTTGACTATTTCCTTTTCCTTGTCTTGTTGTATCCCCTCCTTGATAGCTTCCTTTGAGCTATTATTTCTTACTCCCTTGGTTTTTGATTTGTGTTATTTTTACCAAAAGTTTTCTGATCTTACCTTGTTCAAAAGTTCGATGACCTTTCATCATCTCCAATGTGTCATTAGGATGACCACCATTGTTGAAGAAGCACGTGTAGTATCGATGATTTGGTGTGTGCTTGTTTTGCTTGATGTGTTGCTTGTGTGATGTCCTTGTTTCTCGTGTTTTGAAGGTGGCCCGGAAGGTTTCATCTTGAGAAGTAGCTCGATCTGTGTTAAGTGGGGTAGTGTCATCTTCTATCTTACTTATCTTTCAAATGATCCTAATTCTTGCCATTTTTTCTCTTACACCATTCTTGTCTACCCTTGGTTGTCATGATATCTTCTTTATCTTATCTTAATGGAGGATCAACACATGAAAGACTCATCAATAGTAGTAAGCCTTAAAGAAAGTGTTGCCTTCAATGACATTGTCAGGTGGAACAAGATCTTTGTTAAGTGGGGTAGCATCCGCCACCATCATCAATCTCAAGTCACGAGACAAGAAGATCCAAAGACCAATCGCTATCATAATATCATATTTTGCTAGTCCTTGTCCCTTAACTAGTCTCACCTTCTTGCCATCAATCTTTACTTTTTCTTATCAACATTTGATAACTTTTGACCCTTGTCCTTATATCTTATAAATCCTGATTCAAGGACCTACAAAGACTTGAAGATCAATTTATCCTTCTCACTGGTCTCCCTGAATGGTAAAACGGAAAACTAGTCTTTACCTTTCTTCAACCAATGTTAATCTGTCACTTTTTCATGATGTCTCATAAATTTTGAATCGAGGAGTTGTGAGTACCATAAGATCTATCTTTATCTTTTGCTAATCTCCACACTTGTTTTTACACCTTATAAAGTGAAGACTCGATGATCAACCTTGATCTATCTTTTCAACCTCCTTTGATCTTCCTTTCCACCTATGCTGACCTTCAATCCTTTGACCCTCTGTCATTAGCTCGAATCAATCTTAACAATCAATCCAATGTTCTCTTGTCGACCATTGATAATCCTTGACGCTTATATCAGAACTTGTCAAAAGTTTCAAAACAATCTTATTGGTCTGCTTTATCTTTCTCCCTAGTCTCTCCGAATCTCGAGACGAGATTCTTGTTAAGTGGGGTAGAATTGTCACACCCCAAAATTTCTGATTTTGGGTTGTGCATAGGAAACACTAACTAAAATAAATATTTAATATTTGGATAGAACTTGTCAACATTAGTTTAGGTTTCCATATATTTTTATTAAAGAAAAATAGTGCTTTTCAATTATTTTGGAATTAACCTAACGGGCATTGTTTGATGTGATGTTTGCTTATTAACTCTTGTGTGTTAAGAGCGAATAAAGTCTTTCAAAATGCGTTTAGTGGATCGATCTTTCTTCTCCAGCACGTCTTTATCTTTTTCCGCAATTAATATTCCTTGTTTCTCATCTTAAGTTCTCATTAGGAGTTTCCTAAAATCTTTTCTTTATAACGTAAATTATTCCTTTCAGTTCCTCATGTGTTAATCAATCTCAGTGAACTCTTCGGGAATTGTTCTGGTTTTTTCTGGAGCTAGTTCACGATTTTCTGTGAGCGTTATCTAATTTTTAGATTCTCTAAAATATCTTATCATGAGCTCCAAATACTTTATTTGGGTTCCTCATGTTCCCTAATGTCCCTGAAAAATTTCCCCGAATTTTTGGAGCTTTCAGAGTATTTTTCGCGGCTTAAATAATAATTCTGGACTTTCCTAAAATTATTTTATCCATGAAAATAATTAATTCCAAAAATAATAAATCTCTCATTTTTCCCAATGCTCAAAGCCCATGTACAATAATCTTAATAAATCTTAAAGGCCCATACATTTATTTACTAATGGGCTTTAATAATTAATTATGCCTATTAGTAAACACGGAGGGTGCAACATCAATAAGTACCATATTGCTAGTTGATATGAAGGTGGAGAGTTTTCCTCCCTATAAGTATGTACCTACCCTTGGGCAAAGCACACCAAAACTACCGTAAGATGAGCCCCTAGTTTAGGAAATCTCTCGTGTAGTAAATTATAGAATTTTATCTCCACCTATCATGTCACCATCAGCCAACTCCGACAACTCCCGCGGCGGCTGTTCCGACCATCTCGTATGTCTCCAGCAAAAACCACCACCTGCCAGTCGGTCGGCTACAGCAGGCTGATGTCAGCCGAGCGGGCTTGCCGTTGCCCGTCTTCAATTCCTCCTTAACTTCAGTGTGAGATTTTCCTTACCCTTCTTTTCTTTCTGTTTATTCTATGGAGGCCGACCTCTATCTTGATCTGCACTTCTGCAGCAACGCCTAGCGCTACCTTGCTGATGCCTGCGCCCATCAGGATGAACCCGTCACCACCATAGTCAAGCAATGCTATCGTTTGCCTCGCTGTCGTTCATCATTGGCTGAAGGTAAAGAAATCATCTGTGTGCCTCACGTCCATGTACATTACAAGTTGGCCTTTCCTTTTCTTTCACCGTGGCACACATCTCTCTGCTTGAAGAAGTTCGAAATTGCTGCTACACCGAACCGTGTGGCCTGCTGCTTGCTCTGCGTGCTGCCCTGATTGTCACCAGCAACCAAGGCCAAAGTGGTTGTCAGCTCACTCCATCACTATTCTCATCAAAGGAATAGTACTTTGCATCCGTATCAGTACGTGACTAGACAATCACAATACGTATCTACTTCTCTTAGTTTTTTTATCCTCTGATGTTTTGTTTCGTTTGAATTCCGTTTTGCTCCGTTCAAGTTACGTTAGATTCGTATCGACACGCTCTACGCAGTAGTGTTAATGTTTTGTATGTCACATGTTTTTCTATATGTAGTTAAATATTAATTAATATACGTGTAACTAGTTTTATAATTAAAATCAATATATGTTTTATACTCTGATATTTTATACATAAACATTAATATGATTAATTGCTAGTATAAACATGTTCCTAAATTATAATTTACTTAGTTCAAACCCGTTGCATAGGATAAACTTGTTTAGGTGCTCTCACATGTCTTTTTATGCAAGGTTAACGTTTAACTTGATTAAATAATATGACATGTTCATAAATAAAATATGACTAGTTCTTACTTATTTTTAAAATTAAAATATAATTTGATTAATCTGAATTGATATTCACATTATTTTTCTTAATTAAAATAAATCAAATGTATAGTTTGTCTTCTCTGATTTGTTGCAACTCCTCAATAGTCGTGTGTCCTCTTTGATGGTAGCTCTGTTATCCGTTGGTCTTACGTTTTCGCGATCATAGCATCATGTCGTATAGTCTAGTGCGCTCTTTTAAAGTGTCTCTTTTGTTTGGTGTGTTGTTCTTAGTTATGTTTATTGTCTGTTTGTTCTACTTGATTGCTGCGAGTAGAAGAAGTATGGTTAATTAGCGCTGAAGTATGGTTAATTAGTGCTCACATAAACAATGATCTTGTAATTAGACTAATGATATATGCAATAACACTAAAAGATGATTTTTAGCAACAGGGAACAAGAGGGCTAGAGTTTTCTCTAGATTCCTCTCCATAAGGACTTATCTGTAAGCGAACATCCGAGACTTACAGTACAGCTATGAGGGCTACATGGCTCTGGCTTAAGTCATATAAGAGGACCTTTTCTAGCTTGTTAGTGGTTACCTTTATGGCGCAAGAGGGGTGTGTTCCGGGTCGGGTGTAGTGCGACTTCTGTCCTTATGAGTATAGGCTGCGTGTCATTGTGCCATATGGAAGGGGAGCTCTACATTTGCAGGGCATAGAAACCTAGCGGCCCTAACTTGTTAGACGAACCTTGGAAAGACTTCATAGTGAAACTTAACTGTCTAATAGGGAGTCATGACCTCGGACTTTTGGGGATCACGACTCATAGTGAAAGTGTACAACCTCTGCAAAGTGTAAAACTGGTATATCAGCCGTGCTCACGGTCACGAGCGGCCTTGGACCCTTATGGAATAGAGATCACTATTAATTTACTTGTTCTTGCTATTCATTATTCTCTTTACATGATCATGTGTTTATTATGGGAACATCACCTATTTGTTGCTACTCAATTGCTTTAAATATGACCAACTAAAAGCTATATGCAGTTAAACCAGTGTCTACCCTATTTGAGCTTCATGAACCCCATGTTACACTTATTGAGTACTTGTGTGCTCACCCTTGCATTCTCCCACACCTCAGGATGGACTCCCGAATGTGCAAATAGTGACTACTACTTCTACTTCCCTGAAGATTACTAGACTTGTGGTCAACCAGTTGACGTGTCTGTGCTATGGAGATAGCTACCACAAAAATTATCTTATGTTTCCGCTTAAATATGTGAAGACTCTGTGATATTATTCGTTATGTAATAAACATTTGTGATGATACTATTTATATTTGTCATCTTATGTGTGATTGATCTCTAGGTGCACATAAGATTATACAGTCCATTTATTCTTTAAAAATGGGTGTGACATTTCTTCACCCTATCTCTATCTTGTTCCGTAATCAAATATCTACTCTCTTGATCCTTATCTTTCCATTTAGAGATTTCCAAGGTCCTTCTCTTCTGCTCCAAATCACCCCTTTGGATTTATCATCCATCAACCTACCTCTCAAAACTTCTCAAGAATTTTTCCTGCTTCAGCCAGCATAATCTAACTTTAGATGCTCCAAAATACCTTTCCATGAGCTCCAAATATTTTGTTTGAGTTCTTCATCCTTCAATCTGTCTCCAGGATTTTTTTTCAGGGATTTTTCTAAGCTTCGGAGTATTTTTCATGATATAAATGGTAATTCTAGACTTTCTAGAATTATTTTTATTTCATGATTATTAATTAATTTCAAAATTTGGAAAATCCATGCCCAATTTTCCATAATCCCTCAAAGTCCATGTGCAATTATCCTAATAAGTTTCAAAGGCCCATAGATTTATTTATTAATGGGTTTTAATAAGTAATTAGGCCTATTTGTAAAGATGAGAGGTGCAACATCAACTAGTACCATATTGCTAATTGATGTAGATGTGGGGAGTTCTCCTCCCTATATATATGTACCAACCCTATGGCCAAAGCACACCAAAATTACATAAGGAGAGCCTCTAGTTTGGGAACATCCCAAGGTAGTATAAATAATATTTTTTCCTCTTCTTGTCATGTCACTGCTAGGGGAAACGTGTGAGATTGACTATAGTCTAACTTAACTAGGGGTAGCAACAAGGTTAAGGATAAACAGGAGCATAGAGAGGACTACTAAGGCTCTCTAGTTCTGACTTGTGCAGGCTATGTATTCTACTATTCAACTGGGGACATTACTAAGGAAAGACACCAACAGAGGATGCTTCCTATAGTAACCAGGTCCTACTTGGCCAATAGATGGGAGGTTGACTATAAAGGACTCAATGAGGCTATATAGTCACCCTCGCGATCTACCACCGGTCCAAAATGCATGGTGCATCCATGATTAACCCAAGTCCAAGCACCACACTCTCACTTATGATTAACACTTTAACCTAGAGCATCTATATATTAAAGCACTCAAAAGAGAGTCATGAACCTGATGAACAATATAAACATGATACTTACTTGAATCTGAAGTTGATTACCAGAGAAATCTCAGGAAGCAAGCTCAAGTAGAACTTGACTCTACCAAGGTACAGGCTGTAGAGAGAGCACTGATAGGCTAGCACTTCCTCCAAACTCTTCCCTAACTCTCTATCTCACTATTTCTATTTACAAGACTAGATCCTAACTCTCTATCTTACTATTTCTATTTACAAGACTAGATCCTAACGTGAAGTACTAATCTTCTCTTAATTGCTAGCTCTGATCATGATGATGATGATATGAATTAAGGTTTTAGGATAGCTCTGCTAGAGGAGGTACATGGGCAAATATATAGGGGGCAATGTCAAATCTGGACCGTCGGATCAAACTAACCTTGACCAACGGCGTAGATTTGATCTTTAAGGCGGTGGAGAACTGACATAGCGAGGAGAGGCTGACACGCGGAACCCATAGGCCGGCCAGCCCCACATGTCAGTGGCTTGGGCTAAGTCATGGTGGTTTGCATTCTGGAGTGTTTTAGAGTCTTCTCAAGTCGGTTCCATCATGGTTGAACGTGATTTGCTTTGACGAATAGGTCCTCCTTGATAGTTTTCTGATTAAATCCTCTTGTAGTCATGAAATCACCAAAACTTATGGAACTCATTAGTTTTAAACATTATACCTATGTTTGGTGATTGAATTATGTATATATATATATAGGATATGTTGATGGTTTATGTTTGATGTTAACGACCGTCAACAAGCTCCCACAAGCTTAACCTTTGCTCATCCCTGAGCAAACCTAAAGTCAGCAATGGATCAGGAGTTGCTACAATGAGTTCATGCCTCAAAAGTACTCATGCGTTCAATCAAAATTCTCTTCCGAATTAGAATAAATTGATCTGACTTTCAAACTTACCTATATTACCTTCAACCATAGGGCTTCTTAGCCTTCACTTGGGTCTTAAGTAATTGAAAGACAAAACGATCAAGTCAAGCACTATGTCTCAAGTTCTTCACTACATATATTGTTTCAGAGTTTTTATAAGTTTTCAAAATAAAACTTAGAGATTCCATTGTATGACACTCTCAAGTCTCTCAATATATGTGGTATTTGTGGATCCTCACCAAGGTATAACTTGTTGTGCCTTTTCTCTTCCTACTACTAAGGCTTATGTGGAGTTCATAGGTAGATAGAAAGCTAGAGCATACTTGCACTGCATATATTGTAAAGTCAAACCTTAGATCCAAAGAGAAATGAGTCATACAATCAAATCAAGATATGCATGTGTGTGGATATATGGTGGATATATATGGTGGTTATCCTAATTCTACTTTGCTTCCTGAAAACTTATCTCTCTTTTAAAACTTGGAAACATTTTTGCAAGGGAATAGGGGCTATCTTTATTCATCTTTCTTTCCTTTTTTCAAGCGGGCATCTAAGTACCCATTGTTTTCAATATCTTAGACACTTTTGTATCCATTTTTTCTCAACTCTTTTGTTTTCTTCTTTTTTATGAATAACTTTTGCATAACCTATGCCTCTTTTCTGCAACAAAACTTTTGAGAGATAGTAACAAGAACTTGGAGCACTTATTTGGAGTGGAAACCTAACAAGTATGTTTTTATGTTCACCCCTAGTATAGAAGTAGAACATTTTTGGGTGGATCTAGATAGAAGGCATATTTTTGAACCTACCCCTAATGTAGGAGTAGTGCATATTTGGGTGGTGTGTACGTGATCTTAATTTTAAGAGCATGATAAATCTCTCATAAAGGTCACAAAGCTTGACAACACTTAATGCAAAAACAAGCAGCATATATGTGAAAGTTTTCCTAGCCTAAATAACATGCATGGCTCTGGTAGGAATTCAAGCATTGTCATATAGGAACTCATCATGTAACATTTTTGTGTTTTTCAAAAGAGTAAATCTCCAAAACTTTTGTATCACTTGAAACAAGATAAACAGTAGCTCATACCTTCTCATATATATCCATCAACTACCTAGACTTAGATCAAGCATATGCTACCCACGAGTTTCAAGTTCAGAGTAAATCTTTATATCAATTAGTTTTATGCAAAACTCGAGAGAATTCAAGGTTGAAAACTATGTACTTGAAAGGAATTACAACCGAGCAACTATTCATCATTTCCATTTAAGAGATTATCTAGAGAGTCCCTTTTGATTCGTTACAACTCTTAAATCTAACTACCATACACACTCTTTTTATTTTACTACTACAGGGATAACTATTTATTTTGTTTTCATTCATCATTTTTTAATTAATTATAAGAAACTAAAAACTAAAATAAAGGGAATGCTTCTCCCCCAAGCTAGCTTTTGGCCAGGGTTCAGTGTTTTAAGTCCTTCGAACCGGACTTCTCCTTGTGAAGTTCAATGATCGAGTACCTCGGTTTGCTCTGAAGACAAGGATTCTTGTGATGACACATCTAATGGTGATGTCACCTTCTTCCACCAAACCTGTCTTGGTTTTAAGTTTGATTTTGGTTTAACAGGTTTAGAATTTTCTCCTGTAGAAGTTTGGGGAATTGACTAACTTCCCACACTTTGCTTGAAGTGTGTCTTGCTTATAAAGATAAGATAGAGATCAAGGCATGGGCTCTGTTGGTGGTAAAACACCAAAAGAACCAATACTTAACTTATTCTTCTCTAACCTTAGGCACATTGAACAAGATGAAGTTGATGTTATGTGCTTTGTTCAATAATAACATGGGTGGTAAGATCAAAAGATTGAGCATGAATATAGCATTTAAGTACATTTAGCTGAAAGGGTTTAATTGCTTATCCCATGGAAAGATTGTTCAACTTTTTCATCAAGCTTTACATGATTATGACTATCATCTTCTAGAGATAGGATGTGCACTTTTAGCTTATTTGGTTAAGACTATGGGCTCAAGAAAGTGTTGCTAGGAACAAGCTTGAAGAACTAAACATGTTGAGTTAATCAGATTGGATCAAGTAAGTTGTAACACAAACATGTTTGTTTCTTATTTATATGCCTACCGGGATTAATGAAAAAATTTAAATAATGACCATTTACCTTAGGATGTTACCTTTGTCATTGGAACGCGATAGCACCATATAACGAAGGGTAGATGACTCATGATGGTCCTTCCCTTTTGCTTGAACTTTCCCTTGTTCGGCTAGCCTCATAGCTTAAGGTGTTCATGACTATCTTGTGTCCTAGATTGCACCCTTTCTTTCTCATCCTTTTGTCATGCCATCTTTTCGCTCTTTGATCTTTGATATTTTGTTGGACCTTCATCTCCACTCATTGTTTTATGTCTGTAAAGGATTAGTGGACAACACACACCCGAAGGATTGTACAAATAATTCAAGGCAGAGGTAGTGTTGTAATAGGGCTGAAGGTCATCTTTCTATGCTATAGAAGAGTTGGTTTTAACATATTAATTAGCATAGGACTTTTTTATCCCATGTTTTAAATGATGTGCCTTGCTTCATCTTTGATTTGAGTCCATCTCATGACTTACCCAAATTGAATTTGAGAGTTTCCTACATGGGTTAGTTTACATATATACAACTGAATTCTATACAAGCATGTTTTGATCCAATAATCATGTTCAATTAATACTCCAAATCAAATCATACTAGTGTAGAAAAGGTAGTACTACAAAGATTTACTCAAATGGAGATGAAAGAGCTTGATTGTTATTTAGCAAATTGAGCATGGCTTAAAGGTAGAGACAACCAATATAAATTAGCAACATGGCAAACCGAACAATGGCAAAGTTGGCAGAGATGATTCCTAACCGTGCCAATGCTTATGCAAAGGCATTGGCCTAGGATTGAATTACTCGTATGCTTGCTACCATCCAGTTGACTATCCCAGAGTGGAGTTGGCGCTCTTGCGTGAATTCCAAATGTCGAATTATCCTTTGGAAGCTTTTGAGGACGCTAGGAAGGATGTTGGAGATTTGGACAAGCACTTGGCAGGGCAGTTCTAGGAGTTAGGCACAGGATCGCCGTCCTCTGTAATTAACTCAAAGGAGCCTAGACGAGTAACTTTGGAGATGATGAACAGACCTTCCTAGGGATTGAGTAACTTGTGCTGTCCTATAGTATTCTGGATACGCTTGAGGACTAGATCTCTGACTTAAAAGGTGCGAGGGCTCATGTTCTTATCGTAGTGACGATGCAAGCCTTGTAGGTATCTAGCATACTAGAAGAGTATGTTGAGTTTGACTTCTTTAGCACTATCAATTTCTAGCCATCGAGTGTCATCTACTTTGCCTTTGTCATACTATTCGACTCTAGGAGAGTTCCATATCAAGTCCAATGGTAGGATGGCTTCTGAGCCATAAATTAGGAAGAAGAGTGAGTACACTGTTGCTCTACTTTGCTAAGTGCATAGTCCCCAAACAACTTTGGGTACCTCATAGACCCACTTGCCATTGTAGTCCTTGATCTCGTCGAATAGCTTGGGTTTTAGTCTAGCTAGCAATAGCCTATTAGCCCATCCAACTTGGCCATTTGCCCGAGGATGAGCAACGGAGGTGTATGTTGATGGCAGTTAACTATCATTTTTTTACCATCAACTTAAACAAAAGAAGGCAATAAATAAAGTTACCATCTGAGAGTAGGGGTTTAACTAACAGAATTCCATGAGTTTTAGTGAATGTCTATTTCTGCAGGGTGTCAATTGAAGATTGTGAAAAAACTGGCCAGAGCCGGGCTCGAAGCCTGGGTGGCCACCCCACCTACTACGCCACCTCGCCACCGCCTTTTGCCCTCTTGATTCTTCTAGATTCCTCTCTCATAAAAAAATTGTTTACGTGTTCGTTAGATTCGTTTCTATCCCAACAACCTTCTAGACCTCATTTAGACCCCTATATAAATAGCCTAGGACCTCTACCATTTTTATTCCATCAGATCATTCCTCTCCACCTGTGAAGAAGCTTTGTAGCTCTCCCCAGCTCCAATGGCCAATCAAGATAGGAGAATGGTCCCCTATGGGATTGATCTCAACTCCATTCCCAAAGAAAATCCAGATTCAAAAGCTCTCATCCCAGTTAGCGATGCTTTGCCTCTCACCGCCATTCCACCAAAACCACGTAGCTATGGCCAATCCTACTTTGCTCAGTCAGTCCTCGCAGCACCCCGGCATCCCCTCTTGCTCAAAGATGCATCACCAAAGGGGCCCGTCATCAAGCTACCTATGGGAACCAAGATCCTGCCACCGAAGCACAATGAGACACTAGTGGGTGTGAAGACCAACAAGAGTGGCAAGATTGTCTGCACCAAGTACAGCACTGGAGAGCGCACCTACTTCAAAGGAGTACACGCTCATCCAAGCAAAGTCAAGTTCCTCCCACCGAAGGATGCTCCTAAACACGCCCTTGCAGCTTCCGAAGCTCCACGCAAGCGTCGTAAGACGGTAGCTGATCTAGAGAAAGAATTAGAGGCTCAGTGCGCAACCATCACCTCTATGGAGGCTAGCCTACATCTTAATAGCCGTTGCATTATCCATACAAACGAAAAACTAGAGGACGTTAAGAAGGACAATAAGAAGTTAGACAAGCGTGTTAGTGCCTTAGAGCCCCCTAAGACAAAGAAGTAGATCGAGTCAATCTAGCAGTTAATAAGGCACCTTCGAGTTAGTCACGAGCTTGCCTAGATTCTTAGTTCAATTAGTTTAATTCTTTTATTCAATTCATTTCATTCGGTCAATTGTAAACAAAGTGCCTTATATGATACTAAAACAAAGAGTTGGTTATTATTAGATATATTTTGCCTTTGTTCTTGTCTCCACCATGTTTTGTGTAAAGGATAACAGGAAACAAGTGTGGGGGGAGGCATCCGATGACGTAACAAACAGATTTCTCCACACTAACAAAAATATTTGAGAAGACATGACACGAGGACCCTGCACGTCAAAGAGGATGACGAAATGCCACCCCAAGGGGGGCGGGCGCCCAGCCTATGGGCCCTCCTCGCTCCATCCTTTGACCATGGTCAAGTTTGCTCCCTCCACATTCCAATTTTTATATATATATATATACTTCTTGTTACATTTCGCATTACGAATTTCTAAATAAAACCTACTTAATTCTAAAAATAAAAAGGTAAATTATTTTAGTCATGATCTCTTTATAGACTCACACCATGATTTTTCCTGGGAGTCCTGTTGCTATTGGAAACTTAATTTATAGGGACCCCGTATCACTTAAGTCGTTGTGGAATGTGACATAGTAGAATCATGAGAACAAGATTTCTGATACTTTGTCATTTGGAGAATTTTTTTTATGAAAATATTAAAATTAATTAGCTATGCTTCTCTTCTGTGGTAAGAATAAAATGCCTATGAGAGCCTTACATTTATAAACTAGCACATAAGCTATTTACTTTGTATTGAGTTTGGTCAACCCGTGTAAGACCCTTGTCGAGAGGTGGGTCATACTCCCAAGATCAAGATCACGTACACCCACATATATCCGCTGCTCCTACATTGGGAGTACGCAAAAACATGCTTTCCACCTTTTATCTGTCTCCTATACTAGGAAAAGATACAAAAAGATTGTTAGGATTTTCCAAATAAATGCTCCAAGTTTGTTATTGTTTCATCGTTTTTCCAAAATTTATAGTAATCCAGGAATGGGACATGAGGCTATGCAAAATAGTTATCAAAAGAAAGAGTTCTATCATTTCAAGAAAAAAAGGGAAAGAAGAAAGAGAGAAGAAAGAAAGAAAAGAAAAGTCATTTAATAGCTCATGGTCCCTACCTGAGAAAGTTCATCATTTGTCTCAATAAAGAAAAAACATGTTCAAGGAGCAAAGTAGAATTAGGATTAGCTACTAAATATTTCCACACACATGCACATCTTGATCTAAGGGTATGACACTCCCCTCTGAGGATCCTGTTTTGACTAGGCAATACATGCAAGGTAAGTATGCTACATCCTTGAAATACCTGCAAACTCCAGATAAGCTTTTGTAGAGTAGGATATTATACAAGGCATTCATTATATATGCCTCAGTGAGATCTACAAATACCACATATATTGAGTGACTTGAGTGTACCACATGAAGGAGAAGGTAAGCTAAGTGTTTATTTCAAAAGTATGCAAAAACTCCAAGTAACAGGGTTGGAAGAAGGAAGGGGCTCTGTTTCAAGCTGTTCCATTCTTCAACTGCCCAAAGCGTTATGGTAAACTCTTTTGAATCCCACAGTGCAGGTATGACTAAGGAATAAATCTACTATTGATGTTTTGTCTAGAGATTATGCCTAAGATAATCCATCCTTTTCTCGAGGACGAGTAAAAGCCTAAGTGTGGGTGAGTTTGTTAACGGTAATTAACTATCAATTTTTTACTGTCAACTTAAACAAAAGAAGGCTATAAATAAAGTTACCACCCTAGAGTAGGGGTTTAACTAACAGAATTCCATGAGTTTTGGTGAATATCTATTTCTATAGGGTGCCAACTGAAAACGACCAAAGATGGTCCACATGTCAGGTTTACATAGAGAGAAAGGACTATACACCAAAAAAGTATAATCTAGAAGACTCGAGAAGCCACCCCCAAGAAGGTGGGGCCCACCTATCACTAAGACATGGGCGGGCGCCCACACCCTCCGAGCGGCCACCCCCCTGCAGAGCTAATCAGGCCCTGTCTCGCGGATCATGCCTCCACCGCCTTTGAGGATGAATAATAATCATTCATCAAGGTCAGTTTGATCCGAGGGTTGTGGTGATTCCTAGAGGGCTATATAAGCAAGGCCCCTGGCCCCTGGATCAGAGAGTTCAGAAACCCTAATTCATATTTTCTAGAGAGAATTTGCCTAAGAGGGGTCCCTTGAATGGATCTTTCTCTAGGGCACATACAAGAGAGTTTAGCTTTGTAGTCTCTATGTGAGATTAGAGTTATTCTTCTAGATTGAGAGAGTTAGAGTGGAGGTAGAAGTTGGAGGAAGCCTGGCCTGTTGGTGTCTCCTCTCCAGCCTATACCTGCGGGATGAAGTTTCCTAACCCGAGGCTTAGTTCTAGGATTCTTCGGCAATTCAACTTCTAATACTAAGTAAGTACGTTGCTATTATTGTTCTTTGGTTTACGGGTTTACTTTATTCACTTCGCGTAGGGAATAGAGTAATCATTCATAGCGTAAGTGTGGTGCTTAGGCTAGGAATACTCGTAGCTATCCCCTATCTGGCCGGATCAGTGTGTAGTTGCGTGGGACATGACAATCCCATTGTTACCTTAGGAAACCTCCTCCCGTCAGAAGGTTTGGTAGGACCTAAGTGCCCTGGTTAAGCATCCTCAGTGGTGTCTCTTTTCCAATGGTACGTCCCCCTAGAACAGTAGTATCATAGCTTACCATAAGTTGGAACCAGACTGTCGTAATAGTCTTCTCTAATTGCTTATATCTTCACCACCTTGTAGTGCGGCTCAGGGGTAATAGTAAAGACTAGGTTAGTCATCACACGCTTTCTCCTTGTGGATAAAACAAATACGATACTCTGGACTTATCTCCCGGGTGAAGTGCTCACCGATATCCGTACGCTTGTAGATTATTTCTCTTAGATTCTTTCGTGTGCGTAATTAATATCAACAACGTAGTCGATGCTGATGCCACAATCTTGAGCCCAACTTTTGAACTCAATGGCTGTGAAGGGCGAGCCGAGATCTGTAATGATCTGATTGGGCATGCCAAATCGGTACATGATATCTTGCATGAACTCAACTACCTTGGTAGCATTGAATTTGACGAGTGGCTTGTACTCTATCCACTTTGTGAACTTATCGATGGCCACATAAATGTACACAAAACCACCCAGAACACGTTTGAGAGGTCCAACCATGTCGAGCCCCTAGCATGAGAAAGGCCATGATGGAGGGATGCAGATGAGGTTGTGAGCTAGGACGTGAGCTTGCTTGGCAAAAAATTGGCAGCCTTTGTAGTGCTGAAACAACTCTTCTACGTCTTTTAGTGCTATAGGCCAGTAGTATCCAGATCTAAAAGCCTTGCCAACTAAAGTTCTAGAGGCTGCGTGGTTACCATAGCACCCGGAATGGATTTCTTCTAAGATCTTCTGCCCTTCTTCAAGTGTAATGCATTTGAGGAGAACACCAGAGGATGCGCCCCATCAGTAAAGCCTGTCTCCGACTAAGACATAGTTCTTGCTTCTACATGTGATCTGCTCTACTTCTACCTTGTCCTCAGGTAACTTATGGTCTCAGATATAATAAATAAAGACTTGTGTCCATGCTGGGTTGATGACTAGCACTTGCACATTAGGAACTAAGGCATCGGTTGATGTGGAAGCCTCCTGCTTGATTGAAGGGACGACGAGTTCTTAGACAAACACACCAGCCGGTACATGTGGTCTGTCTGATCCTAACTTGGCCAAAACATCAGCTACAACATTGAGATCTCTTATGACATGATGGATTTCTAAGCCTTGAAAGTGCTTCTCAAGTTTGAGGACTTCTGCACAATAGGCATCCATGGTTTACTTGCCTTTGATGCCGAGTGAGACTGCTACTCAAAGGCCATGGAGGAGGGCCTCATACTCAGCTTCATTGCTGGTAGCAAGCCAGAGTATTTGTAAGACATACTTAAGCTGCTTTCTATTAGGAGTGATGAAGAGAACGCCAGCATCCGTGCCTCCAAGCTTGAGGGAGCCATCAAAATACATATTCCAATAGTCTAGGATGACTGTCGGAGTAGGCTACTACATTTCGGTCCACTCAACTATAAAATCAGCCAAGACTTGAGACTTGATAGCCTTGCGAGAAGCAAACTTGATGTTGAGTGCTTCGAGTTCAACTAACCACTTGGATATTGATTATGTTGTGTCACGGTTGCATAGGACGTCACCAAGTGGGAAGTCAGATACCACTGTGACCTTATGCTCATCAAAGTAGTGGCGGAGCTTGCGGGAAGTAATTAGGAGGGCGTAGAAGAGCTTTTGCACATGTGGGTACCTAGCCTTGGAGTCTAATATCACTTCACTAATGTAATAGATAGGTCATTGTACCTTACATATGTGTCCTTCTTCTACCCATTCTACAATGATTGCCATGCTAACTACCGTAGTAGCTACAATGTAGAGTAAGAGTGGTTCTCGTTTTTCAGGTGGAGTAAGTATCGGAGAGGTGGAGAGATATTCTTTGAGCTTTTGGAAGGCTTCATCTACTTCTGTTGTCCACTCAAACTTGCCTGACTTCTTCAACAATCTAGAAAAGGGCAAACCTTTCTCCTTGAGTCATGAAATAAATCGATTGAGGGTGGCCATGCACCCTGTCAACTTCTAGACATCTTTGACACAATGGGGTGAGTCATTTGAGTAATTGCTTAAATCTACTTTGTACTAGCTTCGATACTCCAATGTCTCACAAGAAAACCCAATAGTTGTCCGGATGGAACTCCAAACACACACTTAGTTGGGTTAAGTTTCCACTTGTATTCCCAGAGGTTATCAAAAGTTTCTTTCAAAACAGCGATTAGAGTAGAGGGATCCTTGGTCTTGATGACTGCATCATCCACGTAGGATTCTACATTATGGCTGATCTATTCACTTAGGCATGCCTGGATAGCCCGTTGATAGGTAGCACCAGCATTCTTTAATCCGAAGGACATAGTCATGTAGCAGTAGGCACCAAAGAGAGTGATGAAGGATGTTTTGCTTTGATCTTCTTTCCTAAGAGCAATCTGATGGTAGCCCGAGTAACAATCAAGACAGGATAAAAGAGCTGACCTGGCTATAGAATCTACAATCTGATTGATGCGGGGTAGCCTAAAGGAATCCTTTAGGCAATGCTTGTTAAAATCTATGTAGTCGACGCACATGCGCCACTCAGTCAAATTCTTCTTTTGAACGAGTACGCGGTTGGCCAGCAATCAGGGTGCAAGATTTCTCTGATAAACCCGACTACCAATAGCTTAGTGATTTCCTTTTTTGATTACTGCCCTCTTGTCTAGTGAGAACTGTCATAGGCATTGCTTGACTGGCTTTGAGCTAGGATTTAGCTCTAATTTGTGCTTAGCCAACTCTCTTGGGGCACCTGGCACATGTTGGCTGGCTTCCAAGCGAAGATATTTTTGTTGTCCCTAAGAAAGTTGGTGAGCGTGAGTTCCTATTCTTTTGGGAGGTGGGCACTAAAGAGTGCTGTCTTGGTAGGATCATCGGTACCCAGGTTTATCTTGATGATATCCGAGTCAGAGGTGGTGTAATGATACTTGCCTTCTTAGTCGCTATCTCCATGTCTTCAGGCTTAGTCTGTTGTGCAAGGTTGGCAATCTCCTGTGCTTCAAAGGCTTGCTACACCTTGGCTGCGATCTGGATGGCTTTTGTGTCACGGTCATGAGAGCGCTTTAAGTCACCCTGGAAGGAGAGTACACCATTAGAACCTGACATCTTGAGCAAAAGGTATGGGTAATGGGGGACGGCCATGAATTTGGCTAGAGCAGATCGTCCAAAGATAGCATGGTAAGGTGATTCAAAATTTGCCGACTCGAACTTGATGAACTCCGTTCGAAAATTGTTTGGGTGCCAAACATAATCGGGAGCGTGATATGTCCAAGTGGCATGGCAGCTTTGCTAGGTACTATCCCGTAGAAAGGAGCATCTGTTGGAGTAAGTAGGCTGGTGAAATCCAAGCCTATTTTTTCAATGTATCTGCAAATATGATGTTCAACCTTGTGCCACCATCGATCAGGACCTTGGGGACTATCATGCTAGCTATCATTGGACCTAGGACGAGTGGGTAATGGCTGATGTTAGACACATTAGTCCATTGATCTTTTCTAGAGAATTGGATCAGGTACTCGGACCAGTTGAGGTACTTGGGTGTGGTGGGTTCCCCTGCCAAGATGTCACAAAGTGCCAACTTCCTAGTGCACTTATGTGACAAGGATGGGACTCCTGCGAAGATTACTGCAATGGCACCTTTAGGCTGCTAGAAGCCTAGATCAGGGTCATCGTCACCATCCTTATTGTTATCAGCCTTCCCTTGCCCTTGTTGCACTTGGTGTAAAACCCTAACTCTTGGAGTTGTCTGCACTTGGCCGCCGTGTGCTTGGCGTTCTTATGGAAAGGGCAGGGTAAATTCTTAAGTTCTTCATAAACTTCTTATTGTTCTTGTTAGACTTCTTGGACTTATCCATAGAGGCAAGGGTGTTATCAGGTCCTCATTTTCTATAGGACTGTCCACCCTGATTGCCCCTGGGGTCGTAGTTTTTGTTGTCCTACTGACCTCGTGGGAATTGCTACGCTCTTCAGATGCCATCATCTTCTATATAGTGTGCTTGAAGCCTTCAGCAATCTCTAGGTTATCATCATAGAACTTTTCAAACTACCACTTGTGCTTAATCCCATTGGAGAAGTGCTCAATCACCTCTCTGTCTGTAATATCATAGACTTGGGCTCTTAACTCTGCAAAGCGATGGTAGTATTCTTGGAAGGTTTCGTCTAGCTTCTGTTTGCATGTTCTGAGCTCTACCCAAGTGCTTAGATGAGTGAGGACGCCACAAAAAATTTCATAGAACTTACGCTAAAGTTGTTCCCAAGTATCAATGGAGTTGGGCTGTAGCTTGTCAAACTAGGTGTGTGGCACAGTCTCAAGTGCCATAGGAAAATATAGAACTTTGATGTCATCATCGCCACTAGCTAATTCAATGGACTAAGAGTAGATGTGCAACCACTGATTAGGCTCTATCTTTCTATCATTCTTGGAATGGTTGGACGGGTTGAACTTGTAGGGAAGTCGAATAGAACGAAGTCTATCCAAGAAACATGGGAATCTATCAGGGGAGAAGCCAGCTTCTCTGTACTCAGACTTGCCTCTGCCCTCCTTGTTGTTGTAATGGTACCCTTGATGACGATAAGTAGACTGTGTGGCATCCTGATTCCTGCTCTAGTTACCCTGAGGCCCTAGACACGAGTGGGCTGGTACTTGTTGCGCGTTTCCCTATCGAGAGTTGGCACGAGGATCTAGCCCTCGAAAAGGGTTGGGAGCGGCAGATGCCCCCTTGCTGCTTGCATCTCTAGGGCTGTGGATTCTAGGATGACCTTGAGATGTCGTTGATCATTGGTTGGGTTCTCAACAGCAGCTACTGTTGGCGGTTCTTAACTCACACTTTATACCGCCAACACTTGTATAAAAATCACTAAAAACAACAACACCAAACCTAGAAACAGGACTTACAACTCACCAATGTTTTCCTAAACGCTAAACAGTAAACAGTCGGTCACCCTTCGTTTAGCGTTTAGACTGTTTAAACAGTGTTTAAACGGAGTTAAACAGCCTAAACGGTTTTGTACAATAACAATAAATATACATATTTATGTAGGTAAAAATAAAATTTGCTAGAACCCATACATATTTACACATGTAAAAATCAAATATTCTACCAAATAATCTTGTTGGAAGAAATCTAAATCCCACAACACTTCATATAATTACAATGTTAATTAGTTTCATGTTGATTATGATAGACGTAGTCCTTTAATTCACTTAATTATGGATTAAATGGTTGTTTAGCTCATTTAATCATGTTTAATCTGATTTTGTTTAGACCGTTTAGACAGGATTGAATGGTTTAAACGGGTTTAAATGGCCCAACCGTTTAATTCACCGTTTAGGGCCTAAACAACACGGCTGACTTCTGTTTACCATTTAAACGGTGTTTAAACGGACTAAACGGCCGTTTAGGCGAACAGTGCAACTCACAAGTTCCACTAGTTTTGGTGAATTATCTTTTTGCAAGATGACTTACATGAAAAGCATGGAAATATGATAAGAATACGCAATCATGCAAAGCGCATTTCCATCCTACACATAGCAAAGGAACCAAGAGAAAGCCCACTCAACCAAAGAGACTAGGCCAAGCACCTACATGGCTGAAGTTAAGAAGTCAACAGAAGGTCACCCATGAAAGATGGGGCCCAAAGGCCCTTAGTAGGGGTATGGCCGCACCCCTAGTGAGCCCAACCGATTGGAACACCACTGCAGACGTTATCTAGAAGCCCAAGGGAGAGCGCAGACCGAGGATCACCGCATTGGGTCCCAGTGGGGGTGCGGCCGCACCCCAAGTGGCTCTATTTGGGCCCAAACTTCATGGGTCGCCTCACACCACCTCTCTTTGGTCGGTTCAGGTGGGGATGTCAGTAAATTTAATGCTGAGGAGGTAGTTTGGTCCTTCCATATGGGAATGGGCAATATTCCAAAGACCCCCCTCCTCTCCACCTATAAAAGGGGGCTCCCCTCTCCTCATTTCAACAACACACAAGACAAGAGAAGAACACAAGAGCAAGAGAAGAGCTAGACCACTCATGGGCTTAGGCCCTAGCTAGCTCTAGTAAAGTTAGTAGGGAGAGATGTGAGGGAGAGTTTGGGGAAGAAGTGTCAGGCTTGTCGGTAACCTTCCCCCGCTTGTACCTCGGCGAACACAAGCTTTGTACCTCGACGGGTATTTTAGTAAGTGTTTGTGGTTCTTTTGGTTATAAAGTCTTTGAGTAGTAAAGCTATACTTTTACTTGTTTACGGGTTCATTGTCTGTCCCCATGGTAGATGCTCTAATAGAGGACTCCTGATAAAGACGGATATTCCTGCTAGCTAATGCTACAGTAGTAGTCAATAGCGTAGACATGGTGTCTTGACTAGATGCTACCTTTGTTTGCCTTAGATCCCCTAGTTGAGGGGTAGGTGATAGGTGGTGATAGCCCTGTCCGTCCTTCGTAATCCCCCATATTCGAATACGGCATAGAGCAGTATGTCGGTATCGCCTGGCAGACCAGGTGCGCTCCGGTGCCCGAAGTAAGCAAGTGAAAGTAGAGTTTATCTATCCATAGGCCCTCAACCATAGGAATCCATCTCACCCTCATTAGCTATCCTTGTGTTGTCCTTGGACTAATTAGCTAGAAGAAATACCTCTGTTCCCTATGGAAAATACGATACCCTAAATACTTCTAGATGAAAGCTACAACGGTAATTCCATACGCTTGAGGATTAACTTCTGTAGATGTTAAGAAATACCAACAACTAGCTCGTTGGCTAGGACTTAGACGTTGGTGTAGGGTGTAGTGAAGACCCTGTGGCCAACTACTTCCATGAACTTAGTGTCGAGGTTGCATGAGGCAGAGGCTCTCATATTGTCATGCTCTCGACGTTGTTGATTCCTCTGTTCATCTTGGTAGCGTTGTTCGGCCTCAACCTTAGCGGCCAAGCGTTGTCGTTCAACTTCTTGGCAGGCTGCCTGATACCGCTCCCACTCTTCCTTGTGGTGTTGGGTGTGGTTACGACGAGCCTATCGTGCTCTGTTCTTCTTTTCCCCAGTCTCCTTCTGCTCATCAGTCTCCCCATCTGGTGCTAGGGGATCTGGGGAGATGTTAGACAAAGTCTCCTCTCTGTCTTGAATATCTAGAGCCTATGGCATAGGGATTTGAGGTGGGTGATCGGCCATGAAGACTTCTCTAGAATGTCTTGGTGCCAAGTGCGTTCTAGATTCTGCAGTCATTGTGCTATCCAGGATCTCCGTGGAACCATGACCATCATCAGTTGGAAGAGTACTACCATCCTGATAAGGCAGGAGCTCCACCATGCCGACTAGATGAGATGGATCTAATGAAGAGGTACCGAGTCAAGCACCCGGCTAGTGAACGATGGCTCCCTCGGGTGTGATGGACAAGACTAAGCCCTTCTGCGCGCCCATCAAAGGGTTCTCCTGCTCTGACTGCATGAGGATGTTGATTGTATCTTGATAGATTGAAGTTGAATTCTTGAGTCCGAGTGGAAAATGACTTGGTTCTTCAACATGGACTTTAGATGGGGTTTCCAACCTAGACAAATCACTCATGTCCAAGTGAGAGTCTTGGTTCATGCCAGCCTCTCGAGTCCAAGTTAGATCAGAAATCAAGAGGTAGGAAAATTTCTCGACAAGTTGATCCAGCGTGGTCATAGAGACGGCTAGGGGAGCCTAAAGCGCCAGGATCTCCATGAGGTGACTTTGGAGCTTGCCATTGTCGTTCGTCTTGCAGATCTAGGAGCCGAAGATGAAGGTGGTTCCCACTAAGAAAATCATGTTATCGAGGTCCGCTGAGCTCTCGATCGTGAAGTCGCCGAAAGCCCCAACCTGACACGCTAGCTGTCGGTGTTTGATGACCAGCAACTCATCACGGGGTTATCCGGGACGATGATTGAAGGGCTTTGGCATATGCATAACTCGACAGTAAACGCAAAGAGACGAACAGTTTTATACTGCTTCGGGCCCTCGTGATCAAGTAATAGCCTTTACGTCCAGTCAGCGAGTTGCCTTTTGCATTGGATTATTGGTATGATTATGTGTGTACAAGGGGGTGCACCGTACCTCTCTTTATATAGGGGAGAGGGTTAGGGCACGTATCTAGTCCTAGCTGGTTACAATAGAAGAGTCCTAATCCTATTACAGAATCTAGCTTTCTTAGTAAGCCGACTAAGTTGATCTTGAATAACTTGAAGTCCGCGCCACCTTGTCTCATGTCCTTCAATACATCACGAGAAAGCTTATGGCCCATCCGAGTAGTACTCCTATGGGGAACCCCTAGGACCCTAGTTTGTTAGAGATCTTTTAGAGAAGTTCATCCCCCACACTTGAATTTTGTAAATGCAAAATCAAGTTTGAATGGATGTGATTAAATGTTGCATGATGATTAGTTGGGCATACCTTGCATTTTCATCCTTCATTCTTTTTGCTTCAAACTTGAAATGGTTAGTAACAAAAATATTCGAAGGAATATTTTCACAATTATATTTCTATGCTCATTTGACACAAGCATTATAGCAAAAGGTGGAAGCTTAGGTTATCTCCTAGAATTGCTTGTTTTAGGGCAAAAGCTCATCCTTGGGAAACCTTCAAATGAGCCTCTTGTTGGTGAAGTGATTTACCCTCCAACACCAATCTGTCTCAAGATTCATGCCAACACACAATGAGATCTATAATATTTATGATAAAAAAGCATCTACAATCACCCTTTTAAAGTCTTTATGAACAAGAAGTATGAGGGGGTTGAAGATCTTATGTGTGGCAATGTTGGAGAGACCAATTGATTCAGGAGATTTCTCATGCGAGCATGTATTTGATGAGGTGTTTAGGAAGTAGCTTCTATGTTCACTGATGTCATCTTCCTTTTCAAGCTCTAAGGTTGATTCTTCATGAAAATTTTCACTTGGATTGGTAACTCTCAGGTTGATCTTGTCTAAGGTCTCCTCCAAACTTGGATGAGTCATATTTATTAAGGAGATTGACTTAAGCTCACCCTTTGGATCTGGTTTAGGTTCTACCCTTAATGATTTGGCCTTATCCAACCATTCTTTACTTGTAATGGCACATGAATTCTTAATATCCTCCATCCATTATCGTTGCTCTTATTGGTCTTCCTTGGATCCTTCATGATTCCTATGCTTTGGTTGTCTTAGTAGATTTCTAGGATCATCATGAGACTTAGGAGAAAGAGCATAAGAGGGATCATCGAGATCAAGGATGGATTTGAATAAGATATTTAATGTGGGCATAGAAGGGGAGAAGATAGGAGTGGCTTCTAAATGGCTTAGCTCTCCTTCTATGGGTTCACTAGACATGCCATCCATGAGTTTTTCTAGATGTTCCCTATAGGAATTTGATTTAGGATGCTTTCTAAGAGATCCCTTCTTGAGAAGATTTGAATTATATTCACTCAAAGGTCCCTTATGAGGCTAGAAGTTTAAGCTTTTCCCAAAATCAGCATAAAAAAGATCATCCTTAATTTCAAAAGGAATTTCCAAAGGTTGAATTTCTTCTTCCTTTGAAGGATTTAGATTTTGAGGTGTTAATGATTCAGGATTGATAGCTAAATCTTAGGATTGAAGTGGTTGTGATTTATCTATCAAAACTTCCTCTTCTTGATCGAGGGATGATTTCTTCTCTTCCTCGGGGAGTTCATCATGAATGCTAGTGCAGGGTGTCTTTCCAATAATTTTATCAAGGATAGTCCTTGCTTCACTAACAGGCAAACAAAGGAAAGCTCCTCTAGAGGCTAAATCAAGGGATTATGCAAAATCCTTACTAAGACCCATATAAAAATGTTGAAGAAGCATCAGGTCTGAAATAACAAAGTCTAGGCTAGTGGTGATAAGCGCCAAGAGACTCTTTCTCTCCTTATTTAAAGGTTAGAACTTCTATTCAAAGGCTGACTACTCTAGAGATGGAAAAGAAAGATAAACAAAATTTAGATCATAGCATTTTCCAATCTCCTTGCATACTTCCTATGGTTTGTCTATACCATTGCTTAGCTCTTCCTGTGAAAGAGAACGGATATTACTTCCATCTTAAGGTCTTGTTAGACATGCCAGTGATATGCAAGTATGCACAGGTCTGTTTAAACTCTCATAGGTGTGAGTATGTGTTTTCATTGTCATCTCCCGAGAAGGATTGTTTCCAAATCAATTTTGGTGGCTCTAGGCTTGTGCTCGTGGGTTTAGCATATTGATATATAAGTGTGTTATCCATGCTAAAGAAAATTAAAACAAAAGATACAAAGTTAAGCTAGGTTCGTAGTTAATTCAGCAACCGTTTCCCCGGCAACGAAGCTAGAAAGCATGTAGGTATATTTTAAACGCACATAGATTAATCCGTAAGCGGTGAGTGGCTGCTATGTTGTGGGGCCTTCCACCATAGTGGTGGATCCTGCTGCTGCAACGTGCAGCGCATGCAAGCGTCCTCCTAGGGAGATGTGTGTGGAGGATGGGTTGCCACCTGTTAGTATATTTAGATGCACACAGATTAATCCGTAAGCGTATGGATACCGCTGTAGCTTTCACCCGAAAGTATTCCAAGTATCGTATCCACAGGAAAACGTGTGAGATTGACTACAGTCTAACTTAACTATGGGTAGCAACAAAGTTAAAGATAAACAGGAGCACAGAGAGGACTACTAAGGCTCTCTAATTCTAACTTGGGTAAGCTATGTCTTGTACTGTTCAACTAGGAACATTACTAAGAAAAGACATCAACAGAGGATGTTTCCTGTAGTAACCGGGTCCTACTTGGCCTATAGACGGGAGGTAGACTGATACGCTCAGGGGGTCCCGATCTTCACGACGTAGGATGATCACCGATAACTAGCTGAAGAACAGCCGGATAACTTGCTGCAAGCAGCGATAACTAGTGCAACCTGGCAAATAAAACTCGAAGCCAACCACCGTCTTTAACCGGCAACCTGAATTGAGGATTCGCCCAACCACACTCTCAAAGAACCAACCAACACAACCTACAATCAATCGAGGAAACCTCGAAGGGAGTAGGAGCACCAATTGGGAGCGGATGAAGCCGCCGCTTCTGTAAATCCCGCAAAGGAAATCACAAGAGCAAAGGGGTAGAGATCTCTCTCAATATTTGTTAGCACACAGCTGAACAAAGGGGGGTTTGTATTCCATTATCAAAAGTCTAAGATTGCAATGAGTCTAGGAGGTATTTATACTAGCAACAGCCCTGCTAGATAGGTGGAAACTCGAAAAGAAAAATATAAGACGCACTATGTGAACGGGCCTCCTCGAGATGCCTTCTTGGAGAGTTTTCGCGTGGCTGCTGGTCTTCAGCGTAGTCTTCAGTGTTTTGGCAATAACTCTATCTTGGAAACTCCAAATGACATGCGGTTTGTTGGGTTGGAAAGTTAACTTGATAACCTTTCACACCATGTGCAGCATGTACCACGAAATATTGTAGATTGGTATAGTTTTGCATGGGAACTTGGACATCAGGCTGACTGCTGACTAGCTGACCAGTCTGTACTAAATCAGTCGAATCTCAACATTGGAGAATCCAAATCAAGTGAGAGAACTTGGGCTTGAAACTAGACTTGATAAGCTTTCCAACAAGTCCTCATGGGCCTTCATAGCTTTCGCGAGCAAAAAGTTGTGACTGATTCTTTCTGATGGTTCTGTCACACGGGACTGGCTCGAACGTGATCCTCCTCTTTGGTTCACCCTTGGTGTCTTCTTGTCATCCTCCATGGTGCACCTAAGCAATAGCAACGTGCACGACTTAGGCAGTATATAATTCTCATTAACATTAAAATGATTTTCAGAAAGTAGCGCGTGCACCTCTTGTTGTAGCTTCTTGGCTCGACTACGTGTAATTGGTCCATCAAAGACTTGGACTGGTGTTGGTGTAACTTGACTTGGAGGTTGTAACATGTTGTTGGTTGTCGTGGTCATATCATCCTCCCCCCTTGAAAAAGAGTCGTCCTCGACTCTAATCCGTCGAAGTCCAAAAATTGTGCTAGGCCAACAGGGGTAGATGCTATGTTTCTGTTGCAATCTCCTTCTTCCATCACAGCAATGTGTTTAAATCTGTAATCATATAAACCAAGTAGTAGTCTTATAGGTGGAAACCAAAAGGATTTAGAATCAAGTTTAGCTTTAACCTTGAATGGATCCTTAGAATTAAGAGTGAATGTTGATGTCCTTGGTATGATCCTATCATCCTTCCTCTCTTCAAAAAAACTTGTCCTCTGCTTTTGCTCTCCTGAAAACAGTCTAAAGAAAATAGAGAGTGGATGCATATGCCAATTGCTATGATTACTTGTTGAAGATTGTTCATTATCTTATTTATAATTCATATGCACATTATTTCCTTTTCGATGAGATGAATAGTTTCTCAGATTTTGTGAACCTGAAATTAACTTTGAAAATGGAAGCACAAAAATTTCTTTTAAACCACTCATTTGATTCAGGTTATCATGTTTTATCTTTGCAAAATCAAACATTTCAACAGATGTGAACGAAGCATGTCTGGTATTCCAATAATTCTTGATGCTCAACTCATGCAAAGGTTTAGTAATGTACCTTTCATACTCAATGGTTCCACATGTATATAAAAAGACTTTGGGTGAATGAACCAAACATATTTGCACAAGATTTCTTTGTTTCAGTGAAGAATATGAACAAGAAAATAACACTAATTGTTCTGAACAGCAAGCTCTAAACAACCTTTTTATCTCAAATAAAGAAAAGTATGGTTCACAAGATGTACAACTCATTTTATTCAACTTCAATTCAGCAATGTTGTGACATGTTATGCAAAGAGCACAAACATAAAATTTATTTATAATGTAGTGTCCAATGATGTTAAATGTAAACTTGCAGCTGTAGGCACTATTCAAAGATTTCATAGATGATATATCAAGAACACTTTCAACCATTTTATTAATATTAACAAATTCATCAAGCTTGACATAGAACATACATTCAGCAGGAGATATTCTTCTAAAGAATTCAGCATGACTAATCAATTTCACATGGCCCACATTATCGACATGTAAATTATCATATATTTCAGTCAAAGTATAGCAATGGTCATGCATGATTGAACAATGTTTGTCAACTTTCAAAATTTCAGCACTTGTATCAACATGTGGATCAATCAAATCAGCATAAAGATTTCGTGTATACTCAATTTTAGTTGAAGCAAATTTGTCATCACAATTACTGGTCAATATATGTTGCAGATTCAGTTCTAAATTGTTTGCATTACCTTTCAGATTTTGTGATGGTGCATGAATGATGCATTGTATCTCTGAACTTTTACCTTTTTCCTTGTCATGGTTCAGGTTTTGCACAGCATAGAGTTGGTTCTCAATAATGGCAACCCTCGCATTTCTCTGGCCAAGTTTGGGGGTCTTTTGAGCAGCCATCTCCACCGAATCTTCTTTATAGACCTGCATGTTAGGAGAAACAACACTAAGAGTAGACATTAGTGGGTTAGTGTTAAAATCATCCGTGCATGCCTTGCAATAAAGCTCTCTCTTTCTGTGTGGTGTATCCCTCACACTCATACTGTGGATACTCTCAATCTCACATTTGGTGGAATCACACAACTCACTTTTGTTTTCACTCTCACTCAATTTGGCTATGTGGCACTCATTCTCACAAGGGATTTGATGCATAATATCTTCAATGTCTTCTAGAGCAACATATGAATATCTTCCATCATTCATGACGTAATCGATTGCCATTGGGGCAGTAATGGTGGCAGCAACACCATTAGGTCTATCCTCTTCAAACAATGATGATCTCTCAATTGCTAATGTGGATTCATCTCCACTAATATTGCCTTCAATCTGAACTTTCTGTGGCATTGGAATATCAATAGATGCAACCAAATAATCATCTTTGACCTCCTCCAAAGATGCTGGACTGGCATTAGTATAAGTGGAATCATGTGCACTAATCTTTCCTTCAATAATCTCAACACTCTGTGACATGGGGGAGCACAAAATTTCAGCACCACTGTCCAATAATTCATCACATAATGCAGCTGATGGTACAACACATCTTGACACCACATTTGTGCTTGGAACCATGTTGGTTTGAAACTTCAGATCCATTAGATCATGATGAACTTCATCTTGGACAGATTTATTACTAGCAATAGACGGCACAATAGCATCATCTTTGTGCTCACATTCAGCTCTCAAACTGAAACATTGATTGGCCTTCAAATTCAGATTAGATTCACCTTCAAAAATCAGAGTGTTGTCAACCTCTTGGTCATAATTGGGTACTAAATTTTCATTAGATGACATAGAAAATTTCTGGACAGATTTGGAGCATATAACTTCTCCACTTTTAGCACTAGAACAAGGCTTAGAACTTTTAAGATCTGCAGCACTTGTGTTCAGACATGGTGGTAGTGCTTCTTGATGAAAATTTTTTAGATTTCCATGGCGTGGAACTGTAGCATGTTCCCTCAACTCAACACACAAAGGATCAGCCTCGATCAGAGAAGTATCTTCTCTAGTTTTACAACTCAACTGATGATCTTCTACAACTTGCATAGTGGCTTCTGCTACCTCACTTTGTGTGTCATGTGCAGCAGAATTTTCTTCTTGATCTTGCTCAAAACTGAGACAAACATTGATGGGAACATTTGCAACTTGATTCTCATCATCCTCAGATTGTAAATGGCACTTTGGAATAGCAACAACATCAAGAGATGGTGTAACACTATGATCCATTGTAATGTCACACACCTCACCATTTTCCATATCAATTTGGGACATAGAGCCTTCTTCTTGCTGCACCTTCTTGGAGTTGAATTGTTGATGTTCACTTCTCTTGGTACTAGAATCAACTAAAGAAACTTTTGGGACAACATGTCCTCTCTTCTTGCATGGACTTGATGATTGCTTCTTTCCAACAATGGAGGACATATTGGGCTGCAACTTAACACTTTTATCTTGGCACAAACTAATGTTCTGGGTGACCTTGCCTTGCTGCACCTTTATAACTTTCTTTTCCTCTCTAATTGCACAACTTAGAAGATCTTGCATACTTCTAAAATATTTGCCCTCAAGTGCAGTAGCAATGTTATCATTAAGACCTCTCTCGAAATATTCCATTGCATTCATGTCATCAACAACATTTGCACGATGCAAGGAAGAATTCAGCTTATCATAATATGCTTGGACAGATTTACTACCTTGCTTCACACGCTGCAAACGACGAAGCAAAATCAGCCGATATTCCCTTGGAACAAATTCTTTTCTCATGGCCTTCTTTAAATCTTCCCAATTCTTGATGAGATGCTTATGTGGATATTGTTTCCACCAATCATGAGCATAATCTTCAAATTCAAGCACAACTCGTGATATCTCCTTGGCTTCTGAAAAATCTTGAACCTCAAGTTCAATCTCCATTTCTTCTGCCCAAACGAGAAAATTCCTCCGGATCATTACTTCCATAGAATGGAAGATTGGTATATCTTCGGCCTGTCATGGTTATTGCATATGCAAAATAGCAAGCTTATATGTGGTATAGGAAAATATGTAGAACTCTCACAACCTCACCTCTCTTACCAACCAAAGCTCTTATGAATTCCCTACCGCGGATTACAGAGAAACAAATGTGTGGTGGTAACTGAAAGTGATGGCGAGGCGAATACAAGACTAGAGAGTACAGATTACGGTGGTTTGTATGTGGAGCTTGGTGGAGAATAAAACAAGGAATGTAATCTAAATTCTAGTTATTGTAATATTAAGTAACAATCCAAACTAGAAGTTCTCTACCTAGTGCTGATCACAGAATATGAATGAAATGTAAATCGATCACACACACATGCAAGGAAATTTCAGATTTGATGCAAACAAAGAGTATGATTGGGATGCAAGTGTTGCAATCAAACCCAACCAAAATTTTGCACCAAACAAGGATAGCACACTGGTTGCACTACCTGATATGAAAACTTTCAGCACTTGTGCACATAAACCTACTGATCTTTCAACCTTTCTTTCTCAGTTTTTCTCTATTCTTTTTTTTTTATTTTTCTTTCTTCTTTTTTTTTTGACACACTTTTTTTATAACTAAACACAAAGACCAGATTAAGACACTTGCACAATTAAGATAAGAACAAAACACAACCGGTAGCTATAATAGGATCAAAGTTTACGCGAAGGACATGATATGAGTTTTCAGATTTTTTTTGTAGGGATTTTCAGATATATAAAGAGGCTCAAAAGACACACAAAGGATAATGATCAGCAACTAAAACAAAGACTCTAATGAACTGAAACTTAACAAAACTCACTAAAATAACAGATTGAAACAAAGGCTAAAGCAATGTATTTTTTTAGGCTTTTTGGTGGATAGGACGTAACAAAATATATAAGTAGCTAAGGAAAAGAAATCCTACCGTGGTAACGAAAGCTCTGATACCAGATGATACGCTCAGGGGGTCCCGATCTTCACGACGTAGGATGATCACCGATAACTAGCTGAAGAACAGCCGGATAACTTGCTGCAAGCAGCGATAACTAGTGCAACCTGGCAAATAAAACTCGAAGCCAACCACCGTCTTTAACCGGCAACCTGAATCGAGGATTCGCCCAACCACACTCTCAAAGAACCAACCAACACAACCTACAATCAATCGAGGAAACCTCGAAGGGAGTAGGAGCACCAATTGGGAGCGGATGAAGCCGCCGCTTCTGTAAATCCCGCAAAGGAAATCACAAGAGCAAAGGGGTAGAGATCTCTCTCAATATTTGTTAGCACACAGCTGAACAAAGGGGGGGTTTGTATTCCATTATCAAAAGTCTAAGATTGCAATGAGTTTAGGAGGTATTTATACTAGCAACAGCCCTGCTAGATAGGTGGAAACTCGAAAAGAAAAATATAAGACGCACTATGTGAACGGGCCTCCTCGAGATGCCTTCCTGGAGAGTTTTCGCGTGGCTGCTGGTCTTCAGCGCAGTCTTCAGTGTTTTGGCAATAACTCTATCTTGGAAACTCCAAATGACATGCGGTTTATTGGGTTGGAAAGTTAACTTGATAACCTTTCACACCATGTGCAGCATGTACCACGAAATATTGTAGATTGGTATAGTTTTGCATGGGAACTTGGACATCAGGCTGACTGCTGACTAGCTGACCAGTCTGTACTAAATCAGTCGAATCTCAACATTGGAGAATCCAAATCAAGTGAGAGAACTTGGGCTTGAAACTAGACTTGATAAGCTTTCCAACAAGTCCTCATGGGCCTTCATAGCTTTCGCGAGCAAAAAGTTGTGACTGATTCTTTCTGATGGTTCTGTCACACGGGACTGGCTCGAACGTGATCCTCCTCTTTGGTTCACCCTTGGTGTCTTCTTGTCATCCTCCGTGGTGCACCTAAGCAATAGCAACGTGCATGACTTAGGCAGTATATAATTCTCATTAACATTAAAATGATTTTCAGAAAGTAGCGCGTGCACCTCTTGTTGTAGCTTCTTGGCTCGACTACGTGTAATTAGTCCATCAAAGACTTGGACTGGTGTTGGTGTAACTTGACTTGGAGGTTGTAACATGTTGTTGGTTGTCGTGGTCATATCATAGACTATAAAGGACTCAAGGAGGCTATATAGTCACCCTCGCGATCTATTACCGGTCCGAAATGCAGGGTGCATTCACAATTAACCCAAGTCTAAGCACCACACTTACACTTACGATTAATACTTTAACCTAGAGCGTCTATAGATCAAAGCACTTAAAAGAGAGTTACGAACCTGATGAACAATATAAACACGATACTTACTTGAATTAGAAGTTGATTCCCAAAGAAATCTTAGAAGCAAGCTCAAGTAGAACTTGACTCCACCAAGGTACAAGCCATAGAGAGCACCGATAGGCCGACACTTCCTCCAAACTCTTTCCTCACTCTCTATCTCACTATTTCTATTTACAAGACTAGATCCTAACTTGGAGGACTAATCTTCTCTTGATTGCTGGCTTTGATCCTGATGATGAGGATATGAATTAGGGTTTCAGGATGGCTCTGCTAGAGGAGGTACAGGGGCGTATATATAGGGGGCAACGTTAAATCAAGACCCTCGGATCAAACCGACCTTGAGCAACGTCGTAGATTTGATCTTTAAGGCGGTGGAGAACCGAAGTAGCGAGGAGAAGCTAACACGCGGCCACAGGCCAGTCGGCCCCACATGTCAGTCGCTCGGGCTAAGTCGCGGTGGTTTGCCTTCTGGAGTGTTCTAGAGTCTTCCCAAGTCGGTTCCATCTCGATTGAACGTGATTTGCTTTGACGAATAGATCCCCCTCGACGGTTATCTGATTAAATCTCCTGCAGTCAGGAAATCACCAAAACGTGTGGAACTCATTAGTTTTAAACATTATACCTATGTTTGGTGATTGAATTAAGTATATATGTAGAATATGTTGACGGTTTATGATTGATGTTAACGACCATCATCACCGCCTCCCAACCTCTCCTCTATTGGGGACACCAACACCCTATGCAAGAATGCTACTATTCTTTGTAGAGAGTTGGGGTTGGCCCTTCCACGTGCCCAGCCATTTGGTACTGTTCTCTGCTTTTCAGGTTCCTATTTTTCAGCTAGATGGAAATGCAGAAGTGGCAAAGTTACTCTTGGTATTCAGGTAGACCGCCGATTGTCGTCGATGTCGGTCCTCAGATTTAATATCAAGAGAAGTAGTGCCAGCCTCTTGAGTTAGGTGAAGCTCGTACAAGATCTACGACTCAAGATCTGAAATCCTTACAAACACAGGCCCATCAGACAGTCGAGGGGAGCGCCGACTGTGCTATCGGAGTGCAACAAGGAGGATACCTAATGTCTCCGTCGTGGCCATGTCTCTGTCATGGTCCGGCGGCCCTGATAGGGTCATCAACACATGTGTTTTCTCCGGCTGAAAAATAGATCTCCATCAAGAGCGACAGATGCCTAAGAGGATCAACTTTTTAATGAGTCATTGGGTTGACTCTTTTCTAGTAGCTAGGGAGTTACACTTCTATTCTTTGGGATGTACAATCCCAAAACTTTGTACTCCGTTCTAATCGTTATAATATATGGGGTATCTGTTGTTGTAAAAAAATAATTTATGAAGGCGGTCGCTAGATGTGTCCGCCTCTGTAATTTTTGGATCTACCTTGCAAAATTATTTTTGCAGTAGTGCATTTTGGCTAAACAGTAGAGGAACAAAGTTGTTTGGGGGTGAGAAGCTGAAACCGCAAAAAGTGACTCTTTCTCAGGTGTTCTGGCTCCTTTATACAAGTAATAAAGGAGAAATCGTGCCAAACACGCCCTAGATGATCATTTGGGGCTTAGGTTTTATGCCTTATTCTGAAGGGCTGCTCCCTAAATACCCTTTCGGATGAGCTGAAGTCATTTTCAGTCTTTTTTATAGAAAAATGTTCAATTAACTTCTACTAAATCATTTTATAGATATTTTCCAGATAAGGTAGAGCCGAGAGGAACGTTACCAAATACACAGCCTGTTCGCTTGACCAACCATTCAACGAATCCGCGTCCAGCCAGCCAGCCAGAAATCAACTGCATAATTAATCCATTGCCACTAGGGGAGGGAGAGTGGCAACAGATTTACCACCCACGTGAGAGAAGTGGATGTGAGAAAAATTAATTGACCATGGCTAAAAGCGACGAATAGTTAAATGTCCCGAAACCAACAGGATGAATGAATCCGGCGAACAGGGTGAAAAAATCAACACCCTCACGATGTCACCGTATTTCGAAGTGGACACCGGCCCACCGCCCACCGCCGTCCCGTACTCCCGTCGCATCCCATGGACTGGTCAACCCTCCCCGACGACGTGGTTCGCCTCGTCTCCGGCCGCCTCCACGATCCGCTCGACTTCCTACGCCTCCGCGCCGTCTGCCGTGCTTGGCGCTCTGCTGCCGCCTTCCCTCCTCCTTTCCTCCCCTGGCTTCTCGCCTGCCCCTGCACCGCCCATCCCAGTGACCCCACCGCCGCAGCCCTCTCCTTCTTCTCTCTCGCGTCTGGCGCCGTCCGCTCCGTGGTCGCCCCCTCGTCCTCCCACCGCCTCCTCGGCCCAACCCGCTCCCATCTCCTCCTCTCTGATAATCCCCGCCTCCTCCTCCTCAACCCCCTCACCGGCGCTCGGCTCCCCCTCCCTGACTCTCCCTTCCCCGCTTCCAGCCCCATCATCCAAGGCTACCTCGTCCCCACCGCCGACCACTCCCCGGCGCCGGTGGTTCTTTACAACGCCAAGAAGCTCTACTTCCATTTCTGCCACCCGGACCCGGCCAGGGGTGGACCTACAGGCCTCGGAGATGGTGATGGTTGGGCGGAGCTGCCGGTGCCAGGCCTTGTCGCAGAGAACATGTACCACAACGGGAAGCTGTACGTGTGCGATGATCAAGGCCACGTCACGGTCTTTGACGCGGCCACGTTGGCCGTGCTCGGGGCTGTGCCGCCGCCTCTGCCACAAGTCGCCCCGCCACGCAGGGATGCCTTCGACTGCACCGCCCTGGTGCCATCTGGAGACGAGTTGCTCTGCGTGATCCGGCACTTCGGGAAGGATGGGCGTGGGGAGTTACTGGAGGATTGCGGCAGTTTGAAGGTTTACCGGTTGGATATGGAAATTGGACAGGGGCATGATCAGTTGACACAATTGCCGCGGTGGGTTCAGATGAGGAGCATTGGTGATCGTATGCTATTTATTGGTCTGTTCCAGGGGTTCTCATTCAATGCCTCGGATTTCCACGGATTTAAGGGGGATTGCATCTATTTCTTCAAGTTGGAGAGGGACAAGAGGTCTTCCATCTACAGGTTTAGCATGGAAGATGGCCACACTGAGGAGCTGCCTGGCCCGTGGATGCATGCTTGCACTTGGTTTGTGCCGAGCTTGTCTTAGCACTTGCTATGGACAAGCGGGGTAAGCTTCCATTGCTTGTACATTGCGGTTGTAGGCTGTTTGGTTAAGAAATTAGTGTTGATTCTGAGATCATTGTTCATGCATTCTCCTGCTGCATACAATTATCTAGTGAAGCACATATTATCAGAAATAGATGTGTAGAGTGATAGTCTGTGAATATGAATCAAAAGTTATGATAACTTATTGATTAGTCATGTACATTTCAAATAAGGTTAGGAAATTTCTCTTGGATCTCAGTTCGTCAAGTATTGTAACAAATTAAATGTACTTAAGCACAAGAAACTATGCCTCCATCCAGCTGCATATAAAACTTGCAGTTATTGTTACCATATATTCTTTCACATTTCCATAACTTATCTGCTGACATGGTAAACGTCAACACTGTACTTGAAGAGGAAAGAATACAATGTGCCTATGCTCTGTGGACAGTACTTGCATGCAAACATACTCTGAATAAGCTACACTGTGCTAATTGTCTCCATTCTCTTCAGTGATACAGAAATAATATAGTACTGTGGAGTTTTCATATAACTACAATTCTTTCTGAATAGTGAACTCTCCTTGATTCCGACCTTTTAATATTGAAGTAAAGTTACTAAATTCACCTTCCTAGAATCCTTTCCATACAGTACAAATCTTATTAATAAGAGAAACAATGTAGTTCAGACTTATGGGTGTTATTTCTCAGAATAAAAGTGCAGATATGGATGCCATATCTGTAATTACCTTGCTCTTACTATCGAACTGTGGTAACAAGTTGTCATGTGGGGCCTCCCCTATACGCGCCGCAGACGCGCGAGGGACCAGAGGCGCGCGGCTGAGCGTGCAGCAGGCAGGGCCACGCCCGATCTTCAGGGGGAAGGAAAGGGAAATAGTGGCTAAGATAGGAAAGAGAATTAGTTGGGATATTAGAGGAGATCCTTAATTATAGGAGATAGTTTCCTTCTGTTTCGCATAACAGGCTATTAAGCCTTGTATCCGGCTGTTGCCAAGAAATCAATCAAGAAAGCTATCGTAAACTCTCTCCTCTCCCTACGTACTCAAGCCTTCGGAAGAGGGGCAAAACCTCACCGGAGAAGACGGACCAAGGCTACGATCTACGTAGCCGAGGGCCTCCTACCCTCGATACTCAGGCCCTTGACAACCTGGTATCACGGTCACGTCGATCCGCCATCTCCAGTTCATCGGCCGGTTCTTCTGCTGCAGCCGCCGACACCCCAGCCACCATCGCCTCCACTGCCCAACCTCCATCACCCACCTCCGTGGAATCCCGCGCCACTGACATGGCTGAGCCGACGATCGCCGACCTCGCCAAGATGATCGAGGGCCTCACGGGCAAGATCGGCTCCCTCCAGTCCGATATCGACGCGCTGAAGAAAGCGAAGGAGTCATCCTCGGGTGCCTCCGCGCCGGGAACTGGACATGACGGCCAGCATCACACCGATCGGCCTCCCCGGTTTCAGAAACTGGATTTTCCCCGGTATGATGGCAAGTCTGATCCTCTCGTATTCATCAATCGCTGCGAGTCCTACTTCCACCAACAGCGGATAATGGAGGAGGAGAAGGTGTGGATGGCCTCCTACAATTTGGAGGACAATGCCCAACTGTGGTATATGCAGGTGCAGCAAGATGAAGGGGTGCCGTCGTGGCGCCGTTTCCAAGACCTGATCAACCTCCGCTACGGACCGCCGTTGCGTTCCGCGCCGTTGTTCGAGCTCTCGCAGTGTCGGCGCACTGGCTCGGTCGAGGAGTACCAGGACCGGTTTCAGGCGCTCCTCCCACGCGCGGGGCTCCTGGAAGAGACGCAGCGGGTGCAGATGTTCACCGGTGGGCTGCTTCCTCCGCTCAGCAACCAAGTCCGCCTCCACAATCCCCAAACGCTCGCGGTGGCCATGAGCCTGGCGCGCGAGGTGGAGGTCATGGAGCAGGAACGGCTAGCGGCTGCCCCAGCAGTTCAGCCAGGCAGGGGAGGTCCACGCGCCCAGCCAGGTCCCAGGCCGCTGCCCCTGGCGCTCCCGGCCCCTCCGGTTCGGCCGGCGCTTCCTGCTCCAGCCATCGGCGCAGCGCCTGCTCGTCCAGCGGGTCCTCCGATCAAGCGGCTGTCTACAGAAGAACAAGCCGAACGTCGCCGCCTCGGCCTCTGCTACAACTGCGATGAGAAGTACACACGGGGCCATAATAGGGTCTGTCGCCGCATTTTCTTCGTCGACGGCGTTACGATCACGGATGAGGAGGAGGCGGCCGCTGCAGTTGCTAATCAGGAAGCCGAGGCTCTTGTCTTTTCCTTGCAGGCCGTGGCAGGCGTACCGGTCTGTGACACTATGCAGGTGCCGGTCGAAGTGGGCGCGGTCTCACTGGTGGCTCTTCTGGACACAGGATCCACCCACAATTTCATTGGCGAAGAAGCAGCGCGCCGCACCGGGCTGGCAGTGCAGCACCGTCCACGTCTGACGGCAACCGTGGCGAACGGGGAGCGCATCCGCTGCCCCGGCGTTATCCGGCAAGCCCCGATCTCCATCGCGGGCGAACGCTTCCTGGTGGACCTCTATGTCATGCCTCTCGCCGGCTATGACTTGGTTTTGGGCACGCAGTGGCTCAGTACCTTGGGGCCGATCGTGTGGGACTTCACTGCCCGGACCATGTCGTTCACTTGGCACGGCCGGGCGATCTGCTGGACGGATGTGGCCAAGGTGCGCGCACCGCGCCTCACAGCGACCGCGGGAGACAGCTCCCTCCTCGACGGCCTCCTGGACGCGTTCAGCGCCGTCTTCGCTGCACCAACAGGACTACCACCGCAGCGCACCCGCGACCACGCCATCACGCTACAGCCAGGCGCCGCGCCGGTGGCAGTGCGCCCGTACCGGTACCCAGCAGCCCACAAGGATGAGCTGGAGCGGCAATGCAGGGAGATGATGGACCAGGGCATCGTCCGCCGGAGCGACTCGGCGTTCTCATCGCCGGTCATCCTCATCAAGAAGCCGGACGGCTCCTGGAGGTTCTGCGTCGACTACAGGGCGCTGAACGCGCTCACCATCAAGGACGCCTTTCCGATCCCAGTCGTCGACGAGCTTCTGGACGAGCTCAATGGCGCTCGCTTCTTCACCAAGTTGGATCTGCGGTCGGGTTATCATCAGGTGCGCATGAGGCCGGAGGACATCCACAAGACGGCTTTTCGCACACATGATGGCCTCTACGAGTTCCTCGTCATGCCCTTCGGCCTCTGCAACGCGCCGGCCACGTTCCAGGCACTCATGAACGATGTGCTGCGGCCCTTTCTCCGGCGGTTTGTACTTGTGTTTTTTGATGACATTCTGATCTACAGTTCCTCTTGGGCCGACCATCTACGCCATGTACGCGCGGTGCTCTCGGTACTGCAGCAGCAACAACTCTTCGTCAAGCAGTCCAAGTGCGCGTTCGCAGTGACGTCCGTGGCGTATCTGGGCCATGTGATCTCCGCTGCGGGTGTGGCAATGGACCCAGCCAAGGTGGAGGCGGTCAGGGACTGGCCACAGCCCCGGTCGGTGCGCGCGGTCAGAGGTTTCTTGGGGCTGGCGGGCTACTACCGCAAGTTCGTCCACGACTACGGCGTCATCGCAGCTCCTCTGACGGCGCTGCTCAAGAAGGAGGGCTTCTCCTGGACGGACGAGGCCACGACGGCGTTCCAGGCACTCAAGGCCGCGGTCACGTCGGCGCCGGTGCTCGCGCTCCCGGACTTCTCCAAGCCGTTCATCGTGGAGTGCGATGCCTCGACGCACGGATTTGGCGCCGTGCTGCTGCAAGCGAACCACCCCATCGCCTACTTCAGCAGGCCGGTGGCGCCTCGTCATCGCTCCCTTGCCGCCTATGAACGCGAGCTCATCGGTCTGGTCCATGCAGTACGCCACTGGCGGCCGTACCTGTGGGGGCGCCGGTTCACAGTCCGCACGGATCATTACAGTTTGAAGTTCCTTCTCGATCAGCGGCTGGCGACCATCCCCCAACATCACTGGGTGGGCAAGCTGTTGGGCTTTGACTTCGGCGTCGAGTACAAGCCGGGCGCCCAGAACGCGGTGGCAGACGCCCTGTCTCGCCGCGACACGCCGGAGGGCACGGTGCTCGCCATATCAGCACCCCGCTTCGACTACATCGACCGGCTGCGCCAGGAGCAGGCCACCCACCCGGGGGCTGTGGCCCTGAAGGAGGAGGTCATCGCCGGCTCGCGAGCTGCTCCCTGGGCCATCACGGACGGCCTGCTCACTTACGGCGGCCACATCTACGTTCCGCCGTCGTCTCCGCTGCTGCGCGAGCTGCTGGCCGCGGTCCATGAGGACGGCCACGAAGGGGTACAGCGCACCCTTCATCGCCTTCGCCGGGACGTCCACTTCCCCGATATGCGTCGCGTGGTGCAGGACTTTGTGCGGGCGTGCTCCACGTGCCAACGCAACAAGTCTGAGCATCTTCTGCCGGCTGGGTTGCTGCTGCCGCTGCCGATCCCGACGGCTGTATGGACGGACATCGGCCTCGACTTCATCGAAGCTCTTCCGAAGGTTCGCGGCAAATCGGTCATCTTGACGGTGGTGGACCGTTTCAGCAAGTATGCGCATTTCATACCATTGGCGCACCCATACTCCGCTGAAACTGTGGCACAGGCCTTCTTCTCCGACATTGTGCGTCTTCATGGCATGCCACAGTCCATTGTCTCGGACCGCGATGCTGTGTTCACTTCAGCGTTCTGGCAAGAACTGATGAGGCTCATGGGCGCCAAGCTTCATATGACGTCGGCTTTCCATCCACAGTCGGATGGCCAGGCGGAGGCAGCCAACAAGGTGATCGCCATGTACCTCCGTTGTATCACCGGCGATCGTCCACGGGACTGGCTGCGGTGGCTGCCTTGGGCAGAATACATGTACAATACGGCGTACCAGTCCTCGCTCCGGGACACCCCGTTCAGGGTGGTATATGGCAGGCACCCCCCGTCCATCCGTTCTTATGAGGAGGGTGACACCCGGGTGGCAGCAGTGGCCAAGACGATGGCTGAGCGCGAGGCCTTCCTGGAAGATGTACGACATCGTCTGGAGCAAGCTCAGTCCATCCAGAAGCGGTTCTACGACAACAAACACCGTGCTGTGACCTATGCCGTCGGGGACTGGGTTCTGCTGCGCCTCCGCAACCGGCCAGTAGCTTCTATGTCCTTGGCGCCGAAGGGGAAGATGCAGCCCAGGTTCTTTGGGCCCTATCAGGTCACTGAAGTCATCAACGAAGCTGCTGTTCGGCTGGCCCTCCCACCCCAAGCCAAGATACATGATGTGTTCCATGTGGGGCTCCTGAAGAAATGGGTGGGCACGCCACCAACCTCCACTCCAGCGCTACCTGAGCTGCTGCACGGTGCAGTGGTACCCGAGCCAGAGCGCGTGGTTCGTTCACGCCTCGCCCGGGGCGTCCAACAGGTGCTGGTACGCTGGAAGGGACAACCAGCGTCGGCTGCTACATGGGAAGATTGGGAGGAGTTCATCGCCAAGCACCCCTCTTTTCAGCTCGAGGACGAGCTGCAGGTCGAGGGGGGGAGAGATGTCATGTGGGGCCTCCCCTATACGCGCCGCAGACGCGCGAGGGACCAGAGGCGCGCGGCTGAGCGTGCAGCAGGCAGGGCCACGCCCGATCTTCAGGGGGAAGGAAAGGGAAATAGTGGCTAAGATAGGAAAGAGAATTAGTTGGGATATTAGAGGAGATCCTTAATTATAGGAGATAGTTTCCTTCTGTTTCGCATAACAGGCTATTAAGCCTTGTATCCGGCTGTTGCCAAGAAATCAATCAAGAAAGCTATCGTAAACTCTCTCCTCTCCCTACGTACTCAAGCCTTCGGAAGAGGGGCAAAACCTCACCGGAGAAGACGGACCAAGGCTACGATCTACGTAGCCGAGGGCCTCCTACCCTCGATACTCAGGCCCTTGACACAAGTACTTCAGTTTTATTTTCTGCATGTGAAAGGAATTCTAACTGAATAGATCTTCCTACTCACATATGAAATGAGAAACTGTCATTAATGAGCTATTGGTTTTTTACGGTTTTTGGGAAATACGAATATTTTCCCTCTAGTTTAAATATAAAAAAAATTTATGTGCTTTTGCTAAATTTTTTGTGATGTTCAAATATTCTTAAATGGTTGCAAGACTTTGGCTCCTTAGCTCCTGCAGATACATGGCAGCCTTAAACTAGTACTGTATGAAGCATGCCAATGACAAATAGTTTGCTAATCCTTATTCATCTTTCTGTGGAGATTTTTGCAAATCTGCCATAGCATATTGTATTAGTTAGCATTTCGTCTGTCCAAGGTTCTACATGTCCTAGTGAACTATAGAAATCTGTTCATCATCTAATAAAATCATCAAACGGAAGATTAGACAGCTAAAAAATCAGTGGAGTGGCAGAGAAATGCAGGAACATTTTATGCATTTATCTGGATGCTGGAGCTGGCACATGCAGATTTAACAGTGGAGACCTCCAGACTGAAGTTGATTGAAGATCAGTGTGATGAGGCCTTTGTCGAACAGTCGACACAGCAGTTGTATTCATGGCTGATGATGAAAAGGGACGCATGATATTTATGACATGGAGAGCCCTAAATGGCTAAATCATCATTCCTCCATGACAGAAGTGTAAGGTCTGGCCTACAAGGAGGCTTAGCATGCACACGCCCCATTGTTGTGTAGTACTGCAGCAGAGTAGAGCATTATCTCAAGCTGACAAGCATGCAGGATACGTCCAGCATGAGGATCATTATCTAGGAGGTGAATGAATATTGCAGACCTGCCCTGCCAAAAGGTTCAGGTTCATTTTTTAGGATAAGAAAATAGACAATAACGAAATAAAGGTAGTACATGAGCTAGGTCAGTTCCTAGTGCGATCTACCTTCATCAAATCCCTTGTACTGCTGACTAATCCATGATGGGTTTTCCCCCAATGAGTTCATATTAACATATAATATACTGTTCCCTGTTAGCATTTAGCATCCACTAGAAAATTATTAAGAGTAAACATAAAATAACATTTATGTTGATTAGTAACAAAAAAGGAAATATTGCCTACTACATGATTATTACTATACTAGAACAGAAGGTACAGAAAGTATTATTTTAGTAATTTCGGTGTGTATGATGGGGAAATGCCCTGAAAAGTGCAGATAATGTTGGAAGATTTCAGGAATTCTGGATAAATTTACCAGATACGGGGACCATGCCAAGATCAAATTCAGTCAGGTTCAGAGGTACAAGGAAAAGATATGCAATGTTTTACTTTTCAGCTAAATCTGTCAATTTTGTGTCAAATAATGCAAATATGCAATTGAGGCTATGAATGAACCCAGTTGGCAGACCTCATTTACCAGGCCATCAGAGAACTGTCTGAGTGCTGCAGGCAAGGCTTCCTTCCTGGCATCATTGCATAATGCATATTATGCTTGGAGGAATTGGATATTGTGGGGGGCTGGTATGTGGATGCCCGAGACTGAGAGGTTCTCACACCTACATACTCCATCCGTTCCAAATTATAAGACGTTTTGTCTTTTCTAGATACATTACTTTTACTACGTCAAAGTGCATAACAAAATCTGCGTATCTAGAAAAGCCAAAAAGTCTTATAATTTGAGATGGAGGGAGTACTTACCTACCTCCTCGTGAATAATAAGAGGAAAGAAGGTTAAACTCTGTCATCTAGCGAAATTTTCTGGTATCATTTTTTTCTGCAAGATCTGATCAGCAAGAAGGGCAAGCCTGGTGCAGTTGGTGAGTGCTAGCTCGCCGAATCACCAGGTCCTGGGTTCGAAGCCGTCTTTCTGCAGAATTTCTGCGGGGGTAAGACTTTGCTTAGGTTATTCCCTTCCCTAGACCCCACTCGTGTGGGAGCCTCTGGCACTGAGTCAGCCCTTTTTTTTTAAGATCTGATCAGCAAAAGTAGGGTGCCATTGTATATTACTTGGCCTAAAGTTTTTATGCATCTTATACAGTGAATTACTACAAGTTTTTTTCTTTTGAAGAAATGAATGACTACAACTCATACCACCAATGTTGCACATATTCTATTGAGATTGACACATGTTTATTCTTGAGATTGACACATGTTTATTCTTGAGAATTTTCTTTTCATATAGTCTACTGTTTGACCAGATAAGCATTGTTGCAGCTTAACAGATGTGATTTACGGTTATGTTACCAATAAGCATCAGAATAGATGTATTGCTCTTGACTAATCTGCTTATGTACTCTACAGAAGCATCACAAAAACATATATATATTCAGAAAGAGTTTAGCTTGAAGTACCAGAAGTGTAAACTTCGTTGAAACTAAGCTGCTGTAAACTTTTATACGATGTGTTTTAAATTTCTTACTGTGTCCATTACTTATCCCATTAGGGCACATTTAAATGGAGGTCATTTGCATCCAAATTTGTAGGATTTAGTTAAATTTGATGGAAATACCCAATTTACTAGTACAATCCTCTTGCAACTTCTTCCCTTGTATTGGTTTGATGACCTTTTCTTGTTTGTTACTATATCTTTAAACAATGATTGATTAGTTATTGATATGTGTAATCTCGTTTGATTGTTTTTGACAGCTGCAGTTGCACATCAAAAGCATTTAGATTGCATGAGAATTGAGAACCACATTTCAAACAGACATCAGCTGTAAGGAACTTCCCTATACACATCACCAAAGTAAAGCATTCCTGATGCACCTTACTTGAGGGTTAACAAAAGATGAATCTTTATTGAATGTGTTGGTGACGGTACCTCAGTTGATATTTGGAGTGATTAATGGGAACCAACTTGTACCAGGCTGCAAACCCTTGGGCCTCCTTGATGATATTACTGCTCAGAGTGTTGATGAGCATGTGGTCCCAGGATGTATAATTAGTGTAATGCAAAGTCAAGCGTACTTCGTGGCTAACATAGCTTCTGGGTTGCAAGTAGTGATTGGGTGAGGGATCTGGCTTGACCATATGAGAAGTGGAGAAATAGTCAACCTTGTCAGCTTATGATATGTTGGCAAATGACAAGAAAGGATAGAGCAGCACAGAGCGGCTTCCATGGGGCTGTTGTATGATGAACAGAAATACTTAAAGCAAAGCGCATGGTCTCTCTCTCTCCCTCGCTCGATTCTGCCCAAATTTCATTTGGTGTGGTTGCTGAGAATAATTGTTTTTTTTACGAGAAACAATTTATTTATTCAACAGCATCTAGCTGTTAGCACAGTTACAGAGTCAACTGTTACAGATTGCAGTGCATCCTGAACTGGGCACCGATTGACATGATTTGTGTTTGAACAAACACATGAAACATTTGGAGGCAAAGACCTCATATCTAGAAGCGCCTGTCTAGCTAGAGAATCAGCAGTTTGATTTTGGCAACTTGTTAGCTTGAAGGTCGATGTGCTTCTGTATCGCATGTAGTCGATGAAGTGCTTAGTGAGGTATTTGATTCTCCAATCTGGTGGGTTGGAGTGATCATTGGCATTGAAGAAGGATAAAGCTCCTGACTAAGGATGAAAACGGTCGGAAAACTCCTTAACCATTTTCTACTTTTATATTTGAATACGAAAATAAAAGCGAAAATGGTAAAGCCTGACATGAAAACGAACGCGAACTTACGGAATATCGAGAATTTCGAAAACGAACCCATTCGAACAAAATTATGTCGAACACGGTCGGTATACGAAAATTCAATACAGAATACCGATCCACAATGCATAACAATTAACAAGTGTCATCGTGGCAAATTTCGAGTGCAAGAGGGCAGACTTATCAATTTGGTTTCTTTGACAAGAGAAAAAAAGAAAAGAAAAAAAAAGAAAAAAGAGGAAAATTTGAGATGCCATCGGTACTAGACTAGAAAGGATAGCAACAACGTCTGGCCCATCTAGCTTTCTCTCTTTTGGTCGGCCCAGTCACATGCAATGCAACAATAGCGCCGCGTGAAGCCAGATGCAGCCATGCAAGCATACAACACCGTGCAAGGTGATTAGTCCTACATCGACGACTCAGGGAGGCGAGACGGGGGTGAGCTGCCTATATAATGCGGCCAATGAGCATCAGTGCTCCACACTTGCTTTGTGCTCCACACTTGCCTTTGCCTAGTTGCCTAAACAGTAATGATTGACAACAAAATTCGGTTTAAACTGAATTTTGAATTCGGGATATTCCGAACTAAAAGTAGAAAAGTAGAAAACGGTCGGAAACGGTCGGAAAATGTTTAAACCGTTTTCTACTTTTACATTTGAAATACGAAAACGAAAGCGAAAACGATAAAGTCGGACATAAAAATACGAATTCGATCGGATAAAATACAGAAAACGATGCGGTTTGGTTCGGGATATTTCCGTTCCGTTTTCATCCTTACTCCTGACTGTCAGATAGAAAGTTAGTGTGGTGTAACTGTAACTGGTCCGTGACCGCTGCACCAAGTGCCATGGCTGCTGCCTCAGCCATTAGGACCGAGGTGGAATCAGTCATGAAGCCTTGATGTAAATGTTCTGAGATGGATGGACCTGTGTATCGATAATGAGCACTCCAAGGCCAGCATTTTTTGTTGGCAGAGCGGTTTGGTCAAGCAAAGTTGATGCATCTGTGTCGCATCTGGATCCTTGCAAGGTTCCCGGAAGTTGGACAGTGAATCTGTCCGTGTAGTTCAGGCCAGGCCTGTGCGTCGGTTGCCGAGATGTTGTGGCTGTGCTAGATCCTTGCAAGGTTCCCGGAAGTTGGACTGTGAATCTGCCTGTGTAGTACAGGCCGGGCCTGTTGCCGAGATGTTGTGGCTATGCCGGCTCCTGGAATTGACGGATTCATACCTTGGCTGCCGGAGGCAACATTGCTGTATGCATGTTCCGTACCCACGTGGCTGTTGTTGTTTGTAAGATGTACTTTTTTTTTACAACACCGTAAGATGTACTTTGGACTGAACCTGTACGGAGGCAGTGCGAGCGCACTGCTGTCTTGTTGTCGGTGCTGCTCTTGCGTAGGAGTTGTAGCAACGGTGTTCGCATCATTATCTTCTTTCGGTGTTGAGAATAATTGTTCAAAGGAGACTGGCTACTGCGGTGTGCGAGCGCACTGCTGTCTTGTTGTCGGTGCTGCCCTTGCGTAGGAGTTGTAGCAACGGTGTTCGCGTCATTATCTTCTTTCGGTGTTGAGAATAATTGTTCAAAGGAGACTGGCTACTGCGGTGTGTGGGCCTTTTTTTTTTGGCGACTTGCAGTGCGTGGGCTTTATGGATGTCACAAAATGACAGATGCCATGCAAAGGGATCCCCAACTCTTGTACAGCTGAGAACTGAGCCGTAGCTCAGTTGGCCAGGACTGCCGGAGTGCAGTCTGCCCGCCCGCGGTCGAAGCACGACTTGGATGTCGGGTGCCTCACCTTGCCTCACGCGGACATGCCACAACTGTCAGATTTTTCAACCGTGTTTTATAACCTAAGGTATAGATTGTAGCAGTAGCTCGCACACTTAGAATGTGAGTGAGTGAGTGTGTTGCGTGCGTGTGGTGTGTGTTGGTGCGTGGATTCAGAGCTTGTACGGAAAGGTTGAGGCAATTAAAAAAACTCTTGTACAGTTATAAAAAAAACTTGGCACAAGATACAGACTCGAGAGTCGCTGGATACTCATGCAAGGAATTCTGGTTAGACATCAAGTAGCACAAATCCAGGAGAATGGAGGGTGGACGACAGTAACTTCTAGGTGGACCATTTGAGCCTGAAAAACATCTGGGTTGTATGGTTGAACAGTAGTGTCGGGTACCACAATTAGGGGTACCCAAATTAGGGCGAAAGCCCACCACAAATTAAGCACCTGACCTCCCCTTTAAGGGGAAAAAAATTAACAGGAAAAGACCCACGGGTCGAATCTCCTCTTGCTGGGCATCCAGCAAGCCGCTGAGCAAATCAGCCCGTGTCCCCGCTTCCTCTGAGGCCTCACGCAGAGGGGTCTCGGAGCACCTCCGATTCGCCCGAGGCCTCCGTCCCTTGGGTCTCGGACACAGGACGACCCCCGACGGCATCACCGCCTCGCCCGAGCCCCGGAGGTGGCATTGTCCATCTCCGACTCGCCCGAGAGCGACCTCTAACGCCGCTCTCCCATTGGTGCGCTCGAGACCTCCCGTGACGTCACCCACGTTCTCACGTCTGCTCAACCGGACAGGTCGGGAATGACCGAGGTCAAATCACCATGCCCTCGACTGCAACAAACACGGGGAAGAGCTACTGACCACTATGCCACCCATGACGACACTATACGCACGATTTGTGTGTGCTCAAAGTACGGAACAATTGCTCTGGACCACTATTCCCACGATCAGGATGAGGTCGCATTGCATTTCCCGCCACCGAGACCTCGGCCCTCTACGCCAAGTCAAACTCCAAGGACAAATACGCCACGCCGGCTATAGGACCAGGTATGACGGGGCACGTCGCTATAATACCGAAAGACAGAGACCACTCCCTCAACAGTGGTGCCCATGCCTGACACGTAGCAGCAGTACCAGAAGTACCGACATCATGCCTCCACAGTGCAGGCCACGACACCACCGGATAAGGCCCTCCTGAGGCCTCAGCTCTCTCTCTCTAGGATTGCACCACATACCAACATCTTGTAACACTGTACCTCCTTGAGGCTATAAAAGGAGCATGCAGGGACCGTTCTAGGCACGAGAAAGCACACGGACACGAAGAGAAGAAGAAGAACCACCGCAGCAACGCACAACTCTTCTGGACCTTGCGAGGGCTCCAGTAGAGTCACTCACACACACACGCTCCACTCACACCTTGAGACTTGGGAGCCCCTCCCTCTCTCACACTCGCTTGTAACCCCTACTATGAGCACCTCGGTGCAAGATAATACAGAACTCTCCTCTCCCACTGGACCTAGGGTATTTCTCGACCCAAACCAGTATAAATCGCCTGTGTTCTTCTTGCACACCATCCGGATCCCCGACGCGTAGACACTCATTACTCGTTGGTGCTAGGACCACCGTTTCTTACACCGACAGTTGGCGTGCCAAGTAGGGGATGTTGGCGCGTCACGACTAACCAATTCTTGTGGGTTCTGGATGGCAACCCCGCTTCATCTTGGCACGGTGATCCGATTTGAGAGCCTAGAGTTCATGTCTCTAGGTTACAACTACGACATGATCCTCCTCCCACCCGGAACTCCATACGACAGTGACTTCTCTCCGCACCGCCAGAGGTGTGGGAGGCGTTCCGGCCATCATAGTCATCGCTCTCGTCACGCTCGTCATGCGTGGCGGGTATAGGGAAATCCTCGTCCTAGATCAGGGATTAGGGATGAATCCCCAAGCTCCTATGAGTTGTCTTGCGCGGCTACCGAGGTAGGCTCCCTCACAAGGGACCTATCATGCATTGGCCTGACCATAGATGCAGCACCGATGGCACAGGACATGATGGCAAAGCAACACGTTGAGGAACCACCGCGCTACATGGGCTCCGCGTCGACATTAGGAGGGCCCATGGCGGCAATGTCGTCGTTCCCATATGGACTCGACAATGCCACCATAATCCACTCTCGCTCAGTGTGTCCCACCATGAAATCCTACGCGGGGCTTCCCGAGTATCATCTACCCACTGCCTTTGAGCTCTTTGCAACCACGACAGAAACATCTAGCACAGACTCCTCGGGGGACAGTGATGGATGGGCCATCGTGGACTTCTTTGGGCTCCGTGACCCGAAGGGTTTACGTCGGTTCATGGGTGCGTACAACTATTCTTTCAACTGCCCTGACTCCGATGGGGAGAACCATGACCCTTCACGTGAATGCTTTCATGTAGGGGATGAGGAGATTGCCCTATGGGACGCCACCCCCGTAGGACAGAGCGTTCACGCTCCACTTCAGCAAACTCTGCCCACAGGGCCCCCGCGGGATCGAGTCGCGATGTCCGCCCCCGTGGGGACTCATCGAGCCGATCTTGAACAACTCCACGAACTCAAAGCCAAGGCCGATGAGGACCGCCGACAGCTAGTGCACCTCCGGGCCACCCTTGAACAAGGGCATTTTGGCCGAGGGGATGGTGGAGCAGCCCGACATAGGGCTTGCAATGTCAACCGCCGTATCAACAATGATGAGGGGGGCGACCAGCCCCTATTCTTCGCAAGGGCAAGCCAGAACATCGCTATGGCGACAATACTCCTCCGAATGATGCCAGAGCCTTCCACCGCAGAGGGCGATAAGTCCACAACGAGCTTCACAGGCTTCTTGAGTGTGCCGCGGTGCAGCAGGCCGAGAGCTCTGCGTCTCGATGACGCGAGCTCAAGGCCGAGCTGCCCGCAGCACCCTCTAGGCAAGAAAAGGAGGCCTCGATCCACCCTAAGCCCCGAAGGGCATCGAAACACAACAAGGCCCCATCAGTACGCGACTGACTCGGCAACGAAGCCGATGCACGTGCCGTTCTTGACGTGCACTGGCGTAATAAGGAGGATGGCGCTGCGCATGGCTATCATCCACAACGAGGTGGACACTACGACAATGAGGAAGACCAAAGCCCCTCACCCGAGCCTCTAGGTCCCCGCGTATTCAGCGAGGCTATCCAGAGGGCTCGATTCCTAGCCCGATTCTGACAACCGCCCAACATCGTCAAGTACTCTAGGGAAACGAACCTCGAGTTGTGGCTTGCTGACTACTGCCTAGCTTGTCAGCTGGGCGGCGTGGATGATGACCTGCTCACCATTTGTAACCTACCTCTGTTCCTGGCCGATCCAGCGAGGGCTTGGCTGGAACACCTTTCGTTGCGGCAGATGTGTGATTGGGCTGACCTAGTCAAGGTCTTTGTGGGGAACTTCTAAGGCACATACGTGCGCCCTGGGAATACCTAGGACCTTAGGAACTACTGCCAGAAGCCGGACGAGACTCTTTGAGAGTTTATCCGACGCTTTTCCAAGCAATGCACCGAACTCCCCAATGTCACCGATTCGGATGTCATCGGAGCATTAATCGTCGACACCACTTGTAGGGAGCTAGTCCATGAGTTGGGCCGCAAGTCCCCTACAAAGACAAGTGAGCTCTTGGATATCACCACCAACTTCGCCACAGGTGAGGAGGCAGTCGGGGCCATCTTTTTCGAGACCAAGGGGAAATGAAAGGAGGATGCCGCCAAGGGCTCCCCCTCCCATGACCCCAAAAAGAAGAAGAAGAGAGGCAGGACGGGGAAGCAACAGCATCAAAAGGATGCCCTCATCACTGTAGCAAACCGCAAGAACCCCCGAGCCCCCCCGCTCAGGGCCCCTAGAGTTTTTGACGAGATGCTCAAAAAGTCATGCCCTTATCATAGGGGCCCAACGAAGCACACCCTAGAAGAGTGCACCATGATGCGCCGCTAATTCTCTTGGGGCGATCAGCCTAAGGATGACGCCGAGAAGAAGGCACCAGATGCCCAAGGGGTGATGACAAAGACGAAGGGTTCCCCAAGGTGAAGAACTTCTTCATGATCTTTAGCAGTCGTTCGGCACAACTCACGACGAGACAAAGAAAGCATGAACACCGAGAGGTCTACTCTGTGGAGCCCGCCACCCTGTACTTCCTCGATTGGTCCGAAGAGGCCATCACATTCGATCGAGAAGATCACCTAGGTTACATCCTGAACCTAGGGTACTACCCACTTATCGTCGATCCTATCATTGGCAACACCCGACTCACTAAAGTCCTAATGGACGGGGGCAGTGGCCTCAACATTCTGTACGCTGAGACTCTCGACCTCATGGGGATCAGTAGGTCTCAGCTACGAGCCAACGCCGCACCATTCCACGGTGTTGTGCCAGGGCAACGTGCCACCCCTCTTGGACAGATCGATCTCCCCGTCTACTTCGGGACTCCTTCCAATTTTAGGTGGGAAACCCTCACCTTTGAAGTTGTCGGGTTTCATGGGACCTACAACGCCATTTTGGGGCGACCATGCTACGCTAGGTTCATGGCCGTCTCCAACTACACCTACCTCAAGCTGAAGATGCCCGGCCCCAGTGGCATCATCACTGTCGGCTCCACATACAAGCACACCTATGAGTGCGACGTGGCCTACACCGAGTACGCCGAGGCCCTCTTCGAGTCAGCGGCACTGGCTGCTAATTTGGAGAGGCTCTCCGAGGGGATCCCTGACCCCAAGCGTCACGCCGGCAGCTTCGAGCCAGCAGAAGAAGTTAAGCTTGTCCCGCTCAGCCCCAACGACCCTGATGGCAAGGTACTGAAGGTCAGCGCTGCGCTCAACCCTAAATAGGAAGCAGTGCTCGTCGACTTCCTCCGTGCCAATGCTAACATGTTTGCGTGGAGTCCCTTGGACATGCCGGGCATTCCAAGGGAGGTCACCGAGCACTCCTTGGACATCCAAGCCGGCTCCAAACCAATGAAGCAGTGGCTGCGCCGATTCGATGAGGAGAAACACTGAGCCATCGGGGAGGAGATAGATAGACTTTAGCGGCCGGATTCATCAAGAAAGTATTCCATCTGAAGTGGTTAGCCAATCCTGTGTTAGCTAAGAAGAAAAATGGGAAGTGGAGAATGTGTGTAGATTATACCAGTCTAAATAAAGCATGTCCAAAGCACCCTTTCCCGCTGCCTCGTATCGATCAAATAGTAGATTCCACCGCGGGATGTGAGTTGTTATCCTTCCTTGATGCTTTTTTCGGCTACCACCAAATAAAGATGAAAGAGTCTGATCAGCTCGCAACTTCTTTCATCACTCTGTTTGGCACATACTGCTACGTAACCATACCATTCAGCCTCAAAAATGCGGGAGCCATGTACCAGTGATGCATGCTTAGAGTTTTTGGAGACCTTATCGGGTGAACTATTGAGGCATACGTAGATGATATCATTGTCAAGACCAAAACGGCCAACGACCTCATCATCGACCTGGATGCAGCATTTTGTTGCCTCAGGAAGAAAAATATCAAGCTAAACCCCAAAAAGTGCATCTTCGGTGTACCCCGGGGCATGCTGCTAGGGTTCATCATCTCTGAGCGTGGCATCGAAGCCAACCCAGAAAAAATTTCAGCCATCACTAACATGGCACCGATTCAAAACCTGAAGGGGGTACAAAAGCTCATGGGGTGCCTGACATCCCTCAGCCACTTCATTTCACGTCTCTACGAAAAGGATCTGCCCCTGTACCGCCTCCTAAAGAAATATGAGCACTTCTCTTGGACACAAGAGGCCCTCAACAAGCTCAAAGCGCTGCTTTCCAAAGCTCCTATTCTTGTGCCCCCCTCAGAAAAAGAACCCCTCTTGCTATACGTTGTGGTGACCAACCAGGTGGTCAGCGCAGCCATCATCGTTGAGCGATAGGAGGAGGGGCATGCACTCTCGGTCCAACGACCGATCTATTTTATCAGTGAGGTTTTGTCCAAAACCAAGACACGGTATCCACAGATCTAGAAACTACTCTACGCCATGGTCTTGGCTCGGCGAAAGCTACGACACTACTTCGAATCCCACCCAGTGAATGTGGTCACATCCTTCCCCCTGGGGGAGGTGATCCAAAATCGAGAAGCAACGGGTAGGATCGCCAAGTGGGCCATCAAGCTCATGGGCGAAGGTCTCACCTACATGCCTCGAAAAGCTATCAAGTCACAGGTCCTCGCTGATTTCCTAGCCGAGTGGACTAGGTCCCAACTACCACCAACCTAGGTCCAGGCCGAATATTGGACGATGTACTTTGACGGGTCCCAGATGAAGACTGGCACCAGCGCTGGTCTCATTTTTATCTCCCCTCTCAGAGTTTGCATGCGTTACATGATCCGGCTCCACTTTGCGGCCTCTAACAATATAGCAGAATACGAGGCACTGGTCAACGGCCTCCACATTGCCACCGAGCTAGGGATCCGGTGCCTCGACGTCCGAGGGGACTCATAGCTCATCGTCGATCAAGTGATGAAGGAGTTGAGCTGCCATGACCCCAAGATGGAATCCTACTACAAGACAGTGCGGCGTCTGGAGGACAAGTTCGATGGCCTCGAGCTCAATCACATTGCGCGCAAATACAATGAGGCCACAGACGAGCTAGCAAAGATCGTGGTAGGTCGAACCACGGTTCCCTTGGACGTCTTCGCCAGCGACCTCCACAAGCCCTCTATCAACTACGGGAAGCTGGAACAAGAGGGTGACCAACCACTAAAAGCTCTATGTTTGGTGTTGGTAATTAGTGACAATGCCTAAGTACTAAACCTATGCCTAAGTTGTATATAGCATATGAGGATTAGTACATTCCAAGGTTGGTGGCAAGATGGACATGGTGATCATGATGGCCACACTTGGATTTGGACGCAATCCTACGTGATCAAGGCAAAGGTATATGCTTAAGGGTTGTGTTTTAGTAACCAAGACACCTAGTGGGTGTGGTTACATTATAGGATAGATAGCCGTACTATAAAGAGGGGAATGACATGGCTATTGAACTCCTAAGTGCCTCTAGGTGTGCATTTCATAATCATATGCATTTGGATAGAACTAATAACGCCTCAAAAAATGATTGTGAAAACGCTAACAAAATCACACATGACATGATCACTTGGTGGTGTTAGCACATTTGCGATGGCGTTGGAGTTTGAGCGGTAGAGAGGGTTTGGGGTCCTCTCTCCCTCCCGCTGAGCATGCGAGGTGGGATTTAGGCGTTTTTGAGGATTTGAAATGCCTATTTTCCTTTACACCAATGTCGAGATTTGGAGGCATTGTCACATGTTGTTTCACGAGCTAAAACATGTGCTAAAGTGACACACATACTTAGTCTAGCTCATATGTGAAAGGGTGGATCAAACGGAGGCGAACGGAGGTCACAGAGGTGACTGGACGCGTCCGGTCAGTGCTCTGTGTTTGTGTGTGTCTTAGTCTTCTGATCGGACGCGGTGGCACATCCGGTCACGATCGACCGGACGCGTCCGGTCGCGTCCGGTCGTGGTGGGTGCTTATTGGACTCAAACCGGACGCTAGCATTGTGGCGTCCGGTTCATCTAGCAGCGCGTCCGATCGCTCACTCGTTGGAGTGCTGCTCAGGCTTGACCAGCGCGTTTGGTCAGTTACGGGACCAGCACATCCGGTCAAGCTACGCGCGTGGGTAGTGTGCGACCAGCGCGTCCGGTCAGTTTGACCAGCACGTCTGGTCAGCACGACTGCAGCAAAATCAAGTGCCTAATGGCTCTATTCGAAGGGGTATGTCTATAAATACTCGTTGGCCGGCTCTTTGGGGAATTGCTTGGCTTGTTGATCATTCTAGCACTCTTTTGAGCTGAGCACATCCACTCCCACTCATCTCCCTTGCTTGTCTGCCTAATCAAAGCGAGATTAAGTGATCTCAAGTGCATTTGCTTATGTGTTTACATCTAGTTGGCACTTGGGTGTTCATTTGCTATGGGATTCTTGTTTCTCTTCGTGGTTGCCGCCACCTAGACGGCTTGGAGCAGCGGTGGAGGTCCGGCACGCGTCGGTGATTGTTCGTGGCCAGCTCCGGTGAGCTTGTTGTGAGGGGTTGTTGTGGTTCCCCGACGGAGCGCCGAATTCTAACTCTAGTGGATTGCTCATGTCGGAACTTCTCGCCATTTGGTAGGTTCTTGTGGCGCCTTTTGAGAGGCTCGGTGTGTGATACCGATTAGCCACCGAACCATGTGGTGTAGGGAGACACAATGGGGACTAGCGTGCCGACAAGCACGTGAACCTCAGGATAAATCATCGTGTCTTCATTTCGTTGAGTGTGATTGATTTGTCTCAGTGGATTGGTTATCTTGAATATCATCACTTGGAATTATTGATTGGTTGGCTCAATTCATCGCCCCTTAGTGAAATATTTCTTACCCTACTCTTGTATTACATTTCAAGTACTTAGTTGTTTTCTCTAGTGCTTAGTAGCTTGAGTAGAGTAGCCTTCTAGTTTTTCCTCTTGCGGTTTGACTTGTGCGGTTAAGTGATATATATATTAGAATTGTCTTTTGGATAGGTGGCTTGCAACACTCCATAGGCTAGGCAAAACTCGCTTCTCGCTATTTGTTATTGCTAATTAAATTGTCTAGCACTTTTTGTAGAAAAGTTTCATTAGGCTATTCACCCCCCTCTAGCCATCAAGACCTTTCAACCACCCGAGCCTACGCTGGGGTCGGATCCTCCTGAAGGAACCGATCCCCTCTCGACCCCCGAACCTGAGGTCATGGACATAGAACGACTCGACCATGACGATGAACCAGATTGGCGAATCCCATATCTTGAACATCTTGTCTAGGGGGTGCTTCCCTCGGATCAGACGCAGAAAGTCGTTCGTACTGCTAGGCAGGGAACTATACAAACGCAGCGCCTCGAGAATCCTGCAGCGTTGCATTCCTACCAAGGAGGGGAGGCAAACTGCTTTGGGAAATCCACTCGGGGGCTTGTGGCCACCACGCAGCACCACATACATTGGTCAGGAACACCTTCAGGCAAGGCTTCTACTGGCCAACGGCGGTGGCCGATGCCACCAAGGTCATACGTTCTTGTGAGGGGTGCTAGTTTTACGCGCGGCAAACGCATCTCCCAGCACAAGCTCTCTAGACAATTCCCATTACATGACCCTTTGCTGTGTAGGGTCTCGACCTAGTTGGGCCTCTACAAAAGGCACCCAAGGGCTACACACACCTACTTGTCTCCATGGACAAGTTTTCCAAATGGATCGATGCTCGCCCTATCTCCAAAATCAAGTCTGAGTAGGCGGTGTTATTCTTTACGGATATCATCCACAGGTTTGGGGTTCCTAACTCCATCATCACCGACAACGGCACGCAATTCACCAGCAGAAAATTCTTGGAGTTTTGCGACCACCACCACATCCGTGTGGACTGGTCAGCAGTGGCCCATCCAAAAACAAATGGTCAAGTCGAACGTGCAAACGACATGATCCTACAAGGCCTAAAACCAAGAATATTCAACCGGTTGAACAAGTTTGTCAGAAGATGGCTCACTAAACTCCCCTCCGTCATTTGGAGTTTGAGAACAACCCCGATCCACGCCACAGGACTGATGCCGTTTTTCATGGCCTATGGGTTCGAGGCCATCCTCCCCACTGATCTTGAGTACGGCGCCCTAAGAATCAAAGCTTACGACGAATAGGGCAACCATACCACTTGCGAAGAGGCGCTAGACCGTTAGACGAAGCACGAGACGTCGCGCTACTACATTCAACCAAGTACTAGCAAGCCCTGCGGTGCTATCATTCCTGATGCATCCGAGGCTGAGTCTTCAGCGTCAGAGATCTAGTGTTGAGGCTCAGACAGTGCAACAAAGGGCGTCATAAGCTTACACCACCATGGGAAGGCCCGTTCATTGTCGCCGAGGTGCTAAAACCCGAAACCTAAAAGCTGGCCAATGAGAAGGGTGAAGTCTTCACCAATGCTTGGAACATCGAGCAGCTATGTCGCTTCTACCCTTAGGCTCTCAAGCTTTGTATATACTCTTATCTCGAAAGCAATAAAGAAACATTCTTTACTTATCACACTTTCAAGAGTCGATTCAAACCCGCTAGCAGGGTCAAAAGCATCTTTTCTTTACCACGTAGTCAGAGCGAGGCCCAACCCTGCCATTGATAGAGCCGAGCCTCTCTCAGGGGCTAGGTGGGGGGGACCCCCCTGATCCCTAATGTTTTTTCTTTTCTGATCGCTTTTTAACTATGTCCCAAAGCTCCCTCCTGTACTTTGGTTAAAGAACTGTGAAATTCAAAGGAGCAAGAGAACGTACCAAGGTCAAGGATAGCCGAGCCGCGAGACCGCCTACGCCCTTGGACTATGGCATCTTCACTCACCATTCTTCGCCCAAGGGACGACTCGTGCTCCAGAGGGCTTCACGGAAGTTTACCCAAGGATGGGACGGGAAACAAGGGTTCGGAAGGCAAAACAAAAAATGATCGCACAACTTTCTTTTCGAGGTACCTAGCAAGCACGAATACGACAAAGGGGGAACCCTTTGGATCAGATGAATGACAAGTTTGGGCTCTGCCCACACTGCTAAAGCTACGGCACCCCCAAGTAACACTAAGTCATTGAGGTCAGACCACATGCCAAGGGGCACACGCAGATATAGGAACTCGAAAGAAAGTAACATACGCGAATTACCAGTGATTTCGTCATAAAGGCCCCAAAAAGCCACATGCTTGTTTCACCAATAGAGACTAACTTATTACATAGGCACCATGGCATAGACTTCTTCATAGGTCAAGGGGGGAGGGATGACTTCATCCTCAAACCGAGCCGCTAAGACGGCGCCAGGAGCCTCGGCCGCGTCAACTAGCTTCTCTAGGTTGGAGTCGGGCATGTCGACGAAGCCCTCACTGACGCTCTGAAGGTTGAGACCATCATAATGCAAGGTCATCACCACCAGAGTCTGCTGCACACCAGTGTGGAGGGCGTCACGTACCCGATCATGCACACCGCCATAGAGGACGGTGAGGCGACTCTGAAGAGAGCTACCTAACTGCCTCCCTTCTGGAAGTTCAAGAGCATCACAGACCGCCACCACTCATTCTACAAGGCGGTGTGCTCCCTGGTCTCGTCATTCAAGGCCATCTGCAGCACGGCAGAGGCCATGGTGGCGTCGGTCAAATCTTTCTCCAGGCCTACTCCAAGCAAAAGAGGATAAGGAGATAAGTACTAGAAACGGCAATTAAAACCTGGGGATAAAGTTGAAAGAATATCACCTTCCGCTTTACGCTTCCATTGCAGAATCTCCGCACGAGCTGCCTCAGTCATTTGGATGGCCTAAGCCACAGCGCCTACTTTCAGCTCAAGCTCTGTCTTCATCTCCGCTAGCTCGGTGCGGAGGCCTTGGGCAGTGGCATCCTCATGATCTGCGTCATCCCTCAAGGCATCTCGCTTGGTGCTTACTTGAGCGAGCCCCTGCTCTAACCCTTATGTCTTCTGTGCCAGGGAAGTGGCTTCCTTATGGGTTGTGGCTAGCTCCTCCTTCAGATTGGAGCAACACACGCGGAGATCCGCCACCTCCGTGCTCCGCTTGACTAGCAAGTCATTCGCCCGTGTGAGGGATTCCCTCTGCTGGTCCAGCTAAGCCTGGAGACCTTTGTCTTGGCGGAGTAGCTCGGCCTTGGCCCAAGACCTCGCCTTCAGCTCCTAAAGCAAAAAAGAGCATGTTCCAGGGACCCTCGTCGGAAAGGAAGGGGGAATGGCTGCAGAAAAATAAAGAGGGACTCACCTTGACGGCTTGGGGTAGGTCTTCGGTAAAAATGTGTAGTAGCGTCTACAGAGACCACCCGGCCAGATTCCCAAACTCCTCGAGGACTGTCCTGTGCACTTCCTCCTCCTCCTCCTCAGGGCTGCCCACAAAGACAGGTACTAGGACAGTCTGCGGATAGGCCTCGAAGCGAACAAGGGCCAAGTTCCCCTCGACCTCTTGCCCCTCCGGCGCACCCGGGGGGGCCATCTCCGCGGTGCTGAACATTTCAGCGTCCATCACTGCCTTCCCATGTGGCCTAGGGGGCTCATCCGAGGAGATGGTATGAACCTCCCTCTCCTCGCCGTGACCCCCCAGTTGATTCTCCAACTGAGGCGACGTCAGGGCCGCCTCCGCTGCCGCCCTCTCTGTTACGATGGGCGCCCCGTGCTCATCAGCCTCGCCGGCTTTGGCCATCGTGGCCTCGTCAGTCTTGGCCAGTGCGGCCTCATCGGTCTTCGCCGCCGAAGTCTCACCCACCATGACCCCCTCAGCCTCCTGCTGTTTGGCAGTCTCGGCCCTAGTGCTGGCCTCCTCCTGTGCGACCTGCGCCGCCTCGGCAACGTGAACTGAGGCGGCTCCATGCTGTAGGGCAGCCCCAGTAGCAGCACCCACTGGGCCACCCGACCAGCCTCACCGGGGGAAGAGAGAGCCCCCGACTTAAGCGCCTTATGGGGCACCAAGGGGGGCACCCTAGCCCTCTGGCACATGATGCAGGGATAAACAGAGTAAGGCGACCGTGAGAAAGAGAAAAAAGCCACGGGGGAACAAAAACCACCACGCCACACGTACCTTGACCGGGAAAAGATGATCTTCCTCTTCTTCATCACCGTGATGACCGCCGTGGCCGTCCCCTCCCCCGATTCCTATCGCTGGGGTGGCGGTGGCGACGGTGGTAGGACGACAGAAGCCTTTGTCGCTGAAGAACCTAGGTTAGGGCCCACCGGGGCATCTGGAGCCAAAGGCCACCCTCTGGCAGTCGAGGCCGCCTCCTCGGTCTTCTAAGGAGGTGGCGAAGGCACCTGTTCAAAAGGATATTTGCTCGCCGTCCCCACCTTGGGTGCCACCGCCGATGGCCCAGAAGGAGCAGTCCTCAGCACCGAGGCATCTCCGCCTCCTACTAGGAGCGTTAGGCTCCGCTCAGGCCTCTCAGGCCTCGGTGCCTAGGAGGAGGTTCCCCGCAACACCATCATCTCGCCAGGGGCAAGGGGCCAGGCCCCCACCCTCTCCTCTGGGAGCGCCGAGCTCCCCTAGGGCCTTGGTCCCCTAGTAGGAGCACCTGGCGAGGGCACCTTGCTACCAAGGCCCCATGCCTCCACCGCCTCAACCAAAGAGGTCTTTGAGTCATCACCGTCCGTTTCTGGTTCTGACGGTGACTCCTCTAGGGGAAGCCCGTCACGCGCTTGCTGTAGCCGGCGCTTCTTGAGGGCTTCCCTCGCGCGAACATCCTCATTGCACTTCTTCTTCTCTGCGTCCTTCTTCTGCTTCTACCCTTCGGTGAAGAGTCGGTTCCGCTCCCGCTGCCCCTGGTCCTCTTGATGAGGACAACGCCATGCTGGACACACCAATATTATGGTCTTCCCCAAGTTGCAATTCGTCCCCAACTCAGCTGCCACGTCACCCTCGGATTCAGCAGACACGTCATCACTGTTTTGGTCATAACTTTATCATACGACAACGAAACAGGGCGTTCTTGGATGCGTTGGAAAGGGGATGATGACGCCGTCATTTTGGATCTGGTCCCAGCTCTAGAAGGTCCGTGGATCATTCTGTGTGACCACAGCAAGGTGTTGTGTCACCTATTTGGGCCAACTTAGCCATGTATCGTGTCGGGCCTTAAGCCCAAGTTGTGGGCACCCAACCCCTAGCCGTCCCCAACCCTAGGTCGAGTCTTAGACTATAAACACAGCCGCCGCCACTGTTAGACAATTGGGTTTTGTTTAGAGTTTAGTTTTTCATTGAGAAACTGAATCATTCATTGTAACTGTGGTGACAAATCCTTTTACAGTGATCCAGGGCCCCTGTTCTTGATCTCCTCTACTGTGTTGATTAGTCCTTTGGAACTGAATTCTCGAACCCTCTATTGATATTCACGTCATTCATATTTGCAATTTCAGATTGCGTGTTTTACTTCTTGCTTGTGCTCTTCGATTCGCTTGCAAGAAAAGCCTTCTTGGCGAGGTCAATCAAGTTGTGCTTGGTTGATAACCAACGGAGCAGTGGTATAACAGTTGCAGGGTTCGAATCCTATCTGATTTGAAGCCGGATCGCCAATGTTGAGATCTCCACAAATCAAACTTACTGGCTACCTTTCGTAAGATCGGGCCTGTACTCATCACCTCTAGAACCGGGGGCTCGAAGTCCCTCATCACTAGCCCCTAATAACGGGACGACATCAATAACACAGGAAGAGACCGATAGAGAACAGAGAAAACACCAAAATATTGGTCATACTCACTAGGGAGATGTATCCCCGGGTGGGACGCATCCGGACCCGATTCAACTTCGCCACGGTGAACCCTACCGCCACCGTGTAAGCCACCCTCCTGGTGACCTCGGTCATCAAGAGGGAGGCATCGGACATCTGACACCCCTCCAACGGTGCTCCCTCCTCCATCTCGTCCAAGCGTAGCCGCCGCGCCATCAGCGGCAGAACCTGTCACCGATGAAAGGCGGCGACGACTTCAGCCGCAGTAAGGCCGCCATCTCACAACCTCCTTAGGGCGTCGAGCAGCGGCTGTAGCTTGGGCTGCTCAGAGGTAGGGGCCCCCACCTCCACTTCTCTGGCCTCTCCGTCACGACGCAACCTATGTAGGGAGGCAGTCGGCCGTCGTCGTTGCGAAGATAGAACCAGCCCTCCTGCCATCCCCTGTTGGACGATGTGAGTTGGGCGAGGATGTACAGGTTCGACCGCTCTTGGCGCACCTGTAGGGTGCAGCCACCGGCCCTCACCATCTTCCGGGGACCTCCACCGTCAGCCGCCTTGGTGAAGTGCTCCGCCTTAAAGAGGTGAAGCCAGAGGTCCCAGTGGGGAGGGACGCCCAAATATCCCTCGCAAACGGCGGCGAAGATGGCAGCCTGCGAGATAGAGTTGGGATTAAAGTTGTGAAGCTCCACCCCGTACTAGACAGGCAGCGCTCACAGGAATCGACTCACCGAAATCGCCAACCCCCGCTCATGGAATGCCATGAAACTAAGGACATAGCCCGCGAGCGGATTTGGCATGTCGACTTCCACCCCTAGTGCAATCCACTCCGGCGCGGCGGCGTCAGTGACGGGGTGGAGAAGACCCTCCTCCACGAGCTCCTCCAACTTCTCCTAGGTCACGGACGAGCGGTTCCAGGGCTCCACTGGCATAGCAGGGGGAGCCATGAGATGGGTGGTAGCGACAGGCGACACTGACGAGGTTGGTCTTTTTTCTTTCCTCTCTCCTGCTCTGACTCTCCTCGTTCGTGACCGCGGCACAGAAGCGAGGAAGGCGAGAGCGATTGATGGGGTAGGGAAACGCAGCGCCAGCCGCACACTTATATAACTAAGAATGGGAAGGCGAACAGGCAAAACCCCAAGAGACAAATGAATCTACCGCATTTTTACTGCGGAATCGACGGAAACAGGCATGATTATTTCCTTTTTTCTCGGTAACTGCATGGGCACCCGCGCCACATTAATTGCACCTGCCCGTGGGCGGAACGTCCCATCCGGCCACGACCACTACGGCAACCACTTCACCTCCCCGAGAAAACTACCTAGAAAGGCACGCCCGTCTTCCGCTCACAGCAGGCAACAGACCCTTTTGCTAGATTCCGTCTCCAAGAGGAAGTTGCAGATGCAAAACACCCTGAGCCCTTTTATAGCCAAGACCAAGCCCAACAGTACCAGGGCACTCCAAGCCATACCCAGGACCCCCGTAGGCGTCAACCAGTGGGATCCCATCTGAGGGAGGCACTGAGCCCTCAGGGCCCATCAAACGACTCTGAGGCCCACTAGATGACCCTCGGATAACATGGAACGAGCCTTTGAGAGACCTCTCGCCATGCGTAGGGCTCGAGGGCTGCCCTTGCGCCACAAACAACGCTTCAAATTCGCACTACACTCCAAATCAAGACCTTGGAAGCATACCCTATCCTTCCAAGGACTCGGGGGCTACACCCGCCGGGTGCACTCGCGCGCAGCCCCTAGAAATAGGCACCCAAACGCCAACCGATGGTGCAAAACTCAGCACGAGCTGACTCAACTCCTGACCAGTGTATAGCCTCTGAAGGAGTATACCTACTCCTCCATAGGCTCGGGGGCTACACCTGGTGGGTGCGCTCACGTGCACCACCTCAGAAAAAAGCAACCAAAAAATAAACCAAGGCCTCAGCAACGACTGGGCCAAACCCCGGCAAAGAGCATAGCCAAGTTACAGCCTCTGAAGGAGTATACCTACTCCTCCACAGGCTCGGGGCCTACTGTCAGGTACCACAATTAGGGGTACCTAAATTAGGGCGAAAGCCCACCACAAATCAAGCACCCGACCTCCCCTTTAAGGGAAAAATCAACATGAAAAGATCCACGGGCCGAATCTCCCCTTGCTAGGCCTCCAGCAAGTCGCTGAGCAAATCAGCCCGTGTCCTCGCTTCCTCCGAGGCCTCACATAGAGGGGTCTCGGAGCACCTCTGATTCGCCCGAGGCCTCCGCCCCTGGGGTCTCAGACACAGGTTGACCCCCAGTGGCATCACCACCCCGCTTGAGCCCTGGAGGTGGCATTGTCCATCTCTGACTCGCCCGAGATCGACCTTTGATGCCGCTCTCCCATTGGTGCGCTAGAGACCTCCCGTGACGTCACCCACGTTCTCACGTCTGCCCAACCGGACAGGCCGGGAATGATCGAGGTCAAATCACCATGCCCTCGACTGCAACAAACACAGGGAAAAGCTGCTGACCACTATGCCACCCATGACGGCACTATACGTATGATTCGTGCGTGCTCAGAGTACGAAACAATTGCTTTGGACCACTATTCCCACGATCAGGATGAGGTTGCATGGCCTCGGCCCTCTACGCCAAGTCAAACTCCAAGGACAAATATGCCACGCCGGCTACAGGACCAGGTATGACGGGGCACGTCGCTACAATACCGAAAGACAGAAACCACTCCCTCAACAGTGATGCCCATGCCTAACATGTAGCAGCAGTACCAGAAGTACCGACACCATGCTTCCACAGTGCATGCCACGACGCCACCGGATAAAACCCTCCCGAGGCCTCGGCTCTCTCTCTAGGATTGCACCACATACCAACATCTTGTAACCTTGTACCTCCTTGAGGATATAAAAGGAGCATGTAGGGACCGTTCTAGGCATGAGAAAGCACACAGACACGAAGAGAAGAAGAAGAACCACCGCAGCAACGCACAACTCTTTTGGACCTTGCGAGGGCTCCAGTAGAGTCACTCACATACACACTCCACTCACACCTTGAGACTTGGGAGCCCCTCCCTCTCTCACACTCGCTTGTAACCCCCTACTATGAGCACTTCGGTGCAAGATAATACAGAACTCTCCTCCCCACTGGACGTAGGGCATTTCTCGGCCCGAACCAATATAAATCGCATGTGTTCTTCTTGCACACCATCCAGATCCCTAACGCATAGACACTCATTACTCGTTGGTGCTAGGACCACCGTTTCTTACACCGACAAGTAGAATGGCTTCCACTTTGTCCAACAGCCTGAACTAGAAATCAGTTGACAAGTACACTAAAAATCTAGACTATTGTAAAATCAGACATGTGATTGTGGCCAAAGTTATGGATACCAGAAGTCAACTCAGAGTAGAAATCTCTCCAATACAGGCAAAGAAGAGCTTCTACTGGAGTCTGGACTTTGTTTTGTGCGAGGAGATGCACACTCTGAAAGGATCAAGATGCCCAAGAGGGGGGTGAATTGGGCTTCTCTAAAAATTAATTGCAAGAATTAAATCCTACAAGCCAAACTTCACCCCTAGTGCCTACTAGTATTCCTTGTGATTCTACCGATAAAAGTTTTGCACCCTAAGTTCCAATCCTAGACTAGCATGGCAATTCTAGGAAAGTAAACAAGTAATGAAAATAATGCACGAAAGTAAATGCTTGAAAGTAAGGGTTAGGAACACGGCGATGTTTTTCCGAGGTATCGAAGAGTCGCCACTCCCCACTAGTCCTCGTTGGAGCACCCGCGCAAGGGTGTAGCTCCCCCTTGATCCGCGCAAGGATCAAGTGCTCTCTACGGGTTGATTCTTCGACACTCCGTCGCGGCGAATCACCCAAAACCGCTCACAACTTGAGTTGGGTCACCCACAATCTCGTCAGATGATCACCAAACTCCCAATCACCACCAAACCATCTAGGTGATGGCGATCACCAAGAGTAACAAGCTAGAGCTCTCACTTGACCACAACAAGCCTAATGAGAAGATGGATGTACACTTGCTACACTCTTGTCACTAGAGAGGATTCTCAAACTTTGATTCGCAAATCTCTATCCTCACTAGGGCTCTTGCACTCCCTTGCACTCTAAAGGTGTTTCTCAGCTAAATAAATGAGCAAGAGACCTCTAAAAGAGGTGGAGGGGATGTATTTATACACCCCTTAGACAAATCCAACAGTTACCTTTCGAATCAGCAAAACACGCACTGACCGAACGTGTCTGTCGATATGACCGGACGCGCCGGTCAGGTGTAACGGTCGAAAACCGAAGCTACGCTGAGTGACCAGACGCGCCGATCTGTGATGACTGGACGCGCCGGTTTGAGATGACCGGACGCGCCGATCAGGGATGCAAGAGCTTACTGGAAAAATGACCTAACGCACGACCGCGTCCGATCATAGGTGACCGGACACGTCAGGTCATCATGGGACCTTACTGGAACATAACCGGATGTGCCGATCACTACACAGTCACGTCCGATTACATTGTTTACCCTCTGGAACACGTGTCAGACTGACCACCGCATCCGGTCCTCTCAAGGACGGTGTCTGGTCGATCAGTTGAAACTGCAGTGAAGAGTTAGTACTGACCGGACGCGTCCGGTCATAGGTAAATGGCTCAAACGTATTCTAAACGCAACGCAACTTGAACCAAGTTGCTTCCAACTGAACTCTAAGCTTTTCTCGAGCTACCTAGTGCTAAGTTTGACAAGTGTGCACCACACCTAAACACAAGACTCACCTAGGTCAAGCTACTCGCTCATGCCCCCCTTTATAGTACGGTCAAAGGAAGAAACAAAGATCCTAACGACTATTCCAGATGTAACTCAACACCTTGACATCCGGAACTAACCGTCCTTAATCTTGTCGTTGATCCTTTGAAAAAAACCGAAACGATTTCCATCAAGGGACATGAATACCATATTGCCCAAAGCAGTTCTCATCTCCGTGACCTAACTTACCAACGTTTCTGCAAAACACATGTTAGTCATGGTAATTATGCGTTGTCATCAATTGCCGAAACCAACACCGGGGCCTAGATGCTTTCGATCTCCCCTTTTTGGTGATTGATGACAACACTTAGATTCAGAAGATATGAGTTGAGGTTTTCGATCATGCTTGGTTCACATAAGCATAAAGCTGTAAGCACAAGGGGTTAGTCATTGCTTATGTGTTCCAAGCCAACTGAGTGTACTCATAAGATAAAACATGAAGAGTTAGTACACATAAAACATAGCTCATATGAAATCAGAGTAAGGCACGGAAGCACAACCTTATGAGCTAAACACCATTAAGTGACATAAACATAAAGACATAGTTTCACAAACTCATAGTCACATAATGCAGGGCAAGAAAAGTAAACATGATGCATGAAAGTAGCACACACAAAAAATGAAACCCTCTATCACCACTCCCCCTGAATCTATGCTCTCTCTCTCTCCCCCTTTGGCATCAACCGCCAAAAACTAATCTAGGGATCTGACGGGGGAACAGAAGCTGTCGTGTCGGGTGCCGAGGAGCACGGAGAGATCATGAACTGTGAAGTATCCTCCTCAGACTCTGAACTGTCAGGCTGACCCTCTGAAGCTGAACATGGCAGTAAAGTAGTCTGGGTCTAGAGAGGAGGTGCAGTGACTGAAGGTGTAGAAGCAACTATCGGATCGGTCACTGTGGCCTGAGCCTGAAAGACACCTAGAGTGGGAGGATTTGTAGATGCAATTGAGGAAGGCAAAGTGTCTGTGGTAGCAGCCCCTATCACTAGAAGCGCAGCAGTCTCTGAAACCGATATGTCTGAGGTAGTCACAAAAGTAGAGTGCGACAGTGTCGGCTGTCTAGTCAGCTCGCTGTATGTAGCACTGAAATCAGGGAATGCCAGGCCTAAGAGAAGGTGTGGTCCCAGCTGAGCTGGTGGAGTAAATCTTGTCTGGATAGGCGTGTAGCTCGGAGACTGAAACGTCTGCGGTACCTGCTGCTAAGGAGAGGTGTACTGAAAACTCGGCTGCCCCTGACTCTAAGGTCCACTGGACTGTAAGGCTAAAGTCAGGACAGACGGTGGTGGCGGTACTCCCACAGTGACAAGGTGGCACAGGAGCTCTAAGTATTGCTGCTGAGTGGCTGCCTGCTGCCTCTGCATCTCAAACTGCTGTCGCTGAAACTCAAGCTGCTGCCTCTGGAGCTCGTCCGAGCGAGCCTGAATCTGTGCAAACGCTGCAGCTGAGTCCTGTGCCTGTCGCTGCATCTGTATCTCCTGTCTCTCCTGGGCCTGGGTCAACCTCTCAAGGATAGCCACCATGGCTGGATCTGAGCGGGAGGCTGAGCCAGAGCCACCGGCCTCATGGTCGTGAGGCCGAGGAGAGCGGTACCGGGGGATGGGCTGGTAGTCTTCATCTGTGCTGTCAGTGGCCACATCCTCGGCTTGATCAGCCGGCTGAGCATCTAAATCTACAAGCTCTGCCTCGGTAAGACCCTCAACGGTCTCGTCCTGCTCAGCGGCTGTCTCTGGTACCTCTGGCCTCTGTCGCTGTCCTAGGCCAGGTGCCTGCTCTCTAGTCACTGATGCCCACAGGTGGCGGATGTCATATTCTGGGAAGGCTATGGTAGTATCAGAGATTTCAGCTCTAATCTCTGCAGGCAACTCACAGGCAGTCCTGATGATGAAGCAGATCCAGTGTGCATATGGTAGCTGCCTGTGTCCCTTGAACCCCTCTGCTAAGGTATCCTCCATCTCACAAAGCATCAGATCCCAAAGGTCAAACGGGATCTGTGAGACGAGGTGATGTACCACCCATAGCTGCATGCGAGTGAGACCCTCTCTGTATCCAAGCCTCGGAAGAAGTGTCCTCCTCACTATAGCGTCCAGTACTCTCGCTATGGGTGTCAAGCTGGCTGGCGTGCGTCGAGACCCTTCGCCAAAAGGCTCACGGAAGCAGGGTTGAATCAAGTCAGTGGGAGGCACTGTCCCACCGTGAGGGCGTCTTGGAGGAGCAGTCTGTCCGAAGCACAACTGATGGATCTTGGTCTCTGAAGCGGGGAGTCTGAGAATCTCTCGTACCCTGGTGCTGTATAACCTGCGGTCACGACCTCTGAAAGCAAAGTGGATGAACTGATGTGCAGGGTCGATCCATAGTGACGAGTAAAACTCTCTGACCCAGGTTCCGCAGTATGCTCCAGTCCGTCTAAGTAGATCTGATAGTCCAGGCAAAAAAAACAGATGTGGACGAAGCTGCTCACCAACCACCTCAACTAGTGCCTCTAGTCGACAGACTCTCTAGGGTCTGAAAGCTATTCCACTGTCGACATAGGCCCTGTAGAAATCCTCGTGCAGAGGTGTGTAGAAGCCCTCTAACGCCCGGGGATCCCGCTGGGGTGGGAACCACCGAGTGACCTCAACGAACTTGAGGGCCTGGACCTATCTGGCTATAGCACCCCTGAGGTCAAAGTGCTCCATAGGGGGGTGACCTCTAGCCCTGGGAGGTGGACGACCTCCACGATGCTGACCCTCTGGCCTGGGAGTGACCTGAGCTCACGTACATCCTGAGCGACGACGCTGTGGAGTCTGTACTATCTGCTCCTCAGTCTCCTGTGGATCCTCTATAGGTTGCTCTGCGTGGGCATCCACTGTCTCCTCTGTGGCCTCTGTGCCGAGTTGTCGACCTTCAAGATGAAAGCGACTCTCGCCAATGCGAATACCACTGCTCCTGCCACCCCTTTCTGTTGCATCTGCTGCATCTGCCACTGCCTGAGCTATCTCTGCCTCTGTAAGAGTTCTCTTCCTTTTCTTGGCAGCAATCTTAACTCGCTTCCCATGAGCTACCTCTGTCCTCCTAGGGGGACTATCATCCCCATCACTAGGTGCCCCACCAGCGTTCTTGCAACGAACCATACTGACAAGAGGATGTACTGAGACAAACTAAAAAGGCAGATGATGTACTGAACCTTGTGAGGCTTGGCCTCAATCCGTATCCGCAGGCTTGGCCTTGGATTCACAACTGATCACCTGAACCACTCAGCACTGACAGGACAAACTGAAACGATAGCATAGATGGATCTACTATAAGCAACATATATATCTAAAAGATAAGCGAGATCCTAGTAAGAGCAAGCAGGAGAGGTAAGATATGAGATGACCGCGATAGCTACCTCGACGTGCGATGATCCAGTGATCGGAAGATGATCTCGACGCGTTAGGGTTACCCGAAGACGGTGACCGAAACCCTGGAATACAACGGACGATCGAGCGATAATTGAATTAGTAATTCACCGGAAAATCGACGGTAAACCCTAATCCAAGGAGAAGACATCACCTTGCGGAGACGGAGACGATCACGGAGACGGGGATGATTTCGAAGACAAAAACCTCATGACCTAGGGTTAGGGTTTTTGGTGAGAAAAAAAAAGGATCTCGGCAATGGGTGAGCGAGGTAGGGAGAGAACTCTGAGGAGAGGCTAGGGCTCGGTCTAGGCGCTACTGTGGCGGCGCAACTCCGGCGAGGTTGCAGGCGCGGGCGCGGCGGCTCAGTGCGGACGCTGACGCAAGCGCGGGCGCGGCGGCTTGGTGTGGTGGCGCTGCGGCAGCGGTGACGCGGGCGCGGCGGCTTGGTGCGGTGGTGCTGCGGCAGCGGTGGCGCGGGCGCGGGCGCGGCGGCGGAGCAGCTCAGTGCGGGCGTGAGGAGCTAAAGCGTGGCTCCGGCGAGGTCTGCGGGCTCGGTGATGGCGCGGCGGCGGAGGCACGGCGAGTTGGTGAGAAAAACGATGGTGGATGAAAAGGAAAAATAGATCCAATCGTACGGTTAAAAAGGGTGAGATCTGCTTTTTGCGTGATGACCGGACGCAGTGGTCGAATGACCGGACGCGGTGGAGTCAGCGTCCGGTCACATTCCAGTAAGCTCCTGGAATGACCGGACGCATCTGATTATCCACGATCGGATGCTGACAGCGTCCGGTTTGACATAGCCCAGAAATTTGGAACGGATGACCGGACGTGGTGGTGGATACCGGGACCGGACACGGTGGTCGACAGGGGCGCGTCCGGTGCAGCGTCCGGTTAGAGGTTCTGAAGAAAAACTTCAGGAATGACCGGACGCGCTGGTGGAGACCGGACGCGGTGGTGAAACTGAACCGCGTCCGATGCAGCGTTCGGTCCAGCGCCCGGTCACTGTAAAAAGCTCTTTTTCAAACCGTTTTTCGACGTGACTTCTCCCAATCAAGTTCCAATTCAAAGAGACTCAAATAAACACCAATTGGAACCTGATATGAGTGACCTCACTCAAACCCTCAAAATTTTCAAAATATTTTGCCTTAGGCTAGTATTATTTTTAAGAAAATATTCAATAAACACCCGAGGAGCAACGTATGGCCATGCAATAGAGTTTATGGACCCTTGGGAGCTTCAAATGCTCTCTCTATTCATGGACGAACACAGCGGTTACTCAAAGCTAAACCGAAAAGAAACGACAAAGCAACAACCATGCATATGCAATGCAAAACAAGACAGGAAGGCTAGGTTGCTTGTCAAGTTTGATCCATGGTTAGGCTTTTTCACACCTCCAAAGGAGGGTTATCGTAACCGTGTTAGACAAGTCCTAGATGCATTGCGGGAAAATAATCATGGCATAAAGTACAATGCAATGCAAGGGACAACACAAGCTCATCTTTTAAAATTACTAGAATCAAGCACATTTAGTTCACTTCTCAATCTACAAAAGGTAGCCTCATCTAAAGGTTTAGTGAAGATATCCGCTAATTGATTTTCACTTCTTACACCTTCTAGTGATATATCATTTTTAGCAACATGATCTCTTAGAAAGTGGTGGGGGATATCAATGTGCTTGGTGCGAGAGTGTTGTACCAGATTATTAGCAATTTTAACCGCACTTTCATTGTCACACAAAAGCGGCACCTTTTCAAGAACAACTCCATAGTCTAGGAGGGTTTGTTTCATGTATAAGATTTGTGCACAACAAGCCCCCACGGCAATGTATTCTGCCTCGGCGGTGGACAAAGCCACACTATTTTGCTTTTTAGATGACCAAGATACTAAGGATCTCCCAAGCAAATGGCATCCTCCGGATGTGCTTTTTCTATCAATTTTGCAACCGGCATAATCCGAATCAGAGTAGCCAACTAGTTGGAATCTAGCTCCTTTGGGATACCAAAGTACAATGCTTGGGGTATACTTAAGATATCTTAGGATTCTTTTTACGGCACTTAGGTGAGGTTCTTTAGGGAACGCTTGAAAGCGGGCACACATGCACACACTAAACATGATGTCGGGCCTGGATGCGGTAAGGTACAACAAGCTACCAATCATAGAACAGTAAAGAGTTTGATCGATTGGTTTACCTCCCTCATCTAGGTCAAGATGTCCATTAGTTGGTATTGGGGTCTTGATTGGCTTGCATTCTTCCATCTTGAATCTTTTGAGAAGATCCTTGGTATACTTTTCTTGAGAGATAAAAATCCCTTCTCTCATTTGCTTGACTTAAAACCCAAGGAAGAATGTTAGCTCACCAATCATTGACATCTCGAACTCTTTTGACATCAGTTCACCAAATTCTTTGCAATAATCTTCATTTGTTGACCCGAAGATAATATCATCAACATAGACTTGACAAATGAAGATCTCTTCATTAAACTTCTTGGTGAATAGTGTGGTGTCAACCTTCCTAATAATGAAGCCCTTCTCAATGAGGAAGTCCCGGAGGCGCTCATACCACGCTCTAGGGGCTTGCTTGAGCCCATATAGCGCCTTGGACAACCTATAAACATGATTAGGATATCTAGGGTCTTCAAACCCGGGAGGTTGTTCAACATAGACTAGTTCATTTATGAAACCATTTAAGAATGCACTTTTCACATCCATTTGATATAGTTTCATATCATGATGTGATGCATATGCAAGAAGGATACGAATGGCTTCAAGTCTTGCACGGGTGCAAAAGTCTCTTCGAAATCAAGACCTTCAACTTGAGAGAACCCTTTTGCTACTAGTCTTGCCTTGTTTCTTACTACTACGCCTTGATCATCTTGCTTGTTGCGGAACACCCACTTGGTTCCAATGACTCTTGCACCTTTTGGATGCTCTTTAAGTGTCCAAACTTGATTGCGGGCGAAGTTGTTCAATTCTTCATGCATGGCATTCACCCAATCCGGATCTTAAAGAGTTTCTTCTACATTCTTAGGTTCAAGACAAGAGACAAAAGAGTGATGTTCAACAAAAGAATTAAACTTTTGAGATCGAGTCATTACACCCTTTGTAGGACTCCCTATGATGAGATCTTGTGGATGTGCTTGAAGTAGGGGTGAGTTTCTTTGATCAACCATTTGAGGAGTAGGATGGGGAGCATCAACATCTTGTGCTTGTGCCTCGGCTTGATGATGAGAGACATGGGTGTCTTCATTTTCAACTCTCTCATTCTTGTCATCATCTTGAGGCACATATGATGAAGATGGTGGATTGACAATTTGTACATCGTCTTCATCATCTTTAGGTTTGATGTCTCCCACCGGCATGTTCTTCATGGCCTCCCTCAATGGTTCATCACCTACATCATCACAATTCTCAATTGCTCCTTGGGAGCCGTTAGATTCATCAAATTCCACATCATACGTTTCTTCAACCAAACCGGTGGCATGGTTAAATACTCTATATGCTTTAGACTTTGATGAGTAGCCAACAAGAAAACCAATATCACAACATCTTTGGAACTTCCCTAGGTGTTGACACTTCTTGTAGATGTAGCATTTGCAACCAAACACACGGAAGAATGAGACGTCCAGCTTTTTCCCATTTAGCAACTCATAAGGGGTCTTGCAAAGGAACTTTTGTAGGAAGAGGCGATTTGAAGCATAGCATGCGGTGTTGATTGCCTCAGCCCACAATTTCTCCAGTGTGTTGTACTCATCTAGCATTGTTCTTGCAAGAGTGATCAAGGTCCGATTCTTTCTCTCAACTACACCATTTTGTTGAGGAGTGTAGGTTGATGAAACTTCATGCTTGATTCCAATTTCATCACAATAGGCTTCAATGTTGGTGTTGTCAAACTCTTTGCCATTATCACTTCTAATTTTCTTTATCTTAACTTCAAATTCATTTTGAGCCCTCTTTGCAAACTTCTTGAAGCAATTTGCCACTTCAGATTTGTCATGAAGAAAGAAGGTCCAAGTGTATCTTGAGTAATCATCCACAATTACTAGGCAATAGAGATTTCCACCCAAACTCTTGTAAGTTGTAGGACCAAACAAATCCATGTGTAGAAGTTCTAGTACTCTTGATGTTGACATGTAGGCTTTGGTTGGATGAGTGTTTGCAACTTGTTTGCCTGCTTGACATGCATTACAAGGTTTGTCCTTCTCAAACTTTACATCCTTCAAACCTCTCACTAATTCTTTCTTCAATAGCTTGTTGAGAGTGTTCATTCCAACATGAGCAAGCCTCCTATGTCAAAGTCATCCAAGTGTAGTTTTGGTGAATAAACATGTCATCAAGTTTGCATCTTCGGAGGTGAAGTCAACTAGATAGAGATTATTGTATCTAAAGCCCTTGAAAATCACTTGCTTGTCATCTATCTTTGTAACAACCACTTCATTTGGACTAAACAAGCATTGGTAGCCAAGATCACAAAGTTGCCCAACGGATAGTAAGTTGAAACTCAATGAAGCAACATAGAGCACATTTGAGAGAGAATGATCATTTGATATTGCAACCTTGCCTATACCCTTGACTTTGCTCTTTGAATTGTCCCCAAATGTGATCTTGTCTTGACATACCCCATCCTCTTTAAGTGAGGTGAACATACGAGGATCACCGGTCATATGTTGTGTGCAACCACTATCAATCACCCAATGAGATCCACCGGTCTTGTAGTTCACCTACACATAAGAGATCAAGTCTTTTGTTTAGGGACCGAAACTTGAGAGGGACCCTTAACTTTCTCAACTAGTGACTTGGCAACCCATATTTTCTTAGGCCTATTCTTATTAGGGGGACCCAAGAACATGACTTTCATCTTTCCACTTGAATCTTTTCTAAGCATGTAATGAGCGTTGAAAGCAAAGGGTCTAGCATGCTTGGGCAAGGGTTGTGGTGGTGGAGTTTTGCACTCATGAGCAAAGTGGCCTTCTTGTCCACACTCAACACATCTCTTTGGTTTGGGCTTTGACTTGCTTTGAAGTTGTTGAGCCTTGACCTTCTTCTCTTGATTTGCCAAATAACCAATGCCACTCCTATCCAACTTCATGACGGTGTTCATGAGTAGCTCACTTTGCAAATGTTGGCCTTTTGTGAACTTGCTTAGGCCGATCTTGAGATGCTCTTTCTCTTGCTTAAGCTTCTTATTTTCTTCAATAAGTGACTCATTTGAAGCTTGCTTTTCAAGAGCCATCAACTTCTTGTTCTCAACTTTAAGCATCTCATTCTCACTCTTGAGCTTGACATACTCATCATAATCATTTGCCTCAACCACACTCTTGCCTTTGCCGCTAGAGCCTTGCTCAAAGTTCTCAATAATCAAATCATCACATGATGTAGCTCTATCAATCTTAACAATTTGGTTAGTAGCATCATGTGTCTCAAGAGCAAGCTCATTGGCAACAATAAGAGTATCATAATTGATTTTCAATGCGGTGTATTCATCTTTTAGCAAGTTTAGCCTAGTGATGAGTTCACCATGCTTCTTCTCAATTTTATCATGTTTATCTCTAAGCTCCTTGTTAGAAGTTTTGAGCTCCTTGAGAGAAGAAGACATAGTTTTATTTTGATCTATGAGCTCATCCCTAGTCTTATGTGCAGTTTCAAGCTTAGATGAGAGTGATTCATTTTTATGTTGAAGCTCATCATTTTCATTTCTAGTTCTTCTTATGATTTTAGAGTATTTGTTCAACAATTTTACAAGTTCATCATAAGAAGGTGCATCATATTCATCATCACTATCACTATCATCATCATCACTATCACTATTTTGTACCTTTCGATCACCCTTAGCCATAAGGCATAGATGAGTAGTGGAAGATGATGGTGAAGGTGGCGGTGAAGGTGGTGATGAAGATGTCAGTGAAGATGATGATGGCCCAATCACAAGTGCGGCGATCTTCTCTTTTTCATTGTCACTTTCATCGCCGGAGGACTCACATGATGATTCAATGTCGGTGAGCCAATCACCAACAATATAAGCCTTGCCTCCCTTCTTCTTCTTGTAGAACTCTCTTTTCTTGCCATCTTTCTTTTTGTATGGCTTGTTCTTTCTCTTCTCATCTTCTTCATCACTTGAGTCATCTTTCTTGCCCTTGTACTTATTCTTGTACTTGTCTTTTGGAGGCTTCGGGCATTGGTGAGCTAGGTGGCCAAGTTCTCCACAATTGAAGCAATCCATTTCGAAGATTGGCTTCCTTTTGCTACTTGTGAAGAATTTCTTCTTCTTGCCATCGAACTTGATGCCACTCTTGTTGAGCTTCTTTAGCATCTTGGTGGTCTTCCTCACCATGAGTGCAAGTGATGCATCATCAATATCACTTTCACTTGAGCTTTCTTGCACTATCATGGCTTGGCCCTTCTTCTTTTTCTTTTCATGGCTAGCTTTGAAGGCCAAGTCTTTCTTCTTGGAAGATGATGAGCCCTCTTCCGAAGTGATGTGCATGTACATCTCATGTGCGTTGATCTTTCCCAATACTTGTGTCGGTGTTGCGGCGGAGAGATCACTTTGGTGAAGTACGGTGACAATGTGTCCATACTTCTCAACGGGAAGAACACTCAAGATCCTCCTAGCAACATCCGATTGACTCATTTGAGTGAGTCCAAGAGCATTGAGATCTTCTACAAGAACATTCAAACGAGTGTACATCTCATTAGCACTTTCTTTGGGAAGCATCTCAAAAGAATTAATTTTCTTTAAGGCAATATGATAGCGTTCCTCACGCTCACTCTTAGTTCCCTCATGGAGAGCACAAAGATTTTCCCACAATTCATGAGCGTTTTTGGCATTGCGCACACGATTGAAGATATCTTTGCCTAAGCCCCGGTAGAGTGTATTTTTAGCCTTTGCATTCCACCGGTCGTACTTCTCCTCGTCACCACTTGGGTTGGCGGGATCCCTTATAGGAGGAAGCCCTTCGGTTGCTGCTCTAAGGCACCCAACATCTATGGCTTCGAGGTACGCCTCCATACGAATTTTCCAATATAGAAAATCGTCTCTCTCAAAAGTGGGAGGTGGTCCTTCCCCATTAGACATCTTGCTCTAGGTGGTGAAGCCTAAATTAAGAGCAACACGGCTCTGATACCAATTGAAAGGATCAAGATGCCCAAGAGGGGGGTGAATTGGGCTTCTCTAAAAATTAATTGCAAGAATTAAATCCTACAAGCCAAACTTCACCCCTAGTGCCTACTAGTGTTCCTTGTGATTCTACCGATAAAAGTTTTGCACCCTAAGTTCCAATACTAGACTAGCATGGCAATTCTAGGAAAGTAAACAAGCAATGAAAATAATGCACGAAAGTAAATGCTTGAAAGTAAGGGTTAGGAATACGGCGATGTTTTGCCGAGGTATCGGAGAGTCGCCACTCCCCACTAATCCTCGTTGGAGCACCCGCGCAAGGGTGTAGCTCTCCCTTGATCCACGCAAGGATCAAGTGCTCTCTACGGGTTGATTCTTCGACACTCCGTCACGGCGAATCACCCAAAACCGCTCACAACTTGAGTTGGGTCACCCACAATCTTGTCGGATGATCACCAAACTCCCAATCACCACCAAACCATCTAGGTGATGGCGATCACCAAGAGTAACAAGCTAGAGCTCTCACTTGACCACAACAAGCCTAATGAGAAGATGGATGCACACTTGCTACACTCTTGTCACTAGAGAGGATTCTCAAACTTTGATTCACAAATCTCTATCCTCACTAGGGCTCTTGCACTCCCTTGCACTCTAAAGGTGTTTCTTAGCTGAACAAATGAGCAAGAGACCTCTAAAAGAGGTGGAGGGGATGTATTTATACACCCCTCAGACAAATCCAACCGTTACCTTTTGAATCAGCAAAACGCGCACTGACCAAACGCGTCTGTCGATATGACTAGACGCGCCGGTCAGGTGTAACGGTCGAAAACCGAAGCTACGCTGAGTGACCGGACGCGCCGATCTATGATGACGGAACGCGCCGGTTTGAGATGACCGAACGCGCCGATCAGGGATGATCGGACGCGTCCGATCATGCAAGAGCTTACTGGAAAAATGACCTGACGCACGACCGCGTCCGATCATAGGTGACCGGACGTGTCAGGTCATCACGGGACCTTACTGGAACGTGACCGGACGCGTCGATCACTTCATAGTCGCGTCCGATTACGCTGTTTACCCTCTAGAACACGTGTCAGACTGACCATCGCATCCGGTCCTCTCAAGGACCGTGTCCGGTCGATCAGTTGAAACTGCAGTGAAGAGTTAGTACTGACCGGACGCGTCCGGTCATGACCAGGACCGCGTCCGGTCATAGGTAAATGGCTCAAACGTATTCTAAACGCGACGCAACTTGAACCAAATTGCTTCCAACTGAACTCTGAGCTTTTCTCGAGCTACCTAGTGCTAAGTTTGACAAGTGTGCACCACACCTAAACACAAGACTCACCTAGGTCAAGCTACTCGCTCATGCCCCCCTTTATAGTACGGTCAAAGGAAGAAACAAAGATCCTAACGACTATTCCAGATGTAACTCAACACCTTGACATCCAGAACTAACTGTCCTTAATCTTGTCGTTGATCCTTTGAAAAAAACCAAAACGATTTCCATCAAGGGACATGAATACCATATTGCCCAAAGCAGTTATCATCTCCATGACCTAACTTACCAACGTTTCTGCAAAACACACGTTAGTCATAGTAATTATGTGTTGTCATCAATTGCCAAAACCAACACTGGGGCCTAGATGCTTTCACACTCAGCTACTCATCTCTGCGCAAAAGAGGCCAATTGTCTCTCTTAGGCCAATATTGATGGCGGTTTCCCATGAGTTTCATGAGCATTAAATAAGCTGGTGTGGCATAACATTGATATAGACAGGTATGATAAAAGTTGTATGGGATAAAATGAGTTTGATAGGTATAAAACTCTACATTGCTTCCAAAACATTTGGAAACAGTGAGATGAAGCTCCCACTAAGACTGGCCTTAGTATGAGACTCTGGGCTTTGATTGTGGACTTGAATGGTGACTGTAATACTGCTAATCAATATATAATAAGTTCCGTAGGGTCAAAAAGAAAATACAAACCTTTCCTCTTAGGTTTGAAGATTCAGCCATCATTTCAAGGGAACCCACATCTTAGCCAAAACGCATGAGCTCTGCATCCAGTGTCGGATCTACAGGGGGCTGCCCCCCATGGCTTGATTTACCACTAAATTACTGTAGCAAAACCTCAAATCACCATTAAATCTTTATGCAAATCAACATCTCCATTGTTTTAGCCCCCCCCTTGATTCTCATCCTACATCCGCCACTGTCTGCATCACAAAGATGGACAGCAAGTAGACTCTTCTGTTAATGATGAGCTCAAGTGATAGACTCAAAGATGCTCGAATCAGATCCTCAAGTAATGTGCTCCCAAATTAGGCCTTGTTTAGTTCCTCCCTAAAAAGTTTTGTAACATCCCAGCCCAGGGCTTAACAGGATTAATAGGATACTCATACCAACAAGTTGCAACTTTTTTTCCGGAAGCCCATCTCGAAAGAACTCTAAAGTTAAGCGTGCTTGGCCTGGAGCGATGGGTGACCGACCGGGAAGTTCTTTCCGGGTACGCACGAGTGAGGACAAAGTGCGCAGAAAAGACTTGTGTTGGTCTGTGAGGGCAGTCTATGTCCTAAAAAAGCGGCCAGATGTAAGCGGACCCGGCCTCGAGGAGGCGGGACGTTACAGAATGGTATCAGAGCCGACTCTCGCGGTTTCACGGGCGCGTGTATCGCAGTTGCACAGGCATGGTACGCATGGCTGGTGTGGACTCAGAGTGGTCACACAGCATGGCACATGCGCTGGCACCGGACACACGGACGTGGCCAAGAGAGGACGTTCCTGGCTTGGGATTGACCGATGAGGACGTCGGTCTCTTAAGGGGGTGAGGATGTAACATCCCAGCCTAGGGCTTAACAGGATTAATAGGATACTCATACCAACAAGTTGCAACTTTTTTTCGGAAGCCCATCTCGAAAGAACTCCAAAGTTAAGCGTGCTTGGCCTAGAGCGATGGGTGACCGACCGGGAAGTTCTTTCCGGGTACGCACGAGTGAGGACAAAGTGCGCAGAAAAGACTTGTGTTGGTCTGTGAGGGCAGTCTATGTCCTAAAAAAAGCGGCCAGATGTAAGAAATGGTATCAGAGCCGACCTTCGTGGCCACGGGCACGTGCGGGCCAGGGGCTGGACATATGAGGTTCATTGCGCGTGTAGGCTCTGCGGAGTGCACGGCGTGGCACATGTGCCGGCACTGGGCGCACGGTCGCGTGTGCTAAGAGGGAACGTTCCTGGTTATCGTTTGCCTGATCGTGGGTATGTTGGGCCCGACGAGGACGTCGGGTTCTTTGAGGGGGGGTGTATGTCACACCCGGCCCGATTTGGAATTTGGCCCATAGTGACAATGTGAATGTTATGAGATATTGTGGAGAGTTTAGTTCCACCTTGGTTGTTTAGAGTGGGATAGACCAACATATAAGGCTTCTAGAGTCCATCTCACCATCCCCGGGTTAATCCTTTTACGCGAAGCGAGGACGAAAGCGTAAGTGGGATGGTGGTAGGTGTGGTTCATTCAGCGTGCAGAGTGGATCTGAGCCGTCTGGACTCTGGGGCGTTACAAGTTTACACTCTATCTCATTGAATGTTTGGACACATACATGGAGTATTAAATATAAACTAAAAAATAACTAATTGCACAGATTGCGACTACTTTACGAGACGAATCTTTTAAACTTAATTAGTCCATGATTTGATAATAAAGTGCTACATTAACACATGTGCTAATGACAGATTATTAAGGCTTAATAAATTCCTCTCGCGGTTTACTGACGGATTCTATAATTTATTTTTTTATTAGTATCAAGCACCCCATGTGACAAACGAGGCAAGTTCTCCTATCATCTCAGGCCGAAGCGATGCCCCAAGGCTGCAACTTCTTACACATGTTTTCCCCTCTGCTAGGCTCTTCTGTTGAATCAGTTTGGTATCCTTCCCTCGCAGGCTGCAAGCACAATAGTCATCCCTTTGTACTTGCTGCCACAATAATGCCTCCGACAATGTCAATGGCTGCCGCCAAGAAGAGAGAAAAGAAGGATGCTGCAAGCAAGAGAGAAAAGGGGACTAAACTGAATTTCAATCTGGTGATGTCAAACCTACGATGAGGATGAAAGCAGGAAGCAGCCCACATCTTTTTTTTTACAACTAACATATGCATTATCAGCAGCAAGATGCTGCAAGTAGGCATACAGAGTTTAAGCTTACAGTACTGAGCGTCTCAGAAAGAGTGCACTGAGTATGAGCATCAGAAATGCAAGTAGTGATGGAGTCTAGGACAGGAGGTACATAAGGATTAGCCAGTGCTTGCCCCTTGTTTAGTTCCCCCAATTCTCCCCAAATTCCACTATGCAAAAAGAAGATTTCCCATCACATCAAAATGTCGGCAAATGCATGGAGTACTAAATGTTGATGAAATCAAAAACTAATTGCACAATTTTGTTGTACTTTGCGAGACGAACATTTTAAGCCTAGTTAGTCAAAATTTGGATAATTTTTACCAAATACAAACGAAATGCTACAGGAATTCTGATACAGTGTTTTTCTCCCCAATTCTCTGAACTAAACGAGGCCTTGTTTTGCTAGAGCATCCGCTGCCTGATTTTGAGCTCTTTGAATTCTCCCTGTGAGGATTGATCTGGACTGTGTGGAATTGTAAAACATTTGTGTGTAGTACTTCATTGTCCAATCCGGTGGGTTGGCATTGTCGCTGTCATGGAGGAAGTTGATCAGCTGTTGGTTGACAGAGAGAAAGTTTGACCTGCTGGAAACCAAGACGCTCAGAAATGAGCGCAGCCAGGGCTAAAGCCGCCGCCTCCGCCGTGAGTACCGAAGGTACACCTGTCATAAGGGCCCTGACATACACCCCGTTTGTTTGAGCTATTCAGCGGAATTAGCAGCCATCCAGTAGTATTTTTCTCTCACAACAAACCAGCGAACAGTACTTTCAGCCATAATAAACCAGCGAAACGAATAGGCTGATAGATTGTCTGGGTAGGATGTATTGCCTGTTTACGATTAATACTCCTAGTCCAGCATTCCTGTTATTATTAGGCATTGTATCGGGAGACAAGGAAGCATCAGAGTAGCATGTGACTCCTTCAAGAGAGGAAGGAAAGTCAATGAGGTGAGGGTCCTGCAAAGTCTGAGGGGACTCAGAGTGGTTAGGATGATCAGGCATCAATTGAGTAATTTGTTGATGTTGGAGTGAGTACATGTGGAGCCGTCTGCTTTCCTGCTGAGGAGAGATGGCCATACCTGAGCGAGAATGCTCCTGTGCCGCCGTGGTGTGTGTGTGTGTGTGGATATATGAGCCTGTACAGCGTGGTGGACCTGCCGAGGAGTCCAATTTTTCCTGCTAAATCTAGTCATTTCTTGCCTTCTAGAGATACCACAGAGTTATTAGAATCTTATTAAAAACATAGCATCAGTGCTGAAGTTTGGGAGAACAAATTAGAGTATAAGACTACCCGCAGTGGGTACTCTAAAACGATACTCTAAAGCTTTAGAGTATGAATATAGAGTAAAAACCGCTGCACTGGGTACTCTAAAACGATACTCTATTCTTTCTCTCACTCTATATTTAGAGTAGTACTGTGCTTACTCTATACTCTATAGTGGCGGGCCCCACTAGCTAAACAAAGGAAAAATGCTATAACTCACAAACCAAAAATCCAAATTAAATTTCGATTGCACCATTAAATTTGTCTCAATAAATCCTTCAAAACTAGATCACACATGGATATATTTAGATAAAGTGACAAGTGGGTCCCATAGTAGATATAGTGGATAGAGGATGATATAGAGGATGGATGGGTGCGGGAGAATTGAGTATAGAGGAGAGAATCTTGCTGACTAGGACGTATAGAGGATGAATATAGAGGTCCATGAGTACGGGTAGTCTAAGGGCGTGTTTGGTTTTAACTCATTAAAGTTTAACTCCCATTACATCAATGTTCCCTCAAATACATAGAGTACTAAATGTAGACTAATTGCATGTATGTCGGCACAGATGAGGAGTAATTTACGAGACGAATCTATTACAACAACAACAACAACAACAACAACAACAACAACAACATAGCCTTTTGTCCCAAGCAAGTTGGGGTAGGCTAGAGATGAAACCCAAAAGAGACGAGAAAACAGAGAGACACATAAAGGGACAAAAAGAGCACAAGACAAAAAGAGGTCACGGTTCAGGCACGTTGATTGCCAATCTCCAAGTGCTCCTATCCATAGCTAAATCCTTGGGGATATTCCACTCCTTAAGATCTCTCTTAACGGACTCGTCCCAAGTTAGTTTAGGTCGACCTCTACCGCTCTTTACATTATCGGCCCGCTTTAGAACTCCACTACGCACCGGTGCCTCAGGAGGCCTCCGTTGGACATGTCCAAACCATCTCAACCGATGTTGAATCAATTTCTCCTCAATTGGAGCCACCCCAACCCTATCCCGAATATCGTCGTTCCGGACTCTATCCCTCCTTGTGTGCCCACCACACCAACACAACATTCCTGTGATAGATTGTCAGTTTTCAGAGGTGGGTCAAAGGAGAACCACACCGCCCGTGGTAACTGACAATGGAAGAAGAGGTGTGCATTATCTTCAGTGGCCTGACAGGTGGAGCAGTGTTCATCTATGTGGACACTATACCTGCCTGATGATCGAAGCCCAAAGACCTATGAACCACGTCATGTTTAACTAGCCAATTAGATAACCAACCCTGCTGCATTATCTTGATCTCTCCCCCGTTGTATAAATATTTCACATTTCAATTGCAAGTTTGAAAGATTACACTTCTCTTTCTTTTTCTGCACAAAAGAACCTCTCCTAATTCACTAATTTGTAGGAAGATACTGAACTTTTGTGACAGCCGGAATTTCCTGAGTATCCATCAGATGGGTCTATAAGCAGTTGGAGAGCAGCAGCACCAACAGGGCAACTTGGTCAGCCAGCTGCCACATCACAGGTGTTGCTCCCACCTCAGCCTTCGCCATCATCGTCATCGGATCACAATCCAAAGGTACCATCACAAATCTTAATCTCCCTCGGGACAAAAGCATTATCTGTTCATGTTCCGAACCACATGTGCACATGTATGTTTTGTCCACATGTATATGTTTTCATCAGTACTCAGCAATCCACCCAAGTGGGCATTTGGCAAGTTGCACCCAAATCAAAGTGTACCAAGATGCCATGTGAAAGAATGACTCCAGAAATTCTCCACCAAAAAAAAACGTTGTTGCGTTCAAAAGAGTATATATACTTGTGAAAAAGATGGCAAAAACTAGAAAAAAAGGCACCAGATCCCCTGATATACTGCTAGAGAATTAGAAGTCACTGACACGTGGGCCCACAGCCTAACATAGCCCACGTGCCAGTGACATCAAATTCCATCCTTGTCCAAGAAAGGATGGGGGACTGGGGGAACGGGGAATGAATCAAAATCAATCATGCTTGTCCAAACAACCAAATCAGGTGACGAAGAATTGTGCAACATAATAAAGAGTAGTGTTTGCTCAAATTTACATGCCGAGTAAAATCTTAATCCTTTTCTCTCACAGACACTAACACAATGATCCCTAAATCAGGTGACCATCGACATCAACAAGACGACGAACAGCGCAACACCAAAGGGAAAGGGAAACCTGAAATTGTCCTAACAAAATTCGGTGGCCTAAGAGCCACCAGCAACAATTCGCCGAATCATGGCGGCGGAAAATTACCAACGGAAGATAAGCAGCCAGGCTCGCGGTTCGTCGTTTCAGCGGTGCGCCGTGACGAGCGTCTCGATGAAGCGCAGGCCGTCGAACCGCGGCGCGAACCGGTCCCCGCGGCGACCGCCACTCTGACTGTTCTCCCTCGACACCGACGAGAATTCCTAGGGTGAAACAGGCGCGGATCGTAGCAATTAGCCAACCCTGATTCCATTCCACGATCCTTTGTCGGAAAGTAAATCGAGACGACGGAAGCGCTACCTCTGTAAATCGCGCCAAACGAGACAAGGGAGACCAAGAATCCTTGATCCGTGGGAGACGCACCTCGTGGACCTCGTCGTCGTGGTGCTGCCGGGAGAGCACCAGCCCGTCGCACCTTCCAACGGTCGCGGCAGGGGCGGCCACCGGGGCAGACGCGTCGCAGTCGCAGGCGAGGAGCTCGGCGCCAGACGCTGCCGCGACGGCCGCGGCGGAAGCCATGGCGGCTGCCAGCCCCCACTTCATCTCTCCTCCTGCGGCGTGCGGCGGTCGGCGGTCGGCGGCGGCGAAGCGAATCGCCTGTGGTCGGCGACTGGCAGAGTACCCGGACGGCCGGCTGACGAGGCTGGTCCACGCGTCACAGCGCAGGGCCAGGTGTGAACACGCGAGGAGCGCTTGCTTGCTGGCGACGAGTTCGGGGGATGGAGGTTGGGAGGAGCGGCGGCGTGGGGTCGCGTATATAGGGGAAGGCAGCAAGGGTGGGCCCGGATTTGGCTCGCGGGATTTAACCCGATTGGAATTTCTCGTCGGTGCAGCGGGGAGGGGCCCACTGGTGGGTTCGCTCGTTTCAGGTGCGTTGGCTTCGCGAAAAGTAGCTGAAAAGTTATTGTAGCATCTTTCGTTGTTATTTGGCAAAATTTATCTAATCATGGACTAACTAGGCTCAAAAGATTCGTCCCGATATTTATAGACAAACTATGCAATTAGTTATCTTTTTACCTATATTTAATGCTCCATGCATACGTCGAAAGATTTGATGTGATGAGTGAAAGAGGAAATATTTTGGGTTGGAAAGGGAAGTGAACAAGGCCTCGGTGGCGACCCGCCAGCGAGTGGAGGCAGGGATGGATCGCGCGATTGGACGGCATCGATAGTGTCGTGTCATCGTGTGAGTCAGGCTGTGTTCAGTTCCTCAAAAAAAAATACTATACGAAAAAAGATTTTCCGTCACATCAAACTTACGATACATGCATGGAGTACTAAATGTAGATGAAATCAAAAACTAATTGTACAGCTTGGTTGTACTTTGCGAGACGAACGTTTTGAAACTAATTAGTCAACGGTTAGACACTATTTGCCAAATAAAGTCAAAACGTGCTACAGTACATTTTTTACCCCTTTTAGAGATCTAAACACATCTAGAGTGCGGCTTACTGGCCAGTCGCCGCGGAGCCGTCAACGCCTCCACCACGCCGTGTACATCGTCCCGTTGACGTGGCGCTGCTAAGGGGGTATTTTTTTTCCCGAGGGCTAAAGTTTAGATCCTGTCACCACATATTGAACACTAATTTGGAATATTAAATATAGACTAATTACAAAACTAATTGCATAAATTGAGACTCATTTACGAGACGAATCTATTAAACCTAATCGGTCTATAATTTGATAATGTGGTGCTACAGTAAACATGTGCTAATGATAGATTAATTAGGCTTAATAGAATCGTCTCGCAAATTAGTTACAGCTTCTGTAATTAATTTTATTATTAGTATCCGAATACCCGATGTGACACTTCCTAAACTTTAGTCCCTAAATCCAACCAGCCTGAGAAACAGGGCAACCAGCAGGAAGGACAAGATACAACATTGACTTGTGCTTGCAGTCAACCGAGCAGATGACGTGTATGGGCTTCATTTTCCATGATGGAACTTGAGGAAATTTTGCAATGCGATTGTCCTCATAAAACTTGTTTTAAGATGAGATCAAAGATTGTGGCAGGATCCTTGGCTCCATTAGGTATTGTGCGTATACAGAGGTTCATGGACGTCCTAGCAGGTGCCTCAACCCTAATCTATCCTTACTCTTATTTGTGTATACCATGTCATTGACCTATATCACTGTTCATGTTAAACAGTGTTCATACCGTCATGCCATGAACAATACCACGACATGCCCCATGAACAATGCCATGCCATGCCATGAATAGTACCACGACGTTCCCATAATAGTGTCATGTTCATGAACAGTACCACCGTGTCATGAACTGTAACAGAACCGACCAAATTATAAGAGCACAAGTACAAAAACAAGCACCGAAGCGCTCAAATTTTCGAACTTGAGCCCATATAATCCCGGTAGTCAATCGAAACCACGAAGGATTTCAAACCAACTTGCTTACAACCAAGATCGCATCATTCAACATACAACATCATACGTTACCTTTCACCAGTAGTTCCGAAATAAGTTTACACACCCGGAGTCGCAATTATTACAAACCAAGTTTATAAAGTAGCGGAAGCATACACACACCAGTTGTTTAACTACTGCCAATCTTGTTGATCAACAACCCGCAAAAGCATCAGGAAAGTACATAAAAGATGATCACGCCCTAGTGATCTAGTCTTCGTCACCCGCAGGGTGGAGACAATTTTTGCAGAAGCCTTGGTAGAGCATATCATCTGCAACAGGAGGGAATAAACCCTGAGTACTGGAATGTACTCAGCTAGACTTACCCGTCAAAAACCAGAAATAAGATGACACCAAGGATTATGCAAGGCTTTCATAATTGGAGCTGGCTGACATTACCTTTTGCGGAAAAGCATAAATAATTTAAACTCTTTTAGCCTGTACTAGCATTTATTTTTAGCATTTACCTGTCATCTATCTTAGCACCTGTACTAAGCATGCACTTGATTATAATCAAACAATGATTATTATTATATCCAGAGCAGGTATGAATTGTGGCAACATTGTATCATTCCCTTATCCACCGGTTCATTTAATGAGATCTACGTTGCCGCTGCTCAAGTCAAGTGCTCACTAACCGGGACCGACGGCGATTCGAATCGAATTCCTATCCAGCTGGAGGGGTATTTCTAACACTCACCGCGCAGGCCCCTGCCAGGGTCACACAAGCCACCTTTTCATATGATTTAGGAATCGCGGGTCCGAATGATGTCGTGACCCCAAGGGCGACACTCTGCCAGGTGATAGGGACTCTAACCCCCCCCCTTGGTCTCACGCCAATGTCTCCAAGCACATCATTTCTCTTCTCCAAGAAGCAACCTACCATTCGATTCCCGCCCTGAATCACATTACTCGGCTTCGCGGTCGGAACGACTTATCCGGCCAACTAAGTGTTAGACTGCGTTCAACATGACTCAAGGACGTACAGCGAATCGGTCTTTAAACGACTCAGACGGGCATAGCTCCACACCCAAGACGTGAAGTGTCTTGCGGCTGTACTATCGAACTCCCGCCCGGTCTCAAATTTATTTTAAAGCATGGTTCCATCCACGATAGCCATAAAGCCACTCGTGACTTCTTCCTACATCTCGCGGATGACCGGAAAGCACCCGACTTCTACCGTACTAAGCAGGGCTAAGCATTGATACATGCCTAAACCTAAAATAGGATTTAAGTACGATATCTGGGCAAGGACAGGTATAATGCAACAATTGTTTTCATACAACTCCTACAACTTAATGCATTAAACAATTAAAAGTACTCAAGATAGATTTATAAAATGATGGGTTCAGCATGCACCGGGGCTTGCCTTTCAGAAAGGTCGAGGGCCGGTGGTCAGGACACTCAGGCAGGTCTTCTGCGGGAACTTCTCCGCCGGTTGGTTCCTCTGGTTGCTCCGGCTGGTCCTGGACCTCCTCCGGTATCGCTGGCTCGAACTCGAGGAGTGTTACCCCCTCCGGAACACCTATTGCATGAGTGCACAATAAATATCATGGATGCATAATGGGTGCAACATGCTCGGAATGAAATGCATTTCAGCAGTAAAAGTACTCTATTCAAGTCACTTCACCATTACGTGCAAATCTCTTCTCCGGTGGAGAAGTACTTACCTAATCTACTCAACCTAAGGTATAGCTGTTCATCTTCGGTTAAGGCCCTAACACCTAACAAACACAAGAGTGACATTATTTAGGTTACCACATCCAACCCAAAATATCACAGTAAGACATTCTGGACAGCAGCTCAAAGATTCTAATATAACTGAAGATTTCTAACTCCAAAAGATATGATCTAAGACAATCTGAAAAGCTTAAGAAATGCACTACAATTCATTTTCAGACCTCAACCCAAAATTTCTAAGTTTTCCATGTCGAATTTCCCAAGTTCCAGAATCTGTCCTCTCTAAACAGAGAGTAGCCAATTCTGGACTGGCACTTTAAACAGCAATAACTCTCAAACTATTAAGCCAAATGCTCCCAAATTTTGACACAAGCTAGTTTATCAAGTTTACTACAACTTTGGTATTCACAAGTTTCCTAGCAAACACTTTTATTAAGGGTCAAACCCAAAGATACTACCAGCTGTCCAGAAACCCTAGAATTGCAAAGATTAAATATTTATTTATATGGCAAACCTCCCGTAAGACCAAACTAATATTACCAAAAGTTCACATAGGTCACAAAAACACCAGAAAGTAAGGTTGGCCCACCTAAAATATTTATTTATACCCATTTCTTAATTTACTTAAGTAATTAAGTGAAATTTTAAACATATATGTAAACTACTCCTAAAAATTCTACAAAAATTACAGGAGACTCTATGAACCAAAAAGAGACCACTATAAAAATTTGAACTAAACTTATTTACATAAACTCCCTAAACAAAATTCACAAGCCAAAAAGGCTGATTTTTGTATAACTAACAAATCATATTAAAAAGTATCAAACAATAGATTTCATATTTTTCTTAGACACTTTATGGTACCAAGACATTCTCCAAAAATTTATAAGAACATTGCACATGTAGAAAAATTACTAAAATTCATTCAAGTATTCCCTAAAATGAAAAGATAGCATTATAACTTGAAAAGTGCTTAAGCACTACTGCCCAAATTTTTACCAAAGCTAGAGCAAGTATAAATTAGCCTACCCACCAGATTTCATAATTTTTGGAACACTGAAACTCAAGATATGATTTAAACAATTTTGCATGTAATTTAAAACACATTTCAAAGACCTATTTAAATCTCCCAGAAACTAAACATCACATATCTAATTTATATTTTTCTAAAATACTACACATCATGTAGATCCTAACAAAATTTATCTCATAATTTTTGGGCAAGTAAAACCCTAGATCTAAATTTTCCAAAACTTATCTAAAACTATGATAGAATAAATAAAAATGAAATAAATCTTATTTGTTACTGGGCCGGCCCGGGAAAAGACGCGGCCCACATCGCGTGGTGCGGCCGGCTCCCGCGCGCGGCCTGCTACGGCTCCCGCCCGCGCGCGCATGCGACTGACCAGGTGGCCCCACTTGTCAGCGAGACAAAGGCGGGGGAGGAAAACGGTCGACGGCGAACTCGCCGCCGGCGGCAGCTCCGGTGAGACCAAGGGCACAGGCACGTTCGCCTCTTCCTTGCAAACCTAGGGTTGCTACTAATTGGAGCAATTGCTGCGACTATGGGGGATGGCGGCTCACGGCCGCGGTTTGACCGGCTTCGGTGACTAGACAGCGGCGCGACCCAAACGGTTGGTCCCGTGAGCACCAGTGGCTCAAGGCGGACTCACAAGGCCGAAGAAGGAAGGCTGTGGGGTCCTAGAGAAGCACGGCCACGACGATGGTGGCGCTCTGGCGAGAAATGTCCGAGGCGGATGGTGGCGGACACGACAATATGGCCTTACCTTCACACGATTGACTCAACTACGGGGTGGAGGAGACAGGGGAGTTCGAGACAGAGCAGCAGACGAGGTTTGGTGGACAATGGTGTGGTGGTGAGCGCGCGCAAGCTCGTCGGAGTGGGGGCGGCAATGGCGGCTCGGTTTCTCCGCTCTGCCGACGAGAGAGGAAAGGAGGAGGGAATGGAGGGGTGCAGAGGGCAGCAGCAGCATGCTGGCAGCTTAAGCCCGCCAGCGCGCTCACGAGTGGGGACAGAGCTAGAGCATGGCGGCCACGCGACACCCCGACCCTGCGCTCGGTCGGCCACGCGGCTCACCGCCGCTGACTGACTTGGCGTTTCAGAGCCCACAGGCGTCGACTGACAGCGTGATTTCAACCCAGCAAAACTTCAAATCTAGCCCGAGTTAGCGATAGGTGTTAACAACAAAAATGTAGAGCTATGTGTGGACAACAACTTTGTCAATTGGCTCAAGGACTGGTTCGGCCTAGTTTGAGAGTTACAAGTTGCCAAAGTGAGGTACAGTGAAACGGTTTTCAGCTTCACACTTAGCCAAATTTTGCTAAGTCCCAAAACAGCCTCTAATACTGACTTGTGAGCCATTTTTGAGCATGTTCTGATCATTTTCATGAGATGGCCATATTAGAACTTTTGTTCCTTATGAAATTCTCTACAACTTTGCTTAAGGTTGCTCCTTCATGCAAGATCTCTAAGCTGGACTTTTTAATTGGTCAAACCAGATCACCCTAGGGTCCACACTTAATCAACAACATTTGGAAGGGCAATTTGGTAATTTTGGTCAACATGAACATTGCTCCACTACTTTCCCTAAATATAATTAAGGTGTTATGAGACCTAATTAGCCACTCTATACATTGGTTACATGAAAATTCCTAGTGTCACACACTTTGAAACAAGCAAATCAATATTCCACCCAAATGTTGCAAGCTCATGTTGCACATGTTGCATGAGTGTGTTGCACAACACTTGCTAATTATGTTACACTAAAGTGGTTAGCATGTTTCCAAATGAAATTGCACATAAGGTACTTGTGTGTTGCACACTACTCACTTCTTACTTCACATGAAATATAACATATGTGGCAAATGTTTCCGAAGCATGTTTCACATATTATAAGCTCATGCATGAAATGAATGATGCTCCCACTCATGAATGAGGTGATTAATGTTAATGCTCATGAAATGCAATGCACTTAAGGAAACCAAACACCTGAGGTGTTACATGAACAGTACCATGCCATGCCATGAACAGTGCCCCCGCAACTGCGCGGGGCCACCTGCTAGTATAATATATTGCCATCATGAAATAAGTGAAGGCCAGGACAATCGAAAGGATATAAAGTGAAGAAATGTTGCATATGGATAGGAATACATACGTAGTGTGAGGGTCTTTTGTAATGCGGGCATTTTTCTTTTTCTTGTGTTTTCTATAAAAGATGGTGGTTACTATAAAATTCATGTACAATTCCCATAAAATTCCTATATTTCAAAGGGTTTAATATAATAGAAAGGGGAGGATAGTGAAAAGAACAAACAAAACAAGGATGGTCCTTCGTGGGAAGACATTAGACGATGAATGGTTGGATTGTACTAAGCCCAATCTCAGTAGAGATATCATGAGAGTTTCATTAGCATTAAATAAGTTATCAACTTAGCAAATATGCAGACATGACACAATATTGATGAAGAGAGAGAGGATAAAAGTTTCATGGGAGTAAAACAAATTTCATAGGGATAAAACCAGTCTATTGTATAATGTTCCCAACACATAAAGTCTTTAAACCGGGACATGATCATCACTGAGATTGGCTAAGGGCAATTAAAGTGCAAGAAAAGGTTACTAATTTGGCAATTTTGACCTATTGTGACTCCTTGGATGGAAAAAGGCTTTGTATAATTCATGAGTTGCTAGAAATAGATAATAATGGTATATTGATATTATTAGAGGTTTCACCTAATCCCTCTCACAAAGTGGAAAATCATATGTCACTCATCGTTTTTTTAAACCACACAATACAAATGTGAACTCATATACATGCACACATACTTGCCATGTGAATGCACACGTCCTACCTTTATGAGCATCTCCGAAAGACTGAGTTGCTTGGTAGATCTCAAGATTGATGATGCCACCACAGACGCCTCCTGTGGACATGCATGTAACCTGTCATTATGGTGGTGCATTAAAATTCAACAATAAGGCCACAATAGATTAGCTATGTGATGTCGAAGGGGGAATTATGGAGTTGTTTCGATCAAAAGCCCATATCGGGAGGAAAATTACATGAACACGGCTAGAGAGATGCATCATTATTTACCGTATAAACAAAGATGTTGGCCACATCAATGTATATGTCTAAACCCACTCCTCCACACAGAATCACAGATGGTTCCTAACTGTCCATGCACCTCGGCTTGCTTTACAGCAGCCTTTAGCACCATCACTGATCATCCCATTACCTTTGTTATGTAGCTACCCATGACTGGCGATGAGGACACCTCACTGTCATCCCTCAATGACCCACCCTCTCAATTAAGCACTAAGATGACCCCCTCCCCCTCGCACCAACCCCACCTAACTACCCATCTTTACTACCTCGGTTGGCGGCACAATACTGCCTACCACCGAGCTAATATGGGACTATCGACTATTGACCGAGGCACTGAGGGAGAGAGATCTTTCGGAACCACTCTCATCTCCCGCCCCTCACTGCCTCAACAGTAGTGGTTTGGCCATTGAGGAAGCTTGCAAACTCATAGTGTACATTGAACTCTAGAAGTAGCATGAGCCTCCTTTGCTCCCCATCAACCCACCATCCCTACCTCTCTCGTGACTTTCTAGCTCATATGTGGTGCCTTTGTCGCCTACCACACTGCCCCAACCACTTTCTTCTGCCACCTCTCATAGGCGGTGGCACCTTGGCTCACTACCCTCACAACCCACAACCACCTTTCTGAGTCACTCATCGTGGATGCCTGCCCTGACCCTACCCACACTGTCCTCTACCACTTCTAGGGTTGGTGGCAACTTGTCACATTGATTCCTTCCTGTCGACGAAACGTGCTCGACAGTCTACCAAGGGGTATGCCTAAGGTAGTGATTTGTCGGTAGACAGGTGCGCAAGCTACGAACTAGATGGTGACATAAGACACGAAACAAGATTTTATCTAGGTTTGGCCGCCGTGAGGGCGTAATACCTACGTCCTGCGTCTGGTTTGTATTGCTGTGTATGATGAGATGTGTTTTGAGGGGGTCCTCTGCCCGCCTTATATAGCCCGGGGGGCAGGGTTATAAATCTGGAAACTAATCCTGCCCGGTTACAATTGCCATAGCTGGCCAGATAAGGATTCATATTCTAACCAACCAGGATCTTGCTTGTTCTCCAAGTTTGCTTTCCTTCCTTGCGTGGGACGCCGAGCAGATCGACTGGGCCACGCGTCATCTTCTGGTGGGTCGGGCCCTCTGGTCTGGGCCAGCCCAAGTCTAGCCGTAAGGGTATTGGGATTAATACCCCCACAGCTAGTCCCCAAGCACTATGCATTGTGATGCGACACGCCGTCGTGACCTTCTCCGATTAGTGAGGCTTGAGTTCTTGACGTCTCTGACCAGTCAAAACACCATCCGAGCAGCTGCTGCAGGCATCCGACCAGCTTATAATATAGCCAACCACTGTTGTTGCTGAAGAAAGTAGGTTGTCTGAAGAATGTATGGTGCTCTTGAGAAAAAGAAAAAGATTTCCTTCCTAGTGAAGTGTGCCCACTTGTATTTCTAAAAAGAAATGTAAGCAGGGTAAACAAAGCGTAGGGGTCGAAAAATAAACACATTCACCGCTAGGTGAAGTGTGCCCACTTATTCCCCGAGCCTGGTAGTAGGTGACGTAGGCACGTGGTGCCAAGATCTAAAATAAAACTCTATGGAAACTTGATCATGAGATGCACCGATAGGTGCATCGTACCGATGTAGTCTCCGAGCTTCCTGGAAGGCGAAGCATGAGCCTTGTAGCAAAGTCTAAAAAGTAATGATCTCTCAACTGTATGTGAGTCTAATTTCACATGTACCCGAGGAAATAAGGTGTCGAGCTGTGGTTGGAGAGTGGTCAAAGCAGTCCCCGAGCACAACATGAGGTATGGTTGATGAGTCCCCGAGCAGCATGAGACATGGTCGACGAGTCCCCAAGCAACGTGAGATGTGGTCAACGAGTCCCTGAGCCTGGTCGAGGAATATAACATGCTCGATGGTCTATGACACTCTATGGCCGGACCAGTCCTCGAGCATCACTTACTATCTTCTCGTCTGACTCAGAATATTTAAGTTGTATTTTTCTTTCTTCCTTGCTCTGACATGATATCACAAAAAGTTGATTGATGTGACGTTATCATCACGCTCGTCTGCCTTGTCAGTGTCATAATGAAATGTCCACCAGACATAGCATGCTAGGGTGGGCCTTCCCGCAGAGGAAACGAGGAGCGCATTTACTGGCGCAGTAACCAGGAAAAAAGTGAAAACCGGGGGGATCATGCCACGTTTCATGCACACGTATCCCAAAAGTCTCTGGGAGGTGGAACAACGCAGTCAATGAGATAAATAGCTGTTGTGCAGCCATTCCCCATTTACACCCAACAGTTGCATTTGCAAACCAACTGCCTTCTTCCTCCAGCCCGCGTGCCCTATTCCGATTCCGCCACCGCCAGTAGCACACCTCGCCCCCATTAGGAGCGACGCATTCTCTGTACACCAGCTGAGCCAAAGCAAAGAGGCGAGAGAGGTAGAAGATGGCCAAGATGGAGGCGGCGAAAAGAGCCGAAGTGATGAGGAAGGAATGGTGGAAGTCGAAGTCCACCGAGTCGACCATCAATGACCTCGTCGGTCTAGGTGTGCTTCACAACCGGGAGCTTGCTGGATGGTGGCCAGCGCGCAGTGACAGCCACCCCAATCCCCAGCCTAGTGAGATAGTTGTCTTCGAAGATTTCTTCAAGCGGGGTTTTAGGGTTCCTGTCCATCCTTTCCTTCAAGGGCTATGTCCGTATTACGAGATTGGGATTTGCAATTTGCATCCCAACTCGATCCTCCTTGTTTCAGTCTTTATCCATCTTTGTGAGGCGTATGGGGGAATCTAACCCCATTTCGACCTCTTTCGATATCTGTTTTGCTTAAGGAAGAAGGGGTCCCAAGGCGGCTCCAAAATTGCCGGCGGAGCGTACCTGACCCTTCAGGATGGGATGAAGCAAGAGTACCTTAACTGCCCCTGGAACATCTCCCTTGGAGATTGGTACAAGAAGTGGTTTTATATTTGCGAAGAGCCCAATAGCGCTACGTTTTGTGATGTTGGGTATATTCCGGACAAGAGGGTGGCCTGGAATGAGCAACCAGAACTGGCCGGGCATGTGGAGGAGTTGATGGTGCTGCTCCCGTGGAATCACCTGGATGGACCGGCTGTGGCCGAGAACTTCATTAGCCGGCGTGTGCAGCCTTGCCAAAGGAGGGTGCACGCCGGATACGAGTACCAAGGCTCGGCCGACCAGACAAGGATGCATTCGGAGGATCTAGACCACGATGAAGTCATACGCTGGATTGGGGATTTGTTCAATTTGGCAAACCAAAGCTACTCTCCCCCGAGCAGGATCCAACATGTGTATAAACTCATCCGACCAGCCCCGAAGGTAAACAACCAAACTCCTTAGCTCTGAGAAGTGTTGTCGACCACCGTAGAGTGAAAATACCTAATTTTCTTGTATTGCGTGTATACAAGTGCATGGCATGGAGAGACACAACCTGTTCGTGTCATTGGCGCCTGGAGTCAAGCACCCGCAGAGTGTGGAGTCTCCACCACTGAACGCGCGGTGGTGCTACATGCACATCGAGGACGACCACGAATCTGAGGCCCGAGCAGGAGCTAGGAAGAGTCCAGTTGCCGTCGACCAATCGAAGAAGAGGGTCGGAAGCTCCCGGTCAAACAAGAGCCCAGAAGACTCAACCAGGAAACGCCATCAGACCATGCAGGACTGGTCAGAGGACGAAGCAAAGGAGGACGCGAGCGCCTACATGCTCAATCCTTAGAGGAAGAGGAGCGAGCAGACAATGCAGGGGGATCGACCTCACTAGTAAAGGGGCTGCAAGAGGGGCAAACATCGCTAGTGGGGCCGACACCCGGCGTGAGGACAGCTGAAGAGCAAGCCAGGCCACCACCACAGGATGGAGGCCAGGGTTCCTCCACCTAGCAGACAAGCTAGGGGCAACCATGGCGTTGTGCCTTCACCACCATACATAGGAGCTCAGATCTATAAGTTCCTGAAAACTCATTAAATAGTGCGTCAATAGTATTAGCGAGCGTATAATTAGTAAAGGTAACTATTCTGTTGTCACATGCTAGCTCAGCATCAACGGAGAGACCCAAGCAACTGGCCACCGCTAGGGCAACCATGTTGACCGCCATCGCGACATCCTCCAAGCAGTCGGTGGGTCAGACCACCAAGACGGCGGAGCCGACGATGATGACGGCGAATATGAATGAGCCGGCGATGGGCCAGGATGCAGGTAACATGGCGACCATGGAAGCCACCGAGTAGGAGACGCCCAAGCAGAGTCTTGCGGGTATGTCGACCAAAGGACAAGTCCCCGAGACCAATCAAAGCATGCCCGAATAGACCATGGCCACCACGAGCTCAACGCCGGGTGGTCTGCCTGACGCCGCAGCCAGGGAAAAATGGCAGTGAGACCATCAACCGATGGGCCGAACCAAGAGCAAGAGCAAACCAGGCCAAGCCAGGAGCAAGGACTGGAGGAGAGGTTAAGAATTCTTTGAGCTACGTGAAGGCAACGTTAGCCTCTTTTGACCAGACGAACTTCTCTGAAGCCTTGAGTAGTTTGAAGAAAGGCAAACCCTTTTCATCGAGTCGTGAGATGAAACGACTTAAGGCGGCCATAGATCCAGTGAGCTTCTAGATATCCTTGACGTTTTTGGGTGGCCGCATATCCAAAACGGCCTTTACCTTTGTCGGGTTGGGGCGTATGCCATCGTGGCTAATGACGTTGCCCAATAATATACCAGATGGGACTCCAAAGATACACTTCTTTAGATTAAGCTTTCATTGGTACTTGTTGAGAGCCGTGAAGGTACGCTAGAGATCATCGACCAGGGTGTGAGCCTCCCTGGTTTTCACGACCACATCATTGACGTAGGCTTCAACCAGGTCATCCTTGATCTCATCAGCAAGGAATTGCTGGATAGCACGCTGATATGTGGCCCCCGTGTTCTTAAGCCCAAACGACATAGTCATGTAGCAGTAGGCGCCGAACAGTGTAATGAAGGATGTCTTGATCTGATCATCCTTGTTAAGAGCGATCTGGTGATAACTAGAGTAGTAATCAAGAAAGGACAGCAGCTCGCAACCGGCTGTGGAATCAATGACTTCGTCTATGCGAGGTAAGCCGAAGGGGTCTTTAGGGCAGTGTTTGTTGAGATCAGTATAATCAACGCACATTCTCCATTCATTATTCTTTTTGCGTACAAGGACCGGGTTGGCTAACCAGTCCAGATGATACACTTCTTTAATAAATCCAGCTGCTAAAAGCCGATAACTTCTGCCCTAATAGCCTCCTTTTGTCGTGAGCGAACCGTCATAGCTTTTGCTTGATAGGTCTTGCGGTCTTCAAGACGTTCAAGGAGTGCTCGATCAAGTGTCAAGGAACACTGAACATGTCAGTGGGTTTCCATGAGAACACTCTTACGTTGTCCCTTAGAAACCTGACGAGCGCGTCTTCCTATTTAGGATCCAGGTTGGCCCCGATAAAGGGCCGTCTTGCTGGGATCGTCGTTGACCAGCTGAATCTCCTTGTGCTCGTTGGACTTGATGTGCTTCCACGGTGCTTGGCGCTCTGGGATCTCCAGTTGGCCAACGAGAATCTTGGAGGCATCGACCAGAGTTTGCTCCATGCAAATTGAGAGGTCAGTGGCCTTTGTGACCTTAAAGCTTTCCTCTTCACAGGTATAGGTAGTGTAAACATTGTCTCTAAGAGTAAGGACGCCCTGCTCGGTAGGCATTTTGAGCACCAAGTAAGAGTAGTATGACACAGCCATGAACTTGGTGAGCGCGGGTCAACTAAGGATGGCGTGGTAAGTACCCTTGAAGTCTGTGACCATGAAGTTGACATAGTCGGTGCGGAAGTGGTTTGGATTGCTGAACTACATAGGGAGCGTGATCTGCCCGAGAGGTATGGAGCTCTATCTGGGAAGGACACCCAAGAACTGTGCATCATAAGGCATGAGATTAGCCTGAGTTAGTTTAAGGGCAAGCAAACTGCTGTGAAATAGGATGTCGATGGAACTTCCACCATCCACAAGCACCCTATCGAACCGGACACTGTTGATGCAGGGGTCGAGGACGAGGGGAAAACGATCAGGTTTCGGAATTGCCGCCCATCGGTCTGCTCGGCTGAAGGAGATTTCACGGTGGGACTAGGCTAGGAGTCTAGGATCAGAGATGAGGTCGTCGGTGTTGACGACGCTCAAGCAGGCCTGCTTTAGCAGCTTGCGCTCGCGCTTGGACTCTAAAGACACCTTTTCGTCAAAGATGGAGTGGATGGTTTTGGTGGGATTAACATATTGGTGACGTGGGTTTCTATCCTATTCGTCATCATCATCGTCATCACCATCATGCCGCGGTCCATGGTCAATGGCCTTTGGAGCATCATCATTAGCAAGTTGCTTGGCATAGATGTTCTTGAGGAAGCGGCAGTTCTCCATGGTGTGATTGGACTTGGGATAGATCTGGCAGGGACCCTTCAAAGCTTTGTTGTAATCCTCTTGATAGTCACGGTGACCGGCATGTTTCTTGACCGTGTTGACCTCATGGTCGTCTTCGTGGGGACGCTTGCCTCTGTAATCACCGCGATTATCGGACCACCGATCACGATTATCTCGACGGTCGCGATTGTTGTTGTTGTGCCGGTCACGATGTTCGCAGTTGTTGTTCTGACCACGGTCATCGGGTTTATCATCCTGGCGCGGTGGGTGCTCGGGGCGTGATGACCCACCCACGTCTTAATGATCTTCTCGGTGTCATCGGCATCCGCGTAGTTCTTGGCAGTAGCGAGGAGCTCAGAGACCGTAGACAACCGTTTCCAGAGCAGCTTGCTTCTGAGGGCGTCGTGGTGGCGAAGGCCTTTGATGAAAGACGAGATTGCTTCATCATGAGTGATTCTTGGGATCTTGAAACGCATATCCAAGAAGCGTCAGATGTAGTCATGCAGCGGCTCATCTGCTCGGTCACGTATGCACTCGAGGTCATACTTGTTGCCCGGCTGGTCACATGTGGTGATGAAGGCTTGCCGAAGGTTCAACCAGCTATTGAACTGGTTCTTTGGAAGGCTAAGAAGCCATTGATGACCTGCCTGATCAAGAACAACTGGAAGATAGTTAGCCATTACGTGCTCATCACCCGCGGCGGACCGGACGGTGATCTCGTAGAGCGTGACCCAGCTTTCGGGGTTCTCATTGCCGTCATATTTCCTGAGCTTCTCAAACTTGAAATTCCTTGGCCAGATGACTTGGCGGAGATGAGGAGTAAATTGTTTGAGGACCGAGGGGCCATGTTTGGTGTCATACTAGATGCGACACACGTTCTCATGGGCTTGGTGGTCATTAGCACGACTAGTGATGTGACTGCGGATGTCGCAAGGAGGAAGACGGTGACGGAGATCACGAGGAGGATTCTGGTCGACCTCCTGATCTTGATTGCCACGATGATTGCAGTTGTTGTCACGACGAGCTCGACCACCTTCTTGTCTGCCCTCATCACCGCCGCCACCACCACCACCGCCACAGCCGCCGTCGTCGCCACCGCCACCACCATGTGGGGGATTGGGTGGGGGTGGATCATCGCGATGTTGGTGACTTGGATGCTCTGAAGCGCGGGAACGATGGCTCCGACTAGATGTGATGGACGTGCTTGTAGCAGCTCGGGCTCGCTAGGCGAGCTCGATGGTTTGGCCCATAGCGGCGGTTAGATATGTTTTGACATATTCACGAACCGCGTGGTTTTCTGGCGTGTCTGGTAATCGGTCCAGGTTAGCCATGACGACGGCCATGTTGGCACTTGGGGTCCTGAAAACTTGCCTATCGCCTACTCTGTCGAAGGCGTCAACCAGATCTCGAGGTCAGGGTCCCCTACGACGTGCTTCTTCTTCTTTAGCCTCATGCTGACGGCATTTGGCGCGGTTGGTGTTACGCTGTTCGCAAAGTTGCCATTGCTCATCAGTTTCTCCCACGACTGCGGGCTCGTCATTGCTGACGTTGAGCACCATGTCACCACATCTTGGTGGGAACCTTGGGATCGGAGAGAAACCCGGAGGGTACGGTAGTGGATCCAGACCATATTCATCGTCTTCAATGTGTTGAGCCTCGGTGTGGATAGATCATGTAGATCTAGTGCTCGAGTCGCCATCCTAGAGCAATGTATGAACTGAAGCTTCATGATACTCCCGGATACCAACCATGTTAATGGCGTTGCTTGGTGGTGGTTGAGGTATATCCAGGAAGTACAAATCTGAAACACGGTCTCACTCCATGGGACCCATGAACAGTTGAGGTGTACGATACGCGTACTCGGAAGCAGCGTTTTTCAGGCTGTATGGGAGGGCCTGGCAATCCTCCATCGGGACTTGGTATTCAGAGAGCCTGAGGCCGGGTGTAGGAACCGGGTGAAGGTGTACCGTACGTCCTTTAGGAGTAGCAGTGACCAATAGATCTGTATCTAGCCGTATTGGATGGTGGACCCGAACTGGTCGGATAGATCTGTTGTGGTGGAGAAGTACCTGCTCGGTAGATTGATTTTGGATTGAGTCTACTAGAGTTAGGGTTTGTGAGAGCTTGTGGCCGACTTGGTCAATAGCTTCGATCAGGTCAGTGTTGTCGATCACCCTTCGTTTATAGCGGGGAAGTGGTCAACGAGTTATCGGCGTGGTCGGAGCCGTTGCTAGGGTGGTCGGAGTCGTAGCCGATGAAGACGTGGTTGACGCAGATCGGATTTGCGCCTCCTCCGTGGTAGTGGCAGTGAAGCTGTTGACGCCGGTGGTCCAGTTGATCTAGTCGACGGTGAACGAGAGACCGTCCACCACAGCCGCGGAGTCGGGGATGATGACCATCTTGCTCGCCTGGGAAGCTGTACGCACAACCCCTACCTGGCGCGCCACTGTCGACAAAACGTGCTCGGCAGTCTACCAAGGGGCATGCCCAAGATAGTGATTTGTTGGTGACACAAGACACGGAACAAGATTTTATCCAGGTTTGGCTGCCGTGAGGGCGTAATACCTACGTCATGTGTCTGGTTTGTATTGTTGTGTATGGTGAGATGTGTATTGAGGGGGTCCCCTGCCCACCTTATATGTTCCGGGGGGCAAGGTTACAAATATGGAAACTAATCCTACCCGGTTACAATTGTCATAGCTGGCCGGATAAGGATTCCTATTCTAACCGACCAGGATCTTGCTTGTTCTCTAAGTTTGCTTTCCTTGCATGGGACGCTGAGCAGATCGACCGGGTCACGTGCCATCTTCTGTTGGGCCGGGCCCTCTGGTCTGGGCCAGCCCAAGTTTAACCGTAAGGGTATAGGGGTTAATACCCCCACACTTCCTCAGTGCCTTTCTACTATTGAGCACACCTTATATCATATATTCTATAGTTTAGGGGATGAAAGCCTCCCCGTCCCGCCTCTAAACCAAAATCTCTAACGGTGCCAGGCCACCACTGGTGGTCGTCATCTTTATCTCCATGGTGGTAGGTAGTGAAGTTTTGTGGAGTGATGCACACAAGAGGATTTCTGGCTTGAACATGTTATGGCAGATGCTAGGGAGTGTAGAGCACTTGAAGAAGCTTAGTTCTTGGCTCCTTTATCCTCACACGAAGAAACATGTTGGGTCCTCATTCGATCTATCTCAAGCGATCAGCAATTTGACAATGTGTGTGGGTTTCTCCACATAAGCTTAACCTGAGAGGGCTCTCTATTTAGCTTTTATAAATTTATACTTGCAAATATTTTATTCGGTTATAGGTACTCCATCTAAATTGAAAGAATACAATTTTATCTTTTTCTGAAGTCAACCAAGCTTAAGTTAAAACAAATATATATAAGTAAATACTAATATTTATGATACCAAATAAGTATTACTAGATTAACAATGTAATAGTTTTATAGTAAACCTATTTAAAGAGATGGGGCATGTTTGTTGCAGCTTCTATCGGCGGCAGTAGCAGAGTTTATGCAACAATAGTACATAGTTATGAAGCTGGAGCCGTAGCAGACGCGAGTAGCCCCATAAATACTAGAGTATTTTCTATAAATCTAGAGAAAATTTAACTTGGTCTAAATCAATAATTGTATTTTTTTTGAATGGAATCATTTTTTTATGGAGGTAATAGCTAGATGGACCATTACTCTAGACAAATTTACCTGACATGAAACTTATTACTACCTTCGTTCCCTTTTATAAGAGCATCCAGCAATACTACCTAAAACATACACCCTACTTCTCTGTTAGGTACCTACCCATTTTTATACTAGCTATTTTTTTGTTGCTACAGTAGCACTACCTAAACTAGACCTCCCAAATCCATCCTGGTAGAGAATGACATGTGGGACCCACATGTCATCCCTTTCCTTGTCACCGCTGATGAACATGATCATGGGGATGGGGAGTAGGACGCCGCCGGGGGAGTGGCCAGAGGAGGCTGTGCCGGGGAAGAATCGCACTAGGGCAGAGCTGCGCCGAGGCGGGGAGGCACGGCCGAGCAGCACCACGCCGAGAGCCATGCTGGCGGCCGGGAGGCAGAACCGTGCCAGGGAGTGGATGAAGAGGGGTGCGTCGGTCCTGGCCACGCCATCGAGGAAGTCATCGCGACACCGTGGAAGCCGTCAGGGTAGGCTGCATCGCCGTGGAGTAGGGGGCCAACAGGAATAGGAGGTGAAGTGAGAAAAGTAGGAGGCCAACAAATCTGGGGTCTAGTAGAGGGTTTGCTAGAGTTAGTTTTTTGGCCTCTACTACCTAAATGTAGAGTAGGGGGTTAAGTAGGGAGTATTGCTAGATATGCTCTAAGACGTACACATATAAGATACATATATACGGGGGCTGATACAAGGGTAGGGCCACGGCCCTAGGCGTGACTTTAAACCTCTTTTATATCCTTATTAATTATCTATAGGCTAGTCAAGTTTTCTATAAATTGGCTCAAGGTGTGGTCCAGCATAAAAAATCCATCAGTCATCATAGACCGAGTCATTAAGTCACACACTAATCCAAGCACACAAGCTGTTTCATAGCTCGCTCAGGCACATGTCAATCTAACGGCTTCGCGTCCAAAAACCACTCGCTGCCCTCTAGCTTGCCGCTTTCCGCCTCCCTCGGTCACTTCCACTCCTCCGACGCAACTGCAAACGATGTGATTGGGCATTTAGTAGTGGCGGGCCAACCTAAACACAACCTAGAGGCCAGACCAAGACTCCAACTCCACTGATGCCCAGTGAGGCAGGGAGCCAGTGGGTGCTGTGGTGTTGGTCGCCTGGTCTAGCAATGTTGGAGATGCTGAGACGCCGAGATGTGGTGCACTAGTACCAGATTGTTGTTGCACGTAGCCGAATGTGGGAGCCAAAAAATCGGTGAATAAGGTCAGTGTTTCATTCCTTGTTTCCTCATGATTTCCTCAGTTGGCCAATCCTTATATGTCTAGATCTAATCCTCTATTTCAAACTTTTGAACCGAACAAACTGAATTTATGGGCTATTTATATTGCAATTTATTGACTTATACTAGAATTACATAATGAAAAGGATTAAGACATTGTAAACCATTTTATCTCAGTATATCGTGTTCTCGTTATTAATTTTTGTTCAATAGTAAATTGTATTTTTATATTGGATTCACTATTGATTTTAAATGTTCAAAGGTTTAGGTTCATGTCCTAACGTACATGATATGATAGGCAGGGATGAACCAAATAATCGTATATAATAGATACTTATTTTTTTACCACATTGTGTTTTATCATCTTTGTTGTAGAATTTGAGATACCTTCTAAATTATACATTTTATCGGTTGCTTACGTGACCTATCAGTATGTTAGCTCACTATGGACTACTTAGGCACTAGATAGTGGCTCTAGACGTGGATTTTCACGAGCTCCGCCACTGCACGTAAATGAAGATTCAAACTTTAGAATCTTTGACAATAATTTAGCTACTATTTTTAACTAATATAATACAAATTTGATAAGGTTCAATTTGTAAGTAATATTGTCCAATAATTATAAGTTTATAAGTATAAACAATATAATATAAAATAGTTAAATGATTAAAGTGAAATTGAGAAGACTATATTTCAAATTGTATCGTATGAACGTAGAGAAAGACTACCCGCCGTGGGTACTCTAAAACGATACTCTAAAGCTTTAGAGTATGAATATAGAGTAAAAACTACTGCACTGGGTACTCTAAAACGATACTCTATCCTTTCTCTGACTCTATATTTAGAGTAGTACAATGCTTACTCTATACTCTATAGTGGTGGGCCCCACTAGCTAAACAAAGGAAAAAAATGATATAACTTACAAACCAAAAATCCAAATTAAATTTCGATTGCACCATTAAATTCGTCGCAATAAATCCTTCAAAACTAGATCACACATGAATATATTTAGATAAAGTGACAAGTAGATCCCACAATGGATAGAGTGGATAGAGAATGATATAAAGGATTGATGGGTGCGGGAGAATTGAGTATAGAGGAGAGAATCTTGCTGACCAGGACGTATAGAGGATAAATATGCCATGAGTGCGGGTAGTCTAATGGCTAAGACGCAGGATGGATATGTGGCGCTCCTGCTGCATGCATATGAGCGGGAGGAATTGAATTGAAAAAGGTGGGGAAAGCATTTCGAATGGCTGCGCGCGGTCGCGTGGGGAGAAAGCAGGCGTGGCCGGGGAAGGCGCATGGCTGGACTGGGTGGATTCGATTCCCAGTTGCGGTAGCTGCTCCAGCAGTGCGGTTCCATTCGGCCTTCACGCAAGTGCTGACGTAGCAGGCCAGGAGACGTGACAACACCCGGAATAGCTCAGTAACTATATTATTTTGTTTTATTTCTTTTATCAGTGAGGGTGGATCACTATGAATTATATACTGAATAAACACATGACATGAACCATGCACTCCACGTCACTGTCAACGTGTCAAATATTTTTTTTCCCTTTGGAACCGATTTTTTAAGTTTTCTAGTTTGGTTGGGTGTGCTTTTCGCCGGCTTTTATTGGATAGTGACGACGCAGGCATCACGAATATACCCTTTTGTTTCTTCTTTGCGCAAAGAAATATATAGTAGATAGATAGAACTGGGGGCCATTTGCTACGGGATGAGATGAACACATCAAATTGGTCGCGTAGAATCTTTGGCACACGCTATAGTCATCCTAGTGTTTTGGTTGGACGTCTCAAAAAAGAAGAGAGGTGTTTTGCGTGGAGTTATCCCACTTCCATGGGTCAATGATTAATTCGCGAATCGTAAGCTTAGGATTTTACTAAAGGAGGAAAAGACTATTTTTGTTAAAGCAAGTTCAAGAGATTAGGTAAAACGTTTTGTAAAGCTAAATATGGCTATTATAGAGATTTTTCTGCAGAAATAAGACTTCAACAGCTATTCTATCCAGCAGTCTAAGATACCAAGTCACCTGTTCCAGATTTTTTAGTTGCTTATTAGAAAAGCTAGTCGGCACGACTCGCCATCCGCCTCCCTCACAGTGATTCCCGTACGCCCAGGGCCTTCCCGCGCGGACTCGAACAACACACCCCGTGGATGCCTGTTACGGGGCGTGGGAGCTCATGCCAGCAAGGACGCACGCGCGCTATGTTTCCTAGTTGCTCGTACTTCCGCTGGTGCACGACGCGCCCGACGTCACACGCTCAACGCTGCAGCTCTGCCACAAACTCCGAGCACTCTCATCGCCTGCTGGCCCTGCCCCTGCGACCGCCGAGGCCTCCTGGTGGTCGTCGGTCTCTACGCAACCTATGCGCGCTCGCCGTGTGACCTCCACGCATGGCTCCATGTCCGTCACCACCACCGACCTGTGCGCCGTGGCATCCTCGCAGCAAATATCCACCGACCGTCCGGTTGCCACATCCTTGAAGCGGAGAAATACAAAACCGAAGGCCATAGCTTAGGTGCCGGATACGTAGCCAGCCAAAAACATAGTCGGTTGGAGTAATCCAATATTTTTTTAATAAAATCTATTTTAGAAAATTGCTAAATGAATGGATTTATAATTTTTTTGGCTAATCTCTTGGAGTTGCTCTTACTACCTATATATTATTATCGGTTTATTAGAACGGTCAATAATAAAGCACCACTGCCAGTTCTATAAAACATGCATTATCATTTGTCAGGTCTTTTTAAAAAAACGACAGGGAAAGTAACTTAATATAAATCTACCACGCTAATTAACATTGACGGTTTAAATCGACCGACATGCAAACCTACTATCTAGCTTCTTTGTAGTTGCATATGCTGTTAGTTTTATGCAAAGCAACGGCTTTGTGACATTGTTACTAGGGGTAAACACGAATCTTGTCTGGCAAGTGATTTGGCTCCAGCTCCTTTGGCTCTTTGTCACGGAGCCTTATCAAAATGACTAACATGTTCGCTTGAACTACTTTTCAGCCAACGATCTCTTACAACAAATTAGTATAAGCATCAGCGCAAGCCAAATTTCAGCATAAGCGAACATGGTGTATAAAAACGGCCCCTTGCAAGCAGAGGCGAAGCCGGAAAAACAAATTAGGGGGGGTGGGGGCGAGATAAAGGAAATACATGGAAATAATACCTTGAAGAATGCTTATACTACTAGCTGAAGCAGGAGTGTATACAAAAGTTTCAGACCATAGGGGGGCCTTGGCCCCTGCTAGCGCCCCCCCTCGCTACGCCACTGCTTGCAAGGAGCCCGGGGGAGATGGAGCCATTTTTGTACTAAAGGAACCGGAGCTGTGAAAATGTGGCTTCTTTCAGCTTCTCACAAACTTGACATAAATTATTACAAAACCGTCATTTGAGTTGTTTTATCAAACAATTTCTAAAATAACTTAGCTACACAAGAAAAGCTACTCCACAAGAGGAGTCAGAACCGGAGTCCTTTTAGAAGGAGTCAAAGCGCCATCACGTTCAAATCGTCATAGAGGCTAGAGATGAGGTGTTATCTATAGTTGCCACTCTGCCAGGCTTTAAAGGCCTGTTTGGTTCGCGCCCTGCCAGGCATCCGAACCTGGCCCTAGGTGTTCAAAATCGGACGCCTGAGCCTGACAGCTCTAGCCAGGAGCAAACTAGATAGGCCCTAAATGCTTGGGTCACTACTACCTAAAACTTAATCAAGGCGGGCATAAATGATTAACCGAGGTGGGCATCGCAACCGCCTCAGACCAAAAGTCACATTAAATGAATATTTTCCGAGGACGTTCAAATGCTCGCCTCAGTAAATCAAATAAAAAAATAGAAAAACCCGTGGATATGCCCAGCGAGCCCATCCACAAGCCGCTGCTTCGCTCGCCGGATCTGTGCCACTGCTAAGCCCCGCCGCTGCACGAGTCCACAGGATCCGGGCTTCTCCTCGCTGGATCTGGTGGTGGCCGCTCGCCATGTGCTCCTCGGTCGTCATTGGTGACGGTGGATCCGGGTGTGGCCCTGCGTCATCCTCGCGCCGCCGGTGAGGAAGAGTAGAGCCGCGCTGCTGCTGCTAGAGAGCGCCTCGCACCGCCTGCGCCTCTTCCGGAGCGCCGCACCCGCCACCTCCGTATCCTACCACGCCGCCCCCCCGTGCCCGCCGGAGGGTCGCTCCCCTAGGCGGATCCACCGGATTTGGCCTCGCCGAGGCCACCAAATCTCGCCTTGCCTAAGCTGTCGGATCTGCGAGCAAGGGCCGCCGCGAAGGGAGGGAAGGGGTGGGGTGCACGCCGCCGGGTGGATCTCGCCTCTCCTGGGCCTGTGCGACTGAGAGAGGTGAGCGAGGGGAAGTGAGGCAGGTGAGCGAGAGGAGAGAATGAGTGAAACCCTAAGTTGTCCCGTATATATACTCAGGCCATGCTGGTGGGCTCGCCTGGGCCTGTTTAGGCCTCAGCCTTTTTTCCAAGGTGGGTCATTTAGGTGGCCCGCCTTTGAAAATAGAGGCATATTGGAAGTGCCTACCTCCATTAATAGATTTTAGGAGGCAGTTATTTTTTAACTGCTTTCGTAAATTGATTTTGCGAGGCGGTTAATTATGACCACCTCGGTTAATGAAAATGACTGCCTCTGTTAATTTCAAACATTAACCGAGGTTGTCGGATTTTGTAAACGCCTTGGTTAATAAAAGAGCACTACCTCGCAAAATTATTTGTGTAGTAGTTGGTAGAGGCAATGGGTGAGGTGGTGTGTTGGCTGTAAGAGAACAAAAATGAGTTGATTTGTTGGAAGTTAAAGATTAGTTGTTACTCGTTGAATTATAATGACACAAAAAAAAGTGTTGGATAGACATGACCTTAGGTTCCCATTCCCTCCAAATCCTCGTGGAACAAGCAAGGCCACACAAATATTGGAGGCATACATATATATGCATTGAAGTGGTTGGTGGTGTTCTATTTCATGTTACCTCTAAAATACTAAAAAAAATTAACAAAAAGTGTGTATGCACAGAAATAATACAATAATCTGTCTATGATATAAATTCATAATGTAGAATTTGAGTTGCAGTAGACACCTGTCCAAGGGAAAAAAACTCATTTTTATTTATCCTTGCACAAGCTTTCGGTGCTACGCAAATTTTACTGCAAGGGAGATGATTACATCATTTATATATCTATATAATATTTCTGTTGGATTTTTTCATGTACACTTTTATGTGCTACAATATTTGGTTGTAACATGGTAACATCTAGATTAAAAAAAAACATGATAACATCCAACCAGCTTATAGCACAGGATTTGGTTCCATTTCATAAGAATTGTTTGCATCGAGTTATCTTTGCTTGGAAAAAAAAACTAGTGGGATTTTGCCGGTGACAGGATGAGCGAGACTGCGAGAGAAAATCGACGGCCGGTACGAGTGGTGGGAAGGCCGCGTACGTGGAGCGAGCAGTGCACACAAACGGTATCACGGGGTGGCGCGGAATCTATTCCCGTTCACACGGGAGCATGCATTTTTTTTTGAGGAAAACACGGGAGCATGCTTGGTAGGCACGGGTTGCCCTTGGGCCTGCGTACTGTTTAGATGCCAAAAATTTTGCCAAAATTTTCAGATTTTTCGTCACATCGAATCTTTGAACATATGCATGAAGCATTAAATATAGATAAAAAAATAAAACTAATTACACAGTTTAGATGAAATGGACGAGACAAATCTTTTAAGCCTAATTAGACCATGATTGGATAATATTTACCAAATAACAACGAAACTGTTACAGTAGCGTTTCGCCAAAAATTTTGCCAACTAAACAGCCCCTAGGTTCCTTCCGTCGATGAGGCCCAGCTTGCGCGCACAGAATTGTCGGCCTTGTTTAGATTTCAGATTTTGCCTCCCAAATTTACTATGCAGAATTCCTATTCACCGTCATATCAAAATGCCGGCACATATATGGAGCACTAAATATAGATGAAATAAAAAACTAATTGCACAGTTTTGTTGTACTTTACGAGACGAACATTTAGAGCCTAATTAATCAAGATTTGGACAATTATTACCAAATAAAAACAAAATTGCTACAGTGTGACGTGACACTTACTATACAAAGTTTGCCTTCCAATTTTGGCATCTAAACCAGGCCGTCATTTTGCTCTGCGTACCTTTTTTTAAATCCCGACAACTCAAAAGGTTCTTTTTGTTTTATTCGATTGACTGAAACTCTAAGATTCTATTACAAGAGAGACCGGCTTTTGGATTTGGATTTTGAGGATACTGTTTTTCGGACTGAATTTTGCGATTTCGCATTCAGGGCTTCGACGAAAACGAAACTACTAAAAATTATGTTATCCGTACAGATTGTATGATCCAATTGTAGCCACGCTTCTCAAGTCCTTTGTCCGTGCCATTCTACCAAGTTCTCCACCATCCATGTCAGTACTTCAGCGTAACCAGCAGCTGGGTGAATCTATCCATGTCAGTACTTCAGCGTCACCAGCAGCTGGGTGAATCTGGGAATCTGCAAATTCCCGTTCAACGCCTTGTTTAGTTTGCCTCAAAGTTCCAAGTTTTTTCACTCTCTCTCCATCACATTAATTTTTAACCGCTTGCATGGAGTATTAAATGTAGGTAAAAAAAATAACTAATTACACAGTTTAGTTGGAAATCACGAGATGAATCTTTTGAGCCTAATTGGTCCATGATTGGACAATATTTGCCAAATAAGACGAAAGTGGTACTATTCATCGGGTTGAAATTTTCTTCAATCTAAACAAGGGCCAAATCGCCTTCACAAAAATCATTAAACGCATAGCCCGAGGTACTGGGAATCTGCAAATTCCAGTTCAAATCGCCTTTGGCCTGGTTTAGTTGGCAAAATTTTTGGCAAAATGCAGTTGTAGCACTTTCGTTGTTATTTGGTAATTAGTGTCCAATCATGGTCTAATTAGGCTTAAAAGATTTGTCTCGTCCATTTTGTCTAAACTGTGTAATTAATTTTATTTTTTATCTATATTTAATGCTTCATGCATGCATCTAAAGATTCGATGTGACGGGGAATCCACTGTTTTTTTACAAAAATTTTTTTGGAACCAAACTGGGCCTTTCACAAAAATCATTAAACGCATAGCCCGAGGTAGTTGGAACTCAAAAAAAGTTACGCGACACAGGTACTAGATGCTGCATCTACAGTACCTGTCTATCTGTAACGCCATGCCTTTCATGTTAGTAATTCTTTAGGTCGCTCGCAGGTGCCGAATGCTGAATCTGGAATTGCCGGGCAGAGTTTCCTGTGCTGCTGCTTGCTGGAAATAAGGCCGTGTTTAGATCCGGAAAGGGAGGCGCCGAATCGGGGAACACTGTAGCAACTTTTGTTTTTTAGTGTAAAAAATTGTCTAAAAATTGATTAATTAGACTTAAAATATTCGTCTCGCAAAGTACAACAAAATTGTGCAATTAGTTTTTGATTTCATCTACATTTAGTACTCCATGCATTTACCGGCATTTTGATGTGATGGGGAATCTTCTTTTTGCATAGTGAAATTTAGGGAAGAATTTAGGATCTAAACAAGGCCTAAGAACCAATTCCTAGTGTGGCTAGTACAGGTGTACAGGTAGCAAAAGGCAGAGCCTATGGCGTGCCAGCCTTCTTCTACATGGATCACCCGATTCGGCAAAGTGCGTGGGTAGCTACTGCGTCTGGTGATTTGGTGAATTGAGAGAGCTGAGCCGTAGAGCGGCAGCTCACTCAAACATCGTTTCTAGCAGGAGGCTCGCCATTGATGGCTGAACAACCGGTCAAAAAAAAAGTATAGCACCACCGACATCAGTTTAACAGTAGCCAATTCTGTCTGATTAGACTAGCCCTTGTTAACCAACAACCACATGGCGGACAGTGACAGCAAAATCAGCTGTTTACAGGCTAGCTACGGCGACGGCACAACAATACTAGCGCAACGTTACTCTCCGGCGACCTGGACTAGCTAGCGGCCACATTCCAGGCAGTCAGCGGTGCGCCGTGACGAGGGTCTCGATGAAGCGCAGCCCATCGAACCGCGGCGCGAACCTCTTGTTGCGCCCTTCACCGTCACCGTCACCGTTACCTGGTAAGGTGTTGGCGCTCCTATTCTTCCCACCATCCTCCTCCCTCCAAGCCGACGGCCGCTGTGCCTGCAGGTTCACCAATTGAAAGCTCTGTGATGTGATTGTGAGCGACCGGGACAAGAAGCGGGAGTAAGAATGCCAGATCCACCCCAGGTCAGTTCGTGACACGGACGGTTAGCTAGAGCGTACCGTGGAGGGAGACGCGGTGGACGCGACGGCGGTGGCAGCTGCGGAGGCAGCTGCCGCGGCAGCCCCCTACCTCATCGTGCGCCCAGCACAGGGACGATGACTAGAGGAGGGTGGGGCGGGTCTAGGCGGCGCCGCTGGGATCTCACGGGATGGTGGGCGGCCTGCGTGGACTGCCACGGCGCGCGCGTATTTATGCCAGAACCACGTGGGGGCGATTCCGTCAGATTGGAGAGCATCCTGGTCCCGGCGACGTGTCCGCTGTCCTCTCGCTGCGAGGTGGGACCACCTTCCTTGTCTCGTGGTTCGAGAGTCGTGGTGGGGCCCGCCTCGTGTGGGCAGTGGGAAGTGGCATCGGGAAGCCGCGACGCAAACCACGCAGGACCGAGGCGAAGAGAGGGTGTCAGTGTCACAGTAACTTTTCTTTTTTGAAACAGGTAGTATCACATAATTGCGAATAGGGACGTGGCCTCAGTGAAACGGTCCGACCTCTAGGTCGCTGGCCCGGCTCGACGCACAGGTCCATGGGCCGACAAGGGAAACGACACACTTGTTTGAAGCGGAAAAGGTCCAACTAACTCCTCCACTATCACGTAAGTCAGATTTACCTCCCCTCAAAAAAACTGTAAGTCAGATTTACCCTCACCGATCAGTTTGATGAAGATCAACGTCGACACTACTCTAGCCAAGAATTCAGGAGGCCGGCCGCATAGAACCTGACACGGTGGAAGCAATTGCATACAAAGAAGGTCTAGCGCTTGCTAGTGATCTAGTCCTTCGTGGTTTTAGACTATCATATGAATGCAGGTCAGGTGTATCCACAAAGGAAGCATGGGCTCTTATGGACATACTCCCTCCATCCCTAAAAATATGTTGCTTTTGCTTTCCGAGAAACAACTTTAACTAAATATATCAAAAAAATATTAATATTTATGGTACATAATTAATATAATTAGATAGATATTTGAATCTAGTTTTTTAATAAATTTATTTGGAGATACAAATATTGCACATATTTTCTACAAAAGAGTTAAACTTTCGGCATGAAAACCAACGACGATAGTTAATTGGGGACAGAGAGAGTATATTTTAGGAAACTAGAGCTAGATCACGGGAGTTCAATTTTGTTGAGTTTATTATCTAAGGGAGGCAATCAAATTTTGATGCTCATGTCTTAGATAGAAGTAGTGTCTGATGACTTTGGTAGACATGTTTGGTTTGTATCTCCACCGGATGACGTTTGTGTTTCTTATGAAGCTCAATAAAGGTTTTGCTTCTAAAAAAATTAAAAATTAATTTTTAACTCTCTGAACCGTCTAATTTATATCTCGAAACAGTTTTGAAAGTGCTTTTAGCTAACCTGACGCCACGTCAATCATCCTACATAGTGCCACGTTAGTCACAAAAAGAAAGATGGTAAATTAGACTTCCACACTAGTTCGAAAAGATCAATTATACTTTATAGAAAAATTATAGAAATAACCTTTTCCAAAAAGATTTATCAAATTTTTTAGAATAAATATATTAAAAATCTAAAATATGATGTAATATAAGAACATTAATAGAAAATTTGTTTTAACTTAGCAAAATATGAAACCGATTTAAAATAATGCTCTACTTTATTTCTTGCTTACAATTACTTAAATCTTATATGGTCTCAATCACGGGCGGAGCCGGGGGGGCTGGCAGGGGCCATGCCCCCCCAACATAAGTGCAAACTTTTTTTTATGTAATAGATAATTTAATGATCTATATTAGAAGGATATAATAAATGTTTTGTTATATATTTTTTGATGACTTCTGGACAATAAAATCACATAAATTTACATTTTATCTTTGGATGAGCCCATCCACAGTGTAAAAATCCAAACAAATAAGCTACACTTAGTTATTTTATGGTTGAAACTCTTTGGACCGGCCCCCCTATCCATAATTTCTTTGGACTGGCCCCCCTGTCCATAATTTCTGGCTCCGCCACTGGTCTCAATATGAAACGGAGAATGCAGACAAGACAAATCTTTGCAGACCATTAGTGAATCACCATGCAGCCCATCGTGCAAATTGCAAAAAAAAGTTCCCCTTAGCAATACCTTGCTTAACCATCAAGGCATGCACAGGATATTCAAAATAAAAAATATAATTCCAGCTTTGATGTCACATTAACATGTATCATGTGGTTTAACTTTTGTAGCAACATTGTCTTCTTCAAGGGCCACGACGATGACATGTAGACTCATTGGACCATCTAGCGTTGTGGCGTGTGACTTCTTAGACTCACAAACCAATATCTACGACTTAGCCAACAACGTCTAGACGGATGCGACCACTTCCTGATTCATCGTAGCCGTCATATTTCTGCACGCGCACCGGAGCACATGATTGAACAGGAAGACAATTTGGACATGCTCGGGATGCCAGACTTCACGTGTTTCCTAAAATTATTCTCTAAATTTTGGTGCCTAGCTCAGAGAAACATATGAAAGAATCTATGGCTAGGGGAAGGTGAATAGTTTATTAAAAAAGTATTCTTTAAAGCACAACACTATACAAAAGTGATTAGTATAAAAGGTGATTCAAACAATAACTACTTTGCCAAGCCTATTTCACCACAAAAGCAAGCCTTCTAAAAAAATTTTAGTAGCAACACTACTGCGTATTGACTTATCACTATCATGATTTTCACCGCCGTAGCGATAAAAGCGTTGGTGTGATACTTTCACCGTCATTTGGACCGATAGGGAGGCCTCTTGAGGCAGGAAACCGGCACTTGAAAATCATCAATGCGGCAGTGGCAATGGGGTTGAATTCCACTGTCGTTTGGAATACCGAGCCGACTCAGATAGGCGTTATGACCGCCGGCCCTACATGACCATTTGGTGTACCGGCAGTAGTAAATTCAGCGTGAGTTATTTTCCCATTTCCCAACTACCCACAACACAATTGCATCACCATTACTTTCGTACGGAGTATGCCTCATCTTCCCTGATACTTATATTAACTGCTCCTCTTTGCTTCTCCATCTTCAAGGTTGGCCTATTCAAGCCGAAGCTGGATGTGCTTCTTGGCAATCCACACACTCCTTCCTCCTTACGGAGTAGATACAGATAGATATACAGACAAAGCTCTTGAGCCAACCAGCTATATTTTCTTCATTGCCATGGCATTCCTTCTCCAACTCCTCCGAAGGTAGCAGCGGCGTTGGGAGAGGGCCTTCAAGATTGGGTACTACCGGCATCTAGGTGCTAGTGGAAGTTTTGTGATTAAGGGGGTTCGCTTATTTGGGCAAGCCAAGGGTACTCAATGCACTTTGGTATCCTTGGTTTGCCTTGCGCATTTCTTGTGCCGATTCACCATCCGGTGCCCTGGTGATCCTCCTTCCTCTAGAGTAGTAGCGACGACGGCGGCCCTTCTCTTCCCCGCCTAGCCACCTCATCTTCTTCAATGCCTCTATATCCCTCGCGCTCACAACCATGAGAGGTGCAGCAGGGAAGGTAAAGCACCTCAGTGAGATGCTCCTCTTCTTGCCTCTATCTCTCTCGTGCTCGTGACCATGAGAGGTGCAGCAGCAGGGAAGGTAAAGCACCTCACTAAGATGCTGGTAGAAGTTTTGCGAGGTGTTGCCTTGTCCTTAGCTTGCACTGCCTGTCTCCAACTCAACTATGGGTTGTACCTATACTCGATAAGTCTTTATTATTGTACACCTAGTAGTCTTCGATAGGTCTTTGTTATTGTACATCTGCGGAATGTAACTAAAGTTATCAATGAAATTGCTGTGATGATTGTTACTATGTCGTTTATATATAGTTTTTGCCTTAAAAACAATTAATAACTGAATGGTTGTGATGCATGTTACTCCATTTTTTGAAGTGCCGTAGTATTTGCCTTGGCTACACAAACGTGAGTTAAAGCACCTCACTGAGATGGTGCTGGGTGAAAGTATTTGCCTTGGTTTATTTGTAAATTGGTTTGCTGTGTTTGCAAATTGTCATTATTGTAGCTCCCGTCGTCATTTCATACAGTGATTCAGTGTTAGTGTTAGATCACAAAGTGCAGGGAATCAAATGGTCCGTGTCGTCTTCCCTACTCCGTCGCCCGCGACTCGTGTGGGTGGCCGTGGATGTCATGAACCTTGACTGCTGCCTTCCCTGCTCATGTTTATTAGTGGAGATAACTTAAATAACTTGTATTAAGAAATTGGAAACATGTGCAAGGGAATCTAAACCGCATCATATATACGAGAAGGAAGGTAACTGTAACAAGTTTAGAAAGGAATCGTATTTGCGTATCATTGTATTAAGGAGAAAACATACAAATCCCCGTCATCCAGATATATACATATGAACATTGATCTGCACAGAATCTACCACATTGATTTGAAGAACCTATCACACTCATTGCAGATCCTACACTCCTCACTGCAGAATGTAGCCCACTCCTCCCAACCTTCCCATCCTGTGTGGACGCCGCAGCCTCTACCTCTGCACTAATGTCTGTCTTGGTGACACACCGGCAAAGCCAGAGGAGGCAAAGGACTAGACTCACCCAGTGTCGGCCACCTAGCCAAGTCCTACAACACGAACATGGCCTATTGAGGCACCGTGTACATATCTCGTTCTTCCACGTCACATTCACCGCCAGGCCCGCTTCATCACCTTCGACCTTCCACAATCATCGTCAGGCAATGTTGTCATTGCCGGCATCGCTATTGGACCTGTGGAGCATGAGGGAGAGAACAAATACATCAACATCGTGACCCACCGCGGTGGAGCGCTCAAGCATGTCGAGCCATGGCATGAGCGCACTGCGGTCTTCCATGAAGACGGCGTGCATCCTAGCGTAGAAGTAGGCCTCTTGGTTAACGACGCTAGCAAGCCTAGTGATGAGCTTGGCATGGTACTCATGGTCATAGAACCGGTTCTAGTCCTAAGTGTATCCCACACAGCAACACCCGTCATAGTGCTATGCTCTGTCCCACTACGGCATCGCCGCACACCCTACGCATCTATGAACAGGTTGCCTGTAGGCTACCAAGATCTTCCATGGGATCCACTACAGCCACAGGGACGTGTCTAGCAATCTCAACAGCCACATCCGTCGAGAGCTTCTCCATGGAATGAGCACATGCGCAGCGGCTGCAAAAGACAGATCCTTGGGTCAGGGAGTGACATCACGGCAAAGTGGAGCACTAGGGAGGGGAATCGAAGTAGAGCAAGGTGAGTTCCAAAAAACCCTCTTGGGATTTTATGATCGCTCTATTCTTGAAGGTTCCGTAGCACGGGGATGTCAAACGTCTCGGGAAAGTCAACCGTCATCCTCCATGTGAATCGCAAAAACTGTGTATGAAAATGCGAAAAAAATTCCGAATGAAAGAATCTTTTATATGAAAGAATCTTTTATCTTACTATCTTATATGATTACTAATTAGAGGGCCCAACGGTGTAAACCGTGTGAACTGCGTAAGCCGTGTATGTAAATAGTGTGAACCCCCTAATTTTGCATGTAAATTACCCCCTCTGCCGTTACAAAAGATAATTCAAAGTAGTTGATAAGAATAAAATAGGCTAGCGGTTCATCACTTCGTCTCCCCTAAGATCATGGTTAGTGATAGAGGGACCGAGCCACGTAGTCAAGTCAATTTTCTCCTTCCAACTTCCAATACCATTCCATCACCATTAGTTCCGTCGAGAGAAGCGTGCTCCACTAAGATTATGTGAGATGTGGCCTCGCCTTAACTCTTGCTCTCGCTTAGTGCAATCGAAGGGAACTCCAATGAACGCCTATCTCACCTATCCTTCTATAAAAGTAGAGGCTAAGGTGGGGAAGCAAGTAGACGATTCCTTTTCTCTCAAACTCATTACACTTAACTATCTTCTCATTCTATCTTCTTCGTTTGGTGCTCCACCTCGACACCCCATCTTTCACATCTCATCCAATGGCAGATCGGGCAATGAAGCGTCCAATGGAAGAGTCACTGGAGGTTGTCCCTGCTCGTCACCACTTTCGTGCGATGTTGTGGCGGGACGGGGAGGGCAGCTCAACGGTGCCGCAACCGGAGAGCCGATCCCCACTTCTAGCTATCTCTGATGACAACGATGGGGGGCAGATGATGTCCTCATGTTGGTGGAGTAGCTAGACATGGCCACCTCCACCCTCCACGATGAGAGCCGAGAGGTGGACCGGCTACGCCTCTCCGTTGCCACCACGAAGCGGGAAATGGCCACAACGGAGCTTGCCACTACCGAGGCCCATGCGCACCTCGCTGCTAAGGCATACGTGATGAGGACATCGCCACACTGGACACACCGACGTTATGGTCTTTCCCAAGTTACAATTCGTCCCCAACTCAGCTGCCACGTCACCCTCAGATTCAGCAGACACGTCGTCACTGTTTTGGTCATAACTCTCTCATACGACATCAAAACGGGGCGTTCTTGGATGCGTTGGAAAGGGGACGACGATGCTGTCGTTTTGGATCTGGTCTCAGCTCTAGAAGGTCCGTGGATCATTCTGTGTGACCACATCAAGGTGCTGCGTCACCTATTTGGGCCAACTTGGCCATGTATCGTGTCGGGCCTTAAGCCCAAGTTGTGGGCGCCCAACCCCTGGCCGTTCCCAACCCTAGGTTGAGTCTTAGACTATAAACACAGCCGCCGCTGCTGTTAGAAAATTGGGTTTTGTTTAGAGTTTAGTTTTCCATCGAGAAACTGAATCGTTCATTGTAACTGTGGTGACAAATCCTTTTACAGTGATCCAGGGCCCCTGTTCTTGATCTCCTCCACTGTGTCGATTAGTCCTTTGGAACCGAGTTTTTGAACCCTCTATTGATATTCGCATCATTCATATTTGCAATTTCAGATTGCGTCTTTTTACCTTCTTGCTTGTGCTCTTCGATTCGCTTGCAGGAAAAGCCTTCTTGGCGAGGTCAATCAAGTTGTGCTTGGTTGATAACCAACGGAGCAGTGGTGTAACGGTTGCAGGGTTCGAATCGTGTCTGATTTGAAGCCGGATTGCCAACGTCGAGATCTCTACAAATCGAACTTACTGGTTACCTCTCGGAAGATCGGGCCTATACTCATCAATATGGCACGATATCATCTTGCTCTTTCACTACATACAACGTCGTATCTTTAGTTGTAGCATTTTCTTGTCTCCTTTTCAGCCATCTAGGAGCAGCCGATTGCCACGCTGGGCAAGGCGGCAGAGGTAATCCGCCTTCACTAAGTAGCCAAAGGCAACGCCCGTGTCTCCTCTCGGATGGCAGCCGAGAGCAACAGGCGCTACTAGGACCTCCACGTGGCAGCAGACAACGCCGTCCGTGCTTTTGCCTCCTACGCCTGTGGGGATGACCCTAGCGGACCGCCTCCGCACCATGCCACCACGGGTCGTGGAGGCGACCACATACTACATTCGTCTATGGGCTGTTTCAGCCATGCCCGCTGCCCAGCTTTGACTGGGTAAGGGCCTGACCGTGGTGGTGCCAGGGTTTCTAGGAGAGACGAGCTATCAGCAGCGTCGGAACCTGATCGGCGAGTTCTCCGCCATGGGCGATGGCATCCAAGCCACGGTGGATGTACAGGACATCATTCGTAACAATCCCCATGAGTAGTTTGATTGTAACATGCCTCTGCATTCTGAATAAAAATGTTCATAATAATAGTAGTTATTACTTTGAGTTCATCTCTGTTTGCTGTGACTTGAACGCTCCTTTTGTGTGCCTTAGAGTTTGCAGATCGTATGACACATCCATCGTCAGTAGGTGCTAACATCTCCCAATCATCACCGCTAGTAGCCTTCACCACCCCTTTCATCAATTTCCAAGCCCGCACGTGAGTCCTACGCGTCACTCTTGCATGTATTTATAAAGTTTTGTAGAAAGTTGCATTCCCATGTCTGATATAGTTGCTTACAAAGGACGCTCCCCACCATATCTTTCTCCACCTTAGTGTTGTTGTTCCTCATCACCGCCCCTGCTCCCTAGTGCCAAACTACACGGCTTAAACAACGACCACTTGCATGTGAACGGGCGCTATGCCGCTTAGTCGTGATGATAGAGGGATGTCTAGTGCAAATCCCGAGGGCGGTCGACCTCCTCAGGTCTCGACGGCCCATGGGACCTGCTCCAGGATGCACTCCACATGGATGTGGTTCGTGTCCCGGGATGTCGCCACTTAAATAGCCCCTTTTTCCTAGGCCTGTCCCTTACCTTTGCTTTTGCCTCTTACTACCATCTATTGTAAATGAAAGAGCGAAAGGGAACTAGGAGGTCTGGCCTGAGAGTTTTACCTATGTTGCATGCTGTCGTTGGTCGCCACATGGTATATTCGTCGTTCCCTGTTGGTTCCATTGTCGTCTCCCTGCTTTTCCTCCTGCGTGGTGAAATAGGTGAGTGGGTACCTTTGGAGGTGATGGAGGCGAGGCTACCGCGGTTGGTGGGGAAAGGCCTTCCCTCGAAGGAGGTTGCCGGGTGGAGGGCTGCTGCTAGGGACATCTTCCCATTCCCACAACCCGGTGAGGTGGTGTCATTCACCGACTTCCACGAGCGAGGATTCACGATCTTGACATTGGATTTCTTCCATGGATTCCTTCATGAGTATGGCATCCAACTACAACATCTTCCTCCTAATGCGATGCTACGGTTAGCGGGCTTTGTCGTTGTCTACGAGGCCTTCCTAGGGATTGAGCCTAACATGGATTTGTTCCAACGGGTGTTCGAGGTCAGGACCCGCAAGGCACATGGCTCTGATGATGGCATGCTCGCCCAAGTGAGTGAGATGAATATTTAGATGCGTTACGGTGCGTCCTGCAGCTACCCGTGTCTACCATTAAGGAGTTCGAACTCTGGCTGGCACGGGAATTAGTTCTATATTCGTGACACCGCCACTGCCCTCTTCCTTGATTCTCCATTGCTATGCTGGCAAGGCTAGAATTATGGAGTTAGGGGTGCGAGCAGAGTCAGTTGAAGAAGGTACTAGAGACCCTCAGCTGGCCTAAACGGCATTGCGATTATGCATACCATGGTTGAGCAGCGGGTTTAGCCACTGAAGCTATGGGCACGCTTGTTGTGCGACTATGCTGGGGTTAGAATCTGACTTGGGAGACTAGGAAGGTGCTCGAGGCTAGCGAGGTTACTAAGTGGGTAGCTAGGTTGGTCACCCTTGCCACCATTGTTGCAGTCGAGAACACCGTGGAGGCTTTCTTGGCCACCTATCGCCCAAATCCGGTGAGTCTTCTTTTTTTTCCGTATCTTCCTTTCTTTTGGGGTGCCTAATCTTGTTGGTCCCATTTTCATAGCCCATGCCTTCATTCATCTCCTGATTCCACCTTCCTTACCGTGGGGGCGCTGAACGTGTCGCACGGGAGAAGGAGGCTACTGAGGAACGACTCCACCATGAAAAGGCAAGGAAACACGAGGCGTGCTAGAAGCATGGGGTTCTATTGTCAGATGATGATGATGGTGATGATGATGAGGATGCCAAGGATGTGGATGAGGACCTGGTGGTCCTTGATCCTCCGTAGGGATCCAAGCGACACCACTGGACTAGGCGGTGCTGGTTGTTTAGTTTGCGCTTTGAATGGGAGTGCCACCCAGAAGCGTTAGCCTCCATACCCGCCACGAGGGCCAAGTCTAAAGCACCCCTACACCATCATGGGAGGTGGTCAAAGCTCCTTGTCTGCCACCCCTGCTGATCCCTCCTTGGTGGGGGTGAAGTCCCTATCCAAGAGGAGGATGTCGAGGATGCTACGGTGGTGAGGGTCATGCTAGGAGTGGACGATGTGGGCTGCCACTCCTTTGAGGGGTTTAGAGGGAAGGATGGTGACCTCCTTCGGCTCCCCATTGTTTGTGTGGAGCCTGAGTGCCCTGCTTGCTCAGCTTCTTGTTTGGAGGCGTTTGAGACGGTGGAGGTAGAGGCCGCCAAGGGGCGCGAAGCGGGAGATGTTGGTGCCACCGCTGTGGCCGAAGAAGCCTTGTTGGCTCTTAGCCCCATGGTTTCATCGGTGGTGTCTCCTGTCTTGGCTCCTCCTGTAGTGTCATACAAGGGAGAGTGCATTGCTCTTTCTGTTGTGGAACGCTCCACTAGGTGTGTCACGCACCTACTATTCCTCTTTTGATCGGGGTTATTGACATTTTTTCTTTGTCTGATCATGATGACCTCTTGATGCAGTGAACCCCCCATAGGACTCACTGTCCTAAAGCCATCGCTGGGCACGACATGTTCTCCTACGTGATCGGAGCCATCCTTGAGTGACAATGTGGTTTTTGGGCCATTGGCTAGGCTCCCCTCTATTGCTGCCCTATGCTCACCCCTCAAAGAGGGCCGCCTTGGTAGGGATCCGCCCTTGCACTAATGTGGAGGTGGGTAAGTGAAAGTCCCTAGTTTAGTTTTGGCTATTTGATGAAACCTAAGTACTAATCACATGTGCTTGAGTGTTGATAGCAAAAGGTGATTGGTACACTCCTAAGTGATGGCAAGATGCATGTTGATCATGATGACTTGGTGCCATACTTAGAGAAGAAGAGGAGATGGAGTGCAATCCTATGGAGCTCAAGGCAAAGGTATAGATAGGATTTGCTTTTGGTGATCAAGACACCATAGAGGGTGTGATCACACTTAGGATCGATAGCCGTACTATAAAGAGGGGAATTTCTAGGGCTATTGATCACTTAAGTGCCACTAGATGAGGATTCATTTGCATATGCATTTAGATCTAGTGGTGAGCTAACTTAATGCCTCAAAAATGATTGTGAAAATGCTAACATACATGCACATGGTGATGTACACTTGGTGATGTTAGCACATTTGTGAAGGTGGCAGAGTTTGAGCAGTAGAGATGGGTTTGGGGCTCTCTCTCCCTATGCCGGTGGCTTTTTGTGGACTTGGTGATGTTAGCACTTGGTGATGTTAGCACATTCGGTGCTTTTTGTGGAAGTGAAACACCTATTTTCCACTATATCGGTGGCGGAGATTTTCTCTAAGTCATCGTGGATAGGAACAGAGGTCACTAGGGTGACTGGACGCTGAACCAAATGCGGTCTCGGCATGACCGGACATGTCCGATCAGTTCTTCCCACGTGCTACGAATGCGCGCACCGACGCATCCGGTCACTCGCGGGACCAGCACGCCTAGTCAGGCGCTAGAGGGACAGCAAACGCAAAGGGTCGATCGAACGCGGTGGCGCGTCCGGTTATGATCGACCGGACACGTCCGATCATGTGTGGGTGCTTACTAGAATTGATCGGACGCTAGCACTGTGGTGTCCAGTCAATTCAAGCAGCATGTTCGGTCGCACAGTCAGCAATGTGAATTAGTAGTGATCAAACGCCTCGATCAATTTTGATCGGCACGACCGGTCACTCTAGTGTGTGTGACTTCGTTTCTGTGACTGTTACGATCGAACGAGTGAGATTTAAATCTTGACACGTGGCGAACGTCGGGAGGTGGTGCGAGATGTGACCGAACGCTGTGTCCGTGTCTAGTCAATGAGCAGGCAACAACAACTTGTTCCTAATGGCTATTTCGTGTTGGGCTACTTATAAATTCTTGTTGGCCAGTTTTGGGGGAGTCTCTCTTAGACATTTTGACATCCTAACATCCTCTTGAGCTTAGCATACTCCCTCTCACTCATCTCTCTTGCTTGATTGACAAATCAAAGTGAGTTTGAGTGATCTCTAGTGCATTTGCTTATGAGTTTGCATCTAGTTGGCACTTGGGTGAGCATTGGCTGCGGGATTCTTGTTACTCTTGGTGGTTGCCACCACCTAGATGGCTTGGAGGCAATAGAGGAGTAGTGACAAGAGTGGTGCTTGTCCTTGGCCACCTCCCGGTGATTTGTGAGGGGTGTTGTGCCTTCCCCGGTGGAGCGCCAAAGGAAACTCTAGTAAATTGCTCGTGTCATCGAGTTACCTCACTTGCGGTAGGTTCTTGCGGTGCTCTTGGGGAGCTTGGCTTTGGATTGCCAATTAGCCGCCGAACCATGAAGTGGTGGTCGACACAACAGGGATGTAGCGTGCCGGCAAGCACGTGAACCTCGAGATAAAAATTATGTCACCTTTGTGATTGACTTCTTGGATTTCTCCTAGTGATTGGTCTTCATATTGTTGTGATTTGGTTTATTCCTCGATGTGGTGGTATAAAAATCACATACCTCTCTTTTACATTTTGCAAACTAGTTGTAACAAGCTCTTAGTGTAATTAGTTTTGAGAGCCTGTATTATCTTTGCTAGTGTAGCTTGTCACCTAGTTGAGCTCTTTAGTGTAGCTAGCTTGTGAGAACTCGTAGTGACTTAGCCTTTGTTTTTTATAGTGATTATAGTTACTAGAATTGTTGGATAGGTGGCTTGCAACCCTTGTAAAGCTAGAGCAAATTCGCATTTTGCCATTTGTTATACTAACCTTTTGCTCTAGTGAGTTTGTAGAATTTTTAATAGGCTATTCACCTCCCTCTAGCCATTTTAGGACCTTTCAGTAAGGCTGAGGGAAGGAGGCCAGACATTGAAGTGTCCAAGGCGATCATTAGTCTGGAGGGGGTGTAGGTTCATCACCCATGACTGGCCCCCTATTCGCGGAAGTGATTTCTGATGGGCCTGCCATATCGACCCTCTCCTTTCGTGAGGAGAATTCGAGGCTAGGTGAGGATTTCTTCATCTGCACCCCAAGGACCCTGGGAAGGCTCTGTTCATGGTGGATGATGTGTCCGAGCGAGCCACGGAGAAAGCTATCTCCTAGAGTCATGAGGGTTCCAAGAGACCTTGTCCAAACTGGACGATGTGATTGCCGTGGTTGCTCGGCTAGGCGCAGGGCCCAGCATTAGATGGTTGATGAGGTGGTGGTCCAAGCGCAGGTGGGCCTTCCCATTTTTTTGTCTTCGTTGTGCCTGCTCATTCTTGTTGTAGTCATCTAATCGCCCTCTACTGTGCAGGGGCCGATGAGGACTTTGATGGCGAAGTCTTGGTTCCTAAGCCTGGCCTACCAGACGTGGGTAGGAGGCGCCACCGACTGCTATTGACTAGAAGCGACAGAGGCTGAGGTGCGGCGCCTGTGTGGGGAATTGGAGGTTCCTAGAGGTTGAAAGAGGAATCGACCCACCGCAAGGCGCAGGCCCGATCCCAGATCAAGGCTCTGACATCCTAGATGGTCGGCACCAAGGATATGATGGCTATCCGTGAGACAGGGCTCTCCTCGGCTAGCGCTGCTCGGGACATGGCCGAGCAGGGGAACCAGTGCCTTGAAGCTAAATGCCAAAAACTGCGCTTTGCCTATGGTGGTGAGTCTTTGTCGATCTTGCATTGTGCCTCCATTTTGTCGTTGTGCCCAGTTGTGAGCTGGTATGTCTTCCTTTAGGGCTACGCATGAAGGCACTTTTGGACCAGGAGGAGAAGGCGGCCATAAGCCAGAAAATGTTGGAGGTAGATAACTAGTTGGCTGCGCTGACTACCTCCGTTGGGCTGTTTGCGACATTATGCTTGGCACCGGCCAAGGGAGCGCCCAGCTAGCACATCATCTTGATGAGGCCCATTTCCAAGTGGATTCCCTTATTTTTGAGGGGTTTTGCTATGGTGCTCACACTGCCTTGACGTTGGTCGGCTCGCACTGTGGTGGCGTTGACTTTAATACCGTTGGACGAGGGTATGCGTTGGGGAAGTCGAAGAGTGATGTCCTCACCATCGGTAGTGCATTGTGGCAGCGAGCATTCGCCTCTAGTACTAGTCTTTGTTGACGGTAGTTAACGTTCATCACGAACCGTCAACTAAATGTATAAAAATGGTCACCAGTGGAAACTTAGGGGTTTTTACTGACAATTTCCATGAGTTTTGGTGATTTCATATTTTCTACAGGGTTATTCTAGAAAAGAGAAAAAGGAGGATTGAATTGCATAAAAATAACAAAACTTCTCTGCGACAAAACATACATCATTGGACTCAGGAAGACACCAGAAGGCACCAGAGCAAAGCAGAGCTCTAGAAGGTTCTAGAGGGGGCCGACCGGCCTCCCCCTTGGGCAGATCGGCCTGGCACAGTGGGCCCATGCTCCCTCCTTCTAGAAGCTTCCTCCACTGACCTCCAAGATCAATCTCAACCCTACGTCAAGTCGGTTCAATCCAAGGGACGACGTTTGTTCCACCGGACTATAAATATAGAGGCAGACCCCCCTTAGGGCATTACCTGTATTAGTCAAGAGCAGTCCAAAAATTAGGGTTTCTAGGGATTAGAGAGAGCTCTAGTTCTTCAATTTCTTAGTTTAGGCTTTTCTAGCAAGGTTGAAGTAGAGTTGGGCGATTTGCTCGGGATTCCAGATCTGTTTATCAGGAGATTGGTAATTTGCCTTGTATCTCATTATGACTTTGTTCTATTTCAATAATATATTGCTACTTAGTATGTTCTTAGTTTGCTCTAGTTGCATGCTTGATATAGTTATGATTTATGATGATTATATTCATATGTTCGTAAAGCGCCTAATTTAGTACTCGAGTGGGTGAGGTGGTGCGTATTATGTAAGCGTGGTGCTTAGATATTATATGTACCTATGAATGCTCCCTGATGTGCCAAGACATGTGGTAGATCGGAGGCATGACAGGTCCGTTGAGTCCTCTATAGTCCATCCTCTGTGCGTAGGATATGTAGAGCGCGGTCACGTCGGAGGTGATAGTTGCGTCTTAATAGCCTCTCTAGTTGATGCTCCTTATGATATTTTCTGACTTAATTGTTACTATAGATGAGAGTTTGTATATTGGTGTGATCTGTAGACTTATTATTTAGGAGTTACTTAGGAGTCCTTCACTTTAGCCGAATCTCAAGTTTAGCCTGACTACATTAGTTGAGTCTCTATTATCTATCTCTGGAATACCATTTATCTTGTGCATTTATCATCATATTTATCATTTATCTTGACTTACCCCTGCTAAAGCATTAGAGTGGTTGGTTTACTATAGGTCTGCACATTTATAGCTCTAGTCCATGACATATTTGATCCTACAACTATGATAGCTTTTACCTTTTGGCTAAAAATAAATAAACGATACTCAGGATATCACCGGGTGAAATGCTACAATGGGTGAATTATCTGTGTGCTTGCGGATACATTCTTATTTATGAATTATTTTAAGAACATAGAGTGAAGATTATTTTACTAGTGTTTTTAATATCATGCTAGGGATGACAACTTAGTGCGTAGTGATGTTAAAAATACCAACAAGCATTTCTGGCGCCGTTGTCACGGAACCGTCCAAATTATAAGAGCACAAGTACAAAACAATCACCGAAGTGATCAAATTCTCACACTTGAGCCCATATAACTCTGGTAGTCCAATGAAATCATGAGGGATTTCAAACCAACCAACATACAAGCCAAGATCATAGTGATTCAACATAAAAAGTCACATGTTACAACCATTTCATAAGTAATTCAATATACATCGGAGTTCAACATAGTTATTACAACTTAAATTGAAAAGTAGCGGAAACAAAGTAATTTGAAACTAACATTAATCTTATTTCAAATACATGCCAGTACCAAGGTCGACTTTCAACAAAAGCATTAGATATAAGGTAAATAAGAGGGATCATGCCCATGATCACACTCCGCCACTAAGGTAGGAGCCAACCAACTCTTGTAATAGCAATGATACTTCACAACCTGCAACAAGTGGGGATAAAACCCTAAGTACGACAATGTACTCAGCTAGACTTACCCGTCAAAAACCAGAAATAAAGTGACACCAAGGATCATGCAAGGCTGATATAAAGTGGGGCTGGCTTGACAATATTTTGCATAAAATCTTAATATAGATAAGTAATCATTAATGCTTAAGCATCAAGTTAGTTATCATTAACCTGTCATCTATATTAGAACCTGTACTAGAGCACTCACTTGATCAGGAGCAAACAATATTAACCATAGCAGGTATAAATTGAGGCAACATTTCCATTGTCATCCAATTAACCATCCATTCAATTTAATTGAATCTACGTTGCCGCCGCTCAAGTCAAGTGCTCACTAACCGGGAGCGACGGCGATTCGAATCGAGTTCCTATCCAGCTGGAGGGGTATTTCTAACACTCACCGAGACGCACCTGGCGAGGGCTGCTCAGGTCACCTTTGGTACCATTTAGGAAAGCGCGGGTTCGACTGATGCCGCATCCCCAAGGGCAATACTCTGCTAGGATGATAGGGACTTTAACCCCCCCTTGGCCTTTATGCCAATGTTCCCAAGCACATCCTTACTACCTCCAAGATGCGACCTACCCTTCGATTCCTGGCCTGAACTGTATTACTCGGCTTCATGGTCGGAACGACTTATCCAGCCAACTAAGAGTTAGACTGTGTTCAACATGACTGAAGGACGTACAACGAATCGGTCCTTAAACGACTCAGATGGGGATAGATCCACACCCAAGACCTCCATGTCTTGTTGCTTCACTATCGTCATCTCGCTCGGTCTCATTTCATTTTATTAACACATGGTTCCTTTCCACGATAGCAAATATAGCCAACCGTGCCATATATGAATATCCCTACATCTCGCAGGTGACAGGAAATCACCTGACTTCTACCGCTTAAAGCAGGGCTAAGCATCTACTCGACCCTGGTCTATGTAGGATTCAGGATTCATAAATCTGGACAAGGAGTGATATTGATGCAGCAAGGTTTCCAATCAACTCCTGCCACTTAATGCAATAATACTTATAACATATATCGAATTAATTGCTTTGAAGGTAGGAGGCTTATAATGCTCCGAGGCTTGCCTGGAATCTGACTCAAGTCAGTCAAGTTAGCTTGCACCGTCTTGCGGAACATCTCCACTCCATGTATGAACTTGAGGATTCTTCCATCTTCGGGATGGATCCACCAAACATCATCTTCTGGTTTGGCTCCACATCAAGTCCTTCACGTGCTTCAGCTAGCGCACCTAAATGAGGTGTAACCATGCATATGTATAAATACGTAGAAATGCAATAAACAAAGTAATCATACAAGCATACCACAGTTCTTATAAGCACCTAGAGCTAATTAACTAGATCCTCACTTAAGGCATAACATAGAAGATGGCAAGCACATCAATCAAGACACAAGCCTCATAAGATTACAGGGTACCAACCTAAGTGCCATTAAAGATATGTGTCACACTTTAACACACAAGCATGGCAAAGTGAAACAAAGCAGTAAAACTAGAATTTGCCACTTTCTGGGCATCAGAACAGTAGTTAAGTAATTTAACCATAACTGGAGATCTACAACTCCAAAAGATGTGAAACAAGACATTATAGAAAGCTTATGAAATTGTCTACAATTCATTTAATATCCCCTAAGCCTGATTCCTAAGCTTACTAGGTCAAAAAGATGAAACTACAGACTCTGGTCTGCTCCAAGCAGAGAGCAACCAAATCTGGGACCAGACTTTAAACATCTATAACTCAAAAACTACTTGACCAAATGCCACCAAATTTTAACACAAGCTAGATAAATGAATTATCTACAACTTTTGTATAAACAAGTTTCACAACAAAGCACATTATCATGAAGAAATTTGCTAAGTTCACAGATCTGTCCAGAAACCTCATTTGCAAGAAATAATTATTAACTTATGTTGCAAACATATAATTGGACAAAACCAACTTTACCAACATGTGACACATGACTAATGAACACCATACAAAATAGTGCCCACTCTTAAATAAATTCTTTTAATGCATTTTCTTAATTTATTTAGATAATTAGGTGGAATTAAGAACACCTACCAAAAGTGCACAATAAATTCTACCAAAATTATAGTGACCCATATATGCTCTCAGCAGTATACTGTCCAAATGTAAAGCCATTTGGATATGTATATCAACCTCTATGAAAAAGACAAATGGATATTGCAATAAATCATGTGAGAGCAAGATACACTAATAACTCACTCATATAGAAACTAAAATTCATGAAATTATTACCACACATCAAACATGACATGAGTAGCATGCCACAAAATTTTCACCTCATTTGGAGCCATACAACTGCAGTTATGAAAAGGACAAATGCGACTAGCATTGAAAACTTAATCTGAAAATTCTATTTTTACAGCAAAAACATTAAACTAAAACATGCCATATTATAGATCCACTGCATATATAATTTCACAAGGATTCCAAAAAGTCCACATTTGCTATTTTACGATTTTTCTACAATTAACTATGAATTATACAAGATTCAGCCATAATTATGCATAAAGGAAAAAGGAAAAAGAAAAACTGCACTATGTGGAACTATTCACATGAGTCTTCGGGTGTGCACTTAGACCCCTGTCTTTAGTCGAATTTGATAGCGAGGCCCCTGGTCGGGATTTACACAGGGAAGCTCGTCGACCGAGGGGCATGGAAGCAAGAGGAGGCCGGTGTGCACCCGTGGGTGGCCACGGCTTGTCTCGAGGTGGCCCGTGGAGGCGGGGCCACATGTGACCGCGGCAGGGAGGTGGGCGGCCTCGGCGACGAGGCTCTCCAGTGGCGGATGAGGCCGGAGGAAGAGCGTAGGAGGAAAACACGAGGAGAGAGAGGTGGTGCTATGCTCGGTTGAGGATGAGGAGGCGCGGATGAGGAGGAACGGGCGCGACCAGAGAGCTCCACGGGCTGTCCATGGCGATGGCGGCCATGGCGCGGGAGCACCAAGCTCTAGAGCGAGGGAGGAGTGAGGAGCGACGAGCAAGAGGAGTGGCTGGGGCTCTAAGCAGCGAGGTGGACGAGGGCAGCAGCTCTGCCACGGCGGCCACGATGCTTCGCGGGTTTGACGAAGGCGAGCAAAAGAGCGATTGACGGAGGAGGGAGCGAGAGAGAATGAGAGGGCGAGGGGGAAACAACGGTCGGGCTCGGCCTCTCCAAACGATGAGCCAAGGACGAGGTGGCACGCATGCGAGCACGAATAGGAGCCATGTGGCATCGGGCGCCTACCTGTGGTCGGCCACGACCTCCTGTGCCCGATCCAAAATTTGCCATTGACCATACTACCCCATACTTACAACTGAATCTCCATTTTCTCCCCTCTATAGCTCTTAAACCGATTTGTCATTTGATCAACCAATTACACCACTACGTAGAGCAACATGTATACTACAACTTTCCTTAAGGGACCTTGGATTGATTCAGCTTGGTTGGAGAGATAAAAGGCTGCAAAGTAGGCTACCTGAAACTGAATCCCGAGTTTCAGTTTCAAGTCGACTGAAACTCTCATCTTTCCCCTTCCCTATCTCCTTATCCAAGCAGCGAAAAACTAAGCCAATTGATCAGTGTTGTAGAGCTACCAAAGTACTACAACGTTGCTCAAAGGTTAAGGGTCTAACTCGGCTTGGTTCTGGAGATAAAAAGCTCCAAAATAGGGCTCACGAAACTGAATGAAGAATTCAGTTTAAGCAGTGACATTCAGAGGATTTTTGTTGTTTTTGAAATCATTTTTGAATGTCCAAATGATCTCCAAATTTGCTGAGACTTTATTCATTGTTTCCTGCACAAAAGGTACTGCAACTCATATTAAGGGATTCAATTGAGCTGCCATATGAATTTGGAAGATAAAATGCCGCAATTATAGCATCATGCTGCTGCTGATCGAGGACTTGGAAAATTTGGAGAGCTGAGAAAACAGCATCAGTTTCAAACTTAAATCCACTGTTTAAGCTACTTGGAAGCTAATTTGGCTCTTGGTCCAAAAACAAAGTTTGTAGCACTCAACTTAAACTACAACTTTCATTTAAGGTCAAACTCCATAACTAGTATAGAAGTCAAACTTTCACTTTGGTCAAAGCAGTAACTTAATAAAGCCTAAACTAGGGTTTTAGGCCAATTGGGGCATTTTCTTGACACTTGCTCAACATGAACCCTTCATGACTTTTGTTGTAGAATTCATCTAGAGTCATTTGGGAAAGTTTGCATGGTTTGGTTGATGATCTATAATTCCATTCACTTAGTGGTGCAAATTCCAATAGGAATAGAACTTATCATTTTATGTGACTTTTTGATTCCAAACTTCATGAAACTTTTCCAGGGATCAATATAGATAGGTATTAAGGTGCGACACATGCAGATATTGCAATAACACCATCCAAGCATATATCTTGAAAATGGCCTATATGTAAAGCAATGGTGCAACATCCAACTTTCGGTTAGGCTCATCTCCATAGGTTGGCCTTGACATCGTCATCTCCACTTAATCTATCATGTTTGAGCTCAAACCCACTGCTTAGTGAGTGACAAACACCTGGGGTGTTACAGCCGTTGCCAGGGAACATTGTCATAATTTGTATGAATCTATCATAATTCATAGAGAAAGTTTAGGATTGGAAGAGTAATATGGCTAGACATAAATACTTATAGATAAACCATAACCTTTTGTTTTAGTAGGCTTACCCTTGTTTTGTCTTTGTTTATGTATTTTATATAGGGTAATTATAGGATCGGTTATGAACCTTCAATTTTCATCAATCAGAATCAACCAAAGGAAGAAGCTTAACATCAGTTTGTGAAGCCATGGCTGAGAAGACTCTGCGTGAATGTTCTGCCCCAAGTACTAAAAACATTCTCGTTGGAAAGAACAATGAAGATGCAAGTGTTCATCTGTAGAATTTTCTGGAGATTTGCAGCATCATCGTCATTAAGGACATTTCTCAAGACGTCGTGCTACTTCGTTTGTTTCCTTTCTCATTGGGAGGAAGAGCGAAGCAGTGGTTCTACAAAAGTAAAGAATAGATCAAGGCTTGGGAAGATTATTCCAAAGCTTTCCTAGAGATGTTTTTCCTAGTAGGCAAGACCAATGCTCTGTGAGGAAAAATATCATATTTTCATCAGCAGAAAGGTGAACCTATTCTAGAAGCATGGGAGCATTTTCAAGATTACATCTTAGATTGTCCTCATCATTGAATGGAAGAATGGTTGCTCATGCAAACGTTCTATCATGGATTAACTCAGAAATCACGTGAGCAACTCGACACCACTGCTGGAGGATGGTTCATGTCACTTACTTCTATAAAAGCTAAAGCACTTATAGAGAAGATAGTAGAAAATTAGAGCTAGACATCATGCAACATTCAAGCCTACCATAAGAGTGAAGAAGTTCTAGAAGAAGTCTATGCCTTGTCAACCAGAATGGATGTACTATTGAATTGGCTAAATCAGAGAGACGGTTACAAGAGAGATCGTCAAGCCATTCAAGATGCATTCAATACTCAGAATAAATGTAGAGAATATTTAGGAGTTGAATTCGCTGATTCACCAGAAGATATCAATGTCATCATCAATAACTTTGCTCCACCACAATAGAAGCAAGGATGGAATCAACCTCGATCAACCAGCCAAGGTAAGTACCAAGGCAATTATAATAATTCTTCAAATTATAAACAACTACCCTTGAGAGAATTAATATTAGAACAAGCCAGTATTAATGAAAGTATTTCTAAGAAGCTTGCTTTTAATGATAAAATGTTAGAAGGAATAAATGCTAAGTTGGATAATTTTTCTTCTGTTATTAAAGAACAAATAGTGTTTAATAAGAAGATAGAATTGCAAATAGCCCAGTTGGCCTCTACTTTGTCTTTTGCCACTAACCATGAGCAGGTCAAGGGAATATCTACTTGAGGAGGTAAGTCTACTCGTGATCCACCTTATCCAAAGGGGACACATAGGACACCAGTGATAGTACAGGAAGAAGAAGAGAGGAACAACACAGAAGAAGAAGTTTTACCACAAGATCTAGAATTACGTCAAGATTTTCATGACACAACTCTCCTGCCATTTCCACATAGAAATAGAAAGGCCAAAATGGATGAATAATTTGGTAAGTTTGTAGAGGTAATTCAGAAATTATATATCAATATTCCGTTGCTAGATGCCATCTAGGTGGCTACATATGCGAAGTATTTTTGAGACATCCTCAACAACAAGAGACCACTGCCTTCTACTGAAGTGATCAAACTAATGGAGGAGTGTAGTGCGGCTATTCTGAATTCTTCTCCCGTCAAGAAGAAGGATCCAGGGTGCCCACTATTGATTGTTTGATCGGAAACCAGAATTTTGAGAATGCTTTATGTGATCTTGGAGCAAGCATCAGTGTCATGCCCAAGAAGGTTTTCGACATGCTCAACTACTCTACGCTCACACCAACTTCAATGTGTCTGCAACTAGCCAACCAATCGGTTCGCTATCCTCCATGAATTGCTGAGAATATTCTAGTAAAAATCTAAAACTTTTTCATTCCTATAGATTTTGTTGTACTTGATATGCAGGAAGATATGAAAACACCACTCATTTTGGGGAGACCATTCCTGAGTACAACAAATGCTCACATTGATGTCAGAGCTGAAGAAATCAAATTCACTATCAATGGACAAGAAGAGCAGTTCACGTTCAAGCCACGACCGGAACAATGCTCAATTATGGAGTATCATGAGAAACAAGAATCAAGGTCATCATCTCTAGGACCGGAGATCAACCCCGAAGAATAAATTCAACTAGAGAAGTCCGGTTTGGTGGATTTTAAAATCCCGAACCATCGCTAGGAGGTAACTCGGTAGTTATCTAGAATTTACTTTCCGCATTGCATTTGCATATTTACTTTTTAAGAGTTGCATTAAAAAATTAAATAAAAATTATCATCATGGCATAGTAAAAAGTTAAACCCCAAGTAATTAATATTTACGGAGCATAAAACTCCCATAAGTAATATTTACCGTGGTGGCAGAAAAATATGAAAAAAATTCATCATTAGAATTCTTATTTTTTGTAGATACATAAAAGTATTTTTGTTTTGCATCTTTGTGTGATTATACGGTATAAATACGGGAGATGTGTGGGGGCCACACATCACCTCACATCCCATCCCCATCTACATCTCACCCACTCATTCGCTACCATCCAACTCCATTAATTTAAACATGCACTAGCCTCCATCCATCTGCCCACTTTTCCACCGAAGTGAACCGAAGGACAAGCCCATTTGAATGTGTAGGAGGCAGAGGCGACACCAAGAAAGAGTGGAGGCCAAAGGCCATGATGTGGGGCTAGCTGGGCCCATCACCCTAGGCCGGTCGGCACCCCCTTCTTCCTCTTTAAATCTTCTTCATCTCCATGCACTCCTCACACACTCAGTAGTCCAGAGAGCACAAAATCACCTCATGTTTCATCCTCCAAATTTTGAGTTTGAAATTGCCATCTTTTGAGTAGGATTTGGAAGTGGAGGAGTGAAGTGAGTTGTTGGAAAGTAGTAGTGCAAGTTTTTGTGGAAAAGGATTAATGGAAGTTCTCTTGATTAGTTGGAAAATTAAATAGAGTTGAGTTAGGTGTTGTCCACTCAGGGAGAGAGATTATACTAATCACTCAAGATGGATCATGAACTCCCGTACTGCTGATTTTTTTGGACGACCAACTCTCTGTTATTTATTGTTGTAACCCCTCACATTTTCCACTAGTTTTGTCTGTGTTTGGAATTTATTTGTTGCAGGGAAAATGAGCAAGAAACTCAAGAATGCCGCAAAGAATATTGCAAGCAAATTGTCTTTCCGCTCCACCAGGAGCAGAACTTCATCTCAGGCAGCATCATCCCAGGGTGATTCTGAGATGGAGATTGACCCACCATCCCCTGCTATGTACGGGACATCATCTCATCATCGTGAGCCGAAAGCCTATGTCTTGACAAGAGACTCACATCTAAAGCTCCAAAACAGTCAAGAAAGAGCCATCTATGATGCATTGAAAAGCAAGGAATTTTCTCACACACCACTCTTTGATGAACTTCTCCTTTAGGAAACTGGTATGGACACTGAATTTCAACTTGTCTTCAGAAATTTGGTTTGGGAAAATGCATGGGTAGTTGTTGAATAAGGGAGTAGATTACTTACTACTGAATTTTTATGCACCTTGCAACTAGGAGATAATGAAGTAGATTTTAGAATGTTCAATAAATGCTTCACTGTCTCATGGAAAAATCTCAGTAAAATGCTAGGATTTATAGATAATTGCTCTCTTGATATAGATGCTGCTCTACATGATTTTGATAGGACTCATGTATGGGAAAGTATATCCAAAAAGACAACCTATCATAAGCCCACAACTGATGAAATTCACCACCCAACCTTGAGATTTTTACATAAATGGTTAGCAATAACTATATTCCCCAAGGTTGAATTAGGGACAATTAGAATGGAAGAGATGAAACTACTTATGCCATGATCAAGAAAAGTAGAGTTTCACCTGTTAAAATGGTGCTAGACTACTGGATGCTTGTTCCTAATATGTCAAAATGCCTAGTAGAATTTACTTCTTGGATCACAAGAATTATTGTAGGACTAGGATTACTTGATAATGCAACTCTTACGTATATTCCTACGTCTCATAGAATAATTGGATTTGAGTTTTTCTTGCATGCTCACTTGCTAAAATGAAGAAATAATAGATATGTCATGATTTATAAGCATTATTCAAATGAGTATGTACTACTAAGAAGAGACCTCGGTCTCTACTCTGTAGACAAGTTTGTTTTTGAGATGCAGTCAGGGAGATAGACCATGGGGAGAAGCTCCTCTACTTGGTTCACTAGGAACCAATAGCCACAGTACCAGGGAGTGGCTGCTGCGCTAGCAGGACCGGCTTACACTGACTTTATTGGTTTTGAGCAGGTAGGGCCCTCTCATCAGACGACACAGCTGTGGTCATATCACACCACTTGGGAGGGGCAGACTACATACCAGCAGGGAGAGTCGTCATCTGGCGTCCAATGGGGGCGTGGTAACTTTAATGCTTATTCTTCTTATCCATAAGAGTACACTGCAACAAAGGATTTTCAGAGAGGACGCCCGTCCTTCTCTACCCATGGCCCCAGTGACTTCAACTTTGCAGGACCATTTGCTTTTCATAACCCTCCATAGGATAACTACTAGCCACTGCCAGAGCAGCACCACTATTCGTACCCGAAACCTCACCATCCTCCACCGGAAGGCCACGATGAGCTAGGCGCCATGTTAACACCGCCGACTTCAACTACCACCTCACGAACTTGGAGCGAGGTCACACAGAAATAATGACCACACTCCATCAGCAGAACTAGTGGCAGCAGCAGTAGACAGAGTGGAGCCAGTAGGTCGATCATCGCTTCGACGAAATTCAGCAGGGACAACAGCAGCAGTAGGATGACATCCACTACTTGATTCATAGCATATGGTACGACTACCCTCTGCCACCACCCGGCTATTAGTGCCATCAACTAGCTTGGGGGGCATTCTCTCATTCACCCTCAATGAAGCCACAACTCTCGTGGACAAGATGGTAGCCAATTATGGGTGGGGTGAAGAGCGAAGCCCGTCCAAACAAGAAGACATGCACATCGTGAAGCAGACGGATGTGCTTGTCACAAGAATAGACCTCCTATTGAAAAGGCTTAACGAGCGTGCCGCTGAAAAAAGAGAAATGTATGGCACCATCAAGGCCATGGACTCACATATGATGTGCGAAGTCTATGGCGGTGTTGGCCATTCAGGGAATGACTGCCCCAAAACCCATGGAGCCACTGCCTATATCAACAACGGGTTTCGCCAACAAGGAGGCCAGAATGGGTGGAATCACCAATCGCGCCCACAACATCGAAGAGGTAATTTAAACTTCAACTTAATTTACAATTGGAATGAACTTTCCTTGAAAGATTTAGTCTTAAGCCAAGCAAAAACAATTGAAACTCTTAAAGAAAAGTTGAAAATTAATGATGAAATGCTTGAGCTTATGAACTTTAAAATAGAAGGGTTAACTTCTTCTATGAACAACCAACTGATCTTTAATAAAAGGATAGAAACACAATTAGCTTAGTCTGCTGCTATACCTGTTGTTGATTTAGGAGAAATTTCGGGGCAACCTAAAACTTCACTCGAATCTGTTAAAATGGTCTCAATGAGGTTTGGTAAGCCTCGGTGTTGGGAAAGCCAAGATCATCTCACAGAATCACCAAGAAAGAATATCCTGGCCGCCCGATAATCACATGCTCAATCGGCCCACATGTGATCCACAACGCCTTCTGTGACCTTGGAGCAAGCATGAACATCATGTCCAAGGTAACATATGATGAAATCCTAGGTGGATCTTTGTCCACTACAAATTTTCAGTTGTAGATGGAAGATCAACCACTACGAAAGCCGGAGGGAGTAGCCAAGGATGTTTTGGTAAAAATTCGAGATACATACATCACCACGGACTTCGTAATCCTTGACATGGGCCACAAGCAAAGGATTCCCCCGATCCTAGGAAGACCATTTCTTAACACTACAAATGTAGTCTTACATGTAGGGTCAGGGCATGTTAGTTTTCATATGCAAGGACAAACTATGAGATGCTCATTCAGAGGGTTCAACAAAAACAAATAGCCCAAGCCACAACCACTAAGTAGTGTTAAGCAGATATGGCAGGCAGAAAGGTCAACATCCGCATCTACTTCTCCAGACACGGATGAACCTCCAACAAGCAAGAACTGAAAGGAGAAGAGTCCTACTCAACAGACTTTAAAAGGAGAGCCCTTACCGCAGGTAAATGGTAGTTATCCTTTTTAATATTTTTATACAAATAAACATTGCTAGTATAGATAGTAATGATAAAAAGAAAAAAGGATAAAAATATTTCATGAATATAATAACTTGATAAAAAGTTAGTTAATCTTCATAAGTTTTATATGAAGCATGTTTAAGTTTGAAGCATGGTTCGTACGATGATGTCTTCATAGGCTTTTTAAACTAGCATTGTGCTTTGGTTAAACTACCTACCTTGATTAAATTTTGAATTTGATCATTGTCCTAAAACTTGCTAAATATGAAACTTTGAATGAAAAACCAAACCAAAAATATTCATCTTATTGAATAAACTTTTGTTTATACTAGCATGCTTGGGTTTGAGAATATGATTTGCTGCGATCATGTTTTCATAGACTTTTCAAATTAAGCATGGTGCTTAGGTTGACTAGTCTACCTTGATCAAATTGAACAATTTGCTTAATTTGATCATTGTTCCAAAAGCTGCTAAGTATAAGACAAGGATAAAAATATAAAAATTTAAAAACAAATAAAATACCTGCTTCGGAGTCTTCATCAGGCAAACTCGGACTTCTAGCCTCGAGCTAGCTTGGGGGAGGGCCCCGCACAGGTATGATGCATTGCATATTTACTTTCTTGCATTCATTTCCTTTTTGCATATTTATTTTATCATGCGTAGGAAACTAAAAATAAAATAAATAGTAGTAGTAGTAATAAAATAATATAATAAATAAAATAAAATAATAAACAAATTTCACTCCATACATATGTGTAGTAGAAATGTTGATTCCATCCTTGTTGAAATGATGAATAGTGGCTCTTTCTTATGTTTTAAACTATGCCTAGCTTATAGCTTAGTCTTCTCTAATGTTTGAGTTTATTGGCTTAAAAATTGTTTACCCTAAAAACTCAAAACTTGTGGGTGCAAAATGCTAAATCTAGTCTAAGTAGTTGTTTGACATGACATAGAGAAATAGACTTTGCTATGACTTTGTTCTAAGAAATACTTGACATCCGGAGATTTTATTTTCAAAAACTAAAATTAAAAGTTCCTCAATGATCTAAAATTCCTAGTAAAGCCATAAGACACATTCGTATACAAAACCTTAGTCATATGCTACTTGTCTTCATGGTGAGCTTTGTCAAATTATTGTGACCAATGTTGAGATTCTTTTCATGCATCTGTGATCAACATCCACGTACACTTTATAAATAAAACTCTATGTCAAATGTTTTTCTCCAAAAGTTATCTAGAAAGTATGGGCTATGGAAAAAAAGAATATATATATATATATATATATATATATATATATATATATATATATATATATATATATATATATATATATATATATATATATATATATATATATATATAAGAATAAAAGATTCCATGCTAAAAGAGCATGAGCCAAAAAAATATATAGAAAAAGAGAGAGAAAACAATGGGTACCTTGATGCCCACCAAAAAGAGAGAAAACAATGGGTGCTCTGACACCCGCCAGTGAGAATAAAGATAGCCCATACTCTCAAAGATTTCAAAAAGAGAGAGGCATGACATTTGAGTTCATAAAAAATACAAAAATATTACACACTTGCACAATCTTGATCAAGGTATATGACTAGTCTCTCCTATGGTTCAGATTTTGACTTAGCAACATGACATGATGCAAGTATGTCACTTTTATCCCTACCAAGCTCCACAAAAGTCTTATTAGATGGTAGGATGAAAGAAAGGCAAAGTCAAAAAGCCTTTGGCAAGGAATACATACACTTTTGAGTGATTGAGTGTATCATTTGAGGAACTACATTTTGAATTTCAAAACTTTTTAAAAACCTTTGAAAAGATAGTCAATCAAAAGAACAAATGATAAGCAGGTCTGTGTATCTGTTCTGTCTTGCAACCACCCAAAACTTGGAGAAGGCCAAAAAGCTCCACAGGTAACAATGTAATAATGGGTGCGCAACAAGCCAATTCATTCAAATTGTGGTAGAAAACTTTGTTATAAACCGGGCATATTTGAAATATAATTGGCATAGTGTCGCACCTAGTTTTTCGAAGAATACCAAGTGCTAACTACATGTGTCCCCAGGATGTCCACACAACACATATAGTGACAAATATAGAGAATATCAAGAGCAATGCTTTATTATATATCGACCATAGTTACAACAGGACTTACAACTATATAAAAGCAGAGCAGAAACTATTCTTGATCTTCTCTTTGGGGCTTCATACTCCACAGGGATGGTTGACTGGGGGAAGCACTTGCCTAGTACTCATGGACTCCGCAAGAAACTCTTCACTTGATTCACCATCTGGTACCCATCCGGGATTTTTTTTATTATTGGTGACAACGACAAGCGTCAGCTCACCATGCTCAGCAAGTATACCATGAGGTTATGCAAGGCTCAAGAAGGCTTGACTCGGTTGTACTACGGTAAGCATTTTTAGTTGGTCATATTTTATTTATTATGCCTATGTTTCTAAGTTATGCTTATGGCTCCCATGTGAATATAATTAGTTATCACCATCAAGATTAATCATATCCCAAACCATCCATAGAACCATCTATCTCGAAAAGGATCTAGCCCGCTCGTGACTGTGAGCACGGCTGATATATCAGTTTGATCAAACTCTACAGAGTGTGTACACTTTCACCTTGAATCATGAATACCCCTATGCCTGAGGTGGCCAACCTCTTGACTCACTTCCAAGGTAAATCGGCAAGGTTCACTACGAAGCCTTTCACTAATTACCCTAACAAGTTAGTAGCCGTGAGGTTTCAGCGTCTAGGCGAATGGAGCCCCCCTTCAAGAGTGGCACACCATGACCACAGCCCAGTACTCACCTTGACAGGAAAGAAGCCATTCTGCAACCTAGTCCCCCCTCTTGCACCAAAAACTTTTGGTAACTACTAACAAGCTAGAGAAAACTAGCTATACGACTAAGATCGTGCCCATTTTGATTCTCAAGGCTGTACGGAAGTCCTGGGTTGCCGCTTTAAGATTCAGTCCTTACGGAGGGCAGACTAGAGCACCCAACAAGGCCCAATGCTCTAACTCCCTTTTTGTCCATGTTGCCGAAAAGCACCATTTAACCGATGATTCCATATGTCATTAACCAATATTAACATTATAATATTTAGTAATTGCAAGCTAAGAAAAGCTACCCACATGCATGAATCCAGGATAAACAAGGAGTACAGGGTATCAAAAGTACTAGGTAAGATCCTTAGCATCATATTAGACACATGCATATGAAAGTGATTATAAGGTTATTAGGTGACAAGGGAACTCATGTTACACTTGCCTCAAATAGCGCTCAAATTTGTCCAACTCTCCTTCTGGATCATCCTTGTATAGCTTCATTTAACGATAGCAGCAACCATCACAAGCATCATAGACAAACCTAGAAGCATTACATCAATCATTATATATAAAACAAGATATAAAGTTTATTAACACGTAGGGCTTGTTCTAAGACCGTGACAGTGAAAAAACTAACCAAAACAGGAGCCACGATTAAAAGATATGATAGTTGAAAGGTATAGATGGGAAGGATTGAATTCATATGAGAAGGTGAAGTTTGGACTTGAAGATACATATTCGGAACAAAAAGAGTTGGACATGTGTATAGGTTACTTGGGAACATATCATGATAAACCAGTGCACTAAGGTGGATGATAGATCAAAGGGAAACACGATTATGGCGATTTGTGCATCGATTGAGCGTACCCGGTGGCGGACAGCGGCAGGTAGCAGCGACATGGTCATGCTTATATCCTTAGTGTTGTGGTTCATATGACCAAGAAAACTTATGGAGATGTGTGCAAGTATATGATGCACATTATGGTCGAAGGGCTTGACCATTGGAGCGGCGAAACATCAGGAACATGCATGCCAACCGGCATCAGCACGGCTGCGGGGAAGCAGGGACAACGAGCACAAGATAGGAACATATATCTTTCATCTTTGGTCATATTTCCATGAAACATTGCAGAGGCATGTGCAACTATATAGATGATGGTATAGCCAAAGAATGCATCCTGGGGTTCAATGGATCAACGGGAACGTTGTTGCCAAAAACAGGGTGACTGCTATTTGGACAGCAGGGGTAGAAGACACTTCGGTCTCCATATCTCGGCCATCGTGGATTGCATAACCGAACCAATTTGTGGGATCATGTGCAGGGATGTCATTAACATGTAGGTTCAAGGTCTCAATGATTTGGATAGTGGATTAGCGGGGAACGCCAAAACCACTCAGAGCTGCAATCTGACCAAACAGCAGGAACAGCGGGCGCGGTGATGACGATATCTCTAGTTCCTGAATTTCTATGGCAAAACCATCTTACAGAGGTGTGTTCAAGGATGTTAGCTACAATTTGACCAAAGGGTTTGATGATAGGAGTCACGAAACAGCGAGGAATGCCAATTCCGTCAGCAGCAGCAAAACTGGCCGCGAGGACAGCAACACATACATCGGGTAAACTTCACCGGGGATCAACCATACATCATCTAAGGTACTTGATGTGCAGAGGTGACCATGAAAACATGATGGGCGAGATGATGGAGTGTTCTCACCAAGGGGAAGGGTGTGGTGGATCAAGGAGATGCATCGACAACGGCCGGTGACGATGATGTAGTACAACAGGGCATCCTTCTCGCGTTGCGGTTGATCGGGGCAGCCATGGGGAAGGAGGAGGAGCTGTAGGGGCGTCCCTCCTCTGTTATTCACTTGGGAAATGAAGGGGTAGGCGTGAGGGGGAGATGGGGGAGGTATATATGAAGGGGAAGTGATGGGAGGTGAAGGGGTAGAAAGGCAAAGGGTCATGGCTTGATATTCTTTGCCTTGGTTGATATTTTTGCAAGATTGGAGAGGGATTCTATGGAGGTGACCTAGTAGAGGGGAGAGGAAGATATAGAGGGCTGGTTGGGCTTGATGTTGGACCCTAAAGAAGAGGAGGATGGTTGGGCTTTGACCCATGGCGAGAGCTAAGGCAAAGTTTGGACCAGGTTTGGCCCGAAGCGATGATAGTATTACGGGGCTAGTTGCTTGTGGCCTTTCTTGGATTCTGGGCTTTGATGAAGAGGAAATAAGGTAGAGAGAAAAGAGTCTATGATGATGTTGCCCAAGGTGAGTAAAGGAGAGAAAAGAATAAGCCCATTAGAAAGAGAGAACAATGTTAGGGCTGCCATTGGGTTGATAAGAGGAAGAAATGAGATTAACTTGGGAATGTGACACCTGAGTGATTTTACTTGAACATGATGGTAGAATTGCGTGAGAGTGATGACATACAATGATTGGCCATCAAGCATAGATTTAGTGCTTTGGAGAAAACTTGGTCGGAAATAATTAGAAGCTCTAAAATGAGGATAAAAGAGAGAAAGAGAGACCGGGCTAGTTAGGGTTTTGACAAGTTGAAACTTGAAGACCCGCCAAGGTTTTTGGAACAAGGATCAAGATGAATGGTTTCAAAGGATTTGATCATGGTTCTGAGATTATGGAAACTTAATCAAAGATCTTGAGAGATTTGATTTGAATCAAACCCTAAGCGCGTTTAAAAACATTTAAACTCATTTTTCATACAAAGACACTATGCAAAGACATGAAATGCAACAAACCATTTATTTAAATTCCAAAAAAATAGAAAATCACATTTTCCAACATCTAAATTGTGGACAACTTAAGTAAAGTTGGATATTTTAGAAAATAGTAAAGATCTTCTGTTATGTTTTTAGTATTTTCTAGTCACATCCCAAAACTGAAATTTTTGGGGTGTGACAATCTACCCCCTTAAAGGAATCTCATCCTGAGATTCACTAAAGATGCACTCATTACAAAGAGCCAAATCACACATGGACAACATAACAAAACAATCAACTATGCAATAACACACTAACATGATGTTGTCCTTAATCGGGAACACACTAGCACTTACCTTAGCATCGTTGCTAACGTAAAAGCGCTCAGGTTAAAACCTACTTGTATAGGGCATAGGATAGAAAGGTCTTAAAACTTTTAGTCTTCTTTGGAGTGACGATTCTTCTTGGTGACGTTGAATCTTCAACTTCACATGCATCTTCATGGGTCTTGGAGAAACGAGGGGCTTTCGATGAAAAGCATCTTCATTTTTTACAAAACATCAAGGGGGAGAAGGCCAAGATTAGTGTTTACCAAAATAAGTTTATAAAACCGACCATTTCTAACTAGGTTGAGCGTCCTAGAGTTAACACTGCTCTGATACAACTTTGTCGCACCCGGTTTTTCGAAGAATACCAAGCGATAACTACTTGTGTGCCTAGGATGTCCACACAAAAAATATAGTGACAAATATAGAGAATATCAAGAGCAATGCTTTATTATATATCGACCATAGTTACAACAGGACTTAAAACTATTATAAAAGCATAGCAGAAACTATTCTTGATCTTCTCTTCGAGGCTTCATACTCCACAGGGATGGTTGACTGGGGGAAGCACTCACCTAGTACTCATGGACTCCGTAATAAACTCTTCACTTGATTCACCATCTAGTACCCATCTGGGATTTTTTTTATTATTGGTGACAACGACAAGCATCAGCTCACCATGCTCAGCAAGTATACCATGAGGTTATGCAAGGCTCAAGAAGGCTTGACTCGGTTGTACTGCGGTAAGCATTTTTAGTTGGTCATATTTTATTTATTATGCCTATGTTTCTAAGTTATGCTTATGGCTCCCATGTGAATATAATTAGTTATCACCATCAAGATTAATCATATCCCAAACCATCCATTGAACCATCTATCTCGAAAAGGATCTAGGCCGCTCATGACCGTGAGCACGGCTGATATATCAGTTTGATCAAACTCCGCAGAGTGTGTACACTTTCACCTTGAGTCGTGAATACCCTATACCTGAGGTGGCCAACCTCTTGACTCACTTCCAAGGTAAATCGGCAGGGTTCACTATGAAGCCTTTCACTAATTACCCTAACAAGTTAGTAGCCGTGAGGTTTCAACGTCTAGGCAAATGGAGCCCCCCTTCAAGAGTGGCACACCATGTCCGCAGCCCAGTATTCACTCTGACACGCATGAAGCCATTCTACAACCTAGTCCCCCCTCTTGCGCCGAAAACTTTTGGTAACTACTAACAAGCTAGAGAAAACAAGCTATACGACTAAGATCATGCCCATTTTGATTCTCAAGGTTGTACGGAAGTCCTAGGTTGTTGCTTTAAGATTCAGTCCTTACGGAGGGCAGACTAGAGCACCCAACAAGGCCCAATGCTCTAACTCCCTTTCTGTCCATGTTGCCAAAAAGCACCATTTAACCGATGATTCCATATGTCATTAACCAATATTAACATTACAATATTTGGTAATTGCAAGCTAAGAAAAGCTACCCACATGCATGAATCTAGGGTAAACAAGGAGTACAGGGTATATTAGACACATGCATACAAAAGTGATTATAAGGTTATTAGGTGACAAGGGAACTCATGTTACACTTGCCTCAAATAGTGCTCAAACTTGTCCAACTCTCCTTCTGGATCATCCTTGTATAGCTTCATCTAACGATAGCAACAACCATCACAAGCATCATAGACAAACCTAGAAGCATTACATCAATCATTATATATAAAACAAGATATAAAGTTTATTAACATGTAGGTTTTGTTCTAAGACCGCGACAGTGCAAAAACTAACCAAAACAGGAGCCACGATTAAAAGATATGATAGTTGAAAGGTATAGATGGGAAGGATTGAATTCATATGTGAAGGTGAAGTTTGGACTTGAAGATACATATTCGGAACAAAAAGAGTTGGACATGTGTATAGGTTACTTGGGAACATATCATGATAAACCAGTGCACTAAGGTGGATGATAGATCAAAGGGAAACACGATTATGGCGATTTGTGCATCGGTTGAGCGTACCCGGTGGCGGACAGCGGCAGGTAGCAGCGACATGGTGATGCTTATATCATTAGTGTTGTGGTTCATATGACCAAAAAAAATTAAAGAGATGTGTGCAAGTATATGATGCACATTGTGGTCGAAGGGCTTGACCATCGGAGCGGCGAAACATCGGGAACACGCATGCCAATCGGCATCAGCACGGCTGCGGGGAAGCAGGGACAGCGAGCACAAGATAGGAACATATATCTTTCATCTTTGGTCATATCACCACGAAACATTGCAGAGGCATGTGCAACTATATAAATGATGGTATAGCCAAAGAATGCATCCTGGGGTTCACTGGATCAACGGGAACGTCGTTGCCAAAAACAGGGTGACGGCTGTTTGGACAGCAGGGGTAGAAGACACTTCGGTCTCCATATCTCGGCCATCGGGGATTGCATAACCGAACCAATTTGTGGGATCATGTGCAGGGATGTCATGAACATGTAGGTTCAAGGGCTCGATGATTTGGATAGTGGATTAGCGGGGAACGCCAAAACCACTCAGAGCTGCAATCTGACCAAACAGCAGGAACAGCGGGCGCGGTGATGACGATATCTCTAGTTCCTGAACTTCTATGGCAAATCCATCTTACAGAGGTGTGTCCAAGGATGTTAGCTACAATTTGACCAAAGGGTTTGATGGTAGGAGTCACGAAACAGCGAGGAACGCCAATTCCGTCAGCAGCAGCAAAACTGGCCGTGAGGACAGCAACACATACATCGGGTAAACTTCACCGGGGATCAACCATAGATCATCTAAGGTACTTGATATGCAGAGGTGACCATGAAAACATGATGGGAGAGATGATGGAGTGTTCTCACCAAGCGGAAGGGTGTGGTGGATCAAGGAGATGCATCGACAACGGCCGGTGACGACGATGTAGTACAACGGGGCATCCTTCTCGCGTTGCGGTTGATCAGGGCAGCCATGGGGAAGGTGGAGGAGCTGTAGGGGCGTCCCTCCTCTGTTCTTCACGTGGGAAATGAAGGGGGAGGTGTGAGGGGGAGATGGGGGAGGTATATATGAAGGGGAAGTGATGGGAGGTGAAGGGGTAGAAAGGCAAAGGGTCATGGCTTGATATTCTTTGCCTTGGTTGATATTTTTGCAAGATTGGAGAGGTCTTCTTGGGAGGTGACCTAGGAGAGGGGAGAGGAAGAGATAGAGGGCTGGTTGGGCTTGATGTTGGACCCCAAATAAGAGGAGGATGGTTGGGCTTTGACCCATGGCGAGAGCTAAGGCAAAGTTTGGACCAGGTTTGGACCGAAGCGATGATAGTATTACGGGTCTGGTTGCTTGTGCCTTTCTTGGATTCTAGGCTTTGATCAAGAGGATATAAGGTAGAGAGAAAAGAGTCCATGATGATGTTGCCCAAGGTGAGTAAAGGAGAGAAAAGAATAAGCCCATTAGAAAGAGAGAACAATGTTAGGGCTGCCATTGGGTTGATAAGAGGAAGAAATGAGATTAACTTGGGAATGTGACACCTGAGTGATTTTACTTGAACATGATGGTAGAATTGCGTGAGAGTGATGACATACAATGATTGGCCATCAAGCATAGATTTAGTGCTTTGGAGAAAACTTGGTCGGAAATAATTAGAAGCTCTAAAATGAGGATAAAAGAGAGAAAGAGAGACCGGGCTAGTTAGGGTTTTGACAAGATGAAACTTGAAGACCTGCCAAGGTTTTTCTAACAAGGATCATGATGAATCATTTCTAAGGATTTGATCCTGGTTCTGAGGTTATGGAAACTTGATCAAAGATCTTGAGAGATTTGATTTGAATCAAACCCTAAGCGTGTTTAAAAACATTTAAACTCATTTTTCATACAAAGACACTATGCAAAGACATGAAATGCAACAAACCATTTATTTAAATTCCAAAAAAAATTAGAAACTCACATTTTCCAACATCTAAATTGTGGACAACTTAAGTAAAGTTGGATATTTTAGAAAGTAGTAAAGATCTTCTGTTATGTTTTTAGTGTTTTCTAGTCACATCCAAAACTGGAATTTTTGGGGGTGTGACACATAGTAGCAACTCCTAATCAATAATCAATGTCTTAGCTTTTGCTCGAGGATGAGCAAAGGGTAAGCTTGGGGAGTTTGTTGGCAGTCCTTATCGATAGATTTATATTGCCAACATAAGCCCAAAAATGAGGAAAATACACATCAGTACTGTCGGGTACCAGCAAAACAAGGTACCCCATTTTCACCGCAAAACCACCCACCAAGACAAATATTATGGCCCATGGCCCATCATAGCTGGCTTAGGCCTTACTCCGCCCAAAACCAAAGCCAAGGGACAAGCGCCCCAGCCCCCCGGCGCTCCTCCATTTTGTTTGACCCCTCTCCGTCTCGCCCGACCCCCGTGATGTCATCCAGGCGTCCGAGCCCTATGACGTCATCAAGGCGCTCGACCCCTTTACACAGCTTATTGCTTCGCTCGACCCCCTTACTATAACACACTACCATGGGTATGCATGGGCCCCTACCTTTTCCTGCTAAGGAACAGGAGCTCGCCGCGTCATGCAGGATTACCTAGGAAATTGTAACACCTGATTCATAATCCAATCAAGGCTTCCATGGTTCTTTCTAGCCCCCCACAGCAGTAACAGGGAGAAGGTATGCTACGCCACACCCTACCATGTCCACCTCAATGGTATGGGCAGCAACGGCCATCCTGGCCCCCTACCTTTTCGCCGACACAACTTCAGGGCCATGAAATCTTCTTCATCATAACACCATGTTAGGGTATGGCCTCGCCACGTCAACTATGATACATCTACAGCCACGGCATGCCACTACCATGATGACAACTATGCGAATGCACGAATTGAGAGGAAAGCTAGTAATAGGGAGCACCTTAGGGCCTTTTCTTTCTGTTTTCATACATCTAGATATTGTAACCTGACCCCTCCATTTGCATACTATAAAAGGGGATGGAGGAGCCCTCAACAAAATGAAGGTTAGACAATGCCTAGTAACATCAATGTACTAAGCACACGCTCAAACACTCGAAAACATCCACACATAGAGACCTGGGAGCCATCCCTCTCTCAACCAGCTTGTATCCCCCTAGTACAAGCACTTCGGTGCAAAGCAACACGAGCAGCAGCGAGCATTGGATGTAGGGATGTTTAGCCCAAACCAGTATAAACCTTGTGTCTTCCTTGCACACCATCGAAGGCTTCGATGCGCAACATCATTCACTTGTCATGTCTCTAGACACCCCCCGTTCTAGAACACTGATAGTTGGCGTGCCAGGCAAGGGAGCTCTGCGCGTCATGTTCCACTCCACCATGTCTCCGATGGCCTGAAATGACATCAACTTTGCTCTGAGCTCCCACATCTGGTCTGGGAGCCTTGAGTTCATCGTCATCGGGAAGGGCTACGACCTTGACCTCCTTCCATCGACCAGCGAACCCACCAGCTTCTCTAAGCTGGTGGCCAACCTATGACTCCGCTCCGATGAATTGAAGGGCACATGGCCTGACAAGTTTAGCTACCCTAGCATACCATGAGTTGGCCAGCCCTGCCATGATAAGAAGGTTTGTAAATCATCAACAACATCTATCACGATAAGAAGGCTTTTTGCACATCAGCAACTACCTCCTCAATGACGAGCCATGCAATGACGACTTCATTGATCGCTTCGACGGCTACGAGCTTTCATGGCCATAAAGGGAACAACTAGGTCCCTAGACAGAAGTTGGTAAAACAACCGCTGAGCCCACCTCCCATTGTTTTCATTATTAATACTACTATTAAGTTGCTCTTAAAAGTCTTCCTTTAAGTTGCTCTTCATATCCCTTGCAATGTTGTATATATAAAGTCATCATATGCATCATGGGCATACATGCATCATGCTGCATCATTTGCACATGGTCCGAATATGGCTCTGTAGTTCATAGGCTGGCCCTGTGGAGGGGTTTCAATAGTCGCTCCAAGCCAACAGAGTGAGGGATGGAATGAGGAGTGGCACACTAGTGGCCAGTACTCAGTTGCATCGAGCACCATATGGGACTCTTTGATCCATGTCCGAGTCTTGATGAACACTGGTCTAGGGTATTTTATCAAAAAAAGGCAATGAGCCGCCGGGGACAGTCGAACGACCCTGGTTACCCTACTGAACCAATCATCAAGAGTTAGGGGTCAGTGACTAGCTACCTCCGTTGGATCCCTATCGAATGGGAACCGGGGCCCCGTTTGAACTGAGAAACTCGTTAGCAACTCAAACGGGCACCATGTTTTGACCCTAGGCGAGAGGGATGACGTGCCACTGTCCATCCCCTCCTTCTTTGCAAAAAAGAAGCGTGAGGGGAATGCATTGGGCCTCCTGACCGGATCGACGCACGGGCGAAGATTTTTGGAGGCCCAGATTCATACACATAACTACTTTCTCATTTCAAAGGCCCATTGAGGCCCATATACAGGTACGACGTCTACATGGACCATCACCTAGAGTACGGAAGCGCCAGAGGGCAAAAAAGTTCAGCTAATGATTGTCCCTTTCATGCGTCGACATTAAGGGACACCGACCCCGTCTCGGGACACAGCAGTAGCAGTAGTCACATCGACCCTAATATGCTACGCACACCTAGGAGCAGTTCCTTCCTCGTAGGGAACCCCACCAAACTTACCACTTGTGATGCTTCAGCGACGTTTTATACTAAACCACGTGCTAACCCAAAAATGTAAACAAAAACGATAAAACTAAACACCGATTAATTCATCACAAAAGTTCCATTACAAACGAAAGGCGTCGATGCGCCACAAACAAAGCAAAACACAAGAAAAACCCTAATGAGGGGAGCCTCACCAGCACCTCTGCAGCAGGAACATGGGCGGCCACCGCCTCCCTCGCCGGGCCACAGCACGCTATCACGTCCTCGTGGTAGCACAGCTCCTCCCCCGTAGGGAAGCCACTAACTCCAGTGAGGTCCACCTTCACTGACACCTCTGCCATGGCCAGGGCAACCCTAGTGCCATGACGAACATCGCTCTCAATGGCGTCAAGGACACGGTGGCACTCGTTCAAGAGGCGCTCCTCCTAGGCGCCTAGCGCAACCCCTAGGAAATTGAGGAAGGCATCCACCACCGCACGGAGATGCTCTAGCTCTATCATTGCCTCTGATGAAAAAACCCCATCAGACAAAAGCACAAAAGAAACCAGAAACAAGAGAAAGAATAGAGAATGTACGAATGCCATGGTGATCGGCGTCCTCAAGCTGCTTGATGAGGGCGTCCGCCCTCTCCTCAACGTTCGTGGCCACGGTGCCCGCCAGCGCTCGCTCCTCCGCCTCCTTCACCACTGGCTCCGATAGGCCATCCCGGGCCATGGCGGTGATGCGAAAAAGGCCGCCGATGGAAAGGCCACCGATGTTCAGCATGCGGCCTAACCCGATGAAGGCCCGATCATCAGTACAACAACGCTATGCCTCCGGGGCCCATCCACCTCCTCGGACGCCTAAGACTGCCACGATGAGTCACCACGCTCCATCAAGGCTGAACTAAGTGGGAGAGAAAATAGGAAAAGGAGGCCAGGGATAGTGAAAGTGTCAGGCTCCTAGCCAGGTATAAATAGACCCCAAGCGATCGTTTGGTTCCACGGCCTCCTAGGGCGATCAATGTGGTCTCGATTCACAAATCGCCATCCTCTCCTCTCACCAAGACCACAAAGTTCCAAATCGTGAACCATCGCCCATGTTTTCCACCAACCAAGCCACGGCACATCAAAACCACACTCAATTACCTCTGACAAAAACCGCCACCGCTGCACCCTTTCATCTTCCTTTCCACACAATTGATCACCAGCGCGTCCGTGGGCTGACCACGGGCCACGGTAAGAGGAAAAACACCTTTCACTAAGACTCACCTAGAAAGGCCATCTTTGGGTCCAATAGAATACACAAAAACTGTACCAAGAGTCGACGAACGGTGATAGGGACGGCCCACATACTTCAAGCCAAGTTATAGAGGCCCATGGAGGAAATCGAAGGACTAGGCATGAAGAATCATTGCAAAGAGAAAGAGGCTTGGGGGCAGACCCCACCATGACTAGCCAATGGCTAGTCAAGGATGCCTGTTCTCTGAAGCATTCCAACTTCTGTAGAGTGAGGGCTCGAGGGCTGACCCCACCTTGTCAGCCTAGCGAATGGCCAAGGTTGCCCACAACTCTACAATCACGCACTCGAATCTCAGCCCTTGAAGGGGTACACTACCCCTCCAAGGCCTTGGGTGTAACAGAACAACCCAAATTATAAGAGCACAAGTACAAAAACAAGCGCCGAAACACTCAAATTTTCGAACTTGAGCCCATATAATCGTGGTAGTCAATCAAAATCATGAAGGATTTCAAACCAACCCGATTACAACCAAGATCACATAATTCAACATAAACACATCACACGTTACATTTCACAAGTACTTAAAAGAGGCTTACAACACCACATAGTCGCTAATTATTACAAACCAGGTTTAGAAAGTAGCAGAAGCATAATTTACACACACACTTAGTTCAAGTATGATTACTAGTCTTATAGATCATGTTCCCATAAAAGCATTAAGAAAAGTAGACTAAAAGGCGATCACGCCCAAGTGATCTAGTCCTCGTCATCCGCCGGGTGGAGGCAGTTCTTATAGAAGCCCTAATAAAGCATGTCATCTGCAACAGGAGGGAATAAACCCTAAGTCTGGGAATGTACTCAGCTAGACTTACCTAATGAAATAGAAATAAAGGACATCAAGGATCATGCAAGACTTTTCTTAAGTGGAGCTGGCTGATAGTTCATTTGCAAAAATGCATAAGTAATAATAACTCTTTTTGACCTGGGCTAGCAGTGACTTTTAGCATTAACCTGTCATCTATCTTAGCACCAGTTCTAAACAATCATATGATTATTAAGCAAACAATAATAACCATAGCAAGTATAAATTGAGGCAACATTTAAATCATCATCCAATTAACCATCCATTCAATTAGTTGAATCTACGTTGTCGCTGCTCAAGTCAAGTGCTCACTAACCGGGAGTGACGATGATTCAAATCGAGTTCCAATCTAGCTAGAGGGTATTTCTAACACTCACCGAGACATGCCTTGTAACACCCCAGGTGTTTGTCATTCACTAAGCAGTGGGTTTGAGCTCAAACATGATAGATTAAGTGGAGGTGAGTCTAATCTAAACTTGGATGTTACTCCTTTGCTTTGCATATAGGACATTTTCAAGATATATGCTTGAGTGGTGTTATGGAAATATCTTCATGTGTCTCACCTTAGTACCTATCTATATTGATCACTGGAAAAGTTTCATGAAGTTTGAAATAAAAAAGTCACATGAAATGATAAGTTCCATTCCTATTAGAATTTGCACCATTAAGTGAATGGAATTATAGACCATCAACCAAACCTTGCAACTTTGCCCAAATGACTCTAGATGAATTCTACAACAAAAGTCATGAAGGGTTCATGTTGAGCAAGTGGCTAGAAAATGCTCAAATAGATCAAAAAGTGTAATTTAAGCTTTATCGTGACACTACTTTGACTTGGTTTGAACTATGCCTTACAGTGCTTGCATGGAGTTGCACCTTAATTAAAAGTTGAAGTTTGAGTAGAGTAGAACAAACTTTGTTTTTGGACCAAGAGCCAGACCAACTTGGAACTAAGTCAAACCGAGGCTCAAACTTGGAATCTACTGCTGTTTTCAGAGTCCAAAAATATTCTAAGTCTGAGTTAACTGAAATCTGAATTTTCAGTTTCGTGTACCCCACTTTAGGTCCTTCTATCTCTCTAACTAGGCCTAATTAGACTTTGAAGATTTAATAAAAGTTGGAGCTGGTACGTAGATCTACAACTTTTATTAATAGAGTTTTTGCTAACTCGTCGTAGTTTAGGAGTTACAGAGGCACGAAGTATGGGTTTCAGTGGTATGTTTGAGGTAGAATTGGAAATTTGAAATTTGATGAACAGTGTCGACACCGTGCACAGAGAGCAATGCTGCGTGGCCTGGCATTCGCCGCTGCTCGCCACCTCGCTCGCCCTCGCGGCTTGCATGACCGCCACCTCGTATCCACGCGTCGCCACACTCATCAATGTGAATAACCCGAGCCCCTCCCTCGGTCTCCCTCATCTCTCGCTCGCTCTCGCCCTTCCCATCGCCTTCCTCGCCCTCTGTCCACGAGCACAGGCGAGGACGCCATGGCTGAGCAGCACAGCTCCGCGCTCTGCTGTAGTTCCTCCTCTAACGCGCGCCCTCGAGCCCCACCGAACCTCTTCTCGTCCTCCCCACCTTGCGCCGCTCCACCGTGCCTCCTCCCTCGACCTCCTCCATCACCGGAGTGGGCCTGCCGTCGCCGCTGGGCATAGGCTCGGGCCATGGCCGCAGCTGCTCGTGGCCGAGCTGCCACAGGCCGTTGGACTCCACCGGGTGTGCCGAGGCCGGGCACTAGCATGGCCGGCCCCTCCCTTGTTGCCGCAGGCCGCTCCCCCACCGGAGTCCTGAGCATGGCCTTCTCTGTCATCTCTGTGTCCATCGTGAGGAAGGAGAAGATGGGTCCACGTGTAAATAGAAGTTTTATTTTGGGTCCAGATGCGAAACTCATGACTCATGTGAATAGTGCCGAAAGGACTGAATTGTGTTGAATTTGCAGGAACTTTGGAAATTCATAGTAATTCATAGGAAAATCGTAAAATAGCAAATAAGGACTTTTTGGAATCCTTGTGTAATTATCTATGCAGTAGATCTATAATATGTAATGTTTTAGTTTAAGGTTTTAGCTGTAAAAATAGATTTATGCAACTAGGTTTTGAATGCTAGCTGCATTTGTCATTTTCATAACTGCAAATTTAGGCATCCAAATGAAGTGAAATTTTTGTGGCATGCTGCTCCTGTGATGTTTGATGTGTGGTAATAATTTCATGAATTTTAGTTTCTATATGAGTGAGTTATTAGTGTATCTTGCTCTCACATGGTTTATTGCAATATCCATTTGTCTTTTTCATAGAGGTTGATATACATGTCCAAATGACTTGAAATTTGGACAGTAGACTATTGAGAGAATATATGGGCCACTTTAATTTTGGTAGAATTTATTATGCACTTTTGGTAGGTGTTCATAATTCCACCTAATTATCTAAATAAATTAAGAAAATACATTAAAAGAATTTATTTAGGAATGGACACTATGTTTTATGGTGTTCACTGGTCATGTGTGACATGTTGGTAAAGTTGGTTTTGTTCAATTATATATTTGCAACATAAGTTAATAATTATTTCTTGCAAATGAGGTTTCTAGACAGATCTGGAAACTTAGCAAAGTTCTTCATGATAATGTGCTTTGTTGTAAAACTTGTTTATACAAAAGTTGTATATAATTTATGTATCTAGATGCTGTTAAAATTTGGTGGCATTTGGCCATGTGGTTTAGGAGTTATAGCTGTTGAAAGTTGGGTTACAGAATTGCTTGCTCTCTGTCTTGTTAGACCAGTTTCTGTGTTTTTGTAAATTCGACATATTAAACTTTGGAATCAGGCTGTGATGATTATAAATAAAATGTAGAGAATGTCATAATCTTTCCATAATGTCTTCTTGCAAGTCATTTGGAGTTGTAGATCTCCAGTTATGATTAAATTACTTAGCTGCTGTTCTGATGCCCAGAATGTGGCAATTTCTAGTTCTAGTGCTTTGATTAACTTTGCCATGCTTGTGTATTGAAGTGTGACACATGTCTTTGTTGGTACTTGGTTTGGTACCCTAGGATCTTATAAGACTTGTGTCTTGATTGATGTGCTTGCCATCTTCTATGTTATGCCTTAAGTGAGGATCTAGTTAATTAGCTCTAGGTGCTTATAAGAACTCTGGTATGCTTGTATGATTACTTTGTTTATTGCATTTCTATGTATTCATACATATGCATGGTTACACCTCATATAGGTACGTTAGCAGAAACGCATGAAGGACCTAAGGTGGAGCCAAATCCGAAGATGGAGTTGGTGGATCCATCTCGAAGATCGAAGGAACGGACAAGTGGTAGATTGGAAGATGCTCGCCAAGCGAACTCATGTGACATACTCTAACTTGAGTCGGATCCCAGGCAAACCCCGGAGCATTATAAGCCTCCTACCTTCAAAGCAATTAATTCTATATATGTTATACGTATTGTTGCATTAAGTGGTAGGAGTTGGTTGAAAACCTTGCTGCATTATATCATTCCTTGTCCAGATATATGAATCCTTGAATCCTACATAGACTAGGATCGAGTAGATGCTTAGCCCTGCTTTAAGCGGTAGAAGTCAGGTGATTTCCTGTCACCTGCGAGATATAGGGATATTCATATATGGCACGGTTGGCTATATTTGCTATCGTGGAATGGAACCATGTGTTAATAAAATGAAATGAGACCGGGCGGGATGACGATAGTGAAGCAACAAGGCATGGAGGTCTTGGGTGTGGATCTATCCCCGTCTGAGTCGTTTAAGGACCGATTCGCTGTACGTCCTTGAGTCATGTTGAATGCAGTCTAACACTTAGTTGGCCGGATAAGTCGTTCCGACCGTGAATCCGAGTAATACAGTTCAGGCCGGGAATCGAATGATAGGTTGCTTCTTGGAGGAGAGAAAGGATGTGCTTGGGGACATTGGTGTGAGACCAAGGGGGGGTTAGAGTCACTATCACCTGGCAGAGTGTCGCCCTTGGGGTCGCGACATCATTCGGACCCGCGGCTCCTGAACTGTACTAAAGGTGACCTAAGCAGCCCTCGCCAGGCGTGACTCGGTGAGTGTTAGAAATACCCCTCCAGCTGGATAGGAATTCGATTCGAATCGCCGTCGCTCTCGGTTAGTGAGCACTTGACTTGAGCAGCAGCAACGTAGATTCCATTAAATTGAACGGATGGTTAATTGGATCACGATGGAAAGGTTGCCTCAATTTATACCTGCTATGGTTAATATTGTGTGCTCCTAATAAAGTGAGTGCTCTAGTACAGGTTCTAATATAGATGATAGGTTAATGATAATTAACTTGATGCTTAAGCATTAATGATTGATCATCTATATTAAGCTTTTATGCAAAATGTTGTCAAGCTAGCCCCACTTCATATCAGCCTTGCATGATCCTTGGTGTCACCTTATTTCTGGTTTCTGACGGGTAAGTCTAGCTGAGTACTTTGTCGTACTCAGGGTTTTATCCCCACTTGTTGCTAGTTATGATGTATCATGGCGACTGCAAGAGTTGGTTGGCTCCTGCTTTAGTGGCAGAGTGTGATCATGGGCATGATCCTTCTGAGCTACCTTATCTCTAATGCTTTTGTTGGAAGTCGATCGTGGCACTGGCATGTATTTGAAATAAGAATAATGTTAGTTTCAAATTACCTTGCTTCCGCTACTTTTGAACTTAAGTTTTAATAACTATGTTGAACTCCGATGTATATTGAATTACTTGTGAAATAGATGTAACATGTGACTTGTTATGTTGAATCACTACGATCTTGGCTTGTATGTTGGTTGGTTTGAAATCCCTCGTGATTTCATTGGACTACCGGAGTTATATGGGCTCAAGTGTGAGAATTTGATCACTTCGGTGATTGTTTTTATACTTGTGCTCTTATAATTTGGACGGTTCTATTACACGCCTGGCGAGGGCTGCTCAGGTCACCTTTGGTACAGTTCAGGAATCATGGGTTCAACTGATGCCGCATCCCCAAGGGCAACACTCTGCCAGGTGATAGGGATTTTAACCCCCTTGGTCTCTTGTTCTTATGCCAATGTTTCCAAGCACATCCTTACTTCCTCCAGAATGCGCACTTGACCCCCTGATTCTCGGCCTGAACTATATTACTTGGCTTCACGGTCAGAACGGCTTATCCGGCCAACTAAGTGTTAAACTGCATTCAACATGACTCAAGGATGTACAGCGAATCGGTCCTTAAATAACTCAGACGGGCATAGCTTTGCACCCAAGACGTGAAGTGTCTTGCGGCTGCACTATCGAACTCCTGCCCGGTCTCAATTCATTTTTCAGCATGGTTCTTTTCCACGATTGCAAATATTGCCAACCGTGACCCAGTTCATCCTAAAGCTCGCAGATGACCGAAAATCACCTGACTTCTACCACACTAAGCATGGCTAAGCAATAAGACATGCCTAACTTTAATTGAAATTCAAGTTTGATATCTGGACAAGGATAGATATAATGCAGCAAGTGTTTTCACTCAACTTCTATAACTTAATGCAATAAATAAGTAAAAGTACTCAAAGATATATATATAAAAGTTAGGTCAGCATGCACCGGGGCTTGCCTTTTAGAAAAGATGAGGGGCGGTGGTCAGGGCACTCGGGCAGCTCCTCAACAGCGCTTTCTTCACTTGCCGGCACCTCAGGCTCCTCCGACTGCTCTTGCTCCTCCTCCTGATGTGCTCCCTCGAACTCTAGAAGCATCACCCCTATGGCACACCTATTGCATGTATGCATAGATAAATTTCATGGATGCATAAGGATGAATGCAACATGCTCAATGAATGCAAATGTGAACTGCGGTAATAATTTAACACTCTATTCAAATCACTTTAACAAAACGTGCAAATCTCTTCTCCGGTAGAGAAGCACTTACCAAGTCTACGCAACCTAATGTATAGTTGTTCTTCCTCAGTTAAGGACCTAACACCTAAACAACCAATAAGAGCAAGTCACTTAAGCTTATCACAAACCTAAACCACTTTTAACAACACAGAAATCTGGACAGCCGCTCGGTTTTTCGACCATAACTGGAGATCTACAAATCCAAATGACATGATACAAGACAATCTATAAATATTATAAAATGCTCTACAAATCATTTTCAGACCTCAAGATTTGATTCCCAAGTCTTCCTAGTTGAAATCTTAAAGTTCCAGAAATCTGTCCTCTCCAAACCGAGAGCAGCCATTTCTGGACAGCAACTTCAAACTACTAGAACTCCTAAACCACTAGGTCAAATGCCACCAAATTTTGACATAAACTAGTTTAAGAAGTTTACTACAACTTTGGTATTCATAAGATTCCCAGGAACCACTTTTATCAAGGCCTAACCCCAGAAATGCTACCAACTGTCCAGGAGGCCTAGAAATGTGAAACTTAAATATTTACTTATGTGCCAAACTAACCTTATGATCAAACCAATGGCACCACTAGTTCACATATGACATAAAACCACCAGAAAGTAAGGTATGATAACCCATGTCATTTATTTTAATCCCTTTCTTAATTTAATTAATCAATTAAGTGGGAAATTAAACCTATATACAAACTATTCAGAAAATTCCACAAAAAATTACAGGGGACCCTATACACTACGAGAAGGCCACTGTAAAAATTTGAGCCAAAGTTGCTTATAGGAACTCCCTACACAAAATTCACAAGCCAGTAAGGCTGATTCTAGCATAATTAAGAAATCATATTGGAAAGTATCAAACAATAGAAGCAATATTTTTCCTAGCAATCTTAAGGTACTAGGACACTCTCCACAAAATTTCATGCTTGAAGAACATATAGAAAAATTATGAAAATTCATTCAAGTATCTCCTAATATAAAATGACAAAGGCATGACTTGAAAACTACTCAAGCAAAAGCATTCAAATTTTTACCAGATCTAGCATACACATAGAACAACACACTCACCAAATTTCATAATTTTTGGAGCAACAAAACTCAAGTTATAAAATTAACAAATTTGCATCTATTTTAAAACACCTTTTAAGTTTCTATTTAATTCTTCTAGAATTTAAATAACACATATACATGTTATAATTTTTCTAAATACTACACTTTATACAGAACCTAACAAACTTGGAATCACCTCAAATGGATCTACAAATCTTGAGATTTGGAATTTACAAAATAGCATGCCAATCAGTGAAATCCAAATAAAAAACTAAACCCTACACGCTACTGGGCCGGCCCGCTTATGCGCGGCCCGCGGATAGAATCCGTCCGCGCCAACTGACTACCCACGTGGCCCGCTCAGCCAATGCAGCCCACTTGGCCCGCACGGCTGAGTCGGTCTCCTGCCCGCGCGCCGACAGCTGGGGTCCGCAGACTAGAGAGAGGGGAGACAGGGGAGGAGAGGCGACGGCGAGAGCTCGCCGCCGGTGGTGATTCCGGCGAGGCCGAGTGCACCGATGCGCTCACCTCGATAGTTCAAACCTAGGGGTGCAGCCTAAGGGGACTAGTGTAGCGGGCATGGAGGGTGGCGACGGCAAGGGCGGCCCACGGCCGCGGCTTGCTGGCTTCGGTGAGCTAGGCGGCGGCGCGGCCATACTGGATGGCCCCATGAGCATCAGTGGCTCAAGGCAGACTCAAAACACCAGAGGATGAAGATGGTAAGACACTAGAGAAGCATGGCCACGACAACGGTGGCACAACGACGAGAATTATCCAAGGCGGACGGTGGCGTATACGGCAAATGCGCCCTTACCTCCACGCGATTGGCCCAACTAAGAGGTGGAGGAGGTAGAGGGGGTCCAAGGCGGAGTGGTTGGCGGGGTTTGGTAGGCTGTGGTGCGGTGGCAAGCGCGCTCGGCCATGGTGGGGCTTGCGGCGGTGCTTGCTCATCGGAGAAGGCCGCAAGGGAGGAAGAGAGGGAAGGAAATGGGAAAACTGACTAGGGCTCAGTCTTTTACTTCCACACACATGCAAGAGCGATGCCGTGGTGTCCTATGCGCGCTTGGGTGAGCCACACGCTGACCGGAACCTGGCATCGGTCGGCCACGAGTCCCCACTGAAGTCTGAATCGAAGTCGATGGAGATGACTGATAGGCGAACTTTGATGCTCCAGAGCTCCCAAACTAGGCCGATTTAGTGAAAACTGTAATTAGGAAAGTTGTAGAGGGATATGAGATCTACAAGTTTGTCAATAGGATCTTGAGCTGGTTCAGCATGGTTTGAGAGTTACAAGGCTCCCAAGGTGGGTACCTTGAAACTATTAACAGCGTTATGACTTTGACAAAATTTCAAAGTCCAAAACAGCCACCTCTACTAACTTGTGGGCCATTTTTGAGGGTGTTATGATCATTTTCATGAGATGGCCATATTACAACTTTTGTTCTATATAAAATTCTCCACAACTTTGTTTAAGGGTGCACCTCCATGGAAGATTTCTAAGCTAGACTTTTTAAACTGTCAAATGAAAGCACTCTAGAGGTCAACACCTAGTCAACATCACATAGGAGGGCAATTTGGTCATTTTGGTCAACATGGACATTGCTCGACTAATTACCCTAAGTGTAATTAAGGTGTTATAGGACATAATTAACCACTCTACACATTGGTTACACACAATTCTAAATGTCACATAAGTTAAAACAAGCAAAATAAGCATTTCCACCAAAATATTTCACTACCATGTTGCATATGTTTCAAGCCCTTGTTACAACAATTAAACTTATCATGTGATACTAACAACATTGCCATGTTTCAAAGTATGAGACACCCATGTTACATCTACATGTTGCACCACCCACATTTCATAAGATGAAACAAGCATATTGGAGTATGTTGCATACTCATGTTTCAAGCAAAACAAAGGTATAAATGAGATGAATGATGCTCATACTTATGAAATGCAAGTGCAAATGTGGAAGCAAACACCTAGGGTGTTACATCAGGGGCTACACCCGGCAGGTGCGCTCGTGCGCACCCACAGAAAAAATCCTCGAGAACACAAAACAAATCGCTTGCTCATCTCTAAGCCTCTGGAGGAATAAAACTTATTCCTCCAAAGGCTCGGGGGCTACTGTCGGGCACCAGCAAAATAGGGTACCCCATTCCCACCGCAAAACCACCCACCAAGACAAATATTATGGCCCATGGCCCATCACAGCCGGCCCAGACCTTACTCCGCCTAAAACCAAAGCCAAGGGACAAGCGCCCGAGCCCCCTAGCGCTCCTTCGCTTTGTCTGACCCCTTTTCGTCCCATCTGACCCCCATGACATCATCCAGGTGCCTGAGCCCTATGACATCATCAAGGCGCTTGACCCCTTTGCACAGCTTATCGCTTCACTCGACCCCCTACTGTAACACACTACCACGGGTACGCACGAGCCCATACCTAGTGTCGATGAAACCTAGTCGGCAGTCTACCAAGGGGTATGCCCAAGGTAGTGATTTGTCAGTAGACAGGTGCGCAAGCTACAAACTAGATGGTGACAGAAGACATAATGAGGTTTTATCCAGGTTCGGCCATCGTGAGGGCGTAATACCTACGTCCTGCGTCTAATTTGTATTATTGTGTATGATGAGATGTGTTTTGAGGGGGTCCCCTACCCTTCTTATATAGTCCGGGGGGAGGATTACAAATCTAGAAACTAATCATGTTCGGTTACAATTGCCATAGCTAGCCGAATAAGGATTTCTATTCTAACCGACCAGGATCTTGCTTGATCTCCACGTTTGCTTTTCTTCCTTGCGTGGGACGTCGAGCAGATCGACTGGACCATGCGTCGTCTTCTAATGGGTTGGGCCCACTGGTCTGGGCCATCCCAAGTCTAGCCATTGGGGTATAGGGGTTAATACCCCCACAACTAGTCCCCAAGCACTATGCATTGTGATGCAACACGTCATCTTGACCTTCTCCGAATAGTGAGGCTTGAGTTCTTAATGTCTCCGACTAGTCAAAACACCATCCGAGCAGATGTTGTAGGCGTCCGACCAGCTTATAATATAGCCGACCACTGTTGTTGCCAGAAAAAGTTGGTTGTCCAAAGAATGTATGGTGCTCTTGAGAAAAAGAAAAAGATTTCCATTCTAGTGAAGTGTGCCCACTTGTATTTCTAAAAAGAAATGTAAGCAGAGTAAACAAAGCGTAGGGGTTGAAAAATAAACACATTCATCGCTAGGTGAAGTGTGCCCACTTAATCCCTGAGCCTGGTAGTAGGTGACGTAGGTACGTGGTGCCAGGATCTAAAATAAAACTCCATGGAAACTTGATACTGAGATGCACCGATAGGTGCATCGTACAAATGTAGTCCCCGAGCTTGCTAGAAGGCGAAGTATGAGCCTTGTAGCAAGGTCTAAAAAGTAATGATCTCTCGACTGTATGTGAGTCCAATTTCACATGTAGCCGATGAAATTAGGCATCGAGCTGTGGTCAGTGAGTGGTCGGGGCAGTCCCCGAGCATAGCCTGAGGTATGGTTGATGAGCCCCTGAGCAGCATGTGACGTGGTCAACGAGTCCCCGAGCCTGGGCGAGGAATATAACGTGCTCGGTGGGCTATGACAATCTATGGCCAGACCAGTCCCCGAGCATCACTTACTATCTTCCCGTCTGACTTAGAATATTTAATTTGTATTTTTCTTTCTTCCATGCTCTGACATGATATCAGAAAAAGTTGACTGATGTGATGTTATTATTACGCTCATCTGCCTTGTCAGTGTCACAATGAATCGTCCACCAGACGTAGCATGCCAGTGTGGACCCTCCCGCAGGGGAAATGAGGGGCACATTTATTGGCGTAGTAACCGGGAAAAAAGTGGAAACTAAAGGGATTGTGCCATGTTTCTTGCACACGTATCCCAAGAAACTTAAGGAGGTGAAATGACACAGTCAATGAGATAAATAGCTACAGTGCGGCTGTTCCCCATTTACACCCAACAGTCGCATTTGCAAACCAATCGCCTTCTTCCTCCAGCCCGTGTGCCCTATTTTGATTCCGCCGCTACCATTAGCACACCTCGCTGCCGTTAGGAGTGGTGCTCTCTGTACACCAGCAGAGCCAAGGGGCCGCAAGAGGGCTAGACACCACCAGTGTGGCCGACGCCAAGTGTGAGGACAGCGAAAGAGGAAGCCAGGCCACAACCACAGGATGGAGGCCAGGGTTCCTCCACCCAGCACACAAGCCAGGGGCAACCGTGGCGTCATGCCTTCACCACCATACATCAGAGCTCAGATCTGTAAGTTCCTGAAAACTCAATAAATAGTGCATCAATAGTATTAGCGAGCGTAGTAATTAGTAAAGGTAACTATTCTATTGTGACATGCTTGCTTGGCATCAACGGAGAGACCCGAGCAACTAGCCACTGCTGGGGCAACCGTGTCAACCACCACCGTGACATCCCCCAAGCGGCCGGTGAGTCAGACAACCGGGGCAGCGGAGCCGACGACGATGACGGCAAATGTGAACGAGCTGGTGATGGGCAAGGTTGCAGGCAACATGGCGACCACGGAAGCCACCGAGCAAGAGACGCCCAGGCAGGTGGTGCTCGAGCAGAGTCTTGTGGGTACAATGTCCAAAGTACAAGTCCCCAAGACCAATCAGAGCGTGCCCGAGCAGACCACGGCCACCACGAGCTCGACGCAAGGTGGTCTGCCTAACGCCACAGCCAGGGCAAAATCAGCGACGACGCCGTTGACCATCAGGCTAAACTAAGAGCAAAAGCAAGCCGGTGCCAAGTAGGTGGCGAAGTCTAATGACGACATCGTCGAGGAAATCTAGGGGCACCCACAAGACGGGCGTCAACATGTATACATCTGCCATGAACGTGGAGACCTTTATGTCTGCCACGAGGAGATCTCCATCGATGAGGAGATGGAGAGAGTGGAGCGGGCAGCAAGATGATTCATTAGAGAAGTACAGGTAGGAGGACTCCTTGATCACTGTCATAGACCAGCCATAGTATGTGGACACGCATAAATGATATTATATGTGATTTGCAGGGCCTTGTGAAGACTGCAAAGTACCAAAAATGGTGCTTTGACTAGATTCAAGGCATCTCTGAAGACAATAAGGAGCTAATGGTTGAAGTAGATCATCTGCACAAGCGGCTCGAGACTACTAAAAAGGACCAAACGGAGCTCAAGTCGCAAATGCTCAATGTTGCCCTTCAGCTTGGTTAGAAAGAGCGGGAAAGGGCAGGTAACTTATCTTAGCTGCGCACCCCCAAATACTAAAAAATACTATTAATATGTATTTATGTGTCTCCCGGAGCTTGTTGTAGATCTAGCAGAGGAAATCAACAAGCTGCAAACAGAGAACACGCGCATGGCCGAAGAGTGTGCCCAATTAGTAGCAGAAAACACCCGGCTGGCCGAAGACCACGCACGGTTCCGAGACCATTTGGTGAAGATGACCAAGGAGGTGAATACCAAGAACAGGAGATAACTAGTGAGTAGCCATTTTCCTGATCGTGGCATAATGACAAAATAGATGTCCTTTGGCTGTTTTCTGACAATAGTTTAGTTTATTGTAGAGCAGATAAAATGACAAAATAATGATACCTATAGCTGTAGAGCAGACAATAGTTTAGTTTATTGTAAACTTGTACCTCATTAGGCAAGCTTGTAATAAAGTACTATTGCAACAATGTAAGCTTGTATTGTTTTTTGTCTAAAAAATGTGTTAAGCTTGTATATTGCGTCTGATAACTAAGTTAGAACGTATAAGTGTTCTAGTTTAGTTGTAACAGTTGGAAGACACGTCATCTTGTGGAATCCGTACGGCCCTAGCCAGGTCTATGGTCGAAGTGCGAGACACGGAGCCTGTTCACACGTAAGAGCACACAAGTCGGACCAGGGAGCACCCGCCGACCACCCGGAGCATAGAGAGCTGGTCCCATGCACGCATGGGGAGAAATCAGAGACATGGCTGGCTCCAAGGACTCGAGAAAGAATGGTGGTCTATCAACTGGTCTTTTATAAAAATATTGATAGAAAGGAGACTCTAGATAAACATGTTAGAGTGACCGAAAGGAAACATATATGCTTTATTGAAAATAATCAAAGTACAGGAAAGGTACATATCTTTATTTATGTGCTCTACGGGTAGAAACACCTAAGCTTATTAATATGCCAGGAGTTGGGTACTTTAGTACCATCGAGGTGAGCCAGCCTGTATGAAGTAGGCCAGGTGACTTCGATGACCTCAAACGGTCCTTCCCAAGGAGATGAGAGCTTGTGCATGCCTTCTTGGTTCGTTTTCCACTTCAAGACCAGGTCCCCGACCACGAAGAGATGTTCTTTGACATTCCTGTTGTAGTATCTACATAGTACAACTAGGTACTTGGCTATACATACATAGGAGTCAAGCCATCATTCTTCAGAGCAGTTGACCTTGAGTTCACGTGCTTCACCAGACCTGTCTTCATCAAAGTTCTCAACACGTGGTGATCTGAAAGCGATATCTACAGGGAGTACTGCTTCTGCGCCGTAGACCATGAAGTATGGGGAGGTGCCTGTATTGTGACTGGACTAGGTTCGTAGTCCCCAGATCACAGCTGCCAATTCTTTGAGCCATCTTCTAGGAGCTATGTCATTTTCCCTATACAACCTCTTCTTCAGCGCGTCAAGGATCATGTTGTTGGCCCTTTCAACCTGCCCATTAGCTCTAGGATGCGCCACTGACACATATTTCACAACTATGCTCCTTTCATCACAGAAGTCCCAGAATGCACTGCCAGTGAACTGAGTCCCCAGGTCTGTAATTATGCTATTGGGGAGGTCAAAACGGTGTATAATCTGATCAAGGAACTCGATCGCCTTCTCTGATGATGCCTTGGTTAAAGACATGTACTCTATCCATTTAGAAAACTTATCAATCAATACGAAGACACATTTGAAGTTGCCAGGGGCCGGCTTGAAAGGACAAATTGTATCTAGTCCCCATCATGCAAAGGGCCAGGAGGCTGGTATGGTCTAGATCTCATGTGCTGGTACATGTATACATTTGGCAAAAAATTGACATCCATCGCAGCGGTGGACCAGCTTCTCTGCATCGGCCATAGCAGAATGCTAGTAGAAACCTGTTCGGAAAGCTTTGCCGACCAGGGTCTGAGAGCGCGGCGTGATTGCTACAAGTACCACTGTGAATTTCATGGAGTAGTTGAATACCTGCTTCTCGAGTGATACACATCATCAGAACTTCGTCCTTTGCATTTTTGTGCATCAGAACACCATCGACTAGTAGGTACTGCTTACTGCAGCGCATAAGCCGCTCGTTCTCTGTTCGATCAGCATAATCGGTCCCATCCTGCAAAAACTTGATAAAAGGTACTCTCCAATCGTCAGCGTTAGTGGTCGGAGGTACTGTAGGTGTTGTCGAAGAGGATTCTGTAGTGCTCGGAGGGGGAACTGTAGGCACTAGAGGCTGGTTTGGAGGCTTCTTGACCACCTGATCTGCTTCTTCCTTGATGGATGGTTTAACAAGGTCTTGGGCAAACACGCCATGTGGGACTTGAGCTCGGGATGACCCTAACTTAGACAACTCATCAACTGCTTGATTTTTGTCCTGGACCACATGTGTGTACTCGATGCCATAGAATTTGCCTTCCAACTTTCTGATTTCTTTGCAATAAGCATCCATCTTCTCGCTACTCATGTCCTAGTCTTTGTTAAGCTGGTTAATGACTTGGGCCGAATCGCCATAGACATGGAGACATTTTACGCCAAGCTCAATCGCAATCCGCATGCCGTGGAGGCAGGCCTCGTATTCTGCAGCATTGTTAGATGCAGGGAAATAAATTCTGAGGACGTAGCAGAGCTATTCATTAGTTGGTGAGATAAAGAGCACACCTGCTCTTGCGCCATCGATGTTCAGGGAGCCATCGAAATACATCTTCCAATATTCGATTGGCCCCTGATCGGGAGGTGCGCTAAGGTCTGTCCATTCGACGATAAAGTCCACCAGAGCCTAAGACTTGATGGACGTGCGACCCTGGAACTCAATTAAATAAGGGCATAATTCCATTGCCCACTTGACGATGCGTCTGTTAGCGTCCTTATTTTGAATGATGTCTCCCAATGGGAAATTAGTCTTAACCACCACCCGATATCCATCAAAGTAATGTTTCAACTTTTAGGATGTAATCAGTATGACGTAGATCAGCTTTTGAACTTGTGGGTACCTAGCTTTGGACTCATTGAGCACCTCATTGATGAAGTAGATAGAGCACTAGACTTTGTACACGTGGCCAGGTTCTTCACGCTTGATCACGATGACTGTGGAGACCACGTGATCGATGGCCGCAATGTAGAGAAGAAGAACATTGTCTTTCTGAGGGGCTATAAAGACTAGAGGAGATGTTAAGAATTCTTTGAGCTGCATAAAGGCAGTGTCAGCCTCCTTCGACTAGATGAACTTCTCCGAAGCATTGAGTAGCTTGAAGAAAGGTAGGCCCTTTTCACCGAGTCGTGAGATGAAATGACTTAAGGCGGCCATGCATCTAGTGAGCTTCTAGATATCCTTGACATTTTTAGGTGGTTGTATATTAAGAACGGCCTTTACCTTTGTTGGGTTAGGGCGTATGCCATCGTGGCTGGCGACGTTGCCCAATAATATACCAGATGGGACTCCAAAGATACACTTCTTTGGATTAAGCTTCCATTGGTACTTGTTGAGAGCCGTGAAGGTACGCTGGAGATTGTCGACCAGGGTGTGAGCCTCCCTAGTTTTTACAACTACATCATCGACGTTGGCTTCGACCAGATCATCCTTGATCTCATCAGCAAGGCATTGCTGGATAGCATGCTGGTACGTGGCCCCCACGTTCTTAAGCCTGAACGACATAGTCATGTAGCAGTAGGCGCCGAACGGTGTAATGAAGGATGTCTTAATCTGATCATCCTTGTTAAGAGTGATCTGGTGATAACCAGAGTAGCAATCGAGAAAGGACAGCAGCTCGCAGCCGGCTGTGGAATCAATGACTTCGTCTATGCGAGGTAAGCCAAAGGGGTCTTTAGGGCAGTGTTTGTTGAGATCAGTATAATCAACGCATATTCTCCATTCATTATTCTTTTTGCATACAAGGACTGGGTTGGCTAACCAGTCCAGATGATACACTTCTTTAATAAATGTAGCTGCTAAATGTCAAGTAACTTCTGCCCTAATAGCCTCCTTTTGTCATGAGCAAACCATCGTAGCTTTTGCTTGATAGGTCTTGTGGTATTTGAGATGTTCAAGGAGTGCTCGATCAGGTGCCGAGGAACACCAGGCATGTCAGTGGGTTTCCACGCAAACACGCTTACATTGTCCCTCAGAAACTTGACGAGCGCATCCTCCTATTTAGGATCCAGGTTGGCCCCAATAAGGGCCGTCTTGCTGGGATCGTCGTTGACCAGCTAAATCTCCTTGTGCTCATTGGACTTGACATGCTTCCGTGGTGCTTGGCGCTTTGGGATCTCTAGTTGGCCAGCAGGAATCTTAGAGGCATCGACCTGGGTTTGCTCCATGCGAATTGAGAGGTCGGTGGCCTCTGCCACCTTAAAGCTTTCCTCTTCACAGGTATAGATAATGTAAACATTGCCTCTGAGAGTAAGGACATCCTGCTCGGTAGGCATTTTGAGCACTAAGTAAGAGTAGTGCGACACATCCATGAACTTGGTGAGCGCTGGTCAACCAAGGATGGCATGGTAAGTACCCTTGAAGTCCGTGACCATGAAGTTGACGTAGTCGGTGCAGAAGTGTTTTGGATTACCGAACTGCATAGGGAGCATGATCTGCCTGAGAGGTATAGAGCTTTGTCTGGGAAGGATGCCCTAGAACTGTGCATTATAAGGCTTGAGATCATCCTGAGTTAGTTTAAGGGGTGGGCAAACTGCTATAAAACAGGATGTCGATGGAACTGCCATCGTCCACAAGCACCCTCTCGAACCGAACGTTGTTGATGCAGGGTCGAGGACGAGGGGAAAACGACCAGGTTCTAGAATTGCCACCCACCGGTCTGCTCGGCTGTAGGAGATTTCATGGTAGGACCAAGCCAGGAGCCTGGGATCGGAGATGAGGTCGTCGGTGTTGATGACGCTCAAGCAGGCCTGCTTCAGCAGCTTGCGCTCGTGCTTGGACTCTAAAGACACCTTTCCTCCAAAGATGGAGTGGACGGTTTTAGTGGGATTGACATATTGGTGACGAGGATTTCTATCCTATTCATCATCATTGTCGTCATCACCATCACACCGTGGTCCATCGTCAATGGCCTTTGGAGCATCATCATTAGCAAGTTGCTTGGCATAAATGTTCTTGAGGAAGCGGTAGTTCTCCATGGTGTGATTGGACTTGGGATGGATCTGGCAGGGACCCTTCAAAGTTTTGTTGTAATCCTCTTGATAGTCATGATGGCCAACAAGTTTCTTGACCGTGTTGACCTCATGGTCGTCTTCGCAGGGACGCTTGCCTCTGTAATCGCCGTGATTATCGGGCCACTGATCATGATTATCTTGGTGGTCGTGATTGTTGTTGTTGTGCCAGTCGTGACGTTCATGGTTGTTGTTCCGACCACGGTCATCAGGTTTATCGTCCCGACGCAGTGGGTGCTCGGGGCGTGATGACCCACCCACGTCTTCCTTAATGATCTTCTCGGCGTCATTGGCATCCGCGTAGTTCTTGGCAGTAGCAAGGAGCTCGGAGACCGTAGAAGGCTGTTTCCAGAGCAACTTGCTTCTGAGGGTGTCATGGAGCCGAGACTGATTCATCATGAGTGATTCTTGGGATCTTGAGACGCATATCCAAGAAGCGTCGGATGTAGTCGCACAGCGGCTTGCTTGCTTGGTCACGTATGCGCTCGAGGTCATACTTGTTGCCCGGCTGGTCACATGTGGTGATGAATTTGTCGATGAAGGCTTGCCGAAGGTCTGACCAGCTATCGAACTGGTTCTCTGGGAGGCTAAGAAACCATTGATGACCTACCTGATCAAGAACAACTAGAAGATAGTTGGCCATTACATGCTCATCAGCTACGGCGGACCAGACGGTGATCTCGTAGAGCGTGATCCAGCTTTCAGGGTTCTCCTTGCTGTCATATTTCCTGAGCTTCTCGAGCTTGAAATTCCTTGGCTAGATGACTTGTCAGAGATGAGGAGTAAACTGTTTGAGACATGGGGGGCCATGTTCAGTGTGATATTGGATGCGGTGCACATTCTCATAGGCCTGGCGGTCATTAGCACGACTAGTGATGTGACTACGGACGTCACAAGGAGGAAGACGGGGACGGAGATCGCGAGGAGGGTTCTGGTCAACCTCCTAATCTCGATTACCATGATGATTGTGGTTGTTGTCATGATGACCTCGACCACCTTCTTGTCCGCCCTCATCGCCGCTGCCATGTCATAGAACCTCCTAAATTATGATGGCCCACATGTACTTGTCATTGTCATAATGACCTATGACAGTCATATTTATGTACCTCATAACCTAAAAGGTCTGCTTTCCTCCAAACAGGATCCAATTATAGGAGTATTGCAATATTACAACAGTTTATTCAAAATACTATCAGAGTAAAAGAGCCGAAGTCTTACATAACTTAATTTTACAAATCATAGTTTCAAACTTCAAACCATAAGTAGCATTATTACAAACCAGTAGTAGTGGAGTATCAGTAATAACTTTATTACAACACCTAAATGAGGTGCCTTGCCTAGAGGCTACACATCCTACTCGTTGTTAATTTCTTCAACAACAACGGTCATGATGCAAGGCTCAAAGCAGACTTGCTCATGCACCACACCTGCAACAAGGGTTTAACAAACCCTGAGTACGGAGAGTACTCAACAAGACTTACCTGACTAAGAAAAAGACTCTAAGGGCATGCTAGCTTTAGGGAATCAAGGTACGGGTATTCAAGAATCAAAATTTATTTCGTAGAAAAGCTTACTAAAGTAAGTCCTTGCTTTCAACATTTTATTTTTATCATTGATGGTTCATTAACCAATTCTAAGTGATCCTAATCTAGATCAAAGTAATTCTCATCAAGATCATTTCCTTCTTCTTTCTTTCAATTCCATTTCTTAGCTACGATGCAGGTCAGGTGATCGAGTCTCCATAACCGAGGAGCAATGACGATTCGAACCGATTATACCCAGTTGGGGATCTCTAACCTCATGACATATGTACAACCAAATCTTGCATATGCCAACCCTCATTTGATCTCCTAAAACCAGAACATGTCCATCGCCACCCGAGAGCACAGTACCCCTTAAACCCGGCCCAATTCTAGCCCCGAGGGTACACGCTACTCTTGCCATCTCTCCACTCCCAGTGCGAGGTTGGACGTTCTCGTAATGGAATCACTAACATCTTGGGCTTACCCAAGGCATGAGGCTAGTTGCAAAGTCTTGAAACACAAGCGGGCCTACAACAAACGGTCCTTAATTGACAAGGCGAAAACACTACATTGAGACTCATTTCTCAATGTAAGTTAGTAGTGGCCAAACCACCCGCCCGATCCTCAAGTTCATTCTTATATTCCATATTTCCTCAAGTATGCCATCATGGCCATAAAACATTTCATTTAAAAGCCTAACTCATTAAGCATAGCGAAGCATACGATGCATTTTGTAATAAAACAGATACCAAGGGTGATGACACAATAAACAAGGATGATAATGCAACAATTGGGTTATCACTCAATTCCTAATTACTTAATGCAATAAACCATAGTACTAGTGATAAAAATTTGTAAAACTCAAGAAAGGGTTTAAATGCACCGGGGCTTGCCTTGCTCAGACGAGACGACTAGTTCAAGCTCAACAACTCCGACGTCCGATCTAGAACCCACTGAAGATAGCTCTTCTTTGGAAGCTTGCTCAACCACGTCTACTTCCTCAAAAGCGGGAACTATATGAGAATATGACATGTTTCAACATGATGCAGTGATAAACATGATGCTTCATGATGACATGCCATGATTAACAACTTGAGTACAACTTTCCTTCGCGGGTACAGTTGCAAAATAACAGAACCTACTAACTAACAGTACTTCATTAAGCAACGCTATTATTTCTTAAAGAACATGTTAATCATGAGCTCAACCAAGTAATTAAAGTGCCAAGGATCATTAAGAGTTAATGACTCAAGGTCATCACTCAATCAAAAAGAGCACAAAACACTTAAAGTTATTGATTTAACATTTAATTAATCACTTAAACAATTAAGGCATAAATTAAGAATAAATTAAACTTCATCTAATTGAGCTCAAACTTTTTCTATAGATTGGTCATGGTCTAAAAAGTGTCAAAACCAATTTCATGATTTTTGGATTAATATTTTAATTACTAAAATTCCTGGAAGTTGCATTTAACATTTAATTGAGCTAATTAAATAACTTACAAAAAGTAATCAACATTGGCATTTTATATTTTCCTAAATATTTTACACCCTGAAAAGCTTACACAAAAATTTTCACTATTTTTGGAGCTCTAAAAAAATTCTATTTGAAACAAACAAAAACTACTACTATCCACATATTTGAAAAAAAAGAAAAAACCAAAAACAGCAGCACGGGCCACTGCCTCACTTCTCCCTTGCTCGGCCCAGCAACACGCATGGCCCACCCACGTGCATTCGCGCTCGCCCGTGCTTGGTCGCGCTCGGCCCAGTGACACCAGATCACGCGGCTCGCTCGAGCGCACGCTCTCCCTCTCTCGCTCTTCCGCTGACAAGGCGACCCCGTCTGTCATCCCTCTCCTCCCTCTCTTCCCTCTCTTCCTGCGGCCCGGCCACGACGGCACGGTGACCGGCCGGTGACCACGACACCGGTGACCCAACCAACCTAACCATCATGATCTACACCACACCGCGAACCTCATCGAACAACTCACACGACCACAGACCCCCTGGAGGGGGTACCTCACCGACCATGGTGGCACGGTGGCCACAGCTTGCGGCACTCCGACGATACGAGCCGGTAGTGACTAAATGGAGGGGACCAGGAGCAAGAGTAGCTCACTGCGAACATAAAGGTGCAACTGGCAGGCGCTGAGAGGCAATGAAGGTGGCTGGCCATGGTGAGGCGGCACGGTGGCTGCGCTTGCCGGAGAAGAGAAAGGAGATGGCCGTGCGGGAGATGCGAGCAGAATTGGCTGGTGTGAGCGGCCAAGGAGGTGCGCGGGAGTGAGGCGAATTTGATGATACGGTTGCTTTAGCTAGAGATGGCTCAATGGTGGCAGCGTTGTGCGGTGGAGCTAGGCGGCGGCGGTGGCAAAAACAGAGAAAAAAAGAAGAGAAATGACGGCGTGCTTGCCCTTTTAAAGGGATCTCTGACCGTGCTAGCGTGCTAGAAGGCGCGCGCGGACGAGGTGGTGATCGTGAGCTTGCAGGAACGGCCTAGAAGCAGCCACAGCGGCTCGCCGGCGCCCATGCTGTGCGCTGCCCGGCGGTGATTCGTCGGTGCACTGTAGCATTCCCCCCCTAACACCAAACCCTACTCAGAAATTTTGAAATTACTCCCAAAATCATTTAGTGACTTGAAAAATTCCCAAAATATGAAATCTTCAGAATTTCAAGCTCTACGAGTTACCTGTTGAAAACTTTTTCAAATTCAGCCTAGATTTTGAAATTTGAATTTAAAATCAAAAGGGGACACTTTTTTGGAATTTGGTAATTTAGAAATAACTTTAAATTTTATATTGAAACTTCAAAAACTCAAAATACCAAAGTTGTACATCTAACCAGGACCTACAACTTTGATATTCAAACTATTTGCAAATTCTTCCTCCATTTTGAATTTTGGGTTTGGGGATGAAAAGGGGTCAAATTTGATATTTGCTTCTTTTCAAAATTACTCAAAAATTTACACTAAAACTTTGAAAACTCAAAACACCAAACTTGTATCTCTTGAAAAGATCTACAAACTTAGTTTTAAACTTTTTCACAAATTTTGCTTAGATTTTGAATTATTCAAAAAGGGGTAAAATTTTCCCAAATTTTGCTTAGATTTTGAATTTAGGGTTTTCGGAAAAAAATCAAATTGAAACTTGTTGCTATATTGATTGGTGATTATTTAGTGATCACACCATCATCCAAGGGCATCATTGAGTCAAGCATCACATGTTTGACCAAATGCCACTCTTGGTTGGCCAAGTTGGCTTTTGAAAATCTTTTAATAATTCCCCAAATTTGAATTCAAATTTAAATCGGAAAACTCGCGACAAGTTTTGGATTCCAAATTCAAACTCAAACTTGAAGCTCCATTTTATATGTTGGACTTGAGTGCATACCCTACACTTGGCACTAGTGTATAACACAGTCATACACCTCAAATTACATAGGGCATAAACTAAGTATTTGCGGTGACATTCGAAATTAGGGTTTTCGGTTCGAGTCACACAACTCAGAAACACATCCAACCTAAGAAATATAAACTCATTTTAGTTGATGCACATCATAGTTGACCTAATCATGTATGCTTTGCAATGCAATATGATGACATGGCAAATTCTTAGTCTCCATAACACCAGAGGTGTTACACGCCACCGCCGCCACCGCCACCACCACATGGGGGATTGGGTGGGGCAGATCATCGCGATGCTGGTGACTTGGATGCTCCGAAGCGCAGGAATGACGGCTCTGACTAGATGTGATGGACGTGCTTGTAGCGGCTCGGGCTCACTGGGTGAGCTCAACGGTTTGACCCATGGCAGTGTCTTTGCGAACCACGTGGTTTTCTGGCATGTCTGGTAATCGATCTAGGTTGGCCATGGCGATGGCCATGTTGGCACTTGGGGTCCTAAAAACTTGTCTATCACCTACTCTATCGAAGGCGTCAGCCAGATCTTGAGGTCAGGGTCCCTTGCAACGTGCTTCTTCTTCTTCAGCCTCATGCTGACGGCGTTCAGCGTGGTCGGCATTATATTGTTCGCGAAGTTGCCATTGCTTGTCAGTTTCTCCCACAACTACGGGCTCATCATTGGTGATGTTGAGCACCATGTTGCCACATCTTGGTGGGAACCTTGGGATCGGAGAGAAACCCGGAGGGTACGGTAGTGGATCCAGATCATATTTGTTGTCTTCGAGGTGTTGAGACTCGGTGTGGACAGAGCGTGTAGATCCAGTGCTGGAGTCACCATCCTTGAGCAATGTGTGATCTAAACCTTCATGATACTCTCGGATACCGACCATGTTGATGACATTGCCTGGTGGTGGTTGGGGTATATCCAGGAAGTATAAATCTAAAACAAGGTCTTGCTCCGTGGGACCCATGAACAGATGAGGTGTACGATACGCGTACTTGGAAGCAATGTTTTTCAGGCCGTATGGGAGGGCCTGGTAATCCTCCATCGGGACTTGGTACTCGAAGAGCCTGAGGCTAGGTGTAGGAACTGGGTGAAGGCGTACCATACGTCCTTTAGGAGTAGCGGTGACCACTAGATCTATATCTAGCTGTGTTGGATGGCAAACCCGAACTGGTCGGGTAGATCTGTTGTGGTGGGGAAGTACCTGCTTGGTAGATTGATTTTGGATCAAATCTACCAAAGTCAGGGTTTGCAAAAGCTTGTGGCTGACTTGGTCAATAGCTTTGATCAGGTCGGTGTTGTCGATCACCCTTTCTTTGTAGCGGGGAAGTGGTCGACGAGTTGTTGGCGTGGTCGGAGCCGTTGCTGGAGTGGTCAAAGCCGTTGCTGGAGTGGTTGCAGCCGTAACTAGCATGGTCGAAACCATAGCCGATGAAGACGTGGTCGACACAAATCGGATCTGCACCTCCTCCATGGCAGTGGCGGTGAAGCTATTGATGCTGGTGGTCTAGGTGATCTGGTCGGCGGTGAATGAGAGACCGTCCGCCATGGTTGCGGAGTCGGGGATGATGACCATCTTGCTCGCCTAAGAAGTTGTACGCACACCCCCTACCTGGTGCGCCACTATCGATGAAACCTGGTCGGCAGTCTACCAAGGGATATGCCCAAGGTAGTGATTTGTCAATAGGCAGGTGTGCAAGCTACGAACTAGATGGTGATGCAAGACACTACGAGGTTTTATCTAGGTTCGGCCGTTGTGAGGGCGTAATACCTATGTCCTGTGTCTGATTTGTATTGCTGTGTATGATGAGATGTGTTTTGAGGGGGTACCCTGCCCGCCTTATATAGTCTGGGGGGCAGGGTTACAAATCTAGAAACTAATCCTGCCCGGTTACAATTGCCATAGCTGGCCGGATAAGGATTCCTATTCTAACCGACTAGGATCTTGCTTGATCTCCAAGTTTGCTTTCCTTCCTTGCGTGGGACGCCGAGCAGATCGACTGGGCCACGCGTCGTCTTCTGATGGGCCAGGCCCACTAGTCTAGGCAAACCAAGGTCTAGCCATAGGGGTATAGGGGTTAATACCTCCACACCTAGGAACTTGTAACACCTAATTCATAATCCGATCACGGCTTCCATGGTTCTTTCTCACCCCCCCCACGGCAGTAACAGGGAGAAGCTATGCTATGCCGCACCCTACCATGTCCACTTCAACGGGATGGGTAGCAACGGCTGTCTAGGCCCCCACCTTTTCACCGGCGCAGCTTTAGGGCCATGAAATCTTCTTCATCATGACACCATGTCAGGATATGGCCTCGCCGTGTCAACTGTGATACATCTACTGCCATGACATGCCACCACCACCACCACGACTGTGCGAATGCATGAACTGAGAGGAAAGCTAGTAATAGGGAGCACCTTAGGGCCTTTTCTTTCTATTTTCGTACATCTAGATACTATAACCCAACCCCTCCCTTTGCATACTATAAAAGGGGAGGGAGGGGCCCTCGACAAAACAAAGGTTAGACAACGCCCAACAATGGCAATGTACTAAGCACATGCTCAAACACTAGAACACATCCACACACAAAGACATAGGAGCCATCCCTCTCTCGACTAGCTTGTATCCCCTTACTACAAGCACTTCGGTGCAAAAGCAATATGAGCAGCAGTGAGCACTGGATGTAGGGACGTTTGGCCTAAACTAGTATAAACCTTGTGTCCACCTTGCACACCATCGGAGGCTCCGACGTGCAACATCATTCACTTGCCTCGTCTCTAGACACCCCCCATTCTAGAACACCGACAAATACACACATATAGATATGCTTCTAACCTATTTTCACTTGTATCGGTAGAATTGATGTGAATGCAGAAACAAGCGTTAGAAACAAGTGAAACATAGGAAAGAAGGCACTTTCTAGAAAGCATAAAGGGGACAATAGGAGGAAGGAGCCCAAGTAGAGCCAAACCTAGGCCAACCTACCTACCCACGCTGATCTAGGCCTAAAGGAGAGGCGGCAGCGTGAAGCGGATGCCGAGGGGGGCCACCCCAGGCACACCGCGCCCCCCTGGCGCCCCACTGACCCATCCTCCGAGTGCCGACAATGATCAATGTGGAGGTTGGCAGTGTGGGGTGGATCTGGGGAATATTCCCCCCAATCGACCAGGCCAAGCCCCTGTATTAGAGAGGGGAGGGGTGCCTCACTCTACACACACACAACTTGGGAGCACACCTCACTCCACTCTCCACCTCCACTGTTTAGCTTAGATTAGGAGTAGAAATAGTAGAGGAGCAAGGCTTGAGCCACCAAGGAAGGTGTAACAGAACCGACCAAATTATAAGAGCACAAGTACAAAAACAAGCACCGAAGCGCTCAAATTTTTGAACTTGAGCCCATATAATCCCGGTAGTCAATTGAAACCACGAAGAATTTCAAACCAACTTGCTTACAACCAAGATCGCATCATTCAACATACAACATCATACATTACATTTCGCAAGTAGTTCCAAAATAAGTTTACACACACGGAATCGCAGTTATTACAAACCAAGTTTATAAAGTAGCTTGGGCTGCAGCCATATGCTTTTGGATGGTACGGACTTGTTCCTCCGCTTCCTCAACAAAAGCAATACCATAAAATCTCCTCTCACCAGCTTCTATCCAATTTAGTGGGGTTCTACACTTACGACCGTACAAAGCTTCGAATGGGGCCATCTTAATACTCTCTTGGTAACTATTATTGTACGAGAACTCGGCTAGAGGTAATCATTTTTCCTAAGAATCCTTGGATGAAATGACACATGCCCGCAACAGATCTTCCAAGATTTGGTTAACCCGTTCCGTCTGACCAGACGTCTGGGGGTGATAAGCAGAGCTTTCTCACTAACTTGGTTCCCAGAAGGTGATGCAAGTGCTCCCAAAAGCGAGCAGTGAACTGGGGACCATGGTCAGATATGATAGTACGAGGTATCCCATGGAGCCGGACTATCTGATTGAAGTACAACTCAGCATAGTCAGTAGGACGATAGTCTACTCGAACAGGAATGAAGTGAGCCGACTTGGTTAGGCGGTCCACAATTACCCAGATGGAGTTATGATTTTTGACAGTAGGAGGAAGTCCGACAATGAAATCCATACTTATCTCTTCCCATTTCCAACCTGGGATAGAAAGTGGTTGAAGCAACCCAGCTTTCATATGCACCGCTTTAACTCTACAGCAGGTGTCACACCTAGCCACATATGCAGCTATCTCCTTCCGCATCTTGGTCCACCAATAGTATGGCTTCAAATCATAATACATCTTATTCCTACCAAGATGGATGGACAACTTAGAGGAGTGTGCTTCAGACATAATATCATTTCTAAGCTCACGGTCCTTAGGCACAACTAACCTATCCTTGAACCATAGTACACCCTCTTCATCTACCCTGAACTGTGTAGTTTCTTGCTCTTTCATCTTGCGTTTTATGTGGAATACACCAGGATCAGTCTTTTGAAGCTCAATAATTCTGCTTTTGAGAGTACAACTGACAGTGATGTTGTACAAGACTGCTGGATGTAGAAGGCGAGATCGATGAAAATCAGTTTCAACTAAGGAATGGCAATGTGACTTATGGCTTAAAGCATCCACAACCACATTTGTCTTGCCCGGATGATAGTGTACTTGCAGATTATAATCTTTAATCAACTCGAGCCATCTTCTTTGGTGCATATTTAACTCGGGTTGAGTGAAGATGTATTTGAGGCTTTTGTGGTCTGTGTAGATATTGCAGACATTGCCCAGCAGATAATGCCGCCATACTTTCAAAGCATGAACTACTGCGGCCAGTTCAAAGTCATGCGTTGGATAATTCACCTCATGTTTCCGAAGTTGTCGAGAGGTATATGCAATCACTCGGCCTTCCTGCATCAGAACACCTCCCAAACCTATGCCTGAGGCATCACAATAAACATCAAATGGTTTCTCGATATCCGGTTGTGCCAAAACCGGAGCTGAGGTTAGGAGGGTTCGCAGTTGGTGAAAAGCCACATCACACTCAGGAGTCCAGACAAACTTGGTGTCTTTTTGTAGCAACCGAGTCATTGGCTTGGCTATTTTGGAGAAATCCGGGATGAAGCGACGATAATAGCCAGCCAAACCAAGAAAACTCCGAACCTTGTGAACCGAGATAGGAGCCTTCCAGTTCAGTACTTCTTGAACCTTGGCGGGGTCCACCATAATTCCTCCATCGGACAACACATGCCCAAGGAAAGGTACCTCTCAAAGCCAGAATTCGCACTTACTGAACTTTTCATATAGTTGATGTTCACGCAGTCTTGCGAGGACTATACGCAGATGTTCAGCGTGATCTTCCTCATTTATAGAATATATCAGGATGTCATCAATAAATACCACCACAAACTTGTCTAATTCGGGCATGAACACCGAATTCATCAAGTACATAAAGTGCGCGGGGGCATTTGTCAAGCCAAAGGACATAACAAGATACTCATAAAGGTCGTATCTTGTCGAGAAAGTCGTTTTTGGAATATCTTCGGGACGGATTTTGATCTTATGGTAACCAGATCTTAGATCGATCTTGGAGAAAACTTTAGCTTTAGACAACTGATCGAACAAGATGTCGATGTGCGGTAGAGGGTACTTATTTTTGACAGTGACTACATTGAGAGGTCTATAATCTACGCACATTCGCAATGACTGGTCCTTTTTCTTTACAAATATAACAGGACATCCCCACGGCGACGAACTAGGACGAATCAACCCCTTCTTCAAAAGTTCATTCAATTGCACCTTAAGTTCAGTTAGTTCATTCGGAGGCATCCTATAGGGTCTCCTAGAGATGGGAGCCGTGCCAGGCAACAACTCAATTTTAAATTGCACATCCCGATCCGGCGGGAGCCCCGGCAAATCATCGGGAAAAACGTCCGGAAACTCATTTGCTATGGGAATTTCAGCCAACGCCTTTGCTTGCACAGCATGAACTCGCCCAGACAAATCACCCTTTCTGGGAAGTTGTACTAGAAAACCCTTTTGATCTGTAGGATCTCTGAGCATAACTACTCGAGTGGATGTATCAATGAGTACCCCATTCTGACTCATCCAATTCATGCCCAGAATAACATCTATGCCTAATCCCGGCAAAACCACTAAGGCAAGCGAGTACTTTCGCCCTTCTATCTCAAGCTCAAGATTCCCCACTACTTTATTTGTGAAAATATTCCCACTTGCTGCGCTAATACAATAACCCCCACCTTCGACAGTATGCAATTTGTGTGCAAACTCCGATGCAAACTTAGGACTGATAGAGGAATGCGAAGCACCTGAATCAAAAAGTACCACTGCAGGATGTTGGTCAACTAGGAACTTACCAGCAGTGACAACCTCACCAGAGGGGATTTCCTCAATACTGTTATAATGGGCGTGCCCTTGACGGCCACCTTGGTTAACATTCTTCTTAGGGTAAGGGCAGTTCCTGGACCAATGGCCTGGCTTGTTGCAGTTTCAGCAAGACATGTTGCTAGGAGGGACACTGGAGCTGCCTTGGCCCGAATTACTCTTTGGCAGAGCCACAGTATATGCCTTGCGAAACCCAGTCTTCACTAGCGCCTTCTTTTGCGGAGGACGGAACTTAGCACTTGTGGCAGGAGGACGAGGAGGAGCCCTCGGGGCAGCTGGAGCTCGAGACTGTGAAGCACCTGCCTCAAGGGCCCTCTTACGGCTCTTAGAAGCAGCATAGATAGAGTTATTGTTTTCTTGAGTCAGGGCATCACTGATAAATTCATTGAAGGTAGTACACTTGCTAGTGCCCATAGTCTTCATCAGCTTTGGACCGAGGCCTCTTTTAAAGCTAGCAATTTTCATGGCATCGGTATCCACAAACTCTGTGGCATACCTAGCCAGGTTGTTGAAGGATTGCAGATATTCAGTCAAGCTTTTATTGCCCTGCGATAGCCTCATAAATTCTATGTGCTTGATAGCCATAAGACCTGGAGGAATATAGTTCCCACGGAATGCGGCCTTGAACTGGTCCCAAGAAATCGGGACATTTGCAGGCAGTGTGGAACGATAGTGGCTCCACCAAATCCCCGCTGGACCATGCAGTTGGTGAGAAGCATATTCAGTCTTTAGCTCATCAGTCAAGCGAAGCAGATGAAACTTTTGTTCAATAGTATTCAACCACTCATCGGCTTGCAGTGGTTCCTCCGCCTCCTTAAAGAGTGGGGGCTTAGTATCATGAAAATCCTTGAAATCACTCTACTGATTGGGTTCTGGGCCCTGGCGGCCATGACGAGCCTCCCGGTTGGCAAGCTGGCGCATAGCATCTGCCAGCATGCGCTGCCCTTCGACCACGGTCTGCATCAGATCAGCCGGGGTAGGTGGTGGCGGAGGGGGTGGCTGTTCCTCATCCTCATTGCCACGACCCCGATGGAGATTGTATGACATCTGCAAAATGTATAGCCAATGAGTACTAACGATGTGGGAACTTTGTAGATGAATTATTGTAAATATGTCAAACTGACTTCATGAAATAGACTTCTCAAAATACTCATGGCACAATAATTCATCACAACCGCACAACCCATTCAAGCGGATCCATTGGCGCAATCATGCAAGGGAATCCAACAAGATGTACTTGATAAAGGCTCACTCACAAGGAGCACAGCAGTTACTAAACCGTTTACGTTAATATCTACGTGATTTTTTTGACCTTTCAACCGGTACTTGGATTCGATCTCAACATTTTTAGTTGCCTGGGAAATGCTACTTCAAGCCGACCACAAAGAGACTTCTTAACGGTAGAGTTCCATGGTGGATCATGACTAGCCACCTCGATACCAGCGCGTGCCAAGCAGCACAACCTTATGTCGCGCGCCATAGGAGGCCCTCGATTTCGTCGCGGCACCGAAGGGTGCTAATTGTGACACCATCATCGAACGCACGCATTAGACATCCAATTGTGATCGAAATTAACAGGTTCAACTAAACATCCAGGAAACATAGGGTTCGACCTTACATCCCAAAAGTCAAGTTATTACAAAGCCTCACTCCAACACAGGGAGGGCACAAAAGACGATTCCTAACATCATAGCTACGTGATAACTACTCTAAGCATCGTCCTCAGAGTCGGTGTCAAGGATCTCCCCGCCGTCCTCATCACTAACAGGCTCTAACTCCTCATCTTCTTCTTCTTCTTCTGGCTCTTCTTCTAGTGCTTCTTCTGGTGCGACATCTTGGGGCCCATTGACCTCCACTTCTTCATCATCTTCAGCCATGATGATTCCCAAACCCATGTCCTCATCTGCGTTGTTGTTTCGAGGCAGCAGAGGATTTAGCTGGTTGTTCAGGCGGTGCACTTCTTCATGAAGATTGTCATTGTATTCTTCAGCATTCTCCAACTGTTGCTCGAGCTCAAACTGACGAGCTCTCAGAACGTTCTCCTCGTGCCAGGCTTCATCCCTCTAATTCATGACATGGACCAGCATGCGTTGATAGTTGCGATGTGCTACTGTTAATCTCTGGACTGCAAGTGTTTCCTGGTCACGATCATGGATCACTTGCTCTAGTTGCTGGCGCGCTGCATTCCGTGCAGCAGTCACTTCGGCCAACTCCGCCCTCAGCCTTTCCACCTCAGTGGGCTCAGGGCGGGGCTCACGTGGAGCGAGCTGGTGACGAGGTGCCCTGCCTCCGGTGGACTTGCGAGCGGTCCTCTTGGTACGTGCCATCTGTAGCCACAAGATATGACTGAAAGTGAGGATCATTTAGGGGATATGAAATTTAATTTAGTCGGGACTATTGAAATTTTTAAGGAGGGAGTAAATGATATGTATGATATAATTAAACATGATGCATGCACGTTCCGTACGCCCTCTCATCCTAGTAGAATCATAAATTTCTAACGCTAGGCGGTGGCATACATACGTTCTCTCATATAGACGGAACTATCGGTTTACTCGTTTGCGCTGTTAGTGTACCTGTAGAAAATCTTATTTCAGCCCAACAGTTTCCCAATATAAACACACAAGAAAGCAATAATTTAAATACGTTCCATATACACATCCCCTGATGAATATACTTCAGTATCAAAGCTACATGATATATATTCCCACAATTAAGTGCTTACATAATTACATGGTTTAAACATGTAAGTATGCAAGTCACCAAAACTACTCTCCCCTAGATCGTCGGTTGGACGATCATGCTCTCACAACTCACACTTACTAGAGCGTCGAGGCAATTGATCCATACATTACCACCCAAGTGGATGGCATCCATACAATATCACGCCGTATGGACGACGAAACAAAAACAAACAAGGCCCCCAAGTTAGTCTTTATAATAAGCCACCTAAGAGTCCTTATTTGGGCTAAGGGATGTGATCACTGGCATACCTATGAAAATAATTTTTAATGTTTTAACCCTTTTTTTCATAATCAAATACTTTTGTTTTAAATACTCGTACGATGTGTTTAATGTTGAATTATGCTCCGGTACCAGCTGTAACAGAACCGACCAAATTATAAGAGCACAAGTACAAAAACAAGCACCAAAGCGCTCAAATTTTCGAACTTGAGCCCATATAATCCCGGTAGTCAATTGAAACCACGAAGGATTTCAAACCAACTTACTTACAACCAAGATCGCATCATTCAACATACAACATCGTACGTTACATTTCGCAAGTAGTTCCGAAATAAGTTTACACACACGGAGTCGCAGTTATTACAAACCAAGTTTATAAAGTAGCGGAAGCAAACACACGCCAGTTGTTTAACTACTGCCAGTCTTGTTGATCAACAACCCGCAAAAGCATCAGGAAAGTACATAAAAGATGATCACGCCCTAGTGATCTAGTCTTCGTCACCCGCAGGGTGGAGACAATTTTTGCAGAAGCCTTGGTAGAGCATATCATCTGCAACAGGAGGGAATAAACCCTGAGTACTGGAATGTACTCAGCTAGACTTACCCGTCAAAAACCAGAAATAAGATGACACCAAGGATTATGCAGGGCTTACACAAGAGGCTAGCTGACATCACATTTTTGCATAAAGGCATAAGTAATTGAAACTCTTATAACTTGTACTAGCAGTTCTTTTTAGCATTTACCTATCATCTATCTTAGCACATGTACTAAATATTCACTTAGTATAATCAAACAACATTATTATTATATCCATAGCAGGTATATTATTGTGGCAACATTATATCATTCACTTAACCATCTGTTCATTTAATGAGATCTACGTTGCCGCTGCTCAAGTCAAGTGCTCACTAACCGGGAGCGACGGCGATTCGAATCGAATTCCTATCCAGCTGGAGGGGTATTTCTAACACTCACCACGTAGGCCCCTGCCAGGGTCGCACAAGCCACCTTTTCATATGATTCAGGAATCGCGGGTCCGAATGATGTCACGACCCCAAGGGCGACACTCTGCCAGGTGATAGGGACTCTAACCCCCCCTTGGTCTCACGCCAATGTCTCCAAGCACATCCTTTCTCTCCTCCAAGAAGCAACCTACCATTCGATTCCCGGCCTGAATCACATTACTCGGCTTTGCGGTCGAAACGGCTTATCCGGCCAACTAAGTGTTAGACTGCGTTCAACATGACTCAAGGACGTACAGCGAATCGGTCCTTAAACGACTCAGACGGGCATAGCTCCACACCCAAGACGTGAAGTGTCTTGCGGCTGTACTATCGAACTCCCGCTCGGTCTCAATTTTATTTTAAAGCATGGTTCCATCCACGATAGCCATAAAGCCACTCGTGACTCTTTTCTACATCTCGCGGATGACCGGAAATCACCCGACTTCTACCGTACTAAGCAGGGCTAAGCATTGATACGTGCCTAAACCTAAATTAGGATTCAAGTACGATATCTGGGCAAGGACAGGTATAATGCAACAATTGTTTTCATACAACTCCTACAACTTAATGCATTAAACAATTAAAAGTACTCAAGATAGATTTATAAATTGATGGGTTCAGCATGCACCGGGGCTTGCCTTTCAGAAAGGTCAAGGGCCGGTGGTCAGGACACTCAGGCAGGTCTTCTGCGAGAACTTCTCCGCCGGTTGGTTCCTCTGGCTGCTCCGGCTGGTCCTGGACTTCCTCTGGAAACTCTTGCTCGAATTCGAGGAGCGTTACCCCCTCTGGTACACCTATTGCATGAATGCACAATAAATATCATGGATGCATAAAGGTGCAACATGCTCCGAATGAAATGCATTTCAGAAATAAAAATACTCTAATCAAGTCACTTTATCAGTACGTGCAAATCTCTTCTCCGGTGGAGAAATACTTACCTAATCTACCCAACCTAAGATATAGCTGTTCCTCTTCGGTTAAGGCCCTAAAACCTAACAACACAAGAGTAATATTACTTGGGTTACCACAGTAAGACATTCTGGACGGCAGCTCAAAGATTCTAACATAACTGAAGATTCCTAACTCCAAAAGTTATGGTCTAAGACAATCTGGAAAGCTTAAGAAATGCACTACAAATCATTTTCAGACCTCAACCTTAAATTCCTAAGTTTTCCATGTCGAATTTCCCAAGTTCCAGAATCTGTCCTCCCTAAACAGATAGTAGCAAATTCTGGACTGGCACTTTAAACAGCAATAACTCCCAAACTATTAAGCCAAATGCTCCCAAATTTTGACACAAGCTAGTTTATCAAGTTTACTACAACTTTGGTATTTACAAGTTTTCCAGCAAACACTTTTATCAAGGATCAAACCTAGAAATACTACCAGCTGTCCAGAAAACCTAGAATTGCAAAGGTTAAATATTTATTTATGTGGCAAACATCCCATAAGACCAAACTAATGTTACCACAAGTTCACATAGGTCACAAAGACACCAGAAAGTAAGGTTGGCCCACCTAAAATATTTATTTAAACTCATTTCTTAATTTACTTAAGTAATTAAGTGGAATTTTAAACATATATGTAAACTGCTCCTAAAATTCTACAAAACTTACAGGAGACTCTCTGACCCAAAAAGAGGCTACTGTAAAAATTTGAACTAAATTTATTCACAGGAACTTCCTACCCAAAATTCACAAGCCCAAAAGGCTGATTTTTGTATAATTAACAAATCATATTAAAAAGTGTCAAACAACAGATTTCCTATTTTTCTTAGACACTTTAAGGTACCAAGACATTCTCCAAAAAGTTATAAGAACATTGCACATGTAGAAAAATTACAAAAATTCATTTAAGTGTTTCCTAAAATAACAAGATAGCATTATAACTTAGAAAGTACTTAAGCACTACTGCCCAAATTTTTACCAGAGCTAGAGCAAGTATAAATTAGCCTACCCACCAAATTTCATAATTTTTGGAACACTGAAACTCAAGATATGATTTAAACAAGTTTGCATGTAATTTAAAACACATTTCAAAGACCTATTTAAATCTCCCAGAAACTAAACATCACATATCCAATTTATATTTTTCTAAAATACTACACATCATGTAGATCCTAACAAAATTTATCTCATAATATTTTGGGCAAGTAAAACCCTAGATATACATTTTCCAAATCTTATCTAAAATTGTGACTGAAAAAATAAAAATGAAATAAATCTTATTGGATGTTGGGCCGGCCCGGGAACAGACGCGGCCCACGGCGCGCGCGCGGCCTGCTCGGGCTCCCGCCTGCGCGCGACACCTGACAGGCGGGCCCCCACGGTCAGGGACAGAGGGACAGGGGAGCGGCGGCCGCGAGCTCCGGCGAGCAATTCCTCGCTGCCGGTGGCTCCTCCGACCGATCCAAGTGCACCAGCGTCTTGCCCAAACCCAACCGCACCGAGGCTACCACTTTTCCCCCAAAGTTGATGCACCACCGCACCCAGACCGACGGCAATGGCGGACGGCCGCGGTGCCTGGCGGTACGCCGGCGAGTCCCGGCCATCGCACGACCTACCGAAGGGTGCATCACCTTCCTGGACTCCTAGCGGACCTAACGAGATCACTCCCACAGACGGGGGTGGAGCGGAACCGCTTGACCGCGTGAGCACCTGGCCGACGGCCATGGCGCGGCCGTGCACGGTCTCGTTCCGTCATGGCTGTCCCGATACTGGCGGTAACATCTTCATCCTAGCATCTACACGTGACAGGGAGGGGGAAACGTGGGTGAAGGCAGACGGAGAACTACTGTGTGGTGCTGACCACGGTGACCCGCACATGGCGGAGCTCCGGTGAGCTTCGGTGAGCGGGCGGAAACGGCAATGCGGCTCACCTTGGGCTCAATCCAACCTACCGACGAGTCGAGGAGGTGTAGGACGGGGAGGCGGAGGGATGGACGTGGTTCGGCGAGCGGTGGTGAGTGCGCGAGCTCGGAGATGGCTACGGCGGCAATGGCGTCCCGGTTTCCGCCTCGGTGAGCCCGGCCAGAGCGAGAGGAAGGGAGAAGAGAATGAGCGCGCGCGAGGGGGTGGAGGTGGCCGCTCGGTGTTCAACTCACGCCCGGGCTCGCGACGTGGAGGGAACGACAGCGCTCGGTCGCCATGCGTCGCCGTTCTTCTGCCCGCGTGCCATGACATGAAGCTGTCGGTCGACTGAATGGCGATGCTTCTGACTGAATGGAGGCCATCATCGTTCGACTGACAGAGCAACTTCGTCGATGATTAACTCCCAAACCAGTGAGAACCAGACGTGGTTGATGTTGGCAATGTTGTAGAGCTACATGAGGGCTACAAGTTTGTCAATTGGAGTTTGGACTGGTTCGGCCTGGATTTGAAACCACAGAGCTCCAAAGTGGTGCACTTCGAAACTGAAACGTAGTTTCAGTCATTAAGCCGACTGAAACCCGATTTTCTAGACACTATATCTCCTAAACCATTTAGAACTAGGTGATGGTGATGTTGACAATGTTGTAGAGCTAAGTGAGTACTACAAAAGTGCCAATATGAGTTGGGGCTGGTTTGGTCTGGTTTGCAAACTACAAGCTTCCAAAGTAGGCCACAGCAAAACTGGAGGGACACTTTTGAGACTTAGAAAAATTCTAAGTGTTGAGACAGCCCCTCTAGCTGACTTGTGGGCCATTTTTGAGCATGTTCTGGCCAGTTTCATGAGATGGTCATATTGAGACTTTTGGTCCCCATAAAATTCCCTACAACTTTGCTTAAGGGTGCTCCTCCATGCAAGGTCTCTAAGCTAGACTTTTTAATTGGTCAAACTAGAGCATCCTAGGGCTAAATGGTGGTCAACTACACCTTGGAGGGCATTTTGGTGATTTTGGTCAACATGAACCTTGCTCTATGAGTGACCCTAAGTATAACTAAGGTGTTGTGAGATATAATTGGCTACTCTACCCCTTAGTTACACCAACTCTTTAGTGTCACATGATGTGAGCCAAACAAAGTTCTAAAAACAACCATCTTAGTTGCAACCACACAAAATAACATGAAATGATGCATGCTTATGCTCATGCAAATGCAATGCAGTTATGGAGCTAAACACCTGAGGTGTTACAGCCGGCTTGTCTCCTTGGAAGAAAGGAATTTGGGTATGAATAATACTACTATATTTTCTTCCAAGTTCAAGCTTTCATATCTTTTATATAGTTGTGCTATAGAACTTGAGTATAGTTTTCATGTTATAATCTTGACATATGAACTAGCATATGGTTTGTGTGTGATGATCTTAACATGTTTATATGACATGATCTTAGCATATGAACTAGACTATAGTTTCTATACTAGGGTTTTGTCATATAAAATTTTATGCTTAAACATTCGTACAATATGTCTGTTGGGGTTTAGAGCTAAGCACAAGTGGTGGTTCATCATGCCTTCAGGTACGCCCAAGTTCTTTACCTGTAGATCCGTAGGGTCGGGGACCGTGGGGGAATTGGGTGGTCACTATATACATAGGCGAGGTACCCAAGTATATAGGGGCGGGTGATTGCATTTCCCTTTCTATGGTCGAGGGGTAGGCGGTAGGTGATGATAGCCCTGTTCATCCCTTGAACTCCCCAATGTTCGTCTAAGGTGTAGGAGTCTAAACTTTCACATGAGGTTGCTGGCAGACTAGTACTCGGTGGCCTCCTGACCCATTCTCATGCATAGCTCTAACTCTTAACCATGTATATGTATGATCATCAATTGTTCTTTACACGGCTATATTAGATATGCCTGCTACACTTAGGAACATTCTTTTATTCTTTGTTTTCCCTTTTATCCTTGAGGTTAGCCCATGTGTGTGTGTCACACTATCTTATGCTTATCATGACTTACCCCTGTACTAAGTACTTGTCTATTATGCAGTCACATTATCTTGTCCATGTCCCTACTAGAAACTTATATACCATGCCTTCCTTTGAGAAAAATATAAATAGCGATACCTTGAATACTTCTGGGTGAAATGCTACAACGATAGATCTATGCGCTTATGGATAACATCTGTAAATGTTAAGACCTATTGTGCGTTTCTAGCATTGTTACCATGGTGGGTCTAACCCCCATTCTTGGTAATGACGCTAAGAAATGCCAATAGTCGCCTGTATACCAGCCGCAAACACAGTCCTTATCCTGGCTACTTCTCTAGCCTCTGCCAGGCGGATGGCCTCATCCCTGTCTTGCATCATCTGCATTCTCTGAGCATGGGCCTCATCCCTTTCGGCCACAACATTCACAAACTGAACCCTACGGGTCATCAAAGCCATCATAGCATTAGCTATATGATGCTAGGCATCCCTAGCTGCCCTCTGATGCCTGCGCACACGTAGCCTGCGTTGCGCGGCCTGAGCTCGTTGGAGCTCTAGCATGCAGCTAACATAGCTGTCCTAGCGAGAATAGAATATCTTCATGACAGCGTACATGGCACTCATAGTAGCATTTGAGCTTCCTTCACGCTTATCACGGTCCATCACCAAAGCATTGTGGTCGGGCTACATCCAAACTGTCTAGGATACGTCGACCCACGGAAAGGATCCAGCCGGATCATTTACCAGCTCATCTCCAAACTCCTAACAAATCTCACTTAGTGCCTCAAACGCTACCACCTGGGCACCTTCCCAAGGAGACTGCCCATCTAACTCAATGCTCTAGCCTTGCCACTATGGGTTGTATGCACGGGCTGGAATGATCACCCGCACATCATACCACGGCTGCCCCTCAGCTGCCACTTCCTGCCAAAAGTAGCGGGGTGGCTCAGCATACCCCACTAGTTTAACACCCTCCAAAGCAAGGTGGGAGTGCCAAACAACTCCAAGAACGTGTCGCTCCTAGCTAGGCCCACTAGTGCTGCCATCTATAGTAAAAGGGTGCAACTATCGTGAGAGGATATGATACATGAGAAGAGGTTTATTAAATGGGATAAGCAACTATAAGTGTGGGATTAATGCAAAAATGTAAATGCATGAGTGACATGATGCATGCACGTCCCGTACGTCCTCACAAACTTAAGAAAAATTTAAAGTTCTAGCGACATGCACGATGACATACATACGTTCCCTCAATTATACGCAACTAGTCGGGCTACACGTTTCGTTGTTAGTGTACCTGTAGGAAATTCATTACAGCCCAACCCAACAAGATATATACAAGAATAAAAATCTAGTCTCTAGGTTGCATGATGAATACAGAGGTGTATATTTGAAAGCAGTAAACTAAATACTTCAATATATATATCCTGATATATACTTCTGTACCAATCTACCCGAATCATTTATATGCCCACAATTAAGTATGCACCATACATACATGTAAACATGCATATATAGTCACACCAAAACTAGCCCTCCCCAACCGCACGCTCACACTTGCGGTCATGCCACTCATCAGCTTACCTTCTTACCTAGGCGTAGGTGCGATGTTGCAAAATATAAATTGCAAGAAAGTAAACCCCCCAAGTTAGTCTTACTCTAAGCCACCTAAAGTCCTTAATTGGGTATAAAGGATATGATCATTGACATACTCTAGGTTTAAATTTCAGATTTAAACAAACCTATATATCTATACGTTGTCAAAAACTGGTTTTGTAAAACAAAAACCTTTGTTTTAAATATACATATGACGAGTTTAACGTTGAACCTTGCTTCGATGCCAGCTGTAACAGAACCGTCCAGTTTATAAGAGCACAAGTACAATAGCAACAACCGAAGCAGTCAAACCGTCATACTTGAGCCCATATAAACCCAGTAGTCCGATGAAATCACGAAGGATCTCAAACCAACCACATACAAGCTAAGATCGTACATGATTCAACATAACAAGTCACATGTTACAACACATTTCACAAATAGTTTACAAATAGCTCACATACATTGGAGTTCACATAGTGATTATTACAAACTAAGTTCAGGTAATGGAAGCAAAGTAGTTTTGAAAAAAATACAACACTTAGTTCAATTACATACTAGTACCACGGTCATTTTCAGCAAAAGCATCATAGATAAGATAACTTAGACCATGCCCATGGTCTAGTCTTCATCCACAGTAGGGTGAAGACAATTTTGACAATACCCATGGTACATCATATCATCTGCAACAAGAGGGAATAAACCCTGAGTACGAGAATGTACTCAGCTAGACTTACCTGTCATAAACTAGAAATAAAGTGACACCAAGGATTATGCAAGGATTTATAAGTGGAGCTAGCTTGATGACATTTTGCATAAAAACCATTAGTTGAACTGCACCTTTTATAATTCAGTTATCAAGTTAATTATAGCTATCCCATCTAGATTAGCAACTAACCTATGCCAAACATGTTGTATACATTTAAGTCATCACCATAATCACCACATCCGGTGTAGCATTTTCATATCCATCACAACCCTTGCCTTTCATTAAGTTACTACGATGTCAAAGCTAGTCGAGTTTCTCACTATCCGGGAGAGATGGTGATTCGAATCAATCCCAACCAGCTGGGGATTTATTCCTAAAACAAACCTAGGCAACTAGATCAATGGTCCCTTATGTCACATTTGGTACAACTCAGGTCCATTTGTGGGTAAGACCAGCATCACACACCCAAGGACTGACCAGCTGCTAGGACGATCAGGCCCGACCTACCCTTGGACTCACATCTAGCTCCCCGTGATGTGCGCACTCTAACAGACTGTATCCCCGGCCTGAGTTGAGCTACTCGGCTTCACTGTTAGAACAACTTATCTGGCCAGCTAAGTGAGAGGCATGCGTTTAATCTCGATAGAAGTGCCGACAATGGTACGGTCCTTAATCGACACATATGGAATCACTATAGTCCAAACACAACCAATATATAAGATTTTGTTCGGTCTCCAATTATCACATCACCACATGGTTATCTCCTCAATATCAAATATAGCTAGTCATGATCCAGTATCCACCTATATCTCATAGGCAATAGGAAATCACCTGACTTCTACCGGTCTATGCATAGCTAAGCATAAGTTTCAATCCTAGACCTACATAGGGTGAGGTATACATTTATGGACAAGGATATTATATGTAGCAAGTGTTTCCAATCCACTCCTATTACTTAATTCATCAAACCCAAGGACTTAAGTTAACATTTATAAAAAGCATGGGAGGCTTATAATGTCCAGGGCTTGCCTTTCAAAAAGGAGAAGGGTTGATGGTCAAGGCACTTTGGAAGATCTTCTTTGTTGACTCCTTCTCTTGCCGGAACCTCCTGCTCCTGAGCTACTTGTGGCTCCTCCGATTGCCCTTGCTCGAACTCGATCAATGTCACTCCCTCGGGACACCTATTGCATGCATATGCACAACATAAGTATCATGAATGCATAGGATATGATATGACATGATGAGATGCATACACATGTGTATGTAACAAATGGTGACGTGGTAATACTAGATTAACACTCGTTTACTGAGTAAGTGCATATCTCTTCTCTAAAACAAGAAACATACACTCACCAATGTCTAACAACCTAAGGTAAAGTTGTTCATCATCTATAAGAGGCTTAGAACCTGCAGCTAACAACTTATTTTAATTAGCCTAGGCATCTAAACAACAACATCAAGCTCATACAAAGAAACCAAGTCATTCACTCATTTCAATCAATTTCTGGACTGCAGACAGTAGCTACTTGTTTTGATCATAACTGGAGTTATACAAACCTAAAAACCATTAGATAAGACTTTTTGGAAAGATTATGAAATTTACTACAACTCATCTTTAATCATCTCAACATGATTCACAATTTATCAATGTGAAACAAGTACAATTATCAAATCTGCTCCAGAATTCCAGAGAACAACTAGTTTGGAATACCAACTTTGCACAGCCATAATTCACAAACCATTTGACCAAATGGCATGAAAAATTTAACACAAGCTAGATAAGTGAGTTATCTACAACTTTGTTATTGACAAGATTCATAGCAAACCTCATTTTCACTAGGTAATTTGCTAAACTTAAAACCTGTCCCGAAAAGTCACTACAAGTGAAAATTATGGAAAATAATATTTCACTACATACAAGAATGGTAATTTGAACACCACTAATGTTACCAACAGTGAGTACACATCAAACGAACACTAGAAAACATAGTAGCCATTCCTAAATAAATTCTTTTCATGCCTTTCTTAATTTATTTAGATAATTAGGTGAAATAATGAACATATACCAAAGGTGCACAATAAATTCTGAGAACATTACAATTGTTTCCACATGCTCCTAATAGGCTACTGTAAAAATTTCATACTATTTTAACATGTATAACTTCCTCCACAAAAATTACAAGCTAGCATAGCTTATAATAACATAAATAGGAAATCATAGTGAAAAGTGTCAAACAACAGATTTCAAAATTTTATTAGCTTTCCCAAGATGCAAGAACATTGCCCACTTAATTTTATGGTCATTGGTTATATATTTTTACCATGGAAAATAGCACAAGAAACTAACAATTATTCAAAGGAAATTAATAACTCAAACATACAGCACCCAAAAATCATGAGATTTTTACTACAGCACTCATAAATCCTAACTAGCTTCTCATAAAAATTTCACATCAAGTGGAGCACTATAACTTGGTTTAAGAAATTTCCCTTGAAAAACCCTAAACAAAAGAGATAAAAGAAAATAGTGAAAACTTTCCACTATATCCTATCATATTATCACACCAGCAGATAAATCTATTCTTAAGGATTCCAAAATGTCCTCATTTGCATTTTTCTGATTTTTCTATGAATTTATATGATTTTCCAAAGCTTGCATAAAAATCTGTGAAAAGAAATAAAAATAAAACAAATCAGAAACCTAACTTGGGCACGGTGGATCCGGCCCAATGCACCAGTAGGTGCCGACAGTGGGGGCCCATGAGTCAATGGCCTCACGTGATAGAGAGAGGGAAGCTAGGTCCAGTGATTGACCGGCCACTGCTCATCGACGGCGAGGCTACCGGCGGCGAGGTCACTACCGTTGCACTCCCCATGGCTACCCACACCTAGTGGTGCCCCTTGTTGGACCGGTGGTGCACTAGAGCACCATCGCCGGCGTGCATGGTGGGTAGTGGAGCAGCGCAGTGCCGCGCTGGCCACCTCCGGTCACGGTGGGCTCTAGTAAGGAGGGCTACAGCACCGCAGGACACTAGGCTACATGTACGCAAGACACAAGGAGGCGAGATGCGCCAAAGAGGTGGGGCCATGGTGTGCGTCCACGTGGAGGAACTCCGGTGAGGTCCACAGTGGCAATGAGCTCGCTGCGAGCCACTACCTGGGTTTGAACGGTGTTTCTAGCAGGCGGAGGAGGTGGCGCAGAGCGAGGCAGAGCTGATGGCCAATAGGATGCAGCAATGGTGCGGTGGCGAGGGAGCTACGCAGCGGCAAAGGTTGTGGCAGTGGCAATGGTGGTGTCGCCGCTGTGGCTCTATGAGAGGGGTGAAGGGGGCGAGACATAGAGAGTGGTGAGTGGGGGAGGATGAGCGTGATGCGGTGTCTAATTCTGCTCACCCCAGCCAAGCGCATGGGCCCATCGCCGGCGTACGGCCAGCACATGGTGGCCAGACGCTGTGCCCGGTCGGCCACTATCTCCCCCTCTGCCAATTCAAATCGGCTTGAAGCTGACTGAAACCGTGATTTCAACCATCCTGAACTCCTAATCCATTCGTCCGTTGCAATAAGTTTATTAACAAAAGTTGTAGAGCTACATGCAAGCTCCAACTTTGCTTAAATGCACATTGCCTAATTCTGCCTGGATTTGAAACTATCGAGCTCTGAACATGGTCACCTTGAAATTGCTACTGCATCTAACTTAGTCAAATTTCTGTCCTAGAACATTTCTTTTCACCTTGAGAGCCATTTTTGAGCATGCTAGGCGCATTTTCATGACATGGCCTTTAAACAAAGTTTGTTCCCCATGAAATTTACTATAAATTTCATTAAGGGTGCACAAACATGCAAAGACTCCAAGTAACACTTTTTAATTGGTCAAACAAAACACTCTAGGGGGTCAAACTTGGTCAACCCCTACTTCAAATTTGAATTTGACCAAACTATAAATACAAACTTTGTTCCATTTGTTGTTCTAAGTGAGTCTAAGGTATTTTTGTGACCCTAAACACATATTTGCATAAACTATGCATAGCCTTAAGCTTATATAGACATGAAACATGTATTTGACACATATGAAACATATTCTTACTACACTTGAAACATAGGGTTCTATATTGAAACATTGGTCATGCAACACATGATACATGACTTGTGAAACATGTGAAACATCACTAGGGTGCCATGTGCAACATAAGATGGTGACACATAGGTGGCATATATACTTTATAAATATGAAACATATGTTGCATTAATGAAACATATGAAACATCCATGATGCTTTGTATGGAATGGAATGCATATGCTCATGTTTCATGCAATGCAAGTGCACATGCTAGCTTAACACTAGGGGTGTTACAATATCAATTTTTTTTATTGAATGCATGTGTACTTTTGAGAAGTGAAAACATTGTAGCAACTGCTGATCAATCACTGAGTTTAGCATTGCTCAAGGATGAGCAAAGGTTAAGCTTGGGGGAGTTTGTCGATGGTAGTTAACACTCATCACAAACATTAATAAAACTTTTATAAATGCATAAAAATGATCAACAAGATAGGTTTAGGGGTTTAAACTAACAAATTTCATGACTTTTGATGAATCTATGTTTTCAGCAGGGTTTATCCAAAAAATCATCAAGGTGGACCCAATCGTCAGATTTAATCACGCTTATCTATGACAAAACCGACTTAGGAAGACTCCAGAACACTCCAGAAGGCAAACCATCATGACAGACCTCGTGTCCCTAACATGTGGGGCCGGTTGGCCCACCCTATAGGCCGACCGACCTGTGGGACCCACTCGCTAACCTCTCCTTCGAACGTCGGTTCTCCACCACCTTAAAGATCAAATCTACACCATTGCTCAAGGTCGGTTTGATCTGAGGGTCCAAATTTGGCATTGGCCCCTATATATCACCCTAAACCCCCCTGAGGCATCATTGATCAATCAATAGATCATCTTCTCCATCTTCAGAGCTACTATACTTATTTGAGAAGATCAACCAGAGAGAATAGAATAGATCTCCAATTCCTCAAAGCTTTAGTATAGGATAGCTAGTAAGATTCAAGTAGAGTTGGGCTCCTGCTCAAGATTCTAGATTCATCATCTGGAAGCTGGTATAGCCATTGTATCCTCTATTATTCGTGACTTTGTTCTTAATCTATATTATGTTCTTAGTATGCTTTGGTAGTATGCTTGATATAGTCGTAGTTGATACTAATTTTATGCATAAGTTCGCAGAGCGCTTAGCTTAGTACTCGAGTGAGTTAAGTGGTTGACATTACGTAAGCGTGATGCTTAAATATTGTTTACCTGTGGATGCACCCTATATTCCGGGCCATGTGGTAGATCGCAAGTGTGACACTCTTGTTGAGTCCTTTGTAGTTCACTCTCCGTTTGTAGGACAAGTAGAACCTGGTTGCGAAGGAAATCAAGCTCTGTTCTTGATCTTCCTTAGTAATGTTTCTTATGTGTAGATGAAGATTTAATTATGCTATAGACGAGAGCATATATGCTTGGGTGTACAAAAGACTTAGTAAATAGGAATGACTTAGGAATCTTTCTCTTAATTAATCTCTTAGTCTAGCTATACTATATTGAGTATCTATTTCTATCTCTAGATTATCATTATTGCCCTGTACCTATCATTTATATATATCATTTGGCTTACCCCTGCTTAGAGTAAGTGTTTAGTTAATGATCTCATCATAACTATACACATTTGTCAATATCTCTAGCCGCCACTCCTCCCTATGGTAGAAATATAAATAATGATATCTGGAACACTCCCAGGTAAAGTGCTACAATTGTATATCTATGCTCTTGCAGAATTGTAACATTCCGCAAATTTGTGTAATAAAATCCCAACTTTTTAATTTTTTTTTTGTGTGAATGTGTGTTGCATGTAATTGTTAAGTCAAACTTAACACAAATGTTTTCTCTTCCAGCCCTAATTTCAAAATCCGACCTTCAAAACTTTTGTAACAAATCTCTTGTTATGAAAATTGATCACCTACGTGACAAGAGGCGATTTCAAATAAAATGATTTTCGAAGGAAAATTTAAAACTTCAACGTACAATTTTTATAACAATTTATTTATTTTCTAAAAAAACAAACTCTAACCTCTCCCATCTCCTTCAAATAGAATTTACAAATAATCGGTGCACTCATTTAGTGTAGGCTGCACGGGTGTTTGGTCCTTCTGCTGTGCTTGGAGGTAGACCCCTCTTAAAAATCCATCGAGCTAAGTAGGGAATCCTAATTAATCCCCGTGTAGTCAAAAACGCTCTTTTTCCCTATAATCCTTTTGCTATCGCCTTTGTTCGTGCACGTGGTGCGACTGTGCTTTGTAACAGGTTGCATGGCCTTGCATACTCCTGTATCCTACGTCTCACGTTTTCATGTATGGCCGTGTTTAGTTGCCTCAATTCGGGGGCGCCGGATTCACTGTTTATACTGTAGTGCACTGTACATTTTGTTTTTATTTGGTAAAAATTGTCTAAACATTGACTAATTAGGTTCAAAATGTTCGTCTCGCAAAGTACAACAAAACTGTACAATTAGTTTTTGATTTCATCTACATTTAGTACTCCATGCATGTGCCGACATTTTGATTTGATAGGGAATCTTTTTTTTGCACAGTAGAATTTGGAGAAATATTTAAGATCTAAACAGGCCCTACACCCCTATATAAATCACCAGTTAAAACTTTTCTATGTCCACCCCCATCCTCTGCCCCGCTGAGATGCCTTTTCTACATCCACACCGATTTATACACCCAGAAATTCGACTCCTGAAAACGAAGCGTCCAGATCTTCTCCTAATCATTCTCTCTCCTTACTCAACCACATCTAACGGTCTTGCTTCAGTGTGTCTGCACCATGCCGCCCAGCTTCACCCCGCGCCTCCCTCGCCCCCTCGTCCTCACGAACCGAAACGACCGCGACTCCTCCGCCTCCCCCACGACTGCGACTCCTCGGATTCCCAATCCCATGAGAGACGGCGGCGCCCCTTCCCCTCGGCACGCAAGACGGCGACCGGGCGAGCCTAGCGCGCTCGTGCCCGTCCCTGCGGTGGTAGCGGCCGCGACCGGCTGGGTCGCCCCATGCTCGGCCGATGGCCCGTGGCCAGCCGGAGTGGTGGCGGCCAGGTGGGCAGCCAGTGCCGGAGCCTGGGCACCTCGCGCGCTCGCCCGGCGGCCCGACGTCCTTGGTTCGCGGGCTGGACCTATCGCGGGCGCGCGTGGCACCCCGGCACGTGGTCCCAGCAGCGGCTGCGGCGGTGCATCAACGCGGAGGCGGCATGGCTCGACCTCGACCACGGCGGCGCTGGTAGAACCCAAGGGCAACGCGGCGGCAGCACCCGTCCCTATCGGTAAGCTGTCTAGCTGCTTGGGACACTACATGGTAAGCCACCGATTTCTGCTCTACTTCCGTGGCTTCGTGCAACCAGCTTCCCTCTCTTTGCTTGATTGTAGCGGCAGCACCACTAGGAAGGGAGGGGAAAAAGCAAGGAAGGAGGGGGATCTGTGCTGAAAATGTGTTATTTGGCAATTCATTAGTTATGAGTTGGGGATTTTCTTAGCTCTTTCTAGGAGGTCCGTAGATCTTACCTTTTACCTGTCTACTTATTTTTGGAACTGACTCATGGGTCTACGGTTTGGATTAATACATTAGTGAATCATGGTTTTCTGATTTGGGTTAAAACTTCGTGTAGATGTCCCTTCGAATCCATTGCCTCTTATAGTCAGTTAATGGACGGCTCAACTACCACTTCAACTGATTTGAGCATCCTTTGAATCATAATCCTTGCTTGAAGTATTATCTGAAGATTCATTTTCCTTGCAGATTAAAGGAATGCTACTGAAGTAGAGTATATAAGCTGCTGATGGAAACGTGGCCTTGGTCCGAAAGGTAATACAATTTTAGTGTTTTTAAAATGCATGCCTGTAGCTGACAAACACACCAGTAGCTGTGATTAATTTTTTCTGAACCAAATTTTTTATTTCTGTTTATCGACGTTATGGATTCTGTAAAGCGATCATTTGGCCTACATTTGTCCTCTCTTTTCTCTGAAACACAAATTGCAGGCAATGGTTGGGCAGAAGGTGAATGCAAGGGCAAAGCAGGATGGTTTCCATGATATCCTAAACCTGAGTTCCTTTTCGATAAGTATTTTTTCTAATGAGATAACACAATCTATGCAGTGCTCGATGTTATGAAAAAATTTGAAAAATGTTTGAAGTAGTATCTCGGTGGTGGCTAATCAACAGTTGGTAGAGATGGATATGGGGTTGAAGTGAAGGAAGGTTTGAGGAGGAGTAGAGCTTCACCGCTCCATATTCTGGACAGATCTATTTGCTCTCTGAATTCTTGCTTGCTTTGTGCTTAGATGGAATTGATTTACATCTGATTTTCAGTTTTGTACGGTCCACACGAAATTCTAACTTCCTTATATCAATGAAAGAATCCAACAAACAAGATCTGCAACTTTGTATTATTAATCGACATGCCTTTTATAAGTTGTCCAGTATAGTCAATTAGCTTTGGACTTAATGTAGCCCATAGCGTTAGCACGGGCAATATACTATTTTTAATAATCTTTCTAATATATATGCATAATATGCAGGTAATGAGGAAGAGCAAAGAAGGGTTGAAAATGATAAGTGTGAATGCATGGTCTGTTCAAAAGTGTTCCCTACAATACTTATGAATTTGTTATTATCTGTTAACATTATCATGCCTACCAGTTTATTGTGTTTCCCCCCTCTACCAAAGATTGCTCTACTACATGAGGTTTTGGGTATTGATGAGTTGACCAGTGAAGAGTATTTTTTTTATTCAGTTTATTTCTTTATCAGGTCATCAGGAAATATACTAAACAACTTTTGCTTGGACTGGAATATTTGCATCGCAATGGAATCATGCACAGGGATATAAAGGCAAGAAAATTTCTCCTATTATACGAATCGAGTCCGCAAATGCTTTTGATGATGTGGCTTCTTGTTATTTTGTCATATCCCAGGGCGCAAATATACTTAGGTACAGAACTGATGCTATCCTCCATCCAGGTACCAATTACTGGCCATCTAATTTATCTATATCTGAGTTGTAATTTTTTCACTTGCCTGCAGGAACTGATGTGGTGAAGCAGACTTGCTTTCATGGTAGCAAACACCAGTCGTTTCCCCATGTTTATCTTGAAAATATGGCATGTTCTCTTGTCAGCTTCTTTGGCATGTCCCTAATAAACTACTAGGTTATTATTGGCATAGGTTGCCCTAATGAGACTTAAACAAATCTCAATAGACAGATTTATGCTAGCTAGCTCCTTGTATTACATTATCAGGGAATTATACATACATGTGTGTGTCTGACATATGCCTGGGATTATTGATTCTCTCTTGACCAGTGATGCTCCTCTCTAACTCCCTACAGGTGAGGTAATCTAGGCTGGCCCTTCATTGGAAGGCAACAGCTACAGCCGCTGACTGGCCCTTCAGGTGAGGTAATCTAGGCTGGTCTCTCTTTTGGTATCCTGCAGCTAACTCTGTTTCTGCATTTACTTGATTGGTCTCTGTGTGCAAGAATGACTACTCCCTCCGTCCCAAAATAAGTCGTTTTGGGTTTTCGTATCGCAAGTTTGATTAGATTTATAGAAAATACGTGCAACATTTGTATCTCCAAATAAATTTATTAAAAAACTAGATTTAAAGATCTTTCCGATGATACTAATTATGTACCATAAATATTAATATTTTTTAATATATATTTAGTCAAAGTTGTTTCTCGGGAAGCGAGAACGACAGTTATTTTGGGACGGAGGGAGTACACATGATTTGCTTGAATGTTTGTGTCTTTGTTTGCTTCAAGGGCGGCAAGACGAGGGCGGTCCAGGATGACAGATGGCTTCGGGTCAGCGGAGTTGGTGTGGATCGGCGATGACCTCGGTGTGGCACGAGGTGGACGTTGTGGCATGGCACGGCTACCTACACCGTCGATGGGCCAGCGGCTGGGAGTCTGGGGCGTGCAAGACGCTCACGTCCTGAGGGAGGCGAGGCAAAGAAGGTTTTAAGCAGATTGTAAATTAGATGGTTGAGACGAGACAACTTTATTATGACTTGCTATGTATAAGTGTTTTCCATATTATATACCTGATACAATTGTGTGAAACTTGAACTATGGAAAATATCGTTACTTGGTTGTTTTCATGTGCATCCTGAGATGAAGCCGTAGCGTTAGCACGGGCACTATACTAGTCTTGAATTAAGGCACCACCGCGGGTGGCTTCGTGGGCCATCATCCTCCTGTACGTGTCAACCAGATGCAGCTCCCCACCGCGTGCACGCCAAGACTGGAATCGACGTCTCCTGCTGGGACCTGCTCGACAGCCTCAGGGGGAAGGAAAGGAACGCGGACGCCGTTCCCTTCGTTGTCTTCCCCAACCGCCTGCCTTCTTTCTGCTTTTCGCTCATTGCCTCTGCTCTCCACCGGCGTCCAGCGCAAGGAAGTAGGCCACCTGCCCTCACGCACGTCACCGCGGGCCGCCCTTAGAACGCGCCTCGCGCCGCGATCACCGGGTGCCACCAGACCGCACCCAAGGTCACGTCGCGACACTCTTGACCACGCCTTGACCGGCATCGTGACCTGCCTTCACCTACCTAGCGCGCGGACGCTCGCCACGTACCCCGTGGCGAGGGCGCCGGGCATCGCCGCCACCTGTGGCTCGTCCACCCCTTGCGAGCCCTAGCCTCGGGCTATAAGAACCTCTGGGCAAGCCGTGCCCTCGTCATCTCCCAGCCCCGCTGCCACAACCTCCCTCTCTGCCTTCTTTCCCGGCCAAGGCCGCCATGGCTGTGTTGCCCAGAAGCCGCGTCGGCGCCTGCACGGCGTCGCTGCGGAGCAGCCGCAGCACCGCGCCATCCTTCCTTGGAGACCCGTCGCCATCGTCGCCACGAGACCACGCGCCGCCCGGCCCTCGCCACGCCTCGCAACTGCAACTCGGAGCCAGCCGCGGTGACGAGCCAGTCCACGTCCAACCGGCGCCGCACACCGCCGGACCGACCTTCCCTGGAGACCCTCGTCACCGGCCGAAGCCCGGAGCTGCACCGCGAGCCACGCGTCGCCATCACCCAGTGCGCGGCAACGTTCCAACGTCACGCCGGCACCGCAATCTGCCTGCATCGTCGCGGCTGCCGTGACCTCGCCCCCTGCCTGGCACCACACGCCCTGCTCTCGACGAACCCACTGGTGAGCAACCCAAAGCCCCCACCTTTCCCTACTCTTCCGCCGTGCCGTCCCTGTCTGACTGGTCTTCGAGCCGCCTTGCCCGTGTACGCACGACGCGGCACCCGCCGCCACCGCGGACCCACTGCGTGGTCGCGAGTGCACACATGAGCAGCACAGTTCCGCATGGTCCCCAGCACTCACACGTGCACACACGCACCCTGGCCATAGGACCCACACGGCCGTGACCCTCACACACCGCGGCCACGCACGGTCTCTGACCCGTCACCGCCACTCTAACCACGGGCACGCTGCGGGGAACGCGCGTGTGCACTGGCCTGTTAAGCATCGCCTGGATGATGCCGTCTTCTTTCCCTTGCACCTCGTTTGTGCTCTTCTCCCGGCTCAACGGACTCTAACTTTGCCCACCTTGTTCCTGTCTACCGTTGTGACCTCGCCGCTGCGCATGTCGCGCTAGCCGGCATCGTGCGCACACGCTGTCGTGTCCAATGTTCCGCCATCGCCAAGCCCTGCACGTGGCCGTGCTCTCACGCATGCCGCTGTGGTGCCCGCGCACGACACCACGACCACTGGTGCACCACCTCGCACGAGCACTAGAGCGCGCACGCAGGGGCAAGCTCTCGCCTCTGGCGCACGCGCGGTGAAGCGGGGGCGAGGACCGCCGCGTTGGTCACCTGGACCGTGGCCACTGCTTCCTTCCTTGGCAAGCACTAGCTCACTCTGTTGTCTTCCTTGTCGCCATCTCGTCGCACCGAGCTCGATTGCACTAGGACGGCGCGGCAAGTTAGCCGCTTGGCCATGGCCGCCTTGGGCGCTGCTCACCCAAGCCTTCTCCGTACCAACCTAGGGCACGCCCATGGTGAGGCGCTTGCACCCGCCATGGTGAAACACGACACAACACGTTCCAGCTTTCCTCCGAGCACCTCGCGGGCACACCACCCCTCTACTTTCCCAGCAGATTGGGGCGTGAAAGCGTAGCAGCCGAGCCAGCCTCGTATGGCCTTGACCAAGTCAGCCCAGCTGGCCACCTGAGGCCCAGCTCGGCGATCAGCCCATGCACAAGCCCTCTGATCCCCCTCCTTCTCCTTGGTCCGGTTGGCAGTTCCTGGCCCAGCTTGCCCTAGGGCCCGCGGGAGCCCTTCTCCTCTTGCTGTTGGGCCGCCAGCATTTTGAGCCCGGCTACTGCCCTTGCCCTTTATCCTTAATCTGACTTTCAGATTTCTTTGCCAACTCCGAAAATCCACCAAATAACTGACGTGGCCTCCTTGAGTGGGCGAAACTCGCCGTAGCAATTAGCAACGTTGGCCAGGCTCCCAAAGTTGTGGACTGGCTAGCACCTCCTGCTCCGGTGACAAGGCGGGTGGCTCCGGGCACCGTAGTGCCTAATCACACTTGACGTGCTTCCGTACCTAGCATGCCAACTATCACCGGGTTGGAACCATGGTAAGCATTGTTGTTCGTCGGGTCTCATTGAGTGTGAGGTCTTGGGTGGACTCAAGAACATGAAGAACTCAAAGATCACACGGGGGACACAGAGGTTTATCCTGGTTTAGGCCATCGGGGCCCTATGTCCAGCAGTTTGAGGATCTTTGTATTCAAGAGCACTCAAATTGGGGGTTACAACAGAGTGTAAGAGAGAGATTTGGCAGGGGATTGCTCGGTGTTCATCCTTGGCTCATCGGCAGTGAGGTCTCTTCCTCGTTGGAGAGGAGGAAGATGATAGAAAAGGTGGAGGAGCTCTCGGTACTCCTCTCAGGGTGGCTCTGCTCTCGGTGTAGAGCTCGAGCTGTTCAGTCATGAGGACTCGAATGATCTGTTCCGTTCTCTATTCCCTCCCCTCTGTATGATCCAATCTCCCCTTATATATTGAGGTAGGCCGAGGAGCCCCCAAGCCCCTGAAGCCAACGGAGGGGTTGTCCCCTTGTGTCATGCCCCGTGTGTAACCCTGCCAGAGGAGTGGTTGATAGCATTGCGCCCGCTGTGATGCGCTGGGGAGCCCCCGAGCCTTGCGGTAGCTTGGGGTACCTGCTTCCAGCCCGGGCCTTGGCTAGCGCTGGGAGCTAGGACGAAGGCTCGAGCTTGGACTCCCATTGATTGGGGGTCTAGGGTTTGAGCGATCCCCCAAGCCCCTAGCAGAGGTAGAGGGCGTGCTCAGGCTCGGTCCGGTCCTTGGCTGGAAGTGCGTGCGAGTGCACTTGAGGGATGTATCCCCCGAGCCCCCGGGTGATCCTAGGGGGATCGGTTGAGTCCTTCGGTCGGGAACCTCTTACCTCGGGAGCTAACATACCCCTATGTTATGATCGTCACGCGGTCTCTAATCAGTTCTAGAGAAACAATCTTTAGCTTTATAACATTAATAAAGGCAAAATTCTCATAAGTATATATACTGGGAAACATGAAAATTTTCAGACTACTTTAGTTTGATATATGTTTAATTTGGGATAACAAATGAAATGATGTTCTAATAGATCGAAGAGTCTAGAGCTATAGCTAGGTGTGACAGCAATTTGATCAGGTAATTAACCCTAATAGAATTGTTGCAATGGAACAATGACATAAGCTAACATTAGGCTACAACTAAGAAATCCCCTCCGGCTTAATTCGTCCTTTGGAGTATACTCCCAGGAAAAGTATGGAACAATGGGCACCCTTGCACCCTCGGCCATGAACAAAGCTGGTACTCGATTGAAAACCGGTTGATGCCTTGTTACCTACCATGTCCCTACATGCCTCATCGTCTTCGTCTTACGGTCTCGAATTCCTTGCACAATATATGAATGATTAGTCCATCTTTCCTGATCAATCAGTCCACCTAGATATATAGGTCGGTGCTCACTGTGTGCACGGCGGCTCTGGCTGCGACTGCGAGCCAACTGCTGCTGTGCCATGGCGGTCCAGAAGCTCCCTTGCCAGCAATTGCAGGTCTCCACCTCCTGTAGCGCCGCTTCCATTGACGCCAGTGCCAGGGCCCTCCCCAACCGTGGCATACTGCTGTTGGTTAAGCTGGTGTTGCTGCACCTGTTGCTGCTGGGAGACCCAGTGGGACTGCTGCGTCTGTGGCTCAAAGAATGTTGACACATCGACGGTGGCCGGGATGATATTGTCAGACGCGGACGGCAGGTTCGAAACACAGAATGCGGCAGTCATTGGCATCTGGTTCTGTGCAGCAAAAGATGGTGGCGTTGGGAGCTCCATTGTGCTCAGGTGGCCTTGCAGGTACGTGAGCTCGGTCTGGAGGTTCACCACCTGCAAACACACACACACACACACACACAAAGTTGGCTGGATAAAACTGATTGAGGTAAGAACGGCTGCAAACTTCAAATCACATATACGCTCAATTAATGTAGATCCCCGACGAATGTGTTGGAAACACAACAACTGTAATGTAGAGTGTAGACTGTGGTGCATGATTCTTGATTTGTAAACAGAAAAAAAGATCAGTTGTCTGAAAGAAGGGATTGACGCCAAGTCTAATCGCTTTCCTTTTTCCACTACTGCACAGCTGAGTGAGGACGCCGAGCAGGAGATCTTCACCCCTACTTGGTTTCATGACAAAAGCGAGAAATAAAGGCAACAACTACCAGATAACGATGATGCAATATATAGATGGAAATTGTCATCAGAGAAGTGGGCAATGGAATTTATGAAAAGATCGATGAGATGAAATGTGCACATCATATCATTTGTAACAGAAAGTCGCCTAAAAAATAACTCTGATCCCTGGTAGGCTTCCTTGCTTGCTTGTTTTGCTCCCCTTGCTTGCTTGCCATCCTTTCTTCCTCACTAGAATAAGGCCCAAATCCCAATGCCTTCCTCCTCGGGAAGACACCGAAAAAACAAGTCCGCCCCAAAAGAATCAAGATCCATCTGCCCATGCATCTTGGATAACGAATGAAGCTCCAAATGATGACAGATCCGAAAGAACCATGGTGATATGACGATGATGACATGTGCTCGTACTAGCTAGTACTACATTGACGCGCTGCATGCATACCTGTTGCTGTAGGGCGAAGACATGGGAGACGCAGCCGTAGACGGGGTCGCGGATGCGCGCCTGAGCCTCATAGCACACGGTGACCACGGCGTCCAGGCGCTTGTGAGGCGGGATCTGGAGCAGCAGCTTGGACACGTTGCTAGCGCCGAACACCTTGTGTACCGCCGCGAAGTGTGCCGCGCCCTGCTCTGAGTCGAAGTAGGGGGCGAAGATGCACCCGGTCACGCACTTGCGCCGCAGGAACTTGCACGCACCGCACGGCGGCCCACCACCGCCACCTCCAACGCCCCCACTCGCCACGCCTGATGAGCCGCCACCCGCCACCGCCGCCGCCTGCGCTCGCCCCAAGGACCGAAGAGCTCATGGCTCCTGGCCTAGTTACGTTCGTGATCAGGCAGGCAGGATTCTTGCTCCTTAGGTCGTAGACGAAAAGCGAGTGAATTATAAGGACAAATATGTCAAGTGCATAAGGAAGTGATGTGTAGGTTCTGTATCCCATTGGTGGAGGCTGGTCTGCGCATCTATTTATAGCCAAAAATCAAATCATTAATCAGTACACTGCAGGTTTTAATTACTAGCTTGATTTTATGCTAAACTTTTTATGGCGCTCCTTGGATTTTATAGGTCTATATATATCTTCTTTGTTTTCAATATGTTCCTCTTTTGGAGACGTCGTATTAAAAAGAGCTCAAAGATAAGCCCAGGTCCAGGTGGGTTGCCATGCATAATTCTCGGGAGGGTAACCATTACACACCACGCCAGTCGTGAAGGGTGTCGTCGGACGCACTCCCTCCCATGTGATACTAGCATGACATTCTTCCGTCGATACGTCATACTCCTACGCCCATATGTTGCATTTGAGGCACATCTCAAAATAAAGCACCGGGCGTATAACATGCGGTAGCCCTGAAACTTTCTGAAAAGGAAGTCCATGACTTACACATACGTACGTAAAGATGTTCATAGTCAAATCTATGTAAGTAGACCCAACGAATCATCTACAGTACGTCTGCAACGGAGATGAAGCGTCTAAAGCACGTACAATGGGGGTGATTACCATGCCCATCAGGCTGGCTAGATGGCATTGTCCTCCTCGAAGTTCACGAGGAGCCCGGAGACGGTTTCCGGATACAGATGGTGATTGTCGTGACCTTTTGTAACTGATGTAACGAACGCATACTGTGAGGAGTACGTATGCGAGACTTCTCACGACACACCTGAAGCAGTTTCATCCCTAAGAAAACAATAATGAAGAAACTATCTACCATTCTCCGAAGAATTGAAGGACAAGGTATCTAGCAGCTTATGTATGAAATGCAACATGCGTACTACGATGTTGGTATTGTTAACGCTTATATTTTCAGGTGTAAGACAGTTAAAATAACGCAACAAATTGAAGTTACTGAATACGAGTCGAAATAGAAAAAACAAAAGCAACAAAATAATCCTGTTGACATGCAAAAATGTGCCAACATGGAGTTTGGACAATGTTAATATGTTCCTATCACTACTGGAAACAATAATTTTCCTGTGCATCGAAACACGACAGGAATACAATAGATACCGTCAAGGAAATTATTTCTGTTGGCCACCTGACAAGCAAATACCATCAGGGATAAAATGACATGGAAAATAACAAAGGTCCCATCTAAACCCTCCTCTTGATAGAATGAAACATCTTGACTTGACCCTTCAGCGAAACTAGATTCAGCACTGCAGTAATATGGAGCAATACAGCCATGTGGAGCTACTTCATGTACTACCCACAACTCATTGAGATCTTCTCTTTTCTTAAATGCATAAGATAGTATAGTTGAGTAACTTGACCAGCCATGACAAATGGGTCAAAATTAGATAATCTTGATGTGTGTTTAACCTCTACCAATCCCAAATTATCAGTATGTCGTACTCCTTGTGTTGGATCAAACCAATAACAATAAAATAAAACCAACTCAAGTTGCATACTGCCTTGCCAAACAATTTTGATAATGTCCTGTATGACACCATAATACTCCAGAATATTGCCACTGTCATCGTAAGAAGAAACACAAACACCAGTGTTGCATGTTGTTAGTCCTGATCTTCTGTTCTCATATTACTCAGATCGAAATCTATAACCATTGACATCATAACAGCCATAACAATGAACTAGAGTGCTAAAACCATAAGACATTTAGCGTAAGGCTTTGTGGATACTAGATGATCGCATACACTGCAAGTTACAGTTTCTATGTTAGTTTTGGTTGTTCTAATATTTTAACATAATGCAATGAACATGTGTTTAGGGACATTACTTCATCTTTGAACCAATCAAAAAAATCTGGCCCTTGACTAATGGAATTACCATAATTCCAGCCATTTAATCTTAACTCACGTTTCTACTGTTATGTTGGAACAAGACGGCTCTTCCACTGCTCTTTATCAAATTTTCTACATTAATACAACTATTGGTAAGCCTACATACTAAAATATTCAATTAACTTGAATAAATACTATGGTTTCAAGAACATACTCAAAGAAATCATCTATTTCTGGTATGTTTGTCAATATGAATAGGAAAGTGACCTTGTACTCTTGTATTGTGAGCTCACGGGTGCTTCTTAGGCTGATACATTGACCCGGGTATTGGAAAACTTCAAGATCACATAGACTTTCCAACACAGAGGCACCATCATCATATCGGGCTACTTTGTTTCTAATTGATCGAGTGTTAGATTTAAAATATAAGGACATAAAATTTGTACCTTCTTCAACTAGAGAAGCCTCAACAATAAAGCCCTCAACACATGCCTTATTTCTTACTTTCTTCTTATGTTTCTGGATACACCTACATAGTGAGATTAACTTATCATGGATAGCTAAATTCTGGGCATATAATATTAGTGCTATCATATTGATTTTAGATTTACCTTTCAAATGGATACATCTGTCGGACTTGGATAGGCCCTCCTAATCATGCCTCATAAGGTAGATGTATGATTAAATGTTCCATTACATTGAAAAAACCAGGAGGAAATATCTTCTCCAATTTGCAAAGAAGCACCGAAACATTCTCTTCTAGTGAGCGAACATCTTTGCTAAGCTCCTTAGCACACAGTTGTCTATAGAAAAAGCTAAGCTCAGCTAAACATTGCCATATATTCTTTGGAAGAAATCCATGGAATGCAGCAGCGTTCAATAAAGATATGGTACTCATGACCTTTAAGGCCCAAAATCTTCTTTTGGGATAGGTTAACACCACGCCTAATATTAGTTGCATATGAATCTGGAAATTTCAGATCTTGGAACCACTAAAGGATGGTGAGCATGTCATTTTTATCAATGCAGAATGGACCTCTTGGCCTACTCCAATTTCCATTATTCTTCCTCACTAAATGAAATGAAGGACGATTGCAAATCTCAGCTAGATTTTGCCTAGCTTTCACATTATCTTTGGTCTTTTTAGTGTCAAAGAATGTGCTCCAAATGTTCAGCAACATTTTTCTCATTGTGCATTAGGTCAATATTGTGTGGGAGCTTCAACTTAGAAAAGTATGGAAGTTGCCTAAAACAGCTCAAAAAAGTATAATTGTGTAGTTTACCAAAGTTTTCTGTATCAGCTACAAACTTTTGCACATGGGCTTGCACTTCCTCCCACGACAAGCATCCAGGTGCCTCCTCAAGCACCTTAGTGTTCTTGCAAAATGCATTAGCTTGATTTCTAAATGGATGATTTTGAGGAAGGAAACATCTATGATAATCAAACCAGAAAGGCTTATGACCATGACGGAGTTGAAAGCCTTCACAGCCATATCCATAGGGACATGCCAATTTGCCATGTGTGCTCCATCTAGAGAAATATCCATAACCAAGGAAATCATGTACTAACCAAAGATAAGCTGCCTCCATTGGAAAGCGTCACTTGAGTGAAGCATCCAATGTATCAACACCCACCCATAATGTTTGAAGCTCATCGACTAAGGGCTGTATTAAAACATTCAGTTTTCTACTAGGATACTCTGGTCCAGGGACAACAAGAGCAAGAAAAATATACTCAGGTCTCAAAAGTATGCCTGGAGGTAGATTTAGTGGAGCAACAAAGACCGGCCAACATGAATATGAAGCAGCATTCGTACTAAATGGTGTGAAACCATTAGTAGCAATAACCAGTCGCACATTTCTAGGATCCCTTGCAAAATCTGGATATTCTGCATCAAATTCCTACCAAGCTTCTCCATCGCAAGGATGGACCATTTTACCTAAAGTATTGCGACTGTGTGACCTCATTAGCTTTGATGTTTCCTCATGTGCACACAACCTTTGGAGTCTATCTGTGATAGGAAGGTAACACAAAACTTTGTGTGGAACTTTGTTCCGACCTTCCTCATAGCGACTGGCATGACAATAGTCACATATTTCATTGTTCGCATTATCTTTGTAGAAAAACATACAATTATTATAGCACACATCAATTTTAATATATGGCATCCCAAGACCATCTAACATTTTTTTGATTGGTAGAAGTCCCTTGGTAACCTAGAATCTAGAGGAAGGAGTTCATGGATTATGTTCACCACATCATTATAATGGCCAATTGACATATTGTACATTGACTTCAGCGCAAGCAAGCGAGCTATAGCAGAAAGAGATGAGTGGGTAGTTCTCTTATGCACCATTTCATCTGCACTGGCAACCATTCTATAAAAGGCTTGGGTAGAGGATGTTGGCTCACCATCTAGTGATGGTGGTTGTTCAAAAACTAAATCTTGTAACATATCACCCATATGGTCAACTTCATTTAAACCCTCATTATTAGCAGCTGGGCTATGAACTTCATTGAAACCCTCATTATTAGCTATTGAGCAATAATCATCATGAATAACATGGCTCTCGCCATGCTCTGTCTAGATTTTGTAGCCTTCTTTAAAACCATATTTACACAAGTGGAGCTGAATAGTATGCTTTTTATGCTTAAAATAGTTTCGACACTTGGCACAAGGACACTTAATGGTCTCATTTTCAACCACACCTAATAAAGAGAATGCATGATCCAGGAATTCAATAGTTTGTTTAGTCCATTCACTAGATGGAGCTTTCCCACGCTGCCAACCACTATACATCCATGCGCGTGGCATTTCAATTATCTCTATGTTTTCAAATATGAAAGTGTTAATTACTAATTCATACCATGCATGTTGTCTATGTCAGATTGTTTCAAACAAAAAAGAAGAAGCTTGCATTGTAAAACTTCAAAGAGATCCTATCATTCTCGAACACAAGACATTTGCCTAGCAAAGTTAACAAATCTGAACCGATACAACCACATAACAGCAAAGCAAAACAGAATGGCAAACATAACATAACAACCATGCATCGCTATTAGTTGGAGAGCAGATTACTGAAAAGAGCAAAAAGAAATAGTTGTACCTTGAAGCAAAAGGGCAACTGAAGATGATTGTGGGTGCTTCTATTGCTGTTGTAGGTTGTAGAAACAATGAAAGAAACATCGCTTATCAATAAAATTAGCAATAGCAATTATGAAAGGAACATCAGTAAATTTAAGTCTACAAGTGAACCTCATCGGTGCTTCTCAATTTCTAATGTGTGGCGTAGCAAAATGTGGCTGAAGGTAACAAATCTCTCCAATCAAAACAGTGGCAGAGCAGATTCTTGCGGAAGGTGACGGATTCAGTGACCGAAGATGCTACCTACGATGACCACCACACAATCCATCGCATTCCACATAAAAAAGGGAAAGGGTTCAAGGAAGGACTCACGTAGTCATGCCATACCATTACTTATAGATTCGCATGACATCAGACGGAAGAAAGACTACAGGATGTTGCGACCGGTGTAGTGGGTCCAAGGCAAACCTTTGATGCGCTTGTACGGAGGCTTGGATCAGGCAAGCGGTGACGTCGATGTGGGCGTCGGCGTGGTGGCGACTCACTGTGAGGAGGTAGGCGGCTGGCTCGAGGCGGATGGGCATTGATCTAGGCAGAGCTGAGGTGGATAGACAGCTGGCTGCGGACGGACGACCAGCTGACGATAGGACGCCAGCGGTCGGAGGCGGAAGGGCCACCAGCTCGCCGGCGGATGGGCCGTCGGCTCCTAGCTAGAGGCAGGCGAACCACCAGCCGAGCCAGGCAAGTGGAGGCAGGCGGGCCACTGGCCGGGGCAGGTGGAGAGGTAGATGCTATGACAGCCGGGAGCTGGGCGGCTGGAAAGCTGGAGGCAGCAATGGTCGGGAGCTGGCTGGGTGGAGAAGTGGAGGCACGACAGAATGAGAGTTGGGCGGTGGATGGAGATGCGAATGAGGCTGAGGGCGCTGGAGGATGGATAAGGTTTGACATTTTTTCATTCTTTGCCTTTTGGATCCATTGCGTCCACAGGCACAAAGCCACCAAATATTGGCCCGCGAAAGCGCGAAGAAGCCTGCGAAGCAAAAACATAGGCAGGAAAATTGGCGCGCTTTTGATACCAAATTACCCTGTGTGCACATATGTGACAGAGAAATTGTGTAACTCACAGGGAATTGTAGGTAATTATCCTATGAGCTAAATTCCCTGTGCGTAACACTTAAACCGACAGGGTTATATCTATTACCCTATGAGTTTGTAGAACCAACAGAGTAAATTATATTTTTCCTATGAGTTTTCATGCAACCGATAGAAAAATACACGACACATAGGAAAAATCTAGTTTCTAGTAGTGTAGTATCAAGAACATACTAGAAAATATTTGGTGCAATAAAATTCAAAGCCAAGGCAAAATCCAAAGACAGAAGGAGATGGCGCCAGCCCAAACCAAACAAGCCTGGTTGGTTCCACTACACATAATCGGCTAGGTCGATTTTACTATTGCTCCCCCAGCCGGCCACTGTGCTAGGACCGAGGAAACTAGTCAGGCCAATTTTCCTTTTGTGTTTGAACCGAGTTGGTTTCCAAATTGCTTTTAAATCTATTTTTGACATGAGAAACTTGGAGAACATGTTTTGGACTTGTTTCCTATTAAAATAAGGCCACCTCTCTCTATATAAATGAGAGCGATCACGGCCTATTGAGTATTCCAACTTTCAATCATCAAAAATACAACACATATCCTCTTTTGCCCTACTTTTTCTCTACCTTTCTATTCATCATGCCTCCCGGCAAGATTTGGCAGCATTCTAGATGGCCTTGCTGACCCTAGGACAACCTCCACATGCTCCTCCCCAACAGGTCTTCCTAGGAGGAGTTCGGGAGTCCACCAAGCGAAGAACGGGCTCAAACACTACTACATAAAGGTTAATCACTGTCGGGACTTCCATCGCCGGTTATGAGACTACTGGTGAGGATACTCATCAACGCTGGTGTTGATGGTCACTAATGCTCAATTTTAACCATCAACTATTGCATGAAAAAGAATGAAATGAACCACAAAGCATAGTTGTAGGGTTTGATTCTAACGAGTTCCACAAGTTGTGTTGTTCTCACTTGTTTTGAAGGATATTTAATATTTCACTATATAAAAGTATCTCAAGTGATGAATTAGAGCACATCATTGCAAAGAGCTTGTCGAGGCAATCAAAATGGACATATCATTTGCTCTATTTGGAGTTCTAGAGCGAAGTCCCCGATGGATACGACTCAGAAGATTCTAGAAGAACCTAGAACCATCACCAAGCAAGAGTTTTAAGGACTAACATAACAATTTCCACAACTTTGGTGAATTGTGAATTTTCTGGGATAAAAACAGAAAAAAACCATGAAGGAGTAGGAGTCAAGAAACCAAACCAAATCAAGTCAGAATTCTGTGGAAATTGATAGGAAGGTTCTAGAGGCCACAAGAAGACATGGGAACGAAGCGAAAGCCCGGAGGCTGACAGGTGGGGCTGGCTGGCCCCACATGTTAGGCCAGCCGGCCTAGTCCTACCTTCAAGTGAGACCAGCTTTGCGCGACGATCTTCAACCAACCTCTACGACGCATCTTGACCACTGTTTCAAGTCGGTTTGATCTGAGGGCTGCGGTTCATCCCACCGGGCTATATAAGCAGAGGCAGACCTCCACCCTGAGGCATCTCCATCTTCATTTGCTACATCCAGAGCAAAAGCTTGGGTTTCACCCCTCCATCTAAGTAGAAGAAGAGATCCCTCTAGATGATCGTCTAGGTCTAGTTCTTCTAGTTCATCTTCTAGTTCTAGTTCTAGTTCATCTAGTTGTAAACTAGAGATCAGGGAGAGTGGAGAGGAGAGAGCTGAGGAGGAGCTGAATCTATCGAATCTTCCTCGACATTGTACTTCTACAGCATCTGGTTTGTCTTGAGCAATCTCTAGGTTCTTCATTATTTATTTCTAAGTATTTTGTTTTAGTTCTTGCTTTATTATATTTACTGGATCTCCGCTCGTATTGAGTGCTCTAGTTATTCTAGATAATTAGAGTAGTAAGCGCTAGTGTAGATGTGGTGTCTAGACTAGGGTTTACCTAAGTTTGCGCCCAATCCCATGGTTAGTTGTAGTAGCCCACATAGGTGACAGCTCTGTCTGGTCTTTGTAATCCACCACGTTCGGGTTGGTGTTTCGTAGAACTTTTTGGCAGCCTTCCCCCGATTACTTTCTTCCTAATATTTTTCAAGAGTCGGAAAGGTATTGCTGCTCTGAAGTAGGTAAAATAGAGTAAGCCTTCGACAAGATAGAACCACTTAGAAAACCCTAAAAACTCTTTCTACCCTATAATTACCCTTTCCTTGGACGTTCCTAATTCTTCTAGTACACTTCATGTTCCCCGTGGAAATCGATACTCTAGAATACTCTTGGGGGAAAGCTACATCGATATCCATGCGCTTGCGAATCTTTTCCTGTTTGTGTTTAAAATACCCAACAAGCTTTCTAATGCCGTTGCTGGGGAATGGTAGTTGTTCTAGAATCGAACCAAGTTCGTCTGAGTTTCATTTTTCTTTTTACCACCTTTTTACCACCTTTTTCTTTTTACCACTTTACCACATGTATTCCACTCCTATCTATAAATATTATGCTCCAAAGGGTGACATGTTGGAGCCCCCACTATCTTCACACCCCATTCTTATAGATGGCTATAAGCTTCACCCTTCTCTGGGCTAAAAAACAAAAATCCATACGCCCACCTTAGAGAATTTGAGCACTTGTGTTCTTGCCTCGCTATTGCTGGCATGACACAGGAGACCATCAAATGGAAATTGTTTCCTTTCTCACTTTTATGAAAAGCAAAATCCTGGTATGCTCATTCTGTACAAGATGTAAATGGAGATTGGGATGAACTTTGGAAAAATTTTGGTCTTGTTTTCTTCCCAACATCCCAAGTTAATGCCCTTCGAATAGAAATTCTTACATTCCAATAGAAGGAGAAGGAGACTCTATGAGCAGCATGGGCTAGATTCACAAGCCTTAAAAACACCGTCCCAGACCTCTCTTTGCCTGACCATGTACTTTTAAATCACTTCCATCATGGTCTTAGCAAAGAAGCTGCTTTTCATCTTGACCTATCTTCCGGAGGTTCATTCACACATATGTCCTTTAGTGAGGGGGAAGCCATTCTACAGAAAATCCTTGAAAACACCCCTTACAAGGGCATCTGTGATGAGTTTCCCAAAGAAGAAAAAAATGAGTCTAGCCCTGAGCCAAAAGAGGAGGAATACGCAACCGAATCTATTTTTTTTTCAAATCCTTCCAATAATTTGGTTGCCATTCCTAGACAAGAAAAGGAAGTTTTGATAGCCAAATCACAACCACTCCAATCCCAAGATTTAGCTCTCGATCCTAAACCATCAATACCCCAAAATCCTCCAAGGGAAGAAGAAATTTCACCTTTGGAAAGCTCTGATCTTTCTGATACTGATGGTTTAGACTTCCAGTTTCATAAGAGACCTTCAAGCAAATATAATTCAAATCCTCTTCAGAAGGGATCTCTTATAAAATGTCCTTATTCTCAATGGGAAGAATTTGAGGATGGCATGTCGAATGATACCATAGAAGGACAGCCTTGCCATATGGAAAATTCTATCTGTTGTCCTATTATGTTCATAGACGACACAAATTCTAGACCTATCTCTAAACCTATCCTTGTCTTCAAAGATCCCCCTTATGCTCGTCCTTTCCAGTCTCATGATGATCCTAGAAATCCACTAAGTCAACCAAACCATAGGAGTCATGAAGACCATAAGGATGACCAAGAGATACTACGACAGTGGCTAGAATGTGTAGAATGGATGGACAAGGAAGAAGCCTTAATGGAATCCAACCTTGACTTAGCTTCAAATGGTGAGATTTTAACTCCCTTTGAAGATGAGACTTATCCATCTATCGAAGAGGCCCTAGATGAGAACGACTCAAGAGTCACCAATCCAAGTGAAATTCTGAACACTCAGATTAGAGACGAAGATGACATCAACGAGCATGGAAAATACTCCATAACCATCTCATTAAAACCATGCTCATATGAGACATCTCCCAATTTAATTGGTCTCTACCTCACCACATTCGAGATCTGCAACCCCCTTATTCTTTCTAGTTACAAAAACTTTAAAAGGGTGGTTGTAGATGCATATGTTTATCATAAATATTGCAGATCTCATTGTGATTAAATCTTGAGATAGGAACACTTAAGTTGGTGTTGGAGGGGAACCACTTCACCAAAAACATCTTGAAGGTTTCCCAAAGACAAGCTTAGTGTCCTAAAACAAGCACATCCTAACATGAGTGTTCACCTCTCTGCTACGCTGCCCTTGTAAAATGAGCATAGGGATATAATTATAAAAATATTCCTTCGGGTATTCTTGCCACTAAGCTTTTCAGGATTAGAGCAAAAAGATCGAAGGAATAACAAGCACAAGGTATGTCCAACCAATCATCATGCAACATTGAATTAAATTCATCCAATCTTGATTTTACAAAAATTCAAGCTTGGGGGATAACTTTCTAAGTACATCCCCTGCCATGTTGCTATTCTAGTTGTCTCTACCTTTAAGACATGCTCAATTTGCTATACATCAATCATGTTCTCTTCCATCATCACTTGAGTAAATCTCTATAATGCTTTCATGCCACCTTTGTCCATCATAAGTAAGTGTTGGTTTAGAAGTACTGCACATACTTCTATTGACTTTTAACATAAGCGTGGTACTTAGGTTAAATAGCCTTCCTTAATCTAATTAGACATGGAGTCTGGTTTGGTTATTGAACTAAAAACTGCTTGTGTGCACATTGTATATTTTGTTGGACTAACCCCTGCAGGAGAAACTTTCAAAAGTCAAACTAGGAAGTCCTAAGATAAACTCACACGGAGAGAAAAGAGGTACATGAACTTCAACAACCTTGCACAAGGGAAACACCGCTCACGCATCACGAAGAGATCCATGGAACAAGAAGACAAGTGCCACAACACAAGATCTACACTATCTCCATGGAAGTGGGTGAACAAATCTCCATCAAGCCCCTTCAAGACAAAGACCATCATGGAGAATTTCTCAAGACAATGAAGGGAGCACAAGGACTATCAAGAATGTCAAGATTAGAAGAACAAAAAGATGGTGAGATTAAAGAGAAAGGAGTGAGGAGTGCAATAGAGAAGACAAGCCATTCATGAGCACAACTAGCTAGGCAAGAGAACTTCCACAAGATGTTTGGTACCATCACTCTTTAATGACAAAGGTAACATCTTGAGGTACGAAAAGCTTTTCTTGATCCTGGTATGCACATAAATGAAGAACCACACATGTTTAAGTTGCAACATCACTTGATCCGACCTGATCAACTTAACATGTTTAGTTCTTTTCTTAGCTTCACTCTCTTATCTTTACCTAATGAGCTAAAATATTGTGCACCCAACCTTTGGAAGATGATAGATCACAATCCTGAAAAGATCAACATATTATGCATAGATATTGAAAGGATCAAGATGCCCAAGAGGGGGGGTGAATTGGGCTTTTCTAAAAATTAATTGCAAGAATTAAATCCTACAAGCCAAACTTCACCCCTAGTGCCTACTAGTTTCCTTGATTCTATCGATAAAAGTTTTGCACCCTAAGTTCCAATCCTAGTCTAGCATGGCAATACTAGGAAAGTAAACAAGCAATGAAAGTAATGCACGAAAGTAAATGCTTGAAAGTAAGGGTTAGGAACACGACAATGTTTTCCCGAGGTATCGGAGAGTCACCACTCCCCACTAGTCCTCGTTGGAGCACCCGCGCAAGGGTGTAGCTCCCCCTTGATCCGCGCAAGGATCAAGTGCTCTCTACGGGCTGATTCTTCGACACTCCGTCGTGGTGAATCGCCCAAAACCGCTCACAAGATGAGTTGGGTCATCCACAAGCTCGCCGGATGATCACCAAACTCCCAATCACCACCAAACTATCTAGGTGATGGCGATCACCAAGAGTAACAAGCTAGAACTCTCACTTGACCACAACAAGCCTAATGAGAAGATGGATGCACACTTGCTACTCTCTAGTCACTAATGAGGAATCTCAAGCTTTGATTCTCAAATCACTATCCTCACTAGGGCTCTTGCACTCCCTTGCACTCCAAAGGTGTTTCTCAGCTGAACAAATGAGCAAGAGACCTCTAAAAGAGGTGGAGGGGATGTATTTATACACCCCTCAGACAAATCCAACCGTTACCTGCCAAATCAGCAAAACACGCACTGACCGGACGCGCTGGTTGTCATGATCGGACGCGCCGGTCAGGTTTAACGGTCGAAAACCGAAAGTCAGCACTGAGTGACCGGACGCGCCGGTCGGGGGTGACCGGATGCGTCCGATCGTGCAAGAACCTCACTATACTTTGACCTAACGCTCGACCGCGTCCGATCTGTGATGACCGGACATGTCAGGTCAGCTAATTACCTTACTGGAACGTGACCGAACGCGTCCGATCACTTCACAGTCACGTCCGATTAGACTTTTACCCTCTAAAACATGTGTCAGACTGATCACCGCGTCCGGTCCTCTCAGGGACCGCGTCCGGTCAACCAGTTAACGATGCAGTGACTGTTAGTACTGACCGGATGTGTCCGGTCGTGACAGAAACCGCGTCCGGTCAAGGGTAAATAGCTCAAACGACTTAGAAACGTGACGCAACTTGAACCAAGTTGCTTCCAACTGAACTTTGAGCTTTACCAGAGCTACCTAGTTCTAAGTTTGATAAGTGTGCACCACACCTAAATAAAAGACTCACCTAGGTCAAGCTACTCGCTCATGCCCCCCTTTATAGTACGGCCAAAGGAAGAAACAAAGATCCTAACGTCTATTCCGGATGTAACTCAACACCTTGACATCTGGAACTAACCGTCCTTAATCTTATCGTTGATCCTTGGAAAACTGAAATGATTTCCATCAAGGGACATGAATACCATAGTGCCCAAAGCAGTTATCAACTCCATGACCTAACTTATCAAAGTTTCTGCAAAACACACGTTAGTCATGGTAATAATGCGTTGTCATCAATTGCCGAAACCAACACGGGGGCCTAGATGCTGTCAATCTCCCCCTTTTTGGTGATTGTTGACAACACTTAGATTCAGAAGATATAAGAGTTGAGGTTTTCGAACATGCTTGGTCCACATAAGCAAAAAGCTGCAAGCACAAGGGGTTAGAAATTGCTTATGTGTTCCAAGCCAACTGAGTGTACTCATAAGATAAAACATGATGAGTTAGTACACATAAAACATAGCTCATACAAAATCGGAGTAAGGCACGGAAGCACAACCTTATGAGCTAAAACCAATTAAGTGATATGATATAAAATAAAGTCTCACAAGCTCATAGTCACAAAATGCAGGGCGAGTAATTAAACATGATGCATGAAAGTAGCACACAAGGAAAAACGAAACCATCTATCAACACTCCCCCTGAATCTACTCTCTCCTCCCCTTTGGCATCAAACGCCAAAAACAAAACTAAGGATCCGACGGGGGAACAGAAGTTGTCGTGTCGGGTGCCGAGGAGCGTGGAGTGATCACGAACTGTGAAGTATCCTCCTCAGACTCTGAACTATCAGGCTGACCCTCTATAGATAGACGTGGCAGTGAAGCGGTCTGGGTCTATAGAGCAGGTGCAGGAACTGAAGGTGTAGTAGCAATAATAGGAGCAGTCACTGTCGCCTGAGCCTGAAAGACACCAAGAGTAGGAGGATCTGTCGATGCAACTGACGATGGCACAGTCTCTGTAGTCCCAGCCCCTGACACTAGAGGAAAAGCAGTCTCTGAAGCTAACATCCCTGTAGTGGTCACAATAGTGGTGTGCAAGGGTGTCGGCTGACCAGTCAGCTCACTTTAGGAGGCACTCAAGTCAGTGAAAGGAGTGCCTAAGAGAAGGTGAAGTCTGGGCTGAGCTGGTGGAGTGATCCCCATCTGAATAGGAGTGTAGCTCGGGGACTGAAAGGTCTAAGGAATCTGCTGCTGGGGAGAGGTGAACTGAAAGCTCGGTTGTCCCTGACTCTGAGGTCCACTGGACTATAGTGCTAGAGTCAGGACAGACAGTGGTGGAGGTACCCCAACAGTGACAAGGTGTCGCAGGAGCTCTAGATACTGCTGCTGGGTGGCTGCCTGCTGCCTCTACATCTCAAACTGCTGTCTCTAAAACTCTAGCTGCTGCCTCTAGAACTCGTCCTGACGAGCCTGAATCTGAGCAAATGCGGCAGTTGTGTCCTGAGCCTATCGCTGCATCTGAACCTCCTGTCTCTCCTGGGCCTGGGTTAGCCTCTCAAGTATAGCCACCATGTCTGGGTCTGAGCGGGAGGCTGAGCCTGAACCACCGGCCTCATGGTCGTGAAGCCGAGGAGAGCGGTACCGGGGGATGGGCTGGTAATCCACGTCTATGCTGTCAGTAGTAACATCCTCAACTGGATCAGCTGGCTGAGCATCAAGATCTGCAAGCTCAGCCTCAACCAGACCCTCAACGGTCTCGTCCTGCTCAGCAGCTATCTCTGGAACCTCTAGTCTCTGACGCTGTCCTGGACCAGGTGCCTGCTCTCTGGTCACTGAAGCCCACAGCTGTCGAATATCATACTCTAGAAAAGCTATAGTGGTATCAGATATCTCAGCTCTAATCTCTGTAGGCAGGTCACACGCAGATCGAATAAGAAAACATATCCAATGAGCATAAGGTAGCTGCCAGTGACCCTTGAATCCCTCTGCCAAAGTATCCTCCATCTCACATAGCATCAAATCCCAAATATCAAACGATGTTTGTGAGATGAGGTGATGCACCACCCATAGCTGCATATGAGTCAGTCCCTCTCTGTATCCTAGCCTCGGAAGAAGGGTCTGCCTCACAATAGCATCGAGTACTCTGGCTAGGGGTGTCAGGCTGGCAGGTGTACGTCTAGACCCTTCACCAAACGGCTCACGGAAGCAGGGTCTGATCATGTCTATAGGTGGCACTGTCCCTCCATGAGGACGTCTCGGAGGTGCAGTCTATCCAAAGCACAACTGGTGTATCTTCGTTGCTAAGGCTAGGAGTCTGAGGATCTCTCGTACCCTAGTGCTGTATAGTCTGCGGTCACGGCCTCAGAATGCAAAGTGAATAAACTCATGTGCTGGGTCAATCCAAAGTGAAGAGTAGAACTCTCTGACCCAAGTCCCGCAGTAGGCTTCGGTCCGTCTAAGAAGATCTGACAAGCCAGGTAGAAAGGACAGGTGCGGATGGAGCTGCTCACCAACCACCTCAACTAAAACCTCCAGTCGATAGACTCTCTGAGGTCTGAATACAATCCCGCTGTCAACATAGGCTCTGTAGAAGTCCTCGTGCAGAGGTGTGTAGAAGCCCTCTGAAGCCCGGGGATCCCGCTGAGGTGGGAACCACCGACTAACCTCAACGAACCTGAGAGCCTGTACCTGTCATGCTATAGCTCCTCTGAGGTCAAAGTGCTCAACTAGGGGGTGACCTCGAGCCCTGGGAGGTGGACGACCTCCACGACGCTGGCCCTCTGGCCTGGGAGTCACCTGAGCTCGTGTACGTCATGAGCGACGACGCTGTGGAGAGTGAACTGTCTGCTCCTCTGTCTCCTCTAGGTCCTCTATGGACTGCTCTACAGGTGCATCCTCGATCTCTTCTATGGCCTCAGTACCGAGCTGTCGACCTTCAAGATGAAAGCGACGCTCGCCAATGTGAATCCCACTACTCCTGCCACCTCTCTCTACTAGCTCTACTGCATCTGCAACTGCCTGAGCCACCTCTACCTCTATGAGTGTCCTCTTTCTCTTCTTGGCGGCTATCTTCACTTGCTTGCCACGAGCCACCTCTGTCTTCCTGGGAGGACTTTCATCCCTGTGACTAGGTGCACCACCAACATTCTTGTAGCGAACCATACTGACAAACTGCTGTGACTGAGAAAACCTAGATAGTGACAGATGGTGTACTGACACTTGTGAGGCTTAGCCTCAATCCGTATCCACAGGCTTGGCCTCGGATTCACAACTGATCACCTGACACACAAAGCACTGACAGGACGCACTGAAAGGATAGAATAGACAGAGCTACTATAAGCAACATATATTATCTAATAGATGAGTGAGATCCTAATGAAAGCAAGCATATTAGATAAGATGTGAATGGACCGCGATAGCTACCTCGGATGAGCGAGACTCTGATGGAAGGAAGAAGATCTTGACGCGCTAGGGTTCCCCGGAAACGACGAACAAAACCCTGGAGTACCGATGAGGTCAAAGATTGTATTAGAAATTCACCGGAAATCCATCGGCAAACCCTAATTCAAGGCAATGAAATCACCTTGCGGAGTCGAACTCGAGCGAAAGTCCTTTGCCAGAGAATGACAAATTGAAGATGACGCAATTGGTAGGGTTAGGTCGAGGCGCGACGGTCGAAGTCAAACTCGGTGGCATGACTGCGCGGAGGAACGGCGGTGCGCGGGAAGGCTACGACGGCGGCGCGCGGGGCGGCTGCGGCAGCGCGTGGAGGAACAGCGGTGGCGGCATGCGGGGCGGCTTCGGCAGCGCACGGAGCGGTTGCGGCGGCGCGTAGGGCGGCTCCGGTGGCGTGCGGCTGCGGTGGCACGCGGCTGTGGCGGCGCTCGGATGCTGCAGCGCTCGCTGCGGTGGCAGTCGGCGAGGAGGCAGCGCTCGGCAAGGCGGCGGCGCTCGGTGAGGACACAGTTAGGGCAAGGAGCGGCGGCAGATTTAGAAGGAAAACGAGATCTGAACGTATGGTTAAAAAGGCTGAGATCCGCTTTTTGCGCGATGACCGGACGCGGTGGTCGCCTGACCGGACACGGTGGGGCAGCGTCCGGTCAGAGTCCAGTAAGCTCCTGGAGCGACCAAACGCGTTCGGTTAGGGATGATCGGACGCTGACAGAGTCCAGTCAAAGATTGCCCGGGAAACTCAAGCGCATGACCGGACGCGGTGGTGGTGGCCGGGACCGGACGCGGTGGTCGCAACGTCACGTCTGGTGTAGCGTCCAGTCATAGATCCTAGAGAAGTTCTTTGGGATGATTGGATGCGCTGGTGATCACCGGGACCGGACGCAGTGGTGAAGCAGCACCCCTTCCGATTCAGCATCCGGTCTAGCGTCCGGTCGATGTTTAACGCCTTTCTTCAATCCGATCTTCGATGTGACTTCTCCCAATCAAGTTCCAATTCAAAGAGACTCAAATAAACACCAATTGGAACCTGATATGAGTGACCTCACTCAAACCCTGAAGTTTTTCAAAGTATTTTGCCTTAGGCTAGTATTATTTTTAAGAAAATACGCAATAAGCACCTGAGGAGCAACGTATGGCCATGCAATAGAGTTTATGAACCCTTGGGAGCTTCAAATGCTCTCTCTATTCATGGACGAACACAGAGGTTGCTCAAAGCTAAACCGAAAAGAAACGACAAAGCAACAACCATGCATATGCAATGCAAAGCGAGAAAGGAAGACTAGGTTGCTTGTCAAGTTTGATCCATGGTTAGGCTTCTTCACTCCTCCAAAGGAGGGTTATCGTAACCGTGTTAGACAAGTTCTAGATGCATTGCGGGGAATTAAACATGACATATAATACAATGCAATGCAAGGGACAACACAAGCTCATTTTCTAAAGTTACTAGAATCAAGCACATTTAGTTCACTTCTCAACCTACAAAAGGTAGCCTCATCTAAAGGTTTAGTGAAGATATCCGCTAATTGATTTTCACTTCTTACACCTTCTATTGATATATCATTTTTTAGCAACATGATCTCTTAGAAAGTGGTGGCGGATATCAATGTGCTTGGTGCGTGAGTGTTGTACCGGATTATTAGCAATTTTAACGGCACTTTCATTGTCACATAAAAGCGGCACCTTTTCAAGAACAACTCCATAGTCTAGGAGGGTTTGTTTCATGTATAAGATTTGTGCACAATAAGCCCCCGCGGTAATGTATTCCGCCTCGGCGGTGGACAAAACCACACTATTTTGCTTCTTAGATGACCAAGATACTAAGGACCTCCCAAGCAAATGGCACCCTCCGGATGTGCTTTTCTATCAATTTTGCAACCAACATAATCTGAATCGGAATAGCCAACTAGTTGGAATCTAGCTCCTTTGGGGTACCAAAGACCGATGCTTGGGGTGTACTTAAGATATCTTAAAATTCTTTTTACAGCACTTAGGTGAGGTTCTTTAGGGCACGCTTGAAAGCGAGCACACATGCACACACTAAACATGATATCGGGCCTAGATGCGGTAAGGTACAACAAGCTACCAATCATAGAACGGTAGAGAGTTTGATCAATTGGTTTACCTCCCTCATCTAGGTCGAGATGTCCATTAGATAGCATTGGGGTCTTGATTGGCTTACACTCTTCCATCTTGAATCTTTTGAGAAGATCCTTGGTATACTTTTCTTGAGAGATAAAGATCCCTTCTCTCATTTGCTTGACTTGAAAACCAAGGAAGAATGTTAGCTCACCAATCATTGACATCTCGAACTCCTTTGACGTCAATTCACCAAATTCTTTGCAATAATCTTCATTTGTTGACCCGAAGATGATATCATCAACATAGACTTGACAAATGAAGATATCTCCATTAAGCTTCTTGGTGAATAGTGTGGTGTCAACCTTCCCAATAGTGAAGCCCTTTCTCAATGAGGAAGTCCCGGAGGCGCTCATACCACGCTCTAGGGGCTTGCTTGAGCCCATATAGCGCCTTGGACAACCTATAAACATGATTAGGATATCTAGAGTCTTCAAACCCGGGAGGTTGTTCAACATAGACTAGTTCATTTATGAAGCCATTTAAAAATGCACTTTTCACATCCATTTGATATAGTTTCATTTCATGATGCGATGCATATGCAAGAAGGATACGAATGGCTTCAAGTCTTGCAACGGGTGCAAAGGTCTCTCCAAAATCAAGACCTTCAACTTGAGAGAACCCCTTTGCAACTAGTCTTGCCTTGTTCCTCACTACTATGCCTTGATCATCTTGCTTGTTGTGGAACACCCACTTGGTTCCAATGACTCTTGCACCTTTTGGATGCTCTTCAAGTGTCCAAACTTGATTGCGGGCGAAGTTGTTCAATTCTTCGTGCATAGCATTCACCCAATCCGGATCTTGAAGAGCTTCTTTCTATATTCTTAGGTTCAAGACAAGAGACAAAAGAGTGATGTTCAACAAAAGAAGCAAGCTTTTGAGATCAAGTCATTACATCCTTTGTAGGACTCCCTATGATGAGATCTTGTAGATGTGCTTGAAGTAGAGGTGAGTTTCTTCTATCAACCACTTGAGGAGAGGGTTGGGGAGCATCAACATCTTGAGCTTGTGCCTCGGCTTGTTTATGAGAGACATGAGTATCTTTATTTTCAACTCTCTCATTCTTGTCATCATCTTGAGGCACATGTGATGGAGTCGAGGATGACTCCAATTCAAGAAGGGGAGGATGATGAGGACATTGCCATGCTGGACACACCGACGTTATGGTCTTTCCCAAGTAGCAATTCATCCCCAACTCAGCTGCCACGTCACCCTCGGATTCAGCAGACATGTCGTCACTGTTTTGGTCATAACTCTCTCATACGACATCAAAATGGGGCGTTCTTGGATGCGTTGGAAAGGGGACGATGACGCTGTGATTTTAGATCTAGTCCTAGCTCCAGAAAGTCCTTGGATCATTCTATGTGACCACATCAAGGTGCTGCGTCACCTATTTGGGCCAACTTGGCCATGTATCGTGTTGGGCCTTAAGCCCAAGTTGTGGGCGCCCAACCCCTGGCCGTTTCCAACCCTAGGTCGAGTCTTAGACTATAAACACAGTTGCCACCGCTGTTAGACAATTGGGTTTTGTTTAGAGTTTAGTTTTCCATTGAGAAACTGAATCGTTCATTGTAACTGTGGTGACAAATCCTTTTACAGTGATCTAAGGCCGCTATTCTTGATCTCCTCCACTGTGTCGATTAGTCCTTTGGAACCAAGTTCTTGAACCCTCTATTGATATTCACATCATTCATATTTGCAATTTCAGATTGTGTGTTTTTACCTTATTGCTTGTGCTCTTCGATTCGCTTGCAGGAAAAGCCTTCTTGGCGAGGTCAATCAAGTTGTGCTTGGTTGATAACCAACGGAGCAGTGGTGTAACGGTTGCAGGGTTCGAATCATGTCTGATTTGAAGCTAGATCACCAACGTCGAGATCTCCACAAATCGAACTTACCAGTTACCTCTCGAAAGATCGGGCCAGTACTCATCAATTGGTATCAGGTATTTCAGGTTTACCGCGAGGTATAATCTCGTTTGTCTTAGATTCATATTTGTTACTTACCTAGAGTCCACAAAAAGCCCAATAATATTTCAATTTCCGCTAGCCTATCACCTTTGTGCCTTTGCAATTTTGTTTCAGATTCACGTTGTTGAGTTTGTGTCCGTGGTCGAGTCTTGTTGCTGGTTTAGGATTGTGTTCGTCATCGTAGTTCAATCGCCCGTTGCTGTGATTTTTGTTTTTCGCCGCTATCCCATCCACTGTTTCCAAACAACAAGTCGAAACCACCACATTACTCGACTTGCCCCGCTAGCCGCCTTGTGTAACTTCTTGCCACCGCGCAAACCCTAGATAGGTTGCCAGCTGCTCTTATTTTGCCTGCATCGCAGCCCTCCTTACATCATCAGGCGAATACCTACTGCTGTTAGTCATAGGGATGATCTTGTGATTGGTGTTTGAGTTTAGGGCCGCTTTGCCCTAACTGTCGCTGCCGTGTTGTGCCTTCCGGAAAACATAACTTGAGATACCTTCGGTAAAACAGGCATAACTTTTCGCTCGTTTATCAGAAAAATCTAAAATTTTTACAGCAGCTTCTTGATACTATTTGGAGCTGACCTAACTAGGCTTCGCCCTATTTGGTTTCATCAAAATTGGCAAAAAAATTCAGGAAAATAAAGAAAAAAAATTGTCAAAGTTTTTGTACGCTTTTCAGAGAACGTGCTGTATTTTTGTAGACCACATACCACCTCAGTTGTAGGTGCCAATTTTTGTGGTTGCATCTTTTTTGATCCTTGCTCAGAGAAAAATATAAAAAAATAGCAAAAAAATAAAAAAAGTTTGATTCCTACTAGTGCCTTTTGGAAAATTCTGGGAAAATTCAGAAAAAGGAAAAATTCGGATTATTTGCTTGTTCTGTGAGTTCTTTCCATCGTCCTTTGCTTTCATCTTGTTGCGCTATGTCTCGACACGTCTTAGCTAGCAGCTGTGATTTGTACTTTGGATCCAGATTGAACAATTGCTACTCTGCATTCGTTAATTGCTCATCCTTGCTGTCATATTGTGTGCCTACCCATAGCTCCAAATATTCTTCTGTCAGCACAGGTTCATCTTGCAACTGTTACCCACGCTCAACAACAGATTACTTTGCCACTTTGGTTTGGCTCCTGTTTAGCGTTGGTAAGAATATAGGCAAGACGGTGATAAGCCACTTGTGATTTTGCATTCCACTTTCACCACCAGCACCACTTGTTTCCTTTTAGTTGATAGGGATAATACTTTGGTGTTGTCTTTTTCTATCTTCTAACCATGGCAGGATCTCCGACGGACTTCAATGAGTGCATGTCCAAGGGCGAGCTTACAACGTTCATGACTAAACAACACAATCTTATGACCGAGCTAACGCGCAATGTGGTGTGATCTGGTCACCCGCATTGAACAACTCGACCAATGCCCTCCACCTCATCGTGCTGATGATGAAGATGTAGATGATTTTGGTGATGAAGATGCGGATGCTGACGGTTATGCCCGTCGCCGCCTCAACTTCAACCGTCATGGTATGGGAGGTAATATTCAAGGTAATAATGATCCTTTTGCTAAAATTAAATTTAGCCTTCCTCCTTTTGCTGGTAATGTTGATCTAGAGGCTTATTTAGATTGGGAGCTTGCTGTTCAACAAAAATTTGATTCTCATAATGTTCCTGCTGAGCATAGAGTTAGATTTGCTACTAGTGAGTTTACTAATTTGGGTTTGTTCTGGTGGAGTGATCTTTGCAATGCTAATAATGCTGCTGCTATGCCTCAAACTTGGAATGCTTTAAAGCAACGTATGAAATCTCATTTTGGTCCTCCTTATTACCAACGTGATTTACGTTTGAAACTACAAACTTTAAAACAAGGTGATAAAGCAGTAGAAGCATACTATCAGGAATTGCTTATTGGTTTAGCCCGTTGTGGTATAAATGAAGATGATAATGATTCTAGTGCTAGATTTTTTGGTGGTTTAAACCATGATATACAAAACATACTAGATTACAAAGAATGGCATAATTTTTCCCAATTGTATCATCTTGCTATTAAGGCAGAACGTGAAGTACAGGGCCACAAACAACACTAGCCTTTTAGGTCTAACAATGGGAGGAATTTTCAGCAGCGTTCAGAGCCAGAGACGCCCAATATTCCTGTTGCATCACAGCCGCCTACACCTTCCAAGGTAAGTAAATTGTCTAATGTGCAGAACAAAAGTGCCACTCTAGGTGTTTCTCCTAGCTCCTCCTCGTCCAGCTCTAAAATCATTTGCCACCGATGCAAAGGCATGGGACATGTCATGAAGGATTGCCCCAGTCGTCGTGCTTTCATTGCTACCGAGGATGGATATGTAAGTGCTAGTGATGTTGAAGATGATTTAGCCCTTGTTGCTAACATTGATGCAGATTCCACCGAGGGCGATCAAGACAAGGAGGTCATCATCATTGACTCCGTGGCTGCTGCCGCAGACTACCCTAGCCTTCTTGTGCAGCGTGTGTTGAGTACACGTGTGGGACATGAAGAAGAGATGATGATCCAACGCCACAATTTGTTCCACATGTATTTCATTGTGCAGGGTTGTCGTGTTCTCACTATCATTGATAGCGGGAGTTGCCATAACTTGGTGAGTTCAGATTTGGTTGCCAAGCTTGGCTTGACCACATGACAACATTCGTATCCATATAAACTTCAATGGTTCAATAATAGTGGTAAGACTAAGGTAACTAAATCAGCACGCATTAGCTTTTTCACAGGCTCTTATCATGATACTGCTGATTTTGATGTTGTCCCTATGCAAGCTTGTTCCATTTTATTAGGTCGCCCATGGGAATTCGATAATGATGCTTTACACCATGGTAGAACTAATACATACACTATCATACATAAGGACAAGAAAATTACATTACTACCTTTGTCTCCTACAGATATTATTATACATGCTAATGAGATTAAAAATAAACCTCCAACTCACATTGCTAAAAATAATGGGATTAAGTTAAAAGGATGTACTTTTCTTGCTACAACTTCTGCTACTGCTGAGTTATGTGATAATCCTGATGCGCCATGTTATACTATGTTTTGTCAACCTATTCTGTCTGGCGCATTGCCTGCTATCACTAACCTTTTGCAGGAGTTCGCTGATGATGGGATGAAGTTGAGGACGACTCCAATTCTAGAAGGAGAGGATGATGAGGACATCGCCAAGATGGAGTCGAGGACGACTCCAATTCAAGAAGGGGAGGATGACGAGGACATCGCCACGCTGGACACACCGATGTAATGGTCTTTCCCAAGTTGCAATTCGTCCCCAACTCTCTCATATGACATCAAAACGGGATGTTACGGATTTAGCAGACACGTCGTCACTGTTTTGGTCATAACTCTCTCATACGACATCAAAACAGGGCGTTCTTGGATGCGTTGGAAAGGGGACGACGACGCCGTCGTTTTAGATCTGGTCCCAGCTCCAGAAAGTCTGTGGATTATTCTGTGTGACCACATCAAGGTGCTGCGTCACCTATTTGGGCCAACTTGGCCATGTATCGTGTCGGGCCTTAAGCCCAAGTTGTGGGTGCCCAACCCCTGGCTGTTTCCAACCCTAGGTCGAGTCTTAGACTATAAACACAGCTGCCACCGCTGTTAGACAATTGGGTTTTGTTTAGAGTTTAGTTTTCCATCAAGAAACTGAATCGTTCATTGTAACTGTGGTGACAAATCCTTTTACAGTGATCCAGGGCCCCTGTTCTTGATCTCCTCCACTGTGTTGATTAGTCCTTTGGAACCGAGTTCTTGAAATCTCTATTGATATTCACATCATTCATATTTGCAATTTTAGATTGCGTGTTTTTACCTTCTTACTTGTGCTCTTCGATTCACTTGTAGGAAAAGCCTTCTTGGCGAGGTCAATCAAGTTGTGCTTGGTTGATAACCAACGAACCAGTGGTGTAACGGTTGCAGGGTTCGAATTGTGTCTGATTTGAAGACGGATCGCCAACATCGAGATCTCCACAAATCAAACTTACCAGTTACCTCTCGGAAGATAGGGCCAGTACTCATCATGATGAAGATGGTGGATTGACAATTTGTACATCATCTTCATCATCTTTAGGCTTGATGTCTCCCACTGGCATGTTCTTCATTGCCTCTCTCAATGGTTCATCACCTACATCATCACAATTCTTAATTGCTCCTTGAGAGCCGTTAGATTCATCAAATTCCACATCATATGTTTCTTCAACCAAACCGGTGGCATGGTTAAATACTCTATATGCTTTGGACTTTGATGAGTAACCAACAAGAAAACCAATATCACAATGTCTTTGAAACTTCCCTAGGTGTTGACGCTTCTTGTAGATGTAGCATTTGCAACCAAACACCCGGAAGAATGAGACGTCCGGCTTCTTCCCATTTAGCAACTCATAGGGGGTCTTACCAAGAAACTTGTGTAGGAAGAGACGATTTGAAGCATAGCATGCGGTGTTGATTGCCTCGGCCCACAATTTCTCCGATGTGTTGTACTCATCTAGCATTGTTCTTGCAAGGGTGATCAAAGTCTGGTTCTTTCTCTCAACTACACCATTTTGTTAAGGAGTGTAGGTTGATGACACTTCATGCTTGATTCCAATTTCATCACAATAAGCTTCAATGTTTGTGTTGTCAAACTCTTTGCCATTGTCACTTCTAATCTTCTTTATCTTGACTTCAAATTCATTTTGAGCTCTCTTTGCAAACTTCTTGAAGCAATTTGCCACTTTGGATTTGTCATGAAGGAAGAAAGTCCAAGTATATCTTGAGAAGCCATCCACAATCACAAGACAATAGAGATCTCCACCCAAGCTCTTGTAAGTTGTAGGACCAAACAAATCCATGTGTAGAAGTTCTAATACTTTTGATGTTGACATGTAAGCTTTGGTTGGATGAGTATTTGCAACTTGTTTGCCGGCTTGACATGCACTACAAGGTTTGTCCTTCTCAAACTTTACATTCTTCAAACCTCTCACTAATTCTTTCTTCAATAGTTTGTTGAGAGTGTTCATTCCAACATGTGCAAGCCTCCTATGCCAAAGCCACCCAAGTGTAGTTTTGGTGAACAAACATGTCATCAAGTTTGCATCTTCAGAGGTGAAGTCAACAAGATAGAGATTATTGTATCTAAAGCCTTTGAAAATCACTTGCTTGTCATCTATCTTTGTAACTACCTCTTCATTAGGAGTGAACAAGCATTGGTAGCTAAGATCGCAAAGTTGCCCAACGGATAGTAAGTTGAAACTCAATGAAGCAACATAGAACACATTTGAAAGAGAGTGATCATTTGATATTGCAATCTTGCCTATACCCTTAACTTTGCTCTTTGAATTGTCCCCAAATGTGATCTTCTCTTGACATACCCCATTCTCTTCAAGTGAGGTGAACATATGAGGATCACCGGTCATATGTTGAGTGCAACCACTATCAATAACCCAATGAGATCCACCGGTCTTGTAGTTCACCTACACATAAGAGATCAAGCCTTTTGTTTAGGGACCCAAACTTGAGAGGGACCCTTGACTTTCTCAACTAGTGACTTTGCAACCCATATTTTCTTAGACCTATTTTTGTTAGGGGGACCCAAGAACATGACTTTCATTTTTCCACTTGAATCTTTTCTAAGCATGTAATGAGCATTGAAAGCATAGGGTCTAGCATGCTTGGTCAAGGGTTGTGGTGGTGGAGTTTTGCACTCATGAGCAAAATGACCTTTTTGTCCACACTCAACACATCTCTTTGGCTTGGGCTTTGACTTGCTTTGTTGTTGTTGAGCTTTAGCCTTCTTCTCTTGATTTGCCAAGTAACCAATGCCACTTCTATCCAACTTCATGATGGTGTTCATGAGTAGCTCACTTTGCAAATATTGGCCTCTTGTGAACTTGCTTAGGCCGGTCTTGAGATGCTCTTTTTCTTGCTTGAGCTTTTTGTTCTCTTCAATAAGTGACTCATTTGATGTTTGCTTTTCAAGAGCCATCAACTTCTTGTTCTCATTCTTAAGCATCTCATTTTCACTCTTGAGCTTGACATACTCATCATAGTTGTCAGACTCAACCACATTCTTGCCTTTGCCGCTAGAGCCTTGCTCAAAGTTCTCAATAATCAAATCATCACATGATGTAGCTATATCAATCTTAACAACTTGGTTAGTAGCATCATGTGTCTCAAGAGCAAGCTCATTAGCAACAATAAGACTATCATAGTTGATTTTCAATGTAGTATATTCATCTATTAGCATGTTGAGCCTAGTGATGAGTTCATCATGCTTCTTCTCAAATTTATCATGTTCATCTCTAAGCTCTTTGTTAGACGTTTTGAGCTCCTTGAGAGTAGAAGACATTATTTCATTTTGACCTTTGAGCTCATCACTAGTCTTATGTGCATTCTTAAGCTTAGATGAGAGTGAATCATTTTCATTTTGGAGCTCATCATTTTCATTTTGAGTTCTTATGATTTTAGAATATTTGTTCAAAAATTTTACAAGTTCATCATAAGAAGGTGCATCATATTCATCATCACTATCACTATCATCATCATCACTCTCATTGTTTTGTACCATTCATTCACCCTTGGCCATAAGGCATAGGTGAGAAGTGGACGATGATGGTGAAGATGGTGGTGAAGGTGGTGATGAAGATGTCGGCGAAGATGATGATGGCCCAATCACAAATGCGGCGACCTTCTCTTTCTCATCGTTGCTCTCATCGCTGGAGGACTCACATGATGACTCAATGTCGGTGAGCCAATCACCAACAATGTAAGCTTTGCCTACCTTCTTCTTCTTGTAAAACTCTCTTCTCTTGCCATCTTTCTTTTTGTATGGCTTGTTCTTCTTTTTCTCATCTTCTTCATCACTTGAATCATCTTTCTTGCCCTTGTTCTTATTTTTATACTTGTCTTTTGGAGGCTTCGGGCATTGATGAGCTAAGTGGCCAAGTTCACCATAATTGTAGCAATCCATCTCAGATATTGGCTTCCTTTTGCTACTTGTGAAGAACTTCTTCTTCCCATCGAACTTGATGCCACTCTTGTTGAGCTTCTTTAGCATCTTGGTGGTCTTTCTCACCATGAGTGCAAGTGATGCATCATCAATATCACTTTCACTTGAGCTTTCTTGCACCATCATGGCTTGGCCCTTCTTCTTTTTCTTTTCATGGCTAGCTTTGAAGGCCAAGTCCTTCTTCTTGGAAGATGATGAGCCCTCTTCCGGAGTGATGTGCATGTACATCTCAAGTGTATTAATCTTTCCCAATACTTGAGTCGGTGTTGCGATGGAGAGATCACTTTGGTGAAGCATGGTGACAATGTGACCATACTTCTCAATGGGAAGAACGCTCAAGATCCTCCTTGCAACATCCGATTGACTCATTTGAGTGAGTCCAAGAGCATTGAGATCCTCTACAAGAACATTCAATCGAGTGTACATTTCATTAGCACTTTCTTTGGGAAGCATCTCAAAAGAATTAATTTTCTTTAAAGCAATATGATAGCGTTCCTCACGCTCACTCTTAGTTCCCTCATGGAGAGCACAAAGGTTTTCCCACAATTCATGAGCGTTTTTTTGCATTACGCACACGATTGAAGATATCCTTGCCTAAGCCCCGGTAGAGTGTATTTTTTGCCTTTGCATTCCACCGGTCGTACTTCTCCTCGTCACCACTTGGGTTGGTGGGATCCCTAATAGCGGGAAGCCCTTCGGTAGCGGCTCTAAGGCACCCAACATCTATGGCTTCGAGGTATGCCTCCATACGAATTTTCCAATATGGAAAATCGTCTCCCTCAAAGGTGGGAGGTGGTCCTTCCCCATTAGACATCTTGCTCTAGGCGGTGAAGCCTAAATAAGGAGCAACTCGGCTCCGATACCAATTGAAAGGATCAAGATGCCCAAGAGGGGGGGTGAATTGGGCTTTTCTAAAAATTAATTGCAAGAATTAAATCCTACAAGCCAAACTTCACCCCTAGTGCCTACTAGTGTTCCTTGATTCTACCGATAAAAGTTTTGCACCCTAAGTTCCAATCCTAGTCTAGCATGGCAATACTAGGAAAGTAAACAAGCAATGAAAGTAATGCACGAAAGTAAATGCTTGAAAGTAAGGGTTAGGAACACGGCGATGTTTTCCCAAGGTATCGGAGAGTCGGCACTCCCCACTAGTCCTCGTTGGAGCACCCGCGCAAGGGTGTAGCTCTCCCTCGGTCCGCGCAAGGATCAAGTGCTCTCTACGGGTTGATTCTTTGACACTCCGTTGTGGTAAATCACCCAAAACCGCTCACAAGATGAGTTGGGTCATCCACAAGCTCGCCGGATGATCACCAAACTCCCAATCACCACCAAACCTTCTAGGTGATGGTGATCACCAAGAGTAACAAGCTAGAACTCTCACTTGACCACAAAAAGCCTAATGAGAAGATGGATGCACACTTGCTACTCTCTAGTCACTAATGAGGAATCTCAAGCTTTGATTCTCAAATCACTATCCTCACTAGGGCTCTTGCACTCCCTTGCACTCCAAAGGTGTTTCTCAGCTGAACAAATGAGCAAGAGACCTCTAAAAGAGGTGGAGAGGATGTATTTATACACCCCTCAGACAAATCCAATCGTTACCTGCCAAATCAGCAAAACACGCACTGACCGGACGTGCCGGTCAGGTTTAACGGTTGAAAACCGAAAGTCAGCGCTGAGTGACCGGATGCGCCAGTCGGGGGTGACCGGACGCGTCCGATCGTGCAAGAACCTTACTGTACTTTGACCTGACGCTCGACCACGTCCGATCTGTGATGACCGGATGCGTCAGGTCAGCTAAGTACCTTACTGGAACGTGACCGGATGCGTCGGATCACTTCACAGTCACGTCCGATTAGACTTTTACCCTCTGAAACACGTGTCAGACTGATCACCGCGTCTGGTCCTCGTAGGGACCACGTCCGGTCAATCAGTTAATGACGTAGTGAATGTTAGTACTAACCGGACGCGTCCGGTCGTGATAGAAACTACGTCCGGTCAAGGGTAAACTGCTCAAATGACTTAGAAACGCGACGCAACTTGAACCAAGTTGCTTCCAATTGAACTTTGAGCTTTACCAGAGCTACCTAGTGCTAAGTTTGACAAGTGTGCACCACACCTAAACAAAAGACTCACCTAGGTCAAGCTACTCGCTCATGCCCCCCTTTATAGTACGGCCAAAGGAAGAAACAAAGATCCTAACGACTATTCCGGATGTAACTCAACACCTTGACATCCGGAGCTAACCGTCCTTAATCTTGTCGTTGATCCTTTGAAAACCGAAATGATTTCCTTCAAGGGACATGAATACCATAGTGCCCAAAGCAGTTGTCAACTCCATGACCTAACTTATCAAAGTTTCTGCAAAACACACGTTAGTCATGGTAATAATGAGTTGTCATCATTTGCCAAAACCAACACTGGGGCCTAGATGATTTCAGATATGATCCTTTCATAGGTTAAAATAATCTGATCTATCAAATGTTTTGAGATATTACACTCATGCTCATTTTCTGATCTTATCACCCATAACATCAGCTTTATCTTGTTGACTGTGCCTAAGGTTAGAGAAGAATGAATGGACTTTTGGTTCTATTGATGTTTTTCCACCAATAGAGCCTATGCACTTGATCTCTACCTTGTCTTTGTGAGTAGGACACACTTTGAACAAGACATGAGGAGTTTGTTAACTCCCAAATTCTACAAAGTGGAGGTCCTAGTTCTACAAGAACACGCACACTAAGTAAGATGATGCCAGCTTCCACAATCAATGCTTCACTTCAAACTGTTGGACGAACAAAGAACATGGGTGACACCATATCAAGAGGTGTAGTTATTAAGTCTCCACCTTGGGATCAGATGATACACCTAAGGAGTGAACATGGTAAGAAGTCTTGTTCAGAGGATTTAAAACATTGAACCCTCGCCGGGAGGTAAAATCGGTAGTTATCCATATTTGTTTTTTTTGCATAATCATTTTTCTTTAGCATATTTATCTTTTTAGCATTAGCATTACATTAGAAAAAGAAAATAAAAGAAGTAAAAATATTTATTTGTTGCATCAATAATCCTAAAGCCCCGTGTGAATAATTTTGTGGTGTGTAAGAACCCATAGGAATATTCATCGTGGTGGCACAAAAATAAAAATAAATATGCATGCATTCATCCTATTGCATTTTCTCTTACGTCATAGAAAATATAAAAATACAAAAATATTGAGAAAGAAATCCCATTGAAACTCTGCCTAGAAGAAAAGCATTGGACAACTGAGGCTTAGGTGGCCAAACCACTAACGCTTAATCAATTCCACAAGTTTTGTTGTCTATTTGAGTTTCATAGGATTTGAAGAACCAAGAAGAGTTGACAAGCAAGTGAATATTCTATCCACTATTAAGAGCATTGTCTCATTAGTCATCAACATCAATCAATGCTCTGTAGAGGAAGAACATTTCCACTGCCAGTCTGCTACAATGCAAGATCGAACGACTATGTCAACATTCAACTTGGGGGAAGGCACCCCAGTGTATCTAGGTAAGTATCCTTACCGTCTTAAAGTTTTCTCATTACATAAATTAATCCAAAAATAATAATAATAAAAGTGAGCACATGAAGGTTCACACTTATCCTATCGAATTTTTGTTCTATATTGTGTTATTTCGTAATAGTGTGTGCTAGTTAGAATGTGTATAAAAGTTTGCTTTTCTATTTAAATAAAAAGAACCTAGTTTAATCTCTATGCATGGAAATGATGAATAGTTGCTCTGCCATAATTTCTTTTAAGTGCCTAGTTTTCAACTTTGAACTCTCCTGAGTTTTGAAAATGATTGTTTTGACCTAAGATTTGCTCTGAACTTCAAACTTATGGGTAGCGAATGCTTGATCTAAGTCTAGATGATTGATGGATATGATATGAGAAGGTTTGAGCTACTGTTTATCTTGTTCTGAGTGACACTAGAGTTCTAGAGATTTATCTTTTGAAAACTTAAAATTTTCACAAGATGAGTTCCTGTATGACGAGTGTTGACACTTCTTAGCATCACTTGCATTAGGTTGTCATCCCCAACATGACACCAAGAGTGTGGTTGTATTGTACTCATACCACTTAACTATATAAAGATATTAAATTATATATCCGCAAGCGCACAGATAAATACACCCGTTGCAGCATTTCACCCAAGTTTATCTTAGGTATCGTTATTTATATTTAACCAAAGGAGAACAAACAGAGGGGCACATATTAATTAAAGGCTACTATACACATGTGATATGAATATTCGAAATCACTATCCTTTACTCTCAAACAGGAATCAATCAAATAAAAAGAGATACAATATATGATAATCAGACCATTCAGATGATATTCCTTAGAGCAATACTACTATGGCAAGTCATTGATCAGAATATAAAGTAAGAGAATAACTCCTAAGTAATCCGTTAACTATTAGTCATAATCTACATTGATTAGTGCAATTATATCAGGTAATCATTGGCTAGGTTATCTCATATCCATAAACAAGAAACATCTCCATTACGAAGCTGAGAAACAGAGTAACAACTAAGTAATGAGACCGCATTCTACTAAGTTCTACACTCAGAGAGTGGACTACAAAGGACTCAATAGGAATGTCACACCCGCGATCTACCACATGGCCCAGAGTATAGAGTGCATTTGCAGGTAAACAGTGTATAAGTACCACACTTACACAATGTTGACCACCCACCCATGACTCAATAAGGTGAGTGCTTTGCAAACATGTGTATAAACATAATGATAAACTATCTATGCCAAATATATAATCAAAGCACACTAATCTCATAACAATCAAGGATATAATATAGATTAAGAACAAGATCATATCTAATGTATTAAGAATAATGATCAATAACAATGAACTAGAACTAGACAATGATGAACTAGAACAATTACGAACTAGAACATAAACAATTAGAACATGAAGAATAGAACATGAACTAGATCAAGAACTAGAAGAACTGATAAACTAGATGAATATCTGAAGAACAATATTGATACCAGAGAGAAGAACTGGATTTACCAAGCTCCTCTTGACTAGATCTAGAGCCCCAAGCTGCTTGACTCCTCTACTTCTAATTCTAATCTAGCTATGCCTAGATCTGATGGAGCTCTAAGGAGATGAGAGTTGCTGGTTGGTCTTCTGCTTTTTGGTTGATGATTGATTGAATGAATTCCCCCTTTGGAGGGGGGTATGGGGCCTCATTTATATAGACCAGAGCATGGAACCGTGGCCCTTGGATCAAACCGACCTTCACGTAGGGTTAGGATGCATCCTTGGAGGCGGTTGAAGTAAGTTGCAAAGGAAGGATCCAAGGGGTGGCGGCTAGGGGCCGGTCGGCCTATGGTTGAGGCTGGTCGGCCCCACCTGGCAGCTCCTCATGGTGGCCCTCCTCATGGAGTCCTCTAGTGTCCTCTAGAAGCCTCTTGCATATTCGTGACGTGGAGATTAGGCCGATTGACGTGGGTTGCTTCTCGTGGAAGATATCAATTCCTGAATTATTCTAATAACCCCCTACAAAATATAGATTCACCAAAACTCGTGGAATTTTGTTAGTTGACACCCTAAACCTATGTTGGTGATCATTTACTAGCCCTTTATATATTTATTTTAACCCTTTATTATGGTAGATAACCATCGTCAACAACTCCCCCAAGCTTACCTTTTGCTAGTCCCTTAGCAAATATTCATAATGGATCGGGAGTTGCTACAATGCTTTCACGCCTCAAAAGTACATATGCGTTCAAACAAGAATTTTCCTTCGGATTAGATCTAACCATTCTAACCTTCAGACTTACCCATATTACCTTTAACTATGGAGCTTATTAGCCTTCACTTGGGTCTTGAGCAGTCGAAAAGTAGAACAATCAAATCAAGCACTATGTCTCAAGCTCTTTATTCAACTATTATTCCAGAGTTTTGCAAGATTTTTAAAATAAAACTCAGTGTATCTTTTTGTATGACTCTCTCAAATCTCTCAATATATGTGGTATTTCTGGATCCTCTCCAAGGCAAAGTGAGATTTGCCTTCTCTTATCCTACATCTAATGCTTTATGTGGAGCTTATAGGTATGGAGACAGCGTGTACATACTTGCAAAGCATATTTTGTAAAGTCAAACAATGGATCTAGAGAAATGAGGCGTATGATCAAATCAAGAAGTGCATGTGTATGGATCAAGGAGTGATTTATTTATGATGAAGGTGATAGTGGATCTAATTCTACTTTTGCTCCTTTGAAAGGGATTTTGATCTCTCTTTGAATAATTGAAGAACTTAGACTAAGAGATATTTTGGGCTATAGTTTTTTAGAGAGGCGGGCATCTAAGTACCCATTGTTTTGGTAGGACACTTGTCCATGTTTTACTCTCCATATATTTATCTTTCTTCTCTCTTTTTTTTAAATATATAAGCCCAGAACATTCTTGTCTATAATGAAAGATTGAGAGATAATAATAACCTGGAGCAACAATAACTGGGGCTTATGAAATGTATGGATAGGTGACAAAAATCCTATAAGACATGTGAGTGGTGTTCTCTCCCAGTGTAGGAGAAAAATATATTTGGTGGATCTAAACAAAAAGGCATGTTGTTGCATACTTCAAGTGTAGAAGCAGCATATTTGAGTGGAGTGTATGTGATCTTGATTTTAAAAGTATGACAAGCCTCTAAGGGTCAACAGAGCTCGACAATGCTCAATGCAAGTACAAGTAGTAAAAAGTATGAATGGAGTTTTCTATCCTATGTATGGTTGTGGTAGGAATTTTAAGCTTTGTCATACAAGTACTCATCATGGTATTTTAAGATTTTCAAAAGATAAAATTCTCCAGAACTCTAGCATCAGTAGGAGCAAGATAAATAGCAGCTCAGACTTTCTCATATCATACTCCTCAACTACCTAGATTTAGATCTAGCATTTGCAACCCACAAGTTTTAGGTTCAGAGTTTATCTTTAGATCAAGACAGTTCTACCCAAAACTCAGAAGAATTCGTGTTTGAAAACTAGGCACTTGAAAGGAATTATGACAGAGCAACTATTCATTATTTCCATTATGTTTAAAATTGAGTTCTACGGTAATTAAGTTCTAATACTCTCTTGTATCTTTTATTTTAACTAATATCTTATCTAGCTAATATTATCACACAACACTCTTTTTATTTGGTTTTCTTAAGTTATGCATCTTTTTATACTTTTCAAAATAAAAGATAAATCACTCAAAAAGGAATACTTATCGAGATATACGGGGGACGCTCTCCCCCAGGCTAGATTTTGCCATAGTCGTTCATCTTGAGTCCTTGATTGTGTAGATGCTCATCACTCCTTTGATGATTGTTCAAGGTAGAGCTCTTGAGTGAGTGAAGACATCATGGTCTTCATAGGGAATTTCTCTTTTTCCTGTTGAATTTCAAATATACAACAAAACTCATGGAACATATTAAGGGTTAGTGGAAAACTATTCCCTAATTATTTTGGAGTCTTGAATTATCTTTTATTATTCAACTGGTTTTTCTTCATTTTTAGATTATATATATATATATGCCTCCACAGTGAGTAATTATTATGGGTTGCTACACACCACACTATTACTCACATGGGGCTTAGAGTTTATATATTTCTAGATGCAATGAGATGATTGAAAATATAAAAGTTATTTTTATTTTCTTTTCAAATGCAATGTAAAATTTAAATATGTATTTAATTCTAAATAGTATGCATGTTATTAATGGAAAAAGTATTTTTATTTTCAATGCAATGATATGCTAAGGGAATGTAAACAAAGTAGATATGCTTAATTTAAATGTGCGGATAAATACCGATTTACCTTTCGGAGAAGGTTCGGAGATTTAGGTCCGTCGACCTGGACCTTATGTCTGGTTCAGTCTTCAGAGGTTTCTTCTAGCTTAACTGAGGAGCTGGATGGTTGCTCGTCAAGTGTTGGAGAACTTGATGATGATGTTGATGTTTCTTTTCTTTTCCATACTTTCTTGGACTAAGGAGTCTCTTCCTGTGGTTCACTCTTCTTGGGCTTCTCTTCTTCTTCCTTTGGAATAGCTTCTTCTTGGGCAGCTTCTTTCTCTTTGATGGCTTGTTTCTTTTGGCGTTGAGAGCGGTGTCTCCTCTTGTTCTTTCTAGGATGCCCACAAGTAGTGTAAATATTAAAGTAACAATGTACCTTCTCTCTAGGGAATTGGAAGTGGATTTCCCCAGTTCTTATGTAGATGATTGCGCCAGTGGTGTTGAGGATGGGTCGTCCTAAAATAAGGTGGACATCATCTTCTTCTCCCATGTCAAGAACCATGAAGTCAGTAGGAATGTAGTGATCTCTTATTTTGACCATAACATCTTTCATTACTCCCTCCGGACGTCAGAATGATTGGTCTGCCATCTGCAACTGCACATATGTACAATACATGGGTCTAGTATTATACAAATGTTTATATGTTACCTTAGACATTATGTTGGTGCTAGAGCCGATGTCGCAGAACGTCTTGTAGAAAGTACTTCCCTCGATCATACAATCGATGGTGGGTACTCTAGGATCTGCTAGCTTAGTGAGGTATGGTGATGGAAGGAGCTGGTCAAGTTCTGAATAGTGTTGACCATCCATACTGTTTCTTTTGCTTGATGCTTAGCTTTGTTCCTCCTTCTCCTATTCTTGTTCTTCTTGTTTGTTGGGGCAGCGGTTGTATCCTCATAGAGGTACGACGTCTATGGGTGAACTCAAATGTTGAGGGTACGCTTCTTGAAATTGAATCTTTCTTTTCTCCCATTGATTGTGAAACAGATCTTGGCACTATCTGCGTAGATGATGGCTTTGGTTGTACTCAAGAACGGTCGCCCCAAGATGATGGGTGCTTTTTTGTCTCCACCTGTTTCTACAATCACAAAGTCTGCAGCACATACGAGTGTCCAACTACGATCTAGACATCTTCAAGAATTCCCTTGGGGTAGCACAGTGTCTGATCTGCAAGCTGCAAACATATAGTTGTATACAATAAAGGATCACCATGAATTTTCTCATAGATTACCCTGGGCATGATGTTGACACTTGCTCCAAGGTCACAGACAGCTTCTTCAAATCTGTGGGGTCCAATGCGAATAGGGATGATAGGTCTCCCTAGTTCTCCTTTCTTCACTAGTAGAGTGTCGTCTACCCATGTTCCCCATTGCTTTGGAGGTACGGTGAAGTATTGCCCTGCATTATAAATGTCTACAAGATTTACAGTTTCTAAATCCTCCGGCTTCCCCGGAATCTTACCTCTTTTGGTCACTGGTATAGAAGCTGCTAGCTGAGATATTTGTGATTATATCATTTTATTAAAGCTATGTTGATTCTTTATGGTAGAAGTAAAGCTATCCATTCTAGTATTAATATTTTCAAGCAATTTATCATTGGCAGTTATCTTTCTAGACATAGTATCAATAAATTTATTCTGATTAGAAATCATTTCTCTCAAGGGTGGTTGATTAAAGTTATTATTAAGATTATTACCTTGGTAGTTACCTGAGTAGTTACCTAAGTAATTAGGCCTTGATTGATTCCATCCTTGATTTTGTTGAGGACAATTATTGAAATTGTTATTGATGTAGTTCACATCCTCTTTAATCTTAGGGCAGTTGCTCCCTGAGTGGCCAGTGCCTCCACACTCTTCATAGGTCATGCGAGAATCATGGATGTGTGTGACTTCATTCTTCTCAGTGGTGTGTTCATCGAACTTCTTCATGAGCAGGTCTATCTTGGCAGACAACATGTCTACTTCCTTCAATTGATGCTTTCCTCCTCCTCTCTTTGCGAGGTTGAGTGTGTTCCTCGTTCCATCCCCGGTTAGAGGCCATCTTTTCAATCAGAGTGGTTGCTTCAGTGATGTTGAGCGATAAGAATGATCCTCTAGCAACTACATCCACATTCTAACGGGTACTATAAGTGAGCCCATGATAGAATGTCTGCATGAGTAGCCAATTCTCCATCCCATGGTGATGGCATTCTGATATGTAATCTTGAAAGCGTTCCCAGGCTTTAGGGATTGATTCATCAAGTTGTTGCTGGAAGGTTGAAATCTTCGCATGTAGAGCATTTGTCTTCCCCACTGGAAATAATTTTGCTAGAAAAGCAGTAGCACAGATTGACCATGTGGTATTCTTGTCCTTGTTGGCATAGAACCATTGCTTTGCTTTTCCTAGGAGTGATAAAGGGAACAAGCGGAGCAATATGGCGTCTCTTGTGACTCCCTTGATGGTGAAAGTGCTACAAATCTCCAAAAAGTGTTGGAGATGAGCACTCGCATCTTCATGTGCTTTTCCACAAAACTGGTTTGCTTGCACCATGTTGATCAAAGTAGGCTTGAGCTCAAATCCGTTATCTCCCACATTTATTGTCGGTCCAGTCCTGATGTTAGCAGTGGTTAGAGCAGAGAATTCACGGAGTGATCGGTCGGCCATGGCTTCAAAGTCTAGTGTTAAGCTTCTTCTCAATTGGTTGATCTCAGATGAAGTGGTTGGAGCCTTCTTGAGCTTTGCTCTTGTTCTTCGAATTAGAGCTTCAGGGTTCTCAATGTAGTTTGTCACGAGTTCAAAACCAGTCATTCATCACCCTGCATAAGATCAAAAAAATAGACAAAAGACAGGGTGAGCCTGTTAGAGTAAAGGATCAAGTGATGTAATTCGAATATCACATGTGTAAGAGTGTTCCTAGATGTGGAAGTGTGTCTATGCTCATATGAATGATTTCTAACTTAGTGTGTCATTCTGTAGCCTCCCCGGCAATGGCGCTAGAAATGCTTGTTGACACTTTTTAGCATCAGTTGAGTTAGGTTGTCATCCCCAACATGACACCAAGAGTGTGGTTGTATTGTACTCATGCCACTTAACTATATAAAGATATTAAAGTATATATCCGCAAGCGCACAGATAAATACACCCGTTGTAGCATTTCACTCAAGTTTATCCTAGGTATCGTTATTTTTATTTAACCAAAGGAGAACAAACAGAGGGGCACATATTAATTAAAGGCCACTCTACACATGTGATATGAATATTCAAAATCACTATCCTTTACTCTCAAACAGGAATCAATCAAATAAAAAGAGATAAAATATATGATAATCAGATCATTCAGATGATATTCCTTAGAGTAGTACTACTATGGCAAGTCATTGATCAAAATATAAAGTAAGAGAATAACTCCTAAGTAATCCGTTAACTATTAGTCATAATCTACATTGATTAGTGCAATTATATCAGGCAATCATTGGCTAGGTTATCTCATATCCATAAACAAGGAATATCTCCATTACGAAGCTGAGAAATAGAGTAACAACTAAGTAATGAGACCGCGTTCTACTAAGTTCTACACTCAGGGAGTGGACTACAAAGGACTCAATAGGAATGTCACACCCGTGATCTACCACATGGCTCGGAGTATAGAGTGCATTTGCAGGTAAACAGTGTATAAGTATCACACTTACACAATGTTGACCACCCACCCATCACTCAATAAGGTGAGTGCTTTGCAAACATGTGTATAAACATAATGATAAACTATCTATTCCAAATATATAATCAAAGCAAACTAATCTCATAATAATCAAGGATATAATATAGATTAAGAACAAGATCATATCTAATGTATCAAAAATAATGATCAAGAACAATGAACTAGAACAGGACAATGATGAACCAGAACAATTACGAACTAGAACATAAACAAATAGAACATGAAGAACTAGAACATGAACTAGATCAAGAACCAGAAGAACTAATAAACTAGATGAATATCTGAAGAACAATATTGATATAAGAGAGAAGAACTAGATTTACCAAGCTCCTCTTGACTAGATCTGGGGCCCAAAGTTGCTTGACTCCTCTACTTCTAATTCTAATCTAGCTATGCCTAGATCTGATGGAGCTCTAAGGAGATGAGAGTTGCTGGTTGGTCTTCTGCTTTTTGGTTGATGATTGATTGAATTAATTCCCCCTTTGGAGGGGGTCTGGGCCTCATTTATATAGCCCAGAGCATGGAACCATGGCCCTTGGATCAAACCGACCTTCATGTAGGGTTAGGATGCATCCTTGGAGGCAGTTGAAGTAGCTTGCAAAGGAAGGAGCTAAGGGGCGGCGGCTAGGGGCCAATCGGCCTAGGGTTGAGGCCGGTCGGCCCCACCTGGCGATGCCTTGTGATGGCCCTCCTCATGGAGTCCTCTGGTGTCCTCTAGAATCCTCTTGCATATTCGTGACATGGAGATTAGGCCGATTGACACAGGTTCCTTCTCGTGGAAGATATCAATTCCTGAATTATTCTGATAACCCCCTACAAAATATAGATTCACCAAAACTCATGGAATTTCGTTAGTTGACACCCTAAACCTATGTTGGTGATCATTTATTAGCCCTTTATATATTTATTTTAACCCTTTATTATGGTAGATAATCATCGTCAACAACGAGAGCTTTAATTCCTACCATAGCCATATATACATGCTTGCTAGAATAGAAAAACCAGCTCATAAGCTGCTCGCTTTGTGTTGAATTTGGCCAAGCTGTGTGAGACCCTTGTCGAGAGGATGGTCATGCTCCTAAGATCAAGATCACTTACACCCACATATATCCTACTGCTCCTACCCTAGGGGTACACAAAAACATGTCTTTTCCACCCAAAAATCTATCTCCTACACTAGGAGAGGATCCAAAAAGATTATTAGGTTTCTAAATAAATGCTCCAAGATTGTGATTTATCTCTTCTCCAAGTTTATTGTATCCTAAGCAAGAGGTAGGAGATCGTTTGTAAAAAATGAAGAAAGAAAAAGAATAGAAAAAAAGAGAGAAAAAGATTAGTCTATGATGTCTATGCCTAGAAGTTCATCATTGTTATCAAAGAAATGAGAAAGAAGATATCCCAAGACCTCTATAGTAAAGTTCTTCATAAATTCTTCAGTTGGAGGCAGTCTCTCTAGGAGCAAAGTAGAATTAGGTTAGCCACCAAATATATCCACACACGTGCACATCTTGATCTAAGGGTACGGTCTCCCCTCTGAGGATCCCATTTTGACTGAGCAACATATGTAAGGTAAGTATGCTACATTCTTGAAATACCCTTAGCTCCAGATAAGCCTATTAGTTGTAGGGTAAGAGAGAGGAGGCATGATGCTACTCTGCCTTATTCCAAAAATACCACATATTTTGAGTGAAAGAGAGAAGGCAAAACACCATCATTGCCATAGAAAGGATCCACAAGTACCACATATGAGAGACCACAAAGGGTCATACAAAAAGGAATCTCTGATTTTTATTTTGAAAACCTACAAAAACTCCAAAATAAAGGTTGATCGAAGAACTCGAGACACAGTGCTTGACTTGATTGTTCTGTCTTTCAACTACTTAAGACTCGAGTGAAGGCCAAAAGCTCCATAGTTGAAGGTAATGGGTAAGTTTGAAGTCAGAATAGTTTGCTTTAATCCGAAGGAGAATTCTTGTTTGAACACATGTGTACTTTTGAGGCGTGAAAGCATTGTAGCAACTCCTGATCCATTGTTGAGATTAGCTTTGCTCAGGGATGAGCAAAGGTTAAGCCTAGGGGAACTTGTTGACGATCACTAATGCTCATTTTTAACCATCAACTATTGCATGAAAAAGAATGAAATGAACCACAAAGCATAGTTGTAGGGTTTGATTCTAACGAGTTCCACGAGTTGTGTTGTTCTCACTTGTTTTGAAGGATATTTAATATTTCACTATATAAAAGTGTCTCAAGTGATGAATTAGAGCACATCATTGCAAAGAGCTCATCGAGACAATCAAAACAGACATATCATTTACTCTATTTGGAGTTCTAGAGCGAAAGTGCCCGATGGATACGACTCAGAAGATTCTAGAAGAACCTAGAACCATCACCAAGCAAGAGTTTTAGGGACTAACATAACAATTTCCACAACTTTGGTGAATTGTAAATTTTCTAGGATAAAAACAGAAAAAGCCATGAAGGAGTAGGAGTCAAGAAACCGAACCAAATCAAGTCAGAATTCTATGGAAATTGACAGGAAGGTTCTAGAGGCCACAAGAAGACACGGGAACGAAGCAAAGGCCTAAAGGCTGATAGGTGGGGCCGGCTGGCACCACATGTTAGGCCAGCCGGCCTAGTCCTACCTCCAAGTGAGACCATCTTTGCGCGACGGTCTCCAACCGACCTCTACGACGCATCTTGACCACTATTTCAAGTCGGTTTGATCCGAGGGCTGCGGTTCATCCCACCGGGCTATATAAGCAGAGGCAGACCTCCACCCTAAGGCATCTCCATCTGCATTTGCTACATCCAGAGCAAAAGCTTGGGTTTCACCCCTCCATCTAAGTAGAAGAAGAGATCCCTCTAGATGATCGTCTAAGTCTAGTTCTTCTAGTTCATCTTCTAGTTCTAGTTCTAGTTCTAGTTCTAGTTCTAGTTCTAGTTCTAGTTCATCTAGTTGTAAACTAGAGATCAGGGAGAGTGGAGAGGAGAGAGCTGAGGAGGAGCTGAATCTATCGAATCTTCCTCGACATTGTACTTCTGCAGCATCTGGTTTGTCTTGATTAATCTCTAGGTTCTTTATTATTTATTTCTAAGTATTTTGTTTTAGTTCTTGCTTTATTATATTTACTAGATCTCTGCTCGTATTGAGTGCTCTAGTTATTCTAGATAATTAGAGTAGTAAGCGCTAGTGTAGATGTGGTGTCTAGACTAGGGTTTACCTAAGTTTGAGCCCAATCCCATGGTTAGTTGTAGTAGCCCACAGAGGTGACAACTTTGTCTGGTCTTTGTAATCCACCACGTTCGGGTTGGTGTTTCGTAGAGCTTTTTGGTAGCCTTCCCCCGATTACTTTCTTCCTAATCTTTTTCAAGAGTCGGAAAGGTACTGCTGCTCTGAAGTAGGTAAAATAGAGTAAGCCTTCGACAAGATAGAACCACTTAGAAAACCCTAAAAACCCTTTCTACCCTATAATTACCCTTTCCTTGGACATTCCTAATTCTTCTAGTACACTTCACGTTCCCCGTGGAAATCGATACTCTGGAATACTCCTGGGTGAAAGCTACATCGGTATCCGTGCACTTGTGGATCTTTTCCTATTCACGTTTAAAATACCCAACAGCTAGCTCATGGCCTCAGGGTGCCCTTTTGGTCGGCCCACTAATGGTGATAAATGTTCACCGCCAGCCCGGCATATGATTCGGTGGTGAACACAGTGATGGTTTTTGCCACCGCATCATTTGTCGAACCAGTGGTGTAAACATTTATCACCACTGGCTAGCCATCTAATGCGTGATGCACAATGAAACTATTGGGGACAAGAAGAGTCATCGCTAGATTGAAAACAGAAGGAGGCACAACCGTTAGAGCCGGCAGCGTGTTGGTATTTCTTAACGTTTATAGAATAATCTGCAAGCACACAGACATACCATTGTAGCATTTCATCTAGAAGTATTCAGGGTATCATGATTTATATTTTTTCCTAAAGGAAGGCATATGTTTAAAAGTTTTTATTAGGTACATAAACAAGATAACATGTTGTATATTATACCAAAGTTCATAGTAGGGGTAAGCCATGATAAAATAGGGATAGTGTGACACACATAAGCCAATCTCAATGATAAAGAATAAAGAATAAAGAATAAATAATATAACCTAAACAGGAGCAGGCATAAAGAATCCTAGTGTTGCTATGTGAAGATTAGCAGACGGTCATACAAATATATGGTTAGGACTTAGTTCTAAGCACCTAGACACCTAGGGAGACCAAATGAGCACTGGCCTGCTAGCAAGCATGTAAAGCAATTTAGACTCCTACACCATACCCAAACATGGGGGATTACACAGGACAAACAGGGCTGTCATCACCTGTCGCCTACCCGTCAATCATGGGGCACAGTCATATCCATTGGTTCTTAGTATACCCGAGCACCATGCCCATGTATATGAAAACTGCCCATGTCCCCCTAGGAGCTCTGACCTGACGGATCATCATGCTTAGGACAAGGGCAAACCCAAAAGTACAACAAACTGCCACCGTAGCTTATATCGACTTGCCTAACCACATATTGCATGACTAATTGAGCATAGAGATTTGTATACTAAGCTAATAGCATATGACCTTAGCTCTAGATCATAGGCACAACAATGATAGATCGAGAACAAAGCCATCAAGAAGCTAATGATATTTCTCATACCAAAACAACTCCGAGATGTTCGGCTCTACAACAAAAGCTCTAACTCCAACAGACTACAAAGTGAAAAAGGTACAAGAGTAGAGAGGGAGAGAGGCTCAAATGCGGTGTTGGCTGTCCATAATGACCAAATCCAACTGCCAATTAATATCCAAAATAGGAGAAATAAACAAACTTATGACACATATGCTTTTACTATTGACAATTTTCCACATGTATTGGAGACTTAGTGTTTTGCAGAGACATACATGAGATACATGTGAAATATGATAAAAAGGCGCAATCAGGCAAAGCGTAAAGCATATCTAGGACAAGAAAATAGAAGAAGGCCTAGCCAACTAGCAAATCTGGGCCAACCACCAATGCAACTGACTCCTAGGCCCATCTAGGAACCGACCACATGAAGACGGTGGTGAGGTGGCCCCACCAAGGTGCGGGCGGACCAGGGGTGTGGCCGCACCCCTCTGGCTACCTCCTGGCCTAGCTTGCTCTAGCGGTTTCATGGCAGCATGCAAGGGTGATTTAGGATAGTTACCTTGTTTACCTTGCACCAAACTGACCTTGAACATATATAAAAGGATGGGTGGAGTTCATTCTCAACACATATAGCATTTGAGCCTGTACACCATCACTTCTCTACTTGTAATCTTTTTACTCTTTAGTAGTCTTTTGTGAGCAAGCAAAGCTATCAAGGAGAGTTTGGCTCCTTGAAAGAAGAGAGAAATCTTGGTATGAATACTATGTGGAATTCTTCCAATGTCTTGCTCTCATTTTATCAATATAGTTGTGCTATTGAATTAGAGTATAGTTTTCATGTTATAATCTTGACATATGAACTAGCATATAGTTTTTATGTTATGAGCTTAACATATAAAACATTATGCTTAGTCATTCATACAACATGTATGATTACAATTAGAGCTAAGTTGAACTGGCGGTTCATCGTACCTTCAGGTGTGCATTTCCTACTCCACGGTTGAGGGGTAGGCGGCAGGTGGTGACAGTCCTATCCATCCCTCGTAATCCCCCATGTTTGGGTAGGGTGTAGGAGTCTAAATTCTCACATAAGGTTGCTGGCAGACCAGTACTCGGTGGCCTCCCGACCTATCTTACACTTATGTCTAGCTCTAACCATGTAATTTGTATGATCATCAACTGTTCTTTGCACGGCTGTATTAGAAAAAGCCTGCTCCACTTAGGAACATTCTTTTATTTTTTGTTTCTCTTTTATCCTTGAGGTTGGCCCAAGTGTGTGTCCACTATCCTCAATATACCATTTTGACCCCCATAAAAAACTTTGGTTCACTATGCAAGCATGTAATCTTGTTCATATCTATGCTAGACTCTTTACACCATGCCTTCCTTTGGGAAATATAAATAATGATACCCTAAATACTTCTGGGTGAAATGCTACAACGATAGATCCATGCGCTTATGGATATTTTCTGTAATTGTGAAGAACTATCATGGGTGTTCTTTGGTGGCTTTGCAAAGATTTATCCAAATCTTAGTGATGGTGCTAAGAAATACCAACAGGTGTTTCTGGCGCCATTGCCAGGGATGGATTCTATTTCCATACTTGGTGATTGCGCTAAGAAATGCCAACAAGCATTTCTGGCACCATTACCGGGGAAGGCATAGGTTTAAAAGAATCTAGTAGGACATGATCATGATCATATGCAAGAATGGTAGCCATAGTTTATGCAGGCTAACTCTACTTGTTTTCTCTTATTGTGGATGAAAATAAGATAGTGTATGACCAGTTACAACCTGCCAAAAAACTACACCAATAATCTAGAGGCACTCCTAAGGAAGAGCCAGTCGTACCGCTTCTTCTTCTGCTACTCCGCCAGCAAGTGAACTAGTCACCCTAGCACCGTCCACTACTTTACTCATGGCCAAGTCACTCCACGACTACTCCACCCCGCTGTTGCCAATGTGCCCGTTGGGCCCACTATCAACACGGGCACTGGAAATTTTGAGCTCCGGACTGGCCTCATAACGATGGTGCAGGCAAACTAGTTTTGTGGTTTGCCTAGTGAGGACGCAAGCGTGCACCTTTAGCACTTTCTTGAGCTGTGCGACACCATTGTCATAAAAGATGTCACACCAGCAAGCATCAGGCTCTATCTCTTTCCCTTCTCCCTCGTGGAGAAGGCGAAGCAGTGGTTCCACAAGGACAAGGAAGCCGTCAACATGTGGGATAAAATGTTCTACGACGTTCCTCGCAAAGTTCTTCCCCACGGGCAAAACCAATGCCCTAAGAGGGAGAATTTTAAATTTCTAGCATAATTCAATGGAATCTATCCCCGAGGCATAGGAAAGGCTGCATGATTACATCTAGGCATGCCTGCACCCCAGGATAGAGATGGGCTTGTGCTCCAAAACTTCTACCATGGATTAACATCCATGTCGAAGGGGCACATTGATGTCGCTGCTAGAGGGGCATTTCTTTCCCTCACCATCGATGGAGCCACAGCTCTCATCGACAAGATGGTGTCCAACCAAAGCTGGGGGGAAGAAAGAAAACAATAAAAAAGGCATGCATACTGTGAAGGAGACGGATATGGTTGCCGCAAAAATGGACCTTTTACTGAAAAGACCGGATGAGCGTGCCACTGACAAGGAGGCATTGAAGGGCACCATCCAGGCCATGGACTCATATATGACATGTGTGGTCTGTGGATAAGTTGGACGCTCATGGAATGACTGCCTCGAGACCCATGAAGACACCACATATATCAACAACGGGTTCTGATAGAATAACAATGGATGGAACAATGAGTCCCGCCCGCAAGGAGGTAATTCGAATTTCAATTCGAATCAACCTTCCTTGAAAGACTTGACCCTAGCCCAAGCAAAAATAAATGAAAATATCACTAAAAAGTTGATATTTAATGATAAAATATTGGAAAATATCAAATCTAAAATTGAAAGTCTATCCTCCGTCGTAAAGAATTAGTTAAGTTTTAATAAAATGATTGAAACTCAAATAGCATAAATAGTTGCTGCTATTCCTATCAACAATATGGGGAAAATCCCGAGTCAACCCGAGAATTCCCTTGAGTTTGTTCATGCAGCTATAGACAAATGGAGGAGGAGAAGTCCTACCCAACGGACTAAAAATGTTGAGCCCTTACCGAAGGTAAATCGGTAGTTATCCTTTACAATTATAATTTGCTAAATAAAAGTTGCTTAGAATTTCTATATAATAAAACAATAGACTATGCATTAATAAAAATAATTAGTTCACTTTTCATATATATACACTTGAATAAATCCTGCTTATCCTTCCATGTTCTATACAAGAAAGTTTTGGTTTGGAGTATGGTTAGTGTACCAGCATACCTTCATAGGCTTTTTAAAATTAAGCATGGTGCTTAGGTTGATTAGCCTACCTTGATCAAATTAAACATGATGTCTAGTTTGATCATTACACCAAAACTACTGAGTATAGACATGGGCAGGATAAACAAAAGTACAAAACTATAAATGAAACCATATATAAATATATGCAATAAAACAAATAACTTACCTCGGAGTCATCACCAAGCAATCTCGGACCATAGGCCTCAAGCAAGCTTTGAGGAGAACCCCCGCAATGGTACCTTGTATCTTTTTTGCATTTTAATTTTTGCATTTATTTAATTATTAGCATTTAAAAAATCAAAAAATTAAAAAATACCAAAAAAATGAAATATGATAAAAATAACAAAAATATGAATTCCACTCGTCATATGTGTTTTAAGAGTGTTTAGTTTCTCCTAAGTTAAAATGATGAATAGTTGTTCTATCTATAATTCATCTTTACCTAGGCTATAACTTAGTATTTCTCCAAGATCTAAGTTTGTTAGCTAAAAATGTCTCATCTTAAAAACTTGAAAACTTGTGGGTTGCAAAAGCATGCTCCTTACTTTCCATTTAGGATCTATACTGCGTCAATAATTAGCACTTTTCTTTTAGGAACCTACTAAGGGTCATGTACTCCTATTTCTCTACTACCACCGTTCATCTTAGATCACCATTTTAATCTTGTCCGTCCGTTGAGCCCCAGCCGTAGAGCTGAAAATCTTTCCCTATTCTGAGTACGAGTAAATGCACCTGAAAGTTTCATCAACATTTAATCATATGTCAGTTAGTTTTTTCCGTTGATTTTCATCTATACAAACCTGGAGACATGCAATACCAGAGGTGAACTAGCGGCATTCAATTGTGCATGCATGTCCAGTCCCCTCCCCCACAATCTAGACACTGCTCAACGCTCATGCATCTGAACCGGCTCCTCAATTTATTAGTCTACGTCATTCGCACACCTTCATTCAAATTTAATTTCCATCGAATTGATTTATTGTTTGAGAGTTCCTAATCTAATTGTTTATATAAATCACCAACTGTTTGTGTCTGATTGGTCGCACAATTATATCCCATCGGCATCCGGTTTGGATAATCATCCATTTTGGCGGTTCGACCTTGCTACCTGCATGGCACGTCGGTCCTCCGCGCAGCCTCTCTCTCCCATTGCTAGTGCTCTCTCAGCTTGGTGCCTCTGTTTTTTCTGCAGGGCTCTCAATTTTGTGCCTCTGTTTCTTCTGCAGGCAGTGGACAATTCGGCAACCAACAATTAGAAGGTATTCACTAATCACTTCATTTTTCCTTGATTTGTCAATGCTATTAAGGTTTTCCATCAGAACTAAAACTACAGACATAATAGTGGCTCAATTGATCTAGATATGAAAACATGTTTCATTTGATCACTTTGTGAGCTCTTGCCTTTTGTTATCTTAGTTAGCCCAAGTTCTCTTTTAATAAAGGGTAACATTATTTCTGAAAAAAAATGGCACATGATGCTTTGAGATGCCAAAAGTCTCTTCCTCTACTTATTGTCGTTGATGCCTCAGGCATATTCTGAGATATTTACTGAATATCTGTATACTCTGCTGCAGGGCAGCGTAACATTGTGTATGTCTGTCAGGTTGGTAATTCTCTCTTTTTTGGCGTCAGACCTTAATCTCTAAAACTCAACTATTTACCCAAGAAACTGCTACTTTCAACATTCCTGAAATTTCTGCAGCAACGCACGGAGAATTAGCCTAGTTTGTATGTATATATAGGTCCTCACCTACTCCAGCCAGTTAACCACAAACAAAAAGAACGATAGCTCATTCATTTACATATGTTCAACAAATCATAAGGTGCAAGTAGTTGCTCCTTGACCGAATCAACCGATAAATGCAATCGACCAAATAAACTTCGATGTCAAAAGAAAAAGATTACACACTAGACAGTTCACCTATAAGCAATTTTCACATCGATGCAGCAATCATACCATTGCCTAATAGGCTCAAGAAGGGTTGACGAAGATCTCCAGGTCGAGAATCTCGGGGGTGACGGTCTTCCACAGCACATAGCCGCGCGCCATCCTGAACTGCCCCGTGCCGCCGACCACTGAGAGCTCCCTCACCGGGACGCTGACGTCGTCACGGCCCATCACCGTGAGCGAGCTGCCGGCGTATGGGCCCGAAGTAAGAACGACATTCATGTTGACGAGGAACTCGAGGTTCGCCACCGACGCCACCATGTAGTAGCCCTGCGCGCGTCCCACCGTAGTGGACGACGCTGACGTCCCCTCGGTCAACTTGTCGTCGATCACCATGGTGTTGCCGAAGTTGCCCCGTGGGCCGTTAACCACTCGCACCGCCGTTGCCGACGGGCCACCCGTCACGTCGTGCATGTAAAAGTGCAGGTGCGCCGATGCCGCCTCGACCCGTCGCATCGCCGTGCCGGCGGCGAGGACCACGAGCAATGCCAGCAACACTACTAGGGAGAGCTTGGAGCAAGCCATGAGGAGAAACTGAGAGACGGGGTCAGGACAATGCTCTCTAGCCTGGCAATATACGCTTATACAGCAGGACGGAGATCGATGGAGAATCAATGAAAAAAAACAAAATGCTACAGCTGTCCCTGTCTACCTACCGAACGTGGTAGCAGTTGGATCGGATCGATCATGCATGTTTTATCGATTAAATATTTAACGACATGCAGCGACAAACATGGATATATAGAACGTGTACAGCTGGACTAAAGGGAATAACAGAACACTTGATCCGTCCTTACCTTGGTAGAAAAAAAAAATTACGATCTCGCTGGGGTTCGATATAGGCCTCTTAAACGAGGAAGGCTGTAATTATTGGTTACATGTACTTAGGCCTCTTTAGATAGACTAGAACTAGTTGTCAGTGTAGACCTGTACTAGAATTAGTTTTTGGTTGGCTAAGGGCAGTGTTAGGAACGCATATCGGTAGAGAATTAGAAGGATCGGGGAAGAATTAAGGAGCAGGAAGATCACACACAGAAGTAGGGAGGAGGACAAGATTAGTTCAGAGATCTGTTATGTTGATTCTTCTTACCCTCCTCTCTCTACTCTCTCTTGAACACATTGGCATTAACAGCACATGATCCCCATAGGTGCAACTGTGGCTAGTCCTACGGATCACGCCCACTCAGGCCCACTGATCAAAGCACTCGGATGCCTCACGTGGTCACTGTTTCAGCACTGGCGCGCTTGCATTTTCCCGTGCCGGACCTGCTACAGTGTTTGCCAATTCATATTTAGCTTCAGAGCTTGGGTGTTCAGTACTAGTAACATCCCCTCCCCATTTAGGACCTGCTTGTCAACAAGCAGGTGCACGCAGAAAGCGTTGACGAAGGGCTTAATAGTCCTCCTAGGTAGCCAATGAAGATCCGACCACTTGATGAGAATCTGTAGCACAACATCTGTGCCAATAGAGGAAACACGCCACTGCAACACACGCTCGGGTGCCTGAATGCCATCAAGGGAACAAGGAAGATCCACAACCGATAGATCAGCTGGTATAGCCTACTTGAGTTGAGAAACATGGTAGACGGGTTGAACCTGAGAAGACTGGGATAACTGAAGCTTATAGGTGACTGAGCCGATGCGTGCCAACACTTGAAAGGAGCCGAAAAATTTATAGGGCAGCTTCTGATTGGCTTGGGGTGCCACAGATGATTGCACATATGGTTGTAGCTTCAAGTATACCCACTGACCAACACTGAGTTCTCGTTCAAACCATTTCTTAACTACTTGTTGATTCATACGTCACTAGGCACGCAAAAGCTGCTGCTGAATCCAGCCTTGCATTGATGTCGTGGTCTGAAGCTAGTCAGATAAACCAGTGGACGGACTGGCAGACTCCACAACAACTCCGAAATGCCGAGGGGGGCAACCATAGAGAGCCTATAACAGAGAGCGGCCAATTGCAGAGTGCCAACTAACATTGTACCAATACTCAGAAAGATGAATCCACTAGTACCATTGAGACGGAGTGGCACTGATGAAACAACGCAAGTATGTTTCCATGCATTGGTTAACCCTTTCGGACTGGCCATCTGATTGTGGATGGTAGGCCAAACTCATTGGACGGTTGCAGACATCTGTATATGTGTCCAAAATGGACTATATCTCAACCGACATAGCAAACTAATAGATTGTCAGGCTTGGCCTGTTCAACAGACAATAGCTAAATCATGATTTCCTTGTGTACTGCTGATGAACAACCATGAAGAGTGACTATAGTTGAGCCATAGGGAATCTAAATCCACTTCAAGCGCCAACGTACTTTCATAGGACTATAACTAGCCAACAAATCCATGACCAAGATAATGTCATATGGCTGAATATTGAGAGCCTTCTGTCACGACCCGGTCTTGACACCCTTATAAGCATCAGCATCATAAGCATCTCTGCATTCGAAATCTAAAAACTAGAAACTGAATTGCACTACATTCTGCATTCAGTCTACTCACTGTTGAGTTGACAGATGGTCTGCCAGCACCACCAGACCATTTGCCAATTCATCTGCATGCCTTGACAAAGTTCAGTCCTTGTCAGTCAGTAAATGGACACCATCAGATAGTCTGTCATCACGATGGAGCATCCGATAGAGTCATCCCGTGTAGAAATGTGAAATGTCACTTTGAGAGATCACCTGGCCCCACCGAAGTGCACACCTGTCCAGCTCGTGAGATGGCCAAGGCAGAGCACCCACCAGCTCAGTCACTCATTCTTGCACTCCCATTCTCTCTCTAGTTCATCTCTCTCTCTACTCTTTCTCACACTCAAGCAAGATAAGAGGAGAAGGAAAGGAGGAGAAAGGAGAGGGGATTGAAGCTTGGATGCAGCAAGAGATGGCCATGGAGACCACCTAGAAGCCCTCATCCACAAGAGGTAGGGGTTCAGAGAGGGAGAAGCCCTCTCACCCTTACCATAAGGAGCTAGGAGGAGAAGGAAGCAAGAAGAAGAAGATTTCGAGTTCCCAAGGGGGAGATCCAGCTGCTCCATCATCTTGGAGAGCTTTGCATCTTCCCACTGTAGCCCTTGGTAAGGATCTAACCAAGCCAAACATAGGATTTCACTTTTAGGAGCCATGACTTAAGAAATGTCAATTTGTGGCCTAGGTTTAGTTTGCACCCAATGTAGCTAGAACCAACTGGCTAGATATGCTCCATAGAACCCTAGGAACCTACCCTAGTGATAGTTTAGACAAGCAAGTATCACAGATGATGATATGGATTTTGAGTTGCTAGAAGTATTCACTATCAGTAATGATGGAGGGTCTGACGTCACCGGCGGAGTGTCCATCAATACTGAATAGCTCTCTGATTCACTTGCATAGAACACACTATAATTCACCAGAGTCTCCACCACCGCACTAGAGTGTCCATTGAATTATAAATCAGAGACAGAGGAGTCCCAGAGAACCTAGTCCTCAGCTTTTGATACAGTGGAGCATCCATCGATATTGCAGAGTGTCCGCTGAATTATAAAGCCTGAACCTGAGAGTATCTAGTTCACACCGGATGATCCGTCACACACATGGAGTATCCGATAAGGCCTGAGCACTTAGCAGCCAGCATAACCCTACAAACCTAATCTGATAGATGGTCCGTCACCATGATGGAATGATCTGTTGAATTATAAATCGAACACAAAGAGATTCCTGAGAGCACTTACCCTATACCAGAGTGCCCAATCCTATATCGGAGAGTCCGATGATCCCAGAGTGCCAATTTCCCACTTAATCCCGGAACCACCGGAGCATCCAACATCCATGCTAGACTATCCAATAGTCACCAGTCAGTAGACCTTTAGTGTATACCTACACACTCACTCATGTAACACTAAAGCTTAACCAACTAAATATCATTGCATGACATCTCCTAGCATGAGCATTATACTTTATGCAATTCACTCATCAAGCATCATGCATGTATAGGTGACGTGATTCCCGAAGATCTTGTGCTTGAGGAGGAGCCTTAGGAGGAAGAAGTTGCCAAGCCTAGCAACGACGTCCAAGGCAGGCCCCTATGCATCCCTATGCTTTTTAAATGCATAATGAACTATGGTTATTTATTTCATCGCTATGTTACTATATGACTAGTGAACCAGGAGGGATTTACCTCCAAGTCGTATCCACATCTCGCCACACTAGTCAACCATGTGTGTCCTCACCCTGCTTAGTATGCTTAGATCATAGAGTCAAGCTAATGATGGATTTCTCATTACTCGCGTGATGATATCATCTACCAAGCAACACCTTTGGGGAGGGATCAACACTTGTTCCACTTGGGAAAGGGAAGGATAATGGTCGACAAGGGGTATGGTCATGGCAAGAAGGGGGATTCTTGAATGTCAAAGCTTGCTTATTGATTAAGGACCATGCATCCATGGTAGTGAGTAAAAACATAAAATTGTACAGACCACTTGTCGCCAATGGGGGTGACAAGCCAAGTAACTGATTGCGACCGTTTTGTTTGTGAAACTGGCAAGGGGTTTGCGCTAGTTAGGAATGTCCGAGACATTGATTGGAGACCAGTCGAACCTTTGTTGAACATCTTGGCTGGGTTAGGGAAAGGTTGTCGAGGTTGATGAGGACATCATTGGCTCGAATATGACCATATTAACCACTTCAAACTAAAGGTGCAACCATTCTTTATGAGGCTTATCATTGATACATTTGATGAATTGGTGCTGCACCATAAAATGTGTGTATTTTCATTTTCAGAATTACTTACATGGATGAAGAGAAGGTTCAATTGCATATGGAAAGAATGGAAGGTTAATGAAGTTGATTGGGGACCAAGTCCAAATATTCCTAATGTCATCCACCAAGCCACCACATCACTTTTGGCTCAAAGAAAGAAAGAGTCCAAGTCCAACACGTTTTGGAAGATGAATTCGGACTGCAGAAGAGTCCCAACTTTCGACGGTTGCCACGACTTCATACGGACTCCGATTGGGACGTTCTAGGACTTTTTGGAAAGCTTATCAAGTCTACTTTCCAACGGATCTGGACTCATGCCGATATCTTGTTAAATACGTCTTCAGTTCTCATTTTAATACCGAGACCTTTTCTGTCCACGGTGCTGCGTCACCTGATTGTTGCCCGATGGGCCGTGTATCAAGTGGGGCCCAATAGGGGCGTGTCCTAGGGTTGTGGGATGACCCCCACCACGTCCAGGTCGTCCTCTACCCTCTCATATACCTCCATAGCCGCCACAAAGAGATTGGGTTTTTGTTTTGATGTAAGCTTAGCTCCTGCTACTTCCTGGTAGACACGTGTGTCGGTTAGACCATCTGTTCTACTCGATCTGGAGCCCCACCTTTATGTGTATTAGATCTGAAACTTCATCTCATATTTGCAATTGAGTGCTTGTTCTACTTGTTCTTGCTTGTTCTTCGATTGCTTGCAGGAATAACCATAGTGGTTTGGTTGGTTGTGATCCGCAAGATCGTGACAACCGCTGGAATTGGGTGTATCGATCGCTAAGGTGCAGCATCCTTGGATGGTTGTAGTCGGGTCGTGAATGTCTCTCCAGTGAAATCGAAGTTATCCTTCTCCACCGAAAGATTGGGACACACATACTCTTATCAGAGGTATCCCTTCTGTACTAACGGGTCTTATGGGTGATATCCCTTGTTCAAGTGGGGTTAACTAGTACCCCTCTGCAGAGTTTACATTTGAAAGCAATAAGTTCTAACTTCTAGATGTAGACTAGAGATGGGTTTGGAAATTAGGACTCGTGGAAGATTGAGCTCCAACTAGCTAATTGTTGACGGTCATTAACATCAATCATAAACCGTCCACATATCTTGCATATGTACTTAATTCATCACCAAACATAGATCTAGGGGTTTAAACTAATAAATTCCACAAGTTTTGGTGAATCTATGTTTGTAGGAGGATTTATTCAAAAAACCATCAAGGTGGGACCCATTTGTCTGATTAAATCATGTTTATCCATGACAAAACCGAATTAGGAAGACTCCAGAACACTCCAGAAGACTCTCCACCGAAGATCGAGCGAAGAGGCTAATAGGGGGGCTAGCCAGCCCCACCTGCAGGTCGGCTGACCTACTGGCCCCACCAGTCAGTCCCTCCTTGCAACGCTGGTTCTCCATTGCCTTAAAGATCAAATGCTATTGTTTTGAGTTGATTTGATTCGAGGGCTCAGAATTGATGGTTCCCACTATATAGCAGCCCTACCCCCTCCCTGAAGACATCTCTAAAACCCTAATTGATATCTCTTATTTAGATCAACACACACCAGGAGGATTAGGTCTAGAACTTTCCAATGTAGTAGTTTAGTAGCTCGGGAGTGAGGGTCGAGTTGGGCTCATGCTCAAGTTCGGGATCTAGTTTTGGAGGCTTGGCAAAGCCTTGTATCTTCACTTCTATATCTTCTAAGACTTATTATCAATTTATCATATTCCTACCTACATGGCTATGCTTACCTTGAATACATATCTTGCTTAGTTAAAGGTTAGGATTACTTTTGTGTATGGGTTCATAGAGCACTTAGCCTGCTAGTTTATCGGTTGGGCTAAGTAGCTGAGCCTCGTGTAAGCATGGTGCTTATATGATGCTCTACCTATGAGTGCACCCTGTTCCCTAGCCATGTGGTAGCAGTGAGAGGTGATAGCCCCCTCTATCCTCTGTAGTCCACCCCATGTGAACAGGTTCTTAAATTGTAAGACCGTAGTCGCGTCAGTAGAGTTATCTTTTGTGGAGCTCTACCATCTACCAGCGTCCCGAAGTGTACAAGAGTAGGGTTAGTCTTAGTTATACTTGAGTATACTTTGACCATGTAATAAAAATATCATAGGAATCTACCTCACCCATTGTTCTCCTGAGTTAACTAGTTATTTATCTTTAATGATCAATCCCCTGAGTGTCATTATACATAAATTCATATCATTACATTAACCCCTACTCTAGTTATGCTAGTATGTTGATTAATAGTTACCCCTTTGTTATCCAATAATCTTTACTCCATTGTTTCCCTATGGTAAAAATACAAATAGCGATATTGGAATATTCCTGGTAAAATGCTACACTAGTATTTTGTGCACTTGTGGAATCCTTCATATTCTATTTGCGCTATTAAATATCAACAAGTATTTTTGGTGCCATTGCCAGGGAAATAATTGGCATAAAGATCAATAGCATACCGCTAGCTTGAGTAGAATTACCCATGTTCTGTTATATTGTGAAATAGACATGACAACAGGTGCCATTTTGACCTTTTAGCAAGCTTCTACAAGAAAAGAAGAAATATTGAAGAACCCAGGGTGCCTAAGCATTCAAGATCTATCAACACTGGAATGCTACCATCTCATAGGTTTGTATGGACATATATATTCTCTAACCATGTGTAGATTAGAGAAAAAGGTCAACATCACAAGAATTCAAATCACATCTCAAATGATGAATAAAGATGCTACAATACTCACAAGTTTCATCATGTTAGCCATGGTAAGCATGATCAAGAAAGGTGAGATAGTCTTGCTCATGGACTTTAAACTTGATGAGTAGTTACCTTTTAAATTCCTTGCATTCCACTGCACATTTTACTTTAAATAATCCATACATCCATTTTGTTTAGTTTGAATTCTCTCATATCAAATCCATAGCATGTTTAGTTCCATGCATATATCCATGCCACTTGCATCATTTACCTTAAAAAATCACTCACCATGATCATGCTCTTTCATCTCTATTTGACTAAATCTCTAAAATGGTTTCATGCTACTTTTGTCTGCCATAGTATGCTTTGGTTTGAAGTACTGTACATACTTACATTGGCTTTTAAATTAAGCGTGGTGCTTAGGTTAAAATGCCTTCCTTAATCAAAATTAGACACGAAGTCTAATTTGGTTATTGAACTAAAAATTACTTGTGTAGACACTAGATATTTTGTTGGACTAACCCCTATAGAAAACTCCTAAATTCAATCTGGGTAAGTCAAGAGATGAATTCACATCAGAGATGAATCAAGGCATGCAATGAACTCCAACAACTCTGTGCAAAAGAAGACATAGCCCATTTTCATCGAAGGGAGAACTGTGAGTATCAAAATTCATTCACTTTGTCTTTTGCTGCAAGATACCTTTGCCTTGAACCATGCTTGAATGCAGCGAACAAATAAAATTTGTTATCAAACATGATAAATAAAATCTACACTAAAGTAATTAAAAAACCACCTTTTCATTAGCATAGATGAAAATCACACAAATTATGGACAACCTGTATTTCAAATTTGTTGTATTCCTTTGGGGTATGTGTCCATTAATATTTTGTAGAAAAGAATGAATCTGCATTGTGCCTATCCATGGTTTGGTATGAACCTGCCAAACCACCACTTCGGATATGGAACAAAGAAGAAGGAGACGAGTGCCATAAAATGGATCTACAATAAAAGCACTCACTCTTAGGAAGTTGACGAACAAAGCAACAGGCCACAAGTAACGTCGAAGGCAACCTAGCATTGAGCCTTTCTAGGACTCAAGCTAGGAGGCTAATGAGAAGTAGGGTGCAACTCACATCATATCAGCCAATCTGATGCCTCCTTTCATCACCTTCGGAGACACCATCTCACACATCGTCAACAAGGACAAGACAATGAGATGCCACTATATCATGGCATACATTCTCATGCTAACTAACATCATCAATCAATGGTTCACTGCCAATTGTCTCATGAGACCATGAAAAACTACGGTTGCAAGGTGATGTCCCTAAGTCATTGGAGATGAAGCTTTCATACAAGTACCAATGAGGTTCCTTCCTCAATCATCAAGATGGCTGGCAAACAAAGAAGAACAACTCTTCACGCTGCTAGAAGACAAAGACCATCAAGGATGAACTTGAATTTGCATCTCTAATGAACACCAATTCATTGACCAAGAACTAAACAAAATCAAGATTGGTTGATGAGAGAAGAACAAGTAATTGTTCAAATGGTACAAAGAAAAGGAAAGATCCTGCTCAACGGACAACAAGCCTTCACTGATAGGAATGAAACAATGAGAGGAGCAGAAGGTTCAAACAAAGTGTCGAGATCAACAAAAGAAAGGACAAAAGATTGGCATGACAAGAGGATGAGAAAGAAGGAATACAACATATGAGACAAGATGCTCATGAATAGCTCAAGATGCGAAGTTAGTCAAGCAAGGAAGGCTTCAAGCAAAAAGAAAAGATCACCACAAGTCATCTACCCTTCATCATATAGTGCCATCAAACTCCAATGATGAAGGTAACATCTTAAGGTAAGTGATCATTATTTAAAAAAGCTTTCCTTTAATCTTGCTATTCATATAAATAAAGAAACAAACATGTTTGGGTTACAACCTTGCTTGATCCAACCTGATTAACTCACATGTTTTATTCCTTAAGTTTGTTCGTAGCACCACTTTCTTGATCTCACAATCTTAACCAAATGAGCTAAAATATTGCATATCTTATCCTTGGAAGATAATCATAATCATTTAAGGTTAGATACATTATAGACAGTCCTACATAGGTTAAGCAACTCCACTCTTTTTGACAAATGTATTCAAATGCCACATTCATACTCATCCTTTTGATCCTATCACCCATGTTGTAAGAATGAATGCACATAACATTAACTGTAACATGATTCGATGTGCCTAAGGCTAGAGAGAAAATATAAATAAAGTTTTGGTTCTGTTGGTGTTTTCCCACCAACAGAGCCCATACAGTTGATCTCTACCATGTCTTTATGAGCAGAAGTCACTTCGAGCAAAGTGTGGGGGAGTTGATCGCCTAAATTCTACAAGTGAAAGTTCTAAACCGGCAATAATGATGCACATAAGATGCCACCAGTTTCTACTACTGATGGTTAACTTTGAAATACTAAACAAGGAGGAGGAACAAGTCAAGAAAAGATGAACCTGTCACATCAAAATCAAATTCAAAACCAATACGGATTTGGCAGAAGAAGGTAGCACCACCATTGGAAGTGCCACTCTTGGAGGCACCATCACAAGAATCCTCATCTTCAAGAGCGAACCGAGGTACTCGATCAATGAACTTCCACAACTATTAGGGCAAGATTATGAAGCAACCTCAAGTGGGCATCAGGGAGGATGCATGTCTTTCTCTGGCCAAAGGTAAGCATGGGACATGAGATGGCCAACCTTCAGCAATAACAACAATAGCAAAAATCAAAATTGGAAGGCTCTATTCCAGCACCTCCACATCCAGCCACCTCAGTGAGCAACCACGACAACAACCAGCTTGGGGGAGAAGGCATCCCCCGTCTATCTAGATAAGTATTTCTTTTCCTTTTATTATTCTTAGTTTGCTTTATATATATATATATATATATATATATATATGTGTGTGTGTGTGTGTGTGTGTGTGTGTGTGTGTGTGTGTGTGTGTGTGTGTGTGTGTGTGTGTGTGTGTGTGTGTGTGTGTGTGTGTGTGTGTGTGTGTGTGTGTATTAGAAAAAAAGATGAATAACTAAAAACAAAATAAAGAGAGTGTGTCTAGTTTGCTTTAATTTATTTTTTGGAGCTAAATAAAATAAAAAGGACTTTGAAGATAATCTTTTAAAATGGAAATGATGATGTTTTAATTCCTTTCAAGTACCTAGTTTTCAGCCTTGAATTCTCCTGAGTTTTAAATAAGATTGTTTTGATATAAGAATTCACTCTAAACTTAAAACTCGTGGGTATCATATGCTTGATCTAAGTCTAGGTAATTGATGGATATGATATGAGAAGGTCTGAGCTGTTGTTTATCTTGTTCCAAGTGTCACAAAAATTCTAGAAATTTACTTTTTGGAAAACACAAAAAAATGTTATGATGAGTCCTATATGACAAAGCTTGAATTCCTACTAGAGCCATACATGTTATTTAGGCCAGCAGAACTTCCACATATATGCTGCTTGTATTGCATTGAGTTTTGTCAAGCTTTGTTGATCCTTATGAGAGATTTGTTAGGCTCTTGAAATCAAGATCACGTACACACCACCCAAATATGCACTACTCCTATACTGGGAGTAGGCGCAAAAACATGCTTTCCATTTAGATCCACCCAAAAATGTTTTACTCCTACACTAGGAGTGAAAACAAAAACATGCTTGATAGGTTTTTCATCCACCAAATAAATGCTCCAAGTTCTTGTTGCTATCTCTCAAAAGTTTTGTTGTAGAAAAGAGACAGGGGGCTATGCAAAAGTAAATGAAAAAAGAGAAAGAAAAAGAAAAATAGACACAAAAGTGTCTGAGATATTTAAAACAATGAATACTTAGATGCCCGCCTGAAAAAAGAGAAAAGAGAGAAAAGAATAAAGATAGCCCTTGTTCTCTTGCAAAAATATTTCCACATTTCAAAAGAGAGATGTGTCAAGCAGCGTAGTACAATTAGGTTAGCCACCATATATATCTACCAAATATTCCACACACATGCACATCTTGATTTGATTGTATGACATTTTCTCTTTGGATCCATTGTTTGACTTTACAATATATGCATTGCAAGTATGCTCTCTAGTTTTATCCCTACCTATGAACTCCACATAGGCTTTAGGAAGAAAAGGCAACAATAAGATATGCCTTTATACTTCTTAAGTTTTGAGCATGATAAACTTAGAGTTCATCTTAAGTTGAATGTTTTAGTGGGTTGCAAATGCTAGAACCAAGAATAGGCTTCTGTGAGACGTGTTGTAGTCATGATTAGAGTAAATCTTTGAACCTATCTGAGGAATAGTAAAGACAACATGGAGTCTTGTTTTGCAAAAATGCTAAAACTCTCTTGCTAGAAGTTCCTCAATGGCGATAAATTCCTATTGGAGCCAAATAAATATCCACTCATACATGATAAAGCCACCTAAAAGTTGCTTGTTTGTTTTGAACTTTTTCAAGCCTTATTGATCCAAGTAGAGAAACTTTTCGTGCCTTTTGATCATGATCACGTACACCCACATATTTATGTTATTCCTACACTGGGGATACATAACCACATATGCATTCCATTTGTTATTGTTCTATGAGAATCAAAGTTACCTCTCTAGCTATCTTACATCAAAAGAGAGGAATGGGCTACCGAAAAAAATGAGGGAGAATAAAAGAGCAAAAAGCTCTAGTGTTTAAAAAGAGAGAGAAAAAAGAAAGAGAGTGAGAAAAAGAAAGTAGCCATGCCCTCTCAAAAAGAAGCTAGAGAAGGGGAACTTCTCAAAGGAGTGCCACTTCCACCAAATATACCACACACATGCACATCTTGATCAATTTGTAAGATTTGTTGCTCCTTGTGATCCAAGTGTTTGATGTAGCAATATATTCAATTCAAGTAAGCTATGCTTTTACCCCTACCTTGGGCTCCACATAAGCTTTAGGATAGAAATTAAGGCTAACATTCATGGCCTTGGTGATGATTTCAAACTTCATTGAGTGACTTGAGTGTACTATCTGAGGAACTTAGGCAAGATTTCTTTCAAAATCATTTGAAAACCTCTAGGAAGTTTGAGCTAAACCAAAGTAGGTAAAAAGTATCTATCTAGCTACACTCTCTTTCACTTACTTGTATCAAGGTGAAGGCTATAAGCCCCACATTGCTAAGACTGATGGTGAAATTTCTAACTACTGACATGTTCAATTCAAGAGATAGTATCTGTTTGTATATGAGTTTTTGAAAGGTGTTACATTGTATACAACTCCTAATCCAACAACCTATTCCATGCTAAACTTGCATCTTTGTTGAGGACAGCAAAGGGGTAGCTTAGGGGAGCTTGTTGATAGTCAATAACACCTGTTTTGACCATCAACATTCCACCCAAAAGTATGAAAATTCATCATCACATGTGAAGAATTATGTTTAAATTTCATCTAGTTCCACTTGTACTTAGAGAATTATTTGTATGTAGGAAATACAGAAAATTTTGGTCAAAATGGCCAAGATTAACTCACGAGGGATTGATGGGCCCATTGTCATACACTTGGAGCTCTCCACCGACTTACCAACTAATGTACCTATCAAGTTTCACCATGTGTTGGCTTCATAACCACCATTGGGAGCCACCCAACACCGTTGGATGCTAAGGCAGTGCATCCAAGGGCTGGCCGGCGCACCTATGCCGCCACCCAGCGCACCACGATGGCCATCGACCTCCCTGCTGTCTACAAATACCCCTCCCCTCACTCTACACCATAAATAGGGGGTGTGGAGCTTGGTGGAAGACATCCCATTCAGTTCTAGTCATTTCCAAGCTCTTCAAGCTTCTCTAGCTTAGCTTTAGCTATAGAGTAGTAGTCTAGTAGTGGAGTAGAGCAAGAGCGGAGCTTCTCAAAGTCTAAAAGAGTCTTCTAGGTCTAGTATAGCTCTTTTGTATTTCTTTCATTTCTGCATTACTTTATTTAGTATTTATTTAGTACTTTATTCTAGTATTGCTAGCTTTACTTTAAGTACTTATTCATTAGCATTTGTCATTAATGAGATTAGGTGCTTATTGTTTGGCATTAGTAGCATAGGTTATCTTACATTAGTAGTCTTTCGTTAGTACCGGTTCCATCATCTAGTTAGGGTGCTTTGATCTCATTTCATCGGAGCTCAGATCGAAGTAGTAAGCCTGTAGATTAAGCGTGGTGCTTAGGCTATAGATTACCTGTGAATACGGTTAGGCCTCCGGATAGATTGGGTTGGGGTAGGTGGCAGGTGGTGACAGCCTTGTCCATCCTCTGTATTTCCCCATGTTGGGTCTAGTTATTAAATCATAGGGCTCGTGGTAGACCTTGTCTATTTAACTCTCCTAGTTGGTAGGCTAGTTGTGCCCCAAAGAACTATTATATTTCTCCTAGTTATTTGTTTACCCTTAGTTACTAGGAACATAAATCGCTCGCTCTCAAACCTAGCTATCTCTGGTTAGCTTGTTAATAGTAGTTAGTTTAGGTAATTTACCCTCATCCTTCACTATTGTCCACCTACCTAGGATCAACTTAGAACCTACCTTTAGCAAATTCTAGTCCTATATAGATTCTAGCCTTCTGTCTTCCTAGGGAATAAAATATAAATTTGACACTCGATACTCATAGAGCGAAGGGCTACTTGATAGTTCTATGTGCTTGCGGAATCCTCCAATAGTCATTAAGAAATATCAACACCATGGATAGGGGCTACGATACCTGCAAAACTTAAGATCATATAGGGTGAGTACTCGAATGTACTCCGCAGGACTTACCCAATATAATAAACAAGGATTATGCAATTTGGATAGTAGCAAGGAATGTGAACATTTGCATAAAAGCAGTTGTACTAGAAAGTAAAGGTGATCTATGATGTAACAGTAACAAAGCATTGCATAGGTAATCTAGTGTAATCGATTAGTGTTGGTATTTGCTAATGCAAATAGAATATGAAGGATTCCGCAAGCACATAAAATACTATCATGACATTTTAATGGGAGTATTCCAGGTATTGTTCTTTATATTTTTACCACAGGGAAACAATGGAGTAAAGATTATTGGATAGCAAAGGGGTAACTACTAATCAACATACCAACATAACTAGAGTAGGGATTAATGTAACAATACAAATTTATGTATAATGACACTCAAGGGATTTATCATTAAAGATAAATAACTAGTTAGCTTAGGAGAACAACGGGTGAGGTAGATTCCTATGACATTCTTATTACATGGTCAAAGTATACCCAACTATAACTAAGACTAACTGTACTCTTGTACACTTTGGGACACCGCTAGATGGCAGAGCTCCACAAAAGGTAACTCTACTAACGTGATTATGGTCCTACAATTTAAGAACCTATTCACATGGGGTGGACTACAGAGGATAGACGGGGCTGTCACCTCCTGTTGCTACCACACGACCAGGGAACAGAGTGCACTCATAGGCAGAGCATCGTATGAGCACCATTCTTACATGAGAGCAAGCTAAGCGCTCTATGAACCTGTACACAAAAGTTATGTTAACCTTTAACTAAGCGAGATATATATTCAAAGTAAGCATAGCCATGTATATAGGAATATGATAAATTGATAATAATTCTTACAAGATGTAGAAGTCAAGATAAAGGCTTTGCCAAGCCTCCAAGACTAGATCTAGAACTTGAGGATGAGCCCAACTCGACCCTCACTCTTGAGCTACTAATCTACTACATTGGAAAGTTCTAGACCTAATCCTCCGAGTGTGTGTTGATCTAAATGAGAGAAATGAATTAGGGTTTTAGAGATGTCTTCAAGGAAGGGGGTAGGGGCTGCTATATATTGGGGGAACCATTAATTCTAAGCCCTCGGATCAAACCAACTTAAAACAACGATGTAGATTTGATCTTTAAGGCGATCGAGAACCAACGTAGCGAGGAGGGGCTAATTGGTGGGGCCAGTAGGCGGGCCAACCTGCAAGTAGGGTTGGTCAGCCTCTTGGCTCGATCTTCGGTGGAGAGTCTTCTAGAGTGTTCTGGAGTCTTCCTAAGTCAGTTTCATCCTGAATAAACATGATTTAATCTGACGATTGGGTCCACCTTGATGGTTTTCTGAATAAATCATCCTGCAAGCATAGATTCACCAAAACCTATGGAATTTTTTATTTTTACCCCTAGACCTATGTTTGGTGATGGAATTAAGTACATGTTTAGGATATGTTGATAGTTTATGATTGATGTTAACGACCGTCAACAAGCTCTCCCCACACTTAACCTTTGCTAGTCCCTGAGCAAAGTTAGACTTGAAAAAAGGATCAGGAGTTGCTATTATGCTCTCACGCCTCAAAAGTACATAGGTGTTCAATCAAAAATTCTCCTCCGAATCAGAATAAACTGATCTGCCTTTCAAACTTACCCATATTACCTCCAAGCATGGGGCTTCTGAGCCTTCACTTGGGTCTTGAATAATTCAAAGACAGAATAATCAAGGTTGCATGACAAGCTTTTGCAAAGTATCACAGAGCAAATATTCATCATCTCCAATTAATTTTATCATCATTTTATTAGAGCAGAGTTTTTCTCATAATAAATTTAAAGGCACTCCTATTCTACATTCTATGATCATAAATATTGAAACATAAAGCGAACATCAATGTAGAGGAAGGGTTTAAGATTTTCATATCTAAGCAGGGAGAGATGTCTCCCCTAAGCTTGCCTTTTGCATAAGTTGGAATGTCTTCTGGTGGCTCTTTTGATTCTTTTCTTTATTGACTAACTAATTACTACTAGAAGGCAATAAATGACTAGCTAAACCTATAACTCCTAGATAATTTATTCAATAGGAATGCTACTGAATTTTATTCATTAATATTAAATATTTTTTTATTTATTTTGTTATATGTGTTGCTTTAATGCATATCTATCCTATCAAGTATTAGCTACTACAAACTTTATTTATTAACATAGAGTAGCTAAATGCATCTAACCAACCATGCAATGTAAATCAACTTTATTGAAAATTTAAATATGATGCAACTAATGAAATGCAGTAAATGAATGCAAGGGATAGAAAACTTGCCTTTGTGTCGAGCTCAAGGTCATTCATTTGAGAAGTTTCCCTTCTCTAGCTTCTTTTTGAAAGAGGGCATGCTACTTTTTTCACTCTCTTTCTTTTAACACTAGAGCTTTTTGCCCTTTTATTCTCTCTCTCACTTTTTTCTATAGCCCATGCCTCTCTTTTTTTGATGTAAGATAGCTAAAGAGGTAACTTTGATTCTCATAGTGCAATAATGAATGGAAAGCATATGTGTTTGTGTATCCCTAGTGTAGGAATAGCATAAATATGTGGGTGTACGTGATCTTGATCAAAAAGCATGAAAAGTTTCTCTACTCAGATCAACAAGGCTTGAAAAAGCTCAAAACAAACAAGCAGTTTTTATGGTGGCTTTATCATGTATGAATGAATATGTATTTGGCTCTGGTAGGAATTTATCACCATTGAGGTACTTCTAGCAAAGAGAGTTTTAACATTTTGCAAAACAAAGCTCCAAGTTTACCATTCCTCATATAGGTTCAAAGATTTACTCTAATCATGGCTGCAACATATCTCACAAAAGCCTACTCTTGGTTCTAGCATTTGCAACCCACGAAAGCATTCAACTTAAGATGAACTCTAAGTTTATCATGCTCAAAACTTAAGAAGTATAAGGTTATATAACAAGCTTTTGCAAAGTATCACAGAGCAACTATTCATCATCTCCAAATAATTTATCATCATGTTATTAGAGCAGAGTTTCTCTCGAGATAAATTTAAGGCACTCCTCTCTACATTCTATGATCGTGAATATTAAAATTTAAACAAACATGAATGTGGAGAGGGTTTATGATTTTCATACCTAATTGAGGAGAGATATCTCCCTTAAGCTTGCCTTTTGCATAGGTTGGAATGTCTTTTGGCGGGTCTTTTGATTCTTCTCTTTATTGACTAACTAATTACTACTAGAATGTAATAAATGACTAGCCAAACCTATAACTACTAGATAATTTATTCAACAAGAATGCTACTGAATTTTTTTCATTAATATTAAATATTTTTTATTTATTTTTTTATATGTGTTGCTTTAATGCATATCTATCCTATCAAGCATTAGCTACTACAAACTTTATTTATTTACATAGAGTAGCTAAATGCATCTAACCTACCATGCAATGTAAAGCAACTTTATTGAAAATTTAAATGTGATGCAACTAATGAAATGCAGTAAATGAATGCAAGAGATAGAAAACTTACCTTTGTGTTGGGCTCAAGGTTATTCGTCCTTGGGTGGAGGTGTTTCCTCTTGTTCCACCTTGGAGGCCTTGTAAGGATCAGGGTCAATGAATGATGAGTTTGAGGACAGATCTTTCTTTTTACGCCATCTTTTTCTATTCTTCTTCTTCTTGACAGGTTTCTTTGGTTCTTCAATCAGCTTTGGCTTCTTTATCTTGATTCTCTTCAGATGCTTCTTCTTTTCCTGTTTCTCATTAAAGAGGGATTGTCTAGAGGCAAAAGCAAATATTTCTTTTCTTTCAGCAAAGTGGAATTGGATTTGCCCAGAAACCACATATATGCAAGCATTTGCAGTGTTAAGGAAAGGACGACCAAGAATTAAAGGTGTATCCTCAGTGTTACCCATGTCTAAGATCATAAATTAGTAGGAATATAGGCACTCCTAACTTTAACTAATAAATCAGTGGATACTCCCTCGAGATAATAGATAGATTGATCGGCCAATTGTATCTGAGGTTGATGCTAGGGGAGTAATAAACAACCTATCATAAGTTTCCTTAGACCTGATGTTAATACTAGACCCTAGATCACAAATGTCATTATGAAAAGTGTGGGGTCCTATGGAGCAAGTAATGATTGGGTTTCTAGGATCACCTTTCTTAATAGGAAATCCCCAACCATTCTTAGAGAAGTCATATGTCACACCCATTTATCGACCAAATGGAATGCATACCCTTATGTGCGCCCAGAGATCAATCACACATAAGTTCACAAATTATAACAAAAGTATCATCACAAATGTTATTACATCACGATATTTAAACACATAGTCTTAACACAAATGTAGCGGAAGTATAAATAAAAATCTCTCGTGGTAGCTCCAATCACAGGTACATTGACTGGTTGACAGCAAGACTAGTAATCTTCAGGGAAGTAGGCGTAGTAGTCACTATTACCTCCATCTGTTACCCATCCGGGATTTTTATCCAAGTAAGAGAAATAAACAAGCGTAAGTACATCTCGTACTCAACAAGTGTAACATGGGGTTCATGAGGCTCAAAAAGGCATATTCATTGGTTTATCAGCATGTAGCTTTTAGTTAGCATGATTTTAGCATAACAATAGCATCAAAATGTCTCAATATAAACATTAAACATATGATCCATGTGAAATGATTAATGAATAGCAAAAACTTAATCATAAACAATTATTCAACTATTCCATAAGGGTCCAAGGCCACTCGTGACTGTGAGCACGGCTGTTATAACAGTTTTACACTCTGCAGAGGTTGTACACTTTCACTGTGAGTCGTGTTACCCAAATGCCCGGGTTAATTACTCCCAAAACACTACCAAGGTGAGCAGGCAGGGTAAACACTATGAAGTCTTTCGAAGGTTCGTCTAACAAGTTAGGGCCATTAGATTCACTCGGCGAACAGATGTAGAGCCCCCCTTCCTGATGGCACAATAACACGCAGCCTATACACATGAGGACAGAGGCCGCACTATACCCGATTCGTCAAGCCATTCTTACGCCATAAAGGAATACCTCTAACAAGCTAGAAAAGGTCCTTCTATATGACTAAAGCTAGAGCCATATAGCCCCCACAGTTGTACTGTAAATCCCGGATTGTCGCTTATAGATGAGTCCTTATGGAGAGCAATTAGAGCATCAAAAGTAACCCCCATGCTCTAATCCCCTTTAAACATTAATCAAAATCATCTTTTAATGTTTGTTGCATATTCCTCTAATCAATTTACATGATCATAGTCCATGTTTAAGCACTAGCCACACTACTCAATGCAATATAATGGGTACCAAGGTAAAGGATCAATCGCTAAGTCATCCTTAACAAGGAATAAATGCATAATGATATTATTAGCATAAGGTGAATAGGACAACAAGGATAATCCCATGCTATACTTGCCTTGCTCAAACTGGTCCTGAAGATCTTGCTCGTAGTAAGGCTCTTGATCTCCAACGAATTTCTCACCGTCTAAACTCGATCAACCATAATCAACAACACACATCCAGAGGCAATCATGCATAGACAAACAAGACTATAATTAGAACAATACACCAACAGTAAGAAAATAAAATAAAAAGTCTTTAAAATGAATCTACAACTTGCTAGGATCACACAGACGCGAAGATCACGAAAATCGGATCTAAAACGACAAAGTTATGAATTTCCAAAGATTTCCTATAGAAGAATAAATACTTTAAAAAAAACTCGTAAATAAATTAATCCAAACCTACTGTACAGTTGTATAATTACATAGAGTTCGCAAATATGAATCTAACGCAATTTGAATGGACCAAATCGGAGTTAAAACGAAAATTCTACAACTAAAACAATCTGAATGGCAAAACTGTAAATATCAGAAAGCGTATTTTTCATTTACCGAAACGAAATACGTTTTCAACCGATCAAAGCGTACTCTGAGCTTTACGTTTTAGGACTGCGGGTTGATATACTAAAAACTCAGGGTTTCTTTTACAAAATTTCGAACGAACCGGTATCATTAAATAAGATCCGTCCGATTCAAAACGGACGGCCGAGATCAGATCGGGGTGAGGGAAAGAGAGAACGCCGGCGGCTACAGTAAGCCCGACGGCGGCGCCATGGCCGGACTTGGCCCGAGCTCGCCGGAGCTTGTGAAGATGACCATACCGAGCACCAATCGCCAAACCGAAAGTACCAAAAGAAAGAGCACATCACCGCGACCTTACCCCACGCGAGAACGAAGCGGAAGAGCAACCGGAGGGCGACGGCTAGCTCGTCAAGGCGGCGGTGGAGGCGGAACTCCGACGGTGACCTTCCCGGGATGTCGAAGCTAGGGTCTAAGCGGCTCAATGAGAAGCGGGGAGTCACGAGGTTCCATTTTATAGCCCGGAGGCGTCACTAAGTAAGGAAGGGAGGGAGATTGGAGGCGGATTCGAATCACCGAATCGGGAGAAGAAAGGAAAACGGCGTTCGTCGATGGAAAATGCCGGAGGAAGAAGAAGGAAAGGTGAGAAGAGACACTGACAATCGGGACCCACATGTCAGCGGCTCAGGGCGGAAAAACGCGGCCGCTGCGGGACGCGAGCGCGCGCGCGATGACGGGCCGTCGGGCCGTGACTTGGGCTCGGCCCAGGAGGAGAAGGAGGCCGCGGGAGGAAGGGAAAAACGGCCCGCGTGCGCTGGGCTGCGGAGAGAAACGGCCCAAGAGCAGAGAGAGAATAAGAAATCTTTTTCCCAATTTTTCAAATTCCTTTTTCAAAAGATTTTCAAATCCAAATTTAAATTTAAATCAAACCACTCATCTCAAAAATTTAAATGCAACAGCATGAGTGCACAAACATGTTTCTACTCTTATATTTGATTTTAAATTTATAAAAATTATTCTTATTCTAAATTTGCATGCTTCACAAAAATAAATATAAAAATCATATTTTCCTATTTTTCTTCTTTTCAAATTTTTAGGGTGTTACAATTCTACCCCCCTTAAGATGAATCTCGTCCCGAGATTCGACCGATGCTTACTCAAACAATTGCGGGTAGGTTTTTCTCAGATCCTCTTCTTGTTCCCAAGTAGCCTCTTCTGCTGTGTACCGATTCCATTGTACTTTACACATTTTAATTGTTCTACTTCTTGTGACTCTGTCCGCAGTCTCTAAAATTTTAACCGGAAACTCTTCATATGTAAGATCCTCCTCAACAGTAAGTTCCTCTAATGAAATCTGCTCCTCTGGTACTCATAAACATTTCTTCAATTGAGACACATGGAACACATCATGTACACCTGCCAAACTTTCAGGTAATTCCAACTGATATGCCACTTCACCATGTCTCTCTATAATCTTGAAAGGTCCAATATATCTTGGTGCCAATTTACCTTTCATGTTGAACCTTCTCACACTCCTCATTGGCGATACTTTCAAATATACATAATCCCCTACCTCAAATGTCAACTCCCTTCTGCGAGTATCAGCATAGCTTTTCTGTCTGGACTGTGCTATTTTTAGATTATCTCTAATCATTCTCACTTTCTTTTCAGCATCCTTTAATACATCAGGCCCATACACTTGACTCTCCCCTGTCTGATTCCAGAATAACGTGGTTCTACACTTTCGTCCATACAGAGCCTCAAACGGTGCCATTTGAAGACTCTTCTGATAACTATTGTTATAAGAGAACTCTGCATAAGGCAAACTCTTATCCCAACTAGTACCATATTGTAAAGCACAAGCTCTCAACATATCTTCCAATATCTGATTAATTCTCTCCGTTTGACCATCTGTCTGAGGATGATAAGCTGTACTAAAATTTAATTTGGTTCCCAATGATTCATGTATCTTTTGCCAATAATGAGATGTAAACTGAGTACCTCGATCAGACACAATCTTTTTAGGTACTCCATGTAGACTCACTATTCTTTCCATATACAATTCTGCCAACTTCGCACTGCTGTATGTAGTCTTCACAGGCAGAAAATGAGCAACCTTAGTCAGACGATCCACTATCACCCAAATTGAATCATATCCTCTTTGAGTCCGTGGCAACCCAACTATAAAGTCCATACCAACCTCTTCCCATTTCCACTCGGGTATCTGCATAGGCTGTAACAATCCTGCAGGTCTCTGATGTTCCGCTTTCACCCTTTGACAAGTGTCACACAAAGCAACATATTCAGCAACATCTCTCTTTAAACCATACCACCAATATTTCTCTCTCAGATCCAAGTACATCTTAGTACTCCCCGGATGTATGGAATAAGCTGACTCATGAGCTTCACGCAGAATTGCCATTCTGATATCCTTATCTTCGGGCACACACAGCCTTTTTCCAAACCATAGCGTACCATTATCATCCTTACGGAATCCTAGAGATTTACCTTTCGCTATGTTTTCAGCTATCTCTCTTAACTTTTCATCCTTCTGCTGACCTTTACGGATCTCTTGCTCTAGAGTAGGCTCTAATACTAATTCCACTGCATTGGTAGTAAATCCTAAGTTCAGATGCTTGCACTCGGCACACAATTCCTTTGGCATAGACATTACTTGTATTTCATTTGCATAACTTTTCCTACTAAGAGCATCAGCAACAACGTTGGCCTTTCCTGGATGATAATGCACCTCTAGATCATAGTCTTTTATCAACTCCAACCATCTACGCTGCCTCAAGTTCAGATCCGTTTGAGTGAAGATATACCTTAAACTCTTGTGATCAGTGTATATATCACTCTTGTGTCCAATCAAATAATGTCTCCATATCTTTAATGCATGAACTAATGCAGCTAATTCCAAATCATGAGTAGGGTAATTTAACTCATGCTTCCTCAACTGCCTTGATGCATATGCCACAACTCTACCTTCTTGCATCAGTACACATCCCAAACCCAATCGAGATGCATCACAATAGATAGAGAAAGGTTTACTCAGATCTGGCAAAACTAAGACGGGTGCAGTCGTCAATCTCTTCTTTAGCTCCTCAAAATTGGCCTGACACTTCTCGGACCACACAAACTTGGCATTCTTCTCCAATAATGCAGTCATTGGTTTTGCAAGCTTTGAAAATCCCTCTATAAATCTTCTATAATAACCAGCTAATCCCAAGAAGCTACGGATCTCACTCACATTGATGGGTGGTTTCCAATTCAATACATCTTTCACCTTGCCAGGATCTACTGATATTCCTCCATTAGAGACAATGTGACCCAGAAAAGAAACTTCCTTCAACCAAAACTCACATTTACTCCTCTTTGCATAAAGTTGGTGTTCTCTGAGCTTCTGCAAGACCAACCTCAAATGTTCAGCATGTTCTTCCTCAGTCTTGGAAAATACTAGAATATCATCGATGAATACCACTACAAACTTGTCCAGATATTCCATGAATACCTTATTCATCAAATACATAAAGTATGCAGGGGCATTAGTCAGACCAAAAGACATCACTGTATACTCATACAACCCATACCGTGTAGTAAAAGCTGTCTTTGGTACATCACTAGCACGAATCTTCAACTGATGATATCCAGAACGAAGATCAATCTTGGAAAATACACAAGCTCCTCTCAACTGATCGAACAGGTCATCAATCCTAGGTAATGGGTACTTGTTCTTAATAGTAACCTCATTAAGAGACCGATAATCTACACACATCCTCTGAGTTCCATCTTTCTTATCCACAAAAATCACTGGTGCTCCCCAAGGTGAAGAACTAGGACGAATAAAACCCTTATCCTGCAACTCCTTGATTTGTTTCTTAAGTTCTTCTAATTCATTTACTCCCATTCTATATGGACGCTTAGCTATAGGTGCAGTTCCAGGTAATAATTCAATAATAAATTCAATGTCACGGTCTGGTGGCATACCTGGCAATTCCTCTGGAAACACATCTGGAAACTCCTCCACAACTGGATCTTCCTGGTTGGCACCATCATTAAGCTGGTTCACTGTAGCAGTCTCTTGTTTTTGCACTTTTACTTCAACCTTGATTCTATCACCCTTTGGTGTTGTCAGTACAACTGATTTATCCTTACACTGAATCTCTGCTTGTTGTTGCATCATCCAATCCATTCCCAATATAAGATCAATCCCAGCTGTTCTCAATACTATAGGGCTAACTGTAAACTCTACCCCCCTTAAGTTGAGACTAATAGGAAGACAGCAATAAGATGCTGGCATGCTTCCACCAGGTGAGTTTACTAAGATAGGATTCTTCATGGCACACAAATGGATTCTATGTATTCTAACAAATGATTGCGATATGAAAGAATGTGATGCTCCAGAATCAAAAAGAACAGTGGCGGGAGTAGAGTGGACATCGAACGTACCAAGCATAACTTCTGGCTCCTCCACTGTAGTTTCCTGGGACAAGTGATTCACCCTTCCTGAGTTAGGTGCGGTCTTCTGGTGGCTGCTCTGTCTCTGGGGAGTCTGCTGGTTAAGCTTCTCCGGGCAATTGTAAGACAAGTGACCTTCTTTTCCACATCGGAAACACTTGTTGGGAGTATTGGGAGCACTAGTCTTCATAGGAGTGTTATTGGAAGGACCCTGACGCTGTGCTTGATTTCCTTGCTGCTGCGGTGGACGTTGGTTGCTATTCTGTGGCTGGAATGGGGGACGTTGCGGAAACTGTCCACGGAATGGGGCCTGACCACGATTCCACTGTCCAGAGAGAGGCCTCTGCTGAGTATTCTGCTGAAAACCAGTACGCAAACGGGTGTTGCTATTAGAGGCTTGTCCCTGTAACCTCTTCCTCTTTGCATCCATTTCCTTGCGCTTGCTATCCACCACGATAGCGCGGTTTACAAGCGTCTGAAAATTAGGGTAGGTATTGGACATCAACTGCAACTGTAGTCCATCATATAATCCCTTCAAGAAGCGGCGCTGCTTATCATTGTCATTAGCCACCTCATGTGGAGCATATCGTGACAATTGAGCAAACTTGTCACGGTACTCAGCTACAGTCATTGACCCTTGGGTCAGGTTCCTGAATTCCTCCGCCTTCAACTCTATCATTCCTTCAGGTATATGGTAAGCCCTGAAGTTCTCCCTAAACTCCTGCCAGGTGACTGCAGGAGCATTGGCAGGACGACCATACTCATATGACTCCCACCAATCCTGAGCTTCTCCCTGAAGTTGCCCAGAAGCAAACAACACCTTCTGTCGGTCATCACATTGGGCAATAATGAGTTGTTTCTCCACAGCACGAAGCCAATCATCGGCCTCCAAAGGATCAGCAGCATGTGTGAACACTGGGGGACGACCCTTCAAAAACTCACCACGCTTATCACGTGGTTGAGCCCCAATAACTGGCTGATTTTGCTGATTTTGCACTAGTTGCTGCATCAACTGCGTCTGTACCGCCAACAGTTGCTCAATAGTTGGTGGCGGTGGTGGTGGTGGATTTGGGGGAATGTTCCCACGACCTCTGCCTCTTCCTCTTCCGGCCATCTGCCATCCATAAACATGCAAACTTTAAGAATTCCATGATTTCAACCACTTATAAGATTAAGAAGGAGATCTGAAAGTTTTCTGGACGAGTAGCAATGTTGACAGTTCAGTATTTCAATCATATCTCGAGCTACAGAAATCCAAAAGAGGCGTGCCTTACGTGGTTGGAAAGCTTATGAAATTATCCACAATTTCTATTCAGACCTCAAGATCAAATTCTGTCATTAAGTCTATGAAAAATAAGGCGTAACAGAAACTGTTCCAGATTCCAGTCTGTGCAGAAATTTTAACTTGTAAAAATTATATCTCTCGAACCAGATCAGATAAAAAGGTGATTCCAGTGGCATTTGAAAGATACTTGAGTCTAGTTTCTCTCATAAAAATTTCATAAATGTTGCACGAACCGTTTTTAAACTATAGCAGAAACATTGAAGACTGCTCCAGAAAACAGCAAGGACAGAAACGTGATAATATCAAACCCAACTATTATTCCTTGACTATTAAACTTATTATTCTTAAGAATGGAACTTGTAGACATGCCTACAAGTCCCGACACTCAAACAAAGATCCAACTCACACATAAGCATAATAATAAAGCAACTAGCACACCAAGGTTCAAACCACACGACAGACCCGACTGACTCAACTGACGTTACTAAGAACGTTCTTATTACATAAAGGACTCCTACTTCCTAAGGAAGTGGCTCATGCTCTAATGTCTCGTAAATCTTGGGCATGCCTTGGTTTGCTCGGAGCTCATCAATGGTTGCTTGGCACCTCTTGATAGTCTTCCCTTGTGCCTTCACCATCTCTTCTAACTGCAGCTTCCTATCCATCATATTATAGACAAAGTTCACCATCACCCGAGGTAGTGGCTCTAGCTGCACTGGATCTGTCATAGCCCATCCAAGTTCGGGGTGTGCACGAGGAAAGAAGCGATGAATGTCATGCTTCATAAGGTTAAAGCGAAGATAGCGAAGACCCATACATGCTTCAAAAGCAGCATCTTCAATGCTATCCTCTATAGTAGCTCGATGTCCCACGTGAGAGAACATCCTATCCAGCTGATATGCTCCCTTGTCTTCCTTATGGGCAAAGATGCTTGCCCTTGCCTTCCAGTACGTGTCCTTCAGTGGATGAGTGTACTCCCAGCAGACGTACTCCACAGCTGGATGCCAATCAGCGAAGTAAGCAGTGAGCATCCCCACCAGGCGAAGATGAGAGACAGCATTCCCTCCATTCCTGTGGTAGATCCTCACAGTCCACCCCATTGGAGCAGGTGGCATATCTTCAGAAGCTTCATGTGATGGAGGCGGGGGTTGTACTCCTTCATTAGCTTCCTCTTCATCATCTTCAATCTTGACGATTTCTGGATCTTCTTCAGACTCAGGCTCTTCCTGGGGAGGTGCTGGTGCTTGGACTGGTGTTATAGGAGTCTGCTCCTGTTCCTGAGGTTCTGGCTCTTGTGGCTCTTCAGTTGCATGCAGGGCACGAGGTGGGTAGTATCCTCCAGAGCTAATGCGGGCAGTCTTACGGTCACGGGCCATCTACAGAATTTTTAGATGAAGTTAGAATAGAGGCAACATTTCGTAATAGAATGTGACATAAGAAGCATAAAAATTTATCAAATAACAAGAGCAAGATAGTGAGCATAAAAATAGTGTAAAGATGATACTAAATCGACCATTCCTAGCTAGGCTTGCGTCCTACAGTCAACAAGAGCTCTGATACCAATTTGTCACACCCATTTATCGACCAAATGGAATGCATACCCTTATGTGCGCCCAGAGATCAATCACACATAAGTTCACAAATTATAACAAAAGTATCATCACAAATGTTATTACATCACGATATTTAAACACATAGTCTTAACACAAATGTAGCGGAAGTATAAATAAAAATCTCTCGTGGTAGCTCCAATCACAGGTACATTGACTGGTTGACAGCAAGACTAGTAATCTTCAGGGAAGTAGGCGTAGTAGTCACTATTACCTCCATCTGTTACCCATCCGGGATTTTTATCCAAGTAAGAGAAATAAACAAGCGTAAGTACATCTCGTACTCAACAAGTGTAACATGGGGTTCATGAGGCTCAAAAAGGCATATTCATTGGTTTATCAGCATGTAGCTTTTAGTTAGCATGATTTTAGCATAACAATAGCATCAAAATGTCTCAATATAAACATTAAACATATGATCCATGTGAAATGATTAATGAATAGCAAAAACTTAATCATAAACAATTATTCAACTATTCCATAAGGGTCCAAGGCCACTCGTGACCGTGAGCACGGCTGTTATAACAGTTTTACACTCTGCAGAGGTTGTACACTTTCACTGTGAGTCGTGTTACCCAAATGCCCGGGTTAATTACTCCCAAAACACTACCAAGGTGAGCAGGCAGGGTAAACACTATGAAGTCTTTCGAAGGTTCGTCTAACAAGTTAGGGCCATTAGATTCACTCGGCAAACAGATGTAGAGCCCCCCTTCCTGATGGCACAATAACACGCAGCCTATACACATGAGGACAGAGGCCGCACTATACCCGATTCGTCAAGCCATTCTTACACCATAAAGGAATACCTCTAACAAGCTAGAAAAGGTCCTTCTATATGACTAAAGCCAGAGCCATATAGCCCTCACAGTTGTACTGTAAATCCCGGATTGTCGCTTATAGATGAGTCCTTATGGAGAGCAATTAGAGCATCAAAAGTAACCCCCATGCTCTAATCCCCTTTAAACATTAATCAAAATCATCTTTTAATGTTTGTTGCATATTCCTCTAATCAATTTACATGATCATAGTCCATGTTTAAGCACTAGCCACACTACTCAATGCAATATAATGGGTACCAAGGTAAAGGATCAATCGCTAAGTCATCCTTAACAAGGAATAAATGCATAATGATATTATTAGCATAAGGTGAATAGGACAACAAGGATAATCCCATGCTATACTTGCCTTGCTCAAACTGGTCCTGAAGATCTTGCTCGTAGTAAGGCTCTTGATCTCCAACGAATTTCTCACCGTCTAAACTCGATCAACCATTATCAACAACACACATCCAGAGGCAATCATGCATAGACAAACAAGACTATAATTAGAACAATACACCAACAGTAAGAAAATAAAATAAAAAGTCTTTAAAATGAATCTACAACTTGCTAGGATCACACAGACGCGAAGATCACGAAAATCGGATCTAAAACGACAAAGTTATGAATTTCCAAAGATTTCCTATAGAAGAATAAATACTTTAAAAAAAACTCGTAAATAAATTAATCCAAACCTACTGTACAGTTGTATAATTACATAGAGTTCGCAAATATGAATCTAACGCAATTTGAATGGACCAAATCGGAGTTAAAACGAAAATTCTACAACTAAAACAATCTGAATGGCAAAACTGTAAATATCAGAAAGCGTATTTTTCATTTACCGAAACGAAATACGTTTTCAACCGATCAAAGCGTACTCTGAGCTTTACGTTTTAGGACTGCGGGTTGATATACTAAAAACTCAGGGTTTCTTTTACAAAATTTTGAACGAACCGGTATCATTAAATAAGATCCGTCCGATTCAAAACGGACGGCCGAGATCAGATCGGGGTGAGGGAAAGAGAGAACGCCGGCGGCTACAGTAAGCCCGACGGCGGCGCCATGGCCGGACTTGGCCCGAGCTCGCCGGAGCTTGTGAAGATGACCATACCGAGCACCAATCGCCAAACCGAAAGTACCAAAAGAAAGAGCACATCACCGCGACCTTACCCCACGCGAGAATGAAGCGGAAGAGCAACCGGAGGGCGACGGCTAGCTCGTCAAGGCGGCGGTGGAGGCGGAACTCCGACGGTGACCTTCCCGGGATGTCGAAGCTAGGGTCTAAGCGGCTCAATGAGAAGCGGGGAGTCACGAGGTTCCGTTTTATAGCCCGGAGGCGTCACTAAGTAAGGAAGGGAGGGAGATTGGAGGCGGATTCGAATCACCGAATCGGGAGAAGAAAGGAAAACGGCGTTCATCGATGGAAAACGCCGGAGGAAGAAGGAAAGGTGAGAAGAGACACTGACAATCGGGACCCACATGTCAGCGGCTCAGGGCGGAAAAACGCGGCCGCTGCGGGACGCGAGCGCGCGCGCGATGACGGGCCGTCGGGCCGTGACTTGGGCTCGGCCCAGGAGGAGAAGGAGGCCGCGGGAGGAAGGGAAAAACGGCCCGCGTGCGCTGGGCTGCGGAGAGAAACGGCCCAAGAGCAGAGAGAGAATAAGAAATCTTTTTCCCAATTTTTCAAATTCCTTTTTCAAAAGATTTTCAAATCCAAATTTAAATTTAAATCAAACCACTCATCTCAAAAATTTAAATGCAACAGCATGAGTGCACAAACATGTTTCTACTCTTATATTTGATTTTAAATTTATAAAAATTATTCTTATTCTAAATTTGCATGCTTCACAAAAATAAATATAAAAATCATATTTTCCTATTTTTCTTCTTTTCAAATTTTTAGGGTGTTACATCATACCTTACAGTGATAAGGTTGGTTGTCTCCATGGTTCCCTCAGGCTTGCTAGGAATTCTATCTTTTTCATAGGATGGGATAGTAGCGGCAACTTGAGCTAATTGGGTTTCTATCATCTTATTAAAACTAAGTTGGTTCTTTAAGACAGAAGAAAATTCATCCAATTTAACATTTATGTTTTTCAACATCTTGTCATGAGCATATAGTTTCTTATTAATACTATTAGTCATTCTACTTCGACCATAAAAAAGATCTTTCAAGAAAGCATAACTATTATTACCTTGATTGTTCAAACAAGAAGTGTAATAATTGTTACCTCCCTGATTGTTGGAGCGCTGATTCTAGCCTTGATGTTGTGGACGAAACCCGTTGTCGGTGTTGATGAAGTTGAGATCCTCTTGGGTTTCAGGGTAGGAATTGCCTGAATGTCCAACATCTCCACAAACTTTGCAAGTCATATGGGAATCCATAGCTTTGAGTGTCTCTTGGGCACTCACCTTCTCATAATGTTCTACTCGCTTCGAGAGTAGATCCATCTTGGCTGCAAGCATGTCAATTTCTTTAATTGAATGCATACCTCGTTTACGGGGGGAGTCGATCGTCGCTCCATCCTTGGTTGGCGACCATCTTCTCGATCAGTGTCTTTGCATCTACAACACTTAGTGAAAAAGAATGCACCACCAGTAGCAACATCTAAATAGCTCCTATCTAATGGCACTAATCCATGGTAGAAGTTCTGGATCAAAAGCTAGTATTTCTTGCGATGGTGTGGGCATGCGAGACATACTCTTGCATTCATTCCCAAACCTCGGGAATCGACTTGTCTACTAGTTGTTGAAAACTAGAGATTTTATTGCGTAGAGCATTAGTCTTCCCCATGGGGAAAAACTTAACTAGGAAAGCATTGGAACACTTGTCCCAAGTATCTATAGCGTTGCGGTTAGAGTAAAACCATTGCTTAGCCTTTCCTAACAAAGAGAAGGGGAAAAGGCGAAGACGTGTAGCCTTTTGACTCACTCCCTTAATGGTGAATGTGCTACAAATCTCTAAGAATTGTTAGAGGTGAGCATTTGAATCCTCGTGGGCTTTCCCATAGAATGGACTAGCTTGAACCATCATAATTAACGCTGGCTTAAGCTCAAAGTTAGTGTCCCCATTGATAACATTGGGTCCGGTGGCTACATAAGCAGCCAAGGTTGCAGAAAAATCATGAAAGGACATGTCATCCATAGTCATGGAGGATAGTGATAGAATATGAGAAAAAAGATAAACTAACTAGAATAACTATAAACAACCTAGCTAACAAATTCAGTCTTATAAATTCAATGCCAGTTTCCTTCTCCGACATTGGCGCCAGAAATGCTTGTTGATATTTCTTAATGACTATTAGAGGATTCCGCAAGCACACAGAACTATTACGTAGCACTTTGCTCACTGAGTACTGAGTGTCGAATTTATATTTTATCCCACAGGAAGGCGGAAGGCTAGAATCTATACAAGACTAGGATTTACCAAAGGTAGGTTCTAAGTTGATCCTAGGTAGTTGGATGATAGTGAAGGATGATGGTAAATTACCTAAACTAATAACTATTAACAAGCTAACTAGAAATAGCTTGGTGGGAGAGCGAGCGATTTATCTTTCAAGTTACTAAGGGTAAACAAATAACTAGGAGAAATACGATAGTACTTCAGGGCATAGCCCGTCTATCAACTATGAGAGTTAAATAGACATGGTCTGCCACGAGCCCTATGATTTAATAACTAGCCCTAACATGAGGGAACACAGAGGATGGACAAGGCTATCACCACTTACCATCTACCCCAATCTATCCAGAGGCCTAGTCGTATCCATAGGTAATCTATAGCCTAAGCACCACGCTTAATCTACAGGCTTACTACTTCGATCCGAGCTCCCTGAAATGAGATCAAAGCACCCTAACCAGACGATGGAACTGGTACTAACGAAAGACTACTAATAATAAGATAACTGTAACATCCCAGATGTTAAAAAGTAGCTAAAACATGATCATGAGCATCATCATGCATAACCAACAAGTATTGTCACATAAATGCACCTTTTGTTTCAATTATAGCATACATAAAGTTTCATGTGTTGCATTGTAATGTTTCATATGTTGCTACCATAAGTTTCATTAAAGCAATACATGTTTCAAGTATAGAAACTCTATGTTGCATTTATAAAGGTTCATATGTTGCCTAGTCCTTGAAAATCAGCTAATAAGTTTAATCTTTGGCGATTAATTAAATGCATTTTATGAATAAAATCTATTCAACTTTCATTTCATTGATTGGTGTAATTCTCAAGCTTTGCTAATATGCTTTTAGAAGTAATGTGTGACCTATGCTTAATCCTAATTTAATTCCAAAAGTTTGCTAACCAAAAAAACTGCTGTTAGAAAAACCTATCTGAATCTTGTTTTCAGTTTCAAAGTGGTCACTTTTAAAGCTAAAAATCTTCAAAACTAGTCGCTTGCTGAGTTTGGTCCCTTAATCAATGTTGTTGATCTCAACTCAGTGAACAACATTGCTTAAGGCCATTGATCAAGTTGCTATGTGTTTTTGGGAGAAAAAGGAGGGGAAAGGAGGGAGTTTCAGTCTGCTCTAGAAATAAATAGTTCGTTTAGTGAAAACAGTTTCAATGTGACCCCTTTCCCAATTCAAAATGTCCAAAAATATTTAGTTTTTTCATGTTGATCCTTTAGGCAATGTTGGAGACCTACGATGGGTGAACAGTATTGCTTAAGGCTGATCAGCATGTCCTTTTGAAAAACCACAAGAAAATGAGGGAAGAAGGAAGCAGTTTCAGTCTATTTTGAATATAAACTTAGTTTCAGTGAAAACACTTTCAAAGTGCCTCCCTCTGTTGCTAAAAATCTTCCAAACAAAAATATCTTTGGTAATGACCCTTCAAGTGAGATTGGAGATCAGTGATCCATGATCAATTTTGCTTAAGGCCAATCATTGTGTTTTTCTACAAAACCGCTAGAAAAAGAGAGGAGAAGGGGGTGTTTTCCGTCGCTACAGTAGCCATCGAAGTGCAGCACCTCTGCTTGCTTCACCTGCTTGCCGCTGTGCCGCTCTCACTGCACCGCTCGGCCTCGCGTAGCCACGCACCACTCGTCGTGATCACTCGAAGCAGCTGCTGGCCACACACGGAACCTTCTCCAGTGCTCGCCCGCTCTCTTTAAGCCGAAGACGGTCGTCGTCCTCTGCTTTTCCTCTGTCTCGCCATTACAGCTCTTGGCCACCGACGAAATTCGTCGTCGATGCTACACCCCTGCTCAATTCCTTTCACCCCTGGCTTCTACTCATCCTGGCGCTCCTCCTTAGCCTAATAGCGCCACCGCTCCTCGCCTAGCTCACCTGAGCGCTGCCATCATCGTGGCAGACCACCATGACCGCCGAAGCTCCGGGTCACCGTGGTCAGGGCACACCGGAGCATCCCCTCCTTATCGTGTCTCGTTTTAGCTTAACCCTGCTTCCTTGATGGTGATCGGCTCCATAGTTTTTGCTGTAGGACTCCAGACGCGCCGGAACATCGTCATCCTTGTCGGTCCGCACCGCCGCCCGCCATGGCTGCTGCAACCTCCTCGTCGAGGCCAGCCCTCTGTGTTGCTCCTTCCCCTCTCTTTTCTTTTGCGTTGTGTTCTCCGTGCTTCCTTGTTCACCATCGGCTCGCTTGTTGCTCCGTTCTTCCTCAGGCTTCGCCGGAGCGCAGCTTGCCGCAACGTCCGCCGCTGCAAGTCCGCCGTCGCACGTGGCGGGCCCTCCACCGAGCGTCTCCGGCCACGTTTTGACTACCCTCGGGTGCGGCCTAGCATGGAGATGCCCGAGCACCTTTCTCTTGCCGGCGACGAACATCATCCGGCTGGAAATTGAGCTTTTCCCGTGCGTCTGCTCTGCTCAAATCCCGACCAGGGACTCACGGTTCAAAGAGAAGCTTTTCCAGGTGGTTAAGTGCATAGATTGTGACTCAGGTGAATAGTTCCAACAGTGCAGTTTTTCTTTTTCTTTTCTTATTTCGGCTGAAAATTTGGAAATTCATAACAAATCATAGAAAAATCATAAAATAGCAAATGAAGATATTTTGGAATCCTCATGAGTAGCTCTATGCAGTACAGTCATAATATGATAGGTTTTAGTAGAAAGTTTTTGCTGTGTGTAGATGGTTATTTATTTATCGTGGAAATTAGAGTTTTCAAAGAATATTTAATATCTGTGGATTTCATGCTCCAATTGATATGAAATTTTTAGGGTAGTCTCCTGATGCTATGTATGTGCTGTGGTAAAAATTTCATGACCATTGGATGTGATATGATTGAGTTATTGCTTCTTCTTACTTAGTGCTTGATAAATAGTGTTAAATTGATTTACAGTTAAATTGAGGAAGCAAATTATGTTTTCTGTATATATGGTAAATACAAGAGTTGTTTAGAACTTCCATATGTTTCATTTCCTAGAATTTCATAATTTAAAGTCTAATGTTTTGAGAGTTATAGATTTTGCAAGATGCCTATTAAATATTGCTTACTTTCTGACCTGATCTGCAAAATACAAATGTTTGGGCTATTTAGCTTGTGAATCACTCTTGGCAATATTTATAAAGTGGTAGTACTTTTTATGAGCTTTCCAAAATGTTAAGAACCACTGTTGTTGGTAATCTAGAACTCTATTTATAGTTGTTGCAAGTGAGGTAACAGTTTCTGTCCAAATCTGGACAGAGATGACTTTGTGGTGTTATTTTACCTTGTTAGCTATAGGATCATCTTATGATGATAATAAGAAAGTTATTGATAACTTGATAAGCTTTCTAGAAAGCTAAGGAACATGTCTTGTGGATGGATAAAACTCTAGATCTGCTCCTCTTAAGTTACTGTTAGTCTTTTGTCTAGAAATTTGTGTAGACCTAGAACTTTGGCATGTTTGCCCTGGTTAACCTTGAAATTAACTTTTGATGCAATTAAACAAATGTAGTTAATTATCTAAGCTTTCTAGAAATTCTAAGATCACCTTTGTTGGATGCTTGGATCTTTAGTTATGGTTGAGTGAAGTTGTGTATATGCTGCTGTCTTGATTCTATGAAAGTTTTCAATTGGTTGTTTAAGTTAGCTTATGTGAAGATCATAAACGATTCTTTAAGCTAAGGTATGCTTGACGTTACATACTTCTTGTATATGCCTTTTCATAATGTATCTTTAGTTAGTAAGTTTGTATGTCAAATAAACTCATAACTTGTATGTTAAGTGTGAGATACTTCATTATCCTAGCATAATAAGTTGTGTAATGCTTGGTTGCCTGACTTAACATCTAGTGCTTAAGTTAAGTTGATATGATCATAGATTTGACTTGCTTAACTCTTATAATATGTGATATGCTTTACTCTTTGTTAAGTTCATGGTTAACTTGTTAAGATAATAATTAAAGATGCTATGTGACAATTGCTTGCATTTGTATCATGAAGGAAAGTTGTACTCAAGCTAATTGACCTTGTTATGTTTCACCAATGTACTTCATGCATCATGTCATGCATCCATCATGCTAAAGTATGCATCATTTATATACATGTAGTTTATACGAGAGTGTTTTGGATCGTGTCGATCAAGTCTCGGAGTAGGTCCATCCACTAGAAGTGTTGGTGTCTATTGGAACTCTCTGAGGAAAACTAACTTCTCTATAATGAAGACAAGCCCTGGACATACAAGTACTTTTCTGTTTTATAAATGCTTTATTACACCTTAAGTCTAGTGTAATGTGCATTATGTTAGTAGGAGTTGGTTGATACCATTGTTGCATAATTACCTTGATCTCCATTTATATCTAGATGATATCCCACTAGTATGTGTAAGTCGATCTCTTATGCTTGGTAATGCTTAGACTTCGGTAGAAGTCAAATGGTGGTTTCATCATTCCTGAGAAATAGGTTTACCTTTACTTTCCCTTACCTAATGATGGGTCATGAGAGCATATGAATATGAATATGGTAATATTAAGCTGAGATCGAACGGATAACTTGCATTGGGAAAGGAGTCTCAATGTAGTGTTTCCGTTTGTGTCAGTTAAGGACCGTACCATTGATTGAATTGTGTGCGTCGAGACTTTATAACTGGACACATGCTCTGGTAAGCCTAAGACCTCGGTAATTCTATCATGTGAACGGCCAACCACGCACTGGGAGTGGAGAGATGGTGAGAGTAGTGTATACCCTCATAGCCAAGGGCTGGATTGGAGGTGTACTGTGCTCTCAGGTGGCACTGGACTCGGTCACGTTTTGGAGGATCCGGGTGAAGGTTGATATAGTTAGGGATCCCCAGCTGGGTATAATCGGTTTGAATCATCGTTGCTCCTCGGTTATGGAGACTCGATTCTCTGTTCATCATCGTAGTTAACAATGGTACATGGTGATTATGGTAATGAGGTAAAGAGATGGATATAAGATGTGATGCTTAATACAAGTGATTGAGATAGAATAGGTGCAAATCTATCTATGATAAGCTTCACTAAAATTGATGCTAAAACTTGACTAAAATATTAAAAGCAAGGATCCACTTATAGTAAAGCTTTTCTGCAAAACTCCTATTTTCTAGCTCCACAACTTCCCTTAAAGCCAGCATATCCTTATAGTCTTTTCTTTTCGTCGGGTAAGTCTTGCGGAATACAATTGAGTACTCAGGGTTTGTTAACCCCTGTTGCAGGTACTGACTGGTACTGTTAACCGAGGTCATGTCGGTGGGCTTGATATGATCTGGTTGTCCTCTTCTGACTTATGTGCTTTGTCTAAGTTGTCTTTTGTAGTTCTACTCAACTTTCGCAATTAAAGTTAAGTTATAAAAGTAACTTGTTTTTTATATGTAAAATACTGTTTTAAATTCTTCCGCGCTTTGATGAAAAGATTTGTAGCAAATGCTATAATGTTATAGTTACTCCTTTGTTGATCCTGTGTGAGTTGTAAAATGTGGATGATTTAGGTTTCTCGAGGACACCCGACATACTTCTTAAGTTATCTAGTGCACATGTATAGCCGTCAGAGGTCTTCGGGACAATGATAGGTGCATGTCGGTCATATAATTTAGAAGGTTCTGCCAAAATAACTGTCACACCTCAAAATTTTCAATTTTGTGTTGTGCATAGGAAACACTAAATAAAATTAATGTTTTAATATTCGGATAAAAATTCCTAAGTTTAGTTTATGATAGCATCAATTAGTTATAGAAAAAATGGAAAAAAATGAGAATCTTTAAATTTTTCTAAACTAATTTGATGGGCTATTGTTTGATGTGATGTTTGCTTTGTTAACTCTTGTGTGTTGAGAGCGAGCAAAGTCTTTAAAAATACGTTTAGTAGGTCGATCTTTCTTCTCCGGCATGCCTTTATCTTTTTCTATAATCAATATTCCTTGTTTCTCAGATCAAGTTTTCATCAGGAGCTTCTTAAAAATCTTCTCTTTTGTAACGCAAATTACTCATTTCAGTTTCTTGCCCATCAATCAATCTCTATAAACTTCTCGGGAATTTTTTCTGCTTTTATTGGAACTTCTTCCTATTTTTCTACAAGCATAATCTAATTTTTAGAAGCATAATCTAATTTTTAGAAGCTCTAAAATTATCTTATAGTGAGCTCCAAATACTTTATTTGGGTTCGTCATGTTCCATAATATCTTTAAGAATTTTTTTTTTGAATTTTTGGAGCTTTCGAAGTATTTTTCATGGCTTAAATAATAATTTTAGACTTTTCTAAAATTATTTTACCCATGAAATTAATTAATTCTGAAAATAAATAAATATCTTATTTTTCCCAACGCTCAAAGCCTATGTGCAATATTCATAAAGACCTATATCTTTATTTACTAATGGACCTTAATGTCTATTTAGGCCTATTAGTGGAGGTGGACGGTGCAACATCAATTAGTATCATATTGTTAGTTGATGTGAAGATAGAGAGTTTTCCTTCATATAAGTATGTACCTACCCTATTGGCAAAGCACACCAAAACTACCGTAAGAGGAGCCCCTAGTTTAGGAAATCTCTCGTGTAGTAAATTAAATATTTCTCCTCCTTCTCGTGTCGCCCCCAGGCCGAGGTCCCTTCGAGGAGATGGATGGAGGTAGAAGATGAAGTATTTGCGGTTCTGCCACTGGTTCGTAATATCTTTGTTGTTTCTTCGTTTTAATTCTGTTCTGCTCCGTTTTAGTTGCGTTAGTTTCGTATAGTTGCGCTCTACGCAGTAGTGTTAATGTTTTCATGTTAGATGTTTTTTTATATATAGCTAAATATTAGATTGATTAATATGCTTATAATTAGTTTTTAATTTGTAATCTGCTTAGTCTAAACACGTTTCAAATATAAAACTAGTCTAGGCGTTCACTTGTTTACTTTCTTTTCATAAAAGAAATGTATTAGCTTATAGACGGTTCTCTAAACATTCATAAATAATATAGGACTAGATTTAACATGGTATTTTAATTAAAAATATAATTTGACTAAGTTCATATCCTTCGCATGATTTTGTTCAATTAAAAATAAAACATATGCATGCAGATGTACGTATCTACTGCCCGCCTATGTTTTATTGTAAGAGGAGACTTTCATCGTATAAAGAACACAGCTCACCCAGGCATGCTGAAGCAAGGCAACTCACATACACGTGCACTTGTCCAATTCACGTCTTATAAGTTCTAGCTCTGATTCAACTCATTTTGTTGCATTAGTTTCATATCGCTCTGATCTACGGCCTAGCAGTGACGCTTATAATCCCATGTGTTTATTTGTTTATTATATAGTTAAATATTAATTTGATTAATCTGTTTGTAATTAGTTTTCTAATCTATAAGCAATATAGGTGTTACACTACGCTATCTGATATATAGATGTTAAATATGATTAACTGCTACATGAATATATTTTGATTATATAAACCACGTTGCATATATTAAATTCTAAAATAGGTGTTCGCGCATGTCATTTTATTTTGCAAAGTTGAAGTTTAACTTGCTTAATATAATTTATTATTTTATTTTGCAAAGTTGAAGTTTAACTTGCTTAATATATAAATTATATGACAATAATTTATCAAATAAAATATGATTAACTTTAACTCGACTTTAGAAATTAAATATGATTAATGATTATTCAATTGCCCTTTCTAAATAAAAGTAACTTAGGTTATGCTTCGTTTTTTTAATAAATTTAACGTGATTAATAAGAACTTAAGTGCTTCTTAAATAGAACTTGTTTAGTTTATGCAAGAAACATATAATGATTCAATTAGTTGTTATCACCTTCTTTATGCCTTCTAATTTATAAATGTTTAAATGATTAAGTAATAGATACTCATTTATTTATAGATAAAATATGACTAAGGTATAACTTTAGCCTTAATAATTCAATATAATTGGTTAATTCAACTTAGGATAGTTCTCTAAAATGTCCATTACCTTGACATCAGTAGCAAGTGTTTATGCTCGTTTAATTAATGTCAGCCCACGTATCATCTTGTCTATCTATTATTTAATTGATCAAAGGTTGTGCTGATGTCATTCGTTGTCATTCATGACCATAAATCATATCATCTTGGAGCTGTTTAGGCTGCCTTTTTAGTCCATACTCATATATCTCCGTCATTGCCTTCAACTTCCGTATCTTAATTGCTTTAGCCTTGCCTGAATTGACATAGTCTACTGTACATATGTCAATGACGTTTAACATGCTACATGTGTTCTAAATTTTAATTTAAACATTAATTTTGACTAATATCTGTTTGCACTGCTTCTCAAATTAGAAATAATATAGGTTTATACTCCTATGTTTATATATATAAACTTTAACATTATCTAAGTTCCATCACCTCTTTTCATTAAATAAAATTAATCAATTGTAAAGTTTACTCTTTTAGTTATGTTGTAAACCTCAATAAGCATGTCCTCAGTAACAGTAGCTCCGTTCTTAGTCGTTCTTGCGCTCTCGTGATCATAGCAACGAACCGTGACGCTTAGTGCACGCTCTTTTAAAGCATCCCTTTTGTTTGGTGTGTTATTCTTAGTTGTGTTTATTGTCTGTTTGTTCTACTTGATTGCTCAGAGTAGAAGAAGTATGGTTAATTAGCGCTAAAGACGAGGAGCTGAGGACTGACAGTCAAAGCAAAAGGACTTGAGACCAGAAGATAGCAGTTGAAGGGTCTGAGCAGCTAGACTTTGGAAAAAGGCAAGTATAACATGGGATCATCCTTGTTTCCTAATCACCTTTAATACACTTCATTCATGTGCATGTGTCTACCTTGTTACCCCTAAGGATATCCTAGCTTTTGTATCTTGTATCTTGACACCGGTGGAACATTGCATTGGGTAGTATTTATGCTAGTGCTTAAGATAAATAACCATGATCTGTAACTTGACTAATGGTATATGCAATAAACGCTTAAAAGATGCTTTATAGCAACATGGCTCAAGAGGGCTAGAGCATTGGGCTGTTTTTATGGTGCTCTAGTTTCTCTCCTTAAGGACTTATCTATAAGCGAACATCCGAGACTTATAGTACAACCATGAGGGCTATATGGCTCTGGCTTTAGTCAAGTACGAGGACTTTTTCTAGCTTGTTAGTGGTTACCTTTATGGCGTAAGAATGGCTTGCCACGATGGGTGTAGGACAACCTCTAGTCTTATGAGTATAGCCGGGATGGAATTGTGCCATTTGAAAAGGAGGGTTCCTACATCTGCTTGCCGAGTGAATCTAATGGCCCTAACTTGTTAGACGAACCTTTAAAAGACTTCATAGTGAATCCTACCAACCTTCCTTGAAAGTGGGTCAAGAGGCTGATCACCTCAGGCAAAAGGGTAAATCACGACTCATGGTGAAAGTGTACAACCTCTGCAGAGTGTAAAATTGGTATATCAGCTGTGCTCACGGTCACGAACGGCCTTAGACCCTTACAGAATAAATGATGAACACTGATGGTAATGATAATACTGATGATATTGATGATCACTGATGATTATTGTTTCTTGCTATGCATTATTCTCGTTTACATGATCATGTGGTTATTTTTGCTTACGTAACTTGTTGCTACTCAAATGCTAAAAAGATGACTCACTAAAAGCTAATCGCAGTTTAACCAGTGTCAGCCTTTCTGAGCCTCATAAACCCCATGTTATATTGCTGAGTACGACATGTGCTCACCCTTGCTATTTTCTCCACACCCCCAGACTTTAGAAAAGTTGCTATGAAGATTGATGGAGTTACGGGGGAGTTTCCAGAAGACTGATAGAAGTGCTAGGCATATGTTACCCTAGTCAGCCGTCCCTGAGAAGAATGGAGCCCAAGCAGAAATTTAGCGGTCATTCCGTGGTACTCTAATAGTTGTAAGTATTAATATAGTATGTTTTCCGCTTTATATAAATATTGTTTTGATATTTCTATTCTATTATTGTATGTGTGGACTTCCTGGACACACATATAACGAGTGCTTGGTCTTCTTTGGAAAACCAAGCATGACAATAACTTATGCTACTAATGCCAAACAATAAGCACCTAAGCTCACTAATGATGAACACTAATGACTAAGTACTTAAAATAAAGCAAGCAATACTAGAATAAAGTACTAAAATAAATACTAAATAAAGTAATGTAGAAATGAAAGAATTACAAAGGAGCTATACCAGACCTTGAAGACTCTTTTGGACTCTAAGAGGCTTCGCTCTTACTCTACTCCACTACTACACTACTACTCTATAGCTAAAGCTAAGCTAGAGAAGCTTGGAGAGTTTGGAAATGACTAGAACTGAATGGGACATCTTTCACTGAGCTCCACACCCCCTATTTATAGTGTAGAGTGAGGGAAGGGGTATTTGTAGGCAGCAGGGAAGTCGGTGGCCACTGGGTGGCAACATAGGGGCGCCGACTGGCCTTGGATGCACTGCTTTAGCATCCAATGGTGCTAGTTGGCTCCCATTGGCAGTTGTGAAGCCCCTATGTTGGTAGGTACGTCGGTTGGTAAGTTGGAGGAGAGCTCTAAGTGTATGACAATGGGTCCATCAATCCATCATGATTTAATCTTGGTCCTTGATCAAACCAACTTGAATGGAGGCTTCCCATTGGCTGAGGAGTGGCTCCCATGGATCACTAATGTGGCATGGCCACAGGTTGGGCCGGGCGGCGCCTGCCTATGGGCCCAAGTGACCCTGCCACGTCCATTTGCTCCATATGTCCATGTTTGTCACCATTTTGGCCAAAATTTTCCATATTTCCTACATACAAATAATTCTCCAAGTACAAGTAGAACTAGATGAAATTTAAACATAATTCTTCACATGTGATGATGATTTTTCCATACTTTTGGGTGGAATGTTGATGGTCAAAACGAGTGTTAGTGACCTTCAACACATGGATTCTTCTACGCTCTAGACCCTCGCCAGATCAGGAGTGGTGAATGATTCCATATCCCATAGCTACATGGATGCGGCACACCCATGTATCACTTATCATGAACTATGTTATGTTGAAAGACTTCTACTAGACTTTGATGTAAACTGTGATGTGTGATCGTGTTATGAACTAAGTGTGTGAACCAAGACTTGTAAACTTTAATGCTTTAAACTTGTGATGTAACCTAAGCATGCTTGTGATGTATTCTCTCTCTCTCTCTCTCTCTCTCTCTCTTGAACTGATCCTAGATGAAGGCCAGCCCGAGTACATCTTATGGGGGGGTTCCTTGAGCCATCACCTATTTCAAAACCAAACCATTTTCTAGCTATGAACTTCACCCAAGTTTAAAAGCGATGGTTTGGGCACAACCCTTCTCCGGGCTTGAAAATGAAAACCCTTGCCATCACCTGCATGAGTTCAATGAGATGTGTTCGTGCTTGAGCATCTCAGGCATGACACAGGAAACACTAAGGTGGAAATTGTTTCCCTTCTCTCTCATGGGGGAGGCAAAACAATGGTACACACATGCCATAGAAATTACAAATGGGGACTGGGATGAACTTAAAGACAAGTTTTGTCTTGCATTTTCCCCATGTCCCATATCATCTCTGTACCAAGGGCAATCCTTGACTTTGAGCAGCGCGAGATGGAGACTATAGGTATAGCCTGGGCCAAGTTCTTAGCATTAATACACGCCTGCCTAGACTTGTCTTTACCTGATGGCATATTGTTGCATCTCTTTTGTTTGGGTATTGACATGGAAGTTGACCTATGCCTAGACATGATTGCTAGAGGTCATTTCACACACAAAAATGTGATGGAACAAGTAAAATTCCTCAAAAGTCATGTCAAGTGTTGAGTCCTCATCTATCGAATCCAAATCCTTATCATCCTTAGGTTTGACTCATGAGCCCTCATCTAAACCATAAACACCGAAGGAAAGATTAATTCATCCTTCAGAGTTCCCTATCAAATTCGAGGATTATGGTAATACCTCAAAGTTATCGTGGCACAAAAAGTACACAAAGGAAGTTTCCCCCAGAGTAGAACCATCAAATGAATGTTAATGAGGTGAAACATTCTTCCGAAGCAATTTGGATTCTTTCACCTACCATGGCCAAGCCTTGTTCGTTAAGGGGAACTGATGTAGAAGGCCTATACAACCCCACAATCAGGACTAACATCGTGTCAGAATTCCTTGTGAAAAATCTTTTGGGCAACATGCCGCTAGTCCCGACCAACAAACTTTTCAAAAGTCCATCAGGACTTATCTTTGAGTGTCGTGGGATTTCTTGGGCTGTGCTAATCATAATAGATGAAACCGAGGTTCGCTTGGACTTCCACATCTATGCCATCCCTGACTTTGATCTTCATATTGGCTACCCCTTTGAAAAGCTTTTTCAAGAAAACCTACCTATGGGAGCCTTAAGAAAGAAACTGCTTTTGCCTCTTGCCCCAAAAACCCAAAAGCGAAGCATCATGACTCATTCGAGGAGGTGAAGTTCTTATCTTTATTCATTCAACTTGAACTTTCTTGTGAAATGGAACATCATTCATCACCGACACTCGAACCCAAGCCATGTCCCTCTAGCCATCCAAACAATGTTCTCGATGATGGTCGAGATTCAACGTTGATCGTACATGATGTATCCTTTGAGAAAGAAAATATCTATGCCATGGACATGTTGCTTAGTACCCCATGCCCCTTCGAGAAACACAACCACCCATTGCTCCTTTGCCTCCAAACTTTTTAGAAGGATGGTTGTGGATGCATATGTTTATCATAAATATTGCAAATCTCATGGATCCACTCCTAACTTTGACTAATAAATCAGTGGCTACTCCCTCGAGATAATAGATGGATCAGTTGGCTAGCTGTAGGTAAACTAAAGTTGGCACTAAGGTAGTGTAGAACAATTTATCATAGGTTCCTTTAGACATTATGTTAACACTAGAGCCTAGATCACACAGAGCATTATGGAAGGTACGAGTTCTAATGGAGCAGACAATCGCAGGGGTACCGGGATCACCTTTCTTAATGGTAAATGCAGAATCTAATAAATAGGAACCCCAAAAATTTAAAGCATAGCCATACTTTGCAGTAACAAGGTTGACTGTCTCTATGGTTCCTCAGGTTTGCCAGGAATTCTATCTTTTTCATAGGATGGGATAGCAGTAGCAATTTGAGCTAATTGGGTTTCTATCATCTTATTGAAACTAAGTTGATTCTTTAAGGCAGAGGAAAATTCATCCAATTTAGCATTTATATTTTCCAACATCTTGTCTTGAGCATTTAACTTTTAGTTAATGCCATCAGTCATTCAACTTTGACTATAAATAAGATCTTTCATGAAAGCATAACTATTATTATCTTGATTATTCACACAAGGAGAAGAGTTATAATTGTTACCTTCTTGATTATTGGAGCACTGATTCTAGCCTTGATGTTGTGGACAGAACCTGTTGTCGATGTTGATGAAGTTGAGGTCCTCTTGGGTTTCATGGCAAGAATTTCCCAAATGCCCAACATCTCCATAGACTTTGCAGGTCATGTGGGAATCCACGGCTTTGGGTGTATGTTGGGCACTCACCTTCTCATAATGTTCTACTCACTTCATGAGCAGATCCATCTTACCTGCAAGCATGTCAATTTCTTTAATTGAATGCATATACCTCATTTACAGGGCTAGAGTCGATCATCGCTCCATCCTTAGTTGGAAACCATCTTCTCAATCAACATCTTTGCATCTGCAATACTTAGTGAAAAGAATGCTCCACCAGCAGCAGCATCTAAATGGCTCCTATCTAACGGCACTAATGTTTGGTAGAAGTTTTGGATCAAAAGCTAGCCTTCCATGGCATGGTGTGGGCATGCAGAGACGTACTCTTGCATTCATTCCCAAGCTTTGGGAATCAATTCATTTGCTAGTTGTTGAAAACTAGAGTTTTATTGCGCAGAGCATTAGTCTTGCCCATGGGGGAAAACTTGACTAGGAAAGCGTTGAAACACATGTCCGAGGTATCTACAACATTGTGGTTAGAGTAAACCATTGCTTAGCCTTTCCTAACAAAGAGAAGGGGAAAAGGTGAAGACGTATAGCCTCTTGGGTGTATGTGATCTTGATCAAAAAGCATGAAAAGTTTCTCTACTCAGATCAACAAGGCTTGAAAAACTCAAAACAAAGAAGCAGCTTTTATGGTGGCTTTATCATGTATGAATGAATATGTATTTGGCTCTAGTAGGAATTTATCACCATTGAGGTACTTCTAGCAAGAGAGTTTTAGCATTTTGCAAAACAAAACTCCAGGTTGTTTTTTGCCATTCCTCAGATAGGTTCAAAGATTTACTCTAATCATGGCTGCAACATATCTCACAAAAAGCCAATTCTTGGTTCTAGCATTTGCAACCCACAAAAGCATTCCACTTAATATGAACTCTAAGTTTATCATGCTCAAAACATAAGAAGTATAAGGTTGTATAACAAGCTTTTGCAAAGTATCATAGAGCAACTATTCATCATCTCCAAATAATTTATCATCATGTTATTAGAGCAGAGTTTCTCTTGAGATAAATTTAAGGCACTCCTCTCTACATTCTATGATCATGAATATTGAAATTTAAACCAAACATGAATGTAAAGAGAGGGTTTATGATTTTCATACCTAAGCAGGGAGAGATATCTCCCCCAAGCTTGCCTTTTGCATAGGTCAGAATGTCTTCTGGCAGGTCTTTTGATTCTTTTCTTTATTGACTAACTAATACTACTAGAATGCATAAATGACTAAATAACTAAACCTATTAGATAACTTATACAGTAGGAATGCTACTGAATTTTATTCATGATTATTATTAAATATTCTTTTCATCTGTTGTTTTAAATGCAAATCTATCCTATCATGCATTAGCAACTATAAAACTTTATTTATTAACATAGAGTAGCTAAATGCAACTAACCTATCATGCAATGCAAATTTATTGGAAATCTAATTGAGATGCAACTAATGAAACGCGGGAAATAAATGCAAGGGATAGAAAACTTACCTTTTTGACGGGCTCAAGGTCATTCGTCCTTGGGCGGAGGTGTTTCCTCTTGTCCCCCCTCAGAGGCCTTGTCAAGATTAGGGGATGACGAGTTTGAGGATGGATGTTTCTTTTTACGCTATCTCTTTCTATTCTTCTTCTTGATAGGTTCCTCTGGTTCTTCAATCAGCTTTGGTTTCTTCATCTTGATTCTCTTCGGATGCTTCTTCTTTTCTTATTTCTCATCAAATAGGGATTGTCCAGAGGCAAAAGCACATTTTTCTTTTCTTCTAGCAAAGTGGAATTGGATTTGCCTAGAAGCCACATATATGCAAGCATTTGCAGTGTTAAGGAAGGGACGACCAAGGATTAAATGTGTATCCTCGGCGTTGCCCATGTCTAAGATCATAAAATCTGTAGGAACATAAGCACTCCTAACTTTGACCAATAAATCAGTGGCTACTCCCTCAATATAACAGATGGACCGATAAGCTAGCTGTAGGTAAACTGAAGTTGGCACTAAGGTATTGTAGAATAATTTATCATAAGTTCCTTTAGACATTATGTTAACACTAGAGCCTAGATCACATAGAGCATTTTGGAAGGTATGAGTTCCAATAGAGCATTCAATCGCGGGGGTACTGGGATCACCTTTCTTAATGGTAAATGGGGAATCTAATAAATAGGAACCCAAAAATTTAAAGCATAGCCATACTTTGTAGTAACAAGGTTGAATGTCTCCATGGTTCCTTCAGGTTTGCCAGGAATTCTATCTTTTTCATAGGATGGGATAGTAGCAGCAATTTGAGCTAATTGGGTTTCTATCATCTTATTGAAACTAAGTTGATTCTTAAGGGCAGAGGAAAATTCATCCAATTTAGCATTTATATTTTCCAACATCATTTAACTTTTTATTAATGCTATAAGTCATTCAACTTTGACTATAAATAAGATCTTTCATGAGAGCATAACTATTATTACCTTGATTATTCACACAAGGAGAAGAGTAATAATTGTTAGCTTCCTAATTGTTGGAGCGCTGATTCTAGCCTTGATGTTGTGGATGGAACCTGTTGTCGGTGTTGACGAAGTTGAGCTCCTCTTGGGTTTCGGGGCAGGAATTTCCCAAATGTCCAACATCTCCACAAACTTCATAGGTCATGTGGGAATCCATGGCTTTGAGAGTCTCTTGGGCACTCACCTTCTCATAATGTTCTACTCGCTTCACGAGCAGATCCATCTTAGCTACAAGCATGTCAATTTCCTTAATTGAATGAATATACCTCGTTTATGGGGCTAGAGCCGATCATCGCTCCATCCTTAGTTGGAAACCACCTTCTCGATCAGCATCTTTGCATCTGCAACACTTAGCAAAAAGAATGCTCCATCAGCAACAGCATCTAAATGGCTCCTATCTAATGGCACTAATCCATGGTAGAAGTTTTGGATCAAAAGCTAGTCTTCCATGCCATGGTGTGGGCATGCAAAGACATACTCTTGCATTCATTCCCAAGCTTCGGGAATCAATTCATCTGCTAGTTGTTGAAAACTAGACATTTTATTGCGCAGAGCATTAGTCTTGCCAATGGGGAAAACTTGACTAGGAAAGCATTGAAACACTTGTCCTAGGTATCAACAACATTATGGTTAGAGTAAACCATTGCTTAACCTTTCCTAACAAAGAGAAGGGGAAAAGGTGAAGACGTATAGCCTCTTGGCTCACTTCCTTAATGGCAAAGGTGCTACAAATCTCCAAGAAATGTTGTAGGTGATCATTTGCATCCTCGTGGGCTTTCCTACAAAACAGACTAGCTTGAACCATCGTAATTAACACTGGCTTAAGCTCAAACTTAGCATCCCCATTGATAACATTGGGTCCGGTGGCTACATTAGCAGCCGAGGATGTAGAAAAATCACGAATGGACTTGTCGCCCATGGTCGTGGAGGGTAGTGAAAGGATATGAGGAAAAAGGATAAACTACTTAGGATAACTAACAACCTAGCTTGCAAATCAAGCAATATAAATCTAAGGCCAGTTGTCTTCCTTAGCAACGGTGCCAGAAATGCTTATCGATATTTCTTAATGACTACTGGAGGATTCCGTAAGCGTATAGAACTATCACATAGCACTTCACTCGGTGAGTATCGAGTGTCAAATTTATATTTTTCCCATAGGAAGCCAGAAGGCTAGAATTTATATTTGACTAAGAATTGCTAAGGTAAAGCCTAAGTTAATCCTAGGTAGGTGAATGATAGTGAAGGGTGAATGTGAACTACATAAACTAACTACTACTAGCAAGCTAACCTGTAACAGAACCGACCAAATTATAAGAGCACAAGTACAAAAACAAGCACCGAAGCGCTCAAATTTTCGAACTTGAGCCCATATAATCCCGGTAGTCAATCGAAACCACGAAGGATTTCAAACCAACTTGCTTACAACCAAGATCGCATCATTCAACATACAACATCATACGTTACATTTCAAAAGTAGTTCCGAAATAAGTTTACACACACGGAGTTGCAAATATTACAAACCAAGTTTATAAAGTAGCGGAAGCATACACACACACCAGTTGTTTAACTACTGCCAGTCTTGTTGATCAACAACCCGCAAAAGCATCAGGAAAGTACATAAAAGATGATCACGCCCTAGTGATCTAGTCTTCATCACCCGCAGGGTGGAGACAAGTTTTGCCGAAGCCTTGGTAAAGCATATCATCTGCAACAGGAGGGAATAAACCCTAAGTACTGGAATGTACTCAGCTAGACTTACCCGTCAAAAACCAGAAATAAGATGACACCAAGGATTATGCAAGGCTTACACAAGAGGCTAGCTGACATCACATTTTGCATAAAGGCATAAGTAATTGAAACTCTTATAACTTGTACTAGCAGTTCTTTTCAGCATTCACCTGTCATCTATCTTAGCACCTATACTAAACATTCACTTGAGTATAATCAAACAACATTATTATTATATCCATAGCAGGTATATCATTGTGGCAACATTATATCATTCACTTAACCATCTGTTCATTTAATGAGATCTATGTTGCCACTGCTCAAGTCAAGTGCTCACTAACCGGGAGCGACGGCGATTCGAATCGAATTCCTATCCAGCTGGAGGGGTATTTCTAACACTCACCGCGCAGGCCCCTGCCAGGGTCGCACAAGCCACCTTTTCATATGATTCAGGAATCGCGGGTCCGAATGATGTCGCGACCCCAAGGGCGACACTCTGCCAGGTGATAGGGACTCTAACCCCCCTTGGTCTCATGCCAATGTCCCCAAGCACATCCTTTCTCTCCTCCAAGAAGCAACCTACCATTCGATTCTTGGCCTGAATCACATTACTCGGCTTCGCGGTCGGAATGGCTTATCCGGCCAACTAAGTGTTAGACTGCGTTCAACATGACTCAAGGACGTACAACGAATCGGTCCTTAAACGACTCAGACGGGCATAGCTCCACACCCAAGACATGAAGTGTCTTGCGGCTGTACTATCGAACTCCCGCCCGGTCTCAATTTCATTTTAAAGCATGGTTCCATCCACGATAGCCATAAAGCCACTCGTGACTCTTTCCTACATCTCGCGGATGACCGGAAATCACCCGACTTCTACCGTACTAAGCAGGGCTAAGCATTGACACGTGCCAAAACCTAATATAGGATTAAGTATGATATCTAGACAAGGACAGGTATAATGCAACAAGTGTTTTCATATAACTCCTACAACTTAATGCAGTAAACAATTAAAAGTACTCAAGATTACTTTAAAAAACATTAGGTTCAGCATGCACCGGGGCTTGCCTTTTAGAAAGGTCGAGGGCCGGTGGTCAGGGCACTCGGGCAAGCCTTCAACGGCGTCTCCTCCGCCGACTGGTTCCGCTGGCTCCTCTGGCTGGTCCTGGACTTCCTCCGGTATCGCTGGCTCGAACTTGAGGAGTGTTACCCCCTCTGGAACACCTATTGCATGAGTGCACAATAAATATCATGGATGCATAATGGGTGCAACATGCTCGGAATAAAATGCCTTTCAGCAATAAAAGTACTCTATTCAAGTCACTTCACCATTACGTGCAAATCTCTTCTCCGGTGGAGAAGTACTTACCTAATCTACTCAACCTAAGGTATAGCTGTTCATCTTCGGTTAAGGCTCTAACACCTAACAAACACAAGAGTGACATTATTTAGGTTACCACATCCAACCCAAAATATCACAGTAAGACATTCTGGACAGCAGCTACTTGTTTCTAACATAACTGGAGATTCCCAACTCCAAAAGATATGATCTAAGACAATCTGGAAATCTTATGAAATGCACCACAAAATATTTTCAGACCACAACACTTAATTCCAAAGTTTACCTAGTTGAAATTCTAAAGTTCCAGAATCTGTCCTCCCCAAACAGAGAGCAACCAATTCTGGACTGTCACTTAAAACAGCAATAACTCCTAAACTACTAAGCCAAATGCTCCCAAATTTAGACACAAGCTAGTTTATCAAGTTTACTACAACTTTGGTATTCACAAGTTTTCCAGCAAACACTTTTATTAAGGGTCAAACCCAAAGATACTACCAGCTGTCCAGAAAACCTAGAATTGCAAAGATTAAATATTTATTTACGTGGCAAACATCCTCTAAGACCAAACTAATATTACCAAAAGTTCACATAGGTCACAAAAACACCAGAAAGTAAGGTGTGCCCACCTAGAATATTTATTTACACCCCTTTCTTAATTTACTTAATTAATTAAGTGGAATTTCAAACATATATGTAAACTGCTCCTAAAATTCTACAAAAATTACAGGAGACTCTCTGAGCCAAAAAAAGACTACTGTAAAAATTTGAACTAAAGCTATTCTTATAAACTCCCTAAACAAAATTCACAGGCCTAAAAGTCTGATATTTGTATAATTAACAAATCATATTGAAAAGCATCAAACAACAAATTTCATATTTTTATTAGATACTTTATGGTGCCAAGCCATTCACCAAAAATTTATAAGAATATTGCACATGTAGAAAATTTACTAGAATTCATTCAAGTATTTCCTAAAATAACAAGATAGCATTATAACTGGAAAAGTACTTAAGCACTACTACCCAAATTTTTACCAGAGCTAGAGCAAGTATAAATTAGCCTACCCACCAAATTTCATAATTTTTGGAATAATACAGCTCCAGTTATACATTTAACAAATTTGCCTTCATTTCAAAACACATTTGAAAGATCTATTTAATTCTCCCAGAAACTAAACATCACATATATATTTGATATTTTTCCTAAATACTACACTTCACCTAGAGTCCAACAAAATTTGGACCACCCCAAATGGATCTATAAAATGGGAGATAAAATTTCTGCAACACAGCATATAAATCTGTGAAAAGAATAAAAGGAAAAGTAAAATGGAAACCGAAACCAGTCACAGGGCCGGCCCAATCCACCAGCGCGGCCCAACACACACGGCCCGAGCTAGCTCCCGCCCAGGCACATCTGACCGGTGGGACCCACGTGTCGGTGACACAAGACAGGGGAAGACGGACGCCGCCGACTCCGGCGAGCTCCAACTCATCGGTGATGGCTACTCCGACGAAAGCAAGGGTACCACCGTGTTCCCCTTGACCTCCCACCCTAGTTGACTCTTGAATCGGGGACACTACCAAGCCCTAGCTACGACGGCCACGGCGGCGGCGGCCCGGTGATGGCGCACGGTGGTGCGGTGGTGAGCTCCGAGCACCAAGAGGTCACCGGAGGTGCGCATTCGCTTCCCAGAGCCAAGGCGGACCTAACGAGATTCCTATTGAGGACCGAGGCAAGGCGGAGGAGCATGGCCAAGTGCAAGCACCGCAGGCGGCGGTGCGCCGGTGAGCTCCGAGCGGGGGAAAAGCCAGCAATGCGCCCTTACCCTGCTCGGTTGCTCCAAAGGAGGGTTCAACGAGGTTCGGGAGGTGGTGGCGGAGCTGTAGGCATGGTGTATTGGCCGGTGGTGCGACGGTTAGCGCACACGGCGGCGGCGGAGCATGCGGCGCCGTAGGCGGCTCGGTTTTTTTCCGCTCGGCGAGCACCGGGCGAGAGAGAGGCAAAGGCGGGAGTGAGGTGGAGGCAGCGTCGTGGCGTTCAAGAAGCCCGCTCGGACCTGACCGGTGGGGCCACGGCCGGTGTACGGTCGCCACCGCGCGCCCACGCGGCGGTCGCGGTCTGAGGCCGGTCGGCCACTTCCCCCCTGCCCGATCTGAACTGCAACACTGGCAACAACACGTTGCAACATTTGCAACATTGATCACCCCAGAACAGCAGCAGCTTTCAAGCCCTGTAGCTCTAAAACCAGCCCGAATCACGAGATGAGCTAATTAACAAAGTTGTAGCTCATGAAATTCTCTACAACTTTGTCAATATGAGCTAAACCTGAATCGACATGTTTTGGGATTTATAGAGCCAGGAACAAAATCTGTTTTTGTGAAACAACAGAAAATCAGCAGCACAGAAAAGTGGAAATTTGGCTGGCTTAGGGACTGAATCATGAATTGAGCTAATTGACAAAGTTGAAGCTTACAATTTTTACTACAACTTTGTTAATATGGACTTGAACTGGTTTTGCTTCTAAGCTGGTGATTCTGAGGGTTCAGTTTACATGACTTCACTAATTAGCATGGAAACAACACTTAGGAGGGCAATTTGGTCATTTTGGTCAACATGAACATTGTTCCACTAATGATCCTAAGTGTAATTAAGGTGTTGTAAGGTATAATTAGCTACTCTCTCCTTTTGTTACACCAACTACCTAGTGTCACATGATGTGAACCAAACAAAATTCTAAAACATCCACATTAGTTGCAACAACATAAAATAACATGAGATGATGCATGCTTATGCTTATGCAAATGCAATGCAAGTATGGAGCTAAACACCTGAGGTGTTACAGCCCTTCCCCCTTATAAAAATCTCGTGCCGAGATTTGGAAAGCGTACCATTTTTCATAGAATTCCTTATAACCATCCCGCAAATAGTCCTCCCGTTCCCACGTAGCGTCACTTTCACTACCCTGATTACTCCACATCACTTTATACCACTTAACCACTTTGCTTCTAGTCACTCGTTCCTCAGTATCAATCACTCGGACTGGCTTTTCTTTGTAAGTTAGATCAGATTCAAGCCTGATATCTCCTAAAGGGACTCTTTCCTCAGGAACTCGAAGACACTTTTTGAGCTGAGATACATGGAAGACGTTGAATATGGCACTCATTTCAGGAGGTAACTGGATTTTTTACGCAACAGCTCCACTCTTGCCGATGATTTGGAAAGGACCCACGTATCTTGGCGCAAGTTTCCGCTTAACACCAAAATGTTGGACACTCTTCATTGGAGAAACTTTCAGATAAACGAAGTCTCCGACTTCAAACTCGAGCGGCTTTCTACGACGATCAGCATAACTTTTCTGTCTAGCTTGGGCTGCAGCCATATGTTTTTGGATGGTACGGACTTGTTCCTCAGCTTCCTCAACAAAAGCAATACCATAAAATCTCCTCTCACCAGCTTCTATCCAATTTAGTGGGATTTTACACTTACGACCATACAAAGCTTCGAATGGGTCCATCTTAATACTCTCTTGGTAACTATTGTTGTACGAAAACTCAGCTAAGGTAACCATTTTTCTCAAGAACCCTTGGATGATATTACACATGCCCGCAACAGATCTTCCAAGATTTGGTTAACTCGTTCTGTCTGACCTGACGTCTGGGGGTGATAAGTAGAGCTTCTCACTAACTTGGTTACCAGAAGGTGATGCAAGTGCTCCCAAAAGTGAGCAGTGAATTGTGGACCATGGTTAGAGATGATAGTATGAGGTATCCCATGGAGCTGGACTATCTGATTGAAGTACAATTCAGCATAGTCAGTGGGACGATAGTCCACTCTAACAGGAATGAAGTGAGCTGATTTGGTTAAACGATCCACGATTACCCAGATAGAGTTATGATTTTTGACAGTAGGAGGAAGTCCGACAATGAAATCTATACTTATCTCTTCCCATTTCCAACCTAGGATAGAAAGTGGTTGAAGTAACCCAGCTTTCATATGCACAGCTTTAACTCTACAGCAGGTGTCACACCTAGCCACATATGCAGCTATCTCTTTCCGCATCTTGGTCCACCAATAGTATGGCTTCAAATCATAATACATCTTATTGCTACCAGGATGGATGGACAACTTAGAGGAGTGTGCTTTAGACATAATATCATTTTTAAGCTCTCGGTCCTTAGGCACAACTAACCTATCCTTGAACCATAGTACACCCTCTTCATCTACCCTGAACTGTGTAGTTTCTTGCTCTTTCATCTTACGTTTTATGTGGAATACACCAGGATCAGTCTTTTGGAGCCCAATAATTCTGCTTTTGAGAGTGCAACTGACAGTAATGTTGTACAAGACTGCTGGATGTAGAAGGCGAGATCGATGAAAATCAGTTTCAACTAGGGAATGGCAATGAGACTTACGGCTTAAAGTATCCGCAACCACATTTGCCTTGCCCGGATGATAGTGCACTTGAAGGTTATAATCCTTAATCAACTCGAGCCATCTTCTTTGATGCATATTTAACTCGGGTTGGGTGAAGATGTATTTGAGGCTTTTGTGGTCTGTGTAGATATTGCAAACATTGCCCAACAGATAGTGCCGCCAGGCTTTCAAAGCATGAACAACTGCGGTGAGTTCTAAGTCATGCGTTGGGTAATTCACCTCATGTTTTCGAAGTTGTCGAGAGGTATATGCAATCACTCGGCCTTCCTGCATCAACACACCTCCCAAACATATGCCTGAGGCATCACAATAAACATCAAATGGTTTCTCAACATCCGGTTGTGCCAAAACCGGAGCTGAGGTTAGGAGGGTTTGCAGTTGGTGAAAAGCCGCATCACACTCGGGAGTCCAGACAAACCTGGTGTCTTTTTGTAGCAACCGAGTCATTGGCTTGGCTATTTTGGAGAAATCCGGGATGAAGCGACGATAATAGCCAGCCAAACCAAGAAAACTCCGAACCTCGTGAACCGAGATAGGAGCCTTCCAGTTCAGTACTTCTTGTACCTTGGCGGGGTCCACCATAATTCCTCCATCGGACAACACATGCCCAAGGAAAGGTACTTCTCGAAGCCAGAATTCGCACTTACTGAACTTTGCATATAGTTGATGTTCACGCAGTCTTGCGAGGACTATACGCAGATGTTCAGCATGATCTTCCTCATTTACAGAATATATCAGGATGTCATCAATAAATACCACCACAAACTTGTCCAATTCAGGCATAAACACCGAATTCATCAAGTACATGAAGTGTGCGGGGGCGTTGGTCAAGCCGAAGGACATAACAAGATACTTATAAAGACCGTATCTGGTAGAGAAGGCGGTTTTTGGAACATCTTCCGGACGGATTTTAATTTGATGATAGCCAGATCTTAGATCAATCTTAGAGAAGACTTTAGCTTTAGACAACTGATCGAACAAGATGTCGATGCGCGGTAGAGGGTACTTATTTTTGACAGTGACTGCATTGAGAGGTCTATAATCTACGCACATTCGCAATGACTGATCCTTCTTCTTTACAAATATAGCAGGACATCCCCACGGTGACGAACTAGGACGAATCAACCCCTTCTTCAAAAGTTCATTCAATTGCACCTTAAGTTCAGCTAGTTCATTCGGAGGCATCCTATAGGGTCTCCTAGAGATGGGCGCCGTGCCAGGCAACAACTCAATTTTAAATTCCACATCCCGATCCAGAGGGAGTCCTGGCAATTCATCGGGAAAAACGTCCGGAAACTCATTCACTACCGGAATTTCGGCCAACGCCTTTGCTTGCACAACATGAACTTCCCCAGACAAATCAACTTTTTTGGGAAGTTGTACCAGAAAACCCTTTTGATCTGTAGGATCTCTGAGCATAACTACCCGAGTGGATGTATCAATGAGTACCCCATTCTGACTCATCCAATTCATGCCCAGAATAACATCTATGCCTAAGCCCGACAAAACCACTAAGGCAAGTGAGTACTTTCGCCCTTCTATCTCAAGCTCAAGATTCCCCACTACTTTATTTGTGGAAATATTCCCACTTGCTGCGCTAATACAATAACCCCCACCTTCAACAGTATGCAATTTGTGTGCAAACTCTGATGCAAACTTAGGACTGATAAAGGAATGCGAAGCACCTGAATCAAAAAGTACCACTGCAGGGTGTTGGTCAACTAGGAACTTACCAGCAGTGACAACCTCACCAGATGGGATTTCCTCAATACTATTATAATGAGCGTGTCCTTGACGGCCACCTTGATTGACATTCTTCTTAGGGTAAGGACAGTTCCTGGACCAATGGCCTGGCTTGTTGCAGTTCCAGCAAGGCATGTTGCTAGGAGGGACACTGGAGCTGCCTTGGCCCGAATTACCCTTTGGCAGAGCCACTGTATATGCCTTGCGAAACCTAGTCTTCACTGGCGCCTTCTTTTGCGGAGGACAGAACTTAGCACTTGTGGCAGGAGGGCGAGGAGGAGCCTTCGTGGCAGCTGGAGCTCGAGACTGTGAAGCACCTACCTCAAGTGCCCTCTTGCGGCTCTTAGAAGCAGCATAGATAGAGTTATTGTTCTCTTGAGTCAGAGCATCACTGATAAATTCATTAAAGGTAGTACACTTGCTAGTGCCCATAGTCTTCATCAGCTTTGGGCCGAGGCCTCTTTTAAAGCTAGCAATTTTCTTGGCATCGGTATCCACAAACTCTATGGCATACCTTGCCAGGTTGTTGAAAGATTGTAGATATTCAGTCAAGCTTTTATTGCCCTGCGACAGCCTCATAAATTCTGTGTGCTTGATAGCCATAAGACCTGGAGAAATATAGTTCTCATGGAATGCGGCCTTGAACTGGTCCCAAGCAATTGGGACATTTGCAGGCAGTGTGGAACGATAGTGGCTCCACCAAATACCCACTGGACCATGCAGTTGGTGAGAAGCATATTCAGTCTTTAGCTCATCAGTCAAGCGAAGCAGACGAAACTTTTGTTCAATAGTATTCAACCACTCATCGGCTTGAAGTGGTTCCTCCGCCTCCTTAAAGAGCGGGGGCTTAGTATCAAGAAAGTCCTTGAAATCATTGTACTGATTGGGTTCTGGGCCCTGGCGGCCATGACGAGCCTCCCGGTTGGCAAGCTGACGCATAGCATCTGCCAGCATGCGCTGCCCTTCGACCACTGTCTGCATCAGCTCAGCCGGGGTAGGTGGTGGCGGAGGGGGTGGCTGTTCCTCATCCTCATTGCCACGACCCCGACGGAGATTGTACGACATCTGCAAAATGCATAGCCCATAAGCACTGACGATGTGGGAAATTTGTAGATGAACTATTGTAAATATGTCAAACTGACTTCATGAATGGACTTCTCAAAATAATCATGGCACAATAATTCATCACAACCGCATAATCCATTCAAGCGCATCAATTGACGCAATCATGCGAGGGAATCCAATAAGATGTACTTTGATAAAGGCTCACTCACAAGGAGCACAGCAGTTACTGAACCGTTTACGTTAATATCTACATGATTTTTGACCTTTCGCCCGGTACTTGGATTCGATCTCAAAATTTTTAGTTGACTGAGAAAGGCTACTTCAAACTGACCACAAAGAGACTTCTCAACGGTAGAGTTCCATGGTGGATCATGACTAGCCACCTCGATACCAGCGCGTGCCAAGCAGCACAGCCTTATGTCGCGCGCCATAGGAGGCCCTCGGTTTCGTCGCGGCACCGAAGGGTGCTAATCGTGACACCATCATCGAACGCAACACAATAAGACATCCAATTGCGATCAAAATTAACAGGTTCCAACTAAACATCCAGGAAACATAGGGTTCGACCTTACATCCCAAAAGCCAAGTTATTACAAAGCCTCTCTCTAACTCAGGGAGGGCACAAAAGACGATCCTAACATTGTAGCTACGTGATGACTACTCTAAGCATCGCCCTCAGAGTCGGTGTCAAGGATCTCCCCGCCGTCCTCATCACTAACAGGCTCTAACTCCTCATCTTCTTCTTCTTCTTCTGGTTCTTCTTCTGGTGCTTCTTCTAGTGCGGCATCTTGGGGCCCATTGACCTCCACTTCATCATCATCTTCAGCCATAAAGATTCCCGAACCCATGTCCTCATCTGCATTGTTGTTTTGAGGCAGCAGAGGATTAAGCTAGTTGTTCAGGCGGTGCACTTCTTCATGAAGATTGTCATTGTATTCTTCAGCATTCTCCAACTGTTGCTCGAGCTCAAACTGACGAGCTCTCAGAACGTTCTCCTTGTGCCAGGCTTCATCCCTCTGATTCATGACACGGACCAGCATGCGTTGATAGTTGCGATTTGCTACTATCAATCTCTGGACTGCAAGGGTTTCCTGGTCACGATCACAGATCACTTGCTCTAGTTGCTGACGCGCTGCATTTCTGGCAGCAGTCACTTTGGCCAACTCCGCCCTTAGCCTTTCCACCTCAGTGGGCTCAGGGCGGGGCTCATGTGGAGCGAGCTGGTGACGAGGTGCCCTGCCTCCAGTGGACTTGCGAGCGGTCCTCTTGGTACGTGCCATCTGTAGCAACAAGATACGACTGAAAGTGAGGATCATTTAGGGGATACGAAATTTAATTTAGTCAGGACTATTGAAATTTTTAAGGAGGGAGTAAATGATATGTATGATATAGTTAAACATGATGCATGCACGTTCCATACGCCCTCTCATCCTAGTAGAATCATAAATTTCTAACGCTAGGCGGTGGCATATATACGTTCTCTCATATAGACGAAACTATCGGTCTACTCGTTTGCGCTGTTAGTGTACCTGCAGAAAATCTCATTTCAGCCCAACAGTTTCCCAATATAAGCACACAAGAAAGCAGTAATTTAAATACATTCCATATACACATCCCCTGATGTATATACTTCAGTATCAAAGCTATCCGATATAAAGGTTCCCACAATTAAGTGCCTACATAATTACACGGTTTAAACATGTAAGTATGCAAGTCACCAAAACTACTCTCCCCTAGATCGCCGGTTGGACGATCATGCTCTCACAACTCACACTTACCAGAGCGTCAAGGCAATTGATCCATACATTACCACCCAAGTGGATGGCATCCATACAATATTATGCCGTATGGACGACGAAACAAAAACAAACAAGGCCCCCAAGTTAGTCTTTATAATAAGCCACCTAAGAGTCCTTATTTGGGCTAAGGGATGTGATCACTGGCATACCTATGAAAATAATTTTTAATGTTTTAACCCCTTTTCATAATCAAATACTTTTGTTTTTAAATACTCGTATGATGTGTTTAATGTTGAATTATGCTTCGGTACCAGCTGTAACAGAACCGACCAAATTATAAGAGCACAAGTACAAAAACAAGCACCGAAGCGCTCAAATTTTCAAACTTGAGCCCATATAATCCCGGTAGTCAATCGAAACCACGAAGGATTTCAAACCAACTTGCTTACAACCAAGATCACATCATTCAACATACAACATCATACGTTACATTTCACAAGTAGTTCCAAAATAAGTTTACACACACGGAGTCGCAAATATTACAAACCAAGTTTATAAAGTAGCGGAAGCATACACACACACCAATTGTTTAACTACTGTCAGTCTTGTTGATCAACAACCCGCAAAAGCATCAGGAAAGTACATAAAAGATGATCACGCCCTAGTGATCTAGTCTTCATCACCCGTAGGGTGGAGACAAGTTTTGCGGAAGCCTTGGTAAAGCATATCATCTGCAACAGGAGGGAATAAACCCTAAGTACTGGAATGTACTTAGCTAGACTTACCCATCAAAAACCAGAAATAAGATGACACCAAGGATTATGCAAGGCTTACACAAGAGGCTAGCTGACATCACATTTTGCATAAAGGCATAAGTAATTGAAACTCTTATAACTTGTACTAGCAGTTCTTTTTAGCATTTACCTGTCATCTATCTTAGCACCTGTACTAAACATTCACTTGAGTATAATCAAACAACATTATTATTATATCCATAGCAGGTATATCATTGTGGCAACATTATATCATTCACTTAACCATCTGTTCATTTAATGAGATCTACATTGCCGCTGCTCAAGTCAAGTGCTCACTAACCGGGAGCGACGACGATTCGAATCGAATTTCTATCCAGCTGGAGGGGTATTTCTAACACTCACCGTGCAGGCCCCTGCCAGGGTCGCACAAGCCACCTTTTCATATGATTCAGGAATCGCGGGTCTGAATGATGTCGCGACCCCAAGGGCGACACTCTACCAGGTGATAGGGACTCTAACCCCCCATTGGTCTCACGCCAATGTCCCCAAGCACATCATTTCTCTCCTCCAAGAAGCAACCTACCATTCGATTCCCGGCCTGAATCACATTACTCGGCTTCGCGGTCGGAACGGCTTATCTGGCCTACTAAGTGTTAGACTGCGTTCAACATGACTCAAGGACGTACAGCGAATCGGTCCTTAAACGACTCAGACGGGCATAGCTCCACACCCAAGACGTGAAGTGTCTTGCGGCTGTACTATCGAACTCCTGCCCGGTCTCAATTTCATTTTAAAGCATGGTTCCATCCACGATAGCCATAAAGCCACTCGTGACTCTTTCCTACATCTCGCGGATGACCGGAAATCACCCGACTTCTACCGTACTAAGCAGGGCTAAGCATTGACACGTGCCTAAACCTAATATAGGATTAAGTACGATATCTGGACAAGGACAGGTATAATGCAACAAGTGTTTTCATATAACTCCTACAACTTAATGCAGTAAACAATTAAAAGTACTCAAGATTACTTTAAAAAACATTAGGTTCAGCATGCACCGGGGCTTGCCTTTTAGAAAGGTCGAGGGCCGGTGGTCAGGGCACTCAGGCAAGCCTTCAGCGGCGTCTCCTCCGCCGACTGGTTCCGCTGGCTCCTCTGGCTGGTCCTGGACTTCCTCCGGTATCGCTGGCTCGAACTCGAGGAGTGTTACCCCCTCCGGAACACCTATTGCATGAGTGCACAATAAATATCATGGATGCATAATGGGTGCAACATGCTCGGAATGAAATGCCTTTCAGCAATAAAAGTACTCTATTCAAGTCACTTCACCATTACGTGTAAATCTCTTCTCCGGTGGAGAAGTACTTACCTAATCTACTCAACCTAAGGTATAGCTGTTCATCTTCGGTTAAGGCCCTAACACCTAATAAACACAAGAGTGACATTATTTAGGTTACCACATCCAACCCAAAATATCACAGTAAGACATTCTGGACAGCAGCTACTTGTTTCTAACATAACTGGAGATTTCCAACTCCAAAAGATATGATCTAAGATAATATGGAAAGCTTATGAAATGCACCACAAAATATTTTCAGACCACAACACTTAATTCCAAAGTTTACCTAGTCGAAATTCTAAAGTTCCAGAATCTGTCCTCCCCAAACAGAGAGCAGCCAATTCTGGACTGTCACTTAAAACAGCAATAACTCCTAAACTACTAAGCCAAATGCTCCCAAATTTTGACACAAGCTAGTTTATCAAGTTTACTACAACTTTGGTATTCACAAGTTTTCCAGCAAACACTTTTATTAAGGGTCAAACCCAAAGATACTACCAGCTGTCCAGAAAACCTAGAATTGCAAAGATTAAATATTTATTTACGTGGCAAACATCCTCTAAGACCAAACTAATATTACCAAAAGTTCACATAGGTCACAAAAACACCAAAAAGTAAGGTGTGCCCACCTAGAATATTTATTTACACCCCTTTCTTAATTTACTTAATTAATTAAGTGGAATTTCAAACATATATGTAAACTGCTTCTAAAATTCTACAAAAATTACAGGAGACTCTCGGACCCAAAAAGAGACTACTGTAAAAATTTGAACTAAAGTTATTCATAGAAACTCCCTAAAAAAATTCACAAGCCCAAAAGGCTGATTTTTGTATAATTAACAAATCATATTGAAAAGTATCAAACAACAGATTTCATATTTTTCTTAGATACTTTATGGTGCCAAGACATTCACCAAAAATTTATAAGAATATTGCAGATGTAGAAAATTTACTAAAATTCATTCAAGTATTTCCTAAAATAACAAGATAGCATTATAACTGGAAAAGTACTTAAGCACTACTGCCCAAATTTTTACCAAAGCTAGAGCAAGTATAAATTAGCCTACCCACCAAATTTCATAATTTTTGGAATACTACAGCTCCAGTTATACATTTAACAAATTTGCCTTCATTTCAAAACACATTTGAAAGATCTATTTAATTCTCCCAGAAACTAAACATCACATATATATTTGATATTTTTCCTAAATACTACACTTCACCTAGAGTCCAAAAAAATTTGGACCACCTCAAATGGATCTATAAAATGGGAGATAAAATTTCTGCAACACAGCATATAAATCTGTGAAAAGAATAAAAGGAAAAGTAAAATGGAAACCGAAACCAGTCACAGGGCCGGCCCAATCCACCAGCGCGGCCCAACACGCGCGGCCCGAGCTAGCTCCCGCCCAGGCACATCTGACCGGTGGGACCCGCGTGTCGGTGACACAAGACAGGGGAAGACGGACGCCGCCGACTCTGGCGAGCTCCAACTCGTCGGTGATGGCTACTCCGACGAAAGCAAGGGTACCACTGTGTTCCCCTTGACCTCCCACCCTGGTTGACTCTCGAATCAGGGACACTACCAAGCCCTAGCTACGACGGCCATGGCGGCGGCGGCCCGGTGATGGCGCACGGTGGTGCGGTGGTGAGCTCCGAGCACCAAGTGGTCACCGGAGGTGCGCATTCGCTTCCCAGAGCCAAGGCGGACCTAACGAGATTCCTATTGAGGACCGAGGCAAGGTGGAGGAGCATGGCCGAGTGCAAGCACTGTTGGCGGCGGTGCGCCGGTGAGCTCCGAGCGGGGGAAAAGCCGGCAATGCGCCCTTACCCTGCTCTGTTGCTCCAAAGGAGGGTTCGACGAGGTTCGGGAGGTGGTGGCGGAGCTGTGGGCATGGTGTATTGGCCGGTGGTGCGACGGTGAGTGCACACGGCGGCGGCGGAGCGTGCGGCGCCGCAGGCGGCTCGTTTTTTTTCCGCTCGGCGAGCACCGGGCGAGAGAGAGACAAAGGCGGGAGTGAGGCGGAGGCAGCGTTGTGGCGTTCAAGAAGCCCGCTCGGACCTGACCGGTGGGGCCACAGCCGGCGTACGGTCGCCACCGCGCGCCCACGCGGCGGTCGCAGTCTGAGGCCGGTCGGCCACTTTCCCCCCTGCCCGATCTGAACTGCAACACTGGCAACAACACGTTGCAACATTTGCAACATTGACCACCCCAGAACAGCAGCAGCTTTCAAGCCCTGAAGCTCTAAAACCAGCCCGAATCACGAGATGAGCTAATTAACAAAGTTGTAGCTCATGAAATTCTCTACAACTTTGTCAATATGAGCTAAACCTGAATCGACATGTTTTGGGATTTATAGAGCCAGGAACAAAATCTGTTTTTGTGAAACAACAGAAAATCAGCAGCACAGAAAAATGGAAATTTGGCTAGCTTAGGGACTGAATCATGAATTGAGCTAATTGACAAAGTTGAAGCTTACAATTTTTACTACAACTTTGTTAATATGGACTTGAACTGGTTTTGCTTCTAAGCTGGTGATTCTGAGGGTTCAGTTTACATGACTTCACTAATTAGCATGGAAACAACACTTAGGAGGGCAATTTGGTCATTTTGGTCAACGTGAACATTGTTCCACTAATGATCCTAAGTGTAATTAAGGTGTTGTAAGGTATAATTAGCTACTCTCTCCTTTTGTTACACCAACTACCTAGTGTCACATGATGTGAACCAAACAAAATTCTAAAACATCCACATTAGTTGCAACAACATAAAATAACATGAGATGATGCATGCTTATGCTTATGCAAATGCAATGCAAGTATGGAGATAAACACCTGAGGTGTTACATAATCTAGAGATAGCCAGGTGGGAGAACGAGCATTTTATCTTTCTAGTAACTAAGGTAAACAAATGACTAGGAGAAATGTGATAGTACTTCGGGGTATAGCCCGCATACCAACTAGGAGAGTTAAATAGACAAGGTCTACCATGAGCCCTATGATTTAATAACTAGACCTATCGTGGTGGAATATAGAGGATGGACAAGGCTGTCACCACTTGCCACCTACCACAATCTATCTGGAGGCCTAGCCATATCCACAGGTAATCTATAGCCTAAGCACCACACTTAAGCTACGGGCTATAACAGAACCGACCAATTATACGAAATTAAGTAAGAAAATCATTCAACAAGCGAACGATTTAGCAAACTTAAGCCCGTATAACCTGGTAGTCCGTGAAATCACGACGGATTTCAAACCAACTCACATACTAGCCAAGATCATAATAAGTTTAGCGGTCATCATCACAAGTTACATAAAAGTTCACGTCACAAATACATCGGAGTTTAAACATAGTTATTACAAACCGAGTTCAAATAAAAGTAGTGGAAGCATTTAGTTCAAACCACACCCACTCACACAGCGTTCAAAATAAAGTGCCAGCTTGTGATCATCTCCAACAAAAGCATCAGACGAGACGTAGTGAATGACCACTGCCCATGGTCCTAAGCTTCACCCATCGTAGGATAAAGGTAGTTGATACAGTAGCCGTAATACATCTGCCCATCTGCAACAAGTGGGAACAAAGCCCTGAGTACGAGAAGGTACTCAACTAGACTTATCCGACATAACCGAAAATAAAATGACACCAAGGATCATGACAGGCTTTATGGTAGGGTAGCTGACTCATTTGCAAAAAGGCATGCTTAGTATTAAAGAATCTTTTTCCAAAAGCTTTCATCAAGTTAAATCTTTATTAACCTGTCCACTATATTTGCACCTATACTAGAGTAACTGTAACTAAGTAGGTAAGGATAACCAATGATCATTAACAACCTTCATCATGTCATATTCCACATAACTGTCCAAGTGTTCCATCAATATTACTACGATGAAGTAGCTCAAGTCAAGTGTTCACTATCCAGTGAACGATGGCGATTCGAATCGATTATTAACCACCTGGTAATTTGTTCCTCACACAAACCTCACTCGCCCGCTAAAGTGAGGTATTGGTCACCGAGTCAACTATTCAGGTAAAGTCACGAGTTTGCCAGGAACCACATGTACCCGGGGGCTGCCCGAATGCTCTTTGGCCTTATCATCGCGCCCCCGTATCCTGCCACTACTGCTCCGGTACAGTGCGTTGTGGGCAATCCACTCGGCCCGAATAATCTCCCAGCTTCACGGTTGAAAGGTACATTATTCGGCCAGCTAAATGTGAGGCATGCGTTCAACATGACTCGAGGCCCAACAACGATCGGTCCTTGGTCGACACAGACGGAAACACTACAGTCCGAAACCCTACAAGTCTCCGTCCGGTCTCAATTTCGATTTGACACTTAGTTATTCCCATATGACATACTTTTCCAAGCAGATCTAGGTAACCACCTATAGCTCGCAGGTGATAGGAAATCACCCGACTTCTACCGATCTAAGCAAGCTAAGCATTTCTTGACTGCAAATACCAAGGTAACAAGGATATGGTAGAGCAATGGTAAACAAGGTATAATGCAGCAACGGTTGCAAACAACTCCTAAACGTAATGCATCAATTTAAGTAAGCATTTAATAAAATATTTGCAAACCGGGAGAGAAATGCTCCGGGGCTTGCCTCTTTCGAAAGAGCTCGGACGGTGGTCTGGGCACTTTGGAAGATCCTCACCGACCTCCTCGTGGGCTTCGGGTACCTCTTGCTCTAGCACCTCGGACTGCTCTTCCGGCTCCTCGTGAATTGCTACCGGAGTTACTTCCTGCGATCCTGTATGATGCAGATGTATAAGTGCTCATGCCTATGTGCACTGCAGAGATGACATGAGATGATGATGATGAATGAGATGTAGATGAACAGGTTTACTTTATTTGGATCAAGTGGGAATACAACTCTTCTACAAGGTAGTCTACATCATCCAAGAACATGTACTCATAAACTACTACAAACATGCTTCAAAGATACACCCTAAGATGCTTCAAAGATACACCAAAGCAAAATTTATCAACTAATCTTGCATTAAAAATGCTAATTTAAACCCTAGTTGACACTATGTTTGAATAGCAACACTTCTTTTGATAGCATAGAAAAATCTAATAAAATTACAGTGGATTACTATCATCTACTTTAGCATGCCACAAAAAAAAATTCATTGCAATTGGAGTACTAGAACTGTCTACACAAAAATAACAATCTAGGGCCTAAAAATGAGCAAAAAAATACTTTTATAATATGAAAAGTGTCAAACAACAGATTTAGCAAGTTTCCTACATTCTATACACCAAACAATCCCTATAGAAAAATTAGTAAGCACTTGTACTACACATAAAATTTTTTCTACAGAACATGCATGGTACATATTTTTCCTAGAAAGTACATTGCATAAAAAGATTAACAAAATTGAAACCATATTTTTCTGAGTTTTCTATGATTTACTACATATTTATCAAGAAAATAGCAATTTCAATGATTAAAAAAAACCCTACAAAAAAGTATTGCAACCTTTACATGCAACATTTTTAGATTGTAGATCTGGTGCTAAGAAGTCCATAAATATTTATTTCACAATTTTTTGGGCAAAAATGAGCAAGTTATGGATTTTAGAAACCCTTTTACCATTTTCTGGAAAACATTTTTTTAAATCCTTTTGAAATCCGACCGTTTAGCACTACGTGCACCCACGAACTGAACACAAAGAACAAACACGAGACCGACAGGTGGGCCCGTGACCCCACACATCAGTCACAGGGAGAGGGAGGGAGACACCGGCGTCCACAGCTCGCCGGTGGCGAGGTCTCCGGCCAGGCCAAAGGCAGCACGCGAACCACCTCGTGCTTGCGAACCCAATGGTACACACGTGGTGGCCAATGGAGCTCGGAGGGCTGGTCACCGCCGTTCATGGCGGAACGGTGGCGCGGGTGGCCGCCGGTAGGCCACCTCCGACCATGGAACGGGCAATGGAAGGGTGCTCGAGCACCGGTGAGCTAGGGCGAACAAAATGTGCGCACTAGAAGGGAACGAGGTGGAGCGGAGAGGTGCGGTCCACGGAGCAGAAAGCTCCGGTGAGCTCGGCCAGAACTTCGGTGAGCGATTCCCGTGGATGGAGAGCTTACCATGGACGACTGAGGTGTGCACGGGCTGCGCCAGAGGGAGGGGAAGCTTGAGGCAAGATGGAGCGGCTCGCGGTGAGATGGAACGGCCGGAACGCCGGCTCTGGCGATGGCGGGCGCGGTGGCAGAGGAGCGGGGGCCGCGTTCAGAAATGAAGAGTGCGCGGGGAGGAAGGAAGCGAGTGCGGAGGTTAAGGCGTGGTTGGGAGCGACCCTGGACGCATTCCCGTCCAGGTGCGGGGGCTCCGACTAGGCGGCCAGCCACCGCCCATGACCATCGGTGCAGCGCGGCCACGCGACGAGGCGCGCGCTGGTTGGCGAGAGCACGGGGGCGGGGCGTGGCGTGCAGCGTGAGCCCGGTCCAATGGACCGCGGCGCGTGCGGGCGCGCGGGCGTGAGCGCGAGCTGGGTCAGGCCGGCTTGCGGCTGCGGGCCGAAAGTGAGGCGGCGGCCCGTTAAGGTAAAAAAACTATTTTTCATTTTTATTTTCCAGATTTTTTTAAATAAATTCAATTCATAGTTCTAAAATTCCATTTTGAGCAAGAAGATGACTTTTTCTGAAAATGGCCCAAAAATGAAAGTTGCTTAGAATTTAATTCTCTACAACTTTTCTTAAGGGGCCAACTCCAAAATCCCCACAGATTTTGAATTTGAGAATAAAAGCTAAATAGGGAGGGTTTTTGACCATTTTCTAAAAATATTTTTAAAGAAAATTTTTGACAAAACTTTGGTTATCAAGTTGCTCCAAAAATTGCACTAATTAGTTCTAGGCGATTTAAAAATTATAGCTACACATGTTTCATTAGTCTAACCAATATAATTAGGGTGAATCAATTATAAACATTATATGCAACAATTGTGCCACAAAAATGCTTTAACTAAAGGTGCACTCTAATCCATATGTGATTATGAATGCAATGACGTGTCATGTGTATGATTTGCAAGTGCTAATGCTTGCGTAGCACCGGGGTGTTACAGCCCTCCCCCTTATAAAAATCTCGTCCCGAGATTTGGGTTACGAACCATTGTTATAAAAATCTTCATAAGCTTTTTATAGATATTGACCCGTTTCCCATGATGCATCCCCCTCAGCATGATGACTCCACTGTATCTTATATGTTTTCACCACACTGTTACGAGTAGCCCTCTCTTTAGAGTCCAAAACTCAAACTGGCTGCTCACGATATACCAAATCTAACTTGAGCTCTATGCCTCGGGGTTCAATTCTTCCCTCTGGAACGCGCAAACACTTCTTGAGACGCGATACATGAAAAACTGGGAATATAGCACCCATTGTCTTAGCTAACTCTAACTTATAAGCTACTGAACCTTTTCTTTCCAAGATCTTGTATGGTCCCACAAATCTGGCGACAAGCTTTCTGCGTACTCCAAACCACTTCTTCTTCATTGGCGTGACTTTCAGATAAACATAGTCACCAACTTCAAACACAAGCGGTCTTCTTCTCCTGTCCGCATAGCTTTTCTGACGTGATTGAGTTGCTTTCATATTTTGCTGAATGATATGAACTTTCTTCTCGGCTTCTACTACAAAGTTAATACCATAATATCTTCTTTCTCCTGGCTCGATCTAGTTTAGAGGTGTTCTACACTTTCTACCATACAGAGCTTCAAAAGGTACCATTTTGACACTTTCTTGATAACTATTATTGTAAGCAAACTCTGCTAAGGGTAACCAGGACTCCCATGAACCCCTAGAAGATAAAACATAGGCTCTCAACATATCCTCCAGAATAGCATTAACTCTTTCGGTCTGACCATCTGTCTAAGGATGATAGGCAGTACTACGGATCAAACTAGTTCCCAATCCTTTGTGCAAGTGCTCCCAAGAGTGAGCAGTGAATTGTGACCCTCTGTCAAACACTATAGTCTTTGGTATGCCATGCAATCTCACAATCTCAGCAATATACTTCTCGGCATATTGAGGTGGTCGATAATCTGTCTTGATAGGCAAAAAGTGAGCTATCTTTGTAAGACGATCCACGATTACCCAAATCGAATCATGGCCTTTCTGAGTAGTGGGCAAACCTATGATAAAATCCATACTTATATCATCCCACTTCCAACTAGGTACGGACAAGGGTTGTAACAATCCGATAGGTTTCATATGAATGGCTTTCACTCTACAACATGTGTCACATCTAGCCACATAGGCTGCAATCTCTTTCTTCATCTTTGTCCACCAATAACGAGGTCTCAGTTCTTGGTACATCTTACTACTCCCAAGATGAATAGATAGCTTAGAAAGGTGAGCCTCATCCATAAGTTTATTCTTAAGCTCCTGATCCTTGTGAACAACAAGACGGTCGTCAAACCACAACATGTCCTATTCATCCACTCTAAAGTGCTTCGATGGTTCTTCTTTAATTTTCTCTTTGATGTGGAATATCCCTTTGTGAAAGCCCAAGTTTGGTTTTGGTAATTAATGACACCAAGTTGCTAATGCCATGTGTTAAGTGTTTTGATTTAGGCATAAGCAACACAAGTGATAAAGGTGTACGTGGCAAGGAGTGGTGGCCACAAGATCACAAAGAAATGGTGCATGGGCATGAAATGTCGATCATGGTGGAGATGCACATAATATGATGGACATGATGATCAAGTGAAAGAGAAGGATCTAAGAGCGCAAGGCAAAGGTATAACCATAAGGTTTTCCTTTTGCCGGTCTAAGATGAGTAGAGAAGTGATTGACCGGATTTAGGATACATAGCCGACTATCAAGAGGGGCAATCACAGTTAGCTCGGGAATCAAGTGCCCCTAGATCAATGTCTTGAGCATATGCATTAGGATCTAGTTGAGAGCTAACATAACGCCTTGGCAAATGTTTGTGAAATGCTAACACACATGCACATTGTTGGTGTACACTTGGTGGTGTTAGCACATTTGCGAAGGCGGTGGAGTTTAAGTGGTAGAGAGGGGTTTGGGTTCCTCTCTCCCTCCCGCCGAGCTTGCGAGGTGGGATTCGGCGCTTTTTGGAGAGGTGAAATGCCTATTTTCCATTGCATCGGAAGTCAGAAAAGAAACAGAGGCGAACAGAGGTCACTGTGGTGATCGGACGCTGCACCGGACGCGGTCACAGTTTGACCGGACGCGTCCCGTCAGTTCAGCACGGCGCGGGCACTAGGGTTTGTGACCGGACGCTGGTCTGGCCTGACCAGCGCGTCCGGTCAGTTCACCTGTGTGCAGAAGTAGAGCGCGCGACCGGCGTGTCCGGTCCCTAACGGAATCAAAGCGTCCGGTCAGGCGTCCAGAAGGGCAGAAAGCAGTGGAGTGATGATCGGACGTGTCCGGTCTCAATGGGAGCTTACTAGAACGCGATTGGATGCTGGCACTGTCGCGTCCGGTCAAACGCTAGAGCGCGTCCGGTCACGGCAACGGCTAGTTCCGACGCGCACTGTCTTCAGTTATCGTGTAGTGACCGGACGCGTCCGGTCACCCTGACCGGAGCGTCCGGTCAGCGCGATTTTCACTGCGTCGTTCGTAATGGCTAGCTGCGTACCCCTTCGTTATAAATAGAGGGTGTCCTGGGTTTGAGGGTAACTCTTGCACATTTTGAGACCTAGAGACATCCTTTGAGCTAGAGAACAACCCCTCCACTCATCTCTTTGATTGATTGCACATCTTGAGTGAGATTGAGTGAGATTCAAGTGCATTGCTTGAGAGTTGCATTCTAGAGGCACTTGATCTTCAAGTTACTGCGGATTTCTCGTTACTCTTCTGTGTTTCCCGACACGGTAGAAGACTTAGAGCAGCGGAGGTGATTGAGCTCACAATTGGAGATTGTTGGAGCCTTCACCAAGTGTTGTAAGGGGTTCTTGATCCTTCCCCGTGGGAGTTCGCGAATTAGATACTCTAGTGGAGCTTGTGGCTTGGAGGATCCCCATCTTGTGTGCGGTTGTGCGGTGCCCGCCGAGGGCTCGACTCTTGATAGTCGATTAGCTCGCGAACCGACAAGTGGGTGTATCGCCACAACGGGGAGTAGCTTGCCGGAAAGCAAGTGAACCTCGGGATAAATTCTTGTGTCATTCTCTTCCCAAGGATTTCTCTTGTGTGATTGATTGATTGGTACTTCTCATCTCTACACGGTGGTATAATCACTCGAAGCTCTTCTCTCGTATTTCATCTTGTATCTAGCTTGTTGTTGTTGTTGTGTTTAGTGGATAGCCTTGTACTAGACTTGTGTAGGTGGCTTGCTTAATTAGTTAGAGCTAGTGCATTTTGCTCCGCCACCTTTTGTACTAACTTGTGGTTAAGTAATTCTTGTAGAAGTTTTAATTAGGCTATTCACCCCCTCTAGCCTATTTGGACCTTACAAGTGGTATCAAAGCCGGGGCACCGTTTATTTGAGGCTTAACAACCTACGGTGAAAAAAAAGAGATGGCTCAATTAAGCTTGCACATCAACAACACCAAGAAGGCACCTCACTTTGATGGGACAAATTATGCATATTGGAAGGTTAAGATGACCGCACACCTCAAGTCAATCAATAGAGAAGTGTGGAAGGTCACCGAAACAAAATTTAAGGTTGCTAATCCGAAAGCACCTACACCGGTGGAAGAGAAGAAGCTTCAATGCAATGACATTGCCATTAGTGCTCTTCATGAGGCATTAGATGACAAGACATTTGAGCAAGTGAAAAATATAGAAGTTGCACATGATGCTTGGGCCAAGCTAGAAGAAACATTTGAGGGCACCGAAGGCACAAAGACCGCTAAAGCATATATCTTGCAAGAAAAATTTTCAAGCTTCAAGATGCAAGATGATGAGAGTGTACCGGAGATGTTTCATAGATTGCAAGTCATTGTCAATGAGCTTAAGGCACTTGGTGAGGAAGTCAAGGACAACCAATTCTCTATGAAGTTCTTGAGAAGCTTGCCCAAGAGGTTTGATACATTGATCACCATGCTAGTGAGGACTACATTAAAGGATTCAACTCCTCAACAAATATTTCAAGAAGTGATGACCGATGATTCATATAGAGAAGATGATGAGAATGATGAGTTGGTCAAGAAGAAGAAGGAAAATGAGAAGAAGGATGATGAGAAGAAGAAGAGTGTGGCATTCAAAGCCACCACATCCAAGGGCAAATCCAAGATTGAATCATCAAGTGATGAAGACTCAAGCTCTTGTGATAGTGATGACATTGATGAGAAGATGGCTCTCTTTGTCAAGCAATTTGGTAAATTCATGAAGAAGAAAGGCTTTCGTGCAAGAAGAAAGAACTCATCCAAGAAGAATGAGCATAACATGAGATGCTTTAGATGCCATAGCAAGGATCATCTCATTGCAAAGTGTCCTTATGATAGTGATGATGAAGATGCTATCAAGAAGGAGAGGAAGAAGCAAAAGAAGAAGCAAAAAAAGAAGGAGAGCTCTCATAAAAAGAAGAATGATTCTCATGTTGCTACATGGGATAGTGATGATTCCTCAAGTGATGATGAGGATGACTACAAGAGCAAGAAGAAGGGGCATGCTAGCATTGCTATCCAAGAGAAGGTCTCCCTCTTTGACACTCCATCGTGCTTCATGGCTAAGGCCGCTAAGGTATCATCCCATGATGAGAGTGATCATGATAATGCTAGTGATAGTGATAGTGATGAAGAAGAATTCACTAAAGATGAACTAATCACTATGCTAGAAGATTGCACTCAACATTTTAAAGAATCTAGAAAGGAGTGCAAGGGTTTGCTTAAGGAAAAGAAAAACCTTATGCAAGAACTTGATGAGCTTAGGGCATCTTATGAGAGTCTAAAGGTAGACCATAAGAAGCTTCAAAAGTCTCACACTAAGCTTGAAGAAGCCCATTCCTCTCTAGTTGAAAAATGTGAAAACATGCCAACTAATGTTGAGAAAGCTAAAACTTGCAACATAGGCATATCTTGTGATATAATTGATGAATCTTGTCATAAGCCTATTGTTGTTGCTACCACTAACCCTTCATGTAGCACATCTACATCATCCCCATCTAGTAGTGATGGTTTCACTTGTGACTCCTCACTTATAGTTAAGAATGAAAATCTCAAGAAGGAGGTAAAAGAGCTCAATCACACCTTAGCTAAGGCTTATGGTGGTGAGGACCGCTTGCTTATGTGCTTGGGTAGCCAAAGAGCTTCTCTCTACAAAGAGGGATTGGGCTATAACCCCAAGAAAGGCAAGGCCGCTTTTGCTCCTCACAAGACTCGTTTTGTGAAGAACAATGGTAGCTATTGCAAAAGTTGCAAGCAAGTTGGTCACATAGAGCAACATTGCATGAACAAGAAATCCAATGCTAAAGTATCCTCAATTAAGTTTGATTCTTTCTATATACTTACCAAGGGTACAAATGGTGTTCATGCTAAGTTCATTGGTGCACCATGGATGGGCTCAAAGAAGAAAGCCATTTGGGTACCAAAGAGCTTGGTCACTAACCTTGGAGGACCCAAACAAGTTTGGGTACCTAAAAGGAATTGATCTTGTCTTGTAGGTCAATTACAAAGCCGGAGGAAGGCATTGGGTGCTTGATAGTGGGTGCACTCAACATATGACCAGAGATTCTTGTATGTTCAAATCAATTGATACTAGTCAAAATGGTGGTTTTGATGCTATCACTTTCGGCAACAACAAGAAAGGCAAAGTCAAGGGGCTTGGTAAAATTGCTATCTCAAATGACATGAGCATATCTAATGTATTGCTAGTTGAGAGCTTGGATTTCAATCTTTTGTCGGTAGCACAACTTTGTGACCTTGGCTTCAAGTGCATATTTGGTAGTGATGATGTTGAAGTCATTAGTGTGGATGGATCAAACTTGATATTCAAAGGATTTAGACATGGTAGCTTATACTTGGTTGACTTCAATGATAGTGAGACACAATTGACATCATGCTTGCTTAGCAAATCTAGTATGGGATGGTTGTGGCATAGAAGGCTTGGTCATGTTGGAATGAAACAATTGAACAAACTTTTGAGGCATGACTTAGTTAGAGGCTTGAAGGATGTCACCTTTGAGAAGGATAAACCTTGTAGTGCCTGTTAAGCCGGAAAACAAGTTGGAAATACACATCCTAGTAAGAGTGAAATGAGCACATCAAAGGCATTTGAGCTATTGCACATGGACTTGTTTGGGCCAACAACATACACTAGCATTGGTGGCAACAAGTATGGTTTTGTGATTGTTGATGACTACACTAGATACACTTGGGTGTTCTTTCTTTATGACAAGTCTTTTGTCAAGAGGGTGCAAAATAAGTTTGAAATAACCATCAAGAAGATTAGAAGTGACAATGGTAGTGAGTTCAAGAACACAAGAATTGAAGATTTATGTGATGATCTTGGAATTGGACATCAATTCTCACCAACATATACTCCTCAATCTAATGGTGTAGTTGAAAGGAAAAATAGAACTTTGATTGACATGGCTAGATCAATGTTTAGTGAATACAATGTGAGTCATTCATTTTGGAGTGAAGCTATCAACACGGCTTGCTACTGTAGCAATCGTCTCTATTGCCATGGAAAGCTTGGGAAGACACCATATGAGCTATTGAATGGAAGAAAGCCCAACATTGCATACTTTAGAGTGTTTGGTTGCAAATGCTATATTCTCAAGAAAGGCACTAGATTGAGCAAGTTTAAAAAGAAATGTGATGAAGGGTTCTTACTTGGTTATTCTACCACAAGCAAAGCATATAGAGTTTAGAATCTCACAAATGGCACCTTGGAAGAAGTTCATGATGTTGAGTTTGATGAAACCCAAGGGTCTCAAAATGAAGCTCAAAACCTTGATGATGTGAGAGATCAATTGTCAAATGCAATGAAGAACATGGACATTGGTGATGTTAGGCTAAGGCAAGTTGATGATGATGATGATACTCATGTGATCAACCAAAGTGTGCAAATTGATACAAATCAAGCAAGCTCTAGTGGTACTCATGATGAAGCTCAAGTTCAAGGTCAAACAAGTGGAAGCAATCAACTCCTAATACTCCAACCTACTAGTATTGCAAGAGATCATCCATTAGATCAAATCATTGGTGGAATTCAAAGTGGTGTTCAAACTAGATCAAGATTAGCATCCTTTTGTGAGCACTACTCATTTGTGTCACTTGAAGAACCTAAGAAAATAGAAGATGCATTGAAAGATTCCGATTGGATAAATGTCATGCATGAAGAGCTAAACAACTTCACTAGAAATCAAGTTTGAGAACTTGTTGAAAGGCCAAAGAACTACAATGTGATTGGTACTAACTGGGTCTTTAGAAACAAGCAAGATCAAGATGGCATGGTTGTGAGGAACAAAGCAAGATTGGTAGCACAAGGTTACACACAAGTTGAAGGTCTTGACTTTGGAGAAACATATGCACCAGTTGCAAGATTGGAGGCAATTAGAATCTTATTAGCATATGCTTGTACACACAACATCAAGCTCTATCAAATGGATGTTAAAAGTGCATTTCTCAATGGCTACATCAATGAAGAAGTTTATGTTGAGCAACCTCCCGGTTTTAAAGATGACAAGAAGCCCAACCATGTTTACAAGCTCAAGAAGGCATTGTATGGTTTGAAGCAAGCACCTAGAGCATGGTATGAGAGATTGAGGGACTTTCTTCTCTCTAAAGGGTTCAAGATGGGAAAGGTTGACACCACTCTCTTCACCAAGAAGCTTGGAAATAACTTGTTTGTGTTGCAAATCTATGTGGATGACATTATCTTTGGATCAACCAATCAAGACTTTTGTGAAGAGTTTGGAAATATGATGGCTAATGAGTTTGAGATGTCTATGATTGGAGAGCTTAGTTACTTTCTTGGACTTCAAATCAAGCAAATGAAGAATGGCACTTTTGTAAGTCAAGGCAAGTACATCAAGGACATGAGCAAGAAGTTTGGATTGCAAGATGCTAAGCCAATGAGTACACCAATGGGCACTAATGATCAATTGGGTGTTGATGCTAGTGGCAACATGGTAGATCAAAAGCAATACCGGTCTATGATTGGAAGTTTGCTCTATGTCACCGCTTCTAGGCCGGATGTGATGTTTAGTGTGTGCAAATGTGCAAGATATCAAGCTTCACCTAGAGAAAGTCACTTGAAAGCAACCAAGAGGATATTGAGATATCTTAAGGGCACTCATGATGTTGGATTATAGTATCCCAAGGGATCTAATTTTGAGTTGATTGGATATTCGGATTCCGACTATGGTGGTTGCAAGATTGATAGAATGAGCACAAGTGGCACTTGTTAATTACTAGGAAGGTCTCTTGTTTTATGGTCATCAAAGAAACAAAATAGTGTTGCACTATCTACCGCCGAGGCCGAATACATTAGTGCTGGTAGTTGTTGTGCACAATTGCTTTGGATGAAGGCCACCTTGAATGACTTTGGAATCAAATTCAAGAATGTACCATTGTTTTATGACAATGAAAGTGCTATCAAGATGACTCAAAATCCGGTTCAACATTCAAGAACAAAGCACATTGACATAAGACATCACTTCATAAGAGACCATCAACAAAAGGGTGATATTAGCATTGAAAGCATTGGCACCGAAGATCAACTAGCCGATATCTTTACAAAGCCACTTGATGAGAAGAGATTTTACAAGTTGAAGAATGAATTGAACATACTTGACTTCTCCAACTTGAAATGAGTGCAACCCCACATTCTTATATGACATGCCTCTCCTCCGACATAGCAAGGTAAGTTGTTTGGCATATCATCCATACTTTGCTAAGGACATGTTTAGAACATATAGACATATTTACATGACAAATAGGCTCATTCATGAAAATTAAATGAGTTTAATGTATATATGGTACCACTATTGCTTCTATGTTTGATTGATCTAGTGGTAGCATATGACATGTTTGTGAGCTTGCAAACCTAGTGTTGAATCTAGAAAATAAGCTCATGATGTGTAATTCAACATGGTCAAGATAACCCTTATACTTTATGAGGTGTGAAGAAGCTTGTCCTTGGATCAAACCGAATTACATATTCTAGGCAAGTGATCTAGATTGAACCATAATTTGGACTCCCTCATATTGATTGACTTAATTCTCACTAAAATTGGCACCTTTTTGGTGATTGTTGAGAAAGGGGGAGAGAAAAGTCACAAAGATAGAAAGATTTAGTAAGGGGGAGAGAAAGCAAAAGTTATGACATTGGAAAGGGATTAAAATTGAGCACACAAGTAGGGGGAGCAAGCTAATAAACTATTTGTTGCATTTGTATGTGCATTAACATGATGAATTATTGCATTGCAAAGCTTAAATTCATATTCATGTTTGTATGGTGATTGCTACAATTAGAACTTGAATGATGTTTTGTTAAGAGTAGCTTTATAAGTGGTATCTAGACACCCTTTGCTTTTAATGTTGATCTCACAGGGTACTTTAGTGTTTGTGATCTTTACAAGTGATGAATTACAAGTGGTGTCTAGCTACATTGATGCTAAGGATGGTATATAAAGGCAACTCCGATTGGTATCACGCTTCAAAGGTCCATTCTATATACCTTAGCATCAATTTGATAGTAGTAACTCTCCCAAAATTCAAATCCATACATATCACGCTTCAAAGGCCCGCACTCGCTGCGTAGCATCCTCATCTCTCACCATAGCCTGGTCTCGCTGCAAGGTCATGTCAGCCAACTGCTCCCGCAAGCTCGCTATCACACGGGCCTGCTTCTTCTTCTGCTTCCTTGCCTAGAGCTTATCATCCCCACGCAAACCAGTCAAAGTCCAATAAGTGCACTCAAGACCCTCACAAGCTCTGATAGCTGTGAACATAGCGCTCATGGCATGGTTGTCGCTAGCCCGTCCCTCATCTAGACCTCTGACCAAAGCACTTCCCTAAGGCTGAACCCAGATAGCATCATGAGGATCATCCTGAGGAAAAGTACCTGCCAACGCGGCTACCAACTCATTGGAAATATGCTCTTTATGTCTCTGATGACACGGAAGGCTACTCCCTCTGCACCCTCAACTGGAGTGCGTCCCTCAAACTCCAAGTGCCAACCATCCCACTCTGGAGCATCACCAAGAGCAGGGACGGTGATCTCCACTACTGCAAGTCCATCCTTGGCTAGCTGGCTCTCACTCCAAGAGTACACTGGCTCCTGACCCTCTGGGTACCCCACATCATGGAGCACTCTCCAAAGCAAGGTTGGCATGACAAACTCGCTCAGAAAGGTGTCCGTGCTGCAGCGCTCTCACGGGGCCAACTGGTGTCGAGGTGCTCTTCCGCCTGTGGACTTACAAGCAGTCTGCTTCGTGCGGGCCATCTGTAGCAAAAGTTTTGATTTCCTGGTGAGAACATATTTTAAGTTGGTGCCATTTTTATCAAAAGGGGATAATCACTTTATAAGGGGAGGAATGCATGACATGAATGAAATGCACAAGCAATATGATGTATGTACGTGTCTTACGTTCTCAGAAACTTATGAAATAATAACATCTAACGATAAATTCGGTGGCATACAGGCGATCTCTCATATACGTAACTAATACGTTCTACACGAGAAATGTTGTTATGTACCTGCAGAAAATTCATTTCAGCCCAATTCCCCATGAATGCATGAAAGCAGTAAATTTACCTACACGCTCTACATGAATCCCCAGATGCATGTACAACGGTAGTAACTACCCAACACATCGTCCTATTGACGGCATCGCCTCAACGGACGGAACAACCACACATGCGACACTTTTGTAAAAACATGCGTAGAACATGTAATTACTCCAGTATCATATAAGCACTCTCCCTAGATCGGCGGTGTATCCAATCATGCTATCACATCTCACACTTACCGAGGCGTAGAGGTAGCTGATCCATACATTACCACTCAATTAAGTGGCACTCATACAATAACACGTCGTATGAGCAACGAAAGAGAAATATGGTGCAAGAACCCCAAGTCAGTACTTAAATAAGCCACCTAGAGTCCTTAACTAGGCATAAAGGATATGACCACTGGCACACTTTTAGTTTGGAAATCACGCTTTTCAAACATAATTTTGTTATAAATACACTTATGAATAGTAAACACGCTAAACCATGCTCCGATGCCAGCTGTAACAGAACCGACCAATTATACGAAATTAAGTAAGAAAATCATCCAACAAGCAAACGATTTAGCAAACTTAAGCCCGTATAACCCGGTAGTCCGTGAAATCACGACGGATTTCAAACCAACTCACATACCAGCCAAGATCGTAATAAGTTTAGCGGTCACCATCACAAGTTACATAAAAGTTCGCGTCGCAAATACATCGGAGTTTAAACATAGTTATTACAAACCGAGTTCAAATAAAAGTAGCGGAAGCATTTAGTTCAAACCACACCCACTCACACAGCGTATGAAATAAAGTGCCAGCTTGTGATCATCTCCAACAAAAGCATCAGATGAGACGTAGTGAATGACCACTGCCCATGGTCCTAAGCTTCACCCATCGCAAGATAAAGGCAGTTGATACAGTAGCCGTAATACATCTGCCCATCTGCAACAAGTGGGAACAAAGCCCTGAGTACGAGAAGGTACTCAGCTAGACTTACCCGATATAACCAAAAATAAAATGACACCAAGGATCATGACATGCTTTATGGTAGGGTAGCTGACTCATTTGCAAAAAGGCATGCTTAGTATTAAAGAATCTTTTCCAAAAGCTTGCATCAAGTTAAATCTTTATTAACCTGTCCACTATATTTGCACCTGTACTAGAGTAACTGTAACTAAGCAGGTAAGGATAACCAATGATCATTAACAACCTTCATCATATCATATTCCACATAACTGTCCAAGTGTTCCATCAATATTACTACGATGAAGTAGCTCAAGTCAAGAGTTCACTATCCAGTGAACAATGGCGATTCGAATCGATTATTAACCAGCTGGTAATTTATTCCTCACACAAACCTCACTCACCCGCTAAAGTGAGGTATTGGTCACCGAGTCAACTATTCAGGTAAAGTCACGAGTTTGCCAGGAACCACATGTATCCGGGGGCCGCCCGACTGCTCTTTGGTCTTATCATCGCGCCCTCGTATCCTGCCACTACTGTTCCGGTACAGTGCGTTGCGGGCAATCCACTCGGCCCGAATAATCTCCCAGCTTCGCGGTCGAAAGGTACATTATTCGGCCAACTAAATGTGAGGCATGCGTTCAACATGACTCGAGGCCCAACAACGGTCGGTCCTTAATCGACACAGACGAAAACACTACAGTCGAAACCCTGCAAGTCTCCGTCCGGTCTCAATTTCGATTTGACACTTAGTTATTCCCATATGACAAACTTTTCCAAGCAGATCCAGGTAACCTCCTATAGCTCGCAGGTGACAGGAAATCACCTGACTTCTACTGATCTAAGCAAGCTAAGCATTTCTTGACTGCAAATACCAAGGTAACAAGGATATGGTAGAGCAATGGTAAACAAGGTATAATGCAGCAATGGTTGCAAACAACTCCTAAACGTAATGCATCAATTTAAGTAAGCATTTAATAAAATATTTGCAAACCGGGAGAGAAATGCTTTGGGGCTTGCCTCTTTTAAAAGAGCTCAAACGGTGGTCTGGGCACTCTGGAAGATCCTCACTAACCTCCTCGTGGGCTTCGGGTACCTCCTGCTTTGGCACCTCGGACTGCTCTTCCGGCTCCTCGTGAACTGCTAGCGGAGTTACTTCCTGCGATCCTGTATGATGCAGATGTATAAGTGTTCATGCCTAGGTGCATTGCAGAGATGACATGAGATGATGATGAATGAGATGTAGATGAACATGTTTACTTTATTTGGATCAAGTGGGAATACAACTCTTCTACAAGGTAGTCTACATCATCCAAGAACATATACTCATAAACTACTACAAACATTCTCGACCATGCAAAGTCACTCCAGCACCCTAAGATGCTTCAAAGATACACCAAAGCAAAATTTATCAACTAATCTTGCATTAAAAATGCTAATTTAAACCCTAGTTGACACTATGTTTGAATAGCAACACTTCTTTTGATAGCATAGAAAAATCTAATAAAATTACAGTGGATTACTATCATCTACTTTAGCATGCCACAAAAAAATTCATTGCAATTGGGGTACTAGAACTGTCTACACAAAAATAACAATCTAGGGCCTAAAAATGAGCATAAAAATACTTTATACTATGAAAAGTGTCAAACAATAGATTTAGCAATTTTCCTACATTCTATACACTAAACAATCCCTATAGAAAAATTAGTATATGCATGTTTTATTTATAGTTTTCTCTCTATCAAAAATAACAATTTCTAACAATAATAAGCACTTGTACTACACATAAGAATTTTTCTACAGAACATTCATGGTACATATTTTTCCTAGAAAGTACATTGCACAAAAAGATTAACAAAATTGAAACCATATTTTTTTGAGTTTTCTATGATTTACTACATATTTATCAAGAAAACAGCAATTTCAATGATTAAATAAAAACCCTATAGAAAAGTATTGCAACCTTTACATGCAATATTTTTAGATTGTAGATCTGGTCCTAAGAAGTCCATAAAAATTTATTTCACAATTTTTGGAGCTAGAATGAGCAAGTTATGGATTTTAGAAACCCTTTTATCATTTTCTGGAAAACATTTTTCTAAATCCTTTTGAAATCCGACCGTTCAGCGCTACGTGCACCCACGAACTGAATACAAAGAACAAACACGAGACCAACAGGTGGGCCCGTGACCCCATACGTCAGTCACAGGGAGAGGGAGGGAGACATCGGCGTCCACAGCTCGCCGGCGGCGAGGTCTCCGGCCAGGCCAAAGGCAGCACGCGAACCACCTCATGCTTGTGAACCCAATGGTACACACACGGTGGCCAATGGAGCTCAGAGGACCGGTCACCGCCGTTCATGGCAGAACGGTGGCGTGGGTGGCCGCCGGCTGGCCACCTCTGACCATGGAACGGGCAATGGAAGGGTGCACAAGCACCGGTGAGCCAGGGCAAACAAAATGCGCGCGCTAGAAGGTAACGAGGTGGAGCAGAGAGGTGTGGTCCACAGAGCGGAAAGCTCCGACGAGCTCGGCCGGAACTCCGGTGAGCAATTCCCGCGGATGGAGAGCTTACCACGGACGACTGAGGTGTGCATGGGCTGCGCCAGAGGGAGGGGAAGCTCGAGGCAAGATGTAGCGGCTCACGGTGAGATGGAACGGCCGGAACACCGGCTCCAGCGATGGTGGGCGCGGTGGCAGAGGAGCGGGGCCGCGTTCAGAAATGAAGAGCGCGCGGGGAGGAAGGAAGCGGGCGCGGAGGTTAAGGCGCGGTCGGGAGCGACCCTGGACGTGTTCCCGCCCAAGTGCGGGGGCTCCGACCAGGCGGCCAGCCACCGCCATGACCGTCGGTGCGGCGCGGCCAAGCGGCGAGGCGCGCGCTGGTTGGCGAGAGCACGGGGGCGGGGCACGGCGTGCGGCGTGAGCCCGGTCCAGTGGACCGCGGTGCGAGCGCGAGCTGGGCCAGGCTGGCTTGCGGCTGCGGGCCGAAAGTGTGGCAGCGGCCCGTTATGGTAAAAAAACTATTTTTCATTTTTGTTTTCCAGAATTTTTTTAAATAAATTCAATTCATAGTTCTAAAATTCCATTTTGAGCAAGAAGATGACTTTTTCTAAAAATGGCCCAAAAATGAAAGTTGCTTAGAATTTAATTCTCTACAACTTTTATTAAGGGGCCAACTCCAAATTCCCCACATATTTTGAATTAGAGAATAAAAGCTAAATAGGGAGGGTTTTTGACCATTTTCTAAAAATATTTTTAAAGAAATTTTTTGACAAAACTTTGGTTATCAAGTTGCTCCAAAATTGCACTAATTAGTTCTAGGCGATTTAAAAATTATAGCTACACATGTTTCATTAGTCTAACCAACATAATTAGGGTGAATCAATTATAAACATTATATGCAACAATTGTCCCACAAAAATGCTTTAACTAAAGGTGCACTCTAATCCATATGTGATCATGAATGCAATGACGTGTCATGCGTATGATTTGCAAGTGCTAATGCTTGTGTAACACCTGGGTGTTACACGGGCTTACTACTTCGATTCGAGCTTCGATGAAATGAGATCAAAGTATCCTAACTAGATGGTGAAACTGGTACTAATGAGTAACTACTAATTGTAAGATAACCTATGCTACTAATGCCAAACAACAAGCACCTGAGTTCACTAATGATGAACACTAATGACTAAGAACTTAAAGTAAAGCAAAGCAATAATACTGGAATAAAGTACCTAAATAAATATTGAATAAAGTAAATGCTAAAATGAAAGAATTATAAAGGAGCTATACTAGACCCAAAAAACTCTTCTAGACTCCAAGAGCAGCTCCGCTCTTGCTCTACTCCACTATTAGACGACTACTCTATAGCTAAGCTAAGCTAGAAAGCTTAAGGGAAGCTTAGAGAGCTTGGAATTGAATGTGGCACTTCTCCACCGAGCTCCACACCCACTATTTATATTATGTATAGTGAGGGGAGGGGTATTTGTAGGCAGTGACAAGGTTAGGTGGAGGTACTTGGGCACTGGGTAGCCTAGGGAGGGTGCCACCTAGCCCTCCATTCTACCACCTTATGATCCTACGGCATTGGTTGGCTACCAATGGCGGTTGTAGAAGCAGCACATGTCAAAATTTAGATGGTAGGTCAGCTGGTAAGTCAGTTAGAGGCTCCCAAGTCTATGATAATGGGCCCATGGATCCATCACCATCCAACCTCAGCCATTGATCAAACTAACATTGGATCGATGCTTGGGAAGGCTTGTGGAGCAGCTCCCATGGATCGGTGACGTGGCCAGTGCCAAGGTGGCATCGGGTGGCACCCTTATGGGGCTGGCCGGCATGGCATGTGAGCCCTTGGCCCACCTGCCAAGTCCACTTGCTTCCTTGGTCCATGTTTGTTGCCATTTTGGCCTATTTTTGCCATATATTCCTACATACAAATAATTCTACAAGCACAAGTGGAACTAGGTGAATTATAAACAAAATTCTACACATGTGATGATGATGTACCTCACTTTGCCATGCTTTTGGGTGGAATATAATGTTGATGGTCAAAACGGGTGTTAGTTACCATCAACAATAGACAGTTGATGAAGGAATGAAAGATTGGTGATTCTGTTACAAGCATTCTATCTTGCAATCGCCCAAGAACTTATAAAAGCTATACGCCCCACAAGGATCAGGGTAAAGGGTGGATAAAAATGCTGACTTATTTAAATTTTGAAAGAATACTTTGTTATAGGCATGGCACTTATGAAATATATCCAGCATCGTAGCAACTCCTAATCAACAACCAAGTACTTAGCTATTTGATCAGGATGAGCAAAGGTTAAGCTTGGGGGATTTGTTGGCAGTCCCTAACAACCATATCTGATTGCCAATAATATCAAAAACAGGAGAAATAAACAAACTTTCAACACATATGCTTTTACTATTGACATATTTCCACATGTATTGGAGACTTAGTGTTTCACGGGACTTATTCATGAAATACATGGAAATATGATCAAAAGTGCGCCAATCTAGAAAGTGTAAAGCATATTCTACAAAAGCACAACAAGCAAAGGCCCATCCAACCAAGCAAACATGGGCCGAGCACCAACATGGGAGCCATCCAGGCCTAGCTAGTAGCCCAACCGAGAAAGGCGGTGGTGAGCAGACTAGGCCAGGGTGTGACAAAATCACCCAATTCATATAAGATTAAGTATGACGGTCCCCGTTAAACACGTTGACAAGCGCATATTGTCACTCATATAAACCCGGTAGTCCATTGAGTACCATGAAGGGTCTCAATAAATCAACTTCACAACCAAGATCATACATGATTAATGGTACAACATACATCATAATACATAGAGTTCACAACGAAAATTTTAAATTACAAACTAAGTTACAATACTTATTACAATACCAAGTTCAAATATGATACAAGAGAATGACATAGTTTTGAAACTACATTATTGTCATAAGTTTAGATACACTGCCAGTTGAGAAACCACCTCCAACAAAAGCATAGATGAGGCATATAAGCAAGGCCGAGCCCACCGGCACTTAATCAACACCATCCAAAACTAGACAGAAGCAAGTGATGTAGCACTCAATCAAAAGTAGATCACCTGCAACAAAAGGGAATAAAACCCTGAGTACTCAATTGTACTCAGCAAGACTTACCTGATAGGGAAATAAAATAAAAGACTCCAAGGGTATGTAAGGCCATATGTGGTGGTGTGCGTTGGGTAGCATTGCTTTGCAAAAGAGCTTACTAAAGTAATCCTTTCTTTCAAATTTTTGGTGCAAGATTAAATGTTGAGCTAATTGGAACTAAATTAGCACTATACTACTTCACTCATTTGATTAAAGAAAGTATCATAGTAACCGGTTAAATTTCCACCTATCAACAATGTATCATTTATAAAATACTATGATGCTAGAGCAAGGTACGATTTTCTCACTATCCACGGGAGATGGTGATTCAAATCGATTTTATCCAGCTGGGTAAAGCCTGTATCACACGCCCGTATGAGCTTACGCATCACTCACTTGGGTCACCATTCACTCTATTCAAAGATGAGTTTGGACTGAGCCGTAAGGCCCTAGGAACGGCTGATGCTAGGTCGCTAAGGCCATACCTGCAAACCTAGTTAAGTCCCTACCCCTCTTCATCGTGCTCTCCTCCCCATGATGCGATCCACAATCCAACAGTCTCACTCTGAACGAGGTACTTGGCTTCATGGTTGGAATGAGTTATCCGGCCATTATGTGAAGGTACGTTCGATCTCAACCAAGGTCTAGACAATAGTACGGTCCTTAACCAACACAGGTGGGATTAAAGACACAAGCCAAGCTTGCCCAACAATGACCACAGTAACATTGGGTCCCACCTGGTCTCAAGTTATCAACCTCCACATGATTCATATAGATAACCAGTACAAGAAAAGTAGCCAAACTATATCTTGTAGGTGACAGGAATCACCCGACTTCTACAGGTCTAGGCATGGCTAAGCATAGAGTGGCCTATGTCTAGTTAGAGAGGGTGATAAATTTTCCTGGGCAAGGTAGTAGATGCATCAGTGGTTTCCAATCAACGCCTATCAACTTAATGCACAAACTAAAACCTAACATTACACAAGTGTGATTAAAGCAGAGATTACAGGGAAAGGGGAATGCTCCGGGGCTTGCCTCGGTGAAATTGTAGGGTCTATGGTTCGGGCACTCTAGAAATGAATTAGGGGCCCGTCCTTCACCTTCGGGTGGCAACTCCTGAGGATTCTCCTCCTCAACCATGATCTCCACCAACGGTGCACCCTCCTCCAATCCTATATGCATGAATAAGATGCATAAATAAAAGGAATGCACAAGAGATGCAATCAAAGGATGATATGATGCGAAAACAAGAATGATTACCTATAGCCCTAGTACATATGAAACAAGTCTACTAAACATACAACAAGAAGTGGCAAAATGGTGATCCTCTTCTGATTTCTTTTACTGAGCAAGTGCATATCTCTTCTCCAATAGAGAAGGCAAACATTTTTAACTCACTAGCACATTAGTTTTAGGTATATTTAGCACATCAATAGGGTTTCATAAAACATCATAGCATGATCAGCAATCATTTATCAAAAAGGGTAAAAGTTGAGCAAGCAACAAGTAGCATGCATAGACAAGTTTAGAATTGCATTCCTTTTCTATTTTAGCATATTCATCTTTGTATATATATAACCAACAATGTATAAAAATAAAAAGGCTAGCTACTATACAAATTTGGTATTCAGAGAAGTATAACAGTACACACATACTATACTAGTGTGCTATGTAAATTTTCATACCAATTGGATCTATATAATACAAGATGCAAGGAATACAATTTAAATATGTAATTTCCTATGAAAAACAATACTACACATGGAAGTTGGCCAAATAGTATGTTTTATATTTTCCTTAGCTAGAGCATAGCAAAACAAAGTCAACAAACTAGGTTTCATAATTTTTGGATAGATGTAGCTTTAGATAACATTTTTGGAAGCTAAAAGGTATTATTATAGGTAAATAAAAACAGTATATAAAAATTTGTCAAACAGCAAATTTTATAATTCTAACATGTAGAGCATAGAAAGACAAAGCTAATAAAATTTGGTTCACCATTTTTGAACTTTCCTAGCTCAAGTTATGAATTTTTCAAAGTTTGATTCAAACAAAAACAGAAAAAACAAAACAAATACACCCTAACCAGGTAATTACACTCAGTCCATGCACCCAGAGGCACTAATGCGTGGGTCCCATGGTCAATCCGGCCCCACTTGTCATAGGGACAGAGCAGAGCCACCTAGTCAACAGGCGATAGCTCGCTGTCGATGAGGTTGCCGGTGACAGGACCACCACAGTTGGACTCCTTGTTTCACTCTGCATCTAACGAGGTAGATTAAGGTGGGGCGCTCGACTCCTAGGCTAAGCGGTGGTGCTAAGCCACGATGGCGATGACAGACTCACCGTCTCCGGCCAAGGTTGGGCCGGTGGCCACGAGCATGGGCTCTAGGGAACTCGCACGAGGATCTAGGGTTAGGGTTAAGGCTCGATGCGGCTATAGCGAGGCATGGCCATGCAGTGACCAGAGCGTGACGGTGGCAAGCCATGTTTCGGTGAGGGAATGACGGTAGAGATTAAATTAGCTTTAGAACTAGCTTCTACGTCATAAGGTGATGCTAAAACAAGAAGAAAGGGCAGCAGAGGGAGATGGGGATGCACTGGCCACAGTGAGGATGAGCTCAGTGGCCATGGCACCCATGCGGTGGCTTTGGCCCAAGGCCCTCACCTTAAGACAAAGTATGGCGCGGCTAGGTCGGCAAGGTAGAGGAATCCATGGTGCTACTATGTTTGTGGTGAATTGGATAGAGGTGCAGCAACGGTGATGAATTGACGGCAGTGGTGGTGTGGTGCTCCCTACTGTCGCTGGTTCTATTTCGAGATGGAAACAGAGGGAGAGAGCAAGCATGTGAGGGAGCGGGAGTGAGAGGAGAAGGTTGGGTTGCCTTCTCCATGCCTAGAATGCACGGCAAGACCAACTCGATGCCGGTGGAGAGCCCCCATGTGTCGTGGCAATGGTGCACTATGGCGTGGATGCCACGTCCCGAACTCAACGTTTCCAGAACGCGCGAACCGACTGAAACCCTAACTTTCCCCGGTCTCTATTTCTCAATGCACACATCCATAGCACAAAGTCCATTACTAAACATTGTAGAGCTACACGAGAGCTACAACATTGCTTAAAAGGAGCAGAAGCAAAACCTCAATAGTTTGAGAGATTTGGAATCTTGAAAACAGGTAATTGAAACTAAAAACTAAATTCAATTTCAGGGTTATAAAACCAATTTGATTAACTAGTTTGAACAATTAATTAGAGGTTAACCACTACTCAAACATCACAAACAATGATTCATTATGAAAGTGCAAACTTCACACCAATTTATAGAAGCAAAGTTGCATAGATTTTATTTATGAAAATTGATTACATAAAATCTCAAACTTTGAACTTAACAACTATTATTCAAAGACAAATTTTGGAAGGCCAAAACAGCACTATATTCAATCTTGTGGTCACTGTTAAGACATGTTAAAAGTTGATTTGACTCTTGATCCTTAAACAAAGTTTGAATATCACAAACTAAACTACAAGTTTTATTTTGGGTCAAACCTCAGAAAAAGTACAGAACCTATAGTTTTATTCTATTCAAAACAGCATCATGGAAAGGCATAAAACATTACTTGAAACATTTAGAAGCATACTTTGACTGGAGGTTGAACACAAACCCTAACCCATTTGTGATCCTATGTTGTTCTAGGTTACCTAGGTGATCAAACATCAAGCACTTGAGTTATCAACATGATCATATGAAATCACACATATAAAAGCAAAGCATGACATAAAACAACTATGAACTTAATCAAAGACATTATCATATGCTTATGATCATGAAAGCATAAATGATGCTTATTTTTAGGAAATGCAAGTGCAAATGCAAGCTTAACACCAAAGGTGTTATAGCTCCCCCCTTACAAAAATCTCATCCCAAGATTTGTAGGGCCTACCATTTTTCATAAAAAGCAAGGTATGTGGTACGAAGATAATCTTCTCACCCTAGGTAGCTTCATCTTCAGTTGGATTGCTCCATGCTACCTTATAGAATTTCACTACCTTATTTCAAGTTACTCTTTCACTCCTTCCAAGACTTGTACAAGTTTCTCTTTATAGGTCAAATCTGACTTTAAATCGATGTCTTTTAGATTAACTATCTTAGTTGGTGCTCGTAAACATCTCTTTAGTTGCGAGACATGAAAGACATTAAATATTGCACTCATCCTTGGTGGAAGTTGCACTGTATATGCCACTTCTCCATTATGAGCTATAATCTTAAATGGTCCCACATAGCTAGGAGCAAGCTTTCCTTGAACTCCAAATCTATGTGCACCCTTAATAGTGAGACTTTTAGATACACATAGTCACCAAAATTAAAGTATAGCTTTGCCTTTTGTTAGCGTAACTCTTTTGATGGGATTGAGTAGCCTTGAGGTGATTTTGTATTTTTTAGACTCGCTCTTTTGCTTGTTTCACAAAATCAATACCATAGTATCTCATTTCTCTGGGTTCCACATAGTTTAAAGGGTCCTACATTTTCTGCCATAAAGCGCTTTGAATAGAGCCATCTTGATGCTTTCTTGATAATTGTTATTGTAGGAAAATTTTGCTAAAGGTAACCATTCCTCCCATGAGGCGGATGAAGAGAGTACACATGCCCTCAACAAATCTTCTAAAACTTGGTTCACCCGCTCAGTTTGGCTAGAAGTCTAGGGATGATAGGCTGAACTTCTAATGAGCTTGGTGCCTAGATAAGAGTGTAGATGTTCCTAGAAACAGGTAATAAATTGATGTCCTCTATCTGATATAATTGATCTTGGAACACCATGTAAACGCACGATTTGGGAAACATACAAGTCAGCATACTGATATGCTCTATAGGTGTCCCTAACTGGTATAAAGTGTGTAGACTTAGTAAGGCGATCCACAATTACCCATATGGAGTTATGTCCTTTCTGAGTTGTAGGGAGGCCGTTTATAAAGTCTATTGGTATTTATTAACTTGTCACTTGTTTTAATAGCCATCTATTATTTACCTATATCTCCTAACATTACTTTGCTAGGTTGTCATTCCTAGTGATGGTGCCAGAGATGCTTGTTGGTACTACTTAGCATCACTACTAGAATAACACTAAGTAGTTCTCTATCATTTTATGTGACTAGAAACAATATATAATATAAATAAAAAGGAATCTGCAAGCGCACTGATAATTATACCATTGTAGCACTTCACCCGAGAGTATTTCAGGTATCATTATGTATATTTTACCACAGGAAAGGTGTAGCATGGGCACGTATTGATAGCTTATAGTATTGATGGAGAAATAAACCACAACCAATATTCTACTCATAACAGGGATAAGTCATAGGATAAGATATGTATATGATAAGTATTGATCAAGTATAATGATAAATCACTTAGAGCACTCCTATCTATGGCATTAGCATGGTTAGGTAGAATATTAGAGGAATAATTCCTAAGTCATTCTAAATTACAAGTCAAAGCATACATTGATTAGTGTAATTACACTTAGTAATCATTGCGAAGATCACCTTTATATCTACACATAAGGGGTGTTACATAGGGAAGATTAAGAACAGAGCTTGCTCTTCCTTCGTAACTAGACCCTACTTCTATGGCCTATATTCAGGAAGTGGACTACAAAGGACTCAACGGGAGTGTCATATCCGCGATCTACCACATGACCCAGAATATAAATTATATTCGTAGGCAAATAGTATATAAGCACCACGCCTACATAATGCCAACCACCCACCAATGGTACCTTAGGGTAAGCGCTATACAAACCCTGAGTATGAGAATGTACTCAGCTAGACTTACCTGTCATAAACCAAAAATAATGTGACACCAAGGATTATGCAAGGTTTTATCGGTGGAGCTAGCTTGACAACATTTTGCATAAAAGCTTAAGTAACATAACTTGTATATTTAATATCTTTAGCATCAATTTAATACCGATTTACATTAAGCATATCTAGGTTGGCACTTGTACTAGAGCAATCACTTGATTAAGCTAAACAAGCATCGGTAACCATATCTGGTGTAGTACATTGAGCATCATCATAACCAACATGTTCCATAAAGTATTACTATGATGTAGCTGCTCAGTCAAGTTCTCACTATTTGGGAGAGATGGTGACTTGAATCGATTTCAACCAACTGAGAATTCATTCCTAACACAAACCTACTACCCCCATCAGGGTCGCGTCGGGTCACCTTTGGTACAACTCGGGTATAGTCACGGGTCCGATCAGCGTCACACTCTTAGGGATACTACGGTAGGTAGGTCGCTCAAGCCATGCCTACCTACTATCAACGCTAGGTCGCTTAGGTCACGGTTGCCCATGGTCTATTGATCCACTCCCCGCACATCCTTACTTCCTCTAGTGTGTGCACTTCCACTTAACGGGTCCCAGCCTGAGTTGAGCTACTCGGCTTCATGGTCGAAACGACTTATCCAGTTAGCTAAGTGCTAGGCATGCATTCAACATGACATGAGGACTTACAACGATACGGTCCTTAATCGACACAGGTGGGGATAGACATGCATACAAGACCTCCATGCCTTGTTCCCTATCTATCGCCTATTCCCATCCAGTCTCCTTTCATTTATCAGCACTTGGTTATTTTCACGATAGCAATATAGCCAACCATGACTAGATATTCACCTATATCTCATAGGTGATAGGAAATCACCTGACTTCTACTAGACTAAGCATAGCTAGGCATATATTCGATCCTGGACCTACATGGGATTCAAGATATATCTATCTAGACAAGGACAGTATATGTAGCAAGTGTTTCCAATCAACTCCTAGTACTTAATGCATCAAACATAAAGAACTCAAGTTGATGTTTATGAAAACATAGGAGGCTTAGAATGTTCCAGGGCTTGCCTTTCAAAAAAGAGGCGGGCTGATGATCCAAACACTCAGAAAGATCTTTTAGGTTGGTTCCTCCTTCTCTCGGGGCCTCCTGTGTCTACACCTCTTGTGCCTCCCCCTACTGATCCTTTGGATTCACAGGCTCGAACTCTAGCAGCGTCACTCCTTCCGGAGCACCTATTGCATGCATATGCACAAAATGAGTATCATGAATGCATAAGAGATGAAACGACATGATAAAGTGTATAAACATGGACATTCTTAATATCAAGATAGCATGATAAGTTTAACATTCATTGACCAAGTAGGTGCATATCTCTTTTCTAATTGATTTTTATTGAGTAGGTGCATATCTCTTCTCTAGTACAAGAAACATACACTCATCAAGTTCTAGCAACCTAAAATAAAGTTGTTCATCATCTATAAGAGGCCTAGAACCTGCAGCAAACAACTTGTCTTAATTAGCCTAAGCATCTAAACAACAAGCATCACACAAAGCAATCACAAAACAAACTCAGATTAATCAATTTCTAGACTACAAGACAACAGCCACATGTTTTGGCTATAACTACAGTTATACACATCCAAAAACACATGACACAAGACTTTATGAAAAGATTATGAAATTTCATAAAACTTTCTTATAAACATCTCAGCATGATTCAACAGTTAACTATGACAAACAAAGCAATCTTCCAGATCTGTCCAGAATTTCCAGAGAACAAGCATTCTTGATGACTAACTTCCAACAGCTATAACACTCGACCCATTTGGCCTATTGCCATGAAACTTTGATACAAGCAAGATAAATAGGTTATCTACAACTTTGTTATAGACAAGATTCACAACAAACATCATTTTCGTCATGCAATTAGCTTAACAACAGAAACTGCACAAAACAGCCCCTATAATTGAATTATAGAGCAAATAATATTTCACTGCATACAAACCATCAAAACTAGGCACCACCAATGGTACCAATAGTTTATAAATATCATACACAAACTAGAAAACATCATGGTCAAGCCTAGCACAATTATTTAAATGCCTACATTAATTTATTTGGATAATAGGGTGAAATAAAGAACATATATTTTAAGTGTACAGTAAATTCTAAGAAAATTACAGTAGCTCCTACATGCTCTCAATGGTCTATTGTATAAATTTTATGCCATTTGGATAAGTACATCAACCTACACAAAAATGGCAATCTAGCAAAGCTTATAATGGCTTAATTAGTTTAGCCTAGCAAAAAGTGTCAAACAATAGATTTCACATTTTTCTTATGGTCATCACAACACAAGAAAATTATAGAAAAAGTTTCATGTTTATTAGTTACAAATATTTTCCACAATAAATTCCACAAGAAACTAGCGTTTATTCAAAATAAATAGCAAAGTCATATTCCAAGCATGTTTACTGTAGATTTAATATTTTTCCTAGCTACAACATGTCAAGACAAGACTAACAAAACTAGAATCACATTTTGCCCACACCCAAACTCAAGTTATGCATTTCCTAAGTTTATTAGGGAATAAATAAGATAAATACAGACGAAATATTTTACTACAGAACATGACAAGTTTCATATTTTTATTAGATACTACTCAGCAAGGTGAGGATCCACAAATACAACATATATTGAGAGATCTGAGAGTGTCATACAATGGAAGCTCTAAGTTTTATTTTTGAAAACCTATAGAAACTTAAGAAAAATAGTTGAGCAAAGAACTTGAGACACAGTGCTTGACTTGATTGTTCTGTCTTTCAATTGCTTAAGACCCAAGTGAAGGCTAAGAAGCTCCATGGTTAAAGGTAATATGGGTAAGTTTAAAAGTCAGATCGGTTTATTCTAATTCAGAGGAGAATTTTTGTTTGAACACATGTGTAATATTGAGACATGAAAGCATTATAGCAAGTCCTAATCTAAATTTGCTAAGTTTAGCTTTGCTAAGGGACTAGCAAAGGTTAAGCTAGGGGGAGCTTATTGATAGTAGTTATTGTTCATCATAAGTGTTACACCCGGTTTCCTAAAGAACAAAACCAGGCTAATCATATGTGTGTCCAGGAAGTCCACACATATGTCAGAATGAAAAAGTATCAGAAACAATGTTATTATATAACGTATACATAGCTATATTAACACTTACATCAGAGTATCGTGGAACGGTGACTAAACTTCAGGCTCCATTCTTCTCAGGGACGGCTGACTGGTGGCTCCATATGCCAAGCACTTCTGAAAGACTTCTAAAAACTCCACTACACCTTCATCCTTCTTCTAAGTAGCACCTTACTACACACTGGAGTGTGGTGGAAATAGCAAGAGTGAGTCCATGTCGAACTCAATAAGTATAACACAGGGTTCACGAGGCTTAAAAGGCTAGACACTGGTTTGACTGCACTTATCTTTAAATTGTCACAATTTTATTACATAAGTAGCATCAAGATTGCATTAATCCCACAATAAACATATGATCAATGTAAATATGAATAACGAATAGCAAAACACATATTAAACCAATAAATGTTCATCTATTCTGTGAAGGTCCAAGGCCGCTCGTATCCGTGAGCACGGCTAGTATACCAGTTTATTAAACTCTGCGCAGAGGTGTACACTTTCACTGTGAGTCGTGATTACCCATATGCCCGGGATCGCAACTCCCAAAACGCTTCCAAGGTGAGCAGGCAGGGAAACACTATGAATCCTTTCAAAGGTTCGTCTAACAAGTTAGGGCCGCTAGGTTTCAGAAGTCAGTCTGTGTGATACAACCAGTCTCAGGGATCCATAGTCTGCTTTTCCCCATTTGCGCCACAAGGGTAACCTCTAACAAGCTAGAAAAGGTCCTCATACTGAGCTAAAGCCAGAGCCATATAGCCCTCACAGTTATACTATCAATCTCGGATGTTCGTCCACAGATGAGTCCTTATGGAGAGAAAATAGAGCACCAAAAATAACCCCATGCTCTAGCCCTCTTTAAACAGTAATCAAAAAGTCATCTTTTAGTGTTGTTGCATATTCCATTAATCATATTATAAGATCATAGCTTATGTTCAGTGCTAGCAAAAGCTACCCAATGCAAAATCCCATAGGTGACAAGGAAACAAGATATTAATAGCTAAGTTATAATCTCTATGGTTGTCAAGGAGGACACATGCATATGTATAATAATTTTAGTGAATAGGACAACAAGGAAATCCCATGTTATACTTGCCTTTCTTCCAAAGTTAGCTACTGAGAAATCTTCAGCCTCTGTCTCTGATCTTCAGCTTCTGTTATACTTGTCGGTCCTTAGCTTCCCGTCTTCAGCACTAACGAACCATGTTTCTTCTACTCATAGCAAGCACCAAGCGAGTCGAGCACACATACAAGCAAATAAGGTAGACTAAGAACAATACACCAATCAAGTAAAAACTTGAAAACAGCGTGCTAAAAGAGATCTAGCTACTACAGTCACGCCAATAACAAAACTATCGTTAAAAAGAAACGACTAATGGGAGTTCTATACTATAAAAGAAAACAATCAACTAGAGGATATTTTAGTTAAATAAAATCACGAGAAACTACAAATTCAGATTAGTCATTATCATATTTTAAATATTAACATGCATGTATCATTCAATCAAAGTAAACTTTAACCTTTCAAAATAAAAGAACATATGAGAACATCTATTCAATTTGTACATGATGCGTGTTGAAGCAGATCGCATTTATTCATACACAGTTTGACATCATTTATACTAGTTAAACTTTAACCGGCTAAACAATGTACCTAGTGAACACTAAGATGAGTTTATGATATATATATATATCGTGCTTGAGTTAAGCAAATCATAATTTAAAACATATTCAAGTTGCTATCAGATAAGTCATTCATACTTAATTACAAAGGACTGACGCGATTTATTAAAATACCAAGTTAAATCTAGCCATATATTATTCATAAACATATAAGCAAACACATTTCTTTTATGAAAAGAAAGTAAACAAGTGAGCATCTAAACTAGTTTTAGAATTATAGAAACAAATTATAATTAATAAAGAGACATTAATTTTGGTACTAACCAAGTTACAACTAGTAAAGAAATATTTAAATTGCTACCGTTCAAGTTAACATTTGTTTATGTAAGACAAAAATTGTAAACCTAAGTTGTAATTCAAAAAAGCATTGAATAAATATTAATGAAATTGCATTCTAAACTGGCTTTATCTGTATCATGTTTAAACTAGACAAAAAATAAATATTTAAGTTGGCAAGTAATTATAAAAAGATCCATATTCTCCTATGCTGCTTTTATTTAGAAACCAGTTTGCGTAATCATTAATCTAATTAATATTTAACTTACAAAATTTCGAGATGTGAGACATGTTAAAAGTTCCTACTAACATGTAACTTATAGTCAGCATAGTTGTACCACAACCGAAACGGAGTTAAACTTAGATCGCTTTTAGTTGGAAAGCTATTAAATAAATATTAATCTAATTAGCATTCAAGTTAATAAATTCGTTGTCAAGTGACATGAAAAACATTGAGACTAACTAAATTATAATCATAAACACACATGTTAACAAGAATTAAATTAATATTTATTTATGAAACCGTGGTTATATAGTCTAAATTGCTTTTAATTATAAAGCTAGTACAAACATATTAATCAATATAATATTTAGCGATATATAGAAAAACACGTGACATAAAAAAACAGTGTTGCTAATATGTCGCTTACATCACCACGATCACAAAGCAACAAAACGGAATTATAAACCTTTGTCACTTTTAATTAAAAGCTATTAAATTAATACTAATCAAATTGTATTTTAAATTGATAAATTTATAATTATAATACATGACAAACATTAGCATTACTGTGTAGAGCGCGATGACACAAATCCAACGCGACTTGAATGACTCGAATCGGAGCTAGAACGAAGAAACAACGGACATTTAAACTTCAATGGCAATTCTGTAAATATCATCATCTTGTACCTTGGACTGCTGGTGCCTGTACGGACGTCGTGAGCATGATATGGCATGTTGCTCGTGCGCAGGGGGAAGAAGGGCAGGGGCTCGGCCACTGGAGGGGCGCCGGGCGTTGGCCTGCAGCAGCGCGGCACTGGGCCTGAGGTCCGTGACCGGGGCACATGACTGGCTAGAAACAGCACGCACACACGCATGTGCTGACAAGGCGACAGTGGCCTCCTACCGCAGCGGCGTGCCAAGGGCGGCGCAGGTCTGGGGCCTGGGTCTCGTGCGAGTGAGGCTGCAGTGATGGCGCACGGGGTCAAGGTGGCTGGAAACGAAGAAGAAGATGGCGTCGTTCATGGAAGCACCTCGCCGGAATAAAAGAGAAGTATTAGGGAATCGATGAACGGACGACGGATTCGTGAAACGAAAGGTGTGCCGGTGAAGAGGATGACGAGACAAACCTCGGAGTGAAAACGGAATTCGCCGGAGATGTCCGAGGTTGATAAGTACCGATCGGATATCGGTACAAGGTTGGCCCGATCTTCACTACAGTAGGTTGATGAACACAGAGATAACTTGCTGTAGAACAGCGGATAAATAGCTTTATACCTGCCAAGGTTGGATGCGACCAAGCGACGGGGAGAGAGACACCGAAACCGCGAAGACTTCGACTCGATCTCCAAACGACCGCAAAACCACAACCGGAGCTAATCCACACAAGACGGGGCAGCCGTACTGGAACCCGTAGAGCATGAATCAGTGGATCTCAGAGAGATCTCCTCACAAGTCCAGGAAGAACAAGGAAGAACAAGGGTTGAGTAAGCACTCGGCAGCTCAGCTGCGATATATCTGGGATTATCTCAAATTATCAAAAGTTCTTTACATCTGAGACATAGGGGAGTATTTATAGATGGAACAACCCTCCAGAATAGGTGAAAACACGAAGCAAAAATAAACTCGTCGCTAGTGTGAAAGGACCTCCTCTAAATGGCTCCGGTGCTGATTCTGCGTGGCTGTTTGACTCTGCATAGTCTTCAGTGTTTTGACAATAACTCATTCTAGGAAACTTCAAATGATGTGCGGCTGGATGCGTTTGAAAGCTAACTGGATAAGCTTTCACACCATGTGCACCTTGCTTTATGAAACTTTGTAGAATGGTACAGTTTAATACGAAGATTTGGACTTCAGGCAGACTGTGGACCCTCTGACCAGTCAACACTAAAACTGGTCGGACGCCTTGAGGAAAACTTCAAACTGGTCGGGATTAGAAGCATTGGAAAATAGACTTCAAGAGCTTTCCAACAAGCCCTAAATGACCTTCATATCCTTTGGAAGTCAAAAGATATGACTGTTCCTTCTTGACACTCCTGTCACGCTGGACTGACTCGAGCTTGGTTCTTCGTTCTAGTTCATCCCTGATGTATTCTGCTTGTTCTCTCTTGTGTACCTAAGCAATGTTAACACACAAGATTTAGGTAGCATAAAGTTCTCATTAGTGTTTAATTGAAACTCATAAAGTAGCGCGTGCACCTCTTGTTGTATCTTCTTAGCGCGGTTCCGTGTGATCGGTCCTGCAGGGGTCAGAGATGTAGCCAGAGAGGTCGGTGAAGAGGTGGAAAAGCTCGGCGAGATCGCCGACGCTGGCATGGTCGTATCATCCTCCCCCCTTCAAAAAGAGTCATCCTCGACTCTTCCAACCCAAAGAATGGAGAGAGGTCGGACACATTGAAACTTGTACTCACACCATAAGTACTTGGCAGATCAATTTCATAAGCATTGTCATTGATCTTGCGAAGCACTTTGAAGGGACCATCAGCTCGGGGCTGCAACTTGCTCTTGCGTTGTTCAGGAAATCTATCCTTGCGTAGATGCACCCAAACGAGGTCTCCTGCTTCAAATAACATCTTTTTTCGACCCTTGTTGGCACGCTTCTCATATATCTTGGTCATCTTCTCAATGTTGGTTCGAGCTCGGTCATGAAGACTCTTGACAAATTCAGCTTGCTTGCTTGCATCGAAGTTCATCCATTCCTGCACAGGTAAAGGCAAAAGATCTATGGGAGCAGTAGGTATGAACCCATATACGATTTCAAATGGGCAAAATTTAGTAGTCGAATGCACTGCCCTATTGTATGCAAACTCAACATGTGGCAAACTTTCTTCCCAAAGTTTTAAATTCTTTTTGAGAACAGCTCGCAGTAACGTTGATAGTGTTCGATTCATAACTTCAGTTTGTCCATCCGTTTGCGGATGACATGTTGTGGAAAACAACAATCGTGTCCCAAGTTTTCCCCATAAAGTTTTCCAAAAATAGCTCAAAAATTTTGTATCTCGATCAGAAACAATAGTACGTGGCACTCCATGCAAACGCACAATTTCTTTGAAAAATAAATCAGCAATATGCGAAGCATCGTCACTCTTGTGGCATGGAATAAAATGCGCCATTTTGCTAAATCGATCAACCACAACAAAAATCGAATCCTTTCCCCGCTTAGTGCGTGGTAACCCAAGAACAAAATCCATAGATATGTCTTCCCAGGGAGCACTAGGAATAGGAAGAGGAGTGTAAAGTCCATGAGGGTTCAAACGAGACTTAGCTTTGTGGCATGACTCGCAGCGAAGAACATGTCTCTCTACGTCTCTTCTCATCTTTGGCCAAAAGAAGTGGTCGGCCAACACTTGCTCTATCTTCTTGGCTCCAAAATGGCCCATAAGCCCACCTGCATGAGCTTCCTGCACAAGTAAAATTCGAACAGAGCAATCTGGAATGCACAGTTTGTTAGCTCGAAATAAGAATCCATCATGCACATGATATTTTTCCCATCCTTTGCCATCACAACACTTTGTATATGGTTCAGCAAAGTATGAATCAGTAGAGTATAATTCCTTTATACTTTCTAATCCAAGAATTCTAGCATCAAGTTGTGTAAGCAAAGCATGACGTCGGGACAAAGCATCAGCTACAACATTTTCCTTTCCTTTTTTGTATTTAACCACATAAGGAAAAGATTCAATGAATTCACACCATTTTGCATGTCTTCGGTTCAGTTTTAGTTGACCTTTAAGATGTTTCAAAGATTCATGGTTAGAGTGTATCACAAATTCTTTAGGGAAAAGATAGTGTTGCCAAGTTTCCAAACTCCGAACAAGAGCATATAGTTCTTTATCATAAACTGAATAATTAAGAGTTGGACCACTTAGCTTTTCACTAAAGTACGCAATTGGCCTTCGTCTTGCATGAGCACACCTCCAATCCCAACTCCGCTTGCATCACATTCAATCTCAAATGTCTTACCGAAATCTGGAAGTGCAAGGACTGGAGCTGTTGTTAGCTTCTGCTTTAACTCATCAAATGCCTTTTGATGTGCGTCTTCCCACTTGAAAGGTACTTCTTTCTTAGTAAGCTCGTTCATAGGGGCAGCAATAGTGCTAAAATCTTTCACAAACCGCCGGTAGAAACCAGCAAGCCCAAGGAAGCTCCTCACTTGACTCACGTTCTGTGGAGGCGTCCATTCTCGTATGGCCTTGATCTTTTCTTCATCTACCTCCACACCTTGTCCTGAAACAACAAATCCAAGAAAAACTATCTTGTTGGTGCAAAAGGTGCACTTCTCAAGGTTAGCATACAATTTTTGCTCACGTAGGACAGCAAGAATGCATTGGATATGTTCTACATGATCATCAAGAGACTTGCTGTAAATTAAGATGTCATCAAAATAAACAACAACAAATTTTCCAATAGAGGCTCTAAGCACATGGTTCATCAATCTCATAAATGTGCTAGGTGCATTTGTCAAACCGAAGGGCATCACCAACCATTCATACAGCCCAAATTTTGTCTTGAAGGCTGTTTTCCATTCATCTCCTTCTTTCATACGAATTTGGTGATAACCACTCCTTAAATCAATTTTAGTGAAAATTATAGCACCACTAAGTTCATCAAGCATATCATCTAATCTTGGAATGGGATGCCTATACCTCACAGTGATGTTGTTAATTGCTCGGCAGTCCACACACATTCGCCAAGATCCATCTTTCTAAGGAACTAAAAGGACTGGAACAGCACAAGGTGAAAGGCTTTCTTGCACATACCCTTTTTTGATCAAGTCCTCCACTTGTCGCTGGATTTCCTTGGTTTCCTCCGGGTTGGTGCGGTAGGCAGCACGATTTGGGAGGGAAGCACCAGGAACCAAATCGATTTGATGCTCGATCCCTCTCTTGGGTGGCAGCCCTGGTGGCACCTCGTCTGGAAACACATCCTCAAAATCCTGTAACACATCAAAAACAAAACTTGGCAGGGTAGAGGGTAAGGTGTTAGTAGCAAAAAGAGTGTCCTTGTACAAGAGTACAAAGAACATGGCATTAGGCTCACTCAACTCCTTTAGATCCCCTTTCCTAGCCATCATGACTAACCCTTCTTTCCCCAGTTTCTGGGTTCTTTGCAGCTGTGGGGTTTTATTTGGCTGTGGAAACTCACCCTCACTATTTTTGTGGATCACTCTTAAGTGGTTCTCACTCTCTCGCTGTTTCTTCTTGAGATCATCTTTTAAAATTTCCTCCGGTGTCAAAGGAAGCAAAGAAATTCGCTCTCCTTTGTACACAAAAGACAGCTTGTTGGTTCTTCCAAAAATCTGAACATCACGATCATATAACCATGGTCTACCTAGCAGCAGCTGGCACGCTTGCATAGGCACCACGTCACACTCCACATGATCATTATATTTACCAATAGAGAAAGGCACAGTCACGATATGACTTACACGCAACGTTCCACATTCATTAAGCCACTGCATCCTGTATGGCTTAGGGTGACGCCGCGGCTTCAATCCCAATCTATCCACTAATTCTTGGCTAGCAATATTATTGCAACTTCCATTATCAACAATAATTTGACATAACTTATCCTTGATCATGCCTCTGGTATGGAAAAGATTTTGTCACTGCCCATTCTCTTCCTTTTCAGCAGTGACACTCAGCACGCGAAGAGAAATAAAATAGATGTGTTCTCCTTCATCAGGCTGCATCTCATTCTCTTCCTCTTGAACTTTCTCATCGAATATCGGTCCTTCATCTTTGGGATCACTTTCAGATTCCCATTCTCCTTTCTCATTCAACAACATGGTCCTTCTACTTGGACATTGGGCAGCAACGTGCCCACGGCCATAACACTTATGGCATTCCATTTCTCTGCTTCGAGTGGAAGAAGTGGCACCAGAAGCAATGGTTGGGGCTACTGAATTTGCAGCAGACCGCTGCTGATCTGCTGGTGATGATGCTATGGAAACCGCCATCTTTGAATTAGCAATTGATGGAGAAGACCTAGCTCCAGCTCCTGGAGATTGTCCCCCACCATAAGAGGCATTGGACTGCTGTTTGCGCCATGGAGCAGCAATGGTATGATTGCCAAAAGATTTCCCTCGTGACTCCTGCTGAATTTTCTTCTCTGTACGCATAGCTTGATCAACGAGGTCTTGCAAGTTACGATATGAAAACATCTCCACATAACCAGAGATTTCTTCATTGAGACCTTCTAGAAATCTTGCCATCTTAGACTCTAGATCTTCTCTGGTTCTAGTCCGCACTAACAGCAACTCCATTTCCTTGAAATATTCATCAACCGATCTCTTCCCTTGCTTTAACTTTTGCAATCGGTTCCTGAGATCTCGCTGATAGCTCGAAGGTACAAATCGTCTCTTCATTACTTGCTTCATCTCTTCCCATGTGTTAATATACCCAAGTCCCAACTCAAGCCGGTTCTCCTGAATTTGATTCCACCAAGTGAGAGCATAACCAGAGAATTCAACTGAAGCAAGATTCACATGGCGCTGATCTGAAAGATTATGAATTCTAAAAATTTGATCACACTGCTCAGCCCATTCAAGGAACTCATCTGCATTCTCCTTGCCGGTGAATTTTGGAATGCTTAACTTGACACGAGCAATATTGTCCGGTTCTTCATGCTGCCGATGACCACGGCGATATCCCCTATCTTCAAAATCAGCATGCCGGCGATGATACCGACGCCGCTCAAATTCCCCGCCATGACCGAAGGGATTTTCGTCACCATAAGGCCCTTCCTCTTCATCATGGTTGTCAAACTCTTCATCTTCAAATCGTACATGACGCCTGTGTGCACGATGCCCATGTACACGACAGCCACCACGCTGATCATCAAAATCAACACGGCGACCACCACCATGTCCTCCATGGCCATTCCCGAAATGATTGAATCCATGGCCGAAACCAGAATTCTCATCTCCAGATTCCTCTCGATGATGGTCTTCATGAGGGTGAGGTGGCCCTCGGCCTCCCGCCATGGGAAGACGCGCATCAAGCATCCTCTCCATTGCCTCCACAAGTGAATTAGCCACATGACATAGTTCAGCTAGTGAGACAGGGGGCTCCCTATCTCCACGGTTCCCACCATGGACACTTGAATCTGATCCTGCCATGTTAAGGATAGCAAGAGAAAGTGGAATAGAAAATTTATGGACACACACAATCTCACCTCTTACTTACCCAAGTTCTTTCCTAATCTCAAGGACTGTAATGGTGCTGGTGTGGCAGCCTCAACGGAGGTGGTTGAGAGGTCGTAAGGATTACGAATCGATTGTCCCGGTTTAGGTTTTGGTGGAGCTATAGGTGGCTAACAAGGAGGGCTATGGTACTGTAACAAGGTGATACAAATCATTCAAAACAAGATATGTATGTTGCTATCCAGTACACCACAAACTGAATTTACAGATATAAAACTTGGGTTTTCAGAAACCGTAGCACAACCCCTTTCCACTTCTCTTCGCTTCTTCTTTTTTTCTTCTTCTTTTTTTTCTTCTTTTTTTTCTTTTACTCTTTCTGTAACGGAACCGTCCAAATTATAAGAGCACAAGTTCAAAAACAATCACCGAAACGATCAAATTCTCAAACTTGATCCCATATAACTCCGGTAGTCCACGAAATCACGAATGATTTCAAACCAAACCGAGAGCAACCGGATCGTAATGATTCAACATAACACAACACTTGTTACAACAGTTCAAAAGTAATCTCATACATCGGAGTACAATTATTTTTATTACAAAACCAAAGTAAAGATTAGCGGAAGCAACATAATTTCTGAAACCAATTGAAGTCAAATACTGCCAGTACATAGTCACATCCTGCAAAAGCATACCAGGAGAGATACTACAGAGACCATGCCCATATGGTCTAGTCTTCACGCCCACATGGCGAAGACAATACTTGCAGCAACAAGTACGAATCTGCTACCTGCAACAGGTGGGAATAAACCCTGAGTACGAGAAGGTACTCAGCTAGACTTACCCGTCAAAAACCAGAAACAAAGGTGACACCAAGGATTATGCAAGGCTTTATAAAGTGGGCTAGCTTGACTCATTTGCAGAAAAGCTTAATACTGATAAGTAACCAATATATGCTTAAGTATCAATTTGATCATCATTAACCTGAGAACTAGATTAGCACCTGTACTAAAGCACTCACTTTATTAGGATCAAACAATATTAACCATAGCAGGTATAATAAGGCTATCATCATCATTATCATCAATTCCGAACCATCAATAATCATTAGTGTATCTACGCTGGAGATAACCAGTCAAGTTTCTCATTATCCGGGAGAGATGGCGACTCGAATCGATTCCAACTCAACTGAGGGGGTATTCCTGACACTCACCCGGCAAACCCCGCTAAAGGCAGCCGTAGATAACCTTTGGTACAACTCAGGGTGGGCCCGAACAGCGCCGCGTTCTCGGGGATACCAGTGGCCAGGATGCTCAGGACTTTTAACTCACCTGCCCTCGGACCCTCTGGCTCCCTTTCGAGGCGACTTTCACTTTTCGACTTCGCAGCCTGAGTTGAGCTACTAGGCTTCGTGGTCGGCAACCTTAGGCCAGCCAGCTAAATGTCAGGCATGCGTTCAAAATGACATAGAAGGCTCTAGGTCTCGGTCCTTAATCGACATAGACAGGGATAGATCCACACCCAAGACCTCCATGCCTTGTTGCTTCACTATCGTCATCCCGCCCGGTCTCATTTCATTTTATTAACACATGGTTCACTTCCACGATAGCAAGTATAGCCAACCGTGACCTGATAAAGCCCTATATCTCGCAGGTGATAGGAAATCACCTGACTTCTACCGGTCTAATTTAGCAGGGCTAAGCATAGATACGATCCTGTCTACTTAGGATTCAAGGTTCGAATTGCTGGACAAGGAGTGTTATCAATGCAGCAAGAGTTTCCAACCAAATCCTATCACGTAATGCAACAATACATATAACATGTATAGATAGATAATTGCTTTGAAAGTAGGAGGCTTATAATGCTCCGGGGCTTGCCTTAACCGAAAGAAGAGAGATCAAGGTTCGGCTTCAAGAACAATTCCCACGTCTTCTCCGGCTTCGTCGGACTGGACCTCCGGTTCTTGAACGGACTTCAACTTTGGGTTCCACGCCCAGCGGGACTTCACAGTCACCACGATTCTTGGCACACCTATTATATGTATATGCACCCAATGAATTTCATGTATGCATCAAAGATGACATGATGATTTAGGAACATGCATGCATGATGTGAGGATGGGTGTAATGACATAGCAACATCATAAGCACAAAACCAAGTTATGTGGTGCTCTATTCAAATCACTTCAAGCTTAGGTGTAAATTTCCTCTCTGGTTTTAACACGTTTGAACAACTCTAAGAAACCACTAAGTATCACAAAGTCAAGACTAAACACGCATGTAAGAAGATTCCAGACATTAGTATTTACAACATATTATCAACAGTAGCTAAGAAAACTCACAACTGGAATTCTACCAATCCAAATGACCTGAAAGAGAACATTCTGGAAAGCTTATGAAATTGTCTACATTTTATTTATCAACATCTAAGCATGATTTAATCATTGACCAAGTTAAAATAGCATACATACAGAATCTGTTCTAAAAGATAGAAAGCACTTCCAAAACTGAACCCAACTTGGAACAGCTGTCATTTCAAAACTATAAGTCCAAATGCTACCAAAATTTACCAGCAACTAGTTCATGAAATTCTCAACAACTTTGCTATAGATCACCAAGCATGAAAACATCATTATCATAGGTTAATTCTCTTAACTAGCAATTCTGTCCAGAAATGGCAGAATCACTAATTTAAATATTTAGTGACGATTCAAAAGCACAATTGGACCAAACTAAGTTCACCAACCTGTTGTGCATATCAAAGGAACATCAGAAATTGTAGTGCCAACTTCTAAATAATTTATTTAATATTCTTTTATAATTTATTTAGTTAATTAGGTGATTAAAGAAACATACAGTAAAACTATATATAAAAATCTACAAAAATTACAGTAGCCACCTCATGTTCACATAGGCTACCATAGAAATTTCACTTCATTTTGACAAGTAGATTAGGAGATATCAAAATAATAAAAAAAGATAAGTGCTAAATAAACCTATAACAAAGGAATTTCATAATTGGAGCAATTGACCTCCAACAAGGCCAAAAATTTAACTAGAGCATCATTATACCATGATTAGCATCTCACAAAAATTTCATGACAAATGAACTAATACACAGAGAGAAACAAAATTATTAAAACACATGTTTAAATAAAATGCACCACAAGATTAATTACAAACCTCAGAAATTATTAACCAACATACCCCCATATTATATTTTCTAAATAAACTAGACATTACCAGGAACCCAACAAAATTGAAACCACATTGTTTGGATCTATTAATCAAGAGATATAATTTTTTTTAATCTAGCATCAATTCTGTGAAATAAATAAAAATAAAACAATTTCCTAAACCTAACTAGGCTACTGGGCCTCTGCCCAGCGCCGAATCTGGCCCGGCTAAATGGCCCACAGCGGCCCAGCAAACTGAATCAGAGAGAGGGAGAAGAGGGCGACGCTGACAGGTGGGGCCCTACAGTCATAGAGACAGAGGTAGGGGGAGGCTTCGGCCGACGTTTCCTCGTCGCCGGTGACCCCTCCGACGAATCCGACGGCATGGCTGCGTTCTCCACCTTGACCCGCATCAAGGCAACCCATTTCCCCTATCTCTACCGCACCGAGCCATGCACGACGCCGACGAGGGCGGATGGTGGCGGGCGGTGCTCGTCGACGACGGCGCAAACGGACATCGCAAGGCAAGGCAAGCATAGCTACAGGCTTCTGGCGACATGACAAAGCTAACGAACCCACTAGCGTGGCACGAATTCAACCGTAACATCGTGGCTACGAGCAGCGCTCTCACGGTGACCACGGAAGCTCGCCGGAGTGGCGGCGTTGCTCGCTAACCGAGCCAAAATCATCGGTAACATCTCTCCCACAGCTAGCTCTACTCCTATGCATCACGGAACACCAACCAATTCAACCTACGGATAAGCAAGCATGAAAAATCGAAGCTCAGTGCGGCAGCGGCCATGGCGGACGCGCCCAGTGCGGCTGCTTGTCCCCACGGACCCGACGCGGTAGCATCTAAACCAACAAGCGCTACAGCTTCTACAACCCACAAGCAAGAGTGAACGAGCAGGAGCGCATGTGGCGGAGTTCGGCATTGCTCCGGCCGCGATGAGGTTGAGGCGCGACAGCGCTCCAAGCGCAGCAACCGTGACAAAAGAGAGTTTTTGCCACCTACCTACGGCTCGGCTAGGCTAGCAAGTTGGAGCACGGGCTAGGGCAACCCAAGGCGGAACGATTGGTCGAACTCGATCAGAAAATGGCGGCCGAAAGGAGAAGCTATGGTCGGCGCAGTAGCGGTGGCATTCCGCCTGCGCGGAGGAAGAAGAAAGGTGAGGCAGAGGGAATGAGCAGCAAGGAAGGGAGGCCGCAGTGTGTGGCGCCTTCACGAGCGCGAGCATGGTGCAGCCCCGACGCATGGAGACCACGTGGCATCGAATTCCTGCCCTCGGTCGGCCATGCCCAAGTTCAAGTTTCTGAACTTTGGAAACACTGAAACAAAGTTCAGTTCGAGATCATGCCTGACAGCGAGATTTGAGTTGACAACAACTTCCTAACCGAGCCGAGTTAGCGCTAGGTGTTAACAGCAATTTTGTAGATCTATGTGAGGACAACCAAATTGTCAATTGGAGCTTGGACTGGTTCGGCCTGGATTCGAAACTACAGAGCCCTAAAGTGGTGTACCATGAAAACTGAAATGGAGTTTCAATTACACCATGACTGAAACCCGACATTTCCCTGCTCTACAATTCCTAAACCAGTGAGAATTAGATGATGGTGTTATTGACAATATTGTAGAGCTAAGTGAGTACTACAAAAGTGTCAATATGGGTTAGAGCTGGTTTGGTCTAGTTTTCAAACTACAAGCTCCCAAAGATGGTTACATGAAACTGAAATCCATTCCAGACTTAGCTGATTTTTCAGTGCTGAAAAACAGCCCCTACACCTGACTTGTGGGCCATGTTAGGGCATGTTCCTAGCATTTTCATGAGTTTACCACTGAACAACTTTGGTCCCTCATGAAATTTGGCACAAACTTTGTTAAGGTTGCTCTCACATGCAAAGGCTTTAGGTTAGACTTTCTAAAAGGTCAAACAAAGAAGGTCCTAAAGGTCAACTAGTCAAAGCATGAGTCAAGATGGAATTAGGGCATGGCATAAACATAAAGGAAGCACATAGAAACCACAATATTGCAAGGTCATGTTTCAAGCAAGGATGCACATGAAATGACGATGCTTATGGTAATGTCATGCCATGATCATGCATTATGAATGCATTATGAGGCTAACTAACACCATGGTGTTACAGCCCTCCCCCCTTATAAAAATCTCGTCCCGAGATTTGAAAGTCATACCATTTTCATAGAAAGCAGAATAGTTGTCCTTTAAATAATCCTCTTTTTCCCAAGTTGCATCACGTTCACCGTGATTACTCCAAACCACCTTGTATAATTTGACTACTCGATTTTGAGTCACCCTTTCCAGAGTATCCAGAACATATACCGGTTTCTCCTCATAAGAAAGATCGGATTTCAACTTGATGCGTCCCACTTCTACTCTTTCCTTAGGAAGACGGAGGCATTTCTTTAATTGAGAAACATGGAAGACTGAAAAGATGGCTCCCATTTCACGAGGTAGATTGAGCTTATAGGCTACCCTTCCACTTTTCTCAATAATCCGATAAGGTCCAACATATCGAGGCTCAAGCTTTCTTTTGATCCCAAAACGTTTTACTCCTCTCATAGGGGACACCTTCAAATAGACATGGTCACCTACTTCAAACTCAATAGGTTTCCTCCTCTTATCTGCGTAGCTCTTTTGTCTAGTCTGAGCAGCTGCTATATTTTTCTGTATAGCATGAACTTGCTCCTTGGCTTCTTTTACAAAGTCAATGCCATAGAATCTTCTTTCTCCTAGTTCCACCTAGTTCAAAGGAGTTCTACACTTGCGACCATATAAAGCTTCAAAAGGAGCCATTCTGATGCTCTCTTGATAACTGTTGTTGTAAGAGAATTCAGCGAGAGGCAACCATTTCTCCCAAGAGCCATTACAAGAGATGATGCAAGCTCTAAGCATGTCTTCAAGAATCTGATTCACATGCTTAGTCTGCCCCGACGTCTGTGGATGATAAGCAGAACTACGGACCAAATTAGTTCCAAGATTCTGATGTAGGCGCTCCCAAAAACGAGCAGTAAACTGTGGTCCTCTGTCAGAGACAATAGACCCAGGCACTCCATGAAGATGTACGACTTCTTGGAAGTAAATGTCAGCATATTGGTGTGGGTGATAGTTACTCTTCACAGGGATAAAATGAGCAGATTTTGTCAAACGATCAACTATAACCCAAATAGAATCAAAACCTTTTTGGGTGGTTGGTAATCCGACAATAAAGTTCATAACAATGTCGTCCCACTTCCAACCTAGAACAGACAAAGGCTGGAGTAAACCAGGCTTCATGTGAATGGCCTTAACTCTACAACAATGATCACACCTAGCGACGTAGGCTGCAATTTCCTTTTTCATCTAGGTCCACCAATAGTACGGCTTGAGGTCTTGATACATCTTACTACTACCAGGATGGATGGACAACTTAGAAGAATGGGCTTCAGATAAGATTTGATTTCTGAGTTCTCTATCTTTTGGCACCACGAGTCTATCCTTGAACCATAGAGTTCCCTTCTCATCGATTCGAAAATGCTTAGTTTCTTGCTCTTTCATTTTTCTCTTAATGTGAAATACACCAGTATTAGTCTTTTGTAACTCAATGATTCTACTTCTCAAAGAACAATCTACAGTGATATGATGGATTACAATAGGATGTAAGAGGTGGGACAAATGAAAATCTTCTTCTATCAGAGAGTTGCAGTGAGATTTTCTACTCAAGGCATCGGCAACCACATTTGCTTTACCCGGATGGTAATGCACCTAGAGGTTATAATCCTTGATCAACTCTAACCATCTTCTCTGGCGCATATTTAACTCAGGTTGAGTAAATATGTACTTAAGACTCTTATGATCTGTATAAATATTGCATATATTTCCAAGCAAATAGTGTCTCCAGATTTTCAGAGCATGCACTACAGCAGCTAACTCCAAGTCATGAGTCGGATAGTTAACTTTATGTTTTCTTAACTGACGTGAAGCATACGCAATAACTCGGCCTCCCTGCATCAGTATGCCACCTAAACCAGTACCCGATGCATCACAATACACATCAAACGGTTTCTCAATGTCAGGTTGCGCTAATACAGAAGCTGATGTCAACAAAGTCCGTAGAGTGTGGAAAGCTTGCTCACACTCTGGAGTCCAATCAAACTTCCTATCCTTCTCAAGTAGTTGAGTCATAGGCTTAGCTATTTTAGAGAAATCCTGAATAAAACGACGATAGTAGCCAGCCAATCCAAGAAAACTCCGAACTTCATGCACTATAGTTGGTGCCTTCCAATCCAAAACTTCCTGTATCTTAGTCGGGTCTACTGAAATTCCCTCACCAGACAATACATGACCGAGGAAAGGTACCTTCTGTAACCAGAATTCACATTTACTGAACTTGGCGTAAAGCTTATGTTCATGTAATCTGGATAAAACAATTCTCAGATGCTCGGCATGTTCTTCTTCATTTTCAGAATAGATGAGAATATCATCAATAAATATCACCACAAACTTGTCCAGCTCTTGCATGAATACTGAATTCATCAGGTACATGAAATGTGCAGGAGCATTGGTCAGACCAAAAGACATGACAAGATATTCATATAACCCGTATCTAGTAGAGAAAGCGGTCTTTGGTATGTCTTCCAGATGGATTTTAATTTGGTGATAACCAGATCTCAGATCAATCTCTGAGAATACCTTTGCTTTAGACAACTGATCAAACAAGATATCAATACGAGGCAACGGATACTTGTTCTTGATAGTGACTGCATTGAGTGGTCGATAGTCTACACACATACGTAGAGACTGGTCCTTCTTCTTCACAAAGATAGCAGGACAACCCCACGGAGAAGAACTAGGACGGATCAGCCCTTTTAGTAAAAGGTCACTAAGTTGGGTCTTGAGTTCAGCTAACTCATTCGGCGGCATTCTATACGGTCTTTTGGAAATTGGTGCGGTACCCGGAATTAACTCAATCTTAAACTCTACATCATGATCTGGAGGTAATCCTGGCAATTCATCGGGAAAACATCTAGAAATTCACACATTACCGGAACTTCTGCAATCTCTTTTGCTTTTGCTATCATAGCGTTAACTGTAGTCTGAGGACTAATGTCTCTAGGAAGTTGCACTAGAAAAGCTTGTTGATCTTTTGGATCCCTCAACATAACCACTCTCGTAGAGGTATTGATCAGAACACCGTTTCCACTCATCCACTTCATACCTAAGATTACATCTAAACCCAAACCAGGTAATACCACGAGATCTAGATCATACAGACGTCCTTCTATCTCGATCTTTGCTCCTAAGACCAACTGGTTGGTTGAAATATTATTCCCGGCAGCACTAATATTATAACCACTATTATCTAAAGTAGCGACCTTCATACCATGCTTGGCTGCAAACGTTGAACTGATAAAAGAGTGGGAAGCACCTGAATCAAATAGCACAATTGCAGGATGTTGGTTTACTAAAAATGCACCGGCAGTGATAATCTCTCCCGTAGGAATGGATTCCACCGTGGTGTAACGAACATAACCTTTACACACATCTACATTATTATCATTTGATTTCTTCTGAGGAAGAGGACAATCTCTGGCCCAATGACCTGACATCTTGCAATTCCAACATGGTCGGTTACTTGGCGGTGCCTTAGGCTTTCCTTTCTTAATACTGCTCCTCTTGACCGGATCCTGTTTCTGATATGGGTGATATCTAGTAGATATGTCAGGCGAATAATACTGAGGTGTAATCACCACCAGAGTATGGGTCGTAGGTGCATTAGATTCATGAGATTTCTCTTGGCTCTTAGAAGCAGCATACACAGCATTACAGTTCTCTTGAAGGATAGTATCACTGACAAACTCGTTGAAAGTTGCACACTTGCTATTGCACATGGCCTTCATCAATTTAGGACACAACCCTCTTTTGAAACTTGCAATCTTCTTAACTTCCGTATTAACAAATTTCGGAGCATATCTTGACAAGTTGATGAAAGCATGTAGATATTCTGTTACACTTTTTTCTCCTTGGGTGAGCTTCATAAACTCGGTGTGCTTGATTGCCATGAGGCCAGCAGGAATATAATGTCCCCGAAATGCTTCCTTGAACTGATCCCAAACTACTTCCATATTCTCAGGCAGGGTACTCTGATGGTGACACCACCAAACACCTGCAGGTCCTTGCAACTGTTGTGAAGCATATTCTGTTTTCATATCATCTACCACCTTGAGCACACGAAACTTCTGTTCGATAGTGTTCAACCATTTGTATGCTTGAAGTGGTTCTTCTGCTTCTCGAAAAATAGGAGGCTCAGTATCTAAGAAATCTTTATAGCTGCTGTACTGGGCAGGCTCAGGTTCCTGATGGACATGGTTTCTGACACTCTCGTCCAAGGCACGCTGACTTTCGGCAAGCATTTGCAGCAACTCAGCAGAGGTAGGTTGCGGAGGAGGCGATGATAGTCCTGTATTGCCATGACTCTGACTGCTAGAGCGAAACTGATGAGACATCTACAAGTAGTTGAAACTAGTAAGCGTTGATGACGTCGGAAGGCTGCTGACAAATTATATAGGCAGGAGGAAGAGATTATATCCGACTATGCAAATTCCAATCTCCAAAAGAAGGAAATTTCTTGGGTTGAGGCACGGATCTTCTGACAAGATAGAGAATGACATTCAAGGAAAAGGTTCACGAGAAGATAACACATTGGTGTAGCTCCGTAATGGATCATGACTAGCAATCCTTGATACCTGCGCGTGTCGAGCAGCACAACCTTGTGTCGCGCGCCACAGGAGGCTCCCGGTTTCATCGCGGCACCATGGAGTACTAATCGCAACACCATTACCGAACACACACCCATGAGGAATCCTCACGTGTCAGGAATTAGGCGTGTAGAAACAACATCATCCAAAGAGGGGTAGCAAACAAGGATGGATACAAGGTTAGAAGTAATGGAGAGGTGAATTACAGATCAAAACACATCCCAACTCGAGGAGACACATCTTGAAATTGTCTTGCTTTCCTTCATGACCAGGTATGAATTGGGTTTCAAGGCTGACACTACTGACCACTCCACTAGGTTGGTTGACCACCCCCAATTCTTCACGAAAGAAATGCAACTATTTATGGGACAACTATTTGGAGGAAAGAATTTTTTTTAAAGAACGGAACAAGCAATTTATAAGGGAGGGAGTAATGCAGAATGCAATGTATGATGCGAACATGGTGCATGCATGAACCGTACGTCCTCACAAACCTAGGAAGAATTTCAAAATTCTAGTGTATAGTTCGGTGGCATACACACGTTCTCTCAATAACGATAACTAGTCGTTCTACAGGAAACGTTGTTAGTGTACCTGCAGAAAATTGCATTTCAGCCCAACAATTCCCAATATAGCACACAAGAAAGCAGTAAACTAAATACTTTCCATACATACATCCCCCGATGTATATACTTCAGTATCAAAGCTACCCAACATATATACCCACAATTAAGTACTTTCACAATTACATGATTAAACATGTAAGTATGCTAGTAACCACAACTACTCTCCCCTAGACCGACGGTTGGACGGTCATGCTCTCACAACTCCCACTTACCAGGGCGTAGATGTATTTTGATCCATACATTACCACCCAAGCGGATGGCATCCATACTATAGCACGCCGTATGGACAACGAAACAGAAAACAAGCAAAAACCCCCAAGTTAGTACTTTAGTAAGCCACATAATAGTCCTTATTTGGGCATATAGGATATGACCACTGGCACTCTTTAGATTAGAATTAAGATTTTTCACAAAAGCTTTTATTTAAATACACAAATGAAGTGTTTACTGTTGAATCTTGCTCCGATACCAGCTGTAACGGAACCGTCCAAATTATAAGAGCACAAGTTCAAAAACAATCGCCGAAACGATCAAATTCTCAAACTTGATCCCATATAACTCCGGTAGTCCACGAAATCACGAATGATTTCAAACCAAACCGAGAGCAACCGGATCGTAATGATTCAACATAACACAACACTTGTTACAACAGTTCAAAAGTAATCTCATACATCGGAGTACAATTATTTTTATTACAAAACCAAAGTAAAGATTAGCAGAAGCAACATAATTTCTGAAACCAATTGAAGTCAAATACTGCCAGTACATAGTCACATCCTGCAAAAGCATACCAGGAGAGATACTATAGAGACCATGCCCATATGGTCTAGTCTTCACGCCCACATGGCGAAGACAATACTTGCAGCAACAAGTACGAATCTGCTACCTACAACAGGTGGGAATAAACCCAGAGTACGAGAAGGTACTCAGCTAGACTTACCCATCAAAAACCAGAAACAAAGGTGACACCAAGGATTATAAAAGGCTTTATAAAGTGGGCTAGCTTGACTCATTTGCAGAAAAGCTTAATACCGATAAGTAACCAATATATGCTTAAGTATCAATTTGATCATCATTAACCTGAGAACTAGATTAGCACTTGTACTAAAGCACTCACTTTATTAGGATCAAACAATATTAACCATAGCAGGTATAATAAGGCTATCATCATCATTATCATCAATTCTGAACCATCATTAATCATTAGTGTATCTACGCTGGAGATAACCAGTCAAGTTTCTCACTATCTAGGAGAGACGGTGACTCAAATCGATTCCAACTCAGCTGAGGGGGTATTCCTGACACTCACCCGACAAACCCCGCTAAAGGCAGCCGTAGATAACCTTTGGTACAACTCAGGGTGGGCCTGAACAGCGCCACATTCTCGGGGATACCAGTGGCCAGGATGCTCGGGACTTTTAACTCACCTGCCCTTGGACCCTCTAGCTCCCTTCCGAGGCGACTTTCACTTTTCGACTTCGCAGCCTGAGTTGAGCTACTAGGCTTCGTGGTCGGCAACCTTAGGCCAGCCAGCTAAATGTCAGGCATGCGTTCAAAATGACATAGAAGGCTCTAGGTCTTGGTCCTTAATCGACATAGACAGGGATAGATCCACACCCAAGACCTCCATGCCTTGTTGCTTCACTATCGTCATCCCGCCCGGTCTCATTTCATTTTATTAACACATGGTTCACTTCCACGATAGCAAGTATAGCCAACCGTGACCTGATAAAGCCCTATATCTCGCAGGTGATAGGAAATCACCCGACTTCTACCGGTCTAATTTAGCAGGGCTAAGCATAGATACGATCCTGTCTACTTAGGATTCAAGGTTCGAATTGCTGGACAAGGAGTGTTATCAATGCAGCAAGAGTTTCCAACCAACTCCTATCACGTAATGCAACAATACATATAACATGTATAGATAGATAATTGCTTTGAAAGTAGGAGGCTTATAATGCTCCGAGGCTTGCCTTAACCGAAAGAAGAGAGATCAAGGTTCGGCTTCAAGAACGATTCCCACGTCTTCTCCAGCTTCGTCGGACTGGACCTCCGGTTCTCGAACGGACTTCAACTTCGGGTTCCACGCCTAGCGGGACTTCACGGTCACCACGATTCTTGGCACACCTATTGCATGTATATGCACCCAATGAATTTCATGTATGCATCAAAGATGACATGATGATTTAGGAACATGCATGCATGATGTGAGGATGGGTGTAATGACATAGCAACATCGTAAGCACAAAACCAAGTTATGTGGTGCTCTATCCAAATCACTTCAAGCTTAGGTGCAAATTTCCTCTCTGGTATTAACACGTTTGAACACCTCTAAGAAACCACTAAGTATCACAAAGTCAAGACTAAACACGCACGTAACAAGATTCTAGACATTAGTATTTACAACATATTATCAATAGTAGCTAAGAAAACTCACAACTGGAGTTCTACCAATCCAAATGACCTGAAAGAGGATATTCTGGAAAGCTTATGAAATTGTCTACATTTTATTCATAAACATCTAAGCATGATTTAATCATTTACCAAGTTAAAATAGCATACATACAGAATCTGTTCTAAAAGATAGAAAGCACTTCCAAAACTGAACCCAACTTGGAATAGCTGTCATTTCAAAACTATAAGTCCAAATGCTACCAAAATTTACCAGCAACAAGTTCATGAAATTCTCAACAACTTTGCTATAGATCACCAAGCATGAAAACATCATTATCATAGGTTAATTCTCTTAACTAGCAATTCTGTCCAGAAATGACAGAATCACTAATTTAAATATTTAGTGACGATTCAAAAGCACAATTAGACCAAACTAAGTTCACCAACCTATTGTGCATATCAAAGGAACATCAGAAATTGTAGTGCCAACTTCTAAATAAATTATTTAATATTCTTTTATAATTTATTTAGTTAATTAGGTGATTAAAGAAACATATAGTAAAACTATATATAAAAATCTACAAAAATTACAGTAGCCACCTCATGCTTCACATAGGCTACCATAAAAATTTCACTTCATTTTGACAAGTAGATTAGGAGATATCAAAATAATAAAAAAAAGATAAGTGCTAAATAAACCTATAACAAAGGAATTTCATAATTGGAGCAATTGACCTCCAACAAGGCCAAAAATTTAACTGGAGCATCATTATACCGTGACTAGCATTTCACAAAAATTTCATGACAAATGAACTAATACACAGAGAGAAACAAAATTATTAAAACACATGTTTAAATAAAATGCACCACAAGATTAATTACAAACCTCAGAAATTATTAACCAACATACCCCCATATTATATTTTCTAAATAAACTAGACATTACCAGAAACCCAACAAAATTGAAACCACATTGTTTGGATCTATTAATCAAGAGATATAATTTTTTTAATCTAGCATCAATTCTGTGAAATAAATAAAAATAAAACAATTTCCTAAACCTAACTAGGCTACTGGGCCTCTGCCCAACGCCGAATCTGGCCCGGCTAAACGACCCACAGCGGCCCAGCAAACTGAATCAGAGAGAGGGAGAAGAGGGCGACACTGACAGGTGGGGCCCTACAGTCATAGAGACAGAGGCAGGGGGAGGCTCCGGCCGACGTTTCCTCGCCGCCGGTGACCCCTCCGACGAATCCGACGGCATGGCTGCGTTCCCCACCTTGACCTGCATCTAGGCAACCCATTTCCCCTATCTCTACCGCACCGAGCCATGCACGACGCCGACGAGGGCGGATGGTGGCGGGCGGTGCTCATCGACGACGGCTTAAACGGACATCGCAAGGCAAGGCAAGCACAGCTACAGGCTTCTGGTGACATGACAAAGCTAACAAACCCACTAGCGCGGCACGAATTCAACCGTAACATCGTGGCTACGAGCGACGCTCTCACGGTGACCACGAAAGCTCGTCGGAGTGGCGGCGTTGCTCGCTAACCGAGCCAAAATCATCGGTAACATCTCTCCCACAGCTAGCTCTACTCTATGCATCACGGAACACCAACCAATTCAACCTACGGATAAGCAAGCATGAAGAATCGAAGCTCGGTGCAGCAGCGGCCATGGCGGACGTGCCCAGTGCGGCTGCTTGTCCCCACGGACCCGACGCGGTAGCATCTAAACCAACCAGCGCTACAGCTTCTACAACCCACAAGCAAGAGTGAACGAGCAGGAGCGCATGTGGCGGAGTTCAGCATTGCTCCGGCCGCGATGAGGTTGAGGCGCGACGGCGCTCCGAGCGCAGCAACCGTGACAAAAGAGAGTTTTTACCACCTACCTACGGCTCGGCTAGGCTAGCGAGTTGGAGCACGGGCTAGGGCAACCCAAGGCGGAACGATTGGTCGAACTCGATCAGAAAATGGCGGCCGAAAGGAGAAGCCATGGTCGGCACAGTAGCGGTGGCATTCCGCCTGCGCGGAGGAAGAAGAAAGGTGAGGCAGAGGGAATGAGCAGCGAGGAAGGGAGGCCGCGGTGCGTGGCGCCTTCACGAGCGCGAGCATGGTGCAGCCCCGACGCGTGGAGACCACGTGGCATCGAATTCCTGCCCTCGGTCGGCCACGCCCAAGTTCAAGTTTCTGAACTTTGGAAACACTGAAACAAAGTTCAGTTCGAGATCACGCCTGAGAGCGAGATTTGAGTTGACAACAACTTCCTAACCGAGCCGAGTTAGCGCTAGGTGTTAACATCAATTTTGTAGATCTATGTGAGGACAACCAAATTGTCAATTGGAGCTTGGACTGGTTCGGCCTGGATTCAAAACTACAGAGCCCTAAAGTGGTGTACCATGAAAACTGAAATGGAGTTTCAGTTACACCATGACTGAAACCCGACATTTCCCTACTCTACAATTCCTAAACCAGTGAGAATTAGATGATGGTGTTATTGACAATATTGTAGAGCTAAGTGAGTACTACAAAAGTGTCAATATGGGTTAGAGCTGGTTTGGTCTAGTTTTCAAACTACAAGCTCCCAAAGATGGTTACATGAAACTGAAATCCATTCCAGACTTAGCTGATTTTTCAGTGCTGAAAAACAGCCCCTACACCTGACTTGTGGGCCATGTTAGGGCATGTTCCTAGCATTTTCATGAGTTGACCACTGAACAACTTTGGTCCCTCATGAAATTTGGCACAAACTTTGTTAAGGTTGCTCTCACATGCAAAGGCTTTAGGTTAGACTTTCTAAAAGGTCAAACAAAGAAGGTCCTAAAGGTCAACTAGTCAAAGCATGAGTCAAGATGGAATTAGGGCATGGCATAAACATAAAGGAAGCACATAAAAACCACAATATTGCAAGGTCATGTTTCAAGCAAGGATGCACATGAAATGACGATGCTTATGGTAATGTCATGCCATGATCATGCATTATGAATGCATTATGAGGCTAACTAACACCAGGGTGTTACACTTTCTTTCACACCTTTTTTTCAGATTTTTTCTTTAGCAAACACAAGATAACATATGAGGGGTGCGGATAAAAAAATAAAATGAGGGTACAGCGGAAGGACAGCGATGATGGTGACTAGCAACAAGATGAACGAAATGAACACAAAGAAACAGTACCACGAAATGGCTATAGGATTTTTTTGTGGCTTTTTAGTGGACTATAGGACATGAACTATAAGATGGATGAAAACAGTAGAAAATGTAAACAAAGGATGGATATATAAGTGGATGATAACAAAACCTACCGTGACAACGATAGCTCTTATTACCACATGATAAGTACCGATCGGATATCGGTTCAAGGTTGGCCCGATCTTCACGACAGTAGGTTGATGAACACAGAGATAACTTGCTGTAGAATAGCGGATAAATAGCTTTATACCTGCCAAGGTTGGATGCGACCAAGCGACGGGGAGAGAGACACCGAAACCGCGAAGACTTCGACTCGATCTCCGAACGACCGCAGAACCACAACTGGAGCTAATCCACACGAGACGGGGCAGCCGTACTGGAACCCGTAGAGCACAAATCAGTGGATCTCAGAGAGATCTCCTCACAAGTCCAGGAAGAACAAGGAAGAACAAGGGTTGAGTAAGCACTCGACAGCTCGGCTGCGATATATCTGGGATTATCTCAAATTATCAAAAGTTCTTTACATCTGAGACATAGGGGAGTATTTATAGATGGAACAACCCTCCAGAATAGGTGAAAACACGAAGCAAAAATAAACTCGTCGCTAGTGTGAAAGGACCTCCTCGAAATGGCTCTAGTGCTGATTCTGCGTGGCTGTTTGACTCTGCACAGTCTTCAGTGTTTTGACAATAACTCCTTCTAGGAAACTTCAAATGACGTGCAGCTAGATGCGTTTGAAAGCTAACTAGATAAGCTTTCACACCATGTGCACCTTGCTTTATGAAACTTTGTAGAATGGTACAGTTTAATACGAAGATTTGGACTTCAGGCAGACTGTGGACCCTCTGACCAGTCAACACTAAAACTAGTCGGACGCCTTGAGGAAAACTTTAAACTGGTCGGGGTTAGAAGCATTGGAAAATAGACTTCAAGAGCTTTCCAACAAGTCCTGAATGACCTTCATATCCTTTGGAAGTCAAAAGATATGACTGTTCCTTCTTGACACTCCTGTCACGCTGGACTGACTCGAGCTTGGTTCTTCGTTCTGGTTCATCCCTGATGTATTATGCTTGTTCTCTCTTGTGTACCTAAGCAATGTTAACACACAAGATTTAGGTAGCATAAAGTTCTCATTAGTGTTTAATTGAAACTCATAAAGTAGCGCGTGCACCTCTTGTTGTATCTTCTTAGCGCGGTTACGTGTGATCGGTCCTGCAGGGGTCAGAGATGTAGCCGGAGAGGTCGGTGAAGAGGTGGAAAAGCTCAGCGAGATCACCGACGCTGGCATGGTCGTATCAGAGGTGGTCGGAAAAGCTCGCCGAACCTTCGTCAGAAGTTCGCCGAAACGCAAGCTGCAGATGCAGAACTTCGGCGAGGGGTGGAGGGAGCTACGAGCGGCGGCTCGCGATAAGAAGGGAGAAAATTCTAATTTACTACACGAGAGATTTCCCAAACTAGGGGCTCCTCTTACGGCAGTTTTGGTGTGCTTTGTCCAAGGGGTAGGTATGTATATATAGGGAGGAAAACTCTCCACTTCCATGTCAACTAGCGATATGATGCTAATTGACGTTGCACCCTCCATCTTTACTAATAGGCCTAATTAATTATTAAAGCCCATTAGTAAATAAATGAATGGGCATTTAGGATTATTGCACATAGGCTTTGGTGGAAAATGAGATATTTATTATTTTCGGAATTAATTAATTTCATGGATAAAATAATTCTAGAAAAGTCCAGAATTATTACTTAAGCCGCGAAAAATACTCCGAAAGCTCCAAAAATTCGAGGGAATTTTCTAAAGACATTATGGAACCTGAGAAACTCAAATAAAGTATTTGAAGCTCATGATAATATAATTTGGAGCATCTAAAAAAATAGATTATTCTCCTAAAAAATAGGAAAAGGTTCCCGACAAAGCCCGAATAATTCCCGGGAATATTTCAGAGATACCCTGATGGATGATGAAATGAAATGAGTGATTTCGAGTGGAAGAAAATGATTTTGGGGAAACTCAGAATGAAAAGATTAGGACTGAGAAAGCGCAAATTTGATTGTAGAAAAAGACAGAGACAAGACGGATAACTAATAAAAGACATACTAAACACGCTTTAAAACTTTTCACAATCACAACACATAGTCATGCAACAAGCAAACATTACATCAGGCAAGAGACCACTAAATTAATTTGGAAAAGTTTGAAATACCACAATTTTCTATACTAAATTTGCTAAAACTTAAATTAGTCTTGTCAAGTCTTAAACAAATATTTAAACCATTTGTTTCGTTTAGTGTTTTCTATTCACAACCCAAAATCAGAAATTTTGGGGTGTGACAATTCTACCTCACTTAACAGGAATCTCGTCCCGAGATTCGAAGAGACCAGGGAGAAAGATAAAGTTGATCTGCAAGTCTTCACTTTTCCTTCGTCAACTCCTATCCAATGATGATGCCATAAACTCAAAACCAACTTTGTAAAGGTATCCTTTAGACTCTTAAGATCCTTGTAGATGGTTCTAACAGGTTACCAACCCTGAGAAAAGATACTTGCCCTCGATAGTGACTTTGCAACCATGCAGATAGCTGATGCTTCTAGGTGACAAAATAGAATGTATAAAACCTTCATCTTGTATCGTCTTTAGTTCGACAAACCTCCTTAAGAAGAGATCAACCAGAGAACACCAAAGGATAGCTTGCATTTGTTTCTGAGTGATGACTTTCATCATGTCCTTCTACCATCTCAAAGAGATTCATGAGCATATGCAAGAACAAGTAACCTGCACTTCCTCACGAGTAGAAAAATGGCAGTGCAGAAATACAGTTATAACTCGAGTTCTATGAATCCTATGATGCTATAGCCTATACCGCTGGAAAGACTATCAAATTTACTACAACTTTCTTATAGAACACTTCTCCAGATTCTGCAGTTAAGGTAGTTGAAAACTGTGCACAACAGAAACTATTCTAGGTTGCTGATAGCACATATGTATCGCCTTGTGATTTTCATAATTCCCAAACCATAATAGATATTAGGGTGGTTCTTACGGTCAGAGAAAGATATTGAAGTCTACTATTGTCTAGAATTTATCCATGATTTTTGGGCATCCAAAAATAGAGATATAAGCTAAGGAAGACAGACTATTCTGAAAAGATAAGATAAAGTAGGAACGAGATTCAAAGAGACTAGAGAGATAGATCATGCTAATCTTCAAGTCTTCATGCTTCTGTGATTTGTGTTGATGAGATATAAGACATAGATCGAGAATGTCCAAAAGATGACAAGAAAGATAAAGTTTGATCTTTAGTTCTTCATGCCTCTTCATGCCTCGTCGCTTGAGATATTCAAGACTTGCTGTTGTTGCTACCCCACTTTAACAAAGATCTTGTTCCACTTGGCGATGTCATTGAACATATCTCTTTCTTGAAGACTTGCTACTATTGATGCGTTCATTATATGTTTATCCTTCGTTGGGTTAAGATAAAGGAGAAAGCATGGAATCCAAGAGTAGGCAAGGACGATACAGGGAAAAGACAACAAGAATTAGGATTGATCGAAGGTTAGGTAGGTCAAGAGAGGATACTACTCCACTCTAACATAGATTGAGCTAATTCTCAAGAGGATTTAGGGCCTCCTTGAAACACAAGAATAGAGACGACACACAGGCATCACATCAAACAAGACAAGCACACATCAGGCAAAACAAAGCACCAATCACATCATCGGTACTACACGTGCTTCTTCAACAATGGTGGTCATCCTAAGGGAAGAGTATGGATGATGGAAGACCATCGAAACTTAGAACAAGATGAGATCAGAAAACTTTTAGTGTAAAAAAACAACATAAGACAAAATCTAAGAGAGTAAGAAATAATAGCTCAAAGGAAGCTATCAAGGAGGGGATACAACAGGACAAGGAAGAGGAAATAGTCAAAATCAATGAATCAAGGGATCACAAAATAGTTTTATAGTAAAATAGGTTTTAAAATGCGTCCAGTGCTACTTGGCATATGTCCTACAGTCAACACAACTCTAATACCACTCTGTCACACCCGGTTTCCTAAAGAACAAAACCAGGCAAATCATATGTGTGTCCAGGAAGTCCACACATATGTCAGAATGAAAAAGTATCAGAAACAATGTTATTATATAACGTATACATAGCTATATTAACACTTACATCAGAGTATCGCGGAACGGTGACTAAACTTCAGGCTCCATTCTTCTCAGGAACGGCTGACTGGTGGCTCCATATGCCAAGCACTTCTGAAAGACTTCTGAAACTCCACTACACCTTCATCCTTCTTCTAAGTAGCACCTTACTACACACTGGAGTGTGGTGGAAATAGCAAGAGTGAGTCCATATCGAACTCAACAAGTACAACACAGGATTCATGAGGCTCAAAAGGCTAGACACTGGTTTGACTGCACTTAGCTTTTAATTGTCATAATTTTATTACATAAGTAGCATCAAGATTGCATTAATCCCACAATAAACATATGATCAATGTAAATATGAATAACGAATAGCAAAACACATATTAAAACAATAAATGTTCATCTATTCTGTGAAGGTCCAAGGCCGCTCGTATCCGTGAGCACGGCTAGTATACTAGTTTATTAAACTCTGCGCAGAGATGTGCACTTTCACTGTGAGTCGTGATTACCCATATGCCCGGGATCGTGACTCCCAAAACACTTACAAGGTGAGCAGACAGGGAAACACTATGAAGCCTTTCAAAGGTTCATCTAACAAGTTAGGGCCGCTAGGTTTCAGAAGTCAGTCTGTGTGATACAACCAGTCCCAGGGATCCACAATCTGCTTTTCCCCATTTGCGCCACAAGGGTAACCTCTAACAAGCTAGAAAAGGTTCTCATACTGAGCTAAAGCCAGAGCCATATAGCCCTCACAGTTGTACTGTCAATCCTGGATGTTCGTCCACAGATGAGTCCTTATGGAGAGAAATTAGAGCACCAAAAATAACCCCATGCTCTAGCCGTCTTTAAACAGTAATAAAAAAATCATCTTTTAGTGTTGTTGCATATTCCATTAATCATATTACAAGATCATAGCTTATGTTCAGTGCTAGCAAAAGCTATCCATTGCAAAATCCCATAGGTGACAAGGAAACAAGATATCAATAGCTAAGTTATAATCTCTATGGTTGTCAAGGAGGACACATGCATATGTATGATAATTTTAGTGAATAGGACAACAAGGAAATCCCATGTTATACTTGCTTTTCTTCCAAAGTTAGCTACTGAGAAATCTTCAGCCTCTGTCTCTGATCTTCGGCTTCTGTTATACTTGTCGGTCCTTAGCTTCCCGTCTTCAGCGCTAATGAACCATGTTTCTTCTACTCATAGCAAGCACCAAGCGAGTCGAGCACACATACAATCAAATAAGGTAGACTAAGAACAATACACCAATCAAGTAAAAACTTGAAAATAGCGTGCTAAAAGAGATCTAGCTACTACGGTCACGCCAATAACAAAACTATCGTTAAAAAGAAACGACTAACAGGAGTTCTATACTATAAAAGAAAACAATCAACTAGAGGATATTTTAGTTAAATAAAATCATGAGAAACTACAAATTCAGATTAGTCATTATCATATTTTAAATATTAACATGCATGTATCATTCAATCAAAGTAAACTTTAACCTTTCAAAATAAAAGAACATATGAGAACATCTATTCAATTTGTACATGATGCGTGTTGAAGTAGATCGCATTTATTCATACACAGTTTGACATCATTCATACTAGTTAAACTTTAACTTGCTAAACAATGTACCTAGTGAACACTAAGATGAGTTTATGATATATATATATCGTGCTTGAGCTAAGCAAATCATAATTTAAAACATATTAAGTTGCTATCAGATAAGTCATTCATACTTAATTACAAAGGACTGACGCGATTTATTAAAATACCAAGTTAAATCTAGCCATATATTATTCATAAACATATAAGCAAACACATTTCTTTTATGAAAAGAAAGTAAACAAGTGAGCATCTAAACTAGTTTTAGAATTATAGAAACAAATTATAATTAATAAAGAGACATTAATTTTGGTACTAACCAAGTTACAACTAGTAAAGAAATATTCAAATTGCTATCGTTCAAGTTAACATTTGTTTATGTAAGACCAAAATTGTAAACCTAAGTTGTAATTTAAAAAGGCATTGAATAAATATTAATGAAATTGCATTCTAAACTGGCTTTATCCGAATCATGTTTAAACTAGACAAAAAATAAATATTTAAGTTGGCAAGTAATTATAAAAAGATCCATATTCTCCTATGTTGCTTTTATTTGGAAACCAGTTTGCGTAATCATTAATCTAATTAATATTTAACTTACAAAATTTTGAGATGTGAGACATGTTAAAAGTTTCTACTAACATGTAACTTATAGTCAGCATAGCTGTACCACAACCGAAACGGAGTTAAACTTAGATCACTTTTAGTTGGAAAGCTATTAAATAAATATTAATCTAATTAGCATTCAAGTTAATAAATTCGTGGTCAAGTGATATGAAAAACATTGATACTAACTAAATTATAATCATAAACACACATGTTAACATGAATTAAATTAATATTTATTTATGAAACCGTGGTTATATAGTCTAAATTGCTTTTAATTATAAAGCTAGTACAAACATATTAATCAATATAATATTTAGCGATATATAGAAAAACACGTGACATAAAAAATAGTGTTGCTAATATGTCGCTTACATCACCACGATCACAAAGCAACAAAACGGAATTATAAACCTTTATCACTTTTAATTAAAAGCTATTAAATTAATACTAATCAAACTGTATTTTAAATTGATAAATTCATAATTATAATACATGACAAACATTAGCATTACTGTGTAGAGCGCGATGACACAAATCCAATGTGACTTGAATGACTCGAATCGGAGCTAGAACGAAGAAACAACGGACATTTAAACTTCAATGGCAATTCTGTAAATATCATCATCTGGTACCTTGGACTGCTGGCGCTTGTACGGATGTCGTGACCATGATATGGCCTATTGCTCGTGCGCAGGGGGAAGAAGGGCAGGGGCTCGGCCACTGGAGGGGCGCCGGGCGTTGGCTTGCAGCAGCGCGGCACTGGGCCTGGGGTTTGTGACTGGGGCACATGACTGGTTGAAAACAGCACGCACACACGCCTGTGCTGACAAGGCGGCAGCGGCCTCCTGCCGCAGCGGCTTGCCATGGGCGGCGTAGGTTTGGGGCCTGGGTTTCGTGCGAGTGAGGCTGCAGTGATGGCGCACGGGGTCAAGGTGGCTAGAAACGAAGAAGAAGATGACGTCGTTCATGGAAGCACCTCACCGGAATAAAAGAGAAGTATTTGGGAATCGATGAACGGACGACGGATTCGCGAAACGAAAGGTGTGCCGGTGAAGAGGATGACGAGACAAACCTCGGAGTGGAAACGGAATTCGCCGGAGATGTCCGAGGTGGTCGGAAAAGCTCGCCGGACCTTCGTCGGAAGTTCGCCGGAACGCAAGCTGTAGATGCAGAACTTCGGCAAGGGGTGGAGAGAGCTACGAGCGGCGGCTCGCGATAAGAAGGGAGAAAATTCTAATTTACTACACGAGAGATTTCCCAAACTAGGGGCTCCTCTTACGGAAGTTTTGATGTGCTTTGTCCAAGGGGTAGGTATGTATATATAGGGAGGAAAACTCTCCACCTCCATGTCAACTAGCGATATGGTGCTAATTGATGTTGCACCCTCTATCTTTACTAATAGGCCTAATTAATTATTAAAGTCCATTAGTAAATAAATGAATGAGCATTTAGGATTATTGCACACAGGCTTTGGTGGAAAATGAGATATTTATTATTTTTAGAATTAATTAATTTCATGGATAAAATAATTCTAGAAAAGTCCAGAATTATTACTTAAGCCACGAAAAATACTCTGAAAGCTCTGAAAATTCGAGAGAATTTTCTAGAGACATTATGGAACATGAGGAACCCAAATAAAGTATTTGGAGCTCATGGTAATATAATTTGGAGCATCTAAAAAAATATATTATTCTCTTAAAAAATAGGAAAAGGTTCCCGACAAAGCCTGAATAATTCTCGGGAATATTTCAGAGATACCATGATGGATGATGAAATGAAATGAGTGATTTCGAGTGGAAGAAAAGGATTTTGGGGAAACTCAGAATGAAAAGATTAGGACCGAGAAAGCGCAAATTTGCTAAAACTTAAATTAGTCTTGTCAAGTCTTAAACAATTCATTTAGTGTTTTCTATTCACAACCCAAAATCAGAAATTTTGGGGTATGACAATAAGCCGTCAACATAACTTGAATAGATCACCAATAGAAACTTAGGGGTTTAAACTGACAATTTCCACAAGTTTTGGTGAATCAGTATTTTCAGTAGGGTTATTCTAGAAAACCAGAAAGAGGGATCAAAACGTGAAAAGAACTAAACTTAACCGTGATGAGAACTACTCTAAAAGATCCAAAGGGCTCTAGGAGGTGACCCCCCAAGGCAGACCACGAGAGGCTACTAGGTGGGGCTAGCCAGCCCCACCATGGTGCCGCCCGGCCCCCTATGCGCCGCTCTCTTCAACATCTTCTATAATATTCCACCACCACCTCCTAGAATTGTATCTATGCCATCCTTCAAGTTGGTTTGATCCAAAGGCTCACGTTGCACCCCCTGGGCTATATAAATAGACCCCAACCCCTCTAGAGGCATCAAGTCATTTGAGATTAAGTCATCCAGAGTCAGAAACCCTAATCTCCTTAGAGCTCCTCTAGTTTATAGGGCATTAGCTAGTTAGGCTAGGTCTAGAGGGAGGCAAGCAAATCTTTGCTTGGATTCCCAACATCGTCTAGAGCTTGGTTTGGTATAATTCTTGTACCCCTCTCTTGTTCTATCTCCATTATTTTTATATGCTTTGGTACAATTGTCAAGACAATATAGTATTCATCTTATTCATGTTCAAGGTTGCAATGTTCATCGTCTACTTTGATTATATGCTTAGTATAGTTAGTTTATCATTGTGTTTATGCATAAGTTCGTATAGCGCTCACCCCAATGATCATAGCGTGGGTGGTAGAAATCCTATAAGCATGGTGCTTAGATGTTATTTACCTGTGAATACACTCTATATTCTGGGTCATGCGGTAGATCGTGGGTGTGACACTACCATTGAGTACTTTGTAGTACACTCCCTGAATACAGGTCATAGAAGTAGGGCCCTGTTGCAAAGAAAGGAAAGCTCTATTCTTGAACTTCCCGAAGTAATGCCCCTTATGTGTAGATTCAATGGTGATCTTAGCAGTGACTACTAAGTGTAATTGCACTAATCAACGTATGCTTTGACTTGTAATTAAGAATGACTTAGGAATTATTCCTCTTATATTCTAACCTGACCACGCTAATGCTACAGATAGGAGTGCTTTGAGAGATTTTTTATCATTATTATGAACTTGATTAATGCTTATATATATATATCTTGTGACTTACCCCTGTTATGAGTAGAGAGATTGCTATGATTTATTTCTTCATCAATGTTGTGAGTTATCAGTACATGTCCAAAGCTACACCTTCCCTGTGGTAAAATATAAATAATGATATCTAGAATACTCTTAGGTAAAATGCTACAATGGTATAATTATCTGTCCGCTTGCAGAATCCTTTTCATTCATATTCCATATTCTTTCTAGTCGCATAAAATAATAAACATCTACTTAGTATTATTCTAGTAGCAATGCTAGGTAGTACCAACAAACATTTCTGGTACCATCACTGGGGATGACAACCTAGTTTAAGTAATGCTAGAAGTATAGGTAATTAATTGGTGGCTAGTAAAACAATTGACAATTTAATAAATACCAATAGGGCGCCCAGTGTCCCTGTTTTCTCCCCCTCGGCACGGCGTCACGGGGCCAGCCCCACCATACGGGTGCCACGCGACATCCATCTTCTGGCGCTGGTCGGCCACCGAGGCCGGCTTGAAAATGGCCATCAGGCCTTGATGATGATGACTGACAGAGCAAGTTTGAGGCCCTATAACTCCTAATCTGTTTGGCCTTTGAAAAAACTTCACTAATAAAAGTTGCAGAGCTACATGTATACTCCAACTTTGCTTATACAAGCTTGGTCTAAATCATCAAGGTTGTCAAACTATAGGTCACCAAAGTAGGAAACTGAAAGTCAGTTTAGACTTAGTAGATTATCTAAGTCCCAAAACAGCCCCTAATTCAAGCTTGTGAGCACTTTTTGACCATGTTAGGCACTGATCTAGCTCATGGCCATTAAACAATGTTTGTTCCTTATAAAATTTAGTACAACTTTTATTTTGGGTGCACAAATATGCAAACACTCTAAGTAGTGATTCAAGCTAGGTCAAGCAAAACTAGTCATGGAGCCATTCTATGCAATATAGGACCTAGAAATCCAATTAGACCAAGTCATGAATATAAACTTTGCTTCATTTTTCATCCTGAGCATGTCTAAGGTGTTTTAGTGACCAAACATCAACCACTTGCATTAACAAGCATGACCATAAAGCATACACATGTTGCAACATAAGATAATAAGAGGTATGTTTCATATGCTAATGATCATATATGAATGAATGATGCTTATGCTCAAGCAATGCAAGTGCAAATGTGCAAGCTTAACACCTAGGGTGTTACATTTTGCTTGCTATCCCTCCTTCGTATGATGCTTATTCATGCAAGATCTATCTACGTCATGTGGGATTTCTAGTTGATTGTAGGCTCGGTAATGGTGTGTTGATTAATAACTGACGGTGCCGTGACGAAACCGAGAGCTTCCTGTGGGTGCACACACAAAGTTGTGCTGCTTGGCACGCACTGGTATTGAGGTTGCTAGTCATGATCCATTACCAAAATTACACCAATGAGATATCTTCTCATGAGCTTTTCCTTGGTTATCCCTCCATATCCTATCTAAAGATCTTATATATCAGATCTAATGTAGGACAATTTCCTTCTGAGGTTGCAAAGAAGATATCCTTTGAAGAACATATCACTGATATAAGCAATAATAGACTATAAGAGGTGGTAGACAAGTGACTCTACTTGACTGTCCCTATAATGATGTCAGTCATCTAGTGAGCAACTTATGTCATCTAGGTTGGATCAAAAAGGTACACAATATTTAATGTTGGACAAGTTATCAGTTGGATAAGAATCGATCATTACATTGTGCTTATGACCTAGCTATCCAAGTCTTGATCTTTATGTGCATGATCATCATATAGTCAAAATCAACCATCTATGGTGTGACCCCTTGTCAGCTAACTTCGATGGCGACCATGATCTGTTTATGCATCAACCACAATTATTGTTGTTAAGAGTGAAGATTTGGAACTTTTAGTATTGAGAGACAACTGATTAGTTACCAGTAGGAAAGTTAATCTCCATCTAGGTAATGACTCTTTGGTAGCCCTGAAGGCTATGTCTCTCAGAACAATGTTAAGCAAAGAAAAAGAAGAATGGGAAATCTGTCCAGATTTCATGGCACTGAACCAGTTATCTTTAAGCCGACGATTAGTGGCTCAAACATGGTCGAATTTGCACCAAACTTGGTGAGTTCATTCCTTGATTAGGATATTTCGATGTCTTAAGTTCTTTTGAGGATTGGTGGAGTAAAAGCATCAGATTTGAGAGATGTTTTGTCAGTTTAGGTCACTAAAATTTCAAAATAGAGTAGTATTGGTAGATGATTTGTTCCGATAGTCAAACGGTGTCCGTTGGAGCTAAATTTTGGTTAGTAGTTAGAGGACTCTTGGATCTATGTTCCTACCAAAATTCATGCACATTGGTTCAGTAGTTTGTGAGATATGAACTAAAAACCAAGGTGTATAGAATCTATGATTTCTCTATTGACTGCTATCATCCCTCATATTAGAATGTTGTGTTTGTAGTTGATGCCAAGAATAGCAACTTGGTCAATGTTTTGCCGTTATATAATCCTTTAGATGCCCTAGAGAGGACTCCTTGCAACCCTTTGTGCCTTGCTTTTGCCCTCTCATATCAACAGTGTTTGAGCAATCAAGGTGTTCCACAAGTCAATTTGTGCCATTGCGAGTCGAAAACAAATTGAGAAGTGTTAAACAACATATTTTAGATTATTGTTTTGAGTTGTTGATTGACATTAGAAAGGAAGCCTCAATGTCAAAAGTAGTCCAACAAGGCTAGTTTTGCTATAGTGTAAGTCAACCCAACTTACTGTGCAACTGCACTGTGAAGGAAATTGTACTCAACCTGTTTGGCAGTGTACTGTTTCTCCAGTTCGATAAATACTTACAACTTTTGTTATCCTGCAGGCCTCGCTATCATCTTCTTTAGCAATGTTTTCCAATGTTGACTTGTCCTTTGGTATCTTCCATGTGTTTTTACCCAAGAGGTTGCATCAGATTCAACCTAGATAGTTGTTATCATTTGGATACAAGGATCCCCTTAAATAATGATCGTCAAAAATGCTGAGCTGATAGAGTTAGCTATCACATTCACCACTCACCCATCAGACTCAGATAATACAGTGTTGTTATCCGAGAAAGAGAACTACACACATAGAACATTATGTAGTTTTCCATTAGTTGGCATCTAAGTGATTGGGCAGTTACGACCAGCATAGACATTGTCTATTGGTTAATCAGTTTCTCACAACCGCAGAGGATGTTTACTCTATCTAAGATCTCATCCCTTATGGAAAGCTGCACTCAAGCTACTTGGTAGAGGACTGCTTTTCAAACCTTGTGGCCTATGCTATATTCCCTAGAGAAGTAGATATTTATGAGTAGTTAGTTTATAATCCAAAACACTCTCCGTACACTGAGAATGAAGTACACAGGATAGTGCTATCTTGGATTCAACCCAAAGTAACAATGCTTCATGGAAGTCAATGAAGGAAATTCTTTGGACAAAATTTACTATGAAGAGCAAGTATCAGAAGGTTGTCTTAACCAAATTAGCCTCTCTAATACTCAAAGCTAAGTAGCCTAATGCTATTGCTAATGTTGGAAAATGGATGACATGCTTCACCTCCCTTAAAAGTCTTTCGCACCGAATCTTGGGGCGAGATTCTCGTAAGAGAGGAGGGCTGTAACACCCTAGGTCTTTGTCACTGGTTAAGTAGTGGGTTTGAGCTCAAACATGATAGGTCAAGTGGTAATCAAGAGCTTTAGTTCCTTATCTCTGAAGCAGTGATGAAGGTATTGAGGTCAAATCTATGAAAATAAGCCCAACTAAAATTTGGACAACACACCATTGCTTATATGCTGACCCTTTTCAAAAGTATGCTTGAGTAGTGTTAAACATGGCTCTTTCATGAGCATCACCTTACCATCTATCTATCTTCACCATTGGAAAAGTTTCATGAAGTTTGGAGCCAAGAAGTCATATGAAATGATAAGTTGTAACCTTTCTTAAATTGCTCCATCAAGTGAATGGAAATATGTGAGTTCAACCAAGCCTAGCAACCTTGCCCAAATAACTCTAATTGAACACTACAACAAAAGTTATGAAAGGTTCATGTTGAGTAAATGTCAAGAAAATGCTTCAATGGACCAAAAGGCATGATTTTAAGCTTTATTGCGATGCTGAATTGACCAAAGTAGAACTATAGGTTTTGTACCTGTTTTGATGTTGGACCTTAAATAAGAGTTGTAGATTAGTTTAAATAGAACAACTATTGTTTAAGCACCAAGATCTAGTTTAGTTTCTAACCAAGCCAAATAGGGACCCCAAGATTGAATCTAGTTCTGTACCTGTTTTCAGGACCCCAAGTCTAGAATTTCAGTGGCAAGGATGATTAGCATGTCGCGTTCTCGTGTTTTTGTTAAGCAATGTGACTTGATCCCAAAATAAAAGTTGTGGCCAACTTCATGGAGGAGAGCATGTAAGAAGTTGGATTAAGTTTGACCAAATTTGACCTCCCAAAACTAACAAAAACCAAGCTCATCCTTAATCCTCATTTTCTCGCTGACACTATCAAATTTGGTGTCAATTATCTCCTAATATGTTGCTCCAATGACCATGATCCTTTAATAAGAGAAGTAGAGTAGCCCGAGATCAACAAACTTCATTTAAGCCCCATTCGCCAAATCGGCACGTAGCTGGCCCAAAATCATCGCCCACCGCACCCACACCGTCGCCAGCCATGTGCTCGACGAAATGGCCACGCATCCTCCATGCACAAGAGTGAGCCCCACCACTGCTGCCATGTGCTCCTGCACTGCTCTTTCTCCCTCTCACGTGTGGGATGGTAGCAGGCACTCCTAGCTCCCTCACTCGCCTCTCCCTTTGCCTCGCCTCACTATTTCTCACCCTCTACATAGCACACTTGCCATGGTTGCTCACTGAGCTCCATGGCCACCATCGTTCCTCCACCTACAAGCCTCATCAGTCCCAACTAGCCTCGTCTTCACATTCCTCAAGCCACCCCGTGCGCATCACGCCTCTTTCCCGGCCGCCTCCACCGTCGTGCGTTGCTGCCGCCGGGGCTCGCCTAGCCATCGCCACTAGCACACGCGGCAAGGCCACATTAGGCTACTGTGGTGTGAGCCACAGCTACTCGCAGGAGCGCACGGGCCCCCTGAGGCTCCCCCTCCACATCTCCACCATCAGAATCGACCACGCTGGCCGAAACCGGCCTCTTCCCCAACATTCCCTGCTCTAAATCGTGACAAGGACCTCACGCTCAAATTCAAGAAAAGGGAAGGGCCTAAGTGCAAACCTGTGACTCATGTGAATAGTACCTTGATGGACCTTTTAGCTGGAATCTATTTTGTGGAAAGTTTAGGGTCGTGCAAATGTGTTTTTTCTTTTATGGCTGAAACTTTAAAAAATCATAGTAAATCGTAGAAAAATTATAAAATAGCAACTGAAGATGTTTTGGAATCCTTGTGAGTAGATCTATGCAGTAGAGTCATAATATGATATGTATTAGTAGAAAGTTTCTATGGTTTTTATTTATCTTTGTAAATTAGGGTTTTCTAGGAATAAATTCATATCTAAAGTTGTGGTGCTCCAATTGCTGTGAAATTTTTATGGTCGGCTACTAATATTATGTGTGTGCTGTGGTAAAAATTTCATATTCATTGGATGCAATATGATTGAGTTATTGATTTAACTTGCTTAGTGCTTAATAAATGGTTTTAAATGATTTATAATTAAAATAAAGATGCAAAAATGGAATGTGTTGTTCCTTTACCTTGGCATAATGTTGTTATAACCTAAGGAACCTTTATATAGCCATATGTTTACAGAAAATGCTGAGTTTCAAATTTATCTTGTTCTTACATGTTTATTGATAATTAAAATTTGTCTTTTTCAAAGTAATTAAATTATAAAACTTGAGCATGTGAAATTTATGCAGTAACCATATTTTGATAACATCTACCAATCATAAAAGTCTCATCCCCAAACTAATTGTTCTTGTATAGCCCTAGAAATAATATATATGTTGCTTTATATAAGTAGAGGAGGAAAGTTTGTTAATAGATGCATGTGTTTATGCCATGTAATACTTCGAATAATTTGTGCTAAGTTTTGTTATTGCTTGGTCATGATTAGGAGTTGCACGGGGCTGCATATATAGCAACAAAATGTTAAGTTGTTAACAACATAAATGATAAATGCATATAGTGATATTTTCATGATATAAATAATGTTTTTTGTGAATAGAGAAAATACCAAAGTTGTAGCTAACTTCTTTATCATTCTTTTCCTAAAATTTCATGATTTTAGGCCTGATGGTTTAGGAGTCATAGATTTTAGAAATTTGCTCTCATGCTTTTCATGTCCTCTCAATAGATCTGAATGATTGTATTGTTTGGCTTATTTAAACTTGGAATTGTGTTTTGGTGATCATAGGAGAGTTGTAGTGATTTTTATACTCTTTACAAATTGTTAAAGATCACACCTTTTGGTGGTCTAAATCTCTAGATATGGCTGTCTTAAATTTAATATCAGAATCTGTCCAAATCTGGATAGAGATATCTTCTTTGTGTTGTTTGGCCTTATTGGCTAGGAAATCGTCTTAAGGTTATAATAAGAAAGTTATAGATAACTTAATAAGCTTTCTAGAAATTTAAGAATCATATTTGTTGGATGATTGGAACTTCAGTTATGCATTTCTGAAGTTCATGTCAGTTTTCTGTCCTAGTTTGTGCAGTTCTGTTTGTTAGTGTTTTTTCAACCTTGTTAACCTTTGATTCAGCTCTAGGTGTAAATAAAAAAGTTGTAGACAATTTCCTAAGATTTCCATAAAGTCTAGGATCACCTTTGTTTTATGCCTGGAACTCCAGTTATAGCTAAAACAAGTGACTGCTGTGCTGCTGTCCAGATTCTGTGTATGCACTTAAGTGGATTGCCCCTTTCTTGATGTTGCTTGTGCCTGCTCTAAATGGTATGGCCCTAGTTAAATTGTTAGATAGCTATATTGGTGTTGCTCACACAGCAGCCCTAGCTCTTATATGGTGCTCTACTTAAATTAGTTCTTGATTGATAAATGCTTGCAATAGCTTGACTTAAGTTGTTTTGTGTGTATCATGCTTGTTGCTATTTTCCTTGCTATCCTAGCATGATAGGTTGGTGTGATGTTTAGTTAAACCACTCTAGGTGCTTATGCCTTCTCATGTAACCTTGTGCTTGTCTTAAATACCTTTATATGATGCATCCCTTGCCATCCTTCACATTCATACATCTGCATTGTGCATCTCTTCTAGGTACGCTAGATGCACCATGTGAAGGACGTGATGTTGGAGCCAAACCCAAAGATGGTGTATGGTGGACCTAACCCAAAGATAGAAGGACTAAGCAAGTGCTAGGATAGAATATGCTCACCAAGCGAGTGTTATCTAACAAACACTGACCTAGTGTTGGATCCTAGGCAAGCCTCGGAGCATTCTAAGTCTCCTACCTTCTCTTTTTACAAATGCACATAAGTATAACTTTTATATGCTGCATTAGGTGATAGGAGTGGAATGAAATCGTTGGTGCATATTTCCTACCTAGTCCACTATATATAAATACCTAAACCCTTACGAGTATGAGTGAGATGTTCTATGCTTAGCCATGCTTAGACCGGTTGAAGTGGGTGATTTCCTATCACCTGCAATATAGGTGGATATCTGGTCATGGTTGGCTATATGTGCTATAGTGGAAAATAACCATGTGGTGATGAATAAATGGAGACCAGGCGAGATCTGGTGATTGAGAGGGAGCAAGACATGGAGGTCTTGTGTGCATGTTTTTTATCCTATTTGTGTCGGTTAAGGACCGCATCGTTGTGGGCCCTTATGTCATTTTGAACGCATCCTCTCACTTAGCTGGCCGGATAAGTCATTCCAATCGTGAAGCCAAGAAGCTCAACTCAGGTCGGGCCTCATTTTGTCAAAGTGCGCACATTGGAGGTAGTAAGGATGTGTGGGGAGCCAGATGTGAGTCCAAGGGCAGGCAGGGCCTGATCGTCCTGGCAGCTGGTTAGTCCCTAAGGGTGCAACGTTGATCGAACCCATGAAATGTGTACCTGAGTTGTACCAAAGGTGACCTAAGGCTACCTTGACACAGGTATGCCTGGTTTTGTGTTATGAATACTGCCCAGTTAGTTGCAATCAATTTGAATCGTGATCTCTCCTGGATAGTGAGAAACTTGACTGAGCTTCTTCATCGTAGTAACTTGATGGAATATGATGGTTATGATGGATATGAAAATACTACACTAGATATGGTTACTATTGTTTTCTTAGCTTAAATCAAGTGACTACTCTAGTACAGGCGCCAACCTAGATATGCTTAATCCTAAGAAGGTATAACTTGTTGCTAGAATGATTAAGATATCAGGACATGAATTACTTCAACTTTTGTGCAAAATGTTGTCAACCTAGCTCCACTATGAAAAGCCTTGGATACTCCTTGGTGTCATATTATTTTTGGTTTATGACATGTAAGTCTAGCTGAGTACCTTCTCATACTCAGGGTTTATTTCCCACTTGTTACATATGGTATAGTGTATCATGGCTACTACAAGAACTGCTTGTCTCCAGCTATGGATGAGGAGTGAGGCCACGTGCATGACTCTTCTATATTATCTTTGTAACACCCCAGGTGTTTGGCTTGCATTTGTGCATTTGCATTGCATCACATGAGCACATTCATTCCATTATCACATGTGCATCATCTTATGTTTCAATGCTACAACATAATGTTTCATTGAAGCTTATGCATAGGGGTATCATGTGCGGTGTCCCTATGTTATGCCTAGTACACTAGAGGTGTTTGGCATGCCCCATAGGTCATGTTTCAAGTGTTGCATGCCTTTGTTTTAATGTTTCAATTGCTTGTTTCGCTTGTTTCAATTGAATGTTTCATATGTTTTAATTCTTTGTTTTAGTTAATTTGAGAAGCTAGAATACATGGATCATGTGCAAATGAATGTGGTGACTCACCAAAGCACCCTAGCTATACTTAGAGTGTCATTAGGAACAATGTTCATAAAGGTCATTAGCCCTAATTATGCTTCTAAGCACTAGTTTGACATGTGTTGACCTTGGAACTAGTTTGTTTGACTATTTAAAAAGTGCTGTCAAAAGTAAATGCATAGTGGTGCACCCTCAAACAAAGTTGTAGCAAATTTGTTATGGAACAAAAAATGTAATATGGCCATCTTATGAAAATGACTAGAACACCCTCAAAAATGGCCCACAAGTCAGTTAGTGGGCTGTTTTGGACTTAGCAATTTCTAGCTAAGTCAAAAGTGCAGTTGCAGTTTGATGTACTCCAATTTAGAGCTATGTAGTTTCCAAACCAAGCTGAACCAGCCTAAGCTCCAATTGACAATCTTGTAGATCTCACTTCATTCTAAAACTTTGTCAATAACAGTTTGCACTAGATCGGCCTAGATTGGGAGTTCTAGGGCATCCAACATGCTCTATCAATCAGTGATGGGGTGCTATTCAGACTCGAGTTCAAAGCTTCAGACTTGGTCGTGGCTGACCGGCGTTAGAGGGAGAGAGCCACGTGGCTTGCCCGCACGCGCGTGGAGCGCCACGGCGTCGCCAGCGCTTGCATGAAGAAGGGAAAGCCACGCCCTCACTACCTCACCTACCTCTGACCTCGCTCTTGTTCTCTCCGAGCGGAGGGCCATCACCATTGTTGTCGTAAGATCCGACGAGCTCATGTGTGCTCGCCACCACAACCCCGCCTACCAAACCACGTCAATCACTCTGCCCTGAACCCCTCTATCCCCTCATCCTCTCCGCGTAGCAAGCCAAGCCTTGGTAAGGCCGCATTGTCACTCCACCGCCACGGTGACCTCGCTGGAATCCCTCCGCACGAGCCGCTCACCATGGTCCTGCCTCTCTGGTGCATCTTATCCTCCCTGGTCTCGCATAATAGTAGCTCTAGGGTTGGTGTAAGTGTAGCCATCGCCACCAGGAGCCGCCATGGCCGGGGTTGGCCGGCACGCCACGCATAGCGCCGCCGCACCCACCATTGCCACCAGTGTCCCCCTTCACTAGGAGCCGCCATGGCCGGGTTTGTTTTCTAGCTAGATCAGTATGGCTCATCGAGACAAGTACACCGGTGCCCTCGGTCTCGCCGGAGTCGTCACCAGTGGCGAGCTCTTGCCGTCGCTCCTCCTCCCCTGCTCTGTCTCCCTGACGCGAGGGTCCTGGCCGTCAGCGCCTTCGGGCGAGAGCTGGTCATGGGCCGTGTTGCGCCATCGGGCCAGCCTAGTAGCCGAGTAGAGTTAGGATTTTGTTTTGGTTTTTATTCTTTTCATAGATTTGTGTGCTAGGTTCAAAAATCCATATCTCGAGATTTGTAGATCCAAATGAAGTGATTCAAATTTTGCGGTGCTCCTTGTGTAGTCTAGTTTTTATTAAAAATATAAAATATGCCATGTTCTGTTATGGAAATTGAAGCCATAAATTATCTCTTTTATTCATTAGGGAATACGAGAAATTTGTACCTGTTGTTGTATAGCTCCAAATAACTTAAATTTTTTATGGGATGTTGTTTATGCCTTGAGTAGCCTATAGTTTAAATTTTCATCAATTTTGGTTACTGTATGGTGGAGTTATATATTTATCTTGTTTGCATGGTTGGATCTTGTGTGAATTTTCATAAGTTATATGTAGATCTAGTAAAGGTAAAATTTGGTGAGTGTTATTCTCATGTTAGTAAGAACCCAAGAAAAATATGTAATCTGTTGTTTGATACTTTTCAATAGGGTTTCTTATTTATGCCAAAATCAGCCTTTATGTCTATTATTTTTGGTATAGGAAAATATACTTGCTCTAACGCTATGAAAATTTATGGTAGCCTCCTAGATGTATGTGGTAGCCACTATAGTTTTTATAGAATTTATTGTGCAGTTATGACATAGGTTCCTTTATTCACCTAATTATCTAAATAAATTAATAAAGAGCATTAAAGAAATTATATAGATGTTGGTATCACACTTTCTAGTGTTCGTTTGATATGTGTAATAAGTTGGTAAACATGGTTTAGCTCAAATGTGCTTTTGCTACATCACTAAATATTTAATTTAGTGAATCTGCCAATTCTGGACAAATTTCAAGATGTTGTTAATTACTCTATGTAAATGATGGTGTCATGTCTTATGATCTATAACAAAGTTGTTGTGAATTTTATGATCTGGTAGCTGTTAAATTTGGTGCCATTCGGCCATATAGTTTAGGAGTTATAGCTCTTCAAATTTAGCTCTCAGCTTTGGGTTGCTCTCTTTTTGCATAGAATAGATTCTGTGTTTGCTTTAATTCGACCTAGTAAACTTGGGAATCATGCTTTGATGTTTATAAATGATGTGTAGAAAATTTGATAAGCTTTCTAGAATATCCTCTTGCTAGTCAATTAGATTTGTAGAACTCCTGATGTGATGGATTTAATGAACTGCTCCTTTCTATGTGAAACCTGAAACTCTCTATTAAGTGTACCTTTACTATCCATAGGCATGTTTGTGATGCTATTAGGTGCTTAAATTGATTAAGATGGGTTTAGGTGTAGGTTTTAGGCCTTTAACTGAAGATGAGTGTCTTTATCTTAGGTTATGCAAGTTAGGTAAGTGTAATCTCGCTCCTTCGAGTAAAGATAGACACATACTCTTATAGTGATTTGAATAAAGCGTTGCACCTACTTGGTCAGCCAATGTCTTGTTATGTTTTGTTACTTGCTATTATTCATCCATCATAAGCATCATGTCACTCTTATGCATTCAGTGTATTCGTCTTCTGCATACGCATGCAATAGGTGTACCAGAGGGCGTGACCTTGCTAGAATTCAACGGGACGAGCCAGGAAGCTCTAGAGGTGCAGCAGCCCGAACCCAGAGTTTAGGAGGTGCAGGCCACAGGAGAAGTGCCAGACGAGGCCATCGTTGACTGCCCGGACCATGTTCTGTGCAATTTCGTGAATGGCAAGCCCCAGAGCATTATAAGCCTCCTAATGTCTAAAATGCAATTGAGTACTATGTTATATATATTGTTGCATTAAGTCATAGGTGTTGGATGAAAACACATGTTGCATTGATATTCAGCCCTGGTCTAGATATTATCACCATGAATCCTAAGTAGCTTAGGCTCGAGTAGATGCTTAGCCCTATTTAAGCGGTCGAAGTCAGGTGATTTCCTGTCACTTGCGAGCTATAGGACTATACATATGGCATGGTTGGCTATATTTGCTATCATGGAAAAGAACTTGGTTTAATTTAAATGAAGACCGGGCGGGGGCTTGTAAGGCTGCAGGCTTATAGTGACTCCATCTGTGTCGCTTAAGGACTGATTCTTGGAGTCTTTCTTTGTCATGTTGAACACATGCCTCTCTCTTAGCTGGCCAAACTTGACTGTCTCTGACTGCTAATTCGAGTAGCTCAACTCATTCCGGGAGTCGGTAAGTATAAACTATGCCTCGGAAGGGAGCCGTAGGCTTGAGTCCAAGGGTAGGTGATTTAAAAGTCCTGATCGTCCTGGTAGAATGGTAATCCCTGAGAGTGTGGGTGCTGATCAAACCCGTGAAGTTGGTTCCTGAGTTGTACCAAAGGTGACCAATGGCTACCCTTGCAAGGTATGTCAGGGTGAGAGTTAGGAATACCCCCTCAGTTGAGTTGTAATTCGATTCGAGTCCTCGTCCCTCACCGGTTAGTGAGAACTTGACGAGAGTATCTTCAAATTAGATGCACTAAATAATAATTATGGTTTAGGAATGATGATATGATGATGATGGCCTTATTATACCTGTTATGGTTAATATTGTTTGCTCCTAATCAACTGAGTGCTCTAGTACATGTGCCAATATAGATGATAGGTTAATGATTATTAACTTGACGCTTCAGCATTAATGATTACTTACCTGTATTAAGCTTTTATGCAAAATGTTGTCAAGCTAGCCCCACTTATATCATCCTTGCATGATCCTTAGTGTTACTTTATTTTTGGTTTATGATGGATAAGTCTAGCTGAGTACCTTCTCGTACTCAGGGTTTATTTCCTAGCTGTTGCAGATGACCTGTTCTATTTTGGGTGCTGCAAGTACTGTCTTGTCCCAACTAGAGATGAGGACTAGATCGTTGGGCGTGATCTCTACTAGTTATCTTATCTAAGATGCTTTTGTGGGATATGACTACTATGTGGCAATGTATTTAAACATTATGAAGTTATGTATGGAACTATGTTGCTTCTGCAAAACAAACTCGGTTTGTAATATTTTATTTTGAACTTTGATGGATGTAATCTGTGTGCTACTTGTGAACTGTTGTAACAAATGATGTGTTGTGTTGAATCACTGTGATCTTGGCTTGTATGTTGAAAAGTTGTTTGAGATCCTTCGAGATTTTCGGACTACTAGGGTTATGGGAGCCTAAGTACAGGAATTTGATCACTTGGGTGATTGTTTTTGTACTTATGTTCTTATAATTTGGTCGGTTCTGTTATAGCTGGCATCAGAGCAAAATTCAATGCTAAACATGTCATTTGTGAATTTAAAATTAAAGTATTTGTGAAAACTCTAAATTAAATACTAAGTATTACCAGTGGTCATATCCTTTATGACCAATTAAGGACTTTTAGGTGGCTTATTAAAGTACTAACATGGGGGTTGATTTCTTGTTTTCTATTTCGTTGTCTATACGGCGTGCTATTGTATGGATGCCATCCTCTTGGGTGGTAATGTATGGATCAAATCCTCTATGCTCTGGTAAGTGTGAGTTGTGAGAGCATGACCATCCAACCATCGGTCTAGGGGAGAGTAGTTGTGGTTACTATCATAATTACATGTCCAACCATGTAATTATGAAAGTACTTAATTGTGGGTATATCTATCGGGTAGCTATGATATTAAAATACATGCATCGGGGGATGTATGTATGGATAGCATTTAGTTTACTGCTTTCTTTTTGTGCTATTTTGGGTACTATTGGGATGAAATGGAATCTCCTGTAGGTACACTAATAATGCACCGTTGTAGATCGACTAGTTACCGTATATGAGAGAACGTACGTATGTCACCGTATATTCTGCTAGCCTTGAATTTTTCCTAGGTTTGTGAGAACATATGGATCGTGCATGCATCATGTTCAAGCATACATTGCATTCTTGCATTACTTCCTCCCTTAAAAATTTGATTGTCCTGACTAATTAAGTTTTTGTATCTCTGAGATGATCCTCACCTTAAGTCACAACCTTTTGCTACAGATGGCCCGCACCAAGACCACTGCTCGCAAGTCCACTGGAGGTAGGTCTCCTCGTCACCTATTAGCTCCTCATGAGCCCTGCCCTGAGCCTATGGAGGAGGAAAGGATGAGGGCCGAGTTGGCTGAGGTGACTGATAAAAGGAATGTCATTCGGTAGCGTTTGGAGTAGGTTACACAGGAAAGGGACCAGGAAACACTTGAGGTTCAGAAGTTGACTATTTCTCACTACAACTGTGAGTGTATGTTGGTTCACATGATGAATCAGTGGAATGAAGCCTAGCATGAAGAGAATATCTTAAGGGCTTGGTAGGTGGAGCTGGAGCAGTAGTTGGTAGTTGCAGAAGAGTACAACGACAACCTCCATGAGGAAGTTCATCTGCTACACAATCAGCTCTATCTGATCCTTCCTCATGATGATGATGATGAGATGGGCTCTAGTGTCGTCATGGCTGAAGATGATAATGACATTGAGATTAATGGACCTGAGAATGTTCCGTCTGAAGAAGAGGAAGATGAGGAGTTAGAGCCTGCTAGTGATGAGGATGGAGGAGAGATCTTTGACACTGACTCAGAGGACGACGCATAGTTTAGCTTACCATTTAACTAATGCGTTAGATCTAGTCTTTTGTTGACCCTCATGCATGGCCAAGTAGCTTTGTTGTAAACCGATCTTCGGGATGTAACATCAAACCCTATGTTATCTTTGATATGAGGTTGGAACCTCGATGGTTTGGATGTAACCTACCAGACAGGCTTGTGCTCCATGTTGTGTGAGCCTTTAATAAATTCTATTTTAGTTATCGGTAAACATCGTTGTTTGTTGAGAACATCACACTATTGCATCAATTGATGCACTTGATGGTGCTAGTGATTGTGATGAATTATTGTGCCTCTATTTATTGTATGAATTTATTCTCTCCATTGAAATTAGTTTGGCATAATTACACCATTCATCCACAAATTTTCCACATCATCAGTGCTCATTGGCTATGTGTTTTGCAGATGTCTTACAATCTTTTTTTGCGGTCGTGGCATTGGGGATGAGGAACAACCACCACCTCCTTTGCCACCGCCTACACCAGTAGAGCTAATGTAGATGGCTGTTGAAAGTCAGCGCATGTTAGCTGAGGCTATGCATCAACTGGTCAACCATGATGATCGACATGTCCGCCAGGAACCCAAACCGAATCAGTATAGTAGTTTCAAGGACTTTATGGACACAAAGCCTCCTATCTTCCGAGAGGTAGAAGAACTGCTACAAGCTGACGAATGGTTGAGTACCATAGAGCAGAGGTTTTGTTTGCGCAGGTTGACTGAAGGTATGAAAGCATCCTATACAGGACATCAGCTACAAGGACCTGTAGGCATCTGGTGGAACCATCATAGGACCACATTCCCTGCAAATGTTGAGGTTGTTTGGGACTAGTTCACGGAAGCTTTCATGGGATATTTTATTCCCCCTGGCCTTATGGTGATCAAGCATACATAGTTCATGAAGCTGACCCAAGGTAATAAGAGCTTGAATGAGTACCTCCAGACTTTTAACAACCTGGCGAGGTATGCCCCAAAATTTATTGACACAGATGCCAAGAAGATAGCTAGCCTCAAGAGGGGACTTTCCACTAAGTTGATGAAGTCTATGAGCAACAGTAAGTGTATAACGTTCAATGAGTTTATCAGTGATGCTCTAACTCAAGAGAACAACAATAAGATTTATGCTGCTTCCAAGAGCCACAAAAGGAATTTTGAGGCAGGTGTTTCTCAGTCTAAAGCTCCTGTGGTGGCCAAAACTCAGTATCGCTCACCTGCTACCAACATCTGGTACTATCCACCTCAGAAGAAGAATCAGGCTAAGACTGGTTTTCGTAAGGGGTACATGGTTTTGCTACCAAAGAGTACTTCTGGGTAGGGCAGTTCTAATGTTCCACCATCTAACAGGCCATGCTAGAATTGTAATCAGCCTGGTCACTGGTCCAAGAATTGCCCGTATCCTCCCAAGCAGAACTCTCAAGGAAACATCCGTCAAGGGCGTGTTCACTATAACACCATTGAGGAAATTCCTGCTAGGGAAGTGGTCACTGCCGATAAGTTTCTCATTAATGATCATCCTATAGTTGTGCCCTTTGATTCAGGTGCTTCACATTCCTTTGTGAGTTCTACTTTTGCATCTGATCATAAGCTGAATGTGATTACAATTGCCAAGGGTGGTTATTGTATTAGTGCTACTAGGAACAACATCATGACTAACCAAGTAGTTAAAGATGTAAAAATTGAGATTGGGGATCGAGAGTTCTTAGTGGATCTTGTAGTCCTACCAGGGGTAGGAATCGATATAATTCCAGGAATGAAGTGGATGAGTGGTAATGGAGTGTTGATCGATACCTCAACCCGTGTGGTAATGTTGAGGGATCCTGTAGATAAGAAGGGTTTTCTAGTTCAGCTTCATCATGATATCGCTATCCACAATACGGCCAATGCTACTATAGCCAAGGCCATTGAGGATATACCTGTTGTTTGTGAGTTTCTGGATGTCTTCCTGGATGACTTGCCTGGATTACCTCTGGACCGTGAAGTGGAATTCAAGATAGAGCTCATTTTGGGTACGGCTCCTATCTCTCGAAGGCCTTATTGAATGCCACCCAATGAGTTGGTTGAGCTAAAAATTTAGTTGAATGAGCTATTGAAGAAAGGTTTGATTCAGCCTAGCTCCTCTCCTTGGGGTTGTCCTTCTATCTTTGTGAAGAAGAAGGATGAATCTCTGCGCATGTGTGTGGACTATCGACCACTCAATGCTGTCACCATCAAGAACAAATACCCTCTTCCTCGCATCGATATTCTTTTTGATCAACTATCCAAAGCTAAGGTATTCTCCAAGATTGATTTGAGGTCTGGTTACCATTAGATAAAGATTCATCCTGAAGATATACCTAAGACGGTGTTCTCCACTCGTTATGGTTTGTTTGAGTATCTTGTAATATCCTTTGGATTGACAAATGCTCCTACACACTTCATGCACCTGATGAATTCGGTATTCATGCTAAAGTTAGACAGGTTTGTGGTGGTTTTCATCAATGATATCCTTGTATACTCTCAGAATGAAGAAGAACATGCTGAGCATTTGAGAATTGTCTTAACTCGATTGCGTGACAAGCAGCTTTATGCCAAGTTCAGCAAATGCGAGTTCTGGTTGAAGAAAGTACCTTTCCTAGGTCATGTGTTATCTAGAGATGGGATCTCTATTGATCCTACTAAGGTACAAGAGGTGCTAGATTGGAAGGCACCTACTACGGTCTCTGAAGTCTAAAGTTTCCTCGGTTTGGCTGGTTATTACCATCACTTTATCCTGGATTTCTCTAAAATAGTCAAGCCCATAACTCGATTACTTCAAAAGGATGAGAAGTTTGTTTGGACTCCAAAGTGTGAAGAGGCTTTCCACACTTTGTGGACTTTGCTAACTTCCACACCGGTTTTGGCACAACCGAACATTGAGAAGCCTTTTGATGTATATTGTGACGCCTTAGGCACTGGTTTAGGGTGTGTTCATATGCAAGAGGTCCAAGTCATTGCTTATGCCTCGTGCCAGCTTCAAAAGCATGAAGTCAATTACCCTACTCAGGATTTAGAACTAGCCACAGTTGTTCATGCTCTAAAGATTTAGAGACATTACTTGCTTGGTAATGTGTGTAATATTTATACTAACCATAAAAGTCTCAAGTACATCTTTACTCAGTCAAAGTTGAACATGCGTCAATGCAGATGGTTAGAGTTAATTAAAGACTACAATCTCCAAGTGCACTACCATCCTGGCAAGGCAAATGTTGTTGCTGATGCCTTAAGTCAAAAATCTCATTGCAATTCTTTGGTCAGTGAAGACTTTCATCTGTCACATCTCCTTCACCCTGTGGTACTCCACATTATCACTGTGGATTGCTCTCTCTGAAGTCGAATAATCAAGCTCCAAAAGACTGATGTGGGTGTGTTTCACATCAAGTGTAAGATGAAAGAGCAAGAAATCAAGCACTTTAGAGTGGATGACAAAGGAATTCTCTGGTTCAATGATAGACTTGTCATACCCAAAGACAAAAAACTTAGAAATCAAATTATGGCTGAAGCCCATTCTTTGAAATTGTCGATCCATCCTGGTAGTAGTAAAATGTATCAAGATCTCAAGCCTTACTATTGGTGGATCAAGATCAAGAAAGAAATCGTAGCATACATCGCTAGATGTGATAATTGTTGCCGAGTCAAGGCTATTCACATGAAGCCTAGTTTATTGTAACCACTCTCTATTCCTGGTTGGAAGTGGAAATAAATTGTTATGAATTTTATTGTTGGGTTACCCACTATCGAGAAGGGTTTTGAATCCATTTGGGTTATAGTGGATCGACTAACCAAATCCGCCCATTTTATTCCTGTCAAGTCTATCTATCATCCTCACATGTATGCTTACATTTATTTTCAACAAGCAGTGCATCTCCATGGTGTGCCCAAATCTATCATTTCTAATAGAGGACCTCAATTCATAGCTCGTTTCTAGAAACGTTTACATCAGAATCTTGGTACTAACTTAATCCATAGTTCTGCATATCATCCATAAACCTCTGGGCAAACTGAGCATGTTAATCAGATTCTTGAGGACATGCTTAGGCCTTGTCTTGTCTCTTGCAAGGGCTCTTGGGAGAAATGGTTGTCGTTGGCTGAATTCTCTTATAACAATAGTTATCAGGAGAGTATCAAAATGGCTCCGTTTGAAGCGTTATATGGATGCAAGTGTAGAACTCCTTTGAACTGGGTGGAACCTAGAGAAAGAAGATTCTATGGGATTGACTTTGTAGAAGAAGCCAAGAAACAAGTCTGTGCTATATAGAAAAATATGGCAGCCGCTCAAGCTAGGTAAAAGAGGTATGTAGACAAGAGAAGGAAACCTATTGAATTTGAAGTAGGTGACCATGTCTATCTGAAGGTATCACCTATGAGAGACGTAAAGCATTTTGGAATAAAAAGAAAGCTTGAACCACGATATGTTGGACCCTATCGGATTATCGAGAAAAGTGGAAGAGTAGCTTATAAGCTCAATCTACCTCGTGAGATGGGGGCTATCTTTCTAGTTTTCCATGTTTCTCAATTGAAGAAATGTCTCCATCTTCCTGAGGAAAGAGTAGCAGTGAGGAGAATCAAATTGAAATCCAATCTCTCTTATGAGGAGAAGCCTGTATATGTTTTGGATACTCAAGAAAGGGTAACTCATAGTCAAGTTGTCAAACTATACAAAGTGGTTTGGAGTAATCATGGGGAACGTGATGCAACATGGGAGCGGGAGGATTATTTAAAGGAAAATCACTCTGCTTTCTATACTAAATGGTACGCTTTCCAAATCTCGAGATGAGATTTTTATCAGGGGGGAGGGCTATAACACCCTAGGTGTTTGGCTTGCATTTGTGCATTTGCATTGCATCACATGAGCACATTCATTCCATTATCACATGTGCATCATCTTATGTTTCAATGCTGCAACATAATGTTTCATTGGTGCTTATGCATAGGGGTATCATGTGTGGTGTCCCTATGTTATGCCTAGTACACTAGAGGGGTTTGGCATGCCCCATAGGCCATGTTTCAAGTGTTGCATGCCATTGTTTCAATGTTTCAATTGCTTGTTTCGCTTGTTTCAATTGAATGTTTCATATGTTTCAATTCTTTGTTTCAGTTAATTTGAGACGCTAAAATACATGGATCATGTGCAAGTGAATGTGGTGACTCACCAAAGCACCCTAGCTATACTTAGAGTGTCATTAGGAACAATGTTCATAAAGGTCATTAGCCCTAATTATGCTTCTAAGCACTAGTTTGACTTGTGTTGACCCTAGAACTAGTTTGTTTGACTGTTTAAAAAGTGCTATCAAAATTAAATGCATGGTGGTGCACCCTCAAACAAAGTTGTAGAAAATTTGTTATGGAACAAAAGTTGTAATATGGCCATCTCCTGAAAATGACCAGAACACCCTCAAAAATTGCCCACAAGTCTATTAGGGGGCTGTTTTGGACTTAGCAATTTCTGGCTAAGTCAAAAGTGCAGTTGCAGTTTGATGTACTCCACTTTAGGCCTTTGTAGTTTCCAAACCAAGCTGAACCAGCCTGAGCTCCAATTGACAATCTTGTAGATCTCACTTCCCTCTACAACTTTGTTAATAACAGTTTGCACTAGATTGGCCTAGATTGGGAGTTCTAGGGCGTCCAACATCCTCTGTCAATTGGTGATCTGGTGCTGATTTAGACTCAAGTTCAAAGCTTCAGACTTGGTTGTGGCCGACCAGCGTCAGAGGGAGAGAGCCACGTGGCTCGCTCGTGCGCACGTGGAGTGCCATGACGTCGCCCATGCCTGCTTAAAGAAGGGAAAGTCACGCCCTCACTGCCTGACCTACCTCTAGCCTCGCTCTTGTTCTCTCCAAGCAGAGGGCCATCACCATTGCTGCCACAAGCTCTGATGAGCTTACGCGTGCTCGCCATCGCACCCCCGCCTACCAAACCGCATGAATTGCTCTGACCTGAACCCCTCTATCCCCTCATCCTCTCCGCGCAGCGAGCCAAGCCTTGGTAAGGCCGCATTGTCACTCCACCGCCTCAGTGACCTCGCCGGAATCCCTCCGCATGAGCTGCTCACCGTGGTCCTGCCTCTTTGGTGCATCTCATCGACCCTAGTCTCACATAGGAGTAGCTCTAGGGTTGGTGTAGGTGTAGCCGTCGTCACCGGGAGCCACCATGGCCGGGGTTGGCCGGCGCGTCACGCACACGCCACCGCACTCGCCCTTGCCACCGGCGTCCCCCTTCACTGTAGCATAGGGGTTTGTTTTCTAGCTAGATCGGTGCGGCTCGTTGAGACGAGTACACCGATGACCTCGATCTCGCTGGAGTCATCACCGGCGGTGAGCTCTCTCTGTCGCTCCTCCTCCCTTGCTCTGTGTCCCTGATGCGTAGGTCCTGACCGTCAACGCCTTCGGGCAGGAGCTAGTCGTGGGCCGCGTGGCACCATCGGGCCGACCCAGTAGCCAAGTAGAGTTAGGATTTTGTTTTGGTTTTTATTCTTTTTATAGAAGGGCAGGCCTGGTGTAGTTGGTGAGTGCTAGCTCGCCGAGTCACCAGGTCCTGGGTTCGAAGCCATCTCTCTGCAGAATTTCTACAGGGGTAAGACTTTGCTTCGGTTATTCCCTTCCCCAGACCCCACTCGTGTGGGAGCCTCTAGCACTAGGTCTGCCCTTTTTATTCTTTTTACAGATTTGTGTGCTAGGTTCAAAAATCCATATCTTGAGATTTGTACATCCAAATGAAGTGATTCAAATTTTGTGGTGCTCCTTATGCAGTCTAGTTTTTATTAAAATATAAAATATGCCATGTTCTTTTATGGAAATTGAAGCTATAAATTATCTCTTTTATTCATTAGGGAATAGGATAAATTTGTTCCTATTGTTGTATAGCTCCAAATGACTTGAAGTTTTTAGGGGTGCTCTTTATGCCTTGAGTAGCATGTAGTTTAAATTTCATCAATTTTGGCTACTGTATGGTAGAGTTATGTACTTATCTTGTTTGCACGGTTGGATCTTGTGTGAATTTTCGTAAATTATGTGTAGATCCAGTAAAGGTGAAATTTGGTGAGTATTATTCTCATGTTAGTAAGAACCCAAGAAAAATATGAAATCTATTGTTTGATACTTTTCAATAGGGTTTCTCATTTATGCCAAAATCAGCCTTTATGTCTGTTATTTTTAGTATAGGAAAATATACTTGGTCTAACGCTATGAAAATTTATCGTAGCATCCTGGATGTATGTGGTAGCCACTGTAATTTTGTAGAATTAATTGTGGAGTTTTGATATAGGTTCCTTTATTCACCTAATTATCTAAATAAATTAATAAAGGGCATTAAAGAAATTATTTAGATGTTGGCACCACACTTTCTAGTGTTCTTTTGATATGTGTAATAAGTTGGTAAACTTGGTTTAGCTCAAATGTGCTTTTGCTACATTACTAAATATTTAATTTAGTGAATCTGCCAATTCTGGCTAGATTTTAAGATGTTGTTAATTACTCTATGTAAATGATGGTTTCATGTCTTGTGGTCTATAACAAAGTTGTGAATTTTATGATCTTGGCTGCTGTTAAATTTTAATCGCATTTGGCCATATATTTTAGGAGTTATAGCTGTTCAAAGTTGGCTCTCAGCTTTGGGTTGCTCTCTGTTTACACAAAATAGATTATGTGTTTCCTTTAATTCAACCTAGTAAACTTGGGAATCATGCTTTTATGTTAATAAATGATGTGTAGATAATTTCATAAGCTTTCCAGAATGTCCTCTTGCTAGTCAATTGGATTTATAGAACTCCTAATGTGATGAATTTAATGAACTGCTCCTTTCTATGTGAAACCTAAAACTCTCTGTTAAGCGTACCTTTACTATCCATAGGCATGTTTGTGATGCTATTAGGTGCTTAAATTGATTAAGGTGGGTTTAGGTGCAGGTTTTAGGCCTTTAACTGAAGATGAGCATCTTTATCTTAGGTTATGAAGTTAGGCAAGTGTAATCTCACTCCTTCGAGTAAAGATAGACACATACTCTTAAAGTGATTTGAATAGAGTGTTGCACCTACTCGGTCAACGAATGTATTGTGGTGTTTGTTGCTATTATTCATCCATCATAAGCTTCATGTCACTCTTATGCATTCAATGTATTCGTCTTCTGCATATGCATACAATAGGTGTACCGGAGGGCATGACCTTGCTAGAATTTGACGGGACGAGCCAGGAAGCTCTAGAGGTGCAGCAGTCTGAACCCGGAGTTCAGGAGGTGCATGCCGCAGGAGAAGTGCCAAACAAGGTCATCATTGACTGCCCGGACCACGTTCTGTGCAATTTCATGAAAGGCAAGCCCTGGAGCATTATAAGCCTCCTAATTTCTGAAATGCAATTGAGTACTATGTTATATATATTGTTGCATTAAGTTATAGGTATTGGATGCAAACACTTGTTGCATTGATATCCAACCCTTGTCCAGATATTATCACCATGAATCCTAAGTAGCTCAGGCTCGAGTAGATGCTTAGCCCTGCTTTAGGCGGTAGAAGTTAGGTGATTTCCTGTCACCTACGAGCTATAGGACTATACATATGGCACGGTCGGCTATATTTGCTATCATGGAAAAGAACCTGGTTTAATTTGAATGAAGACTGGGCGGGGGCTTGTAAGGCTGTAGGCTTACAATGACTTCATCTGTGTTGCTTAAGGACCGATTCTTGGAGCCTTTTTTTGTCATGTTGAACGCATGCCTTTCTCTTAGCTAGCCAGACTCGAGTGTCTCTGATCATAAATCCGAGTAGCTCAACTCAGGCCGGGAGGCGGTAAGTATAAAGTGTGCCTCAAAAGGGAGCCGTAGACGTGAGTCCAAGGGCAGGTGATTTAAAAGTCTTGATCGTCCTGGCAAAAGGGTAATCCCTGAGAGTGTGGGCACTGATCAAACCCGTGAAGTTGGTTTCTGAGTTGTACCAAAGGTAACCAATGGCTACCCTTGCAAGGTATGATAGGGTGAGAGTTAGGAATACCCCCTCAGTTGAGTTGTAATTCGACTCGAGTCGCTGTCTCTCACCGGTTAGTGAACTTGACAGGAGTATCTCCAAAGTAGATGCACTAAGTAATAATTATAGTTTAGGAATGATGATATGATGATGATGGCCTTATTATACATGTTATGGTTAATATTGTTTCCTCCTAATCAAGTGAGTGCTCTAGTATAGGTGACAATATAGATGATAGGTTAATGATTATTAACTTGATGACAGGTGTCACTTTATTTCTCATTTATGATGGGTAAGTCTAGCTGAGTACCTTTCGTACTCAGGGTTTATTTCCCACCTGTTGCAGATGACCTGTTCTATGCTGGGTGCTGCAAGTACTGTCTCCTCCCAGCCGGAGATGAGGACTAGATCATTGGGGATGATCTCTACTAGCTATCTTATCTAAGATGCTTTTGTGGGATATGACTACTATCTGGCAATGTATTTAAACATTATGAAGTTATGTATGGAACTATGTTGCTTCCACGAAACAAACTTGGTTTGTAATATTTTATTTTGAACTCCAATGGATGTAATCTGTATGCTACTTGTGAACTGTTGTAACGAATGATGTGTTGTGTTGAATCACTATGATCTTGGCTTGTACGTTGAAAAGTTGTTTGAGATTCTTCGAGATTTCCGGACTACCGGGGTTATGGGAGCCTAAGTACAGGAATTTGATCACTTGAGTGATTGTTTTTGTACTTATGTTCTTATAATTTGGTCGGTTCTGTTACAATTTCATCTGTGTTGTTTTTGTTGGGGAAATGATCATAAACTAGCATGTATTTGAATTGTGTGTATGATAGTTTCAAAACTATATTGCTTTCGCTACTACATTTGAACTTGGTGTTGTAATAACTTTATTTGAACTCTGATGTATGTTGAACTAGTTGTGAACTTTACGTGACATGTGGCATGTATGTGGAATCATGTATGATCTTGGTTGTATGTTGGCAATGATTCGAGATCCCTCATGATACTCGACTGACTACCGGGTTTATATGGGCTCAAGTGTGTGCGTGTCAACATGTAAGTAGGGACAACCGTGCTTGATCTTGTATAAGTTGGGCAGTTCTATGATAACTGGCATCGGAGCGAGATTCAACATTACTTGTCATAGGTGTATTTAAAACAAAGGTTTTTGTTTTACAAAACCAGTTTTGGCAACTTATAGCTATATATATGGTGTGTTCAAATCTAAAACTAGAATTTAAAGTGTGCCAGTGGTTATACCCTTTTATGCCCAGTTAAGGACTTTTAGGTGGTTTAAAGTAAGACTAACTTTGGGGTTTTAAATTCTATAATTAAATTTTGCAACGTCGCATCTATGCCTAGGTAAGAAGGTAAGTGAGTGGCATGACTGCAAGATGATAGCGTGCGGTCTAAGGAGAGAGCTAGTTTTGGTACTGAAGTATATATATTTTGTACATATATGGAAGTATTTAATTGTGGGATAGCTTTGGTACAGAAGTATATATATTGGGTATATATATATATATATGGAAGTATTTAGCATGTAACCTAGAGACCAGACTTTCATTTTAGTATATATAATTGTGGGGTTGGGCTAAAATGAAATTCTTTTGTAGGTACACTAACAGCGAAACGTGTAGCCTAACTAGTTACGCTTATACTATGAGAGGATGTATGTATGCCACCGTGTATTTCGCTAGAACTTTAAGATTTTTCCTAAGTTTATGAGGACATACGGAACATGCATGCATCCTGATAATTAATTCATTCGCATTTTTGCATTGTTCCTCCCCCTATAAGTTGCTTAGTCCCCTTAAATGTTTGCATATGCCATGGATGTTCTGCACCCTTTTGTGAAGACCCTTGTTTGATTGACCAACCAAGTTAAGTTCTCACTGACGCCAGCCTTTGACCATGGCTTGTTCTTTGCCAGTTGTGGACCATACCCAAATCCATGTTGGGCCTTTCGGTTGTATCTCCCAAAGGAGAGCTAGTGTAGTGTAATCTCTCTTTGTCGTAGCCTCGGAATCTTTTGCTTGCAAATCATGCAGCTACCTTTATCAACTCAATCTCTGATTGGTATATCGGTTTTGCCCTTGAAGTTTGCTCAATTCATCTCCAACCTTTCCAAGTCTCTAAATGTTTATCAGCCTTGATCTCATGTTCCTGCTCAACATGACCGAATCTCATGTTAATTAATTATCTGGTAGTTTCCTTGGTGGACGCAAGGCATGCGTGAAAATAAAGCAAGAATCTCATGCTCGGTTGTCTTCAGCAGTTAATCCATGTTTTCCTCAACCCATGTCTCTATCTTGGACCACCCTTGTTGACTCCACCCTTGTGACTATCTTTGCCTGCTGTCCCTCCTTTGTATAATGCCTAGTTATGCAAGGCCTACCTATGTCATGAGGGATTTCTAGTTGGTTGTATGCTCGGTAATAGTGTCTTGGTTAATAACTGATGGTGCCATGATGAAACTGAGAGCCTCCTGTGGGTGCACACACAAGGTTGTGCTGCTCGGCACGTGCTAGTATCACGGTTGCTAGTCACGATCTATTGCAGAAATTACACCAATGAGATATCTTCTCATGAGCTTTTCCTAGGTTACTCCTCCATATCCTATCTAAAGATCTTTATATTTCAAATCAGATGTAGGAGAATGTCCTTCTGAAGTTGCAAAAAGGATAACCTTTGAAGAATAGGTCCCCGACATAAACAGACTACAAGAGGTGGTAGACAGGCGACTTAGCTTGACTGTCTATAATGACGTCGGCCATCTAGCAAGCAACTTATGTCATCCCCATTGGATTAGAAAGGTATACAATACTTAATGTTGGACAAGTTATTAGTCGGATAAGAATCGATCGTCACATTGTGCTTATGACCTGGCTAGCCAAGTCTTGAACCTTATGTGCATAATAATCATATAGTCAAAATCAACCATCTCTGGTGTGACCCCTTGTCTGCTGACTTTGATGGCGACCATATGTTTATGCATCGACCACAATTATTGTTGTCAAAAGTGAAGTTTTGGAGATTTTTAGTGTTGAGAGATAACTGATTAGTTACTAGTAGGAAGGTTAACCTACAACTAGGTAACGACTCTTTGGTAGCCCTGAAGGCCATGTCTCACAGAACAATGTGAAGCAAAGAAAAAGAAGAATGGGAAATCTATCTAGATTTCAGGGCACTAAACTAGTTATCTTTAAGCCAATGATTAGTGGGTCAAAGATCATTGCATTCACACAAAACATGGTGAGCTCATTCTTTGCTTAGGATGCTTTGATGTCTTAAGTTGGTTTAAGGATTGGTTGAGTAAAGCATTGGATTTGAGAGATGTTCTGTCAGTTTAGGCCACCACAAAAGAAGACCCAGCCTAACTAGCAGCAGAAGGTATATCGTAGGGCTTTCTCTATTGCTCTACACAAGGGAAGTGCAGGGTAGGGAAGCTCTGGGGGCTCAAAGAAGAACCAGCCATGCTACAACTGCAACTAGCTTAGTCACTAGTCAAAAGAGTGCCCCTATCCTAAGAAAGGTAACAACCAGAACCAAGGCAATCAGAGGCAGGTGAATGCTAAGGCACGTCCGATATGTTCATTATACTGCCATGGAAGAAATTCCTTCTGGGGAAGTTGTTACTGCTGGTATGTTTCTTGTGAACCACCACCCTGCAATTCTTTTGTTTGATTCCGGAGCTTCACATTCATTCATGAGTCAAACATTTGCATCTATGCATGACTAGAAGATAAAAGTTGTAGACAAGGGTGGCTATTGCATAAGTTCAGCTAGGGCTAGTATTTCTACCAACCAGACAGTTAGAGATGTACTCATCTCAATAAGAGAAAGGGAGTATACTATGGATCTCATAGTGTTGCTAGGGTTGGGAATAGATGTGATCTTAGGAATGAAATGGATGAATGGTCATGGGGTTCTTACTGACACTTCAACTAGAACCATCATGTTGAGGGAACCAAAGGGGGATCATGCTTTTCTAGTGCCACTTCCTAGGAGTTTTGACCTTCAAAACTTATCTTGTGCTATCCAGACCATGACTCTCGTTGATATTCCCATGGTATGTGTGTTTCTAGATGTATTTCTAGATGAGTTACCTAGTTTGCCACCAGATAGAGATGTGGAGTTTAAAGTTGAGCTAGTGCCTAGTACAACACCTATCTCTAGAAGACCCTATAAGATGCCACCAAAAGAACTAGCCAAACTCAAGATTCAATTGCAAGAGCTTTTAGAGAAGGGTCTTATTTGACCTAGTGCATCCCCATGAGGTTGTCCAGCTTTGTTTGTAAAGAAAAAGGATAAGTCATTACATATGTGTGTGGATTACATGCCACTCAATGCCATAATAGTTAAGAACATGTACCCTTTACCATGCATCGATATCTTGTTCGATTAGTTGGCAAGGGCAAGGGTCTTCTCCAAGATTGATTTAAGGTTAGGTTACCACCAGATAAAATTAGACTAGAGGTATACCTAAAATGGCTTTCTCCACCAGATATGGCTTGTATGAGTACCTTGTCATGTCTTTTGGTCTGACAAATGCTCCTGCATACTTCATGTATTTGATGAATTTGGTATTCATGCCCAAACTTGACAAGTTTGTGGTTATGTTTATTGATGACATCTTGGTTTACTCTGAGAATGAGGACGATCATGTAGAACATCTAAGGATTTTCTTAACTAGACTAAGGGAACATAAATTGTATGCCAAGTTTAGCAAATGTGTGTTTTGGTTATGAAAAGTGCCTTTTTCTAGGTCATGTGTTGTCAAAAAATGGAATCTCTATAGATCCAACTAAGGTACAAGAAGTCATAGATTGGAAGGCCCTAACTTTAGTTATTGAAGTTCAGAGTTTTCTTGGTTTAGTAGGTTACTATCGTCGCTTTGTTCCAGATTTCTCCAAGATAGCTAAGCCTATGATGAGGTTGTTGTAGAAGGATGTTGAGTACCAATATTAAGGTACCCGGAGAAAAGGAGCTAATGGTTATCAACACTAACTCACCCAGACGGTTAATAGCATGGCCATGGCATCATCCGACCCTAGGGGCAGGGGATCCATCCCGCTCGGCCCCAAGGACATGGCTCCGTCTCGCCCCACCCCCTAGGAATGGGCTCTGTCCCGCCTGGCCCTGAGGGGTTGAACTCCACTTCGCTTGACCCTAGGGGTGTGGGATCTGCCACACATGATCCTAAGAGCATGGGCCCAGCCACGCCCGACCCCCTAGGGAAAGACTTCGCCTCGTCCGACCCTAGGGGCACAGGATCCATCCTGCCTAACTCCCTAGAGAGGATTCTGCCTCGCCTGACCCAGGGATTGTGGACTTGACCTCAGGCAAGGGCGTGGGCTCCCGTAAGGGTCCATAGCACCCCCAACTGCTACGAGCGCAAGATGTAGGCCTAGGACCATGCCCCTAATGCTAGGGAGGGGCAGACACGTCTTGACGTGACTGGTGGCCACGACAGGCTATACTTAGGGACTCACGTCTCCAACAGCGCCAGGCAGACCTACACTGTGCGGCTTGGATTCTCGTGTGACCCCAGTCAAGGGGATCTATCGACCATACGGTGTGCTAGGATGGGATGTGGAACCATGACTGGGTGATGGCACCTGCCTGTAGCACTAGTGATGAACAGGGTCATGATAGGCGCATGCTTCCATTGTCGTCTACAAGACCAGCAGGACCCACCTATGGAGGAGAAGGGTGGCATAGCCCTAGGGCTCTCTTCTTCTCTATTTTTCTCTTTCTTATTTTTCTCTTTCTCTCTCTCTCATGTACCCCAAGTCCTTCCCTTGGTCTATAAAAGGGAAGGCTGGGCGCCCAATTTGGGAAAGATTTCCAACACTCAGAAGCACTTCAACTGCACTTCACACACACCAGAGACTAGGGATCTCGCCGCTCTCTCGCCTATTTGTATCCCTTACTGCAAACTTCAGAGCCGGTAACACGAGCAGCCTCGAACTGGACGTAGGGACATTCAGCTTGAACTAGTATAATCCCTTGTGTCTTCTGAGATTACCATCTAGGCCAAACGCACAACACAAATTCACTCATCGGTGGTACGAAACACCGACAGTTGGCGCGCCAGGTAGGGGCCTTTGTGCATTTCATCGCTTTCATCAGGCTTTGGATGGTTGGCCACAACATCAGCTAGATCCCAGGCATGCACATGCGCTTCAAGACCCTAGACTTCATCATAACCAAGGAGGGGGAGCTGGTGTGGGCTCCAGCACCTGCCCAGCCTCCTCTCACCATCGGCCTCGATGCAATCAATGGGGCTATCGAGGAGCTGCAGCTGCACGCCCTAGAGCTTGCCGGAGGAGAGCTGCTCTCCCTGACACACCTCACTCAGAATGCCTCAATAGTGCTCTCTTTCACCTGTGCAACGCCATGGTAGCAATCGACCGCCTCATTGCGCAGCACATGTGCTCCCTCCCGTAGATAGCAAGTTCGTTGGTATGGCGGACTACCCACATGGAATCGATCCACAACCTCCTCATGTTAGACTTAGAGTCAATCTCTGACTCTGGTTCAAGCAGAGGGGGCTACCACCCCTCGTGTGAGTGCTTCATGGCGGATGGCTCCCACCCCAAGGAAACCCCTAAGGGGCACATCAAAAGTGTCGATGGTGGGTGTGTGCACACCATGGCCCGTGACGTGCACCGAAGGATCATCAAGAACAACGATGGTCTTCCGCATTTCACCCAGGCAAGCCAGAAAATAGCACTGCTGTGGCCCTACTCCAAGGGCTCCTGAAGCCTGCAACGCCCTACTCCAAGGGCTCCCTAATGAGAGATCCACACGCTACTTGAGCACACAATGGTGCAACAGGCGAAGAGCTCGATGTCCCGGTGACGTGGGCTCGATGCCAGCCAACATAAGCCTTCTGGACAGCACAACAAGGATTGTTGGTCAACCAACTGCCATGCAATGGTGAAGGGCATGTCACGGTCCCGATACACAAGAGTATCGGCCCCATCTGCGATGTGCAAAACACCCTGAACGCCTGCAGGCATGGGCGAGGGGATGAGAGGGATGAGGCTACCCATGGCTACTACCCTCATCGCGGCGGATGCTATGATAGTGCCAAAGACCAAAGCCCAAGCCCCCCCACCGGGGCCTTAGGTTTTTGGTTGGCACATTCTCAGCGAAGCTTTCCCACCGTGATACCGCCCGCCGATGAACATCCCAAAGTACTCCGGGGAAACAAACCCTGGACTGTGGCTTAAGGATTACTGGCTCGCTTGCAAGGCTGGTGGCATGGATAGTGATTACTCATTATCCATAACCTCCCTTGTTCCTGGCCGATTTAGCATAAACATGGTTAGAGCACCTTTTGTCCAACTAGATTCAAAGTTAGGCGGATTTAAAAGAAGTCTTTGTGGGTAACTTCCAGGGCGCCTACACATGCCCTGGGAACCCCTGGGATCTAAAAAACTGCTGATAGAAGTTAGGCGAAACTCTCTGTGAGTACATTCATCGTTTCTCCAGGTAGTGCAACGAGCTGCCCGACGTCGCCGACGCTGACATCATTAGGGCTTTCCTATAAAGGACCACCTACGGGTCCCAGATCCACAAACTTGGGTGCAAGCACCCGAGGACCACCAAGGAACTCCTCAACATTGCCACCAGCAACGCCTCGGGCGAGGAGGCGGTCAGAGCAATTTTTGACCACTCCCGGGGCAAAGGCCAAGCGGGACAAGGACATCGGCGAAGGCACCTCCAACCGCTCCAAGAAGAGGAACAAGCTGCAGCATAGGGACTCACTCGTGGCCGCTGCCGAGCGAAATGGCAAGAAGGCACTATTCGAGGGCCAGTGGACCACTTCGAGAAACTCCTCGAGGGGCCTTGCCCAAACATGCTTACCCTGTCAAGCACACGTACAAGGACTATTCCCTTGTGAAGCGATTCCTGTCAGGGGGTTCCAACAAGGGGATTGTTGGTGGTCTTCAACTCCATTTTCTAACTGCTAATTAAGATACAAAAGAGGAGAATTTAACAATCTTAAGTACATATGCATTTACTATTGACCTAGTTCCACATGTATTTGGAGAATGTTATTTTGCAAGCCACAAACACAAATACATGGAAGATTTCACCGAAAGGAGCTTTTCGACACTGATACACGCAAAAGAACAAGGGAGACACCCACCAAACCAACCCAAAATGGGCAAAGCACCACGAGGCACTGGTCCATGTCTAGCCCAAGGCCTGCCATGCAAAGGTGGTGGCCAGAGGTGGCAGTCAAGGGCCAGCCACACCTATGGGTGGCCGCTCGCCTCTGGGCACCTTCCTACCTCTCCCTGTTGTGGTGGTGCCTCCTCCACATGTAGAGGCAATGGAGTGCATGCTTCGCGCCAAATATAGCTTCTAGCATAGCCTCTTGCCCTATATAAATAGAGCGGTACCCCCTGTACACCAGAGCACACTTGGGAAAGCCACAACACAAGAGATACAATGTAGCAAGAAGAGTAGAGCTCCGTTTCCTATCTTAGCTCTCTAGCTAGGTGTAGTAGGAAGTGAGTGAGGAAGAGAAAAGAGATGGAGAAGTATTGGGGTTGTCGGCTACCTCCATTTGTAGCGGAAGGAATGTCGAGAATGTCAGCTCCCTCTTCACTTGTACCTCTATGATCCAAATAATACTTGGAGTATAAGGTTCATGTTTATCTTTGGTGGTGAGTTCTACTTTAAGTTAGTTTTGTTCATTATTTACTTGTGGGTTCGTTGTCCATCCCTGTGGCAGAATACTCTAGTAGAGGGCCCTGATAGAGACGGATAACCCTTATCAACATTAGAGTAGTAGTCGATAGCATAGATGTGGTGTCTAGGCTAGAGGCTACCTTCGTTTCCCTCATCCCATACTATTGAGGGGTAGGTGGTAGGTGGTGACAACCCTATCTGTCGTACTCCCCCACGTCTCGGTTCGACGTCTCAGTGCCCGAAGCAAGTCTATAGTGGCAAGGCTATCTTAACTTAGGATCTCTATCCTTAGAAAACCTCACTACCCAAGCTATGTTTCTTCTTATTACCATGGACGAACTAGATAAGGGACTCTTACACCTTCGTTCCTCATGGAAATACGATACCTTGAATACTTCCGGGTGAAATGCTACAACGGTAATTCCGTGCGTTTGCGGATTATTTCTCTATGTGTTAGAAAATACCAACAGGGATCAAAAGAAGCCTGACCCCTTGGCAGACGACACTGAGGAGAAAGAGGGCGCCTTCTCGAAGATAACGAGCTGCCTCATGATCTTCGGCAGACCGTCCACTTATGACTCCAAGCGTTGCCAAAAACTCGCACACCGCGAGGTCTATGCAGCCTAACTGGCCACTCTCACCTTTTGTTTTGAATGCATATATATATATATATATATATATATATATATATATATATATATATATATATATATAAAATAAAAAAATAAATATAATACTCATAAAATACATATATCATAATAATGAATATGATATAGGCTCCATGGTTCAACCTAGTAGAGCCCTTGTTTGTTCCACTTTTGTTTTTTCTATTAAATAAAAATAGGTACAATAATAAGTATGGGGGAGATCTCGCAAGCATAATGAACGCACATCTGAGATCTCCCACTAACACGTTGTGCAAACTCAGATGATCATCATGCAGAAGGATAGGACATATAGCTTCAGAGAGGATTGGCTAAACCAGAAACCTCTGGTTTAGTCAAACCACACCTGAATCCCTTAAACTCCTTCCTCTACAACGATGGTTTGTGCAATACTGTTAGTATTCAGAATCACTGGCTAGTAAATTTCTATTATTGCGTGTTTAGACTCGGATGGTGTGCAAAGAGGACACGAAGTTGTATACTGGTTCGGACTGAATGTCCCTACGTCTAGTGGCGAGCTACTCATGTTACTTGCACTTGGGTCTGTAGTAGGGGTTACAAATGGTCGAAAGAGGGATGAGCTCCTAGGTCTCTGATGAAAGTGAAGTGGAGTTGAAGTGCCTTTTGTTGGCCGAAAAAAGGATCCTCCCAATGGGATGCCTAGCCTTGTCTTTTATAAATCAAGGGAAGGTCATGTGGTATACAAAGGCGGTGGCCAAAGGTGGCAGTCAAGGGCCTGCTGCTCCTAGTGGGTGGCTGCTATACCCTCTGGGCACCTTCCTGCCTCTCCTAGCTATGGCGGTGCCTCTTTGACATGCAAAGGCAATGGAGTGCATGCTTCACGCCAAATATAGCTTCCAACACCACCTCTTGCCTAATATAAATAGAGGGGTACCCCCTCTACACCAGAACACACTTGGGAAAGACACAACATAAGAGATACAATGTAGCAAGAAGAGTAGAGCTCCATTTCGTATCTAAGCTCTCTAGCTAGTTGTAGTAGGGAGTGAGTGAGGAAGAGAAAAGAGATGGAGAAGTACCAGGGTTGTCGGCTACCTCCATTTGTAGCAAAAGGAATGCCAAGAATGTCGGCTCCCTCTTCACTTGTACCTTTACGATCTAAATACTACTTGGAGTATAAGGTTCATGTTTATCTTTGGTGGTGAGTTCTACTTTAAGTTTGTTTTGTTCATTATTTACATATGGGTTCATCATCCGTCCCCATGGTGGATACTCTAGTAGAGGGCCCTGATAGAGACGGATAACCCTGATTGACACTAGAGTAGTAGTCGATAGCATAGACATGGTGTCTAGGCTAGAGCCTACCTTTGTTTACCTCGTTCCGTACGGTTGAGGGGTAGACGGCAGGTGGTGACAGCCTTGTCTATCCTTTGTACTCCCCAATGTCCTAGTTCAACTTCGGCTATAGGCTAGTATCGCTTGGCAGACCATGTGTACGCCGGTGCCCGAAGCAAGTCTATAGTGGTAAGGCTATCTTAACTTAGGATCTCTATCCTTCGAAAACCTCACTACCCGAGCTATCTTTCTTCTTATTACCATGCATGAACAAGATAAGAGACTCTTACACCTCCATTCCTCATTGGAAATATGATACCTTGAATACTTCTGGGTGAAATGCTACAACGGTAATTTCGTGCGCTTGCAGACTGTTTCTATATGTGTTAAGAAATATATACCAACAGGGATCAGAAGAAGAAGCCTGACCCCTTGGCAGATGGCACTGAGGAGGAGGGTGCCTTCCTAGAGACAATGAGCTACCTCATGATCTTTGGTGGAATGGTGGCTTACGATTCCAAGTGCCGCCAAAAACTCATGCGCCACGAGGTCTACGCGGTCGAGCTGGCCACGCTCGCCTTCCTCCAATGGTCGAGGTCCCCTATCACCTTTGATTGATCCAACCACCTAGAGAGCGTCCCACACCCAAGCAAGTATCTGCTCGTGGTTGACCTGATCGTCAGTATGAAGCGGCTCACCAAGGTGCTAATGGACGGAGGCAATGGCCTTAACATCATGTATGCCAAGATGCTTGATGCCATAGCCATCGACCGTGTAACACCCCAGGTGTTAGGCTTGCATTTGACACTTGCATTGCATGAGCCTAAGCATCATTTGTTCACATATGAGCATGGAACATATCCAACACACTTGTGAAACATATGTGATGCACTAGTGCAACATGTGAAACATGTATATATGGAATGTGCTTGCAACATCTCCTTGAGACATATGCAACATACCCTTATTATTGTGTTTGAATGTGTGTATGTTAGGTGCTCTTGCTTGGTAATGCAAGTGAGTGTTGATGTCACTTCTTTCATGTGTCTCACATCACTATCTATAGTGACCCCTAGAAAAGTTTCTTGAAGCTTGGAATAAAAAAGTCATAAAAAATGATAAGTTCTATTCCTATTGGAATGGCATGATTAAGTGAATGGAATTATAGATCATCAACCAAACCTTACAACTTTGCCCAAATGACTCTAGATGAACTCTACAACAAAAGTCATGAAGGGTTCATGTTGAGCAAATGCCAAGAAAATGCCTCAATTGGCCTAAAACACTAGTTTAGGCTTTATTAAGTTATTGCTTTGACCAAAGTGAAATTTTGACTTATGTACTAGTTATAAGGTTTGACCTTAAACAAAAGTTGTAGTTCATCTTGTGCAAAACAAACTTTGTTTAATGGTGAAGAGCTAGTTGGGCCTCTAACCTAGTCAAATAGAGCTCCCAAGGTTCAATGTAGCTGTTGTTTTTGAAGAAGCGGAAAATATTCTATGTCCTTGTTTGGCAGCTGTGAGTTGACATGTTTGCAACATTTTATCGTCCAAATGCACATAGTAACTCAATTAGATTCCTTAATATAAGTTGAAATACCATTCATGGTGGAAATAATGAATCAAGTGTCATCACATTTGGAGTATATTTGGATCTCCAAATTTAGTTGCTAAAACAGCAAGATTATACTTTGTCGCTTAAATGACCTTGACGTTGGCATTCTGCGTTCTCTAAATTTTACTAAGCAACTCAAGTTGATCGAAATGTAAAAGTTGGAGCTTACATGATGGGGAAGAACATACGAGAAGATGGCATCAGTTGCATTTCATTTCAACCATCAATTTTGCATGTTTCCTTATCGCTGCCAATCGCTAACACTATCAAGTTTGGTACTAATTATCCGCTAATCCATAGCCCTAATGCCCGTGCACCTTAAATAGAAATTGTATATCTCTTCGTGGGCTGCAACTTTGCTTTTTGGCCCATGTCCAAACTCAGCATAGAAATGGCCCAAACCGGCACACACCTTGCTCAATCAATCGCTTGCCAAGTGTTCTATCAAATGATGACGTGGTCACCATGCACGGCACCGCGCGTCCTCCACCTCGCCATGTGTCTGGCCCTCGCTTCACTGCGATGAGGAGTGCCCAAGCCACTCCAGGAAGCTCCCCAGTCCCTCACTCGCTCTTTGCCCTCACCCTCCATCTCGCTATGCTTGAGCAGAGTGCGAACAACGCGTCCGCCATGGCTGCCCCCATGGAGCTCTGCCGTCCCATGCCTCAGACCTCCCTCTGCCCAAATTGGCTGCAACATCACCTTCCTCTCCTCGCACCGTCCATGACGCACCCCTTTTTCTGGCCTCGCCGCCACTGCAGACGGATGCCGCCAGAGCCGCCATCACGGTGGACTGCTGCCTCCATGGTCGGCTGGCCTTGGGTCACCGCGAGCCAAGGCAAGGGCACCAGCGGGTGCGCACGAGGCCCCTGGACCTCCGCCGCCACCCCACTGCCGACGACGAGCCTTCTCCGGTTGACACCGACGAGCTACAGTGTGGCCTCCTCTGTGTAATCGCGTTGAGGACCTCGAGTCAAAATTCGAGGAAGGGCAGGGGGTTTTATGCGAAGCCAAGACTCATGTGAATAGTGCTAAAAGGACTGATTTGTGTTAAATTTGCTAATACTTTGGAAAGTCATAGTAATTCATAGGAAAATCATAAACTTTTTGGAATCCTTATAAAATTCTCTATGCAGTGGATCTATAATATGTCATGTTTTAGTTTAAAGTTTTAGCTGTAAAAATAGATTTATGCATCTAGATTTTCAATGCTAGTTGTATTTGTCATTTTCATAGCTGCAAATGTAGGGCTCCAAATAAAGTGAATTTTTTTGTGACATGCTACTCATGTGATGTTTGATGTGTGGTAAAAATTTCATGAATTTTGGTTGCCATATGAGTGAGTTATTAGTGTATCTTGCTCTCACATGATTTATTGCAATAGCCATCTATCTTTTTCATAGAGGTTGATATACATGTCCACTGTAATTTTGGTAGAATTTATTGTGCACTTTTGTATAGTAGACTATTGGGAGTATATGTAGGCCACTGTAATTTTGGTAGAATCTATTGTGCCCTTTTGATATGTGTTCATAATTCCACCTAATCATCTGGATAAATTAAGAAATGTATTAAAATAATTTATTTAGCAATAGACACTATATTTTCTGGTGTTCATTAGTCATATGTGACATGTTGGTAAAGTTGGTTTTATCCAATTATATGTTTGCAACATAAGTTAGTAATTATTTCTTGCAAATGAGGTTTCTAGATAGATCTGGAAACTTAGCAAAGTTCTTTATGATAATGTGCTTTGTTGTAAAACTTGTTTATACAAAAGTTGTAGATAATTCATGTATCTAGCTTGTGCTAACATTTGGTGGCATTTGGCCAATTAGTTTATAAGTTGTGCATGTTTCAAGTTGGAGATCAGAGATGGCTGCTCTCTATTTGTCAGGAACAGATTCTGGAACTTTGTAATTTTGACTTATTTAACTTATGAATCATGCTGTGATGCTATTAGATCAAATATAGACAATTTCATAAACTTTCCAGAATGTCTTCTTACAAGTCATTTGGATTTGTGTAACTCCAATTATAGCTAAATCTTGTAGCTAACGTTTGCAGTCATGAATGTGACAGATTATAGTTTTATGTGTTTACTTCATGTGTTAGTAAGTGTGGCTCATGCTTTTGATAATGTTAAGTTAATACATCTGAGACTCTATGAGCTTGTGTCTTTACTTGTTATGCATGATATATCCCTTAAATGGGTGGTGTGCTATTTAGTTGAGTGACTATGAATGCCTATGTCGTGCTTAATCTTGTGCTTGTCCTAAATACTCCTATGTGATGCACTTTTGTTACCATTCTTTGTATTCATACACTTGCATCTTGCATCTCATCTAGGTACGCTATATGCACCACGTGAAGGACGAGATATGGAGCCTAACCCGAAGATGGTGTTTGGTGGGCCTATCTCGAAGACGGAAGGACTAGACAAGTGCTAGGAGAGGTGCTCGCCAAGCGAGTGTCATCTGACAACCACTGACTTGTGTTAGATCCTAGGCAAGCCCTAGAGTATTATAAGCCTCCTAATTTTTGAAAATGCAATTGAGTATATATGTTATATGTATTGTTGCATTAACTGATAGGTGTTGAATGAAAACACTTGCTGCATAGATACCCTATCCTTGTCCAGAAAGTATGCCTTGAATCCTATCTAGGTTCAGGTTTGAGTAATTGCTTAGCCTTGCTTTAACCGGTAGAAGTCAGGTGATCCCCTGTCACCTGCGAGCTTTAGGGATATATATTGTAACACCCCAGGTGTTAGGCTTGCAATCAGCACTTGCATTGCATGAGTTTAGGCATCATTCGTTCATATGGGAGCATGAAACACATGTAATGTACTAGTGAAACATATGGAACATATTAGTGAAACATATGAAACATGCTAGTGCAACATGTATATATGGAATGTGCTTGCAACATCTCCTTGAAACATATGCAACATACCCTTGTTAGTTGTGTTTCAATGTGTGTATGTTAGATGCTCATGCCTGGTAATGCAAGTGAGTGTTGATGTCACTTCTTTCATGTGTCTTACATCACTCTCTATCTATAGTGACCCCTAGAAAGTTTCATGAAGTTTGGAATCAAAAAGTCACATGAAATGATAAGTCATGTCTTTGTTTCAATGACTTTACCGAGTGTTGGAATTGCACCATTAAGTGAATGGAATTATAGACCATCAACTAAACCTTGCAAACTTGCCCAAATGACTCTAGATGAACTCTGCAAATAAAGTCATGAAGGGCTCATGTTGAGCAAATGTCAAGAAAATGTCCCATTTGGCCTAAAACCCTAGTTTAGGCTTTATCGAGTTGCTACATTGACCAAAGTGAAAGTTTGATATCTATACCAGTTATGAGGTTTGACCTTAAATAAAAGCTGTAGTTCATCTTATGTAGAACAAACTTTCTTAAATTGTAAAGAGCTAGTTTGGCCTCTGACCTAGTCAAATAAAGCTCACAAGATTGAATCAGCTGCTGTTTTTCAAAGCCCAGAAAATATTCTGAAGTCCTGAATTGATAGCAGAAGGTTGACATGTTCAAGCATTTGTATCTTCTAAATTTGTGTGGTAGCTTGATTTAATTCCTTACTATGAGTTGGAGTAGTTTTCATGGTGGAAACAATGAATCAAGTTTCACCCAATTTGGAGCTCAGTTGGACCTTCAACAATAGTTCCTAAAATAGCAAGATTGCACTTTGTTGCGTAAAAGACATTGATGTTGACATTCCGCATTCTCTAAATTTTACTAAGCAACTCAAGTTGAGCCAAAAATAAAAGTTGGAAACAATTCATTGGAGGACAACATGTAAAAAGTTGGAATCCATTTGACCAAGTTTGGCATTGCAAAATCCCGAAACCGAAACCTAGCTTAACGTGTTGACACTAGTGATTTGGGGACTGATGATCTCCTAATCTACAGCACTAATGACCTTGCACCCTAAATGAAAGTTGTGGAGCATCAGGAGAACAACAAAATTTGTTTAAGGAGCCGAAGCCAAATCTTCATGAAATATGCTCAAAAACGACAATCGAGGTGCTCAGTCTTTCGCTCGCCACTTGTTCGAGAGAATGCCCATGCGTCCTCCATGCACTGGCCGTGCCCCCACCATGGCCGAGCGTCACTGCCACATGCTCTTGCACTGCTCTCTCTCCTTCTTGTGCATCGGATGGCAGCGGGCACTCCTAGCTCCCTCACTCGCCTCTCCTTTCCTCGCCTGAGCTCCCCCTCGCGCTATGCTGTTGTTGCTCGCGGCTACGGCCACCATGGCGACCGGCACACCGTGCCTGGCGCCCCTGCCCTGCTTCCTCCACCCGCTGGCTCCGCCACCACATCCACTACTGCTTTCTGGCACTGTCGGTCCCTGCTGGCCAAAGCTAGCAGACCCAAAGCCGTCCCCTGCTCCCTCTCGCACTCCGTCATGGACGAGTAGTGGAGCTTCATGGCTGCCATTAGTACCCCACCTATGAGCCTCCCCAGTACCAACTGACCTCGCCTTCATGCTCCTCGAGCCACCCCATGCGAGTCGCCCCTCTTCCCCGGCCTCCATCACCGCAGTGCGCTACCGCTGCCGGTGCCTATCAGCTGTCACCGCCGGCGCGCGTAGCCAGCCCGTGTCGAGCCACCGCGGTGCGAGCTGCGATCACCCACATGAGCGCCAGGGTCCGAGCGTGCTCCCCCGCCCCTCAGCCGCCACCGACATGGCCTCCCTTCGCCAGAAATGGCGAGCTCTGGCTGTAACACCCTAGGTGTTTGGCTCCCATTTTTGCACTTGCATTTCATAAGCATGAGCATCATTCATCTCATTTATGCATTTGTTTGGCTTGCAACATGAGTATGCAACATACTCTATTAAGTTTGTTTCATAATTGTTAGCTTATGAAATGTGAGTGGTGCCACATGTAGATGCAACATGGTTGTATCATACTTTGAAACATGGCAATGTTGGTAGTATAACATGGTAGGGTTAATTGTTGCAACAAGAGCTTGAAACATATGCAACATGGTGGTGCAACATTTTAGCTGAAATGTTTGTTTTGTTTGTTCCAACCTATGTGACTTTTGGATTTTGGTGTAACCAAGGTGTACAGTGGTCAATTATGTCCTACAGTACTTTAATCACACTTAGGATCATCAGCGGAACAATGTTCATGTTGACCAAATTGCCCTCCTAAGTGCTATTGACCAAGTCTTAACCTCTAGAATGCTTTAGTTTGACTGTTTAAAAAGTCTAGCTTAGAGATCTTGCATGAAGGTGCTCCCCTAATCAAAGTTGTAGAGAATTTCATAGGGAACAAAAGTCTCAATATGGCCATCTCATGAAAATGGCTAGAACCTGCTCAAATAGGGCCCACAAGCCAGGTTTTCCATGTTGTTTTCACACTTAGAAAAATTTCGAAGCCTAGCACTGACTTACAATTTCATGAGCCCCTCTTTGAGACCTTGCATCTCCCAATCTAGGCCAAACCACTCCAAGCCCCAATTGACAAAGTTGTAGTACTACTGTAGCTCTACAACTTTGCTATTATCATCTACCACTAATTCGAGCCAGATTAGGATATATGGAGGCTCAAAATACGACTGTCAGTCACCCCTATTGACACCTAAGACTGAAACTTCAGTTCCGTCATGGCCGACCGCAGTTAGGAGCAGGGCACCGCATGGCTGCTCGCGCGCGTGTAGGATGCCACGGCGTCGCTTTTGTATGTCCTTAGAAGCAACATCCCGAGCCCCGGTCGGTTTTCCCTATCCCCTCGTCTCTCTTCTTCTCTCGCGGCTTTCTCCGATGAGCAGCGCCACCGCGAGCTCGCCACGGCCCCACATGCACGCCACCACACTTCAGCCCACCAAATCACGCTCACAACTCTGCCACCACCTCACGAACCTCGTCGACCACTCCATTGGGGCAGCTGAGCTCAGGGTAAGCGGCATTGCCGATTTTCCCCACTCGGAGTTCACCGGAGCACTGCCGCCGCCACGGTCCTCCGTGGCCAGCACTGCACAACACTCCTCCATTCCATCTCACCCTTGTTTCATCTTTCTCGTGGTCTATAGAAGCTTATGTGAAGACGTCATCTCTTGGTTTGAGCTGTAGAGGTCGGAGCGGAGGGGAGCCGTAGCAAGCTCTCGCCGTGGTCGGCATTGCCGCATGGGTAAGCTTCTTCCCATTCTCTCTATGTAGCTGGCCCTTGGCCGAGTTAGGGTGTGCATGGTGTGCGCCATTGGTCGTAGTGCATCCTCCGAAGATGTAGTGCCCTATCCCATCGTAGCCTAGCCGGAACATGGAGTTTGCCGAAGTGACCCGTGCGCCGCCATGGTACGGAGCACGTGGCCCGGCCTCTCCATCGCACCACCATCCATTTAGAGCACCTCATTTTCTCCACCATCGTTCACCGGTCCTTCTACCTCTCTGCCCTTGCCGTTTTGGTCACCAGTGATGACCGGAGCACGGTGGCCTACCACCACCGTCCGCCACCGCCGCGGTTAGCCGTCCCCAAGCTAGTAGAGTCTAGGATTTAGGGTTGACCTGATGCGGGGGGGGGGGGGGGTTGAGGTGAACCTAGTGGTGCCCTTAGCCTCGCTGGAATTGCCACCGGCGGTGAGCTCCGGCCACCGCCGTTCCTCCCCTGCTTCCTCTCTCTCTGTCTGGCAGGCCCCGCCTGTCAGGCACGCGCGGGCGAGAGCCGACGCAGGCCGCGCGTGGTGTTGAGCCACGCTGGTGTTGGTTGGGCTGGCCCAGTAGCATATAGGGTTTAGTTTTTTATTTTCTTTTGTTATTTTTTCACAAATTCTAATGCCATTTTGTAAAATCCATATCTCAAGCAGTATAGATCCAAATGAGGTGATTCCAATTGTGTTAGGCTCTGTATAAAATTTAGTAATTAGGAAAAATATAAAATGTATATGTATGTTGGAAATGCTAGAACAGTTAAATAGAAACTTAAAAGGTGTTTTAAAATGGATGCAAATTTGTTAATTTTATAACTTAAGTTCTAGTGTTCCAAAAATTATGAAATTTGGGGGTTGTGTTAATTCAAGTTATGCTTTTGTCATTTTATATTAGGAGATACTTGAATGAATTTTCATAATTTTTCTATATGTGTAATGCTCATGAAATTTTATGGAGAGTGTCCTGGTACCCTAAGGTTACTAAGAAAAATATTATTTCTGTTGTTTCATACTTTTCAATATGATTTCTTAATTATGCAAAAATCAGCCTTGGTGGCTTGTGAATTTTGTATAGGGAGTTCATTTGGATAAATTTGGCTCAAATTTTTACAGTAGCCTCATAGTAGGGTATAGAGTCCCCTGTAATTTTGGTAGAATTTTCTGAGTAGTTTTCATATAGGTTTATTTTCTCACTTAATTATTTAATTAAATTAAGAAAAGGATTATAATAAATGACTTGGGTTGACATACCTTACTTTCTGGTGGTTTTAGCTCATATGTGAACTAGTAGTGCCTTTGGTTTGGTCAAAAAGTTAATTTGGCACATAAGTAAATAATTAATTTTCACATTTCTAGGTTCTCTGGACAGCTGGTAGCATTTCTGGGTTTAGACATTGATAAAGGTGTTTGCTGAAACCCTTGTGAATACCAAAGTGGAGTAAACTTGTTAAACTTGCTTGTGTCAAAATTTGGTGGCATTTGGCCAAGTATTTTAGGAGTTATAGCTGTTTGAAGTTGCTGTCCAGAAATGGCTGCTTTCTGTTTGGAGAGGACAGATTTCTGGAACTTTAAGATTTTGACCAAGGGATCTTGGGAATCAAGCCTTGAGGTCTGAAAATGAATTGTAGAGCACTTTATAAGCTTTCCAGATTGTCTTGTATCATATCATTTGGATTTATGAATCTCCAGTTATGGTTAAAATACTTAGCTGCTCTCCAGATTGGTGTTGTGCTATATTGTGCTTGGGTTTGTGTGAGCCTAAGTGATGTTACTCTTGTCAATTGTTTAGGTGCTAGGTCCTTAACTGAGGAAGAGCAATTGTACATTAGGTTGTGTAGACTTGGTAAGTGCTTCTCTACCGGAGAAGAAATTTGCGCATGTTGTAAAGTGATTTGAATAGAGCACTAGTGTTGCAGTAGTTTACATTGCATTCACTAAGCATGTTGCATTCATTATTATGCATCCATGAGATTCATTTGTGCATTCATGCAATAGGTGTTCCGGAGGGGGTGACACTCCTAGAATTCGAGGAAGCACTTCTGGAGGAGGAGCAAGAGCTGCCGAAGGAGCCCGAAGAACCAGCTGGCGAAGGAGTTCCAAAAGATGAGCTACCTGAGTGCTCGGACCACCGCCCTTCTTCCTTCCTGAATGGCAAGCCCCGGTGCATGCTGACCTAACCTTTCTATATATATATATATCATTTGAGTACTTTTAATTGTTCATTGCATTTAGTTGTAGGAGTTGAATGAAAACACTTGCTGCATTATATCTATCCTTGTCCAGATACCGAACTTGAATCCCAAGTAAAGTTTAGGCACATGTTAATGCATAACCCTGCTTAGTGCGGTAGAAGTTAGGTGATTTCCGATCATCCGCGAGATTTAGGTGAAGTGGGCCACGAGTGGCTATATTGGCTATCGTGGATGGAACCATGCTTAAAAATGAATTTGAGATCGGGCGGGAGTTCTATAGTGTAGCCGCAAGACACTTCATGTCTTGGGTGCAAAACTATGCCCATCTGAGTCGTTTAAGGACCGATTCGATGTACGTCCTTGAGTCATGTTGAACGCAGTCTAACACTTAGTTGGCCGGATAAGTCGTTTTGACCGTGAAGCCAAGTAATACAATTCAGGCTGGGAATCAAAGGGTAGATCACATCTTGGAGGAAGTTAGGATGTGCTTGGGGACATTGGCGTAAGACCAAGGGGGGTTAGAGTCTCTGTCACCTGGCAGAGTGTTGCCCTTGGGGATACGGCATCAGTCGAACCCGCGACTCCTGAATTGTACCAAAGGTGGCTTGTGCGACCCTGGCAAGGGCCTGCATGGTGAGTGTTAGAAGTACCCCTCCAGCTAGATAGGAATTCGATTCGAATCGCCGTCGCTCCCGGTTAGTGAGCACTTGACTTGAGTAGCGGCAACGTAGATTCCATTAATTGAACGGATGGTTAATTGGATGATGATATAATGTTGCCTCAATTTATACCTACTATGGTTATTATTGTTTGCTTAATCATCAGATGATTGTTTAGTACAGGTGCTAAGATAGCTGACAGGTAATGCTAAAAATAACTGCAAGTATAGGTTAAAGGAGTTACTACTACTTATGCTTTTCCACAAAACATGATGTCAGCCATCTCCACTTTAAGAAAGCCTTGCATGATCCTTGGTGTCTTTTATTTTCCATTTCGATGGGTAAGTCTGGTGGAGTATATTCTCTTACTCAGGGTTTATTCCCTCCTGTTGCAGATGACATGGTATATCAGGGCTTCTGCAAGAATTGCCTTCACCTGCGGGTGACGAGGACTAGATCACTCGGGCGTGATCGTCTTTTAGTTTACTTTCCTTAATGCTTTTGCGGGATGTTGATCTGTAAGACTGGCAATCATGCTTGAACTAAGTGTGTGTGGGTTTATGCTTCCGCTACTTTATAAACTTGGTTTGTAATAATTGCCACTCCGGGGTGTGTAAGCTTATTTCTGAACTACTTGTGAAATGTAACGTGTGATGCATTTATGTTGAATGATGAGATCTTGGTTGTAAGGGAGTTGGTTTGAAATCCTTCGTGGTTTCGATTGACTACCGGGATTATATGGGCTCAAGTTCAAAAATTTGAGCGTTTCGAGCGCTTGTTTTGTACTTATGCTCTTATAATTTGGATGGTTCTATTACAGCTGGCATCAGAGCAGAATTCAACATTAAACACATCATACGGATATTTCAAAACAAAGGTTTTTGTTTATGAAAAGTGTTTTCAACTTACAAAACATACAAGTGTTAAAAATCTAAAATTATTTCTATAGTATGCCAGTGATCACATCCCTTAGCCCAAATAAGGACTCTTAGGTGGCTTATTAAAGTACTAACTTGGGGGTCTTGTTTGTTTCTGTTTCGTTGTCCATACGGTGTGATATTGTATGGATGCCATCCACTTGGGTGGTAATGTATGGATCAAGCACCTCGACACTCTGGTAAGTGTGAGTTGTGAGAGCATGACTGTCCAACTGTCGGTTTAGGGGAGAGTAGTTGTGGTTACTCGCATATTTACATGTTCAATCTGTATGTATGAGGGTACTTAATTGTGGGTATACATGTCAGGTAGCTTTGATATTGAAGTATATACATCAGGGGATGTATGTATGGAAGGTATTTAGTTTACTGCTTACTTGCATGCTCATATTGGGAACTGTTGGGCTAAAATGTAATCTTCTGTAGGTACACTAACAGCGCAAACGAGTATACCGATAGTTTCGCCTATATGAGAGAGCGTATGTATGCCACCGCCTAGCGTTAGGGTGAGAGGGTGTACGGAACGTGCATGCATCATGTTTAATTCATGTCATACATATCATTTTACTCCCTCCTTAAAACTGTATTGTCCTGACTAAATTAAATTTCGTATCCCCTAAATTATCCTCACCTTAAGTTATGACATGTTTCTACAGATGGCTCGCACCAAGAGAACCACTCGCAAGTCCACTGGAGGCAGGAATCCTCGACACCAGCTTGCTCCACGTGAGCCCCGTCCTGAGCCTACCGTTGAGGAAAGGCTGAGGGCGGAATTGACAGAGGTAACTGCTAAGAGAAATGCGGCCCAACAACATCTGGAGCAAGTGACACATGAAAGAGATCAGGAAACCCTTGCGGTTAAGAGGTTGACAATTGCTCATTGCAACTGTCAGCACATGCTAGTCCACGTGTTGAACCAGCGGAATGAAGCCTGGCACAAAGAGAACATCCTGAGAGCTCGGCTGGTGGAGCTTGAGCAACAGTTAGCAGCTGCAGAAGATTACAACGACAATCTTCATGAGGAAGTGCACCTGCTAAACAATCAGCTCAATCCTCTGCTCCCTCATGACAATGACGATGATGAGGAGATGGGCTTGGGTGTCATCATGGCTGAAGGTGATGATGACATTGAGATTGATGGGCCAGAGGATGTTCCGCCTAAAGAAGAAGAAGAAGAAGAAGAGCTAGAGCTTGCTAGTGATGAAGATAGCGGGAGATCTTCGACACTGAATCGGAGGACGATGTTTAGTTAGCTCATCGCATAGCTACTGCGCTAGAGTTATCTTTTGTTGCCTTCCATGTGTGGGAGAGTGGCTTTGTAATAAATTGTCCTTTGGGATGTAACATCGAACCCTATGTTATCCATGATGTTTGTTTAAACATGCCGAATTCCAGTCATGGGGGATTTCTCATTGTGTTGTGTTCGGTGATGGTGTCATGATTAGTACCCTCCGGTGCTGCGACGAAATCAAGGGCCTCATGTGGTGCGCGACATAAGGTTGTGCTGCTTGGCACGCGCTGGTATCGAGGTGGCTAGTCATGATCCATCATGGAACTCCACCAATGTGTTGTATCCTCGTGATCATTTCCTTGGGTATCCTTTCCTATTTTGGTTAGAAGTTTAGATTGAATCCGGACACCTCTGTTATATAAGTTTGCAACCTCGTTGGTATGGATGTAACCTGTCAGACACGTTGTGCTCCATGTATGTGAGCCTTTAAGAAATTCCATCTTGTCATCGAAGGCTATATTTGTTTGTTAAGTACATCACATGAATGCGTCAATTGATGCGCTTGATGAGGTTGTGTGGTTATGATGAATTATTGTGCTTCGGTTGTTGTGTGAATTCATTTCTCCAATGAAATCAGTTTGGCATATTTACATAATTCATCTACAAATTTCCCACATCGTCAGTGCTCATTGGCTATGCATTTTGCAGATGGCGTACAATCTTTGTCGTGGTCATGGCATTGAGGATGAGGAACCACCACCACCTCCGCCACTGCCCACCTCAGTAGAACTAATGTAGATGGTGGTTGAAGGTCAGCGCCTGTTAGCAGACGCTATGCACCAGTTAGTCAACCGGGATGCTCAGCATGGTCGTTAGGGACTGGAACCAAATCAACACAGTGATTTCAAGGACTTTCTCGACACCAAGCCCCCGCTCTTTAAGGAGGTGGAGGAACCTCTACAAGCTGATGAGTGGTTAAATACCAATGAGCAGAAGTTCCGTCTGCTTCGTCTGACCGATGAGCTGAAGATCGAGTATGCTTCCCACCAATTGCATGGTTCAGCTAGTATTTGGTGGAGTCATTACCGGTCTACGCTGCCCCCTAATGTCCTGATCACTTGGGACCAATTCATGGTGGCTTTTCGTGGGAATTATATTCCTCTAGGTTTGATGGCTATGAAGCACACTGAGTTTATGAGGTTAACTCAAGGTAATAAGAGTTTGACGGAATACCTACAAGCCTTCAATAACCTTGCAAGGTATGCAATTGAGTTTGTGGATACAGATGCAAAGAAGATTGCTAGTTTCAAGCATGGCCTCAGTCCAAAGTTGATGAAGACCATGGGTACTAGCAAGTGTGCCACTTTCAATGAATTTATCAGTGATGCCTTGACCCAAGAGAACAACAACTCTATCTATGCTGCTTCTAAGAGCCATAAGAGGGCCTTTGAGGCGGGTGTTTCACAATCCCGAGCTCCAGTTGCACCGAGGGCTCCTTCTCGTCCTCCTGCTACGGGTGCTAACTTTTGTCCCCCACAAAAGAAGGCTCTAGCCAAGACTGGGTTTCACTAGGCTTATACAGTTTCTCTTCGTAAGGGTAGTTCTAGCCAAGGCAGCTCTAGTGTTCCTCCAAGTAACATGCCTTGCTGGAACTGCAATAAACCAGGTCATTGGGCTAGGAATTGCCCTTATCCTAAGAAGAATGCAAATCAAGGTGGCTGTTAGGGGCACGTTCATTATAATAGCATTGAAGAGATTCCCTCGGGTGACGTAGTCACTGCCGGTAAGTTCCTAGTTGACCAACATTCTGCAGTGGTGCTGTTTGATTCAGGTGCTTCGCATTCCTTTATTAGTCCTATGTTTGCATCAAAGTTTGCACGCAAATTACATACTGTTGAAGGTGGGGGTTATTGCATTAGAGCTACGAGTGGTAATATTCCCACAAATCAAGTAGTTAGTGATGTAGAATTTGAAATAGAAGGGTGAAAGTACTTGCTTACCTTAGTGGTTGTGCCTAGACTAGGCATAGATGTTATTTTGGGAATGAATTAGATGAGTCAGAATGGGATACTCATTGATACATCAACCCATGTAGTTATGCTCAGAGATCCTACTGATCAGAAAGGTTTTCTTGTGCAACTTCCCCAGAAAATTAATCTCTCTGGTGAAGTTCATGCGATGCAAGTGAAGTCAATAGCTGATATTCCCGTAGTATGTGAGTTTCCTGACGTCTTTCCCGATTTGCCGGGATTGCCTCCGGATCAGGATGTGGAGTTTAAAATATAGCTGTTGCCTGGCACTGCGCCCATCTCTAGAAGACCCTATAGGATGTCTCAGAACGAACTAGCTAAACTTAAGGTCCAATTGAATGAACTGTTGAAGAAGGGGCTGATTCGTCCTAGTTCGTCTCCATGGGGTTGTCCTGCTATCTTTGTGAAGAAGAAAGATCAGTCGTTGTGGATGTGTATAGATTATAGACCTTTGAATGCGGTTACAGTCAAGAATAAGTATCCTCTACCACACATTGACATCTTGTTTGATCAATTGTCTAAAGCCAAAGTATTTTCCAAGATTGATCTGAGGTCTGTATATCATGAAATTAAAATTCGTCCTGAAGATGTTCCAAAAACTGCTTTCTCTATAAGATATGATCTCTATGAGTATCTTGTTATGTCCTTCGGCTTGACCAATGCACCCGCGCACTTCATGTACTTGATGAATTCGGTGTTTATGCCTGAATTAACAAGTTTGTGGTGGTGTTTTATAGATGACATCTTGGTGTATTCTGAGAATGAGGAAGATCACGCTGAACATCTACGTATAGTCCTCACAAGACTGCGTGAACATCAATTGTATGCAAAATTCAGTAAGTGTGAATTTTGGCTTCGTGAAGTACCTTTCCTTGGGCATGTATTGTCCGATGGTGGAATTATGGTCAAAAAAGATGGCTGGAGTTGAATATGCGTCAAAAAAGATGGCTGGAGTTGATTAAAGATTATAATCTCCAAGTTCACTATCATCCTGCCAAGGCAAACGTTGTTGCCAATGCTTTAAGTCATAAGTCTCATTGCCATTCTTTAGTTGAAAGTGATTTTCATCTATCTTGTCTTCTACACCCAGCAGTCCTACACCACATCACTATCAGTTGCACTCTCAAGAGTAGAATTATTGAGCTACAAAAGATTGACCCTGGCATATTCCACATCAAGCGTAAGATGAAAGAGCAAGAAACTAAGTATTTCAGGGTAGAAGAAGAGGGTGTGCGGTGGTTTAAGGATAGGTTAGTTGTGCCTAAGGACCAAGAGCTTAGGAATCATATTATGTCTAAAGCACATTCCTCTAATTTGTCCATCCATCCAGGTAGCAGTAAGATGTATCACGATCTAAAGCCATACTATTGGTGGACCAAGATGCGGAAAGAGATAGCTGCATATGTTGCTAGGTGTGATACTTGCTATAGGGTTAAAGCCATGCACATGAAGCTGGATTGCTTCAACCATTTTCTATCCTAGGTTAGAAATGGGAGGAGATAAGTATGGATTTCATTGTTGGACTCCCTCCCATTGTTAAGAACCATAACTCTATTTGGGTAATTGTTGACCATCTAACCATGTCGGCTCACTTTATTCCTGTCCGAGCAGACTATTGTCCTACCGACTATGCTGAGTTATACTTCAATCAGATAGTCTGACTCCATAGGATCCCTCGTACTATTGTTTCTGACTAAGGTCCACAGTTCACTGCACATTTTTGGGAGCACTTACATCATCTTTTGGGAACCAAGCTAGTGAGAAGCTCCGCTTATCATCCCCAGACATCAGGTCAGACTGAACGAGTTAACCAAATCTTAGAAGACATGTTGAGGGCGTGTGTTATTTCATCTAAGGGTTCATGGGAGAAATGGTTGCCCTTAGCTAAGTTTTCGTACAATAATAGCTATCAAGAGAGTATTAAGATGGCCCCATTCAAAGCATTGTACGATCGTAAGTGTAGAACACCACTTAATTGGGTAGAAGCTGGGGAAAGAAGGTATTATGGTATTGATTTTGTTGAGCAAGGTGAAGAACAAGTTCGTACCATCAAAATACATGTGGCTGCAGCCCAATCTAGACAAAAAAGTTATGCCGATCGTCGTAGAAAACCGATTGAGTTTGAAGTTGGAGACTTCGTATATCTGAATGTTTCACCTATGAAGAGTGTAAAGCATTTTGGTGTGAAGCAAAAGCTTGCACCGAGATGCGTGGGTCCTTTTCAGATCATAGGAAAAAGTGGAGCTGTTGCATATAAGATCCAGTTACCTCCTGAAATGAGCGCCATTTTTAATGTCTTCCATGTATCTCAGTTATAGAAATGTCTTTGGGTTCCTAAAGGGAGAGTTCCATTAGGGGATATCAAGCTAGAATCTGATCTAACTTACGAAGAAAAGCCAGTTCGTGTGATTGAAACTCAAGAGCGGGTAACTCGGAGTCGAGTGGTTAAGTGGTATAAAGTTATGTGGCGTAATCAAGGTAGTGAGAGTGATGCTACATGGGAGAGAGAAGATTATTTATGAGAGGGTTATAAGGAATTCTATCAACAATGGTACACTTTCCAAATCTCGGGATGAGATTTTTATAAGGGGGGAGGGCTGTAACACCCCAGGTGTTTGGCTCCCATTTTTGCACTTGCATTTCATAAGCATGAGCATCATTCATCTCATTTATGCATTTGTTTGGCTTGCAACATGAGTATGCAACATACTCTATTAAGTTTGTTTCATAATTGTTAGCTTATGAAATGTGAGTGGTGCCACATGTAGATGCAACATGGGTGTATCATACTTTGAAACATGGCAATCTTGGTAGTTGTCGGTGTTCGGTCCTGTGAGGGTCCTAAGCCAATGAGTGAGTGCCACGTGTCCCTATTCTAGATGGTGATGCAAGGAGAATACACGGGGATTTATCCTGGTTTAGGCAAAAGAAGGCCCTACGTCCAGCGGGGAGGGAGGAGTATTGTATTTCCTTGCACCGAAGTGCTTGCATAGGGGTTACAAGCTGTGAGAGAACCGAGCCCAAGTCTCAAAGGAAAAGTCGGAGTATAAGGGTGATCGCTTGAGACGTTGATCTGTGGGTGGTGTGTCTTTGCTCGTTTGTTGGTTGGTTCGTTGTTGCCTTTGTTTCCCCTTGTAGAGCCCTGTCCTGTCCTTTTATAGGGTAAGAGGAGGCCGGGACGCCGGGGTGCCTTGAGGTGAAGTTTTGTCGATCCTGTAGAGGTGGCTATAGCAACGTGCCCTAGGAACGGCCAGCCATCCCTGGACACCATGGTGACGTCTGGGACGAGATGGTGAAAAGACCTTGAGTCCTATGCCACGTCGGCCTTTCTTCCCTGCTGACCGGCGGTGGGTCAAGGCTGGGTTGAGGCCGGGTTGAGGATGGGTCGACGACGGGCGGATAAGACCAAATCCCTGAGATCATGGGGTATGGTGTGCATAGTGACAGCTTTTCACCTCTGATCATGGGATGGGCAGTAAAAAGTGAGACCTGACACCGGCATTGCTTCCACGTCGGTCACAGCTATAGCCATGACAGTAGGAGTAGTAGGTAGTCGCATTAAATGCTCTGACTTTTGCCTCAGAGCAGGTGAATAAGATGGGTCGAGTGATCTGACCCAGGGTCATGTGAGTCAGAGGGTTGCTGATAGTCAAGATGCCTTATCGAACGGGCCTCGTACGAGTCGGGACGTGGTCGAGGCGTCCCGTCGAGGGTGCCTCGTATGAGTCAGAGTCGGAGCGTAGTCGAGGCGTCCCGTCGAGCTGGCCTCGTGCGAGTCAGAACGCAGTCGAGGTATCTCGTCCGCTGTTTTGGCTCTGTTTCGTTTGTGGATAGTGTTTTGTTTTTCTTAATCATTAATTGTGGGTACCCCTAGTTTGTAGGTACCGACAGTAGCCCCCAAGTCTTTGGGTGAGTGTGGGTCACTCGCTCAGAGGCTCAGTGGTTCATGAACTGAAGTCGTACCATTGTAACTTTTTCTGGTGGGGGCGTGCGAGCGCACCCGCCGGGTGTAGCCCCCGAGGCCTCAGTGGAGTACTTGGACTCCTCCGAGGTCTTTTACGTGCTCTACTGAGGAACGGTCTCGTATAGTGGCGTGCTCTATATTTTTTTATTCGAGGTTTGGTTTCTTGCGGTCGAGCCCCTGAGCCTCGTACGTGTGAGGTCGATCAGAGTCTTGACTGTCTTTTGTCGTTCGACCCTCATGCTCCCTTTTTAGAAAAAAAGAGGAGGGGTGGGGAACGTCATACTACCCTCGTTTGGGCGAGTTTCGACGGCCTCCGGTGAGCTACTAACAGGGGATTCGATTGTGAGCTCGTGCTCCATTCGGTAGGAGTCGGCTAGCGGCCACAGAGGCGCTCTCAAGAATGCTAGAGAGTGGTCGTGTGGATCTCGATTCCTTGCGATGGGATTCGTGGGCTCGATGCCTCCCTCCGAGGGGATTCCTTCGTCAACCTTCTCTTTTAGCCTCGAATACGTCTTGGGGTGCCTCGAGAGCGCTGCTCGAGCCCTGGCCTTTTATGGGCGCATCCCTAGTCGTCCCTGACTCTGTCACTCGAGGGCAGCTATCGAACCCTGGTCGAGGGCCAGCTTTCGATCCCTTGAGATTCATACCAGGATCGGAGCCCGTCATCCAAGTGTCTAGGAATATTCGTCCGCGAATCCCTCTCCTACCCGTTTTGGGCACGTCTTTTCAGGAGGGGAAGCGAGATCGGCGCGGTAGTGGGCGGCGTGGTGCGATGGTTACGACGTGTATAGTGGCCACGTGCCCATATCTGCGGGTTTTGAGGGAGCGGTTAGGTAAGGTCATTGAATGCAAAAACTGCTCCTACCTTTTCGCGTGCCCGTTGGACTTCCATCGGGGAATAAGAGCAAGACTCGGGGTTCCGTTTTCCCTTACAGGCCCTTTGCATTCTCGCCTTCCTTGCCCTACATCGCCCTCTTCGTCATCTTACACCCTTCAGCCGCCATTCAGCGCCGCCGTCGCTTTTTCTCGCCCACGTAGTTTCCCGATGACAATGGCAGGCAAGAGCCAGCTCCTCCCCGCCGACGCTTGGGCCAACTCCTCAGTAACGGAAAGGAGGCTGGAAGAGCTGGTCCGTGACGGGCTTTTGCGGCCGAAGATGAGCCGGACCTAGCTGGAGTGGAGAGCGCCGCCGTCTGACCACCGGGGACCGGCGCCCCTAGAAGGCTACGTGGTGAGCTTCATATGCTTCCACGAGAGGGGGTTCAGCGTGCCGGCTAGCCCCTTCATGCGAGTGCTCCTCCACTACTACAAGGTGGAGCTACACCACCTCGCCCCCAATGCCATCTCGTAGGCCACTATTTTTGCGGTGGTCTGCGAGGGGTACCTGGGGATGGAGCCATAGTGGAATCTGTGGCTTCACCTCTTTAGGGCAGAGCTTTTTGCCAAGAAGGCAGGAGAGCGAGGGGCGCGGTGTGTAGTGCATGCGGGGAGCTGCGTCCCCCAAGTCTGGTCTGGTCAAGGCGACCAGTACATCCCGATACAGTTGGTCTCCTCGAACAGCGGCTAGCACGACGGCTGGTTCTACCTCCGCAACGACGGCGACCAGCTGCCGACATACTCCGGCCTGGTGCTGGTTGCTTGAGAGGAGAACTGGGGGTACGGTGTCGTGGAAGACGAGAAGCCGAAGCTGGAGCCGCTACTCGACGTGCTATGGAGGCTCTGCCAGCGCGAACTGACGACGGGGATGGTGGCCGCAGCGTTTCATCACCGGAGAGTGGTGCCACTGACGCAGCGTCGGCTCTGGCTTGACCAGATGACGCCGGAGGCGCTGTTGGAGGGGAGTAGGATGTCACACAAGTCCCTCCCCCCCTCGACGAGGTCGCTCGATGCGCGCGACGGATGGTGGGGAGTTTCAAGCAGGAGGACGTCGTTAGGGTCCCGATGCGCCCCACTCAAGGCTTTGAGCCTCTGGTGAGTGTTGTTGTTGATGTTCTTGAGATTTTTTGTTTCTGGATTCTTTCCACTGACTTAGTCGAGGTCTATGTACAGGATCTATCGACGGTTAAGGAAATGTGACCGTCACTTTCGGAAGATCAGGTCACTCGGGAGGCTCGACGCCTCTTGGCGGCCCAACAGAAAGAGGAGAAAGACGCCGCCAAGAAGCGTCAAGTCCGCAAGGCCCAGGAGCAGGTGGCGTTGAAGAAGCGTCGACACCAGCAGAGCCTCGATGGGCTCCCACTCGAGGAGTCTCCCTCCGAGATGGTCTCGAGGGAGGACGATGATGACGGCGACGATGACGACGCCTTGTCACGGTACGACACCGCGACTTGTCTAGCGGACCTTCCCGATGTGCGTCCCTTCTTGGAGCCCATTGGGGGGTCGACCTCCCAGGCGTCGAGGGTGGTCTCGGCGCCCATCGAGGGGGAGGAGGAGCCAGGAGAGATAGGGGCCAGAACGGGTCCCTCAATGGGAGGAGTCGCCTCGTCTGGGGCCCCGCAAGAAGGGTCGATGGCGCCGCCCCCACGAGCCTAAGCACCGCGGGCTCAGACGGCGGCCGGGGCAGCGGCGTCGGCGTCGTCATCCGGGGCACCGTCGATGGGCATGAGGACCCGAGGCCAGCTAGCCTCGGTGGCACAGAGGACCTAGGATGCTCCGCCGGCTAGGGCTCCAAGGAGCGCCCGTCCAGCAGGAGGCTCGACGGTAGGGCCGTCGCAGGCGCCGTCGGGTGTCTCTGGCCCGCTGGGGCCTAGGCCCTTGGTTCCCATATCTGGGTAAGCTTTTCTGCCCTATTTTTTGTGATCGGTGATCCCGTTTTTTATTCTGACGTGTTTATTTGTTCCTCAGGCACAAGCGCAAGGCGGAGCTCATGGGTCTGACCCCCGTGAAGGCGCTCCGGTCGGGCGCCGCCGTAATAATGCGGACGGTGGCCGACGCCGCCGCCTGGGTCACAAGACTCTAGGCTGCAACGGAGCGACTAAAGTAGCGGGAGGCGGCTTCCCAAGCGAGGGCGGGTGCCCAGGAGGTTAACGGCTCTGACCCCGCCACGCAGGGGTCAGGGCCGACGGAAGTGGTGGTGCCTAGCGGTGCCAGGCTCGAGGCGCCCAGCACTGGTGGGCCAGAGCCTAGGTCGACAGCGACCACCCAGGCATCCGTTGAGGCCGCTGAGGCCGAAGCATCCGTCCGCGACGCGGGGTGGGCTGATGTTGAAGAAGAACAGGAGGTGGTGGAGGCCCCGCTGGAGGTGGGACAGGAGGCGGCATAGCCAGAGGAGCCGTAGCAGGACCGGCCGGTGGAGCCGGTGGTCGAGGTGGAGAGAGGGGCGGACGCACCACCGCCCATCGTCCCGGTGGTGGCACCGGTGGTCGAGGTGCTAGCCCCGCCGCAAGGGTCGACCCCGGCCCTGATCGACCTCACCCTCGATGACTCCTCTGTCGACAAGGGGAAGCAGGTGGCGGACATCGAGGCGGCCGAGGCCGCAGATTGGGCCGATACCTCTGTGGCGTCTGAGGGTGACCAGGCTGAGGCGTCAGCCAGGTGGCCAGACTTTGCCGGGTTGGCACTCGTGCGGGCGGAGGAGGAGCTTCCACGCTGGGGGAGGTCGACCCTCGAATTTAGGGACGTGTCCAACCATAGCGCCGAGCCCATCTTTGCGCTCAACGACAAGGGTGAGGTCACCACTAGGAGTACCTCGAGGGACTCTGGAAGCACACAATGCAATCCCTGCATCTGGTTTCGGATACCCTGGCACGGGGCATGTCAGAGGCCTTCGAGGTAAGCCAGATTTGGTAGTTTTTTGTTTTTCATTTGCGTTTTATTCCTTTCCTTGGTTCTGATTTTTGGGTTTTAACCGTGGTCAGGAGCTTAAGGAGCGTTCCCGTCCCAAGTCGCTCTTCATTCGTCATGAGAGCGGCGTGTGGGCGGCGCTCGCCCGTCAACGGGCTTTGGTCGGGGAGGCCAACAAGCGGCTCTCCCAATAGAGCACCGAGACGGCCAAGCTTCATGTCGCCTACGCGGCGGTCAAGGAGGAGGTGGCACAGGCACGGGTGGCCGAGGCTACAGCGCGTGAAGACACGGCAAGGGCCAAGGAGGAGGCTGCCAAAGCCTACGAGGACCTCGTGCCACTGCTGGCACGCATGAAGGAGCTCGAGGAGGACATCGCCTTGGATGGTGGCCAGTGCGATGCCCTCAACACCTAAGTCAGGATGGCATCCACCCACGTCAGAACCTTGGAGAGCGAGGTTGTGACGTTGTCGGGGGCGGTCCGAGAGAGGGACGAGGCTCTCTCAGGCACCAGCCGGGAGGTTGAGGTGCTGAGGGCGGCGCTTCACGACAAGGATGAGGCTCTCCGAGCATCTGAGAAGACATGCGGGGAGCTACGCGATGAGGTCGTGGGTTGGCAGACCCATTCTGAGGGTAAGCTTCTTGCAACGCAGTGGCCTTGACGTCGAGGTCCCGGGCTTGTGCTAACTTGATGCTTGTGTTCCAGAGTTGGAGAAGGAGTAGCAGGCGGCTCAGGTGACGGCCACCTCGTTCCAGAACCTTTTCGAGGCCGAGACCCAGCGGACTCAGTTGCTTCAGGGCGCCATCTCTTCCGTATGCGACGGCCTAGGGGTCGAGCCCGACGCTGATACTGAGGAGGACACCCCAGGGAACTCCTTCGTCCGCCGGATGGTGGCGCTGGGCCGCCTCATTCGTGAGAGGGTACGAGGCGGACTTCATCACGGCATGAAGAGGGCTCTGGCTGTCGTTCGGTCCGGATTTGTGTATGACATGGAGCTCGTCACTGATGGCTTCATCATGGATCTGGATCGGACGGACGAGGAGAATGAAACCGCCTGCCTGGGCCTGATTGAAGCCGCTGAGGAGCCTGGAAGTCGCCTGGCCAAACTCTTCAAGGTCGAGGTGGTTCCGCCTGCCGACGATGAGGGTCTGTGAGCCGAATCTGGGCACAGAGGCCCATGTAATAAGTTAGTGTTTGTAACTTTGGTCGTAGTGGCCTCGGAGGACATGGAACGCTCGAATGTAAACTTGTACTGATCGTTAAGTTTTGTTTGAGTTTTTTCTTTCCTTTATTGCTTGAATCACGTTCTCGTATGATTTACTTAGCGCACGGTCACGCCCCTTGGCGTAAGGGAGCAAGTGGAGGTACCGTAGCCTCGGAGGCGTAAGTGATCTCATGGCTCGACTGCCCCCGAGCTTTAGGGTGCGTTTGCGGCCTTGCAGATCATGTAAGAACTTGATTTGAAGTGATCGGGGATGTACTCTTTTTCAAAGTTATGAACCGTTACTAAGTCTACTTAGCGCGTGGTCACACCCCTAGGCGTGAGGGGTGAGTGGAGGTACCGTAGCCTTGGAGGCGTAAGTGATCTCATGGCTCGACGACCCTTTGAGCCTTAGGGTGCTCCCATGGCGTTGTCGACTTAAGTGGCAGTTCTCTTTTTTGAAAAAGAGTACAAGTTTTTTCAGGGACAGGGGTTCCCCCCTTGCAGCCCCCGAGGGAGGGTCGATTCTGAGAAAACAGAGTCGATCCTTCCTAGTTGTTATGAAAACAAAGCTTTGAACACTGCTATATTCTTTATTGATGAGATTGAAAAGAACTTTACAGAGCCTCAAGGCCTTTTAAGGGAAAAAGTGACGTAGCTGTTCAATGTTCCAAGCGTTGGTCAAGATTTCACCCTTCTCGTTCGATAGCTTGTAGGTGCCGGGCTTTAATACTTCTGTGATGATGTATGGCCATTCCCATGGCGGCGTGAGCTTATGTCGTCCCTTGGTGTTCTGGCTTCGCCGTAGCACCAGGTCACCAACATTGAGGTCGCGCCTACGGACATGTCTGTCGTGGTAGCATCGGAGACTCTGTTGATACCTGGCAGAATGCAACAGAGCCACATCGCGGGCTTCCTCGAGCTAGTCGAGGGCGTCCTCTCTCGTGGCATCGTTATTTTTTTCATTGTAGGCCTTCAGCCTCAGGGATCCGTATTCTACATTAGTTGGGAGCATAGCCTCGGATCCATAGACTAAGAATAATGGAGTGAACCCCGTGGCTCGACTCGGCGTTGTTCTTAGGCTCCACAGGACCGAGGGTAGCTCGGTAGCCCATTTCTTGTCGTGTTTGTTTAGCTTGTCAAATATTCTGGGTTTCAGGCCTTGTAGGACCATACCGTTGGCACGTTCTACTTGGCCATTTATTTTTGGATGAGCTATGGCCGACCAGAGCACACAGATGTGGTGGTTGTCGCAGAAATCCAAAAACTTTTTGCCAGTGAACTGGGTGCCATTGTCCGTGATGATGCAGTTGGGAACCCCAAAGCAGTGGACGATGTCGGTAAAAAAGAGCACAGCTCGCTCAGACCTGATGCTGGTGATAGGACGGGCCTCGATCCACTTGGAAATTTTATCAATGGGACGAGTAAGTGGGTGAAGCCGCTAGTTGTCCTTTTCAAGTGTCCAACTAGGTCGAGCCCCCAAACAGCTAACGACCACGTGATGGGGATAGTTTGCAGGGCGTGAGCCAGGAGTTGGGTATGTCTCGCATAGTACTGGTAGCCTTTGCAGGAGCGTACTAGCTTGATAGTGTTGGAGACTGCGGTCGGCCAATAGAAACCTTGTCGGAAAGCGTTTCCGACAAGGGTTCGAGGCACTACATGATGACCACAAGCCCCCGAGTGCAGATCATTGAGCAGGTTTCTACCTTCCTCATTTGTGATACAGCGTTGGAGGACGCCAGTAGGGCTGTGGCAATACAGCTCCCTGCTGTCGCCAAATATCACAAAGGACTTGGCCCGGCGAGCGATCCGTCGAGCCTCGATCTTATCTCAGGGGAGGTCCCCTCGAATGAGATGGTCGATGTATAGAATACGCCAGTCAGGCTTGGGGTTGGATGGTGGGGTCGAGCCTTCCACCTACATGGCCTCAGCCCCAGTCGAGGGGGCTTCTGCCTCAGGTGGGGGGTCGAGTGACGGCCCGTCGACCCCTCCGTCCATCTTGATGTTAACGGACGGTTGGCGGAGATCTCTCGCAAAAACATCTGGTGGAACCGTAGTTCGACTGGACGTGATTTTTGCGAGTTCGTCGGTAGCCTCATTGTACCTGCGTGCGATTTGGTTGAGCTCGAGGCCGTGAAACTTGTTCTCAAGGCGCCGTACCTCTTCATAGTAGGCCTCCATCTTGGGATCATGGCAACTCGAGCTCTTCATGACCTAGTTGATTACGAGCTGAGAGTCACCTCGAACATCGAGGTGTCAGACCCCTGGTTTGACGGCGATTCGCAAGCCCATGACGAGCGCCTCGTATTCGATGATGTTGTTGGAGGCAGGAAAATGAAGCCAGATGATATAGCACATGTGGACTCCAAGGGGTGAGATGAAGAGCAAACCTGCGCCTGCCCCTATTTTCATCAGTGACCCATCGAAGTACATGGTCCAAAGCTCAGCTTGGAGCTGAACCGGAGGAAGTTGAGTGTCAGTCCACTCCGCTAGGAAATCTGCTAGTACTTGGGATTTGATGGCCTCACGCGGCGCATAAGAGAGGGTCTTGCCCATGAGCTCGACCGCCCACTTGGCTATCCTACTCGAGGCTTCCCGGTTCTGGGCTATCTCTCCTAGAGGGAAAGAAGAAACCACAGTCACTAGGTGGCCCTCAAAATAGTGATGGAGTTTACGCCACGTTAAGACGATGGCGTACAACAGCTTTTGAATCTGTGGGTAGCGAACCTTGGTTTCTGAGAGCATCTCGCTAATGAAGTATACCGGTCTCTGGATGAGCAAGGTATGTCCTTCCTCTGCCCTCTCAACAACCAAGATCGCGCGGACTACTTGTGTCATCGTGGCGACATAAAGTAGGAGCGGTTCCCCTGGGGTCGGAGGGACGAGGATCGGTGAGTTAGAGAGTGTAGCTTTGAGCTTTGCAAGGGCTTCCTCGGCCTCGAGGGTCCACGAGAAGTGTTCCGATTTCTTTAGGAGATGATATAGTGGGAGTGCTTTTTCACCGAGGCGTGAAATGAAGCGACTGAGGGCTTCTAGGCAGCCCGTGACCCTCTGCACGCCCTTCAGATCTCGAATAGGGCCCATCTTGGTTATTATGGTGATCTTTTCCGGGTTGGCCTCGATGTCATGCTCGGAAATGATGAACCCTAGAAGCATGCCTCGAGGAACACCGAAAACACATTTCTCGGGGTTGAGCTTGATGTTCTTTGCCTAGAGGCATTTGAACGCAACGTCGAGGTCATTTATCAAATTATCGGCCTTTTTGGTTTTGACAATGATATCATCGACGTAAGCCTCGACGGTTGGTCCGATGTGTTCCCCAAAAACATGTTGCATGCATCACTGGTACATAGCCCCTGTGTTCTGGAGACAAAAGGGCATAGTGACATAGCAATACATGCCGAACGAGGTGATGAACGAAGTCACGAGCTGGTTGGACTCCTTCATTTTGATCTGGTGGTAGCCGGAGTATGCAACTAAGAACGAAAGAGTTTCACATCCCATAGTGGAATCAACGATTTGATCAATGCATGGCAAAGGAAAATGAACTTTTGGACATGCTTTATTTAAACTAGTGTAGTCTACACACATCCTCCACTTCCCACTCTTTTTCTTAACTAATACGGGATTAGCTAGCCACTCAGGATGATGAACCTCCTTGATGAATCCGGCCTCCAGCAGTTTGTGTATCTCCTCACCGATGACCTTGCGCCTTTCCTCGTCGAAGCGGTGCAAGCGTTGCTTCACCGGTTTGGAGCCGGCTCGGATCTCCAAGGCGTGCTCAGCGACTTCCCTGGGTATGCCCGGCATATCCGAGGGACTCCACACAAAGATGTTGACGTTTGCGCAGAGAAAGTCGACGAGCACTGTTTCCTATTTGGGATCAAGGGTGGCGCTGATGCTCAGTGCCTTTCCCTTTGGGTCAGCGGGGTCGAGGGGCACGAGCTTGACGTCTTCTGCGGGCTCAAAGCTGCCAGCGTGGTGCTTGGGGTCGGGGATGTCATTGGCCAGATCGTCGAGGTCCGCCGCCAAGGTCGCCGACTCCAAGACGGCTTCTCCATGCTCGACGCACTCGATGTCACACTCGTAGGCGTGTTCGTATGAGGGCCCGACATTTATGACACCATTGGGGCCTGACATCTTGAGCTTGAGGTAGGTGTAGTTCAGGACTGCCATGAATCGGGCATAACATGGGCACCCAAGGATGGCGTGGTACGTTCCACGGAATTCGACCACTTTGAAAGTGAGAGTTTCCTTTTCTGAAGTTGGTGGGAGTGCCAAAACAGACAGGCAGGTTGACCTGGCCAACGGGCTCTGCTCGCTTTCCTGGCATGACTCCATGGAAGCCCCCGACACTAGGTTGGAGGCACGTCCTCTCAATCCCTAGGAGGTCGAGGGTCTGACCATAGATGATGTTAAGGCTACTACCGCCATCCAGGAGCACCTTGGTGAGGCGTGTGTTGGTGATAATGGGAACGACAACAAGTGGGTAGACCCCAGGGTTGGGGACGTAGTCTGGGTGATCATCACGGTCGAAAGTGATGGCTACCTCAGACCAGTCAAGGAAGAGGGGGTCGCCGGCTGCACAGAGAAGACCTCTCGACGTTCTCGCTTGCGCTGGCGCACCGAGAGGTGTGTCGAGGGTCCTCCGTATATCATGAAGCAGTCGTGGATCTCAGGGAACCCCTTGTCCTTGTCGTCACCCTTGGGATCTTCCTTTTTGCCGTCCTTCTTGACGCCTATGCCTTCAAAATATCTTCGGAGCATGTGGTCGTCCTCGAGATTATGGTTCATGGGCCCCTTGTGGTAGGGACACAGTTCTTTGAGCATTTTGTCGAAGATGGCCCCGCCGGGGGGCCCTCGAGGTTTCTTGCGATCAGCAGCAGCGACAAGGTCGTCGACCGGGGCCTCGAGCTTGCCCTACTGGTTCTTCTTCTTCTTCCTGTTGTTCCTTTTTGAGCCCCGACTAGAGCTCGCGGGATCATCCACCTTGTGCTTCCCCTTGTCCTGATCACCACCAAAGATGGCACCAACCGCCTCCTCACCGGCGGCGAAGTTGGTGATGATGTCCATCAAACCGTTGGCAGTGATGGGGGTGTTACGGCCCAGCTCTCAGACCAACTCTTTGCAGGTGGTACCAGAGAGGAAGGCCATGATCACGTCGGAGTCAGTGATGTTGGGGAGCTCGGTGCGTTGCTTGGAGAAATGCCGGATGTAATCCCAGAGGGATTCGCTCGGCTTCTGCTTGTAGCTTCAGAGGTCCCATGAGTTGCCGAGGCGTATGTAGGTTCCCTTGAAGTTCCCCTTGAACACTCTCACAAGGTCATCCAGTCGTGGATTTGTCGAGGTGGGAGATCCTCGAGCTAGGCTCGAGCGGTGTCTGATAGGAACAGGGGGAGTTGCCGGATGATGACCCGGTCATCGGTGGCCCGACCCAACTGACATGCCAAGCGGAAATCAGCGAGCCAAAGTTTGGGTTTGGTCTCGCCGTTGTACTTGGTAAGAGTCATGGGGGGCGAAACTGAGCCGGGAGTATTGTTTCACGAATGGCCTTGCTAAAGACCCGGGGACCCGATGGCTCAGGTGAAGGGCTTCGATCTTCTGAGCTGTCGTAGCGCCCGCCTCTGTGCACGTGGTTGCCTCGAGCCACACCGTCACCATGTTTGCGCGTGCGGCGCTCAACGATGTTGCCACCGGTATCTCGAGGTTCTTGGTTGTCGGCGACGTGCTCAGGGACAGGGGCCGCCTTGTTCCATTGGGCATGCTCAGGATGAACCGAGGCCTCTCTCTCCTATCGAGAGGGCTCGGTAGGCTGCTCTGAGGCAGGCTCGCATCGCCTCGAGGCAGAACTCTCGCCCTGCTGCATGGCAGCGGTCTCGATGACTCCTCAGATTTCATCTCGGGCTCGACGAGCGTTAGGGTTCGATGGCTCGGGCATGTTACAAAGGAGCATGGCGGCGGTGACCACGTTCTGGCTGGCTCGACCAAAAATCAGGGGGTCGACTGCCTGATCCTCGAGGATGCAACGATTGATGTCACGAGCTCTTTCTCGAGCTCCTCCGCCATGTGCGCATGTCGTACGCTCTTGCTCGAGGGTTCGCTGTAGTAGACGCAGGTTTTCTCGTTCCTCATTGAGCCTGTCCTGCAACTCACGGATTTGCTCGAGCTGCATTCCTTGGTCCGCAAGGAATTGAGCCTCATCCCGCTTGGCAAGGAGCTTGACATGAGGTGGCTTGTTCCTTCCTTCAACGGGTGCCTCATCCTCTGAATCTGATGCGCTAATTCCATCGTTGTGGAAGCATTCGTGGGTCAGGTCATAGGTGTCATCGACAGAGTCGGAGTCAGGAGCGTTGAAGTAGTAGTATGATGGGTGCATGTGAGGTCGTTAGTCTCTAGGGTCGTAACATCGGGAAGTAGTTGCACGGGGCTCCGTTTCTAGGGTCTCCGTAGAGTCCAGGTACTCGGAAGTCGGCGTGGATGCAACAAGGTTGAGAGTGGAGCGTAGATGGTGTCCGAGGAGTTCCTCGTAAGCACGCATGCTGGTGCTTACAGAGGAAGCATACGCCCGGGCAACCGAGTCTAGCCCAAACAGAAATGCTGATGAAGGCGTCGTTCCTTGTGCTGGTGTAGTCGGATCGGGTGGTGGTGGCATCACACCAGGCGGTAGAGCGGTGGAACTCCCTGTCAGCATCTTGCCCTTAGCCAAGCTCATCCTACACAGATCCTCAGCAAGGAATTCCATGTTGGCGTTCGGCTGAGAGGCGCTGGATTGGGGAATCCAACCATCCTCTGCAAGGCGATGATGGTGGTTGCGCTGGGCTCGTCGTTGTCTGGTGGCTCATGACTGACGAGAGCGACAGTACCAGCGCAGGGCTCCCCCGGGCTGGGAGAGCTCATGGTCCTCATCAGTCGGGTGTCTGGGCGGGAGGAGGACCATGTCGTAGCCGTGGCCAAGCGACATGAACTCCAAACTCCCAAACCAGATCATCGTGGCCAACGGGAGCGGGCGTTCGGGGTCAGCCATCCAGAAAAATGGTGAGAAAATGATGTTGGCACGCAGCTTCCCCTACCTGGCACACCAACTATCGGCGTTCGGTCCCATGAGGGTCCTAAGCCAATGAGTGAGTGCCGTGTGTCCCTAATCTAGATGGTGATGCAAGGAGAACACATGGGGATTTATCCTGGTTTGGGGAAAAGAAGGCCCTACGTCCAGCGGGAAGGGAGGAGTATTGTATTTCCTTGCACCGAAGTGCTTGCGTAGGGGTTACAAGCTGTGAGAGAGGGAACCGAGCCCAAGTCTCAAAGGAAAAGTCAGAGTACAAGGGTGATCGCTTGAGACATTGATCTGTGGGTGGTGTGCCTTTGCTCGTTTGTTGGTTGGTTCGTTGTTGCCTTTGTTGCCCCTTGTAGAGCCCTAGCCTGTCCTTTTATAGGGTAAGAGGAGGCCGGGACGCCGGGGTGCCATGAGGTGAAGTTTTGTCGATCCTGTAGATGTGGCTGTAGCAACGTGCCCTAGGAATGGCCGGGCATCCCTGGACACCATGGTGACGTTGGGGACGGGATGGTGAAAAGACCCTGAGTCCTGTGCCACGTTGCCTTTCTTCCCTGCTGACTGGCGGTGGGTCAAGGCTGGGTCGAGGCCGGGTCGAGGATGGGTTGACGACGGGCGGATAAGGCCGAATCCTTGAGATCGTGGGATACGGACCTTGTCGTATCTTCCCTCGAGGGTGATCAGTGGCAAAACAGTGTGTAGTATGGTGTGCATAGTGACAGCTTTTCACCTCCCATCCTGAGATGGGTAGTAAAAAGTGAGACTTGACACTAGCATTGCTTCCATGTTGGTCACAGCTGTAGCCATGACGGTAGGAGGTAGTAGGTAGTCGCATTAAATGCTCTAACTTTTGCCTCAGCGCAAGTGGATAAGATGGGTCGAGTGATCCGACCCGGGGTCATGCGAGTCGGAGGGTTGCCGATAGTCAAGTTGCCTTATCAAACGGGCCTCGTACGAGTCGAGACGCAGTCGAGGCGTCCCGTCGAGGGTGCCTCGTACGAGTCAGAGTCGGAACGTAGTCGAGGCGTCCCGTCGAGCCGGCCTCGCGCGAGTCGGAGCGCAGTCGAGGTATCTTGTCCGCTGTTTTAACTCTGTTTCATTTGTGGATAGTGTTTTGTTTTTCTTAATCATTGATTGTGGGTACCCCTAGTTTGTAGGTACTGACAGTAGTATAACATGGTAGGGTTAATTGTTGCAACAAGAGCTTGAAACATATGCAACATGGTGGTGCAACATTTTAGTTGAAATGTTTGTTTTGTTTGTTTCAACCTATGTGACTTTTGGATTTTGGTGTAACCAAGGTGTACAGTGGTCAATTATGTCCTATAGTACCTTAACCACACTTAGGATCATCAGTGGAACAATGTTCATGTTGACTAAAATGACCAAATTGCCCTCCTAAGTGCTATTGACCAAGTTTTGACCTCTACAATGCTTTAGTTTGACTATTTAAAAAGTCTAGCTTAGAGATCTTACATGAAGGTGCTCCCTTAATCAAAGTTGTAGAGAATTTCATAGGGAACAAAAGTCTCAATATGGCCATCTCATGAAAATGGCTAGAACCTGCTCAAACAGGGCCCACAATCCAGGTTTTCCATGTTGTTTTCACACTTAGAAAAATTTCGAAGCCTTGCACTGACTTACAGTTTCATGAGACCTCTTTGAGACCTTGTATCTCCCAATCTAGGCTGAACCAGTCCAAGCCCCAATTAACAAAGTTGTAGTACTAATGTAGCTCTACAACTTTGTTGTTATCATCTACTGCTAATTCGAGCCAGATTAGGATATATGGAGGCTCAAAGTATGGCTGTCAGTCACCCCTATTGACACCTGAGACTGAAACTTCAGTTCAGTCATGGCCGACCGTAGTTAGGAGCAGGGTGCCGCATGGCTGCTCGTGCGTGCGTAGGACGCCACGGCGTCGCTTTTGCATGTCCTTAGAAGCAACATCCCGAGCCTCGGTCGGTTTTCCCCATTCCCTCGCCTCTCTTCTTCTCTCGCAGCTTTCTCCGATGAGTAGCGCCACCGTGAGCTCGCCACGGCCGCACTCACATGTCACCACATTGCAGCCCACCAAATCATGCCCACAGCTCTACCACCACCTCATGAACCTCGTCGACCACTCTATTGGGGCAGCCGAGCTCAGGGTAAGCAGCATTGCCGATTTTCCCTGCTCGTAGTTCACCAGAGCGCTGCCGCCCCCGTAGTCCTCCATGGCCAGCACTGCACAGCACTCCTCCATCCCATCTCACCCTCATTTCATCTTTCTTGTGGTCTATAGAAGCTTAGGTGAAGACGTCATCTCTTGGTTTGAGCTGTAGAGGTCGGAACGGAGGGGAGCCGTAGCAAGCTCTCGCCGCGGTCGTCATTGCCGCATGGGCAAGCTTCTTCCCATTCTCTCTCTATAGCTGGCCCTTGGCCGAGTTAGGGTGCGCATAGGGTGCACCATTGGTCGTAGTGCAACCTCCGAAGATGTAGGGCCCTATCCCATCGAAGCCTAGCCGGAACATGGAGTTCGCCGGAGTGACCCATGCGCCGCCGTGGTACGGAGCACGTGGCCCGGCCTCTCCGTCGCACCACCGTCCATTTAGAGCACCTCATCTTCTCCACCATCGTTCACCGGTCCTTCTACCTCTCTTCCCTTGCCGTTTTGGTCACCGGTGATGACCAGAGCACGGCGTCCTACCACCACCGTCCACCACCGCCACGGTCAGCCCCTCCCCAAGCCGGTAGAGTCTAGGATTTATGGTTCACCCGATGCGGGGGGTTGAGGCGAACCTAGTGGTGCCCTCAGCCTCACCGGAATCGCCACCGGCGGTGAGCTCTGGCCACCACCGTTCCTCCTCAGCTTCCTCTCTCTCTGTCTGGTGGGCCCTGCCTGTCAGGCGTGCACGGGCGGGAGCCGACGTAGGCCGCACGTGGTGTTGGTTGGGCCGGCCCAGTAGCATATAGGGTTTAGTTTTTTATTTTGTTTTGTTATTTTTTCACAGATCGTAATGCCATTTTGTAAAATCCATATCTCAAGAAATATAGATCCAAATGAGGTGATTCCAATTGTGTTAGGGTCTGTATAAAATGTAGTAATTAGGAAAAATATAAAATGTATATGTATGATGGAAATGCTAGAAGAATTAAATAGAAACTTAAAAGGTGTTTCAAAATGGATGCAAAATTTTTAATTTTATAACTTAAGTTATAGTGCTCCAAAAATTATGAAATTTTGGGGGGGGGGGTTAACTCATTTCTATGCTAGCTCTGGTAAAAATTTGGGTGCTATTGCTTGAGTAGTTTTCAAGTTATGCTTTTGTCATTTTATATTAGGAGATAATTGAATGAATTTTCATAATTTTTCTATATGTGCAATGCTCATGAAATTTTATGGAGAGTGTCCTGGTACCTTAAGGTTGCGAAGAAAAATATTGTTTTTGTTGTTTGATACTTTTCAATATGATTTCTTAATTATGCTAAAAAACAGCCTTGCTGGCTTGTGAATTTTGTGTAGGGAGTTTCTTTTGATAACTTTCACTCAAATTTTTTACCATAGCCTCATGGTAGGGTATAGAGTCACCTTTAATTTTTGTAGAATTTTCTGAGTAGTTTGCATATAGGTTTATTTTTGCACTTAATTATTTAATTAAATTAAGAAAAGGATTATAATAAATGACTTGGGTTGACATACCTTACTTTCCAGTGGTTTTAGCTCATATGTGAACTAGTAGTGCCTTTGGTTTGGTCAAAAAGTTAATTTGGCAGATAAGTAAAGAATTAATTTTCATATTTCTAGGTTGTCTGGATAGCTGGTAGCATTTCTGGGTTTAGACCTTGATAAAGGTGTTTGCTAGACCTCTTGTGAATACCAAAGTGGTAGTAAACTTGTTAAAATTGCTTGTGTCAAAATTTGGTGGCATTTGGCCCAATAGTTTAGGAGTTATAGCTGTTTGAAGTTGCTATCCAGAAATGGCTGCTCTTTGTTTGGAGAGGACAGATTTCTGGAACTTTAAGATTTCGACTAAGTTAACTTGGAAATCAAGCCTTGAGGTCTAAAAATGAATTGTAGAGCACTTTATAAGCTTTCCATATTGTCTTGTATTATATCATTTAGATTTATGAATCTCTAGTTATGGTTAAAATACTTAGCTGCTGTCTAGATTGGTGTTGTGCTATATTGTACTTGGGTTTGTGTGAGCCCAAGTGATGTTACTCTTATCAATTGTTTAGGTGCTAGGTCCTTAACTGAGGAAGAGCAATTGTACATTAGGTTGTGTAGACTTGGTAAGTGCTTCTCTACCGGAGAAGAAATTTGCGCATGTTGTAAAGTGATTTGAATAGAGCACTAGTGTTGCAGTAGTTTACATTGCATTCACTAAGCATGTTGCATTCATTATTATGCATCCATGAGATTCATTTGTGCATTCATGCAATAGGTGTTCCGGAGGGGGTGACACTCCTAGAATTCGTGGAAGCACTTCTGGAGGAGGAGCAAGAGCAGCCGAAGGAGCTAGAAGAACCAGCCGGCGAAGGAGTTCCCGAAGACGAGCTACCTGAGTGCCTGGACCACCGCCCTTCTCCCTTCCTAAAAGGCAAGCCTCGGTGCATGCTGACCTAACCTTTCTATATATATATATCATTTGAGTACTTTTTACTTGTTCATTGCATTAAGTTATAGGAGTTGAATGAAAACACTTACTGCATTATATCTATCCTTGTCCAGATACCGAACTTGAATCCCAAGTAAAGTTTAGGCACGTGTTAATGCTTAGCCCTGCTTAGTGCGGTAGAAGTCAGGTGACTTCTGGTCATCCGCAAGATTTTGGTGAAGTGGGTCACGAGTGGCTATATTGGCTATCATGGATGGAACCATGCTTAAAAATGAATTTGAGACCGGGCGGGAGTTCGATAGTGCAGCCGCAAGACACTTCACGTCTTGGGTGCGAAGCTATGCCCGTTTGAGTCATTTAAGGACCGATTTGCTATACGTCCTTGAGTCATGTTGAATGCAGTCTAACACTTAGTTGGCCGGATAAGCCGTTCCGACCATGAAACCGAGTAATACAGTTCAGGACGAGAATCGAAGGGTAGGTCACATCTTCGAGGAAGTAAGGATGTGCTTGGGGACATTGGCATAAGACCAAGGGGGGTTAGAGTCCCTGTCACCTGGCAGAGTGTTGCCCTTGGGAATGCGACATCAGTTAAACCCATGATTCCTGAATTGTACCAAAGGTGGCTTGTGTGACCCTGGCAAGGGCCTGCGCGGTGAGTGTTAGAAGTACCCCTCCAGCTGGACAGGAATTTGATTCGAATCGCTGTTGCTCCCGGTTAGTGAGCACTTGACATGAGCAGCGGCAACGTAGATTCCATTAATTGAACGGATGGTTAATTGGATGATGATATAATGTTGCCTCAATTTATACCTACTATGGTTATTATTGTTTGCTTAATCATCAAATGATTGTTTAGTACAGGTGCTAAGATAGCTGATAGGTAATGCTAAAAATAACTGCTAGTACAGGTTAAAGGAGTTACTACTACTTATGCTTTTCCACAAAACATGATGTCAACCATCTCCACTTTATGAAAGCCTTGCATGATCCTTGGTGTCTTTTATTTTCTGTTTCGATGGGTAAGTCTAGCTGAGTACATTCTCATACTCAGGGTTTATTCCCTCCTGTTGTAGATGACATGGTATATCAGGGCTTCTGCAAGAATTGCCTACACCTGGCGGGTGACGAGGACTAGATCACTCGGGCATGATCGTCTTTTAGTTTACTTTCCTTAATGCTTTTGCGGGATGTTGATCTATAAGACTGGCAATTGTGCTTGAACTAAGTGTGTGTGGGTTTATGCTTCCGCTACTTTATAAACTTGGTTTGTAATAATTGCCACTCCGGGGTGTGTAAGCTTATTTCCGAACTACTTGTGAAATGTAACGTGTGATACATTTATGTTGAATGATGTGATCTTGGTTGTAAGCGAGTTGGTTTGAAATCGTTCATGGTTTCAATTGACTACCGGGATTATATGGGCTCAAGTTCAAAAATTTGAGCGTTTCGGGCGCTTGTTTTTGTACTTGTGCTCTTATAATTTGGACGGTTCTGTTACAGCGGCAACCCCTCTTCTGTTAATCACAACAATGACCTCGGGCTTGAATTCGAGAAAATACAGGGGGGTTTCTGCAGAACCTATGACTCATGTGAATAGTACTATAGGGACTGATTTGTGATAGTTTTCATGAGGTTTCTGGATAGATCTGGGAACTTAGCAAAGTTTTTCATGATAATGTTCTTTGTTGTGAAACTTGTTTATACAAAAGTTGTATATAACTCATGTATCTAGATTCTATTCAAATTTGGTGGTATTTGGCCAAGTAGTTTATGAGTAATGCATGTTTCAAGTTGGAGATCAGAGATGACTGCTCTCTGTTTGTCAGTAATAGATTCTGGAACTTTGTAATTTTGATTTATTTAACTTGTGAATCCTGCTATGATGATATTATATGATATGTAGAGAATTTCATAATCTTTCCAGAATGTCTTCTTTCAAGTCATTTGGATTTGTAGAACTACATATATGATTGATTTATTTACCTACTGCATGTATGTCCAGAATTGCTGAAAATACATGAATGCTTGGTTAACTTGCTTGCATGTTGCTAAGTGTGATTCATGTCCTAGGTGATTAAGTTAGTACACTTGAGGCTTTGTAAATCTTGTGTCATGCTTGGTATTGCATTATTTGCTATCTTAGCATGATAGGTTGAGTGATGTTTAAGTTAAGCATCTTAAGTGTATTTGGTGTAAATTATGCTGGTCTTGCTTACTGTTTGTGATGCATCATCCATTGCACTTTCATATATTCACACACTTGCATCTTGCATCTCATCTAGGTACGCTAGATGCACCGCGTGAAGGACATGATGCAGGGCTAAACAAAAAGATGGTGTTCGGTGGATCCATCCCGAAGATGGAAGAACCCCCAAGTGAATACGTGGAGTGGAGATGTTCCACAAGATGGTGCAAGCTAACTCGACTGATTTGAGTCTAATCCTAGGCAAGCCCCGAAGCATTATAAGTCTCCTAATTTCTAAAAATGCAATTGAGTATATATGTTATATGTATTGTTGCATTAAGTTATAGGTGTTGAATGAAAACACTTGCTGCATTGATATCCCATCCTTGTCCAAAAAGTATACCATGAATCCTATTAGCTCAGGATCAAGTAGATGCTTAGTCCTGCTTTAAGCGGTAGAAGTTAGGTGATTTCCTATCACCTGCGAGCTTAGGATTATATATATGGCACAGTTGGCTATATTTGCTATCGTGGAAAAGAACCATGTGTTAATGAAATGAAATGAGACCGGGCGGGATGACAATAGTGAAGCAACAAGACATGGAGGTCTTGGGTGTGGATCTATCCACATCTGTGTTGATTAAGGACCGATTTTTGGAGCCTTTCCATGTCATGTTGAACACATGCCTCTCTCTTAGTTAGCCGAGTCTAGAGACCGACCATGAAGCTGAGTAGCTCAACTCAGGCCGGGAGTCGGCAAGTATAAAGTGCGCCTCGGAAGAGAGCCATAGGCGTGAGTCCAAGGGCAGGTGATTTAAAAGTCCTGATCGTCTTGGTAGAAGGGTAATCCCTGAGAGTGCTGGCGCTGACCAAACCAACGAAGTTGGTTCCTGAGTTGTACCAAAGGTGACATAATGCTCCTCGATAGGGGAAGTCATGGGTGAGAGTTAGGAACACCCCCTCAGCTGAGTTGTAATTTGATTCGAGTCGCCGTCTCTCACCGGTTAGTGAGAACTTGACGGGAGTATCTCCAATGTAGATTTCACTAAAGAACTTGATGGTTCAGGAATGATGATGATGATGGCCTTATTATACCTGCTATGGTTAATATTGTTTGCTCCTAATAAAGTGATTGCTATAGTACATGTGCTAATCTAGATGACAGGTTCATGATGATTAACTTGATGCTTAAGCATTTAATGATTACTTATCTGTACTAAGCTTTTATGCAAAATGTTGTCAAGCTAGCCCCACTGATATCAGTCTTGCATACTCCTTGGTGTCACTTTATTTCTGGTTTTTGACGGGTAAGTCTAGCTGAGTACCTTCTTGTACTCAGGGTTTTATTCCCACTTGTTGCAGGTTGTGATGTATCATGGCTACTGCAAGAATTGGATAGCTCATGCCGTAGTGGTGGAGTGTGATCATGGGCATGATCCTTCTGAGTTATCTTGTCCCTAATGCTTTTGTTGGAAGTCAACCTTGGTACTGGCCTGTATTTGAAATAAGAGTAATGTTAGTTTCAAATTACTTTGCTTCCGCTACTTTTCAACTTAAGTTGTAACAACTATGTTGAACTCCGATGTGTATTGAATTACTTGTGAAATGGATGTAACATGTGACCCGTTATGTTGAATCACTACGATCTTGGCTTGTATGTTGGTTGGTTTGAAATCCCTCGTGATTTCGTTGGACTACCAGAGTTATATGAGCTCAAGTGTGAGAATTTGATCACTTCGGTGATTGTTTTTGTACTTGTGCTCTTATAATTTGGACGGTTCCATGATAGCTGGCATCGGAGCAAGATTCAACATTAAACTTGTCATATGTGTATTTGAAACAAAGGTTTTGTTTTATAAAATCAGTTTTACCAACTTATAGCTATATATATAGGTTTGTCAAATATGAATTTTAAACCTAAGTATGCCAGTGGTCAATTTCCTTATACCCATATAAGGATTATTAGGTGGCTTGTATAAGTACTAACTTGGGGGATTTCATTTATGCATCTATGCCCAGGCCAAGGTAAGTATGTGTGATGACTTTCCCGCACTATGCTACCCTGTGGGTCAGGTTAGAGGTAGCCTTTATATATGAAATAGCCATATATGTCGATACATTTACTTTTATGCAACGTCACACCTACGCTCAGGTAAGTGTGAGTTGGGAGAGCATGACCGAACATCCGTCGGTCTAGGGGTGTGATATATATTTTGTGGTGACTGGAATAACCTACATGTGTAAACCATGTAAATTAGGAAGGTACCCATTTGTGTGGGCGATCCTCTGGTGATCGAATGGTTCAGGTAGTTTTGGTGCTACATGTATATATACGGGGGTATATGTATATGGGAGTACTTAGAATTTTACTTTCCTGCTTTCATTGTGTGCTATATTTGGGGAATTGTTGGGCTGCAATGAAAATTTTCTGCAGGTACGCTAACCACGAATACATAAGTTGAATGTAGTTGCCGACTAGCTATAAATCGAGAGAGTACGTGTTATGCCACCGACATAGGACATGATCGTCACCTTAGGTTGGCAATCTTCTGAGGATGAATAGGACGAAGCATGCATCATCCTGATTGTTGCTTTATACATAACTATGATCCTCTCACCCTTGTTCTGTAGTAAGTAACTTGTGATTGATGTGTTGCACTATCTTCCTTATGTGGAGTTAAACAAGAATGCTTTGTTCCATGTTGTTTGAATAGGGAGTGCTTGAAGATAGTGTGTGCTTAGCTTTGCTAGCAATAATTGTGGTTACATGCTTGAAACTATAGTTGTCCTCTAGTTTAGCCAAGTGGTGGATATGTTGTTCATACAAGTGTTTGCAAATGCTTTAGACCTCACTTAAGAAATTGTGGACTCTCATGAATAAATTAAATTGGTGTTGGTCTAAGGTAACAATGTTTAGAGCTACTAGAATAACATGTTTGTGTGCTCTTTGATTAAGTAGAACAAAGGCAAGCTTTGTTTTGCTTGTTGAACGTTGGCTGCTAGAACAGTTTCTGTTGTAGTGATGCTTTTGTGGTCATAATGGTGTTTTCTGTAGTTATAGAGAATACCAAAGTTGTAGCTAACTTACTTATCTAGCTTGTCCTAAAATTTCATGACACTAGGCCTTATGTTTTAGGAGTTACGAATTTTAGAAGTTTGCTATCAGGTTTTGCTTATTCTCTGAGCAGATCTGAATATCTGGTTTGTTTGATCTGTGTGCACATAGAATCATGTCTTGGAGATTATAGAAGAAGTGTAGTACTTTTTCTAAGCTTTCCAAAATGCTAAAGATCACTACTTTTGATGGTGTGAATCACCAGTTATGAGCTTGTGAAGTTGAATGACCGAATCTGTCCAAATCTGGGCAGAAATGTCTTCTTGTGTTGATTAGCCTTGTTAGCTGTAGAATCATCCTAAAGGGATAATAATAAAGTTATAGATAACTTAATAAGCTTTTCATGAAGTTAGGGATCAGCTTTGTTGGGTCCCTAAAACTCCAGTTATGCATTTTTGAAGTTCATGTCCATTTTCTGTCCATGTTTGTATAGATCTAAAACATTAGCATGTTTGGTCATGCTAATCTATGAATTAGCTGTTGGTATGAATAACAAAAGTGTGGAAAACTTCCTAAGCTTTCTAGAAAGCCTAGGATCACCTTTGTGGGATATCTACAACCTCAGTTATGGTTGAAACAAGTAACTACTATGCTGCTGTCCAGATTCTGTGCCCATGCTAAGTTGGCTACCTTAGCTAGCGTTTGTTTTGGACTAAACTTGTTGTTAGTTCTTGCTTTAGATGAATCTTGTTATGGTTGAGCCTAGTGCTTAGTAATAGTTGCTGAAGCTAATTTGATTGAATCTCTCAAATGCTTGACTGTGATGTTTGTATGCATGCTTGTTATCTAATTAGTGCCATAGTTGTCATCTTGTTTGTCCTCATTGAGCATGCAAGTGTCAAATAGCTTTATCTTAGAGCAACACTCAAGTTACGCAAAACAATCTTTTGATGTCATCTCCAATTTCCCTTAGGAGCCTGAGCTTGTAGCTGTGGTTGCTTGCTTTGAATGTTTGTGCACCATGTCTTTGCTTGATATGTAAGCTCGAGCCTAAACCCTTAAATAATCGCATATACCATGGTTGTCCTACACCCGCACGTGAATACCTTTGTTTGATCTACCAACCAAGATAGATTCTCACAAATGCCTCCTTTGGCCATAGTTGTTCGCTGCCAAATTGTAAGGCCCATAACCAATTCTATGTTGGACCTCCTAGCTACCTCTCCTACAGATGTTTTGGTACAACGCTATATCTCACTGCTGGATCTTGGAATCTTGTGCTTGCAAATTCATGTAACTACCTTATCGACTCAATCTCTGATTGACATATTAGTTTTCACCCTTGAAGTTTGCTTAATCCATCCCCAACCCTCCCAAGTCTTGGGATGTTTATCAATCTTGATCTCATGTTGTTGTCCAACATGACCAAATCTCATGGTAATCTTTCATCTAGTCATCACTTTGGTGAACACAAGGCGTGCGTGGAATTAAGCAAAAAAATCTCATGCTCAGTCACCTTCGGCAATTGAGCTATGTTCTCTTGTGCTGTGTTGTGATCTATGGATAGCTTCCCTATTGATTCTAAACCTTGTGACTACCTTTGCTTGTTATCTCTCCTTGTATAGCGCTTGTTCTTATAACCTAATTGGTGCCACTTGGGAATTTCACATTGGTTGTATGATTGGTAATGGTTGTGAGTAGCGACTGATGGTGCTGCGACAAAACCGAGAGCCTCCTATGGGCGGCCAACATAAGGGTGTGCTGCTCAGCACGCGCTGGTGTTAGTATTTTTAACGCACACAAATAAATCCGCAAGCGCACGAATACCGTTGTAGGTTTCACCCGGAGGGTTTTAAATATCGTATCCATAGGGAATGTGTGAGCCGCCTAACCACTAGTTTATCTAAGGGTAGCAATCAAGGTTTAAGATATGATGGGTAGAGAGGATTCCTATGGTAATGATCCTATGCAAGGCAAGGTTATGATTCAAATGTCCTTCTAATGTTCACTTCGGGACACCACTAGACGGGAAAGCACCACAAAGGATAACTCTACCAACGTGACTACAGTCCTACTAATTTAAGAACCTACTCAATTCGGTGTGGACGGGGCTGTCACCTCCCATAACTACCACACAACCAGAGGATAGGGCACAAACACAGGTAACCAACAGCCTAAGCACCACGCTTATGCTAACAATTACTACTCTAATTCAGAGCGCTAACACGAACTAGAGAAATCATAAGAACTATGAACCAATGAACAAAAGAGTAAGATAAATACTTAAATAAAGATCAATTACCAGAAGTATCCTGAATGCAGACTCAGACAAGCCTGAATCCATCAAAGTACAAGCCAGAGAGGGAGCACCGACATGCCGACACTAATGAGGACATGACACCAACGGATGTGACCATTGACTATAATGTGCACTTGTTCCTACATTTATATATTAATTTTGGATATAATTCACTTGGTTCCACATGTACATGTCGTTATTTGAATGTAGGTACAAATGTGTCTCAAAGTGCAAGTCTATCAAAGTTGAACTTTCGGTTCGTCGGTAGCCCGATAGTGCTTCATTGGGAAGGCCATAACTCATCCATCCGGAGTGCGATCGAGATCAATGAGCACTTGATGGAAACCTTATTTGATAAGCTTTCAAATAGATCTGTTCCCACCTCAATATCACATTGGTAAGGTCTCCAAATTATCAAGATATTCTGCTGCTATTTCTATCGGGTGCTACGGCGTCGTCGTAGGCTTGTTATTCACACATGGGACCCAGGCCCAAGTTGGAGCATGCCCCAAGAAGATGGAGCACACCTAAGAGATACCCAAGGACATCCTACTCCTTGGCCACCACCTTAGGAGGCCAGCAAGGACGTCCAAGCCAAGCCGGAGGCCCAGTCCAATTCGAGTTCGAGTCTGCCTCGGTCTTCTGGACCAGTCTCCAATAAAACAGACGCCCAGGACACATACGGACTCCGTTTTTTATGATATACATATGGATGGAAAGATAATTTCATAATCTAATCAATGGCTTTAGTTTGAGGCCCAAATTCCATCAGAGTCAATGGGAATCATCGAAACCAGTTGACGACCAGAATCTATCAGGACGCTGCGTCATCGTCTTTTAGGCCATTTGGGCCATGTAACGTGTCGAGACTCCTTAGGGACATGAGTGGGTTCCTTGGACACCCCTTACACTTTATAATTAGTAGCTGTAACAGAACCGCCCAATTATACGAGATTAAGTAAGAAAATCATCCAACGGATGGACAATTTACCAAACTTAAGCCCGTATAACCCGGTAGTCCATGAAATCTCGACGGATTTCAAACCATTTCACATCACAGCCAAGATCGTAATAAGTTCAGCGATTACCTTCATAAGTTACACAGCAGTTTGCGGCACAAAATACATCGGAGTTTAAACATAGTTATTACAAACCAGTTTCAAATAAAGTAGCGGAAGCATTAGTTCAAAGCACACACACACACACACACATCTTTTCCAAAATACAGTGCCAGCTCGCGATCATCTCCCACAAAAGCATCAGGCGAGGAGTAGTGAGTGACCATTGCCCATGGTCCTAGGCTTCGCCCATCGCAGGGTAGAGACAGTTGATACAATAACCATAGTACATCTGTCCATCTGCAACAAGTGGGAACAAAGCCCTGAGTACGAGAAGGTACTCAGCTAGACTTACCCGACAGAACCAAAACAAAAAGACTCCAAGGATCATGATAGGCATTTTGGTGGGGTAGCTGACTCATTTGCAAGAAAAGCATTTTTAGCTTAGCAAATTATTTACAAAAGCATGCCATCTTCTAAATCTTTATTCTCCTGTCAACTATATTTGCACTTTATGCTAAAGTAACCATGTAATTGAGCAAGCAAGGATTACCATTGATAATTAACAATAGTTACCATGTCATTTTCTCATAACTATCCAAGTGTTTCATCAATATTACTACGATGAAGTAACTCAAGTCAAGTGCTCACTATCCAGTGAACGATGGCGATTCGAATCGATTATTGACCAGCTGGTAATTTATTCCTCACACAAACCTCACTCACCCGCTAAAGTGAGGTATTGGTCCCCGAGTCAACCATTCAGGTAAAGTCGCGAGCTTGCCAGGAACCACATGTACCCGGGGGCCGCCCGACTGCTCTTTGGCCTTATCATCGCGCCCCCGTTTCCTGCCACTACTGCTCCGGTACAGTGCGTTGCGGGCAATCTACTCGGCCCGAATAATCTCCCGGCTTCGCGGTCGAAAGGTACTTTATCCGGCCAGCTAAATGTGAGGCATGCGTTCAACATGACCCGAGGCCCGACATCGGACGGTCCTTAATCGACACAGACGGAAGACACTACAGTCCAGAACCCTGCAAGCTTCCGCCCGGTCTCAGATTCATTTCGACACTTAGTTATTCTCACATGACATTCTTTCACAAAAAAACCAGGTAATCCCCTATAGCTCGCGGATGACAGGCAATCACCCGACTTCTACCGGTCTAAGCAAGCTAAGCAAGTATTGACCGTGGACACCAGGGTGACAAGGATCGGTACAACAAGGTGGAACAAGGTATAATGCAGCAACGTTTGCAAACAACTCCTAAACTTAATGCATCAGATTAAGAAAAATTAATAAATAATTATTTGCAAACCGGGGGAGAAATGCTCCGGGGCTTGCCTCGCTCGAAGGTACTGGGACGATGGTCGGGGCACTCCGGAAGCTCTTCACCGGACTCCTCTTCTACTTCTGCTGGCTCCGGCTCCTCGGGCTGCTCCTTTGCGTCCTCGGGAACAACTGCCGGAACCACTTCCTGCGATCCTGTATGATGCAGAAGTATGAGTGCAACATGCATAGGTGAAATGCAGAAGTGACATGAGATGATGAAGATGCGGAATGCATACGGTGTAATGAATGTATTATGTCATCGGATTATGTGGAACTTATGACTCTTCTACAAGGTAGTCAACATCATCCAAGAACATGTACTCGGAAACTACCACCACTATTTTCCACCATGCAAGAGTACTTGAACACCCAAGGTGCTTCAAAGATACACCAAAGTATAGTTTACTAACTATTTTTGCATTAAAGAATAAATAGAAACCCTAATTAGTCCTAAGGTTGATCAGCAACACATATTTTAGTAGCTCAGAAAAATCTCATAAAATTACAGTGGGTTACTAATATCAAGAATAGCTTGACATAAAATTTTTACTGCATTTGGATAATTAGAACTTACTATACAAAAATAACAAAATATGGCCTCAAATAGATATTTAAAATACTTTACATTATGAAAAGTATCAAACAACAGATTTAGGAATTTTTCTACTATCTACTACCTAAACAAACACTATGGAAAAATTATCACTTGCATGTTTTATTCAAATTTATTTAATTAACAAAAATAACAAATATTGGTAACAAAAAGCATTTGAACTGCAACTACAAATTTTTATACAGAACACCCAAGATATAAAATTTCCCTAGAAAGTACATGACACAAAAAGATTAATAAACTTGGAATCATATTTTTCTGATTTTTCTAGGATTTATTAAGCAATTAACAAGAAAACAGCCATTTCAATAGTTAATTAAAAACTCTACAGAAAAGTATCTCAAATTTGACATGCAAAAATTTTAGATCATAGATCTGGTTCCATTGCATCTAAAGAAATTTATTTCATAATTTTTGGAGCTAAAATGACCAAGAAATCATTTTCCAAGTGCTTTTTCATCAAGAATAATAAAAAGAAAATGGAAATGGATTTCTTTTTAAGACGCTGGGCCGGCCCGGGAAAAACAAGCGGCCCACGGCTGCCGCGGCCCAGCTTGCGCGCGCGGGGGAGAAGACCGAGCCGGCCTGCTCGGGGCTCGGCCCGCAGGCACGGCTCAGCCCACCGAGCGAGGAAGGGGGGGAAGAGAGAGACCCGAGCGCGTCGCCGGCGTTCCCGACGCCGACGTCGCGGCGGCGGTCACGGCCAATCGGCCGGTTCCGGCCAGCCAACGACCCACCAAGACGCGCAATAGGGTCGCCAAGAAGTGGCCAACACGAGACGTCAGTGCGGGAGAGCAAAGAGGTGGCGGTTGAGGCGGTGGAGAGGCGCGGCTCGTCGGCACCGTTGCGGTGGCGCGGCGAGGCGAGGAGGAAAGGAGCCCTACCACGAGTAGCGAGGGAGCGGAGAGGCTCGTTCGGAGGAGGGAAGAACGGGGCGGAGCTCGGTGCAAGGTGAATTTGATGGTGGTGGCCTGACGATGCCGGAACGGGGAGGCGAAACCGGAGCTCGCGGCGGCGAGCCGTCCGACCGCGCGGTGGGGAGAGGAGGGGTGGCTGGCGAGTGAGGGAGGGGAAGTGAGGGAGCGAGGAGGCTCGGGCAGTCGTTTTGAGTGCGCTCGCGCTGGCGGGAGATCAGGGCGAGGACGACGCGCGGCGAGCGGCGGCAGCGCATGGCCGACACGCGGCGAACGCGCTCTGCCGCGGCGGCCAGCGTTGCGTGGGCGCGCGCGGGAGGAGGAAGGAGGCCGGGGTCGCGGGCCGGGCCGACTGCGTCGCGCGGGCGCGCGCGAGGCTGGCTGGGCCGGGCGGCTTCGCGAGTGGGCCGGGAAGTGAGGACGAGGCCTGCTAAGACGAAACTTGTTTTTCCAATTTTCAAAAATTAATTCAAATGGATTTCAAACTTCAAACCAAAATTTGAACAAGAAGAAGACATTTTCTGGAATTGGCCCAAAAATAAAAGTTGCTCAAAATTAAATTCTATACAACTTTGATTAAGGGGCCAACTCAAAATTTTTGATAGATTTTGAATGACAGAATAAAAACTAGAATAGGGAAAATTTTGAATATTTTTCATAATTATTTTTAAGCAAGTTTTGACAAATTTTTGAGCTCCAAAATTTGAACTAGGGTTCCAAGTGATGTAAAATTATAGTTGCAAGATTTTTGGTGTAATGTGATTATCATATTAATATATTTCATCACCTAAATCATTTTCAAGCTTTTATTTGATTTAAATTGTAACATTATCACACATGATTATGATGACATGAAATGCCATGCAATATGATTGCCATGCAAAAATGCATTGCGCAACACCGGAGTGTTACAGCCCTCCCCCCTTATAAAAATCTCGTCCCGAGATTTGGGTTACGAACCATTTATAATAAAAATCTTCATAAGCGTTCTTTAAGTATTCACCCGTTTCCCAAGATGCATCCCCTTCATCGTGATGACTCCATTGTATCTTATACGTTTTCACCACACTGTTTCGAGTAGCCCTTTCCTTGGTATCCAATACTCGAACTGGTTGCTCACGATACACCAAATCTGACTTTAGTTTTATGCCTCGAGGTTCAATCCTTTCCTCTGGAACGCGCAAACACTTCTTGAGATGTGATACATGAAAAACTGGGAATATAGCACCCATTGACTCTGGTAAATCCAATTTGTAAGCCACAGGACCCTTCCGTTCCAGGATTTTATAAGGTCCCACAAATCTGGCGGCCAGCTTTCTGCGCACACCAAATCTTTTCTTTTTCATTGGCGTAACTTTTAGATAGACATAGTCACCAACTTCGAACACAAGCGGTCTCCTTCTCTTATCTGCATAACTTTTCTGACGTGACTGGGCTGCTCTCATATTCTGCTGGATGATATGAACTTTCCTTTCGGCTTCTTCTACGAAGTCAATACCATAATACCTTCTTTCTCCGGGCTCAATCCAGTTTAACGGTGTTCTACACTTTCGGCCATACAGAGCCTCAAAAGGTGCCATCTTGATACTCTCTTGATAGCTGTTATTGTACGAGAACTCTGCTAATGGTAACCATGACTCCCATGAACCTCTGGAAGACAACACACAGGCTCTTAACATATCTTCTAGAACAGCATTAACTCTCTCAGTTTGACCATCTGTTTGAGGATGATAGGCAGTGCTACGAATCAGACTAGTCCCCAAACCTTTGTGCAAGTGCTCCCAAAAGTGAGCAGTGAACTGTGACCCTCTGTCAGACACTATAGTCTTTGGTATGCCATGCAACCTCACAATCTCTGCAATATACTTCTCAGCATATTGAGGTGGTCTATGTTCCGTTTTGACAGGCAGAAAGTGGGCTGTCTTAGTAAGACGATCCACAATTACCCAAATGGAATCGTGACCTTTTTGAGTAGTGGGTAGACCCGTGATAAAATCCATACTTATGTCATCCCACTTCCAACTCGGCACTGACAAAGGTTGTAGCATTCCGGCAGGCTTCATGTGAATTGCTTTTACTCTACAACATGTGTCACATCTGGCTACATACGCTGCAATTTCCTTCTTCATCTTGGTCCACCAATAACGAGGTCTTAGTTCTTGATATATTTTACTGCTGCCAGGATGAATAGACAACTTAGAGAGATGAGCTTCATCCAAAATTTTATTCTTAAGCCCTCTATCCTTTGGAACAACAAGACGGTTGTCGAACCACAACACATCCTGCTCATCCACCCTGAAGTGTTTCGAGGGTTCTTCTTGAATCTTCTTTTTGATGTGGAATATCCCCTTGTCTGTTTTCTGACCTTCTATAATCTTACTCTCCAAGGAACAACTGACCTGAATACTTTGTAGCACGGCAGGGTGCATTAGATTGAAACCATCTTCAAGCAAGGGTTGCACATTCAGACAATGTGACTTTCTGCTTAAAGCATCAGCTACCACATTGGCTTTCCCAGGGTGATACTGTACATTCAAGTTGTAGTCTTTGATCAGTTCTAACCATCTTCGCTGTCTCATGTTCAATTCTGGTTGGGTGAAAATGTACTTGAGACTCTTATGATCGGTGAAAATATTGCACACCTTACCCAGCAGATAGTGTCTCCAAATCTTTAAGGCATGCACCACAGCGGCAAGCTCAAGATCGTGGGTCGGATAATTGATTTCATGTTTTCTCAACTGCCGGGAGGCATAAGCAATTACTCTTCCTTCTTGCATTAGCACACACCCTAATCCTGTTTTTGATGCGTCGCAGAACACATCAAATGGTTTCTCGATGTCGGGTTGTGCAAGAACTGGAGCAGTGGTCAACAGTTTCCGCAAGGTATGGAAAGCTGTCTCACACTCCTCTGTCCACACAAACTTGTGATCTTTCTGTAACAGACTTGTCATAGGCTTGGCAATCTTCGAGAAGTCTGGGATAAAACGGCGATAGTAACCTGCTAACCCTAGGAAACTCCTGACTTCTGACACTGTGGTTGGAGTCTTCCAATCCATAACCTCTTGCACTTTACTCGGATCTACAGAAACTCCATTCTCAGATAGGATATGACCGAGGAAAGGAACTTTCTTCAACCAAAATTCACATTTGCTGAACTTAGCATATAACTTATGATCCCTCAACCTGGTCAAGACAATTCTCAGATGCTCTTCATGTTCTTTCTCGTTTTCAGAGTATACTAGAATGTCATCAATGAAGACAACTACAAACTTATCTAACTCCGGCATGAAAACTGTATTCATCAGATACATAAAATATGCAGGAGCATTTGTTAGTCCAAATGACATAACAAGATACTCGTACAACCCGTATCTGGTAGAAAAGGCGGTTTTCGGAACATCTTGAGGTCTAATCTTTATCTGATGATACCCAGACCTTAAGTCTATCTTGGAGAACACTCTGGCTTTAGCTAACTGATCAAACAGAACATCAATATGAGGCAGTGGATATTTATTCTTGATAGTTACAGCGTTAAGAGGTCGGTAATCCACACACATCCTGAGAGTACCCTCTTTTTTTTTCTTTACAAACAAGGCAGGACATCCCCATTCAGACTTACTTGGACGAATAAACCCCTTTTTTAACAACTCTTCCAACTGTTTCTTCAACTCAGCTAACTCATCCGGAGGCATCCGATAAGGTCTCCTCGAAATTGGAGCTGTCCCGGGGATCAACTCGATTCCAAACTCAACATCTCTGTCTGGAGGAAGGCCAGGCAACTCGTCTGGAAACACATCCGGGAACTCACATACTACTGGGATCTGATGGATAGGAGCAACTTCCATGGCACAGGTCACACTCACAAGATCTGTTCTTTTAGGCAATGGTACCTGAAAAGTACCCTCTGCCTGGGGATCTTTAAGGGTAAGCATCCTACTGCTTGTATCTATGACTGCTTCCCAGTCTTTCATCCAGTTCATTCCTATTATTACATCCAAAACTAGTCCAGGCATAACTACCAGGTTCACTCGGAACTTCCGACTACCTAACTCAAGGGTTGCCCCTCTAACCATCTTATTGGTTAACACATCAGCTCCTGCTGAACTTATGCGATAACCATAACTCAATTCTGTGCATAGCTGTTCATGCTTCCGTGCAAATGCTTGACTCATAAAAGAATGCGAAGATCCAGAATCAAAAAGAACAACTGCAGGGTGATGGTTCACAAGAAACTTACCAGCAGTTACGGGCTCTCCCTCAGGAACTTCATCAATGGCGGTGTGGTGTACACGAGCATTGTAAGTCTGTTGCTTCTTTTTAGGCGGATAAGGGCAGAACTTTGAAAAGTGGCCTGGCTGACCACAGTTGTAGCAGGGCCCTTTCACTGTACCAGCAGACCCTATAGCTCCCTTGGAGTTGCTCTGTTCTGCAGCTGCGCTGGTCTTTGTTGGCGGCACTACGATCTTGTACGGTTTCTGTGGCCCCTTGAAATTCTGGGTTTTATGCTGCGGCGGCCTGAACCTCGCACCAGGTGCGGACGGACGATAAGATGAACGGTTGGCAGGGACAACTCTGGACTGGGATGGTCCTGACTCGAACACTCTCTTGCGGTTCTTGGATGCGGTGTAAGCATTATTGTTCTTCTCTTGCTTCAAACAGTCACTGATAAAGTCGTTGAATCTGTTGCGGGTATTGGTACCCACATGCTTCATCATCTTCGGACTCAACCCTCTCTTGAAACTAGCAATCTTCTTTGCATCTGTGTCAACCATGTCTGGGGCATAGCGGCACAAGTTATTAAAGGCATGCAGATACTGTGTCACCGTCTTGGTACCCTGATTCAAGGCTAAAAACTCTCCAAGCTTCATCTCAACCAACCCTGGGGGAATATAAACTCCCTTAAAAGCTTCAGTGAAATCCCTCCAAGAGATCTGGGCATTAGGAGGAAAAGTACTGCGGTGATGCTTCCACCACATTCCTGCTGGTCCTTGTAACTGATGTGCAGCATACTCTACTTTCAGAACTTCTGTCATCCTTAACACACGGAACTTATCTTCCATAGTGTTAATCCATTCTTCGGCATCAAGTGGCTCTGCTGCTTCTTTGAAAATAGGTGGCCTCGTATCCATGAAATCCTTGAAACTGCTGTACTGGTTCACTCCATGGCCACCACCTTGGTTATTTCCTCTTTGAACATTTTCCGCGATGGTACGCAGAAAGTCTTCCATATTCCTCTGTGATTGTTCAGTACTGCATTGACTTCCAAGAAACTGTGTGAAGAACATTTCTGCGGTAAGCGGCGGAGGAGGGGGCAAATGTGGTTCCTGGTGGTTGACATTGTTGGCACCACTTCCACCAGCTCCTGCACCGTTGCCACCAGTCTCAGCGGCTTCGTACGTAGCACGACGAGTGTTGGCCATCTGCATATTTCAGCAACAAGCACCATTGAGTGAAGTTGTAAAATTGTGTCCGAAGGAACAATCATGCCATACTGAATTCATTGGAGAGAACAAGTCATACAAGAAAACAGAGGCGCAATAATTCATTCCAATTGAACAACAGCACCAATTAAGTTACTTTAAAAGCAACATCGCATTCCATACAACCATGTTGCCAGCATACATACACTGGACTTTTATACGTTCGGGTATCGCATACACAACCAAACTCCAAAGATCATCAGTCTCAAGGTCGAACAGGATACATCATGATACATGGAACCCAAAAGAAGGCCATCGCGTCACGCCTAGCTACTAACGCATGACACTATCCTACTCCTCGGGGCCATCGTCGATGTCGGAGGCGTCGCCATCGCTACCCTCAGCTGCAGCGTCGTCGTCGATGTCCATCTGAGCGGCGTTCGGAGGAGCATACGGGCCCATCCCGTTGTAGAGGGCATGGAACTCTTCATGCAAGTTGGCATTGTACTCTTCTAGCTCCTCGACCCTCTGCCTCAGAAGGTCTCTCTCGTTCCAGGCTTCATTCCTTTCTTGTACTAGCTGCTCCAACAAGCGATCTGCATTCCTGTTGGCCTGAGTCAGCCTCTGTACTTGCTGCATGGAACTCTCGCCTCTCTCGAGAGCTCGGTCCCGCTGCAAGCTCATATCAGCCAACTGCTCCTGCAAGCTAGCTATGGCACGCGCTTGCTTTTTCTTCTGCTTCCTTGCTTCAAGCCGATCATCACCACGTAGGCCAGTCAAGGTCCAATAGGTATTCTCCAGACCTTGGTATGCTCTGATGGCTGCATACATGGCACTCATGGTGTGATTGTCGCTAGCCTGTCCTTCACTGGGGCCTCTAACCAGGGCACTTCCTTGCGGCTGTACCCAAATGGCGTCGCTAGGATCATCTCTCGGGAAGGTACCGGCCAAAGCTGCTGCTAACTCATTGGGAAATCTGCTCATGATGTCTCGGATGACGCGAAAAGCTGCGCCCTCTGCACCCTCGACTGGAGTGCGTCCTTCGAACTCCAAATGCCAACCATCCCATTCTGGCGCATCACCAAGAGCAGGGACGGTGATCTCTACCACAGCAAGTCCATCTTCAGCTAGCTGGCTCTCGCTCCAAGAGTAAACTGGCTCTTGTCCCTCCGGGTACCCCACATCATGGAGCACTCTCCAAAGCAAGGTGGGCATGCCAAACTCGCTTAGAAAAGTGTCCGTGTTGCGGTGCTCCCGCGGGGCTAGTTGACGACGGGGTGCTCTTCCTCCAGTGGACTTGCGGGCAGTCTGCTTCGTGCGGGCCATCTGTAGCACAAGTTTTAAATTACCCGGTGAGAACATATTTTAGTTGAGGTCACTTTTATCGAAATGGGATAAGCCTTTTATAAGGGGAGGAATGCATGCCATGAATGGAATGCACAAACAATATGATGCATGCACGAGTCTTACGTTCTCACAAACTTAGGAAAAAAAAAACATCTAACGGTGAATTCGGTGGCATACAACGATTTCTCATATACGTAACTAATTCGGTCTACACGATACGCTGTTATGTACCTGCAGAAAACTCATTTCAGCCCATTCCCCATGAATGCATGAAAGCAGTAAACCTACCTACACGCTTTACACGAATCCCCAGATGCGTGTACAACGGTAGTGACTACCCAAACACATCGTCCTATTGACGGCATCGCCTCAACGGACGGAACACCCACACATGCGACACTTTTATAAAAACATGTGTAAAACATGTAATTATCCAAGTATCATATAAGCACTTTCCCTAGATCGGCGGTGTATCCGATCATGCTCTCACAACTCACACTTACCGAAGCGTAGAGGTAACTGATCCATACATTACCACTCAATTAAGTGGCACTCATACAATAGCACGCCGTATGAGCAACGAAAAAGAAATATGGTGCAGAACCCCAAGTTAGTACTTAAATAGCCACCTAGAGTCCTTAACTGGGCATACAGGATATGACCACTGGCACACTTTTTTTTTAGTTTCAAAATCACACTTTTTAAGCAGGGTTTTGGTTTAAATACACTTATGAACAGTAATTACGCTAAACCATGCTCCGATACCAGCTGTAACAGAACCGCCCAATTATACGAGATTAAGTAAGAAAATCATCCAACGGATGGACAATTTACCAAACTTAAGCCCGTATAACCCGGTAGTCCGTGAAATCTCGACGGATTTCAAACCATTTCACATCACAGCCAAGATCGTAATAAGTTCAGCGATTACCTTCATAAGTTACACAGCAGTTTGCGGCACAAAATACATCGGAGTTTAAACATAGTTATTACAAACCAGTTTCAAATAAAGTAGCGGAAGCATTAGTTCAAAGCACACACACACACACACATCTTTTCCAAAATACAGTGCCAGCTCGCGATCATCTCCCACAAAAGCATCAGGCGAGGAGTAGTGAGTGACCATTGCCCATGGTCCTAGGCTTCGCCCATCGCAGGGTAGAGACAGTTGATACAATAACCATAGTACATCTGTCCATCTGCAACAAGTGGGAACAAAGCCCTGAGTACGAGAAGGTACTCAGCTAGACTTACCCGACAGAACCAAAACAAAAAGACTCCAAGGATCATGATAGGCATTTTGGTGGGGTAGCTGACTCATTTGCAAGAAAAGCATTTTTAGCTTAGCAAATTATTTACAAAAGCATGCCATCTTCTAAATCTTTATTCTCCTGTCAACTATATTTGCACTTTATGCTAAAGTAACCATGTAATTGAGCAAGCAAGGATTACCATTGATAATTAACAATAGTTACCATGTCATTTTCTCATAACTATCCAAGTGTTTCATCAATATTACTACGATGAAGTAACTCAAGTCAAGTGCTCACTATCCAGTGAACGATGGCGATTCGAATCGATTATTGACCAGCTGGTAATTTATTCCTCACACAAACCTCACTCACCCGCTAAAGTGAGGTATTGGTCCCCGAGTCAACCATTCAGGTAAAGTCGCGAGCTTGCCAGGAACCACATGTACCCGGGGGCCGCCCGACTGCTCTTTGGCCTTATCATCGCGCCCCCGTTTCCTGCCACTACTGCTCCGGTACAGTGCGTTGCGGGCAATCTACTCGGCCCGAATAATCTCCCGGCTTCGCGGTCGAAAGGTACTTTATCCGGCCAGCTAAATGTGAGGCATGCGTTCAACATGACCCGAGGCCCGACATCGGACGGTCCTTAATCGACACAGACGGAAGACACTACAGTCCAGAACCCTGCAAGCTTCCGCCCGGTCTCAGATTCATTTCGACACTTAGTTATTCTCACATGACATTCTTTCACAAAAAAACCAGGTAATCCCCTATAGCTCGCGGATGACAGGCAATCACCCGACTTCTACCGGTCTAAGCAAGCTAAGCAAGTATTGACCGTGGACACCAGGGTGACAAGGATCGGTACAACAAGGTGGAACAAGGTATAATGCAGCAACGTTTGCAAACAACTCCTAAACTTAATGCATCAGATTAAGAAAAATTAATAAATAATTATTTGCAAACCGGGGGAGAAATGCTCCGGGGCTTGCCTCGCTCGAAGGTACTGGGACGATGGTCGGGGCACTCCGGAAGCTCTTCACCGGACTCCTCTTCTACTTCTGCTGGCTCCGGCTCCTCGGGCTGCTCCTTTGCGTCCTCGGGAACAACTGCCGGAACCACTTCCTGCGATCCTGTATGATGCAGAAGTATGAGTGCAACATGCATAGGTGAAATGCAGAAGTGACATGAGATGATGAAGATGCGGAATGCATACGGTGTAATGAATGTATTATGTCATCGGATTATGTGGAACTTATGACTCTTCTACAAGGTAGTCAACATCATCCAAGAACATGTACTCGGAAACTACCACCACTATTTTCCACCATGCAAGAGTACTTGAACACCCAAGGTGCTTCAAAGATACACCAAAGTATAGTTTACTAACTATTTTTGCATTAAAGAATAAATAGAAACCCTAATTAGTCCTAAGGTTGATCAGCAACACATATTTTAGTAGCTCAGAAAAATCTCATAAAATTACAGTGGGTTACTAATATCAAGAATAGCTTGACATAAAATTTTTACTGCATTTGGATAATTAGAACTTACTATACAAAAATAACAAAATATGGCCTCAAATAGATATTTAAAATACTTTACATTATGAAAAGTATCAAACAACAGATTTAGGAATTTTTCTACTATCTACTACCTAAACAAACACTATGGAAAAATTATCACTTGCATGTTTTATTCAAATTTATTTAATTAACAAAAATAACAAATATTGGTAACAAAAAGCATTTGAACTGCAACTACAAATTTTTATACAGAACACCCAAGATATAAAATTTCCCTAGAAAGTACATGACACAAAAAGATTAATAAACTTGGAATCATATTTTTCTGATTTTTCTAGGATTTATTAAGCAATTAACAAGAAAACAGCCATTTCAATAGTTAATTAAAAACTCTACAGAAAAGTATCTCAAATTTGACATGCAAAAATTTTAGATCATAGATCTGGTTCCATTGCATCTAAAGAAATTTATTTCATAATTTTTGGAGCTAAAATGACCAAGAAATCATTTTCCAAGTGCTTTTTCATCAAGAATAATAAAAAGAAAATGGAAATGGATTTCTTTTTAAGACGCTGGGCCGGCCCGGGAAAAACAAGCGGCCCACGGCTGCCGCGGCCCAGCTTGCGCGCGCGGGGGAGAAGACCGAGCCGGCCTGCTCGGGGCTCGGCCCGCAGGCACGGCTCAGCCCACCGAGCGAGGAAGGGGGGGGGGGGAAGAGAGAGACCCGAGCGCGTCGCCGGCGTTCCCGACGCCGACGTCGCGGCGGCGGTCACGGCCAATCGGCCGGTTCCGGCCAGCCAACGACCCACCAAGACGCGCAATAGGGTCGCCAAGAAGTGGCCAACACGAGACGTCAGTGCGGGAGAGCAAAGAGGTGGCGGTTGAGGCGGTGGAGAGGCGCGGCTCGTCGGCACCGTTGCGGTGGCGCGGCGAGGCGAGGAGGAAAGGAGCCCTACCACGGGTAGCGAGGGAGCGGAGAGGCTCGTTCGGAGGAGGGAAGAACGGGGCGGAGCTCGGTGCAAGGTGAATTTGATGGTGGTGGCCTGACGATGCCGGAACGGGGAGGCGAAACCGGAGCTCGCGGCGGCGAGCCGTCCGACCGCGCGGTGGGGAGAGGAGGGGTGGCTGGCGAGTGAGGGAGGGGAAGTGAGGGAGCGAGGAGGCTCGGGCAGTCGTTTTGAGTGCGCTCGCGCTGGCGGGAGATCAGGGCGAGGACGACGCGCGGCGAGCGGCGGCAGCGCATGGCCGACACGCGGCGAACGCGCTCTGCCGCGGCGGCCAGCGTTGCGTGGGCGCGCGCGGGAGGAGGAAGGAGGCCGGGGTCGCGGGCCGGGCCGACTGCGTCGCGCGGGCGCGCGCGAGGCTGGCTGGGCCGGGCGGCTTCGCGAGCGGGCCGGGAAGTGAGGACGAGGCCTGCTAAGACGAAACTTGTTTTTCCAATTTTCAAAAATTAATTCAAATGGATTTCAAACTTCAAACCAAAATTTGAACAAGAAGAAGACATTTTCTGGAATTGGCCCAAAAATAAAAGTTGCTCAAAATTAAATTCTCTACAACTTTGATTAAGGGGCCAACTCAAAATTTTTGATAGATTTTGAATGACAGAATAAAAACTAGAATAGGGAAAATTTTGAATATTTTTCATAATTATTTTTAAGCAAGTTTTGACAAATTTTTGAGCTCCAAAATTTGAACTAGGGTTCCAAGTGATGTAAAATTATAGTTGCAAGATTTTTGGTGTAATGTGATTATCATATTAATATATTTCATCACCTAAATCATTTTCAAGCTTTTATTTGATTTAAATTGTAACATTATCACACATGATTATGATGACATGAAATGCCATGCAATATGATTGCCATGCAAAAATGCATTGCGCAACACCGGAGTGTTACAGTAGCCACCACCTATGTTAGGGTTTGGGTTTTGCTTCGATTATTCTGTCTATTGACAGTCATCGTCTTTCGGTTTGCGAGACCCCAACTTCGAGTGCTTAATCATTCATCTGCAATTGTCACTTCAATTGAGTTGCATTTTATCTTGTTCTTGCTTGTGTTCTTCGATTCGTAGTAGGGATTAGCCTTCATGTCGAGGTCAACCGGATTGTGACATGGTTGATAACCAAAGGAGACGTGGTGCTAAAGTTGCAGGGTTCGGGTCTTTGTGATCTGAAGTCGGATCGGTGTGTCACTTTCGACCAAATCGATAGTTATCTTGAACCTGATGGAAGATCAGGAATCACGTCCCCATCAAGTGTTATTAGAGCTAAGGTATACCATCAGGTTCATATTTATTCCCTAGTTTGAGTGTTTCGCATTTGTCCCATAGTCCACAGCCTTATTTGTTTCCTGTCCTACAACCATCCGCGCCATAGCCTTTGCATATTTCAGTTTCAGAGTCCGCCGTGTTGAGTTTGTGTCCTAGGTCAAGGTCTTGTTTCTAGTATAGATTGTGTTCTTTTATAGTTTACGTTGATCCCTCCACCCGTCACCATCCCGTATCACCATCAGTTTGCATCTTGTGTCCACTGAAACTCTTATTCGAGCAGTTTTCTTAAAACAGTCATAACTTTTGCATCCGAACTCGAAACAGGGCAACTTTTATATCTATGGAGAATGCCAGAAAATTTTAGATCCGTTTCATCCTAGCAAAGCTAGGTTCGTAAAAATTAGATTTGCGAAATTCAATTAGAAAAATCAAGTTTCAAGGCCCACAAGTTTTGATATACTTTTTCGAGCACAATCCTAATTTTCTATAGGCCACATCTTTTATCCAATTGAGCTCAAAATTTTTGGTGTTTATTGTTGTGTGCTACTTGCTGGGAAAAAATATCAAAAGATCAAAAGCAAGAAAAAAAATTTGGACAAAAAAAAAGAAAAAATAGCAAAAGAGAAGAGAAGAGATAAAAAATGAGCACATAAGGAACACTTGATAGCTCTATTGTTTATGGTGCCTTTTGCCTTGTCCGTATTTCCATTGCTATCTTTCATACTTGTTTCACTCCCTTGTGTGTCACAACTGGTGCTAGGAACACGTATAGGCCAGCAACTAGGACAAGTGCTCTGGACATTTATTCAATATTGCTATCTGTTACTGAATTGTGTGCCATATATATATATATATATATATATATATATATATATATATATATATATATATATATATATATATATATATATATATATATATATATATATATATATATATATATATATATATATATATATATATATATATATATATATATATATATTCTTTGTGTGCCTTCCAAGCTCCATATATATACTCCAGATCAGTATAGAAAAAGATCCTTCCAATCTTGGTGTCACGCCCTCATAGGTATCACGAACCAGCCACCGGTTGTACCGTCTACTGCTTTGCGTTGGTAAGAACCTTGTAAGAACTTGGTAAGACGTGTGAGAGTCTGTTTCTACTGACACATATAATAGTTGATAGGAATTTCTTTTGATTTCTAACATTATCAAACAACGTGTTTTGTTTAACAGTGAATTACAAGAAATCATGACCCAGATGTTTGCAAGGATGGACCGCATGACGAACAATCCGCCATCACATATTGACTATAATCATCAAGGTATAAGAGATAAATTTTCCATACCATCTTTTATTGGATTTTATGATGGAGAAACATATTTAGATTGGGAGATGACTGTAGAACAAAAATTTAATTCTCGCCTAGTTCATGTGATACATAAGGTTAAACTTGCTACTAGTGGATTCATGGATTTTGCTCAAATCTGATGGCGACAATTAGCTAATTTGCATCAAAAACCTCAATCATGGGATAGACTTAAAGAAGCAATGCGTGATAGATTTGTTCCTATTTCGTATAAACGAGATTTGCGTAAGAAATTACAGCGCTTAGAGCAGGGAGATATGACTGTTCAAGTATATTTTGCAGAGCTTCGAAAGGGCATGACTCTTTGTGGGATAGAGGAGGATCCGGAGGATAAATTATGTCATTTTTATGGTGGTTTGAGATGTGAAATTTAGGATATTGTTTATTATAAAGATTTTAACACTACAAACCAGTTGTTTCAGCTAGCTATGCTTGCAAAAAAAAATTACAGGAACATCAACAAAAGAACCAAACCAACATTAGCGACAATCTCAATCAGGTTTTAGCAAGGGTGGAGCAAGCATTCACGAAGATCAAGACTACAATAAGTAGACGAGTGGCTGTTTCTGCCTCTACAGCAGCATCTTCACCACCACCTTCTACACCCACTTTGGAGCATGGTAAAATTTTAAACTCGACTGAAATTGTATAACTTCATAAAGAGAGTGTTTCTACTAAGAACAAAAAGATTGATATTAAAAATGAAAATCACCAAGTATCTAAACTAGAAGATCCTTTTATGCTTGCTACAAAATATGATATTGTTCAAATTGGTGATGATGTGCTGAATTTGTCCACCACTCATGCTATAATAGAGCAACATTTAGTGAACACAAAGTTTGAATTTCCTTTGTCACAAAATAATTGTTCTGATAGCACTTGTGATAAAGAAGAGTTGGATGACAATGCTTTTAATATACATATGCCACAACTAGTGAATGAGCATGATGCTTTTGTTTTGGAACCAAATACTTGTGCTAAAAATAAGAATTTGCTTCCCATTGCTGCTAAAAAAGATGAGCTAAAATTATTGTATTCTTTAGATACTTTGGGTTATATTGAGTTTGATACTCTATGTGCTCTTAGTACTTTGGACGAGAAATTTTGGTTTGCTGAATTGTCACAGTCATCTAGATGTACATTTCACTTTATTGGCAAATATAATAATAAAGGAGAGTATATGGTACATAGAGTTTATATTTGTTCAAATCTGAAATCTCCTTTTGTTGTGCAACAATATGATAATTTTGAGGCCTACAATAGATATAATCATATCATGTCAAGATCCCCATGTATTGTTATAAAGCCATAGGTTAAATTTCAAGAAGGGGAGCAATATTGGCTACAACATACAATCTGTCCTCCAACTAAGCACAAACCGAGGATGGTTTGTTGTCAAGAAGGGGAGGATGATGAGGACATGACACCAACGGATACGACCATTGATTATAAGGTGCGCTTGTTCCTACATTTATATAGTAATTTTGGATATAATTTACTTGGTTCCACATGTACATGTCGTTATTTGAATGTAGGTACAAATGTGTCTCAAAGTGCAAGTCCATCAAAGTTGAACTTTCGGTTCGTCGGCAGCCCGATAGTGCTTCATTGGGAAGGCCATAACTCATCCATCCGGATTGCAATCGAGGTCAATGAGAACTTGATGGAAATCTTATTTGATAAGCTTTCAAATAGATCTGTTCCCACCTCAATATCATGACATTCTGCTGCTATTTCTATCGGGTGCTACAACATCGTCGCAGGCTTGTTATTCACACTTGGGACCCAGGCCCAAGTTGGAGCATGCCCCAAGAAGATGGAGAACACCTAAGAGATGCCCAAGGACATCCTCCTCCTTGGCCACCACCTTAGGAGGCTAGCAAGTATGTCCAAGCCAAGCAGGAGGCCCAGTCCAATTCGAGTTCGAGTCTGCCTCGGTCTTCTGGACCAGTCTGCAATAAAATAGATGCTCAGGACACATCCAGACTCCATTTTTGATGATCCACATATGGATGGAAAGATAATTTAATAAGCTAATCAATGACTTTGGTTTGAGGCCCAAATTCTATCGTAGTCAATGGAAATCGTCGAAACAAGTTAACGACCAGAATCTATCAGGACGCTGCATCGTCGTCTTTTGGGTCATTTGGGCCATGTAACGTGTCGAGACTCCTTATAGACATGAGTGGGGGTCCTTGGATGCCCCTTAGGCTTTATAATCGTAGCTACCATCTATGTTAGGGTTTAGGTTTTGCTTAGATTACTCTTTCCATTGACAGTCGTCGTCTTTCAATTTGCGAGACCCCAACTTCGAGTGCTTAATCATTTATCTGCAATTGTCACTTCAATTGAGTTGCATTTTATCTTGTTCTTGCTTGTGTTCTTTGATTCGCAGTAGGGATTACCCATCATGGTGAGGTCAACCGGATTGTGACACGGTTGATAACAAGAGGAGACGTGGTGCTAAGGTTGCAGGTTTGGGTCTTTGTGATCTGAAGCCAGATCGGTGTGTCGCTTCCGACCAAATCGATAGTTATCTTGAACCTGACGGAAGATCGGGAATCACGTCCCCATTAGGCACCACCTCTAACTCTTCCCTCGCTCTCTCTCTCTATTTTGCTAAGACTAGATCCTAATGAGGACTAATCTTCTCTTAATGGCGAGCTATGAAGAGGAGATCCATTAGAGGGACCCCTCTCAGCTGATCCCAACTAGAGAAAATGAATTAGGGTTTAAGGGAATGCCTCCTCCAGGGGTCGGGGGCCTTGCTTATATAGCCCTCTAGGAAGCACCATAGCCATCGGATCAAACTGACCTTGATTAATGACTTTTTATTGATCCTCAAAGGCCGTGGAGGGGCGATCCGCGAGAAGGAGCCTGATTGGCTGCAAGACCTAGGTGCCCGCCCAAAGGGCTGGGTGGCCGGCCCATCCCTTGGCCCAAATGGGCTCATATTTAGTGTGGGCTGATAGATATTTTCGTTAGCTTTCCAAAAAGTCTAGGATCACTAAAAACGGAGTCCGGATGAAGGAGATATGCCCAATTTACTCCGAACTGCTCTAGAAGCCCATTTGCAATCTTTCGGAAGGCGTAACTTTGTCGTCTGGACTCCAATTTGGGTGAACCAAAACTCTATTTCATGTGTCTCGACGAGATCTTCACAATGATGTACTCCAATTCATCACTTGAGATACTTCTATTTAGTGATTCTGGCCCTTTTCCAGTTTAACCCCTATAAAACATAGATTCACCAAAACTCGTGGAATCTTGTTAGTAAACCCCCTATATCTATGTGGTAATTATGTTTTTAGGTCCTTTTCCATGCATCGTTGATGGATAAAATTGACACTTATCTACCATCAACAAACTCCCCCAAGCTTACCCTTTGCTCGTCCCTGAGCAAAGATAAACTCAGTGATGGATTAGGAGTTGCTACAATGCTTTCGCGCCTCAAAAGTACACATGTGTTCAAACAAGAACTTTCCTCCAAATTAGAGTGAACTATTCTGACTTTACCCATATTACCTTCCACCATGGGGCTTGTAGCCGTCACTTGGGTCTTGAGTAGTTGAAAGATAGAACGGTTAAGTCAAGTGCCATGTTTCAAGCTCTTTGATCAACTATTATTCCAGAGTTTTGCAAGATTTTCAAATAAAACTCACAGATTCCTTTGTATGACCCTCTTAAGTCCCTCATTTGTGGTATTTGTGGATCCTTACCAAGGCATTAATGGTATATTCCTTCTCTCTCTCATCCTATAATTAACATGCTTATGTGGAGCTCATAGGTGGGGAGACAGCTAATACATACTTGCAAACATCTATTGCATAGTCAAACCATGGATTCAGAGGAATGAGTCTAGCCATACAGTCAAATCAAGATGTGCATGTGTGTGGTCCTACGTATATAGTTTGAGTGGATATATGGTGATAGTGGCAAATGGTGACAATGATAGATGTATGTAGAAATGAAGGGGTAAAGGGATGATAATGGTGAATACCTAATTTTACTTTTGCTCCTTTGAAGAAATACACACCTCTCTTGATCTTTGAAGACTTTTGGGAAGAACTTGGGCTGCTCAAAATCTCCCTATGTTGGGACATTTGTCCTCTTTCTTTTATTTTTCCTTTTCCTCTCTCTTTTCTTTTTTTTCTTTCTCTTTTTTCAGAGCACCCAAGCCTCCTTTTGGATATATGGATAGAGGTAGTAGTAAAAGGGATACTTGGAGCTTTATTACGTAACAAAAGGGGCTAGCAATGGATGAAGGGAAAAAAATTATGCTCACTCCCAGTGTAGGAGTAGAACAAGTTTGGGATGTGTCTAAAATGGAAAGTATGTGGATGCGTACTTCTAGGGTAGAAGTAGAATATATGGGTGAAGTGTGCGTGATCTTGATTTTAACCGCATGACCAATCCCTAAGGGTCGACACAGCTTGACCACACTCAATGCTTACAAGCAGTAAAGATGAGTGAAAGTTTTCCTAGTCTAACAAGCTTATATATATGGCTGTGGTAGGAATTCAAGCTCTCGTCATACAGGAACTCATCATGCAACATTTTTATATTTTCAAAAGATAAAATCTCTAGAACTCTAGTATCTCTAGGAACAAGATAAATAGTAGCTCAAACCTTCCCATATCATATCCACCAACTACCTAGACATAGATCAAGCATTTGCTACCCACAAGTTTTAGGTTTAGAGCAAATCTTAGATCAAAACAGTCGTGTCCAAAACTTGAGAGAGTTCGAGGTTGAAAACTAGGTACTTGAAAGGAATTACGGTAGAGCAACTATTCATCATTTCCATACGAGAGATTACTTAGAGAGTCCTCTTTTATTAACAACTCTTTTAAGAACAAAAATAAGTAAACTAGACACACCCTTTTTATTTTGCTTTAGTTATTTTAGACCATTATTATTACAAATTAAGAAAACTTGTAAGGAATAAAGTAAAGCTGAGGAAAGAAAATACTTAGCTAGAAACATGGGGGTGCTCTCCCCCAAGCTAGATGTTGACGTAGTCGTTCGATCTTACAATGTAGCAGACTGACAATTAAGATGTAGTTCCTCTAGTGGAGCATTGATTGATGATGATTGTTGAGATAGTGCTCCACTAGTGGATAGAACATCTACTCACTTGTCGTCTCTTCTTAATAACTCCTACATAACTCAAATAGACAACAAAACTCATGGAACAGATTAAGGGTTAGGAAATTAAGCATTAATTGTCTAGAGTGTTGCCCATGATTTCTATGCAGAATTTAGCATGGTAACCTTTTTCTTTCTTTTAGTAATTTCAAATTCTATATAATTAACTATGTCTAATTCTTCTTCTGGTAATTGTGCATCAAGGAAAACTTTTAGATGTTGGCCATTTACCTTGAAAAGCTTACCTTCACCATTTTGAAGCGTGACCACTCCATGTGATGCTGCTTCAATTACCTTGAATGGTCCTTCCCATTTACTTCATAGTTTTTCATGTCCGAACAACTTTACTCTAGAGTTGAATAGTAACACCTTGTCACCTGGTTTGAATTCCTTCTTCTTCAATCTTTTGTCATGCCACCTCTTTGTCCAGTCTTTATAGATCTTTGCATTATGATATGCCTTTTCTCGCCATTCCTCGAGCTCAGAGAGTTGCGTCTTTCTTTTCTCCCCAGCTTCTTCAAAATCCATGTTCCATCTCTTTATGGCCCAGTGTGCCTTGAATTCCAGCTCGACAGGTAAGTGGCATGTCTTCCCGTAGACCAGCTGGTATGGTGACATTCCAAGAGGTGTTTTGTAGGCTGTTCTATAAGCCTATAGTGCTCCATGAAACTTGTCCTTCCAGCCTATCCCCATCTCGTTGACAGTCTTTTGTAGAATGTTCTTGATCTACTTGTTTGATGTTTCTTCTTGCCCACTTGTTTGAGGATGGTATGGTGTCGCAACATTGTGATGGACCCCATGATTGTGTAAGAAGAGTTGAAACTTCCTATCAATGAAGTGAGAACCTCCATCACTAATCACCATACGTGGAACTCCAAAGCGTGGAAAGATGGTTTCTGCAAACATCCTCTTGACGTGATTAGAATCTGTAGCTCAACATGGTATAGCTTCAACCCACTTTGAAACATAGTCAACCACCACTAAGATGTATTCACACTACTTGGACTTTGGAAATGGTCACATGTAGTCGATTCCCCAAACATCAAATAGTTCTATCTGGAGATTGTTGGTGAGTGGCATGGCATCTCGTGTATTTATGTTCCCATGCCTCTGACATGCTCCACATCTCCGGATGAAATATTTTGTGTCTTCATACATGGTTGGCCAAAAAAATCCACATTGCCAGATTTTTGCATGAGTGCGGAATGCCCCATAATGTCCTCCATATGGTGATGAATGGCATCTTTCAATGATCTTGATTCCTTCTTCTGTTGGTACACACCTTCTGAGTAGACCATCAAAGTAGACTCGGAAGAGGTATGGTTCATCCCATATGTGGAGACGACTTTCTTGAATGAGCTTACGTTTGTTCTCTCCTGGTGGTACATAACCTGCAACCATAAAATTAACAATATTTGCGTACCAGGGGTTGACACTCGTGACCTTGTAGAGCATATCGTCTTGCAGGTAGTCATTGATGGGCAATTCCTGTGGATTTTCAAACTGCATCCTGGACAAGTGATCGGCTATAGAATTTTCTACTCCCTTTTTACCTTTTATTTCTAAATCAAATTCTTGGAGTAACAAAATCCATCTTATAAGTCATGGTTTAGCATCTTTCTTAGTGAGCATGGTATTTCAAAGTAGCATGATCAGTATGAACAATCACCTTAGCTCCTACTAAGTAAGATCTAAACTTGTCAACAGCAAAAACAACAGCTAGGATCTCTTTTTCAGTTGTTACATAATTAAGTTGAGGTCCTGACAGAGTTTTACTAGCATAAGCAATTGCATGATGCTTTCTATCCTTTGTTTGACCCAAAACTGCCCCCATAGCATAATCACTAGCATCACACATGATTTCAAAAGGTAGCGACCAATTAGGGGGTTGAATGATTGCTGTAGAGATAAGTGCTTTCTTAAGAATATGAAAAGCATCTAAACACTTATCATCAATCTCAAAGGGAGCATCCTTGGCTGGCAAATTTGTGAGGGGTCTAGCAATGTGAGAAAAGTCTTTTATAAAATGTCTATAGAACCCTGCATGACCAAGAAAACTTTGTACCCCTTTGATGTTTATGGGAGGAGGCAAATTCTCTATCACTTCTATCTTTGCACGATCTACCTCGATCCCACGTTCGGACACCAAGTGTCCAAGCACTATGCCCTCTCTAACCATGAAATGACATTTTTTCCAATTATGGACTAAGTGCTTTTCTACACATCTTTGCAAATCCTTGTCTAGGTTTTCTAAGCAATCATCAAAAGTTTTTCCATAAATAGAAAAGCCATCCATAAAAACTTCTATGATTTTCTCTATCATATTAGAAAATATAGACATCATGAACCTTTGGAACGAGGCTGGAGTATTGCATAGACCAAAAGACATCCTACGATAGGCATAAGTTCCATAGGGACAAGTGAAAGTGGTTTTACTTTGGTCATCAGGATGGATCGGGATTTGATGGTAACCAGAATACCCATCAAGGAAACAAAAGAAAGAGTGTTTTGCAAGCCGTTCTAGCATCTCATCAATGAAGGGTAATGAGAAGTGATCTTTCTTTGTTGCCTTGTTAAGTTTTTGATAATCTATGCACATCCGCCATCCGGTGATGGTTCGTTGTGGGATCAATTCATTGCTCTCATTTTTTTACCACCGTCATACCCCCTTTCTTGGGTACAACTTGCACTGGGCTCACCCACTCACTATGTGGTATAGGATATATTATCCCAGCATGCAAGAGTTTCAAAACCTCTTTTTTAACAACATCCCTCATCGCATTATTGAGCCTATGTTGGGGCTCCCTAGATGGTGTATAAGCTGGGTCTATAGGAATGCGATGAGTGGAAAGGGTAGAACTAATCCCCTTGAGGTCTTGGAGTGAGTAGCCAAAAGCAGAATGATGCTTTTCTAAAATATTAAGGAGTCAGATGGTCTCGTATTCAGAAAGTTTATCACTAATTATCACAGGAGACTCCTTGTTGTCATTTAGAAAAACGTATTTCCATCCTAAAGGAAGGAGTTTTAGCTTAATGGGGCATTTTGGAGGTTCCTGAGTTACATCCAAAGGTAAGGGATTTCATGGTTGTTCTATTTCTTTGATGAAATCTTTGGCGACTTCTTCGAGATCTTAGTCGGATGATTCTTGGAAAGACATTGCCATTATCCCCTCCATTGGTTCTTGCTCGGACTTAACTCCATCTTGGTGTGGAGTGATTGGGTGATGGGAATGGAAAGGTTTAGGCTTTTCCCGAGATGTACATTTACACTCCCCTTTCTTCCTTCATGGATAAGTCTCTCTAGTGGATGTCCAATCAAAAGGTTGAATTCCCAAGTATCAAAAATATAGAAACTAAGGTACACCTTGGTTTCGTCTACTTTGATAGGAATGAAGTGGAAGATTCCTTCACTAGGAAGGATTTGGCCTGAGAGACTTTTTTGAAGCTTGGTTGTTGGAGTTAATTTCATATCTTCAAAAAGTGTATGTGTAAAATACTTAGACATGATATTTACTCCTACAACTGGATTATAAGTAGCATCGAAGGAGGTGTGATGAATCTGACAACTAATAGCGGTAGAAGGAGAATCTAGACGAATGACTTCATGCGAAAGCTCAGATTCTCTCAACCAATCATTACTTATGATTGTTGTCAACTCCTTCACATTTTCTTTAAGGAACTTATCTTCGGTTGGATCAGAAAGGTGTTGGTTAGGTGCAGACGGTGCCGAAGACTTCCTAATTGCAGAATAATTCGAGGTGTTTCCAAAATTGGAGAAAAGACACTCCTCGAACTTAAACATGTCTTCCGAAAGTGGAATTTCTTCCTCCTTCTGCGGTTCGAGAACTTGGAGGATAGTCGAGGCTTCAAGTGGAGTAGCTAAAGGTTTAGGCTCAACTATCATAGGTTCTTCCTCAAGAGCTGTCTCAACTATGTCTTCTAGGGGATCATCAAGAATGCTAGTGTAAGGGGTGTTTTCAAGGATTTTTGTAAGGATCTCTCTCCCTTCACTAGCTGAGAGATGCAAGAAAGAGCCTCCAGAGGATGTATCAAGAAGTTGTGTGGTTTCTCCACTAAGACCCACATAAAAGTGTTACAAGAGCATTTGGTCTTGAATGAAAAGGTTAGGGCCAGAATTGAGTAGGTCATTAAAACATGCCCAAGCCATACCAAGAGATTCTTTTCCTTCTTGTTTAAAAGTTAGAACCTTTGTTCAAAGTTTAACCACAGAGAGAATGGGAAAGAAATGTAAGCAAAAGCTAGAGCGTAAAGTTTCCCAATCTCCTTGTACACTCCCTACGGTTCGAGAATACCAGTGTCTAGCTTTTCCCATTAAAAAGAACGGAAATAGCTTCCACCTTAATGTTTCATGTGACATGCCTTCAATTTGCAAGCATGCACAAATTAGCTCAAATTCCCGTAGGTGTGTGTATGGATTTTCATCATCTTCTCCTAAGAATGAATGGTCCTGGACCATATTTATTAAGCACGGATCCAACTCATAGCCAGGTGTGAGGATAGGTTTGGAAGATTCTGGTGGCTCTAGTTGGGCACCTATGGGAGTAGCATATTGATTGATAGGAGTGATGTTATCCATGCTTGAAAAGGAAAGATACAATGATAAATTTGGTTTGACAAATCACAGCAACCGTTTCCCTGGTAGTGGCGCCAGAAAGCTTGTTGGTATTTTTAACGCACACAGATAAATCCGCAAGCACACGGATACCGTTGTAGCTTTCACCCGGAGGGTTTTAAATATTGTATCCACAGGGAAACATGTGTGAGTTGCCTAACCACTAGTTTATCCAAGGGTAGCAATCAATATTTAAGATATGATGGGTAGAGAGGATTCCTATGGTAATGATCCTATGCAAGGCAAGGTTATGATTCAAATGTCCTTCTAATGTTCACTTCAGGACGCTGCTAGACAGGAAAGCACCGCAAAGGATAACTCTACCGACGCGACTACGGTCCTACTAATTTAAGAACCTACTCAATTCGGTGTGGATGGGGCTGTCACCTCCCATAACTACCACACAACCAGAGAATAGGGCGCAAACATAGGTAACCGACAGCCTAAGAACCATGCTTATGCTAACAATTACTACTCTAATTCAGAGCGCTAATAAGAACTAGAGCAATCATAAGAACTATGAACCAATGAACAAAAGAGTAAGATAAATACTTGAATAAAGATCAATTACTAGAAGTATCCCAGATGTAGACTCGGAGAAGCCTGAATCCATCAAAGGACAAGCCGGAGAGGGAGCACCGACAAGCTGGCACCACCTCCAACTCTTCCCTCGCTCTCTATCTCTCTATTTTGCTAAGACTAGATCCTAATGAGGACTAATCTTCTCTTGATGACTAGCTATGGAGAGGAGATCCATTCAAGGGACCCCTCTCAGCTGATCCCAACTGGAGAAAATGAATTAGGGTTTAAGGGAATGCCTCCTCCAGGGGCTAGGAGCCTTGCTTATATAGCCCTCTAGGAAGCACCATAGTCGTCGGATCAAACTGACCTTGATTTACAACTTTTTATTGATCCTCAAAGGCGGTGGAGGGGCGATCCGTGAGACAGAGTCTGATTGGCTGCAAGACCTGGGCGCCTGCCCAAAGGGCTGGGCAGCCACCCCCATCCCTTGGCCCAAATGGGCTCATATTTAGTGTGGTCTGATAGATCTTTTCGTTAGCTTTCCAAAAAGTTCTGGATCACTGAAAAAAGAGTCTGGATGAAGGAGATATGCCCAATTTACTCCGGACTACTCTAGAAGCCCATTTGCAATTTTCTGGAAGGCGTAACTTTGTCGTCTGGACTCCGATTTGGGTGAACCAAAACTCTTTCATGTGTCCCGATGAGCTCTTCACAATGATGTACTCCAATTCATCACTTGAGATACTTATATTTAGTGATTCTGGTCCATTTCCAGTTTAACCCCTGTAAAACATAGATTCACCAAAACTCATGGAATCTTGTCAGTAAACCCCCTATATCTATGTGGTAATTATGTTTTTAGGTCCTTTTCCATGCATCGTTGACAGTTAAAATTGACACTTATCTACCGTCAATGGCTGGTATCACGGTTTCTAGTCATTATCCATTATGAAACAACAGTCGATGTGTTATTTTCTCGTGTCCCTTTTTCTTGGTTATCTCTCCATATCGTATCGTAAGATCCATATCTCGGAACAAAAGTAGTAGAGCTTCCTTCTAAAGTTGCTAAGAGGATAACCTTTGAAGAACAGGTCATCGACATAAACATTAATAGACTACAAGAGCTGGTAGACAAGCGACTCTACTTGACTGTCCTAGTATTGACGACCATCATCTAGTGAGCAACGTATCTCGTCCTCGCTGGATAAAAAGGACACACAACACTTACATTGGGCAAGTCATCCGTTGGTTAAGAATCGAGCATCACATTATGCCAGTCTTAATCTTCATATGCATAATGACCATACAATTGAAATCAATAATATCTGATGTGGCTCATTATCTACTAACTTTGATGGCAACCATCTGTCCTGCATCAACCACAATTAGTGTGGTTAAGAGTGAAGGTTTGAAACTTTTTTTTAGTGTTGAGAGACAACTGATTAGTTACCAATAGGAAGGTTAATCTCTAGCTAGGTAACGACTCCTTGGTAGCTATGAAGGCTATGTCTTACAGAGCAATAACCCACAAGAAGTCAATCAACCAGCCAACAACTTGAGTGATACTCTATCTTCCAGAGCCATGGTGATCAAGTCAATTCCATGTTGGATAATCACACAGATAGTGCCAGGTGTTGTATCAGCTAGGTGAAGAATTAGAGAAAGCATGCCCTAGTCTTGATCAACATCCTTGTGCCCTTAGGTGCCACAAACGGTTTTGTTCAGAACTCTATTGGACGAAGTGTTGAGGAATATTCGGAAGCGGTTCCTTATCCTTGTAGGAAGGTCCTCTAGGTAGAGTATGCGTTTTGCCTTGCTAAAGCAGCCACAAGTTCAAAGCATGTGCATCGTTAGATTGATATGTAAAGTAATAGTTGAGGTTATTCCTAAGAAGCATATGAGGTAAGCCTTAGCCTCCATCCATAGAGGGAAAGCTACTGCTGATCCTAAAGAGGAAGACTCAAGGTGAAAAGTTAACCTAACAAAGATAGTTTTGCTGCGCTACAAATCAACTCAACTTACTGTGCAACTGTAACATGAAGGAAATTGTACTCAACTTGCTCAGTAGTGAACTATTTACCGAAGTTGGTAAATACTTGCAACTTTTGCTATCTGCCCGACCTCGTTATATCCTTCATTAGCAATAGTTGCTAATACTCACTGATCTTTGGTATTTATAAGTGTTTTTATCCAAGAGGTTGCATCTGATCTATCCCAGATAAATGTTGCCTTTGGATAAAAGAATCTTCTTAGGTAATATTTGGTCAAAATACAAAGCCAGCCGAGTTAGCTACCATATTCACTGATCCCTCAACAGATATAGATAATATAGTGTTGTTGTTAGAGAAAGACAACTGTACACATGGAATAGTAAGTAGCTTTTCATTAGTTGATATCTGAATGACTGAATATTTACGACCAGCATAGGCCTTGTCTGTTGGTTAGTTAGTCTCCTATAGCCTCAGAGATTGTTTGTCGTCTATGATTTCACCCCTATTGGAAGCTTGTACTCAAGCCACTTTGGTAGAGGACTGCTTTTCCAAACTTTGTGAACATAGAGTCATTTCAACAAGTATACTTCTAAAGATTTTGGTCTAGTGTAAAGTTCATATGGCCCATGCTATGTTCACTAGAGAAAGAGATACTTGTGAATGGTTAGCTCATGCACCAAATGACCTCCGTGCACTGAATGAAGTACTGTGTTGTCTTGGATTCCTTCCAAAGTAAAAATACTTCCTGGAAGTCAATGAAGGAAATTCTTCAGACAAAGTTCACCATGCAGAGCAAGTATAAAAAAAGTCTTGACCAAATTAGCCTCTCTGATGCTTGAAGTTTAGTAGCCTAATGCTATCGTGAATGTTGGAAAATGGATAGTATGCTTCTCTTCCTTTGAAAGTCTTTCATCCTGAATCTTGGGACGAGATTCTTTTAAGGGGGGAGGGCTGTAACACCCTAGGTGTTAGGCTTGCAATCAGCACTTGCATTGCATGAGTTTAGGCATAATTCATTCATATGGGAGCATGAAACACATGTAATGTACCAGTGAAACATATGGAACATATTAGTGAAACATATGAAACATGCTAGTGCAACATGTATATATGGAATGTGCTTGCAACATCTCCTTGAAACATATGCAACATACCCTTGTTTGTTGTGTTTCAATCTATGTATGTTAGATGCTCATGCCTGGTAATGCAAGTGAGTGTTGATGTCACTTCTTTCATGTGTCTTACATCACTCTCTATCTATAGTGACCCCTAGAAAAGTTTCATGGAGTTTGGAATCAAAAAGTCACATGAAATGATAAGTCATGTCTTTGTTTCAATGACTTTGCCGAGTGTTGGAATTGCACCATTAAGTGAATGAAATTATAGACCATCAACTAAACCTTGCAAACTTGCCCAAATGACTCTAGATGAACTCTACAACAAAAGTCATGAAGGGCTCATGTTGAGCAAATGTCAAGAAAATGTCCCATTTGGCCTAAAACCCTAGTTTAGGCTTTATCGAGTTGCTACATTGACCAAAGTGAAAGTTTGATATCTGTACTAGTTATGAGGTTTGACCTTAAAGAAAAGTTGTAGTTCATCTTATGTAGAACAAACTTTCTTAAATGGTCAAGAGCTAGTTTGGCCTCTAACTTAGTCAAATAAAGCTCACAAGATTGAATCAGCTGTTGTTTTTCAAAGCCCAGAAAATATTCTCAAGTCCTGAATTGACAGCAGAAGGTTGACATGTTCATGCATTTGTATCTTCTAAATTTGTGTGGTAGCTCAATTTAATTCCTTACTATGAGTTGGAGTACTTTTCATGGTGGAAACAATGAATCAAGTGTCACCCAATTTGGAGTTCAGTTGGACCTTAAACAATAGTTCCTAAAACAACAAAATTGTACTTTGTCGCGTAAAAGACATTGACGTTGACATCACATTCTCTAAATTTTACTAAGCAACTCAAATTGAGCCAAAAATAAAAGTTGGAAACAATTCATTGGAGGACAACATGTAAAAAGATGGAATCAATTTGACCAAGTTTGGCATTGCAAAATCCTAAAACTGAGCCCTAGCTTAATGTGTTGACACTGGTGATTTGGGGACTGATGATCTCCTAATATACAGCACTAATGACCTTGCACCCTAAATGAAAGTTGTGGAACATTAGGAGAACAACAAAATTTGTTTAAGGAGCTAGAGCCAAATGTTCACGGAATATGCTAAAAAACGGCAACCGAGGTGCTTAGTCTTTCGCCCACCACTTGTTCGGGAGAATGCCCACGTGTCCTCCATGCGCTGGCCTTCGCGCTCCTCAAGCCACCCCGTGCGAGTCGCCCCTCTTCCTCGGCCTCCATCACTGTCATGTTCCGCCGCCGCCGGTGCTTGCCAAGCTGTCACTGCTGGCACACGCGGCTAGCCCGCATCGAGCCACCGCGGTGCGAGCTGCGGCCACCCACAGGAGCGCTAGGGTTTGGGCGTGCTCCCCCACCCCTCAGCCGCCGCCGACATGGCCTCCCTTCGCTGGAAATGGCGAGCTCCGGCGACCCCTCCACTGTTAATCACGACAGGGACCTCGGGCTTGAATTCGGGAAAAGACGGGGGGTTCTACAGAACCTGACTCATGTGAATAGTACTCCAGGGACTGATTTGTGGTAGTTTTTGCTGATTTGAAAATGCATAGAAAATTTATAAAATAGCAAATGAGGACTTTTTGGAATCCTTGTGAAATTATCTATGCAGTGGATCTATAATATGTCATGTTTTAGTTTAAGGTTTTAGCTGTAAAAATAGATTTATGCAAGTAGGTTTTGAATGCTAGCTGCATTTGTCTTTTTCATAACTGCAGTTGTACAGCTCCAAATGAAGTAAAATTTGTGTGGCATGCTATTCATGTGATGTTTGATGTGTGGTAAAAATTTCATGAATTTTAGTGGTAGTATGAGTGAGTTATTGATTCATCTTGCTCTCACATGAATTCTTGTAATAGCCATTTGTCTTTTTCATAGAGGTTGATATACATGTCCAAATGGGTTGAAATTGGGACAGTAGACTACTGGGAGCATATGTAGGCCACTATAATTTTGGTAGAATTTATTGTGCACTTTTGATATATGTTCATAATTCAACCTAATTATCTAAATAAATTAAGAAAATGCATTAAAAGAATTTATTTAGGAATGGACACTATGTTTTCTGGTATTCATTAGTCATGTGTGACATGTTGGTAAAGTTGGTTTTATCCAATTATATGTTTGCAACATAAGTTAATAATTATTCCTTGCAAATGAGGTTTCTGGACAGATCTGGGAACTTAGCAAAGTTCTTCATGATAATATTCTTTGTTGTGAAACTTATTTATACAAAAGTTGTATATAACTCATGTATCTAGCTGCTATTAAAATTTGGTGGCATTTGGCCAAGTAGTTTATGAGTTATGCATGTTTCAAGTTGGAGATCAGAGATGGCTGCTCTCTGTTTGTCAGGAACAGATTCTGGATCTTTGTAATTTTGATTTATTTAACTTGTGAATCATGCTATGATGATATTAGATAATATGTAGAGAATTTGATAAGCTTTCCAGAATGTCTTCTTGCAAGTCATTTGGATTTGTAGAACTCTAGATATGATTGATTTATTTACCTACTGCATGTATGTCCAGAATTGCTGAAAATACATGAATGCTTGGTTAAATTGCTTGCATGTTGCTAAGTGTGATTCATGTCCTAGGTGATTAAGTTAGTACACCTGAGACTTTGTAAATCTTGTGTCATGCTTGGTATTGCATTCTTTGTTATCTTAGCATGATAGGTTGAGTGATGTTTAAGTTAAGCATCGCAAAGTACTTAAGCGTATTTGGTGTAAACTATGTTGGTCTTGCTTATTGTTTGTGATGCATCATCCATTTCACTTCCATATATTCACACACTTGCATCTTGCATCTCATCTAGGTACGCTAGATGAACCACGTGGAGGACATGATGTGGGGCTGAACCCAAAGATAGTGTTCAGTGGATCCATCCCGAAGATGGAAGAACCCCCAAGTGCATACGTGGACTGGAGATGTTCCACAAGATGGTGCAAGCTAACTTGACTGATTTGAGTTGGATCCCAGGCAAGCCCCGGAGCATTATAAGCCTCCTAATTTCCAAAAATGTAATTGAGTATATATGTTATATGTATTGTTGCATTAAGTTATAGGTGTTGAATGAAAACACTTGCTGCATTGATATCCCATCCTTGTCCAGAAAGTATACCATGAATCCTATTAGCTCAGGATCGAGTAGTTGCTTAGCCCTGCTTTAAGTGGTAGAAGTCAGGTGATTTCCTGTCAGCTGCGAGCTTTAGGAATATATATATGGCATGGTTGGCTATATTTGCTATCCTGGAAAAGAACCATGTGTTAATGAAATGAAATGAGACCGGGCGGGATGACGATAGCGAAGCAACAAGACATGGAGGTCTTGGGTGTGGATCTATCCCCGTCTGTGTTGATCAAGGACCGATTCTTGGAGCCTTTCCTTGTCATGTTGAACACATGCCTCTCTCTTAGTTGGTCGGGTCTGGAGACCGACCACGAAGCCGAGTAGCTCAACTCAGGTCGGGAGTCGGCAAGTATAAAGTGCACCTCGTAAAGGGAGCCATAGGCGTGAGTCCAAGGGCAAGTGATTTAAAAGTCCTGATCGTCCTGGCAGGAGGGTAATCCATGAGAGTGCTGGCACTGACCAAACCCGCAAAGTTGGTTCCTAAGTTGTACCAAAGGTGACCTAATGCTCCTCGATGGGGGAAGTCATGTGTGAGAGTTAGGAATACCCCCTCAGCTGAGTTGTAATTCGATTCAAGTCACCGTCTCTCACCGATTAGTGAGAACTTGACGGGAGTATCTCCAACGTAGATTTCACTAAAGAACTTGATGGTTCAGGAATGATGATGATGATAATGATGATGATGATGATGGCCTTATTATACCTACTATGGTTAATATTGTTTGCTCCTAATAAAGTGATTGCTATAGTACAGGTGCTAATCTAGATGGCAGGTTCATGATGATTAACTTGATGCTGAAGCATTTAATGATTACTTATATGTACTAAGCTTTTATGCAAAATGTTGTCAAGCTAGCCCTACTGATATCAACCTTGCATACTCCTTGGTGTCACTTTATTTCTGATTTTTAACGGGTAAGTCTAGCTGAGTACCTTCTCGTACTCAGGGTTTTATTCCCACTTGTGGCAGGTTATGATGTATCATGGCTACTACAAGAATTGGATAGCTCCTGCCTAGTGGTGGAGTGTGATTATGTGCATGATCCTTCTGAGTTATCTTGTCCCCAATGCTTTTGTTGGAAGTTGACCTTGGTACTGGCCTGTATTTGAAATAAGAGTAATGTTAGTTTCAAATTACTTTGTTTCCACTACTTTTCAACTTAAGTTGTAATAACTATGTTGAACTCCGATGTGTATTGAATTACTTATGAAATGGATGTAACATATGACCTGTTATGTTGAATCACTATGATCATTGGCTTGTATGTTGGTTGGTTTGAAATCCCTCATGATGTCGTTGGACTACCGGAGTTATATGGGCTCAAATGTGAGAATTTGATCACTTCGGTGATTGTTTTTGTACTTGTGCTCTTATAATTTGGACGGTTCCGTGACTATATGGCACGATTGGCTATATTTGCTATCGTGGAAAAGAACCATGTGATAATGAAATGAAATGAGACCGGGCGGGATGACGATAGTGAAGCAACAAGGCACGGAGGTCTTGGGTGTGGATCTATCCCCGTCTATGTCAATTAAGGACCGATTCTTGGAGCCTATTCTTGTCATGTTGAACGTATGCCTCTCTCTTAGCTGGCCGGGCCCGAGTGCTTGACCACAAATCCAAGTAGATCAACTCAGGCCGGGCTCCGGTAAGTATAAAGTGTGCCTCGAAAGGGAGCCATAGGTGTGAGTCCAAGGGCAGGTGATTTAAAAGTCCTGATCGTCCTGGCAGAAGGGTAATCCCTAAGAGTGCTGGTGCTGATCGAACCCGCGAAGTTGGTTCCTGAGTTGTACCAAAGCTGACCTAATGCTCCTCGATGAAGGAAGTCATGGGTGAGAGTTAGGAATACCCCTCAGTTGAGTTGTAATTCGATTCAAGTCACCGTCTCTCACCGGTTAGTGAGAATTTAACGGGCTTATCTCCAAAGTAGATCTCACTAAATAACTTGATGGTTCAAGAATGAGGATGATGATGATGGCCTTATTATACCTGTTATGATTAATATTGTTTGCTCCTAATAAAGTGATTGCTATAGTATAGGTGCTAATCTAGATGATAGGTTCATGATGATTAACTTGATGTTTAAGCATTAAATGATTACTTATCTGTACTAAGCTTTTATGCAAAATGTTATCAAGCTAGCCCCACTTATATGATCCTTGCACACTCCTTGGTGTCACTTTATTTCTGGTTTTTGACGGGTAAGTCTAGCTGAGTACCTTCTCGTACTAAGGGTTTATTCCCACTTGTTGCAGGTGATGAGGACATCGCCACGCTATACACATCGACGCTATGGCCATCCCCAAGTTGCAATTCGTCCCCAACTCAGCTGCCACGTCACCCTCGGATTCAGTAGACACGTCGTCACTGTTTCGGTCATAACTTCCTCATACGACATTGAAACGGGGCATTCTTGGATGTGTTGGAAAGGGGACGCCGCCGCCGTCATTTTGGATCTGGTCCTAGCTCCAGAAGGTCCGTGGATCATTCTGTGTGACCACGGCAAGGTGCTGCATCACCTATTTAGGCCAACTTGGCCATGTATCATGTCAGGCCTTAAGCCCAAGTTGTGGGCGCCAACCCCTGGCCGTCCCCAACCATAGGTCGAGTCTTAGACTATAAACACAGCCGACGCTGCTGCTAGATAATTGGGTTTTGTTTAGAGTTTAGTTTTCCATCGAGAAACTGAATCGTTCATTGTAACTGTGGTGACAAATCCTTTTACTGTGATCTAGGGCCCCTATTCTTGATCTTCTCCACTGTGTCGATTAGACCTTTGGAACCGAGTTCTTGAACCCTCTATTGATATTCGCATCATTCATATTTACAATTTTAGATTGCGTGTTTTTACCTTCTGGCTTGTGCTCTTCGATTCGCTTGCAGGAAAAGCCTTCTTGGCGAGGTCAATCAAGTTCTGCTTGATTGATAACCAACGGAGATGTGGTGTAATGGTTGCAAGGTTCGAATCGTGTCTGATTTGAAGCTGGATCGCCAACGTCGAGATCTCCACAAATCGAACTTACCGGCTACCTCCTGCTGAGCATAGAGTTAGACTTGCTACTAGTGAGTTTACTAATTTTGCTTTGTTCTGGTGGAGTGATCTTTGCAATGCTAATAATCCTGCTGCTGCTGTGCCTCAAACTTGGAATGCTTTAAAGCAATGTATGAAATCTCGTTTTGTTCCTCCTTATTACCAACGTGATTTACGTTTGAAACTACAAACTTTAAAACATGGTGATAAATGAGTAGAAGCATACTATCAAGAATTGCTTATTGGTTTAGCCCGTTGTGGTATAAATGAAGATGATACTGATGCTAGTGCTAGATTTTTTGGTGGTTTAAACCATGATATACAGAACATACTTGATTACAAAGAATGGCACAATTTTTCCCAATTATATCATCTTGCTATTAAGGCAGAACGTGAAGTATAGGGACACAAACATAACCAACCTTTCAGGTCTAACAATGGGAGGAATTTTCAGCAGCGTTCTGAGCCGGAGACGCCCAAGCTTCATGTTGCATCACAGCCGTCTACACCTCCATTTTCTTCCAGGGTAAGTAAATTGTCTAATGTGCAGAAGAAAGGTGCCACTCCGGGTGCTTCTACTAGCTCCTCCTCGTCCAGCTCTAAAATCATTTGCCACCGATGCAAAGGCATGGGACATGTCATGAAGGATTGCCCCAGTCGTCATGCTTTCATTGCTACCGAGGATGGATATGTAAGTGCTAGTGATGTTGAAGATGATTCAGCCCTTGCTGCTAACATTGATGCAGATTCCACCGAGGGCGATCAAGACAAGGAGGCCATCATCATTGACTCCATGGCTGCTGCCGTAGACTACCCTAGCCTTCTTGTGTAGCGTGTGTTGAGTACACGTGTGGGACATGAAGAAGAGCTGACGATCCAATGCCACAATCTGTTCCACATGTATTTCATTGTGTAGGGTTGTTGTGTTCTCACTATCATTGATAGCGGGAGTTGCAATAACTTGGTGAGTTCAGATTTGGTTGAGAAGCTTAGCTTGACCACACGACAACATTCGTATCCATATAAACTTCAATGGTTCAATAATAGTGGTAAGACTAAGGTAACCAAATCAGCACACATTAGCTCTTTCACAGGCTCTTATCATGATACTGCTGATTTTGATGTTGTTCCTATGCAAGCTTGTTCCATTTTGTTAGGATGTCCATGGGAATTTGATAATGATGCTTTACACCATGGTAGAACTAATACATACACTATCATACATAAGGACAAGAAAATTACATTGCTACCTTTGTCTCCTACGGATATTATTAAACATGCTAATGAGATTAAAAATAAACCTCCAACTGACATTGCTAAAAATAATGGGATTAAGTTAAAAGGAGGTACTTTTCTTGCTACAACTTCTGCTACTACTGAGTTATGTGATAATCCTAATGCACTATGTTATACTATGTTTTCGCAACCTATTATGTCTGGTGCATTGCCTGCTGGCACTAACCTTTTGCAAGAGTTCACTGATGATGGGATAAAGTCGAGGACGACTCCAATTCTAGAAGGAGGGAATGATGAGGACATCGCCAAGATGGAGTCAAGGATGACTCCAATTCAAGAAGGGGAGGATGATGAGGACATCGCCACGCTAGACACACCGACGCTATGACCTTCCCCAAGTTGCAATTCGTCCCCAACTCAGCTGCCACGTCACCCTCGGATTCAGCAGACACGTCGTCACTGTTTCGGTCATAACTTCCTCATACGACATCGAAACGGGGCGTTCTTGGATGCATTGAAAAGGGGACGATGACGCCATCGTTTTGGATCTGGTCCCAGCTCCAGAAGGTATGTGGATCATTCTATGTGACCACGGCAAGGTGCTGCATCACCTATTTGGGCCAACTTGGCCATGTATCGTGTCGGGCCTTAAGCCCAAGTTGTGGGTGCCCAACCCCTGGCCGTCCCCAACCCTAGGTCGAGTCTTAGACTATAAACACAGTCGCCGCTGCTGCTAGATAATTGGATTTTGTTTAAAGTTTAGTTTTCCATCGAGAAACTTAATCGTTCATTGTAACTATGGTGACAAATCCTTTTACTATGATCCAGGGCCCCTGTTCTTGATCTCCTCCACTGTGTCGATTAGTCCTTTGGAACCGAGTTCTCAAACCCTCTATTGATATTCTTATCATTCATATTTGCAATTTTAGATTGCGTGTTTTACCTTCTTGCTTGTGCTCTTCGATTCGCTTGCAAGAAAAGCCTTCTTGGCGAGGTTAATCAAGTTGTGCTTAGTTGATAACCAATGGAGCAGTGGTGTAATGGTTGCAGGGTTCGAATCGTGTCTGATTTGAAGCCGGATCGCTAACGTTGAGATCTCCACAAGTCGAACTTACCGGCTACCTCTCGAAAGATCGGGCCAGTACTCATCAGCAGGTTTCTTGGATACTGCAAGAATTGGATGGCTCTTGCCATAGTAGCGGAGTGTGAGCATGGGTATGATCCTTTCGAGTTATCTTGTCTCTACTGCTTTTATTGGAAGTTGATCTTGGTACTAGCATGTATTTGAAAGAAGAGTAATGTTAGTTTCAAATTACTTTGCTTCCGCTACTTTTCAACTTAAGTTGTAATAACTAGTTGAACTCTAATGTAAATTGAATTACTTGTGAAATGAATGTAACATGTGACTTGTTATGTTGAATCACTATAATCTTGGCTTGTATGTTGGTTGGTTTGAAATCCCTCGTGCTTTCATTGGACTACTGGAGTTATATGGGCTCAAGTGTGATAATTTGATCACTTAGGTGATTATTTTTGTACTTGTGCACTTATAATTTGGACGGTTCTGTGATAGCTGGCTTCGAAGTAAGATTCAACATTAAATTTGTCACATGTGTATTTAAAACAAAGGTTTGGTTTTATAAAATCAGTGTTATCAACTTATAGCTATATATATAGGTTTGTCAAATCTAAATTTTAAACCTAAGTATGACAGTGGTCAATTTCCTTATGCCCAGATAAGGATTACTAGGTGGCTTATATAAGTACTAACTTGGGGGGTTTCATTTATGCATCTACGCCCAGGCCAAGGTATGTATGTGTGATGACTCTCCCGCACTATGCTACCCTGTGGGTCAGGTTGAAGGTAGCCTTCCTATATGAAATAGTCATATATGTCGATAGATTTACTTTTATGCAATGTCGCACCTATGCTTAGGTAAGTGTGAGTTGGAAGAGCATGACTGAACATCCGTCGGTCTAGGGGAGTGATATATATTTTGTGGTGACTAGAATAACCTACATGTTGTAAACCCATGTAAGTTAGGAAGGTACCAATTGTGTGGGTGATCCTCTAGTGATCGAATGGTTTGGGTAGTTTTGGTGCTACATGTACGTATACGGGGGTATATGTATATGGGGTACTTAGAATTTTACTTCCTGCTTTCATTGTGTGCTATATTTGGGGAATTGTTGGGCTACAATGAAAATTTTCTATAGGTACGCTAACCACCAATGCGTAAGTTGAATGTAGCTACCAACTAGCTATATATCGAGAGAGTGCATGTTATGCTACCGACATTGAACGTGATTGCCACCTTAGGATGGCAATCTTGTGAGGATGAATAGGACGAAGCATGCATCTTCCTGATTGTTGCTTTATGCATAACTATGCTCCTCTCACCTTTGATCTATATTAAGTAACTTGTGATTGATGTGGTACACTATGTTCCTTATGTGGGGTTAAACAAGAATGCCTTGTTCCATGTTGCTTGAATAGGAAGTGCTTTGAGAAAAGTGTGTGCTTAGCCTTGCTATAAATAATTGTGGTTACATGCTTGAACCTATAAATGTCCTCTAGTTTAGCCAAGTGGTGGATATGTTGTTCATACAAGCATTTGCAAATGCTTTAGACCTCACTTAAGAAATTGTGGATTCTCATGAATGAATTAAATTGGTATTGGTCTAAGGTAACAATGTTTAGAGCTATTAGAATAACATGTTTGTGTGCTCTCTTGTTAAGTAGAACAAAGGCAAGCTTTGTTTTGCTTGTTGGATGTTGGCTGCTAGAACGATTTCTGTTGTAATGGTGCTGTCGTGGTCGTAATGGTGTTTTCTGTAGTTATGGAGAATACCAAAGTTGTAGCTAACTTGCTTATCTAGCTTTTCTTAAAATTTCATGACACTAGGCCTTACGGTTTGGGAGTTATGAATTTTAGAAGTTTGCTATCAGGTTTTGCTTATGCTCTCAATAGATCTGAATGTTTGGTTTGTTTGACCTATGTGCATATGGAATCATGTCTTGGAGATAATAGAAGAAGTGTAGTACTTTTTCTAAGCTTTCTAAAATATCCTATAGCACTAATTTTGGTGGTCTAAATCTCCAATTATGAGCTTGCAAAATGGAATGACAGAATCTGTCCAAATCTGGCAGAGAGGTCTTCTTTGTTATGTTTGTCCTTGTTGGCTGTAGAATCATTTTAATATGATAATAAGAAAGTTATAGACAACTTAATAATCTTTACATAAAGTTAAGGATCACATTTGTTGGGTTCCTAGAACTCCAGTTAAGTAATTATGAAGTTTATGTCAGTTTTCTATCCATGTTTGTACAGATCTGAAACCTTAGCATGTTTGGTCATGTTAATCTGTGAACTAGCTTTTGGTATGAGTAACAAAAGTATGGAAAACTTCCTAAACTTGCTAGAAAGTCTAGGATCGCCTTTGTGGGATGTCTACAACCTCAGTTATGGTTGAAACAAGTAACTACTGTGCCGCTGTCCAGATTCTATGCCCATGCTAAGTTGGCTACCTTAGCTAGTGTTTGTTTTGGGCTAAACTAGTAGTTAGTTCTTGCTTTAGATAAAGCTTGTTATGGGTGAGCCTGGTGCTTAGTAATGGTTGGCTAATTTGATTGGATCTCTCAAATGCTTAACTGTGATGTTTGTATGTATGCTTGTTATCTAATTAGTGCCATAGTTGTCACCTCATTTGTCCTCGGTGAGCATACGAGTGCCGAATAGCTTGATCCTAGAATAACACTCAAGTTACATAATCATACAATGGTCGTCTCTAATTAGGTTCTTTCCCTTAGGAGCCTGAGCTTGTAGCCGTGGTTGCTTGCTTTGAATGTTTGTGCCCTAGGCCTTTGCTTGATATGTAAGCCTGAGCCTGAACCCTTAAATATTCGCGTATATCATGGCTGTCTTGCGCCCACACGTGAATACCTTTGTTTGATCTACCAACCAAGATAGATTCTCGCAAACGGCTCCTTTTGGCCATAGTTGTTCGCTGCCAAGTTGTAAGGCCCATAACCAATTCTATGTTGGACCTCCTAGTTACCTCTCATACAGATGTTTTGGTACAATGCTATATCTCGCTGCTGGATCTTGGAATCTTATGCTTGCAAATCGTGTAGTACCTTATCAACTCAATCTTTGATTGGTACATTATTGATTTTGTCCTTGGAGTCTACTTACCTTATCTCCAACTCCTCCCCATGTCTCAAGATGTTTATCAGCCTTGATCTATTGATCCTGCCCAACATGGTCGAGTCTCATGTTAATTAATTGTCTAGTAGTTTCCTTGGTCAACACAAGGCGTGTGTGGAATTAAGCAAAAATCTCATGCTCAGTCGCCTTCGGCAATTGAGCTATGTTCTCTTGTGCTATGTTTTGATCTACGGATAGCTTCCCTATTGATTATAAACCTTGTGACTACCTCTACTTGCTATCTCTCCTTGTATGGTGCTTGTTCTCATAACCTAATTGGTGCCACTTGGGAATTTTACAATTGGTTGTAAGCAAAATATCTCATCCCTATTGGATAAAAAGGACACACAACACTTAAGTTGGATAAGTCATCCGTTGGATAAGAATCGATCGTCACACTATGCAAATCTTAACCTTTGTATGCATAATGACCATAAAATCAAAATCAATCATCTTTGGTGTGACTCCTTATCTGCTGACTTCAATGGCGACCATCCGTTCTGCATCAACCACAATTGTTGTGGTCAATAGAGGAGATTTGGAACTTTTTAGTGTTGAGAGACAACTAATTAGTTACCAATAGGAAGGTTAATCTCCAGCTAGGTAACGACTCCTTGGTAGCTACGAAGGCTATGTCTTACAGAGCAATAACCAACAAGAAGTTAATCAACTAGCCAACAACTTGTGTGATACTCTATCTTCTAGATCCATTATGATTAAGTCAATTCCATGTTGGACAATCACATAGATAGTGTCAGGTGTTGTATCAGCTAGGTGAAGAACTGGAGAAAGCAAATTGAAATGTATCAAACAATAGATTTCCCATCTTAGAGTTGTTGTTTGATCATAAAGAGGAAGCCTCAAGGTGAAAGGTTAGCCTGACAAAGCTAGCTTACTATGCTATAAGTCAACTCAACTTACTGTGCAACTGCTTCACGAAGGAAAAATTTTACTCAACCGCTTGGTGGTGAACTATTCCCCGCAGATTAGTAAATACTTATAGCTTTTGTTATCATTAAGGCCTCGCGATATCTTTCTTTGGTAATGGTTTTCCAATGATGACATACTTTTGTACATTATTTGTGTTTTTACCCAAGAGGTTGCATCTGATTCAACCCAGATAACTGTTGCCTTTGGATAAGAGAATTCTTTTAGATAACCTTTGGCAGAAATACGGAGTCAGCCGAGTCAGCTACCATATTCACTGATCTCTCAACAGATTTAGATAATACAATGTTGTCATTAGAGAAAGAGAACTGCACACATGGAATAGTAAGTAGCTTTCCATTAGTTGATATCTGAATGATTGAACATTTACGACCACCACAAGCCTAGTCTGTTGGTTAGTCATTTTCCTACAACCTTGGAGAATGTTTGTCTTCTATGTTCTCACCTCTGTAAGCCATTTTGGTAGAGGACAGCTTTTCAAACTTTGTGAACATGGAGTCATTTCTAAAATTTTTTGATCTAGTGTGAAGTTCATATGGCCCATACTATATTCACTAGAGAAAGAGATACTTGTGCATGGATAGCTCATGGACCAAATGAGCTTCGTACACTGAGAATGCAGTACTGTGCTATCTTGAATTCCTCCCAAAGTAACAATGCTTCATGGAAGTCAAAGAAGGAAATTCTTTAGACAAAGTTTACCATGAAGAGCAAGTATAAGAAAGCGTCTTAACCAGATTAACACTTCTAATGTTTGAAGCTTAGGAGCCTAATGCTATCACAAATGTTAGAAAATGGATAACATGCTTCTCTTCCTTTGAAAGTCTTTCGCCCTGAATCTCAGGACGAGATTCTTTTAAGGGGGGAGGGCTATAACACCCCAAGTGTTAGGCTTGCATTTGACACTTGCATTGCAGGAGCCTAAGCATCATTTGTTCATATATGAGCATGGAACACATGCAACACACTTGTGAAACATATGCGATGCACTAGTGCAACATGTGAAACATGTATATATGGAATGTGCTTGCAACATCTCCTTGAAACATATGCAACATACCCTTGTTATTGTGTTTCAATATGTGTATGTTACATGCTCATGCTTGTTAATGCAAGTGAGTGTTGATGTCACTTCTTTCATGTGTCTCACATCACTCTCTATCTATAGTGACCCCTAGAAAAGTTTCATGAAGTTTGGAATAAAAAAGTCACATAAAATGATAAGTTCTATTCCTATTGGAATGACATGATTAAGTGAATGGAATTATATATCATCAACCAAACCTTGCAACTTTTCCCAAATGACTCTAGATGAACTGTACAACAAAAGTCATGAAGGGTTCATATTGAGCAAATGCCAAGAAAATGCCTCAATTGGCCTAAAACCATAGTTTAGGCTTTATTAAGTTACTGCTTTGACCAAAGTAAAATTTTGACTTCTGTACTAGTTATGAGGTTTGACCTTAAACAAAAGTTGTAGTCCATCTTGTGTAGAACAAACTTTGTTTAATGTTCAAGAGCTAGTTGGGCCTCTAACCTAGTCAAATAGAGCTCCCAAGGTTCAATGTAGCTGCTGTTTTTGAAGAAGCGGAAAATATTCTAAGTCCTTGTTTGGCAGCTGTGAGTTGACATGTTTGCAACATTTTAGCATCCAAATTCACATAGTAACTAAATTAGATTCCTTAATATAAGTTGAAGTATCATTCATGGTGGAGATAATGAATCAAGTGTCATCACATTTGGAGTACATTTGGATCTCCAAAATTAGTTGCTAAAACAACAAAATTATACTTTGTCGCTTAAATGACCTTGACGTTGGCATTCCACGTTCTCTAAATTTTACTAAGCAACTCAAGTTGATCCAAATGTAAAAGTTGGAGCTTACATGATGGGGAAGAACATATGAGAAGATGGCATTAGTTGCATTTCATTTTGACCATCTATTTTGGATGTTGGCTTGTCACTGCCAATCGCTGACACTATCAAGTTTGGTACTAATTATCCGCTAATCCATAGCCCTAATGCTTGTGCACCTTAAATACAAATTGTAGATCTCTTTGTGGGCTGCAACTTTTCTTTTTGGCTCATGTCCAAACTTAGCCCAGAAATGGCCAAAACCGGCACCCACCTTGCTCAACCAGTCGCTTGCCAAGTGTTCAATCAAATGACGACGTGGTCACCATGCACGGCGTCGCGCGTCCTCCACCTCGCCACGCCCCTGGCCCTCGCTTTGTTGTGATGAGGAGTGCCCAAGCTGCTCCAGGAAGCTCCCCACTACCTCACTCACTCTTTGCCCTCACCCTCTATCTCACTGTGTTTGAGTAGAGTGTGGACAACGCGTCCGCCAAGGCTGGCCCCATGGAGCTCCGTCGTCCCATGCCTTAGGCCTCCCTTTGCCCAAATCAGCTGCAGCATCACCTTCCTCTCCTCGCAATGCCCATGACGCACCCCTTTTCTGGCCTTGCTGCCGCTGCAGACGGCTGCCACCGGAGCTGCCATCATGGCGGATTACTACCTACGTGGCCGGCTAGCCTCGGGTCGCCGCGGAGCAAGGCAAGGGCACCAGCGGGTGCGCACGAGGCCCCTGGACCTCCGCCGCCACCCCACTGCCGACGATGAGCCTTCTTCGGCCGACACTGACAAGCTACAGCATGACCTCCTCTGTGTAATCGCGTCAGGGACCTCGAGTCAAAATTCAAGGAAGGGCAGGGGGTTTTATGCGAAGCCAAGACTCATGTGAATAGTGCCGAAAGGACCGATTTGTGTTAAATTTGCTGAAACTTTGGAAATTCGTAGTAATTCATAGGAAAATCGTAAAATATCAAATGAGAACTTTTTGGAATCCTTGTGAAATTTTCTATGCAGTGGATCTATAATATGTCATGCTTTAGTTTAAAGTTTGAGCTGTAAAAATAGATTTATGCATCTAGGTTTTCAATGCTAGTTGTATTTGTCATTTTCATAACTACAAATATAGGGCTCCAAATAAAGTTAACTTTTTATGGCATGCTACTCATGTGATGTTTCATGTGTGGTAAAAATTTCATGAATTTTGGTTGCTGTATGAGTGAGTTATTAGTGTATCTTGCTCTCACATGATTTATTGTAATAGTCATTTGTCTTTTTCATAGAGGTTGATATAAATGTGCAAATGTCTTGAAATTTGTACAGTAGACTACTGAAGTATATGTAGGCCACTATAATTATGGTAGAATTTATTGCGCACTTTTGATATGTGTTCATAATTTCACCTAATTATCTGGATAAATTAAGAAATGTGTTAAAATAATTTATTTCGCAATGGACATTATGTTTTCTGGTGTTTATTAGTCATGTGTGACATGTTGGTAAAGTTGGTTTTATCCAATTATATGTTTGGAACATAAGTTAGTAATTATTTCTTGCATATGAGGTTTCTAGACAGATCTGGAAACTTAGCAAAGTTCTTCATGATAATGTGCTTTGTTGTAAAACTTGTTTATACAAAAGTTGTAGATATTTCATGTATCTAGTTTGTGTTAACATTTGGTGGCCTTTGGCCGATTAGTTTTATGAGTTATGCATGTTTCACGTTGGAGATCAGAGATGGTTGCTCTCTGTTTGTCAGGAACAGATTCTGGAACTTTGTAATTTTGACTTATTTAACTTGTGAATCATGCTGTGATGCTATTAGATGAAATGTAGAGAATTTTATAAGCTTTCCATAATGTCTTCTTACAAGTCATTTGGATTTGTGTAACTCCAGTTATAGCTAAATCTTTTAGCTAACGTTTGCAATCATGAATGTGACAGATTCTAGTTTTATGTGTTTACTTCATGTGTTGGTAAGTGTGGCTCATGCTTTTGATAATGTTAAGTTAATACACCTAAGACTGTGGCTCATGCTTTTGATAATGTTAAGTTAATACACCTAAGACTCTGTGAGCTTGTGTCTTTACTTTTTATGCATGATATATCTCTTAAATGGGTGGTGTGCTATTTAGTTGAGTGACTATGAATGCCTATGTCTTGCTTAATCTTGTGCTTGTCCTAAATACTCCTATGTGATGCATCTTGTGTTACCAATCTTCGTATTCATACACTTGCATCTTGCATCTCATCTAGGTACACTAGATACACCATGTGAAGGATGATATATGGAGCCTAACCCGAAGATGGTGTTTGGTGGGCCTATCTCGAAGACGGAAGGACTGGACAAGTGCTAGAAGGGGAGGTGCTCGCCAAGCGAGTGTCATCTGACAACCACTGACTTGTGTTGGATCCTAGGCAAGTCTCAGAGCATTATAAGCCTCCTAATTTCTAAAAATGCAATTGAGTATATATATTATATGTATTGTTGCATTAAGTGATAGGTATTTAATGAAAACACTTGCTGCATAGATACCCTATCGTTGTCTAGAAAGTATGCCTTGAATCCTATCTAGGTTCAGGTTCGAGTAATTGCTTAGCCCTGCTTTAACGGGTAGAAGTCAGGTGATCTCTGTCACCGGTGAGCTTTAGGGATATATATGGCACGGTTGGCTATATTTGCTATTGTGAAAAAGAACCAAGTGTTAATGAAATGAAATGAGACCGGGCGGGATGATGATAGTGAAGCAATAAGGCATGGATGTCTTGGGTGTGGATCTATCCCCATCCGTGACTGATTCTTGGAGCCTTTCCATGTCGTGCTAAACGCATGCCTCTCTCTTAGCTGGCAGGGCCCGAGTGCTTGACCGCAAATCCGAGTAGCTCAACTCAGGCCAAGCTCTGGTAAGTATAAAGTGCGCCTCGGAAGGGAGCCATAGGCATGAGTCCAAGGGCAGGTGATTTAAAAGTCCTGATCGTCCTGGCAGAAGGGTAATCCTTGAGAGTGCTGGCGCTAACCGAACCCGCGAAGTTGGTTCCTGAGTTGTACCCAAGGTGACCTAATGCTCCTCGATGGAGGAAGTCATGGGTGAGAGTTAGGAAACCCCCTCAGCTGAGTTGTAATTCGATTCGAGTCGTCGTCTCTCACCGGTTATTGAGAACTTGACGTGCTTATCTCCAAAGTAGATCTCACTAAATAACTTGATGGTTCAGGAATGAGGATGATGATGATGGCCTTATTATACCTTCTATGATTAATATTGTTTGCTCATAATAAAGTGATTGCTATAGTATAGATGCTAATCTAGATGACATGTTCATGATGATTAACTTGTTGCTTAAGCATTAAATGATTACATATCTGTACTAAGTTTTTATGTAAAATGTTGTCAAGCTAGCCCCACTTATATGAGCCTTGTATACTCCTTGGTGTTACTTTATTTCTAGTTTTTGATGGGTAAATCTAGTTGAGTACCTTCTCGTACTTAGGGTTTATTCCCACTTGTTACAGGTTTCTTGGATACTACAAGAATTGGATGGCTCCTGCCGTAATGGTAGAGTGTGATCATGGGCATGATCCTTCTAAGTTATCTTGTCTCTACTGCTTTTGTTGGAAGTTGATCTTGGTACTAGCATGTATTTGAAAGAAGAGTAATGTTAGTTTCAAATTACTTTGCTTCTGCTACTTTTCAACTTGTAATAACTATGTTGAACTCCGATGTAAATTGAATTACTTGTGAAATGGATGTAACATGTGACTTGTTTTATTGAATCACTATGATCTTAGCTTGTATGTTGGTTGGTTTGAAATCTCTCATGCTTTCATTGGACTATCGGAGTTATATGGGCTAATGTGCGAGAATTTGATCACTTAGGTGATTGTGTTTTGTACTTATGCTCTTATAATTTGGACGGTTCCGTGACAGACCAGATGAGCATTTGGCCGACTAGAGCACCTTTCCACGGCATCGTGCCAGGAAAGCAGGCCAAACCCCTCAGGCAGATCGAACTAGCCATCACCTTCAAAAAATCCATCCAACTTCAGGAGGAAGGTCCTCACCTTCGTGGTGGTTGGGTTCCATGAAACCTACCATGCCATCCTTGGATGCCCATGCTATGCAAAGTTCATGGTCGTCCCCAACTACACATACCTTAAGCTCAAGATGCCAGGTCCATGTGGGATCATCACCTTCAGTACCTCCTTCTAGCATGCTTATGAGTGCAAGGTGAAGTGATGCGAGCTCGCTACAACGACCATCGCCTCTGAGGATCTTGCAGTCATCCAGGAGGAGACCGCCGAGGAAGCACCCAACTCCAAGGGGTCGGCCGAGTCTTCCCAGCAGCTCTGATGGCAAGATGCTATGCATTGGCACTGACCAAATAGGAAAACGATCTCGTCGACTTCCTCTACATGAACAGTGATGTCTTCATGTGGAAACCCTCGGATATGCTAGGCATTCCGAGGAAAGTCTCTAAGCACACCATGAGGATCAAGCCGGGCTCCAAGCCAGTACAGCAGCGTCTCTGCCGTTTTGATGAAGAGAAGCATAGGGCTATTGGTGAGGAGATTATGAAGCTTTTGGCGGCTGGATTCATCAAGGAAGTGTATCATCCTGAGTGGTTAGCCAATACTATTCTTGTAAAAAAGAAGAGTGGGAAATGGAGAATGTGTGTTGATTATACCGGTCTCAACAAGGCGTGTCCTAAGTATCTGTTTCCTTTACCACGTATAGATCAAGTAGTCGACTCAACCTCAGGGTGCAAAACCCACTACTTCCTTGATGCGTATTCTGGCTACCATTAGATTATGATGAAAGAGTCCAATCAACTCGCGACTTCTTTCATCATGCCGTTCGGATCGTATTGCTACGTTAGCATGCCATTTGGTTTGAAGAATGCAGGAGCAACATACCAGTGATGTATGCTCAAATGTTTTGGTGATCTCATCAGAGAGACCATCGAGGCTTACATGGATGACATCATAGTCAAGTCCAAAAAAGCCGACCAGCTCGTGGTCGACCTTGAAAAAACCTTCACGAAACTCTAAGAGAACGGCATCAAACTCCACCCTAAAAAGTGTATTTTCGGGGTCCCGAGAGGTATGTTGCTCGAGTTCATCATCTCCAAGTGTGGCATCAAAGCCAACCCGGAGAAGATTACTGCCATCACTCGGATGGGCCCAATTCAGAACATAAAAGGGGTGCAACGGATCACGAGATGCCTTGTAGCTCTTAGCCGCTTCATATCGTGCCTCAGTGAATGAGGCCTCCCTCTCTACTACCTTCTGAAGAAAACTGACCGATTCATGTGGACAACAAAGGCTCAGGAGGTGCTTGACATGGTTAAGGAGCTCTTGACGAAGGCTCCGATCCTAGTCCTACCGACCAAAAAGGAGCCACTCTTGCTCTATATCATGGACACCATGCAGGTCGTCAGCGCCGCTCTAGTTGTAGAACGGGAAGAAGCAGGGCACACTCTCAAGGTGCGGTGCCCTGTTTACTTTATCAGTGAAGTCTTAGCCGATTCCAAGACCCGCTATCCCCAAATCCAAAAGCTCTTGTACGTAGTCCTAGTTGCCAAGAGACCCTCCTCCACTCCACCAAGTACCAGGAAGCATTGTGTCGGTACCACAGCTGTGGGGTCAAGGGATGAGCCTTCAACGTCGGTGACTTGGTTCTCTGCCACGTCCAGAGCAACAAGGGTCATCACAAACTGACTCCGCCATGGGAGGGGCCATACATCATCGCCGAGGTCCTCAAGCCGGCCACCTACAAGCTCAAGACCATCGATGGCAAAGTCTTCACCAACACCTAGAATATTGAGCAGCTATGTCGCTTGATTTTTTTCTAGTTTGTTGGCATACCCACGCAAAATGATGTTTCTAGAATATAAGAGTTTTTGCCTTAACGATCTCGCTCGGTTTCCAGTGACATCCAACCCCTGGCAGCGGTAAGTGGTCGGAACTCACTCGAGGGCTAATAAGGATAAGGATATATATTCATTTTTAGAAACACTCCTCACATCCGACCCCTCTCTTGACAATAAGAATAAAAAGCAAAAGGTCTCGAAAGACCACTTTGAGAAAAACGGCTCAAACTGCAGGAAGCCTATGCCCCCATGGCTATGGTGATCTCGCTCACCCGTACAATCAAAGTTTTCTCGCCCACCACGAGCTTTGCAATCTTAACAACAAAAAGGGGTCAAAACGCATCAACTTTCCCATAAAAAACACTAACAGTCTTAATTCAACTAAGGCAACTGTTTAAATGATAAAAGTTTGCTCGACCAAACTATGACAAAAGAAACTACTTGTTCTTTACAAGTTTTTGGGCAACTATGGCTCAACTCCATGATCACAAACTAAGCTAACCCCTTTGGGAGAGAACTATGTCTTCTATTTTGCTTGATAGTCATGCACAAGGGGGCCACCACCATCTCTATCTCTTCTAGCTCCTTGTCTTCATAGCCAGGTGCGTAGCCGACGCTCATCATATCTAGGTCGATGCTGTCCCCATAGTGGGAGCTTGTATTCACAAAGGATCAGAGGATGCCAGCACGGAGAGCGTTCCTCTCGAGTGCATGTGCCCAAGCCATGATCTCAACGATGCAAGCCACCAGTGAACTAGTCCCCTCTGCCTGCGCCACCTCAAGGTCATCATAGACGACCCTGATGGCAGCACATAGCAAACCATGCTCATCACTCTCTGTCTAGAGATTCTTCTTTGTCTTAGCGAGCTCCATCTCTAGGCCCTACATCTTCGCCCTATCCTGAGACAGGTCTGTAGCAAGCCCGGCAGAGACGTTCTCAGCTTCTTGCTTCTGGACCTTCTCCCTTTTGAGCTCAGCTTCGAGGGAGCCAACCCACTGCTAGGTGTCATCACGCTCCTGGCTGGCTGCGTCACACTCCTCGCGAGCCTTGTTATGATCCAAGTGAAGCCTCTCCACGGTCTGGAGCAACCCATCCCATTCCTTGCGTAGCCGCTAGATCGTCACAGCATTCTGGCGTGTCCTCATCTCCGAGGCCGTGAGCTCCTCCTCAACCACCAGCTTTAGGTTCCTCTCCTTCTCAACCTCATCTAGGAGGTTAAGAATCCACTAGCACGCTTCGGCATCCCTCTGAAGTAGCTCATCCTGCTCCTTCTAGATCACTGCGGCCTCCTCTTTGTCCTTACGCGCCCTCTCCAATAGAGCCAGGACCTTCTCTCTAGCTTCGTCGGCCTGACGATGAGCCTCCACTTCTCAGTCCTAAAGGCTAGCCACCTCCTCAGTGGTAGGTGTGAGCTCTACTACCCTCTGCTAGGTAGCGGCGAGTTGTGCGGCCGGCTCACCCCGCAACCGTGCCTCCTCGGCAAAGCAGTCCTGGGTGTCCTTCTGCTGCCGAAGGAATCAGGATTTCACCCGACTGCGCCATGAGGGACTGTAGGGAGGGGACAAGTCAGGAACACCAAAACATAAAATAGAGGTCAAGAGTATGAAAGCATCACACCTGACCAATTAGAGCATCATCATTTAGCATGCGTAGCACGGTGTTCAAAGCATGCGCCGTGCCTCCGAGTGTTGCATGGAAGCCACGCCACTCCTTCTCCTCCATGGTGTCATCAAGGACAAGGAGCATAGCCCTCGGGTTCTATGGGTCAACCCACTTGATTCGGGTTCCACCCCATGCCTCCTGGTCATCGCCCGCCCGGGCCAAGGCTCGGGGTGACTCCTCGCCGGACCGGGGTGCCGTTGGACCCTCCAGCCGTGACACCCCCATGGGGATGGTTTCTCCAATGGCAGAAGGGGTTGGCAACACGGATGCAGGCCCCTACTCCATTAGCATGAACTCTAGGTACACCCCAGCCATGTCCCCTTCGGTCAGCCTGGCCTCGAACATCATCACCTGCGCCACCAACAGTTTAGACCGTGCCGTCTCCTCTTGTGGCATCGCGATCACACCTGGCCATGACCCATCTATCATGGGTGCCTCCACCTCCATCTGGGGCATCGTGGTCATGCTCGGTTGCTCCATGCCCATCATGGGCGCCACTCGAGTGCTCTTCTCCGTCTACTCTGCAGACGCCGTCGCTACCACCGACGGCACCATTCTGGTTTGCACCGCTCCTACCTGCTTTTGGCGCTGTGTCAGCCAGCTCCTGATATGTCAGCCATCGAGCGAGCTTCTTCTGTGGCACGAGCTATAGGGGAGCCCCATGCCCACCAGCACTGTAAAGGGCACAATGATTAGCATGTCACAAAATCGAGTTGAAACAAAGGAGCGAGGAAATTTCTGATTTACCTTGGTCCCATTAGGCTAAAATGTTTTGAGGCTGGCCCACCTAGCCCTGACCACTCCTTGTTGAAGCACTGCCTCTTTTGGCCCTCTACCCACTCTGAGGGCTTGGACAAGGCGGAGCGACCCGCCTTCATCAGTCCCTGAGGTGCGTCGGTAGGACAACCCACCTCCGTCAGCTCTAAGGGCTAGGCCTCTCCCATGTGGAACGAGAAGGGTCCCCCCAAGGGTAGGTTCCTTGAGGTCAAATTGGAATCACCTTCCTCCTGCTACCACAAAGAGGAGCCACCATCTCGTGGCTCATCCTTCACCAGGTCATCCCATAGGATGCCGTCGACATTGTCTGTGATCTCTCCCTCCTCTTGTCCATCCTCCTCCTCATTCGAGATGTCCTCGCCTTGGTCTTGCCTCACCTACTTTTCATACCGCTTCTTCCTATCCTCCTTCACCTTCCTTTGCACCTCGTTTGTGGCATGGTTCACAGCCCTCACGACCATGCTCCTGGGCAACGACGCCGGGTGGTTTATGAGGACGAGATCCCTCGGCTGGCGCCATTCCACTCGAGGTTAGACAAGCAGGCGATGAAAAATTAACTAGGAGAAAAGGGGGCAGGAGAAAATGGAAAAATTACGAACTCAACAAAGCTTGTGTCTAGCCGCATGTTGGTATTTATTAATGCACACAGAAAATTCTGCAAGTCCATGGATATTGTTATAGCTTTTACCTAGGAGTATTCCAGAGTATCATATTTATCCATAGGGAAGCAATCGTTAAAGACACTGGTAATTCACCATCATATATCTACTAACTTAATACACCAACTAGACTAAAGTAGGGGTAAATGATAAATGATTAGAGTTGTGCATAATGACACACATACAGGAGAATTCCATGGTAACAATAAATGAGCAGTTTAACACTACTGAGAGGATAACAGGTGAGTTCAAGGTTCCTATATACTTCTCTATTACTTTAGTTCTATGATAACTGAGGTATAAGTAGATATAGCAATCACACAATAACACTTTGGGACATCAGAACAGTAGCTACAAAAAGGGATGAGAAAGGGGCTAGGAAGCTCTGACTACGGTCCTACAAACATCAACCTGAACATGGTGGAATACGTCGGCCATCAGGGTTGTCACCACCTGGGGCTACCACAACTATCCATGAGGTTGAGCGTAATCTTAGGTAACCTTTAGTCTGAACACCATGCCTACACCATTGATTAATACTCTAGTCACAATTAATAACTAAAGCACTCGATGCGAGCGGAGATCCCATTTCAAGGTTGTTATACTAACCAATCTCATGAAAGGCATAAAAGTAAATAGAGGAGATAAATATATTAAAGCATAGGTCTTGCAAAGATAACATACAAAGATATACCAGATGTCTAAAGAATTCTCTAGAACCTGAGAGTAGCTTGACTCTCCCTAATTCTCAACTAGAACTAATCTACTACATTGGAGAGTCTAGCCCTAATTCTCCTGGTGTTGTGCCGTGATCTGAATGAGAGATGGCCTCCTAGAGGGGGTAGGGGCGCCTTATATAGGCCTGAGGTAGAGTAGAGGCCAAAGAGCTGTCATGGGATCACGAAAGAATATTCTCCTATGAACCCGTCCATATGAGCCTAATTCTGATTTGGGCCCAATTAATCCCACAACTCATGATGTGGAGTTTTTCTTTTATTTGCGAAATTCATATCTTTTTATTCCAGGCTCTAAATATAGCAAGTAATATATCCATTTCAATCTACACGATGAGCTCTACGCAATGGTGTACTCCAATTCATCATTTGAGACACTTTTATTTAGTGAGAGGTGTTTTATGGGGCGTGAAAAACCTTGACAACACAGCTTTAGAAAAACTAAGCTAACTCAAATTTTATTATGCAAAGAAGTAATATGAGCAAATTTTTATTTCTTTCAGATATATTTATATATTTTTTCTTTTCATAACTTAAGACAAGATTGTTTCAAGTTATTATGCATGAATAAAAAGAGTTTGAATTGAAAACTAAACATGCAAAAATCAAAAGTTGCATGGAAATCAAGTGTAAGATAGATACTGATTTACCTGTTAGCGAGGGATCATGGTTTTAGGTCTGTTGAGTAAGACCTCACCCTTGCATTAACCTTTTTTATACCATCCGATCCGAGAGATGAGGATGTAGATAGTTGCATGATCTTATTCCATCAACCTTTCTTGATTTTCGTTGATACTTGGTTGATGAATTGGTGTTCATTGGAGATGCAAACTTAAGTTCCGCGATAGTCTTTGTCCTCTAATGACGTGGTGAAGAGCTGTTCTTTTTTTGCTTATCAGTGATATGCCAGCCATCTTGATGGTCAAGAAAGGAACCTCATTGGTACTTGAGTGAAAACTTCATCTCCAATGACTTAGGGATGTCATCTTGCTACCATGGTTGTTCATGGTCTCACGAGACATAGTCGGCAGTCAACCATTGATTGATGTTTGCTAACATAAGGATGGATGTCATGGTGTAATGGCATCTCATCATCCTTGCCATTGCTGCCAACATGCAGGATTGTGTCTTCAAAGATGATGAAAGCAGGTATCAGATTGGCTAATATGAAGTATGTTGCACCTTGCTTCTCATCAGCACCCTAGCTTGAATCATGACAAAGCTCAATGCTAGGTTGTCTTTGGTGTTGCTTACAACCTGTCAAATTGTTTGTATAGTTCTTATGAGTGAGTGCTTCTATTGTAGATCCTTCTTATGGCACTCATCTCCTTTATTCCATCACTGAAGTGGTGGTTTGGCAGGTTCATGCCAAACCATGAACAGGCATAGCGTGGATTCATTTTTTCCTGCAACATGTTAAAGGACACGTACCCAAGGGAATACAACAAATTTGAAATATGGGTTGTTGTCCATATCTGCATGATTTTTCATCTATGCTAATGAATTTTTTAGATTACTTTAGCATAGATTTTGTTTTATCATGTTTTTTTGTGTTTGCTGCATTCTAGTGTTGACAACCAAAAATGTCCATTTTGTGAAATTGTCAAAATATGTAACGGACTACACCATTATGTTTCTCTCGTTGAGATGGTCAAAAAACATATATGGAACGTCCAATTTGGGGTCCAGGTGAAGGAGTTATGCCTCCAGAAAGATGCTCCGTCGTCGGGACTTTCGGCTCAAGCTTGAACTTCCGGCCCACACCCAAGCCAAAAACTCCCAGCTCAAGCTTGAACTTCTGGCCCGCGCCTGAGCCAGAACTTTCGGCCCGAGCCAGAACTTCTGGCAAACCTAATAAAAAGGGTTGTTCGGGTCTGGCCTTTTAGATTCCGATCTGAACCATTTCAAACTCATGGGAAACTTAGAAAATAAGCCTTGAAGAGGTTTCCTACTGGGATAAGACCAACCCCCTCCATATATATGGGAGGATCATGGCCAATTGAGTTCCCATCTATCCAATCGTCATAAAAACAAATCAATCTACTCCTTTTACCCCTTTTCTCTTCTCCTTCAACCTCCATGCTGTTCATCCCTTGATCCACGACCAAGGATGATGTCCTAGGCTTGCCGGCCAACCTAGGGCAACCTGGCGACATCCTTGCCCTGACGGGGTCCCTCCCGGGCAAGAGCTTCGGCGGTTCCTTTGCTAGTTTGCTTGAAAACTAGCCGGTTCTTTGTCACGTAAGCGCAATTGGTTATCCTTTTGTGGTTTGCTTATAAACCTCTCCGTGTTTCACCACGTAAGAGTGACATCCTCACTGTGTTCTTTGGTCCGTAGCGGCCCAGGCGTCCAATGCCCTTTCTAGTGTGTGATTCGGACCACATCCGACGTCAACACACTTTTTGGCGACTACGCTAGGGAAGAAGATTGCTTTGGCTTCACTTTTTGTTGCCAAATCTCTTTGCCCTAGCCTTATTCTTTGCTGATCTATTTTTTTTTGTGGTTGCCATTACCATCAAAGGATGATTATATCTGGTTTTGACCCACTGTGATCTAGGTTGCTATTTTGCAACGTGTTATGCTGTTCATTAGAGATTTTGTCAAGGCGGTCGAGTGCAAAACCATGGAATACCAAGGGGATTCATCATAATACTACTACAATTATCCTGAGGTACAACATGCAAATGCATCTAATGGCTATAGTAATTATTTTGCAAGTGATATAAAATCTCATGTTGGTGTTGCTAGCTATGATAATCCTAGATATGTTGCATCGGCTAATACTTTTGATGAATATTATGACCAAGAGCCGATGTGTGCTGAAAATTCATTGAGCTATAATTCTTCTAGCAACATACAACATGTAAATCCATATTCATCGGCTATAAGCTCACATTATATGGTTCCACCACAAGACATGCCGATGAATGAGACAATTGGGTATGATGATGTTAATTACTTAGCCATTTACTCTCCAAATTCAGCACCCTATGCTAATGCTCATATTAACAATTCGGTTTCATGTGTAGCTCAAAGCTCAAGCCGAATCCATGAAATTTTAGCAAGGTGTGCTAATGTTAATACTCAAAATTCGGCTTCACGTGTAGCTCAAAGCTCAACCCGAATTGATGAGAGGTGGATAAGTGGCAATACTCATAATTCAGCTTCAAGTTTTACTACTAATTCTAGCCAAATCAATGAGAATTCAGCAATGGGTGCACATGCAAACAATCACAATTCGGTTTCATATGATGCTCTTAAATCAAGCCGAATCGAGGAAGATTTAGCCCACACTAGAAATCCATATGGCTCCTCTAAATGGAAGGTGCCTGCATATCATAGACCGTATCCATTACACATTGATTACTTGAAAACTCCTGATGGTTGGTGGATACCTGATTTTTATGAGTTTAGTGGTGAAGATGATAAGACCGCTGTGGAACATATTAGTATATATCTCTCACAGCTAGGTTTTGTTGGTAAAGAAGACTATATGAGAGTGCGAAATTTTCCTTTATCTCTTACTGGTATTGCCTTTGCATGGTTTACATCTTTGCCCCAATGCACATTGGTTCATGGTCTTAATTAGATGAGCAATTCTATAAATATTTTGGAAAGACTAATGAGAAAAGGCCGATCACAATTGAGTCATCGGCTAAAATTGGATTGCTAGTGGGAATGAAAGAAAGATTTGATTCGGATGTAAGCAAAGGTATCCTTTCCGAATCAATCACATCTCAGAAAACAAGTCTTGTTATAGAAAAGCATGGAAAATGACATAAATCAACTAGACTTGATTTTTCAGGAGCTAAAGGGGTTGTATACTTATCTAGTGATTACCACATCATTGATGGAGATTAAAACCATACAAGAAACAAAGGAGGGCCGCCTGCTCAGAACCGGCTAAGCCAACTTTAAAGTCAGCGCCGACTCCTGCCTGCTCTAAGTCGGCTAGGCCGACTTCACAGTCAGACAAGCCGACTACCTTTGCCACCAGCTCCAAGTCGGCTAGGCCGACTTTCTAGTCAGCCAGGCCAACTACCTCCATCGCCTGCCCTGAGTCAGCTAGGCCAACTTCCTAGTCGACCAAGCTGACTTCCACTGCTAGTGCCCAAGTCGGCCTAGCCGATTTCCAGTCGGCTAAGCCGACTTTCCCACTTCCGGCAGCTGCTAATGTGTCTTCGGGTGATTTGACCCCTCTTGTTGATTGGTTTCTGGAGAAGAAGAGCAACATCATGCAAATGAAGGATATGCACTTCTCCAACATGATCAACAAGGTAGAAAACACAAATATTTTGCTCAAATTCCAATCCGGTCATACTATTTCAATTTTAGCATCTATTAGAGATATCCTTGGAAGTAGTTGTAATAGACTGATTGATAATGGCAATTTATTTGGTAATAATAAAATAAATTCAGATTCTATCGGCCAACACATTCTGTCATATGGCAAGGCCGATAATTCTAGTTTGTCAAAGCTAAGGCCTTCAAAGAGCAATTACAAAGTTGTGGCCGAATGGATTGATAATAAATCTGATCCTTTCGTTTTCCTAGCTTTGAAGCCGACTCCACAAAAGAATCGGCTTAATAAATTAAAAATATAGCTTTGACTTTACTTTTGTGATCATGTCTTTGATATCTTGCTCAAAAATAATTTTATTAGAATTATTGATCACAATGTTTTGCCATCAATTCAAAATATAGAAGAGCTTACATATTGCAAGTGGCATAATTCGTTTGATCATAATACTTGTGATTGCAATATGTTTCGTCGTGTGATCAAATCGGCCATTGATAAAGGCCGATTAAAATTTTCTGAAGCTCAACAGATGGACCAATTGAATTCAATTGGTCTTGATGGCAAACATGTTTCAAATCGGCTTGCATTATTAGCCGATTCACCAAAAGCTCTTACGATGGCTAAGAATAAAGTAATGGAACCCACAGATCAAGAAAGTCATCTAGGAGAGCCAATTTCTACTACTGCTGCTATGTCGGATCAGCCACCCTTAGGGACGGCTAAGCTGACCCCTGCTGTCTCTGAGATGGCTAAGTTGACCCAGTGGTCAGCTAAGCCGTCTAGAGAGGCTGTTGTTGCTCTACCAGAGGTAGAGTCGGCTAGGCCAGCCTAGGAGGTGGCTAAGCCAACCCTGCTTCCTCTGGCTATGACATCAATGGGCGTAATTTTCATATTCAAGAACAGCCGATGCATAAAAATTTAATTTTTCTCGTGTAGGTGCAGACCAGTCGGATAAGCCGACTGACCCAGTCGACTCAGCCGACTTCCCCTCTGCTAAAGCCAAGTCGGCTTAGCCGGCTACTACAGTCGGCTAGGCCGACTCCTCCAAGTTAGCTAAGCTGACTGCTCTAGTCGGCTCAACCGACTCCCCTGTGACCAGCCTGGTCAATGAGCATGACAAGCTCCCAAATCGGCCTGGCAAAACTTCTAGTGATGTTAGGGATAATTTGTATGATTGGAGGACTCCTTTATTGATATATCTACGTGATCCAAGTGCTAAAGTTGATAAAAGTGTTCGCGAAGTGAGGTTATAAGGTTGGAGGAGCCCTGTGATTCTAAGGCCAGTCAACATATAAATGTCAGCTAAGGTAATTGTCATCGGTCCATGACCAAATATGAAGGCGTTGAAGGTGTTGGACTAGAAATAGGAGGCTGATCTCAGTAAAGGTTCATTCTTCTTTATGTTCAATAGAGAGAGGGCTATGCACTGATCCAGGTCATAAGGCACCCATCTAGCTTGATGAGTCTTGGCCACCCTAAGATACCAGTCTCTCCATCCATCAAGAGGAAGTGGCCAAGCCCTAAAAGTTTTATCCCACACCATGGGACTCATGTTAAAGTGCTTGAAAGGAAGCCTGTTTGTCTCAAAGCTGATGAGCTCAGTTGGATCCGGGTCACCCATCGTACCCAAAAGTACACATTCTCAACATTTGTTGGGATCAGGATTTCATTTTTGAGATCCTAAAGACAGAGGGAGCAAGCCTGTGAGATAAAATTGAATGGGATTGAGGAACCATCAACAAAGAAGGGCTTTGATACCTCTAGAATGAAGTTGATGGTCGCCATCAAGGTCAAAGAAATGGATCCAGGTCTCCAAGTGGACTATTGATGATGCGCTACCAGGTTGAATCGTGACCTCCAAGGATCCTGTGGAGATTGGAGGAGTACTATGCTAAGATTGGAATCCAAGATTTGCTAGGGTTTGGTGCTCGAAAAGGTTGCGGCTGCTGACAAGCAAGGAGAAAGGGGAGTGATGAAGACAGGGGCAATTTCAGGAATATAATGAAAATTCTAGCCTAGAGTTGGGAGCTAAGGCAGAGGTTTCGGTGTGAATGTGTAATGCATGCAACGGTCATAAAGGAGAATTTTGGAATAAAATCATTTTATCCCAAAATTGGGGGCATGTGTTGACATCAAAATTTGGTTCGAGGTGGGAAGTCCCCAAGGACTAGAAATTATCAACGAAAGCCGAAATATTCAAACAAGATCGGCTAATTGGATTGCTAGTGAGATGACATCATCATCCCAAGGGAATAGACCCCATTGGTAGAAGCAGCGAAGACACGAGGCAAGAAAATGTGTCGAGCTCCATAGATAGGGAAGGTTGGAGTCCAAATTATCCTGAATTAGGAAGCTTTGTTTCTTTTCCAAGTTTTTTGTGGTCTTGTTTGACTAGGACTCATAGTCAAGCCTTGGGTATAAATATTGAACCCCAGCTACTGTAATAGACATTTTACATTGATCAAACAAATCTAGTACCTTTACTTGTTTGGCTCCAGCCAATCCTTAGGAGTAGGAGTAGAGAGTAGATTTCGACGAGTTCTTTGGGCAAGCAGGGCTGCATCGGATGACTTGACCTCCGGTTTGTTTGTGAGTATCCTCACGACTTATATTATTACTTGCAAGGCTACAACAGATGACTGATCTCTTGTGAGTCACAGTATAAGTCAGTTATCGATCTATATTGCTATTTATAAGGTTGCAACAGATGATTGATCTCTTATAAATCATGGTATAGATTAGTTATTTATTTGTATCATCTTTTACAAGACTGCAACAGACAATTGATCTCTTGAAAATGTTGGTACTAATCAAAGTTATCGATATTGTGTTAGAAAGTTTACTATTTAATACAATATCACCAATCGCACGATCTAGATTGAGATTCATTGGTCTTATCTACTTTGATCTATCATCTACTGACTACTATCATGGTTGAATTCAATTCCTGAGGTTAGATCCTATTTTAATGACCAATATATCTTAGTCCTGATCGTACATGGTGGGTGCTTGAAATCATGTTCCATTAGAAGATAGATCCATTGATCGCTAGTATCTGGTATGACTCTACTATCAATGCGGCATCGGACGACTTAACCTATTGATAGCATGTCAGATAGAACATTGGTGGTTAGTAGATCTATCTATTAAGAAGAGCATGGCGTTAGCCACCCGCTATGTCCACATCAGCTATTTAGCCGATGGCTTGAGCTTTAATGCACATCACATGCCTTCATGATTCCTTTGCGACATAAGTAGATCTATCGATTGCTGGTCTCTAGTCTAGGGTCCTACTGTCAATGCTACATCAGATAACTCGACCTATTGGCGATACAATAGATTGAGTCTAGTCGTTTGTAGATTTACTTGTATGCAATGGATGAGTGATCGTATGCCATGCGACACATCACTAGAATCGGCTACTTTAGCTGATAGCCCACTTTGTTGAGGATGTATAAGTTGTTAATATGCTTTTTTACTTGTTCTTATCTTGGTTAAAAGCTAGTATGATTCTCACACGTATGCTTACACGTCCATCATTACATCTTTCACATGTTTTCATGATCATCGGCTAAGCTAGATCCATGCAACTGAGTAAAAAATAATTGTTGATATGTCTGTTTTGTTTACATTGCATCATGAACATATTGGATATTGACTCTCTAATTGATAGCATTATTATGCTGACCACTTGCTGTAATAGAACCGACCAAATTATAAGAGCACAAGTACAAAAACAAGCGCTCAAAACGCTCAAATTTTCGGACTTGAGCCCATATAATCCTGGTAGTCAATTGAAACCACGAAGAATTTCAAACCAACTCGCTTACAACCAAGATCGCATCATTCAACATAACACATCACATGTTACAATTCACAAGTAGTTCGGAAGTACACTTACAACACCACGGAATCGCAATTATTAGAAACCAAGTTTGCAAAGTAGCGGAAGCATAAACACACACACTTAGTTCGAATACCATTGCTAGTATTACAGATCAACATCCCACAAAAGCATTAAGGGAAGTAAACTAAAAGACGATCATGCCCGAGTGATCTAGTCCTCGTCACCTGCCGGGTGGAGGCAATTCTTGCAGAAGTCCTGATATAGCATGTCATCTGCAACAGGAGGGAATAAACCCTGAGTACGAGAATGTACTCAGCTAGACTTACCTGTCGAAACGGTAAAATAAAAGACGCCGAGGATATGCAAGGCTTTCATAAAGTGGAGCTAGCTGACATCATGTTTTGTGGAACAGCATAAGTAGTAGTAACTCTTTTAACATGTACCAACAGTTATTTTTAGCATTAACCTGTCAGCTATCTTAGCACCAGTACTAAGCAATCATCTAATGATTAAGCAAACAATAATAACCATAGCAGGTATAAATTTGAGGCATCATGTACTTAATCATCCAATTAACCATCTGTTCAATTAATGGAATCTACGTTGCCGCTGCTCAAGTCAAGTGCTCACTAACCGGGAGCGATGGCGATTCGAATCGAATTCCTATCCAGCTAGAGGGGTACTTCTAACACTCACTGCGCAGGCCCTTGCCAGGGTCGTACAAGCCACCTTTGGTACAATTCAGGAGTCATGGGTTTGACTGATGCCGCATCCCCAAGGGCAACACTCTGCCAGGTGATCGGGACTCTAACCCTCCCTTGGTCTTACGCCAATATCCCCAAGCACATCCTTACTTCCTCCAAGATGCGACATACCCTTCGATTCCCAGCCTGAACTGTATTACTCAGCTTCGCGGTCAGAACGGCTTATCCGACCAACTAAGTGTTAGACTGCGTTCAACATGACTCAAGGACGTACAACGAATCAGTCCTTAAACGACTCAGACGGGCATAGCTTCGCACTCAAGACGTGAAGTGTCTTGCGGCTGCACTATCAAACTCCTGCCCTGTCTCAAAATCATTTTTAAGCATGGTTCCATCCACGATAGCAAATATAGCCACTAATGACCTGCTTCACCTAAATCTTGCGGATGACCGGAAATCACCCGACTTCTACCGCACTAAGCAGGGCTAAGCATTAACATGTGCCTAGACTTTAATTGGGATTCAAGTTCTATATCTGGACAAGGATAGATATAATGCAGCAAGTGTTTTCACCCAACTCCTACAACCTAATGCAGTAAACAAGTAAAAGTACTCAAAGATAAATATTAACCAAAATTTAGGTCAGCATGCACTGGGGCTTGCCTTTCAGGAAGGAAGAAGGGCGGTGGTCCGGGCACTCAGGTAGCTCGTCTTCGGGAACTCCTTCGTCGGCTGGTTCTTCGGGCTCCCTCGGCTGCTCCTGATCCTCCTCCAGAAGTGCTCCCTCGAACTCTAAGAGTGTCACCCCCTCTGGAACACTTATTGCATGAATGCATAAATGAATCTCATGGATGCGTTGGAATGAATGCAACATGCTTAGAGAATGCAAGTGTGAACTACAACAACACTTAAAGCTCTATTCGAATCACTTTGCAGAAGCATGCAAATCTCTTCTCCGGTAGAGAAGTGCTTACCCAATCTACTCAATCTAATGTATAGCTATTCTTCCTCAGTTAAGGACCTAGCACCTAAACAATTAACAAGAGCAACATCACTTAGGCTTATCACGATCCTGACTCATTCCAGCAACACATAAATTTGGACAGCAGTTTGGTGTTTCAACCATAACTGGAGATATAAAAATCCAAATGACATGATACAAGACAATAAAGAAATCTTATAAAATTCTCTACAATTAATTTTCAGACCTCAAGACCTGATTCCCAAGTTAACTTAGTCGAAATATTAAAGTTCCAGAAATCTATCCTCTCCAAACAGAGAGCAGCCATTTCTGGACAGCCATTTTAAACAGCCATAACTCCTAAACTACTGGACTAAATGCCACAAAATTTTGACACAAGAAAGTTTAACAAGTTTACTACCACTTTGGTATTCACAAGATTCCCAGAAAACACATTTATCAAGGTCTAAACCTAAAAATTCTACCAGCTGTCCAGAGAACCTAGAATTGTGAAAATTAAATATTTACTCATGTGTCAAACTACCCTTATGAACAAACTAATGACACTACTAGGTCACACATGACATGAAACCACCAGAAAGTAAGGTATGTTCACCCAAGTTATTTATTTTAATCCCTTTCTTAATTTAATTAAATAATTAAGTGGGAAAATAAACCTATATGCAAGCTACTCAGAAAATTCTACAAACATTTCAGGGGACTCTATACCCTACCAGGAGGCTACTGTAAAAATTTGAGTCAAAGTTGTCCAAAGAAACTCTTTACACAAAATTCACAAGCCAGAAAGGTTGATTTTTGCATAAATAACAAATCATATTGAAAAGTATCAAACAACAGAAACAATACTTTTCTTAGCAACCTTAGGGTACCGGGACACTCTCCATAAATTTCATGAGCATTGCACATATAGAAAAATTATGAAAATTCATTCAAGTGTCTCCTAATATATAATGACAAAGGCATAACTCAAAAACTGCTTAAGCAAAAGAATCCAAATTTTTACCAGAGCTAGCATAGACATGAAATAGCACACCCACCAAATTTTATAATTTTTGGAGCAATAGAACTTAAGTTATAAAATCAACAAATTTGCATCTATTTTAAAACACCTTTTAAGTTTCTATTTAACTCTTCCAGAATTTCCATCATGCATATACATTTTATATTTTTCCTAATTACTACATTTTATATAGAGCCTAATACAATTAGAATCACCTCATTTGGATCTATATTGCTTGAGATATAGATTTTACAAAGTAGCATCCAAGTCTGTGAAATAATAAAAGAAAACAAAAATAAAAAATCAAACACCTATTGCTACTGGGCCGGCCCAACCAACACCAGCGTGGCCCAACACCACGCGCGCCCTGCGTCGGCTCCTTCCCGCACACGCGCTTGATAGGGGGCCCGCCAGACAGAGAGAAAGGGAGCAGGGGAGGAATGGCGGTGGCCGGAGCTCGCCACCGGTGGCGATTCCGGCGAAGTTGACGGCACCACGAGGTTCACCTCAACACCCCGCATCGGGTGAACCCTAAATCCTAGACTCTACCGACTTGGGGAGGGGCTGACCGTGGTGGTGGCGGAAGGAGGTGAGCGGGCGATGCAGCGCCGGCCAACTCTGGCCATCTCCACCGACCTCAAACACACCTAACTAGCCTAACGCGCAGAGCGGGGAGGGACTAGCGGGGGCTAGCCATGGTGGCGCTCAACTCTGACGAGACGCGGTCATGGCGGTCGCGCACAGTGCGGTGGCTCATTCCGGTGAGGCTGCAATGAGATAGGGCACTACGTCTTCGGAGGACACACTACGACCAGCAGCACACCCTATGTGCACTCTAACTTGGCCAAGGGCTAGCTACAGAGAGAGAATGGGAAGAAGCTCATTGTAACACCCCTTGGTGTTAAGCATACATTAGCATCCAAAGCATTGAGCATTAACATCACATACATGTTTATTATTGCATGCAATATAAGCCCCTTTAAAATTTAAAGTTGAAAAACAATTACTTAAACCCTAATTGTGCATTTAAGTGCTAAAGAGTGGTAAAATTTTGTGTAATTACAATTTTAGATAATCTAGAATAAATTAACATGATTTTTGGAGCCACTTTTGTATTCAAAATTTCCTCTAATTTTGCTTTTAAAAATATTCTAGAAAAGTCAATTTTTAATCAAGAATTTGGCTTTAAATCATTAATTCAAAATCTATTCTGAATTTTGAAAAATGCCCTACATGAAAGTTGTAGAGAATTAAATTTGGAACAACTTTTATTTTGGGCAAAAATTGTGAAAATGTCTTTTTCACCTTCAAATTTGAATTTGAATCAAATTGGAGAATCTGGAAATATATTTAGAAAAAGGAAAAGGGCTTCTTACCTTGTTGGGCCGCGGCCACCCTTTCGGCCCACGATCCGAAGCCAGCCCGGCCCGCGCCCGTGTCAGTCTCCTCCTGCCCGCGCCCACGCGCGCGACGCCGTGGCGCCGCGACAGAAGTCGGCCGCCGCGTGGCCAAACGACGGCGACGCCACGCGACACGCACCCTCCGGTGGCCCTTGCGTCCCCGCGCCCACCTACTCCCTCAGCGCGCTCGCCCGCCGTAGCTGCTGCCTCCATTTCCCTCCTCTCGCTCCACAGCAGTGTGCCAACAGCAGCCACGCCCCGCCGCGCCATTGCCGGCTCCCGAGCTCTGCCACCGCCTTAGCCGCCGCTCCGGCTCACCGCCTCCGCCTCCGTCTTCGTCCTCGCTGCGTCTTATCGTTGCGCATCCGGTGCTCGCCACGGCCCACGAAGATTCGGCTCCTATCCACGGTAATAGCTCGCCGGAGTTTCGGCTGAGCTCACCGGAGTGAGCCGCTCCATGGGCTTCACCCCTCCATCCTCCTCGCCCACTTCTCGAGCGCACGAGCACCACATTTGCACCGCAAAGCTCGCTGACCACACCGCGTGGCCCCTCTCGGTCGGAGTTGGCCGGCCGATGGCGGCCCGCACCACCGAGCCACCATGCACGCCGGCGAGCTCGATGCTGAGCTCATCTGGCCACCTACTAGGCACTCCTAGATTCACCTCGCTGCGGGGAACACGGTGGTGCCCTCCCCGTCGCCGGAGGATCCGCCGGCGGCGAGATCCCGGCGGTCAGCGCTGCCTCTGGACGGCTAGGCTGACGGGTGGGCCCGTTTGACCGCTGGGTCCCTCCTGTCTGTCTCGTGTGTGTTGGCGGTGTGCAGATACAAGGTGCGAGTAGCGTTAAAGGCCGGTTAGATTTTTGGTTTTAAAGAAAATGATTTTCCAGAAATTTTGAAAAGGCTTCCAAAATCATATCTCAAGATTTATAGCTCCAAAAATTATGAAACAAATTTTGTAGTATTTCTTATGAGTAGATATATAGTTTAAAAATGTTGCATGTTAGTTTTGTGATACTTTTCTGTGTATGTTTATTTAAGTACTATAAATGCTGATATCTTAGAAAATGTGTAATAAATATAATATTCATGAGAAAAATGTGGTTCTTGTTGCATTAGTCTTTCTTAGTAATTTACTTTCTAGGAAAAATGGGTGTGAAGCATGTCCTGTGAAAAATTATTGAAGTGTAGTTCAAATGCCTTTAATTGATGATTTTTGTTATTTTTGGTAGAGAGCTAAAGTTGTATAACACATGCATGTGATAATTTTTGTAAGAGGCTTGTTTACTGTGAGTAACATAGGAAAAATGTAAAATCTATTGTTTGATACTTTTTCTAGTACAAAGTATTTTCATGCTCATTATTATGCTATAGCTTGTTTATTTTGTATAGATAGTTTTACTTATCCAAATTCCATAAAAATTTTGTAGTAGGTTATTTAGAGTAAGAGTGTGCTACTGTAATTTTTGTAGATTTTTTTACCTACAACAGAAATAGGTGTTGATGTGTAACCCTAGTTAAATACGAAATAAATGGTTATTCTTTATGAGAAATTAAAAGTAATAAAATATGTTTGGTGTATCTTTGAAGCATCATAAAGCCTTGCTAATGTTACTTGATGGGTTAAGTTAGTAAGGTTTGATAAATTGTGGCCACACTTGTGTGTATATTATGTGCTAACTAGTAGAAGAATAGATTGCATGTTTTGTGGTACATGTTCTTAGATGATGTGGACTACCTTGTAGAAGATGTGGTAATCCATACTATTCGTTCAATGTGCTCATCTGCATATCATATCCTCATAGCATTCCACCGCTTTCGATGCACCATTTGCATGTTTACTTATGCACTTGCATCATATAGGATCGCAGGAGGAGCCGCAAGCAGCAGTGCCAGAAAGAGCAAGCTTGGACCGATCAGCAGGAGCCCCAGGCACAGGAGGTGCCCGAGGAAGAAGAGCAAGGCGAGGAGCTACCCGAGTGTGTAGACCATCAGCCTAGCTCGTTCGAAAGAGGCAAGCCCCGGAGCATTTTAAGTCTCCTACTTTATAAAAGCAATTCTTTACTACATGAGTTATAGGTATATCTATTGTTGCATTAAGTTTAGGAGTTGAGTGAAACTGTTGCTGCATTATTGCCCTTGTCCACCTGATTACCTTTTACCCTATTAGGTCAGGATCGAACAAATTGCTTAGCCATGCTTAGACCGGTAGAAGTCGGGTGATTTCCTATCACCTGCGAGCTATAGGTGAATACCTGGTTATGGTTAGCTCTATTTGTGATCATGGAAAGTAACCAAGTGTTGGTAGATAAAGGAAGACCAGGCGGAGTCTTATAGGGTTTTGGACTATAGTGATTCCGTCTGTGTTGATTAAGGACCGATCGTTGCTCGTCCCTCTTGTCATGTTGAACGCATGCCTCACACTTAGCTGGCCAAATAAAGTACCTTTCGACCGCAAAGCTAGTGACACTATTTCGAGCTGGGATAAACTCGGATTGGCAGACTGGTGCTAAAGGGGGTATGACGGGGACGCGAAGAGTGAGCCCAAGGTGTGTCCTGGCAGTCGGGCGGTCCCTGGGTAGTGCGGTCCATGATTGTTATCCCGCGGCTTCTTGGAAAGTGCCATTGGTGATCTAAGCGACCCTGACGGGGAAAGCGTGGTTTGTGTGAGGAATAAATCACCAGCTGGTTAGGAATCGATTCGAATCGCCATCGCTCCTAGATAGTGAGCACTTGACTCGAGCTACGGCATCGTAGTACAATAATGGAACATGAATGGTTAAGTGAATGATGTTGGAAATGCTAAACCTGATATGGTAACTTAGATGTTAATAGTGAATCAAGTGATTGCTTTAGTAATAGGTGCTTACCTAGATTGAATAGGTCATAGTAAAAATAATGCAAAAGTAGCAAGAATTTGTTATTTATGATAACTTATGCTTTTCGCAAATAGGTCAAGCCAGTCCACTGTACAAAGGCCTTGCATGCTCCTTGGTGTCCTTTATTTCTGGTTTCTGACGGGTAAGTCTAGCTGAGTACATTCTCGTACTCAGGGCGTTGTTCCCATTGTTGTTGCAGATGGTCAGATGTACTATGGTTACTGCGTCAACTGTCTGTATCCAGCGATGGGCGACAACTAGGACCATGGACAATGGTCACTCCGTTCGTCTTATCTAATGCTTTTGTGGACCATGACTATCTTCTAGCACTGTATTTGAACTAAGTGTGTGTGGTTTAAAACTACATGCTTCCGCTATGTTAATTTGAACTGCGTTGTAATAACTTTTATTCTAGACTCCGATGTATTCAACTTTAGTTGCGAACTTTATGTAATATGTGACTGTAGCTGCTAAATCAGTACGATCTTGGTTGTATGTTGGTTGGTTTGAAATCCCTCGCGATTTCACGAAATCTCGGGTTATACGGGCTTAAGTTTGATAAATTATCTACTTCGGTGGAAGATTTTCTTACTTAATCTCGTATAATCGTGTTGATCCGTTACACTCGTCCATGCAGCAATGGTGACCACGGCGAGAGCTCGCTACAGTTTCCTTCCATTCCGACCTCTACAGCTCAAATCAAAAGATGACGTCTTCACCTAAGCTTCTATAGACCACGATAACGATGAAACGGTGGTGCTCCAGTGAACTCCGAACGGGGAAAAATCTTCAATGCTACTTACCCTAAGCGTGGCTTCCCCAAAGGAGTGGTCAACAAGGTTCGTGAGGTGGTGGCAGAGCTGTGGGCATGATTTGGTGGAAGGGGGTGCGGTGGTGGGCGTACGCGATGGCGGCGGAGCTGCGGTGGCAATGGCGGCTCGGTTTCTCCGTTTTGGCGAGGACAGAGGGAGGGAGAAGGAATGGGGCAGCAGCCGCATACTGTGGCGACTTGAGGGCGTCGTGGCTTGACCAGTGGCGTGCCCACATGATGTCATGGGCCTGTGACCGGTCGGCCACCGAGTTCAATGAAACATTGAATTGAAGTCGACGGACCTGACTGACAGACGGATTTTGGTGCCCCAGATCTCCCAAACTAGACTGACTTAGGAAAAACTATGAACATCAAAGTTGGATATGAATATGGGATCTACAACTTTGTCAATATGAGCTTGAGCTGGATCGGCATGGTTTGTGAGTTACAAGCCTCCAAAGTGGGGTACATTGAAACAGTTTCAGTGTTTGACTTAGCCAAAAATGCTAAGTCACAAAACAGTACATAATACCGACTTGTGGGCCACTTTTGAGCATGTTCTAGCCATTTTCATGATATGGCCATATTGAGACTTTTGTTCCCTATGAACTTCTCTACAACTTTGATTAAGGGTGCACCTTCATGCAAGATCTCTAAGTTGGCTTTTCTAAATAGTCAAACTAGAGTATTCTAGTGGTCAAGACTGGGTCAACAGCACTTAGGTGGGCAATTTGGTCATTTTGGTCAACATGAACATTGTTCCACTAATGATCCTAAGTGTGATTAATGTACTATAAGACATAGTTGACCACTCTACACCTTGGTTACACCAACTTTCAAATGTCACATAGGTTGAAACAAACAAAACAAGTATTTCAACTAACATGTTGCACCACCATGTTGCATATGTTTCAAGCTCTTGTTGCAACAATTAATCTTATCATGTTATACTACCAACACTGCCATGTTTCAAAGTATGAGACACCCATGTTGCATCTACATGTTGCACCACTCACATTTCATAAGCTAACAATTATGAAACAAACTTAATAGGGCATGTTGCACACTCATGTTGCAAGCAAAATAAATGCATAAATGAGAGGAATGATGCTCATGCTTATGAAATGCAGGTGCAAATGTGGAAGCCAAACACCTGGGGTGTTATAGCCCTCCCCCCTTATAAAAATCTCTTCCTAAGATTTGGAAAGCGTACCATTGTTGATAGAATTCCTTATAACCCTCTCGTAAATAATCTTCTCTCTCCCAAGTAGCATCACTCTCACTACCTTGATTACTCCACATTACTTTATACCACTTAACCACTCGACTCCGAGTTACCCGTTCTCTAGTATCAATTACATGAACTGGCTTTTCTTCATACGTTAGATTGGATACTAGCTTGATATCCCCTAATGGAACTCTCTCTTTAGGAACCCAAAGACATTTCTTTAACTGAGATACATGGAAGACATTGAAAATGGTGCTCATTTCAGGAGGTAACTGGATCTTATATGCAACAGCTCCACTTTTCCCTATGATCTGGAAAGGACCCATGTATCTCGGTGCAAGCTTTTGCTTCACACCAAAACACTTTACACTCTTCATAGGTGAAACTTTCAGATATACGAAGTCTCCAACTTCAAACTCAATCAGTTTTCTACGGCGACCAGCGTAACTTTTCTGTCTAGATTGGGTGGTAGCCATATGTATTTTGATGGTATGGACTTGTTCTTCAGCTTGCTCGACAAAATCAATACCATAATACCTTCTTTCTCCAGCTTCTACCTAATTAAGAGGTGTTCTACACTTGCAACCGTACAATGCTTCGAATGGGGACATCTTAATGCTCTCTTGATAACTATTATTGTACGAAAACTCCGCTAAGGGCAACCATTTCTCCCAGGAACCCTTGGAAAAAATAACACATGCTCTCAACATATTTTCTATGATTTGGTTAACTCATTCAGTCTGACCTAACGTCTGGTGATGATAAGCGGAGCTTCTCACTAGCTTGGTTCCCAAAAGATGATGCAAGTGCTCCCAGAAATGAGTAGTGAACTACGCACCTTGGTCAGAAACAATAGTACAAGGGATCTCATGGAGTCAGACTATCTGATTGAAGTACAACTCAGCATAGTCAGCAGGATGATAGTCTGCTCGGACAGGAATGAAGTGAGCCGACTTGGTTAGACGGTCTACAATTACCCAAATAGAGTTATGATTCTTAACAGTAGGAGGGAGTCCAACAATGAAATTCATACTTATCTCCTCCCATTTCCAACCTGGGATAGAAAGTGGCTAAAGCAATCCAGCTTTCATGTGCACAACTTTAACTCTACAGCAAGTATCACACCTAGCAACATATGCAGCTATCTCTTTCCGCATCTTGGTCTACCAATAGTATGGCTTTAGATCATGATACATCTTACTGCTACCAGGATGGATGGACAACTTAGAGGAATGTGCTTTAGACATAATATGATTCCTAAGCTCTCGATCCTTAGGCACAACTAACCTATCCTTAAACCACAACACACCCTCTTCATCTACCCTGAAATGCTTAGTTTCTGGATCTTTCATCTTACGCTTGATGTGGAATATACCAGTGTCAGTGCAACTGACAGTGATATGGTGCAGAACTGCTGGGTGTAGAAGGCGAGACAGATGAAAATCACTTTCAACTAAGGAATGGCAATGAGACTTATGGCTTAAAGCATCGGCAACCACATTTGCCTTGCCAGGATGATAGTGCACTTGGAGATTATAATCTTTAATCAACTCAAGCCATCTTCTTTGATGCACATTTAACTCGGGTTAGGTGAAGATATATTTGAGGCTTTTATGGTCGGTATAGATATTGCAAACATTGCCCAATAGATAATGTCACTAGACTTTCAAAGCATGAACAACTGCAGCGAGTTATAAGTCATGCATTGGATAATTCACCTCATGCTTCCAAAGTTGATGAGATGTATATGCAATCACTCGACCTTCCTGCATGAGAACACCTCCCAAACCTATGCTTGATGCATCACAATACACATCAAAAGGTTTCTTGATATCTGGTTGTGCCAAAACCGGAGTCGAAGTTAGAAGCGTTCACAGTTTGTGAAAAGCTGCATCACACTCAGGAGTCCAGACAAACCTCATGTCTTTTTATAGCAACCAAGTCATTAGCTTGGCTATTTTAGAGAAATCCGTGATAAAGCGATGATAATAGCCAACCAACCCTAGAAAACTCCGGACCTCGTGAATTGAGATAGGAGCCTTCTAGTCTAGTACTTCTTGTACCTTGGTGGGATTCACCATAATTCCACCATCAGACAAGGTACTTCACGAAGCTAGAATTCACACTTACTGAATTTTACATACAATTGATGTTCATGCAATCTTGTGAGGACTATACACAGATGTTCAGCATGATCTTCCTCATTCTCAGAATACACCAAGATGTCATCTATAAACACCACCATGAACTTGTCTAATTTGGGCATAAACACTGAATTCATCAAGTACATGAAGTGTGCAGGGGCGTTGGTCAAGCCGAAGGACATAACAGATACTCATAGAGATCGTATCTTGTAGAGAAAGCAGTTTTTGAAACATCTTCCGGACGAAATTTAATTTGATGATAGCCAGACCTCTGATCAATCTTAGAAAAGGCTTTGGCTTTAGACAACTGATCAAACAAGATGTCAATGCATGGTAGAGGATACTTATTCTTGACAGTTACCGCATTCAGAGGTCTATAATCTATACACATCCACAACGACTGATTTTTCTTCTTCACAAAGATAGCAGGACAACCCCACAGAGACAAACTAGGACAAATCAGCCCCTTCTTCAAAAGTACATTCAACTAAACCTTAAGTAATGCTAGTTCATTTGGAGGCATCCTATAGGGTCTTCTAGAGATTGGTGTCGTGCCAGGCAACAACTCTATTTTAAACTCCACATCCTAATCCGGAGGCAATCCCGGCAAATCATCGGGAAAAACGTCAGGAAACTCGCATACTATGGGAATATCAGCTATTGACTTCACTTGCACCACATGAACTTCACCAGAGAGATCAATTTTCCGGGGAAGTTGCACTAGAAAACCTTTCTGATTAGTAGGATCTCTGAGCATTACTACCCAGGTTGATGTATCAATGAGTACCCCATTCTGGCTCATCCAATTCATGCCCAAAATAACATCTATGCCTAGTCCAGGCAAAACCACTAAGGTAAGCAAGTACTTTTGCCCTTCTATTTCAAATTCTACATCACTAACTACTTGATTTGTGGGAATATTACCACTTGCAGCTCTAATGCAATAACCCCCACCTTCAACAGTATGTAATTTGCGTGCAAACTTTGATGCAAACATAGGACTGATAAAAGGAATCTGTAGCACCTAAATCAAATAGCACTACTGCGGAATGTTAGTCAACTAGGAACTTACCGGCAGTAACTACCTCACCAGATGGAATTTCTTCAATACTATTGTAATGAACGTGCCCCTGACGGCCACCTTGATTTGTATTCTTCTTAGGATAAGGACAATTCCTAGCCCAATGACCTGACTTGTTGTAGTTCCAGCAAGGCATGTTGCTTGGAGGAACACTGGAGCTGCCTTGGCTAGAGCTACCCTTAGGAAGAAAAACTGTATAAGCCTTGTGAAACCCAGTCTTGGCTGGAGCCTTCTTCTATGGGGGACGGAACTTAGCACCCGTTGCAAGAGGATGAGAAGGAGCCCTCGGTGCAACTGGAGCTCGGGACTATGAAACACCCACCTCAAAGGCCCTCTTGCGACTCTTAGAAGCAGCATAGATAGAATTGTTGTTCTCTTGGGTCAGGGCATCACTAATAAATTCATTGAAAGTGGCACACTTGCTAGTACCCATGGTCTTCATCAACTTTGGACTGAGGCCACGTTTGAAACTAGCAATCTTCTTTGCATCTGTATCCACAAACTCAGTTGCATACCTTGCAAGGTTATTGAAGGTTTGCAGGTATTTCGTCAAACTCTTATTGCCTTGAGTTAACCTCATAAACTCAGTGTGCTTCATAGCCATCAAACCTGGAGGAATATAATTCCCACGAAAAGCCACCTTGAATTGGTCCCGAGTGATTGAGACATTAGAGGGCAGCGTAGAGCGGTAATGACTCCACCAAATACCAGCTGGGTCATGCATTTGGTGGGAAGCATACTCAGTCTTTAGCTCATCGGTCAGACGAAGCAGACAGAACTTCTACTCAATGGTGTTTAACCACTCATTAGCTTGCAGAGGTTCCTCCGCCTCCTTAAAGAGCGGGGGCTTGGTGTCGAGAAAGTCCTTGAAATCACTGTGTTGATTTGGTTTCGGTCCCTGATGACCCTGCCAAGCATCCTGGTTGACTAACTGGCGCATAGCGACGCTAACAGGCGCTGACCTTCAACCACCGTCTACATCAATTCTACCGGGGTGTGTGGTGGCGGTTGTTCCTCATCCTCAACGCCATGACCACGACGGAGGTTGTACGCCATCTGCAAAATGCATAGCCAATGAGCACTGACGATGTAGGAAATTTGTAGATGAATTATGTAAATATGCCGAACTGATTTCATTGGGGAAATGAATTCACACAACAACCAAGGCACAATAATTCATCACAACCACACAACCTCATCAAGCACTGTAACACCCAGTTTTATAAATAAAACTGCAAAGTGAATATATGTGGGCCCAGGAAGTCCCAAACCACATATACATACAAATTGAGATGATATCATAGCACGAACCACGTTTAACACTTTATTACATCTCAAGAACATGTCTTACACATCATTGCCAACGGCATTATTACAGCGGATATGTAGTAAAACCCAAAAGCTCCCCTCTCCACAGGGGCACCAACCGGTGGTACGCCCTCCTCAGTAGTCCTAGACGTCCTCGGGGAACTCCTCATAGCCTTCACCATCTGGTACCCATCCGGGATTTTCATTGGTGACAACGACAAGCGTCAGCTCACCATGCTCAGCAAGTATAATTATTGGGGATGCAAGGCTCAAAGGCTTGACACAGGTTAAGCGGTCAGCATTTTAGTTGGTCATATTTTATTAACACCTAAGTAGCTAACTTAGTGGAGAAAACCCATTCCCAAGTGAGAAGTTATTATAATCATCAATATTTTAAGATATCACCCATCCACCCACATATCTGGCTATACATAAAGGGTCCAGGCTGCTCGTGTCTGTGAGCACGGCTGATATATCAGTTTGATCAAACTCTGCAGAGTGTGTACACTTTCACCTTGAGTCGTGATACCCATTTGCCTAGGGCCTGTCGACCCCCTAACACTCCCAAGGTGAGTGGGCAGGGATCACTACGAAGCCTTTCACTAGCCACCCTAACAAGTTCGTAGCCATGAGGTTTCAGTATCTAGGCGAATGGAGCCCCCCTTCAAGAGTGGCACACCATGACCGCAGCCCAGTACTCACCTTGACAGGCAAGAAGCCATTCTGCAACCTAGTCCCCCCTCTTGCGCCTTTCGGTAACTACTAACAAGCTAGAACAAACTAGCTATACGGCTAAGACCGTTCCCATTTTGATTCTCAAGGTTGTACGGACGTCCTAGGTTGTCACTTTAAGTGATAGTCCTTGTGGAGAGTAACTGGAGCATCAAGTACCCATACTCTAGCCCCTTTAGATTGCTAAAAAGCATCTTTTATCCATTATTTCATATAACCGTCAGTCAAGATTACAATTGAGCATTGTTGAGCATAGCAACTTATCCTTCTATTATGCAAAGACCTCCCACAGGTAACAAGGAATATAGATCAGGTATATCTAGGTATATCCTTAGGGTATATCAAATTAGACACATGCATATGTATAACAGTGATTAAACTTGCTAGGTAACAAGGAAACCATAGGCTATACTTGCCTTCCTCAAAAGCTTGGTCCTGAAACTGCTCCTCAAAGACCTGCTCCCCGAAAACCTCGCCCTCTAAACGCATAACCATCACCAAGCAAGTCCAGACAGTCATCACATGCAAGAAATGTATACATTTATATTAGAACATCACATCATATAGTGGGAACATAAAGAGAAGGTTTTCCTAATTTCTGTTTTCTTTAAACAACTTCAAATTCAAACCAAGTTTGAATTTAAACCACTCAACTCTAGCCCTGCAGTCAAACAAAGAATTGTGATCTAGCATGAATGCAACAAAAATGTTTCTAAACCTTATATTTCATTTTAATAATCATGAAAATTATTATTTGACCTAGATAAATCATGGGAAAGTAAATAAAGGAAAATCAATTTATTACTAATTCTTAAAAATGATTTTTAGGGTGTTACAAACCTACCCCCCTTAAGATGAATCTCACCCTCAAGATTTAGGAGACTGAAAAAGATGGGGATGCTCTAGTTTTAGATCTTCCTCTCTTTCCCATGTGGCCTCATCCTCGGAGTGCCTGTTCCACTGAACCTTACACATTCTGATGATCTTACTCCGAGTGATTCTTTCTGCTACTTCCAAGATTTTAATAGGATACTCAGTATATGTGAGATCTTCCTTAATATCCAGTTCCTCCAAGGGCAACTGTTCTTCAGGCACACGTAAGCACTTTTTGAGTTGTGACACATGAAATACATTATGCACCACTGACAAACTCTCTGGTAACTCCAGCTGATAAGCTACCTTTCCTCGTCTATCCAAAATCTTGAAAGGTCCCACATACCTTGGTGACAACTTTCCCTTTACATTGAACCTCTTAATTCCCCTCATGGGTGACACCTTGAGATATACAAAATCACCAACTTTAAACTCCAATTCTCTTCTCCTGGTATCTGCATAGCTTTTCTGTCTAGACTGAGCTATTTTCATATTTTCTCTAATTGTTTGCACCTGTTTTTCTGCTTCCCTCAAGATATCTAGGCCAAACACCTGTCGCTCCCCTGCTTGGTTCCAGAATAGCGGTGTCCTGCACTTCCTGCCATACAATGCCTCAAAAGGTGACATTTTCAAACTCTTTTGATGGCTGTTATTATAGGAAAATTCTACATACGACAAACTTTTGTCCCAACTAGTACCATATTGTAAAGCGCATGCTCTTAACATATCTTCTAAGATTTGATTTGTCCTTTCTGTCTGTCCATCTGTTTGAGGATGATACGCTGAACTAAAATTTAGCTTTGTATCCATGGATTCATGGAGCTTCTACCAAAACTGTGAGGTGAACTATGTCCCTCTGTCGGATACTATCTTCTTTGGAACACCGTGTAAAAACACTATTCTCTCCATATATATCTCTGCTAGCTTGGCCCCTGTGTATGTGGTCTTAATAGGAATGAAATGTGCCACTTTGGTTAGTCGATCCACGACTACCCATATTGAGTCATATCCTCTTTGTGTACGAGGTAAGCCCACTATGAAATCCATACCTACTTCTTCCCACTTCCACTCTGAAATCATCATGGGTTGAAGTAGTCCTGTGGGTCTTTGATGTTCAGCCTTGACCCACTGACACGTATCACATATAGCCACATATTCTGATATGTCCCGTTTCATTCCATACCACCAATACCTCTCCCTAAGGTCCAGGTACATTTTGGTGCTTCCCGGGTGTATAGAGTAAGCTGAATTATGAGCCTCTCTCAGTATCACATCCTTGATCAACTTGGAATCAGGTACACAAATCCTTTTTCCACACCACACGGTTCCATGTTCATCCAGATGAAACTTTGGGGCTTTCCCAATAACAATGTTCTCAGCAATTTCCTTAATCTTCTCATCCTCTAACTGCCCCTTGTGGATTTCACGCTCCAGAGTGGGTTCCACTTCTAATTCCATGGTGTTGGCCACTATTGTCAAGTTCAGTAATGCAGCCTCTTCACATAACTTTTTGGAAATTGGGATGCACAAGCCACATTAGTATAACTTCTTCGACTTAGTGCATCTGCCACCACATTCGCTTTACCTAGGTGGTAATGGACTTCAAGATCATAATCTTTAATTAACTCTAGCCACCTGCGCTGTCTCAGGTTCAAATCTGACTGAGTAAAGATGTATTTTAGACTTTTATGGTCAGTATAAATTTCACACTTATGACCAATCAAGTAGTGTCTCCATATTTTCAATGCATGTACCACTGCCGCCAATTCTAGGTCATGTGTTGGATAGTTCAACTCGTGCTTCCTTAACTGCCTTGAGGCATATGCAACTACTCTACCTTCCTGCATAAGTACACAACCCAACCCTTGTCTAGATGCATCACAGTATATTGAAAAACTCTTAGAGATGTCTGGCAGAACTAGTACTGGGGCTGTGGTTAACCTTTTTTTCAACTCCTCAAAACTGGCCTGACATTTCTCAGACCATACAAATTTGGCATTCTTTTCAAGCAGAGTTGTCATTGGTTTCGCAAGCTTAGAGAACCCTTCTATAAACCTTTGGTAGTATCCTGTCATACCTAGGAAACTTCGTATCTCACTCACATCTTTAGGTGGGTTCCAACTCAACACATCTTTGACTTTCTTTGGATCAACTGCCACTCCCCCATTTGAAATAATATGCCCAAGAAAAGACACTTCTTTCAGCCAAAACTCGCATTTGCTCAATTTAGCATAAAGCTGATGTTCTCTGAGTTTTTGCAATACTAGCCTCAGGTGTTCCTCATGTTCCTCCTCATTCTTGGAATATACCAGAATATCATCTATGAATACCACTACGAATTTGTCGAGGTATTCCATAAACACATGGTTCATCAAATACATGAAGTACGCGGGTGCATTTGTCAGTCCAAAAGACATCACCGTGAATTCATAAAGACCATATCGAGTTGTGAAAGCAGTCTTTGGAATGTCAGACGTGCGGATCCTCAGCTGATGATATCCTGATCAGAGATCAATCTTGAAAAACACACAAGCACCCCTCAACTGATCAAACAGATCATCAATTCTTGGCAACGGATACTTGTTCTTTATAGTCACCTCATTAAGCGATCTGTAGTCTATGCACATTCTTTGCGACCCATCCTTTTTCTCAACAAATAAGACAGGTGCACCCCAAGGTGAAGAACTAGGACGTATATAACCCTTATCCTGCAACTCTCTTATCTATTCCTTAAGTTCTTCTAGTTCATTTACCCCCATTCTATAAGGTCTCTTTGCTATTGGTGCAGTGCCAGGCAAAAGTTCTATTATAAATTCAACTTCTCGTTCAGGTGGCATACCTGGTAAATCAGCGGGAAATACATCTGGAAATTCATTCGCTATTGGAATATCAGTTACGGCTGCACCCTTCATCTGATTAACGTGACCAACCCCCATAATAGGTGCATCTGCCTTAAACTCAATTCTTTCCCCCGTCTCAGTTTTCAGAAGTATGGTCCTAGTTGCACACTGAATCACAGCCTCATGTAGTATCAGCAGTTCATTCCCAAAATGACATCGATTCCAGATGAGTTTAAGACTATAAGATCAGCTATGAATTCTACCCCCCTTATATTAAGCTTGACTCTAGGACATAGTAAAGTTGCTCTCATTTCCCCTCCAGGTGAGCTAACTAGCATTGTTTTCATCAAAGTTTGCATGAGCAAAGTATTTTTCTTCACAAAATGTGCAGATATAAAGGAATGTGATGCGCCTGAATCGAACAAAACTGAAGCGGAATGAGAGTTGACGGGGAACGTACCGATCACTACATCAGGTGCCTCGTTAGCTGACTCCGAAGTCACATGGTTTACTTTACCCCGGACATAATTTTGTTGTCCTTGCTTGCTTGGAGTGTGAGTACTCATCTTTTGGTTGCTATTCTGCCCCTGAGAGCCCTGAGCCACCCTCTTAGGACAACTATAAGAAAGGTGTCCTGGCTCACCACAGACAAAGCACTTGTTGTTTGCTACATTGGCGGTGTTAGGGGTGCTGCTCTTCACCGGGGTATATCCCACCTGATTCTAGCGCGGCGTTTGAGCATGATACTGGCCCTGTTGCTGCGGTGTCCTCTGCTAGAAATGGGTGTGGTTGGCCATATTGGACTGCCCCTGGTACCTCTGTTGATTGTTCAAGCCTTGGGAGAAACGAGGTCGGCTGCTGCTACCAAGCTGTTGATTCTGAAACTTCCTCTTCTTGGTTTCCATATCATGCCTCTTGCTCTCAATTACAAGAGCTTTGTCAACAAGCTGTTGGTAGTTAGCAAAGCTGTGGGAGAGCAACTAGTACTGCAACCCATCATTCAAGCCCTCCATAAAAAGTTCTTGCTTGTCTTGATCTTCTTCTATGTCATGTGGTGCATAGCGAGAGAGTTGTGTGAATTTGTCCCTGTATTCACTCACTGACATGCCACCTTGCTTTAATGCAAGAAATTCCTTCCTCTTGAGCCTCATGAGCCCTGCTGGCACATGGTGTGAGCGAAAATTCTCCCTGAACACTTGCCAAGTAATCTGATTGGCATTCGGATAACCATTTCGAAAAGATTCCCACCAATCGAGAGCTGCCCCTTGGAGTTGTCCCGAGGCATATAACACCCTCTCACGATCATCACACTGTGCTATCTCAAGCTGTCGCTCCACAGCACGAAGCCAATCATCGGCCTGAAGCGGGTCGGGAGCGCTATTGAAGGTAGGTGGGCGACCTTTCAAAAATTCCCCCCGCTTGTCCTGAACTTGATGAAGCTGTTGTGGAGGATTGTTCTGATTATTCTGCATAGTCTGCGCCATCTGCTACATCAGCTGCGTCTGCATCATAAGAAGTTGCTCCATCGATACAGGCGGTGGTGGAGGTGGGTTTGCTCCACCTGAGGGGGTCCTCCTGGTGTCAACCATCTGTAACATATATACCCCATGAGCCTTACATATCCATGATCCATATGACGCTTAAGAATGATCGACAAATGAATAAATGAATGATACATGACAAGAACAAAAGTAACATAGACAAACTGAAAATTTTCTGGCGATGTGCACAAACAGCGGTGCAGTAATTTGGTCATATCTCCCTGTCTGATTATCATCTGACTGCATTCCATACCTTTCTGGAAAGCTAACGAAATTCTCTACAACTTTTATATAGAACACTTTCCCAGATTCGGCAATCAAAAGGGACAAAAACTGATTACAAACGGAACTGTTTCAAAACCCTGACAGCACAGTTACATCTACTTGACACAGCCATATCTCTCAAATGGCAACAGCTATTGACCCGGTTCCAGTTGCATTCAACAGACAAGGAAGTCTAATTTATTCCATAAAATTTTCATGACACTTGGATAAACAGGTTTAGAGATATGATCAGAGAAGGATATATTACTCAGACGAGAAAAAGACAGAACTGAGAAACATGATATAGAACCCCAACTATTTATTCATTAACATTATGCCTTACATAAAGGGTGCTAGATGGATGTGGACAAGCCCCACAACTCATCTCAATCATGCAAAGATCCAAATCATACATTAAGCATCGTGATAAGCACGCAGGCACATTATTTAGACTCAAGTTCACATAGACTCGATACTGACTCGACTCGACTGACTCAAGACCCGCTTTATTACTCGTTCCTCATAACATAGGGATGGGACTCCTATGGGTCAACGATAGTGCGGGTGCAGGTGCAGCCAGGGTGGTGCCTCTTGCGCGAAGTGACGATAGCATTGTCCACAGCAAGAGTGGGTGGAAGTGGGTCTGGCAGTGGTCCTCCCTGCTCCTGCTGACGCTCGTACGCGTCCACCTTGGCGTGCAGCCGCTCGATCTCAAGCCATAAGTCCCTCTGGTCAAGCTAGGACTTGTCCAAGGCACTATTGAGAGCCACCACTAGGGGCACTGTCTCAACAAGTCTAGCACTCTCACCCTCCTCGATCTTGGCAATCCTGCAACCTGACGCCTCAGCACGACGACGTGGGAAATAGCGGTCGTTGTCATTCTCAATCGTCGAAAACATCATGTCTCTGTGGGAATAGTATGCCTGCCTCCCAGCGTCCTCAACACCTGACTCCCTGGTGAAGGTGGGGGTCATGGCAGCGTGGCAGGTGCGAACCTTCCAAGTGTGGTTGTCAGCACACCAAGTCTTCACAAACACCTTGGTCATCCAGTGCATGATATGCACTGGGTGAGTGTACTTTCTGCTGCGGTACTCCACCATAGCCGGAGTAGGGCCATACTGCACCTGAACCAACGAAAACAGCCTTGAGTGGTAGAAGTTGTCAGAGTCTACTGTGGTAAGGGTCTCCTGGGTCCACCCAGGAGGTGTCTGCTCGTCCTGCTCCTCGTCTCCCACGTGGTACTCTGGTGGCTCGTCTCCACCACACGGTTCCTGGGGGTTCTGTGCCTGGCCCTTGCCCTGGCCCTCGTCGGCATTGGAGCTCCTGGTGCGACTACCGGAGGGACTGTCAGAGCGACTGTTGGAGCTATTGGAGCTGGAGCTGTCAGAAGAGTCGCTAGGGTCTCCAGCGGTGGCCGGCTGCTGCACAGGCTTAGGCCCTTCCTCCTGCATGACCCTCTGTGGTGCACGTCCTCCGGTGCTCTTGCGGGCGGTCTTCTTTGTGCGGGCCATCTACAAAAAATTTTAAATATGGATTAGACTCAAGAAATTTTCATAAAGAGCAAAGGTAGAGTACCAGAAAAAAATTTTATATAAAGTACCAAAAGCAGTAAAATTTTCAGAATTAATCCTTAGAGGGGTGTCCAGTCTATCTAGGGTGAGCGTCCTACAGTCGATTCAGCTCTGATACCAATTTGTAACACCCAGTTTTATAAATAAAACTACAAAGTGAATATATGTGAGCCCAGGAAGTCCCAAACCACATATACATACAAATTGAGATGATATCATAGCACGAACCACGTTTAACACTTTATTACATCTCAAGAACATGTCTTACACATCATTGCCAACGGCATTATTACAGCGGATACGTAGTAAAACCCAAAAGCTCCCCTCTCCACAGGGGCACCAACCGGTGGTACGCCCTCCTCAGTAGTCCTAGACGTCCTCGGGGAACTCCTCATAGCCTTCACCATCTGGTACCCATCCGGGATTTTCATTGGTGACAACAACAAGCGTCAGCTCACCATGCTCAGCAAGTATAACTATGGGGGATGCAAGGCTCAAAGGCTTGACACAGGTTGAGCGGTCAGCATTTTAGTTGGTCATATTTTATTAACACCTAAGTAGCTAACTTAGTGGAGAAAACCCATTCCCAAGTGAGAAGTTATTATAATCATCAATATTTTAAGATATCACCCATCCACCCACATATCTGGCTATACATAAAGGGTCCAGGCTACTCGTGTCCATGAGCACGGCTGATATATCAGTTTGATCAAACTCTACAGAGTGTGTACACTTTCACCTTGAGTCATGATACCCATTTGCCCGGGGCCCGTCGACCCCCTAACACTCCCAAGGTGAGTGGGCAGGGATCACTACGAAGCCTTTCACTAGCCACCCTAACAAGTTAGTAGCTGCGAGGTTTCAGCGTCTAGGCGAATGGAGCCCCCCTTCAAGAGTGGCACACCATGACCGCAGCCCAGTACTCACCTTGACAAGCAAGAAGCCATTCTGCAACCTAGTCCCCCCTCTTGCGCCTTTCGGTAACTACTAACAAGCTAGAACAAACTAGCTATATGGCTAAGACCGTTCCCATTTTGATTCTCAAGGTTGTACGGACGTCCTAGGTTGTCACTTTAAGTGATAGTCCTTATGGAGAGTAACTGGAGCATCAAGTACCCATACTCCAGCCCCCTTTAGATTGCTAAAAAGCATCTTTTATCCATTATTTCATATAACCGTCAGTCAAGATTACAATTGAGCATTGTTGAGCGTAGCAACTTATCCTTCTATTATGCAAAGACCTCCCATAGGTAACAAGGAATATAGATCAGGTATATCTAGGTATATCCTTAGGGTATATCAAATTAGACACATGCATATGTATAACAGTGATTAAACTTTCTAGGTAACAAGGAAACCATAGGCTATACTTGCCTTCCTCAAAAGCTTGGTCCTGAAACTGCTCCTCAAAGACCTGCTCCTCGAAAACCTCGCCCTCTAAACGCATAACCATCACCAAGCAAGTCCAGACAGTCATCACATGCAAGAAATATATACATTTCTATTAGAACATCACATCATATAGTGGGAACATAAAGAGAAGGTTTTTCTAATTTCTATTTTCTTTAAACAACTTCAAATTCAAACCAAGTTTGAATTTAAACCACTCAACTCTAGCCCTGCAGTCAAACAAAGAATTGTGATCCAGCATGAATGCAACAAAAATGTTTCTAAACATTATATTTCATTTTAATAATCATGAAAATTATTATTTGACCTAGATAAATCATGAGAAAGTAAATAAAGGAAAATCAATTTATTACTAATTCTTAAAAATGATTTTTAGGGTGTTACAAGCACATCAATTGACGCATTCATGCGATGTACTTAACAAACAATAATATCTTCCGATGACAGGATGGAATTTATTAAAGGCTCACATACATGGTGCACAAGCATGTCTAACAAGTTACATCCATACCAACGAGGTTCCAACCTTACATAACCGGGGTGTCCTAATTCGATGTAACCTTCTAACCAAATTAGGAAAGGATACCCTAGGAAAATGATCATGAGAAGACAGCACATTGGTGGAGTTCCATGATGGATCATGACTAGCCGCCTCGATACCAGCTCATGCCAAGCAGCACAACCTTATGTCACGTGCCACAAGAGGCCCTCGGTTTCGTCATAGCACCGGACGTTTCTAATCATGACACCATCATCGAACAGAACACAATGAAACATCCCCTGTGACCGAAATTCAGCATGTTTAAATAAACATCCAGGATAACATAGGGTTCGATGTTACATCCCAAAGGTCAATTTATTACAAAGCCCCTCTCCCACACATGGAAGGCACAAAAGATAAGTTTAGCGCAGTAGCTATGCAATGAGCTAAACTAAGCATCATCCTCCGAGTCAGTGTCGAAGATCTCCCTGCCATCTTCATCACTAGTAGGCTCTAGCTCCTCATCTTCTTTTCTTCTTCTTCTTCTACTTCTTCAGGCGGAACATCCTCTGGCCCATCAATCTCAATGTCGTCATCCCCTCCAGCCATGATGACACCTGAGCCCATCTCCTCATCATTGTCATTGTCATGAGGGAGTAGAGGATTAAGCTGATTGTTTAGCCAGTGCACTTCCTCATGAAGATTGTCGTTGTATTCTTCTGCAGCTGCTAACTGTTGCTCAAGCTCCACCTAGCGAGCTCTCAGGATGTTCTCTTCATGCCAGGCTTCATTCCACTGGTTCAACACGTGGACTAGCATGCGCTGATAGTTGCAATGAGCAACTGTCAACCTCTGAACTGCAAGTGTTTCCTGATCTCTATCATGTGTCACTTGCTCTAGATGTTGTCGAGCCACATTTCTCTTCGCAGTCACCTCAGCCAATTCCGCCATTATCCTTTCCTCCACGGTAGGCTCAAGACGGGGCTCACGTGGAGCTAACTGATGCCGAGGAACCCTGCCTCCAATGGACTTGCGAGTGGTCCTCTTGGTGCGAGCCATCTATAGCAATAAGGTACAACTTAAAGTTAGGATAAGTTAGGGGATACAAAGTTTAATTTAGTCAGGACAATCAAAATTTTAAGGAGGGAGTAATATGAAATGTATGACATGAATTAAACATGATGCATGCACGTTCCGTACGCTCTCTCACCCTAGTAGAATCATAAACTTCTAACACTAGGTGGTGCCATACATACGCTCTCTCATATAGGTGAAACTATTGGTCTACTCGTTTGCGCTGTTAGTGTACCTGCAGAAGATTTCATTGCAGCCCAACAGTTTCCCAATAAAGCACGCAAAGTAAGCAGTAAACTAAATACTTTCCCTATACACATCCCCTGATGTATATACTTCAGTATCACAACTACCCGACAGATATACCCACAATTAAGTACTTTCATAAATACATGATTGAACATGTAAGTATACAAGTGTTGACGATGGTTATCTACCATAATAAAGGGTTAAAATAAATATATAAAGGGCTAATAAATGATCACCAACATAGGTTTAGGGTGTCAACTAACAAAATTCCTGGAGTTTTGGTGAATCTATATTTTGCAGGGGGTTATCAGAATAATTCAGGAATTGATATCTTCCACAAGAAGGAACCCACATCAATCGGCCTAATCTGCACGTCACGAATACGCAAGAGACTTCTAGAGGACACCAGAGGACTCCACGAGGAGGGCCACCATGAGGCGCCACCAGGTGGGGCCGACCGGCCTCAACCCTAGGCCGACCAGCCCTTGGCCGCCGCCCCTCGGCTCCTACCTTTGCAAGCTACTTCAACCGCCTCCAAGGATGCATCCTAACCCTATGTGAAGGTCGGTTTGATCCAAGGGCCACGGTTCCATGCTCTGGGCTATATAAACAAGGCCCTAGACCCCCCCCAAAGAGGAACTCATTCAATCAATCATCAACCAGAATGCAGAAGACCAACCAGCAACTCTCATCTCCTTAGAGCTCCATTAGATCTAGGCATAAATAGATTAGAATTAGAAGTAGAGTCAAGCAGCCTTGGGCTCCAGATCTAGTCAAGAGGAGCTTGGTAAATCCAGTTCTTCTCTCTTGTATCAACATTGTTCTTTAGATATTCATCTAGTTCATCAGTTCTTCTAGTTCTTGATCTAGTTCATGTTCTAGTTCTTCATATTCTAATTGTTTATGTTCTAGTTCGTAATTGTTCTAGTTCATCATTGTCTTCTAGTTCATTGTTCTTGATCATTATTCTTGATACATTAGATATCATCTTGTTCTTAATCTATATTATATCCTTGATTATTATGAGATTAGTCTGTTTTGATTATATATTTGGCATAGATAGTTTATCATTATGTTTATACACATGTTTGCAAAGCACTCACCTTATTGAGTCATGGGTGGGTGGTCAACATTGTGTAAGTATGGTACTTATACATTGTTTACCTGCAAATGCACTCTATACTCTAGGCCATGTGGTAGATCACGGGTGTGACATTCCTGTTGAGTCCTTTGTAGTCCACTCCCCAAGTGTAGAACTTAGTAGAACGCGGTCTCATTACTTAGTTGTTACTCTGTTTCTCAGCTTCGTAATGGAGATGTTCCTTGTTTATGGATATGAGATAACCTAGCCAATGATTATCTAATATAATTGCACTAATCAATGTAGATTATGACTAATAGTTAACGGATTACTTAGGAGTTATTCTCTTACTTTATATTCTTATCAATGACTTGCCATAGTAGTACTGCTCTAAGGAATATCATTTGAATGGTCTTATTATCATATATTTTATCTCTTTTTATTTGATTGATTCCTATTTGAGAGTAAAGGATAGTGATTTTGAATATTCATATCACATGTGTAGAGTACCCTTTAATTAATATGTGCCCCTCTGTTTGTTCTCCTTTGGTTAAATATAAATAACGATACCTAGGATAAACTTGGGTGAAATGTTGCAACGGGTGTATTTATTTGTGCGCTTGCAGATATATACTTTAATATCTTTATATAGTTAAGTGGCATGAGTACAATACAACTACACTCTTGGTGTCATGTTGGGGATGACAACCTAACACGAGTGATGCTAAGAAGTGTCAACAGCAAGTAACCACAACTACTCTCCCCTAGACCGACGGTTGGATGGTCATGCTCTCACAACTCACACTTACCAGATCGTCGAGGTGTTTGATCCATACATTACCACCCAAGCGGATGGCATCCATACAATATCACGTCATATGGACGATGAAACAGAAACAAACAAGACCCCCAAGTTAGTACTGTAATAAGCCACCTAAGTGTCCTTATTTGGGCTAAGGGATGTGATCACTGGCATACTATAGAAATAATTTCAGATTTTTAACACTTTTCGCAAACAAAACTTTTGTTTTTAAATACCCGTACGATGTGCTTAGCGTTGAATTCTACTCTGGTACCAGCTGTAACAGAACCGACCAAATTATAAGAGCACAAGTATAAAAACAAGCGCCCGAAACGCTCAAATTTTCGAACTTGAGCCTATATAATCCCAGTAGTCAATCGAAACCACAAAGGATTTCAAACCAACTCGCTTACAACCAAGATCGCATCATTCAACATAACACATCACACGTTACATTTCACAAGTAGTTCAGAAGTACACTTACAACACCACGGAGTCGCAATTATTACAAACCAAGTTTATAAAATAGCAGAAGCATAAAAACACACACACACACACACTTAGTTCGAATACCATTGCTAGTCTTACAAATCAACATCCCACAAAAGCATTAAGGGAAGTAAACTAAAAGACGATCACACCCAAGTGATCTAGTCCTCGTCACCCACCGGGTGGAGGCAATTCTTGCAGAAGCCCTAATATAGCATGTCATCTGCAACAGGAGAGAATAAACCCTGAGTACGAGAATGTACTCAGCTAGACTTACCCGTCGAAACGGTAAAATAAAAGACACAAAGGATATGTAAGGCTTTTGTAAAGTGGAGTTGGCTAACATCATGTTTTGCGGAAAAGCATAAGTAGTAGTAACTCTTTTAACCTGTAATAGCAGTTATTTTTAGCATTAACCTATCAGCATCATGTACTTTGTCATCCAATTAACCATCTATTCAATTAATGGAATCTACGTTGCCGCTGCTCAAGTCAAGTGCTAACTAAATGGGAGCGATGTCGATTCAAATCGAATTCCTATCTAGCTGGAGGGGTATTTCTAATACTCACCACGCAAGCCCTTGCCAGGGTCGCACAAGCCACCTTTGTTACAATTCAGGAGTCATGGGTTTGACTGATGCCGCATCCCCAAGGGCAACACTCTGCCAGGTGATCGGGACTCTAACCCTCCCTTGGTCTTACGCCAATTCCCCAAGCACATCCTTACTTCCTCCAAGATGCGACCTACCCTTCGATTCCTGGCCTGAACTGTATTACTCAGCTTCGCGGTCGGAACAGATTATCCGGCCAACTAAGTGTTAGACTGCATTCAACATGACTCAAGGACGTACAGCGAATCGGTCCTTAAACGACTCAGACGGGCATAGCTTCGCACTCAATACGTGAAGTGTCTTGCGGCTGCACTATTGAACTCCTGCCCGGTCTCAAAATCATTTTTAAGCATGGTTCCATCCACGATAGCAAATATAGCCACTAATGACCCGCTTCACCTAAATCTTGCGGATGACCAGAAATCACCCGACTTCTACCGCACTAAGCAGGGCTAAGCATTAACACGTGCCTAAACTTTAATTGGGATTCAAGTTCTATATCTGGACAAGGATAGATATAATGCAGCAAGTGTTTTCACCCAACTCCTACAACCTAATGCAGTAAACAAGTAAAAGTACTCAAATATAAATATTAACCAAAATTTAGGTCAGCATGCACTGGGGCTTGCCTTTCAGGAAGGAAGAAGGGCGGTGGTCCGGGCACTCAGGTAGCTCATCTTCGGGAACTCCTTCGCCAGCTGGTTCTTCGGGCTCCCTCGGCTGCTCTTGATCCTCCTCCAAAAGTGCTCCCTCAAACTCTAAGAGTGTCACCCCCTCCGGAACACCTATTGCATGAATGCATAAATGAATCTCATGGATGCATTGGAATGAATGCAACATGCTTAGAGAATGCAAGTGTGAACTACAACAACACTTAAAGCTCTATTCGAATCACTTTGCAGAAGCATGCAAATCTCTTCTCCGGTAGAGAAGTGCTTACCCAATCTACTCAATCTAATGTATAGCTGTTCTTCCTCAGTTAAGGACCTAGCACCTAAACAATTAACAAGAGCAACATCACTTAGGCTTATCACGATTCTAACTCATTCCAGCACACATAAATCTGGACAGCAGTTTGGTGTTTCAACCATAACTAGAGATATAAAAATCCAAATGACATGATACAAAAAATATAGAAAGCTTATAAAATGCTCTACAATTAATTTTCAAACCTCAAAACTTGATTCCCAAGTTAACTTAGTCAAAATGTTAAAGTTCCAGAAATCTGTCCTCTCCAAACAGAGAGCAGCCATTTCTGGACAACCACTTTAAACATCCATAACCCTTTAACTACCGGGCTAAATGCCACCACATTTTGACACAAGCAATTTTAACAATTTACTATAACTTTGGTATTCACAATATTCCAGCAAACACCTTTATCAAGGTCTAAACCCAAAAATGCTACCAGTTGTCCAGAGAACCTAGAATTGTGAAAATTAAATATTTACTCATGTGTCAAACTACCCTTATGACTAAACTAATGATACTACTAGGTCACACATGATATGAAACCACCAGAAAGTAAGGTGTGTTCACCCAAGTTATTTATTTTAATCCCTTTCTTAATTTAATTAAATAATTAAGTGGGAAATAAACCTATATGCAAACCACTCAGAAAATTCTACAAAAATTGCAGGGGACTCTATACCCTACCAGGAGGCTACTGTAAAAATTTGAGTCAAAGTTGTCCAAAGAAACTCCCTACACAAAATTCACAAGCCAAAAAGGCTGATTTTTGCATAAATAACAAATCATATTGAAAAATATCAAACAACAGAAACAATATTTCATGAGCATTGCACATATAGAAACAATATTTCATAAATAACAAATCATATTGAGAAGCAACCTTAAGCCACCAGGACACTCTCCATAAAATTTCATGAACATTGCACATATAGAAAAATTATGAAAATTTATTCAAGTGTCTCCTAATATAAAATGACAAAGGCATAACTCAAAAACTACTGAAGCAAAAGCAACCAACTTTTTACCAGAGCTAGCATAGACATGAAATAGCACACCCACCAAATTTCATAATTTTTTGAGCACTAGAACTTAAGTTATAAAATCAACAAGTTTGCATCTATTTTAAAACACCTTTTAAGTTTCTATTTAAGTCTTCCAGAATTTTCGTCATACATATACATTTTATATTTTTCCTAAGTACTACATTTTATAAAGAGCCTAACACAAATGGAGTCACCTCATGTGGATCTATATTGCTTGAGTTATAGATTTTACAAAGTAGCATCCAAGTCTATGAAATAATAAAAGAAAACAAAAATAAAAAACGAACACCGACTGCTACTGGGCCGGCCCAACCAACACCAGCGCTGCCCAACACCACGCGCGGCCTACATCGGCTCCCGCCCGCACGCGCGCCTGACAGGGGGGCCCGTCAGACAAAGAGAGAGGGAGTAGGGGAGGAACGGCGGTGGCCGGAGCTCACCTCCGGTGGCGATTCCAGCGAAGTTGAGGGCACCACGAGGTTCACCTCAACCCCCCACATCAGGCTTGGGGAGGGGCTGACCATGGTGGTGGCGGACGGCGGTGAGCGGGCGGTGCAGCATCGGCCAACTCTGGCCATCTTCGGCCAATTCAAGCTCGGTACGAGCTCCACTGAACTCAAGCACACCTAACTAGCCTAACGCGTGGAGTGGAGAGGGACCAGCGGGGGCTGGCCACGGTGGCGCTCAGCTCCGGCGAGACACAATCATGGCAGCCGCGCCCAGTGCGGTGGCTCGTTCTAATGAGACTATGATGAGATAGAGCACTACGTCTTCGGAGGATACACTATGACCAGCGGCGCACCCTATGCGCACTCTAACTCGGCCAAGGGCCAGCTACAGGGAGAGAACAGGAATAAGCTCGTCCATGTGGCAATGGCGACCGCGGCGACAGCTCGCTACAGTTTCCTTCCGTTCTGACCTCTACAACTCAAATCAAAAGATGACGTCTTCACCTAAGCTTCTATAGACCATGATAATGTTGAAACGAGGGTGGGATGGGATGGAAGAGTGCTGTGCAGTGCTAGCCACGGAGGACCGCGGGGGCGGCGGTGCTCCGATGAACTCCGAATGTGGAAAAATCGGCAATGCCGCTTACCCTAAGCGCGGCTGCCCCAATGGAGTGGTCGATAAGGTTCATGAGGTGGTGGCGGAGCTGTGGGCGTGATTTGGTGGAAAGGGGTGCGGTGGTGGGCGTATGCAATGGCGGCGGAGCTGCGGTGGCAATGGTGGCTCGGTTTATCCATTTTGGCGAGGATAGAGGGAGGGAGAAGGAATGGGGCAGCAGTAGCGTACTGTGGTGACTTGAGGGCATCGTGGCCTGACCAATGGGGCCACGGCTGGCATACAGCTCCACGGCGCACCCACGCGGCAGCACAGGCCTGTGACTGGTCGGCCACCGAGTTTGCTGAAACACTGAGTTGAAGCCGATGGACCCGACTGACAAACGGATTTTGATGTCCCAGATCTCCCAAACTAGACCGACTTAGCAAAAACTATGAACATCAAAGTTGGAGATGGATATGGGATCTACAACTTTGTCAATATGAGCTCGAGTTGGTTTGGCATGGTTTGTGAGTTACAAGCCTCCAAAGTGGGGTACATTAAAACGGTTTCAGTGTTTGACTTAGCCAAAAATGCTAAGTCACAAAACAGTCCATAATACCGACTTGTGGGCCACTTTTGAGCATGTTCTAGCCATTTTCATGAGATGGCCATATTGAGACTTTTGTTCCCTATGAACTTCTCTACAACTTTGATTAAGGGTGCACCTTCATGTAAGATATCTAAGATAGATTTTCTAAACAGTCAAACTAGAGCATTCTAGTGGTCAAGACTGGGTCAACAACACTTAGGAGGGCAATTTGGTCATTTTGGTCAACATGAACATTGTTCCACTAATGATCCTAAGTGTGATTAAGGTACTATAAGACATAATTGACCACTGTACACCTTGGTTACACCAACTTTCAAATGTCACATAGGTTGAAACAAACAAAACAAGTATTTCAACTAACATGTTGCACCACCATGTTGCATATGTTTCAAGCTCTTGTTGCAACAATTAATCTTATCATGTTATACTACCAACACTGCCATGTTTCAAAGTATGAGACACCCATGTTGCATCTACATGTTGCACCACTCACATTTCATAAGCTAACAATTATGAAACAAACTTAATAGGGCATGTTGCACACTCATGTTGCAAGCAAAACAAATGCATAAATGAGAGGAATGATGCTCATGCTTATAAAATGCAGGTGCAAATGTGGAAGCCAAACACCTGGGGTGTTACACTTGGTTGTATATTTAGAACTATTTGGACCAACACCATTATGTTCCACCTTAAATTATTGATCAACTTTCTCTCCTTGTCAATTGCAGGGTCAAATTGACTGGCACGCCATCGGTCATGACCATCCGATCTAGCACTCACCCCTTAAGCCTAGAGAGAGCTCGGAATATGCTCCACGTGGTTTCTCTTGGCTTGCTTCATTTGACGGCGGAGGACGACCGCCACCCCGGTGTTGACGGTGTTATCATCCATCATAAACCGTCAACATAACTTGAATAAATGCATAAAAAAGATCACCAACATAGACTTAGGGGTTTAAACTAACAATTTTCATGAGGTTTAGTGAATCTATGTTTTCAGTAGGGTTTATCCAGAAAACCATCAAGAGGGATCAAAATATCAATTAAAATCATACTTATCCATGATGAAAACTATCCTAGAAGGTTCTAGAAGAATCGGGAAGACTCCACACCGAAGTGAGAGCCAAGTCATAGCCAGGTGGGGTCGGCCGGCCCCACCTAGAGGCCACCTGGCCCCTAGGGGCCCACTTATCAGCCAGCTTTGTATGTTGGTTCCCCACCGCCTCCTAGAATGCATCTCTGCCGTTCCTTAGGTCGGTTTGATCCAAGGGCTCATGTTGCAACCTCAGGGCTATATAACCTGGCCCTGCTCCCCTCCCTCAGCATCTGTATCTACCATAAGTCAAGAGTAGACTAGAAATTAGGGTTTCTAGAGAGAAGAGAGGAGAGCTCCAATTCTTCAAGTTTATAGTATAGGCTAGCTGGCAAGATTCAAGTAGAGTTTGAGCTATTGCTTAGGATTCCGGATCTATCGTCTGAAGACTAGTATAGCCATTGCATCTCTATATTTATGACTTTGTGCTACTTCAATATTATGTTGCTATTTATTATGTTTCTAGTTTGCTCTAGTTGTATGCTTGATATAGTTATAATTAACGATGAATATATGCATATGTTCGCAAAGCTCTAAGCTCAGTTCTTGAGAGAGCTAATTGGTTGACATTATGTAAGCATGGTGCTTAGATATTGTTTGCCTGCAGATGCACTCTACACTCTGGGTCATGTGGTAGATCATGGATGTGACACTCTCATTGAGTCCTTTGTAGTCCACTCCTCGTTTGTAGAACAAGTAGAACCTAATTTCGAAGGAAGACAAGCTCTGTTCTTAATCTTCCTTAGTAATGTTCCTTATCCATAAATCCAAAGTTAGTTATAATATAGATGAGAGTATATATATTTGAGTGTACAAAAGACTTAGTGTTTACGAATGACTTAGGAATCTTCTGCTCTTAATGAATCTCCTGTTTAGCCATACTATAGTTATGAGTCTCTATTTCTATCTCTGGAATGCCATTATTACATTACATTTATTATTTATTTATCACTTGACTTACCCCTGCTGAAGCATAAGAGTGGTTTTTATCATAAGTATACATATTAGTCAATATCTCTATGCCAACTCAACTCCATTGCTCTTCCCTGTGGATAAAATATAAATAATGATACCTGGCATACTCTTAGGTAAAATGCTACAATGGTATATTATCTGTGCGCTTGCAGATACTTTACTTTTAATATTTTCTGAGTTTACAAGTGTCAACAATAATTACCAACAACACATTTCTAGCATCATACCAGGGATGACAACTTAGTAAAGAGTGATACTAAGAAATGTCAACAAGCATTTCTGGCGCCGTTGCCAGGGATGGGCACATGGCTAAGAGAATTGACAAATAAATACTTATTGATAAATTCATAACCTTTGCTTTAGTAGGCTTACCCTTGTTCATTTTTGTTCACATCTTATACAGGGTATTACAGGATTAGTTGTGATTCATCAACAAATTCCATAAATCAGAATCAACTAAATCAAGAGGAAGCTCAACACCAGTTTCTGAAGCTATGGCTGACAAGACTCTATGTGAGTTCTCTACTCCAAGCACTGAGAATATTCGCACTAGACCAACATTCAGAACCAATAATCTTGAGTTTGAGCTCAAGCCAAGCCTCATCAACATGGTACAAGCTACCCCATGTAGTGGAAAGGCACATGAAGATGCTAGTGCTCATCTTCAGAATTTCCTGGAGATAAGTAGCACAGTCATCATCAAGGATGTTGCTCAAGACATCATACTACTTTGCTTGTTTCTATTATCACTTGTGGGAAGAGCAAAGCAGTGGTTCTACACCAATAAAGATCACATCAACACATGGCCAAGATGTTCATAGCCCTTCCTAGAAAAGTTCTTCCCTGTAGGCAAGACCAATGCCTTAAGAGGAAAGATTTTAAATTTCCAATAGCAGAAAGGAGAAACCATTCCAGAAGCATGGGAACGTTTCAGATTGTCCCCGCCATGGAATGGAAGATTGGTTGCTCATGCAAAGTTTCTATCATGGATTAACTCAGAAAGCTCATGAACAACTTGATACCACTGCTGGAGGATCATTTATGTCACTCACCCTTAGAAAATCTAACTCTTATGGTAAAGATAGCTTCTAATCAAAGCTAGTCATCATACAACATTCAATCATGCATAAGAGCGAAGAAGTACCACAAGAGGTGTGTGCACTATGAACCAAGATGGGCGTACTATTAAATTAGCTCGAACAATGAGAAAATTATAAGAAAGATCGTCAAGCCATTCAAGATGCATTCAATGCTCAAAACACATGTAGAGAATATTTGCGAGTTAAATTCCCTAAATCTCAAGAAGATACAATTATCATCATCAACAATTCTGCTTCACAACAACAAAAACAAGGATAGAATCAACAACAAAGGTTGACTTACCAAGGTAAGTACCTAGGTAACTACTATAATTCTTCCAATCCCAAGCAACCATCCTTGAGGGACCTAATCTTAGAACAAGCTAGGATTAATGAGAGTATTTCTAAAAGGCTTGCTTTTAATGATAAGGTCTTTGAAAACATAAATAGTAAAATAGATAGTTTTTCTTCTGCCATGAAAGACCAACTTAGCTATAATAAAAAGATAGAATCACAATTAGCCTAGTTGTCTGTTGCTCTGCCTTTTGCCACTAACCTTGAGAAGGTCAACGCCATAACCACAAGGTGTGGCAAGTCTACTTGTGATCCACCATATCCGATAAGAATAGGAAGGACACCAGTGGTAGTACAGGAAGAGGAGAAGAAGAATGACGAAGTTGAAGAAGTTGGGCCACAAGAGCGAGAGTTACAACAAGATTTTCACGACACTACATTCCTACCATTTCCATGCAGAAATCGAAAAGCCAAAATGGATGAGCAGTTTGGTAAGTTTGTGGACGTAATTTAAAAGTTATATATCAATATTCCGTTGCTAGATGCCATACAAATGCCTACCTATGTGAAATATCTCCAAGATATCCTCAACAACAAAAGACCACTGCCCTCCACTGATATAATTAAGTTAATGGAGGAGTGTAGTGTGGTCATCCTAAATACTTCACCTATGAAGAAGGATCCATGATGTCCCACTATCGATTGTTCAATCAGAAGCCAGAACTTTGAGAATGCTTTATGTGATCTTGGAGCAAGTATCCGTGTCATGCCCAAAAAGGTCTTCGACAAGCTCAACTACTCAACACTCACACAACATCTATGTGTTTGCACATAGTGGACCAATCGGTCTACTATCCTAAAAATATTCCGGTAAAAATATGAAACTTTTTTGTTCCTATCGATTTTGTAGTACTTGACATGCAGGAGGACATGAAGACACCCCTTATTCTTGGGCGACCCTTCCTAAGTACTACAAATGCTCACATTGATGTCGGAGCCAAAGAAATTAAATTCCATATTAATGGCAAGGAAGAGCGATTTGCCTTCAAACAAAGACCAAAACAATGCTCCAATTTAGAATGTCTTGAGAAACAAGTATCAAGGTCACCATCTCCACAACCGAAGGATACATCTGAAGAATAAACCCGAACAGAGAAGTCTGGTTCGGTGGACCCAAAATTCCGAACCCTTGCCAGTTGGTAACTCGGTAGTTATCCATATTTACCTGTTGCATTATATTTTTACTTCAGCATATTTACTTTTCAAAACTTGTATAAGAAAATAAAATAAAAATTCTCATCATAGCACTATACAAAATTTTAAGCCTCATGGAAATAATTTTTATGGAGTGTAAAAACCCCATAAGAAATATTTCCTATGGAGGCATAAAAATACAAAAATACATCATTCATCTTCTTATATTTTATAGTATCATAAAAATATTTTTGCATTGCATGTATATACATATGGTAGAAATACAGAAGACACATGGGACCCACTCCCATCACTTCCATCACCTCCATATCCACCATACATCACTTCTTTCACCTCCATTCCCACTCAACTCCACTCTGCACCATCCAGAGCATATCTCCACTAAAAGGAGCCATCCACTTACTTAATCACGAAGCAAAGATCACTCAGGAGAAGGATGAGGCCATTTGGCCACCCTATGGGGCCGGCCAGCCCCACCACTAGGGCGGCCGACCTGCTGCCTCCTCCACTATAAATCCTAGTGCAAACTGAATGCTCTCAGCTTCCAACACAACTGCATACCACCCTCCTGAGCTCAAAATTCCAGAAGCAAAATTCATAGTGAATTTTCTCTTGTTTTCAATAGTGTGGGAGTAAGAATAAGTGTGAGAAAGGTTGAGTGATGGGGTAGTGTCATCATCTTGAGAAAAGAAGGAGAGAAGTGCTATTGAAATTAGAGCAAGAAAATAGAATTTTAGAGTAGAAGTGCTGTCCAATTTAAGAGAAAGAATTAAAAGGAACTAGGATGAAGTCACACCAACATATTGATTAAAATATTCATTAAGAAACCTTGGACGACTAACCCCTAGATGACTAACTCTCAGACGGCTAACCACTAACATTTTGATTTCCCTAATCCTGTTCCACAAGTTGTGTTTTTGTCTATTTTGCAGGATGAGTAAGTTCATCGAGAAGGTCAAGTGTGCGGTGTCGTTCTGATCCACGAGAAGCTCTAACATGGAGGTTGATCCTCCATCTCCTGTTCCTAGTGGATCATCGTCTCGATCAACCCCCGTGGAGAGGAACATTCTTGTAACACCCTAGGTGTTTATCACCAATTAGGCAGTGGGTTTGAGCTCAAACATGACAGATTAAGTGGAGATGAGCCTAACTTAAAGTTGGATGCTGCATCATTGCTTTACATATAAGCTAGTTTCAAATATATATGCTTGGATGGTGTTATTGCCATATCTTCATGTGTCTCACCTTGGTACCTATCTATATTGATCCCTGGAAAATTTTCATGAAGTTTGGAATCAAAAAGTTACATGAAATGATAAGTTCCATTCCTATTGGATTTTGCCCCATTAAGTTAATGGAACTGTAGAACACCAACCAAACCTTGCAAATTGTCCAAATGACTCTAGATGAACTCTACAACACCTTAACTACACTTAGGGCACTTAATGGAACAATGTTCATGTTGATCATTTTGCCTAAATGTGCTTCTAAGTGATGGTTGACCATGTATGGACCCTAGAACCCTTTTGTTTGACCATTTCAAAAGTGTGACCTAGAAGCTTTGCATGACTGTGCACCCTTTTACAAAGTTGTAGAGAATTTTATAAGGAACAAACTTTGTTTAAGAGTCAAGTCATGAAAATGTGTGAAACATGCTCAAAAAGGGCCCACAAGTCAGAATTTAGACTGTTTCCAACACTTAGCAATTTTAAAACCCGGATTTCAGTGTCTTCGACATTGGCATTCCGCGTTCTCCGAAATTTGTTAAGCAACTTGAGTTGGTCCAAAAATAAAAGTTGAAGGTTATATTATGGGGAAGAGCATGCAAAAAGTTGCACTGAGTTTGACCAAGTTTGGCATTGCAAAATCCCAAAACCGAGCCCTAGCTTAACATGTTGACACTGGTAATTTGGGGGCTGATTATCTCCTAATCTACAGCACTAATGACTTTACACCCTAAATAGAAATTGTAGACCTTTGTATGGGCTTTAACTTTTATTTTGGGACCAAGGTCCAAATCGGCCCGGATGTAGCCCAAAAATGCATTTCAATTGGCCCACTCCGGCACCTGCCAGCTGCTCGGTGGAAGTCCTCAACGGGAGCCACGCGTCCCGAACGTGTCCACCATGCGCGAGCCGTGCCTGGCCTTGCTGCCACGCGTCCTAGCGCCCTAGGCTCTTCTAGTGCGGAGGCCGAGCTCCTCCCCATCCTCTCCACTCCCTCACTCACTCCCTCTGCCCTCTCCTTAGCTCACCGTCGCGCTTGGCTCGCGAAAATGGAGCCGCCATGGATGCCGCCGCAAAGCTTCATGGCCGTCGCGTTCCCGCAGCTCAGAGCCATTACCGCCGTAGTCACATGTACTGCCGCCTCCGCCTTGTCGTGCTCCGCCCTGCGCGCACGCTCGCCCGAGCTCTAGGTCACCAGGGCGCGCCGTCGCCATGGCCGCCCGGCCAAGCTCCAAGGCCACCGTCGCTCCATCGCTTCTGGCCTCCCTCCACCCGAACCGACCGCACCATCACGTTCCCTATACCACGCCGCACCTCCAGAGCTCATCGCCTCACCGGTTTCGCCCCCACAGTTGACCGCCGCCGGAGCGCCGGCCGGCAAGCCGCATGTTGCCGTGGCCGCACCACCACGGGTCTCCTTGGGCCGAGCCAGGGGCACCAGCTAGGGCGCGGAGACCCCCTGGTGCTCGTGCCGCCCTTAGCCACCGCCGCCAGTGACCCCCTCTCGCCAGAGCCGCAAGTCCGGCCGCCTCCTCTGTTCTCCGGCGGGATGAAGAAGACGACTAACGCCTTCCCTCTCGCGATCCCCTCTCTCTGTCTCTCTGTGTGAGTATGGCAAGAGGGCCCGACCGGACCGTGGGGCCCACGTGTCGGTTTAAGTAGTGGCAGAGAATGGGTACCGAATCGGGTGCACCTAGCAAAAATTAGTTAGGGTTGTTTTAATTCTGATTTTTGAAATTCCATTTCATGTTAATCTTTGAAAATCCATATCTCATGCTAGGTAATTCCAAAAATGGAAATTGGGGACTTTTTGGAAACCTTGAGAAAAGATCTATGCAGTGGAGTCATAATATGTTACATGTTTGTAGGTATTTTCTAATGTCTTTATTTAAGTTTTAAAAATACTCTAAAAATGCCTTTTAACTTAACCAGAGCAAGATCTAGAGTTTTAGAACTCCAAAAATAGTGATTCTTATTTTGTTAATTTTGTGATGACATGCACTTGCTAGGAAAAATATTAAACACACTACTTGTTCACTATTTTCTTAAAGTTTTGATTTGACCTTGATAAATAAGGAAATCTGCATTTATATTGCTTGTCAAATTATATCTTGAGTTGTGTTGCTCCAATTGATGTGAAATTTTTAGGGCAGGCTTTTCATGCTATGGATGTACTGTGGTATAAAATTCATGGCCATTGCTTACTGTATGCTCAAGTTATTGAGTTAACTTGTTTATGGCTTGATAAATAGCTTATAAATAATATATAAATGATAAAATAGAAAATGTTGCCCCATCACCTTATTATGATGTTTCTCTATCATATTGATTCATAAGATGGCCTTGGGTTCCCAGAAAATATTGAGTTTTAGGTTTAACTTGCTCTCCCATGATTTATTGTTATAGCCATTTGTCTTTTTTTATAGAGGTTGTTATACAGGTCCAAAGGGTTTCAAATTTGGAAAGTAGACTTTTGGAAGCATGTGTAGGCCTCTGTAATTTTGGCAGAATTTATTGTGCACTTTTGATATGTGTTCATAATTCCACCTAATTATCTAAATAAATTAAGAAAAGGCATTAAAAGAATTTATTTAGAAATGGACACTAAGTTTTCTGGTGTTTATTAGTCATGGGTGACATGTTGGTAAAGTTGGTTTTATCCAATTATATGTTTGCAACATAAGTTAATAATTATTTCTTGCAAATGAGGTTTCTGAACAGATTTGAGAATATTGTTAATTACCCTATGCAAATGAGGTTTTCATGTCTTGTGTGCTATAACAAAGTTGTTGTGAATTTCATGATCTAGCTGCTGTTAAATTTTGGTGGCATTTGGTCAAGCAGTTTTTGAGTTATAGATGTTTAAAGTCAGGTTCTAGATTTGGTTGCTCTCTGTTTGGAGCAGACCAGAGTCTGTAGTTTCATCTTTTCAACCAATTAAACTTGGGAATCAGGCTTAGTGGATATTAAATGAATTGTAGACAATTTCATAAGCTTTCCAGAATGTCTTCTTGCAAGTCATTTGGATTTGTAGAACTTCAGATATGCTTGATTTACTCAGCTACTGCATGTATGTCCAGAATTGTTAAAAATACATGATTTCTTGGTTACTTTGCTTGCGTATTGCTAAGTGTGATTCATGTCTTTGGTGATTAAGCTAGTACACCTGGGACTTTGTAAATCTTATGTCATGCTTGGTATTGCTCTCTTTGCTATTTTAGCATGTTTGTTTGTATAAGGTTACTTAAGTAATGTGATGTGCTTACGTGTCTTTACTATAACCTTATACTTGTCTTGATTAACGTGTGAAGCATCATCTATTGCATTTCCTTGTATTCATGCACTTGCATCTTGCATCTCATTTAGGTACGCTAGCTAAAGCACGTGAAGGACCTGATGTGGAGCCAAACCGAAGATGGAATTGGTGGATCTATCCCGAAGCTAGAAAGACCGAACAAGTGTTAGATGGAGGGAATGCTCGCCAAGCGAGTTTCTTCTGACATGCTCTAACTTGAGTCGGATCCCAGGCAAGCCCCGGAGCATTATAAGCCTCCTATCTTCAAAGCAATTAATTATATATATATGTTATAAGTATTGTTGCATTAAGTGATAGGAGTTGGTTGGAAACCCTTGCTGTATTATATCATTCCTTGTCCAGATATATGAATCCTTAAATCCTACATAGACTAGGATCGAGTAGATGCTTAGCCCTGCTTTAAGCGATAGAAGTCAGGTGATTTTCTGTCACCTGCGAGATATAGGGATATTCATATATGGCACGGTTGGCTATATTGCTATCGTGGAATGGAACCATGTGTTAATAAAATGAAATGAGACCGGGCGGGATGACGATAGTGAAGCAACAAGGCATGGAGGTCTTGGGTGTGGATCTATCCCCGTCTGAGTCGTTTAAGGACCGATTCGTTGTACGTCCTTGAGTCATGTTGAACACAGTCTAACACTTAGTTGGCCGGATAAGTCATTCCGACCGCGAAGCCGAGTAATATGGTTTAGGCCGGGAATCGAATGGTAGGTTGCTTCTTGGAGGAGAGAAAGGATGTGCTTGGGGACATTGGCATGAGACCAAGGGGGGTTAGAGTCCCTATCACCTGGCAGAGTGTCGCCCTTGGGGTCGTGACATCATTCAGACCCGCGATTCCTGAATCATATGAAAAGGTGGCTTGTGCGACCCTGGCAGGGGCCTGCGCGGTGAGTGTTAGAAATACCCCTCCAGCTGGATAGGAATTCAATTCGAATCGCCGTCGCTCCCGGTTAGTGAGCACTTGACTTGAGCAGCGGCAACGTAGATTCCATTAAATTGAACGGATGGTTAATTGGATAACGATGGAAAGGTTGCCTCAAATTATACCTGCTATGGTTAATATTGTTTGCTCCTAATAAAGTGAGTGCTCTAGTACAGGTTCTAATATAGAGGACAGGTTAATGATAATTAACTTGATGCTTAAGCATTAATGACTACTTATCCATATTAAGCTTTTATGCAAAATGTTGTCAAGCTAGCCTACTTTATATCAGCCTTGCATGATCCTTGGTGTCACTTTATTTCTGGTTTCTAACGAGTAAGTCTAGCTGAGTACCTTCTCATACTCAGGGTTTTATCCCCACTTGTTGCAGGTTGTGCTGTATCTTGACGACTGCAAGAGTTGGTTGGCTCCTGCCGTAAAGGCGAAGTGTGATCATAGGCATGATCCTTCTGAGTTATCTTCTCTCTAATGCTTTTGTTGGAAGTCGACCTTCATACTGGCATGTATTTGAAATAAGGGTGTTGTTAGTTTCAAATTACTTTTCTTCCGCTACTTTTGAACTTAAGTTGTAATAACTATGTTGAACTCCGATGTATATTCAATTACTTGTGAAATGGTTGTAACATGTGACTTGTTATGTTGAATCACTACGATCTTGGCTGGTATGTTGGTTGGTTTGAAATCCCTCGCGATTTCATTGGACTACCGGAGTTATATGGGCTCAAGTGCGAGAATTTGATCACTTCGGTGATTGTTTTTGTACTTGTGCTCTTATAATTTGGACGGTTCTGTTACAGCTGGCATCGGAGCAAGATTCAACATTAAACTTGTCATATGTGTATTTAAAACAAAGGTTTTGTTTTATAAAATCAGTTTTATCAACTTATAGCTATATATAGGTTTGTGAAAACTGAATTCTAAATCTAAGTATGCCAGTGGTCAATTTCCTTATGCCCATATAAGGATTATTTGGTGGCTTATGTAAGTACGAACTTTGGGGGTTTTCATTTATGCATCTACGCCCAGGCCAAGGTATGTATGTGTGATGACTCTCCCACACTATGCTACCCGGTGTGTCAGATTAGAGATAGCCTTCATATATGAAATAGCCATATATGTTGCTAGCTTACTTTTATGCAACATCGCACCTACGCTCAGGTAAGTGTGAGTTGTGAGAGCATGACCGTACAAACTGCGGTCTAGGGGAGAGCTAGTTTTGGTTACTGGATTATGTACATGTTACACACATGTATATATGAAGGTACTTAATTGTGGGTGATCGAATAATTCGGGTAGTTTTGGTGCTACATGTATATATACGAGGGTATATGTACATGGGAGTACTTAGAATTTTACTTTCCTGCTCTCATTGTGTGCTATATTTGCGGAATTGTTGGGCTGCAATGAAACTTTTCTGCAGGTATGCTAACCACGAATGCGTAAGTCGAATGTAGCTGTCGACTAGCTATATATCGAGAGAGTGCGTGTTATGCCACCGACATAGAACGTGATTGCCACCTTAGGTTGGCAATCTTGTGAGGACGAATAGGGCAATGCATGCATCATCTTAATTGTTGCTTTATGCATAGCTCTGCTCCTCTCACCCTTATTCTATAGCAAGTAACATGTGATTGATGTGACACAATCTTCCGTGTGTGGAGTCAAACAAGAATGCCTTGTTCCATGTTGTTTGAATAGGAAATGCTTGATAAAAGTGTGTGCTTAGCCTTGCTAGAAACAATTGTGGATTCTCATGAATGAATTAAATTGGGTGATCTAAGGTAATAATATTTAGAGCTACCAGAATAACATGTTTGTGTGCTCTCTTGTTAAGTAGAACAAAGGCAAGCTTTGTCTTGCTTGTCGGACGTTGGCTGCTAGAACGATTTCTGTTGTAGTGATTCTTTTATGGTCACAATAGTGTTTTCTGTAGTTATGGAGAATACCAAAGTTGTAGCTAACTTACTTATCTATCTTGTCCTAAAATTTTATGACACTAGGCCTTATGGTTTGGGAGTTATAAATTTTAGAAGTTTGTTGTCAGAATCTGCTCATGTTCAGAACAGATCTGAATGTTGCTTTATTTGACCTATGTGCTTATGGAATCATGTCTTGGAAATATTAGAGGAAGTGTAGTAATTTTTCTAAGCTTTCCAAAATGCTAAAGATCACTACTTTTGATGGTATAAATCTCTAGTTATGAGCTTACAAAGGGGAATGACAGAATCTGTCCAAATCTGGGCAGAGATGTCTTCTTTATCATGTTTGGCCTTGTTAGATATAGAATAATCTTAATATGATAGTAAGAAAGTTATAGACAACTTAATAAGATTTACATAAAGTTAAGGCTCAGCCTTGTTGGGTCCCTAGAACTCCAGTTACGCATTTTCAAAGTTCTTGTCAGTTTTCTGTCCATATTGGTACAGATCTGAAACATTAGTAATTTTGGTCATGTTAATCTATGAATTTGCTTTTGGTATGAATAACTAAAGTGTAGTCATCTTCCTAAGCTTTCTAGAAAGTCTAGGATCACCTTTGTGGGATGTCCATAACCTTAGTTATGGTTGAAACAAGTAACTATTGTGCTGCTGTCCAGATTCTGGGCACCTGCTAAGTTAGCCTCCTTAATTAACGTTTGTTTGGACTAAACTTGTAGTTAGTTCATGCTTGAGATGAATGTTTATTTTGGGTGCGCCTTGTGCTTTTGTATTGGTTGCTTAAGCCTAATCGTTTGAATTTTCTTCATGTGTTTGCTTGAATTTATGATGCATGGATGTATGCTTGTTACTTTGGGTAAAGCCGTAGTTATCACCTCGTTTGTCCTCGGTGAGCATACGAGTGTCGCATAGCTTTATCCTAGAACAACATTCACGTTATGTAATTATTTGGTTGTTGTCTTCAATTAGGTTCTCTCTCTTAGGAGCCTGAGCCTGTAGACGTGGTGATTATCCCTTGAATGTTTGTATCCATGCCTTTGCTTGACCGAAAGTCCAAAGTTTAATTCTCCTATATGTTTGCATAAGTCGTGGATGTTTTGCAACTCTTTTTGTGAAGACCCTTATCGACTGACCAACCAAGTTAACTTTTATCAATACTAGCCTTTGACCATGGTTCGTATGTTGCCAGTTGTGGAGACTGTACCCAAATCCATGTTGGACCTTTCGGTTACCTCTCTCAAAGGTTAGCTAGTATTCTCAAAAAAAGGTTAGCTAGTATGACGCAACATCTCTTTGCTACGGTCTCAAAATCGTTTGCTTGCAAATTATGTAGTACCACCTTATCAACTCAATCTCTGAGTGGTACCTCAATTTTGTCCACGAAGTTTGCTTGAGCCATCCTCAACTTTCCCAAGTCTCGGAATGTTATCAGTCTTGATGTCATGTTGTGCTCAACATGATTGAATCTCTGTTAATTAATTATCTGGTAGTTTCCTTAGTCGATGCCAGGTATCCATGGATTTACGCAAAAATCGCCGGCTCAGTCGCATTCGGCAATGGAGCTATGTTCTCTTGTGAGGCGTTTTGATCTGCAAATAGCTTCACTATTGATTCTAAACCTTATGACTACCTTTGCTTGCTATTCTTTCCTTGTATAATGCTTATTCTTACAACCCAAAATGTGTCACTTGAAATTTCACCTTGGTGATGTGATCGGTAATGGTGTTATGAGTAGCAACTAACGGTGCCGCGACGAAACCGAGAGCCTCCTGTGGGCGGCCGACACAAGGTTGTGCTGCTCGGCACACGCTGGTATCGTGGTTTCTAGTCATGATCCATTGTGGAACAACATCAACGTGTTATTCTCAGGTGAACTCTTCCTTGGTTATCTTCCCATATCTTATCAAAAGACCCTTATATTGGACCAAAAGTAGTAGAGCTTTCTCCTGAAGTTGCTAAGAGGATAACCTTTGAAGAACAGGTCACCGACATAAACATTAACAGACTACAACATGTGGTAGCCTAGTGACTCTATTTAGTTGTCCCCGTATTGACGAACGTCATCTAGTGAGCAAAGTATTTCATCTCAGTTGGATAAAAAGGACACACAACACTTAATGTTGGACAAGTTATCTGTGGGATGAGAATCGATTGTCGCATTATGCATATGACCGGAGCTATCCAAGTCACAATCTTGGGTGCATAATGACCATACAATCGAAATCAACCATCTCTAGAATAATTTCGTATTTGCTAACTTCAATGGCAACCATCTGTTCTGCATCAACCATAGTTGTTGTGGTCAAGAGTGAAGATTTGGAACTTTTTAGTGTTAAGAGACAACTAATTAGTTACCAATAGGAAGGTTAATCTCTAGCTAGGTAATGACTCTTTAGTAGCTGTGAAGGCTATGTCTTACAGAGCAATAACCAACAAGAAGTTAGTCAATTAGCCAATAACTGGAGTGATACTCTATCTTCTAGAGCCATTGTGATCAAGTCAATTCCATCTTGGACAATCACACAAATAGTGCAAGGTGTTCTATCAACTAAAGTAAAGAATTAGAGAAAGTATGTCCTAGTTCTGATCTGTATCCTTGTGCCCATAGGTGCCACAAACGGTTTGTCCATAACTTATTGGATGAAGTGTCGAGGAATATTCGGAAGTGGTTCCTTATCCTTGTAGGAATGTCCTCCAGGCGGAGTATGCATTTTGCCTTGCAAAAAGTAACCCGCAAGTTCAAAGCTTGTGCATCATTGGATTGGCATGTAAATTAATGGTCGAGATCTGCTGTTGGGTAGTCCTTTTGAGGTCCCAAAGATACGAGTTCACACTCTTTCGTTTGCTTTTGCTTTCTCGTATCAACAATGTACGAGCAGCCTTGGTGTTCTGCAAATCAATTTATACCATCGCAAATTAGAAGCAATTTGAAAAGTGTCAAACAACAGATTTCCCATCTTAGAACTGTTATTTGACCCTAAAGAGGAAGCCTCAAGGTGAAAGTTGGCCTGACAAAGTTGTTATGCTGCAAGTCAACTCAACTTACAGTACAACGAAGTCACCAAGGAAAATTTTACTCAATCGCTTGGTGGTAGACTACTCCCCACAGTTTAGTGAATATTTACAACTTTTGTTGTCCTTAAGGCCTCGCTACATCTTTCTTTGGGAATTTTTTTTCCAATGATGACATACTTTGGTACCTTATAAATGTTTTTACCCAAGAAGTTGCATCTGATTCAACCCAGATAACTGTTTTCTTTGGATAAAAGGATCTTTTAGATAGCTGTTGGCAGAAATAGAAAGTCGACAGAGTCAGCTATCACATTCACTGACCCCTCAACAGACTCAGATAATACAGTGCTGTCATCAGATAAAGAGAACTGTATGCATGGAATAGTAAGTAGCTTTCCATTAGTTGATATCTAAATGATTATACATTTACGACCAACATAGACCCTGTCTATTGGTTAGTCAGTATCCTATAGCCTCAGAGTATATTCGTCGTCTATGATCTCACCTTTTGGAAGGTTGTGCTCAAGCCATTTTGGTAGATAACTACTTTTCAAAACCATGTGAACATAGAGCCATTTCAACGAGTATACTTCTGAATATTTCGGTCTAGAGTCAAGTTCATATGGCCTATGTTGTGGTCATTAGAAAGTCAGATACTAGTGGGTGGTTCACTCATGGACCAAATGATCTCCGTACACTGAGAATGCAGTATGTGCTATCTTGGATTCCTCCCAAAGTAACAATGCTTCATGAAAGTCGATGAAGGAAATTCTTCAGACAAATTTTACCATGAAGAGTAAGTATCAGAAAGTGCCTTTGGTCAAAATTGTTCACCGATGTTGAAGCTTTTAGCTGAATGCTATAGCAGATATTGGGAACTAGATAACGTGTCTCTCTTCCTTAAAAGGTCTTCCATTCCGAATCTTGGGACACGATTCTTTTAAGGGGGGAGGGCTGTAACACCCCAGGTGTTTATCACCAATTAGGCAGTGGGTTTGAGCTCAAACATGACAGATTAAGTGGAGATGAGCCTAACTTAAAGTTGGATGCTGCATCATTGCTTTACATATAAGCTAGTTTCAAATATATATGCTTGGATGGTGTTATTGCCATATCTTCATGTGTCTCACCTTGGTACCTATCTATATTGATCCCTGGAAAATTTTCATGAAGTTTGGAATCAAAAAGTTACATGAAATGATAAGTTTCATTCCTATTGGATTTTGCCCCATTAAGTTAATGGAACTATAGAACACCAACCAAACCTTGCAAATTGTCCAAATGACTCTAGATGAACTCTACAACACCTTAACTACACTTAGGGCACTTAATGGAACAATGTTTATGTTGATCATTTTGCCTAAATGTGCTTCTAAGTGATGGTTGACCATGTATGGACCCTAGAACCCTTTTGTTTGACCATTTCAAAAGTGTGACCTAGAAGCTTTGCATGACTATGCACCCTTTTACAAAGTTGTAGAGAATTTTATAAGGAACAAACTTTGTTTAAGAGTCAAGTCATGAAAATGTGTGGAACATGCTCAAAAAGGGCCCACAAGTCAGAATTTGGACTGTTTCCAACACTTAGCAATTTTAAAACCCGGATTTCAGTGTCTTCGACATTGGCATTCCGCGTTCTCCGAAATTCGTTAAGTAACTTGAGTTGGTCCAAAAATAAAAGTTGAAGGTTATATTATGGGGAAAAGCATGCAAAAAGTTGCACTGAGTATGACCAAGTTTGGCATTGCAAAATCCCAAAACCGAGCCCTAGCTTAACATGTTGACACTGGTAATTTGGGGGCTGATTATCTCCTAATCTATAGCACTAATGACTTTACACCCTAAATAGAAATTGTAGACCTTTGTATGGGCTTTAATTTTTATTTTGGGACCAAGGTCCAAATCGGCCCGGATGTAGCCCAAAAATGCATTTCAATTGGCCCACTCCGGCACCTGCCAGCTGCTCGGTGGAAGTCCTCAATGGGAGCCACGCGTCCCGAACGTGTCCACCATGCGCGAGCCACACCTGGCCTTGCTGCCGCGCGTCCTAGCGCCCTGGGCTCTTCCAGTGCGGAGGCCGAGCTCCTCCCCATCCTCTCCACTCCCTCACTCACTCCCTCTGCCCTCTCCTTGGCTCACCGTCGCGCTTGGCTCGCGAAAATGGAGCCGCCATGGATGCCACCGCAAAGCTTCATGGCCGTCACGTTCCCGCAGCTCAGAGCCATTACCGCCATAGTCACATGTACTGCCGCCTCCGCCTCGTCGTGCTCCGCCCTGCGCGCACGCTCGCCCGAGCTCTAGGTCACCAGGGCGCGCCGTCGCCATGGCCGCCCGGCCAAGCTCCAAGGCCACCGTCGCTCCATCGCTTCCGGCCTCCCTCCACCCGAACCGACCACGCCATCATGTTCCCCGTACCATGCGGCACCTCCAGAGCTCATCGCCTCACCGGTTTTGCCCCCGCAGTTGACCGCCGCCGGAGCGTCGGCCGGCAAGGCGCCTGTTGCCATGGCCGCACCACCACGGGTATCCTTGGGCCGAGCCAGGGGCACCAGCTAGGCGCGGAGACCCCCTGGTGCTCGTGCCGCCCTTAGCCACCGCCGCCGGTGACCCCCTCTCGCCGTAGCCGCAAGTTCGTCCGCCTCCTCTGTTCTCCGGCGGGATGAAGAAGACGACTAACGCCTTCCCTCTCGCGATCCCCTCTCTCTGTCTCTCTGTGTGAGTATGGCAAGTGGGCCCGACCAGACCGTGGGGCCCACGTGTCGGTTTAAGTAGTGGCAGAGAATGGGTACCGAATCGGGTGCACCTAGCAAAAATTAGTTAGGGTTGTTTTAATTCTGATTTTTGAAATTCCATTTCATGTTAATCTTTGAGAATCCATATCTCATGCTAGGTAATTCCAAAAATGGAAATTGGGGACTTTTTGGAAACCTTGAGAAAAGATCTATGCAGTGGAGTCATAATATGCTACATGTTTGTAGGTATTTTCTAATGTCTTTATTTAAGTTTTAAAAATACTCTAAAAATGCCTTTAAAATTAACCAGAGCAAGATCTGGAGTTTTAGAACTCCAAAAATAGTGATTCTTGTTTTGTTAATTTTGTGATGACATGTACTTGCTAGGAAAAATATTAAACACACTACTTGTTCACTGTTTTCTTAAAGTTTTGATTTGACCTTGATAAATAAGGAAATCTGCATTTATATTGCTTGTCAAATTATATCTTGAGTTGTGTTGCTCCAATTGATGTGAAATTTTTAGGGCAGGCTTGTCATGCTATGGATGTACTGTGGTATAAAATTCATGGCCATTGCTTACTGTATGCTCAAGTTATTGAGTTAACTTGTTTATGGCTTGATAAATAGCTTATAAATAATATATAAATGATAAAATAGAAAATATTGCCCCATCACCTTATTATGATGTTTATCTATCATATTGATTCATAAGATGGCCTTGGGTTCCTAGAAAATATTGAGTTTTAGGTTTAACTTGCTCTCCCATGATTTATTGTTATAGCCATTTGTCTTTTTTATAGAGGTTGTTATACAGGTCCAAAGGGTTTCAAATTTGGAAAGTAGACTTTTGGAAGCATGTGTAGGCCTCTGTAATTTTGGCAGAATTTATTGTGCACTTTTGATATGTGTTCATAATTCCACCTAATTATCTAAATAAATTAAGAAAAGGCATTAAAAGTATTTATTTAGAAATGGACACTAAGTTTTCTGGTGTTTATTAGTCATGGGTGACATGTTGGTAAAGTTGGTTTTATCCAATTATATGTTTGCAACATAAGTTAATAATTATTTCTTGCAAATGAGGTTTCTGAACAGATTTGAGAATATTGTTAATTACCCTATGCAAATGAGGTTTTCATGTCTTGTGTGCTATAACAAAGTTGTTGTGAATTTAATGATCTAGCTGCTGTTAAATTTTGGTGGCATTTGGTCAAGTAGTTTTTGAGTTATAGATGTTTAAAGTCAGGTTCCAGATTTAGTTGCTCTCTGTTTGGAGCAGACCAGAGTCTGTAGTTTTATCTTTTCGACCAATTAAACTTGGGAATCAGGCTTAGTGGATATTAAATGAATTGTAGACAATTTCATAAGCTTTCCAGAATGTCTTCTTGCAAGTCATTTGGATTTGTAGAACTTCAGATATGCTTGATTTACTCAGCTACTGCATGTATGTCCAGAATTGTTAAAAATACATGATTTCTTGGTTACTTTGCTTGCGTATTGCTAAGTGTGATTCATATCTTTGGTGATTAAGCTAGTACACCTGGGACTTTGTAAATCTTATGTCATGCTTGGTATTGCTCTCTTTGCTATTTTAGCATGTTTGTTTGTGTAAGGTTACTTAAGTAATGTGATGTGCTTACGTGTCTTTACTATAACCTTATACTTGTCTTGATTAACGTGTGAAGCATCATCTATTGCATTTCCTTGTATTCATGCACTTGCATCTTGCATCTCATTTAGGTACGCTAGCTAAAGCACGTGAAGGACCTGATGTGGAGCCAAACCGAAGATGGAATTGGTGGATCTATCCCGAAGCTAGAAAGACCGAACAAGTGTTAGATGGAGGGAATGCTCGCCAAGCGAGTTTCTTCTGACATGCTCTAACTTGAGTCGGATCCCAGGCAAGCCCCGGAGCATTATAAGCCTCCTATCTTCAAAGCAATTAATTATATATATATGTTATAAGTATTGTTGCATTAAGTGATAGGAGTTGGTTGGAAACCCTTGCTGCATTATATCATTCCTTGTCCAGATATATGAATCCTTGAATCCTACATAGACTAGGATCGAGTAGATGCTTAGCCCTGCTTTAAGCGATAGAAGTCAGGTGATTTTCTGTCACCTGCGAGATATAGGGATATTCATATATGGCACGGTTGGCTATATTGCTATCGTGGAATGGAACCATGTGTTAATAAAATGAAATGAGACCAGGCGGGATGACGATAGTGAAGCAACAAGGCATGGAGGTCTTGGGTGTGGATCTATCCCCGTCTGAGTCGTTTAAGGACCGATTCGCTGTACATCCTTGAGTCATGTTGAACGCAGTCTAACACTTAGTTGGCCGGATAAGTCGTTCCGACCGCGAAGCCAAGTAATATGGTTCAGGCCGGGAATCGAATGGTAGGCTGCTTCTTGGAGGAGAGAAAGGATGTGCTTGGGGACATTGGCGTGAGACCAAGGGGGGGTTAGAGTCCCTATCACCTGGCAGAGTGTCACCCTTGGGGTCGCAACATCATTCGGACCCGCGATTCCTGAATCATATGAAAAGGTGGCTTGTGCGACCCTGGCAGGGGCCTGCGCGGTGAGTGTTAGAAATACCCCTCCAGCTGGATAGGAATTCGATTCGAATCGCCGTCGCTCCCGGTTAGTGAGCACTTGACTTGAGCAGCGGCAACGTAGATTCCATTAAATTGAACGGATGGTTAATTGGATAACGATGGAAAGGTTGCCTCAAATTATACCTGCTATGGTTAATATTGTTTGCTCCTAATAAAGTGAGTGCTCTAGTATAGGTTCTAATATAGAGGACAGATTAATGATAATTAACTTGATGCTTAAGCATTAATGACTACTTATCCATATTAAGCTTTTATGCAAAATGTTGTCAAGCTAGCCTACTTTATATCAGCCTTGCATGATCCTTGGTGTCACTTTATTTCTAGTTTCTGACGGGTAAGTCTAGCTGAGTACCTTCTCGTACTCAGGGTTTTATCCCCACTTGTTGCAGGTTGTGTTGTATCTTGATGACTGCAAGAGTTGGTTGGCTCCTGCCGTAGAGGCGAAGTGTGATCATGGGCATGATCCTTCTGAGTTATCTTCTCTCTAATGCTTTTGTTGGAAGTCGACCTTCGTACTGGCATGTATTTGAATTAAGGGTGTTGTTAGTTTCAAATTACTTTGCTTCCGCTACTTTTGAACTTAAGTTATAATAACTATGTTGAACTCCGATGTATATTCAATTACTTGTGAAATGGTTGTAACATGTGACTTGTTATGTTGAATCACTACGATCTTGGCTGGTATGTTGGTTGGTTTGAAATCCCTCGCGATTTCATTGGACTACCGGAGTTATATGGGCTCAAGTGCGAGAATTTGATCACTTCGGTGATTGTTTTTGTACTTGTGCTCTTATAATTTGGACGGTTCTGTTACAATTCTTCTGCAAGACAAGCAGCTCAAGCTTCAGGATGATAGGGAGAAGGAAATCTACAAGAAGTTGAAGGACCGAGATTTCATCCTCACTCCTGCCTTTGATCCAGCCCTACTCCAGGCCATAGGTATGGATTCTGAATTTGATCTTGTTTTTAAGAACATAGGATGGGAGGATGCATGGGAGATTAATGAGCAGGGGTGCAAGCTTTTGACTATTGAATTTTTATGCACTTTACAAACCATCGACTCAGAAGTTTCATTTAGTTTTTTGGGAAATAATTTTCAATTCCTTGGAAGAATTTTAGTGGACTCCTAGGGTTCCCTGCTCAGTGCATAGTAGATGTAGACTCGACCATAAAAGACTTTGATAGGAATAAATTTTGGAGGGAGATTTCAAAAGAAATTGTTTGTTGCCGCCCTTGCACTAATGACATTCACCACTCGACTTTGCGGTTCATGCACAAATGGCTAGGATTTTCTCTTTTTCCTAGAAATGATTTCTGCACTGTTAGGAATGATGAACTAAAACTACTTTATGCTACGGTTAAAAGAAAGAAGGCTTCACCTATAAAATTCATGATGACACAATGGGCAGAAATTCCTAGACTTAAGGGAGCAATTGGATGCACTTCCTTAGTTACCCGCATAGCCAAGAATTTAGGTTTGTTAGAAAATGCTTGTGTTACATACATTAACACCTCCCTCTAGATTATTGATTATGGTTATTTCAACCATGCACACATGCTTAAGAAGGGTAAAAATGGGAAGATAGTCATGATGTATATGGACTACACAAACGAGTTCCTGTTACCAGACCGGAACCTCGGTCTGTATGCGGTAGATTCTTTTGTTTTTGACTTGCAGAGAAAGGAGGAAGCACCTCACAGGAGTGCCTCTGTGAGGATCATGCGCAATCTGAATCCTCGATACCGTGGAGATGACCCTGCCTCAAAAGGCCTTGCATTCACTAGTTACACAAGATTTGAGCAAGCAGAACCTTCCCAGGTGCACCATCCTCAGCATATAGGCTGGGACCAGCTGGGATCTTACCGTATGCACCAACCTAGATATGCTGGGTGGGAGCAACTTTCTCCGCATCATTCGGAGAGTTCCTGGCATCAGGGCTCAAGCACACAATGGCAGGACGGTAATTTCAACTATTACCAGCAGCAGTCCTATGAGGAGGTTTCCAGCGGCTTCCAAGGGAACGCTGTAACACCCTAGTGTTAAGCATGCATTAGCATTTGCAAATCATGAGCATAATCATCATTATGCATTCATAAGCATCACATGAAATATAACTTAAAACATGATAATGAAACATGTGTGTTGCAATGTCTTGTTTCAATAGGTTTGATGCCATGTTGCGCTTGTTATGCAATGTCTGTTTTTGTTTGATCACTAAAACAACTTAGAGTTAATTGGGGTGCAATTTGTAGCAAGTTACACATTCTTCATTTTAACAAATTATGCTTTTAAACAAATGTTTCAAAATTAGGGTTTGGGATTTAAATTGGCTTAATTTGGTAAGTCAAAATCTAGCAAGAATCTGACTTTGGTCATTGAAGCAAAGTTGTAGAGCATGAAAAATGGAGCAACTTTTGTTTTTGGGTCACCTCTTAAAAATGCTTTTAAAATTCTCTAAAAAGCATTTTATTGCTGTTCTTTAGAAAATAAAAAGAAAAGATTTCTTCTTTTGATAACGGGCCACGCCCCTCCTTTCTGGCCCAGCCGTGAAGGCCAGCCCAGCCCGATCCACGCACTCGCTCCTGCGCTCGCCCACGCGTCTCGACCGCACGCTGACACCGGTCACCGCATGGTGACCACACGCCGGTGACGCTGACCGGGTGGCGCTCCGGCGGGTCCCACAGCCCCGCGCGCCTTAAGCCGCTGTCTGAGCCACGCCCTACCTAGCTCACCCTCTATTTCACTCCCTCTCTCACTCAGCAGCAACCGCGCAGCACCGATGCAAGCAGCCACAGTGCCAGCGCCACCGCGGAGCTCCGCCGGCGTCGTGCACCCCATCCGCTGCACCCATGTTTGATTCATCGCGGCCTCCACTCCGCATCGACTCTGGCTTTCCCGTGCACACGCCAGCAGCCATAGTCACCAAGGTATTAGGCCATAGCGGCCATCCTCCCTACATCTGGCATGACCGCCACCGCGGTCCACCGTTGCCAATCATGCCCCACCCCCTCTTTCTCCCTTCTCTCGCGTGCACCGTCTCCGCCTCGATCCCGTGAACCTCGTGCATGCCTCCCTGCGCCTCACCGTGGCTGGGTTAGCCCCTCCTGATGGCGAGCAGCTCCACCACACCGCCATGCACGCCGACGTGCTCACTCTGGTGAGCCGCCTGGCCAACCGTAGCATCCATCGGTCCGGCTCAGCGTGCTGAGCACGCTGGTGCCCACGCGCCACCATAGAGCTCACCGCCGGTGAGCTCCGGCCGATGGAGCCCCTCCTCTGCTCCCAGTGCGGCTGACCGGTGGGGTCAGTTGACCCGCTGGGTCCCGCCTGTCTGTCTCTCTGGTGCGGTTTTGGGTGTAGATTTGGGGTGAGCTTAGAAAAAGTGGCCGGTTGATTTTCTAGAAATGAGAAAATAATTTCTAGAAAATCTTGTAAAGGCTTTGGAAATTCATAACTCAGAAAAATATTGCTCAGAAAAATGTGAAACAACTTTTGTTGTGATCCTTGCTATCAGATCCACATGTTAAAAATGTTGCATGTCAATTTTGTCATACTTTTATATATAGCTTTATTTAAATGATTAAAATATTGATTTCTTGGAAAATGTATAGTAAATAGAATATAGGTCAAAAAAATATGGTTCTTGTTTTGTTAGCCTTGTTTTGCTATGTAGTTTCTATGAAAATTATTTGTAATGCCCTGTTCCATGGTTGAAGTGGTAGATTTGATTTACGTGCAACTATTGGTTAATTCTTAAGAAATTCATAATAAAACATCTACATGAGATATTGAGTTGGGAATTTTTGTGAGCTATCCTTATGCTAATAACAAGCTAAACATAATCTGAAATCTATTGGTCGACACTTTTCATAGTACAAAGTATTTTCATGCTCATTTATCCATCACAGCTTGTCATTTTTGTGTAGGCTAAAATAAGTATGCTTTTGCTGTGAAATTTTTATGATAGGCTCTACTGAGTACAAGTTGCTACTGTATTTTTCTTAGAATTTTAGGAGTTCAGAAAGTATATGTGGTAGTTGTAGCTTTGGTTTATATTAGTTAATTTAATATTTCTTTATGCATGATTAGGGTATTTAGTGTGATTTGGTGTATCTTTGAAGCAACTTGACTTGCTGGTATGACCTGGCATGTTAGGGTAGCACTTGTGGTGTTAGTGTAGTAGTACCTATGTTTGTGGTTATATGGTGGTTAGTGGTGCATGTTGGTAGTTAGTAGTAGAAGGGAATGCAGTAGATAACATGTGCTTATGGTACATGTTCTTGGAAGATGTTGACTACCTGGTAGAAGAGATTTACACATACTCTGTCGAAAGTAAATAACCATGTTCATTCATCTGCATCCATCCATAAGCATCATGATTATTGGCCGTCACTTGCATTCTCATGACCACCGACATATGCATCATACGGGATCGTAGGACGAGCCCCATCTAGTGGAGCAGGAGGATCCGAAGGTGCCAGCACCAGAAGCACCAGGAGCCAAGGAGCCAAGCGAGGAACTCCCAAAGTGCGTGGACCACCAGTCTAGTTCCTTCGAAAGAGGCAATCCTTAGAGCATTATAAGTCTCCTACTTTATAAAAACAATTAACTATATATAAGTTCTATATATTGTTGCATTAAGTTATAGGAGTTGAGTGAAACCGTTGATGCATATATTATAACCTTGTCTACCTTGTTATATCATTTACCCTGCTAGGCCTAGGATCGAATAAATGCTTAGCCTTGCTTAGACCGGTAGCAGTCGGTGATTTCCTGTCACCGGCAACTATAGGTGGTTACCGGAATACCTTAGCTATGGATGCTATCATGAAAATAACCAAGTGTTGATGGATAAATGAAGACCGGGTGAAATAAGTAGTGGGCAACAAGACAGGGTTCTGGGGTGCTTGTAGTTTTTGTCTGTGTCGATTAAGGACCAATCGTTGCTTGTCCCTCTTGTCATGTTGAACGCATGCCTCACATTTAGCTAGCCAAATAAAGTACCTTTCGACCGCGAAGCCAGTGGCACCATTTAGGCCGGGATTGACTCAGGCGTGCATTTGGTGCTGAAGGGGGTGCAACAAGGGCACGAAGAGTGAGCCCAAGGGCATGCTAGGCCTGATTCCTAGCAGTTAGGCGATCCCTAGGTATTGCTAGTCCATGATTTGTCCCGCGGCGCTTACTGGAATGGTGTCATTGGTGATCTGTAGCTCACTTTAGCAGGTGAGTGTGGTTTATGTGAGGAATAAATCACCAACTAGTTAGAAATCAATTTGAATCACCATCGCTCCTGGATTGTGAGCACTTGACTCGACCTACAACATCATAGTAATGATGATGGAACACAGATGGTTATGTTGATGATGTTGGAATGCTAAACCTGATATGGTAACTTGATGTTAATGGTTAATCAAGTGATTGCTATAGTATAGGTGCTTACCTAGAGTGACAGGTTATAATAAAGATGATGCTAATACTTAAAATGGTTTATTCATGATAACTTAGGCTTTTTGCAAATGAGTCAGCTAGCCCATTAAAAGAAAGACTTGTATACTCCTTGGTGTTGTTTTATTTCTGTTTAAGGCGGGTAACTCTCGCTGAGTACATTCTCGTACTCAGGGCTTTGTTTCCATTGTTGTTGCCGATGGTCAGATGTATTATGGTTACTGTGTCAACTGTCTCTACCTAGTGATGGGTGACAACTAGGACTAAGGGCATGGTCATTCCTTATGTCTCATCTACTGCTTTTGTGGGACTTCATCATTATCTGGCACTATATCTGAACTAAGTGTGTGTATGTGGTTTCAAAACTTTTTGCTTCCACTACTTTATTATGAACTTGGGTTGTAATAACTTTATGTTCTAAACTCTGATGTATTCAAAATGATGTTGTGAACTTTGTATAATATGTGACTATGGCTGCTAAACTTGTATGATCTTGGCTTGTATGTTGGTTGGATCAAAATCCTTCGCAATTTCATGGACAACCGGGTTTGTATGGACTCAAGTACGTTAATTTATCTGCTTCAGCAGGTGATTTTCTTACTTAAGCCCATATAATTAGTCGGTTCTATAATAGCACATGTCCTTCTCCGCTCGTAGCTTCCATGATCACCCCATAGGTGCACATGATCAACACATGTGCCATCATCCACCGCCCATGGCATATCATGACCAACAGATGGAGCATGCTTGTTTCGACACTAGGCTCACTACCATCGAGGAAGGACAGTAGGAGATCTAGAATACTCTTCATCAACACACCTAGTGGTAGGAAGAAGCAGGACAACGCCTCGTCGCCATCCAGCAGCAATAGCAACAGGAAAATGACAATTTGAATTGGTTGTTCCAAGGTCTCAACATTGACCCCCACCTCGCTGAAGGACCATAGCAACACCTAGCTTGGGGGAGGACCCCGTTATCCAAGGTAAGTTTTCTTTCTAGCATTTTATTTTCTGCTATTATTTATTTTTTAGTTTGTTATATATTAGTTTATTAAAAATTGAAAACTAAAAAACAAAATAAAAATTTGCCCATATCTTATATATATATTACTATAGTGTGATCTAAAAAATGATGAAAACCAAATAAAAAGAGTGTGTACATAGTTTGCTTAAGGTGTGCATTAGTTTGTTTTTCATGATTTTAAGAGTCAAGTAAATAAATAGAACTTGAAGATGATCTCACATAATGGAAATGGATAGTTGCTCTCTTGTAATCCCTTTCAAGTACCTAATTTTCAGCCTTAAATTCTCCCGAGTTTTGGATGAAATTGATTTGACATGAGAATTTGCTCCTGAACTTGAAACTCGTGGCTAGCATATGCTTGATCTAAGTCTAGGTAATTGACAGATATGATATTAGAAGGTTGAAGGCACTATTTATATTGTTCCAAGTGATACTAAGTTCTAGAGATTTCTTTAAAAAAAACATAAAAATGCAACATGATGAGTTCCTTGTATGACAAAGTTTGAATTCCTACCAGAGCCAATCATGCTGATATTTAGGTTAGGAAAACTTTCACTTTTATGCTACTTGCTTTGCACTGAGTTTGGTCAAGCTTTATTGATGCCTTATGAGAGGTTTGTCATGCTCTTAAAATCAAGATCACGTACACACCACCTACATATGCACTACTCCTACACTGGGGGTAGGCGCAAAAACATGCATTCCATCTAGATCCACTCAAAAATGTTTTACTCCTACACTGGAAGAAAACACAAAAAATATGCTTCATAGTTTTCCACCAAATAAATGCTCCAAGTTCTTGTTGCTATCTCTCAAAATTTTATGGTAGAAAAGAAGCATGTGGCTATGCAAAAGTTATTGAAAAAATAAGAAAAAAGAAAGAATTAAAAAATGGACAAGTGTCCGAAGAATTAAAAAAATGGGTACTTAGATGCCCACCTTGATGAAAAAAGGAAGAGAAAAATGAGATGAATAAGATAGCCCATGTTTTCTTGCAAAATTGATTCCAAAGTTCAAAAGAGAGATATGTTTTCAAGAAGCATGGCACAATTAGGCTAGCCACCAAATATATATCCACCATATTTCACACACATGCACATCTTGATTTGATTGTATGACTCAACTCTTTTTAGATCTGAGGTTTGACTTTATAATATATATTGCAAGTATGTTGTTTCATTTATCCTTCCTATGAGCTCCACATAATTGTTAATTATAGGAAGAGAAAGACATAATATCATTTTTGCCTTGGAAAGGATCCACAAATACCATATATATGAGAGACTTGAGAGTATCATAGAATGGAATCTTTGAGTTTTATTTTGAAATTTATAAAAACTCTGAAATAATGGTCGAACAAAGAGATATAGTGCTTGACTTGATCGTTCTGTCTTTCGGTTGCTGAAGACTCAGGAGAAAACTAAAAAGCCCCATGGTTAAAGGTAATATGAGTAAGTTTCAAAGTCAGATTGGTGAATTTCAGTTCAGAGGAGAATTTTTGATTGAACACATGTGTACTTTTGAGGAGTTGCACTAATGTTTTTAGAAACCCTGAAAACTCCAGATCTATTGTTAAGTTTAGCTTTGCTCAGGGACTAGCAAATGTTTAGCTTAGTGGAGTTTGTTGACGGCAGTTATCATTCATCATAAACCATCAGCATAACTTGAATAAATGCGTAAAAAAGATCATTAACATAAACTTAGGGGTTTAAACTAATAATTTTCACGAGTTTTGGTGAATCTGTGTTTTCAGTAGAGTTTATCTAGAAAATCATCAAGAGGGATCAAAACGTCAATTAAAAATCATACTTATCCGTGACGAAAACTATCCCAAAAGGTTCCAGAAGGATCGGGAAGACTCCACACCGAAGCAGGAGCCAAGTCATCGCCAGGTGGGGCTGGAATGCTACAATGGCATATTATCTAGCATACTCCCGAGTGAAATGCTACAATGGTATATTATCTGTGCTGATGAGGACACGCCTACGATGTCCAAATAATTGCCCAATCTTTCATGGTTCAAGTTAAACTAGAATATGAATTTTCTAAAATTTCTTTTAATTGAGATAAATTTACTCCGCCAGCACTACAGGAATACAGGAAACTGACGGCAATAACGTTTGGGGCAAACTCAACATTCGTGAGGCAACAGCTGGACAACAGAGCAAACAATTCTCATGTAAAAGGTATGGTCCTGTTCAGCCGGCTTATAATCCGTACTTTTCAGCTTGTTTTTTCAGCCGGAATAGTATTTTTCTCCCAAAAAAATCAGCAAGAACAATATTTCAGCTTATTTTTCAACATAAGCGAACATGGCTCTAAGAGGAGGACAGGCAGTGTGACCGCCGAGGCCCAAGGAGCTAGGGGGCCCAAGACCATATAGGTAATTAGTACATATATTTTTCTATTTGGCATAATAAACATTGAAGGCCCATCACAAACCAACCCAAGCCGTAGGTATCTCTTCCTTCCAGTCATATTCTACGTAACCTGATCCATTGAGCGGAGCACAAGCAAAGTTTCATTTGATCGTTTCCTGTCGCCGCCCATCGACGTGCTATCCTGCCTGAGGAGAGAAGACGCTGACGCCCATCCAATTCGCTCACCAGTCCTCACCCGGTGACCGGCAAGCGACCATGGCAAGGGTGCCGATCCGATTCGCTCTTCACAGTAAGCAACACCAACACACCGATAGATTAGTATTTTCTAATTTATTTATTTGCCTAGTGTTATAAATTTCTAATTCAATGTATTTATTTGAATATGATAAATGTTGCCTAAGAAACATTTGTCGGGTGCTCAGAAAAGAAAAAAGAAAACATGAAGAAGGATATTTTAGACAATATTAATCTTACTCTGTTCTTGAAGATTTTGCATCAAGAAATGCTAGAAGACAGTTGTTTACAAGGCACTGAAGCATTATATTTTTATTTTAGGTAATCATAATGGTTACTGTTTCTAGTTTTTTTGTTACACTATTGTTATGTTTTATAAGCTATATATATATTGCAAAGTAATTTTTATTATTCATACTATATACTATAATTTTGATATTGAAAATTAGTTCAACGGACCCTTATCTTCTTGCTTGTCCAAGGAGCCTTAAAATTTTAGAGCCGGCCCTGTAAGCGAACTGGGCCTATAATCGGACCAAGGATTAATCTAGTGCTACTCAAGTGCAAATAGTAAAGGAGATCACAGCGGATCAAATATCATTGAAAACTCGGCCAGTAGTGGCAGCAATGAAGTAGCAGTAACATATATAATTCCAATAGTTCCTTTGATCAATCTGAATTGATCCAACACCAGCAGCAGCGATACAAGATAGATAATAGATGGTTCGGCTTACAATACTAAAGTAGTTGCAATCCGAACAGCAGCGACGTTCTCCAACCCGTGCACAGCTAGGCACGATCGAGAGAGGAGATTCCGACGGGAATCAATACGAGGCCAAGAGAATTTAATTCCTTGATCACGTACCAGCACAAATCTACGCAAGGATCCGGAAACATGCGCTGAGATTTCATGAGCGGCGGCTCGACGAGGAATAACTCCAAAAAAAAAAATCCCATCAAATGTGTTACAAGGGGACACCCCTAGATAAAGGCACGCAGGCCCGACTCCACCAAACCAGACTTTGGACCAAGTCTGACTTGGCCTACATGTGCACGACGCTAGAATTGGCCCGGCCAAAATTAGTGCACACAAGCACCATGACACATACAGGGATAATAATATAATATTGCGGCAACATTGCTAATCACCATGCTAATAATCAATTGCCAAATAAAGTTGACGTCTGATTAGGCAACCCTTTATCTCCACGTGCATGGTCTCTATATAGACATATTTGCTTGTCGTCCTTGTTCTCCTCTTTTCCAAACAAATAAAGCACCTCTAAAAATAATATTTGAGGATAAGCCGGCACTAGTAAATTTCTCCATATTTTTGCTATACTTCTTATTAAAATAAATAGCTCCAAATTGAAGGCCCGATGATACTAGAGAATTACCAGCTGCTATATTTGAATTATCGCTAGACATGTCTCCATGAACATCTTGAGGAGCTATGGGCTCATCATCCTCTCCCCCATGAAGCAAAGCCAACCTCGGCTTTGAGGTAGAATCGAACACTTCTATGCTCTTGTATGTCAAAACAATATTGTTGCCTTCGCCCAGAAATTCTGTAGTTGGTGCTGCAATAATGACATCATGACAACTCCTTTCAGCAATGTAGTTCAATATTAGTGATGGCTTCATGGCTATACTATTCTCCGATGGCAGATTAGGTTTCGCAATGAACTTAGCAACCTTCTTTGCTGCATGAGAGCCTTTAGTCATCATCATATCATTCCCAAAAATATTACTGATGGAACCAAATTGGATTGGCCATTCAATTGGCTCCTTGCAGCTAATTACAGACTCACCAGGAGCAGTACTTAGATTAGGAATTTTCACACCATTTTCGCTTGCGGATACTTTACTTTTAATGTTGTTATCTTTGAGTTTATAAGTGTCAATAATAAATACCAATAACACATTTCTGGCATCATGCTAGGGATGACAACTTAGTAAAGAGTGAAGCTAAGAAATGTCAACACCCAGTCACTTTTCGCCGTCCACAAAGCTATCTAGAAGTATGTATATCTGTTGACAACCAAATGAAGGAGTCATGCCCCTGGAAAGATGCTCTATTGTCGGGAGTTCCAACCCAAGTCGAGACTTCTGACAGTCAGAAGTTCCGATAGGTGTTGGGACTTCTGGGAATCCTAAAGAAACCTGCTTGATCATTTGGGGTTATCCCCACGTAGAGAGTTCCAACAAAGGTCAAAAGTTCTGACTATTAGGAGTTTCGACCCAAGTCGGGACTTCCGACAGACCTAACAAAAAACCCTGTTCGGGTTTAGCCTTTTGGATTCTGATCCGAACTATTCCAAACTCGTGATAAACTTGGAAAATAAGAGAGGTTTTCTACTAGGATAAGACCACCCCCTCTATATATATATGAGAGGATCATGGCTGATTGAGTTCCCATCTATCGTATCATCAAACAAATCATTCTACTACCTCTACTCCAACCCCTTTACCATCTTCTCTAACCCCAATGTTGTTCATCCCTTGATCCGACAACCAAGGATGGTGCCCTAGGCTTGTCAGCCGACCTAGGACAACTCGGCAACATCCTTGCCCTGACGGGTCCCTCCCGGATGAGAGCTTTATTGACGATGGTTATCTACCATAATAAAGGGTTAAAATAAATATATAAAGGGCTAATAAATGATTACCAACATAGGTTTAGGGTGTCAACTAATGAAATTTCATGAGTTTTGATGAATCTATATTTTGTAGGGGGTTATCAGAATAATTCAGGAATTGATATCTTTCACGAGAAGGAACCCACGTCAATCGTCCTAATCTCCACGTCACGAATATGCAAGAGGCTTCTAGAGGACACCAGAGGACTCCACGAGGAGGGCCACCACGAGGCGCCGCTAGGTGGGGCTGACTGGCCTCAACCCTAGGCCGATCGGCCCCTAGCCGCCGCCCCTCGGCTCCTTCCTTTGCAAGCTACTTCAACCACCTCTAAGGATGCATCCTAACCCTAGTGAAGGTCGGTTTCAACCAAGGGCCATGGTTCCATGCTCTAGGCTATATAAGCGAGGCCCCAGACGCCCCTCCAAGGGGGAATTCATTCAATCCATCATCATAATCACCTTTAAGAGAAAAGCTAGGGCTTGGGGAAGAGAGGTGTCCCTCGAATGGATGTCCTCTCAACTCCCAAGTTAGAACAGATCTAGTCTTCTAGATAGTAGAGAGATGGAGAGCAAGGGAGGAGTTCGTAGGAGGTGCTGGCCTGTCGGTGCCTCTTCAACAACTTGTACTTCGACAGGATCAAGCTCTATGTGGGCTTGCTCCTGAGATGGCTCAAGCTCTGGCAATCAACTTCTGATTCAAGTAAGATTCATGTTTATATTATTCTTCTGGTTTTCGAGTCTCTTTTGAGCGCTTTAATCTAGTCGACTAGGTTAGAGTATAATTCATAGTGTAAGCATGGCGCTTAGACTAGGGTTACTCGTAGATGCACCCTACATTCCGGATCGGTGGTAGATCACGAAGGTGACAGCTTCGTTGAGTCCTCTGTAGTCCACCACCCGTCTGTAGGCCTAGAAGGATATATATAATTACGTGGTAGATTCGTACTCTATTTGCGGTCTTCCATAGTAATTCCCCAGTTGAATAGTAGAAGATGTGAACTACCCAAGTTAGAAGTAGAAACCCTGATCGAGTTATTCTCTCTATACTTCTACTATCGACCCCATACTAGATTGATCCTCTCTTATGTTTTAGTCTTGTTTTCACTTTAGTTGTTCTCACCTTATTTATATTTCCAACTCATTCACCTTTTCTGGTTAAGTTAGAACATGTAGTTGACTTACACGTTTCCCTGTGGATACGATATTTAAAACCCTCCATGTGAAAGCTACAACGGTATCCGTACGCTTGTGGATCTTTTTTGTTCGCGTTAATAAATACCAACAAGCTTTCTGGCGTCGTTGCTGGGGAAACGGTTGCTGAATTGACTACGAACCTAGACTAACCTTTTTCAAAAACAAAAAAAAAATATATATATACATAAAAGAAAAAAATCTCTTTTCTTATCTTTACCCTTTTGTTTTATAAAAAAGAATTTTTTTTTTCTCATACCTTCTTTCTTTTTATCCTTCACCTCATCTGTCACACCCGGTTTTAAGGACAAAACCAGACATACACTATATGTGAAATAAAGACGACAAATCTCACATATAGCCACAGATAAGTGTAATATCAAAAGACAAATGCTTAATATACATAACTCAATAGTATAAAGTATACCTTAAAGAGCATCACAGCGGAAAGACAACTCCGAACACCGGGTGCAACCTTCACTCCAGGATCAAACTAACTGGTTGATCACAAGCCTAACAATTCCAGAATCTAACAGTCTGGTACCCTTCCTGAGATGTGGGGAAATAGCAAGAGTGAGTCTATGTCGAACTCAACAAATATAACATGGGGTTCATGAAGCTCAAAAAGTTTGACACGGGTTTACTGCAATAGCTTTTAGTGAGTCATCTTTTAGCAATTGAGTAGCAACAAGTTTACCAAAATCCCAAATAACCTCATGATCATGTAAATGAGAATAATGTATAGCAAGAAACAATAATCATTAGTGAGCATCAATATCATCAGTATTATCATTATCATCAGTGTTCATCATTTATTCTGTAAGGGTCCAAGGCCACTCGTGACCGTGAGCACGGCTGTTATAACAGTTTTACACTCTGCAGAGGTTGTACACTTTCACTGTGAGTCCCGGATGTTCGCTTACAGATAAGTCCTTATGGAGAGAAACTAGAGCACCATAAAAACAACCAAATATGCTCTAGCCCTCTTGAGCCATATTGCTTTAAAGCATCATTTAAACGTTTATTGCATATATCATTAGTCAAGTTACAGATCATAGTTATTTATCTTGAGCACTAGCATAAATACTACCCAATGCAATGTCCCATGGGTGTCAAGGTACAAGATACAAAAGCTAGGATATCCTTAATGGTAACAAGGTAGACACATGCACATGAATTAAATATATTAAAGATGAATAGGAAACAAGGATAATCCCATGCTATACTTGCCTTAAATCAAGATCTTTCTCTGATCCAAATCTTCAATTAATAGCTTCTTGAATCTTCACGTATAGCTCACCGACTGGACTTGGTCAATAAATCACCACACACACATCGAGCAATCATACACAAAGCAACAATACATCTAAATTAGAACAGTACATCAATCATAGGAAAATAAGTCAAAGAGTTTGAAACACGATTCTACGCATCGCTACGAACACAGTCGCGAGAGGCAAGCTAATCGGAGCTACGGTGGAAAAGATACATCTACCGACAGATCTATTCATAAATCTATGTGTTTTAATTATATAAAAACATATATAAGATATTTTATAGATAATAGAAATTAAGCCAAATTTAGATTCGAATTATAAAACTAAAGTAAAACAAATCATATTTTATTTTGAAAGCTGAGTTTAAACTAGCCATATTTTACTAACATATATTATCGTATAATTCAAGTTATATTTTATCTTTGCCAAAATAAAAGAGAGCACCTACTCGAATTGCATGTGGCATGGATTCGAGCTAAACAAACTATTACAATATAAAAAACACATTGGTGATTGTAATTAATTAAACCATATAAATATTTGCATATGAAGTGTGACACCTATATTGTTTTTAAATTAGAAAACTCGTTGCCTGTACATTAATCAAATTAATTAATATTTATCTATAAACAGTGAAACAGGTGGCAGATCAACTTCGCTGCTAAATTATCGATTACATCGACACGACCTGAACGCAACAAGAACAAACTAAATCGGAGCTAAACGATAAAGATATCAAGAGTTTAAGGTTTAGAAAGGATTATTTGGCAAGAATGATATTTTTGGTACTTCACGTTCAAACGATAGATTAAAGATAAAGATGATCATCATCATGGGCAAAAGAATCAATGCATGGAGCGGCTGACCTTCAACTATTCATCAGGGTGCTCGTTTGCATGCTGCACGATGTAGCTTGCTAGTAGCAAAGACAGAGCGATCGATTTGCAGCTGCATGAGATGGAGTGAAGTTGATTGACAAAAGGAAGGAACACGATTAAGCATAAAAATAAATAGATCGAAGGGATATAGGAGATCGACGTGTAGGATGGATTGTGCACCTACTCTGCTGGCTTTGTAGCGCTTAATCGCTGACTTGTACGTGCATGTGCAAAACGGCGACAACTTGGTGATCTTCCTCGCATGCAGGAAGGCTTGCTCTCGATCCGTTGCTCACAAGCACGATGGCCTTCTCTGGCGTGAGGCAGCGCTGCGGCAGATCGCAACTCACGGCGTGGCTGGGACGTTCGAGAAGTGACAAGGCGATGGTGGCATGCGGTGGAGCTCTGATGGCTGGGCAGAAACGCAAAGCTGAGATCGGTGACGGCGGCGACAACGGCGACGGCGAGAGAAAGAGGAGAGAAATATAATTTACTACACGAGGGATTTCCCAAACTAGGGGCTCCCTTTACGGTAGTTTTGGTGTGCTTTGCCCATGGGGTAGGTACGTATATATAGGGAGGAAAACTCTCCACCTCCATGTCAACTAGCGATATGGTGCTAATTAACGTTGCACCATCCACCTCCGCTAATATGCCTAAGTAATCATTTAAGCCCATTAGTAAATAAATGTATGGGCCTTTGAGATTTATTAGGATTATTGCACATGGGCTTTGAGAGTTGGAAAACAAATGAGAGATTTATTATTTTCGGAATTAATTATTTTCATGGATAAAATAATTCTAGAAAAGTCCAGAATTATTATTTAAGCCGCGAAAAATACTCCGAAAGCTCTGAAAATTCAGGGAAATTTTCCAGAGACATTATGGAACATGAGGAACCCAAATAAAGTATTTGGAGCTCACTAAAAGGTAATTTTGGAGCATCTAAAAATTAGATTATGCTCACAGACAAGTGAAAATAAGCTACAGAAAAAGTCAGAAAAATTCCCGAGAAGTTTGTAGAGATTGATTGATGGATGAGAAACTGAAAGGAGTGATTTGGGTTACAAAGAAAATATTTTGGGAAGCTCTCAATGAAACTTGAGCTGAGAGACAAGAAATTTGATTGCAGAAAAAAAGATAAAGGTATAGCAGAGAAGGATAATTACCTACTAAACGCATTTTAATAAAAACAGTTTGAATTGATTTTTGTACCTTGGTCAAAACCAAACAATACAAAAACACAATGCATTAGCATGTATGCACAACAATGTTGCTACATCCTAAGATGAATTTTAATTTAACGAAAATTTTTATTTTCCTATGTTTTCATGAGCACAAAAATACACAATTAAATCATTTTAGCTCTATTTCCAAATAAGCAATTTTTCGGGTGTTACAATTCTACCCCCCTTAAGATGAATCTCGTCCCGAGATTCGGAAGATGATGATAAAAGAGATAATGACACTTTGTCTTTATTTGATCCTCATTTTTTCAAATTACTCTTTCGTTCAGAGTCATATGACAGTTTCTCATATCCCGACTAACTAATCTGCCTAAGCATGATCATCTCTCCTATTGAGCTCCTCCAAAGTTATTTGTTCCTCTGCTATGACTTCTGTAAACTCATGGTCCACTTTGCTACCCTCGGTGTACCTATCTTCTAATTGATCATTCTCATCTCCCTCAGGTAAAAGTCGACCACCTTGATACTCAATTCTTTTCCTTGACGGTGTTGTTAAGAGCATTGTGCACCGAGTACCATGAATCACTCCTTTGTGTGCACAGAGCCATCCATTACCAAGAACCACGCGAATTTTAAGTGACTCCAACACAATGAGTGTCGCGGTGAAGTTTTCTTTGTTTATGACAAGACTGACATTCGGGCATATCTGATCTGCCTGCATTTCTCCCACTGGGGTTTGAACTAGCAAAGGCCTCCTCATTGGACACTTCACCATCTTGCACGTCTCTACCATGTCGGCGGAAATGAAAGAATGCGAAGCACTAGGGTCAAATAAAGCAAAAACTTGTACTAAACTTACTTGAATATAACCTCCCACTACTTTGGTAACTCCATGAATTTTATCCATATCCACATTGCTCAGTCTTCCATTGACATAGTTTTGCTGCGCTTTGCTTCCTTGAGCAGGCTTCTTATGGGCTTTCCTTTTTCGCTTTCGTTGTTGTGGATTCTGACTTAGTTCACTCCCAACTTGCTCTTCAACATTGTTGTTTTGATAGTGCTCGGCTTCATCATACCCATAACATCCTTCAATGGCAGAAACATCAATCTTTTCCCACATATTAGTGCGAGACGTCATATAGGGCTCCTGAGTCATGAGACACTACACTTCCTGTCATCAAGTGACCAACATCAGCAACACGAGCAAGTATAGATGATCATAATCATGAACTATCCAAAAGGACAACTCTTGTCTCCATGGATCCAAAATTATCAACCTTGTTCACAGAACATTTTTGCTCAAGAGTGGCAACTCAATCATGGAGACTAACCAATACTTCCAACTAAAGAGTTCAATCTTAATAATCCTTCTTTACATTGGCTACCCCCCTTAAAATAAGAGACACTAAATAGGGTAGCTTGAACCCTTTTCTAGATGAGCTACTTAGCATAAAAGTGTTCTGACATCCCAATAATACTCTTGTGCATGGGTAAGAACAAGAAATCTGAAATTTCGCACGAGCAGAAAATCAGCAGTGCAGTAAAACAGTTGTAACTCTCATTCTGTTAATCCAATGAAACTGTAGTTTACACCGATGGAAAGCTTATAAAATTCTCTGCAACTTACTTATAGAACACACTTCCAGATTCTGTAGTTAACTTGGTCGAAAACAGTACTTATCAGAAACTGTTCCAGGTTTATGACAGCACATATACATTGCCTTATGCTTTTTGTATCTCCCAAATCAAAACAACTATGAGGGTGGTTCTTGCATTTAGAGAGAGATGTTGAAGTCCACTCTTGTCCAGAATTTTCTCATGATTTTTGGTCTTTCAAGAACAGTGGCATAAGCTGAAGAAGACAGACTGCTCCGAAAAGACAGGATAAGGCAGAAACAACAAAACCAACCCGACTATTTATTTCATTAATCCTTATACCTTAGGCCTATAGACTAAATGAAATTGTGGGATCCACAAATTCATTGCAATCATTACAAAGCTCCAAATCAAGCAAAAGCATAATTATAATTCAACAAGCAATAAAGGTGCACAAAACAATCATTGACTCAATTTGCGATACTATCGTTCTCTTCATACCAAGGGTAAAGATCCTAAAGCTCCTCTTTCAATTTCGCAAGAAGGGGGTGAGGAATGGTTCTAAAAAGCATATCAAATCAAGGAGTGTAGATGAGATCAAAGGCTTAAAACAGGCATCATGGAGAAGATGAATATCAAGGGTGGGGATATAGTGGAGAAGAAATATCAAGGTTTATAGACCAAGGAAGTTATAGCAATTTTAAAACCTTAAGACGACCAATTTCTAATTAGGCTTGCGTCCTACAGTCAGCATTGCTCCGATACCAATCTGTCACACCCGGTTTTAAGGACAAAACCAGACATACACTATATGTGAAATAAAGACGACAAATCTCACATATAGCCACAGATAAGTGTAATATCAAAAGACAAATGCTTAATATACATAACTCAATAGTATAAAGTATACCTTAAAGAGCATCACAGCGGAAAGACAACTCCGAACACCGGGTGCAACCTTCACTCCAGGATCAAACTAACTGGTTGATCACAAGCCTAACAATTCCAGAATCTAACAGTCTGGTACCCTTCCTGAGATGTGGGGAAATAGCAAGAGTGAGTCCATGTCGAACTCAACAAATATAACATGGGGTTCATGAAGCTCAAAAAGTTTGACACGGGTTTACTGCAATAGCTTTTAGTGAGTCATCTTTTAGCAATTGAGTAGCAACAAGTTTACCAAAATCCCAAATAACCTCATGATCATGTAAACGAGAATAATGTATAGCAAGAAACAATAATCATTAGTGAGCATCAATATCATCAGTATTATCATTATCATCAGTGTTCATCATTTATTCTGTAAGGGTCCAAGGCCACTCGTGACCGTGAGCACGGCTGTTATAACAGTTTTACACTCTGCAGAGGTTGTACACTTTCACTGTGAGTCCCGGATGTTCGCTTACAGATAAGTCCTTATGGAGAGAAACTAGAGCACCATAAAAACAACCAAATATGCTCTAGCCCTCTTGAGCCATATTGCTTTAAAGCATCATTTAAACGTTTATTGCATATATCATTAGTCAAGTTACAGATCATAGTTATTTATCTTGAGCACTAGCATAAATACTACCCAATGCAATGTCGCATAGGTGTCAAGGTACAAGATACAAAAGCTAGGATATCCTTAATGGTAACAAGGTAGACACATGCACATGAATTAAATATATTAAAGATGAATAGGAAACAAGGATAATCTCATGCTATACTTGCCTTAAATCAAGATCTTTCTCTGATCCAAATCTTCAATTAATAGCTTCTTGAATCTTCACGTATAGCTCACCGACTGGACTTGGTCAATAAATCACCACACACACATCGAGCAATCATACACAAAGCAACAATACATCTAAATTAGAACAGTACATCAATCATAGGAAAATAAGTCAAAGAGTTTGAAACACGATTCTACGCATCGCTACGAACACAGTCGCGAGAGGCAAGCTAATCGGAGCTACGGTGGAAAAGATACATCTACCGACAGATCTATTCATAAATCTATGTGTTTTAATTATATAAAAACATATATAAGATATTTTATAGATAATAGAAATTAAGCCAAATTTAGATTCGAATTATAAAACTAAAGTAAAACAAATCATATTTTATTTTGAAAGCTGAGTTTAAACTAGCCATATTTTACTAACATATATTATCGTATAATTCAAGTTATATTTTATCTTTGCCAAAATAAAAGAGAGCACCTACTCGAATTGCATGTGGCATGGATTCGAGCTAAACAAACTATTACAATATAAAAAACACATTGGTGATTGTAATTAATTAAACCATATAAATATTTGCATATGAAGTGTGACACCTATATTGTTTTTAAATTAGAAAACTCGTTGCCTGTACATTAATCAAATTAATTAATATTTATCTATAAACAGTGAAACAGGTGGCAGATCAACTTCGCTGCTAAATTATCGATTACATCGACACGACCTGAACGCAACAAGAACAAACTAAATCGGAGCTAAACGATAAAGATATCAAGAGTTTAAGGTTTAGAAAGGATTATTTGGCAAGAATGATATTTTTGGTACTTCACGTTCAAACGATAGATTAAAGATAAAGATGATCATCATCATGGGCAAAAGAATCAATGCATGGAGCGGCTGACCTTCAACTATTCATCAGGGTGCTCGTTTGCATGCTGCACGATGTAGCTTGCTAGTAGCAAAGACAGAGCGATCGATTTGCAGCTGCATGAGATGGAGTGAAGTTGATTGACAAAAGGAAGGAATACGATTAAGCATAAAAATAAATAGATCGAAGGGATATAGGAGATCGACGTGTAGGATGGATTGTGCACCTACTCTGCTGGCTTTGTAGCGCTTAATCGCTGACTTGTACGTGCATGTGCAAAACGGCGAAAACTTGGTGATCTTCCTCGCATGCAGGAAGGCTTGCTCTCGATCCGTTGCTCACAAGCACGATGGCCTTCTCTGGCGTGAGGCAGCGCTGCGGCAGATCGCTCCTCACGGCGTGGCTGGGACGTTCGAGAAGTGACAAGGCGATGGTGGCATGCGGCGGAGCTCTGATGGCTGGGCAGAAACGCAAAGCTGAGATCGGTGACGGCGGCGACAACGGCGACGGCGAGAGAAAGAGGAGAGAAATATAATTTACTACACGAGGGATTTCCCAAACTAGGGGCTCCCTTTACGGTAGTTTTGGTGTGCTTTGCCCATGGGGTAGGTACGTATATATAGGGAGGAAAACTCTCCACCTCCATGTCAACTAGCGATATGGTGCTAATTAACGTTGCACCATCCACCTCCGCTAATATGCCTAAGTAATCATTTAAGCCCATTAGTAAATAAATGTATGGGCCTTTGAGATTTATTAGGATTATTGCACATGGGCTTTGAGAGTTGGAAAACAAATGAGAGATTTATTATTTTCGGAATTAATTATTTTCATGGATAAAATAATTCTAGAAAAGTCCAGAATTATTATTTAAGCCGCGAAAAATACTCCGAAAGCTCTGAAAATTCAGGGAAATTTTCCAGAGACATTGTGGAACATGAGGAACCCAAATAAAGTATTTGGAGCTCACTAAAAGGTAATTTTGGAGCATCTAAAAATTAGATTATGCTCACAGACAAGTGAAAATAAGCTACAGAAAAAGTCAGAAAAATTCCCGAGAAGTTTGTAGAGATTGATTGATGGACGAGAAACTGAAAGGAGTGATTTGGGTTACAAAGAAAATATTTTGGGAAGCTCTCAATGAAACTTGAGCTGAGAGACAAGAAATTTGATTGCAGAAAAAAAGATAAAGGTATAGCAGAGAAGGATAATTACCTACTAAACGCATTTTAATAAAAACAGTTTGAATTGATTTTTGTACCTTGGTCAAAACCAAACAATACAAAAACACAATGCATTAGCATGTATGCACAACAATGTTGCTACATCCTAAGATGAATTTTAATTTAACGAAAATTTTTATTTTCCTATGTTTTCATGAGCACAAAAATACACAATTAAATCATTTTAGCTCTATTTCCAAATAAGCAATTTTTCGGGTGTTACATCATCCCTTCTATTCTTTTTCCTTTCATATTTTGTTAGCATGGATAATAACATTCCTATCTATCAATATGCTAACCCTATGGGCACACACCTTAGACCACCAGAACATTCCGAGCCTATCACAGCATCTGGTTTTGAGATAAGCCCAGATTTCATAGAATTTGTTCAGAAAAAACCCTTCATGGGGGAAATTGAGGAAAACCCAGATTCGCACCTACGAGAATTTAAGCGGATCTGTGACCTCATTCGCATAAAGGGCATGTCCGATGAGACCATCCAATGGAAGCTATTTCTATTCTCTTTAACGGGAAAAGCTAAACATTGGTATAAACTCAATGTAGAATGTGCGCAAGGAGAATGGAAGACACTATGCAATGAATTTCTATCAAAATTCTTTCCCATCTCCAAAGTGAATGACCTACGGAAAGAGGTTCTAACTTTTAGACAACTAGAAGAAGAATCTCTTGCCGAATCATGGGATCGCTTTATTGACCTTACCCTCATTGGCTCGGACCTTGCTATTCCATACCCAATACTTTTTCAACATTTTTATGAAGGTCTTAGCAAGGATTCTAGGGAATTTCTTGATTTATCCTCTGGAGGAGCTTTTCTTCATTTGCTTACAAGTGAAGCAAGGGTCATGCTTGAAAAAATTACTAGTCAAGCCACTCACTGGAATAAAATTCATTTTAAGCCCCCCAAGAAAAAGAAGGAGTTCTCTCCTGAACAAAAAGAGGAAGTTTTGATAGCTAAGTCACAACCACTTCAATCCCGAGGTTCAGTTGTCAATCCTAAGACATCAATACCCCAACGTAATGATGATAGCTTAGACTTCTAGTTTTGTAAGATGTTGGTAGATCAATATAAAAATAGAATGGCATCTAGAAAAAAGTGTTCTCAACTACCTTTCCCCCATAGAGCACATTGGAAGAAATGCAAGGATAGCATGTCTAGCGATGCCATAGAAGGAGAGCCAAGCAATTTGGGAAATTATTCTATCTTATCCCCTTCTATGCCCACATTAGATGACTTACCTCAACCCATTTTTCAATCCATCCTTGACCCCGATGATCCCTCGTATGCTCTCCCTCCTAAGTCTCATGATGATCCTAGAAATCCATTAAGACAACCAAACCATAGGACTCATAATGACCACATGGATGACGAAGAGATGCTACAACATTGGCAGGAATATGTAGAATGGATGGATAAGGAAGAACCCTTAATAGAATCTAATCTTGGCTCAAACTCAAATGGTGAGTTTTTAACTCCCTTTGACTTTGAGGATGATACTTATCCATCTATGGAGGAAGCCCTAGACGAGGCCAATTCAAGAGTCACCAATCCAAGTGAAATTCTAAACATTTAGAGTGGAGACAAAGATGACATCAATGAGCATGGAATCTATTCCATAACCACCTTATTAAATGTCACACCCGGTTCTCTAAAGAACAAAACCAGGCTAATCATATGTGTGCCCAGGAAGTCTACACATATGCCAGAATGAAAAAAAATATCAGAAACAATGTTATTATATAACGTATACATAGCTATATTAACACTTACATCAGAGTATCGCGGAACGGTGACTAAACTTCGGGCTCCATTCTTCTCTGGGACGGCTGACTGGGGGTAACATATGCCTAGCACTTCTACTAGTCTTCTGGAAACTCCACTACACCTTTGTCCTTTTTCCGAGTAGCATCTTTTTACACACTGGAGTGTTGGGGAAATAGCAAGAGTGAGTCCATGTCGAACTCAACAAATATAACACAGGGTTCATGAGGCTCAAAAAGGCTAGACACTGTTTAACTGCGTTTAGCTTTTAATCATATATTAGCAATTGAGTAGCATCAAGATAAACCGCTTCCCATTAAAGAACCAATGATCAATTGTAATAATGATAACGAATAGCATTAACATGAGCATAATAATAATCAACAATAATTAAACATGATATAGCAATGGTGATCATCTATCTGTAAATGTTCCATGGCCGCTCGTATCCGTGAGCACGGCTAGTATACCAGTTTTTAACTCTGCGCAGAGGTGTACACTTTCACTGTAAGTCATGATTTCCAAATGAGTGGGGAGATCAAGCCCAAACACCCGAGAACCATATAAAGCCACTCAAAAGTTCGTCTAACAAGTTAGGGTCATTAGATTCACTCGGCAGGCAGATGTAGAACCCCCCTTCCCTGTGGCACAACAACCGCAGCCTATACACACTAGGCCAGGGGCTCGCACTACACCCAAAGTGGCAAGCCATTCTTATGCCATTTAAGGTAACCACTAACAAGCTAGAAAAGGTCTCTTGAACAACTAAAGCCAGAGCCATATAGCCCTCACAGCTGTACTGTATATCCCGGATAATCACGTACAGATAAGTCCTTATGGAGAGAAACCAGAGCATCAAAATAATACACATGCTCTAGCCCCCTTTTAACAGTAATAAAATCATCTTAAAGGTTGATTGCTTAATCCATTAATCAAATTACAAGATCATTGTTCTTAGTTTAAGCACTAGCATTAGCTACCCATATGCATTCCCAAGGTTGACAAGGAATCAAGATATCAATCACTAAGTTATAATCTCTAAGGTTGTCAAGGTAAGCACATGCATATGTATGACAATTCAATGTATAGGTAGCAAGGATAGTCCTGTGTTATACTTTCCTTGATCAAAGCTTTCCAAGTGATACTGCTGACTTGGTTCAAAGTAATACTCCGAATTGTCCAGATACTGCTCACCTTCTATACTCGATCATCAATCAACAACACACATGCATCCAATCAAACAAACACGAAGCAAACAAAGAGATACAATTAGAACAGTACACCAACAGTATCAAAACAGTAATAAAAGTTTATAAAACTCTTCTACACGTTTCTACGATCACACAGACGCGAAGATCACCAAATTCAGAGTTAAAACGTGAAAGTTATGAATTTTCTAAGATTTCCTGTAGATAAATAAATACTTAATTATAAACTCGAAAAATAAATTATCAAAACTAACTATACAACTACACTAACATGTAGAGCTCGCAAATACGAACCTAACGCAACTTGAACGGATCAAATCGGATTTAAAACGAAGATTTTATGACCAAAACAGTTCTAGTGGCAAAACTGTAAATATCTGAAAACGTATTTTTGATTAAACCGGGAGAAAATACGCTTTCAAAACACGAAAACGGATTCAGGATATTGCGCTAAGGACCGCGGGTTGATTACTAAAAACTGAGGGTCTCTTTAACAAATTTTACCCGCGAAGGGGTAAGTTCTAATCTGGGCCCTTGATTTCAAATCGGACGGCTGTCATCGTCTCCGGCTTACAGAGATAGAGGGCGCGGCTTCCTTCCCCAACTCCGGCCGGTGGCCACCATGGCCGGCCACTCCACCTCGCCGGAGAACTCCGGATTCGCCTTTCTAGACCACAACTCGCCCCGCCACCAACACCAATCGGAAGAGAAGCTTCCCCCGAACTCGTCTACCTAGTTTAGGAAGACTACCATAGCACGGAAACGAGACGCAGCTAGGTTAGGGCAGCGGCGCCATTGCCGGCTCACTGGAGCTTCGCAAACATGCGATTCAAAGCACTACAACTCAAAAGAAAAACATGGGGAGGTAGAGAAGGAGATGGCGAACTCACCAAAGCAAAGAAGAAGGGCTCAAACCAACCCGCAAGCTCCGACGACGAGCAACCGAAACCTCCAATTTCCCCCAATCCCAAGAGCTCGGTTTCACGTGGTTGGACTAGAGTTTTAGATGAAAAACGGAAACTAGAGGACCTAGGCGTCCTATTTATAGCTTCGATTTGCCATGTTCAATTAGGAAATCCCGAGATTCTCGATGGATTCGGTTGGAGTCGACGTCGGTCTCTGGCTCGGCCACGATGAGAGGAATAAGGCGACTGACAGCAGGGTCCCACCGGTCAGCGACAAAAGAACGAAGGAAAGGCGCGGCTGCTGGACATCGGGTGGCTCGGCCGAGCTGGGCCGCTGCGGCGCGGTCCGGCCCACGCGGCAGGCGCGGGGAAAGCAGCCTCGACCCGATGGCCCAAGGAGAGAAGGAGGCCGAGCGATCGGGCTTCCAGGCCACTTTGCTCAGGTAAGTTGTTTTATTTTTTTTTCTTCTTTCTTTTCTTTATTTGTTTGTTTTCAAACTATTTCAAACAAAATTTTCTAAACCAAATCAAAATAAAATAAATCCACACCACAAAAGAAAACAAATGCAGCAGCATGAATGCATCACCAAATATATTTTTTAAAAATTTTAATTTGCCATTAATTGTTATCTAATTTATTCAAAATTCATTATCTCTAAAATTTGGAATTTTTGGGTGTTACAAATTCTACCCCCTTAAAAGAATCTCGTCCTCGAGATTGGACTGCTTACTCAAATAACTGCGGATATGATTTTCTCAATTCATCCTCTCTTTCCCAAGTTGCCTCTGCCTCTGAATATCGATTCCACTGCACCTTGCACATCTTAATAACCCGACTTCGAGTAACTCTCTCAGCAGTTTCTAAAATCTTGATTGGAAACTCTTCATATGTAAGATCTTCCTTAACAGTCAACTCTTCTAAAGGTATCTGTTCCTCAGGCACACGCAAACACTTCTTAAGTTGTGAAACATGGAACACATCATGTACTCCAGATAAATTCTCAGGCAACTCTAATTGATAAGCAACTTCCCCACGTCTATCAATAATTTTAAATGGTCCAACATACCTTGGTGCTAGTTTACCTTTCATGTTAAACCTCTTCACACTTCTCATCGGTGACACCTTCAAATAGACATAATCACCTACCTCAAAAACTAGATCTCTTCTCCTATTATCAGCATAACTCTTCTGACGAGATTGTGCTACTCTCAAATTCTCACGAATCACTCGCACTTGATCTTCTGCGTTTCTAAGAACATCTGTACCAAACACCTGAGATTCACCTGTCTGATCCCAAAACAATGGAGTTCTACACTTACGTCCATACAAAGCTTCAAACGGTGCCATCTTAAGACTCTGTTGATAACCATTATTGTAAGAAAATTCCGCATAAGGCAAACTCTTATCCCAACTAGTTCCATATTGCAATGCACAAGCTCTCAACATATCCTCTAATACCTGGTTGGTCCTTTCAGTCTATCCATCTGTCTGTGGATGATATGCTGTACTAAAATTCAATTTTGTTTCCAATGATTCATGCATAGCTTTTCAAAAGTGCGACGTAAACTGCGATCCTTGATCAGATACAATCTTCTTTAGAACTCCATACAAACATACTATTCTTTCTATATACAAGGTAGCTAATTGTACTCCCATGTAATTTAGTCTTGACTGGTATAAAATGAGCAACTTTAGTCAATCTATCCACTATCACCCAAATAGAATCATAACCTCTCTGAGTACGCAGTAACCCTACTATAAAATCCATACCAACTTCCTCCCACTTCCATTCAGGAATCTTCATTGGTTGCACAATCCAGCAGGTCTCTGATGCTCTGCTTTCACCCTCTAACAAGTGTCACACAATGCCACATACTCACTTTAATCCAACCCACCAATATTTCTGTTTCAGATCCAAATACATCTTAGTACTATCAGGATGAATGAAATAAGCTAACTCATGAGCTTCGCGAAGAATTGCCTGTCTAACAGCTTGATCCTCAGATACACACAGCCTCTTTCCAAACCACAAAATCCCATTATCATCCATTCGAAAACCCTGGTGACTTACCAATCACTATATCTTCTGCAATCTTCTTCAGTTTCTCATCCTTCAACTGACCCTTGTAAATTTCTTACTCTAAAGTAGGCTCTATCACTAATTCCTTTGTATTAGTAACAATTCCTAAATTCAAATATTCAAATTCAGCACATAACTCACTAGTCATAAACAACGTTCATATCTCATTGGCATAACTCTTCCTACTAAAAGCATCAGCTACTTTATTAGCCTTACCAGGATGATAGTGTATCTCAATATCATAATCCTTAATCAACTCTAACCATCTGCGTTGCCTCAAATTCAGATCTGACTGAGTGAAAATATACTTCAAACTCTTATGATCAGTGTATATATCACTCTTATGTCCAATCAAATAATGTCTCCCAATCTTTAAAGCATGAACTACAGCTGCTAACTCTAAATCATGTGTAGGATAACTCAACTCATGCTTTCTCAACTGCCTAGATGCATAAGCCACAACTCTGCCTTCTTGCATAAGAACACATCCCAAACCTTGACGAGAAGCATCACAATAAATAGAAAACTTCTTACTCAAATCTGGCAAAACCAAAATAGGCGCTGTAGTCAACCTCTTCTTCAATTCCTCAAAACTAGCTTGACATTTATCTGACCACACAAACTTGGCATTCTTCTCTAACAGAGATGTCATAGGTTTAGCAAGTTTAGAAAACCCTTCAATGAACCATCAGTAATATCCAGCTAATCCCAAGAAACTACGAATCTCGCTAACATCAATAGGTGGTTTCCAATTCAATAGATAAGCAAAATCTGATTTCTCTGTGCAAATTCCAATTTCAGTAACTCAGTAAAACTGTCATATCTCGAGCTACAGACGTCCAATTCAGATGATCTTTACATGGTTGGAAAGCTTACAAAATTATCTACAACTTTTATTCACAACACTTTTTCTGAATCTGTCAAATAATTGGCCAAAAACTGGACTTAACCGAAACTGTTTCAGAATTCCAGACTGTGCAGTAACTCCAACTTGAAATAGATATATCTCTTAGATCTTAATAGATATTAGAGTGATTCTTGCGGGGTTGGAAAGATACAGAAGTCTAATTATTCCCAGTAATATTTCTTAAATTTCTCATGAACGGATTTTAAATTATTTCTAAAACATCCCAGACTGATCTAAAAATCAGCAAAGGACAGAACTAAGTTAACCTCATATTCAACTAATATATTTTAATCAAACTTAATATTCTTAACCATGGAACTTGTAGGCATGTCTACAAAACTCCAGCACACATTACAAAGATCCAAATCACACATTATCACATTAACAATCCATCAATCACATAATTGTTCACACCACAAACTGACTCTCAAAACAATCCAACTTAAAATTGACTCGCAACTACTATCGTTCTTATTACATAGGGATTTTTCCTATTTCCTAGTTAAGCTTCTAATAAATCTTGGGACGACCTAACTCCGCCCTTAATTGGTCAATCTCCTTATAAGCTTGCTCCTTAAGTTCTTTTTCCTTCAGCAACTCTTATGCAATGATGATACCACAAGCTCATAACCAACTTTATAAATATCTCCTTTAGACCCTTACGATTCTTGTAGATGGTTCTAACAGATTACCACTCTGAGAAAAGATACTGACGCTTGATAGTGACTTTGCAACCATGTAGATAGCTGATGCTTCCAAGTGACGAAATAGAACATATAAAACCTCCATCTTGTGTCGTCTTTTTAGTTTGGCAAACTCCCCTTAAGAAGAGATCAACTAGAGTACACCAAAGGATAGCTTGCATTTGTTTCTGAGTGATAACTACCATCATGTCCTTCTACCATCTCAAAGAAATTCATGAGCATATCCAAGATCAAGTAACCTGCACTTCCTCGCGAGCAGAAAAATAGCAGTGCAGAAATACAGTTATATCTCGAGTTCTACGAATCCAATGATATTGTAGCTTATACCGTTGGAAAGCTTATCAAATTAACTACAACTTTCTTATAGAACACTTCTCCAGATTCTGTAGTTAAGGTAGTCGAAAACTGTGCACAACAGAAACTATTCCAGATTGCCGACAGCACAGATGCGTCGCCTTGTGATTTTCATAAATCCCAAACCATAATAGATATCAGGGTGGTTCTTATGGTCAGAGAAAGATATTGAAGTCTACTATTGTCCAGAATTTATCCATGATTTTTGGGCATCCAAAAATAGAGATATAAGCTAAGGTAGATAGACTGCTATAAAAAAACAGGATAAGGTAGAAACGAGATTCAAAGACACTAGAGAGATAGATAACACTAATCTTCAAGTCTTCATGCTTCTTTGCTTTGTGTTGATGAGATATAAGACATGGATCAAGGATAGCCAAAAGATGACAAGAAAGATAAGGTTTGATCTTTAGTTCTTCATGCCTCCTCATGCCTCGTCGCTTGAGATATTCAGGACTTGCTGTTGTTGATAGCAGATGCTACCCCACTTAACAAAGATCTCGTTTCACCTGACGATGTCGTTAAAGGCAACACTTTCTCTAAAGCTTGCTGCTAATGATAAGTCCTTCATGTGTTGATCATCCATTAAGATGAGATTAATAAGGTAGCATGACAACCAAGGGTAGACAGGAACGGTGTAAGAGAAAATGGCATGAATTAGGATCGATTGAAAGATAAGTAAGATACAAGATGTCACTACCCCACTTAACATAGATCGAGCTACTTCTCAAGACTTATACCTTCTGAGCCTACCTTTGAAACACGAGAACAAGAACAACACACAAGCAACACATCAAGCAAAACAAGCACACATCACATCATCGGTACTACACGTGCTTCTTCAACAATGGTGGTCATCCTAAGACAAATATGGATGATGAAAAGCCATCGAATCTTTGAACCAGGTAAGATCAGAAAACTTTTAGTAAAAACAACATAAAACAAAATCCAAGGGAGTAAGAAATAATAGCTCAAAGGAAGCTATCAAGGAAAGGATACAACAGGACAAGGAAGAGAAAATAGTCAAAATCAATGAGTCAAGGGATGACAAAATAGTTTTATAGTAAAATGAGTTTTGGAATATGTCCAGAGCTACTTGGCATACGTCCTACAGTCAACACCGCTCTGATACCACTCTGTCACACCCGGTTCTCTAAAGAACAAAACCAGGCTAATCATATGTGTGCCCAGGAAGTCCACACATATGCCAGAATGAAAAAAATATCAGAAACAATGTTATTATATAACGTATACATAGCTATATTAACACTTACATCAGAGTATCGCGGAACGGTGACTAAACTTCGGGCTCCATTCTTCTCAGGGACGGCTGACTGGGGGTAACATATGCCTAGCACTTCTACTAGTCTTCTGGAAACTCCACTACACCTTTGTCCTTTTTCCGAGTAGCATCTTTTTACACACTGGAGTGTTGGGGAAATAGCAAGAGTGAGTCCATGTCGAACTCAACAAATATAACACAGGGTTCATGAGGCTCAAAAAGGCTAGACACTGTTTAACTGCGTTTAGCTTTTAATCATATATTAGCAATTGAGTAGCATCAAGATAAACCGCTTCCCATTAAAGAACCAATGATCAATTGTAATAATGCTAACGAATAGCATTAACATGAGCATAATAATAATCAACAATAATTAAACATGATATAGCAATGGTGATCATCTATCTGTAAATGTTCCAAGGCCGCTCGTATCCGTGAGCACGGCTAGTATACCAGTTTTTAACTCTGCGCAGAGGTGTACACTTTCACTGTAAGTCATGATTTCCAAATGAGTGGGGAGATCAAGCCCAAACACCCGAGAACCATATAAAGCCACTCAAAAGTTCGTCTAACAAGTTAGGGCCATTAGATTCACTCGGCAGGCAGATGTAGAACCCCCCTTCCCTGTGGCACAACAACCGCAGCCTATACACACTAGGCCAGGGGCTCGCACTACACCCAAAGTGGCAAGCCATTCTTACGCCATTTAAGGTAACCACTAACAAGCTAGAAAAGGTCTCTTGAACAACTAAAGCCAGAGCCATATAGCCCTCACAGCTGTACTGTATATCCCGGATAATCACGTACAGATAAGTCCTTATGGAGAGAAACCAGAGCATCAAAATAATACACATGCTCTAGCCCCCTTTTAACAGTAATAAAATCATCTTAAAGGTTGATTGCTTAATCCATTAATCAAATTACAAGATCATTGTTCTTAGTTTAAGCACTAGCATTAGCTACCCATATGCATTCCCAAGGTTGACAAGGAATCAAGATACCAATCACTAAGTTATAATCTCTAAGGTTGTCAAGGTAAGCACATGCATATGTATGACAATTCAATGTATAGGTAGCAAGGATAGTCCTGTGTTATACTTTCCTTGATCAAAGCTTTCCAAGTGATACTGCTGACTTGGTTCAAAGTAATACTCCGAATCATCCAGATACTGCTCACCTTCTATACTCGATCATCAATCAACAACACACATGCATCCAATCAAACAAACGCGAAGCAAACAAAGAGATACAATTAGAACAGTACACCAACAATAGCAAAACAGTAATAAAAGTTTATAAAACTCTTCTACACGTTTCTACGATCACACAGACGCGAAGATCACCAAATTCGGAGTTAAAACGTGAAAGTTTTGAATTTTCTAAGATTTCCTATAGATAAATAAATACTTAATTATAAACTCGAAAAATAAATTATCAAAACTAACTATACAACTACACTAACATGTAGAGCTCGCAAATACGAACCTAACACAACTTGAACGGATCAAATCGGATTTAAAACGAAGATTTTATGACCAAAACAGTTCTAGTGGCAAAACTGTAAATATCTGAAAACGTATTTTTGATTAAACCGGGAGAAAATACGCTTTCAAAACACGAAAACGGATTCAGGATATTGCGCTAAGGACCGCGGGTTGATTACTAAAAACTGAGGGTCTCTTTAACAAATTTTACCCGCGAAGGGGTAAGTTCTAATCTGGGCCCTTGATTTCAAATCGGACGGCTGTCATCGTCTCCGGCTTACAGAGATAGAGGGCGCGGCTTCCTTCCCCAACTCCGGCCGGTGGCCACCATGGCCGGCCACTCCACCTCGCTGGAGAACTCCGGATTCGCCTTTCTAGACCACAACTCGCCCCGCCACCAACACCAATCGGAAGAGAAGCTTCCCCCGAACTCGTCTACCTAGTATAGGAAGACTACCATAGCACGGAAACGAGACGCAGCTTGGTTAGGGCGGCGGCGCCATTGCCGGCTCACTGGAGCTTCGCAAACATGCGATTCAAAGCACTACAACTCAAAAGAAAAACATGGGGAGGTAGAGAAGGAGATGGCGAACTCACCAAAGCAAAGAAGAAGGGCTCAAACCAACCCGCAAGCTCCGACGACGAGCAACCGAAACCTCCAATTTCCCCCAATCCCAAGAGCTCGGTTTCACGTGGTTGGACTAGAGTTTTAGATGAAAAACGGAAACTAGAGGACCTAGGCGTCCTATTTATAGCTTCGATTTGCCGTGTTCGATTAGGAAATCCCGAGATTCTCGATGGATTCGGTTGGAGTCGACGTCGGTCTCCGGCTCGGCCACGATGAGAGGAAGAAGGCGACTGACAGCAGGGTCCCACCGGTCAGCGACAAAAGAACGAAGGAAAGGCGCGGCTGCTGGACATCGGGTGATCGGGCTTCCAGGCCACTTTGCTCAGGTAAGTTGTTTTATTTTTTTTTCTTCTTTCTTTTCTTTATTTGTTTGTTTTCAAACTATTTCAAACAAAATTTTCTAAACCAAATCAAAATAAAATAAATCCACACCACAAAAGAAAACAAATGCAGCAGCATGAATGCATCACCAAATATATTTTTTTAAAATTTTAATTTGCCATTAATTGTTATCTAATTTATTCAAAATTCATTATCTCTAAAATTTGGAATTTTTGGGTGTTACATTAAATCCATGTTCATATGAGACATCTCCCAATTCAATTGGTCTTTTCAACCTCCTCACATTCGAGATCTCCAAACCACTCACTCTTTCTGTTTATAAAATTTTCAAAAGGGTGGTTGCAGATGCATATGTTTATCATAAATATTACAAATCTTGTTGTGCTCTTAAGGTTGGTGTTGGAGGGGAACCCACTTCACCAAAACACATTTTGAAGGTTTCCCATGGACAAGCTTAGTGTCCTAAAACAAGCACTTTTTAGATCCTCGCATGAGTATTCACCTTTCTGCTACGCTGCCCTTGTGAAATGAGCATAAAGATATAATTATAAATATATTCCTTCTGGTACTCTTGTCACTAACCTTTCCAGGTCTAGAGCAAAAAGATCAAAGGAATAACAAACACAAGGGAAACACAACTCACGCATCATGAAGAGATCCATGGAACAAGAAGATGAGTACCACGAAACAAGATCTATAGTCAAAGCACTCACTCCATGGAAGAAGGTGAACAAATCTCCACCAAGCCCCTTCAAGACAAAGACCATCATGGAGAAATTCTCAAGACAATGAGGGGAGCACAAGGACTGACAAGAATGTTAAGATCAGGAGAACAAAAAGATGGTGAAGACAAGCCATTCATGAGCAGAACCAACTGGGCAAGAGAAGCTTCCACAGGGTGGTTCAGTACCATCACTCTTCAATGACAAAAGTAATATCTTGAGGTACATAATCACTATTCAAAAAGCTTTTCTCGATCCTGGTATGCACATAAATGAAGAACCAAACATGTTTAAGTTACAACTTCGCTTAATCCAACCTGATCAACTTAACATGTTCAGTTCTTTAATCTTTGTTCTTAGCTTCACTCTCTTGATCTCATTGTCTTAACCAAATGAGCTAAAAATATTGCATATTCACACTCATGCTCATCTTCTTATCTTATCACCCATAACTTCAACTTTACCTTGTTCACCATGCCTAAGGTTAGAGAAGAACGAACAAAACTTTTGGTTCTGTTGGTGTTTTTTCACCAACAGAGCCCATGCACTTGATCTCTACCTTGTCTTTATGAGCAGGACACACTTTGAACAAAACATGGATGAGTTTGTCAACTCTCCCAAATTCTACAAAGTGAAGGTCCTGGATCTATAAGAACATGCACACTGAGCAAGATGCTGTCAACTTCCACAATTAATGCTTCATTTCAAATGGCTGCTAGACGAATGAAGAACATGGGTAACACCATATCAAGAGGTGCAGTTATCAAGGTCTCCACCTCTGAGACTAGATGATTCACCTAAGGAATGAACATGGTGAGAAGTCCTCTTTAGAGGACTTAAAACAATGAACCCTCGTCGGGAGGTAAAATCGGTAGTTATCCATATTCATCTTTTCTGCATAATCATTTTCATTTAGCATATTTACTTTTCTGCATTAGCATTGCATTATAATATATATATATATATATATATATATATATATATATATATATATATATATATATATATATATATATATATATATATATATATATATATATATATATAATTTGCTGCATCATAAATCCTAAAGCCCCATGTGGATAATTTTGTGGTGTGTAAAAAACCCATAGGAATATTCACCGTGGTGGCATAAAAATAAAAATAAATATGCATGCATTCATCCTATTGCATTTTCTTTTGCATCATAGAAAATATAAAAATACCAAAAATATTGAGAAAGAAATCCCACTAAAACTTTGCCTAGAAGAAAAGCTTTGGACAACTGAGGCTTAAGTGGCCAAACCACTAACACTTAACATGTTCTACAAGTTTTGTTGTCTATTTAAGTTTCACAGGATTTGAAGGACAAAAAATAGCTGACAAGCAAGTGGATGCTCTATCCATTGTTGGAGCACTGTCTCATCAGTCATGAACATCAATCAATTTCTGACAGAAGACGTACATCTCCATTGCCAGTCCACTACATTGCAAGATCGAACGACTACGTCAACATTTAGCTTGGGGGAAGGCACCCCCGTGTATTCTAGGTAAGTATCCTTACCCCCTTAAAGTTTTCTTTCTATAAATAAATTCAAAAAGAAAGAAAAAAATAGTGAGCACATGAAGGTTCACACCTACATAATTATGGTTAGGAGACATACTTTTTAATATTTATGGATTTTTATTGTGTCTACTTTATCTAGTCGAGTATTTGTTTTATATTGTGCTATTTTGTAATAATGTGTGTTAGTTAGAGTGTGTCAAGTTTGCTTGAATTAGTTTGTGAATAGAGAGCACTCAGAATAATCTCTGTTATGGAAATGATAAATAGTTGCTCTACCGTAATTCCTTTCAAGTGCCTAGTTTTCAAACACGAATTCTCCCAAGTTTTGGGTAGAACTGTCTTGATCTAAAGATAAACCTGAGCCTGAAACTTGTGGGTTGCAAATGCTGAATCTAAATCTAGGTAGTTGAGGAGTATGATATGAGAAAGTCTGAGATGTTATTTATCTTGCTCCTACTGATGCTAGAGTTCTGGAGAATTTTATCTTTTGAAATCTTAAAATACCATGATGAGTACTTGTATGACAAAGCTTAAAATTCCTACCATAGCCATACATAGGATAGAAAACTCTATTCATACTTTTTACTACTTGTACTTGCATTGAGCATTGTCGAGCTTTGTTGACCCTTAGAGGCTTGTCATACTTTTAAAATCAAGATCACGTACACTCCACTCAAATATGCTGCTTCTACTCTGGAAGTACGCAACAACATGCCTTTAGATCCACCAAATATATTTTTCTCCTACACTGGAAGAGAACACCACTCACATGTCTTATAGGATTTTTGTCACCTATCCATACATTTCATAAGCCCCAGTTATTGTTGCTCCAAGTTATTATTATCTCTCAATCTTTCATTATAGACAAGAATGTTTTGGGCTTATATATTTATAAAAAAGAAGAAAGAGAAATATATAGAGAGTAAAACATGGACAAGTGTCCTACCAAAACAATGGGTACTTAGATGCCTGCCTCTCTAAAAAAACTATAGCCCAAAATATCTCTTAGTCTAAGTTCTTCAATTATTCAAAGAGAGATCAAAATCCCTTTCAAAGGAGCAAAAGTAGAATTAGATCCACTATCACCTTCATCATAAATAAACCACTCCTTGATCCATACACATGCACTTCTTGATTTGATTGTATGCCTCGTTTTTCTGGATCCACTGTTTGACTTTACAAAATATGCTTTGCAAGTATGTACACGCTGTTTCCATACCTATAAGCTCTAGATAAAGCATTAGATGTAGGATGAGAGAAGGCAAATCTCACTTTGCCTTGGAGAGGATCTAGAAATACCACATATATTGAGAGATTTGAGAGAGTCATATAAAAAGATACTCTGAGTTTTATTTTAAAAATCTTGCAAAACTCTGGAATAATAGTTGAATGAAGAGCTTGAGACATAGTGCTTGATTTGATTGTACTACTTTTTGACTGCTCAAGACCCAAGTGAAGGCTAATAAGCTCCATAGTTAAAGGTAATATGGGTAAGTCTGAAGGTTAGAGTGGTTAGACCTAATCCGGAGGAAAATTCTTGTTTGAACGCATGTGTACTTTTGAGGCATGAAAGCATTGTAGCAACTCCTGATCCATTATAAATATTTTCTAAGGGACTAGCAAAAGGTAAACTTGGGGGAGTTATTGACAATGGTTATCTACCATAATAAAGGGTTAAAATAAATATATAAAGGGCTAATAAATGATCACCAACATAGGTTTAGGGTGTCAACTAATGAAATTCCATGAGTTTTGGTGAATCTATATTTTGCAGGGGGTTATCAGAATAATTTAGGAATTGATATCTTCCACAAGAAGGAACCCACATCAATCGGCCTAATCTCCACGTCATGAATATGCAAGAGGCTTCTAGAGGACACTAGAGGACTCCACGAGGAGGGCCCCCATGAGGCGCCGCCAGGTGGGGCCGATCGGCCTCAACCCTAGGCTGACCGGCCCCTGGTCACCGCCCCTCGGCTTCTTCCTTTGCAAGCTACTTCAACCACCTCCAAGGATGCATCCTAACCCCACGTGAAGGTCGGTTTGATCCAAGGGCCATGGTTCCATGCTCTGAGCTATATAAACGAGGCCCCAGACCCCCCCTCTAAGGGGGAATTCATTCAATCCATCATCATAATCACCTTTAAGAGAAAAGCTAGGGTTTGGGGAAGAGAGGTGTCCCTCGAATGGATGTCCTCTCAACTCCCAAGTTAGAATAGATCTAGTCTTCTAGATAGTAGAGAGATGGAGAGTGAGGGAGGAGTTTGGAGGAGGTGCTGGCCTATCGGTGCCTCTTCAACAACTTGTACTTCGGCAGGATCGAGCTCTACGTGGGCTTGCTCCTAAGATGGCTCAAGCTCTAGCAATCAACTTCTGATTCAAGTAAGATTCATGTTTATATTATTCTTCTAGTTTGTGAGTCTCTTTTGAGCGCTTTAATCTAGTCAACTAAGTTAGAATAATTCGTAGTGTAAGTGTGGCGCTTAGACTAGGGTTACTCATAGATGCACCCTATATTCCGGATCGGTGGTAGATCACAAAGGTGATAGCTTCGTTGAGTCCTCTGTAGTCCACCTCCCGTCTGTAGGCCTAGCAGGATATATAATTACGTGGTAGATTCATACTCTGTTTGCGGTCTTCCACAGTAATTCCCCAGTTGAATATTAGAAGATGTGGACTGCCCAAGTTAGAAGTAGAAACCCTGATCGAGTTATCCTCTCTATACTCCTACTATCGACCCCATACTAGATTGATCCTCTCTTACGTTTTATTCTTGTTTTCACTTTAGTTGTTCCCACCTTATTTATATTTCCAACTCATTCACCTTTTTTAGTTAAGTTAGAACACGTGGTTGACTTACATGTTTCCCTGTGGATACGATATTTAAAACCCTCCAGGTGAAAGCTACAACAGTATCCGTGCACTTGCGGATCTTTTCTGTTCATGTTAATAAATACCAACAAGCTTCAACGATTTCTTTGCTAATTTGCCTAAAAACTAGCTGGTTCTTCATCACGCAAACACGTTGGTTATCCTTTGGTGGTTTGCTTGTAAACCTCTCCGTGCTTCACCACAAAAGTGTGACATCTTGCTGCATTCTTTGGTCCATAGTGGCCCAGGCGTCCAAGGCCCTGCTGGTGTGTGATTTAGATCACTTCCAATGTCAACACACTTTTTGGTGACTCCGCTGGGGAAGAATGTGCTTCGGCTCTATTTTGTAGCCGAATCTTCTTGCTCTAGCCCTAATCCTCACTAATTTATCTTTTTAAGCTCGCTATTACTGTTGCATTTGGCCTGAAAGGCCAATTGCATCTAGTTTGACCCCTTGTGTTCTCGTTTGCTATTTTGCAACGTGTTGCGCTTACCATTGGAAAATTTAGCAAGGTGGTCAAGTTCTAAATCATAGAGTACCAAGGTGTTGCATCACAAAACTACTACAATCACCTCGAGGTATAGCTTGCAAATGCATCTCATGGTTCTAATAATTATTTTGCAAGTTCTATGAACTTCATGTTGATGTTGCTAGTTATAATAATACTAGATATGTTGCATTGGCTAATACTTTTGATAATGTCCCTCATCATACACATCATAATTATAGATATTATGGTCAAGAGCCATTGCATGTTGTAAATTCTTCAAGTTTTGATGCTACTAGCAACATACAATGTGTAAATCGTTATTCATCAGCTATAAGTTCACAATATGTGGTTTCACCACAAGACATGCTGATGATTGAGAGAATTGGCTATGGCAATGCTAATTATTTAGCCAATTGCTCTCAAAGTTCAAAACCATATGCTGATGATCTTATTCATATTTGGCTCCATATGTTACTTCTAACTCAAGCCGAATTAATGAAAATTCAGCCAGGTATTTAAGTGTTAATACTCATGATTTGGCTTCATGTGTTACTAGTAACCATAGCAGAATCAATGAAAATTTAGCACCTTATGCAAAGATCAATGGTCATAATTCAGCTTCCTATGTTACTCCCAACTCAAGCCAAATTAATGAAATTTTATCAAGGCACTTGAGTGCTAAAACACGTGACTCGGCTTTATATGTTGCTCTCAAATCAAACCGAATCGATGAAGATTTATCCCAAACTAGACATCCATATGGCTCCTCTAAATGGAAGGTGCCCGCGTATCCTAGACCATACCTGTTATGCATTGATTACTTGAAAACTCCTGATGGATGGTGGGTACTGGATTTTTATGAATTTAGTGGTAAAGATGATAAGACTGCTATGGAACACATTAGTATATATCTCTCACAACTGGGTTTTGTTGGTAAAGAAGACTATCAAAGTGCAAAATTTTCTTTATCTCTTACTGGTATTACCTTTGCATGGTTTACATCTTTGCCTCGGTGCACTGTTGGTTCATGGTCTCAATTAGAGGAGCAATTCTATGAATATTTTGGAAAGACCAATGAGAAAAGGCCGATCACTGTTGAGTCATCGGCTAAAAGAGGATTGCTAGTGGGTATGAAAGAAAGATTTGATTTGGATAGAAGCAAAGTTTTGGCTATAAAAGCCAAACAACGCAATATCCTTTCCGAATCAACCACATATCAAGAAACAAATCTTGCTACAGAAAAGCATGAGAAGCGCAAGAAAATAGCTAGACTTGATTTTTCAAGATCTAAGCGGGCTGTACACTTATCTAGTGATTATTGCATCATTGATGGAGATCAAGCCCCTACAGGCAACAAAGGAGGGCTGCATGCCTGCTCAGAATCGGCTGAGCCAACTTCAAAGTTGGCTAAACTAATTGCTGCTTGCCCTGAGTCAGTGAGGCTGACTTCCTAGTCGGCCTGGCCGACTGCCCCTGCTAGTGCCCAAGTCAGCCTAGCCGATTTTCAGTCGGCTAAGCTGACTTCCTTGGTTCTAGCAGCCACTGATGCATCTTCGGATGATTCAGCACCTATTGTTGACCATTCTATGGAGATGAAGAGCAACATCATTCAAATCAAGGACATGCACTTCTCCGACATGATCAACAAGGTAGAAAACACAAATATTTTGCTCAAATTCCAATCTAGTCATACTATTTTAATTTCTGCATCCATTAGAGATATCCTTGTCAACAGTTGTAAAAGACCAATTGAGAATGACATTTTATTTGTTGATGATAAAATTAATTCATATTCTATTGGCCAGTACATTGTGCCATATGGCATGGTCGATGTTGGTAGTTCATCAAAGTTTAAGCTTCCCAAAAGCAACTGCAAAGGTGTGGCCGAATGGATTGATAATAAAACTGATCCATTTGTTTGCCTAGCTTTAAAGTTGACTCCAAAAAAGAATCAGCCGAAGAAATCAAAGTACACCTTTGACTTTACTTTCTGTGATCATGTCTTTGATATCTTGCTTAAGAATAATTTTATTAGAATCATTGATCACAATGCTTTGCCATCTATTTGAAACTTAGAAGAGCTTACATATTGCAAATGGCATAACTCATCTGATCATATTACTTCTAATTGCAATATGTTTCGTCGAGTGATCCAATCGGCTATTGATAAAGGATGCTTCAGATTTTCTGAAGCTCAACAAATGGACCAATTGGATTCAATTGGTCTTGATGGCAAATAGGATTCGAATTGTCTTGTATTAGCCGATTCACTTAAAGATCAAGGCTTAAATGCCCAAGAGAGAGATGTGGAGCCCTCAAGTGAAGACAAGGTTGTTGTCCATGAATTGCCAATAGAAGACATTTCAGAGGATAATAATGTTATCACAGTTCTAGAAGACACTAGGGGCAGGTGAAATCTCTCCGACCAAAGCAAAGCCCGATTGATCCCGTTGTGCAAGGGGAATTGGCTAAGGATCCTCCTTTGGAGCATGCCTCTCAAGATAGGGAAAATAAGGAGGATGCTCATAAAGCTAATGGAGGTAAAGGCTATGACAAACAAAGAAGTAGAAGGCCGAAGCTTAGTTTTGAGAAACTTCTAGCTAAATATGAGAAGGTAGCAGAAACAAATGTCATCAATCAGCCAAACAAAGTCCAATCATCAAAATGGCCTCCAAAACATAAGTTTCAAGAGTGAAATTGGCAAGGATATAGATCTCACGTAGAGTGACATATTCTCCTTTTGAGCAGCCAATTCCCTTGTCAGATGGACCACAACCCATATATTTTCATCCTTATTCATATTGGGGTTGGTTTGGTCAAGAGACACATGTTCCACCATACTTTAGGCCACAATATGTGGAGTATGGAGCTCCTAGACAATCAAAGAGATCATCATCTTGTAAGGACCATTTTGATTAAAATTAGTCTGGAGCTCAACAAAAGAAGAAAGCGGCAAAACAAGTTTACCGTGTGAAGTATGACGGCCAAAAGAAGAAAATTTCAGATCTAAATTCAACTATTGAAAAGCCAATTACATTGCTAAAAAATCTAGCTATTGAAGGCAAAGACATGGGGAAATCATCCGTTGATATTCTAGATGCCAAATCTAAATAAAGAAGATGAGAGTGCCTAAAATTAAGAAAGATTTACCGCTATTCAAAATAGAAATAAAATCAATATGCTCAATTGGTTTACCAAAGTGGCAAAAAGGAAGTTACAAAAGCTTAGTATAGAGAAGCTGAAAGAAAAGGGCTTGGCATGGGTTCCTAAAGGAAGTATTCAAGCTCAGAAGGATAATGGTCAAGCAAGTGGTGCAACAAAGGCAAAGGAAAGAAGGAGATTCAAGAAACAATTATAATTTGGAGGTTTGCGCCGAATCATCAAAATCATTAGTCATGGCATCATCCATATTCTCTACCTATGCCTATGTGGAATTCATCCTATTATATGTATGGTTATCCCTTAGTTTCTTATTTTGATCTTTCGTGTGGATCTTTATGTGATGGAGGGTTGCCAAATTATTATGCTTACTAATGATCAAGAGCCAAAATATTTTATTTCGGCTATGCATACTCATGTGGATGAATTCATATAGCCGACATTTTGATATCGCCCTTGGTGTAAAAATCTAGCCAATGAATGCTTGTGACCATCGTGCTATTAGAAAGCCCCATGGATTTACTTTGATGGCTTTAAAGCCTGGGGGCATGATATATGCATTTTGGATTTACTTCATAGATGTGACAATATGATTAATCGGCTTGCAAATGAGGTTAAGTTGGTAATGTTATTGTTTCTCCCAATGGTGCTGAAATTGGGATGTCAAGCCGCTTAAATTTCTATTGTGCCAACAATCAAACTGAATACGAAGCTCTCTTATTTGGGTTGATTATGTTGCATTCCATGGAGGTAAATCATGTTGAATTCTATGGTGATTCTTTGCTAGTGGTGCAGCAAGTTGCTGATGAATTTCAAGCTTTAGAGGGATCACTAAGAGCTTATCTTAATGCTTGCCTTGACATTATTGACTCTTTTGCTAAATTTTAAATTAGGAATATTCTGAGGCATGAAATCAAAAGGCCAACATGTTAGCTCAACAAGCATCTGGCTATGATGTCAGTGGGTATAATTTTCATATTCAAGAACGCCAATGCATGAAAGTTTATTTTTTTCATACAGGTACAGACCAATTGGCTAAGCTGACTAACCTAGTCAGCTCAGCTGACTCCATCTCTGCCATAGCCAAGTCAGCTAGGCCAACTAACATAGTCAGCCAGGTCGACTCCTCTAAGTCAGCTAAGCTGACTGCCCTAGTCGGCTTAGCCAACTCCCATGTGACCAGCTCAGTTAATCTTCCTAAGAAGCTACCAAATCAGCCCAACATAACTTCCAGTGATGTTGGGGCCAATTTAGAAGATTGGAGGACTCCCTTGTTGAGATATTTACGTGATCCAAGTGTTAAAATTGATAAGAGTGTTTGGCGGAGCGTGTTCAAGTATGTGTTGCATAATGATGGGCTCTATTGGAGAACCACCGGAGATTTGTTGCTTAAGTGTTCGGGATCAGATCGAGTGAGAATGGCTATGGGAGAAGTCTATGAAGGCATTTGTGGTACGCATCAATCGGCTCCAAAGATAAAGTGGTTATTGCGTAGAGCTGGTTTTTATTGGCCTACCATGATGGGAGATTGCTTTTGTTACTACAAAGGATGCGAAGAGTGCTAGAAGTTTGGGAACATTCAGCTTGTGCTTGTTGCTATGCTTCATCCGATTATCAAACCATGGCCTTTTCGTCGTTGGGGACTAGACTTCATTGGCCAAATACATCCCCCATCTTCGAAGGGACACTGATTTATGTTGGTTGCTATGGATTATTTTACTGAGTGGACCGAGGCAGTTCCTTTGAAGAATATCACATACAAGGAGGTAATTGAGTTCATCATTGAGCATATTATTCATAGATTTGGCATCCCTTAAACATTAACTATAGATCAAGGGACGACATTTGTGTCCAAGGAGGTGAGGGAATTTGCCGAATTTTATAAGATCAAGTTGCTCAATTCATCTCCATACTATGCTCAAGCCAATGGCCAAGCTGAGTCTAGTAATAAGATTTTAATCAAGCTCATCAATAAGAAGATTGAGGAGAATCCAAGGAGGTGGCATGAAGTTTTGTCTGAGGCTCTATGGTCAAGAGGCCTTGTTGCCCATCGAGATAAATTTGGATGCATACAGGCTTGCTAAACAAAATAATCTATCAGCTGTTGTGTATCATGATTTGATGATGGATAATATCGATGAGGTGACTAATGTAAGAATAAAAGCTCTTAAGGAAATAGAGAAAGATAAAGCTCGAGTTGCCAAAGCATACAACAAGAAAGTCAAGAGAAAATCCTTCCAAGTGGGAGAATTAGTGTAGAAAAGCATACTAACAATTGGATTGAATAGCAATCAATTTGGCATGTGGTCACCAAACTAGGATGGTCCTTACAAAGTGATCAAAGTCATATTCAGTAATTCTTATCTGCTAGAGACGTTGCAAGGTGAACATCTCAATTGAGCATTCGACGGGAGGTACTTGAAAAAGTATTTTCCAAGTGTTTGGCAAGAAGCCTAAGTGCTCTCCTAGCAATGGCCGATATATGTATCGCCCTTAGAACAAAAATGGCCAATGTATACATTACCCTTAGTCACTGAGCAGCTGATGAGATGGGTATCGTCGCTGTTCAATTTTGTTTGATATTAAGTGTTTTCAGGTTCATACATCATTCACCTAAAAAATAGATGGGCATATGTCGACTACCAAAATTGTTCATTTTGTGAAGTTGTCAAAATATGAAATGAATTTCACCATTGTGTTCCTCTCATCAAGATGGTCAAAAAACATATATGGAATGTCCAATTTTGAGTCCAGATGAAGGAGTTGTGCCCCGAAAAGATACTCCGTTGTTGGGAGTTCTGACCCAAGTTGAGACTTCCGACTGTCGAAAGTTCTGATAGGTGTCAGAACTTCTAGGAAGCCTGAAGAAACCTACTTGGGCATCTAGGGTTATCCCCACGTCGAGAGTTTTGACAAAGGTCGAAAGTTCTAACTGTTGGGACTTCCAACCCAAGTCGGGACTTCCGACAGACCTAACAAAAAGACCCTATTCAGGTTTGGCCTTTTGGATTCTGATCCGAACTATTTCAACTCATGGTAAACTTGGAAAATAAGGCTTGGAGAGGTTTCCTACTGGGATAAGACCACCCCCTCTATATATATATGAGAGGATCATGGCCAATTGAGTTTCCATCTATCCAATTGTCAAACAAATCAATGTACTACCTCTACTCCAACCCTTTTACCCTCTTGTCCGACACCAATGCTATTCATCCCTTGATCTGACTACCAAGGATGGCGCCCTAGGCTTGCTAGCCGACCTAGGGCAACCCGGTGGTGTCCTTGCCCTAATAGGGTCCCCTCTCGGGCGAGAGCTTCGATGGTTTCTTTGCTAGTTTGCCTGAAAACTAGCCGGTTCTTCATCACACAAGCATGTTGGTTATCCTTTGGTGGTTTGCTTGTAAACCTCTTCGTGCTTCACCACAAAAGTGTGACATCTTGCTGTGTTCTTCGGTCCATAGCGGGCCGGGCATCCAAGGCTCTACTGGTGTGTGATTCGGATCACTTCCAACGTCAACAATATCCTCTGTTGACATTCAACTCTACCTTGAGCAACTTAGTAATGGATTTAATTTGCATTCACACTTTGAGGCTGGCCATTGATGACAATGATTAAGCTACAAAATAAACATGCACGAGTGTATTACAGTCTGTTGTACGGTAGACACGGTACAGGTTCAAGCGATCTTACTTGAACGGCGTTCCCGCTAATGAAATCAAAAAGACCTCTCCTGTGTCTTGCATGAATGACACACAGTGGTGTGCACTTGTCCACATGTGGTTAAGTTCCGAGAACAAGGTGTGTGTGAACTCATTTTTTAGATGAAAGGCATTGCCCGGCTTTATAGAAAGCTTAATGAGCCAAAGTTGAGTTGCTAGGGATGCTAGCTTACAAAGTAGTTCATGACACTTCGAAGAGTTCCTACCTAGAAGGATTAACTAAGACCGCTAACTATCTTGAGTTGTAGACTCAAAAAATGCAACCCCAATGAAAAACTAAAGCAAAAGCGCCTGGACTTTATTACGTTGTAGCAGTGCTTGCTGAAATCAATTGAATCATCTCCTCCACCACGAGCTTCAACTTGGGTTTTAGAAGAGGATTCTAGGTTTCACCAACACAATCATCCTATGTATTAGCGCCGTTGGCGAGGACAGCGCTTTCTTGTTGAACACCACATCATTGCGAGCCTTCTAGATGGACCACAACGCACCTGCACATATAAACAGTGTTACCCCCTATTTTTTCCCTTTAGATCTCTCAATAGTCTCTCTAAAAAAAGAATCACAGCTAGGACTCCCAACCCAAGCAATATCTCATAAAAGACCAGAAAAAGACAGCTAGAGGGCATTGAAAAAGGATATGATATGAGGTTTCAAATCTGCCACACATAAAACACTCCTCTTGTCCAAACCATTTCTTCTTCTTTAATTGTATTGCACACTATATACGATCATGAGCCGCCATCCACAAGAAGATCTTAACTTTCAATGAAATATTTTACTTCCAAACTAACATCATCTGATGATCATGAACACCACCAAAGGTCATGAATCTATATAGTGATTTTGCCGAGTACTTCTTAGATCCATCTAGAGCCCAGAAAACCTCATCTCTTCCTGTTGTCAGTTCCACCAAACTCAATAGATCTAACAACATCCTCCATTCCTCATATAGGGAGTCATTCAACTGCCTTCTAAACTCAATAGCCCACTAACTATTCACACAAGCTTTCTCAACATCTAGGCCAGGATTAGAGGTGATCTTAAAAAGATCCAGGAAACTAATTTTCAAAGGACATTCCCCTAGCCAGCAGTCATGCCAAAATCTGGTTTGAACCCCTAATTTTACAACAACACGCCTACCTCTTTGATACCACTCTCTGACATCAAGCAGCGACCTCCAAAATTGAGACCCTTTTCTAGTTTTAATCTGGAAGATGCTTTTGTTGCCTAGATATTTATTCCTCAACAGAGAGCAACACAAATTGTCCTCCCCTTTCTCTAGCTTATCAATCCACTTAGCTAGCAAACATGTGTTCATCACTCTAACATCTAAGATACCTAAACCCCTGAATTCCTTTTGTCTATTTAAAGTTTCCCACTTAATCATATGATATTTCCTCTTCTTAGATGTGCCCTGCCAATAGAATCTTGATCTTATGGAGTCTAATTTTTGAAAGTTGCCTTCATACAGTTGGTACACACCCATAGTGTACATGGGAACACTTGACAAACAAGAGTCGATCCAAGTTGATTTTCCTCTTGAAGATAAGTACTCGCATTGCCAAGTCCCTAGCCGCTTCTCAGTCTTCTCACTAACATAACTTAGTTGTGCCTTGAAAATCTTATAACTGCTCACTGGCATGCCCAAATATTTCATGGGAAAGGCGCCCACCTTACAACCCAATAAGTTAGCTACCAAGCACTGTTCATCCTCAGAAAGGCCAATTGAGAATAATTCACTTTTCTCAAAGTTAATTTTCATGCCTAACCTTGCTTCATAGCAGGAGAGAATCAATCTAGCATTTCTTAAGATCTCAAGAGAAAATTGAAGTAGAATCATAGTATCATCAGCATACTACAAGTGAGATAGACCTCCATCCACCAATTTTGGAACCAAGCCATGAATTATTCCTGCTGCACAAGCTCTAGAAAGCATGGCTGATAAAGCATCTGCCACTAGATTAAAGAGCAAGGGGGACAAATGACCTCCTTGTCTGAGACCTTTATAGCTTCTAAATAACTCACCTCTCACCCCATTCAAATCAATACAAACTCTACCACCTGTCATAGCTTTGCTCACCCATTGAATCCAAGTATCGACAAAACCTTTTCTATTTAACACCTCTTCCAAAAAAATCCTAGTTGACTTTATCATATGCTTTCTCAAAATCTAGTTTAATAAAAAACTCCAGAGGATTTGGTGGACCTCACTTCATGCATCACCTCTTGTAGTATCACAACCCCTAGTATATTTTTGCCTGGGATAAAGGCTATTTGGTACGGGCTGATCACTTTGTCTATCACAGATGTGAGCCTTATTGTTAGAGTCTTAGTAATGATTTTATAAATGACATTCAGTAAACAAATTGATCTAAATTGTTTGATAGTGACCGCTGGTTTGACCTTGGGTAGCAAAATGATAACACCATAGTTCAGGTGCCATAACTCTAAGTGGCCAGCATGTAAACAATCTAGTATTTCCTTGATATCTCCTCTGATCCAAGGCGAAAAAGCTTTAAAAAACTCTACCGAGAAACCATCAGGGCCTGGAGCAGTGTTGTTCTTCATCTCCTTAATTGTGACATCCAACTCCTCTAAAGTGAAAGGTCTAGTAAGGAACTCATTATCCCTTTGTTGGATTCTTTGATTTGTAGGCCATAATCCAAGATCTAGGTGTATATCGGCCACCTCTTCACTCCTGAAAAGCTGCTTGTAGTAATTTGTGATATGTTCTTTCAGGCACTAAGTATCTACTGTCTCTTGGTCATCTACTTCCAACATAGATATCTTCATTTTCCTTCTCCTGCCGTTAGCACACTTGTGAAAATAACTAGAATTGGAATCCCCAGCTAATAACCACTTCTCCCAACCTCTCATTTGCCACTATATCTCTTCATTTGTCAAGATCTATTGTAGCATCTTCTCCAATTCATATCTCTGATTCCACTCAACCTGAGCCAAAGGCCTTGAGTTGCTCCAATCATCAAGAGTAGCTATTCTGTTCAAAATATCTTGCTTCTGCTTTTTCTGTTGACTATCACTATTCTGCCCCCACCCTTTAATAGCTCTTCTAAGCTTGCTAGAAATAATATGCCAATGATCAAGGGGAACATATTTGAACCTTGCTGGCCATTTACCCTGCACCCATTCCTTCAAACCCTCTTGGTTCAGCCAATGAGAACTAAATCTAAAATAGTGTTGTTGAAGGACCAACCCATCACCCATGTCAAGCAAGAGAGGATTATGGTTTGAACCAATCCTTGGGGCCGCTACTAAAGTTGTAAGATTGAACTTATCCTCCCAAACATTTGAGACTAGAACTCTATCAAGTACACACAAAATAGGACGATTTTGCTTGTTAGTCCAAGTGTACCTACTGCCTGACCTGTGCAACTCTCTTAGAGAAGTAGTGTTAATCATGTCATTGAAGGCTTCCATAAGATGAACATCAACATTACTAGTAGATTTCTCTTCTGCTTTCATCACTAGGTTAAAATCTCATCCTAGCACTAAAGGTAAATCAGAACTCAATACTTTATTTTGTAATTCCTCTAAAAACTCTAGCTTACAGTCATCATGTGCAGGCCCATAAATGTTTAGGAGCATCCATTGGTAGCCATCAGTTTTCATTGAAAGTGTGCAACTCTGGAAAAATACACCTTTATCCTCCTCTGTTACAGTCACCAGTTCCTTATCTATACCCATTAGCAAACCACATGAATGCCCTGAATAATGAAGCCAGGACTAGTGCATGTCCTTCTGCCTAGCAAAACGTTCCAGCTCTCTCTATTTGAAGGTTGATTTAATGGTTTCCTAGAGACAAATGCAGTCAAAATTATGTTTATTAACTAAATCTATAAGGAGTTTCCTTCTCCCTGCAGCACCCAAACCTCTAATATTCCAGAATAATATCTTCATCCTTGATCCAAAAGAGATAAGTTATCATCTTCAACAGCTCTGCCCTCAATCAACTCTAAATCAGGAGAAAAATGAACATCAGAACTCTCAGAATTTGATAGATCTCTATTACCACTGAACTTGACTTAAGCTTCTGTTTTGTCTGTAATAGGGTCGCCAAAGCCTCTCCCTTGGCTTGTATTAAAGAGATATTTGCCAATCTAGTTGCTTCATCATGACCCAGATTAAATCCACAAACTCTAGAAATATCATCTAACGAACAAGGAGGAGTTGGGACATAGGGTTTAGAGAGTACGGTAGTACCTTTAACACTAGCTTTCCTGGACATTACTTTCTCCAGAATAGGAACATCTTTGTCTTAATCCCTTGTGCTCTGTCTTGTGCAGCGACTGGCCTTGTTTAAATCTAGAGACACCTCTTTTGGAGGAGGTACACCACTATTCATCAGATTGGACTGAGTCTTGTCAAATTGCAGCATATCCAAGAGCCTCAACATGTTATCTGCCATGTCGTCCTGATGACCGACTACCATGCGAGTTGAGCCCTGTCCCCATCATCATTTGCATTAGTTACGTTGTCTTTAGGCGATCCAACACCACAGAAGGTTCTTCATGAGACACAGTCTTCTTAGCCCCAGAAGAATTATCTTGTGTATCCATGGTTTGATTGCCCCATTCATGTAGAATGCAAACATCAGATTTGCTACTCTCTTGAGCATCCTTTTGTTCTTGACCAACAAGCTCTACAGAAGAGGTTTTTTGTGGAGAGACATCTCAGCGCTCTGATTGTAGATCTCTAAGATGATTCATGCCCTGTTTTGGGTGATTGATATGTAGGTCCACATCCAACCCTGGGTTTAAACTAGCTGCCAAGTTATACATCTCTTGGAGCACATCACAGTGCTTGAATACGTTGCCTTGTACCTCAACAGCTTGTGTATGTTCCCCATAGTAAGTTGAATTCACCTTCTTGCCATGTTGACTTGAGGACCCAACCCTAGTACTACCAGGCACTGATGGGGGAGGCTTTCCAGATTCTGGCCAACCATGACTCTTATGATTCTAGATCCTCTTCATTAGTGATATCATCATCCAAATAATCCTAGTCATCATAAGGTTTGTTTAGGGGTTGTTCTGTAGCTTGTCTGAGTAGTACCAGGAAATCCTTCTCCCTTTCTTGTTGATGAAAACCTCTAAGGTATCCCCAATCTAGTTAGGATTCTTGCAGGAGACCTTGACCCAAACAGATCTCCATTGTAAAGATGGTATTCAGGGTCTCCCACTAGACGAGCTAGTTCCATGATGGCAAATTCTATTCTTGCATTGTCTAGTACCCCCACAGCTCGGACCCAAACTAATTGCAATACTTGAAAGACACCAGGGTCAAGTGTTGTCTCCTCAGTAATAGCAAGTATATCTACAGTAACGAAATTGATTTTGCCCATTTTGGTAAGAAGGTTCATAACTGCCTTAGACGGGATGTTAACCAGAAATTCACTGCCTAAAATACGTTGAACATCCCAGTCCCATTTAGAGTCAACTAGATATTGAAGCTCTGTTTTGATTCTAAATTTAGTACCTCTACCCTCTAAGACAAAGATCATAGCTCTAACCGGAGCATCTGCATCAGCCTTGCTCTCCTGCGTGGCCTCTGGGATATCAAGGGCATAGAAGATATGCCCTGGGAGGCCATATCCACATAGATGCAAACCCCTATTCGACCTCATCATTGGACACTGAGCAGATTTCTGACCTATATCTCTACAATTATAACATAATGGGGGTTTCTTGGAGGTCGATTGATGTTGCCCATAGTCATTATAGTTGAAGCAGTGCACGGAAAGACCTAAAGACCTAGACCTGATCCCTAATTCTGCTATTGATTGAAGCCTCTTCTGCGATCTTCAATATTGTGCTGAAGATCTTCCTCTTTCATATGCCTTACATCCTAGATCTCCTGCACCTCGTTGGATCACTTACGGCCTTGGAAATCTCTATGCTCAAGATCTCTATATCCTTGGCGAGTTAGATGCAGATCTCTACCACGGTCCTAGTACTCATGGCGCCCTTGGCCATCAAGGCCCTAGAAGGAATCACGGCCATCACGCCACTGCCTTGGTAATCTTCATGCCTATTCCAGGTACACTCACCCTCCCTAGAGCGCTCCCCCTCATCTCACGCCTGGAAGGGCTTCCTCTCCATTTTTGAGCTTGTGACCTCAACAAAATATCTTTCATCTGTAGTGGATGGATGCACTCGACGCAAGAACTTAGCCTGAGCACCAAATTTTCTGATATCCCCCACGCTTGCCAGAAATCTATCGGCCGATGGATCCCAAACCCTAGCGGCGGTGACCCAAACCCATTGGTGAGATTGAGCTTGCAGCTTGGTGCGTTTGATGCAATTGGCTAGTGGGATGTAGGAGTGTGAGAAAAGGTCATCTAAGGATGGGCCATTTATTACCGGCCCAACAACATTCATTGCCTTCTCTTGAGCCAACCTGCTCGGCCCACCTTTAGAGACCGTCAGCGACTGATGCCTCTGCTCAAACTGGTCATTGGCGCTCCCCTATTTCCAATGAGCTGGATGCATTGCTCTTGCCAAAGTCCTTTGCTCTATCAATGGAGGCACCAAATCTTGCAGGATTTGATGAGTTGAATGAATGTAATCAGCCATGTTTTCCTGCTGCTTTGAACCAGCCCATGAGAACTTAATTGGAAGGTTACCCACAGCAATAGAATTGGAATCCACCACAAAAACTGGGGGAATTTTATGATGATGGATCCTCTCAAACTTGGTTAAATCATCCGGTTGAGAATGCTTTGGTAACCCAATTGTAATAGCCCAAGTGATTGCCTTGCATCTATGCATCATATGAGCATGACATGAGCATGTGCACCATCATTTCATGTGCATTGTCATTGGAACATAACATTGAAACATCTGCAACATTCATGTTGAGTGTATGTACTATGTGTATTCTTGCTTGCAGTAATAGCTCATGTATGCCTTAGACTTGTATTATTATGATGGGTGACACAACATCTTGAAACATGGTCATGCAACACATGTGACATGCTTAGTTAAACTAGGCAACACACACTTGCAACATAATGTTTCCATAGGGTTTTTGTGTAGATGACACTTGTGATGCTCTAACATGATCTCTAGTACCTTAATTTTTCTTAGGACACCTAATGGATCAATGTTCATGTTGACAATTTCATCCAATTAAGCCTCTAACTCATAGTTGACCTAGTTTGACTCACAAACCTCTTTTGCTTCCTAGTTTCAAAAGTGTTACAAATGTTGTTTAAAGGTTGGGCAACCTTTAACAAAGTTGTAGCAAACTTGATCAGGAACAAAAGTTGTAATGTGGCCATCTCATGAAAATGCCTAGAACCTGCTCAAACAGGACCCACAAGTCAGTTAGAGGGCTGCACAACACTTAGAATTATTTCTAAGTCTGAAATGTGACATTGCAGTTTCATGTGCCCACCTTTGGAGCATTGTAACTCTCCAACTATGCCGAACCAGCTCTAACCCATATTGACACTTTTGTAGCACTCACTTAGATCTACAAGATTGTCAATAGCACCATCACCTAATTCTCACTGGTTTAGGAAATATAGAGCGGGGAAAAATCGGGTTCAGTCGGGGTTTCACTAAAAGTCAGTTTCAGTTTTCTTGTGACCCACTTTGGAGACTCATAACTCACTAACTAAGCCAAATCAATTCAAGCTTCAATTGAAAATGTTGTCATACGAATGTAGCTCTACAAGTTTTCTAAATACACCTTTCGCTAATTCGGGCTCGTTTAGGAGATATTCAATGTCCAATTCGGGCTGTCAGACGCCGATGGCAAGCCTGATGGCCATCTCGGCCTGGGCATGGTGGCCGACAGCGCCATGTCACGCTCGCCACCTGGCAGCCGTACACCGACGAGGAGGCCACGTGTCCGGCCAGGGAGCCTCCAAAGCTGTCCCAACTCATTGCCATTGCCAGCATTCGCCCCTTCCTCCCTTCTGTCTCCACCGAAGCGAAGAGCCGCACCACCATCGCCACCGTGAGCTCTGACGAGCTCGCTTGCGTGCACCACCATGCCATTTCCAAATCAGCTCGGCCAAAACCTCCGCCACAACCCCCTCTACACGCTGCATCCCTTAGCTGAGCCGGCTGAGCCTCGGGTAGAGCGGAAAAGGTCCCTTCTTCTCCACTGCCCTGCTCGAAGCGCCGCCGAGCTTCTCCACCGCCATGGCTATGCCACTATGGCCTTCCTCTCACCTAGCTATCGGGTATATCGAGTTAGTAGAGTGACGTAGAGTTGGTAGGTCCCGAGGTTTGCCTCAATCGGGGTCGTTTTCATCATCGACAATGGGAGCCGAGCGCCGCCGTCCACCTGAGCCATCGGTGAGCGTGCTCCGGTGAAGTTGAGTTGGGGAAAATGGTGTGCCGAGGTGCAGGGTGACACAGAGAGCGTGATGGAGCGCTCATCTTCGTCGGAAGGGTCACCAGCGGCGAGGAAACGCCGGTCGGAGCTCCTCCCCTGCTCTGCATGTGCATGACGGGCGGAGCCCCCGCGTCAGCGCTAGGCTCTTCCCGCCTAGGCTCGTTGGGTCACCGTGGTTCGAGCTGGACTTTCGGGCTGGCCCAGTAGCTGAATAAGGGGCGGGTTAGGGTTCCGGTTTTGTTTTATTTTTATTCTTTTTCACAGATTTGTGCATAGATTCAAAAATACGTATCTCATGATTAATAGATCCAAATGATATGGTTCCAATTTTGTTGGGTTCCTAGTAATGTCTAGTTTATTTAGAAAATATAATATGGGGTATGTTGGTTAATAATTTCTAAAGTTTGTAATTAATTTTGCTATGCCTCTATTTAACTATGTGATTTTTGTAGTTTTTGTATCTCCCTGTGTAGTAATCCAATTGCCATAAAATTTTTGTGAGATGCTAAGTATGCTATAAAGATGCTCTAGTTAAATTTTCAGCCTTTTGGAAGGTCAATTGCTCCAGTTATGGAATTTCTTTGTTATAGGCTTTATTAGCACTTATCTTTTTGTTATTTTGATATATCCTAATATACTTGTCAAATTGAGGTGAAATTTTTATGGTAGCCTATTGTTAGCATGTAATTGCCTCTGTAATTTTGTTAGAATTTTCTAAGTAAATTTTATATGTGATGCCATTTACACTTATGCACTCTAAATAAATATAAAAGGGTGATTAGATAAATGTTTATGCTAGTGCCATGACTTGATTTGGTGTTACTTAAACATGATCTAACTGTTAGTAAAGTTAGATAGGTCATTTGTGATGTTCTCAGCATCACTTAATATTTAATTGTACCAATCTACCTTTTCTGGATAGATTTGGTGGTTAAGCAAATTAGGCTTTGTTAATGATGTTTTCATGCTTGGTGATCTATAGCAAAGTTGTTGATAACTTCATGAGCTAGTTGGTGATAAATTTTGGTAGCATTTGGACTTATAGTTTAGAAATGGCAGCCATTCCAAGCTGGGTTCAGTTTTAGGGAGTGCTCTCTGTCTTTTAGAACAGATTCGGTAGATGTGCTATTTTAACCTGGTAAATGATGAAATCATGATATGACCACGTCAACCAACAACATGTTACAACCTCCAAGTCAAGCTACACCAACACCAGTCCAAGTCTTTGATAGACCAATTACACGTAGTCGAGCCAAGAAGCTACAACAAGAGGTGCACGCGCTACTTTCTGAAAATCATTTTAATATTAATGAGAATTATATACTGCCTAAGTCGTGCACGTTGTTATTGCTTAGGTGCACCACGGAGGATGACAAGAAGACACCAAGGGTGAACCAAAGAGGAGGATCACGTTCGAGCCAGTCCAGTATGACAGAACCATCAGAAAGAATTAGCCACCATTTTTGATTGCCAAAAGCTATGAAGGCCCATGAGGACTTGTTGGAAAGCTTGTCAAGTCTAGTTTCCAATGCAATAAGTGCCGACCTGTTTGGAGTTTTCTTCTGGGCGTCGGACCTGTTTTAGTGAAGACTGGTCAGCAGTTCATCAGCCTGCATGATGATCAAATTCCCATGCAAAACTGTACCATTGTACAATATTTCGTGGTACATGCTGTACATGGTGTGAATGCTTATCAAGTTAGCTTTCCAACGTATCTAGCCGCACATCATTTGGAGGTTCTAAGATGGAGTTATTGCCAAAACACTGAAGACTGCGCAGAAGTCAAACAGCCACGCGGGAACCTAGCAGGAAGCCAGTTCGAAGAGGCCCTTTCACATAGTCCGACTTATCTTTTTCATTTCGTGTTTCTACCTATCCAGGAGGGCTATTCCTTGTATAAATACCCCCTTACTCCATATCATTTGGAGACAACTTGATATTTGATATACAGAAACCCTTTGTTTAGCTGTGTGCTAACAAATATTTAGAGAGTGATCTCTACCCCTTTGCTTGTAACACCCTAAAAATTTGAAAAGAAGAAAAATAGGAAAAACATGATTTTTATATTTATTTTTGTGAAGCATGCAAAATTTAGAATAAGAATAATTTTTATAAATTTAAAATCAAATATAAGGGTAGAAACATGTTTGTGCATTCATGCTGCTGCATTTGAAGTTTTGTATTGAGTGGTTTCAATCAAATTCAAATTTGATTTGAAAATCATTTGAAAAAGGAATTTGAAAAAAAATTAGAAAAAAAAAGGAAATTTATCTTCACTCGGAAATTTGGCCCGCCAGCACGCCTCGGCCTGCCTCCTCGCGCGCGGCCCGCTCACTCCAGCGCCCGCCTTCTTCCGCATGGGCCGAGCCCAGCCACGGCCAGCCGGCCCAACTCGCGCGCGGCCGCATCCCGCACCCAGCCGCCGCCCCGTTTTTCCTCTGAGTCGCCGACATGCGGGACCCACCTGTCAGCGACGTGTTTCCCCTTTCCTTTCTTCTTCCTCCGGCCGAACGCAGCTTTCCTCTCTCTCTCCGATTCGGTGAATCGAATCCGCCACAAATCTTTGCCCTTTCCATGTATACCGATGCCTCCGGGCTATAAAACGGAACCCCGCGTCTCCCCGCTCCTCATTGAGCACCTAAAACCCTAGCCTCGACGTCCCGGGAGAGCCACCGTCGAAGCTCCGCCTCCACCGCCGCCATCCCGAGCTAGCCACCACCCTCAGCTCGTCCTCCGGTCTTGTTTTCGCGCGGGGTAAGATCGTCGTGAGCTACTCGTTCTTTTGGTGTCTTCGGTTTGGCGAACGGTGCTCGGTAGGGTCGTCTTCTCAAGCTCCGGCGAGCTCGGGCTCCATCCGGCCATGGCGCCGCCGTCGGGGTTACTGTGGCCGCCGGCCGTTCTCTTCTCTCCCTCCCCGATCTAATCCGAGCCGTTGATTTTGAATCCAATGATCTAGATTAGAAGATACCGGTTCGGCTATAAATTTGCTAAAGAGTCCCTGTGATTTTTAAGTATAGAACCCGCAGTCCAAAGCGTACTTCCGTATTGCGTAATATCCGCTTGAAAGCGCAGTTTGATCTCAGTTCATTCAAAATACGCTTTGATTAAATGAAAACGTAATTCGTTTCGGTAAATGAAAAATACGCTTTCTGATATTTACAGTTTTGCCATTCAGATTGTTTTAGTTGTAGAATTTCCGTTTTAACTCCGATTTGATCCATTCAAATTGCGTTAGATTCGTATTTGCGAGCTCTATGTAATTATACAACTGTACAGTAGGTTTGGATTAATTTATTTACGAGTTTTTATTAAAGTATTTATTCTTCTATAGGAAATCTTTGGAAATTCATAACTTTGTCGTTTTAGTTCCGATTTTCGTGATCTTCGCGTCTGTGTGATCCTAGCGAGTTGTAGATTCATTTTAAAGACTTTTTATTTTATTTTCTTACTGTTGGTGTATTGTTCTAATTATAGTCTTGTTTGTCTATGCATGATTGCCTCTGGATGTGTGTTGTTGATAATGGTTGATCGAGTTTAGACGGTGAGAAATTCGTTGGAGATCAAGAGCTTTATTACGAGCAAGATCTTCAGGACCAGTTTGAGCAAGGCAAGTATAGCATGGGATTATCCTTGTTGTCCTATTCACTTTATGCAATTAATATCATTATGCATTTATTCCTTGTTAAGGATGACTTAGCGATTGATCCTTTACCTTGGTACCTATTAAATTGCATTAAGTATTTTGGCTAGTGCTTAAACATGGACTATGATCATGTAATTTGACTAATGGAATATGCAATAAACATTAAAAGATGATTTTATTACTGTTTAAGGGTACTAGAGCATGGGGTTACTTTGGTGCTCTTGTTACTCTCCATAAGGACTCATCTATAAGCGAAAATCTGGGATTTACAGTACAACTGTGGGGGCTATATGGCTCTGGCTTTAGTCATATAGAAGGACCTTTTCTAGCTTGTTAGAGGTATTCCTTTATGGCGTAAGAATGGCTTGACGAATCGGGTATAGTGCGGCCTCTGTCCTCATGTGTATAGGCTGCGTGTTATTGTGCCATCAGGAAGGGGGGCTCTACATCTGTTTGCCGAGTGAAATCTAATGACCCTAACTTGTTAGACGAACCTTCGAAAGACTTCATAGTGTTTACCCTGCCTGCTCACCTTGGTAGTGTTTTGGGAGTAATTAACCCGGGCATTTGGGTAACACGACTCACAGTGAAAGTGTACAACCTCTGCAGAGTGTAAAATTGTTATAACAGCCGTGCTCACGGTCACGAGTGGCCTTGGACCCTTATGGAATAGTTGAATAATTGTTTATAATTATGTTTTTGCTATTCATTAATCATTTCACATGGATCATATGTTTAATGTTTATATTGAGACAATTTGATGCTATTGTTATGCTAAAATTATGCTAACTAAAAGCTACATGCAGATAAACCAATGAATATGTCTTTTTGAGCCTCATGAACCCCATGTTACACTTGTTGAGTACGAGATGTACTTACGCTTGTTTATTTCTTTTACTTGGATAAAAATCCCGGATGGGTAACAGATGGAGGTAATAGTGACTACTACGCCTACTTCCCTGAAGATTACTAGTCTTGCTGTCAACCAGTCAATGTACCTGTGACTGGAGCTACCACGAGAGATTTTTATTTATACTTCCGCTACGTTTGTGTTAAGACTATGTGTTTAAATATTCGTGATGTAATAACATTTGTGATGATACTTCTGTTATAATTTGTGAACTTATGTGTGATTGATCTCTGGGCGCACATAAGGGTATGCATTCCATTTGGTCGATAAATGGGTGTGACAAATTGGTATCGGAGCTCTTGTTGACTGTAGGACGCAAGCCTAGCTAGGAATGGTCGATTTAGTATCATCTTTACATTATTTTTATGCTCACTATCTTGCTCTTGTTATTTGATAAATCTTTATGCTTCTTATGTCACATTCTATTACGAAATTTTGCCTCTATTCTAACTTCATCTAAAAATTCTGTAGATGGCCCGTGACCGTAAGACTGCCCGCATTAGCTCTGGAGGATACTACCCACCTCGTGCCCTGCATGCAACTGAAGAGCCACAAGAGCTAGAACCTCAGGAACAGGAGCAGACTCCTGTAACACCAGTCCAAGCACCAGCACCTTCCCAGGAAGAGCCTGAGTCTGAAGAAGATCCAGAAATCGTCAAGATTGAAGATGATGAAGAGGAAGCTAATGGAGGAGTACAACCCCCGCCTCCATCATATGAAGCTCCTGAAGATATGCCACCTGCTCCAATGGGGTGGACTGTGAGGATTTACCACAGAAATGGAGGAAATGCTGTCTCTCATCTTCGCCTGGTGGGGATGCTCACTGCTTACTTCGCTGATTGGCATCCAGCTGTGGAGTACGTTTGCTGGGAGTACACTCATCCACTGGAGGACACGTACTGGAAGGCAAGGGCAAGCATCTTTGCCCATAAGGAAGACAAGGGAGCATATCAGCTGGACAGGATGTTCTCTCACGTGGGGCATCGAGCTACTATAGAGGATAGCATTGAAGATGCTGCTTTTGAAGCATGTATGGGTCTCCGCTATCTTCGCTTTAACCTTATGAAGCATGACATTCATCGCTTCTTTCCTCGTGCACATCCCGAACTTGGATGGGCTATGACAGATCCAGTGCAGCTAGAGCCACTACCTCGGGTAATGGTGGACTTTGTCTATGATATGATGGATAGGAAGCTGCAGCTAGAAGAGATGGTGAAGGCACAAGGGAAGACTATCAAGAGGTGCCAAGCAACCATTGATGAGCTCCGAGCAAACCAAGGCATGCCCAAGATTTATGAGACATTAGAGCATGAGCCACTTCCTTAGGAAGTAGGAGTCCTTTATGTAATAAGAACGTTCTTAGTAACGTCAGTTGAGTCAGTCGGGTCTGTCGTGTGGTTTGAACCTTGGTGTGCTAGTTGCTTTATTATTATGTTTATGTGTGAGTTGGATCTTTGTTTGAGTGTCGGGACTTGTAGGCATGTCTACAAGTTCCATTCTTAAGAATAATAAGTTTAATAGTCAAGGAATAATAGCTGGGGATTTGATATTATCACGTTTCTGTCCTTGCTGTTTTCTGGAGCAGTCTTCAGTGTTTCTGCTATAGTTTAAAAACGGTTCGTGCAACATTTATGAAATTTTTATGAGAGAAACTAGACTCAAGCATCTTTCAAATGCCACTGGAATCACCTTTTTATCTGATCTGGTTCAAGAGATATAATTTGTACAAGTTAAAGTTTCTGCACAGACTGGAATCTGGAACAGTTTCTGTTACGCTTTATTTTTCATAGACTTAATGACAGAATTTGATCTTGAGGTCTGAATAGAAATTGTGGATAATTTCATAAGTTTTCCAACCATATAAGGCACGCTTCTTTTGGATTTCTGTAGCTCGAGATATGATTGAAATACTGAACTGTCAACATTGCTACTCGTCCAGAAAACTTTCAGATCTCCTTCTTAATCTTATAAGTGGTTGAAATCATGGAATTCTTAAAGTTTGCATGTTTATGGGTGGCAGATGGCCGGAAGAGGAAGAGGCAGAGGTCGTGGAAACATTCCCCCAAATCCACCACCACCACCGCCACCAACTATCGAGCAACTGTTGGCGGTACAGACGCAGTTGATGCAGCAACTAGTGCAAAATCAGCAAAATCAGCCAGTTGCTGGGGCTCAACCACGTGATAAGCGTGGTGAGTTTTTGAAGGGTCGTCCCCCAGTGTTCACACATGCTGCTGATCCTTTGGAGGCCAATGATTGGCTTCGTGCTGTGGAGAAACAACTCACTATTACCCAATGTGATGACCGACAGAAGGTGTTGTTTGCTTCTGGGCAACTTCAGGGAGAAGCTCAGGATTGGTGGGAGTCATATGAGTATGGTCGTCCTGCCAATGCTCCTGCAGTCACCTGGCAGGAGTTTAGGGAGAACTTCAGGGCTTACCATATACCTGAAGGAATGATAGAGTTGAAGGCGGAGGAATTTAGGAACCTGACCCAAGGGTCAATGACTGTAGCTGAGTACCGTGACAAGTTTGCTCAATTGTCACGATATGCTCCACATGAGGTGGCCAATGACAATGATAAGCAGCGCCGCTTCTTGAAGGGATTATATGACGGACTACAGTTGCAGTTGATGTCCAATACCTACCCTAATTTTCAGACGCTTGTAAACCGCGCTATCGTGGTGGATAGCAAGCGCAAGGAAATGGATGCAAAGAGGAAGAGGTTACAGGGACAAGTCTCTAATAGCAACACCCGTCTGCGTACTAGTTTTCAGCAGAATACTCAGCAGAGGCCTCTCTCTGGACAGTGGAATCGTGGTCAGGCCCCATTCCGTGGACAGTTTCCGCAACGTCCCCCATTCCAGCCACAGAATAGCAACCAACGTCCACCGCAGCAGCAAGGAAATCAAGCACAGCGTCAGGGTCCTTCCAATAACACTCCTATGAAGACTAGTGCTCCCAATACCCCCAACAAGTGTTTCCGATGTGGAAAAGAAGGTCACATGTCTTACAATTGCCCGGAGACGCTTAACCAGCAGACTCCCCAGAGACAGAGCAGCCACCAGAAGACCGCACCTAACTCAGGAAGGGTGAATCACTTGTCCCAGGAAACTGCAGTGGAGGAGCCAGAAGTTATGCTTGGTACGTTCGATGTTCACTCTACTCCCGCCACTGTACTTTTTGATTCTGGAGCATCACATTCTTTCATATCGCAATCATTTGTTAGAATACATAGAATCCATTTATGTGCCATGAAGAATCCTATCTTAGTAAACTCACCTGGTGGAAGCATGCCAGCATCTTATCGCTGTCTTCCGATTAGTCTCAACTTAAGGGGGGTAGAGTTTACAGTTAGCCCTATAGTATTGAGAACAGCTGGGATTGATCTTATATTGGGAATGGATTGGATGATGCAACAACAAGCAGAGATTCAGTGTAAGGATAAATCAGTTGTACTGACAACACCAAAGGGTGATAGAATCAGGGTTGAAGTAAAAGTGCAAAAACAAGAGACTGCTACAGTGAACCAGCTCAATGATGAGGCCAACCAGGAAGATCCAGTTGTGGAGGAGTTTTCAGATGTGTTTCCAGAGGAATTGCCAGGTATGCCACCAGACCGTGACATTGAATTTATTATTGAATTATTACCTGGAACTGCACCTATAGCTAAGCGTCCATATAGAATGGGAGTAAATGAATTAGAAGAACTTAAGAAACAAATTAAGGAGTTGCAGGATAAGGGTTTTATTCGTCCTAGTTCTTCACCTTGGGGAGCACCAGTGATTTTTGTGGATAAAAAAGATGGAACTCAGAGGATGTGTGTAGATTATCGGTCTCTTAATGAGGTTACTATTAAGAACAAGTACCCATTACCTAGGATTGATGACCTGTTCGATCAGTTGAGAGGAGCTTGTGTATTTTCCAAGATTGATCTTCGCTCTGGATATCATCAGTTGAAGATTCGTGCTAGTGATATACCAAAGACAGCTTTTACTACTCGGTATGGGTTGTATGAGTATACAGTGATGTCTTTTGGTCTGACTAATGCCCCTGCATACTTTATGTACTTAATGAATAAGGTGTTCATGGAATATCTGGATAAGTTTGTAGTGGTATTCATCGATGATATTCTAGTATTTTCCAAGACTGAGGAAGAACATGCGGAACATTTGAGGTTGGTCTTGCAGAAGCTCAGAGAACACCAACTATATGCAAAGAGGAGTAAATGTGAGTTTTGGTTGAAGGAAGTTTCTTTTCTGGGTCATATTGTCTCTAATGGAGGAATATCAGTAGATCCTGGCAAGGTGAAAGATGTATTGAATTGGAAACCACCCATCAATGTGAGTGAGATCCGTAGCTTCTTGGGATTAGCTGGTTATTATAGAAGATTTATAGAGGGATTTTCAAAGCTTGCAAAACCAATGACTGCATTATTGGAGAAGAATGCCAAGTTTGTGTGGTCCGAGAAGTGTCAGGCTAATTTTGAGGAACTAAAGAAGAGATTGACGACTGCACCCGTCTTAGTTTTGCCAGATCTGAGTAAACCTTTCTCTATCTATTGTGATGCATCTCGATTGGGTTTGGGATGTGTACTGATGCAAGAAGGTAGAGTCGTGGCATATGCATCAAGGCAGTTGAGGAAGCATGAGTTAAATTACCCTACTCATGATTTGGAATTAGCTGCAGTAGTTCATGCATTAAAGATATGGAGACATTATTTGATTGGACACAAGAGTGATATATACACTGATCACAAGAGTTTAAGGTATATCTTCACTCAAACGGATCTGAACTTGAGGCAGCGTAGATGGTTGGAGTTGATAAAAGACTATGATCTAGAGGTGCATTATCATCCAGGAAAGGCCAACGTTGTTGCTGATGCTCTTAGTAGGAAAAGTTATGCAAATGAAATACAAGTAATGCTTATGCCAAAGGAATTATGTGCCGAGTGCAAGTATTTGAACTTAGGATTTACTACCAATGCAGTGGAATTAGTATTAGAGCCTACTCTAGAGCAAGAGATCCGTAAAGGTCAGCAGAAGGATGAAAAGTTGAGGGAGATAGCTGAAAACATAGCGAAAGGTAAATCTCCAGGGTTCCGTAAGGATGATAATGGTACGCTATGGTTTGGAAAAAGGCTGTGTGTGCCTGAAGATAAGGATATCAGAATGGTAATTCTGCGTGAAGCTCATGAGTCAGCTTATTCCATACATCCGGGGAGTACTAAGATGTACTTGGATCTGAGAGAGAAATATTGGTGGTATGGTTTAAAGAGAGATGTTGCTGAATATGTTGCTTTGTGTGACACTTGTCAAAGAGTGAAAGCGGAACATCAGAGACCTGCAGGATTGTTACAGCCTATGCAGATACCCGAGTGGAAATGGGAAGAGGTTGGTATGGATTTTATAGTTGGGTTGCCACGGACTCAAAGAGGATATGATTCAATTTGGGTGATAGTGGATCGTCTGACTAAGGTTGCTCATTTTTTGCCTGTGAAGACTACATATAGCAGTGCGAAGTTGGCAGAGTTGTATATGGAAAGAATAGTGAGTCTACATGGAGTACCTAAGAAGATTGTGTCTGATCGAGGTACTCAGTTTACATCTCATTATTGGCAAAAGATACATGAATCATTGGGGACCAAACTAAATTTTAGTACAGCTTATCATCCTCAGACAGATGGTCAAACGGAGAGAATTAATCAGATATTGGAAGATATGTTGAGAGCTTGTGCTTTACAATATGGTACTAGCTGGGATAAGAGTTTGCCTTACGCAGAGTTCTCTTATAACAATAGTTATCAGAAGAGTCTTCAAATGGCACCGTTTGAGGCTCTGTATGGACGAAAGTGTAGAACCCCGTTGTTCTGGAATCAGACAGGGGAGAGTCAAGTGTATGGGCCTGATGTATTAAAGGATGCTGAAAAGAAAGTGAGAATGATTAGAGATAATCTAAGAATAGCACAGTCCAGACAGAAAAGCTATGCTGATACTCGCAGAAGGGAGTTGACTTTTGAGGTAGGGGATTATGTATATTTGAAAGTATCGTCAATGAGGAGTGTGAAGAGGTTCAACATGAAGGGTAAATTGGCACCAAGATATATTGGACCTTTCAAGATTATAGAGAGACGTGGTGAAGTGGCATATCAGTTGGAATTACCTGAAAGTTTGGCAGGTGTACATGATGTGTTCCATGTGTCTCAATTGAAGAAATGTTTACGAGTACCAGAGGAGCAGATTCCATTAGAGGAACTCACTGTTAAGGAGGATCTTACATATGAAGAGTTTCCGGTTAAAATTTTAGAGACTGCGGACAGAGTCACAAGAAGTAGAACAATCAAAATGTGTAAAGTACAATGGAATCGGTACACAGCAGAAGAGGCTACTTGGGAACGAGAAGAGGATCTGAGAAAAACCTACCCGCAACTGTTTGAGTAAACATCGGTCGAATCTCGGGACGAGATTCATCTTAAGGGGGGTAGAATTGTAACACCCTAAAAATTTGAAAAGAAGAAAAATAGGAAAAACATGATTTTTATATTTATTTTTGTGAAGCATGCAAAATTTAGAATAAGAATAATTTTTATAAATTTAAAATCAAATATAAGGGTAGAAACATGTTTGTGCATTCATGCTGCTGCATTTGAAGTTTTGTATTGAGTGGTTTCAATCAAATTCAAATTTGATTTGAAAATCATTTGAAAAAGGAATTTGAAAAAAAATTAGAAAAAAAAGGAAATTTATCTTCACTCGGAAATTTGGCCCGCCAGCACGCCTCGGCCTGCCTCCTCGCGCGCGGCCCGCTCACTCCAGCGCCCGCCTTCTTCCGCATGGGCCGAGCCCAGCCGCGGCCAGCCGGCCCAACTCGCGCGCGGCCGCATCCCGCACCCAGCCGCCGCCCCGTTTTTCCTCTGAGTCGCCGACATGCGGGACCCACCTGTCAGCGACGTGTTTCCCCTTTCCTTTCTTCTTCCTCCGGCCGAACGCAGCTTTCCTCTCTCTCTCCGATTCAGTGAATCGAATCCGCCGCAAATCTTTGCCCTTTCCATGTATACCGATGCCTCCGGGCTATAAAACGGAACCCCGCGTCTCCCCGCTCCTCATTGAGCACCTAAAACCCTAGCCTCGACGTCCCGGGAGAGCCACCGTCGAAGCTCCGCCTCCACCGCCGCCATCCCGAGCTAGCCACCACCCTCAGCTCGTCCTCCGGTCTTGTTTTCGCGTGGGGTAAGATCGTCGTGAGCTACTCGTTCTTTTGGTGTCTTCGGTTTGGCGAACGGTGCTCGGTAGGGTCGTCTTCTCAAGCTCCGGCGAGCTCGGGCTCCATCCGGCCATGGCGCCGCCGTCGGGGTTACTGTGGCCGCCGGCCGTTCTCTTCTCTCCCTCCCCGATCTAATCCGAGCCGTTGATTTTGAATCCAATGATCTAGATTAGAAGATACCGGTTCGGCTATAAAATTTGCTAAAGAGTCCCTGTGATTTTTAAGTATAGAACCCGCAGTCCAAAGCGTACTTCCGTATTGCGTAATATCCGCTTGAAAGCGCAGTTTGATCTCAGTTCATTCAAAATACGCTTTGATTAAATGAAAACGTAATTCGTTTCGGTAAATGAAAAATACGCTTTCTGATATTTACAGTTTTGCCATTCAGATTGTTTTAGTTGTAGAATTTCCGTTTTAACTCCGATTTGATCCATTCAAATTGCGTTAGATTCGTATTTGCGAGCTCTATGTAATTATACAACTGTACAGTAGGTTTGGATTAATTTATTTACGAGTTTTTATTAAAGTATTTATTCTTCTATAGGAAATCTTTGGAAATTCATAACTTTGTCGTTTTAGTTCTGATTTTCGTGATCTTCGCGTCTGTGTGATCCTAGCGAGTTGTAGATTCATTTTAAAGACTTTTTATTTTATTTTCTTACTGTTGGTGTATTGTTCTAATTATAGTCTTGTTTGTCTATGCATGATTGCCTCTGGATGTGTGTTGTTGATAATGGTTGATCGAGTTTAGACGGTGAGAAATTCGTTGGAGATCAAGAGCTTTATTACGAGCAAGATCTTCAGGACCAGTTTGAGCAAGGCAAGTATAGCATGGGATTATCCTTGTTGTCCTATTCACTTTATGCAATTAATATCATTATGCATTTATTCCTTGTTAAGGATGACTTAGCGATTGATCCTTTACCTTGGTACCTATTAAATTGCATTAAGTATTTTGGCTAGTGCTTAAACATGGACTATGATCATGTAATTTGACTAATGGAATATGCAATAAACATTAAAAGATGATTTTATTACTGTTTAAGGGTACTAGAGCATGGGGTTACTTTGGTGCTCTTGTTACTCTCCATAAGGACTCATCTATAAGCGAAAATCCGGGATTTACAGTACAACTGTGGGGGCTATATGGCTCTAGCTTTAGTCATATAGAAGGACCTTTTCTAGCTTGTTAGAGGTATTCCTTTATGGCGTAAGAATGGCTTGACGAATCGGGTATAGTGCGGCCTCTGTCCTCATGTGTATAGGCTGCGTGTTATTGTGCCATCAGGAAGGGGGGCTCTACATCTGTTTGCCGAGTGAAATCTAATGACCCTAACTTGTTAGACGAACCTTCGAAAGACTTCATAGTGTTTACCCTGCCTGCTCACCTTGGTAGTGTTTTGGGAGTAATTAACCCGGGCATTTGGGTAACACGACTCACAGTGAAAGTGTACAACCTCTGCAGAGTGTAAAACTGTTATAACAGCCGTGCTCACGGTCACGAGTGGCCTTGGACCCTTATGGAATAGTTGAATAATTGTTTATAATTATGTTTTTGCTATTCATTAATCATTTCACATGGATCATATGTTTAATGTTTATATTGAGACAATTTGATGCTATTGTTATGCTAAAATTATGCTAACTAAAAGCTACATGTAGATAAACCAATGAATATGCCTTTTTGAGCCTCATGAACCCCATGTTACACTTGTTGAGTACGAGATGTACTTACGCTTGTTTATTTCTTTTACTTGGATAAAAATCCCGGATGGGTAACAGATGGAGGTAATAGTGACTACTACGCCTACTTCCCTGAAGATTACTAGTCTTGCTGTCAACCAGTCAATGTACCTGTGACTGGAGCTACCACGAGAGATTTTTATTTATACTTCCGCTACGTTTGTGTTAAGACTATGTGTTTAAATATTCATGATGTAATAACATTTGTGATGATACTTCTGTTATAATTTGTGAACTTATGTGTGATTGATCTCTGGGCGCACATAAGGGTATGCATTCCATTTGGTCGATAAATGGGTGTGACATTGCTCTTGTGATTTCCTCGCGGGATTATAGAAGCGGCGGCTTCATCCGCTCTCAATTGGTGCTCCTACTCCCTTTAAGGTTCTCCTTGATTGATTGTAGGCTGTGTTGGTTGGTTCCTTGAGAGTGTGGTTGGGCGAATCCTCGATTCAGGTTGCCGGTTAAAGACGGTGGTTGGCTTCGAGTTTTGTTTGCCAGATTGCACTAGTTATCGCTGCCTGCAGCAAGTTATCTGGCTGTTCTTCAGCTAGTTATCGAGTGATCATCCTACGTCGTGAAGATCAGGACCCCCTGAGCGCATCATCTGGTATCAAAGCTTTTGTTACAATGGTAGGATTTTTTCCCTTAGCTACTTATATATTTTGTTTCGTCCTAACCACCAAAAAGCCTGAAAAATACATTGCTTTAGTCCTTTGTTTCAATCTGTTATTTTAGTGAGTTTTGTCAAGTTTCAGTTCATTAGAGTCTTTGTTTTAGTTGCTGATCATTATCCTTTGCGTGTCCTTTGAGCCTCTATATATATCTAAAAATCCCTACAAAAAAAATTTGAAAACGCATATCATGTCCTTCGCGTAAACTTTGATCCTATTATAGCTACCAATTGTGTTTTGTTCTTATCTTAATTGTGCAAGTGTCTTAATCTTGTCTCTGTGTTTAGTTATAAAAAAAAGTGTGTCAAAAAAAGAGAAGAAAGAAAAGTAAAAAAAAGAATAGAGAAAAGCTGAGAAAGAAAGGATGAAAGATCAGTAGGTTTATGTGCACAAGTGTTGAAAGTTTTCATATCAAGTAGTGCAACTAGTGTGCTATCCTTGTTTGGTGCAAAATTTTGGTTGGATCTGATCACAACACTTGCATCCCAATCATACTCCTTGTTTGCATCAAATCTAAAATTTCCTTGCGTGTGTGTGTGATCGATTTACATCTCATTCATATTCTGTGATCAGCACTAGACAGGAAACTTCTAGCTTGGGTTGTTACTTAACTTTACAATAGCTAGAATTCAGATTGCATCCCTTGTGCATTACTCCCCACCAAGCTCCACATATAAGCCATCGTAATCGGTATTCTTTGGTCTTGTATTCTCCCAACCATCACTCTCGGATACCGCCACATATTATTTTTCCTGTAACTCGCAGGGATTTCATAAGAGCTTCGGTTGGTTAGAGAGGTAAGGTTGTGAGATTCCACATATATATTCCTATTCCACAAATATCTATTGCCATATTGAGCTAACATTTTAGAAAGATGGGTTCTAATGCTGAGATCGATGATTGTGTCACTGCGGCACAATTTAATGAACTTCGGCAAAGCATGGAAGAAAAGCAAGATCAATTGACTCGAGATCTTCAAGCCCTTATGAATGAGATCAGAGGACGTTGTCCTCCTCAAGAAGGTGGCAGTAACCATGGAGGAGATGATGAAGATAGTGATGGAAGAAGAAGGGGTCGGAGGAATCGAAGAGCTACACATAGCAGAGGAAGTGGACGAGGTCAAAGGAATGATGACGAAGAATCTAAAGATGAGGATGATGATAATCATTCTCAACATAGCTTTGGTCGCCACCATCATAGGAGAGGCAACCAAGAGGAGAAATTTGGCAAACTGAAATTCACTATGCTAAAATTTGATGGAGGGTCTGATCCTGAAGATTATTTCACATGGGAGTTGAAGGTAGAAAAGATATTCCGCATGCATAATTATTCAGAACAGAAGAAGTTAGCAATGGCATCTCTGGAGTTTGATGGATATGCTCTTTCTTATTTGGTGGGAGCAACTTCTCCAAGATCAACAAGAGGAAGGAGAACGTCCTATTGCAAGTTGGCAAGAAATGAAGAAAGAAATGAGACTTCGATTTGTGCCCAAGCACTATCGACGTGATCTCTTTAATAAACTGCAAAATCTGAAGCAAGGAAGTTTCTCTGTTGAAGAATATTATAAAGAGATGGAGAAGGCTATGATGCGAGCCAATGTGCATGAAGATGAAGAACAAACCATTGCACGTTTTATGGCTGGGCTGCATCGCAACATTCAGTGCATTGTTGAGTTTCAGCCGTACCGTCATCTTATTGACTTGGTACATCAAGCAACCAAAGCTGAACATCAACTGCAGCAAGATGCTAAGAGCAGCAAGTCCTTGTCATTTGGTATGAGGAATTTTTCTAGAGGAAGTAAATCAGAAACAAAGTTTGCTGCTGCACCATCAATGGGAAAAAGTCAAATGGAGGCTCACGTTCTAATTTTCAGGGTGCTTTTAGTGGGAAGAACACTACTGCCCCAAAACCAGCGGCATCCACAACTAATTCAGTGGGTTCTACATCCAAGAGTAGTTGAATTCAGTGCTTCAAGTGTGGAGGCCATGGGCATATAAGTAGGGAATGCCCAAACAATTGGGTGATCATTGTGAATGATAATGGAGACTTTGATTCAGCTAGTGAAGAGGAAGTTGAGGAATAATATGATGAGGAAGCCCATGAAAATGAGGACCATACTGGCTGCGAGTTTGAGCAGGGTGCTGCTCTTGTTGTAGCTCAAATCTTGAGTGTTCAAATGAAAGAAAATGAAAATGGGCAGCGACACAATTTATTTCAAACCAGAGCAAAAGTGCAAGATAAAGTAGTGAAGGTGATCATTGATGGCGGGAGCTGCCATAATCTTGCTAGTCGTGAGATGGTTGACAAGCTTTGTTTGAAGTTGCTGCGACACCCTCATCCATATCATGTCCAATGGTTGAATGATTCGGGAGATATCAAGATTGCATATAAAGTGAAAGTTCCATTCAAGATTGGGGAATATGTTGACACGGTGGAGTGTGATGTGGCACCCATGTCGGTGTGTCACTTGCTGCTTGGAAGACCATGGCAATATGATCGATATAGCCAACATTGTGGGAGAACAAATCAGATCACTCTTGATCTAAAAGGGAAGAAGTTTGTACTCAAGCCTATGACACCTCAACAAATCATGGCTGAACACTTACAAAAGAAATCTGAAATTGTTCTAGTGAGTAGAGAGGTAGGAGAGCAAAAGAAATTGAGTGCCATCCACAACTCGGTGAGTGAGTGCCACAAGCCAAACTTGAGAGAAAAAAATAAAGGAGAGGGAGAGCATCTAGTTATGCTAGCCACAAAATCTGAAATGAGAGAAGTTAGGAACAACCTAGATCAAGTGCTCTTTGTACTTGTGTACAAGGACATATTAGTTTCAGCTAATGACATCACCTCTCTTCCTAGTGTTGTGTCTCATCTTTTGCAGGACTATGAAGATGTTTTTCCAAAGGAGACACCAGCTGGACTACCTCCAATTCGTGGGATTGAGCATCAAATTGATCTCATTCCAGGGGCTGCACTCCCTAATCGTCCGCCATACCGCACCAATCCGGAAGAAACAAAGGAGATACAAAGGCAAGTGCAAGAACTTCTTGACAAAGGTTTTGTTCGTGAAAGTTTAAGTCCTTGTGTTGTTCCTATGATTTTAGTACCTAAGAAAGATGGTTCTTAGAGGATGTGTGTTGATTGTAGAGCTATAAATAATATCATTGTTTGCTATCGCCATCCTATTCCACGATTAGATGACATGCTTGATGAATTGAGTGGTTCCACCATATTTAGTAAAATTGATTTGAGAAGTGGGTACCATCAAATAAGAATGAAAGCTGGAGATGAATGGAAAACTACATTTAAAACAAAATTTGGGTTGTATGAATGGTTGGTTATGCCTTTTGGTTTGACTAATGCTCCAAGTACTTTTATGAGATTAATGAACCATGTCCTGAGAGCTTTCATTGGAAAATTTGTGGTTGTCTATTTTGATAACATCTTAATTTATAGCAAGTCTTTTGAAGAACATATGAATCACATTCGTCAAGTCTTGGATGAGCTCCGGAAGGAGAAATTATTTGCTAATCTTGAGAAGTGCAGTTTTTGCACAGACCATGTTGTGTTCCTTGGCTTTGTTGTTTCAGGGAAAGGAATAGAAGTGGATGAAAGCAAGGTGAAGGCCATCAAGGATTGGCCAACTCCAACGAATGTAAGTCAAGTAAGAAGTTTTTATGGCCTTGCTAGTTTTTATAGAAGGTTTGTGAAAGATTTCAGTACCATCGCTACTCCTTTGAATGAATTGACAAAGAAAGGTGTTGATTTTAAATGGGGCAACTCACAAGAAAATGCTTTTCAAGAATTAAAGAAACGTTTGACTGAAGCACCGTTACTTGTTCTTCCTGATTTCACTAAAACTTTTGAAGTAGAATGTGATGCTAGTGGGATTGGGATAGGAGGAGTTTTAATGCAGCAAGGAAAACCTATAGCATATTTTAGTGAAAAATTGGGAGGTGCTCAACTGAATTATTCTATATATGACAAAGAATTGTATGCTTTGGTGCGTGTGCTTGAGACATGGCAGCATTACTTATGGCCAAAAGAGTTTGTTATTCATTCCGATCATGAAGCTTTAAAATACTTAAAAGGACAAGCAAAACTGAATCGTCGCCATGCTAAATGGGTTGAGTTCATCAAAACATTCCCATATATCATGAAATACAAGAAAGGTAAGGACAATGTGGTTGCTGATGCGTTGTCACGAAAGAGTGTGTTGCTGAACCAACTTGAGGTAAAGGTTTTGGGACTTGAAAGTTTGAAAGACATGTATAAAAATGACCCTGAATTTTCAGAACCATATAGTCATTGTAAAGATGGAAAAGGTTGGGAAAATTATCACATACATGATGGATTTTTGTTTAGAGCTAACAAGCTTTGTGTTCCAAATTCTTCGGTTAGATTGCTTTTATTGCAGGAGTCACATGGAGGTGGACTAACAGGTCATTTTGGACAAAAGAAAACTCACGAACTGCTGCAAGATCATTTCTATTGGCCCAAGATGCGGAGAGACATCATCAGATTTGTGGAGCGATGCGTCACTTGCCACAAAGCTAAGTCCAAACTAAACCCTCATGGCTTATACACTCCATTACGTACTCCTAATATTCCCTGGAAAGATATAAGTATGGACTTTATTTTGGGATTGCCTAGAACTCAGAGGGGAAAAGATTCTATTTTTGTTGTGATTGATAGATTTTCAAAGATGGCTCATTTTATCCCTTGTAACAAGAGTGACGATGCTTCACATGTTGCTAATTTGTTTTTCAGAGAAATTGTGAGGCTGCATGGGATGCCTAGAACCATTGTGTCTGATCGTGACGTCAAGTTTGTGAGCTACTTTTGGAAAACATTATGGGCAAAGCTTGGGACCAAGCTCTTGTTCTCAACCACTTGTCACCCTCAAACCGATGGACAAACTGAAGTGGTGAATCATACATTATCAATGTTGCTGCGAACCATGGTGAAAAAGAACTTGAAGGATTGGGAGGATTGCTTGCCTCATGTGGAGTTTGCCTATAACAGGGCAGTATACTCTACCACTAATTTGTGTCCTTTTGAAATTGTTTATGGGATCAAACCTATTGCTTCGATAGATTTGTTGCCACTGCCATTGCACGAGAGAACCACCATGGAAGCCTCAAAGCGTGCCGCATATATAAAGAAGGTACATGAGAAGACCAAAGAAGCAATTGAGTTGAAGGCGACACGCAAGGCTGCAAGTATGAACAAACATCGGAAAAAATTATTGTTTGAGCCAGGGGACTTGGTGTGGATTCACTTGCATAAGGATCGCTTTCCTGAGAAGCGCAAATCTAAGTTAATGCCACGAGGGGATGGTCCATTCAGAGTGCTGTCCAAGATCAATGACAATGCATACAAGGTAGATCTTCCAGCAAGTTATGGCGTGAGCAACACCTTCAATGTTGCTGATCTATCTCCATTCACAAGTGAAGATATTTCAAAGTCAAGGACGACTCCTTTTCAAGAGGGGGAGGATGATATGACCACATCAACCAACAACATGTTACAACCTCCAAGTCAAGCTACACCAACACCAGTCCAAGTCTTTGATGGACCAATTACACGTAGTCGAGCCAAGAAGCTACAACAAGAGGTGCACGCGCTACTTTCTGAAAATCATTTTAATGTTAATGAGAATTATATACTGCCTAAGTCGTGCACGTTGTTATTGCTTAGGTGCACCACGGAGGATGACAAGAAGACACCAAGGGTGAACCAAAGAGGTGGATCACGTTCAAGCCAGTCCAGTATGACAGAACCATCAGAAAGAATTAGCCACCATTTTTTATTGCCAAAAGCTATGAAGGCCCTGAGGACTTGTTGGAAATCTTGTCAAGTCTAGTTTCCAATGCAACAAGTGCCGACCTATTTGGAGTTTTCTTCTGGGCGTCGGACCTATTTTAGTGAAGACTGGTCAGCAGTTCATCAGCCTGCATGATGATCAAATTCCCATGCAAAACTGTACCATTGTACAATATTTCGTGGTACATGCTGTACATGGTGTGAATGCTTATCAAGTTAGCTTTCCAACGCATCTAGCCGCACATCATTTGGAGGTTCCAAGATGGAGTTATTGCCAAAACACTGAATACTGCGCAGAAGTCAAACAGCCACGTGGGAAGCCAGCAGGAAGCCAGTTCGAAGAGGCCCTTTCACATAGTCCGACTTATCTTTTTCATTTCGTGTTTCTACCTATCCAGGAGGGCTGTTCCTTGTATAAATACCCCCTTACTCCATAGCATTTGGAGACAACTTGATATTTGATATACAGAAGCCCTTTGTTCAGTTGTGTGCTAACAAATATTTAGAGAGTGATCTCTACCCCTTTGCTCTTGTGATTTCCTCACGGGATTACAGAAGCGACGGCTTCATCCGCTCTCAATTGGTGCTCCTACTCCCTTCAAGGTTCTCCTTGATTGATTGTAGGCTGTGTTGGTTGGTTCCTTGAGAGTGTGGTTGGGCGAATCCTCGATTCAAGTTGCCGGTTAAAGATGGTGGTTGGCTTCGAGTTTTATTTGCCAGGTTGCACTAGTTATCGTTGCTTGCAGCAAGTTATCTGCCTGTTCTTCAGCTAGTTATCGGGCGATCATCCTACGTTGTGAAGATCGGCACCCCCTGAGCGCATCAAATCATGCTTAGATGTTTATAAATGAAATATAGACAATTTCATAAGCTTTCTAGAATGTCCTCTTGCAAGTCATTTGGATTTGTAGAACTCCAGTTGTGAGTTTTCTTAGCTACTGTTGATAATATGTTGGAAATACTAAATTTCTGGAATCTTGTTATGTGCGTGTTGAGTCTTAACTTTGCAATACTTAGTGGTTTCTTAGGGATGTTCAAACATGTTAATACCAGAGATGAAATTTGCACCTAAGCTTGAAGTGATTTGAGTAGAGCACCACATGACTTGGTTTTGTGCTCATGATGTTGCAATATCATTACATTCATCTTCACCTCATTCATGCATGTCATAAATCATCATGTCATCCTTGATGCATACATGAAATTCATTGGGTGCATATACATGCAATAGGTGTGCCGAGAATCCTGTTACGAGCGAAGTCCCGCTGGGCGTAGAACCCGAAGTTGAACTCCGTTCGGGAGCCGGAGGTCCAGTCCGACGAAGCCAGAGAAGACGTGGGAACCGTTCTTGAAGCCGACCCTTGATCTATCTTCTTTCGGTTAAGGCAAGCCCCAGAGCATTATAAGCCTCCTACTTTCAAAGTAGTTATCTATATCTAGGTGTTGTATTTGTATTGTTGCATTACGTTATAGGAATTGATTGAAAACCCTTGCTGCATTGATAACACTCCTTGTCCAGCAATTCGAACCTTGAATCCTATGTAGACAGGATCGTATCTGTGCTTAGCCCTGCTAAATTAGACCAGTAGAAGTCGGGTGATTTCCTATCACCTGCGAGATATAGGGCTTTATCAGGTCATGGTTGGCTATATTTGTTATCGTGGAAATGAATCATGTGTTAATGAAATGAAATGAGACCGGGCGGGATGACGATAGTGAAGCAGCAAGGCATGGAGGTCTTGGGTGTGGATCTATCCCTGTCTGTGTCGGTTAAGGATCGAGACTTGGAGCCTTCTATGTCATTTTGAACGCATGCTTGACATTTAGTTGGCTAGCCTGAGGTTGCTAACCGCAAAGCCTAGTAGCTCAACTCAGGCTGCGAAGTCGAAAAGTGAAAGTCGCCTCAGAAGGGAGCCAGAGGGTCCAAGGGTAGGTGAGTTAAAAGTTCTGAGCATCCTGGCCACTGGTATCCCCAAGAACGCGGCGCTGTTTGGGCCCACCCTGAGTTGTACCAAAGGTTATCTACGGCTGCCTTTAGCGGGGTTTGCCGGGTGAGTGTCAGGAATACCCCCGCAGCTGAGTTGGAATCGATTCGAGTCGCCGTCTCTCCCGGATAGTAAGAAACTTGACTAGTTATCTCCAGCGTAGATACACTAATTATAATGATGGTTTGGAATTGATGATAATGATGATGATAGCCTTATTATACCTGTTATGGTTAATATTGTTTGATCCTAATAAAGTTAGTGCTTTAGTACAGGTGCTAATCTAGTTATCAGGTTAATGATGATCAACTTGTTACTTAAGCATATATTGGTTACTTATCTGTATTAAGCTTTTCTGCAATTGAGGCAAGCTAGCCCACTTTATAAAGCCTTGCATACTCCTTGGTGTCACCTTTGTTTCTGGTTTTTGTCGGGTAAGTCTAGCTAAGTACCTTCTCGTACTTAGGGTTTATTCCCACCTGTTGCAGGTAGCAGATTCGTACTTGTTGCTGCAAGTATTGCCTTTGCCTTGTGGGCAGGAAGACTAGACCATATGGGCATGGTCTCTGTGTATCTCTTCTGGTATGCTTTTGGCAGGATGTGACTCTATACTGGCAGTATTTGAATTTAAATGGTTTCAGAAATTATGTTACTTCCGCTAATCTTTACTTTGGTTTTGTAATAAATTATTCGTACTCCGATGTATGAGAGCTACTTATGAACTATTATAACAAGTGTTGTGTTATGTTGAATCACTACGATCTTGGCTCATTATGGTTTGGTTTGAAATCCCTCGTGATTTCGTGGACTACCGGGGTTATATGGGCTCAAGTTTGAGAATTTGATCGCTTCGGCGATTGTTTTTAGACTTGTGCTCTTATAATTTGGACTGTTTCATGACACCAATTGCCACCAAGGGATTTTTCATAGAAGAACTCAATGGGGGAAAATGATCAACATTCATCCAATCATCCAAGTCCATCTCTAATAACTCCGCATCTGATATCAATGCTTCAGCAGCGGGACCTTGGAATCGGATATCAGAACGTCTATGAAACTTCGGTCGATCATCATCCCTACACTTCCCCCATTTGTCCCGATATGAATTTTTAGAACTTTGAGGTGATAGTACAAATTGGGGGCAAGCAAGAATGAGCCTATGATTCCCCATTCGGACCACCACAACTGGAACAATCTAGCACGGACCAATCGCAGGATTGATCAGAGAACGAATAGAGCTCTAGAACAATGTCAGAACAGCAGTGCAATAGAACCCTGCTCGGCTAACCTATGGACTATGGACGAGGAGTGGGGAGGTAGGGAGAAATACCACAGTGAGAAAAAGCAGTGTCACGACCCGAGTTGAATCTCCTACTTTTCGTTGGGGATTGACGGCAGAGTCATTGGCGGGGATCACCGGAATCGAAGCTTCAATGTCCGCCTCTCCCTCCCTCGCTAGAGACTCAACAAAATACCACCCCGGCGCATGCTGAAAAGGACCATGACTTCATTGATTTGTTCGTTGCTACTGCCATTGGCTATCGGTTTGTCTTGTGTTTATGTGGTCTACTTGTGCTACAGTCTAACACAATTGCGGTTATAGGTAGTCTCAGAGCAGAACAAGCGAAACCATGCAAAAGTCAAGTGCCACCAGGTTATAGGATCTCGCTCCAATATTGGCCACCTACAAGCATATGTTAGTGATGGTTGTGTTACTCTTTTTATATCAAATACGCAATGCCTTTTGTGTCAACAGAAAGGCATGTGCAATTTTAACAAAAGGACAAAAATAGGATGGACGCAGGACACGATCAAGAAGTGCTCGTTGAAGAACATTATCGACCTCATGAAGATGTTGATGCAGTGGGAATCTTCAACAACTTCCATACTAGTAGCAACATGGGACTGAGCGATGCTGCAAGAGAAGCAGTGGTAAGTACCTTCATTTGCATTCCTTGAAATCTGCTGAAGCCATTGGCATAAAAGAAGGAAGAGTAGGAGGAGCCTAAAGTGGCACCATCATTTTGAAGTTGTAATATTACAAAAGTTAATATGTTACCTATGAATTGTGCTTATGAATCTCTATCGGCAGTAGGCTGAAGAAGACCTATGTATTACTTGTACTGAAATAATCTCTTGGTTCTGCAATTTAAGTCCTCTTTCTAATGTTTACTCCTTAGGTTTCATAGGAAGCTATGAAAATTATACGAGTAGAACTTGTTGCTGATGTTGTTTTTGAGGTCCTCTCCTAGGCCAACTACAACACAATTTCTTTGAAGAATGTTGGTATCAGAACAACTGCTCCAGACTTCGGGAACGGCTTGCTACTCATCAGAAAAATTCAGCTGTCCTCGGTGAACAAGTAGATCAACTGAAGAGGAAGGCAGAAAACACTGATAGGGAGTTTGAGAAGTTCAAGAAACAGCAACAGGAGGAGTACAATAAGCTCTGTAAGCAGATCATGCTCTTAAGCGCTGGTAACACTCAGTCTTGTTGATGCAGTGAACATTTGGATTGCTTATTGTTTTGATGTGAAATTTTGGTGGCTTGATATGTGAACTCTATCAATGGTTTGCTGTTGAACTGAACTGTTGTTATTTGACTTAGGTTCAATATAATTATGCATGTAGTCATTTTGTGTAGCAGTGTAGATCTAAAATCATTTTCTCTGATGTAATGATTTGTGTGCATGCGGTGGATTCGGCATAGGAACGTTGTTAAATAAGAATCTGACATGTGGATGAACTAGTGAATGACACATGTAACATCCATGACAAGGCACGTGGGCCAATACAAACAAAATACATGGTACAAATCTATCCTACCACGTGGTTGAATCAGAGCAATAAATGTGGGTAGCCCAGGGCGTGACATGTGGCCCAATAAAATACTGACACGCGGACGTACAGCATTGAGACATGTGGTCGAGTAAAAGAAAGACACATGGGGTATTGTGGTCACACCACATGGACCAATTAAAAATACAACACTTGGTCCAATGAAGAAGTGACACGTGATCCAACCGCAACACGACATGTGTGCCAATAGAAAAATGACATAAGGAACAACAGGGCCCGACTTGTGGTCCATTAAGAACCTGAAACATGCAAGAACTAGAGATGGCCACATTGCCCAATAATAAGGTGACACGTACCCGAACCATCACCAATGCAACCAGCTCTAGCAGGTACATGTGGAAAATCTCCAATGGAAGCAACCGCCAGCGTGGCTATCCCCTGCCACGCATGGCAAAGTAGTTCTATGATGATCAGTTTTCATCATAGATCTATCTAGAATCGTCATAGAATTGCAATAATGATCTGACTTCTATGATGAACCATTTTTCATCATAAAATTGAAATTATGATGAATTTGGCTCCTTTAGTAATGAAAGCTGATCATCATAGAAGTGGATATTTCTAGTAGTGAAGGTTTGACTAGTTCCTGATCAATGTCCCAGACATTCCCGACCGGCGCCACCCCTTGTCAGTTTCACAGATAAACAGTCGCAATAAGTTACTCGGCTTCACTACAAGGAAACCTTCCTTCTTTAACAATAATCCTCATGACAGGACAAATTATTGTCATATAATATATCATAGCATGATGCAAAGGTCTATAGCGTCATAAAATTAGGACTGTTAGAACTATATATGATGATTCTTTTTCTTTTGTCACACAAAGGTAACAAGGATTGTCATAAAATGTAATTCTTAGGTAGCGGTAGCGAATTTATGACGATATATAGAGTTTTTATGTGACGGCAGTAGAGCATCACTAAATGTTTTTTCAAATATGACGACCGCAACATCAATATACCCTATCCCAACACGGGAGAGGGATAAGGCGCGCAACGTTGGGCTCGGAGCTGGGCCTCGGCCTAGGTGAAAAGGAAGAGGGCGCACGGGTGGAGGGAGACAGGTTAGGCCTAAAATAGTAGGGCCGAGAGACATTTTTCTTTTTACTTTCTTTTTTCTTTTTAATATGTAAATCCATTTTGAGTTCAAATTCAAGAGCTTTAAATTGTTCAAACAAATTCGGATGAAGAAATGACCAAAATAAAAGTTGTAGATCTTGATGAGTTTTAGAACTTTGTTGTTGCTCACTTTTCATTTGAAGTCATTTTACTATGTCAAAATTCTATTCAAATTTATCAAATTTTGAAACTCAAATTTAAAATTACCTAAACAAATTCAGATGAAGAAATGACCAGGACCAAAATTGTAGGTCTCAATGAGTTCTACAACTTTGTTGTTTACAACTTTTTCATTTGAAATCATTTACTCTCCCAAAATTCTATTCAAAGTTCTTATACACTGAAGTTCTCACAAATCATATGAACAAGCGCAGTTTTTCTTTTTGGAAAAAGTATAAATTACTCCCTCCACATATTAAGTTTGTCCACATAACCCCCTAAAGAATTTTTGGGTTTATTTCTTCCTGGTGGTTTCACAAACCAGGGCACTTTTACCTTTCATAGCAAATTAATACCGGATTAGCTGAATCATGGCTGGTTTTGTCCACCTGAGTGCCACGCAAGCGTACGATGTGGCAAGCAGTTCTGCAGCCCACATAACCCCCTCCCTCTTCCCTATGCCCCAGCCCATATCATCTCTTCTCTATATTTCTTCCGATGGTCTTTGCCGCCGCCATCTCTATTTTTTGGCGGCATGCAGTTGTGATCGAAAGTGACTTGATGCTTGCAGTCTAGAGGAGTTGATCAGCGACAGCAATGACAAAGTCAATGAGGTGTGTTCCTCTGCTCCTAATTGGATTCAAATCTAATGTATAGTGGAGTTTAGGGTCTATAGCTTGGCTGGGTTATTACGGTTGTAAATATGGGGTTTTGATCATTCTTGTAGGGAACAAATTAATTGATTTTGACGTGGTCTATGCATTTCCTTGTGAATTACAACCTTATTATTGTGCCATATTTCTTGTCGATAGGGGCAATGGATCCGCTAGACATTCTTCAGGTTAGATTTCATTTTGGAGGCCAGTTTGATTATGATGGGTTTGCAGTGAACTATGTTGGTGGCTCTGTGGGGATGTCTTTTATAGAGAGGGACAAGTTATGTCGACGAGATATGGTTGGCAGTCTACCGAGGGGTATACCCAAGGTAGTAGATTATCAGCAGATAGGTGCGCAAGCTACGAACTAGATGGTGACACAAGACAAACACAAGGATTTATCTAGGTTCGGCCGCCATGAGGGCATAATACCAGGTCCTGTGTCAGATTGTATTGCTTTGTATGGAGAGGTGTAATGAGATGTGTTTTGTGGAGGTCCCCTACCCGCCTTATATAGCTCGGGGGGTAGGGTTACAAATCTGGAAACTAATTGTAGTCGATTACAATTGCCATAGCTGGCCGGATAAGGATTCCTATTCTAACCGACCAGGATCTTGCTTGATCTCTAAGTTTTCTTTCCTTGTGTGGGACGCTGAGCATATCGACCGGGCCATGCATTGTCTTCTGGTGGGTCGGGCCCTCTAGTCTAGGCTAGCCCAAGTCTAGCCGTAAGTGTATAGGGGTTAATACCCCCACAGCTAGTCCCCGAGCACTATGCATTGTGATGCGACACGCCATCTTGACCTTCTCCTATTAGTGAGGCTTGAGTTCTTAACATCTTCGACCAGTCAAAATGCCATCTAAGTAGTTGTTGCAGGCATCTGACCAGCTTGAAATATAGCTGACCACCGTTGTCACCGGAGAAGTGGGTTGTCCAAAGAATGTATAGTGCTCTTGAGAAAAAGAAAAACATTTCCTTCCTGGTGAGGTGTGCCCACTTGTATTTCTGAAAAGAAATGTAAGCAGGGTAAACAAAGCGTAGGGGTCAAAAAATAAGAATATTCACCGCAAGGTGAAGTGTGCCCACTTAGTCCCCGAGCCTGGTAATAGGTGACGTAGGCACGTGGTGCCAAGGTCTAAAATGAACCTTCTTGGAAACTTGGTACTGAGATGCACCGACAGGTGCATCGTACTGATGTAGTCCCCGAGCTTGCTGGAAGGTGAAGTATGAGCCTTGTAGCAATGTCGAAAAAAGCGCTGATCTCTCAACTATATGCGAGTCAAATTTCCCATGTAGCCGAGGAAACCAGACCCCAAGCCATGGTCGAGGAGTAGTCGCAACAGTCCCCGAGCATAGTGTAAGTCATGGTCGATGAGTCCCTAAGCATAGTCGGAGAGTGATCGATGAGCCCCCGAGCGTGATCGGGGAGTTTATTGTGCACGGTGATCTGAGATAGACTGTAGTCGTTAGACCAGTCCCCAAGCATCGTATATCTCCAACACCTTTTTTCTGTCATATTTTGTCGCTCTTCCTCTCTTTTTTGTTTTGTTTTTTTATCTCAAAAATCTTCCTAATGTGACGTGGCAGTCATGCTTTTAGCTTGTTAATCACACTGTGGAATAGCATCTGTCAACACGTGTCAGCGTGGGCCCTCCCGTGTTGTAACCGAGGGAGCGCATTTACTGGCGTGGGTGCCGGTAACAAGTGGAAACCGCACGGCGCATGCCATGTTTCACACGCACGATCCCCGAATATCCTAGGGAGGTGGAACGGCGTGGTTAATGGGATAAATAACTGCTATGCGGTCATTCCCCATTTACACCCAATAGTCGCCTTTGCAATACCAATCTCCTTCCTCTTCTAGCCCGCATTCCCTATTCTGACTTTGTGGCCGCCATTAGCACACCTCGACGCCGTTAGAAGCGACGCACTCTCTATCCACCAGTTGAGCCAAAGCAAAGAGGCGAGAGAGGTAGAGGATGGCCAAGACGAAGGCGCTGAAAAGGGCTGAGGTGATGAGGAAGGAGTGGTGGAAGTCAAAGTCCACCGAATCATCCATCAACGAGCTTGTCGGCCTAGGGGTGCTCCATGACAAGGAGCTTAGAGGCTGGAGAGCGTCGGTCTCGAAAAGCTTCCCTGATCCCCAACCCGGTGAGATCGTTGCATTCAAGGATTTCTTCAAGAGGGGATTTGGGGTTCCTATTCATCCTCTCCTCCAAGGTCTTTGCCTTTACTATGAGATTGGGATTTGCAATCTGCATCCCAACTCAATCCTTCTTGTCTCCACCTTCATTCATCTCTGCGAAGCTTTTGGTGGGTTTCCACCACATTTCGATCTTTTTCGTTACTTGTTTTGTCTTTGAAAGAAGGGGTCCAAGGGGGGATCTCAGATCACTGGTAGAGTGTACCTAACACTCCATGATGGAATAAAGTCTAAGTACCTCAGCTGCCCCTGGAACACCTCCCTTGGTGATTGGTACAAAAAATGGTTTTACATCCGAGAAGAGCCCAACACCGCCACCCTTTGTGACGTTGGCTTACATCTCGGAGAAGAGAGTCAGCTAGAACGAGAAACTGGAGTATGCTGGGCAGGTGAGGGAGCTCATGGAGCTGCTCCCATGGACCCATCTAGACGGACCAACCATACCTAGGAGCTTCATTAGTCAGCGAGTGCAACCTTGCCAGAAGAGGGTGCACACCGGCTATGATTACCAAGGCTTAGCCGACCAGACCAAAATGCATCTGAACCGGTTGCACGAGGACAAGATCAAGCGGAGCATTTCAGAGCTGTTCAACCTGGCAGATCCATCGTACCATCCTTTGAGCATCATCGTGCACACGTACAAGCTCATCCGACCAGCTCCGAATGTTTCTCGAGCATCTATCTTTTGTGTCAATCGCATAGTTGATAAAAACATATGTTGTAATTCCTGTTGTCCTTGTGGTGTTAGGTGCACGGTGTGGAAATGCACTTGCTATACATGTCCCTGGCACCCGGGATGGACCACCTGAGGAGCATGGAGCCCCCACCGCAGAACATGCAGCAATGCTACGCTCATGTCGATGACAATGAGGAGGGAGACAGAGCACCAAGCACCGGAACAGATACCAGGAGTAGGACGACTGATAAACACCTAGTCGCCCTCGAACACTCAAAGAAGAGGCCTGGGAGCTTAGAAACCATGGGGGTGCCAGAGAATCCGACCAGCAAGCATCGTTGGATGATACAAAGCTAGTCGAATGAAGATGAAGAAGGAAACCCGACCACTGATCTACTCATTCCTCGTCAGAGGAAGGGCTAGAGCAGACAAGCCAGGAGGGGCCATCGAAATCAACAACGGCACCATCACTAGGAATGCCAATGACGTTCACTGCAGTTGCATCATAGGTGCCGCCACCAAGTGAGGGCGGCCAGAGCTTGTCTGGTCGGCAAGGGAGCCGAGGGCGACCGTGTCGGCGCGCATTCTTAGTCGTGCATCGCTAGGCGGACATGTAAGTATCTGCATACTTCAATAAGCATTAGTAGTAAAGGTAGATAGTAATAGGCATCATCAACTGTGCTTTTATCAAATTGTAGCTCAGCGTCGATGGAGATCCCCGAGCAGCTTGCCACCGGTGGGAGGCCGTCATTGGCTGCCATGATAACAACTAGCGAGTAGGCAGTGCTAGGACCTGTCCCGATCCAGTCGATGATGGTGGAGACAGCCGCCGAGCAGAGGACATTCGAATAGGTGCCTCCTAAGGCACTAGTCTGGACCACGTAGCAACAGAGGAGAGGCGAGTCCCTGAGCCCGGACAAGGAGCACCAAAGCAGTCTACAGCCATCCTAAGCACACAAGAGGGTGTTCTACCTGATGCCGCAGCTCGGGGGAAAACTCTGGTGGTGTTGTCAGAGCCCAGGAGCAGCCTAGGGTATGCTGATGCTGGGTTGAGCTGACGACAGGAGGCCGAAGCTGGCCAGCAGCAAGAACAGCCTAGGACTACTGATGTCGTCGAGTCCAATGGCGACGACATCCTTGAGGAGATTCAAGGGCATCCCTAGGACGGTCGTCAACATGTGTATGTGTGTCATCAACATGGGGATCACTATATCTGCCACGACGAAATCCCTATAGTTGATGAGACAAAAAAGGTCGAGCTGGCGGCGTAGTGGCTTATAGCTGAAGTACACGTAAGCTGCCGTCTTGTGTGTTCTTAGACCAGTATCATGATGCATTTGCTTGAATGATACTATGTTCGCCTTGCAGGATATCATGAAGACAGTGAAGTACCATAAGCGGTGCTTTGACAAAATTGAACCAACATTCAAGGAGAATCAGGAGCTGATAGCCAAAGTGGATCGGCTGCGCAAAAAGGTCGAAGCCGCTGAGAAGGAGAAAACAGAGCTGGAGGCATTTCGACACAACGCCATCACCTAGCTCCGCCAGAAAGAGCATGAGAGGACAGGTAAGTTGTCTAGCCGTGTCTGCCCGATCACTGAAAAGTGATGTGAATTCACATTCTTGTACTAACCAGCCTGTCTGCAGGCCTGGTGAATGAAGTGGCTTGTCTTCGAGAAGACAACTTGCGCGTGGTTGGAGAGTGCACTCGACTAACAGCAGCAAACAACCAGCTTGCACAAGACCACGCGCAGCTCCTAGAGCATTCTAGAAAGACGACCGAGGAGCTGAAGACGAAGAACCTAGAGCTAGACAGTAAGTGTTGGTTGTCTTGGTCTTAGCATGTCAGTTTAGTATGTTTCCATATGATTCTTCCCTGACCAGAGTGCTGCTCTGCAGAATTAAAGTTGAATGCGAAAAAGTACCTCGTAGAGGTTATCAAACATCACGATGCCTGTTTAGCAAAGACTCGCGAGCTCGAGAAGGACTGGGATCTCTGGAAGGGTCGGTGCAACCAAATGGTGAGCGGTATCATGCTAGTGTTGGACCTAATCAACCCAGAGCTCTTGGCAACCGAAGCCAGAGCATCGTCTCTTGGAGTACTCGACAAGTGCCAATGTGCCTTGGGATGGCTCCATCAGTTCATGAAGGAGGCCAGGGAATATGTGGGCACCCATGTGCTCAGCATGGTGCGTGCGCACTACCCGCTGATCGACTTCAAGCACTTCGAGCTAGGGTATCCCAAGGAGGTTGGCCCGAAGCAAGCAGATGAACTACGGATCTAGTTGCTTGACTTGTCGACTTCAATAATAGGTGACATCAACTTGTGCGGGATGTCATCACCACCGGCGTAGGAGCCATCATCTTCAAATTAGCTACCGAGAGCTACGGTCTCAACCAGCCAGTCCCCGGTACCAGAATCATCGTCCATGGAGTGATCGGAGGCTGCGGTCTTGACCAGCTAGACCCTGGTGGCACCAGCTTACTCAGTCAAGGTGACACCGCCACTGTTGAGCGGTGAGAGGGCAAAGAGCAGCGCCCAGCCGGAGCCCCGAGTGCCGACTAGCTAGTAGCCTTTAGCTATAGAAGGAAGAATAGTTTTTAGTTTATTGTAGACTTATGCCTCGTCAAGCAAGTCTGTAATAATGTACTATTTAATATAATGTAAGCTTGTGATGTTTTTGTATGAAAAATGTTTGAAGCTTGTATATTGTGTGAATGATAACTAAGTTAGAACATATATGTGTTCTGTTTTAGTTGTAGCAGTTGGGAGACACGTCATCCTGTTGAATCCATATGGCCCTAGCCAGATCTATGGTCTGAGAGCGAGGCACGGAGCCTATTCACACGTAAGAGCACACAAGTCAAACCAGGGAGCGCCCGCCGACCACCCGGAGCGTAGAGAGCGGGTCCCATGCACGCATGGGGAGAAGTCGGAGACGGGGCTGGCTCCGAGAACTTGAGAAAGAATGGTGGTCTGTCAACTAGTCTGTTATAAAATAATGATAAAAAGTAGTCTCCAAACAAACATGTTGAGTGAAACATAGATGCTTTATTGAAATAATCAAAGTACAAGATGGGTACATATCTTTCTCTTTCATCGCTTCAAGGGTAGAGATGCCTAAGCTTATCAATATGCCAGGAGTTGGGCAGCTCGGTGCCATCGAGATAAGCCAACCTATAGGAAGTAGGTCGTGTAACTTCTATGACCTCAAATGGTCCCTCCCATGGTGACAAAAGCTTGTGCATGCCGTCTTGATTCATCTTCCACTTTAGGACCAGGTCACCAACCATGAAGAACCTCTCTTTGACATTCTTATTGTAATACTTGCGTAGTATAGCAAGGTACTTGGCAGTACGCACACATGAATCAAGCCACTGCTCCTCAGAGCAGTTTACCTCAAGTTCTTGTGACTCATCAGACCTGTCCTTATCGAAGTTCTCAACCCTTGGTGATCAAAAAGTGATATCGGCAGGGAGCACCACTTCTGCACTGTAGACCATGAAGTAGGGAGAGGTGCCTATATTGCGACTGGGCTAAGTTCGGAGACCCCAGACCATAGCTGGTAGTTCCTTGAGCCATCTACTGGGTGCTTTCTTATTTTCTCTGTACAGTCTTTTCTTCAACGCATCGAGGATCATACCATTTGCCCTTTCAACCTGTCCATTAGCTCTAGGATGCGCCACTAACACATACTTTACAACAATGCTCCTTTCATCACAGAAGTCTCAGAATGTACTGCTAGTGAACTGAGTCCCCAGGTCTGTGATGATGCTGTTGGGGAGGCCAAAACGATGTATGATCTGATCGAGGAATTCAACCGCTTTTCCCAAGGATGCCTTGGTCAAGGGCATGTATTCAATCCACTTGGAGAACTTATCGATCATCACGAACACGCATTAAAATTTCCAGGGGCCGTCTTAAAGGAACCAATCATATCGAATCCCCAGCATGCAAAGGGCTAGGAGGCTGGTATGGTCTGGATCTCATGTGTTGGTACATGTATGCGCTTCGCGAAAAACTAACTAACACCTATCGCAGTGGCGTACCAGCTTCTCTGCATCGGCCACGGCGGACGGCCAGTAGAATCCTGCTCGAAAAGCTTTATCGACCAGGGTTCGAGAGGCGACATGATTGCCGCATGTGCCACTGTGAATATTTTCAAGCAATTTCATGACTGTCTCTTGAGTGATGCACTTCATCAAGACTTCTTCCTTCACATTCTTGTGCATGAGGATGCCATCGACCAGTATTGTAACAGAACCGTCCAAATTATAAGAGCACAAGTACAAAAACAATCACCGAAGTGATCAAATTCTCGCACTTGAGCCCATATAACTCCGGTAGTCCAATGAAATCATGAGGGATTTCAAACCAACCAACATATCAGCCAAGATCGTAGTGATTCAACATAACAAGTCACATGTTACAACCATTTCACAAGTAATTAAATATACATCGGAGTTCAACAAAGTTATTACAACTTAAGTTCAAAAGTAGCGGAAGCAAAGTAATTTGAAACTAACGTTAATCTTATTTCAAGTACATGCCAGTACCACGGGTGACTTCCAACAAAAGCATTAGAGAGAAGATAACTTAGAAGGATCATGCCCGTGATCACACTCCGCCTCTAAGGCAGGAGCCAACCAACTCTTGTAGTAGCCATGATACTTCACAACCTGCAACAAGTGGGGATAAAACCCTGAGTACAAGAAGGTACTCAGCTAGACTTACCCGTCAGAAACTAGAAATAAAGTGACACCAAGGATCATGCAAGGCTGATATGAAGTGGGCTAGCTTGACAACATTTTGCATAAAAGCTTAATATGGATAAGTAATCATTAATGCTTAAGCATCAAGTTAATTATCATTAACCTGTCATCTATATTAGAACCTGTACTAGAGCACTCACTTTATTAGGAGCAAACAATATTAACCATAGCAGGTATAAATTGAGGCAACCTTTCCATCGTTATCCAATTAACCATCCGTTCAATTTAATAGAATCTACGTTGCCGCTGCTCAAGTCAAGTGCTCACTAACCGTGAGCGACGGCTATTCGAATCGAATTCCTATCCAGCTGGAGGGGTATTTCTAACACTCACCGTGCAGACCCCTGCCAGGGTCGCACAGGTCACCTTTTCATATGATTCAGGAATCGCGGGTCCGAATGATGTCGCGACCCCAAGGACGACACTCTGCCAGGTGATAGGGACTCTAACCCCCCTTGGTCTCACGCTAATGTCCCCAAGCACATCCTTTCTCTCCTCCAAGAAGCAACCTACCATTCGATTCCCGGCCTGAACCATATTACTCGGCTTCGCGGTCAGAACGACTTATCCGGCCAACTAAGTGTTAGACTGCGTTCAACATGACTCAAGGACGTACAGCGAATCGGTCCTTAAACGACTCAGATGGGGATAGATCCACACGCAAGACCTCCATGCCTTGTTGCTTCACTATCGTCATCCTGCCCGGTCTCATTTCATTTTATTAACACATGGTTTCATTCTACGATAGCAAATATAGCCAACCGTGCCATATATGAATATCACTACATCTCGCAGGTGACAGGAAATCACCTGACTTCTACCGCTTAAAGCAGGGCTAAGCATCTACTCGATCCTAGTCTATGTAGGATTTAGGGATTCATATATCTGGACAAGGAATCATATAATGCAGCAAGGTTTTCAACCAACTCCTACCACTTAATGCAACATTACTTATAACATATATATAATTAATTGCTTTGAAGGTAGGAGGCTTATAATGCTCCGGGGCTTGTCTAGGATCCGACTCAAGTTAGAGTATGTCAGATGAATTCACTTGGCGAGCATCTCCCAATCTATCACTTGTCCGGTCCTTCTATCTTCGGGATAGATCCACTAACTCCATCTTCGGGTTTGGCTCCACATCAGGTCCTTCACGTGCTTCAGCTAGCGTACCTAAATGAGGTGCAATAATGCATATGTATGAATGCATAGAAGTGCAATAAACAAAGTAATCATACAAGCATACCAAAGTTCGCATAAATACCTAGAGCTAATTAACTTAATCCTTATTAGGGCATAACATAGAAGATTATAAGCACATCAATCAAGACACAAGTCTTATAAGATCCTAGGGTACCATCCCAAGTACTTTCAAAGGTATGAGTCACACTTCAACACACTAGCATGGCAAAGTTAATCAAAGCACTACAACTAAAATCTATCACTTTCTGGACATCCATACAGTAGATCAGTAAATCAATCATAACTGGAGATCTACAACTCCAAATGACTTGCAAGAAGACATTATGGAAAGATTATGAAATTATTTATATTTCATTTATAATCATCACAGCATGATTCCAAAGTTTAACATGTCAAATTTACATAAACACAGCAACTGATCTAACAAGACAGAGAGCAAGCAATTCTGTACCCCAACTTTAAACAGCTATAACTCCTAAACCACAAGGCCAAATGCCACCAAATTTTAACAGCAGCTAGATACATAAATTATCTACAACTTTTGTATAAATAAGTTTCACAACAAAGCACATTATTATGAAGAACTTTGCTAAGTTCCCAGATCTATCCAGAAACCTCATTTGCAAGAAATAATTATTAACTTATGTTGCAAACATATAATTAGACAAAACCAACTTTACCAACATGTCACACATGAATAATGAACACAAGAAAACATAGTGTCCATTCCTAAATAATTTCTTTTAATGCATTTTCTTAATTTATTTAGATAATTAGGTGGAATTATGAACACCTATCAAATTGCACAATAAATTCTACAAAAATTACAGTGACCTAAATATGCTCTCAAAAGTCTACTGTACAAATTTCAATCCATTTGGGCAAGTATATCAAGCTCTATGAAAAAGACAAATAGCTATTGCAATAATCATGTGAGAGCAAGTTAAACTTAACACTCAATATTTTCTGTGAACACAAGGCCATATTATGAATCAATATGATAGAGAAACATCATAAGGTAATGGAACAACATTTTCTATTTTATCATTTATATATTATTTATAAGCTATTTATCAAGCCTTAAACAAGTTAAATCAATAACTAGATCATACAATAAACAATGACCATGAAATTTATACCACAGTACATCCATATCATGACAAACCTACCATCAAAATTTCACATCATTTGGAGCATCACAACTCAAGATATAAAATGACAAGCAAAATAATATAGATTTCCTTATTTATCAAGGTCCAATCACAACCCTAAGAAAACAGTGAACAATTAGTGTGTTTAATATTTTTCCTAGCAAGTACATGTCATCACAAAATTAACAAAATAAGAATCATCATTTTTGGAGTTCTAAAACTCTAGATATGGCTCTGCTCAAGTTGGTAAGCATTTTTGGAGCATTTTTAAGGCTTAAATAAAGACATCAGAAAATATCTACAACATGTAACATATTATGACTCCACTGCATAGATCATTTCCCAAGGTTTCCAAAAAGTCCACTTTTGCTATTTTTGGATTTACCTAGCAAGAGATATGCATTTTAGAAGATTTACATAAAATCTGAATTTCAAAAACAGGATTTATCCATACCTAACCGAATATGCTAGGCGCACCCAAAAATACACCCAAAACAGCCACTCCTTAAACCGACAAGTGGGACCCTTCACCCAACCGGGCCCGCCTGTCATGCTCTTGGAGAAAGACAGAGAGAGGCACAGGGGCCTTCTTCTTCCTCCGGAAGAACAGAGCAAAGGAGGGGGGGAAACGATTCACCAGCGGTGCTAGCTCCGGCCAGGGGAAGGCCAACGGCGGCGAGCCTTGGGCCGCGCGTCCATCCCCGTGCCCGAGCAACTCTGTCGGTGGTCGTGGACGACTGAGAGCGGAACCGTGGCTCGCTGTCCACAGTGACCGGCGAAACTGCCGTGGCGGCTCCGTTGCCGGAGCTTGCTGGTGACCAACGGGGCCGAGGAAGGGGCGCGGGAGGGGCGGCATGCATCGGTGAAGCTGATGGCGGGCTCAAATAACCCGGTAGCGGTCCGAGGTGACCCGGCCACGGGAGCGGACGGCTCGCCGACGGGTGCTCCGGCGGCGGCTCGCTGCAGGGGCTAAGACGGCGAGGCGAGGAGCTCTAGAGGGGCGGTGTGGTATGGGGAACATGATGGCGCGGCCGGTTCGGGTGGAGGGAGGCCGGAGACAAGGAATCGTGGGACGGCCGGAGCTCGGCCATGGCGGACATCGCGGCAGCGCGCTCAGGGCGGAGCTGAGCGAGGGAGAGAGCGGAGGAGGGTGAGCAGTGGGGAGCCTGGCACGTCTGTGAGTGGCTCAGCGTTCAACACATGCGAGGAGGAGGTAGGGCACGCGGCAGAGAGAAGGACGCGCGGCGTCCATGGAGGAGACGCACGGCGCATGGCCGCCACGCCCATCCCTTAGGGGACACCTGTCGAGCACGTGGCGGGCTTCGGTGAGGCCATATTGGGACACCATTTTGGGCTCGATACAGGCCGATTTTCGAATTGGGTCAAATAGCAAAGTTGTTCATAAGACCCACAGATTAGGAGATAATCAATCCCCAAATCACCAGTGTCAACAAGTTAAGCTAGGGCTCGGTTTTGGAATTTTGCAATGCCAAACTTGGTCAAATTGATCCCAACTTTTTACATGTTGTTCTTCATAACATAAACTCCAACTTTTGTTAAGGGGTCAAATCATGTTGGTTAGCAAAATCACGAGAACGCGGGATGCCAACGTCGATGTTACTGGAATTAGGGCTTAAAATGGCTAAGTGCTGAAATCAGCCCTAAAACTGACTTGTGAGCCCTGTTTGAGCATGTTCCTCACATTTTCATGGCTTGACTCTTAAATAAAGTTTGTTCCTTATAAAATTCTCTACAACTTTGTCAAAGGGTGCACAGTCATGCAAAGCTTCTAGGTCACACTTTTGAAACGGTCAAACACAAGTGTTCCTGGGTCCATACATGGTCAACCATCACTTAGAAGCACATTTAGGCAAAATGATCAACATGAACATTGTTCCATTAAGTGCCCTAAGTGTAGTTAAGGTGTTGTAGGGGCCAAACATACCCACCATGCATAGGTTGCACAAAAGTGCAGGCCTCACATGCCTTGAAACATAGAACTCAAGTGAAATGCTATAGTCATTTCATGTGGTTGTTTCAAGATACATGCTACACATGTTCCACTAGGGTGTTCCACATGTGTCCAAGATGTGTTGCACATATTGCATTTGTATGTTGCACAACACTAGTTCCCATGGGATGTAAGGCAGGTTTTAGTTATAATCCAAACAAGCATCTAACTTATCATTTCATGTGACTTTTTTTATTCCAAACTTTATGAAACTTTTCCAGGGATCAATATAGATAGGTACCAAGGTGAGACACATGAAGATATGGCAATAACACCATCCAAACATATATCTTTGAAAATGGCCTATATGTAAAGCAATGATGCAGCATCCCACTTTAAGTTAGGCTCATCTCCATAGGTTGACATTGACATTGTTATTTCCACTTAATCTATCATGTTTGAGCTCAAACTCACCGCCTAATTGGTGATAAACACCTGGGGTGTTACAAGTATATACTGTTTGCTATGGCGTATAAGGCGCTCATTCTCTGTTCGGTCAGTATAACCAGTTCCATCCTGTAGATACTTGATAAAGGGAACCCTCTAGTCACTGTTATCAGTGGTCAAAAGCAAAGTAAGAGTGGTCAGAGAGGGTTTTGTAGTGATTGGAGAAGGAACCGTGGCCACTAGTTGCTGGTCTGGGGGCTTTTCGACCATGTGATCTTCTTCTTCCTTTATTGACGGGTTCACAAGATCTTGGACGAACACGCCATGTGGGTCTTTGGCTTGGGATGAGCCTAACTTAGACAACTCATCGGCTGCTTTGTTTTTATCCTGGACCACATGCGTGTATTCGATGACGTAGAACTTGACTTCCAACTTTCTGATTTCCTTGCAGTAAGCATCCATCTTCTCGCTAGTCGTGTCCCAGTCTTTATTAAGCTAGTTTATGACTAGAGCCGAGTCGCCATAGACATACAGGCGCTTGACACCAAGCTCGACCGCAATCCGTATGCCGTGGAGGCAGGCCTCGTATTCTGTAGTATTATTAGATGAAGGGAAATGAAGCCTAAGGATGTAGCGGAGTTTGTCTTTATTTGGTGAAATGAAGAGCACGCCTGCTCCAGCGCCATCAATGTTGAGGGAACCATCAAAATACATCTTCCAATATTCGAGTAGCCCCTAATCGGGAGGTGCGCTTAGGTCTGTCCATTCAACTATAAATTCGACCAGGGCCTGGGACTTAATAGTCATACGGCTCTAGAACTCCAGGGAGTAGGGGCATAATTCCATCGCCCACTTAACAATGCGTCCGTTGGCATCCTTGTTTTGGATGATGTCCCCAAGCGGAAAATTGGTCTTGACCACCACCCGATATCTGTCGAAGTAATGTTTCAACTTTTGGGATGTAATCAGGATGGCATAGATTAGCTTCTGAATTTGAGGGTACCTGGATTGGAACTCATTGAGTACCTTGCTAATGAAGTAAACAGGGCGCTGGACTTTGTAAATGTGGCCGGGTTCCTCACGCTCGACCACGATGACTGTAGAGACCACGCGATCAGTGGCCGCAACATAGAGGAAAAGGACATTGTCTTTCTGAGGAGCAGTAAGGATGGGAGGAGAGGTAAGGAACTCTTTTAACTGTGTAAAGGCAGCATCTGCCTCCTCCGACCAGCCGAACTTCTCTGATGCCTTAAGCAATTTGAAGAAAGGCAGGCCCTTCTTGCCAAGTCATGAGATGAAGTGGCTGAGGGCGGCCATACATCCAGTGAGCTTCTGAATATCCTTGATGTTTTTTGGGGGCTGCATATCCAGAACAGCCTTAACCTTAGCTGGATTGGGGCGTATGTCATCGTGACTAACGACGTTACCCAGCAGTATACCAGATGGGACTCCGAAAATACACTTCTTAGGATTAAGCTTCTATTGGTACTCGTTAAGAGCCATGAAAATCTGCTGGAGATTGTCGACCAAGGTATGGGCCTCCCTGGTTTTTACAACCATGTCGTCAATGTAGGCTTCGACAAGGTCATCTTTTATCTCGTTCTAGGGACAGTTCTAGATGGCGGGCTGGTATGTGGCCCCCGCGTTCTTGAGCCCGAACGACATTATCATGTAGCAGTAGGCACCGAAAGGCGTGATGAAGGATGTCTTGATCTGGTCGTCCTTATTGAGAGCACTCTAGTGATAACCAGAGTAGCAATCGAGAAAGGACAATAGCTCACAGCCAGCTGTTGAGTCAACGAACTCATCTATGCGAGGTAAGCCGAAGGGGTCTTTAGGGCAGTGTTTGTTGAGATCAGTATAATCGACACATATTCTCCATTCATTATTCTTTTTGCGTACAAGCACCGGGTTGGCTAACCATTCCGGGTGATACACTTCTTTGATAAATCCGTCTGCTAAAAGCCATGTAACTTCTGCCCTAATAGCCTCTTTTTTGTCACGAGCAAACCATCGCAACTTCTGCTTGATGGGTTTGACGGTCTTCGAGACATTCAAGGAGTGCTTGATCAAGTGCCGAGGTACACCGGGCATGTCCATGGGTTTCCACGCGAACATGCTTATGTTGTCCCTCAGAAACCTGACGAGCAAGTCTTCCTATTTTGGATCCAGATTGGCCCCGATAAGGGCCGTCTTGCTGGAATCGCCGTCGACCAGCTGGATCTCCTTGTGGTCCTTGGACTTAATGCTTTTGCGTGGGGCTTGCAGCTCTGGGATCTCCAGGTGGTCGGCAGGAGTCTTGGTGGCATCGACCAAGGTCTGCTCCATGCGGATCGAGAGGTCGGTAGCTTCAGCCAATTTGAAACTTTCCTCTTCACAGGTATAGGCAGTGTAGACATTGCCTCTAAGAGTGAGGACGCCATGCTCGGTAGGCATCTTGAGCACTAGATATGAGTAGTGCGGCACGGCCATGAATTTGGTGAGTGCCGGTCGACCAAGGATGGCGTGGTAGGTGCCGTCGAAGTCCACGACCACGAAGTTAACGTAGTCGGTGTGGAAGTGTTCTGTAGTCCTAAACTGCACAAGAAGCATGATCTGCCCGAGAGGTATAGAGCTCTGTCCGGGGAGAACACCCCAAAACTATGCCTCGTAGGGTTTGAGATCAACCTAGCTCAGTTTTAGAGTGGGCAAGCTATTGCAAAACAGGATGTCGATGGAACTGCCGCCATCTATGAGGACCCTCTCAAACTAGACGCTGTTGATGCAGGGATCGAGGACGAGGGGAAATCGACCAGGTTTAGGAATTACAGCCCACTGGTCTTCGCGGTTGAAGGAGATTTCTCAGTGAGACCAGGCTAGAAACCTAGGATCGGTGATGAGGCCGTCAGCATTGGTGACGCTCATGCAGGCCCATTTGAGCAGTTTGTGCTCGCGTTTGGACTCTAGAGACACCTTTCCACTGAAAACGGAGTGGAAAATTTTGGTGGGAGCGACGTATTGATGACGAGGATCTTTGTCTTATTCGTCATCGTCATTGTCACCATCTCGTCATTGTGCGTCGTTGTCGGCCCTTGCAGCATCATCGGTAGCTAGCTACTTGGCATAGATATTCTTGAGGAATCGGCAATTCTCCATGGTGTGATTGGATTTGGGATGAAGCTGGTAGGGACCCTTCAGGGCCTTGTTGTAGTCATCCTGGTAGTCACGGTGACCACTTGGCATCTTAACCTCATTGACATCATGATCGTCCTCGCAAGGATGCTTGCCTTTGTAGGCGTCGTGGCAGTCATGCCGCCGAACACAATTGTCTTGGTGGTCGCGATTGTCATTGTGCCAATCACGACGGTCGTAGTTGTCATTCTGACCATGGTCATTGTGGTTATCGTCGTGGAGTGGTAGGTGTTCAGGGTGTGATGGCCCTCCCATGTCTTCCTTGATTATCTTTTTAGCATCATCTGTGTCCGCGTAGTTTTTGGCGGTAGCGAGCAACTCAGAGATTGTGGTCGGCCGTTTCTAGAGCAGCGTGCTTTTGAGGGCATCGTGATGACGGAGGCCCTTAATGAAGGCCGAGACTGCCTCATCATGAGAGATCTTGGGAATCTCGAGGCGCATATCCGAGAAACATCGGATATAGTCATGCAGCGGCTCGTCCTTGCGGTCACGTATGCGCTCGAGGTTGTACTTATTGCCAGGCTGGTCACAGGTGGCGATGAAGTTGTCGATGAAGGCCTGCTTGAGTTGTGCCCAGCTATCGAACTGGTTCTCCGGCAGGCTCAAGAGCCATTGATGACTTGCTTGATCAAGAACAACTAGAAGATAATTAGCCATTACATGTTCATCGCCCGAAGCTGATCAGACGGTGATCTCATAAAGTGTGATCCACTTCTTAGGGTTCTCCTTGTTGTCATACTTCCTGAGCTTTTCGAGCTTGAAGTTCTTTGGCCATACGACTTGTCAAAGATGAGAAGTGAACTATTTTAGGCCAGGAGGACCATGCTTCAGTGTCATATTCGATGCGACGGACATTCTCATAAGCTTGATGGTCATTAACATGGCTAAGGATGTGACTACGGGTGTCACGCAGAGGGAGTTGCTGGCAGAGATCGCGGTTGGGGTCTTGATTCACTTCCTGATCTCGATTACCGTGGTGATTGCGGTTGTTATACTGACGACCACGACCACCTCTGTGAACACCGTCACCATCGCCACCGCTATAACCACCATCGCCGCGGCCATCGTTACCGCCGTCGCCACCGTCTCGAGGGTTGACTGGGGGTGGACCATTGCATGGATTAGATGGTTGTTGGTGACTTGGGTGTTCTAAAACATGATGACTCTAGCTAGATGCAATTGATGTGCTCGAGGTAATCTAAGCTCGTTTAGCTAGCTCAATGGTTTGGCCCATAGCAGCGATCAGATGTGCACGAATGTCTTCATGGACCTGCTGGATTTCTGATTGGTCAGGTATGCGGTCCAAGTTGGCCATGCCGACAGCCACATTGGCACTTGGAGTCCTAAAAACTTGCTGCTCGCCAACCCTGTCAAAGGTGTTGGCTAGATCTCCTGGTCTGGGTCCCCTTCGACACTCTTCTTCCTCAGCCTCCTAGTGACTACGTTCGACACGGCCGGCGTTGCATAGTTCGCGAAGCTGCCGTTGCTCATCGATTTCTCCCTCGACTGCGGGCTCATCATAGCTGACGTTGAGCACCATGTCACCACGTCTTAGTGGGAACCTTGGGATCTGAGAGAAACCCAGAGGGTACGGTAATGGATCCAGATCGTATTTGTCATCTTCGAGGTGTTCAACCTTGGTATGGACAGAGCGCGTAGATCCGATACTGGAGTCACCATCCTCAGGAAGTGTATGAACCGAGCCTTCACGATGCTCCTGGATACTGACCATGTTGACGGCGTTGCCTAGTGATGGTCGAGGTATATCTAGGAAATACAAATCTAAAACATGGCCTCGCTCCATGGGACCCATGAACAGATGAGGTGTACGATACACATACTCAGAAGCAACTTTTCTTAAGCTATATGGGAGGGCCTAGCAATCCTCTATCAGGGCTTGGTACCTAGAGAGCCTGAGGCCGGATGTTGGAACTAGGCGAAGGCGTATCGTACGTCCTTTAGGAGTAGTAGTGACCACTAGATCTGTATCTTGACGTGTTGGATGGTGAACCCAAACTGGTCAGGTAGATCTATTGTGGTGAAGAAGTACCTGCTCAGTAGATTGATTTGGGATCAAATTTACCAAAGTCAGGGTTTGTGAGAGCTTGTGGCCGACTTGGTCGATAGCTTCGATCAGGTCGGTGTTGTCGATCATCCTCCCTTTGTAGCGGGGAAGTGATCGACGAGTTATCAGCGTGGTCGGAGCCATTACTGGGTGGTCGGAGCCGTTGCCAGTGTGATCAGAGCCATAGCCAATGAAGATGTGGTCGACACAGATCGGATCTGTGCCTCCTCCATGGCAGTGGCAGTGAAGCTGTTGATGATGGTGGTCCAGGTGATCTAGCCGATGGTGAATGAGAGTCCGTCTGCCACGGCCGCGAAGTCGGGGATGATGACCATCTTGCTCGCCTGGGAATCTGGACGCACACCCCCTACCTGGCGCACCACTGTCGATGAGATATGGTCGGCAGTCTATCGAGGGGTATGCCCAAGGTAGTAGATTATCAGCAGACAGGTGCACAAGCTATGAGCTAGATGGTGACGCAAGACAAACACAAGGATTTATCTAGGTTCGGCCGCTGTGAGGGCGTAATACCTACGTCCTATGTCAGATTGTATTGCTCTATATGGAGAGATGTAAAGAGATGTGTTTTGAGGGGGTCCCCTGCCCGCGTTATATAGTCCAGGGGGAGGGTTACAAATCTAGAAACTAATCCTAGTCGATTACAATTGCTATAGCTGGCTAGATAAGGATTCCTATTCTAACCGACCAGGATCTTGCTTGATCTCCAAGTTTGCTTTCCTTCCTTGCGTGGGACACCGAGCAGATCAATCGGGCCATGCGTCATCTTCTGGTGGGCTGGGCCCTCCGGTCTGGGCCAACCCAAGTCTAGCTGTAAGGGTATAGGGGTTAATACCCCCACAAGTTATCACTACTAGAATAGAGAGGGCATCTATCAGATCATACTACAATTAGTGTAGAAGACCATGTGGATTTTCATTGGCTATATCCTGGTGAAGAAATTAGCAATGGTCTAAGAAGGCTTAGAGATGATCAGACATGCCTTTACATGTCTTAGTGCATTAGTGAGAGGGGAGTAGCAGAGGTGTTTGTGCAGATGTACAAACCTAGAGAGATAGATGATGATCAAGTGCAGTCTTTTGCCTGCAGTAAGGGAATGAATGATTAGAGTATAAAGGCATTTCACAGTTCGCCTATCAAGACTTCACAGGAAGAAGACAAAGACGAATCTGAATCTGAAGGTGATGAAGACTATCTACAAGGAGAGGAGGATACATCTAAATCTGACAAAGAAGCAAACCAATTCAAGACCATGCATGTGTATTAAGGAAGAATCCTGCTGCCAATGTGTAGATCCAACAAATTGAAGAGGAAGATGCATTACAAGATGAGCCTGACCCACCAATGTTTGACTCAAGTGAAGAGGCTAGTTATGACTCTGATCAAGCAGCTGAAGGTATTAGAAGAAAGAGCAGGTTTGCAAGATATGATGGTGAGGCTCAAACTCCAGAATTTTGTGTTGGAATGACTTTCATAGGAAGGAAAGAGTTTAAGGATGCCTTGATCAAGTATGGGCTAGAAACTAGGAGACACTTGATCTTTCCAAAGGATGAGAAGTCTAGGATAAGAGCCAAATGCTCATGGAAGGGCTGCCCTTGGGTCATCTTTGGCTCTAGCAAGACAAACAATGATAGATTTCAGATCAAGTCCTTCACTAATGAACATATTTGCCCCAAAAGAAAGGACAACAGACTTGTCACTGGACCAAGAATAGCAGACAAGTATGAGCATATCATTAAGGCAAATCCATTGTGGAAGCTCCAAAACATGAAAGAGACTGTGTTGATTGACATGGGCGTAGATGTATCAATGTCCAAGGTTAAGAGAGCAAAGTCTATAGTGATGAGGAGGGTGTATGAGTCTTGGAAAGGAGAGTACACCAAGATTTTTGAGTATCAGGCAGAGATAGTTAGAAGCAACCTAGGGAGTACTGTTGTAATATGCTTGGATCCGGATTATGTGGAGCCGGTTTTCTAGAGAATTTATATCTATTTTGATGCTTGCAAATAAGAATTCCAGGCTGGTTGTAGGAAAGTGATTGGTGTATATGGGTGTTTTTTCAAGGGAGCATGTAATGGTGAGCTAATCTGTGCTCTAGTGAGGGATGCAATCAATCAGATTTACCCCATAGCTTGGGCTATTGTTGAGAAAGAAACTGAAGATACTTGGACTTGGTTTTTGGGATTACTACAGAAGGATCTTCAAATGCCTATAGGTGGCAATGGATGGGTTATCATATCAGACCAACAAAAGGTACCAAAATTTTCTTGTTGTATGCTTTTCCTTCATTAACATATCCATAACTATATGTGCTTTGATATTTACTGTAGGGTCTTCTCAATGTAGTTGCAAATCTATTCCCTGACATTGTGCCAACTAGGGGAAGAACCATATGAGCCAATACTTTCAAAAGCCCTTCTAGAAATGTGCAAAGGCATCAAGTGTGCCTTTTTTCAACTTCTGTAGAGCTAAGTTAGCCAAGTTAACACCTGCAGGTGCCAAGGACATGATGAACATGAACCCTAAGCACTGGAGTAGAGCATTGTTCAACATTGGCTCCAACTGTGGTAGTGTCAACAACAACATGTGTGAAAGCTTCAACAATTGGATACTTGATGTCAGGGCCTTCCAATTGTTTCCATGCTTGAGGGCATCAGGACTAAGGTCTTTGTAAGGATACAAGAGACCAGGACTAAATCTGCCAGGTAGATTTCAAGGATTTGTCCAAACATTCTTAAGAAGCTCAACAAGTACATCAATCTAGCACAGAAATGTTCCGCCATTTGGAATGGAAAGGATGGCTTTGAGGTGAAAGAATGGGACAAGAGGTACAATGTTGACATAGATAAGAGAACATGTTTTTGTAGGTACTGGCAGCTGGCAAGTATCCCTTGTGCTCATGCTATCACTGCCTTATATCTGAGCTCTAAGTCACCTGAAGATTACATAGCAGAATGCTAATCTATTGAGCATTACAATAGGATCTATGATCATTGCATGATGCCAATGGAGGGGCTGCACCAGTGGCCAATGGACCCACGCAAACCAAAGCCTCCTGCATATGTCAAGATGGCAGGCAGGCCAAGAAAAGAGAGAAGAAGAGAACAAGGTGAACCTGCCAAGGCCAAAAAGCTTTCAAAGGTTGGCATCAAAGTTACATGCAATAAGTGCCACAAAACAGGTCACAACTCAAGGACATGTGGCAAGAGTAAATCCAAAAAAAGAAGCATTATGGAGAAAGGCAAAGAGGCAAGTACCAATATACTATCGAACTGATGAAAACCGAACCATTGCTTATGTTGTAAACTGAAAAAATATTGTTGCGTTACCTGCTAAAACTTGCAGGTACTATAGGAGGGAAGGCCACAAAAGAAGACTAAAATAATTGGAGATGATGCTACAGGCGTGCCTTCCCAGAGCAGGACTCATGGTGATGTTACTACCCAAAGCAGTGTGATGACCACACCTGTTAAGAGGAAGAAAGTATACCCTGCAAGGACAAGAAATTCTCCAAGGCTCAAAGTTGCTGGCAAGCCAGTGAATTGACGAGTGCTCAGTTCTGTGTTCAACTTTGCAGCTCGGTTTTGCAGTTGTCCTTTTGATGACAAAAATGTTACGAACTTAGCACCATGTTAGGAAGTACAACTTTAATTTGAATTGGAATTTTGTTCAGTCCTCAACTTTAAGTTATGTCAGTTTCAGAGTTTACCAATTCTGTCAAGTGTGTGCTGCAAGTGTGTGCATGCTTCCTCTTGCTTTTCAGCTATCTCTGATGCTCATGGTAAGCATCTACTCGTGCACCCAACTTCTGTCCACGCCTTTAGAGGAAATAGATTGCTCAGTTCAGGAGTTTCAATCTCTTTACATCACCACATCTCTGAGATGGATTGGAACTACCTGGATGGCTATGCTAGCTAACGTGTATGAATGATATTGGTACTTGAGGGCAGCAAGCATATGGACCTAGACCATCAAATCGAAATGGAGGATGCCGAGAAGGGGATACGAATTGAACGCCGAAGATCTGCACTTGCTTCACCACCGGCACGAGCACCCGCCCTAGTGAACCGCAACACCTCACGCCAAGCCCAAGAGCCGATGGATGGAAGGCGCTCGCCCTGATAGCCTCGGTAGGCCCTTGCCTACCTGGAGAGCACCAGCAGTAGCTGGGGACATGCTGATGCTGGCGGAGGAGGACGCAAAGAAGGCTACGGCGCCAGACCGACAGAGCCGGCTGCGAAAGCGCCCGCACCGCGGGCGCCACCACCGCCGCCACCGCTGTAGGTTGTGGCCGGCTGCCGAATAGATGTCTAGTAGAATTTGGATTATCCAATTTTTTTTGGATCCACACAACAAAGTCTAGCTCGGTCACCTGAACTGCTCGTGGCACCTATTGCGTGCTCCAGCATGACTGACGAACCCATCTGTTATTGGCCGCCTGCAATGAACAAAGAGACACCGGAGAAAACAAGAGAGGAGATGGGCTGGGCATAGGGAAGAGGGAGGGCTTATGTGCGCTATAGAATTGTGTGCCACGTCGTACGCTTGCATGGCACCCAATTTGGCAAAACTAGCCACGGGTCACCTAATCCGGTTTTAATTAGCTATGAAAGGTGAAAAGTGCCCTGGGTTGTGAAACCACGGGGAAGAAATAAACCCAAAAATTCTTTAGGGGTTACGTAGACAAACTGAATACATGGAGGGAGTAATTTGAACTTTTTCCTTTCTTTTTAATCTCTCTCTAAAACTTGCTAGTATTTCTCCATCATACCAACTTCGAATTTGATGATTTTTTTCCTCAAATTTTCTAGAATCATGCTCTATTAATTTAATGTGTTCTTACCACTATTATTTTGGTCATCTTTTCATGTGACTGTTTTATCAATTCAAAATTTGAATTTCCAAAAATGTCAACTTCAAACAACATTTCAAGAAAATGATTTCAGATGAAAAAGTCATGAACATAAAAGTTGTTGAACTCATCAAGATCTACAACTTTTATTTTGGTCATTGCTTCATCCAACAAAGTGGTAGTAACATTGTTCACAAATTGACATATCTCTCATATAGTTTCATAAACTATGTCAGAGATTTATAAATTTGTGAACATGTCTACTAGCACTTTGTCGGATGAAAAAATGATCAAAATAAAAGTTGTAGACCTTGATGAGTTGTACAACTTTGATGTTGATAACATTTTTAGCTGAAATCATTTGCTTTTTCAAAATCTTGTTTGAAGTTGTCATTTTTTGAAATTTAAAATTTGAATTATTCAAACAAAGTCCGATGAAGAAATGACCAAAATAAAAGTTGTAGATCTCGATGAGTTACACAACTTTGTTGTTTATGACCTTTTCATTTGAAATCAGTTACTATGCTAAACTTGTGTTTCAAGTTCAAATACTTTGAAATTGAAATTTTGAACTGTTCAAAAAAAGTCGCATGAAAAAATGACAAAAACAAAAGTTATAGATATCAATGATTCCTAAAACTTTGTTGTTAACAAATTTTCTATTTAAAATCATTTGCTGCTCCAAAAATTGTCTTAATCAATAAAAAATAGAAAATAATAAATAATAAAAATAGTAAATAATGAGCTAAACTATCTCTGCTCAACCCAAGGACCAAGGCCCAGCAACCTCATCTCCATCTCCATCGTTGGATGGACCAAATTGACGGTGGAGATGAAACATGGCCAAAACCCTAGATCGGCTAGAATAAAGGCCTTCGCATTCTTCGCATCCTTGCCGTGACCCGACCTTCGCCTCCCCTCCCCGCAGGCTCTCACCTTCTGTGTCTCATCTCTCTCCACTACTGACGCTGCCACTGCTGCTGCCGCTCCCAATGATGAGGACGGCGTCAACACCATGGAGCACCTCCTGCACCCGCACCCTTCGCCACCTTCTCCTCCGTCCCCGCTGGATCGACTACCTCATGGAGCTGCAACACTGCATCAACGATGACGGTGACCGCCTAGCTGCTCCGGCACCAGCCTTCCTCACCGAGCTCTGGATCGACACCTCCCACTCCTCCCTCGGCCCGCTTTGGGCTCCCCATCCGCCTCCTCCCCATTCTGCAGCAGGAGACTAGCGCAACCCTAATCCACCAAGCTCCCACACCTTCGGCTCACCGTCATTCCTCTGAGTCTCTCCCGGCCCCCAATAAGATTGGTGTTGCCACCCCCACCACCTCTCCATTTAGCCTGTGGCTGTAGATGAATTCTAGATCAGGAAAGAAAATTAGTTCTCCCTAGTTTCTGTACCATACTGCAGATGTTCTCATGCAGTAAACTTTGTTGTCAGTGATCCTTGGAGACTCAGCTTTCTGTTACTTGGAGATTCATACTGATAGTTTTGGGCAGCAACCTCCTTACTACTTGGAGATTCATGGTTGTCGGTTCCATATTTGTCATCCATCATGTGGGCTTTATATAAGGACCTAGTAGGCTGGTAGATTGTTGCTTAATTCACTCCATGTCTCAGACAATTTTTTTAAAAATAAAAATTGTTAATTGTACCAGCAGTATTTGACTATTTGAGGGTTAGGCTACGAGGCTCCTTGCAAACCGGACTACAAACCGGTCTTTATGTGACCGAGGCGAGTATCTTACACGGGAACCCTCTCCAAGCATTCCTGCCAAGGTAATTTACCTCCATAAATTACCGCACTCGCCCCTATCGGGGTTTAGTCTAGTTTTACCAGTTTGTCGATGCGGGACCCACGGGGTTCCCCAACGATGTGACTACAAGTCATAGGCCCTGGCCTGGCCCACAAACTAGAGCAAGGAGAGGAGTAGCATCCACTACACTGAATCCGAGTAGAATAGGCCAGACTAGCTAGATTCCTATGGAAAGTAACTTTTGTATATAGTTTAGGACACCTTCTTTGGATCCGACTAGGATTGTAACCGCGCCACCACCTTCTCTATCGATATAAAGAGAGGGTATGGGCACCCCTATAATAAGAGACAACACAACACAATCAATCCAATGCAACCGGCTAACGCCGACTGGACGTAAGGCTATTACTCGATCACGATCGAGGGCCCGAACCAATATAAATTGACTGTCTCTGCGTTCACCATCAAGTTCTAGTATACATCGAAGTCTGAACAACTGTCCTGGGTACCCCCGTGGTAGGCTATCGGTGGTCAAACACCGACAGCTGACACGTCAGGTACGGGGTTTTGGCACAATTGCGATCAAGAGCTCTACGGATTTCGACAACATGATCTTTCCAATTGAATCAATCTTCATCTTCGAATCGTGGGTTTACGAGGTGGACGATAAGGGCAACCTCCAAGGACATCTCGTCAAAGCTCTAGAAGCCCACGAGGGACTCACTCTTTTGATGAAGCTTACTGAAGATCTCGCCGAAAGGCTTACGGTGTCTGAATCGACTCGGGCCCCGATGACAACCAGTCTCGACTTGACATCCGGGTCGGATAACCCCTCAGAGTCCTATTCGGGTTCTTTTAAAGACAAGCCAAGTCCTTTTCCAATTGGACTACGAAACGCGGCATCAACCCTTCAAAACATCAATTCGAACCTACTTTAGATTTCTCTCAGAAAATTGAGTCACCTCCTAATCGGACTTAACAACGTGGCAAGGGCGTATCAAGACTTACTTCGAAATACGGCTGGTCCAGCACAGAGGCTATGTCTTACCGGGGCACAGGAAGGTCTTGTATTAACCGTAACATCTAAAGATTGCCTATTCCACTGGTCGGGTACTTGTCCCTAGAACAACAATGCCCGACTAGTTGAAGAAGCTATCACTCTACCCTACCAAGAAGGTAGTGCACTCCGCGATGCCAACACTTCGACTGAAATCATCAGTAACTATAGCAAGACAAGCCTGGTGCCAGGCCTAGAAGCCTTCATGATTTGGTGGCCACTACCGATGTCGCCAACTGCACCCGATGTCAGATCTTCAGATGAATCAGAATCAAACATATCGCCTAACGCTTCTGAATATGATGGTGAATCTAAGGGCCAGAGATGAGCTAGAGAAAGAAGAAACAAACTAAAAGAAGGTCGCAGACGCCATGCCAGGCAACGAAAATAAGCACATGACACGTACAAAATAGAGCTGGCCGAATACCACAAGGGGAAATCAGAGAAAGAAGCCAAAGAAAAGCACGTGGCCAGAGTACAGGAGCCCCTTATGACAAGATATAGGAAGCACTAGAAGAACTCAAAGCAATCTCGCATCCCAACAAGGAATAAGAACAACTCCGAGAAATTATCCAGACAACAGCCCTGAAGGCGCATGGCAAAAGAACTCATTCTAGGCTTCTCGCTAGGACAGCATTGCATGAACAAGATGCACAAAGTCAAAGGAGGTCTGCCTTCGAAAGACTAGGATCAAACGGGAGCTAGAATCGAGAGAAAAGAAGAGACCACACCCAGAGTAATCAAGTCAAGCGTCCAAGAGAAGAAAGGAGCAGAGCATCTTACCACTCATCCCCATGATTTATTCCTAGGCTAGCTAGCAGGAAGAAGGAGCTGAGTCAGAACACAGAGAAGCCAGAACACACGATAGGTTTTCCTATTTTCAAGGCAACTTGCTTTGGTACAGCTGCCTCACAAGTTTAAGCCGTCAAACCACTCCAAATATGATGGGAAGACCGAACCAAAGCAGTGGCTCAGGATCTACTCGCAATCAATCGAGCTAGCTAGCAGAGATGACGATATCAAGACATTATTCTTTCCCATGGCCCTAGAAAACATGCCCCTCCAATGGTTCGATAAATTGAACCCGGGGTCAATCAGAGGCTGGGAAGACTTGCAAAAAGCCTTCTATGAAAATTTCACAGGCACCATTACGCACCCCATCACACATGCAAAGCTAAAAGGACTCAAGCAAAAGGGAGGCGAAATCCTCAGAGATTATTATCGATGTTTTGGTGAATTACGTGCCCACGTACATGACATCACCGAACGAGAAGTGATTGAAGCCTTTTTCCCACGGAATCATGGCTAAATAGCAAATTCAAGATTTTTGCAAAGAAAACCTAAGGAATAATGAATAATTTAGACACGTGGTAGAAAAGATGATTATGGCAAAAGAAAAGACAAGGGAAATATTTTTGGACAAAAACAACCGAGAAAACAACAGACACAACTCAGACCGGAGAAATTTTCCAAATATAGGACATCTGGACAAGAAGCGCGGACCAGACAACACTGTCGCCATGGCCGACAAGACAAAAAAATTTCTCAAAATTTAGGAGGTTTGAAGATATCAAGAATATGCACTGTACATGGCACCCATAAGGAAACCACACAACAGGAGACTACCGAATCTTCATGGATCGGTATGGAAGAAAAGGAAAAAAACAAGGATAAATAAGAGGATAACAAGAAGAAAGACGAAGACAACACGGAAGGCAAAGGATTCCAACAGCCAAAGAGAATAGTTGCAGTAATCTTCTCTGGAGTTCCAGGTTCTAGAAGCAAGCACCAAGACAAGCTGGCTTTTCACAGCATCATGGCAGCCGAACCAGCCGTCCCAAGGTACCTAAATTGGTCACAGTACCCAATCTAGTTTTGAAGAGAAGATCAATGGACTAGTGTTGGAAATGCCAGCATATATCCACTAGTCCTAGATCCAACTATAGCAGGGATGACAGTCACCGAAGTTTTGATCGATGGGGGAGCTGGACTCAACTTTATATTTTTAGAAATGCTACGGAAGATGGGGCTAGACATCGCCGGGTTATTGCCCCAATAGGAATACCATTCTATGAAATAGTACCCAGCAAAGCTGCCATGCCGCTCAAGCAAATCACTCTAACAATCATGTTTGGAACACAAGCAAATTATCGAACCGAATTCATTTAGTTTGAAGTTGCGGACTTTGAGACATCATATCATCGTTGGAAGACCAGCACTTGCAAAGTTCATGGCCATACCTCACTACCCATAGCTCCTACTCAAGATGCCAAGACCTCATGAAATACTCTCCCTCTAGGGCAACCTGAAGCGCGCTTTCAATTGTGACATTCAAGCAATCTAAATCACAGCCAAAGCACAAGCAGCCGACGGTAGAGAAGAAATTACCACAGTTGTTGCACAAATGAACCCGGAAGAGCTAGATCCCAGCTAAGAAACCTTGCATCCTTGCACCACAAAAAGAAGTTGATGTAAAGAAAATTGACCTGGGTACTGGTGACCCTGAGAAGATAGCGACCATCAGTGCCCACCTCTCGGCTAAATAGGAACTTGCGCTCACCAACTTTCTTCAAGACAACAAAGATATCTTCGCTTGGAAGCCGGCCGACATGCCAAGTGTCCCAAGAGAGTTGACTGAGCACAAAATCGATGTCAATGAAGGCTCCAAACCAGAAGATTTTCACCACACAAAAAGGAAGCAATCAAGAAGAAGATTACAAAATTAATGGCAACCGAGTTTATAAGAGAAATTCTTCATCCAGATTGGCTAGCGAATCCCGTTCTAGTATAGAAAAAGAACACGGCAGAATAGCGCATGTGCATCGATTACATGGATCTCAACAAACATTGCCCAAAGGACCCATTCGGGTTACCGTGAATTGATCAAATTGTCGATTCAACGACATGATCTGCCCTGCTATCTTTCTTCGATTGTTATTCAGGCTATCATCAGACTGCATTAAAGGAAGAAGACCGGAGCAAGACATCTTTCATCACTCCATTCGGCGCCTATTGCTACAAAACCATGTCTTTTGGACTCAAGAACACCGGCGCCACCTATCAAAGAGCTATTCAAACATGTCTCGGTGAACAGATTGGTGACAACGTAGAAGCTTATGTCGATGACGTAGTAGTAAAGACAAAAAAACCCAGACATGCTAATTAAAGACTTGAAGCAGACTTTTGAAAATCTAAATAAGTGGAAGTGAAAATTGAACCCAAACAAGTGTGTTTTTGGGGTACCATCAGGACAACTACTCAGATTCCTGTTCAGTAATAAAGGAATAGATGCAAGCACTAAGCAGATTTGAGCCATAACAGAAATGGCACCCCCACGCTGTGTAAAAGAAGTGTAAAAACTGACACGAAGCAAGGCAGCCCTCAATCGCTTCATCTCATAACTTGGCGAAAAAGGACTCTCTTTCTTCAAGCTATTAAAAAAGACAGGCAAGTTTGAGTGGACAAAGGAAGCCAAGGAGAATTTTGAAAGCCTTAAGGTGTACCTCACCTCATCACCCATACTCATACCACCTAAGAAGAACGAAGACAAGATGTTATACATATCAGCAATATCTACTGTGGTCAGTGCAACAATTGTGGTAGAAAGAGAAGAAGAAGGGTATGTATACAAAGTATAGCAGCCGATATACTACATCAGCAAGGTTCTAACAGATTCAAAAATACGGTACTCGCATGTACAAAAACTACTCTATGCCCTCCTAATCACTTCTCACATGCTACGACACTACTTCAAAGACCATAAGATTACCGTAGTAACAGATTTCCCTCTCAGAGACATCCTACGCAATAGAGATGCGACAGGACGCATATCAAAGTGGCAAGTGGAACTTGTAGCTCTAAATATTGATTTCTCTCCTCAGAAAGCAATAAAATCATAAGCACTCGCAGACTTCATGGCTGAATGGATAGAAATCCAACAACCCATGCCAAATGCCTTCCTCGACCATTGGAAGATGTATTTTGATGGATCACTCAAGTTAGGCAGAGTGGTGCAGGTGTTCTTTTCATATCCCTAGAAGGAAAATAGCTTAAATACGTACTCCAGATACTATGGCAAACCACCAACAACGAAGTAGAATATGAAGCACTCATCCATGGGCTAAGGATCGCGACTTCTATCGAAATCAAATGGTTACTTGTCTATGGCGATTCAGCTGTGGTCATCAATCAAGTCAACAAAGACTGGGACTGCACCAAAAACAACATGGATGCCTATTGTGCTGAAGTACGAAAACTAGAGAAAAAATTCCAAGGACTAGAAATCCTGCATGTTCTACGAGATTCAAACGTTGCAGCAGACGTTCTCGCCAAGCTAGGATCAGACAGAGCGAAGGTCCCGCCAGGTGTGTTTGTAGAGGAGTTGCCATCACCCTCCATAAAACAACTCGGTGGGATAACCTCTGAGCCACCAGCACTAACAACCCAGATCATGGTAATCACTAGATCATGGACTCAAGACTCCATCGACTACATCAAAGAAAACAAACTACCATCTAATAAGGAAGAGGCCACCAGGATAATCAGAAGAAGCAAGAACTACGTCCTTGTAGGCGACAACTTGTACAGAAGAGCCGCGTCATCAGAAGTACTTCTTAAATGTATCTCAAGAGAAGAAGGAAAAGAAATCCCAGAAGAAATACACTCAGGTTGCTGCGGCAACCACGCAGCCTCAAGGACTCTGGTGGGCAAAACTTTTCCCACCTGTTTCTATTGGCCAATAGCTTTGAAAGATGCAGAAGAACTAGTCAGACAGTGCAAAGGGTGCCAAATGTTCGCAAGGCAAGCTCATGTACTAGCTCACGACCTAATTTGCATCCCTCCTACCTGGCCATTTGCATGCTAGGGGCTGGATCAAGTAGGACCACTCAAAAAGGCCAAAGGTGGATTTGAGTACATCTTTGTCGCAATTGACAAATTCACCAAGTGGATCGAATACAAGCCGCTCGTAAAATATAGCGCAGCAAAAGCAGTCGAGTTCATCCAAGACATTATGAACCGCTTTGGAATACCCAACCGTGTCATCATAGATTTGGGTTCCCCTTTTATAGCTATCGAGTTTAGAAATTGGGCACAAAACTGTGGCGTCAGTATAGTTTATGAGTCAGTTGCATACCCTAAAGTCAACGGACATGTAGAAAGAGCTAATGGACTTATACTAGCTAGATTGAAACCAAAATTATATGAAGAATTAGAAGATTATGGCTCCAAATGGATTGAAGAATTACCCAAAGTAGTATGGGGGCTACGCACTCAAGTAAGCAGAGCGACTGGATAATCACCTTTCTTTCTACTATATGGATCAGAAGCTGTGCTACCAGCAGATTTGATCTGGACATTCCCAAAAATCAAACAATATGAGGAGGGAGAAGCAGAACACACCTGAAGATTGGAACTTGATAGTACAGAAGAAGTCAGAGTAAATGCTACCCTTCAGTCAGCTTGATACCTCCAAGGTCTAAGGTGCCACGACAACAAAAGTACTCAACAACGCTTAGTGCAAGTTGGAGACCTAGTACTATGAAGAGTACAAAAAACTGACAGATGTCATAAATTACTCAACCCATGGGAAGGTCCTTTTATTATCACAAAAGTCTCTAGACCAGGAACATACAAGTTAATGACTAAAGATGGAATAGAAGTAAGGAATACATGGCATATCAGCCAACTAAGAAGATTCTACGCTTGAAGAACTCAAGACAAAATTTATGTAGCAACAAAACAATGTATAATTAGGATTCATGGCCAATGAAATAAAGATGATATTCCTCATCAACATTTATCTTATTATGATCTATCTTGAGTTGTTGTCACAACCAGATGAGAGCAAAAGAGCTAAAAAGATGCTTGAGCTCGCAATCCCAAGTCTTTTCAGGCTTGGATGAGAGTAAGGGTTATAAGCTGACACTCGAACCTATCCTGGGTTGTTTTCATAGCCTAGATGAGAACCAGAGGTGCTCACTCGATCCTGAGTTGTTTTCACAACTGGATAAGAGCAAAAGAGCTGAAAAGATGCTTGAGCTCGCAATCCCAAGTCTTTTTAGGCTTGGATGAGAGTAAGGCTAATAAGCTGACACTCGAACCTATCCTGGGTTGTTTTCATAGCCTAGATTAGAACCAGAGGTGCTCACCCAATCCCGTGTTGTTTTCACAACTAGATGAGAGCAAAAGAGTTGAAAAGATGCTTGAGCTCGCAATCCTAAGTCTTTTCAGGCTTGGATAAGAGTAAGGCTGATAAGCTGACACTCAAACCTATCCTGGGCTGTTCTCATAGCCTAGATGAGAGCCAGAGGTGCTCGTCCTATCCCAGGTTGATTTCACAATCGGATGAGAGCAAAAGAGCTGAAAAGACGCTTGAGCTCGCAATTCACAAATCAAGAGCAAAAGAGCTAAAAAGATGCTTGAGCTCACCTTGTCCCAAGTCTTTTCAGGCATAGATGAAAGTAAGAAGGCTGAAAATCCAACACTTGCCCTATGCTAGGTTATTCTCATAGCCTGGATGAGAGCCAGATAGCACTCGCCCTGTTCTGGAGTAGTTCAACACCGAAAACAACCCAACTAATCCAGTGCCTACACTCGACAAGACTCACGAAGATATAAAAACAAGAGCAAGACCAATTGGAGAGACACAACTCAAAGGAACCTAGATACACCTGCAAAGACTAAGGCTTATATCCAACATGCATTCAAGGAAAATTCCAAAGTTTGGGAAAACAACTCAGAAATATTCACTTGAATGATTCAAGCAAAATAGTCAAGACAAATCCAGAGAACCAGAATTTTTTTACAAGGCATAATACAAAGTATATCTTTACAAAAGGAAGGCACCCGGGCACTACAAAGCCTAACCATCAGCTTCATCATCAGAACAAGGGAGCTAAATATCAAGCTTTTTGGCAATGAAGGTGGCCAGATCTTCAACTTCAGGTTCAAGCTTCTCAATGGAATCCAAATAATTGTCATCATCAGCTTCTTCCCTAAGTTTTTCTGAAGGGACCGATGGAGCAAGAACATAGATATGAGCTAAAACATTTTTGACACACGTTTGGACCCCATTCTTCATGAAGCTCTGAAGACACTTAGGAATCAGCGGGATGAAGTCACCCCAGGTCCTTCCATCATCTTCAGAAGTTCGAAGAAGCTTTGCAACGGTCTTGAAAGATTTCCACAAAGTTGCAAACCATTGGTCAGATATAGCCAGCTTTTGGGACAAATCTTCTATGGTTTTCATCCCCTGCACAAGATCTCTGTTAGCTCCACACCTAATTAACTTGGCAATCGCAAGATCTTCTTCAGCACAAGTAATTACCTCCTCAGCACTATTGTGATTATTATGGACAAGTACCTTCATTTCCTCAACAACCCCAGAGAGTTTTTGCTTATCTCCACGGAGTGCTGGTCAAAAGCAATAAGAAGATATTATGCAAAATCAGAATAGAATTAGAGAAATAAAGAAGCAAATAAACAAAAAGAACTTGGAGCACCTTCACACTCCTTCTTAAGACCTTCACATTTCCTAGAGGAATCCTGCAAGGTGGCCATGGCTTCATATCTCCTCTGCTCCGCCTCAATAATTTGCGCATGAAGAACCCTCTTAGAATCCTGATGTCCTTATCACTCAGAATCTAGCTCCACCTCCTTACTAGCCAACTGCACGTTCAGCTGACTCAATTCAAAGGATAGCTTCTTTTCAGTCTCACCCGAGCCAAAAAAAAGCTAGAGTGATCCCGAGAGAAAGACTACTCCTGCAGAAAAAAAAAGGAAGGAAATGAGAAAAGACAGTAAAACAAACCGGGAAGACAAAAACAAAGAAAGAAGAAGATGAGTACCTGAAGCTACTCTCCAAAGGAAGCCGCACCAGCTGCAAGTCTTCCCCAGGACTCGGTCAACTCAGAGAGATGGTGGGTGGCATCAAATTGCAGCACCACATCCTCCTCCAAACGAAGACCGCGGGAAGCACGACCAGTAGCGGAAGAAGTCGGCTGAGCCGAGGACACCACCACCAAAGCCAAAGCAGCAGCAGCAGAAGCCCTAGCTACCTCCTTAGATGGACCTACTGCTACGGTTACCAGCATCTTCGGAGTTGGTGACTCTGCGGCAGCATGATCATCAGGGGCCACTATCTCCCTCACAGCCACCTCGTTGACCGTGCGTTCTGAGTCCTGAGACATAGTATGCACGGTCGCACCAGCAGACTAAGAAGAAGCCAATCAGAGGTTGGGGGAAGGCGAAGGTGAAGGCCTGCAAAATGATGGACAACCTCAATGATACGAAGATGGACCAGGAAAAGGGAAAACAGAAGCAAACAACCTAACCAGGATTCACTTACTTGGCCATCTTCCTCTTCATACTAAAACCCCCAAGTTGAACTAAAGGTTTCGATGGAGGCATAGCGACAGAAAAGACATCATCACCACCCCGTGCCAGGGATGGTGTGATTGACACCTAAGCCCCAGAAGAACTCAGGCTCGACGACCGCTTACTGCAAAGGACAAGGACAAGTCAAAAGAAGCGCTCAAGAATAACAGCAAGAAAATAAAAAGACAATGACAACTCACCAACAAGTGTCGAGGGCCGCATCATCATCCTCATCCTCCTCGCCCTCGAGCATCTCAACCACAGTAGCATCTGAGAAAGGAGAAAGTACTTGGTTAAGAACATGAACAAACTACAAAGAAGACAAAAATATTGAAATGCTCACCTAGGATCATGCTACCTACAACTTGAATACCTAGACGAGTACTCGATTGACGAGGCTTAGAAGACACCCCAGCGAAAGCATCGTCTACTCGCTTCCTCTTGCTACTACGAGGGGCTCGAGGAACTAGATGAGGGACATACTCAACGTATGGGATGGTTTCTACGATGGAAGCACCAGGAAGGATGGTGGTGGCTTGAGACTTACTGGTTGAAGACGCTCCAGCAAGGTTCTCCTCAGCTTTCACCCCAGAAGGGTTGTCATCAGCGGGGATCGGATCAATGAAATTCTAACCCAAATCCTACAGATAACCATCAACAACAAGAGAAGTAAGGGAAATGAAGACAGAAAGTACCAACAACAAAGGAAATATAAAGAATAAAGTACTCACAGAAGATAAACAACTTACAATAGGAGGCAGGTTATCGGCACGGTACTCAGGGACCGTGTCCGGAACGATGCTCACTCCCTTTAGAATTATCTTAAGGCACTCTAGCGCCTCTTCTTTGGTTAACTCCAGACCGAGGACCATACAAGAAGGGTCCTCGGCCCTGGAGTACTCAAAGCCATAGTGCTCCCTTGCCTTCAAGGGTTGAACTCATCGGCATAGATAACTGGCGATGATTCTAAAGCCATTTAGTCCTTGCTGCTTCAGAACCCAGATTCTATCAAGCAATGGCTAGATCTTCTTAAACTCTTCGCTCGACGGAGGGTTCTTCTCCCAATGATCATTGATCGAGGGACTAGAATCAGAGTGAATAGCAAGAGCGGGGAGCATGTTTCCAACGTAAAACCACTCGAAACACCACTCCTTCATAGAATCAACCAGGTCAAAGTCAAAAAAGAGATTCTTCTTGTCCTGGCGGAATTGAATCCCACAACCACCTAGAGGAGAAATATTATCACTCTGAAGGTGTGGTTTCAGATGAAAGAAATAACAAAACAAGGAAATTGAAGGGACGATTCCAAGGAAGGCTTCACAGAGATGAACAAACACAGACAAGTGAAGCACACCATTTAGGGTCAAGTGATTTAAGCAAATCCCAAAATATTGGAGGAAATGATGAAGAAAAGTAGAGGCAGGCAAGCAGAGACTAGCTCAAACAAAAGAGATAAATGGGACAATATCACCAGGACCAGGAGTAGGAACCCGGTGTTGGCCCAGGATCTTCCAATCGGCAAAATCCTTCTCCTAGATAAGGTCTCCGCTGACTAACTCACGCAACTGATCCTCCGTTGTAGTCAAAATTAGCCAGAGCTTCTTTGCAGCCCTCATGGTGATGAATTCCTAACTCTCAATGACCGAGAGCGACGCCTCCTCATCCACCAAGACCTCCAGCGACTTGCTTGATGACTTCTTCTTGCCCATATAATGACAAGGATCTAGGGTCGGCGGCAAAAGTTCGATGGTGGCAGCGACATCGGCGGTGGAACTCTAAAGGCCAGGGTTTCACAAAGGCCATATGCTAAAGGGTAAAGGTAGGGTAAGAAAGAAGAAGAAGAAGGAGAGCCCTTAAATAGATTTAAAACGGTAAAAACATGGCCTACTAGTCTCGCTTAATGTGACATGGGAATGCAACGTTCTGTTTCTTGCCATAACTGACATAGCTGAAATGATAGACGTCGCAACTTTTCACAATGGTACAGTGCAACGGGCAGATTTCAGACTTATCCGTTCACACTGTGCCATTGCCAAATTGTTACAGATCGCACAACTCAGAAAGAACTCACCATTCACAAGATTCATAGAAGACATTACAATACACCGCTAGAGAACCTAGATACTCCAAAAACAACCTGGATGATACTCAAAAGCACTTAGACAACAAAAAAGGAGACAACAACTGAGAAAGAAAGATTTTTTATTACAAATATCATCAAAGGGCATAAGGTTACATATCTTACAAGACCCAATAAACTCGGTACTATGATGAGCAAGGTAGAAACAAAGAGCCCAGGTAGAACTTGGCCCTGGAAACGACTATGTGCTCCTAGCCACAACATGGCAGAAGACAACTAACTTGGAAACACTGTTTTCTTCAAAGGAAGCACGCAGTGCATCCAAGACGGATATCAGCAGCACAGCGGGACAACTCGGACTAGGAGAGGCTCATGGACATCAGTCTACCCAAGCCCGATGTGATCCTAGATCAGGCGCTGATCTGCACCTAACAGTCATAAGGCAGTGTGGAAGGATCAACCCGGAGATACTGGATGATGGAACTCATCCGACATTACAAGACTTCTTCCACTTGCCACCACGTACTACCTGGTACAATACTGCTATGAGATTAGTCTACCTCTAATCTCGATCACAAGACTTCTTCTATTTGCTACAAGACTTACAAGACTCACAACTCACACCCGGGGGCTGCTCTACTTCACAAACTATCATATTCATGGCTACGAAGGCATCGAACTATACAACAAGACACTTGATGAATCGAAGCAGCACACCAGGAGAGTATTTATAGGCCAAAGAGCGGCGTACATAGACTGGGAGCACCAACAGAACAAGCCTAACAAAGGTCTCAGTGAAAAGACAGAAAGCAACAAGAAGAGGACACACGCGTGAAGGAACAGTATTCAAGCACAAGCATATTCAGAAGAATATACCAACACTGTACACCTCATGATTACAGAGAATTAAATTCAATCGCCAACCACCACCAACCTTGGATATAAAGCTGGCTACCTAAGAAAACAATAGAAGACCCTCTATCTAAGTTCTTGATGATCGAAAAAAACTTGGAAAGATGCTCATTGGCTACAAGGTACATATCCTGAGAAGAGTTTTTTAGTTTTTTCAACAATCAAAATTCAAGACCCTCTAACTTTTTGTTCCAAATAGCAAGAGGCTCGGGGCTACACTCAGTGAGTGCGCTTTTTTGAAAAAGCGCACGTCACTTGAAAAACTTCTTCAAGACAGGACCACTTCAAGGCTTCACGTCAAAAGGACCCAGAACAAGCTTGGTTCATCAAGCATAGTCAGAGAAACAAGGAAGTCTTTAAGTTCAACCATAAAATGCTCATGGGCTTGTCGATGTGGGACCCATGGGGTTCCCTAACGATGTGACTATAAGTCGTAGGCCTTGGCCTGGCCCACAAACTGGAGCAAGGAGAGGTGTAGCATCCACTACACTGAATCCAAGTAGAATAGGCCAGACTGGCCAGATTCCTATGGAAAGTAACTTCTATATATAGTTTAGGACACCTTCTTTAGATCCGACTAGGATAATAACCGCACCACCGCCTTCTCTATCGATATAATGAGAGGGTGTGGGCACCCCTATAACAAGATACAACACAATCAACCCAACGCAATAGGCTAACACTGAATGGACGTAAGGCTATTACTCGATCATGATCGAGGGCCTGAACTAGTATAAATCGATTGTCTCTGCGTTCGCCGTCGAGTTCTAGCATACGCCAAAGTCCAAACAACTGACCCAGGTACCCCCATGGCAGGCTATCGGTGGTCAAACATCTACATAGTTTTAATGTCCATAGTTATTATTCCCAAAATCATTAAGGTAACCTTTACCTTATCACATCATCATGATTAATCTCATAATTCATTATAATTCCATTAATTCACAATCGAGGATTTAAGTAATATAGGTTGAGTTTATTATCTAGTGGAGATGGAAGGTGGAGGGTTTACGGCGGAGGCTAGCAATACATGGTGGTGATGGAAGGGAGGTGGTTAAGGGATGGTAGTTAAAGTGGAGGGAAGGGATAGGTGGGTGTTAGGACTTGCCTCCAATCGCTGATTCTTGTGTCTCCTGTTCCTGTCTTCTAGACACCATCGGCTTCTCTCCACGTCTTCTATCCTACGCGGTCTAGCATCAACAAGCATGGAAACACAAACAAGGCATATGAAGCAAGCATGAACAATCAAAGTGATGGAAATGATCCTAGCTGGGTTGGTCCCATTGGGTGATGGGTTGTTATCTAGAGTTATCACTATTACGCCAACCTGAAGTAAGGTTTGGATGAACAGATTTCATCCATAGGGTAGGGCTTTTATGGGTTAGGTTAAGGTGGGTGGTTGGTCCGATGGAAAATCAGACCACATTATTGTGTTCACTATTATGTGAACCTGAAAGATAAAGTCTGACCAAGTCGATGACTTGTCTAACCTCTACAGGTCCACCGGGGTTAGCGACACATACGCACATGCATATGTATGTACCTAGGGTTAATTAGGTTGCTAGGGCTAGCCATACATAGGCATATATCGGGTATCATGCATATCTATGCATGTATAGATGTCTACTTATTTTAAGTGATTGGGTACATATATATTCAAGTATGTGTCATGGTACATACACATATGCGAATATACAGGGTTAACTACTACTATGGTGATGGGCTACCACTATTATTAGTATTTAATTTAAATATAGAAAGGAAAGCAATCAAACTAGAGTTTAAATGGGCACCAATAATTAAGAAGGGTACTATCATGTAGGGTTTTATTTTAGAAGATTTATGGTGAAAGAATTATAGAATTCAGGATTAAAATCAATGAGTTATAAATTTTCTAAGTTTATTGGCTAAACGTGAATGGAAGGTAATATGGATATTATTTCTATAATTTTAACTAATGAAAAATGAGTGGCAATTATCTAGATATGATCTGGGGAGACTCTAGTTTATTTTAGAATTTTCTAGGAATTTTTCTATAATTAATAAGACTTACCTTTAATATCATGTGTATGTTTCTCGTGTGCACCTAGCAATTTCTACTGGCCCAGTGGCTAACACATGGGGTCTAGTAGTCAATGTTCTAGGCTGACCATCACTATGCCACGAACCGATCTGTGGACCTGCTCCTTTCCCTCTTGGTCTCTGTGGACCACATCTACAGACGTGGAGACAAGGAGGTGGAGTCACTACTGTGTGGTCCCAAAGGGGTCAGGTGGCATGCCCTAGTTGGACTGACCGATGTGGTCGAGCGGATGTTGTTGCCCATCGGTGCCTCGCCCATCTTCTCGCGTGGCTACGGACCAAGAGAAAGAGAGAGACAGAGAGAAAGCAGAGAAAAGGGAAAGAGAGAGAGAGAGAGAGAGAGAGAGAGAGAGCAAGGCGGAGGAGGGAAACACGCCGGCAGCAGCAGTGCCCAGCACGGGAGCCAGTTGGGGTAGCAGGAGGCTCTGCATTTCTAGCCTAATCGCGATCAGAGAGAGGACGGAGCAGCGACGAGGATGGAGAAGAGGATAGAGGTAGGGAGGAGGGGCAAAGCAGGGAGGAAGATGGTGCACGTAGGGAGAGCAGACCATGGCGACAGTGAGAGCGCGGTGATGGCGGTGCAAGGTGCGAGCTGGCGATGGCAGAGAAAGGTGAGGGCGCGGGGCAGCAGCGGCTTCACTGATAAGGGTAAGGGTGTCCTGATCATTCCGTTGAGAGGGATAACTTCAATTTTGACTGGAAAGACATTCATGATCTGACTACAACCGTCTAAGGATGTTGTGCCTTAGCGATCGATACACCAACTCTAGCAGTTTGTCACGATCTTGTGGATGCATGACCAACCAAACCACTAGGGTTATTCCTGCAAGCAATCAAAGAACAAGCAAGAACAAATAGAACAAGCACTCAATTGCAAATATGAGATGAAGGTTCAGATTTGATACACATGAAGGTGGGGTTCTAAATCGAGTAGAACGGATGGTCTAGCCGACAAATGCGTCTATAAGGAAGTAGGAGCAGCTAAACTTACATCAAAACAAAACCCAACTAGTGGTGGTGGCTGTAGGAGCCTTATGTACATGAGAGGGCGACGAGATGAGTGCTGGGTGGTGCTAAATTGCTTGACTCAGTAAAAACAAAAGAGTAAAAACAAAAGAGAAACAAGGACATCCACTACATGGTTGCATGCAGCTCCCTTATTGACTGAAACAACCACTAAAATAGGTGTGGACAGAAAGGTCTCTGGAGTAAATCGACAATTGCGGCCCACTCTGAGAAGATATGAGGATATGGTTGGATCCATTCAAAAGTAGACTTGGTAAGCTTTCTGTGAAGTGCTAGAACGTCCCAATCGGATTCCGTATGAAGCCGTGGTGACTGTTGCAAGTTGGGACAATTCTGCGGTCCAAATTGAACTTCCAGAACGTGTTGAACCTCACACTTTTTTTCTTGAGCCAAGGGTGACGTGGTGGCTTGGTGGAGGACATTAGGAGTACTTAGACTTGGTCCCCAATCAACTTCATTAACCCTCCATGCTGTCCATATGCAATCTAACCCTCTTTTGACCCATGTAAGCAATTCTAAATAGGAAAATGTACCAACTTCGGGTGCAGCACTAAATCTTAACATCTATTGAATATAAACCCCATATAGAATGGTTTCACCTTTAGCTTTGAAGTGGTTAACACTATCAAATCTGAGCTGCTGATGTCCTCATCATTCTCCCCTTCTTGACAGCAAACCGTCCTCAGTTTGACCATTATTGGAGGACAAGTTGTAGGTAATAGCCAACCTTGCTCCCCTTCTTGTGACTTATCCTGTTTCTTTACAATAAAACTAGGGAAACTTGAAATGGCAGCCAATTGCATGAAAACTAACATTAGAAGAATGTGGCAATTCAAATCTATAAAAATGATTATTCTCTAAATAGCTAAGCTCACAAAGATTGTCGTAGTCAATGTAGCCCATTCTATGTAAAGATGACAACAATTGAGCTTCTTCATTTTCATTTACAATATGAATAACATGCTTGCATTCAGCACTCATTGATTCAGATTTTTTTGGATTATTTATGAGTTGGGGTATGCATATAAGTGATGCATTATCACACAACTCTTCTTTGTCACAAGGAACATTAAGCATATCAAAGTGTAACAAAGGAAAATCAGTAAATGGTTCCACAATTGATTGCTCTATGATAGCAAGATTAGTGGACAAATGCAGTTCAACTAAAGCATGCTCACCTTTATTTATGTTACAACCATTTGACTTACCTTTGATGCTCTTCTTAAATGGTGTAGGTGCAGCAAGATTCACTTTCTCTTTATATGTTTCACCGAGTGTCTCAAATTATTTGCTCTCCATTTGTATATTGACGTCTACTTGCTACAAATTGTTAGTAATAGGAGAGACAAGTGCTTCTATTGTCTCCTTTTTAAGCTTTCTTCTGGAATCACAAGTAAGATCAAACAACTCATTAAAAGGGTTATAATGTTTATCAACAAGAATATCCTGAATTTCCCCATTAAGACCTTGCAAAAACCTATGTTCCAAAAGTTCACCGGTTTCTTCTAAGCCACAACGCAGTAAACATAATTTTAGTTTATCCAAGTATTCTACTACAGTTTTATTTTCTTGTTTTAGAGATTGCAATTTTGTAAAGAAAATTTCAGAATAATAATCAGGAACAAAAACATCTCAAAACTGTATTTTCACATCTTTCTAAGATTGAGGAGCTTTACAAAGATGCTTCCATTCAGTTAGAGCATAGTTAATAAGAACACTTGAAGCAACTATAACCTTTTATTTTTTAGATAGATTATACTTTTTTAATTCATTGTCTACATTTAGCTCCCATTCAATATATGCATGAGGATCATACTTTCCTTTAAAATAAGGTAGTGCAGATTTTATTCTATCAAGCAAAACACCACATACCTCATGAGTAGCATGCTTATCTCTTGCCATACATCTAGCAAAGTGATGAGAATATGCTACCAGATCATCTCCTATTTCCATGCGGATTCCTGCCATGATTATAAAATAAAGAAACATATGCAAAAATATTTATGCTCCTCTCAATGACCAGGATGTGGTTGTTGTAATTCTATCATTCTCAACCTGTTCAAACAAGCTCTTACAAGTTCTCACCAAGCCAAACAAGAGGCGGTAGCAACCAACAAGACGGAAACCCTAGAAAAATGGTGTATCGGTGCTGCAGCAACAACACCTGTCAAGCTATAGTTGGATATGTGGAGCTATAGGAGGGCTGAAAATAATGTACAAGGAAGTGCTAGCACCACATTAGTCACAAAAGTAAGTTGAGAAATTGTTCAACGGTGGTACCGTGGCGGTCCTAGGCTAGACTGTGCTAGAGACGCAAGCCTGAACACAAACTAAGTCACGGTATAGCAGGAAACAAGGCACATGAACAGCAAGAAAACACTTCCCTTCTTTTCCTCCTCTCTTCTTTTCTTTCTTTTCTCTTTCTCTTTGTTTTTCTTTTCTTTTCTTTCTGATTTTTCTTCCTCTTCTTTTCTTTCACTTTGCATAATTAGATTTTAGAAAAGCAACTTACAATGTATTTCTCTTTTTTTAGGGATAACAGGAATACAAGTAGCAACTTAGATTTTCTTTGTGTACCAAAATCAAATTTTGTTGGTGTAAAAAAATAGCGGGGATGGATATGGTGTAGTGAAGATGTATATGATAGTAATGATTGCAATGGAGATGTGGATATGTATACAGTGGTGGAGATGGCAGCGGAGATGTATATGATTGATTGTGACCAAAACGTGACAAGAACTCAAAACTCTAAAAGACTAACCCTAAGACCAGCAACTCAACTCAACCGATGTAAACCAAACTCAACAAGCCCAAACTAAGCAGTACTAGTAAAAGGCGCAAATTGTCTATGGGATTATGGAAAAAAGAATCTACTATTTTTGGCCTTTTCTAGACTATGGGAAAATAATAGCAGACTGAAATCTCTCGCCGATCAAACCTGTGCTTTGAATACCACTTGATAAAGGTAAGGGTATCTCAATCTTTCGGTGGAGAGGGATAACTTTGATTTTGACTAGAAACACGTCCATGATCCAACTACAACCGTCCAAGGGCACTGCGCCTTAGCGATCGATACACCAATTCCAGCAGTTATCACGATCTTGCGGATGTACGACCAACCAAACCACTAGGGTTATTGCTGCATGCAATTGAAGAATGAGCAAGAACAAATAGAACAAGCACTCAATTGCAAATATGAGATGAAGGTTCAGATCTGATACACATGAAGGTGGGTTCTGAATCGAGTCAAATGGATGGTCTAGCCGATACATGCGTGCTAAACTTACATCAAAACAAAACCCAACTAGTAGTAGCGGTGGCTGTAGGAGCCTTTTGTACTTGAGAGGGTGATGAGAGGAGTGTTGGGTGGTGCTAAATTGCTTCACTTAGTAAAAACAAAAGAGAAACATGGATATCCACTATATGGTTGCATGCAGCTCCCTTATTGACTGAAACAACCACTAAAAATAGGTGTGGCCAGAAAGTTCTCTGGAGTAAATCGATGATTGAGGCCCACTCTGAGAAGATATGAGGATGTGGTTGGATCCGTTCAAAAGTAGACTTGGTAAGCCTTCTGTGAAGTGCTAGAATGTCCCAATCGGATTCCGTATGAAGCCGTGGTGACTATTTCAAGTTGGGACAATTCTGGGGTCCAAATTAAACTTCCAGAACGTGTCGAACTTCACTGTTTCTTTTCTTGAGCCAATAGTGATGTGGTGGCTTGGTGTCAAACCACCTTTAGCTTTGAAGGGTTTAACACTATCAAATCTGAGCTGCTGATGTCCTCATCATTCATGGTCTTAGCTGCGTTCACTCGACGAGGGAGAGAGGAGTTAGACTGTGGGGGACCAGAAGGAGGGAGAGCACAGAGCAGAGCAAGGCGTGGGTGGCTGCGGCTGTGGCAACTAGCTAGTGCGGCAGTGGTGGTGCTCTGCCCTGGCAAGGTGAGCTCCCGATGAGCTAGTTGTGCAAAGCGGCGCGGCGACTTGTGCCCATCGGAGAGAAGCAGAGGAAGAGAGAAGGGAAGAGCTGGGGCAGAAGAACAGAGTAGGGGAAGAGGGGGAGAGGAGAGCAGAACACGGCGATGGCGGTGACCTCGATGCGGAGAGCTCGGCAAACCTTTGATCCCCCACGCGTGCTCGAGCATGGCGCCACTGGTGGCAAGGATGGCGATCTCGGTGCCATTTTATAAGCGAGGTGAGGCGGTGGAGCGCAGGAAGTCAACGAGGAACAGTAGGGCGGTTGGGCACAACGGTCGGCGGCCATGGCGACCTCGGCACAGTGTGTCAGCGGAGAGAGTGAGCTGTCGCTGAGAAGGTCGGTTGCTAAGGAAAATATCTAGCGGCCATGGCGTAGCGTGCTTCACGTGTCCGAGTGCGCCAGCGGCGACGCAGTTGTAACACCCAAATTTTAGAGATAATGAATTTTGAATAAATTGGATAACAAATAATGCCAAATTAAAATAATAATAAAATATATTTGTTGTTGCATTCATGCTGCTGCATTTATTTTATTTTGTGTAGTGGTTTTATTTTGTTTTGTTTTGGCTTGAAACTTTTATTTGAGATAGTTTATTAAATAAGCAAGTAAAGAAAAGAAAAAAAAAGAAAAGAAAACAGTTTACTCACCTGGTAACCGGCAGCCCGCTCTCCTCCTTGCTTGGTGGGACGATCAGCAGCGCAGCAGCCCGTCTCGACGCAGCGGCCCAGCTCGGCCCTGAGCCCAGCAGCCGTGCCTCTCCCTCCCTCCTTTCGCTGACCGGTGGGGTCGGCCTGTCAGCCGTTTCTTCTACCTTCCACCGTAACCGGTTGGGACTCGATCTTCAACCGATTCGATTTGCAATCTCTGATTCTCTAACCGAACTAGGAGAGGTGGCTTTATAAAAGGGTAGCCGGGTATCTACTCTTTCTGTTTTTCAACTAAAACGATAGGCAAGCCACGGGAAATCAAGGTCTAGGGTTAGGGCATTGCCGACGTTTTCGGTTGGGCGCGGGTGAGGCCTTCGGGTGGATTGGTGGTCGATTTCTTCGCTTGGGTGAGTTTGTTATCTTTTCCTCTTCCTCCCAATGCTTTTCTTTTGAGCTTTTGTGTTTTGTATCGCGGAATTGAAGCTCATCGTAGTGTAGTAATGGCGCCGCCGTCTCCTTGTTGCCGCGCGTCGGATACGGGTAGTTGTAGCTAGTTTTTGTTGCTTGGGGGAGTTCGTGCGAAGCATCTCGTTCGATTGGTGCAAGTGTGGGCTCGAATGGTGGTCTCGGTGGGGAGATCCACCATCTCCGGCCATGGAGGAGCCGCCGGCCATGGGGAAGCCGCCGGCCGGACATGAAGAGGGTGACCGGATGACCACTGTAGACTTGATGATTAACACGAACCGTTGAATTTGAGATCAAGGGCTGAGATTAGAAGATACCCCTTCGCGGGGTAAACTTCTTAAAGAGCCCCTAGATTTGTTAACAATTAACCCGCTGTCCATAGCGTATAGTTGGAAATACGTTTTCGTGTTTTGAAAGCGTATTTTCTCCCGATTAAATCAAAAATACGTTTTCAGGTATTTACAGTTTTGCCACTAGAATTGTTTTGGTCATAAAAACTTCGTTTTAACTCCGAATTTGGTGATCTTTGCGTCTGTGTGATCGTAGTAACGTGTAGAAGAGTTTTATAAACTTTTATTACTGTTTTGTTATTGTTGGTGTACTGTTCTAATTGTATCTCTTTGTTTGCTTCGTGTATGTTTGATTGGATGCATGTGTGTTGTTGATTGATGATCGAGTATAGACGGTGGGCAATTTCTTGACGATCAGAAGTATTATTTTGAGCCAGACCAGCAGTATCAACAGGAAAGCTTTGATCAAGGCAAGTATAACATGGGACCATCCTTGTTGTCCTATTCACTGAAATTATCATACATATGCATGTGTCTTCCTTGACAACCATAGAGATTATAACTTAGCTATTGATATCTTGTTTCCTTGTCACCTATGGGTTATGCATTTGGGTAGCTACTGCTAGCGCTTAATTATGAACAATGATCTTGTAATTTGACTAATGGATTATGCAATCAACCAATTAAGATGATGTTATTTCTGTTGAAAGGGGGCTAGAGCATGTGGGTTATTTTGATGCTCTAGTTACTCTCCGTAAGGACTTACCTGTAAGTGATAACCGGGACATACAGTATAGCTGTGAGGGCTATATGGCTCTAGCTCTAGTTGTTCAAGAGACCTTTTCTAGCTTGTTAGAGGTTACCTTAAATGGTGTAAGAATGGCTTGCCACGTTGGGTGTAGTGCGAGCCCCTGGCCTAGTGTGTATAGGCTGCGGTTGTTGTGCCACAGGGAAGGGGGGTTCTACATCTGCCTGCCGAGTGAATCTAATGGCCCTAACTTGTTAGACGAACTTTTGAATGGCTTTATATGGTCTCTGATGTTTTGGGCCTTGCAAACCCATGCATTTGGAAATCATGACTCACAGTGAAAGTGTACACCTCTGCGCAGAGTTTAAAAATTGGTATACTAGCCGTGCTCACGGATACGAGCGGCCTTGGGGATTCTTACAGAATAGTTGATCACCATTGTTATATCATGCTTAATTATTGTTGATTATTATTATGCTTATGTTAATGCTATTCATTATCCTTATTACAATTGATCATTGATTCATTAATGGGATTTGGATTACCTTGATGCTACTCAATTGCTAATTATATGATGATTAAACGCTAAACGTAGTCAAACAGTGTCTAGCCTTTTTGAGCCTCATGAACCCTATGTTATACTTGTTGAGTTCGACATGGACTCACTCTTGCTATTTCCCCAACACTCCAGTGTGTAATAAGATGCTACTCGGAAAAAGGACAAAGGTGTAGTGGAGTTTCCAGAAGACTAGTAGAAGTGCTAGGCATATGTTACCCCCAGTCAGCCGTCCCTGAGAAGAATGGAGCCCGAAGTTTAGTCACCGTTCCGTGATACTCTGATGTAAGTGTTAATATAGCTATGTATACATTATATAATAACATTGTTTCTGATACTTTTTCATTCTGGCATATGTGTGGACTTCCTGGGCACACATATGATTAGCCTGGTTTTGTTCTTTAGAAAACCGGGTGTGACAGAGTGGTATCAGAGCGGTGTTGACTGTAGGACGTATGCCAAGTAGCACTGGACGCATTTAAAACTCATTTTACTATAAAACTATTTTTGGTCATCCCTTGACTCATTAATTTTGACTATCTCCTCTTCCTTGTCCTATTGTAACCCCTCCTTGATAGCTTCCTTTGACCTATTATTTCTTACTCCCTTGGATTTTGTTTTATGTTGTTTTTACTAAAAGTTTTCTGATCTTACCTGGTTCAAAGATTCGATGGCTTTTCATCATCCATACTTTTCCCTTAGGATGACCACCATTGTTGAAGAAGCACGTGTAGTACCGATGATGTGATGTGTGCTTGTTTTGCTTGATGTGTTGCTTGTGTGTTGTTCTTGTTCTTGTGTTTCAAAGGTAGGCCTGGAAGGTATAAGTCTTGAGAAGTAGTTCGATCTTTGTTAAGTGGGGTAGCATCTGCTATCAACAACAGTAAGTCCTGAATATCTCAAGCGACGAGGCATGAGGAGGCATGAAGAACTAAAGATCAAACTTTATCTTTCTTGTCATCTTTTGGCTATCCTCGATTCATGTCTTATATCTCATCAACATAAAGCAAAGAAGCATGAAGACTTGAAGATTAGTGTTATCTATCTCTCTAGTGTCTTTGAATCTCGTTTCTACCTTATCCTGTTTTTTTTATAGCAGTCTGTCTACCTTAGCTTATATCTCTATTTTTGGATGCCCAAAAATCATGGATAAATTCTGGACAATAGTAGACTTTAATATCTTTCTCTGACCGTAAGAACCACTCTGATATCTATTATGGTTTGGGATTTATGAAAATCACAAGGCGATGCATCTGTGCTGTCAGCAATCTGGAATAGTTTCTGTTGTGCACAGTTTTCGACTACCTTAACTGCAGAATCTGGAGAAGAATTCTATAAGGAAGTTGTAGTAAATTTGATAAGCTTTCCAACGGTATAAGCTACAATATCATTGGATTCGTAGAACTCGAGATATAACTGTATTTCTGCACTGCTATTTTTCTGCTCGCGAGGAAGTGCAGGTTACTTGTTCTTGCATATGCTCATGAGTCTCTTTGACATGATAGAAGGACACGATAGTAGTTATCACTCAGAAACAAATGCAAGCTATCCTTTGTTGTACTCTAGTTGATCTCTTCTTAAGAGGGTTTGTCGAACTAAAAGACGATACAAGATGGAGGTTTATATGTTATATTTCGTCACCTGGAAGCATCAGCTAGCTACATGGTTGTAAAGTCACTATCGAGCGCAGGTATTTTTTTTAGGGTTGGTAACCTGTTAGAACATCTATAAGAATCATAAGGGTCTAAAGGAGACATTTATAAAGTTGGTTATGAGCTTGTGGCATCATCATTGCATAAGAGTTGCTGAAGGAAAAAGAACTTAAGGAGCAAGCTTATAAGGAGATTGACCAATTAAGGGCGGAGTTAGGTCGTCCCAAGATTTATTAGAAGCTTAACTAGGAAATAGGAAAAATCCCTATGTAATAAGAACGATAGTAGTTGCGAGTCAATTTTAAGTTGGATTGTTTTGAGAGTCAGTTTGTGGTGTGAACAATTATGTGATTGATGGATTGTTAATGTGATAATGTGTGATTTGGATCTTTGTAATGTGTGCTGGAGTTTTGTAGACAGGCCTACAAGTTCCATGGTTAAGAATATTAAGTTTGATCAAAATATATTAGTTGGTTATGAGGTGAACATAGTTCTGTCCTTTGCTGATTTTTAGGTCAGTCTGGGATGTTTAAGAAATAACTTAAAATCCATTAATGGGAAATTTAAGAAATTATACTGGGAACAATTAGACTTCTATATCTTTCCAACCCCGCAAGAATCACTCTAATATCTATTAAGAGCTAAGAGATATATCTATTTCAAGTTGGGGTTACTGCACAGTCTGGAATTCTGAAACAGTTTCGGTTAAGTTCAGTTTTTGGCCAATTATTTTACAGATTCAGAAAAAGTGTTGTGAATAAAAGTTGTAGATAATTTTGTAAGCTTTCCAACCATGTAAAGATCATCTGAATTGGACGTCTTTAGCTCGAGATATAACAGTTTTACTGAGTTACTGAAATTGGAATTTGCACAGAGAAATCAGATTTTGCTTATCTATTGAATTGGAAACCACCTATTGATGTTAGCGAGATTCGTAGTTTCTTGGGATTAGCTGGATATTACAGATGGTTCATTGAAGGGTTTTCTAAACTTGCTAAACCTATCACATCTCTGTTAGAGAAGAATGCCAAGTTTGTGTGGTCAGATAAATGTCAAGCTAGTTTTGAGGAATTGAAGAAGAGGTTGACTACAGCGCCTATTTTGGTTTTACCAGATTTGAGTAAGAAGTTTTCTATTTATTGTGATGCTTCTCGTCAAGGTTTGGGATGTGTTTTTATGCAAGAAGGCAGAGTTGTGGCTTATGCATCTAGGCAGTTGAGAAAGCATGAGTTGAATTATCCTACACATGATTTGGAGTTAGCAGCTGTGGTTCATGCTTTAAAGATTTAGAGACATTATTTGATTGGACATAAGAGTGATATATACACTGATCATAAGAGTTTGAAGTATATTTTCACTTAGTCAGACCTGAATTTGAGGCAACGCAGATGGTTAGAGTTGATTAAGGATTATGATATTGAGATACACTATCATCCTGGTAAGGCTAATAAAGTAGCTGATGCTCTTAGTAGAAAAAGTTATGCCAATGAGATACGGACGTTGTCTATGACTAGGGAGTTATGTGCTGAATTTGAATATTTGAATTTGGGAATTGTTACTAATACAATGGAATTAGTGATAGAGCCTACTTTAGAGTAAGAAATTTACAAGGGTCAGTTGAAGGATGAGAAACTGAAGAAGATAGCAGAAGATATAGTGATTGGTAAGTCACCAGGGTTTTCGAATGGATGATAATGGGATTTTGTGGTTTGGAAAGAGGCTGTGTGTATCTGAGGATCAAGCTGTTCGACAGGCAATTCTTAGCGAAGCTCATGAGTCAGCTTATTCCATTCATCCTGGTAGTACTAAGATGTATTTGGATCTAAAACAGAAATATTGGTGGGTTGGATTAAAGCAAGATGTGGCTGAGTATGTGGCATTGTGTGACACTTGTCAGAGGGTGAAAGCAGAGCATCAAAGACCTGCTGGATTGTGCAACCAATGAAGATTCCTGAATGGAAGTGGGAGGAAGTTGGTATGGACTTTATAGTAGGGTTACCGCGTACTCAGAGAGGTTATGATTCTATTTGGGTGATAGTGGATAGATTGACTAAAGTTGCTCATTTTATACCAGTCAAGACTAAATTACACGGGAGTATAATTAGCTACCTTGTATATAGAAAGAATAGTATGTTTGCATGGAGTTCCAAAGAAGATTGTATCTGATCGAGGATCGCAGTTTACGTCGCATTTTTGGAAAGCTGTGCATGAATCATTGGGAACAAAATTGAATTTTAGTACAGCATATCATCCATAGACAGATGGACAGACTGAAAGGACCAACCGGGTATTAAAGGATATGTTGAGAGCTTGTGCATTGCAATATGGAACTAGTTGGGATAAGAGTTTGCCTTATGCAGAATTTTCTTACAATAATAGTTATCAACAGAGTCTTAAGATGGCACCGTTTGAAGCTTTGTATGGACGTAAGTGTAGAACTCCATTGTTTTAGGATCAGACAGGTGAATCTCAGGTGTTTGGTACAGATGTTCTTAGAAACGCAGAAGATCAAGTGCGAGTGATTCGTGAGAATTTGAGAGTAGCACAGTCTCGTCAGAAGAGTTATGCTGATAATAGGAGAAGAGATCTAGTTTTTGAGGTAGGTGATTATGTCTATTTGAAGGTGTCACCTATGAGAAGTGTGAAGAGGTTTAACATGAAAGGTAAACTAGCACCAAGGTATGTTGGACCATTTAAAGTTATTACTAGACGTGGGGAAGTTGCTTATCAATTAGAGTTGCCTGAAAATTTATCTGGAGTACATGATGTGTTTCATGTTTCACAACTTAAGAAGTGTTTGCATGTGTCTGAGGAGCAGATACCTTTAGAAGAATTGACTGTTAAGGAGGATCTTACATATGAAGAGTTTCCGATCAAGATTTTAGAGACTGCTGAGAGAGTTACTCGAAGTCGGATTATTAAGATGTGTAAAGTACAGTGGAATCGATATTCAGAGGCAGAGGCAACTTGGGAAAGAGAGGATGAATTAAGGAAATCGTATCCGCAATTGTTTGAGTAAGCAGTTCAATCTCGAGGACGAGATTCTTTTAAGGGGGGTAGAATATGTAACACCCAAATTTTAGAGATAATGAATTTTGAATAAATTGGATAACAAATAATGCCAAATTAAAATAATAATAAAATATATTTGGTGTTGCATTCATGCTGCAGCATTTATTTTATTTTGTGTAGTGGTTTTATTTTGTTTTGTTTTGGCTTGAAACTTTTATTTGAGATAGTTTATTAAATAAGCAAGTAAAGAAAAGAAAAAAAAAGAAAAGAAAACAATTTACTCACCTGGTAACCGGCAGCCCGCTCTCCTCCTTGCTTGGTGGGCCGATCAGCAGCGCAGCAGCCCGTCTCGGTGCAGCGGCCCAGCTCGGCCCTGAGCCCAGCAGCCGCGCCTCTCCCTCCCTCCTTTCGCTGACCGGTGGGGTCGGCCTGTCAGCCGTTTCTTCTACCTTCCACCGTAACCGGTTGGGACTCGATCTTCAACCGATTCGATTTGCAATCTCCGATTCTCTAACCGAACTAGGAGAGGTGGCCTTATAAAAGGGTAGCCAGGTATCTACTCTTTCTGTTTTTCAACTAAAACGATAGGCAAGCCACGGGAAATCAAGGTCTAGGGTTAGGGCATTGCCGACGTTTTCGGTTGGGCGCGGGTGAGGCCTTCGGGTGGATTGGTGGTCGATTTCTTCGCTTGGGTGAGTTTGTTATCTTTTCCTCTTCCTCCCAATGCTTTTCTTTTGAGCTTTTGTGTTTTGTATCGCGGAATTGAAGCTCATCGTAGTGTAGTAATGGCGCCGTCGTCTCCTTGTTGCCGCGCGTCGGATACGGGTAGTTGTAGCTAGTTTTTGTTGCTTGGGGGAGTTCGTGCGAAGCATCTCGTTCGATTGGTGCAAGTGTGGGCTCGAATGGTGGTCTCGGTGGGGAGATCCACCATCTCCGGCCATGGAGGAGCCGCCGGCCATGGGGAAGCCGCCGGTCGGACATGAAGAGGGTGACCGGATGACCACTGTAGACTTGATGATGAACACGAACCGTTGAATTTGAGATCAAGGGCTGAGATTAGAAGATACCCCTTCGCGGGGTAAACTTCTTAAAGAGCCCCTGGATTTGTTAACAATTAACCCGCTGTCCATAGCGTATAGTTGGAAATACGTTTTCGTGTTTTGAAAGCGTATTTTCTCCCGATTAAATCAAAAATACGTTTTCAGGTATTTACAGTTTTGCCACTAGAATTGTTTTGGTCATAAAAACTTCGTTTTAACTCCGAATTTGGTGATCTTTGCGTCTGTGTGATCGTAGTAACGTGTAGAAGAGTTTTATAAACTTTTATTACTGTTTTGTTATTGTTGGTGTACTGTTCTAATTGTATCTCTTTGTTTGCTTCGTGTATGTTTGATTGGATGCATGTGTGAAAGCATCTAGGCCCCGAGGTTTGGTTTCGGCAATTGATGACAACGCTTTATTACCATGACTAACGTGTGTTTTGCAGAAACTTTGGTAAGTTAGGTCATGGAGGTCTTAACTGCTTTGGGCACCATGGTATTCATGCCCCTTGATGGAAATCGTTTCGGTTTTCAAAAGAGTGACGTCAAGATTAAGGACGGTTAGTTCCGGATGTCGAGGTGTTGAGAGACATTTGGAATAGTCGTTAGGATCTTCGTTTCTTCTCTTTTGGCCGTACTATAAAGGGGGGCAAGAGCGGGTAGCTTGACCTAGGCGAGTCCTATGTTTAGGTGTGGTGCACACTTGTTAAACTTGGCGCTAGGCAGCTCTAGAATAGCTCAAAGTTCAGTTGGGAGCAACTTAGTTGAAGTTGTGACGCTTTTCGGAGAGTTTCGGGTCGTTTTCCCGTGACCGGACGCGGTCCTCGGCATGAACGGACGCGTCCGGTCAGTTCAATTCCGCGGTTGGGGTTTCAGCTCTGAGCACCGGACGCGGTCCTCGCGAGGACCGGACGCGGTGGTCAGAAGTCAACACGTGTCACTTAAGGGAAACACCCGATCGGACGCGACCTGGGTGTGATCGGCGCGTCCGGTCATAGTCCAGTAAGGTCCTGAGACGACCGGACGCGTCCGGTCATCACCGATCGGACGCGGTAGCGCGTCCGGTGCGAGTACAGTAAGCTCCACGCATGATCAGACGCGTCCGGTCACCCCTGACCGGTGCGTCCGGTCATTTAGGTGTTTTCGGTTTTTGACCGTTACGAGCGACCGGCGCGTCCGGTCAGTACGACCGGCGCGTCCGGTCAGCTCGAGTTTTGCTAAGTCAGCAGGTAACGGTTCGTTTCGTCTGTGGGGTGTATAAATACATCCCCACCACCTCTTTTAGAGGTCTCTTGCTCATTTGATCAGCTGATAAACACCTTTTGAAGTGCAAGGTAGTGCAAGAGCACTAGTGAGGATAGAGATTTAAGAATCAAAGCTTGAGAGTTCCTCACTAGCGATTAGAGAGTAACAAGTGTGCATCCACTTTCTCATTTAGGCTCGTAGTGGTCAAGTGAGAGTTCTAGCTTGTTACTCTTGGTGATCGCCATCACCTAGACGGCTTGGTGGTGATTGGGAGTTTGGTGTTCATCCGGCGGAGCTTGTGGATGACCCAACTCATCTTGTGAGCGGTTGTGGGTGATTCACCGCGACGGAGTGTCAAAGAATCAACCCGTAGAGAGCACTTGATCCTTGCGCGGATCAAGGGGGAGCGACACCCTTGCGCGGGTGCTCCAACGAGGACTAGTGGGGAGTGGCGACTCTCCGATACCTCGGAAAAACATCGCCGTGTTCCTTGCCCCTTTACATTCAAGCATTTACTTTCTCGTATTTACTTACATTGCTTGTTTACTTCCTAGACTTGCCATGTTAGACTAGGATTGGAAACTAGGGTGCAAAACTTTGTATCGGTAGACTCTCTAGGAACACAAGTAGACACTAGGGGTGAATTCCAGCTTGTAGGATTTATTCCTTGCATTTATTTTTAGAAAAGCCCAATTCACCCCCCCTCTTGGGCATCTTGATCCTTTCAATTGGTATCGGAGCCGTGTTGCTCTACTTTTAGGCTTTACCGCCTAGAGCAAGATGTCTAATGGGGAAGGACCACCTCCCACTTTTGATGGAGACGATTTTCCATATTGGAAAATTCGTATGGAGGCGTACCTCGAAGCCATAGATGTTGGGTGCCTTAGAGCCGCAACCGAAGGGCTTCCCCCCATAAGGGATCCCGCTAACCCAAGTGGTGACGAGGAGAAGTACGACCGGTGGAATGCAAAAGCCAAAAATGCACTCTACCGGGGCTTAGGCAAAGATATCTTCAATCGCGTGCGTAATGCAAAGAACGCTCATGAATTGTGGGAAAATCTTTGTGCTCTCCATGAGGGAACCAAGAGTGAGCGTGAGGAACGCTATCACATAGCCTTAAAGAAAATTAATTCTTTTGAGATGCTTCCCAAAGAAAGTGCTAATGACATGTACACTCGCTTGAATGTTCTTGTAGAGGACCTAAATGCTCTTGGGCTCACCAAAATGAGCCAATCGGATGTTGCAAGGAAGATCTTGAGTGTGCTTCCCGTTGAGAAGTATGGACATATTGTCACCGTGCTTCACCAAAGTGATCTTTCCACCGCAACACCAACGCAAGTTTTGGGGAAAATCAATGCTCATGAGATGTACATGCATATCACTCCGGAAGAGGGCTCATCATCTTCCAAGAAGAAAGACTTGGCCTTCAAAGCTAGTCATGACAAGAAGAAGATGAAAGGCCAAGCCATGATGGTGCAAGAAAGCTCAAGTGATAGTGATGTTGATGATGAATCACTTGCACTCATGGTGAGAAAGACCACCAAGATGTTAAAGAAGCTTAACAAGAGTGGCATCAAGTTCGATGGCAAGAAGAAGAAATTCTTCACAAGTAGCAAGAGAAAGCCAATCTCGGAGATGGATTGCTACAATTGTGGTGAACTTGGTCATCTAGCTCATCAATGCCCTAGACCACCAAAAGACAAGTACAAGAACAAAAACAAGGGCAAGAAAAATGATTCAAGTGATGAAGAAGAAGAGAAGAAGAGGAACAAGCCATACAAGAAGAAGGATGGCAAAAAGAAGGAGTTCCACAAGAAAAAGAAGGGAGGAAAGGCATACATTGTTGGTGATTGGCTCACCGACATTGAATCATCATGTGAGTCCTCCGAAGATGAGAGCAATGATGAGAAAGAGAAGGTTGCCGCATTTGTGATGGGGCCATCATCTTCACCAACATCTTCATCACCACCTTCACCGCCTCCTTCACCATCATCGTCCACTACTCACCTATGCCTTATGGCCAAGGGTGAACGAAAGGTACAAAACCATGATAGTGATGATGATGACGATAGTGATAGTGATGATGAATATGACTCACCTTCTTATGATGAACTTGTAAAATTGTTAAACAAATACACTAAAATCATAAGAAGAACTAGAAGTGAAAATGATGATCTTCAAAATGAAAATGAATCACTCTCATCAAAGCTTGAAAATATTCAAAAGACTAGTGGTGAGCTTAGAGTTCAAAATGAAGTGATGTCTTCCACTCTCAAGGAACTCAAAACCTCCTATAAAGAGCTTAAAGATCAACATGATAAACTTGAGAAGAAGCATGATGAGCTCATCACTAGACACAATTCTCTAAAGGACAAATATACCACATTAAAAATTGATTATGATAGTCTTGTGGTTGCTAATGAACTTGCTCTTGAGACACATGATGCTACTAACCATGTTGTTAAGTGTGATATAGCTACATCATGTGATGACTTGATCATTGAAAGCATTGAGCTAGGTTCTAGTAGCAAAGGCAAGAGTGTGGTTGAGTCAAGCAACCATGATGATTATGCCAAGATTAAGAGTGAAAATGAGAAGCTTGCAAGTGAGAACAAGAAGCTAAAAGGTTTGATGGCTCTTGAGAAGCAACCAACAAATGAGTCACTCATTGAAGAAAACAAAAAGCTCAAGCAAGAAAAAGAGCATCTCAAGACCGGCCTAAGCAAGTTCACAAGAGGCCAACATTTGCAAAGTGAGCTCCTCATGAACACCGTAATGAAGATGGATAGAAGTGGTATTGGGTACTTGGCAAATCAAGAGAAGAAAGCAAAAGCTCAACAACAACAAAGCAAGTCAAAGCCCAAGCCAAAGAGATGTGTTGAGTGTGGTCAAGAAGGTCACTTTGCTCATGAATGCAAAACTCCACCACCACAACCCTTGCCCAAGCATGCTAGACCTTTCGCTTTCAATGCTCATTATATGCTAAGAAAAGATTCAAATGGAAAGATGAAAGTCATGTTTTTGGGTCCCCCAAACAAGAATAGGCCAAAGAAAATATGGGTTGCCAAGTCACTAGTGGATAAAGTCAAGGGCCCCTCTCAAGTTTGGGTCCCTAAACAAAAAGCTTGATCTCTTGTGTGTAGGTGAACTACAAGACCGGTGGAACTCATTGGGTTATTGATAGTGGTTGCACTCAACATATGACCGGTGATCCTCGTATGTTCACCACCATTGAAGAGAATGGAATATGTCAAGAGAAGATCACATTTGGGGATAATTCAAAGAGCAAAGTCAAGGGTATAGGCAAGATTGCAATATCACATGATCACTCACTCTCAAATGTGCTCTATGTTGCTTCATTGAGTTTCAACTTGTTGTCCGTTGGGCAACTTTGTGACCTTGGCTTCCAATGCTTGTTCACACCAAATGAAGTGGAAGTTTCAAAGATAGATGACAAGCAAGTGATATTCAAAGGCTTTAGATACAATAATCTTTATCTTGTTGACTTCACCTCCGAAGATGCAAATTTGATGACATGTTTGTTCACCAAGACCTCACTTGGTTGGCTTTGGCATAGGAGGCTTGCTCATGTTGGAATGAACACTCTCAACAAGCTATTGAAGAAAGAACTAGTGAGAGGATTGAAGGATGTGAAGTTTGAAAAGGACAAACCTTGTAGTGCATGTCAAGCGGGCAAACAAGTTGCAAACACTCATCCAACCAAAGCTTTCATGTCAACTTCAAGAGTGTTAGAACTTCTACACATGGATTTGTTTGGGCCTACAACATACAAGAGCTTGGGTGGTAATCTCTATTGTCTTGTGATAGTGGATGACTACTCAAGGTATACATGGACTTTCTTCCTTCATGACAAATCCGAAGTGGCAAATTGCTTCAAGAAGTTTGCAAAGAGAGCTCAAAATGAATTTGAAGTCAAGATAAAGAAGATTAGAAGTGACAATGGGAAAGAATTTGACAACACCAACATTGAAGCTTATTGTGATGAAATTGGAATCAAGCATGAGGTGTCTTCAACCTACACTCCTCAACAAAATGGTGTAGTTGAGAGAAAGAACCGAACTTTGATCACCCTTGCAAGAACAATGCTAGATGAGTACAACACTCCGGAGAAGTTGTGGGCCGAGGCAATCAACACCGCATGCTATGCTTCAAATCGCCTCTTCCTACAAAAGTTTCTTGGCAAGACCCCCTATGAGTTGCTTAATGGCAAGAAGCCGGACGTCTCTTTCTTCCGGGTGTTTGGTTGCAAATGTTACATCTACAAGAAGCGTCAACACCTAGGGAAGTTTCAAAGACGTTGTGATATTGGTTTTCTTGTTGGTTACTCATCAAAGTCCAAAGCATATAGAGTATTTAACCATGCCACCGGTTTGGTTGAAGAAACATATGATGTGGAATTTGATGAATCTAACGGCTCCCAAGGAGCAATTGAGAATTGTGATGATGTAGGTGATGAACCCTTGAGGGAGGCCATGAAGAACATGCCGGTGGGAGACATCAAGCCAAAAGATGATGATGACGATGTACAAATTGTTGATCCACCTTCTTCATCACGTATGCCTCAAGATGATGACAAGAATGAGAGAGTTGAAAATGAAGACACTTATGTCTCTCATGAACAATCCGAGGCACAAGCTCAAGATGTTGATGATCCTCATCCACCTCCTCAAGTGGTTGATAAAAGAAATTCACCACTACTTCAAGCACATCCACAAGATCTCATCATAGGGAGTCCCACAAAGGGAGTAATGACTCGATCCCAAAAGCTAGCTTCTTTTGTTGAACATCACTCTTTTGTCTCTTGTGTTGAACCTAAGAATGTAGAAGAAGCTCTTCAAGATCCGGATTGGGTGATTGCAATGCATGAAGAATTGAACAATTTCACCCGCAATCAAGTATGGACACTTGAAGAGCATCCCAAAGGTGCAAGAGTCATTGGAACCAAGTGGGTGTTCCGAAACAAGCAAGATGACCAAGGCATAGTGGTGAGGAACAAGGCAAGACTAGTTGCAAAGGGGTTCTCTCAAGTTGAAGGTCTTGATTTTGGAGAAACCTTTGCACCCGTTGCAAGACTTGAAGCCATTCGTATCCTCCTTGCTTACGCATCACATCATGATATGAAACTATATCAAATGGATGTGAAAAGTGCATTTTTAAATGGCTTTATAAATGAACTAGTCTATGTTAATCAACCTCCTGGGTTTGAAGACCCTAGATATCCTAATCATGTTTATAGGTTGTCCAAGGCGTTATATGGGCTCAAGCAAGCCCCTAGAGCGTGGTATGAACACCTCCGGGACTTCCTCATTGAGAAGGGCTTCACCATTGGGAAGGTCGACACCACACTATTCACCAAGAAGTTTAATGGGGAGATCTTCATTTGTCAAGTATATGTTGATGATATCATCTTCGGATCAACAAATGAAGATTATTGCAAGGAATTTGGTGAATTGATGTCAAAGGAATTCGAGATGTCAATGATTGGTGAGCTCACATTCTTCCTTGGCTTTCAAGTAAAGCAAATGAGAGAAGGGATTTTCATCTCTCAAGAAAAGTATACCAAGGATCTTCTCAAAAGATTCAAGATGGAAGAATGCAAACCAATCAAGACCCCAATGCCATCAAATGGACATCTCGACCTAGATGAGGGAGGTAAACCGGTTGATCAAACTCTCTACCGTTCTATGATTGGTAGCTTGTTGTACCTTACCGCATCTAGGCCCGATATCATGTTTAGTGTGTGCATGTGTGCTCGCTTTCAAGCGTGCCCTAAAGAACCTCACCTAAGTGCCATAAAAAGAATCCTAAGATATCTTAAGCTCACCCCAAGCATTGGTCTTTGGTATCCCAAAGGAGCTAGATTCCAACTAGTTGGCTATTCCGATTCGGACTATGCCGGTTGCAAAATTGATAGAAAAAGCACATCCGGAGGGTGCCATTTGCTTGGAAGATCCTTAGTATCTTGGTCATCTAAAAAGCAAAATAGTGTGGCTTTGTCCACCGCCGAGGCGGAATACATTGCCGCGGGGGCTTGTTGTGCACAAATATTATATATGAAACAAACCCTCCTAGACTATGGGATTGTTCTTGAAAAGGTGCCACTTTTATGTGATAATGAAAGTGCCGTTAAAATTGCTAACAATCCGGTTCAACACTCTCGCACCAAGCACATTGATATCCGCCATCACTTTCTAAGAGATCACGTTGCTAAAAATGACATATCACTAGAAGGTGTAAGAAGTGAAAATCAATTAGCGGATATCTTCACCAAACCTTTGGATGAGGCAACCTTTTGTAGGTTAAGAAGTGAACTAAATGTGCTTGATTCTAGTAACTTTAAAAGATGAGCGTGTGTTGTCCCTTGCATTGCATTGTATAATATGCCATGTTTATCTTTATCGCAATGTTTTTAGGGCTTGGCTAACACGGTTACGATAACCCTTCTTTGGAGGAGTGAAAAAGCCTAACCGTGGATCAAACTTGACAAGCTTTCTAGTTTTACCTTCTTGTATTGCATTGCATATGCATGGTTGTTGTTCTTGTCGTTTCTCTTCGGTTAAGCTTTGAGCAACCTCTGTGTTCGTCCATGGATAGAGAGAGCATTTTGACGCTCCTAAAGGTTCAAAAACTCTATTGCGTGGCCATACGTTGCTCCTTGGGTGTTTATTGCCTATTTTCTTAAAAATAATACTAGCCTAAGGCAATCTATTTTAAAAATTTTTTGAGGGTTTGAGTGAGGTCTCTCATTTCGTGTTCCAATTGGTGTTTATTTGTGTCTCTTTGAATTGGAACCTGATTGGGAGAAGTCGCGTCGTAGTTGGAACAAAGAAGGGCGAAGAACAGTCACCGGACGCTGCACCGGACGCTGCACCGGACGCAGTAGTGCTTCACCACCGCGTCCGGTCCCGGCGTCCAGCAGCGCGTCCGGTCATCGAGAAGACCAACTCCAGATCTAGTGATCGGACGCTGCACCGGACGCGCCTCTGTTGACCACCGTGTCCGGTCCCGGTTACCACCACTGCGTCCGGTCATTCGCGATGTTTTCCCGAACTTCCAACGACCGGACTCAGATCGCGTCCGGTCAGTCCACACCGGACGCGTCAGGTCACTCCAGGAGCTTACTGGAGTATGACCGGACGCTGCACCACCACGTCCGGTCATATCGACCACCGCGTCCGGTCATCGCATGTCGCGCGGATCTAACTCTTTATAAAACCGATTCGTCCTCGACCCGTCTTCCTCACCCGCACGCGCTTCCGCCGCCGTCTTGCCCTATTCGCCGTCTCGCCGTTTCCGCCGGCCCCTCACCGTCTTCCCTGCCGCCGGCGATCTCCTGTCGTGCACGCGCCGCCCCTTCCTCGCCCGCACGCGCTCGCCGCTCGCGCGCTGCTCGCTGCCACCGCTCCCGCGCCACCCGCAGCCGCACCAGCCGCTCTCGCGCCACCGCCGCGCCGCCGTCGCCCGACCGCGCCACCACCACCGGTGAGCCGCGCTCCTGCAAGCCAGCTTCATCTCTGACATTGGTACGACTCGTGCTTGCCTCCGATCGTTTTTCATCGATCTGCCCTAACCCTAACCCTAACCCTAGGGTTCGTCGGTCGATCGTTCGTCAACGAGTTTCGTCGCGAGTCGTCTTCTTCGCGAAGAGCTCGTCCGGTGGATTCGGGGAATCTCGCGATCTAGGTCACCTCATCTTGTCACCGTCGTCTCGTCGATCCGAGGTAGCTTCGCGTTTCGATTCACTTCGTATCTCATATGCTTGCTATCTCTAGGTTTCCGTACCTTTTAGTTATATATGTGTTTATAGTAGATCTCTCTATTCCGTCTTTGCAGCGAGTCTGTTGTGTGTCAGGGTGAGATCAGTTTGCTGAATCCGAGGCCAAGCCTGCGGATACGGATTGAGGCCAAGCCTCTTGAGTGACAGTTCATCATCTTACAGAGGTTCTCAGTCACTGTGTTAGCATGGTGCGTTGCAAGAACGTCGGTGGTGCTTCTGGTGACGGGGACGACAGTCCTCCTCGTCGGTCTGAGATTGCACGTGGGAAGCGTGTCAAGGTATTGGCCAGAAAGAAAAAGAAGACACTCACAGATGCAGAGATTGCTCAGGCCGTAGCAGATGCAGCAGAGCAGGCAGAGAGAGGTGGCAGGAGCAGTGGCATACGCATAGGCGAGCGTCGCTTTCATCTTGAAGGTCGACAGCTCGGCACAGAGGCCACCGAGGACACTGAGGATACTAGAGCTGCAGAGGATATGTCAGTTGATCCACCCACAGAGACCACAGAGGCTCTAGAGGCTACAGCAGATACAGAGGAGCAGCCAGCTCAGTCTCCAGTATGTCGCCGCTCCACACGCGCCCGTACTCAGGTGTCTCCTAGGCCAGAGGGTCAGCGACGTGGAGCACGTCCTCCTCCCAGAGCTAGAGGTTCACCCCCGGTCGAGCACTTTGACTTGAGGGGTGCTTCAGCACGTCAGGTGCAGGGGTTGAGGTTCGTGGAGGTCAGTCGGTGGTTTCCACCTGTGAGGGATCCCAGAGCTTCAGAAGGATTCTATACCCCTCTTCAGGAGGATTTCTACAGAGCTCTAGTTGACAGCGGTATTGCCTTCCGACCACAGAGGGTCTGTCGACTTGAGTCACTAGTCGAGGTTGTGGGAGAGCAGCTACGTCCGCACCTGTCCTTTCTGCCAGGCTTGTCAGATCTTCTTGGACGGACAGGTGCATACTGCGGCACATGGGTCAGAGAGTTTTATGCTTCACTATGGATTGATCCTGCCCATGATTTCATTCACTTTGCATTCCGAGGCCGCGATCACCGCCTATACAGCAGCAGAGTGCGGGAGATTCTCAGACTCCCAGCTTTTGACACAAAGATACATCAGCTATGTTATGGTCAGACTCCTCCTCCGAGACGCCCTCACGGCGGGACAGTGCCACCTACAGACTTGGTTCGACCCTGCTTCCGTGAGCCTTTTGGCCAAGGGTCTCGACGCACGCCCGCCAGTTTGACACCACTGGCCAGAGTTTTGGATGCTATAGTCAGACGCACACTTCTTCCCAGACTTGGCTACAGAGAGGGACTGACTCGGATGCAGCTATGGGTTGTTCACCACCTCCTCTCTCAGACACAGTTTGATATATGGGATCTCATACTTAGTGAGATGGAGGACACCATAGCTGAGGGCTTCAAGGGTAATCGTCAGCTGCCCTATGCACACTGGATCTGCTTCATTATCAGATCATCTATTCAGCTGCCAGCAGAGATCCGAGCTGAGATATCAGATACTACCACTGCTTTTCCTGAGTATGATATCCGTCAGCTTTGGACGTCAGTCACCAGAGATCAGGCCCTAGTGCCAGGACAGCGTGTGCGACCTGAGGTTCCTGAGACAGCAGCTGAGCAGGACGCCACAGTTGATGAGCTTGCAGAGGCAGAGCTTGCAGATCTTGACGCTCAGCCTGCTGATCTTCCTGAGGATGGGACATCCGACAGCACTGATGAGGACTACCAGTCCATCCCCAGGTATCGGTCTCCTCGGTCCCACGACCACGAGGCCGGTGGCTCTGGTTCAGCCTCCCGCACAGACCCAGCCATGGTGGCAATTCTTGAGAGGTTGACCCAGGCACAGGAGCAACAGCAACAGCAAATACAGCGACAGGCTCAGGACACAGCTGCAGCACTTGCACAGATTCAGGCTCGTCAGGACGAGTTTCAGCGTCAGCAGCTTGAAATCCAGAGGCAGCAAGTCGAAATGCAGCGACAGCAATATGAGATTCAGCGACAGACTGCAGCTAGTCAGCAGCAATACTTGGACCTCCTGCGCCATCTAGTCACGGTTGGGGTTCCTCCGCCTACTTCCATCCTGACTTCTACTTTACCATCTTCTGATCCATCAAGTCAGGGACAGCCGGGTTTCCAATTCACATCTCCACAGCAGCAGGTTCCCCAGTCTTTCCAGTCCCCGAGCTTCACTCCTATTCACACGGGGTTTACACCACCAGACCAGCCTCGCCCTCACCTCCTGACAGGCACATCTTTCAGTGATTTCAATGCTACCTACAGCGAGTTGACTGGTCAGCCGACGCCCTCGCATACTACAGTTGCTACTTCTTCAGGGCTGTCAGCATCAGAGGCAGCTATTCCTCCAGTAACAGGAACTGGTACTACAGAGACTCTACCTTCGTCAGTTGCCTCCACAGATCCTCCGGCTACTGGCTCGCTACAGGCTCAGGTCACTCAGACGGATCCTATCATTACTACTACGACAGTATCTGTTCCTGCCATTCAGACCCAGACAGTTACACAGCCACATGCTTCTTCAGAGGGTCAGCCAGATAGTTCAGATTCCGAGGGCGATTCTCTACACTTCATGATTACTCCGCGCACCTCGGCACCCGACACGACTCCGTCTGTCCCCCCGTCAGATCCTTAGATTTCTTCTTTTTTGGCGCTTGATGCCAAAGGGGGAGAGAGAGTAGTTTCAGGGGGAGTTTTGAGAGAGGGTTTTCGTTCTTTCTTGTGTGCTTCATTCATGCATCATGTTTACTTTTCAGTCATTGCATTCGTGTGACATGTCGTCGTGTGAAAAACTTTGAGCCTTAATGTTTCATCTAATCACAGTGTTAGCGCTTGTCACCCTTTTTAATTATAGCTCCAAGGTTGTGCTTCCGTGCCTTACTCCGATTACTTATGAGCTATATTCTTTTGTGTACTAACGCTTTTTGTCTTATCTTATGAGTACACTCTTTTGGCTTGGGACACATAAGCAATTCCTTTCTCTTCTCAGCTTATTGCTTGTTGCTTATGTGAACCATGCATGCTCGAAAACCTCAACTCCAATCTTTCATATCTGAGTGTTGTCATCAATCACCAAAAAGGGGGAGATTGAAAGCATCTAGGCCCCGAGGTTTGGTTTCGGCAATTGATGACAACGCTTTATTACCATGACTAACGTGTGTTTTGCAGAAACTTTGGTAAGTTAGGTCATGGAGGTCTTAACTGCTTTGGGCACCATGGTATTCATGCCCCTTGATGGAAATCGTTTCGGTTTTCAAAAGAGTGACGTCAAGATTAAGGACGGTTAGTTCCGGATGTCGAGGTGTTGAGAGACATTTGGAATAGTCGTTAGGATCTTCGTTTCTTCTCTTTTGGCCGTACTATAAAGGGGGGCAAGAGCGGGTAGCTTGACCTAGGCGAGTCCTATGTTTAGGTGTGGTGCACACTTGTTAAACTTGGCGCTAGGCAGCTCTAGAATAGCTCAAAGTTCAGTTGGGAGCAACTTAGTTGAAGTTGTGACGCTTTTCGGAGAGTTTCGGGTCGTTTTCCCGTGACCGGACGCGGTCCTCGGCATGACCGGACGCGTCCGGTCAGTTCAATTCCGCGGTTGGGGTTTCAGCTCTGAGCACCGGACGCGGTCCTCGCGAGGACCGGACGCGGTGGTCAGAAGTCAACACGTGTCACTTAAGGGAAACACCCGATCGGACGCGACCTGGGTGTGATCGGCGCGTCCGGTCATAGTCCAGTAAGGTCCTGAGACGACCGGACGCGTCCGGTCATCACCGATCGGACGCGGTAGCGCGTCCGGTGCGAGTACAGTAAGCTCCACGCATGATCGGACGCGTCCGGTCACCCCTGACCGGTGCGTCCGGTCATTTAGGTGTTTTTCGGTTTTTGACCGTTACGAGCGACCGGCGCGTCCGGTCAGTACGACCGGCGCGTCCGGTCAGCTCGAGTTTTGCTGAGTCAGCAGGTAACGGTTCGTTTCGTCTGTGGGGTGTATAAATACATCCCCACCACCTCTTTTAGAGGTCTCTTGCTCATTTGATCAGCTGATAAACACCTTTTGAAGTGTAAGGTAGTGCAAGAGCACTAGTGAGGATAGAGATTTGAGAATCAAAGCTTGAGAGTTCCTCACTAGCGATTAGAGAGTAACAAGTGTGCATCCACTTTCTCATTTAGGCTCGTAGTGGTCAAGTGAGAGTTCTAGCTTGTTACTCTTGGTGATCGCCATCACCTAGACGGCTTGGTGGTGATTGGGAGTTTGGTGTTCATCCGGCGGAGCTTGTGGATGACCCAACTCATCTTGTGAGCGGTTGTGGGTGATTCACCGCGACGGAGTGTCAAAGAATCAACCCGTAGAGAGCACTTGATCCTTGCGCGGATCAAGGGGGAGCGACACCCTTGCGCGGGTGCTCCAACGAGGACTAGTGGGGAGTGGCGACTCTCCGATACCTCGGAAAAACATCGCCGTGTTCCTTGCCCCTTTACATTCAAGCATTTACTTTCTCGTATTTACTTACATTGCTTGTTTACTTCGTAGACTTGCCATGTTAGACTAGGATTGGAAACTAGGGTGCAAAACTTTGTATCGGTAGACTCTCTAGGAACACAAGTAGACACTAGGGGTGAATTCCAGCTTGTAGGATTTATTCCTTGCATTTATTTTTAGAAAAGCCCAATTCACCCCCCCTCTTGGGCATCTTGATCCTTTCAATGTGTGTTGTTGATTGATGATCAAGTATAGACGGTGAGCAATTTCTTGACGATCAGAAGTATTATTTTGAGCCAGACCAGCAGTATCAACAGGAAAGCTTTGATCAAGGCAAGTATAACATGGGACCATCCTTGTTGTCCTATTCACTGAAATTATCATACATATGCATGTGTCTTCCTTGACAACCATAGAGATTATAACTTAGCTATTGATATCTTGTTTCCTTGTCACCTATGGGTTATGCATTTGGGTAGCTACTGCTAGCGCTTAATTATGAACAATGATCTTGTAATTTGACTAATGGATTATGCAATCAACCAATTAAGATGATGTTATTTCTGTTGAAAGGGGGCTAGAGCATGTGGGTTATTTTGATGCTCTAGTTACTCTCCGTAAGGACTTACCTGTAAGTGATAACCAGGACATACAGTACAGCAGTGAGGGCTATATGGCTCTGGCTCTAGTTGTTCAAGAGACCTTTTCTAGCTTGTTAGAGGTTACCTTAAATGGCGTAAGAATGGCTTGCCACGTTGGGTGTAGTGCGAGCCCCTGGCCTAGTGTGTATAGGCTGCGGTTGTTATGCCACAGGGAAGGGGGGTTCTACATCTGCCTGCCGAGTGAATCTAATGGCCCTAACTTGTTAGACGAACTTTTGAATGGCTTTATATGGTCTCTGATGTTTTGGGCCTTGCAAACCCATGCATTTGGAAATCATGACTCACAGTGAAAGTGTACACCTCTGCGCAGAGTTTAAAAACTGGTATACTAGCCGTGCTCACGGATACGAGCGGCCTTGGGGATTCTTACAGAATAGTTGATCACCATTGTTATATCATGCTTAATTATTGTTGATTATTATTATGCTCATGTTAATGCTATTCATTATCCTTATTACAATTGATCATTGATTCATTAATGGGATTTGGATTACCTTGATGCTACTCAATTGCTAATTATATGATGATTAAAAGCTAAACGTAGTCAAATAGTGTCTAGCCTTTTTGAGCCTCATGAACCCTATGTTATACTTATTGAGTTCGACATGGACTCACTCTTGCTATTTCCCCAACACTCCAGTGTGTAATAAGATGCTACTCGGAAAAAGGACAAAGGTGTAGTGGAGTTTCTAGAAGACTAGTAGAAGTACTAGGCATATGTTACCCCCAGTCAGCCGTCCCTGAGAAGAATGGAGCCCGAAGTTTAGTCACCGTTCCGCGATACTCTGATGTAAGTGTTAATATAGCTATGTATACGTTATATAATAACATTGTTTCTGATACTTTTTCATTCTGGCATATGTGTGGATTTCCTGGGCACACATATGATTAGCCTGGTTTTGTTCTTTAGAAAACCGGGTGTGACAGCAGTGCCTACATGGTTACGCGACGTGGACGCAGCGCTAGCACGTGCCCAACGGGCTGCAGCGTGCTAGGCTGGGCTCAATTCGGGGAGCGTACACAGTAGCGATGCTTTTCCTTCTTTTTGTAAATACTATATGATGTATTTGCTAGTATCAAGAATATGTATATTTTATATAACTATGATGTATTTTCTTGTTGTAGAAAACGGAAAGTAATACTAATATTCCTATATTCATGATATACTTCAAAATATTAAGAAATTATATACTATGTTAACGACTATATTAATTTCTAGATGACTGAGATGGGTACAAAATATTGTCAATATTTATGATGGATTATCTACAAATATTCTATATTCTTTTATAACTATGATAGAAATTAAAAGTAATTTCTACGTTTTCCTAATTTCACTATAAATTGACTAAATGTAAATTTAGAAGGGAATATTAGAAGGAATAATTAAACCTATAATTTATCAATGGGATGGCTATTATAATTCCTAGTTAATTAAGAAAACACAACAATATATTTACCATAATTATGGAGTTCTTTGAAAGAAAGGATTCTAAATAATTCAAGCATGGAATTGAAAATTCAAAGGAAACTTTTGGGGCCGCAAAATAAATTCAAGAAGGTAAACATACAAGCACTCAAGCAAGCGTTCAAACAAGCATTCATCCAATCAAGGTGCAAGCAGTGAAATTTAAAGTGCGAGGAGATTTCTAATTCTAGAAAATATTTCTAGCGCTTCAACTAAATCCTACGAGACACAGAAATGCATATGGTGGATTTTGATGCAAGGGTTTTAAAAAACATTTTCAAAACGGTTTTGTGGAAAATAAATAGTCAAGGTTTTAATTTGTTATAGATTTTAAAAAGTTTAAATTTCTAGTGGTTTTTAATATGATGTGAAAACACAAACGTTATAGATCTACCCCACTTAGAAGAATCTCGACCTCGAGATTGAAGTAAACTAGAGAGGGAAACCTAGAGAGAGGGAGAAAACCTAGAGGGGAAGAAAGATCTAGAGAGGGAGGGGATTTCTTTTGCCTTATTATGCTTTCCTCCAAAGAGTTCCTCGATCCGCTAATTGTACCACCTTGTTGACCAAGAAGGTAGTTTCCTATCGGAAAGAGTATAACCCTTTCGCCTTGCCAGGGCGATTGCCACTCGCATTTGACCAAAAAATACCACCCTGTGACCTCCCTATTGGAGATCACATCCTGCCGAAAGGAGGTATACTTCTTGTCTAATGGTAGCTGCTCAATCTGTTTTCACCTTCTGTACCCCTTTCTTAAATCATCCCCTGACAATCCGATCTTCGAGGAATTTCAATTCTTCTTCTAGCTTCGGGGCTACCCCACTTAGAACATTCAATCTTCTAGTGTCCATCATCTTCTTGTGTTCTTCTAGTTGTAGAGCCGCTTGAGAGGTATTGGTCTTATGGTGTGGGCGGTACTGCAGGGTCCACTCTTCTTCTTTTCTGGAGGGTAGATGGGGATTCCTTCCAAAATCACGGGCTCTTGTCCGTGCATGGCGAACATCCTTCACTTGGGTCTGGTGATGAGGTAGGCGTTCTTCAACTGCTAGGCGTGTCGATCTTCGGCTATCTTCAGGGCTTCAGCAATGGCAGTCTTGCAGCTTTCTGTGGCGGCTGCTCGGGCATGCACTTTGGTGAACTGCACGTGGAGCTACCTAGCATAGATCTTGGCTTCTTCAGCTCGATGGATGCACTTCCTCAACTTGGAGGCTTGCTTGTCGTGTTGCTCCTCAAGGGCCAATAGGTAGGTGGTCATGTACTTCATGCTAGGGTCATCTTTTTATCCTTGCAGGGCTTCCATGTAGGCGATCCAGGCCTAGACGGTTCTTCGCCTGGGGTGGGAAGAATCTCATGGGTGTGCAGGCCATGGGCTCTTCATAGATCTGACATAGGTGTCGTAGGGCTTTGCGGGTGACGGCTTGGTAGGTGTCGGTGAAGCAAAATATGGTTGTAGTCATACTCTAGGCTTCGGCTATGTTGGGGAAGTCTTCACTCTTCACGATGCAAAAGGTGACTTCATAGCGCTCGGTGCCATGTTCTTCATACTCATGGCCTTCATACTTGGGGCGCTCTTGGATACCAAGTCTCTGCATGGTGGTGTACAGAAGCTTGGGAAAACCTTTGGTGTGGAGGTAGTAGCTACTAATCCAAACTCCTTCTATCATTCTGTGGGCATGGGAGGAGTTAGCGGTGGTTTGCAGGTGGAAAGTTGAGGGTTGTGGCTGCTTTTGCTTAAGGAAGGAGAAGGCTGGCGATGGGATTCTTTTGAGAGCGTGGAATGGTGCTAGAAGGCGCAGGGGTTCCTTCTCTTATAAGATTTTAGGGTGAGGCTTCCTTGAGACACTTTGACTGGTCTTGACTGGGGCTTGAGGTGTGCGGAGGAAGAAAGAGAAGTGGGGATGGGTTCCACTATACAGTGTGACACTATGGTTGTGGTGTAGTTTTAACTACTGTGTGGTGGTCTTCGTCGGTTTGCAGCTTACTGTAAATCTCAGAAAATGAGGCGGCTAGGGTCTGCTTGTGATGGTGGTATTAACTGGCCCATTTTTCCTCTTTCTTCTTTTCTCTTTCAATGATCTGAGCCAAAAAATGTCAAAAATACATTTGGCACCAACAAGATTTCTAGGATTTTTATTCCACTTTTCTGATTTCAACAATTAACTCAAGGCTTTCCGTAGGGTAGCGGGCGTATTACAAGGATATACAAGATTATTGATCCCACAAACGGAGGGATGAGGATAGCAAAGATGGTGATGATGAGTTCTTCTTTGTCAAGGCACATCATGAGGCTTCAACTTCTTGCTTCCGATGGCATACTCCTTCTTCTTGATATTTTCTTTGGAGATCTTCGGTTGGTAGCACTTTCTTCTAGGCTTTTCTTGAATTGTTGGAACAAGTTGGCACTTGAACAGGGGCTTATGTGAGTGATTAGTGTTGAGAGTGGGGTGTCTTGCTTCTGAAGGGGCAGCTGAGGTGCTTTTATAGGCAATCGACGGTGGGGTTAGGGGAGCGAGTGCATGGTTGAGTGTGCGCCATCATCGTCAGGCATCGTGGCACAGTGCGGTGTCATGGGGCACAGAGGGGACAGTGGTGTCAGGTAGCGATGGAGGGGGTAGCACGAGCAGAATTATGGGGCGATGGTGCACGGTAGTGCGCGGGTAGTGGAGTGGCGTAGAGGGGACAGCGGTTTGACGGCTTCAGCATACGAGGAAAGGAGCATGGGTGCGGGTTCAATGGCTACATGCGTGGCATCCATGGCTTTTGTAGGTGGTCTTCATGGGTTGCATGGGTGTAGAACAGGTGTAGTTGATTTCCTTCATTCTCTGACGGTCTTCCAAACATCTTCGGCGGTCATCCTTTGTATTATTTCCTACTAGCCTACTCTAAGTAGAAAGGGGATGAGAGGGAAGAGCACAAGGTGAGGAAAAGGAGATCTAGTTCTAGAGAGAGCATAAGGAGAGAAGAGAGACCTATAGGGGTAGTTGTAACTAAAGCAAGCAAAGTATCATTCAAGCATAAATGGGGTACGTTTTCTATTTTTGTGTATAATCTACCATAGAGAGGTCATCCTATGCAAGACCTAATCTTCATACTACCCTATTTTCTAAATAGACCTAATCTACCCAATTGTTACTAGTAATTTTGAAGGGGATTAGAAGAGAGAAAAGCTATTTTGAAGTAGAAGGTCAAGGTAAGGTCAGAGTCAAGGGTTATAAGCAAAGATTTTTGAAAATAGTTTTTTAGAAAATTATTCCTATATAATGGCCATGCTAAGGTTTCATCCTATAGTCCAAGTACAACTCTGATACCACTCTGTCAAGCCCCATAATTTAGGGTCCTTTGTGCATCATATATCAGTCTCTAGATCAGTAGCTGATACACACAAATCGAACAAGATTGATATCAAAAACCATACTTTTATTGCTAATGGGAAAACACGTTACATAGTTTGGGTTACATAGCTTAGGCCATTGGCCTTATATCGTATATCAGTGTTCTATGATAGCGGTCCTATGTCATCGTGGCTCCATTCCTACAGGCAACTTGGCGTGCGGACGTAACCCTAGACTTATTCCTTAAGCGTATTCCTATATCCCGCTTGTAGTAGTCCTAGTGTAGCTCCTTCGAGTACTCATACGACTTCATCTTCAAGTGTACTCTGAGTGTCCTATCCTTACGTAGTCCTTGATAGCTCCATACTCGTATGTTCTCCTGTTGTCGTATCCTCGCATAGCTCTAATAGTTCCATCCGGGTATGTGCTCCTGTAGCTTCACTCCTAAAAACATAGAATGGAGGGGGTTGAGTACATAAAGTACTTAGCAAGCCCTAAACTTTGGGTGGAGGTGAGGTGGAAGGGGAAGGTTATATGTGGAAGGGGTTAGGGTGATTGAGGTGGCTGAGGTAAAAGTGGTAGGATGAAGTAATCATAATTATAGGTTAGACCCTGGCAGAGTATTACCATTCTCACCATTTTTTGAGTTTATTCGCAATTTACCAAATCAGTAGAGTATGTCTTACCAAATTATGAAGTCTAATCATAGTATCCCATCCCAGCATCTTCCCATTCTAAGGACATGGCTATTCAAATAGATTCAACAAACTTTGTAGAGGTGTACAAATTTCCCATGATAGGCACAGCCTCTAACCATGTACGGTGGTAGAAACGGGCCTAATGAGATTTCGTACCCGAATGTACATGACCTTAAATGTTCATATAACTCTACCATGACTTCTCAGGGGTTGGAAACACACAAATTCTGAGAGGATACCCAATTGTCCCAACATGATGATACCTAATCATCACAATACATAACAACATGGCTCGAATGCGGCCAAAACAATAATCATGGGCTCGAACATGGCCAAAAACTATAAAGCTTAACATGGAAGATCACATAGCATCCACACTAATCAGACCATGGTAGATCACATAGCATTCATGTTTGCTCATAATATTCTGCTGCTATCGGTAAATACTAACACACATAGAGTAATCCGCAAGCACACGAATATTATATCGATGTAGCACTTCATCGGGAGTACCTAGTTTTATATCAATCTCAAGAAAACATGTGTGAGAATAACTAAATCTAACTTAACCCAACTTCACAATCAAGACTAGATAAATAGGAACATAGAGGAGATTGCAAGGCCCTTCTAGTTCTAATTTCAGTAAGCTTTATCTTCTATTGTTCAATTCTAGGGATATTACTAAACAAAATACAAGCAGAGTATGTTTTCTATAGCAACAAGGTCCTGCTAGGCCTATAAACGGGAGGTGGACTACAAAGGATCAACGAGGCTATAAGAGTCACTCTCGCGAGCTACCACCGAATCAGAAAGTAGGGTACATCCATGAGTAACCGAGTCTCAACACCATGCTTACACTATGAACACTACTTTAACCTAGGAGCTACAAGGATTAAAGTACTCAAAGGAGTCACAAACCTAAAGAACAATATGAACAAAATGCTTACTTGAATTACAAGTCGATTACTAGAAAATCTCAGAAGCAAGCTCATGAAAAACTTGATTCCACCAAGGTACAAGCCATAGAGAGAGCACTAATAGACCGACACTTCCTCCAAACTCTTTCCTCACTCTATCTCTCTATCTCTAATACAAGACTAGATCCTATCAAGGACTAATCTTCTCTTGATTGCTAGCTCTAATCCTGGTGGAAATATAAATTAAGGTTTCTGGCCCTTAGGCTCTTAGGATCAAATGCATGGATGCCCTAGAGAGAGGGGCTATAGGCAAGTATATATAGGTCCCTTCAAGCATCCTAGACCCTCGGATCAAACCGGCTTAAAAGGATGATGTAGATGTGATCCTAGAGGCGGTAGAGAACTAACATAGCAACACAAAGGATGATAGAGAGGCCCACAGGCTGGTTGGCCAGCAAGTGGGGCCGGCAGGCCCCACATGGAAGTGGCTCAAGCCCTACTTCGGTGGAGAGCCTCCTAGAGTCTTCCTACGTAGGTACCACTGTGGAATTCTATGATTTCCTTTGATGAATAAGTCCTCCTTGGCGGTTTTTTGATTAAATCCTGCTAGAAACATAGATTCACCAAAACTCATGGATTTTATCAGTTAAAACCCCTAAGTCTATGTTGGTGATTCATTTTAGTCATGTATGCAAGGTATATTAGCAGTTTTTGATGAATGTTAACTACCATCAACAAACTCCCCCACACTTAGGCTTTTACTCGTCCTCGATAAAAGGATGGATTACTTAAGACAGAACCTTGGGACAAGACATCAACAAAAAATCATTCTCGGTCATACATGTACTGCGGGATTCAAAGTGTCTACCATGAAACTTTGGGCGGTTGAAGAATGGAACAGCTTGAAACATATCACCATCTCCTCTTGTAGTACTCTCAAATCATTCAATATAAATGGTATTTTTGGATCCTCACTAAGGCAATGCAGACTTTGCCTTCTTTGTACCTACTTCTAAAAAGCTTATGTGGATCTTAGGTAGGAATGAATGTGAGAAAATATTTGTATTGCATATATTGTAAAGTCAAAACAAGGATTCAAGGAGAAAAATATTATACTCTTTGATCAAGATGTGCATGTGTGTGGATATGTATATGGTGGCTATCCTAATTCTACTCTGCTCCTTGAAACATACCTCTCTTGTTGAAACTTTGAAACACTTCTGCAAGAAAACATGGGCTATCTTCTTCATCATTATTTTTTTCTTCTTTTTTCATGGTGGGCATCTGAGTACCCATTGTTTCAGCTATTTTGGACACTTGTCCTTTTTTTAATACTTTTTTCTTTTTTATGAATAACTTTTGCATAGCCGATGCCTCTCCTTCTGCAATTGAAACTTTTCAAGAGAGACATTTATAAGAACTTGAAGCATTTATCCTAACAAGCATATTTTTGTGTCTATTCCCAGTGTAGGAGTAGAACATTTTTGGGTGGATGGAAAAGATATTTTTATGTACTCCCTGTGAAGGAGTAGCAGATATATGTGGAGTGTACATGATCTTAATCTTGAGAGCATGATAAATTTCTCAACAAGGGTCACAAGGTTTCACCCAACTCAATACAATGACAAGTAATATATGTAGAAGGCTTCCTAGTCTATCATATTGGGCTCTAGTAGCACATTGCTTACCACAAAGGAGAGGTGTAGCTATTCTTTTTACTTTTTGAAATAAAATTCTCCAATAACAAGACATCAAGAATCAAGTTCTCATTATTCTACTATATCTCATTTCACAACAACTTAAGTATCATGGGGTCCCTAATAATAAGTTCCCAATAATAGCAACACTTCTAGGATAAGTACTATGTGAGTCTATCCTTAAGCCATGACTGAAATAATCTTTCCTTATGTTTTAAAGTTGTTTTATCAAAGAATTTCCAATTCGGTTCAAAACAGAAATCAAAATATGTGAAAATAGATCATATGAGCCGCAAACCTGACCGTGGATGAAGCGTGAGGTGGGCAGCCACTATGATGGGCCGGCCAGTCTAAAGAGGAGAACGGGCGACCTACTCTGAGGCCTGTTTGGGTAAAACTTTGGTGAGTGTGGTCCTTGGTCCATTACTTTCTAAATTTCATGATTTTCATGTTCGAATTCCATTCTATTATCGTAGTGTGCTTTCCCCACACATGTTTCCTGTTTTCCTTTATGCACAACATGTGGAGACAAACACATATCTAAAATAGAGAGTAGGTAATAATAACAAGATTCCATTAATATCATAGGGCACTTTATTACATAATCAAAACCTAACCACAAACTTTTAACTAGCTAGCACAAACTTCAACCACTCTAGCAACTGACCTAAGCAAACAACCTAAACATTGACCTAATTGTGCCCTATCAATCCGCAACCTAACTCTAAACTATCATATTTCTCCTTGTTGACAACATAGCGACTTAAGATAGTGAGCTCATATTCTAGGCTCTTGCGATAAATGTACTCCTTATCTAGCCTAAACTGCAGAGCGTGGGCATAATCAGTAAGGGTTTTAATCTTGTCATGTAGCATGGCTATGGTTGGTCGCTGATGCTTCTCATTGTTCTCTAGGACAGAGGGTAGCGCCCTCTTCTTCTCCTTTAGCGAAACTACTTTCACTTGTTTCGGTGCAGCGCGAACTCCATCTATGCTCAGGCGAGGTGTGACCAACTTATACTTCGCACACGTGATGTCTCCAAACTTGTTGATCTTGACTCCGATCAGCGTCTCGTTCACCCTTAGTGGGATGATGTTGATCGTCGAGAAGTAGACGCGATGGCTATAACACCCCAGTTGTTTGGCTTCCACATTTGCACTTGCATTTCATAAGCATGAGCATCATTCATCTCATTTATGCAATTGTTTTATTTGAAACATGAGTATGCAACATGTCAATGTGTGTTGTTTCATAGTTTCTTGATTTTGAAATGTAGTTTGAGCAACATGTAGATGCAACATGTGTTTTCCATACCTTGAAACATGTCAAACCTACTGGTGTAACATGACAAGCTTAAGCTTTGCAACAAAGTCATGAAACATGTGAACCATGGTTTTGAAACAAATGAAGTAACCTGCTTGCTTTGCTTGTTTCAACATATGTGATACTTAGAAGTTGGTGTAACAAATGGGTAGAGTGGTTCATTATGTCCTAAGACACCTTAACTACACTTAGGATAATTAGTGGAGCATTGTTCATGTAAACCAAATTGACTAATTTGCCCTCTAGGTGAAGTTTGACCATATGATGACCTACAGAGTGTTTTTGTTTGACTGTTTAAAAAGTCTAGCATAGAGATCTTGCATGTTTGTTCAACCTTAATCAAAGTTGTATCAAATTTATTAAGGAACAAAAGTTGTAATATGGTCATCTCATGGAAATGAACCTAACATGCTCAAATAGGGCCCACTAGTCAGTTGGAGTGTTGGTTCCCTAGTTGACTTGAGAAGTACATTTGATAAACTGTCCAAAATGTCCATCTTAGCCTCCAAATCTATTAAAGTCATCTATAACAAAGTTGTGGAAAATTTTATCATCTACAAACTTTATTTTTAGCTCATTTCATGAATCACCCTCTAACCCTCTCAAAATTCAGCTTTTCTGCTCTGCTGGATTTCTGTTATCTCCTCAAAATAGTTCCTGTGCTTTGCCTTGTATCTCTCAAACTGTGCCGATCTAGACTTAACTCATTAAAACAAAGTTATAGAAAAATTGTGAAACTCCAACTTTGTCAATTGGCTCACCTCGAGATTTGGCCTGGATCATGAGATATAGGCCAATGAAGTAGTTGTTGTTTCTAGCTTTGTGATGTTGCACATGTTCAAAACATTGTTGCACATGTTTCAGTTCAAACTGAAAATGAGGGGGAGGGATGGCCGACTGGCCTCTGGCCGTCGACGCCATGTGGACGTGTCGTGGCAGCCATTCGCCGGCTTAGGGTCCACCGGCCAGGTCACGGCGCCCTCAAGGCCGCCACGCCTCTCTCCAGTTCGCCCCCTCCTCCATTCACCTCCTCCTCCCTCGGTTGTGCTCATCGAGGTGGAGGAGCAGAGCGCTAGCGTCACCACGCACTCGCCGAGCTACTGCACTGTCATTGTCGCACCTCCACCCGAACCTTACCACACGAAGCACTGCCGTAACCTCCCCTACCTCCTCCACCTCTTCCCGGAGCCAACCGAGTAGACGTGAGGCCACATTGGGCATTTTCGCCACCGCTGCCATGGCCTTAACCTCACCGGAGCTCAAGCTCGCCATGGCCGGCATAGCTAGAGACCACCTCATCCTCCTTTTTCTACCTTGGTAGCGCCGTCATAGCCTCATGGAGCTCGCCCCGCGCTCGGCTGGCACTGTGGGGGCCCGCCGTCGCTGGCATACCACCATCGTCGCCGCCGAGACGCCATGCACGTCGGCAAGCCATCCCCGATGGCTCCGCCGCTCCTTAAGCTAGGTCAATCAGTGCGGCTCGTGGAGTACGTCACATTAGTGACCTCGGTTTCGCTGGTCGGCTCACCGGCGACGAGCTTCACCTCCGCCTTCTTCCCCCTCTGTCTCGGTGCGACTGGCCAGCGGGTCCCACTGTCAGCGCAAGCGGGTGGGAGATAGCCGTGGGCCGCGCATGTTAACCGGGCTGGCCCAGTAGCTGGATTAGGCTTTTTGTTTTTCTTTTTCTTTTATTATTTCACAGCTTTGAATGCTAGATTCGAAATTTTATATATAAAGATTGGTAGATCCAAATGATGTGGTTCCATTTGTTGTGTTCCTAGTCAAGTCTAGTTTTTATTAAAAATATAAAATATGCTATGTTCTGTCATGGAAATTGAAGCTTTAAATTATCTCTTTTATTCCTAAGAAAATAGGAGGAAATTGCATCTACTATTGTATAGCTCCAAATGACTTGAAATTTTTTTGGGGTGTTGTTTAGGAATGAGTAGCTTGTAGTTTAAATTTCATCAATTTTGGATAATACATGGTGGAGTTATATATTTATCTTGTTTTCTTGGGTGGATCATGTGTGAATTTTCATGAATTATCTATAGATCCAGTAGAGGTGAAATTTTGGTGAGTTTTATTCTCATGTTAGGAAGAACCCAAGAAAAATATGAAATTTGTTGTTTGATACTTTTCATTAGGGTTTCTTATTTATGCCAAAATCAGCCTTTCTGTCTATTATTTTTGGCATAGGAAAATATACTTGCTCAATTGATATGAAAATTTTATGGTAGCCTCCCGGATCTATGTCGTAGCCACTGTAATTTTTATAGAATTAATTGTAGAGTTTTGATAAGGGTTCCTTTATTCACCTAATTATCTAAATAAATTAATAAAGGGCATTAAAGAAATGATTTCGATGTTGGCACCACACTTTCTGGTATTCTTTTGATATGAGTCATAAGTTGGTAAACTTGGTTTAGCTCAAATGTGCTTTTGTTACATCACTAAATATTTAATTTAGTGAACTTGCCAATTCTGGATAGATTTTAGAATATTGTTTGTTACTCTATGTAAATGATGTTTTCATGCCTTTTGGTCTATAGAAAAGTTGTTGCAAATTTTGTGATCTAGTTGTTGTTAAATTTTAGTGGCATTTGGTCATATGGTTTAGGAGTTATAGATGTTCAAATTTGGTTCTCAGCTTTGGTTGCTCTCTGTTTGCACAGAGCAGATTCTATGTTTGCTTGATTTTGACCTAGTAAACTTTGGAATAATGCTTTGAGGTTTATAAATGTTTTGTAGATAATTTCATATGCTTTCCAGAATGTCCTCTTGCAAGTTAATTTGATTTGTAGAACTCCAATTGTGATTGGTTGATTGAACTGCTCTTTTCTATGTTTAACCTAAAGCTTTTCGGATTAAGTGTGGCTTTACTATACTTAAACATGTTGGGATGTATTAGGAATTTAAATTGATTAAGGTGAGTTTAGGTGTAGGTGTTAGGCCTTTAACTGAGGATGAACACCTTTATCTTAGGTTGTACAAGTTAGGTGAGTAATCTTGCTCTTTAGAAGAAATAATTGAGACTTGTTCTAAAGTGATTTGAATAGAGCGTTGCACCTACTCAATCAACAAATGTCTCGGAATGTTTTGTTAATTACTGTCATTCATCCATCATAAGCATCATGTCACTCTTATGCATTCCTTGTATTCATCTTTTGCATATACATGCAATAGGTGTACCGGAGAGCGTGGCGTTGCTGGAGTTCGACGGGACGAGCCAGGAAGCTCTCGAAGTGCAGCAGCCCAAACCCGAAGCTCAGGACGTGTAGCTCGCAGTCGAGGAGCCAAGAGACGTGGTGGTTGAATGCCCGGAGCACAAGTCATGCAACTTTGTTAAAGGCAAGCCTTAGAGCATTATAAGCCTCCTAATTTCAAAAATGCAATTAAGTATTATGTTATATATATTGTTGCATTAAGTGGTAGGTGTTTGTTGAAAACACTTGTTATATTGATATCCAATCCTTGTGTCGACATCGTTTTTTAGCACGTGTCAAGATGGTCAGGAAGGGCTAATCAGCAGAGGAAAGATTATTGTGTAGATTGATAGCTGATAAAAATGAGTTTGCTTATGAGTGGTAGCGGCGTATGGGTTCAAATTGAAATGTTGCCAATAAGGTTAAGGGTATTATTGCTGATGCCGATGAAAGATGGTTTGAAGACTGCTGCCGATGAAACAGGAAATGTACCGATGGAAGGAACTTGAAGGCTGCTGCCGATGGAACAGGGATTGTGCCGATGGAACAGGGTTGTGCCGATAAAAAGGAGGTCGATGAGAATACCATCGTGACTGAGGCGGACTATAGAATAAGATAGGAGTTAATTTCCTTATATACGTTTATTAGAGTCTGAGTTGTATCAAAGTCATGTGTTTCCATAGATTTTGATTTAGTGTCCTAGTCGTATTTGGTTACGTTTCTGTAGATCAGGATATAAATATAGGGTGAAGGGCAATGTAAAAAAAAGAGATCAATCAATACATCAAAAACAGCTTTTATTCTTATTTACATCTACTTTCGACAACTTCGTCAATTTGCATATTTTTCTTTTTTACGAGTTCTCATCGATTCGGCGAGTTGCATTGCTCCAGTGCAATCTTCGGCGATCCTCGAGTTCCGCGTGAGTACCTCTTGGCCGTGACTTCTGGGCGTATCGCTGTTGTCAGGACCAAAGTGCTCGTATCTTCATCCTTGTCGATTAACAGGTCAAATCGACTGGCACGCTTTGGATATCGATTTCGGGTATTAGCCCTTTGTGTTTGCAGATCTACTTTTGCATCAACATATCTTTTGGCATGCCCGGTGGGACAGATCTAGTCAAGATGCTTAATCCTGAGATCGATGCGGGGAACATCATCGCGGTAACAGAAGAAGATCTTAAGGACGATCAGAAGCAGGCTATGGAGAGGGCTATAGAAGAATACAGACAGGCTTGAAGTCATTCAGTTTGAACAAAAGTGGACAAGTCATCCAGAAGCAAGACTTACCGTTGCCTCGGCAAGTTACCTTTGATTGTAATCCGGGTAAACTTTAAGAGATGGTTAATTCTACAGTGAATCATGCTTTAATTAATCATTCCAATGTGCTGTCCAATACTATTCATAATGCTGTGATTCGAACTTTCAAAGAAGGGCAAGCGTCACCTCGTTACGTTGGGCCTGCTTATCATCAACCAGAATTAGCATCTGCTATTGCTCCATCGGCTCCCCCGGCCGTTGCGGGTATAGAGATTTCTTCTCTTTCAGTATCAGCAGGTTTATCTAACGTACAGTCTACACCGATGCGTCCGGATTCAGCATTATCAGGACGAGTTCAGCTTAATACAGATCTATCAACATCGGCTTTATCAGGTCCTGTACCACAGAATAATCAGACTCCTGCTAATTGGTGGGGATATGGTATGCCTCCAGAGCCATCTGTTTTTAACCATGGATCACCTCAAGTGTTTGATGCAACGGGAAAAGCTCCTATGCTATCGGCCGGTTCACCGATAGCTCAAGTACCCCAATATACTACAGCAACTACTGTACAACCAACTCTAGGAGGTTTCCAGGTGTCTTTGGATCAAACATCTAGTTCAAGTCCATCGGCAAATTTGTTACCGATGCAACAGAAGGCTCCAATCGTAAGTCAACCTGGAGTCCAGGTTTTACCTCAAGTTAGTTGTAATTATCCGACAATGCCAACAAGTTACCAACCATCGGCAAATTTTATACCGATGAACGCTAATAATTGGCCAGGGCAGTTTCCCACTCAACATTCAGTTCAGCCAAATCAGCAAGCCACAGGTGTTCATCAAGGTCACATGCATGCTGGTTTTCAGAATCAAGCATCGGCAGCTCAACCGATGAACCCTTTTCAGCAGGTTAATGGACCACAGATAGTGACAAATATGCCAATTGCTGGAGATCGTGGGCCACAAAGGTATGCAGAAGGGTATCAGCAAGTACCTCCAGTGGAGATTCAACCATGTCGGCAAATTTATTCACTTGGCATCATCCCCGTCCGCGCGCGTATCTTTACGCGCGCGGACTCGACTCCGCATCGCTACTTCGCTCTGCGCCGCGAGACTTCCCGCGCTCGAGGGGAAATTTCCTCCTCTCCTTCCCGCGCGACGCCGGCGGCCTGGTCGCGATAAAGCTCCCTCGCACGGTCTTGGCGAGTAGATCAAGGACGCCGCGGGTGCACGGCCTCCGTCCTGGCGAGTAGATCAAGGTCGCCCTCCCACGCCGGCCGCCAAGATCCTGATGCTGCTGGTGGCCGGCAGGTCCTGCACATTCCCTGCACATTTGCTCCTGTCCCTTCGACAAATGCTGGAGACCTGATGGCCGGCAAATCCTGCAGATCGCAACCCTCTGCCGGCCGCGACACGACGGGCAAGGACGCCCGCGAGCAGATGGCCTGGTACCGGTCAACAAACTGCTTGGTGGGCCCTTCTTTTTTTTAGTTTTGCCAAGTTAAAAATAGGAAACTATTGGAAAGAGGCTTTATTTAACTTGGCATATCTTTTGGCAACTTGGTAAAACACAAGATTTGCTAAGTGAAAATTGCCAAACTCTTGGAGATGCTCTAAGTGAATAATCAAGACATCGATAAGGCTTGCGTATAGGTGTATATCTTCAAGAGGGCATTCAAGTCGACAAAGATACAAGTACCCTTCTGGCGGACCGAGTACTCAGCGCACGCGTCTGATAACTTGCAAGCCAACAATCGTCAGAGACATGCAAGTGTGCACGAACGCGTCTGATAACATCTCTAGCATGACTCTGTGAGCTCTAGCTCAATATCCGCAACAACATTACTGCAATGCTCGACGACTGCTCCAACTACTCGGACCCAACACACAAGTTGGAGACAGGCTCCAAGTACTCGGCCGTGGTTTTGGACTACTCGCCGCGGCGTCCGACTACTTGGTTGCACTACCAACTATTCAACCACAGTAGCTGGCAGCAAATGTCAAGACGATGCCCGGGGGCTTATCACTTCACGCACGCCAACTCTTCTGTGAATCAAGCTAAACTTTCGAGTACTTAACGATGGCTTCCGGGTGCTCGGCGACGTGTTCCGACTCGTCGACTTCTCCACCCAGCTACAAAATCTACTTGGCCCGCAGGCAGCTTGCCCACGACCGCTGACATCACGCCCCAAGATCACCAGCAGGCAGGGCAGCTCGTGGTTGGCCAAGAAACAGCGAACGATAACCACGTGCATCTATGGTGCCATACAATTGCACGTTCTGACGTTCCAAAATTAAGATCCAATCTACATGCAAACTAGCATCAAATATGCACGGCGGCAAGGTGTACCACGTGAGAATTTGGACCTGCATGAAACCAAGAGCTGTCCAAGCCGACTACTACATCCAGTCTTAGAGCCAAGTACTATTCTTTGGTGCTGAATTCTATCCAAGTCTATGACATACACGCCTCCCAAGATTCGGTCGACTACGACACAGACACGATGATCGGCACTTCGCACATCAGCTACAACCAAGATGTGACATGATGACGAAGATCTGATTTTTCATCACTAACCAACAAACAAGCCAGACTAGAGATGGCAGCGGATCGGGTTCGGGTCGGATACCCGCGGGTTTCGGGTCCTGCGGGTTCGGGTTTGGTGATGGTTTTTCACCCACGGTTTTCGGTTTCGGTTTCGGGTTTGGTATCGGGTTCGGTTTCGGGTTTGGTTTTTCACCCGTGGATATCCAATGGATATCCGAAATAAATCATTTGGAATTAAAACTCATGATTTATAATATGCTAATAATAACTTGTTTACTTAGATTATTAAATCTATTCAAAATTGACTCATGAAAATATTTATTATTTATTGCCTCTTATTTATATATGTGAATATTTGTATATTTATCCGCGGGTTTCAGGTATCCATTCGGGTTTCGGGTATCCGTTCGGGTTTCGGGTATCCGCGGGTTTGGTTTTGGTGATGGATTTCCACCCGAATCGGTTTTCGGTTCGGGTTCGGATTTCGATTTCGGGTTTCGGTTTTGGGTGCACGGAGATTCCACCCGATCCGAACCCGACCCGTTGCCATCCTTAAGCCAGACCCCGTGATCAATCAAAGCCCTATAAGCTGCTTGAGGCTCGCATATGTGCATCAGATATGGATATTGGTGAAACCTACATGCACGACCATACAAGCAAGGACACAAAATCTACTCAGCCGGCGAGTACTTTTGGCACTGGTTGTGACTACTCCTACTGCTTTAATACTATCGCTGACTACAAGCACTCAAAGGATCCTGTTCAGTTCAAGCTCAGACTACTGGATGACCGCGCCAAGTGGCCAACGACGCAAGCTTCCAAGTCCAGCACGCAAACACATGCTGTTACTCGACGCGATGCACCTACCCTCTGCTACTAGCCGCGAAGAAACATTGCAAGAGCACGCTTGGTCATCGCTGTTTAAGCTCAAAGCTACTCGACACGGGCCCTTAAACGTTGATGGACATGCTCGGGGGCTCGTCCATTTATCACAGGCTCACAGCTTTCGCTCGAGAGCTCAGATGGAAAAGACCAAATTTACAAGCACTCAATCACTTTCGACAACATTCATTATTCAACCTACTTTCTGACAAGTAGTCGGACAATTACTCTTACATCCCTGAGTATATTCTTTTTGATCCTAGCTCCAACTACAAGTACTCGGACACAGACTTGGGGGCTGCGAGATACATATCCTCAGCGGATGCTTCTAAAATTTTTGACAAGGAATTGAAAACAAGACCCTCCAACTCTTTGTTCCAAACAGCAAGAGGCTCGGGGGCTACACTCGGTGAGTGCACTTTTCCAAAAAAAAAAAGTGCACACCACTCGAAGATCTCAAGAAGCGCTACAAGGTTTCACTCAAGAAAGCACTCAGATGACGCATGTTTTTACTCGGCAAAACCTGAAGGAACAAGACGAGGCTTTCAAAGCTCAACCATGAAGTTTTCGGGGGCTTGTTGATGCAGGACCCACAGGATACCCTATAAGGAAGGGAGAAGACTTAGTCCGATTATGACTCTCCACATGTAATTCTAGTAGTATTATTACTTGTAATCCTACTAGGACTCTACATTGTAATCGATAAGGACTCTTGCCTCCTAGACTATATAAAGGAGGGCAGAGCTCCCTAGATCAGGATCCTCAGATAATAGGGATAGACCTCACAGTCTAGACGCGCTACAACCATCTCTACCGATATAAAGAGAGGTCGTAGGCACCCTTGTAGAAGAGACAACACAATACAATTAATCCAACGCAATAAGCTAACGCCGATTGGACGTAAGGCTATTACTCAATCACGATCGAGGGCCCAAACCAGTATAAATCGACTGTCTCTACGTTTACAGTCGAGTTCTAGCATGCGCCGAAGTCCGAACAACTGTCCCAGGTACCCCGTGACAGGTTATCGGTAGTCAAACACCGACAATTAGGGCTATCATGATTGGTGTTTCTAAGTACCATTACCTAGAGAATGTAATTTCCAACATGCATACGCGCTAGTGCTGAGGGAATACATTCCTGAGTAGATACGGTTATGAACGCCAACCAGGCATTTCTATGTGTCATTACCTTTCAACCGTAAACCCTCAACAATGCACTGGCGCCAATGTTAGGGAACTACATTCTTGAGTAACGATGTTTAGAAATGTCAGTCAGGCATTTCTGGCACCATTACCAGTGATGGACTTAAAACCTCCTCACTTGGTGATTGCATTAAGAAATACCAACAAAGAGGAGGAGGGAGAGCACGGAGCAAAGCAAGGCGAGGGTGGCAGCGGCTGCAGCAACTAGCAAGTGCGGCAGCGGTGCTTGGCCCCGGCGAGGTGAGCTCCTGACGAGCTAGTCGTGTGATGGCTCGGTGACTTGTGCCCATCGGAGAGAAGCAGAGGAAGAGAGAAGGGAAGAGCTGGGGCGGAAGAACAGGCAGGGGAAGAGTGGGAGAGCAAAGCAAAACACGGCGACGGTGACGACCTCGATAAGGAGACCTCTGTAGACCTCCGATCCCTCTCGCGTGCTCGAGCATGGCGCCACTGGTGGCAAGGATGGCGAGCTCGGTGCCATTTTATAGGCGAGGTGAGGCAGTGGAGCACAGGAAGTCAGCGAGGAACAGTAGGGCGGTTGGGCACAGCGGTCGGAAGCCATGGCGACCTCGGCACAGTGTGTCAGCAGAGAGAGCGAGCTGTCGCCGAGAAGGTCGGTTGCTAAGGAAAATATCCATAGGCCATGGCGCAGCGTGCTTCACGTGTCCGAGTGCGGCAGCGGCAACGCGGCGCCTACACAGTTACCTGGCGCGGGCGCGGAGTGGACGCGGCGCTAGCGGCGTGCCCAATGGGCTGCAGCGTGCTGGGCTGGGCTCAATTCGGGGAGCGTACACAGCAGCGATGCTTTTCCTTCTTTTTGTAAATACTATATGATGTATTTGCTAGTATCAAGAATATGTATATTTTATATAACTATGATGTATTTTCTAGTTCTAGAAAAAAGGAATGTAATACTAATATTCCTATATTCATGATATACTTCTAAATATTAAGAAATTATATACTATGTTCATGACTATATTAATTTCTAGATGATTGGGATGGGAACAAAATATTGTCAATATTTATGATGGATTATCTACAAATATTCTATAATCTTTTATAACTATGATATAAATTAAAAGTAATTTCTAGGTTTTCCTAATATCACTATAAATTAACTAAATGTAAATTTAGAAGGGAATATTAGAAGGAATAATTAAACCTATAATTTATCAATGTGATGGCTATTATAATTCCTAGTTAATTAAGAAAACACAACAATACATTTATCATAATTATGGAGTGCTTCGAAATAAAGGATTCTAAATAATTCAAGCATGGAATTGAAAATTCAAAGGAAACTTTTGGTGCCTCAAAATAAATTCTAGAAAGCAAGCATACAAGCACTCAAGCAAGCATTCAAACAAGCATTCATCCAATCAAGGTGCAAGCAATGAAATTTAAAATACGAGGCGATTTCTAATTCTAGAAAATATTCCTAGCACTTCAATTAAATCCTACGAGACACAGAAATGCATATGGTGGATTTTGATGCAAGGGTTTTTAGAAAATATTTTCAAAATGGTTTTACGGAAAATAAATAGTCAAGGTTTTAATTTGTTGTAGATTTTAAAAAGTTCAAATTTCTAGTGGTTTTTAATACGATGCGAAAACACGGGTGTCACAATAATCTTTGGTGATATTATTCCTTAGCCAGATTAATAGATTAAGTTAGATTAATAGATTAAGTCAAGTTGTACCCTCATTGTTTTTAGTAATCAATTATCCAAGTGTAGCATCCTACTCAGGTGAGAATGAGTTCCCTTCTCATGCTCGACTTCTACCGGTACTAAGCAACTAAGCAATAAGTAATTAAGCGTTTTCATCCCTATTGTTTAGATGAGAGGCTGCTGATAGACTAATAAGTGACTAAGTGTAGAGTGAACAAGTTTACTAATCAAAACTACATGTACTGCATAACTCATAATGAAACTCGATAAGTATCCAAAATAGGGTTTATAGTAGTGGGGTGCCTGCCTGATTGTATTTCCGTTCTGACTCATCGAAGCCAATGATGATGATTTATACATGTTTCTTACTCAAGTTGATTCCTAAAATGTCACACCCAAAATTTCCTATTTTGGATTGTGCATGAAAAACACTAAATAAAATAGATGATTTCAATATTTGAATAAATTTATTAGATAAGTTAAGTTGCTGCTAATTTAAATATAGAAAATTTTGGTTTTAAACTTTTTCATATTAAATTGATAATGTGGTGTTTGTGTGATGCTCGTCTTTGGTGTTGGTGAGTGCTATTATTTTCAAAATATCATAGGATGACGTTTACTTTTCATCGGAAAACTTTTTTGCATTTTCTGGATTTAAAATTTTCAATTTCCGTGAGCTTAATCTTTTTCCTTGATCTCTTCATCCATCTTTTCATGAGCTCAAACTCATTTAGTTGAGTTACTTATCTTTCCAAGAGTCTCCAGGATGTTTCCGGTGATTTTTCTGAGCTCCGGGCTATTTTTCGCGGCCAAAGGTAATTCTAGATTTTCTAGAATTATTTTATTCGCGGAATTAAAATAATCCCAAAATTAAGAAATTCCGAAAATAATAAAATCTAATCCTTTTTCTTAAGCCACGTACTGTGCAACCCTGCCGCGTCCGCCGCCGCTGCTGTACGTCTAAGTTGTTTTTTTTTCCTGGATCGTAGCCGACTCTATCTGTACGTCGTGCAAGCATAGGACTCTATACCCTCACGTCATGCCATCCATAAATATCAATCTTGGTTTATATATTTCTTTTCAAAACCCTTGGGAATATGAATTCAATCCATAAAAAAATAAGGCGCAGCTCTACTACTCACGTCATCTCCATCTGCCATGCCGATCTGCAAGTTGCTTCTTCCCTTGAGCCACGCTCGCTGAAGCTGCGGATTCGAGCGCCTACCTTGTTCCTGCCGATTTCCAACGTGACTGCATCCGATCGAGTCCCTGTTCCTAGCAATCAAGGTATTCCATGCCACCGTTCAAGCCCTAACAATCACCGCCGCCGCCGCACTTGACCGATCTCGCTGAGCTGCAAGCTGCCGCCGCAGTCATGTACGCCATCTGAAGCCCCACCGGTGTTCGCGATCCACTGCCGATTTCCCCGTCAAGCTGACACCCGCTCCATCGAGCCGTACGTCGTCGTTCGCCGAAGACGTCGAGGCTGCTTGCTCTCTGTTTTGCTCATGTTGTTGCCGATCAACACAGGAAGCCGCCGTGCACCTCTGCCGCTGCTGTCTCTTCCACGCCGCAATGACCCCTCGCTCCGAGCATCACACAAGGGCAAGGAAACCATCGGTATACTCTCGTGCCCTATCTCCTCTCTGCTTTGTCCGTGCGTCGTTGTCACGTTTTGCCACCATCTGCAGTTGCTGCACGTCCAACCATGAAGCCGGACATGCTGTAGTTTCTCGCTGCTACCATGTTTGCATGCACGAAGTTATCTCAACTGTTGCAACTGCGTGTTGATCAACCTGTCCTTGCTACTCCAACAAGCTATCTTGTGCAGCATGCAAACGTGCACCATGATTAACTAAAGTGTATGGTTGCTCGGATGATTGTGTGTTGGTGCTTGATGATCGAGTATAGACGGTGAGCAGTTTCTTGACGATCAGGAGTATTATTTTGAGCCAGACCAGCAGTATCATCAGGAAAGCTTTGATTAAGGCAAGTATAACATGGGACCATCCTTGTTGTCCTATTCACTGAAATTATCATACATATGCATGTGTCCTCCTTGACAACCATAGAGATTATAACTTAGCTATTGATATCTTGTTTCCTTGTCACCTATGGGTTATGCATTTGGGTAGCTACTGCTAGCACTTAATTATGAACAATGATCTTGTAATTTGACTAATGGATTATGCAATCAACCAATTAAGATGATGTTATTTCTGTTGAAAGGGGGCTAGAGCATGTGGGTTATTTTGATGCTCTAGTTACTCTCCGTAAGGACTTACCTGTAAGTGATAACCGGGACATACAGTACAGCTGTGAGGGCTATATGGCTCTGGCTCTAGTTGTTCAAGAGACCTTTTCTAGCTTGTTAGAGGTTACCTTAAATGGCGTAAGAATGGCTTGCCACGTTGGGTGTAGTGCGAGCCCCTGGCCTAGTGTGTATAGGCTGCGGTTGTTGTGCCACAGGGAAGGGGGGTTCTACATCTGCCTGCCGAGTGAATCTAATGGCCCTAACTTGTTAGACGAACTTTTGAATGGCTTTATATGGTCTCTGATGTTTTGGGCCTTGCAAACCCATGCATTTGGAAATCATGACTCACAGTGAAAGTATACACCTCTGCGCAGAGTTAAAAACTGGTATACTAGCCGTGCTCACGGATACGAGCGGCCTTGGAGATTCTTACAGAATAGTTGATCACCATTGTTATATCATGCTTAATTATTGTTGATTATTATTATGCTCATGTTAATGCTATTCATTATCCTTATTACAATTGATCATTGATTCATTAATGGGATTTGGATTACCTTGATGCTACTCAATTGCTAATTATATGATGATTAAAAGCTAAACGCAGTTAAACAGTGTCTAGCCTTTTTGAGCCTCATGAACCCTATGTTATACTTGTTGAGTTCGACATGGACTCATTCTTGCTATTTCCCCCACACTCCAGTGTGTAATAAGATGCTACTCGGAAAAAGGACAAAGGTGTAGTGGAGTTTCCAGAAGACTAGTAGAAGTGCTAGGCATATGTTACCCCCAGTCAGCCGTCCCTGAGAAGAATGGAGCCCGAAGTTTAGTCACCGTTCCGCGATACTCTGATGTAAGTGTTAATATAGCTATGTATACGTTATATAATAACATTGTTTCTGATACTTTTTCATTCTGACATATGTGTGGACTTCCTGGGCACACATATGATTAGCCTGGTTTTGTTCTTTAGAAAACCGGGTGTGACAGAGTGGTGTTCAAGCGAATCCGATTGAAGAGATACGCCGACGCTCGGAATGACGAGAAGGGGTATGAATAGATAGAAATTTTTATATGTCATTAACCGGAACTTGGGAAGAGGCATCTAACTGCGGCTCTACTATTCGCTATTTTCTATAGGATACAAACTAGTAGTGTTGACCTCTTGGGTAAGCTTTCTGAGCAATCTCACATCTCTGTAGTTTGGCAGACACTCCGTCCTGACTAATGGACACTCCGCTGTATTGGGCGCCGAGGTGGGTTGTCCCTGGGTTGGCTCTTTTTAGGTTGACGGACACTCCATAGAGGTCATGGATACTCTGGTAGGCTTAGGACTTAGTAATTTCTAGGGTTTACTATCAACATCAGATGGACCGATCGATGACGGACGCTCTGATATGAACTAGGTACTCTCGGGTTGCTGGGTCACTATTCCTTATAATTCATCGGATGCTCCGCCGTGAGTGACGGACACTCCGTGGGTTGGGAGACAGAACTTATGCTCTAGGTTTTGGGTTGGTTAGATTCCTACTTTGGGGTAGTAAACATCTACGCATGTGCACCAAACTTCTGGGATGACTCTAGGGATATGCTAGGCTAGAGCTAGTTAGGTTTTGGGTTTTGGCTAACTAGTGCATCTAGTGATTTGGGTTCTATCTCTTCCCATGAACCACTTGAGATTAAAACTTGAGATGGAGCAAAAAGGAACTTAACTCCAAGATTGAGAATCATGAGAGGCTAGGATCTATGATAAGAGATTGAGCACACCTTGCTTTCCTTCCTTGAAGAGAGATATCAACATCCTTGCAAGAATCCATAGAAATGCATGAGAATGACATTGAGAGGGATTTCTTGAGATTGGTCATGCATAGGGCATTGATCTTACCTTTATGATGAATGAGATGTCACCACACTCCATGATCCATACATGCATGAAAGATTGATATTAGGGTTTAAAGGAAATTTCCATCTAATTGAGATGAGAGCTCATGAGCTAACCATGACCATGAGATAAGGATGAGTTGAGCTTGATGAGATGATGATCTTGGATTGCATGTCTTCACTTCATCTTCTACCTCCATCTCCACTTTCAACCTTCATCTTCTCTGTCTAGTTCTTCCTTGTTCTTGCTCCTTTAGAAAGGAGGGAGAGGATGAGAAATGGGAGAATGGATTGGGTTATTGGTGCTTCTTCAGTTGAGTTATGGTCCATCCAAATTTCATGCATATGACAGGTGGGGCCAAGGGTTGAGTGGAGGACAGCCCATTCCCCACTCACTGCATGTAGTTCAGGTACTGACGGATGGTCCCGTATGATGTCAAACTGTCTGGTATTCTCTATCGGTTGAGGGATGGATCCAAACACTTGGGATTTGGCATTGAGGCCAATTAACTTTATTCTAAAGATTAATAACCTGACCTCTAACAATCTGAGCCAATGAGGTACATCTTTCAGTGACTAGGTTTGACCATTGTGGACGCTTCACTCTTTCGGATTGCAAGTTGCCTTGTTAGGTAGAAAAGCAATGTGTTCACGGTTTCTATTGTATCCAAACGCCTGCAAGGCTCATCTAGGAGCTTCGTCAATGATCGAAATTGAGAGCCTAGGTTGTAGCGAACTCGGGTCGTTACAGAGGTGGAGTTGAGATAACTCGTACATAGTAAAAAATAGTGTAGAAGAGAAGGAAAGAGGAGGAATTGGCCAAATCTCCTAATAGAATACAAAATGGATTTTATGTTTGCTAGAACTCCCGGAGGACGTAACCGTCCACCAAGATGACATCGTAGATTACAGGCATGTCCATAAGAATTCTTTCCATCCATCTCTACATACGCTGATCCGTGCGGCACGGTCCGCTCATCCTCACGCCACTCGCGTGCCCTAAGCGTCGCCGCTCCCACCTTCCACCACCGCTGGTCTCTCTTCCTTCCCCTTCGGCATCTCGCCGAAGGCTGGAGGGAGTGGGGATCTATCATTTTTAATAAGTTTTCTAGTAGATCGAGTTCTTAGAGTTAGGGTCTCTCCATGTCAAAATTCTTGTATTGGGGATTTATCTGCTCCCTCCTTTCTGCTGATGGCGAAGGGAAGGGTGGAATCGTTTTCTCCATGGCGACTATGTTGAAGATGAGGGCGACAACTACGGCGTCAGCAGCTTCACCGACATGAAGACATGGAGACCTTTCTTTCCAGATGACAACATCAAGGCGGAGATGATGTCACCGCCATGAAATAATTTTCTTCGGTCTCTTCATGGTTAGATCTGGCCAGGATGAAGGACTAGGGAAAATAATTTTCAGATCGGTCTTCTGCATTCTTTAGTAGCAGAAAGAAGAAGGAAGACAAAAGAAAGAAGAAGTTTATTAACTCCACTTGCAGGAATGTTGGCCGTCGTTCGTTGGGCATCTGTTCTCGGGTCTTTTTGCCGAGTGTTTGCCTATACGGTCATCTATACGAAGCGTCGTACAAGTTTTGTTTTGAGATTTGGAGTAATTCGCAGCGTGGATACAATTTAGATAAAAATCAGTTTCTGGATATATATAGTGTACTCTAGAGTGCTTGTAATGTGTTGATATACCCAATTATTATATAATATAATTCTTCTTTAGTCTAAGAAAAGTACATATGCTTGATCCGATCTACTCATTGTTTTGTATCTAGTGAATAGAGCAAAGACTCTGCGTCGTACGCCATTGTTGCTCCTTAATGGCTTATTCAACACCCGTGCTCCTGTAAATAGGAGACCTCAAATTCCTCAAGAACCCATAAACAAAGAACGATAATCACGAGGAGAAATAGAGACAACATGCATATTATATATTATATATACAAAATAGAAAATGAGTAAAAATGTGAAAAATCCTTCGGTTCTAAAAAATTCACGTGAAAGACTTACAAAATCTCCTACAACTAAAAAGAACAAAACTAAGACCACCATTTCGTGCAACATTCGATCGGGTCGCCTTTCTCCCCCCGATGTGCGATCCCGCACCCACGCGCTTCTCCCTCCGTGCCTCCTCCTGCGGTCCGTGCCTCCTCCAATCACGCCCACCTCGCCAATCCCTCAGTGCCTCCTCCTCCAATCACGGCGACCTCCAATCACGCCCTCCTCCTCCCCGTGCTCGCCAATCACGCCCTCTTCCCCGTGCGTCCCGGTTCTGGAGGCAGCTCCCGGAGGCAGAAGCGGCGCAGGAGTACGTCGATCTGGTCGGTCCTCGTGACTTCCGCCCAGATCTAGACCACAGGACCTGCCCATGCCGCCTCAACGACCCTATACCACATGCGGTCGATAGCAACCTCCTCATAGGCAGCGGAGTTGTCGGAACCTACAGACGGACGCCATCGGAGACGCGCGATCAGTGGGAGCGGATCCACCCGTAGGGAGTGGACGCGGGATCAGTGGACGCCACCGGAGACGTCGACGCGCCACGGCTATGCCTCCAACGACGGTGGCCATGACCCTCGCTGCCACCTCGATCCACGCCGCCCCTGCGCCAACACAAGTCCCATCGGACTAGGCAGCAACGGAAGCCTGCAGGCCGCGCGCTCGTCGTCCCTCTCCCGATCCGGCTCGTGTATTCGTCCGGCCCTTCACTGGCGACGCCACACCTCCAACAACAGCGGCCATGATCCCCGCTGCCACCTCAATCCTCGCTGCCACTTCGATCCCCACCACCCATTATCATGTCAGGAGCTCGTGTCTTCGACGATCCCTTCGCCAGATCTTCATCAGGCCCTTCACCGACAACGAACCCTATAGGTGTGTTGTAACATCCTGGGTTTTTGAGTGACCAAAAATACGAGCTTTTTAAAAAAAATTCCTACAATCGTGCGAAGCATGTAGCTTCTAGGTCTAACCCGAGTCTAACCCGCTAACAAGTCGTCGCATACATGTAGAATTATTTGTAGGAGTGTGCCAGAGTTCTTAGTGGTTTAGGGTTTTGTGTTGGAGTGCACAAATCCGTAGCAAGTCCCCCTCTAGAATTCCTTTTGAGATCAACTCAAATTCCATTTGAGCCTTTCCCAAGTTCCTCTCTGGATTTTTCTCTCAAGTCTCTTTTGAATTTATCTCAAATTCCTCCTTTGGAGTTTCCATCTCAATACCCACGGAGAACCCCTTTCAGATCTCCTTGAGTTCCTTTCCCTTCTTCCTAAAAATTCACCCCAAACTTTTTTGAAGAACCCCTTTCTAACTCACATCTCAATTCCTTTTGGAGTTGTCTCAAATTCTCCATAAAATTCCATCCTTAAATTCCTAAATGGATAAAAGGAAAATTTCCTTTTTCTTTTATTTCCCAAGCTAGCCCACCATTTCAGCCCAGCCGGCAATCTCTCCCTCCTCCCTTCCTGGCCGAACAGCCCAGGCCGGCCTGCTCCGCGCGCCAGACCAGCACAGCCGCAGCCCAGCTCCTCCCGCCTGGCCCCGCGGCCCGCAGCTCGGCCCCCACAGGCCTACCAGCACAGCTCCGGCCCATGCAGGCCCATTCACGCCGCGGCCCGTTAGCCCAGACGCCGCCTCCCTTGAGCCAAAGTGGCAGCCGCGCCCCTCCAACCCTAATGTGTGCCCCGTGCGACGCACGCCGCTGCTATCAGCGCGCCCAGCGCCCGCGCCCGCGCTCTTGGCTTCCGCGCCCTGCCACCCGATGCGCGCCACGTACCCCATCATGGTACGGACGCCGAGGCATCGCCGTCCGCACCCCGGAGCCCTAGCAGCGCCGCCTATAAAAGGGCCAGTAGCCGCCGCTCCTGGGAGTTCCCTCCAAGCCGCCGCCGCCATCCCTCTCCCTTTCCTCCCTTGCTCGCGACGCCGACGCCGTGCGCCTCGGCCCCGCGTTGAGCAGCTCGTGGCCGCCGGCCTCATCACCGCGTGCCGCACCGACCGGAGGCTCCTCTGCGTCCATGAACTCGCCACCGTCCTCCCTCGTGATGTGGGCGTGCCCGAGCAGCTGCGCTACCCTGGAGCGCGACGTCCTCGGCGTTAGCTCTGTTTCCACCGCGCCACCAGCCGCTCGCCACCACAGGCCCCTACTCCACCTTGCTGTACCCCGCATCTTGTAACACCCCTGGTGTTACGAGCTTGCTTAGCATCCCGATTAAGATCAAAAAGAAGTTGAGTAAACAAGTTCTCGAGGTTTACAATTTTTTTCCCTCATAAGAAATAGTAAGCAGTTAATGTCGGTTAAATTGGGTTGTGTGAAAACATGCTAATGAGACTCTAATTAGAAAAATATAACAATATGTTGTTGTAATTATTTGGCGTGAGGAACGATTTTAGAAAAAAAAATAAAAATACCACCGTGTGTAGTACTTAATAAAATGGGAAGTGCAAGTCGAGCAGATAAAAATACAACTTCTAGTTTGGGAAATAAATATTGTTAAATAGTATTTTGTAAGCTCAATAATCGAATTCGAGAGTTCATTCTACCCAACTTTAGATCGCGTCTTTAACCGATTGAATTAATGGCAATGGCATTTTGGCAATTAGTTTCCAACCAAAATGCCTAAGCACTACCACCACGTTATTGCATAGTTGGTTGTTTCTATGTATGCACTTGAGCGTGGTGTTTGCTTCGGTGAACAACTGGTAGTGTCGGAGTTGGTCGCGTAGGTTTGGTTCGAACCTGTGTTGCTTAGTCGACAGGTCTGCTCTGCTTTAAGATGTGTGCGTCCCTAGGTGCAGTCGGTCAGCCAGGGTCCGTAGTCCCGCACGTGCAGTGTCGTGCCTGGTCGGCCTGGCCGGTTGTCGCTCACGCGCTGGGCTCGCCGTAGCCGTGTCTCACGAGGCCGTGCAGCCGCTAGGGCAGGGTCGTCGCGCTTGGCCACTTTTGTCGCGCGCGGGCCGAGCCTTCGTCGCAGCCCCGCCTCTACTGCCTCTGCGCTGCTACTCCGCTTACTGACGCCGGCTGTGAGCCCCGCGCGTCCGGAGGAGGGGTTGACTTGGCCACAGGGCCGAGGTGACGCTCCCCTACTTCATCTGCCCCCGGGAGCTGGCATGACGAGACTGCTCGGCCTCGGCCGCAGTCGTTTGGAGACGTCCTCTGCCTTGCTGTCCCCCTGCCCTGCTCTGCCTCTGGATGGCACCGACGCCCCGCTCAGTCGAGCCGCGCTGTGTCGTGCATGTTCCGCCACGGCCCCCCTTTGTCTCATCACTGTGCACGTGTTCGCGTTGCCGCCGTCAGGCGAGGTCACCCCACTTTAACACACCCTACCACCGAGCTCATCCGCACGCCTTTTCCCCGCGGCGTGGCCTCGGCCTGGAAACCGTGCCGCCTTTCCAGTTCACTTCGCTTTGGTTCCCCAGTCCATCTCCTCGCGCCAGTAGGGGACATAGGGAGTGTTATGGCCGCCCTACCTCACCGAGCTTCTGCCGAGCTCGTTAGTCCGGTAATTTGGCGAAGTACTCACCACCGGTCATAAAGCGTTGCCGCATCAGTGTTTAGAGGTAGGGCCATAGCGTTGATAGTTTTCCAATTGCTTGTACCCGCAGAACTGCCTTGACCTCTCCTTTCCGGTGCTCACCTCGGTTTGGACAGGAACATCGCCGGTGGCGAGCTGACGCGACTTCGCCGCGCCTGAGCATGGCGGGTTCGGCCAGGCGCGCGTGGCCAGCTCGGCTCGAACCCCCTCCGACTCAACCGTCACCGCAGCCCGTACCGTGGTGAGTCCTGGATGCTTTTCTGCCACCTCAACCGTCTCGTTCGGACTCTAGGTCACCGGAGTAGGAGCGTCGTCGCATGGTTCCGCCCGCCACCGTGGACAGCTTTCGGTAGTGCACCGTGCAACTTCTTTTCGCTTCTCGCTATTGCGCGTTGGCTCGAAGCTGGGCGTCGGCCTTCTAGGTGCGCCGTTTTGGCCCCCGGGTGGGCGACGTGGCCGCGCAACGCCGGCCGAGGCCGCGCCGTCGTGCTCGGGTGCACCGAGGACCTTTCCGTGGTGAAGATGGACTAGTTGGGGGTTCGTACTGCAAATCGCGCCTCTAATGCAATAGTAAGCGAAGGTTCTGTGTAATAACGTGTTAAGCCGCGGACTCTTTTGCAAAAAGACTAAGCGAGTGCGCGGGCTCGCTGCTTGGGCCGTTGCTGGGCTGGCCCGCCGATGCGCCAGCTCACTCCGCGCAGGCTGCGTTGCTCTGCTGGGCCAAATGGTTGCCGCCAGCCCATTTCAATTTCTAAATGCTTTTCTAAATTAGTTTTAAGCTAAGCTTGTAAAATCAATATCTAAATGGGTAGTAATCCAAAAATTGTGAAACTAATTTTGTTAAGTTCTCAAAACCATGCTCTACCTGTTAGTGTAATTGGGTCACATAGTTTTATGATGTTCTGAGGGGTCCTCTAATTAAATCGAGGTACTTAATATTGTTAAAATAGAAACTTGTAGGAATTTTTGGAGCTAGATGATGGTAGTGTTGTCTTTAAAAATTTTACCATAGCTTCGTAGTATAATTAGCTGCTCACTGCTATTTTGGTATCCGCTGATTAATTAGTGTTAAGGTAGTTATTGAGCCCTAGTTCGAATATATATTAAATCGATAAAATAAAACAAAGAAACACCTAGGGCCTGTATAACTAAAATACTTGATGGGAAATAACACCGTAGTTGACAATGGGGATACGTAGCGTAGATCGTTAGTTTGAGAGGCGCAATCGTAGTTAAGCGTTGCAGTTGACCGTGATTATTCACGTCTCTACGTTGCATCTGCATATATCATTATAGGGACGACAATGGATCAGGGAGTCGACTGGAGTAGCAGAAAGGTGGTGTCTTGATGATCGTAGCATTGCGATGGAATGCTAACTTGGTTAAATTCTACCCAGGCAAGCCCCGGTGCATAACCCCTATTATTCTGCACTTTAATTTATGCTTGTGCATTAAGTTTAAAGGAGTTGAATGAAACCCACTTGCATATAAATATCATGATCCCATGAGTCGTACTAGCATGTCAGGATCGTGTAGATTGCTATACTACAGGACTCCGGTAGAAGTCGAGTGATTTCCTGTCACTCGCGAGAGATAGGAATATCTTATTGTTACTATTATCATGTTGCTATCTCATGAAACATAAATGTATATGGATAATTGGAGACCGGACGGAACGGGTGGAGGGACTTGGACCTGGTTGGGCAACAGAGCGGGGCTCTGGTTGCATTTATTCCGCCTGTGTCAGTTAAGGACCGTTCGTTACATGGACCCTGGTCAAGTCATAGATTTATTGTCCCGAGCATATACTTGCTTATGGGAGCGGGAAGACTTGTTTCTCTCTTGTCATGGGTTCCGGCTCTTTCCGGACCGGCTTTTTAGGGTGGTTATATATATTGGGTTGAGGAGGTCTAAGCACCATACTGAGGTGGGGCCTGCAGTGTTGGGGGCTTAGAGTCTGAGCTTGGACGGGGACCTGGACCCCTTGATAGAAGTGGAACGGGTTGGTCTTGCTTGTGCCCGGGGTATAAGCAAGACGTGTTTTCGGGGCACCCAGCTGGGCACATTGATTCACGAATCGCCGTTTCTGCGTGACGGTACGGCTTGACTACGCTCTGGCATCGTAGTAAGAACTGGCAGTTGAAAGATGAAAAAATGATTCCTTTTGCTCAACCCTGCTTGATTATAGGCTAGGTACTTACATATAAGGTTGGATAAGAAATAAAATACGGCTATTAAAAGTAAGAAATTAAGGACACACTCTTATTGCTGCTTTTCGCAAACAGAAGTCCACAGGCCAAAAAGCCTTGCATAATCCTTGGAGTCTTTTTACTTCCTCCTGACGGGTAAGTCTTGCGAAGTGCAATTAAGTACTCAGGGTTTGTTCTACCCTGTTGCAGGTGACTAGTGCTGATGAGCTGACACTTGTGTGTGAAAACCTCCTGGTGGACTCAGCGAGGAATTCCTTTGCGATGCGGAGTAGAGTTTATTTATTAAAACTCTCACTAAAAGTTTTACAAGGAAAATACTATTAATCTGATATCATTTCATGCAATTAAACGTTCTCCATGTAAATGTTTAACTAGTCATTAAATGGTTTTATTTCCGCTGAACTCTGAAAATGTTTTATATTCCGCTGTTATAACTACTTAATGAATTATTCTGATATTGTACTAAAGGTAATGTAAGAAATGGTAAGGATGTTGTAAGCTTTACTCTATCATTTGTGATCCTGATGTAAAAATGTGGATCTTCGAGTTCTCCCTTGCGGTGTGCTCGACGGAATTACTTAGTTTAGTGTTCTCCCTTGGGTACTTAGTGTCTAATGGAAGATAAGTACTCTTGGGAGGGCATTAGATTAGGAGATTCTGCCACACATCTCGCCGATGAGCACGCCAAGCCGGAGCCACTGTCGAGCTGACGCCCTCGACGCTGTTTTCCCCAGCAAGAGACCTGCATCCACGTCGCCCAGCTGAGCCCCACCACGACGTCCATCGTCACCGCGCAGACGCACTGCTTCGCCAAGCCCGGTGACCACGGCCACAACCGCGACGCCATGCTCCACCAAGCCGGTCATCGCGTCACCAAGCCCGCGGACACGCTCGCCGCGTCACTACAATCCCGAGCACCACATCCATGCCATCGACGTTCCTCACGTCGCGCCTCTACTACCTGGGCGCCTGCTGCAATAGCACCAAGCAGAAGGCCACGCTCTCCTCTTCGTCATGCCACCGATGGGAGCACCGGAGCCCGACAAACGACTCCCCTCGCCTTCCTCTTCGCTGGAGCACGGAGCAGCGCCCTTCCGTCATCCTCGTCAACCACAGCGATCTCGTCGGCATCTATGCCCCTGCTCCAGCCCTGCGACGTCGAGCCCGCGATCCCAAGCTAGAGCCTTGAACCCCGTCCTCACCGTGCTCCTGGACGACCAGCGTGGCCGTGACGTCATCCACCAGACTGCGGACACGCCACGCCCGTGCACACTGCTTCGCCACCTCTCGGACACGTGCTGCTGCATCCAGGCCAACAGTGGCCAGCCTCCAACCAGCAGCAGCCCTCCTTCATCAAGGTCAACCTTAGAACCCAGTTGACGCCATTCGCGACATCAACAAACCTTTGTTCTTTATTTCTTCTTGACATACTTGTCGCCTACATACATATCATTGTTCGTGCTTGACACTTGATTATCAATATCATGTATCTACACTTGTTACTTGATCACTTGTCATCGCCAATGCCTGTGTCGTGCCTTTGCCGCTGGTCTACTTATCTTTATCTATCTCGCTATGGATATGTGCTACTCCAAGTCGTTCGTGAGTCGGTTGTATGAGTGTGTGGTGGTTTCTTGTGAGTGTTTGAGTTAATGATTGCTTGTGGACCGTGCCTTCGAGCTAGTCGAGAGAGCGAGTGCTCGAATGTTGCAACCGCGAGCTCGTCTCGCCATGGCCGTAACGCCGAGCATATCCTTTCTCTTGTGTTTTAGTTGTCTTCCGCCGAACTACGATCGTTAGCTCCTGTCCTCGTCCCTAAGACGTGGTCATTGTGGATTCGGACTCGATGTCGTTATCGACGCAGTTTTTACCCGCATGTTTCGAGCCCTCTGTGACCAACTCTATTGGGATAGGAATTAGGGGACAACCTTTGTATATCGACGGATGCCAACTCGTGTAGGTACAGCTTATGGCCGCGAGTTGCCTCACTATGACCATCGGGCTCTACCTCTTTTGCTTTTGCTTTCTTTACTCTCTCCTAGCCACCTCATATGCATGTGCCACCTAGACCCTGGCATTCCTCTGGCCCTTGCGGTGATAACCTCCTCGCCAAGGACCATAGGAATAGTCTTGTGCTAATTATGCGCCTAGGTCATGGGGCCATACGAGTTGGTGTGGAGCGAGAGACCGTGGGGTTTGTGCCTCTATTCTTTCAACCCTAGCCCGTTCCCATGGCAAGTTGGTCGAAAGAATGCGAGGGCTATTTTTCTGTTCTCTCTTCCTTTCCCCTATCAATCCCCGTCGATCCAGAAAGATGTGGGTTGAGTCCCTCGCTTGTTTGGTGTTTGTTGCTTCCTTAATTCCATTCCTTCGATTTCCGTCGTTTGCTATGACGAGTGGATCAAAGAAAGGTGAATCCCGTGTCTCCTTCCGCCTTTTGGCTTTTTTTGTGCTCGAGCCCTTGTATGCTTGTACCTTCTAGACCGTAGCATTTCTTTGGTTCTCACGGTGACAACCGCACCATTTCGAACCCTAGAGATGTCTTAGTGCATTTAGTGCACCTAGGTCTTGGTACCCTACAAGTTGTTTGGGCGCTCGTGTTCTTTTGTGTGTCGCTCCTTTCCATTGCCTCGTCCTTTGCCATGGCATGTGTATTGGAAGAAGTAGACCACCCTCTTCTCTTCTCTCCCCGTTCCACCCTCTCTTAGTTCTCATCAAGTTACAATGGCGTATGAATTGGGAGATAACGGAACTTCTCTCGCTCGTAGTCTTTCCGATTTCTGTAAGTCTCCATGACGCTCGGATCGAAAGCCGCGAGCCATGGTGTTTGCTTAGGATGAGCCAGAGTCTGTGCCATTTTATTTAAGCCGTACAGGTCGACACAGTCGACCCGGAAAGTACTGGCTAGGCTAAGACCTAAGTTTGTGCTTAGCAAATCACCACTTGCATTTCTTTGGCCCAGGGATCGGACATCCACCAAAAGGGTTAAGTCGTTCTTCCTTTTGCATTCTTTCGGTGTAGTTGTTCTTTCTGTGCCTTGTTGCCTCTCTTTCCTCAGTCTTTCTAGGTTTAGTGGTCTGATTGCTCTTTTGCTTGTCGCTGTATCGAGGTAATTGCATCGAGGTTAGCGTTGAACGGATCAGAACCTGTTGGAGAAAGGACATGCGGATGAAGGACTATGGAGGAGTACGACTATAAGTGCACCGAGGATCTCGGATACGACTTTTAACAGGTGTTCCACGTCCCACCCAACCTCGTAGAACCTATTAGACATACTACATGTAGATGCTAGTGCTTTACTTTTTTGCAAATAAACTATGATAGGTTGCATGGTAGACTGCTTGTAAGCCATTACCTTGTCACAACCTATTCCCCTGCATACCCGCTGTTAGGCTAGACGCTCGCATACTACTTACTACTTTACTTTCACTACGCATTATATCTGTGATGTGATGCTTGGTGAAGGAATAACGTGAGTGGATAAGGCACGTGGTGCCGATAATTTGGTAAAACTGGATAATGAACTTAGGGAGAGCTTGGCGTGCGTCTTGGGTGTGTGGTGAGGGTTGAGTCGATCGGATAGGATCCTACGACGAGTCTTTGGGGCAAGTCATGCGGGAGGGGTGTGACCTGGGCATCCCTCGTGAGAGGTACCTGTGGCGGGTGCATGTGAGAGCAGACGGGGTGTTGGTTATCCCCGGTGGAGGTGTCGTCAAGGCACGGGGTGTTGGTTATCCCCTTGAGAAGATATCCTGTCCGGTCCCCTTAAGGACTGGTATGTCTTGAGAACCGGAATCATAGGACCCTTTGTGCACACCACTCGCTCCCGATGGACGGGAGACGATTACCCGACTGACTAGGGCGGTGCCACTACTACTAGGTTGGAAGGTGATAGTGTAGGGAGGTACGGGCATGGGAGCCCACACCCTCCTAAGACAGCGTAGTGACCTTGGGGGCCCGGTACTACGTCTCACAGTCTCAGCGTCTCGGTGGACTCCGGGGTGGCCCAGGGCTGAGTGGTAGGGTGGTATCGTACCGGTTGGGAGGCAGTCGGCATCAGCCTAGGCAGGGCACCGCCGATGATGGTGATCTTATGGATTTCCAGGTGTACACGCTCTGCAGAGTTGATCGATCTATTCGTATAGCCGCGTTCGCGGATATGGACATTCCTATGACCTACGTTTCACTTGATTAGTGAGAGAAGTCCTTTCTACCTTTTCCCTGGGTTTTGGTGTTGGATCCGGCTTTGGCCGTTGAGGCAAGGTACGAGCGGGAGTTATCCTTGCCGCCTAGAGAGTGTGAGAGTGTGGTGAGATGCGTGTGATGGGATGGGAGAACGTGTGGTTGAGATGGATTAAAACTCGACGAACTATTATTATAAAATATTGATGAACTTGCATAGAAAACCTACAACCATATATAGGCCTTTTCTTCTACCCTTGCATTCCACTTACCACAAAGCATACGCAAAAGCATAGGGTGGGAAGACAGTGGCCAGTACAAATTGTACTGATAGATTTTGAACAGGTTTGGACGAAATCTACGAGGACTGGGATTAGGAGCAGATAGTCTCGTGCCTACGCTCAAGTGTGGTTGAGAAGATGGAGTCTACGCCCGCTGACATTCTACGCCAACTCTGATAACTGCCGTGAAGGAGGAGCCTTCACCTGCCGATGCGCTACAACGAATCTGATAAAGATGTGTGTGCGTTTCCGCTAGATTAATCTATGTAATAGGTGTGTTAACTAGTGTTGTAAAGCCTTGTAACTTGTAATTCTACGATGTATGACTATGATATCAACTGATAATTGATAATGTGATGGATTGCTCTCTTGATCTACTACATTATAAATCGTATCTGTCGATTTTCCCTTCGAGGAAAATCGAGATCGTTTCATGTGCCCACCCTTCCGCGGCTGGCAGCGTGGCATCCCGGCTCCTCCTCCCTGTCTTCTCTGTCTCAACTATGATGCACTCATTATCCAGTTTTCTTCTTGCTGATCTTGTTTCTTTTTTCTTTTTTTTGTGATGGATTGATGGCTTTCTTTGCAGAGAAACAAGACGTGAAGAACGAGAAGAAATGGAGGCTGATTGAGACCTCAGGTATCTCAAGTATCTCCGAATCTCTTCTTCTCTACATTGAGAACATGGTAATTCAATTTTTTTTCATGTGTATGATACTGTCTAGATACACATTCCTAATGAATCTAAAATAAAAGCAGCCCTTCACCCAGAACAATTACATATTGGAAATTGGTCAAGAAATTCTATTGCTACTTGAATTATCAACCTGCCAAGAAATAAGGATTGTTCAGTTTTTTTTTTTTTTGCTTTTATTGAATCTTCTGTTGTCTTTCTACAGGCTGCAAGGATGGCTGGTTGGCTCCCAGATCCAAGTGAAAAGAGGTTTCTGAAAACAAGCCAGGTTGGATTTGGTCTTGTTCTTGGTTCAGATGGCAAGCAGTTCTGAACCCGCAGTACTAAGGTTGTTCGATTGGTGGATCTATTTGATGAGGCTAAATCTCAGAGCAAATCAGAACTACTACAACCGCTGACTGAAAATGGTAAATTGGACTATTTTGGAACCTTATCTTTATCCTTCAGGTGAATATGATCATTATTTTTGTTCAGGCAAACTTGTGTTAGTAGCTCTGATTTGTGTTAGTGCTTCTGTTAGTAAATCAACACATCTGAAGTAAGGCCGGATAGCGCATGTGTTAGTGTTGTCAGTGGTTAGCTTGTTTAACCATGCATCTCATTAGCTTGGTGGTTGCTGACATGATCGTGTGCCGTAGGACTGCCTGTATTTGATCTACAGCTTGTGTTTGGTTTTAGCTGTTGTTCTTATTTGCTCCCTTTTACTGTCAGCACTTGACATAATTAGATAGGCCTACTACCACTAGCGGAACTATAACAGAGATATTTTTTATTAAATAGATCGATCTGCAGTTTTCTATGTTCAGTCTCCAACAGCACCTCATGATTTCTCTGTTTTGTTTTTCAATATGTCAGTCTAACAGCACCTCAGCTCTCTTTTCATTTCCAGACCAATGGTAGCAGCTTGCTCGACTCGATTTCTTTTTCTCTTTGCAGTACTATAACAGGAACAGCTTGATGCCTCTATGTTTTGGTTCCCAGCAATTCGATATCAGCAAAGCTAACAGAAGCAGCATCTCGGAATTCTTCCCAGTCGGTCAGCTTAACAGGAGCAACAGGTTCAGTGCAATAACATTCCGTTATTTTGCATGCATGCTTAGCTAATGGTACTATGTGCTCAGGTCTTTTTGTTTATTCGAGTACTGTAGACTAATCATTGCTTCCTTAACCTTCGGTACTTCAATTATTGTTCTAATTCTATTTTGTTCTCAAGGCAATAATAGTACTTGCTTTAGCTAGCTTTTACAACCAGTTCTATAGCAACCTGGTAACATGTTAATGAGTTTGAAAGTGCTATCGGTTTTTTTTCTTCTTTCATCATTTTGCTTCGTCAATGATTTGAGAAATGCCTAATCGTTACTAGGGTTAGCACATCACTAGCTAATATGTGTGTAATCTTGGCGATTAGAAGAGGCGCGTTGGGTTGTAACTACGATATAGGCCAAGTGATGTGCTCCATGAAGAAATTTTTAGCATCTCCCATTCACTTGCCCCCTCTAGATGCCATTTTGGTCCATCAAACTTCTTGATACTCAAAGTGGCTCTATGTAATATCACAATGCAGTAGCTTTTTGTATATTTTCCTTTTTATATATGAATCATACATATATACATTTCTATGCTTGATTACCAAGAACATTTGTTGAGTAAACTGTCCAGAGAAGAAATTCTAGATTATTGCAGCATTATAAACCGTTTTTCTATGTTATGGATTAACAAAATCATTTCACACCGAACCTATGGTCATCATTTTTTATTTCTTTATAGTAATATATACAGGCCTAAAGAAAGTGTGCGGACCATGACCTTTTATAAAGATTGGAGCCAAATGGTAAAAGGGGGTCAAGGTCAATAAATAAGTAAAATTTTCTTACTGTTTCCATGTCTAGCTAAATATTGTGTTTGGAAAGTAACTCAGTGACATCTAATGGTAATCTCATAGTCATAGGTATGTGAAGGATTGATTTCAATTTCAGCCTATAACAAATATGAATAATTCAACTTTTATGAATTGACATGATTATTGGTTTCTAAATATGATTGTCTTTTTTTTTTACAAGAGGCGCTATTTTTCAACCTATGTTAGGTATTCATTATTTTTTATTTACATCCTGAGTTAGGACAAGCAAATATTAAGCACACCTCATCATAATTTTTTTAATATGTGCTTTTTCTTTGGGTTGTCCTTTTGAAGGTTAGGAGTTTCGAGAAATATGGAGGCCCCAAGGGTATCTTGATGGTTCTGTTGGAAGAGGGATAGAGAGAAGAATGTCTTAAAAATGATTTTATTATTGTCCCGTTTATTTTGCTCGGCTTTCCTCTGCACGGCTCGGCTAAATGATCTGTCAACGCTACATGGCTAAGGTACAACATGCCCCCTCCGCCTGATCTGTTTATACATGGACAGATGGAACTCCAGCCGCTAACACGTACACAAGGTGTTTCACTATATGCCTCAACAGGTGAATTACAAAATTTCAATGCTCTCGAATTCATTTGAGTTCTTCAACAATATAGAGTGTGGTGGTGTTGTTCCAAGTTGTCCCAGGTTTAGGTTTATTATAAGAACAGCAGCTCATCATTCTTCAGTTAACTAATGGTGTCTAGGTACAAATAGGTCTATTACAAGGACAAATTTATCTTAACTGAATTTAGTAAGCAACTCCTTAAATTACTTATTTGTAAAGAACCTGCAATGGAAAATCTGGGAAGATGTCCCAGTGAATCCCAGTGAAACTGACCACTTTTCTATCTGACCAAGTACTTATTGTGAACCAAAACATTATTTGTTTTATACTTTTATTAATACAGGACATTAAAGAAATCCTCATCTTAAGGACTATAAGGCTCCATGCTTTATGATGGTAGAAAATATAGTTTCATATGTTGCAGACCGTATAACTATAGTTGGTCGGGATGGGAATCAGATTCATTAGGATCTTATATATGTTTTTCAACGGAACTATAGATTGCTCAGAATGTGCCTATCATTCTTTAGTATGAGGTTGTCTTTCACACTGAACCAATTTCAGTAGCGGAGTTTGTACCTTGCTGATATACCAATTTCAGTATTGGTATAAATGGAGTAGTGGTACCTATAATGATTACTAGGCCAATTCTCAGCTTGCACATACAACTGTGTGACACAAGTTTTTTATTTTAGATCATGAGGGTCATTTATTAACATAACTATGTCCTCTTCCTCCCTATGGTGGTGCCTATATGGGAGATTCATATGGTGCTCCAACGCCCTTCGCTCCAGCCACCGAGCCCGCCGGATCCAGATCAGGTAACCCCGCCGCCGCAGTTTTACACTATGCAGTTTTAAACATGTATTACACTGCAGTTTTACATTATAGTTACTTTATGCTGAACTAATTCCAGTCAGTCTAAATAAGACAATTTCTTTGCAATATAGTTACTTTATATGCTGAACTAATAAATAATAATCAATAATCTTTTAGTTAAATACGTGGCCTTAGGTAACCAGTGGCATGAAGGGAACAAAATACAATTATTTCGGAAGTCCTCAAACTGAATAGCATGCTCTGTTTTCTTACATTTTCAGAATTGATTGCAATCCTTATTAGGGATGAAAATGGGCGGAATTTTTCCCGTACCGTCCCGTTCCGTTTTCTATATTTTTCCGTCCGTTTCCGTATTTGCGAGATCCCGTTTTCGTATTTGCGGAAGTAGAAAATGGTGTTTTCCGTCCGTTTCCGAGTAATCCCGTTTTAATATGGAATAGACCCGTATTTATTCCGTTTTTATCCCGTTTTCAATCTATGCTCAACATGTTCAACAATTACATGTCCTTATGTTATGTTAATATAACTACGAATCACCAAATATGCATGTTATGTACACGTACATAGCATGTAAATGAATATTAAACTTTGTATATATTATTACATGACTTTATATATGTATACTTTGAGAATATTATATTATGTGATCTTAATTTAATTTTCCGTCTCTCCGTCCGTATTTGTTCGTTTCCGTATGTCCGCATATTCCGATTCCGTTTCCGAACCCGTATTTTCCGAACCCGATTCCGTTTCCGCCAAAAAATATAAAAACGGAAGTAGAAATAGGGTTTTTCCGTCCGTTTCCGTCCGTTTTCATCGCTAATCCTTACGCCTCCCAGTCTCACTTATGCTCTTCTTTTCCCTTTTTCCTCTCATGAGTACTGCATCATGGCTGTCATCTTTACACACTTTTTTTTACCAAGCATCTGTTGTTCAGGCAGTTTGGTGGAAGATCTCTCAATTCCGATTAATCTGTACCTTCCCAGTTATCTCTGTTCAGGAAATTGATGTCTTTCTTTTTCCAGTTATCTCTGTTCAGGCAATTGGTGTCTTTCTTTTTCTTATTTTTTTTGTTCTTGGTGTTCTTGGTGAGGCAGTGACAAGCAGAATTTCTGCTTTACATGTCCCTGCTCTTGATTATTTTGTCCCTGTATCTATATTGTGGTGATTATTTTCCTTTGCAGTTAACTGAAATAGAATTTATAACAGGGAGAGCTTGTGGAATGGTCAAGGATAACACTATGGACTGAAGATATAATATGAATAGCCTGTGCAATAATAGTCAAGAATCACACTATGGACTGAAACTCATCCTGTAACATTTCAGCCCTGTTCGTCGAGCTTTCAATTCTAAGTTTGTTGTTACCTTTGCAATGCTCGTATATATTTGTGTAGCTTGACAGAGGACTATTTTTTAAAAAATGATTGTTTCTATTTCTCAAGAAAATCAGGAGATCTAGATTCCTTCAAGCTGCAGATGTTGTGTTGTGCATACTAGCAGATGTTGTTTCAATGTTCTTTTTTAAATATGCTATACCACAACATTATTCTTATTTCAGTGTCTGTGTTCTGTGCAGGTTCTCCTCTTCTTTGTCTCATGACCACATTTGGAGCTAGGTGGCTTGCATTCACGGTGATTTTTTATTCACTCGGACCAATCCCGGTGATCACGTAATTGAACCGTGCACTCAGACCATTTGTAGTTTCAAACTCAGTCAGGTTTTAGGCTGGGAGGTTTTTGTTTCAGTTCGGTGTACCTTTGTTTCAGTTCGGTGTACCTGTATTAAATTTTCTTGATTATTTTTAGGCTTTCAGGTTACGAATGAATGAATGTTCCTGCATACCAGGTTTTCAGTTTAGGGTCATCGAAACTGATTTGGTCATAATAGCTTGCATATAGGAGTGATTGGTGTTCATTGATAATCAATACAAAATAATTTGCAAGGTTTTTTTTAGAGGAATAATTTAGTCTACATATATTTTCCTTAAAAAAATACAATATATCAATGGTTATCTTATCATGCGATCAATTTATTTTTAGTACAAAAGTTTAGTTGTCCCGTAACGACACATGGGCATGCTAGCTTATTAGAATATAATAAAGAGGCCTGCGAATTAAGGTGCTGTTTGGTAACGTGCACAGTAATACAAATGTAATCAAAATTAGTTCTTTTCTATTTGCGGCCGGTAACATTCGCAGGCTTAGATTATTTTCGTTTGCGTTACCTGCTGGAGAACCAAACAGCTCGTAAGTGTTAACGCCCGGAAGGGGCTAACCCAACCGGGCCTAAATATAACAAGGTCCGCCGTCTCCCATTGCCCATCCTCTCCGTCGAATCAGAAACCCTACCTTCACCGCGCCAGAAACCCTACCTTCACCGCGCCACGGCCCACGAGCCGGGATGACCGCATCAGCCGCCGACGATGGCAGCTCTTTGGCGCCTACCGTCACCGAGGGAGAAGCCACAGCCGAGCCCGGGGCTGGGGCAGCTGTTGAAGAGTGCGCCGAGGGCAAGGAGATGAAGGTGGGGGCTTCGGCTTCTGTTGAGGAGCCGGATGAGGAGGCGCGGGAAGAGGATCCTGAGGAGGAGGAGGAGGAGGAGGAGGAGGAGGAGGAAGAGGATGCGGGGAAGGTGGAAACTGCGGATGGGATAGAGGCAGAGTTGATGGAGCCATTGCCGGTGCTGAAGCCCGGGGAGGAGGCCGAACCCGAAGAGCTAGAGGGGAAGAAGGTAGAGCTGGATGAGGAGCCAGAGGAGACCGAGCCATCGGAAGAGGAGCCCGAGGAGGTGGAAGAGTGCAAGGAGGGCGACGGTGTTGCGGAGGTGGATGGGTCAGTGGCGAACGGTATGTAGAGGCTGAGACGTAGAGGCTATGGCGTCTTGCTATGAGCAATAACTTTAATCTGTGACGATGATATTCGTTTTTATTCGTTTAGTATGGTTTGGAGTGATAGTTTTCAGATTCTGAGTGTGGCATCGGTTTGTTCCTTTAGTCTTTTGGATGCCTGGTGCTGCCTAAAATCATGTCCCTTCACAGTTTCTAAAGGCATTTGCCATGCTTATACCGAAGTAGGTTGCTCAGCCATACAGCCACACCCTTAGGAGAATTTTGCCATCCATCTCGTCTCTGCACACACTCCACACAAACCTAGCAATTGGGCACCAAGAAATAACATGGTCTGTGGTATGTGGTTGTTCACAGAGTTTACATTTAATACTCCCATTCCAATGCGGCAATGCTTCTTGAACAATATCTCTGCCTATTGAATTCTGTCATAAATGACTTTCACAGAAAGGTCCTTATTTTTAGGGGCAAAATTGCCTTCCACATTTCTACCGTCCTTGTATTTCTGGTTCTTGGAAAAGCCAATGCCTTGTAATGTGAGGATGTAGAAAACAATCCAGATTTTTCCAAAGCTCAGCTCATTATGTTTTCACCCTCACTCACTGTGTCCATTAGCTCCCCAAATTCTTGCCACTCTAATTGTTCTGGTGCACCCAAAGTTCTAAAACACAAACTTAGACCACTCACCCAAGTTTTTCAATAGTTTTTTGATCCAATGCAAACATCTTCAAAAATTGTGAACCATATCAGCCATTCCTTCAATAAAAACCTACATCACCCAGATACTTTTTCCTTCTGATATTTATTGCCGGGTACTTCATATTAAATTTTCCCACTTTGGAATGGAAAATGACCACCACTCTCTCTTCTTCTGACACCCCAATACAAAAAATTTCGCTCTTAAATTAATTTTCTGCCCAAACATATTCTCAAAGCATAACCACAAGAACTTAGTATTGATATTCTGGTCATCCAACTCCCGGAAGATCACAGTATCATCAGCATTCTGTAAATGATTTAAGCCTCCCTGTACCAAATCAAACATCAGACCCTTTATCTTTCCAGCATCTTTAGAATTTAGTAACATAATTTTTATCACTAGAAAGTTTAAACAGCAATGAAGATAAAGAGTCCCCTTCCCTCAATCAATCCTTTGTATGTCCTGAAATACACTCCAGGTGTGCCATTTGTGTTAATTCCCACTATACCTCCTAATAATTTGCTTCACCAAGTCAACCAAAATTTGGGAAAAATTTCTCTGTAGCACCTCTAACATAAAGATCCACTGTACTTTGTCATATACCTTCTCAAATTCCACTTTCAAGATTACCCCCTTCTTTTCTTTTCACTCTAAGCTCATGTAGAACTTCATATAAGAGAATAAACTCCTCCAAGATACCTTCCCCAGGGCTGAAAGTAGTTTGATTTCTGGTAATCAATTTATCCACCAAAGGAGTCAATCCCATTGTGTGGATTTTGGTAAACCACTTATAATCCACATTGAATAAGCAGATAGTCTTTACTGTCTGATTTTATTAGCTTCAGTTAACTTAGGGATTGGAGTGATCAAACCATAGCTGAGCCTGCTAAGATTGAGTTCACCTCTATGAAATTTATCAAACATTTCCTTGTCAGGCCCCTTAACTTGATCCCAAAGACTGTTAAAAGTTAGTGTGTTTGTTTTAGTTTTCGTCTCTGTTAGAATCACATATTTTAGTATCAGGAAAAATTATAACACAATGGCAACTAAAGTTTTTCATCCCACCTAAATAAGGTTACAACTGTTGAGCTATTTATTGTAATTTGGATCTAGGAATATTAAGATCTCTTTAGCAAAGTAGCCTTTTATTGAGTCTTTTCTGTATACTTAGAGGCCGTTTGGCGCAGCTCTCGTCTGCTCTGGCTCCGTTTACTGTAAAACACTGTAGCGAGGCGGAGCTAGAGCTGGAGCTGGTGGAGCTATAAATCATGGCTCCGCTGGCTCCTCTTTCTCAGTCCATTTGTTGCCTCAGGAATCAAAATGGCTCTGCTACAGTGGTTGGGTGGAGGAGCCAGAGCCTCCAAGAGCCGTGCCAAACAGGTCCTTGGTGCTATGCCTGGTTGTATGGATATTTCTGTGCCCTATACTAATAGTGAACCATTCAGTAGTTAAAGTTTTTCTTCTATTTCATGCAGAAACAAATGAGATGTCCAAACTGGAATATGGTAAATCTGGCAACACAAATAAGGATAAAGATGCTGATCAATTGAGCAGTGGGAGTGATAGTGGTGATGATATGCAGAACTCTGAACTTGCTGGAGGCCTTGAAATATTTGTTGACGACTTGCCTCATGATTGTGTTAAGGAAGACATTGCCATGGCATTTTCTCAATCAGGGGAGGTCAAATCTGTTAGGATAATTAAAAATTCATCAACTGAAAAGAACAAAAACGTTGCACTTGTTTGTTATGCAAGCATTGAAGCTGCAAAGAAGGTTCTCGCTGAATTTAAGGAGGGAATTGAGGTTTTGAATTCGACAACCCTTTTACAGCCAATTTAATGTGTCAAATCTTAATGCGTAATATAATATGTATTGTGTGTTGTTTTCATCAGGTAAAAGGAAAAATGGTCAGGGTATCTGCTTGTCAAGATAATAATACCCTTTACCTGGGCAACATTTGCAAGGGCTGGACCAGAGATCAGGTACGATATGACACACTTTGATTGAGATCCTGAAAATATCGCTGTTCATTTTATAATCTGCAAAATTTGATAGGACAATTAGACAGTTTAATCCCTTATATTGTTTATAGATTGAACTGTATCTTTGAAATCAGAACATTCAGTACCAAGTATGTGGTTGGGCTGCCTCAGAGGAACCTTGATTTAAGTAGAAGGATTTTTTTTGGAGTCTTGATTTGTAAGAATACTACCGTCCAAATTTAAATTTATCAAACTGTTCAGTTTTGTTAAAGGTACAAAAATAGCTATATCTGTATAGTAGTCTTAATGGTCCAGTTTATATTTAATTAACTAGATTGTTGCAAGTGCTGAGTCAGACCACCATGAGCTCATGCTGTTTTTTTATAATAATTTACCTTGCTTCTAGATCTTTGCCCATGGATTGCAATGGGAGTGTAAAAAAAATCAATGCAACGAGTGGAACACAGAGGCAGTTGTGGTGCAAATCAAACCTAAAGAAGATTTTATTTTTTCATTTTGAAGCATTGATTTTGGTGATAACATTGTCCAAAGACATTAATAGCCAAAGAATATCAATGTGAAATTCGAATAGCATATTAGGCTTGAAATTCGTGTGCACCCGAACGCGCTGGGTATGTTCAAGATTGCTATGGAATCTCGTGTTGGAAATGGGGTTTCTACTTTGTTTTGGAGTGACAGATGGCTGCTGGGTTGTTCCTTAGTTGACCTTGCTCCCTCAGTGTTAGCTGCTGTCCCGTCCAAGGTCCAACAGCAGAGGACAGTGGCACAGGCCCTACAAGATCTCAGCTGGCCAAGAGATATTCAGGCTGGCCTCTCCTTCATTGGCCTTTTTGAGTTTTTCCAACTTTGGGACCTCATCCACGAGGTAGTCTTATCTCAAGAAGAGGATCAGCACATATGGAAGTTAGATGGGTCGGGCTGCTTCTCCTCCAAATCTGCCTATAGAGCCTTCTTCAATGGGATCAACTACCTTTGAGCCATGGCGGAGATTGTGGAAATCATGGGCGCCGCCCAAGTGCAAAGTCTTCCTTTGGCTGGCCATTCAGAACAGGTGTTGGTCGGCGGATCGGCTTGCTAAGAGAGGCCTCCCTCATCCGAGCCATTGCCCGCTTTGTGACCAAGAGGATGAAACTATCCAGCACCTCCTCACTTCGTGTGTGTTTGCCTGGGAATTATGGTTCAAAATCTTATCACCCTTGGGCCTGCAAGCAGCCATACCAAGGAGAAGGGAAAGGTCCTTTGCGGAATGGTGGCGCAAGATAATCAAGCTAGTACCAAAGGAGAAAAAGAAAGGCACAAATACGGTCATCATCCTAACTGCCTGGGTGCTATGGAAGCATAGGAACTCTTGTGTTTTTGACAACACAAGACCAAGCATGGCAGCAGTCCTTCATGCTTTTAACGAGGAGCGTCAGCTATGGTGCCTCGCAGGCGCCCGTGGATTGCGTGCGCTTGATTTAGGTCAAGTTGGTGGACTAGGTTAGTCTAGTCGAGTTTGGGGCGTGTCAGGTCTGGTCTCACCACTAGGTGTTTTTTCTTTAGTTACAAAACTTTGTTTTGTTTACAATCTCCCTCACGGCTTGGCTCAGAGTGAGGTGGTGGTGATTTGTAAGGGGCGATTTCTCTATCTCTTAATGCAATGATACGCAGCTCTCCTGCGTATTCGAGAGAAAAAAAAGACATCTTTATATTTCACAATTTCGAAATCCAATAATTACATCACTACAAATGATAAATGATTTAGACTTCCCAAGGATTGTTCTAGATGATGGGCCAAACAAGAGATCTTAATTGTTCGTGACCAGACTGTTACAAGGATTAAACAAAGGAGATTAAGTAGCATACCTGTGGTAGGAAGAACGATAGTAACCTTCTTAGAGAAGGATTGTCTTTTTAGTGCTTCAACCTACAAAGGATGAGAACTTGGAGTCAGTTTTAACTGCATGAGATAGACACATTGTAAGGGACAGCTCGCAACACCGTTGTAATGCTTGGAGTAGAGCCATTAAAAACCTTCCAGATTTCCCAAGCCACTAATATTGCCAGCGAATTGAACCCCTTTCTGTAGTCTTTTGCCACCTCTTTAACTGCCTTGCACCACCAGCTTGAGAATTTATGAGTTGATGGTTGAGGTGCAATGGAGGCCAAGCCAATTTTCTTCTGTAAAATAGTGTACCAGATTTGCCGGGCAAAAACACACGAAACCAATAGGTATTGTATGGTCTCCTCTTGATCACAGAAGGAGCAAGCAGCTGGGTGGGGGAGTCCTCTTTTAGCGAGTCGGTCTACTATCCGACAACGATTCTTTACTGCAAGCCAAATGAAGAACTTGCAGCAAACAGGAGCCCATGATTTCCAAGTTCGTTTCCAAGGAGCAAAGCGGATGCTGAAATAAGGAAAAAGGCATTGTAGGCCGACTTGCTAGAGTAAGAACCGGACCTAGTAAGCCTCCAAACATGCTGGTGACATTCTGTTGCAGCGAGAAACCTTCCACCAAATCCCATAAGAGGAGATATTCTGTAAGAATCTGGACAGAGCGCCCCTCTTATGTCAGTTACCCAACGTCGGGCAACCAGGGCTTCGGCGACCTTGTGTTCTTTAATGATCCTCTTAGGAATAGCCTGGAAAAGATGAAGTGCCAATTGAGCCATGGTTTTCCACCCAGCCATCTATCTGTCCAGAACAATGTATTTTGCCCATTGCCAACAAAAGTTTCAACCGCCATGCTGAAAAAGACCCGAGCAATTTGTGGCACTTAATAGGTAGACCAGCCCATGGCCGAGAGGAATTGGTTTTCTCAAGCCAAAGCCAGCGGATACGGAGGGACCTACCTAAGATTTCTAGATTATTGTTTAAGTTGCCAGTGGAATGCTGAAATAACAACCTTTGAGAAGTTGAAGGTTAACTTTTTCAATAATACTACAATTATTGGTACTCTGATATATTATTTAAAACTCCCGATACATTGATAAATATAGCCGTTGTTAATAAAATGATAAGTAAATTCAGAAGTGCAGAATAACTTAATTAAATGCAACTTGTTTGATTGCATAATTGTGATCTATTGTTGAATCCAGAAAAAAAAGAAAATTGAGATTTAATACTGGTATGCCAAGGCTCATTTGCATTGGACCATTGAAAAATACCTTTTTAAAAACACAATATTGTTTCTACCCTGAATTCTTTTTCTTTCAGAAAGTTGGTGTTTAATTCTTTATTCATTTTTATTATACTTATTGTATTCTCTTTGGAATAATTGTGGATAATTCTCCAAATCATCACTTGCTGTAGAACTTTTATCATTTACTTTATATTTGTTTAACTCTTTAGGTGCTGAACACCCTAAAAAGTATTGGAATTCAAGAGTGCAAGATAACCTTTCCCACTTACAAGGGAGGAAGCAGAGGGTTTGCTTTTCTTAAATTTGCCTCACACTACTATGCTAGAGCAGCATTTCGTCGCTTAATGAAATCTGATGCTATTTTTGGTACTGATAGAAGCGCTAAAGTATCTTTTTATGAAACCCCCACAAAATCATCCAAGAGTCTTTTGGAGGTAAGCATTGATTTCTATTTCATATATTCGAAATTCATTTGAGTGAGTACTATCTGGAATATTTTAATTATTTATTATGTCATTTTCCCTTGTTGATAGCTAATCCCTCTGTCCCAGAATATAAGGACTTTTTGAGTTGGTCCTAAGTCAAACTATCCTATGTTTGACCAAGTTTACAGAAAAGTACAATAGCATATTTCAAATGAGCAGCATTAGGTCCATTATGAAATATATTTTCATAATTTACTCTCTTGAAATGTACTAGATGTTAATACCCTTCTCTATAAATTTGGTCAAACTTAGAATAGTTTGACTTAGGACAAACTCTAAAATCCTTACTAGGATGGTACATGTAACATGTTTGGTGGATTGCTTGCTTGCTGTAAATGAATTGTGTTAACTTAAGCACAACGTATTTTGACACAACATCATTAGTAGTCTGTTAAGTTTCTGGTTGATACTTACAAATTTGTACTGGAAAAAAACCTTAATCTCATTCTGGTAACCTTCCTATGATCTGCAGAAGCTTATCCAGTTGCTGGGGATATGAAAGCTTAACTGAAAACTTCGCAAAGTGGCACTATTTCAGTATTTCACCTGTGATATGAACTTGTTTATTTTGTTTGTGACCAAAAAATCTTATAGCATAGTGGCTATAGAAATTAGAGCTTCAGTAGTCCTACAGTTTTGTTCTGACTTAGGTTTTACTACATTTCTACTAACTTTTTGTTCTGCTGGCCTGGGCCTTGTCATTTAGATTGAAGTTTCCAGGAATACCGAATCCATTATTATTTTTATTTGGCCACGGGGGGTTGTTGTTCCTATTTTAGTTCTTGATTCTTGACCTGACATTTTCAGGTCAATGATATATATATGCCCAGGTACCCATTGGCTGTGCATAAAATAATGGAATGCATGTACCACAGCCTTGCATGCATTCGTGTTGTATTGGTAATTATAGCATGTAGCAACATAGTCATTTTGGCAGCGAAGTTCTGATCCACAAGGAACTTAAGAAAGGAAAGGAAAAACCACCCTCTTCAATGCCCATGTGCCAGTGCTGTCAAGCCCATTTCTCCTATATTCCTCTATTTGTGCAGAATATGTAGTTCTTTGTGACGCCCACCTCCTATTTTCTCCATGTGAATTGTGCATCCTTGCAACTGTGTGTACCTTACTGAATGCTCCAATCAATAGTTCTTTCCCTCGAAGGCTTACTGTGGTGCTGATGACGCTTACTAGATCGAACATCCTTTTAGCACTGTTGGACAGCGTTGGCATTAACCCTTCACTGCCATGTTTGAATTCCTCAAGTACTGCATATTGTGATGCGATCTTATTTTATAATGTGTATTTCTCATTCTGCTTATAAGCTGTTATGATAATCAGCAAATTCAGTGATTGTAGGTGCTCGAGCCATATGTCTTATGCAGCACTTATGTGTGAGCTTTTTGTGTCAACTGTGCTAACTATAGTTTTAGAAAATGTATTATGTATATATGCCACACTAGTAGGTTGCTTCTTGTATTTTGCATTACCAGGCTACGTTAGAGACTATGTTTCATATGCAGATAATCAATTACCAAATTAGATGTACTTATTATTATCTTTCAGCATTTTGTAAATTTAGTTAGAAGGGCAGGCCTGGTGCAGTGGTGAGAGCTGTCTCATTGAGTCACCGGGTCGTGGGTTTGAAGCAGTCTCTCTGCAGATTTTGCGGGGGGGAAGACTTGCCTCGGTTTTTCCCTTCCCCAGACCCCACTCATGTGGGAGCCTCCGGCACTGGGTCTGCCCTTTTATTTTGTACATTTAGATTCTCTGAGATTATCGGACATTAACAATTTGTCATTTCTTCACTTCATAACTGACTAATATTCTTTGTAGGCAAAAAAAGTATACCTGGAACATGTCCCTCTTTCTTGGGATGAGAGTAGGATTAAAGAATACTGTGAAGAATATGGGGAGATTCTGAAAGTTGATCTTTTCCAGATATCAAAGAATTTGGAAAACGAAACAATTTCTTTTGTTGAATTCTCATCCAGCAAGGGTGCATTAGCTTGTGTGGCAGGAATAAACAAAGCAAAGATAGTTGATGGAAGCTTCAAGGTATATGTCCTGTTTTCTCAAACCTTTTCAGTTGTTCTGGTTTACTTGCTGACATGGACAATCTCTTTCATTACTTAGTTGTGTGCATATCTTGCTTGGCCAAAAAGTGCTTTGAAGGTCAATAGTGCTGCACCTTCAAATGCTACCACAACTGAGAAGGACAGAAAGCACACAGAGAAGGTTGTTGTAGATAAGAATTTTCCCCATAAATTCCGGAAAGGCGACAAGAGCAAACTTACCTCTCGGACAAAGGAGGCAATTATGAAGACAAATTCATCAAGCAAATTACCAAATGACAATGATACAAAACTAACCTCACAAGGTGCTGCAGAAGTACCAGAAACCTCCAAATCTTCTGAAGGCAAAAGGAAAGTTGGAAAGAACAAACATGCCTCTGTATACCAAAAACCATGGAAGAAAGCAAGAAATAATCGTATGTTCCCTCTCATAATTCATTGGCCATCTTTTATGAATGAAAACTATTTCTTATACTAATCATTGTGCAGGTAATGTTGATGAGAGCCAGCTAACTTATCGAGGTGCAGTACTGCAAACATCTAACACTTCCAAAGGGAAAAGGAAAGCCAGCGAGAACAGAAGTATATATATAAACGAAAAACCTCTGAAGAAAGCACATAACAATAGTATGTTCTTCCTTGATTAAAATCCTTTGGTCAATACTGTCAAGGGCGTTGTGATCTAGGGTAGGCGGCCCTCGACTACGGAGTTCGTAGTCTCCTGCCGTTGTCTTCCGATCGCGGAGGTTATGCCCCTCACGGCGGCTCGGGCTTTAGAGCGTTGGAGGGAGAGAGAGAGGTTTAGGGTTCAATCACTGCTTGCCTTCATTCATCGTGCTGATTACAATATATGGCCGGCGGCCCAACCTAAAGGAGGAAACAATCTCCTATAATTAAGGAACAATGAAGGAAACTAATAAATGTTTAAATGGTAAATATCCTAGCCACTGATCTGGCCATGCGCCTGCTGGACCTCCCCTTTGCGCGCTGCGGCGCGGCGCACATCACGTGCGCGTCGTGTACGGGCGTATGTATTCCCGTACATGACATCTCTCCCCTCCTCGAGAGACAGCTCGTCCGCGAGCTGGAAGTGTGGATAGCGCTCGAGGAAGGAGTCACGATCTTCCCATGTAGCTGAGGACGCGGGCTCATGCTTCCAATGCACCAAGACCTGGCGCACGCCGCGGGCAAGTCGCGCTTTGACGACGCGCTCGGGCTCCGGCACCGTAGCACCATGGTGGACGACAGGGAGTGGCGGTGGTGCGGATGGGGGATCGCCCACCCATGGCTTGAAGAGCCCCACGTGGAACACATCATGGAGACGGGAGCGAGGGGGCAATTCCAGGCGAGCAGCCACCTCGTTGATCATCTCGGCGATGCGGTAGGGACCGAAGTAGCGCGGCTTCAGCTTCCCTGTGGCGGCGACGTCGAGCGAGGCGACTGGGCGGTGTCGCAGGCGGAGGAGCACCCAGTCGCCTTGCTTGTAGGAGACGGCTCGGTGTAGTTTGTCATAGTGGCGCTTTTGGACAGCTTGCGCCTGCTCGAGACGGTAGCGCACATCCTGCAGGAACTCCTCTCGCTCCGCCATGGTCTTAGCGACGGCTGCGACGCGCGTCTCCCCGGGGTCATAAGACCGGATGGTGGGGGGTTCACGGCCATAGACGATGCGGAACGGCGTGTCACGAAGAGAGGACTGGTACGCCGTGTTGTAGATGAATTCCGCCCATGGGAGCCATCGGAGCCATTGGCGGGGACGATCGCCTGTGAAGCATCTCAAATACATAGTGATGACACGGTTAGCGGCCTCCGTCTGACCATCGGACTGAGGGTGAAATGCCGACGTCATATGCAACTTCGCCCCCATGAGTCGCATCAGCTCGGACCAAAACTTGGAGGTGAACACGGGGTCACGGTCCGAGACCATCGACTGAGGCATGCCGTGGAGTCGAACAATCTCGGCGAAGAAAGCTTGGGCCACCGATTCCGCGGAGTAGGGATGAGCAAGCGGAATAAAATGAGCGTATTTGCTCAACCGATCCACCACCGTGAGGATGACGGATTTGCCTTTCACCTTGGGAAGAGCCTCCACGAAGTCGAGGCCGATGTCGCTCCAGACTGCCGATGGCACCGGCAAGGGTAGCAGCAGGCCGGCGGGGTGGAGGTGCTCAGCCTTGTTGCGCTGGCACGTGCTGCAGGCGCGGACGAAGTCCTGGACAGCAGTGCGCATGGCGGGGAAGTGGACGTCGCGGCGCAGTCGGTGTAGGGTGCGTTGGACCCCCTCGTGCCCGTCGTTGTGCACCGCGCTGAGCAGCTCCCTAATTAGGGGAGAGTCGGAGTCGAGGTAGACGCGGCCGCCGTAGGTGAGGAGGCCGTCCCGTAGAGCCCATGGCGCGCCTCGCGTGCCGCTGGTGACCTCGTCCCGGAGAGCCACGAGAGCGGGCGCGTCCTGCTGGGCACGGCGCAGCCTGTCGAAGAAATCGAACCGCGGGGCAGATAGGGCGAGCACCGCGCCGGCCTCCGTGTCGCAGTCCGTGTCCCGGCGGGAGAGCGCGTCGGCGACGGTGTTCTGGGCGCCGGGTTTGTACTCCACCACGAAGTCGAACCCGAGCAGCTTGCCGACCCAGTGATGTTGCGGGATCGTGGCGAGGCGCTGGTCGAGGAGATACTTGAGGCTGTAGTGGTCGGTCTTGACTGTGAATCGCCGGCCCCAGAGATACGGCCGCCAGTGGCGCACGGCGTGCACCAGGCCAATCAGCTCGCGCTCGTATGCGGCGAGGGAGCGGTGTCGAGGCGCCATGGGCTTGCTGAAGTATGCCAGCGGGTGTTTGTCTTGGAGAAGCACCGCGCCGAAGCCGAGAGTGGACGCATCGCACTCGACGATGAACGGTTTGTTGAAGTCGGGGAGTGCGAGAACCGGCGCCGTTGTGACGGCGGACTTGAGGGCGGCGAACGCCGCGGCGGCCTCCTCCTTCCAGGAGAAACCGTCCTTCTTCAGGAGGGCTGTCAGCGGTGCGGCGATGGAGCCGTAGTTGAGGACGAAGCGGCGGTAGTAGCCGGCGAGTCCGAGGAACCCGCGAACCGCGCGTGGTGAGCGCGGCGCTGGCCAGTCGAGGACGGCCTGCACCTTGGCCGGATCCATGGCGACGCCCTGCTCGGAGATGATGTGGCCGAGGTAGGAGACCGAGCGCACGCCAAAAGCGCACTTGGAGCGCTTGATGAAGAGGCGGTGGCGGCGAAGCTCGGTCAAGACGGCGCGGAGATGGCGCAGGTGGTCCGCCCACGAGGTGCTGTAAATGAGAATGTCGTCAAAGAAAACGAGCACGAACCGGCGGAGGAAAATGCGCAGCACAGCGTTCATCAGGGACTGGAATGTAGCTGGCGCGTTGCACAGTCCGAACGGCATGACGAGGAACTCATATAAGCCGTCGTGTGTGCGGAATGCGGTCTTGTGGATATCCTCCGGCTTCATGCGAACTTGGTGGTAGCCGGAGCGTAGGTCGAGCTTGGTGAAGAAGCGAGCCCCCTTGAGCTCGTCGAGCAGCTCCTTGACCACCGGAATCGGAAAAGCATCCTTGACAGTCAGCGCGTTCAACGCGCGGTAGTCGATGCAGAACCGCCATGTGCCGTCGGCCTTCTTGACGAGGAGGGCCGGGGACGAGAATGCGGAGTCGCTGCGACGGACGATGCCTTGCTCAATCATCGAGGCACACTGTCGCTCTAGCTCGTCTTTGTGAGCCACAGGGTAGCGGTAGGGCCGGACCGCCACCGGTGCCGCGCCAGGCTTGAGGACGATGGAGTGGTCGCGGCTGCGTGGTGGTGGCAGACCGGACGGCTCCGCGAAGACGTCGCTGAACGAGTCCAGGAGGCCCTCCAGGAGGGGCGCGTCGGTGGTGACGGAGTGGGCGAGCGGCGTCTCGGTGCATGCCACCCCGGACCAGCGCACGTCCCGACCCGCGTGTCGGAAGGCCAGGGTGTGGGTGACGACGTCCCAGGATATGGTCCCCAGGGCCGCCATCCACTGGGTGCCGAGAACCATGTCGTAGCCGGCGAGCGGCATGACATATAAGTCGATGTCGAATGTCATGCCCGCGATGGAAATCACCGCCTGTTTGAGGACCCCGGGGCAGGTCACTCGTTCGCCGTTGGCGACGGTGGCCGTGAGGCGAGGGCGAGGGTGGATGGGAAGCCCCGTGTGGCGCGCCGCTGCATCGCCGATGAAGTTGTGCGTGGACCCCGTGTCCACCAGGGCGACGAGGTTTGCGGCGCCCAGGGTGACCCGCAGCAGGATGGGGGCGCCCACAGCCACGCCCGCGACCGCGTGGAGGGAGAACAGAGGCGCCTCTTTGGCGGCCTCGGCGTCCGCGGCGCCCTCGTCGGCTTCGTCGATCTCGACGCCGTCCATGAAGAAGATCCGTCTGCAAAAACGGTTGTGGCCCCGAGTGAAAGGCTCATTGCAATTGAAACACAGACCGAGGCGACGACGCTCGGCCATCTCTTCCGGGGTGAGACGGCGCGGGGGGCGGTTCTCGGTGCGGCCTTGCTGCGCCGCTGCGATTGGCGGGGGGGGCAGCGCCAGCACCGGTGGGGGCGCCGGGAGCGCGGGGCGCACGGGCGGAGCGGCGGCTCCTCCGCGTGGCGGCGCCCGAAGAGGCCCCGGCGCCGGTCGTTCGGCCTCCATCAGTTCCACTTGCCGGGCCAAACTCATGGCCTCCACTAACGTCGTCGGGTGGTGCAGACGGACGGCGTGGCTCAGTGGTGGCAGCAGTCCGCCCGTGAAGAGCTGGACGCGCTGGTGCTCCTCAAGGCGGCCCGCGCGAGGAAGGAGAGCCTGAAACCGATTGCAGTATTCCTCCACGGTTCCGGTGCGACGGCACTCGGCGAGCTCGAACATCGGGGCGGATCGGAGGGGCGGCCCGAACCGCAGGTTCAGCAGCTCCTTGAAGTGCGACCAGTTGGGTGTGCCGTCATCCTCCTGGATCTGCGTGAACCACAGCTGTGCCACGTCGTCGAGATGGTAGGAGGCAGTGCGCACCTTGTCATCCCCCGTGGTTCGGTGTTGGAGGAAGTAGGCGTCACACTTGTTAAGGAAGAGCATCGGATCGGTTGTGCCGTCGTAGCGGGGGAAATCCCACTTCTTGGGCTTGGGGTGGAACTCGTGGCCGTGACCACCGTCGTAGCGGTAGTGATCGCCCCCTCCAGAGGACGTCTCGGCCTTCTCCTTCTTGGCCATCTCCGTTTCAATGGTGGTGATCTTGGCGTTCATGGCCTGGAGCATCTCGAGGACCTCGGCGAGGGTTGGCTCGGACATGGTGGTCGGTGGGTTGGGCGGTGGCGGTGGGCTGCAGGGTTGGGTGGGTGCGGCGGCGGATGCTGGAGTGGTGGGCGGCGCGGGTGAAGGCAGCGGGCTAGGGTTTTGCGGCGGAGGCGGCGGCGCGGTAGTGGAAGATGACGAGGATCGAGTGGATCGCGATACCAGGTTGTCAAGGGCGTTGTGATCTAGGGTAGGCGGCCCTCGACTACGGAGTTCGTAGTCTCCTGCCGTTGTCTTCCGATCGCGGAGGTTATGCCCCTCACGACGGCTCGGGCTTTAGAGCGTTGGAGGGAGAGAGAGAGGTTTAGGGTTCAATCACTGCTTGCCTTCATTCATCGTGCTGATTACAATATATGGCCGGCGGCCCAACCTAAAGGAGGAAACAATCTCCTATAATTAAGGAACAATGAAGGAAACTAATAAATGTTTAAATGGTAAATATCCTAGCCACTGATCTGGCCATGCGCCTGCTGGACCTCCCCTTTGCGCGCTGCGGCGCGGCGCACATCACGTGCGCGTCGTGTACGGGCGTATGTATTCCCGTACATGACAAATACACATTAATTGATTAACAAAAACTAGTTCTTATGCATGAATATGCAGGTAATTTGGCTGGAAATTCGAGATCTAAATCATATGCCTCTGATCTGGTACTACTAAAAGCTATACATCTGACATTCTTATTCTCATCATCAGATTTCCATCGTTTTTTATTTCCATGCTACTTTTGTATTCATGCCTTTTAGGAACCTCATGCTGGATTCATTTCGCCTACAATTCGAGATCATGGCAGTGATGCATATAATCGGCAGAGGTTTTATTCCTTTTCTATTTGTCTCTTGTTATTTATCTGTCTGAATTTTTGGGATTTGGGAGGGAGTAAAAGATGGGTTGATGGATGGGAAGGGAGCCTTGGATCAAGGAGAAGGTTTTACCTTCTTAATTCTTGCCTCTTTAGACGTCTGTCTCTTTTTATCAAGAGGATTACTTAGTAGCCAAACAACTAAGAAATTGGATCTAACTTGAAATTGACAATAGCATCCCTAGCTTCCTAATTGTTGGAGTATAGGAGTATTAGGCCCATGAGGCTAGGCCCAAGAGGCCCATGTATGCATCACTATATACCTATCCTTCTAGGGTTAGCCCAAATCAATAGTCACAATTTTCAACATGGTATCAACAGCCTAGGGTTTCCTTTCCCCATCCCTTCCCTTCCCTGCCCACTCCAGCCGCCGCCGCCGGCGCCCATGGCCGGCCGGCCTCCTCCCCCTCCCTTCTACTTCCACATCTTCCCTCCTCTACCCACCTCCTCATGGGCGCAGGTGGCTGGAGCCCCCGCCGCCGCTGCTGGCCCGCCTGCTGGAGCCGCCGCCGCCTCGGGCCCGCGTGCTCGAGCCGCCGTCGCGGCTGGACAGCGCCTTCCCGGCGCCGCCATGCCTCCTCCCGCCGCCGCTCCTCCCGCCGCCGCTGGCCCTCCACCTCCAGGCGCGGCCGCGCCTCCTCCCGGCGCCGTTGCTGCCTTGGTCGCGGCCGTGGGCGCGGACCTACCTGCCGTTCCTGGGGACGCCACCGCTGCTGGGGACGCCGCCGGGCCCGTCCTTCTCCCGGCTGGTGGGATTCCAGCACCTCCACCCGTCAGCATCTGGGCAACTGCTGCCGCCATTGCGGCCGGCCTGGGCATGCCGCCCACTGCTCCTCTGCTCGCGGTGGCCACGGGCGCCTCTACCTTCCCCGACCCGCCTCCGCCGCCACCGTCCTACCTCTACGCCACCCGTCCGGACTCCGCTCTCGCTGCCGCCCTCGTCGCTGCACGTGCTGCGGCAGCCAAGGGCCAGGCGCGTGTGCGTGCGGCTGCCCTCGCTTGGGAGCGCGAGCGGGATGCCGCCGATGCCCTGGCCCGCCAGATCGCCGAAGCGGAGCAGCGTCTCGTCCTTCCCGCCTACCACAACCTCGACGCCACCTCCTCCGGCTCGACGGGTCACCGTGCGTCCACCATTACGGTCCTCTGGCACGATCCGGCTGATCCCCTCGTGGCACAGCTTCACTACCAGGCCGGGGGCGTTCAGAACAGCCGCCTGCTCGTCCCGGTCGTCCTCGAGCCCGAGTCGCCCTCCTACGTCCGTTGGCGGGACCTGGTCCTCACCCTTCGCCGCTACGCCCTCGACGACGGTCCTCGTCGATGCCTCGGTCACGGTCCAGACCCCCTCGTGGCTGCACCTTGACAGCATCGTCCTCTCCTAGATCATCGGGACGATCTCCCTCGACCTCCACGACCTCGTCCGCAACACGCCTGTCGCTCGCCAGGCATGGCTGGCGCTCGAGGGCCAGTTTTCTGGGCAATGCAGAGGCCCGGGCTCTGCGGCTCGATGCGAGTTTCCGGACCTTCGTGCAGGGTGACCTCACTGTTAGAGAGTTCTGCCGCAAGATGAAGACCATGGCAGACTCCCTCGGCGACCTTGGCTGGCCCGTGGAGGACCGCATCCTGGTCCTCAACGTCCTCCGTGGGCTCAGTGACCGCTACGCCCACCTCAGGACGTGGATCACCCGCCAGCGCCCCTTCCCCACCTTCCTGCAGGTCCGTGACGATCTTGTCTTGGAGGAGCTTGCTCAGGGCATCCAACCAGGGTCCACCTCCGCGTCGGGGTCCTCGACTTCCTCGACGACCCTTGTTGCTACTCCGTCGCGTCCGTTCGCTCCACCGCGTATGTCCGCTCCGCCGCCGTCGTCTCTTCTTGGTCCTCCTCCCTCCGGGCCGAGCGGGGGTGGGGGGGCCGTGGCGGCCGCCGTCGCCGCGGTGCTGGACGTGGGGGGGGGGGGGGCGGGAGCAACCAGGCGGCGCCGACGGCTCCACAGGGTGCACCATGGCCCTCTTTCCACAACCCGTGGTCAGGGCGCATCTCTATGTGGCCCTTCCACGCTCCTGGCGATGAGCCTCGCCCGCTGGCGGCCATGCTCGTTGGTGCTCCACCTCCCGGCGTCTACACCACGTCATCGTGGGCTACACCTTCCAGCACCTCGCCCGGGCTTGCCTGTTGGGACCAGGCGGCCTTGGCACGCTCCTTCAGCACTATGGGCCTGACACCTCCTGTCGGTCCAGAGTGGATCGCCGACTCGGGTGCTACCTACCACACCACCCCTGACCCTGGTATACTCTCATCCGTTCATTCTTCCTCTTCTCTCCCTTCGTCCATTATGGTTGCAAATGGTTCGTGTCTTCCAGTCACATTTGTGGGTGCCGCCGGCGCTCACGGCTCTTTTCGTCTTCCTGATGTTCTTGTTGCCCCTTCTATGGTTCACAACCTTCTTTCTATTCGTCGTTTTACAGTTGACAATTCCTGTTCTATGGAGTTTGACTCTTCTGGTCTTACTGTAAATGATTTGGCTTCCCGGCGTCCTCTGCTCCGATGTGACAACACGGGCCCCTTTACACTCTTCGCTTTCCGGCGGCTACTTCATCTTCTTCGCCGTCCGTTTTGTCAGCTGCTTTCACCGCCACTACTTTCTCCACTACTTGGCACCAGCGTCTCGGCCATCTTGGACGTGATGCCCTGCTGCAGCTCAGTCGTAGTTCCGACATTCCATGTACTCGGGCTCATGATGAGCATTTGTGTCATGCGTGCCAGTTGGGCCGACATGTTCGTCTTCCTTTTCATAGTTCTTCACATGCGACCCGCATGTTTGATCTTGTACATTGCGACCTATGGACATCTCCTGTCATCAGTATTTCTGGATATAAGTACTATCTTGTGGTGGTCGATGATTTTTCTCACTATTCATGGACCTTTCCCTTGCGTGCGAAGTCTGATGCTTTTCCCGCCGTTCTTCATTTTTTCGCTTAGGTGTCCACACAGTTTGGCCTCACCATCAAGGTCGTCCAGTGTGACAATGGTCGTGAATTTGATAACTCCACCTCCTGTGCCTTCTTCCTTTCTCACGGTGTCCAGTTGCGCATGTCTTGCCCCTATACCTCCTCTCAGAATGGCAAGGCTGAGCGCATGATTCGCACCACTAACGACACCATGCGCACTCTTCTTCAGGCGTCGCTTCCTGCTCGCTTCTGGGCTGAGAGCTTGCACACCTCCACTTATCTCCTTAACCGTCTTCCTTCCGCTGCCTGTCCAGCTCCCACGCCACACCACGCTCTTTTCGGTACCCCTCCTCGGTACGATCACCTTCGAGTCTTTGGGTGTGCGTGTTACCCTAACACCACAGCCACCGCTCCCCATAAGCTGGCACCCCGTTCGACTCTCTGTGTCTTCCTCGGGTACTCCTCGGATCATAAGGGTTACCGTTGCTTTAACCTTACCTCTCGTCGGGTCCTCATTTCTCGCCATGTGGTGTTTGATGAGACCGTCTTCCTTTTCTCCACCACCACCACACCCACTACCACCCCTGACCTTGATCTGTTCTCCCTGTTTTTCACTGACACGGTGGTCCAGCCACCTTTGTCGTGGTCTCCTGCAGGTACCCCTCCACCGGGCTCCTTGCCGGGCTCGTGTCCCCGGTCACCGCCAACCAGCGACGCCCCTGGCCTTGCGCCCTGCACGGGTCCGGAGGCGTCGCCCTCCGGTGCTGCCCCGGCACCTCCGCTCGGCGAGGTTCCGGGGGCGTCGTCCTCCGGTCCTGCCCCGGTCCCTCCGATTGACGGGGATCCGGGGACGTCGGCTACCGCCCCTACTCCGCGTTTCGCCGAGCCGGTGCGCGTCTATTAGCGACGTCTGCGACCTGCTCCGCTGCCTCCGTCACCACCGGCAGACTCTTCTCCGCCGGCGACACCAACACCGCCGCCTCAGTCGCCGGCTGCTCGTGTCGTGCCGTCGGTGTACCACCCACCGCTCCTTCAACGACACCCGCGGCATGTTCACCCTATGGTGACGCGGCACGCGGCTGGTACCCTGCGGTCCCGGGCTCTCGCGGTGATGCCCGACGACCCGCGGGTCTCTCCAGTGCCCTCTTCCGTCTGCGAGGCCTTGTTGGACCCCCACTGGCGCTGCGCGATGGAAGAGGAGTACGCGGCACTCCTCGCCAACCAGACATGGGATCTGGTGCCCCGTCCGCCGGGCTCCAACGTCGTCACCGGAAAGTGGATCTGGACCCACAAGCATCGGGCTGATGGCACTCTTGAGCGGTACAAGGCTCGCTGGGTTCTTCGGGGCTTCACTCAGCGTCCTGGGGTCGACTATGATAAGACCTTCAGCCCAGTGGTGAAGCTGGCCACCGTCCGCACGGTGCTGTCGCTGGCTCTCGCTCGGTCATGGCCCGTCCATCAGCTAGACGTCAAGAATGCCTTTTTGCACGGTCTTCTCACTGAGACAGTTTACTGTAGTCATCCGGCGGAGTTTGTTGACTCTTCCCGTCCCGACATGGTCTGTCGGCTCAACAGATCTCTCTTCGGCCTCAAGCAGCCCCCCCGGGCATGGAACACTCGGTTTGCTGCTTTCCTCCTGACACTGGGGTTTCGGGAGGCTAAGTCAGACACGTCCCTGTTTATCTATCACCATGGAGCTGAGACTGCGTACCTGCTGCTCTATGTTGATGATATTGTCCTTACAGCCTCCAGTGAGTCACTCCTCCGCCGCATTATCACCGCTCTTCAGCAGGAGTTTGCTATGAAGGATCTGGGTGTGCTTCACCACTTCCTCGGGGTCACTGTTGAGCCTCATCCTGCCGGGATCCTTCTTCACCAGCGGCAATATACTCTTGATATCCTGGAGCGAGCCGGGATGACTGACTGCAACCACTCCGGTTGACACCCAAGCCAAGCTGTCAGAAGCCGAGGGCGACCCAGTCACAGATCCTACTGCCTATCGGAGTCTTACTGGTCCCCTTCAGTACCTCACCTTCACCCGGCCGAACATCACCTATGCAGTTCAACAGATGTCTTCACATGCATGGTCCCCGAGAGCCTCACCTCACTGCTCTCAAGCGCCTCCTCTGCTACCTTCGCGGCACTGTCGACTACGGCCTACTCCTTCACCGGTCATCCTCCGCCGAGCTTGTCGTCTACACTGACGCTGACTGGGCTGGGTGTCCGGACACTCGGCGCTCCACCTCCGGCTACGCTGTCTTCTTGGGCGGCAACCTGGTGTCCTGGTCGTCCAAGCGCCAGCCTGTGCTCCCGCTCCAGTGCCGAGGCGGAGTACCGCGCTATCGCTAACGGCGTGGCTGAGGTCTCCTGGCTCCGGCAGCTTCTTGCCGAGCTCCACACTCCGCTCTCCCGGAGCACGCTGGCCTACTGCGACAACGTCAGTGCGGTGTACCTCTCCACCAACCCTGTTCAACACCAGCGGACGAAGCACGTGGAGATCGACCTACACTTTGTCCGTGATCGGGTTGCCATCGGCAAGGTGCGGGTCCTTCACGTACCGACCACCTCTCAGTTCGCCGACATCTTCACCAAAGGCCTCCCGTCCTCGACCTTCACCGAGTTTCGCTCCAGCCTCAACATCACCAGTGGCTAGTTGCGTCTGTGGGGGGGGGGGGGCCTCGTTTGTGTTCTTCTTTTCATGTCCAGTCTGGAACTCCGCTGTGCCGGTAATTCAGACCGGGGGGGGGGGTGTGTTGGAGTATAGAAGTATTAGGCCCATGAGGCTAGGCCCATAAGGCCCATGTATGCATCACTATATAGCTACCCTGCTATGGTTAGCCCAAATCAATAGTCACAATTTCCAACACTAATCTCATAATAAGCTAGATTTGTTAGAACCAATTCTAGATTTGTTTTTATTATTTCACTGATTTAAATAGATTCTTTGAATAATAACCTTTGTTCAACCAATTTTTCAAGTTCCAGCATCCACACCAGCCAGTGTTGTTATATGGTCTGGACGGGGATTTAGTCAAGGTTCATGGCTTGGCTATATGGGCTGCCAGTCTGGACGGGGATTTAGTCAAGGTTCATGGCTTGGCTATATGGGCTGCCATGCCAAGGCCTTAGTGATAAACCATGCCACGCCATTGACCTTGACATGAAAGCCCATATATCCACACCAAGGTCGCTTGTGTGACCTAAAGTGCTAAATGTTAAAAATTTATCAGAGGAAATAGTCTACATAATAATAAAAAATCCCATTCTATGCTCTGTAGTACATTGACCAAAGAGAACTTGAGATCTGGCTTAGTAGTTGTACCTAATTTCAGTTATATTTTATGATCTCACAGAACTGCACAGTACGATATCCATCCCATAGATATCCATCCTTATGCCAGAGGTATGATCTTGCAAATTACATATTTTGTTTACTAAGCATTTGCTAATATTCATAACTATGACACAAGAAAGCATTATTTGTTTATTTATCATTTACCTGGCATCCTCCTTTATACATCTTGAAATTATCTTGTGACCGTTTAGGTGTGTTACGATTTCAAGACCTATGTCAGGTTTTTAAGGATCACATATGAAATGTCATGTGAATATGAAAGTTTTAAGCAATATAAAGTATGCTCTTTTTGGTAGTTGTTTCAGAAATTATGATAGGGAAAGTGGGTAACAAACCAGTCAATTGTAGGCCATAAAATCACAAGGATGATGGTATATAAATATAAAATTAATAGTAAAATTTAATTGGCAATATTAATAATAGTAAGAAAACTTCAGAGGTACGTAGTAAATGATGAATGATTTCAAAGGAGCGTAAAGATTCAGTACTTTTCCTGTTATACTGTACTACTCCCTCCATTTCAAACTGTAGGTCGTTTTGGCTTTTCTAGGTATGTGTAGCTTTTGTGTGCATCTAGATATACAAGTATGTCTAGGTATGTAGTGAAACTTATGAACCTTCAGCCAATAAACACTTTATTTGAGAATTTGCTTACTTGAATATGTTTTTCCTGTGCTGATGATCCCTCCCCCCCCTTTTCTCCCCCTCCCTTCAAATTTGCGGAACATCTTGGGTTTATGCTTATCTGCTCTCTTTTCTGTTAGCCCAAGATTTTAGCTTGTAATCTAATATTTTCTTTTCTTTTTTGGGGAGAAACTGCAGCGTCAACATCAGCCTACTCTGATTACAGAAGCCATGCTGGCTATGAGGTAAGTCATGACAATGTATCAATAATCACAAGAGTGCAGAAAATTGTTCATATTTTGAAGTATGCTTGGTCATTTATATATGTAGTAGACATTACTAAACTGGCATAGTTGTCAAATATATAACCATATTTGACATGGCATCATAATTAGAGGGCAGTTGGCCCCTGTATTGAGGAAACTGGAAACTAGGCAATTCGAAACCTCGCCTCCCTCTTTTGGGCACAAGAACTGTTGATATTTCAGTTTTTTTTTCGTGTGCATGTAAAATTGTGGAACAAAATGCACTAGTACAAACTCTCTCTAGTATCCAGAACTGGACAGAATTGCAGAACATTTTGTGAATTCTGGGCACAGCAGTGGAGACACAATTCTGCTTGTACTGGCCATGGCTAACACTGGATACACTGATGATTCGTAGGTCTAACCTGCAGTTTGCAAGGGCATATCAAGGGCTTGTTTGCTTGAGGGCCCAAACTTAGCCTTACTTACCTTACTAAAAGTTGAGAACGCCCCATGTTTTTTCTTGTGGTTTGGTAGATGCACATGTTTTTTTCTCTCAAGATTCTGAACCCTGGTTGCACCTCAAAAATGAAACATTTATTTTTGCCTGCCCTGCCCATTGCGCCTGGAGTCTAGGCACCCCGAATGAGTATGAGTATATACCATTGTGATATAACCACGTTCTAGTAATTCCTAGGTGCACCTTTCTGAAATATGTGGTTGCCTGTACTATGTCCTGATTAACTTTTCTTGCCCTTGCAGGCTGTATATACATATGAATACGCACGGAACCGGACGCCTACACCTCCAAGTGGATCTTGCATCCCTCGAAGAGGACGTTACTGACTAAAATGGAGTCCTGGCTCCATGCATCCATTGGATCGCATGGTATTTAGATGTTTCAGACATGTACACTAGAAGTTAAAAAGGAAGTTGTTTAAGGAAAATAAGAACCCTCTGCAGCTTTCCATTTGACTTTAGTGCAGCCCTGCACACCGGTTGCTTGTTGAAGAATGTTTATTTTTTAACCTCATAAGTAAGAGCATCTCCAAGTGTTTTTATAAAGTTTATCGCTAAATCATTATTTGGAGAGTCATTTGATTAACAATCATTTCTATACATTTGTATCCTCCAACATGTGTGCATTAGAGAGATATCTTCGCTCTCTATCTTTGGTTAGCAAAAAATCTAGAATATAAGGTGTCTATATTTTGGAGATCCAATTAAGAAGGTTATTGGATGGTATTTTTTAACAAAATCTGTATTCAATAAATTAGGAAGGATATAGTCTCTTAGAGTTCTACTAAGAGCGTATCCAGCAGAAGTAGACGTGCATTTCGTCCTGCATCCATGTTGCTTACCGGTGGTTGCTATTCTCCAAACTTCTTCCTCCGGCCACAGTCGAACCATTGACCTTTCTTTACTCCTCAAGCATGTCCTCGGCCATAAAATCATGCCAAAACTAAGGCAATCAAACAAAATGGATGCTAAAAAACGGAAGGTCTCACCACAAACCCGGTAAGAAAATCCACCTAAAATCAACACTAAAAAAAACCAATCTTCGGCTAGGACTCCGAACTCAAAATCTTAGCTTGTCCGAGAAGAAAGTGGCATGGACCTGCAAGCATCATCCATGGTGCCATGGAGGTGGAGTGGCTGCATGCGCACCCACACCTAATTGAAGTTGTTGAAGAACTCTAGGAACTCCCCCTCGGTAGCGTTGACAACCATACTAGTGCCATTGGAGGCGGCCATGGTGGAGTAGATAGTTGACAGGAGGGCCAGATCAAGGTGGTGGTTGCCGGCACCAGTGATTGTGATGAGTTGCATCTGACAATTATAGGATTTTCGGTTCAATACGTAGATCAACCTTTTGTAAATGTGGAAGCTTAAAGAGTAGATTGAGAATGCAAACTCTCAATAACGACCCCGATTCATTCCGAGGCACTGAAAATCTCATGTTTCCCCCTAGTCCTCGTTGGAACCCTTTACAAGAATGCCCTCATAAGGGCTAAGTGTTGATGCGAAGATGGGTCACACATCACAAATGCTAGATAGCACTGACTGAGGTAGTGTGACTCAGCAGAAACCGGCCTAGTCGGTTCTCTCGGGTTTCGCCTGAGAGAACCTAGGGCAGAGAGGATATCACACTTATATGGTGAAGAACAGCGAGGTTTACGAGCAAACCACTAAAGGTTAACCAATCATGCTTGTGTAACGAAGAACGGCTAGTTTGCAGGCCAACTAGCAACCTTTTGAGGATTCCTCTCGATATCGGCATATAGTGGAAAGTCTTGTTTATCTCACTATTACTAAGCATGGTATTGCTCGTGCAGTCTATATTTTGAGGCAATTTGAGTGTGTTCCAACTAACATTTATTTTGGGCATTTACTTCGTGTGCTACGATACTTACGTAGAAAATCCTCTAAATGTTTGTTCTATGCTTGAGATAGTTCGCTCCAATTTCATGCTTACTAAGACTTCACTTGGGCGAGTGACCCAATAGATCGTCATTCCATCACAGGATATTGTATTCTTCTTGGCTCTTCTATTCCGTGGAAGTCCAAGAAGCAAGCAACTGTATCGTGTTCTAGTGCAAAGGCAAAACTTCGAGCACTTGTTACTACTACTATAGAGATTGTATGGATTTGATGGTTGTTTGGTTGATTTTGGTATTATTTTGTGATGCCGCAACACCTCTTCTTTGTGACAATACAAGAGTCATCCAAATTGTTAATGATCCTGTGAAGCATGAACTTACCGAACATATTAGTGTCGATGCCTTCTTTACTCGATCTCATTGTCACCAAAAACCCATTGCTCTTCGGTATGTGCCTTTTGAGTTGCAGTTAGCTGATTTTTTCACTAAAGCACAGACTCAAGAGCAGCATCGGCTTCACTTGATCAAACTTAATACTTCAAATCCTCCACTTCCACCTTAATTTTGAAAGGGGGTGTTAAGTATACCAAGGCCCATCTAGGAGCGCTGCAAATTAATCAGTCATAGCACTGGAAAGGTTTTCCTGAGACTTCGGTGGCATAATCTGAAAACAAAAGCGTGATCAAACACAGATAAAAAGCTAACGAACATAACAGTTAGGCGTTTCAGTATATGACTGACGAATGTGCTCTTGCTAGATAGGGAACATTTCACCATCTTTGTTGTTGCTAGACAGCTAAGACAGGAACAGTTCAAGGCGAGCCCCATCAAACTAAGGTCAAATGTATCACCTCTCGCTTGCTCTTTTTCGAACTATTAACACAGTGCGTGATACACCGCAACCCAATTTAGTGATACCAATTTTAGAACTACTTCAAAGCAAAACATCTGAATAATCAGGAATGTTAGTTTACTGTAAGCTAGACATCTCAATATTTTACTACTGTAAGCTGAGAATGCAGCATGGTCAATAATTGGGAATGTTGAACAGGCAGTGATTTGGAAAATTCAATGTCAACTCACATGGTCATTGAGCTCGATGTTATTTATTCAGACATGATTCTTTGCCCTTGAATTGGGATGTCTTCTGCATAGATTTTTAATCCTAGGATCAATATATCCTTCAGTCAGAAGAGCATTGTAAAGACCAGCAATATTGGATTAAGCATCCAAATCCGAGACATAAATAATCGGTAGTGCCCCCAAATAGCTAGATAATTTGAATCTGACGACGACGTACACATAAGGACGTCACAATCTCAAATCTGAAATCTCACCTGGAAAGCTCCCAGACGTTAGGTGGCGTTGGATCTTTGGGCGTCGTTTAAACCTCTCCAAAATATTTGGCACAATATTAAAACTTTCTTTAACCCTACGTGAATTATAGAAAAGAAAGAGAAAGTTTAATATGACACTTTAATCAATTCACCTCCAAGCATTTTGGGTATGATGGGTATGTGCAGTAGTGGCTTGCGTCGTTCAAAGAAGAGATCAAATATTTAAACAAAAAGGAGAAAACAACAGAAGTTCATATGCATACGGGTGTCGTGAATGAATTGGTGGATGCTGCACTGCTGCATTCAACAGGAGATCGGAGTGCAGTTTAGAATGGAGCACCGCACAAGAAAAGGATGGGGACGGGATTTTAGGAAGCAAAAAGATGTGATGCCCTTTATTCCTTTCTATTCTATTCGACCAGGGATGTGGTGGGTGTTTTTTACGCTAATTACAGCGTCGATCGGTGGTAGTGCATCATTCTGTTCCGCCGGTAGAAAAATTCATTATTTTATTTTAATGAGTTCCCCTTTTTAGTTCTCCTTTTTTGCAATTTTCTTATTTTCAATTCCATTCATTTTTTTATAGAATACTTTTTTATTCTATATCTATAAAAAAATAGTATTCTATAAAAAATCTTTATTTTGTAAACTAAAAAATACAATAGTCAATATTCCTTATAATAGATATACTTAATGAGAGCGTATGCTATGGAAACTAGTTTCCTGTGGAAACTATGGAAACTTCAATCAAGTCCACATGATTCTAATCCGATGGCCTCAGCTGAAGGTGGGTCAATTAATCACTTAAACCCTCCCACCAATCTCTTCCTAATCATTTTTTTGCAAATGACTCCACCAGCGCCTGTACGTTCCGGCTCCGTTGCGTTCCGGCTCCGTTACTCCCGTCCTCGCGAACCATGCCTGAAGATCGCCACCTGAAGATCGATCGCCGATGCCGTCTGAAGATCGCCGCCTGAAGACCGATCGCTGCCTGAAGATCGCTGCCGTGCCACATGGTGGGCGACGGCAGCCGCCCCCTGCAGATCGAAGGCCAACGCGCAGACCAACGCAGGACCAATGCAGGACCTCCACTTCTCCCTGGCCAACGCACAAAATAAAAACAGAGAGAAAACGTCAATTTGTCCAGCAAGATTTCTCGATAGTCGATAGGCATGGCAAGCATTCACATGGTTATACCAAAGCACGCATACTACAGCTATATTGGCATGGTTAACTCAAAACATTAGTACAGCTATATTCTCATGGTTAAAACCAAGGCACGCACACTTCAGCTGTATTCACAATACAGAGGTTCAGATAAAGGTTCACAATACGAATACATTCCTAGTGTTAAAAATATCAGCCAACAACATTGTTTGAGCAATTGCGTGCGTTATGATCCGCAACTTGATTGCATTTTCGACATTTTCGTTTATTTTTACCCTGACCTCCACTTCCAGTCTTCTTCCCCTTACCCTTCTTAATTTTTTTGCATCTCCCTTTTGACTTGAGATCATTTGGTGGATGTATATCGACTTCATTTGGAATTTTAGTACCCAGGAAAGTTTCATATTCCTCCTGTTTATCAACTCGTAGAGCAACCGTGATTTGTTGGAGAGGTTGTACTAGGTTGGATAAACTAGAATATAAAAAGTTCATCTCTTGTTCTGAGTTCTTGGCCATTTGCATAAGATCTTCAAACTTGTTGCGTGATTCTGAAATCTTTTTCTGCATTGCCACCTCCTTGGGATCCTTAGGCTTTTCATCTAGTAGGTTACCTTCCTCATCAAAGAATAGTTCCCTGTTAAACGAAACACTTGTTTAGTCTTTCCCAAAATTTTTCATCATTTCTTATAGAGGGCCCAGCCTTCTCAGGTACCTTTTCCATGATATGCCACATACAAAATCTATGAGCGGCATCTGGTAGAATCTGAGCAATAGCAGTCATCATGCCCGCATCTTCATCTGTTGTGATTAGGTGAGGTGCTACTCCACCCATGGCCTTAAGAAAGGTCTTCAACAACCATACATATGACTCGATCTTTTCATCGGTTAAGAATGCTGCCCTAAGGAAAACACTTTGCAAGTGATGATTGACTCCAGTAAATGGCACAAATTTCATGTTATACTGGTTGGTGGTGCATGTCGCATCTACCGAAATTACATCACCAAAAACACTATAGTTTTTCCTGCTTATAGCATCTACCCAAAATACACGAACAAGTCGTCCTTGCTCATCCACCATAAATTCATAAAAGAAAGCAGGATTTACTTCCTTCTTTCGCTCGAGTTGTGCCACAAACATTTGTGCATCTGCATCCTTGATTTTTTTTCTAAGGTCACTGTAATAGTTTTGCAAATCCCTCTTTATGCACCCAGCATTCTCAAACCCACCCTCACTGACGTGAAGAAGTCGATATACCTGTGATGTGCCAATACTAGCCTTATGACAATTTAACAAAGTACTCTTTGCTCTCTCACTGACTTTACGGTTGGATCTTAGCAAATGTCTCTTATCTGGCGACACAAAACCATGGCTGTGCTCCTCAACCATTGAATATATTCGGTACTTCTTGTCACTGTCAAGCCTCACAAGAATATGTGCCTGACAACCACATCTGGTTTCCATCACATTTTGTGACTTTCGTTTTTTTTCCGGATTGATCACTAACTTTTTTTTACGCTCTCCTATCTATACCCTTCCCTTGAACAACAATATCGCTTGAATAATATTTCATCATTTTCCTTCTTGTGCTGCCCAACACGAACAGAGAAACCAACATTGTGTGCATACGATTTGTAAAAGTTTTCCACATCTGAGAGAGTATCAAAGATCATTCCAACCATAGGCTTCAAATGATTCATACAATTTGTGTCCTATATAAGTGTCAAATTGTATGAGCAACAGACTAGGTACAACTAGTTCTTTGCAAAAAAAAATTACAAGTTCTTTGCAACTTACTACTAAACTCGGAGAAGGTTTCGGCTTCGGTGTACTTGGCTGTTCAAGGTGGGCTCCAACTCCGGCGTCGACTGCGTCGATCGTGATGTCACCGTGATCATTGGCTACCATGGCGGCAGCGGGGGTCTCCATGGCTGCAGCAGGGGTCTCCATGGCCGCTGACGTCGAGTCCATCGTGGCTTGATGGAAGGCAGGGCGTGGCTTGATGGAAGGCAGCGGCCTAGCTGGTGTTGCCGTCCTAGGGCAGCGGCCTAGCTGGTGCCCGATCGTGGTGCCCGATCGTGGCCGGTTCCTCGTCGTCCTAGGGCAGCGACGATCGCCTAGCTGGTGATGTCGTCCGGTGGTGCTCGGTTGGGCTCACGCGATGGACCAGCAAGGCGGCGGCGTGATCGCGCGATCGTCGTCGTGATTCGCAGACGGACGGAAGACAAACTGACGACGTAATGGTGGTCATGATGGACGGAAGACAAACTGACGGACGGAAGACAAACTGATTCGCTGGGCTAAAGTGATTAGAAAGGGATTGGTGGGAGGGTTTAAGTGAATAAATGACCTACCTTCATCTGAGATCATCGGATTAGAATCCTGTGGACTTGATTAAAGTTTTCATAGTTTCCACAAGAAGCTAGTTTCCATAGCATACGCTCCCATACTTAATTATATCATAAGAATCTTAAGATATATTTCGAATAGATAGAAATAGTAAATTTGAATTGAGACACATATTCTATGACAGATCTTAACTTACCCTCTATTTTCGTACCTTTAGTAGGCTTAGTATTTCCGGCAATTGCAATGACTTCCTTATTTCTTTATGTGCAGAAAAATAAGATTGTCTAGAAACGACGGGGCCAAATTTTCTCAATGTAGGAATGCGAGCTTCGCCGCGCGCGGACTGCTGCAGGCACCCATTTAAATTGCGTGTTCCGGTCGGTTCTACCTTAGTTAAGAAATAAGCCAAAAAGGCATGACATGCCTGGTGCGAATAGTATTGCCATAGGATGTTTACATAGACGATCACTCAGCGTTGAGTCAGAGAATTCATGAAATGTTTTGATTTATAGTTGATTTACACAGCCAGAGCATATTTGCAAGACATGCTCATATGAACAGAGCACAAATATGTAGTTAATTTACATAGCCAGCAGAGCACAATTACGACTTGAAATGAACCCAATTGGAACACTATAAATTTTTACAAAATCAACACCTTCATCTGACTGTTGAACCTTCGCACCATCAAGAGTTGAAGCCGGCATACTCTTGTTCCCAATGTGCTTGCTATAGGCATGTTGCATGTGATCACCATGGCAACCTCTGTATTAATGACAATACGGTTGCAATTTTTAAAAATAGGCGTTTAGTATGGCCATGGCAGCAACAATTCACCTGCATGTATCAATTATTTCATCAGGCTTGGATTCCCTGTTAGAACATCTGTAATTTGCTGCCTCTATGTCTGCATTCTGTGAAGACAGTGAAGGTAATAAGATTAGCATACATGAGCTGACATAGGTGTCTGTGCTAGTGGCATCAGGGGGGGAAGGTTTTATACCCTAAACGAAAAATGCAGCGACTGTTACAGAATAAAGAATTGTCTCTATACTTATAAAAGTAAAGAAGTAGCAGAGAAATATTACCTTTTGTAGGTGTAATGATAGAAGGCACCATTGTAGGCGAAAATATAGTATTTAGTGTCTATTGAGTCGAGGGTTGGCCTTGTTTAGTTATTGCTACAGAAGGTGATTATTGTATGAAACTATGAGTTATCGTGGTGATCATACTTACTGGCATGCATCTAGAGCTAGTAAAAAAAAAAAACCTCGACCCGGTGGGGGAAAGACCGCCCCCACGGCTTTCAAATAAGAAGGAACTCTCAGTTCCCCGAGCCGAGAAAACCCCTGAACCCTGGCCCCGTCCTGACACTAGGAGCGGACACCGCGGGGACCGTTACCTGGGCCGGTGCCGGCATCTAGAGCTAGTAGCACAAGGGGAATCAGCAATGCCTACAATCCCATTGACTTGATATGTAATCTCAATTCTTTGTAGCACTTCAGGGACACTAAAGATGGAATTGTCTTCCATATAGTCCTATGATCTGTGGTGCAACCATCGACACCAATAAGGTTTGACCACCTATTATTTCTTCTGCTCTTGGGCTGAAGGAGACCAACTGTACAACTGGAGGTATGTCAAGGAGAGTACTTTAATTCACTGTTATCATGAAAAATTTCAAAACAAAAAGAGAAAAACCAAGGCACATAAATTTTGCTTCCATGTTAGCGCAAAATCTATATTTCAATTCGAACCTAAACGCTAATATGAAACTTATATATTTACAATATTAATTTAGGCTTAAGGAATGAGGTGAAGCACATAGGTTTTTAGCCTCGAACTTAAGCATGAAGAGAATCTGCGGTATGGAATCTACTGTGAAAATAGTAATAAATAAATGAATCAACGGGTGTGATTTTGATTGAGACATGATGGCTGATCAAATCAACCATAGCACAACAGTATACCCACTTTCAGTTTAGTAGAGACTATTGTATTCATTTTTTATGAGGCATATGAGCATGACATGAATATTGCACCAGATAGCATCTAGGCAGTTTACTAATTGACATTAAACCAAAACTCGTGAAAAGAAACATATTTTATGAAATTCTATTGAACAAATTAACATGACATAGGACCTTCCTTGTAAAAAAAAAACAAGTAACAAAGGTTGAAGAAAGGGCTAGACTCCAAAAAATGGAATGGTTGGTTAGGTATAACTATTGCATGGTTTACTGAAGCCGAGGACTGGACCGTGGCACTATCACCAACTTTTTTTTTGGTCAACATAACATTGCCAGTATGGTGGCCAAATCAATATGAAACCTTGTATATGCAATTACTGTAGGTTACAATCACTATGTAAGTCAATCACTATGTAAGGCAACAGAAGAACATGATCTGAAAAACGTGCATTCCACAGAGCCTAACTGCAAATGGTTGTTACCTGCCATTTTGTCAGTTGCCTAACAGATTTTGGCAATCCCACTACAGATCTCATAAACACACATATAAAGAAAAATCAGTATTAGGCAGGTGAGTATTTTGAACCATGTAGTCAGTTGAAGGAATTGCTAATACAGTAATTCCTTTTGAACCATGAAGCTGCACAAGCAGAATGGAATGAAGACAACTGCACCGATAGGAGTTGATTAACATCACAACTAAGGAGAGAGAGAGAGGAAGAAGCATATACCAAATTTCTTGATGATCTGGGACAAATGAGGAATGCTGGCTGTGGGATTCAGAGTAGCGTATGGCAGGCAGGAGCGTTTGCGTCACAGCAGAGGCAAGCATGTCGACGCCATTAAGCACATGCTCCGTCGGTGGATCTATGGGCTCGGTTGTCTTCCGTCCTCAGCACACGCCACCAAAACTCACATCTTCTCGGTGGTGATGGCATCCATCTCGAGCAGGTCATGTACGACGGTGGCCACAGCAGGCGGGACGGCAAGGAGGTGCTTCACGGAGGCCACCCCTCACGATACACCGCACCTTCATCCCGTGCCGAGTGGTGGCCCCGATCACGAAGAAGACGACCTCCATGTGCGGCATGAGAACGAAGACGGGGAGGGCGACACCGGGTCTAAATCGATCAATAGGATCCGGCACATCTAGATGGTATACTGTCAAACGCACCCAAAGGAACAGGAGAAGCTTAAGTATTACTGAGAAATTGCAAACACTGAAGAAGCATGAATGCCAGCAAGGAGCACAATGACATTGCACTGTCATAACTTGCAAGGAGTCTAAAACCGGGGAAACAAACTACTGTGCAGTTAGGCAAGTAACAGAGCAGTGCAGTCGTTGCATAGACATCAAACTAAATGGATGGAACAATAATAACCAAAGCACATGACCGTAATTGATTGCAATCTGTAAATAGGAATGGCAAGAGGAGGATGGGAGCATGGCACGAACTTGGGAGACGCGTTGTGCTCCAATCAGAGGCTGCAGACGCAACCGGAGACCCACTGAAACAGTTCCACTTCAACCTGCAGAACCAATAGGAAGCAAAAATGAGTGTGAGGCCAATGGAGAGGTTTCAGCTACCACGAGGAGAGCATACAAAAGATCTGCAACACAGCAACCACTGCAGAGGAATCTGGGCAGAGGGAAATCCAAGCATGGGCAGATGACCGGAACGCAAGAGGAAAATGACCGAGCAATAAGCTAGCAGAGGAATAACGAAGAAGGAAGAAGGAAGCACCGTGCACGCCGGCCTTGAGGGGGGCCCGAGAGACAGCGGAAGGAGCAGGCGGCGGATACGACGAAGGCGCTGTTTACAGCGGCGTCGGAGACGGCGAAGGCAGTCCTCGCAGCGGCGGCGGAGCAGACGAAGGCAAGCGGCGGAGACGGCGAAGGAAGGCCGCGCAGCCGACGGAGGCAACCGCAGCGCCGGCGTCGCGCGCGAGGCTAGAGGCCGCCGCATCGTCCGGGGACGACGGCAGCGAGGGCGGAACCGACTGAAAGCACGGTGGGCCAGCTCGAACAGGAGAAGAAAAAAATTAAAGCCCAATGGTACGGAGCCAGGCAGTCCATGCAGGGACACGGAGGCCTGCTGAGCAGGCACGCGTACAGGAGCAGTACGACGTGGCGAAAGTATATTTAACAGACAATTTAGTTTTGTTTGATAACACCAAATCATGCGGGAGCAGTCGGAGGGGAGGGATCCATACGGCATGAGCAGGATGAAAACCGATGGTATATTTATATTTCTGTTCGGATTCGGATTCGAATACGGATAGTGTCAATCATGCTAAATAAAATATGATTAAATATTGACATCATAAATATACAATTTGAGTATTCGGATACGCATACGGTATCGGATGTTGAATATCCGAACTCGGATACGGGCAGACACAAACCTTTCTAAACAGATTCGGTCTCGAATACGGGCGAAAAATATTCGTACCGTTTTCATCCCTAGGCATGAGGAAGTTAGTATTTGCCGCTTTTTAGCTAGCAAATGTGCTTGTGCATTGTAACGGGAACCTAATACATATAGAAATCGAGCCACATGCTAATTAAATACAAAGAGTGTAACACATACGTCTTGAAGTCAGACTTTGTATTAATATCGCTAGACACAAGTTGTTCTAACTCGTATGAACATGAGTCATGAGTCTATGTCACATATAAGACATGGAAGTCGTGATCTAGTATGTTTGTATTGATCATCATTAGACGTGTGTTGTTCTAACTCGTATGAGCATAAGTTATAAGTCTAGGTCACATTAGAGATATGGAAGCGCGTGAGTGCAGTTTATAGTAAGTAAAATAGCAGGATGAAAAAAACTCTCTTCTGTCCGAGTTGTTAGGTGGAGGTGGATGAAAAAAATAGTAATGAAATTTTTTCTCTTCAATATTATAAGCACATAATTTTCTTTTCAACTGCCGTGTGGACCGTAACCGTCATCGCCATCGACAGCCGTGTAGGCGTCTCGGTTATCGCTTTGACCCCGAAACAGTTGTGCACATACCATCAGCAAGCTGGGAGGCACAACCGCACAAGACGACATCGTCGATGCAAAACATGCAACACAACCCAAACCGTTAGTGACACACGCAACTTGGAGATTATATGCACGCCCAACGTTGCATAAGGCAACCCAAAATCATATCGCTATTGACACATGAACGTAACACATGAATCCATTCACACCGGCCACAGGCCGCCCGGGCTATGCCTCTACCGCTCGCCGGACCAGCCACCAGCCGGCGTCCAAGGCGTCGCCAATCACTATAGTTGGGTATGTCGCGTCTGCACCGCCGCCTAGTCCAGCATGCACCGGCCACCTTTTGCTTCTCGTCACGATACCGCAGTACTTGTGCACACATACGACTAGTTGGTTCGTGCATGCATGCACATACGATACCACGACGGGTACGATAGTTAGGTCCCGTTTGGCACGGCTCCGCTTTATCAGCGAAGCTTTTTTTTTTTTTGTGTTTCAGCTCCATGAACAGCTCTATCGGTGGAGTTAGAGCCGTTTTGGTAAATCGTTTGACAAAACAGCTCTATATGTAGAGTTCCTTAAAACATGCTCTCATAGAACGCCACGTAGGATGAGGTGACGCCGGGAGAAGCCACTATTTTTGGCTCCTTCTCACCCAAAGCTATGTGAGAGCACGTTTTTATGGGTGGAGCCGTTTCATTTTACCCCATTTGGCAGAAAACGGCTCCAAACGGCTCCTGAAGCCGCTGGAGAAGCCCTGCCAAACGGGGCCTTAATTTCGTCGAGGATTCACACCACGCCTATCGGTACGCAATATATATGGTATTATATTTGTCTTATGTGTATTTGGCTCAGCCGTACTCAAGTAGGATTGTCGAACGTGTATTTGTACATGATTATTTTGGCAGTAGAGTTGTTTAAGTAGCTGGGATGCAAATTGAAATTGAATACAACACCGTCTCGGAAACGCTACGGACTCATGGATGAGCTGCGAGGCTGTCACGCGGAGGAGCGAGTGGAGTTGCAGTTGGAATAGGCCAGACAAAAAAATGGCAAAAAAAAGGGCAAAATTTGCCTCTTTAGTATTAGGCTAAGGTATATATAGAAATATATTTATATTTTTATCCTTTTCTATTTGGTTTAAAATTCCTATTTATATTAAGATATATTTGGATTAATAGGATTCGTAGTTATCTAGGTTACCTTAAGAATACGTTTTGGAATCGGATTCCATATCGCGTTAGACAAGAGCTATTGTAACTCGTATGAGCACGGGTCATATAAATCTAGACGGAAGAAATTCTTGACTACCGGTAGTTAGGGGGAGGTAAACGAAAAAAATAGATGGACGAAAAAAAATGCCGAAAATTTTGCCCTTTTATTATTACTAGCAAATGTGCTCGTGCGTTGCGACGGGAGAGACAAAAACACTAATTCCGATAACTCATAATTGTATAGATCTCTTTTGTCAAGATAAAATGATAAAATTATGAAAACTGATTTTTGATTGACTTACATGTCTGCATCGATTTATAATATCGTCAATTACTCCTTTGCTTTGAGTTGTAATGATAGTGGGCAGTGGTGGATAGAAAAAATATATCAGAGGGACTGAAAAAAGAACGCTAGACGTAAGACCAATATAATTCTATTATGTCCCGAATTCTCAATTTCAGATACCAAAAGTTTATCCAAAATTCATCAGTAGTCTAATCACTAATTTTCACATTAAAGTTTATTGTAGGCTCAAATTGCAAGCCTATAGTGAGAACGTCTCCTCAAATTTACAACATCGAATAAGTCTCAACTAACAAACAAATGCAGGGGGAGAGCTGCACCTTTTCGTCAAGTTGTGCGAGGAGCTCGGTTTTAAAATTTCTGAGTTATTCACAAATAAATATAATTATGTTTCTTCAATAAATAAATAAATATAATATATCTCATTTAGCCATTGATCCATCGCCAAACGCTTAAGGCCCATGGAGCATGTAAAGGCCTAGTTCGCTGCAGACACACATATATAATATAAAAGCTAACCCTAAGTCACTAACCTTATCCGGCTCCTAGGTCTCAGCCTCCTCTTCCCAGCCATTCTGAGGTGGAAACAAAAAGGAGTGCAGAAATTTTTCACGATTTATTATTAGATATATATATAGATATAAATTTATTTAGATATACAAATGTTGTATGTATTTTTTACAAATCAAGTCAAACTTATGACACGCACACCAACGACGACAGTTATTTAGGGACGGAGAGAGTACTCCTTTGCAGAGGTGATTGCAGAGGAGCAGCAAGATGCAGAAACAGTTGCTTCGTTCAGGTGAATTGTTTTTTTTTTTGTTACCGCTTTAGGTCCGGGCGTCCGACTTTCCTTTGATGCTAGATGGGCCAGCTGGGTACGTGTTTTACTTACCTTTTGTTTTGTTATTGAACTTCTTTTTGTACTCCTGCATATACATGATTCTCCGACCGGGTACAGACAATGCCTGTTTTAAGCGTGGACACCGAATGGTGAACGTCCTCGTCGACCGAGAAAGCTCCAGGCGAGCGAACGCGATCCCAAGCTATGGAGACTGGGACGGGGTGCCGGACTGCCGGTGCCGCGCGCGCCTGCGGGGCCGACCGGTTGCCGACAGCGCGGTGAGGTGAGGCCGCGCGCGGCACGTCAGGGGCAGGCGTACGCGCGCGTGCGTCGTCGGCTCACGCTTGGGCGCTTGGCGGCCTGGGGCCTGGGTATGTGCCGCGCCCGCGCCCGCTCTCCGTGACGTACCTGACGCCCGGCCGCCGGATAGCGGTTTCCGTCGGCTCGTCTCGGTCACGTACGTGATCGCGATCCCGCCCAACGGCAGACAGAAATTTTGAGGCGGAAACAAAAAGAGTATAGAAATTTTCACGATTTATTATTAGATATAGATATAGATATATATGTATAGATACAGATATAGATATAGATATAGATACAAATATAATCTGACCTGATCTGAGTATCCGTTAGTCCAAACAATCCGTTCGTATTTGTATCCGATAGGTATGACAATATCTATTTCTGAATTTATAAGTCCGTAAAAAAAAGTATCTGTACTCATCCACATATACGATGTGTTTCCGTCCCTAAGTTTGTAAGGAAATAAAATCGCTCTGAATTTTGAACAAATAAAGCGCTCGCGTCAAATGCAGTCTTGCTCTTGCATAGGTTTCTTTGGATCCGGAAAATTGAATCATTACATGAGGAATGCCATCCTGTCAATGCAAGTCAGAAAATTCTATGAAATGATCACATCTTGTCATCTTCTATAGAATATCCGAAGGCACAAGCACACCGTCGTATTACCAATTATTAGAAGTTTTCAGTAATACATATGAGGCATCAATTTAGGAGTGTCACGTATCGTCCAAAAGTACAATGCTTGTTTGGTTTCTAATAGTTTTTTCCCCCAAAGTTTAACCAAATTTATTAAAATAAAATAAAATCGGACATCAACAAAATCAAATTAGTATTTTGATAAATGTATTATGTAACATGTCTTCATGATGTATTTATTTCATGCTGTAGATGTTAATATATTTTTCCTAAAAAATATTAAAATTAAATAAGATTGACTTAGGACAAAACTGAAACAATCTCCAGCATACTGCCTCCGTTCCAAATTATAAATCAATTTGACTTTTTTGGTTTGTCTTTTTTTGCGAAAACTTTTTTTGTTCATCTATTTTACTATGTATTAAAAAAATCAAAGCGACTTATAATTTGAAACGGAGAGAGTAGTTTTCAAATCAGTACAGTATTAACAATCAATCCATGCACTCAAATTAAACTGGCCTTAGTTAATGCTATTAAGTTTCAATCATCAGAAGTCATGTGAATATCAATGAGGCAAACTGATCTAGAGCACAATCTTGCATAATGTCTATTCTTCAGTTTGCCGTGTTAACATCTACCAGCAAAAGAAAAGTACATCACTCGACTGCACCAAATTCAAATTATATCAATGTTTTAGACATGTCAACTGCTGAGCCAACTCAGACTTTGGATTCTTTGACCGTGGATTCAGATATTCCTCAGTTTTCCTCTTCTTGGCATGAGCAACCAATCTTTTAACGTACGAAATATAAGCATCAACGTCAAATTTTCTCTTGCAACCAGCATAATTCATATAACGTATCTTTCCAAATACCGGACGTTCCTTCCAACCCTAAAAAAATAGAAGCATAGACTAACTCGTAAGCTTTAAGAATGATACTAATTATGGAATTGCAGAAATAATCTATTATAATTAAAAAAAACATCGACAAGGATTTTGCAGTTCTTCCCTATGAAGGGAAACACCGAAGTTCACCAACCTGATCATGGAGGCCACAAATAGACCACATGCAACCAACATAGCCATTGGGATCCCTGCCATCGATATGATACTGCAAAATATTGATAAAGTTAGACTATTTCATAACATACTTTTGAACCAACTTGAATGAATACGTTAAGGCAAAGTGCTATTACAAAATCAAATCTATTGACCAGGGAAATGAACTGGACAGCAGGTATCTGCACTAAAGGTACATCATCTAGTTGTTTTAAGTCCCAGAATATCACTTTCCCGCTTACAATTTCATATCTTAATTAGTTAATTCTAAATCTAAACGCAAATAAAATAAACAACCAACTTAACAAAGTTACTGCTGCTTGTCAGACTGTCAGAGGCAATCTTAACATCTTTTGCCCCAAGACAATTATGGCACAATATTTAAAATAGAAGATAGATAGACAGCACTAAGATTAGAGGAAGATCAAGTGGACCTTAGTTTGTAAAGAATGGTGCCTATTCATTGCTAGAACTGTCTTTTCTCCTAGCATAAAAAACAGTACTACAAACAACTATGCTTAACCACATTCAAGCCTATAACTATTTGGCGACTTTGGCCAGCTAAAATCGTATGTTGATTGTAATCCTTGTGTGCTAGATTAAACTTAGCATATTTGTCCAGTAGCTATTTAGGCGCATGATCACTAATTGTGATTGTGATTGGTCTGATTGAAGACATTGATTAGTTTCCTTGTAATAGCTTATTTAAGCATAGAAATACAACCAGAAAAAGCTGCCAAGTTTGACAGCACCAAACGAGATTGTGTTAACTATGTTTGCGTGAGTTGTGTGTGTCTTCCTGGCCGTGACCTTGCCGACAGCGCTGTTTGCGTTGTCTCTCCGGCAAGTTCCAACAAGTGGCATCAGAGCCGGTTTCGTTTGAGACCAGGACTTGATGGGTGATTCCAAGAAGCAAGCCGACGGCTCCTCCGACTCGAAGGAAGGCGTCATGATCCAGCGGGTGATTCGTGAGGTAGGTGGCGGGAGTAGCTACCCCATCCTCACCAAGACCAATTACTCCGAGTGGGCGTCCCTGATGAAGGTGAAGCTGAAGGCGAGGGTGCTCTGGAACATCATCGAGGTCGGGGGTGTCAACGAGCATGAAGAGATAATGGTGCTCGACGCCCTCACTGCGGTGCCACCAGAGATGGTGCTAGTGCTCATCGACAAAAAAAAACGGCGAAGGAGGTGTGGGATGCCATAGCGAAGATGCGAGTCGGCGATGACCGAGTGAAGATGTCTATCGCAGTGCAGCTCCGGCGGAAGTTCGACTTGGCATCGTTCAACGACGGTGAGACCGTCGAAGACTACGCACTATGCCTCCAAGGGATGGTGGCGACCCTCGCCACGCTGGGCGAGGTGGTGGATGAATCCAAGATCGTGGAGAAGATCATCCGCAGCGTGCTGGTGCGGTTCAAGTAGATCGTCCTCGCGATCACGACTCTGCACGACGTGTCAACCATGTCGCTCAAAGATCTTGTGGGGCGGCTGAAGGCGGCGGAGGTCTCATTCGAGGAAGCACTGACATCGCTGCAGCATGAATGCATGATGGAAGGTTGTAATTCACAAAGGAGTGGGACGTGTGGCAAAAGAAGTGCGAGGCGGAGAACTGCCCTGGCGCTGGCTCCGGCGGCGGATCGGCGCGTCGTGGGCACGGCCACAGACGGGGGCGCAGAGGTCCGCCAGCACCGAATGGTAAGCCCACTGGTGATGAGTGCAGCGCTCCAAGCCCAACAAAGAGCAGGCCCATTCGCACAAGAAGAGGAGGCCTCACTGCTGCTTGCAAGGGCGTCGTCCGCATCCTCCCCCACATGCACTCAACAGCTGCGGGCGCCACCCACCCCATCTCCGTCGGTGGCGAGCGCATCCTTCTCCACATGCACTTAGTCACCACGTGCACCGCCCTCCCCATCTCCGTCGACGAGCATAGCGAGCGCATGGATCCAGCCACCGTTGTCTTCTGCGGCGGGGGCACGGATCCAACCACCGCCGTCTCCCACGGCGGAGGCGTCGGCGGGTGTGGCGAGCGCGCAGATCTAGCTGAGGGAGCAGAAGGTGCTCGCCCACCTTGAGGAAGGAGACTGCGACACCAAGCCATGGGTCCTCGACACCGGGGCTACCAACAGGGTGCCAGGAGGCATTCACGGAGCTCAACAGGGAGGTGCTAGGGGCGGTGCGGTTCGGCGACGACTCGGTGGTGCAGATCGAGGGCCGAGGGAAGGTCACATTTGTGCGCAAGACCGATGAGACTCATTCGTTCACCGAGGTCTACTATATTCCCCGGTTGACGACAAACATCGTGAGCATCGAGCAACTCGACAAGGTCGGCTACAAGGTCGACATCGACGACGGCATCATGCGCATCCGGGAGCCAGGCCGTCGCCTGCTGACGAAGGTGAGGCACGCAGCGATCCGGCTGTACGTGCTCAACATCAAGATAGCACCTCCAGTTTGCCTGGCAGCGCGCGACGACGCGGAGGCATGGCGATAGCACGTGTGCCTCGGCCATGTGAACATGGCGACGCTGCGGAAGCTAGCTCGGGAGGAGCTGGTTCGGGGCCTGTCGGAGATCGGGCAAGTGGAGCACGTCTGTGAGGCAGGCCACGGGAAGCAGCGGCGCACCTTGTTCCTGGCGCAAGCAAAGTACCACGTGCAGGAGCTCCTCGATTTGGTGCATGGTGACCTGTGCGGTCCCATCTTGCCGGCGACTCCGAGGGGTAGCAAGTACTTCCTGCTGCTGATGGACGACCTCAGCAGGTACATGTGGGTAGCCGGAATTCCTTCCAAGGATTGTGCAGCGGCTGCCATCAAGGAGATCCAGGCGCGTGAGGAGGGCGAGTCTGGGCGCAAGCTGAGGGCGCTCCGCACCGATCGTGGTGGTGAGTTCACCTCCACAAAGTTCGTCGAGTACTGCACAGCGGAAGGAGTTCATCACCAGCACACCGCGCCGTACAACCCGTAGCAGAATGGCGTGGTGGAACGCCGGAACAGCACGTTGGTGGCTGCAGCGAGAAGCATGCTCAAGGTGAAAGGGCTGCCTGGCTAGTTCTGGAGCGAGGCGGTGAGTACTGCTGTGTATGTGCTGAACAGGTGCCCTACGAAGAGCGTGGACAGAATGACTCCGTTCGAGGCCTGGTACAAGAAGAAGCCCGCTGTTCACCACCTCCGGACATTCGGCTGCATCGTGTATGTCCGGAACACAACGCCTCACCTCAAGAAGCTGGAAGACAAGGGGCGGAAGATGATCTTCATCGGCTATGAGCGCGGTACTAAGGCATATCGCGCCTACAACCCTGTGGCGAAGAGCGTCCATGTGACACGGGACGTCGTGTTCAACGAACAAGCCCAGTGGGACTGGGGCACCGGCAGCGACAGCAGCAAAGCCGGTGATAACGATGACGTCTTCACGGTGGAGTACTCCGTCATGACCCAGGCTCCTCTGGTGGTCGAGGACACCGGGGAGGCGCCTAGAGCTGCCGCTGTGGTGTCTGGGGACGAACAGACACCACCACCATCGCCACACGCTGGAGGAGCTCCTGGGGCAGAGGTAGTGGAGTTTGCCTCGCCGCCAGGAGAGAACGGCGACAACCTGGACGCCAACTACGACAAGGACGACCCGCTGCAGTACCAGAGGATTGACAGCATCCTCGGTCCAGCATCGCCGGTTGGCTTCGTGCCAAGGGTGCTGGTTGCAGAAGAGCTACTGGTGGTATTCTGATGAACCCAACACGCTTGCTGAAGCTGAACGCAGCCCAAGCTGGAGGAAGGAGATGGTGGAGGAGATGGAGTCCATCGAGGACAACCAGACCTGGTCGTTGGTAGACCTTCCTCTTGGTCGCCGGGCGATTAGGTTGAAATGGGTATTCAAGGTGAAGAGGGTTGAGCACGGGGCAGTGGCCAAGCATAAGGCGCGCCTCGTGGTGAAGGGATATGCGCAGCGGCACGACATCGACTATGATGAGGTGTTTGCTCCGGTGGCGTGGTTGGACTCGTTGCGCCTGCTCATCGCCCTTGCGGCGCATGAAGGGTGGGAGGTGCACCACATGGACGTCAAGTCAGCGTTCCTGAACGGCGACCTCCTGGAGGAGGTGTATGTGGAGCAGCCGGCGGGCTTTGTCATCGCTGGGAAGGAGCACAAGGTGCTCAAGCTGCGCAAGGTGCTATATGGGCTGCACCAAGCGCCACGAGCCTGGAACACGAAGCTGGATGACACGCTGGTGTCGCTCGGTTTCAGGAGTCATCCGTCGGAGCACGCCATCTACGTCAGGCAGAATGGTGGCACATAGCTGGTGGTCGGTGTGTATGTTGATGATCTGGTGATCACCGGCGCCAGCTGCGAGGACATCAAGCTGTTCAAGAAGGAGATGGCTGCAGCGTTCAAGATGAGCGATCTTGGCCTGCTTCACTACTACCTCGGCATTGAAGTGAGGCAAGGCGCGGGTGGCATCTCGCTCAGCCAAGGAGCCTACGCCGTCAAGCTCCTGGAAAAGAGCGGCATGGCTGGGTGCAATCCCAATCAGGTGCCCATGGAGGCACGTTTGAAGCTCAGCAAGGAGAGCACAGCGCCGCTGGTGGACGCCACTGCATACAGAAGCATCGTCGGGAGCTTGAGGTATCTGGTAAACACTTGCCCCGACCTTGCATTTTCTGTTGGGTATGTCAGCCGGTTCTTGGGAGCCATGGGAGGATCACCTTGCAGCAGTCAAGCGAATTCTTCGCTATGTGGCGGGAACCAGCAGCTGGGGATTTTGGTTCGGAAGGAAGAAGAAGGATCAGGCCCAGGTGACAGGTTTCAGCAATGCTGATGCTGACCTGACTGGGTTCAGCAATGCTGACTTTGCTGAAGATGTTGATGCTAGGAAAAGCACAACTAGAGTTATCTTCTTCCTGGCCGATAATCCAATTACATGGCAATCCATGAAGCAAAAGGTGGTAGCCCAATCCACCTGCGAGGCAGAGTATATCGCTACTGCAAACGCTGACTGTCAAGCAGTATGGCTGGCTCGGGTGTTGTCTGAAGTGCAAGGAGGGACACCGAGAGCGCCTATGCTGAAGGTGGACAACAAATCTGCAATTGCTCTGATCAAGAACCCAGTACTCTATGGACAGAGCAAGCACATCGAGGTGAAGTATCACTTTGTGTGTGAGTCTGCAGACAATTTCATGAGCAGTGTGCCAAGATCGGCATGCTTGATGTAAATATTAAACACACAAGGCTTAGGAGGAGATTGTTGATTGTAATCCTTGTGTGCTAGATTAGACTTAGCATATTTGGACTTAGCATATTTGTCCAGTAGCTATTTAGGCACATGATCACTAATTGTGATTGTGATTGGTCTGATTGAAGACCTTGATTAGTTTCCTCGTAATAGCTTATTTAAGCATAGCAATACAACCAGAAAAAGCTGCCAAGTTTGACAGCACCAAACGAGATCATGTCCACTGTGTTCGCGTGAGTTGTGTGTGTGTGTGTGTGTTCCTGGCCGTAACCTTGCCGGCAGCGCTGTTTACGTTGTCTCTCTGGCAAGTTCCAACATCGTAAACTCTACTAGAGGGACAAAAGTACAAAATTTAGACAAAAACAACTTCAGGAATCAGAAGCACACAGAAACAGTAAAATCTCAAACTACTACTACCTCCGTCCCCAAATGAATGCAACTCTAGCACAGTGTCACGTTTTAGTACCTTAAGTTTGACCAATTATAGATAAAAAAATATCCAGATTTATGATAACAAATAAATACTATCAGATTAATTACGAAATGTATTTTCATAATTAATTAATTTAAAGACATAACCTTGAATATTATTTACTAAATACTTGGTCAAACATGAATAACTTTTTGTGGTACGCAACCCATAGTTGCATTCTTTCCATGACGGAGGTAGTACATCCTAAGCGTGGCAGCTGAAAGTGTACTTTAGTTGGTGACAAAGTGGATGTTACTGTCATATAGGAAAAAATACAGTAACACATTTTGTTAATTGCAGGTTCTTGAAGTACAATGTTATTAGTAATTTATAGAACCCAACACAAAAGTACAGGTAGTTTCTGTTTCCCCCAATCTAACTATATATATAAAGTTGGTGGCACCGGCCCCTCTCACAGGTCACTGTTCATTACTGTTCTAAGTAATGTACCAGGTCTCATGAACACTACCCACCCGTTATGTACAGTAACAGGTCTCACGAACAGTACCCCCTACCGGTCCTTCAGAACAGTACCTACCCCGTCATGAACAATACCAGGGTCTCACAACACAGTGCCCCAATCCTATATGTATACCAACGGGCTCATGAACAGTACCTCGCCCGTTACTGTTTCCCATTTCCCTCTTTCCCTTCTCCCCTCCTTTCATTTAGGGATGAAAACGAACGGAATTTTTCCCGTACAGTCCCGTTCCGTTTTCTATATTTTCCCGTCCGTTTCCGTATTTGCGAGATCCCGTTTTCGTATTTGCAGAAGTAGAAAATGGTGTTTTCCGTTCGTTTCCGAGTAATACCGTTTTAATACGGAATAGACCCGTATTTATCCCGTTTTTATCCCGTTTTCAATCTATGCTTAACATGTTCAACAATTACATGTCCTTATGTTATGTTAATATAACTACGAATCACCAAATATGCATGTTATGTTCATGTACATAGCATGTAAATGAATATTAAACTTTGTATATATTATTACATGACTTTATATATGTATACTTTGAGAATATTAGATTATGTGATCTTAATTTAATTTTCCGGCTCTTCATCCGTATTTGTCCGTTTCCGTATGTCCGCATATTCTGATTCCATTTCCGAACCCGCATTTTCCGAACCCGCTCCCGTTTTCGACAAAAAATATAGAAACGGAAGTGGAAATAGGGTTTTCCGTCCGTTTCCGTCCGTTTTCATCCCTACTTCCATTAGAAGAAAAAAGAAAAAAAAACACTCCCTGTGCTTTGCACGGGGGGCCTTGCTAGTTTTTCTTACATTTGGTGAATATGAAGACAATTTTTCTATCAACATGATAAAAAATAAAAGTAGCACAACTCTACAATGCATCTCAAACATTCTTCTAAATTTACCTTGTCATTCAAATATATTGCTACTGAAAGTGCTTCTTCAGGTCCACTGGTCCATTCTAGAATCTTTTTGGCCCAATACATTCTGCAGAAAACTATTGTATCAACACAAAGTACAACAACAACAACAACATAGCCTTTTGTCCCAAGCAAGTTGGGGTAGGCTAGAGATAAAACCCAAAAGAGACGAGAAATAGAGAGACACATAAAGGGACATAAAAGGCACAAGACAGAAAGATGTCACGGTTCAGGCACGTTGATTGTCAGTCTCCAAGCGCTCCTGTCCATAGCTAAATCCTTGGATATATTCCACTCCTTCAAGTCTCTCTTAACGGACTCGTCCCAAATTAGTTTAGGTCGACCTCTACCGCTCTTTATATTATCGGCCCGCTTTAGAACCCCACTACGCACCGGCGCCTCAGGAGGCCTCCGTTAGACATGTTCAAACCATCTCAACCGATGTTGAATCAATTTCTCCTCAATTGGTGCCACCCCAACCCTATCCCGAATATCGTCGTTCCGGACTCTATCCCTCCTTGTGTGCCCACAACACCAACGCAACATACGCATCTCTGCTACACTCAATTGCTGGACATGTTGCCTTTTTGTAGGCCAACACTCAGCACCGTATAACATCGCCGGGCGAATCGCCGGGTGTATCAACACAAAGTAATCTCTTAAAAGAGGATAGGAATGCAGAAACAAAGATCAGAATACAATGCTTTCTTGGGGTTAAAGGTGGAAAAAAAATTCGGATTGGTTTCTCTTATCAAGAATATACAAAAGGTTAGTACTCCATAGTAGACTCCACCCAAATTGGCAGGATCTTGGAAAAATACTTCGTACAAACAAAATATTACAAAGACTGTTGTATGCTAACTCACACTTTGGTCAAATATAATTGAAAGACTACATTGTTCAAATAGGAACAGAAATCCACGTCTACTCAGAATATGAATGTCCTTGTTCTGTACATCAGAAGACTTAACACAAGCAATTGTCACCAATTCAACAATTATGTAAAGCCTATGGGCTGATGGAGGCCAGGGCATGAATATTTGACTGCATTATGCACGAATTCTGTTATGAAGTAGATAAACGAAGCCCAAACAATGCTCAATTCTTTATTCAACCAGCAATGTGGAATGACAATCAGGCAATTCCAAGTTCCAACACTATCCTATCATCACAAAAGTAAACAAACAACACATAAATGGGCTAACCCCATGATATATTAATATAGGTATGAATTAAGTTACCTCATAAATCCATGCATTTTCCCATGGTGCACCATCTCCAATTGAGATGCATTCCATAGCTGATAAAGTTTGAGAAATGAAGGAACAAAGTCCAGTCAGGAAGTAGATCAAAATGAATTCAATAACTTCAGTAGAGTACAAGGAATATGCTAATACAAACAGGATCAGATGTTTTGGCATTTTCGAGCTGCTCCCTCCTGTTAGCCAAAATAGAATGCTAGTTAACAAATAGCCATGTCGAGCATGAGCCTTTCGCCTTAGTCACGCCAAGCAGGCAGATAAATGTAATTAGCACATACAACTAACTCACGTATAGATATGCTCTCTTTTATCACCAGCGTGATCCATTAACGTCTTTCTAGCCCACTCCCATGCACCAGCCAGTGAATCATAGTGAGGCTGGTAATAGCAGAAATTGTCAGCTAGTTCCCTCCTTATTATCAGCTCCTCCAAGAACGCATCCACTGACTGTATCCAAAGGCACGGTACTTTGTAATGTATTAGTTCACTGTTAGACAGATGGATTCAATCTTTAATGCTAATGTTAAGGTTTGCTGTTCGGCTGGTAGAAAGATATAGTTAACCATTTAATATGGCTCTTATCTTTTATTTTAAGAGAGTAACATGAAATTAAGCAAGTGTACCTTTGGACTAAGATGACGGCATCTTTTTGCCTCCAGAGCACACCTTTGTGCAGAAATGTGCCCAAAATGTAAGTATGGTGAAAGGCACGACAATGCATGTGGCTTTGTAGGATCATTCCGGCCTATGTGATAGCTCTTAATCCTCTTCGTCAAGAACCCATCCTTATTCCCAAGAAGCACCTCCATTGCTGCGGCCTCCCCCGGCTCGCACCAGTCAATCTCCGGCACATTCTCAGCCTCACTGTTCCAAGAGTGCAGAATCATTTAGCCCTCACTAACAATGCTATATTTTAAACTGCAAAAACAATGTTATATTTACAGCCCACACAAAATTGTCAACCAATTCAACAAATGAACACCCTACCGCACCTGAAGATGCTATTGATAAGTGCATCCCAGTCAACACCCTTCGGCTGCTCCATGCACCAAGGTGCCCACCCCGGCAACTCAGGGTACTCCACCAGGTACTCGTCCATCACCTTGCTCACCTTGCTTCTAAAGGTCTTGGCCGAGTACTCCAGCTTCCCTGACGCCGCCCATACAGGCACTACGTTGTGTGCGTCCACCTGCGTGAACACTATAGCACTCTTACCAATGTGCTCCGCCCAATTCAACTCGAAGGATTCAAACTTTGTCGGAATCCCAGTGCAGTGACCTGGTGCACGGCCATGTCGGCGGCGTCACGCAGCAGCTCCTGGACGACTGCGTCCAATGCCTCCCGCACCGGCCGCAGCGGAGAGAAGTCGGCGACGAGCGCCGAAGCCCCGAGCCGCCGCACCAGCGCCGGCACCTCCGCAGGCCCGCCCTCGAGGAGAAAGAACGGGAGGCCGCGGGCGTGCGCATCGGCGGCGAGGCGGCGGAGCCCGCGGAGGAGGAAACCTAGCTGGCGGAGATGCGCGCCTAGGAGGAAGGGCCGTGGGAATAGCGTGAAGGCGATGGCGAGCGGCGCCGCGGGGGCGGACGCAGCGGCGAGTTCGGCCGCGTGGAGGAGGGCCCAGTTGTCCGCGAGACGCTGGTCCCGCAGCATCCAGTACACCACCGGCCCGGGCATATGGCCTCCGCCCGGGTGGAGGACCCGCACGCGGGACGGGTGGACCAGGTTTGGGCTCGCCGGCGGCATCTCGACGGTGGGACAGCGTCGCCGCGTAGGAGGGGAAGGCAGGAATGTACGCGTCGTTTGGATGGTGGGCGCGGTGTTGGTAGGCTGGAGGCGCTTTATGCGACGGTGGTTCAATGGAGGAGACTGGTGGTGCATAGACCAATGTCTGGCCGGGTAAGACGGGGCGGTTGGGGAGAGGGGGAGGCCACGTCGGCTGCTTCCTATTTTTATTTTTATTTTTATTTTTACCCCTGTATAGACTGTGTCGGCTCCTCGAGCAGAACCAGCCTTCGGATCTTCGATTATTTGGCCATGAATGCTTGAAGCGGATTTGAACGTAAGCGGCTTCTGCTGCTCCTTGTTTATCATCCATCGGCTTTTTTTTAGCTATGCTTTGGAGCCAGCCCACCAAATATGTACGTGAGCTTCCGATTCTAATTCTAGATTCTTCTTCTCTCCCCTTCGCTCCCTTCTTTCCCGTTGGTGGACAGGGCATCGGCGGCTTTGGCCCTCCTCCTCCTCTTTCGCGCGGCGCCATGCCCGGGGACTGCCACTGCCGGGGCACGACGGCTGCGACCGGCCTCCTACTCCTCCTCTCCCCCTCGCGTCGCGGCGTGCCCTCACGACGCCATGCGCTGGCGGGGCAGACGGCGGCCCTAGGCTGCGGCGCAGCACTGCCCATTCTCGGCCATGACGCGGCGCTGCACCGCTCTCCTCGGCCACTACGCGGCGGGAGGGGGCCCCGCCGGCGGCCACCGGCATGGCTGTCCTTTGGCGCTCCCTTCTCTCTCTCCTCCGTCTGCTCCGCGTTTGCTCATATGCTACAGTAAACCCTAGCTGTCTGTGCTGCAGGTCGCGTTTGCCCAGCGCCGACCTCGCCCCTGGCGGCGGTGGCCCTGCTCCCGCGTGAGAGATGCTCGCCGACGATAGCAGCGGTGATTGTGTGGACGGCAAGGTAAACTCCTAGGTCTCCTATCTCTCTTGCCCTCACTCTATCTATCTTGATGAAGCTCATATCTCACTGCATAGGCTTTGGTTGTGCAAGTATGGCTCTAAGCTGGCCCTGTGAAAAAGGTTTGGGGAGTTTGGCTCCATCAAGTATATTGTTGGTATTTATTAACGTAAATAGAATATGAAGGATTACGCAAGCACATAGAATATCATTGTAGCATTTTACCAGGAGTATTCCATGTATCGTTATTGTCACGGAACCGTCCAAATTATAAGAGCACAAGTCCAAAAATAATCGCCGAAGCGATTAAATTTTCAAACTTGAGCCCATATAACTCCGGTAGTCCACGAAATCACGAGGGATTTCAAACCAAACTGAGAGCAACTAAGATTGTAGTGATTCAACATAACACACCACTTGTTACAACAATTCATAAGTAATCTCATACATCGGAGTACGAATAATTTATTACAAAACCAAAGTAAAAATTAGCGGAAGCAACAAAATTTCTGAAACCATTTGAAGTCAAATACTGCCAGTACATAGTCACATCCTGCAAAAGCATACCAGAAGAGATACTATAGAGACCATGCCCATATGGTCTAGTCTTTACGCCCACATGGCAAAGACAATACTTGCAGTAACAAGTACGAATCTGCTACCTGTAACAGGTGAGAAATAAACCCTGAGTATGAGAAGGTACTCAGCTAGACTTACCCAACGAAAACCAGAAACAAAGATGACACCAAGGAGTATGCAAGGCTTTAAAAGTAGGCTAGCTTGACTCAATTGCAGAAAAACTTAATACAGATAAGTAACCAATAATGCTTAAGTATCAATTTGATCATCATTAACCTGATAACTAGATTAGCACCTGTACTAAAGCACTCACTTTATTAGGATCAAACAATATTAACCATAGCAGGTATAATAAGGTCATCATCATTATCATCAATTCCAAACCATCATTATAATTAGTGTATCTACGCTGGAGATAACCAGTTAAGTTTCTCACTATCCGGGAGAGACGGCGACTCGAATCGATTCCAACTCAGCTAAGGGGGTATTCCTGACACTCACCCGGCAAACCCCGCTAAAGGCAGCCGTAGATAACCTTTGGTACAACTCAGGATGGGCCCAAACAGCGCCGCGTTCTTGGGGATACCAGTGGCTAGGATGCTCAAGCCTTTTAACTCACCTGTCCTTGGACTCTCTGGCTCCCTTTCGAGGTGACTTTCACTTTTCGACTTCGCAGCCTGAGTTGAGCTATTAGGCTTCACGGTCGGCAACCTTAGGCCGGCCAACTAAATGTCAGGCATGCATTCAAAATGACATAGAAGGCTCTAGGTCTCGGTCATTAACCGATACAGACGGGAATAGATCCATACCCAAGACCTCCATGCCTTGCTGCTTCACTATCGTCATCCCGCCCGGTCTCATTTCATTTCATTAACACATGGTTCATTTCCACGATAGCAGCACCATGCTTACACGAGACTCGACTACTTAACCTAGTCGGTAAAATAGCAAGCTAAGCACTCTATAAACTCGCACATAAAAGTAATGATCACCTTAACTAAGCAAGATATATACTCAAAGTAAGTATAGCCATGTAGATAAGAATATGATAAATTGATAATAAGTCTTACGAGATGTAGAAGTGAAGATACAAGACTTTGCTGAGCCTTCAAGACTAGATCCGGAACTTGAGCATGAGCCCAACTCGACCCTCACTCCTGAGCTACGAATCTACTACATTGAAAAGTTCTAGACCTAATCCTTCTGGTGTGTATTGATCTAAATGAGAGATATGAATTAGGGTTTCCAAGATAGATCCAGAGAGGGGGTAGGGGCTGCTATATATGGGGGCGCCTGGCACCCTCCCCCTCTTAGTTAGCCTCATTGGTACTAAACTTTCCATCATATCTCATTAAAATGTACATAAGACTTTATGGGCCAAATTCTGAATTGGATCCAATTAGTCCCACAGCTCATAATATAAAATTTTTCTTTTATTTGCGAAATTTATATCTCTTCATTTTGAGCTCCAAATGTAATAAATAATATATCCGTTTCGATCAGCTCGACAAGCTCTTCGCAATGGTGCACTCTAATTCATCATTTGAGATTGTTTTGTTCTGTGAAAAATTAAATATCCTACAAGACAAGTGAAAGCACCAAAACTCGTGGAACTTATTAGAATCAAGGCAGAATTGGCTATGGGACATCCAAAGTGGTGCACATTTGCTGGCGGACACCTCTATTCTCACTGTTTGCTAGAGACATTCTGGTTTGGTGTAAATTGGGCAGTGGACACCATGGCCCGGTTACAGCAGGTAGAGGAGAGAGAAACTTTCACTATTGACATCGGGTGCCCCTGAGCCACGTTTGGGTTCAGACCCAACCTGGTCTGGTTGGACCAGGTTTAACCGGCTTGGACCCCGTCTCATTTGGGTTCGACGCCGTTGGCCACTCCACTCTCTCTCTTTCTCGGATCCCTCACCCACGCCGCTGCCCACTCCACTCTACTCCGCTGCTCGCCATGCCATCGTCCACTCCTATGACCGTCGCCGCTGACATCTCGAGCCTTAGCCGTCATTCGCCATGGGGGGCTGAGCATCTGGAGCACCCCCGCGAACAAGAAGATGACGTCCCCCAGAAGGAAGGATGCGCAGTGCCCTGGGTCCTCGCCTAGGGTTCCTCCTCGATTCAAATGGCTTCCAAAAGGGTGAGATACGCATCCCCCTTACTGCTTTTGATTTGTATGCGTACGAACATGTTAGAAAGGTTGCGTTGAGATTTATTTTTTTTCATTTTTTGTTGATTTAGGATGGATCCAGGCGGCGCCTGTAGATTGGCGATTAGAGTTCCCACCTATGTAGAGCAAAGGCCAGATGGGCTCTCTGATTATCATGTCACTGAGAATTGGTTGCGTGTGGTTGACAAGGATACATTCAATTGGATGGGTTTTCATGAGTTGCTTGTTGGAGAGATAGTTCATAGTCTAGATCAAGAACTGCAGGTTACATTCTTTAACAAAACCAAGGATGAGACAGCTCGCATAAACTCTGATAGTTCTTTACTGCATGCATTTGATGTGTATTAGGATAGTAGGAGCTGTCACTGACTGTAGAGGTTGTTGACACTCGTCCTTGGGATCAATCTAATGCCAAAGCCTATGTTGATGCTACTCTTGATGTTGCTGCTAATCATGATGATTGTATGCCATTAGATATGATTTTGCCTGATGACAATGCTCAAGCTGAGGCTGATAATATAGTGAATGCTATTCCATCTGATGTGCCTAGCAATCCTGATGGTGATGCTACTCCTGAAGACAATGCCAAGGCTGTTGACAGAGATGAGGTTGAGGCTCAGGATGTTGATAGTGATGACCTTGAGGCTGAGAATGATGATAGTGATGAGCCTAAGGCTGAGGATGATGACTGGGGAGAGAAGGATAGGGTTGAGTATGTAGGAGTAGATGATGAGAAAGAGAACTACAAGGATGTGTTGAAAGCTAAAGATGAAGGTGATTGTGCTTACTATCCTAACGGTGATGAGGAAGATACTGACCCACTAATTATGGATGACGAGAGGGACTATGAGGGTGTGGTGCACGTGACTGACGGAGATAACCCTAAAATTGTTGTTGGTGTTACTTTTGAGGATGGTTTCTGTTTTAAGAGGTGTATTAGGCAATATGCTATGCTTAATGAAGTTGAACTTGCAGTTCCTTATAGTGAGTCACGGCGGTACGAAGCATATTGTAAGGCCAAGAGGTGTAGGTGGAGGATTCATGCATCTCAGTGTCCAGATGGGAAGACATGGCAGGTATTTGAATCCTTTTTTATGGGTTCTGTTTGATTTACTCTATATTGCTTCATTGCCTTGTTTGATTGATGGCTACAGATTAAGAAGTTACCCTACAAGCATAAATGTGCCAGCATAGGGAATTTGGAAAAGAATTGCATGGCTAACAATCACTAGGTCAAGGACAAAGTTATAAATTGGCTTAGGGAAGATCCAACTATACAGGCGAAAGCTTTGAAGAAGAAGTTGGAGGAGAACTATTGCATCAAGCTGAGCTACTATGTAGTTTGGGATGACCGGCAAATGGCATTAGATGAGGTTTTAGGTGGATGGGACGATAGCTTTGTACATGTGTTTTCTTGGAAGAGAGAGATTGAGAAGTGGTGTCCTGGTAGTGTTGTAGAGATTGAGTGGGAGGTTGTCAATATGAAGAGAAGATTCAGTAGGATGTTTGTAGCACTGAAGCCATGCATTGATGGGTTCCTTCAAGGTTGCAGACCTTATCTAGGCATAGATTCAACAGTTTTGATAGCAAAGTGGAAGGGGCAGTTAGCTTCTGCTGTAGGTGTAGATGGCCACAACTGGATGTTCCCAGTGGCCTATGGAGTGTTTGGTAGTGAGACCAAAGATAACTAGGAATGGTTCATGAAGATGCTTCACAAGGCTATTGGTTCTCCACCTGGTTTTGTCATCTCAACAGATGCAAGGTATGTTTGTATCCATTTCAGTTTTAGTTCCTTGTGTTACTAATGGTTCATGAAGATGTTTCATGTTTAATAACAGATGCATTGCTCTATCTAAACTAGTATAGGCAAAGGAATTGATGTGGCAGTTACCAAGGTCTTCACAAATAGTGTACAACACAGAGAATGCATGAGGCATCTTGTGAAGAATTTCCAGAAGAGGTTTAGGGGAGAAGTGTTTGAAAGAAACTTGTGGCCTGCATCAAGCAGTTATAGAATGACAACCCATGAGAGACACTAGAATAAGATGCACAAAGCATGCCTAAAAGCAACAAGATGGCTGTTGGACAATCACAAACAGCTATGGGCAAGGGCCAAGTTTAGCACAACAAGCAAATGTGACTATGTCACCAACAACATTGCTAAGACCTTCAACAGTTGGATCAGGGAGGAGAAATCCTTACCTATTCTAGACCTCATGGATAAGATAAGGCAGTTGATCATGGAGAGGTTCTACACAAGGATGCAGCTGGCCTCAAAGTTGTCAGGCTACAAGATTTTGCCACGTGTTATGAAGGAATAGCATGACAAAAGCAGAAACCTTAAGTACACCATTCACAAGAGTGGCCCAATGGTTGGTGAAGTAGGAGGAGTGAATAAGGACCTAGTTCCATGGAGGTTCATTGTTGATCTGGATAAGAGTGCACATGTAGAGGATGGCAGCTAACTGGACTCCCTTGTGTGCATGCAATAGCTTTCATTGGCATAAGGAGGGTCGAATTGGAGGATTATGTGGACCCTTACTACTTTGTCCAGATGTTCAAAGCAGCTTATGCATTGTTGTGCCTCCACTGCCAAGAAAGGACGAATGGGAAAAGGTAAACCTTGGCTTCAAACTTCTTCCTCCTCTGTGCAATAGAGCAGTAGGAAGGCCAAGGAAGAGAAGGATAGTAAGAGTTGAAGAAGGTGGATCTAGTAGCAAAGGGAAGAGAAGATGTAAAAGGTGTGGTGGATTTGGTCACTTACAGAAAACATGCAATGAAACTATCAACGACCCTGATGCACCACCACCTGCACCGCCAAAGAAGAGGACTTACAAGCCAAAAGTGGTAGAGATTATAGAAACAATAGATGATCCATCCAAGAAGAAGAAGAGAAAGGCCTCCACCAAGGGGAACCAACCCAACAAGAAGAAGGCAACTCTTGCTGCTGAACAAGCAATGTAGTAAGTGATCCATCTGTTACCTTCATTTTTGCTGTTAGTTTGGGAACTACATGGTAACCTGTGTCATCTTGCAGGGTTCCAAACTCCCTGGTCACAAGGAGGCAGGCTAAACAAGTGGCAGTTAGCCCATGACCAGTGACTAGGAGCCTGGCTACCTCAACAGCGAGTCCAAGCGCTAGCACTAGGAGCAAGAAGAGGTTGATGGAGGTCTAGGTGTTGCATGCAAAACATAAGCTGAACACATGATGGTTTTATGTGATTTTGTAAACTTTTGTGAGCTTTTGAGGCTCCTATGCCCTATGAAATGCTTGTTATGTAATGTATGATACTTGGTACTGTATTCTGGGTAATGATCAAGAACTGGGTACTGTATGAACTGGGTAATATAAGAAACTTGAGGCTCCTAGTATTGTAATGTAGTGAACTGGTATGGCAACTGGTAATGTACTTGAAGGCTAATGTTATATAAAGTTGCTTGCTTTTGTTACTTGTTGTCACTTGCTATTGTTTGTGAGCTTTATTCAAGAAAAAAATTGTTACTTGCTTGCTTTTGTAACTTGTTGCCACTTGTTAATTGCTGTTGTTGATGGCTGTGTGCCAATGTTTGGGAGCTTTATTCAAGAAAAAATTGCTAAAAATATATTAAACTCGGCATTGTCAGATAACTGCCTTTCATTCATGGCATTTCATAAAGCATTACAAAGCAAAGTTCAACCTTGGTTGTACATCAACATGCACAACAAAACAAAGCTCACAACCCCTATAAACACACTAGCCACATTCATCCACCTATTCGATCTCTGCTGCCCAACTATGCTTCTGACATCGACACTCTGAGCTCCAACATCATTGCTCATCACCAACAGAGAGTTCTCCAAAGCCTACAATCTGGCCATCACTGTTGCAGCATCGATGACATCGCTCACAGGCTTCCACATGAAGAAACTGCACTTGCTATTGTCCTGTTCACGCATATGAACACGATGAACCCTAGATCTGGATTTGGATATGACGAAATTGAACAACATGAACTGCAAATAACTCACCCACTCCCGATTCTTGCAAGTGTACAACTGCTTGTCTGGGTTGTTGAGGGTTCTAGACGTTCGCTCCACAACGATGGTCATCTTGCAGAAAGGGCACAGCGGCTGCCTACCCGCCCGAGCCTGCCCACTCAGTCCACACGAGCCTATCAAGGAGGAAGCGCCCGAGCCTGTCGCCATCTTCAGGCCTCTGCTTGCCCTGCACGCCTGGCCATGCCGCACTCGCCAAAGCCCGCCCATCACCTACCAAATCACCGCTGCCACCAATGCTATCTTCTTGTTCGCGGGGGTGCTCCAGATGCTCGGCCCCCATGGCGGATGACGGCTGAGGCTCGAGATGTCAGCGGTGGCGGTCATAGGAGGGGACGACGGCGCAGTGAGCAGCGGAGTAGAGTGGACTGGGTGGCGGCGTGGGTGAGGGATCCGAGAAAGAGAGAGTGGTGTGGGCGACGGCGTCGAACCCAAATGTGACGGGGTCCGGGCCGGTTAAACCTGGTCCAACTAGACCAGGTTGGGTTTGAACCCAAATGTGGCTCAGGGGCACCTAATGTCAATAGTGAAAGTTTCTCTCTCCTCTACCTACTGTAACAAGGCTGCAGTGTCCACTGCCCAATTTACAACAAACCAGAGTGTCTTCTGGCAAACAGTGAGAATAGAGGTGTCCGCCAGCAAATGTGCACCACTTTGGATGTCCCACAACCAATTCTGCCTAGAATCAAACCTTGTAACTCTTTTTGGTGATGGAAGTAGGTATATATGCAGGTTATATTGACGGTTTATAATTGATGTTAGTGACCGTCAACAAGCTCCTTTACACTTAACCTTTGCTAGTCCTTGAGGAAAGCTAAACTCAGGAATGTATTAGGAGTTGCTACAATGTTTTCATGCCTTAAAAGTACACATGCATTTAATCAAAAATTCTCCTTTGGATTAGAATAAACTGATCTGACTTTCAAACTTACCCATATTACATTCAACCATGGGGCTTCTTAGCCTTCACTTGGATCTTGAGCAATTGAAAGACTGAATGATCGAATCAAGTACTATGTCTCAAGTTCTTTGTTCAACCGTTTCGGAGTTTTTATAGGTTTTCAAAATAAAACTCAGAGATTTCATTATATGACACTCTCAAATCTCTCAATATATATGATATTTGTGGATCCTCATCAAGGCAATAATGATGTTATGCCTTTCTTATGACTAAAGCTTATGTGGAATTCATAGGTAGGGAGAAAGTTAGAGCATACTTGCAATGCATATATTGTAAAGTCAAACAATGCATCCAAAGAGAGTTGAGTCATATAATCAAATCAAGATGTGTATGTGTGTGAATATATGTGGATGTATATGGTGGCTAACCTAATTTTACTTTGCTCCTTCAAAACATATCTCTTTCTTGAAACTTGAAAATATTTTTGCAAGAGAACAGGGGCTATCTTATTCATCTTCTATTTTTTTAGACGGACATCTGAGTACCCATTGTTTTTAATATCTCGGACACTTGTCCATTTTTTCTCAAATTTTTTCTTTTTTTTCTCTTCTCTTTTTTTATGAATAACTTTTGCATAGCCCTATATCTCTTTTCTGCAACACAACTTTGAAAGAGAAATCAACAATAATTTGGAGCATTTATTTGGTGAATGAAAACCTATCAAGCATGTTTTTATGTTCACCTCCAGTATAGGAGTAGCATATTTTTTGTGGATCTAGATGGAAGGCATGTTTTTACAACTACCCCTAGTGTGTACGTGATCTTGATTTTAAGAGCATGACAAATGTCTCATAAGGGTCAACAAAGCTTGATAAAACTCAATGCAAATGCAAGCAGCATATATGTGGAAGTTTTCCTAGCTAAATAATATGTATGGCTCTAGTGGGAATTTAAGCTTTGTCATATAGAAACTCATCATGTAGCATTTTTAAGTTTTTCAAAAGATAAATTTCCAGAACTTTAGTGTCACTTGGAACAAGATAAACAACAGCTCAGATCTTCTCATATCATATTCGTCAATTACCTAGATTTAGATCAAGCATATTGTTGGCATTTATTAGCATCACTCTTACTAAGTTGTCATCCCTAGCATGATGCAAGAAATGCTTTGTTGGTAAATTATGAATGCCACTTATAAACTCTAAGAAAATAATATTAAAGTTAGATATCCGCAAACACACAGATAAATTACCATTGTAGCATTTCACCCGGGAGTATACTGAGTATCGTTATTTATATTTAATCCACAAGGAAGAGCTACGGGGTTGAGTTGACATTGAGACAGACTAATATGAATACTTATGATCCAAACCACTCTTATGCTTTAGCAGGGGTAAGTTAAATGATAAATAAATGATAAATAAATGGTAACATAGGTATTTCAAAGATAGAAACAGATAGAAACAGAGACTCACAATTGTAGTATGACTAAGCTCGAGATTCAGTAAGAGCAAAAGATTCCTATGTCATTCCTAATTGCTAAGTCTTTTGTACACTCAAACATGTTTACTCTCATCTATAGTATAACTAACTTTGGATCTATGCATAAGAAACATTACTTAGGAAAGTTTGAGAACAGAGCTTTTCCTTCCTTCATAACCGAGGTTCTACTTGTTCTACACATAGGGAGTGGACTACAAAGAACGCAATGGGAGTGTCACATCCGTAATCTACCACATGGCCCGACATATAGAGTGCATCCGCAGGCAAATAATATCTAAGCACCACGCTTATATAGTGTTGACCACTTAACTCACTCGAGTACTGAATTAAGTGCTATACGAACATATACATAAATTCATCACCAATCATAACTATATCACCAATAAACTAGAGCAAACTAGGAACATAATAAATAGTAACATAATATTGAAGTAGCATAAAGTCATAAATAAAGAGATGCAATGGCTAATATTAGTCTCCAGTCGGCAGATCTAGAATCCTGAGTAGTAGCCCAAACTCTACTTGAACCTTGCTAGAAAGCCTATACTAAGAACTTGAAGAACTAGAGCTCTCTCTAATATATGAAAACCCTAGTTTCTAGTCTATTCTTGACTTATGGTAGATGTAGAGGTCTCTTCAAGGGGGCAGAGCCTGGTTATATAGCCCTGAGGGTGGAACGTGAGCCCTTAGATCAAACCGACTTGAAGAACGACATAGATGTAATCTTAGAAGGTGGTGGGGGAATCTTCTGGAAGCTGACAGGAAGGGGCCACCATGGCAGACCGGGCAACACCATGGTGGGGCCAGCCGACCCCACCTGGCAGCCTCTCAGGGTCCGCCATAGTGTGGTGTCTTCTGGTGCCCTCTAGAACCTTTTAGAGTAGTTTTCATCGTGGTTAAGTTTGGTTTTATTTCATGTTTTGATCATCCTTACCAGTTTTCTAGAATAACCCTACTAAAAATACAGATTCACCAAAACTCATGGAAGTTGTTAGTTTAAACCCCCTAAGTTTCTATTGGTGATCCTTATTATGCATTTCTTTAAGTTATATTGACGGTTTATGATGAACGATAACTATCATCAACAAGCTCCTCCAGGCTAGATCTTTGCTAGTCCCTGAGCAAAGTTAATCTTAATGATGGATCAGGAGTTGCTACAATATTTTCACTCCTCAGGAGTACACATGCATTCAACAAGGAATTATCCCCTGGATTGAAATTCACCAATTTGACTTCAAACTTACTCTTATTACCTTCAATCATGGGGCTTTTGAGCTTTCACTTGGATCATGAGCAGTTGAAAGATAGAACAATTAAGTTAAGCACCATGTCTCAAGCTCTTTGCTCAACCATTATTCCAGAGTTTTTATAAGTTTTTAAAATAAAACTTAGAGATTCATTGCATGACACTCTCAAGTCTCTCATATATATGGTATTTGTGGATCCTCACCAAGGCAATGAATGATGTTATGCCTTCTCCTGCACTAAGGCTTTTGTGGAGCCCATGGGAATTGGTAAGTGCACGAAAGAATTGTAAAGTCAAATCTCGGATCCAAAGAGAGTTGAGTCATATAATCAAATCAAGATGTGCATATGTGTGGAGTGATGGAAATATATGGTGGCTATCCTAATTCTACTATGCTCCTTAAAAACATATCTCTCATTTGAATCTAGAAAACTTTTGCAAGAAAACATGGGCTATCTTATTCATTCTTTTCTTTTTTCTTCTTCTTTCTTTTTTTTAGTCAGGCATTGAAGTACCCATTATTTTAATCATTCGGATACTTATCTATTTTTTAATTCTTTCCTTCTTTTGTGAATAACTTTTGCATAGCCCGTGCCTCTTTTTTGTAGTGAAAATGTTTGAGAGATAGCACAAGAATTTAGAGCATTTATTTGGTGGAAACCTATATGGAATTTTTTTGGTGTTTTTCCCAGTGTAAGAGTAAAACATTTTTAAGTGGATCTAAATGAAAGGCATATTCTATGCCAACCCCCAATGTTGGAGTAGTGCATATGCGGGTGGTGTGTACGTGGTCTTGGTTTTAAGAGTATGACAAATCTCTCATAAGGCATGAACAAAGTTTAACCAAACTCAATGCAAAGCAAGTAGCATATATGTGAAAGTTTTTCCTAGCCTAGATAAACATGTAAGGCTCTAGTGGGAATTCAAGCTTTGTCATAATGAATCTCATCATGTGGATTTTCAAGTTTTTCAAAAGAAATATCCGAAATTCAAGTATCACTTAGAACAAGATAAATAGTAGCTCAGACCTTCTCATATCATATTCATCAATCACCTAGACTTAGATCAAGCATATACTACCTACGAGTTTCAAGTTCAGAGCAAATTCTCATGTCAAATTAATTTTATCCAAAACTCAAGAGAATTCAAAGCTGAATACTAGGTACTTGAAAGGAATTATAACAAAACAATTATTCATCATTTCCATCATGAGAGATTATCTTCAAATCCTATTTATTTATTCTATTCTTAAAAACAAGATGATAAACCTTAAGCAAACTTAAGCAAATTAAAGGCAAACTATATTACATACTCTCTTTTTTTGTTTTTATTTTTTTAACATAAACTTAAAAATAAACAAAAAATAAAATACTAGAAAGAAAAACTTACCTTGGGTATAGGGGGTTCTCACCCAAGCTAGGTGTTGAAGTGGTACTCACTGAGGCGGTAGCGTATGGCCAATGTTGAGGCCACCGAACAACTAATCCCAATTGTTTTGTTCTTGCTAATGGTGCTGTCAAATGTCGGCAAGTGTCTATGTCGTGTGTTCCTACTATTGGGAATGTTGATGAAGAGTGTTGTAGATTTCTTGCTAGCCCTTTTCAATTGTGAGAAGCCTGGTGTCGAAGCGATCGAGGTCCAATGGCTGCTCATGGCCCATGGGAGGTGGATGATGATGGCCCATGAATGGACCATGGAAGCCTGGCATATGGTCATGAAAGCCCGGTGCAGAGAAGGACATGTGTCCCCCTAGATGTCGCTGGAGATCTCCTCGTACTCCTGCTACTGATAGTAGTCAAAATTCCCATGCTCCCACTGTGCACTGGATCCTTGCTACCACAATGCCTCCGAGTGATGGGGAGCGGGTTGCTCCCAGCCATCATGCCCTGTATGATGTACCGTGGACAATCCTGCTTGGTCAAATCTGGCTTTGCTAGTGAAGGCCGGACCTGCTGGAGCGGTGTCTTCACCATGATACCTCGGGTTCGGGTTACATGTGAATCTAGTAGAGGCACTCCTACGAGGCTCTTGTCCTTTCTTCTACAAATCAAAAACAAAAAACTCCATCACATACAGACCGAGATTTCGGTCTAGCATCTCAAATTCATTTGTGTTGTCTTTATACATCATCACAGTTTTGCCATTCTTACCCCTCTTGAGCATATGAGCCTTGTTAAAATATACATAATCAATAATCCAACGAGGGGTAGTAATGTAAGTGATAGTGGCATTAGCTAATATACCTAAATTTCTAGCTAAATGGGTTACCCATGAAGTGCACCAAACATCCCCCTTAAGTCCAGGAATTGATAACCAATAATGCAGCATTAATTTAACAAGAGAAACTTTCTTATTTTTGATCATAGCATAAAGCAATTTAAGTTCCTCTATTCTAACTACACGAAAGTCTTCCCTAGGAAAAAGAGTGAAACCTAACCACTTATGCAGAAAACCGCAAAGTGGGTGATGAAATTCATCAGTGCGGGGGCGGTGACACACTACTTCCTTAGAAATATCTTGCCAAAATTTAGTTCTATCAAAATCACTTATTTCGGTATCTATGTTAATAGCACATTGTTCTAGGAATCCAAGGAACCTACTGAAGTTCTTCCATGATGGGGAAAATTCTTTATTGAAAAGCCTAAAGAAAACTTCAGTATCTCTAGGTTGTAAGGTGCATAGAAATTCAATAGTTAAGATCCTACACCCTTGTTCATTCAATTCCCAAGCATTTTCCCATCCAGCATTCTTAAAAACAAGCTCGAATTCAGAATTCATACCTATCATTTGAAGGAGTGCTGGGTTGAAAGCAGGAGTGTCAGTGAATTCTTGGTCCTTTGACTCTCGGTAAATCTTCTTCTCATGGTCATCTTGAAGCTTGATCTACTTATCCCTTAGGAGGGTGAAGGTTTCTTCAGGGGCTGAGCATGAGGATGATTCGACAACAGGGGATGAAGAGTCAACCTCCATATTAGAACCCGCATAGGATGAAAAATGACTCCTTGATGAGCGGAACGACATTGCACTCTTGACTTTGCTAACAAACTTACTCATTCTTCCTGCAACAACAAACACAAGGCAAAAACAACTTGTGGAAATAGGTTAGAGAAAATAATATGTTAGGGGTTAACCGTCTAAAAAGTCAGTAATCCAGGAGTTAGTCATTTGAAATGAAAATTTTATGTTGGCATAACCTCTCCCTAATTCTTTTTAATTATCTTTCTCTAGTTGGACAACACCTCCCCACTAGTATTAAATTTCTCTACTCAAATTACAACAACACTCTCTCCTCTCCTTAATTTTTTTGCACTAGCACCTCACTCATATTTTTTACACTTCTTCTAACTCAAACCCTACTCAAATAAAGAGAATTCTAGCTTTGAATTTTTCTACTGCAATTTCAGACTTAGAGTATGTTCTCTGGTTTGCTTGGATGCCGAGAGCAACAGGTTTACAAGGGATTTTATAGGGGGAGAGGAGGAGGCCGACCGGCATGGTGGTGGGGCCGACCAGCCCCACCAGGTAGCCAAATGGCCTCTCCATTTCCTATGCTTACTTTGCTTCGTGGCTAAGCATTTGGTGATGTTCCTTTGGTGGATTTTGTTCTAGACGGTGCAGAGTGAAGAAGAGTGGAGATATGTAGGTGAAAAGAGAAGATATGGTGGAGATAGTGGAATTTGAGTGGTAGGTGGTGGTTGGGTAGACCCCACATGTCTCCTGTATTTCTACCATATATGTATATAAATATGCGATGCAAAAATAATTTTATGAAACTATGAAATATGAGAAGATGAATGATGGTATTTTTATATTTTTCTGCCTCCACAGTAAATATTTCTTATGGGGTTTTTATGCTCCGTAGAAGTTATTGTAACACCCAAAAATTTCAAATTTTAGAATTAATGGGTTTCAAATCATTTAGATAACATTTAATGGGAAATTAAAATTTAAGAAATATTTGGTGTTGCATTCATGCTGTTGCATTTATTTTATTTTGTGGTGTGGACTTTATTTTATTTTGATTTGGATTTGAAAAATTCTATTTGGAATAGTTTGGTAAATAAGCAAATAAAGAAAAGAAAGAAGAAAAAAAAAGAATAGCTTACCTTCTTACCTGGCAGCCGACCGCCTGGCCCGATGGCCTGCTCTCCCGCGCTGGCGCCTGGGCCGCTCCGTGTGGGCCGCTGCCGCCTTTCTTTCCTCCACGCACGACACCGGGTGGGCCGGCCCAGCGTCGCTGTGACGAGCCGCGCGCCCTCTCCTTGGTCGCTGACGGGTGGGGGCCACATGTCAGACGCACCTTCCTCCTCGCGTCGTAACCGAGCTGGATTCAAGACTCGCAATCACCGTATCTCCACCACATAAATCAGGATTTCCTACCCGAATACAAGATTTTGGTGCTATAAGAGAGAAGCCATGACCCTCTCACCCCTTTTTCCATCTAAAAACCTGAGTTTGGTCCCGTGAAATCGAGCCTCGAAGCTTGGAACCCTAGGCGAGTTCGGTCGCACACCGCCGTCACTTACGGGTGGTTTTGCGCCTTCTTTCTTCACTTGGGTGAGTTTGTCATCTTCTCCTCTCCCTCCCTATGCTTTTCTTTTGAATTTTGGTGCTTTGAACTGCGAGATTGAAGCTTTCCGTGAGCCGGCAATGGCGCCGCCGTTCTTCCCGAGCCGCGTCTCGTTCTCAAGCCGTCGTAGCTTCCCTAGATCGCATAGATGGGTTCGCGGTGATCTCCTCTTCCGATTGGGGTCGGATGCATGGTAAACCATGGTCTAGATGGGGAGAGCCGCCATCTCCGGCGAGATGGAGCCCGTCGGCCATGGGGGAGCCGCCGGCCGGACATGAGGGGGGTGACCGGAATAGCACTGTAGGGTTGCAGATGATTGCGAGCCGTCCAAATCGAGATCAACGGCCCAGATTAGAACTTACCCCTTCGCGGGTAAATTTGTTAAAGAGACCCTCAGCTTTTTAGTTATCAACCCGCGGTCCGTAGCGTAAAACTAAAAGTACATTTTTGTGTTTAGAAAGCGTATTCTCTCCCGGTTAAGTCAAAAGTACGTTTTCAGACATTTACAGTTTTGCCACTAGAATTGTTTTGGTCATAAAATCTTTATTTTAACTCCGATTTGACCTGTTCAAATTGCGTTAGGTTCGTATTTGCGAGCTCTACATGTTGGTAGTATTGTACAGTAGGTTTGTGACAATTTATTTTCGAATTTATATTAAAGTAATTATTTATCTATAGGAAATCTTAGAAAATTCATAACTTATACGTTTTAACTCCGAATTTGGTGATCTTTGCGTCTGTGTGATCGTAGTAACGTGTAGAAGAGTTTTATAAACTTTTATTACTGTTTTGTTATTGTTGGTGTACTGTTCTAATTGTATCTCTTTGTTTGCTTCGTGTTTGTTTGATTGGATGCATGTGTGTTGTTGATTGATGATCGAGTATAGAAGGTGAGCAGTATCTGGACGATTCGGAGTATTACTTTGAGCCAAGTCAGCAGTATCACTTGGAAAGCTTTGATCAAGGCAAGTATAACACAGGACTATCCTTGTTACCTATACATTGAATTGTCATACATATGCATGTGCTTACCTTGACAACCTTAGAGATTATAACTTAGTGATTGTTATCTTGATTCCTTGTCAACCTTGGGAATGCATATGGGTAGCTACTGCTAGTGCTTAAACTAAGAACAATGATCTTGTAATTTGATTAATGGATTAAGCAATCAACTATTAAGATGATTTTATTACTATTAAAAGGGGGCTAGAGCATGTGTATTATTTTGATGCTCTGGTTTCTCTCCATAAGGACTTATCTGTAAGTGATAACCGGGATATACAGTACAGCTGTGAGGGCTATATGGCTCTGGCTTTAGTTGTTCAAGAGACCTTTTCTAGCTTGTTAGAGGTTACCTTAAATGGCGTAAGAATGGCTTACCACGTTGGGTGTAGTGCGAGCCCCTGGCCTAGTGTGTATAGGCTGCAGTTGTTGTGCCATAGGGAAGGGGGGTTCTACATCTGCCTGCCGAGTGAATCTAATGGCCCTAACTTGTTAGACGAACTTTTGAGTGGCTTTATATGGTTCTCGGGTGTTTGGGCTTGATCTCCCCACTCATTCGGAAATCATGACTCACAGTGAAAGTGTACACCTCTGCGCAGAGTTAAAAACTGGTATACTAGCCGTGCTCACGGATACGAGCGGCCTTAGGGATTCTTATGGAATAGTTGATCATAACTGTTATATCATGCTTAATTATTGTTGATTATTATTTGCTCATGTTAATGCTATTCATTATCCTTATTACAATTGATCATTGGTTTTTTAATGGGAAGTGGTTTATCTTGATGCTACTCAATTGCTAATATATGATTAAAAGCTAAACGCAGTTAAACAATGTCTAGCCTTTTTGAGCCTCATGAACCCTGTGTTATACTTGTTGAGTTCGACATGGACTCACCCTTGCTATTTCCACCATAACAGATGAAGATATAGAGGAAGATTATCGGAATGAGTACTAGTCTTGGTGTCAACCAGTCAACCGTGTCCCTGTGTGGAGTTTCCGCTGAAGAATTACTATTAGTTATTACTACCTATCGTTCAAGACTATGTCTTAAATACTTATTCGTTATGTAATAAGCACTGTGATGATACTTTGTAATTTGTCAACTTATGTGTGCGACTGTTTCCTGGGGCGCACATGAGTCTTTTATGCATCCTATTTTTGTCCTTAAAAATGGGTGTGACAGATTGGTATCGGAGCCGTGTTGACTGTAGGACGCGAGCCTAGTTAGAATGGTCGTTAATAGCATCCATACTTCACTTAATTCATGCTTCCTCTTTTCACCTTGTTAATTACTAAAGTTTTATGCTTCCTCTACTTTATTCTATTGCGAAAATACATTGATTCTATCTAATCTATGTCTAAATCTTGTAGATGTCTCCTTATCCCCGTCTGTCAGCTGCACAGTACGTTGCCCGTTTCAAACCTCAGGAGCCGTATGAAGATGGTGATCAAGAGCTATCTGATGCTGAATCAAGAGTTGGTGATACACCAATGGAGAATGTAGTTATGGGGTGGACTACGAAGTTTCATATCATGGTTCCTAAAGCTGATGCTTTCTTCCATGACATGTTGACAAGAACCTTGGACAACTACTACTACGACTGGGAAGCTACGTTGGAGTATCGCAGTGCAGAGTATAGTCATCCATGGATGGATTCCTATTGGGAAACGGAGTTATGGGTTAAGAAAAGGGATCCTACCACTAGGGAGTCTAAGGTGGAGTCAAAGTTCATTACCAGAGTGAGCCGGGCAACCGTGGAGACAAGCATGGAGGATGTCGCTTTCAATGCATTTGTTTACTACCATGGTCTACGCTCGGACAAGATGTTAAAGGGTGCACTCCAGCATTTTCCTTGTTTCTTACATGACAAGGGTATTTGGACCGTGCCGCTTGCAGATGATTCCTCCTTGACTTTACAAGCTACGGTGGGATTAGCTCGTGAATTGGCTCTCCATGAGGTGGATTTGAAGGATGAGTTGCTGAAGGAAAAAGAACTTAAGGAGCAAGCTTATAAGGAGATTGACCAATTAAGGGCGGAGTTAGGTCATCCCAAGATTTATGAGAAGCTTAATTAGGAAATAGGAAAAATCCCTATGTAATAGGAACGATAGTAGTTGCGAGTTAATTTTAAGTTTGGTTTGTTTTAAGAGTCAGTTTGTGGTGTGAACAATTGTGTGATTGATGGATTGTTATTATGATAATGTGTGATTTGGATCTTTGTAATGTGTGCTGGAGTTTTGTAGACATGCCCACAAGTTCCATGGTTAAGAATATTAAGTTTGATCAAAATATATTAGTTGAATATGAGGTTAACTTAGTTCTATCCTTTGCTGATTTTTGGATCAGTCTGGGATGTTTTAGAAATAACTTAAAATCCGTTCATGAGAAATTTAAGAAATTTTACTGGGAATAATCAGACTTCTATATCTTTCCAACCCCGCAAGAATTATTTTAATATCTATTAAGAGCTAAGAGATATACCTGTTCCAAGTTAGAGTTACTGCACAGTCTGGAATTCTAAAACAGTTTCGGTTAAGATCAGTTTTTGGCCAATTTATTGACAGAATCAGAAAAAGTGTTGTGAATAAAAGTTGTAGAAAATTTTGTAAGCTTTCCAACCATGTAAAGATTATCTGAATTGGACGTCTGTAGCTCAGGATATGACAGTTTTACTGAGTTACTGAAATTGGAGTTCGCCCAGAAAAATCAGATTTTGCTTATCTATTGAATGTATCATCTCGGATCGTACTGAATTTCATCTTCTGTGTTTTTAGAAACAGATGTCAGGCAGAGGACGTGGCAGAGGTTGTGGAGGTGCTAACCCACCCATTACTATGGAGGAACTCATGCAAACTCAGAACCAGATGATGCAGATGTTTATGCAGCACATGCAGAACAATCCCCCTGCAGGAGGACCACCGCCTGTGCAAGTGAGGGATAAGCGTGGGGAATTTTTTGAAGGGACGCCCTCCAGTGTTTTCTCATGCTGCTGATCCTTTAGAGGCAGATGATTGGGTGAGGGCAGTGGAGAAACAGCTGAATATAGCCCAATGCAATGATATGGAGAAGGTGTTATATGCATCTGGTCAGTTACAGGAGACAGCTCAGACTTGGTGGGAGTTGTATCAAGCTGCACGCCCTGACAATGCTCCTCCTATCACTTGGAATGAGTTTGTTAGAGATTTTCGAGCTCATCATATTCCTGAAGGTATAATTGAGCTGAAGCAGGAAGAATTCAGAAACCTTAGGATGGGACAGATGAGCGTTAGTGAATATCATGACAGGTTCACCCAGTTGGCTCGCTATGCTCCTAATGAAGTGAGGGAAGATGCAGACAGGCAGCGTCTTTTCTTGAAGGGAATTTATTATGATCTTCGCTTACAGTTGAAGGGGAATAACTATGCTAGTTTTCAAGAGCTGGTAAATAAAGCTATTGTGCTTGATAATGAGCACAGAGAGATGGACAGGAAGAGGAAGATGAAGGTACAAAGCTCAGGAAGCAACAACCGTCAGCGCACTAATTCTCAGCATGGTTTCCATCAGAAGTTTCAGGGACCGGTTAGCCAGTGGAATCGTAATCCGAATCAGAGGTGGTCCCAGAATTGGCAAAGTAATCAGTCACAACAGCGTTCATCATATCCACAGCGTCAACAGTATCAGCAGACTGGGCAACAGACTCCTCGCACTGGAAATTCCAATGTTACCCCCATGAAAAATAGTGCTCCCAGCACGCCTACTAGATGTTTTGTCTGTGGTAAAGAGGGGCATATGTCTTACCATTGTCCTAAGAAGCAGAACCAGCAGACTCCTTAGAGCCAGAAGAGCAACCAGAGGCAATCTGGTACTGGAAGGGTGAATCACGTGTCTTCTGATACAGCTCATGATGCACCAGAAGTTATGATTGGTACGTTCAATGTACATTCCACTCCTGCAACTGTTCTTTTTGACTCTGGAGCATCTCATACATTCATATCCAACATTTTTGTTAAAATGCATAGTATACCCATGCTAGCGATGAAAGAACCTCTCTTAGTAAATTCACCTGGAGGTACCATGCAAACCAGTAATCGTTGTCTTCCAATTAGTATGGTATTAAGGGGGGTAGAGTTTAAGATAACTCCTATAGTGTTGAGGACATCTGGTATTGATGTGATATTGGGTATGGACTGGATGAAGCAAAATCAGGCAGAGATTCAGTGTCAGCAGAAAGTGGTAGTTGTGACTGCACCTAATGGAGATAAAATCAATGTGGATGTAGCAGTGCAGAAGCAACCAACCGCTGTGGTGAATCAGCTTGAAGATACTATTAAGGAGAATTCAGTGATTGAGGAATTTTCGGATGTCTTCCCTGATGAATTGCCAGGTATGCCACCTGACAGAGACATTGAATTTCTTATTGAATTACTTCCTGGAACTGCACCTATAGCCAAACGACCATATAGGATGGGAGTAGATGAATTAGAAGAACTTAAGAAACAAATTAAAGAATTACAAGATAAAGGTTTTATTAGACCTAGTTCATCACCTTGGGGAGCACCAGTTATTTTTGTTAATAAGAAAGATGGCGGTCAGAGGATGTGTGTTGATTACCGGTCACTAAATGAGGTAACTATCAAGAATAAGTACCCTTTGCCCAGGATTGATGACTTGTTTGATCAGTTGAGAGGTGCTTGTGTGTTCTCTAAGATTGATTTACGTTCTGGGTATCATCAGTTGAAGATTCGTGTTTCTGATATTCCAAAGACAGCTTTTACTACAAGGTATGGATTGTATGAGTATACTGTTATGTCATTTGGATTGACCAATGCACCTGCATACTTTATGTACATGATGAATAAGGTGTTTATGGAATATTTGGATAAGTTTGTGGTGGTATTTATTGATGATATACTGGTATTTTCCAAGACGGAGGAAGAGCATGCTGAACATTTGAGGTTGGTATTGCAGAAACTTAGAGAGCATAAACTGTATGCGAAGCGAAGTAAATGTGAGTTTTGGTTGAAGGAAGTTTCTTTCCTTGGTCATATTGTTTCTAATGGAGGGATATCAGTGGATCCAGGTAAAGTAAAGGATGTATTAGATTGGAAACCACCTATTGATGTTAGCGAGATTCGTAGTTTCTTGGGATTAGCTGGATATTACAGACGGTTCATTGAAGGGTTTTCTAAACTTGCTAAACCTATGACATCTCTGTTAGAGAAGAATGCCAAGTTTATGTGGTCAGATAAATGTCAAGCTAGTTTTGAGGAATTGAAGAAGAGGTTGACTACAGCGCCTGTTTTGGTTTTGCCAGATTTGAGTAAGAAGTTTTCTATTTATTGTGATGCTTCTCGTCAAGGTTTGGGATGTGTTCTTATGCAAGAAGGTAGAGTTGTGGCTTATGCATCTAGGCAGTTGAGAAAGCATGAGTTGAATTATCCTACACATGATTTGGAGTTAGCAGCTGTAGTTCATGCTTTAAAGATTTGGAGACATTATTTGATTGGACATAAGAGTGATATATACACTGATCATAAGAGTTTGAAGTATATTTTCACTTAGTCAGATCTGAATTTGAGGCAACGCAGATGGTTAGAGTTGATTAAGGATTATGATATTGAGATACACTATCATCCTGGTAAGGCTATGTCACACCCGGTTTTAAGGACAAAACCAGACATACACCATATGTGAAATAAAGAAGACAAATCTCACATATAGCCACAGATAAGTGTAATATCAAAAGACAAATGCTTAATATACATAACACAATAGTATAAAATATACCTTAAAGAGCAACACAGCGGAAAGACAACTCCAAACATCGGGTGTAGACTTCACTCCAGGATCAAACTAACTGGTTGATCACAAGCCTAACAATTCCAGAATCTAACAATCTGGTACCCTTCCTGAGATGTGGGGAAATAGCAAGAGTGAGTCCATGTCGAACTCAACAAATATAACATGGGGTTCATGAAGCTCAAAAAGTTTGACACGGGTTTACTGCAATAGCTTTTAGTGAGTCATCTTTTAGCAATTGAGTAGCAACAAGTTTACCAAAATCCCAAATAACCACATGATCATGTAAACGAGAATAATGTATAGCAAGAAACAATAATCATTAGTGAGCATCAATATCATCAGTATTATCATTATCATCAGTGTTCATCATTTATTCTGTAAGGGTCCAAGGCCACTCGTGACCGTGAGCACGGCTGTTATAACAGTTTTACACTCTGCAGAGGTTGTACACTTTCACTGTGAGTCGTGATTTACCCTTTCGCCCGAGGTAGCTAATCTCTTGACCCACTTCCAAGGAAGGTCGGCAGGGTTCACTATGAAGTCTTTCAAAGGTTCGTCTAACAAGTTAGGGCCATTAGATTCACTCGGCAAACAGATGTAGAGCCCCCCTTCCAAATGGCACAATAACGCGCAGCCTATACACATGAGGACAGAGGCCGCACTATACCCGATTCGTCAAGCCGTTCTTACGCCATAAAGGAATACCTCTAACAAGCTAGAAAAGGTCCTCATACTTGACTAAAGCCAGAGCCATATAGCCCTCACAGTTGTACTGTAAGTCCCGGATGTTCGCTTACAGATAAGTCCTTAGGGAGAGAAACTAGAGCACCAAAAATACCACATGCTCTAGCCCCCTTGAGCCATGTTACTATAAAGCATCTTTTAAACGTTTATTGCATATACCATTAGTCAAGTTACAGATCATAGTTATTTATCTTGAGCACTAGCATAAATACTACCCAATGCAATGTCCCATGGGTGTCAAGGTACAAGATACAAAAACTAGGATATCCTTAGTGGTAACAAGATAGACACATGCACATGAATTAAGTATATTAAAGGTGAATAGGAAACAAGGATAATCCCATGCTATACTTGCCTTAAACACCGATCCTTCGGTAAGCTTTAAATCTTCAACATTCTTCTTCTTCTTCTTGATAACCACGTATATCTCACCGTCTGGACGAAATCATAAATCACCACACACGTATCCATACAATCATACACGAAGCAAACAATGAATAATAATTAGAACAGTACACCAAACATATGAAACAACGTGTGAAAAGATTTTAAAGAGGTTTTACGCATTGCTATGAACACACAGGCGCGAAAAGCACACTAATCAGAGCTACGGTTGAAAAGATACATCTACCGAAAAATTTGCTCATAGAAGAAAATATAAAACTATTAGCTTCATGAGTTTTAATTATATAATAACATATATAAAATATTTTATAAATACTATATACGGAATTAAGTCAAATTTAGATTCAAATTATAAAACTAAAGTAAAACAATTCATATTTTATTTACAAAACCCAGTTGCATAATTATTAATCAAGATATGATTTAAACCATAAAATTTCAGAATTAGTAATATGGTAAACACTGTCACTAACGCGTAGATCTCGTTGCTATGAATCTAACGCAACTCGAATGAGCTAAAACGGATCTAAAACGTAAAAGATATGATTTAAACAAGATCTACTTTATTAAAGTAATAAATTAAATCTCACATCGGAACTTAAAGATAGAAAACCTAACCAACAGTAACACTAACGGTATAACAAGTTTGTAAAACTCTTCTACACGTTACTACGATCACATAGACATAAAGATCACGAAATTTGGATTTAAAACGTAAAAGTTATGAGTTTTCTAAGATTTCCTATAGATAAATAATTACTTTAATATAAACTCGAAAATAAATTATCTCAAACCTACTGTACAGTTCTATCATCATGTAGAGCTCGCAAATACGAATCTAACGCAATTTGAACGGGTCAAATCGAAGTTAAAACGGATAATTTATGACTAAAACAAACTCAGTGGCAAAACTGTAAATATCAGAAAACGTATTTTTCAATTACTGAGACGAAATACGCTTTCAACAAATCAAAACGTATTTTCGGAAGTTACGCGATCAAAATACGCTTTACAGAAAAGAAAACGTAAACCGGGAATACGCTTTGGACTGCGGGTTTACAACTTAAATCTTACAGGGACTCTTTAGCAAGATTCACAGGCGAACCGGTATCTTTAAATAACGGCCGTCCGATTTAAAATGGACGGTGCAGATCGGATCGGGGAGAGAGCCGGCGGCGCTCCGGCCGGAACAGGGCCCGACGGCGACATCCCGCGGCGGCGCCATGGCCGGAGACGGCTTCCTCGCGCTACAGAGCACGAGCTTACGAACGAAAAACACAGGGAGAAAGAGAATGGCATGGCGAGCTCACCTAGGGCAGAATCGTGGCCGGGGATGAAACAAGGAGCGCATGCGGCTCGGAGAGGCGGACGGCTAGGGCGGTGGTGCTCACGGTGGCGGCGCTAGGCGGTTGCGGCTGCTCAAAAAGGGTTGGGATGGGGCGGAATAGTGCGGGGCTCCGTTTTATAACCCGGAGGCATCGGTAAACAAGGAAAGAACGAAGATGCGCGGTGGATTTGATTCACCGAATCGGAGAAGAAAGAGAGAAGGCGGTGCGGAGCCGGAGGAAGAAGAAAGGAAAGGAGAAGGAGACGCTGACAGGCGGGTCCCACATGTCGGCGACTCGGAGGGGGAAACGCGCTCGCGCGGTGAAGCTGGGCCGCGATGGCTGGGCTTGGCCCACGCGGAAGCAGAGCGCGGGAGTAAGCGGGCCGCGCACGATGACGGGCCGGCTGGCCGAGGAGTGGGCTGCGGTAGGAGAAAACGGCCCGAGAAGAAAAGAGATTCCCCTTTTTTTTTTCTAATTTTTCAAAGCAAATTTTCAAAAGATTTTCAAATCCAAATTTGAATTTGATTTAAAGCATTCATCTCAAAAATTTAAATGCAACAGCATGAGTGCACAAACAAGTTTCTACTCTTACATTAAATTTTAAATTTATAAAAATTATTATTATCCTAAATTTGCATGCTCACAAAAATATATAAAAATCATATTTTTCCTATTTTTTTATTTCTTCAAAATTTCAGGGTGTTACAGGCTAATGTAGTAGCTGATGCTCTTAGTAGGAAAAGTTATGCCAATAAGATACGGACGTTGTCTATGACTAGGGAGTTATGTGCTGAATTTGAATATTTGAATTTGGGCATTGTTACTAATACAATGGAATTAGTGATAGAGCCTACCTTAGAGCAAGAAATCTACAAGGGTCAGTTGAAGGATGAGAAACTAAAGAAGATAGCGGAAGATATAGTGATTGGTAAGTCACCAGGCTTTCGAATGGATGATAATGGAATTTTGTGGTTTGGAAAGAGGCTGTGTGTACCTGAGAATCAAACTGTTAGACAGGCAATTCTTCGCGAAGCTCATGAGTCAGCTTATTCTATTCATCCTGGTAGTACTAAGATGTATTTGGATCTTAAACAGAAATATTGGTGGGTTGGATTAAAGCGAGATGTGGCTGAGTATGTGGCATTGTGTGACACTTGTCAGAGGGTGAAAGCAGAGCATCAGAGACCTACTGGATTGTTGCAACCAATGAAGATTCCTGAATGGAAGTGGGAGGAAGTTGGTATGGATTTTATAGTAGGGTTACCGCGTACTCAGAAAGGTTATGACTCTATTTGGGTGATAGTAGATCGGTTAACTAAAGTTGCTCATTTTATACCAGTTAAGACTACTTACCATGGACCAAAATTGGCAGAGTTGTATATGGAGAGAATAGTCTGTTTGCATGGAGTACCAAAGAAGATTGTATCTGATCGAGGATCGCAGTTTACGTCGTATTTTTGGAAAGCTGTGCATGAATCATTGGGAACAAAATTGAATTTTAGTACAGCATATCATCCACAGACAGATGGACAGACTGAAAGGACCAACCAGGTATTAGAGGATATATTGAGAGCTTGTGCATTGCAATATGGAACTAGTTGGGATAAGAGTTTGCCTTATGCAGAATTCTCTTACAATAACAGTTATCAACAGAGTCTTAAGATGGCACCGTTTGAAGCTTTGTATGGACGTAAGTGTAGAACTCCATTGTTTTGGGATCAGACAGGTGAATCTCAAGTGTTTGGTACAGATGTTCTTAGAAACGCAGAAGATCAAGTGCGAGTAATTCGTGAGAATTTGAGAGTAGCACAGTCTCGTCAGAAGAGTTATGCTGACAATAGAAGAAGAGATTTAGTTTTTGAGGTAGGTGATTATGTCTATTTGAAGGTGTCACCTATGAGAAGTGTGAAGAGGTTTAACATGAAAGGTAAACTAGCACCAAGGTATATTGGACCATTTAAAGTTATTACTAGACGTGGGGAAGTTGCTTATCAATTAGAGTTGCCTGAAAATTTATCTGGAGTGCATGATGTGTTCCATGTTTCACAACTTAAGAAGTGTTTACGGGTGCCTGAGGAGCAGATACCTTTAGAAGAGTTGATTGTTAAAGAGGATCTTACATATGAAGAGTTTCCGATTAAGATTTTGGAGACTGCTGAGAGAGTTACTCGAAGTCGGATTATTAAAATGTGCAAGGTGCAGTGGAATCGATATTCAGAGGCAGAGGCAACTTGGGAAAGAGAGGATGAATTAAGGAAATCATATCCGCAATTGTTTGAGTAAGCAGTTCAATCTCGAGGACGAGATTCTTTTAAGGGGGTAGAATTTGTAACACCCAAAAATTTCAAATTTTAGAATTAATGGGTTTCAAATCATTTAGATAACATTTAATGGGAAATTAAAATTTAAGAAATATTTGGTGTTGCATTCATGCTGTTGCATTTATTTTATTTTGTGGTGTGGACTTTATTTTATTTTGATTTGGATTTGAAAAATTCTATTTGGAATAGTTTGGTAAATAAGCAAATAAAGAAAAGAAAGAAGAAAAAAAAAGAATAGCTTACCTTCTTACCTGGCAGCCGACCGCCTGGCCCGATGGCCTGCTCTCCCGCGCTGGCGCCTGGGCTGCTCCGTGTGGGCCGCTGCCGCCTTTCTTTCCTCCACGCACGACACCGGGTGGGCCGGCCCAGCGTCGCTGTGACGAGCCGCGCGCCCTCTCCTTGGTCGCTGACGGGTGGGGGCCACATGTCAGACGCACCTTCCTCCTCGCGTCGTAACCGAGCCGGATTCAAGACTCGCAATCACCGTATCTCCACCACATAAATCGGGATTTCCTACCCGAATACAAGATTTTGGTGCTATAAGAGAGAAGCCGTGACCCTCTCACCCCTTTTTCCATCTAAAAACCCGAGTTTGGTCCCGTGAAATCGAGCCTCGAAGCTTGGAACCCTAGGCGAGTTCGGTCGCACACCGCCGTCACTTACGGGTGGTTTTGCGCCTTCTTTCTTCACTTGGGTGAGTTTGTCATCTTCTCCTCTCCCTCCCTATGCTTTTCTTTTGAATTTTGGTGCTTTGAACTGCAAGATTGAAGCTTTCCGCGAGCCGGCAATGGCGCCGCCGTTCTTCCCGAGCCGCGTCTCGTTCTCAAGCCGTCGTAGCTTCCCTAGATCGCATAGATGGGTTCGCGGTGATCTCCTCTTCCGATTGGGGTCAGATGCGTGGTGAACCATGGTCTAGATGGGGAGAGCCGCCATCTCCGGCGAGATGGAGCCCGCCGGCCATGGGGGAGCCGCCGGCCGGACATGAGGGGGGTGACCGGAATAGCACTGTAGGGTTGCAGATGATTGCGAGCCGTCCAAATCGAGATCAACGGCCCAGATTAGAACTTACCCCTTCGCGGGTAAATTTGTTAAAGAGACCCTCAGCTTTTTAGTTATCAACCCGCGGTCCGTAGCGTAAAACTAAAAGTACGTTTTCGTGTTTGGAAAGCGTATTCTCTCCCGGTTAAGTCAAAAGTACGTTTTCAGACATTTACAGTTTTGCCACTAGAATTGTTTTGGTCATAAAATCTTTATTTTAACTCCGATTTGACCCGTTCAAATTGCGTTAGGTTCGTATTTGCGAGCTCTACATGTTGGTAGTATTGTACAGTAGGTTTGTGACAATTTATTTTCGAATTTATATTAAAGTAATTATTTATCTATAGGAAATCTTAGAAAATTCATAACTTATAGGTTTTAACTCTGAATTTGGTGATCTTTGCGTCTGTGTGATCGTAGTAATGTGTAGAAGAGTTTTATAAACTTTTATTACTGTTTTGTTTTTGTTGGTGTACTGTTCTAATTGTATCTCTTTGTTTGCTTCGTGTTTGTTTGATTGGATGCATGTGTGTTGTTGATTGATGATCGAGTATAGAAGGTGAGCAGTATCTGGACGATTCGGAGTATTACTTTGAGCCAAGTCAGCAGTATCACTTGGAAAGCTTTGATCAAGGCAAGTATAACACAGGACTATCCTTGTTACCTATACATTGAATTGTCATACATATGCATGTGCTTACCTTGACAACCTTAGAGATTATAACTTAGTGATTGTTATCTTGATTCCTTGTCAACCTTGGGAATGCATATGGGTAGCTACTGCTAGTGCTTAAACTAAGAACAATGATCTTGTAATTTGATTAATGGATTAAGCAATCAACTATTAAGATGATTTTATTACTGTTAAAAGGGGGCTAGAGCATGTGTATTATTTTGATGCTCTGGTTTCTCTCCATAAGGACTTATCTGTAAGTGATAACCGGGATATACAGTACAGCTGTGAGGGCTATATGGCTCTGGCTTTAGTTGTTCAAGAGACCTTTTCTAGCTTGTTAGAGGTTACCTTAAATGGCGTAAGAATGGCTTGCCACGTTGGGTGTAGTGCGAGCCCCTGGCCTAGTGTGTATAGGCTGCGGTTGTTGTGCCACAGGGAAGGGGGGTTCTACATCTGCCTGCCGAGTGAATCTAATGGCCCTAACTTGTTAAACGAACTTTTGAGTGGCTTTATATGGTTCTCGGGTGTTTGGGCTTGATCTCCCCACTCATTCGGAAATCATGACTCACAGTGAAAGTGTACACCTCTGCGCAAAGTTAAAAACTGGTATACTAGCCGTGCTCACGGATACGAGCGGCCTTGGGGATTCTTATGGAATAGTTGATCATAACTGTTATATCATGCTTAATTATTGTTGATTATTATTTGCTCATGTTAATGCTATTCATTATCCTTATTACAATTGATCATTGGTTCTTTAATGGGAAGTGGTTTATCTTGATGCTACTCAATTGCTAATATATGATTAAAAGCTAAACGCAGTTAAACAATGTCTAGCCTTTTTGAGCCTCATGAACCCTGTGTTATATTTGTTGAGTTCGACATGGACTCACCCTTGCTATTTCCACCATAACAGATGAAGATATAGAGGAAGATTATCGGAATGAGTACTAGTCTTGGTGTCAACCAGTCAACCGTGTCCCTGTGTGGAGTTTCCGCTGAAGAATTACTATTAGTTATTACTACCTATCGTTCAAGACTATGTCTTAAATACTTATTCGTTATGTAATAAGCACTGTGATGATACTTTGTAATTTGTCAACTTATGTGTGCGACTGTTTCCTGGGGCGCACATGAGTCTTTTATGCATCCTATTTTTGTCCTTAAAAATGGGTGTGACAGTTATTTACATGGGGCTTAAATATTTACTATGCCATGATAAGAATTTTTATTTCATTTTTTCTAATGCAAGTTTTAGAAAGTAAATATGCAATGCAATGCAAAAAAGTAAATATAGATAACTACTGAGTTACCTCCTAGAGGGTTCAGAATTTTTACTCCGCCGAACTAGACTTCTCCGTTCGGGTTTAATCTTTGGGTCTATTTTCGGTCCTGGAGATGGAGACCTTGATATTTTCTTCTTGTGACACTTCAAATTGGAGCATTGTTCTAGTCTTGGCTTGAAAGCGAATGGCTCTTCCTTTCCATTAATGTTGAGTTTAATTTATCCAGCTCTAGTGGGCATTTGTGGTACTCAAGATAGGTCTCCCAAGAACGAGGGGTGTCTTCATATCTTCCTACATATGAAGTACTACAAAGTCTATAGGAATGAAAAAGTTTTAGATTTTTACCGGAATATTCTCGGTAATTCCTACAGGGTAGTGGACCGATTGGTCGGCTAGTTGTATTCACATCGATGTTTCTGTGAGTGTTGAGTAGGTGATCTTATCGAAGACCTTCTTGGGCACGACATTGACACTTGCTCCAAGATCGCATAATGCATTCTCAAAGTTCTCACTTTCAATTGAGCAATCAATAGTGGGACATCCTGGATCATTCTTCTTGACATGTGACATGTTTAGGATGGCCGCACTATACTCCTCTGTTAACTTGATCACCTCAGTGGAGGGCAGTGGTCTTTTGTTGTTAAGGATGTCTCAGAGATACTTCGCGTAGGTAGGTACCTAAATGGCATCTAGCAACGGAATATTGATATATAACTTTTGAATTACCTCCACAAACTTACCAAATTGCTCATCCATTTTGGCTTTTTGATTTCTGCGTGGAAATGGTAGGAGAGTGGTGTCATGAAAATCTTGTAATAACTCTTGCTCTTTTGATGTAACTTCTTTGACTTCATCGTTCTTCTTCTCTTTTTGCACTACTGTTGGTGTCTTACCTATCCTTATCGGGTATGGCGGATCACGAGTAGTCTTGCCACCTCTTGTAGTTATGGCGTTGACCTTCTCAAGGTTAGTGGCAAAAGGCAGAGCAGAAGCCAACTGGGCTAATTGAGATTCTATCTTTTTATTAAAGCTCAATTGATCTTTTATAGCAGAAGGAAAAACTATCCATTTTAGCATTTATACTTTCTAGGACCTTATTGTTAAATCAAGCCTTTTCAAAATATTATCATTAATCCTGGCTTGTTCTAAGATTAAATCCCTCAAGGTTGGTTGTTTAGGATTGGAAGAATTATATTAATTACCTTGGTACTTACCTTGGTAAATCGACCGTGGTTGTTGATTCCATCCTTGCTTCTGTTGCTATAGAACAAACTTATTAATGATAGTGTTTATGTCTTCTTGAGATTCAGATAATTCAATTCCTAAATATTCTCCATGTCTATTTTGAGCATTAAATGCATCTTGTATGGCTTGACGATCTCTCTTGTAATTGTCTCACTGTTCGAGCCAATTCAACAGTACATCCATCTTGGTTGACAATGCATACACCTTTTCTGGTACTTCTTCACTCTTATTGCATAATTGAATGTTGCATGATGACCAGCCTTGATTAGAGGCTATCCTCTCCATAAGAACCTTAGCTTTCCCAATTGTGAGTGACATAAATGATCCTTCAGTAGTGGCATCAAGTTGTTCACAAGATTTCTAAGTTAATCTATGGTAGAAACTCTGCATGAGCAACCATTCTTCCATTCCATAATGGGGACAATCTAAAACATATTCTTGAAAATGCTCCCATGACTCTAGGATGGTCTCTCCTTTTTGTTGTTGGAAACTTGAAATCTTTCCTCTTAAGGCATTGGTCTTGCCTACAGGGAAGAACTTTTCTAGGAAGGCCTCTGAACATGTTGCCATGTGTTGATGTGATCTTTGTTGGTGTAAATCCACTGCTTTGCTCTTCCCACTAGTGGGAATGGGAACAAAGTAGTATAATGTCTTGAGCAACATTCTTGATGACAATTGTGCTACTAATCTCCAGGAAATTCTGAAGATGAGCACAAGCATCTTCATGTGCCTTTCCACTGAATACGGTAGCTTGCACCATGCTAATGAGGCTTGGCTTGAGCTCAACCTCAAGGTTGTCGGTTTTGAGTGTTGGTCTAGTGCAAATGTTCTCGGTGCTTGGAGCAGAGAACTCACGTAGAGTCTTATCAGCCATAGCTTCAAAAACTGGTGTTGAGCTTCCTCTTGATTTGGTTGTTTCTGATTGATGAGAGTTGCTAGATCACAACCAAACCTGCACTTACCCTGTATAAGATATGAACAAAAACAACAAGGATAAGCCTGCTAAAGCAAAGGTTATGGTTTTATCAATAAGTATTTATTTGTCAATTCTCTTATGCCATATTGCTCTTCTCCAGCAACGACACCAGAAATGCTTGTTGGCATTTCTTAGCATCACTCTTACTAAGTTGTCATCCCTAGCATGGTGCTAGAAATGCTTTATTGGTAAATTATGAATGCTACTTGTAAAGTCTGAGAAAATAATATTAAAGTTAGGTATCCGTAAACGCATAAATAAATTACTATTGTAGCATTTCACACAGGAATATACCGAGTATGGTTATTTATATTTAATCCATAAGAAAGAGCTATGGGTTGAGTTGACATTGAGACATTGACTAATATGAATACTTATGATCCAAACCACTCTGATGCTTTAGTATGGGTAAGTCAAGTGATAAATAAATGATAAGCAAAAGGTAACAAAGGTATTCCAGAGATAAAAATAGATAGAAATAGAGACTCACAATTATAGTATTACAAAGCTCAAGATTCAGTAAGAGCAAAAGATTCCTATATCATTCCTAATTACTAAGTCTTTTGTACACTCAAGCATATTTACTCTCATCTATAATATAATTAACTTTAGATCTATGCATAAGGAACATTACTTAGGGAAATTTGAGAATAGAGCCTCCCCTTCCTTCGTAACTGAGGTTCTACTTGTTCTATACATGGGGAGTGGACTATAAAGGACTCAATGAGAATGTCACATCCGTGATCTACCATACGGGCTGACATATAGAGTGCATCCACAGGCAAACAATATCTAAGCACCACGCTTATATAGTGTCGACCACTTAGCTCACTCGAGTACTGAATTAAGCGCTCTACGAACATATGCATAAATTCATCATCAATCATAACTATATCAAGCAATAAACTAGAGCAAACTAGGAACATAATAAATAGCAACATAATATTGAAGTAGCAACAGTCATAAATAAAGAGATACAATGGCTAATAACAGTCTCCAAATGGTAGATCCAGAATCCTGAGCAGTAGCCCAAACTCTACTTGAACCTTGCTAGAAAACATATACTAAGAACTTGAAGAACTAGAGCTCTCTCTCTAATATCTGAAAACCCTAATTTCTGGTCTATTCTTGACTTATGGCAGATGTAGAGGTCTCTTCAAGGGGTAGGGCCTGGTTATATAGCCCTGAGGGTGGAACGTGAGCTCTTGGATCAAACCGACTTGAAGAACGGCGTAGATGGAATCCTAGAAGGCGGTGGGGGAAGCTTCAAGAAGTTAACAGGCAGGGGCCACCATGGCAGATTGGGTGGCACCATGGTGGGCCGGCCGGCCCCACCTGGTAGCCTCTCAGGGTCCGCCGTGGTATGGTGTCTTCTGATGCCCTCTAAAACCTTCTGGAGTAGTTTTCGTCATGGTTAAGTTTAGTTTTATTTCACGTTTTGATCCTCCTTGCCAGTTTTTGGAATAACCCATAAGTTTCTATTGGTGATCCTTATTATGCATTTCTTTAAGTTATATTGATGGTTTATGATGAACGATAACTACCGTCAACACATATGCTATCCATGAGTTTCAAGTTCAGAGTAAATCCTTATATCAAAACAATTTGATTCAAAACTTAGGAAAATTCAAGGCTGAAAACTAGGTACTTGAAAGGAATTATAATAGAGCAACTATTTATCATTTCCATTTTAAGAGATTATCTTCAGAGTACTCTTTATTTTATTTAGCTCCTGAAAAGAAATTAAAGCAAACTAGACACACTCTTTATTTTGTTTCATTTTTAGATCACACATTATAACTATATATATTTCTATAAAGATAACTTTTTATTTTGTTTTTTAGTTTTTCATCTTTTTTAATATATAAAAAGCAAAATAAGAATAATAAAAAGAAAAGAATACTTATCTGGATACATGGGGGGTGCCTCTCTTTCCCAAGCTGGTTGTTGTCGTGGTTGCTCAATGAGGTGGCCGGATGTGGAGGTGCTAGGACAGAGCCTCCTAATTTTGATTTTGCTATTGCTGTTGTTGCTAGAGGCTAGCCATCTCGTGTCCCATACCTACCTGCCATTGTGTAGGATTATGTAACATACCTTGTATGGTAGCATTTATCTCTTCAATGGCTGCAAGTCTGTTGTCGAAGCAGTGGAAGGCCTCCTAAGAGTCATGATACCCTTGGCTAGAGAAAGATATGTGTCCTCCCTCGGTTCGCTCTTAAAGATGAGATCCTTGAGGTGGCGCCTCCAGTACTAGCGCTTCCAATGGTGGTGCCACCTTATTTTGCCAAAACCCATCTTGGTTTTGAGTTTGATTTAGGTTTGATAGGTTCATCCTCTCTTGACTTGTTCCTACTCTTTGTTCAGCATTTCGAAGTCAACTATCAGTAGTAGAAACTAGTGACATCTTGTGTGTATAATTATTGTTGGTTTAGAACTTTCACTTATAGAATTTGGGGGATCGACTCCCCCACACTTTGCTCAAAGTGTGTTCTGGTCATAAAGATAGGGTAGAGATCAAGTGCATGGGCTCTATTGGTGGAAAACACCAACAGAACCAAAACTTTATTTATTTCTCTCTAGCGTTAGGCACATTAAATCATGATAAGGTTGATGTTATGTGCATTGTTCTTTCTTACAACATGGGTGATAAGATCAAAAGGGTGAGTATGAGTGTGGCATTTGAATACATTTGTCAAAAAGAGTGGTGTTGCTTAACCTATGGAAGGACTTCCTATCTTTACATAATGTATCAAACCAACATGATTATGACTATCTTCTTCCAAAGATAAGACATGCAACATTTTAGCTTATTTGGTTAAGGCTGAGATCAAGAAAGTGATGCTATGAACAAACTTAAGGAACAATACATGTCTAGTCAATCAACTTGGATCAAGCAAAGTTATAACTCAAACATGTTTGTTTCTTTGTTTGTATAGATAGTAAGATCAAAGGAAAGCTTTTTAAATAATGACCACTTACCTTAAGATGTTACCTTCATCATTGGAGCGTGATGACACCATGTGATGAATGGTAGATGACTTGTGGTGATCTTTTCATTCTGCTTGAAGCCTTCCTTGCTTGATTAACTTCGCATCTTGAGCAGTTCATAAGCATGTTGTCTCATATGTTATACTCCTTTTTATCGTTGTCATGCTATCCTTTTATCCTTTCTTTTGTGGATCTTGTCATTGTGTTAGACCTTCTGCAATACTCATTATTTCTTCTCTGCAACGGATTAGCAGACAACACATACACGAAGTAATTTACAAATAATTCAAAGCAAGGATAGTGTTGTTATAGAGCTAATGGTCATCTTCTATGCTACAGAAAAGTTGGTTTTAACATTTTAACTAGCATAGAATCTTTATTCCATGTTTAAATAATGTACCTTGATTGTTCACCACTACTTCAACTTTTCAACAAGGTTAAGGCAAAGGTGTGTAAAATTGTTTTGAGTAACACCTCAAAAATTGATTTGTTTCTACGAATGATCTCCAACAAAATTTGAATATTTTTTCTATTAGTCCATATGTACAACCGAATTCTATACAAGTAGTTTTGATCCAATAATGTTCGAATAGTATTCCAAAGCATACTTATAACGGAACAAGGAAGCTTGAAAGACTAAAGAGATTCATTCAAGTAGAAACAAGAATATATATGGTGAACCAAACGAGCATGATTACTTAATTTTTTTTTACTTGTTAGAGATTTAGCAAGTTGAGCACATCATAAAAGTAGGGGTGACCAAGACAAAATAGCAACATAGCATGAGATGTTTTTTAAAGAACTCCATCCCCCATACTTGAATTTTACAAAATGCAAAGTCAAGTTTGGATGATAGAATTCTCCTATAAATGTGATTTAATGTTGCATAATACTTGGTTTAACATACCTTATGTCTTTATCCTTCCTTCTTTTGAAATGAGTAGTGACAAACATACCTAAAGGAGGAGGCTTATCCGATTTACCTGTTGGTGAGAGCTCATAGTCCGTTAAGCATGACCTTTCCTTGTACTAAGCCTTGATCTTAGAGATGAGGTTACAGATAATTTCATGCTCTTCTTCCATCAACCTTTCTTAATTTCTATTGATTCTTGGTTGATGAATTGGTGTTCATTGGAGATACAACTCAAGTTCTTCCTTGATTGTCGAACGACATGGTGGAAAGTTGTTCTTATTTGTTTGTTAGCGAACGCCAGCCATCTTGAAGATCAAAGAATGAACTTCATTGGTATTTGTGTGAAAGCTTCATTTTCAATGACTTAGAGGTGTCTTTTGTGTGACCATAGTCGTTCATGGACTTATGAGACACAATCGGCAGTGAACCATTGATTGATGATGTCTGTTGGCATGTGAATGTACGCCATGATATAGTGGCATCTCATTGTCTTGGTCCTTATTACCGACGTGCAAGCTAGTCTTTTCAAAGATGATGGAAGCAGGTGTATTTTGGCTAATATGAGGTGGGTTGCACCTTGCTTCTCATTAGCCTTCTATCTTGAGTCCTAGAAAGGCTCAATGCTAGGTTGCCTTCGACGTTACTTGTAGCCCGTTGATTTGTTCATCCACTTCCTATGAGTGAGTGCTTCTATTGTAGATCCTTTTTATGGCACTTGTCTCATTTCTCTTTGTTCCATAGCTAAAGTGGTGGTTTGGTTTAGGTTCGTATGTTCATACCAAACCATGGACAGGCACTGCTTATATTCAATATTTTCTGCAAAATGTTAGTGGACACATACCCGAGGGAATACAACAAATTTACATTACAGGTTGTTGTCCATAACTTTTGTAGTTTTCCTCTATGCTAATGAAAGGTGGTTTTAGGATTTCTTTAGCATAGATTTTATTTATTAACAAATTTTATGTGTTGGCTGCATTCAAACATGGTTCAAGGCTAAGATAACTTGTAACAAAAGATAAGTGAATAAACCTTGATACTCATAGCTCTTCCTTCCATGAAGAATGAGTTGGGTCTTCTTTGTGCAAAGTTTTTGAAATTCATATGCCTTGCTTCATCTCTGGTGAGAATTTATCTCAGAACATCCCTAATTGAGTTTGAGAGTTTTCTGCAGGGGTTAGTCCAATAAAATAACCAGTATCTAGTACAACAAGTTTTAGTTCAATAACCAAATTAAACTCCATGTCTAATTTTGATTAAGGAAGGTATTTTAACCTAAGCACCACGCTTAATATAAAAAGCCTTTGGAAGTGAGATCAGCACTCCCAAACTAAAGCATACTATAGCAGACAAAGATAACATGAAAGCATTATAGAGATTTATTCAAATAGAGATAAAAAGCATGATCATGGTGAGTGATTTCTTTTTTTAAGATAAATGATGCAAGTGGTATGGATATATGTAGGTAACTAAATGCTACGAATTTGATATGAGAGAATTCAAACTAAAAGGAGTGGATGCATGAATTATTTAAAGTAAACATGCAGTGGAATGTAATAAATTAAAAGATAACTACTCGTCAAGTTTAAAGTCCATGAGTATGAGTATCTCACCTTTCTTGATCATACTTACCATGACTCACATAATGGAATTTGTGAGTAGTGTAGCGTCTATATTCATCACCTGATATGTGATTTGAATTCTTGTGACGTCGATCTTTTCTCCAATCTACACATGGTTAGAATAATATATATGTCTATATAAACTTGTGAGATGGTAGGGTTCCAATGTTGATGGATCTTTGAATGTTTAGGCGCCATGGGTTCTTCAATGTTTCTTCTTTTCTTGTGGAAGCTTGGCAGAAGGTCAAAACAACATCTGTTTTCCTATCTTATTCCACAACTCAACAGAACAGGGGTAATCCTACTAAAGCTAGTGGTATATTAATGATCTAAATCTTTACGCCAATTGTTTCCCTGGCAACAGCGCTAAAAATGCTTGTTGGTATTTATTAACGTGAATAAAATATGAAGGATTTTGCAAGCGCATAGACCATTGTAGCATTTTACAAAGTCCATTCATGGCCCACTTCGAATGTCGGTTCCCCACTGTCATTGAGGTCCAATTTTCCCTGTAGATCAAAGTCAGTTTGATCTGAGGGCTCTGGTTCATCCCACTAGCCTATATAAGCAGCCCTGTACCTCCTGAACTAAAGACATCCCTGAAACCCTAATTTATATTTTCTAGTGAGGAACAATTGAGAGGGGTCCCATGAAAGGATCTACCTCTTAGAGATAGCCACAAGAGAAGATTAGTCATGTAGTCCTTTAGAGATTCGACTAGTCTTTTAGATATAGAGAGATAGAGTGTGAGGGAAGAGTTTGGAGGAAGTGCTAGCCTATCGGTACTCCCTCTATGACTTATACCTGCCAGATCTAGTTCCTCCAGACCTTGCTTGTGAGATTCCTCTGGTAATTAACTTCTAACTCAAGTAAGTAACATTGTTTATATTGTTCTTCAGGTTTAAGGTATAATTATAGTGTAAGCGTGGTGCTTACACTCGGGTTACTCGTAGATGCACCCTACTTTCCGGATCAGGGTAGCTCGCGAGGATGACTTTACCTCGTTGAATCTTCTATAGTCCACCTCCTATTTGTAGGACTAGTAGGACCTGGTTGCTAAGGAAAGTATCCTCTGCTGGTGTCTTTTCTTAAGTATGTCCCTAGTTGAACAATACTAGACATAGCTTGGGAGGGTTAGAACTAGAAGACCTTAGTGATCTTCTCTATGTCTCTATCATCTCCATCCTTGATGCTTCTCATGGGTTAAGCATAGACTTAGTTGCACTCACACGTTTCCCTATGGATATGATATTTAAAACCTCTAGGTGAAAGCTATAGTAGTATCCATGTGCTTATAGATCTTTTCTATGTGCATTAAAATATAGCAACAAACTTTCTAGCGCTGTTGCCGGGAAAACGGTTGCTGACTTAACTTTGAACCTAGCTTAACATTGTATTATACTTTTATCTTTTTTATTTTGGATTTTCCTTTTTGTTTTCATCCTTATGGATGCCATAGATTCATCTCTCATATACCAATATGCTACACCCACGAGCACCAGTCATAGGCCAAAATAATCATCAAAGCCTATCCTAACACCTACCTATGAGCTACGCCTGTGTTTGGTTGCAATGGTCCAGAACCAATCCTTTTTAGGAAAGGTAGACAAAAATCCTTACCTTCACCTATAAGAATTTGAACAGACCTGTGACTGCCTCCGCATAGAGGGCATGTTCGATGATACCTTAAGATAGAAGTTTTTTCCTTTCTCTTTGAAGGAAAGAGCTAAAAAATGGTATAATCAAACCATAGAGAAGAAGCAGGAAGATTGGACAACTTTGCGTTCTAGCTTTTGCTTGGACTTCTTTCCCATCTCTAAAGTAGTCAACCTTAGAACCGAGGTCCTATCTTTTAAACAAGAAGATAATGAATCTCTGGCCACGTCCTAAAAACGTTTTAACTCTCTTATAGACTTTGGACCAGACTTAGCCTTATAAGACCTCATACTCCTTCAACATTTTTACATGGGTCTTAGCAAGGATTTTAGGGAATCCCTTGATTTAGCCTCTAGAGAAGCTTTCCTTCATTTGTCTGCTAGTGAAGCAAGGGCTATGCTTAATAGAATTAGTAAAAAGATTCCTTGCACTAGCATTTATTATGAGCTCCCTGAGGAAGAGAAGGAATCATCTCCCGAACAAGAAAAGGAAGTTTTGATAGCCAAATCACAATCACTCCAATCCCAAGGTTTAGCTATCAATCCCAATCCACCAATATCCCAAAATCTAAATTCTCTAAGAGAAGAAAAAAGTCAATCTTTTGAAATTTCTTATGCAGGTGATCTGTTTGATGCTGATTTTGGGAATAGTTTGAACTTCCGGTTTCACAAGGGACCTTCGAGTGAATATAATTCAAATCCTCTCAAGAAGGGATCTCTTAGAAAGCGTCCTTATTTCCATATAGGACATCAGAAAGAATTCAAAGATGGCATGTCTAGTGATGCCATAGAAGGAGAGTTGAGCCATTTAGAAGCCAAACCTATCTTCTCCTCTTCTATGCCCACATTAGATGTTTTATCTGAATCCATCTCTCAACCCATCCTTGATCCTGATAACCGCTCTTATGCTCTCCCTCCTAAGTCTCATGATGACACTAGAAATTCACTAAGACAACCAAAGCATATGAGTCATGTAGACTAAAAGGATAACCAAGAAGAGCAACGATAATGGCAGGAATATATTAAAAATTGCCTGGAACATATGAAGAACACATATGCCACTGTCAAAGAATGGATGGACAAGGATGAAGCCTTATGATTAGGATCCAAACTTGGTTTAGATCCAAATGGTCAGCTTAAATCAATCTCCTCAATAAACATGACTCATCCAAGTTGGGACGAAGCCTTAGACGAGACCAACCTGAGAGACACCAATCCATAGAAAATCTTAGACAATAAAATGTCCAATGAATGTCATAGGCATGGAATGATGACAATGATTTTGCCTATAGATATTCATGAAGAAACACCCTTAGTGCTTGAAAACGAAGATGACATTGATGAACATGGAAGTTACTTCATTAACATCTCATTGAATCCATGCTCATACGAGAAATCTTTCGAATCAATTGGCCTCTCTAATATTGCCACACATGAGATCTTCAACCCCCTCATGCTTCCTATTCATAAAGACTTTGAAATGGTGGTTGTAGATGCATGTGTTTATCATAAATACTACATATCTCGTTGTGTATCTTGAGATAAGTACACGAAGATTGGTGTTGGAATGGAAACCACTTCATCAATTCGAAACCAATTCAAAGGTTTCCCAAGGACAAGTTCTTGTCCTAAAGCAAGTATGAGCTTTCACCTTTTTGCCCTTGTGAGCATAGAAATATAGTTGTGAAAATATTCCTTCGGGTATTTCTGTCACTAACCATTCCAGGTTTAAAGCAAAAAGGATGAAGGATGATGACGCAAGGTATGTCCAACCAATCATCGTGCAACATTGAATCATATCTATCCAAACTTGACTTTGCTTTGCAAAATTCAAGCTTGGGGGACTGGCTTCTTTAAAAAAAACTTTATGCCCGGATGCTAATTTTGGTTGTTTCTATATTTAATCCATGCTCGATTTGTTAAACTACAATTGTAACACCCTGAAATTTTGAAGAAATGAAAAATAGGAAAAATATGATTTTTATGTATTTTTGTGAGCATGCGAATTTAGCAAATAATAATTTTTATAAAACTAAAATCAATCTTAAGGCTTAGCTACATGTTTATGCATTCATGCCGGTGCATTATTTCTATTGTGTTGTTTGAATTTTATCTAAACTCAAAATGGAATTCAAAATTAAATTTTAAAATGGATTTGTAAGGCTTTGGAAAATTTAGTTTTTAGAAATAATCAAGAGAAATTAAACTTGCCTCTCTGTTCAGCAGCAGGCACGTCGCTCTCCTTGCCTGCCTCTGTTTTTTTTTATTTTTGGCCTGTTGGTTTGTTACAGCATTGCATTGCATGGCCCTGTAGCAGCCATGGTCACTTGCCGCCGTGCGTCGGCTTGAGCATTTTTAGTGCACAACCAACCAGCCGGACCTGCAGCCAAGCAGCAGTGCGCATGTTATCCTTGATTCCCTCTCTTGTGTGACTGACGCCAGGGCCTGCTCTGCAAGATCGTCATCTTCCTCGTGATGGAAAGGCAGCCGAAGCTTTCCATCGTTGAGAGTACCAAATCCCTCTGAATCTCAATCTTTTCCATCCTTGGAACACCTCGGCTATAAAAAGCAATGCACTGCACCCCTTTGCCCTTTTCAATCCCTTCGCAACATCCACAGCGCTTGGAAGCTTTCGCGCCGCCGCCGTCGTAAATCTTCACTGCTAGCCGATCGGGGGGCCCACTCATCCGTCGTTCCGGCGCCAAATTCGTTCGCCGTCGAGCTCTGTATCGAGGTTGCGAAGCCGCCCTCACCTTTGTTCCACGCTCGTTGGTTTTCTATTGCTTACACGGCTTCACCAATCATGCAGGAGCACATTCATCCGCCCCGTCAAGCTGCACGTCGTCCACATCCCGTTTCAGCCCGCGAAATAGCCCTAGGTGAGCTCGCGGTCATCCACTCTATCTTCTGGTATTTTTGCTTTGGCCGATGGCGTACGGGATCGTCATCCGGACGATCGCCGGTGAGGTACTTGCCGCCGGCAATGGAGGACTGCCGTGCTGATCGTCGTCTACAGCCAGCACCTCTCTCTTTTACTCTCTACTTATTTTCAACCGTTCAATCTAAGATCAATGATCCAGATTAGAAGATACCGATTCGGCCGGCGTTTTTGCTAAAGTGACCCTGTGTTTTTCAATTGATTAACCCGCGGTCCAAAGCGTAAACCGGAAAATACGTTTTGATTAATTGAAAACGTAACTCGTTTCGGTAATTGAAAAATACGCTTTCTGATATTTACAGTTTTGCCACTGAGTTTGTTTTAGTTATAAATTATCCGTTTTAACTCCGATTTGACCCGTTCAAATTGCGTTAGATTCGTATTTGCGAGCTCTACATGATTATAGAACTGTACAGTAGGTTTGAGATAATTTATTTTCGAGTTTATATTAAAGTAATTATTTATCTATAGGAAATCTTAAAAAACTCATAACTTTTACGTTTTAAATCCAAATTTCGTGATCTTTATGTCTATGTGATCGTAGTAACGTGTAGAAGAGTTTTACAAACTTGTTATACTGTTAGTGTTACTGTTGGTTAGGTTTTCTATCTTTAAGTTCCGATGTGAGATTTAATCTATTACTTTAATAAAGTAGATCTTATTTAAATCATATCTTCTACGTTTTAGATCCGTTTTAGCTCATTCGAGTTGCGTTAGATTCATAGCAACGAGATCTACGCGTTAGTGACAGTGTTTACCATATTACTAATTCTGAAATTTTATGGTTTAAATCATATCTTGATTAATAATTATGCAACTGGGTTTTGTAAATAAAATATGATTTGTTTTACTTTAGTTTTATAATTTGAATCTAAATTTGACTTAATTCCATATATAGTATTTATAAAATATCTTATATATAAAACACATGAAACTAATAGTTTTATATTTTCTCCGATGAGCAAATCTTTCGGTAGATGTATCTTTTCAACCGTAGCTCTGATTAGTGTGCTTTTCGCGTCTGTGTATTCGTAGCGAGACGTAGATTCGTTCTACAAACTTTTCATCTTAATTTTATGTTTGGTGTACTATTCTAATTTAGATCTATTGTTTGCTTCGTGTATGATTGTATGGATACGTGTGTGGTGATTTATGATTTCGTCCAGTCGGTGAGATATACGAGGTTATCAAGAAGAAGAAGAAGAACGTTGAAGATTAAAGCTTACCGAAGGATCGGTGTTTAAGGCAAGTATAGCATGGGATTATCCTTGTTTCCTATTCATCTTTAATATACTTAATTCATGTGCATGTGTCTACCTTGTTACCACTAAGGATATCCTAGTTTTTGTATCTTGTACCTTGACACCCATGGGACGTTGCATTGGGTAGTATTTATGCTAGTGCTCAAGATAAATAACCATGATCTGTAACTTGACTAATGATATATGCAATAAACGTTTAAATGATGCTTTAAAGCAATATGGCTCAAGAGGGCTAGAGCATATTTGGTTGTTTTTATGGTGCTCTAGTTTCTCTCCTTAAGGACTTATCTGTAAGCGAACATCCGGGACTTACAGTACAACTGTGAGGGCTATATGGCTCTGGCTTTAGCTCAGTATGAGGACCTTTTCTAGCTTGTTAGAGGTTACCCTTGTGGTGCAAATGGGGTAAAGCAGACCGTGGATCCCTGCGTGGTGTATCACACGGACTGACTTCGGAAACCTAGCGGCCCTAACTTGTTAGACGAACCTTTGAAAGGCTTCATAGTGATTCCTTGCCTGCTCACCTTGGAAGTGTTTTGGGAGTCGCGATCCCGGGCATATGGGTAATCATGACTCACAGTGAAAGTGTACAACCTCTGCAGAGTGTAAAACTGTTATAACAGCCGTGCTCACGGTCACGAGTGGCCTTGGACCCTTACAGAATAAATGATGAACACTGATGATAATGATAATACTGATGATATTGATGCTCACTAATGATTATTGTTTCTTGCTATACATTATTCTCGTTTACATGATCATGAGGTTATTTGGGATTTTGGTAAACTTGTTGCTACTCAATTGTTAAAGAGATGACTCACTAAAAGCTATTGCAGTAAACCCGTGTCAAACTTTTTGAGCTTCATGAACCCCATGATATATTTGCTGAGTTCGACATGGACTCACTCTTGCTATTTCCCCACATCTCAGGAAGGGTACCAGACTGTTAGATTCTGGAATTGTTAGGCTTGTGATCAACCAGTTAGTTTGATCCTGGAGTGAAGGTTGCACCCGGTGTTCGGAGTTGTCTTTCCGCTGTGTTGCTTTTTAAGGTATACTTTATACTATTGAGTTATGTATATTAAGCATTTGTCTTTTGATATTACACTTATCTGTGGCTATATGTGAGATTTGTCTACTTTATTTCACATATAGTGTAAATCTGGTTTTGTCCTTTAAACCGGGTGTGACAGATTGGTATCGGAGCAATGCTGACTGTAGGACGCAAGCCTAGTTAGAACTGGACGTTTAGCATGTTCTCATTGTTGCCTATTTCTTGCTTCTCTTTAACTTTGTTATTTTCTCAAAGTTATGCTTAATTCTATCCCCGTTCTGTTATAAAAACCTTGTCTCTATTTGAACCTTTTCTCCTTCTCTATTAGACGGCTTGTGACGAGAAGACTGTGGATTTCAGAGGTTAAGAAGACTGAATTGTGTCGCTCTTGCTCACTTTTGACAAGAAACCATTAGCGATGCAAAACCAATTACTAGAAAAAATGGCTCAACATGGGAATTCTCAACGATGCTTATCTCAAGGTCAAGCCAACATATCCAAGGGGTCAGAGAAGATACAAGTAGCAGAAGTTTGGAAGAATATGAAATCCGATAAAGATGTTGATAATAAGGCATTTGGAGAGCAGGAACAATGTCACTGCTGTAAGCATTATGGTTTTCTCTGTCTTCGAAATGAGTCTAATAAGGGGAAAGTCAAGGTGGATCCAAATTTTGCGATCAACATGGACAAGAAGAGAAAGGCAATCTCATTAGAACCACTTGTGGAAAGAAATGAGCAAGCGAGTTCTACTACATTGTCACATGCAGCCCTGATTCCCTGTCAAACAAATCCAAACCCTGAAGAGTTAGAAGTCCCTCCCGCTAAAACTACTCCCCATGAAGTAGTCATAGATGGATGGACAATTACCTATAAGGAGTATCAACCCCGAAAGGCCAAACAAGCTAAGAAACAAGCCAAAGGGACGAAGGTGAACTTTTATGGCCAGCAAGATAGCAACATACCAAACAACAGTTCCTTGGAGTATGACATCACAAAAGATCCAGCTAAGAGAAAGTGTTATCATTGCCAGCAGGAAGGACATTATATCAAATCTTGCCCACAGAAGAATCCACAACAGCGAGACCCAGGACATGATGTCCAAAAGGAGCATGTGCAGGGAAATAAATTAAAGAGAAATTACAATCATGGAAGGTTGAAACATGTGGATATTTCCACCATTCCTGGAGCTAAGGAGGTCGTGTTTGGATCAATTCCAGTAAGTTCAGGAAATGCCAAGGTTTTGTTTGACCCCAGTGCCTCACATTCGTTCATATCTAGACAATATGTAAAAGATCATAACATACTTATGCTTCCAAGGGGGAAAACAGTGATGATTAAAACTCCAAGAGGTGAAATAAAGGCAGACCGCGTATGCCCAAAAGTTAGTCTTGACATAAAGGGAGTAAATTTTAAGGTAAACCTCATTGTTTTGGAATTAATGGGCATTGATGTTATCCTTGGAATAGACTGGTTATCTACTTGTAAAGGAGTGATTGAGTATGCCCAATGTTCAGTGTTTCTAACTACACTTTCAGGAGAAAGGATTAAGTATGAGGGTATTAAATCTATACCTGAGGGATACCAGGTTGACCCATCTTAAGGTATGAGTTATAAGAATGGTAAAGAGGGATGCAGAGATTCAGATGTCCATATGAAGCAATAAGGAATGTAAGAGACGTTATCTACTCTGGATGCTGCTACAATCACACCATGTTTAAGGAATAGGAGTTATGTCCCGTGTAATAAAACCGTTAGTAGCCAAGTTGAGTCGTCTTAATGTGTGGCTAATGAACATTTAAGTGTTTAGTTGCTTTGTGCTTATGTTTATGCTTGAGTTGGAATTTTGTAATGAGTGGAATGATCTCGTGGGTTTTGACCATGATTTCATTTAGTTTATATGTATAAGGTATAAGGATTAATGAAATAAATAGCTGGGTTTTGTTTATCTCCTGCTTTCTATATCTTGTCTTTCGGAGCAGCCTGTCTTTATCAACTTATATCTTTGTTCTTGAAAGACCAAAAAAAAATCATGAGAGAATTCTGGACAAGAGTGGACTTCAACATCTATCTCTAAATGCAAGAACCACCCTCATAGTTGTTTTGGTTTGGGAGATACAAAAAGCATAAGGCAATGTATATGTGCTGTCATAAACCTGGAACAGTTTCTGATAAGTACTGTTTTCGACCAAGTTAACTACAGAATCTGGAAGTGTGTTCTATAAGAAAGTTGCAGAGAATTTTATAAGCTTTCCATCGGTGTAAACTACAGTTTCATTGGATTAACAGAATGAGAGTTACAACTGTTTTACTGCACTGCTGATTTTCTGCTCGTGCGAAATTTCAGATTTCTTGTTCTTACCCATGCACAAGAGTATTATTGGGATGTCAGAACACTTTTATGCTAAGTAGCTCATCTAGAAAAGGGTTCAAGCTACCCTATTTAGTGTCTCTTATTTTAAGGGGGGTAGCCAATGTAAAGAAGGATTATTAAGATTGAACTCTTTAGTTGGAAGTATTGGTTAGTCTCCATGATTGAGTTGCCACTCTTGAGCAAAAATGTTCTGTGAACAAGGTTGATAATTTTGGATCCATGGAGACAAGAGTTGTTCTTTTGGATAGTTCATGATTATGATCATCTATACTTGCTCGTGTTGCTGATGTTGGTCACTTGATGACAGGAAGTGTAGTGTCTCATGACTCAGGAGCCCTATATGACGTCTCGCACTAATATGTGGGAAAAGATTGATGTTTCTGCCATTGAAGGATGTTATGGGTATGATGAAGCCGAGCACTATCAAAACAACAATGTTGAAGAGCAAGTTGGGAGTGAACTAAGTCAGAATCCACAACAACGAAAGCGAAAAAGGAAAGCCCATAAGAAGCCTGCTCAAGGAAGCAAAGCGCAGCAAAACTATGTCAATGGAAGACTGAGCAATGTGGATATGGATAAAATTCATGGAGTTACCAAAGTAGTGGGAGGTTATATTCAAGTAAGCTCAGTACAAGTTTTTGCTTTATTTGACCCTAGTGCTTCGCATTCTTTCATTTTCGCCGACATGGTAGAGACGTGCAAGATGGTGAAGTGTCCAATGAGGAGGCCTTTGCTAGTTCAAACCCCAGTGGGAGAAATGCAGGCAGATCAGATATGCCCGAATGTCAGTCTTGTCATAAACAAAGAAAACTTCACCGCGACACTCATTGTGTTGGAGTCACTTAAAATTCGCGTGGTTCTTGGTAATGGATGGCTCTGTGCACACAAAGGAGTGATTCATGGTACTTGGTGCACAATGCTCTTAACAACACCGTCAGGGAAAAGAATTGAGTATCAAGGTGGTCGACTTTTACCTGAGGGAGATGAGAATGATCAATTAGAAGATAGGTACACCAAGGATAGCAAAGTGGACCATGAGTTTACTGAAGTCATAGCAGAGGAACAAATAACTTTGGAGGAGCTCAATAGGAGAGATGATCATGCTTAGGCAGATTAGTTAGTCAGGATATGAGAAACTGTCTCATGACTCTGAGCGAAAAGAGTAATTTGAAAAAAAAATGAGGATCAAATAAAGACAAAGTGTCATTATCTCTTTTATCATCATCTTCCGAATCTCGGGACGAGATTCATCTTAAGGGGGTAGAATTGTAACACCCTGAAATTTTGAAGAAATGAAAAATAGGAAAAATATGATTTTTATGTATTTTTGTGAGCATGCGAATTTAGCAAATAATAATTTTTATAAAACTAAAATCAATCTTAAGGCTTAGCTACATGTTTATGCATTCATGCCGGTGCATTATTTCTATTGTGTTGTTTGAATTTTATCTAAACTCAAAATGGAATTCAAAATTAAATTTTAAAATGGATTTGTAAGGCTTTGGAAAATTTAGTTTTTAGAAATAATCAAGAGAAATTAAACTTGCCTCTCTGTTAAGCAGCAGGCACGTCGCTCTCCTTGCCTGCCTCTGTTTTTTTTATTTTTGGCCTGTTGGTTTGTTACAGCATTGCATTGCATGGCCCTGTAGCAGCCATGGTCACTTGCCGCCGTGCGTCGGCTTGAGCATTTTTAGTGCACAACCAACCAGCCGGACCTGCAGCCAAGCAGCAGTGCGCATGTTATCCTTGATTCCCTCTCTTGTGTGACTGACGCCAGGGCCTGCTCTGCAAGATCGTCATCTTCCTCGTGATGGAAAGGCAGCCGAAGCTTTCCATCGTTGAGAGTACCAAATCCCTCTGAATCTCAATCTTTTCCATCCTTGGAACACCTCGGCTATAAAAAGCAATGCACTGCACCCCTTTGCCCTTTTCAATCCCTTCGCAACATCCACAGCGCTTGGAAGCTTTCGCGCCGCCGCCGTCGTAAATCTTCACTGCTAGCCGATCGGGGGGGCCACTCATCCGTCGTTCCGGCGCCAAATTCGTTCGCCGTCGAGCTCTGTATCGAGGTTGCGAAGCCGCCCTCACCTTTGTTCCACGTTCGTTGGTTTTCTATTGCTTACACGGCTTCACCAATCATGCAGGAGCACATTCATCCGCCCCGTCAAGCTGCACGTCGTCCACATCCCGTTTCAGCCCGCGAAATAGCCCTAGGTGAGCTCGCGGTCATCCACTCTATCTTCTGGTATTTTTGCTTTGGCCGATGGCGTACGGGATCGTCATCCGGACGATCGCCGGTGAGGTACTTGCCGCCAGCAATGGAGGACTGCCGTGCTGATCGTCGTCTACAGCCAGCACCTCTCTCTCTTTTACTCTCTACTTATTTTCAACCGTTCAATCTAAGATCAATGATCCAGATTAGAAGATACCGATTCGGCCGGCATTTTTGCTAAAGTGACCCTGTGTTTTTCAATTGATTAACCCGCGGTCCAAAGCGTAAACCGGAAAATACGTTTTGATTAATTGAAAACGTAATTCGTTTCGGTAATTGAAAAATACGCTTTCTGATATTTACAGTTTTGCCACTGAGTTTGTTTTAGTTATAAATTATCCGTTTTAACTCCGATTTGACCCGTTCAAATTGCGTTAGATTCGTATTTGCGAGCTCTACATGATTATAGAACTGTACAGTAGGTTTGAGATAATTTATTTTCGAGTTTATATTAAAGTAATTATTTATCTATAGGAAATCTTAGAAAACTCATAACTTTTACGTTTTAAATCCAAATTTCGTGATCTTTATGTCTATGTGATCGTAGTAACGTGTAGAAGAGTTTTACAAACTTGTTATACTGTTAGTGTTACTGTTGGTTAGGTTTTCTATCTTTAAGTTCCGATGTGAGATTTAATCTATTACTTTAATAAAGTAGATCTTGTTTAAATCATATCTTCTACGTTTTAGATCCGTTTTAGCTCATTCGAGTTGCGTTAGATTCATAGCAACGAGATCTACGCGTTAGTGACAGTGTTTACCATATTACTAATTCTGAAATTTTATGGTTTAAATCATATCTTGATTAATAATTATGCAACTGGGTTTTGTAAATAAAATATGATTTGTTTTACTTTAGTTTTATAATTTGAATCTAAATTTGACTTAATTCCATATATAGTATTTATAAAATATCTTATATATAAAACACATGAAACTAATAGTTTTATATTTTCTCCGATGAGCAAATCTTTCGGTAGATGTATCTTTTCAACCGTAGCTCTGATTAGTGTGCTTTTCGCGTCTGTGTATTCGTAGCGAGACGTAGATTCGTTCTACAAACTTTTCATCTTAATTTTATGTTTGGTGTACTGTTCTAATTTAGATCTATTGTTTGCTTCGTGTATGATTGTATGGATACGTGTGTGGTGATTTATGATTTCGTCCAGTCGGTGAGATATACGAGGTTATCAAGAAGAAGAAGAAGAACGTTGAAGATTAAAGCTTACCGAAGGATCGGTGTTTAAGGCAAGTATAGCATGGGATTATCCTTGTTTCCTATTCATCTTTAATATACTTAATTCATGTGCATGTGTCTACCTTGTTACCACTAAGGATATCCTAGTTTTTGTATCTTGTACCTTGACACCCATGGGACGTTGCATTGGGTAGTATTTATGCTAGTGCTCAAGATAAATAACCATGATCTGTAACTTGACTAATGATATATGCAATAAACGTTTAAATGATGCTTTAAAGCAATATGGCTCAAGAGGGCTAGAGCATATTTGGTTGTTTTTATGGTGCTCTAGTTTCTCTCCTTAAGGACTTATCTGTAAGCGAACATCTGGGACTTATAGTACAACTGTGAGGGCTATATGGCTCTGGCTTTAGCTCAGTATGAGGACCTTTTCTAGCTTGTTAGAGGTTACCCTTGTGGCGCAAATGGGGTAAAGCAGACCATGGATCCCTGCGTGGTGTATCGCACGGACTGACTTCGGAAACCTAGCGGCCCTAACTTGTTAGACGAACCTTTGAAAGGCTTCATAGTGATTCCTTGCCTGCTCACCTTGGAAGTGTTTTGGGAGTCGCGATCCCGGGCATATGGGTAATCATGACTCACAGTGAAAGTGTACAACCTCTGCAGAGTGTAAAACTGTTATAACAGCCGTGCTCACGGTCACGAGTGGCCTTGGACCCTTACAGAATAAATGATGAACACTGATGATAATGATAATACTGATGATATTGATGCTCACTAATGATTATTGTTTCTTGCTATACATTATTCTCGTTTACATGATCATGAGGTTATTTGGGATTTTGGTAAACTTGTTGCTACTCAATTGTTAAAGAGATGACTCACTAAAAGCTATTGCAGTAAACCCGTGTCAAACTTTTTGAGCTTCATGAACCCCATGATATATTTGCTGAGTTCGACATGGACTCACTCTTGCTATTTCCCCACATCTTAGGAAGGGTACCAGACTGTTAGATTCTGGAATTGTTAGGCTTGTGATCAACCAGTTAGTTTGATCCTGGAGTGAAGGTTGCACCCGGTGTTCGGAGTTGTCTTTCCGTTGTGTTGCTTTTTAAGGTATACTTTATACTATTGAGTTATGTATATTAAGCATTTGTCTTTTGATATTACACTTATCTGTGGCTATATGTGAGATTTGTCTACTTTATTTCACATATAGTGTAAATCTGGTTTTGTCCTTTAAACCGGGTGTGACAACAATCATGCTTTTTCATCTTTAATTGAATAAACCTCTATAGAGCTTTCATGTTATCTTTACCTGCCATAGTAAGTTTTGGTTTAGATATACTCGACATACTTCCAAAGGTTTTTTAAATTAAGCAAGGTGCTTAGGTTAAAATGTCTTCCTTAATCAAATTAGACAGAGTCTAGTTTGTTTATTGAACTAAAACTCACTATAGTAGATACTGGATATTTTGCTAGATTAACTCCTGCAGGAAATTCTTAATTCAATCTGGGTAAGTCAAGAGATGAATTCAAACAGGAGATAAAGCAAGGCACGTGATGAACTCTAATAATTTTGCACAAGAAGACACAACTCATTCATCATAGATATAAGAACTATATACCTCATTCAACATGGATGGAAGAACTATAACTATCAATGTTCATTCACTCTATCTTCTGCTGTAAATTATCTTCTGCCTTAAGCCATGCTTGTATAAGAACATGATAAATAAAATCTATGCTAAAATAATTTCAACACATCTTTCCGTTAGCACAGAAGGAACATAACAAAATTCTAGACAAACAACTTATGTTTCAAAATTGTATATTCCTTTGAGTATGTGTTGTCTACTAATTTGTTGCAGACATAAGAATGAGTGAGGTGGAAAGTTTAACAAAGTGTTAAAAGATCAAAAGAGTAGAAAGATGACATGACAAAAGGATAAGAAAGAAGGAGTGCAACATAGGAGACAAGATGTTCATAAACAACTCAAGATATAAGGAAAACTTCAAGCAAAAGGGAAGGACCATCACACATCATCTACCCTTTTCATATGGTGTCTTCACACTCCAATGATGAAGGTAACATCCAAAGGTAAATGGTCCTAATTCAAAAGTTTTCCCTGATTCTGGTATGTACATAAATGAAGAGCCAAATATGTTTGAGTTACAACCTTATCTTGCTCCATGTGCTCAAGGTTAGAGAAGAGTAAATAAAGTTTTAGTTCTATTGGTGTTTTCCCACCAATAGGACCTTTGCACTTGATCTCTACCTTGTCTTTGCAAGCAGAACACATCTCGAGCAAGATGTGGAGAAGTTTATCAATTCCCTAAAATTCTACATGTGAAGGTTCTGAACCCATGAACATGCACACTAAGCAAGATGTTGTCAGCTTCTACTATTAATGCTTCACTTCAAATTGCTGAACAAGCAAAGAACATGGGTGACACCATCCTTAGGATCACCATCTCAAGAGATGCAGTTATCAAGGTCTCCACCTTTGGGATCAGATGATGCACCTAAGGAATGAACATAGTAAAAAGTCATGTTCAGAGGAATTAAATCATTGAATCCTCGTCGAGCGGTAAAATCGGTAGTTATCCATATTTATTTTTAGCATTGCATGAATTATTTCACTTTAGCATATTTCCTTTTCTGCATTAGCATTGCATTTAGAAAAGAAAAATGAAAAGTTTTATTACTGCATATCATTATTGCATCATAAATCTTAAATCCCATGTGAATAATTTTATGGCATGTAAAAACCCACACGAATATTCAATGTGGTGGCATAAAAACAAAAATAAATATGCATTCATCTTGTTATATTTTTCTTGCATCATAGAAAATACAAAAATACAAAAACAATTGAGAAAGAGATCCTGCTGAAACTCTGCTAAGAAGAAAAATAAGAAACAATCTCAAAAGCTCTAGACAACTGAGGTTTAAGTGGCCAACCACTAACGCTTAATCTATTCCACAAGTTTTGTTGTCTATTTTGAGTTTCATAGGATTTGAAGGACCAAGAGCTGACAAGCAAGTGGATGCTCTATCTACTGTTGGAGCACTGTCTCAATAGTCATCAACATCAATCAATGCTCCGATAGAGGAAGTACATCTCCGCTGCCAGTCTGCTACACCGCAAGATCAAATGACCATGACAACATCCAACTTGGGGGAGGAGCATCCCTCGTGTATCTATCTAAGCATTCCTTTCCCTTTCAGTTTTATTTTGCTATATATTTGCTAATAAAATAAAAAGATGCATAACAAACAAAACAAAATAAAAAGTTTATCTTAGCTAGTTATATATATTAGTAAGGTGTGATGTTAAGACTCTGCAAATTAAATAAAAAGTGTGTCTAGTTTGCTTAATTTCTTTTTAGGAGTTGAATAAATAAGAGGACTCAGACTAATCTCTTAAATAGAAATGATGAATAGTTGCTCTATCGTAATTTCTCTCAAGTGCCTAGTTTTCAACCTTAAATTCTCCCAAGTTTTGGATAAAGCTGTTTTGATATAAGGATTTACTCTGAACTTGAAACTCATGGGTAGCGAATGCTTGATCTAAGTCTAGGTAATTAACGGATATGATATGAGAAAGTCTGAGCTACCGTTTATCTTGTTCCAAGTTACACTAATGTTCTAGAGATTTACTTTTTGAAAACATAAAAATATTACATGATGAGTTCCTGTATGACAAAATTTGAATTCCCACTAGAGGGCTAGGAAAACTTTCATATATATGTTGCTTGCTTTTGCATTGAGTTTTGTCAAGCTTTGTTGATGCCTTATGAGAGGTTTGTCATACTCTTAAAATCAAGATCACATACACACCACCCACATATGAACTACTCCTACACTGGGGGTAGGTGCAGAAACATGTCATTCCACCTAGATTCACCTAAAAATGTTTCACTATTACACTAGGAGTTGTCACACCTGATTTTAAGGACAAAACCAGATATACACTATATGTGAAATAAAGAAGTCAAATCTCATATATAGCCATAGATAAGTGTAATATCAAAAGACAAATGCTTATTAAACATAACGCAATAGTATAAGATATAACCTTGGAGAACAACACAGCGGAAAGACAACTCCGAACACTGGGTGTAACCTTCACTCCAGGATCAAACTGACTAGTTGATCACAAGCCTAAAAATTCCAGAATCTAGCAGTCTGGTACCCTTCCTGATATGTGGGAATAGCAAGAGTGAGTCCATGTCGAACTCAACAAATATATCATAGGGTTCATGAGGCTCAAAAAGTTGACACTAGTTTACTGCAATTAGCTTTTAGTGAGTCATCTTTTAGCAATTGAGTAGCAACAAGTTTACCATAAGCCCAAATAACCTCATGATCATGTAAACGAGAATAATGTATAGCAAGAAACAATAATCATTAGTGAGCATCAATATCATCAGTATTATCATTATCATTAGTGTTCATCATTTATTCTGTAAGGGTCCAAGGCCACTCGTGACCGTGAGCACGGCTGTTATAACAGTTTTATACTCTGCAGAGGTTGTACACTTTCATTGTGAGTCATGTTGCCCATATGCCCGGGTTAATTACTCCCAAAACACTTCCAAGGTGAGCAGGCAGGGAAACACTATGAAGTCTTTCGAAGGTTCGTCTAACAAGTTAGGGTCATTAGATTTCACTCGGCAAACAGATGTAGAGCCCCCCTTCCTGATGGCACAATAACATGCAGCCTATACACATGAGGACAGAGGCCGCACTATATCCGATTCGTCAAGCCATTCTTACGCCATAAAGGAATACCTCTAACAAGCTAGAAAAGGTCCTTCTATATGACTAAAGCCAGAGCCATTTTAGCCCTCACAGTTGTACTGTAAATCCCAGATTTTCGCTTACAGATAAGTCCTTATGGAGAGTAACGAGAGCACCAAAATAACCCCATGCTCTAGTACCCTTTAACAGTAATAAAAATCATCTTTTAGTGTATATTGCATATTCCATTAGTCAAATTACATGATCATAGTCCATGTTGAGCACTAGCAATACTAATCCATGCAACATAATAGGTATCAAGGAATAAGATCAACACTAAGTCATCCTTAACAAGGAATATATGCATAATGATATTGTTTGCTTAATGTGAATAGGACAACAAGGATAATCCATGCTATACTTGCCTTAACTTGCTTTTCCCCCAAAGCAATACGCTCGAAAGCCTTTAGTATTCATCTTTCAATCTTCTGCTTCCAATTCTCAGCTTCTAGTCTTCAGAGAATAGCTTCTTAATCACCACGTAAACCTCACCGATTGACTGAACCATATAGCACCACACAAGCATCCATACAATCATACACGAAGCAAACAATAGATCTATATTAGAACAGTACACCAATCATACAAAAATAAGTAAAAGAGTTTGAAACACGATTCTACGCATCGCTACGAACACAAAGTCGCGAAAAGCACGCTAATCGGAGCTACAGTTGAAAAGATACAACTACCAATAGATTTACCCATAAAACTATTAGCTTCATGTATCTTAATGGTATAAAAACATATATAAGATATTTTATAGAGATTATAATTTAAGTCAAATTTAGATTCAAATTATAAAACAAAAGTAAAACAAATCATATTTTATTTACAAAACCCAGTTGCATAATTGTTATTTAAGATATGATTCAAACCATGAAATTCCAATATTAGTGACATGATAAACACTTTTACAAATACGTAGATCTCGTTGCTATGAATCTAACGCAACTTGATTGGCTTAAAACGGAGTTGAAACGTAGAAGATATGAAATAAACAAGATTTTCTCTATTAAAATAATAGATTAAATCTAATCACAAATTTTAAAAGTTAAAAACCTACTTAACAGTAGTATTAACATGTAGATTATGAAATTACGAACCTAACGCAAGTTGAACGGATCAAATCGGAGTTAAAATGGAGATTCTACGACTAAAACAAGTTGAGTGGCAAAACTGTAAATATCAGAAAACGTATTTTTCATTTACCGAAACGAAATACGTTTTCAACCGATCAAGGCGAACACAGGTTATTACGTTTTGGACTGCGGGTTTTAAACTAGAAAAGGGCAGGGACTCTTTAGCAAGATTGCGAATGAACCGGTATCTTCTAATTACAACCGTTGGATTCAAAATCAACGATCCAGATTGGATCGGGGAGAGAGAGAAGAGACGCCGACGGCGCTCCGGCCAATTCCCGGCCGTCGGCGAGCTCCCACGGCGGCGCTATCATCGGAGAAGGCCAAAACACAACTCCGACCACCAAACGATGAAAGGAGAACACCGGGAGATCGAGAAGCTCACGGCGAACTCACCCCGCGCGAAGATAGGACCGGAAGATGACCGGAAAATGGCGGCTAGCTCGCGATGGTGGCTATGGCGGCGGTGGTGCTTGCGGTGGTGAGACTAGGCGACTACGGCAGCTCCAAAGGGAGAGAATGAGGGCGGAATAGTGTGGGGGTCTCGTTTTATAGCCCGTAGGCGTCGGTATACAAGGAAAGGAGGGAGATTTGATGAGGATTCAGATCACTGAATCGAAGAGAGAGAGGAAGGTGTGCTCACGGTTGGAAAGAACCGGAGGAAGAAGAAAGGAAAGGGGAGGCGGTCGCTGACAGGTGGGACCGGCTCATCAGCGGCTCGGGTGCGAGACGCGGCCGCGCGCGCGAAGACGGGTCGGCTGGCCGTGGCGTGGGCTCGGCACAGAAACCGGAGGCGGGCGCAGGAGAAGGCGGGCCGCGCGCGGGGAGGCAGGCCGAGCACTGGGCTGCGGGAGAATGCGGCCCGAAGAAGAAAATTCCTTTCTTTTTTTTTCTTTTTCAAATTTTTCAAAGCCAATTTTCAAAGGATTTTCAAATCTAAATTGAATTTGATTTAAACCACTCATTACAAAATCCCAAATGCAGCAGCATGAATGCTCAATCATGTTCCTACCCTTATATTAAATTTTAAATTTACAAAAATTATTATTATCCTAAATTTGCATGCTCACAAAATTGTATGAAATCATATTTTCCTATATATTTTTTTATCCAAAATGTTAGGGTGTTACAGGAGTGAACACCAAAAATATATATCCAATAGGATATCCCTCAATAAATGTTCAAGTTCTTATTGCTATCTCTCTCAAAGTTTTGTTGCCAAGAGACATGGGGCTATGCAAAAGTTATTCATGTAAAGAAAGAAAAAGTATTGAAAAAGATGGACAAGTGTCCGAGATATCTAAAACAATGGGTACTCCAATACCCGTCTAAAAAAAGAGAAAAAAAGAGATGAATAAGATAGCCCATGTTTTCTTGCAAAATGTTTCTAAGTTTCAAAAGAGAGATATGTTTTCAAGGAGCAAAGTAGAATTAGGATTAGCCACCATACATCCACCATATATTCACACATATGCATATCTTAATTTGATTGTATGACTTAACTCTTTTTAGATCTATTGTTTGACTTTACAATATATGCACTGCAAGTAGACTCTAGCTTTCTCCCTACCTATGAACTCCACATAAGCCTTAGTAGTAGGAAGAAAAAGGCATAACATCTTTATTGCCTTGGTGCGGATCTATAAATACTATATATTGAGATACTTGAGAGTATCATATAATGGAATCTCTGAGTTTTATTTTAAAAAATTCTAAAAGCTCTAAAACAATGGTTGAACAAAGAGCTTAAGACATAGTGCTTGACTTGACCGTTCTGTCTTTCAATTGCTCAAGACCCAAGTGAAGGCCAAGGAGTCCCATAGTTGAAGGTAATATGGGTAAGTTTGAAAGTCAGAATAGTTTGTTTTAATCCAGAAGAGAATTCTTGTTTGAACGTATGTATACTTTTGAGGCGTGAAAGCATTGTAGCAACTCCTGATTCATCACTGAGTTTAGCTTTGCTAAGGGACTAGCAAAGGTTAATCTTGAGGGAGTTGTTGACCGTCACTAACATCAATTATAAACATCGTCAACAAAACATGAATAAGGGCATAAATCAATCTCCAACATAGAATTAGGGATTAAACTGACAAAATTTCACATGTTTTGGTGAATCTATGTTTCTACAGGGTTTATTAAGAAAATGAGGCAAGATATCAAGGATGTCAGGCTAAAAGCATATTCCATCACGAAACCAGCTTGAGAAGATTCTTGAGAACACGAGAAGGTGATCCACCGAAACTTGGGTTGAAGGGCCACAGAAGGGGGTCGGCCGACCTAGGCCTAGGTCGGCCGACCTAGGCCAAAGCCCGTTCACGGTGCGTTTCGAACGTCGATTTCCCACCACCATTGAGGTCCATTCTTCATCGTAGATCAAAGTCAGTTTGATTCGGGGGCTCTGGTTTATTCCACTGTCACACCCATTTTAAGGATAAAATGGAATGCATATTCTTATGTGTGCCTAGAGATCAATTCACACATAAGCTGACAAATTAAAAGAGAGTATCATCACAATTGCTTATTACATCATGAATATTATCATAAAGTCTTTACATAAAACCAGTGAAAAAAATAAAAGATAACTCTCGTGGTAGCTCCATCACAGGAATAGTCAACTGGTGGACAACAAGTCTAGTACTCGTTGCGGTAGTCCTCATCCCAATCCTGATCTTGTGTCCAACCTGGTTTGTGTTGTAGATAGCAAGAGTGAGCACATGTCATACTCAACAAATATAACATGGGGTATATGAGGCCCAACAAATGTATGACACGGTTTAACTGCGTTTAGCTTTTAGTTTGTCATTGTTGTGGCATATGAGTAGCATCAAGTTTGCAGTAAACCCACCATAAACATATGATCAATGTAGATATGAGTAATAAATAGCAAAACACATAATACATTATTATATTTATCTATTCCATGAAGGTCCAAGGCCGCTCGTATCCGTGAGCACGGCTAGTATACCAGTTTATTAAACTCTGCGCAGAGGTGTACACTTTCACTGTGAGTCATGATTTCCAAATGCATGGGTTAATTACTCCCAAAACACCAAAAATCATATAAAGCCATTTGAAAGTTCGTCTAACAAGTTAGGACCATTAGATTCACTCGGCAAGCAGATATAGGAACCCTCCTTTTCACATGGCACATTCCTTCTTGGCTATACACATGGGACAAGAGGTTGTCCTATACCCGAATCGTCAAGCCATTCTTACACCAATAAAGGTTACCACTAACAAGCTAGAAAAGTTCTTTCAAACAACTAGAGCCAGAGCCATATAGCCCCCATAGTTGTACTGTATGTCCCGGATGTTCGTTCATAGATGAGTCCTTATGGAGAGAAACTTAGAGCAGCAAAATATCCCCATGCTCTAGCTCCCTTAAACAATAATTAAAAGAAATCATATTTTTAGTGTTGTTGCATATTTCATTAATCATATTATAAGATCACAGTTTATATTAGCACTAGCAAAGCTACCTAATGCAAACCCCCGCAGGTGACAAGGCATAGATCAAAAACTAGGAAACCCTTAATGGCAATCAAGGGAGACACATGCAATATGAATTTATGTGGTTAAGTGAATAGGACAACAAGGAGATCTCATGTTATACTTGCCTTGATCAAAGTAGTTCTGCTGGTCTGGTTCTTCAAAGTACTGCTCTTGATCACCGAAGAACTGCTCACCGTCTAAACTTGATCAACAAAAGCAACAACATTCATCCAAAAGCAATCATACAAAACAAATAAGACTATAATTAGAAAAGTATACCAACAATAATAAAATAAGATAAAAAGTCTTTAAAACGAATCTACAACTCGCTAGGATCACACAGACGCGAAGATCACGAAAAACGGAGCTAAAACGACAAAGTTATGAATTTACTAAGATTTCCAATAGATAAATAATTACTATAATTCAAACTCGAAATTAAAAGATTACAAACCTACTGTACAGCAACACTATCATATAAAGCTCGCGAATATGAACCTAACGCAATTTGAACGGGTCAAATCGGAGTTAAAACAGAGATTTTACGACTAAAACAAGATTAGGGGCAAAACTGTAAATATTAGAAAACGTATTTTTGAATTACCGAGACCAAATACGCTTTCAAAAGAATAAACGATTTAGGTTTTTACGTTTTGGACCGCGGGTTCGATATATAAAAAGTACAGGGGCTCTTTAGAAAAACTAACAATCGAAAGGGTATCAACAAATCTGGACCGTTGGATCTCAATTGAATGCTCCAGATTAGATCGAGGGAAAAGCCGGGCGGCACTCCGGCCGGAACAGAAGCTCGACGGCGAGTCCCGTGGCGGCGCCATTGCCGGAGACGGCTATCTCGCGATTCAAAGCACGAACTCGCAAAATAAAAACACCAGATGATAGAGAACAGCACTGCGAACTCACCAAGGGTGAAATCGAGGGCGTGGGACAGATGGAGGCGGTGGTGTGTGTAACACCCCAGGTGTTTATCACCAATTAAGTGGTGGGTTTAAGATCAAACATGATAGATTAGGGGAGATGATGATGTCAAAGTCAAACCTATGGGGATAAGCCCTAACCTAAACTTGGATATTGCACCCTTGCTTACATATAGGCTCAATTAGAAGATATATGCTTGGGTGTTGCTATCAAAGTATCTTCATATGTCTCACCTCAATAACTATCTATATTGATCCCTGGAAAAGTTTCATGAAGTTTGGAATCAAAAAGTCACATGAAATGATAAGTTCCATTCCTATTGGAATTTGCCCCATTAAGTGAATGGAATTATAGATCATCAACCAAACTTTGCAACTTTACCCAAATGACTCTAGATGAACTCTACAACAAAAGTCATGAAGGGTTCATGTTGAGCAAATGTCAAGAAATTGCCCCGATTGGCCTAAAACCCTAGTTTAGGCTTTACCGAGTTGATACTTTGACCAAAGTGAAAGTTTGACTTCTGTACTAGTTATGAGGTTTGACCTTAAATAAGAGTTGTAGTTTAAGTTGAGTAGAACAAACTTTATTTAATGATCAAGAGCTAATTTAGTTCATAGCTAGGTCAAATAGAGCTCACAAGAATCAACAAACTGCTGATTTTGGAACCCTGAAATTTGGCTAAGTCATAGCTGGTGTTTTAGTTCATGTGCCATACTTTGGAGCCTTATCTCTCACAACCCAAGCCGATCTAGACTTTGAGCCTTAAATGAAAATTTTAGTTCAGTTCGTGCTCTACAAATAATGTTTTTGGACCAAGGGTTAGATTTGCTTGGAAATAAGTCAAAGCATGGCCCAAAGTTTGAATCTGCTGCAGTTTGTTTCAGACTTAGAAATATTCCAAGTCCGGGAATTCCAGCACCAATACCGGTTGACATGCCGCGTTCTCATGTTTTTGTCAAGCAACTTGATTTGATCCGAAAATAGAAGCTGTAGCTAACCCTATGGAGAAGGTCTAGCAAAAAGTTGCATTAAGTTTGACCAAGTTTTGGCCGTGAATTTTAGGTCAAAGTCGAGCAAGCTTAATCGGATTCAAGTCGCTGACACTGTCACTTTGGAGCATAATTACTTGCTAATCCATAACCCTAATGGTCGTGACCCCTTAATCAAAGTTGGAGAGCATGAGGAGTAGATCAAACTTCATTTTTGGCCTGTTCGCTGATTCAGCCGGGAAACGACCCAAAAACGCGTCCCACACCGGCCGCACCGTTGCTCGCCACCTGTTCGACGAAATGCCACGTGCGGGAGCGCGTGGCCACCATGCAGGACAGTAGCGCCCCGTCGCCCCGACGTGTGCCCGGACTCCTCCCTTTCGGCTCTGCTCTAATGTGGAGTCACCTGAGCTCGTCGCCCTCGCTGGCTCACTCTCTATTGCTTCCCGCTCCCTTCCTCGTGCTGCGCGAGCGCGCTTCGCCATGGCCGCCATTGCCGGCAAGCCAAGCTCCGCGGCCGCTGCCCTCGCTCATCCTCTGGACCTCCTCCGTCCCAACCGCCACCACCAGAAGCTTCTCCACCCTCTCACGAGTCTAATGCACCACTTCCCTGCCTCCCTCGTCGCCGGAGCACCGTTGCAGCTCGCCATGGCCAACAGGCCACGAACTGTCGTCGTGGTCGCACCACCGAGGGCCGCCTCGGGCCCAGCCGAGCTGTCCCCTGGACGCGCGCGGACGTGGTGATGCTCCCCCTCCACTTCCCCGTCACTGGCGAGCCCCCTCCGGCCGGCACCGCGAGCCTCCGACGACCTCGCTGTTGTGATTCCCATCAAGGACCACGAGCTTGAATTAGGAGAAAGGGAGGGGCTTAAATGCATAGCCACTGACTCATATGAATAGTAGCATTAAGGACTTGTTTGCTTTGTTTTTGCTGCAACTTTGGAAATTCGTAGTAAATCATAGAAAATTCGTAAAATAGAAAATGAGGACTTTTTGGAATCCTTATGAAATTATCTATGCATTGGATCTATAATATGTCATATTTTAGTTTAATGTTTTCACTGTAAAAATAGATTTTTCAGATTAGGTTTTCAATGCTAGTCGCATTTGTCTTTTTCATAACTGCAGTTGTATGGCTCCAAATGAAGTGAAATTTTTGTGGCATGTTACCCATGTGATGTTTCATGTGTGGTAAACATTTTATGAATTTTGGTTATAGTATGAGTGAGTTATTGATTCATCTTGCTCTCACATGAATTCTTGTAATGGCAATTTGTCTTTTTCATAGAGGTTGCTATGCATGTCCAAATGGCTTGAAATTTGTACAGTAGACTATTGGGAGCATTTGTAGGCCACTATAATTTTGGTAGAATTTATTGTGCACTTTTGTTGGTGTTCATAATTCCACCTAATTATCTAAATAAATTAAGAAAATGCATTAAAAGAATTTATTTAGGAATGGACACTATGTTTTCTGGTGTTCATTAGTCATGTGTGACATGTTGGTAAAGTTGGTTTTGTCCAATTATTTGTTTTCAACATAAGTTAATAATTATTTCTTGCAAATGAAGTTTTTGAACAGATCTGGGAACTTAGCAAAGTTCTTCATGATAATATGCTTTGTTGTGAAACTTATTTATACAAAAGTTGTAGATAATTTATGTGTCTAGCTTCTGTTAAAATTTGCTGGCATTTGGCCATGTGGTTTAGGAGTTATAGCTGTTTAAAGTTGGGGTACAGAATTGCTTGCTCTCTGTCTTGTTAGACCAGTTTCAGTATTTGTGTAAATTCGACATGTTAAACTTTGGAATCATGCTGTGATGATATTAAATGAAATGTAGAGAATTTCATAAGCTTTCTGTAATGTCTTATTTCATATCATTTGGATTTGTATATCTCCAGATATGATTGATTTGTGAAGTTATTGTTTGCTTGTCCAAAAATTTATAAATTCCAATTATAGTTGTTTGCTTGTATATTGTTAAGTGTGACTTATGCCTTTGAGGGTAGTTAAGTTAATTAGCTCTAGGTGTTTATTAGAACTTGGGTATGCTTGCATGATTGCTATATTTATTGCACTTCTATGCATTCACACATGTGCATGGTTGCATCTCATATAGGTACGCAAGCAGAAACGTGTGAAGGATGTGGCATTGGAGCCAAACCCGAAGACGGTGTTTGGTGGATCCATCCCGAAGATAGAAGGATCGGACAAGTGCTAGATGGGAGGATGCTCGCCAAGTGAATTCATCTGACATACTCTAACTTGAGTCGGATCCCAGGCAAGCCCCAGAGCATTATAAGCCTCCTACCTTCAAAGCAATTAATTCTATATATGTTATAAGTATTGTTGCATTAAGTGGTAGGAGTTGGTTGGAAACTCTTGCTACATTATATCATTCCTTGTCCAGATATATGAATCCCTGAATCCTACATAGACTAGGATCGAGTAGATGCTTAGCCCTGCTTTAAGCGGTAGAAGTCAGATGATTTCCTGTCACCTGCGAGATATAGGGATATTCATATATGGCACGGTTGGCTATATTTGGTATCGTGGAATGGAACCATTAGTTAATAAAATGAAATGAGACCGGGCGGGATGACGATAGTGAAGCAACAAGGCATGGAGGTCTTGGGTGTGGATCTATCCCCGTCTGAGTCATTTAAGGACCGATTCGCTGTATGTCCTTGAGTCATGTTGAACGCAGTCTAACACTTAGTTGGCCGGATAAGTCGTTCCGACCGCGAAGCCGAGTAATTTGGTTCAGGCCGGTAATCGAATCGTAGGTTGCTTCTTGGAGGAGAGAAAGGATGTGCTTGGGGACATTGGCGTGAGACCAAGGGGGGTTAGAGTCCCTATCACCTGGCGGAGTGTCGCCCTTGGGGTCACGACATGATTCAGACCCGCGATTCCTGAATCATATGAAAAGGTGGCTTGTGTGACCCTGGCAGGGGCCTGCGCGGTGAGTGTTAGAAATACCCCTCCAGCTGGATAGGAATTCGATTCGAATCGCTGTCGCTCCCGGTTAGTGAGCACTTGACTTGAGCAGCGGCAACGTAGATTCCATTAAATTGAATGGATGGTTAATTGGATCACGATGGAAAGGTTGCCTCAATTTATACCTGCTATGGTTAATATTGTTTGCTCCTAATAAAGTGAGTGCTCTAGTACAGGTGCTAATATAGATGAAGGTTAATGATGATTAACTTGATGCTTAAGCATTAATGATTACTTATCTGTATTAAGCTTTTACACAAAATGTTGTTAAGCTAGCCCCACTTTATATCAGCCTTGCATAATCCTTGGTGTCACTTTATTTCTGGTTTTTGACGGGTAAGTCTAGCTGAGTACCTTCTTGTACTCAGGGTTTTATCCCCACTTGTTGCAGGTTGTGAAGTATCACGGCTACTGCAAGAGTTGGTTGGCTCCTGCCGTAGTGGCGGAGTGTGATCACGGGCATGATCCTCCTAAGTTAGCTTCTCTCTAATGCTTTTGTTGGAAGTTGACCTTGGTACTGTCATGTATTTGAAATAAGATAAATGTTAGTTTCAAATTACTTTGCTTCCGCTACTTTTTAACTTAAGTTGTAATAACTATATTGAACTCTGATGTGTATTAAACTACTTGTGAAATGGTTGTAACATGTGACTTGTTATGTTGAATCACTACGATCTTGGCTGGTATGTTGGTTGGTTTGAAATCCCTTATGATTTCATTGGACTACGGGAGTTATATGGGCTCAAGTGCGAGAATTTGATCACTTCGGTGATTGTTTTTGTACTTATGCTCTTATAATTTGGACGGTTCCGTTACAGCTGGTATCGGAGCAAGATTCAATATTAAACTTGTCGTATGTGTATTTAAAACAAAGGTTTTGTTTTATAAAATCAGTTTTATCAACTTATAGCTATATATAGGTTTGTGAAAACTGAATTCTAAATCTAAGTATGCCAGTGGTCAATTTCTTTAAGCCCATATAAGGATTATTAGGTGGCTTATATAAGTACTAACTTGGGGGTTTTTCATTTATGCATCTGCGCCCAGGCCAAGGTATGTATGTGTGATGACTCTCCCACACTATGCTACCCGGTGTGTTAGATTGGTGATAGTCTTCATATATGAGATAGTCATATATGTCGCTAGTTTACTTTTATGTAACATCGCACCTACGCTCAGGTAAGTGTGAGTTGTGAGGGCATGACCGTACAACCTGCGGTCTAGGGGAGAGCTAGTTTTGGTTACTGGATTATTTACATGTTACACACATGTATATATGAAGGTACTTAATTGTGGGAGATTGATGATTCGGGTAGTTTTGGTACTACATGTACGTATATAGGGGTATATGTACTTGGGAGTACTTAGAATTTTACTTCTCTGCTTTCATTGTGTGCTATATTGGGAAATGTTGGGCTGCAATGAAAATTTTCTGCAGGTACGCTAACCACGAATGCGTAAGTCGAATGTAGCTGTCGACTAGCTATATATCGAGAGAGTGCGTGTTATGCCACCGACATAGAACATGATCGCCACCTTAGGTTAGCAATCTTGTGAGGATGAATAGGACGAAGCATGGCAATCTTGTGAGGACGAATAGGACGAAGCATGCATCTTCATGATTGTTGCTTTATGCATAGCTATACTCCTCTCATCCTTGTTCTATAGTGTGTAACTTGTGATCAATGTGTTACACTATCTTTCTTGAGTGAAGTAAAACAAGAATGCCTTGTTCCATGTTGCTTGAGAAAAATGTGTGCTTAGCCTTACTAGAAATAAGTGTGGCTACATGCTTGAACTTAGAGATATCCTCTAGCTTAGCCAAGTGGTGGATATGTTGTTCACCCAAGCGTTTGCCAATGCTTTAGACCTCACTTAAATAATTATGGATTCTCATAAATGAATTAAATTCATGTTGGTCTAAGGTAACAAAATTTAGAGCTACTAGAATAACATGTTTGTGTGCTCTCTTGTTAAGTAGAACAAAGGCAAGCTTTGTTTTGCTTGTTGAATGTTGGCTGCTAGAACATTTTCTGTTGTAGTGATGCTTTCGTGGCCATCATGTTGTTTTCTGTAGTTATGAAGAATACCAAAGTTGTAGCTAACTTACTTATTTGGCTTGTCCTTAAATTTCAAGACCCTAGGCCTTATGGTTTGAGAATTATGAATTTTAAAAGTTTACTGTCATGTTTTGTTAATGTTCTGAATAGATCTGAATGTTTGGTTTGTTTGACCTGTGTGCATACGGAATTATGTCTTGGAGATAAAATAAGAAGTGTAGTACTTTTTCTAAGCTTTCCAAGATGTCTGAAAGCACTAAATTTTGTGGTCTAAATCTCTAGTTATGAGCTTGCAAAGGGGAATGACACAACCTGTCCAAATCTGGGTAGAAATGTCTTCTTTGTCTTTTTTGGCCTTGTTAGCTGTAGAATCATCTTAATATGATAATAAGAAAGTTATAGAAAACATAATAATCTTTACATAAAGTTAAGGCTCAGCCTTGTTGTGTCCCTAGAACTCCAGTTATGCATTTTTGAAGTTCTTGTCAGTTTTCTGTCCACATTGGTACAGATCTAAAATATTAGCATTTTTGGTCATGTTAATCTATGAATTTGCTTTTGGTGTGAGTAACTAAAGTGTAGTCATCTTCCTAATCTTTCTAGAAAGTCTAGGATCACCTTTGTGGGATGTCTACAACCTTAGTTATGGTTGAAACAAGTAACTACTGTGTTGCTGTCCAGATTCTGGGCACATGCTAAGTTGGCTTCCTTAGCTAACGTTTATTTGGACTAAACTTGTAGTTAGTTGCTTGAGTTCATTTGTGTAAGCTTCTTTATGTGTTGCTTGAAGTTATGATGCATGTATGTATGCTTGTTAGTTAATTAGTGCCATAGTTGTCACCTCATCGTCATCGGTGAGTATACGAGTGTCGAATAGCTTTATCTTAGAGCAACACTCGAGTTACACGAAATGATCTCTTGGTATCGTCTCGAATTAGGTTCTTTTCCTTATGAGCCTAAGTCTGGACCATTAAATATTCGTGTATACCATGGTTGTCCTGCACCCGCACGTGAATACCTTTGTTTGATCTACCAACCAAGATAGATTCTCTCCAACTCTTCCTTTTGGCTATAGTTGTTTGATGCCAAGTTGTAAGACCCTTAACTGAATCCATGTTGGACCTACTGATTGCCTCTCCTACAGGTGATCTGGTGCAATGATAATCTTTTATCGTCTGATCTCAAAATTGTTTGCTTGTAAATTCGTGTATCTACCTTATCAACTCAATCTCTGATTGACATATTGGTTTTCGTCCTTGAAGTTTGAATAATCCATCCTCAACCTTCCCAAGTCTCGGGATGATTATCAGTCTTGATCTCATATTATTGCTCAACATGATCAAATCTCTATTAATTAATTATCTGGTAGTTTCCTTAGTCGACGTCAGGTGTGCGTGGAATTATGTACAAATCGCATGCTCAGTCACCTTCGGCAATGGAGCTATGTTCTCTTGTGCAGTGCTTTGATCTGTGAATAGCTTCCCTATTAATTCTAAACCTTGTGACTACCTCTACTTGCTATCCCTCCTTGTATGGCGCTTGTTCTTATAACCCATTGGTGCCACTTGAAATTTCACCTTCGTTGTGCTTCTAGTAATGGTGTTATGAGTAGCCACTGATGGTGCCGCGACGAAACCAAGGGTCTCCTGTGGCTGCAGACACATGGCTGGCTGCTTGACATGTGCTGGTATTACGGTTTCTAGTCATGATCCATTATGAAACAACAGTCGATGTGTTATTTTCTCGTGTTCCTTCCTTAGTTATCTCTCTAGATTGTATCGTAAGATCCATATCTTAGACCGAAAGTAGTGGAACTTCCTTCTAAAGTTGCTAAGAGGAAAATCTTTGAAGAATAGGTCACCGACATAAACATTAACAGACTGCAATAGGAGGTAGACAAGTGACTCTACATAGTTGTCCCAATACTGACGACCACCATCTAGTGAGCGAAGTATCTCATTCCTGTTGGATAAAAAGGACACACAACACTTACTACTGGACAAGTCATCCGTTGGATAAGACTCGATCATCACATTAAGCAAGTTTTAACCTTTGTACGTATAATGGCCATACCGTTGAGATCAACCATCTCTGGTGAGCCTCCGTATCTGCTGGCTTTGATGGCAACCATCTGCTTTGTATCAACCACAATTATTGTGATCAAGAATGAAGATTTGGAACTTTTTAGTGTTGGGAGACAACTAATTAGTTACCAATAGGAAGGTTAATCTCTATCTAGGTAATTACTCTTTGGTAGCTACGAAGGCTACGTCTTACAGAGCAGTAACCGACAAGAAGTTAATCAACTAGCCAACAACTTGAGCGAGACTCTATCTTCCAGAGCCATTGTGATCAAGTAAATTCCATCTTGGACAATCACATAGATAGTGCAAGGTGTTCTATCAGCTAAGGTGAAGAATTAGAGAAATGCATGCCTTAGTTTTGATCAACATCCATGTGCCCTTAGGTGCTACAAACGGTTTGTTCATAACTTTATTGGACAACGTGTTGAGGAAAAATTTGAAAGCAATTTGAGAAGTGTCAAACAATAGATTTTCCATCTTAGAGCTACTGTTTGATCCTAAAAAGGAAGCCTCAAGGTGAAAGTTGGCCTGACAAAGTTGTTATGCTGCAAGTCAACTCAACTTACAGTACAACTAAGTCACCAAGGAAAATTTTACTCAATCGCTTGGTGGTAGACTACTCCCTGCGGTTTAGTAAATATTTACAACTTTTGTTGTCCTTAAGGCCTCGCTACATCTTTCTTTGGGAATTATTTTACAATGATGACATACTTTGGTACCTTATACATGTTTTTACCAAGAGGTTGCATCTGATTCAACCCAGATAACTGTTGTCTTTGGATAAAAGAATCTTATTAGATAAATGTTGGCAGAAATAGGAAGCCGACAGAGTCAGCTATCACATTCACTGACCATTGATAGACTCAGATAATACAGTGTTATCATCAGAGAAAGAGAACTACATGCATGGAATAGTAAGTAGCTTTCCATTAGCTGATATATGAATGTTTGAACATTTACGACCAACATAGACCCTGTCTATTGGTTAGTCAGTATCCTATAGCCTCAGAGTATATTTGTCGTCTATGATCTCACCCTTTTGGAAGGTTGTGCTCAAACCATTTTGGTAGAGGACTGCTTTTCAAACTTTGTGAACATAGAGTCATTTTAACGAGTATACTTCTAAAGATTTTGGTCTAATGTAAAGTTCATATGGACTATGTTGTGTTCACTAAAGAATTAGATACTTGTTAGTGGTTCGCTCATGGACCAAACGATCTCCGTACATTGAGAATGCAGTACTGTGCTATCTGGGATTCCTCTCAAAGTAACAATGCTTCCTAGAAGTCAATGAAGGAAATTCTTCAGACAAATTTTACCATAAAGAGTAAGTATCAGAAAGTGCCTTTGACCAAATTATTCACCGATGTTGAAGCTTTGTAGTTGAATGCTATAGCAGATATTGGGAACTAGATAACGTGCCTCTCTTCCTTAAAAGGTCTTCCATTCCAAATCTCGGGACGCGATTCTTTTAAGGGGGGGGCTGTAACACCCCAGGTGTTTATTACCAATTAAGTGGTGGGTTTAAGATCAAACATGATAGATTAGGGGAGATGATGATGTCAAAGTCAAATCTATGGGGATAAGCCCTAACCTAAACTTGGATATTGCACCCTTGCTTACATATAGGCTCAATTAAGAGATATATGCTTGGGTGTTGCTATCAAAGTATCTTCACATGTCTCACCTCAATAACTATCTATATTGATCCTTGGAAAAGTTTCATGAAGTTTGGAATCAAAAAGTCACATGAAATGATAAGTTCCATTCCTATTGGAATTTGCCCCATTAAGTGAATGGAATTATAGATCATCAACCAAACTTTGCAACTTTACCCAAATGACTCTAGATGAAATCTACAACAAAAGTCATGAAGGGTTCATGTTGAGCAAATGTCAAGAAATTGCCCCGATTGGCCTAAAACCCTAGTTTAGGCTTTACCGAGTTGATACTTTGACCAAAGTGAAAGTTTGACTTCTGTACTAGTTATGAGGTTTGACCTTAAATAAGAGTTGTAGTTTAAGTTGAGTGGAACAAACTTTGTTTAATGATCAAGAGCTAATTTAGTTCATAGCTAGGTCAAATAGAGCTCACAAGAATCAACAAACTGCTGATTTTGGAACCCTGAAATTTGGCTAAGTCATAGCTGGTGTTTTAGTTCATGTGCCATACTTTGGAGCCTTATCTCTCACAACCCAAGCCGATCTAGACTTTGAGCCTTAAATGAAAATTTTAGTTCAGTTCGTGCTCTACAAATAATGTTTTTGGACCGAGGGTTAGATTTGCTTGGAAATAAGTCAAAGCATGGCCCAAAGTTTGAATCTGCTGCAGTTTGTTTCAGACTTAGAAATATTCCAAGTCCGGGAATTCCAGCACCAATACCGGTTGACATGCCGCGTTCTCATGTTTTTGTCAAGCAACTTGATTTGATCCGAAAATAGAAGCTGAAGCTAACCCTATGGAGAAGGTCTAGCAAAAAGTTGCATTAAGTTTGACCAAGTTTTGGCCGTGAATTTTAGGTCAAAGTCGAGCAAGCTTAATCGGATTCAAGTCGCTGACACTGTCACTTTGGAGCATAATTACTTGCTAATAAATAACCCTAATGGCCATGACCCCTTAATCAAAGTTGGAGAGCACGAGGAGTAGATCAAACTTCATTTTTGGCCCGTTCGCTGATTCAGCCTGGAAACGACCCAAAAACGCATCCCACACCGGCCGCACCGTTGCTCGCCACCTGTTCGACGAAATGCCACGTGCGGGAGCGCGTGGCCACCATGCAGGACAGCAGCGCCCCGTCGCCCCGACGCGTGCCCGGCCTCCTCCCTTTCGGCTCTGCTCTAATGTGGAGTCACCTGAGCTCGTCGCCCTCGCTGGCTCACTCTCTGTTGCTTCCCGCTCCCTTCCTCGTGCTGCGCGAGCGCGCTTCGCCATGGCCGCCATTGCCGGCAAGCCAAGCTCCGCGGCCGCTGCCCTCGCTCATCCTCTGGACCTCCTCCGTCCCAACCGCCACCACCAGAAGCTTCTCCACCCTCTCACGAGTCTAATGCACCACTTCCCTGCCTCCCTCGTCGCCGGAGCACCGTTGCAGCTCGCCATGGCCGACAGGCCACGAACTGTCGTCGTGGTCGCACCACCGAGGGCCGCCTCGGGCCCAGCCGAGCTGTCCCCTGGACGCGCGCGGACGTGGTGATGCTCCCCCTCCACTTCCCCGTCACCGGTGAGCCCCCTCCGGCCGGCACCGCGAGCCTCCGACGACCTCGCTATTGTGATTCCCGTCAAGGACCACGAGCTTGAATTAGGAGAAAGGGAGGGGCTTAAATTCATAGCCACTGACTCATATGAATAGTAGCATTAAGGACTTGTTTGCTTTGTTTTTGCTGCAACTTTGGAAATTCGTAGTAAATCATAGAAAATTCGTAAAATAGAAAATGAGGACTTTTTGGAATTCTTATGAAATTATCTATGCATTGGATCTATAATATGTCATATTTTAGTATAATGTTTTCACTGTAAAAATAGATTTTTCAGATTAGGTTTTCAATGCTAGTCGCATTTGTCTTTTTCATAACTGCAGTTGTATGGCTCCAAATGAAGTGAAATTTTTGTGGCATGTTACCCATGTGATGTTTCATGTGTGGTAAAAATTTTATAAATTTTGGTTATAGTATGAGTGAGTTATTGATTCATCTTGCTCTCACATGAATTCTTGTAATGGCAATTTGTATTTTTCATAGAGGTTGCTATGCATGTCCAAATGGCATGAAATTTGTACAGTACACTATTGGGAGCATTTGTAGGCCACTGTAATTTTGGTAGAATTTATTGTGCACTTTTGTTGGTGTTCATAATTCCACCTAATTATCTAAATAAATTAAGAAAATGCATTAAAAGAATTTATTTAGGAATGGACACTATGTTTTCTGGTGTTCATTAGTCATGTGTGACATGTTGGTAAAGTTGGTTTTGTCCAATTATTTGTTTGCAACATAAGTTAATAATTATTTCTTGCAAATGAAGTTTCTGGACAGATCTGGGAACTTAGCAAAGTTCTTCATGATAATATGCTTTGTTGTGAAACTTATTTATACAAAAGTTGTAGATAATTTATGTGTCTAGCTGCTGTTAAAATTTGGTGGCATTTGGCCATGTGGTTTAGGAGTTATAGCTGTTTAAATTTGGGGTACAGAATTGCTTGCTCTCTGTCTTATTAGACCAGTTTCTGTATTTATGTAAATTCGACATATTAAACTTTGGAATCATGCTATGATGATATTAAATGAAATGTAGAGAATTTCATAAGCTTTCTGTAATGTCTTATTTCATATCATTTGGATTTGTATATCTCCAGATATGATTGATTTGTGAAGCTACTATTTGCTTGTCCAAAAATTTATAAATTCCAATTATAGTTGTTTGCTTGTATATTGTTAAGTGTGACTTATGCCTTTGAGGGTAGTTAAGTTAATTAGCTCTAGGTGTTTATTAGAACTTGGGTATGCTTGCATGATTGCTATAGTTATTGCACTTCTATGCATTCACACATGTGCATGGTTGCATCTCATATAGGTACGCTAGCAGAAACGTGTGAAGGATGTGGCATTGGAGCCAAACCCGAAGACGGTGTTTGGTAGATCCATCCCGAAGATAGAAGGATCGGGCAAGTGCTAGATGGGAGGATGCTCGCCAAGTGAATTCATCTGACATACTCTAACTTGAGTCGGATCCCAGGCAAGCCCCGGAGCATTATAAGCCTCCTACCTTCAAAGCAATTAATTCTATATATGTTATAAGTATTGTTGCATTAAGTGGTAGGAGTTGGTTGGAAACTCTTGCTGCATTATATCATTCCTTATCCAGATATATGAATCCTTGAATCCTACATAGACTAGGATCGAGTAGATGCTTAGCCCTGCTTTAAGCGGTAGAAGTCAGGTGATTTCCTGTCACCTGCGAGATATAGGGATATTCATATATGGCACGGTTGGCTATATTTGCTATCGTGGAATGGAACCATGTGTTAATAAAATGAAATGAGACCGGGCAGGATGACGATAGTGAAGCAATAAGGCATGAAGGTCTTGGGTGTGGATCTATCCCCGTCTGAGTCGTTTAAGGACCGATTCGCTGTACGTCCTTGAGTCATGCTGAACGCAGTCTAACACTTAGTTGGCCGGATAAGTCGTTCCGACCGCGAAGCCGAGTAATATGGTTCAGGCCGGGAATCGAATGGTAGGTTGCTTCTTGGAGGAGAGAAAGGATGTGCTTGGGGACATTGGCGTGAGACCAAGGGGGGGTTAGAGTCTCTATCACCTGGCAGAGTGTCGCCCTTGGGGTTGCGACATCATTCGGACCCACGATTCCTGAATCATATGAAAAGGTGGCTTGTGTGACCCTGGCAGGGGTCTGCGCGGTGAGTGTTAGAAATACCCCTCCAGCTGGATAGGAATTCGATTCGAATCGCCGTCGCTCCCGGTTAGTGAGCACTTGACTTGAGCAGCGGCAACGTAGATTCCATTAAATTGAACGAATGGTTAATTGGATCATGATGGAAAGGTTGCCTCAATTTATACCTGCTATGGTTAATATTGTTTGCTCCTAATAAAGTGAGTGCTCTAGTACAGGTGCTAATATATATGACAGGTTAATGATGATTAACTTGATGCTTAAGCTTTAATGATTACTTATCTGTATTAAGCTTTTACACAAAATGTTGTTAAGCTAGCCCCACTTTATATCAGCCTTGCATGATCCTTGGTGTCACTTTATTTCTGGTTTCTGACGGGTAAGTCTAGTTGAGTACCTTCTTGTACTCAGGGTTTTTATCCCCACTTGTTGCAGGTTGTGAAGTATCACGGCTACTGCAAGAGTTGGTTGGCTCCTACCGTAGTGGCGGAGTGTGATCACGGGCATGATCCTCCTGAGTTAGCTTCTCTCTAATGCTTTTGTTGGAAGTCGACCTTGGTACTGACATGTATTTGAAATAAGATAAATGTTAGTTTCAAATTACTTTGCTTCCGCTACTTTTTAACTTAAGTTGTAATAACTATGTTAAACTCCGATGTATATTAAACTACTTGTGAAATGGTTGTAACATGTGACTTGTTATGTTGAATCACTACGATCTTGGCTGGTATGTTGGTTGGTTTGAAATCCCTTGCGATTTCATTGGACTACCGGAGTTATATGGGCTCAAGTGCGAGAATTTGATCACTTCGGTGATTGTTTTTGTACTTGTGCTCTTATAATTTGGACGGTTCCATTACAGTGTGCTCGATGTGGCGGACGGTGGTGGTGAGGTAGGGTTTCTAGCTCGCGGTGGCGTCTCGGGAGCGCGACTGATGCTGCGAAAGGGATGGATGGGGGCGGCTGTGCGCGGCACCCGGCTTATATAGCCCGAAGGCACTCCGAGTAAGGAAGGGAAAGATTGGGACGCGGGATTCGGCAGTGGCAAAGAAGGAAAGCGACGATGGCATCGACTTGAGGAGGAAGGCGGCTCTGACATGCGGGCCCGCGGTGTCAGCCAAAGAGACAGAGAGAAGATGGGAACACGGGCGCCCGCACGCGAGCTGGGCCTGCGGCCACGACCCAAGACGGACACCGAGCGGGGCGGCCTAGTGCGGGAGAGGGAGGCGGAGCTGGAGCGGGCCGGCGCGAGCGGCTGCTGGGCTACTCGGGCTGAAAACAGAGAAGGAGGGAGGAATTTTGCTCTTTTCTCTTTTTTTTCAAAGCAGATTTTAAATTGAATTTTAAATTCTCTTTTGAATTTGAATCAACCACTCAATACAAAAATCTAATGCAACAGCATGAATGCACATTCATGTAACTATACCTTATAGTTGCTTTTAATTTAGCAAAAATTATTACTTCTATGATTCAAATGCTCACAAAAATACATATTTAAATCAAAATTTTCCTATTTTGAAAAGAAGCAAATTTTAAGGTGTTACACCCACCGGCCTATATAAGCAGCCCTATACCCCCTGAGCTAAAGGCATCCCTAAAACCGTAATTCATATTTACTAGTGAGGATCAATTGAGAGGGGTCCTATGAAAGGATTTACCTCTCAGAGATAGCCATCAAGTAAAGATTAGTCATGAGTCCTTCAGAGATTCAACTAGTCTTTTAGATATAGAGAGATAGAGTGTGAGGAAAGAGTTTGGAGAAAATACTAGCCTGTTGGTACTCCCTCTACGGCTTGTACCTATGGGATCAAGTTCCTTCGGAGCTTGCTTCTAAGATTTCTCTGGTAATCAACTTCTAACTCAAGTAAGTGACATTGTTTATATTGTTTTTCAGGTTTGCGAGTCTCTTTTGAGTGCTTTAACCTACAGCCATAGTTTAAGGTATAATTCTAGTGTAAGCGTGGCGCTTAGAGTCGGGTTACTCGTAGATGCACCCTACTTTCCAAATCAATGGTAGCTCGTAAGGGTGACTTTAGCTCGTTGAATCTTGTATAGTCTACCTCCTGTTTGTAGGACTAGTAGGACCTGGTTGCCAAGGAAAGCATCCTCTATTGATGTCTTTTCTTAAGTAATGTCCCCAGTTGAACGATACTAGATATAGCTTGTGAGGGTTAGAACTAGAAGACCTTAGTAATCTTCTCTATGTCTCTATCATCTTCGTCCTCGAGGCTTCTCATGGGTTAAGCATAGACTTAGTTGCACTCACATGTTTTTATGTGGATACAATATTTAAAACCTCCAGGTGAAAGCTACAGCGGTATCCGTGCGCTTGCGGATATTTTTTGTATGCGTTAAAATATACCAACAACTACTTAGCCTAACCAGTAAACTAGCAAGCTAAGCGCTCTTTGAACCCGCACATAAAAGTAATGATCACCTTAACTAAGCAAGATATGTACTCAAAGTAAGCATAACCATGTAGATAAGAATATGATAAATTAATAACAAGTTTTACAAGATGTAGAAGTGAAGATACAAGACTTTGCCGAGTCTACAAGACTAGATCCAGAACTTGAGCATGAGCCTAACTCGACCCTCGCTCCTAAGCTATTAATCTACTGCATTGAAAAGTTTTAGACCTAATACTCCTGGTGTGTGTTGATCTGAATGAGAGATATGAATTAGGGTTTTGCAAGATGGATCTAGGGAGGGGGTAGGGGCTGCTATATGTGGGGGCGTCTGGTACCCTCCCCCTCTTAGTTAGCCTCATTGGTACTAAACTTTTCATCATATCTTATTAAAATGCACATAGGCCTTTATGGGCCAAATTCTAAACTGGGCCTAATTAATCCTGCAGTTCATGATGTGGAGTTTTTCTTTTATTTGCGAAATTTATGTCTCTTCATTCCGAGCTCTAAATATAGCAAATAATATATTCGTTTCGATCAGCTTGACGAGCTCTTCGTAATGGTGTACTCCAATTCATCATTTGAGATAGTTTTATTCTGTGAAAAATTAAATATCCTGCAAGACAAGTGAGAGCATCAAAACTTGTGGAACTTGTTAGAATCAAACCCTATAACTATGTTTGGTGATGGAATTAAGTATATATGCAGGTTATGTTGATGGTTTATAATTGATGTTAGCAACCATTAACAGATACGTCTATTTGTTTTAACCCGAGTTAATACATGATTTCATTTATTCAGCCTGATTTATGTGACTATTTTACTGCATGGACAGGTTGTGCTAAGTCTCCTTCCTCTGGGCACTAATAATCATCTCCTCCGTAGCCAGGCTACATGATGCAGAAATGAGTTCTCTTTTTCCTCCTTTTTCTTTTGGAAACTAGAAAAAAACTAACCTTGGCTGCCATACAGTTTTGTGGGCTCACTGAATTAATATGGAAACTTTCCTGCGATGCGCTAATAATCATCTCCTCCATAGCCAAAATGTTGAATACAGATTGCTTCGAAGGACACTGTTTCAGGATTTTGATCGTCTTATATTCTTTTGGCCTCATACACATTCATATGTACATGTTCAGCCAAAATGACAAGGTGAGAAAGGTGCATCTCCAGAAATTTAATCCTTTTCTTCAGGCCTCTTATGCTCCTGCAAATATTGGTGATTGTATACTAACGTGGTCATTTTATCAGGAAATACTTCACACCTGCTGGTTCGAGCCAAATTTATTGCAGTGCATTGTTTATCTTCAATGAATTGATTTTCCCCCTCAGGCAGCAGCCTAGAATCTTCTTCCATTCATATCTCAATGTGGATTTTACTTGGCTACTATGAACCAGTCAGTCTACGGAGTAGTCATTCTGCTGATTGTTGATTGATGACCTCCTCTGTTCCTTCTATTTCCTTGCCCATCCATCTAAGCTCTGATGAAAGCATCAGTCTATACTAAAATTGAGACATGGAGTAGATAAAATTCAGACATGGAGTGGCGACTCAGCTGTGCCAATTATCCTTATATGAGCTATAAATATTTTTTAAAATTTAGATAAATGCCCGTGCGTTGCACGGTGACCAATTTTTTTGGTTGAATACCTTTATTGGACGAGGAGCACGGTCGAACTGCAGAATTGCTGAGGACAATGAACTTGATTGTGCCTTTGAGCCGTCGGCGGTGGGAAGGTCTGTTGTCCAAATTACTATTTTTTCAATTTGTGTGTGATCTGTTTTATCGGTGTCAGCAAAGTTTTCCTGTGTATGAATATATGTGTGATCTGTTTTGTTTTCGTCAGCAAAGCCCTTGCCGAATTCCTCTGTTTGAATATGTGTCTGATCTGTTCCGTCGGCCTGTAATAAGTCATTTATATGATTTTCGATGTGAAAGAGTTTGTTCGGCAATTTTTTTTTGGCCATGGAAGGGTTTGTTTTGGAAAAAAAATTTTGCCGTATATTTTTTCGGAAACTCTTCTTTCGAAACGTTTTTTTCCCGGGTGTGGACGATGCGGAAGTTTTTTCGGAAACGCTATGGTTTTGTTTTTTTTCCTTTTTGCTGTTTTAGAAAAGGGTTTGTTTTTTGCCATATAGTTTTTTCTCAGAAACGTTTTTTTGGGAAACTTTTTTTCGGGCTATGTGGACGACGTGGAAGAGTTTGATTCAGAAACGTTTTTTTTTGCCCGTGGAAGAGTTTGTTTTGGAAACGGTTTTTTTCCCTTATATTTTTTTTGTATGCGACGGCGTCACCGTGTTCCCGTGCGACAGCCTGTACGCGGCTGCCACGTGTCCCCCTGCGTATACGTGATTACGTGATCCACCGCTCAAACTCCTCTCCACGGCAAACAAGCGAGCGACTAACGAATGCCTATACGTGAACACGTGGAAAGACGAAACGGCCAACGGACTACGTGGAAAGACGGAACGGCCAATGGACTATGGGTACACGCGGCAACCGAGCGACGCGGAAGCCGGATTAATTAAGCTGGGCAGCATCCGACAATAAAGTTAGTAAATTTTTAGGTGTAATATAATACTAGCAAATATGTCCGTGCGTTACCACGGGAGAAAAAAGCTATCAAATGTTTGACCTATTCGCTTTATCTGGTTGCACAACCGCAGCGGCCGCGCAAATTAATTTGTATAGGTGCTACTTTGGATGTTGTGACTGTTTTGCAACAACAATCATAAACGAACGGACTCGTCAATGGAAACAAGGATTATAATGTTACATATCTATTTATTTTTTGTTTTTCTATAAAATTAAAATCTATAGTTTATTTTATGATGATCATGGTATCTATAATATAAATTAAAATTGGTAACAATATGATAATGTCCTATGAATTCTATATTAATTAAAATACAATATTGATAGATTTTTTCTTTCATTGTTAGGCGCAAAATATTTACTCGCAAATAAATCGTAACTTTAGTTTTCATACTATCCATGCGTTTAGATATAAGTTTTGTGACTTCTTTTTAGCCACCATAAAAATAGACGTCCGGCGCTAGTAGCACCACAGCTCGGCCAACCGAACCGTGGGCTAGCATCGTAGCCCACCAAAAGGACTGTCTCATCTAAGCATCCCACATAAACAGAAAACTGAAGGGACCGAAGTGCTACCTACCTGCAAACAGAAGGGGAGAGCATGCGCTTTTGTCGTGCCGCCATCCCGCGGCGTGCCCCCTCCATCGCCCCCGCCGCGCCCCCTCTATAGTTTGAGAAAGATACAAGGCAGCAGAAGGCGAGGAGGAGAAAAACAAAGGCGAGGCAGCAGAAGCGAGGAAGGAGATGCAACATCCGATCTACTTTTAAAACATCCAGATACAATACTTGCAATATACGTTTGAGGACGGATAAAACACTTGAAATATATGTCTGAAACACTTGCAAAAAAAACACATGAAACACTTGAAAACTATTGCAACACATACGCAACATTCAGATAAAACACTTGTAACATATATGTGAGTGTAAAATAAATATCCAGAGACAAACACACTTACAACATACATCTGAAAAAAATAGATGAAATATTGGGAACAGACATTTGCAACATACATATATAACAATTGCAATATATGCAACATCCCGATCTAGTTTTACAACATCCATACGAAACACTTGCAAAATACATTTGAAACACTTGAAACATACGCTTACAACATGCGTTTATTTTGACACAATGTCACCTTACTGCTTAGACGAAAGGAGTTCATCGTTGTGGAGCTCGTCGCTAGCGTGGAGGTCGGCGGCGGCGCATGGAGCTCGCCGGTGCGCCAGCAGAGTGGCGAGCACTGCACGACCTGGGCGAGCACATACTCGGCGGCCTGAGCGAGCACCACCTGCGTGAGGCCACGACACCCCTGGCAAGCAGGATGGCAGGGATGAGCACCTACGGCTGGCGCACGTGGATTTGGAAGGAAGGCCACTTGATTGGGACGTGTCGTTGTCTCAATTTCCACATGTCACCCCTCGGTGAAAGTTGCACTGGTATATGTGCATACAATAGAGATTTGCAATGGTACGTGTGGACTGCTTGGAGAAACATTCCTTTGATTAGATTAGGCAACAAACTGCTCAAGATTTAGTCTAAGATATGATTTGTTTGACTATCACCTAATTCGTCTCACAATGATAATTATTTCTAATTAAATCCAACACCTTAGTTATAAAAATATTTATTTATTAAGTAACGGTCAAAAGTTTAAAGACCCGTAATACTGTATTTATTATTTATATAGTATTTTTTATCTTTATAAGAAAAACCAGAGTTACTTCATCGTGAAATTAGAAACAAAAAATAAAAACACAAAAAGGACAGCGCGCAAACATAAGTCACGGACATCACCAGGAGGCGGGATGCACTTTTTCTGATACCTCACGTACGACAGCCTAGGAGTAGGAGCGACGAAACAAAAAAGAGAAGGGAGCGGGAGAAGGAATCGAGACCGAAACGGAAAAAAAAAGATACGGATACAACACGGATGAATAGGTTGGACGAAAGTTAGAGGTGGCAGAAATTTGGCTTCTTTAGTATTAATTATTAATAGGTAGCGTGTCCGTGTGTTGCTATAGGGCAACTAAACTTTTATACTAAAAACACATAGATCGTATGATAAGATAACAATACTGTAAGACATTGAACTGACATTTAATCCAAAAAGCAAAGTTTGTAAAATTAACAGTCATGAAGAGTGCGGCGTCGCAGGCTCACAAACTATATTGTATAGATCTTTCCGTGATACGGTTAAGATAATATTTTATATCGGCAGGAAGAAATGTCAATCGCAACGGGAAAACTTTATGTTTGGTAGTGAAACTTGTGAATTACCCTACTACAAGCAAACCAATCGATGCGTCCTCGGCGGGAGCGGCGAAAGATCCCCGCATTTTCGGTGGTGACGGGTCCCCCCTCCACGGCTGCCTTGGCAATGACATATAGTCCTCCCCCCCTTCGATCCTATTCTCCACGGAAGCAGCGTCCTTGTGGCTGGTGTCCTCCATCGTGGCGCCCAGATCCACAGGCGCTCGTCGAGGACGTGCACGGCCTATGAGGCTAGGTGAAAGCCCTAGAGATATATGGTGATTGATTAAAGAACATTTTTGTTGGTAAATCACCCAGCTAATTAAGAATTTAAGATTCAAAAATCAAAAGGCATATTGAAGAAGGTAAAATATAGATGTAGTATAATCATGCTGTGACCTGTGCATGACAGCTGAACTATAAAATTTGAGAGCATTACCTTTTTTTTGAAACACAGTTATGTTTGTGCATGTGTTGCAATCCCTCGTGCGACCTCGTAATTGACTTTTTTCCTGATATTTTTCTACAACATAATCACGCAGAGAAAATTGTGGATAACATAGATTTTCATTTACTTTAATAAATTTCTAAGGAAGTTATGAGAAATCCAGAGAACCTTAGAAACATTAGAACACACAAGTTGCAACTCTTTTTTACCAGTGTCACAAACAACAGAGGTAGCTGCACTTGGTCTTGCTATCCCAGCTAGCTGAATCTAAAATGATGCACAAGCCATGGTCAACAGTCGGCACATTGCCATTGCATGTACATCAACTGATCTGTCATAATATTTGGCCCTATCACAATTCTAAACCAGGCCAAGTAAACACAATATCAGTTCATACAAAAGGTATGCATTGAAGGTGCTAGAAAGGTTATCTAATTGAAATGAAGAGCCGGTTCTATTAAAAAAATAGCAAACCTAATCACACAAAACCATACTAAAAATGAATAATTTTGCAGCAGTTTAGCAACAATTTTCATAGTTATGATCTGTTAACTTATTAAGGTTTGATTGTTTCAAGTTGGTAATTGACTACCTAATCTTTTATTTGCTCGGCATACCATCTGAAACATGGAAACCAGGCAACAAATTCCAATACATGCTGTAGGTGGATACCTGCAATCCATTCATTAGTGCATGCTATTTTCAGAGAGTAGCCTTTCACCTTTCTGCCCACATAAACCAATTGGCATACCTGAATGATTTTTTTTAAAGAACCATTTATGTCGTCATAAATGATCATTCCCCAATCCTCAAAGATTTGGCACGCACTGGTATCCATGAATATTAACAGGAATAGTGAGATCAAGCACGACTACTCGGAAGGAAGGCACACCTCTTTCGCCTCAACAAACTTTTGTCTTCTGTGTTGGCGGTGCCAAAACTTTTTGTATCAAAGCCTCGGCAACCTGAAAAATAGGAGTCAATAAATTGAAATTGGACCTTCTCCGCTAGATAACTATGGACTATCCCAGTTTATTTACGGAAAAGAGAATAGTAAACCTTATCCGGAGGACTAAGACCACGGATATCCTCCTTGCTAGTGGGAGTAGAGTTGATGCTCACACTCTCCACAGGCTATCACATCTTTTGTACACCTTGTCTTGTCCTTGCACCGCCACTTTCTGGATAGGATAATGTGATTAACCTCACACAAGTTACGATAAAATACATCGTGTGCAGTAAAAAAGTAAGACGAATCATGTTTCTTTTCTCACCGGCCTTCTTGTCGACCACAAACAGGAACCCTTTCTTAGCCTCTGCTGCAACTATACCAGATCAGAATTGCACTCAGACGCAGAGTTTAATCAAAATGCAAGCTTGTCTCCCACTGAGCGGTCAGTGTACTATGTACATCAAAACGCACAACGCTGCATAAGGCAAAGCAGATTAAGGCGATCGTAAATTCGAAGAAGCAAAGCAACTCACATGATCCCGGATTAGGCCAGGAGAGCAACACGGCGGCACCGGCCACAAGCACCCGCTGCAGTCCGAGCAGGCTTCCTCTTTGATCAGTAGTTTCATTGATGATGGCTTCTCTTTCAGTCTTTCTAGTGATACGGGAGCATTGCCTTTGCCTACTGAAATGGAACTCACAGAGGCAAGGATTGAACTGCTAAACTAAATAGACTTTAATCAAATACCAGAATCCAATGGACAAAAGGCATGCATGTTGTTTGACTCATAAATTGGTGCATTTTCAGCACCATCACCCTTGTCCAACTTGACCTCAAAACCAATCAGTCTGTATAGCTGCAACACTTACCTTGACCTGCATGGAAGCATGTAATAGCTGATCCTTTGCAAACTACGTCATCATCTGCATGGCAGCATCGTATGTATGATGTACAAAAAAAGCAAAAATATGGAAAAAGCAGTACTGAAAATTCACTTGACCAAAACAACAAACAACTCGTTCTTTGCCTAGTTTGATCACTCATAATTAGAAAAAGTCGCAGTTTTAAAGTGCACCAGACACTGAAAAGGTGCCTTTCTTCCTGTCCTAAACTACCCAGGAATACAAAAACGGCAAACAATAAACTTCACTAACCAATCTGATATACAAACGCACATTCTAGTCCAAAAGAATAATCTCTCGTTTTTTGCCCAAAGTTGCACCAAAGCACCATGGTCCAAAGTTCCTGAACACTACAAATCTCGAGAGAAGCCACATGTCTACTATAGGATGAGGACTATGTTCTCTCCAGTTAAATTCAGAAACAATAAACAAGTCCTGTAAACCTAAAACGTATCACACATTGCCCCAAAATTCAAACCAGAACTGCCCCCAATTATTTATATGGGAAGCCTGAACAGAACGATGATGCATAGAGGCAAACTGCTAGAAAAATAACAGAGACAATGAAATTGGCCGTCCTTGAAAATGTACCGATAGAGGCCAGACAACTCATTCCTACAGTGCGGCAAGCAGCGTCCTTCTGTCGTCGTCGGCAAGCGGGGTGCTGCTATAGTGGCCAACGGACAGCTAAAGGCCTTGCTGCTGCTAACAATGTGATGGGAAGGTCATAACTGACCTGAAGGAAGGCGTCAAAATGAGAAGGAGGGATGCTAAGTTAATTCGGTCATTCTTTCCCTAAACTATCTTTCCTTTAAATTGTGGCCCTATGCTCCTTGTAATAGCAGTATTGCACAGGGAGGAAAAGAACTTATTTTAGTAATAATATATGTCTATTTTTTGCCAACTTAATCACTTAATTGGTACTAATAAATGATGGTGTGAGATGAAAAAAATTGGGTGGTCCTGCATCCAAATAGACTATGACAAGATTAAAAAAAGGACAGAGTGTTTGGGTTTTGGGCTGCTTACCTAAAAAGTTATGGTTACACAAACTGAAAGGTGAGCGATCGAGGACCAGATCAGTGAACAACTGACCTGATTGCCAAAGACCTGCATGAGTAAATTAGTTGGCATTACCTAAAAGAAAAGTTAACAGTAATTAACACAACTATATCAAACTGAAACAAAGGAACTTGTGGCCTAAAATGTTTTTAGTTTAAGACTATGAAATGTTTTACTGCCGAATTCACCTCGCTCAATTTTTTCTTTTTGGCAATGACATAATTCATAGTGGTTAACATGTTTTCGTGTGACTCCAAGGCAATGACACAATTCTCTGAATCTCCGAGTCTCTAAACATGAGGAATCTCTAAATATGAATCCAATGCAAACATTAGTCACATGATCCTCTGAATTTACTGCCCATTAATTTTTCAGTCTGATCAAGGATCAAATAAAAAAATCAGCAATCATCACACATGATAAAAAAAATCGGCATTCATCACCTAGAAGTGACAATCATGCTTCACACTGTAGAAGAATAGAAGAGGAATAGAGTTTGGGGCAATTGGCCACACCTCAATGTGAGGGGGACGCCTTCTATTATATGGCCGGCTGGCCTTGCTTTACAAGGCAGGGGGTAATCTCCCTGATTTACATCTGCTAACTATAGCAACTGATCACTGATTTACATCTGCTAATTACCTGATTTACAGCTGCTAATTATGGCTATGCTATCCATAATTACCAGGGGATATTCTATTGCCTAACACCCGCCCGCAGTCGCAGCGGGAGGCTCCCGGACGCAAAGACTGGATCGAAAGTCTAGAAACAATGCCATCGGAAGTCCTTTAGTCATGATGTCGGCGAACTGATGAGAAGAGGGCACATGGAGGACCCGAATTTCACCAAGGGCCACCTTCTCGCGGACAAAGTGTATGTCGATCTCGATGTGCTTCGTTCGCTTGTGGTGGACGGGATTGACCGTCATGTAGATGGCGCTGACATTGTCACAGAAGACAACGGTGGTAGAGGGTAGCTATAGGTGGAGCTCCTGGAGGAGCTGTCGGAGCCAACAGCATTCGGCCACCACATGAGCCACAGCACGATACTCTGCCTCGGCGCTGGAACGTGACACTGTGGTTTGACGTTTGGAGGACCAGGAGACCAGAGTGTCATCGAGGTATACACAGTAGCCGGAGGTAGAGCGTCGGGAGTCAGGACAGCCTGCCCAGTCGGCGTCGGAGTAAGCCGTCAGCTTGTCTACGGGCCCGGCGCCGATATGTAGACCCGAGGAGAGAGTGCCCTTCACATAGCGCAGGATGCATTTGATCAGCGCACGGTGCGGCTCGCGGGGGGCGTACATGAAGAGACACACCTGCTGGACAGCATAAGTCAGATCAGGACGAGTCATAGTATAGTACTGGAGCGCCCCAGCCAGGCTCCTATACTCGGAGGCGTCCTTCTCTGACAGGAGTTCCCCGGATGTGCGGAGAGCTTGGCCTGAGTGTCAACAGGTGTCGCCGTAGGATGACACAGCCATGCCTGCACGCTGAAGGAGGTCGACGGCGTACTGGCGTTGAGACAAGAATAGGCCGTCGGAGGAGCGTGTGACGGCGATGCCGAGGAAGTGATGGAGCTTGCCAAGATCCGTCATGGCGAACTCAGAGCTCAGCTGGGCCGTGATGCGCTGAAGGAGAGCCGTGGATGAGGCGGTGAGGACGATGTCGTCGACGTACAGCAGCAGGTAGGCGAGGTGCGTCCCCTCTTGTAGAACAAAGAGGGACGCGTCGGAGGCGGAGGCGACGAAGCCGAGCTGCCAGACGAAGGTGGAGAAGCGCTGGTGCCAGGCTCGCGGAGCCTGCTTCAGTCCGTACAAGGACTTCTGCAGGAGGCAGACGCTGTCGGGGGCGCCAGGATCGACGAAGCCTAGTGGCTGCTGGCAATAGACAGTCTCCTCGAGATGGCCGTGAAGAAAAGCATTCTTCACGTCCAACTGGTGGATCGGCTAGGCGCGAGATGCGGCGATGCTGAGGACGGTCCGAATGGTTGCCGGTTTGACCACCGGGCTGAAGGTCTCGTCGTAGTCGATGCCCTCGCGCTGAGAGAAGCCGCGGACCACCTAGCGAGCCTTGTGGCGGGCAAGAGATCCATCGACGTGGAACTTGTGGCGAAAGAGCCATTTTCCCGTCACGATGTTGGCGCCAGGAGGACGCGGGACGAGTTGCCAGGTGTGTTGTTGACAAGAGCCTGGTACTCATCCGTCATCGCTGCGCGCCAGTTGGCATTGGCCAACGCACTGCGATAGTTCGTCGGAAGAGGCGAGGTCGAGGATGATGTGGCCGTCAGCCCTTCATAGCTGACGCGAGGGATGACACCAGTCATGGTGCGCGTGACCCGCGGCGGAGGTGGCGGTGGTGGTGCTAGAGGCGCTATCGAAGGCACGGGTGGCACCGGTGGAACTGTAGGCGCCGGGGCAGCCGGTGATGAGGCAGCCGGTGACGGGGCAGGGGTGTGCGTCGTGCGGGGGGCGTCGGATGTAGACCTGTGGAAAGGGGACCACAAGGGGCGCCCGCCCGGTGCCGGAGAAGCTGATCCGGCTGCTGGTGATGTAGGGGAGGCGTCGGTGTGCGGTTGCTCGATAGCCGAGATAGATGGAGCGACCACGGGCGGCGAGGGAGGAGTTCCACCTACAATAACAGTAGGACAGGGCACCAAAACCATATCGTCGTCTAAGAGGAAATCTAGGGAGGTGGGGGATGGGGCGTCTGGGGTTGCTGTAAAGGGAAACGTGGACTCGTCGAAGATGACATGACAGGAGATGATTATGCGACGGGTCGAGAGGTCAAGGCAGCGGTACCCTTTTGTGAGAGGGTGGATATCCAAGGAAGACGCATGCCGCAGAACGAGGTGCGAGCTTGTGTTTGGAGGTGGCCTGCAGATTTGGGTAACAGAGGCACCCAAAGACACGCATATGGCTGTAGGTGGGTGGCTGTTTATGCAGGCGAGTGAAGGGAACGTTATGCTGGATGGAGGAGGATGGACGTCGGTTAAGTAGGTATCATGCTGTCAGGAGGGCCTCGGCCCAATAGGTGGGTGGTAGGGAGGCATGGAGGAGCATGGTGCGAATGGAATTATTAAGGGTGCGGATTATACGTTCGGCCTTTCCGTTTTGGGAGGATGTGTAGGGGCAGGAGAGGCGGAGGTGGGTGCCGAGAGTGTAACAGAACCGTCCAAATTATAAGAGCACAAGTACAAAAACAATCACCGAAATGATCAAATTCTCGCACTTGAGCCCATATAACCCCGGTAGTCCAATGAAATCACGAGGGATTTCAAACCAACCAACATACAAGCCAAGATCGTAGTGATTCAACATAACAAGTCACATGTTACAACCATTTCACAAGTAATTCAATATACATCGGAGTTTAACAAAGTTATTACAACTTAAGTTCAAAAGTAGCGGAAGCAAAGTAATTTGAAACTAACATTAATCTTATTTAAAATACATGCCAGTACCACGGTCGACTTCCAACAAAAGCATTAGGGATGAGGTAAATAAGAAGGATCATGCCCGTGATCACACTCCGCCACTACGGCAGGAGCCAACCAACTCTTGCAGTCGCCATGATACATCACAACCTGCAACAAGTGGGGATAAAACCCTGAGTACGAGAAAGTACTCAGCTAGACTTACCCGTCAGAAACCAGAAATAAGGTGACACCAAGGATCATGCAAGGCTAATATGAAGTGGGGCTAGCTTGACAACATTTTGCATAAAAGCTTAATATAGATGATCAATCATTAGTGCTTAAGCATCAAGTAAATTATCATTAACCTGTCATCTATATTAGCACATGTACTAGAGCACTCACTTTATTAGGAGCAAACAATATTAACCATAGCAGGTATAAATTGAGGCAACCTTTCCATCGTGATCCAATTAACCATCCGTTCAATTTAATGGAATCTACGTTGCCGCTGCTCAAGTCAAGTGCTCACTAACCGGGAGCGACGGCGATTCGAATCGAATTCCTATCCAGCTGGAGGAGTATTTCTAACACTCACCGAGTCACGCCTGGCGAGGGCTGCTCAGGTCACCTTTGGTACAGTTCAGGAGCCACGGGTCCGAATGATGTCGCGACCCCAAGGGCGACACTCTGCCAGGTGATAGGGACTCTAACCCCCCCTTGGTCTCACGCCAATGTCCCCAAGCACATCCTTTCTCTCCTCCAAGAAGCAACCTACCATTCGATTCCCGGCCTGAACTGTATTACTCGGATTCGCGGTCGGAACGGCTTATCCGGCCAACTAAGTGTTAGACTGCGTTCAACATGACTCAAGGACGTACAGCGAATCGGTCCTTAAACGACTCAGACGGGGATAGATCCACACCCAAGACCTCCATGCCTTGTTGCTTCACTATCGTCATCCCGCCCGGTCTCATTTCATTTTATTAACACATGGTTCCATTCCACGATAGCAAATATAGCCAACCGTGCTATATATGAATATCCCTATATCTCGCAGGTGACAGGAAATCACCTGACTTCTACCGCTTAAAGCAGGGCTAAGCATCTACTCGATCCTAGTCTATGTAGGATTTAAGGATTCATATATCTGGACAAGGAATGATATAATGCAGCAAGGGTTTCCAACCAACTCCTACCACTTAATGCAACAATACCTATAACATATATATATAATTAATTGCTTTGAAGATAGGAGGCTTATAATGCTCCGGGGCTTGCCTGGGATCCGACTCAAGTTAGAGTATGTCAGGTGAAGTCACTTGGCGAGCAACCTCCAATCTACCACTTGTCCGGTCCTTCTATCTTCGGGATAGATCCACCAACTCCATCTTCGGGTTTGGCTCCACCTTAGATCCTTCACGCGTTTCTACTAGCGTACCTAAATGAGGTGCAATAATACATATGTATGAATGCATAGAAAGGTAATAAACAAAGAAATCAAACAAGCATACCAAAGTTCTCAAAAATACCTAGAGCTAATTAACTTAATCCTCGTTAGGGCATAACATAGAAGATTGCGAGCACAACAATCAAGGCACAAGTATCATAAGATTACAGGGTACCAACCCAAGTAGCATCAAGGATATGAGTCACACTTTAACACACTAGCATGGCAAAGTTAATCAAAACACTAGACTAGAATTTGCCACTTTCTGGGCATCAGAACAGCAGCTAAGTAATTTAATCATAACTGGAGATCTACAACTCCAAATGACTTGCAAGAAGACATTATGAAAAGCTTATGAAATTATCTATATTTCATTTAATATCATCACAATATGATTCCAAAGTTTAACATGTCTAAATTACACAAATACAGAAACTGGTCTAACAAGACAGAGAGCAAGCAATTCTGTACCCCAACTTTAAACAGCTATAACTCCTAAACCATATGGCCAAATGCCACCAAATTTTAGCAGAGGCTAGATACATAAATTATCTACAACTTTTGTATAAACAAGTTCTACAACAAAGCACATTATCATGAAGAACTTTGCTAAGTTCCCAGATCTGTCCAGAAACCTCATTTGCAAGAAATAATTATTAACTTATGTGGCAAACAAATAATTGGACAAAACCAACTTTACCAACATTTCACACATGACTAATGAACACCAAAAAAAAACTTAGTGTACATTTCTAAATAAATTCTTTTAATGTCTTTTCTTAATTTATTTAAATAATTAGGTGGAATTATGAACACCTATCAAAAGTGCATAATAAATTCTACCAAAATTACAGAGGCCTACACATGTTCCCAAAAGTCTACTGTCTAAATTTCAAGCCATTTAGCCAAGTATATCAACCTCTATGAAAAAGACAAATAGCTATTGCAATAAATCATGTAAAAGTAAATTAAACCTAAAACTCAATATTTTCTGTGAACACAAGGCCATATTATGAAGCAATATGATAGAGAAACATCATACTAAGGTAATGGAACAACATTTTCTATTTTACCATTTATATATTATTTATAAGCTATTTATCAAGCTATAAACAAGTTAACTCAATAACTTGAGCATACAGCAAGCAATGGCTACGAAATCTATACCACAGTACATCCATAGCATGACAAGCCTACCATAAAAATTTCACATCATTTTGAGCAACACAACTCAAGATATAAAATGACAAGTAATATAATATAGTTTTCCTTATTTATCAAGGTCAAATCACAACTTTAAGAAAACAGTGAACAAGTAGGGTGTTTAATATTTTTCCTAGCAAGTACATATCATCACAAAATTAACAAAACCAGAATCACCATTTTTGGGGTTCTAAAACTCCAGATCTTGCTCGGGTCAAGTTTATAAGCATTTCTAGAGTACTTTTAAAGCCTAAATAAAGACATCAGAAAATATTTACAAACATGCACATTTTATGAATCTACTGCATAGATCTTTTCTCAAGGTTTCCAAAAAGTCCACTTTTACTAATTTTGGAGTCTCCTAGCATGAGATATGCATTTTAGAATATTTAACAAATCCTGAAATTCAAAATCGGAATAAAACAACCCTAACAAGATTCGCTAGGCGCACCCGATTCGGTACCCGTTTTCTGCCACCCTTAACGCTGACCTGCGGGACCCGCTGCACACTTGGACCCACTTGTCATTCACAGCGAGAGAGAGACAGAGAGACAGGAGGCGACGGTCTTCTTCCTCCCTCGCCGGGGAAACAGAGGAGGCACTGTGGCTCGTCGGTGACGGTCGTAGGGGGCTCTTCGACGATGGTGGAGCGGCGGCGGAGCACCGGGAGGCCCTCGCGCACTCGCCGGTGGCCTCGGCTTGCACCGTGGTGGCTCGACGCGGCCTGGCCACGCACGCCGGCGGCCTGGACGACGGCGGGAGGCGGCAGCTTACCGGCGGCGGTGCTCCAGTGGCCGATGGCTTGGGCGAGCGTGCGCGCGAGGTGCAGCACGACGAGGCGAAGGCGGTGGTGCACGTGGCTGCGGCCGTGGGGGCTTGGAGCGGCGAGGATGCGGCGGCGGCGAGCTCGGCCATGGCGGACGCGGCCATGGCTGCTCTGTTCTGGCGTGCGTGCGCAGAGGGAGAGCTCCAGGAAGGGCGAGATCGAGTGCGGGATGCGTGGTGACGCTCGGGCGTTCGTATTTGGAGACGCAGGGAGCGGGGCGGCGCGTGGCGCGGAGGTCAGACGCGCGGCGGCAATGGGGCGCGCGCGCTGCTGCATGGCTGACACGGAGACAATTCAACGAGCACGTGGCGGGCAGTGACGTGGGCAAAGTGGAACGCCGTTTTGGGCTAGCTCGGGTCCGAATTAGACTTTGGGCCCAAAAGCAAAGTTGCAGCCCGCATAATGCTCTACATTTCTTATTCAGGGTGCCCGGCCATTTGAGCTTTGTAACAGCGGATAATTAAGCTCCAAGATGATAGTGTCAATATGTTAACAGCGATCACGGAAACTCGCTTTCGGAGGTCGAAACTCGATCAAACTTAGTGCAACTTTTTGCATTCTCTTCTCCATAACATAATCTTGAACTTTTATTTTTGGACTAACTCAAGTTGCTTAGCAAAATTTGGAGAACGCGGGATGTCAACATCGATGTCACCGGAATTAGGGCTTAAAAATGTCTAAGTGCTGAAATCAGCCCTAAAACTGCCTTGTGGACCCTGTTTGAGCATGTTCCACATATTTTCATGACTTGACTCTTAAACAAAGTTTGTTCCTTATAAAATTCTTCACAACTTTGTCAAAGGGTGCACAGTCATGCAAAGCTTCTAGGTCACACTTTTGAAATGGTCAAACAAAAGTGTTCCAAGATCCATACATGGTCAACCATCACTTAGAAGCATAATTAGGCAAAATGATCAACATGAACATTGTTCCATTAAGTGTCCTAAGTGTAGTTAAGGTGTTGTAGAGTTCATCTGGAGTCATTTGGATAGTTTTCAAGGTTTGGTTGATGTTCTATAGTTCCATTAACTTAATGAGGCAAATTACAATAGGAATGGAACTTATCATTTCATGTGACTTTTTGATTCCAAACTTCATGAAACTTTTCCAGGGATCAATATAGATAGTTATTGAGGTGAGACATGTGAAGATACTTTGATAGCAACACCCAGGCATATATCTTTTAATTGAGCCTATATGTAAGCAAGGGTGCAATATCCAAGTTTAGGTTAAGGCTTATCTCCATAGGTTTGATTTTGGCATCGTCATCTCTACTAATCTATCAGGTTTGATCTTAAACCCACTGTCTAATTGGTGATAAACACCTAGGGTGTTACAGAGAGCAGCGAGGAATTGGGTGGTGGTGGTGTTTAGGAATTCAGTACCATTATCAGCTTGAATACATTTGATGGGTAGGCTGAACTGAGTTTGGGCGAGGGCAGCTGAAAGGTCTTGATGGCTAGAGGGGGGTGAATAGCCTTATAAATTTTTTTACAAAGACAAACTAAACAAGTTTATCAATATAACAAATAGCGAGATGCGAGTTTTGCTTAGCCTACGGGGTGTTTGCAAGCCACCTAAACAATTCACAATTCTAGTATTTGCACTCAACCGCACAAGTCAAACCGATAAGGTAACTACAACTACAACTAGCAAGCTACACAAAGGAGCTACTAAAGCAAAGCTAACTAGCTAGCAAAGATAACTAAGAAAGTAATGCGGAGTTGAGTTAGGAGAGTTTCACTGAGGGGCGAAGTATTGAGCCAACCAATATGATCAACAATGAATACCAAGACAACCGAACACCGGGATCAATCAATCACAATATGAAAGTGATGACACGAAGATTTATCCCAAGGTTCACGTGCTTGCCGGCACGTTAGTCCCCGTTGTGTCCCTCTTCACCACGTGGTTAGGCTAATCGGTCTCACACCAAGCCTCTCAAAAGGCACCACAAGAACCTACCAAATGGCAAAAGGTTGCAATGACACGAGCAATATACTAACGTTGCCTTTGGCGCTTCGCCGAGGTAGGTACAAACCCCTCACAATCACCGGAGGTGACCAAGAAAAATCACCAACTCTTGCCAACGCCTCCAAGCTGCTCCAAGCCGTCTAGGTGGCGGCAACCACCAAGAGAAACAAGAATCTCGCAGCAAATCAACGACCAAGTGCCAACTAGATGCAATCTCGCAGTGCAAATGCACTTGGATCATTCAATCTCACTTCGAATATGCAAAGAAGCAAGAGAGATGAGTGGGAGGGGAGTTGCTTAGCTCAAAGTGCTCACAAGTATGTCAAAATATTCTCGAGAGAGAGCCTTGAGCCGGTCAACGAGTATTTATAGACGTACCCCTTCGAATATAGCCGTTACGCACTTAAACAGCCGAAGTCGTGCTGACCGGACGCGCTGGTCCAACTGACCGGACGCTCCGATCACACAACGGCTAAGTCGCGAAGTACTGACCGGACGCGCTGGTCCAACTGACCGGACGCGCCGGTCGCACAATGGCTAACTGCCAAGCAACGACCGGACGCGCTTGACGCGCAGACCGGACGCGCTGCGAACGACCGGACGTGCTGGTCCCGTGACTGACCGGACGCGCTGGTCAAGCCTGAGCAGCGCACAACGAAACAGTGACCGGACGCGCTGTAGAACTGACCGGACGCCATAGTGCCAGCGTCCGGTTGGAGTCCAGTAAGCTCCCTGAACGACCGGACGCGTCCGGTCGACAGTGACCGAACGCGCTGCGCGTCCGATCATCAAACTGAAACACGCGCAGACGCTGAATGCTGACCGGACGCGTCCGGTCAAACAGGGACAGCGTCCAGTCCAACGTCCGGTCACCTTTGTGACCTCCGTTCGCCTCCGTTTCTTTTTTGACTTCCGGCGTAGTGGAAAAAAGTCGTTTCGACTCCTCGAAAACGCCTGAATCCCGCCTCGCAAGCTCGGTGGGAGGGAGAGAGGACCCCAAACCCTCTTTACCGCTCAAACTCCACCGCCTTCGCAAACGTGCTAACACCACCAAGTGATCTCGTCATGTGTGAGTGTGTTAGCATTTTCACAATCATTTTTCGATGCGATATTAGTTCTATCCAAATGCATATGATTATGAAATGCACACTAGAGGCACTTAGGAGATCAATAGCCGCGTCATTTCCCTCTTTATAGTACGGCTATCTATCCTATAATGTAACCACACCTACTATGTGTCTTGGTTATAAAACACAACTGTTAAGCATATACCTTTGTTTTGATCACGTAGGGTTGCGTCCAAATCCAAGTGTGGCCATCATGATCACCATGTCCATCTTGTCACCAACCTTGGAATGTACTAATCCTCATATGCTATATACAACTTAGACATAGGATTAGTAGTTAGACATTGTCACTAATTAACAACACCAAACATAGGACTTTCAGCAACGAGCTCAACTAAATGTTGGTGAACATCGGACTTTTTGCGGAGAGGAAAAACCCAACAAAAATGATTGTAATCATCCAGACACACCAAATAGTAGGAAAAACCAGACAGACTGTTGATAGGTGATGTCCATACATCACAGTGAACGAGTTCAAAGGGCGCATGAGTTGTGGAATGCGAAGAACTGAAAGGTAGACATGTGTGCTTGCCTAACTGACATGAGTGGCAGAGGGAGCGATCTACTGTATTACAGGCAACAACATGAATTTTATTAAGATGCGCTAAGGCAGCAGGTGCTGGATGGCCGAGACGTTGATGCCATAGGGTCGACGAAGCAGCCAAGAGGGCGACTGGCGTGGAGGCGGGCATGGTATAGAGGTCCCCGTCGCTGTTACAGCGGAGAGTCACGTGTCCCGTTCGGAGATCCTTGATAGAAAAACCATGGGCATCAAATTCAAATGAACAACTATTGTCGCGAGTGAATTGATGAACAGAGAGCAGGTTACGAACTATAGATGGTGCGTCAAGGATATTTTTAAGAATAAAATTAGATGCAGGAGTGGGTAGGACGGAGTGACCTCTAGACGTGACTGGAATGGTGGTGCCATTACCAACTGTTATTGAGGAGGTGGAAGGGGGTAGGTGCTGGGTAATCATACCATCCGAGGACGTCATATGTGTTGAGGCGCCGGAATCGATGACCCAGGGTGAGTTGGCCTACATGTTCATGGCCTGGAGGGCGGCGATGAGGCCGGCTGCATCCCAGGAGGCGTTGTTGGAGTTGTCGGAGGTTGCCGCAGGAGCGAAGGCTGTGTGTGCCTGGGGAGCAGGCCCGAGGAGGCCCCGCTGGCGCCCAGACTGGGCGTTGGGGCCACCAGACCCGCCGAAGCCACCATGGTGGCGTTGTCCAGGAGGGGTGACCCGCTCACCAGGAGACACGCATTCGCCGGTCCAGGGGTTAAAGCCCCAGGGTAGGCGCCGGTTGGGGTTGTGGCCGCCAGAGGCGGAGGGCTGCTGGCCTCCCTTCTTGCTATTGGGGTGCCAGTTGTCCTACTGCTGCTGCTGCTGCTGCTGGCCACCAGCAGGAAAGGAGGCAGCAGTGAAGAGCGCCGAGGCAGCACGTACCTTCTCGTCATTCTGCAGCCGCAGTTCCTTAAGAAGCTGATGGCGAGCGGATGAGAAGGTGAGGGGCTGTTGCCCGACGATGTTGTCGGCGACCGTAGAGTAGACCTCGTTGACGCCGCGCAGAAGGTTGAGGACAAGGGTGCTCTCGAGGACGGTCTGGCCAACATCGCGCAATTCGTCGGCCTTCGCCTTCATGCGGACGCAGTAGTCGTCGATGGAGGAATCCCCTTGAATCATCGAGTGAAACTCGTGATTGAGGAAGATGGCACGAGGCGCTTTGTTCGCCTGGAACACGTCGTCGATGGCCTGCCACAGCGCGCATGCCGTCTGCTGAGTGTCGTTCATGGCGAGGTTGAGGACGGAATCGGAGGCGGTGTTGTACATCAATCCGCGGACGCAGAAGTCAGCCTGCTGCCATGCTTCGTCGGTGGGGCGCGCGGGGGAGGCGGGGTCGAGGTGGCGCAGCAGGCCAAACTTCCCGCACATGGCGCGGAAAGCCATCGACCACTTGGTGAAGTTGGAGGGCTTCAACTCGAGGACCATGGGGACGTGCAGTTTGACATTGATAGTGGCGAAGGGGCAGATGGCCGGGGCAGAAGTGGCCCCTAGGGCGCCACTAGTGGCAGAGGTGAGGGCTGATTCGGTTCCCATGGGAAGAGAAGGAGGAGGGGCGGCATGGGAGGTGGGAAATCAGGTCAGAGCCCGGTTCTCTGATACCATGTAGAAGAATAGAAAAGGAATAGAGTTTGGGGGCAATTGGCCACACCTCAATGTGAGGGGGACGCCTTCTATTATATGGCCGGCTGGCCTTGCTTTACAAGGCAGGGGGTAATCTCCCTGATTTACATCTGCTAACTATAGCAACTGATCACTGATTTACATCTGCTAATTACCTGATTTACAGCTGCTAATTATGGCTATGCTATCCATAATTAGCAGGGGATATTCTATTGCCTAACACACACTACGACAGTGCACACCATGAGACAAAATAGACCAAAGCGCATTCTGGTGCTTCCTTACTTCCTCTGATCTGCAAAGTGCACACCATGAAACAAATCCTGTAAGGCCCATGTACATACAGCATATGTGTTATGACAGTTATAAGTTTTCAGATCCTAGAAAATTTAATCTTCACCTATCATGATGCAAAGTAAATTCAGATGCGCAAATGGCTCAACCACACTGACTACCTCCAGTGCCCGATGGTCCAAAAATCGACATAGAAATATTATCTAAATTATTTCTTTCCCAGGTACAGAGGATGTCCAAAATTTAGATAAACTTATGGAGCAAATGTGCAGCAATAGAACTTCACCTAGAAGAGTATGGATGTTCACGGTCTTCTTTCTGCAGGGCCTGAGCCAAACCGTAACTCTGAGCTGCTATGCTGCTACAAGACCTAATAACAGAACACGTATTTGTTACCTATTTGAAATCGGTGGTCCTGGCCGCGGCTGCTGGTCGGTGTTGGGGTCGGAGTAGCGAAGGGCGCCAGCGGCAGCCTTGGCGTCGGCGAGGCGAGGGCTCGTCAGGTCGGTGCAGGTCGGCGATGAAGGCGTGGGCTTCCAGCACGTGCGCGGAGCTGCCTTGACCGCGGCCTCCGGCGGGCAGAGTAGGAGGCACGTCCGCGGTAGATCCGTTCGGCGCGGCGAGGGTGGTACTGGCCGTGGCTGTTGGTGGGTGTTCGGGTCGGCGTGGCAAAGAGCGGCGGCGGCCTCCGCGTCGGCGAGTTGAGGGCTCCGGTGTCAGGTCCTTCACCGTGCCGTACCCCGACCTCCTGGTACGAATCCTCTTGCTGGTCCACCACCACCTAGCGAGATCGAGAGAAGATCGTGGAGTTGGCTAAACGTCGGGGCCGGCGCGTCGGCGGCGCGAGGAGAGGAGGCGCGAGTAGGAGACGGAGGATCGGCTGGTGAGGAAGATGGAGGACGTCAAAGCCAGGGCAATGACGGCGACGACCGCACGCGACGGTGATGACGGGGGCGGTGGATGAGGACGACGCGCGGGGGAAGCGCGGTGAAAGCGGGCGGGGATCGCAGGGACGGCGATTTCCTTTTCTATCGCGCGGGGCACCGTGCGGGGATGACGATTTCCTTTTCTATCGCGCGGGGATGGCGCGGTGAAGGCGGGCGGGGATCGCACGGGGCTGACCGAGGAGGTGAGGCGAAATTTTGTCGCACCAAATCGATGTCTTATCTTTAGTCTTTTTTAGAGATTAACGTGTATATATATATATAAATAAATATATATATATATATATATATATGCATGTCAACGTTTTTTATATATTTTTTTTGAAATGGTTTTTTTGCTGTATAGGATTTTTATCACAAACGGGGCCGGTGGTTTTTTTTGTGGGAACATTTTTTTTATATGTTTTTTTGAAACGTTTTTTTTGCCGTATATGATTTTTCTTTTTAGAAATGGAGACGGTGGTTTTTTTTGCGGGAATGGTGATTTTTTTTTGTTACGGTGGCGTATATGTTTTTTTTGAATGGGGATGGTGTTTCTTTTGCAGGAACAGGGCGTTTTTTTTTGTTACGGTGGCTTTTTTTTGCCATATATGTTTTTATTTCGCAACTTTTTTTTTGCTAGGGCTGGGCAGATGTTTGTTTTTCGCAGGCGGAAACGTTTTTTTTTCTTGCCGTGCGGGGCGGACGTGTATTTCTTGCCGGGGGGAGCGGTTTTTTTTTTTTTGCTGGGGCGGGGGATGCAGACGATGGCGATAGAAATTTTTTAGGTGCAGAAGACTTGCCCAACCATATCTAAAGGTCTGATGTGAACCAGTCGGTCTATGGAGTAGTCATTCAGCTCTGTGGTTATTGTTTGATGATCTCCTCTGTTTCTTTTATTTTCTTGTCCATCCATCTAACCTCTGACAAAGCATCAGTCTATAGTAAAATTGAGACATGGAGCAGTGACTGATGGTGTACACAGGCATCCTATTTGCAGTGGGAATCAGCAACCAGTTGGACCAGGGAAATGCGCAAAGATGTGGTTTGCATCTATGCTAATTGGTGGTTGAATTATGAGGTATGATTGAATTACAATGATTTTCTACACCTTTCAGTTTCATTCGATGAAATTGGCCAAATCTGTTGTCATGTTCATGTGTGAAGAATGGTTCTACTGTCCTGCTGGTGTGTGGAACCTAATATTTTTGGGCCACCCGGGAGTTCTTCGCAACATGTGTAAATTACTACTGCATATATGCTAGGAATTCTTGAGAATATTGGTCCTATTTTCACAACTTTTTATTCACATATTATTTAACCATCACTAAGGAACCTTTTTATAGGACCAGAAGGCTCATGAAACTATTCCCATAGTTTTAGACCTCCAGTAGTATTTCCTTTGCATGATCGCATCAATTGTTCATATCATAGTTTGAACATTGGAGGACCAATGGTCATGGGTTCACTTTTTACTACTGTTGTGCATGCAGTAATGGATAAGTACCTCGGGAACCTTAGTTTGCAAAGTTGACTACAACGGTCACCAAGTTTGACAAACTCTGGTAGGTTTCAATCATCGATAATGGACTTGGTGCTAACAGAAATTGAAGCACATCTTCCTGCACAGCTCTGCCTGTAGTAATTACTGTTTTTACTTCTCATGAAATTATTGGTTTAAAATTTGTAGTTGATACATAGTTCAACTAATAATAGTGGAGTCAACTGTTCGTAGTTTTGTTTAGATAATAGGCATAACACTGTGCAGCTTGTATCACTAAGACAGTAGAGAAGATTCATTACAAAGTCTGAAAAGCGTTGTATGACACAGGAAAAAAAAACTCGAAACACTACCTTGCAACACACGCTCTAAACAACTTTTCAACTTTCTGTTGCTTAATTCGAGGGACCAGGCGTAACCTTGTTTTTTTTTATTTCCTCTCTGCATCATTATCAGAGTTGAAAGATATTTCCTCTCTGGATCATTAGCAGAGGACGAAGAAAATAATAAGCTTGGCAGCAGGGGTTTTACAATATTTTAATATCATACTACATTTTACTGTTCCTTTTGGTTGCAGCATAGCAGCCATCTTGAAATAAGACAAGCAAATTATGTGGTTGATTTTGAAGTACCCAAAACGATTGTGGATCATTTTTGGATCAGTTACGTTAATATTGACTATTTGGTTTTCTTCATCAGTTTTGAGCAAGTCTTCCAGGCTAAAGCATGTGTTGAGAAAAGCAAAAATGGTTATGATAGGTAAAAGATTCTCCTTATATGTTAATTGTTAAACAATAATGCCTCTGCATTTTTCTAGATTTTGTCCACTATGTGTCTATCAGTTTTCCTAATGTCTGAATCCATTTCGATGTATGTTTGTATCAGTTCAAGAATCTTGATTTCAGTCTAGATGTTTTTCTACTTAAACTGCAATTCATGTACTACTATTTTTTTTCGAACAGAGGATTTCCCCATTTCCATTACTGAATAACAGAAATATGATGATCTACTTCTATTGATAGTACATTTGTGATCATCCAGATTAATTGCCATATGGTCATTCAGACTAATAATGAAGTTCCAGAGCCATTTGGTTGGTGCCTGTAGAGATAAAGGTCCAAGTGGGCGAAAGCAGAAGAACTGCCATGAGCCAAATTGTCCTTTTACGTTTCTAGATTACCTCAGGTGATTGATTTGGAGAGATTTCGGGTGACGTTGGTTACATCAGCTAAATTAGTTAATGACCTCTAATAAACTTGATAGGAGTGCAGTATGACGCGTGTTTGCCATTTTCAGGAGATTCACACTAAAGTTGCAGAACCCACTGAAATTCAGTCTCATGTTATACTTAAATTTATTCACTATTTTGTTGGATGATATGCTATGCCTGATAAAATTATTCTTTTGGCAATATGGTGATCACCTGCTACCTTCGACAGAAATGGCAATGGAAAATATAATCGACAATTCCTGCCTTTGATTTTTCACCTTCTAATTGATATTTGAATGCTTCATCGCATCACTGCTTCTATCGAGATATTTTGCTATTTTTCATGTGGTAGATCAGTAAGTATCTATCTCGTGTTTTTAGAGATTAATACCCTTTCCTCAAGGCAAATAATGCTGTATTCTTTCAGACAACCCCATGCTCAAACAATAATATTGAATTCTTTCAGTCCACCGCCAGCTAGGTCTAACAAAATGATTTAGGTTCATTATGATAATCTTTTTTTTACCTAAACTCGACTAAAATAATATACTGAAATAATGAAGCTTCGAATTTGGATCTGTGCTCCAGTAGTGCAGTTCGTTAGGATATAGATGATGCATTTTGGTATGCGTATGATGCTTGTCATTGTTGTTTTTCCAAATTATAATCTTATTACCTCGGCAAAGATGATGCCTGCACTTCAGTGGAAACTGTTTTAGTTTTGGCTTTGGCTGTTGCCGTCCCCAGTCATTTTCAGATGTACAATCTCTTAGCTTTATATGACCGAATTAAATAGGTATTGGGCCTTTGCCATCACGATGAGAAAAAGTTATATTCCCCCATGTCACAGATATAATAGGCCTAATACAGAAATATAAATGATCGACACATACTATTTTTGTAGACCCCTCGAGTCAAACGACCATCAATACTAGACAGCACAAGTGATTTACAAATTGGGGATTTCCTTTATTTTTATACTTCTCTCCCTATGAACATGACTATTCTAATATCTACCAGCTCTATTTTTCGCATTTCCTTTACAGTTTACACCAGAGATTGTTGCTTTAGATTTGCTGCTTTGTGCTAGGCAACCCTGGGATAGGTTCACAGCTTTGTTTTTTTTACCTCATATACTTGATGAGCCCCAACAACATGTGCTTTCCCGTTTCATTTGTATTTCCTTATGCCGTTGGTTCACAGGAGTGAATCAGTTTGGTGCCTATTCCTGTTAAAGCGTTTTTGCAACCTACATTGTTTTTTGTGCCTAGTTTCTGAAATTTCCGGTTATATTTATGCTCCTTGATTATTCTCCCGTTTGTACTGACTGCTCATACATCATGAATTCAAACAGGCCAAACCTACGCGTGCAAGGACAACCACCAGATCCTCCAACCTGCACCAGGAACAGTAGCTGAACGACGAAAGCAGCAGGGAACAAAAGGTAACGTTATATCGTTTAGATGATTAGTACAAACTGCCCTTGCCAGCTCCCGATGTTAGCATGACATTGTCTTCGCACCGCTAACATTACAATCACTACTTAATAAAATCTGGCCTCATATGTATCTAAGATTTGGAAAATCTGGGGTATAGCCTCCCACCATACTTTGCTGTTACTGCTTGCAGTTATGGGCTCTCAAAGAAATTCCAAAATTCCCTCTTCGTTATTTATCACAGTGGTTTAAAAAAATAGAGTGCTTTTAGAGCTGAAACATCAGGTTGTGCATCAACAGCTTCGCAACAAATTTCTCAACACTCTTCGCTATCTTATATGTTAATTCAAACTTATAGACTCCCTTGGTTGGTTCTGAGGTTGTGGCCTTTTCACTTTTCCCCCTTTTTTCATTGGCAGACCTTATGATTTATTACTTTTAATTGTTATTATTGCCTGTTGTTATCTTCCATATGGTTGGTGCCCTATGAAGTTACTAAGATGGTTCTCCTCCATATGAAGTTCAACTGGAGTTGCCCCACACCCCAACCCTCTTCGCATCCATGAGCTATAAGGGCACCTCTTCTACGACCCAACAACAGTTTTGGAGCATGGATGATATGTGAAAGGGTCTTGCAGTACAACGAGTAATATAGATCTATGTAGTCCTCTTTTTTCCAATCTTACACCATATGTGTATATATATTTACAAATCATGAATCAAACGTATGTTTCCATATTCTCTTAACTGACACGCGCGAGGGCGAGCGCATTGTACTAGTAGGATTTATGTTTTCGGTAGACATCAGAAGTTTAGGATTAATATTGGTGATCCAATGGTAAATACACATTAGTGTATTACTCCATATATATCATCACCATTCGTCATATAAAATTCGGTCTCTGCTCACAAGACGCCAGAGGGGGCGGCGATCTGCCAATGCGAAAATTTGATTTTAGGTGAAAATAAAATCCCCACGCCCAGCAGTGCTGCCAACACAAACCAAAAATTAGATCTCTCTTTTGACCTCCTCATGAAAAATTGGTTAACCATGCCATCGATTTTAGACAAGGGTATTTGCAGTATTGTGATGGCCACATAAAAGCACAAGGAGTCGTCGTCTCCACCTCCATCTTCATTCTCGAGCCGAACAAGCTACACTGTCTCTCCTCCCGCTCCAAAGCCTAGCCCTCTCTGCCACCCTGGTCCGAACCCTAGCTAGGCGCATCGGCACAGTAGCTTGACTCCCTCTCCACTCTCCAGCTGCACCCTCTCTCATACCTTTTTGAACCCTAGCTGGAGCCGGATCTGGATCCGATCCCCTTCGTTGACAGTAGGTCCGCGGACGGTGAAAGGACCACCATCAGTGGTGGTACACGCTAGATCCGGACCCCCTACATCGGCACCCGTTGACAGTTTATAATTGACGTTAGTGAAAAAAGCTTATTGGTAATTCTTAACGCACACAAAAAATTCTGCAAACACACAGATACCATTGTAGCTTTTATCCAAAAGTATTCCAGAGTATCGTATTAAAGAAACTGATAGTGCACATCATGTATCTAATAACTTAGAATACTAACTAGACTAAAGCGGGGATAAGTGGTAAATGATGTGAATTATGTATAATGGCACACACATAGGAGAATTCCATGATAAAAGAGTAGTTTAGCTGAATTGCGAGGACAATGGGAGAGATTAAGGTTTCTAAATACTTCTCTATTACTTTGGTTCTAGAAGGTATAACTGAAGCATGGGTAGATAAAAGCGATCATACAATAACACTTTGGAGCAGCAGTATCTTTCCGACTGTCGAGGGGATGAGAAAGCGTAGTCGAGGGAAGGCTACCTAAAGCTCTACGAACACCAACCCTAATGTGGTGGATTACAACGGCCTAACAGAGTTGTCACCTCTGGGGCTACCATAACTAACCATATGATTGGGCATAATCTCAGGTAACCTATAGTCTATACACCATGTCTCACTATTGATTACTACTCTAATCACATATAATAACTAGAGCACTCAATATGAGCGGAGATCTCATGCCAAACTATGAAAACTATACTAACCAATCACATGAAAGACATACAAGCAAATAGAGAAGATAAATATATTTTAGCATAAATCTTACAAAGGTAAGATACAAAGATATACTAGACCTCTGAAGATTTCTCCAGAACCTAAGCATGGCTCAACTCTCCCTAACTCTCAACTAGAACTAATCTACTAAATTGGAGAGTCTAACCCTAATTTTCCTGGTGTTGTGTCTTGATCCGAAGAGATGAATATGAATTAGTGTTTTAGGGATTGCTCTAGGGAGGGGTGTTGGGGCTAGTATATATAGGGGAGATGGAGTAGAGCGCAAGGAATTGCGACGTCATCGATCCGCGTCACCTCCCTCGACCACCGTTGGATAAACCGACCTAAAACCATCTTAGAATCAATGGTGTAGATCGTTGGAAGGAGTACGAGGTGGCGGAGGGCGAGTGGGCCCCCACTAGGCTGGGTGGCCTCCCTAGTGGGTTGGCTGGCCCGCTATGGTGCCTAATTGGCCCACGCTTCAGCGTGGTGTCTTCTAAAACTTTCTAGAGTTGCCTTTTGCAGTTTTCGCAAGTTGAATCACTTGTTGTCGTCGTTTTGCTTGTTTGGAGTGTATGATAGTGATCCCGAGGCTGTTTTCTAGATAAATCCTCCTGTATACAAATATTCACCAAAGCTCTTGGAATTCATTAGCTTAAACTCCTATACCTATATTTGGTGATGAAATTAAATATATATGCAGGTTATGTTGATGGTTTATAATTGACGTTAGTGACCATCAACAAGCTGCCCTAAGTTTAACCTTTGCCAGTCCTTGAGCAAAGCTAAACTCAGCAATAGATCAGGAGTTGCTACAATGCTTTCACGCCTCAAAAGTACACATGCGTTCAATCAAGAATTCTCCTCCAGATTAGAATAAACTGATCTGTCTTTTAAACTTACCCGTATTACTTTCAATCATGGAGCTTCTTAGCCTTCACTTGGGTCTTGAGCAATTAAAAGATAGAACGATCAAGTCAAGCACTACGTCTCAAAGTTCTTTGCTCAACCATTATTCTAGAGTTTTATAAGTTTTCAAAATAAAACTCAGAGATTCCATTGTATGACACTCTCAAGTCTCTCAATATGTGGTATTTGTAGATCCTCACCATGGTAGAATATTTTACCTTTTCTCTCCTCCTATAACTAAAGCTTATGTGAAGCTCATAGGAGGGGAATAATGATGTATCTATCTCTAAAATGCATGTGTAATTTTTCTAAATGTTGCAGATGGCGCGAGTTAAGTCAAAGTGGATTTTGATGGTAGATAAATGTCATTTTAACCATCAATAAAGCATGAAAAAGGACCTAAATATAAATATCATCTAGCTATAGGGGTTACACTGACAAAATTCCATGAGTTTTGGTGAATATCTATTTCTGCAGGGGGTTATCAGGAAATGACCAAAGAAGGCCCACATGTAATATTTACATAGAGAGAAATACCTCACACACAAGAATACTCTAGAAGACTCCAGAAGACACCAGACCAGACCGAAGGCCGGTTGGCCACGTAGGCAGGGCACCTGCCCTATCCATGTGGGCGTCTGCCCACATACATGGACCAATCAGGTCTAGTCTCGCAGATCCTGCCCCTACCACCTTTGAGGATAAATCTACACCGTGTATCAAGGTTGGTTTGATCTGATAGTCATGGTGCATTTGAGGAGGCTATATAAGCAAGGCCCCTGGCCCTGGGAGAAACTCTAATTCTCATTCAATTCATTATTCATCAAGAGAGAACCCCTGATCAAGCCTTAGAGCCACCATCTCAATTAGATCTCCATAGTCATAGCATAGCTACATAGAATTAGAACTAGAAGGAGTCAAGCTTTGCTTGGTTTTCAGATCTATCAAGAGAGTTCTTGGTAATTCTCTCCTACTTCTATATTTTATGTGTTATTCATATTGTTCATCTGCTACTATGAATATGACTTTGCTCTATTCTATTATATTGGATATGACTTTGCTCTATTTGCTTATATTCTCAATTATAATGTTCTTAGTCTACTTTGGTTATATGCTTGGCATAGTTGGATTAGAATTATATTCAAGTATAGAATCATATATCGCTTGCTCATTGATATCATGGGTGAGTGGTAAATATTGTGTAGGCATGGTGCCTATACCATATTTTCCTGCGATTGCAACCTATATTCCGGATCGTGAGGTAGATCGCGGGAGTGACAGTCCTATTGAGTCCTTTGTAGTCCTCCTCCTGAGTATAGGACAGGTAGAACACAACTATTACAGAAAAGTAATTGCTATGTTCTTCATCTGCCTTCATAATATCCCTATGCGTAGATATAACCTTGTCTTGCCATGATTGCCAAGTGTAATTGCACTAATCATTGTATGCTATGGCTTATAGTTAGAATAACTTAGGATTTATTCTTGTAGTTCGTCCTAGTTCCATGCTAGTGATATAGACTTAGAGTAATCTATTGAGATGTGCTTATCATTTATCATTTACCATTCATTCATTATATATATATATATATATATATATATATATATATATATATATATATATATATATATATATATATATATATATATATATATATATATATATATATATGTATATTTCATGTAACACTTACCCTGTATGAGAGATAGACAAAGACATGGTTATACTCTCCATTATCACATGCAGTGATGCTCATTGCTCATATCCTTAGCTATCCCTTCCCATGGGTAAAAATATAAATAACGATACCTGGTTTACTCATGGTTAAAATGCTATATCGGTATTATCTGTGCACTCGCGGATTTCATATTTATTTCTAGAGGAGCATTTGCATTTATATAATACCACATTTCGAGCGCCATGCTGGGGATGAAAACCTAGCTTAAGTGACGCTAAGAAATGCCAACAAGCATTTTTGGCGCCGTTGCCGGGGAGGGTTGATTAAGCTATTCAAAAGGATATGAGCCATCACTTGCATCCACTAATGTGATCAAGAAACCATCATTTTCTCTACTCATATAGCTTTACCCTTGTCTTTTGTCTATTTTCTATATCATATGCAGGGTAATGTATGAATAGGTTTGACCTTCTAGATAATTTTATTGATAATCCAAAAGCATTATTCAGAAGGTGTTGACATCTTGATGAGGACAAGGCATCTTCGGATATGAACAATGATTATAAGGTGCACTCGTTCCTACATTTGCATAGTGGCTTTGGTTACAATTCACTTGGTTCCACATGTATATTTGATTGTAGGTTCAAATGTGTTTCATAATGGAAGTTCATCAAAGTTGAACTTTTGGTTCGTCGGCAGCCCGACAGTGCCTCATTCGGAAGGCCATAACTCATCCATTCGGAGTGCGATCGAGGTCAATGAGCACTTGATGGAAAGCTTGTTTGATAAGCTTTCAAATAGATCTGGTCCTATCTCAATATCACGTCGAGAAGCCTCCAAATCACTAGTATATTCTGTCGTTATTTCTAGCGAGAGCTACACTGTCGTCATGGGCTTGTTAGACATCCTTGAGACCTAGGCCTAAGTTGGAGCACACCCCAAGAAGATGGAGAATACCTAAGAGATGGCCTTAGATGTCCACCTCCTTGGCCACCACCTTAGGAGGCCAGCAAGGACATCCAAGCCAAGCCAGAGGCCCAGTCCAATCCGAGTTCGAGTCTGCCTCGGCCATCAGGACCAGTCTGCAATAAAACGGATGCCTAGGACGCATCCGAACTCCGTTTTCAATGATCCACATATGGATGGAAAGATAATTTGATAAGGAAACCAATCCAAGTGGTTTCACTTCAAAAGCTCTTCGGAATCAATGGGAATCATCGAAACAAGTCAGCGTCCAGAATCTATCACGGTGCTGCGACACCTTCTTTTGGGCCGTTGGGCCTTGTAACATGTTGAGACACCTTTAGGACGTGAAGAGGGATCCTTGAACGTCCCTTAGGCTATATAATCAGTAGTCACCACCTACTTTAGGGTTTGTGTTTTGTTTTAGATCAATCTATCATTGAACAGTCGCCGTTATCGGTTTGCAAGACCCCAACTTTAAGTGCTTAATCATTCATCTGCAATTGTCACTTCAATTGAGTTGCGTTTTATCTTGTTCTTGCTTGTGTTCTTCGATTCACAGCAGGGATTAGCCTTCTTGGCGAGGTCAACTAGATTGTGACACGATTGATAACCAAAGGAGACGTGGTGCTAAGGTTGCAGGGTTTGGGTCTTTGTGATCTGAAGCCGGATCGGTGTGTCGCTCTCCGAACAAATCGTTGTTTATCTTGAACCTGACGGAAGATCGGGATCTCTGTCCCCATTAAAGTGGTAATTAGAGCTAAGGTATACCATCAGGTTCACATTTATTTCCTCGTTTGAGTGTTTCACATTCGTCCCATAGTCCAGTGCCATACTTGTTTTTCCTGTCCTAGAACCTTCCGTGCCATAGTCTTTGCATATTTTAGTTTCAGAGTTCGCTTTGTTGAGTTTGTGTCCTAGGTCAATGTCTTGTTGCTGGTTTAGATTGTGTTCTTTTCTAATTTGTGTTGATCCCTCCACCCGCCGCTATTCCGTATCACCATCGGTTTGCATCTTGTGTCCACTAAAACCCTTATTCGAGCAGCTTCCTTAAAACAGTCATGACGTTTGCATCCGAACTCGAAACGGGGAAAATTTTATATCTACGGAGAACGCCAGAAAATTTTAGATCTATTTCATCCCAGCGTTGCTGGGTTCGCAAAAATTAGATTTGCGAAATTCGATTAGGAATATTGAGTTTCTGGGCCCACAAGTTTTGGTATGCTTTTTAGAGCACAGTCCTAATTTTCTATAGGCCACATCTTTTATTCAATTGAGCTCAAATTTTTTATGGTTTATTCTTGTGTGCTCCTTGCTGAGAAAAAATATCAAAAGAGCAAAAGCAAGAAAAAAAAGATTGGACAAAAAATAAAAGAAAAAAATAGTAAAAGAGAATAGAAGATATCGAAAAGGAGCACATAAGGAACACTCAATAGCTCTATTGATTGTGGTACCTTTTGCCTTGTTCATATCCGTTGCTACCTTTAATACTTGTTTCCTTTCATCCTTGTTTCCTCTCTTGTTTATCACAACTGGTGATAGGAACACGTATAGGCCAGCAACTAGGACAAGTGCTCTAGACATTTATTCAATATTGCTGTCTGTCACTGACTTGTGTGCCACATATATATATTTGTTTTTTTGTGCCTACCAAGCTCCACATATATAATTCAGATCAGCACAGAAAAAAGGTCCTTGCAATCTCGGTACCACTACCTCATAGGTGTCACGAACCAGCCGCCGGTTGTACCGCCCACTGCTTGCATTGGTAAGAACTTTGTAAGAGCTTGGTAAGACGCTTCCACTTGCTGTCAAAAGTGATACCACTGCAACCATGTAGTCATTTGATAGGGATAATATTTTTCTATTGTCTTTTGCTGTCTTCTAACAATGACAGGTTGTTCGTATCCACCGACTTATGATGGTATAGGTGCTGATGAGTACATGGAGTGGGAAATTGCCATCGACAATATATTTGCTACTCGCTTTATGTGTCCAAGGAGGAAGGTAAAAAATGCAGTTAGTGTTTTACGACATTCTGCTTTATCTTGGTGGGAGTCTTTAGATCCTTCTAATAAGCCTCAAACTTGGAATGATATGAAACTTCTTATGCGAGAAACCTTTGTTAATCCACCTCCTATTTTGACTTCATATGATGAGGTGCACCATTTAGAGGAAGAGTCGGTTGTTATTCCTCCTGCTATGCCTAACCTTTTGCAGGACAATGTAGAAAAGAGCAAGGATGATGTGACAGAAAATGAGAAGCTCACAGCCTCATGTGAAAATTTAGAACCATCAACTATTACCCCTGCTGAACATGAGAGCAAAGGTAATGTCCATGATGCTAAACTCACAGAATGTGAGAGTTCTCTTGTTGTGTTGAATTTTTCCACCAATCATGCTATGATAGAGAAAAATTTAGTGGAGCATTCGCTTGATTTACCTTTGTCACAAGATGATTTGCTTGATGTTTCTTGTGACGAAGATGACTTGCATCATGATATTTATGTTATACCCATGCAATCATTGAAGAATGATCACGCTATATGTGTGCTAAAAATGAGCACTTGTGCCGAAAATAAACTTGTTATTCATAATGCTAGTGAAGTTGATGAGCTGAAATTATTCTATTCTTTAAATACTTTGGGTTACATTGAATTTGATGTTCCGTGTAATCTTAGTTCTTTAGAGGAGAAACTTTATGCCTATGCTGATTTGCCATGGTTCTCTAGACATACATATCATTTTATTGGAAAATATAATTATACAGGAGAGTATAAGGTGCATCGTGTCTATATTTGTTCAAATCTGAAATCTCCTTATATGGTGCAAAAGTATGATCAACCAAAGGATTGCAATTGCTATAATCTTGTCATGTCGAGTTCCCCTAGTTTTATTATAAAGAAACATGTTAAATTTCAAGGAGAGCAATGTTGGCTACTACCAACAATGTTTTCTTCATCTAATCCCAAATCGAGGACGGTTTGTTGTCAAGAAGGGGAGGATGATGAGGACAAGGCACCTTCGGATATGAACAATGATTATAAGGTGCACTCGTTCCTACATTTGCATAGTGGCTTTGGTTACAATTCACTTGGTTCCACATGTACATGTCACTATTTGATTGTAGGTTCAAATGTGTTTCATAATGGAAGTTCATCAAAGTTGAACTTTTGGTTCGTCGGCAGCCCGACAGTGCCTCATTGGGAAGGCCATAACTCATCCATTCGGAGTGCGATACACCGATCCGGCTTCAGATCACAAAGACCCAAACCCTACAACCTTAGCACCACGTCTCCTTTGGTTATCAACCGTGTCACAATCCAATTGACCTCACCAAGAAGGCTAATCCCTGCTACGAATCGAAGAACACAAGCAAGAATAAGATAAAACGCAACTCAATTGAAGTGACAATTGCAGATGAATGATTAAGCACTTGAAGTTGGGGTCTTGCAAACCGATAACGGTGACTGTTCAATGACAGATTGATCTAAAACAAAACTCAAACCCTAAAGTAGGTGGTGGCTACTGATTATATAGCCTAAGGGACGTCCAAGGATCCCTCTTCATGTCCTAAAGGTGTCTCAACACGTTACAAGGCCCAACGGCCCAAAAGAAGGTGTCGCAGCACCCTGACAGATTCTGGATGCTGACTTGTTTCGACGATTCCTGTTGATTCCGAAGAGATTTTGATGTGAAACCACTTGGATTGGCTTCCTTATCAAATTATCTTTCTATCCATATATGGATCATCGAAAACGGAGTTCGGATGCATCCTGGGCATCCGTTTTATTGCAGACTGATCCTGATGGCCGAGGCAGACTCGAACTCGGATTGGACTGAGCCTCTGGCTTGGCTTGGACGTCCTTGCTAGCCTCCTAAGGTGGTGTCCAAGGAGGTGGACGTCCAAGGCCATCTCTTAGGTGTTCTCCATCTTCTTGGGGCGTGCTCCAACTTGGGCCTGGGTCCCAAGGATGTCTAACAAGCCCATAACGACAGTGTAGCTCTTGCCAGAAATAGCGACAGAATATATTGGTGATTTGGAGGCCTTGCCTATGTGATATTGAGATGGGACCAGATCTATTTGAAAGCTTATCAAACAAGCTTTCCATCAAGTGCTCATTGACCTCGATCGCACTCCAGATGGATGAGTTATGGCCTTCCCAATGAGGCACTGTCGGGCTACCGACGAACCAAAAGTTCAACTTTGATGAACTTCCATTATGAAACACATTTGAACCTACAATCAAATAGTGACATGTACATGTGGAAACAAGTGAATTATAACCAAAGCCACTATGCAAATATAGGAACGAGCGCACCTTATAATCATTGTTCGTATCCGAAGGTGTCATGTCCTCATCATCCTCCCCTTCTTGACAACAAACCGTCCTCGGTTTGGGATTAGATAAAGAAAACATTGTTGGTAGTAGCCAACATTGCTCCCCTTCTTGAAATTTAACATGTTTCTTTATAATAAAACTAGGAGAACTCGACATGACAAGATTATAGCAATTGTAATCCTTTGGTTGATCATACTTTTGCACCATATAAGGAGATTTCAAATTTGAACAAATATAGACACGATGCACCTTATACTCTCCTTTACAATTATATTTTTTAATAAAATGATATGTATGTCTAGAGAACCATGGCAAATCAGCATAGGCATAAAGTTTCTCCTCTAAAGAACTAAGATTACACGTAACATCAAATTCAATGTAACCCAAAGTATTTAAAGAATAGAATAATTTCAGCTCATCAACTTCACTAGCATTATGAATAACAAGTTTATTTTCGGCACAAGTGCTCATTTTTAGCACACATATAGCGTGATCATTCTTCAATGATTGCATGGGTATAACATAAATATCATGATGCAAGTCATCTTCATCACAAGAAACATCAAGCAAATCATCTTGTGACAAAGGTAAATCAAGCGAATGCTCCACTAAATTTTTCTCTATCATAGCATGATTGGTGGAAAAATTCAACACATCAAGAGAACTCTCACATTCTGTGAGTTTAGCATCATGGGCATTACCTTTGCTCTCATGTTCAACAGGGGTAATAGTTGATGGTTCTGAATTTTCACATGAGGCTGTGAGCTTCTCATTTTCTGTCACGTCATCCTTGCTCTTTTCTACATTGTCCTGCAAAAGGTTAGGCATAGCAGGAGGAATAACAACTGACTCTTCCTCTAAATGGTGTACCTCATCATATGAAGTCAAAACAGGAGGTGGATTAACAAAGGTTTCTCGCATAAGAAGTTTCATATCATTCCAAGTTTGAGGCTTATCAGAAGGTTCACATTTATTCCCTCGTTTGAGTGTTTCGCATTCGTCCCATAGTCCAGTGCCATACTTGTTTTTCCTGTCCTAGAACCTTCCGCGCCATAGCCTTTGCATATTTCAGTTTTAGAGTTCGCTTTGTTGAGTTTGGGTCCTAGGTCAAAGTCTTGTTGCTGGTTTAGATTGTGTTCTTTTCTAATTTGTGTTGATCCCTCCACCCGCCGCTATTCCGTATCACAATCGGTTTGCATCTTGTGTCCACTAAAACCCTTATTCGAGCAACTTCCTTAAAACAGTCATAACTTTTGCATCCAAACTCGAAACGGGGAAAATTTTATATCTACGGAGAACGCCAGAAAATTTTAGATCTATTTCATCCCAGCAAAGCTGGGTTCGCAAAAATTAGATTTGCGAAATTCGATTAGGAAAATTAAGTTTCTGGGCCCACAAGTTTTGGTATGCTTTTTAGAGCACAGTCCTAATTTTCTATAGGCCACATCTTTTATTCAATTGAGCTCAAATTTTTTGTGGTTTATTCTTGTGTGCTCCTTGCTGAGAAAAAAATATCAAAAGATCAAAAGCTAGAAAAAAATATTGGACAAAAAAAATAAAAGAAAAAAATAGTAAAAGAGAATAGAAGATATCGAAAAGGAGCACATAAGGAACACTCAATAGCTCTATTGTTTGTGGTACCTTTTTACTTGTTCATATCCGTTGCTACCTTTAATACTTGTTTCCTTTCATCCTTGTTTCCTCTCTTGTTTGTCACAACTGGTGATAGGAACACGTATATGCCAGCAACTAGGACAAGTGCTCTGGACATTTATTCAATATTGCTGTCTGTCACTGACTTGTGTGCCACATATATATATTTATTTTTTTTGTGTCTCCCAAGCTCCACATATATACTTCAGATCAGTACAGAAAAAAAAGGTCCTTGCAATCTTGGTACCACTACCTCATAGGTATCACGAACCAGCCGCCGGTTGTACCGCCCACTGCTTGCATTGGTAAGAACTTTGTAAGAGCTTAGTAAGACGCTTCCACTTGCTGTCAAAAGTGACACCACTGCAACCACGTAGTCATTTGATAGGAATAATATTTTTGTATTGTCTTTTGCTGTCTTCTAACAATGACAGGTTGTTCGTATCCACCGACTTATGATGGTATAGGTGCTGATGAGTACATGGAGTGGGAAATTGCCATCGACAACATATTTGCTACTCGCTTTATGTGTCCAAGGAGGAAGGTAAAAAATGCAGCTAGTATTTTGCGACATTCTGCTTTATCTTGGTGGGAGTCTTTAGATCCTTCTAATAAACCTCAAACTTGGAATGATATGAAACTCCTTATGCGAGAAACCTTTGTTAATCCACCTCCTATTTTGACTTCATTTGATGAGGTGCACTATTTAGAGGAAGGGTTTGTTGTTATTCCTCTTGCTATGACTAACCTTCTGCAGGATAATGTATATAAGTGAGAGGATGACATGGAAGAAAATGAGGAGCTCACAACCTCATATGCAAATTTAGAACCATCACTTCATAATGCACCTATTACTCCTGCTGAGAACACAGGTAATGCCCATGGTCCTACACTCACGGAAGGTGAAAATTGTCTTAATGTACTAAATTTTTACACAAACCATGCTATCATAGAGCAATTGTTAGTGGAACCCTCTCTTGATTTATCTCTGTCCCATGATAATTTTCTTGATGTTCCTTGTGATAAAGATGAATTAGTTGATGATGCTTCAATTTTCAATGTTTTGGAACTAATTCCTTATGCTGAACATAAACGTTTGTTTCCCATTGCTACCGAAAAAAGAAAAGAAATTATTGTATGCTTCAAATACTTTGGGTTATATTGAGTTTGATACTTTATATGCTCTTAGTAGTTTAGAAGAGAAACTTAAATGTGTTGAATTGCCATGGTTGTCTACTTGTACATATCATTTTATTGGAAAATATAATTGTAAAGGAGAGTATATGGTGCATCGTGTTTATATTTGTTCAACTCTGAAATCTCCTTTCATTGTGCAAAAATATGATCAACTAGAGGGCACCAATAGCGATAATGTTGTCATGTCAAAATTTCCAAGTTTTGTAATGAGGCAACAGGTTAAATTTCAAGAAGAGGAGCAATGTTGGCTACTACCGACAACTTGTCCACCAGCTAAGCTCAAACCGTGGACGGTTTGTTGTCAAGAAGGGAAGGATGATGAGGACATGGCACCTTCGGATATGAACAATGATTATAAGGTGCGCTCATTCCAACATTTGTATAGTGGCTTTGGTTATAATTCACTTGGTTCCACATGTACATGTCACTATTTGATTGTAGGTTCAAATGTGTTTCATAATGGAAGTTCATCAAAGTTGAACTTTCGGTTCGTCGGCAGCCCGACAGTGCCTCATTGGGAAGGCCATAACTCATCCATCCGGAGTGCGATCAAGGTCAATGAGCACTTGATGGAAAGCTTATTTGATAAGCTTTCAAATAGATCTGGTCCCATCTCAATATCACGTCGACAAGGCCTCCAAATCACTAGTATATTCTGTCGCTATTTCTGGCGAGAGCTACACTGTCATCATGGGCTTGTTAGACATCCTTGGGATCTAAGCCCAAGTTGGAGCACGCCCCAAGAATATGGAGAATACCTAAGAGATGGCCTTGGACGTCCACCTCCTTGGACACCACCTTAGGAGGCCAGCAAGGACGTCCAAGCCAAGCCAGAGGCTCAGTCCAATCCAAGTTCGAGTCTGCCTCGGCCATCAGGACCAGTCTGCAATAAAACGGATGCCCAGGACACATCCGAACTCCGTTTTCGATGATCCACATATGGATGGAAAGATAATTTGATAAGGAAACCAATCCAAGTGGTTTCACATCAAAAGCTCTTCGGAATCAATGGGAATCGTCGAAACAAGTCAGCATCCAGAATTTGTCAGGGTGCTGCGACACCTTCTTTTGGGCCGTTGGGCCTTGTAACATGTTGAGACACCTTTAGGACGTGAAGAGGGATCCTTGAATGTCCCTTAGGCTATATAATCAGTAGCCACCACCTACTTTAGGGTTTGGGTTTTGTTTTAGATCAATCTGTCATTGAACAGTCACCGTTATCGGTTTGCAAGACCCCAACTTCAAGTGCTTAATCATTCATCTACAATTGTCACTTCAATTGAGTTGCGTTTTATCTTGTTCTTGCTTGTGTTCTTCGATTCGCAGCAGGGATTAGCCTTCTTGGCGAGGTCAACTGGATTGTGACACGGTTGATAACCAAAGGAGACGTGGTTCTAAGGTTGCAGGGTTTGGGTCTTTGTGATCTGAAGCCGGATCGGTGTGTCGCTCTCCGAACAAATCGTTGTTTATCTTGAACCTGACGGAAGATTGGGACCCCGTCTCCATTACATCTCTAACACGATTACAAATAAGGTAGATCAAACCCTACCTCAGTAAAGGCATTAGAGACATACGAGACATCTCTTAGCATTGCTTAAGCCCAGTTATCATCCCCAACATAAAACCAAAAGTTGTGGTTGTACTTATGATCATAGCACTTATAAAATATGAATAAAGGTTATCTGCAAGCACACAGATAAAATACACCCGTTGTAGCATTTCACCCAGGAAAGTTCTAGGTATCGTTATTTATAATTCTACCACTGGGAAGGCACTTGGAGGTATGAGGATTAAAAGCTATATCTTACACTTGTGATAAGAGTTCCACTAGATCAATCTCAAAACAGGGATCAATCATAATAAAGGATAATTAATAATAGATCATGGTAATTCTAAAAGGGGTTCCACCGAGCATTTTTCTACTTGGACATGACTCTAGAAAGAACTAGAAAATAGAGACTAACTCCTAGGGTTATTCTAACTATAGGTCATTGAGCTATGTCAATTAGGGCAATTACATTTAGCAATCATGGTCAAGGTAATTGTTGACGGTAGATAAGTATCCTTTTTAAACCGTCAACATAGCAAGAGAAAGGGCTAAAACATGTTTACCTACTAGATATAGGGGTTTCACTGACAGAATTCCATGAGTTTTGGTGATTGTCTATTTCTGCAGGGGGTTATCAGAAAGAGAACCAAAAGAGGTCCACATGTCAGATTTACGTAGAGAGAAATAGGCATACGTATTAAAAAGAATACTCTAGAAGACTGGAGAAGGTGACCCTGCAAATCTAGGCCCACCTGGCAGCCAGCGAGGGGCGGCCGCCCAGAGGGCAAGGGTGGCCGCCTCTCCTCCACCAATCTGGGAGAGTCTCACGGATTATGCCTCCACCGACTTTGAGGATGAATAAAAACCGTTCATTTAGGTCGGTTTGATCCAAGGGCTGTGGTGCTTCCTAGAGGGCTATATATTCAGAGCCCTTGGCCCTAGGAGAAACCCTAATCTAATTTAATTCAATTCAATTCAAGAGTTCATTCTCTCATCTGAAGAATTCAGAGAAGCCTAGAGCCACCATCTCAATTAGAGCTCCATAGTTTAGTAGCTTTGCTACATAGGAATAGATCTAGAGAGAGTCAAGCCTAGCTTGGAGTCCGGATCTGTCAGAGTTCTTGGTAAATTTCCTCTACATTCTTGTAATATTAATCATTGTTCTTGCTACTATGAATAGTACATTATTCTATTCTATTATATCAGACTTGACTTTGCTCTATTTGATTATGTTCTCAATTATATTGTTCTTAGTTTACTTTGATTATATGTTTCGCATAGTTGGACTAGAATTATGTTTATTCATAGGATCGTATAGCGCTTGCTCATTAGATCGATGGGTGAATGGTAAATATTGTGTAGGCGTGGTGCCTAGACTGTATTTATCTGCGATTACACCCTATATTTCGGATCGTGAGGTAGATCGCGAGAGTGACAGTCCTGTTGAGTCCTTTGTAATCCTTCTCCCGATATAGGACTAGTAGAATACCCCTATTACACTGAAGAGATTGCTCTGTTCTTGATCTTCTTTGGTAATATCACTATGCATAGGTATAACCTTTTCCCGCCATGATTGCTAGATGTTATTGCACTAATCATTGTATGCTTTGACCTTATAGTTAGAATAACTTAGGATTTATCCTTGTAGATCGTCCTAGTCCATGCTAGTGTTATAAACTTAGAGTACTCTATTGAGATGATTATCATTGTTTTATGTGGCTATGTGCTCTCATTTATCATATGTCAATCACTATTCATTTCTATATTTTATGTGACACTTACCCTGTATGAGAAGACAAATAAAGACAAGGTTAAGCTCTCCATTATCATAGGCAGTGCTCATTGCTCATTATCCAGCGCATTCCCTTCCTAGTGGTAAAATTATAAATAACGATACCTGGATTACTCCCGGTTAAAATGCTACGATGATATTTTCTGTGCGCTTGCGAAAACCCTTTTATTCTAGTTGTGCATAAGAAATGTCAACAAGCATTTTTGGTGCCGTTGCCGAGGAAGGTTGAAAGCCAATGGATAATGAGCATCACTACATCCACTAATGTGATTGAGCACCTTCACCATTCTCTACTCATACAACCTTACCCTTGTCTTTTGTCTATTCTATATATTATATGTAGGGTAATGTATGAAAAAGTTTGACCTTCCAGATAACTATCTCGACAATCCAGAAGCATTATTCCAGAAGTCCAGAGCCAAGTTGAGGAAGACCCAACCATCATCATCATTGTCTCAACTTGAAAGTTCATTGGATTCGGAAGATCAAACTTTTGTTCGAAACTTGACACCAGCATTTGAAGCCATGGCCAACAAGTCACTCCGCGAGTTCTTAGCTTCCACTACGGACAACATCCGTACTGGACTAGCTACGAACATTGACAAGTCTTTTGAGCTCAAGCCTGCGCTAATCAACATGGTGCAAGCAAGTCAGTTCTATGGAAAGGCCCATGAAGATGCTAGTGCTCATCTTCAACACTTTTTGGAGATCTGCAGCACTTTCACCATCAAGGATGTCCCCAGAGATGCTATACTACTTCGCCTCTTCCCATTCTCACTCTTGGGGAGAGCAAAGCAGTGGTTCTACGCCAACAAGGAGAAGAATAATACATGGGCGAATCATTCCACCAATTTCCTGGCGAAGTTCTTTCCCATCGGCAAGACAAATGCTCTCTGTGGGAAAATATCAAGCTTTCAGCAACAACATGATGAGACTATCCCAGAAGTTTGGGAGCGCTTTTAGGACTACATCCTCGAATGTCCTCATCATGGAATGGAGAATTGGCTGCTCATGCAAACGTTCTACCATGGGCTCCGCAACAGCACCCGTGAAACCATGGATGCTGCTGCTGGAGGTGCGTTCTTATCACTAACCATTTCTCAAGCTACAACTCTTGTGGAGAAGATGGCGTCCAACCAAGGTTGGAGTGAGGAGAGAACTCAAACCCACAAGAGAGGTGGAGGTATGCACCAGCTCAAGGAGGTAGACATGTTGTCTGCCAAGATGGACCTGCTGATGAAGAGGCTCGATGAGAGAGCCACTGAGAAGAAAGAAGTCATGCACGTACATGATGCCCACATGACTTGTGAATAGTGTGGAGAAACTGGGCATATGGGTGCCAATCGCCCAGAGCTGAAGGAGGATGTGAACTATCTCAACAACAACAACAATAACTACTATCGTCCTCAGTAGAATCAAGGCTGGAATCAATAGCAGAGGCCTAACTACTCAGGTAACTACTCAGGTAACTATCAAGGTAACAACTCCTCTTACAATAATTTCAATCAGCCACCTTTAAGAGAGTTAGTGCTCAGCCAAGGCAAGTTAATGGATAGTCTGTCCAAGAAGCTAGCATCCAATGACAAAAACTCTAGAAACAATTAGCAATAGAATGGATGGTTTTTCCAATGCTATAAAGAACCAACTTAGCTTCAACAAGATGCTAGAGTCTTAGTTACAACAACTTGCCAACTTTGTTCCCTCCGCCGATCAAGGTAAAATGCCAGGACAACCAGAAGGGTTAGAAACTACAAATCTTGTAGACATATTCAATGCAGGAAGCTACTAGAGTGACCCTCCAAGAGGATCATGGATTGACTCAACTCTGCCAATCAAGAAGGGCGATCCAGGGAGACCGGTCATCCCGATCTCCATTGGAAGTGTTAACTTCAACGAGGCGATCTGTGACTTCGGCGCAAGCATCAACATCATGCCCAAGGTGATATGTGAGAAAATATTCAATTATCCTTTATTATACACAACCATGTGCTTGTAGCTTGTAGATCAGTCACTTTGCTACCCCATGGGAGTACTAGAAGACATCTGTGTGCGAGTGGGCAACTCGTACGTTCCTGCAGACTTCGTGGTAGTGGATACAGGCTATAACACCCTAGGTGTTAGGCTTGCTTTTTGGCACTTGCATTGCATGGGCCTAAGCATCAATTATTCATATATGAGCATGGAACATATATGATGCACTAGTGCAACATGTGAAACATGCCTATATGGAATGTGCTTTGAAACATCTGCAACATCTCCTTGAAATATATGCAACATATCTTTGTTAATTGTGTTTCAAGTGTGTATGTTAGGTGCTCATGCTTGGTAATGCAAGTGAGTGTTGATGTCACTTCTTTCATGTGTCTCACATCACTCTCTATCTATAGTGGCCCCCTAGAAAAGTTTCATGGAGTTCGGAATTAAAAAGTCACATGAAATGATAAGTTACATGCTTGTTTGGATTATAACTGAAACATACTTCCGAAACCAGGAAACATGTTTTACATTCCATGTGAACTGGTGTTTATGCAACATACAAATGCAACATGTGCAACACATCTAGGACACATGTGGAACAACCTAGTGAAACATGTGTAGCATGTACCTTGCAACAACAGTATGAAACAAGTGAAATAGAGCTTTGAAACAAGCATTTCAAATGTAGTGATTCCTATGTTTCAATGCATGTGAGGCCTATATTCGTGTGCAACCTATGCATGGTGTGTATGTTTAGCCTCTACAATACCTTAACTATGCTTAGGACACTTAATGGAGCAATGTTCATGTTGACCATGTTGACTAATTAAGTCTCTAAGTGATAGTTGACATTGATTTGACCTTGTTTGACCTAGAGAGCACAGTTGCTTGACTATTTTAAAAGGGTAGCTAAAAGTGTTTTCATGTAGCTGCACCCTTAAACAAAGTTGTAGCAAATTTGTTATGGAACAAAAGTTGTTTAATGACCATCTCATGAAAATGACCAGAATAATCTAAAAGGTGGCCCACAAGCCAGGAATAGGGGCTGACTGGCACTTGGAAAATTTAGCTAAGTCGTTATGCTGTTTTAGTGCTAAGTGCCTTAGTTGGAGCTTTATATCTTGCAACACAAGCTGATTCAAACCTTGATCCTTAAATAATAATTGTATTTTGGTTTGAGTACTACAAACTTTGTTTAATGAGAAAGAGCTGATTTTGTGCCTAGCTTGGTCAAATAGGGTTCGCAAAATCGAATCTTGTGCTGTTTTCAGGGACGAAAAAAATTGGTTAAGTCTGGATGACGGAATTCCGGGATTTCGTTTTCGTGTACCTATCTTTGGCGAATATTAGTTTGCAAACCATGTCGATTTTGGCCAAACTTCTTTAAGAAAAGTTGTCGATCTCATATAGCTCTACAACACTATGGAATTTGTTTAGCATTTCCTTACTCGATTTGGGAGATGGAGACGGACGAACAATGCAGTTTTAGCTAGTTTCAAACTGAACTGCAGGGTTCAATTTCGGGTACCCTCCTTTGTAGGTTTGTGTCTCTCCAGCCGTGCTGAATTAGACTTAGATTCTTTAACTAAAGTTTGAGTACACTTGTAGCTCTACAATTTTGTCAATTATACCATGAGCTAATTCGAGCTAATTTGGGAGTTGTTGATCGACGAAAATGGAGTTTCCGCTATACATTTGAGGTGGTATTGGAAGTTTGAAATTGCTGAAGCAGCAGCAATGGCCGAGCGCCGTGTACCGAGGCCGAGCGCCACGTGGCCCTCTGGTGCCCTCGCTGCTCGACACCTCACGCCCACGCGTCCTCACGTCAAGTGAAGAGGCCGGCGGCCTCTGCCCTCTCCATTCTCCTTCTCCCTCTCGCTCTCTGCCTTTCTCTTGCTATGGCCGAGCAACAGAGCTTGCGCCGCCGCTGCTCCTCCGCCGCAGCCGGTCCTTCCTCCTCTCTTCTTCGGTTGTGTTGACCATCGCGCTGCCCTTTCCCAACCACCCTCGCCCTTGCCGCTCGCACGCACCGAGCACGGCCGCTCTGCCATGGCCGGTGGGCCAAGCTCACTACCACCCGCATCCTCGCTGCCCCATGGCCGCCGTCGTTCCATCTCCTTGTCGTGCCCCTCTCCGTCCCAACCAAGCATGGCATCGCCTTCTCCCGCTCGCGCCACACCTCCTGCATTCATTGGTCGGTTGCCTTCATCATCGAAGCACCTCGCCGCCTGTGCCACGTCCGCTGCCAGCTCCTGTGCTCGTGGCTAGGAGGCCACGGCTCATCTTCCGGCCATCCGCGACCACCAAAGGGTGCGCACGAGGCCCCTAGTGCTCCCCCGCCCCTCAGCCACGGCCGACAAGTCTCCTACGGCCGGCTTCCACGAGCTCCGGTGACCCTTCCTCTGTAAATCCCGACCAAGGGCCCCGGCCTCGAATTGGACTAAAGCTAGGGGCCTATCTGCACAGCCGTAGGCTCATATGAATTGTGCCGCGAGGACTGTTTTGTGATGATTTTGCAGGAACTTTGAAATTACATAGTAAATCATAGGAAATTCGTAAAATAGTAAATGAGGACTTTTTGGAATCCTTGTGAAATTGTCTATGCAATAGATCTATAATATGGCATATTTTAGTTTAATTTTTTTGCTGTAAAAATAGATTTTTCATATTAGGTTTTTAATACTAGTTGTATTTGTCTTTTTCATAACTGTCATTGTAGGGCTCCAAATGAAGTGAAATTTTTGTGGAATGCTACTCCTGTGATGTTTGATGTGTGGTAAAAAGTTCATGAATTTTGGTGGTAGTATGAGTGAGTTATTGATTCATCTTGCTCTCACATGATTTATTGTAATAGCTATTTGTCTTTTTTATAGAGGTTGATATGATTTTCCAAATGGCTTAAAATTTGGATAGTAGACTATTGAGAGGATATTTAGGCCACTGTAATTTTGGTAGAATTTATTGTGCACTTTTGTATGTGTTCATAATTCCACCTAATTATCTAGGTAAATTAAGAAATGTATTAAAATAATTTATTTAGCAATGGACACTATGTTTTCTGGTGTTCATTAGTCATGTGTAACATGTTGGTAAAGTTGTTTTTGCACAATTATATGTTTACAACATATGTTAAAAATTATTTCTCGCAATTATTGGTTTCTGGACAGATCTGGGAACTTAGCAAAGTTCTTCATGATCATGTGCTTTGTTGTAAAACTTGTTTATACAAAAGTTGTAGATAATTTATGTATCTAGCTACTATTAAAATTTGGTGGCATTTGGCCATGTGGTTTAGGATTTATAGCTGTTTAAAGTCAGGTCCCAGATTTGGTTGCTCTCTGTTTGGAGCAGACCAGATTTTGTAGTTTTATCTTTTTGACCTATTAAACTTGGGAATAAGGCTTAGGTGATATTAAATGAATTGTAGACAATTTCATAAGATTTCTAGAATGTCTTGTTGCACATCATTTAGATTTGTAAAACTCTAGATATGATTGATTTACTCAGCTACTGCATGTATGTTTCGAAAGTGGCAGATTCTAGTTTTAGTGCTTTGATTCACTTTGCCATGCTTGTGTGTTGAAGTGTGACTCATATCCTTGATGGTACTTGGGTTAGTACCCTGTGATCTTATGAGACTTGTGTCTTGATTGATGTGCTTGCCATCTTCTATATACCGCCTTAGTGAGGATCAAGTTAATTAGCTCTAGGTGCTTATGTGAACCTCGGTATGCTTGCTTGATTTATTTGTTTATTGCATTCCTATGTATTCATACATATGCATTGTTGCACCTCATTTAGGTACGTTAGCTAAAGCACGTGAAGGACCTGATGGAGAGCCAAACCCGAAGATGGAGTTGATGGATCCATCCCGAAGATAGAAGGATCGGACAAGTGCTAGATTGGAGGATGCTCGCCAAGCGAGTTTCATGTGACAAACACTGACTTGAGTCGGATCCCAGGCAAGCCCCGGAGCATTATAAGCCTCCTACCTTCAAAGCAATTAATTCTATATATGTTATAAGTATTATTGCATTAACTGATAGGAGTTGGTTGGAAACCCTTGCTACATTATATCATTCCTTGTCCAGATATATGAATCCTGAATCCTACATAGATCAGGGTCGAGTAGATGCTTAGCCCTGCTTTAAGCGGTAGAAGTCAGGTGATTTTCTGTCACCTGCGAGATGTAGGGATATTCATATATGACACGGTTGGCTATATTTGCTATCATGGAAAGGAACCATATGTTAATAAAATGAAATGAGATCGAGCGGGATGACGATAGTGAAGCAACAAGGCATGGAGGTCTTGGGTGTGGATCTATCCCCGTCTGAGTCGTTTAAGGACCGATTCGCTGTACGTCCTTGAGTCATGTTGAACGTAGTCTAACACTTAGTTAGCTAGATAAGTCGTTTCGACCGCAAAGCCGAGTAATACAGTTCAGGCCAGGAATCTAATGGTAGGTCGCATCTTGGAGGAAGTAAGGATGTGCTTGGGGACATTGGCGTGAGACCAAGAGAGGGTTAAAGTCCCTGTCATCCTAGTAGAGTGTTGCCCTTAGGGATGCGGCATCAGTCGAACCCACGATTCCTGAATTATACCAAAGGTGAGCTGAGCAGCCCTCGCCAGGCGTGTCTCGGTGAGTGTTAGAAATACCCCTCCAGCTGGATATGAACTCGATTCAAATCACCGTCGCTCCCGGTTATTGAGCACTTGACTTGAGCAGCGGCAACATAGATTCCATTAAATTGAACGAATGGTTAATTGGATGATGATGGAAATGTTGCCTCAATTTATACCTGCTATTGTTAATATTGTTTGCTCCTAATCAAGTGAGTGCTCTAGTACAGGTGCTAATATAGATGATAGGTTAATGATAATTAACTTGATGCTTAAGCATTAATGATTACTTATCTATATTAAGCTTTTATGCAAAATGTTGTCAAGCTATCCCACTTTATATCAGCCTTGCATGATCCTTGGTGTCACTTTATTTTTGGTTTTTTACGGGTAAGTCTATCTGAGTACCTTCTTGTACTTAGGGTTTTATCCCCACTTGTTGCAGGTTGTGATGTATCATGGCGACTACAAGAGTTGGTTGGCTCCTGCCTTTGTGGTGGAGTGTGATCATGGGCAGGATCCTTCTTATTTATCTTATCTCTAGTGCTTTTGTTGGAAGTTGACCTTGGTATTGGCGTGTATTCGAAATAAGATTAATGTTAGTTTCAAATTACTTTGCTTCTGCTACTTTTCAATGTAAGTTGTAATAACTATGTTGAACTCCAATATATATTTGATTACTTGTGAAATGGATGTAACATGTGACTTGTTATGTTGAATCACTACGATCTTGGCTTGTATGTTGGTTGGTTTGAAATCCCTCATGATTTCATTGGACTACCGGAGTTATATGGGCTCAAGTGCGAGAATTTGATTACTTCGGCGATTGTTTTTGTACTTGTGCTCTTATAATTTGGACGGTTCCGTGACACAGGCAATGACGAAAGGTCCCCCATCATTCTAGGATGACCATTCTTGAACACTACTGGAGCCGTCATGTACGCCAACACTGCCAAGATCATCTTCAACATCATGGGCAAGAGAGAGACCTTCTTCTTCAAGAACAAGGTGTTACAATTCCCAGCACACCCTCATCAACAGAATAATCAAAAGAAGAAGACTGTTGACAAGAAGAATAAGACCAAGACTAAGAAGACTAAGAAGACGGAGAAGTAAGGATGGTCACTGTAGTCCACATGGAGCATGACCACCTACTCAAGTCCCCACATTTGATCAAGAAAGACGACCCAGGTGTCCTGACCATTCAATGCTCCATCAACAGAAGCTCCTTCAACAAAGCTGTCTGTGACACTGGATCGGGCGTCAACATAATGACCAAGGTAACCTATGAATATCTATATGGTACGATGCATTTGGAACCTACCTATGCACAGCTGCAGATGGCAGATCAAACATTTCGCTTCATCGAAGGAATAGTAAAAGATGTCCCTATCCAAATCAACGATCACTATGTCCCCACAGACTTCCTAGTCATCGACATGGGAGAAGACTACGATCCACCTATCATCCTAGGAAGACCGTTCCTAAACACCACCAAGGCCATCATCTACATTGGAACAGGGGAGATCCACTTCCACTTCCCCTCTGAGAAGGTACACGCGCTATTTTAATGGCAACTATATAATTCGTGAGGAACCCAAGAAGAACAAATTGAAGAGAAGGCAGCGTACCCATCGCTAGAACAAGAAGAATGTCATAGTAGATGGATGGGCTAACTATGAAGGAGAAGTGACTATATTTGAGGACCAAGAGAAGGTCACGGAAGAAGTAGAAGAGATACAACTAGCAGAAGAAAAGATAGTGACCACAGAAGCTTCCTCCTCTAGGTCACCCTCACTAACAAAGAAGGTTTGGAAGGTAAAAGAAAAATCAGATTCAGAACTTGCTCAAGGCACAGTACCACTAGAGGCGCCATCTGACGCGCCCCTTGAACAATGAGCGAACAAGGAAGTCCTGTTTGGAGGACTCAAAATCACCGAACGCCACGCCAAGAGGTAACTTGGTATTTATCAGCATTTCCCTTTTTAGCATTGCATTGTTCCTTAGCATATTTATTTTCCCTAAATACATCTTAGTTGCATCTTTATTGTTTCTGCATTAGAAAAAGAAAATAAAAAGTTTTTTGTGCATCTGCATCGAGAAAAATGTTAAGCCCCATGTGAATAAAGGTGCGGTACATCAGTTCACACAGTTATTCACCATGGTGGCATTAAAAAATTTTCCTTAGCATATTTATTCTTCTGTCTACATATCCTAATTATAAAAATATAAAAATGTCTTATGATCCTACTAAAAGATAGTTGGGTTAAGAAAGTTCTAGACAACCAAGGCTTAGAGGTTTTTATTACTAACACTTAATCAGTTCCACAAGCTTTATTGTCTATTTGAGCTACACAGAACTTAAAGGATCAAAATGAGCTAAACAGGTAGAAGAACGTCCTGTCCCTTGTCGGTGTGCTGCTCTCAACAGTCAAGTGTTGTTCCCAAATAGCAACTATCTACGACACTCCAAGAGGACCTGTACGCCTTCACTGCCAGTCAGCAACATCAACAGACTATGTCAACATCCACTTGGGGGAGAGCATCCCCCGTGTACCGAGCTAAGTGTCCCCAACTTGTCTACTTATTTATTTCATAGTTTCCTTTGCTAAAACAACTAAAAAAGATGATTAACCGTAGAAACCTAGAAAGATTTCCTTATTTTATCTTTTCTGTTTAGGAGAGCTCTTTGATAGAATCTGTCTTTAAAAATGATCCCTAGAATAAACTCTATATGGAGATGATGAATAGTTGCTCTGCTGTAATTCCTTTCAAGTACCTAGTTTTCAACCTTGCACTCTCCCGAGTTTTAGACACAACTGTTTAGATTTGAGATTTGCTCTGAACCTGAAGCTTGTGGGTAGCGAATGCTTGATCTAAGTCTAGGTAGTTGACAGATATGATATGGAAAAAGTTTTGAGCTGCTATCCATCTTGTTCCTAGAGATACTAGAGTCTTGGAGAATTTATTTGTGAAAATCCTAAAATTGCATGATGAGTTCCTTTATGACAAGAGTTTAAATTCCTACCACAGCCATATTTACATGCTTACTAGATTAGGAAAACTAGCTTTGCTTATATATATCATTCTGTAGGCATTAAGCGTAGTTGAGCTGTGTTGACCCTTAGGAATTAGTCATGCAATTAAAGTCAATACTATGTGCTCCCCACCCATTGATCTATGCTACTTCTGTCCTCAGAAGCATGCACCCATTCATAACGCTACATTCATTATGTGCTACTTCTGTTCATGGAAGTACCACCCACATATAAGATCCACATCCATTGCTTCATGTGTTGTTTCTACCCTAGAGACATGCACCCTTGCTGCTCCTACCCTAGGAGTACGTATTCATCCATCCACATAAATACACGCCATTCATTCTAATCCATTCAAAAAGTGTTCTGCTCCTACACTGGGAGTGAACACCCCAAAAACATTCCTTGCCATTCTGTCTTTGTCTACCTACAATAAAGCTCCATTCATTACTCCAGTTGATACTCCCTATTGTCATTGCTATGAGTTTCATTTCGAAAAGGATTGGTTGCTCTAAAAAAAGAGAAAAAAAGAGAAAGAAGAAAGAAAGAAAGAAAGAAAGAAAGAAGCAACCAAGTCCTCCTTAGAGAGTTTTCAAAGTTTCCAAATAAAGGGAGGTATGTTATCCCCAAAGGAGCAAGTGTAGAAGTAGATCCTCACCATTTATCACCCCTCATTTTCTTTTTCTATCACCATTATCTTATCACTCATTTCATTCCCCTCATTCACATGCACATATGACTTGATTGTATGCTTAGTTCCTCTGGATCCACGGTTTAATTATGCAACATATGCAAATGAGTTTTGAGTTGTCCCCCCACCTATGAACTCCACATAATCCTATTAGAAGTAGGATGAGAGAGAGAAGGCAACCTTACTATGCCTTAATTCCACAAATACCACATATTCTGAGAGAAGAGAGAAGGCATACATCATTCATGCCTTGGTAAGGATCCAGAAATACCACAAATGAGAGACTTGAAAGAGTCATACAAGGAATCTCTGAGTTTTATTTGAAAATCTTGCAAAAACTTCGGAATAATAGTTGATGAAAGATCGAGAAACATGGCGCTTGACTTGACCGTTCTGTCTTTCAACTGCTCAAGACCCAAGTGACGGTTACAAGCCCCATGGTGAAAGGTAATATGAGTAAGTTTTGAGTCAGAATAGTTCACTCTAATCCAGAGGAGAGTTCTTGTTTGAACGCATGTGTACTTATGAGGTGTGAAAGTATTGTAGCAACTACTGATCCATCACTGAGTCTATCTTTGCTCAGGGACAAGCAAAAGGTAAGCTTGGGGGAGTTTGTTGATGGTAGATAAGTATCCTTTTTAAACTGTCAACATAGCAAGAGAAAGGGCTAAAACATGTTTACCTACTGGATATAGGGGTTACACTGATAGAATTCCATGAGTTTTGGTGATTGTCTATTTCTGCAGGGGGTTATCAGAAAGAGAACCAAAAGAGGTCCACATATCGGATTTACATAGAAAGAAATAGGCATACGTATTAAAAAGAATACTCTAGAAGACTGGAGAAGGCGACCATGCAAACCTGGGCCCACCTAGTAGCTAGCCAGGGGCGACTGCCCAGAAGGCAGGGGCGGCCGCCTCTCCCCCTCCACCAATCAGGGAGAGTCTTGCGGATTATGCCTCCACCGACTTTGAGGATGAATAAAAATCGTTCATTTAGGTCAGTTTGATCCAAGGGTTGTGGTGCATCCTAGAGGGCTATATATTCAAAGCCCCTGGCCCTAGGAGAAACCCTAATCTAATCTAATTCAATTCAATTCAAGAGTTCATTCTCTCATCTGAAGAATTCAGAGAAGCCTAGAGCCACCATCTCAATTAGAGCTCCATAGTTTAGTAGCATAGCTACATAGGAATAGATCTAGAGGGAGTCAAGCCTAGCTTGGAGTCTGGATCTGTCAGAGTTCTTGGTAATTTTCCTCTACATTCTTGTAATATTCATCATTGTTCTTGCTACTATGAATAGTACTTTATTCTATTCTATTATATCAGAGTTGACTTTGCTCTATTTGATTATGTTCTCAATTATATTGTTCTTAGTTTACTTTGATTATATGTTTAGCATAGTTGGACTAGAATTATGTTTATGCATAGAATCGTATAGCGCTTGCTCATTAGATCGATGGGTGAGTGGTAATATTGTGTAAGCGTGGTGCCTAGACCGTATTTATCTGCGATTACACCCTATATTCCAGATTGTGAGGTAGATCGCGGGAGTGATAGTCCTATTGAGTCCTTTGTAATCCTTCTCCTGAATATAGGACTAGTAGAATACCCCTATTACACTGAAGAAATTGCTCTGTTCTTGATCTTCTTTGGTAATATCACTATGCATAGGTATAACCTTTTCCGCCATGATTGCTAGATGTTATTGCACTAATCATTGTATGCTTTGACCTTATAGTTAGAATAACTTAGGATTTATCCTTGTAGATCATCCTAGTCCATGCTAGTGTTATAAACTTAGAGTACTCTATTGAGATGATTATCATTGTTTTATGTGGCTATGTGCTCTCATTTATCATATGTCAATTACTATTCATTTCTATATTTTATGTGACACTTACCCTGTATGAGAAGATAGATAAAGACAAGGTTAAGCTCTCCATTATCACAGGCAGTGCTCATTGCTCATTATCAGGCGCATTCTCTTCCTAGTGGTAAAATTATAAATAACGATACCTGAATTACTCCCGGTTAAAATGCTACGATGATATTTTCTGTGTGTTTGTGAAAACCCTTTTATTCTAGTTGTGCATAAGAAATGTTAACATTCCCGGCCCGAATCATGTCACTAGCTTCGTAGTCGAAAAGTACTTTATTCGGCCAGCTAAATGTGAGGCATGCGTTTAACATGACAAGAGGGACGAGCAACGATCGGTCCTTAATCGACACAAACGGGAAACTAACAGCACCCCAGAACTTTGTCTGGTTGCTTCCAACTTTTTCGTCCAGTCTCCAATTATCCATCAACACATGGTTATTTCTAGGATATCATGCTTTTCATAGCTAAATTCTCTCAGTAACCACCTACCAATGTAGGTGACCGGAAATCACCGATTAATACCGGTCTAAGTAAGGCTAAGCAGTTATTCGATCCTGACTTAACAGGGTAAACATGTAACCAGGTGGGCAAGGATAGTAATAAATGCAACAATAGTTTCACTCAACTCCTATAACTTAATGCAACAATATATAACTCATATATAAAGAATTGCTTTTATAAAGTAGAAGACTTAGAATGCTCCGGGGCTTGTCTCATTCGAACAAACTAGGTTGATGATCCACGCACTCGGGCAAGTCCTCTCCTTGCTCCTCTTCCTCTAGCACCTCCTGTGCCTGGATTTCTTGGGGATCATTCTCAGTCTGCTCTTCCTATGCTGCAACAGGCAACTCCTCCTGCGATCTTGTATGATGCAATTGCATAAGTAAACATGCAAACGGTGCATCGAATGCGGTGATATGCTATGATCATGATGACTTGATATGCAAATAAACACATTGAAACTTATGGTATAAACTCAAGACAAAATCTCTCTACAAGGTAGTCAACATCATCCACTTAGTCACCAATAGAACATGTCATCTATTGCATTCTCTCTTATCACAATCTCCGCTACTTTTACACTATTTAACACATAGCCCTAACATAAGTGCTACTATACTTCACTAGTACAACCACATTAACTTATCAAGTAACACCAGCAAGGTATTTGGGTGCTTCAAAGATACACCAAACTACCCTTATTAAACTAATTACCCATAAAGAATAACATTTTATATTCTATTTAAACTAGGGTTACAACAGCAACATCTATTTTTGTTACATAGAAAAATCTACAAAAATTACAGTAGCATAGTCCTACTCCAAATAGCCTACCATAAAATTTTCATGAGATTTGGATAAGCAAAACAGCCTATACAAAAATGACAAGCTATATCATAAAAATGAGCATGAAAATACTTAGTACTATGAAAAATATCAAACAACAGATTTAATATTTCTCTAGGTTCTACATAGAAAACAATCACTTTCCAAAAATTATCATATGCATGTTTTATGCAATTTTTGTTCTCTACCAAAAATAACAAAAATCAGCAATTAAAGGCACTTGAACTACACATCATAATTTTTCTACAGAACATGCATGACATATATTTTTCCTAGAAATTAAATTACATAAGAAGAGTAACAAACTTGGAATGATATTTTTCTGAGCTTTCTATAATTTATTACACATTTTCTAAGATAATAGCACAATCAAGAATTAAATAAATCTCCACAGAAAAGTACCACAAAACTGACATGCAATATTTTTCACCTGTAGATCTACTCCAAAGAAACCTAACAAAACTTGTTTCATCCAATTTGGAGCTAAAATGAGCAAAATACAAATTTCCAAAGTATTTTCACTGAAATAAGGAATTCATTTTCTTTTTTTCTTTTCTCGAAAACCCGAACTAAAATGCTAAGCGTCCCCAGATCCGTGCACCCCGAGTCCCACTGTGCCGCTGCGAGTGGGCCCTGTGACCCCACCTGCCAGTGGCACTAGGGGGAGACGGCGTCTCGTCGGTCGGAGCCTCACCGACGGTGAGCAGCCGGCGACGAGGTGAGCACCATCGTGCATAGCTCGACGAGGCGAACCGGCTTGGCTAGAAAATGGGGTCAGAGGGGGAGCGGAGCGGCCTCACTGGCGTTAGTGGCAGCGCGGTGGTGCAGCTCACCGGCAACGTCACCCTTGCCGGCCATGGTAAGGCGAAACGGGGCGGGCAGCAGCTACGCGCGTTCAAGGTGGACAGTCAAAGGTGAAACAGGGAGGGAATGGGAGACGGAGGAGCTCTGGCCACGCACGCCGGCCAACGGCGGCCATGACAGACAACGGAGGAGGAATTGCCCAATAGGGCCTCACCTTGACTCGAACCGAGATGTTGGTTCGCGTCCTGAGCAGAGGAAGAGGTGGTGGAGCGGGTGGAGAGACGAATCGGAGGGAGGCACGACCGTTGAGTGGGAATGGCAGCGCGGAGGTTCGCGGCACCGGCAATGGCACGGTAACCGCGAGCTGCTGCTGCTGAGCGAGGGAGAGGAAGAGGAGGAGTGAGCAGGCGTGGACCGGAGCATCGAGGCATAGGTGAAGACGAGCGCATCCGCGGGGGCTACGGGACGCCACCCGGTCGGCGTCGTCGGCATGCGCTCGCCACGCGGCGCGGCATGCCTGATGCGGTCGGAACAGCGCGTCCGCGCGCGGGAGAGGGAGGCGCGGCGCGATCATGGGCCTAAACTACGGGGAGCGAGCTGGGCCGAGGCGAGGCGCGAGCACGGTCGTGGGCGCGGGGAGGTGATGTGAACTAGGGTTCCCGATCTTCCAAAAGGTTCTGATAACTCTCGATTTGGTGGGGTCACGACACAATTCGATCTGGCTTCCGAACAACTCGGCTCTGAACCCCGCAATCGCAGCACCATGACCCCTCTGGTTATCGACCGGCGTTGCACGGTCGACCTCGCCAAGAAGGCTAAGTCCTTGCCTGCGAATCGAGAACACACGCAAGAACATAAAGGAATGCAACCAAATTGCAAATGAATGATTAATCTCATAAAGTTGGGGTCTCACAAACCGATGGTGGCGGCGAAACTGTTATCAACAGAATAATCTAAGCAAAACCCAATTCTAATGTAGACGGCGACTACTGATTATATAGCCTAACAGACGTCTAAGGACCCCTATTCACGTCCCTAGGGAGCGCCGACATGTTACAAGGCCCAAACGGCCCAAAAGACGGCGACACAGCGCCCTGACAAATTCTGGATGGTGACTTGTTTCGACGATTCCTGTTGTTTCCGAACAGCTTTTGACGTGGGACCACTTGGGTAATGGACGTCCAAGGACCTCTATTCGCGTCCCTGGGGAGCGCCGACACGTTACAAGGCCCAAACGGCCCAAAAGACGGCGACACAGCGCCCTGACAGATTCTGGATGGTGAGTGTTTTGACGATTCCTGTTGATTCTGAATAGCTTTTGACGTGGGACCACTTGGGTTGGCTTCCTTATCAAATAAGCTTTCCATCCATATATGGATCATCGAAAATAGAGTTTGGACGCGTCCTGGGTGAGCAGTTCAAGGCAGACTAATCCTGGATTCCGAGGTGGACTCAAACTTGATTTGGGCCTCCACCTTGATGACTCGAACCAGATAAGTTTTGGGCCTCCTTCTTGATTTGGATGCCCTTGCTGATCTTCTTGGCCTCCATGTAATTCTCCAAGCATGGTCATGTCCTCATCATCCTCCCCTTCTTGATGAAAAGCCGTCCTCGGCGTCGATGTTGCTTGAAGTCCATTCTACACAACATGAAGACAAACGAGGTTGCCAAAATATTGGAAATTGACAATGTTGGGAGAAAGAATATGACCACATGTTTCGGTTTGCAGCACGCCTTCTCCTACAAACATGTAGTCTCCTCGATTAAAATACACACGATCTTTGTCAATACTATCCTGCAAAAGATTAATACTAACAAGAAACATATGCTCCCCTTCTTTGGATTCCACTTGGGATTGTAAAGCAAAACTAGAGGAATATGGCATGACAACATTGTTGATTTTATAGTTCTCTAATTGATCATTATTTTGCACAACAAAAGAAGAATTCAGATTTGTACAAATGTAAACTTGTTGTACCATATATTGTCCTTGGTTGCTATATTTGCCAAAAACATGATATGTATGTCTAGACAACCATGACAAATCAGGATATGCATAAAGTTTCTCCTCTATATAATTAAGATTGCAAAGAACATCAAATTCAATGTATCCCAAAGTATTTAAAGAAGACATCAATTTCAGCTCATCAACATTACTAGCATTATGAATAACATGTCTATTTTCAGCAGTAGTGTTCGATTCCAACATACGTACAGCATGATCATTCATTAATGGTTGCATTGGAATAATATAATTATCATCATTCAAGTCATCTTTATCACAAGGAACATCAAGCAAATCATCTTGTGACAAAGGTAAATCAAGCGAAGGTTCCACTAATATTTGCTCTATCATAACATGATTGGTGGAAAAATTCAGCACATCAAGAGAACTCTCATCTTCTGTGAGATTAGCATCATTGGCATTATCTTTGCTCTCTGTGTTAGCGGAAGTATCACGTGTTGAATTTTTACATGAGACTGAGAGCACCTTATTTTCTATCATGTCATCCCTGCTTTTTTGTGCATTGTCCTGCAAAAGGTTAGGCACAGCAGGAGGAATAATAGGAGATTGGTCTAGTTGATGTTCCTCATCATATGAATTAATTACAAGAGATGGATTAACAAAAGTTTCTCTCATAAGAATTTTCATCATTCCATGTATGAGGTTTATCTGAAGAACTTAAAGACTCCCACCAAATTGATGTTAAATGTCTCAAAACACTAGATGCATTCTTAATCTTCCTCTGCTCACACGTATAACAGTGTGCAAAAATATTATCTATTTTACTTTTCCACTCAATGTACTCATCAGCACCAATACCATCATAAGTAGGTGGAGAAGAAAGAATAGAACGACCTGCAAAAGGAGGTGTAGCAGCAATAGTGCGTGGCTCATGCATCATTGTTGTCTCGTATCGATGAGTGTTGTAAACTATCATTGTAGACACAAAATAGGAATAAACAATGAAAGTTATCCCTAATAATCTTCTAAGCAGGTGGAGTAGTGCTTCTCAAGATCGTAGCAAAAGGAGACCCCTTCTCAAGCTCTTACAAGGTTCTTACCAGGAAGGTCAAGGATACCTGGAAGGCGTAGCACTGCAATTACATGGGTCAAAACTTATATTGTCCAGAAGAAGTATGTGGAGTTCAGGCAAGCAGGCCAAATATGTGAGTGGAACACAATTAAAAAATAGAAAGTAATGCTGAATTATAGTCCCAAATACTTGCTCTCGTTGCTGGTCTAACGTGTTCTAAGTACCAGATGTGTGATAATAAAATGGAGAAACAAGTATGATGGATAGCAAGAGTAATAGGAAATAAACATAAGATAGTACACGCCCACAATTATAACAAATTGTCTCCTCTATGTGCTCCTCTAAATATTGTTCTTCTTTTGCCCCTCTCATTTTTTCTATTTTTTTAGGTGTCGTTGTTTTTTTGGAAACTTTTGAATTTTTTTAAAATTTTTTTGATATTTTTTCTTGACTTAGGAGCACACAAGAAGTAACCACAAAAAATTTGAGCTTAAACCAGTAAAAGGCATGGCCTATGGAAATTTCAGAAGATGGGTCCAAAATTGAGGAAAAGCCTGTGATCAGGAAAAGAGGATCTTGTGACCAGTTTTTGGCCAAAATAAAATTTTCGAACCCCAGCAAAGCTGGGGATGGACGGATCCAAATTTTTTTTGATCGATTTTGATATCTGGAACATTGAAATCCGAGTTCGTACGCGAAAACTAGACTAGTTTCAAGTTTGGACTCTGAATTAGAGGACAAAACAGGAACAATGCGCACAAAAATGGTCACGATGGCTAGGGTTTGATGGAAACGATGGGGAAAACACACAAACTGGACTCTAACACAACCTAACCAGCAACAAGCCCTTGATCAGGACACAAACTCAACACGACAGAATCTGAAAAGAATTATGCAAAAGGCTAAACATGGTTTCTAGGATAGGGAAAAAAAACCTAACACTAATTTTTTTTTGCTTTTCTGTGGACTCTAGGACGAAGGAGAAATCAAACTAAACTAGGATAAAATTAAACCTGATGGTATACCTAAAGCTCTGATTACCAATTGATGTGAACTAGGGTTCCCGATCTTCCGAAAGGTTCTGATAACTCTCGATTTGGTGGGGTCACGACACAATTCGATCTGGCTTCGGAACAACTCGGCTGTAAACCCCGCAATCGCAGCACCACGACCCCTCTGGTTATCGACCAGCGTTGCACGGTCGACCTCGCCAAGAAGGCTAAGTCCTTGCCTGCGAATTGAGAACACATGCAAAAACACAAAGGAATGCAACCAAATTGCAGATGAATGATTAATCTCACAAAGTTGGGGTCTCACAAACCGACGGCGGCGGCGAAACTGTTATCAACAGAATAATCTAAGCAAAACCCAACCCTAATGTAGACAACGACTACTGATTATATAGCCTTACGGACATCCAAGGACCTCTATTCATGTCCCTAGGGAGCGCTGACACGTTACAAGGCCCAAACGGCCCAAAAGACGGTGACAGAGCGCCCTGACAGATTCTGGATGGTGACTTGTTTCGACGATTTCCGTTGATTCCGAATAGCTTTTGACATGGGACCACTTGGGTTGGCTTCCTTATCAAATAAGGTTTCCATCCATATATGGATTATTGAAAACAGAGTTCGGACGCGTCCTGGGTGACCAGTTCAAGGCTGACTGATCCTAGATTCCGAGGTGGACTCAAACTTGATTTGGGCCTCCACCTTGGTGACTCGAACCGGATAAGTTTTAGGCCTCCTTCTTGATTTGGATGCCCTTGCTGATCTCCTTGGCCTCCATGTAATTCTCCAAGCATGGTCATGTCCTCATCAGGAGGGGCGTTGGGCTGGCTTTGGCCAGCACGCTGAAAGGGAGGCGGCGACCCGTTAGGTGAACAAAAAGCATTTTCCAATTTCTTTTTCAAATAATTTTCAAATACCAGTTTTCAAATCCCATTTTGTGTAAGAAAATGACCTTTTCTAAAAATGGCCCAAAAATAAAAGTTGCTTAGAATTTAATTCTCTACAACTTTGCTTTAGGGACCAACTAAAAATTTTGCATAGATTTTGAATTGGGAAGTAAAAGCTAAATAGGGAGGATTTTTTACCATTTTCAATAAAAAATTCAAAAGCATATTTTGTCAAAAGTTTTAATACAAACTTTTCTCCAAATTGCATGGTAATTATTTTAAGTGATTTGCATTTAAAACCTAACATGTTCCATTGATTTAGCTAGCATAATTAGGGCAAAAACAAATTAAACAAGTGCATGCAACATTCATGTTTCTTAGAAATATTTCACTCATCATTTCATGCGATGATAATGAATGCATAACAATGCTTATGCTCATGCTTTGCAGGTGCTAATGCATGCGTAACACCGGGGTGTTACAGCCCTCCCCCATATAAGAATCTCGTCCCGAGATTTTGAGTTACAAACCATTTGTTATAAAAATCCTTATAAGCGGTTTGCAGATATTCTCCTATTTCCCACATCGCATCACCCTCATCATGATGACTCCACTGTATCTTATAAGTTCTCACCACTTTATTCTGAGTGACTTGGTCCTTAGTGTCCAAAACTCGAACAGGTTGCTCACGGTACTCCAAGTCTGATTTGATCCGAATGCCCTGAGGTTCTATTCTCTCATCTGGAACACGCAAACACTTCTTCAACTGTGATACATGGAAGACTAGAAAGATCGAACCCATTGCTTCTAGTAACTGTAACTTATAAGCCACGGGACCTTTCTTATCTATTATCATGTACGGTTCTACAAACCTAGCAGAAAGTTTCTTCTTGATTCCAAACTGTTTCTTCCTCATTGGGGTAACATTCAAATAGACATAGTCACCAACTTGAAATTCTAGCGGTCTCCTTCTCTTATCTGCATAACTCTTCTGGCGTGACTGTGCCGCTCTCATGTTTTGTTGGATAATACGGACCTTTTTCTCAGCCTCATCGACAAAATCGATCCCGTAAAACCTTCTCTCTCCAGGCTTAACCCAATTCAACGGTGTCCTATATTTCCTGCCATACAATGCTTCAAATGGAGCCATCTTGATACTCTCTTGGTAACTGTTGTTGTAAGCAAACTCTACCAACAGTAACCATGATTCCCATGAACCCCTAGATGATAACACATAAGCTCTAAACATATCTTCAAGAACAGCATTAACTCGCTCTGTCTGCCTATCTGTCTGTGGGTGGTAAGCTGTACTATGAATCAAACTGGTACACAAACCTTTATGAAGATGCTCCCAAAAATGAGTGGTAAACTATGACCCACGGTTAGACACGATAGTCTTCGGTATACCATGTAATCGAACAATCTCTGCAATGTGCTTCTTAGCATACCGAGGTGGTCGAAAAGCGTTCTTGACTAGCAAAAAGTGAGCCAATTTGGTAAGGCGATCTATAATTACCCAAATTGAATCATTTCCCTTTGGTGTGGTGGGAAGACCAGTGACAAAATCCATACTTATATCATCTCATTTCCAATCTAGTACTGACAAAGGTTGCAATAGTCCTGTAGGTCTTAGGTGAAGAGCTTTCACTCTACAACACATGTCGCAACGAGCAACATACGCTGTAATCTCCTTCTTCATCTTCGTCCACCAATAACAAGGTCTCAATTCTTGGTACATTTTACTACTTCCAGGATGGATAGATAACTTAGAGTGATGAGCTTCATCCATCAATTTGTTCTTGAGCTCTCGATCCTTAGGTACGACCAGACGGTCCTTAAACCATAACACTCCATGTTCATCCACTCTAAAGTGTTTGGTGGGTTCTCTCTTCATTTTCTCCTTGATATGAAATATTCCCTTGTCTATTTTCTGACCTTCAATGATCTTGCTCTCCAAGGTACAACTAATCTAGATATTATGCAACACCGCAGGATGCAATAAGTTGAACCCATCTTCAAACAACGGTTGCACATCAAGAGAATGTGACTTCCTACTTAAGGCATCTGCTACTACATTTGCCTTTCTTGGATGGTAGTGCACATTCAGATTATAATCCTTTATTAGCTCTAACGATCTTCTCTGTCACATATTCAACTCAAACTGAGTAAATATGTACTTGAGACTCTTATGATCTGTAAAGATATTGGACACATTTCCTAGCAAGTAGTGTCTCCAAATCTTTAGAGAATGCACAATGGCGCAAGCTCTAAATCATGTGTAGGATAGTTAACCTCATGCTTCCTCAATTGACGTGAGGCATAAGCAATGACCCTTCCATCTTGCATCAGAACACATCCTAAGCCATTCTTAGATGCATCGCAAAACACATCAAATGGTTTTTCTATATCCGGTTGTGCCAGAACAGGAGCAGTGGTTAGCAAATTCCGCAAGGTGCAGAAAGCTATCTCACACTCATCTGTCCAGACGAACTTATGATCCTTTTGTAGAAAACTTGTCATTGGCTTGGCAATCTTCGAGAAATCCGGTATAAAATGATGATAGTAACCGACTAATCTAAGAAAACTCTAAACTTCATGAACTGTGATTGGTGCCTTCCAATTCATAACCTCTTGTACCTTACTAGGGTCCACTGAGATTCCATCCTCAGATAACACGTGATCGAGAAAACGAACTGTCTTCAACCAGAACTCACACTTACTAAACTTAGCATACAGCTGATGATCTCTGAGTCTAGTCAAGATAATCCTAAGATGCTCTACATGATCCTGTTTGTTCTCTGAGTATATCAGAATGTCATCAGTGAACATAATCACAAACTTATCCAACTCTGGCATAAACACCGAATTCATCAGATACATAAAGTATGTAGGAGCATTTGTCAAACCAAAGGACATGACAAGATACTCGTACAAACCATATCTGATGGAAAACGCGGTCTTGGGTATATTTTGTGGTCTAATCTTGATCTGATGGTATCCTGATCTTAAATCTATCTTGGAGAACACCTTGGCTTTTGACAATTGATCAAACAAGATATCAATCCGAGGTAGAGGATACTTGTTTTTAATTGTCACCGCATTTAGTGGCCGGTAGTCCACGCACATCCGTAAGGAGTTATCCTTCTTCATCTTCACGAACAGTGCGGGACATCCCCATTCTGATGAACTTGGATGAATCAAACCCTTATTCAACAGATCTTGGAGTTGTTTCTTCAACCCGGCTAGTTCATTTGGAGGCATCTGATAAGGCCTTCTTGAGATCGATGGTGTTCTAGGGATTAACTCAATGGCAAACTCAACATCTCTGTCTGATGGAAGACCAGGTAACTCATCTGGAAACACGTCCGGAAACTCGCACACTACTAGGATCTTGGCTAGAAGAGTAGTTTGATTGCACAAGTTGTACTGGCCAGATCTATTCTCTGAGGTAAGGTTACTTGAAAAGTACCGTCTCCAACAGGTTCCTTGAGAGAAATGCTTCTTCCTCCAACATCAATTACTACTCCCATCTTATTCATCCAGTTCATGTAACACCCTAGGTGTTTATCACCAGTTAACAAGGGTTTTGGAGTTCAAACATGACATGTGAAGTGGTAATGAAGATGTCGAAGCCAAGTCTATGGAATAGAGTCCCAACTTAAACTTGAATATTGCACCATTGCTTACATATAGGCCCATTTAAAGATATATGCTTGGGTGTTGTTATCAGAGTATCTTCACATGTCTCACATCAATAACCATCTATATTGATCCTTGAAAAAGTTTCATGAAGTTTGGAATCAAAAAGTCACATGAAATGATAAGTTCTATTCCTATTAGAATTGCACCATTAAGTGAATAGAATTATAGATCATCAACCAAACCTTGCAAACTTGCCCAAATGACTCTAGATGAACTCTACAACAAAAGTTATGAAGGGTTCATCTTGAGCAAATGCCAAGAAAATGCCCCAATTGGTCTAAAACCCTAGATTAGGCCTTATTATGTTGCTACTTTGACCAAAGTGAAAGTTTGACTTCTGTACAAGTTATGAGGTTTGACCTTAAACAAAAGTTGTAACTCATCTTGTGTAGAACAAACTTTGTTTAATGGTCAAGAGCTAGTTTAGCATCTAACCTAGTCAAATAGAGCTCACAAGATTGATTCAGCTGCTGTTTTTCAGCCCTAGAAATAATTCCAAGTCCCCGAAGTGACAACAGTGACCTATCTTCTTTGCGACATTTTATCGTCCAAATTCATGTGGTAGCTCAATTGGATTCCTTAATATGGGTTGAATTATTTTTCATGGTGGAGCCAATGAATCAAGTCTCATCAAGTTTGGAGTTCATTCGTATCTTCGAAAACAGTTTCTAAAATAGCAAAAAGGTTATTTTAGCACTTGAATGACATTGACGTTGGCATTTCACGTTCTCCAATTTTTATTAAGCAACTTGGTTGGACCCCTTAATAAAAGTTGGAGCTAACCACATGGGGAAGGTCTAGGAAGAAGTTGACTTAAATTGGACCCCGTTTTGATCACCCTTTTTGGGTTTCCTTGATCATGGTCAAATATGTTGACAGTGCTAACTTAGACATTAATTAGCCACTAATCTATAACCCTAATGACCATGACCCTTAAACAAGTTTTGTAGAGGGTTATGTGGGCTTCAATTTTGCTTTTGGGTCCATGACCTAATTCGGCCTATAGATGGCCCAAATCGGTGCTCCACTTCACCCACACCGTCACTCGCCAGTTGTTCGGTGAAATGCCGATAAGGGCGACGCGTGTCCGAGCGCGTGGTAGCCATACCTAGCTCATGCCTCCTCCTCTTGCATGTGATCCCTCGCGTATCTGTGCCCCTGCATCGTTGAAGAGCTCACGAGCTCGCCCTCTGCCTCTCCCTTAGCTTCGCTTGGCTCCCCCTCGCGCGAACGCGGCCACTGCCACCATGGCCAGCCGAGCTCACTGTCGTCCCGCCTTACCGCACCGCTGCTGCTTGGTCTGCCATGGCCGCGCACAGCTAGACTTCCCACCGGTTGCGCCCGGCCAAGCTGCTGGCTCCAAGGCATGCCGCAGCGCCTCCGACTTGTCATTGTCGCCATCGGTGCCATGGACGCACGAGGCTAGAGCACCTCGGGCCACCACATGCCAAGCCGTGCTCGCCACCAGGTTTGCTGCGCCGTACTGTACACAGAGCAACTCCGCTCCAGTTCCGCTTCCCCGCTAGGCTCCCTGTCGCCGTGCCGCTCCACCGCAAGCCGCGAGCTCTCGTGGCCAGGCCCTTGTGGGCCATGGCGAGGTGGGCTACGGCCATCCTAGGGCATGGCCATGGCTACCTCCACCCCCATGCACTAGCTGGTTGTCCAACCACCGTCGCCGGAGCTCCACTAGCGGAAATCGAGCCACCCGAGCGCACCTCCTCTATTCTGCGTGCGTGAAGAAGACAAAGGGAAGGAGAAAAATGGATTAGAAGCTTTTTCTTGGGTCCAGATGCAAAGTTCATGACTCATATGAACAGTCCTGAACAGTACAAGCAGAGCGCGGGTTGATTTCTAGAAAATCCAGGGGCCTCGAGGCAAAAGTGATTTCTTTTTCCCTTTTCCCTTTTTCTTTTATGTAGATTTTTGGCTAAATCTTTGGAAATTAATATCTCATGCTAGGAAGCTCCAAAAATAGTAAATGAGGACTTTTTGGAATCCTTGTGAAATTGTATATGCATTAGATCTATAATATAGCATGTTTTAGTGTAAAGTTTTAGCTGTAAAAATAGACTTATGCCTCTAGGTTTTCAATGCTAGTTGTATTTGTCATTTGTAAATACAAATTTAGGACTCCAATTGAAGTGAAATTTTTGTGGGACTCATGTGATGTTAGATGTGTGTTAAAATTTCATGAATTTTGGGTGCCTTATGAGTGGGTTATTAGTGTATCTTGCTCTCACATGATTTATTGTAATAGCCATTTGTCTTTTTCATAGAGGTTGATATACATGTCCAAATGGCTTGAAATTTGAAAAGTGGACTATTGGGAGTATATGTAGGCCACTGTAATTTTGGTAGAATTTATTATGCACTTTTACTATGTGTTCATAATTCCACCTAATTATCTAAATAAATTAAGAAAATGCATTAAAAGAATTTATTTAGAAATGGACACTATATTTTCTGGTGTTCATTAGGCATGTGTGACATGTTGATAAAGTTGGTTTTGTCTAATTATATGTTTGCAACATAAGTTAATAATTATTTCTTGCAAATGAGGTTTCTGGACAGATCTAGGAACTTAGCAAAGTTCTTCATGATAATGTGCTTTGTTGTAAAACTTGTTTATACAAAATTTATAGATAATTTATGTATCTAGCAACTGTTAAAATTTGGTGGCATTTAGCCATGTGGTTTAGGAGTTATAGCTGTTTAAAGTTAGGGTACAGAATTGCTTGCTCTTTGTTTGTCAAGAACATATTCTGGAACTTTGTAATTTTGACTTATTTAACTTATGAATCATGCTGTGATGATATAAAATGAAATGTAGAGAATGTTATAATATTTCCAGAATGTCTTCTTACAAGTCATTTGTATTTGTGGAACTCCAGTTATAGCTAAATCTTGTAGCTGCTATTTGCATGTCTAGAAATTGATAGATTCCAATTATAGTTGTTTGCTTGTATAATGTTAAGTGTGACTTATGCCTTTGAGGGTAGTTAAGTTAATACACCTGAGATCTTGTAAAATTTGTGTGCCATGTCTAGTATGCTTACTATATTCATATATTGTGCTTGGGTGATGAGCTAAATGACTTAGGTAATCACAATTATTGGTATGAGGTTGTTTTACTTGCTATCTTAGCATGATGATTAGTGTGATGTTTAATTAAGCAATGTGAAGTACTTATGTGTATTTAATGTAACCTTGTACTTGCCTTGATTAGTGTGTAATGCATCATCTATTGCATTTCTATGTGTTCATACACTTGCATCTTGCATCTCATCTAGGTACGCTAGATGCACCACGTGAAGGACGAGATGTGGAGCCTAACCCAAAAATGGTGTTTGGTGGACCTATCTCGAAGACGGAAGGATTGGATAAGTGCTAGAATGGGAGGTGCTCGCCAAGCGAGTGTCATCTGACAACCACTGACTTGTGTCGGATCCCAGGCAAGCCCCGAAGCATTATAAGCCTCCTAATTTCTGAAAATGCAATTGAGTATATATATGTTATATGTATTGTTCCATTAAGTGATAGGTGTTGAATGAAAACACTTGTTACATATATATTCTGTCCTTATCCAGAAAGTATACCTTGAATCCTATTTAGGTTCAGGTTCGAGTGATTGCTTAGCCCTGCTTTAACCAGTAGAAGTTAGGTGATCCCCTGTCACCTACGAGCTTTATATATATATATATATATATATATATATATATATATATATATATATATATATATATATATATATATATATATATATATATATATATATATATATATATATATATATATATATATATATATATATATATATATATATATATATATATATATACACACACACACACACACACGGTGGGCTATATTTGCTATCGTGGAAAAGAACCATGTGTTAATGAAATGAGACTGGACGGGATGATGATAGTGAAGCAACAAGGCATGGAGGTCTTAGGTGTGGATCTATCCCCGTTTGTGTCGATTAAGGACTGAATTCTTGGAGCCTTTCCTAATCATGTTGAACGCATGCCTCTCTCTTAGCTAGCCGGGCCTGAGTGCTTGATCGCGAATCCAAGAAGCTCAACTCAGGCTGGGAGTCGGCAAGTATAAAGTGCGCCTTAGAAGGGAGCCATAGGCGTGAGTTCAAGGGCAGGTGATTTAAAAGTCCTAATTGTCCTGGTAGAAGGGTAATCCCTGAGAGTGCTGGCGCTGACCGAACCCACAAAGTTGGTTCCTGAGTTGTACAAAAGGTGACCTAATGCTCCTCGACAAAGGAAGTCATGGGTGAGAGTTAGGAATACCCCCTTAGCTGAGTTGTAATTCGATTCGAGTCGCTGTCTCTCACCGGTTAGTGAGAACTTGATGGGATTATCTCCAACATAGATCTCACTAAATAACTTAATGGTTCAGGAATGATGATATGATGATGACAACCTTATTATACCTGCTATGGTTAATATTGTTTGCTCCTAATAAAGTGAGTGCTCTAGTATAGGTGTTAATCTAGATGACAGGTTCATGATGATTAACTTGATGCTTAAGCATTAACTGATTACTTATCTGCACTAAGCTTTTATGCAAAATGTTGTCAAGCTAGCCCCACTAATATCAGCCTTGCATGATCCTTGGTGTCACTTTATTTTTGGTTTTTGACAGGTAAGTCTAGCTGAGTACATTCTCGTACTCAGGGTTTATTCCCACTTGTTGCAGGTTGTGATGTATCATGGCTACTACAAGAATTGGATGACTCCTGCCGTAGTGGTGGAGTGTGATCATGGGCATGATCCTTCTGAGTTATCTTGTCTCTAATGCTTTTGTTGGAAGTCGACCTTGATACTGGCATGTATTTGAATTAAGATTAATGTTAGTTTTAAATTACTTTGCTTCCGCTACTTTTCAACTTAAGTTGTAATAACTATATTGAACTCCGATGTATGTTGAACTACTTGTGAAATGGATGTAACATGTGACTTGTTATGTTGAATCATTACGATCTTGGCTTGTATGTTGGTTGGTTTGAAATCCCTCATGATTTCATTGGACTACCGAAGTTATATGGGCTCAAGTGTGAGAATTTGATCACTTCGGTGATTGTTTTTGTACTTGTGCTCTTATAATTTGGATAGTTCCATGACAGCTCATTCCCATAATCACATCTAGAACTAGCCCTGGCATAACTACCAAGTTAAGCTTATACTGCCTATCTGCTATATTCAGGGTTACCCCTCTAACTATTTGATTAGTCAACAGATCAGCCCCAGCTAAACTTTTCCGATAAGCACATTCCAATTCAACTATCTTTTGCTCATACTTGTTTGCAAATGCTTGACTTATGAATGAATGAGATGATCCAGAATCAAACAAAACGACTGCAGGATGATTGTTGATAGAAAACATACCGGCTGTCATGGGCTCTCCTTCCGGGATGTCATCAATGGTGGTGTGGTGCACACGAACTTGGTACTGATTCTGCTGCTTCTTGGGATATGGGCAAAACTTCACAAAGTGCCCAGGTTGATTGTAGTTGAAACACGGTCCTCTTACTTGAGTAACAGCTCCAGATGAACTGCCTTGTTTGGTCTTGGCTTGTGGCAATGCCATCTTGAATGGCTTCTGATTCCTCTGAGGTTTTTGGGCATTCTGATTCTTCCGCTGGGGTGGCCTAAACCTTGCACTAGGGGCAGGCGAACGATACGCAGAATGATTTGCCATCGGGGCCCTTGGCTGGGACGGACCTGACTCAAAAGCCCTCTTGCGAGTCTTGGACGTAGCATACACATTGTTATTCTTTTCTTGCTTCAAGCAATCACTAACAAAGTCATTGAAACCAGTTCTGGTGTTGGTACCCACGTGCTTCATCATCTTGGGATTTAGACCTCTCTTGAAACTAGTGATCTTTTTGGCATCAGTATTCACCATGTCAGAGGCATAGTGGCTTAGATTTTTGAATGCATGTAGATACTGTGTCACAGTCTTGGTGGCTTGATTCAGTGCTAGAGATTCTGCAAGCTTCATTTCTATCAGACCAGGTGCAATGTAAACTCCACAAAAAGCCTCAGTGAATTCTCTCCAAGTAATATGGGCATTGGGGGGAAAAGTGGTGCAGTGGTGCTTCCACCACATTCCTATAGGGCCTTGTAGCTGATGAGCTGCATACTCAGTCTTCACCACTTCTGTCATCCTCAGAACATGAAACTTATCTTCCATGGTGTTTATCCATTCTTCTGCATCTAATGGCTCTGCTGCTTCCTTGAAAATCGGTGGCCTGGTGTCCATAAAGTCCTTGAAACTGCTATACTTATTTGCCTCATGTCCACCCTAGTTTAACCCATGGCGGGTGTTGTTCACAATATTACGCAAGGCAGCCTCCATGTTCTGCTGCATGTTCTCCATGTTTCGCTGACTTCCAAGGAACTGTGCGAAGAACTATTCCACTATGTACGGTAGAGGAGGTAGTGGTGGATCATGGTTCTCATTTCTAGTGGCACTGCCACCTACCTCAGCAGCATCATACTCGGTACGGCGAGTGTTCGGCATCTGCATATTTCAACAACAGTAATTATTAGGCGATGTTGTAGAAATTGCAGGTGAATGAAAAATTATGCTGTACTGAATTCACTGGAGAGAATAAATTTATACAATAAAATAGGGACACAATAAGTCATTCCAATTAACACAACATCACTAATTAGATTACTTAAGCGCAACACATCGCGTCCATTACAACAAAATTGCCAGCATACTACACTCGACTTTTGACATTCGGATATTGCCACAAACACATCCAAGTTTTCCAATATTACATCAAGGTCTTAGTCTTTCTACTCATTATTACAAGCCCAACATGCCAACCAAGCAAAAGGTCATCGCAAAACGAAACCCTAGTAGCCAGCGCAACAACTACTAGCCTACTCATCGTGGTCGTTGTCTAAGTCGGAGATGTTGGCATTGTCACCATCCACATCATCGTTGTCATCATCAGCTGGTGCCTCAGGCTCTTCGGGATCCTCATCCTCATCTAGATCCATCTCTACTGCTCTAGGAGGAACGTAGGGGTGGAGCTGGTTGTTCAGCTGATAAACCTCCTCATGTAGGTTGTCGTTGTACTCTTCTGCAATGGCCAGCTGCTGCTCTAGCTCAACCTATCGAGCTCTCAGAACATCTTCTGTAGACCAGCTTCATTCCCCTAATGGAGCACATGGGTCAACATGCACTCAATGTTCCTGTTGGTGGTGGTTAGACGCTCAACCTGCTCTCTCAGTGCACATACGTCTCCCTCAAAGACTACAGTCCTCTGGGTCGCCTGATCCCTCTAATGAGTCAACTGAGCCATCTCTACAGTGAGTCTCTCAATCTCGGCGTCATGATCCCTCTGAAGCTAACGTCGATCATCGTGAGCCTGGCCAAGAGCACCAGACACACGTCTCTAGCTACCTTCTACTCCATTGAAGGCCTTCATCACTGCGAACATGACGCTCATAGCGGGGTTATCACTGTTCTATGCTTCTACTGCACTAATCTCCAGAGATCTTCCTCTTGCCTGCTGCCACGAGTCAGTGGACGAGTTGCCCCTCGGAAAGACTCCAACTATAGCAGCTGCCAACTCCTGAGGAAAATGATCCATGATATCCCTCAGTATCCCAATGGCTGCCCTGTCAGCTGCTTCTTCAATGGTCCTGCCAGTTGACTCATAACGCCAACTAGTCCACTTAGAACCGTCACTTTAGGGATGAACAACGGCCTCCACAGTAACCAAGAGACCTTCCCCCAACTGCTCATTTGCCCAGAAATAGCGGGGCTCCATTCCATCAGGATAGCCTACATAGTTGAGCACTCTCCACAAGAGTGTAGGCCTATATATAAAGATGCAGGCAACATGGATTGTATGCAAGGAAATAATCATACAATGGATGAGAAAACATTATAAACTAAATGGAGTGAATGCATGAATTGTTGAAAGTAAACATGTTGTGAGATACAAGAATTTAAAAGATAACTACTCATCAATTTTAAAGTCTATGAGCAAGACTATCTCACCTTTCTTGATCATACTTACCATGACTCACAAAATGGTTGTGAGTGGTGTAGCTTCTAATTTCGTCACTTGAGATGTGAGTTGAATTCTTGTGACGACGACCTTGTCTCCAATCTACACATGGTTAGAATAACATATATGTATATGCAAACCTGGCAGGGTTCCAATGTTGTTGAATGTTGAATGTTGAGGCACCCTGGGCTCTTCAATGTCTTGTGGAAGCTTGTTGGAAAGTCGAAATGACATCTATTGTCCTATCTATTCCACACTCAACAGAACAAGGGTAATCCTACTAAAACTAATGATACACTAAATTAGCAGACATCAAGATCATTATCAAAATCTTTATGCCACATAGCTTCCTCGGCAACGGCGCCAAAAATGCTTGTTGGTATAAATTAAGTGCAACTAAAATATAAAGGATTCCGCAAGCGCACAGAACATATCATTGTAGCATTTTACCAGGAGTAAACCAGGTATCATTATTTATATTTTACCACAGGGAAGCAAGGGTTAAAGAATCTGATAATTCACCATCATGTATCTACTAACTTAGTAAACCAACTAGACTAAAGCAGGGGGTAAATGATATATGATAGGTATATGAATAAAAGCACACAAAGGAGAATTCTATAATAAATGAGTAGCTAGCTAAAGTGAGAGGACAATGGAAGAGATCAAGGTTCCTATGTACTTCTCTATTACTTTGGTTCTTTAATAACTAAAGCATGAATAGATATAGTGATCATACACACGACACTTTGGAGCAACAGTACCTTTCCGACTCTCAAAAGAGACTGGGAGGAAAGTAGTCGGGGGAAGGCTACCAAAAGCTCTATGAACATCAACCCGAACGTGGTGGATTACGAAGGCCTTACAGAGCTATCACCTCTAGGGCTACCACAACTATACGTGGGGTTGAGCGCAACCTTAGGTAACCTATAGCCTAGACACCATGCCTAAACTATCGATTACTACTCTAGCTATGCGCAATAACTAAAGCACTCAATACGAGCTAAGATCCCATGCCAAGGTATAACAACTATACTAACCATACATAATAAAGGCATAAAGTAAATAGAGAAGATGAAAATATATAAAGCATAAGTCTTGTAAAGAATAGATACAAAGACATACCAAATCTCTGAAGACTTCTCCAGAACTAGAGCGCAGCTCCGCTCTCCCTAACTCTCATCTAGATCTAATCTACTACATTGGAATGTCTAGCCCTAATTCTCTAGGGAGGAGAGGTCATCCTTTCATGGGACACCTCTACCTCTGATCCCCGCTGAGAGATAATGAAATTAGGGTTTATGGGATGCCTCCTCTAGGGGCCTTGCTTATATAGCCCTCTAGGAAGCACCACAGCCATCGGATCAAACCGACCTTGATCAATGACTTTTTATTAATCCTCAAAGGCGGTGGAGGCATGATCCATGAGACGGAGCCTGATTGGCTCTGTAGGTGAGGCGGGCGCCCAAGGAGGGGGGCGGGCGCCCCACTTCCAGGCCCGTTTTGCCTCCCGTTTGTTTCCAGAGTCTTCTTGTACCTTCTAGATTACAGAAAAGTTATGCGTAGCCCTGTTGTCTCTATGTAAACCTGACATGTGGGCCTTCCTTGGTTCTTTTCAGCTGACACCCTACAGAAACAGACATTCACCAAAACTCGTGGAATTATGTCAGTAAACCCCCTATATCTAAGTGGTAATTATTGTTTAGTCCTTTTTCATGCTATGTTGATAGTTAAAAAATGATACTTATCTACCGTCAACACACCACAAGATGAAATTTACCACACATTGGATACCTTCATATAAACATGCGTATGGCATGTAAATAATCTGGCATCATATAAGCATTTTCCTAGATAGGCAGTGTATCTAATCATGCTCTCACAACTCTCACTTACCGAGGCGTAGAGGCAATAGATCCATACATTACCACTCAAGTGAATGGCACTCATACAATAGCATGTCGTATGAGCAACGAAATAGAAATATGATGCAAAGACCCCCAAGTCAGTACTTAAATAAGTCACCTAGAGTCCTTAACTGGGCATACAGGATATGACCACTGGCACACTATTAAGTTTTAAAACTCAATTTTAAACACAGTTTTGGTTTAAATACACATATGAACAGTAACTTGCTAAACCTTGCTCTGATGCCAGCTGTAACAGAACCAACCAATTATACGAGATTAAGTAAGAAAATCTTCTGCCGAAGCAGATAATTTAACAAACTTAAGCCCGTATAACCCGGTAGTCCGTGAAACCATGAAGGATTTCAAACCAACCAACATACAAACCAAGATCATACAAGTTTAGCAATCACCATCACATGTTACATAAAGTTCGCAATGATAGTTGAATACATCGGAGTTTAGAACATAAAGTTATTACAACCCGAGTTCAAACTAAAATAGCGGAAGCAAATAGTTTTAAAGACATGCACACACTTTTAGTTCAGATACAATGCCAGTAGGTAGCCATCTCCAACAAAAGCATCAGATGAGAGATACGGAGTGACCATTGCCCTTGGTCCTAGTTGTCGCCCATCGCCAGATACAGGCAGTTAATGCAATAGTCGTAGTACATTTGACCATCTGCAACAACAATGGGAACAACGCCCTGAGTACGAGAAGGTACTCAACTAGACTTACCTGTCTTAAACCAAAAATAAGCGACACCAAGGAGTATGCAAGGCTTTCTTTAGTGGGCTAGCTGACTCATTTGCGAAAATCATAAGCTATCATGAAGAAACCATTTTAAGTACTTTGCATCATCTTTATTATGATCTATCCAACTAGGTAAGAACCTATACTATAGCAATCACTTGATTAACCAATAACATCCAGTTACCAATTTAGATGTAGCATTTCCAATACCATCCAATAACCATCAGTGTTCCATCATAATTACTACGATGTTGCAGCTCGAGTCAAGTGCTCACTATCCAGGAGCGATGGCAATTCGAATCGATTCCTAACCAGCTAGTGATTTATTCCTCACACAAACCACACTCACCGATCAAGTGAGCTATAGATCACCAATGACATGATTCTAGTAAACATCGTGGGATAAATTAGGGCCGCAGTACCCAGGGACCGCTCGACTACCAGGACGCACCTTGGGCTCACTCTTCGCGTCCCTTTCGTACTCCTTTCAGCACCAATATGCACACCCGTGTAGGTCCTGACCTGAATCATGTCACTAGCTTCGTGGTCGAATAGTACTTTATTCGGTCAGCTAAATGTGAGGCAAGCGTTCAACATGACAAGAGGGACGAGCAATGATCGGTCCTTAATCGACACAGACGGAAAACTAACAGCACCCCAGAACCATGTCTAGTTGCTTCCAACTTTTACGTCCGGTCTTTAATTATCCATCAACACATGGTTAATTCTAGGATATCATGCTTTTCATAACTAAATTCTCTCAGTAACCACCTACCAATGTAGGTGACCGGAAATCACCGATTACTACCGGTCTAAGCAAGGCTAAGCAGTTATTCGATCCTGGCCTAACAGGGTAAACATGTAACCAGGTGGGCAAGGATAGTAATAAATGCAACAACAGTTTCACTCAACACCTATAACTTAATGCAACAATATATAACTCATATATAAAGAATTGCTTTTATAAAGTAGAAGACTTTGAATGCTCTAGGGATTGTCTCGTTCGAACGAACTAGGTTGATGATCCACGCACTCGGGCAAGTCCTCTCCTTGCTCCTCTTCCTCTGGCACCTCATGTTCCTGGATTTCTTGTGGATCGTTCCCGGTCTGCTCTTCCTGTACTGCTACTGACAACTCCTCCAGCGATCCTGTATGATGCAATTGCATAAGTAAACATGCAAACGGTGCATCGGATGCGGTGATATGCTATGATCATGATGACATGATATGCAGATAAACACATTGAAACTTATGGTATAAACTCGAGACAAAATCTCTCTATAAGGTAGTCAACATCATCCACTCAGTTACCAATAGAACATGTCATCTATTGCATTCTCTCTTATCACAATCTCTGCTACTTTTACACTATTTAACACATAGCCCTAACATAAGTGCTACTATACTTTACTAATACAACCACATTAACTTATCAAGTAACACCAGCAAGATATTTGGGTGCTTCAAAGATACAACAAATTACCCTTATTAAACTAATTACCCATAAAAAATAACATTTTTATATTCTATTTAAACTAGGGTTACAACAGCAACATCTATTTCTGATGCATAGAAAAATCTACAAAAATTACAGTAGCATATTACTACTCCGAATAGCCTACCATAAAATTTTCATGAGATTTGGATAAGTGAAATAGCCTATACAAAAATGACAAGCTATAGCATAAAAATGAGCATGAAAATACTTAGTACTATGAAAAGTATCAAACAACAGATTTAATATTTTCTCTAGGTTCTAAACAGCAAACAATCACTGTACAAAAATTATCATATGCATGTTTTATGCAATTTTTGTTCTCTACCAAAAATAACAAAAATCAGCAATTAAAGGCACTTGAACTACACATCATAATTTTTCTACAGAACATGCATGAAATATATTTTTCCTAGAAATTACATTACACAAGAAGAGTAACAAACTTAGAATCATATTTTTCTGAGCTTTCTATAATTTATTACACATTTTCTAAGATAACAGCACATACAAGAATTAAATAAATCTCCATAGAAAAGTACCACAAAACTGACATGCAATATTTTTCACCTGTAGATCTACTGCAAAGAAACCTAACAAAACTTGTTTCATCCAATTTGGAGCTAAAATGAGCAAAATACAAATTTCCAAAGTATTTTCACTGAAATAAGGAATTCATTTTCTTTTTTTCTTTTCTCAAAAACCCGAACTAAAATGCTAAGCGTCCCCGGATCCGTGCACCTCGAGTCCCACTGTGCCACTGCAAGTGGGCCCTGTGACCCCACCTGCCAGTGGCACTAGGGGGAGACGGCGGCTCATCGGTCGGAGCCTCACCGGCGGTGAGCAGCCGGCGACGAGGTGAGCACCATCGTGCACAGCTCGACGAGGCGAACCGGCTTGGCTAGAAAATGGGGTCAGAGGGGAAGCGGAGCGGCCTCACCGACGTTAGTGGTGGCGCGGTGGTGTGGCTCACCGGCAACGTCACCCTTGCCGGCCATGGTAAGGCGAAACGGGGCGGGCAGCGGCTACGCACGTTCAAGGCGGACAGTCGAAGCCGAAACGAGGAGGGAATGGGAGACGGAGGAGCTCTGGCCACGCATGCCGGCCAACGGCGGCCATGGCGGGCAGTGGAGGAGAAATCGCCCAATAGGGCCTCACCTTGAGTCTGAAGTGTTGGCAAGAGAACGACGAGTTTCAGTCTGACGTCCCGCTTGTTTTCTTCCACGTGGTTGAGATGCACTATCCCATCAGGGTTTGTAGGCAGTTTGGCAAACATACAGGTGTGCCACCACCTCTTTACTCTATGGGCAAGGAGCTGCACAGGATGGTTCACAACATCATATTTATATATCAACTAATTTGGCATAAGTATACCATTGCATTTATGTGTACTAACACCGTTTGAACTTGTTGCAGTGTGGACTACAGGCTGAGGATGAAGCAGAAGGACTGACGTTAGATACACGCACAATACATCAAGAGGTGGGAGAGAAGGGAGAAGCAGCCACTACAGGATGGCCCGCCACATGACCCACATGCCTTCAACGAGTACCTACGGTGGCTTCACAGGTCAACCTATGTGCAGGTGAGGCAGGCGTACAAGGGGGAGAACTTCCCGCCGACTCCGAGGATGACATCATCGCTGACGAATATGAAGAGGCAGCCCCCTTTAGAGATACATGGTAAGATCCTGGGTCCATGCACTTTGGGTGGGTTGTATTCCATTTTTAGTAAATTATGACATCAAGGTGAAACCTCGTTTATGTACGCAGGCCTGACAATTGTCAATGATGTCCAACGAAGTAGCGTTTCAACTACATGATTGCAGGAACAAAGGGCGAGGCGCGCTTGAGACATTTGTGCATGTAAGCAACACGTTGAAAATTTTCTATAATGTTGTACGAGTCAAAAGGTTGTCCTAAATAATATGAGTCCACATATGTGTTTGCAGAAAATAAGCAAGAGTTTGAGGAAGCTAGACCAGAAGTTGAGCTGCTTGGACACTCTGTGGGAGCCACAAGCAAACCCTCCGCATTCCCAGAGCGTAGCTTCGGCTTCTCTGAGAACACCTGCGGGCTCTTCGGACCCCGTGACAGGGTCCACCTCTGGCATGCGTACACTACCACACCGCCCCGACAAGGCCCCAATTGAGGTAGAGGACGACAAGGACGACGACTCAGAGTTGTCCGACGAGGACGAGGCACCGGGCTTCGGCATACCCCAGCATAGGCACCCTACACAGCAGGGCCCTTTCCACCTCGGTCCTTTCCAGCAGGGTCATTTCTAGCAGGGCTTCTCTCAGCAGTCCCGTACCCGCAGGGCTCTATCCACCTTGGTCCTTTCCAGCAGGGCAACTTCCAGCACGTACCTTTCCAGCAAAGCCCCTACCAGCACAGCCCATACCAGCCCAGCCTGTACCAGCACGCCCCGTACCAGCCCAGTCCGTACTAGCACACCCCGGTGGACCCTTTTTAGCACCAGGAGATTGGCATGTCACACCTCGTTGATGCCCCATTGGGAACCCAAGGAGACAAACAGGTAAAACTAAATAAGCAAATTTTCTTATTTGCCTAGCCCATGTTATGTAAGAATGCCATAATCTAACACTGATTTATCTTTTATCGGAGCAGGGGCCGACCTATGTGCAGGGGACGAGCCATGCGCAGGGCCAAGGATGGTAGCACCGTCATCGGGACCACACAGACGTTGGCTACACCCCCAACATGGTGCCTACCAATCCGAAGAGACGAAGGCGGCCGAGGGAGCCTTACACTCCTAGGACATAGAGTGCATGTAAGCATAGCAATTATATAAGGATAATATTTCGATGATAAAAAAATGATCTATGTGTTACTTACCAATGTCATATATATTGCAGGTTCACTTGGTCATTTTCATGGCAGGATGAAGTTGGAGACCCTTTGTTGCACTCTATGTCACCATTTATGTATCCAAGTCATTTGTCGAAGAACCTACTTAGTGTTGAACTTATGTGTCCTAGCAGTGTGTCGAAATAATTTGCAACTTCATGTATTTGGAACTAATGGATTTTAGCTTGTAATGTGATGTTTTATGTGTTCCAGTGAACTTGTAATGTGCAACTTCATGTGATGAGCCTTTTCTTTACATGAGCCTTATGTTCTCCTCATCAAATGGGACTTCGATGCAATACTACTGATGTAGAACGTTCTCTCAGCTTACATTCTACTTTTCAAGCTCACTGGAGCGTTCGACGATGTGTAACAATGTTTTATGGCTGTCACTCCCTGGCTGGGGGAGCAACAACTCTCCCGCTCTCTGCCTGGGGGCTGTGTTTTCTGCTGCTCCATGCTTTGATAGGTAAGTTCGACCACATGTACTTTTTTATAATGCTAGGACTTGTTGAAAAGTGACATGTTGGAAATAAAACACTTGCATGATAGAGGGAAACATTAGCCAAATGGTACACACTTATTATAAGGTTCTACAGTTCCACTACCACTTGCTCTAATATGAATATAGTTCAAACTCAAACACTGATATTAACGAACTAAACAATGGCATGTTGCAAACTAAACCTAGCATGCCTAATAATGGTACCACAAATTCAACTGAGTTGTGTCTTCCCCACAGTAACCCCCCATTGACGGTGGCGGTGGCGGCGGAGAAGGAGGCCCGTGCTTCTTATGGTATGGGCACTAACAGTATGGATTATTGCATAGTGGCTCCTCAGCATCGTTGATGTTGTCATCCTCCGACTTGTCCCTATTACCACTTTCAAGGCCATACTCTAGATCAAAGATGCGTCCCTGTAGATATGTGATGTATTGTTGATAGGGATAGATAGGAGGAGGATCGACCCATCGAGTGAACCCATAGTTATCTGGGTAGCTTGAATCCTGAAAACGCATCTACCAATAAGTACTTCTACAAACCAAATGCAAATCTAAAAAAATAAGAGTTAAAAGGAAATACAAATCCTCGCGGGCATCTGAAGAAACGACGGCCTCCACCGTCACAGTCGTTGTACATCTGCACGACGCAATCCTCACCGTGGCGGCATTTTGGCCAATCTTCCGTGCGGTTGTCGTATGATCTAAGAGGTCTCTCGCGGGTGAAGTCACTCTTGCTCTCCAAAGGAAATTGTTCTATAGGTTTCTCAAAAGAATCAGGACTCAGAGAACCCTCCCATACAATCGGAGGTCCCTTCCTCACTCCCTTTCCTCTACCTCTTCTCGACGAACCTCCGTCCGACATTCGAACTATAACTAAACAAGAAAATAACTTGTGTGATGGCCGGGAGGGGGGAGGGGGGGGGGGGCGACGCCGAAACGACGAATGACCAGAGCTCAAGAGGAGAAGAGAATAAAAGATGTCCTGCATTTGCCGCTCCTTGATCTGGGGAGCGGTAGGCTTGCTGATGTGGCAGTGGCGAAAAGCGGGCACTGGGCTGCCGCTCCCCCTGGAGGAGGCGCTCCCCCTGGAGGAGCGCCTCCTCCAGGGGGAGCGGCAGCCCAGTGCCCGCTTTTCGCCACTGCCACACTCCAGGGGGAGCGGCAGCCCAGTGCCCGCTTTTCGCCACTGCCACATCAGCATCATTGTCGTTCCTCCACGTGGGGAGCGGCAAAGTTGAAATGCTGCTTCCTTGCGTGGGGAGCGGCCAAAAGTGTTAGATATAAAAAAAAAACTTTCGATGCTAAAATTAAAAATAGTTTTAAAAAAGTGTTAAAAATAAATAAAAAAATCAGTGGAGGGGGTGAGCGCGAATGCGCGACGGTGGATTTCACCTGCGCCAGGTTTTGCCACAATTTTTTTGAGCTCCTTCGCCCACCAAGGCAACTTTTCTGTCGTACTGTTATGTTTGTTTATACAAAATTACATTTTTTGTGATTTACAAAATATACCAAGTTTACACGATTTGTGATATGATTTTGTAAACTATAGAAAAAATATAATAAAAATAAAAATTTCATTTTCATCTTATCAACTTATCAAAAATTCAAATAATAATTATAATATCGAGTTTACAAAATATACCATTGTTAAGGATAATTCAATCTTTTCAACTTATCAAAAATAATTATTATAATATCGAGAAGTGGGTTGAAAGTCCCGTAAAATGGCGTGTACTCATATTATGGGTGTATAACCTTGAACCTAAAAAAAGTACAAATGTTGGCCTATATATTGTATACAAAATTACAACTGGATACGTGTCTCACAATTGTGGACCTTTTTATTGTTGGCCTATATAAGCTTCAAATTTGCACACGATCTTGCTAATACCTTTGTATTAACAAATGCGAATTTACATCAGCGTTTGTTACTGAAAAATGCTTATATAACTAATTAAGCAGCCCTCATGAAGTAACATGCAAAATATTTTAGCTTTTAGACCCAAATACATGCTTTTGCATATATTAGACTACATAAAAGTTGATTTGAAGGAGTTTCAACAATTTTTGAACCTATGAACCATTATGTGTGTGCAGTGTAAATGAGTTCCAACTAGAATCCTAAACGGATGCTATAGACAATTGTATTTGGTAGAGATTATTATGTGACAAAGAGCACATCATCAGACATGTGATGCGATGCAACACGAAAGTTTTTACTATAAAGTTTTAAATCTTGTCAAGCACTACAACTTGTTTAGGATTTTGAAATTTTTGAAACATTAAATCTTAAAATATGTAAATTTAAAACAAATATTTAATATTCTAAACAACTTCATGTAAAAAACTTATTAATCCCAAACATGTAAATTAGGTCGACCACTACAACTTTGGTAAAATGATATGAACATTTATGGTTGTTTGAAAATTCTAAATTTTTTATGAAAATTCTACAAGAAAAAATCTTGAAAAAAAAATCATTGCAAAATTAAGGAATCAAAGTACGGACCTCTTAGTTCAGGACCAACTACCTACCCACGAGGGGCGAATATGCTTATTTGGCAATTTGTGTTACTGTAACCTATTTGTACTAAATCGGACCTTATGAACTACATCTAACTTGGTTCATTACTCGTTTGTTTACCTTCTTCGTGGACCTACTCGGCCCATAGGCATCTCTAGACGCCTTACCATTTTTTCTGTTGATTTTTTTTTTCAAATTAAAAGTGATCGCACAACCTCACTACAAAGGTACTTTCAGCCAACAACCACTAAGCTATCAACAATGTTGTTGACAAATATTCGAAAACTATCCTATATATAATTAAGTTATTTTTGTCAAATATTTTTTTACTTTTCAAATAAACGTTAATTATTTTTTTCAGAGATCCTGACACTACTGTATTGATGGTTCATGCCAATCAAATTTTAACTGTACTTTGTTAGAAGTTGACATTATTAAAAATAAGAATGACAGGAAAAATTTATAGCACCAATGAATATCAACCTAAGATCAATCTGTTGATGTCACTTTAGGTAACACAATATTTATTAATAAAATAATTAAAAGGGAAAATAAAAACTATGGCACCAATGTGTGTCCTAAACCATACGAAGTTCAAAAATTAACTATGTAAGAGCTATATTTTAAAGGTGTGAATGCCACTTGTTATAGTGAGTCAACTACATTCTAGTCAATTTCGTGAATTTTTAAGACGTGAACTCCATGTTTTTAGTTTTAGGGTCCAACTTTTGACATGGGGCCCACGTGAACCTAGCCACATCAATCTGCACTACCCTGTTGACATACTGAGGCATCTTCGATAAGTTTCAATCAATTTTATGAAGTTTTAAGTGTGAATGTGAGATTTTAATCTTTAGGGTCTTTTTAATGTGGGTCCTACACATAGACTTAGTGACGTTAACATGCACGAGCAGTGTTATATGTAATTATGAACAATACATAGTTACTTATCCTTTCTGAACTATTGAATTTCATAGAAAAATTCAATTTCTATCAATTGATGGGCTAATGGTTCTAGTGAACCTGATGATATTGTAGATCAGGTTAGGGTTACGAAAGTCAATGTTCGATCTGATTAGAGTTCTTGTGCAGGATTTGGCATACTTGGTTTGGGTTACTGTCAATCCAATAGTAGATAGGGTTTTGATTTGCCAAATCTAATAGTGCACATTCATGGGTGGTACGGTAAAGACAAATAGATCACAAGAGCACATCTTAGGATCGTGATAACCATATTAGTACCAATGATCATATTATCACTTAATCACTTAAGACAAAAAAAATTATGGTCCAAGGCCTACATTTGCTACAAATGCTCCGCTGGGCCTAAGATAATAACATTTCTCAAGTACTATTCAAGCCATAGACAACATGTGCCTGCTAATTTTCTGAACATGTGTTTGTATTCTTTACAATGTAGTTTTCTTAGTCATTCAATCATTTCTAAAATTTAATAATCTCCAAATATTTTCAAAAAAATTATAAAACTTGGCAAGGGATTAGAAAAAATAAATGGGAGGGAAATCGTTACTTTCATTTGTTGTTCATATCAACAAATACGACTTATCTATATGCTCACTCCTAAGTTAATGCCTATGCTCTTTTTTGACCGTGTCTTCCATTTGCTCAAAAGTAGAGATGTTTTTCTCTTAAAATACATCAAACGAATAAAATAAACTATACCCTTCGAAAACTCTCAGCCAAATCTCCCCTCCTGCCTTTGATTCCCGATGGCCCGGGTCAAAAGTCAAAAGTCAAAACCTCCCACCCAGCGCCCGCCCGCCCAATCTCCCCGTTCACCGCGCTCTTTTTTTTTTAGTCTTTTCCATGTATGCCATTATAAAAGTTTGCAATTCTTTTCGTGCCACTAAAAAAGTTTCGTGGACTTCAGCGTCACTGCTCCAAACTTTTTTGCTCTCCACGTCACTACCGTCAGATTGGGCTCTAACGGTGTCAAAGTGCAGGTGTAAAAAGTCAAAAATACCCTTAGGTCTAAATATGTTATTAATTTTTTTTAGCATCTTAACGACTTCAAATGAAAAAAACTCAAAACTAGAAAGTTGTAGATCCCGTCGAGGTCTACAATTTTCATATAAAAATTATCTTCATTTAATTCTGCAAAAAAAAGATATGATTTGATATGATTAATATGTCTTAGAAGAATAATATATATTTTTTGCGAAATTAAATAAAGATAATTTTTATATGAAAATTGTAGGTCTCGAGACCTACAACTTTCTAGTTTTGAGTTTTTTTATTTGAAGTCGTTAAGATGCTAAAAAAAATTAATAGTATATTTAGACCTAAGGGTATTTTTGACTTTTCACACTTGCAGTTTGATATCGTTACAGCCCAGTCTAACGGCAGTGGCATGGAGGGCAAAAAAAAGTTTAGAGCAGTGGCGCTGAAGTCCACCAAACTTTTTCGATGACACCGAAGAAATTATGAACTTTTATAATAGCATACACGGAAAAGACTTTTTTTTTCATCGAGCGCCGCCGCTCCCAATTTCGGTGGCTGCGCTCCTAAGAGCATCTCCTAGAGATATGCTGTCGTGGTCATCTAGGCTATATTTGGTATTTTTCATCAAAAATTGATGTCCAACAGATGTGCTATCTTGTTTGCTAAAATACCAACCTGGTCATCCCGTGCTTCTCGTCGGGTAAAAATAGCATATCGTGAAAGCTTGCTATCTGCATGGTGGTGTGCAAAGCAAATTGCGGGAGTCCACGAAATGGGGAAGCAAACTAATCTTAGCTTGACATGTTAACACTAAAAAAATAGACAATGAGAAAATTAGAAAGACTGTTGTATTACTCTACTCTTTTAGAGGATGTTCTATTTTAGAGAATAGCTAAATCATGGATTTTAGACTCTTATTTTACACGATCTCTTAGAGTTGCTCTAAATTTTCCACCGCAGGTGCCATTCCTTCCATCGTCGCCGCACGCTGACCCAATCCTACGAGTAAATTGCGAAACACATGGTAGGAGTAAAACGCACTGAGCGGTGTTTGGTTTGAGGACTTAAAGTTTAATAAACACTATAGCACTTTTGTCTTATTTGACAAAAAAATTTCAATCTTAGACTAATTAGGCTTAATAGATTCGTCTCGTAAATTACTCCTAATCTGTATCGACATGCATGCAATTAGTCTACATTCAATACTCCATACATTTAAGGGAATATTGATGTGATAGGAGTTAAACTTTAAAAAATAAAACCAAACAGGCCCTAAGAACAAACAAAGCAAATCGTCTTGTGACACCACAGCTTACAGTCAGACCCGGTCGTGCTCACGTGCTGGTGACGAAGCACGCCGTTGCAGACTGCCGACGCCGGGCTGCCGCACAGGCGCCGACGCTCCGCTCCTCCGCCGTGGTCCGCGCGCGCCTCGCCGGCTCCATGGCAGCCGCCGTCGGCGCTGCCTGTGAGTGTTTGGGGCCTAGGGTTGCAGCCGCCGGATGGGGATGTGCGGATGGATGGGGGGTCATGCGTGCCTTGCTGGCTCCACGGTAGCCGCCACATAGTCCTTTCTTCCTCGCACAGGGAAAATGATGACGACATGAAGAAGAGAGCCGGATGCTGGTGACGAATTCGACAGTGATTTGGGTGAGGATATGAGATCACTTCTGAGCCTCCTCTGTCTCTGTCAAGTTGACTTATTATTATTCCTAGTTTGCATTACTGAACATAGTTCTTTGCTTTCTCTAACCAATTGTTTCAGTGCCCTATGGCCATCTAACTTCTCTGGATCTGCAAAACTTCTTGTGATTTTTTGTTGGATATTCTCCAATATTATCTTCAGGTAAAACAACTTGTCATCCCTGATCCTCCTCTGGACTGTGTTTCATGACTTTTACAATCAATATTTTCTATATTGAGAAATTTTTGGACTATTTTGTTCTGGGACAGGGAGTAATGCCTTTGGAAATGTACATAATTCTAAATCTGAGTGTGAATATTATCCGTTCCATAACTGTACATAATTCTAATTCTACTAGTGCTCCTGTTAAGGATGTTTGTTTGTTAATTGATGAAGCTTGCATATTTGTTTTGATGGGTTCAGATTCGGCTCCTACGATCTTAATGTAATCAAGATCTTTTCTATATTGAGTATTCTTTGGACTATTTTGTTCAAGAACAAGGGAATAATGGCTTTGGTAATCTGCATAGTTCTTTTTCTGAGTGTAAATATTATCCATTCCTAACTGTATGCTTTAGAAGCATGGATATGCATGCTTTAGAAGTGAAACTGAGATATTTCAGTCACCATGATGCATATCTATCTTAGTTAGTTATACATGCCATTCAAAAAGTTACCATCGTGTATTTCCAACTAGACCATGCCTTTTTGCTCAGCTCGTGGTTAGTGATGCATGCTTGCCCTTTTGTTCAACCTTCCAACCCATGTTCTTACAACAAATATTTTGATAACTGCTTTTAGAAACGGCGGAAGCTCCTGTTGGGGATGTCTGTTTGTTAACTGATGAAGCTTGCATATTATGCCAATATGATTTCCTCCCTGAATCACAATCACCTTTTAGACGGTCATGCGACAATGTTTATCTGGTCAGAGCTGGTATATGAAGTGAACCTGCTTCCTTATTTGGTTACCTCAACTTGCCTCCTATTATTGGTAAACTTGACCTCCATGCTTAGCAGAGTATTTATTTTCTGTTACAGGAAATGTTTGCTGGTGATGTTAGCCCATTACTTGATGAAGATTCCATACCATGCTGCTGTAATTTGACCACTGAAGTCCATCAGCCTTCTAGGCATCGTGGGCAGCGGCCATGTCTATCTGTTCAGTCAGCTGGTATGCTCACTATGCTTGCTTCCTATATTTATTTGGTTGCAGCCGCAGTCGAACAGGCCCTTTGTACTTACATGCTCTCTGCCTAGCCCCGCGACATTTGCCGCGGGTGTCCTGCTAATTCTCTTAGAAGGACATGACTGTTTGATACCACAAAATTGTCCATTTAGCTGCTCATACAAGTTATTGATGTGGCGCTACTGAATCCTCTCACCTTGTCCAAACCTTTGGTCAGTTCTCTGTTGTCTTGTGTGAATATGTTTCAAGTTAAAGTATTTTTAGACAGGATATGCTAATTCATCCTGAAGGGCAGGCCTGGTGCAGTTGGTGAGTGCTAGCTCGCCGAGTCACCAGGTCCTGGGTTCGAAGCCGTCTCTCTGCAGAATTTCTGCGGGGGTAAGACTTTGGTTCGGTTATTCCCTTCCCCAGACCCCACTCGTGTGGGAGCCTCTGGCACTAGGTCTGCCCTTTTTTTTATATGCTAATTCATCCTCTTGGTCAGATTGAATTGTCTTGTCAGGTGTCCCCTTGCAAGATGTTTGTTGCAGGTAATGATAGAAAAAATCAGGATTCTAGATTAGAAACAATGTTGACCGATGAACCAAAGTTGTAATCTCAGACAAATAGGTGATCATACATGATGCATCTGTACTTGTGTAGAGCCCCTGCCAACTGAAAATTGGTCTTACATTTAATTCCTGGTGATTAATATTGAACTTTTCCATTTTCTTTAATTTATGATCCTGCTAGAACATAAGTAACTCAGCCTACATGCGTGTTAGTGTTTATTGTACTAGGATGAATGGTGAAATCTGTTCACCATGTAAGTGATAATTATGTCAATGATTTACCCTACTGAATATACTATTTGTAACACCAAGTGTCTTCTCTTATATTGGACTTTTTTTTTGGCATGGACTGAAGTAGATGTTACTATTGTGAGTATGTTACTATTGTGAACATCTCATTTTTATTAACTGCTTGAATTCAAAATAATTAAGACCTTGTTGTTGTTAAATTAATCTTTAGCTGATTGCTGGAAAAAAAATGCATGTCCTTATGAATTTGTGATTGATAGTGTGGATGTTTATTCTCAGGACGAAGCTAGAGTTTGAGTGGAGCGCACGAGTGAAGGGATGGTCAATTTCAAGCCAACCTTTGCTGTAGTGGTTGACATATCTCATTAGATTTTGATGTGTACAAATGTTTGTGTTGGATACCTTATGTGTCTGAGCAATGTGTGTGTCGAGTTTGACATGGATGGTTTCATTTCATGTGTACAAACGAATCATATTTTGTTTTAATGTCATTATGGCAATATTTTCGTTTCATATTCCAATAAGGTTCTGTTGTAGCAACCAAGCATTGATCGTGGCAATAGAAACTTCCACCTATCGCAACCAAATGTTTAGTGTGGCAATAAATGGTTCCACCTATAGTAACCAAATACTTGTAGTGGTAAAAGAGAGTTCCACCTATAGCAACCACAATGGTTAGTGTGGCAATAGAGAGGTCATCTCTAGCAACCAAAATATTTTTGTGGCAATAGAAGATTCCACATATAGCAACCACATATACAGTGTGGCAATAGAGAGGCCACCTATAGCAACCCAATATTTGTTGCGGCAATAAAGAGTCTATCTATAGCAACCATAGAGATAGTGTAGCAATAGAGGGTTCATCTATTGCAATGCTATTGATGCGTGGCAATAGGGTCTATTGCAACACCCATTGTCGTTGCTAGTGTACCTATTGCCACTCTTTGGGTATGCTACCACAGATATCTCTGGCAACACCTACGGTGGTTGCTTGTACTATGGCTTGCAACACTTCATGGTGTTGTAAGAATACTCCATTGTGTTGCAATAGAGGAGAATCTATTGCAATACCAAAATAAAGTGTTGCACAAACCTATTGCTATTGCATCAGTGGCAACGCCTCCCAACCAAATTTTTGTGTTGCAATTTTTTCTATTGCAGCACTTTTTGGTATATTGCAACACTTTTAGGCTATTGCATCAGGGGGAAACCTTGTACCGGTTAAAACTCTCTCTAATATGAAATATCCCTTTGTTTCTTTTCTGAGTAGCAATAATCTGACTCAGTATAGTGGATTCAACTGTAATATTGTCTAGGGTTCCCTGTGAAACAATCTCTATATTCAGCTTTTCCATCTCCTGACATACAGTGCTATCAAACAGTTTTGTTGACAGATAGTTGCAATGAGGTTTTTGACTGAGTGCATCTACAACAACATTGGCTTTGCCTAGATGATAATGAACTTACAAATCATAATCTTTGATTAATTCCAACCATCTCCTCTGATGCATATTCAACTCTGACTAGGTAAATATATATTTCAAACTCTTGTGATCAGTATAGATATTGCAACTGCTACCCAACAGATAGTGACGCTAGATATTAAGTGCATGAACTGCAGCAGCTAATTCCAAGTCATGAGTAAGATAATGCTCTTCATGATGCTTAAGTTGTCTGGAAGCATAAGCAATAACTCGGCCTTCTTGCATCAGTACACATCCAATACCAATACCTGATGCATCATAGTATACATCAAATGGCTTCTCGATGATAGGCTTAGCTACTTTAGACTTTTCAAAGTTTCAAATGCTTCATTACATTCCAATGACCATACAAACTTGGTTTGAGTCTTCAGTAACTCAGTGATAGGCTTAGCTACTTTAGAGAAGTCAGGAATAAAATGACGGTAATATCCTACCATTCCAAGAAACATGCCCTAAAAATGGCACTTCATCAAGCTAGAATTCACACTTGCTAAACTTGGCATATAACTGGTGTCCTCTCAGACGGCTTAGAACTATGCGTAGATGTTCTGCATGTTCTTCCTCATTTTGGAGTACATTAAAATATCATCAATAAAAACTATCACAAATTTGTCTAGCTCTGGCATGAACACAGAATTCATCAGGTACATAAAATGAGCTGGGGCATTGGTTAAGCCAAAGGACATGACCAGGTACTCATATAGACCGTATCTGGTAATGAAAGCAATCTTTGGAATATCCTCTGGGTGAATCTTTATCTGATGGTAACCAGATCAGAGGTCTATCTTCGAGAATACTTTGGCTCACACAAGTTGATCAAAGAATAGATCAATGCGAGGAAGAGGGTATTTATTTTTTATAGTTACTTCATTCAAAGGACGATAGTCAACACATAACCTCAAGGTGTTGGTCCTTATTTTTGACAAATATTGCAGGACATCCCCACGGTGATGAACTAGGTCTGACATAACCTTTGTCAAGCAATTCCTGTAACTGGATCTTAAGTTCTACCAATTCTTTTGGAGGCATCCGGTAAGCTCTTCTGGAGATTAGAGCAGTATCGGGTTTTAATTCAATCGAAAACCCTACAGCTCTATCAGGAGGTAAACCAGACAAATCATCTGGAAATACATCTGAAAACTCTTTGACTACTGAAATATCTTTTACTTCCTTAACAGTGGTTCCAAAAGACCTCTCAACTGCCCTTGTTTGAGTAGGAAGACGAAGAAGCAACTTAGATTTATTATCAGGTGAGTTCAACTGTATGGTTCTATTCAGAGCATCAATGACAGCTCCACGCTAACATAGCCAGTTCATACCAAGGATCACATCTATATCTTGACCCTTAAGAACAATCAAATTGGTTGGAAGGATATGTCTGGCAAAATCTAGGTATATGATATATTACTTCTTAAGTAATCATTCGTCCACCAGGAGACTGTATATAGAAACTATTATCCATAACCTCAATTGGTAATTGATACTTCACTGCAAAAGCTCGGTTGATGAATGTATGTGAAACACCTGAGTTGAACAATATAACTGCCTTTTGGTTGGCAACAGAGAACACCCCCATTAAGGATGGCAGCGGATCGGGTTCGGGGTGGGTATCCGCGGTTTTCGAGTCCAGCGGTTTCGGTTTTGGGGACAGTTTTGCACCCACAGTTTTCGGGTTCGGATACCCAAACGGTTACGGGTTTGGGGGTGGATCCTAATTTTTCCCCGCGGATCACCAACGGAGCCCCGAATTTGTTCGGCCCACCAACAGCCCATGTAATAACCTAGGTATATAATTGAAACTCTCAACATTGGCCCCTGGACCGAGACCGACCCTCTCCCTCTCGCTCTCGCTCACCCCGCCGTCATCCCACCCGAGACCCTCTCCCCTCTCGCTCACCCCGCCGTCGTCGCACCCAAGACCCTCTCCCTCTCGGCTCTCGCTCACCCCACCGTCCTTGTTTGCCCTCCCTCGTCGTCCCCCACTCGAGCGCAGCACAAAGGAGCAGGGGTCGGTGCGGCCGCGCCACCTGCCCAGGCGCCCACCCTACCAGATCCGGCGGCCGCACCACCCACCCCACGTCCCCACCAGATCCGGCGCCCGCGCCACCCGCCCAGGTGCCCACCCCACCAGATCCGGCACCCGGCCGCCGTCAGCACGATGCGTGCGCCCCTACACCAGTAGGCGCCACCGCCGGGGGCTGAGCCTAGGTGACGGTGTGTCGCCCCCAGTTCCCAGCCGCAGGCCCGCTCCCGCAAGCACCAAGAGGAGGACAGCCGACGACATCGGCGGGCGGACCGAATCTTAAGCTGCTGCTGCTGCGTCTCATTGTTATGCTGTCTGTGTTGGTTTGTGAAATTTTTTTCGGGTTTCGGATTATCCGTTCAGTTTCGGGGTATCCGCGGTTTTCGGTTTTGGTGATGGATTTTCACCCGAACTGGTGTTCGGGGCGGATTCGGATTTTAAGTTCGGGTTTCGGTTTTGGTTGTCCAGACACTTCACCCGATCCGAACCCGCCCCGTTGCCATCCTTAACCCCCATCATAGCAGGTTCACCTTCAAGGATCACATGGACCCGAGTATAATGGACTTGACCCATCTTAATAACTGTTCTATTCTTGGAAATATTTTGCTGTCGATTCCTTGGGTTTCTAAGATGAACACTAGGAGTATTCGGCTGAGATGGATAGGTCAGAACTGCAGCAGGTCGAACAATTACCTGTTGCTGGGCTTGTTGCTGAGGTGGATGACAAGAAGAACGATGGACAGGATGGTAAACAACTTTCAAGCGCTGAATATTGCTACCCGAAGATTCTCCTAACATACGTTTTCTTTTCTTGTCCTCCTGGTCCTGACGGTTCAGATCATCTACCGCAATGGCTATACTAACAATCTCATCATAACTAGCAAATATATTAGTAATTAACATACGCCGAATCTCGGCGTGGAGACCTCTCATAAAACAGCGCTTTTTCTCATCATCATCCCACACGCGCTCAGTGGCATACCGAGACAACTGATTAAATTTCTCTAGATACTCCTCACACTCTGATCTTCTTCTTGCTTTAGCTTGTAGAATTGTTCGATCTTTACTCTTCCTATACCATCGGGAATGAAACGGGTCAGAAAAGCAGTGCAAAAGTCATCCCATATGACTTGTTAACCTTCCGGCCGTGTTGCAATGAAATTTGCCCAAGCACCAACGGAATCTTGGAGTTGTACTGCAAACTGAGTCTTCCACACATGTAACACCCTAAAAATTTGAAAAGAAGAAAAATAGGAAAAACATGACTTTTATATTTATTTTTGTGAAGCATGCAAAATTTAGAATAAGAATAATTTTTATAAATTTAAAATCAAATATAAGGGTAGAAATATGTTTGTGCATTCATGCTGCTGCATTTGAAGTTTTGTATTGAGTGATTTCAATCAAATTCAAATTTGATTTGAAAATCATTTGAAAAAGGAATTTGAAAAAAAATTAGAAAAAAAAAGGAAATTTATCTTCACTCGGAAATTTGGCCCGCCAGCACGCCTTGGCCTGCCTCCTCGCGCGCGGCCCGCTCACTCCAGCGCCCGCCTTCTTCCGCATGGGCCGAGCCCAGCCGCGGCCAGCCGGCCCAACTCGCGCGCGGCCGCATCCCGCACCCAGCCGCCGCCCCGTTTTTCCTCTGAGTCGCCGACATGCGGGACCCACCTGTCAGCGACGTGTTTCCCCTTTCCTTTCTTCTTCCTCCGGCCGAACGCAGCTTTCCTCTCTCTCTCCGATTCGGTGAATCGAATCCGCCGCAAATCTTTGCCCTTTCCATGTATACCGATGCCTCCGGGCTATAAAACGGAACCCCGCGTCTCCCCGCTCCTCATTGAGCACCTAAAACCCTAGCCTCGACGTCCCGGGAGAGCCACCGTCGAAGCTCCGCCTCCACCGCCGCCATCCCGAGCTAGCCACCACCCTCAGCTCGTCCTCCGGTCTTGTTTTCGCGCGGGGTAAGATCGTCGTGAGCTACTCGTTCTTTTGGTGTCTTCGGTTTGGCGAACGGTGCTCGGTAGGGTCGTCTTCTCAAGCTCCGGCGAGCTCGGGCTCCATCCGGCCATGGCGCCGCCGTCGGGGTTACTGTGGCCGCCGGCCGTTCTCTTCTCTCCCTCACCGATCTAATCCGAGCCGTTGATTTTGAATCCAATGATCTAGATTAGAAGATACCGGTTCGGCTATAAAATTTGCTAAAGAGTCCCTGTGATTTTTAAGTATAGAACCCGCAGTCCAAAGCGTACTTCCGTATTGCGTAATATCCGCTTGAAAGCGCAGTTTGATCTCAGTTCATTCAAAATACGCTTTGATTAAATGAAAACGTAATTCGTTTCGGTAAATAAAAAATACGCTTTCTGATATTTACAGTTTTGCCATTCAGATTGTTTTAGTTGTAGAATTTCCGTTTTAACTCCGATTTGATCCATTCAAATTGCGTTAGATTCGTATTTGCGAGCTCTATGTAATTATACAACTGTACAGTAGGTTTGGATTAATTTATTTACGAGTTTTTATTAAAGTATTTATTCTTCTATAGGAAATCTTTGGAAATTCATAACTTTGTCGTTTTAGTTCCGATTTTCGTGATCTTCGCGTCTGTGTGATCCTAGCGAGTTGTAGATTCATTTTAAAGACTTTTTATTTTATTTTCTTACTGTTGATGTATTGTTCTAATTATAGTCTTGTTTGTCTATGCATGATTGCCTCTGGATGTGTGTTGTTGATAATGGTTGATCGAGTTTAGACGGTGAGAAATTCGTTGGAGATCAAGAGCTTTATTACGAGCAAGATCTTCAGGACCAGTTTGAGCAAGGCAAGTATAGCATGGGATTATCCTTGTTGTCCTATTCACTTTATGCAATTAATATCATTATGCATTTATTCCTTGTTAAGGATGACTTAGCGATTGATCCTTTACCTTGATACCTATTAAATTGCATTAAGTATTTTGGCTAGTGCTTAAACATGGACTATGATCATGTAATTTGACTAATGGAATATGCAATAAACATTAAAAGATGATTTTATTACTGTTTAAGGGTACTAGAGCATGGGGTTACTTTGGTGCTCTTGTTACTCTCCATAAGGACTCATCTATAAGCGAAAATCCGGGATTTACAGTACAACTGTGGGGGCTATATGGCTCTGGCTTTAGTCATATAGAAGGACCTTTTCTAGCTTGTTAGAGGTATTCCTTTATGGCGTAAGAATGGCTTGACGAATCGGGTATAGTGCGGCCTCTGTCCTCATGTGTATAGGCTGCGTGTTATTGTGCCATCAGGAAGGGGGGCTCTACATCTGTTTGCCGAGTGAAATCTAATGACCCTAACTTGTTAGACGAACCTTCGAAAGACTTCATAGTGTTTACCCTGCCTGCTCACCTTGGTAGTGTTTTGGGAGTAATTAACCCGGGCATTTGGGTAACACGACTCACAGTGAAAGTGTACAACCTCTGCAGAGTGTAAAACTGTTATAACAGCCGTGCTCACGGTCACGAGTGGCCTTGGACCCTTATGGAATAGTTGAATAATTGTTTATAATTATGTTTTTGCTATTCATTAATCATTTCACATGGATCATATGTTTAATGTTTATATTGAGACAATTTGATGCTATTGTTATGCTAAAATTATGCTAACTAAAAGCTACATGCAGATAAACCAATGAATATGCCTTTTTGAGCCTCATGAACCCCATGTTACACTTGTTGAGTACGAGATGTACTTACGCTTGTTTATTTCTTTTACTTGGATAAAAATCCCGGATGGGTAACAGATGGAGGTAATAGTGACTACTACGCCTACTTCCCTGAAGATTACTAGTCTTGCTGTCAACCAGTCAATGTACCTGTGACTAGAGCTACCACGAGAGATTTTTATTTATACTTCCGCTACGTTTGTGTTAAGACTATGTGTTTAAATATTCGTGATGTAATAACATTTGTGATGATACTTCTGTTATAATTTGTGAACTTATGTGTGATTGATCTCTGGGCGCACATAAGGGTATGCATTCCATTTGGTCGATAAATGGGTGTGACAAATTGGTATCAGAGCTCTTGTTGACTGTAGGACGCAAGCCTAGCTAGGAATGGTCGATTTAGTATCATCTTTACATTATTTTTATGCTCACTATCTTGCTCTTGTTATTTGATAAATCTTTATGCTTCTTATGTCACATTCTATTACGAAATTTTGCCTCTATTCTAACTTCATCTAAAAATTCTGTAGATGGCCCGTGACCGTAAGACTGCCCGCATTAGCTCTGGAGGATACTACCCACCTCGTGCCCTGCATGCAACTGAAGAGCCACAAGAGCTAGAACCTCAGGAACAGGAGCAGACTCCTGTAACACCAGTCCAAGCACCAGCACCTTCCCAGGAAGAGCCTGAGTCTGAAGAAGATCCAGAAATCGTCAAGATTGAAGATGATGAAGAGGAAGCTAATGGAGGAGTACAACCCCCGCCTCCATCATATGAAGCTCCTGAAGATATGCCACCTGCTCCAATGGGGTGGACTGTGAGGATTTACCACAGAAATGGAGGAAATGCTATCTCTCATCTTCGCCTGGTGGGGATGCTCACTGCTTACTTCGCTGATTGGCATCCAGCTGTGGAGTACGTTTGCTGGGAGTACACTCATCCACTGGAGGACACGTACTGGAAGGCAAGGGCAAGCATCTTTGCCCATAAGGAAGACAAGGGAGCATATCAGCTGGACAGGATGTTCTCTCACGTGGGGCATCGAGCTACTATAGAGGATAGCATTGAAGATGCTGCTTTTGAAGCATGTATGGGTCTCCGCTATCTTCGCTTTAACCTTATGAAGCATGACATTCATCGCTTCTTTCCTCGTGCACATCCCGAACTTGGATGGGCTATGATAGATCCAGTGCAGCTAGAGCCACTACCTCGAGTAATGGTGGACTTTGTCTATGATATGATGGATAGGAAGCTGCAGCTAGAAGAGATGGTGAAGGCACAAGGGAAGACTATCAAGAGGTGCCAAGCAACCATTGATGAGCTCCGAGCAAACCAAGGCATGCCCAAGATTTATGAGACATTAGAGCATGAGCCACTTCCTTAGGAAGTAGGAGTCCTTTATGTAATAAGAACGTTCTTAGTAACGTCAGTTGAGTCAGTCGGGTCTGTCGTGTGGTTTGAACCTTGGTGTGCTAGTTGCTTTATTATTATGTTTATGTGTGAGTTGGATCTTTGTTTGAGTGTCGGGACTTGTAGGCATGTCTACAAGTTCCATTCTTAAGAATAATAAGTTTAATAGTCAAGGAATAATAGCTGGGGATTTGATATTATCACGTTTCTGTCCTTGCTGTTTTCTGGAGCAGTCTTCAGTGTTTCTGCTATAGTTTAAAAACGGTTCGTGCAACATTTATGAAATTTTTATGAGAGAAACTAGACTCAAGCATCTTTCAAATGCCACTGGAATCACCTTTTTATCTGATCTGGTTCGAGAGATATAATTTGTACAAGTTAAAGTTTCTGCACAGACTGGAATCTGGAACAGTTTCTGTTACGCTTTATTTTTCATAGACTTAATGACAGAATTTGATCTTGAGGTCTGAATAGAAATTGTGGATAATTTCATAAGTTTTCCAACCATATAAGGCACGCTTCTTTTGGATTTCTGTAGCTCGAGATATGATTGAAATACTGAACTGTCAACATTGCTACTCGTCCAGAAAACTTTCAGATCTCCTTCTTAATCTTATAAGTGGTTGAAATCATGGAATTCTTAAAGTTTGCATGTTTATGGGTGGCAGATGGCCGGAAGAGGAAGAGGCAGAGGTCGTGGAAACATTCCCCCAAATCCACCACCACCACCGCCACCAACTATCGAGCAACTGTTGGCGGTACAGACACAGTTGATGCAGCAACTAGTGCAAAATCAGCAAAATCAGCCAGTTGCTGGGGCTCAACCACGTGATAAGCGTGGTGAGTTTTTGAAGGGTCGTCCCCCAGTGTTCACACATGCTGCTGATCCTTTGGAGGCCGATGATTGGCTTCGTGCTGTGGAGAAACAACTCACTATTGCCCAATGTGATGACCGACAGAAGGTGTTGTTTGCTTCTGGGCAACTTCAGGGAGAAGCTCAGGATTGGTGGGAGTCATATGAGTATGGTCGTCCTGCCAATGCTCCTGCAGTCACCTGGCAGGAGTTTAGGGAGAACTTCAGGGCTTACCATATACCTGAAGGAATGATAGAGTTGAAGGCGGAGGAATTCAGGAACCTGACCCAAGGGTCAATGACTGTAGCTGAGTACCGTGACAAGTTTGCTCAATTGTCACGATATGCTCCACATGAGGTGGCCAATGACAATGATAAGCAGCGCCGCTTCTTGAAGGGATTATATGATGGACTACAGTTGCAGTTGATGTCCAATACCTACCCTAATTTTCAGATGCTTGTAAACCGCGCTATCGTGGTGGATAGCAAGCGCAAGGAAATGGATGCAAAGAGGAAGAGGTTACAGGGACAAGTCTCTAATAGCAACACCCGTCTGCGTACTGGTTTTCAGCAGAATACTCAGCAGAGGCCTCTCTCTGGACAGTGGAATCATGGTCAGGCCCCATTCCGTGGACAGTTTCCGCAACGTCCCCCATTCCAGCCACAGAATAGCAACCAACGTCCACCGCAGCAGCAAGGAAATCAAGCACAGCGTCAGGGTCCTTCCAATAACACTCCTATGAAGACTAGTGCTCCCAATACCCCCAACAAGTGTTTCCGATGTGGAAAAGAAGGTCACATGTCTTACAATTGCCCGGAGAAGCTTAACCAGCAGACTCCCCAGAGACAGAGCAGCCACCAGAAGACCGCACCTAACTCAGGAAGGGTGAATCACTTGTCCCAGGAAACTGCAGTGGAGGAGCCAGAAGTTATGCTTGGTACGTTCGATGTTCACTCTACTCCCGCCACTGTACTTTTTGATTCTGGAGCATCACATTCTTTCATATCGCAATCATTTGTTAGAATACATAGAATCCATTTATGTGCCATGAAGAATCCTATCTTAGTAAACTCACCTGGTGGAAGCATGCCAGCATCTTATCGCTGTCTTCCGATTAGTCTCAACTTAAGGGGGGTAGAGTTTACAGTTAGCCCTATAGTATTGAGAACAGCTGGGATTGATCTTATATTGGGAATGGATTGGATGATGCAACAACAAGCAGAGATTCAGTGTAAGGATAAATCAGTTGTACTGACAACACCAAAGGGTGATAGAATCAGGGTTGAAGTAAAAGTGCAAAAACAAGAGACTGCTACAGTGAACCAGCTCAATGATGAGGCCAACCAGGAAGATCCAGTTGTGGAGGAGTTTTCAGATGTGTTTCCAGAGGAATTGCCAGGTATGCCACCAGACCGTGACATTGAATTTATTATTGAATTATTACCTGGAACTGCACCTATAGCTAAGCGTCCATATAGAATGGGAGTAAATGAATTAGAAGAACTTAAGAAACAAATTAAGGAGTTGCAGGATAAGGGTTTTATTCGTCCTAGTTCTTCACCTTGGGGAGCACCAGTGATTTTTGTGGATAAAAAAGATGGAACTCAGAGGATGTGTGTAGATTATCGGTCTCTTAATGAGGTTACTATTAAGAACAAGTACCCATTACCTAGGATTGATGACCTGTTCGATCAGTTGAGAGGAGCTTGTGTATTTTCCAAGATTGATCTTCGCTCTGGATATCATCAGTTGAAGATTCGTGCTAGTGATATACCAAAGACAACTTTTACTACTCGGTATGGGTTGTATGAGTATACAGTGATGTCTTTTGGTCTGACTAATGCCCCTGCATACTTCATGTACTTAATGAATAAGGTGTTCATGGAATATCTGGATAAGTTTGTAGTGGTATTCATCGATGATATTCTAGTATTTTCCAAGACTGAGGAAGAACATGCGGAACATTTGAGGTTGGTCTTGCAGAAGCTCAGAGAACACCAACTATATGCAAAGAGGAGTAAATGTGAGTTTTGGTTGAAGGAAGTTTCTTTTCTGGGTCATATTGTCTCTAATGGAGGAATATCAGTAGATCCTGGCAAGGTGAAAGATGTATTGAATTGGAAACCACCCATCAATGTGAGTGAGATCCGTAGCTTCTTGGGATTAGCTGGTTATTATAGAAGATTTATAGAGGGATTTTCAAAGCTTGCAAAACCAATGACTGCATTATTGGAGAAGAATGCCAAGTTTGTGTGGTCCGAGAAGTGTCAGGCTAATTTTGAGGAACTAAAGAAGAGATTGACGACTGCACCCGTCTTAGTTTTGCCAGATCTGAGTAAACCTTTCTCTATCTATTGTGATGCATCTCGATTGGGTTTGGGATGTGTACTGATGCAAGAAGGTAGAGTCGTGGCATATGCATCAAGGCAGTTGAGGAAGCATGAGTTAAATTACCCTACTCATGATTTGGAATTAGCTGCAGTAGTTCATGCATTAAAGATATGGAGACATTATTTGATTGGACACAAGAGTGATATATACACTGATCACAAGAGTTTAAGGTATATCTTCACTCAAACGGATCTGAACTTGAGGCAGCGTAGATGGTTGGAGTTGATAAAAGACTATGATCTAGAGGTGCATTATCATCCAGGAAAGGCCAACGTTGTTGCTGATGCTCTTAGTAGGAAAAGTTATGCAAATGAAATACAAGTAATGCTTATGCCAAAGGAATTATGTGCCGAGTGCAAGTATTTGAACTTAGGATTTACTACCAATGCAGTGGAATTAGTATTAGAGCCTACTCTAGAGCAAGAGATCCGTAAAGGTCAGCAGAAGGATGAAAAGTTGAGGGAGATAGCTGAAAACATAGCGAAAGGTAAATCTCCAGGGTTCCGTAAGGATGATAATGGTACGCTATGGTTTGGAAAAAGGCTGTGTGTGCCTGAAGATAAGGATATCAGAATGGTAATTCTGCGTGAAGCTCATGAGTCAGCTTATTCCATACATCCGGGGAGTACTAAGATGTACTTGGATCTGAGAGAGAAATATTGGTGGTATGGTTTAAAGAGAGATGTTGCTGAATATGTTGCTTTGTGTGACACTTGTCAAAGAGTGAAAGCGGAACATCAGAGACCTGCAGGATTGTTACAGCCTATGCAGATACCCGAGTGGAAATGGGAAGAGGTTGGTATGGATTTTATAGTTGGGTTGCCACGGACTCAAAGAGGATATGATTCAATTTGGGTGATAGTGGATCGTCTGACTAAGGTTGCTCATTTTCTGCCTGTGAAGACTACATATAGCAGTGCGAAGTTGGCAGAGTTGTATATGGAAAGAATAGTGAGTCTACATGGAGTACCTAAGAAGATTGTGTCTGATCGAGGTACTCAGTTTACATCTCATTATTGGCAAAAGATACATGAATCATTGGGGACCAAACTAAATTTTAGTACAGCTTATCATCCTCAGACAGATGGTCAAACGGAGAGAATTAATCAGATATTGGAAGATATGTTGAGAGCTTGTGCTTTACAATATGGTACTAGCTGGGATAAGAGTTTGCCTTACGCAGAGTTCTCTTATAACAATAGTTATCAGAAGAGTCTTCAAATGGCACCGTTTGAGGCTCTGTATGGACGAAAGTGTAGAACCCCGTTGTTCTAGAATCAGACAGGGGAGAGTCAAGTGTATGGGCCTGATGTATTAAAGGATGCTGAAAAGAAAGTGAGAATGATTAGAGATAATCTAAGAATAGCACAGTCCAGACAGAAAAGCTATGCTGATACTCGCAGAAGGGAGTTGACTTTTGAGGTAGGGGATTATGTATATTTGAAAGTATCGCCAATGAGGAGTGTGAAGAGGTTCAACATGAAGGGTAAATTGGCACCAAGATATATTGGACCTTTCAAGATTATAGAGACGTGGTGAAGTGGCATATCAGTTGGAATTACCTGAAAGTTTGGCAGGTGTACATGATGTGTTCCATGTGTCTCAATTGAAGAAATGTTTACGAGTACCAGAGGAGCAGATTCCATTAGAGGAACTCACTGTTAAGGAGGATCTTACATATGAAGAGTTTCCGGTTAAAATTTTAGAGACTGCGGACAGAGTCACAAGAAGTAGAACAATCAAAATGTGTAAAGTACAATGGAATCGGTACACAGCAGAAGAGGCTACTTGGGAACGAGAAGAGGATCTGAGAAAAACCTACCCGCAACTGTTTGAGTAAGCATCGGTCAAATCTCGGGACGAGATTCATCTTAAGGGGGTAGAATTGTAACACCCTAAAAATTTGAAAAGAAGAAAAATAGGAAAAACATGATTTTTATATTTATTTTTGTGAAGCATGCAAAATTTAGAATAAGAATAATTTTTATAAATTTAAAATCAAATATAAGGGTAGAAACATGTTTGTGCATTCATGCTGCTGCATTTGAAGTTTTGTATTGAGTGGTTTCAATCAAATTCAAATTTGATTTGAAAATCATTTGAAAAAGGAATTTGAAAAAAAATTAGAAAAAAAAGGAAATTTATCTTCACTCGGAAATTTGGCCCGCCAGCACGCCTCGGCCTGCCTCCTCGCGCGCGGCCCGCTCACTCCAGCGCCCGCCTTCTTCCGCATGGGCCGAGCCCAGCCGCGGCCAGCCGGCCCAACTCGCGCGCGGCCGCATCCCGCACCCAGCCGCCGCCCCGTTTTTCCTCTGAGTCGCCGACATGCGGGACCCACCTGTCAGCGACGTGTTTCCCCTTTCCTTTCTTCTTCCTCCGGCCGAACGCAGCTTTCCTCTCTCTCTCCGATTCGGTGAATCGAATCCGCCGCAAATCTTTGCCCTTTCCATGTATACCGATGCCTCCGGGCTATAAAACGGAACCCCGCGTCTCCCCGCTCCTCATTGAGCACCTAAAACCCTAGCCTCGACGTCCCGGGAGAGCCACCGTCGAAGCTCCGCCTCCACCGCCGCCATCCCGAGCTAGCCACCACCCTCAGCTCGTCCTCCGGTCTTGTTTTCGCGCGGGGTAAGATCGTCGTGAGCTACTCGTTCTTTTGGTGTCTTCGGTTTGGCGAACGGTGCTCGGTAGGGTCGTCTTCTCAAGCTCCGGCGAGCTCGGGCTCCATCCGGCCATGGCGCCGCCGTCGGGGTTACTGTGGCCGCCGGCCGTTCTCTTCTCTCCCTCCCCGATCTAATCCGAGCCGTTGATTTTGAATCCAATGATCTAGATTAGAAGATACCGGTTCGGCTATAAAATTTGCTAAAGAGTCCCTGTGATTTTTAAGTATAGAACCCGCAGTCCAAAGCGTACTTCCGTATTGCGTAATATCCGCTTGAAAGCGCAGTTTGATCTCAGTTCATTCAAAATACGCTTTGATTAAATGAAAACGTAATTCGTTTCGGTAAATGAAAAATACGCTTTCTGATATTTACAGTTTTGCCATTCAGATTGTTTTAGTTGTAGAATTTCCGTTTTAACTCCGATTTGATCCATTCAAATTGCGTTAGATTCGTATTTGCGAGCTCTATGTAATTATACAACTGTACAGTAGGTTTGGATTAATTTATTTACGAGTTTTTATTAAAGTATTTATTCTTCTATAGGAAATCTTTGGAAATTCATAACTTTGTCGTTTTAGTTCCGATTTTCGTGATCTTCGCGTCTGTGTGATCCTAGCGAGTTGTAGATTCATTTTAAAGACTTTTTATTTTATTTTCTTACTGTTGGTGTATTGTTCTAATTATAGTCTTGTTTGTCTATGCATGATTGCCTCTGGATGTGTGTTGTTGATAATGGTTGATCGAGTTTAGACGGTGAGAAATTCGTTGGAGATCAAGAGCTTTATTACGAGCAAGATCTTCAGGACCAGTTTGAGCAAGGCAAGTATAGCATGGGATTATCCTTGTTGTCCTATTCACTTTATGCAATTAATATCATTATGCATTTATTCCTTGTTAAGGATGACTTAGCGATTGATCCTTTACCTTGGTACCTATTAAATTGCATTAAGTATTTTGGCTAGTGCTTAAACATGGACTATGATCATGTAATTTGACTAATGGAATATGCAATAAACATTAAAAGATGATTTTATTACTGTTTAAGGGTACTAGAGCATGGGGTTACTTTGGTGCTCTTGTTACTCTCCATAAGGACTCATCTATAAGCGAAAATCCGGGATTTACAGTACAACTGTGGGGGCTATATGGCTCTGGCTTTAGTCATATAGAAGGACCTTTTCTAGCTTGTTAGAGGTATTCCTTTATGGCGTAAGAATGGCTTGACGAATCGGGTATAGTGCGGCCTCTGTCCTCATGTGTATAGGCTGCGTGTTATTGTGCCATCAGGAAGGGGGGCTCTACATCTGTTTGCCGAGTGAAATCTAATGACCCTAACTTGTTAGACGAACCTTCGAAAGACTTCATAGTGTTTACCCTGCCTGCTCACCTTGGTAGTGTTTTGGGAGTAATTAACCCGGGCATTTGGGTAACACGACTCACAGTGAAAGTGTACAACCTCTGCAGAGTGTAAAACTGTTATAACAGCCGTGCTCACGGTCACGAGTGGCCTTGGACCCTTATGGAATAGTTGAATAATTGTTTATAATTATGTTTTTGCTATTCATTATTCATTTCACATGGATCATATGTTTAATGTTTATATTGAGACAATTTGATGCTATTGTTATGCTAAAATTATGCTAACTAAAAGCTACATGCAGATAAACCAATGAATATGCCTTTTTGAGCCTCATGAACCCCATGTTACACTTGTTGAGTACGAGATGTACTTACGCTTGTTTATTTCTTTTACTTGGATAAAAATCCCGGATGGGTAACAGATGGAGGTAATAGTGACTACTACGCCTACTTCCCTGAAGATTACTAGTCTTGCTGTCAACCAGTCAATGTACCTGTGACTGGAGCTACCACGAGAGATTTTTATTTATACTTCCGCTACGTTTGTGTTAAGACTATGTGTTTAAATATTCGTGATGTAATAACATTTGTGATGATACTTCTGTTATAATTTGTGAACTTATGTGTGATTGATCTCTGGGCGCACATAAGGGTATGCATTCCATTTGGTCGATAAATGGGTGTGACAACACATCACTGCAACGGATAAGACTGAATTTCTGCTCTAAAGTGCAGATCCAGTCCTCGGCCTCCAAAGGTTCATTAGCTATATAAAATATAGGAGGTTGAGTTTTCAGAAAGTCAAGATATGTGCTGTCAGCTGCTGAATCTGGACGACTGCGAGGATTAGGAACCACATGCTGTGTTATGACCTGAAGCATTCGTGCACTGTCGGGTAGCATCCTGATGAGAAAAAAATTCACCTATGTGAGCTCTCCATGATGTACTCTACCTAGGAAAAATATAATATGAGCAGTTTTTATACTTTTGTTATGGTTTAAAATTATGTTTTGATTAATAAATGCAACTTTCATGATTTTTATAGGCCAAAATAGTTATCCAAAAATTATGAAACTTTGTAGGAATGTTTTATATGCTTAGTGTAGCCTTCACAAAAATTATGGTACTGTTTTGATAATTTTTAATTATATCCTTAATTATGCCTTTACTTAATTAATTAATTAATGCTTGTTTAGTTAGAATAATCATAACATGACTTGCGTGCATTTTTGGATTGAGTGTAGACCAGGGGACATGTTCACCTTTGATGTTTCTTGGCAAGTTAATTATTGATTGTGTTTATAATTAACTTTATTAATAAATGACAACAATGCTTTGTGAGTAATTAACCAACCAAAATGCGAAGGAAAGTTGTACTCAAGTTAGTTAAGCTTTAATTGATCTTCTTAATCCATGCTTAGCACTTCATCATTATATTATTGTACATGAGGTTAAAAAAAATAATGTTATGATTTCCTCCTTTATTCTAGGATAGCTATGCTCCCTTATAACTATTCTAATTGTAATGAATCTCTTCATGTACCAGGTGTTTACCAATACACTCTTCTTAAAAATATCCTCGCTGCATGAGTTTCCAATTCTTGGGGAACTCCTAGATGCACTTATATACAATGCCAACTCCACATAGAAATCTGATGCTACTCCTTGACTTCTGAACATACGCATGTGTCATATTGCCCAAAACCTCAAAAGGGTTTGATTCTATTTGGGTCATTGTTGATCATCTCACCAAGATAGCTTACTTTCTACCAGTTAAGACAAGAGATCTAGTTTACTACTACTTATATAGGGCAATACTTTATACACTATCTTATGGATCTCCACTTAGCTAGCAAGAATCGTCAAATACAACTTCTAAGCTTGAAGAATGGAGAGAAAAGGCTTATCATAACTCTAAGATTTACAAAGAGAGAACAAAGAGATGACATGATAAGAGAATCAAGCACAAGGAGTTCAAGCCTGGAGACAAGATTCTACTATTTAATTCAAGAGTAAAGCTCTATAGACATGGTAAACTGCGAAGTAAGTGGGATGGACCTTTCTAGGTCGTCGACACTTTAATTCATGGGGCCATCACCATCCAAGATGATTCAGGTAACACTTTTAAGGTAAATGGCCAACGTTTGAAAATCTATTTTGAGCCACAAATCAACATGGTTGAGGAACTTGATGTAATTGAGTTCATAGAATTCTTACATTAGAACTCAACAAATATTCACAATAAAAAATGGTGATGAGATAGAGATCCTATTGAATAAAAATCATCATCAATCTCAAAAAGCTCTAGACAACTAATGCTCGAACATCTAACTCTTAATCCGTTCCACGAGTTTTATTGTCTATTTGAGCATTGCAGGATTTGGAAGATCAGTGAGAGTTGACATGCTAGTAGATGCTTTCATCCACTGTTAGAGCATAGCTTGAATAGTCATCATGAGCATCAATGTTTCGCGGAAGGAAGTACATCTTCATTGGCAGTCTGGCTCCCGTCACACTGCAAGATCAAACGACTACGTCAACATCTAGCTTGGAGAAAGGACATCCCCCATGTATCTAGATAAGTATTTCTTTTCTTTTGTTTACTTTTTAATATTGAATTTATATAATTGCTTTATTAGTATCTAAAAAAGATGCATAAATAAAAACAAAATAAAAATTTGTCTTGATAGTAAATTTCTTGTTCTTGAAAATAGAATAAATAGAATGGACTCTGAAGATAATCTCTAAGCATGGAAATAATGAATAGTTGCTCTGTTGTAATTCCTTTCAAGTACCTAGTTTTTAGTCTTGAATTCTCTCAAGTTTTGGATACAACTGTTTTGATAGAAGGATTTACTCTGAATTTAAAACTTGTGGGTAGCATATGCTTGATCTAAATCTAGGTAATTGACGGATATGATATAAGAAGGTCTAAGTTGTTGTTTATCTTGTTTCAAGTGACACTAAAATTCTGGAGATCTCTTTTGAAAAATATAAAATGTTACATGATGAGTTCCTGTATGACAAAGCTTGAATTTCTACCATAGTCATACACATTATTTAGGCTAGAAAAACTTTCACATATATGCTACTTGTTTTGCATTGAGTTTTGTCAAGCTTTGTGACCTCTTATGAGAGGTTTGTCATGCTCTTAAAATCAAGATCACATACACACCATATATATCTGTTGCTCCTACACTGAAAGTACACAAAAACATGCATTCTATCTAGATCCACCCAAAAATATTCTACTCCTACACAAGGAGCGAACAACAAAAACATGTCTGATAGGTTTCCCATCCACCAAATAAATGTTCTAAGTTCTTATTGCTATCTCTTAAAAGTTTTGTTGCAGAAAAGAGGCATGGGGCTATGCAAAAGTTATTTATAAAAAAAAGAAAGAGAAAAAAGAGTTGAGAAAAAATGAACAAGTGTCCAAAAATATTTAAAACAATAGGTATTAAGATGTCCGCCTGAAAAAAGAAGAGATGAATAAGATAGTCCTAACTTTCTAGCAAATGTTTCAAGATTCAAAAGAGAGATGTTTTCAAGGAGCAAAGTAGAATTAGGATTAGCCACCATATATATCCATCAAATATTCCACACACATGCATATCTTGATTTGATTGTATGACTCAACTCTCTTTAAATCCATTGTTTGGCTTTACAATATATGCATTGTAAGTATGTTCTAGCTTTCTCCTTACCTATGAACTCCACATAAGCCTTAATGATAGGAAGAGAAAAAGACATAACATCTTCATTATCTTGGTGAGGATCCATAAATGTAACACCCCAGGTGTTTGTCATTCACTAAGTAGTGGGTTTGAGCTTAAACATGACAGATTAAGTGGAGATGACAATGTCAAGGTCAACCTATGAGACGAGCCTAACCTAAAGTTGGAGGTTGCACTATTGCTTTACATATAGGCCATTTTCAAGATATATGCTTGGATAGTGTTATTGCAATATCTTCATGTGTCTCACCTTAGTACCTATCTATATTGATCCCTGGAAAAGTTTCATGGAGTTTGGAATCAAAAAGTCACATGAAATGATAAGTTATATGCTTGTTTGGATTATAACTGAAACATGCTTCTGAAACAATGAAACATGCCTTACATTCCATGTGAACTAGTGTTTATGCAATATACAAATGCAACATGTGCAACACATCTTGGACACATGCGGAACACCCTAGTGGAACATGTGTAGCTTGTATCTTGAAATAACCACCTGAAACAACTGTAGCATTTCGCTTGAGTTCTATGTTTCAAGGCATGTGAGGCCTACACTTTTGTGCAACCTATACATGGTGTATATGTTTGGACTCTACAACACCTTAACTACACTCAGAACACTTAATGGAACAATGTTCATGTTGATCATTTTGCCTAAATATGCTTCTAAGTGATGGTTGACCATGTATGGACCCTAGACCCTTTTGTTTGACCATTTCCAAAGTGTGACCTAGAAGCTTGGCATGAATGTGCACCCTTTTACAAAGTTGTAGAGAATTTTATAAGTAACAAACTTTGTTTAAGAGTCAAGTCATGAAAATGTGTGGAACATGCTCAAAAAAGGGCCCATAAGTCAAATTGAGGGGTGTTTCCAACACTTAGAAATTTCTAAGCCTGGAAATTCATCTCGTCGACATTAGCATCTCACGTTCTCCGAATTTTGTTGAGTAACTCAAGTTGACCCAAAAATGAAAGTTGGAAATAATTCATTGGAGAACAACATGTAAAAATTTGGGACCAATTTGACCAGGTTTGGCATTGCAAAGTCCCAAAAATCGAGCCCTAGTTTAACGTGTTGACACTGGTGATTTGGGGACGGATTATCTCCTAATCTACAACACTAATGACCATGACCTTTAAATAGAAAATGTAGAGCATGGTATGGGCTTCAACTTTGGTTTTAGGCCCAAGACCCAGATCGGCTCAGATCAGGCCCAAATTGGAGCTCCAAACGGTCCACTTCACTGCCTGCCACCTGTTCGCGTTTTTGCACCAAAGGAGGATGCGTGGCATGGACGTGCCCGCCATGCGCAGCGGCGAGTGCCTCTCCTTGCCGCGTGGTTGCGTCCCTGCCCTCCAGAAGCCACACCAAGCCCCTCCTCAGAACCCCGCGAGCCCGGTGGTCCTCCAGCGCACTTCCCGGCTCGCAGCGTCGCCGACAGCGCCGTCGCCACCTGCCACAGCCGCCATTGCCGCGCCTAGCCGAGCTCCATGCCCGGCCGCCACCAAGCCTCCTACTGCCAAATTGACCCCCCGGTCCCCTTCCTCACCTCGCCCGGTCGCGCCGCGCCTCCTCACCACCTGTACCGTTGCCGGTCACACGCTGCCGCCGGAGACGTGCCTCCACCGTCTCGGCCACCGCCGCGCCGGGTACTACCGTGGCCAGCAAGCCACAGGCCTCCACTGGCAAAATTGCGAGCGTCTACAGGTGCAGCCAGGTGCCGTCCTTCTCTGGCGTCGCCTCTTGTCACCAGCGGGCCGTCGGGTCACCTCCGCCGCCGTGTGCCGCCTTCCCAGTTGCGGCCGCGCGCGTGGCCAGGCCAGCGTGTGCCATCTTCAACAAAGCCACTGCCGCCCTTGAGTTCGCGTTGGCCCAAGCATGCTCCCCCGCCATCTCTCGCCGCCGGAGCGTCGCCCGGCTAGCCGGAGATTGGCCGGCCGGCATTCCCTTCCCTGCTCCTCTGCTTCGTCCGGGGGGAGAAGAAGAAGACCGTTTCCCCCCCCTCTGTGTCTCTCTCTTTGTATGGCAAGTGGGCCCAAAAGTGCAGCAGGTCCCGCATGACAGTGCCATGAGTGACCCAGTTGAGTAGACGTCCGGGTGCACCTAGCATTAAGTAGGGTTTGAGTGATTTTGTTTTTGAATTACAGATTTCTTGTAAATCTTCTAAAATCCATATCTCCTACTAGGAAAGTCCAAAAATGGTAAATGTGGACTTTTTGGAAACCTTGTGAAGAGATCTATGCAGTGGAGTCATAAAATGTTAGGGGTTTATAGGTGTTTTCTGATGTATTATTTAGGCTTTAAAAAGTGCTCTAAAAATGCCTTAAAACATTGACCAGAGCAAGATCTGGAGTTTTAGAACCCCAAAAATAGTGATTCTTGTTTTGTTAATTTTGTGATGACATGTACTTGCTAGGAAAAATATCAAACACACTAGTTATTCACTGTTTTCTTAAGGTTTTGATTTGACCTTGATAATAAGGAAATCTACATTATATTGCTTGTCATTTTTATATCTTGAGCTGTGTTGCTCCAAATGATGTGAAATTTTTATGGTAGTCTTTTCATGCTATGAATGTACTATGGTATAAATTTCATGGTCATTGCTTACTGTATGATCAAGTTATTGGTTTAACTTGTTTATGTCTTGATAACTAGCTTATAAATAATATATAAATGATAAAATGGAAAATGTTGTTCCATTAGCTTAGTATGATGTTTATATATCATATTGATTCATGCTAGGGCCATGTGTTCATAGAAAATATGGAGTTTTAGGTTTAACTTGCTCTCACATGATTTATTGTATTGGTCATTTGTATTTTTCATAGAGGTTGATATACATACACAAATGACTTGAAATTTGGACAGTAGACTTTTGGGAGCATTTTTAGGCCACTGTAATTTTGGTAGAATTTATTGTGCACTTTTGATATGTGTTCATAATTCCACCTAATTATTTAAATAAATTAAGAAAAGGCATTAAAAGAATTTATTTAGAAATGGACACTAAGTTTTCTGGTGTTCATTAGTCATGTGTGAAATGTTGGTAAAGTTGGTTTTGTCCAATTATATGTTTGCAACATAAGTTAATAATTATTTCTTGCAAATAAAGTTTCTGGATAGATCTGGAAACTTGGCAAAGTTCTTTATGATAATGTGCTTTGTTGTGAAACTTGTTTATACAAAAGTTGTAGATAATTTATATATCTAGCTGCTGTTAAAATTTGGTGGTATTTGGCTATGTGGTTTAAGAGTTATAGCTGTTTAAAGTTGGGTTACAGAATTGCTTGCTCTCTGTCTTGTTAGACCAGTTTCTGTGTTTATGTAAATTCGACATGTTAAACTTTGGAATCATGCTATGATGATTATAAATTAAATGTAGAGAATTTCATAAGCTTTCCATAATGTCTTCTTTCAAGTCATTTGGATTTATAAAACTCCAGATATGATTGAATTATGAAGCTACTGTTTGCTTGTCCAGAAATGGATAAATTCCAATTATAGTTGTTTGCTTGTATATTGTTAAGTGTGACTTATGCCTTTGAGGGTAGTTAAGTTAATACACATGAGATCTTGTGAAACCTTGTGTGGCATGCCTAATATGCTTGTCATCTTTTATATTAGGTTGGGTGATGTTTATGTAAGCAACATGAAGTGTCTATGCATGTGGAGTGTAATATGGTGTTTGTCTTTCACTGTATGTGATGCATTGTCCATTATACTTCTATGTATTCATGCACTTACATCTTGCATCCCATATAGGTACGCTAGCAGAAACGTGTGAAGGAAATGGCGTTGGAGCCAAACCCGAAGACGGTGTTTGGTGGATCCATCCCGAAGGCAGAAGGATCGGACGAGTGCTAGATTGAAGGATGCTCGCCAAGCGGGTTTCATCTGACATACTCTAACTTGAGTCGGATCCCAGGCAAGCCCTGGAGCATTATAAGCCTCCTATCTTCAAAGCAATTAATTCTATATATGTTATAAGTATTCTTGCATTAAGTGATAGGAGTTGGTTGAAAACCTTGCTGCATTATATCACTCCTTGTCCAGATATATGAATCCTTGAATCCTACATAGACTAGGATCGAGTAGATGCTTAGCCCTACTTTAAGCGGTAGAAGTCAGGTGATTTCCTGTCACCTGCAAGATGTAGGGATATTCATATATGACACGGTTGGCTATATGTGCTATCGTGGAATGGAACCATGTGTTAATAAAATAAATTGAGACCGGGCGGGATGACGATAGTGAAGCAACAAGGTATGGAGGTCTTGGGTGTGAATCTATCCCCGTCTGAGTCGTTTAAGGACTGATTCGCTGTACGTCCTTGAGTCATGTTGAACGCAGTCTAACACTTAGTTGGTCGGATAAGCCGTTCCGACCGCGAAGCCGAGTAATTCGGTTCAGGCCGAGAGTCGAATGGTAGGTCGCATCTTGGAGGAGAGTAAGGATGTGCTTGGGGACATTGCCGTGAGACCAAGGGGGGGTTAGAGTCCCTATCACCTGGCAGAGTGTTGCCCTTGGGGATGCGGCATCATTCGAACCCGTGACTCCTGAATTGTACGAAAGGTGGCTTGTGCGACCCTGGCAGGGGCCTGCGCGGTGAGTGTTAGAAATACCCCTCCAGCTGGATAGGAATTCGATTCGAATCGCCGTCGCTCCCGGTTAGTGAGCACTTGACTTGAGCAGCGACAACGTAGATTCAATTAAATTGAACTGATGGTTAATTGGATCACGATGGAAATGTTGCCTCAATTTATACCTGCTATGGTTAATATTGTTTGCTCCTAATAAAGTGAGTGCTCTAGTACAGGTTCTAATATAGATGACAGGTTAATGATGATTAACTTGATGCTTAAGCATTAATGATTACGTATCTATATTAAGCTTCTTTGCAAAATGTTGTCAATCCAGCCCACTTCATATCAGCCTTGCATGATCCTTGGTGTCACCTTATTTCTGGTTTCAGACGGGTAAGTCTAGCTGAGTACCTTCTTGTACTCAGGGTTTTATTCCCACTTATTGCAGGTTATGATGTATCATGGCGACTGCAAGAGTTGGTTGGCTCCTGCCTTAGTGGCGGAGTGTGATCACGGGCATGATCCTTCTGAGTTATCTTCTCTAATGCTTTTGTGAAAGTTGACCTTGGTACTGGCATGTATTTGAAATAAGATTAATGATAGTTTCAAATTACTTTGCTTCCGCTACTTTTCAACTTAAGTTGTAATAACTATGTTGAACTCCGATGTAAATTAATTTACTTGGGAAATGGTTGTAACATGTGACTTGTTATGTTGAATCACTACGATCTTGGCTTGTATGTTGGTTGGTTTGAAATCCCTCATGATTTTATTGGACTACCGGAGTTATATGGGCTCAAGTGCGAGAATTTGATCACTTCAGTGATTGTTTTTGTACTTGTGCTCTTATAATTTGGACGGTTCTGTTATAGCTGGTATCAGAGCAAGATTCAACATTAAACATGTCGTATGTGTATTTAAAACAAAGGTTTTGTTTTATAAAATCAGTTTTATCAACTTATAGCTATATATAGGTTTGTGAAATCTGAATTCTAAACCTAAGTATGCCATTGGTCAATTTCCTTATGCCCATATAAGGATTATTAGGTGGCTTATATAAGTACTAACTTGGGGGATTTTCATTTATGCATCTACGCCCAGGCCAAGGTATGTATGTGTGATGACTCTCCCACACTATGCTACCATTTGTGTCAGATTAGAGGTAGCCTTCATATATGAAATAGCCATATATGTCGCTAGTTTACTTTTATGCAACATCGCACCTACGCTCAGGTAAGTGTGAGTTGTGAGAGTATGACCATACAACTTGTGGTCTAGGGGAGAGCTAGTTTTGGTTACTGGATTATTTACATGTCACACACATATATATATGAAGGTACTTAATTGTGGGTGATTAATGATTCGGGTAGTTTTGGTGCTACATGTACGTATACAGGGTTATATGTATATGGGAGTGCTTAGAATTTTACCTTCCTATTTCATTGTGTGCTATATTTGGGGAAATGTTGGGCTGCAATGAAACTTTTCTGCAGGTACGCTAACCATGAATGCGTAAGTCGAATGTATCTGATGACTAGCTATATATCGAGAGAGTGCGTGTAATGACACCGACATAGAACGTGATCGCCACCTTAGGTTGGCAATCTTGTGAGGACGAATAGGACGAAGCATGCATCTTCATGATTGTTGCGTTATACATGGCTATGCTCCTCTCACCCTTGTTCAAATGATAAGTAACTTGTGATCAATATAGTACACTATCTTTCTTGTGTGAAGCTAAACAAGAATGCCTTACTCTATGTTGCCCACCCAAGCGTTTGCCAATGCTTTAGACCTCACTTAAGTAATTATGGATTCTCATGAATGAATTAAATTCGTGTTGGTCTAAGGTAACAAAAGTTAGAGCTGCTAGAATAACATGTTTGTGTGCTCTCTTGTTTAATAGAACAAAGGCAAGCTTTGTTTTGCTTGTTGGACATTGGCTGCTAGAATAGTTTCTATTGTAGTGATGCTTTCATAGTCATAATGGTGTTTTCTGTAGTTATAGATAATACCAAAGTTGTAGCTAACTTACTCATCTAGCTTGTCCAAAAATTTCATGACACTAGGCCTTATGGTTTGGGAGTTATGAATTTTAGAAGTTTACTGTCAGGTTTTGCTTATGCTCTGATTAGATCTGAATGTTTGGTTTGTTTGACCTATGTGCATATGGAATCATGTCTTGGAGATAATAGAAGAAGTGTAGTACTTTTTCTAAGCTTTCCAAAGTGTCCTATATCACTAATTGTGGTGGTCGAAATTTCTAGTTATGAGCTTGTCAAGTGGAATGACAGAATCTGTCCACATCTGGGCAGAGATGTCTTCTTTGTTTTGTTTGGCCTTGTTAGCTATAGAATCATCTTAATATGATAATAAGAAAGTTATAGACAACTTAATAAGCTTTACATAAAGTTAATGCTCAGTCTTGTTGTGTCCCTAGAACTCTAATTATGCATTTTTGAAGTTCTTGTCAGTTTTCTGTCCATATTGGTACAGATATGAAATATTAGCATTGTTGGTCATGTTAATCTATGAATTAGCTTTTAGTGTGAATAACTAAAGTGTAGTCATCTTTCTAAGCTTTCTAGAAAGTCTAGGATCACCTTTGTGGAAGGTCTACAACCTCAGTTATGGTTGAAACAAGTAGTTACTATGCTGCTGTCTAGATTCTGTGCCCACGCTAAGTTAGTCACCTTAGCTAGCGTTTGTTTTGAGCTAAACTTGTAGTTAGTTCATGCTTGAGATGAATGTTTATTTTGGGTGAGCCTTGTGCTTTGGATTGGTTGCTTAAGCTCAATCGTTTGAAATTTCTCAAATGTCTGCTTGACTATAATGTTGTATGTTTGATTGTTACCTAGGTAATGCTCTAGTTGTCACCTCGTTTATCCTCGGTGAGCATACGAGGGTCACATAGCTTTATCCTAGAACAACGTTCACATACGTAATTGTATAGTTGTTGTCTTCCATTAGGTTCTCTATCTTAGGAGCCTGAGCCTGTAGACTTGGTGGTTAGCCCTTGAATGTTTGTATCCATGCCCTTGCTTGACCGAAAGCCCAAAGTTTAGTTCTCCTATATGTTTGTATAAGCCATGGATGTTTTCCAACCCTTTTTGTGAAGACCTTTATCGACTGACCAACCAAGTTAACTCTCATCAACGCTAGCCTTTGACCATGGTTCATACATTGCCAATTATGGAGATTGTACCCAAATCCATGTTGTACCTTCTGGTTACCTCTCCCAAAGGTTAGCTAGTGTGACGCAACGTCTCTCTGCTATGGCCTCTAAATCGTGTGCTTGCAAATTCGTGCATCTACCTTATCAACCCAATCTGTGCCATTTGAAATTACTCATCGGGTGTATGTTCAGTAATGGTGTTATGAGTAGCAACTAATGGTGCCGCGACGAAACGAGAGCCTCCTGTGGGTGCACACACAAGGTTGTGCTGCTTGGCACGCGTTGGTATCGTGGTTTCTAGTTATGATCCATTGCGGAACAACATCAACGTGTTATTCTCATGTGAACTTTTCCTTGGTTATCTTCCCATATCGCATCGTAAGATCCATATCTTAGACCAAAAGTAGTAGAGCTTCCTCCTGAAGTTGCTAAGAGGATAACCTTTGAAGAACAGGCCACCGACATAAACATTAACAGACTGCAATAGGTGGTAGACAAGTGACTTTGCTTAGTTGTCCCTGTATTGACGGCCACCATCTAGTGAGTAAAGTATCTCATCTCTGTTGGATAAAAAGGACACACAACATTTAATGTTGGACAAGTCATCTGTTGGATAAGAATCGATTGTCACATTACGCAAGTCTTAACCTTTGTATGCATAATGGCCATACAATCGAAATCAATCATCTCTGGTGTGACTCCTTATCTACTGACTTCGATGGCAACCATCTGTTCTGTATCAACCACAATTATTGTGATCAAGAATGAAGATTTGGAACTTTTTAGTGTTGAGAGACAACTGATTAGTTACCAATAGGAAGGTTAATCTCCAATTAGGTAATGACTCCTTGGTAGCTACGAAGGCTATGTCTTACAGAGCAATAACTAATAAGAAGTTAATCAACTAGCCAATAACTGGAGTGATACTCTATCGTCCAGAGTCATTGCGATCAAGTCAATTCCATCTTGGACAATCACACAAATAGTGCAAGGTGTTCTATCAGCTAAAGTGAAGAATTAGAGAAAGCATGTCCTTAGTTTCAATTAGCATCCTTGTGCCCCTAGGTGCCACAAACTTTTTATTCAAGACTCTATTGGATGAAGTGTTGAGAAATATTTGGAAAGGGTTCCTTATCCTTGTAGGAAATGTCTCCAGGCAGAGTATGCGTTTTGCCCTGCAAAAGTAACCTGCAAGTTCAAAGCGTGTGCATCCTCGGATTGTTATGTAAATTAATAGGCGAGATCTGTTGTTGGATGGCCCTTTTGAGGTCCCACAGATACTAGTTTACACTCTTTCATTTGCTTTTGCTTTCTTGTATCCCCAATGTACGAGCAACCTTGGTTTCTGCAAATCAATTTATACCATCGCGAATCAAAAGCAATTTAAAAAGTGTCAAACAACATATTTTTCATCTTAGAGCTGCTGTTTGATCCTAAAAAGGAAGCCTCAAGGTGAAAGTTAGCCTGACAAAGTTGTTATGCTGCAAGTCAACTCAACTTATAGTACAACTATGTCACCAAGGAAAATTTTACTCAATCGCTTGGTGGTAGACTACTTCCCACGGTTTAGTAAATAGTACAACTTTTGTTGTCCTTAAGGCCTCACTACATTTTGCTTTGGTACTAATTTTCCAATGATGACATACTTTAGTACCTTATAAATGTTTTTACCCAAGAGGTTGCATCTGATTCAACCCAGATAACTGTTGCCTTTGGATAAGAGAATCTTCTTAGGTAACATTTGGCAGAAAGATGGAGCCGACAGAGTCAGCTATCACATTCACTAACCCATCGATAGACTCAAATAATACAGTGTTGTCATCAGAGAAAGAGAACTGCACACATGGAACCTTAAGTAGTTTTCCATTAGTTGATATCGAAAGGATTGAACATTTACGACCAACATAGACCCTGTCTATTGGTTAGTCAGTATCCTATAACCTCAGAGAACATTTGTCATCTATGATCTCACCCCATTTGGAAGGTTGCGCTCAAGCCATTCTGGTAGAGGGCTACTTTTCAAACTTTGTGAACATAGAGTCATTTCAACGAGTATACTTCTGAAGATTTCGGTCTAGTGTAAAGTTCATACAGACCATGTTATGTTCATTAAAGAATCAGATACTTGTGAGTGGTCGCTCATGGACCAAATGATCTCCGTACATTGAGAATGCAGTAATGTGCTATCTGGGATTCCTCCCAAAGTAACAATGCTTCATGGAAGTCAATGAAGGAAATTCTTCAGATAAAGTTTACCATGAAGAGTAAGTATCAGAAAGTGCCTTTGGCCAAATTGTTCACCGATGTTGAAGCTTTGTAGCTGAATGCTATAGCAGATGTTGGGAACTAGATAACGTGCCTCTCTTCCTTAAAAGGTCTTCCATTCTGAATCTTGGGACGTGATTCTTTTAAGGGGGGAGGGCTGTAACACCCCAGGTGTTTGTCATTCACTAAGTAGTGGGTTTGAGCTTAAACATGACAGATTAAGTGGAGATGACAATGTCAAGGTCAACCTATGGAGATGAGCCTAACCTAAAGTTGGAGGTTGCACTATTGCTTTACATATAGGCCATTTTCAAGATATATGCTTGGATGGTGTTATTGCAATATCTTCATGTGTCTCACCTTAGTACCTATCTATATTGATCCCTGGAAAAGTTTCATGGAGTTTGGAATCAAAAAGTCACATGAAATGATAAGTTATATGCTTGTTTGGATTATAACTGAAACATGCTTCTGAAACAAGGAAACATGCCTTACATTCCATGTGAACTAGTGTTTATGCAATATACAAATGCAACATGTGCAACACATCTTGGACACATGCGGAACACCCTAGTGGAACATGTGTAGCTTGTATCTTGAAATAACCACCGGAAACAACTGTAGCATTTCACTTGAGTTCTATGTTTCAAGGCATGTGAGGCCTACACTTTTGTGCAACCTATACATGGTGTGTATGTTTGGACTCTACAACACCTTAACTACACTCAAGACACTTAATGGAACATTGTTCATGTTGATCATTTTGCCTAAATATGCTTCTAAGTGATGGTTGACCATGTATGGACGCTAGACCCTTTTGTTTGACCATTTCCAAAATGTGACCTAGAAGCTTGGCATGACTGTGCACCCTTTTACAAAGTTGTAGAGAATTTTATAAGTAACAAACTTTGTTTAAGAGTCAAGTCATGAAAATGTGTGGAACATGCTCAAAAAAGGGCCCACAAGTCAAATTGAGGGGTGTTTCCAACACTTAGAAATTTCTAAGCCTGGAAATTCATCTTGTCGACATTGGCATCTCACGTTCTCCGAATTTTGTTGAGTAACTCAAGTTGACCCAAAAATGAAAGTTGGAAATAATTCATTGGAGAACAACATGTAAAAATTTGAGACCAATTTGACCAGGTTTGGCATTGCAAAGTCCCAAAAATCGAGCCCTAGTTTAACGTGTTGACACTGGTGATTTGGGGACAGATTATCTCCTAATCTACAACACTAATGACCATGAACTTTAAATAGAAAATGTAGAGCATGGTATGGGCTTCAACTTTGGTTTTAGGCCCAAGACCCAGATCGGCCCAGATCAGGCCCAAATTGGAGCTCCAAACGGTCCACTTCACTGCCCGCCACCTGTTCGCGTTTTTGCACCAAAGGAGGACGCGTGGCATGGACGTGCCCGCCATGCGCAGCAGCGAGCTCCTCTCCTTGCTGCGTGGTTGCGTCCCTATCCTCCAGAAGCCACACCAAGCCCCTCCTCAGAACCCCACGAGCCCGGTGGTCCTCCAGCGCACTTCCCGGCTCGCAGCGTCGCCGACAGCGCCGTCGCCACCTGCCACAGCCGCCATTGCCGCGCCTAGCCGAGCTCCGTGGCCGGCCGCCACCAAGCCTCCTACTGCCAAATTGACCCCCCGGTCCCCTTCCTCACCTCGCCCGGTCGCGCCGCGCCTCCTCACCACCTGTACCGTTGCCGGTCACACGCTGCCGCCGGAGACGTGCCTCCACCGTCTCGGCCACCGCCGCGCCGGGTACTGCCATGGCCAGAAGGCCATAGGCCTCCACTGGTGAAATTGCGAGTGTCTACAGGTGTAGCCAGGTGCCGTCCTTCTCTGGCATCGCCTCTTGTCACCAGCGGGCCGTCGGGTCACCTCCGCCGCCGTGTGCCGCCTTCCCTGTTGCGGCCGCGCGCGTGGCCAGGCCAGCGTGTGCCATCTCTGACAAAGCCACTACCGCCCTTGAGTTCGCGTTGGCCCAAGCATGCTCCCCCGCCATCGCTCGCCGCTGGAGCGTCGCCCGGCTAGCCGGAGATTGGCCGGCCGGCATTCCCTTCCCTACTCCTCTGCTTCGTCCGGGGGGAGAAGAAGAAGACCGTTTCCCCCCCCCCCTCTGTGTCTCTCTCTTTGTATGGCAAGTGGGCCCAAAAGTGCAGCAGGTCCCGCATGACAGCGCCATGAGTGACCTAGTTGAGTAGACGTCCGGGTGCACCTAGCATTAAGTAGGGTTTGAGTGATTTTGTTTTTGAATTACAGATTTCTTGTAAATCTTCTAAAATCCATATCTCCTACTAGGAAAGTCCAAAAATGGTAAATGTGGACTTTTTGGAAACCTTGTGAAGAGATCTATGCAGTGGAGTCATAAAATGTTAGGGGTTTATAGGTGTTTTCTGATGTATTATTTAGGCTTTAAAAAGTGCTCTAAAAATGCCTTAAAACATTGACCAGAGCAAGATCTGGAGTTTTAGAACCCCAAAAATAGTGATTCTTGTTTTGTTAATTTTGTGATGACATGTACTTGCTAGGAAAAATATCAAACACACTAGTTATTCACTGTTTTCTTAAGGTTTTGATTTGACCTTGATAATAAGGAAATCTACATTATATTGCTTGTCATTTTTATATCTTGAGCTGTGTTGCTCCAAATGATGTGAAATTTTTATGGTAGTCTTTTCATGCTATGAATGTACTATGGTATAAATTTCATGGTCATTGCTTACTGTATGATCAAGTTATTGGTTTAACTTGTTTATGTCTTGATAACTAGCTTATAAATAATATATAAATGATAAAATGGAAAATATTGTTCCATTAGCTTAGTATGATGTTTATATATCATATTGATTCATGCTAGGGCCATGTGTTCAAAGAAAATATGGAGTTTTAGGTTTAACTTGCTCTCACATGATTTATTGTATTGGTCATTTGTATTTTTCATAGAGGTTGATATACATACACAAATGACTTGAAATTTGGACAGTAGACTTTTGGGAGCATTTTTAGGCCACTGTAATTTTGGTAGAATTTATTGTGCACGTTTGATATGTGTTCATAATTCCACCTAATTATTTAAATAAATTAAGAAAAGGCATTAAAAGAATTTATTTAGAAATGGACACTAAGTTTTCTGGTGTTCATTAGTCATGTGTGAAATGTTGGTAAAGTTGGTTTTGTCCAATTATATGTTTGCAACATAAGTTAATAATTATTTCTTGCAAATGAAGTTTCTGGACAGATCTGAAAACTTGGCAAAGTTCTTTATGATAATTTGCTTTGTTGTGAAACTTGTTTATACAAAAGTTGTAGATAATTTATATATCTAGCTGCTGTTAAAATTTGGTGGTATTTGGCCATGTGGTTTAGGAGTTATAGCTGTTTAAAGTTAGGTTACCGAATTGCTTGCTCTCTATCTTGTTAGACCAGTTTCTGTGTTTATATAAATTCGACATGTTAAACTTTGGAATCAGGCTATGATGATTATAAATTAAATGTAGAGAATTTCATAAGATTTCCATAATGTCTTCTTTCAAGTCATTTGGATTTATAAAACTCCAGATATGATTGAATTATGAAGCTACTGTTTGCTTGTCCAGAAATGGATAAATTCCAATTATAGTTGTTTGCTTGTATATTGTTAAGTGTGACTTATGCCTTTGAGGGTAGTTAAGTTAATACACATGAGATCTTGTGAAACCTTATGTGGCATGCCTAATATGCTTGTCATCTTTTATATTAGGTTGGGTGATGTTTATGTAAGCAACATGAAGTGTCTATGCATGTGGAGTGTAATATGGTGTTTGTCTTGTTCACTATATGTGATGCATTGTCCATTATACTTCTATGTATTCATGCACTTGCATCTTGCATCTCATATAGGTACGCTAGCAGAAACGTGTGAAGGAAATGGCGTTGGAGCCAAACCCGAAGACGGTGTTTGGTGGATCCATCCCGAAGGTAGAAGGATCGGACGAGTGCTAGATTGAAGGATGCTCGCCAAGCGGGTTTCATCTGACATACTCTAACTTGAGTCGGATCCCAGGCAAGCCCCAGAGCATTATAAGCCTCCTATCTTCAAAGCAATTAATTCTATATATGTTATAAGTATTGTTGCATTAAGTGATAGGAGTTGGTTGAAAACCTTGCTGCATTATATCACTCCTTGTCCAGATATATGAATCCTTGAATCCTACATAGACTAGGATCGAGTAGATGCTTAGCCCTTCTTTAAGCGGTAGAAGTCAGGTGATTTCCTGTCACCTGCGAGATGTAGGGATATTCATATATGGCACGGTTGGCTATATGTGCTATCGTGGAATGGAACCATGTGTTAATAAAATGAATTGAGATCGGGCGGGATGACGATAGTGAAGCAACAAGGTATGGAGGTCTTGGGTGTGAATCTATCCCCGTCTGAGTCGTTTAAGGACCGATTCGCTGTACGTCCTTGAGTCATGTTGAACGCAGTCTAACACTTAGTTGGCCGGATAAGCCGTTCCGACCGCGAAGCCGAGTAATTCGGTTCAGGCCGGGAGTCGAATGGTAGGTCGCATCTTGGAGGAGAGTAAGGATGTGCTTGGGAACATTGCCGTGAGACCAAGGGGGGGTTAGAGTCCCTATCACCTGGAAGAGTGTTGCCCTTGGGGATGCGGCATCATTCGAACCCGCGACTCCTGAATTGTACGAAAGGTGGCTTGTGCGACCCTAGCAGGGGCCTGCGCGGTGAGTGTTAGAAATACCCCTCCAGCTGGATAGGAATTTGATTCGAATCGCCATCGCTCCCGGTTAGTGAGCACTTGACTTGGGCAGTGGCAACGTAGATTCAATTAAATTGAACTGATGGTTAATTGGATCACGATGGAAATGTTGCCTCAATTTATACCTGCTATGGTTAATATTGTTTGCTCCTAATAAAGTGAGTGCTCTAGTATAGGTTCTAATATAGATGACAGGTTAATGATGATTAACTTGATGCTTAAGCATTAATGATTACGTATCTGTATTAAGCTTTTATGCAAAATGTTGCCAAGCCAGCCCACTTCATATCAGCATTGCATGATCCTTGGTGTCACCTTATTTCTGGTTTCTGACGGGTAAGTCTAGCTGAGTACCTTCTTGTACTCAGGGTTTTATTCCCTCTTGTTGCAGGTAATGATTTATCATGGCGACTGCAAGAGTTGGTTGGCTCCTGCCTTAGTGGCGGAGTGTGATCACGGGCATGATCCTTCTGAGTTATCTTCTCTAATGCTTTTGTGAAAGTTGACCTTGGTACTGGCATGTATTTGAAATAAGATTAATGATAGTTTCAAATTACTTTGCTTTCGCTACTTTTTAACTTAAGTTATAATAACTATGTTGAACTCCGATGTAAATTGATTTACTTGGGAAATGGTTGTAACATGTGACTTGTTATGTTGAATCACTACGATCTTGGCTTGTATGTTGGTTGGTTTGAAATCCCTCGTGATTTTATTGGACTACCGGAGTTATATGGGCTCAAGTGCGAGAATTTGATCACTTCGGTGATTGTTTTTGTACTTGTGCTCTTATAATTTGGACGGTTCTGTTACAATAAATACCACATATATTGAGAGACTTGAAAGTGTCTTACAATGGAATTTCTGAGTTTTATTTTAAAAACTTATAAAAACTTTGAAACAATGGTTGAACAAAGAACTTGAGACATAGTGCTTGACTTAATCGTTTTGTCTTTCAATTGCTCAAAACCAAAGTGAAGGCTAAGAAGACATATGGTTGAAGGTAATATGGGTAAGTTTGAAAGTTAGAATAGTTTATTCTAATCCGGAGAAGAATTCTTGATTGAACGCATGTGTACTTTTGAGGCGTGAACGCATTGTAGCAACTTCAGATCCACTACTGAGTTTGGATTTGCTTAGGGACTGGCAAAGGTTAAGCTTGGAGGAGCTTGTTGACGGTCACTAACGTCAATTATAAACCATCAACATAACTTGCATATATGTTTAATTCCATCACCAAACATAGGTATAGGGGTTTAAACTAATGAATTACATGAGATTTGGTGAATATTTGTATACAAGAGGATTTATCCAAAAAAAATAGTATTGAGACCACTGTCATACACTCTAAACAAGCAAACTGACGACAACAAGTGATTCAACCCGCGAAAACTGTGAAAGACAACTCTAGAAGGTTCTATAAGACACCACGCCGAAGTGTGGGCCAATTATGCACCATAGTGGGCTAGCCGGCCCACTAGGGAGGCCACCTAGCCCAATACAGGGCCCACTCGCTCTCTACCACCTCGCACTCCTTTCTACGATCTACCCCGTTGATCCTAAGGCGGTTTTAGGTTGGTTTATCTAACGGTGGTCGAGGGAGATGACGCGGATCATTGACGTGGTAATTTCTTGCACTCTACTCTATCTCCCCTATATATACCAGCCCCTGCTCCTCCTTGGAGCTATCCTGAAATCCTAATTCATATTCTTCTCATTAGGACCAGTTGTATTATAGAAAATAGGGAGAGAGAAGAGAAGAGAGCTAAGGAGCCGGATCTGTCGGATCTTCCTTGGCTTTGTACTTCTACAGATATGATTCATCATTGTATAATCTCCAGGTACTTCAATTACTATTCCTAAGTTCTTTATTTACTTAACTTTAGTATTTACTTTAAGTTATTTATTAGATTTCCGCTTGCATCAAGTGCTATAGTCTTTGCAACGTTAGAGTAGTTATCAATAGAATTGGCATGGTGCTTAGTCTTGCGATTACTTGGAATTGCATTCAGCCCTATGTATAGTTATGGTAGCCCTAGGTGGTAATAGCCCTGATGGCCGACGTAGTCCACCTCATTCGGGTTGGTGTTTGCAGGACTGTAGTCAAAATTTTCTAGCCCCTTTCTCATCCCTGTCTGTGGTTAGTGTTTTGAAGTCCCGAAGTAAGTAAACCTTGAAGTAACTTTTATTCTTAGATCAACTAAAGAAACCTTAGGTAAGTCCTTTCTACTCACAAAAACACATCTATCTTTATTCTTGGGCAATCTTGACCCTTAATTAGTACACTTCGTGTTCCCTGTGGAAATGGATACCTTGGAATACTCCCGGGTGAAAACTACAATGATATCCGTATTCTTGCGGATTTATCTGTTTACGTTAATAAATACTAACAGTAAGGAAACCTCAGCTGGGCCAAATCGATTTGAATCGTCATCTGCTCTATGGTAACAGGAGACACGATCAAGTCAACTGCATCGTAGTTAATCAATGAAACATGGTTACTTATGGATATGAGATGAGATGATTAATGAAGTAATTGAGCTAGAATAGGTACAAACTGGATACTACTAATGACTTAATGTTGAGCTAAAATATTAAAAATAAGGATCCACTTGTAGTAAGCTTTTCTGCAAAAGTTGTTATTGCATTAGACTTTTCCTTAAGTCTGCATGTCCTTAGAGTCTTTTCTTTTAGTCGGGTAAGACTTCCTCAAGTACTCAGGGTTTGTTAACCCTGTTGTAGGTTCTGACTTGTGTTACTACTTGAGGTCATGTGGGTGGGCCTGACATGATATGGATGACTCTCCTACCATAGGATACTTTATCTAAATTGCTTTTGCAGTTCTATTCATCTTTTGAAACTTAAGTTAAGTTTTTATTAGAACATGATTTGTAACATAATACTGTAAATCTTCCGTACTCCGATGTATGATATTTTTATACCAAATATTGTAATGTTGTGATAACTCCATGGTTGATCCTGTATGAGTTGTAAAAAGTGAATGATTCGGGCCCGATGACACCCGATAGACTACCGAAGTTATCTGGCTCTCGTGTGCGGTAGTTAAAGGCCTTTAAGATAATGACAGTGCACATAGACCGTATAATTTAGGTGGTTCTATCACAGCCTATGAAAGGAGGCGAAAGAGGGGCATGGTCAGCATTCGTCGGCCCGTATCAGACTGCTGCTAAGAGAGTTCCAGACAATTCCGGGTGGGTAGCTAACCTTCATTTTCCCATGGAGCCATGCCGTCGCTGTCGTCGTCTCCACTGTTGGGGCCGCACCGGCTACCGCGGATTACTCCAGTGGCGCGCCTGCCCCAGAAAGCTGCCAGACGCAAATCACGTACTTCACCAACTGCCTGGCCCGTTCTGACAGTGCTGTAGCGTGGTGGAGAGCCGCAAATGCCTCTGCCAGCTGAAGCGGGAGGTGGCGCTGGCCTGTAGTCTGCATCGCCACCATGAACGCAAGTGCTCCAAGGAAGAGCAGGCTCCACCGTCGGTGAAGCTGGCCGAGCTGCTGCTCCTCCCATGCTTCAGGACACTCAAGTGCTAGCAACCGTTGCCAGTTCGTATTCTTGTTTCGCGTACGTGTGCTTTTGTTTCTGTTCTATCTATCCATTCGGCTTGCTATGGATGTACTTGATATATTTGTTCGTTGAGACAATTCCTCATGTGTCCCTAAAAAGGATGGTTGACTCGTATGTGCCATTAAAAATTTGTTGTGACTCTTATATCAGCTTTTAAATTTTTCTTTCACATGGTGCCACTTATGTCAAGTAGCTGTTAAGTTCCTGACGGAAAAGGGGCACCAAAGAGAAGAAAAATTTAAAAACCGATATAGAAGGTAACAACAATATTAGCAAGATATATAGTTGTATAACAAATAAATTCATAATGTTTTCAAATGTAGTCGAATGACGATAAAATTTATATGAAAGCTGTAGAGATCTATGAGATCTAAAACTTTAGAGTTAATAACTTTTTCAGCTGAGATCGTTTAGGAGCAATGATAATTAAGTTCTCATATTTTAAAATTCAAATTTTTGAATTTTCAAAAATAATCTCGGATTAAGACACACTATATTAAAATTGTAGTGCTGAAGAGATCTAAAATTTATAGTTGACGACTTTTCATTTTAGATCATTTAGGAACCCAAATATATATAAAAATATATTAAGTTCTAATATTTAAAAATATATTTTTAAAAATTTTCAAATAATGGCGAATGTAGACACACTCTATATCAAAGTTGTAGTGCTTGAAGAGATCTAGAACTATATATTTGAAAACTTTTCAATTTTTCATTGCTTTGAAGCTAAAATATTCAATACAAGATTCGTACATGTGTTGTTTGGTTATTTTTAGATGATATCCTTTATATCACTTGATACCTAATGGTTTTATCTAGGAAGTTAAAAACTACTTAACGAAAACAGCACCAGGTGAAAGAAAATTTTAAAAGCTCATTTAGAAGTCACAACTTCGTTCTTTAACTTCTTAATTAAGGTGTAAAACACTAGGAGTGCCTCTAACTCTTCATTTATTGCCTACTTTACTTTGAGATGTCAAGTTGGGTAACGACGATGGCAACTCGCCGGTATTTTTGCTTTCTGTTGTTGCCAGCTCAGTTATAGAGAGCAGAAACGACAGCCACTTCAACGAACTGTCTTTCGCGCACTGTCCAATACTCATATTCATCTTTCTGATCAGTAAAAATCATCTTGGCCTTGGCCATCGTTCGCTGAATCGCTGCAGCCATGCGGAGGCCACGGTGTGGCCATCTTCTAGCTCGTGCCATCAATCGCTCACCTTCGCCCGCACTCCACCATGCCCCTTCCAGGCATGCTCTGCCTTGTCCCCGCGGAGAGACCATGCTGCGCTAAAAATTTCTCTACAAATAACAATACTAAAGCAAAGTTGCACTAATGCTAAAATTATTTTTAGAGACGGTCATTTTTTATTTATAGAGACGGGCATGTTATCTGTCTCTAATCAAACATCACTATTAATCGTGTGTGCATAAAATCCTATTTGTGGGTTTTAGTGAATAGATGACGATGCATACAAAAAGTTGATGATTTTCATGAGATTTTCAGTTGCATATCATTGTGAAAAGTGCAATGAAACATGTGACCCCTCAATTACTCTTCAAAGAAAGATGCGGCCTCATGCTTCAAATTGAGAGAAGTTCATCTTCATTTCATATTTTATTTGAACTTCACTTGAGTTATAGGATGCCCTACTATAAAGAGGGATCAAAATTATATTACCTGCAGGTGTCTTAAGTGCTCAGTTGATCAATTATAAATTCTCTAGACACCCCACTAAAATACTTCCGAACTTATTTTGTCTCCCTCAAGTGTCCCAGAACAGAGAACCTTCGCTTGAAAATTTTTGGTGCCCTACCTTGAATTTCCAGGCTTCCCTAGAATTTTTTTCATGCCCTACCTGGAATTTCCAGATCAGCTCAGATCTCGCACGTCAATGGACATGCGCGTTTTGGGGGTTCGCCCCTTAGCAGCCATGTTCCCATTCCTAGAATAGGAACGAGAACTTAGGGTATCATTTTATAATGTGGGAACAGGAACGTTCCTGTTCCCGGAATGTTCTCGTTTCTGGAACGTGGGACATGGGAACGGGAACGTGGGCCATGTTCCCGTTCCCATGCTACTAAGGTCTGCCCCCCTTTCTGGCTTCTCTCTCTTGCTCATTTTCACCTTCTTCAACCTTCAGATAAAATGCTTGCTCTTGCTTTGATTCCCATCTTTGTGAGTGAGATTGGAGTGAGCTTTTTGTGGATTTCGACTCCAGGAGTAAGATCCATCTCTTAAGCACTTATGGCACTCACCGGTAATTTGATTTTTGTTTTATTACTCTTGGGTTCTTGGAACCCTAGCTGGCTAGGTGTTGCTCGGTGGCATCGGGAAGTTTGTATTACCCATTTGATTCTAGTGGAAATCCCGACTTCATCTTTGTAGTCGCTTGGGAAAGAGGGAAGTTGAAAGAAACTCTACGGACCTTTGTGGTCGCCTCAACAATGGGGACGTAGGCACAACTTTTTGGTGTGGCCGAACCTAGGGATAAATCTTGTGTTTCCGTGTGCGTGCTTGTGTCTGTGATTGCATTATTTGTTTTTTTTAAGGCAAAAACTGTGGGGAGATCCCCCACAACACGTCATTTTATAAATTTTATAAAGTTACAAAGGAGGGACTTACAAGGGTCTTAACTGTACGCATCTAGCCAAAAATAAAATGAAGACCTCTAGTCATCACTAAAATGGGGAGACTGTAAGAGACACTGATTTTTAAAATTTCTAAACCAGCTATCAACATGTACAGTGCCATTCCTGAAGATTTTGTTCTTCCTGATCTTCCAAATCTCCCATGCTGCAATAGTCACCACCTCCATGAAGAATGGGATGTTCTGCTGTTGCCTGGCATGAGCCAGACATGACTTCAAGCTGAGCCCTGCATTCCAGTGTATGCCAATTTTCTCCCAATAACTCTTGGCAAAAGAGCAATTAAAGAATAAATGATCTGGTCCTTGTCTACTCCTATGGCGCACATAACACAGTGCACTTCCTCTTCGGCATAGATGTTTCTTCTTTTCAGCATCATCTTGGTGTTCAACCTGTTGACAAGAATTTGCTAGGCAAAAAATTTCACCCTTGGCGTGCACTTGGATTTCCACATTCAGGAAAAGACCGGATGCACTGGCAAGCTTTGGAAGACCATATTGTAAAATTTCTTTGCCGAGTATGTAGTGCTGCCCCACTGATAATACCAAGTGTCTTTGCCCTGATCATCAAATGCTTGCAGTAGGAGGTGATCTTTGAGAGTTTGAAGCTCGTCAAAAGCTTCCTGTGAGAGTGGCAGGGTGAAAATGCTCTCAAGGTCCTCAACTGCCATGACGTCTTTCACGCTCATACTAACATTTCTTGCAAAAGAGAAGAGCCTAGGGAATCGATGTGCAAGAACTTCATCTGACCAGAGATCTCCCCAAAAAGTAGTTGTGGAGCCATTGCCAAGGGTGCACCGGGCAAAGCCTCTAAAAATGGTGCTAAGTCATTAAACGTCTTTCCACTAAAAAGACCCAACCTCTCTATAAGCATGAGGCACTTTGTTAGTGTAGTATTTACTCCAGATGAGATTTACCCATGGTGTATCAACTTTGTTGTAAAACTTGTGTAGGTGCTTGAGGAGGAGCGCATCATTTTGCACACTGAGGTTGATGACTCCTAATCCCCCTTTGTCTTTGGGCTTTGTTACTAGTGGCCAAGCTGCCAAATTGTCCCCTTTCTTTGTCGTGTCTATCCCTCTCCATAAGCACTGCTTACATGCTCTGTCAATGTTGTCAATCATACCTTTAGGGAGCTTCAGCGAGCACATAGCATAGGTAGCTGTCAAGGTGAGTATCAAGTTCACCATCTCTAGTCTTCCAGAATATGAGAGCAGGGACGAGCATGCAGTTAAATGCCTTTCGATTCTATCCATCAGGGGTGTGTAATCCTCAACAAGCGGCTTTGTTGTACCCATGGGCAGCCCAAGGTACGTGAAGGGAAATGAACCAATTTTACAGCTAAGAGTGTTGGCAAGGATCTCCATTCTATCTTGACTCACATTGATCGGCAAAATCTAGGATTTGGAGTAATTAACTTTCAACCCCATTGAATCCAAAAAACTTCTGAGTAGCGCCTTTAGGAAAAATAATTGTCTCGCATTTGCTTGCATGATAAGAAACGTATCATCCGCATACTAAACAATCGGGTAGTCTTCACCTTGCTGCGGGATGGGGGGGTCATACTAGACCTTGGGCTGCTGCTCTATTTACTAAGATTTGAAGCAATTCTGCCGCTAACACAAAGATCAAAGGAGAGAGTGGATCACCTTGGCGTACGCCTCTTTTACATTTGAATTTTCTGCCTGGCACTCCATTTAGAGTTACTGCAGACGTACCCGAGGATAAGATGTTGTTAATCCACTGAACCCACCTGGGTGGGAATCCCATGTGCTCCAATATTTGAATGATTGCCGAGTGCTCCATAGTGTCAAATGCCTTCTCGAAATCAAGCTTCAATATTATGGCCTGTCTTCTAGAGTGCTTACATTGATGGATATATTCAAAACACCATGCTAGACAGTCATGGATCGTTCGACTTTTTATAAATCCGTATTGATTCTTGTGGATTAGCTGCAAGATTACTTCTTGGAGACGATCTGCCAAGATCTTGGTGATGATCTTCAAACTGCTATTGAGTAACGAAATCGGTTTGAAATCATTGATTGTTTCAGGGTTAAGATTTTTCAGGACCAGCATGATCAGTGAATCATTTACGCTTTCTAGGTGCACCTGTCCACTGTGGAAGTCAGCACACAGTCGATAGTAATCTGGTTTGATCAGCAGCCAACATCTTTTCATAAAGTAGCCATTAAACCCATCCGGCCCCGGTGCTTTGTCCAGTGGCATTTTCCTCACAACATTGTCAATCTCTGTTTCATCAATGATACAACAAGCCGGCTGAGATCATCATCTGGTGTGATTAGCTCTGCTAAGTTAAAAATCATAGTGGGATTGGTGGTGACCCCCATCCTTCCTTTAAATGAGCTCCATATCATATCTCCTTTGCCTGCATGATCCTGAGTTCTGGTGCCTTCTCGTGTCTTCTAGAGTCTTCTTTCACGTGCGTGGATCTTTTCTCTCTATATAAACATGACAGGTGGGCCTTCCTTGTTTTTTTTCAGCTAACACCTTGTAGAAATAGACATTCACCAAAACTCGTAGAATTTTATTAGTGAACCCCCTATATCTATGTGGTATTTGCTTTTAGGTCCTTTTTTATGTTTCATTGATGGTTAAAATTGACACTTATCTACCATCAAGAACTCCCCCAAGCTTACCCTTTGCTCATCCCTGAGCAAAGATAAACTCAGTGATGGATCAGGAGTTGCTACAGTGCTTTCACGCCTCAAAAGTACACATGTGTTCAAATAAGAACTCTCCTCCGGATTAGAGTGAACTATCGTGACTTTCAAACTTACCCATATTACCTTCCACCATGGGGCTTGTAGCCATCACTTGGGTCTTGAGCAGTTGAAAGACAGAATAGTTAAGTCAAGCACCATGTTTCTAGCTCTTTGATCAACCATTATTCCAGAGTTTTGCAGATTTTCAAATAAAACTCAGAGATTCCTTTGTATGACCCTCTCAAGTCTCTCATTTGTGGTATTTATAGATCCTTACCAAGGCATTAATGGTGTATGCCTTCTCTCTTCTCTCAAGATATGTGGTATTTTTGGTATAAGGCAGAGTAACATTGTGCCTTCTCTCTCTCACCATATATCTAATAGGCTTATGTGGAGCTCATAGGTGGAGAGACATCTAATACATACTTGCAAACATTTATTGCACAATCAAACCATGGATCCAGAGGAATGAGTCTAGCCATACAGTCAAAATCAAGATATGCATGTGTGTGGTCCTAAGTATATGGGTTGAATGGGTATATGGTGATAGTGGCAAATGGTGATGATGGTAGATGTATGTAGGAATGAAGGGGTAAAGGGATGGTGAATACCTAATTCTACTTTTGCTCCTTTGAAGAAACACATACATCTTCTTTGAACTTTGAAGACTTTGGGGAGAACTTGGAATGCTCAAAATTCCTCTATGTTGGGACATTTGTCCTCTTGCTTTTATTTTTCTTTTCCTCTCTTTCTTCTTCTTCTCTCTTCTTTTTTTGAACGGAGCACCCAAGTCTCTTTTGGAAATATTGATGTAGGTAGTAACAAAGGGATATTTGGAGCTTTATTGGATAACAAAAGGGTTACAAATAGATCAAGGAAAATTTTTGATGCTCACTCCCAGTGTAGGAGTAGAACAATTATGGGATGGGTCTAAATGGAAAGTATGTGAATGCGTACTTCTAGGGTAGAAGCAGCATATATGGGTGGAGTGTGCGTGATTTTGATTTTAACCGCATGACCAATCCTAAGGGTTGACACAGCTTGATCATTGTTGACATCTCTAACACGATTACAAATAAGGTAGGTCAAACCCTTCCTTAGCAAATGCATTAGAAATGTTTGAGACATCTCTTAGCATTGCTTAAGCCAGGTTGTCATCCCCAACACAATACGAAAAGATGTGGTTGTACTTATGATCATAGCACTTATAAAATATGAATAAAGGTTATCCGCAAGCGTACAGATAAAATACACCCGTTGTAGCATTTCACCCAGGAAAGTTCCAGGTATCATTATTTATAATTCTACCACTGGGAAGGCACTTGGAGGTATAAGAATAAAAACTATAACTTACACTTGTGATAAGAGTTCCATTAGATGAATCTCAAAATAGGGATCAATCATATCATAATAAAGAATAATTAATAACAGATCATGGTAATTCTAAAAGGGGTTCCATTGAGCATTTTCCTACTTGGGCGTGACTCTAGAAAGAACTAGAAAATAGAGACTAACTCTTAGGGTTATTCTAACTATAGGTCATTGAGCTACATCAACTAGTGCAATTACATTTAGCAATCATGGTCAAAGGTAACCTCATATTCATACTCAAGAGACATTGCTAAGGTGAATCAGGAACAGAGCAAGATATCACCCCGCAACTCAGCCTTACTAATCCTATATTCAGGGAGTGGACTACAGAGGACTCAATGAAGCTATAATAGTCACCTTCGTGATCTACCACATGACCCGAAACATAGGGAGCACTCGCAGATAGATATTGTCTAAGCACCAAGCTTACACAACTTCTACCACCCACCCCTTGATCATCGGAATGAGCGCTATATGAACAAGAGTATAAACACAAAACTACTCCAACTATACTAAACATATAATCAACATAGGCAATGAACATTATAATTATGAATCTAGAATTATACCAAGTCCTATCAAGTATTTGACTCATACACAAACTAGAACAAGAACTAGAGGATTAACATGAACTAGACAAGAACACAATCAACTAGGTGAACTAGAATGACGAACTAGACAAGAATATGATGAACTATAAGATGAATAAGATGAACTAGAAGAACAAGTAGATGAACTAGAAGATGAACACAATGAACTAGAAGACAAATAGCACAAATAGATTAATAATGTTGAATACAAGAGAGAAGTACAAGGTTGTACCTAGCCTCCTCGCGACTAGATCCGGAATCCAAGCGTTGTTTGCCTCCTCTAATTCCTATTCTTATGTTCTAGCTATGCCCTAGCTGGTGGAGTTCTAGGTTATCCTTTCGAGGGACTATCTTGAACTGAACAATGATGGATGATAGATTGATTGACTTAGGAGGGTCTGCCTCTGCTTATATAGCCCGGTGGGATGAACCGCAACCCTCGGATCAAACTGACATGAAACAATGGTCAAGATGCATCATAGAGGTCGGTTGGAGGCCGCCACACGAAGGGGGACCCACTTGGTAGGGGAGTCAGGCTGGCCAGCCTGACATGTAGGGCCGGCCGGCTCCACCTGGCAGCCACCGGGCCTTCGCTTCATTCCCGTGCCTTCTGGTGTCTTCTACATCCTTCTAGTGCCACTTTCCAATCTGTTCGCATAATGAGTCGTGTCTTGAGTGGATTCCTTCCTTCCTAGCTTCTAGATAAATCCCTAGAAAAAGATTATTTTACAAAATTGTGGAATCTTGTCGGTTTAGTCCCTAGTCTTGTGATGATGATGGTTCTAGGGTATTCTAGAGTCTTCCAAGTTGTACCCATCGAGGACTTCTTCTCTGGTGCTCCAAATATGGCAAATAATATGTCTATCTTGATCGTCTCGACAAGCTCTCTGTAATGGTGTGCTCAGATTCTTCACTTGAGATACTTTTATATGGCAAAATATCAAATATCTTGTAAACAAGTGAGAACAACACAACTCGTGGAACTCATTAGAATAAACCCCTATAACCCTACTTCACACATTATTTCAGACCTTTTCCTAAAGTAGTTGACGGTTAAAAATTGGAGTTAATTAACGTCAACAACCATACTCAATGCTCACAAGTAGTAAATATAAGTGAAAGTTTTCCTAGTTTAACAAAGCATGTATATATGGCTGTGGTAGGAAGTCAAGCTCTCGTCATATATGAACTCATCATGTAACATTTTTATGTTTTTCAAAAGATAAAATCTCTAGAACTCTAGTATCTCTAGGAGTAGGATAAACATCAGCTCAGACCTTGCCATATCATATCCACCAACTATCTAGACTTAGATCAAACATTCGCTACCCACGAGTTTCAGGTTCAGAACAAATCTTAGATCAAAACAGTTGTGTCTAAAACTCAGGTGAGTTTGAGGTTAAAAACTAGGTACTTGAAAGGAATTATGGTAGATCAACTATTTATTATTTCCATGCAAGTGATTATTCAGAGACTCCTCTTTTATTATCAACTTCTTTAAGAACAAAAGCAAACTGGACACACTCTTTTTATTTTGTTTCTATTATTTTAAACCATCTTTATTACTAATTAAGAAAACTCATAAGGTAGAACTAAGGGAAGAGAATACTTAGCTAGATACATGGGGGGTGCTTTCCCCCAAGCTAGATATTGACGTAGTCGTTCATTCTTGTGAAGTAGTAGACTGGCAGCAGAGGTGTTCTTTCTCCTCGAGTGGAGCATTAATTGAAGTTGATGATTTGTTGAGATAGTGCTCCAGTAGTGGATAGAATATCCACTTGCTTGTCGGTTCTTCTTGGTCCTTCAAATCCTGTGGAACTCAAATAGACAACAAAACTTGTGGAATATATTAAGTGTTAGTGGTTGGCCACTCAAGCCTTAATTGTCCAGAGTTTTTGAGATTTGTTCTTTATCCTTTCAAGCAGAGTTTCAACAGGATTTCTCTTAAATAATTTTTATATTTTTATAATGCTAAGAAAGTATAACAAGATGAATGCGTATTTATTTTTATTCTATGCCACCACAGTGAATATTCCTATGGGATTTTTACACGCCACAAAATTATTCACATGAGGCTTATAATTTATAATGCAGCAAAGCAAACAAATAAATATTTATTTTCTTTTCTAATGCAATGCTAATGCAGAAAAGTAAACATGCAAAAAAGGAAAATGATTATGCAAATGCTCAAAAGTAAATATGCAAAAAGAGAAACTAATTAATGCAATGATAAAAAGATAAATATGGATAACTACCGATTTTACCTTCCAGCAAGGGTTCAGTGTTTTAAGTCCTTTGAATAGGACATCTTACCATATTCATTCTGTAGGTGCATCATCTGGTCCCATAGTAGAGACCTTGATAGCTTGCACCTCTTGAGATGGTGTCACCCATGTTCCTTGTTCTTGCAGCAGTTTGAAGTGAAGTACTAGTTGTGGAAGCTGGGAGCATCTTACTCAGTGTGCATGTTCGTAGGTCTAGGACTTTCACTTGTAGGATTCTTGGGGAGTTGACAAACTCCTCTGTATTTTGCTCAAAGTGTGTCCTACTTATGGAGACAAGGCAGAGATCAAGTGCATGGATTCTGTTGGTGGAAAAACACCAACAGAACCAAAAGTTTATTCTTCTCTAACCTTAGACATATTGAGCACGATAAAGCTTATGTCTATATATTTTATTCAATCATTACATGGGTGATAGGATCAAATAATAAATGTAGATGTAGCATTTAAAACATTTAGCAGATCAGATTACCTAACCTTATAGAAGGATAGTCTATCTGTGCATATTGTGTAATGATTTTATGATTATGACTATCATATTCTAAAGATAAGATGCGCAATATTTTTAACTCATTGAATTAAGACTATGAGATCAAGAAAGTGGTGACAGGAACAAAGATTAAAGAATTAAACATGTTGAGTTAATTAGGTTAGATCAAGAAAGGTTGTAACTCAAACATGGTTGGTTCTCTATTTATGTTATACCAGAATCAAAGAAAAGCTTTTTAAAGTACTAATCACTAACCTTAGGATATTACCTTTAATGTTGGATCATGCTAGTACTATGACTCCTTGTGGAAGCTTTCCTTTGTTGGTTGGTCTTGTGTCTTTGCTCATGCGTTGACTGTCTTCTGTTGCACTCCTTTTTTTCTTATCTTTAGTCATGCCATCTTTTGTTCTCTCTTTAATTTGTGCTTGGACCTTTAGTTCTTCTTATTGTTTCATTCCTGCATATCATTAGTGGACAACACATATCCAAAGGAATATACAAGTAATAACAAAGGTATTGTTGTTACAAAGCTAAGGGTCAGATTCTATGCTACAAGAAGAATTTGTTTGAACATGCTAGCATAGAACATTCACTATTACTTCATTTCAAGAGGATTGATTTTATCTTATATTTGATTCTCATATATTGGCATTGTGGAATAACTCAAACTTATAGAAATAAAGCAAAGTGAATTGAGAGATTGTAAACTAGCGTGTGGAACGATGAGAGCATGAGAGGAGGATGAGCTCGATTGGTTCATCTTGAGGAGTTGGCCTTCCTTTCTCATACGTCAGCTTTTCAATCTAGGAAGTGAGGGTGCAGAAAGTTGCATGCTCTTCTCTTGTTAATCTCTTTTGATTCTTGATGATTAGTGGTTGACAAGAGAGTGCAACTAGAATTGCAACTCGAATTCCTCTATGATGGTCCTTATCTTCAAGTGGCATGATGTAAATTTGTTCACCTACTTCCATGGAGTGCTTTGATTGTGGATCTTGTTTTATGGCATCTTCTTCTTTCTCTTTGGCTAAGAATGAGTTGTGTCTCCATTGTGCAAGATTATTGTGTCTCTCTTCATCTCCAGTATGAGTTTATCTCAGGGCTTTTCCAATTTGAATTTAGGAGTTTCTCTGCAGGGGTTAGCCCAACAAAATATACCTTTGTCTATACTAGTAGTTTTTGGTTCAATAACCAAACTAGACTCCATGTCTAATTGAATTAAGGAAGTGTCGGCGTTCGGTCCCGAGGGGGTCCTAAGCCAACGAGTGAATCAAATGTTGCGTGTCCCTAATCTGGATGGTGATGCAAGGAGGATACATGGGGATTTATCTTGGTTCGGACAAAAGAAGGCCCTACGTCCAGTGGGGAGGAGGGAGTATTGTATTTCCTTGCACCTAATTGCTTGCGTAGGGGTTACAAGCTGTGAGAGAGGGAACTGAGCCCAGGTCTCAAATGAAAAATGAGAGTACAAAGGAGATTGCTTGAGATGTTGCTCTTCTTTGGTGGGATGGAGACTGGTTTTTCGTTGTCTGTTGTTCATTGTCTGTCCACCCATGTAGAGCCCCTGCCTACCCTTTTATAGGGTAAGAAGAGGTAGGGACGCCGGGGTGCCTTTGAGATGAAGTTTTGTTGATCCCAGTGGAGGTGGCTCTAGCGACGTGCCCTAGGAATGGTCGGCCATCCCTAGACACCATGGTGACATAGAGGGCGAGACGGTGAAAAGACCCTGAGTCCTGTGCCACGTCGGCCTTTCTTCCTTGTTGACCGGTGATGGGTCGAGGCTTGGTCAAGGCCAGGTCGAGGACGGGCCAAGGACGGGTCGAGGACGGGTGGATAAGGCCGAGTCCCCAAGATCGTGGGGTACGGTCCTTGTCGTATCCTCCCTCGAGGGTGATCAGTAGTAAAACAGTGCACGGTATGGTGCGTATAGTGATAGGTTTTCACCTCCCATCCCGGGATGGGCGGTAAAAAGTGAGATTTGACACCGGTACTGCTTCCATGCCGGTTACCGCTGTAGCCATGACGGTAGGAAGTAGTTGGTAGTTGCATTAAATGCTCTGACTTTTGTCTCAGAGTTTGGTGAATAAGGTGGGTCGAGCGGCCCGACCCGGGGTTGTGCGAGTCGGAGATTTCCTGGTAGTTGAGGCATCCCATCGAGCGTGCCTCGTACGAGTCAGAACGTAGTCGAGGCGTCCCGTCGAGCGTGCCTCGTATGAGTCGGAACGTAGTCGAGGCGTCCCATCGAGCGTGCCTCGTACGAGTCAGAACGTAGTCGAGGCGTCCCGTCAAGCGTGCCTCGTACGAGTCGGAATGTAGTCGAGGCGTCTCGTTAGTTATTTTGGCTCGTCCCGTTTATGGGTGCGATTATTGTTTTTCTTAATCGTCGATTGTGGGTACCCCTAACTGTAGGTATCCGATAGTAGCCCCCAAGCCTTTAGATGAGTGTGGGTCACTCTCACAGAGGCTCAGCGGTTCATGAACTGAAGTCATAGTGTCATAACCTTTTCCAGTGGGTGCGCGCGAGCGCACCCGCCAGGTGTAGCCCCCGAGGCCTCGGTGGAGTGTTTTGACTCCTTCGAAGTCTTTTGTACGCTTTATTGGGGAATGCTCTCGTATCGTAACGTGTTTCGTCTTCTTTCGTTCAAAGTTTGGCTTTCTACGGCCGAGCCCCCGAGCCTCGTGCGCGTGAGGTCGATCAGAGTCTTGGTCGTCTTTTATCGTTCGACCCTCACGCTCCCTTTTTAGGAAAAAAGGAGGACGGGTGGGGAACGTCGTACTACCCTCATTGGGCGAGTTCTAACAGTCTCCGGTGAGTTGTTAACGGAGAATTCGAGTGTGAGCCCGTGCTCCATTCGATAGGAGTCAGCTAGCGGCCACGGGGGCACTCTCAAAAATACCAAAGAGTAGTCACGTGGATCTCGATTCCTTGCGATAGGATTCGAGGGCTCGATGCCTCCCTCCGAGGGGATTCCTCCGTCGACCTCTCTTTTAGCCTCGAATACGTCTGGGGGCGCCTTGAGAGCGTGGCTCGAGCCCTGGCCTTGTATGGGCGCATCCCTAGTCGTCCCTGACTTCGCTACTCAAGGGCAGCTATCGAACCCTGGTCGAGGGCTAGCTTTCGATCCCTCGAGGTTTATATCGGGCTCGGAGCCCGTTACCCATGCGTCTGGGAATATCCGTCCATGGATCCTTCTCCTGCTCGTTTGGGGCGCGTCTTTTTAGGAGGGGAAGCGAGATCGGTGTGGTAGTGGGTGGCATGGTGCGACAGTTATGGAGTGTATGGCGGACACGTGCCCATATATGCGGATTTTGAGGGAGTGGTTAGGTAAGGTCATTGAATGTGAAAACTGTTCCTACCTTTTTGCTCACCCGTTGGCCTTCCATCGGGGTATAAGAGCAAGGCCTGGGGTTGCGTTTACCCCTATAGGTCCTTTGCATTTTTGCCTTCCTTGCCTCCTTCGCCCCCTTTGCCTTCTCTGCGCCCTTCAGCCACCGTCCTGCACCATCGTCGTTCCTTCGCCTACCACACGTCGTTTCTCTAACAACAATGGCGGGCAAGAGCCAGATCCTCCCTGCGGATGCTTGGGCCCATTCCTCGGTGGCAGAGAGGAAGCTAGAAGAGTTGGTCCACGATGGGCTTCTACGGCCAAGGGCGAGCCGGACCCAGCCAGAGTGGAGAGTGCCGCCGTCCGACCACCGAGAACTGGCGCCTCTAGAAGGCTATGTGGTGAGCTTCATGGCCTTCCACGAGAGGGGGTTTGGCGTGCCGGCCAGCCACTTCATGCGGGCACTCCTCCACTACTACAGGGTCGAGCTGCACCATCTCGCCCCCAACTCCATCTCGCAGGCTGCGATTTTTGTGGTGGTCTGCGAGGGATACTTGGGGATGGAGCCACAATGGAATCTGTGGCTCCACCTCTTTAGGGCAGAGCACTTCACCAAGAAGGTGGGTGAGCGAGGAGTGCGATGCGCAGTGCATGCGGGGAGCTGCACTCTTCAAGTTCAGTCGGGTCGAGGCGATCAGTACATCCCGGCACAGCTGATTTCATCGAACAGCGGTTGGCACAATGGCTGGTTTTACTTGCGCAACGACGATGACCAGCTACCGAAGTTTTCTAGCCGAGTGCTGATGTCGCGCGAAGAGAACTGGACATACGGCGTTGTTGAAGATGACAAGCCAAAACTAGAGCCGCTCCTCGACGCGTTGAGGAGACTCCGTCAACGCGGGTTGACGGTGGGGATGGTGGCTACGGCGTTCCACCACCGGAGGGTGTTGCCGCTGATGCAGCACCGGCTCTGACTCGACGAGATGACGCCGGACGCATCACTGGAGGGGAGTCGGATGTCGCACGAGTCCCTCCCCCTCGACGAGGTCGCACGGCGTGCGCGGTGGATGGTGGGGAATTTCTGGCAGGAGGACATCGATAGGGTCCCAATGCGCCCCACCCAAGGTTTCGAGCCCTTGGTGAGTGTTATTTTTTATAGTCTTAAGTTCTTTTGCTTCTAGACTCCCTCGACTAATTCGGTCGAGGCCTGTGCACAGGATCTGTCGGCGGTCAACGAAACGCTGCCGACAGTCCCGGAAGATCGGGTCGCCCGAGAGGCTCGACGCCTCTTGGCAGCCCAGAAAAAGGAGGAGAAGGATGCTGCCAAGAAGTGTCAAGTTCGGAAGGCCCTCGAGCAGGAGGCATTGAAGAAGCACCGTCACCAATAGAGCCTCGACGGGCTCCCGCTCGAGGAGTCTCCCTCCGAGACGGTCTCAGAGGAGGATGAAGACAGCGGCGACGATGATGCCGGGTCACGGTACGATACCATGACTTATCTGGCGCACCTCCCTGACGTGCGGCCCCTGCTAGAGCCCATCAGTGGGTCGACCTCCTGGGCGTCGAGGGAAGCCTCGGGGCCCATTGAGGGGGAGGGAGAGCCAGGAGAGAGAGAGAGGGGTTGGAGCGGGTCCTTCAGCGAGAAGAGCGGTTGGAGCAGCGACGTCAGTGTCAGAAGCCAGGGCGACATCGACGGGTGTGAGGACCCAAGGACAACTAGCCTCGGCAGCGTAGAGATCCTTGGACGCCCCGTTAACCTGGGCTCCGAGGAGCACCCGACTGACAGGAGGCTCGATGGTAGGGCCGTCGCAGGTGCCGCCGGGTGGCTCGGGCTTGCCGGGGTCTAGGCCCCTGGTTCCTTTATCTGGGTAAGTTTTTCATCTTGTTTTCCATCATTGGTGATCCTGTTGTTTGTTCTGACGTGTTTGTCGCTCAGCCATAAGCGTAAGGCGGAGCTCGCGGGTCCAACTCCTGTCAAGGCGCTCAGGTCGGGCGCTGCCCTGATGATGCGAACGGCGGCCGACAACGCTGCCTAGGTTGCGAAGTACCAGGCTGTGGCGGAGCGGCTCAAGCTGAGGGAGGCGGCTGCCATGGCGGGGGCAAGCGCCCAGGAGGTCGCCGGTTCTGGTGTCGCCGTGCAGGGGTCAGGGCTGGCTGAGGCGGTCCCGGGCGACGCCGGGCTCGAGGTGCCCGACGCTGGTGGGTTAGAGCCTAGGTCGACCGCGATGACCTAGGCGACCATTGAGGCCGCTGAGGCTGGAGCATCCGTCCACGACGCGGGGCGGGCGGATGTTGAAAAGTCGAAGGAGGTGGTGGAGGCCCTGCCAGAGGCAGGGCCAGAGGCGGTGCAGCCGGAGTCGCAACCGGCGCGGGAAGAACCACAGTCGCAGCAGGACCAGCCAGCGGAGCCGATGGTCGAGGCGGAACGGGGGCAGCCGTGCCACCGCCCGTCATATAGGCGGTAGTGCTGGCAGTCGAGACGCCAGCCCCGCTGCAAGGGTCGACCCTGGCCCTGATCGACCTCACCGTAGACGGCTCCCCTTCTGATAAAGGGAAGCAGAAGGCGGACGTTAAGACGACCGAGGCCTCGGATCGGCCTGGTACCTCTGCTGCGTTGGGGGATGACCTGGCCGAGGCGTCAGGCAGGTGGCCTGACTACGCTAGGTTTGCGCTTGTGCGGGCAGAGGAGGAGCTTCCGCGCTGGGGCCGATCGACCCTCGAGTTCAGGGACACGTCCAACCCTAGCGCTGAGCTCTTCTTCGCGCTTGACGATAAGGACAAGGTGCAACACTGGGAGTACCTTGAGGGACTCCGAAAGCACTCGTTGTAGTCCCTGCGCGTGGTCTCGGATACCCTAGTGCGGGGTATGTCGGAGGCTTTCGAGGTAAGCCGGGTTCGTTAGTCTTTCCCTGTGTTTTATCCTTTCCTTTTTCTTGGTTCTGATTTTTGGGTTTTAGCTGTGGTTAGGAGCTCAAGGAGCGCTCCCACCGCAAGTCACTCTTCATTCATCATGAGAGTGGCGTGTGGGCAGCGCTTGCCCATCAAAGGGCCCTAGTCGAGGAAGCCAACAAGCGGCTATCCCAGAAGAGCGCCGAGACGGACGAGCTCCGCATTGCCCACACAACGGTTAGGGAGGAGGCGGCGCAAGCCAGGGAAGCTAAGGCCAAGGCGCGTGAAGACGCAGCAAGGGCTCGAGGAGAGGCGGCTAAAGCTCACGTGGACCTCGCGCCGCTGCTGGCGCGTGTAAAGGAGCTCGAGGAGGACATCGCCTTAGTCGGTGGTCAGTGTGACGGCCTCAACATCTAGGTCGGGATGGCATCCGCTCGTGTCAGAACCTTGGAGGACGAGGTTGTAACATTGAAGGGGACGGTCCGACAGAGGGACGAGGCTCTCTTGGGCACCGACCGGGAAATTGAGGTGCTGAAGGCAGCGGTCCACGACAAGGACGAGGCTCTTCGAGCGTCTGAGAAGACGTGCGGGGAGCTGCATGATGAGGTCATGGGTTTGTAGACCCACTCTGAGGGTAATCCTCTTGTTATGTTCTGGCCTTGGCGTCGAGGTCCCTGGCTTATGCTAACTCAATGTTTACGTTTCAGAGTTTGAGAAGCAGCAGCATGCGGCCCAGGCGACGGCCACCTCGTTCTAGAACCTCTTCGAGGCCGAGGTCAGGCGAACTCAGTTGCTCCAGGGCGCTATCACCTTGGTGTGTGATGGCCTAGGGGTCGAGCCCGATGCCAATACCGAGGAGGACGCACCGAGGAACTCCTTTGTCCGTCGGATGGTGGCGCTAGGCCGCCTCGTCCGCGAGAGGATACGAGGCGGGCTGCATCACGGCGTGAAGAGGGCTATGGCGGTCGTTCGGTCTGGGTTCATGTACGACATGGACCTCATTGCTGATGGCTTCATCATGGATCCAGACCGGACGGACGAGGAGAATGAAGTCGCCTGCCTAACCCTGATCGAGGCAGTTGAGGAGCCTAGGGGTCACCTTGCCAAGCTTTTCAAGGTCGAGGTGGTTTCGCCTGCTGATGACAAGGGCCTATGAGCCAAACCTAGGCATGAAGGGCCATGTAATAAGTTAGTATTCGTAACTTTGGTCGTGATGGCCTCAGGGGCCTTGAAACATTTATATGTAAATGTATACTAAATGTTTGTTTTTGTTTGAGTCTTTTGTTCCCTTTCTTGCTTCAATCGTATTCTTGCATGTTTTTCTTAGCGCGCGGTTGCACCCGTTGGCGTGAGGGAGCGAGTGGAGGTACCGTAGCCCGGAAGCGTAGGCGATCTCACGGCTCGGCAGCCCTTGGACCTTAGGGTGCGTTTGCGACCTCATTGACTATGTAAGAACTCGATTTGAAGCATATGGGAACGTTAGACGTGAGCTTTTTCAAAATCATGAACTTTTATTAGGTCTACTTAGCACGTGGTTGCACCCCTTGGTGTGGGGGAGTGAGTGGAGGTACCATAGCCCGGAGGCATAGGTGATCTCTTGGCTCGGCAGCCCTCGAGCCTTAGGGTGCACTTGCGGCCTCGTCGACTTATGTAAGAGTTCTATTGTTTTTGAAAAAATGTGAGTTTTTTGGAGACACAGGGGGTTCCCCCCGTGTAGCCCCCGAGGGAGGGTCGACTCTGAGAAAATAGGGTTGACCCTTCCTGGTTTTTATGAAGGAATGCTTTGAACACCGATGTATTCTTTATTCGATCATGGGATTGCGAAACAATTTACAGAGCCTCGAGGCTTTAAGGAAAAAAGCGACGTAGCTGTTCAATGTTCCAAGCGTTGGTGAAGATTTTGCCTTTCTCGTTCGATAGTTTTTACGTGCTGGGCTTCAACACTTCCACAATGATGTATGGCCCTTCCCATGGTGGTGTAAGCTTGTGTCGTCCCTTGTTCTGGCTTCGCCGTAGCACTAGGTCACTAACACTGAGGTCCCGTCTGCGGACGTGTTTGTTGTGATAGTGTCGGAGACTTTGCTGATACCTGGCAAAGTGTAACAGAGCCACATCGCGGGCTTCCTCGAGCTGGTCGAGGGCGTCCTCTCTTGTGGCGTCATTGTTTTTCTCGTTGTAGGCTTTTAGCCTCGAGGATCCATATTCTACATCAGTTGGGAGCATAGCCTTGGATCCGTAGACTAAGAAGAACGGAGTGAACCCCGTGGCTCGACTCAGCATTGTTCTTAGGCTCCATAGGACCGAGGGGAGCTCGGCGGCCCATTTTTTGCCGTGTTTGTTTAACTTGTCAAAAATTCTTGGTTTCAGGCCTTGTAGGACCATGCCATTGGCACGTTATACTTGGTCATTTGTTTTGGATGAGCTACGGCCGACTAGAGCACACGGATGTGATGGTTGTCGCAGAAATCTAGGAACTTTTTACCAGTGAACTGGGTGCCATTGTCTGTGATGATGCAGTTAGGAACCCCAAAGCGGTGGACGATGTCTGTAAAAAATAGCACAGCTTGCTCAGACCTGATGCTAGTAATAGGAAGAGCCTCAATCCACTTGGAAAATTTGTCAATGGCGATGAGCAAGTGGGTGAAGCCACCAGTTGTCCTTTTCAGGGGTCCTACCAAGTCGAGCCCCCAAACAGCGAATGGCCATGTGATGGGAATAGTTTGTAGGGCATGAGCCGGGAGATGGGTTTGTCTTGCATAGTACTGGTAGCCTTTGCAGGAGCGTACTAGCTTGACAGCGTCGGAGACTACGGTCGGCCAATAGAAACCTTGTTGGAATGCGTTTCCAACGAGGGTTCGAGGCGCTGCGTGATGACCACAAGCCCTCGAGTGTAGATCATCGAGCAGGTTTCTGCCTTCCTCATTTGTGATACAGCGTTGGAGGACGCCAGTAGGGCTGTGGCGATACAGCTCCCTGCTGTCGCCAAATATCACAAAGGATTTGGCATGGCGAGTGACCCGTCGAGCCTCGATCTTATCCGAGGGGAGGTCCCCTTGAGTGAGATGGTCGAGGTACGGAGTACGCCAGTCAGGCTCGGGGTTGGCTGGTGGGGTCAAGCCTTCCGCCTGCATGGCTTCAGCCCCGGTCGAGGGGGCTTCTGCCTCAGGCGGGGGATCGAGTGATGGCCCATCGACCCCCCCGTCTGCCCAGATGTTGATGGATAGTTGATGGAGGTCTCTTGCGAAAACGTCAAGTGGGACTGTAGTTTGACTAGAAGTGATTTTTGCGAGCTCATCGGCAGCCTCATTATACCTGCGTGCAATGTGATTGAGCTCGAGACCATGAAACTTGTCTTCAAGGCGCCGTACTTCTTCACAGTAGGCCTCCATCTTGGGATCATGACAACTCGAGCTCTTCATGACCTGGTCGATCACGAGCTGAGAGTCACCTTGAACATCGAGGTGTCGGACCCTTAGTTTGATGGTGATTTGTAAGCCTGTGACGAGCGCCTCGTATTCGGCGACGTTGTTGGAGGTGGGAAAATGAAGCCGGATGACATAGCGCATGTGGACTCTGAGGGGTGAGATGAAGAGCAAGCCTGCGCCCGCTCCTATTTTCATTAGTGACCCATCAAAATACATGGTCCAAAGCTCGGTCTAGAGCTGAACCGGAGGAAGTTGAGTGTCGGTCCACTCCGCCAGGAAATTTGCTAGTACCTGGGATTTGATGGCTTTGCGTGGCGCATAAGAGAGGGTCTCTCCCATGAGCTCGACCACCCACTTGGCTATCCTACCCGAGGCTTTCTAGTTCTAGGCTATCTCTCCTAGAGGGAAAGATGAGACCACAGTCACCGGGTGGCCCTCGAAGTAGTGACGGAGTTTGCGCCGCGTTAAGACGATGGCGTACAACAACTTCTAGATTTGCGGGTAGCGAACCTTGGTTTCCAAGAGCACCTCACTGATGAAGTAGACCAGTCTTTGGATGAGCAGGGTATGTCCTTCCTCTGCCCTCTCGACAACCAAGACCGCACTGACTACTTGTGTCGTTATGGCGACATAAAGTAGGAGGGGTTCCCCTATGGTCGAAGGGACAAGGATCGGTGAGTTGGAGAGCATAGCCTTAAGCTTTGCAAGGGCTTCCTCGGCCTCAAGGGTCCACAAGAAGTGTTCCTATTTCTTTAGGAGATGATACAATGGGAGCGCTTTTTCGCCGAGGCACGAAATGAAGCGACTGAGGGCCGCAAGGTAGCCCGTGACCCTCTGCATGCCCTTCAGATCTCGGATAGGGCCCATTTTGGTTATTGTGGTGATTTTTTCTAGGTTGGCCTCGATGCCATGTTTGGAAATGATGAACCCTAGGAGCGTGCCTCGAGGAACGCCAAAAACACATTTCTTGGGGTTGAGCTTAATGTTCTTTGCCCAGAGACAGTTGAACGCAACGTCGAGGTCGCTTATCAAATTACTGGCCTTTTTGGTTTTGACAATGATATCATCGACGTAAGCCTCGACGGTTGGTCCAGTGTGTTCCTCAAAAACGTGTTGCATGCATCGCTGGTACGTAGCCCCTGCGTTCTGGAGACCGAAGGGCATAGTAACATAGCAATACATGCCAAATGGGGTGATGAATGAAGTCGCGAGCTGGTCGAACTCCTTCATTTTGATCTGGTGGTAGCCGGAATACGCATCTAAGAACGACAGAGTTTCACATCCCATAGTTGAATCAACGATTTGATCAATGCGTGGCAAAGGAAAAGGAACTTTTGGACATGCTTTATTTAAACCATTATAGTCTACACACATCCTCCACTTCCAATTCTTTTTCTTAACTAATACAGGATTAGCTAGCCACTAGGGATGATGAACCTCCTTGATGAATTCGGCCTTCGACAGCTTGTGGATCTCCTCACCGATGACCTTGCGCTTCTCCTCGTCGAAGCGGCGTAAGCGTTGCTTCACCGGTTTGGAGCCGGCTCGGATCTCCAAGGCGTGCTCGGTGACTTTCCTGGGTATGCCCGACATATCTGAGGGACTCCACGCAAAGATGTCGATGTTTGCGTAGAGAAAGTCGACGAGCACTGTTTCCTATTTGGGGTCGAGGGTGGTGCTGATGCTCAACGCCTTTCCCTTTGGGTCGGTGGGATCGAGGGGCACGAGCTTGACGTCTTCCGTAGGCTTGAAGTTGTCGGCATGGTGCTTGGGGTCGGGGATCTTGTTGGCCAAACCGTCGAGGCTCGCCGCCAAGGTCGCCGACTCCAAGACGGCTTCTTCGTGCTCGACGCACTCCACATCGCACTCGTAGGCGTGCTCATAGGAGGGCCCGACAGTTATGACACTGTTGGGGCCCGGCATCTTGAGCTTGAGGTAGGTGTAATTGAGGACCGCCATGAACCGGGCGTACCATGGGCGCCCAAGGATGGCGTGGTATGTTCCATGGAATCCAACCACTTCAAAAGTGAGAGTCTCCTTCCTGAAATTGGTGGGAGTGCCGAAACAGACAGGCAGGTTGACCCACCCGACGGTGTCACAGAACCTCCTAATTACGATGGCCCACAAGTACACTTCATTGTCATAATGACCTCTGACAGTCGTACTTATGTTCACCATAACTTAAAAGGCCTGCTTTCCTCCGAACAGGATCTAATCACAGGAGTATTGCAATATTACCACAGTTTATTCAAAATATTCAACAGAGTAAAGTAGCGGAAGTCTTACAATAACATAGATTACAAACCAATTTTTCAAACTTCAAACCTTATGTAACATCATTACAAACCATTAGTAGAGAAGTATCGGTAGTAACTTTATTACATCACACAAGCGAGATGCCTTGCCCAAAGGCCACACAATCTACTCGTCGTCACTGTCTTCAACCACGACGGTCATGCAACAAGGCTCGAAGCAGACTTGTTCATGAACCGCACCTGCAACAAGGGGTTAACAAACCCTGAGTACGAGAGTACTCAACAAGACTTACCCGACTAAGACAAAGACTCCAAGGGCATGCTAGCTTTAGGGAATCAAGGTACGGGTAATCAAGAATCAAATTTTCTTTTGCAGAAAAGCTTACTAAGGTAAGTCCTTATCTTCAATATTTTACTTTTACCATTGATGGTTCATTAACCAATTCTAGGTGATCCTAATCTAGATCAAAGTAATTATCATCAAAACCTTTCTCATTCTTTCTTTCAATTCCAGTTCTTAACTACGATGCAAGTCAGGCGATCGAGTCTCCATAACCGAGGAGCAACGACGATTCGAACCGATTATACCCAGCTGGGGATCCCTAACATCACGACATATGTAGAACTGAATCTGCATATATCAACCCTCATTTAGATCTCCCAAAACCAGAACGTGTCCATCGCCACCCGAGAGTACAGTACTCCTCGAACCCGACCAAATTCTAGCCCCGAGGGTACACGCTACTCTCGCCATCTCTCCACTCCCAGTGCGAGGTTAGACGTTCTCGTAATGGAATCACCAACATTTTGGGCTTACCCAAGGCATGATGCTAGTTGCAAAGTCTCGAACACAACAGGCTTACAACGAACGGACCTTAACTGACAAGGCGGAAACACTACATTGAGACTCCTTTCCCAATGCATGTTAGCAGTGGCCAAACCACCCGCCCGATCTTTCAAGTTCATTCTCATATTTCAATATTCATTCGATATGCCGTCATGGCTATGTAAACATTGCATTTAAAAGCTTAACTTCTAAGCATAGCGAAGCATACTACGCATTTTTCGTAAAACAGGTATCAAGGTTGATATTCCAATAATCAAGGATGATAATGCAGCAATTAGGTTATCACTCAACTCCTAATTACTTAATGCAGTAAACCATAATATAAATAATAAAACATTTGTAAAACTCAAGGTAGGGTTTAAATGCACCGGGGCTTGCCTTGTTCGCACACGACGACTGACTCAGACTCGAGGACTCCACTGTCTGGTCCGAAACCCACCGACGATCGCTCTTCTCCGGAAGCTTGATCGACGACTTCGGCTTCTTCGAAAGCGGAGACTACACGAATACATAACATGCTTTAACATGATGTTCGATGATAAACATGATGCTTGATGATAACATGCTACGAGTTACGACTGGAGTACAACTCACTTCTACGGTACAGTCGCAAACAGAAAACCTACTAACTAGAAGCGGCGATTCCAGCGATACCAGCTTTTAACCTAACAAGTTACTAACGAGCTCAATTATGAAATTAAGGTGCCAAAGATCACAAAAGGGTAGTGATCTAAGGACATCACTCAATCAAAAGGCACACAACACTTAAAGTTCTCAAATTAACATTTATTTTCTATTTAACTAATTAGGGCATAATTAGGAGTTGATCAAATTTTACCTAATCAAGCTCAAACTTTTTCTATGGGTTAAGAATGAATTACAACAGTGTTATAGTAAATTTCATAATTTTTGGATTAATAAATTAATTATTAAAATTCCAGAAAGTTGCATTTAATCTTTAATGAAACTAATTAATTCTACTGCACAAAGTATTCAAATTCGTGATTTAACATTTTTTCTAGATAGTTTATACATTGAGAAGCTTACACAAAAATTTTCATAAATTTTGGAACTCTACATAATTTTTAATAAAATAAACAAATAGCAACACTATTCATTTATTTGAAAAAGAAAACAAAAACGAAAATCCGAACCGGGCCGATCTCCTCTTCCCTCCGGTCCGGCCCAGCCGAGCGGCCCGCTCGCGCGCGCCCGCGCTCGCGCTCGCGACCGGCCCAGCAGCGCGGCCCAGCAGCGGCCTGCCCCGCGCGCTGGCTCTCTCTCTCTCGCTGACACCGCGTCCCCACCTGTCATCTTCCTCCTCCCGCTCGCCCGCTCGCTCCCGCGTGCCCGCGCGCTCGCCCGCGGTGACCGGCCGATGACCGAAGCCTCGGTCGACCAACCGAGCGATCCGACAGCCTCTACGCGACCTAGCGAACCCGTTTTGCTAACTTGCAGCTCGTCTCGAGCTCCGGCGACAGCTCACCGACGACGGTGGCGGCTCGACAACCACGGTGACCGGCGACTCGATGGTACAACACGGTAGCGGTTAAATTAGTGCGAGGAAAACGATCAGGAGCTCACAGCGGTGACGATGGCGGTCTCGGGGAGGACGGAGAGAAGCCGGAGTGGCCTGGCCATGGGAAGGCGACGATGGCGGTGCTCCGACCGGAGTTGGGCACGGGAGCGGGCGGCTGTGGTGATCTAGGCGGAGTTAAGCTCGCTCGGGTGGTTCACGAGGTGCGCGAGGATGAGGCGGAGCTAATGGTGCGGTTGGCGTGGCTGGAGGTGGCTCGACAGCGGCAGCGACGAGCGGCGGAGCTGCGGTGGCAGCGGTGGCGAAAACAGGGAAAATGAAAATCGCCCCTGTGAGCTCGACGTATATATAGGGAACGGTGGTGGTGACTGTGCTGGAAGACGCGCGACGTCGCGCTGGCGATCGAGGACTCGCCTGGAAGCCGGCCGAAGCCGCCCGGCGTCTCGCCGGCGCCCATACCGTGCGGTGGTCGGCGGTGATTGGCCGGTCACTGTAGCTTCACCCCCCAAACTTTGAATTTTCAAATTGTTTTCTCAAATTACTCTCAAATTCATGTAACAACTTGAAAAACTTCCAATCTATGAAATCTTCAGAATTTCAAGCTCTACAAGTTTTGTATTGAACACTTTTTCAAATTATAACTGGATTTTGAAATTTGAATTTAAACTCAAAAGGGGACACATTTTTCAGATTTGGTAATTTAGAAATTACTTTTGATTTTGTATTGAAACTTCAAAATCTCCAAACATCAAAGTTGTATATCTTGACCAGACCTACAACTTTGCTGTTCAAAACTTTTTCAAATTCTGCCTCCATTTTGAAATCTTAGTTTGGGGACAAAAATGAATTAAATCTGAAATTTGTTTATTTTCAAAATTGCTCCACATTTTACACTAAAACTTTGAAAACTCAAAACACCAAAGTTGTAGCCCTTGAAAAGTTCTACAAACTTGGTTTTGAACTTTTTCCCAAATTTTGCTTAGATTTTGAATTATTTCAAAAGGGGTAAAACAGGGTTTTGAAATTTAGGGTTTTCGGAGGAATTTTAAATTGAAATTTGTTGCTACTTTGATTGGTGATTACTTAGTGATCAAAACCTCACCCAAGGGCATAATTTGGACCAACATGACATGGTTGACCAAATGCCACTCTTGGTTGACCAATTAGCTTTTGAAATTCTTTTACATTTCTTCCTAGATTTGAATTTAAATTTGAATCAGAAAACTCGTGACAAGTTTTGGGACTCCAATTCAAATTCAAATTTGGAGCTTCATTTTAGATGTTGCACTTGAGCTCATACCCTACACTTGACACTAGTGTGCAACACAGTCGCACACCTCAAATTACGCAGGGCATGGACTAAGTATTTGCGGTGGCATTCGAAATTAGGGTTTTCGGGTTCGGAGCACACCACTAAGAAACACATTCAACCTAGATAAGTAAACTCGTTTTAGTTGATGCATAACAAGTTTAACCTAACAGGGATGCTTTGCAATGCATTATGATGACATGGCAGATTAATTAACACTATAACACCCGGGGTGTTACAGCCCTTCCCCCTTAAAGAAATCTCGTCCCGAGATTTAAAGCCTTGAGTTAAGTAATAGAAAAGGAAACGTGTCAAGCAAACACGTCCAAGACTTGTCTACAAAACAGGTAGGGGTTTTCTGCATTACAACGATTTTAAAAGGATAGGTTACAGTTTAAAGAGGAAATTGCAACCTAGATAGAAGCAAAGAACTCCGGGAAATTCTCCAACAGGTAATCCTCCGATTCCCAGGTGGCTTCCTCTTCTGAATGTTGATTCCACTGTATTCTGTACCATTTTGTTGTTCTACTGCGGGTAACACGATCTTTTTGATCCAAAACTCGGACAGGATATTCAGAATATGTTAAATCCGGTTCAAGTTCAACTCCCTCAACATCAACCACTTGATCATGTACTTGTAGACACTTCTTCATTTGTGATACATGAAATACATTGTGCACTGCTGACAGTTGTTCAGGCAACTTTAACTTATATGCCACCTTTCCACATTGTTGAATGATTTGAAAAGGACCAATATAACGTGGTGCGAGTTTGCCTCTGACTCCAAATCTGCTAACTCCTTTCATGGGTGATACTTTTAGATAAACATAATCCCCTACTCGGAATACCAAAGGTCTACGCCTTTTATCAGCATAACTCTTTTGTCTGGACTGAGCAACTTTTAAATTATTCTGGATCTGTCGAACTTTTTCTTCTGTTTGTTTCACAAGATCAACACCGAAAAACCATCTTTCTCCCGGTTCTGACCAATTCAATGGAGTTCTGCACCTGCGGCCATACAATGCCTCAAACGGTGCCATTTTGATACTCTCTTGATAACTATTATTGTAAGAGAATTCTGCTAACGGTAACCACTCATCCCAAGTGTCTGAATAATTAAGTGCACATGACCTTAACATATCTTCTAGAATTTGATTGACCCTTTCAGTCTGACCACTTGTCTGTGGATGATAAGCGGTACTGTGCAAAAGTCCTGTACCTAGGGACTCATGTAGGTGTCTCCAAAATTTGTTAACAAACTGCGTACCTCTATCTGATACAATGGTCTTTGGTACCCCATGAAGGCTCAGGATTCGTGCAATATAAATTCTTGCATAAATTATAGCAGAATAGTCCACCTTAACTGGAATAAAATGAGATGACTTTGTCAGTCGGTCCACAATGACCCAAATTGAATCAAAGCCTCTTGAGGTCTTAGGTAACCCAGTAATGAAATCCATACTGATATCTTCCCATTTCCAGGATGGAATGGGCAAGGGTTGTAACATTCCTGCCGACTTCAGGTGTACTGCCTTCACTTTACAACAAGTGTCACATCTGGCAACATATTTGGCGATCTCAATTTTCATTTTGGTCCACCAGAATTGTTGTTTCAAATCTTGATACATCTTATTACTCCCTGGATGAATAGAAAACCTTGTCCTATGTGCTTCATCAAGAATGAGTCGACGTAACTCTGGAACCTTTGGGACCACTAGCCGGTTCTTAAACCACAATACATCTGCATCATCAATACTGAAATCTGTCGGTTGACCAGTTCTAACTTTTTCTTTGATGTGAGTTATTCCGGAATTCTTTCTCTGAGCAGACACAATCTGATCTTTGATTGTTGATTCCACTGTGACATTAGTCAACTGACCTTGTGGAACTATTTCAATATTCAACCTTTCCAACTCATAACACAAACTGTAATCCATTGGCTGCACAGTCGTACAATGGCAACGATTCTTTCTACTGAGTGCATCAGCAACTACATTCGCTTTTCCAGGGTGATAGTGTACTTCTAAATCATAGTCCTTTATTAACTCAAGCCACCTTCTTTGCCTCATATTCAATTCTGACTGAGTAAAGATATACTTTAAGCTCTTGTGATCTGTATACATGTGGCAAGTATTACCTAACAAGTAATGACGCCAGATTTTTAATGCATGAACCACAGCTGCTAGTTCAAGATCATGTGTCGGATAATGTTCTTCATGGCGCTTCAACTGTCTCGAGGCATAAGCAATGACTCTGCCTTCTTGCATCAATACGCAACCAAGGCCAATACCTGAGGCATCACAGTAAACATCAAATGGCTTTTCTATATCTGGTTGTGCCAAAACTGGAGCAGTTGTCAATGATTTTTTTAAAATTCTAAAAGCTTTTTCACATTCTGGAGACCATATGAACTTAGTTTGATTCTTCAACAACTCTGTGATTGGCTTGGCTACCTTTGAAAAGTCAGGTATGAATCGACGGTAATAACCCGCCATTCCCAGAAAACTTCGGACTTCATGAACTGAGATTGGTGGTTTCCAATTCAGAATATCTTCTACTTTGCCAGGATCTACTGCTACTCCTTCGGCTGACAACACATGTCCTAAGAATTGCACTTCTCTTAACCAAAACTCACATTTACTGAACTTGGCATACAGTTGGTGATCTCTCAGACGAGTCAGAACAACTCTGAGATGCTCAACATGCTCTTCTTCACTTTTGGAGTATACCAGAATATCATCAATAAAAACAACCACAAACTTGTCAAGTTCCGGCATGAAAACTGAATTCATCAGATACATGAAATGTGCCGGTGCATTAGTGAGACCAAAAGACATAACTAGGTACTCATACAGTCCATATCTGGTGGTGAATGCAGTCTTTGGAATATCTTCAGGTCGAATCTTGATTTGATGGTACCCTGATCGAAGATCAATCTTGGAAAATACCTTTGCCCCCGCAAGCTGATCAAAGAGTAGATCAATGCGAGGCAACGGATATTTATTCTTAATGGTTACTTCATTCAGCGGTCGATAGTCAACACACATCCTTAAAGTCTGATCCTTCTTCTTGACAAAAAGAGCTGGACATCCCCATGGTGAGGAACTGGGTCTGATAAAACCTTTGTCACGTAACTCTTGCAATTGATCCTTAAGTTCTGCCAATTCATTGGGTGGCATTCTGTAAGCTCTCCGGGATATTAGGGCAGTACCCGGTTTTAACTCAATCACAAACTCTACATCTCTGTCCGGTGGCAGACCTGGTAGGTCATCTGGAAACACATCCGGAAATTCACAGACTACCGGTATATCACAAATCTCATGTACTGAAGTTGCACATATACTTTCAACTGTTCTCTTCGGGATAGGAAGTTGGATAAGAAGATGAGATTTATTATCTGGCAGGTTCAACCTTATAGTTCTGTGCAGTGCATCTATAAGGGCTCCTCTTTGGTACATCCAATTCATACCCAGGATTACATCTATATCCTGTTTCTGTAATATTATCATTGAGGTAGGGAATATATGCCCACCTAACTCTATAGGTACGTCACGTACCATCTCCTTAGTACACAGTCATCCCCCGGGCGACTGGATAAAGAAATCCTCTTGTGTTCCCATAATTGGAATGTCATACTTAACAACAAAGGTGCGATTTATGAATGTATGCGATGCACCTGAATCAAATAACAGTACTGCTGGATGATTAGCAACAGGGAACATACCCATCATAACAGGTTCTCCCTCTGGGATTGCACTTGCTTGAGTGTAGAATACACGTCCGGTCTTCTTCTTCTCACCCTTACCCTTCTGAACATTCAGATTATTGTTCTTACTCTGAGGTTGTTGCTGTTGTGGTACGGGAGCTCTGGGATAATTAGGATTGTACTGCCTTGGATACGGGCAATCCTTGGAAAAGTGGCCTGGCTTTCCACAGTTGTAGCAGGGAAAGTTATGGGTTATTGGAGTCTGGTTTCGAATACCAGGGGCATTCGGCTGCTGTGGATATTGCGGAATTGCGGCAGGACGGAAAAACGTCTGCGGCTGAGCTTGGTACTGCGGTGGACGATAAGTTGGACGGAAATGGTTCTGAGGGTGATAAACAAACTTCTGGCGTTTCTTAATGCCGCCAGACGGACTTGAAAACACTGGCTTCTTTTTCTTCGACTCCTTGTGCAGTCGGGACTTCTCTTCTGACGCAATAGCCACATTGACTATCTCATGGTAAGTAGCATTATAGCAGGTGACTAATGCTTCCTGGATTCTGGTACTCAAACCTCTCATGAAACAACTCTTCTTCTTTGCATCGGTATTCACATATTCAGTTGCATACTGGGACAGATGATTAAATTTGCCCACATATTGTAGAACTGTCTGGTTTCCTTGCTTCAGTGAGAGAAACTCCTCCAGCTTCATGGCCATGACACCATCTAGGATATAATGTGCTCTAAAGGCTTCACGAAACTCCTGCCAAGTGACACGGTGGCCAGCAGGCTGTGCGGCGACTAGATTCGCCCACCACGCCCCTGCGGCACCTCTGAGTTGTTGTGCTGCAAACACAGGCTTCTGGTGCTCTGTGCACTGTAAAAGTTCAAACTTCTGCTCCATGGTACGGAGCCAGTCATCCGCCTCTAGCGGCTCATCTGCCTTTGAAAACACTGGTGGACGGGTATCGGTGAAATCCACATAAGTGGTTTCCCCTCCATTGTTACGGCCTCGACGACCCTGATTCCCATTCTGATTCTGATTCTGAGCCAACAGGGTAGTAGCATTAACTAGTGCGGCAATAGCTTCTGCCAAGGTAGGTGGAAACGGTGGGGGATTCGGATTATGGTCCCCTTCCTGGGAAGTTCCAGTACCGTCCATCTGTTGTACACAAACCATGTTTATTTACATTGCTTTATTGAATTAAAAAGCAGTTAGGACAGAACTTGTATACAAACACAAACTTATCTTACATTATTTCATTATAAACTTGCTCACAAGCAAGAAACCACCCACTAAGGTTCTTAGAAAGCAGGAAAGACTACTATATTACACAACCATCCATGTCGACCCTTCACTCCTCATCATCATCGCTGATCACGATCACTTCCTCCTCATTCTCTGGAGCACTTGCACCAGTGACATGACTTGCATCATCCCCACTTTCCATCACGGTTTCATCTTCTTCTGGATCTTCTTCATTGTCCTCTCCATCAGGAACAACCACGGCACCAACATCATCTTCCACTGCCTGGGGCTGATGATTGGGATTCATCAGATCATTTAGCCTATGTACTTCCTCATGCAGAACTGTGTTGTACTGCTCCAGGTGTGTCACGTAAAGCTCCAACTCACGAACACGAGCCCTGGCTTCTGTCTCCTTTTCCAAAGACTCCTTCTGGAACTGTTTCCAAAAACGCATGTTGCGCTTCAGTCACTCCACTTCTGATGTAAGCCTTGCAACCTCTGATTCCGAATCCGGGTTCGGATTACGGCTACTGCTTGCTCCATCAACTCTGGCTGCCAACTGATGACGCGGCACTCCTTGCGGACCCGTTTTCTTGCGAGGAGTCGTCTTCACACGTGCCATCCTAAAGCAAGACAGAATTAGGACGATGAGAACAGATAGGAGGGATCTGAAGGTTAGCATGAATAGGATTGAACCTTACTTAACCCAAACCACTTTAAAAGGGAAGGTAACTTAAGCAGGTTAATTAAACATGATGCATGCATCGTACTTACGATCTAACAGAAAGATTTAAGTAACACAAGCAATCTTTATAACATAGGGCACTATACATGATACTTCCCTACAAAGCTTTCAAATATGAGCTAAGGAAACTATAGAATTGATTAAGATAAGCAAAAGCAATTTGGACCAAAATATCAATATTAAGTTTGTTGACCCAAATCATTTTGAAGTTTTACAAGGTAATACTATAATAACCCGAGTGATTATGCTCTGGTACCAGCTGTCACAGAACCTCCTAATTACGATGGCCCACAAGTACACTTCATTGTCATAATGACCTCTGACAGTCGTACTTATGTTCACCATAACTTAAAAGGCCTGCTTTCCTCCGAACAGGATCTAATCACAGGAGTATTGCAATATTACCACAGTTTATTCAAAATATTCAACAGAGTAAAGTAGCGGAAGTCTTACAATAACATAGATTACAAACCAATTTTTCAAACTTCAAACCTTATGTAACATCATTACAAACCATTAGTAGAGAAGTATCGGTAGTAACTTTATTACATCACACAAGCGAGATGCCTTGCCCAAAGGCCACACAATCTACTCGTCGTCACTGTCTTCAACCACGACGGTCATGCAACAAGGCTCGAAGCAGACTTGTTCATGAACCGCACCTGCAACAAGGGGTTAACAAACCCTGAGTACGAGAGTACTCAACAAGACTTACCCGACTAAGACAAAGACTCCAAGGGCATGCTAGCTTTAGGGAATCAAGGTACGGGTAATCAAGAATCAAATTTTCTTTTGCAGAAAAGCTTACTAAGGTAAGTCCTTATCTTCAATATTTTACTTTTACCATTGATGGTTCATTAACCAATTCTAGGTGATCCTAATCTAGATCAAAGTAATTATCATCAAAACCTTTCTCATTCTTTCTTTCAATTCCAGTTCTTAACTACGATGCAAGTCAGGCGATCGAGTCTCCATAACCGAGGAGCAACGACGATTCGAACCGATTATACCCAGCTGGGGATCCCTAACATCACGACATATGTAGAACCGAATCTGCATATATCAACCCTCATTTAGATCTCCCAAAACCAGAACGTGTCCATCGCCACCCGAGAGTACAGTACTCCTCGAACCCGACCAAATTCTAGCCCCGAGGGTACACGCTACTCTCGCCATCTCTCCACTCCCAGTGCGAGGTTAGACGTTCTCGTAATGGAATCACCAACATTTTGGGCTTACCCAAGGCATGATGCTAGTTGCAAAGTCTCGAACACAACAGGCTTACAACGAACGGACCTTAACTGACAAGGCGGAAACACTACATTGAGACTCCTTTCCCAATGCATGTTAGCAGTGGCCAAACCACCCGCCCGATCTTTCAAGTTCATTCTCATATTTCAATATTCATTCGATATGCCGTCATGGCTATGTAAACATTGCATTTAAAAGCTTAACTTCTAAGCATAGCGAAGCATACTACGCATTTTTCGTAAAACAGGTATCAAGGTTGATATTCCAATAATCAAGGATGATAATGCAGCAATTAGGTTATCACTCAACTCCTAATTACTTAATGCAGTAAACCATAATATAAATAATAAAACATTTGTAAAACTCAAGGTAGGGTTTAAATGCACCGGGGCTTGCCTTGTTCGCACACGACGACTGACTCAGACTCGAGGACTCCACTGTCTGGTCCGAAACCCACCGACGATCGCTCTTCTCCGGAAGCTTGATCGACGACTTCGGCTTCTTCGAAAGCGGAGACTACACGAATACATAACATGCTTTAACATGATGTTCGATGATAAACATGATGCTTGATGATAACATGCTACGAGTTACGACTGGAGTACAACTTACTTCTACGGTACAGTCGCAAACAGAAAACCTACTAACTAGAAGCGGCGATTCCAGCGATACCAGCTTTTAACCTAACAAGTTACTAACGAGCTCAATCATGAAATTAAGGTGCCAAAGATCACAAAAGGGTAGTGATCTAAGGACATCACTCAATCAAAAGGCACACAACACTTAAAGTTCTCAAATTAACATTTATTTTCTATTTAACTAATTAGGGCATAATTAGGAGTTGATCAAATTTTACCTAATCAAGCTCAAACTTTTTCTATGGGTTAAGAATGAATTACAACAGCGTTATAGTAAATTTCATAATTTTTGGATTAATAAATTAATTATTAAAATTCCAGAAAGTTGCATTTAATCTTTAATGAAACTAATTAATTCTACTGCACAAAGTATTCAAATTAGTGATTTAACATTTTTCCTAGATAGTTTATACATTGAGAAGCTTACACAAAAATTTTCATAAATTTTGGAACTCTACATAATTTTTAATAAAATAAACAAATAGCAACACTATTCATTTATTTGAAAAAGAAAACAAAAACGAAAATCCGAACCGGGCCGATCTCCTCTTCCCTCCGGTCCGGCCCAGCCGAGCGGCCCGCTCGCGCGCGCCCGCGCTCGCGCTCGCGACCGGCCCAGCAGCGCGGCCCAGCAGCGGCCTGCCCCGCGCGCTGGCTCTCTCTCTCTCGCTGACACCGCGTCCCCACCTGTCATCTTCCTCCTCCCGCTCGCCCGCTCGCTCCCGCGTGCCCGCACGCTCGCCCGCGGTGACCGGCCGATGACCGAAGCCTCGGTCGACCAACCGAGCGATCCGACAGCCTCTACGCGACCTAGCGAACCCGTTTTGCTAACTTGCAGCTCGTCTCGAGCTCCGGCGACAGCTCACCGACGACGGTGGCGGCTCGACAACCACGGTGACCGGCGACTCGATGGTACAACACGGTAGCGGTTAAATTAGTGCGAGGAAAACGATCAGGAGCTCACAGCGGTGACGATGGCGGTCTCGGGGAGGACGGAGAGAAGCCGGAGTGGCCTGGCCACGGGAAGGCGACGATGGCGGTGCTCCGACCGGAGTTGGGCACGGGAGCGGGCGGCTGTGGTGATCTAGGCGGAGTTAAGCTCGCTCGGGTGGTTCACGAGGTGCGCGAGGATGAGGCGGAGCTAATGGTGCGGTTGGCGTGGCTGGAGGTGGCTCGACGGCGGCAGCGACGAGCGGCGGAGCTGCGGTGGCGGCGGTGGCGAAAACAGGGAAAATGAAAATCGCCCCTGTGAGCTCGACGTATATATAGGGAACGGTGGTGGTGACTGTGCTGGAAGACGCGCGACGTCGCGCTGGCGATCGAGGACTCGCCTGGAAGCCGGCCGAAGCCTCCCGGCGTCTCGCCGGCGCCCATACCGTGCGGTGGTCGGCGGTGATTGGCCGGTCACTGTAGCTTCACCCCCCAAACTTTGAATTTTCAAATTGTTTTCTCAAATTACTCTCAAATTCATGTAACAACTTGAAAAACTTCCAATCTATGAAATCTTCAGAATTTCAAGCTCTACAAGTTTTGTATTGAACACTTTTTCAAATTATAACTGGATTTTGAAATTTGAATTTAAACTCAAAAGGGGACACATTTTTCAGATTTGGTAATTTAGAAATTACTTTTGATTTTGTATTGAAACTTCAAAATCTCCAAACATCAAAGTTGTATATCTTGACCAGACCTACAACTTTGCTGTTCAAAACTTTTTCAAATTCTGCCTCCATTTTGAAATCTTAGTTTGGGGACAAAAATGAATTAAATCTGAAATTTGTTTATTTTCAAAATTGCTCCACATTTTACACTAAAACTTTGAAAACTCAAAACACCAAAGTTGTAGCCCTTGAAAAGTTCTACAAACTTGGTTTTGAACTTTTTCCCAAATTTTGCTTAGATTTTGAATTATTTCAAAAGGGGTAAAACAGGGTTTTGAAATTTAGGGTTTTCGGAGGAATTTTAAATTGAAATTTGTTGCTACTTTGATTGGTGATTACTTAGTGATCAAAACCTCACCCAAGGGCATAATTTGGACCAACATGACATGGTTGACCAAATGCCACTCTTGGTTGACCAATTAGCTTTTGAAATTCTTTTACATTTCTTCCTAGATTTGAATTTAAATTTGAATCAGAAAACTCGTGACAAGTTTTGGGACTCCAATTCAAATTCAAATTTGGAGCTTCATTTTAGATGTTGCACTTGAGCTCATACCCTACACTTGACACTAGTGTGCAACACAGTCGCACACCTCAAATTACGTAGGGCATGGACTAAGTATTTGCGGTGGCATTCGAAATTAGGGTTTTCGGGTTCGGAGCACACCACTGAGAAACACATTCAACCTAGATAAGTAAACTCGTTTTAGTTGATGCATAACAAGTTTAACCTAACAGGGATGCTTTGCAATGCATTATGATGACATGGCAGATTAATTAACACTATAACACCCGGGGTGTTACAGACGGGCTCTGCTCGCTTCCCTGGCATGACTCCATGGAAGTCGTCGACGCTGGGTTGGAGGTGTGCCCTCGTGATCCCCAGAAGGTCAAGTGTCTGGGCATAGATGACGTTAAGACTACTGTCGCCGTCAATGAGCACCTTGATGAGGCGTGTGTTGGCGATAATGGGATTGACAACAAGTGGGTAGACCCCAGGATTAGAGACATAGTCTGGGTGATCATCACGGTCGAAAGTGATGGCCACCTCGGACCAGTCAAGGAAGAGGGGGGTTGCGAGCTGCACGGAGAAGACCTCTCGTAGTTCCCGCTTGCGCTGTCATGACGAGAGGCACGTCGAAGGCCCTCCGTATATCATGAAGCAGTCATAGATCTCGGGGAACCCCTCGTCCTTGTCGTCTCCCTTGGGATCTTCCTTCTTGTCGTCTTTCTTGACGTCTATGCTTTCAAAATATCTTCGGAGCATGTGGCAGTCCTCGAGGTTGTGGTTCGTGGGCCCTTTGTGGTAGGGACACGACTCTTTGAGCATTTTGTCAAAAATGCCCCCGCCAGGGGGCCCTCGAGGTTTCTTGCGATCAGCAGCAGCAGCAAGGTCATCGGCCGGGGCCTCGAGCTTGCCTTGCTGGTTCTTCTTCTTCTTCCTGTTGTTCTTCTTTGAGCCCCGGCTGGAGCCCACGGGATCCTCTTCCTTGTGCTTCCCCTTGTCCTGATCGCTACCAAAGATGGCACCAACCACCTCCTCACCGGTGACGAAGTTGGTGATAATATCCATCAATCCATTGGCAGTGATGGGAGTGCTGCGACCCAACTCTTGGACCAACTCTTTGTAGGTGGTACCGGAGAGGAAAGCCATGATGACGTCAGAGTTGGTGATGTTGGGGAGCTTGGTGCGTTGCTTGGAGAAACACCGGATGTAATCCCGGAGGGATTCACTTGGCTTCTGTTTGCAGCTTCGAAGATCCCATGAGTTTGCCGAGGCGCATGTAGGTTCCCTTGAAGTTCCTCTCGAATACTCTCACGAGGTTGTTCTAGTTGTGGATTTGTCGAGGTGGGAGGTCCTTGAGCTAGGCTCGAGCGGTATCCAATAGGAATAGGGGGAGTTGTCGAATGATGACCCGGTCATCGGTGGCCCTACCCAACTGACAGGCCCAGCGAAAATCAGCGAGCCAAAGTTTGGGTTTGATCTCGCCGTTATACTTGGTAAGAGTCGTGGGGGAGGGGGCGAAACCGAGCCGGGAGTATCGTTTCGCGAATGACCTTACTAAAGACCCAAGGTCCCGGTGGCTCGGGTAAAGGGCTTCGATCCTCTGAGCTGTCGTAGCATCTGCCTCTGTGCTCGTGGTAGCCTTGAGCTGCACCGTCACCATGTTTGCGCCTCCGGCGCTCAACGATGTTGTCACAGGCATCTCGAGGTTCACGGTTGTCGACGATGCGTTCACGGATAGAGACCGCCTTGTTCTATTGGGCGTGCTCGGGATGAACCAAGGCCTCTCTCTCCTGACGGGAGGGCTTCGCAGGTTGCTCTGAGGCAAGCCCGTGTCGCCTGAAGGTAGAACTCTCGGCCTGCTACATGGCAGCGGTCTCGAGGAGTCCTCAAATTTCATCACGGGCTCGACGGGCCTCGGGGTTCGATGGCTCGGGCATGTTACGAAGGAGCATGGCGGCTGCAACCATGTTCTGGCTGGCTCGACCGAAAACCGAGGGCTCGACTCCCCGATCCTCAACGATGCGACGATTGACGCCGCGAGCTCTCTCTCTCGAGCTCCTCCGCTGTAACACCCAGGGTGTTATAGTGCTAATTAATCTGCCATGTCATCATAATGCATTGCAAAGCATCCCTGTTAGGTTAACTTTGTTATGCATCAACTAAAACAAGTTTACTTATCTAGGTTGAATGTGTTTCTCAGTGGTGTGCTCCGAACCCAAAAACCCTAATTTTTAATACCACCGCAAATGCTTAGTCCATGCCCTGCGTAATTTGAGGTGTGCGACTGTGTTGCACACTAGTGTCAAGTGTAGGGTATGAGCTCAAGTACAACCTCTAAAATGAAACTCCAAATTTGAGTTTGAATTGGGGTCCCAAAACTTGTCACGAGTTTTCCGATTCGAATTCGAATTCAAAATTGGGGAAAAATGTAAAAGAATTTTAAAAGCTAATTGGTCAACCAAGAGTGGCATTTGGTCAACCATGTCATGTTGGTACAAATGATGCCCTTGGGTGAGGTTTTGATCGTTAAGTAATCACAAATCAAAGTAGCAACAAATTTCAATTTAAAATTTCCTCCGAAAACCCTAAATTTCAAAACCCTGTTTTACCCCTTTTGAAATAATTCAAAATCTAAGCAAAATTTGGGAAAAAGTTCAAAACCAAGTTTGTAGAACTTTTCAAGGGCTACAACTTTGGTGTTTTGAGTTTTCAAAGTTTTAGTGTAAAATGTGGAGCAATTTTGAAAATAAACAAATTTCAGTTTTGACTCATTTTTGTCCCCAAACTAAGATTTCAAAATCGAGGCAGAATTTGAAAAAGTTTTGAACAGCAAAGTTGTAGGTCTAGTCGAGATGTACAACTTTGGTGTTTGGAGATTTTGAAGTTTCAATATAAAATCAAAAGTAATTTCTAAATTACCAAATCCCAAAAATGTGTCCCCTTTTGAATTTAAACTCAAATTTCAAAATCCAGTGAGAATTTGAAAAAGTGTTCAATAAAAACTTGTAGAGCTTGAAATTCTGAAGATTTCATAGATTGGAAGTTTTCAAGTTGTTACATGAATTTGAGAGTAATTTTAGAAAACAGTTTGAAAATTTAAAATTTGGGGGAGGGTGCTACAGTGCCGCGCCAATGGCGGCCGGCCACCGCGCGGTATGGGCGCCGGCGAGCCGCCGTGGCCGCCTAGACCCTTCGCGCGCGGTCGAGAACGCCAGCGCGATGACGCGAGCAGTGCAGCTCTGTAGCCGTGACCGTCGTCTATAAATACGCCGAGGTCACAGTGGCGATTTTTTCGTTTTCTCTGTTTTCGCCATCGCCGCCACCGCAGCTCCGCCGCTCGCCGCTGCTGCCACCAGGCCATCTCCGGCCACGCCAGTCGCACCAACAGCATCGCCGCATCCTCGCACACCTCGTGAACCACCCAAGCCAGCTTGACTTCGCCTGGATCACCGCAGCCACCGCCTCCCGTGCTCAACTCCGGCGACTGCCCGCCATCCTCGCCTTCCCGTGGCCAGACCACTCCAGCCACTCCCCGTCGCCACCGAGAGCTTCACTGCAACCGCTGTGAGCCGCTGATGCTTCCCGACCCTTCAATTTAGCCTCTACCGCTTTGTAGTCGCCGGCGTACTACCCCCGTGACCACCGTGCCGCCATCGCCGTCGCTCGTTAGTCGCTAGAGCTCGAGCCAGGATGTTTAGAAGCAAAACGGAGTCATGGGGTGGTGTAGATGATGATGGTAGGGTCAGTTTGTTGACCGAAGCTCCGGTCACCGGCCGGCCACCGCGTGAAGGTGAGCGAGCACGCGGGAGTGAGAGGGAGAGCGAGAGGAGGGTGATGACATGCGGGGCCGGCTTGTCAGCGAGCGCAGAGAGAGAGAGAGCGTGCGCGGGTGAGCGAGCGGGCTGGGCCGCCTGCTGGGCCGCGTGGCTGGGCCGAGCGTGCGTGCGGGCGCGGGCGTGCGCGAGCGGGCCGACCAGCTGGGCCCGATTTCGTTTTTGTTTTTCTTTTTCAAATAAATGAATAGTTTAGTTATTTGTTTATTTCATTAAAAATTGTGTAGAGTTCCAAAATTCATGAAAATTTTTGTGTAGGCTTCTCAATATATAAACTATCTAGGAAAAATGTTAAATGCTGAAATTAAGTACTTTGTGCAGTAGAATTAATTAGTTCTAATAAAGATTAAATGCAACTTCCATTAATTTTAATAATTAATTTATTAATCCAAAAATGATGAAATTTATTATGACATTGTTATAAATCATTCTTAATCCATAGAAAAAGTTTGAGCTTGATTAGGTAAAATTTGATTAACTTCTAATTATGTCCTAATTATTTAAATAATAAATAAATGTTAATTTAAGAACTTTAAGTGTTGTGTGCCTTTTGATTGAGTGATGTCCTTAGGTCACTACCCTTTTGTGATCTTTAGCACCTTAATTCCATGTTTGAGCTCGTTAGTAACTTGTTTAGGTTAAAGCTGGTATCGCTGGAATCATCGCTACTAGTTAGTAGGTGTTCTGTTTGCGACTGTACCGTGAAGAGAAGTTGTACTCCAGTCGTAACTCGTAGCATGTTATCATCAAGCATCATGTTTATCATTGAGCATCATGTTAAAGCATGTTATGTGTTCGTGTAGTCTCCGCTTTCGAAGAAGTCGAAGCCGTCGAGCCAGTTTCCGGAGAAGAGCGATCGTCGGTGGGTTTCAGACCTGACGTTGGAGTTCTTGGGTCTGAGTCAGTCATCGTGTCCGAGCAAGGCAAGCCCCGGTGCATTTAAACCCTACCTTGAATTTTACAAATGTTTTATTATTTATAATATGGTTTACTGCATTAAGTAATTAGGAGTTGAGTGATAACCCAGTTGCTGCATTATCGTCCTTGATTATTGTGATATCAACCTTGATACCTGTTTTACGGAAAATACGTAGTATGCTTCGCTATGCTTAGAAGTTAAGCTTTTAAATGCAATGTTTATATATAGCCATGATGACATATTGAATGAATATTGAAATATGAGAATGAACTTGAAAGATCGAGCAGGTGGTTTGGCCACTGCTAACATGCATTGAGAAAGGAGTCTCAATGTAGTGTTTCCGCCTTGTCAGTTAAGGTCCGTTCATTGTAAGCCTGTTGTGTTCAAGACTTTGCAACTAGCTTCATGCCTTGGGTAAGCCCAAAATGTTGGTAATTCCATTACGAGAATGTCTAACCTCGCACTGGGAGTGGAGAGATGGCGAGAGTAGCGTGTACCCTCGGGGCTAGAATTTGGTCAGGTTCGAGGAGTACTGTACTCTCGGGTGGCGATGGACACGTTCTGGTTTTGGGAGATCTAAATGAGGGTTGATATATGCAAGATTCAGTTCTACATATGTCGTGAGGTTAGGGATCCCCAGCTGGGTATAATCGGTTCGAATCGTCGTTGCTCCTCGGTTATGGAGACTTGATCACCTGACTTGCATCTTAGTTAAGAACTGGAATTGAAAGAAAGAATGAGAAAGGATTTGATGATAATTACTTTGATCTAGATTAGGATCACCTAGAATTGGTTAATGAACCATCAATGGTAAAAGTAAAATATTGAAGATAAGGATCTACTTTAGTAAGCTTTTCTGCAAAAGAAAATTTGATTCTGGAATACCCGTACCTTGATTCCCTAAAGCTAGCATGCCCTTGGAGTCTTTGTCTTAGTTGGGTAAGTCTTGTTGAGTACCCTCAAGTACTCAGGGTTTGTTAACCCCTTGTTGCAGGTGTGGTTCATGAACAAGTCTGCTTTGAGCCTTGTTGCATGACCATCGTGGTTGAAGAAAGCGACGATGAGTAGACTGTGTGGCCTTTGGGCAAGGCATCTCGCTTGTGTGATGTAATAAAGTTAGTACCGATACTTCTCTACTACTAATGTTACATAAGGTTTGAAGTTTGAAAACTAGTTTGTAAACCTATATTATTGTAAGACTTCCGCTACGTTACTCTGTTGAATATTTTGAATAAACTGTTGTAATATTGCAATACTCCTGTGATTGGATCCTGTTCGGAGGAAAGTAGGCCTTTTAAGTTATGGTGAACATAAGTACGGCCATTAGAGGTCATTATGGCAATGACGGGTACTTGTGGGCCATCATAATTAGGAGGTTCTGTGACAGCTGGTACTAGAGCATAATCACTCAGGTTATTGTAGTATTACCTTGCAAAACTTCAAAATGATTTGGGTCAAACAAACTTAATACTGATATTTTGGTCCAAATTGCTTTTGCTTATCTTAATCTATTCTATAGTTTCCTTAGCTCATATTTGAAAGCTTCATAGTGAAGTATCATGTATAGTGCCCTATGTTATAAAGATTGCATGTGTTACTTAAATCTTTCTGTTAGATCGTAAGTGCGATGCATGCATCATGTTTAATTAACCTGCTTAAACTACCTTCCCTTTTAAAGTGGTTTGGGTTAAGTAAGGTTCAAATCCTATTCATGCTAACCTTCAGATCCCCCTATCTATTCTTATCATCATAATTCTATCTTGCTATAGGATGGCACGTGTGAAGACGACTCCTCGCAAGAAAACGGGTCCGCAAGGAGTGCCGCATCATCAGTTGGCCGCCAGAGGTGATGGAGCAAGCAGTAGCCGTAATCCGAACCCGGATTCGGAATCAGAGGTTGCAAGGCTTACATCAGAAGTGGAGCGACTGAAGCGCAACATGCGTTTTTGGAAACAGTTCCAGAAGGAGTCTTTGGAAAAGGAGACAGAAGCCAAGGCTCGTGTTCGTGAGTTGGAGCTTTATGTGACACACCTAGAGCAGTACAACACAGTTCTGCATGAGGAAGTCCATAGGCTAAATGATCTGATGAATCCCAATCATCAGCCCCAGACAGTAGAAGATGATGTTGGTGCCGTGATTGTTCCTGATGGAGAGGACAATGAGGAAGAAGATCCAGAAGAAGATGAACCCATGATGGAAAGTGGGGATGATGCGAGTCATGTCACTGGTGCAAGTGCTCCAGAGAATGAGGATGGAGTGATCGTGATCAGCGATGATGATGAGGAGTGAAGTGTCGACATGGATGGTTGTGTAATATAGTAGTCTTTCCTGCTTTCTAAGAACCTTAGTGGGTAGTTTCTTGCTTGAGAGCAAGTTTGTAATGAAATAATGTAAGATAAGTTGTGTGTGTATACAAGTACTGTACTAATTGCTTTTTAATTCAATAAAGCGATGTAAATAAATATAGTTTGTGTACAACAGATGGACGGTACTGAAACTTCCCAAGAAAGGGACAATCCTCTGAATCCCCCACCGTTTCCACCCACCTTGGCAGAAGCTATTGCCGCACTGGTTAATGCCACTACCTTGTTGGCTCAGAATCAGAATCAGAATGGAAATCAGGGCCGTCGAGGCCGTAACAATGGAGGGGAAACCACTTATGTGGATTTCACCGATACCCGTCCACCAGTGTTCTCAAAGGTAGATGAGCCGCTAGAGGCGGATGACTGGCTCCGTACCATGGAGCAGAAGTTTGAACTTTTACAGTGCACGGAGCATCAGAAGCCCGTGTTTGCAGCACAACAGCTTAGAGGTGCCGCAGGGGCGTGGTGGGCAAATCTGGTCGCCGCACGGCCTGCTGGCCACTGTATCACTTGGCAGGAGTTTCGTGAAGCCTTCAGAGCACATTATATCCCAGATGGTGTCATGGCCATGAAGTTAGAAGAGTTTCTCTCGCTGAAGCAAGGGAACCAGACAGTTCTATAGTATGTGGGCAAATTCAATCATCTGTCCCAGTATGTAGCGGAATATGTGAACACCGATGCAAAGAAGAAGAGTTGTTTCATGAGAGGTTTGAGTACCAGAATCCAGGAAGCATTGGTCACCTGCTATAATGCCACTTACCATGAGATAGTCAATGTGGCTATTGCGTCAGAAGAGAAGTCCCGACTGCATAAAGAGTCGAAGAAAAAGAAGCTAGTGTTTTCTAGCCCGTCTGGTGGCATTAAAAAGTGCCAGAGGTTTGTTTATCACCCTTAGAACCATTTTCGCCCAACTTATCGTCCACCGCAATACCAAGCTCAGCCGCAGACGTTTTTCCGTCCTGCCGCAATTCCGCAGTATCCACAGCAGCCGAATGCCCCTGGTATTCGAAACCAGACTCCAGTAACCCATAACTTTCCCTGTTACAACTGTGGAAAGCCAGGCCACTTTTCCAAGGACTGCCCATATCCAAGGCAGTACAATCCCAGTTATCCCAGAGCTCCCGTGCCGCAACAACAATAACCTTAGAGCAAGAATAATAACCTGAATGTTCAGAAGGGTAAGGGTGAGAAGAAGAAGACCGGACGTGTGTTCTACACTCAAGCAAGTGTAATCCTAGAGGGAGAACCTATTATGATGGGTATGTTCCCTGTTTGCTAATCATCCAGCAGTACTGTTATTTGATTCAGGTGCATCGCATACATTCATAAATCGCACCTTTGTTGTTAAGCATGACATTCCAATTATGGGAACACAAGAAGATTTCTTTATCCAGTCGCCTGGGGGACGACTGTGTACTAAGGAGATGGTACGTGACGTACCTATAGAGTTAGGTGGGAATATATTTCCTACCTCAATGATAATATTACAGAAACAGGATATAGATGTGATCCTGGGTATGAATTGGATGTACCAAAGAGGAGCCCTTATAGATGCACTGCATAGAACTATAAGGTTGAACTTGCCAGATAATAAATCTCATCTTCTTATCCAACTTCCTATCCCAAAGAGAATAGTTGAAAGGATATGTGCAACGTTAGTACAGGAGATTTGTGATATACCAGTAGTCTGTGAATTTCCAGATGTGTTTCCAGATGATCTACCAGGTCTGCCACCGGACAGAGATGTAGAGTTTGTGATTGAGTTAAAACCGGGTACTGCCCCAATATCCTAGAGAGCTTACAGAATGCCACCCAATGAATTGGCAGAACTTAAGGATCAATTGCAAGAGTTACGTGACAAAGGTTTTATCAGACCCAGTTCCTCACCTTGGGGATGTCCAGCTCTTTTTGTCAAGAAGAAAGATCAGACTTTAAGGATGTGTGTTGACTATCGACCGCTGAATGAAGTAACCATTAAGAATAAATATCCGTTGCCTCGCATTGATCTACTCTTTGATCAGCTTGCGGGGGCAAAGGTATTTTCAAAGATCGATCTTTGGTCAGGGTACCATCAAATCAAGATTCGACCTGAAGATATCCCAAAGACTGCATTCACTACCAGATATGGACTGTATGAGTACCTAGTTATGTCTTTTGGTCTCACCAATGCACCGGCACATTTCATGTATCTGATGAACTCAGTTTTCATGTCGGAGCTTGACAAATTTGTAGTTGTGTTTATTGATGATATTCTGGTATACTCTAAAAGTGAAGAAGAACATGTTGAGCATCTCAGAGTTGTTCTGACTCGTCTGAGATATCACCAACTGTATGCCAAGTTCAGTAAATGTGAGTTTTGGTTAAGAGAAGTGCAATTCTTAGGACATGTGTTGTCAGCCGAAGGAGTAGCAGTAGATCCTAGCAAGGTGGAAGATATTCTGAATTGGAAACCACCAATCTCAGTTCATGAAGTCCGAAGTTTTCTGGGAATGGCGGGTTATTACCGTCGATTCATACCTGACTTTTCAAAGGTAGCCAAGCTAATCACAGAGTTGTTGAAGAATCAAACTAAGTTCATATGGTCTCCAGAATGTGAGAAAGCTTTTAGAATTTTAAAGAAGTCATTGACAACTGCTCTAGTTTTGGCACAACCAGATATAGAAAAGCCATTTGATGTTTACTGTGATGCCTCGGGTATTGGCCTTGGTTGTGTATTGATGCAAGAAGGCAGAGTCATTGCTTATGCCTCGAGACAGTTGAAGCGTCATGAAGAACATTATCCGACACATGATCTTGAACTAGCAGCTGTGGTTCATGCATTGAAAATTTGGCGTCATTACTTGTTAGGTAATACTTGCCACATGTATACAGATCACAAGAGCTTAAAGTATATCTTTACTCAGTCAGAGTTGAATATGAGGCAAAGAAGGTGGCTTGAGTTAATAAAGGATTATGATTTAGAAGTGCAATATCACCCTGGAAAAGCGAATGTGGTTGCTGATGCACTCAGTAGAAAGAATCATTGCAATTGCATGACTGTGAAGCCAATGGATTACAGTTTGTGTTATGAATTGGAAATGTTAAATATTGAAATAGTTCAACAAGGTCAGTTGACTAATGTCACAGTAGAATCAACAATCAAAGATCAGATTGTGTCTGCTCAGAGAAAGAATTCCGGAGTAGCTCACATCAAAGAAAAAGTTAGAACTGGTCAACAGACAGATTTCAGTATTGATGATGCAGATGTGTTGTGGTTTAAGAACCGGCTAGTGGTTCCAAAGGTTCCAGAGTTACGTCAGCTCATTCTTGATGAAGCACATAGCACAAGGTTTTCTATTCATCCAGGAAGTAATAAGATGTATCAAGATTTGAAACAGAAATTCTGGTGGACCAAAATGAAAATTGAGATTGCCAAGTATGTGGCCAGATGTGACACTTGTTGTAAGGTGAAGGCAGTACACCTGAAGTCGGCAGGAATGTTACAACCCTTGCCCATTCCATCCTGGAAATGGGAAGATATCAGTATGGATTTCATTACTGGGTTACCCAAGACCTCAAGAGGCTTTGATTCAATTTGGGTCATTGTGGACCGACTGACAAAGTCATCTCATTTTATTCCAGTTAAGGTGGACTATTTTGCTATAACTTATGCAAGAATTTATATTGCACAAATCCTGAGTCTTCATGGGGTACCAAAGACCATTGTATCAGATAGAGGTACTCAGTTTGTTAACAAATTTTGGAGACACCTACATGAGTCCCTGGGTACAAAACTTTTGCATAGTACCGCTTATCATCCACAAACAAGTGGTCAGACTGAAAGGGTCAATCAAATTCTAGAAAACATGTTAAGGTCATGTGCACTTAATTATTCAGACACTTGGGACGAGTGGTTACCTTTAGCAGAATTCTCCTATAATAATAGTTATCAAGAGAGTATCAAAATGGCACCGTTTGAGGCATTGTATGGCCATAGGTGCAGAACTCCATTGAATTGGTCAGAACCGGGAGAAAGATGGTTTTTCGGTGTTGATCTTGTGAAACAAACAGAAGAAAAAGTTAGGCAGATCCAGAATAATTTGAAAGTGGCTCAGTCTAGGCAAAAGAGTTATGCTGATAAAAGGCGTAGACCTTTGGTATTCCAAGTAGGGGATTATGTTTATCTAAAAGTATCACCCATGAAAGGAGTTAGCAGATTTGGAGTCAAAGGCAAACTCGCACCCCGTTATATTGGTCCTTTTCAAATCATTCAACAATGTGGAAAGGTGGCATATAAGTTAAAGCTGCCTGAACAACTGTCAGCCGTGCACAATGTATTTCATGTATCACAAATGAAGAAGTGTCTACAAGTACATGATCAAGTGGTTGATGTTGAGGGAGTTGAACTTGAACCAGATTTGACATATTCTGAGCATCCTGTCAGAGTTTTAGATCAAAAAGATCGTGTTACCCGAAGTAGAACAACTAAATGGTACAGAATACAGTGGAATCAACATTCACAAGAGGAAGCCACCTGGGAAACGGAGGATTATCTGTTAGAGAATTTCCCGGAGTTCTTTGCTTCTATCTAGGTTGCAATTTCCTCTTTAAACTGTAACCTATCCTTTCAAAATCTTTGTAATGCAGAAAACCCCTACCTGTTTTGTAGACAAGTCTTGGACGTGTTTGCTTGACACGTTTCCTTTTCTATTACTTAACTCAAGGCTTTAAATCTCGGGACAAGATTTCTTTAAGGGGGAAGGGCTGTAACACCCCGGGTGTTATAGTGCTAATTAATCTTCCATGTCATCATAATGCATTGCAAAGCATCCCTGTTAGGTTAACTTTGTTATGCATCAACTAAAACAAGTTTACTTATCTAGGTTGAATGTGTTTCTCAGTGGTGTGCTCCGAACCCGAAAACCCTAATTTTTAATACCACCGCAAATGCTTAGTCCATGCCCTGCGTAATTTGAGGTGTGCAACTGTGTTGCACACTAGTGTCAAGTGTAGGGTATGAGCTCAAGTACAACCTCTAAAATGAAACTCCAAATTTGAGTTTGAATTGGAGTCCCAAAACTTGTCACGAGTTTTCCGATTCGAATTCGAATTCAAAATTGGGGAAAAATGTAAAAGAATTTTAAAAGCTAATTGGTCAACCAAGAGTGGCATTTGGTCAACCATGTCATGTTGGTCCAAATGATGCCCTTGGGTGAGGTTTTGATCGTTAAGTAATCACAAATCAAAGTAGCAACAAATTCCAATTTAAAATTTCCTCAGAAAACCCTAAATTTCAAAACCCTGTTTTACCCCTTTTGAAATAATTCAATATCTAAGCAAAATTTGGGAAAAAGTTCAAAACCAAGTTTGTAGAACTTTTCAAGGGCTACAACTTTGTTGTTTTGAGTTTTCAAAGTTTTAGTGTAAAATGTGGAGCAATTTTGAAAATAAACAAATTTCAGTTTTGACTCATTTTTGTCCCCAAACTAAGATTTCAAAATGGAGGCAGAATTTGAAAAAGTTTTGAACAGCAAAGTTGTAGGTCTGGTCGAGATGTACAACTTTAGTGTTTGGAGATTTTGAAGATTCAATATAAAATCAAAAGTAATTTCTAAATTACCAAATCCCAAAAATGTGTCCCCTTTTGAATTTAAACTCAAATTTCAAAATCCTGTGAGAATTTGAAAAAGTGTTCAATACAAAACTTGTAGAGCTTGAAATTTTGAAGATTTCATAGACTGGAAGTTTTTCAAGTTGTTACATGAATTTGAGAGTAATTTTAGAAAACAGTTTGAAAATTTAAAATTTGGGGGGTGCTACAGTGCCGCACCAATGGCGGCCGGCCACCGCGCAGTATGGGCGCCGGCGAGCCGCCGTGGCCGCCCAGACCCTTCGCGCGCGGTCGAGAACGCCAGCGCGATGACGCAAGCAGTGCAGCTCTGTAGCCGCGACCGTCGTCTATAAATACGCCGAGGTCACAGTGGCGATTTTTTCGTTTTCTCTGTTTTCGCCATCGCCACCACCGCGGCTCCGCCGCTCGCCGCTGCCGCCACCAGGCCATCTCCGGCCACGCCAGTCGCACCAACAGCATCGCCGCATCCTCGCACACCTCGTGAACCACCCAAGCCAGCTTGACTTCGCCTGGATCACCGCAGCCACCACCTCCCGTGCTCAACTCCGGCGACTGCCCGCCATCCTCGCCTTCCCGTGGCCAGACCACTCCAGCCGCTCCCCATCGCCACCGAGAGCTTCACTGCAACCGCGGTGAGCCGCTGATGCTTCCCAACCCTTCAATTTAGCCTCTACCGCTTTGTAGTCGCCGGCGTACTACTCCCGTGACCACCGTGCCGCCATCGTCGTCGCTCGTTGGTCGCTAGAGCTCGAGCCAGGATGTTTAGAAGCAAAACGGAGTCGTGGGGTGGTGTAGATGATGATGGTAGGGTCAGTTTGTTGACCGAAGCTCCGGTCACCGGCCAGCCACCGCGCGAAGGTGAGCGAGCGCGCGGGAGTGAGAGGGAGAGCGAGAGGAGGGTGATGACATGCGGGGCCGGCTTGTCAGCGAGCGCAGAGAGAGAGAGAGCGCGCGGGTGAGCGAGCAGGCTGGGCCGCCTGCTGGGCCGCGTGGCTGGGCCGAGCGCGCGTGCGGGCGCGGGCGTGCGCGAGCGGGCCGACCAGCTGGGCCGGACCGCGGGAGAAAGAAGAATCGGCCCGATTTCGTTTTTGTTTTTCTTTTTCAAATAAATGAATAGTTTAGTTATTTGTTTATTTCATTAAAAATTGTGTAGAGTTCCAAAATTCATGAAAATTTTTGTGTAGGCTTCTCAATGTATAAACTATCTAGAAAAAATGTTAAATGCTGAAATTAAGTACTTTGTGCAGTACAATTAATTAGTTCTAATAAAGATTAAATGCAACTTCCATGAATTTTAATAATTAATTTATTAATCCAAAAATGATGAAATTTATTATGACACTGTTATAAATCATTCTTAATCCATAGAAAAAGTTTGAGCTTGATTAGGTAAAATTTGATTAACTTCTAATTATGTCCTAATTATTTAAATAATAAATAAATGTTAATTTAAGAACTTTAAGTGTTGTGTGCCTTTTGATTGAGTGATGTCCTTAGGTCACTACCCTTTTGTGATCTTTGGCACCTTAATTCCATGTTTGAGCTCGTTGAAAGTCCCTAGTTTGGTTTTGGCAAATTGATGAAACCTAGGACTAACCTTTGTATCTAAGTGGATGATTTAGATAAAGGTGGCCATTGCATATGAGACATGACATTGACTCATATGACCAAGATGGTGAAGACCAAGATGAGGCTTGGCTCGATGGACCGGTTGTGAAGGTGAAGGGCAAGTCGAGGCTTCGAAGCGAAGGACCATGCGATGGTGAAGCTTGAGCAAGACTTAGCGCCGACGGACCGATGCAACGGTGAAGAGCAAGTGAAGTCAAGGTCGATGGATCAAGACGGTCATGTGATGATATGAAGTGGATCATATCATTTGGAGAAACAAAATGGGCTCAAGGCAAAGGTATAACCATAGGGCCATTTTGTTTTACACTCAAGACACCATAGAGGGTGTGATTGGTTTAGGATCGATAGCCGAACTATTAAGAGGGGAAGTCTTATCGGTTATTCGATGCACGGGTGCCACTAGGTGAATTCATGAAGTGCATTGCATGTAGGGCCTAGTGAGCTAATTGGAAAACCTTTGAAAATGATTGAGAAAAAGCTAACACACAAGCACATGGAGATGTACACTTGATGGTGTTGGCACATTTGCAAAGGTGGCGTTGGTCGCGCTGTGGTTTGCGGGTAGAGAGGGGTTTGGGTTCCTCTCTCCCTCCCACCGAGCGTGTGAGCGTGGGATTCAGGCGATTTCGGGGAAATGAAATGCCTATTTTCCACTACGCCGAAAGTCGGAAAAGAAACGGAGGCGAACGGGGTCACTGAGGTGACCGGACGCTGCACCGGACGCGGTCACGGTGTGACCGGACGCGTCCGGTCAGTACAGCGCGGTATCGGGCGCGTGGGCTAGGGTTTGCAACCGGCGCGTCCGGTCACTCGCGGGACCGGCGCGTCCGGTCAAGTGCCCAGAAGGAACTGCGGTTCGCAAGGACGATCGGACGCGGAGCGCGTCCGGTCACACGCGATCGGACGCGTCCGGTCGTCGAGGGAGCTTACTGGACTCCGACCAGACGCTGGCACTGTCGCGTCCGGTCGTTGCGAGGAGCGCGTCCGGTCGTTGTTTCGCGGGCGCGGGTGCTGTGCGGATCGGCGCGTCCGGTCGTTGCGAGGAGCGCGTCCGGTCGTTGCTTCGCGCGCGCGGTGCTGTGCGACCGGCGCGTCCGGTCGGTTGAGCAGCGCGTCCGGTCATAGCGTTTGACCGTTGGCGCGCAGTGACCGTTGGAGGATCTAACGGTCGCATTTGAAATTTGAGGGACACGTGGACGTCGCAGGGCGACCGGACGCGGTTGAGCGCGTCCGGTCAGTTTCGACCGGCGTGTCCGGTCGTCCCGAAAAACGGTCAGTGGAGTGGCAACGGCTCTATTTGTTTGGGGTGCTTATAAATACTCGTTGGCCGGCCCTTGGGGAGGTCTCTTGGCATTTCTAACACTCTTGTGCATCCTTTGAGCTAGAGCTACTCCTCCCACTCATCTCTCTTGCTTGATTGCAAATCAAAAGTGAGATTGAGTGATCCCAAAGTGTATTGCATAGCTTGAGGGCATCTAGTGGCACTTGTGGGTGGTTTAGCCGGTGGATTTCTTGTTACTCTTGGAGAGTACCGCTCCTAGCCGGCTTAGAGATTGTTGGAGGCGTTGGCAAGAGAAGGTGATTGTTCTTGGCCACCTCCGGTTGTTTGTAAGAGGTTCTTGTGCTTTCCTCGGCGGGATGCCAAAAGCAACTCTATTACATTGCGCGTGTCATTGAGTTACCTCACTTGAGAGTGGTGTCTTGCGGTGCCTTGCGGGGCGTGCCTTGAGGGGCAAGTGACTTGAGGGTCGCACCGAGGAACCATCTAAGTGTTGGTCGACACAACCGGTGACGTAGCTTGTCGGTGCACAAGTGAACACCGGGTGAACAAAAATATTGTGTCTCTTGTCTCCCGGTGATTGGTCTCCATATTGTGTTGTTGTCAATATTGATTGATTTTATATCATCTTGGTGATTGGCAACATCTTCACTCCACCGTTGGTATAAGATACACAATCCTATCTCTTGCATTTACTTTTACTAGATTATCTTATGTAGCTCTAGTAGTAGCCTTTACTAGTAGTTGTTAGCTTGCTCACTAGTGTGTAAATAGTGACATAGCTCTTGTGTGAACTAGAGATCATAATCTACTAGACTTGTGGATAGGAGGCTTGCATCACAACCCTTGGCTAAGCAAAACTCGCTTTACGCCGTTTGTTATTCTAACAAGTTTGCTTAGTGGCTTGTGTAGAATTTTTAATAGGCTATTCACCCCCCTCTAGCCATCTAGGACCTTACAAGTGGTATCGGAGCCGTGGTCACCGTTTTAATCAAGGCTTAACATCCTTCGGTGTGAAAAATGGCTCAAATTGTGTTCAATCATGTTGGGGGCAAGCCACCGTTCTTTGATGGTGTTAGTTCTTTTGCTCATTGGAAGAGAAAAAATGACAATGTACCTTGGATCTATTCATGAGAGAGTATTGCAAGTCACCGAGAATGATTTTGCTATCATTGATCCCGATCATCTCACTGATGAAGATAGAGCAAATAGAACATGCAATAGAATGGCTCTCAATACTTTTTACAATGGTATTAACACAAAAGTATTTGAGGGCATCAAGGATTTGGAATTTGCTAGTGAAGTGTGGACAAGATTGAGTGAAACTTATGAGGGCACTAAGGTTGTAAAGAGTGCCAAGCTATATGGGCTCAAGAGTGAGTTTGAGAACTTCAAGAAAAAGGATGATGAAACAATCATTGAAATGTTTCATAGATTGCAAGTGATAGTCAATGATCTCAAGAGCTTAGGGCATAAGACTCAAGATCAAGATTTTTGTCACAAGTTCTTATTGAGCTTACCTAGAAGATTCAAGATGTTGATTATGATGTTGCAAAGAGATGGGCTTGAAGCAATGAAGCCTAATGATTTGCTTGGTGAAGTATTGACCTATGACAAATATGATCAAGATGTTGATGACAAGGAGAAGGTGGAAGATGAGAAGAAGAAGAAGACCGTGGCATTCAAGGCCATCTCCTCCAAGGGCAAAGCTACCATCATTGAAGAAGAAGAAGAAGACAATAGTGAAGATGAAGATTATGAAATTGATGATGAGGCATTTGCTTTTATTGTCAAGAAAATGGGTCACATGTTCATTAAGAGAAGAGGCTTCAAAAAGAGAAATGACAACTTCAAGAGCAATGAGCAACAAAGGAAGTGCTTCAATTGTGATAGCACCGAACATCTTCAAGCCGAATGTCCCTATGACAAGAAGAAGAACAACAAGAGGGGCAAGTTTGAGAAGAAAAAGAGAGAAGCGAAGATGACTTTCAAGAAGGGCAAGAACGGAGCCTATGTGGTCACTTGGGAAAGTGATGATGATGATGAAGAAGAAGAATCATCCAACAAGGCTTTTGCTTCCATTGCTATCAACAAGAAGCCTTCACTATTTGATTCATCCTCTTCGTGCTTCATGGCCAAAGAAGCTAAGGTATTATATGGTGAGAGTGATGATGAAAGTGAAATGGAATATGTTCATGATAGTGATAATGATAATAATAATGATAATGAAAATGATGATGATGAACCAACTAAAGAACAACTATATAACTTGATGCAACAAACTAGAGACATAGCTATTGCCAAGAACAAGGAGTGTAAGAAGCTTTCAATGAAAGTAGCAATACTTGAGAAAGTTCTAGGTGAGCTTAAGACCACTCATGAGAGTCTAGTGGAACACCATGAGGATCTTGGTAAAGCTCATTCCAAGCTTGAAAAAGCTCACTCATTGCTACTTGAGCAACAAGCAAAGAAGGAGGTTGTTGTATCATGTGATATAGGTGTTACATGTGATATAATTGATGAATCCTTTGATAAACCTATCATCATGACAAATGCTAACCCTTCTTGTAGCTCTTCATCCACCACCACCAACTCTACCTCCACTACTAGTGATGGTTTCACTTGTGATACCTCACTAATGGTTGAGAATGAGACTCTCAAGAGAGAGGTGGATGAGCTCACTCACGCCCTAGGCAAGGCCTATGGTGGTGAGGCCCGCTTGCTTAAGTGCTTGGGTAGCCAAAGGTTCTCTCTTAACAAAGAGGGATTGGGCTACACCCCCAAGAAAGGCAAGTCGGCCTTTGCAACTCCAAAGCCTAGTTTTGTGAAGAGCAATGGTCGGTTTTGCAATAGATGCAAGCAAGTTGGGCACTTAGAGCATAATTGTAATAAAAAGAACCAAAGCAAGAAATTTGTTAATGCTATACCTTTTGATTCTTGCTATGTGCTTACCAAGGGTGTGAAGGGTGTGCAAGCTAAGTTTATTGGTACACCCATTGTTGGCCCAAAGAAGAAGGCTATTTGGGTACCAAAGAGCTTAGTTACTAACCTACAAGGACCCAAGCAAAAATGGGTACCTAAGCTTCATTGATTTGCTTGTAGGTCAATTACAAAGCCGGAGGAAGGCATTGGATTATTGATAGTGGGTGCACTCAACACATGACCGGTACATCAAGAATGTTTGACTCAATCAATGACAATAATAGTGGTGTTGATTCTATCACATTTGGCAATAACAAGAAAGGCAAGGTTATTGGCTTGGGCAAGATTGCAATATCAAATGACATGAGTATCTCAAATGTGTTGCTAGTTGAAAGTTTGGATTTCAATCTTCTATCCGTGTCACAAATATGTGATCTAGGCTACAAATGTATCTTTGGGGTTGATGATGTGGAAGTCATTAGTATGGATGGTTCAAATGTGGCATTCAAGGGCTTTAGATATGAGAATCTCTACCTAGTTGACTTCAATGCTAGAGAAACTTCTTTGACAACTTGCTTAGTCTCCAAATCAAGCATGGGTTGGCTTTGGCATAGAAGGCTTGGTCATGTTGGCATGAAACAATTGAAGAAGCTTACAACTCACAATCTTGTCAATGGTTTGAAAGATGTTGAATTTAAGAAGAATAAGCTTTGTAGTGCATGTCAAGCCGGGAAGCAAGTTGGAAGCTCACATCCAAAGAAGAGTACAATGAGCACATGCAAAGCATTTGAGTTGATGCACATGGATCTATTTGGACCAACAACATATACAAGCATAGGCGGCAACAAGTATGGCTTTGTCATAGTGGATGACTTCACAAGATTCACATGGGTATTCTTTCTTAGTGACAAAAGTGAAGTGTTTGACACCTTCAAGACATTTCTCACTAGAGTTCACAATGAGTTTGAGATTAGAATCAAGAAAGTGAGAAGTGACAATGGAAGTGAGTTCAAGAGTACAAGAATTGAAGAACTTTGTGATCATTATGGTATTGGACATCAATTCTCGGCCAAGTACACTCCACAATCAAATGGCCTAGTTGAGAGAAAGAATAGAACATTGCTTGATATGGCTAGATCAATGCTTCATGAGTACAATGTGAGTCAATCATTTTGGGATGAAGCAATCAATACCGCTTGCTACTACATCAATAGATTATATTGTCATCCATTGCTAGAGAAGACCCCATATGAGTTACTTCATGGAAGAAAGCCCAATATTTCTTACTTTAGGGTGTTTGGTTGCAAATGCTATATCTTGAAGAAGGGCACTAGATTGGGGAAGTTTGACAAAAGATGTGATGAGGGGTTCCTACTTGGTTATTCAACTACAAGCAAAGCTTATAGAGTTTGGAACAACTCAAGTGGCATTCTAGAAGAAGTCCATGATGTGCAATTTGATGAAACCAATGGGTCACAAGATGAAGAAGAGAATCTAGATGATGTTGGTGGAACTCAATTGGTGGAAGCAATGAAGAACATGGACATTGGGGACATTAGAGCAAAGCAAGTAATTGATATTCAAGATGATGATAAAGATCAAGTGCTCAATTCACCATTCAAGCTAGTTAGTGACTCTCAAGTGCAAAATTATGGTGCTAGTTCTTCTCATCGAGATACATCAAGTGATCAACCAAGCTCAAGCAATCAAGTGCAAGTACTCCAACCACAACATATTGCAAGAGATCACCCCATTGATAGTGTTATTGGTGATATTAGAAGTGGTGTGCAAACAAGATCAAGATTGGCTATGTTTTGTGAGCATGCATCATTTGTGTCAACCATAGAACCAAAGAAAATAGAAGAAGCTTTGAGGGATGCCGATTGGATTATGGCTATGCAAGAAGAACTAAACAATTTCACAAGAAATGATGTTTGGGAATTGGTAGAAAGGCCAAATGACTACAATGTGATTGGAACCAAATGGGTGTTCAAAAACAAGCAAGATCAAGATGGCATTGTGGTGAGAAACAAAGCAAGACTAGTTGCTCAAGGTTACACTCAAGTAGAAGGTCTTGACTATGATGAGACATATGCTCCCGTGGCAAGATTGGAGGCAATAAGGATTCTTTTGGCTTATGCTTGTGCACACAACATCAAATTATATCAAATGGATGTCAAAAGTGCATTTCTCAATAGGATCATCAATGAGTTAGTCTTTGTTGAGCAACCTCCCGGATTTGAAGATGACAAGAAACCCAACCATGTATACAAGTTGAAGAAGGCCTTATATGGCTTAAAGCAAGCACCTAGAGCATGGTATGAGAGGCTAAGGGATTTCCTTCTCTCTAAGGGATTCAAGATGGGCAAGGTTGATACAACTTTATTCATCAAGAAGATTGGGAATGATCTATTCATAGTGCAAATATATGTTGATGACATTATCTTTGGATCAACCGATCAAACTTATTATGAAGAATTTGGTGCTATGATGACCAAAGAATTTGAAATGTCTATGATTGGTGAACTTAGCTACTTCCTTGGTCTCCAAGTCAAGCAATTGAAGAATGGGACATTTGTGAGTCAAGGGAAATACATAAGGGACATGTTGAAGAAGTTTGGAATGCAAGATGCAAAGCCAATTTCAACTCCAATGGGTACAAATGGCAATTTGGATAGTGATTTTGATGGCAAAATGGTGAATCAAAAGGAATATCGGTCTTTGATTGGAAGTCTACTCTATGTCACCGCATCAAGGCCGGATGTCATGTTTAGTGTTTGTATGTGTGCTAGATATCAAGCCTCACCTAGAGAGAGTCATCTCACGGCCGCAAAGAGAATATTGAGGTACTTGAAGCAAACAAGAGATGTTGGACTATGGTATCCCAAAGGGTCAAAGTTTGAATTAATTGGATATTCGGACTCCGACTATGGGGGTTGCAAGATCAATAGAAAGAGCACAAGTGGCACATGTCAATTACTTGGAAGATCACTTGTGTCATGGTCCTCAAAGAAACAAAATAGTGTGGCAATCTCTACCGCCGAAGCCGAATATGTGAGTGCGGGGAGTTGTTGTGCACAATTGCTATGGATGAAATCAACCTTGAAGGATTATGGCCTCAACTTCAAGAATGTGCCGTTGCTATGTGATAATGAGAGTGCAATCAAGATGATACAACACCCGGTTCAACATGGAAGAACAAAGCATATTGACATAAGACATCATTTCATTAGAGATCATCAACAAAAGGGAGATATTGCCATTGAAAGTGTTGGCACCGATGATCAACTTGCCGATATTCTCACCAAGCCACTTGATGAAAAGAGGTTTTGCAAGCTAAGGAATGAATTGAACATTCTTGATTTCTCAAACATGAGTTGAATGCACCCCACCCACTTATTGACATGCCTCTCCTTCGACATTGCAAGGTAAAATTGATTGACATGTCTTTCATCCTATGCTAAGGACTTGATAGAGCATGTAGACATAATAAGTGGTACGCATAAGCATTCATGATAAATTAAATGAATTTGATGGATATATGTTACCACTATTGCTTCTATGCTTATTTTGATCTAGTGGTGGCATATGACATGTTTGTGAGCTTGTAAACCTAGTGTTGAATCTAGAAGATTTGCTATAAGTGTTTAATTCAACATAGGCAAGATAACCCTTATTTTGAGGAGTGAAGAAGCTTGTCTTTGGTTCAAATCGAATTAAATATCTTTGGCAAGTATTCTAGGTTAAACCAAATTTGATAAATTTTTTAACCTTACATGTGGTATCGAATTAATTTCAATCTACTCCATCAAACACTTTTCCTTCTCTCCACAATTTGATCCCCTTTTTGGGTAAGTTGTTGACAAAGGGGGAGAGAAAAAGATGATTCAACTTGATAAAGGGGTAAATAAAATTTATGATGAGAAAAAGATGATTCAACTTGATAAAGGGGTAAATAAAATTTGTTGATGCACACAAGTAGGGGGAGCAAGCTCATAAACAAAGTTGTTGCATTTGTTTGTGCATTCTCATATGACTTGCTCATTGCACATGTATTTAAATTCAATATACATGCTTGTGTGGTGCAATGCTAGTATAGAAATTGGATGATGAAATGATCTACTAGCATGCATAGGAATAGTTTACATGTGGTATCTAGACTTGCCTAAAGCTTTACAAGTGGTTAGCTTTACAAGTGGTCCAAGAACCTTTACATATAATGTTGATCTCACGGGGTTCTTGAGTTTTGATGGATGTCTAGTTACTTCATGATGCTAAGGATGGTGTAAAAGGCAACTCCGATTGGTATCACGCTTCAAAGGTCCATTTCTTACACCATAGCATCATTTTGGTAGAATTACTCTCCCAACATTTCTATCCATGCATATGTGCAAAGCTTTCAATCCAAACTCTATGCACATATGTAGGGGGAGCTAATGCTACCAAAACCGAGCTTGTGATAATTGTCTAAACTTTACTTATGAGCAAAATGATTGGACAAGTATGACAAGTTCAAAACTTTTATTATCAAAATCATCTTTGTGAGGGTTGTCATCAATTACCAAAAAGGGGGAGATTGAAAGTCCCTAGTTTGGTTTTGGCTAATTGATGAAACCTAGGACTAACCTTTGTATCTAAGTGGATGATTTAGATAAAGGTGGTCATTGCATATGAGACATGACATTGACTCATATGACCAAGATGGTGAAGACCAAGATGAGGCTTGGCTCGATGGACCGGTTGTGAAGGTGAAGGGCAAGTCGAGGCTTCGAAGCGAAGGACCATGCGATGGTGAAGCTTGAGCAAGACTTAGCGCCGACGGATCGATGCAACGGTGAAGAGCAAGTGAAGTCAAGGTCGATGGATCGAGACGGTCATGTGATGATATGAAGTGGATCATATCATTTGGAGAAACAAAATGGGCTCAAGGCAAAGGTATAACCATAGGGCCATTTTGTTTTACACTCAAGACACCATAGAGGGTGTGAGTGGTTTAGGATCGATAGCCGAACTATTAAGAGGGGAAGTCTTATCGGTTATTCGATGCACGGGTGCCACTAGGTGAATTCATGAAGTGCATTGCATGTAGGGCCTAGTGAGCTAATTGGAAAACCTTTGAAAATGATTGAGAAAAAGCTAACACACAAGCACATGGAGATGTACACTTGATAGTGTTGGCACATTTGCAAAGGTGGCGTTGGTCGCGCTGTGGTTTGCGGGTAGAGAGGGGTTTGGGTTCCTCTCTCCCTCCCACCGAGCGTGTGAGCGCGGGATTCAGGCGATTTCGGGGAAATGAAATGCCTATTTTCCACTACGCCGAAAGTCGGAAAAGAAACGGAGGCGAACGGGGTCACTGAGGTGACCGGACGCTGCACCGGACGCGGTCACGGTGTGACCGGACGCGTCCGGTCAGTACAGCGCGGTATCGGGCGCGCGGGCTAGGGTTTGCAACCGGCGCGTCCGGTCACTCGCGGGACCGGCGCGTCCGGTCAAGTGCCCAGAAGGAACTGCGGTTCGCAAGGACGATCGGACGCGGGGCGCGTCCGGTCACACGCGATCGGACGCGTCCGGTCATCGAGGGAGCTTACTGGACTCCAACCGGACGCTGGCACTGTCGCGTCCGGTCATTGCGAGGAGCGCGTTCGGTCGTTGTTTCGCGGGCGCGGGTGCTGTGCGGATCGGCGCGTCCGGTCGTTGCGAGGAGCGCGTCCGGTCGTTGCTTCGCGCGCGCGGTGCTGTGCGACCGGCGCGTCCGGTCGGTTGAGCAGCGCGTCCGGTCATAGCGTTTGACCGTTGGCGCGCAGTGACCATTGGAGGATCTTACGGTCGCATTTGAAATTTGAGGGACACGTGGACGTCGCAGGGCGACCGAACGCGGTTGAGCGCGTCCGGTCAGTTTCGACCGGCGCGTCCGGTCGTCCCGATAAAACGGTCAGTGGAGTGGCAACGGCTCTATTTGTTTGGGGTGCTTATAAATACTCGTTGGCCGGCCCTTGGGGAGGTCTCTTGGCATTTCTAACACTCTTGTGCATCCTTTGAGCTAGAGCTACTCCTCCCACTCATCTCTCTTGCTTGATTGCAAATCAAAAGTGAGATTGAGTGATCCCAAAGTGCATTGCATAGCTTGAGGGCATCTAGTGGCACTTGTGGGTGGTTTAGCCGGTGGATTTATTGTTACTCTTGGAGAGTACCGCTCCTAGCCGGCTTGGAGATTGTTGGAGGCTTTGGCAAGAGAAGGTGATTGTTCTTGGCCACCTCCGGTTGTTTGTAAGAGGTTCTTGTGCTTTCCTCGGCGGGATGCCAAAAGCAACTCTATTACATTGCGCGTGTCATTGAGTTACCTCACTTGAGAGTGGTGTCTTGCGGTGCCTTGCGGGGCGTGCCTTGAGGGGCAAGTGACTTGAGGGTCGCACCGAGGAACCATCTAAGTGTTGGTCGACACAACCGGTGACGTAGCTTGTCGGTGCACAAGTGAACACCGGGTGAACAAAAATATTGTGTCTCTTGTCTCCCGGTGATTGGTCTCCATATTGTGTTGTTGTTAATATTGATTGATTTTATATCATCTTGGTGATTGGCAACATCTTCACTCCACCGTTGGTATAAGATACACAATCCTATCTCTTGCATTTACTTTTACTAGATTATCTTGTGTAGCTCTAGTAGTAGCCTTTACTAGTAGTTGTTAGCTTGCTCACTAGTGTGTAAATAGTGACATAGCTCTTGTGTGAACTAGAGATCATAATCTACTAGACTTGTGGATAGGAGGCTTGCATCACAACCCTTGGCTAAGCAAAACTCGCTTTACGCCATTTGTTATTCTAACAAGTTTGCTTAGTGGCTTGTGTAGAATTTTTAATAGGCTATTCACCCCCCCCCCCCTCTAGCCATCTAGGACCTTACACTCGTTAGTAACTTGTTTAGGTTAAAGCTGGTATCGCTGGAATCGTCGCTACTAGTTAGTAGGTGTTCTGTTTGCGACTGTACCATGAAGGGAAGTTGTACTCCAGTCGTAACTCGTAGCATGTTATCATCAAGCATCATGTTTATCATCGAGCATCATGTTAAAGCATGTTATGTGTTCGTGTAGTCTCCGCTTTCGAAGAAGTCGAAGCCGTCGAGCCAGTTTCCGGAGAAGAGCGATCGTCGGTGGGTTTCGGACCTGACGTTGGAGTTCTCGGGTCTGAGTCAGTCATCGTGTCCGAGCAAGGCAAGCCCCGGTGCATTTAAACCCTACCTTGAATTTTACAAATGTTTTATTATTTATAATATGGTTTACTGCATTAAGTAATTAGGAGTTGAGTGATAACCCAATTGCTGCATTATCGTCCTTGATTATTGTGATATCAACCTTTATACCTGTTTTACGGAAAATGCGTAGTATGCTTCGCTATGCTTAGAAGTTAAGCTTTTAAATGCAATGTTTATATATAGCCATGACGGCATATTGAATGAATATTGAAATATGAGAATGAACTTGAAAGATCGGGCGGGTGGTTTGGCCACTGCTAACATGCATTGAGAAAGGAGTCTCAATGTAGTGTTTCCGCCTTGTTAGTTAAGGTCCGTTCGTTGTAAGCCTGTTTTGTTCAAGACTTTGCAACTAGCTTCATGCCTTGGGTAAGCCCAAAATGTTGGTAATTCCATTACGAGAACGTCTAACCTCGCACTGGGAGTGGAGAGATGGCGAGAGTAGCGTGTACCCTCGGGGCTAGAATTTGGTCGGGTTCGAGGAGTACTATACTCTCAGGTGGCGATGGACACGTTCTGGTTTTGGGAGATCTAAATGAGGGTTGATATATGCAAGATTCAGTTCTACATATGTCGTGAGGTTAGGGATCCCCAGCTGGGTATAATCGGTTCGAATCGTCGTTGCTCCTCGGTTATGGAGACTTGATCACCTGACTTGCATCGTAGTTAAGAACTGGAATTGAAAGAAAGAATGAGAAAGGATTTGATGATAATTACTTTGATCTAGATTAGGATCACCTAGAATTGGTTAATGAACCATCAATGGTAAAAGTAAAATATTGAAGATAAGGATCTACTTTAGTAAGCTTTTCTGCAAAAGAAAATTTGATTCTAGAATACCCGTACCTTGATTCCCTAAAGCTAGCATGCCCTTGGAGTCTTTGTCTTAGTCGGGTAAGTCTTGTTGAGTACCCTCAAGTACTCAGGGTTTGTTAACCCCTTGTTGCAGGTGCGGTTCATGAACAAGTCTGCTTTGAGCCTTGTTGCATGACCGTCGTGGTTGAAGAAAGCGATGACGAGTAGACTGTGTGGCCTTTAGGCAAGGCATCTCGCTTGTGTGATGTAATAAAGTTAGTACCGATACTTCTCTACTACTGGTTTATAATAATGTTACATAAGGTTTGAAGTTTGAAAACTGGTTTGTAAACCTATATTATTGTAAGGCTTCCGCTACGTTACTCTGTTGAATATTTTGAATAAATTGTTGTAATATTGCAATACTCCTGTGATTGGATCCTGTTCGGAGGAAAGCAGGCCTTTTAAGTTATGGTGAACATAAGTACGGCCATCAGAGGTCATTATGGCAATGACGGGTACTTGTGGGCCATCATAATTAGGAGGTTCTGTGACATCCGCCATGTGCGCATGCCACGTGCTCTTGCTCGAGGGTTTGCTGAAGTAGACGTAGGTTTTCTCGTTCCTCGTCGAGCCTATCCTGCAACTCACGGATTTGCTCAAGCTGCATTCCTTGATCCGCAAGGAATTGAGCCTCATCCCGCTCAGCAGGGAACTTGACCTGAGGTGGCATGTTCCTTTCTTCAATAGCTGCCTCATCCTCCAAATCCAACGCGATAGCTCCATCGATATTGAAGCACTCGTGAGTCGGGTCGTAGGTTTCATCGGTAGAGTTAGAGTCTAGAGCGCCGAAATAGTAGTACAATAGGTGCATGTGAGGCCGTGCGTCTCCAGGGTCGTGATGTCAAGAAGTAGTTGCATGGAGCTCCGTCCCTGGGGTCTCCGTGGAGTCTAGGTACTCGGAAGCTGGTGTGGATGCAACGAGGTCGAGGGTGGAGCGTAGATGGTGTCTAGGGAGATCCTCGTAAGCACTCATGTTGGTGCTTACAGAAGAAGCATACGCCCGGGCAACCGAGTCTAGTCCAAACGGGAATGCTGACGAAGGCGTCGTTCCTCGTGCCGGTGTAGTCAAACTAGGTGGTGGTGGTGTTGCACCGGGCGGTAGAGCGATGGGACTCCCTGTCGGGATCTTACCCTCAGCTAAGCTCATCCTACATAGATCCTCAGTGAGGAAATCCGTGTCGGTGTCTGGCTGAGAGGCACCGGATCAGGGCATACCATCACCCTCCGCAAGGTGAAGACGGCGGTTGCGCTAGGCTCACCGCCGCCGGGCGGCGCGTGCCTGACGAGAGCGATAATACTAGCGCAGCGCTCCCTAGGTTGGGAGAGCTCGTGGTCACCATCGGTCGGGTGCCTAGGTGGGAGGAGGACCATGTCGTAGCCATGGCCAAGAGACATGAACTCTAAGCTCCAAAACTAGATCACTGTGGCCAACGGGAGTGGACGTTCGGGGTCAGCCATCAAGAAAAATGGTGGGAAAACGATGTTGGCACGCAGCGTCCCCTACCTAGCGAGCCAACTGTCGGCGTTCGGTCCCGAGGGGGTCCTAAGCCAACGAGTGAATCAAATGCTGCGTGTCTCTAATCTGGATGGTGATGCAAGGAGGATACACGGGGATTTATCCTGGTTCGGGCAAAAGAAGGCCCTACGTCCAGCGGGGAGGAGGGAGTATTGTATTTCCTTGCACCTAAGTACTTGCGTAGGGGTTACAAGCTATGAGAGAGGGAACCGAGCCCAGGTCTCAAAGCAAAAAATGAGAGTACAAAGGAGATTGCTTGAGATGTTGATCTTCTTTGGTGGGATGGAGAATGGTTTTTCGTTGTCTGTTGTTTGTTGTCCATTCGCCCTTGAAGAGCCCCTGCCTGCCCTTTTATAGGGTAAGAGGAGGCAGGGACGCCGGGGGTGCCTTTGAGGTGAAGTTTTGTCGATCCCTGTGGAGCTGGCTGTAGCGACGTGCCCCGGGAATGGCTGGCCATCCCTGGACACCATGGTGACGTAGAGGACGAGACGGTGAAAAGACCCCGAGTCCTGTGCCACGTTGGCCTTTCTTCCCTGTTGACCGATGGTGGGTCGAGGCTGGGTCGAGGCCAGGTCGAGGATGGGCCGAGGACGGGTCGAGGACGGGTGGATAAGGCTAAGTCCCCGAGATCGTGGGGTTCGGTCCTTGTCGTATCCTCCCTCGAGGGTGATCAGTAATAAACAGTGCATGATATGGTGCGTATAGTGACAGGTTTTCACCTCCCATCCCGGGATGGGCGGTAAAAAGTGAGATTTGACACCGGTACTGCTTCCATGCCGGTTACCGATGTAGCCATGACGGTAGGAAGTAGTTGGTAGTCGCATTAAATGCTCTGACTTTTGTCTCAGAGTTTGGTGAATAAGGCGGGTCGAGCGGCCTGACCCGGGGTCGTGCGAGTTGGAGATTTCCTGGTAGTCGAGACGTCCCATCGAGCGTGTCTCGTACGAGTCGAAATGTAGTCGAGGCATCCCATCAAGCGTTCCTCATACGAGTCGGAACGTAGTCGAGGCGTCCCGTCAAGCGTGCCTCGTATGAGTCAGAACATAGTCGAGGCATCCCGTCGAGCGTGCCTCGTACGAGTCGGAATGTAGTCGAGGCGTCTCGTTAGATATTTTGGCTCGTCCTGTTTATGGGTAGTGGTTATTGATTTTCTTAATCGTCGATTGTGGGTACCCCTAACTGTAGGTATCCGACAGGAAGGTTATTTAACCTAAGCACCACGCTTAATTTAAAAGCCAATAGAAGTATGTGCAATACTTTCAAACCAACACTTACCAGGGTAGACAAGGGTAGCTGAAAGCGTTATAGAGATTTATTCAAATAGTGATGAAAGAGCATGATTGTTGTTTAGCAAATTGAGTATGTGTTAAAGGTAGAGATAACCAAGACAATGTAGCAACATGGCCAAAGATGTATTATAGAAGTATATTCCCCCATGCTTGAATTTTGCAAAAAATCAAGTTTGGATGAATGTAATTCAATGTTGCATAATGATGGGTTGGGCATACCTTGCATTTGTCATTCCTTTGATCTTTTTTCTACAAACCTGTAAAGTTAGTGACAAGAATACCCGAAGGAATATTTTCATAATTATAACTCTATGCTCATCTCATAAGAGCAAAAAAGTGAACACTCATGTTAAGGTTTGAATAGTGCTTGTTTTTAGGACACTAAGCTTGTCCTTGGAAAACCCTCAAGATATGATATGGTAAAGTAGTTTCCCCTCTAACACCAATTTATGTGTACTAGCTCAAGATTCAACACAACGAGATCTGCAATATCTATGATAAACATATGCATCTACAACCACCCTTTTAAAATTCTTAGGAACAAAGAGCATAAGGGTGTTGAAGATCTCGTGTGGGGCAATGTTAGAGAGAGACTAAGTGAATCAAGAGATATCTCATACGAGCAAGGATTTGATGGGGTCTTTATGAAGTAGCTTCCTTGCTCATTGAAGTTTTCATCATTTCCAGCTTCCAAGGATGATTCGCCATAAATGTCTAAAATTTCCCTTAGATTGCCTCTCGAACTTGTCTCATATAAGGCCTCGTCCACACATTCAATGGCAATAGCACATAGGTTTTTAAATGCTCTTTAGCCATTGATGTTGCTCTTCTCGATCCCCCTTATGGTCTAGATGATTCCTATGCGTGGAATGTGTAGATGGATTTCTAGGATCAACATGAGTATCAGGAGAAGGAGCATAGGAGGAGTCATAGGGGTCAAGGATGGGTTTAAAGATGAGTTCGAATTTTACATCTGGTTAGGACATAGAAGGGGAAAAGATTGGAGTGAATTCTAAATGATTTCGGTCTTCTTCTATGGCATCACTTAACAGCCATCCTTGAGTATTTTTAAGTATCCTTCAAAGGGTTTGGATTTGAAAAGCTTTCTAAGAGATCCCTTCTTGAGAAGATTCAAACTATATGTACTAAAAGGTCTCTTATGAAGCGGGAAGTTTATGCTCCTCCCAGAATCATCATTAGAAAGGATTTCTAAGGGTAGAATTTCTTCTTCCCTTAGAGGATTTTGGAGTGTAGCCGGTTTGGGATGGATAGTCAAATCATAGGTTGGAATGTTTGTAATGTGGCTATAAAAACTTCCTCTTCTAGTTTGGGGAATGATTCCTTCTTTACCTCTTGGAGTTCATCATGAAGGCTAATGCAAGGAGTGTGTCCACTAATAAGGACGACCCTTGCTTCTCTAATGGATAAAGAAAGAAAAACTCCTCCAAAGACGATACTATCAAGACCCGTATATAAATATTGGAGAGGGACATGGTCTTGTAAGGCTAGGTCTAAAACCTAAATTTATAGGAAGATTGAAAGATTTCCTTAGGTGTAGCCAAAAGTTTATTACCTTCTTGATGAGAAGATAGGACCCCAGCTGTAGAAAAGGGTTAGTTATGACCTATTGCAACCAAACATGGGCACAACTCATAGCTAGATGCGAGAATTATGGGCTCTGGTGGCTCTAAGCTTGCGCTCATGGGTGCAGCATATTGATAGATAGGCATGGAATTTGGGTTATCCATAAGGATAGAAAAGAAAAGACAAAAGAAAAAGAGAAAAAGATAAAAGGATAAAAGTATAATACAAGGTTAAGCATGACTTAAGGTTAACTCAGCTAACGTCATTCTCCCCGGCAACGGTGCCAGAAATGCTTGTTGATATTGGTTACACACACGAAAGAATCTAAGAAAAATAATCCGTAAGCGCACGGATATCGGTGAACACTTCACCCCGGGAAATATTTCCAGAGTATCGTATTTATTTTATTCACTAGGAGAAAGCGTGCGATGACTAACCTAAGTCTATACTTAACCTCTGGGCCATACTACAAGGTAGCAAAGATATAAGCGATTAGAGAAGACTACTACGACAGTCTAGTTCCAACCTATGGTAAGCTATGAAACTACCATTCTATGGGGACATACCGTTAGAAAAGAGACACCACAAAGGATGCTTAACCAGGGCTTGGGTCTTACAAAACCTTCTGACGGGAGGAGGCTCCAAAGGTAACAATGGGATTCTCACGTCTCACGCTACTACACACTGATCCAGCCAGATAGGAGATATCTATGAGTATCATAGCCCAAGCACCACGTTTACGCTACAGATGATTACTCTACCCTCTACCATTTAAGAGAATAACTCGTAAACCAAAGAACAATAATAATAACATACTTACTTAGTATTAGAAGTTGAATTGCCGAAGAATCCTAGAACCAAGCCTCGGGTTAGGAGACTTGATCCCGCAGGTATAAGCCGGAGAGGAGACACCGACATGTCGGGCTTCCTCCAACTCATCCCTCCACTCTAACTCTCTCAATCTAGAAGAACTCTAATCTCACATAGAGACTACAAAGCTAATCTTTCTTGTATGAGCCCTAGGAGAGAAGATCCATTCAAGGGACCCCTCTCAGCTGATTCTAACTAGAAATAATGAATTAGGGTTTCATAGGATTGCTCCTCCAAGGTCCAGGGGCCTTGCTTATATAACCCCCTAGGATGCACGACAACCCTTGGATTAAATCGACTTTAATCAATGGTGATTATTGATTCTCAAAGGCGGTGAAGGCATGATCTGCGAGACTTGATCTGATTGGTCCACTTAGGTGGGCGGGCGCCCAAGAAGGTAGGGCGGGCGCCCTGCCACCGTGGCAGATCGACCTCCTGTTCGTTCCGGTGCCTTCTCTTGTCTTCTAGAGTCTTCTTTCACGTGCATGGGTCTTTTCTCTCTATGTAAACATGACATGTGTGCCTTCCTTGGTTCTTTTCAACTGTCACCCTGTAGAAATAGACATTCACCAAAACTCGTGGAATTCTGTTAGTGAACCGCATATATCTATGTGGTATTTGCTTTTAGGTTCTTTTTTATGTTTCGTTGACGGTTAAAATTGACACTTATCTACCGTCAACAGTCAACCACTACAACTTTCATATTGACCATGTGAACATTCAATCTCGTTTAGGAATTCTAAATTTTGAATTCAAGATCTATGAACTTATGACACATATTTGGGATTCTAAACAATTTCAAATAAAAAACCTTTCAATTACGAAGTTGTAGGTACTGAGAACTACAACTTTGGTATAAACCATGTCAACTTCTACGGTTGTTTGAATTTTTTTTAAAATTTTAAAATCTGTAAACTTAAAATATTTTGGGACTTGAAACAGTTTTAATCAAAAAAATTTCAACTACAAAGTTGCAGATCCCATTAATTTTCATATAAAGTTTGTCTTCATCCGAGTTTATGCAGAAAAGTTATAAATTATTTTTGTAAGCAACTATTTTTGGAGACAGACATCTTAAGACGACCGTTTCTATAAATCGACTTATGAAAATGGAGGCTTAGAACTTCCGCCTCTATTAATTGCAATTTTTAGAGACGATCACCTTAAGATGTCTGTAAATCCTATTTTTTAGTGACGGTTTTGCTGTTTCCATAAATAAATTGACTACTCCGTAAATCATTTTTGAGAGACAGCCAAATTTTGGGTATCTCTAAATAAAATGACTGTCTAAATAAATTGTTAGGTGTTTTTTTTTGAGACACATAAAATTTCTACCCGCCTCTAAAATTAAAAAGGGCATGCCTTTTAAAAATATGACTTTTAGTATTCTTAACGTTTAGTGATAAATCCACAAGTGCCGTGATACATCTCACCGGTAGTCTACGTATCATTATTTATTTTTATTATAGCAAATATGCTCTTGCGTTGTCAGGAAGAAAAAAAAAACTATTAATATTACGGTGTCGTCACCTTCACGGCCCACTTGCCGACCTGCGGGTGCCGCCAAGCCAGAGGTTCCTCCGACCCAAGCCCGTACTCGTTGGGCCCACCCGTCGACGAGATCCAACACGACTCGTGGCGAGGTGCCCCGGCAGTTCAGCAATCATTCGTGCCACATGGGCCCAGAGTGCTGGTGGTCCCCACCCTACACCGGGCCCGCCGTCATACCGGTGCCCTCCGCCAGCGTGGTAACCGGACGCGATCCAGGCCGTCTTTTCCGCCTCCCTGATCTCCATCTCGCCACTGCCGCTACGCCCGCTGCCGCAGCGAGCGACAGAGAAGGAGAGCGGGAGATGAAGGGCGCCGGGGCCGGCGCGGCCTCGCCGGGGGACTACGTCTACTTCAAGTCCGTCGTCCCGCTCCACAAGATCTCCGTGAGTTCGAGCGCACCTCGACTCCCTCCCTCCCACCTCACCGCAGTCTCTTCCCCTCCCGTCCGGGTTTTATGGGTATGGGTACTCGGCCTCAGGCGGTGCCGTTTGGTCCGGAGTTTGATCGTGGGAACGGTTTCGTCGTTGCTTCATATGGGGTCGTCTGAATTTGGGCTGGATTTGAAGCGAATTCCTGGCGAGGAGCTTTCTGTGGTCGGCTATCCGCAGGAGCTCGTTGGTTGGTGTAATTTGGTGCGGTGCTATTGAATCCACACAGTGTCTTTACCTGAATCTGACGATATCTCCCCAGGACACTGCAATGTGTATATTTGTAATGTTCTGCTCAATTTTCTCTAGAGGGGCCTGTTTGATTCATTGGGCTGCTATGTTAGCCAGCTAATTTTTAGCCTTACCCCCTAGCTCATCTAGATATGGGGCTAATAGGTGGGCTATGTTGGAGTTGTTAGCTAATTAGCTAGCTAACCCTAACTATGGCCTGTTTGGATCAGCCAAGGCTAGTTATTATTAGCTAATTTTTAGCCCCAGCTAATAACTAGCCCTAGCTGATCCAAACAGGCCCTTAGTTTACTCTCCATTCCATATCTCTGTACTTAGTCTGCTCAGCCAAGTTATTTAGCAATACACTTCTCTTATATTTCAGCTGCCTGTTTATTTGTTGTTGTCCTGACATGTAATTTTGTCATTGTTTGGCTATAGAAAAGAAATGTGAATTATCTCTTGTGAGTTGTTCTTTAAGATTGTTGTCTGAAAATTCAGGCACTTGAAATGTAACAACTCCCTTAGCAATAACGAGTCAATTTCATTTTAGGATGGAGCTGCTGACTAAATAAGATGTCTTACCTTGAACACAACTTTTTTTCTGCTTGCTTTCATTAACCAAGTGCATCATTGGTTACATGCTACATACCCTATGGTGTGTTACAACCTCTTGTTGTTTTCTTGCCATTGGAGTATGTTTCGTTTTACATCATTGTGCACATATAAAGGACATGATATTGCAAATGGGTTTATTTGGCATTGCACACTTATGCATTGACTGTGTCCAGTAATAGATATATATGTTATACATGAACTTTCAATCTACTTACAAGTCCCATGAGTCTGTTCATGTTAAAATATGGTTTTTACAATGCTTTTTATATTTAGTCAGGAGCTTGTCCTAACTCCATATTGCTCCTTATCAGTTCAGTAAGATTTTAATGTGTATTATCCCTTTCGATATAAAAGTTCTTAAGTTGTTCTTTTTTCTATATTAATATTTTCAATTTGTGCCATATGTGTGGCTAGTTTCTGAACTATTTCTTGTCCACGGAGACTTTGTAGATTGGGTCAAAACTGTGGAGGTACTATGACTTTGGACCCAAGGTTGTGCCGCCTCTTGTATGCATCCCAGGAATTGCAGGAACGGCTGATGTATACTATAAACAGATCATGTCCCTTTGTATGAAGGTACATGCTTTGGGAGTTGAATGTTTCTCTCCAACTCACATCTATTCTGATTTCTATTATCTGAAGTTTGAGAGTTCATGTGTTGCCTTCATCTGCTGGCTACCTGCAAATCATGTCATATCATGCTTTGGAAGGCATCCAAATTGTGGTAGTGCTGTGCATTTACGCACCGTATCTCTTTCAGGGTTATCGAGTAATATCTATTGACGTTCCTCAAGTTTGGAATCACCATGAATGGATTCATTCATTTGAAAAGTTTTTGGACTCCGTGAATATCCATCATGTAAGAAACATTACCCTGTTTTCCTTATGCGTTTGTATCTTGATTATGCTACTACTTACAAGTGATTCACATTTTCTCTTTTTTGCTACTCTTGATTAATATGGCCATATTCTTGAAATTACATGCATTTTTATTAATGCTTTTGCCTGCTAAATTTTGAATTTTATTATTTCATTTTCATTCAACTTTGAATCATGACACTGACAAAACATACAACCATGGTATACTGAGCTATTAGCACAAGTATAAAAATGTAATGAACTCTCCTATTTACATATTCTACAGAAAAAGGCATGCATTTTGCTGCTCCTTTGGCAAGAAAATTGTCACAAGTTTGATTTATTCTCTTCTCTATCGAGAAAAATAAGTGCAGTAGGGGTAGGGCTAGCTGAATTTATTCCTTGTAAATGTACAGCAGAAGACATGGTTTTACTTCACTTAAGGTATTCATTTGAAATAATAGGTTATACTGAACTGTCTGAGAATGCAGGTTCACATTTACGGTACATCTCTTGGTGGATTCCTGGCACAAATATTTGCTCAACACCGTCCAAGGAGAGTAAAGTCCTTGGTCCTGTCAAATACTTTTCTTGAGACGCACAAGTTTGCTGCTGCCATGCCTTGGTCTCCAGTGTATGTATAATCTCTTCAGTGCATGTTAAAAATAGTGTTACATGGGCAGGGGTGCGTGTGTGGGTGTCTGATTTGACAGATTTTTTGGTGGCATGCCAAACAGCACTTAGAATCTAACAGGGTGTGGGGTGTCTGACTTGAGTAAAAAGGGCAGACCCAGTGCCAGAGCTCCCACACGAGTGGGGTCTGGGGAAGGGAATAACCGAAGTAAAGTCTTACCCCTGCAGAAATTCTGCGGAGAGACGGCTTCGAACCCAGGACCTGGTGTCTGACTTGAGTACTTGACAAAAAAAAAGGCCGCATCTGGATAACACTATAAACTGGTCATATACCCTGTTTGCATCTGACACCTATTTTCATTTAATTCTATGTTGTTCAAAGCCATTTTTTTCATATGTTACTTTTGAACACAAGGTTTCAAGTTTTCATTGTAACTTAACACTGATGTAGGACATACACCCATCCATTTTTGAAATAAACATTATAGTCTTACATGGCTTTAACTGAATCTGGATGCACCAATTTCTTTGATTCTTCATTAGTTATCAGATAAATTATGTTGATTGAATTACCTTAAGTGTTATCGGTAATGAATTTCAAATTTATTCTATTGAAACCATGGTTATGTAGAAACATGTATTGTTTTTAAAGAGAGTATGTTATTGGGTGCAAACAAGATTCTGGGCCAAGTTTTTTATGTTTTATGAGATGCAGAAGAAGCTTGTAAAACTTTGTTTCTATGTTTAAAGAAAACCTGTCTTTGTTAGAGATTATTTTGGGCTATGGGGCAGTTTGTGTTTGCTTTGTGCTTTTCTTATTTTATTTATTAAAACTATATGTGAAAATTCACCTGTGAGGAAATACATTACCCTGTTTGGCAAATAAAATTATAATATAGCAAACTGTGCCATCCAATGGCTGGCCCTAAAATATTTTTTTTCCACTTCTGGACAACTAGATTTTTACCTTTCGATAACACTACTTCATCTTCTTTTACAACAGCACTGAGATAAACCAAACATCTAACCTCCAATGAGTTATGCCATTGTCATAGCTTAGATGGAGTTCATTTCAGCAGTTGTGAGTTGATTGTTATTGTTATAACAGGGTAACATGAACCTCTATGATGTCCAGTGAAACACATGGTGTAATCGTGTGAAGAATAACATCACGCAAGAAACTTGAGGTCCTCTGCTCAATCGGAACAAGTTTTCAAAAAAATAAATAAATAAATAAATAAAACAACAGTTGACATCATAAATTTAAATCTTGACTTTATAAAATTATACTTTATGCTTAGTATAACTACTAGTAAGTAACACTGTCAAACAATTTTCTTTGACGTTGCAGTGTTAATTGGACCCCTTCTTTTTTGCTGAAGCGGTACCTCTTGACAGGAATCCGAGATGGTCCCCATGAACCATTCATCGCAGACTCAGTAGATTTTGTTGTGGGTCAGGTTTGTAATAATTTTAAACACATTAGATGCTTTTTAATCGGTAGAATCCACAAGGTTTAAAATGATTTTATGACATGTTATAAATACGACTAATCAAGCTTCATGTTGTATAACCATATATATTTCTACTTATTAGATGACTTCATGTGATATGTTAAATATTTCTATTTGGATGATTATTTTAATGATAACAAGCCATTGTTTTTCTTCATTACCCATTTGCGCACATGTTCTGCATGCCAGGTGGAGACATTGTCAAGAGATGACCTTTCATCAAGGTTGATGTTAAATGTTGATGTTGCATCCGTTGGGCCATTAATGTTGCCTGATTCACTCATCACTATAATGGATGTAAGTTACCTAAAATTCATGTATGTATTAGAAAACTCATTTATTACTGTTGACATAGGCTTTTCCTATGCTCGAGAGAGAAAAAAACATATGTTTTTCTGTAGCTCTCCATTCTGTGGATTGGCTGCAATGGCAAGATCCATATGGCCATATATGTATGGTTACCATGAGATTTTAAAATCGAGTCGTAACATCTATGAGTAGGTTGGGGCCTTGGAGGATGAACATCTTTGAATTTGCTTCACTTCAGTAACTGATGACTTTAGGACCATTGGTTGATAATGACTTCCACATGTGCTCCTTGCAATAATTGATGACCTTTGACAGTCTAATACCTCATATGCTAACACTAACAGTGTGCAGTGAACATCTTTGCACAGACAAACGACTACTCTGCTGTTCCCCAGCAGTTGAAGCAACAGTTGAATGAAAGGTACCCTGGTGCAAGGCGTGCTGTACTGAAGACTGGTGGTGATTTCCCCTTCCTGTCACGTCCAGACGAGGTTAATCTGTACCTTCAGGTATTGCTGCGGATGTGTATGTCGTTTCTGTTTCTTTGTTAGGGGAACTTGAAGAGTAATTATCGAAACATTGTCAGCTACATTTGAGGCGAGTTGGTGTAGAACCGAGGTCAGAGCTGGTCCAAGGCTTCACCCGAAATGGCAGTGCTGGGAGTTCAAAGGATCAGAACGATGGAGGGGACAGCTTTGATAATAGTGGTGAGGACAATGGCCAGCATGGTTCAGGTGGCAGTGATCATGACAGGCAGCATTGTGGATCAGAATCACACAATTCTGATGAGCCAATACCAACAAGCACAATGCTTGCCAATACTTTACTAGGTATGCTCTGCTCAACCCTGCAAGCTTCACCATGGATGTTCATGATATACATCAATGTTTTGTCATTGCTTTTCACATTTATTCCAGATAGCTGTTCCACATATGAGTAATGAATATGCCCTTTTGCCTTGCCTGCAGAACTGGTCATGTAGGAAATCATGGAAGCGTGTTTTGCGGCTATATTGGGGCCATTGTTGCCAGTGGGAAAGCCAAAAGAGCACCTCAAATGATGGAAAGGCGCTTCTGTATGTTTGTATAATATATGCTTGTCTTCTATATTTAGTTATTTACCCAATTTACTGTGTATGTAGCTTGTAAATTGGATTCCATATGCCCGAGACATGATGTGATTGTGCGGCTTTCTTGAAATAGAATACCTCATTGATCTCTCTTTCACTAGTTTCTTGCTAATTTGTTTCAGACCAATTCACTCTAGCTTTCGTGTCTGAATTCAGTTAAATTAAATATGACCATATTACTGATTCTCTGTTTTCCCAGAATTGCAGACTGCTTTTGCTGACGTGATGCAGATCCCTAGCTATTCTTATCATTAACGGATAGCCTGGCTCATGCAGAGTTTCAGACTGATGATTTTTTTATTAGACAATTGTCCAACTTCCTCCTCAAGGAGGTGAGGCTAGCACGTTTTTCTAGAGTAACTCTAGCTGGGTCTCTACTTGAGCTTCTATAGCTAAATATGGATTTTTAGGCAAAAAAATATAGGTCTAGTAGGACTCGTACTAAGGCCCTCAATTTAGGTGGGCATTCAAATCCTCCTTCAATCCTCATTTCTGGGGGGCTAAGGCCAGGTTTTTTCGTGTTTGCTCGCGATTTCTCCTGTGACTCCTAGGCTAGGGTTGAGGCCCCCCTTGGTGGGCGGCCACGACTGCTGTTGCACTCCTGCCCCTTTGTAGCCGTGACTTCTCTGTCGTTATCTCCCTCTAACGGTTGACTCCTGCGCGATTGTCCCACTCTAATTCTCCGTGTTTTGGCCAAGAAAGTATATGACAACTGGGTCCTAGATGTCATTCTCCATTGGAACGAGTTTGAGGGCTCTATTTTGAGGATCATTGCGGGAGTGCAGTCCAAAAAAACAAGGCCTTCAAAAGTGGGGGAGCCATCAAATGAAAAGTGGAGACCCTATTTTGAGGACTATTGCTGGAGTTGCCCTTACTAGCTAAATCAGTCTTCTGATGGCTTGCCATATGATCGTTTGGCAATTCATCTATGCTAACAAAACACCATTGTTGCTCAAAACATTGTTTCCTCATAATGTTGTTTATGAATAACACATAGACTAGTTCATACAGCCACATAAGAACACCTAGCTAGCATGTAGATATGAATAACTCCCCATGTTTCATAATTATCCATGTAGGGACCGTGATGCCTAAGAGGGAAAGTGAATTAGACAACTTAAAAACTACCTTTAAAACTATGGCCTTTAATTTCTATCTAGTTAAAACCTATGCAATGAATAAGCTATCTAGATGTGCAACTAATGTTTTGCTAGTTTAGCTATTTCTACAGTAAAAGAGTTATGCAACCTAGGTTCCAATCTTATCAACTAGTTGTTAACGGTAGTTAACACTCATCATGAACCATCAATATAACTTGTAGAAATGAATGAATATGATCACCAACATAGGTCTAGGGGTTTAAACTGACAAATTACACAAGTTTTGGTGAATTTGTGTTTTCAGGAGGATTTATTCAGGAAACAGGCTAAGTTGACCTATTCGTCAGAGCAAATCGTGATCATCAGCGATGAAACCGACTTAAAGGACCCCTAATCCACCGTCAAGACAAACCACCACGAGTCAAGTCAAACAGGGCTTGGGTGGGGCTGGCCGGCCTCCCTAGCCCACCTCTTGGTTTCTGCTTCGAAAGCCGGTGCTCCATCGCCTCTTAGGGTCAATCTTCACTGTGGATCAAGGTTGGTTCAAATCGAGAGTCCAGATGAAGCGTTTCCATGTATTCATGGGCCCATAGGATGCTTGGTGCCCCCTATAAAAGGACCCCCCTACCTCCTCTAGAAGGTCGTCTCCAATCTCTAGAGAAATCCATCAGAGATCAATATCAAAACACACCAGGAGGATTAGGTCTAAACTCTCTAATGTAGTAGATTAGTATCTTGAGAGTTATGGTCGAGTGGACTCATGTCTAGATTCCGCATCTAGTCTTGGAGGCTTGGTAAGCCATTGTATCTACACTTTCATACTTTATGAGACTTCTATACTTGCATGCTATATTCTTATATATATGATTATGCTTACATTATACACTTAGAAGTAGTCGAAGTTATCATTGTGGGATCGCAGAGCGCTTAGTTAGTGATTGATCATGCTAAGTAGCAGACTATGTGTAAGCGTGGTGCTTATACATTGTAGTGCCTGTGGATGCACCCTACATTTCGGATCAGTGGTAGATCGTGAGAGTGACAGACTCGTTGAGTCCTCTATAGTCCACCTCCCATCTGTAGGCCAAGTAGAACCCGGTTGTGACGGAAATAGCATACTCTGTTTGTGTTTCCTTGTTATGTTATAAGTATGCTTCGGAATATTATTTGAACATAATAATTGAATCAAAACATATTTTTATAGAATTCGGTTGTATATATGGACTAACCGTTGCATGAAAATATTTAAATTTTGTTGAGAATGTTAGGAGATCATTCATAGAAACAAATCAAAGTTTGAGGTATTCTTCAAAATAATTTTACACATCTTTGCCTTAACCTTGTTGAAAATTTGAAGTAGTAGTGAACAATAAAGGCACATTATTCAGAACATGGGATAAAGATTCTATGCTAATTAAAATGTTAAAACCAACTTTTCTGTAGCATAGAAGATGACCTTTAGCTCTATGACAAAACTACTCTTTCTTCAAAAACCATATGCATCCCTTCGGGTATGTGTTGTCCACTAATCTTTTGTAGGAATGAAACAATGAGTAGAGCAAAGGGTCCAAACACAATGCCAAGATCCACAAAAGAAAAAAATAAAAAGATGGCATGACAAAAAAATGAGAAAGAAGGAATGCAACATAGGAGACAAGATGCTCATGAATAGCTCAAGCAAGGAAAGCTTCAAGCAGGAAGAAAAGACCACTACAAGTCATCTACCCTTCATCACATGGTGTCATCACACTCCAATAATGAAGGTAACAACTTAAGGTAAGTGGTCATTATTTAAAAATCTTTCCTTTGATCTTGTATTCATATAAATAAAGAAACAAACATGTTTAAGTTACAACTTTGATTGAGTCAACCTGACTACTCAACATGTCTTGTTCCTTAAGTTTGTTCATAGCACCACTTTCTTGATCTCATAATCTTAACCAAATGAGTTAAAGTGTTGCATATCTTATCTTTAGAAGACGATGGTCATAATCGTGTAAAGTTTGATACATTATGTAAAGATGGACAATCCTTCCATAGGTTAAGTAACTCCACTCTTTTTATCAAATGTATTCAAATGCCACATTCATACTCATCTTTCTAATCTTATCACTCATGTTAGAATGAGCGATATGATGCATAACATCAAACTATCATATTCAATGTGCGTAAGATTAGAGAAGAATAAATAAAGTTTTAGTTCTGTTGGTGTTTTCCCACCAATAAAGCTCATGCACTTGATCTCTACCTTGTCTTTATTAGCAGAACACACACTTCGAGCAAAGTGTGGGGGAGTCGATCCCCTAAATTCTACAAGTAAAAGTTTTGAACCCGCAATAATGATGCACATAAGATGTTGCCAGCTTGTACGTACTAATAATGCCTGATTTCAAAATGCTGAATAAGGATGAACCTGTCAAACCAAAATCAAATTTGAAATCAAGACTAGTTTGGCAGAAGAAGGTAGCACCACTATTGGAAGCACCACTACAGGAGGCGCCACCACAAGAATCCTCGTTTTTAAGAGCAAACCGACTTACTCGATCAATGAACTTCACAAGAAGTCCTGATCGAAGGATTTAAAACACCGAACCTTCATCGAAAGGTAACTCGGTAGTTACCCATATTTATTTATTGCATAAATTTTATTTAGCATTTACATTCTTGCATTGCATCTAAAATAATAATAATGCTTGCATAATCATATAATGTAGATACATAACTTTTGAACTTTAGCATGTTTATTTGTGCATTGCATTTAGAAAGCTTGTATGCACAACAAATATAAAAAGAAAATTAAAAAGTTTTAACTCTACATAATAAATTGGCAACGTATCTGGTACAAACCAATCTCTCCGTGCAACCGTGCAAACTTCTAATCTGGGTCACATGATGTTGATCTAAGGGGCGCATGGGGATTGAGTAATTTTGCGCTTAACCATCCGCTCCTAATCACACTTTTGCAAATCCCCCTCCCACTCCCCCCTGCGTCCCCTTGGATCAACATCATGTGGCCCAGATTAGAAGTTTGCATGGTTGCACAGAGAGGTTGGTTTGCACCAGATACGTTGCCTAATAAATTTAACTTAGTTTAGTCTCACTCTAAGTTTTACATCAAGTAAATGTTTAAGCCCCATATGAGCAATCTTGTGGCGTGTAACAATATGAATGTTCTTTGTGGTGGCAATAATAATAAAAATAAAAAACATAGAACTTATAAAAAAATAAATTAAAAGCCAACTTTGGGGAGATACATCCCCATGAATAAGTTAGCTTGGGGGAGGTGCATCTCTAATTATCTAGGTAAGTATTTTTACGGTTCATTTTATTTTTAAGCATTTCTAGTAATAACATAAAATAAAAATTATGTGTGATAGTTTTCTTTAATATGCTTAGTACCAATAAAATAAAATAAATATAATCGTACTTATAAATAAGAAGACATGTTAGTCACTTATAATAAAAAGGGAGTTTAAGAGTTTCTCTTCAATAAACTTTTGATGGACATGATGAATAGTTGCTCTATTGTAATTCCTTTCAAGTGCCTAGTTTTTAGTCCGAAATTCTCCCGAGTATTGGATAGACTTGATTTGATATAAGAACTTACTTGGAACTTGATACTCGTGGGTAGCGTATGCTTGATCTATGTCTAGGCGGTTGATGGATATGATATGAGATGGTATGAGTTGCTATTTATCCTATTCCAAAAGTGAAACTAAGTTTTGGAATATTTTCTTTTAAAAATGAAAAAATCAATCATGACGAGTTCTTGCATGACAAAGCTAAAATTCCTACCAATGCCATATATATTTAGACTAGTAAAACCTTCCACTTATATGTTGCTTGTATATGTGATGAATTTTGTCGAGCTTTGTTGACCCTTATGAGAAACTTATCACATTTTTAAAAATCAAGATCACATACACTCCACCCAAATATGCACTACTCCTGCACTGTGAGTAGGTGCAAAAACATGCTTTCCATTTAAATCCACCTAAAAATATTCTACTCCTACACCAGGGTAAACACAAAAATATGCTTGTTTAGGTCTACACAAAATAAATGCTCCAAGTTTTTGTTGATATCTCTCTCAAGGTTTTGTTGCAAAAAGAGGCATGAGACTATCATCCAAAAAAGAGAGAAAAGAAAGAAAAAATATAAAGAAAAAAAAGATGAGAATAAAGATAGCCCATGTTCTCACAAAATTATTCCATGTCCCAATAAAGAGAGATATATGTCAAGGAGCATAGTAGAATTAGGTTAGCCACCATATATCCGCTAAATATTCCACACACATGCACACCTTGATTTGATTGTATGATATTTTTTGTCTTTGAATCAATTGTTTGACTTTACAATATATGCATTGCAAGTATGCTCTCTAGTTTTACTCTCTACCTATAAACTCCACAAAGGCTTTAGAAGAAAAGGCAACAATAAGATATGCCTCGGAGAGGATGTACAAATACCACATAAAAGAGAGCTTAGAGAGTGAGGATCCAAAAATACCACATATAGAGGAATCTGAGAGTGTCATACAAAGAAATCTCTGAGTTTTATTTGAAAACTTATAAAACCTCTGGAATAATGTTGAACAAAAAAACAAGAGACATAGTGCTTGACTTGATTGTTCTATCTGTCAACTGCTCAAGACCCAAGTGAAGGCTAACAAGCCCCATAGTTGAAGGTAATATAGGTAAGTTTGAAAGTTAAGTCAGTTTATTATAATCCGAAGAAGAATTTTTGATTGAATGCTTGTGTACTTTTGAGAAGTGAAAGCATTGTATCAACTCCTGTTCTATTGTTTAAGTTTACCTTTGCTCAGGGACTGACAAAGGGTAAGTTTGGGAGAGTTTGTTGATGGTAGTTAACACTCATCACAAACCATCAATATAACTTGTATAAATGAATGAATATGATCACCAACATAGGTCTAGGGTTTTAAATTGATAAATTCCACAAGTTTTGGAGAATCTGTGTTTTTAGGAGGATTCATTCAGGAAATAAGCTAAGTGGACTTATTCGTTGAGCAAATCATGATCATCCATGATGAAACCAACTTAAAGGACCCCTAATCCACCGTCCAAGACAAACTACCACGTATCAAGTCGAACGGAGCTTGGGTGGGGCCAGCCAGTGCCACCTATAGGCCGGTCGGTCTGGCCCACCTCTTGGTCTCTGCTTCGAAGGTTGGTGCTCCACTGCCTCTAAGGGTCAATCTTCACTGTGGATCGAGGTCGGTTCGAATCAAGAGTCCAGATGAAGCATTGCACAGATTCATGGGCCTATAGGATGCCTGGTGCCCCTATAAAAGGGCCCCCTACCTCCTCCAGAAGGCCATCTCCAATCTCTAGAGAAATCCATCAGAGATCAATATCAGAACACCCTAAGAGGATTAGGTCTAGACTCTAATATAGTAGATTAGTATATTGAGAGTTAGGGTCAAGTGGACTCATGTCCTGATTCTAGATCTAGTCTCGGAGTCTTGATAAGCCATTGTATCTACACTTTCATACCTTATGAGACTTCAGTACTTACATGCCATATTCTTATCTACATGATTATGCTTACATTATACACTTAGAAGTAGTCGAAGTTATCATTGTGTTTATGCATACGATCGCACAACGCTTAGTTAGTGATCGATCATGCTAAGTAGCAAACTATGAGTAAGCGTGGTGCTTGTTGACGGTAGTTAACAACCATTATATATGGTCAATAAAACATGTATAAGGGCATAATTGTGATCACCAACAAAGGTCTAGGGGTTTAAACTAACAAATTCCATGAGTTTTGGTGAATCTGTATTTTCTGCAGGGTTTATCCAGAAAACCGTCAAGGCAGACCTACATGTCAGAATTAATCATGCTTATCCATTGTGAAACGGACACTAGAAGGTTCCAAAGGACTCTAGAGGACCCCACACCAAAGTGGGAGTCGAGGGGCTACTAGGTGCAGGCCGCCCGGCCCCTAGGGCCACCCATCAGCCTCTGCCTCATTTTGTTGGTTCTCCACCGCCTCCTAGGTTGCATCTACGCTGTTCTTTAAGTCAGTTTGATCCAAGGACTCACGATGGATGCTTTGGCCTATATAAACAACCTTGTACCCCCTCCCTCAGCAGATCCCTAAAACCCTAATTCATATCATAAGGATCAGAGCCAGCTATCAAGAGAAGATTAGTCCTCCATAGGATCTAGTCTTGTAAATTATAGCGAGATAGAGAGTGAGGGAAGAGTTTAAAGGAGGTGCTGGCCTGTCGATGCTCTCTCTACGGCTTGTACCATGGCAGATCCAAGTTCTACTTGAGCTTGACTTTGAGATTTCTCTGGTAATCAACTTCTGATTCAAGTAAGTAATTGTTTATATTGTTCATTAGGATCACAACTCTCTTTTGAGTGATTTAATCTATAGACACCCTAGGTTAAAGTATCAATTGTAAGTGTAAGATTGGTGCTTAGACTTGGGTTAATCGTGGAGGCCCCCTGCATTCTGGAAGGTGGTAGATCACATGTGTGACATAAGTTCTATATAGATTGTACTATATAGCTTCGTTGATCCTTTGTAGTCCACCTCCCATCTGTAGGCGCACGTAGGACGCGGTTGTGAAGGAAAACATCCTCTATAGGTGTATTTCCTTAGTAATGTTCCTAGTTAAATAGTAGAAGACATAGCTTACCCAAATTAGAAGTAGAGAACCTCAGTTATCCTCTCTATGCTCTTATTTATCCTAACCTTGTTGCTACCCCTAGTTAAGTTAGACTGTAGTTAATCTCACATGTTTTCCTGTGGATACGATACTTGGAATACCTCCGGGTGAAAGCTACAGCGGTATCCGTGTATTTGTGGATTTATCTATGTATGTTAATAAATACCAATAGTGCTTTTACATAGTAGTGCCTATGGATGCACCCTATATTTCGGATCGATGGTAGATCACGAGGGTGATGGCCTCGTTGAGTGCTCTTTTGTCCACTTCCCATCTATAGGCCAAGTAGGACCCGGTTGCGATGGAAATGGCTACTCTATTGTGCTTTTCCTTAGTAATGTCCCTTATGCATAGATATGAAGTTAATCTTTTGCTATAACTAAGTACATATGCTTGTAGTAAGAATATCATAGGAATCTACCTCACCCGTTATATGCCCAAGTTACCACATTTATTTAATCATTAATGATCTATCCCTTAAATGTCATTATGCTTAATTCCTATCATTACATTTACCTCTGCTATGCTGGTATGTTAGTAGATGCACCTTTGTTATTATTCAATAAATCTTTATTCCATTGTTTCCGTAAAATATAAATAACGATACCTGGAATACTCAAGTCAAGCCAAGTCAAACTTGGTCAACCAAAAGTCAAACGAGCGATCGCCGTTAGGAGAAATCTCATGAGAACTTCAACTAGGACTCCTTATCTGCTCTGAAGCTAGGCAAGACATGTGTGAACCCTGAGATTAGCCTAAAAGCTAAGAACCCTGATCCTTAGCTCAATTGCACAAAGATAGAAATCTACCGGACAGTCCGCTGGAGTCACCAGACCATCCGCTAAGAAGTAGAGACAGCAGAATTAGTGGAAAATGAGCTATTGTCCATTATGGGGCATGGCCCACATGTCAACATGAAATGGAGATATTTCTCAACAGCTAAGTCTCAGCTCCACTCACTCCCCTTTCATTCCCCTCACTTCCTCTCTCTAGAATGAAGAATAAGAGAAATGAAAGGATGAACTAGAGTGAGAAAGTGAAGAAGAAGATGAAGAGAATTTAGTCTACAAAGGGTAGCAAGATCAACATTGGATCAAGACCTTGAGCTTCAACATCTCATCTCATGGTTAGCTCAAGAACTCTTTTCTCATTATCTTGACATCAACCCTCAAACCCTAACCTAAGTTTCTTCCTTTGCATGGATGAATCATGAGGATTGCTTGGAGTTTATCATCTCAAGGGTAAGAATCAAGGATGCTATAACTCAGTCCTCTCAAATTTACCCTTAGATATTCTCTTATTTGGATTTTTGGGATGTATTGCAAGAAATGGTGGAATCCCTCTCATTAGCTTAGAAACAAGGTTGTTAAGAATTGGATCATTAATCTTGGTGACAAGCAACTCACCAAAACCCCAAGCTAAGTTGTCATGCTCAATCTCAATCCCTCAATCTCTTTTAGGATTTTAAGTGAATTAAGGTATCACTAGTTGCATTAGCTAGCTGAAGCCAAGACTCTAGCTATCCAAAGCCTAGCAAGCTACCCAAACCACCATAAGACTACCTTGTACATGCATGGAGGCCCCAACCCAACATCTAGGTATGAATCCCCAAGCCTTCACCCAAAAACACAAGAACATAGGTTCTATCACCAAACCGACGGAGAGTCCATCAAAGTTATCAGAGCATCCGCCATCCCTTTAACCCAGTTGCCAGAACCTTATCTCCCTTTGGTATGATTTAGCAGAGTGTCCACGGTTTGTGCCGGAGTGTCTGCTAAATTATATAAACCAACACCGAGTGAACCTGAGAACACCTAGTTCCTACCAGAGCGTTCATGAAATCTCACAGAGTATCCGTTGAGTTATTAGCTTGAATAACCAATGAACCCGATGAAAGGTCCTTATTTGGTTATGGTAATTGAGTGACAACCTAGGTGGACTAATATGTGTTTATGTGAGATACACAGAGAATTAGTCCACAGATAAATATGTGATGAAGGAGCTTAATGCATATGATAAATGACATGGAGTCATGTGGTGATGGAGAAGATCAAGGCAAGACTTGACTTGATGGACCGGTTGCTAGAGTGAAGGACAAGTTGGAGGCTTTGAAGAGTTAAACCGCATGGCGGGGAAGCTTAGGCAAGACTTGGCGCCAATGGACCAAGGCAACGGTGAAGAGCAAGTGAGGTCAAGATCGATGAACCAATAAGGTCACATGATGATATGAAGTGGATCATATCATTTGTGATGATGTTGGTGCTTGTGTGGCATCAACATTGGAGGAGATGGAATGGAATGCGCAAGACAAAGGTATAACATATATGGCATTTCATTTCATCGGTCTAAGGTTGAGTAGAGAAGGTATAATGTTACTAGGATAGACTGGGTTTAGGATAGATAGCCGTACTATAAAGAGGGGAAATCTTTTAGTTGCAACGGTTATCTAGTGCCACTATGTGTGAGCTTCTTTTGCATATGACTTTGCACTTAGTTACGTGGTGAGATGCACGAGAAAGCCCGGGAAAATTCTTTGTGAAAAGCTAACTTAAGTGCCTAATTTATTTTGGAATATTTTGGTGAAGTTAGCAGTTGAAAAGGGCTTGTGCAACCTAGACCAGAATTTCTTGCTTATGGAGCAAAATTGCTTGGTAGGGGTGCTCGGTTTGGGTGCTCTATTGGGTGCTCTTTTAATCAACAATTCTCTCTAATCAGCGAGAAATTCTTGGTTAGGAATAGTGAGCGGGGACCGCCTATGTTAGAGAGAATGAAAGCCACCGCTCCTTTCCTTTGCATGCATGTGGGGGCAGCCCATCAGAGAGAGCAATGGAGCTCAACCAACAATTCTATTGGCTCAGCAAGAAATTCTTGGTGAGCAATAGTGCATGGGGACCAGCTTGCATGCGTGTCAAAGAGAGGTGTTAGCTGTTGTTGTCGATGTCCGTTTGAACTAGAGAGAGGGAGGAAGCTTTGTGCAAGTTGCGCTCAGCACCATGTCATTTGTTTGTTGCTGACACTTTGCCGTCTATTCCTACCATTGCCGCTCGACTCTTTGCTATTGGCTGCCAAACATTGGAACCATGGAGCCATGCATCAGTGTGTTGGTGCGCCTGTTCCTATGACCATAAGGAGAACCGAGGGAAGTGGCCATTGCGGGCCTGGTGAGTGCGCCGGGAGGAGAGAGATAGTGCGGCTAGGGGTAAAAGGGTTTGCCCCCTTCCTTTCTTCTGCAACAGCTCATTCCCCATTCTTGCATCTAAGGACTAGGGTTCTTCTGTCTCCTCTCTATCTCCCATGATTTGTGCTAAAATTCCTATGAGAGATTGAGTGATCTATGTGGGAAAGGTTGAGAGCTTGAAGATCCACCTCCTTTCTTCTCCCTCTCTAAGCTTAGTGCTAATTTATGAGAGAGATTGAGGACCTAGTGTGTGCATTCAAGATTTGAATTTGGTGGCACTACGTAATCTTTGTGATTGGGGATTTCTTGTTACTCTTGGTCATTGCCATCACCTAGATGGCTTGGAGGTTGTGGTCTCCATCGTGAAGCCCACGAGAAGATTGTGTGGTGCTCTGAAGAAGAGATTGTGAGGGGCATTATGCTCGCCCCGCGGGAGCTGCGAAGATCAACTCTAGTAGAGCGTGTCATTCAGCTATCCTCACTTTTGTTGTAGGTTCTTGCAGCACCCAATGTGTGGGCTAGGTTTGTGAAACACCTATTAGCTATCGAACCACCAAGTGAACGATCGAGACAACGAGGACTAGCTTGGTGGCAACCAAGTGAACCTCGAGAGAAAAATGGTTTATGAACCTCGAGAGAAGGCATACACCATAAATGCCTTGGTGAGGATCCAGAAATACCATAAAGGAGAGATATGAAAGGGTCATACATAGGAATCTCTGAGTTTTATTTGAAAACCCTACAAAACTCTAGAATAATGGTTGATCAAAGAGCTTGAGACATAGTGCTTGACTTGACCGTTCTATCTTTCAACTGCTCAAGACCCAAGTGACGGCTACAAGCCCCATGGTAAAAGGTAATATGGGTAAGTTTGAAGTCAGGATAGTTCGTTCTAATCTAGAGGAGAGTTCTTGTTTGAACGCATGTGTACTTTTGAGGCGTGAAAGCATTGTAGCAACTCTTGATCCATCACTGAGTTTATCTTTGCTCAGGGACGAGCAAAGGGTAAGCTTGGGGGAGTTTGTTGATGGTAGATAAGTATCATTTTTTAACCGTCAACATAGCATGAAAAAGGACTAAACAATAATTACCACTTAGATATAAGGGGTTTACTGACATAATTCTATGAGTTTTAGTGAATATTTGTTTCTATAGGGTGCCAGCTGAAAAGAACTAAGGAAGGCCCACATGTCAGGTTTACATAGAGACAACAGGGCCACACATAACTTTTCTGTAATCTAGAAGATACGAGAAGATCCTAGAAACAAACCGGACACAAAACAGGCCCGAAGGTCGGGCGGGCGCCCTACCCAGGTGGCCAATCAGGGTCCACCTCCTAGATCATGCCTCCACCGTGTTTGAGGATGAATAATAATCATTGATCAAGGTCGGTTTGATCCAAGGGTTGTGGTGCTTCCTAGAGGGCTATATAAGCAAGGCCCCTGGCCCCTAGAGGAGGCATCCCTTGAAACCCTAATTCATTATTTCCTGTGAGGATCAGCAGGGAGGGGTCCCTTGAATGGATCTCTCTCTTAGGGCACATATAAGAGAGATTAGCTTTGTAGTCTCCATGTGATATTAGAGTTCTTCTAGATTAAGAGAGTTAGAGTGGAGGGATGAGTTGGAGGAAGCCCAACATGTCGGTGTCTCCTCTCTGGCTTGTACCTGTGGGATTAAGTCTCCTAACCCAAGGCTTGGTTCTAAGATTCTTCGGTAATTCAACTTCTAATACTAAGTAAGTACGTTGTTATTATTGTTCTATGGTTTACGAGTTTACTTTATTATCTTCTGTGGTAGAGGGTAGGGTAATCGTCCGTAGCATAAGCGTGGTGCTTAGGCTAGAGATACTCGTAGATATCCCCTGTCTGGACGGATCCGTGGTAGTAGCGCGGGACGTGACAATCCCGTTGCTTCCTTTGTACCCCACATCCCGTTAGAAGGATTGGTAGGATTAAGTGCCCTGGTCAAGCATCCTCTGTGGTGTCTCTTTTCCATCGGTATGTCCCCATAGACCAATAATTTCATAGCTTACCATAGGTTGAAACTAGACTATCGTCGTAATCTTCTCTAATCGCTTATATCTTCGCTACCTTGTAGTGCGGCCCAGGGGTTGAGTATAGATTTAGGTTAGTCATCGCACGCTTTCTCCTTGTGGATAAACAAATACAATACTCTAGAAATATCTCCTGGGGTGAAATGCTCACCGATATCCGTGTGCTTGCGGATCCTTTTCTGTGTGCGTTAACAAATATCAACAATTACACCGATGATTACCTCGGTGACGATGCCATCATTATGAGGCTGTTCAACCTCTTCTTCTTCATCCTGTTCTTTAGTCCCACTTTCCTCTAGTCCAAGACCTCTTCCATGATCATGATTAGCACCTCTACCACCATCTCCACGCCCTAGAGGTGGAGGCCTTCTCGCATGTGCAGCAGCTTGCTCTCTACGTCTTCGCTGTTGTCTTACAAGTCGTGCAACAGCTTCCTCTTTAGTTTCATCAGCATCTTCACCTTGGTTGCTTGCACCATCATGAGGTTGGTGACATCCTCTAATTTCAGTCAAAAGGGCCTGAAGGTCTTGTGACAATAGATCTTGCTTGTCTTTTATGCTTTCCTTTAGTTCATTAAATTGCGCCATTGTAACACAATTATCTATCTCAGCTCCACCCATCTTCCTGTAAGGTTAGCTAAATACGAACAATTTGTGGAATAGGAAAACATATGTGGAATCTCACAACCTTGCCTCTCTTACCAACCAAAGCTCTTATGAATTCCTATGGATTATAGTGAAGTAAAGTGTGGTGGTAACAAGAAAGTGATGGTTAGGCGAATACAAGACCAGTGTATCGATTACGATGGCTTGTATGTGGATCTTGGGGGGAATAATTCATAAGGAATGCAATCTAAATTCTAGATATTGTAAAGCTAAATCATAGTCTAAACTAGAAGTTCAATGCCTAGTGCTGACCACAAGATATGAGTGATATAAATAGATCAAACACAAGCGCAAAGATAATTCAGATTTGATGCAAACAAGGAGTATGCTTAGGATGCAAGTGTTGCAATCAAACCCAAGCAAAATTTTGCACCAAAGGATGGATAGCGATCTGGTTATGCAACTGATGAAACTTTCAGCACTTGTGCACATAAACAAATTGATCTTTCAATTCTTCTTTCACAACTTTTCTCAACTCTTTTTTTAACTTTTCTTTCTTCTTCTTTTTTTGACACACTTTTTTTATATAGAACTAAGAACAAGATTAGATATAACACTGGCACACTTTTTTGATAGAAACAAGACACAACTATCAGCTATAACTTGATAGGATCAAAGTTAACACGAAGGATGATACAGGTTTTAGATTTTTTTAGTGGGGATTTTTAGATATATATAAAAGAGTCATAAAGGACATGTGAAGGATCATGATCAGCAACTAAAACAATACTCTAATGGACCAAAACTTAACAAAACTCATAAGAAAAATAGATTGAAACAATGGGCTATGACAAATATTTTTCTAGCTTTTTGATGGATAGGACGAACAAAAATTTATATGTAGCTAAGGGTAAAGATTCCTACCATGGCAATGAAAGCTCTGATACCAGATGATGAGGTCCTTGGTCCCGATCTTCATGACATAGGATCTTAAACTTGATAACCAGCTAAAGAATAGTCAGATAACTTGCTGCAAGCAGCGATAACTAGTGCAACCTGATAAAAAAACTCAAAGCCAACTACCGTCTTTAATCGGCAAACTGAATCGAGGATTCACCCAACCACACTCTCAAAGAACCAACCAACACAACCTACAATCAATCAAGCCAAACCTCGAAGGGAGTAGGAGCACCAATTAGGAGCAGATGAAGCCGCCGCTTCTGTAATCCCGTGAAGGAAATCACAAGAGCAAAGGGGTAGAGATCACTCTCTGAGTTTTGTTAGCACATAGCTAAACAAAGGGGTTTAGATTTTGATTATCAAAAAGTCTCCATTTGCTTAAGAGCATAGGGATATTTATACTAGGAGCAACCCTCCTAGATGAGTGTGAACGTGAGATGGAAATGAAAAGATAGAGTATGTGAAAAGGCTTTCACGAAATGGGTTTTGAGGGGTCTTCACGCAGCTGTCCATTTCCAGAGCAGTCTCCACTAAAAGAGTTGTAACTCCCTAGTGGGAATTCCAAATGATGAGCCATTTGTTGGGTGTGAAAGTAGACTCAATAAGCTTTCCATCCATGTGTAGCATGCATCATGAAACATTGTAGATTCATACAGTTTTGCATGGGAAGTTGCACCAAATTCTGCCCCTAGTAGACTATGTGGCTGTCACTTTTTCCCGGGTCCGGTCATCTGCCCGTGCTACTTTTCATCCCTGTTACTTTTCCCTAGGTCCGGTCATCCATCCGTGCTACTTTTTATTCGTGTTACTTTTCCCTAGGTCTGATCGTCTGCCCCTGCTACTTTTCTGACGGAGCCATTTTCTAGCACTGTGTCTTCCATGTCTTCCTGTGCATACCTGAGTAACATCATGGTAGAACATTTAGGTAGTATAACATTTTTAGAAATATTGAAATTATAATTAGTCATGAATGAATTCACCTGCTCTTGTAGTTTCTTAGCATGGCTTATTGTAAGTGGCCCTTGATTTGTGTCTTTTATGTTGGATGGTGGATGATTGATACTTGAGGTAGCATGTACCGTTGGGCTATCCTCATCATATAGGCGAGCCTTTACCATGGCAAGCACCCTAAGCCGCCCGCCTTGGTTAATATTTATGATTTTTGTTAAATTTTAAACTGAGGGGTTTTACAGTGTTTTATAATTGACATTTAATTTCTAATGCTTTCTAAATTACATAGGAGTAGTAGTAGAAGTGTAGGAAGTGGTAGTAAGAAGTAGTAGTAGAGTAGTAGGAGTTGCAGCAGTGTTGAAGGAGTACTAGTAGTAGTAGAGTTGTATGATTAGTAGTAGTAGTAGTAGGGTAGTAGTAGTAGTAGTAGAGGAGTACAACAATAATAGTAGTAGTAGGAAGAGTAGTTGTTGGTTCCATTACATAAATGTAAAGGCATACATTTGGTTCCATTACATAAATGTAAAGGCATATATATGGTTCCATTACAACAAAAGTTAGTTACATAAAAGTTCTCGTTAATCAATGAGTACATTATTACATATATGTGTGGCATACATATCATTTTGCTGCAAGTGATCCTATGATGGTCTTCTTCTCACCGTTGGGGCGAAACCAGGGCTTCATCTTGGTCTTGTTGACATAGGTCTCAACTTGCTTGATCTTGGGTGGATAATTGGCAAAGAGCGAGAACTCCACGTAGTGGTTGTATTCTTCGGGACTCTACACTCCATCAGCTCCCATGATCCACTACTTTCCTGACACAACCACATGCCTCTTGGAGTCTCTGGGCTTCGTGTAGTAGGCTACCTACATGATGCGATTTGCTAGTACCCACTGATCATCTTTGTAGCCGACACTTTGGAGCTCCACATGGTTAGCCCATACTCATCCATGACAACCACCTTTGGCTCGACCCACTGGCACCAAAAGATGGGTATCTGTAGTTCACCGCCGTAGTCAAATTCTCATATCTCTTCAATCTACCCATAGTATGTCTTGGTCTCCCTAGTGGCCTCGTCGATGCCCTCATATTGAACACCATTGTTCTATGCCACACTCTTCATGTCCTTCTCTTTCATGTGGAATCTGCATCCATTGATGTCATACCCTTGCCACGAGGTGATTTGGGTGGACGGGCCGGACGCAAGCCTCACATCAGCAGATTCTCCATAGGGAGGTATGCCCTGCTATTTGATCCACATCGTGAAATTGATCTTGTGTTGTCTCTATACCCATGCCTCCATGCGTCTGTCATGAGCACAATGGATCTCCTCTAGGTGCTTCTCAACCCACTTGTCCATGACCACTAACTGATTAAGGGCATTTTGATGAGCTTCTTGCACCATTTCTATAACGGAACCGTCCAAATTATAAGAGCACAAGTACAAAAACAATCACCGGAGTGATCAAATTCTCATACTTGAGCCCATATAACTCTGGTAGTCCAATGAAATCACGAGGGATTTCAAACCAACCAACATACAAGCCAAGATCGTAGTGATTCAACATAACAAGTCACATGTTACATCCAGTTCACAAGTAATTCAATATACATCAGAGTTCAACATAGTGATTACAACTTAAGTTCAAAAGTAGCGGAAGCAAGGTAATTTGAAACTAACATTAATCTTATTTCAAATACATTCCAGTACCAAGGTCGACTTCCAACAAAAGCATTATAAAGAAGATAACTCAGAAGGATCATGCCCATGATCACACTCCGCCACTATGGTAGGAGCCAACCAAATTCTTGCAGTAGCAATGATACTTCACAACCTGCAACAAGTGGGGATAAAACCCTAAGTACGAGAAGGTACTCAGCTAGACTTACCCGTCAAAAACTAGAAATAAAGTGACACCAAGGATCATGCAAGACTGATATGAAGTGGGCTAGCTTGACAACATTTTGCATAAAAGCTTAATATAGATAAGTAATCAATAATGCTTAAGCATCAAGTTAATCATCATTAACATGTCATCTATATTAGAACCTATACTAGAGCACTCACTTTATTAGGAGCAAACAATATTAACCATAGCAGGTATAAATTGAGGTAACATTTCCATCGTTATCCAATTAACCATCAGTTCAATTTAATTGAATCTATGTTGCCGCTGCTCAAGTCAAGTGCTCACTAACCGGGAGCGATGACGATTCGAATCGAGTTCCTATCCAGCTAGAGGGGTATTTCTAACACTCACCGCGCAGGCTCCTGCCAGGGTCGCACAAGCCACCTTTCGTACAATTCAGGAGTCGCGGGTTTGACTGATGCCGCATCCCCAAGGGCAACACTCTGCCAGGTGATAGGAACTCTAACCCCCCTTGGTCTCACGCCAATGTCCCCAAGCACATCCTTACTACCTCCAAGATGCGACCTACCATTCGATTCCCCGCCTGAACTGTATTACTCGGCTTCGCGATCGGAACGACTTATCCGGCCAACTAAGTGTTAGACTACGTTCAACATGACTCAAGGACGTACAGCGAATCGGTCCTTAAATGACTCAGACAGGGATAGATCCATACCCAAGACCTCCATGTCTTGTTGCTTCACTATCGTCATCCCGCCCGGTCTCATTTCATTTTATTAACACATGGTTCCTTTCCACGATAGCAAATATAGCCAACCGTGCCATATATGAATATCCCTACATCTCGCAGGTGACAGGAAATCACCTGACTTCTACCGCTTTAAGCAGGGCTAAGCATCTACTCGGTCCTAGTCTATGTAGGATTCAAGGATTCATATACCTGGACAAGGAATGATATAATGCAGCAATGGTTTTCAACCAACTCCTATCACTTAATGCAACAATACTTATAACATATATAGAATTAATTGCTTTGAAGGTTGCTTATAATGCTCCGGGGCTTGCCTGGGATCCGACTCAAGTTAGAGTTTGTCAGGTGAAATCCGTTTGGCGAGCATCCTCCAATCTAGCACTCGTCCGATCCTTCTACCTTCGGGATGGATCCACCAAACACCGTCTTTGGGTTTGGCTCCAACACCATTTCCTTCACATGTTTCTGCTAGCGTACCTATATGAGATGCAAGATGCAAGTGCATGAATACATGGAATTATAATGGACAATGCATCACATACAGTAAACAAGACAAACACCATATTACACTCCACATGCATAGACACTTCATGTTGCTTAAATAAACATCACCCAACCTAATATAAAAAGATGACAAGCATATTAGGCATGGCACACAAGGTTTCACAAGATCTCATATGTATTAACTTAACTACCCTCAAAGGCATAAGTCACACTTAACAATATACAAGCAAATAACTATAATTAGAATTTATCCATTTCTGGACAAGCAAACAGTAGCTTCATAATTCAATCATATCTGGAGTTTTATAAATCCAAATGACTTGAAAGAAGACATTATGGAAAGCTTATGAAATTCTCTACATTTAATTTATAATCATCATAGCATGATTCCAAAGTTTAACATGTTGAATTTACACAAACACAGAAACTGGTCTAACAAGACAGAGAGCAAGCAATTCTGTAACCTAACTTTAAACAGCTACAACTCCTAAACCACATGGCCAAATATCACCAAATTTTAACAGTAGCTAGATATATAAATTATCTACAACTTTTGTATAAACAAGTTTCACAACAAAGCACATTATCATGAAGAACTTTGCCAAGTTTCCAGATCTGTCCAGAAACTTTATTTGCAAGAAATAATTATTAACTTATGTTGCAAACATATAATTGGACAAAACCAACTTTACCAACATTTCACACATGACTAATGGACACCAGAAAACTTAGTGTCCATTTCTAAATAAATTCTTTTAATGCCTTTTCTTAATTTATTTAAATAATTAGGTGGAAATATGAACACATATCAAAAGTGCATAATAAATTCTACCAAAATTACAGTGGATTACATATGCTCGCAGTAGTTTACTGTACAAATTTCAAGCCATTTGGACATACATATCAACCTTTATGAAAAAGACAAATGGCTATTGCAAGAGTTCATGTGAGAGCAAGATGAATCAATAACTCACTCATAATACAACTAAAATTCATGAAATTTTTACCACACATCAAAAATCACATGAGTAGCATGCCACAAAAATTTCACTTCATTTGGAGCCCTACATTTGCAGTTATGAAAATAACAAATACAACTAGTATTAAAAACCTAATCTGAAAAATCCATTTTTACAGCAAAAACATTAAACTAAACATGCCATATTATAGATGTACTGCATAGAGAATTTCAGAAGGATTCCAAAAAGTACTCATTTGCTATTTTACGAATTTTCTATGATTTACTATGTAATTTCAAAGTTCCTGCAAAATCATCACAAAACAGTCCTCGCGACACTATTCATCTGAGTCTACAGCTGTGCAGATAGGCCCCTCCCTTACTCCTAATTCAAGCTCGTGGTCCTTGATGGGATTTGGAACAGAGGAGGGCGCTGGAGCTCACGGAAGCCGGCCGTAGGAGACTTGTCGGCCGTGGCTGAGGGGCGGGGGAGCACCAGGGGGTCTCCGCGCACCTGCCGGTGCCCTTGCCTTGCTTCGCGAGGGTCCGAGGCAAGCCGACCACGGAGGCAGTGACTAGCAGCGGCAGCTGCTCCGGTGGTGGCGGCCACGGTGACGGAAACAGCCGGCAGCAGCAGGGAAGGGTCACGGGTGTGTCGAGGATGCGAGGCACACCCACGAACGGCCGCAGCTAGGACCGCGGCTGCCCTTGGCCGCTTGGCCGCACGGCGCCTGCGGCGCGCGGCTGTTTGCCATGGCCGGCAAGTAGCGGCAGCGAGCGGCTGGACCACGGTGGAGGCATGGAGGCGCGGCATGGAGGCGGTGGTGCCTGGGGTGCGGCCATAGTGGAAGATGGAGGAGGAAGCGACAGCTGCTGCGGGCTGCTGCACTGCTCGGCCATGATTGTCGAGCGGAGGAACAGACAGCGAGAGGAAGAGAATGGAGAGAGCAGGGAGGCAGGGCTCGGCCTCGGCTTTTCCCCATTTGGAGGAGCGACGTGGCGAGCATGCGACGAGCGCGCGAGGCACGCGACAGCGAAGGGCTACGGCCGATCGGCCATGATGAGCACACGAGCACACCAGCAGTTCAACTCTGAAGAAGCTACTAATACTACCGCGAAATTACAACTAAACATCAAACTTCCTCCTTTCGTAACTCATAAACCGTTTAGTTCTGACACGAGATGTAGTAACCAAAGTTGTAGAGCTACGCGAGATCTCCAACTTTGCTTTAAGTGTCAAAGTCTGATTCGGCCTCGTTCAAGAGATACGAGGCTCCAAAGTAGGCTACACAAAACTTGAAAACTGAATTCAGTTTCAAGCCGACTGAAACTACATTTTTCTCCACTTCGTATTTCCTAAACTGAATGATTATTCGGCTAACCAATTGTTCCTGATGATAGAGCTATATGAGTACTCCAACATTGCTTATCGGAGTTTGCCTAAAATCAAAATGGTTTGCAAACTAAACTTTGCCGAAGGTGGGTACCATGAAACTGAAAACTGCAAGTTCAGTCTACACTTAGCAAAATTTCAGGGTTCCAAAAAAATAGCTCGGGATTCAAACTTTGACCCACTGTTTGGCTACCTTAGAGGCTAAACTAGGTTTTGGTCCTTAAACAAAAGTTGTTGTCCTTAACATGCACTCCAACTTTCATTACAGGATGAAGGTTTGGATCCATCTGTTTTGCAAGATAAAAAGATCCAAACTAGGTTACCCGAAGTTAAACCGCAGTTAGGACTTAGCCAAATTTTCCAAGTGCCAAATCAGCCCCTATTCCTGACTTGTGGGCCCTTTTTGTGCATGTTCCACACATTTTCGTGACTTGACTATTAAACAAAGTTTGTTCCTTATAAAATTTGCTATAACTTTGTTAAAGGGTGCACAGTCATGCAAAGCTTCTAGGTCACACTTTTGAAATGGTCAAACAAAAGGGTTCTAGGGTCCATACATGGTCAACCATCACTTAGAAGCACATTTAGGCAAAACGATCAACATGAACATTGTTCTATTAAGTGTCCTAAGTGTAGTTAAGGTGTTGTAGAGGCCAAACATACCCACCATGCATAGGTTGCACAAAAGTGTAGGCCTCGCGTGCACTGAAACATAGAAATCGCTATAATTGAAATGCTTGTTTCAAAGCTCTATTTCAATTGTTTCATGTGTTTGTTTCGAGGTACATGCTACATATGTTTCACTAGGTTGTTCCACATGTGTCCAAGATGTGTTGCACCTGTTACATTTGTATGTTGCATAAACACTAGTTCACATAGAATGTAAGGCATGTTTCCTTGTTTCAGATGCATGTTTCAGTTATAATCCAAACAAGCATATAACTTATCATTTCATGTCACTTTTTTTATTCCAAACTTCATGAAACTTTTCTAGGGATCAATATAGATAGGTACCAAGGTGAGACACATGAAGATATTGCAATAATGCCACCCAAGCATGTATCTTGAAAAGGGGCCTATATGTAAAGCAATGGTGCAACATCTAACTTTAGGTTAGGCTTATGTTTATAGATTCAGCTTTGACATCTTCATCTCCACTTAATCTATCATGTTTGAGCTCAAACCTACTACTTAATGAGTGACAAACACCTGGGGTGTTACAATTTCATCCTCAACATCGATGCGTACTTTCCTCCCTGTGCACCCCATCCTCAAGATTCTTCCTTCATGTAGAGGGATGGGAAACCCAGTCGCATTTCCATCCTGGATGTATTTGGTACAATAGTTAATGGCCTCCTCTGTTGTGTATGCCTCGATCATAGAGCTCTTTGGGTAAGCATAGTTAAGGACGTACCTGTTCAGGGTCGACATGAACCTATCATATGTCCACATCTAGTGCAGGTAGACAGGACCAAGTTCCTATATCTAATCAACCATGTGCATCATTAGGTGTGGAATAATATCGAAGAAAGATGGTAGGAAGCAAATCTCGAGCTAGCAAAGAGTCTCCATGATGAACTGTTTTAGGCCTGGCAGCTCAGCTTCATCGATGACCTTTTGTGTGATGAAGTTGAAGAAGTAATAGAGGCGTGTGGTGACCATCTTCATGTACTTTGGACCGATAGCTCTTATCACAATTGGAAGGAACACCGTGAGCATGACGTGGCAGTCATGTGCGTTGAAGCTAATTAGTGTGAGGTCCTTCATTGAGACTAGGCTCTTGATGTTGGAAGAGAACCCGGTCGGCATCTTCATAGCCCAAAGCCACTAGCACATGGCCCTCTTGTCGTCTCTCGTGAGGTTGCAGCTTGTGCCCGGAAGGTCCACTTTCCCGCTCTGTGCCGCCAATGTCAGGTGAATTTCAGTCCTGTTGTTTTGGTTCACTAGATCCATCTGTGATTTAAACCATCCTTCATCTTAGTCTTGATGTCTAGTAGGATCTCGATCATGCTCTCAAAGACATTCTTCTCTAGGTGCATGCAGTCGATGGCATGGGGCGTATCTAGCTCCTTCTAGTACAATAGGTACTTAAAGAAACAAGACTGCTTCTTGAAAGGAACTGGGGCGATAGGCGGTTGTTCCTCCTCCACCTTATCCCACTTCCTCTTCTTCCTTGTCGTGGTCCCATCTTCCTCTTTCTTCTTCTTCCTAAACTCGATGTTCATGCCCTTCACCATGTCAAACACCTTTTGCCCATAACTCGCCTTTTCGGGCTCGTCAATTTTAGGCTTGGCCTGGTTGTTGAAGTACTGATTCATCGAAGGATGCCGGTACATGTGCTTTTGGTCGAGGAATCGCTTGTGTCTCATGTGCACCAACTTCTTGGATGAATTAAGATAAGTGTAGCAGGTACCGTCAATGCAAACTACACAACCTAACTTACCTTTGATCTACCCCGACAGTGAAAAAGACCAAGGAAATCGATGATGGTGACAAAGATGATGGCTTTTAGAGTGAACTTCTTTAGGGATGCATCCATCATCTTGACCCTGTCTTCCCATAGTATCTTCATGTCCTCCATGAGCGGCACCAAGAACACATCTATATCATTGCCTGGCTGCTTTGGTCTAGAAATAATACAGGTTAGTAAAAGATACCTATGCTTCTGACATAGCCAGGGAGGCAGGTTGTAGATGGTGAGGATAATCGGCCAAGTGCTGTGGGAGCTGCTAAGGTCACCGAACGGGTTGATCCCATAAGTACCCAGCGCAAACCTTACGTTCCTTGCTTCATCACCAAACTCCTTCGGGAAATTGGCATTGAAGCAATTCCACTGCTTGCCATCGGATGGGTGTCGCAGCTTGCCATCATCCTTCATGCGTTCTACCGATGCATGCCTGGACATTAGCTTCACATCCTCTAGGTTCCTAAATAGAGTAGGCGATCGATCACGGGCAAGTACCACATTGATAGTGTAAGACTTTTTCTCTGCATGTAACGCTCTTCTTCCTCATCCTCAGGAGATAGGATCTACTTCTTGGTCATCTTCTTCTTCTTTGGCCCTCTCGAGGGTCCCTCATCATCCACGTCCGTGCAACAACTGGTATTCCTCTTGTACCGACTCACGCCACAGTGCGAACAGCTCTACAAGTTCTCATACTTGCCCCGATATAGGATACAGTGGTTAGGGCAGGCGTGGAACTTTTTAGCTTCATCGCCACTGGCCAAATCATCTTCTTTGCCCGATAGGTATTAGCGGGCACCTTGTTACCCTCTAGGTATGTGTCAGCAAGGATACGTAATAGGTCGTTGAAGCTAGTGTCGGACCGCCCATGGTGAGCCTTCAACATCAGCATTTGGAGGTCAAAACACAACGTCATCCAATGCTTCGGACAATCCTTATGTAGGGGATCAATTGCCACCTGCTTCATCTCTTTGAAATTCTCTAGCCACTTCGGATTCCCAAATGAAATGTCGTCATGGTCCATACGGTTAGCAAGATTTACAAAAAAACTCCGCATCTTCGGCATCCAACACATCAGCCTACTCACCATCCCCACCACCATCATTGTCTACCATGTCTTGTAAAAGATCACTAATGGTGATGTAATCATGATTTGCACTGTCATCACCCGTTGCTGCTGCTAATGATGAGGGTTGTTGTCCTCCGTCATTCACCACCACCGCTGTCGATGTCATCGACGAGTTTCCTTCGAATGCACCAGTGGCACTCGGATCGGCCTTACCATGATACTTCTAGATGGTGTAATCCTTGATGAAACCATACCAGACCAAGTGAGATTGCACACGTTATCTTGCTGGGCAAGATTGTTCTTGCAACTATTGCACATACAAAGCATGAGCTCCTGACCTAGACTCAAGCGATGCTTTTTTGCCGCGGCAACAAAAGTTCTCACATGGCCCAAGAAAGATAGATCGGTACCTAGCCTCGGTGCCTTGTACATACATTCCCTGTCCATGACCGTGACCTTGCACATGCAATGAGAAAGTTATATAAGCAGAGCAGTGTAAGAAAAATGCATCCTAGTAGCTCTAGATCTAGTTTTCTCTCTCCTCCATTTGGATCTAGATCTAGAGAAAAAGCACCTAAATCATGTAAAAGAGGAGAATGAGAGCTAGAGAGTAAGAATCGACCTCTTGCGGTGCCCCCTTCACCAAATCTAAGGGCAAAACCTCCCCCCTCTAAAATGGCCACTTTTAGGGTTTTGAGCTCAAAACCCTAAAAAATAGAGGAGCCGCGGGAAGAAGGGGTGGTGGTGACTGTATATATAGTGCAGAGTTAACTAAGACAGGCAACATAACGTAACCACCTCGGTTAATCGTACATTAATGGAGGCAGTTATGCTATGACAAACACCTTGGTTAATCATTTTAACCGAGGCAGGCGGCATAAGGCAACCGCCTCAGTTAATGCTGATTAACCGTGGTGGTTTACTCAGGACAACCGTCTTAGTTAATCCATTAACGGAGGCGGTTACGTTATAGCAACCGCCTCAGTTAGTGATGATTAACCGAGGCGGTTTCCTTATGTCACCCACCTCGGTTAACATATTAACCGAGGCGGTTGCTGGACCGGTAGCCCAACCACAATTAATCGAGGCGAGCAGCCAGCCCAACCGCCTCTGAGGGGGGTTTTCAAAAGGTCATGGTAAAGTTTTTTGTAGCAGTGCAATGCTAAAAAATAAGGCTACATAAGGTAAATTAGAGAGCACAAATTACTAGCTATTCAAACTAAGCAAGGCAACTAATTTACTACAAAAGTAAACTAATTACACAAGGGAGCTACTTCTATGCTACACAAGCAAGAAGGTAACTAGCAAGCTACACAAGCTAACTAATTACAAGAGCAACTACACAAGCACAATATACATGAAATTAAATATAGGCTTGTGTATAGGGAGTGCAAATCAACAGGAAGAACAATGTTGACATGGTGATTTTTCTCTCGAGGTTCACTTGGTTGCCACCAAGCTAGTCCTCGTTGTCTCGATCGTTCACTTGGTGGTTCGATAGCTAATAGGTGTTTCACAAACCTAGCCCACACATTGGGTGCTGCAAGAACCTACAACAAAAGTGAGGATAGCTGAATGACACGCTCTACTAGAGTTGATCTTCGCAGCTCCCACGGGGCGAGCATAATGCCCCTCACAATCTCTTCTTCAGAGCACCGCACAATCTTATCGTGGGCTTCACGATGGAGACCACAACCTCCAAGCCATCTAGGTGATGGCAATGACCAAGAGTAACAAGAAATCCCCAATCACAAAGATTACGTAGTGCCACCAAATGCAAATCTTGAATGCACACACTAGGTCCTCAATCTCTCTCATAAATTAGCACTAAGCTTAGAGAGGGAGAAGAAAGGAGGTGGATCTTCAAGCTCTCAACCTTTCCCACATAGATCACTCAATCTCTCATAGGAATTTTAGCACAAATCATGGGAGATAGAGTGGAGACGGAAGAACCTTAGTCCTTAGATGCAAGAATGGGGAATGAGCTATTGCAGAAGAAAGGCAGGGGGCAAACCCTTTTACCCCTAGCCGCACTATCTCTCTCCTCCCAGTGCACTCACCAGGCCCGCAATGGCCACTTCCCTCGGTTCTCCTTATGGTCATAGGAACAGGCGCACCAACACACTGATGCATGGCTCCATGGTTCCAATGTTTGGCAGCCAATAGCAAAGAGTCGAGCGGCAATGGTAGGAATAGACGGCAAAGTGTCGGCAACAAACAAATGACATGGTGCTGAGCGCAACTTCCACAAAGCTTCCTCCCTCTCTCTAGTTCAAACGGACATTGACAACAACAGCTAACACCTCTCTTTGACACGCATGCAAGCTGGTCCCCATGCACTATTGCTCACCAAGAATTTCTTGCTGAGCCAACAGAATTGTTGGTTGAGCTCCATTGCTCTCTCTGATGGACTGCCCCCACATGCATGCAAAGGAAAGGAGCGGTGGCTTTCATTCTCTCTAACATAGGCGGTCCCCGCTCACTATTCCTAACCAAGAATTTCTCGCTGATTAGAGAGAATTGTTGATTAAAAGAGCACCCAACAAAGCACCCAAACCGAGCACCCCTACCAAGCAATTTTGCTCCATAAGCAAGAAATTCTGGTCTAGGTTGCACAAGCCCTTTTCAACTGCTAACTTCACCAAAATATTCCAAAATAAATTAGGCACTTAAGTTATTTTTTCACAAAGAATTTTCCCGGGCTTTCTCGTGCATCTCACCACGTAACTAAGTGCAAAGTCATATGCAAAAGAAACTCACACATAGTGGCACTAGATAACCATTGCAACTAAAAGATTTCCTCTCTTCATAGTACGGCTATCTATCCTAAACCCAGTCTATCCTAGTAACATTATACCTTCTCTCTCTCACCCTACTTCTAATAGGTCTATCTGGAGCTCATAGGTGGGAGACAAGGAATCCATACTTGCAAACATTTATTGCATAGTCAGACATATGGATCCAGGAGGGACAAGTCTAGCCATACAATCAAATCAAGATGTGCATGTGTGTGATCCTAAATATGGGTTGAGTGGATATGTATATAGTGGTAATGATGGTAGATGTAAGTGGAAATAAAGGGGTAGAGAAAAAATGGTGAATATCTATTTCTACTTTTGCTTCTTGAAAGAAATTTATACCTCTCTTAAACTTTGAAGAACTTGCTGAGAACTTGGGTTGCTGAAAAATCTCTCATAATTAGGACCCTTGTCCTTTTATTCTCTCTTTATTTTTCTTTCTCACTCTTTTTTCTCTTTTTTTCTTTTTTAAAGGAATTGAATATGATGGAATAATTCTCAAGTATCTTTTTTGGAAACATAGATAAGAGATAGCAATAGAAATGTTGGACTTATAACAAAAGGGGCTAGCAATGGATGAAGGGTTCTGTTCACTCCCAGTATAGGAGTAGAACAACTTGTTGGGTTATGTCTAATGGAAAATATTTAAATGCATACCTCCAGGGTAGAAGCAGCATAAGTAGGTGGAGTGCATGTGAATCTTGATTTTAACTGCATGACTAATCCCCTAGGGTCAACACAGACTGACCACACTCAATGCTTACAAGTAGCTAAGCTAACAAGTGAAAGTCTTTCCTAATCTAGTAAGCATGTATATATGGCTGTGGTAGGAATTAAACTCTCATCATACACGAACTCAACATGCAGGATTTTTAATTTTCAAAGATAAATTCTCTAGAACTCTAGTATCTCTAGGAGCATGATAAACAATAGTTCAAAACCTTCCCATATCATATCCGCCAACTACCTAGACTTAGATCAAGCATTCACTACCCACGAGTTTCAAGTTCAGAGCAAATCTTAGATCAAAACAGTTGTGTCTAAAACTCAAGAGAGTTCGAGGTTGAAAACTAGGTACTTGAAAGGAATTACGACATAGCAACTATTCATCATTTCCATGCAAGAGATTATTCGAGATTCTTCTTTTATTAACAACTTCTTTAAGAACAAAGACAAGCAAACTAGACACACCCTTTTTATTTTGTTTCTATTATTTTAGAACATTATTATTACTAAATAAGAAAAATCATAAAGAATAAGGTAAAACTGAGAGAAGAAAATACTTAGCTAGATACATGGGGGTGCTTTCCCTCAAGCTGGATGTTGACGTAATCGTTCAATCTTATGAAGTAGCAGACTGGCAGCGGAGATGTTTTTCCTCCTCTAGTGGAGCATTAATTGATGTTGATGATTGTTGAGATAGTGCTCCACTAGTGGATAGAACATCCACTTTCTTGTTGGCTCTTCTTGGTCCTTCAAATCCTGTGGAACTCAAATAGACAACAAAACTTGTGGAATAGATTAAGCGTTAGTGGTTGGCCACTCAAGCCTTAATTGTCCAGAGTTTTTAAGATTGTTCTTGATTCTTTTAAGCAGAGTTTCAATAGGATTTTTCTAAAATACTTTTTATATTTTTATAATGTAGAGAAAGTCTAATAAGATGAATGCTTATTTATTTTTATTTTATGCCACCACAGTGAATATTCCTATGGGTCATGCCACAAAATTATTCACATGGGGCTTATAATTTATGATGCAGCAAAGCAAACATATATTTATTTTATTTTCTAATGCAATGCTAATGCACAAAAGTAAACATGCTAAAAGGAGAATGATTATGCAACTGCTGGAAAGTAACTATATGAAAAGGGAAACTGATGCAACGCTGAAAAATGATAAATATGGATAACTACCGATTTTACCTTTCGACAATGGTTCAGTGTTTTTAGGTTCCCTGAATAAGACCTCTTACCATGTTCATTCTTTAGGTGCACCATCTGGTCCCATAGTAGAGACCTTGATAGCTTGCACCTCTTGAGATGGTGTCACCCATGTTCCTTGCTCTTCTAGCAGTTTAAAGTGAAGTACTAGTTGTGGAAACTAACAGCATCTTGCTCATTGCACATGTTCGTAGGTCTAGGATCTTCACTTATAGGATTCTTGTGGAGTTGACAAGCTCCTCTACTGTTGTGTTCAAAGTGGGTCCTGCTCATAGAGACAAGGCAGAGATCAAGTGCATGGACTCTGTTGGTGGAAAAACACCAACAGAATCAAAAGTTTATTCTTCTCTAACCTTAGGCATATTGAGCAAGATAAAGTTGATGTTTATGTGTTTTGCTTGAACTTGACATGGATGATAGGATCAAACAATGAGCATGAATGTAGCATTAAATCAATTAGGCAGATCAAATTTCTTAACCTTATGGAAGGATAGTCTATCCATGCATATTGTGTAATGATTTCATGATTATGACTATCAACTTCCAAAGAAAAGACGTGCAATCATTTTAGATCATTGAGTTAAGATTATAAGATCAAGAAAGTGGTGACAGGAACAAAGATTAGAGAACTAAGCATGTTGAGTTAATTAGGTTGGGTCAAATGAGGTTGTAACTCAAGCATGGTTGGTTCTCAATTTATGTGTATACCAGCACCAAGGAAAGGATTTTAATGTCATGATCACTAACCTTAGGATGTTACCTTTAATGTTGGAGCGTGTTGACACTATAACACCTTGTGGAAGCTTTCCTTCGTTGGTCGTTCTTGTTCTTTTGTTCATGCGCCAATGTCTTCTCTATTGCACTCCTTCTTTCTTACATTTAGTAATGCCATATTTCATTCTCTCTTAATTTGTGCTTGGACCATTAGCTCTTCTTATTGTTTCATTCCTGCGAATCATTAGTGGACACACATACCCGAAGGAGTATACAAGTAATGATAGGGGCATTGTTGTCACAAAGCTAAGGGTTAGTTTCTATGCAATAGAAGAATTTATTTGAACATACTAGCACATAAATATTCACTATTACTTCTTTTCTAGAGGATTGATTTTATCTTATATTTGATTATCATATATAGGCATTATGAAATAACTCAAACTTATAGAAATAAAGCAATAGTTAATTGAGAGATTGCAAACCAGCCTGTAGAGCGATGAGAACATGATAGGAGGAAGGTCATGGTTGGATCATCTAAAGGAGTTGGCCTTCCTTCCTCATGCATCAGCTTCTCAATCTAGTGAGGGTGCAGAAAGTTTCATGCTCTCCTCTTGTCAATTTCCAGGAGTGCTTTGATTGTGGATCTTGTTTTGTGGCACTCTTTTTCTTTCTCTTTGGCTATGAATGAGTTGTGTCTCCCTTGTGCAAGATTATTCTATCTCTCTTCATCTCCAGTATGAGTTCATCTCAGGACTTTCCCGTTTTAAATTTTGGAGTTTCTCTGTAGGGGTTAGTCTAACAAAATATACCGTTGTCTTTACTAGCAGTTTTTAGTTCAATAACCAAACTAGACTCCATGTCTAATCAGATTAAGGAAGGCTATTTAACCTAATCACCATGCTTAATTTAAAAGCCAATAGAAGCATGTATAATACTTCTAAACTAACACTTACTAGGGTAGACAAGGGTAGCATGAAAGCATTATAGAGATTTACTCAAACGGTGATGAAAGAACATGATTGTTGTTTAGCAAATTGAGCATGTCTTAAAGGTAGGGACAACCATGATAATGTAGCAACATGGCAAGAAATGTATTTATGGAAGTCTATTCCCCAAGCTTGAATTTTGCAAAAATTAAGATTGGATGAATGTAATTCAATGTTGCATAATGATTGGTTGGACATACCTTGCATTTGTTGTTCCTTCAATCTTTTTGCTCCAACCTGAAATGGTTAGTGACAAGAATACCCGAAGGAATATTTTCACAATTATAACTCTATGCTCATTTCACAAGGGCAACGTAGCAGAAAGGTGAATACTTATGTCATGGTCTGAATAGTGCTTGTTTTAGGACACTAAGCTTGTCCTTGGGAAACCTTCAAGATATGAATTGGCAAAGTGGTTTCCCCTCTAGCACTAGTTTATGTGTACTAATCTCAAGATTCAACACAATGAGATCTGCAATGTTTATGATAAACATATGTGTCTTCAACCACCCTTTCAAAATCTTTAGGAACAGGGAGCATAAGGGAGTTGAAGATCTTCTGTGGGGCAATGTTAGAGAGACTAAGTGAATTAGGAGATTTCTTATACGAGCAAGGAATTGATAGTGTTTTTATAAAGTAGCTTCCTTGTTCATTGAAGTCTCCATCATTTTCAACTTTCAAGGGTGATTCGGCATAAATGTCCAAAATTTCCCTTGTATTGCCTCTCGAGTTGGTCTCATATAAGGACTCGCCTACACATTCAATGGAAGTAGCACATAGGTTTTTAATGCTTTTTTGCCATTGATGTTGCTCTTCTTGATCCTCCTTATGGTCTTGATGAATCCTATGCTTTAGATGTCTCGATGGATTTCTAGGATTGCTCAGGAGAAAGATCATAGGAAGATTCATAGGGATCAAGGATGGGTTTAAAGACGGGTTCGAATTTCATATCTAATGAGGGCATAGAAAGGAAGAAGATAGGAGTGGATTCTAGATGGCTTTGCTCTCCTTCTATGGCATCACTTGACATGCCATCCTTGAGTCTTTCTAAATATCCTTTAAAGGGATTGGATTTGAAAAGCTTCCAAAGAGATCCATTCTTGAAAAGATTCAAACTATATGTACTAAAAGGTCTCTCATGAAGCAGGAAGTTTATGCTCCTCCCAAAATCATTGGAAAGGATTTCCAAGGGTAGAATTATTTCTTCCCTCAGAGGATTTTAGAGTACAACTAGTTTGAGATGGATAGCCAAATCATGGAGTTGGAATGTTCATAACGTGGCTATGAAAACTTCCTCTTCTAGTTTGGGGGATGGTTCCTTCTCTTCCTCTAGGAGTTTATCATGAAGGCTAGTGCAAGGAGTGTGTCTACTAATAAGGACAAACCTTGCTCCACTAATGGATAAAGAAAGGAAAACTCCTCTAAAGGTGATATTTTTAAGACCCGTATAAAAATATTGAAGAAGAACAGGGTCTTGTAAGGCTAGGTCTAAACCTAAATTTATAAGACGCTTGAAAGATTCCCTTAGTGTAGCCAAAAGTTCATTATCTCCTTGATCAGAATATAGGACCTTTGGTTCATTATCTTCTTGATTAGAAGATAGGACCTTGGCTATAGGAAAGGGTTTGTTTTGACCTATTGCAACCAAACATAGGTGTAGATCATAGCTAGATGTGAGAATCATGGGTTCTGGTGGCTCTAAGCTTTGGTTCATGGGTGCAGGATATTGATAGATAGGCGTGGAATTTGGGTTATCCATAAGAATAAAAAAGAAAAGGCAAAAGGAAAAGAGAAAAAGATAAAAGTATAATACAAGGTTAAGCAAGACTTGAGGTTAACTTACCTGACATCTTTCTCTCCGGCAACGGTGCCAGAAATGCTTGTTAATATTTGTTAACGCACACAGAAAAGGATCTGCAAGCGCATGGATATCGGTGAGCATTTTACCCGGGAGATATTTCTAGAGTATCGTATTTGTTTATTTGCAAGGAGAAAGCGTGTGATGACTAACCTAAATCTATACTCAACCCCTGGGCCGCACTACAAGGTAGCGAAGATATAAGCGATTAGAGAAGATTACGACGATAGTCTGGTTCCAACCTATGGTAAGCTATGAAACTATTGGTCTATGGGGACATACCGATGGAAAAGAGACACCACAGAGGATGCTTGACCAGAGCACTTAATCCTACCAATCCTTCTAATGGGATGTGGGGTACAAAGGAAGCAACAGGATTGTCACGTCCCACGCTACTACCACGGATCTGGCTAGACAGGGGATATCTACGAGTATCTCTAGCCTAAGCACCACGCTTACGCTATAGACGATTACCCTACCCTCTACCATGGAAGATAATAAAGTAAACTCGTAAACCATAGAACAATAATAACAATGTACTTACTTAGTATTAGAAGTTGAATTACCGAAGAATCCTAGAACCAAGCCTCAGGTTGGGAGACTTAATCCCGCAGGTACAAGCCGGAGAGGAGACACCGACATGCTGAGCTTTCTCCAACTCATCCCTCCACTCTAACTCTCTTAATCTAGAAGAAGAACTCTAATCTCTCATGGAGACTACAAAGCTAATCTCTCTTATATGTGCCCTAAGAGAGAGATCCATTCAAGGGACCCCTCCCTGCTGATCCTCACAGGAAATAATGAATTAGGGTTTCAAGGGATGCCTTCTCTAGGGGCCAGGGGCCTTGCTTATATAGCCCTCTAGGAAGCACCATAGCCCTTGGATCAAACCAACCTTGATCGACGATTATTATTCATCCTCAAAGGCGGTGGAGGCATGATCTAGGAGGTGGAGCCTGATTGGCCACCTGGGTGGGGTGCCCGCTCGGCCTTCAGGTCCGTTTCGCCTCTGGTTTGTTTCTAGAGTCTTCTCATATCTTCTAGATTACAGAAAAGTTATGTGTGGCCCTGTTGTCTCTATGTAAACCTGACATGTGGGCCTTCCTTGGTTCTTTTCAGCTGACACCCTATAGAAACAGACATTCACCAAAACTCATGGAATTATGTCAGTAAACCCCCTATATCTAAGTGGTAATTATTGTTTAGTCCTTTTTCATGCTATGTTGATGGTTAAAAAATGATACTTATCTACCATCAATAGTAATCAACTCAATGAGGAGAGGTTTGGCAAGCTAAAATTCAATATGCCCAAGTTTGATAGAGGGTCTGATCCCGAAGCATATCTTACATGGGAATTGAAGGTTGATAAAATTTTTTGTGTGCATAATTATTCTGAGCAGAGGAAGATGGCTATGGCTACACTTGAGTTTGATGGTTATGCTCTAATCTGGTGGGAACAAATGCTCAGTGATAGAGAAGAAACTAGGCAAGGTGAAGTCCATTCATGGGCTGAAGTGAAGAGAGAAATGAGAGAAAGGTTTGTCCCCAAACATTACCATCGTGTTCTATTTGACAAGCTACAGAATTTCAAGTAAGGAAGCCTTAATGTTAATGAGTATTATAGAGAGATGGAGAAGGCGATGATTAGAGCCAATGTGTATGAAGATGAAGAACAATCAATTGCACATTTTATGTTAGGGCTGCATCACAATATTCAGGGCATTGTTGACCCTAGCGGCGACATCCGCCATCTTCCCTGGCTCCATCTCTGACGTGCTGAGGTCTGTTCTCAGCTTCATCTCTGGCGTCTGGCCACTCTATCCCTGGTGCCGAGGAGATCCTCCCCCATGCACGCCCTACCCTAAGGTGATCCTCCCTGCGCGTGCCCCGCCTCTTCTGTCCCCCACACTAACAAGATCCACCACCACCGTCCGCCGTCTTTGTCCCAGCAACGAGGAGATCCACTTCTGCCCCCGTGTCTTCATCCCTCGTGTTGAGGAGATCCACTTACACCGATGGAATGCCTGCCCTATTCCCCGCCATTGAGATGCATGTGATACATTTTTGGTTTCAATTTGCTGCATGCGATGCTTAAATTACTGCCTGTGATGCTTTTTTTTGGACACTATGCAAATGCCACTGCCTAGTTAACTGAGTAAATGCCACTATATGCCACTGCCTATGGGTCTGTGTTCTACCTATGACTTGGTTAACTGATCTACTTTGCTTTCTTGGAATTACATTGCAATATCTTTTCATTTGCAAGTATCTGAATTAGCAATATCACTTGTCAGCATATATACTGTTTCTAAAAGACCATGCTAGTTTTTGGAAGAGTTTTGTGTGGTTTCTGTGGAATTTGAAGGAAGTTGTCCAAGATGCCAAGTGAGGCATTTGCCTACTCAGTGGTTGTATGCTATGCTTATCTGAGCCCCTTGCTTTATGCATATCACATATCCATGCAAACATATTTGGCAATGCAAAATTGCTTTCAACTTGATTCATTGTGAAGTTGACCTTTCGTTGGGTTGTGCCTTTTTGAATTACCCTTTGTTTGTTCTTGAAGCATTGGTTGGAACACATGTCCATGAAAATAAGCTATTTCTTAGCCACAATTTTTGTGAGATTACTGGTTCTGTTAGGGTCTTAGTTGGAAACATGGATTTTTAATAGAAGATTAGATTGTTATAGGCTCTACACTAAGAGAGATGCTTCATATAAAAGCTACTATCATGTGTGAACCCATCTTTGTTTCTAGTTCTGTTCATATTTGATTTAAGTGATGTCGAATCATTATAAACTGTCATTGTGAGCACATCTTTGTTTCTGGAACCTTTACTTTATGATCTGTTAGAATCATTATAAGTTGGTGAATTGGTCCTTCATGTCACAATTTCATATAGCTTATCAAACTGTTGCTGTTAGTTTCTTTCTAACCTACTACTATGACTGCCTATGTTGCTAGTGGATGCTCTCCTATATCTAGTGGCTGCCTGTGTTGCTCTCCTATACTACTTAGTGCTTTGCTGGCTTTGATCCTTACTAATTAGTGCTTGTTCATACTTCTACTATAATCTACTTGTTCTCAAACTATGGCATTTGCAATGATGATTTTTTTTAAACTTCTAAACTAATTTGTTAAGGTAGTGGCATATGCAATGATGTGAAACTTTTTATGCTGAGGCAGCGGCTATGATGATGAAATGTCCCCATACTTGTGAGCCGCTAAACTAGGATGGCTTGTATACCATATGTGTCTGAGAGGGGGATTGAGGTAGACAATGAGAGGGGGATTGAGAGGGGGATTTAGGCACCTTGTGTCTGAGAGGGGGATTGAGGTAAACAAGGCTAAGATCGAGGTTATTAAGCAACTACCACCTCCATGAATGTAAAAGGGATCCATAGCTTTCTAGGTCATGCATGGTTCTACAGGCGATTTATCAAGGATTTTTCAAAAATCGCTAGACCCCTCACAAACCTATTAGCTAAGGATGCACCTATTGAGTTCACAGATGAGTGTTTATCTGCTTTTCACACTCTCAAGAAAGCAATCATTCAACCACCCGATTGGTCGCTGCCGTTCAAGAACATGTGTGATGCTAGTGACTATGCTATTGATGCGGTCCTTGGCCAAACCAAAGATAAGAAGCATCACGTGATCGCATACGCTAGCAAAATGTTGATGGGAGCATAGCTTAACTATGCTATCATAGAGAAAGAGCTCTTAGCAGTCATTTTTGCTATTGATAAGTTAGGTCTTATTTAGTGGGCACAAAAGTTATCATTTATACTGATCATGCTGCATTAAAATATTTGCTCACTAAAAAAGATGCTAAACCCCATTTAATAACATGGATTCTCTTACTCCAAGAATTTGACCTTGAGATAAAAGATAAAAAGAGAGTAGAGAATACAGTTGCAGATCATTTGTCACGTATGCAAGTCACTAACATGTAGGAACTACCAATAAATGACTTCCTACGCGATGACATGCTACTCGACGAGGCTTGTACCTCGGGTGGACAGAGTGCCAGACTTGTCGGCCCCCTCTACACTTGTACCTCTACATTCGTCTTACTAATTAGAGTAAGAAGTTCATGTTCATCTTTTAGTTTTGATCCTTTAAGTAAAGTTATCATTGTTGCTACTCACTTGTAGGATCATCATCTGTCCTTGTGGTGGGTGGTCTAGTAGAGGACTCCTGATAAAGACAGAAGTTCCTAGCCAACACTAGAGTAGTAGCGGTTAGCGTAGACGTGGTGTCCAAGCTACACATTACCTTCGTTTGCCTCATATCCCACGGTTGAGGGGTAGGCAACAGGTGTTGATAGCCTTGTCCATCCTTTGCAATCCCCCCATGTTTGGATACGGCATAGAGCTACACGCTAGTATCACCTAACAGATCAGGTGCGCTCCGGTGCCCGAAGTGAGTTTGTAGTAGCAAAGTTATCTTCGCTCAAGGTCTCTACCCTTGGACGGACCTCACTACCCAAGTTACCTTTTGTCCTTTTCTTTGGGTAAACTAGATAGGAGACTACTTACGATACCGTTCCTTTGGAAAAATACAATACCCTGAATACTTCCGGGTGAAGTGCTACAATGGTACTTCCATACGCTTGCGGACTTTCCTGCTTACGCTAAGAAGCACCAACAATAACTTGGTACAAGACCATGCTTTTCTCACTAAAGAGATTTCCAATGAGAAAATTAAATCTAGTGAGAGCTCTTCACATGGGTCAAATGATCAATCAAATATTGTTGCTAACCCTTGTGATGTAGGCAAGAAGAATGTATCCACCTCTTGTGATGATTTATTAGCTATGTCATGTTCTTCCCATTTAGATGCTTGTTCTACCTCTATGTCTTGTGAGACTAAGCTTTTGAAGGAGAATAATGAGCTCAATGAACAAGTGAAGAAATTGAACAACAAGCTAGAGAGGTTCTACATCTCCAAAGTCACCTTTGAGCACATGTTGAAGACTCAAAGAAACTATGGTGGCAAGTGTGGTTGGCTTCAACAAGAAGATGACATAGGGCGAAAGAAAAAGAGAAAGAAAGATGAAGAAGCTAGAATAAGAGAAGCTTTCACTTCATGTGATTCAAATGCCATGAAGCGGGATATTTTGCTAATGTTTGCCCAAATAAAGAAAAGCTCGAGTTAAAGATGGTGAAGCAACAAGAAAAGCCTCAACCAAAGCCACAAGTTGAGCAAGAAAAGAAGCACCAAGTGCGAAACAAGGCCAACCATGAAGATGGTGATGGTTTAGGGATAAAGAAGACAAGAAGGGGTGAAAGAGCAAGGCATTCAATACAAATTTAAGATGTCAAGATGATAAGCAAGAACTAAGAATAGAAGAAAGTCTATGCTCACTTCAAGTGCTTCGAGTGTGGAAATATGGGATATTTTGCCTCCAAGTATCCTACCAAGCTTGAGAAAAAGACTTAATCAATTCTCAAGAGGTAAGGCAATGAGAAGCAATACAAGAGCAAGGAAGAGAATGCTCTACTAAGAGAAATTGCATGCTGGGAAAGTGGACACATGGCTAATTTATGTTCCCTAGGTAATAATTCTAAGCCTATTTCAATTGCTGATAATATTGAAAGGATGGCAATGGTACCTCATTGGTTGCAATTGCAAAATATCCCACTACTCATTCTAAGGCTATGCCTAAGTATGTTGCACTTAACTTGAGAGGACCCAAACTAGTTTGGGTACCATTAAAAAGTGGATGATTGTTTGTAGGTACCATGACATTGCAGGCTTGATTCAATTGATTTTGTATTGTCCATTATGTATTGAGTCAAGTGTTGAATCTTAGAGCAATTCTATTGTAACAACCCAAAATCATAAGTTTTCAATTCTATTGTGCATAGAAAACATTAAGTAAAATAAATGATTTCAATATTGATATAAAATTTTTCAATATTAGTCTAAGTTTTCACAAGTTTAGATGTAGAAAATGGTGTTTTCAAATATTTTAGAATTAATTTGATGGGCTTTTGTTGATGTGATGGTTGCTATTAGTGTTTGTGAGTACAAACGGTTTCAAAATACGATAGGACGACATTTTATTTCGCTCCAGAGAAATTTTCCAACCTTTTCTAGAATTAAATTCCTTTTTCTTTGAGCTTTATCTTTTTCCTCAGTCATCTCAATAATCTTTCCATGAGTTTCAAACTCTTTCTTTTGATCCATCATGTTCATATATACCTTGGGAAATTTTCTCTAATTTCTATGATTTTTCGTGGCTTAAATATGATTTCAAGATTTTCCTGGAATTATCTTTAAACAGGAAATAAATCCCGAAATTAAGAAATTCCAAAAAGTTTCCAAACCCTAACAATATATATATGCCGGCGTAGCCCTCGACGTGCTGATTCTAGAAGTACGCCTATTTTCCGAGTCGCCGTTCGTAGCCCCGTAGATCGGACGCCGAAGTTTGGAAAAGCTAGGCCTCCGGTGAACCTTCGGCGGGCTTTTTCGGCCGTCATGTTTGTCTCCAACGAAAACCACCACCACTGCGAGCTTCGTCTCATCGTACTCCACACCATAGATTGCTTGTTGGCATCAATCCATCATCGTTTGACTGGTTCCTCTTCGTTTTTCCTTTTTCGGCGAGTTTTCTGGTGAACTTCTCCATGAACAGGCCTTCGTCTTCTCTGGTTTCTAGGCAACCATGACCCTCACCCTCTCGGACCACAGCAGCCCAGCTCTACGTCGCCCCGAAGACCCGTGCCCTAGCCCTGCTCATGCCGCCCCTGCGTGGCACGTCCGCCGGCTACACGCTTTGCCTGCGTGCGTGTAGTGCAGGTCACCCAACAGCTCCGGCCGTGCGGGCCAGCGCCGCCGCCAGCTGGCCGGCCGAGCTTCCCCCATGCTGGTGCCGCCCAGGTTCAAGCCGAGTTCAGCTCTGCCTTTTCTTCCCCAAGCTGAAGTTCATGTCCACACAGCCTGGGAAGAACACGATCTGCATAGACCAAGGTAGCAGATAACATATTTACAAGTTTACCATCGATCGTATTATCTCCGTTGTTTTCTTGTTTTAAGTCCGGTTCGAGTGGTTCTTGTTGTGTTAGTTTCATGACGCCGTGCTCTACGCAGCAATGATACCATTTATCATGTCACACAATTATTAATTTATTGATTAAAATATAATTTAATTAATAATTAATTAGTAGCTTTATAATTAAAAGCAACCTAGGGTTTGAAACATGTTCGTGTTGCATTGAAACCATGCCGGCCGTAGGCTACCGGTTAGCAATGGTGTCTAACATGTCACATGTCTCTGAATTTTATAAGTTAAATATCACATTGGTTAATATATATGCAATCAAGTTTCTATTTAAAAAGCAATTTAGGTTTACAATTCGGTCTTTTTATAATCAAACATTAACTTGATTAATATTAACTTAAATGTTTCTTAATTATAATTTGTTTAGTTTAAATACAAAACATGAAATAGTTCGGTTAGTGCCCTCACATGTTCCATGCTATCTAAGTTATAAATATTTAAATTGATTAGTGCTTATGCAATTGGGTCTATAATTAGAAGCAAACAAAAGCAACTTAGGGTTTAATCTCCGGTCTTTCATAAAAACAAATGTTAATATTATTAATATCATGCCTTTGTAAATTATGATTTGATTAGGTCAACCTTGAAATATATATTTATTCAAATTAGTTGCTCACATCTAAGTTATGTTTATCTAAATTATAAATGCTTAAATGCCTTAAATAATATGTAATCATGTGTAAATAATATATCACTAAAATTTGACTTTGACTTGTATAACTCAATATAATTTAGTTAATTCCACTTTAAAAAATATCCATTACCTCTTTTCATTAAATAAAATAAATCAACCGTAAAGTTTGCTCTTTTAGTTATGTTGTAAACCTTGATAGACGTGTCCTCAGTAACAGTAGCTCCGTTCTTAGTCGTTCTTGTGCTCTTGTGATCGTAGCAACGAACCATGATGCTTAGTGCGCGCTCTTTTAAAGTGTCTCTTTTGATTGTTGTGTTGTTCTTAGTTGTGTTTATTGTTTGTTTGTTCTGCTTGATTGCTACAAGTAGAGGAAGCATGGTTAATTAGCACAGAAGACGAGGAGATGAGGACCGACAGTCGAAGCAAAAGGACTTGAGACTAGAAGATAGCAACTAGAGATTCTGAGCAGCTAACTTTAGGAAAAGGCAAGTATAGCATGGGATCATCCTTGTTTTCTATTCACCTTTAATACACTTAATTCATGTGCATGTGTCTATTTTGTTACCCCAAAGGATATCCTAGCTTTTGTATCTTGTACCTTGACACTGGTGGAACATTGCATTGGGTAGTATTTATGCTAGTGCTCAAGATAAATAACAATGATCTGTAACTTGACTAATGGTATATGCAATAAATGTTTAAAAGATGCTTTATAGCACCATTGCTCAAGAGGGCTAGAGCATTGGGTAGTTTTTATGGTGCTCTAGTTTCTCTCCTTAAGAACTTATCTATAAGCGAACATCTAGGACTTACAGTACAACTATGAGGGCTACATGGCTCTGGCTTTAGTCAAGTATGAGGACCTTTTCTAGCTTGTTAGTGGTTACCTTTATGGCATAAGAATGGCTTGCCACGATGGGTGTAGGATAACCTCTAGTCCTATGAGTATAGCCATGATGGAATAGTGCCATTCAAAAAGGGGGTTCCTACATCTGCTTGCCAAGTGAATCTAATGGCCCAAACTTGTTAGACGAACCTTTAAAAGACTTTATAGTGAACCCTGCCGACCTTCCTTGGAAGTGGGTCAAGAGGCTGATCACCTCGTGCAAAAGGGTAAATCACGACTCATGGTGAAAGTGTACAACCTCTGTAGAGTATAAAACTGGTATATCAGCCGTGCTCTCGGTCACGAGCGGCCTTGGACCCTTACAGAATAAATGATGAACACTGATGGTAATGATAATACTAATGATATTGATGCTCACTGATAATTATTGTTTCTTGCTATACATTATTCTCATTTACATGATCATGAGGTTATTTGGGCTTACGTAACATGTTGCTACTCAAATGCCAAAAAGATGACTCACTAAAAGCTAATCGCAGTTTAACCAGTGTCAGCCTTTCTGTAACACCCTAAAATTTTGGGATATTAAAAAGTAGGTAAATATGATTTTTATATAATTTTGTGAGCATACACATTTAGAGTAATAATAATTTTTATTAACTTAAAATCAAATATAAGGGTAGATACATGTTTGTGCACTCATGCTGTTGCATTTGAATTTTTGTATTGAGTGGTTTGATTCAAATTTAAAATAGGATTTAAAATCATTTGAAAATGCTTTGAAATAATTGAAAAGGAAAAAGAAAAAGGGAATTCCTTCTCTCCCTAGCTTTCGGCCTATGAAGCCCGTAGCCCACCACCGCGTGCGCGGCCGCTCGCTCCCGCATGCGTGGGCCGTCTCTGCGTGCCGCTCTCCGCTTCCCCGCCTTGGGCCAAATCCAGCGAATCCGGCCGCTGGCCCAGCAAGCTCGCGCGAGCGCGCTGCCGCGTTTTCCTCTCTCGCGTCGCTGACACCGTGACCCCATCTGTCAGGGCACCTTCTTCCTTCCCACGACGCGAGTCGGATTTCCTTCCATCGTTGTCACCGATCGAAATCCGAGTCCAAATCCTTCCCTTTCCTTTCTTGGAACCGCCTTCAGGCTATAAAAACAAGCTCGCGCATCCCTCCGCTCCATCCCATCTCGAAGTGAAGCACCCAAGCCGTCCCGAGGAGGCTCCACTCGAATCACCGACGGAACCGTCCGCCATCTCGAGCACCGCACCGTCTTCGGGTCAACTCCGCCTTCGTATTCTACCTTGGTGAGATCACCTTGTTCTCTACTTCATCCCGATGTTCTTCTTTCACGAGGTAACACGGTAAATCACGAGTTCACATTCTCTGATGATGGCGCCGCCGCGGACATCGCTGTAGGGGCTGTTTTCTGACCGAAGCGCCGCCCAGCTCTCCCCGGATCAATCTGAACCGTCCATTTTGAATCTAACGGCCCAGACTTGAAGATACCGCTTCACCTATATATTTTGCTAAAGAGACCCTGTGTTTTTCTATTATGTAACCCACAGTCCAAGGCATATTCCTGTATCACGTATTATCCTTTTGAAAGCGTAGTTTGATCTCAGTTAAGTCAAAAATACGTTTTCAGCTATTTACAGTTATGCCACTGAGTTTGTTTTAGCCATAATTTATCCATTTTAACTCCGATTTGACCCGTTCAAATTGCGTTAGGTTCGTATTTGCGAGCTCTACATGTTAGTAGAACTGTTCAGTAGGTTTGTGACATTTTATTTTCGAGTTTGAATTAAAGTAATTATTTTTCTTTAGGAAATCTTCGTAAATTCATAACTTCGTCGTTTTAGTTCCGTTTTTCATGATCTTCGCGTCTGTGTGATCCTAGCGAGTTGTAGATTCGTTTTAAAAACTTTTTATGTTATTTTATTACTATTGGTGTACTGTTCTAATTATAGTCTTGTTTGTTTATGCATGATTGTTCTGGATGAATGTTGTTGCTATTGTTGATCGAGTATAGACGGTGAGCAATTCGTTGGGGATCAGGAGTTTTTCTATGAGCAAGATCACTAGGACCAGTTTGAGCAAGGCAAGTATAGCATGGGATTATCCTTTTTGTCCTATTCACATTAAGCAAATAATATCATTATGCATATATTCCTTGTTAAGGATGACTTAGTGTTGATCTTATTCCTTGATACCTATTATATTGCATGGATTAGTATTGCTAGTGCTTAACATGAACTATGATCATGTAAATTGACTAATGGAATATGCAATAAACATTAAAAGATGACTTTTATTACTGTTAAAGGGTACTAGAGCATGGGGTTATTTTGGTGCTCTCGTTACTCTCCATAAGGACTTATCTGTAAGTGAACATCCGGGATTTACAGTACAACTGTGAGGGCTATAATGGCTCTGGCTTTAGTCATATAGAAGGACCTTTTCTAGCTAGTTAGTGGTATTCCTTCATGGCGTAAGAATGGCTTGACGAATCAGATATAGTGCGGCCTCTGTCCTCATGTGTATAGGCTGCGTGTTATTGTGCCATTTGGAAGGGGGGCTCTACATCTGTTTGCCAAGTGAAATCTAATGGCCCTAACTTGTTAGACGAACCTTTGAAAGACTTCATAGTGTTCCCCTGCCTGCTCACCTTGGAAGTGTTTTGGGAGTAATTAACCTAGGCATATGGGCAACACGACTCACAGTGAAAGTGTACAACCTCTGCAGAGTGTAAAACTGTTATAACAGCCGTGCTCATGGTCACGAGTGGCCTTAGACCCTTATGGAATAGTTGATCATTAATAATGAATATGTTTTTTCTATTCGTTAATCATTTCACATGGATCATATGTTTATTGTTTACATTGAGACACTTTGATAATATTGATATACTAAAACAATGCTAATTAAAAGCTACATGCTGATAAACCTATGTTATGCCTTTGAGCCTCATGAACCCCATGTTACACTTGTTGAGTACGAGATGTACTTACGCTTGTTTATTTTTCTTACTTGGATAAAAATCCTGGATGGGTAACAGATGGTGAAAGTAGTGACTACTTCTACTTCGCTAAAGATTACTAGACTTGCAGTCAACTAGTCAATGTGCCTGTGATTGGAGCTACCACGAGAGTTTACATTTTACTTCCGCTACATTTGTGTAAATACTATGTATTAATAATCGTGATGTAATAACATTTGTGATGATACATCCTTTATAATTTGTTAACTTATGTGTGATTGATCTCTGGGCACACATAAGAGTATGCACTCCATTTGGTCGTTAAATGGGTGTGACAAATTGGTATCAAAGCTATTGTTAACTGTAGGACGCAAGCCTAGCTAGAAATGGTCGATTTAGTAACTTCTTTTCACTATTTTTATGCTTATTATCTTGCTCTTGTTATTTGATAAATTTTTATGCTTCTTATGTCTTATTCTATTATGAAATTTTGCCTCTATTCTAACTACATCTAAAAAACTCTGTAGATGGTTCGTGGCTACAAGACTGCCCGCATCACCACTGGAGGACACTACCCACCTCGTGCTTTGCTTGCACCTGAAGAGCCACAAGAGGAAGTACCCCAGGAGAATGAGCAGACCCCTGAAGCACCAATCCAAGCGCCAGCACCTCCTCAGGAAGAACCTAAGCCTGAAGAAGACCCTGAGATCATCGAGATAGAAGATGATGAAGAGGAGGAAGCCAATGGAGGAGAGCAACCCCCGTCTCCACAACCTGATGCAGTTGCTGAGGATGTGCCACCTCCTTCAATGGGGTGGACTGTGAAGATCTACCACAAGGCTGGAGGAGATGCTGTCTCTCACCATCGACTTGTGGGAATGCTCTCTGCCTACTTTACTGATTGGCACCCAGCTGTGGAGTATGTTTGTTGGGAGTAAACCCATCCACTGGAAGACACTTACTGGAAGGCAAGAGCGAGCATTTTTCCTAAGGATGAGGAAAAAGGGGTGTACCAGTTGGACAGGATGTATGCTCACATGGGTCGTTGAGCTACCATGGAGGCTAGCATTGAGGACGCCGCTTTTGAAGCATGTATGGGTCTTCGCTACCTTCGCTTTGACAGCATGAAGCATGATATTCACCGTTACTTCCCTCGTGCAGACCCTGACCTTGGATGGGCCATGATGGATCCAGTGCAATTGGAACCACTTCCTCGAGTAATGGTAAACTTTGTCTATGATATGATGGAGAGGAAGCTACAGTTAGAGGAGATGGTGAAGGCACAGGGGAAGACCATCAAGAGGTGCCAAGCAATGATTGATGAACTCCGAGCAAATCAAGGCATGGCCAAGATTTATGAGACATTAGAGCATGAGCCATGTCCTTAGAAAATAGGAGTCCTTTATGTAATAAGAACGTTCTTAGTAACATCAGTTGAGTCTTCGAGTCTGTCATGTGGTTTGAACTCTGGTGTGATAGTTGCTTTATCATTATGCTTATATATGAGTTGGATTTTTGTTATGAGTGTTGGGGCTTGTAGGCATGTCTACAAGTTCTATTTTTAAGAATAAAAAGTTTATTAGTCAAGGGAATAATAGTTGGGTTTGGTATTGTCACATTTCTATCCTTGCTGTTTTCTAGAGCAGTCTACAATGTTTCTGCTATGGTTCAAGAATGGTTCATGCAACATTTATGAAATTTTTATGAGAGAAACTTGGCTTAAGCACCTTTCAAATGCCACTAGAATCACCTTTTTATCTGATCTGGTTCGAGAGATATAACTGTCACAAGTTAAAGTTTCTGCACAGTCTAGAATCTGGAATCAGACAGGGGAAAGTCAAGTGTTTGGGCCTGATGTACTCAAGGATGCTGAAAAGAAAGTAAGAATGATTAGAGATAATCTAAAAATAGCCTAGTCTAGATAGAAGAGTTATGCTGATACTCGGAGAAGAGAGTTGACTTTTGAAGTAGGGGATTATGTCTACTTGAAAGTATCACCAATGAGGAGTGTGAAAAGGTTCAACATGAAAGGGAAATTGGCACCAAGGTATATTGGACCTTTCAAGATCATAGAAAGACGTGGTGAGGTGACATATCAGTTGGAATTACCTAAGAGTTTGGCAGGTGTACATGATGTGTTTCACATGTCTCAACTCAAGAAATGTTTGCGAGTACCAGAGGAGCAGATTTCGTTAGAAGAGCTCACTGTTAAAGAGGACCTCACATATGAAGAGTTTCCAGTTAAAATTTTAGAGACTGCTAAAAAGTCACGAGGAGTCGAACTATCAAAATGTGTAAGGTTCAGTGGAATTGGTACACTGAGGGTGAGGCCACCTAGGAAAGAGAGGAGGATCTGAGGAAAACCTACCCGCAACTGTTCGAGTAAGCATCAACCGAATCTCGGGACGAGATTCATCTTAAGGGGGGTAGAATTGTAACACCCTAAAATTTTGGGATATTAAAAAGTAGGTAAATATGATTTTTATACAATTTTGTGAGCATAGACATTTAGAGTAATAATAATTTTTATTAACTTAAAATCAAATATAAGGGTAGAGACATGTTTGTGCACTCATGCTGTTGCATTTGAATTTTTGTATTGAGTGGTTTGATTCAAATTCAAAATAGGATTCAAAATCATTTGAAAATGCTTTGAAATAATTGAAAAGGAAAAAGAAAAAGGGAATTCCTTCTCTCCCCGGCTTTCGGCCTGTGAAGCCCACAGCCCACCACCGCGCGCGCGGCCGCTCGCTCCCGCACGCGTGGGCCGTCTCCGCGTGCCGCTCTCCGCTTCCCTGCCTTGGGCCGAATCCAGCGAATCCGGCCGCTGGCCCAGCAAGCTCACGCGAGCGCGCTGCTGCGTTTTCCTCTCTCGCGTCACTAACACCGTGACCCCATCTGTCAGGGCACCTTCTTCCTTCCCACGACGTGAGTCAGATTTCCTTCCATCGTTGTCACCGATCGAAATCCGAGTCCAAATCCTTTCCTTTCCTTTCTTGGAACCGCCTTCGAGCTATAAAAACGAGCTCGCGCATCCCTCCGCTCCATCCCATCTCGAAGTGAAGCACCGAAGCCGTCTCGAGGAGCCTCCGCTCGAATCACCGACGGAACCGTCCGCCATCTCGAGCACTGCACCGTCTTCGGGTCAACTCCGCCTTCGTATTCTACCTTGGTGAGATCGCCTTGTTCTCTACTTCATCCCGGTGTTCTTTCATGAGGTAACGCGATAAATCGTGAGTTCGCATTCTCCTGTGATGGCGCCGCCGCGGACATCGTCGTCGGGGCTGTTTTCCGGCCGGAGCGCCGCCCAGCTCTCCCCGGATCAATCTGAACCGTCTATTTTGAATCTAACGGCCCAGACTTGAAGATACCGCTTCGCCTGTATATTTTGCTAAAGAGACCCTGTGTTTTTCTATTATGTAGCCCGCAGTCCAAGGCGTATTCCCGTATCACGTATTATCCTTTTGAAAGCGTAGTTTGATCTCAGTTAAGTCAAAAATACGTTTTCAGCTATTTACAGTTATGCCACTGAGTTTGTTTTAGCCATAATTTATCCGTTTTAACTCTAATTTGACCCGTTCAAATTGCGTTAGGTTTGTATTTGCGAGCTCTACATGTTAGTAGAACTGTTCAGTAGGTTTGTGACATTTTATTTTTGAGTTTGAATTAAAGTAATTATTTTTCTTTAGGAAATCTTCGTAAATTCATAACTTCGTCGTTTTAGTTCCGTTTTTCGTGATCTTCGCGTCTGTGTGATCCTAGTGAGTTGTAGATTCATTTTAAAAACTTTTTATCTTATTTTATTACTATTGGTGTACTGTTCTAATTATAGTTTTATTTGTTTATGCATGATTGTTCTGGATGAATGTTGTTGCTATTGTTGATCAAGTATAGACGGTGAGCAATTCGTTGAGGATCAGGAGTTTTTCTACGAGCAAGATCACCAGGACCAGTTTGAGCAAGGCAAGTATAGCATGGGATTATCCTTGTTGTCCTATTCACATTAAGCAAATAATATCATTATGCATATATTCCTTGTTAAGGATGACTTAGTGTTGATCTTATTCCTTGATACCTATTATATTGCATGGATTAGTATTGCTAGTGCTTAACATGAACTATGATCATGTAAATTGACTAATGGAATATGCAATAAACATTAAAAGATGACTTTTATTACTGTTAAAGGGTACTAGAGCATGGGGTTATTTTGGTGCTCTCGTTACTCTCCATAAGGACTTATCTGTAAGCGAACATCTGAGATTTACAGTACAACTGTGAGGGCTATAATGGCTCTAGCTTTAGTCATATAGAAGGACCTTTTCTAGCTTGTTAGTGGTATTCCTTCATGGCGTAAGAATGGCTTGACGAATCAGATATAGTGCGGCCTCTATCCTCATGTGTATAGGCTGCGTGTTATTGTGCCATTTGGAAGGGGGGCTCTACATCTGTTTGCCGAGTGAAATCTAATGTCCCTAACTTGTTAGATGAACCTTTGAAAGACTTCATAGTGTTCCCCTGCCTGCTCACCTTGGAAGTGTTTTGGGAGTAATTAACCCGAGCATATGGGCAACACGACTCACAGTGAAAGTGTACAATCTCTGCAGAGTGTAGAACTGTTATAACAGCCGTGCTCATGGTCACGAGTGGCCTTGGACCCTTATGGAATAGTTGATCATTAATAATGAATATGTTTTTGCTATTCGTTAATCATTTCACATGGATCATATGTTTATTGTTTACATTGAGACACTTTGATAATATTGATATACTAAAACAATGCTAATTAAAAGCTACATGCTGATAAACCTATGTTATGCCTTTGAGCCTCATGAACCCCATGTTACACTTGTTGAGTACGAGATGTACTTACGCTTGTTTATTTTTCTTACTTGGATAAAAATCCCGGATGGGTAACAGATGGTGCAAGTAGTGACTACTTCTACTTCCCTAAAGATTACTAGACTTGCAGTCAACCAGTCAATGTGCTTGTGATTGGAGCTACCACGAGAGTTTACATTTTACTTCCGCTACATTTGTGTAAAGACTATGTATTAATAATCATGATGTAATAACATTTGTGTTGATACATCCTTTATAATTTGTTAACTTATGTGTGATTGATCTCTGGGCACACATAAGAGTATGCACTCCATTTGGTCGTTAAATGGGTGTGACACTTTCTGAGCCTAATAAACCCCATGTTATATTGCTGAGTACGACATGTGCTCACCCTTGCTTTTTTCTCCACACCCCCAGACTTTAGAGAAGTTGCTCTAAAGATTGATGGAGTTACGGGGGAGTTTTCAGAAGACTGATAGAAGTGCTAGGCATATGTTACCCCAGTCAGCCATCCCTAAGAAGAATGGAGCCCAAGCAGAAGTTTAACAGTCGTTCCGCGGTACTCTAATAGTTGTAAGTGTTAATACAGTATGTATTCTACTTTATATAAACATTGTTTTGATATTTCTATTCTGTTGTTGTATGTGTGGACTTCCTGGGCACACATATAACGAGTGCTTGGTCTTCTTTGAAAAACTAGGCATGACAGAATGGTATCAGAGCGGTGTTGATTACAGGACGTATGCCTAGATAGCATTGGTCGATTTCTAAAAACTTATTTTGCTATAAAACTATTTTATTATCCCTTGACTCTTTAATTTTGGCTATTTCCTCATCCTTGTCCTTTGTATCCCCTCCTTGAATAGCTTCCTTTGAGCTATTTCTGCTTATCCCCATTGGTTTTTTGTTGTTTTTTAAAAAACATCTGATCCCACCCTGTTCAAAAATTCAATGGCCTTTTCATCATCTATAATCTGCCATGTAGGGTGACCACCATTGTTGAAGAAGCACGTGTAGTGTCGATGATTGTGTTGTTTGCTTGTTTTGCTCGATGTGTTGCTTGCTTGTTTTGCTCGATGTGTTGCTCGTGTGTTGTCCTTGTTCTCATGTTTTGAAGGTGGCCCGGAAGGTTTCGTCTTGAGAAGTAGCTCGATCTTTGTTTCAATGACATAAATGATATAAAGCTTAATGTTGACATAAATATAGTACAATGATACAATCTCAATGAAATAAAGAAATAGAGTAAAGTATAAGAGATATACTGAACCATACTCTTTCTAACGTCGGGAATCCAAGCGTTGCTTGATCTCCCTCTAGACCTAATCTAACTAGCCTAAGCTCTAATGTAGAGGAACTATGAAGAAATAGGGTTGGCTCTGGATGAATTGATCTTCAACTGAATAGCTTGATGACTTGATGCTTCAGGGGGGTGCAGGGGTCCTAATATATCCCTGGGGGTTGAATGTAAGCCCTTGGATTAAACTAACTTCGATGTAGGGTGGAGATGCATCCTAGAAGGCAGTGGAAGAATACTCTAGAAGCTCATGGAGGAATCCCCGCACAGGGGGCCGAGCGGCACATGGCGGCGTTTTGTCCTCCCTTTCGTTCATGTGCCTTCTGGTGTCTTCTTTAGTCTTCTAGTGTATCCTTCATTGTGGTCAAGTTTTGCCCTTTTTCTCAATTAGGTCCCTCTTCCTACATTTTCTGGAATAATCCTGCGAAAAACAGAGATTCACCAAAACTCATGGAATTTGTCAGTTTAAACCTTAGACCTATGTATATTCTTGTACTTGAACCATTAAAATGTTGATGTTATCCACCATCAACAATCATCTTGGGGATCTCACAAGCTTCTTTGCTGTGCTTGGTAAGGATCAAAACAAACTAAGCCCAAATTCTTGCTTCACATGAGCCTAAACCTAGGAAATGTCAATTTATGACCTAAGTCACGTTTGCACACAATGTATATAGCTTTAACCACCTAGTTAGATATGCTCTAGAGTATGCTAGGAAGCTACCTTGAAGATAGATTCCACATGCAAGTACCCTAGATTGAGTTTTAGGTTTCGAGATGGAAGAATAATGCATTGTCAGTCAACTGATGAAGTCTCTGTCGCACTAGTGGAGTGTCCGTCACTACTGTAGCCCGACAAGTTAACACTTAGACAAAGCACTAAATAAATCTACGGAGTGTCTGTGGGTACTCATGGAGTGTCCATTGATTTATAGACATGTTGATTAGAAGAACCAGAGAATAGCCAGTTCATGGTGGAGGTTCCGTCAGTCATGATAGAATGTTCTATGGGTACCTGAACACTTAGAGCAACCAAGTATCCTACAACCCTAGTTGGACATATGGTTTGTCACCATGGCGGAACATTCTGGACCCACTGCAAGAGAGCACAATCCTAGAGGCTATAGACTTCCTATACCGGAGTGTCCGTGAGTCTTTATAGAGTGTCTATTGATTTATAGACAAACCACCCGAAGCTAGCCAATTTCTATACATGTGAGGCAAAGTGTCTATGCCCTATGATAGAGGGTCCATTAGACCTAGCTCTCCTATTTTCACTAAGTACCTGTGCTCATGGACTGTCTGTGATTTCCGATGGAGTATCCATCAACCCTAGTCGATAATCCAAGTGCACTATACCCCACACACTTAACACATATGATCATAACATAATCTACTAATATCAATGCATATCATGTCATGTCATTTACTTTATGCATTGTACTCATCAAGCATCATACATGTTTAGGTGATGAGGTTCACGAGGAAGTCGCTGTAGAGGAGCCCCAAGAGGTGGAAGTCGACGACAAGCCAACCAACATAGCTCAAGGTAGGCCCCTATGCATCCCTATGCTTTTGCTAATTGCACAATGAACTATGGTGATCTATTGCATTGATATGTTACTATATGATTAGATCAACCATGAGTTACCTATTTGAGCTATCACACCTTGATGATATTGCTATTGGTATTTATTAACGCACATAGAAAATTCCACAAGCACACATATACCATTATAGCTTTTACCTGGGAGTATTCTAGAGTATCATATTTATCCATAGGGAAATAATGGTTAAAGAGATTGATAATTCACCATCATGTATCTACTACGCCAACTAGTCTAAAGTGGAGGTAAATGGTAAATGATATGAGTTATGAATAATGACACACATATAGGAGAATTCCATGATAAATGAGTAGCATAGCTAGATTGAGAGGAATAGCTCTCGAAGCAAAGTCATCTTCCCAAATTCACATGTTAGCAACTTGGAGTTTTTTATTTTCAGAAAGAAAACATAGGTCACTTAATACTCCCTAAATGGTACTCTCAAATCGCTCAATGGTGTATGATTCCTCACCAAGGCATAGCATTGCCTTCTTTTGTGTCATCCTACTTCTAAAAGATTTATGTGGAGCTTTAGGTAGGGAAAAATATGAAGGCATACTTGCATTGCATATATTGTAAAGTCAAATCCTGGATCCAAGGAGGGAAATGTCATACTCTTAGATCAAGATGTGCATGTGTGTGAAATGTTTGGTGGCTAACCTAATTCTACTTTGCTCCTTGAGTCATATCTCTCTTATTGAAACGAAATATTTGCAAGAGCAGGGGCTATCTCTCTTTTCTTTTTTTCATGGCAGGCATCTTTGTACCCATTATTTTCAATACTCTAGACATCTTTGTGTCCATTTTTTCAACCCTCTTTTTTCTTTCCCTTTTTTTAACTTTTTCTTTTACATAGCCCCCTATATCTTTTCTTCAACAAAAATTTTCAAGAGAGATATTCACAAGAACTTGGAGCATTTATTTGGTGGATAAACCTATCAAACATATTTTTGTGTTCACCCCTAGTGTAGGAGTAAAACATTTTGAGTTGGATGGAAAGCATGTTTTTGCGCACTTCTAGTGTAGAAGCAGCACATATATGTGGCATGTACGTGATCTTGATCTTGGGAGCATGATAAATCTCTCAACAAGGGTCAAAAAGACTTGACAAAACTCAACACAAAGCAAGCAGCTTATGTGAAGGTTTGTGTCCTATAAGTATGCATATGGCTTTGATAGGAATTTGTCACCATTGAGGAGTACGTGACACTATGGTTTTATAATATTTTATCAAAAACAAACTCTCCAAGCACCTTGACTAGAACCTGTAGGATTTGTAAGCTTGAACTACATCACACTCCATAACAACTTAGTCAATATGATTGTCCTATAAAGATATTTTTCCCACAAGCATAAGTATATGTATATGGAACAATCTCTATGCAAGCTTCTATCTCAAAATGCCATAAACATGTTACTTTTCAATATTTTAAACGAAGTGTGGTCTTGGTTCATTTTAAATTGCCTAAGAAGCATATCAAAGTAATACACATGTACCAAAAAGATGGGATGAAATGCCAAACCAGCATTTTGAAGTGAAGCATTAGTAGTGGAAGCTGGTGACATCTTGTTCAATGTGCATCACTATTGAAGATTCAGAACTTTCACTTATAGAAATTGGGAGATCGATTCCCCTACACTTGCTCAAAGTGTGTTCTGCTCATAAAAACAAGGCAGAGATAAAGTGCATGGGTTTTGTTGGTGGAAAAACACCAACAGAACCAAAACCTTTATTCATACTTCTCTAACCTTAGGCACAGTAAACATGATAAGGTTGATATTATGTACATTGTTCATTCTTATAACATGGGTGACAAGATCAGAGGATGAGCATGAATGTCATATTTGAGTACATCTGGCAAAAAGGTTGAGTTGCTTAACCAATGGAAGGATTGACCAACTTTACATAATATAACAAACTTTACATGATTGGGACTATCATCTTCCAAAGATAAGATATGCAACATTTTAGTTCATTTGGTTAAGACTATGAGATCAAGAGAGCGGTGCTATGAACAAACTAAAAGAACAAGACATGTTGAATTAGTTAGGTTGGATTAAGCAAAGATGTAACTCAAACATGTTTTGTTTCTTTGTTTATGTGCATACTCAAGATCAAGGAGCTTTCTAATAATTACCACTTACCTTAAGATGTTACCTTTGTCATTGGAGTGTGAAGGCACCACATGAAGGGTTTACGATTTGTAGTGGTCCTTTCTTTCTACCTGAAGCTTTCCTTACATGCTCTAACATGATCTCTAGTAGCTTAATTTTGCTTAGGACACCTAATGGATCAATGTTCATGTTGACCATTTCATCCAATTAAGCCTCTAACTCATAGTTGACCTAGTTTGACTCACAAACCTCTTTTGCTTCCTAGTTTCAAAAGTGTTACCAAATGTTGTTTAAAGGTTGGGCAACCTTAACAAAGTTGTAGAAAAATTGATCATGAACAAAAGTTGTAATATGGCCATCTCATGAAAATGCTCAGAACCTGCTCAAACAGGGCCCACAAGTCAGTTAGAGGGCTGCCCAACACTTAGAATGATTTCAAAGTCTAAAATGTGACATTGTAGTTTCATGTGCCCACCTTTGGAGCATTGTAACTCTCCAACTGTGCCGAACCAGCTCTAACCCATATTGACACTTTTGTAGCACTCACTTAGATCTACAAGATTGTCAATAGCACCATCACCTAATTCTCACTGGTTTAGGAAATATAGAGTGGGGAAAATCAGGTTCAGTCGGGGTTTCACTGAAAGTCAGTTTCAGTTTTCTTGTGACCCACTTTGGAGAGTCATAACCCACTAACTAAGCCAAATCAGTTCAAGCTTCAATTAAAAATGTTGTCATACGACTGTAGCTCTACAAGTTTTCTAAATACACCTTTCGCTAATTCGGGCTCGTTTAGGAGATATTCAATGTCCAATTCGGGCTGTCAGACGCCGATGGCAAGCCTGATGGCCATCTCGGCCTGGGCTTGGTGGCCGATAGTGCCAGGTTGTGCCCACCACCTAGCAGCCGTACACCGATGAGGAGGCCGCGCGTCCGGCTAGGGAGCCACCAAAGATGTCCCAACTCGTTGCCATTGCCAGCATTCGTCCCTTCCTCCCTTTTGTCTCCACCGAAGCGGAGAGTCGCGCCACCATCGCCACCGCGAGCTCCGATGAGCTCGTGTGCGTGCACCACCGTGCCATTTCCAAATCGGCTCAGCCAAAACCTCCGCCACGACCTCCTCTACATGCTACATCCCTTAGCTAAGCCGACTGAGCCCTAGGTAGAGCGGAAAAGGTCCCTTCTTCTCCACCGCCCTGCTCGAAGCGCCGCCAAGCTTCTCTACCGCCATGGCTACACCATTGTGGCCTTCCTCTTGCCTAGCTGTCGGGTTCATCGAGTTAGTAGAGTGACGTAGAGTTGGTAGGTCCTGAGGTTTGCCTCAATCGGGGTCGTTTTCGTCATCGACGACGAGAGCCGAGCGCCGCCGTCCGCCTGAGCCGTCGGTGAGCGTGCTCTGGTGAAGTTGAGTTGGGGAAAATGGTGTGCCAAGGTGCGGGGTGACACGGAGAGTGTGATGGAGCGCTCGTCTTCGTCGGAAGGGTCACCGACGGTGAGGAAACGCCGGCCGGAGCTCCTCCCCTGCTCTGCGTGTGCATGACGGGCGGGGCCCCCGCGTTAGTGCTAGGCTCTTCCCGCCTGGGCTCGCTGGGCTACCGTGGGCCGAGCTAGACTTTCGGGCCAGCCTAGTAGCTGAATAAGGGGCGGGTTAGGGTTTCGGTTTTGTTCCAATTTTGTTGGGTTCCTAGTAATGTCTAGTTTATTTAGAAAATATAATATGGGGTATGTTGGTTAATAATTTCTGAAGTTTGTAATTAATTTTGCTATGCCTCTATTTAACTATGTGATTTTTGTAGTTTTTGTATCTCCCTCTGTAGTCATCCAATTGCCATGAAATTTTTGTGAGATGCTAATTATTCTATAAAGATGCTCTAGTTAAATTTTCAGCCTTTTTGAAGGTCAATTGCTCCAGTTATGGAATTTCTTTTTTATAGGCTTTATTAGCACTTATCTTTTTGTTATTTTGATATCTCCTAATCTACTTGTCAAATTGAGGTGAAATTTTTATGGTTGCCTCTTGTTAGCATGTAATTTCCTCTGTAATTTGATTAGAATTTTCTGAGTATATTTATATGTGATGTCATTTATACTTATGCACTCTAAATAAATAGAAAAGAGTGATTAGATAAATGTTTATGCTAGTGCCATGACTTGATTTGGTGTTACTTAAACATGATCTAACTGTTAGTGAAGTTGGATAGGTCATTTGTGATGTTCTCAACATCACTTAATATTTAATTGTACCAATCTACCTTTTCTGGACAGATTTGCTGGTTAAGCAAATTAGGCTTTGTTAATGATGTTTTCATGCTTGGTGATCTATAGCAAAGTTGTTGAGAACTTCATGAAATAGTTGCTGATAAATTTTGTTATCATTTGGACTTAAAGTTTAGAAATGGCAGCCGTTCCAAGCTGGGTTCAGTTTTGGGGAGTGCTATCTGTCTTTTAGAACAGATTCGGTACATGTGCTATTTTGACCTGGTAAATGATGAAATCATGCTTAGATGTTTATAAATTAAATATAGACAATTTCATAAGATTTCCAGAATGTCCTCTTGCAAGTTATTTGTATTTGTAGAACTCCAGTTGTGAGTTTTCTTAGCTACTGTTGATAATATGTTGGAAATACTAAATTTCTGGAATCTTGTTATGTGCATGTTTAGTCTTAACTTTGTGATACTTAGTGGTTTTCTTAGGGATGTTCAAACATGTTAATACCAGAGAGGAAATTTACACCTAAGCTTGAAGTGATTTTAGTAGAGCACCACATGACTTGGTTTTGTGCTCATGATGTTGCAATATCATTACATTAATCTTCACCTCATTCATGCATGTCATAAATCATCGTGTCATCCTTGATGCATACATGAAATTCATTGGGTGCATATACATGCAATGGGTGTGTCGAGAATCGTATTAAGAGCGAAGTCTCACTGGGCGTGGAACCCGAAGTTTAAGTCCGTTCGGGAGCCAGAGGTCCAGTCTGACGAATCTGGAGAAGACGTGGGAACCGTTATTGAAGCCAACCCTTGATCTATCTTCTTTCGGTTAAGGCAAGCCCCGGAGCATTATAAGCCTCCTACTTTCAAAGTAGTTATCTATATCTAGGTGTTGTATTTGTATTGTTGCATTACGTTATAGGAATTGATTGAAAACCCTTCCTGCATTGATAACACTCCTTGTCCAACAATTCAAACCTTGAATCCTATATAGACAGGATCATATCTATGCTTAGCCCTGCTGAATTAGACCAGTAGAAGTCGGGTGATTTCCTGTCACCTGTGAGATATAGGGCTTTATCAGGTCATGGTTGGCTATATTTGTTATTGTGGAAATAAACCATGTGTTAATGAAATGAAATGAGACCGGGCAGGATGACGATAGTGAAGCAGCAAGGCATGGAGGTCTTGGGTGTGGATCTATCCCCGTCTGTGTCGGTTAAGGACCGAGACTTGGAGCCTTCTATGTCATTTTGAACGCATGCCTAACATTTAGTTGGCCAGCCTGAGGTTGCTGACCGTGAAGCCTAGTAGCTCAACTTAGGTTGCGAAGTCGAAAAGTGAAAGTCGCCTCGAAAGGGAGCTAGAGGGTCCAAGGGCAGGTGAGTTAAAAGTCCTGAGCACCCTGGCCACTGGTATCCCCGAGAATGCGGCGCTGTTCGGGCCCACCCTGAGTTGTACCAAAGGTTATCTACGGCTGCCTTTAGCGGGGTTTGTTGGGTGAGTGTCAGGAATACCCCCTTCAGCTGAGTTGGAATCGATTCGAGTCGCCGTCTCTCCCGGATAGTGAGAAACTTGACTAGTTATCTCCAGCGTAGATACACTAATTATAATGATGGTTCAGAATTGATGATAATGATGATGATGGCCTTATTATACCTGCTATGATTAATATTGTTTGATCCTAATAAAGTGAGTGCTTTAGTACAGGTGCTAATCTAGTTATCAGGTTAATGATGATCAACTTGATACCTAAGCATATATTGGTTACTTATCTGTATTAAGCTTTTCTGCAATTGTGTCGAGCTAGCCCACTTTATAAAGCCTTGCATACTCCTTGGTGTCACCTTTGTTTCTGGTTTTTGTCGGGTAAGTCTAGCTGAGTACCTTCTCGTAGTAAGGGTTTATTCCCACATATTGCAGGTAGCAGATTCGTACTTGTTGCTACAAGTATTGCCTTCGCCTTGTGGGCAGGAAGACTAGACCATATGGGCATGGTCTCTGTAGTATCTCTTCTGGTATGCTTTTTTGCAGGATGTGACTCTATACTGGCATTATTTGAATTTAAATGGTTTCAGAAATTATGTTACTTCCTCTAATCTTTACTTTGGTTTTGTAATAAATTATTCGTACTCCGATGTATGAGAGGTACTTATGAACTATTGTAACAAGTGTTGTGTTATGTTGAATCACTACGATCTTGGCTCATTATGGTTTGGTTTGAAATCCCTCATGATTTCATGGACTACCGGGGTTATATGGGCTCAAGTTTGAGAATTTGATCGCTTCGGTGATTGTTTTTGGACTTGTGCTCTTATAATTTGGATGGTTCCATGACACCTTTCTCATGTCATCTTTTTTCTCTATCTTTTTTTGAATCTTGGCATTATGTCTAGACCTTTTGCTGCTCTTGTTGTTTCATTTGGAACAAGGGTAGTGTTGTCATAGAGCTAAAGGTCATTTCCTATGCTACAAAAAAGTTGGTTTTAATATTTTAATTAGCATAGAACTTTTATCCCATGTTTGAAATAATGCACATTTATTATTCATCATTACTTCTCTTGAGGGTTGATTTTATTTTGTATCTTAAGTTTGATTTTCTTGTATGGAATTAGTAAAATCATTCAAACTTATAGAGACAAAGTAATAGTGAGTAGAGGGATTGCAAACCAACGTGTCAAAACGACGGGAGCTTGAGCAGAAGAAGAGCATTGTCAGATCATCTTTAGACTTTTATGTCACTTGACACTTAAAGTCAAGTGTGAATGTTGAAGCATCCCTCAAAGTTTATTGCAACTCCCATGTTCTCAGACATTGTTCATCCTTCATTTTAAATCTTCACCTGCAATGGTTAGTGACCAAGAATACCTAAAGGGAACTTGTCCTAGGAACATGTTCTTGTTAATTCCTTTTTTTATTTATGGAAGAATTTCTTATAGAGGGAAGTGAGAGTTTAGTTGTTCCAAGATGAGTTGTTAGGGACCTTATTGCCACCACACTAGGCATTTCATGGGTTGTTACACTCCACAGAGGTGTTTTATGGGGCATTAAAAACCTTGACAACACAACTTTAGAAAACTAAGCTAACTCAAATTTTATTATGTAAAGAAGTAATATGAGCAAATTTTTATTTCTTTTAGATATATTTATATATTTTTTCTTTTCATAACTTAAGACAAGATTGTTTCAAGTTATTATGCATGAAGGAAAAGAGTTTGAATTGAAAACTAAACATGCAAAAATCAAAAGTTGCATGGAAATCAAGTATGAGATAGATACCGATTTACTTGTCGGCGAGGGCTCATGGTTTTAGGTCCATTGCGCAAGACCTCTCCCTTGCATTAAGCTTTTCTTTATACCATCCAATCCGAGAGATGAGGATGTAGATAGTTGCATGATCTTATTCCATCAACCTTTCTTGATTTTCATTGATTCTTGGTTGACGAGTTGGGGTCCATTGAAGATGCAAACTCAAGTTCCTCCTTGATTGTCTTTAATACACCAACTGTCTTGATGGTCAAGGAAGGAACCTCATTGGTGAAGGCTTTATCTCAAATGTCTTAGCGACATCATCTTGCAACCGTGGTTGTTCATGATCTCACGAGACACAGTTGATAGTCCACCAATGATTGATGTTTGTTGACATAGGGATGGATGCCATGATGTAGTGGCATCTTCTCATATGTGTCCTTACTACCGATGTGCAAGATGGTGTCTTCAAAGATGATGAAAATAGGTCTCAGATTGGCTAATATGAGGTGAATTGCACCCTACTTCTCATCGTCATCCTATCTTGAGTTTTGGGAAAACTCAAAGCTAGGATGTCTTCAACATTACTCATGGCCTATCACGCACTCATCTCCTTCTTTGTTCCATCACTAAAGTAGTGGTTTGGTAGCTTCATGCCAAACCATGAACAGGCACAACGTGGATTCATTCTTTCCTACAACATGTTAAAGGACACGTACCCAAGGGAATACAACAAGTTTGAAATACGGGTTGTTGTCAATATCTGCATGATTTTTCATCTATGCTAATGAATTTTTAGATTACTTTAGCATAGATTTTGTTTTATCATGTTTTGTGTGTTTGTGGTATTCTAGCATGGTTCAAGGCAAAGATAACTTGCAACAAAAGATAGAATAGATGAATTTTGATACTTACATTTCTTCCTTCCATGAAGAATGTGTTGTGCCTCCTTTTGCGCAAAGTTGTTGATTCATCTCTGATGTGAATTCATCTCAGGACTTACCCATATTCAATTTGAGAGTTTTCTGTAGGGGTTAGTCCAACAAAATAACTAGTATCTACTATAGTATATTCTTGGTTCAAAAATCAAATTAGACACCATGTCTAATTTAATCTAGGAAAGCATTTTAACCTAAGCACCACGCTTAGTACTTCTAAACTAAGCACCATGCTTAATTTAAAAGATGTATGAACATACTCAAAACCTTAAACATACTGTAGCAAACAAAGGTAGCATGAAAGCATTTAAGAGATTTATTCAAATAGAGATGAATGAGCATGATCATGGTGAGTTATATATTTTTTATTTTTTAGATAAAATGCAAGCGACATGAATATATGTAAGGAACTAAATATGCTATGGATTTTGATGTGAGATAAACTAAATAGAGAGGATGCATGGATTTATTCAAAGTAAACATGCAGTGGAATGCAAAAATTAAAAAGATAACTACTCAAAAAGTTTAAAGTCCATGAGCAAAGACTCTCACCTTTCTTGATCATACTTACCATGACTCACAAGATGGAATTTGTGAGTAGTGCAGCATCTATGTTCATCACTTGAGATGTGATTTGAATTCTTATGATGATGACCTTTTCTCCAAACCACACATGGTTAGAACAATATATATGTATACACAAACTTGTGAGATGGCAGGGTTCTAGAGTTTATGGATCATGAATGTTCAGACACCCTAGGTTCTTCAATGTTTCTCTTAGCTTTTCTTTTCTTGTGGAAGCTTGCCGAAAGGTCAAAATGGCGACTATTGTCCTATCTATTCCACAATTCAACAGAATAGGGGTAATCCTACTAAAGCTAGTGGCACACTAAATTAGCAGACATCAAGATCATTATCAAAATCCTTTTGCTAATTGCTTAGTGGCACACTAAATTAGCAAACATCAAGATCATTATCAAAATCATTTTGCTAATTGCTTCCCTGGCAACAGCACCAAAAAGCTTGTTGGTATTTATTAACACACATAGAAAATTCCACAAGCACACGGATACCATTATAGCTTTTACCCGGGAGTATTCCAGAGTGTCGTATTTATCCACACAGAAACAATGGTTAAAGAGATTGATAATTCACCATCATGTATCTACTACACTAACTAGTCTAAAGTAGAGGTAAATGGTAAATGATATGAGTTATGAATAATGACACATAGATAGGAGAATTCCATGATAAATGAGTAGCATAGCTGGGCTGAGAGGACAATGGGTGAGTTCAAGGTTCCTAGATACTTCTCTATTACTCTGGTTCTATTCTAGTCTAGGCTAGATGGTAACTGAAGCATGGGTAGATAAAAAGTGATCATACATAATAACACTTTGGGACATCAGAACACTAGCCACAGAAAGGGATGAGAAAGGGGCTAGGAAGCTCTGACTACAGTCCTTCAAACACCAACCTGAACGTGGTGGACTACGTCGGGCGTTAGGGCTGTTATCACCTAGGGCTACCACAACTATCCATGAGGTTAGGTGCAATCTTAGGTAACCTATAGTCTAAACACCATATCTACACCATTGATTACTACTCTAGTTATAATTTGTAACTAAAGCACTTGATGCGAGCAGAGATCCCATGCCAAGGTATAACAACTATACTAACCAATCACATGAAAGGCATAAAAGTAAATAGAAAATATAAATATATTAAAGCATAAGTCTTGCAAAGGTAACATACAAAGATATACCAAACCTCTAAAGAATTCTCTAGAACCTGAGCATAGCTCGACTCTCTCTAACTCTTAACTAGAACTAATCTACTACATTGGAGAGTCTAGCTATAATTCTTCTGATGTTGTGTCTTGATCTGAATGAGAGATATGGCCCCCGAGAGGGGGTAGGAAGTGCCTTATGTATGCCTGAGGTAGAGTAGAGGCCAAGGAACTGCCATGGGCTCATGAAAGAATATTCCCCTATGATCCTGGCCATATGGGCCTAATTCTCATTTGGCTAAGTCCTAACTTAGGTTTAACTTCGGGTAACCTAGTTTGGAGCTTTTTATCTTGCAAAACAAATGGATCCAAACCTTGATCCTGTAATGAAAGTTGTAGTACATGTTAAGGACAATAACTTCTGTTTAAGGACCAAAACCTTGTTCAGCCTCTAAGGTAGCCAAACAGTGGGTCAAAGTTTGAATCCCGAGTTGTTTCCTAGAACCCTGAAATTTTGCTAAGTGTAGACTAAACTTGCAGTTTTTAGTTTCATGGTACCCACCTTCGGCAAAGTTTAGTTTGCAAACCATTTTGATTTTGGGCAAACACCTATAAGCAATGTTGGAGTACTCATGTAGATCTAGCTGATGGTGAAATTGGTTGATCAAATCAGAACACGGCTTAGGAGATAGAGAGGGGAGAAGAAGGTAGGTTCAGTCGGCCTTCAATTGGACTGCTAGGTGTTGGATGAAAACACTTGCTGCATATATATCCTATCCTTGTCCAGAAAGTATACCTTGAATCCTATTTAGGTTCAGGTTCGAGTAATTGCTTAGCTCTGCTTTAAGCGGTAGAAATCGGGTGATTTTCTGTCACCTGCGAGCTTTAGAGATATTTTATATATGGCACGATTGGCTATATTTGCTATCGTGGAAAAGAACCATGGGCTAATAATATGAAATGAGACCGGGCAGGATGACGATAGTGAAGCAACAAGGCATGGAGGTCTTGGGTGTGGATCTATCTCTGTCTGAGTTGTTTAAGGACCGATTTGTTGTACGTCCTTGAGTCATGTTGAACGCAGTCTAACACTTAGCTGCCCGGATAAACCGTTTTGACCACGAGGCTGAGATATACAGTTTAGGCTAGAAATTAGGGGATCAAGTGCGTATTCTGGAGGAAGTAAGGATGTGCTCGGGGACATTGGCTTAAGACCAAGGGAGGTTAAAGTCCCTATCACCTGGCAGAGTGTTGCCTTTAGGGATGCGACATCAGTCGAACCCGTGATTTCTTGAACTGTACCAAAGGTGACCTGACCAGCCTTCGCGAGGTGTATCTCAGTGAGTGTTAGAAATAACCCTCCAGCTAGATAGGAATTCGATTCGAATCGCTGTCGTTGCTAGTTAGTGAGCACTTGACTAGAGTAGCGGCAACGTAGATTTAATTAAATTGAATAGATGGTTAATTGAATGATGATTTAAATGTTGCCTCAATTAAAACCTGCTATGGTTAATATTGTTTGCTCATAATCAAGTGAGTGCTCTAGTACAGGTGCTAATATAGATGATAGGTTAATGATTATTAACTTGATGTTTAAGCATTGATGATTACTTATCTATATTAAGCTTTTTATGCAAAATGTTATCAAGCTAGCCCACTTTATATCAGCCTTGCATAATCCTTGGTGTCACTTTATTTCTGGTTTTTGACAAGTAAGTCTAGCTAAGTACCTTCTCGTACTCAGGGTTTATTCCCACTCGTTGCAGGTTGGGATGTATCTTGGCGACTGCAAGAATTCGATGCTCCTGCCGTAGAGGCGGAGTGTGATCATGGGCATGATCCTTCTGAGTTATCTTGTCTCTAATGCTTTTGTTGGAAGTTGACCCTAGGACTGGCATGTATTTGAAATAAGGGTGTTGTTAGTTTCAAATTATTTTGCTTCCGCTACTTTTGAACTTAAGTTGTAATAACTATGTTGAACTCCAATGTATATTGAATTACTTGTGAAATGAATGTAACATGTGGCTTGTTATGTTGAATCACTACGATCTTGACTTGTATGTTGGTTGGTTTGAAATCCCTCATGATTTCATTGGACTATCGGAGTTGTATGGGCTCAAGTGTGAGAATTTGATCACTTTGGTGATTGTTTTTGTACTTGTGCTCTTATAATTTGGACGGTTCCGTGACAGCTGGCATCAGAGAAAGATTCAACATTAAACGTGTCATATGTGTATTTAAAACAAATATTTTATTTTATAAAATCAGTTTTATCAACTTATAGCTATATATATAGGTTTGTCAATTCTGAATTTTAAACCTAAGTATGCCAGTGGTCAAATTCCTTATGCCCACATACGGATTATTAGGTGGTTTATATAAGTACTAACTTGGGGGGTTTTAATTTTGCATCTATGCCCAGGCCAAGGAATGTATGTGTGATGACTCTCCCACAGTATGCTACCCGGTGTGTCAGATTGGAGGTAGCCTTCATTTATGAGATAGCCATATATGTCTCTAGTTTACTTTTATGCAACATCGCACCTACGCTCAGGTAAGTGTGAGTTGTGAAAGCATGACCGTCCAACCATCAGTCTAGGGGAGAGCTAGTTTTGGTTACTGGATTATTTACATGTTACACACATGTGTATATGAAGGTACTTAATTATGGGTGATTGATGATTCGGGTAGTTTTGGTGCTACATGTACGTATACGGGGGTATATGTATATGGGAGTACTTAGAATTTTACTTTCCGGCTTTCATTATGTGCTATATCTAGGGAATTGTTGGGCTGCAATAAATTTTTTTTGTAGGTACGCTAACCACGAATGCGTAAGTTGAATGTAGCTGCCGACTAGCTATATATCAAGAGAGTGCGTGTTATGCCACCGATATAGAATGTGATCGCCACCTTAGGTTGGCAATCTTGTGAGGATGAATAGGACGAAGCATACATCATCATGATTGTTGCTTTGTGCATAACTATGCTCCACACACCCTTGTTCAAATGATAAGTAACTTGTGAATGATGTGTTGCACTATCTTCCTTGTGTGGAGTTAGACAAGAATGCCTTGTTCCATGTTGCATGAATGGGAAGTGCTTGAGAAAAGTGTGAGCTTAGCCTTGCTAGAAATAATTATGGTTACATGCTTGAACTTATAGATGTCCTCTAGCTTAGCCAAGTGGTGGATATGTTATTCACCCAAGCGTTTGCAAATGCTTTAGACCTCACTTAAGTAATTGTGGATTCTCATGAATGAATTAAATTGGTGTTGGTCTAAGGTAACAATGTTTAGAGCTACTAGAATAACATGTTTGTGTGCTCTCTTAAGTAGAACAAAAGCAAGCTTTTGTTTTCCTTGTTGAACATTGGCTGCTAGAACGATTTCTGTTGTAGTGATGCTTTCGTGGTCATAATGGTGTTTTTGGTAGTTATAGAGAATACCAAAGTTGTAGCCAACTTACTTATCTAGCTTGTCCTAAAATTTCATGACACTAGGCCTTATGGTATGGGAGTTGTGAATTTTAGAAATTTACTGTCAGGTTTTGCTTATGCTCTAAATAGATCTGAATGTTTGGTTTATTTGACCTGTGTGCATATGGAATCATGTCTTGGAGATAATAGAAGAAGTGTAGTAATTTTTCTAAGTTTTCCAAAATATCCTATAGCACTAATTTTGGTGACTAAATCTCTAGTTATGAGCTTGCAAAATGGAATGACAGAATCTATTCAAATCTGGCAGAGATGTCTTCTTTGTTATGTTTGTCCTTGTTAAACTGTGAATTAGTTTTTGGTATCAATAATGAAAGTGTGTAAAACTTCTTAAGCTTTCTAGAAAGTCTAGGATCACCTTTGTGGGATGTCTACAACCTCAGTTATGGTTGAAACAAGTAACTACTGTGCTGCTGTCCAGATTCTAGGCACATGCTAAGTTGGCTACCTTAGCTAGCGTTTGTTTTGGGTGAGCCTTGTGCTTTTATATTGGTTGCTTAAGCTCATTTGTTTGAATTTTCTCAAGTGTCTACTTAACTAGGATGATTGTGTGGATGCTTGTTATCTAGGTAGTGCCCTAGTTGTCACCTCGTTTGTCCTCGGTGAGCATAGGAGTGTCGAATAGCTTTATCCTAGAACAACGTTCACGTTACGTAATCGCAAGGTTGTCGTCAACAATTAGGTTCTCTCTCTTAGGAGCCTAATCCTGTAGACTTGGTTGTTAGCCCTTGAATGTTTGTGCACCATGTCTTTGCTTGATATATAAGCCCAAGCTTGGACCCTTAAATATTTGCGTATACCATGGTTGTCCTACAACTGCACGTGAATACCTTTGTTTGATCTACCAACCAAGATAGATTCTCGCAACTGCCTCCTTGTGGCCATAGTTGTTCGTTGCCAAGTTGTAAGGCCCATGACCAATTCTATGTTGGACCTCCTAGCTACCTCTCCTACAGATGTTTTGGTACAACACTATATCTTGCTGCTGGATCTCGGAATCTTGTGCTTTGCAAATCATGTAGTACCTTATCAACTCAATCTTCGATTGGTACATCGATTTTGTCTTTGGAGTCTACTTACTTCATCTCCAACCTTCCTAAGTCTCGAGATGTTTATCAGTCTTGATCTCATGTTGTTGCTCAACATGATCGAATCTCCTATTAATCTTTCCTCTAGTAATCACCTTGGTGGACGCAAGGTGTGCGTGGAATTTAGCAAAAATCTCATGCTCAGTCGCCTTCGGCAATTACGCTATGTTCTCTTGTGCTGTGTTTTGATCTGCAGATAGCTTCCCTATTGATTCTAAACCTAGTGACTACCTTTGCTTGCTGTCCCTCCTTTGTCTAGTGCTCGTCCTTGTCACCCTTTTTGTGTCACTTGGGAATTTCACATTGATTGTCTAATTGGTAATGATTGTGAGTAGTGACTGATGGTGTCGTGACGAAACCAAGGGCCTCCTGTGGCTGTAGACACATGGCTGGTTGCTTGGCATACGCTGGTATCATGGTTTTAGTCATGATCCATTATGAAACGACAGTCGATGTGTTATTTTCTTGTGTCCCTTTTTCTTGTTTATCTCTCCATATCTTATCGTAAGATCCATATCTTAGACTAAAAGTAGTAGAGCTTCCATCTAAAGATACATAAAGGATAACCTTTAAAGAACATGTCACCGACATAAACATTAATAGATTGCAAGAGGTGGTAGAAAAGTGACTCTACTTAGTTGTCCTATTATTGATGACCACCATCTAGTGAGCAAAGTATCTTATCCTTGTTGGATAAAAAGGACGTACAACACTTTAGTTGGACAAGTCATCTGTTGGATAAGAATCGATCATCACATTGTGTATATGACGGAGCTATCCAAGTCTCAATCTTGTATGCATAATGACCATACCATCGAGATCAACCATCTCTGGTGTGACTCCCTATCTGTAGACTTCAATGTCCACCATTCGTCTACATCAACCATGATTATTGTGGACAAGAGTGAAGATTTAGAACTTTTTAGTGTTGAGAGACAACTAATTAGTTACCAATAGGAAGGTTAATCTACAGCTAGGTAATGACTCCTTGGTAGTTACAAAGGCTATGTCTTACAGAGCAATAACCAACAAGAAATTAATCAACTAGCCAACAACTTAAGTGATACTCTATCTTCCAAAGCCATTGTGACCAAGTCAATTCCATCTTGGACAATCACACAGATAGTGCAAGGTGTTCTATCAGCTAAAGTAAAGAATTAGAGAAAGCATGCCCTAGTTTCGATCAGCATCCCTGTGCCCCTAGGTGCCACAAATGGTTTTGTTTAGAACTCTATTGGATGAAGTGTTGAGGAATATTCAGAAATGGTTCATTATCTTTGTAGGAATGTTCTTCAGGTGGAGTATATGCATTTTGCCTTGCAAAAGCGGCTGCAAGTTCAAAGCGTGTGCATCATCGGATTTGTAGATAAATGAATGGTTGAGGTTGATTCCCAAGAAGCATATGAGATAAGCCTTAACCTCCATCCACAGAGAGAAAGCTGCTGCTATGGTACAAAGAGTTAGAGAGTGCAAAACACACACCTCAACGTGTGAAGCAAAGGAAAAGAAGAACAAGAAATCTGTTCAGATTTTGTAGCACTAAACCGGTTATCTTCAAGCCGTTGATTAGTAACACAAACATGGTTGGATTGACCCCAAACTTGGTAATCTCATTCCTTACTTAGGACATTTCAATGTCTTAATTTGGTTTGAGAATTGGGTGAGTAAAACATCAGATTTGAGAGGTGTTTGATCCGATTGGTTTGCTGCAAATTCAGAACAGAGCAGTCTTGGCAAATGAATTGTATGGATAGTCCACGGTGTCCGTTTGATCTGAAATTTGGTCAGTAGTTAGATGACCCATAGAACTACATACCTACCAAAATTCATGCAAAATGAAGTAGTAGTTTGTGAGATATGAGCAGGAAACCAAAGGGTACAGAATCTGCCATTTTCGGTGACTGTGCTCATTCCTCGTATGAGAGGGTTATGATAGTGGTAAATGTTCCAGTGCGGGACATGGTCAAGATCTGCTATTGGATAGCCCTTTTGAGGTCTCAAGGATACTAGTTTACACTCTTTCACTTTACTTTTGCCTTCTCGTATCAACAATGTACGAGCAGCCATGGCGTTCTGTAAATCAATTTGTGCCATCGCCAATCAAAAGCAATATGAAAGGTGTCAAACTACATATCTCTGATTATGGTTTGGAGATATTGATGGTCTTGGAACGGAAGCCTCAATGTCGACTGTAGTTTCAGAAGGCTAGTTTTGCTATGCTGTAAGTCAGCTCAACTTACTGTGCAACTGCATCATAAAGAAAATTGTACTCAACTTGCTCAGTAGTGAACTATTTACCAAAGTTGGTAACTACTTTCAACTTTTGCTGTCTTCCAGACCTCGCTATCATCCTTATATAGCAATAATTGCTAATACTCACTGATCTTTGGTACTTACAAGTGTTTTTACCCAAGAGGTTGCATCTGAATTCAACTCAAATAACTGTTGTCTTTGGATAACAGGATCTTTTTAGGTAACATTTGGCAGGAAATACGGAGCTGACAAAGTCAGCTATCACATTCCTTGTAACACCCTAAAAATTTGAAAAGAAGAAAAATAGGAAAAACATGATTTTTATATTTATTTTTGTGAAGCATGCAAAATTTAGAATAAGAATAATTTTTATAAATTTAAAATCAAATATAAGGGTAGAAACATGTTTGTGCATTCATGCTGCTGCATTTGAAGTTTTGTATTGAGTGGTTTCAATCAAATTCAAATTTGATTTGAAAATCATTTGAAAAAGGAATTTGAAAAAAAATTAGAAAAAAAGGAAATTTATCTTCACTCGGAAATTTGGCCCGCCAGCACGCCTCGGCCTGCCTCCTCGCGCGCGGCCCGCTCACTCCAGCGCCCGCCTTCTTCCGCATGGGCCGAGCCCAGCCGCGGCCAGCCGGCCCAACTCGCGCGCGGCCGCATCCCGCACCCAGCCGCCGCCCCCGTTTCTCCTCTGAGTCGCCGACATGCGGGACCCACCTGTCAGCGACGTGTTTCCCCTTTCCTTTCTTCTTCCTCCGGCCGAACGCAGCTTTCCTCTCTCTCTCCGATTCGGTGAATCGAATCCGCCGCAAATCTTTGCCCTTTCCATGTATACCGATGCCTCCGGGCTATAAAACGGAACCCCGCGTCTCCCCGCTCCTCATTGAGCACCTAAAACCCTAGCCTCGACGTCCCGGGAGAGCCACCGTCGAAGCTCCGCCTCCACCGCCGCCATCCCGAGCTAGCCACCACCCTCAGCTCGTCCTCCGGTCTTGTTTTCGCGCGGGGTAAGATCGTCGTGAGCTACTCGTTCTTTTGGTGTCTTCGGTTTGGCGAACGGTGCTCGGTAGGGTCGTCTTCTCAAGCTCCGGTGAGCTCGGGCTCCATCCGGCCATGGCGCCGCCGTCGGGGTTACTGTGGCCGCCGGCCGTTCTCTTCTCTCCCTCCCCGATCTAATCCGAGCCGTTGATTTTGAATCCAATGATCTAGATTAGAAGATACCGGTTCGGCTATAAAATTTGCTAAAGAGTCCCTGTGATTTTTAAGTATAGAACCCGCAGTCCAAAGCGTACTTCCGTATTGCGTAATATCCGCTTGAAAGCGCAGTTTGATCTCAGTTCATTCAAAATACGCTTTGATTAAATGAAAACGTAATTCGTTTCGGTAAATGAAAAATACGCTTTCTGATATTTACAGTTTTGCCATTCAGATTGTTTTAGTTGTAGAATTTCCGTTTTAACTCCGATTTGATCCATTCAAATTGCGTTAGATTCGTATTTGCGAGCTCTATGTAATTATACAACTGTACAGTAGGTTTGGATTAATTTATTTACGAGTTTTTATTAAAGTATTTATTCTTCTATAGGAAATCTTTGGAAATTCATAACTTTGTCGTTTTAGTTCCGATTTTCGTGATCTTCGCGTCTGTGTGATCCTAGCAAGTTGTAGATTCATTTTAAAGACTTTTTATTTTATTTTCTTACTGTTGGTGTATTGTTCTAATTATAGTCTTGTTTGTCTATGCATGATTGCCTCTGGATGTGTGTTGTTGATAATGGTTGATCGAGTTTAGACGGTGAGAAATTCGTTGGAGATCAAGAGCTTTATTACGAGCAAGATCTTCAGGACCAGTTTGAGCAAGGCAAGTATAGCATGGGATTATCCTTGTTGTCCTATTCACTTTATGCAATTAATATCATTATGCATTTATTCCTTGTTAAGGATGACTTAGCGATTGATCCTTTACCTTGGTACCTATTAAATTGCATTAAGTATTTTGGCTAGTGCTTAAACATGGACTATGATCATGTAATTTGACTAATGGAATATGCAATAAACATTAAAAGATGATTTTATTACTGTTTAAGGGTACTAGAGCATGGGGTTACTTTGGTGCTCTTGTTACTCTCCATAAGGACTCATCTATAAGCGAAAATCCGGGATTTACAGTACAACTGTGGGGGCTATATGGCTCTGGCTTTAGTCATATAGAAGGACCTTTTCTAGCTTGTTAGAGGTATTCCTTTATGGCGTAAGAATGGCTTGACGAATCGGGTATAGTGCGGCCTCTGTCCTCATGTGTATAGGCTGCGTGTTATTGTGCCATCAGGAAGGGGGGCTCTACATCTGTTTGCCGAGTGAAATCTAATGACCCTAACTTGTTAGACGAACCTTCGAAAGACTTCATAGTGTTTACCCTGCCTGCTCACCTTGGTAGTGTTTTGGGAGTAATTAACCCGGGCATTTGGGTAACACGACTCACAGTGAAAGTGTACAACCTCTGCAGAGTGTAAAACTGTTATAACAGCCGTGCTCACGGTCACGAGTGGCCTTGGACCCTTATGGAATAGTTGAATAATTGTTTATAATTATGTTTTTGCTATTCATTAATCATTTCACATGGATCATATGTTTAATGTTTATATTGAGACAATTTGATGCTATTGTTATGCTAAAATTATGCTAACTAAAAGCTACATGCAGATAAACCAATGAATATGCCTTTTTGAGCCTCATGAACCCCATGTTACACTTGTTGAGTACGAGATGTACTTACGCTTGTTTATTTCTTTTACTTGGATAAAAATCCCGGATGGGTAACAGATGGAGGTAATAGTGACTACTACGCCTACTTCCCTGAAGATTACTAGTCTTGCTGTCAACCAGTCAATGTACCTGTGACTAGAGCTACCACGAGAGATTTTTATTTATACTTCCGCTACGTTTGTGTTAAGACTATGTGTTTAAATATTCGTGATGTAATAACATTTGTGATGATACTTCTGTTATAATTTGTGAACTTATGTGTGATTGATCTCTGGGCGCACATAAGGGTATGCATTCCATTTGGTCGATAAATGGGTGTGACAAATTGGTATCGGAGCTCTTGTTGACTGTAGGACGCAAGCCTAGCTAGGAATGGTCGATTTAGTATCATCTTTACATTATTTTTATGCTCACTATCTTGCTCTTGTTATTTGATAAATCTTTATGCTTCTTATGTCACATTCTATTACGAAATTTTGCCTCTATTCTAACTTCATCTAAAAATTCTGTAGATGGCCCGTGACCGTAAGACTGCCCGCATTAGCTCTGGAGGATACTACCCACCTCGTGCCCTGCATGCAACTGAAGAGCCACAAGAGCTAGAACCTCAGGAATAGGAGCAGACTCCTGTAACACCAGTCCAAGCACCAGCACCTTCCCAGGAAGAGCCTGAGTCTGAAGAAGATCCAGAAATCGTCAAGATTGAAGATGATGAAGAGGAAGCTAATGGAGGAGTACAACCCCCGCCTCCATCATATGAAGCTCCTGAAGATATGCCACCTGCTCCAATGGGGTGGACTGTGAGGATTTACCATAGAAATGGAGGAAATGCTGTCTCTCATCTTCGCCTGGTGGGGATGCTCACTGCTTACTTCGCTGATTGGCATCCAGCTGTGGAGTACGTTTGCTGGGAGTACACTCATCCACTGGAGGACACGTACTGGAAGGCAAGGGCAAGCATCTTTGCCCATAAGGAAGACAAGGGAGCATATCAGCTGGACAGGATGTTCTCTCACGTGGGGCATCGAGCTACTATAGAGGATAGCATTGAAGATGCTGCTTTTGAAGCATGTATGGGTCTCCGCTATCTTCGCTTTAACCTTATGAAGCATGACATTCATCGCTTCTTTCCTCGTGCACATCCCGAACTTGGATGGGCTATGACAGATCCAGTGCAGCTAGAGCCACTACCTCGGGTAATGGTGGACTTTGTCTATGATATGATGGATAGGAAGCTGCAGCTAGAAGAGATGGTGAAGGCACAAGGGAAGACTATCAAGAGGTGCCAAGCAACCATTGATGAGCTCCGAGCAAACCAAGGCATGCCCAAGATTTATGAGACATTAGAGCATGAGCCACTTCCTTAGGAAGTAGGAGTCCTTTATATAATAAGAACGTTCTTAGTAACGTCAGTTGAGTCAGTCGGGTCTGTCGTGTGGTTTGAACCTTGGTGTGCTAGTTGCTTTATTATTATGTTTATGTGTGAGTTGGATCTTTGTTTGAGTGTCGGGACTTGTAGGCATGTCTACAAGTTCCATTCTTAAGAATAATAAGTTTAATAGTCAAGGAATAATAGCTGGGGATTTGATATTATCACGTTTCTGTCCTTGCTGTTTTCTGGAGCAGTCTTCAGTGTTTCTGCTATAGTTTAAAAACGGTTCGTGCAACATTTATGAAATTTTTATGAGAGAAACTAGACTCAAGCATCTTTCAAATGCCACTGGAATCACCTTTTTATCTGATCTGGTTCGAGAGATATAATTTGTACAAGTTAAAGTTTCTGCACAGACTGGAATCTAGAACAGTTTCTGTTACGCTTTATTTTTCATAGACTTAATGACAGAATTTGATCTTGAGGTCTGAATAGAAATTGTGGATAATTTCATAAGTTTTCCAACCATATAAGGCACGCTTCTTTTGGATTTCTGTAGCTCGAGATATGATTGAAATACTGAACTGTCAACATTGCTACTCGTCCAGAAAACTTTCAGATCTCCTTCTTAATCTTATAAGTGGTTGAAATCATGGAATTCTTAAAGTTTGCATGTTTATGGGTGGCAGATGGCCGGAAGAGGAAGAGGCAGAGGTCGTGGAAACATTCCCCCAAATCCACCACCACCACCGCCACCAACTATCGAGCAACTGTTGGCGGTACAGACGCAGTTGATGCAGCAACTAGTGCAAAATCAGCAAAATCAGCCAGTTGCTGGGGCTCAACCACGTGATAAGCGTGGTGAGTTTTTGAAGGGTCGTCCTCCAGTGTTCACACATGCTGCTGATCCTTTGGAGGCCGATGATTGGCTTCGTGCTGTGGAGAAACAACTCACTATTGCCCAATGTGATGACCGACAGAAGGTGTTGTTTGCTTCTGGGCAACTTCAGGGAGAAGCTCAGGATTGGTGGGAGTCATATGAGTATGGTCGTCCTGCCAATGCTCCTGCAGTCACCTGGCAGGAGTTTAGGGAGAACTTCAGGGCTTACCATATACCTGAAGGAATGATAGAGTTGAAGGCGGAGGAATTCAGGAACCTGACCCAAGGGTCAATGACTGTAGCTGAGTACCGTGACAAGTTTGCTCAATTGTCATGATATGCTCCACATGAGGTGGCCAATGACAATGATAAGCAGCGCCGCTTCTTGAAGGGATTATATGATGGACTACAGTTGCAGTTGATGTCCAATACCTACCCTAATTTTTAGACGCTTGTAAACCGCGCTATCGTGGTGGATAGCAAGCGCAAGGAAATGGATGCAAAGAGGAAGAGGTTACAGGGACAAGTCTCTAATAGCAACACCCGTCTGCGTACTGGTTTTCAGCAGAATACTCAGCAGAGGCCTCTCTCTGGACAGTGGAATCGTGGTCAGGCCCCATTCCGTGGACAGTTTCCGCAACGTCCCCCATTCCAGCCACAGAATAGCAACCAACGTCCACCGCAGCAGCAAGGAAATCAAGCACAGCGTCAGGGTCCTTCCAATAACACTCCTATGAAGACTAGTGCTCCCAATACCCCCAACAAGTGTTTCCGATGTGGAAAAGAAGGTCACATGTCTTACAATTGCCCGGAGAAGCTTAACCAGCAGACTCCCCAGAGACAGAGCAGCCACCAGAAGACCGCACCTAACTCAGGAAGGGTGAATCACTTGTCCCAGGAAACTGCAGTGGAGGAGCCAGAAGTTATGCTTGGTACGTTCGATGTTCACTCTACTCCCGCCACTGTACTTTTTGATTCTGGAGCATCACATTCTTTCATATCGCAATCATTTGTTAGAATACATAGAATCCATTTATGTGCCATGAAGAATCCTATCTTAGTAAACTCACCTGGTGGAAGCATGCCAGCATCTTATCGTTGTCTTCCGATTAGTCTCAACTTAAGGGGGGTAGAGTTTACAGTTAGCCCTATAGTATTGAGAACAGCTGGGATTGATCTTATATTGGGAATGGATTGGATGATGCAACAACAAGCAGAGATTCAGTGTAAGGATAAATCAGTTGTACTGACAACACCAAAGGGTGATAGAATCAGGGTTGAAGTAAAAGTGCAAAAACAAGAGACTGCTACAGTGAACCAGCTCAATGATGAGGCCAACCAGGAAGATCCAGTTGTGGAGGAGTTTTCAGATGTGTTTCCAGAGGAATTGCCAGGTATGCCACCAGACCGTGACATTGAATTTATTATTGAATTATTACCTGGAACTGCACCTATAGCTAAGCGTCCATATAGAATGGGAGTAAATGAATTAGAAGAACTTAAGAAACAAATTAAGGAGTTGCAGGATAAGGGTTTTATTCGTCCTAGTTCTTCACCTTGGGGAGCACCAGTGATTTTTGTGGATAAAAAAAAATGGAACTCAGAGGATGTGTGTAGATTATCGGTCTCTTAATGAGGTTACTATTAAGAACAAGTACCCATTACCTAGGATTGATGACCTGTTCGATCAGTTGAGAGGAGCTTGTGTATTTTCCAAGATTGATCTTCGCTCTGGATATCATCAGTTGAAGATTCGTGCTAGTGATATACCAAAGACAGCTTTTACTACTCGGTATGGGTTGTATGAGTATACAGTGATGTCTTTTGGTCTGACTAATGCCCCTGCATACTTCATGTACTTAATGAATAAGGTGTTCATGGAATATCTGGATAAGTTTGTAGTGGTATTCATCGATGATATTCTAGTATTTTCCAAGACTGAGGAAGAACATGCGGAACATTTGAGGTTGGTCTTGCAGAAGCTCAGAGAACACCAACTATATGCAAAGAGGAGTAAATGTGAGTTTTGGTTGAAGGAAGTTTCTTTTCTGGGTCATATTGTCTCTAATGGAGGAATATCAGTAGATCCTGGCAAGGTGAAAGATGTATTGAATTGGAAACCACCCATCAATGTGAGTGAGATCCGTAGCTTCTTGGGATTAGCTGGTTATTATAGAAGATTTATAGAGGGATTTTCAAAGCTTGCAAAACCAATAACTGCATTATTGGAGAAGAATGCCAAGTTTGTGTGGTCCGAGAAGTGTCAGGCTAATTTTGAGGAACTAAAGAAGAGATTGACGACTGCACCCGTCTTAGTTTTGCCAGATCTGAGTAAACCTTTCTCTATCTATTGTGATGCATCTCGATTGGGTTTGGGATGTGTACTGATGCAAGAAGGTAGAGTCGTGGCATATGCATCAAGGCAGTTGAGGAAGCATGAGTTAAATTACCCTACTCATGATTTGGAATTAGCTGCAGTAGTTCATGCATTAAAGATATGGAGACATTATTTGATTGGACACAAGAGTGATATATACACTGATCACAAGAGTTTAAGGTATATCTTCACTCAAACGGATCTGAACTTGAGGCAGCGTAGATGGTTGGAGTTGATAAAAGACTATGATCTAGAGGTGCATTATCATCCAGGAAAGGCCAACGTTGTTGCTGATGCTCTTAGTAGGAAAAGTTATGCAAATGAAATACAAGTAATGCTTATGCCAAAGGAATTATGTGCCAAGTGCAAGTATTTGAACTTAGGATTTACTACCAATGCAGTGGAATTAGTATTAGAGCCTACTCTAGAGCAAGAGATCCGTAAAGGTCAGCAGAAGGATGAAAAGTTGAGGGAGATAGCTGAAAACATAGCGAAAGGTAAATCTCCAGGGTTCCGTAAGGATGATAATGGTACGCTATGGTTTGGAAAAAGGCTGTGTGTGCCTGAAGATAAGGATATCAGAATGGTAATTCTGCATGAAGCTCATGAGTCAGCTTATTCCATACATCCGGGGAGTACTAAGATGTACTTGGATCTGAGAGAGAAATATTGGTGGTATGGTTTAAAGAGAGATGTTGCTGAATATGTTGCTTTGTGTGACACTTGTCAAAGAGTGAAAGCGGAACATCAGAGACCTGCAGGATTGTTACAGCCTATGCAGATACCCGAGTGGAAATGGGAAGAGGTTGGTATGGATTTTATAGTTGGGTTGCCACGGACTCAAAGAGGATATGATTCAATTTGGGTGATAGTGGATCGTCTGACTAAGGTTGCTCATTTTCTGCCTGTGAAGACTACATATAGCAGTGCGAAGTTGGCAGAGTTGTATATGGAAAGAATAGTGAGTCTACATGGAGTACCTAAGAAGATTGTGTCTGATCGAGGTACTCAGTTTACATCTCATTATTGGCAAAAGATACATGAATCATTGGGGACCAAACTAAATTTTAGTACAGCTTATCATCCTCAGACAGATGGTCAAATGGAGAGAATTAATCAGATATTGGAAGATATGTTGAGAGCTTGTGCTTTACAATATGGTACTAGCTGGGATAAGAGTTTGCCTTACGCAGAGTTCTCTTATAACAATAGTTATCAGAAGAGTCTTCAAATGGCACCGTTTGAGGCTCTGTATGGACGAAAGTGTAGAACCCCGTTGTTCTGGAATCAGACAGGGGAGAGTCAAGTGTATGGGCCTGATGTATTAAAGGATGCTGAAAAGAAAGTGAGAATGATTAGAGATAATCTAAGAATAGCACAGTCCAGACAGAAAAGCTATGCTGATACTCGCAAAAGGGAGTTGACTTTTGAGGTAGGGGATTATGTATATTTGAAAGTATCGCCAATGAGGAGTGTGAAGAGGTTCAACATGAAGGGTAAATTGGCACCAAGATATATTGGACCTTTCAAGATTATAGAGAGACGTGGTGAAGTGGCATATCAGTTGGAATTACCTGAAAGTTTGGCAGGTGTACATGATGTGTTCCATGTGTCTCAATTGAAGAAATGTTTACGAGTACCAGAGGAGCAGATTCCATTAGAGGAACTCACTATTAAGGAGGATCTTACATATGAAGAGTTTCCGGTTAAAATTTTAGAGACTGCGGACAGAGTCACAAGAAGTAGAACAATCAAAATGTGTAAAGTACAATGGAATCGGTACACAGCAGAAGAGGCTACTTGGGAACGAGAAGAGGATCTGAGAAAAACCTACCCGCAACTGTTTGAGTAAGCATCGGTCGAATCTCGGGACGAGATTCATCTTAAGGGGGGTAGAATTGTAACACCCTAAAAATTTGAAAAGAAGAAAAATAGGAAAAACATGATTTTTATATTTATTTTTGTGAAGCATGCAAAATTTAGAATAAGAATAATTTTTATAAATTTAAAATCAAATATAAGGGTAGAAACATGTTTGTGCATTCATGCTGCTGCATTTGAAGTTTTGTATTGAGTGGTTTCAATCAAATTCAAATTTGATTTGAAAATCATTTGAAAAAGGAATTTGAAAAAAAATTAGAAAAAAAAGGAAATTTATCTTCACTCGGAAATTTGGCCCGCCAACACGCCCCGGCCTGCCTCCTCGCGCGCGGCCCGCTCACTCCAGCGCCCGCCTTCTTCCGCATGTGCCGAGCCCAGCCGCGGCCAGCCGGCCCAACTCGCGCGCGGCCGCATCCCGCACCCAGCCGCCGCCCCGTTTTTCCTCTGAGTCGCCGACATGCGGGACCCACCTGTCAGCGACGTGTTTCCCCTTTCCTTTCTTCTTCCTCCGGCCGAACGCAGCTTTCCTCTCTCTCTCCGATTCGGTGAATCGAATCCGCCGCAAATCTTTGCCCTTTCCATGTATACCGATGCCTCCGGGCTATAAAACGGAACCCCGCGTCTCCCCGCTCCTCATTGAGCACCTAAAACCCTAGCCTCGACGTCCCGGGAGAGCCACCGTCGAAGCTCCGCCTCCACCACCGCCATCCCGAGCTAGCCACCACCCTCAGCTCGTCCTCCGGTCTTGTTTTCGCGCGGGGTAAGATCGTCGTGAGCTACTCGTTCTTTTGGTGTCTTCGGTTTGGCGAACGGTGCTCGGTAGGGTCGTCTTCTCAAGCTCCGGCGAGCTCGGGCTCCATCCGGCCATGGCGCCGCCGTCGGGGTTACTGTGGCCGCCGGCCGTTCTCTTCTCTCCCTCCCCGATCTAATCCGAGCCGTTGATTTTGAATCCAATGATCTAGATTAGAAGATACCGGTTCGGCTATAAAATTTGCTAAAGAGTCCCTGTGATTTTTAAGTATAGAACCCGCAGTCCAAAGCGTACTTCCGTATTGCGTAATATCCGCTTGAAAGCGCAGTTTGATCTCAGTTCATTCAAAATACGCTTTGATTAAATGAAAACGTAATTCGTTTCGGTAAATGAAAAATATGCTTTCTGATATTTACAGTTTTGCCATTCAGATTGTTTTAGTTGTAGAATTTCCGTTTTAACTCCGATTTGATCCATTCAAATTCCGTTAGATTCGTATTTGCGAGCTCTATGTAATTATACAACTGTACAGTAGGTTTGGATTAATTTATTTACGAGTTTTTATTAAAGTATTTATTCTTCTATAGGAAATCTTTGGAAATTCATAACTTTGTCGTTTTAGTTCCGATTTTCGTGATCTTCGCGTCTGTGTGATCCTAGCGAGTTGTAGATTCATTTTAAAGACTTTTTATTTTATTTTCTTACTGTTGGTGTATTGTTCTAATTATAGTCTTGTTTGTCTATGCATGATTGCCTCTGGATGTGTGTTGTTGATAATGGTTGATCGAGTTTAGACGGTGAGAAATTCGTTGGAGATCAAGAGCTTTATTACGAGCAAGATCTTCAGGACCAGTTTGAGCAAGGCAAGTATAGCATGGGATTATCCTTGTTGTCCTATTCACTTTATGCAATTAATATCATTATGCATTTATTCCTTGTTAAGGATGACTTAGCGATTGATCCTTTACCTTGGTACCTATTAAATTGCATTAAGTATTTTGGCTAGTGCTTAAACATGGACTATGATCATGTAATTTGACTAATGGAATATGCAATAAACATTAAAAGATGATTTTATTACTGTTTAAGGGTACTAGAGCATGGGGTTACTTTGGTGCTCTTGTTACTCTCCATAAGGACTCATCTATAAGCGAAAATCCGGGATTTACAGTACAACTGTGGGGGCTATATGGCTCTGGCTTTAGTCATATAGAAGGACCTTTTCTAGCTTGTTAGAGGTATTCCTTTATGGCGTAAGAATGGCTTGACGAATCGGGTATAGTGCGGCCTCTGTCCTCATGTGTATAGGCTGCGTGTTATTGTGCCATCAGGAAGGGGGGCTCTACATCTGTTTGCCGAGTGAAATCTAATGACCCTAACTTGTTAGACGAACCTTCGAAAGACTTCATAGTGTTTACCCTGCCTGCTCACCTTGGTAGTGTTTTGGGAGTAATTAACCCGGGCATTTGGGTAACACGACTCACAGTGAAAGTGTACAACCTCTGCAGAGTGTAAAACTGTTATAACAGCCGTGCTCACGGTCACGAGTGGCCTTGGACCCTTATGGAATAGTTGAATAATTGTTTATAATTATGTTTTTGCTATTCATTAATCATTTCACATGGATCATATGTTTAATGTTTATATTGAGACAATTTGATGCTATTGTTATGCTAAAATTATGCTAACTAAAAGCTACATGCAGATAAACCAATGAATATGCCTTTTTGAGCCTCATGAACCCCATGTTACACTTGTTGAGTACGAGATGTACTTACGCTTGTTTATTTCTTTTACTTGGATAAAAATCCCGGATGGGTAACAGATGGAGGTAATAGTGACTACTACGCCTACTTCCCTGAAGATTACTAGTCTTGCTGTCAACCAGTCAATGTACCTGTGACTGGAGCTACCACGAGAGATTTTTATTTATACTTCCGCTACGTTTGTGTTAAGACTATGTGTTTAAATATTCGTGATGTAATAACATTTGTGATGATACTTCTGTTATAATTTGTGAACTTATGTGTGATTGATCTCTGGGCGCACATAAGGGTATGCATTCCATTTGGTCGATAAATGGGTGTGACATTCCTAATCCCTCGACAAACTTAGATAATATAGTGTTGTCATTAGAAAAAGAGAACTGTACACATGGAATAGTAAGTAGTTTTCCATTAGTTGATATGTGATTGGTTGAACATTTACGACTAGCATAGACCTTGTCTGTTGGTTAGTCAATTTCCTATAGCCTTAGAGGATATTTGTCGTCTATGATCTCACCCCTTTTTGGAAGGTTGTGCTCAAGCCACTTTGGTAGAGGACTGCTTTTCAGACTTTATGAACGTAGGGTCATTTCAACAAGTATACTTCTAAAGACTTCGGTCTAGTGTAAAGTTCATATGGCCTATGTTGTGTTCATTAAAGAATCAGATACTTATGAGTGGTTAGCTTATGAACCAAATGACCTTTGTACACTGAGAATGAAGTACTACATTGTGTTGGATTCCTCCCAAAGTAACAATGCTTCATGGAAGTCAATGAAGGAAATTCTTCAAGCAAAGTTTACCATGAGGAGCAAGTATCCGAAAGCATCTTGACCAAAATAGCCTCTCTGATGCTGGAAGCTTAGTAGCCTAATGCTATCGCAAATGTTGGAAAATGGATAAACATGCTTCTCTTCCTTTGAAAGTCTTTTGCCCTGAATCTCAGGACGAGATTCTTTTAAGGGGGAGGGCTGTAACACCCTAGGTGTTAGGCTCACATTTTGGCACTTGCATTGCATGAGCTAAAGCGTCATTTGTTCATACATGAGCATGGAACATATGTGATGCACTAGTGAAACATATCGAACATACTAGTGCCACTGTGAAACATGTATGTATGGAATGTGCTTGCAACATCTCCTTGAAACATATGCACATACCTTGGTTATTTGTGTTTCAATGTGTGAATGTTAGATTCTCATGCTTGGTAATGCAAGTGAGTGTTGATGCCACTTCTTTCATGTGTCTCACATCACTCTCTATCTATAGTGACCCCTGAAAAAGTTTCATGAAGATTGGAATAAAAAAGTCACATTAAATGATAAGTTCTATTCCTATTGGAATTGCACCATTAAGTGAATGGAATTATAGATCATCAAACAAATCTTGAAACTTTGCTCAAATGACTCTAGATGAACTCTAAAACAAAAGTCATGAAGGGTTCATGTTGAGAAAATGCCAAGAAAATGCTCCAATGCATCAAAAAGGATAATTTAAGCTTTAGTGTGATGCTACTTTGGTCAAAGTAGAACTGTAGGTTCTATATTAGTTCTGATGTTGGACCTTAAATAAAAGTTATAGTTCATCTTATATAGAACAAACTTTGTTAAATGGTCAAGAGATAGTTTGGTCTCTAACCTAGTCAAATAGAGCTCACAAGATTCAAAATAGTGTTGTTTTGGAGCCTAGGAATTTGGCTAAGCCCTAACTGAGGTTTAACTTCGGGTAACCTAGTTTGGAGCTTTTTATCTTGCAAAACAAATGGATCCAAACCTTGATCCTATAATGAAAGTTGTAGTACATGTTAAGGACAACAACTTTAGTTTATGGACCAAAACCTAGTTCAGCCTCTAAGGTAGCCAAATAGTGGGTCAAAGTTTGAATCCCGAGCTATTTTCTAGAACCCTGAAATTTTGCTAAGTGTAGACTGAACTTGCAGTTTTCAGTTTGATGGTACCCACCTTCGGCAAAGTTTAGTTTGCAAACCATTTTGATTTTGGGCAAACACCTATAAGCAATGTTGGAGTACTCATGTAGATCTAGCTGATGGTGAAATTGGTTGATCAAATCAGAACACGGCTTAGGAGATAGAGAGGGATGAAGAAGGTAGGTTTAGTCGGCCTTCAATTAGACTGCAGATTTTGGTTTTGAGCTACCCTCCTTTGGAGCTCGATATCTTCTAATCTAGGCAGATTTAGCTCTTGATTATTAAAGCAATATTGTTCATCTCGCAAAGCTCTACAACTTTGTCTCTTGCACAAAGATCAATGGACAACCGGTTTGGGGAGTTAGAGGAGGAGAAAGATAGTGTTTCATGGTGTATTTTTGTAGTGGTTTTAGTTGTTCTTGATAGTTTGAAATCTCCAAAGCAGGTCGTGACCGACCGGCATAGGTCGTGTGCAGCGCATGGCACCCATGCGTCGGCGTGGCTCCCACCTCATGCCCACGCGTTGTCGCGCCGAATGGAAGAAAGCCAAGCGCCTCTCCTCAGTCCTCCCTCCTGCTCTCTCTCTCTCTCTCTCTCGTTCTATCTCTCTCGCTCTCTCGGTCTCGCTCCCTCCCTCTCATGCGCCAAGGTAGACCGAACAGGAGCGCCGCAGCTGCTGCTGGCACTACGCTGCCCTTCTCCTTCCCTGTAGTGCGCAGCCATGTCACCCTCCACTGCGCCAACCCTAGCCATGCTGGCCTCCTTCCCTTCCTCGCAGCATCACTGCTCATGGCCACTGCCGCAGCCATGCCCGTCGTAGTCGCTTGCTGCCGCTGTCGTGCAGCTACTAGCTATAGCCGGCCAAGACTAGGGCTAGGAGCGGCCATGACAGACCATGGTCAAGGCGTGGCTATCCCCTTCTTCACCACTGCCGGGAATCGGCTCCACCCCGGCGTCCTCCTCCGTCTGTGTCGTGAAGAGAAAGAAGAAGGGCCATCTCGTGAAGCTGAAACTTTTTGCCGTTTCACTTTGCAAAGGTGCCAAGAGAGAAAAGTTTACATATAGGGGCTTACGTGATTTGTGGAAAGTTTTGTGTTCACTCTGCATAATGTTTTCCCTTTTCTTTTTTGGATTTAGTATTGCATTTAAATGGCTGAACTTTGGAAATTCATATAATTCATAGAAAGATCGTAAAATAGCAAATGAGGACTTTTTGGAATCCTTGTGAAATTGTCTATGCAGTGGATCTACAATATGTCATGTTTTACTTTAAAGTTTTAGCTGTAAAAATATATTTATGCAACTAGGTTTTCAATGCTAGTTGGATCTGTTATTTTCAATAACTGCAAATATATAACTCCAAATGAAGTTAAATTTTTGTGGCATGTTACTCTTGTGATATATGATGTCTAGTCAAAATTTTAGGATTTTAGGTTTGATAGATTAAGAGATATGAAAAATAACAAATGCCATATGCCGTTTTGCTTCTATTCTGGACAGTTCTGCATGTATGCATTGTTTGGCTAAGTTAAGTTATGAATCATGCCTTGATGAAAATAAATGAGTTGTAGTACTTTTCTTAATCTTTTCAAAAAGCTAAAGAGCACAATTTTTCGCTAAGTATATGTTTAACTATAGTAGTCTAAATTGTTGTAGCTATTTCGGTCCAAACCCAGATAGGGTTGCCTTGTTTACAATGTGTGACCTAGTTAATAGCGCAATTAGCTCTAGATATTTATAACAAAATTGTTCACAATTTGTGAAGCTTTCTAAAAAAGTCTGGAACCATAATTATTGGATTTGTGAAACTCAAGTTATAGCTGTTTAAAGTGGCATATCAGATTCTTTCCATATTTTGGACAGAGATGCAATTATTTAATTAATTGACCCTGTTAACTGTAGAATCATCTTAAGATGATTATAATAAAGTTGTAGGCAACTTTATAAGCTTTCTAAAAACTTAAGATTCATATTTGTTGGAGGTCTAAAACTCCAGTTATGCTTCTCTGAAGTTTCTATCAGTTTTCTGTCTATAATTGTACCACTGCTGTTGGGCTGCATGTGTGGTGTTACTTGTGCAACTAGTTTCATGGTATAGATGATGTTTACTGTGGTTTTGGTAAATACAAAAGTTGTATATAATTATCTTATCTTGCTTGTGTTAAATTTTCATGATCCCAGCTCTGATAGTTTAAGAGTTGCATGCTTAATAAATCTACTGTCAGATTTTGATTACCTTCTGTGCAGACTTGAAAGATTGGTATGTTTGGTCATGATAACTTGGGAATCATATTGAGATGATTAAAGATGAAATGTAGATAATTTCATAAGCTTTCCAGAATATCTTCTTGCAAGTCATTTGGATTTATGAAACTCTAGATATGATTGATTTATTAAGATACTATTTGCAAGTCCAGAAATTTACATATTCCAGTTATAGTTGTTGCTTCACCTTGACTTGCTTTGCATGTTGCTACGTGTGATTCATGTCCTTAGTAATTAAGTTAAATACACCTGAGATCATGTGGAACTTGTGTGCCATGATGAGTGTGCCCTCCTTGCTACTTAGCATGTTGGTTTGTGTGATGTTATTTAAGCAAAGTGATATGCTTAAGTGTCGTTAGTATAACCTTGTACTTGTCTTGTTTAGTGTGTGATGCATCATCCATTGCATTTCCATGTATTCATACACTTGCATGTTACATCTCATTTAGGTACGTTAGATGCACCACGTGGAGGACATGATGTGGAGCTGAACCCAAAGATGGTGTTGGTGGATCCATCCCGCAGATGGAAGGACTAGACAAGTGCTAGTGGGAGATGCTCGCCAAGCATAGGTCATCTAACAAACACTGATTAGTGTCGGATCCCAGGCAAGCCTCGGAGCATTATAAGCCTCCTAATTTCTAAAAATGCAATGGAGTATATATGTTGTATGTATTATTGCATTAACTGCTAGGTGTTGGATGAAAACACTTGCTGCATATATATCCTATCCTTGTCTAGAAAGTATACCTTGAATGCTATTTAGGTTTAGGTTCGAGTAATTGCTTAGCTCTGCTTTAAGCAGTAAAAATCAAGTGATTTTCTGTCACCTGCGAGCTTTAGAGATATTTTATATATGGCACGGTTGGCTATATTGGCTATCGTGGAAAAGAACCATGGGCTAATAATATGAAATGAGACCGGGCAGGATGACGATAGTGAAGCAACAAGGTATGGAGGTCTTGGGTGTGGATCTATCTCTGTCTGAGTTGTTTAAGGACCGATTTGTTGTACGTCCTTGAGTCATGTTGAACGCAGTCTAACACTTAGCTGCCTGGATAAACCGTTTCGACCACAAGGCCGAGATATATAGTTTAGGCCAGAAATTGGGGGATCAAGTGCGCATTCTGGAGGAAGTAAGGATGTGCTCGGGGACATTGGCTTAAGACCAAGGGAGGTTAAAGTCCCTATCACCTGGCAGAGTGTTGCCCTTAGGGATGCGGCATCAGTCGAACCCGCGATTTCCTGAACTGTACCAAAGGTGACCTGACCAGCCTTCGTGAGGTGTGTCTCACTGAGTGTTAGAAATAACCCTCCAGCTAGATAGGAATTCGATTCGAATCATCGTCGCTCCTAGTTAGTGAGCACTTGACTAGAGCAGCGGCAACATAGATTCAATTAAATTGAATATATGGTTAATTGGATGATGATTTAAATGTTGCCTCAATTAAAACCTGCTATGGTTAATATTGTTTGCTCATAATCAAGTGAGTGCTCTAGTATAGGTGCTAATATAGATGACATGTTAATGATTATTAACTTGATGTTTAAGCATTGATGATTACTTATCTATATTAAGCTTTTATGCAAAATGTTGTCAAGCTAGCCCACTTTATATCAGCCTTGCATAATCCTTGGTGTCACTTTATTTCTGGTTTTTGACAGGTGAGTCTAGCTGAGTACCTTCTCGTACTCAGGGTTTATTCCCACTCGTTGCAGGTTGGGATGTATCTTGGTGACTACAAGAATTCGATGCTCCTGCCATAGAGGCGGAGTGTGATCATGGGCATAATCCTTTTGAGTTATCTTGTCTCTAATGCTTTTGTTGGAAGTTGACCCTATGACTGACATGTATTTGAAATAAAGGTGTTGTTAGTTTCAAATTACTTTGCTTCCACTACTTTTGAACTTAAGTTGTAATAACTATGTTGAACTCCAATGTATATTGAATTACTTATGAAATAAATGTAACATGTGGCTTGTTATGTTGAATCACTACGATCTTGCTTGTATGTTGCTGGTTTGAAATCCCTCGTGATTTCATTGGACTACCGGAGTTATATGGGCTCAAGTGTGAGAATTTGATCACTTCGGTGATTGTTTTTGTACTTGTGCTCTTGTAATTTGGACGGTTCCGTGACACAAGGTCTAATCACTAGAGCTCGCGCACGATAATTTAATTTAGAGGTGAGCTAGTTCCTAAGTAACTCTTTATATGATTTTGAGAATAAATTGCTACCTAATGATTATATTGTGCTTAGGAATAAAGGAGAGGTCTAGGAGATACATGGAGGAGGGCTTGGAGGCATGGAGGTCCAGTGAGGGCGCCTAAATAAAGATGGAGGCCTAAACCAAGTTGAGCTCGAGTCTGCCTCGCAGTGCATGAGCAGTTAGCACTAAAACGATCGCCTAGGTCGCATACGGCCTCGGATTTGGACGTTCTTGATATGTATGGAAAGCTAACGAGAAGACCTGTCTAATGGTTCTTGTTGGAGCCCAAATTCATCTAGAGTCATTGGGAATTGTCAGAGCAAGTTGACGTTTAGAATCTATCTTGGCATTGCGACATCGTATTTTGGTCTTTGGGCCTTGTATCGAGTTGGAACCCATTAGGGATGCGTCCAGGGGCTCTTACACAACCCTAGCATCTTTAAAACAGTTGCTACTACTCTCATTAGGGTTTGTGTTTTGCTTAGATTATTCTGTTGACAACAGTTTTGCCGCCACTGTCAATTTGTGAGACCCCAACTTCGTGAGATTAATTATTCATCTGCAATTTGGTTACATTCCTTTGTGTTCTTGCATGTGTTCTCGATTCACAAGCAAGGACCTAGCCTTCTTGGAGAGGTCAACCGTGCAAGGCCAGTCGATAACCAGAGGGGTCGTGGTACTGTGATTGCGGGGTTCAGAACCAAGTTGTTCAGAAGCCGAATCGAATTGTGTCGTAACTCCACCAAATCGAATTGTGTCGTGGTACTGCAATTGTGGCAGTTCAGCTAAGTTGTAATTTGATTCAAATCACCGTCTCTCTCGGTTAGTGAGAACTTGACGGGTCTATCTCCATAGTAGATATAGTAAATGATGGAAGGTTTGGGAATGATGAATATGATGATGGCCTTATTATACCTGCTATGGTTAATATTGTTTGCTCCTTAATCAAGTGATTGCTATAGTACAGGTGCTAATCTAGATGACATGTAAATGATGATTAACTTGATGCTTAAGCAATAATTGATTACGTATGTATTAAGCTTTGATGCAAAATGTTGTCAAGCGAGCTCCACTTATATATCAGCCTTGCATATTCCTTGGTGTCACCTTATTTCTAGTTGTTGATGGGTAAGTCTAGCTAAGTACATTCTTATACTTAGGGTTTATTCCCACTTGTTACAAGTTGTGAGGTATCATGGCTACTGCAAGAATTGGATGACTCCTACTATAGTGGAGGAGTGAGATCATGGGCATGATCCTTCTGAGTTATCTTGTCTCTAATGCTTTTGTTGGAAGTTGAGGTTGGTACTAGCATGTATTGAAATAAGGGTGATGTTAGTTTCAAACTACTTGCGTTACTTTTGAACTTAAGTTGTAATAACTATGTTGAACTCCAATATATGTTGAACTACTTGTGAAATGGATGTAACATGTGACTTGTTATGTTGAATCACTACGATCTTGGCTTGTATGTTGGTTGGTTTGAAATCCCTCATGATTTCGTTGGACTACTGTTGTTATATGGGTTCAAGTATGACAATATGATCACTTTGGTGATTGTTTTTTATACTTGTGCTCTTATAATTTGGATGGTTCCGTGACATCCTTGCTAAGACCCATGTAAAAATCTTGGAGTATTGGATTTGGAATAGCAAGGTCCAGGCTAGTTATAATGAGTTCATTAAAATGATCCCATGATGTACTAAGAGATTCTTCTAGTTGTCTAAAATTTAGAACCTCTTTTTGAAGGCTAACCACTTTAGAGATGGAAAAGAAACATAAACAAAATTTTAAGCACAAAGTTTCCCAATCTCCTTTCATACTTCCCACGGTTAGATCATACCATTGTTTAGCTATTCCCGTCAAAGAGAATGGAAACAACTTCGATCTTAAGGTCTTGTCAGACATGCCAGTGATATGCAAGCATGCACAGGTCTGTTCAAACTCCTGTAGGTGTGAGTATGGGTTTTCATTGCCTTCTCCCAAGAAGGGTAGATCCCGAATCATTTTTATTAGACATGGGCATAGCTGATAGCTAGGTGTTAGGATAGGCTCTATAGATTTTGGTGGCCTTAGGCTTGCGCTCGTGGGTGCACCATATAGGTGGATAGGAGTGGAATTCATAATGAAAAAGAAAAGAAAAGTATGAAGGAATAAAAAGATAAAAGAATATGATACAAGGTTAAGCTAGGTTCAAAGTTAACTCAGCAATTGTTTTCTCGGCAATGACGTCAGAAAACTTGCTGGTATAAATTAATGCACACAGATAAATCTACAAGCGCACGGATATCGCTGTAGCTTTCACCTGGAGGTCTTCAAATATTGTATCCATAGGGAAACGTGTGAGGCTAACTATGGTCCAACTTAACCTAGAGTAGCAACAAGACTTAAGAAGGTCGAGAGTGCAGAGGAGATCGCTAAGGTCTTCTATTTCTAATCTCAGTAAGCGCCTTCTACTGTTCTATCTAGGGAGATGTCTTATAAGGAACAAATGTAGAGTTCTTCCCTATAAGCATCTAAAAGCCCTGCTAGTCCTATTAATGGGAGGTTGACTACAGAGGAGTCAATGAAGCTATAAAAGTCACCTTCACGAGCTATCACCGATCCAGAAATGAGGGTGCATTCACGAGTAACCCGAGTCTAAGCACCATGCTTACACTATGAATTATACTTTAACCTAATGGCCATAGATTAAAGCACTCAAAAGAAACTCACAAAATAGGGAACAATATAAACACATTGCTTACTTGAATAAGAAGTCGATTACCAGAGAAATCACAGATGTAGATTAACTTCCATCTAGGTACAAGCCGTTGATGGAGCACCGATAGGCCGGTAGCTCCTCAAAACTCTTCCCTTCTCTTCTTTCTCTATTTCTAAAGACTTGATCCTAATGAGGACTAATCTTCTCTTGATACTTAGCTCTGAGCGGTAGATCCTTTCATGGGACCCCTCTCAATTGATCCTAACTAGAGAATATGAATTAGGGTTTTAGGATGACTCCAAGGAGGGGCTACAGGCCTATATTTATAGCCCTAGGGGTGCAACGTGAGCCCTTGGATCAAACCGACTTGAAGGATGGCGTAGGTGCAATTCTAGGAGGCGGTGAAGGAAGCTTCTAGAAGTGGACTGCTAGGTAGGGCCATAGGGGGCCGGGCAGCCTCCCCCATGGTTGGGTGGCCTACTGCAGTGGCCTCTTGGCCCATGCTTCGTCATGGTGTCTTTTGGAACCTTCTAGAGTTGTCTTTCACAGTTTTCGCGGATAGAATCACTTGTTGCCATCAGGTGGCTTGTTTGGGGTGTGTGACAGTGGTCCTAGGGCTATTTTCTAGATAAATCCTCCTGCATGCAAATATTCACCAAAGCTCATGGAATTCATTAGTTTAAACCCCTATACCTATGTTTGGTGATGGAATTAAGTATGTATGCAGGTTATGTTGACGGTTTATATTTGATGTTAGTGACTGTCAACAAGCTCCCCTAAGCTTAACCTTCGCTAGTCCCTTAGCAAAGCTCAACTCGGCAATAGATCAAGAGTTGCTACAATGTTTTCATGCCTCAAAAGTATACATGCATTCAATCAAAAATTCTCCTCTGAATTAGAATAAACTGATCTGATTATCAAACTTACCCATATTACCTTTAGCCATGGGGCTTCATAGCCTTCACTTGGGCCTTGAGTAATTGAAAGACAGAACTATCAAGACAAGCACTATGTCTCAAGTTCTCTGTTTCACCATTGTTCTGGAGTTTTTTATAAGTTTTCAAAATAAAACTCAGAGATTCCATTGTATGACACTCTCAAGTCTCTTAATATATGTGGTATTTGTGGATCTTCACCATGGCAATAAAGATATTATGCCTTTTCTTCTTCCTACCACTAAGGCTTATGTGGAGTTCATAGGTAGGGAGAAAGCTAGAGCAACTTGCAGTGCATATATTGTAAAGTTAAACAATGAATTCAAAGAGAGTTGAGTCATAAAATCAAATCAAGATGTGCATGTGTGTGGATATATGGTGGATATATATGGTGGCTAATCCTAATTCTACTCTGCTCCTTGAAAACATATCTCTCTTTTGAAACTTAAAAATATTTGCAAGAGAGCAGGGGCTATCTTATTCATCTCTTTTTTAGGCAGGCATCTAAGTACCCGTTGTTTTAGATCTCGAACACTTGTCCATTTTTCTCAATCCCTTTTTATTCTTTCTTTCTCTTTTTTTTCATGAATAACTTTTGCATAGCCCATGCCTCTTTTCTGCAACAAAACTTTGAGAGATAGCAACAAGAACTTTGGAGCATTTATTTGGTGGATGGAAAACCTAACATGTTTTTGTGTTCACCCCTAGTATAGGAGTAGAACATTTTTGGGTGGATCTAGATGGAAGGCATGTTTTTGCGCCTACCCCCAGTGTAGGAGTAGTGCATATGTGGGTGGTGTGTACGTGATCTTAATTTTAAGAGCATGACAAACCTCTCATAAGGCATAACAAACCCCATTGTCAAATTGGCCGGCCTGTGGGCTCCCTATCGATCTCTCCTCACTACTTCAGTTCTCCACCCCCTCAAGGATCACATCTACGTTGTTCTTTTAAGTCGGTTTGACCCCCTCCTCTAGGGCAATGCATTGATCCTGAGAGCCTGAAGGCCAGAGACCTAAATTCATATTTACACCAGGATCAGAGCTAGCAATCGAGAGAATATTAGTCCTCGATAGGATCTAGTCTTGTATTAGAGATAGAGAGATAGAGTGTGTCGAGTATCAATAGTAGGCGTACCCAACCAAGGGTGTTAATAGCGTGTCAGCTACTAAATCGTTCGAGGCTTAGGGACACCTTCCGCCTCGCCTGAGCCCCCATGATGTTATCAAAGTACCCGACCCCTGTGCCCTATCCGAAACAATTTCTGCCTCGCCTAACCCTATAACGTAAGCACGGTAGCACTCGACCCTCTTAGCATACTTCTGCCTCACCCGAGGGACACGTGGAGCCCTCTGGCAAGGTGGGAAGCCACGGGGGCCCTCACCGCGGTGCCCATTCCTGCCAATGGGACGGACATGACCGTGCACAGTGAACAGGAACACGGGAACTACACTCTGATCCAACATGACCTCAGTCATTCCACCACAACAACATCCATACCTCTACAACAACGGAGGTAAAGGCAACTATACCACCTACCCCCTCTCTACGCAAATTCGGGCACACATACTGCCCATCCTCGATGGCACACAAGCATAAAGGACAAAGCATGGCCACAGCATGTTGCACCAGTAGATGGAGAGGCCTAAAGGTTAGCGCCCATAACGTCTCTACGCTACAAGGGAAGCTACTCACGCTAGATAAGGAGGAAGATAGCCACACCTGAGGCCACCTTTTTTGTTTTCCTCTTTCGTCTTTTCCCTATTTCACCTTTTTACCATAAATGTAACCTGATCCCTACCCTTGGAAACTATAAAAGGGGAGGCAGGGGCCACATCTAGGGATGACGAACACACACCTCGCTAAGACAACACACACACCCCTCCCTCGAAGAGACCTAGGATCTGTTCCCTCTCTCGAAAGCTTGTAACCCCTACTACGAGCACTCCAGTGTAAGGCAACATGAGTAGTAGTAGAATCCACTGGACGTAGGGTCATTCTTGCCCAAACCAGTATAAACCCTTATGTCCACTTTGCACACCATTCAGACCTAGATGCGTAGATACAAATTCACTCGTCACTCTGCCTAGACCCCCGTTTCTAGACACCAACAGTTGGCACACCAGGTAGGCGCCTTCTATGCGTTGCATTTCATTTTATCAGGCCTCGGATGGATGATCATCATGTTCACTTCACTCTGGGCTCCTATATCTAGTTTGGGAGCCTAGATTTCCTCTACATGGGGGTGGATCATGACCTGGTCCTGCTCCCCCTTACGTGCCAGTTGATCGTGCATCCTTTCTAGGTTTTGATGAGCGCGTCGAAGACCTAGATCCCATCGGTGTGGAGGGGGAGTGCATCCCACCATCCCCTGCTAAGTCACTCAGCTCACCTGCTAATGTCGACTCCATCTCTAAGTTGATGGTTGGCCTTTATCTGCATGCCAACGAGGCGCATGCTCCTAGGGGCACTCAGCCCTGGGGTTTCGACCACCCGAGGCTAGAGCATCAGCTTGACGCCATCCTGGGGCCACTACCATCCTAGGAAGATCTCCATCGCCTCGCTTCCATCTCGGCCAATGCCTTGTCATAGCTCTTAGGGGAACCACCACTCTCCCTAGAGATAAGTGACACACCAATGCAAATCGTGTGGCCTTATGGGCTACACAATACTACAAGGACTTATAGCCATCTCATATGGCCCACGAAGGATTCCTCCACAGGTCTGCCACGACACCACTTGGAGTCCCTCTCAGAGCTCCTCACGACCACCTCGATGTCCTCGAGAGTTGACTCCGAGGAGGACGATGGCAGCTGGGCTGATGCTGATTTCTCTAGGCTCAATGACCTAGAGGCTCTACGCCAGTTTCTTTTCAACAACAACTACCTTATCGAGGGTTTTGACTCCGATGATGAGAGCCATGACCCATCTCGAGAGTGCTTCATGTGCAATGGGGAGTTCAGCGAAGGAACCCCCAACGAGAACAAGGGCGAACACACCCCGACCAATGCCGCGACTCACAACGCCACGCACATAGGCGGTCCAGCCATGCCACCACCTGTGGGCAATCACGGCCCTAGCTAGAGCAACTCCGTGAGCTAGAGAGAAAGCTCGAGGAAGAGAGATAGCAGTTGGCGCAACTGCGCACGGCCTTCGAGCAAGAGCTCAGGAGTCACGATGATGGCGGCATAGCTCAACATAGAGCCCGCAATGTCCATCGCCGCATTCGTGATGATGACGGTGGTGATCATCCACCGCTCTTCACTAGGGTGAGCCAGAATGTTGCCGTCATGGCAATCCTCCTTTGGACGATGCCTAAACCATCAACTCCGGAGGGGTGGCAAGCCCATGAGGAGCTATGTGCCCTTCTCGAATGTGCCACGGTGCAGCAGGCTAAAAGCTTAGTGTCTCGATGGCATGGGCCCAAGCTTGACCAGCCCACACCGTCGGTGGCACACGAGAAGGAAGCTTTGGTCCACTCGGAACAACATAATGTGGGGGACAAACCCCCATCTGTCCACACCCGCGTTAGGCACAACTACGACGCGCGCAACGTCCTCAACACGTGCAAAAGGCATAAGGAGGATGGTACCATCCGTGGCCACCACCCTCGATGGGGCAGCCGCTATGATAGCGGGGAGGATCAGAGCCCATCACCTGAACCCCTGGGACAGTGGGTCTTCAGGCAAGACATCCGAACGTGCTGTTCCTAGCATGGTTCCGGCAACCTGCCAATGTCACCAAGTACTCCGAGGAGACAAACCTCACGCTCTGGCTTGACGACTACCGCCTCGCCTACTAGTTAGGTGGCACAGACGATGACCGCTTCATCATTCACAATCTCTCTTTGTTCCTGGTTGACTCAGCGAGAGCCTGGCTGGAGCATCTTTGTAACATCCTAGTTTTTCGAGGAACCAAAAATACAAACTTTTTAAAAATTTTCCTGCTAATGTGTGAAGCATGTAGTTCAAGGTCGAACCTGAGTCTAACCCACTAACAAATTGTTGCATGCATGTAGAATTGTTTGTATGAGTGTGCCGGAGTTCCTTAGAGGTTTAGGGTTTGTGTTTGGAGTGTATAAATCCGTAGCAAACCCCTCTCGAATTCCTTTTGAGATCAACTCCAATTCCGTTATGGCCTTTTCCAGATTCCTCCCTTGAATCTCCATCTCAGATCTCTTTTGAAAACTCATCTCAAACCCCATTTGTTCCATCTCAAGTCCTTGGAGTGTAAACGGGAAGACCATCCTTCTCCTGCTCGGCTCGAACCCATTTCGAATTTCTTTTGAATATCTCCCAAATTACCAAGTAACAAAAGGTGAAACCCTTTTCCCCTTTTCTATTCTCCAATATTCCTGGTTGAGTCCCTCTCAAATCTTCCCCAAATTCTTTCCCAAATTCACTTGGGAATTTCTCCTCTGAAATCCCTTCCAAATCCCTTTTAAATCTCTACCAAATTCATAAATTCACAAAAGGTAAATTCTTTTCCCTCACTTCCTCAATTCGGTCCATCCTTTCTTCCCCTTCCATTTCTCTTTTCGCTAGCCCAAACAGCCGCAGCAGGCTGGCCTGCCCCGCACTGCCTCGCCTGGCCTAGCCTGCTATCCTGGCCAAGCCACCGAGCGGCCACAGCAGGCCCCCACTCATGCCCCAAGCCGCATGCCTAGCTCCTCCCTGCAGGCCCATTCGTGGCCCCTGCGGGCCTACTAGCTCAGCGAGCCATGCCCATGCCCTAACCTAAGGGGTGACATGCCCCTGAGAGGCCACGCGCCCTGCGCCGCCACCGTGACGCGCCAGCCACGCTCCCCGCCACTCGTCCGCAGGATGGCCGCCACGTGCCCTCGGCTCGCACCCCAAGGATCATCACCGTCCACTGTAGGTCATAGGGAGCCCCAACCCTAGCCTCTGCGGTATAAAAAGCGCTGAGCCACCGTTCCCCCTCTCCTCCTCTCATCTGCCGCCGCCACCACCTCTCTCCCTCGCCCTCGCATCTTGCAGCAGCGAGCACCGTTGCCCGGCTCCTCTCCGTGGATGCTGAGCCACGCTGCCACCGTCTCCTCGTCACGCCAAAGTCAGGGACACCCCTAGCCTCATGACACTGCCACTGCCTACCACCGTTGCGATGCACTATAGTTTACTACGGTGGGCGCCCAGCGCGTCCACTATGCCGACCGCGTGCGTGCCGTGCTCTCCAGCGCGTCCGCGACGGCAACCACGGTGCCCCACTCCTCCTCGTCGATCCCGTGCCAAGCCCACACTCGAGCCCCGACGGTCGTCCTTCCCATCACCTGCTCCTCGTCGGTAGCGCACCACCGCGCCCTCACCGATCACTTGTCTCATGGTCATCCAAGAAGCAAAATAGTATTGCACTATCTACCGCCGAGGCCGAATACATCGCCGCGGGTAGTTGTTGTGCACAAATCTTATGGATGAAGGCAACATTGAAGGATTTTAGAATCAATTTCAAGAATGTGCCATTGTTATGTGACAATGAAAGTGCCGTGAAGCTAACCAACAATCCGGTTCAACATCAAAGAACAAAGCATATTGATGTTCGCCATCATTTCATTAGAGATCATCAACAAAAGGGTGACATTGCTATTGAGAGTGTGGGCACCGAAGATCAATTAGCCGATCTTTTCACCAAGCCACTTGATGAGAAGAGATTTCACAAGCTAAAGAATGAGTTGAACATACTTGACTTCTCCAACATGAGTTGATGCACCTCCATATATGACATGCCTCTCCTTCGAGCCCCAAGGTACAATTGGTTGTCATGTCATACATTCTATGCTAAGGACTTGTTTAGTGCATCTAGTCATAATTTACATGTTCTAGGCTCATTCATGAAAATCAAATGATTTTGAAGTTTATATGGTGCCACTATTGTTTCCATGACTTGTATGATCTAGTGGTAGCATATAACTTGTTTAAGTAGCTTGTGATCCTAGGTGTTTAATCTAGAAAACTTGTCTAAATATTTGCTCAACATGGTGCATGATAGCCCTACTAGTGAGGTGTGAAGAAGCTTGCCCTTGGATCAAACCGAAGCACTTTATTTATGTAAGCAATCTAGGTTGAATCACAAACTTGATCCTCACCCCATAATTCAACATGATAATCTATCTAAAGTTTGCTCCTTGTGGTTAATTGGTGCCAAAGGGGGAGAAATTATTGTTCACAAAGATAGAACTCAAAGGAAGAGAAGCACAAAGGGGGAGAAAAATATTGTTCACAAAGATAATTTTGAGCACACAAGTAGGGGGAGCAAGCTCTTAAACATGAATGTTGCATTTACATGTGCACTTCATATGTATGATGCAGTTATGCATTTCTTTTTCTCCGATACTTTGCTTGTGTGGTGACTTGCTAGTATAATTTGAATGGTATATTGAGGTACTAGCATGAATAAGAAGTAGTTAGATTTTTCTTGCTTCATGTTTTTCATAGTGGTACTAGAGCCTTGCTTATAATATTGATCTCACGAGGTTTCTAGTTATGTTTGTGTTTTTCCAAGTGGTATCTAACTACACAAGGTGCTAAGATGGTGTTTATCGCTACTCCGATGGTATCACGCTTCAAAGGTCTATAATCTTAAACACTTAGCACCTATTGGTAGTCAATGCTCCTAATCTTTCCTATCTAACATGTATGCTTTCAAAATCCAAACATATAGCATACATGTAGGGGGAGCCATTGCTATCAATTTGAATTCATGATCACATGTCCATAATTCTTACACATGGTAATATAATTGGACAATGTGACATGGTTTCAATCAAAATTTTATCATAATATCTTTGTGAAAGGTTTGTCACCAATTACCAACAAGGGGGAGATTGAAAGTCCTATGTTTGGTGTTGGTAATTAGTAACAATGCCTAAGTACTAATCCTATGCCTAAGTTGTATGTAGCATATGAGGATTAGTACATTCCAAGGTTGGTGGCAAGATAGACGTGGTGATCATGATGGCCACACTTGGATTTGGACACAACCCTATGTGATCAAGGCAAAGGTATATGCTTAAGGGTTGTGTTTTAGTAACCAAGACACCTAGTGGGTGTGGTTACATTATAGGATAGATAGCCATACTATAAAGAGGGGAATGATGCGGCTATTGAACTCCTAAGTGCCTCTTGATGTGCATTTCATAATCATATGCATTTGGATAGAACTAATATCGCCTCAAAAAATGATTATGAAAATACTAACACACTCACACATGACGAAGATCGCTTGGTGGTGTTAGCACGTTTGCGAAGGCGATGGAGTTTGAGCGGTAGAGATGGTTTGGGGTCCTCTCTCCCGTTTTCAAGGAGTTGAAACGACCTTTTTCCACTACGCCGGAAGTCCGAAAAAGAAATGGAGGCAAACGGAGGTCACAGAGGTGACCGGACGCTGAACCGGACGTGGTCTTTGCATGACCGGACGCGTCCGGTCAGTGTTCAGTATCTGCGCGGTTTTCAGCTTGATGATCGGACGCGTGGCATGTCCGGTCACTGACGATTGGACGCATCCGGTCGTTCAGGGAGCTTACTGGACTCTAACTGGACGCTGGCACTGTCACGTCCGGTCATTTCTCCAGCGTGTCCGGTCATTGTGTTGTTGTGCGCTGCTCAGGCTGACCAGCGCGTCCGGTCAGTCACGGGACCGGCGCGTCCGGTCGTTTGCAGCGCGTCCGGTCTGCACGTCAAGCGCGTCCGGTCGTTGCTTCACGACTTAGCCGTTGTGCGACCAATGCGTCTGGTTGTTTGGACCAGCGTGTCCGGTCATTTGGACCAGCACGTCCGGTCATTTGGACCAGCGTGTCCGGTCAGTACTTCACAAGTTAGCCATTGGGCGACCGGCGCGTTCGGTCAGTTGGACCAGCGCGTCCGGTCAGCGCGATTTCGGCTGTTTAAGTTTCTAACGGCTCTATTCGAAGGGGTACGTCTATAAATACTCGTTGGCCGGCTCAAGGCTCTCTCTCTCGAACATTTGACATGCTTGTGAGCACTTTGAGCTAAGCAACTCCCCTCCCACTCATCTCTCTTGCTTCTTTGCATATTCAAACTGAGATTGAGTGATCCAAGTGCATTTGCATTGTGAGATAGCATCTAGTTGGCACTTGGTGGTTGATTTGCTGCGGGATTCTTGTTTCTCTTGGTGGTTGCCGCCACCTAGACGGCTTGGAGCAGCTTGGAGGCGTTGGCAAGAGTTGGTGATTGTTCTTGGCCACCTCCGGTGATTGTGAGGGGTTTGTGCCTACCTCGGCGAAGCGCCAAAGGCAACGTTAGTGAATTGCTCGTGTCATTTGCAACCTTTTGCCATTTGGTAGGTTCTTGTGGTGCCTTTTGAGAGGCTCGGTGTGAGACCGATTAGCCACCGAACCACGTGGTGAAGAGAGACACAACGGGGACTAGCGTGCCGGCAAGCACGTGAACCGCGGGATAAATCTTCGTGTCATCACTTTCATATTGTGATTGATTGATCCCGGTGTTCGGTTATCTTGGTATTCATTATTGATCATATTGGTTGGCTCATTACTTCGCCTCTCAGTGAAACTCTCCTAACTCAACTCCGCATTACTTTCTTAGTTATCTTTGCTAGCTAGTTAGCTTTGCTAGAGTAGCTCTTTTGTGTAGCTTGCTAGTTGTATTTGTAGTTACCTTCTCGGTTTGACTTGTGCGGTTGAGTGCAACTACTAGAATTGTGTTTTGGATAGGTGGCTTGCAAACACCCCGTAGGCTAAGCAAAACTTGCATCTCGCTATTTGTTATATTGATAAACTTGTTTAGCTTGTCTTTGTAGAAAATTTTAAAAGGCTATTCACCCCCCTCTAGCCATCAAGACCTTTCACACTTGGACCATAGCGTTCCTCCGGATCTAGCAGTGGCAACCACATCGCTATGAACCCTGGGAATTGCAAGTGTCGTGCTAGTTGCACGTTGGTTGTGGTACCCTACGAGAAGGTATGGATTGTGGGATTGCGCCTCTTTTCTTCCAACTTTCGCCTATCGCATGATTCCATTCCTTTTCGTTCCTCTTTTGTTCTCAACCCCCATCGATCTAGTAAGATGTGGGTTGAGCCTCTTCACTTGTTCGGTGTTTGTTGCTCTTTTGATTTCCTTTCTTTGATTTCCGTCGTTACTATGGTGTGTGGATCAAAGGAAGGGAAGTCCCGTGTCTCTTATGCCTTTTGCTCTTTGTGCTCAAGCCCTTGTATGCTTGTACCTTCATTGACCGTAGCATTTCTATGGTTCTCACGGTGACAATCGCACCGCTTCGGACCCTAGAGATGTCTTAGTGCATTTAGTGCACCTAGGTCTTGGTACCCTACTAGTAGCTTGAGCACTCGTGTTCTTTTGTGTGTCACTTCTCTCCGATGCCCTGCCTTTCGCCATGGCATGCGTATTGGGGGAAGTAGATCGCCGCTCTTCTTTCTTTTCTTCCCTTTCGTTCTACCCTCTCTTGGTTTCCGTCAACTACAATGGCGTACGGATTAAGAGAGAACGAAACTTCTCTTGCTTGTAGTCCTTTTGGTTCTCGTCAGTCTCTTTGACGATTGGATTGAAAGCCACAAGTCATGGTGTTTGCTTAGGATGAGCTAAGGCCTATGCCATTGCTATTTAAGCCGTACATGTCGACAGGATTGACCCGGGAAGTACTAGCTAGGCTAAGACCTAAGTTTGCGCTTAGCAAATCACCACTTGCTTTTCTTTGGCCCAGGGATCGGACATCCACCGAGAGGGCTAAGTCGCTCTTCCTTTTGTGTTCTTTCGGTGTAGTTGTTCTTTCTGTGGCGTGTTGTCTCTCTTTTCACAGTCTATCTAGGTCTAGTGGTCTGATTGCTCTTTTTCTTGTCGCTGTATCAAGGTAGTTGTGTCAAGGATAGCGATGTTCAGATGGGGACCGTTGGAGGAAGGACATGCGTATGGAGGAAGGACCATGGAGGAGTACGACTACAAGTGCACCAAGGATCTCGGATATGACATTTAACAGGTGTTCCACGTCCCACCCAACCTCGTAGAACCTATTAGACATGCTACATATAGATGCTAGTGCTTTACTTTCTTGCAATTGAACTGTGATAGGTTGCATGGTAGACTGCTTGTAAGCCATTACCTTGTCACAACCTATTCCCCTGCACACCCGCTGATAGGCTAGACGCTCGCATTCTACGTATTGTTTTACTTTCACTACGCATTATACCTGTGATGTGATGCTTGGTGAAGGAATAACATGAGTGGATAAGGCACGTGGTGCCAATAACTTGGTAAAACTAGATAATTAACTTGGGGAGATCTTGGCGTGCGTCTTGGGTGTGTGGTGAGGGTTGAGTCGATCGGACAGGATCCTACGACAAGTCTTTGGGGCAAGTCATGCCGGAGGGGTGTGACCTAGGCATCCCTCAAGAGAGGTACCTGTGGCGGGTGCACGGTGAGCAGACGGGGTGTTGGTTATCCCCGGTGGAGGTGCTGTCGAGGCACGGGGTGTTGGTTATCCCCTTGAGAAGATATCCTATCCGGTCCCCTTAAGGACTGGTATGTCTTGAGAACCGAAATCATAGGACCCTTCGTGCACACCACTCGCTCCCGATGGGCGGGAGACGATTACCCGACTGACTAGGGTGGTGCCACTACTACTAGGTTGAAAGGTGATAGTGTAGGGAGGTACGAGCATGGGGGCCCACACCCTCCTAAGACAGCGTAGTGACCTTGGGGGCCCGTTACTATGTCTCACAGTCTCAGCGTTTCGGTAGACGCCGAGGTGGCCCAGGGCTGAGTGGTAGGGTGGTACCGTATAGGTTCGGAGGCAGTCGACATCAGCCTAGGCGGGGCACCGCCGATGATGGTGATCTTATGGATTTCTAGGTGTACACGCTCTGCAGAGTTGATCGATCTATATGTATAGCCGTGTCCGCGGATATGGACATTCCTATGACCTACGCTTCACTTGATTAGTGAGAGGAGTCCTTTCTACCTTCCCCTTGGGTTTTGGTGTTGGATCCGGCTTTGGCCGTTGAGGCAAGGTACGAGCGGGAGTCAACCTTGCCGCCTAGAGAGAGAGTGAGATGAGATGTGTGTTTAGGTTGGGGGAAACATGTGGATGAGATGGTGTAAAACTTGATGATCTATTATTATAAAATCTTGTTGAACTTGCATAGGAAACCTACAGCCATATATAGGCCTTTTGATCTATCCTTGCATTCCACTTACCACAAAGCATACGCAAATGCATAGGGTGGGAGACAGTGGCCAGTACAAATCGTACTGATAGATTTTGGACAGGTTTGGACGAAATCTACGACAACCACGAGGACTTGGATTAGGTGGTCTCGTTCCTACGCTCAAGTTTGGTTCGGAAGATGAAGTCCGCGCCGCTGACATTCTACACCAACTCTGATGATTGCCCTTGAAGGAGGAGCCTTCACCTGCTGATGCGCTACAACGACTCTAATGAAGACACGTGTGTTTCCACTAGAATACAATGTAATAGGATTGTTAACCAGTGATGTAAAGCTTGTGTAAACTTGTAATTATATGATGTATGACTATGATATCAGCTGATAATTGATAATGTGATGGATTGCTCTCGTGATCTACTACATTATAAATCGTATCTGTGGATTTTCCCTTCGAGGAAAATCGAGGTCGTTTCAATCTTTTGGCCCATCGCATCCACAACTAGGCTTACCTCGTAAGGACGGTTGAAGTTATGAAGATATCTAGCAAGCTCCAAGCCTGTTCAATCACCAACCTGCAGAATCAGCGGTCCGATGATCTTAAGGAGATCTGTAGGTTGACTAGGATCATAGCTGTGCTCTCTGATAAGAATAAGAATAAGGAGTAGATGTCTTAGTTTTCTTAGCAATAAGGCACAAGTGTGTTAAATTAATTTGATTTAGGTTCGTAATTTAAAGTTAAGTTTGTGATTTGCTCAGTTTATTAATTATTAGCTCAGAATGAATAAAGTGCCTATTATTATTATTATTATTATTATTATTATTATTATTATTATTATTATTATTATTATTATTATTATTATTATTATTATTATTATTATTATTATTATTATTATTATTATTATTATTATTATTATTATTATTATTATTATTTTGTTATGATTATCTATTCTCTCTATTTTTGGTATGTGCTTGTCTCCACATGTTGTGCAGAAAAGATATACAGGAAAACAAGTGTGGGGCTGACACACCGCGACCACAAAAACAAAATTTATCGAGAAAATTATGCAATTCGGAAGATAATCGATTGAGGACCATGTACGGCAAAGTGGGCCCCGAGGGGACCCCCTAGGTGGCCACATAGCCAGACTCATGGCCGGCCGGCCCACCACCTCCTCCTTTGTCGCCTCGCTTCGTCCACGGTCAGGTTTGAGCCCAATATACTTTAATTATATATACTTCGTCTTTCGTTTTGATCCGAATTGAAAATCACATGTTAAAACACTTAAATAGATAGGAAAAATTATTTAATTCATGATTTAAGAATAGACTCACATAATACTTTTTCTGGTAAACATGTTACTATTGGGAACTAATTATTACAGACCCCATGATTACTTAAGTTGTTGAGGAATATGAGATAGTAGATTAATGAGAACCTGATTCTTGATGTCTTATCTTTGGAGAACTTTTATTTCAAAAGTAAAAAATAAATAGCATTATCTCTCCTTAGTAGTAAAAGCAATGTCCTACCAGAGCCATATATAGGATAGATAAACCTTCTAAAATTCATTACTTGTATTTGTGTTGAGTTTGGTCAAACCTTGTTGACCCTTGTTGAGAAATTTATCATGCTTTCAAGATCAAGATCACGTACACTCCACATATATCTACTGATCCTACACTGGGAGTACGCAAAACATGCTTGTTCATCCACTTAAAAATGTTTTACTCCTACACTGGGAGAAACCACAAAAATATTTGTTAGGAATAAATGCTCTGAGTTCTTTGTAATTATCTTCTCTTCGAATTCCGAGTGCAAGAGAGAGGTATGTGGCTATGCAAAAATAAAGTATAAGAAAAATAGACAAGTGTCCAAGTAAGTAAAAAAAGAGAAAAAGAAAAAAAGTATGAAAAGATAGCCCATATGCTCTAGCAAAGTTTTTAAGTTCGAAATAAGAGAGACAAGTTTCTAAAGAGCATAGTAGAATTAGGTTAGCCGCTATATATATTCCACACACATGCGCATCTTGATCTAAGAGTATGGCATCTTTGTCCTTGGATCTTTGTTTTGACTTTTCAATATATGCAATACAAGTATGTTCTTACATTCTTCATACCTACCTGAGATCCACATAAGCTTTTTAGAAGTAGGACAAAGAAGGCAATCATCTATGCCTTGGTGAGGATCCAAAAATTATACATATATGAGTGATTTGAGAGTACTACAAGAGGAGAAGGTAAGCTATGTTTTGTTTTCAAAATTTTAAACTAATTCTCCAATTGACTTGACTAAAGGAAGAGAGTAATCTGTTTTAGCTATTCTGTTGTTCAACCGCTCAAAGATTTATGGTAGAAATTTTGAATCCTGCAGTACATGAATAACTAGGAATAGTTTTGTGTTGATGTTTTGTTCTAGAGTAATGTCTTAAATAATTTATTCTGTGAACCAACCTTTTCTTGAGGATGAGTAAAAGCCTAAGTGTGGGGGAATCTTGTTGACGGTCGTTAACATACATTACAAACCAATAAATTTCCTTGCATGTATGCACAAATATCATAGAATAGGAGGTTATTACTGACAAATTCTATGAGTTTTGGTGATTTATAATTTTCTAGGGTGTTATCCAGAAAGTCAACAAAAGGGACCTAGGAATTAAAATAATTCATAGAATTTCACCGCAAGACATATACTAGAAGACTATAGAAGGCATCAGAAGACACTAAAGTGAGCCGGGGCCCTAGCCCCTTCTAGGTGGAGCCAACCGGCCATAGGGGTCCCCTCTATATCCTTCCATGAGCTTCTAGAGTATTCCTGCACCACCTTTGAGGAGTCATCTAGGCCGTCCCTTAAGTCGGTTTGATTGAAGGGCTCATGTGCATGCCACCAGGGTATAAATAAAGAGCTAGACCCCCCTAGAGAAAGGAAGCTAGATCAAGAGCTAAAGAGCTAGAGTTCCAATTCCATATCTAGAGATCTAGGCTAGCAATCAAGAGTAGACTAGTTCATCTTAGGATTAGTCTCAATTAGAGATAGAGAGATAGAGTAGAAGAGCATAGTTCTAGAGGAGTTCCAGCCTGTCGGTGCTTCTCTGCTGCTGTGTTCGTCGGGAACAAGTTCCTTCGTAGGGGGCTTGCTTCTGAGACTCTTTGGTAATCAACTTCTGATTCAAGTAAGCAATTTGTTCGTATTGTTCCTTAAGTTTGCAACTCTTTTGAGTACTTTGATCTTAGTAGCACCCAGGTTGAAGTTGTTTTTGTAGTGTAAGCATGGTGCTTAGGCTAGGATTACTTGTGAATGCCCCCTGAATTGCTGGATAGTGGTAGCTCGCGAAGGTGACTTTATAGCTTCGTGGAATCCTCTATAGTCCACTTCCAGTTAATAGGTAAAGGTAGGCTTATGCATGCTAGTAGGGGAGAACTCTGATTTCATCCCTTATTGAAAGCTATCGCCCACTGAATGAATGATTAAGAACGTAGTTTATCGAGATTGGAAATAGATAGTCCTTAGTAGTCTCCCTATTTTCACTATTATCTGAGTTTGATTGTGAATTGGGTTAAGTTTATAGACTCAGTCATCGTCGCCAATCATCCCTTTAGGTTCAATATTAAAACCGGGATTATCTTGGTGAACTGCTACAACGGTATTATATCTATGCGCTTGCAGATAGTTATCTTTTCTAGTGTGCATTTAATTTATACCAACAGTACTCAGATAGACTTACCCATCATAAAACAAAAATAAAGTGGCACCAAGGATTATGCAAGGCTTTATAAGTGGAGCTAGCTTAACAATATTTTGCATAAAAAGCCATTAGTTGAACTACACATTTTATAGTTCAGTCATCAAGTTAATTATAGCTATTCCATCTAGATTAGCAACTAACATGTGCCAAATATGTTGTGTATAATGAAGTCATCACAATAGTAACCATATTAGGTGTAGCATTTTTCATATTCATCATAACCATCATATTCCATTAAGTTACTACAAAGAAGGAAGCTTTGCCAAGTTCTCACTATCCAGGAAAGACAGCGATTCAAATCGATTTCAACCAGTAGGAAATTTATTTCTAACACAAACCCAGGCACGTTAGATCAACGGTTACCTTAGGTCACATTTGGTACAACTCAAATCCATTCGTGGGCGCGACCAATGCCACACCCTCAGGGATACTACCGGATGCTAGGTCGATCAGGACTCTAACCTGTCCTTGACCTCACACCGGCTCCCTGCACATCCTTAATACCTCCAGTGTGCACACTCTTATAGAATGATTCCTGACCTAAGTTGAGCTATTAGCTTCACGATCGAAATGACTTATCCGGCTAGCTAAGTGAGAGGCATATGTTCAACATGATAAGAGGGCCTTCAATGATCTAGTCCTTAATCGACACAGACAGAATCACTATAAGTCACAACACCACCAACATATAAGATTTTGCCCGGTCTCCAATTATAACATCATCACACGGTTATTTTCACGATAGCAAATATAGCCAACCATGACCAAGTCTCCACCTATATCTCATATGTGATAGAAAATCACCCGACTTCTACTGGACTAAGCAAAACTAAGCATATGTTCGATCTTGGACTACATAGGATTAAAGATATATTTCTAGACAAGAAAAAGCATATGCATCAAGTGGTTCCAACCAACTCCTGTAACTTAATGAATCAAACATGATAGAACTCAAATTGCACATTTGTAAAACATGGGAAACTTAGAATGCTCTAGAGCTTGCCTGTGATCTGACACAAAGTCAGTTTAGTTAGCTTGCATCGCCTTGGTGACACCTCTGGTCCTAGCACTTGCTTAGTCCTTCCATCTTTAGGATGGGTCCACCATACACCGTCTTCGGGTTTGGCTCTAACATCACATCCTTCAGCTCTTGCGTGGTTCATCTAGCGCACCTACATGAGGTGCAACAATGCATATGTATGAATGCATGGAAGTGCAACATGCAAATCATTCATAAAAGTATACCAAACTAACATAAGCACCTAGAGCTATTTAACTTAATCATCACTAAAGCATAACATAGGAAATGGCAAGCACATCAAGCATGGCACCCAAATTACTTGAATGTAGCCATGGCAAGTATTCATCAATCAATGTTAATTTAACATATTTAACCAACAAGAGCAAGCTAAAGCAATCAACCTACAATGCAGTCTTTTGACAATAGCACAACAGTCACTTGTTTCAGTCATAAATGTCACACCCGGTTTTAAGGATAAAACTAGACATACACTATATGTGAAATAAAGGAGTCAAATCTCACATACAGCCACTGATAAGGGTAATATCAAGAGATAAATGCTTAATATATATAACACAATAGTATAAAATATACCTTAGAGAGCAACACAGCGGAAAAACAACTCCGAACACTGGGTGTAGACTTCACTCCAGGAACAAACTAACTGGTTGATCACAAGCCTAAAAACTCCAGAGACTATCCTGAGGTGTGGGAAATAGCAAGAGTGAGGCCATGTCAAACTCCACAAATATATCATGGGGTTCATGAGGCTCAAAAGGTTAGACACTAGTTTAACTGCATTTAGCTTTTATTCATCATTTGCTTAGCAAATTGAGTAGCATCAAGATAACCAAATTCCCATTATAAACCAATGATCAATTGTAATAAGAATAATGAAATAGCATTAACATGGCATAATAATAACAACATCAGTATTAAGCATAATATATCAATGGTGATCATTTATTCTGTAAGAATCCCCAAGGCCACCCGTGTCCGTGGGCACGGCTAGTATACTAGTTTTTAACTCTGCGCAGAGGTGTACACTTTCACTGTGAGTCATGACATCCAAATGCATGGGTTCACGACTCCCCAAAACACCGGAAATCATATAAAGCCATTTAAAAGTTCGTCTAACAAGTTAGGGCCGCTAAGGATTCTCAATTGGAAAGCATGAACCTCCCTCCAAGGGGCGACTTACAAAAGACTGCACCCACCTTGGCAGGCCAAGACCATACTAGACATGACCCCTCTTGCGCCTTTCGGTAACCACTAACAAGCTAGAAAAGGTCTCTTAAACAACTAGAGCCAGAGCCATATAGCCCTCACAGCTGTACTGTCAATCCCGGTTATCACTTACAGATAAGTCCTTATGGAGAGAAACTAGAGCAACATAAAAACAACATAATGCTCTAGCACCCTTTAACAATAATAGAGTCATCTTAATGGGTGATTGCACAATTCATTAGTCATATTACAAGATCATTGTTTATTATTAAGCGCTAGCAATAGCTACCCAATGCAAATCCCATAGGCAACAAGGAATTAGGATACCGAAGCCTACCTTATAATCTATAGGTCATCAAGGAGGACACATGCATATGTATTATGATTATAGTGAATAGGATAACAAGGATGGTCCCATGCTATACTTGCATTAAACTCTTATGCTTCTTCTAGTCCAAAGCTTCAACTGTATTCCTTCTCGATCAACACGTAAAGCTCACCGACTGGACATTATCATAGATCACCACGCAAGCATCCATATGCAATCATACACGAGGCAAACAAGAGATACAATTAGAACAGTATACCAACAGTAGAAAAACAGTTTGAAAAGCTTATAAAACTATTCTACATGTTACTACGATCACACAGACGTAAAGATCACAAAAATCGGATTTAAAACGTGAAAGTTATGAATTTTCTAAGATTTCCTATAGACAAATAAATACTTTAATATAAGCTCGAAAATTAAATATCACAAACCTACTGTACAACTATACTATCATGTAGATCTCGTGAATACAAACCTAACACAACTTGAATGGGTCAAAACGGAGTTAAAACGAAGATTTTATGCTCAAAACAAGTTTAGTGGTAAAACTGTAAATATCAGAAAATGTATTTTCGATTTACCGAGAAGAAATACGTCTACAAAACAAAGAAACGTACTTCGGGAATTATGCCAAGGGACTGCGGGTTTTAATAAAGAAAAACTGAGGGTCTCTTTAACAATTTTACCCCACGAAGGGGTATCTTCTAATCCGAGCCCTTGATCTGAGAACAGACGCTGGACATCGCTTCCAGACAAAGGAGAGATAGAGCGCGGCCATCCTCCTCAACGCCGGCCGGTGGCTGCCATGGCCGACGCAAGCAGCTCACCGGAGATTCTCGGCACTACCGTTTTTTACCTCCATTCAACCCGCGGCTGGTACCAATCGAGTGCGGAGTTCAACGCGAACTCTTCTACGTAGGTTAGGGAGGCAAGGATGAATCAAAGACGTGTTGCGGCTCGAGAAGGCGGCAGCGCCATTGCCGGCTTCGGCAAACTCACCGGAGCTCTATGTTCTCGTAATTTAGGGCACCACGGTCCAAAAGAAAAGCATGGGGAGGGAGAGAAGGAGATGACGAGCTCACCAATGCAGAGAAGGAGGGTGCGGGTTCACCGGCAAGCTCCGACAATGGGCGGCAGTGAATCCTAGGGTTCCTAATCCCTCTACTCTCGAAATCACGTGGACCGGTTCTTGTTAAGATGGAAAAAGAGACGAGGGGGAACGCGGCTACACCTTTATAGCCTCCAACACGAAGTTTATGGATAGAAATGATGGTTCCCTCGGTGGATTCGGTTGCGGTGGCGTTCGACTTCGGTTCGGTCACGACGGAAGGAAGGAGGAAATGGCTGACATGCGGGTCCTACCCATCAGTGACACTGGAGAGAGGGAAATGCACACGGCTGCCATTCCTGGGCCGGCCCACGCGGGCGCGGAAGGAAAGAACGGCTCGGCTCGGCTCACCCGCGGTGAAGGAAAAACAGGCCGGTCCGGGCGGGCCTCCAGGCCGAGGAAAGGAGAGGGCAAAACGGAAATGAGCTGGGCTCGCTGGCCAACAGGCCGAAAGGAGAGAAGGTGAAATTTGTCCTTTTTATTTTCTTTTTCTTTTGTTTCCTGATTTCCAACTACATTTTCAAAAGAGTTTTAAATCAGAATTAATTTCTAGAAAAACCACTCATCACAATAAATCAAATGCACCGGCATGAATGCACAACAATGCTGCTACCCCTATAATGAATTTTAATTTAATGAAAAATATTATTTTTTATGTTTTCATGAGCACACAAATTCAAAATTAAATCAATTTCTCTCTTTTTCAAAAGAAGCAAATTTTAGGGTGTTACAATTATACCCCCCTTAAGATGAATCTCGTCCTCGAGATTTGGAAGATGATGATAAAAGAGATAGTAAGAGATAGTGACATTCTATCTTCATTCGATCCTCATTTTTCCAAGTTACATCTTTCAATGAGAATCATGAGACAGTTTCTAAGATCCTCGTTAGATAATCTGCGTAAGCATTATCATCTCTCATATTGAGCTCCTCCAAAGTTGTTTGTACCTCTGCTATGACTTCTGTAAACTCATGGTCCACTTTGCTATCCTCAGTGTAACAACCTTCTAATTGGTCATTCTTGTCTTCCTCAGGTGCCGCTTGAACACCTACATACTCAATTATTTCTCCTGACCGTGTGGTTAGAAACACCGAACGTTGGGTAGAATTAATCACTCCTTTACAAGCAAGTAACCAACCTTTTCCAAGGATAACATCTATTTCCATTAACTCCAGAACAATAAGATTTGCCTCAAACTTCACCCCGTTTATGTCAAGACCGACTCTTGGGCATATACGGTTTGCCTTCTTTTCTCCTTCTGGAGAGTTAACTACCACCGGTTTCCTCATTGGAAGCATAGTTATCTTATGATCTTCTACATATTTCCGAGAGATAAATGAATGTGTAGCCCTAGGGTCAAACAAAACCATAGCAGTGTCTGAGCCTGCACCAATATAGCCGAGAACAACCTCTTTAGCTTCGTAAATGGTAACCACATCCACGTTGTTCAACCTTCCATGGATATATTTTTGATTCAATTTATTTCTTTGCACCTCCTGATTATGGACACTTTGTTCTAGCTTTTGATGTTGTTGATTATGGCTGCAATTACTCTTAGTAAACTTCTCCAAACAATCATTCTCATAGTGCTCAATCTCACCACAACCATGACCTTCCTCACTGGTATTAATAATCGGAGGTGACAGACATGGTTCTTGAGAGTTAAAGTAATGCACGTCATTATTGGGTTGCTCAAATTGGTACTAATCCTGATCTATACTACCAAGTAGATTTATAGAGTGTGACTCATACTCTGGTTGTGCAGCAAAATCGAGACAAGTGTTGCTACCTGCATATTGATGTTGCATCTTCCTTCTCTTCCTATCATGCTCCTTGCGCATATCATCAAGCACAATAGCACGGTCCACCAAAGCTTGGAAATTTGGATAGGTGTGGCCCTTCAGTTGTAACCTGAGATCATAATAAATTCCCTTGAGAAAAAGACGTTGCTTATCTGCATCTTCTCTCACCTCATTAGGAGCATAACGAGACAACTGAGTGAACTGATCACGATACTCGCACACCGACATAGATCTTTGCTTTAGAGCCCGAAAATCATCTTGCTTAAGTTCTATCAACCCTTTGGGAATGTGGTGAGCTTTGAATTTATCTCTGAACTCCTACCAGGTTATCTGAGAAGCATTATCAATACGTCCATCCTAGAAAGATTCCCACCAATCTAGAGCAGCACCATAAAGTTGTCTAGAAGCATAAAGCACCTTTTGATGGTCATCACACTGAGCTATGTCAAGATGTCGCTCCATAGCTCTAAGCCAATCATCTGCCTCTAGTGGATCACTCGCATGAGAGAATGTTGGTGGGTGTCCCATCATAAATTCACCACACTTACTAATAGGTGGTGCTTGATGCTGGTTATTTACCACATGTTGAACCAGAGTCTGTAACAATTGAGTTTATGTCATCAAAGCTTGCTCTATAGTTGAAAAATTTGTTGTTGGCGGAAGATTAGATGAATTGGTAGAGTCCCTTCGGTCACCATGTGAAGAACTTCTCCTAGTATTAACCATCTATTTGTAACATGAATACATTAGGATTCAGTCATTCTTAACATTCCTAAGTGCAACTTCATGAGATGACAAGATAAGACTTGATAGCATGAGAGGTAAGAGAAAACCCAACCACATAGACACCCGAACTCTTCATCTTGGCTACCCCCTTAAGAAAATATCAACTAGGGGAACGAAAGAGTAGCCTAAACCTTCTTCTCAATGGATATACTATCATGATGACCTTCCGATATCCAATAAAAACTCGTGTGTATAAACAAGAACAAGTAATCTGAAATTCCTCGCGAGCAGAAAAACAGCAGCACAGTAAAACATCCATATCTCCAGTTCTGTTAATCCAATTAGGTTGCACCTTATACCATTGGAAATCTTATCAAATTCTGTACAACTTACTTATAGAACACTTTTCCAGATTCTGTCACTATCTAAGTCAAAACAAAGCTTAACCGAAACTGTTCCAGAACTCCAGACTGTGCAGTAACCTCAATTTGGAACAGGTATATCTCATAACTCAAAATTGATAAAAAGATGATTCCAATGGGATTGGGAAGATGTAAGGGCCTAGTTTCTCCCAGGAAAAATTCATGTATTCCTCACATCCAGATCTTAAGATATAACAGAAACACTTAATGCTGCTCTAGAAATCAGCATGCAGAGAATTACATAAAACCACCCCAACTAATTATTCATTAATCCTTATGCCTTAAGAGTGCCTAAAGATGAAATTGTGAAACACACAACTTCTTAACAATCATTACAAAACTCCAAAACAAGCATTAACATAATGACAATCCAACTAACACACTGGTTCACACTTCACGCATTGACTCAACTTACGATTGCTATCGTTATCTTCATATAGGGCAAAGATCCTAATGTTTCTCTTTCAATGTCGCAAGAAGATGATAAGATGAGGTTCTAAAAGCATATCAAAGCAAGGAATAGGATGAGCACAAGATTTTTTTAAAATAAGCAACAAGGTAGAGGTGAACAGTAAGATAAGAAGAAAATATCAAGGTCTTATGGAACAAGGATTTTTGTGGCAATGTTTAGACCTTATAACGACCAAGTTTTAACTAGGCTTGCGTCATACAGTCAGCATTGCTCTGATACCACTCTATCACACCCAGTTTTAAGGACAAAACCAGACATACACTATATATGAAATAAAGGAGTCAAATCTCACATATAGCCACAGATAAGTGTAATATCAAGAGATAAATGCTTAATATACATAACACAATAGTATAAAATATACCTTAGAGAGCAACACAGCGGAAAAACAACTCCAAACAATGGGTGTAGATTTCACTCTAGGAACAAACTAACTGGTTGATCACAAGCCTAAAAACTCCAGAGACTATCCTAAGGTGTGGGAAATAGCAAGAGTGAGTCCATGTCGAACTCCACAAATATATCATGGGGTTCATGAGGCTCAAAAGGTTAGACACTGGTTTAACTGCATTTAGCTTTTTATTCATCATTTGCTTATCAAATTGAGTAGCATCAAGATAACCAAATTCCCATTATAAACCAATGATCAATTGTAATAAGAATAATGAAATAACATTAACATGGCATAGTAATAACAACATCAGTATTAAGCATAATATATCAATGGTGATCATTTATTCTGTAAGAATCCCCAAGGCCGCCCGTGTCCGTGGGCACGGCTAGTATACCAGTTTTTAACTCTGTGCAGAGGTGTACACTTTCACTATGAGTCATGACTTCCAAATGCATGGGTTCGCGACTCCCCAAAACACCAGAAATCATATAAAGCCATTTAAAAGTTCGTCTAACAAGTTAGGGCCGCTAAGGATTCTCAATTGGAAAGCATGAACCTCCCTCCAAGGGGCGACTTACAAAAGACTGCACCCACCTTGGCAGGCCAAACCATACTAGACATGACCCCTCTTGCGCCTTTCGGTAACCACTAACAAGCTAGAAAAGGTCTCTTAAACAACATAAAAACAACATAATGCTCTACTGTCAATCCCGGTTATCACTTATAGATAAGTCCTTACGGAGAGAAACTAGAGCAACATAAAAACAACATAATGCTCTAGCACACTTTAACAGTAATAGAGTCATCTTAATGGGTGATTGCACAATTCATTAGTCATATTACAAGATCATTGTTTATTATTAAGCACTAGCAATAGCTACCCAATGCAAATCCCATAGGCAACAAGGAATCAGGATATCAAAGCCTACCTTATAATCTATAGGTCATCAAGGAGGACACATGCATATGTATTATAATTATAGTGAATAGGATAACAAGGATGGTCCCATGCTATACTTGCCTTAAACTCTGATGCTTCTTCTAGTCCAAAGCTTCAACTGTATTCCTTCTCGATCAACACGTAAAGCTCACCGACTGGACATTATCATAGATCACCACGCAAGCATCCATATGCAATCATACACAAGGCAAACAAGAGATACAATTAGAATAGTACACCAACAGTAGAAAAACAGTTTGAAAAGCTTATAAAACTATTCTACATGTTACTACGATCACACAGACGTAAAGATCACAAAAATCAGATTTAAAACGTGAAAGTTATGAATTTTCTAAGATTTCCTATAGACAAATAAATACTTTAATATAAGCTCGAAAATTAAATATCACAAACCTACTGTACAACTATACTATCATGTATATCTCACGAATATAAACCTAACGCAACTTGAACGGGTCAAAACGGAGTTAAAACGAAGATTTTATGCTCAAAACAAGTTTAGTGGCAAAACTATAAATATCAGAAAATATATTTTTGATTTACCGAGAAGAAATACGTCTTCAAAACAAAGAAACGTACTTCGGGAATTACGCCATGGGACTGCGGGTTTTAATAAAGAAAAACTAAGGGTCTCTTTAACAATTTTACGCCATGAAGGGGTATCTTCTAATCCGAGCCCTTGATCTGAGAACGGACGGTGGACATCGCTTCTAGACAAAGGAGAGAGAGAGCGCGGCCATCCTCCTCAACACCGGCCGGTGGCCGCCATGGCCGACGCAAGCGGCTCGCCGGAGATTCTCGGCACTACCGTTTTTGACCTCCATTCAACCCGCGGCCGGTACCAATCGAGTGCGGAGCTCAACGTGAACTCTTCTACGTAGGTTAGGGAGGCAAGGATGAATCAAAGACGTGTTGTGGCTCGGGAAGGCAGTGGCGCCATTGCCGGCTTCGGCAAACTCACCAGAGCTCTATGTTCTCATAATTTAGGGCACCACGGTCCAAAAGAAAAGCATGGGGAGGGAGAGAAGGAGATGACGAGCTCACCAATGCAGAGAAGGAGGGCGCGGGTTCACCGGCAAGCTCCGACGACGGGCAGCAGTGAATCCTAGGTTTCCCAATCCCTCTACTCTCAAAATCACGTGGACCGGTTCCGTGTTAAGATGGAAAAAGAGACGAGAGGGAACGCAGCTACACCTTTATAGCCTCCAACACAAAGTTTATGGATAGAAATCCCGGTTCCCTCGGTGGATTCCGTTGCGGTGGCGTTCGACTTCGGTTCGATCACGACGGAAGGAAGGAGGAAACGGCTGACATGCGGGTCCTACCCGTCAACGACACTGGAGAGAGGGAAGCGCACGCGGCTGCCGTTCCTGGGCCGGCCCACGCGGGCGCGGAAGGAAAGAACGGCTCGGCTCGGCTCACCCGCGGGAAAGGAAAAATAGGCCGGTCCGGGCGGGCCTCCAGGCCGAGGAAAGGAGAGGGCAAAACGGAAACGAGCTGGGCTCGCTGGCCAACAGGCCAAAAGGAGAGAAGGTGAAATTTGTCCTTTTTATTTTCTTTTTCTTTTGTTTCCTGATTTCCAACTATATTTTCAAAAGAGTTTTAAATCAGAATTAATTTCTAGAAAAACCTCTCATCACAATAAATCAAATGCACTGGCATGAATGCACAACAATGTTGCTACCCCTATAATGAATTTTAATTTAATGAAAAAATATTATTTTTTATGTTTTCATGAGCACACAAATTCAAAATTAAATCAATTTCTCTCTTTTTCAAAAGAAGCAAATTTTAGGGTGTTACAATAAACAGAGATGCCGACATCCAATAAAGGCGATCCTAGACTTTTTAGAAAACTAATGAAATTACCCACAACACTTTTGCTTACACTCAGAGCTGATTCTAAAGCTAAACAAGTCAAAACACACCAAGAAACAGGTCTGCACAAATAACAGATAAAAAACTAATATGAACTTTAGAGATGCATAACTGGAGTTCTAATCATCCAACAAACATGATTATTAACTTTCTAAAAAGATTATTAAGTTATCTATAACTTTCCTATTATCATCTTAAGATGATTTCACAGCTAATCAAGGTTAAACAACACAAAGAAAGCATCCCTGTCCAGACTTGGGACAGAACCTGTCATTCCACTATGAGCAGCTATAACTGGAGATTTAGACCACCAAAAGTAGTGCTCTTATATATTTTGGAAAGCTTAACAAAAGAACCGCCACTCTTCTATTATCACCAAGATATGATTCCATATGTAAATAGGTCAAACAAAACAATCATTTAGATCTATTCAGAGGACATGCAAAACCTAACAATGAACTTGCCAGGAGTATAACTCCAAAACTATCAGGCCTATGGTCATGAAATTTTAGGACAAGCATGCTAAGAAAGTTAGCTACCACTTTTGTATTAACCACATTCATAGAAAAGATTATTTGCATCATGAAGTTATCAATTCAACAGAACTGTGCATGCAGCCAAATCAGCACATATGCAATGAAGTTATTACTTGATGGGTTACTCAAGATAGCACATACATAAGCCATTCATACACTTCAAAGCACTCCTACATAAGTAAGCAACATTTTACTTATTCAACATGCATGAGGAGCTTCATAAGAAAACACACACACACACACACACACACACACACACACACACACACACACACACACACACACACACATATATATATATATATATATATATATATATATATATATATATATATATATATATATATATACTAGTGAGCTCACCTTCATCCTTTATAAATGATTTATATATTAATTATATGTGATGTTGCAAACATGGAATTTAGAGCTGAGATTTTTATGATAGGAAGATGATGATAAAATATGATTACTGTACAAATCTTACATGCTCAAGTTTTATATATTAATTATTACAAAAAAAGATAAATTGCTATTGCAAGAAAACACACAAGAGCAAGATAAATCTAAAGATCATTATTTTCTATAAACATATAGCCATGTTAGATTTTTTCAGACCACAATATCATCATGCAAAGGTAAAGGAACCACATTTCACATTTTTTCATATATAAATTATTTATAAACCATTTAAAACCATTTATCAAGCATTAATTAAGTTAATTCAATAACTCAATCATATAGCATCCAATAAACATGAACTTTTTACCACAGCACATACATGACATCACTAGCCTGCCATAAAAATTTCACAACAATTTAAGTACATAACTCTAGATATGATGATAGCAAGCAAAACAAGCTAACATTGCCTATTTAACAGGATTAAATCAAAATATTATAAAAATAGTACACAACTAGCATGTTTAATATTTTTCTTAGCTAGAGCATGTCATCACAAGATTAATACAACTAGAATTATAATTTTTGGATTTCTATAACTCAAGATATGCATCTATCCAACTTAAAAGCATTTCTAAAAGCATTTTTAAAGAATAAATAAAAATAGCAGAAACTTTATACTAACGCATATCATATTATGACTCTATTGCGTAGATCTACTCACAATGATTCCAAAAAGTCCTCATTTGCTATTTTATGATTTTTCTATGATTTATAACGATTTTCCAAAGTTTTAGCTAAATTAAAAGCAATAAAGGAGAGACACATTTGCATTGGAGACCCTGAACTTTCCTCTAATACCGACTCCAGCGAATAGGTCCTTATAGGCACTATTCATATGAGTCATGACTTCTGCAGAAAGGCCCATCCCTTTTGTCGAATTCCTGCTCGCGGTTCTCCACGCAAATTTGAGTAGGGGAGGTGCTCGGGAGTCGCGATTTCGGCCGCAGATGCGGCACTAGGGCGGTGAGGAGGGGGCGCTAAGGCTCGCATGGGCCAGCGCGCTGTTGGTATTTGTTAACACAAATAAAGAAATCCTCAAGCACATAGATATCGTCGTAGCTTTCACCCAAGAGTATTCCAGGGTATCATATTTATCCATAGGGAATCAATGGTTAAAGATGTTGATAATTAATCATCATATATCTATTAACTAATATACCGACCAGACTAATGTGGGGATAAGTTATAAGATTAGAGTTTTGTATAATGACACACATAGGTGAACTCTATGTTAAGATAAAAGAGTAGTTAAGCTAAGCTGGGAGGACAACGGGAGATTATAAGGTTCCTTTATACTTCTCTATTGCTATGGTTCTATTCTAGAGCAGACCAAAGGGATTAACTAAGAAGTGGATAAAGCATAGCAATCACACCATAACCCTTTAGAGTAGCAGTTCCTTTTTGATTCTTGAAAATACTAGGAAGGGATAATCGGGGTTAGGCTGTCAAAAGCTCTACAAAAACACCAATCCAAACGTGGTGGACTATAAAGGCCTGGTCAAAGTTTTCACCTTCGAGGCTACCACAATTATCCATAGGGTTAGGCGCAAACTCAAGTAACCTATAGTTTAGACACGTCTATACTATCGATTACTACTCTAGTCTCACGTGATAACTAGAACACTCGGTCGACCGGAGATCCCATGCCAAGGTGTAAACCACTATACTAACCATGCGTTAGCTAACCAATTTTTGCATGAACTAGATAACCATGAAAGAAATTCAAGTAATTAGAGAAGATAAGTATAAAGTACTCGAGTCTTACAAAGGACTGATACAAGAATTACCGGACCTCCGAGGGCTCTTCCGGAACTTGCACATCTCTCCCTAACTCCCAACTAGGCTATACTACAATTACATCTTGGAAAATAGAGTGAAGAGACTCCTTATGGTGTGTGTTATAGGTGAGGAAGAGAGACTCTATTTATAGGGTCTCTCTAGTTAGAACTGATCAATCTAGTCCATTTGGTACCAAACAAAACTGTTGATGCACTGGCGCACTGGGCGTCACAGCCTTGAGCCTTGACAGTCCGAGCTGCACTTCTGGCCTGCTAAGCTCGGCATTTGCACTTGTGCTGGTCTTGCGTGGACTCCACCGGGTCTACATGGCGCCAGCCAGCTGGTTGAGTTGCTCAGCTGCTGGGCTTGTTGCTGTGCACGTTCCAACAATGTGCGTTGGTGCTGTGACCGTGGGGTTCACCTGCCCCCACGCGAGGACACAAGCACGGCCTTGGCCAGCGGCTGTTGGGCCCTGCTGGCCCCTCTTGCCTATCCATGCAGAAAGTCGGAGATGCATGCAGCTGCACAGTAGCTGGGGGCCATGGGGATACATTTGCTGCTTTTGAGTGCAATTAACGGTGACTTAATTTGTAAAATTTATATCTTTTTATTCCGAGCTCTAAATATAACGAATAATATGTCCGTTTCAATCATCTCGACGAGCTCTTCATAATGGTGTACTCCAAATCTTTGTTTGAGATTCTTTTACTATGAAATAAAATTCAAATTTCTTTCTTGCCTGATCTATGCCAAGTTGTATATGTACTGTTTAATATCCTTTTAAGGCGCATTTTGAGTATATCCTATGTCGGGTACCAATTTTAGGGTAACCAAAGAAGAAAAACTAATGGTCCCCAACGATTAAAATAGAAGACGATTAAAGGGCGTGACCACGGCTTCATCCAACCCTAGGGGACAGGTTCCGGTTCGCCCGACCCCTGGGGCATAGGTTCCGCTTGTTCGACCCCTTAGGAGTAGGCCCCTCCTCGCCCGACTCTAAGGGAACGGGCCTTGTCTTGCCCGACCCCAAGAAGGAGAGCTCCGCCCCGTCTGACCCTGAGGGGCATGATCACCCTGTTCAACCTTAAATTCTTCTGAGTTTTAGGATACGATTGTTTTGACATGAAGATTTGCTCTAAACCTGAAACTTGTGGGTTGCAAAAGCTTGATCTAAGTCTAGGTATTTGATGAGTATGATATGAGAAGGTTTTGAGCTGCTATTTATCTTGTTCCTAGTGATACTAGAGTTCTGGAGATTTATCTTTTGAAAACTTAAAATTGTTACATGATGAGTTCCTATATGATGAGTGATTAAATTCCTACCACGGCTATATATTTAGACTAGGAAAACCAGCTCATAGGCTACTTGCTTTGTATTGAGTTTGATCAACCCATGTAAGACCCTTGTCGAGAGGTTCATCATACTCCCAAGATCAAGATTACGAGCACTCCACCCAAATATACTACTTCTACCCTAGAAGTACGCAACAACATGCTTTCCACTTAGATCCACCAAAAATGTTATATTCCTACCGTGGGAATGAACAACAAAAAAATATTCCCTTTTTCCCATTTCATCCATTAAACCTTGTCATTGTCATTCAGTAAATTGCTCCAACAGTCCTTGTTATTTATCTCTTGATATGTACTAGCAAAAGAAGCTTGGGTTCTAGTTCTAAAAAAAGAGAAAAAAAGAAAAAAAGAGAAGAAGTATCGAGCCCAAGCATTCTTCAAAGTCTTCAAAGTTCAAAAGAGAGAAGTATCCCCTCAAGGAGCAAAGTAAGATAAGGTTTCATGTTTTCACCCTCGCCATGTTACACCCTTTATCACCATTGTTCCACCATATATCCACCACCACATACATACTCATTCCACATATATATAGGTCCACACACATGCACATCATGATCTAAGGGTATGATCTCCCCTCCAAGGATCCCGGCTTTGATTAGGCAATACATACCAGGTAAGTATGCTACATCCTTGAAATACCTTCAGCTCCATATAAGCTTGATAGTTATAGGGAGAGAAGAGGGAAGGTATGATGCTATGCTACCTTATGCCAAAAATACCACAAATCTTGAGAGGAGAGAAGGCAGCACACCATTGTTGCCTTAGAGAGGAATCCACAAATACCACATATGAGAGACTTGAAAGGATCATATGAAGGAATCTCTCAGTTTTATTTTGAAACCTTGTAAAACTCTAGAATAAAGGTGATCAAAGAGCTTGAGACGTAGTGCTTGACTTGATCATTCTTCTTTTGAACTACTCAAGACCCAAGTGAAGGTTATAAGCCCCACAGCTGAAGCTAATATGGGTAAGTTGGAAGTTGAAATGGTTTATTCTAACTCGGAGGAGAGTTTTTTTGAACATCTGTGTACTCTTGAGGTGTGAAAGAATTATAGCAACTCCTAACCTATTATATTAAACCAAACCACTATTTGCTAAGGAACTAGCAAAGGGTAAGCTTGGGGGAGTTTGTTGACGTTAATTAACTCTAATTTTTAACCGTCAACTACTTCAGGAAAATGTCTGAAATAATGTGTGAAGTAGGGTTATAGGGGTTTATTCTAATGAGTTCCACAAGTTGTGTTGTTCTCACTTGTTTTGTAGGATATTTGATATTTTGCCATATAAAAGTATCTCAAGTGAAGAATCTGAGTACACCATTGCAGAGAGCTTGTCGAGACGATCAAGGCGGACATATCATTTGCCATATTTGGAGCACCAGAGAAGAAGTCCTCGATGGGGATTTACCCAGAAGCTAGGAAGGAAGGAATCCACTCAAGACACGACTCATTACGTGAACAGATCAGAAAGTGGCACTAGAAGGATATAGACGACACCAGAAAGCCTGGGAACAAAGTGGAGGCCTGACGGCTGCCAGGTGGGGTTGGCTGGCCCCACATGTCAGGTCAGCCGGCCTGGCTCCCCTGCCAAGTGGGTCCCCTTTGGCGTGGCAGCCTCCAACCGATCTCTACGATGCATCTTGACCATTATTTCATGTTGGTTTGATCTGAAGGTTGTGGTTCATCCCACTGGGCTATATAAGCAGAGGCAGACCCCCCTTGAGGCAATCAATCAATCTATTATCCATCATTGTTCAGTTCAGGGTAGTCCCTCAAAAGGATAACCTAGAGCTCCACCAGCTAGGGCATAGCTAGAATATAAGAATAGGAATTAGAGGAGGCAAGCAATGCTTGGATTTCGGATCTAGTCACGAGGAGGCTAGGTATAGCCATGTACTTCTCTCTTGTATTCAACATTATTAATCTATTTGTGCTATTTGTCTTATAGTTCACTGTGTTGATCTTCTAGTTTGTCTACTTGTTATTCTAGTTCATCTTGTTCATCTTATAGTTCATCATATTCTTTGTCTAGTTTGTCGTTCTAGTTCATCTAGTTCATCGTGTTCTTGTCTAGTTCATGTTGATCCTCTAGTTCTTGTTCTAGTTTATGTATGAGTCGAATACTTGATAGGACTTGGTATAATTCTAGATTCATAATTATAATGTTCATTGCCTATGTTGATTATATGTTTAGTATAGTTGGAGTTGTTTTGTGTTTATAATCTTGTTCGTATAGCGCTCATTCCGATGATCAAGGGGTGGGTGGTAGAAGTTGTGTAAGCATGGTGCTTAGACAATATCTATCTACGAGTGGTCCCTATGTTCCGAGCCATGTGGTAGATCGCGAAGGTGACTATTATAGCTTCGTTGAGTCCTCTATAGTCCACTCCCCAAATATAGGATTAGTAAGGCTGAGTTGCAGGGTGATATCTTGCTCTATTCTTGATCCACCTTAGCAATGTCTCTTTAGTATGAATATGAGGTTACCTTGACCATGATTGCTAAATGTAATTGCACTAATCGATGTAGCTCAATGACCTATAGTTATAATAACCTTAGGAGTTAGTCTCTATTTTCTAGTTCTTTCTAGAGTCACGCCAAGTAGGAAAATGCTCGGTGGAATCCCTTTTAGAATTAACATGATCTGTTATTAATTATCCTTTATTATGATTTGATTGATCCCTGTTTTGAGACTGATCTAGTGGAACTCTTATCATAAGTGTAAGTTATAGTTTTTATTCTTATACCTCCAAGAGCCTTCCAAGTGGTAGAATTATAAATAATGATACCTAGAACTTTCCTGGGTGAAATGGTACAACAGGTGTATTTTATATGTGCGCTTGTGGATAACCTTTATTCATATTTTACAAGTGCTATGATCATAAGTACAACCACATCTTTTGGTATTGTGTTGGGGATGACAATCTGCCTTAAGAAATGCTAAGAGATGTCCCGAACATTTCTAATCCTTTGCTAAGGAAGGGTTTGACCTACCTTATTTGTAATCGTGTTAGAGATGTCAACAGTCCTCCCCCAAGCTAGCTCTTAACCTGTGTCCGGAGTTTACTTGGTGAAGTCCCCGATGAAGGTACATATTTTTTTATACTTTTATATATGGTTTTTATTCAGCCATGTCCATACTTAGTACTTTTCAGTTCAATGATCAAACTAGACATTTAATTTGATCAAGGTAGACTAATCAACCTAAGCACCATGCTTAATTTGAAAAGTCTATGAAAGCATGACCATCAATGAAGGTCATACCCAAACCAAAGCATACTTGCATAGATCATGGGGAGATAACAAAGATTTATTAAAGGTAAAGTTTTCTTGGCTGGGTTTTATCATTCAAAGTCTACACTTAGCAGTTTTGGAACAATGATCAAATTAAACATTTAATCAAGGTAGGTGATTTAACCTAAGCTCCATGCTTAATTTAAAAACCCTATGAAAACATGATCGTGCAAAAACAATGCTTCAAACCAAAACATGCTTTGTGTAGAACTTCAAAGATAAACCAAGATTTTAGCATAAGTATTTAGTTGTTTTCGGTAGAATTTATTTATAGCTTTATTATATAGAATAGATATAAAGGATAACTACTGATTTACCTTTAGCAAGGGCTCACTGTTTTAAGTCCAATGAGCAGGACTTCCAAATTTTTTTAAGATAACTACCGATTTACCTTCGCCAAGGGCTCAACTTTATAGTCTGTTGGCAAGACTTCCAAGGGCTCAATGTTTATAGTCTGTTGGCAAGACTTCCATACACTATCCTATTTTCATTCCATAACAAGAGGATGAAAACAAACACAGTTACCTTGCATGAACAATGGCTACTATACATGCATATCATCACAAACATGTCTTACTAGATTCTTGTAACCAATGCCTTCCCCGGCAATGGCGTCAGAAATGGTTGTTGGCGTTTTTAACGCAATCACCAAGTAAGGAGGTTTTAAGTCCTTTCTAGGTAACGATGCTACAAATGCTAGTTGGTAATCCTTGACACCATTACTAAGAATGGGTTAATCTTAGCAATGCCACCAAGAAACGTCAACTATGATAGTTCTGAACGAATCTGCAAGCGCACGGAGTTATCGTTGTAGCATTTCACCCGAAAGTATTTAGGGTATCATTATTTATATTTTCCCAAAGGAAGGCATGGTGTTAAGAATCTAGCATGGATATGAAAGTGATAACATGACTGTATACCGAACCAATACTCAATGCAGCGGTAAGTCATGATAAGTTTTAAGATAGTGTTAAACACATTCGGGCCAACCTCAAGGATAAAAGAAAAACAAAGAATAAAAGAATATTCCTAAGTGGAGGAGGCATGTTCTAAAATAGCTATGCAAAGAATAGTGAGTGATCACACATATACATGATTAAGAGTTAGAGCTAGGCATGAGATGGGTTAGGAGACCATTGAGTACTGGTCTACTAGCATCCTCATGTGGCAATTTAGACTCCTACACCCTAGACGAACGTGGGGGATTAAAAGGGACAGACAGGGCTATCACCACCTACCACCTACCCCTCAACCGTGGCAAGGGAAATGTATCCGCCTGCTCCCTTGTACACGAGCACCATGCCTGTTTACAAGGAAACTACCTACATCCCCCTCAGACTCTGACCCTACGGATCGACAAGCATAGGACATGGGCACACCGGAAGGCATGACGAACCACCACCTCAACTTAGCTCTAATTGTCACACCCCAAAATTTCTGATTTTGGGTTGTGCATAGGAAACACTAATTAAAATAAATATTTTAAATATTTGGATAAAATTTACTAAATTTAGTTAGAAAAAAAATATTTTTTTAAAAGTTTTATAAATTTTGACGGGCGCTTGGGTGATGTGATGTTTGCTTATTGCTTGACCTTGTGTTGTGAGTAAAGCTTTGAAAGAACATTTAGTAAGTCGTTTATCTTTTTCCAACTTATCTATGTCTTTTCTATTATCAAGTCCCTTGTTTTTCAGCTTAATCCTTTCCGCTCGAGGTTTCCCAAAATCTTTCTCCTCTGCTCCAAATCATTCCTTTGAGCTCATCATCCATCAACTGATGTATCAAAACTTCTCAAGAATTTTCAGGCTTTTTCTGAATTCTTTATCACTTTTCTATGAGCATAATCCAATTTTTAGATGCTCCAAAATATCTTTTCATGAGCTTCAAATACTTTATTTTGGTTCCTCATGTTCCATAATGTCCCTGAGAATTTACCCTGAATTTTCGAAGCTTTCAAAATATTTTTCGTGACTTAAATATCAATTCTAGACTTTTCAAGAATTATTTGTATACACGGAATCAAATAATTCCGAAAATAATTATTCTCAACCCCAAATCCCCTTTGGCCAAACATTTGTGCTATTTCATTAATGGATGGTTGAAGGCCCGTGCAATTCTCTCTGTGATTGATACTTGCCCTATCTATTCTTTTATTTTCCTTCTTTGGGTCTATGCTTTGATGTGTCCATCTATAAATAGCGAGCTGTTGCCCTGGTTCCTTTCTTTTTCCACGAGCAAACTATCGCCGCCCGTGCCCTAGCTCTCGTCAACAAAGCGCCGCCGTTTAAGTTCATCAATCGGCGCCGCCACTAATCAGCCCCGTATGATCGACCTTGATGCCGTGGACGAGTCGGCACGCCGATATAGCTTCGCACGACTCACACGTTTGTGCCCGTCCTTCCAAAGAGGCTCCGTGAAGGTAGCTGCAGCCGCCCCCATCGAGCTGCTCGCCTCTGAGACATCTCTGCCCGACACGAGTCCCTGGGTGAGTTTGCCATCTTTCACTATATCCTCTGATGTTTTTTTAATAGTAAAATCAAGGTCTCTAGGCCCGTTCGTGCAAAACCGTGACCGTGCCTTAGCTCCAGTTTGCTCCAGTTATGTGGTTTCTGTTGCTAGCTTGTTGACGTTAGCTTGATGACATCACATTATTGGCATGATCACGTCACACACACCCTATGGCTGTTTTCCTCTAGAAAAATAAATCCAGAAATACTATAGAAATACATCACCTATAATTATCGATCGATCTCCACCGTTTCTTCGTTTTAATTCCGGTTCGAGTCATTCCGGTTGCATTAGCTTCGCGTCATCGCGCTCTATGCAGTAGTGGTAACCTTTATCATGTCACTTGATTATAAATTTATTAATTATAAATAGTGATTAGATTAATATATTTATTTAATAGCTTTCCAATTAAAAGCAATCTAATTTTAACTCAGTTTTTGTTGCGTTACGACCGTGCCGACCATAAACTACAGGTTAGGGATGATGTTTACCATGTCACATGTATTTTTCCATGTATAGTCACATATTAAATTGTTTAATATGCATGTAACCAGTTTTTCAAATTAAAAGCAACATAGGTGATGTACTTAAAGATTTTTCTATACGAATATTAATATGATTAATTGCTACATAAATGCATTTTTAATTTCTTATTACTTAGTTTAAACAAGTTGTATATATTAGGCACTATTAAGTATGCACGTGTCCCTTTTCATATTGCGAACTTTAAGTTGAACTTGCTTAATCTCTATGGCAATATTTATAAAACAAGATTGGTCTTAACTCAGCTTGGAATTAGAATATAATTTAAGTAATCTGAGTTAATAACTATCACGTGGTTTTTATTCAATTAAGAAAATTAAGCGTGTAATTGTTTCTTTTATAATATAAACTCTCGATAGTCATGCACTTTTTAACGATAGCTCCATTCTCCGTCGTTCTTGCGCTCCCGTGATCATAGCAACGAGCCATGCCATTTAGTGCGCTCTCTTTTAAAGCGCCCCTTTTGTTTGGTGTGTTGTTCTTAGTTGTGGTTGTTGTCTATTTGTGTTGCTTGGTTGCTACGAGTAGAGGAAGTGTGGTTTGTTAGCAATGAAGACCAGGAGGTGACGTCCGACAAGTATAACAGAAGCTGAAGATCAGAGACAGAGGTTGAAGGTTTATGAATAGCTAACTCCAGGAAAAAGGCAAGTATAATATGGGATATTCCTTGTTGTCTTATTCATTATTTAATTAGTCATTTGCATGTGTCAATTTGCTCAACATAAGGATATCCTAGTCTTTGATTATCTTGTACCTTGTTACCGATGGGTTACCCTTGCATATGGGTAGTTGCTAGTGCTCCACTTAAATTCTATGAATATGGACAATGACTAATGATTATATGCAATACTTGTTAAAACTTGATTTTGAGAAACATGAACTTAGGGTGAGAGAGCTTGTGTACCACAATGCTCTTGGTCCTTCATAAGGACTTATTCATTGGCAAAAGCTGGGACCTACAGTACAGCTGTCAGGGCCATATGACTCTGGCTTTAGTCAAGTATGAAGACCTTTTCTAGCATGTTAGAGGTTACCCAAAAGGGCGCAAAAGGGGTCTGCCGACTCGGGTATAGTTTGGCTCCTGTCCCTATGTGTATAGGCTGCGTGTCATTGTGCCATTTGGGAAGGGGAGACCTATATCTATTTGCCACCGAAACCTAGCGGCCCTAACATGTTAGACGAACATCTGAAAGGCTTCATAGTGAACCTTATCGGCCTTCCTTGGAAGTGGGCTAAGAGGCTGATCACCTCGGACGAAAGGGTAAATCATGACTCACAGTGAAAGTGTACACCTCTGCGCAGAGTTTAATAAACTGTTATAACAGCCGTGCCCACGGTTATGGGTGGCCCGGAAAACCGATGGAATAAATGAATCATTGCTAATGATGTTAATAACAATGATTAATGATGATGATTAATGATGATGTTTACTTATTCATGATACTACCGTGGTTACTTGGGGTTTAAGCATAACCATAACTTAATTAATATTAGGATGTTACTTATTAAAAGCTAACTGCAGTACAACCAGTGTCAACCATTTGAGCCTCATGAACCCCATGTTATATTTGCTGAGTTCGACATAGACTCACTCTTGCTATTTCCACCATACTCCAGTATATAGTAAGGTGTTGCTGAGAAGAATGGTAAAGGTGTAGTGGAGTTTCCAGAAGTCTATAAGAAGTGCTTGGCATACGGAGCCCCCAGTCAGCCGTCCCTGTGACGTTGGAGCCTGAAGAAAAGATTCGTGATTGTTCCGCTACACTCTGATAGTTGTAAGTGTTAATATAGTAAGTTTTTCGCTTTATATAAACATTATTTTGATATCTCTATTCTGTTATTGTATGTGTGGACTTCCTGGGCACACATATGATGAGCCTGGTTTTGTTGTTTGGAAAACCGGGCGTGACACTAATCCTCATCATATATATAGTATGAAAGGTTAAGCATAAAGTTAAACATGTCCAGATCATAACGCAAAAACTATATGCTAGTTCATATGTCATGATTATAACATGTATAGAACTATACTCTAGTTCATGTGCATTGCTATATGAAAGATATGAGAACTTGAATATGGAAGAAGTCTTCATAGTATTCATACCAAAAGTTGCTCTTTCCTTCCAAGGAGACAAGCTCTCCAAGTAGCTCTTGCTAGCTCCAAATACTAACACTAAAACTTTGAAAATGCTACAAGATGAGGTAGAGAGGTGTGGCTCCAAACATGTTGTGTGTTTGAGGGGCAGCTCTAAGCCTCAATTTATAGTGCTACAAGGATGGTTTGGTGCTCATATTTTTGGTAACCACCGATAACCGCCTCCCCTGGCATTGATGGCATCGCCTGAGCAACATGGGCCCAAGAGGCAGTGGTGGCGGTGTGGGCGCACCTAGGGTTCGGTCGCACCCTGGCTGGACCCCTCGCCACCGTCCTTCTCTAGTTGGTTGCTTGATAGGCTTGGGCCACATCCATGGTGGTGAATTGCCCAGATTTGTTGTTGAAGTGGGCTTTCTCTATTTCTCCTTGATTGTGCATTTCTGGAATATGAATTCTACAGTGCGCTTCCATCTTTATTTTATGCATTTCCACCTATTTTCGGGTATTTGCCTGCAAAACATGTTTTCTCAAGAAACAAGTGGAACCAGGTCAAAGTATATGCATATGTGTTAAAAGTTTGTTTATTTCTCCCATTTTGGACTATAATTGATGGCTATTATTGTGTAATAGTGACCGCTAATAGGGAGCTGATTGTGGGGGTCTGCCACATTAATTTAAATAAATCTGGTGTCATCCACTTGACTGACCTATTTTAAGCCAAACCAACCATGATATCCCTAGGAGAGTGCCATCCACACCTCCACTAGCAATACACAAGATCATAATTAGAGTTACAGTCCATGAACCAATCATCAAGACTTTGCATAACTCGATCATCACAGAACCATAAATAATTAACAAGTTACATCCTATGTGTCAGATTGTTTTGCTCTAACAATATCCAACAACGTGATCGCGTAGATAGAATTAGATGGTGGCACACGAGACAGAGATTTATACTAGTTTGGAGCATGGTACACGTTAATCCCTACCATAGTGGTGTGGATTGGTGGTGCTTAGATATACGGGTGGTGCAGGTACCCCTGGCCCATATCTCTAATAGTAGCCCTCATAGGACTTAATGATAAGCTAGCATGTAGCTCTAAGCCCTCGGGACATCACAGTCTCCCCTGTAAGTTCTACGTACTGTAAGTATACAGTGAGCATCTTTGGGTGCCAAATTATTGAGCAGTGCAATTAGATATTACCAAGTATTGGGGAGCAATATGTTGTCGTTCGAGTACCAAGAGCATTTCTTGGGTAGCGAGAATCTTCTTCAAGCATCGAGTGTGGCGGTAGTACACTGTACATCAAGGAACATTGTTCCCTGGTAGCTGTAAGTGCTTGACTCGGGTGGTACACCCCATATCGGGAAGTGTAGTTTCCTAGGTGTAGCCCTTAGGATGTTGTTAACACTGTGTTTAGATGATGTACCCGAATAACTAGAAGCGTGGCTTCCTGGGCATCATAGATGCCAGGTTAGGGTAGAAATACCTCTGTACTCGAGAAGTTGGTTCTCGACATATTATGGTGTATAAATAGTGGTTGCACATCATTAAGTCCTAATTATAAAACAATAATAAGGATGGGGTAGGTGCACCTCCATCACCCGTGTGTCACTAAGCTAGTTGATTTTAGGGTGACCTGTTGTAGGTCATTTGTCATCGAGCACTAAGGAAGTCACATTTTCCTTCAAGACCTATTAAGCAATGCGGTACGAATTGTCGTGAGATTTATCAGTGAATGAGGAGGACGTTGTCCTGGAGCCCTGAGGCCAATGTAACAGTGTCCTAGTGCAACCATGTGGGAGCCACTGAGGGCGAGTAACAAACACGTGAGCAGCTGTCAGTAGTTGCGTGTCTTACTCTTCAAGCTGATAACGGGCAGAACGAGTGAACGTCCACTTCACTGAAAGGAAGTGGTAGGATAAAGCTAGACTAGTGGGGGCATGTCATAAAACTCTTTTAACAAATTCTAGGAGCTCATACTATGGTTACAGCCATAGGCCAACCAGTTTTCCAGTTTCCCCCAAAGAGGCACACATATGCTAAAATAAGGTACTTCGAGCTCGTCTGGGTATTGGGAGATTTATGTGATACCGAGTGTCAGAGGTTTTAGAGTCAGAGTGGTGACCCTCCTGAATACCCCCTAACTATAGAGTGGCAGGGTCGATAGCAAATGAATCAGTACTGCTTACACCTGCTGAAAGGGGTGAGCCGAGTCGAGTACCCGATTTGAGTGTTAGATCACTTGCCTGCATCGGCTCGGGTGAAGGTGCATTGGGTTTTGAGCCATGTTGGTATATTTAACATACACAAATAAATCCACAAGCACACAGATACTACTGTAGCTTTTACCCGGATGTATTCCAAGTATCGTATCCACAGGGAAACGTGTGAGAGTAACTACATCTAACTTAACCCGAAGTAACAACAAGACTTAACATAATAGGAGTATATAGGAGATCACAAAGGTCTTCTAGTTGTAACTTCGGTAAGCTATGTCTTCTATTGTTCAACTAGAGATATTACTAAGGGAAATACAAGAAGAGTATGTTTCCTACAGTAACTGAATCCTGCTAGGCCGACAAACATGAGGTGGACTACAGAGGATTCAACGAGGCTATAAGAGTCACTCTCGCAAGCTACCACTGATCCGAAATGTAAGGTACATCCACAAGTAACCCGTTCTATGCACCACACTTACAACTACAATTACTACTTTAACCTAGAGCGTCCTATAGATTAAAGCACTCAAAGAGTTGTGAACCTGATGAGCCATATAAACACGATGCTTACTTAAATTAGAAGTTGATTACCAGAAAATCCTCAAAAGCAAGCTCAAGTAGATCTTGATTTCGCTAGGATACAAGCCATAGAGAGAGCACCGATAGGCTAGCACTTCCTCCAAACTCTTCCCTCACTCTCTATCTCTCTATTTCTAATACAAGACTAGATCATATGGAGGACTAATCTTCTCTTGATAGCTAGCTCTGATCCTAATGAGGAGAATATGAATTAGGATTTTAGGATGGCTACAGGGAGGCGGTACAAGGCTGTATATATAGGGGTAGCATCAATTCTGGACCCTTAGATCAAACTGACTTGAATAATTGGTGTAGATGTGATCTTTAAGGTGGTGGAAAACCGCCGTAGCAAGGAGGGGCTAACCCATGGGTCCCACAGGGCGGTCGGCCTACAAGTGGGGCTAGTCGGCTCCCCATGTTAGCCTCTCATGGTCATCTTCGATGGAGAGTCCTCTAGTGTCCTCTAGAACCTTCTAGAGTTGTTTATGCCATGATTAAGCATGATTTACTTTGACGAATAGGTCCACCTTGACGGTTTTCTGGATAAACCCTACTAAAAACGCAAATTCACCAAAACTCATGGAATTTGTTAGTTTAAGCCCCTATACTTATGTTTGATGATGGGATTAAGTATATATGTAGGTTATGTTGATGTTTATGATTGATGTTATTGACCGTCAACAAGCTCCTCCATACTTAACCTTTGCTAGTCCCTGAGCAAAGCTAAACTTAACAATGGATCAAGAGTTGCTACAATGCTTTCATGCCTCAAAAGTACACAGGAGTTCAATCAAGAATTCTCCTCTAGATTAGAATAGACTAATGTGACTTTCGAACTACCCATATTACCTTCAACCATGGGGCTTTTTAGCCTTCACTTGGGTCTTGAGTAATTGAAAGACAGAATGATCAAGTCAAGCACTATGTCTCAAGTTCTTTGTTCTACCATTGTTCTGGAGTTTTTATAAGTTTTCAAAATAAAACTCAGAGATTCTATTGTATGACACTCTCAAGTCTCTCAATATATGAGGTATTTGTGGAACGTCACCAAGGCAATGCTGATGTTATGCCTTTTTCTCTTCCTACAAATAAAGTTTATGTGTAGTTTTATAGGTAGGGAGAAAGCTAGAGCATACTTGCAATGCATATATTGTAAAGTCAAACAATGAATCCAAAGAGAGTTGAGCCATACAATCAAATCAAGATGTGCATGTGTGTGGATGTATGGTGGATATATATATGGTGGCTATCCTAATTCTACTTTGCTCCTTGAAAACTTATCTCTCTTTGAAACTTGGAAACATTTACTAGAGAGCAGGGGCTATCTTATTCATCTCTCTCTTTTTTTAGGTGGGCATCTAAGTACCCATTGTTTTCAATATCTCAGACACTTTCATGTCCATTTTTTCAACTCTTTTTTTCTTTTCTTTTTTATTATATTTTTATGAATAACTTTTGCATAGCCCCATGTCTCTTTTCTACAACAAAACTTTGAGAGATAGCAACAAGAACTTAGAGCATTTCTTCGGTGGATGGAAAACCTAACAAACATGTTTTTGTGTTCACCCTAGTGTAGGAGTAGAACATTTTTGGGTGGATCTAGATGGAAGACATGTTTTTGCGTACTCCTAGTGTAGGAACTGCAGGTATATGTGGTGTGTACGTGATCTTGATTTTAAGAGCATGACAAATCTCTCATAAGGGTCAACAAAGCTTGACAAAACTCAATGCAAAAGCAAGCAACATAAATGTGGAAGTTTTCCTTGCCTAAATAACATGTATGGCTCTGGTGGAAATTCAAGCTTTGTCATACTGGAACTCATCGTGTAGCATTTTTGTGTTTTTCCATAACTTTAGTCTTACTTGGAACAAGATAAATAGTAGTTCAGACCTTCTCATATCATATCCATCAATTACCTAGACTTAGATCAAGCCTATGCTACCCACGAGTTTTAAGTTCAGAGTAAATCTTTATATTAAAACAATCTTATCCAAAACTCGAGAGAATTCAAGGCTAAAAACTAAGTACTTGAAAGGAATTACAACAGAGCACATATTCACCATTTCTATTTAAGAGATTATTTAGAGTCCTCTTTATTTTATTTAGCTCTTAAAAACAAATTAAAGCAAACTAGACACACCCTTTTTCTTACTTTGTTTTCAATTTTACTAGATCACTGTTGACGGTAGTTATTGTTCATTTTAAACCATCAATAAAACATGAAAAAGGGCATATATCAACCTCCAACATAGAATTAGGGTTAAAACTAATAGAAGTCCACAGGTTTTGGTGAATGGTGAGTTTGTATTTCTACAGGGGTTTATCAGGAAAAAGAGGCAAGATATCAAGGACGTCGGGCTAAAAAGCATATTCCACTGTGAAACCAAGTTGAGAAGAATCTAGCAGACACATGAAGGCGACCCACCGAAGGGGGGCCCACCTAAAAGAGACCCAGGTCAACCGACCCCACCCAAGGTCGGTTGACCTAGGGGCCCATCTATCAGCCTCACGCTCTTACGTCGGTTCCTCCACCGCCTTAGGGTTTGTATCTTCACCGTTGATCAAGGTCAGTTTGATCTAAGGGCTCTGGTTCATCCCACTGGCCTATATAAACAAGCCCTATGCCCCCTCCTAGGAGAGGAGCCATTAAGCCAAGGAGCCAAAAGATCAATAGGATCTTTTCTCCACCAGAGAATTAGATTAGCTACTCAAAGTTCTAGTATAGGCTAGCTAGCAAGGTTTTCGTAGAGTTTGGGCTCCTGCTTAGGATTCTGGATTCATCATCATTTAGAGGCTGGTATAGCCATTGTATCCCTTTTGTTATGACTTTATTCTATTTCAGTACTATGTTTCTATTTATTATGTTCCTAGTTTACTCTAGTAGTATATTTGATATAGTCATGATTGATAATAAGTTTATGCATAAGATCACAAAGCGCTTAATTCAGTACTCGAGTGAGTTAAGTGGTCAACATTATGTAAACATGGTGCTTAGATATTGTTTGCCTATGGGTGCACTCTATATACTGAGTCATGTGGTAGATCCCGAAAGTGACACTCCTATGGAGTCCTTTGTACTCCATTCCTTGTATGTAGAACAAGTAGAACCTGGTTGCGAAGGAAGTCTTGCTATGTTCTTGATTTTCCTTAGTAATGTTCCTTATGCATAGATGAAGATCATTATGCTATACATGATTATATATGTGCTAGAGTGTATGAAAGACTTTGTAAATAAGAAACTAGATAAGAATTCAATCTCTTAACTAATCTCCTGTCTAGTCTTACTAAAACTTATGAGTAGTCTTTCTCTGGGTATTATCAATGTTTATACTTATCATTTATTATTGGCTTACCCCTGTTAAAGTATGTGCTAGGTGATTGATTCCATCATAAGTAGTGCATACTTGTTCATCATCTCTAGCCACCCCCATAGCTCCTCCCTGTGGTAAAATATAAATAACGATACCTAGAATATTCCTAGTAAAATGCTATAATGGTAATCTATCTGTGCGCTTGTGGATACCTATATATTCTTATCTCAGGGTTTACAAGTGTCCTTTTAGTTACCAGCATTTCTGGCATCATGCTAGGGATGATAAGTTAGTACAGAGTAATGATAAGAAATATCAACAAGCATTTTTAGCGCCATTGCCGGGGAAGGGCAATAAAGGCTATAGAGAGAATGACCAAATGCATACTTATTGATGAAATCATAACTAGTACCTCTGCTTTTATAGGCTTACCCTTGTTTATTTTTATTTATATCATATACAGGGTATTGCAGGGTTGGTTGTGATTCACCAAACTCCATTCATCAGAATCAAATCAATCAAGAAAAAGCTCAACATCTATTTTTTGAAGCTATGTCTAACAAGACACTGCGTGAGTTTACTGTTCCAAGCACTAAGAATATCCGCACTGGACCAACACTTAACACCAACAACCTTGAGTTCGAGCTCAAGCCAAGCCTCATTAACATGGTGCAAGCTACCCTATTCAATGGAAAGACACATGAAGATGCTAGTGCTCATCTTCAGAATTTTCTATAGATTAGTAGCACAGTTGTCATCAAGAACGTTGCTCAAGATATCATAATACTTCGCTTGTTTCCATTCTCCCTAGTGGGAAAAGCAAAGCACTAGTTCTACACCAACAAAGATAACATCAACACATGGGCAAAATGTTCAAAAGCCTTCCTAGAAAAGTTCTTCTCTATAGGCAGGACCAATGCTTTAAGAGGAAAGATTTCAAACTTCCAATAGCAGAAAGGAGAAACCATTCTAGAAGCATGGGAGCATTTCCAAGAATATGTTTCTGTAACACCCTTGGTGTTAAGCATGTGTTTGCACTTTCATTTCAGGAGCATAAGCATCATTTATGCATACATGAGCATCCCATGAAATAATGATGTGAAACATTGCTTTGCAACATGCCTTGTGACGATATGTTTCAATGTGTGCCTATGCCATGCTCATGATTGTTATGCCATGATTGTCTTTGATTGGTCACCAAACTAACTTAGAAATGTTTAGGGTGCAAAATGAGGTCATGTTTATGTTAAGTACTTTGCTTAATTAAGTCACTAAGTCATAGTTGAGCTAGGTAGGTCCAAGAGTAAGTTTTGTTTGACCTAGCATAAAAGTTTCGCTACAGTACTTTTCTGCTAGTGGTCCCTTAATAAAAAGTGTAGATAATTTTATAAGGAACAAAAGTTAGTTTTGGGTCAACTCATGAAAATGCCTTGAACATGTTCAAATTTTGCTCTAAAGTCAAAATGAAGGTTGTTTTGGAAAAGCTCTAAAATTTCCCTAAGTCATTTTCAAAATAATGCTCTTTAGAAATTTGTAATTCAAAAACTAGGCAAAATTAGACTGTGACTCTTTAATATGAAATGTTCCTCTCTTCAAAATCTACAACTTTTATTTTTGGACCCATCGTTGAAAATGTTTCCAAATTGCTTTTAAATGAGGTTTTAATGCTATTTTGGGATTTTGGAAAATAGAAATAGAAAAAGGAAAAAAGATTATCGCGCCTCAGCTTCAGCCACGGCCGAAAGCTGGCCCGGCCTGCTCTAGAGCCGCGCCCGTGCCTACGCGTGCTCCCACCTCACCCCTGCCTACGTCCGTCGTGTGGCGGTCGGCCACCGGCGGCGAGGGACAGTGCTCGCTCCGATCGGCGACTGTGCCTTCAAGGCTGGTCGGGATACGCCCTACTCCTCCACATGCTCACTCCATCCTGTCCCCCTCCCCTCTCCTCCTTCCTTGCTCTTGCCAGTGCACAGGGAGCAGCAAAAGCCACAATGCCGCCACTCGCCATGCTCGCTCACCATCGCGTTCGCCGTCGATTCCGCTTGCCCATAGCTCCGCCATGACGTGCGCCTTCGTTTGCACTCGCTAGCAGCTATCGTCGTCGAGGTGAGAGGCCGTATTGGCCAGTCTTCTTCTCTAAGCCATGGCTAGAGCTCTAGTGAGCTCTTGGTTCATGCCGCCGTCCCTCCTCCTACCGCTCTTGCTCGCTTCTTCTTACGCTTTGGGGTCACCTTGTCCTCGCGGTGCTCGTGCTCGCCTCGCCATGGTGGGGAACGGCGCTACCGCTACCATGCAGCACCGCCGTCCACCATGACCACCGGCGAGCATGTGCCAATGAGCCGTTGGCTCCCTTTTCTACCTCAATGGGTGCACGTCATCATGGGGAACCCAATGGTGCTGACCTCATCGCCTGTAACACCCCAGGTGTTAGGCTTGCATTTTGGCACTTGCATTGCATGAGCCTAAGCGTCATTTGTTCATATATGAGCATGGAACATATGTGATGCACTAGTGAAACATATGGAACCTACTAGTGCAACATGTGAAACATGTATATATGGAATGTTCTTGAAACATATCCTTGAAACATGTGCAACATACCTTGTTATTTTGTGTTTCAATGTGTGTATGTTTGGTGCTCATGTCTGGTAATGCAAGTGAGTGTTGATGTCACTTCTTTTATATGTCTCACATCACTCTCTATCTATAGTGATCCCTGTAAAAGTTTCATGAAGTTTGGAATAAAAAAAGTCACATGAAATAATAAGTCATGTCTTTATTTCAATGGCTTTACTAAGTGTTGGAATTGCACCATTAAGTGGAGGGAATTATAGACCATCAAACAAACCTTGCAACCTTGCTCAAATGACTCTAGATGAACTCTACAACAAAAGTCATGAAGGGTTCATGTTGAGCAAATGTCAAAAAAATGGCCCAATTGGCCTAAAACCCTAGTTTAGGCTTTATCAAGTTGTTGCATTGACCAAAGTGAAAGTTTGACTTCTGTACTAGTTATGAGGTTTGACCTTTAACAAAAGTTGTAGTTCATCTTATGTAGAACAAACTTTGTTAAATGGTCAAGAGCTAGTTTGGCTTGTAGCTTGGCCAAATAGAGCTCACGATATTGAATCAGGTGTTGGTTTTGGGAGAGCAGAAAATATTCTAAGTCCTTGATTGACAGCAGAAAGTTGACATGTTCATGAAATAGTATCTTCTAAATCTATGTGGTAGCTCAATTTAATTCCTTACTATTAGTTGAAGTAATTTTCATGATGAAAACAAGGAATCAAGTGTCACCCAATTTGGAGTTCATTTGGACCTTCAAAAGTAATCTCCAAAACAACAAAAAGGTTATTTTAGCACTTGAATGACATTGACGATGGTGTCTTGCGTTCTCTAAAATTTGTTAAGCAACTTCAGTTGATCCAAATGTAAAAGTTGTAGCTTACATGATGAGGAAGAACATACAAGAAGATGGCACCAGTTGCACTTCATTTCGACCATCAATCTTGGATGTTTGCTTGTCGCTGTCAAATCGCTGACACTATCAAGTTTGGTACTAATTATCTACTAATCCAATAGCCTAAGGGCTGAGCACCCTTAATCAAAGTTGGAGAGCATGAGGAGTAGATCAAATTTCATTTTTGGCCCATTCGATGATTCAGCATGGAAACAGCCCAAAACACGTCCCACACCGGCCACACCGTCGCTCGCCACTTGTTCGACGAAATGCCGCGTGCAGGAGCGCGTGGCCACCATGTAGGACAGTAGCGCCCCATCGCCCCAATGCGTGCCTGGTCTCCACCCTCGTGTCTCTGCCCTAATGTGGAGTTGCTCGAGCTCGTCGCCCTCGTTGGCTCACTCTCTGCCGCTTCCCACTCCCTTCCTCGTGTTGCGCGAGCGCGCTCCGCCATGACCACCATTGCTGGCGAGCAGAGCTCGCTGCCGCCCTACCCTAGCCGCACTGCTAGCTGCCTCTGCCATGGACACATGTGGCTGGACCCTGCTGTCTACTACCGCATGAGTCACCGGCTCCGAAGCGTGCCGCAGCATCGCCGCCATGGCCGGCCGTGGTGAGCTCCATGGTCGTCGACATTCCTCCACCCACGAGCCTCCTTGTCCTCAGCCGAGCATAGCAACGCCTTTCTCTCCTCGCACAGCCCTTGACGTGCCCTTTTCCCGGCCCCACTCATCACCGACTAGCTCCGACGATGGAGCCGCCAAGTGTAGGGCCGCCGGAGCTCATGGGCCGACCACAGTGAGTCACCTTTGGCTGTGCTACGGGCTCCCATGGGTTCGCACGGGCCCTGCACAGCCACAACACCACCCCATAGCCGCCAATGAACCCCCTCTGACTGAGTTTGGCGAGCTCCTGTTCGTCCTCAGCTCAAAATCCACGTCAGGGACCTCAGGCTCGAATTCGACGAAGGGGAAGGGCCTATTTGCACACTCGTAGACTCATGTGAATAGTGCCAAAAGGACTGATCTGTGTTAAATTTGCTAAAACTTTGAAAATACATAGTAAATCATAGAAAATTCGCAAAATATCAAATGAGGACTTTTTTGGAATCCTTATGAAATTCTCTATGCAGTGGATCTATAATATGTCATGTTTTAGTTTAAGGGTTTAGCTGTAAAAATAGATTTATGTAACTAGATTTTGAATGCTAGCTACATTTGTCTTTTTCATAACTACAGTTGTAGGGCTCCAAATGAAGTGAAATTTCTGTGGAATGCTATTCATGTGATGTTTGATTTGTGGTAAAAATTTCATGAATTTTGGTTGCTGTATGAGTGAGTTATTAGTGTATCTTGCTCTCACATGATTTCCTAAAATAGCAATTTATCTTTTTCATAGAGGTTGCTATGCTTACTCAAATGGCATGAAATTTATACAGTATACTATTGGGAGCATATGTAGGACATTGTAATTTTGGTAGAATTTATTGTGCACTTTTGATATGTGTTCATAATTCCACCTAATTATCTAAATAAATTAAGAAATATATCAAAAGAATTTATTTAGTAATAGACACTATGTTTTCTGGTGTTCATTTGTTATGTGTGATATGTTGGTAAAGCTGGTTTTGCCCAACTATGTATTTGCAACATAAGTTAATATTTATTTTCTTGCAAATGTGGTTTCTGGACAGATCTGGAAGCTTAGCAAAGTTCTTCATGATAATATGCTTTGTTATGAAACTTGTGTTAAAAGTTGTAGATAACTCATTAATCTAACTTGTTTTAAATTTTGGTGGCATTTGGACAAGTAGTTTTTGAGTTATAGCTAATTAAAGTCTGGGTACAGATTTGGTTACTCTCTGTTTGGAGCAGACCAGATTCTGTAGTTTCATCTTTTTGACCTATTAAACTTGAGAATCAGGCTTAGGTGCTTATAAATTAATTGTAGAAAATTTTATAAGCTTTCCAGAATGTCTTATTGCACATCATTTGGAGTTGTAGATCTCTAGTTATGGTTAAATTACTCAGCTGCTGTTCTGATGTCCAGAAAGTGGCAGATTCTAGTTTTAGTGCTTCGATTCATTTTGCCATGTTTGTATGGTGCTAAGTGTGACTCATAGCTTTGATGAAACTGAGTTGGTACACCTGAGATCCTGTGTGACTTGGTCATGATTGATGTCCTTAGTATCTCCTATGTTGTACTTCATTGATGATTAAGTTACATAGCTCTAGGTGCTTATATTGAACTTGGTGTGCTTGCACAAATGGTTGCTTGTGGTATTTCTATGTATTCATACATATGCATTATTGCACCTCATTTAGGCACGCTAGCTGAAATACGTGAAGGATGTGGTGATGGAGCCAAACCCAAAGACGGTGCTTGGTGGAACTATCCCGAAGAGGGAAGTACTCGGCGAGTGGTGTCTGACAAACGCTAACTTAGTGTTGGATCCCAGGCAAGCCCCGGAGCATTATAAGCCTCCTAATTTTTGAAATGCAATTAAGTATTATGTTATATATATTGTTAAATTAAGTTTTAGGTGTTGGATGAAAATACTTGTTGCATTGATACCCAATCCTTGTCTAGATATTATTACCATGAATCCTATGTAGATCAGGATCGAGTAGATGGCTTAGGCCTGCTTTAAGCGGTAGAAGTCGGGTGATTTCCTGTCACCTACGAGCTATAGGACTATACATATGGCACAGTTGGCTATATTTGCTATTGTGGAAAGGAACCTAGTATAATGTGAAAAAAGACCGGGCGGAGGCTTGCCCGTTTGCAGTGACTCCGTCTATGTCGATTAAGGACCAATTCTTGGAGCCTTTCCTATTCATGTTGAACACATGCCTCTCTCTTAATTGGCTAGGTCTAAAGACCGACCATAAAGCCGAGTAGCTCAACTCCGGCCAGGAGTCGGTAAGTATAAAGTTTGCCTCGAAAGGGAGCCATAGGCGTGAGTCCAAGGGCAGGTGATTTAAAAGTTCTGATCGTCCTGGCAGAAGGGTAATCCCTAAGAGTGCTGGCGCTGACCAAACCAGCGAAGTTGGTTCCTGAGTTGTCCCAAAGGTGACCTAATGCTCCCTGATGGGGGAAGTCATGGGTGAGAGTTAGGAATACCCCCTCAGCTGAGTTGTAATTCGATTCGAGTCGCCGTCTCTCACCGGTTAGTGAGAACTTGACGGGAGTATCTCCAAAGTAGATACACTAAATAATAAGATGGTTCACGAATGATGATATGATGATGGCCTTATTATACCTACTATGGTTAATATTGTCTGCTCCTAATCAAGTAAGTGCTCTAGTACAGGTGCTAATATAGATGACAGGTTAATGATTATTAACTTGATGCTTAAGCATTAATGATTACTTATCTGTACTAAGCTTTTATGCAGAATGTTGTCAAGGTAGCCCCACTTATAACAGCCTTGCATACTCCTTGATGTCACTTTATTTCTGCTTTTGATGGGTAAGTCTAGCTGAGTACCTTCTTGTACTTAGGGTTTATTCCCACTTGTTGTAGGTTGTGGTGTATCATGGATACTGCAAGAATTGGATGGCTCCTGCCATAGTGGCAGAGTGTGATCATGGGCATGATCCTTCTGAGTTATCTTGTGTCTACTGCTCTTGTTGGGAGTTGGCCTTGGTACTGGCATGTATTTGAAATAAGAGAAATGTTAATTTTAAATTACTTTGTTTCTGCTACTTTTCAACTTAAGTTGTAATAACTATGTTGAACTCCAATGTATAATGAATTACTTGTGAAATGGATGTAACATGTGACTTGTTATGTTGAATCACTATAATCTTGGCTTGTATTTGTTGGTTTGAAATCCCTCATGATTTTATTGGACTACCGGAGTTATATGGGCTCAAGTGTGAGAATTTGATCACTTCGGTGATTGTTTTTGTACTTGTGCTCTTATAATTTGGGTGATTCCGTGACATCGCCGGCAACCACACCGACGGCGAGTTGTCACCGGTCAACGGCCTGCTCTGCTCGATCCGGCTGACGCGTGGGGTCAGCTTGACCGCGGGGCCCACCCATCAATGGATCTGGGTGAACATCCGGGTGCACCTAGTGGTTTTGGTTGATTTTGTTTTTAAAAATGATTTCTAGAAATTGGTAAAATGCTTGTAAATTCCATATCTTGAGTTATACTTGTCCAAAAAGTGTGAAACAAATTTTGCTATGTTTGTCTTGAGTAGATCTACAGTTTAAAAATATGAAATGTTATTTTTGTGATACTTTTCTGTAGAGTTTTATTTAATTCTTGATATGTTGATAAACTTGCAAAATGCATAACTAATTATAGGAAAGTCAGAAAAATATGGTTCCAACTTTGTTGGTCTTCTGATGTTGTGTAGATTCCATGAAAAATATATCTTATGCTTTGATTGTGGAAGAAAATGGCTTGGTGAATTAGGTGGATTAAATGTCTATTTCTTGTAAAATTTCTATGGCCAAAAATATGTGAAACATGTGTATGTGAAATATTTTCTACAGTGTTCCTATGATGTGTAGATATTGGGAAAAATATGAAATCTGTTGTTTGATACTTTTCATAGTACAAAGTATTTTCATGTGCATTTATGCTTGCTGTTTTGTCATTTTTTGTGTAGGCTAAAATACTTATCTTTTTGATCTAAAAATTTTATGGTAGACTCGTGTAGACATGAGTAAGCTACTGTAATTTTCTCAGAATTTTCTGAGCAATAGAAGGTAATGGCTCTGTTATGTCCTTTTGTTAATGAGTAATAATTTATGCCTAAATCGATGAATCCTATTCATGCATGATACTTTTGTATGCCTTTGGATGATGTGTGATCTGCTAGTGTGATTTGCTAAGTTCAAATTGAGGTTTGATTATGAAGCAAGTAGTTGGTTAATTAGCTTGCTTGTATGTGTGTATGCATGCTTTTGTTTGTTAAAGTGTGATTAATAAACTAGAGAGGAGATTTGCACCTACTAGGCCAAATGAAATGAAGTTGCTAATCATTCATGAATTCATGATTCATCATGTGTAAGCATCCATCCTCACATATGCCTATGCATTCATACAGGATCATTGAAGGAAGTGACGCCAGTGGAGTACAAAGTTCCCGAAGAGGCCGTGCAACAGGAGGTTGCATCTCAGGGAGAGCAAGAGGCCAGGGAGCAAGACGGTGATCTGCCGGAGTGCCAGGACCACAACCGTCTTCTTTCCTGAAAGGTAAGCCCTGAAGCATTTTACTTCTTGTGGTTTGCAAATATCTAACTTGCGTCCTTTTGTGTTTGATGCATTATGTTATAGGAGTTGCTTGAAACCGTTGATGCATATCTACTATTTTATATTCCTTGACTACCATGATATATCCTATTACCCTATTAAGTCTAGTATCAAATATATGCTTAGCCATGCTTAGACCATTAGAAGTGGGTGCTTTCCTGTCACCTACGCTTTAGGTGAATAAATGAACATGTTTAGCTATGTTGCTATCACGGGGGATAACCATATGTGGTTGGATGAATGGAGACCAGACAGAATGTTGGGCAGCAAGGCATGGGTCTCGTGTACTTGTAGTTTCTATTTATGTCGGTTAAGGACCATACCGTTGTCGGCCCTCAGTCTTTTTGAACACATGCCTCACATATAGCTGGCCGGATAACTCTTTCCGACCACAAAGCCTAGTAGATCTATTCAGACTGGTGACCGAGATGTTGCCAAGACCACCTCGGCCCAGTTGACCATGGGCAAGAATGCACTGATAACCTCGAAGTACAATGGGTAGGCATGACTTGATCGATGTGGCGCTGGAACAACCCTAGGTGTAGAGGGTGCGTGGTAGTCCCGCGACGTTATCTGAATAGTACCAAGGGTGACTTAAAGCGACCCTGACGGGGGAAGCGTGGTTTGTGTGAGGAATAAATCACCAGCTGTAATCGATTCGAATTGCCATCGCTCCTGGATAGTGAGCAACTAGACTGAGTTACTTCATCATAGTAATGTGGTTATGGAACATAGTGATGGTTATCATGATGATGTTGAAAAGGCTAAAACTGATATGGTTGCTAGTAATTGCTTAGAACTAATCAAAGGGGGATGATGTAGTATAGCTACTCACTTAGTATAATCAGGTTTCAACTATAAGCTGCTGCTAAATACCTAAATGAACTCTTATCTTATATTATGCCTTTCCACAAAAATGAGTCAAGCTAGCCCATTTATATAAACCCTTGCATACTCCTTGATGTTAATTTATTTTGGTTTAAGATGGGTAAGTCTAGCTGAGTACCTTCTCGTACTCAGGGTTCTATTCCCATTTGTTGCAGATTGTGAGTTGTACTATGGCTACTGTAAGAACTGCTTCTACCCTGCTATGGGCGATGAAGAGTAGGACCAAGGGCAATGGTCATTCCACATTTCTTACCTCATTTGCTTTTGTTGGATGAGACCACAGTCTGGCACTACTTTAGTTGAAATCAATGTGTGTGTTGGATTTGAACTATTGCTTCCATTATCTATCTATTTTGAACCAAATATTGTAATAATACTATTTGAACTCCGATGTATTTGAACTATGTGTAAATTTTATGTAAGCATGTGAACTGTAATCGCTGAACCATTATGATCTTGGCTGTACATTGAAAAAGTTTGAGATCCTTTGAGATTTCGTAGACTATCGGGTTTATATGGGCTCAAGTATGTAATGACGACTATCTTGATGGTTGTTTTCATGCTTGTGCTCTAATAAATTGGGTTGTTCCATGACAGCTTCAGATTGTCCCCATAATGGAATGGAAGGGTGGTTGCTCATGCAAGGCTTCTATCATGGATTAATTCAGAGGGCTCGTGAACAACTAGATGCCACTGCTAGAGGATCATTTCTGTCACTCACTCTTGGGAAAGCTAAAGTTCTTATGGAAAGGATAGCTAAAAACCAAAGCTGGTCCCAAGACAACATTCAACATTGTCACTAGAGTGAAGAGGCACCAAAAGAATTATGTGCACTATCAACTAAGATGGACGTATTATTGAATTGGCTTGAACAGCGAGACAATTACAAGAGAGATCGTCAGGCTATTCAAGATGCCTTCAATGCTCAAAACAAATGTGGAGAATACTTAGGAGTGGAATTCCCTAAATCTCAAGAAGACATAAACACTGTCATCAACAATTCTGCTCCACTACAACAGAAGCAAGGATGGAATCAACAGCGATCCACCTACCAAGGTAAGTACCCAGGTAATTACTCCAAACAACCATCCTTGAGAAGAATTGATTCTAGAGCAAGCTAAGATTAATGATAATATTGCTAAAAAGCTTGCTGCTAATGATAAAATTCTATAAAATATAAATATTAAAATGGATAGTTTTTCTTCTGCCATAAAGATCAACTTAGCTATAACAAAAGATAGAACCACAAATAGCATAGTTATCTACTGCACTGCCTTTTGCTACTAACCACAAGCAGGTCAATGCTATAACCACGAGAGGTGGCAAGTCTACCTGAGATCCCCTATATCTAAAAGGGACAGGAAGGACACCGGTAGCACTAGTAGTACTAGAAGAAAAGAAAGATGATGAAATGGAAGAAGTTGTCCCACAAGAGTCACAAGATCAAGGAATGAGACATGATTTTAATGACACCAACTTCTTACCATTTCCACACAGAAATCAGAGAATCCAAATGGATGAGCAGTTTGGTAAGTTTATAGAGGTCATTCATAAATTATATATCAATATACCTCTGCTAGATGCTATACAGTCTCTACCAATGCAAAGTACCTCAAAGACATTTTGAACAAGAAGTGACCACTACCCACCACTGAGGTGATTAAGCTGATAGAAGAATGTAGTGCGGCCATCCTCAACATATCACCTACAAAGAAGAAGGATCCTAGATGTCCCACTATAGACTACTCGATCGGAGATCAACACTTCAACAATGCACTGTGTGACCTTGGAGAAAGTGTCAGTGTGATGCCCAAGGCGGTCTTCGACAACCTCAGTTATTCAATGCTAGAGCCAACGTCAATGTGCATACAATTGGTCGATCAATCAATTCGCTACCCTATGGGAATTGCCGAAAACATTTCGATAAAGATAAGATATTTCTTTGTGCTAGTAGACTTCATGGTACTAGACATGCAACCAAACTTAAAAGTGTCACTCATCCTTGGGAGACCCTTTTTGAGCATCGCCAATGCTCACATCGATGTCGGAGCAAGAGAAATCAGATTCAACATAGATGGAAAAAGAAGAACGATTCACATTCAAGCCAAGACCAGAACTCAATCTCATAGTAAACATGGTATGGCAAGAAAAGGAGGATCAATCATCAGGACTACCATCTCTAGGATCAGATGGTGCACCCAAAGAATAAATAGTGGAGAAGTCCGGTTCAGCGGGCTTAAAAAAATTATGAACCCTCGCCGGGAGCTAACTCGGTAGTTATCCATATTTATTTTTTTGCATTGCATATTCACTTTCATTGGAAATAAAATAAAAATTCTCATCATGGCATAGTAAAAATCTAGTCCCCATATGAATAATGTTTATGAAGCTTAAAAATCATGTAAGAAATATTTACCGTGGAGGCACAAAAATATAAAAATACCATCATTTTTCATAGTTTCATAAAAGTAATATTTTTGCATAGTATATACATAGAAAATACAGGTCTACTAGACCCACACTTGGGACCCACATGTCATAGCATATCTCATCTTTTAATGTGCTTCATTCATTTTTATTCTTGCACCTGGTGCCTCCGCCATTCTGCAATCAAGTTAGCACATTATTTTGCTTGGATTCCACACGAGATGGCACCAGGATTGAGCACCACACAAATGGGCCCAAGGTGTGGTCAGCTGACCCTACCCTAGGTCGGCTGACCCACCTTCACCTCCAACTATAAATCGCTTTCTCTTGCCTTCATTTCTCCTCATACAACACCCCATTCTACCTCCTATGTCTAGAAACTCATAGTGAAAATTTTGGAGAGCTTGAGAGTTGAGTAGAGTGAGTAGGAAAGTGAATTGAGAGGAAGAGGAAGTAGTGAAGTTTTGCTAACTTTTGGAGAGGAAAATCTTGAAAGTTAGGAGGAGAGAGCTCCTTAATAGAAGTGCTATCCATAACATAGTTAAAGTAATCATCAATTCCTAGATGACTAACCCCAGACGACTTACTTCATGGACAGCTGAATACTAATTTTTTCGCTAATCCTCTCCACAAGTTTTTGTTGTCTACTAAGTTTTTTGCAGGATGAGTGGTTTCTAGAGGAAGATTTCTCGCTCAGGATCATCCTGATCGCTCCAAAGTAACTCTTCAGCAGGCACCGAAATGAGCATCGACTCTTCGCCGGCTCAATATTCACCATCTTCGTCAACAACCACCATGAACATCCTAATGGAGGAAAATGTAGCATCCTGGGTTTTCGAGTAACAAAAAATATGAGCTTTTTAAAAAATTTCCTGCCAATGTGTGAAGCATGTAGATGTAGGTCAAACGTAAGACAAACACACAAACAAATCATTGCATTCATATAGAGCTGATTGTAGGAGTGTGTTAGTGCTCTCGAGTTTGTTTGGTGTTTGACTGTAGTTTGTGTTGGAGTACGCATATCTATAGCAAATCTCTCCGCAAATTCTTTTCGAATTCACCTCCAACCTCATTAAAAAGTCTCTTCTCAAATTCTCCTTTGAGTTCTTTCCAAATATCCCCTGAATTCCTTTTTCGATCTTCCACTGAATCCCCCTCTTAAATCTCTTTCAAACTCATAAATTCATAAACTCAAAAAAGGGAAAAAATCTCATTTTCCTTTCCCCCCATCCAAACGGCCACAGCAGGCCCGCCTACCCCGCACTGCCTCGCCTGGCCTAGCCCGCTCTCCTAGCCAAGCCACCGAGCGGCCACAGCAGGCCCCTGCTCGTGCTCCAAGCTGTAGGCCCAGCTGGCATAGCCGGCCCAGCTATTCCCCGCTGGCCCAACCCACGCGCGTAACCCGGTAGCCAGAGCTGGCCCCCGTAGGCCTGTTCACAGCCCTCGTGGGCCTACTAGCTCGGCAAGCCACGCCCATGCCCTAACCCTAGAGGCGACGTGCCCCTGAGCACCACCGTAACGCGCCAGCCCCACTCCCCGTCGCACATCCGCAGATGGCCACCGCGTGCCCTCGGCTCGCAACCCAAGGATCATCGCCGTCCACTGTAGGTCGTAGGGAGCCCCAACCCTAGCCTCCATGCTATAAAAGGCGCCACTACCACCGCTTTCCCTGGGCCTCCCCGAAGCCACCACCGCTTCTTCCTCCTTTCTTCGCGTCACCGTGGAGCACCAGCCAGTCACGGTGCCGCCTCCACCACCTCACCGACCGATCGCCAGCGCCCCAGCCATCCACGTCGAGCCACCGTCGTGCCAATGAGCTCACCGTGGTCACCACCCATGACGCCATGACCGGCCTCACCGTGAGCCTACAGTACCGCTTGCCTCGGTGTACATGAGCACCGCCATCCTCTGTCCCCATGGTCACGATGGCGCTCCAAGACGTCACGGTGGGGCCTCCGCGCTATGACTTCTCCACAACATCAAGCCGACACCGTGCTCTCCAACCAGGTGACGCCATGCCCTTCGACCACCTCGACGCCGGCACCCATCCCCTCGACCATGCCTTCCGTGATGTCACAGCCAAGCCATGACACCGTGTCTCTTCGTCGACCCCATGTTGTGCTCCTCACCACCACAGCCACATCATCATGCCCATGTGTGTGTTGTGGAACGTGACCAGCAGCAACACCTCGTCGAAGGCCACCCCCCATCGCCGATGAGCTGCTGGAGGGTACGGCCACGCTGCGCCATCCACCAGAGCCGAGCAACACTGCTGATGACTTTGCTACCTCTCCATTACCGCTGGTGAGACAACAACAGCTCAAGACCTTGCCTTTTTCACCCCTTTCAATTATCTTGTCACTATTGTGCTAAGACCGGTCTTCGTGCCGCCATTCTCCACCACTACAGGAAGGGTGCAGCCCTGCTAAGCCATTATCAGACCATGCTGACCGTCCTGAATAGCCGCACCGCCTCACCCTCTTTGTGTCCAGCCTTCGTGCCATGAATGTTTGCTTGCAGGAAGGGGTACGCCTTGTTTTCTCCTTGGCATGGCTGCCCCGTACCGCCCCACCGAAGCTCCGCTGCCTACCAGATGCCTGCTACCATGTCTCGGACAGTAGCAAACCATTGCTAGTTGAAGCGCTCCACCGCAGCCCTCGTAGCAAGGTCAACTCTTTTAACCTAGCCGACGCCGTATTCGATGTTAGCAAAGCCTCGCTTTTTCATTCTTCTATTTGTTCATACATCTGTAAATCATCTTTCATACTTGACACATGACATCTATATTTATTATCTACTCTTGTTCATTTACACGATATCTATTCTATGTTTGTGTCGTTCCTTCGCCACCGGTCTATCTATCTCTATCTCTTGTGCTATGGATAAGTGCTACCCCATCGGTTGTCATGTCGCATGTGTGGTTTGTTCGTTGTTGTGTGTGTGGTTCCTTTGTGTGTGTGTGTTTGTGATCGTCTGTGGACCATGCCTTCGAGCCAATCCGAGGAATTATAGTTTGCTTGAACATTTTGGTCGTGGGTTTATCCCGTTGTGGCTGTACTATCGAGCGTAACTCATATTCCCATGTTTAGTTGTCTCTGTGGTGCCGTGATTGAGAGCTCCTATCTACATCCCTAGGATGCGGTCACTGTGGACTTGATGTCTTTATCAATGCGGTTCTCACCCACACCATTCGAGTCCTATGTGACCTAATCTAGTGGGATATGATTTAGGGGACGACAATCGTGGAACAATGGAAGCCAACTCATGGGTAAAGTTTGTGGCTGCGAGTTGCCTCGCCATGACCATCGGGCTTTACCCCTTTTGCTTGTTGTTATCCTAAACACCTCATATGCTCGTACCAACTTGACTATGGTGTTCATTTCGATCTAGCGGTGATAACCACATCGTTTTGAGCTGTAGGATTAGCCTTGTGCCGTATAGTTGCACGATCATGGTGCCCTATGAGTGGGTTCAGATCGTGGGATCATGCCTTCTACCAACCCTCGTCCTTTCCATGACGAGTTGGGAAAAGGAGTGCGGGTTCCATTCTTTCTTCCTCTTTTGTTCTCAATCCCCATCGATCCAGTAAGGTGTGGATTGAGCTCTTCGCTAGTTTGGCCTTTGTCGCTCTCTTGATTCCATTCCTAAGATTCCTGTCATTATAATGGTGAGTGGATTAAAGGAAGATGAATCTCATGTCTCCTGCCATCTTTTGGCTCTTCCATGCTTGAGCCCTTATATGCTTGTACCTTCTTTGACCATAGCATTTCTATGGTTCTTGTGGTGACAACCGCACTGCTAAGAACCCTAGGGATGCCTTAGTGTAATTAGTGTACCTAGGTTGTGGTACCTTACAAATAGCTTACTCATGTTCTTTTGTGTGTCGCTCCTTTCTAATGCCATGATTCTCGCCATGACGTGTGGATTGAAAGAAGTAGATCACTTCTCTTCTCTTCTCTCCCCTGTTCCACCCTCTCTTGGTTCTCGTCATTTATAATGGCATGTGGATTAAGAGAGATCGGGACTGCTCAGTCGCTCCTTTCGGTTCCCGTCACTCTCCATGATGATTGGATCGAGAGCTGCGAGCGTGGTGTTGTTTAGGATGAACTAGAGATCAGACATCCATGTTCTTCCTTTTGTGTTCTTTCGATGTAGTTATTCTTTTTGTGTCGTGTTGCCTTTCTTTTTGTAGTCTTTCTATGTCTAGTGGTCTGATTGCCCTTTTGCTTGTCGCTGTATCGAGGTAGTTGCGTCGAGGATAGCGATGACCGGGTCAGGACCGTTGGAGGAAGGACATGCGGATGGAGGAAGGACCATAGAGGAGTATGACTACAAGTGCACCAAGGATCTTAGCTATGACATTTAACAGGTGTTCCACGTCCCACCCAACCTCGTAGAACCTATTAGACATGCCACATGTAGATGCTATTGCTTTACTTTTATGCAAATAAACTGTGATAGGATGCATGGTAGATTGCTTGTAAGCCATTACCTTGTCATAACCTATTCCCCTGCACACCTACTGTTAGGCTAGATTCTCGCATTCTACTTACTGCTTTACTTTCACTACGCATTATACCTGTGATGTGATGCATGGTGGAGGGATAACGTGAGTGGATAAGGCACATGGTGCCGATAACTTGGTAAAATAGGATAATGAACTTGGGGAGATTTTGGCATGCATCTTGGGTGTGTGGTGAGGGTTGAGTTGATCGGACAGGATCCTACGACAAGTCTTTGGGGCAAGTCATGCCAGAGGAGTGCGACCTAGGCATCCCTCGTGAGAGGTACCTATGGCGGGTGCATGTGTGAGCAGACGAGGTGTTGGTTGTCCCTGGTGGAGGTGCCATCGAGGCACGGGGTGCTGGTTATCCCCTTGAGAAGATATCCTGTATGGTCCCCCTAAGAACTGGTATGTCTTGAGAACCGAAACCTTGGGACCTTCGTGCACACCACTCGCTCCCGATGGGCGAGGACGATTACCTAACTGACTAGAGCGGTGCCACTACTACTAGGTTAGAAGGTGATAGTATAGGGAGGTATAGGCACGGGGGCCCACACCCTCCTAAGACAGTGTAGTGACCTTGGGGGCCCGATACTACATCTCACAGTCTCAGCATTTTGGTGGACTCCGAGGTGGCCTTGGGCTGAGTGGTAGGGTGGTACCGTACCGATCGAGAGGCAGTCGACATCAGCCTAGGCGGGGCGCTACCAATGATGGTGATCTTGTGGATTTCTAGGTGTACACACTCTATAGAGTTGATCGATCTATATGTATAGCCGCATCCATGGATATGGACATTCCCATGACCTACGCTTCACTTGATTAGAGAGAGGAGTCCCTTCTACCTTTCCCTGGGTTTCGTGTTGGTTTCTGGCTTTGGCCGTTGAGGCAAGGTACGAGCGGGAGTCGTTCTTGTCGCCTTGAGAGAGAGTGAGATGAGATGAGAGGTGTGTTTGGGATGGGAGAACGTGTGGACGAGATGGGTTAAAACTTGATGAACTAATATTATAAAATATTGATGAACCTGCATAGGAAACCTATAGCCATATATAGGCCTTTTGATCTACCCTTGCATTCCACCTACCATAAAGCATACGCAAAAGCATGGGGTGGGAGATAGTGGCCAGTACAAATCCTACCGATAGATTTTGGATAGATTTTGGATGAGATCTATGATGACTACAATGAGGATTCAAATTAGGAGTAGATGGTCTCGCTTCTACGCTCAAGTGTGATAGAGAAGATGGAGTCTACATCCGCTGACATTTTACGCCAACTCTGATGACTGCCCGCGAAGGAGGAGCCTTCACCCGCTGATGTGCTACAACGACTCTGATGAAGATGTGTGTGCGTTTTGCTAGATTAATAGATGTAATAGGTGTGTTAACCAATGTTGTAAAGCCTTGTATCTTGTAACCCTACGATGTATGACTATGATATCAGCTGATAATTGATAATGTGATGGATTTCTCTTGTGGACTATCACATTATAATTCGTATCTGTAGATTTTCCCTTCATGGAGAATCGAGATCATTTTAGAAAAGAACATGAAGCTGAGGGGAGGAGAGAGATCGAAGTACACGACCTTGAAGGATCATACCTTCAACCTCATGAGCGTCTATGATCCTCGCCTCATGAAAGAGTTAGGTATGGACACTGAGTTCCCTCTTATTTTTCATGAAATAGGGTGGGAGAATTTCTAGACTATAGAGGAGCCAGGTTGCAAATTGCTTACTACAGAACTTTTGTGCACCCTCTAACTCTTTAATACTGGAGTAACCTTTAAAATGTTTACAAAAGAATTCTCCCTCACATGGAAAGAACTTAGTCAGCATCTTGGTTTTTGAGATGACTGTGTAATAGATGCAGATTCTATTATGCCAGAGTGTGAGAGGACCCAATTCTAGAAAGAAATTTCCAATGAAGATGTCTGTGACCACCCCCGTACTAATTCTATTTAGTTACCTACCTTGCATTTTATGCATAAGTGATTGGGGATGACCCTTTTTCCCAGGGAAGACACCTATATTGTTAGGATAGAAGACTTGAAATTGATGTTTGCCATGATGAAATGTAGGAAGGTGTCACCCGTGCAATTCATGATAGTCCATTGGTCAGGAATTTTCAAACAAAAGGGCAAGATCGAGTATTCTTCTTTGGTTACTCGAATTGCCAATAAACTTGGACTAATGGAAAATTGGTTGGTAGAGTACATTCCTTGGGGTGACCATATATAACTATTGATTACTTCTGGCAAGGTCAAATGGTGAAGGGGGAAAATACCTGTATTATCATGATTTATCATGGTCGTACAACTGAGATCCCATTACCTAACCTGGGTCTTGGTTTGTATGCCATGAACTCTTTGCTTGTGTTGCCATCTAGTGCAGCTGTAGGAAGAAGTGCTTCTGTGAGAATAGACCGAGGGCGACCAACACGCTACTACGGTACGGACACTGCTCCATAGGGCTCCGCCTACATTGTCTATCAAACTTTTGACCATACAGGATCCTCTTGAGGTTTCCAAGCTATACACAGTCCTTGGGAGCAAGCCATGCCATAGCGCTCTGACGGTTCCTGGTAGCAAGGAGCAAGTGTCCAGTGGCAGCAAGGTTATTTCGACCATTACCACCAAGGTAGTGGATGTCACTCTGTTGATACGCAGGAGGTGTCTTCTAGAGGCCACCACTTCCAGCCTGGTCGTGCATCCTTCTCTGGACAGGGGAACCATGAACAACAGATGGAGAGGTAGGAGATTCACACCAGACTCAGAGGCATTGAAGAGAACCAAGCCGCCATATAGCATACACTTCACCAGCAGTAGCAATGGCAAGACTAGGCTAGACAAACTCTCTCTGAGATCCACCAAAACTAGATCCAACAGAACCGCAACTGGGATAGGTTGTTTGGCCATCCTTAGTTCCGACCGCCGTACTAAACACCAACAATACTACAGCTTGGGGGAAGGTATCCCCTTATATCAAGATAAGTATTTCCTTACTTTTTAGTTCATTTATCTTTTGCATATTAAAAAATGAATGAAAAAAATGAAAATCAAATAAAAAGAGTGTGTACATAAGTTTGCTCTAAATTCCTGTTCTTAAAATAAAGAGAAATCACAAAAGACATGATGGGTAGTTGCTCTAAGTGTCTAGTTTTTTAACCTAGAGTTCTCCCAAAGATTAAAAAATTAGTTTGACTTAAAGATTCACTCTGAACTTGAAATCTATGGGAGCATGCTTAAGCTAAGTCTAGGTAATTGATGGACATGATATAAGAAGGCCTGAGCTACTGTTTATCTTGTTCCTAGTGACACTAAATTCCATATGCTTTCCTTCTTGAAAATTTTAAAAAATGTAACATGATGAGTTCCTTATATGATAGAGCTTGAATTCCTACCACAGCCATACATGAATGCTAGACTAAGAAAGCCACACATCATTACTGCTTGCATTTGCACTGAGTATAGTCAAGCTTTGTTGATACCTTATGAGAGCTTTGTCATACTTTTAAAATCAAGATCACGTACACACCACTCATATAGGCACTACTCCTACACTGGGAGTAGGTGCCAAAACATGCCATCCATCTAGATCCATTCAAAAATGTTTTATTCCTACACTAGGAGGAAACACCAAAAAATATATATATTCCATATAGGTTGCTGCAAAATAAATGCTCAAAATTCTTGTTACTACCTCTCAAGTATTTTCATTGCAATAGAGAGGCATGGGCTATGCAAAAGTTATTCAAAAAGAGAAAGTATTGGAAAAAAATGGACAAGTGTCTGAATAAATAAAACAATGGGTACTCCGATGCCTGCCTAAAAAAGAGAGAAATATATATATATATAAATAAGATAGCCCATGTTTTCTTGCAAATACTTTCAAGTTCCAAATGAGAGATTTGTTTTCAAGGAGCAGAGTAGAATTAGAATTAGCCACCATATACACCTATCATTCCACACACATGCACATCTTGATTTGATTGTATGACTTAACTCTCTTTGGATCCATTGTTTGACTTAACAACATAAGCTTTGCAAGTATGTATGTGCTGTCTCCACACCTATGAACTCCACATAAGCTTTATTAGTTGTAGGGAGAGGGAGAAGGCATAACATCATTACTGCCTTAGTAAGGATCCATAAATACTACATATGAGAGACTTGAGAGAGTCATACAAAGGAATCTCTGAGTTTTATTTTGAAAACTTATAAAAACTCTAGAACAAAGGTAAATAAAAGAACTTAAGACATAGTGCTTGACTTGATTGTTCTGTCTTTCAATTGCTCAAGACTTAAGTGAAGGTAAAAGCTCCATGGTTGAAGGTAATATGGGTGAGTTTGAAAGTCAGATCAATTACTCTAATTCGAAGAGAATTTTTGGTTGAAAGCATGTGTATTTGAGATAACTCATAATCTATCTCTGGTTGAGTTGTTTGCTCAGGGACGAGCAAAGGTTAAGCTTGGGGGAGTTTGTCGATGGTAGTACTGTTCATGTAAACCATCAATAAAACATGAAGAAGGGCATATATCAACCTCCAACATAGAATTGGGGTTAAACTAACAGAATTCCATAGGTTTTGGTGAATTTGTGTTTATACAGGGTTTTATTAGGGAAAGGAGGCAAGATATCAAGGACATCAAGCTAAAAAGCATATTCCACCGTGAAACCAAGTTGAGAAGAATCTAGAAGACATGAGAAGATGACCCACTGAAGGGGGCCACCTGGAAAAGACCTAGGTTGGCCGACCCCACCCCAGGTCGACTGACCTAGGGGCCCACCTGTTAGCCTCATGCTCTTATGTCAGTTCCTCCACCGCCTTAGGGTTTGCATCTTCACCGTTGATCAAGGTCGGTTTCATCTAAGGGCTCTGGTTCATCCCATCGGCCTATACAAACAAGCCCTACCTTCCTCCTAGGAGAGGAGCCATTAAGCCAAGGAGCCAAAAGATCAAAAGGATCTTTTCTCCAATAGAGGATTAGAATAGATACTCAAAGTTCTAGTATAGGCTACCTAGCAAGGTTTTCGTAGAGTTCGGGCTCCTGCTCAGGATTCTAGATTCATCGTCATCTGGAGGCTGGTATAGCCATTGTATCCCTCTTGTTATGACTTTATTCTATTTCAATACTTATGTTCTATTTATTATGTTCCTAGTTTACTCTAGTAGTATATTTGATATAGTCATGATTGATAATGAGTTTATGCATAAGATCGCAATGCACTTAATTTAGTATTCGAGTGAGTTAAGTGGTCAACATTGTGTAAGCATGGTGCTTAGATATTGTTTGCCTGTGGATGCACTCTATATGCTGGGTCATGTGGTAGATCATGGAAGTGACACTCCCATTGAGTCCTTTATAGTCCACTCCCCGTTGTAGAACAAGTAGAATCTAGTTGTGAAGGAAGTCTTGCTCTGTTCTTGATTTTCCTTAGTAATGTTCCTTATGCATAGATGAAGAGTCATTATGCTATACATGATTATATGTGCTAGAGTGTATGAAAGACTTAGTAAATAAGAAACCACATAAGAGTTCAATCTCTTAACTAATCTCATGTCTAGTCTTACTAAAACTTATGAGTAGTCTATTTCTAGGTATTATCAATTTTTATACTTATGATTTATTATTGGCTTACCCCTGTTAAAGTATGTGCTATGTGATTGATTCCATCATAAGTAGTGCATACTTGTTTATCATCTCTAGCCACCCCCATAGCTCCTCCCTATGTTAAAATATAAATAACGATACCTGGAATATTCCTAGTAAAATGCTACAATGATAATCTATTTGTGCGCTTGCAGATACCTATATATTCTTATCTTAGAGTTTACAAGTGTTCTTTTAGTTACCAACATTTCTGGCATTATGCTAGGGATGACAACTTAGTATATAGTGATGCTAAGAAATATCAACAATCACACATTATTACTATAAACAACTAATGCAAAGATAAAATTTTATTTTGCTTTCATTTATCATTTTAAAAGAAACTAAAACTAAAACAAAAGGGAAAGAATACTTACCTAGATACACAGGAGTGCTTCTCTCCCAAGCGAGCTGTTTCGGCGAGGTTCAGGGTTGTAAGTCCTTTGAACCGGACTTCTCCTTGTGAAGTTCATTGATCAAGTACCTTGTTGGTGGTCCTTAACTCACATTTTCAACTGCCAATTATCACATAAAATGAACCAATATGGTTGCCAAACCTAGAATTAGAGTTTATAACTAACGAATTCCACAAGTTTTGGTGATTGTTCATTTATAGGAGGGCATTTGTGGAAGTACACATAAAAAGGGCTCAAAATGCACAAGAAACAAAGCATAACACCATATTGTGCTAAGCAACATAAGCCCAAGGGGGAGGAAGCCCACAACCAGACAAATTAGGGCCTATATAAGAGGAAGACAAGCCCAAAACTAAGCAAAATCCACCTCATCTTCGGGAGACACCACCACGGACCATGTTACAATGATCACAAGAGGTGACCCACCAAAGATGGGGCCTAAAGGCCCTAGTTGGGGTGCGACCGCACCGCCATTAGGCCCATTCGGGCCCAAACTTCATGGGCCACCTCTTACCACCTCTCTAATGATAGTTCAGGTGGTGAAGGCAGCAAATTCAAAGTTAAGGCAGTGTGTACCTTCCATGTGAGGAGATCCTAGGAATATTCCAAGGAATACACCCCTCCTCTCCACCTATAAAAGGAGGGCACCTGCCCCTCTCATGACAACAACACTCAAGGGATCAAGAGCTACACTACTAGAATAAGAGCATCATTCCAAGGGCTTATGCCCTAGTAGCTAGCTAGAGTTGAGAAAGCGAGATGTGAGGGAGAGTTCGGGGAAGCGCCGGGCTTGTTGCTGACTCCCAAAGCTTGTACCTCGATGAACACGTGCTTGGTACCCTAACAGGATCTTGGCTAAGTAAGTGTCTGTGGTTCTTATGGTCTTTTATGTCTTTTGATTAGTTGAGCTTTGCCTAAACTTGTTTGTGGGTTCGTTGTCTGCCCTCGTAGCTGGTGCTCTAGTTAGAGGGTCCCTGATAAAGATGGATCACCCTGCATAACTATTGATGGTAGATAAAGTATACCATGAAATGTCAACCTTTCTTCCATAAATGATCAAAATGGATAAATACTATAGAGTAGGAGGTCATCACTGATAGTTTCCATGAGTTTTAGTGAATCTATATTTTCTATAGGATTTATACAGAAAATCACCAAAGAAGACCTAAATATCAAAAGAGATCGCAGAATCATTTCATCATGAATACATGGGAAGGTTCTAGAGGACACCAAAGGACTCCACGCCGAGGGAGGGGATCAAACCCTGCCAGGTGGGGCTGGTCGGCCTCACCCCTATGTCGCCTAGCCCCCTGTGGTGGGAAGCCACCACAAGCTTCTAGAGTATTCTTCCACCGCCTCCAAGGACGCATCTTAGCCATACGTGAAGTTGGTTTGATCCAAGGGCTCATATTCAACCTCCTGGGATATAAATAAAGGGCAGAATCCCCCTTGAAGTCAAGTCAGATCCAGAGCTAGAAACCCTAATTCCTATTCCATCAGGATCTAGACCAGCAATCAAGAGAAGATTAGCCCTCTATAGGATTTAGTCTTAGTTAGAGATAGAGAGAGATCAAGTTCTATCGGTGCTCTCTTCTGGCCTATCGGTGCTCTCTTCTACTATATTCTACGGGATCAAGTTCTTCTAGAGCTTGCTTCTAAGATTCTTTGGTAATCAACTTCTAATTCAAGTAAGCAATTTGTCTCTATTGTTCTTTAAGTTTGCAACTCTCTTTTGAGTGCTTTGATCTTGGTAGCTCCTTGATTGAAGTAGTATTCATAGTGTAAGTGTGGTGCTTAGACTAGGGTTACTTGTGAATATCCTCTATTGGATAGAAGGTGGTAGATCGCGTAAGTGACAGCTGTGTTGAGTCCTTTGGAATCCATCTCCCATCGATAGGATTTAGTTGGCCAAATGGTGCTCATAGGGAAGGAACTATGATTTTATTCCTTGAAAGACATTGCCCATGAATTAAGCTTTAGTTGATAAAGTTTATCAAGATTGGAAGTAGACAGTCCTTAGTAGTCTTCTTTATTCCCCTTTATTATCAGACATTGATTGTGAATTTGGATTAAGACTAGCTAGTTAGAACACACTCACATACTGTTCCTTTGGGTTCGATATTAAAACTAGGATTATCTTGGTAAAGTGCTCCAATGGAATAGATTTATCTATGTGCTTGTGGATACCTTAAAACTTATGTGCATTTAATTTATACCAACAAGCATTTATGGTGTCATTGCCAAGGAATGGTTTGTTGAGTTAACTTTGAGTCTAGCTTAATATTATATTATATTTTTATCTTTTATCTTTTAGTTTTTCTTTACTTTTTACTATGGAGCTCGTACCAACCCTTCTTTACCAATATGCACGGACTTGAGCCTTAGACCAGCCGAATCATCTAAACCCATCCTATCACCTGGTTATGAGCTTAGTTCAGAGTTAATTGCAATGGTTAAGGATCAATCTTTTCCTAGCAAAGTTAATGAAAACCCCTATTCCCATTTACGTGAGTTTGAGCATATTTGTGCAAGTCTTCACATTAAGGGCATGTCTTATGAAACTTTACGATGGAAGCTTTTTCCTTTCTCTTTCATTGGAAAAGCTAAACATTGGTATAATCACCACATTAAGAGGAGTAAAGAAAAGTGGAGAGCCCTAAGTTCTAGCTTTTGTTTATAATTCTTTCCCATTTATAAGGTTGTCAAACTTTATGCACAACTTTTAACTTTTAAACAATAGAAAAATGAACCTTTCGGTAAGGTCTATGAATGATTTAACACTCTTGTAGATTCTGGTCCCAATCTTGCTTTACCTGAACCCATTCTTCTCCAACACTTCTTTATGGGCCTTAATAAAAAAACCATAAAACATCTTAATTCATCCATAGGAGGTTCGTTCATGCATATCACTACTGAATGAGCTAAAGATATTCTTATAAAAATTGTAGATAACCTTCCTGAGGAGGATGAGAAGTTGTTAGAAGAAAAACCCAAAATAGTTGAACCTGAAATTTTGCCTGAACCATCCCAACCTCTAGCTTTAGCTATTCTAGATCCTGAACCACCGAAGGAGGAGGAAACTCCAATTTTAGATTTTATGTTTGAATTTGAGGATGAACTTTTTGATGATTATGGAAATACCTCGAAATAACATATGATGAAGAAACCTTAGGAGTATATAAATCCATCATTCATAGACCCTTCTGAGAAAGAATTCTTTAAAAAGACAACAAAAAGCTTGTATCTGTTTTGAGCGACGAGTGGTTAGAGGAATCAAAGCTTTCACCTGAGATAATTTGTTTAAATCACCCTCTATCGTTATTCAGTGCTAACTTGACAAAGCTCCTTTTGACACTTTTTATAATCAACTAGTAGGTGTTAATATCATATTTGTTTTATTTGCTCAAAATTTTCTAAAAGACATGCCTTTAGCCCCTACTACCAAATTGCTAAAAAGTCTTTCAGGATGTATTGTCCCAAGTTTGGGAATTCTGTGCGCCCTTCCTATTTTTATTAATGGTACCCAAGTCCTATTGAATTTCTACATCTTGATGTGGTAGAATTCGATGTGTTGATAGAGCAACCAATAGAAAGACATATTCAACAAGGACAAACGAGGAAGTTGAATATTAAACTTGGGAAAAACTTTGAGCTCTCTATGCCCATAACTTATTCTCTTAATACTAAGATAGAGCCACTTCCTGAGTTAGACCCAATAGAAGAGGTTAAGGTAACATCTCCTGATGACCCAATTGAACCCAACATAGAAGATGATGCTCAGCCCTTCATTGATGAGGAAGAGGATGATCCTGTTCCCGATCCTCTCGATGAATTGCTAGAATCCCCTAAGCCCTCTATTGAACTTAAACCCCTACCTTCTGGTTTGAGATATGCTTTGCTCAATAATGATCAGGATTCTCCTATGATCATAAGTAATAAACTATCTCAAGAAGAATCTTTGCGTTTAATAACTGTCTTAGAAAAGCATCATTCTGCTTTTGGATATTCACTCTAAGACCTTAAAGGGATTAGCCCTATTCTGTGCACCCATCGTATCCCTACAGACCCAGATTGTACACCTTCTAGGGAGCCCCAATGTAGGCTTAACAACGCGATGTGGTAGTGAAGAAAGAGGTTTTGAAACTTTTGCATGCCGGGATCATCTATCCTGTGCCGCATAGTGAGTGGGTAAGTCCTGTTCAAGTTGTACCTAAGAAAGGGGGAATGACTGTTGTTAAAAATGAAAAAAAATTAATCCCCTAAAGAACTATCACTGGATGGCATATATGTATAGATTACCAGAAACTTAACAAGGCAACTAAGAAGGATCATTTTCCGCTACCTTTCATTGATGAAATGTTAGAGAGATTAGTGAACCATTCTTTTTTTATTTTCTTGATGGGTATTTAGGATATCACCAAATTCCAATCCACCTAGATAACCAAAGCAAAACCACCTTTACATGTCCATATGGAACTTATGCTTATAGAAGAATGTCTTTTGGATTATGTAATGATCCAGCTTCTTTTCAAAGATGCATGATGTCTATATTTTCTGATATGATTGAAGAAATTATGGAAGTTTTCATGGATAATTTTTCTGTTTATAGGAAAACTTTTGATGATTGTTGTTGATGATAGTTATCACCTATCACAAACCGTCAACTTTGTGCAAGAAAATTATCACTAATAGAAACATAGAAGGTTATTACTGACAATTTCCATGAGTTTTCGTGAATTACTATTTTCTGCAGGGATTATTCAGAGAGAAAGAAAACAAGGATTAAATTGATGAAATGCCATAAAACTTGATCGCGATGAAAGGACACATCAGAAGACTCTAGAAGGCACGAGAAGGCATGAGACAGAGGCGAAGACCGAGAGTGTATAAAATAAGTTTGCTTTAAATTTGTTTAATTTTGAATTAGTGTGCTTTCTTATTTTTATTGTTGAATAAATAAAAATTGAAGTTAGACTCTCTCAGATGAAAAGAAAAATGCTTAAGTTATGATTCCTTTCAAGTACCTAGTTTTTAGATTTGAATTCTCCTATGAGTTGTATGAAGTTGATTTAACTTGAGAATTTGCTCTGAAACTTGAAACCCGTGGGTAGCATAAGGTTGAACCAAAATATAGGTAATTGATGGATATGAGATAAGAGAGTTTGAGCCACTATTTTATCTTATTCTAAATTGTCACACCCGGTTTCTAAAGAACAAAACCAGGCTAATCATATGTGTGCCTAGGAAGTCCACACATATGTCAGAATGAAAAAGTATCAGAAACAAAGTTATTATATAACGTATACATAGCTATATTAACACTTACATCAGAGTATCGTGGAACGGTGACTAAACTTCAGGCTCCATTCTTCTCAGGGACGGCTGATTGGGGGCTCCATATGCCAAGCACTTCTGAAAAGACTTCTGGAAACTCCACTACACTTTCATCCTTCTTCTAAGCAGCACCTTACTACCACTGGAGTGTAGGGAAATAGCAAGAGTGAGTCCATGTCGAACTCAACAAATATAACATGGGTTTCATGAGGCTCAAAAGGATAGACACTGGTTTACTGCATTTAGCTTTTAATCATCACAGTTTTATCATATGAGTAGCATCAGGTTTGCATTAATCCCACAATAAACATATGATCAATATAAAGATGAATAATGAATAGCAAAAACACATTTATAGTCATTAGTGATCATCTATTCCGTAAGGGTCCAAGGCCACTCGTGACCGTGAGCACGACTGTTATAACAGTTTTACACTCTGCAGAGGTTGTACACTTTCACTGTGAGTCATGTTGCCCATATGCCCGGGTTAATTACTCCCAAAACACTTCCAAGGTGAGCAGGCAGGGGAACACTATGAAGTCTTTCGAAGGTTCATCTAACAAGTTAGGGCCATTAGATTTCACTCGGCAAACAGATGTAGAACCCCCCTTCCAAATGGCACAATAACACATAGCCTATACTCATAAGGACAGAGGTCGCACTATATCCGATTCGTCAAGCCATTCTTACGCCAAAAAGGAATACCACTAATAAGCTAGAAAAGGTCCTTCTATATGACTAAAGCCAGAGTCATTATAGCCCTCACAGTTGTACTGTAAGTCCCGGATGTTCGCTTACAGATAAGTCCTTATGGAGAGTAACGAGAGCACCAAAATAACCCCATGCTCTAGTACCCTTTAAACAGTAATAAAAAGTCATCTTTTAATGTTTATTGCATATTCCATTAGTCAAATTACATGATCATAGTTCATATTAAGCACTAGCAATACTACTCCATGCAATATAATAGGTATCAAGGAATAAGATCAACACTAAGTCATCCTTAACAAAGGAATATATGCATAATGATATTATTTGCTTAATGTGAATAGGACAACAAGGATAATCCCATGCTATACTTGCCTTGCTCAAACTAGTTCTGGTGATCTTGCTCATAGAAAAACTCCTAATCTCCAACGAATTGCTCACCGTCTATACTCGATCAACAATAGCAACAACATTCATCCAGAACAATCATGCATAAACAAACAAGACTATAATTAGAACAGTACACCAACAGTAATAAAATAAGATAAAAAGTATTTAAAATGAATCTACAACTCGCTAGGATCACATAGACGCGAAGATCACGAAAAACGGAGCTAAAACAACGAAGTTATGAATTTACAAAGATTTCCTATAGAAAAGTAATTACTTTTATTCAAACTCGAAAAATAAAATATCACAAACCTATTGTACAATACTACTATCATGTAGAGCTCACAAATACAAACCTAACGTAATTTGAACGGGTCAAATCGGAGTTAAAACGGATAAATTATGGCTAAAACAAACTTAGTGGCAAAACTGCAAATAGCTGAAAACGTATTATAAATTGACTGAGATCAAACTACGCTTTCAAAAGAATAAAACACGATACGGGAATACGCTTTGGACTGCAGGTTACATATTTAAAAAACGCAGGGACTCTTTAGCAAAACGTCTAGCCAAACCGGTACCGTCTAATAACAACCGTTGGATACGAGATGGATGGTTCAGATTGAATCGAGGAAAGCTAGGCGGCGCTCTGGCCGAAAAACAGTCCCGACGGCGATTTCCGCGGCGGCACCATCGCCGGAGAGTGCGAACTCGCGATTCACAGCATCACCTCGCGAAATAAAAACACCGAGATGAAGTAGAGAACAAGGCGAGCTCACCAAGGTAGAATACGAAGGCGGAGCTGACCTGAAGACGGTGCGGTGCTCGGGATGGCGGACGGCTCTGACGGTGGTTCGAGCGGAGCCTCCTCGGGACGGCTTCGGTGCTTCGCTTCGAGGTGGGATGGAGCGGAGGGGTGCGCGAGCTCATTTTTATAGCCCGGGGATGCGCTAAACAAGGAAAGGAACGGATTTGGAGACGGATTCGATTCGGTGAAACAAGGGAAAGAAATCGGACGCCGGTGTGGGAAGGAAGAAGGTGCCCTGACACGTGGGGTCCACCGGTCGGTGAAACAAGGGACGGGCCGACTCGTCAGTGAGCCACCAGGAGGGGCAGGCGGTGCACGCGCGCGAGCCAGGCCGCGGCACTTGGTGGGCTCGGCCCAAGCGGGGAAACGGGGGAGCGGAAGCAAGCGGCCGCGCGCGGTGGTGGGCTTGCAGGCGAGGGATGGGCCGCTGGGCTTCACAGGCCGAAAGCCGGGGAAAAGAATAAAATCCCTTTTTCTTTTTCCTTTTCAATTATTTCAAAGCATTTTCAAATGATTTTGAATCCTATTTTGAATTTGAATCAAACCACTCCAACCAAAAATTCAAATGCAACAGCATGAGTGCACAAACATGTTTCTACCCTTATATTTTATTTTAAGTTCATAAAAATTATTATTACTCTAAATTTGTATGCTCACAAAATTGTATAAAAATTATATTTACCTACTTTTTAATATCCCAAAATTTTAGGGTGTTACATAAATGAAACTTGAATTCCAAAAATTTATCTTTGAAAATCTAAACATTGATATGATGAGATTCTGTATGGCAAAGTTTAAATTCCTACCAGAGCCAAAATGAATATATCAAGATTAGGAAAACTTCCACATTATTACTACTTGTATTTCATTGAGTTTAGTCAAACTTTGTTGTATGCTTTATGAGTATATATATATATATATATATATATATATATATATATATATATATATATATATATATATATATATATATATATATATATATTTCATCCATTTCATACTTCTTCCACCAAAAATGTTATTCTCCTACACTAGGAGGAAACACCAAAAATATTCCAAACCCATAGGATAGCCATGAAATAAATGCTCTAAATTCCTTTGTATAATCTCTGACAAATATTTTGTATGTAAAAGAATCATGTGGCTATGCAAAAACAAAAAACATGGAAAAGTGTCCAAAGTAAAGTAAAAAAGAAAAAGAGAAAAAAAAGAGAAGAAAAGATAGCCCATGTTTTCTTGCAATCATTCACAAGTTCAAAAGAGAGAAATTTTCAAGGAGCATAGTCAAATTAGGTTTAGCCACCATAAACATCCTATTCCATATATTTATATGCCTTGATTTGACTATATGACTCAACTCTCTTTGGATCCATTGTTTGACATTACAATATATGTTTGCAAGTATGTTTCCTCATGAGAATGATATTCCTATGAAATCCGCATAAGCTTTAGTGTAGAAACAAAGGCATTATGTTTATTGCCTTAGTGAGATCCAAAAATACCACATATATGAGAGACTTGAGTGTGTCATGCAGATAAATCTCTAAGTTTTATTTTGAAAACTTATTAAAAACTCTAGAATGAAGGTTGAATGAGGAATATGAGATGTACTGCTCACTTGATTGTTCTATCTTTCAATTGCTCGAGATCAGGTGAAAACTTCAAAAGCTCCATGGTTGAAAGAAATATGAGTAGGTTTGAAGGATGGATCAATGAATTGCAATCTAAAGAAGAATGTTTGTTTGAACATAGATGTACTTTTGAGGAGTTGTACAAAATTCATAAAACCCTATAATTCTTAAATTGTAATAAGTTTAAGTTACTTTGCTAAGGGACTAGCAAAGACTTAGCTTGGGGGAACTTGTTGATGGTAGTTATCATCTATCACAAACCATCAACTTTGTGCAAGAAAATGATCACCAATAGAAACATAGGAGGTTATTACTAACAATTTTCACGAGTTTTAGTGAATTACTATTTTCTATAGGGATTATTCAGAGAGAAAGAAAATAAGGATTAAATTGACAAAACGCCACGAAACTTGATTGGGACGAAAGGACACACTAGAAGACTCTAGAAGGCACTGGACCAAGGTGGAGACCGAGTGGCCACTAGAGGAGGCCGCCCAGCCCCCCCCTTAGGCTAGTCGGCCTAGCCCAGAGGCCAACCGCTTTACCCTTCACGTGACGCAATCCAACCGACCTCTATGTCGTATCTTGACCCTTGTTACAAGTCGGTTTGATCTGAGGGCTGTGGTTCATCCTACTAGACTATATAACCAGACCTAGACCCCCCTAAGGCATCCATCATTATAAGGTCCAGACAAGATTATAATTAGGGTTTCCAGAGAGAGATTAGAGCTCTACTTTAAGTTTAGGGTTTAGATCTAGCTACATATAAGAAGAATTGGGCGTTGCTCAGAATTATGGATCGCCATCGGGAGATTTGGTAATTATATTGTAATCTCATTATTCGACTGTGTGCTACTTCAATAATATTATTATGTTTCTACTTATTTCATTCTTAGTTTATTCTAGTTGTATATTTGATATAGTCATGATTAGTAATGATTTTATGCATATGTTCGCAAAGCACTTAGTTCAATTCTAGATTGGATTAGGTGGTAGATATGATGTAGGCGTGGTGCTTATATTAAATTTACCTGTGAATGCACCCTATATTCTGGGACATCAAGTGGTAGATCGCGGGTGTGATATTTCTATTGAGTCCTATGTATCCCACTCCCCGAATATAGGCCAAGTAGAACCAAGTTACAAGGAAAGGATTGCTCTGTTCTTGATATTCCTTAGTAATGTTCCTTATGCATAGATGAAGGATTGATTATGCTAAAAATGATAGTATTTATACTAGAGTGAACAAAAGACTTGGTAAATATGAAATAACTTAGGATTCTTACCTCTTAACATATCTCCTGATTAGCTGTACTTGATTCATGAGTCTCTCTCTCATTCTGGAATACCCATTGTTATCTTATTTTATATCTATCATTTATCTATTGTCTTACCCCTATAAAGATAAGAGTGGTTATTTGATCTTTATCATGAGTATGTATATTTGATATTCTTTCTAGCCATATCATTCTTTTATTTTAAACCCTATTAAGCTCCCCATGGTAAAGTATAAATAACGATACCTAGAACATTCCTGGGTGAAATGGTACAACGGGTGTATTTTATCTGTGCATTTGTGGATAACCTTTATTCTATATTTTATGTAAGTGTCATGATTATAAGTACAACCATATTTCTAGTATCATGTTAGGGATGACAACTTAACTCAAGTGATTCTAAGAAATGTCAACAACCATTTCTGGAGCCGTTGTTGGGGAGCTTCAGGAAATTTTTAATGGCTATCAGAAAGATTAATCAAATATATACTTATAGATAAAAATCATAACCAGTACCTCTGTCTTGGCAGGCTTACCCTTGTTTTGTTTTTGTTCATATCTTATACAGGGTAATACAGGTTTGGTTGTGACTCATCAATTTTCAATCACAAATCAACCCAACCAAGGAGGATCAATACCAATAGTGAAGCTATGGCTAAAAAGACTTTACTTGAGTTCTATGCTCCAAGTATTGGAACTTTCGCACTAGATCAAAACTCCAGACGAACAACCTCGAGTTTGAGCTCAAGCCAAGGCTTATCAACATGGTTCAAGCCACTACATTCAGTGGAAAGGCACAAGAATATTCTAATGCTCATCTATAGGATTTCCTAGAGATTGGAAGCACCATCATCATCAAAAACATTGACCAAGATATCATACTCCTTCGTCTATTTCTGTTCTCATTGAAGGGAAGAGCAAAGCGGTGGTTCTATGCCAACAAAAATAACATGGACACTTGGGATGATTGTTCAAAGGCCTTTCTACTAAGATTTTTCCCTATAGGCAAAACCAATGCCTTAAGAAGAAATATCTATAACTTCTAGCAACAAAAAGGAGAAACCATTCTAGAGGCATGGGAATGTTTCTAGGAATACATCTCAGGATGCCCACACCATGGAATGGAGGATTGGTTGCTCATGCAAGGATTCTATCATGGATTAACTTAGAGGAATCATGCAATTAGATGCCACTGCTGGAGGATCATTCATGTCACTCACTCTTTCAAGAGCTAAAACTCTCATGGACAAGATAGCTGAGAATCAGAGCTAGAAACAAGGCAATATGCAACATTCTCACGAGATTGAAGAAGCTTCAGAAGAAGTGTGTGTATTATCATCGAAGATGGATGTACTATTGGATTGGCTTGATCAACGAGCAAAGTACAAGAAAGATCGTCAGGCTATTCAAGATGCATTCAATGCTCAAAACAGATGTGGAGAGTATCTAGGGATAGAATTCTCAGATGATCTAAAAAATGCAAACATCATCAACAACTCTTCCACTCAATGAAAGCAAGGATGGAATCAACAAAAACAATCCACTTATCAAGGTAAGTACTCAAGCAAATCTTCCAATTTTGATTCTAAACAAACACCTTTGAGAGATTTAATCTTAGAACAAACTACGATTAATGATAATATTGTTAAGAAGCTTGTTTCTAATGATAAAATTTTAGAGGACATAAATGCAAAATTAGATGACTTTTATTCTGCTATAAAAGATCAACTTAATCATAATAAAAAGGTAGAAACCAAATTAGCACAATTGGCTGCTGCTTTGCCTTTTGCCACTAACCCTGAGCAGGTCCAAGCTATTACCACTAGAGGTGGCAAATCCACTCGAGATCCCCCATATCCAAAAGATATGGAGAGGAGACAGATAGTACTAGTGTTACCAACAGTACTAGAAGAAAAGAATGATGATGGAGTTGAAGAACTTGACCCATCAATACCAAAATTACAACAAGATTTCCATGGCACCAACCTCTTACCGCTTCCATGCAGAACTTGAAAAGCTAAAATGGATGAGCAGTTCAGTAAGTTTGTTGAAGTGCTTCAAAAATTATAAATCAATATTCCATTGTTAGATGTTATATAGGTACCCACCTATGTGAAGTATCTAAGAGATATCCTCAACAACAAACATCCATTGCCCTCCACTGAGGTGATCAAGCTAACGGAAGAGTGTAGTGCAACCATTGTCACACCTGGTTTTCTAAAGAACAAAACCAGGCTAATCATATGTGTGCCCAGGAAGTCCACACATATGCCAGAATGAAAAAAAATATCAGAAACAATGTTATTATATAACGTATACATAACTATATTAACACTTACATCAGAGTATTGCGAAACGGTCACTAATCTTTTCTTCAGGCTCCAACATCACAGGGACGGCTGACTGGGGGTAACATATGCCTAGCACTTCTACTAGTCTTCTGGAAACTCCACTACACCTTTGTCCTTTTTCCGAGTAGCATCTTTTTACACACTGGAGTGTTGGGGAAATAGCAAGAGTGAGTCCATGTCGAACTCAACAAGTATAACACAGGGTTCATGAGGCTCAAAAAGGCTAGACACTGTTTAACTGCGTTTAGCTTTTAATCATCATATAATTAGCAATTGAGTAGCATCAAGGTAATCCAAATCCCATTAATGAATCAATGATCACTTGTAATAAGGATAATGAATAGCATTAACATGAGCATAATAATAATCAACAATAATTAAGCATGATATAACAATGGTGATCAACTATTCTGTAAGAATCCCCAAGGCCGCTCGTATCCGTGAGCACGGCTAGTATACCAGTTTTTAACTCCGCGCAGAGGTGTACACTTTCACTGTGAGTCATGATTTCCAAATGCATGGGTTTGCAAGGCCCAAAACATCAGAGACCATATAAAGCCATTCAAAAGTTCGTCTAACAAGTTAGGGCCATTAGATTCACTCGGCAGGCAGATGTAGAACCCCCCTTCCCGGTGGCACAACAACCGCAGCCTATACACACTAGGCCAGGGGCTCGCACTACACCCAACGTGGCAAGCCATTCTTACGCCATTTAAGGTAACCTCTAACAAGCTAGAAAAGGTCTCTTGAACAACTAGAGCCAGAGACATATAGCCCTCACAGCTGTACTGTATGTCCCGGTTATCACTTACAGGTAAGTCCTTACGGAGAGTAACTAGAGCATCAAAATAACCCACATGCTCTAGCCCCCTTTCAACAGAAATAACATTATCTTAATTGGTTGATTGCATAATCCATTAGTCAAATTACAAGATCATTGTTCATAATTAAGCGCTAGCAGTAGCTACCCAAATGCATAACCCATAGGTGACAAGGAAACAAGATATCAATAACTAAGTTATAATCTCTATGGTTGTCAAGGAAGACACATGCATATGTATAATAATTTCAGTGAATAGGTAACAAGGATGGTCCCATGTTATACTTGCCTTAATCAAAGCTTTCCTGTTGATACTGCTGGTCTGGCTCAAAATAATACTCCTGATCGTCAAGAAACTGCTCACCGTCTATACTCGATCATCAAGCACCAACACAATCATCCGAGCAACCATACACTAAGCAAACAAATAGACATAATTAAAACAGTACACCAACAGTAGCAAAACAATATAAAATTTTTTTTGTAAAACTCTTCTACACGTTACTACGATCACACAGATGTAAAGATCACGAAATTCGGATTTAAAACGTGAAAGTTATGAATTTTCTAAGATTTCATATATATAAATAATTACTTTAATATAAACTCGAAAATAAATTGTCACAAACCTACTGTACAATACTACCAACATGTAGAGCTCGCAAATACGAACCTAACGCAACTTGAACGGATCAAATCGGAGTTAAAACGAAGATTTTATGACCAAAACAATTCTAGTGGCAAAACTGTAATTTCCTGAAAACGTATTTTTGAATAAACCGGTAGAAAATACGCTTTCAAAACACGAAAACGGCTTTCAGGGTTTACGCCTAGGGACGGCGGGTTCTATTAAGTAAAATTCCAGGGGCTCTTTATGAAATCTACCCCCGAAAGGGTATCTTCTAATATAAACCGCAGATCTCAAGATGGACAACCCTCATTCACTCCAGGGAAAGCTAGCGGCACTGTCACCGTTTTTCCCCAACCCCACGGCGGCGCCATGGCCGGCGACTCACCGGAGCAACCAACCAAGCTCCCCAGACCACCATTTAACGCAAGACCTATACCAATCGACGGAGAAACTCAAGGCGATCTCACCTGACGCGAAGATGAAAACGAAGACGGCTCGTACTAATCGGGCGGCACAGAAGGGCGGACGGCTGATCTCCTGCTCACGGTGGCGGCGCAAAAAGCGATTAGTAGCCAAATTGAGAGCACCCTCAAGTCCCAGGATCATGCTAGAGCTAATAAAGTGGCTTACAGTGGCAGAGGGATGTTGTACACGTCGAATTGAAGCTCACCGCGGCTCCTCGGGTTCGGCGGCGCTACAAGAACTCAACTCGGCCAAAAACAACTCGAGATTGAAACAGGTAGCAAGGGGGAAGGCGGTGGCTCTTATAGAGGCTAGGCGTGCTATGCAAGGAAAGAAATCCCAGATACTCAAGATAGGATTTGAGTTCGGTCGATGAACTAGACTCTGGCTCGGTCACGGTTCAAGGAAGGGGGCGCAGCTGACATGTGGGTCCCACCCGTCAGCGACTCCAGCGAGGAAAAGGCGCTCGGCCACCTAACTAGGTTGGCCCACCGACGCGGCAGCAGCCCATCAGCGCGGCACAGCGCGGGCGCGGGAGAGAACTTGGGCTCGGTTTAGCTGGGCCACCGGGCCAACAGGTAAGAAGGTAAGTTGTTTTTCTTTTTTTTTCTTCCTTTTCTTTATTAGTCTATTTTCCAAAACCTTTTCAAATAAAAATTTCTAAGCCAAACAAAATAAAATAAATCCACACCACAAAATAAATTAAATGCAACAGCATGAATGCAACACCACATATTTTTTTAAAAAAATTTAATTCCCCTTCTCTAAATTATTTAAAATTTATTACTCCTAAAATTTGGGTGTTACAAATTCTACCCCCCTTAAAAGAATCTCGTCCTCGAGATTGGACTGCTTACTCAAATAACTGAGGATATGATTTCCTCAATTCATCCTCTCTTTCCCAAGTTGCCTCTGCCTCTAAATATCTATTCCACTGAACCTTGCACATTTTAATAATCTGACTTTGGGTAACTCTCTCAGCAGTTTCTAAAATCTTAATCGGAAACTCTTCATATGTAAGATCCTCCTTAACAGTCAACTCTTCTAAAGGTATCTGCTCCTCAGACACACGCAAACACTTCTTAAGTTGTGAAACATGAAACACATCATGTACTCCAGATAAATTCTGAGGAAACTCTAATTGATAAGCAACTTCCCCACATCTAGTAATAACTTTAAATGGTCCAACATACCTTGGTGCTAGTTTACCTTTCATGTTAAACCTCTTCACACTTCTCATAGGTGACACCTTTAAATAGACATAATTACCTACCTCAAAAACTAGATCTCTTCTCCTATTATCAGCATAACTCTTCTGACGAGACTGTGCTACTCTCAAATTCTCACGAATCACTCGCACTTGATCTTCTGCGTTTCTAAGAACATCTGTACCAAACACCTGAGATTCACCTGTCTGATCCCAAAACAATGGAGTTCTACACTTACGTCCATACAAAGCTTCAAACGGTGCCATCTTAAGACTCTGTTGATAACTATTATTGTAAGAAAATTCCGCATAAGGCAAACTCTTATCCCAACTAGTTCCATATTGCAATGCACAAGCTCTCAACATATCCTCTAATACCTGGTTGGTCCTTTCAGTCTATCCATCTGTTTGTGGATGATATGCTGTACTAAAATTCAATTTTGTTCCCAATGATTCAAGCACAGCTTTTCAAAAGTGCGACGTAAACTGCGATCCTCGATCAGATACAATCTTCTTTAGAACTCCATGCAAACATACTATTCTTTCTATATGCAAGGTAGCTAATTGTACTCCCGTGTAATTTAGTCTTGACTGGTATAAAATGAGCAACTTTAGTCAATCTATCCACTATCACCCAAATAGAATCATAACCTCTCTGAGTACGCGGTAACCCTATTATAAAGTCCATACCAACTTCCTCCCACTTCCATTCAGGAATCTTCATTGGTTACAACAATCCAGCAGGTCTCTGATGCTCTGCTTTCACCCTCTGACAAGTGTCACACAATGCCACATACTCAGCCACATCTCGCTTTAATCCAACCCACCAATATTTCTGTTTAAGATCCAAATACATCTTAGTACTACCAGGATGAATAGAATAAGCTGACTCATGAGCTTCGCGAAGAATTGCCTGTCTAACAGTTTGATCCTCAGGTACACACAGCCTCTTTCCAAACCACAAAATTCCATTATCATCCATTCGAAAGCCTGGTGACTTACCAATCACTATATCTTCCGCTATCTTCTTTATTTTCTCATCCTTCAACTGACCCTTGTAGATTTCTTGCTCTAAGGTAGGCTCTATCACTAATTCCATTGTATTAGTAACAATGCCCAAATTCAAATATTCAAATTCAGCACATAACTCTCTAGTCATAGACAACGTCCGTATCTCATTGGCATAACTTTTCCTACTAAGAGCATCAGCTACTTTATTAGCCTTACCAGGATGATAGTGTATCTCAATATCATAATCCTTAATCAACTCTAACCATCTACGTTGCCTCAAATTCAGATCTGACTGAGTGAAAATATACTTCAAACTCTTATGATCAGTGTATATATCACTCTTATGTCCAATCAAATAATGTCTCTAAATCTTTAAAGCATGAACCACAGCTGCTAACTCCAAATCATGTGTAGGATAATTCAACTCATGCTTTCTCAACTGCCTAGATGCATAAGCCACAACTCTGCCTTCTTGCATAAGAACACATCCCAAACCTTGACGAGAAGCATCACAATAAATAGAAAACTTCTTACTCAAATCTGGTAAAACCAAAACAGGCGCTGTAGTCAACCTCTTCTTCAATTCCTTAAAACTAGCTTGACATTTATCTGACCACACAAACTTGGCATTCTTCTCTAATAGAGATGTCATAGGTTTAGCAAGTTTAGAAAACCCTTTAATGAACCGTCTGTAATATCCAGCTAATCCCAAGAAACTACGAATCTCGCTAACATCAATAGGTGGTTTCCAATTCAATAGATAAGCAAAATCTGATTTCTCTGTGCAAATTCCAATTTCAGTAACTCAGTAAAACTGTCATATCTCGAGCTACAGATGTCCAATTCAGATGATCTTTACATGGTTGGAAAGATTACAAAATTATCTACAACTTTTATTCACAACACTTTTTCTGAATCTGTCAAATAATTGGCCAAAAACTGAACTTAACCGAAACTGTTTCAGAATTCCAGACTATGCAGTAACCCCAACTTGAAATAGATATATCTCTTAGCTCTTAATAGATATTAGAGTGATTCTTGCGGGGTTGGAAAGATATAGAAGTCTAATTATTCTCAGTATAATTTCCTAAATTTCCCATTAATGGATTTTAAGTTATTTCTTAAACATCCCAGACTGACCTAAAAATCAGCAAAGGACAGAACTATGTTCACCTCATAACCAACTAATATATTTTGATCAAACTTAATATTCTTAACCATGGAACTTGTAGACCTGTCTACAAAACTCCAGCACACATTACAAAGATCCAAATCACACATTATCACATTAACAATCCATCAATCACACAATTGTTCACACCACAAACTGACTCTCAAAACAATCCAACTTAAAATTGACTCGCAACTACTATCGTTCTTATTACATAGGGATTTTTCCTATTTCCTAGTTAAGCTTCTAATAAATCTTGGGGACGACCTAACTCCGCCCTTAATTGGTCAATCTCCTTATAAGCTTGCTCCTTAAGTTCTTTTTCCTTCAGCAACTCTTATGCAATGATGATGCCACAAGCTCATAACCAACTTTATAAATGTCTCCTTTAGACCCTTATGATTCTTATAGATGTTCTAACAGATTACCACTCTGAGAAAAGATACTGACGCTTGATAGTGACTTTGCAACCATGTAGATAGTTGATGCTTCCAAGTGACGAAATATAACATATAAAACCTCCATCTTGTGTCGTCTTTTAGCTTGACAACTCCCCTTAAGAAGAGATCAACTAGAGAACACCGAAGGATAACTTGCATTTGTTTCTGAGTGATAACTACTATCATGTCCTTCTATCATGTCAAAGAGACTCATGAGCATATGCAAGAACAAGTAACCTGCACTTCCTCACGAGCAGAGAAATAGCAGTGCAGAAATACAGTTATATCTCGAGTTCTACGAATCCAATGACATTGTAGCTTATACCGTTGGAAAGCTTATCAAATTTACTACAACTTCCTTATAGAATTCTTCTCCAGATTCTGCAGTTAAGGTAGTCGAAAACTGTGCACAACAGAAACTATTCCAGATTGCTGACAGCACAGATGCGTCGCCTTGTGATTTTCATAAATCCCAAACCATAATAGATATCAGGGTGGTTCTTATGGTCAGAGAAAGATATTGAAGTCTACTATTGTCCAGAATTTATCCATGATTTTTTTGGCATCCAAAAATAGAGATATAAGCTAAGGAAGACAGACTGCTATAAAAAAAACAGGATAAGGCAGAAACGAGATTAAGAGAGACTAGAGAGATAGATAACACTAATCTTCAAGTCTTCATGCTTCTTTGCTTTGTGTTGATGAGATATAAGACATGGATCGAGGATAGCCAAAAGATGACAAGAAAGATAAGGTTGGATCTTTAGTTCTTCATGCCTCCTCATGCCTCGTCGCTTGAGATATTCAGGACTTACTGTTGTTGATAGCAGATGCTACCCTACTTAACAAAGATCTTGTTTCACCTGACGATGTCATTGAAGGCAACACTTTCTCTAAAGCTTGCTGCTAATGATAAGTTCTTCATGTGTTGATCATCCATTAAGATGAGATTAATAAGGTAGCATGACAACCAAGGGTAGACAGGAACGGTGTAAGAGAAAATGGCAAGAATTAGGATCGATTGAAAGATAAGTAAGATACAAGATGTCACTACCCCACTTAACATAGATCGAGCTACTTCTCAAGACTTATACCTTCCGGGCCTACCTTTGAAACACGAGAACAAGAACAACACACAAGCAACACATCAAGCAAAACAAGCACACATCACATCATCGGTACTACACGTGCTTCTTCAACAATGGTGGTCATCCTATGAAAAAATATGGATGATGAAAAGCCATCGAATCTTTGAACCAGGTAAGATCAGAAAACTTTTAGTAAAAACAACATAAAATAAAATTCCAAGGGAGTAAGAAATAATAGCTCAAAGGAAGCTATCAAGGAAGGGATACAACAAGACAAGGAAGAGGAGATAGTCAAAATTAATGAGTCAAGGGATGACAAAATAGTTTTATAGTAAAATGAGTTTCGGAATATGTCCAGAGCTACTTGGCATACGTCCTACAGTCAACACCGCTTTGATACCACTCTGTCACACCCGGTTTTCTAAAGAACAAAACCAGGCTAATCATATGTGTGCCCAGGAAGTCCACACATATGCCAGAATGAAAAAAAATATCAGAAACAATGTTATTATATAACGTATACATAACTATATTAACACTTACATTAGAGTATTGCGGAACGGTCACTAATCTTTTCTTCAGGCTCCAACATCACAGGGACAGCTGACTGGGGGTAACATATGCCTAGCACTTCTACTAGTCTTCTGGAAACTCCACTACACCTTTGTCCTTTTTCCGAGTAGCATCTTTTTACACACTGGAGTGTTGGGGAAATAACAAGAGTGAGTCCATGTCGAACTCAATAAGTATAACACAGGGTTCATGAGGCTCAAAAAGGCTAGACACTGTTTAACTGCGTTTAGCTTTTAATCATCATATAATTAGCAATTGAGTAGCATCAAGGTAATCCAAATCCCATTAATGAATCAATGATCACTTGTAATAAGGATAATGAATAGCATTAACATGAGCATAATAATAATCAACAATAATTAAGCATGATATAACAATGGTGATCAACTATTCTGTAAGAATCCCCAAGGCCGCTCGTATCCGTGAGCACGACTAGTATACCAGTTTTTAACTCTGCGCAGAGGTGTACACTTTCACTGTGAGTCATGATTTCCAAATGCATGGGTTTGCAAGGCCCAAAACATCAGAGACCATATAAAGCCATTCAAAAGTTCGTCTAACAAGTTAGGGCCATTAGATTCACTCGGCAGGCAGATGTAGAACCCTCCTTCCCGGTGGCACAACAACCGCAGCCTATACACACTAGGCCAGGGGCTCGCATTACACCCAACGTGGCAAGCCATTCTTACGCCATTTAAGGTAACCTCTAACAAGCTAGAAAAGGTCTCTTGAACAACTAGAGCCAGAGCCATATAGCCCTCACAGCTGTACTGTATGTCCCGGTTATCACTTACAGGTAAGTCCTTACGGAGAGTAACTAGAGCATCAAAATAACCCACATGCTCTAGCCCCCTTTCAACAGAAATAACATTATCTTAATTGGTTGATTGCATAATCCATTAGTCAAATTACAAGATCATTGTTCATAATTAAGCGCTAGCAGTAGCTACCCAAATGCATAACCCATAGGTGACAAGGAAAAAAGATATCAATAACTAAGTTATAATCTCTATGGTTGTCAAGGAAGACACATGCATATGTATAATAATTTCAGTGAATAGGTAACAAGGATGGTCCCATGTTATACTTGCCTTAATCAAAGCTTTCCTGTTGATACTGCTGGTCTGGCTCAAAATAATACTCCTGATCGTCAAGAAACTGCTCACCGTCTATACTCGATCATCAAGCACCAACACAATCATCCGAGCAACCATACACTAAGCAAACAAATAGACATAATTAAAACAGTACACCAACAGTAGCAAAACAATATAAAAAAAATTTGTAAAACTCTTCTACACGTTACTACGATCACACAGATGTAAAGATCACGAAATTCGGATTTAAAACGTGAAAGTTATGAATTTTCTAAGATTTCATATATATAAATAATTACTTTAATATAAACTCAAAAATAAATTGTCACAAACCTACTGTACAATACTACCAACATGTAGAGCTCGCAAATACGAACCTAACGCAACTTGAACGGATCAAATCGGAGTTAAAACGAAGATTTTATGACCAAAACAATTCTAGTGGCAAAACTGTAATTTCCTGAAAACGTATTTTTGAATAAACCGGTAGAAAATACGCTTTCAAAACACGAAAACGGCTTTCAGGGTTTACGCCTAGGGACAGCGGGTTCTATTAAGTAAAATTCCAGGGGCTCTTTATGAAATCTACCCCCGAAAGGGTGTCACACCCGGTTTTAAGGACAAAACCAGACATACACCATATGTGAAATAAAAAAGACAAATCTCACATATAGCCACAGATAAGTGTAATATCAAAAGACAAATGCTTAATATACATAACACAATAGTATAAAATATACCTTAAAGAGCAACACAGCGGAAAGACAACTCCGAACACCGGGTGCAACCTTCACTCCAGGATCAAACTAACTGGTTGATCACAAGCCTAACAATTCCAGAAGCTAACAGTCTGGTACCCTTCCTGAGATGTGGGGAAATAGCAAGAGTGAGTCCATGTCGATCTCAGCAAATATATCATGGGGTTCATGAGGCTCAAAAAGTTTGACACGGGTTTACTGCAATAGCTTTTAGTGAGTCATCTCTTTAACAATTGAGTAGCAACAAGTTTACCAAAATCCCAAATAACCTCATGATCATGTAAACGAGAATAATGTATAGCAAGAAACAATAATCATTAGTGAGTATCAATATCATCAGTATTATCATTATCATCAGTGTTCATCATTTATTCTGTAAGGGTCCAAGGCCACTCGTGACCGTGAGCACGGCTGTTATAACAGTTTTACACTCTGCAGAGGTTGTACACTTTCACTGTGAGTCGTGATTTACCCTTTCGCCCGAGGTAGCTAATCTCTTGACCCACTTCCAAGGAAGGTCGGCAGGGTTCACTATGAAGCCTTTCAAAGGTTCGTCTAACAAGTTAGGGCCGCTAGGTTTCCGAAGTCAGTCCGTGTGATACACCACGCAGGGATCCATAGTCTGCTTTACCCCATTTGCGCCACAAGGGTAACCTCTAACAAGCTAGAAAAGGTCCTCATACTGAGCTAAAGCCAGAGCCATATAGCCCTCACAGTTGTACTGTAAGTCCCGGATGTTCGCTTACAGATAAGTCCTTATGGAGAGAAACTAGAGCACCAAAAATACCACATGCTCTAGCCCCCTTGAGCCATGTTGCTATAAAGCATCTTTTAAACGTTTATTGCATATACCATTAGTCAAGTTACAGATCATAGTTATTTATCTTGAGCACTAGCATAAATACTACCCAATGCAATGTCCCATGGGTGTCAAGGTACAAGATACAAAAGCTAGGATATCCTTAATGGTAACAAGGTAGACACATGCACATGAATTAAGTATATTAAAGATGAATAGGAAACAAGGATAATCCCATGTTATACTTGCCTTAAACACCGATCCTTCGGTAAGCTTTAATCTTCAACGTTCTTCTTCTTCTTCTTGATAACCTCGTATATCTCACCGACTGGACGAAATCATAAATCACCACACACACATCGAGCAATCATACACGAAGCAAACAATAGATCTAAATTAGAACAGTACACCAAACATATGAAACAATATGTGAAAAGGTTTTAAAGATGTTCTACGCATTGCTACGAACACACAGACGCGAAAAGCACTCTAATCGAAGCTACGGTTGAAAAGATACATCTACCGAAAGATTTGCTCATAGGAGAAAATATAAAACTATTAGCTTCATGAGTTTTAATTATATAATAACATATATAAAATATTTTATAAATACTATATACGGAATTAAGTCAAATTTAGATTCAAATTATAAAACTAAAGTAAAACAAATCATATTTTATTTACAAAACCTAGTTGCATAATTATTAATCAAGATATGATTTAAACCATAAAATTTCAGAATTAGTAATATGGTAAACACTGTCACTAACGCGTAGATCTCGTTGCTATGAATCTAACGCAACTCGAATGAGCTAAAATGGATCTAAAACGTAGAAGATATGATTTAAACAAGATCTACTTTATTAAAGTAATAGATTAAATCTCACATCGGAACTTAAAGATAGAAAACCTAACCAACAGTAACACTAACAGTATAACAAGTTTGTAAAACTCTTCTACACGTTACTACGATCACATAGACATAAAGATCACTAAATTTGGATTTAAAACGTAAAAATTATGAGTTTTCTAAGATTTCCTATAGATAAATAATTACTTTAATATAAACTCGAAAATAAATTGTCTCAAACCTACTGTAGAGTTGTATAGTTACATAGAGCTCGCAAATATGAATCTAACGCAATTTGAATGGACCAAATCGGAGTTAAAACGGATAATTTATAACTAAAATAAACTCAGTGGCAAAACTGTAAATATCAGAAAGCGTATTTTTCAATTACCGAAACGAATTACGTTTTCAATAAATCAAAACGTATTTTCCAGATTACGCTTTGGACCGCGGGTTCGAAAAGATAAAAACTCAGGGTCTCTTTAGCAAAAACGTCGGCCGAATCGGTATCTTCTAATTTAGACCGTCGGATTCAAATCGGAGGGTCCAGATTGAATCTGGGAAGACCCGGCGGCGCTCCGGCCGGAACAGGGCCGTCGGTGAGCTTCCCGCGGCGGCGCCATCGTCGGAACACGCGAAAACACGACTCCGGGCACCATTCAACGAAGGGGAAACACCGGGGAGTAGCTTGGAGCACGGCGAACTCACCTCGGACAAGAACGAGGGCACGGGATGGACGAAGACGGTGGCGTGCTTGCGGTGGCGGACGGTGGAGGGGTGGTGCTCACGGTGGCGGCGCTAGGTGGTTTTGGCTGCTCCAAAAGGGTGAGATGAGGGCGGTACGATGCAAGGGTCTTGTTTTTATAGCCCGAAGGCATCGCTAAAGAAGGAAAGGGGAGGATTGAGGAGATGGAATCGGATCGGGGAGAAGAGGGAAAGGAATCCGGCGGCGTGGGGAGGAAGAAACGCCTGACACGTGGGTCCGGGCTGTCAGCGACGCGGGAGCGGGGAAACGTGCTCGCGCGGTGAAGCTGGGCCGGCGGCCGCTGGCTGGGCTCGGCCCAAGCGGGAGCGGGGCGCGGGAGAAAACGGCGACCGCGTGCGCTGGGCTACGGAAAGAAACGGGCCGAATTCCGAATGAAACGGATTTCTCTTTTCTTTTTTTCTTTTTCTAATTTTTCAAAGCCAATTTTCAAAAGATTTTCAAATCCAAATTTGAATTTGATCAAACCACTCATCTCAAAAATTTAAATGCAACAGCATGAGTGCACAAACATGTTTCTACTCTTATATTTGATTTTAAGTTAATAAAAATTATTATTACTCTAAAGTTGCATGCTCACAAAAATATATAAAAATCATATTTTTCCTATTTTTCATTTCTTCAAAATTTCAGGGTGTTACAATTCTACCCCCCTTAAGATGAATCTCGTCCCGAGATTCGGAAGATGATGATAAAAGAGATAATGACACTTTGTCTTTATTTGATCCTCATTTTTTTCAAATTACTCTTTTCGCTCAGAGTCATGAGACAATTTCTCATATCCCGACTAACTAATCTGCCTAAACATGATCATCTCTCCTATTGAACTCCTCCAAAATTATTTGTTCCTTTGTTATGACTTCAGTAAACTCATGGTCCACTTTACTATCCTTGGTGTACCTATCTTCTAATTGGTCATTCTCATCTCCCTCAGGTAAAAGTCGACCACCTTGATACTCAATTCTTTTCCCTGACGGTGTTGTTAAGAGCATGGTGCACCGAGTACTATAAATCACTCCTTTGTGTGCACAGAGCCATCCATTACCAAGAACCACGCGAATTTTAAATGACTCCAACACAATGAGTGTCGCGGTGAAGTTTTCCTTGTTTATGACAAGACTGATATTCGGGCATATCTGATACGTCTGCATTTCTCCCACTGGGGTTTGAACTAGCAAAGGCCTCCTCATTGGACACTTCACCATCTTGCACGTCTCTTCCATGTCGGCGGAAATGAAAGAATGCGAAGCACTAGGGTCAAATAAAGCAAAAACTTGTACTGAGCTTACTTGAACATAACCTCCCACTACTTTGGTAACTCCATGAATTTTATCCATATCCACATTGCTCAGTCTTCCATTGACATAGTTTTGCTGCGCTTTGCTTCCTTGAGCAGGCTTCTTATGGGCTTTCCTTTTTCGCTTTCGTTGTTGTGGATTCTGACTTAGTTCACTCCCAACTTGCTCTTCAACATTGTTATTTTAATAGTGCTCGGCTTCATCATACCCATAACATCCTTCAATGGCAGAAACATCAATCTTTTCCCACATATTAGTGCGAGACGTCATATAGGGCTCCTGAGTCATGAGACACTACACTTCCTGTCATCAAGTGACCAACATCAGCAACACGAGCAAGTATAGATGATCATAATCATGAACTATCCAAAAGGACAACTCTCGTCTCCATGGATCCAAAATTATCAACCTTGTTCACAGAACATTTTTGCTCAAGAGTGGCAACTCAATCATGGAGACTAACCAATACTTCCAACTAAAGAGTTCAATCTTAATAATCCTTCTTTACATTGGCTACCCCCCTTAAAATAAGAGACACTAAATAGGGTAGCTTGAACCCTTCTTCTAGATGAGCTAAAAAGTGTTCTGACATCCCAATGATACTCCTGTGTATGGGTAAGAACAAGAAATCTGAAATTTCTCACGAGTAGAAAATCAGCAGTGCAGTAAAACAGCTGTAACTCTCATTCTGTTAATCCAATGAAACTGTAGTTTACACCGATGGAAAGCTTATAAAATTCTCTGCAACTTTCTTATAGAACACACTTCCAGATTCTGCAGCTAACTTGACCGAAAACATCACATAACAGATTCTGTTCCAGGTTTCAGACAGCACAGTTGCATCGTCTTGTGATTTTTGTATCTCCCAATCCAAAATAGCTATGAGGGTAGTTCTTGCATTTAGAGAGAGATATTGAAGTCTACTCTTGTCCAAAATTTTCTCATGATTTTTGGTCATTCAAGAACAGAGATATAAGTTGATAAAGACAGGCTGCTCCGAAAGACAAGATATAGAAAGCAGGAGATAACCAAAACCCAGCTATTTATTTCATTAATCCTTATACCTTATACATATAAACTAAATGAAATCATGGTCAAAACCCACGAGATCATTCCACTCATTACAAAATTCCAACTCAAGCATAAACATAAGCACAAAACAACTAAACACTTAAATGTTCATTAGCCACACATTAAGACGACTCAACTTGGCTACTAACGGTTTTATTACATGGGACATAACTCCTATTCCTTAAACATGGTGTGATTGTGGCAGCTTCCAGAGTAGATAACGTCTCTTACATTCCTTATTGCTTCATATGGACATCTGAATCTCTGCATCTACCATTCTTATAACTCATACCTTAAGATGGGTCAACCTGGCATCCCTCAGGTATAGATTTAATACCCTCATACTTAATCCTTTCTCCTGAAAGTGTAGTTAGAAACACTGAACATTGGGCATACTCAATCACTCCTTTACAAGTAGATAACCAATCTATTCCAAGGATAGCATCAATGCCCATTAATTCCAAAACAATGAGGTTTACCTTAAAATTTACCCCCTTTATGTCAAGACTAACTTTTGGGCATACGCGGTCTGCCTTTATTTCACCTCTTGGAGTTTCAACCATCACTGTTTTCCCCCTTGGAAGCATAAGTATGTTATGATCTTTTACATATTGTCTAGATATGAACGAATGTGAGGCACTGGGGTCAAACAAAACCTTGGCATTTCCTGAACTTACTGGAATTGATCCAAACACGACCTCCTTAGCTCCGGGAATGGTGGAAATATCCACATGTTTCAACCTTCCATAGATGTAATTTCTCTTTAATTTATTTCCCTGCACATGCTCCTTTTGGACATCCTGTCCTGGGTCTTGCTGTTGTGGATTCTTCTATGGGCAAGATTTGATATAATGTCCTTCCTGCTGGCAATGATAACACTTTCTCTTAGCTGGATCTTTTGTGATGTCATACTCTACGGAACTGTTGTTTGGTATGTTGCTATCTTGCTGGCCATAAAAGTTCACCTTCGTCCCTTTGGCTTGTTTCTTAGCTTGTTTGGCCTTTCGGGGTTGATACTCCTTATAGGTAATTGTCCATCCATCTATGACTACTTCATGGGGAGTAGTTTTAGCGGGAGGGGCTTCTAACTCTTCAGGGTTTGGATTTGTTTGACAGGGGATCAGGGCTGAATGTGACAATGTAGTATAACTCGCTTGCTGATTGCTTTCCACAAGTGGTTCTAATGAGATTGCCTTTCTCTTCTTGTCCATGTTGATCGCAAAATTTGGATCCACCTTGACTTTCCCCTTATTAGACTCATTTCGAAGATAGGGAAAACCATAATGCTTACAGCAGTGACATTGTTCCTGCTCTCCAAATGCCTTATTATCAACATCTTTATTAGATTTCATATTCTTCCAAGCTTCTGCTACTTGTATCTTCTCTGACCCCTTGGATATGTTGGCTTGACCTTGAGATAAGCATCGTTGAGAATTCCCATGTTGAGCCATTTCTTCTAGTAATTGGTTTTGCATCGCTAATGGTTTCTTGTCAAAAGTGAGCAAGAGCAATACAATTCAGTCCTCTTAACCCCTGAAATCCACAGTCTTTTCGTCATGAGCCGTCTAATAGACAAGGAGAAAAGGTTCAAAATAGAGACAAGGTTTTTATAACAGAACGGGGATAGAATTAAGCATAACTTTGAGAAAATAATAAAGTTAAAGAGAAGCAAGAAATAGGCAACAATGAGAACATGCTAAACGTCCAGTTCTAACTAGGCTTGCGTCCTACAGTCAGCATTGCTCCGATACCAATCTGTCACACCCGGTTTTAAGGACAAAACCAGACATACACCATATGTGAAATAAAGAAGACAAATCTCACATATAGCCACAGATAAGTGTAATATCAAAAGACAAATGCTTAATATACATAACACAATAGTATAAAATATACCTTAAAGAGCAACACAGCGGAAAGACAACTCCGAACACCGGGTGCAACCTTCACTCCAGGATCAAACTAACTGGTTGATCACAAGCCTAACAATTCCAGAATCTAACAGTCTGGTACCCTTCCTGAGATGTGGGGAAATAGCAAGAGTGAGTCCATGTCGAACTCAGCAAATATATCATGGGGTTCATGAGGCTCAAAAAGTTTGACACGGGTTTACTGCAATAGCTTTTAGTGAGTCATCTCTTTAACAATTGAGTAGCAACAAGTTTACCAAAATCCCAAATAACCTCATGATCATGTAAACGAGAATAATGTATAGCAAGAAACAATAATCATTAGTGAGTATCAATATCATCAGTATTATCATTATCATCAGTGTTCATCATTTATTCTGTAAGGGTCCAAGGCCACTCGTGACCGTGAGCACGGCTGTTATAACAGTTTTACACTCTGCAGAGGTTGTACACTTTCACTGTGAGTCGTGATTTACCCTTTCGCCCGAGGTAGCTAATCTCTTGACCCACTTCCAAGGAAGGTCGGCAGGGTTCACTATGAAGCCTTTCAAAGGTTCGTCTAACAAGTTAGGGCCGCTAGGTTTCCGAAGTCAGTCCGTGTGATACACCACGCAGGGATCCATAGTCTGCTTTACCCCATTTGCGCCACAAGGGTAACCTCTAACAAGCTAGAAAAGGTCCTCATACTGAGCTAAAGCCAGAGCCATATAGCCCTCACAGTTGTACTGTAAGTCCCGGATGTTCGCTTACAGATAAGTCCTTATGGAGAGAAACTAGAGCACCAAAAATACCACATGCTCTAGCCCCCTTGAGCCATGTTGCTATAAAGCATCTTTTAAACGTTTATTGCATATACCATTAGTCAAGTTACAGATCATAGTTATTTATCTTGAGCACTAGCATAAATACTACCCAATGCAATGTCCCATGGGTGTCAAGGTACAAGATACAAAAGCTAGGATATCCTTAATGGTAACAAGGTAGACACATGCACATGAATTAAGTATATTAAAGATGAATAGGAAACAAGGATAATCCCATGTTATACTTGCCTTAAACACCGATCCTTCGGTAAGCTTTAATCTTCAACGTTCTTCTTCTTCTTCTTGATAACCTCGTATATCTCACCGACTGGACGAAATCATAAATCACCACACACACATCGAGCAATCATACACGAAGCAAACAATAGATCTAAATTAGAACAGTACACCAAACATATGAAACAATATGTGAAAAGGTTTTAAAGATGTTCTACGCATTGCTACGAACACACAGACGCGAAAAGCACTCTAATCGAAGCTATGGTTGAAAAGATACATCTACCGAAAGATTTGCTCATAGGAGAAAATATAAAACTATTAGCTTCATGAGTTTTAATTATATAATAACATATATAAAATATTTTATAAATACTATATACGGAATTAAGTCAAATTTAGATTCAAATTATAAAACTAAAGTAAAACAAATCATATTTTATTTACAAAACCTAGTTGCATAATTATTAATCAAGATATGATTTAAACCATAAAATTTCAGAATTAGTAATATGGTAAACACTGTCACTAACGCGTAGATCTCGTTGCTATGAATCTAACGCAACTCGAATGAGCTAAAACGGATCTAAAACGTAGAAGATATGATTTAAACAAGATCTACTTTATTAAAGTAATAGATTAAATCTCACATCGGAACTTAAAGATAGAAAACCTAACCAACAGTAACACTAACAGTATAACAAGTTTGTAAAACTCTTCTACACGTTACTACGATCACATAGACATAAAGATCACTAAATTTGGATTTAAAACGTAAAAATTATGAGTTTTCTAAGATTTCCTATAGATAAATAATTACTTTAATATAAACTCGAAAATAAATTGTCTCAAACCTACTGTAGAGTTGTATAGTTACATAGAGCTCGCAAATATGAATCTAACGCAATTTGAATGGACCAAATCGGAGTTAAAACGGATAATTTATAACTAAAATAAACTCAGTGGCAAAACTGTAAATATCAGAAAGCGTATTTTTCAATTACCGAAACGAATTACGTTTTCAATAAATCAAAACGTATTTTCCAGATTACGCTTTGGACCGCGGGTTCGAAAAGATAAAAACTCAGGGTCTCTTTAGCAAAAACGTCGGCCGAATCGGTATCTTCTAATTTAGACCGTCGGATTCAAATCGGAGTGTCCAGATTGAATCTGGGAAGACCCGGCGGCGCTCCGGCCGGAACAGGGCCATCGGTGAGCTTCCCGCGGCGGCGCCATCGTCGGAACACGCGAAAACACGACTCCGGGCACCATTCAACGAAGGGGAAACACCGGGGAGTAGCTTGGAGCACGGCGAACTCACCTCAGACAAGAACGAGGGCACGGGATGGACGAAGACGGTGGCGTGCTTGCGGTGGCGGACGGTGGAGGGGTGGTGCTCACGGTGGCGGCGCTAGGCGGTTTTGGCTGCTCCAAAAGGGTGAGATGAGGGCGGTACGATGCAAGGGTCTCGTTTTCATAGCCCGAAGGCATCGCTAAAGAAGGAAAGGGGAGGATTGAGGAGATGGAATCGGATCGGGGAGAAGAGGGAAAGGAATCCGGTGGCGTGGGGAGGAAGAAACGCCTGACACGTGGGTCCGGGCTGTCAGCGACGTGGGATTGGGGAAACATGCTCGTGCGGTGAAGCTGGGCCGGCGGCCGCTGGCTGGGCTCGGCCCAAGCGGGAGCGGGGCGCGGGAGAAAACGGCGGCCGCGTGCGCTGGGCTACGGAAAGAAACGGGCCGAATTCCGAATGAAACGGATTTCTCTTTTCTTTTTTTCTTTTTCTAATTTTTCAAAGCCAATTTTCAAAAGATTTTCAAATCCAAATTTGAATTTGATCAAACCACTCATCTCAAAAATTTAAATGCAACAGCATGAGTGCACAAACATGTTTCTACTCTTATATTTGATTTTAAGTTAATAAAAATTATTATTACTCTAAAGTTGCATGCTCACAAAAATATATAAAAATCATATTTTTCCTATTTTTCATTTCTTCAAAATTTCAGGGTGTTACAAAGGGTATCTTCTAATATAAACCGCAGATCTCAAGATGGACAGCCCTCATTCACTCCAGGGAAAGCTGGCGGCACTGTCACCGTTTTTCCCCAACCCCACAGCGGCGCCATGGCCGGCGACTCACCGGAGCAACCAACCAAGCTCCCCAGACCACCATTTAACGCAAGACCTATACCAATCGACGGAGAAACTCAAGGCGATCTCACCTGACGCGAAGATGAAAGCGAAGACGGCTCGTACTAATCGGGCGGCACAGAAGGGCGGACGGCCGATCTCCTGCTCATGGTGGCGGCGCAAAAAGCGATTAGTAGCCAAATTGAGAGCACCCTCAAGTCCCAGGATCATGCTAGAGCTGATAAAGTGGCTTACAGTGGCAGAGGGATGTTGTACACGTCGAATTGAAGCTCACCGTGGCTCCTCGGGTTCGGCGGCGCTACAAGAACTCAACTCGGCCAAAAACAACTCGAGATTGAAACAAGTAGCAAGGGGGAAGGCGGTGGCTCTTATAGAGGCTAGGCGTGCTATGCAAGGAAAGAAATCCCGGATACTCAAGATAGGATTTGAGTTCGGTCGATGAACTAGACTCTGGCTCGGTCACGGTTCAAGGAAGGGGGCGCAGCTGACATGTGGGTCCCACCCGTCAGCGACTCCAGCGAGGAAAAGGCGCTCGGCCACCTAACTAGGTCGGCCCACCGACGCGGCAGCAGCCCATCAGCGCGGCACAGCGCGGGCGCGGGAGAGAACTTGGGCTCGGTTTAGCTGGGCCGCCGGGCCAACAGGTAAGAAGGTAAGTTGTTTTTCTTTTTTTTTCTTCCTTTTCTTTATTAGTCTATTTTCCAAAACCTTTTCAAATAAAAATTTCTAAGCCAAACAAAATAAAATAAATCCACACCACAAAATAAATTAAATGCAACAGCATGAATGCAACACCACATATTTTTTTAAAAAAAATTTAATTCCCCTTCTCTAAATTATTTAAAATTTATTACTCCTAAAATTTGGGTGTTACAACCATCCTCAATATTTCACCAGCTAAGAAGAAGGATCCAGGATGCCGCACTATTGATTGTTCAATTGGAGATCAACATTTCAACAATGCACTTTGTGACCTTGGAGCAAGTGTCAGTGTAATGCCCAAGGCAATCTTTGACAAGCTTCATCATTTAAAACTCGTCCCAACATCAATGTGCCTATAGCTAGCCGATCAGTCAATCCGCTATCCTATAGAAATTGCTGAGGATATACTAGTAAATATCAGAGAATTCTTCATACCAGTCGACTTTGTGGTATTAGACATGCAACTTGACTCAAAAGTATCACTCATCCTTGGGAGAGCCTTTCTGAGCACAGCAAATGCCCACATTGACATCAGAATTGGAGAAGTCAAATTCAATATCAACGAACAAGAAGAACGTTTTCCATTCAAGCCAAAGCCTGAGTTAAGTACCACTGCAAATATGATAAGTGAAGAGGGAGACAAATAGTCACCGGGATCACCATCTTTGGGACCATCTGACACCCCCTCAAAATAAATAGCATTTGGAAGGGTCTAGTTCGGCGAACTTAAAAATCCCAAACCTTTGCCGGGAGGTAACTCGGTAGTTATCCATATTTACTTTATTAATGTTTTCATATGCATTTTAAATTTCATATTCTTGCATAATATAAAAAATCCATTCTCTATGTAAATAATAATTATGGAAAGTAAAACCTCCATAGGTGATATTTACCATGGTGGCAGAAAAAATATAAAAATACCATCATTAGAATTCTTATTTCTCATAGATTAATAAAACTATTTTTGTTTTGCATACTTGTGTGGTTATACGGTATAAATACGGGAGACATGAGGGACCCACACATCACCTCACATCACTTCCACATCTCACTCTCCACTACCATCCATCCTCTATTATTCATACATACACTATCATCCAACACACCTGCCAACTTTCCCACCGAAAGAGCATCCAAGGAGGCATTCATTGAATCATGTTTGAGGCAGAGGACACACTAGGAAATGGAGGAGGCAGATGGTGATGAGGTGGGGCTAGCTGGCCCCACTACCAGGTCGCTTGGGCTCCCCCCTCCTCTTCTTTAAAGTCCCTTCCTCTCCTTCACATTTCACTCATCCAGGAACACAAAGAGCATAGAGTGAGCTCGTGATTCATTTAGAAAGAGTTTCGAGAATCCATCAATTGAGTGAAGTTTTGAAAGAGAGATAGAGAGAAGTGTTAAGTAATTAGTAGTGCAAGTTGTTATTAAGAAAGTAGTAAAAGCACTATTAAAAAGTTGCTAGAAAATTAAGTGTGAGAGAAGTAGGTGCTATCCAATTAGTGGGAGAGTTCGCATTAATTAATTCCGATTTGAACGACTAACTCCCGATGACTGACTTTTGGACAGCTGACTTTCTGATATTTGTTTTCTAACCCTCATATTTTCCATGAGTTTTGTTGGTTGTGATTTCTTCCATAGTACCATGAGCAAGGCCAAGCGCACTCTCCACTCAGTTTCGGTAACATCCCAACCCAGGGCTTAACAGGATTAATAGGATACTCATACCAACAAGTTGCAACTTTTTTTCTGAAAGCCCATCTCGAAAGAACTCCAAAGTTAAGCGTGCTTGGCCTAGAGCGATGTCACACCCGGTTTAAAGGACAAAACCCGATTTACACTATATGTGAAATAAAGTAGACAAATCTCACATATAGCCACAGATAAGTGTAATATCAAGAGACAAATGCTTAATATACATAACACAATAGTATAAAATATACCTTAGAGAACAACACAGCGGAAAGACAACTCCGAGCATCGGGTGTAACCTTCACTCTAGGATCAAACTGACTGGTTGATCACAAGCCTAACAATTCCAGAATCTAGAAATCTGGTACCCTTCATGAGATGGGGGAAATAGCAAGAGTGAGTCCATGTCGAACTCAGCAAATATATCATAGGGTTCATGAGGCTCAAAAGGTTTGACATAGGTTTACTGCGATAGCTTTTATTAAGTCATCTTTTAGCAATTGAGTAGCAACAAGTTTACCATAAGCCCAAATAACCTCATGATCATGTAAACGAGAATAATGTATAGCAAGAAACAATAATCATTAGTGAACATCAATATCATCAGTGTTATCACTATCATCAGCGTTCATCATTTATTCTGTAAGGGTCCAAGGCCACTCGTGACCGTGAGCACGGCTGTTATAACAGTTTTACACTCTGCAGAGGTTGTACACTTTCACTGTGAGTCATGTTTACCCATATGCCCGGGATCGCGACTCCCAAAACACTTCCAAGGTGAGCAGGCAGAGAAACACTATGAAGCCTTTCAAAGGTTCGTCTAACAAGTTAGGGCCGCTAGGTTTCAGAAGTCAGTCCGTGTGATACACCACGCAGGGATCCACAGTCTGCTTTACCCCATTTGCGCCACAAGGGTAACCTCTAACAAGCTAGAAAAGGTCCTCATACTGAGCTAAAGCCAGAGCCATTTTAGCCCTCACAGTTGTACTGTAAGTCCCGGATTTTCGCTTACAGATAAGTCCTTATGGAGATAAACTAGAGCACCATAAAAACAACCAAATATGCTCTAGCCCTCTTGAGCCATGTTTCTATAAAGAATCTTTTAAACGTTTATTGCATATACCATTAGTCAAGTTACAGATCATGGTTATTTATCTTGAGCGCTAGCATAATACTACCCAATGCAATGTTCCATAGGTGTCAAGGTACAAGATACAAAAACTAGGATATCCTTAGTGGTAACAAGGTAGACTCATGCACATGAATTAAGTATATTAAAGGTGAATAGGAAACAAGGATAATCCCATGCTATACTTGCCTTAAATCAAGATCCTTCTTCTGATCCAAATCTTCAATTAATAGCTTCTTGAATCTCCACGTAAATCTCACCGATCGACTCGATCAACAATAGCAACAACATTCATCTAGAACAATCATGCATAGACAAACAAGACTATAATTAGAACAATACACCAACAGTAAGAAAATAAGATAAAAAGTCTTTAAAACGAATCTACAACTCGCTAGGATCACACAGACGCGAAGATCAAGAAAATCGGAGCTAAAACGACAAAGTTATGAATTTCCAAAGATTTCCTATAGAAAAATAAATACTTTAATTAAAAACTCGAAAATAAATTAATCCAAACCTACTGTACAGTTCTATCATCATGTAGAGCTCGCAAATATGAATCTAACGCAATTTGAACGGGTCAAATCGGAGTTAAAACGGAGATTCTACGATTAAAACAAGATTAGTGGCAAAACTGTAAATATCAGAAAACGTATTTTTCATTTACCGAAACGAAATACGCTTTCAACAGATCAAAGTGTATTCTGGACTTTACGTTTTGGAATGCGGGTTCGATATAATAAAAACTCAGGGTCTCTTTTACAAAATCACAACCGAACCGGTATCTTCTAATTCTAGCCGTCGGATTTAAAATGAACGATCCAGATTGGATCGGGGAGGGAGAGAGAAGACGCCGGCGGCGCTCCAGCCGATTTCCGGCCCGTCGGTGAGCTCCCGCGGCGGCGCCATGGTCGGGACACACCAAAACTCATCTCCGGCCACCAAACGACGAAGGGGAAGCACCGGAAGATCGAGCAACTCACGACGAACTTACCCCGCGCGAAAACGAGACCGGAGGACGGCCGGAAGGTGGTGGCTAGCTTCGGATGGCGGCGATGGAAGCGTTGGAGCTTGCGGTGGCGGTGCTAGACGGCTACGGCAGCCCCAAAAGGTTGGAATGAGGGCGGAAGGGTGCGGGGGCTCCGTTTTATAGCCCGTAGGCATCGCTAAGTAAGGAAGGGAGGGAGATTCGAGAAGGATTCGATCTCCGTATCGGGTAGAGAGAGGAAGGCGGTGGCGTCCATTTTCGGAAGGTGCCGGAGGAAGGAGAAGGAAAGGAGAACGGACGCTGACCGGTGGGACCGGCACGTCAGCGGCTCGGGCGGAAGACGGCCGCGCGCGCGAAGCTGGGCCGTTGGCCACGGCTTGGGCTCGGCCCAAAGGAACCGGAGGCGGGCGCGGGGAAAGGGAGAAGGAGAAACGGGCCGCCGCAGCAGGCCGGGGAGATGGGCTGCGGGAGAGAAAACGGCCCGAGAAGAAAAGAATTTCCTTTCCTTTTTCTTTTTCTAATTTTTCAAAACCATTTTTCAAAAGATTTTCAAATCCAATTTGAATTTGATTTAAAAACTCATTACAAAATTCCAAATGCAGCAGCATGAATGCTCAATCATGTTTCTACCATTATATTTGATTTTAAATTTATAAAAATTATTATTATCCTAAATTAGCATACTCACAAAAATATACAAAAATCATATTTCTCCTACTTTTCTTCTTTTCAAAATTTTAGGGTGTTACAATTCTACCCCCCTTAAGATGAATCTCGTCCCGAGATTCGGAAGATGATGACAAAAGAGATAATGACACTTTGTCTTTATTTGATCCTCATTTTCCAAATTACTCTTTCGTGCAGAGTCATGAGACAGTTTCTCATATCCTGACTGACTAATCTGCCTAAACATAATCATCTCTCCAATTGAGCTCCTCCAATATTGTTTGTTCCTCTGCTATGACTTCTGTAAACTCATGATCCACTTTGCTATCCTCGGTGTACCTATCTTCTAATTGATCATTCTCGTTTTCCTCAGGTAAGAGTCGACCCCCTTGATACTCAATTCTTTTCCCTGACGGTGTTGTTAAGAGCATTGTGCACCGAGTACCATGAATCACTCCTTTATGTGCACAGAGCCATCCATTACCAAGAACCACGCGAATTTTAAGTGACTCCAACACAATGAGTGTTGCGGTGAATTTTTCCTTATTTATGACAAGACTGACATTCGGGCATATCTGATCTGCCTGCATTTCTCCCACTGGGGTTTGAACTAGCAAAGGCCTCCTCATTGGACACTTCACCATCTTGCACGTCTCTTCCATATCGGCGGAAATGAAAGAATGCGAAGCACTGGGGTCAAATAAAGCAAAAACTTGTACTGAACTTACTTGAATATAACCTCCCACTACTTTGGTAACTCCATGAATTTTATCCATATCCACATTGCTCAGTCTTCCATTGATATAGTTTAGCTGCGCTTTGCTTCCTTGAGCAGGCTTCTTATGGACTTTCCTTTTTCGCTTTCGTCGTTGTGGATTCTGACTTAGTTCACTCCCAACTTGCTCTTCAACATTGTTGTTTTGATAGTGCTCAGCTTCATCATACCCATAACATCCTTCAATGGCAGAAACATCAATCTTTTTCCACATATTAGTGCGAGACGTCATATAGGACTCCTGAGTCATGAGACACGACACTTCCTGTCATCAAGTGACCAACATCAGCAATCACGAGCAAATACAGATGACCATAATCATGAGCTATCTAAAGGGACAACTCTCGCCTCCGTGGATCTAGAATTATCAACCTTGTATATAGACATTTCTTGCTTGAGAGTGGCAACTCAATCATGGAGACTAAACAATACTTTCAAATAAAGAATTAAAACTTAATAAACCTTCTTTGCATTGGCTACCCCCCTTAAAATAAGGGACACCAAATAAGGTAGCTTTGAACCTTTTTCTTCTAGATGAGTTAAAAAGTGTTCTGACATCCCAATGATACTCTTGTACATGGGTAAGAACAAGAAATCTGAAATTTCTCGCGAGCAGAAAATCAGTAGTGCAGTAAAACAGCTGTAACTCTCATTCTGTTAATCCAATGAAGCTGTAGTTTACACCGATGGAAAGCTTATAAAATTCTCTACAACTTTCTTATAGAACATACTTCCAGATTCTGTAGCTAACTTGACCGAAAACAACACATAACAGATTCTGTTCCAGGTTTCAGACAGCACAGTTGCATCATCTTGTGATTTTTGTATCTCCCAATCCAAAATAGCTATGAGGGTAGTTCTTGCATTTAGAGAGAGATGTTGAAGTCCACTCTTGTCCAGAATTTTCTCATGATTTTTGGTCTTTCAAGAACAGAGATATAAGTTGATAAAGACAGGCTGCTCCGAAAGACAAGATATAGAAAGCAGGAGATAACCAAAACCCAGCTATTTATTTCATTAATCCTTATACCTTATACATATAAACTAAATGAAATCATGGTCAAAGCCCACGAGATCATTCCACTCATTACAAAATTCCAACTCAAGCATAAACATAAGCACAAAGCAACTAAACACTTAAATGTTCATTAGCCACACATTAAGACGACTCAACTTGGCTACTAACAGTTTTATTACACGGAACATAACTCCTATTCCTTAAACATGGTGTGATTGTAGCAGCATCCAGAGTAGATAACGTCTCTTACATTCCTTATTGCTTTATATGGACATCTGAATCTCTGCATCCCTCTTTACCATTCTTATAACTCATACCTTAAGATGGCTCAACCTGGTATCCCTCCGGTGTAGATTTAATACCCTCATACTCAATCCTTTCTCCTAAAAGTGTAGTTAGAAACACTGAACATTGGGCATACTCAATCACTCCTTTACAAGTAGATAACCAGTCTATTCCAAGGATAACATCAATGCCCATTAATTCCAAAACAATGAGGTTTACCTTAAAATTTACCCCCTTTATGTCAAGACTAACTTTTGGGCATACACGGTCTGCCTTTATTTCACCTCTTGGAGTTTTAATCATCACTGTTTTCCCCCTTGGAAGCATAAGTATGTTATGATCTTTTACATATTGTCTAGATATGAACGAATGTGAGGCACTGGGGTCAAACAAAACCTTGGCATTTCCTGAACTTACTGGAATTGATCCAAACACGACCTCCTTAGCTCCAGGAATGGTGGAAATATCCACATGTTTCAACCTTCCATAGATGTAATTTCTCTTTAATTTATTTCCCTGCACATGCTCCTTTTGGACATCCTGTCCTGGGTCTTGCTGTTGTTGATTCTTCTGTGGGCAAGATTTGATATAATGTCCTTCCTGTTGGCAATGATAACACTTTCTCTTAGCTGGATCTTTTGTGATGTCATACTCCAAGGAACTATTGTTTGGTATGCTGCGATCTTGCTGGCCATAAAAGTTCACCTTCGTCCCTTTGGCTTGTTTCCTAGCTTGTTTGGCCTATCGGGGTTGATACTCCTTATAGGTAATTGTCCATCCATCTACGACTACTTCATGGGGAGTAGTTTTAGCGGGAGGGGCTTCTAACTCTTCAGGGTTTGGATTTGTTTGACAGGGGATCAGGGCTGCATGTGACAATGTAGTATAACCCGCTTGCTGATTGCTTTCCACAAGTGGTTCTAATGAGATTGCCTTTCTCTTCTTATCCATGTTGATCGCAAAATTTGGATCCACCTTGACTTTCCCCTTATTAGACTCGTTTCGAAGACAGGGAAAACCATAATGCTTACAGCAGTGACATTGTTCCTGCTCTCCAAATGCCTTACTATCAACATCTTTATTGGATTTCATATTCTTCCAAGCTTCTACTACTTGTATCTTCTCTGACCCCTTGGATATGTTGGCTTGACCTTGAGATAAGCATCGTTGAGAATTCCCATGTTGAGCCATTTCTTCTAGTAATTGGTTTTGCATCGCTAATGGTTTCTTGTCAAAAGTGAGCAAGAGCGACACAATTCAGTCCTCTTAACCTCTGAAATCCACAGTCTTCTCATCACGAGCCGTCTAATAGACAAGGAGAAAAGGTTCAAAATAGAGACAAGGTTTTTATAACAGAACGGGGATAGAATTAAGTATAACTTTGAGAAAATAACAAAGTTAAAGAGAAGCAAGAAATAGGCAACAATGAGAACATGCTAAACGTCCAGTTCTAACTAGGCTTGCGTCCTACAGTCAGCATTGCTCTGATACCACTCTGTCACACCCAGTTTAAAGGACAAAACCAGATTTACACTATATGTGAAATAAAGTAGACAAATCTCACATATAGCCACAGATAAGTGTAATATCAAGAGACAAATGCTTAATATACATAACACAACAGTATAAAATATACCTTAGAGAACAACACAGCGGAAAGACAACTCCGAGCACCGGGTGTAACCTTCACTCCAGGATCAAACTGACTGGTTGATCACAAGCCTAACAATTCCAGAATCTAGAAATCTGGTACCCTTCATGAGATGGGGGAAATAGCAAGAGTGAGTCCATGTCGAACTCAGCAAATATATCATAGGGTTCATGAGGCTCAAAAGGTTTGACATAGGTTTACTGCGATAGCTTTTATTAAGTCATCTTTTAGCAATTGAGTAGCAACAAGTTTACCATAAGCCCAAATAACCTCATGATCATGTAAACGAGAATAATGTATAGCAAGAAACAATAATCATTAGTGAACATCAATATCATCAGTGTTATCACTATCATCAGCGTTCATCATTTATTCTGTAAGGGTCCAAGGCCACTCGTGACCGTGAGCACGGCTGTTATAACAGTTTTACACTCTGCAGAGGTTGTACACTTTCACTGTGAGTCATGTTTACCCATATGCCCGGGATCGCGACTCCCAAAACACTTCCAAGGTGAGCAGGCAGAGAAACACTATGAAGCCTTTCAAAGGTTCGTCTAACAAGTTAGGGCCGCTAGGTTTCAGAAGTCAGTCCGTGTGATACACCACGCAGGGATCCACAGTCTGCTTTACCCCATTTGCGCCACAAGGGTAACCTCTAACAAGCTAGAAAAGGTCCTCATACTGAGCTAAAGCCAGAGCCATTTTAGCCCTCACAGTTGTACTGTAAGTCCTGGATTTTCGCTTACAGATAAGTCCTTATGGAGAGAAACTAGAGCACCATAAAAACAACCAAATATGCTCTAGCCCTCTTGAGCCATGTTTCTATAAAGAATCTTTTAAACGTTTATTGCATATACCATTAGTCAAGTTACAGATCATGGTTATTTATCTTGAGCGCTAGCATAATACTACCCAATGCAATGTTCCATAGGTGTCAAGGTACAAGATACAAAAACTAGGATATCCTTAGTGGTAACAAGGTAGACTCATGCACATGAATTAAGTATATTAAAGGTGAATAGGAAACAAGGATAATCCCATACTATACTTGCCTTAAATCAAGATCCTTCTTCTGATCCAAATCTTCAATTAATAGCTTCTTGAATCTCCACGTAAATCTCACCGATCGACTCGATCAACAATGGCAACAACATTCATCCAGAACAATCATGCATAGACAAACAAGACTATAATTAGAACAATACACCAACAGTAAGAAAATAAGATAAAAAGTCTTTAAAACGAATCTACAACTCGCTAGGATCACACAGACGCGAAGATCACGAAAATCGGAGCTAAAACGACAAAGTTATGAATTTCCAAAGATTTCCTATAGAAAAATAAATACTTTAATTAAAAACTCGAAAATAAATTAATCCAAACCTACTGTACAGTTCTATCATCATGTAGAGCTCGCAAATATGAATCTAACGCAATTTGAACGGGTCAAATCGGAGTTAAAACGGAGATTCTACGATTAAAACAAGATTAGTGGCAAAACTGTAAATATCAGAAAACGTATTTTTCATTTACCGAAACGAAATACGCTTTCAACAGATCAAAGCGTATTCCGGACTTTACGTTTTGGAATGCGGGTTCGATATAATAAAAACTCAGGGTCTCTTTTACAAAATCACAACCGAACCGGTATCTTCTAATTCTAGCCGTCGGATTTAAAATGAACGATCCAGATTGGATCGGGGAGGGAGAGAGAAGACGCCGGCGGCGCTCCGGCCGATTTCCGGCCCGTCGGTGAGCTCCCGCGGCGGCGCCATGGTCGGGACACACCAAAACTCATCTTCGGCCACCAAACGACGAAGGGGAAGCACCGGAAGATCGAGCAACTCACGACGAACTTACCCCGCGCGAAAACGAGACCGGAGGACGGCCGGAAGGTGGTGGCTAGCTCGGGATGGCGGCGATGGAGGCGGTGGAGCTTGCGGTGGCGGTGCTAGACGGCTACGGCAGCCCCAAAAGGTTGGAATGAGGGCGGAAGGGTGCGGGGGCTCCGTTTTATAGCCCGTAGGCATCGCTAAGTAAGGAAGGGAGGGAGATTCGAGAAGGATTCGATCTCCGTATCGGGTAGAGAGAGGAAGGCGGTGGCGTCCATTTTCGGAAGGTGCCGGAGGAAGGAGAAGGAAAGGAGAACGGACGCTGACCGGTGGGACCGGCACGTCAGCGGCTCGGGCGGAAGACGGCCGCGCGCGCGAAGCTGGGCCGTTGGCCACGGCTTGGGCTCGGCCCAAAGGAACCGGAGGCGGGCGCGGGGAAAGGGAGAAGGAGAAACAGGCCGCCGCAGCAGGCCGGGGAGATGGGCTGCGGGAGAGAAAACGGCCCGAGAAGAAAAGAATTTCCTTTCCTTTTTCTTTTTCTAATTTTTCAAAACCATTTTTCAAAAGATTTTCAAATCCAATTTGAATTTGATTTAAAAACTCATTACAAAATTCCAAATGCAGCAGCATGAATGCTCAATCATGTTTCTACCATTATATTTGATTTTAAATTTATAAAAATTATTATTATCCTAAATTTGCATACTCACAAAAATATACAAAAATCATATTTCTCCTACTTTTCTTCTTTTCAAAATTTTAGGGTGTTACAAGCGATGGGTGACCGACCGGGAAGTTCTTTCCGGGTACGCACGAGTGAGGACAAAGTGCGCAGAAAAGACTTGTGTTGGTCTGTGAGGGCAGTCTATGTCCTAAAAAAGCAGCCAGATGTAAGCGGGCCCGGCCTCGAGGAGGCGGGACGTTACAGAATGGTATCAGAGCCGACTCTCGCGGTTTCACGGGCGCGTGTATCACAGTTGCACAGGCATGGTGCGCATGGCTGGTGTGGACTCAGAGTGGTCACACAGCATGGCACATGCGCTGGCACTGGACACACGGACGTGGCCAAGAGAGGACGTTCCTGGCTTGGGATTGACCGACGAGGACGTCGGTCTCTTAAGGGGGTGAGGATGTAACATCCCAGCCCAGGGCTTAACAGGATTAATAGGATACTCATACCAATAAGTTGCAACTTCTTTTCCGGAAGCCCATCTCGAAAGAACTCCAAAGTTAAGCATGCTTGGCCTGGAGCGATGGGTGACCGACCGGGAAGTTCTTTCTGGGTACGCACGAGTGAGGACAAAGTGCGCAGAAAAGACTTGTGTTGGCCCTGTGAGGGCAGTCTATGTCCTAAAAAAGCGGCCAGATGTAAGCGGGCCCGGCCTCGAGGAGGCGGGGCATTATAGTTTCATTCCATTCTACAAGAAGCCGCACTTCATCTCAAGCAGGCTCTTCCCGAGCTGACTCTGAGATGGAGGTTGATCCACCATTCCCTACTATTTGGAGATCATCTTCATGTCATCAATCCGAGAGCTACACCCTTCTCCGAGAGAACCAAATTAAATTTCAAGATGATCGTTAGAAGGAAGTTTTCAAGTTATTGAAGGACAAGGAATTTACATTGACTCCGCTCAAAGATGCCGATCTCCTACAAAAGACAGGTATGGATTCTAAATTTGAACTCATTTTCCGCAATATAGGTTGGGAGGAAGCTTGGCACTTGAATGAGAATGGAAGTAGATTGCTCACCATAGAATTTCTGTGCACCTTACAACTAGGAGATGATGAAATTTCATTTAGACTATTTAATCAATCATTCTCACTTAGTTGGAAGAATTTCAGCGACATGTTTAATATTCATGAGTCATGTAAAATTGATGTAGAAGATGCTTTACCAAACTTTGATAGAACCCGATTTTGGCAAGACATTTCTGGAGAGACCGTTTGTTTTAAACCCTGCATAGATGAAATCCATAATCCTACCCTTCTATTTGTCCACAAATGGTTAGGAGTCACTATGTTCTATAGAGAAGAATTTAGAATTGCAAGAGTGGAAGAACTCACTATAATGTATGCCATGACTAAAAAGGAAAAAATTTCACCTATAAAATTAATGGCTCATTACTGGTTAACCATTCCGGGATTGAAGAGAGGGGCAGTTACATGTACTTCATGGGTCACTAGAATTGCCAATGGCTTGGGGCTTTTGGACAGTGCAGTCATTGCTTATATTAACACTCCACGCTGCATCATTGATTATTCATTCTTTAGTCAAGTTCATATTCTTAGAAAGAGAAACTGAAAAATAATCATGATGTACAAAGGGTATACAAAGGAGATAGAATTGTCAGACCGAACCCTCGGTCTATATTCCGTGGAGAATTTTGTGCTTGATTTGCAGAAACCAGGACAAGCAGTAGGAAGGAGTCCCTCTGCTCAGATCACAAGGAATCCAAATCCGAGGTATCAAGGAGAAGATGCTACTCTGCCGGAGCCAGCCTTCACCAGCTACTTCGATTTTGACCGTCCGGGACCATCACATGCACACCATCAGCCTTGGGAGGACCAAATTCTATTTGATACTGACACTTCTGCAAGTGACCACTGGGGGCCTGGTAACAATGCTAATTATCATCCATAGGAACATGGAGAAACTTCAAGTGGCATCAAAGAGGACTCATGTCTTTCTCTGCATGGGGCTTCCACGAAAGTTACCATGGACCATTCCCTTTTCACGCTCCTTAGGACCAATAGTAGCAGCCGCCTCAGCATCATTATCAGCCGCCGCCGTACCATCATCATCTACCACCGATAGGCTATGATGAGCCCGGCTTCTTTCAGGAAGTGGATGACCGTCTCACATCTCTTGAGATGGGTCAGCAGGAGATCCATAACACTCTACACCAACAAGTGGAGTGGCAGCAGCAGACGACCTAGAGAATTAACGAATTACGCCACTACTAGCAATAATAACAAACCAAGTTCGAGTATTTATTCGGTAAGATGGGATTTATTGATTACACACCACCACCACTGTAACACTCAGAAGTGCATATACATAAGGAATAAATGTGATTTTAATATGGATGTATAATTTTTCACGAAGCTTCACTAGATGCATTAAAGAGAGAACAAATTTTGACTTTTTGATCCGTTGCTCCGATGGATGAACGGAAACCACCAGTGGGTAGAGCTCGTCGAGAGCTTTCTTTTTGACTACTTATTCACATCAATCAGATTCCATATCACAGAGTTACATCATTTGCTAGTTGGGGAAGGAAAAAAACAATATGCTACAGTACCCGTGACCTGCTACAGTACTCGACCAGACCTATGTATGTGCGTGCCTTCTCCCCTGCCCAGCGCTGCCCATAGAGTGCCACATCCCAGAAAAAAAAAGAAGAGGAAGGAGGAGGTGAAGGCTAGGGTTTCGCCGCCGCCGCCATCCTCGGTGCCCGTTGTTCCTCCCGCAAAACTGGGTAGGGATCTTTTCATCTATTCGTTTTGGTCTCAATCCGTTGTTCCTCTCGCTGTCCGTGACGGCCATACCACGATTCGGCGTAGATCAGAAAGGCAAGACAGTCGTAGTGGCAAGTGTCGTCATAAGGTGGAGAAAGGGAAGGAAGGAGAGGATTGCCGAGGGATTGTCACCATGCTCGCTGTGGTTGCTCTAGGTGAGATTTCAAATTCTAACCCACTTATTTGGATCAAGTTCTGTGGATCAAATCATTTGTTTAGAAGGGGTTTATTTGGAGCAATTCCCAAAATTAATTTTCATCCATGTTCTGAATTTCCGTCAGACTGAGCAGTTTCTGTTCATATATGTTTTAGACAATCTTAGTGGCCTTAATAAATTTTGCCACTGTGGACGAAGTTGTAGAGGACTTCAATACCTTTCATTTGACTCTAAGATCACCCTCATAGAATCTGTAGTTTTGGAGATATGATGTTTCTAAGAAGGCTGTTTTGCAGTGATGAGAATCTGGACAGTTTTGGATCTATTCATTTGTTTGCCATCGTAATGGACTAATTTGAACTTGTGATCTAAATGAAAGTTGTAGAGATTTTTATAACCTTTCCATATTATAATAGATCACCTTTTTTGGACGAGTACATCTCCAGTTATGAATTTTATAAGTTTGCTGTCCAGTTTTGACCATCAGAAAAGTTCTGTTAATTTGAGAGGATGTTTATGCTATCTTGGAAACCCCTTATGCCAAATCTTATAATACTGAAGTTGTAGATAATGAAGTTTTGTACCATCTGGTAGATTTTGAGAATTTGTGAATGAATGGTTATATGTATATGGAAAAGAAAAGAGACAGTGCTACGGTCGTGAACGGTAGCGCAGTGGTAGGTGCTTGAATGACGGGTTTGGGACGATCTAGTTTGTTACCCATTGTTTGTGCTTTTTGTACAATGGTGTTGGTGCTAAGACTTGCTTGTGATTAAGTGGTGCACATTTGGATCGCGCTTAGCTCTCACTCTTGAGCTTCGGTGAAGGCAAGTAAACGTGGCATTGTGGTCCACATGCTTTAGCTTTGATGTTTGAATCGCCTCCACTAAATTTTCAGTATCTCAGACTAGCCATATAATCTGAATTTAAAGTTATTTGCTTTACTTTGAAGTATATGATTTCATATCTTGTGGTATTACTTTTGAATTATGAAGTATATGATATATGAAGTGCATACGTTGCAACATTTGCATTTGCACCTTTTTCGTCTATTTGCATATGAAGAAACCGTAGCCAAATTGGTGCGGTAAGTACCGGTATAGCAACGCACATTGATGAGCAATGTGGTTGCAGCCCTCACTTCCTTTTCCTAGGATGTGTGGGTAGAAGTGAAGTCATGCATTTGCATTGCATCATTTGTATTGCATCATTTGCATTGCACTTGGAAATTATATTTATATTACTATGAAGTAGTTGATGTCTCTATTATTATGCTATTTACCTGGTGCTTAATCGAATTGTGATTTGAATAACTTGGTTGAAGCAGTTTGCTTGCTGAGGTTTTCCATAAAGCTCACACGCTTGTTCCTCCATCTCAGGTACATGAGCTTCAAGGATGCCTGGCGGGATGGGAGTAGCTACACGAGTGCACACTTGTTGGCCTAAAGTTCAAATAAACACATTTGTTACAACAACTTAGTTGGTTGTCAAAAGTTTTTTTTGTACATTGTATTAAACACCATAGTTTTGTTAGATGTCTTTGAAGATACCTTTGTTTATGACATCGTAGAAGACTTAATTTAATGTTCAACTTAGATGACGTTTGTTGCTTCCGCGTTCTCTGATAATGTGTTCTTGTTAGATTGTAGTGTGGTAATACTCCAGAAGGGAATTTATGTTGTGGTTCTCTTCTAGGGTGTTACAACCACCACCACCACCTCAGTGATCTAGCTTAGGGGAGGACCCTCGCAATACAAGGTAAGGCACTTCTGCTTTCCCTCTTGTAAATTTTCTACTAGTATTATTATTATTATTATTATTATTATTATTATTATTATTATTATTATTATCTTCCTTAGTTTGAAGTATCAATTTAAAAAAAAGCATAATCAGAAAACCAAATAAAAATTTTGCCTTTATTATATATCTTTCTGCTAATAGTTTTAAGTTTGGCATGTTAAAAAAATGAAAATTCAAAAATAGAGTGTGTAAAATAAGTTTGCTTTAAATTTGTTTAATTTTGAATTAGTGTGCTTTCTTATTTTTAGAGTTGAATAAATAAAAATTGAAATTAGACTCTCTCAGATGAAAGAAAAAATTCTTAAGTTATGATTCCTTTCAAGTACCTAGTTTTCATATTTGAATTCTCCTACGAGTTGTATGAAGTTGATTTAACTTGAGAATTTGCTCTGAAAAGTTGAAACCCGTGGGTAGCATATGCTTGAACCAAAATCTAGGTAATTGATGGATATGAGATAAGAGACTTTGAGCAGCTATTTATCTTATTCTAAATGAAACTTGAATTCTAAAAATTTATCTTTGAAAATCTAAAAATTGATATGATAAGATTCTGCATGGTAAAGTTTAAATTCCTACCAGAGCCAAAATGAATATATCTAGATTAGGAAAACTTCCACATTATTACTACTTGTATTTCATTGAGTTCAATCAAACTTTGTTGTATGCTTTATGAGAGGTTTGTCACACTTTTAAAATCAAGATTCTACCATATATATCATCCATTTCATACTTCTTCCACCAAAAATGTTATTCTCCTACACTGGGAGGAAACACCAAAAATATTCCAAACTCATAGGACAACCATGAAATAAATGCTCTAAATTCCTTTCTATAATCTCTCTCAAATATTTTGTATGTAAAAGAATCATGTGGCTATGCAAAAGCAAAAAACATGGAAAAGTGTCCAAAGTAAAGTAAAAAAGAAAAAGAGAAAAAAAGAGAAGAAAAGATAGCCCATGTTTTCTTGCAATCATTCACAAGTTCAAAAGAGAGAAATTTTCAAGGAGCATAGTCAAATTAGGTTTAGCCACCATAAACATCCTATTCCATATATTTATATGTCTTGATTTGACTATATGACTCAACTCTCTTTGGATCCATCGTTTGACTTTACAATATATGTTTGCAAGTATGTTTCCTCATGAGAATGACATTCCTATGAAATCCACATAAGCTTTAGTGTAGGAACAAAGGCATTACATTTATTGCCTTAGTGAGATCCAAAAATACCACATATATGAGAGACTTGAGTGTGTCATGCAGATAAATCTCTGAGTTTTATTTTGAAAACTTATTAAAAACTCTAGAATGAAGGTTGAATGAGGAATATGAGATGTACTGCTCACTTGATTGTTCTTTCTTTCAATTGCTCGAGATCAGGTGAAAAGTTCAAAAGCTCCATGGTTGAAAGAAATATGAGTAAGTTTGAAAGATGGATCAATGAATTACAATCTGAAGAAGAATTTTTGTTTGAACATAGATGTACTTTTGAGGAGTTGTACAAAATTCATAAAACCCTATAATTCTTAAATTGTAATAAGTTTAAGTTACTTTGCTAAGGGACTAGCAAAGACTTAGCTTGGGGGAACTTGTTGACGGTAGTTATCACCAATTACAAACCATCAACTTTGTGTAACAAAATGATCACCAATAGAAACATAGGAGGTTATTACCGACAATTTTCATGAGTTTTGGTGAATTACTATTTTCTATAGGGATTATTCAGAATGAAAGAAAATAGGGATTAATTTGACAAAACACCACGAAACTTGATCGCGATGAAAGGACACACTAAAAGACTCTAGATGGCACGAAAAGGCACGGGACCAAGGCCAACTCCTTTCCCATTTACGTGACGCAATCCAACCGACCTCTACGTCGTATCTTGATTCTTGTTTCAAGTCAGTTTGATCTAAGGGATGCAGTTCATCCTCCCCGAGGCATCCATCATCATAAGGTCAAGACAAGATAAGAGTTAGGGTTTCTAGAGAGAGATTAGAGCTCAACTTCAAGTTTAGGGTTTAGATCTAGCTAGATATAAGAAGAGTTGGGTGTTACTCAGGATTCCAGATCATCGTCGGGAGATTTGGTAATTATATTGTAATCTCATTATTCGACTTTGTGCTACTTCAATAATATATTATTATTTTTCTATTTATTTTGTTCTTATTTTATTCTAGTTGTATATTTGATATAGTCATGATTAGTAATGATTTTATGTATATGTTCGCAAAGCCTTAGTTCAATTCCAGATTGGATTAGGTGGTAGATATGATGTAGGCGTGGTGCTTATATTAAATTTACCTACGAATGCACCATATATTATGGGACATCAAGTGGTAGATCGTGGGTGTGATATTCTTGTTGAGTCCTATGTAGCGTACTCCCCGAATATAGGCCAAGTAGAACCTGGTTACAAGGAAAGGATTGCTATGTTCTTGATATTCCTTAGTAATGTTCCTTATGCATAGATGAAGGATTGATTATGCTATAAATGATAGTGTATGTACTAGAGTGAACAAAAGACTTGGTAAATATGAAATAACTTAGGATTCTTACCTCTTAACTTATCTCCTGATTAGCTCTATTTGATTCATGAGTCTCTCTCTCATTCGGGAATACCCATTGTTATCTTATTTTATATCTATCATTTATCTATTGTCTTAACCCTGTAAAGATAAGAGTGGTTATTTGATCTTTATCATGAGTATGTATATTTGATATTCTTTCTAGCCATATCATTCTTTCATTTCAAACCCTGTTAAGCTCCCTGTGGTAAAGTATAAATAACGATACCTAGAACGTTCCTAGGTTAAATGCTACAACGGGTGTATTTTATCTATGCGTTTGCGGACAACCTTTATTCTATATTTTATGTAAGTGTTATGATTATAAGTACAACCACATTCCTAGTATCATGTTAGGGATGACAACTTAACTCAAGTGATTCTAAGAAATGTCAACAATTTTCTTGAAAATTTTGACAAGGTTTTGCAAAGATGTGAAGAAAAGCACTTAGTCCTTAATTGGGAAAATGTCATTTTAGGGTTAGAGAAGGAATAGTGCTGGGACACCTTGTGTCTGAAAGAGGAATTGAGGTAGATAAAGCTAAAATTGAAGTAATAGAAAGACTACCTCCACCTGTGAATATCAAAGGAATCCAAAGTTTTCTGGGTCATTGTGGTTTTTATCGCCGATTCATAAAAGGTTTTTCATATATTGCTAGACCACTAACAAACCTGTTAGCTAAGGATATTTCTTTTTAAATTTGCTGGTGCATGTTTAAATTCTTTTAATATTCTTAAAGAAGCACTCATCTCTGCACCAATCATCAAACCCCCTAATTGGTCATTACCTTTTGAAATTATGTATAATGCTAGTGATTATGCTATGGGGCAGTTTTGGGACAAACAAAAGATAAAAAGCATCATGCAATTGCTTATGCTAGCAACCCTCTGACAGGAGCTCAACTTAATTATGCAACAACTGAAAAAGAACTCCTAGCTATTGTTTTTGCTATTGATAAGTTTAGATCATACATAGTAGGAGCAAAAGTAATTGTTTACACTGATCATGCTACCTTAAAATATTTGCTCACTAAGAAAGATGCTAAACCTCAATTGATAAGATGGAGTTTGCTACTCCAAGAAATTTCATTTAGAAATAAAAGATAAAAAGGAAGTAGAAAATTCTATTGCCGATCACTTGTCTAGAATGCAGTTTGAGAATCCACATGAATTACCTATCAATGATTCAATGAGGGATGACATGCTATTCAAGGTCTCCAGATCAGACCCCTAGTACGTGAATATTGTCAATTTTATGGTTGCAGGTTATATACCACTAGGGGAGGATAAGAAGAAGCTCGTTTCTGAAAGTCGTCTCCACATATGGATCCACCATACCTCTTCAGAGTCTGTGCCGATGGCTTGCTCAAAAGATGTGTACCGGCAGAAGAAGGCATTCAAATCATTGAAAGACGCCACTCATCACCATATGGAGGACATTATGGGGTATTCCGCACTCATGCAAAGATTTGGCAGAGTGGATTCTATTGGCCAACCATGTATGAAGACATAAAAGATTTCATCTAGAGATGTGGAGCATGTCAGAAGCATAGAAATATAAATTCAAGAGATGCCATGCCACTCACCAACAATCTCCAGATTGAGCTCTTTGATGTCTGGGGAATTGACTATATGGGACCATTCCCAAAGTCAAAGAACTGTGAGTACATCTTGGTGGCAATTGATTATATTTTCAAGTGGGTAAAAGCCATGCCATGTAGAGCTGCTGATGCTAAACACTCTAAGAAAATGTTTCATGAAATAATATTCCTAAGATTTAGAGTGCCAAGAATGGTGATCAGTGATGGAGGAACACATTTTACTGATAGGAATTTCCATCACTATTTATTGAAACATGGGATTCATCACAATATTGCTACACCATATCATCCTCAAACAAGTGGCTTGGTAGAGACGTCGAATAAGCAAATCTAGAATATTTTACAGAAGACAATCGATGAAATGAGAACTGCCTGGAAAGATAAACCACCTGATGCACTTTGGGCTTATCGTGTAGCCTACAAGACACCATTGGGTATGTCACCGTGTCAGCTGGTGTATAGAAAGACTTGCCATCTACATGTGGAATTAGAATTCAAAGCTCATTGGGCTATCAAAAGATGGAATATGGACTTTGAAGCCGCAGGAGAAAAGAGAAAGATGCAACTCTCTGAATTAGAAGAATGGCAAGAGAAAGCTTATCACAATTCAAGAATCTATAAAGAGAGAACTACAAATGGCATGATAAGAGAATCAAGAAGAAGGAATTTGCACCCAGAGATAAGGTACTACTTTTAAATTCTAGGTTAGATTATTTGGGCATGAAAAACTACGAACCAAGTGGGAAGGACCATTTACGGTGGTGAGCACTTCATCGCATGGAGCGATAACTCTTCAAAACAACGAAGGTACGTTATTCAAGGTAAATGGCCAACATCTCAAAATCTTTTTAGAACTTGATAAACCACTTGAGGTAGTTAAGGAATTAGATTTTATTATACCTTAATTACACCACTGCAATCCTCCGTTGTGAAATAAAATGCGAATATATGTTTTCGGGAAGGAAATAGAGTTAGAAACACACGAGACGAAGATGAGCCCGAGAGGATGACAGGTGAGGCTGGCCGGCCCCACCTCTATGCCACCTAGCCCCCCATCTCCACCTTTCATGCATCGCCAACTCTCATGACCCTTCTACACCCTTCCAAGATAGAGTGGCATATAGTTATGATTCATTCAGATATTCTTTCGCACGGATCTATCTAGGGAAAGATTTTGACCTCTGCTGCAAGTCAACCCTCGTATATAAACAACCCCATGCTTACATCCAAACCCATTCAAGCCTTCTCTCCTCTCCATAGCAAGAGTTCTCTCCTTCTCCAAGATCCAATGGTTGGAAAAGAGATCATACTTTTTGGAGCTGACCTCAACAAGACTCCACCGAAGGAAGATGCTCTGGCCATCATTCTTGTAGAAGAAGCTCTTCCTCTTACCATCATCTCTCTGAAAGAAGTAGTGCTCGTGCCACCTAAGAAGACCTATGGGCAGTCCTACTATGCCCAAGCATGTCAGCATACGCTCCTAGCGCCACAAGAGCTTCTACTCCTAAAGGATGCACCGAAGGGACCAATGGTTGTTGTGCCGAAGAACACCAAGCTGCTGCCTCCATGACCCAATGAGAGGATTGTGGGTGTGAAAACTAACAAGTTGGGGGAGGTAACATGTGTGAAATACACTAATGCCACTCCCTGTATCTCTTTGTATGGAATTCGCGCTACTCCAAGTCAAGTCAAATTCATTCCGCTGAGAGAAGCTCCCAAAAGATCTGCATCTTCTACCTTGAAAAGAGAAGCCAAGTGCCCTAGAATGACCATAGCCATGCTTGAAGATAGGGTCAAATCTCTCAGCAAGCACTTGCGCTTGTTTCTAGTACCCTTCGTACTATAAGTAGGCAGACTGAGATGAATATGCTAGAAATTAACAATCTCAAGAAAGAGAATGAGAGGCTTGTTAGAGAGATGGCTAGGCTATCCAAGAAGGATTAAATTATGTATCTGAGTGATAGGGCACAGTTTAGGATAAGAGTTAGGTTTGTCACTTCAAATTGTTAGGTTCGTTTTAAATATTAGGTTTGGTTTGTTAGCTCAATTGTTTAGAAGATTGGTTTGGAATAATAAAGTGCCCTATTCATCATTAATAAGGCTTTTTGATAAGATTACCTATTCTCTATCTCTCTTTTGTTTTTGGATGTGTTTGTCTCCACATATTATGTAGAAGAGTTTATACATGAAAATAAGTGTGGGGGAGACACATCGCGACCACGGAATGAAATTTGATTAGGAAAATCACAAAATTAGGAAGATAATTAATCAGGGACCTCGTACGCCAAAGTGGGTCCCGAGGGGACACCAACAGGTGCCACCCGGCCACCCTATTGGGTCGGCCGATCCACCACCTCGCCGCCTCACATTGTGTTTTGTCCAAGGTCAGGTTTAAGCCCAATACACTTTAGTTTCATATATTTCGCCTTCCGTTTCAAATAGAATTGAAAATCACAAGCTAAGACATTTTAAAAGAGATAGGAAAGATTATTTCAGTCATGACTTAGGAATAAACCCACATAACACTTTTCCTAGAAGTCTTGTTACTATTGGAAACTTATTTTAGGGACCCCATGATTGCTTAAGTTGTTGAGGAATATGATATAGTAGAATAATGAGAACCTGAATCTTGAAGTTTTGTCATTGGAGAATTTTATTTTAAAAGTAAAATGAATAGCTATACCTCTCCTTTGTAGTAATAGCAATATCCTACCAGAGCTATATATAGGATAGATAAACCTTCTACATATACAACTTGTATTTGTATTGAGTTTGGTCAAACCTTGCGACCCTTGTTGAGAAATTTATCATGCTTTCAAGATCAAGATCATGTACACTCCACATATTTTCTGCTATTCCTACACTAGGAGTACACAATCACATGTTTTCCATCCACCAAAAATGTTTTACTCCAACACTGGGAGAAGACACAAAAATATTTGTTAGGAATAAATGCTCCAAGTTCTTGTAAATGTCTTTCTTGAAATTTTCCAATTGCAAAAAGTGATGTGTGGCTATGTAAAAAAAAGAAAAGTATAGGAAAAACGGACAAGTGTCCAAGTACCTAAAACAAAGGGTACTTAGATGCCCACTAAAAAAAAGAGAAGAAAGAAAGAAGAAGAAAAAAGAAAAGAGAAGAGAAAAGAGATAACCCATACTCTCTAGCAAAAGTTTTCAAGTGTTGAATAAGAGAGACATGTTTCAAGGAGCATAGTAGAATTAGGATTAGCCACTATATATGTCATGGAACCATCCAAATTATAAGAGCACAAGTACAAAAACAATCACCAAAGTGATCAAATTCTCGCACTTGAGCCCATATAACTCTGGTAGTCTAATGAAATCACGAGGGATTTCAAACCAACCAATATACAAGCCAAGATCATAGTGATTCAACATAACAAGTCGCATGTTACATCCATTTCACAAGTAATCCAATATACATCGGAGTTCAACATAGTTATTACAACTTAAATTGAAAAGTAGCGGAAGTAAGGTAATTTGAAACTAACATTTCTCTGATTTCAAATACATGCCAGTACCAAGGTCGACTTCCAACAAAAGCATTAGAGAGAAGAGAACTCAGAAGGATCATGCCCATGATCACACTCCACCACTATGGCAGGATCCAACCAATTCTTGTAGTAGCCATGATACATCACAACCTACAACAAGTGGGAATAAAACCCTGAGTACGAGAAGGTACTCAGCTAGACTTACCCGTCAAAAACCAGAAATAAAGTGACACCAAGGATCATGCAAGGCTGATATAAAGTGGGCTAGCTTGACAATATTTTGCATAAAAGCTTAATATAGATAAGTAATCATTAATGCTTAAGCATCAAGTTAATTATCATTAACCTATCATCTATATTAGAACCTATACTAGAGCACTCACTTGATTTAGGAGCAAGCAATATTAACCATAGCAGGTATAAATTGAGGCAACATTTCCATCATCATCCAATTAACCATCCATTCAATTTAATTGAATCTACCTTGCCACTGCTCAAGTCAAGTGCTCACTAACCGGGAGTGACGGCGATTCGAATCAAATTTCTATCCAGCTGGAGGGGTACTTCTAACACTCACCGCGCAGGCCCTTGCCAGGGTCGCACAAGCCACCTTGGTACAATTCAAGAGTCACGGGTTTGACTGATGCCGCATCCCCAAGGGCAACACTCTGCTAGGTGATAGGTACTCTAACCCCCCTTGGTCTCACGCCAATGTCCCCAAGCACATCCTTACTTCCTCCAAGATGCGACCTACCCTTCGATTCCCGACCTGAACTGTATTACTCGGCTTCGCGGTTGGAACGGCTTATCCGGCCAACTAAGTGTTAGACTGTGTTCAACATGACTCAAGGACGTACAGCGAATTGGTCTTTAAACGACTCAGACGGGGATAGATCCACACCCAAGACCTCCATGCCTCGTTGCTTCACTATCGTCATCCCGCCTAGTCTCCTTTCATATTATTAGCACATGGTTGTTTTCCACAATAACAAATATAGCCAACCGTGCCATATATGAATATCCCTACATCTCGCAGGTGATAGGAAATCACCTGACTTCTACCGCTTAAAGCAGGGCTAAGCATCTACTTGATCCTGGTCTATGTAGGATTCAAGGATTCACATATCTAGACAAGGAGTGATATTGATGCAGCAAGGTTTTCACTCAACTCCTATACATAATGTAACAATATAGATAACACATATATAGCTTTTGCAGTATGGATTCTTATAATGCTCTGGGACTTGCTTGGGATCCGACTCAAGTTAGAGTTTTTCAGATGAAACCCGCTTGGCGAGCATCTCCCAAACTGGCACTTGTCCGATCCTTCCATCTTCGGGATGGATCCACCAAACACCGTCTTCGGGTTTGGCTCCAATGCCACATCCTTCACCCATTTTAGCTAGCGTACCTATATGAGGTGCAACAATGCATATGTGTGAATGCATAGAAGTGCAATAAATAAACCAATCATGCAAGCATACCAAAGTTCTCATAAGCACCTAGAGCTAATTAACTTGATCCTCATTAAGGCATAACATAGAAGATGGCAAGCACATCAATCAAGACACAAGTCTCATAAGATCACAGGGCACTAACCCAAGTACCATCAAAGATATGAGTCACACTTCAACACACTAGCATGGCAAAGTTAATCAAAGCCCTAGAACTAGAATTTGCCACCTCTTGGACATCAGAACAGCAGCTGAGTAATTTAACCACAACAGGAGATCTATAATTCCAAAAGATGTGCAACAAGACATTTTGGAAAGCTTATGAAATTGTATACAATTCATTTAATATCACCTAAGCCTGATTCTCAAGTTTACTAGGTCAAAAATATGAAACTACAGACTCTGGTCTGCCCCAAACAGAGAGCAACCAAATCTGGGACCTGACTTTAAACATCTATAACTCAAAAACTACTTGACCAAATGCCACCAAATTTTAACACAAGCTAGATACGTGAATTATATACAACTTTGCTATAGACAAGATGCTCAGAAAACATCATTAACGTGGGGTAATCTACATTGCCCCCAGAACTGTCCAGAAACCACATTTGCAAGAAATAAATACTAACTTATGTTGCAAACATATAATTAGACAAAACTAACTTTACCAACATGTCACACATGACTAATGAACACCAGAAAACATAGTGTCCATTACTAAATAAATTCTTTTAATACATTTCTTAATTTATTTAGATAATTAGGTGGAATTATGAACACATATCACAGGTGCACAATAAATTCTACAAAAATTAAAGTGGCCTACATATCATCACAATAGTCTACTATACCAATTTCAAGTCTATTGCAGGAGTATAACATCCTCTATGGGAAGGACAAGTTGATTAAGCAAATTAACCCTAGAGAGCAAGATAAACCCAATCTCACTCATCCAGCATCCAATGCTTATGAAATTTTAACCACAGTTCACACATATCATAAGTAGGCTACCATAAAAATTTCACCTCAATTTGAACACCACAACTCAAGATATGAAATCGTCAAGCAAAACAATGTAGATTCACTCATTTAGCAAGATTAAATCAAAACTCTAAGAAAACAGTGAACAATTAATAGGTTTAATATTTTTCTTAGTTAGTAAATGTCATCACAAGACTAACAAAACAAGAATCACTATTTTTGGACTTCTCAAACTCTAAATATGGCTCTGGTCAAGTTATAAGCATTTTTAGGAGCACTTTTAAAGCTTAAATAAAGACATCAGAAAACACCTACAAACACCTAATATTTTATTACTCTACTGCATATATCTCTTCTCAAGGTTTCCAAAAAGTCCACATTTGCCATTTTTGGACTTTCCTAGTAGGAGATATGGATTTTCAAAGATTAACATGAAATCTGAAATTCAAATTCAGAATAAAATAACCCTAGCCTAACTTGCTAGGTACACCCGGATGTTTACCCAAACTTGCCACTACTTAAACTATCACGCGGGACCCGCTGCCCGGTTGGACCCACCTATCATATACACAGAGAGAGACAGAGAGAGGGAGATGTCGGTCTTCTTCTTCCTCCCGACGGCAGAACAGGAGAGGTCGGGGTCAGCCGGTCTCCGGCGAGGGGGTCGCCGGCGGCGGTGGCTAAGGGTGGCACGAGCACCAGGGGGTCTCTGCACCCTTGCTGGTGCCCCTGGCTTAGCCCAAGGAGGCCTGTGGTGGCACGGCCACCACAGCAGGCGGCGGCGATGGCACTGCCTCCGACGGCCGAGCTGCTCCGGTGGGCTCCGGCTCAACCGAGGTGCGCCAGCCATAGAGGAGGATGAGGCGGAGGTGTCGGTGCATGTGATTGAGCATAGGGATGGCTGGAGTGATGGGATAGCAGTGGTCGCGGAGCTTGGCCGGTGGTCATGGCGGTGGCACGCTCTGCGCGACCAAGGCAACCGGCGAAGGGACGCAAGAGGTGCAGCGCGACGTGGAGAAGGTGATGCCACGCACGATTGATGACGAGGAGGTGCGGAGGCAAGGAAACGTAGGTGGTGAAGCTCAGTTGGCGCCGTCCATGGTGGCTCCGTGCTCATGAGCAAGGAGAGCGAGGTGCAGGGAGCGCGGAGAGGCGAGTGAGGGAGTGGAGAAGGATGAGGAGGGCACGCTGACGCTTCTCCATCACGGCCGTAGGACACAGGGCGCGTGGAGGCGAGGCGGGCGCTTCGCTCATGCATGGACGACACGTTCGGGATGCATGGCTCCCGTTGAGGATTTCCACCGAGCAGCTGGCAGGTGCCAGAGTGGGCCAGTTGGAACGCGTTTTTGGGCTACATCCGGGCCGAATTGGACTATGGGCCCAAAATAAAAGTCAAAGCCCATACAAAGGTCTACAATTTCTATATAAGGTGTAAAGTCATTAGAGCCACGGATTAGGGAATAATTAAGCTCCAAATAGGCACTGTCAGCGATCTAACAAAATGAGCAACTATTTAAATTGATGGTCGAGACTAAGTCAAATTGATGCCATACTTTTACATTCTCTTCTCCAGAATGTCTACTCCAACTTTCATTAAGGGGTCAAACCAAGTTGCTTAACAAAATCTCGAAAACGTGACATGTCAATCAAGTTGACTAAACTCAGCCTTAATTATTTTCTAAGTCTGAAAATAGTTGTAGATTTAAACTTTGGTCCACTGTTTGACTTATTTCCAAGTTGAATCAGGGTATGATCCAAAAACAAAGTTTGTTGTACACAACTCAATCTACAACTTTTATTAAAGGACCTTGAACTAGTTTAGCCTAGTTAGGAAGATATAGAGCTCCAAACTAGGGTACCCAAAACTGAAACTCCATTATGACTTAGCCAAATTTATGAGATCCAAAACAGCACTTTATTGAATCTTAGGAGCTCTATTTGACTAGGTTAGAGTCCAAACTAGCTCTTGACCATTAAACAAAGTTTGTTCCACACAAGATGAATTATAACTTTTGTTTAAGGTCAAATCTCATAAATAGTACAGAAGTCAAACTTTCACTTTGGTCAAAGTAGCAACTTGATAAAGCCTAAACTTGGGTTTTAGGCCAATCGGGGCATTTTCTTGACATTTGCTCGACATGAACCCTTCATGACTTTTGTTGTAGAGTTCATCTAGAGTCATTTGGGCAAAGTTGCAAGGTTTGGTTGATGGTCTATAATTCCATTCACTTAATGGTGCAAATTCCAATAGGAATGGAACTTATCATTTCATGTGACTTTTTGATTCCAAACTTCATGAAACTTTACTAGGGGTCACTATAGATAGAGAGTCATGTGAGACACATGAAAGAAGTGACATAAACACTCACTTGCATTACCAAGCATGAACACCTAACATACACACTTGAAACACAATTAACAAAAGTACGTTGCATATGTTTCAAGGAGGTGTTGCAAGCACATTCCATATACACATGTCTCATATGTTCCATGCTCATATATGAACAAATGAGGCTTCGGCTCATGCAATGCAAGTGTCCAAAAAGCAAGCCTAACACCTGGGGTGTTACAATATATTCCACACACATGCACATCTTGATCTAAGAGTATGACATTTTTCTCCTTGGATTCTTTTTCTAACTTTACAATATGTGCAATGCAAATATGTCTTCACATTTTTGTACCTACCTGAGATCCACATAAGCTTTTAGACGCAGGAAGAAAGAAGGTAATATCATTTATGCCTTGGTAAGGATCCAAAAATACCAGATATATCAGTGATTTGAGAGTACTACAAAAGGAGAAGGTAAGCTATGTTTTTGTTTTTCAAAATCTCAACGGTTTCTCCGATTAACTCAACTGAAAGAATAAAGGTGATCTGTTTCACACTGTTCTATTCTTCAACCACCTAAAGTTTCATGGTAGACACTTTGAATCCTGCAGTACATGCATGACTAGAAACAGTCGTATGTTGATGTTTTGTTCTAGAGTTGTCTTAAGTAATCCATCCTTTTCTCGAGGATGAGTAAAAGCCTAAGTGTGGGGGAGCTTGTTGACGATAGATAAAGTATATCGTGAACCATCAACCTTTCTTTCATAAATGATCAAAATAGATAAATACTATAGAGTAGGAGGTTATCACTGACAGTTTCTATGAGTTTTGGTGAATCTATATTTTCTGCAGGATCTATACAGAAATCACCAAAGAGGACCAAAATATCAAAAGAGATCGCAGAATCATTTCATCATGAATACACGGGAAGGTTCTAGAGGACACTAGAGGACTCCACACCGAGGGTGGGGATAAAACCCTGCCAGGTGGGGCTGGCTGGCCCCACCCCTATGCCGCCTAGCCCCCTATGGTTGGAAGCCACCACAAGCTTCAGGAGTATTCTTCCACCACCTCCAAGGATGCATCTCAGCCATACGTGAAGTCGGTTTGATCCAAGGGCTCATATTCAACCTCCTGGGCTATAAATAAAGGGCAAAACCCCCCTTGAAGTCAAGTCAGATCCAGACTCAGAAACCCTAATTCCTATTCCATCAGGATCTAGACCAGCAATCAAGAGAAGATTAGTCCTCTATAGGATTTAGTCTTAGTTAGAGATAGAGAGATAGAGTGCAAGAGTAGAGTTCTAGAATAGTTTTGGCCTGTCGGTGCTCTCTTGTGCTATATTCTACGGGATAAATTCTTCTGGAGCTTGCTTCTAAGATTCTTTGGTAATCAACTTCTGATTCAAGTAAGCAATTTGTCTCTATTGTTCTTCAAGTTTGCAACTCTCTTTTGAGTGCTTTGATCTTTGTAGCTCCTTGATTGAAGTAGTATTCATAGTGTAAGCATGGTGCTTAGACTAGGGTTACTTGTGAATATCCCCTATTGGCCGGAAGGTGGTAGATCGCGTAGGTGACAACTGTGTGGAGTCCTTTGTAGTCCATCTCCCGTTTATAGGATTTGGTTGGCCAAATGGTGCTCGTAGGGAAAGAACTATGATTTTATTCCTTGGGAGACATCACCCATGAATTGAGCTTTAGTTGACAAAGTTTATTGAGACTAGAACTAGACAGTCCTTAGTAGTCTTCTTTATTCCCCTTTATTATCAGACATTGATTGTGAATTTGGATTAAGACTAGATAGTTAGAACAGACTCACATATTGTTCCTTTGGGTTCGATATTAAAACCGAGATTATCTTGGTGAAGTGCTACAACGGGATAGATTTATCTGTGCGCTTGCGGATACCTTATAACTTGTGTGCATTTAATTTATACCAACAGTAACACTAGAGTTGTAGTTGATAGCATAGACGTGGTGTCTAGGCTAGAGGCTACCTTCGTTCACCTCGTACCCTCTGGTTGAGGGGTAGACGGTAGGTGGTGATAGCCCTGTCCATCCCTTGTAATCCCCCATGGGTATGACGTAGAGCCATAGGTCGGAGGTACCTGGCAGACCAGGTATACGCCGGTGCCTAAAATAAGCAAGTAGAAGTAAAGCTTATCTATCGAAAAGACTCAAGAGCCATAGAAATCCATCTCTACCCTTTCCAACTCTACCCTTGTGTTGTCCTTGGATGAATTATCTCAAAGAAATACCTCCATTCCCTATGGAAAATACGATACCCTGAATACTTTCAGGTGAAAGCTACAATGGTAATTTCGTGTGCTTACAAAATCTTTCTGTTTGTGTTAAGAAATACCAACAAGCTTTTTGGCACCATTGCTAGGGAATGGTTGCTATTTTCTTTGAACCTAGTTCATCCTCATATTTGTATGCTTTATTTTTATAAAAACAAAATACTCTTCTTTTATCTTTTCTATCATGAAACCAACATCCGTTGCAAACCCTTCTACTTCAAAGGGGGAGTTCCTTGAGCCATCACTTATTTCAAAACAAAACCGTTCATCTGGCTATGAACTCCACCCTGGCTTAATAGCCATGGTTTGGGTACTACCCTTTTTAGGGCATGAAAATGAAAACCCCTGCCATCACCTATGAGACTTCGAGGAAATGTGTTTGTGCCTGAGCATCTCGAGCATGACACAAGAAACTCTAAGGTGGGCATTGTTTCCCTTTTCTCTCAAAGAGAAGGCAAAACAATGGTACACATTTGCCGTTGGAAGTATGAATGGGGACTGGGATGATCTTAAAGACAAGTTTTGTCTTGCATTTTTCCCCATGTCCCGTATCGGCTCTCTACCAAGGGCAATCCTCGATTTCGAGCAGTGTGAGAAGGAGTCTACAGGTGTAGGCTAGGCCCAGTTTTCAACATTAATACATGTCGGCCTAGACTTGTCATTACCCGATGGCATGATTTTGTGTCTCTTTTGTTCGGGTCTTGACATAGATGCTGACATATGCCTAGACATGACTGTCGAAGGTCGTTTCACACACAAAACTATGACGGAACAAGTAGAATTTCTTGAGCACTTCATAGCCAAACACACTTCTTCCATCATAAGAACTAAACCCCTCTAGGCAAAAGTTATGTCGAGTGTGGGGGAGTCCTCGTTAGTCGAATCCAAACTCACACCATCCCTAGGTTCGACTTATGAGCCCCCAGCCGAACCACGAACATCGAAGGAAACAATGCTTCATCCTTCAGAGTTCCCTATCAAATTCGAGGATTATGGCAATACCTCAAAGTTACCATGGCACGAAAAGAACATAAGGGAAGTTCCCCTAAAGCAGAACCACCAAAGGAATGGCTAATGGAAGGGAAACATTCTTCTCAAGCAATTTAGATTCATTCACCTTCCATGGCCATAACTTCTTCATTAAGGGGAACCACCGTAGAAGCCCTACACAACCCCACGGTCGAGACTAATATCATGTCCAAATTCCTTACGGAAGCCCTTTTGGGGAAAATGTCGCTAGTCTCGACCAACAAGTTCTTCAAAAGTCCTTTAGGACTATTTTTTGAGTGTTGTGGGATCGCAAGGGACGTGCCAATCATAATTGACAAAATCAAGGTATTCATAGACTTCCATATCTATGCCATCCTTGAATTTGATATTCTCATAGGCTACCCTTTGGAAGATCTTATTCAAGAAAAGTTTCCCATGGGGGCCCTGATGATAACTTGGGAAAAACTGCTTCTTCCACTCACCTAGAAACCCCAATGGAGGAGCATCTTCCCAACCATTACCCGTTTGAGGAGGCAAAATTCATATCCCCGTTCATTTCACCTAAGCTTGCTGATGAAACTAAACAATCATTGTCACCCTCACTTGAACCCAAGACATGTCCCTCTTGCCATCCGAACATTGATCTCGATGATGGTCGAGACTCAACGTTGATTCAAGCATGATGTATCTTTTGAAAAAGAAAATTCTTGTGCCATGGACATGTTGCTTAGTGCCCCGTGCCCCTATGAGGATTCCAACTATCTCCTGATCCTCATTTCAAAACTTTTTAGGAGAATGGTTGTTGATATCTTTGTTTATCACAAGTACTACAGATCTCGTAGTTGTAATATGGCACTAACCTTGTAGCTTGAAACAAAATGCCCAATGGTTGATGGTGAAGTTGGGAACTATACCACCATTGATAGGTGCAAGAGAAAGTTCCCACGGTCAAGCTTGCGACCATAAAACAAAGCACTGCCAGGGATACCCCGAATTATCATAAAAATATAAAAATATATTTATCATAAAAAGCTTTCCTTTTAATAATAGCAAGAACATGTTTTCAAATTAGTATGCACCTTCGGGTATTCTTGGTTACTAACCCTTTTAGGATAAGATCAAGAAGAACAAGGTGCATATGATGCTAAAGAACATGGGAGCTGCATCAACCATACACGTCGATGTACTTTGGTGATAGAACACACTCAAAGGAAGACCTCCAACATTGCACACTTGACTTTTACTCAAAAGTCCAAGTGTGGGGGAGGGTGGTGAAAATCTCACTACAAAGTTTCATTCACAGGTCATCTTGGGTTAAAAAATGGTGATGTTAGCTCTACCTTGCTACAAAAGAAAAAAGTATTATAAAGAAAATGATGATAAAAAAAGAGAGAGAAAAGAGAAAGCTAAAAATTAAAGAGAAAAAATATATATATACATAAAAAGAGAGAAGAAGAGAGAAGGAGGACGATTCTCCCCTCTGAAAAACTTTCTCTGCCACTACAATCAAGCCACCACTGCAGCAGTCTCACAACTTCCACCTACATATGCTGCCAGTAAGAATACTCAGGTAGGCAAAGGTAATGTTCACCAACTCTTTTATTTGTCTCCATAAAGAAATAACCTGCTCATACTAGCTCATGTTTCTCTTGTTTATGATGTGTGCTCTGGTTTTGGTGTATTTGTATACAGTACATATACAGTACATCCATAGGTCTTTTAAATTAAGCATGGTACTTAGGTTAAAATGACCTTCTTTAATCAAAATTTGACATGGTGTTGAAATTTGATTAATGAACTTTAAGTATTACTTTCATAAACAATGAAAATAATCTTTTATGGAGATGAATCAAGGCTATGTTCATTTTGCAAAACTTTACCTTAGCTTTGTTTATGCTAAATGATAAAAAGTTGGGTGAACAAATAAAATAAATAAAAAATAAATAAAAATTAATAAAAAACTATATAATAATAATAATAAAATTTAGGCTTCCCGGTATTTAGACCGGTAGAGCCCTTGTTGTTTCTATTTTTGTTTCTTTGTTAATAAAAGCATGTACAAGAATAAGTGTGGAGGAGATGTCTCAAGCATGACACGCACACATTCGAGATCTCCTACCCACACATTGCACAAACATCCGACGATCCATCGTGTAGAAGGATGAGACAAAAAGTTTCAGAGAGGATTGGCTAAACCTTTGGTTGAGCCAAACCACATCTGAATCCTTTAAACCCCTTCCTCTTCAATGGTGGTTTGTGCAAACTCTACCCTCAACTCTCCCAAATTTTAAAGTTTAAAACATTGAACAAATTAAAAATGCACAACAAATGTTGCTCTACCTCCCTGCAAATTTATGAATCATAGTTCATTCAAAATTCCTAAAGTGACATGTTCATAACTTCTTAAAGATAGCTCGCATGAAGTTTGTTCCACATACATGTATTTATGCTTGTGGGAAAAATATTCTAATAGGACAATCATGTTGACTAAGTTGTTGAGAGGTGTGACATAGTTCTGACTTAGAAATCCTACCATTTCTATTCAAGACACTTGGAGAATTTGTTTTGATAAAAATGTTATAAAACCATAGTATCACATACCCCTCAATTGGTAAGAAATTCCTACCAAAGCCAAAAATGATATCTTGCAAGTTTTGAAGCCTTCCACATTTGCTACTTGTTATTGTATTGAGTTGGGTCAAGTCTTGTTGACCCTTGCTGAGAGATTTATCATGCTCCCAAGATCAAGATCACGTACACCCAAATACACTTGCTGCTCCTATACTAGGAGCATGCAAAAACATGCTTCCGTCCACCAAAAATTCTGCTCCTATAGTGGGAGTAGACAAAAAAAATGTTAGGTAAATATTCCATGCTCTAAAAGATAGTGATCTCTCTCTCTAACTAAGTGGTTTAAAACAAGTGACATGGGCTATGCAAAAGTGTGAAAAAGAAAAAAAATATTTGGACACATGAAGGTCAAAGAAGAAAAAATAGGGACACATGAAGGTCCCAAGGTATTAAAAAAGATGAGCACATGAAGGCTCTTATATATATATATAATGATAGCCATGTCTCAAAATAAAAAGTTAGAGAGAGTTCATATCTACAAAAGGAGTATAGTTTTTAGTTTACCTTTTTCCACACACATGCACATCTTGATCTAAGAGTATAGCACTTCTCTCCTTGGACCCTCGATTTAACTTTACAACATATGCAATACAAGTATGCTATTTTGTTCATCCCTGCCTAAAGCTCCACATAGGCCTTTTAGAAGTAAGAGAGAACAAAAGAAGGCAAATGCTATGCCTTGGTGAGGAAATATACTCCACTGAGTGATTTGAGAGTGCCATTTGAGGAGTATAAAGTGAATTATGCTTTTGTTTGAGAAAACCTCCAAAAACTCCAAGTTGCTAAGATGTGAAATTGGGAAGATGACTATTTTGAGATCTGTTGCACTTTTCAACAACCCAAGGAAACATGTTAGCAAGCACCACATATCCCACTTGCATAAAAGAATGTGTTGGAATAACTTTCGTGTATAGCTGTATATCTTGGGATGTTATGTTCATGATTACTTTTCTCCCCAAGCTTTGCTCTAGGATGAGCAAAGAGTTAAGTGTGGGGGGCTTGTTGGCGGTCCTTAACTCACATTTTCAACCACCAACTATCATATAAAATGAACCAATATGGTCACCAAGCTTAGAATTAGGGTTTATAACTAACGAATTCCACAAGTTTTGGTGATTGGTCATTTGTAGGAGGGCATTTGTGGAAGTACACATAAAAATGGCTCAAAATCATAAGAAACAAAGCGTAACACCATATTGTGCTAAGCAACATAAGCCCAAGGGGAGGAAGCCCACAACCAAAGAAATTAGGGCCTATACAAGGGGAAGACAAGCCCATAACCAAGGCAAATCCACCTCAACTTTGGGAGACACCATCGTGGACCATGTAACAATGATCACAAGGGGTGACCCACCGAAGATGGGGCCCAAAGGCCCCAGTAGGAGTGCAGCCACACTGCCATTAGGCCCATTCGGGCTCAAACTTCATGGGCCACCTCTTACCGCCTCTCCAATGACGGTTCAACTAGTGAAGGCAGCAAATTCAAAGCTAAGGTGGTGTGTACCTTCCATGTGAGGAGATCCAGGGAATATTTCAAGGAATACACCCCTCCTCTCCACCTATAAAAGGAGGGCACCTCCCCCTCTCATGACAACAACACTCAAGGGATCAATAGCTACACTACTAGAATAAGAGCATCATTCCAAGGGCTTATGCCCTAGTAGCTAGCTAGAGTTGAGAAAACGAGATGTGAGGGAGAGTTTAGGGAAGCACCGGGCTTGTCCATGACTCCCAAAGCTTGTACCTCGATGAACACGTGCTTGGTACCCTAACAGGATCTTGGCTAAGTAAGTGTTCATGGTTCTTATGGTCTTTTATATCTTTTGATTAGTTGAGCTTTACCTAAACTTGTTTGTGGGTTCATCATTCACCCTTGTAGCAGGTGCTCTAGTTAGAGGGTCCTTGATAAAGATGGATCGCCCTACGTAATGCTAGAGTAGTAGTCGATAGCGTAGACGTGGTGTCTAGGCTAAATGCTGCCTTCGTTTGCCTTATACCCTTCAGTTGAGGGGTAGGCGACAGGTATGACAGCCCTGTTTGTCCCTTGTAATCCCTCACATTCGGGTATGATGTAGAGCCATAGACTGGAGGTACCTGGTAGACCAAGTATACGCCAGTGCCCGAAGTAAGCAAGTACAAGTAGAGTTTATCTATCGAAAAGACCCAAGAGCCATAGAAATCCATCTCTACCCTTTTCAACTCTACCCTTGTGTTGTCCTTTGATGATTTAGCTTGAAGAAATATCTTCGTTCCCTATGGAAAATAAGATACCCTGAATACTTTTGGGTGAAAGCTATAACGGTAATGTCGTGCGCTTGCAGAATCTTTCTGTTTGCGTTAAGAGATACCAACATACCTCAGTTTGCTCTCAAGATAAGGATTCTTGTGATGATGCCTCTAATGGTAATGTCACCTTCTTCCACCAAACTCGTCTTGATTTTGAGTTTTGATTTTGGTTTGATAGGATTAGAACTTCCACTTGTAGAAATCTAGGGAATCAACTGACTCCCTCACACTTTGCTTGAAATGTGTCCTGCTCATAAAGACAAGGTAGAGATCAAGTGCATGGGCTCTGTTGGTGGGAGAACACCAATAGAACCAAAATTTTATTCATTCTTCTTTAACTTTAGGCACATGGAAAAAGATGAAGTTATGCACTTTGTCCAATTATAACATGGGTGGTAAAATCAGAAGATTGAGCATGAATGTAGCATTTAAGTATATTTGGCCAAAAGGATACCCTTGGAAGGATTGTCTATCTATGAATAATGTATCAATCTTTACATGATTATGGCTATCATCTTACGGAGATAAGATGTGCAATGTTTTAGCTCATTTGGTTAAGATTATGAAATCAAGAAGGTGGTGTTGGGAACATACTAAACATGTTAAGTTAATCAAGTTAGATCAAGTAGAACTGTAACTCAAATATGTTTGTTTCTTATTTGTGTGCCTACCAGAATCAAGGAAAAACTTCTTAAATGATGACCATCTACCTTAGAATGTTACCTTTATCATTGGAGCGTGATGACACCATATGACGAAGGGTAGATGACTCGTGATGGTCCTTCCCTTTTGCTTGAAGTTTTCCTTATTCAACTAGCCTCATAGCTTGAGTCATTCATGAGCTTCTTGTTCTCCTAGATTGCACCCATTCTTTCTTATCCTTTTGTCATACCATCTTTTTGCTCTTTGATTTTGCTATTTTGTTGGATCTTCTGCCTCACCCTTTGTTTTATGCCTCAATAATTTGTTTTCACAAATGATCCCCTATTGGTGAGGGCTTATTAGGTCTGTTGATCAAAACCTCTCCTTGCATTTAGATTTTCCTTCCATCATCTGATCCAGGACATGAAGATGCGACAAGTTGCATGTTCTTCTCTCGTCAACCTCTCTTTGATTTTCATTGATTCTTGGTTGATGTGATGCTATTCATTTGAGCTATAGACTTGAGTTCCTCCATCCATGATGAATGAGCTATGTCTTCCTTTCACAAAGTTATTGGAGTTCATCATGTGCCTTGCTTCATCTTCGATTTGAATTCATCTCGTGACTTACCCAAATTGAATTGAGAGTTTCCTGCAGGGGTTAGTCCAACAAAATGTCCAATATCTACTAAAGCATACCATCGGCTCAAAAATCAACCTTGACACCATGTCTAATTTGAATTAGGAAGGCATTTAACCTAAGCACCATGCTTAATTTAAAAGCCTTTGGAAGTAAAATCAGCACACCTTTTGGTTCAAGAATCAAACTAGACACCTTGTCTAATTTAATTCAGGAAAATAGTTTAAACTAAGCACCATGCCTAATTCAAAAGGTGTATGAAAATACTTCAAAACCTACACATACTGTAGTAAACAAAGGTAGCATGAAAGTATTGTAGAGATTTATTCAAATAGAGATGAAAGAGCATGATTGTTGTTTAGTAAATTGAGCATGGCTTAAAGGTAGAGACAACCAAAATAATTTAGCAATATGGCAAAAGATTTTTTAGAGAAGCCCATCCCCCATACTTGAATTTTGCAAATGCAAAATAAGTTTGGATGGATGTGATATGTTGCATGATAATTTGTTGGACATACCTTGTGTCGTCATCCTTTATTCTTTTTTCTTCAAACCTGGAATGGTTAGTGACAAAAATACTCAAAGGAATATTTTCATAATTATATTTCTATTCTCATTTCACAAGGGCATTTTAGCAAAAGGTGAAAACTCATATTATTTCCCAAAAGTGCTTGCTTTAGGACAGAAGCTCATCCTTGGGAAACCTTTGAATTGCACTTCTAATTGGTGAAGTGATTTCCCCTCCAACACCAACCTTTGTGTGCCTATCTCAAGATTCATGCCAATAAGATTTGCAATATTTATGATAAACATATGCATCTATAACCACCCTTTTAGAGTCTTATGAACAGTGAGCATGAGGGGTTGAAGATCTCGTGTGCGGCAATGTTAGAGAGACCAATTGATTCAGGAGATTTCTCATGTGAGTATGGATTTGATGAGGTGTTAATGAAGTAGCTTCCATGCTTGCTAATGTAATCTTCCTTTTCAAGCTCTAGGGTTGATTCTTCATGAATGTCTATAGGTGACAACATTGTCTCCATCATTCCATACCTATGACATTCATTAGATGTTTTATTGTACAAGATTTCCCATGGATTGGTGACTCGTGGGATGATCTTGTCTAAGGCCTCATCCATCTATTCAATGGCAATGGCACACAAGTTCTTAATATTTTCTAGCCATTGTCATTGCTCTTCTTGGTCTTTCATGGATCCTTTCGGTGGATTTCTAGGATCATTATGAGACTTAAGAGCATAAGGGGAATCATCGAGGTCAAAGATGGGTTTAAAGATCGGTTCAGATGAGACATCTAATGTGGGCATAGAAGGGAAGATGGTAGAAATGGTTTCTAGATGGGTTGGCTCTCTTTCTATGGCATCACTTGACATGCCACCCTTGAGTTCTTCCTAATAAGGACGCTTTCTAAGAGATCTCTTTTTGAGAGGATTTGAATTGTATTCACTCGAAGGTCTCTTGTGAGGCTAGAATTTTAAGCTTTTCCCACAATCAACACCAAAAAGATCATCCTCGCAAGAAATTTCAAAAGGTTGAATTTCTTCTTCTTTTGGAGGATTTGGATTCTGGGATATTGATGGTTTAGGGTTGATAGCTAAATCTTGGAATTCGAGTGGTTCTAATTTAGCTATCAAGACTTCTTCTTGCTTGGGTGATGATTTCTTCTTTTCCTCGGAGAGTTCATTATGAATGCTAGTGTAGGGAGTCTTTCCACTATTTCTATCAAGCATAGACCTTGCTTCACTAGCAGACAAATAAAGGAAAGCTCGTCTAGAGGCTTGATCAAGGGATTGTGCAGAATCCTTGCTAAGACCCATATAAAAATGTTAAAGTACCAAGTCTTGAATGGCAAGGTCCGGGCCAGTGATGATGAGGTCATTAAAATGATCCCATGATGTGGCAAGAGATTCTTCTTCTAGTTATCTAAAATTTGGAACCTCTTTTCGAAGGCTAACCACTCTAGAGATAGGAAAGAAACATAAACAAAATTTAGAGCATAACATTTCCTAATCTCCTTGCATACTTCCTAAGATTCGACTATACCATGTTTTAGCTATTCCCATCAAAGAGAACGGAAACAACTTCCATCTTAAGGTCTTATCAGACATGCCAGCGATACGCAAGCATGCACAAGTCTATGCAAACTCCCATAGGTGTGAGTATGGGTTTTTGTTGCCTTTCTCCGAGAAGGATTGTTCTCGAAATAGTTTTATTAAACACGAGCGCAGCTCATAGTCAGGTGTTATGATAGGCTTCGAAGATTTTGGTGGCTTTAGGCTTCTGCTCGTGGGTTTAGCATATTGATATATAGGAGTGGAATCCATAATGAAAAGAATAAAAGAATAAAATAAAAAAAATATAATGTACAAGGTTAAGCTAGGTTTAAAGTTAACTCAGCAACTATGTCCTCGGCAACGGCACCAGAAAGCTTGTTGGTATATTTAATGCACACAAATAAATCCACAAGCGCACGGATACCACTGTAGCTTTCACCCGAAAGTATTCCAAGTATCGTATCCATAGAGAAACGTGTGAGAGTAACTACGTCTAACTTAAACTGAAGTAGCAACAAGACTTAAGATAATAGGAGTATAGAGAAGATCACAAAGGTCTTCTAGCTCTAACTACGATAAGCTATGTCTTCTATTGTTCAACTGGGAATATTACTAGATGCTCAAAAAAAAGATGCTAAAAAACTAGGAATATTACTAAGGGAAACACAAGCAGAGTATGTTTTCTATAGTAACTAAATCCTGCTAGGCCTACAAACAGGAGGTGGACTATAGAGGATTCAATGAGGCCATAAGAGTCACCCTCGTGAGCTACCAATGATCCAAAATGTAGGGTACATCCACAAGTAACCTGATCTAAGCACCACGCTTACACCTACAATTACTACTTTAACCTAGAGCATCCTATAGATTAAAGCACTCAAAGAGTTGTGAACCTGATGAGCAATACAAACACGATGCTTACTTGAATTAGAAGTTGATTACCAGAGAATCCTTAGAAGCAAGCTCAAGTAGATCTTGATTCCACTAGGGTACAAGCCATAGAGAGAGCACTGATAGGCCAGCACTTCCTCTAAACTCTTCTCTCACTCTCTATCTCTCTATTTCTAATACAAGACTAGATCCTATGGAGGACTAATCTTCTCTTGATAGCTGGCTCTGATCCTGATGAGGCAAATATGAATTAGGGTTTTAGGATGGCTCCAGGGAGAGGGGTATAGGGTTGTATATATAGGGGGATAGCATCAATTCTGGACCCTCAGATCAAACCGACTTGAATAAACGACGTAGAAGTGATCTTTAAGGTGGTAGGAAACCGACGTAGCGAGAAGGGGCTGACACATGGCTCCCATAGGCCAACCAACCTATAAGTGGGCTAGCTGGCCCCCATGTCAACCTCTCATGGTCATCTTCAATGGAGAGTCCTTTGGTGTCCTCTGAAACCTTCTAGAGTCATTTACACCGCGGTTAAGTGCAATTTACTTTGACTAATAGGTTCACCTTAACGGTTTTCTAGATAAACCCTGCTAAAAACACAGATTCACCAAAACTCATAGAATTTGTTAGTTTAAACCCCTATACCTATGTTTGGTGATGGAATTAAGTATATATGTAGGTTATGTTGATGGTTTATGATTGATGTTAATGACCGTCAATAGGCTGTGAGGCCCCACGGTTTCCACGGTTGCGGAGGTGGGTTCCTTCTCGACAAAGCTAAAGCATTGGTTTAAGCAACCCATTCCCCCCGTATGTCTCTCGGGAGGTGTCCCTCCAAAAATTATGGGGCCGTGGCATGGCCTCAACGACAGCACTACTCGGAAAGATTGTTGGAATTCCATCGGTCGTGTGCATCCCCTACCTATAAAAATAGAGGAAGTGGAGGAGGGTTAGTAAGCCTGTGCTATAGCTTTTGTATTCTTACCTTCCGTCATTTGTCGTGGTTTTCCTTGAGCTTTTGTTCATCACCTGTGGCCGACAAGCGTGCGAGGGCAGAGACGGAGGATGAGGGACCCACTGGGAAGCACATGTTCTAGGGTCCCATTCTTCTCCGTGAGGCGTTGGTGTGTCTTGGGTAAGTGTGAATCTCCCCTTGTTCTTGTCGACTAGAGGAGACATTTGAGGGAGTTATCCATTATAGGGCGGTCTTGACAGTGTGTCCTGCTCTAAGACCCCCTGCTACGGGGTGCTCCGTTGTCATCACAAATCCTGTCAGGATAGGGCAGCGACGGGGGAGGCGTTCTTACCATGGTGCAAGAGGACGACGTGACATGTGAAGCCTTTGTAATGTCACCTAGGAAGAGAAGCAACTAAGAGAGTATATCTCGGTCGTGAGGGCGGTGCTTGACACCGCGAACGAGGAGGCCGGCGAGGACAAGGTCACGGCTGTGGTGACCCAAGGAGAGCTCACTGGTAAGTTGAATCCCACCTTCTTTGGGATTTGCCTGATCTAGATGGCGATGGTTCTAAGTCTTTCCTATTTTCTCCCTAGGTGCTAGGGAGCAACTGGCTGCCACGCAAGCCAAGGTGGCAGAGTTGCGGTGGGCCAGCGAAGATCTGGCTGGGCAGTTGGCGGAGGCTACCCATGAGTAGGATAGTGCAGATGCTAGGGTGCATTCCTCCGCTACCCTGGCACAGTCTAGTAGTGAGCATCACTCGGTGCTTCATAACGCGGCAACCGCTGCCATTACAATGGTGTTGCCAGCGAGGATGAATGTTCTTGATCGGCTCCGATGCCTCCCGATGCAGATCCGGGAGGTGGCTGCTCACGGAGTCTGCCATGGAGCCATAGGGACCTTGACCATGGCTTGTCTCCATCTTAGTCATAAGATGGATTTGCACAAGGTGGCACCTGGGTTCTCAACAGCGAATGAGATTCCCAACGACGTCAACCTCCGCCGGTTGATATCGAGTTCAGCGATTATGCTGAGGCAATTGCCACCGCTGTTGATGTAGAGCAGGTCATCAAGGATGCCCCCCTTTATGGGTAGATTCTATACCTCTTTGTAAAAGAAGGTATAATAAAGTTTGGGCTTTGTTATTATTTGATGCCTCTGTAGATCAGATTCTTTGTGCATGGTGATTGTGTGTGATAGTATGTAGCCCCCGAACTCTCGGGCGGGCTAGCATGGCACACCCTGAGGGTTAGAGTCACATCACAATCATCATGAATCCCATAGGGTAGTTGACGTCCTGAGACCGTCTTTTAGTTCTATGACAAGTATTGTCACGCATGTATAGCCCCCAAGCAGTTCACTCAGGCGTCATTCAACTAGTTATTATCGAACTTCAAATAGTGTGATGATCAGTTAGCATAGCTACGCCAATATTGGCATTGTGACCCATAGGTATCTCGTGGTATTCTTAGGGTCGAGATGCTTGAAGGTGTTTGTCACATAGGACCAAGGCTTTACTCAATCCAGGGAGAGAGCATGAAGCTTTGGTTCATAGTGAGTCTTGATCAAATTCAAGTGGTTCATCTGACTTGTTTGGGCCAAAACAACATTGCCTAGAGCAAGTTCTTGTTTAGCATAGACTGCACGCCTTTTTATTTTCCATCTTCCTTCGTCTTTAGTGTTTGATGCTGGTTTAAGATCTTTAGACTAAGTACCTGGGGATTATTTCACCCGAACAAAATGTCCAGGTTGAGTCCACGCAAGGTCTTGTTAAGTCACTTTACCATTTCAAGGCCTATAAGACTTTGATCGGCGGAAGGAAAGGGGAACAAGTGTGTGGTCCGTAGGACGGCCTCTGTAGTTCCATGATCATAACGGTAGGTCAGTGTGACCTTCGATCATAATAACTACATATGTTTATAACTGGGTTAGTCTGATACAGCCAGCCCCCGAGTGGTTCGGGGATGTCATCCTCGAGGTGCCCGGGGAGGTATCGATATACATTTGCATCAAATGGATATATATATATGAGTTCCTGCATAATGTAATGCGACAAAAAACATAAACCAATAAAGGTGAATTAGACATAACTGATAGTTGTCGACTATTGCCCTAAAACTTGCTGAGTTCTTGTTGCCAGGCTATGTCCTCAGGAGCAGGAGTCACCATTGGACCCATCCTTGTGGCCCGTCACCGTCCGTCTCGCTCGAGGGTAGCCTCTTTGTCGATGAGGGGAGATCTGTTTAGGTTCCCTACCCTGAATGAAGGACTAGTCAGGAATGATCTGATCCTTTCATGGGCAAGAACATAACAGGATGACTGGTGCAGCCACATAGTTATGCATGTAGACTAGCTCGTAGAGCCTTCGATCTTGCTTGACTTGGGGGTGCTGTCGGGTGGTTCTGCTTGGTGACCTATTGGCCGATGGGGGTTCCCTTCCCATGGAGGGAGGGGCGACAGACCCCTCTTACACACGGTCATCAACCACTAGGTGTGGGTGCACAGCTTGAGTCGGGAGTATCCTGATGCAGGGTCAGTGCCCGAGTAGTCGGCTGCGCTGCCCTGTTACCCTTCCTAGCTATGGGAAAGGTCTCATCCTTTCATCGATGGGGACCGTCTAAGTCTTGATTGCTTGTTCGGGGATGATCCGATATTGATGTCTGACGTATGTGGGATGGCTTCATCATCATCACCATTGGAGTTTGAGTTCTCGACTAGCTGGTCACAGCCATAGAGAAAACGGCGAAAGGCCTCTAGATCGATGAGTCCAGAGACGTCAGCATCATCCCACCAATCTTGTTGATCGAGGGTGTCTTTGGCGTCATTGTCGTCGAAGTCTGAGTTCTCGAGCAGCTGGTCGCAGCCATAGAGAAAATGGCGGAAGGCCTCCGGATTGATGAGTCCAAAGATATTAGCGTCATCCCACCAATCTTGTTGATCGAGGGTGTCTTCGGTGTCGTCATGGTCCGTCGATCCCTGCAGCTAGTGTTCTTCCGTGGAAGGTTTTGTGGGTTCCACCGCAGTCTGCAAGAGTGTCTTGCCACGGGTTGTTGCTGTGCGCCTTGATCTTCAAAGATCGAGGGGTGTCACGGTGAGTTATAGGTATCGGATCTGATGTGGAGTCGAGATCTGTGGTATTGCTGATGTGAAAAGTGGGGACGACCTCACCTTCTCGTCCATCTTCAACAAAAAGATGAGTGTAACACTTTAGGTATACCATGAGGGCGTCCAGTCCGGCGTCCACAGCCTCCTCTAGCCCAGCAGCAAAAAACATGGATCTAGAGGGACCGCTCTTCATTAGTGGGCTCAGGTTCCTAAAGGCACAGATCCCCGAATTGATTGGCAATGAAGTCGAACTTGCTAAAGGTGATCCTCTTGCCCGGCTGCTCCTACTCTGGTTCATCACAGATGTTGAAGATGACTCCCATCTGAAACACAAAATTAGTCTGAATGTGAATGGCCCCTACCTGGCGCACCAACTATTGGATTGTTTTTCTCCAACAATATCAAGCAATGTGATCACATAGACGGAATCAGATGGTAGCACACGAGACATAGAGATTTATACTGGTTCAAGGCATGGTACATGCTAATCCCTACTCCAGCGGTGTGGCTGCTCTTGTATTCGTATGCTCAATTACAGGGGTTGTTGCTCCTAGGTACGAGGTAGATGGAGTTGGTGGAAGATTGGATCCCGAATCCGAGGTCCCTACCCTCCTTTATATAGGCAGGAGAGGTAGGGTTACAGGGAGGGTGATCAAACTATCAGATTGTGTTCCTAGTTTGTTACAACAGATTGATCCTAGCTATCATCCAGATCCGCCCGTCTTGGTTTACCTTGATCTCCACGTTGGTTGACTGCATTAGCCCTTGCGGGCCTTCCCCTTGATGGTTACCAGGCCGATAGCTTGGTGGTGCTTAGATATACAGATGGTGCAGGTACCCCTGGCCTATATCTCTAACACTAGAATACAAGAATTAGGCTAAAATGACATCAAGATTATTCATTATTTAACCCAACATTCTATTTCACTCTCATCCTCTTAACCACTGACATCAGAGTAACAACAGCCTTTGGGGATGCCCATCCCCTAGCATGCTAAACTTCAACTTCACTTGAGCTTGGCTCAAGCGGTCATCAAGTCTGAAGTACCAGCAAAACAACTTATCAACAACACCGTGAGTACATTTCATACTCAGAGGACTTATTCCAACATACATATTTGGTGGATGCAAAGGAATTAATAGGCATTTGTAACTTTGCATAAAAGCATGACGTTTGTTAATGCTCATGATTCTAACTTAGCAATTGTATTATAAGTATCAATTGAGAGCAATGATTAACTGATCAACTTTATAATTCATCTCATAAACAAGTTCATTCAATCAAACTTTGTAAGGTCCAAATGGCTAGAGGGGGGGTGAATAGCCTATTTAAAAATCTACAAGCTTCACTAAACAACCACGTTAGTATAAAAGATGGCTAAGCTAATTCTAGCACTAGCTCAACTACACTATGCAAGCCACCTATACAATTCTAGTGAAGCAAGGCTATGATCTCTAATACACACCAACAAGACTAAGTCACTAAGCTACTTACTCCTATGTGATAAAGGCAACACTAAGCAAACTACACTAGGACTAGTATAAGAAAGTAAAGAGCAAGTGACTTGATTCTTATACCAATGATGTAGAGAAGTAATGCACTCAAATAATCAATCACAATGAGCAACCACAAGAGAAATCCTCGGCAAAGAGATGACACAAGATTTTTACCGAGGTTCACTTGCTTCCCGGCAAGCTACTCCTCGTTGTGGCGATGCACCCACTTGTCGGTTCGCGAGCTAATCGACTATCAAGAGTCGAGCCCTCGGCGGGCGCCGCACAACCACACACAAGATGGGGATCCTCCAAGCCACGAGCTCCACTAGAGTATCCAATTTGTGAACTCCCACGAGGAAGGATCAAGAACCCCTATAACACTTGGTGAGGGCTCCAACAATCTCCAATTGTGAGCTCAATCACCTCCGCTGCTCCAAGCCATCTACCGTGTCGGGAAACACGGAAGAGTAACAAGAAATCCACAGCAACTCGAAGATCAAGTGCCTCTAGAATGCAACTCTCAAGCAATGCACTTGAATCTCACTCAAGATGTGCAACCAAGCAAAGAGATGAGTGGAGGGGTTGTTCTCTAGCTCGAAGGATGTCTCTAGGTCTCAAAATGTGCAAGAGTTACCCCCAAACCCCGGCCATCTTCTATTTATAGAAAAAGGGGCACGCAGCTAGCTTTTACCAGACGACACAGTGCAAAACATGCTGACCGGACGCACCGGTCAGGGTGACCGGACGCATCCGATCACTACAGGACAAGCGAAAATAGTGCGCGTCAGAAGTAGCCATTGTCGTGACCGGACGCACTTTAGTGTTTGACCAGACGCGCTGCACCCAGCGTTCGGTCAGAGTCCAGAGAGCTCCCACCGCGACCGGACCCGTCCGATCGCACATGACCGGATGCGCCGCGCGTCCGGTCGACTCTACGTCTTGCTCTGCCCTCTGGGTGCCTGACCGGACACTCCGGTTCCATGAGGGACCGGACGCGCCGGTTGCAAACCCTAGCACCTGCGCGCCTGACTGCTGCGATGAGCTGACCGGACGTGTCCGGTCAAACCATGACCGCGTCTGGTGCAGCGTCCGATCAGCCTGGTGACCTCCGTTCACCTTCGTTTCTTTTCCGACTTCTAGCGTAGTGGAAAATAGGCGTTGGAGGGAGAGAGGAACCCAAACCCCTCTCTACCACTCAAACTCCACCGCCTTCGCAAATGTGCTAACACCATCAAGTGTACACCACCATGTGCATGTGTGTTAGCATTTCACAAACATTTTTCAAGGCGATATGTTAGATCTCTACTAGATCCTAATGCATATGCTCAAGAAATTGATCTAGTGGCACTTGATTTCTGAGCTAACCGTGATTGCACCTCTTGATAGTCGGCTATATATCCTAAATCCGGTCAATCACTTCTCCACTCATCTTAGACCGGCAAAAGAAAAACCCTATGGTTATACCTTTGTCTTGCGCTCTTAGATCCTTCTCCTCCACTTGAACATCATGTCCATTATTTTATGTGTATTACTTCATGATCTTGCTCATCATTTCATGCACCAAATCATGTGGTCTTGTGGCCATCTCTCCATGTCATTTCCACCTCCATCACATGTTGCTTATGCCTAGCTTAATCACACTTGATACAATAGCATTAGCAACTTGGTGTCATTAATTACCAAAACCAAACTTGGGCTTTCAATCTCCCTCTTTTTGGTAATTGATGACAACCATCACAAAGGTATGAAATGAAATCAGTTTTCAATTTCGATAGTATTAGATCCCCCTACATATGTGCTTCCATGAGTTTGGTTCAATTGTGCACATATGTATGGATTTGAATTTTGGGAGAGTTACTACTATCAAATTGATGCTAAGGTATATAGAATGGACCTTTGAAGCGTGATACCAATCAGAGTTGCCAAAATATACCATCCTTAGCACCAAAGTAGCTAGACACCACTTGTAATACATCACTTGCAAAGATCACAAATACTAAAGTACCCCGTGAGATCAACATTATAAGCAAAGATGTCTAGATACCACTTGTAGAGCTACTCTTAACAAATCATCATTCAAGTTCTATTTCAAGCATACACCATACAATCATGAATATGAATTTAAGCTTTGCAATGCAACAATTCATCATGTTAATGCACAAACAAATGCAACAAATAATTCATGAGCTTGCTCCCCCTACTTGTGTGCTCAATTTTAATTGATCCCTTTCCAATGTCATATCTTTTGCTTTCTCTCCCCCTTAGTATATCTTTCTCCCCCTTATTATACCTTTGTGACTTACTTCTCCCCCTTTGTAACTTAACTTTTTATCTTTGTGACTTTTCTCTCCCCCTTTGTCAACAATCACCAAAAAAGGTGCCAATTTTAGTGAGAATTAAGTCAATCAATATGATGGAGTCCAAATTATGGTTCAATCTAGATCACTTGCCTAGAATATGTAATTCGGTTTGATCCAAGGACAAGCTTCTTCACACCTCATAAAGTATAAGGGTTATCTTGATCATGTTGAATTACACATCATGAGCTCATTTTCTAGATTCAACACTAGGTTTGCAAGCCCACAAACCTGTCATATGCCACCACTAGATCAATCAAACATAGAAGCAATAGTGGTACCATCTATACATCAAAATCATTTGATTTTCATGAATGAGCCTATTTGTCATGCAAACATGTCTATATGTTCTAACCATGTCCTTGGCAAAGTATGAATGATATGACAAACAACTTTACCTTGCATTGTCGAAGGGGAGGCATGTCATATAAGAATGTGGGGGTGCACTCATTTCAAGTTGGAGAAGTCAAGTATGTTCAATTCATTCTTCAACTTGTAAAACCTTTTCTCATCAAGTGGCTTTGTAAAGATATCGGCTAGTTGATCTTCGGGGCTAATGCCTTGTATACAAATATTACCCTTTTGTTGATGGTCTCTTATGAAGTGATGCCTTATGTCAATGTGCTTGGTTCTTGAATGTTGAACCAGATTTTGAGTCATCTTGATAGCACTTTCATTGTCACAAAACAATGGCGCATTCTTGAATTTCATTCCAAAGTCATTCAAGGTTGCTTTCATCTAAAGCAATTGTGCACAACAACTATCGACACTAATGTATTCAGCCTCGGCGGTAGATAGTGCAATACTATTTTGTTTCTTTGATGACCATGAAACAAGAGACCTTCCAAGCAATTGACAAGTACCACTTGTGCTCATTCTATCAATCTTGCATCCACCATAGTCGAAGTCCGAATATCCAATCAACTCAAAATTAGACCCCTTTGGAAACCATAATCCAACATCATGAGTGCCCTTAAGATATCTCAATATCCTCTTAGTTGCTTTCAAGTGACTTTCTCTAGGTGAAGCTTGATATCTTGCACACTTGCACACACTAAACATCACATCCGGCCTAGAAGCGGTGACATAGAGCAAACTTTCAATTATAGACCGGCATTGCTTTTGATCTACCATGTTGCCACTAGCATCAACACCCAATTGATCATTTGTGCCCATTGGTGTACTCATTGGCTTAGCATCTTGCAATCCAAACTTCTTGATCATGTCCTTGATGTACTTGCCTTGACTTATAAAAGTGTCATTCTTCATTTGCTTGATTCGAAGTCCAAGGAAGTAACTAAGCTCTCTAATCATAGACATCTCAAACTCATTAGCCATCATTTTTCCAAACTCTTCACAAAAATCTTGATTTGTTGATCCAAAAATAATATCATCAACATAGATTTGTAATACAAACAAGTCATTTCCAAGCTTCTTGGTAAAGAGAGTGGTGCCAACCTTTCCCATCTTGAACCCTTTAGAGAGAAGAAAGTCCCTCAATCTCTCATACCATGCTCTAGGTGCTTGCTTCAAACCATACAATGCCTTCTTTAGCTTAAAAACATGGTTGGGCTTCTTGTCATTTTCAAAACCAGGAGGTTGCTCAACATAAACTTTTCATTGATGTAGCCATTGAGAAATGCACTCTTAACATCCATTGATAGAGCTTGATGTTGTGTGCACAAGAATATGCTAATAAGATTCTAATTGCCTCCAATCTTGCAACCGGTGCATATGTTTCTCCAAAGTCAAGACCTTCAACTTGAGTGTAACCTTGAGCTACCAATCTTGCTTTGTTTCTCACAACTACACCATCTTGATCTTGCTTGTTTCTAAAGACCCACTTAGTACCAATCACATTATAGTTCTTTGGCCTTTCAACAAGTTCTCAAACTTGATTTCTAGTGAAGTTATTTAGCTCTTAATGCATGGTATTTACCCAATCGGAATCCTTCAATGCATCTTCTATTTTTTTAGGTTCTTCAAGTGACATAAATGAGTAGTGCTCATAAAAAGATGCTAGCCTTGATCTAGTTTGACACCACTTTGAATTCCACCAATGATTTGATCCAACGGATGATCTCTTGCAATGCTAGTAGGTTGGAGTATTGGGAGTTGGTTACTTCCACTAGCTTGACCTTGATCTTGCACTTCATTAAGAGAACAACTAGAGCTTGCTTGATTTGTATCAATTTGCACACTTTGGTTGATCACATGAATATCATCATCATCAACTTGCATTGGTTTAACATCACCAATGTCCATGTTCTTCATTGCTTTTGCCAATTGATCTCCTCTCACATCATCAAGATTTTGAGCTTTATTTTGTGATCCTTGGGTTTCATCAAACTCAACATCATGAACTTCTTCCAAGGTTCTATTTGTTAGATTCCAAACTCTATATGCCTTGCTTGTGGTAGCATAACCAAGTAAGAATCCTTCATCACATTTTTTTCAAACTTGCTCAATCTAGTACCTTTCTTGAGAATATAGCATTTGCAACCAAAAACTCTAAAGTATACAATGTTGGGCTTTCTTCCATTCAATAGCTCATATGGTGTCTTCCCAAGCTTTCCATGGCAATAGAGACGGTTGCTACAATAGCATGCCGTGTTGATGGCTTCACTCCAAAATGAATGACTAACATTGTATTCACTTAGCATTGATCTAGCCATATCAATCAAGGTTCTATTTTTCCTTTCAACTACACCATTGGATTGAGGAGTGTATGTTGGTGATAATTGATGTCCAATACCAAGATCATCACACAAATCTTCAATTCTTGTGTTCTTAAACTCACTACCATTGTCACTTCTAATCTTCTTGATGATAGTCTCAAACTCATTTTGCACCCTCTTGACAAAAGATTTGAATAGATCATAAACATCACTCTTGTCATAGAGAAAGAACACCTAAGTGTATCTAGTGTAGTCATCAACAATCACAAAACCATACTTGTTGCCACCAATGCTAGTATATGTTGTTGGCCCAAATAAGTCCATGTGTAATAGCTCAAATGCCTTTGATGTACTCATTTCACTCTTACTAGGATGTGCATTTCCAACTTGTTTGCTGGCTTGACAAGCACTACAAGGTTTATCTTTCTCAAAGGTGACATCCTTCAAGCCTCTAACTAAGTGTCACACCCATTTTTAAGGACAAAAATAGGATGTATAAAAGACTCATGTGCACCCCAGGAAACAGTCGCACACATAAGTTGACAAATTACAAAGTATCATCACAGTGCTTATTACATAACAAATAAATATTTAAGACATAGTCTTGAACGATAGGTAATAATAACTAATAGTAATTCTTCAGCGGAAACTCCACACAGGGACACGGTTGACTGGTTGACATCAAGACTAGTACTCATTCCGATAATCTTCCTCATTATCTTCATCTGTTATGGTGGAAATAGCAAGAGTGAGTCCATGTCGAACTCCACAAATATAACACAGGGTTCATGTGGCTCAAAAGGCTAGACACTGTTTAACTGCATTTAGCTTTTAATCATATATTAGCAATTGAGTAGCATCAAGATAATCCACTTCCCATTAAAGAACCAATGATCAATTGCAATAATGATAACGAATAACATTAACAAGAGCATAATAATAACAACAGTAATTAAACATGATATAACAATGGTGATCATCTATCTGTAAATGTTCCAAGGCCGCTCGTATCCGTGAGCACGGCTAGTATACCAGTTTTTAACTCTGCGCAGAGGTGTACACTTTCACTGTAAGTCATGATTTCCAAATGAGTGGGGAGATCAAGCCCAAACACCCAAAAACCATATAAAGCCACTCAAAAGTTCGTCTAACAAGTTAGGGCCATTAGATTCACTCGGCAGGCAGATGTAGAACCCCCCTTCCCTGTGGCACAACAACCGCAGCCTATACACACTAGGCCAGGGGCTCGCACTACACCCAAAGTGTCAAGCCATTCTTACGCCATTTAAGGTAACCACTAACAAGCTAGAAAAGGTCTCTTGAACAACTAGAGCCAGAGCCATATAGCCCTCACAGCTGTACTGTATATCCCGGATGATCACGTACAGATAAGTCCTTACGGAGAGTAACTAGAGCATCAAAAATAATACACATGCTCTAGCCCCCTTTTAACAAAAATTAAATCATCTTAATAATTGGTTGCTTGATCCATTAATCATATTGCAAGATCATTGTTCTTAGTTTAAGCACTAGCCATAGCTACCCATATGCATACCCAAGGTTGACAAGGAATCAAGACATCAAGCACTAAGTTATAATCTCTAAGGTTGTCAAGGTAAGCACATGCATATGTATGATCATTTTGATGAATAGGTAGCAAGGATAGTCCTGTGTTATACTTGCCTTGATCAAAGCTCTCCAAATGATACTGCTGACTTGGCTCAAAGTAATACTCCGAATCGTCCAAGTACTGCTCACCTTCTATACTCGATCATCAATCAACAACATACATGCATCCAATCAAACATACACGAAGCAAACAAATAGATATAATTAGAACAGTACACCAACAGTAACAAAACAGTAATAAAAGTTTATAAAACTCTTCTACACGTTTCTACGATCACACAGACGCAAAGATCACCAAAATCGGAGTTAAAACGTAAAAGTTATGAATTTTCTAAGATTTCATATAGATAAATAAATACTTAATTATAAACTCGAAAAATAAATTATCAAAACTAACTGTAAAACTATACTAACATGTAGAGTTCGCAAATACGAACCTAACGCAATTTGAACGGATCAAATCGAAGTTAAAACGAAGATTTTATGACTAAAACAATTCCAGTGGCAAAACTGTAAATTGCTGAAAACGTATTTTTGATTTAACCGGATGAAAATACGTTTTCAAAATACAAAAGCGTAACCTCCTGGAATGCGCCAAGGACCGCGGGTTGTTTACTAAAAACCACAGGGTCTCTTTAGAAAGTTTACCCGCGAAGGGGTATCTTCTAATCTGGGCCATCGATCTCGAATCGGACGGTTCACGATCACCAGCAACTACACAGTGCAAAGTCCGGCCCTTCTTCCTCCAATCCGGCCGTCGGCCGCCATGCCCGCCATGGCCACCTCGCCGGAGTTCTTCGGCCCCGCAAATTCCGACCACCACTCAACCCCCTACCAACTCCAATCGGTGGAGAAGCTCCACGCGATCTCATCTACCCGAAAACAAACTATCTACGGTCACCCGAACGCAACACGCGACGACAAGGGGGCGGCGGCTCCATTGCCGACCGGCGGCAAGCTTCAAAGCCTCGATTCAAAGCTTCTCTACATCAAAGAAGGGCACGGGAAGAAAGAGGAGGAGATAGCGATCTCACCAACACGAAGAAAAAGAGTCCGCACCGTCCCACAAGCTCCACCGACGACCAACCGAACCCGCCAATCACCTAAATCCTAAACCTCCGATTACTTGCGGTAGCGATCACGTTTTAGATGAAAAACGGAAAATAGAAGGTCCCCTCTTCCTATTTATAACCTCAAAACCGAAATCGGTAAGACTCCCTAGCTAACACGGCAAGAAATCGATGTCGGCTTCATCGTGTCCGGGTCGGCTATGGGAGGTTGAAGACAACCGACAGCCGGGTCCCACCGGTCAGCGGCTCAAGAAAGGGGGAAACAGCTGCTGCGGCACTGGGCCGACTTGGGCCGCGCGGGCTGTGTCGCTGGGCCGGTTCGGGCGCAAGGAAGCAGGCCGACTACGAAGAAAAACAGGCCGGCGATCACTGGGCCGCTGGCCTATCAGGTAAGTTTCTGTCTTTTTTTTTTATTTATTTTCCAAAACTTATTTCAAATAGAAATTTTCTAAATCAAAGCAAAATAAAATAAATGCACACCACAAAATAAATTAAGTGCAACAGCATGAATGCAACACCAACATATTTTATTATTATTTTAAATTGGCCATTATTTATTATCTAAATTATTCCAATTTTGTTATCTCAAAATTTGGGTGTTACAAATTCTACCCCCCTTAAAAGAATCTCGTCCTCGAGATTGAACTGCTTACTCAAATAACTGCGGATATGATTTCCTCAATTCATCCTCTCTTTCCCAAGTTGCCTCTGCCTCTGAATATCGATTCCACTGTACTTTACACATCTTAATAACCCGACTTCGAGTAACCCTCTCAGCAGTCTCTATAATCTTAATCGGAATCTCTTCATATGTAAGATCCTCCTTAACAGTCAATTCTTCCAAAGGTATCTGCTCCTCAGGCACCCTCAAACACTTCTTAAGTTGTGAAACATGAAACACATCATGCACCCCAGATAAATTCTCAGGCAACTCTAATTGGTAAGCAACTTCCCCACGTCTAGCAATAACTTTAAATGGTCCAACATACCTTGGTGCTAGTTTACCTTTCATGTTAAATCTCTTCACACTTCTCATAGGTGACACCTTCAAATAGACATAATCTCCTACCTCAAAAACTAGATCCCTTCTCCTATTATCAGCATAACTCTTCTGACGAGACTGTGCCACTCTCAAATTCTCACGAATCACTCGCACTTGATCTTCTGCGTTTCTAAGAACATCTGTACCAAACACCTGAGATTCACCTGTATGATCCCAAAACAATGGAGTTCTACACTTTCGTCCATACAAAGCTTCAAACGGTGCCATCTTAAGACTCTGTTGATAACTATTATTGTAAGAAAATTCTGCATAAGGCAAACTCTTATCCCAACTAGTTCCATATTGCAATGCACAGGCTCTCAACATATCCTCTAATACCTGGTTGGTCCTTTCAGTCTGTCCATCTGTCTGTGGATGATATGCTGTACTAAAGTTCAATTTAGTTCCTAAAGATTCATGCACAGCTTGCCAAAAGTGCGATGTAAACTGCGTACCCCGATCAGACACAATTTTCTTTGGTACTCCATGCAAACATACTATCCTTTCCATATACAAGGTAGCTAATTGTACTCCCGTGTAATTAGTCTTGACTGGAATAAAATGAGCAACTTTAGTCAACCTATCCACTATCACCCAAATAGAATCATAACCTCTCTGAGTACGCGGTAACCCCACTATAAAGTCCATACCAACTTCCTCCCACTTCCATTCAGGGATCTTCATTGGTTGCAACAATCCAGCAGGTCTCTGATGCTCTGCTTTCACCCTCTGACAAGTATCACACAAAGCCACATACTCAGCCACATCTCGCTTTAGTCCAACCCACCAATATTTCTGTTTAAGATCCAAATACATCTTAGTACTACCAGGATGAATAGAATAAGCTGACTCATGAGCTTCACGAAGAATTGCCTGTCTAATAGCTTGATCCTCAGGTACACACAGCCTCTTTCCAAACCACAAAATTCTATTATCATCCATTCTAAAGCCTGGTGACTTACCAATCACTATATCCTCCGCTATCTTCTTTAGTTTCTCATCCTTCAATTGACCCTTATAGATCTCTTGCTCTAAAGTAGGTTCTATTACTAATTCCATTGCATTAGTAACAATTCCCAAGTTCAAATATTCAAATTCAGCACATAACTCACTAGCCATAGACAATGTTCTTATCTCATGGGCATAACTCTTCCTACTAAGAGCATCAGCTACTACATTAGCCTTACCAGGATGATAGTGTATCTCAATATCATAATCCTTAATCAACTCCAACCATCTGCGTTGCCTCAAATTCAGATCTGACTGAGTGAAAATATACTTCAAACTCTTATGATCAGTGTATATATCACTCTTATGTCCAATCAAATAATGTCTCCAAATCTTTAAAGCATGAACGACAGCTGCTAACTCCAAATCATGTGTAGGATAATTCAACTCATGCTTTCTCAACTGTCTAGATGCATATGCCACAACTCTGCCTTCTTGCATAAGAACACATCCCAAACCTTGACGAGAAGCATCACAATAAATAGAAAACTTCTTACTCAAATCTGGCAAAACCAAAACAGGCGCTGTAGTCAACCTCTTTTTCAACTCCTCAAAACTAGCTTGACATTTATCTGACCACACAAACTTGGCATTCTTCTCTAATAGAGATGTCATAGGTTTAGCAAGTTTAGAAAACCCTTCAATGAACCGTCTATAATATCCAGCTAAACCCAGGAAACTGCGAATCTCACTAACATCAGTAGGTGGTTTCCAATTCAATACATCCTTTACCTTGCCTGGATCCACTGATATACCTCCATTAGAAACAATATGACCAAGAAAAGAAACTTCCTTCAACCAAAACTCACATTTACTTCGCTTCGCATACAGTTTATGCTCTCTAAGCTTCTGCAATACCAACCTCAAATGTTCAGCATGCTCTACCTCTGTCTTGGAAAATACCAGTATATCATCAATAAACACTACCACAAACTTATCCAAGTATTCCATGAACACCTTATTCATCATGTACATAAAGTATGCAGGTGCATTGGTCAATCCAAACGACATAACAGTATACTCATACAATCCATACCTTGTAGTAAAAGCTGTCTTTGGAATATCAGAGGCACGAATCTTCAACTGATGATATCCAGAACGTAAATCAATCTTAGAGAACACACAAGCACCTCTCAACTGATCAAACAAGTCATCAATCCGGGGCAAAGGATACTTATTCTTGATAGTTACTTCATTTAGTGACCGATAATCAACACACATCCTCTGACCACCATCTTTCTTATCAACAAAAATAACTGGTGCTCCCCAAGGTGATGAACTAGGTCGAATAAAACCTTTTTCTTGTAATTCTTTAATTTGTTTCTTAAGTTCTTCTAATTCATCTACTCCCATCCTATATGGTCGTTTGGCTATAGGTGCAGTTCCAGGTAATAATTCAATAAGAAATTCAATGTCTCGGTCAGGTGGCATACCTGGCAATTCATCAGGGAAGACATCCGGAAATTCCTCAATCACTGAATTCTCCTTAATAGTATCTTCAAGCTGATTCACCACAGCGGTTGGTTGCTTCTGCACTGCTACATTCACATTGATTTTATCTCCATTAGGTGCAGTCACAACTACCACTTTCTGCTGACACTGAATCTCTGCCTGATTTTGCATCATCCAGTCCATACCCAATATCACATCAATCCCAGATGTTCTCAACACTATAGGAGTTATCTTAAACTCTACCCCCCTTAATACCATACTAATCGGAAGACAACGATTACTAGTTTGCATGGTACCTCCAGGTGAATTTACTAAGAGAGGTTCTTTCATAGCTAGCATGGGTATACTATGCATTTTAACAAAAATGTTGGATATGAATGTATGAGATGCTCCAGAGTCAAAAAGAACAGTTGCAGGAATGGAATGTACATTGAACGTACCAATCATAACTTCTGGTGCATTATGAGCTGTATCAGAAGACACGTGATTCACCCTTCCAGCACCGGATTGCCTCTGATTGCTCTTCTGGCTCTGAGGAGTCTGTTGGTTCTGCTTCTCAGGACAATTATAAGACAAATGACCCTCTTTACCACAGACAAAGCATCTAATAGGAGTGCTAGGAGTACTATTCTTTATGGGGGTAGCATTGGGATTTCCAGTGCGAGGAGTCTGTTGCCCAGTCTGCTGATACTGTTGACGCTGTGGATATGATGAACGCTGTTGCGACTGATTGTTTTGCCAATTTTGGGACCACCTCTGATTTGAATTGCGATTCCACTGGCTAACCGGTCCCTGAAACTTCTGATGAAAGCCATGCTGAGAATTTGTGCGTTGACGGTTGTTGCTTCCTGAGCCTTGCACCTTCATCTTCCTCTTTCTATCCATCTCCCTACGCTCATTATCCAGCACAATCGCTTTGTTCACCAGCTCTTGAAAACTAGCATAGTTATTCCCCTACAACTGCAAGCGAAGATCATAATATATTTCCTTCAAGAAAAGACGCTGCTTGTCTGCATCTTCCCTAACTTCATTGGGAGCATAGCGAGCCAACTGGGTAAATCTATCATGATATTCACTAACACTCATCTGTCCCATCCTCAGGTTTCTGAATTCTTCCTGCTTCAGCTCAATTATACCTTCAGGAATATGACGAGCTCGAAAATCTCTAACAAACTCATTCCAAGTGATAGGAGGAGCATTGTCAGGGCGTGCAGCCTGGTACGACTCCCACCAAGTCTGAGCTGTCCCTTGTAACTGACCAGATGCATACAACACCTTTTCCATATCATTGCATTGAGCTATATTCAGCTGTTTCTCCACTGCCCTTACCCAATCATCTGCTTCTAAAGGATCAGCAGCATGAGAAAACACTGGAGGGCGTCCCTTCAAAAATTCTCCACGCTTATCCCTTACTTGAACAGGTGGTGGTCCTCCAACAGGGGGATTGTTCTGCATATGCTGCATAAACATCTGCATCAGCTGATTCTGGGTTTGCATGAGTTCCTCCATAGTAACGGGTGGATTAGCACCCCCACGACCTCTGCCACGACCTCTGCCTGACATCTGTTTCCAAAACACAGAAGATGGAATTCAGTACAATCCGAGATGATGTATACAATAGATAAACAAAATCTGATTTTCTGGGCGAACTCCAATTTCAGCAACTCAGTAAAACTGTCATATCTCGAGCTACAGATGTCCAAATCAGATGATCTTTACATGGTTGGAAAGCTTATAAAATTATCTACAACTCGTATTCACAACACTTTTTCTGATTCTGTCAATAAATTGGTCAAAAACTGAACGTAACAGAAACTGTTCCAGATTTCCAGACTGTGCAGTAACTCCAACTTGAAACAGGTATATCTCTTAACTCATAATAGATATTAAGGTGATTCTTGTGGGATTGGAAAGATATAGAAGTCTAATTACTCCCAGTAAAATTTCTTAAATTTCTCATGAACGGATTTTAAGTTATTTCTAAAACATCCCAGACTGATCCAAAAATCAGCAAAGGACAGAACTAATTTAACCTCATATTCAACTAATATATCTTGATCAAACTTAATATTCTTAACCATGGAATTTGTAGACATGTCTACAAAACTCCAGCACACATTACAAAGATCCAAATCACACATTATCATAATAACAATCCATCAATCACACAATTGTTCACACCACAAACTGACTCTTAAAACAATCCAAACTCGAAATTAACTCGCAACTACTATCGTTCTTATTGCATAGGGATTTTTCCTATTTCCTAATTAAGCTTCTCATAAATCTTAGGACGACCTAACTCCGCCCTTAATTGGTCAATCTCCTTGTAAGCTTGCTCCTTAAGTTCTTTTTCCTTCAGCAACTCATCCTTCAAGTCCGCCTCATGAAGAGCCAATTCACGAGCTAATGCCACCGTAGCTTGCAAAGTCAAGGAGGAATCATCTGCAAGTGGCACGGTCCAAATTCCCTTGTCATGCAAGAAACAAGGAAAGTGCCGAAGTGCACCCTTTAGCGTCCTGTCCGAGCGTAGACCATGGTAGTAAACATATGCATTGAAAGCGACATCCTCCATGCTTGTCTCCACAGTTGCCCGGCTCACTCGGGTAATGAACTTTGACTCCACCTTAGGCTCCTTAGTGGTAGGATCCCTTTTCTTGACCCATAATTCCGTCTTCCAATAGGAATCCATCCATGGATGACTATACTCTGCACTGCGATACTCTAAAGTAGCCTCCCAGTCGTAGTAGTAGTTATCCAAGGTTCTTGTCAACATATCATGGAAGAAAACATCAGCCTTAGGAACCATGATATGAAACTTCGTAGTCCACCCCATAACTACATCCTCCATAGGTGTATCACCAACTCTTGATTCAGCATCGGATAGCTCTTGATCGCCCTCTTCCTTTGGCTCCTGGGGTTTGAAACGGGCAACATATTGTGCAGCTGACAAACGGGGATGAGGAGGCATCTACAAGATCTAGACATAGATTAGATAGAATCAATGTATTTTCGCAATAGAATAAAGTAGAGGAAGCATAAAACTTTAGTAATTAACAAGGTGAAAAGAGGAAGCATGAATTAAATGGAGTATGGATGCTATTAACGACCATTCTAACTAGGCTTGCGTCCTACAGTCAACACGGCTCTGATACCAATCTGTCACACCCATTTTTAAGGACAAAAATAGGATGTATAAAAGACTCATGTGCACCCCAGGAAACAGTCGCACACATAAGTTGACAAATTACAAAGTATCATCACAGTGCTTATTACATAACAAATAAATATTTAAGACATAGTCTTGAACGATAGGTAATAATAACTAATAGTAATTCTTCAGCGGAAACTCCACACAGGGACACGGTTGACTGGTTGACATCAAGACTAGTACTCATTCCGATAATCTTCCTCATTATCTTCATCTGTTATGGTGGAAATAGCAAGAGTGAGTCCATGTCGAACTCCACAAATATAACACAGGGTTCATGTGGCTCAAAAGGCTAGACACTGTTTAACTGCATTTAGCTTTTAATCATATATTAGCAATTGAGTAGCATCAAGATAATCCACTTCCCATTAAAGAACCAATGATCAATTGCAATAATGATAACGAATAACATTAACAAGAGCATAATAATAACAACAGTAATTAAACATGATATAACAATGGTGATCATCTATCTGTAAATGTTCCAAGGCCGCTCGTATCCGTGAGCACGGCTAGTATACCAGTTTTTAACTCTGCGCAGAGGTGTACACTTTCACTGTAAGTCATGATTTCCAAATGAGTGGGGAGATCAAGCCCAAACACCCAAAAACCATATAAAGCCACTCAAAAGTTCGTCTAACAAGTTAGGGCCATTAGATTCACTCGGCAGGCAGATGTAGAACCCCCCTTCCCTGTGGCACAACAACCGCAGCCTATACACACTAGGCCAGGGGCTCGCACTACACCCAAAGTGTCAAGCCATTCTTACGCCATTTAAGGTAACCACTAACAAGCTAGAAAAGGTCTCTTGAACAACTAGAGCCAGAGCCATATAGCCCTCACAGCTGTACTGTATATCCCGGATGATCACGTACAGATAAGTCCTTACGGAGAGTAACTAGAGCATCAAAAATAATACACATGCTCTAGCCCCATTTTAACAAAAATTAAATCATCTTAATAATTGGTTGCTTGATCCATTAATCATATTGCAAGATCATTGTTCTTAGTTTAAGCACTAGCCATAGCTACCCATATGCATACCCAAGGTTGACAAGGAATCAAGACATCAAGCACTAAGTTATAATCTCTAAGGTTGTCAAGGTAAGCACATGCATATGTATGATCATTTTGATGAATAGGTAGCAAGGATAGTCCTGTGTTATACTTGCCTTGATCAAAGCTCTCCAAATGATACTGCTGACTTGGCTCAAAGTAATACTCCGAATCGTCCAAGTACTGCTCACCTTCTATACTCGATCATCAATCAACAACATACATGCATCCAATCAAACATACACGAAGCAAACAAATAGATATAATTAGAACAGTACACCAACAGTAACAAAACAGTAATAAAAGTTTATAAAACTCTTCTACACGTTTCTACGATCACACAGACGCAAAGATCACCAAAATCGGAGTTAAAACGTAAAAGTTATGAATTTTCTAAGATTTCATATAGATAAATAAATACTTAATTATAAACTCGAAAAATAAATTATCAAAACTAACTGTAAAACTATACTAACATGTAGAGTTCGCAAATACGAACCTAACGCAATTTGAACGGATCAAATCGAAGTTAAAACGAAGATTTTATGACTAAAACAATTCCAGTGGCAAAACTGTAAATTGCTGAAAACGTATTTTTGATTTAACCGGATGAAAATACGTTTTCAAAATACAAAAGCGTAACCTCCTGGAATGCGCCAAGGACCGCGGGTTGTTTACTAAAAACCACAGGGTCTCTTTAGAAAGTTTACCCGCGAAGGGGTATCTTCTAATCTGGGCCATCGATCTCGAATCGGACGGTTCACGATCACCAGCAACTACACAGTGCAAAGTCCGGCCCTTCTTCCTCCAATCCGGCCGTCGGCCGCCATGCCCGCCATGGCCACCTCGCCGGAGTTCTTCGGCCCCGCAAATTCCGACCACCACTCAACCCCCTACCAACTCCAATCGGTGGAGAAGCTCCACGCGATCTCATCTACCCGAAAACAAACTATCTACGGTCACCCGAACGCAACACGCGACGACAAGGGGGCGGCGGCTCCATTGCCGACCGGCGGCAAGCTTCAAAGCCTCGATTCAAAGCTTCTCTACATCAAAGAAGGGCACGGGAAGAAAGAGGAGGAGATAGCGATCTCACCAACACGAAGAAAAAGAGTCCGCACCGTCCCACAAGCTCCACCGACGACCAACCGAACCCGCCAATCACCTAAATCCTAAACCTCCGATTACTTGCGGTAGCGATCACGTTTTAGATGAAAAACGGAAAATAGAAGGTCCCCTCTTCCTATTTATAACCTCAAAACCGAAATCGGTAAGACTCCCTAGCTAACACGGCAAGAAATCGATGTCGGCTTCATCGTGTCCGGGTCGGCTATGGGAGGTTGAAGACAACCGACAGCCGGGTCCCACCGGTCAGCGGCTCAAGAAAGGGGGAAACAGCTGCTGCGGCACTGGGCCGACTTGGGCCGCGCGGGCTGTGTCGCTGGGCCGGTTCGGGCGCAAGGAAGCAGGCCGACTACGAAGAAAAACAGGCCGGCGATCACTGGGCCGCTGGCCTATCAGGTAAGTTTCTGTCTTTTTTTTTTATTTATTTTCCAAAACTTATTTCAAATAGAAATTTTCTAAATCAAAGCAAAATAAAATAAATGCACACCACAAAATAAATTAAGTGCAACAGCATGAATGCAACACCAACATATTTTATTATTATTTTAAATTGGCCATTATTTATTATCTAAATTATTCCAATTTTGTTATCTCAAAATTTGGGTGTTACACTAAGTCATGCTTCAAAAGTTTGTTCAATTGTTTCATTCCAACATGACCAAGTCTTGTATGCCACAACCATCTCATACTAGATTTACTAAGCAAGCATGATGTCAATTGTGTCTCACTATCATTGAAGTCAACCAAGTATAAGCTACCATGTCTAAATCCTTCGAATATCAAATTTGATCCATCAACACTAATGACTTCAACATCATCACTACCAAATATGCACTTGAAGCCAAGGTCACAAAGTTGTGCTACCGACAAAAGATTAAAATCCAAGCTCTCAACTAGCAACACATTAGATATGCTCATGTCATTTGAGATAGCAATTTTACCAAGCCCCTTGACTTTGCCTTTCTTGTTGTTGCCAAAAGTGATAGCATCAAAACCACTATTTTGACTTGTATCAATTGATTTGAACATACAAGAATCCCCGGTCATATGTTGAGTGCACCCACTATCAAGCACCCAATGTCTTCCTTCGGCTTTGTAATTGACCTACAAGACAAGATCAATTCTTTTTAGGTACCCAAACTTGTTTGGGTCCTCCAAGGTTAGTGACCAAGCTCTTTGGTACCCAAATAGTTTTCTTCTTTGAGACCATCCATGGTGTACCAATGAACTTAGCATGAACACCATTAGTACCCTTGGTAAGCATATAGAAAGAATCAAACTTAATTGAGGATACATTAGCATTGGATTTCTTGTTCATGCAATGTTGCTCTATGTGACCAACTTACTTGCATACTTTGCAACAGCTACCATTGTTCTTCACAAAATGAGTCTTATGACGAGCAAAAGCGGCCTTGCCTTTCTTGGGGTTATAGCCCAATCCCTCTTTATAGAGAGATGCCCTTTGGCTATCCAAGCACATAAGCAAGCGGTCCTTACCACCATAAGCCTTAGCTAAGGTGTGATTGAGCTCTTTTACCTCCTTCTTGAGATTTTCATTCTCAACTATAAGTGTGGAGTCACAAGTGAAACCGTCAGTACTAGATGAGGATGATGTAGATGAGCTACATGAAGGGTTAGTGGGAGCAACAACAATAGGCTTATGACAAGATTTATCAATTATATCACAAGATATGCCTATGTTGCAAGTTTTAGCTTTCTCAATATTTGTTGGCATATTTTCATATTTTTCAACTAGAGAAGAATGAGCTTCTTCAAGCTTAGTGTGAGACTTTTGAAGCTTCTTATGATCTACCTTTAGACTCTCATAAGATGCTCTAAGCTCATCAAGTTCTTGCATAAGGTTTTTCTTTTCCTTAAGCAAGCCCTTGCACTCCTTTTCTAGATTCTTTAAAATGTTGAGTGCAATCTTCTAGCATAGTGATTAGTTCATCTTTAGTGAATTCATCTTCATCACTATCACTATCACTAGCATTATCATGATCACTCTCATCGTCGGATGATACCTTAGCGGCCTTAGCCATGAAGCATGATGGAGTGTCGAAGAGGGAGACTTTCTCTTGGATGGCAATGCTAGCATGTCCCTTCTTCTTGCTCTTGTTATCATCCTCATAATCACTTGAGGAATCATCACTATCCCATGTAGCAATATAAAAATCATTCTTCTTCTTATAAGAGCTCTCCTTCTTTTCTTGCTTCTTCTTTTGCTTCTTTCTCTCCTTCTTGATAGCATCTTCATCATCACTATCATAAGGACACTTTGCAATGAGATGGTCCTTGCTATGGCATCTAAAGCATCTCATGGTATGCTCATTCTTCTTAGATGAGTTCTTCCTCCTTCTTGCACGAAAGCCTTTCTTCTTCATGAATTTGCCAAATTGCTTGACAAAGAGAACCATCTTCTCATCAATGTCATTACTATCACAAGAACTTGAGTCTTTATCACTTGATTATTTAATCTTGGATTTGCCCTTGGATGTGGTGGCTTTGAATGCCACACTCTTCTTCTTCTCATCATCCTTCTTCTCACTTTCCTTCTTCTTTTTGACCAACTTCTCTTTCTCATCATCTTCTCTATATGAATCATCGGTCATCACTTCTTGAAATACTTGTTGAGGAGTTGAATCCTTCAATGTAGTCCTCACTAGCACGGTGATCAATGTATCAAACCTCTTGGGCAAGCTTCTCAAGAACTTTATAGAGAATTAGTTGTCCTTGACCTCCTCACCAAGTGCCTTGAGCTCATTGACAATGACTTGCAACCAATGAAATATTTCCGGTACACTCTCATCTTCTTGCATCTTGAAGCTAGAAAACTTTTCTTACAAGATATATGCTTTAGCGGTCTTTGTGCCTTCGATGCCCTCAAATGTTTCTTCTAGCTTGGCCTAAGCATCATGTGCAACTTCTATGTTCTTCACTTGCTCAAATGTCTTGTCATCTAATGCCTCATGAAGAGCACTAATGGCAATGTCATTGCATTAGAGCTTCTTCTCTTCCACCGGTGTTGGTGCTTCCGGATTAGCAACCTCAAATTTGGTTTCGGTGACCTTTCACACTTCTCTATTGATTGACTTGAGGTGTGCGGTCATCTTAACCTTCCAATAAGCATAATTTGTGCCATCAAAGTGAGGTGCCTTCTTGGTGTTGTTGATGTGCAAACTTAATTGAGCCATTTCTTCTTCACCGGAGATTGTTAAGCCACAAATAAACGGTGCCTCGGCTCCGATACCACTTGTAAGGTCCAAATGGCTAGAGGGGGGTGAACAGCCTATTTAAAAATCTACAAGCTTCACTAAACAACCACGTTAGTATAAAAAGATGGCTAAGCTAATTCTAGCACTAGCTCAACTACACTATGCAAGCCACCTATACAATTCTAGTGAAACAAGGCTATGATTTCTAATACACACCAACAAGACTAAGTCACTAAGTTACTTACTCCTATGTGATAAAGGCTACACTAAGCAAACTACACTAGGACTAGTACAAGAAAGTAAAGAGCAAGTGACTTGATTCTTATACCAATGATGTAGAGAAGTAATGCACTCGAAGAATCAATCACAAGAGAAATCCTTGGCAAAGAGATGACACAAGATTTTTACCGAGGTTCACTTGCTTCCCGGCAAGCTACTCCTCGTTGTGGCGATGCACCCACTTGTCGGTTCGCGAACTAATCGACTATCTAGAGTCGAGCCCTCGACGGGCGCCGCACAACCGCACACAAGATGGAGATCCTCCAAGCCACGAGCTCCACTAGAGTATCTAATTTGTGAACTCCCGCGGGGAAGGATCAAGAACCCCTACAAACACTTGGTGAGGGCTCCAACAATCTCCAATTGTGAGCTCAATCACCTCCGCTGCTCCAAGCCGTCTACCGTGTCGGGAAACACGGAAGAGTAACAAGAAATCCGCAGTAACTCGAAGATCAAGTGCCTCTAGAATGCAACTCTCAAGCAATGCACTTGAATCTCACTCAATCTCACTGAAGATGTGCAACCAAGCAAAGAGATGAGTGGAGGGATTGTTTTCTAGCTCAAAGGATGTCTCTAGGTCTCAAAATGTGCAAGAGTTACCTCCAAACTCCGGCCATCTTCTATTTATAGCGAAGGGGTACGCAGCTAGCTGTTACCGGACGACGCAGTGTAAAACGTGCTGACCGGACGCACCAGTCAGGGTGACCTGACGTGTCCGGTCACTACAAGACAAGTGAAAATAGTGCGTGTCAGAAGTAGCCGTTGTCGTGACCGGACGCGCTTCAGCGTTTAACCGGATGCGCTGCACCTAGCGTCCGGTCGGAGTCCAGAGAGCTCCCACCGCGACCGGACGCGTCCGATCGCACATGACCGGACGCGCCACGCGTCCAGTCGGCTCTACGTCCAGCTCTGCCCCTCTGGGTGCCTGACAGGACGCTCCGGTTCTATGAGGGACCGGACACGCCGGTTGTAAACCCTAGCACCCGCACGCCTGACTGCTGTGATAAGCTGACCGGACGCGTCCGGTGCAGTGTTCAATCAGCCTAGTGACCTCTGTTCGTCTCCATTTCTTTTCTGACTTCCGGAGAGAGGAACCCAAACCCCTCTCTACCGCTCAAACTCCACCGCCTTCATAAATGTGCTAACACCATCAAGTGTACACCACCATGTGTATGTGTGTTAGCATTTCACAAATATTTTTTAAGGCGATATGTTAGCTCTCTACTAGATCCTAATGCATATGCTCAAGACATTGATCTAGTGGCACTTGATTTCCGAGCTAACCGTGATTGCCCCTCTTGATAGTCGGCTATGTATCCTAAATCCGGTCAGTCACTTCTCTACTCATCTTAGACCGGCAAAAGAAAAACCTTATGGTTATACCTTTGCCTTGCGCTTTTAGATCCTTCTCCTCCACTTGAACATCATGTCCATCATTTTATGTGCATTACTTCATGGTCTTGCTCATCATTTCATGCACCGAATCATGTGGTCTCGTGGCCATCTCTCCATGTCATTTTCACCTCCATCACATGTTGCTTATGCCTAGCTTAATCACACTTGATACAATAGCATTAGCAACTTGGTGTCATTAATTACCAAAACCAAACTTGGGCTTTCACACTTCACCGAGTCTAAAAGAAAGACAACCAAACAATTTCGTCCGAAGACTTTAGACATTCGAAAAGATCCCTTTAGAGGTGTACAACTGTACCCATACAGACACCAAAGACGAACCTCCGTACCCGTGCTCGGATAAGGGTTGTCTTGAGCTTCCGACATTTCGTCAATGTGGCTTTCTAATCCGCGAATGGGCCAGAGGAGGATCGAGGTACTGACTTCCCACGCTACGCTGCGTCACAACCCAAGCCGAATCCGCGCGATAAGTAAGTCACCACTAAGTACTCAGCTTACCACTTCCATACACGACATGTGGTTTGCACCGGTGGTTACTCAAACTTACTATCCCATAAACGGTCCTTAGCTACTCCTACGAGTTACATCACTTGAGATCTGACACTGTTTGTATAGGATATAGACACTATTGTATATGCTAATATCTATTCATATCTTATATAGGATATAGACACTATTTGTATCTGATTTGGAATTAAATTAAAAATAACTATATTTATGTTTAGTTGTCTACGCCCATAGCTGGGAGCGCTTAACCCGTTGGGAGCACAGATGCTACCGTGAACACCATGTTGTTTGTTATTGATTGTTTGAAGGCAAAATTTGCCACGTGACATTGAAAATATCCTTCTTTTGTTGGCGGACATTGAAAATAGTCAGCTTTGCTGAAAGACACATTGTTTCTTATCAAATTTACTGACGAACACTGCATCTAATAAAATATTCATTTGTGGTGTCAGAGGAGAGAAAAGAGCAGTGAAATATTATTTTTGCCTCTGCCTCTGTCTTTCCCTCTCCCTTTCTTCTTTTTCATAGGAGGCTGCGCTGATGGCCTGCACCATCTCGGACATCTGCCGTTGGCCTATCAAAAACGAGGTGTCCACAGTGGCACAGCCTTCCCGGCCATGGCCATGGCCCATAGGCGCAGTCTCAGAAAAAGAAGAATGGGAGAGAGGGACGAGAAAGAGATCAGGGCAAAAATAACATTTCATCACTCTTCTCTCCTCTGTAGTTAAAAATAAATATTTTATTAAACGCAATGTCTACCAATAAATTTGATAAGAAATAAAATGTCTTCAAGCAAATTTAACTATTTTCAGTGTCCGCAGGCCAACCGCAGACATTTTTAGTGCCCCGTGGCAATTTTTGTCTGTTCGAAAGAACAGAAGAAAAAGAATGAACATGAGAGTAATTACACCCGGTCGGACCCAAACCTCTGAAGTCTGAAAGCTCAAAACCTTCGCCGCTCCTTCCATTAACACGGACATGGTCCTCGGCCTCTACACCTTCGCCGACATCGCTGCCGACGGAGTCCCCCACCTCGAGGCGGCCGATGGCGAGGAGCTCGTCCGTGTCAATCGCGCTGCCGAGCTTGCACTCGGCTCCCGCGCGCTGAAGGCCCCCGGAACCCTTTTCCTCACCACCAGGAGGGTGATCTGGGTCAGCGACGGCGGCGAGGGCTACGCTGTGGACTTCGTTGCCGTCTCGCTCCACGCCGTGTCGCGTGATCCTGAGGCGTATCCATACCCCTGCATCTACACACAGGTCAGTTCGCGACCTCCTGGTTGGCTTCTGATTCGGCGGATAGTTTGATGTCCATTTCTGGTAATGAAGGTGAACTTCGTAGTGTTATCTAGATGGATACCAGCACAATTTCTCGAGAACGCAAGCTTTGGCTGGCTTCATGGCACATATAAGTATATAAATTTTCTTTCTTATCTTAATCGAAAGGCAGAGCTCCTGCCACCCCTTTCAAAACAACACAAAAAAAAACTGGTACATAGAGATGCAAACCATGGGCTGGGTCAAAAATGAACTGAATTGAGGTGTTTGGATTCAGGCAAATGTAGAGCATACCTTCTATTTGATTGTAAGATTTAATGGAGATGATACAGGTCCTGTTTGGTAAAGCTTCTCTTGGAAGCGCTTCCTAGAGAAGCTGCACAAATGGAGTAGAAGTACAGTCAAAATAAGCAGGTCTGGATCCAGCTTCTGCTTTTTAGTACAAATGGGAGTGTTGGGAATAAATGTGGCATGAATAAGTGGCAGAAAAGCGTTCCGTTTGGCTGTTAATTTCACCTTAATTTATCATAAGCAACTTATAAGCTGTAGTAAACAGGCCCATATTATGCATCCATGCTATGATATGAGATTAAGTATTGATTGGCAGTTAATGTTAGCATCCAGATTGGAGTGATGCGAGTGAAGGTATGTGTCCTAGATGTTTCTCGTTAGTAATAATGCTACTAGTTTATTTCACATCAGAGTTCGTTTATGCTGATTTTGGATGTTTGTTACAATTGTGATGATCATTTGGCAAGCACGTTTTACTTGTAGCTCTTTTGTTTCGTTTCTTGTATTTTAGTTTTGAACATTGTAGTGCTAGCTTTTGGCTTGCACTTCTTGCAGAGAAGGAAGTTTAAGGATGTTGTAATGTCTATCTTTTCTTTCTATGAAGCCAGGGCCGGTCCTGAGTTTTTGTGGACGTAGAACAAAGCTAAAATTTTGGGTCTATAAACATGATAATACTACTAGTACTACTCATTGCTATTATATATATACACAACAACAACAACAACAACAAAGCCTTTTAGTCCTAAGCAAGTTGGGGTCGGCTAGAGTTGAAACCCAACATGAGCCCTTAGTCACGGTTCAAGCACGCCGATAGCTGCTTTCCAAGCACTCCTATCTAAACAAAGATCTCTAGGTATATCCCAACTCTTTAAATCTCTTTTTATTGCTTCCCCCCGTATCAACTTCAGTCTTCCTCTACCTATCCTCACATTGGTATCTCGACTTAGGATTCCACAATGCACTGGTGCCTATGAAGGTCTGCTTTGGACATGGCCAAACCACCTCAACCTATGTTGAACAAGATTTTCTTCAATTGGTGCTACCCCTAGATGGTCATCGTTCCGAACTCGGTCCATCCTTGTGTGACCACAAATCCATCGTAACATACACATTTCCACGACACTCAGTTGTTGGACATGTCGTCTTTTTTAGACCAACATTCTGCTCCATACAACATAGTGGGTCTAATCTCCGTTCTATAAAACTTGCCTTTAAGCTTTTGTGGTACCCTCTTGTCATGGAGAATGCCAGATGCTTGGCGCCACTTCATCCACCCTGCTTTGATCCTATGGCAAGCGTCTGCATCAATATCTCCATCCTTCTATAGCATCGTCCTAGATAGCAGAAGGTATCTTTCTTAGGCACCACTTGACCTTCCAAACTCACCTCTCCCTCCTCATGTGTAGCGTTGCCAAAGTTGCATCTCATGTATTCTGTTTTAGTTCGACTTACTCTAAAACCTTTGGACTCAAGGGTCACATATATAAAATGCTATCAATCAGCACTTAACTGAATGCAAAAGCAATATTGATATGAAATTATTTGTATACATACTAAATTACCTTAAAAAATTTAGAGAAACAATTAGTCAAAAGTTAAACAATTATACAAAGAGAAAATTCATGAAGATTAAACAATTATACACTACTACTTTAGAGAGTCAAGTTCCTAGCAGATTGAATATTTGAATACTCAATTAAATCGCAATTTTCAGATACCAATTCTCAAATGATGTCCGTTCAGGTCTCTGAAGTCTGAATCGTTAATTAACCTTAGCATTCGGCTGTACGTGATTAGAGAACATGGAGTAAGGAATTAGGGATCGTAGGAGATAGGAATAGGACAGAGATTGATTCGTACCTATGGGGATCAGTGGATCACGTTCAGTCATTCATGTAATCAAGTGCGAGACTGCGGGTGCGGACTTCAGCACGTGCCTGCCTGCTGGCCTGGCTGGCAGCCGGCGACTCGCAGTGTCGATATCGATACTACTCGCAGAGGAAAGAGGATGAGAGAACAGAGGATCGGTCGAACAGTCGCCAACTCCGCTACTCGCAGGGCAGTCCGCAGTCGAAGAGCCTCGCGCCATCACGCGGAGTCGCTGCTGCATCGCGTCGCCTGCGTATGTTTCTTATGGCTGACAGAATACTACAGTACGTATTAGTGACTGCATACCTGGGAAGGGCCCATCAGCTACCCTGGGCCTGGGACGGCTGTCCCTCTCGGCCCGCCCCAGGGCCAGGCCTGTATGAAGCAGAAGTTATTGGTTTCTATAAATATATAGGGTTGGCTATTGTGTAAAATGTTCACTTGGTATATGGGGAGACTTATAGATTTGAGAAGACAATTCCAATTACATGTGAGGTATTTTTCTTTGGACTATGTGTACCAGTGTACTATCATCTTTTGATGTCTTTTCTCCTTTTGTAATGATTCTTTGTGCCTGTTTGGGACTACTCCACTCCAAAATCCCAGCAATGGGAGGTTTTGCTTGGAATGGTCTGCCCTTGCGGGCTTTTCTATGTATACTGTTTGGTTCTAACTTTGCATTTGTTAGTGTTTCCCAACCAAAACAATTTTGTTTAACTTCCAAAAAAAAATTTTTGCTAAGTTTTTTTTTCTTGATTTTTTTAACGTTTATTTGCTTGTGGCTGATACAAGATGAAGTTATTCAATTTGTGTGCTTGTTCTTTCTAATGAAGTTATTCATTTTGTGTGCTTATTCTTTCTTATTAATGGTTTGTTTTTGAAGTGACCTAAGTGGGCATAGATCACAAAACTATTTTGTGTTTATTCTTTATTAATTATATTCATGTGGTTCTAAAGCGTCCATTATAGCCTTGGTATAGCAATGCTATAGTTTTTTTCATAGGGTCTACTGCTACAATATTTTCAATTGTCCCGTTGTTGCTGTTAATGATGTTTTAGCTCCGCTAAACACCATTATTTGGCTTAGCCACAAAATATTTTTAGCATCACTAATCCTGAAATTTCTTACTCTAGGTTACTACAAAATATACCACTTTGTTATGTTCTTTACTTAGTAAATAATGCAGTGAACCATTAAATAATTATTGAACTGTCCCACTATGTTCATTGATTTAATGAATGTTAAGTAATGGAACTGGAGACATGTTTTTCGAGAGCCTTGTACATGTGTTTGAGTTTTGTTTTCATGATATTTCCTTAGTTACATGTTTCCATGCATAAATTAAATTTTTGTAAGTTTTCTATGAAACTTCTAAATAAAATAACTTCCGCTATATATATCCAACTATAGTTTTTTATTACTTCTAGAGGTGACCGCCACTAAATGTCTAAGTCTGCTACTTAAAAACCATGATTATATTGGATTTGTTCCATAGGGAACTAGGAACCAAGTGTATGTACTTCATTTTTTTGGTTTTTTATTTTTTGTTTTGTTTTGTTTTGTTTTACCAAGACTGCAAGACAATTGTTGCCACAACTAGGGTTAAACACTGCTAGTTCGTATTACTGTTTTATATATGATTGAGCTTTATTATTTGTTCTTTTTTTTTGCATTTATTTGAGCGCACGAATAGATATGGTGTATGGAGTTTTAAATATTGTGGAAGGGTTCATTCAAACTAAAAGAAAATTCAATGTACTTGTGATGGGGTGGGTAAAATTTCTCGTCCTCAGGCTTAAATGCATCCCCACAATGAGTTCTTTCTTATCAAAGTCTATGGATTACATTTGAGGATGCAAATTAGGTATTGTAGCATTGAGACTTGGCTGTCCACAATTATGCTTGATCTTTTTTTTTTCCTATGGCTCCAAATTTGTATTGGCTGCAATTGTGACAACTATTCTTCATGCTGAGCCCTGTTACATGTGCAAAAAACAATATTTTGTTGCCTTCTTATTGAAAGTTCAAGTGGTAAAGTTATGCCCTATCGTTTTATAATTGTGTTTTTTCTCGTTTACAATGTTCCCTTCTAAGTTTCCTACTCAGTCCCTTTATTCTAAATGAATATGCACTCAGTCTTTTCACTACTTCTGTTGTTTTGACAACAATGAATGCACTATTGTGGTTTCAAGCTATCCTTTTCTGTAAGAGGTGCAATCGTTTTTTTTTTGGGCAAGTAAGTAAGAAGTGCAATAGAAGGGCAGGCCTGGTGCAGTTGGTGAGTGCTAGCTCGCCGAGTCACCAGGTCCTGGGTTCGAAGCCGTCTCCCCGCAGAATTTCTACGGGGGTAAGACTTTGCTTCGGTTATTCCCTTCCCCAGACCCCACTCGTGTGGGAGCCTCTGGCACTGGGTCTGCCCTTTTTTAAGTAAGAAGTGCAATCTAGCAGTGTGTAGTGGCATACTTTACCTGAAAGCAACACAACGCACCTTTACCCAGCATTAATAGTTATTTCCCTTTTCCTTGAAAGAATATAATGCACTGCATATCATCGAGTCACAGTGCTGAAGTATTGGGTGGGGAGGAGGTGGCGGCTGAATGGCCATGGAGGTGATGGCGAAGAGAGCAGGAGGGGAAGAAGCTGAAAACAGAAGAGAGCTCGGCTCTTGACTATGCTTCATAAACCACAATACATCTCCTATCTTTATATAAAGGGGGCTGACCTGACCCTTAAGTATACTGTAGTTGGGATCTTATAAATGTGATATGATCTTTTCTAACTTAGAAACAATGAACTTTCTAAATAAATGATGAGTTGAGTTGGACGAAAAGAAGGTGGGGAAACTGGGTGCTGTGATGGAGGCAGTAGGTGGCTGCCCTTGGTCTCCTTCACGTCCCTTTCTTGGTAGTAGTTCGGCTGGGCCTAATTGGCCATAACATCTTTTGTTTCTTCATTTACTTCTAAAATATGTCTTAAGTTTCAAACTGATTGAACTTGTCTGAGCCACTGTACCATGACATCTTTAGGAAAGACTAATCTCCTTCTGTACGCAATGTCAGTAGTCTTTGTATAATGAAATGTATAATTGTAAATCTCCAACAGGCATTGCTGATATGCATATCCTGTGACCTGTGAACCAATTTTGGGCCTCCAGTATGATGTTCCTGTGCTAACTAATTTGCATTATGTTCCTGTATTAACTGATCCCCCTCTTTCATTGGATTATGAAGATTGAGACGGAAGCTAGCTTGGGTGAGGAGTCTGATGTGTCAGATTCTGAAACAAATGGAGAACTCGAGCTCTCAAAAGTTACTGAAATGCGCATCATACCTTCAGATCCTGGTCAATGTATCCTTTTGGCAAATTGTCTTATCAAGATCCTTGTTTTTAAGAAATGGTTGCCTATGATGCTCCTATACCTGATCTAGAATTCCTGCAAATTTAATTATTTCATTATTTTGTAATTCATTTTTTGACATAATTCGATTTATTTTTGTGTTCTTATATGACTGTAGTGACTAGTGATTGTTATCAAATTTCTTAAAGGAATACTTCTTTAGCTTATCCACTTGTTGCAAATACTATGTTGTACAGAATGCCAACATTCTAGTTTGGGCTCTCACTGACCAATGGGCTGCATTGGCCCATGACAGTTGACTAGAAATGAGCATACTTGCATAATGTAGAGTAAACATGTACTGAGGAGCGCTTGCAACTTGAGATGAGGCTGCAGACACCTTTGTCATTTTGCTGCTATCCAATTTCTTCCCCGTCAGACTTCCTGCAAACAACTGTGTTCACTAGGGCTGATATTCATTTCTTTTCCTTCTGTACTTACCAAGTTATGTCAACTAAAGGACTCGTACAATTTCTTGAACATCTGTGTTATTCCTGTTGTATCTTGGATCCTTGATGGACTTTTCAGTGGATGAACTCTTTGAAGCATTCTGCAATTGCGCTGAGCTCAACCCTGATCCTAGTGCTGGTAACCAATGCCATAAGCTCATAATTTTATATCCTTGAACAGTCTTCATGTATTCTTATAACTGGCACTTAACAGAGAGTGGTGAAGAACATGGCTGGGTTCATGGTGATGAGGGTTATGAAGATATGACAGATGGTAAGCATTCTTAATTTCTTTTGTACTTCTTCATCTGTTGCATGTTTTCTCACATATCTTTAGCATAATATTCCTTTATTTTTCTTGCATTCAGGAAGCGACACTGAATTTTCAGATGTTAACCCAATTGGTCAAACTGGTGTGCAGGATATTACTCATGCTGTAAACGAGGTAGGCAGTCATTTTAACCATTGTTGTGTTTTGCATTGCTCCTTTGCATGACTAACTGAAATAGCCAATTGGATTCCTTGTTCTTTTATTCTTCTATTAAAACTAATGTTGCATGTGGCGAGTGCAAGAAGACTCTTAGCATGTTTTGGTTCGAAGACGTAGTGGGATGGGACGGATTCGAAGGTCCCTGTATTCTGTTTAGTTGAGGGGATGAGACAGTCCATGTTTTCTGTTTGGTAGTAGGGATAAAGGGATATGGGATGGACGGCATATTTGACACCATTAGCCACTGTTTAGTGGGACCCATGTGTTAATCTCTTTTTTTATATAAAAATTCTTCCTCTCGACTTCCACGGCCCGAGCGGCATCGCGGCTATGCCCCACACCCTGCCGCCGCGTCCCAGGCCTGCATTGCTGCTGTGCTTTACGCCCTGCACGTGAGCTCGCCCCCGCAAACAACCACGTCCCATGCCCCATGCGCGAGCTCGCGACCGCGCCCGCAAGCCCCACGCGAGGACGAGGACACCCTGCGAGTTCTGGTCGGCGTGAGCTCTACACCGTTCCGCTTGCCGGGGAGCTTGGTTGTCATGAGCTTGATTGCCACCATGAGGTCCAGCGATGCCGGTCACCGGGGGTGGAGCAGGGCAGTGCCGGCGATAAGGTCAACCCCCATGTTGAAGAGAAGAGGAGTGGCGGCTCTGGTGAGCTCGCTGCCCATGCGGAGGAAGAGGTTCTTGTGAACGGCACTAACACCACGAACAGAGGATGCCCCTGTCCCCTCGATTTGGAGGGACGCGCCGACCCTGAATAAGGGGAGAATATTGCACTAGGATTATCCCAACCCCAATGTCTCTCAACCAAACACTTCAAAAAATGAGACCGCCCCATCCCATCCCTCTTGAACCTTAAGCCAAACACATGCTTAGGGCATGTGTGGATACAAGAGCTAATTGCTAGCTAGTTAAAAATTAGCTTTAGTGCATCCGGGCAGGAGGGCTAATAGGTGAGCTAATTTTTTAGCCGAGCATCCTAGCTCATCCAAACAGACCCTTAATTTATCCTTTTTCGTTTATACAACAACAACAACAACATAGCCTTTTGTCCCAAGCAAGTTGGGGTAGGCTAGAGATGAAACCTAAAAGAGACGATAAACAGGGAGACACACAAAGGGACATAAAAGGCACACGACAGGAAGAGGTCACGGTTCAGGCACGTTGATTGCCAGTCTCCAAACGCTCCTGTCCAAAGCTAAATCCTTAGAGATATTTCACTCCTTAAGGTGTCTCTTAACGGACTCGTCCCAAGTTAGTTTAGGTCGACCTCTACCGCTCTTTACATTATCGGCCCGCTTTAGAACCCCACTACGCACCGGCGCCTCAGGAGGCCTCCGTTGAACATGTCCAAACCATCTCAACTGATGTTGAATCAATTTCTCCTCAATTGGTGCCACCCCAACCCTATCCCGAATATCGTCGTTTCGGACTTTATCCCTCCTTGTGTGCCCACAACACCAACGCAACATACGCATCTCTGCTACACTCAATTGCTGGACATGTCGCCTTTTTGTAGGCCAACACTCAGCACCGTATAACATCGCCGGGCGAATCGCCGTCCTATAGAACTTACCTTTCAACTTCTGACGCACCCTTTTGTCACAGAGGACGCCAGAAGCTTGACGTCATTTCAACCAACCGGCTGAAATTCTATGCCTAACATCTTCATCAATGTCGCCATCCTTTTGTAGCATCGATCCTAAATACCGAAAAGTATCTTTCTTGGCCACCACTTGCCCATCGAGGCTAACGTCTCCCTCCTCATGCCTAGTCGCGCTGAAATCGCACCTCATATACTCGGTCTTGGTCCTACTAAGTTTGAACCCTTTCAACTCTAACGTGTGCCTCCATAGTTCTAACTTCCTATTAACCCCTGTCCTACTGTCGTCAACTAGCACCACATCATCAGCAAAGAGCATACACCAAGGGATATCATCTTGTATGTCCCTTGTGACCTCATCCATCACCAAAGCAAATAAATAAGGGCTCAAAGCTGACCCCTGATGCAGTCCTATTTTAATTGGAAAGTCACTGGTGTCGCCATCACATGTTCGGACAAACGTCACCACATCCTTGTACATATCCTTGATGAGGGTAATGTACTTAGTTGGGACTTTGTGCTTTTCCAAGGCCCACCACATGATATTTCTCGGTACTTTGTCATATGCCTTCTCGAGGTCAATAAAAACCATGTGCAAGTCCTTCTGTTCCCTATATCTCTCCATCAATTGTCGTAATAAGAAAATCGTCTCCATGGTCGACCTACCAGGCATGAACCCAAACTGATTTTGGGTCACACGTGTCACTCTCCTTAGGCGATGCTCGATAACCCTCTCCCAGAGCTTCATCGTATGGCTCATCAACTTAATCCCACGGTAGTTAGTACAACTTTGGACATCTCCCTTGTTCTTGAAGATAGGTATTAATATACTTCTCCTTCATTCTTCGGGCATCTTGTTAGACCGAAAAATAAGGTTAAAAAGAACAGATATTCTGTTTCTTCTTTGATCTGGCAGTGCAAACTATCTTTCTCTCTTTGGTTGTCTTTCTAATAAACTCTACTGCCTTTAATTTGTTTAATGTTTGTTTCATCTTCATATCTTCTGCTACCTAGCTAGCATAGCTCGATTGTTAGGAGAGAACATTTTTGCAGCAATATAGTTTAGGAAGTTGCCAACATCTTTAACCCAATTGAGATCTATCACTGGCCTAAATATGGGCTGCCGAGCTGGGCCGAATGGGTCCCAGAAGCCCTGGTCCTCCACGCCACCAGGGGCATGCACGACCAGGTTGGGGCGGCTACCCACCGCGCTGCCGACCCCTGCCCACCGGGGGAGCCCGAAAGAGAAAGAGACTAGGAGGAGATTTGGTAAAATTAGGAAAACAGTAGGAAAAATAGAAATAGAATTTGTTTAGGAAATAAGATTAAAAAGGAGAGTGCAAATCTATAAGGACGACTCCTCTTGTTTGCTTAGGGTCCAAGTTCGCTAGGGACTATAAATATAGGACTTTAGGAGCGATGTAACTGTTTCAATGTAAGCAGAAACAGAGCGTCAGCTCTTTCCCTATCTCCTCTCTGCGCCTGGCTCTCCCTCTCCTGCTGCCGCCGCCTGCCCTAGCACGCCATCGGCCCCTCCCCCCCTCCCCCCCCCAGCAGCACTGTGACACAGCATCTAATCCTTTCGAGGATTTCTTAAATCAACCAGAGCCTTACCATGTTATTTAGGTAGGAACTGATCCTAACTCGGTTGTGGGTGTGGGTGTTGGTGTGTCTGCCCAGGCCACCCATGTTGAACAGTGCTATTTGGCCATTTCTGAATTTCCTACTGTATTGTCATGAAGTGTATTTGTGAAGGCATATATCTCTATGAACCTGATCGAAATAATTCGTCAGGAGTTCAGGACTGTAATATTTGAAGTTTAGAGATAGCCTCCCTTAGTAGCTTAAGCCATTAGAACTGGGTCCTTTGATCTTTCCAAGTTCATTGTTAACGCAATTGATATTTATATGTGCAGCTCCAGATCAATGACCAACGTTTTGAGGACGCAGAAATAGATGAGGAGAGCCACAGAAACGGGAACTAAGGCACCATGTAGTAATTGGTTCATTGTACATCGGTCATTGATGCAGCATACTTCTCTGTAAAGACTTCACTTTTGTCATGTCATTAGATTATGTGGACCAACTTGAAAACATGCACCAATGTCAACATATTTGATAAAAGGTCGTGCTGCTGGTCAAGAAAATAAATGTAGCGTGCTAGAGGCTCGTTGATACTCGATAGAATTGGGGACAACGAGATACTCCTTTGTTTTATGTGTTGTGCTCTGTAACCGTACGTGCATGACCATCTATGGTTATAGGACCACTTACAATTTTAGAAGTGTTATTGGTCATGTGTTGTGCATGACCATCATAGTCATGTGTTGTGCTCTGTAACCGTACGTGCATGACCATCTATTGTTACCATGCCGGGCCTTGTCCAGTTGATAAAGATCGCCTCAAGCTAAAAGTGTTATGGTAACAAAATATTTGTGCTCTGAACGAACAAGTTATTTGGGCGTTGTAAGGGTGAACTAGCTATAGTTATGTCAGGAGAGTTACAGCCTGTTTGGTTTAGATAGTGGATCCATTCCGCATGGGCTGGTCAGGAATCACCTCGTCTGGTTTTTTTTTTCTGGAACGACTTTGCCCGAGATTTGCTCCTTGTTAGTTCGTGGGAATGCTGCACGTGGAACAGGTTCGTGACGGACGAGCTGATGACGTGACGCAAATCAAATGTCCCAGCTAGGCTTGGATGATTTCGAACTGCCTCATGACGCGAACCAAACATGCTGTTAGTTACAGGCCCGATCTCAGTCAATTTATAATAGACCTACTGCCTCATGACGCGAACCAAACATGCTGTTAGTTACAGGCCCGATCTCAGTCAATTTATAGACCTACAGCGAAGCTACAAAAATAGGCCCTTTAATACAACTCTAATAATATAATGGTGTTTCTAGTAAGTATAATGCATACCAAAGAAACATTGTTATCAAACAAGTTATACATCTTACTTTGAAAATTTATCAATAGCTCCTCTTTGTGACGGTATAAGTCTTCTATCCTTCTCTTCTTTTTTATTTTCTTACTTCCAAATGCAAGCTTTTTGCGCAATATGAGTTCACCGTAAATTTAGAAATTACTCTAAAGAACAAAGATTGAATTCACTGCCCTAGCTGCACCGTAAATCAAGCATATTGTAGCAGAACCGCTGAAACAACTCACTTCCAGATGCACTTGTCTTCCATTAGACAATAAGTACCCTGAACGTGAGCTAGGTCAAACCGTTCCGTCGAGCACACCCAACGGAAGGACTCGAAACAATCCACATTTCCATCCAGGATTCAATAATGAGTACGAGTTTACAATACTAGTTCATTACATACAACATTGGGTCTCAGAAATTATTTATTATAATATCAGAGTTCAGAGGGCGATAATAAAACAGCAGAAAGAAATAAACATCTAACGTAGCGATACAAGGATCTGTCCATGCCCACCAGAAGAATCCTCCACACAAGAGCTAGCTTCTCAAGGTGCATCTGCGAGTAAATAAACCCTGAGTACACAAGGTACTCGCAAGACTTATCCGACTAGAGAATATATTTCCTGACTCTCAAGGAATATGATGGGATATAAGGCTTGTGTGTTATTTGTTTTGCGAAAAGCAATACTAATAGTTCGTCCTTAAAATCAAGTTTTATTAGCAATCACTTTACTTCTTTTACTAACCATTCTAGATAAACACTTGTAGTACTTTCTAGCAAGGGTTGAGCAATCAAAATCATCTCACCACCTTTCATATTCCAGTTCTTACTACGGTGCCAGACCATAGCTAAGTCGTACCGTCACGTAGAAACGGCGATTCGTGAATCAATATAGCCCAGCTGGGTACCCAAAAACATACGCCTCGTTTGTACCTCGGCACAAACAAGATCAACCCATTCCACTCCTATCGAGGGGTCTAGGTCCCCGTCCAAACTTGGACTCCAAGCCCCTACATTTGAGGCTTGGCCTCAAAGTGGTGCTTAGACCTACCTTTCCTCGCCTCCCATCAGTCGGTCCAGAAAGAGCCAAAACCCACGATAAGAGGGTAACGAGCCTTCCTGCTCCCATAAGTAAGTATGTGCTCGGGATAAATAGATATGTGACCTGACTACTATAGGAACAAATGGAATGCTTAATCTTATGTGCGCCTAGAGATCAATCACACATAAGATGACAAATATAAATAGTACCATCACAAATGTTTATTACATAACGAATAATATCATAGAGTATTCACGTAACTAAGCGAAAACATAAGATAATTCTTGTAGTAGCTAGCTTCATAGCACAGGCACGTCAACTGGTTGACCACAAGTCTAGTAATCTTCAGAGAAGTAGAAGTAGTAGTCACTATTTACACATTCGGGAGTCCATCCTGAGGTGTGGGGGAATGCAAGGGTGAGCACAAAAGTACTCAACAAGTGTAACATGGGGTTCATGAAGCTCAAATAGGGTAGACACTAGTTTAACTACATGTAGCTTTTAGTTGATCATGTTTTAAGCAATTGAGTAGCAACAAATAGGTGATGTCCTCATAATAAACACATGATCATGTAAAGAGAATAATGAATAGCAAGAACAAGTAAATTAATAGTTATCTCTATTCCATAAGGGTCCAAGGCCGCTTATGACCATGAGCTCGGCTGATATATCAGTTTTACACTCTGCAGAGGTTGTACACTTTCACTATGAGTCGTGATTCCCAAAAGTCCGAGGTCATGACTCCCCATTGGACAGTTAAGTTTCACTATGAAGTCTTTCCAAGGTTCGTCTAACAAGTTAGGGCCGCTAGGTTTCTGTGCCCTGCAAATGTAGAGCTCCCCTTTCATATGGCACAATGAGACGCAGCCTATACTCATAAGGACAGAAGTCGCACTACACCCGACCTAGAACACACCCCTCTGGTGCCATAAAGGTAACCACTAACAAGCTAGAAAAGATCCTCTTATATGACTAAAGCCAGAGCCATGTAGCTCTCACAGCTGTACTGTAAGTCCCGGATGTTCGCTTACAGATAAGTCCTTATGGAGAGGAATCTAGAGTAAACTCTAGCCCTCTTGTTCCCTATTGCTAAAAAACATCTTTTAGTGTTATTGCATATATCATTAGTCAAATTACAAGATCATTGTTTATGTGAGCACTAGCAAACTACCCAATGCTATAAACATAGGATTCAAGGAACAAGATCAATACTAAGGCATCCTTAACAAGGAGACATATGCATAATGAATTAAGTGAATTAAAGTGAACAGGTAACAAGGATAATCCCATGCTATACTTGCCTTGATCTAGCTGATCCTATTGATCTTGTTCGTAATAGTACTCTTGATCACCAACGAAATGCTCAATGTCTATTCTCGATTAACACACCAACAACAATCATCCAAGAGCAATCATACAAAGCAAACAAAGCTATAATTAGAACAGTACACCAATAGTAGCAAAATAAGATGAAAAGTTTGTAAAACGAATCTACATCTCACTAGGATCACACAGACGCGAATTGCACGCAAATCAGAGCTAAAACAAAAAAGTTATGATTTAAACAAGCTTTACTTTATTAAAGTAATAGATTAAATCTAATCTCAAAATTTAAAAGTTGAGAACCTACTAAACAGTAGCACTAACATGTAGATTATGAAATTACAAACCTAACGCAACTTTAACGGGTCAAATCGGAGTTAAAACGGATATTTTATAAGCGAAATAAGATTGAAATAAATCCTATAAATATTAAAAATGTATTTTCAATTAAACTGACTGAATTTACGTTTTCAAACGAATAAAGTGTAATAGGGTTTTACGCTTATGGACTGCGGGTTAGATTATAGAAAAACAGAAGGGCTCTTTAGCAAAACAGACAGCCGAAAGGGTATGAAGCGTTTTGGGCCGTTGGATTCAATCTAAACGGTCCAGATTAGATATAAGGGAGAGAGAGGGGAGCAGCCGGCCACCAACAGTGACCCGACGGCGGAGACCATGGCCGGTGGTGAGAAATCTCGCGGCGTTCTTGAATCCGGCTCTAGAGAACACTACCGAGCATGGGAAAAGCGTGAAAAGAAAGAGGAGATCATTGCGGACTCACCAAGACGGCTCTCAGCAACGGAAATCGGATGAGGACGTCGGGCGGCTCCCAATGGCGGACGGTATGCTCCTATACACGACGGTGATGCTCAATTAGCTAACCAATCAAAAAAGAAAGAGGAAAAGAGGCTCGACAACTTCCAAACAACAACCCGAAGCACTTCGGTAGCTTACGGAGGTGGACGAATCTACGAGTTCGTCGAGTTGCTTCCGAGCTTGAGCGGCGGTTGCTAGGTTGCGGCGGCTAGAGCTCGAATCGAGGGCTTGGCTCACGATTGAGGTTGGGAAGAGAGGCAGCAGCACCCGCGGCTATTTATGAGGAGCTTGACGTGCGGTTCAAGGCAAGAGGAGGGCTGGGGCGGCGTCGGACTCCACCGTCGAGTCCACCTCGGTTACAAGCAAGGGGAGGAAGACAACGCTTACATGCAGGCCTAGGGTGGTAGCGAAATGGAGAGAGAAGAGGGGCGAGGCTGCGGGCGGCTTCGGCCGATTGACTGGGCCGGCCCAATGCGCGGGGGAAAAACGAGAGGGGCAGCGGCTTCAGCTGGCCGCGGGATGCGGGCTGGGCCGAAAGGCCAAAAGCCAGAGAGGAGAGGGGAAAGAGATTTTCTATTTCTTCTTTTTCTTTTCTAATATTTCAAATGCATTTTCAAATAGTTTTTGAAATCATTTCCTTCTTGAAATAAAAACCAATCATCACAAATAAAATATGCAGCGGCATGTATGCACAAGCATGTACCTAACCTTATAGTTGATTTTATTTATTGAAAATTATTATTTCTCTAGGTTAAAATGTTCACAAAATTGCGTAAATAAATCCAATTCTCCTATTTTTAAAATGATATAAATTTTAGGGTGTTATAATTCTACCCCCTTAAAATAAATCTCGTCCCGAGATTCGGACGATGCTTACTCAAACAACTGTGGGTACGCTTTTCTTCAATCTTCCTCTCTTTCCCATGTAGCCTCTGCTTCCGAATACTGACTCCACTAAACTTTACACATCTTTATAACTCGGCTCCTAGTAACTCTTTCCGCTGTCTCCAAGATCTTTACGGGATACTCCTCATAGGTGAGATTTTCCTTAACAGTGAGTTCCTTTAGCGATATATGTTCTTCCGGCACACGCAAACATTTCTTTAATTGAGACACATGGAACACATCATGCACACCTGCCCACAACAGCACCTACCACACTCAGGCGCCGAGTGCCTCCACTCCTCTCCACGCCGAGCGCCGCTCTTACCTCGGTCCGCGACTCCTCTCTGCGCCACAGCCCCTCCCTGAGCGCTCTCCTCCCCTGCCGCTCTCTCCCTCCCTCCTGAGCATGGCGGCTGGTGGCAGTGCCCCTCCATCAGGTCTAGCATGGCTCCCCCTGAGGTGGAGGCGGGCGACGCAAGGGCCGAGGCCGAGTGCGCCTCCCTCAGGTCCGGCGCGGCTTCCCCCAAGGTGGAGGCTAGCGATGCGAGGGCGGCATGGATCTGGGTAGTGGCGGCGCTTCTCCATCCCCATGGCATCCCGGCCTCCCCCCGTCCCTCCCTCCTCCCTCCCTCCATGGATCCGGTCGGTGGCGGCGTGGATCCGGGCTTGGCGGCATGGATCCGGGCGGTGGCGATGATTTTCCATCCCCACAGCACCCTGGCCTCCTCCCGTCCCTCCCTCCTCCCTCCCTCCATGGATCCGGTCGGCGGTGGCGTGGATCTAGTCGGTGGCGGCATGGATCCGAGCTGCGGCGGCACTCCTCCATCCCCATGGCAGGCAATGGGCTCTCCAGCGAGTGACGGCGGTGGCGACGCCCCGTGGATGGGCTCGACGGGCCCGTGGATGGGCTTGCCGGCTTATCCATGGGTTTTTTTTCTTTTTTTTTCTTTTTTCATGATTTACCGTGGCGGGCAACAAACTGTCTCGGTAAGCTTATGCCCGCCACGGTTAACTTTTTCTGTACTAGTGCATGTTGGCAGAGATACAAGGAAAAGGGGCAGGCCTGCTCGGCACGTTCTCGCCGCGGCAGGACATGGCAGGCTACTTGCGGCTCAGCAGGTGTGCACACTACGGGCTGCTGGGGTTAGTGAAGCGTGTGCATGCGTGAGGATGGCTGCAGTACCATAAATGGCGAGAAGACGGCGGCTCGGCCATGTGCACGGTAGCGAGGGGAGAAAGAGGGGGCAACACCACATGCTAGGGGCCGATGCGGGCAGCGACTACATCGCGACAAGAACCAGAAGAGTAGCAGCACAGTGCCATAGTGGCAGCGGGAAGCAGTGGCAGCGGTGCTGCCACAAGGGGGAGCAGCAATGGCAGGGAGGGAGCGCGACGCGACGGGGCGAGCAGCCGTGATTCTGAGCGGCAGCTGCCTGAAGTGACTAGGCCACGGCCAAGCCACTGCTCGGTCGAGGCCAGCCCTGGCACCCATGAGCAGCCACACGTGCATGTGACCCGGTCGAGGATGACCACGGCGAACACAGGCACAAGGTGATCACGCACCCAGAGCGGGCATGTGACGTGCACGAATTTTAAAGCATCGAGATCGACTAAACTATGCGATTTGGGACTGAACCACCTTTGCTATTCTAAATAGGGTATATTGGGCTGCTACTAGGAGCAAGAACACAGCACTTGTCTTTAACTATTTTTGCCTGAATTAATTCACAAACTTAGCCTTGTCACACTATTTTTCAGATTTAGAAAATTGACAAGTCTTGACTGATTTCCGATTTAGATTAGATTTCCAAGCTATTAGAATGTTAGCTAGCATTATCATTTTGTTAAAACAAGTTGCATTGTCATCTACAAAGTTTGTACTTCAAACTTTATTCAGGTGGCACATATAGGTTCTATAGCAGTTTTGTTCACAAAAATTTGGTTTTCAACCATACTTGATATAAAATGCAACATTGGACAAGTTTTCATTTTTACATTTTATTGATTATTTTGGGTTATGAGATTTTATCTTCACAATTGATCACATGCAATAACACTGTCACACCTGGTTTTCTAAAGAACAAAAATCAGGCTAATCATATGTGTGCCCAGGAAGTCCACACATATGTCAGAATGAAAAAGTATCAAAACAATGTTTATATAAAGCAGAAAACATACTATATTAACACTTACAACTATCAGAGTGTCGCGGAACGGTCACTAATCTTTTCTTCAGGCTCCAACATCACAGGGACGGCTGACTGGGGGTTCCATATGCCAAACACTTCTGAAAAGACTTCTGAAAACTCCACTACACTTTCATCCTTCTTCTAAGCAGCACCTTTCAACACACTGGAGTGTGGTGGAAATAGCAAGAGTGAGTCCATGTCGAACTCAATAAATATAACATGGGGTTCATTAGGCTCAAAGGCATAACATAGGTTTATCAGCATGTAGCTTTTATATAGCATTAATTCAGTATATCAATGATATCAAAGTGTCTCAATATAATCAATAAACATATGATCCATGTGAAATGATTAACGAATAGCAAAAACATATTCATTATTAATGATCCACTATTCCATAAGGGTCCAAGGCCACTTGTGACCGTGAGCACGGCTGTTATAACAGTTTTACACTCTGCAGAGGTTGTACACTTTCACTGTGAGTCGTGATTTACCTTTTCGCCCGAGGTGATCAGCCTCTTGACCCACTACTAAGGAAGGTCGGCAGGGTTCACTATGAAGTCTTTCAAAGGTTCGTCTAACAAGTTAGGGCCATTAGATTTCACTCGGCAAACAGATGTAGAGCCCCCCTTCCTGATGGCACAATAACACGCAGCCTATACACATGAGGACAGAGACCGCACTATACCCGATTCGTCAAGCCATTCTTACGCCATAAAGGAATACCACTAACAAGCTAGAAAAAGGTCCTCATACTTGACTAAAGCCAGAGCCATTATAGCCCTCACAGTTGTACTGTAAGTCCCGGATTTTCGCTTACAGATAAGTCCTTATGGAGAGTAACGAGAGCACCAAAGTAATCCCCATGCTCTAGTACCCTTTAACAGTAATAAAATCATCTTTTAATGTTTATTGCATATTCCATTAGTCAAATTACATGATCATAGTTCATGTTGAGCACTAGCAATACTAATCCATGCAGTATAATAGGTATCAAGGAATAAGATCAACTCTAAGTCATCCTTAACAAGGAAACATATGCATAATGATATTATTTGCTTATTGTGAATAGGACAACAAGGATAATCCCATGCTATACTTGCCTTAGAACTTGCTTTATGCCCAAAGCAACTTGCTCTGAAAAACCTCAACTTAATCTTTCATTTGCAACTTCTGGCACTCAGCTTCTGGTCTTCATCTTCGGATCTTCGGTACTCACAGATAGTCTTTCTTCTACTCGTAGCAACCAAGCACAGTAAACAAACAACAAACACAACTAAGAACATGCATCAAACAAAAGAAACGCTTTAAAAGAGAACGCATTAAAGGACACGGTACGTTGCTACAGTCACGAAAACGCAAGAACGACGGATAACGGAGCTACCATTAAAGAGAACACGCGACTATCGAGACGATTACAACATAACGTAGAAGACCGACTATAAACTTAATACATTTTAGTTATTAAAATAAGGTGATAAACATTCTGAAGAAATATTCTAAAATTAGATTAATCAATTGAATTACAAAACTAGGTTTAACCCTGGTCATATTTTATTTATAAGTATTACCGACTTTACAGAGATAAAAGAACATGTGAGAACAATTATTCCAATTATATGAGATATGTGGTTGGGCTAAGTAAATTATAATTTAAACATATTTTAAGTTGCCATTAGCTAAGTTCATGCTTAGTTACAAATGACTAACGTGACAAGATTATATATTATTTTTAATTATAAAACTAATAACAAGCATATTAATTAATATAATATTCAGCTATATATGGAAAAGTATATGACATGAAAAACATTAGTGCTACTGCACAGAGAACGTCGATGCGAATCTAACGCAACTTAATTGAAGCAAAACAGATTCGAAACGAATAAATGCTCGAGTATTAAAGCCGTATAACTATGAAGAGCAGATACGTACTGTAATGTGAAATTATCTACGCAAGTCTATCATATATGCAACATACTGAGACTAAGCAAATTTTAATTTGAAATATATTATACATTAATCATATTAATCAATTTAATATTGAACTATATATATAGAAAACATGTGGCAACTGAACGAAAGCACTTATGTTTCAAGGTTGAACTAAACATCTTATAATTTAAAAGAAACATTTAGTTTAATATTAATTAGATTAACATTAATTTAGAACAGACTGCCTGTGTTGCGTTTAATTAGAAACTCAATTGCACAAGCATAAATCAAATTAATATCTAACTTATAAATTTTAAGGATGTAAGACATGTCAAACGTTGTTGCTAAAACATAACCTCGATCGGCACTATTGCAAAACAACAAGAACGGATTTAAATCACTAGATAACTTTTAATTAACAAAGCAACAAAAACGAAATTATAAACCTATGTCACTTTTAATTAAAAACTATTAAATTAATACTAATCAAATTGCATTTTAAATCAATAAATTCATAATTATAAGATATGACAAACATTAGCACACTGTGTAGAGCGCGACGACACGATTCTAACACAATTTGAACGGAGTAAAACAGAATTAAAACGATTAAACTAGGCCTAATCGCGTTTGGTGGCAAAACTGTAATTACCTCGTCTTGTTCATTGGGTTGCAGATCGTGTTGTGCCTCACGCCTGCATGGACGTGAGCTCCGGTCATGGAAAAGAAAAGGCAGGGGCCGGGTGCGTCTACTCGCCGAAGCGCCGAACACAGCAGCGTGCGCAGGCGCGCACCCACGCACCAGCTGGGTAGCAGGGCAGCAGCAGGGCGGACCAGCTCGTGGCCAAGAAGCTCCGACGGCTACTGGATGGTGGCCACCGCCGGCGTGTCTGCGTAGGGACGCGAGGAGGTGGCCCAGGTGCAGCACACGGCGGGAGTCGGTGCCACGCGCGTACAGCGAGGTGGTAGCACGAGCAGGGACTGGTTTGGCTGGAAAAACGATGAACAGAGCGACATCAATGGAGAAGCTCGCCGGGAAATCTCGTCGGAAAGAGAGAAAAGTTAGGAAAACAGCGCAAGAAACACGGATTCACGAAAAGGAAGACGTGTCGGGATAGAGGACGATGAGACAAACCTCGGAGTGGAAGCGGGATTCACCGGAGATGAGAAACGTGGCCGGAAAAGCTCGCCGAACCTTCGTCGGAAGTTCGCCGGAACGCAAGCTGTAGATGCAGAACTTCGGCGAGGGGTGGAGGGAGCTACGAGCGGCGGCTCGCGATAAGAAGGGAGAAAATTCTAATTTACTACACGAGAGATTTCCCAAACTAGGGGCTCCTCTACGGTAGTTTTGGTGTGCTTTTACCCAAGGGATAGGTACGTATATATAGGGTGGAAAACTCTCCACCTCCATGTCAACTAGCGATATGGTGCTAATTGACGTTGCACCATCCACCTTTACTAATAGGCCTAATTAATTATTAAAGCCCATTAGTAAATAAAGACATGGGCCTTTGGGCATGAGGAAATCTGAGATATTTTATTATTTTCGGAATTAATTAATTTCATGGATAAAATAATTCTAGAAAAGTCCAGAATTGAATTTTAAGCCACGAAAAATACCTCGAAGGCTCCAAAAATTTAGGGAAAATTCTCAGAGATATTTTAGAATGAGACGAACCCAAATAAAGTATTTGGAGCTCATGAAAAGATTGATGAAGATATCAAGGAAAAAGATTAAGCTCACGGAAATTGAAATTTTAAATCCAGAAAATACCAAAAAGTTTTCCGGTGAGAAGCAAACGTCGTCCTATGGTATTTTGAAAATAATAGCACTCACCAACACCAAAGACAAGCATCACACAAACACCACATTATCAAATTAATATGAGAAAGTTTAACCACAATTTTCTATATTTAAATTAGCGGCAACTTAACTTATCTAATAAATTTATTCAGATATTGAAATTATTTATTTTATTTAGTGTTTTCTATGCACAACCCAAAATTAGAAATTTTGGGGTGTGACAATTCTACCCCACTTAACAGGAATCTCGTCCCGAGATTCGGAGAGACTAGGGAGAAAGATAAAATAGACCAATAAGGTTGTTTTAAAACTTTTGACAAGTTCTGATATAAGCGTCAAGGATTATCGATGGTTGACAAGAGAACATTGGATTGATCGTTAAGATTGATTCGAGCTAATGACCGAGTGTCAAATGATTGAAGGTCAGCATAAGTGAAAAGGAAGATCAAAGGAGATTGAAAAGATATATCAAGGTTGATCATCGAGTCTTCACTTTATAAGGTGTAAAAACAAGGGTGGAGATTAGCAAGAGATAACGTAAGAGATAAAGAGATATCCTAAGGTGCTCAAAACTCCTGGATTCAAGATTTATGAGACATCATGAAAAAGTGACAGACTAGCATTGGTTGAAGAAAGATAAAGACTAGTTTTCTGTTTTACCATTCAGGGAGACCTGTAAGAATGATAAATTGATCTTCAAGTCTTTGTAGGTCCTTGAATCAGGATTTATAAGATGTAAGGACAAGTGTCAAAAGTTGTCAAATGTTGATAAGAAAAGTAAAGATTGATGGCAAGAAGGTGAGACTGGTTAAGAGGCAAGGACTAGTAAAAGATGATATTATGATAGCCAAAAGATGACAAGAAAGATAAAGTTTGATCTTCAGTTCTTCGTACCTCGTCGCTTGAGATATTCAGGACTTGCTGTTGTTGATAGCAGATCCTACCCCACTTAACAAAGATCTTGTTCCACCTGGCAATGTCGTTAAAGGCAACACTTTCTCCAAGGTTTACTACTATTGATGAGTCCTTCATGTGTTGATCCTCCATTAAGATGAGATAAAGAAGATATCATGACAACCAAGGGTAGACATGGACGGTATAGGAAAAAGACAACAAGAATTATGATCGATTGGAAGATAAGTAGGATAGAAGATGACACTACCCCACTTAACATGGATCGAGCTACTCCTCAAGACTTATACCTTCCGAGACACCTTTGAAACATGAGAACAAGGATAACACAAAGGCATCACATCAAACAATACAAGCACACATTAGGCAAAACAATGCACCAATCACATCATCGGTACTACACGTGCTTCTTCAACAATGGTGGTCATCCTACATGGCAGATATAGATGATGAAAAGGCCATCAAATTTTTGAACAGGGTAAGATCAGAAACCTTTTGGTAAAAACAATACAAATCAAAAATCAAGAGAGTAAGAAATAATAGCTCAAAGGAAGCTATCAAGGAAGGGATACAACAGGACAAGGAATAGGAAATAGTCAAAATCAATGAGTCAAAGGATGACAAAAATAGTTTTATAGTAAAATGAGTTTTAAAATACGTCTAGTGCTACTTGGCATATGTCCTACAGTCAACACCGCTCTGATACCACTCTGTCACACCTGGTTTTCTAAAGAACAAAAACCAGGCTAATCATATGTGTGCCCAGGAAGTCCACACATATGTCAGAATGAAAAAGTATCAAAACAATGTTTATATAAAGCGGAAAACATACTATATTAACACTTACAACTATCAGAGTGTCGCGGAACGGTCACTAATCTTTTCTTCAGGCTCCAACATCACAGGGACGGCTGACTGGGGGTTCCATATGCCAAACACTTCTGAAAAGACTTCTGAAAACTCCACTACACTTTCATCCTTCTTCTAAGCAGCACCTTTCAACACACTGGAGTGTGGTGGAAATAGCAAGAGTGAGTCCATGTCGAACTCAACAAATATAACATGGGGTTCATGAGGCTCAAAGGCATAACATAGGTTTATCAGCATATAGCTTTTATATAGCATTAATTCAGTATATCAATGATATCAAAGTGTCTCAATATAATCAATAAACATATGATCCATGTGAAATGATTAACGAATAGCAAAAACATATTCATTATTAATGATCCACTATTCCATAAGGGTCCAAGGCCACTCGTGACCGTGAGCACGGCTGTTATAACAGTTTTACACTCTGCAGAGGTTGTACACTTTCACTGTGAGTCGTGATTTACCTTTTCGCCCGAGGTGATCAGCCTCTTGACCCACTACTAAGGAAGGTCGGCAGGGTTCACTATGAAGTCTTTCAAAGGTTCGTCTAACAAGTTAGGGCCATTAGATTTCACTCGGCAAACAGATGTAGAGCCCCCCTTCCTGATGGCACAATAACACGCAGCCTATACACATGAGGACAGAGGCCGCACTATACCCGATTCGTCAAGCCATTCTTACGCCATAAAGGAATACCACTAACAAGCTAGAAAAGGTCCTCATACTTGGCTAAAGCCAGAGCCATTATAGCCCTCACAGTTGTACTGTAAGTCCCGGATTTTCGCTTACAGATAAGTCCTTATGGAGAGTAACGAGAGCACCAAAGTAATCCCCATGCTCTAGTACCCTTTAACAGTAATAAAATCATCTTTTAATGTTTATTGCATATTCCATTAGTCAAATTACATGATCATAGTTCATGTTGAGCACTAGCAATACTAATCCATGCAGTATAATAGGTATCAAGGAATAAGATTAAGCTCACGGAAATTGAAATTTTAAATCCAGAAAATACCAAAAAGTTTTCCGGTGAGAAGCAAACGTCGTCCTATGGTATTTTGAAAATAATAGCACTCACCAACACCAAAGACAAGCATCACACAAACACCACATTATCAAATTAATATGAGAAAGTTTAACCACAATTTTCTATATTTAAATTAGCGGCAACTTAACTTATCTAATAAATTTATTCAGATATTGAAATTATTTATTTTATTTAGTGTTTTCTATGCACAACCCAAAATTAGAAATTTTGGGGTGTGACAAACACATAAACATTATGCTTCTGAAATGGTTTAGTGAGTTATTTTACATGGTAACACCGAGGGTGTTACATATATACGAAAATTATGTCATACTAGATTGAATTCAATATTATAATAAAAATGAGTGCTAGTAAATTACTAGGTTGAGAACTAGAGAAAATGATTAACCACTAGACTAGCTGCACTGTAAATCCCAAATCACAATTTAAGAAGAGTTCCAAGTGGAGTCTTGTATTCTAATGAACAAAGATTGGAGACAAGGCAAATTAAACATTGATTTAACATATATATTTGTGATATGCATCAATCAAGGGCTTAGGGGCAATTGAGTACCTCCCGGAAGGCTAGAACGGAGAGACAGAGTGGGCTTAGGCGCCTGCGACAGCCGCCCGCTCGCTCGTTGGACGTTGGTTCTTGCTGGCTTGTGTGATGAACTGGATCACAGCCGATCAGCGATGGCACGGCGCAAGCTGGGAGGTCTGAGGTTGTAGCGGGGAAGAAGACAAATCGAAGAAGCCACGTGGCAGAAGGCGGAACATGCGGACACGGAATTGCCGAAGCTGTTAGATCTATAGGATCGTTCTAGGTGTAGATCAGTGGGCAGTTCTTTGATATTTGGTATAAACAGTGACAGTTCGATTCAGTGAGAGGAGAGAGGAGTGGTAGGTAACATTACTGATCATTGGAGATGGAGGATCTCGAGTTCCACGCATGGTGTTGATGCTGCGGAGTCGATGGAGATGCAGCAGTGCAGCGAGGCGTGATCCACAGGCGGCGGTGGAGACCGGTGAGGCTGTGGCAAATGAACCTCGTAACCCTAACCACTGGCCCCCACCTCCTATTTATAGCACTGTGCGACGGGGGCCCACCAGTCACGTCATTGGGCTAGGCATCCCCGATCAGGACGCGAGATTAGGGCCTAGACATGGCCGTTGGGCCAAGTCCGGTGGAGATCAAACTAACATTCTCCCCCTTGATCTCTCGTCACTTTCTTCGTTCTTCAATTTCTTATTCAAAATTTCAATTCATATTTTTCTTCCTTCTTTCCTATTTCATCATAGATTAGTGCATAGAACTGTCCCATCGTCACAGCAATTAGTGCCACTAGACTAACAGCCACAATACACTTTTCCATTTTGAAATGATACTTTCTTTTGGGCCCTTTATTGTCCAGAAATCATAGACTATACCATAAACTCATGTCGACTGTGCGTTCTCTAAACACACTGGGTGGTAAGACTTTATAAGCAGATCTACAAGTACTTGCTTTTACTTATACATTCGAAAGCTTTTAAAAGATTCCGGACTTTCTCCTTCACAACGTCTAACTTCATGTCAATGTGTTTGGCAGCACACTTGACCCGTTGTCATAGGAGTCAATCACTTTAAATGGTAATTGCTGTTGTATACCATTACCAATTCCGGGTATAAGTTAACCATTTCACCTGTCCTATAAGCCTCATAATAAGTGGTACTATAGGTATGCATCATTGATGACACCACAACTGTTTCTTTGGAGCTTTTCCATAATAAAACTCCAACTGCGAGTGTTAGCTACTATGTGGGTTTCACTAAACATCTCGCCGAAATTCAACATTCTTGTACCCACAACCATTTGAGAGTACTTGTTCTTTCTTAGTCATCATGAGGCTTATTAAATCTTTGTACAATTGCAAGATATTCTTAACTCCATTTCAGTGATCTATATCTGGACTAGACTTTCTGCCAAAACATGCCGAATAAATTAACTATGTTAGGGTAATATCATACTTGTGCACTCATTAAACTGTAATATCATAGTTGTGCACTCATCAAGCTTCCAACAGCTGAAGCATATGGATCCATATTCATTTGATCTATCTCATGTCGGTTCTTGTAACACAAAGATTCTCAAAATTATTACCCTTGACTATATGAACAGGCGTAGGTTCACTTGCATGCATACTTTGTTTCTTTACAATCTTTTTCTAAGCATGCCTTTGTGATAATCCTAATACCCCTTTCATCTGTCTCGGTGAATTTTAATTCTTATAACGAGAGTCATTTCACCGAGAACATTCTTATTGAGTCTCGAGGACAAGAACTTCTTCACATATAGTAGATTGACATCACTACTAGCAAGTAAGATGTCATCCACATATACAGGATTAGGAAATATATTTCCCATTCTATAACTTTGTATAGATGTGATTGTCCTCTTATTCTCTTTAACCCAAGATTTCTAGTTGACCTTTCAACTTGAAATGCCACTATTTAGAGACTTGCTCTAGTTCATAAAAGATTTCTACAAGTGACATCCCATTCGTTCGTTCTTTCTTTTCACGACAAAACCTTTAGGTTGTGCCATGTAATCATTTTCATACAAATCCCATTGGGAAATGTTATCTTTACCTTCATCTCAGATCATGATGTGCCACTAGCAATCATTGTAATCTATTTATTCTCTTTGTGTAAAATCTTTTGATTCAAGTCGTGCTTTATATCTTATGTTCCCTTTGGAGTCACATTTCGTCTTGTAGACCCTTTACAGCCTACTATTTTGGCTCCATTAGGAACTGCTTCTATTTCTCAAACTTCCTTGGTATTCATCGATTTCATTTTTAATTTCCTTAGCTTCTTGCCATTTAGACGTGTTAACGCCTCTCATGGTTTCTTCAAATGAGATGGGATCATCCTCCATTTGAATTTCTTCATTAATATATAATTTATAGTCATAAAAAAATTATCTGATTCTTTAAGACTTTTAGGTCTTTAGCTAATGGCACTTCTTTCACATGGGGTTGTTGTTGCTCTTTCATCGTCAATCGATTCTATAGGGTCCTGTAGAACTAGATCCTTGTTTTCTTATTCATCTTCTTGAAGGGCTAACAATATGTGTTGTATGACTCATACAACATCAACATAGTGTTGAGCATTCGTTGACCTTGAGTCATTGGAGTAGGCACTGGTCCCACTTCTCTTCAAGTCGTAGATCTTTTCATACCATGCTCCCCCAGATTACTCCATCTTGTGTAAGGATAGCGTATCTTCAATCTTTCTTATTTTGGGTTTATTCTGGAAAAATCTATCTCATTTGGTGCTTTAAGCACCGTCTTAGTATTCTTAGTCTCATTGCTATCTTCCTGTCGAACTGTAAAACGTTTAGGAATTTAGCCATTTCTGTACTTAGGGGCATCTTTATTATGACTGTTGTACTCCCTCAACGATCATCTTCATCTTTTATAGATCACTTTTTCTCTAAATGCAAAGCATACAATGGGGAATATTTTTCAATTATCTTTCTGAGTTTCTTTCAATTGTCTTTCTATCTTTCTCAATTCATAGTTATCAATCCTCCCCCTCGAAATGTGGCACAAACTCTTCTGCCACAATTTCAAAACATTCATAATTCTTGTGAGTGAGGAAACTTTGATTACTAACTTCATCCACATGATTACATCATGGAAGATGAAATTATTTCTTAATTCGTATGGAAGTATGTATTCTTTTCCTCATTTCACTTCAAGAACTCAATAGAGTCCTTTTCATCAGTACTTCTGCAAGTCAAGCTTGTATGTTATTCTTATCATGAGGTTCGTTTTCAACTTCCTTTTGTTCTTAAACTCATACTAGGATAGCACAAAAGCTACCCTAAACTTCTCTCCCTGTGTAGGATACACATCATCATCTCACTTTCTCCTGCCATGTAGGACAAGTACTATACTAACTTCATCCCACAATGCGGGTATTTTCTTAAATTTTATGTCGTCATACGAGACAATTCCCTTGAGGAGACATAAATGCCAGGATTGGCTAATATTCAATCGTCAAATTTAGGAATAAATCCGATATTCTTTAACACACATGCTTAATCCGACGTTGGTCAAATTAAATATGCATGTCATTCAATACAATTCATAGCATGATGATAAAAACTAAAAATTAAAATTATTATTATTATTTTATAGAGAGTACATAAAAGACATTTCTCAAACTAAACTCTTATTGTTCTATTTCTTTCTTGGATCAATATCCCTGAAATCTTTGAAAAACATTTCTTTTCATGCCACTCTTAAAGAGGACACAGTCTCTCATGCAATGACCTACTATCATATACACAATTTGTGCTTAGGCTTTTCATCATCTGAGTCACAAGAACCCAGTGCTTTTTCTTTCTCTTTCTTTTCTGCCTTCAAGAACGAAAGCAAGAAGATCTTTGTCTGAAAATTATTCAACAATAGTTATCAACATTAAATTCTAATTTCTTTATGTTCTATTCTACATCACCGTTGGGCAGATATAGAACAAAACAACTTTCTTCTACATTAATTCTATATCACCGTTGGGCAGATATAGAATAAATGCATAAAAATAATAGATAAAACTCATAAAATTTTCTATCAATAACTTTTGCTAAAATTAGCAACATCATGAATACAATATTCTTGTACATTAATTCCACATCACCGTTTGACATAAATGGAATTAACATATAGAACAATTCAATTATCATTAACCCTCTTCAAAATTAAATTCTCCCGTTGGTTCGAATTTAATTAGAAGATCATCATCATCATCATTGCAGCGGAAAATCATCTTTCTATTTCATGAGCATTTCTTGATCTTTATCTATTCTCTGAAAAATTGGTCACTTTGATGCATAATTTATCAGAGATTTAAATTTCAACTTCAAACTCATAAATAAGCTTATAATATTGTTATCATCAACGTTGGTCAGAAAATAACAATATCATAATTTCACTTAAATCATAATGTGAATATCCCTCTAATTAAAATTCTCTCGTTGGTTCCAATTTTAATTAGAGGATAAACTTTTCATCATTTTCTGAACAATTGTAACTGCTCTTCAAATTAAATCCTCCCGTTGGTTCGGATTTAATGAGAAGACAATATTCTTTTCTTTGCAGCGGAAACATTAATCAATAATGATTATCTACTTTTCAGAAGCATTCTTTACTCATCTATTCTCTAAACAATGTGCACGTGAGTGCAAAATTGGATAGAGATCATGCATTAGAACTCAAATTGACAAAACATGCTTCTGAAACAAAAAACTAAAAACATCATTCTTCTGTGGCCCAGCTGTGAGCAGCCTGCAGCCCAGCTTTTTTGCACTAGCCCGCAGCCCAGCTGCACGCTGCACTCTCCTACAGCCCAGAGGCCAGCAGCAACATCGTGCTTTCTTCTCCTCTCGGCCCAGCAGCAGCAGCAGCTGCGAGGCCCATCGGCCCACTCGCGCTCGCGCGCGCCGCGCCCAGGCCGCAATCTGGGCCTGGGCCGGCACTTGGCCATCCCGCATGGGCCGATTGTGGCCCTAGCTATCCCTGCCCATCGATCACGATCGGACGGTGATCCAGCCTTCTCAGCGGAATAAAATCCTGGCCAGCTGTCACTACCCAAACCCTAAGCCTCTCCTTTCTATTTTCTCCTTTCCTCACTCCTCACCGCATCCGAGTGGAAGTACGGCGACAACGGCCATGCTCGGCGACCGGAGGAAGGAGGTGCTGAAGAAGGGCGCCGCCGGAGCTCCTCCTCACTTTCCTCTTTGTTCTTTCTCTCTCTCTCTATCTCTCTCTCTCTCTCTCTCAGCGGTGCATCCGAGTGGACGACGGCGGCGGCAGCCGCAGTGCCCGTCGGCGCCGACGAGGAGGAGCTGTGCTGGAACAAGTCTGGCCTCCTTCTATTCTTTTTCTTTCTCTGTTTCCTTTTCTCTCCTCTCCACGCGAAACGAGTGAGGCAGCAGCGACGGCGACCGCCAATCGTCGGCCGAAGAGGAGCAGAGGCGCCGCTACAGGTCCCTTCGCCGGTGCGCGCGCTCACCGTGGGGTGAACGCACCGCCGTCGAATGGACCAGTGGCGGTGCCCTTGGCCGGTTCGGGTTCTGTTCAGCCAGTGGCTCGGGTGAACTTTCCCGCACGGTGGCGGGATGACGGCGGGGAAACAGGTCCTGGTAGGTCCCCTTCCCCTCCATCCTTTCTTCTGATCCCTTTCTTAGGATTAGGGTTTGAGCATTTTCTTTTCCGAATCGAAACCGATCTGTTCATCTCTTTCTTAATTTTCTGTTGCTTTTCCTACCCCAATACTAGATCTACATTCTAGTAAACCGTAGCTCCGGTACCAATGTTAGATCTATAGGATCGTTCTAGGTGTAGATCAGTGGGTAGTTCTTTGATATTTGGTATAAACAGTGACAGTTCGATTCAGTGAGAGGGGAGAGGAGTGGTAGGTAACATTACTGATCGTTGGAGATGGAGGATCTCGAGTTCCGCGCATGGTGTTGATGCTGCGGAGTCGATGGAGATGCAGCAGTGCAGCGAGGCGTGATCCACAGGCAGCGGTGGAGACCGGTGAGGCTTCCCGTCGCTGGCAGTGCACCCTCAGGATCGGATCTGGGTTAGGACGGTGGGTGGTGGCTGTGGCAGATGAACCTCGTAACCCTAACCACTGGCCCCCACCTCCTATTTATAGCACTGTGCGACGGGGGCCCACCAGCCATGTCATTGGGCTGGGCATCCCCGATCAGGACGCGAGATTAGGGCCCAGACATGGCCGTTGGGCCAAGTCCGGTGGAGATCAAACTAACAGAAGCTAGAGGCCAGAGCGACGCAACATGAAGGAGTCTTGGGCTCCTGATTTTTTCTATACCTTGCACATATGGGGTTGGGCCCCTTGAAGTCGAGGGCCTAGTTCGGCTGCCAAGGTGGAACCCCCCAGGGCCGGGCCTGGTTAGTTAGTAGGGATGGGAAAGCCATAACCACTTATGATTTCTTATAACTTTAGCTAGTATCGAGAAGGCCGGTCAAGACGATATCAGGTATTGGCGATGTTTTACTGTAAATAAATGGAACTGGTCAGAACATGAATTTTGTGCCAGATAATCTCCCCTCAATTGGCCACGTCACCCTGTATTTTGTACCGTTCGATCTTTATCGGACTATCTAAAAATGGACTGCTAAAGACAAATTTTGCGCTAGATAATCTCCCCTCAATTGGCCATGTCACCCTGTATTTTGTACCATTCGATCTTTATCGAACTCTCAAGAAACGAACTGCTAACGTTTACACAACCATCGTTTCCGTTCGATCTTTATCGGACTCTCTAAAAACGGACTGCTAACGTTTACACAGCCTTCGGGAACAAAGGCTACCTTCTCATGTACCGCGTCAGCTGCTCTAGCATGTGAGCCGTCTGATTGCGAATCAGCTCGGGCTCTCTCTCTCTCTCGAACCGATAGCTCGTGAATCTTCTCAGGTTGTTAGGCTCATCGTGTTCGCTCCGGCTTGTGAAAAAAATTCCAAGGGAGCAGGCACCAGTGCTACTGCTGTGTCATGAATAGGCGACTAAGTAGTGGCAACTGCACAGGTCATCGGCGACATCAATTGGCCTGACAAGTTGCCGCATTGGTGTTGATATCTACCTAGCCTTTCGCCCTTTGCATGCGACCTCGGCCACAGCATTCGTTGCCGACCGTCAACGGTTAAAGAGATGGTCTCTAGTCCGCGGATCGACGGCCATTGCCACCCTAGACCCTCTTAATTATGCTATTCCCATCCTTGGTGCCCGCCCTCATCCCTGCCCTTAGCCACCCCTACCCTTGCCAGTGCTCCTGCTGTCCTGCATCACCGTCAATCCTTCCTCCTTAGCGCCTCAGGGAGTTGCGGGTGGTGTTGGGGAGATCACGCCCGGGTAATTTTCTGGGTGTGACAGCTAATAGCTGGATAGAGATACAATTCGCCTTTGTACTCCAAGCACGCAAGTACTATCCCCAAGCCGAGATCCCATAGCACCGTGACGCTGACGCCTCGTGTTTGCTCTGCTACGAGCTCCTTATCCTAGCCTCTTGTTGGGTGAGGAATCACGTAAACATTAAAAATTAGATTTAACTCTATTGAATATAGATTTCATGTTCAGGAACAGTACAGTTGGGAGGTATTTACAGAGGTTGGAGCCTTCGCTAATCATTGTACAATCTCCATTCTACCCCTAGGACAATTGCTATGGTTCCCATGGTTGAAGGAAGGGATCAAAGTGGGGAGATGGTGAAAAGGTATCCCTTGGCTGCAAGGATGGGAAATAATGCTTTTGAATGTAAGCCCACTTTTGTTGAGTCAATGGTCTTAAAATTTGTTCAGAAGGCATACAAGACAGTGGCTCCGCTTCAAAGTGGCCAAGATTTAGTTGAAGAATATTTGCCTCTCTAGGTGCGATTCAGAGCACTACCACCTGTTTTAATAGTGCAAGATCAGAAACAGAACTCATGCTAACAAGAAGGTACAATAGGGAAAGCGCTCCTATGCCCCAACCCGACATAGAAGCAAAACAACGAACAAAGCACCAAGTCAAATGAGGTTGCTTCACCTTTTTGTATCAATCAATCCATAAAGGCTATGATAGGAAACAAATAGACTTTTGGGATCTACACAACAAGGCCTACAACTTTTGTGAAGCGATTATATCTTTTTATCATGCCTTAAAGATGGCCTAATCTGCAATTGAAAACATGCTTCATAATCTGCTCGAGAATTGAGACAACGAGCTTCACATTTTCATATCACCATATCCTTATGTCCAAAAATTATGAAATTTCACTAGATAGCAAATCATTTCCTAATCTAAAACTTTCATATTATTCACATTTGCAGATAGGGTCAACAAGATGCCCTTATGCATGAGCAAAGCTTACTTTGAAATCTATGTCTAGAGTTCCTCTTATCGAAAAGCCTTGATACTTACCAATCCAAAAAGATATAGAGAGTAATAAAAATCTCTTATAATTTGTATAGTCCAATGATGCATCTAAGGTTCTCAAAATTCTCATAGATCCAGTTCTATCCAGAATTTACTAGATAATGACAACTAGCTTAGAAAAATCATAGCTCCCAAGCTGCTTATGCTAAAATCGTGAAATTTCACGAGCTGACATACCTGAAAGTCCTCTAACACTTTATTAACATCCATTTTAGGAGGAACAATCATTTAGGCCACAAAAACTACAAGAACAGTCGCACTACTCAACTGATAGGCAGCAGAATCCTACATTTGATTCCAAAGGCGATTCCTCCCCCAATAATACCACTTATTTTCGAGAACAACCATCCAAAACATAATAATTAGAAAACCCAAAGGCGGAATCATCTCACTTTGGCTATCCCCAAGCTAGGACACCAAAAAAGGTTGGGGAAAAGTCGATCTGCACCAAGATGCAGCTCTTCTAGATCCTCTCCTCGTCCTCATTCCATTTTCCTCTTTCCCTTGGTTATTATTGGTTTGGGGGAGGTGTTTAAGAAGGAGAGGATGTAGGGAAGAATTGGGAAGACATGCTGGAGAGGTGCACGAGAAGGAAAAGGGAGACAGACTGATAGGGGAGGGATGTGCATTCTAGGGTTGGGGGCAACTTGGGCTTTGGGATGGTGGTGGGCTGGCCCGGGCCTCGGCCCTTCTAGGCCGTTTCTTTTAGTTTTCGATGTGTTACATTCTCCCCAAGAATTTATCCCCAAATTCCACCACCGGCAATTGTTGGTATTTATTAACGCACACAGAAAATTTCGCAAGCGTATGGATACTGTTATAGCTTTTACCGGGAAGTATTCCAAAGTATCATATTTATCCATAGGGAAGCAATGGTTAAAGAGACTGATAATTCACCATCATGTATCTACTAACTTAATATACCAACTAGACTAAAGTAGGGGTAAATGATAAATGATAGGAGTTGTGCATAATGACACACACATAGGAGAATTCCATAATAAAAGAGCAGATTAGCTAATTTGAGAGGACAACAGGAGAGTTCAAGGTTCCTATATACTTTTCTATTACTTTGGTTCTATGATAACTGAAGCATTGGTAGATATAGCAATCACACAATAGCACTTTGGAACATCAGAACACTAGCCATAGAAAAGGGATGAGAAAGGGGCTAGGAAGCTATGACTACGGTCCTTCAAGCATCAACCTAAACGTGGTGGAACACGTCGACCATCAAGGCTATCAGCACTTGGGGCTACCACAACTATCCGTGAGGTTGAGTGCAATCTCAGGTAACCTTTAGTCTAGACACCATGTCTACACTATTGATTATTACTCTAGTCATAATTAATAACTAAAGCACTTGATGCGAGCAGAGATCCCATGCCAGGGTACAACAACTATACTAATCAATCACATGAAAGGCATAAAAGTAAATAGAGAAGATAAATATATTAAAGCATAAGTCTTGCAAAGATAAGATACAAAGATATACCAGATCTTCGAAGAATTGTCCAGAACCTAAGCGTAGCTTTACTCTCCCGAACTCATAACTAGAACTAATCTACTACATTGGAGAGTCTAGCCCTAATTCTCCTGGTGTTGTGCCTTGATCTGAATGAGAGATGGCCTCCTAGAGGGGGTGGGGGCGCCTTATATAGGCCTGACGTAGAGTAGAGGCCAAGGAACTACCATGGGATCATAAAAGAATATTCCCCTGTGATCCTGCAAATGTGGGCCTAATTCTGATTTGGGCCCAATTAATCCCGCAGCTCATGATGTGGAGTTTTTCTTTTATTTGTGAAATTCGTATCTTTTTATTTCGGGCTCCAAATACAGCAAGTAATATATCCGTTTTGATCAGCGTGACGAGCTTTATGCAATGGTGTACTCCAATTCATCATTTGAGATACTTCTATTCAATGAAAAATTAAATATTCCTACAAGACAGTGGAAACACCAAAACTCGTGAAACTTGTCAGAATCAAACCCTATAGCTATAGTTCGTGATTCATTTCATGTCTTTTCATGCAATAAATGATGGTTAAATTTAGAGTTTAATGACCGTCAATTAGTTCCCCCACACTTGTCTTTTGTTCGTCCCAAGTAAAGTGTAAAGACTAAACAGAGCATAACATCTTAAGATATATAACTAACATAAAGGTGATTCCAAAGCATTTCTCATATAGGTGGGATATGTGGCATTGTCTAACATATATCCTCGAGTGGTTGAAAAGTGGAACAACTCTCGAAGCGAAGTCATCTTCCCAAATTCACATCTTAGCAACTTGGAGTTTTTTTTATTTTCATAAAGAAAACATAGGTCACTTAATACTCCCCAAATGGTACTCTCAAATCGCTCAATGTTGTATGATTCCTCACCAAGGCATAGAATTGCCTTCTTTTGTGTCATCCTACTTCTAAAAGATTTATGTAGAGCTTTAGGTAGGGAAAAATTATGAGGGCATACTTGATTGCATATATTGTAAAGTCAAATCCTGGATCCAAGGAGGGAAATGTCATACTCTTTGATCAAGATGTGCATATTTGTGAAATGTTTGGTGGCTAACCTAATTCTACTTTGCTCCTTGAGACATATCTCTCTTGTTGAAACTTGAAATATTTGCAAGACCAGGGGTTGTCTCTCTTTTCTTTTTTTTCATGGCGGGCATCTAAGTACCCATTGTTTTCAATAGTCTGGACATCTTTTTGTATCCATTTTTTTCAACTTTTCTTTTTTACTATTTTTTCTTTTGCATAGCTCCATGTCTCTTTTCTACAACAAAACTTTTCAAGAGAGAGATATTCACAAGAATGGGAGCATTTATTTGGTGGACAAACCTATCAAGCATATTTTTATGTTCACTCCTAATGTAGGAGTAAAACATTTTTGAGGTGGATGGAAAGCATGTATATGTGGCATGTACATAATCTTAATCTTGGGAGCATGATAAATCTCTCAACAAGGGTCAATAAGACTTGACAAAACTCGACACAATGCAAGTAGCTTATGTGAAAGGTTTGTGTGCTATAAGTATGCATATGGCTCTGGTAGGAATTTATCACCATTGAGGAGTATGTGACACTATGGTTTTATAATATTTTATCAAAAACAAATTCTCCAAGCACTTTGACTAGAACCGGTAGGATTTCTAAGCTAGAACTATATCACACTTCACAACAACTTAGTCAATATGATTGTCCTATAAAGATATTTTCTCACAAGTATAAATATATGTATATGGAACAATCTCTATGAAAGCTTCTATCTCAAAATATCATAGACATGTCATTTTTCAAAATTTTAATTTTAGTGTGATCTTGGTTCATTTTAAATTGCATAAAAGCATGTCAAAGTAATACACATGTACCGAGAAGATGGGATGAAATGTCAAACTAGCGTATTGAAGTGAAGCATTAGTAGTGGAAGCTGGTGACATCTTGTTCAGTGTATATCATTGTTGCAGATTCAGAACTTTCACTTGTAGAAATTGGGAGATCGATTCCCCCACACTTGCTCAAAGTGTGTTCTGCTCATAAAGACAAGGCAGGGATCAAGTGCATGGGTTCTGTTGGTGGAAAAACACCATAGAACCAAAACCTTATTCATACTTCTCTAGCCTTAGGAATATTGAACATGATAAGGTTGATATTATGTACATTGTTCATTCTTATAACATGGGTGACAATATCAGAAGGATGAGCATGAATGTCGTATTTGAGTACATCTGGCAAAAAGGTTGAGTTGCTTAACCTATGGAAGGATTGACCAACTTTACATAATATAACAAACTTTACATGATTGTGACTATCATCTTCCACAGATAAGATATGCAACATTTTAGCTCATTTGGTTAAGACTATGAGATCAAGAGAGTGGTGCTATGAACAAACTTAAAGAACAAGACATGTTGAATTAGTTAGGTTGGATCAAGCAAAGATGTAACTCAAACATGTTTTATTTCTCTATTTATATGCATACTCAAGATCAAGGTAAAGCTTTCTAATAATTACCACTTGCCTTAAGATGTTACCTTTGTCATTGGAGCATGAAGGCACCACATGAAGGGTAGACGATTTGTAGTGGTCCCTTCTTTCTTCTCAAGCTTCACTTACTAAGCTAGTTTTTCATCTAGAGCTGTTCACGACCATCTTGTCTCCTGGACTGTATTCCTTCCTTATCATCTTTTTGTCATGCCATCTTTGTGAATCTTAACATTGTCTTTGCACCTCTTTGCTCCACTCATTGATTCATTCCTACAAAGCATTAGTCGACAACATATACCCGAAGGAATATATAGAAAATTTGAAACATGGGTAGGGTTGTCATAGAGCTAAAGGTCATCTTCTATGCTACAGAAAAGTTAGTTTTAATATTTTAATTAGCATAGAACTTTTATACCATGTTTTAAATGATATACCTTTATTATTCACCATTACTTCTTCTCTTGAGGGTTGATTTTATTTTGTATATTAAGTTTGATTTTCATGTATGGAATTTGTAAAATCATTCAAACTTATAGAGACAAAGTAACAGTGAGTAGAGGGATTGCAAACCAGTGTGTCAGAATGATGGGAGCTTGAGAGAAGGAAGAGCATGGTCGTACCATCTGTAGAAGAGTCGGCCTTCCTCCCCCACACTTGGACTTTTATGTCACTCGACACTTAAAGTCAAGTGCGAATGTTGGAGCATCCCTCAGAGTGTATTGCAACTCCCATGTTCTCAGACATTGTTCATCCTTGTCTCAAGTCTTAACTTGCAATGGTTAGTGACCAAGAATACCCAAAGGGAACTTGTCCTAGGAACATATTCTTGTTAATTTCTTTTTTACTTATGGAAGACTTTCTTATAGAGGGAAGTGAGAGTTTAGTTGTTCCAAGATGAGTTGTTAGGGACCTTATTGCTACCACACTAAGCATCTCATGGGTTGTTACACTCAATCGAGGTGTTTTGTGGGGCGTGAAAAACTTTGACAACACAGCTTCAGAAAAACTAAGCTAAGTCAAATTTTATTATGCAAAGAAGTAATGTGAACAAATTTTTATTTCTTTTAGATATATTTATATATTTTTCTTTTCATAACTTAAGACAAGATTGTTTCAAGTTATTATGCATGAAGGAAAAAGAGTTTGAATTGAAAACTAAACATGCAAAAATCAAAAGTTGCATGGAAATCAAGTATGAGATAGATACCGATTTACCTATCGGTGAGGGCTCATGGTTTTAGGTCCGTTGAGCAAGGCCTCTCCCTTGCATTTAGCTTTTCTTTGTACCATCCATTCTAGGAGATGAGGGTATGGACAGTTGCATATTCTTCTTTCATCAACCTTTCTTGATTTTAGTTGATTCTTGGTCGATGAATTGATGTTCATTGGAGATGCAAACTTAAGTTCCTTCTTGATAATATTTTTCCTCCAACAGTGTGGTGAAGAGCTATTCTTCTTTGTTTGTCAGTGATACACCAGGCGTCTTGATGGTCAAGGAAGGAACCTCATTGATACTTATATGAGAACTTCATCTCTAATGACTTAGGGACATCATCTTGCAACATTGGTTGTTCATGATCTCACGAGACACAGTTGGCAGCCCACCATTGATTGATGTTTGTTGACACTAGGATGCATGCCCTGGTGTAATGTCATCATGTCAACCTTGTCATTGCTGTCGATGTGCAAGATGGTGTCTTCGAAGATGATAAAAGCATGTATCAGATTGGCTAATACGAAGTATGTTTCTCCTTGCTTCTCATTAGCACCCTAGCTTGAATATTGGGAAAGCTCAATGCTAGGTTGTCTTTGGTGTTACTTGCAGCCTATCGAATTATTTGTCCACTTCTTATGAGTGAGTGCTTCTATTGTAGATCCTTTTTATGGCACCCGTCTCCTTCTTTGTTCCATCACTGAAGTGGTGGTTTGGTAGGTTCATGCCAAACCATGAACAAACACAGCGTGAATTCATTCATTCCTATAATATATTAAAGGACACATACCCGAGGGAATACAAGTTTGAAATACGGGTTGTTGTCCATATCTGCATGATTTTTCATCTATGCTAATGATTTTTTAGATTACTTTAGCATAGATTTTATTTTATCATGTTTTGTGTGTTTGCTGCATTCTAGCATGGTTCAAGGCAAAGATAACTTGCAACAAAAGACAAAAGTAGATGAATTTTTGATACTTACATTTCTTCCTTCCATGAAGAATGAGTTGTGCCTCCTTTTGTGCAAAGTTGTTTAAATTCATCATGTGCCTTGATTCATCTCTGATGTGAATTCATCTCAAGACTTACCCATATTCAATTTGAGAGTTTCTATAGGGGTTAGTCCAACAAAATAACCAGTATCTACTATAGCATATTCTTGGTTCAAAAATCAAATTAGAACCATGTCTAATTTAATCTAGGAAAGCATTTTAATCTAAGCACCACGCTTAATCCAAAAAGTCTTTGAAAGTAAGATCAACACTTCTAAACTAAGCACCATGCTTAATTTAAAAGATGTATGAACATACTCCAAACCTTAAACATACTATAGCAAATAAAGGTAGCATGAAAGCATTTCAGAGATTTATTCAAATAGAGATGAATGAGCATGATCGTGGTGAGTTATATATTTTTTTCTTTTTTTAGATAAAATGCAATCGACATGAATGTATGCAAGGAACTAAATATGATGTGGATTTTGATGTGAGAAAACTTAAACTAAATGGAGTAGATGCATGGATTATTCAAGGTAAACATGCAGTGGAATGCAAGAATTAAAAAGATAACTACTCAAAAAGTTTAAAGGTCATGAGCAAGACTATCTCACCTTTCTTGATCACACTTACCATGACTCATAAGATGGAATTTGTGAGTAGTGCAGCGTCTATGTTCGTCACTTGAGATGTGCTTTGAATTCTTAAGACGACTGTAGCACCCGGTTTTAAGAACAAAACCAGATATGCATCATATGTGAGCCTAGGAAGTCAAATCTCACATATAGCTACAAATAAGGGTAATATCAAAATACAATGCTTAATATATAATGTACTTAGCACAAAGAAGATAACCTTAAGCACAAACAGCGGAAAGTGAACTCTGATCTTCGAGTGAAAACTCTATTCCACAGGGACACAACTGACTGGTTGATCACAAGTCTAAACTCCTCCAAACTCTAGCAATTTGTACTCGTCCTGAGGTGTGGGGGAAATAGCAAGGGTGAGCACATGTCGTACTCAACAAATATAACATGGGGTTCATGAGGCTCAAAAGTTGACACTGGTTTACTGCGATTAGCTTTTAGTGAGCCATCTTTTTAGCATTTGATAGCAACAAGTTACCATAAGCCCAAATAACCTCATGATCATGTAAACGTGAATAACATATAGCAAGAAACAATAATCATTAGTGAACATCAATATCATCAGTATTATCACTATCATCAGTGTTCATCATTTATTCTGTAAGGGTCCATGGCCACTCGTGACCGTGAGCACGGCTGATATACCAGATTTACACTCTGCAGAGGTTGTACACTTTCACTGTGAGTCGTGATTTACCCTTTTGCCCGAGGTAGCTAATCTCTTGACCCACTTCCAAGGAAGGTCGGCAGGGTTCACTATGAAGTCTTTCAAAGGTTTGTCTAACAAGTTAGGACCGCTAGATTCACTCGGCAAACAGATGTAGAGCCCCCCTTCCATATGGTACAATGACACGCAACCTATACACATAAGGACAGGTTGTACTATACCCGATTCGTCAAGCCATTCTTACGCCATAAAGGTTTCCTCTAACAAGCTAGAAAAGGTCCTTCTATATGAGTAAAGTTAGAGCCATATAGCCCTCACAGTTGTACTGTAAGTCCCGGATGTTCGCTTACAGATGAGTCCTTATGGAGAGAAACTAGAGCACCATAAAAACAGCCCAATATGCTTTAGCCCTCTTGAGCCATGTTGCTACAAAGTATCTTTTAAAAGTTTATTGCATATACCATTAGTCAAGTTATAGATCATGGTTATTTATCTTGAACACTAACATAAATACTACCTAATGCAATGTCCCTATGGGTGTCAAGGTACAAGATACAAAAGCTAGGATATCCTTAGTGGTAACAAGGTAGACACATGCACATGAATTAAGTGTATTAAAGGTAAATAGGAAACAAGGATAATTCCATGCTACACTTGCCTTAAATTCATATCCTTCTTCAGTCCAAACCTTCGAAGAACACTGTTTCTTGTTCACCACGTAAATCTCACCGACTGGACATGATTATAAAGCACCACACAAGCATTTGAATAGACATGCATACCATACAAATATAACTAAATTAGAACAGTACACCAATCAATAAAAATACTTAAAGACTAATCTAAGCATTACTACGAACACATAGACGTGAAAAGCACGCTAATCGGAACTATGGTGCAAAAGAAACGACTACCGTAAGATTTACTTCATAGAGAAAGAGAGAAAGAACGCAAGAAACACTAATAATAGAACTATCGTTAAAAAGAAACGACTATCGAGAGTTTTTATATTATCTAAGAAACACTACAAGCTTGATTTAAGATAACTAAGAAAAACTATGTGATTAGTATTAATTCATATTTGTCATAAAATATTTAATTTCAAAAGTCAAGTTAAAGCTAATCATATTTTATTATATAAATATTATCACATAATTTATTATGCTAGTTAAACTTTATCTTTGCAAAATGAATAAGTACGTGAGAACAAGTTGTATATAATGTGTGTTTAAGCTAAGAAAATTAATAATTGAATGTCGCATTCATATTAGCAATTAATAATCATATTAATATTTGTACATGAAACAAACCAGTAGAAAACCTATATTGATTTTATTCATAAAACGGTAAGCATATTAATCAATTTAATATTCAACAATATCGAGACTAGCACGCTGATCACGTCATCACTAACGCAACGCGACAAGATTGGACTAAAACGGAATTTAGATGTGTAAACAGCGAAGGATTAGAGGTGGATACAAGAAAGTATATGTGCAGATAGATTTTCCCATTGGCAAATGCTTCTGCTGCAGTGCATGAGGGAAAATTTACTTGCTGGTGTGTACGCACGCATGGCCTTTGTTTGCTTTCAGAACTGCAGGTTAATAACGATCTTGCTTGCTTGTGTACAGTACAGCAGACAACACGTGGTTCGTGTGTTACAGCAGAGGTGCATATAAAGCAAGGGACGGAGGACATGCAGACTAACAAACCTAGATGTGTTGGTGCTGGTTGGTCAGTGGCAGCGAGAGGTGTCTCGGTGAGACTTCGGGTGGCATCATCTTGCTTCGACATGACCCGAGCCGGCCACGGACTGAAAACTACGACAGTGTGTCACACCCGGTTTTCTAAAGAACAAAACCAGGCTAATCATATGTGTGCCCAGGAAGTCCACACATATGCTAGAATGAAAAAGTATCATAAACAATGTTATTATATAACGTATACATAGCTATATTAACACTTACATCAGAGTATCGCGGAACGGTGACTAAACTTCGGGCTCCATTCTTCTCAGGGACGGCTGACTGGGGGTAACATATGCCTAGCACTTCTACTAGTCTTCTGGAAACTCCACTACACCTTTGTCCTTCTTCCGAGTAGCATCTTACTACACACTGGAGTGTTGGGGAAATAGCAAGAGTGAGTCCATGTCGAACTCAACAAGTATAACACAGGGTTCATGAGGCTCAAAAAGGCTAGACACTGTTTGACTGCATTTCGCTTTTAATCATCATATAATTAGCAATTGAGTAGCATCAAGGTATCCCAATTCCCATTAATGAACCAATGATCAATTGTAATAAGGATAATGAATAACATTAATATGAGCATAATAATAATCAACAGTAATTAAACATGATATAACAATGGTGATCATCTATCTGTAAATGTTCCAAGGCCGCTCGTATCCGTGAGCACGGCTAGTATACCAGTTTTTAACTCTGCGCAGAGGTGTACACTTTCACTGTGAGTCATAACTTCCAAATGCATGGGTTCGCGACTCCCCAAAACACCAGAAATCATATAAAGCCACTTAAAGGTTCGTCTAACAAGTTAGGGCCATTAGATTCACTCGGCAGGCAGATGTAGAACCCCCCTTCCCTGTGGCACAACAACCGCAACCTATACACACTAGGCCAGGGGCTCGCACTACACCCAAAGTGGCAAGCCATTCTTACGCCATTTAAGGTAACCACTAACAAGCTAGAAAAGGTCCTTCAAGTAACTAAAGCCAGAGCCATATAGCCCTCACAGTTGTACTGTATGTCCTGGATGGTCATGTACAGATAAGTCCTTATGGAGAGAAACCAGAGCAACAACATAACCCCTTGCTCTAGCCCCCTTCTCAACAGTAATAAAATCATCTTTAAATGGTTGGTTGCTTAATCCATTAGTCAAATTACAAGATCATTGTTCATAATTAAGCACTAGCAATAGCTACCCAAATGCACAACCCATAGGTGACAAGGAATAAGATATCAATAACTAAGTTATAATCTCTATGGTTGTCAAGGAGGACACATGCATATGAATAATAATTTCAGTGAATAGGCAACAAGGATGGTCCCATGTTATACTTGCCTTGATCAAAGCTTTCCTGATGATACTGCTGGTCTGGCTCAAAATAATACTCTTGATCGTCCAGATACTGCTCACCTTCTATACTCGATCGTCAAGCATCAACACACAATCATCCGAGCAATCATACACAAAGCAAACAAAGAGACATAATTAAAACAATACACCAACAGTAGCAAAACAGTATAAAAAGTTTGTAAAACTCTTCTACACGTTACTACAATCACACAAACGTAAAGATCACGAAATTCGGATTTAAAACGTGAAAGTTATGAATTTTCTAAGATTTCCTATAGATAAATAATTATTTTAATATAAACTCGAAAATTAAACTTTCCAAACCTACTGTACAACTATACTAACATGTAGAACTCGCAAATACGAACCTAACGCAACTTGAACGGGTCAAATCGGAGTTAAAACATGGAAAATATGGCCTAAACAAGATTGTATGTGTATATGTATTTCTATTGTATTTCGAGATTTGTTTTACTAAAGAAAAACGGCCACAAATCGTACCCATGACATCATGTGATGTCATCAAGCTAGCTAGCAAAGTGAAACAGATCAACAACATGCACGGCACTATTTGCTTGATTCAGATTAATTAAACAAAACCACAAAAAGTTATTTAGACTAGATAAATCAAAACATAATTTAATTAAAAAAAAATAAATCAGAACTACTCATATTTTATCTATAAACGATACTATATAATTTTATCAAGTTAACCTTATCTTTCCAAAAGGAAAAGTATATATGTGAAAGCAACTGAACGAAAGCACTTATGTTTTTAGGTTGAACTAAGCATCTTATAATTCAAAAGACATTTAGTTTAATATTAATTAGATTAACATTAATTTAGGACAGACTAAAGTATAAACCCGGGTTTCATTTAATTAGAAACTCAATTACACAAGCATAAATCAAATTAATATCTAACTTATAAATTTCAGAGATGTAAGACATGTTAACCGTTGTTGCTAACACATAACTTCGATCGGCACTATTACAAAACAACAAGAACGGATTAAAACCGGGATTTCTTTTAATTGAAAAGCTATTAAATTAATATATTAATCTAATTTCTATTTAAATTAATAAAGTCATAATCAAGTGACATGATAAACATCATTACTAATACATAGTTTACGTCGACACAAACACGACACGACGCGAATGAAATTGCAACCCTTAGTTATTTTCTAATTAACAACGATTAAATAATTATTAATCAAAAAGTTTTTAAATCAATAAATTCATAACTAAATGACATGATAAACAATGTCACTACTGCATTGAGCACGACGACACGAATCTAACGCGACTGGAACGAAGCAAAACGGAATTCAAACGAAACAAAACATCAGAGGATAAAAAAAATAAAAGAAGTAGATACGTACTGTGATTGTCTAGCTTCGTCAGGTGCTGAGAAACGAGAGGCTCAGAGGAAGGTCGTCTAGCTCAAGAAACAAGTGCCAAAATACATGCAGCCTGAGCACCCGAGCTAGATGTCCAGAGGCGAAGTTCCACGGAGGAGGAGCAGATGGTAAACAACCAGGGCCGGTCCTGAGTATATTTCGACCTAGAACGAAACTAAAATTTTGGACCTTTTTATACCAAGAGAAAATTCACAAAGATTAAACAATTATACACTACCTTAGGTCTTAGAGAGTCCTAGCAGATTGCAATTTGCAAATCTGAAATCCCAAATGATGTCCGTCCTCCAGGCCTCTGAAATCTATGCGGATCACGTACCTGGCCGGCTGCCGCCCGCCGGCGACTCGCAGAGCGGCATAGTCGCAGTCGTATGCAGAGGAAAGAGGATATGAGGATGAGGGGAAAGAGGATCAAAGGAAGTCCAACGCTTGCCGAGTGCCGACTCCGCAACTTGCAGTCGAAGCGTCGTCGCGCGGAGTTGAAAGGACGAGTCGCTGCTGCGTGCCTGCGTCTACGACTCGCGTATACTGCGCTGACATACTAGTGTCTGCAGTCTGCATACCTGGGGAGGGGGACGAAGCTACGGATCCCATCGTGCATCAGCTTCTTCACCGGCGGCTAGACAGACGCGATCTAGGGCAGAAATAGAAGTCAATCTGTTCTGTTGAGAAAAAGAAACGAGATGAGGATGCGGCCTTTCTATATATAGGCTAGCAGATCATCGAGTTGGAATGTGATTTAGGATCGACATCGAGTTGAACTTGGTTTCCTAGTCTGCCTGACGTGCGGCCTCTTCGCTCAGCTGAGTCCAAACTGAGCAAGTACGGTCCTGGCATTAGCTAGCTAGTTGGGCTGTTTACGAGCTGGTCTCGTGAAAGCACTTGCATGAACGTATACATGTATATATGGATATTTAAAATACGGTGAGATGTGGAGGGAGCTACGAGCGACGGCTCGCGATAAGGCTTGTACTTCTGAAATCAGGGCGTCGAGGGCTACGCCGGCATATATATAGTCGTAGGGTTTGGAAACTTTTCGGATTTTCTTAATTTCGGTATTATTTTAATTCCGCGAATAAAATAATTCCAGAAAATCTAGAATTACCTTTTTGGCCGTGAAAAATAGTCCGGAGCTCAGAAAAATCACGGGAAAAATCCTGGAGACTCTCGGAGAGATAAGGAACTCAACTAAATGAGTTTGAACTCATGAAAAGATTGATGAAGAGATCAAGGAAAAAGATTAAGCTCACAGAAATTGAAATTTTTAATCCAGAAAATACCAAAAAGTTTTCCGATGAAAAGTAAACGTCATCCTATGATATTTTGAAAATAATAGCACTCACCAACACCAAAGACAAGCATCATACAAACACCACATTATCAATTTAATATGAAAAGTTTAAAACCAAAATTTTCTATATTTAAATTAGCAGCAACTTAACTTATCTAATAAATTTATTCAAATATTGAAATCATCTATTTTATTTAGTGTTTTTCATGCACAATCCAAAATAGGAAATTTTGGGTGTGACACAGTGGAGGACAGGGTGTTGAAGGAGATGACAGCCGAAGGTAGACAAGATGACAACGGCTGATGGCTGGTACTTCAGCTTTGCACACTCTGACGGAGGAGAGCAGCTGTTAAGAGGAGATCGGCTGACGATTCTCCATGTGAACCTGGCGGCACGACAAGATTGTGGCGGCGGTGGCGCATAGGATCTTCAGGGCATCTAGGGCAGCAGGAAAACAGCCAACGAGCAACTGAGAAGATGGCCGGAAAACGAATAAGCACAGTGCACATCAATGGAGTTTGCTAGAATATTCTTGTCGGAAAATAGAGAAAAACAAGGGGACATCATATAACGGATTGATGCAAACAAGGATGCTAGGATGTAGAGAACGAAGAGAAGTACCTTGTGATGACGGTGGTGTTTGCCGGAGACACTCGAGGTGCCCAGAAAAACTCAATGTGGCGACAAGAAGAGAGAAAATTCTATTTTACTACACGAGAGATTTCTCAAACTAGGGGCTCCCCTTACGGTAGTTTTGGTGTGCTTTGCCCATGGGGTTGGTATATATATATATATATATATATATATATATATATATATATATATATATATATATATATATATATATATATATATATATATATATATATATATATATATATATATATAGGGAGAAAAACTCTGTACCCCACGTCAACTAGCGATACGATACTAATTGATGTTGCACCCTCCACCTCTACTAACGGGCCTAATTAATCATCAAAGCCCAATAGTAAATAAATGTATAGGCATTTAGGATTATTGCACACGGGCTTTGGTGGAAAATGAGATATTTATTATTATCGGAATTAATTAATTTCGTGGATAAAATAATTCTAGAAAAATCCAGAATAATTATTTAAGCCACGAAAAATACTCCGGAAGCTCCAGAAATTCGGAGAAATTTTTCAAAGACATTATGGAACATGAGGAACCCAAATAAAGTATTTGGAGCTCATAATAAGATATTTTGGAGCATCTAAAAATTATATTATGCTCATAGACAAGTGGAAACAAACTATAGAAAAAGTCAGAAAAATTCCCGAGAAGTTTGTAGAGATCGATTGACGGACGAGGAACTGAAATGAGTGATTTGGGTTACCAAGAAAATATTTTAGGAAACTCCCAATGAAAACTTGAGCTAAGAAACAAGGAATTTTATTGAGAAAAAAAATAAAGGTGTGCCAGAGAGGGAAGATCGACCTACTGAACGCATTTTTAAGACTTTGCTCACTCTCAGCACATAAAGAAACAATAAGCAAGCATCACATCAAATCATATGCACCGATATGTATACACACAATGTTGCTAAACCCTATGATAAATTTTATATTAATGAAAAATATTATTTTCCTATGTTTTCATGAGCACTAGAATACAAAATTAAATTACTTTGCATCTATTTTGAAAGGAGCAAATTTTAGGGTGTTACAACGACCTTTTCTCCAATCTACACATGGTTATACTAATATATATATGTATATATAAACCTATGAGATGATAGGGTTCTAGAGTTGATGAATCATAAATGTTCAAACACCCTGGGTTCTTCATGTTTCTTTGACCTTTTCTTGTGGAAGTTTGCTGGAATGTCAAAACAGCATCTGATGTCCTGTCTATTCCACAATTCAACAGAACAGGGGTTATCCTACTAAAGCTAGTGGTACACTACATTAGCAGATATCAAGATCAATATCAAAATCTTTACACCAATTGCTTTTTCGGCAATGGCACCAAAAAGGTTGTTGGTATTTATTAACACACATAGAAAATTCTGCAAGCGCATGAATACCGTTACAGCTTTTACCTGGGAGTATTCCAGCGTATCGTATTTATCCATAGGGAAGTAGTGGTTAAAGAGACTGATAATTCACCATCATGTATCTACTAACTTAATACACCAACTAGACTAAAGTAGGGTTAAATGATAAATGATAGGAGTTGTGCATAATGACACACACATAGGAGAATTCCATGCTAAAAGAGCAAATTAGCTAAATTGAGAGCACACTAGAGAGTTCAAGGTTCCTATATACTTCTCTATTGCTTAGGTTCTATGATAATAAAGCATTGATAGATATAGCAATCACATAATAGCACTTTAGGACATCAGAACACTAGCCATAGAAAGGGATGAGAAAGGGGCTAGGAAGCTCTGACTACGGTCCTACAAACATCAACCTGAACGTGGTGGAATACGTCGACTATCAGGGCTGTCACCACCGGGGGCTACCACAACTATTCGTGAGGTTGAGTGCAATCTCAGGTAACCTTTAGTCTAGACACCATGTCTATACTATTGATTACTACTCTAATCATAATTAATAACTAAAACACTCGATGCGAGTGGAGATCCCATGCCAGGGTATAACAACTATACTAACCAATCACATGAAAGGTATAAAAGTAAATAGAGAAGATAAATATATTAAAGCATAAGTCTTGCAAAGATAAGATACAAAGATATACCAGATCTCTGAAGAATTCTCCAGAACCTAAGCGTAGCTCGACTCTCCCTAACTCTCAACTAGAACTAATATACTACATTGGAGAGTGTAGCCCTAATTCTCTTGGTGTTGTGCCTTGATCTGAATGAGAGATGGCCTCCTGGAGGTTGTGGGGGGCGCCTTATGTTGGCCTAAGGTAGAGTAGAGGCCAAGGAACTACCATGGGATCACAAAAGAATATTCCCCTGTGATCCCGGCCATATGGGTCTAATTCTGATTTGGGCCTAATTAATCCCGCAGTTCATGATGTGGAGTTTTTCTTTTATTTGCGAAATTTATATCCTTTTATTCCGGGCTCGAAATACAGCAAGTAATATATCCGTTTCAATCAACGCGATGAGCTTTTTGCAATGGTGTACTACAATTCATCATTTGAGACAGTTCTATTCAGTGAAAAATTAAATATTCCTACAAGACAGTGGAAACACCAAAACTCATGGAACTTGTTAGAATGAAACCCTATAGCTATAGTTTGTGATTCATTTCATGTCTTTTCATGCAATAAATGATGGTTAAATTTAGTGTTTAATGACCGTCAGCAGCAATAAGTTGTATGAATGACCAAAAGAGAACTTTAAGTCAACTCACAGATCTCATAGAGTTCTTGATACTTCTTGCATATTTGTTGTTCGAGTTCCCAAGTTGCTTCTCTCTCTAACTGATTAGTCCAATGAACCTTAACATATTTGATAGTTCTCTTCATGACTCGCTTTGAAGAATCCAATAATATGTGCACTAGGTGGTATTCAACTGTCAAGTTTTCCCTTTACTCTAATTTGTTCTAGATCAATCTTGTGCTCAATACCCCTTAGATACTTCCTATAACACCCTAGGTGTTAAGATTGCATCATTCTGCATTTGCATGAGCATGAGCATCATTCATTCATTCATGGTCATGGGCATAAGAAAATTCTTTCACTTGCTTATATGTTTACTCTATGTGATGCTTTGTTTCTATATGTGACATTAGATGTTCATGTGTGCTAATACGAGTGTTTGTTTATTTGATCACCTAAACAACCTAGAACAACATAGAATCAAAATTGGATTAGGGTTTATGTTCATGATCTAGCCCAATTATGCTTTTAAGTGTTGGAGCAACCCAAAACCTTCTTTTTCTTGTTCCAGTGTTGACTAGCATAGAACTATAGGTTCTATACCTTTTTGAGGTTTGACCTTAAATAAAGTTTGTAGTTTAGACTGTTGGCAACAAAACTTTGTTCAAGGACCAAGAGCTAGATCAGCGACTAACCTAGTCAAATAGTGGCTCAAAGTTTGAATGTGTTGGTATTTGAAAAGGACCAAAATTTGCAAGGAAATTATGGAGATGTGCATTAGCATCCTCATAAGGCATGCCACCGAATGGGCTTGCTTTCACCATTGTGATCAGCGCCTTAAGTTTGGAGTCTATGTCTCCATTGATAATATTGGGACTTGTGGCCACGTTAGTAGTTGATGGGGTGGATAACTCACGAATCACCTTTATGGCCCTATCACTACTACAGATTGAGCGACCACTATCTCCAGTTTCACTACTATAGAAGACAGAAGTGATGGTGTGATACTTCCATCATCGGTTGGATCGATAGCGAGGCCTGGAAAGGAATCAAACCAGCACATGAAACTTCTAGCACCGACAGTTGAACCATCGATGCGGTGGTGCTAGTGGGATTGAATTCCACCATTCTTTGGAACACTAAGTCGACTAAGATATGCGTTTTGGCCGCCAGCCATACACGACCATTTGGTCTACCAGCTATAAAGTTAGCATGAGTGTTGAATGTCCCAACTTCCATCACCCTATCATCACTTCCACCGGGAACTGTCATACCTCTTCTTCTCTGATGTGCATGCCTAGATCATGTATCATAACTACTCCTTTATGCTTCTACATAGGGATGAAAATGGTACGGATATTTTTTGACTGTATTCGAGACCGAATCTGTTTAGAGGGGTTTTAATCTGTCCATATTCGAGTCCGGATATTTAACATCCGATACCGTATTGGTATCCGAATATTTAAATCATATATTTATGATATCGATATCCAATCGTATCCTATCCGGTATTTTTTATACTATCCGTATTCGAATCCGAATCCGGACATAAATATGAAAACAAATACGATATGAGTGATATCCGTCCGTATCCGACCCGTTTTCATCCCTACTTCTACATCTTCAAGATTGGCCTATTTAATTAGGCTCTGGATGCACCTCTTGGGCAATCCACACACTCTTCCTTCTTGAACCCTTTAGAATACATACAGATCAATAAAGCTCTTGAGCCAACCATCTTTTTTCTTCATCGCCATGGCACTGCTTGTCCAATTCCTCTAGTGGCAACAGTGGCATTGGGAGAAGGCCTTCAAGATTGGGTACAACTGGCATCTAGGTGTAGTAGGGTTCGCTCGATCTAGGTGCTATTGGAAGTTTTGTGATTAAGGAGGGTCGCTACTAGTGTCGATTCATCAGTGTTCCAGTGCCCTGGCATTCCTCCTTCCTCTAGAGCAACAATGACGACAGCAGTGCTTCTCTTCCACTTTTCCATTGCATGCCTCTCAACACTAAGTGGTGCAATAAGGAAGATAAAACACCTCACTGAGATGCTGATGGAAGTTTTGTGAGGTCATTGTTATTGTACACCCAGTAGTCTTTGATAGGTCTTTGTTATTGTACAACTGTGGAATGTAACTGAAGTTATCAATGAAAATATTTCCTCATGTGGTTGTGATGCTAGTTACTGTGTTGTTTATATATAGTTTTTGCCTTAAAAAATAATTAATAACTAATTGGCTATGATGCTTGTTACTCCCTCCATTTTTAAGTGTCATAGTATTTGCCTTGGCTACACATACATGAGATAAAGCACCTTACTGAGATGGTGCTGGGTTCAAGTTTGCGAGTTGCTCCTGCTTCAAAATTGGGTGCTTTATATTCCATCTTGCAGCTCTCATGGTCAAGAAGTAGATCTGCACCCCTTAACCACGAGGGTTGCAAGATGGAAGGTAGAGCACCTCACTAAGGATGAAGTTTTGTGAGGTGTTGTAGTGCTCTTGGTCTCTAGGTCCCATGCTAGTCCTTGCCACCGGTGGAGTGTTGGTTTGTATATAGGAATCACAGTATGATATGGCTTTGTTATCTCGTACCTGGTGACACCTCAGCGATGGTTCCTCCCAAAAGAAAACAGAACAAAGAAAGAAAGAAAGAAAGAGGAGAACGAAGAGGTTCATGCGTTGATGCAATTATGGGCGCACACATAATAAGAAAACTAAAATGATAATAAAGCAATGGATAGGCATGATAATTAAGCAAATTTTACTGCCATAATAATTACAATAACATAATTAAGATAATTGCATGTCTGCACTTAGGCTCCCTTCTTGTCAGCCACCTCCTTGGAGGCGTCCTTCAGGGTGACCGGTAGTTTGACTAGGTTATCGACGAGTAGGTGAAAAATATAGAAATAATTGGGTACTCTTTCCTCCTACAGCCTGCTGATAGTGCCTAGACTGAGCTCCATTAACGCAACATTCATCTCTAGTAACTCTTCTAGAAGAGGCTAAGCGCCCATGCGTCGCCATATCCAAAGGGACTGAACGAATCTTCATTGATGCTATCCGGCACAACTTCATCCTCTGACTCATCCATCAATGCACACTCAAATTCATCCTCTAATTCCTCCATCCATGCGCGCTTGGCTTCTAGCAAAGATTCATCTTCTGTCCAAGCGCACCTGGTAGAAGCCTCAGCCATTGCAGTTGCTAAGAGTACATGCAGATGCAGTTTGTATCTATGGGTATGAGAAGGCAAGCATAGAGGAGGTTTGAATCCAACAGCATAGGGGGACCTTGCGCTAAAAAGTCTAGTGGCTCGTCTCCCCCAAACTGTGTGGTCAGCGCTAGAGGGCCGAGCTGCATGGTCGAGTCAATTTTCTCCGCCCAACTTCTAATATCGCGTTACATCACCATTACTTCCGCCAGGAGAAGTGTGCTCCACTAAGATCATGGGTGACATGGTGTTACCTTAACTCCTACTCTTCGCTCAGTGCAATTGAAAAGAACTCCAATAGGCGCCTAGCTCGCCTATCCTTCTATAAAAGCATAGGCTAGGGCAGGGAAGCAAGTACGATTCCTTTCTAAACTTGTTACACTTACCTTCCTTCTCGTTCTATCTTCTTTGTCCGGTACTCTACCTCCACACCCCATCTTCCAGAATAGATCTAATAGTGGACCAGTAGAAGCACCCAAGGGAAGACTCACCGAAGGAGAGGTGGTCACAGTGATGAGGACATCGCAACACTGGACACATCGACGTTATGGTCTTCCCCAAGTTGCAATTCGTTTCCAACTCAGCTACCACGTCACCCTCGGATTCAGCAGACATGTCGTCACTGTTTCGGTCATAACTCTCTCATACGACATCAAAACGGGGCGTTCTTGGATGCGTTGGAAAGGGGATGACGACGCCATCGTTTTGGATCTGGTCCCAGCTCCAGAAGGTCCGTGGATCATTCTGTGTGACCACGGCAAGGTGCTGCATCACCTATTTGGGCTAACTTGGCCATGTATCGTGTCAGGCCTTAAGCCCAAGTTGTGGGCGCCCAACCCCTGGCCATTCCCAACCCTAGGTCAAGTCTTAGACTATAAACACAGCCGCCGCCGCTGTTAGACAATTGGGTTTTGTTTAGAGTTTAGTTTTCCATCGAGAAACTGAATCGTTCATTGTAACTGTGGTGACAAATCCTTTTACAGTGATCCAGGGCCCCTGTTCTTGATCTCCTCCACTGTGTTGATTAGTACTTTGGAACCGAGTTCTTGAACCCTCTATTGATATTCGCATCATTCATATTTGCAATTTCAGATTGCGTGTTTTTACCTTCTTGCTTGTGCTCTTTGATTCGCTTGCAGGAAAAGCCTTCTTGGCGAGGTCAATCAAGTTGTGCTTGGTTGATAACCAACAGAGCAGTGGTGTAACAGTTGCAGGGTTCGAATCGTGTCTGATTTGAAGCCGGATCGCCAACGTCGAGATCTCCACAAATCAAACTTACCGGTTACCTCTCGGAAGATCGGGCCTGTACTCATCACATAGCTTGTCCCTACATTTGTGCGAGGCTACGACAGCTCGGTGGCACCACAACCAGCATTCAATCTCTGCTTCTGTCTAGCTCCTCCTCTGTCGACTCCCCAAGCAACAGGGAGTCAGATGTCTGCATGTTGATGTAGCAGCTAGATGTGGAAACCTCTGTCCTCTGTGAGGAGAGCTAGGAGGCAAAGCGGTTATGCCTCTGACTTGCCGTATCGAAGCGAGAAACATCTACGGTAGAGGCTACAACCATCGAGGCCAAGATGTGCCTTGCTGTTAAGGCATTCAACATGATATGTTCTTGCTCTTTCACTTTGTGAGTCATCATGTCTTTAGTTGTTGCGCTTTCTTGTCTCCTTTTCAGTCATCTAGGAGCCATTGATCGCCGTGTAGGGCTAGGTGGTGGAGGTGATCCACCTTCGCGTGGTCACTAAGGACAATGCCCGTATGGTGGCGGTTAGCAACGACCGCTTCTTGACCCTCAATGGGGTAATAGGCAATGCCTTTCGCAAGCTTGCACCTGCGGGGGCAACCCTAGTGGAGCGTCTCCATGCCGTGCTAGTGCGGGCTGTGGGGTGGCCAACCACTACGTTCGCCTACGGGTCACTGCAGCCCTAGCCACCACCTAGCTTCAGCTAGGTGAGGACCTGAGCGGGCTAGAGCCGGGGTTCCCGCTAGAGTTGACCTTTGACTAGCACAAGAAGATAGTTGGTGAATTCTCCACCGCGGCCGATGGCGTCTTGGCCATCGTGGATGTAGAGGACATCATTTGTAATGCTCCCTGTTAGTAGTTTGTTTGTAACCTACCTCTCCATCCTGTACAAAATGTTCATAATATTTAGTAGTTACTTTAAATTTAGACATCTCTGTTTACTGATGACTAGAATGTTCCATTTGTGCGCCTAACATCTTCGTAGGACCCAATCACCATCGCCGGTAGCCTTCACTACCGCTTGCAGATGTGGCAGAACCTCCTAAATTAAATGACCCACATGCACCTGTCACTATCTCGAAGACCTCTGACGGTTATGCATGTGCACCAGATAACTTAAGAAGTCTGTCGGGTGTCCCCGGGAAAGCCAAAACATCCATATTTTACAACTCACACAAGATCAACAAAGGAGTAACTACAACATTACAACATTTGCTATAAAACTTTACATCAGAGTGCGAAAGAATTTAAAATAGTATTTTACATATAAAAAAGTTACTTTTACAACTTAACTTTAATTGTGAAAGTCAAGTAGAAATACAGAAGACAACTTAGGTAGAGCATTTAAGTCAAGAGAGGACGACTAGATCACATCGAGCCCACCGACATGACCTGATTAGCAGCACTAGTCAGTACCTGCAACAGGGGTTAGCAAACCCTGAGTACTCAATTGTACTCTGCAAGACTTACTCGATGAAAAGAAAAGACTCCAAGGATATACTGGCTTTAAGGTAAGTAGTGGAGCTAGAAAAGAGAAGTTTTCCAGAAAAACTTACTACATGTGGATCCTTACTTTCAATGTTTTATTCAAGTTTTAGCATAAATTTTAGTGAAGCGTATTATAGATAGATTTGCACTTATTCTATCTCAATCACTTGTATTAAGCATCACATCTCATATCCATCTCTTTACCTTATTTCCATAATCACCATGTTCCATTGTTAACTACGATGATGAACAGCAAATCAAGTCTCCATATCCAAGGAGCAACGATGATTCAAACCGCTTATTTACCCAGCTAGGGCTTCCTAACCACATGATATATGTAGGACTCAAACCCACATATATCAACCTTCACTCAGATCCTCCAAAATGTGACCGGGTCCAGTGCCACCCGAGAGCACAGTACACCTCCAATCCAGCCCTTAGCCACGAGGGTACAACACTACTCTCGCCATCTCTCTACTCCTAGTGCGCAGTCGGCCGTTCACGGGATATAATAGCCAAGATAAGTTATACCGCGGGTATGTGGTTAGTACTTTAAAGTCTTGACATACATAGTTCAACAACGAACGGTCCTTAACCGACACAGGCGGAGCACTACATCGACTCATTTCATGATGCAAGCCACCCGCCCGGTCTCAGCTTAATATTACCATATTCTTATTCATATGCTCTCATAACCTGTCATTAGGTCAGGAGAAGCAAAGGTAAACCTGTTTCTCGCGAATGATGAAATCACCATTCGACTTCTACCTAAGTCTAAGCATTACTAAGCATAAGATATCGACCTACACATACTAGTGGGATATCATCTGGATATAAATGTAGATCAAGGTAATTATGCAGCAACGGAATCAACCAACTTCTACTAACATAATGCACATTACACTAGACTTAAGGTGTAATAAAACATTTATAAACAGAAGAGTGGTCGTATGTCCGGGGCTTGCCTGCGTTGCAGAGAAGGTTAGTTCATAGAAGTCAGATTTGGCACCAGCAACATTGATGGATGACCTTCTCCAACACCATGGTTGGATGACATCTTTCTGAAGATTGATCAACACCAACCTCGTCAACACTCGTTCAACCCAAACCTTCTCACCCTCGTATGCACTACACATATATAAACGATGCGATGCTTAACATGATTGAATGGATGCCATGATACATGATGATGAACAAGGCATAACATACAAGAGACATTTAGAAAGGATAAACATTATTTATCTTACTTGAGTACAACTTTCCTTCACGGTACAATTGCAAGTAATCAACATAAAGCACTTTTTAGTTATTATCTTAACAAGTCCATTGTGTGCTTGATAAGGAGTAAAACATAGCATACATTACAAAAGTTAGGAAAAGCAAAGATGGGAGCACATTAACTTGACTTAAGCACCAAAGGTTGAGTTAGTCAACCAAACATTACATAACTTATCTTACTAGGGTGACAAAGCATCATAAGCTTAACCTACAAGGCAAAGGTTCACTTAACAAACATAACTACTAACTAAAGCTACATCATAATGAGACATGTACAAGCAATATACAAGGAAATATATAATTCTTGCATTTTACCCAAGAGGTTGCATCTAATAAAACAATTTTGTTTATTAACATGCATTTTATTTGTTACTAACAAGTTAATTAGCCATTAACATTTCTTAAATAACAAATTGAGTATGAGCTCAAGTAACTAATTAAGTGCCATGGATCATGTCATGTTAATGACCCAAGGTCAACAATTAATCTCAAAGTCGCACAAACCCTAAGTCATTAAGTATTAATTACCTGATTAATTAATTAAGCATAAATTAAGTATAAAATCAAATTTGTCTAAATGAGCTCCAAATTTTTATGTAGGTTGGTTACATCATGAAATAGTGGCAAAACAAATTGCATAAGTTTTGGACAATTATTTAAACCTAGAAAATAATAGAAGTTGCATTTATTAATTAATTGAGCTAATTTTATAGTATAGCAAATACTGGAAATGACCAATTTATATTTTTCCTAGGTATACTAGAGCATGAAGAGGCTACACACAAATTTTCATGAATTTAGCAAGCTACTATGTTTTTCTATGAATTAAACAAGAAACAGGACAATTTAAACATTTCTCAAAAAGATTAAAACATTGAAATCCTTTTCTCACTCTGCCTTGTCCAATCCCAGTCGCTAACAACCAGGTCCTAGTCAACATAGACCCATGGTCAGCCTTGACCACGACCTGGCCAGCGGGTATGCCACCAAACTCGCCAACGACGAGTCCCCCCGTGATGGTGAGGACCACCACGAACTCCCCACACTCCTTCGCACTCGCCTAGGCTATCGGTTGACCAAAAAGGAACATGGTTGGAGCTTGCCTGTGGCCATGGCGGATGGTGGCACGCGGCATTGTGGCACAGCGGCGGACCGGCCACCCCGACGTGAAACCAACTCGGCTGAGGCAGGGAAAAGCATGGCGGAGCTCACCATGACCCATTTAGCTTGAGGGTTGAAGTGGTGGCGGCTCGAGCATGGTTGCCGGCGTGGAGGATGAGCACGGCGGTGGTGAACCGGCGGCGAAACCGCTTCCCGGCGTGCTCTACAGGAGGAAGAGTCAATGGGCAAGCCGGTGAGCATCACAGTGCCAAAGCAAGTGCGAAACGTGAAAGAGGAAGGAGAAAGAGCATCTATGGGAGGTTGGCCACGATGAGGCGGCCCATAGCGGTTCACCGTGGCGGAAACAACACGTTTGATGCTTCTCGGTGGCTAGAGGCGATGCCAGCGGGCCAAGGAGGAGTGCGAGGGCGAGGCGGAGCTGCAGCCAAGCTGAATTGGGCAGGGGTAGAGCGGCCATGGCTTATTGGACCGATGCACGGAGATGGCCGGCGGTGAAGCAGAGCAGGGGAAGAAAGAAAAGGTCACCTGCGCTGCGTAGAAGAAGGCGAGGTCAAATTCTCCAGCTGTGCCACCTCCTTCTTGAGTCCTCCACTTAGGCAGAGTCGTGTCACTTCGCGCGCAGGCGGTGGCTGAGGGTGGAGGCCGTCGTTGGTGAAGCAGGCAGAGTGCTCACCGATGCCGAGCACTGTAGCAGCCTGATAGGCTATGTTCATCATCCAAGTTCTCCCAATTTCATGAGCTCCAAAAATAAATGTTGCTCATCTTCAATTGCTCTCCAACTTTGCTTATAGACACAAGCTCCAATTCTTGATGGATTGAGAGAAAGAGATCAGAGAAGGAGGGTACTTTGAAACTAAAACCAAGTTTCATTTGAACAATAGTAACTTCATGTTTCGCATGTTTCAGCACCATGTTTCACCTTTTTCTCCAATTTCTTCTCAAGAACTTGAAAATCTCCAAAAATAAAAGTTGCTCAACTTTCCAAGATCTTGAACCTTGCTTTAGGAATCATCTCCAAATTCTGCCTAGATCTTCAGATTTAGAATAGGGGCAAAAGGGGACATTTTGAATTTAGGGTTTTGGAAAACATTTGATTATTCTTTTTAACTAAAGCATGATTAACTATTTAGCACTAAAAATAACATCATTTTATGTGATAAGCAACATGGCATTATTAACATATTAAGCATACTAGTAAAAACAACATATCAAATTACTATTTAAACATGTGAAACATGTATATGAAACATTGAAAAACCTATGAAACATAACTTTGAAACATAGCCATACTTTATATGAAACATCACAAGGCAACATGTGAGACTCTATTTGCAACATGTGAAACATGGCATATGAAACGTGTGAAACAAGGCTTATACATAATATGTGAAACACTTTGTTTAGTGCAACATCTGAACCTTTACCATGCAACATAAGAAACAGATGCATGCTATACTTGAAACATATGATGCATTCATGCAATAATGCTTTGTGTTTTATGCATGATGATGCTCATGATCAAGTTTTGGCTATTTCTTAACATTTGGGATGTTACAATCACTCCCCCTAATAGAAATCTCATCCCGAGATTTAGTGGCGAAATCATTAAATTGAGTAATGGAAAAGGAAACGTGTCAAGCACATTAACCAACAAGGTGTTCATAAAACAACGGGTTTGATTCCAAGATTGCAACCAAATTCTAAAAATATGGTTGCAATCAACAAGGGATTTTAGAAATTGCACAGAAACATGGACATAAATTTCCCAAGAGTATTCAAATGAGAGAGAGCACATTAGTTGCGGGGCTAAAAATGGATCATGACCACAGACCTCGATACCTGCGTGCGCCCAGCAGAAACTTGTGTGATCTGGACACACAAGAGACCCTAGGTTCTAACATGGCACCGTGGTCACGGGACATAGCACCACTATAGGGCATAATAGCGATAACCCTCGTCTCACAATATTGAGAATGTAACCGAGATCAGAAGTCGGTCACAATCACAAGGCATCTAGAGAACTCAAAATGACAACTTTGAATCCCTAAGGAGTGTCCAAAGAATGAAAGCACCCTAATTGTGGACCATAAGGGATCATGATCATAGACTTCGATAACAGTGAACGCCCAGCAGTATTTTCTTATGGTCACGAGCCACAGGAGACCCTAGGTTTCGATGCTATTACCTAAGTCATAGTTCATGGTACCTTAAGAGGACATAATCATAGTGACCTTCAATCAACACCTACGTCATCAAATGACATCACAAGGTAGCATGTGTCGAGTTAAATGAAATCAAGGCAGGTCACATGCATAGCAAGAGAATCAAGGATTAGTCCTAGGTTTCAATTTTGAGGTAATGGTGTATAGCAAGGTATATCCACAAATTCCCAAGGATTAGGAACTTATGGAGTAACAGGTTATCAATCGGTAAACAAAACTAGGTACATGACGAGATTCATCAATAGAACAGTTATAATGAATAATAACTACTTTCCAAGCATAAGGAGGGAATTTTAAGTATCATTAAATTTTCATGTTATGCATGACATGAGATATGCTCGTCCTATATGTCTTCTCAATGTCAGGAGTGCTTCACCTTCATCATGTTAGTTGGTTATAGGGCTTTATTTATACACTATCTTCACTACCCAAGACAGACTATTGAGAGGTACTTTAGTAGAACATCATTTTATGTGATAAGCAACATGGCATTATTAACATATTAAGCATACTAGTAGAAACAACATATCAAATTACTATTTAAACATGTGAAACATGTATATGAAACATATGAAACATTGATCAAAACCTATGAAACATAACTTTAAAACATAGCCATAATTTATATGAAACATGATAAGGCAACATGTGAGACTCTATTTGCAACATGTGAAACATGGCATATGAAACATGTGAAACAAGGCTTATACATAATATGTGAAACACTTGTTTAATGCAACATCTGAACCTTTACTATACAACATAAGAAACAGATGCATGCTATACTTGAAACATATGATTATTTCATGCAACAATGCTTGGTGTTTTATGCATGATGATGCTCATGATCAAGTTTTGGATATTTCTTAACATCTAGGATGTTACAGCAGACGGTCTAGATGGTACCACTTTCATCAATTTCCAAGCCCACACATCACTCCCACATGTATTTACAAAGTTTTGCAGAAGTTTCCATTCCCATGGCTGATATAGTTGCTTATAGAGGACGCTCCCCACCATGTCATTCTCCTCCTTAGTGCTGCCGTTCCTGCCGCTCCTGCTCTCTAGTGCTGGACTGCGCGACCACGCCTACTCAGCGGTGTGCAATCTAGCACTTACTGCCAATAAGCTAGTGCTCTGTGCCGGTATGCCTCACCGGTAGGGAGACCGCATGGATCCACCGGTGACCAGGCTGGTACTCATCACCGTTGTAGCCACTCGAGCCCAATGCCATAGGATCCAAAGGCAATGGTAATGCTTTCACACTTCCCTTATCCATCTTTCTAGGATTTTATTTGCCTGTTCACTTTTCACTCATCTATGTATGGATCAAGCTTCCATATGATTATTAATGAGCTCACAAACACATCTCCACAAACGCTTCTTCTCTGATTCAGGCAATAGCGCTGCCGCTTCCATCACCGGACCTGGTCCACCAGATCCTAGTGAAGATGGAGGAGGCCCCCATCAAGAGGAACAAAGTGGCCATCCTCACAAACCTTGGTCCTCATCCTAGGCCGCCTCACCACCCACTCCTTGTGCAGCGGCAAGTGTGTTTGTTGCTCCTAGAACTGCATGATTGTTGATGATCATTAACACCAATTATAAATCATCAACATAACATGTATTTATACTTAATTCCATCACCAAACATAGGAATAGGGGTTTAAACTAATAAATTCCATGAGTGTTGGTGAATCTGTGATTGCAGGAGGATTCAATCAAAAAACTGTCAAGGGAGACCTATTCGTCAAAGTAAATCATGTTTATCCGCGGTGGCACTAATGTGGGAAGGTTCTAGAAGGCACCAGAAGGCAATACACCGAGGCAAGGCCTGAGAAGCTGCCTGGTAGGGCCAGTCGGCCCCACCCTCAGGCCCACCAATCACCTCCATTGCCTTGTACTCCTTCCTATGATCTAAACCATTGATTCTAAGGTGGTTTTAGGTCGGTTCATCTAATGGTGCTCGAGGGAGTGAACGTGGATCGATGACATGACGATTCCTTGCCCCCTACTCCACCTCGGCCTATATATAGCAGCCCCTACCCCCTCCCTTAGGCATAAGTCATTTGAGAAGACAAACCCTAATTATCCTCAGAGCTCGACCATATTCTAGGGCGTAGCTAGTTAGGCTAGCTCTAGAGGGAGACAAGCAGGCTTCGCTTGGATTCCCGATCTTGTCAAGAGCGTGGTTTAGTATAATCTTTGTATCCCCTCTCTTTTGTATCTCCATTACTTTTATATGCTTGCTACAATTGTTATGACAATATTAGTATTCATCTTATTCATGTTCTTCGTTATAATGTTCATCGTCTACTTTGATTATATGCTTAGTATAGCTAGTTTATCATTATGTCCATGCATAGGTTCTTATAGCGCTCGCTCCGCTGCATATGGGGTGTGTGGTCAAATTGTATAAGCGTGGTGCTTATACTTTGTTTACCTGCGGATACACCCTATATTCTGAGTCATGTGGTTGATCGTGGATGTGACACTCCCGTTGAGTCCTCTGTAGTCTACTCCTCGAATATAGGCGCATGTAGTGTAACACCCTAGGTGTTTGCCACTAGTTAAACAATGAGTTTGAGCTCAAACATGACAGGTTAAGTGGTGATGAAGGTGTCATGATCAAATCTATGAAAATGAGCCCCAACTTAAACTTAGGCAATGCACCTTTGCTTACATATAGACCCTTTTCAAATGCATGCTTGAGTAATGTTGAAGATGCTTCTTTCATGTGCCTCACACCAATTTCCACCCACCATGATGATTCGAAGAGTTTCGTGAAGCTTGGAATCAAGAAGTCACATGAAACGACAAGTTATGTCTTTGCTTGAATTGCTTTATTAAGTGAATCAGAACATGTGATGTCAAACAAACCTTGCAACCTTGCTCAAACAACTCTAATTAAACTCATGAACAAAAGTTATGAAGGGTTCATGTTGAGCAAGTGAGGAGAAAACGCTTCAATGGACCAAAAAGCATAATTTAAGCTTTATAGTGATGCTGCTTTGACCAAGATGAAACAGTAATTTGGGACCAAATATGAAGTTTGACCTTAAATAAAAGTTGAATTTTAAGTGGAGTGCTACACACTTTATTTTTGGACCAAGACCTGATTCAACTTCTAAGTGGCTCAAACAGTGGTTGTAAGTTTGAATGCAGTGTTGTTTTGGCCCCTCAATTCATCCAAGTCCCTGATTGGCAGCAGTGAGTTGACTTCTTTGCGGCATTTTATCTTCCAAATTTGTATGGCAGCTCAATTGGGTTCCTTAATATGAGTTGAAGTACCATTTGTGAAGAAAACAATAAAACAAGTGTCATCAAGTTTGGACCACATTTGAGTCTCCAAAGTCAGTTTCAAAAATAGCACAATGTTATGGAAATCAACACTCAACTGAATTTGTGATTTCAGTTTTCATGTACCGTCCTTTGGGAATGTATATCTTTCAAACCAAGATGAACCAATGCTAGGTCCTTTAAGCAAAGTTGTAGTCCTCTTATAGTTCTACATCATGGTGTGATTGGTTTAGCTTTTCATTGCTCGATTTGGGAATTTGAGAGTGGAAAATAACGCAATTTCAGTCGGCTTGAAGCTGAAATTCAGTTTTTAGTTTCATGTACCCCACTTTGGAGCCTTGTAGCTCTCCAACCAGGCCAAATCAGACTTTGACACTTTAAGCAAAGTTGGAGATCTCGCATAGCTCTACAACTTTCGTTACTACAGGTTGTGCCAAAACTAAACGGATTAGGAGTTACGAAGGGAGGACGATTGATGTTTCAGTGTATGTTTGAGGTGGTATTCTTAGCTTCATAGTTGATTTTGAACTAGAGCTCGGCCGATCGTGCATAGGCACTGCAGGCCATGTGGCACCCTCGCTCGCCCTCACTGCTTACATGACCGCCAGCTCGCCACCTTGCCGTGCTCAAGAACAGGAAACCGGCGCTCTCTGCTCCCTCTCGCTCACTCACCCCTCTCATTCTCACTCTCTATCCCTCGCCCTCTTGGCGCCATGGCAGCCAAGCACCGCCACCATCGCTTTGCCACTGCTCGTGCCTCACCTCTAGCCCCCACCACCTCCATGACGTGCCTCCCAGCCGCTTCTCTGGCAGCCGTAGTCGCCAAGACCGCCTACAGGGGCTGTCGTGCGGGCGCAGCCGCCAGGCCATCGCTAGGGGCCATGGCTGGATCGGAGCTGGCACTGGCTGGCCGGGCGTGGGTGAAAGGTCTTGATGGCTAGAGGGGGGTGAATAGCCTTTTAAAATTTTCTACAAAGACACGCTAAACAAGTTTATCAATATAACAAATAGCGAGATGCGAGTTTTGCTTAGCTTACGGGGTGTTTGCAAGCCACCTAACCAATTCACAATTCTAATATTTGCACTCAACCGCACAAGTCAAACCGAGAAGGTAACTACAACTACAACTAGCAAGCTACACAAAAGAGCTACTAAAGCAAAGCTAACTAGCTAGCAAAGATAACTAAGAAAGTAATGCAGAGTTGAGTTGGGAGAGTTTCACTGAGGGGCGAAGTAAAGAGCCAACCAATATGATCAACAATGAATACCAAGACAACCGAACACCGAGATCAATCAATCACAATATGAAAGTGATAACACAAAGATTTATCTCGAGGTTCACGTGCTTGCCGGCACGCTAGTCCCCGTTGTGTCCCTCTTCACCACGTGGTTCGGTGGCTAATCGGTCTCACACCGAGCCTCTCAAAAGGCGCCACAAGAACCTACCAAATGGCAAAAGGTTGCAAATGACACGAGCAATTTACTAACGTTGCCTTTGGCGCTTCGCCGAGGTAGGCACAAACCCCTCACAATCACCGGAGGTGGCCAAGAACAATCACCAACTCTTGCCAATGCCTCCAAGCTGCTCCAAGCCATCTAGGTGGCGGCAACCACCAAGAGAAACAAGAATCCCATAGCAAATCAACCACCAAGTGCCAACTAGATGCAATCTCACAATGCAAATGCACTTGTATCACTCAATCTCACTTCGAATATGCAAAGAAGCAAGAGAGATGAGTGGGAGGGGAGTTGCTTAGCTCAAAGTGCTCACAAGTATGTCAAATGTTCGAGAGAGGGAGCCTTGAGCTGGCCAATGAGTATTTATAGACGTACCCCTTCGAATATAGCCGTTACACACTTGAAACAGCCGAAGTCACGCTGACCGGACGCGCTGGTCAAACTGACCGGACGCGTCGGTCGCACAACGGCTATCTATGTGTGAGTGTGTCTACCGCCTTCGCAAACGTGCTAACACCACCAAGTGAGCTCGTCATGTGTGAGTGTGTTAGCATTTTCACAATCATTTTTTGAGGCATTATTAGTTCTATCCAAATGCATATGATTATGAAATGCACACCTAGAGGCACTTAGGAGTTCAATAGCCGCGTCATTCCCCTCTTTATAGTACGGCTATCTATCCTATAATGTAACCACACCCACTAGGTGTCTTGGTTACTAAAACACAACCCTTAAGCATATACCTTTGCATTGATCACGTAGGGTTGCGTCCAAATCCAAGTGTGGCCATCATGATCACCATGTCCATCTTGCCACCAACCTTGGAATGTACTAATCATCATACGCTACATACAACTTAGGCATAGGATTAGTACTTAGGCATTGTCACTAATTATCAACACCAAACATAGGACTTTCAGTGGGCCATAGCTAGCCATGGTTACACTGAGCAGCGCTCTCGAGTTGGCCCTGGCGCCGCCTCCTCACCGTCAATGACCTCCACGCCGGCCGGAAGCAGCTCGGCCCTCTCCGTTGTCTCTGTTGTGCGTCATGATGAAGAAGACGAGGGAGTGAAATGTAAATAGAATCTTGTTTCTGGGTCTAGTTGTGAAACCTGTGACTCATATGAATAGTGCTCATAGGGACCTATTTACTAGAATCTTTGTTTGTGGAAAGTTCAGGGGTCCCGAGGCAAAAGTGTTTATCTTTTTCCTTTTGCTATAAATCAGTTGAAACTTCAATAAATCATAGTAAATTATAGAAAAATCCAAAAATAGCAAATGAAGACATTTTGAATCCTTGTGAGTAAATCTACATAGTAGAGTCATAATATGATATGTGTTAGTAGAAGGTTTTTGCTGTTTTTATTTCTGTATGGTAATTATGGTTTTCTAGGAGGAAATTCATAACTAAAATTGTGGTGCTCCAATTGCTGTGAAATTTTTATGGTATGCTACTAATGCTATGTGTGTGCTATGGTAAAAAAAATATGCTTATTGGATGCAGTATGAGTGAGTTATTGATTTAACTTGCTTACAACTTGATAAATGATTTTAAATGGTTTATAAATAATTTGTATATGCAAAAAATGTGAAATGGTTCCTTTGCCTTTGCATGATGATGTTGTGACCTAAGAACACTTAATATGGCAATGTGTTTATAGAAAATGTTGATCTTTAGATTTATCTTGCTCTCACATGCTTAATTGCAATTAAGATTTGTCTTTTTCATAGTAATTAAATTATAAAACTTGAGCACATGGAATTAGTGCAGTAGCCATGTTTTGATAACATCTACGCCTCATAAAATCTCAGCCCCAAACTAGTTATTCCCATATAGTGCTAAAAGTAATATATATGCATTATATAAATAGAGGATGAAAGTTTGTTAATAAATATATGTATTTATTGTCATATGATGCTTCTAATAGCTATTGCTATATGCTATGATTGTTTGATATGATTACAAGCTGTTGGAGTAGCATGTATGTCCAGAACATGTTAATTTGTAGCAACAAAATGACAGGTGAATGCATTATGCCTCTGCTGTTGGGCTGCATGTATAGTTCTGGTTCTGCAACTATTTTCATCATGATAATGGTGTTTTCTACAGATGAGATGAATACCAAATTGTAGCTAACTTCATAATCTAGCTTGTGTTAAATTTTCATGACCATAGGCCTGATGGTTTTGGAGTTATGCTTCCGACAAGTTCATTGTCAGATTTTGCTTATGCTCTGTACAGATTTGAATGATGGTTTTAGTTGACTTATTTAAACATAAAATAATGTATTAGTGATAATAATAGAGTTATAGTGCTTTTTATAAGCTTTCCAAATTGTGAAAGATCACACCTTTTCGTGGTCTAAATCTCCAGTTATAGCTGTTCAAAATGGGATGACAGATTCTGCCCTAAGTCTGGACAGAGATGTCCTTATTGTGTTATTTAACCCTGTTAGCTATGCAATCATCTTGAGGTGATAATGACAAAGTTGTAGACAATTTCCTAATCTTTCTAGAAAGTCTAGGATCACCTTTGTTTGATTCTTATAACTCCAGTTATGGTTGAAACAAGTGCCTTCTATGTTGTTGTCCAGATTCTGGGCATATACTAAATTGATTGCTCTAGCCTACTCTTGTTTGGCTAAACTTGTTAGTTAGTTCTTGATTGATAAATGCTTGCAATAGCTAAACTTAATTTAACATGGTATGTCATGCTTGATATGCTGGCTATATCCACCTTTTGTGATTGGAGGATGTTTAGTTAAATAACTCTAGGTACCTAGGTCTTGCATAATCTTGTGCTTGTCTTGAATGCTCTTATGTAATGCATCTCGTATTACCACTCTTTGCATTCATGCACTTACATTTTGCATCTCATCTAGGTACGTTAGATGCACCACGTGAATGACGTGATGTTGGAGCTGAACCCGGAGATGGTGTTTGGTGAATCTATTCCGAAGATGGAAGGACCCTGGAGTGCATGCCTAGAGGGGAGATGTTTTCCAAGACGGTGCAAGCTAACTAAACTAACTTTGCGTCAGATCACAGGCAAGCCCTAGAGCACTCTAGGCCTTCTATGTTTTTATAAATATCAAATTGAGTTGTATATGTTTGATACATTAGGTTGTAGGAGTTGGATGAAAACACTTGATGCATAATTTCCTACCTTGTCCACTACATATCAATACCTGAACCCTTACTAGTATAAGTAAGACATTCTATGCTTAGCCATGCTTAGACTGGTAGAAGTCAGGTGATTTCCTATCACGTGCGAGATATAGGTGGATAATTGGTCACAGTTGGCTATATTTGCTATCGTGGAAATAACCATGTGATGATGTTATAAATGGTGACCGGGTAGAATCTTATATGTTGATGGTGTTGTAACTTATAGTGATTCTGTCTGTGTCGATTAAGGACCGTACCATTGTTAGCACTTCTGTAAAGATTAAATGCATGCCTAATCACTTAGCTGGCCGGATAAGTCGTTCCAACCATGAAGCCGAGTAGCTCAACTCAGGCCAAAAACCGTTCTATAAGAGTGTGCACTTTGGAGGAAGTAAAGATGTGCGGAGAGCCAATGGCATGAGTCCAAGGGTAGGCTGGGCCTGATCTTCTTGGTAGATTGGTAGAATCTCTAAGAGTGCGGCACTGATCAGACCCGCGAAGTTAGTTCCTGAGTTGTACCAAATATGATCTAAGGTAACCGTTGTCTGGTTGCCTAGGTTTGTGTTAGGAATAAATCCCCAGCTAGTTGGAATTGATTCGAATCACCGTCTCTCCCGAATAGTGAGAAACTCAACTAGCTTTGGCACCATAGTAATATTTGATGGAACTTGATGGTTATGATGGTGCTCAAATTACTACACCGGATATGGTTACTAATGCTTGTTTTGCTCAAATTAATAGAGATGCTTAATTGAATATGTATAATTTGATGCTAAAGATATTATATATCCAAGTTTATACTTAAGCTTTTTATGCAAAATGTTGTCAAGCTAGCTCCACCGATAAAGCCTTTGCATAATCCTTGGTGTCATATTATTTTTGGTTAATGATGGGTAAGTCCAGCTAAGTACCCCTCGTACTTAGGGTTTATCCCACCATGTTGCAGGTGCAGTTCTCGACCTGTTGAAGATGGTGGCTAACCACCGGTGGGCTCAGCAATTCTATATAGTGTTCTCATCTTATGCTTTTGTCAGAGGATGTTACTTATGCTAGCAATGTATATGGAATTTATATTATTGTAATCAATTTAAAGTTATGTTGTTTTCACTAATCGGTTTTGAAAATCAAACTTGTACATTGCTTCGTGAACTCTTTGTAAATATTATTTCTGCTACAACTCCATGTATGTGATGTGTATTTTCTTAATCTATTACGGTCTTGGTTGTGAAGTTGATTTACTGAGGTCTTTTGTGACACTCAGCGGACTACCAGGTTTATATAAGTGAAAGTATGTGCGCGTCAACGTGTTAAACAGGGACAATTATACTTGAGCTTGTATAAATTGGGTAGTTCTGTCACATGTAGGGTCCGGTTACGAAGGAAGAACATGCTCTTCTCTTAATCTTCCTTAGTAATATCCCTTATGTGTAGATATAAAGATGCTCTTAGCTATGACTACTAGGTGTAATTGCACTAATCAATGTATGCTTTGACATGTAATTAAGAATGACTTAGGAATTATTCCTCTAATATTGTACTTAACCATGCTAATGCCATAGAAAGGAGTACTCTGAGTGATATATCATTGATCAATACTTATTATATACATATTTTATCCTATGACTTATCCTTAGTTAAGTTAGACCATAGTTAGTCTCACACGTTTTCCTGTGGATACTATACTTGGAATACTTCTAGGTGAAAGCTACAGCGGTATCTGTGTGCTTGCAGATTTATTTGTGTTATACCAACAACCTTTCTAGCGCCATTGCTAGGGAAATGGTTGCTAAATTAACTATGAACCTAGCTTAACGTTTTATCTTTTTGTTTTCTTTTGTTTTAATTTTCCTTTTAGCATGGATAACACACCTATATCTAAACCCACGAGTGCAAGCCTAGAGCCACCAAAATCTTTAGAGCCTATCATAACACCTAGTTATAAGTTGCGCCCATGTTTAAAACTAATTCGTGATCAATCCTTCTCGAGAGAAGGTGAAGAAAACCCATACTCACACCTATGGGAGTTCGCACAGACCTGTGCATGCTTGCGTATCACTGGCATGTCTGATAAGACCTAATGATGGAAGTTATTTCCATTCTCTTTAATAGGAAGAGCTAAGCGATGGTATAATCAAACTGTAGAAAGTATGCAAGGAGATTGAGAAATATTATACTCTAAATTTTGTCTACGTTTCTTTCCCATCTCTAGAGTAGTCAGCCTTTGAATAAAAGTATAACCTTTAGAGGAACTTTTCTTTGTTTGTCTGCTAGTGAAGCAAGGTCTATGCTTGATAGAATTAGTGGAAAGACTCCTTGCACTAGCATTCATAATGAACTCCCCTTGGAAGAGAAGAAATCATCTCCCGATCAAGAAGAGAAAGTTTTGATAGCTAAATCATAACCACTCTAATCCCAAGATTTAGCTATCAATCTCGAACCATCAATACCCCAGAATCCAAATCCTCCAAAAGAAGAAGAAATTCAACCATTTGAAATTTCTTATGAGGATGATCTTTTTTATGCTGATTTTTGGAAAAACTTTTTTTTGAGCAATGATTTTAGGAAAAACTTAAACTTCCAGTTCCACAAGAAACCTTTGAGTGAATATAATTTAAATCCTGTCAAGAAGGGATCTCTTATAAAGTGTCCTTATTCCCATATAGGGCTTTGGGAAGAACTCAAGGGTGGCATGTCAAGTGATGCAATAGAAGAGAGCTGAGTCATTTAGTCAATTCTATCTTCTCCCCTTCTATGCCCACATTAGATGTCTTATCTGAACCCATCCTTGACCCTAATGATCCCTGTTATGTTCTTTCTCCTAAGTCTCATGATGACCCTAGAAATCCATTAAGACAACCGAAGCATAGGAGTCATGAAGACCACAAGGATGAGCAAAGAAAAAGAGTAATGACAATGGCCAGAATCTATTAAGAACTCATATGCCGTTGCTAAAGAATGAAGGGACAAAGGCTAAGCCTTATGGATAGAATCCAAACTTAGGCTTAGATCCAAATGGTGAGCTTAAATCAATCTTTTTAATAAACATGACTCATCCAAGTTTGGAGGAGGCCTTAGATAAGATCACCCCGAGAGTCACCAATCCAAGGAAAATGTTGGACAATAAAATGACCAATGAATGCCATAGGCATGGAATGATAGAAACAATATTTTCGCCTATAGACATTCATGAAGAATCACCCTTGGAGCTTGAAAAGGAAGATGATATCGATGAGCATGGAAGTTATTTCATGAACACCTCATCAAATCCATGCTCACATGAGAAATCTCTTTAATCAATTGGTCTCTCTAACATTGCCACACATGAGATCTTCAACCCCCTCGTGCTTCCTATCCATAGACTCTAAAAGGGTGGTTATAGATGCATATGTTTATCATAAATATTGCAAATCTCATTGGGATGAATCTTGAGATAGGTACACAAAGGTTGGTGTTGGAGGGGAAATCACTTCACCAATTAGAAGTGCAATTCAAAGGTTTCCCAAGGACAAGATTCTATCCTAAAATAAGCACTTTCGAGAGATAATGAGTTTTTACTTTCTATTGTGATACCCGTATGAAATAAGCATAGAAACATAATTGTGAAAATATTTCTTCAGGTATCTTTGTCACTAACCATTGTAGGTTGAAGCAAAAAGAATGAACAATGATGACTCAAGGTATGTCCAACTAATTATCATGCAACATTAAATCACATCCATCCAAACTTGACTTTACCTTGGAAAATTCAAGCTTGGGGGATGAACTTTTCTGAAAAATCTTATGTCATGTGTCTAATTTTGGTTGTCTCTACTTTCAAGCCATGCTCAATTTGCTAAACAACAATCATGCTCTTTCTCTCCAATTGAATAAATCTCTATAATGCTTTCATGCTACCTTTGTTTACTATAGTATGCTGTGCTCATACATCTTTTAAATTAAGCATGGTACTTAGTTTAGGAGTGTTGATCTTACTTTAAAAGGTTTTAGTGCCTTCCTAAATCAAATTAGACGTGAGTCTAGGTTGATTTTTGAACCAAGAATATGCTATAGTAGATACTAGTCATTTAGTTGGACTAACCACATGCAGGAAACTCTTAATTCAATATTGGTAAGTCACGAGATGAATTCAAATCAGAGATGAAGCAAGACACATGATGAACTCCAATAACAATGCACAAAGAAGACACAGCTTATTCATGATGGATGGAAGAACTGTAAGTATCAAAGGTCACTCACTTTGTCTTTTGCTGCAAGTGACCTTTGCCTTGAAACTATGCTTATATAGAACATGATAAACAAAAATTATGCTAGAATAATTCTAACACCATCTTTTCATTAGGATAGAGGGAAACTACAAAATTCTAGACAAACAACCCATCTTTCAAAATTGTATATTCCTTCAGGTATGTGTTGTCCACTAATCCTTTGCAGGCATAGAACAATGAGTGAGGCGGAAGGTCTAACAAGGTGTTAAAAGATCAAAGAGCAGAAAGATGGCATGATAAAAGGATGAGAAAGAAAGGGTACAATCTAGGAGACAAGAAGCTCATGAACATTTTAAATTGTGAGGCTATCTGAACAAGGAAAACTTCAAGAAAAAGAGAAGGACCATCATGCTTCATCTATCCTTCGTCATATGGTGTCATCATGCTCTAATGACAAAAGGTAACATCCTAAGATAAATGGTCATTATTTAAAAAAATAAGAGAAAGAGAGTTTTTCCTTGATTCTGGTAGGCACATAAATAAGAAACAAACATGTTTGGGTTACAACTCCATTACTTGATCCACCCTGACTAACTCAACATGTTCTTTAAGCCTATTCCTAGCACCACTTTCTTGATCTCAAAGTTTTAAACAAATGAGCTAAAACGTTGCATACCTTATCTCTGAAAGATGATAGTCATTATCATATAAAGATTGGTATATTATGTAGAGATGGACAGTCCATCCATTGGTTAAGAAATTAAACCCTTTTAGTCAAATGTACTTAAATGCTACATTCGTGCTCAATCCTCTGGCCTTATCACCTATGATATAATTGAACATAGCACATAACATCAACTTCAACTTGTTCAATGTGCCTAAGGTTAGAGAAGAATAAGTAAAGTTTTGGTTCTGTTGGTGTTTTCCCACCAATAGAGCCTATACACTTGATCTCTACCTTGTCTTATGAGCAGGACACCCTGTTGACGGTAGATAACTGTCATTTTTAACCGTCAACATAGCATGAAAAAGGACCTAAATATAAATATCATCTAGCTATAGGGGTTACACAGACATAATTCCATGAGTTTTGGTGAATATCTATTTTTGTAGGGGTTATCAGGAAATGACCAAAGAAGGCCCACATAGAGAGAAAGACCTCACGCACAAGAATACTCCAGAAGACACCAGACCAGATCGAAGGCTGGTTGGCCATGTAGGCAGGGCGCCCGCCCTGTCCATGTGGGTGCCCGCCCACCTACATGGACCAATTAGGTCCAGTATCGTGGATCCTGCCCCTACCGCTTTTGAGAATAAATCTACACTGTGTATCAAGGTCGGTTTGATCTGATGGTCATTGTGCATTTGAGGAGGCTATATAAGCAAGGGCCCTAGCCCTAGGAGAAACGCTAATTCTCATTCAATTCATTATTTATCAAGAGAGAAGCCCTTGATCAAGCCCTAGAGCCACCATCTCAATTATATCTCCATAGTCATAGCATAGCTACATAGGATTAGAACTAGAAGGAGTCAAGTTTCGCTTGGTTTCTGGATCTGTCAAGAGAGTTCTTGGTAATTCTCTCCTACTTCTATATTTCATGTGTTATTCATATTGTTCATCTGCTACTATGAATATGACTTTGCTCTATTCTATTATATTGGATATGACTTTGCTCTATTTGCTTATATTCTCAATTATATTGTTCTTAGTCTACTTTGGTTATATGATTGGCATAGTTGGATTAGAATTATATTCAAGTATAGGATCGTATAGCGCTTGCTCATTAATATCATGGGTGAGTGGTAAATGTTGTGTAGGCGTGGTGCCTATACCGTATTTTCCTATGATTGCACCCTATATTCCGGATTGTGAGGTAGATCGCGGGAGTGATAGTCCTGTTGAGTCCTTTGTAGTCCTCCTCCCGAGTATAGGACAGGTAGAACAAAACTATTACAGGGAAGTGATTGATATGTTCTTCATCTTCCTTCGTAATATCCCTATGTGTAGATATAACCTTGTCTTGCCATGATTGCCAAGTGTAATTGCACTAATCATTGTATGCTATGGCTTATAGTTATAATAACTTAGGATTTATTCTTGTAGTTTGTCCTAGTTCCATGCTAGTGATATAGACTTAGAGTAATCTATTGAGATGTTCTTTTCATTTATTATGTGGCTATATGCTTATTATTTATCATTTACCATTCATTCATTATATATATATTTCATGTGACACTTACCCTGTATGAGAGATAGACAAAGACATAGTTATACTCTCCATTATCACATGCAGTGATGCTCATTGCTCATATCCTTAGCTATCCCTTCCCATGGGTAAAAATATAAATAATGATACCTGGTTTACTCCTAGTTAAAATGCTACATTGGTATTATATGTGCGCTTGCGGATTTCATATTTATTTCTAGAGGAGCATTTGCATTTATTTAATACCACATTTCTGGCGCCATGCTGGGGATGACAACCTAGCTTAAGTGACGTTAAGAAATGCCAACAAGCATTTTTGGTGCCATTGCCGGGGAAGGTTGACTAAGCTATTCAAAAGGATGAGCCATCACTTGCATCCACTAATGTGATCGAGAAACCATCATTTTCTCTACTCATACAGCTTTACCCTTGTCTTTTATCTATTTTCTATATCATATGCAGGGTAATGTATGAATAGGTTTGACCTTTCAGATAATTTTATTGATAATCCAGAAGCATTATTTAGAAGGACTAGAGCTAAGCTAAAGAAAGCTCAAGCATCATCATCAATTCAGTCTGAAGTTCCTTCTGAAGAGGAAGATCACCAAAGAGTAATTCACAACTTGACACCAGCGTTCGAAGCCATGGCGAACAAGTCACTCGGTGAGTTCTCAGCTCCAACCACGGACAACATCCGGACTGGACCTGCTGCGGACATTGATCGGCCATTTGAGCTTAAGCTTGCACTCATCAACATGGTGCAAGCTAGCTAGTTTTGTGGGAAGGCACATGAAGATGCTAGTGCTCATCTCCAATACTTCCTGGAGATTTGCAACACTTTCACCATCAAGGATGTTCCCAGAGACACCATACTACTTCTTCTTTTCCCATTCTCACTCTTGGGGAGAGCGAAGCAGTGGTTTTATGCAAATAAGGAGAAGAATACTATGTGGGCACTCGGCTCCAGCAATTTCCTTGCGAAGTTCTTTCCCATGGGCAAGACGAATGCTCTTCGTGAGAAAATATCAAGTTTTCAACAGCAACATGATGAGTCTATCCTAGAAGTATGGGAGCACTTTCAAGATTACATCCTAGAATGTCCTCATCATGGAATGGAGAATTGGCTACATATGCAAACATTCTATCATGGGCTCAGTAACAGCACCCGTGAGACTATGGATGTTGTTGCTGGAAGTGCATTCTTATCACTTACCATTTCTCAAGCCACAACTCTTATGGAGAAGATGGTGTCCAACCAAGGTTGGAGTGAAGAAAGAACTCAAACCCACAAGAGAGGTGGAGGTATGCACCAGCTCAAGGAGGTAGACATGCTATCTACCAAGATGGACCTGCTGATGAAGAGGCTCGATGAGAGAGCCGGTGAGAAGAAGGAAGTCATGCACATTCATGATTCTCGCATGACTTGTGAAGAGTGTGGAGAAACTGGGCATTCAGGCAATACTTGCCCAGAGCTACATGAGGATGTGAACTACATCATCAACAACAACAACAACTATTATCGCAACAGAATCAAGGTTGAAATCAACAGCAAAGACCTAACTACTAAGGTAACTATTCAGGTAATTATCAAGGTAATAATTATTTCAATAATTTTAATCAGCCACCTTTAAGAGAGCTAGTTCTTAATCAAGAAAAGTTAATGGATAACTTGTCTAAGAAGTTAGCATCCAATGATAAAATGCTAGAAATAATTAATAATAGAATGGATAACTTTTTTACTGCTATTAAGAATCAACATAGCTTTAATAAAATGATTGAGTCACAAATATCCTAGCTTGTTACTACTGTTCCTCTAGAATGCCAAGGTAAGATTTTGGGGAAACTGGAGGAACTAGAATCTGCAAATCTTGTAGATATTTTCAATGCAGGAAGTAATTGGAGTGTTCTAATAGCCGGTTAGAATGATGAGACTCTCCCAATCAAGAAAGGCGATCTAGGGAGACCAGTCATACCAATCTCCATTGGAAGTGTGAACTTCAACGAAGCTCTCTGTGACTTCGGTGCAAGCATCAACATCATGCCTAAGGTAATTTATGAAAGAATGTTTGATTATCCTTTATTATACACAACCATATGCTTGCAGCTTGTAGACCAGTCACTCTGCTACGCCAAAGGAATCCTAGAAGACATCTGTGTGTGAGTTGGCAGCTCGTATGTTCCTACAGACTTTGTCATGATAGAGACAGGTAAAGATGAGAAGTCACCCATCATCTTAGGGCGGCCATTTTTGAACACCGCTAGAGCTATCATCTATGCTAATGCTACCAAGATTTGTTTCACATCAAAGGGAAGAGAGAGACTTTATCATTCAAGAATCGAGTGTTATAATTCCCTGCACACCGTCAACACGCCTATGAGCCGAAGAAGAAGAACAATAGGAGGAACAAGAACAAGAGCAAGAACAAGAAGCCACAATAGACGGAAACAGTGAGGATGGTCACTGCAGTCCATAGAGACCATGACCACTAGCTCAAGTCCCCACATTTGATCAAGAAGGATGGCCCAAGTGTCCCAACCATTGAATGTTCAATCAATCACAACTCCTAAAAAGCTGTTTGCGACACTAGGTCGGGCATCAACACAATGGCCAAAGTGACTTATGAGTATCTATATGGCACCAAGCCTCTGCATCCCACCTACGCATAGCTACAGATGGCAGATCAGTCATTTCACTTCATGGATGGATTAGCAAAAGATGTCCTTGTCCAAATTGATGACCATTTGATCCCTACAGACTTCCTAGTCATTGACATGGGAAAAGATGATTATGATCCACCTATCATCCCTAGAAGGCTATTCCTAAACACCACCAAAGCAATCATCTATTTTGGAATAGGAGAAGTGCACTTTCACTTCCCCTTAGAGAAGGTACGCCGCTACTTTAATGATAACTATATGGTCAATAAAGATCCCAAGAAGAATAGAACAAGAAGAAGGTGTCATACCTGCAATCAGAAGAATCAGATCACCAAGGATGGATGGGTTGATTATGAAGGAGAAGTGTCAAGGTATGAAGATCGATATCCTAAAGAAAATATTTATCTTGAGGAGGAGGCTGTACCCCCAACAGAAAGTGAACCAGTCACTGTGGAGAACAAAGAAGAGAAGATAGTGCAACCAACTCCTCCCTCGAAGTCAACCTCACCAAAAAAAATAGGTATGGAAAGTAAAGATAAAATCAGTTTCAGATTCAATTCAAGAAGAGGTTCATCCAGTGGCGCCATTAGATCCATCTGAGACGCCCTGAGAAGATTAAGCTGACAAGAGGTCCTATGTCACACCCGGTTTTCTAAAGAACAAAACCAGGCTCGTCATATGTGTGCCCAGGAAGTCCACACATACAACAACAGAATAAAAATATCAAAACAATGTTTATATAAAGCGGGAAATATAATATATTAACACTTACAACTATCAGAGTGTCGCGGAACGGTCACTAATCTTTTCTTTAGGCTCCAACATCACAGGGACGGCTGACTGGGGGCTCCGTATGCCAAGCACTTCGAAAAGACTTTTGGAAACTCCACTACACTTTCATCCTTCTTCTAAGCAGCACCTCACTACACACTGGAGTGTGGGGAAATAGCAAGGGTGAGTCCATGTCGAACTGAACAAATATAACATGGGGTTCATGAGGCTCAAAAGGTTTGACACGGGTTTACTGCAATAACTTTTAGTGAGTCATCTTTTTAGCATTTGAGTAGCAACAAGTTACGTAAGCCTAAATAACCTCATGATCATGTAAACGAGAATAATGTATAGCAAGAAACAATAATCATCAGTATTATCATTACCATCGGTGTTCATCATTTATTCTGTAAGGGTCCAAGACCGCTCGTGACCGTGAGCATGGCTGATATACCAGTTTTACACTCTGCAGAGGTTGTACACTTTCACCATGAGTCGTGCTTTACCCTTTTGCCCGAGGTGATCAGCCTCTTGACCAACTTCCAAGGAAGGTCGGCAGGGTTCACTATGAAGTCTTTCAAAGGTTCGTCTAACAAGTTAGGGCCGCTAGGTTTCATCAGTCAGTCTGTGTGATACAACCATGCAGGGATCCATAGTCTGCTTTTCCCCATTTGCGCCACAATGGTAACCTCTAATAAGCTAGAAAAGGTCCTCATACTTGACTAAAGCCAGAGCCATATAGCCCTCATGGTTGTACTGTAAGTCCCGGATGTTCGCTTACAGATAAGTCCTTAAGGAGAGAAACTAGAGCACCATAAAAATAGCCCAATGCTCTAGCCCTCTTGAGCCATGCTTCTATAGAGCATCTTTTAAACATTTATTGCATATACCATTAGTTAAGTTACAGATCATGGTTATTTATCTTGAGCACTAGCATAAATACTACCCAATGCAATGTTCTACCGGTGTCAAGGTACAAGATACAAAAGCTAGGACATCCTTAGGGGTAACAAGATAGACACATGCACATGAATTAAGTGTATTAAAGGTGAATAGAAAACAAGGATGATCCCATGCTATACTTGCCTTATTTCCAAAGTTAAGCTGCTTAGAATCTTCAACCTCTGTCTCTAATCTTTAGCTTCTGTTATACTTGTCGGTCCTCACTTCCTGGTCTTTATTGCTAACGAACCACGCTTCCTCTACTCACAGCAACCAAGCAACACAAATGGACAACCAATCAAACAACTAAGAATAATCACCAATCAAAAGAGACACTTTAAAGGAGAGCGCACTAAACGGCATGACTCATTGCTACGATCACGGGAGCACAAGAACGACGGAGAATGGAGCTATCGTTAAAAAGTGCACGACTATCGAGGCTTGCAACATAACAAAAGAGAAAACTATATGCTTGATTCATTTTAGTTATCAAGATAAGGTGATTAACATTTTCAGAGAAATATCCTAAAGTTGAGTTAATCAAATTATAAAGCCGAAGTTAAATCCCACTTATAAATATGAACTTTTCATTGTATTTAAGTTATTTAACTATTTGTATCTTAGAAAACATAGAACATGTGACAAGCTAAATGTAAGCATTTACATTTCATGTTTAAGCTAAGAAGTCATAATTGAAAAAGTCGTTTAAGTTGATATTAATCATATTAACATCTATTTATAAGATACCGGAGTTATAAACCTAAGTTGTTTTTAATAAATTAATAGTCATTAGATAAACATTAATCAACTCATTTTATGTGTAACTAAATAAATTATAATTAACAAAGAAATATTTAAGTTGTTATTTACCAAGCTAACATTTTATTATTTATAAAAGATCAGAGATAAACCTAAATTACTTTTAATTACAAAAGACATGGAATAAATACCAATCAAATTGCACTTAACCTAACTTTATATAAAGAACTTTTTAACAATGGTTGGGGAGGCATCAGAAAGCGTTGGCTGTTCTATGATTGGTGGGCCCATAAGAGGAAAGGCGTTGGGAGGCGTTAATGAGAGAGGCGTCAGGAGGCGTTGGCTGTGTCTATGGTCGGTGGGCCATATACGCCGTAACGCCTCCCAACGCATCCAAAGTTAAGAGGATTAAGACTTCAAATAAAAGAGTGGTAATTCCTTTTCTGTAGTTTTTTTATTTAAAGAAGGGTAAAAGGGTAAATCCACAATTGTAAAATTAATGTTTTGAGTAGTATAGTTAAGGTGTATAATTGAAGTACTATAGTTTGATGAAAATCTTCTTTTCAATTAAAAAAAATCTATCCTAGGGTCTAGCGTCGTCGCATCCACGCGCCGCCGTCCACACACGGCTGCGGCGGGAGTGAGGGCGAGGGCGAGGGCGAGGGCAGCTGCGGCGGCGTGCGAGGGCGAGGGCGTGGGCCACTGCGGTGGCATGCGAGGGTGAGTCGAGGGACCACGTAGATCTAGTGACGCGGCCACGGCGGTGCTCCGCTGGGCGGGTCATCCATCTCGACGGCATATATGAATCCCAGACGTGAATAAAATGTTAGTAATAGCAACAAGAGTAGCATATATGAATCCCTTATTTTGGCCTAAATACATTAAATAAGGTTTCAGACCAGTATCACCAAACTCTCTCTCTTCTTTCACAATTAGTTGATTAAATCCTGATGGCTTAAACACATTCTTATAAGTTCAAGATCAAATGGTTAGCTAAATGCTACTTCCACTGCATCACAAATTGGTAGTAACTATAGTTTTGTGATTATGACCAAGTCATTAAAAGTTGTAGAACATATCACTGTCAAGTGTACTGTTATAGGAAAATCCATCAGATAACTTAAGTTGTTTATACCATTGACTGCAAAGATGTAAAGATAAACTATTTCATATGCAGGAAATATATATTCCCTCACTACTTCACTAGCCACTAGCAGTCCATCCAAATCCCGCTATGGTTAGTTCTTAACTCAACCGTCCAAAATGCCTAAGATAACTCTATTCTGTAGTACCAAGCACATAATTCTGCAGCCAATGTGTTAGAGGAACATTTGACAGTGCCCTCTCAATTCATAGGAACAAATGTAGTTAAGGAGTACTACAGATTATTCAAGTTGCTAGGGATAGGAATATTCCTATTTATTATCCAACAGATCTCTGGTGCTTGAAAAATGACGGCAGTGACTCTACTGGACAATTGGCTGGTGAGTATTACTAGCAACTTTTCATGTCATTCACATATTTCTCAAGCAACATTTCTTTGGTAGCATTTCTGAAATTGTGATTTCCTTGTTTAGATTAGGACATCCTGTTTGCAAAACATGTTTCTCACCATTTAGCAAATTACCTGTCAAAGTATACTAGTAAAAAATGGAGCTATGTTCCATGTTGGCAAATATAACACTTATGCAGAAACATGCTGAATAGGATAGTTAGAGATAATATAAACATTTCAGCTTTAGGCAGTTCATTCTATTTCCAAAATCTTTCTACAAAGACTGACACTAACAATGCTTTCATTATTTTCTTTCAAAATTTTGGGATGTAACTTGTAGTAAAAACAGCATCACAAGAAACGATGGAAAGTGCAGTTATGTCAGAGGAACTAGTAGACCTCTTCTACCTTAAGCATAGACTACAAGAATTAAGGAGGAGCAAGGAACAATACCACAATCATTTCTAGTATTCGTATTTGAATGACACCTAATAAAAGGAACTGATTTTGAGCAAATCTATGTAGCTCCAGATCGTAGAATGAAACTTTTGTACTCTTTCTCACCAAGCTACAATTTTTTTCTATAATGGTCACTGTACTTAGTATCAATCAGAATCAATGTAATTAGTATCATTCAAAGAGAGTTGATAGGGTTATAGGACACACACCTTGATTGCTGGTCTAAAGCTTGGTGACACGACCACAACTGCCGTGCCGGAGATGGGGAGCTCGCCGCCTTGGATTCCCTAGCGCCGCGTTCAACGAGGTTGAGATGAGGAGAGCAGCCGGATCCGCCGCTGCCTAGGGGACGCGCCGGCCTGAACCGCACCGTTGCCTAGGGGCACGCTATTGGCTAGGTGCCGTGCCGCTGCCTAGGGGCGCACCGTTGGCTGCGTGCCGCGCCGCTGCCTTGGTCCGGCGCCGCTGCCTTCGTTCAGCACCGCTGACTTGGGGCCGCCATCGTTTGGGGTGCCGCCGTCAACTTGGGGCTAAGGGCACAGCGGTCGCCTCGATGAGTGTGGGAGAAGGTAGGGCCGCCAGCGCGACGCTGTGCGAGGGCAGCGGCGGCCGCTAGAGCGAAGGAGACAGAAGGACGGCAGCGGCTGCTAGGGCGAGGGACAGAGCGAAGTGCGAGGGATGGGCGCCGGTGTTGGGCTAGGTACGTGGGTGGGCTGGGAGATGGGCTGGGGGGGGTTTGAGTTGGCTTTTGCGAAATGACAAAAATGCCCTTGCGCCAATAAAATCAATAAAAATGGATAATTTGCAGAGGCATCGGGAGGCATTGAGAAGTGTTAGGAAGCATTTCCAACAATTGTAAAAGGTCTCATATATAAATCATGTTCAAACTACGTATTTAAGTTGACAAGTAGTAATTATAAAAAGATCGATAATGTCCTATGTTGCTTTTATTTAGAACCAAGTTTGCATAGTCATTAATCAAAGTAATAGGATTAATCTAATCAACATGTGACATAGTAAATGGCATTGTTCAAGTGTAGCTAACATAGGCATGGTCGCAAAGCAAAAAGACAGAATTACAACCCTAGGTTGATTTTTAATTAAAAGATATTAAATCAATATTAATCAAATTATATTTATGTAACACCCTAAAATTTGCTTCTTTGGAAATAGAGTTAAAATGATTTAATTATGTATTTTTGTGCTCATGAAAACATAGGAAAATAATATTTTTTATTAAATTAAAATCTATCAGAAGGTTTGGCAACATTGTTGTGCATATATGCTGATGCTTTTATGTTTTTGTATTGCTTGGTTTTGACCAAAGATCAAAATGAATTCAAGTTGTTCTTTCAAAATGCGTTTAGGTCGATTTTCCTTTCCTGATATACATTTATCATTTTTCTACATTCAAATTCCTTGTTTCTCATCTGTCAATCAACCTCTACAAACTTCTCGAGAATTTTTCTGACTTATCTATAGCTTGTTTCTACTTATCGATGAGCATAATCTAATTTTTAGCTGCACTAAAATATCTTATCATGAGCTCCAAATACTTTATTTGGGTTCTTCATGTTCCCTAATGTCCCTGGAAAAATTTTCTGAATTTTCAGAGCTTTCGGAGTATTTTTCGTGGCTTAAATAAAAATTCTAGACTTTTCTAGAATTATTTTATTAATTTCAAAAATAATAAATTTCTCATTTTTTTTTCCAACGCTCAAAGCCCATGTGCAATAATCTTAATAAATCTCAAAGGCCTATACATTTATTTACTAATGTGCTTTAATAATTAATTAGGCCTATTAGTAAAGACGGAGGGTACAACATCAATTAGTACCATATTGCTAGTTGATGTGAAGGCGAGGAGTTTTCTCCCAATAAATATGTACCTACCCCATGGGCAAAGCACACCAAAACTACCGTAAGAGGAGCTCCTAGTTTTCTAAATTTAAATGTAATTTAGCCTAAGTCACTTTTAAATATCTATAAAAAGTATTTTATCATATATATATGATTTTATATAGTTAAAACAAATGATACCTTTAATTTTCTGTTTTATACAACAAAATCTTTCGATAGATGTATCTTTTCAACCATAGCTTCGATTAGCGTGCTTTTCGCGTCTATGTGTTCGTAGCAACGTGTAGGATCTCTTTAAAACCTTTTCACTTGTTATTTCATATGTTTGGTGTACTATTCTAATTTAGATCTATTGTTTACTTAGTGTATGATTGTATGGACGCTTGTGTGGTGCTTTATAATCATGTCCAGTCGATGAGATTTACGTGGTGATCAAGAAGCTATTAATTGAAGATTTGGATCAGAGAAAGGATCTTGATTTAAGGAAAGTATAGTTTGGGTTTTGTTTTTGTGACCATGATCTTGTGACTTAATTAATGTAAGAGCTATGATGGTTGAGAAATGACTTTTTAGCAACATAAGATCTTGTTTGTACGTGAACCTCCAGGATTAACAGTACAACTATGAGGGCTATATGGCTCTGTCTTTAGCTCAGTATGAGGATCTTTTCTAGCTTGTTAGAGGTTACCCTTGTGGCGCAAATAGGGAAAAGTAGACTGTGGATCCTTGAGACTGGATGTATCACACAGGCTGACTTTGGAAACCTAGCGGCCCTAACTTGTTAGACGAACCTTTGAAAGACTTCATAGTGAACCCTGCCTGCTCACCTTGGGAGTGTTTTGGGGATTGTCCGTCTCGGACATATGGGTAATCATGACTTACAGTGAAAGTGTACAATCTCTGCAGAGTGTAAAAACTGTTATAACAGCCGTGCTCACGGTCAAGAGTGGCCTTGGACCCTTACAAAATAAATGATGAACACTAATGATAATGTTAATACTGATGATGTTGATGCTCACTAATAATTATTGTTTCTTGCTATACATTATTCTTGTTTACATGATCATGAGGTTATTTGGACTTTTGGTAAACTTGTTGCTACTCAATTGCTAAAAGATGACTCACTAAAAGCTAATCGCGGTAAACCAGTGTCAACTTTTGAGCCTCGTGAACCCTATGACATATTTGCGGAGTTCGACATGGAGTCACTCTTGCTATTTTCCACATCTCAGGATAGTCTCTGGAGTTTTTAGACTTGTGATCAACCAATCAGTTTGTTCCTGGAGTGAAGTCTACACCCGGTGTTCGGAGTTGTTTTTCCGCTGTGTTGCTCTCTAAGGTACATTTTATACTATTGAGTTATGTATATTAAGCATTTGTCTCTTGATATTACACTTATCTGTGGCTATATGTGAGATTTGATTTCTTTATTTCACATATAGTGTATGTCTAGTTTTTGTCCTTAAAACCGGGTGTGACAGAGTAGTATCAGAGCAATGCTGACTATAGGACGCAAGCCTAGTTAGAAATTGGTCATGTTAAGGTTTTGAAACTGCTATAACAATCCTTGTTCTATACACCTTGGTATTTTCTTCCATACTGTATCCTTGCCCTTGATATTATCCCCGCCTTGTTGCTTATTTTAAAAGTCTTTGTTCTCATCTTCACTCCTTATTTTGGTATGCTTTTAGAACCTCATCTTACCATCTTCTTGCGACATCGGAAGAGAAGCATTAGGATCTTTTCCCTTTATACGAAGAAAACGGTAGCATCACAAGTTAAGTCAATGTTGAGTTGTGCTCCTATATTGCCTTGTTAGATTGTCTTTATGCCTATGCTTGTTTTGGATCTTTATAATGATTGCAATGAATTTTTGGATCCCACAATTTCATTTAGATATAGGCTTAAGATATAAGGATTAGTGAATAGGTAGATGGGTTGGTTGATTTTGACTCTCTACATCCTATCTTTTTAGAGCAGTCTGTCTCATTTGGCTTATACATCTGTCTTTGAACGACCATAAATCATGAGAAAATTCTGAACAATATTAGGCTTCGATATCTTTACCTAGCCGCAAGAACCACCCTCATAGCTATTTTGGATTAGGAGTTATGAAAATCACAAGATAATACAACTATGCTGTCAACAACCTAGAACAGTTTCGGTTGTACACGGTTTTTGACCAATTTAACTATAGAATTTGGAAAAGTGTTCTATAAGAAAGTTGCAGGAAATTTCATAAGCTTTCCAACAGTATAAGGTGGAACTTCGTTGGAATTACAAAACAAGAGTTGTAGTAGTTTTACCGCATTGCTGATTTTCTGCTCGCGAGAAACTTCAGATTTCTTGTTTCTACCTATGCACAAAAGAATCATTAGGATATTAGAACGTATGGATGCTAGTTAGCTCATCTAGAAAAAGGTTCAAGCTACCTTATTTGGTGTCCCTTATTTTAAGGGGGGTAGCCAATGTAAAGAAGGTTTATTAAGTTTTAAATTCTCTATTTGGAAGTATTGGTTAGTTTCCATGATTGAGTTGCCACTCTGAAGCAAAAATGTCTTGTGTACAAGGTTGATAATTTTGGATCCACAGAGGCGAGAGTTGTCCCTTTAGATAGCTCATGACTATGATCATCTATACTTGCTCGTGTTGCTGATGTTGGTCACTTGATGACAGGAAGTGTAGTATCTCATGACTCAGGAACCCCATATGACGTCTCGCACTGATATGTGGGAAAATGCTAATGTTTCTGCCATTGAAGGATGTTATGGGTACGATGAAGCTGAGCACTATCAAAACAACAATGTTGAAGAGCAAGTTGGAGTGAACTGAGTCAGAATCCATAACGACGAAAGCGAAAAAGGAAAGCCCATAAGAAGCTGCTCAAGGAAGCAAAGTGCAGCGAAACTATGTCAATGGAAGACTGAGCAATGTGGATATGGATAAAATTCATGGAGTTACCAAAGTGGTGGGTGGTTATATTCAAGTAAGCACAGTACAAGTTTTTGCTCTGTTTGACCCTAGTGCTTCGCATTCTTTCATTTCCGCCGACATAGTAGAGACGTGCAAGATGGTGAAGTGTCCAATGAGGAGGCCTTTGCTAGTTCGTACCCTAGTGGAAGAAATGCAGGCAGATCAGATATGCTCGAATGTCAGTCTTGTCATAAACAAGGAAAACTTTACCGCAACTCTCATTGTGTTGGAGTCACTTAAAATTCACGTGGTTCTTGGTAATAGATGGCTCTATGCGCACAAAGGAGTGATTCATGGTACTCGGTGCACAATGCTCTTAATAACACCGTCAGGGAAAAGAATTGAGTATCAAGGTGGTCGACTCTTACCTAAGGAAGACGAGAATGACCAATTAGAAGATGGTACATCAAGGATATAAAAGTGGACCATGAGTTTACAGAAAGTCAGAGTAGAGGAACAAACGGCTTTGGAGGAGCTCAATAAGAGAGATGATAATGCTTAAGCAGATTAGCCAGCCAGGATCTTAGAAACTGTCCAATGACTTTTAGGCAAACAGTACTTAAAGCGTGTAAAGTGTAGTAGAGCAATCGAAGAGAGGAAGATGTAACTTGGGAAATTGAGGATCAAATAAAGGCAGAGTATCAATATCTCTCTTATCACCATCTTCTAAATCTCGGGACGAGATTCATCTTAAGGGGGTAGAATTGTAACACCCTAAAATTTGCTTCTTTGAAAATAGAGTTAAAATAATTTAATTATGTATTTTTGTGCTCATGAAAACATAGGAAAATAATATTTTTTATTAAATTAAAATGTATCAGAAGGTTTAGCAACATTATTGTGCATACATGCTGATGTATTTGTGTTTTTGTATTACTTGGTTTTGACCAAAGATCAAAATGAATTCAAGTTGTTCTTTCAAAATATGTTTAGGTCGATTTTCCTTTCCCGATATAAATATATTTTTTTTCTATAATCAAATTCCTTGTTTCTCATCTGTCAATCAACCTCTACAAACTTCTTGGGAATTTTCTAACTTATCTATAGCGTGTTTCTACTTATCTATGAGCATAATCTATTTTTTAGATGCTCTAAAATATTTTATCATGAGCTCCAAATACTTTATTGGGTTCTTCATGTTTCCTAATGTTCCTGGAAAATTTTCCCGAATTTTTGAAGCTTTCGGAGTATTTTTCGCGGCTTAAATAATAATTCTAGACTTTTCTAGAATTATTTTATTAATTCCAAAAATAATAAATTTCTTATTTTTTTCCAACGCTCAAAGCCCATATGTAATAATCTTAATAAATCTCAAAGGCCTATACATTTATTTACTAATGGGCTTTAATAATTAATTAGGCCTATTAGTAAAGACGGAGGGTGCAACATCAATTAATACTATATTGCTAGTTGATGTGAAGGCGAGGAGTTTTCTCCCAATAAATATGTACCTACCCCATGGGCAAAGCACACTAAAACTACCATAAGAGGAGCCCCTAGTTTGGGAAATCTCGTGTAGTAAATTATATTTTCTCCTTCTCTTGGCGCCATCACAAAGCCACCAGGCTGCCTAGCACAAGCTGAAACTTCCACCATGGTTGCTCGTGAGCATACGAAGCCACCATGGCTGCCTAGCACATGGTTTTGTTTTATAAAATCAGTTTTATCAACTTATAGCTATATATAGGTTTGTGAAATCTGAATTCTAAACCTAGTATGCCAGTGGTCAATTTGCTTATGCCCATATAAGGATTATTAGGTGGTTTATATAAGTACTAACTTGGGGGTTTTTCATTTATGCATCTACGCCCAGGCCAATGTATGAATGTGTGATAACTCTCCCACACTATGCTACCCGGTGTGTCAGATTAGAGGTAGCCTTCATATATGAAATAGCCATATATGTTGCTAGTTTACTTTTATGCAACATCGCACCTACGTTCAGGTAAGTGTGAGTTGTGAAAGCATGACCGTTCAACCAGCGGTCTAGGGAAGAGCTAGTTTTGGTTACTGGATTATTTACATGTTACACACATGTATATATATGAAGGTACTTAATTGTGGGTGATTGAATGATTTAGGTAGTTTTGGTGCTATATGTATATATACGAGGGTATATGTACATGGGAGTACTTAGAATTTTACTTCTCTGCTTTCATTGTGTGCTATATTGGGGAATTGTTGTGCTGCAATGAAAATTTTTTGTAGGTACGCTAACCACGAATGCATAAGTCGAATGTAGCTGACAACTAGCTATATATCGAGAGAGTGCGTGTTATGCCACCGACATAGAACGTGATCGCCACCTTAGGTTGGCAATCTTGTGAGGACGAATAGAACGAAGCATGCATCTTCATGATTGTTGCCTTATGCATAGCTATGCTCCTCTCACCCTTGTTCTATAGTGCGTAACTTGTGATTGATGTGGTACACTATCTTCCTTATGTGGAGTAAAACAAGAATGCCTTGTTCCATGTCGCGTAAATAGAAAGTGCTTGAGAAAAATGTGTGTTTAGCTTTGCTAGAAATAATTGTGGTACATGCTTGAACCTATAGATGCCCTCTAGTTTAGCCAAGTGGTGGATATGTTGATCATACCAGCATTGCAAAGGCTTTAGAACTTGCTTCAGTTATTGTGGATTCTCATGAATGAATTAAATTCATGTTGGTCTAAGGTAACAAAAATTTAGAGCTACTAGAATAACATGTTTGTGTGCTCTCTTGTTAGGTAGAACAAAGGCAAGCTTTGTTTTGCTTGTTGGATGTTGGCTGCTAGAATAGTTTCAGTTGTAGTGATGCTTTCATGCTCATAATGGTGTTTTCTGTAGTTATGGAGAATACCAAAGATGTAGCTAACTTACTTATCTAGCTTGTCCAAAAATTTCGTGACCCTAGGTCTTATGGTTTGAGAGTTATGAATTTTAGAAGTTTACTGTGAGGTTTGCTTATGCTCTGAATAGATCTGAATGTTTGGTTTGTTTGACCTATGTGCATATGGAATCATGTCTTGGAGATAATAGAAGAAGTGTAGTACTTTTCTAAGCTTTCCAAAGTGTCCTATATCACTAATTTTGGCGGTCGAAATCTCTAGTTATAAGCTTATAAAGTGGAATGATAGAATCTATCTAAATCTGGGTAGAGATGTCCTCTTTGTCTTGTTTGGTCTTGTTAGCTGTAGAATCATCTTAATATAATAATAAGAAAGTTATAGACAACTTAATAAGCTTTACATAAAGTTAAGGCTTAGCCTTGTTGTGTCCCTAGAACTCCAGTTATGTATTTTTTAAGTTCTTGTTAGTTTTCTGTCCATATTGGTATAGATCTGAAACATCAGCATGTTTGACCATGCTAACATGTGATTTAGCTTTTAGTATGAATAACAAACGCGTGGAAAACTTCCTAAGCTTTCCAGAAAGTCTAGGATCACCTTAATGGGAGGTCTATAACCTCAGTTATGGTTGGGACAAGTAACTACTGTGCTGCTGTCCAGATTCTGTGCCCCCGCTAAGTTAGTCACCTTAGCTAGCGTGACGCAACGTCTCCTTGCTATGGCCTCAAAATCATTTGCTTGCAAATTCGTGTATCTACCTCATCGACTTAATCTCTGATTACATACCAGTTTTCACCCTTAAAGTTGGTTTAATACATTCCCAACCTTCCCAAGTCTCGGGATGGTTACCAGTCTTAATCTCATATTGTTGTCTAATATGACCAAATCTTGTGGTAATCTTTCAGTTTGTCCTCACTTTGGTGAACGCTAGGCGTGAGTGGAATCAAGCAAAAATCTCGTGCTTAGTCACCTTCGGCAATTGAGCTATGTTCTCTTGTGCTATGTTTTGATCTACGAATAGCTTCATTGCTGATTCTAAACCTTGTGACTACCTTTGCTTGGTATCCCTCCTTGTATGGCGCTTGTTCTTACAACCCATTGGTGTCACTAGAAATTTCACTTTCGTTGTGCGTTTAGTAATGGTGTTATGAGTAGCCGCTGATGGTGCCGCGACGAAACCAAGGGCCTCCTTTGGTTGCAGACACATGGCTGGCTGCTTGGCATGCGCTGGTATCATGATTTCTAGTCATGATCCATTATGAAACGACAGTCGATGTGTTATTTTCTCGTGTTCCTTCCTTGGTTATCTCTCCAGATTGTATCGTAAGATCCATATCTTAGATAGAAAGTTGTGGAGTTTCCTTCTGAAGTTGCTAAGAGGATAACCTTTGAAGAATAGGTCACCGACATAAACGTTAATGGACTACAAGAGGTGGTAGACAAGCGACTCTACTTAGTTGTCCCAATACTGACGACCACCATCTAGTGAGCGAAGTATCTTATTCCTATTGGATAAAAAGGACACACAACGCTTAATGTTGGACAAGTCGTCCGTTGGATAAGACTCAATCATTACAATATGCAAGTTTTAACCTTTGTATGCATAATGGCCATACCGTCGAAATCAACCATCTCTGGTGTGACTCCTTACCTGCTGACTTCAATGGCAACCAGCTGCTTTGTATCAACCATAATTATTGTGATCAAGAATGAAGATTTGGAAATTTTAGTGTTGAGAGACAACTGATTAGTTACCAATAGAAAGGTTAATCTCCAGTTAGGTAACGACTCCTTGGTAGCTACGACGGCTATGTCGTACAAAGCAATAACCAACAAGAAGTTAATCAACTAGCCAACAACTTGAGTGATACTCCATCTTCTAGAGCCATTGTGATCAAGCCCATTCCAGACAATCACATAGATAGTGCAAGGTGTGCAATCAGCTGAGGTGAACAATTAGAGAAAGTATGCCCAAGTTCTGATCCGCATCCTTGTGCCCCTAGGTGCCACAAATGGTTTTGTTCAGAACTCTATTGGAGGAAGTATTGAGGAATATTTGTAAATGGTTCCTTATTCTTGTAGGAATGTCCTCTAGGCGAAGTATGCGTTTTGCCTTGCAAAAGTAACCCGCAAGTTCAAAACATGTGCATCATCAGAATGGTATGTAAATTAATGGTCCTTTTGAGGTCGCACAGATACTAGTTTACACTCTTTCGTTTGCTTTTGCTTTCTTGTATCAACAATGTACGAGCAGCCTTGGTGTTCTGCAAATCAATTTATACCATCGCAAATCAAAAGCAATTTGAAAAGTGTCAAACAACAGATTTCCCATCTTAGAACTGTTATTTGACCCTAAAGAGGAAGCCTCTAGGTGAAAGTTGGCCTGCCAAAGTTACTACGCTGCAAGTCAACTCAACTTACAGTGCAACTAGGTCATAAAGGAAAATTTTACTCAACCGCTTGGTGGTAGACTACTCCCCACGGTTTAGTGAATATTTACAACTTTTGTTGTCCTTAAGGCCTCGCTACATCTTTCTTTGGCAATGATTTTCTAATGATGACATACTCTGGTACCTTATAAATGTTTTTAACCAAGAGGTTGCATCTGATTCAACCTAGATAACTATTGCCTTTAGGTAAGAGAATCTTCTTAGGTAACATTTGGCAGAAATAAGAAGCCGACATAGTCAGCTATCACATTCACTAACCCCTCGACAGACTTTGATAATATAGTGTTGTCATTAGAGAAAGAGAACTGCAAACATGGAACCTCAAGTAGCTTTCCATTAGTTGGTGTCTAAATGAATGAACATTTACGACCAACATAGACCTTGTCTATTGGTTAGTCAGTATCCTATGGCCTCAAAGGATGTTTGTCATCTATGGTCTCACCCTTTTGGAAGGTTGTGCTCAAGCCATTTTGGTAGAGGACTGCTTTTCAAAGTTCATGAACCTAGAGTTATTTCAATAAGTATACTTTCGAGGACATTTGGCCTAGTGTAAAGTTCATACGGACCATGTTATGTTCATTGAAGAATCAGATACTTGTGAGTGGTTCGCTCATGGACCAAATGATCTCTGTACATTGAGAATGTAGTACTATGCTATCTAGGATTCCTCCCAAAGTAACAATGCTTCATGGAAGTCAATGAAGGAAATTCTTTAGACAAATTTTACCATGAAGAGTAAGTATTAGAAGTACCTTTGACCAAATTAGTTCCGCTAATGTTGAAGCTTTGTAGCCGAATGCTATAGCAGATGTTGGGAACTAGATAACGTGCCTCTCTTCCTTAAAAAGGTCTTCCATTCCGATTCTCGGGATGCGATTCTTTTAAGGGGGGAGGGCTGTAACACCCCAGGTGATTGTCCCTCACTAAGCAGTGGGTTTGAGCTCAAATATGATAGATTAAGTGGAGATGACGATGTCAAGGTCAACCTATGGAGAGGAGCCTAACTTAAAGTTGGATGTTGCACATTGCTTTACATATAGGCCCCTTTTCAAAATATATGCTTGGGTAGTGTTATTACAATATATTCATGTGTCTCACCTTAGTACCTATCTATATTGATCCCTGGAAAAGTTTGATGGAGTTTGGAATCAAAAAGTCACATGAAATGATAAATTATATGCTTGTTTGGATTATAACTGAAACATACTTCGGAAACCAGGAAACATGTTTTACATTCCATGTGAACTAGTGTTTATGCAACATACAAATGCAACATGTGCAACACATCTAGGACACATGTGGAACAACCTAGTGAAACATGTGTAGCATGTACCTTGCAACAACACTATGAAACAAGTGAAATAGAGCTTTGAAACAAGCATTTCAAATGTAGTGATTCCTATGTTTCAATGCATATGAGACCCAGATCCTTATGTAACCTATGCATGGTGGACCTGGTTAGACTCTACAACACCTTAACTACACTGAGGACACATAATGGAACAATGTTCATGTTGATCATTTTGCCTCATTGTGCTTATAAGTGATGGTTGACCATGTATGGACCTTGGAATGTTTTGTTTGACCATTTCAAAAGTGTGACCTAGAAGCTTTGTGTGACTGTGCACCCTTTTACAAAGTTGTAGACAATTTTATGAGGAACAAACTTTGTTTAAGAGTCAAGTCATGAAAATATGTGGAACATGCTCAAAAAGGGCCCACAAGTCAGAATTTGGACTGTTTCCAACACTTAGCAATTTTAAAACCCCGATTTCAGTGTCTTCGACATTGGCATCCCGCGTTCTCGAGTTTTTGCTAAGCAACTGGGTTGGACCCTTTAATAAAAGTTGGACCTAACCATATGGGGAAGGTCTAGGAAAAGGTTGGCATTGATTGGACCCCTCTTGACTAACTAAATGGAGCTCAAATGAAGGTTTGATTAGTCATTGACAGTCACAATTTGAGAGGTAATTATTTGCTAATCTATTGCCCTAATGACCATGACCTTTAAATAGAAAATGTAGAGCGTAGTATGGGCTACAACTTTGCTTTTAGGCCCATAGCCCAGTTCGGCCCATAGCTGGCCCAAACATGGCCTCCAAGTCGGACTAATTTACGCACACCACGTGCTCGAGACAATGCGTGAACGACCGACACGTCCTCCTCTGTGTGGCGACCATGCCCGGCTCCGTGCCCCACCTCCTTGCCACGTGCCCTGCCACCTCCTCACGCGTCATGGACACCGAGCCGCTCCTGGACGCTCCGTGCTCACCATTGCTCGCCCTCCTCCTCCGCTCTCTCCCTCGCTTGAGCGCTCCTCCGTGGCCGCTGCCGCCATGGATGGCCGCCGCGAGCTCAAGCTCGGCCATTGCTGTCCCACTGCTAGCAACCACCGCGTGCCAAATTTCCACCGCTAGAGCCTTCTCCACATTCCCGCGAGCCTAGAGCGCCTTTTTCCCTCACCTTCCTTCGTCACCGGAGCATGTCGCCGCCATGGCCGACCGGCCGAGCTCCATGGCCACCGTCGTCCAGTCTCCTCCGGCCTTCCCTCACCAAGCCGACCGTGCCATCGAGTTGCTCACATCACGCCAGCTCTCCTGGACTCCTCGTATCACCGGCTTCGCCCCCGTAGTTGGCCGCCACCGAAGCACCAGCCGGCAAGCCGCCTGCTGCCGTGGCCGGGTCGCTGTGGTCCGCATCAGTCTGCACAGAGCCCACCAACGGATGCGGGTAATCACATGGGTACTCGTGCTGCCCTTAGCCACCGCCGCCGGTGACTCCATCACCGGAGAATGGCCGGCCACCGCCTCCTCTGTTTCCCGACGAACGGAAGAGGAAGAAGGCCTCCTGTCTCTCTCTGTCTCTCTCTGTGAATGACAGATGGGCCCAACCGGGCAGCAGGTCCCGCATGTCAGCGTTATGAGAGGCAACAGTTGGGGTACACGTCCGGGTGCGCCTAGCAGATCTAGGGTGAAGTAGTTAATTTCGTTTTTTGAATTTCAGAATTGTGTTAAATCTTCTAAAATTCATATCTCATGCTAGGTAATTCCAAAAATAGAAAAAGTGGACTTTTTGGAAACCTTGAGAAAAGATCTATGCAGTGAAGTCATAATATGTTAGATGTTTGTTGATGTTTTCTGATGTCTCTATTTAAGCTTAAAAGTGCTCCTAAAAATGCTTATAACTTGACCAGAGCCATATTTAGAGTTTGGGAAGTCCAAAAATAGTGATTCTTGTTTTGTTAATCTTATGATGGCATTTACTAACTAAGAAAAATATAAAACCTAGTAGTTGTTCACTGTTTTCTTAGGGTTGTGATTTACTCTTGCTAATTCGGCATTTCATGCATATGCATTATTGCATCTCATTTAGGTACGCTAGCTGAAGCACGTGAAGGACCTGACGTGGAGCCAAACCCAAAGATGGTGTTGGTGGATACATCCCGAAGATAGAAGGATCGGACAAGTGATATCTTGGAGGATGCTCACCAAGCGAATTCATCTGACATACTCTAACTTGAGTCAGATCCTAGGCAAGCCCCGGAGCATTATAAGCCTCCTATCTTCAAAGCAATTAATTCTATATATGTTATAAGTATTGTTGCATTAAGTGATAGGAGTTGGTTGGAAACTCTTGCTGCATTATATCATTCCTTGTCTAGATATATGAATCCTTGAATCCTACATAGACTAGGATCGAGTAGATTCTTAGCCCTGCTTTAAACGGTAGAAGTCAGGTGATTTCCTATCACCTGCGAGATGTAGGGATATTCATATATGGCACGGTTGGCTATATTTGCTATCGTGGAATGGAACCATGTGTTAATAAAAATGAAATGAGACCGGGCGGGATGACGATAGTGAAGCAACAAGGCATGGAGGTCTTGGGTGTGGATCTATCCCCGTCTGAGTCATTTAAGGACCGATTCGCTGTACGTCCTTGATCATGTTGAACGCAGTCTAACACTTAGTTGGCCGGATAAGTCATTCCGACCGTGAAGCCGAGTAATACAATTCAGGCTAGGAATCAAATGGTAGGTCGCATCTTGGAGGTAGTAAGGATGTGCTTGGGGACATTAGCGTGAGACCAAGGGGGGGTTTGAGTCCCTATCACCTGGCAGAGTGTTGCCCTTGGGGATGCGACATCAGTCGAACCCGCGACTCCTGAATTGTACGAAAGGTGGCTTGTGTGACCCTGGCAGGGGCCTATGCGGTGAGTGTTAGAAATACCCGGTTAGTGAGCACTTGACTTGAGCAGCGGCAACGTAGATTCAATTAAATTAAACGGATGGTTAATTGGATGACGATATAAATGTTGCCTCAATTTATACCTGCTATGGTTAATATTGTTTGCTCCTAATCAAGTGAGTGCTCTAGTACAGGTTCTAATATAGATGATAGGTTAATGATAATTAACTTGATGCTTAAGCATTAATGATTACTTATCTATATTAAGCTTTTATGCAAAATGTTGTCAAGCTAGCCCCACTTTATATCAGCCTTGCATGATCCTTGGTGTCACTGTATTTCTGGTTTCTGACAGGTAAGTCTAGCTGAGTACATTGTCGTACTTAGGGTTTTGTCCCCACTTGTTGCAGGTTGTGATGTATCATGACGACTGCAAGAGTTGGTTGGCTCCTGCCGTAGAGGCGGAGTGTGATCACAAGCATGATCCTTCTGAGTTATCTTCTCTCTAATGCTTTTGTTGGAAGTCAACCTTGGTACTGGCATGTATTTGAAATCAGAGAAATGTTAGTTTCCAATTACTTTGCTTCCGCTACTTTTCAAGTTAAGTTGTAATAACTACGTTGAACTCTGATGTATATTGAATTACTTGTGAAATGGTTGTAACATGTGACTTGTTATGTTGAATCACTATGATCTTGGCTGGTATGTTGGTTGGTTTGAAATCCCTCATGATTTCATTGGACTACCAGAGTTATATGGCTCAAGTGCGAGAATTTGATCACTTCGGTGATTGTTTTTGTACTTGTGCTCTTATAATTTGGACGGTTCTGTTACAACGTCCATTGTTATTGTAAAAAGTACTCTTATTTGTGGACATGATGTATGGATGTAATGATTGTATACTGTATTATGCTTTGTGTTGAGTAAGCTATTAAGCCTAGGTGAATTAGTAACATTATACAATTCTATCACCGTTGGATGTAAGGCTGTCCGTTTGTATTTGATATCACCTGGTCAGCACTATTCGTCTAATGTGGCAGGGATCATAGTGTATCACCACCGAATCACTTAGTAACCCAACACAAATTAAAGGACCATCAAAGGCATATCATACAACAAGGTGACAATGACTATGACCTTTGAACAGATAGTTCATATGCCAAAGCAATGGTGATGTTGACCTCAACACAGACATGCTGAATGTCAAAGCGACGGTGAACGTCCACTGCACATATTCAGGTTGTTGTGCAATGCGATGGTGAACATGACCATTACACAGGCGGTTGGACACCCAAACGATGGTGTTGTTCACCTTGACACAAATGTATCGGATGTAAAAGTGACAATGAACCCGCACTGCACACAATAGGGTCATGGTGCAAGGCAACGATGATTATCATAATTAGAGTTGGATCATAAAACCAATATGACGGTGTTGAGGTCCTTCACATTTGGTTGTTAGCCGACGATGATGCCTTTGACTATCACCATCGAGTGTTTACTACCAAGGCCAAAAATTGGCTATGATGGGGGTTACAGGCCGACCGTGTAGGTCTGCTATAGTAGTGTATGCTTCAAAAACTAACTCTATTATAGTGGAATACATAGAATGGATAGGGCTTTCACCACCTATCAATGACTACCACTAACTATCCGGAGAGCTAGCCACGATCTAAGGTACCCTATAGTATAAGCATCATGATTACACTATTGGATACTACTCTAATCTTGCACAAAGACTAGAGCACCAGCTAGTGATGAGGATCCCACACTACTAGGAACTTACTAGGCTAAACAAGATATAACTAGTATAACCAAAGTATAACTAAAGCTCAGAAATAGTATGCGAAGCAAGTAGAATTGAAAGAGTGCTTGAATATAAAGTAGTATATATTGAAATGGATAAAGTCTTACAAGAAAGTACAAGAACTACACTAGAGACTCCTAAAGACTGCTTCTGGACTCTAAGCTGAGCTTAGTTCACTCTAACTTCCACTACTAGCATAACTAATTAGAGGACTAATAGTGACTCTTTCTTCTCTTTTGCACTTGATACTCTACTTGTGTGTTTACAAATGAGCCAAACACCCCTATTTATAGTAAATATGAGAGGGGGTGCATTCGTAGGTAGAGGAGAGGTAGTAGAGCTACCTCATGGGGTCGGGCGATGCCATATGGCATTGGCCGACCCTTGGATTCCACGCCGACATTGCATCCAACAGTTGTGGTGACTTCCTTGTGTCGGTTGGAGCTATCCTAAGTCAGTTGTATAGTGGTTGCATGCTTCCCTTTTGACTTCTAGGCCCATGGATCCTTGGGGAGCTCCATGGAGGCCCTTGGATTGAACCAACTTGAGATCAACGTGTATGATTTCACCAAATTGTGTTTGTTGGTTTGTTGGTGGTCACTAACGACCATTTCTAACGCCAATTTAAGTCCAAAATAGGAGAAATGAACATACTTTTTGACACATATGCATGTACTATTAACGTAATTCCACGTGTATTGGAGAAAACATGTTTTGTAGGTCACACATTCAAATACAAGTGGAAAATAAACAAAACCAAGCAAAATATGCTATCTAGAAAGCATAATGTAGATTCTATATCAAGAAGACAAGCAAAGGCCCATCGTCGTACAACATCTGGGCCGAGCACCACCGAGGGAGCAGCCTAGGCCCGCTAGCAACCCACCAGAGCAAGGCGGTGGCTGACGGGGCTAGCCCTGGAGCGGCTGCACGAGGGTGCTCCTGCACCCCTAGCACCGCCTCTTGGGCTCACCTTGCTCCGACAGTTGCATGACAGCATGTAGAGGTGGCTTAGGGTGGTTTCCTATTTTACTACGCACCAAACCGACCTGAAGCTACTTTAAATAGATGGGTTGAGCTCTCCCTCACACACAACTCATTTGCAGCCAAGCACCTCACACCACATCTTGTACTCTTTTAGTTCTTAGTAGTAGTCTTGTAGCTAGCAAAAGCTACCTAGGAGATCTTGTCTCCTTGGAAGAAGAGAAAGATCTTGGTTTATGAATACTATGAAGAGTTCTTCCAAAGTCTTGCTCTTATATTATTTATATAGCAATGCAAATGAACTAGAATATAGTTCTCGTGTTATGATCATGATATATGAACTAGTATATAGTTTGTGTCTTATGATCCTGACATGTAAAACTTTATGCTTAATCATTCATATATCTTACATGAGTAGAATTAGGGCTAAGTTGAGGTGGCAGTTCATCATGCCTTCGAGTGTGCCTAAGTCCTTTACCTGTTGATCCGTAGGGTCGAGGACCCAAGGGATTTGGGTAGTTTTTGTATACGCAAGCATGGTGCTTGGGTATGGAGAGATAGATGAATGCATTTCCTACTCCATGGTTGAGGGGTAGGCAGCGGATGGTGATAGCCCTGTCCGTCCCTTGTAATCCCCCACGTTCGGGTAGGTTGTAGGAGTCTAAATTGTCACATGAGATTGCTGGTAGACTAGTACTCGGTGGCCTCCTGACCTATCTTACACTTAGTTCTAGCTCTAACCGTATATGTTGTATGATCATCAACTGTTCTTTGCATGGCTATATTAGAACATGCCAGCTTTGCTTAGGAACATTCTTTTATTCTTTGTTTTCTTTTTATCCTTAGGGTTGGCCTAGATGTGTGTTCACTATCCTTGAATACCGTTTTTACCCCTGTCATGAACTATGGTCCACTATGCAACTATGTAAACTTAATCATGCTCATGCTAGACTCTTAATACCTTGTCATCCTTTGGGAAAATATAAATAACGATACCCTGAATAATTCCGGGTGAAATACTACAACAATAGATCCATGCGCCTGCAAATATTCTCTGTAATCGTTAAGAACTATCGTAGTTGGTGTTTCTTGGTGGTGTTGCTAAGATTAACTCAATCTTAGTAATGGTGTTAAGAAATACCAATAGGCATTTCTGGCGCTGTTGTCGGTGATGAACTTAGAACCTTCTCACTTGGTGATTGCGCTAAGAAATGCCAATAAGCATTTCTAGCATCGTTGCCAGGGAGGGCATAGGTTAAAGGATCTAGCATGACATGACCAAATATCACATGCATGTAATGGTAGCCATAGTTTATGTAGGCTAATTCTGCTTGTTTTCTTCCTGTTCTGGATAAAAATAGGATAGTGTATGAGTGGTTTTGATCTACCGAACAACTACACCGATAATCCGGAGGCACTCCTAAGGAAGAACAGGTCTCACACTGCTTCTTCTTCTGCTACTCCACCGGCAGTTGAACCAGTCACCCTTGTACCATTCGCTACTACTGTCATGGCTATGTCACTCCGCGAGTACTCCACCCCCGCTGTTGCCAACATGCCTGTTGGGCCCGCTGTCAACACGGGCACCAGAAACTTTGAGCTCCGGACTTGCCTCATCACGATGGTACAGGCAAACCAATTCTGTGGTTTGCCAAGCAAGGATGCAAGTGCACACTTGCAACACTTCCTAGAGTTGTGTGACACCATAGTCATCAAAGACGTCGAAGCAGCTAGCATCAGGCTCTGTTTGTTTTCCTTCTCCCTCATGGGGAAGGCGAAACAGTGGAAACCACTAAGACATCATGCCCACTAGCACATAATAGTTATCATGATCCAGTAACACATAATGGTCATCATGCACTCAACACTCATCAAACCGTCAATAATAGTGCATAAAGGACCTATACATACTACACTTAGCATTAACTATAGTCCTAGAATATTCTTTTATTTAATGGCTGAATAAAAATGGGGCAAACCCAATTAAATCGAACACTTTGTTCTCCTTTATACGGAGATTTTCTAGAAGATGCAACAACTTGTTGAAACTAGCATCAGACCAATTGTATTGAGCTTCAGCAACAACAATGGAAGAACAAATCAAAATACCATCCACTCTTTGGTACAATCCTTAGATTCATTGTAGGGGCTCCTTCATTGCAGTCTTCAAGGCCTCCATAACTTTAGAAAGGAACATTGAGGGCTCTGAACAACGTTGCAACAATGTCGTGAAGAACTTCAGTTATTTGTTACTATCGACATGGTAACCTCTTCGTCGCCACCTTCGCTACCAAAGGAATCATTAGTGACATCTGGCATAACATAATCAATTTTTAGATAGTGGTGTTGTCCTTTAGCAGGCATATTTCATCCCTCAACAATGGTGTTGTCTGGGTTGCCAATTGTATAAGATGCAGAACTACCCTCTAAATGTTTGGCCCAAATCATGTGTGGCTTCATGAAACCTCGATGAACCAAGTGAGAACTAAAACGGTATGTTCCATGTCAACAAATACAACAATGTTTTATTACAGTATATGCACGACAATATATATATGTGCTCGTCTTCTCTCTGCACACATGTCCCTTCATGACAATAATAAATCTATCAAACTCCAACTAGTATGATGGATCAAGTCTTGATAAATTATACATCCATGACCTTTCCATCCTGAACCATAAAAATATCCACTCACAATGAGTAATTAATTCAGATCTGATAATGCAATAATATATAGGTGTGACTTATTCATTAAATTATTCAAATGATTGAAATAAGAAAGAGACATGCATATTTATAGGAAAAAATATTTGCTCAATGGTCTCATATAACATTCTATATATATGAATAGATATTACAATCACTAAAGCATAATTTAACTTATAACTATGAATAATTAATTAATCTATTTTAATAAACAAATTCATCATCTAAATCTAGATCTATTATCTATTCATTCATGAATGTTGGTCCTGGGATCCATAAATTATGACTTTGATGTTTTATAATGGTAGAAACATGTGAAGCTACCTCACACAAGAAGTTTAGGACACAAACTATAGTTAATACTATGCTAAAAATCCCAAACACCTTGCATTCTCCCTCCATACACAAACCATATTAATCTAGGTCAACTTAGGACATAAATTGTGGAGGATTCATCCAAAAAATATAGGTTAGGCATTAACTAACCTTCTTAAGCAACCTCCTTCAAAGAAATGAAGATCAAACACATCTGTGACACCCCTAGTGTTTGCCTTGCATCACTGCATCAACGTGAGCATTTCATGATCATGTGCATCATCTTATCACATGCATTGTTGTTGAAACATATCATTGAAACATCTACAACATTCTTGTTACATCTATGTTACATGTCCATTCTACGTTTACTAATCATAGGACCATGTTAATGCATCTTGTTATATGTGCTCTGAGTTTGTATTGCTTGGAAACACACAAAACAATGCCTTGAAAATTTCGCAACATGGTTATGTAACATGATGTTTCACTAGTTTTTATAATAGTGTTTCATTCCATGATTGCTTAAATACCATGCTTATGTGATGCTACTTGTGATTAGGGCCTTGTCAATAGTTGTAGCATACTAGTATTATAAAATAACCTAGGGTTTATGTTCATGATTTCCTCTAATTCCATCTTGACTCATGTGTTGACCTTGTTGACCTTAGAACCTTTCCTGTTTGACTTTGCAAAAAGTACAGTTTAGAAATCGTGCATGTCTATGCAACCATAACAAAGTTTTGTATAGAATTTTGTGAAGAACAAATGTTGTTCTATAGCCATCTCATGATAATGGCTGGAACCTTCTCTAACATGGCCCACAAGTCAGGGATAGGGCAGTTTTTCAGCTCTAACATTCAGCTTAGTCTGAAATTGATTTTAGTTTCGAGGTACACCTCTTTGGAGCTTTGTATCTCCCAAACCGTGCTGATTCAGCTCATGTACTAGTAAAGTTGTAACAAGATCTCATGTAGCTCTAGTCAAAACCTCCTTACAACTTTTGTTAGTTCCAGTTGGTTTGAGAGTTTTAGAGCCTCAAAGTTCGCTTGTCAGTCGGTGTTAACTGAATTAGCGTTTCAGTTTCAGTCTAAGTTTGAAATTTTGAACTCATGTAGTGGCCGACACTGATCAGAAGGACGACGCCGCGTGGTCATCTACGTGTAAACGCCGTGCTCGGTTCGCAGGCACGAGGTCGCCACGACGCCCCGATGGCCCCACTTGCCCTCATTCTCCCTCCGTCCCTCCCTGCCTCACTCTGTTCTGGTGAGGTCGCTACCGATAGCATCACCGTGCATTGTGCCGGCGTCGCTGCGCCTAAGCCCACTCCATCTCGCCTTTAGCCCCTCCACCACTCCTACCTGCTCGTGCGCTGCTCGCTTTAGCTAGTAGAAGCAAGGGCGCTGCCGCAGTCCTTCCACCGCCGTCGCCATCAACGTTGCCCCGTCGAGCTCGAACCGCACCATGGGCAGCACGGTGTGGTGCCCTGCAGTGCCTCTCCATTGATGTTTCTGCACCGCCGTGTCGAGTGGAATGTGGAGCGCCCATTCGTTCCACCGCTACCGCGGTGAGCGCACCAGAACGCCTTTGCCGCGGAGCTCGCTCCTCCGTGACCGCCATCTCCAGCGATCTTGTCTTCTCTGAGCTCGTCCTTCATTTCTTCCCTATAGCACATGCTTAACACTTCCTAGGGCTAGCTCTAACTGTCAACAAGACGCTACCGCGGGTAGGTTACTCGTCGTCGGAGAACGCTAGTGAGATCACTGTGCCGCCACCACCGCCGCGTCGGTATGCACGCGGCCGCGCTTGTCGAGCATTTCTCTTGCCCCACCTCTTAGCTTGGTCTTTTCATAGTGCCCCCAGGAAGTCGTAGCATCCTCTGTCGGAGTCCGCGGAGGTCGGAGAGCATCGCCGTGCCGCCGGACCCTCTGCTCTGCCGCCATACTCGCCGAAGCCCTAGCTCCGGTGGCATTGTGCCCCTCTTTAGCACCTTGATCAAACCGTCTCGGCTAGGAGGTCACAATGGTGACCTTGATTTGGCCGGAGACCTCGCCGGCGGCGAGGAAATCGCCGGCGAGCGTCCCCTCCCTGTTTCTGCTTTGGGCCAAAAGTTGGGCCGGGTTCCTGAGATGGCCCAATAACCTAGCGGGCTAGTCTGTTTTGCTGAGGCCTGTTTAGTTTTGAGTTTTTCTTTTTCTGAAAATGCAATTTTTGTACAGGAATTTGTAGTAAAATCAAAAAATGCCAAATTTGGACTTTTTGGAAACCTTGTGGAGGGCCCTATGCAGTGGTGTAAAAATATGTTATATGAGTAGTTAGTTTTCTTAAATTTGTATTGCTTTTGTTAGGCACTTTTTTAAATACTGTGATTTTGGTAATTCAATACTCTATATATTGATCCTCTTGATATGAAAATCTTGTGAGATTCTAAACATGCTTTGATGTTGCTCCAGTTAAATTTTCATGAATTTTGGATGTCATATGCTTCTATTATAAATTCTCTTTTGTATATGCTTTATAATGCTTATCCATTTGGTTATTATGATATCTCCAAATCTACTTGTCAACTTGAGCTGAAAATTTTATGGTAGCTTCCAGGTACCAATTATGTGCCTCTGTAATTTTATGAGAATTTTCTGGACACATTTTATAATTAATGTTAATTATGCCTATGCATTTAAATAAATAGAAAAGTCTAATTAAATAAATGTTTACATAAGTAACATGATATGATCTGGTGTTAATTTACCCTGTTCTAAATGATGGTCAAGTTGGTTTGGCCAATTGCAATATTTTTAGGATATGTTATTAGATAATTTTATAATTCATGGATTTCTGGACAGCTTTGAAAGAATTGTATTTGGAGCAATGCTATGATTATTTTCATGCTCTATGTTGTATACAAGAGTTGTAGTAAACTTTATGATGTACCTGCTGTTCAAATTTGGTGACAATTGGCCTAATAGTTTAGGATCTATGCATGTTGTGAGAAGTGTCAAGTTGCAGTTTGCTCTCTATTTACCAAAACAGATTCTGGAAATGTTTGAATTCGACCTAGTAAATTTGTGAATCATACTTTGGTATATGATGATGAAATGTATACAATTTCGTAAGCTTTCCAGAATGTCCTTATTCATGTCCATTGGAGTTATAGAACTCCAGTTATGAATTTTCTTAGCTGCTGCCGTTAACTTGTTGGAAATGCGGAATTTCTGGGATTTTGTTATATGTAGGCTAAGTATGAACTTTGTGGTACTTAGTGGTTATTTATGGATGTGTAAACATGTTAATACCGGAGAGGAGTTTTGCACCTAAGCTTGAAGTGATTTGAATAGAGCACCACCTGACTTGGTCTTGTGTTTGTGTTGTTGCTATGCCATTACATTCGTCTTCACATCATTCATACATGCTCATAAATCATCATGTCATCCTTGGTGCATACATGAAATTCATTTGGTGCATATACATGCAATAGGAGTGCCGAGGATCGGGATATGAGCAAAGTACCGCAAGGACGAACCCCGAAGTTGGAGTCCAACCGAGAGCCAGGGTCCAATCCGACGAACCTAGAGGAAACATGGGAGCCGTTCGTGAAGCCGAACCTGAAGCCATCCTCGTACGGTTAAGGCAAGCCTCAGAGCATTATAAGCCTCCTACTTTCAAAGCAATTAATTATATATATTATATATGTATTATTGCATTAAGTGGTAGGAGTTGATTGGAACCCCTTACTGCATTATATCATTCCTTGTCCAGATATATGAATCCCTGAATCCTATGTAGACACGATCGACTCTATGCTTAGCCCTGCTTGATTAGAACGGTAATGTCAGGTGATCTCCTGTCACCTGCAAGATAGGAAGTATTTGGTCATGGTTGGCTATCGTGGAAAAGAACCAAGTGTTGAAATGAAATGAGACCAGGCGGGATGTCGATAGTGAAGCAACAAGGCATGGAAGTCTTGGGTGTGGAACTATCCCCATCGGTGTCAGTTAAGGACCGATCCGCTATACTTCTTTTGTCATTTTGAATGCAGCCTAACACTTAGCTGCCCGGCCTGAGGTTACCGACCGCGAAGCCGAGTAGCTCAACTTAGGTTGCGAAGCCAAAAAGTGTAAGTCGCCTTGGAGGGGAGCCAGTGGAGTTAAGGGCAACTAAGTTAAAAGTCCTGATCATCCTGACCACTAGTATCCCTGAAAATGCGGCACTATTTGAGCCCATCCTGAGTTGTACCAAAGGTTATGTACGACTGCCTTTAGCCGGGTTTGCCAGGTGAGTATCAGGAATACCCTCTCAGCTGAGTTGAAATCGATTCGAATCGCCGTCTCTCTCGGATAGTGAGAAACTTGACAGAGCAGAGGCAACATAGATTTCACTAAATAACTTGATGGTTCAAGAATGACGATGTTGATGGCCTTATTATACTACCATGGTTAATATTGTTTGCTCCTAATAAAGTGATTGCTATAGTACAGGTGCTAATCTAGATGACAGGTTAATAGTAATTAACTGGACGTTTAAAGCAATAATGATTACTTATCTGTACTTAAGCTTTTATCCAAATGTGTCAAGCTAGCCCCACTTATATAAAGCCTTGCATACTCCTTGGTGTCACTTTATTTCTGGTTTTTGGTGGGTAAGTCTAGCTGAGTACATTCTCGTACTTAGGGTTTATTCCCACCTGTTGTAGGTAGCAGATTCGTACATATTGCCGCAAGTATTGTTTGTACCGTGTGGGCGTGAAGACTAGGCCATATGGGCATGGTCTCTGTAGTATCTCTTATCTTGTGCTTTTGCAGGGTGTGACTATGTACTAGCAGTATTTGAACTTTAAATGGTTTCAGAAATTATGTTGCTTCCACTAATCCTACTTTCGTTTTGTAATAAAGTATTTGTACTCCGATGTATGAGATGTATCTGTGAACTGTTGTAACAAGTGATGTGTATGTTGAATCACTATGATCTTGGCTCGTTATGGTTTGGTTTGAAATCCCTCAAGATTTCGTGAACTACCGGAGGTATATGGGCTCAAGTTTGAGAATTTAATCGCTCCAGTGATTGTTTTTGGACTTGTGCTCTTATAATTTGGACGGTTCTGTGACAATATCCCCCTTGCATTTTGAAATTTTTGGACCTCTAAGAATACTAATTATGGAAGGTGGTCTAAATACCACTGCTCAAGGAAGAAGGGTGTAGGAATATTTATACTAGTGTCCGCTTAAGAAAACCACTAGTTTAAATGGTTTTACACAAGTGGTTTGCTTAAGATGTCGCAAGTACAAATAACTATATTTGTACTAGCCGTTTTGTTTACCAGGCACCCCTGTTTATTTATATATATATTTATATAGGTGATAGGTGAGGTCAATTGCTAGTACAAATATGTATATTTATACTAGCGGTGTCCTTATACAAACTGCCAATGGAAAGTCTACACCAATGGTTTCAACTCTTCTTGGTTTTTATGAACTATTAATTAGTGGACAAAAAGCCCCAGCGGCCATAAAAATCGTTTCTATACTAGTGACACCATTTTTTTACCACAAAAGACTGTGGGGGAGGTCCCTACAGTTACGAATTTTCATTAATTTGATGGAAGAACATACTTACATATAGAGCTTAACTGAAAGCATCGAGCCAAACACAAAAGGATAACCACAGGTCATCTTTAAACCTAACCGACTGAAGGTAACATTGATTCTTAAATTTGGCAAGCCAGGTGGTGGGCTTGGGTCATGACGGTTGAAGACCTTGTCATTGCGCATCTTCCACAGCTCCCATTTCATGATCAATACTGCTTCGGTGAAGAAGGGAATGTTCTATACACTCCTCGCATGAATAAACCTGTCCAGTAGCTCCAACGAGACATCCCAGGAAATGTTGATAGGCGCCCAGCACTCCTGTGCAAAGGGTCAATCAAAGAACAAATGATCAATGGTTTCATGCTCCCTAGTGGCACACATGACACAGGTGATCCCACCCTAGATATTTAAGTGTCTTCTTTGCAGCATGGTTTTTGTGTTTAGGCGATCCACAAAAATGAGCCATGCAAAAGACTTCACCCGTGGGGTGCACCTTGATTTCCAAAAAATCTTGAACACTGGGTGTGCCTCAATGTCTCTGAAAGCATGAGAGTAGAATCGGTGAGATGTGTACTTAGAACCCCATACCAGCTTCCATTGATCTCTGGTATTTGAATCATATGGTACTGCCTGTAGTTGTGCTTGCAAATCCTCCAGTTCTTCAAGTGCTTGGATGGATAGTGGCAACATGAAGAGGGTGTCCAGATCCTTAGCCTCCATGACTTCAAGGACAGAGATGCCATATTTTCTAGCAAATGAGACCAATCTTGGGTATTTGAGAGCCAAAACATCATCTAACCATAAATCATCCCAAAAGCACACTGAGGCTCCATCACCCAACTCACATTTGGTCACTGATCTGAAGAGAACACTCAAACGCAAGCAAGGATCCTCATGGAGCTCCTCATCCTTTTGGATGTTAGAGGGAGTTTTGCGAGGTGGTTCTTTCCCAGGCTTCTTCTAGGCATCGTCCCTGCTTGTGGCAAAGATTTGGAGGCACGGTGAAGGTTTAGTTATGCCTTGTCCAGTGTCAGGCCCCTAACTTTAGGGTCCTCTATGCATCATGTATCAGTCCCTAGATCAGTAGCTAATACGCACAACTCAACAAGATTGATATAAAAAACCATACTTTTATTTCTAATGGGAAAAGCACATTACATGGTTCGGGTTACATAGCTTAGGCCACTGGCCTTTTATTATATATTAGAGTTCTAAGAAAGTGGTCCTATGTCAACATGGCTGCATTCCTACAGGCAGCTTGGAGTGCGGACGTAACCCTAGCCTTATTCCTTAAGTGTACTCCTCTATCCTAAACATCATGATCCTAGCGTGGCTCTCTCATACGACTCCATCGTCGAGTGTACTCCTAGTATCTTGTCATTGCGTAGCTCTAGAAATTCCATCTAGGTATGCCCTCTTGTAGCTTAACTCCTAAAAACATAGAATGAAGGGGGTTGAGTACATAAAGTACTCAACAAGCCCTAAACTTTGGGTGGAGGAGGATGGAAAGGCTATATGGTGGAGGTGGGATATGGTGGTGGAGGTGGTTGAGGTAGAAGTGGTAGGGTGAAGTAATTATAACTATAGGTTGGACCCTGGCAGAGCATTAGCATTCTCACCAGTTTTTGGGGTTCATTATAATTCACCAAATTAATAAACACTACTACAATAAACTTAACGGAGGCGGGTGCTTTTTACTTTCTAAGGCGGGCGAAGGCAACCACCTCCATCCAAAGGTCATGGTTAATCCGTGAACTACGGTGGCGGTTGCCTAGCCAGCCTTAGTTAAACATTTAACCGAGGCGGGCATCTTACAAATGCCTACCTCGGTTAATGGATTAAAAAACAAAAAAAAGCCTAGAGCCCGCTAGCGAGCCTGTTTCTAAGCCCACTAGTGAACTCGTTTCTACCATCATGAACTACAGTGCCAGCGCCCTCCACCAGATCCGCTGCTCGAGGAATTACCACTTGTAGATCCACCGCCCTCCACCGAATCCGTAGCTCGGGGAGTCGCAACTCCTAAATCCGTGCTGGGAGGTCGATCCATGCTGGGAGGACCTTGATCTCATCGGCAGGAGCCACCGCCATTCGCTGCCCAGAGTAGACCAAGAGAGAGAGAGAGAGAGAGAGAGTAGATTGAAGCCGTCTGTCCACTCGCTATGCCACCATCGCCTTGGATCTAGATCTAGATCTGCAAGGAGACAGAGTGTGAGAGAGGAAGACGGAGAGTAGACCGAGAGAGAGAGGAGACCTGCTTGAGGATAGATCTGGCTGCTGTGTCTTGCTCACCTTGCCGCTATCGGTTCCTAAGCGCCGCCATGAAGGAGCGAGCCGCCTCGTGCATCTGCGTCGTCGGGAGGAAACTGGTCGGCTCGTGCACCGCCAGGATGCTGCATGCTGGGGCCCATGCACTGCTAGGGTAGGGACGCGCACGTGCCGCACACTGGGGCCAGAACGTTGGGGCAGGGTTGTGCGTGCTAGGCCCACCATCCGCTGGAGTAAGGAAGGGGCGCGTCAGCGAGATCTGAGGGAGAGGACCTTGGGCTCACCAGAATCTGCTCAGGAGATGCAAGGGATAGAGTGGACTAGTGGAGGGAGGGAGAGAGTGGAGGAAGGGAGGGTGGAGTCATGGGAATCATGACTCACTCGGCTATGGGCGTCGCTGAGAGAGAGAGATGGCTGAGAGAGAGCAAGTGGAGGAGAAGAAAACCTTAAGTCCTGAATATATAGTGGGCTAGTGTTGCTATTTATTAACACAAATGGAATATGAAGGATTCCGCAAGTGCACAGAATACCACTGTAGCATTGTACCATGAGTATTCCAGGTATTGTTATTTATATTTTACCACAGGGAAACAATGGAGTAAAGACTTATTGAGTAATAAAGGAATATCTATTAGTTAACATACCAGCATAGCTAGAGCAAGGGTAAATGTAATGATAGGATTTTATGTATTATGACACTCAAGGGATAGGTCACTAAGATAATGTAAACTAGTTAATTTAGGAGAACAACAAGTGAGGTAGATTCCTATGATATTCTTATTACATGGTCAAAGTATATACATATCCAACTATAACTAAGACTAACTCTACACTTATGCACTTCAGGATGCCACTTAGACAGCAGAGCACCCAATATAGACTACTGTACTAACGCGACTACGGTCCTACAATATAAGAACCTAGCCAATTCAAAGTGGACTACAAAGGATAGACGAGGCTATCACCACCCGCTGCTACCACCCAACCAGAGAATAGGGTGTACTCACAAGCAGAGCATCCTATAAGAACCACGCTTACACAAGACTCGGCTACTTAGCCCAACCGGTAAACTAGTAGACTAAGCAGTCTATGAACCCGCACACAAAAGTAATGATAACCATAACTAAGCAAGATATATATTGAAAGTAAGCATAGCAATATAAATAATAATATGATAAATTGAGAACAAGGCTTATAAGATGAAGAAGTGAAGATACATGGCTTTGCCAAGCCTCCGAGACTAGATCCAGAACTTGACCCTCGCTCCTGAGTTTCTAATCTACTACATTGGAGAGTCTAGACCTAATCCTCCTGTTGTATCCTGATCTCTGAATGAGAGATATGAATTAGGGTTTCAGGGATGCCTCAGGGAGGGGGCTACAGGGCTATATATATAGGCCGGAGCATCCACCGTGAGCCCTCAGATCAAACCGACTAAGGAACGACGTAGATGCAATCCTAGGAGGCAGTGGAGGAACTTTCTAGAATTGGGTTGACACTGGGGCCCACAAGGGGCCAAGCGACACCATGGTGAGGCTGGCTGGCCACACCTAGTAGCCTCTTGGGGTCTGCCTCGGGGGTTGATCCTAGAGTCTTCTAGAGTTGGTTTCATGGTAGATTTGCATAATTAATTCTGACATGTAGGTCCTCCTTGGTGATTTTCTAGATAAACCCTGCTAAAACACAGATTCACCAAAACTCATGAAATTTATTAGTTTAAGTACCTAGACCTAGGTTGATGATCCTTTATATGCATTTATATAAGTTATATTGATGGTTTATGATGAGCGTTAACTACCATCAACAGTTAGTGTGGGCTAGCGGGCTAGGCCTAATTTATCAAGGCGGTTATTTTACAATGCCTGCCTCGGTTAATGATTTACCAAGGAAGTTATGTTATAATGCCCGCCTTAGTTAATAGTTATTAATCGAGACAGTTATTTTACAATGCCCATCTCGGTTAATGATTTACCAAGGTGGTTATGTTACAATGCCCGCTCTTTTAATACTATTAACTGAGGTAGCTATTTTATAATGCCCACCTCAGTTAATGTATTAACCGAGGCGGTTGCTGGCCCAGCTACCATGCCTCGAATAATTGAGGTGGGCAACCGGGCCACCTACCTCTGAGGCCATTTTGGAAACGCTGCGCAAAAGTAGTGAAAGTGCGTCTTACTAGATTATCACGGTTGTAGAAGTCTAATCATAGTATCCCATCCTAGCATCTGCCCATTCCAAGGACGTGGTTATTCGAATAGATTCAATAAACTCTACAGAGGTGTACAAATTTCCTCACATGATAGGTGTAGTTGACACCAAGGCCACTGGCGCAACAGGCCTAACAAGACCTCATACCTAAAGGGATGCATCCTCAGATTTCTATATAACTCTACCGCAACTTCTCAGGGGTTGGAAAAACACACTAATTCCTAGGAGGATACCAAATTGTCCCATCTCATAATCCTAGATGACACCACATCATGCCATCATATAATCTCGGACGATACAACATTATCCCAACATCATAGTGCCAATGATACCAAATCATCTAAATAATCAATAATAATCATGGGCTCGAACGTGGATTAACATGGAAGATAACATAGCAACCACGCCAACCGGACCATGGATAATTTGCATCCATGTCTTCTCCTGATATTCTGCTGCCATCACCGGCCTCTTAGTAGAAATTATACTTCTATCTAACGGGGTATGAGATCAAGTCTACCCATATAGACATATGGTTGTACATAATATCGCACTAGGCGAGAGGGACTACGAACCGATCCTTATGTGACCGAGGCGAGTATCTCCCAATAGGAACCCTCACTAGGCGAACCTACTAAGGTAACCTGCACCACACAAATTACCCTTCACTCGCCCCCTATCAGGGTTTAGTCAAGTTTTACCAATTTTAGGTTCCATAGTTATTATCCTCAAGTTCATTAATCACATATCATATCAAGTTAAGCACTACCTTATCATCATTTATCACATTATTCTAATCAAGCTCATAATTCATTATAATTCCATTAAGTCACAATGAGGATTTAGGTATTATTAGTTGAGGTTATTAATTGGTGGAGATGGAGTGTGGAGGGTTTATGGTGGAGGCTAGCAAAATGTGGTCATGGTGGAGAGGTGGTGGATAAGGGATGGTGGTTAAGGTGGAGGGATAAGGTAGGTGGGTGTTAGGACTTGCCTCAATTCACTGACGATTATAACCTCGTCCGATTCCTGTGTCTCCTATTCTCGTCTTCTAGACTCCATCGAGTTCTCTCACGTCTTCTATCATACGCGGTCTAGCATCGACAAACAAGAACACATAAACTAGGAAAATAACAAGCAAGGCATGCATAAGCAATCAAAGAAAGAAGACAATCCTAGATGGGTTGGTCCTATTGGGTGATGGGTTGCTAACTAGGTTATCACTATTACATCAATCTGAAGTAGGATGAAGGGATTCCATCCTGAGGGTATGGCTCCTACAGGTTAGGTTAAAGTGGGTGGTTGGTCCGATGGAAAACCAGACCACATTGTTAGGGTTCACTATTATGTGAACCGAAAGGAGAAAACCTGACTAAGTTATCATACTTGGCCCAGTTGACTCCTATAGAACCACATAGTAGTTTGGCGGGGTTAGCGACATATATGCACATGCATATGTATATGCCTATGGGTTGTTAGGATAGAAAGGTGGGTGATGATTAGCCATGCATAATTATGACACTGCGCGTATATAAGTATATGTGTACTTATATACTCACTGGGTTTGCCGATGCATGTATGTGTCCCCTATTATGCAACGTGTGTGTGTATATTCGGTGTATGTGACATAGTGTACAAGCATACATGATTATATGGTGCTATGTAAAGGTTAGCCACACATAGGCGTATTCTCGGGTATCGGGCATATCATTGTATGTATACATGTCCTACTATTTTAGGTGATTGGGTACGGATATACTCGATTATGTATCATGGTACATATACATACGCGAATATATAGGGTTAGCTACAACTACAGTGTTGGCTACTACTACGGTCTTGGGCTAAATTAAATATAAGGAGGAAAAACAATCAAACTAGAATTTAATTAGCCACCAAAATTTAGAAAAGATAGTATTATTATATAGGGTTTTATTTTAGAAGATTTATGGTGAAGGAATTACAGAATTCGGAATTAAAATGAGAGAAATATAAATTATCAAAGTTTATCGGCTAAACACGAGTGGAATGGGACATGCAAATTATTTCTATAATTTTAAACTAATGAAAATGAGTGGCAAATATCTAGGTATGATCCATGGCGACTAATTCATTTTAGTATTTTTTGGGAAATTTTCTATAATTAAAAAACTTATCTTTACATTCATGTGTACATTTCCCGTGTACGCCTGGCATTTCCCCTAACTTATACTGGCATGTGGGCCAGTGCTGTGGGGCTTGGCCTGTAGTACTATTCCATGGACCGAGTTCACAACTGTGTTGTGGACTACTGGCCTCACCTATTGGTCCATGTGCACTAGGTCTACGCAGAAAAGAGAGGGGAGATGGGGCACTACCGTGTGGGTCCCACGAGGGTAGGTGGCATGCCCTGAGTGGCTCAAGAGACGTGGCTGGCTTATCCCTTGGATGTATCGCATGTCTGCTGCCTTTTTCCATAGTCAATCGAGAGCAGTGAGAGAGAAGGGAAAAGAAAGAGAGTGACAGAGTGAGGGGAGGGAGGAGAGAGCAGGGGCACAGGGAACCTAGCTCGGCGGCAGCGTTGCTAGCAGTAGCGCAGAGGAGGAGAGGGAAGAGAGAGCAGGGGGAGGCGGATGCGTAGGGGAGGAGCAGAGGAGGTGCGCCGATGGCAGCATGTTCCACGACAGGGGTGCGATGGCGACCCTGACTTAGAGGAGGTTCGGCCGGTGGGGGTGTAGGAGAGGGAGGAGAGGGGCAGAGCGATGGTGGCGTGGTGCTCCGATAATGGGTAGCACGACGGTGGAGGGGAAGAGAGAGAGAAGAAGGGGAATGGAGCAGAGCAGGGTGGCAGCGTGATGATTGAAGGACATCATTAGTCATGGCAGCTCCTGCAGTGCTCCGGGCGGTGGCCTTGGAGTGGCAGGGAGAGAGAAACAAGGAGAATGGAGATAGAGGAGGAAGGTAGAGAAGGAGAGGGAAAGCCGAGACTAGGGGAGGAGCAGAACAGAGGAGGGCGAAGTGGCATCAGTCTTGGCGGCATGGCGAGCGTTGGGCAGCGGCTCTAGTGACTTTGATTTTGGCAGCGGCCCATCACGTGCTTGAGCTTGTCTTCACCAATGCCTCCACAATGACGAGCTTGTTGCCTTTTATAAGCGGAGCAAGTGGTGGCAGGGCAAATATCTCCGATGGCCATGGTAGCTGGGATGGAGTTGGGCTTGAGCTAGACGACAAGAAATACGAAAGGGATAAGAACAACGTGGAAGATGACGGTGCACAAAGTGATGGCCAGGGGCTTGTTAGCACTACCTAGCATCACAACTAGAATGATACTAAGCAGTTCTTTATTATTTCATATGACAAGATAGAATATATAGATGAATGAAAAGGATTTCCAAGCGCACAGATAATATATCATTGTAGCACTTCACACGGGAGTATTCCATGTATTGTTATTTATATTTTTACCACAAGAAGGTCAGGCGAGGTCACGTATTGATAAATTATATGATTGATGGAGAAATAAACCATAACTAATATTCTACTCATAACAGGGGCAAGTCAAAGAGGTAAATGAATATGAATAGTGAATAATAATTAATCATTGATCACTCAGAGTACTCCTTTCTATGGCATTAGCATGGTCAAGTATAATATTAGAGGGACAATACCTAAATCATTCTTAATTACAAGTCAAAGCATACAATGTTAGTGCAATTACACCTAGTGGTCATGGCTAAGATCAACTTCATATCTACACATAAGGGATATTACTTAGGAAGATTAAGAACGGGGTTTGTCTTCCTTCGTAACTAGATCCTACTTGCATACCTATATTTGGGGAGTGGACAACAAAGGACTCAACTAGAGTGTCACATCCGCGATCTACCACATGGCCAGGAATATAGGGTGTATCCACAAGTAAACAACGTATAAGCACCACGCTTACACAATGTCGACCACTCACCCCGTGTACTTTGGAGCGAGCGCTATATGAACTGATGCATGAACATGATGATAATCTAGCTATACTAAGCCTATAATCCAAGTAGACGATGAACATGATAACTAGGAACATGAATGATATGAATAATAATGTTATAACATATGTAGGAAACATATAAAAGTAATGATATAATCCATCTCATTACTTTTATATGTTTGTTACAATTGTTATGACTTTATTATTCATATCGTTTATGTTCCTAGTTATCATGTTCATCGTCTACTTTGATTATATGCTTAGTATAACTAGATTATCATCATATGCAAGCATAAGTTCGTATAGTGCTCGCTCTAAAGTACACGGGGTGAGTGGTCAACATTGTGTAAGTGTGGTGCTTATACGTTGTCTGCCTATGGATACACCCTATATTCCGGGTCATGTGGTAGATCATGAATGTGACACTCTCATTGAGTCCTTTGTAGTCCACTCCTCAAATGTAGGTCTACAAGTAGGATCTAGTTGCGAAGAAAGACAAGCTCTGTTCTTAATCTTCCTTAGTAATATCCCTTATGCATAGATATGAAATTGATCTTAGCCATAATTATTAAGTGTAATTGCACTAATCAATGTATGTTTGACTTGTAATTAAGAATGACTTAGAAATTATTCCTCTAATATTCTACTTAACCATGCTAATGTCATAAAAAGGAGTACTCTAAGTGATCAATAATTAGTTAGTATGCACCATTCATATATACATTTACCTCTTGACTTACCCCTGTTGTGAGTAGAATATTGGTTATGGTTAACTTCTCCATCAATAACATAAGTTATCAATACATGTCCTTGCTAGACCTTCCATGTGGTAAAAAAATATACATAACGATACCTGGAATACTTCCGGGTGAAGTGCTACAATGGTGTGTGTGTGTGTATATATATATATATATACTTCCTAGTCACATAAAATAATAAAGAACTGCTTAGTATTATCCTAGTGTTAATGCTAAGTAGTACCAACAAGCATCTCTGGCATCATCACTAGAGATGACAACCTAGTAAAGTAATGTTAAGAGATGTAGACATACATTAGGTGGCTACTAAAACAAGTGAAAAGTTAATAAATACCAATAGCAAGTTTTGCTCTAGCTCTATCATGTGATGCAAGCCACCTATCCAAGCAATTCTAGCGAATTATAATCTCTATGGCACACAAAGGTCTAGGTTGCTATTTCTACACTAGTGAGCTAGCTAGCACAAGAATCACTACTAATTACTTCTAGCTACTCAACTAAGTAATTCTAGGTCCTGCTTGCTTGAACTTATCAGTCGTACCTTTTCAGCGAAATAACAGTGTTTTTCTCTCATAATAAATCAATATCAGTTGTTTTTCCAGCCAGCCGAACATGACCCTAGTTATTTCTACCACTACACAAGTAAACAGAAATGTAAATGCAAGTGATAGAGATAGTTACCACTCCCGGCAAGCGAAGATCAATCAATCAAATATTGAATACCAAGTGATCCAATTGAGACAAACGACACAATAATTTTTCTTAGGAGATCAATCAATCAAATAATGAATACCTTAGAAAATCTGTTAATACATAGTAGAGATGTATCTTCACTTACGGTTCATCATAACCATAGTCCTATATTTTGTTTTCTATTGGCACTTATTTTTTTGTAAACTGTGAGCGGAAAAAATCCTTGATGTCCATAAATACCGTTTCGGTATTAGTATTGGTTCGTGCACAAAGCGCACTACACGAGAAAAAATGAAAATAATTTCCGCTTAAAAGCTACACCGTCCAATTCCATGGACACTTTGTTAGTAGTATAGTATAGTTGTTCTCACCTTTTCCCTTCTCTTTCCAGCTCAAACCCCATAATAAAGAAGTAAACAAAAGAAAACAGTGACACGCACACCGATTAACTTGCCACTTCGCTGTGCCACGCATTTAATTTGTTAAGGAAAGCGAATCATTCACAAAAGATAACAACAGATCATCGATGGAACAAAAAAAAAAAAACACTATTCCAAACTGAACAACTTTCTCCGTCCTATATTGATTCTCTACACCAGCTGCTCGGTGAGACCTCACGCCGTGCCTCGACGTTGAGGATGAAGAACGCCCCGGTCTCTTTGTCCTCGCCACCTACTTCGGCCAGTTTGGCGTCGGCGGCGCTGGCAGTGGAGAACTTGGCGGCGTCGCCCTCGGCCGAGGAACGTTTGAGGAACTCGATGCAGTCCTCCACGGCCTCGTTCCGGATGGAGTCGTCCCGACGGCACGCCGCTGCCACTGCCACGTACACGTCAGATTCACGGTGCTGGCTGGCATCGCCTGGCGACGGGGCTTTGCTGGACGACTTGCCGCTGCCGCAGCTGCTGGTGCGCTGCGTGGAGGCCCTGGATACGGCGGAAAGCATGATGAGCCGGAGCACGACATCACGAATGCGCTCGAGCAGGGAGACCGATGCTGCCGGACGCGCCGTGGACGCGCGGCAGCCGCCTCCGCGTACCAGCCGTGGCATACACGTCGCCATTGCAGCCTTCATGGCCTTGGCTCTAATGCTCGAGCAGTCAGTGAATTAGACGGCACTCAGTGAAACAGTGAGTGTTAAGTGATGTGTGTGTGTTGGGTTTGGTCCAGGTCTCCACGATACAGGAGCTTTTAGGGTTTTATATAGGGTAGCTTAGGAGTAATGCCAACCATAGTGTACGGGTTCAGTGAACACATAATATTTATTAGCTAGTACCCACGTGAACAAATAAATCATGGCCTTGTTTGGATGCACACGCATCCACATCAATTCACATATGTTGGAGTCAATTGGAGTTGAAATTAGTTTAAATTCTACTTCAACACATGTGGATTGAGGTAGATATATGTGCATCCAAACAAGACCTTAGAAAAAAATGAAATCAAGCTTCTGTAAATTTGATAACTTCATGACAAAAAATATCAACATCTATGACACCAAATTAATAGACTACAAAAAATATTTTATTGTGCATCTGATTATACTAATTTGTACTATGTCATATGGTGAGTCAGTTTTGATTCTGAAGATGCTTTTTTAGGCCAACTTTACAAAGAAAAAAAATAAGGGGGCATATGTTGACAGTCAAAATTGTCTAAAGAAAGCTGATATGGGAAAATTGGCTTAGCCAATTTCCCAAGCTAGTTTTGTTAAGTTTGCCAAAATAAAAAAAGGAACTTCACCATTGTGTTCCACTATAAAGATGGTTAAAATGCATAAATAGATCGCCCAATTTATCGTCCAGATGAGGGAATTACAGCCTTGGGAAGATGCATCCCATGGTTCCAAAACTGGCCAAGCAAATTAGAGTTTAGAGTTGTGTTTTAAAACGTTATGTAAGTGTTTTTTACCACTCACGAGATAAGTGCACCCCCTTGTATATATAACTTTCTATGGCCAATTAAGAAGAGGACAGTAGTTGCACAAACCAATTATTGTCTTCATTGTCTCTTCTCTGTTTCCCTACTCTTCCAACTCCTACTTGCTATTTATCTTTTAATCCGATGACCAAAGATGGTACCCTATAGACTTGCTAGTCAACCTAGGGCAACCTGCTAATATCTATGCATGACAGGATCCCTTGCTCCCAGGTGAAAGTTTTTCTATGATTCTTTTGCTAGTTTGTTCGAAAACTAGTTAAAATGTCGTCACATAAACGTGATAGTTATCTGTAACAGAACCGCCCAATTATACGAGATTAAGTAAGAAAATCATCCAACGGATGGACAATTTACCAAACTTAAGCCCGTATAACCCGGTAGTCCGTGAAATCTCGACGGATTTCAAACCATTTCACATCACAGCCAAGATCGTAATAAGTTCAGCGATTACCTTCATAAGTTACACAGCAGTTTGCGGCACAAAATACATCAGAGTTTAAACATAGTTATTACAAACCAGTTTCAAATAAAGTAGCGGAAGCATTAGTTCAAAGCACACACACACATCTTTTCCAAAATACAGTGCCAGCTCGCGATCATCTCCCACAAAAGCATCAGGCGAGGAGTAGTGAGTGACCATTGCCCATGGTCCTAGGCTTCGCCCATCGCAGGGTAGAGACAGTTGATACAATACCCATAGTACAACTGTCCATCTGCAACAAGTGGGAACAAAGCCCTGAGTACGAGAAGGTACTCAGCTAGACTTACCCGACAGAACCAAAACAAAAGACTCCAAGGATCATGATAGGCTTTTTGGTGGGGTAGCTGACTCATTTGCAAGAAAAGCATTTTTAGCTTACCAAATCATTTACAAAAGCATGTCATCTTCTAAATCTTTATTCTCCTGTCAACTATATTTGCACTTTATGCTAAAGTAACCATGTAATTGAGCAAGCAAGGATTACCATTGATATTTGACAATAATTACCATGTCATTTTCTCATAACTATCCAAGTGTTGTATCCATATTACTACGATGAAGTAACTCAAGTCAAGTGTTCACTATCCAGTGAACGATGGCGATTCGAATCGATTATTGACCAGCTGGTAATTTATTCCTCACACAAACCTCACTCACCCGCTAAAGTGAGGTATTGGTCACCGAGTCAACCATTCAGGTAAAGTCGCGAGCTTGCCAGGAACCACATGTACCCGGGGGCCGCCCGACTGCTCTTTGGCCTTATCATCGCGCCCCCGTTTCCTGCCACTACTGCTCCGGTACAGTGCGTTGCGGGCAATCCACTCGGCCCGAATAATCTCCCGGCTTCGCGGTCGAAAGGTACTTTATCCGGCCAGCTAAATGTGAGGCATGCGTTCAACATGACCCGAGGCCCGACATCGGACGGTCCTTAATCGACACAGACGGAAGACACTACAGTCCAGAACCCTGCAAGCTTCCGCCCGGTCTCACATTCATTTCCACACTGAGTTATTCTCACATGACATCTCTTTCACAAAACCAGGTAATCCCCTATAGCTCGCGGATGACAGGCAATCACCCGACTTCTACCGGTCTAAGCAAGCTAAGCAAGTATTGACCGTGGACACCAGGGTGACAAGGATCGGTAAAACAAGGTGGAACAAGGTATAATGCAGCAACGTTTGCAAACAACTCCTAAACTTAATGCATCAGATTAAGTAAAATTAATAATTAATTATTTGCAAACCGGGGGAGAAATGCTCCGGGGCTTGCCTCGCTCGAAGGAGCTGGGACGATGGTCGGGGCACTCCGGAAGCTCTTCACCGGACTCCTCTTCTACTTCTGCTGGCTCCGGCTCCTCGGGCTGCTCCTCTGCGTCCTCGGGAACAACTGCCGGAACCACTTCCTGCGATCCTGTATGATGCAGAAGTATGAGTGCAACATGCATAGGTGAAATGCAGAAGTGACATGAGATGATGAAGATGCGGAATGCATACGGTGTAATGAATGTATTATGTCATCGGATTATGTGGAACTTATAACTCTTCTACAAGGTAGTCTACGTCATCCAAGAACATGTACTCGGAAACTACCAACACTAGTTCCTACCATGCGAGAGTATTTGAAAAATCGAGAGGCTTCAAAGATACACCAAAGTATAATTTTCCAACTAACTTTGCATTAAGAATAAATAGAAACCCTAATTAGTCCTAAGGTTGAACAGCAACACATATTTTAGTAGCTCAGAAAAATCTCATAAAATTACAGTGGGTTACTAATATCAAGAATAGCTTGACATAAAATTTTTACTGCATTTGGATAATTAGAACTTACTATACAAAAATAACAAAATATGGCCTCAAATAGATATTTAAAATACTTTACATTATGAAAAGTATCAAACAACAGATTTAGGATTTTTTCTACTATCTACTACCTAAACAAACACTATGGAAAAATTATCACTTGCATGTTTTATTCAAATTTATTTAATTAACAAAAATAACAATTATTGGTAACAAAAAGCATTTGAACTGCAACTACAAATTTTTATACAGAACACCCAAGATATAAAATTTCCCTAGAAAGTACATGACACAAAAAGATTAATAAATTTGGAATCATATTTTTCTGACTTTTCTAGGATTTATTAAGTATTTATCAAGAAAATAGCCATTTTACTATTTAATTATAAACTCTACAGAAAAGTACATCAAATATGACATGCAACAATTTTATACCATAGATCTGGTCCCAAAAAGTCTATAGAAATTTGTTTCATCAAATTTGGAGCTAAAATGAGCAAGTTACAATTTTTTTCTAAAGCATTTATACATTTTCTGAAAAATCATTTCCAAAAAATCCTTTTTAAATCCAGTCGCTGAACGGCTAGACGCACCCGGCGATCTACACACGCGCGCGCACACAGAGACAGACAGGCGGGCCCGCGGGTCAACCGGGTCCCACGCGTCAGCCGCTCCGAGTCAAGGAGGGCGCTGACCGCGCGGATCTCGACGACGGCGAGGTCGCCGGCGACGAGGTCACCACCGTCGTGATCCTCAAGGCGAGGCGGTCCCGTTGAGATCATTGGCATGACCGGAGGAGCTCGAAATCGAGCTTGCCACCGGCCATGGCGGCTCGGCGGCGCTGCTCACCGGCGGGAGCTCCTCTCCGGCCACGGGGCGGCACGGGAGATGGTGTCCGAGCACCGGGAGGAGGAGGCGAACAAGATGCTCGCGCGAGTGAGGGAAAAGAAGAGGCGGAGGCGGGGTTTCCACGGAGCGGAGAACCACGGTGAGCTCGGCCGGAACTCCGGCGAGCGATTGGCGGGGCTGTGGAGCTTACCGCGGGAGATGGAGGTGAGCACGGGGTGCGCCAGAGAGAGAGGAAGCTCGTGGCGAGATGGAGAGGTCTGCGGTGGCCGGAGCTCGTCGGAACGCGCGCGTCCGGCGAGCGCGTGCGGTGGCGGAGGCGGAAACGGCAGCTGCGCTCGGTGAACAAGCGAGGAGGCAGAGCGGAGGGAGGAATGGCGAGGCGCTGCGCGGGGGGGGGGGGTTAAGGCGTGGGCGCTCGCGCTGGTGGGGGCGACCGAGCGCCACCCGGCCGCTGTGGCCGGCATGCGGCCGCCACGCGGCGTGCGTGCTCTGCCGGAGCGCCAGCGCGCGCGGGCGAGGGCGCGGGCGGAGGAGGGAGACGGCCGGCTGGGCCTGGGCCGAGGCGGGGCAGCGCGGGCGCGCGCGCGCGGTGAGGCGGGCCGACTCTGGCTCTGGGCCGAATCGGTGGCGGTGGCCCGCGAGGAAAAGAAATGAAATTTTTGATTTTCGATTTTCAAATTTAAATGCATTTCAAACTTCAAACCCAATTTTGAACAAGAAGAAAGCATTTTATGGATTTGGCCCAAAAATAAAAGTTGCTCAAAATTGAATTCTCTACAACTTTGATTAAGGGGCCATCTCAAAATTCTTAATAGATTTTAAATGACAAAATAAAAGCTAAATTAGGGAAAAATTTTGAATATTTTTCATAATTATTTTTGAACAAGTTTTTGACAAAATTTGAGCTCCAAAATTTGAACTAAAGTTCCAAGTGATGTAAGAATTATGGTTGCAAGGCTTTTGATATAATGTGATTATCATATTATTATAGTCCATTAAATATAGCATGTTTAAGCTTTTATTTTAATCGAATTATACCATTATCATACATGATTATAATGATATGAATGCTATGCAATATGATTGCCATGCAAAAATGCATTGCTTAACACCGGAGTGTTACAGCCCTCCCCCCTTATAAAAATCTCGTCCCGAGATTTGGGTTACGAACCATTTATTATAAAAATCTTCATAGGCGTTCTTTAAGTATTCACCCGTTTCCCAAGATGCATCCCCTTCATCGTGATGACTCCATTGTATCTTATATGTTTTCACCACACTGTTTCGAGTAGCCCTTTCCTTGGTATCCAATACTCGAACTGGTTGCTCACGATACACCAAATCTGACTTTAGTTTTATGCCTCGAGGTTCAATCCTTTCCTCTGGAACGCGCAAACACTTCTTGAGATGTGATACATGAAAAACTGGGAATATAGCACCCATTGACTCTGGTAAATCCAATTTGTAAGCCACAGGACCCTTCCGTTCCAGGATTTTATAAGGTCCCACAAATCTGGCGGCCAGCTTTCTGCGCACACCAAATCTTTTCTTTTTCATTGGCGTAACTTTTAGATAGACATAGTCACCAACTTCGAACACAAGCGGTCTCCTTCTCTTATCTGCATAACTTTTCTGACGTGACTGGGCTGCTCTCATATTCTGCTGGATGATATGAACTTTCCTTTCGGCTTCTTCTACGAAGTCAATACCATAATACCTTCTTTCTCCGGGCTCAATCCAGTTTAACGGTGTTCTACACTTTCGGCCATACAGAGCCTCAAAAGGTGCCATCTTGATACTCTCTTGATAGCTGTTATTGTATGAGAACTCTGCTAATGGTAACCATGACTCCCATGAACCTCTGGAAGACAACACACAGGCTCTTAACATATCTTCTAGAACAGCATTAACTCTCTCAGTTTGACCATCTGTTTGAGGATGATAGGCAGTGCTACGAATCAGACTAGTCCCCAAACCTTTGTGCAAGTGCTCCCAAAAGTGAGCAGTGAACTGTGACCCTCTGTCAGACACTATAGTCTTTGGTATGCCATGCAACCTCACAATCTCCGCAATATACTTCTCAGCATATTGAGGTGGTCTATGTTCCGTTTTGACAGGCAGAAAGTGGGCTGTCTTAGTAAGACGATCCACAATTACCCAAATGGAATCGTGACCTTTTTGAGTAGTGGGTAGACCCGTGATAAAATCCATACTTATGTCATCCCACTTCCAACTCGGCACTGACAAAGGTTGTAGCATTCCGGCAGGCTTCATGTGAATTGCTTTTACTCTACAACATGTGTCACATCTGGCTACATACGCTGCAATTTCCTTCTTCATCTTGGTCCACCAATAACGAGGTCTTAGTTCTTGATATATTTTACTGCTGCCAGGATGAATAGACAACTTAGAGAGATGAGCTTCATCCAAAATTTTATTCTTAAGCTCTCTATCCTTTGGAACAACAAGACGGTTGTCGAACCACAACACATCCTGCTCATCCACCCTGAAGTGTTTCGAGGGTTCTTCTTGAATCTTCTTTTTGATGTGGAATATCCCCTTGTCTGTTTTCTGACCTTCTATAATCTTACTCTCCAAGGAACAACTGACCTGAATACTTTGTAGCACGGCAGGGTGCATTAGATCGAAACCATCTTCAAGCAAGGGTTGCACATTCAGACAATGTGATTTTCTGCTTAAAGCATCAGCTACCACATTGGCTTTCCCAGGGTGATACTGTACATTCAAGTTGTAGTCTTTGATCAGTTCTAACCATCTTCGCTGTCTCATGTTCAATTCTGGTTGGGTGAAAATGTACTTGAGACTCTTATGATCGGTGAAAATATTGCACACATTACCCAGCAGATAGTGTCTCCAAATCTTTAAGGCATGCACCACAGCGGCAAGCTCAAGATCGTGGGTCGGATAATTGATTTCATGTTTTCTCAACTGCCGGGAGGCATAAGCAATGACTCTTCCTTCTTGCATTAGCACACACCCTAATCCTGTTTTTGATGCGTCACAGAACACATCAAAAGGTTTTTCGATGTCGGGCTGTGCAAGAACTGGAGCAGTGGTCAACAGTTTCCGCAAGGTATGGAAAGCTGTCTCACACTCCTCTGTCCACACAAACTTGTGATCTTTCTGTAACAGACTTGTCATAGGCTTGGCAATCTTCGAGAAGTCTGGGATAAAACGGCGATAGTAACCCGCTAACCCTAGGAAACTTCTGACTTCTGACACTGTGGTTGGAGTCTTCCAATCCATAACCTCTTGCACTTTACTCGGATCTACAGAAACTCCATTCTCAGATAGGATATGACCGAGGAAAGGAACTTTCTTCAACCAAAATTCACATTTGCTGAACTTAGCATATAACTTATGATCCCTCAACCTGGTCAAGACAATTCTCAGATGCTCTTCATGCTCTTTCTCGTTTTCAGAGTATACTAGAATGTCATCAATGAAGACAACTACAAACTTGTCCAACTCTGGCATGAAAACTGTATTCCTCAGATACATAAAATATGCAGGAGCATTTGTTAGTCCAAATGACATAACAAGATACTCGTACAACCCGTATCTGGTAGAAAAGGCGGTTTTCGGAACATCTTGAGGTCTAATCTTTATCTGATGATACCCAGACCTTAAGTCTATCTTGGAGAACACTCTGGCTTTAGCTAACTGATCAAACAGAACATCAATATGAGGCAAGGGATATTTATTCTTGATAGTTACAGCGTTAAGAGGTCGATAATCCACACACATCCTGAGAGTACCCTCTTTCTTTTTCTTTACAAACAAGGCAGGACATCCCCATTCAGACTTACTTGGGCGAATAAACCCCTTTTTTAACAACTCTTCCAACTGTTTCTTCAACTCAGCTAACTCATCCGGAGGCATCCGATAAGGTCTCCTCGAAATTGGAGCTGTCCCGGGGATCAACTCGATTCCAAACTCAACATCTCTGTCTGGAGGAAGGCCAGGCAACTCGTCTGGAAACACATCCGGGAACTCACATACTACTGGGATCTGATGGATAGGAGCAACTTCCATGGCACAGGTCACACTCACAAGATCTGTTCTTTTAGGCAATGGTACCTGGAAAGTACCCTCTGCCTGGGGATCTTTAAGGGTAAGCATCCTACTGCTTGTATCTATGACTGCTTCCCAGTCTTTCATCCAGTTCATTCCTATTATTACATCCAAAACTAGTCCAGGCATAACTACCAGGTTCACTCGGAACTTCCGACTACCTAACTCAAGGGTTGCCCCTCTAACCATCTTATTGGTTAACACATCAGCTCCTGCTGAACTTATGCGATAACCATAACTCAATTCTGTGCATAGCTGTTCATGCTTCCGTGCAAATGCTTGACTCATAAAAGAATGCGAAGATCCAGAATCAAAAAGAACAACTGCAGGGTGATGGTTCACAAGAAACTTACCAGCAGTTACGGGCTCTCCCTCAGGAACTTCATCAATGGCGGTGTGGTGTACACGAGCATTGTAAGTCTGTTGCTTCTTTTTAGGCGGATAAGGGCAGAACTTTGAAAAGTGGCCTGGCTGACCACAGTTGTAGCAGGGCCCTTTCACTGTACCAGCAGACCCTATAGCTCCCTTGGAGTTGCTCTGTTCTGCAGCTGCGCTGGTCTTTGTTGGCGGCACTGCGATCTTGTACGGTTTCTGTGGCCCCTTGTAATTCTGGGTTTTATGCTGCGGCGGCCTAAACCTCGCACCAGGTGCGGACGGACGATAAGATGAACGGTTGGCAGGGACAACTCTGGACTGGGATGGTCCTGACTCGAACACTCTCTTGCGGTTCTTGGATGCGGTGTAAGCATTATTGTTCTTCTCTTGCTTCAAACAGTCACTGATAAAGTCGTTGAATCTGTTGCGGGTATTGGTACCCACATGCTTCATCATCTTCGGACTCAACCCTCTCTTGAAACTAGCAATCTTCTTTGCATCTGTGTCAACCATGTCTGGGGCATAGCGGCACAAGTTATTAAAGGCATGCAGATACTGTGTCACCGTCTTGGTACCCTGATTCAAGGCTAAAAACTCTCCAAGCTTCATCTCAACCAACCCTGGGGGAATATAAACTCCCTTAAAAGCTTCAGTGAAATCCCTCCAAGAGATCTGGGCATTAGGAGGAAAAGTACTGCGGTGATGCTTCCACCACATTCCTGCTGGTCCTTGTAACTGATGTGCAGCATACTCTACTTTCAGAACTTCTGTCATCCTTAACACACGGAACTTATCTTCCATAGTGTTAATCCATTCTTCGGCATCAAGTGGCTCTGCTGCTTCTTTGAAAATAGGTGGCCTCGTATCCATGAAATCCTTGAAACTGCTGTACTGGTTCACTCCATGGCCACCACCTTGGTTATTTCCTCTTTGAACATTTTCCGCGATGGTACGCAGAAAGTCTTCCATATTCCTCTGTGATTGTTCAGTACTGCGTTGACTTCCAAGAAACTGTGTGAAGAACATTTCTGCGGTAAGCGGCGGAGGAGGGGGCAAATGTGGTTCTGGACGTGGTTCCTGGTGGTTGACATTGTTGGCACCACTTCCACCAGCTCCTGCACCGTTGCCACCAGTCTCAGCGGCTTCGTACGTAGCACGACGAGTGTTGGCCATCTGCATATTTCAGCAACAAGCACCATTGAGTGAAGTTGTAAAATTATGTCCGAAGGAACAATCATGCCATACTGAATTCATTGGAGAGAACAAGTCATACAAGAAAACAGAGGCGCAATAATTCATTCCAATTGAACAACAGCACCAATTAAGTTACTTTAAAAGCAACATCGCGTTCCATACAACCATGTTGCCAGCATACATACACTGGACTTTTATGCGTTCGGGTATCGCATACACAACCAAACTCCAAAGATCATCAGTCTCAAGGTCGAACAGGATACATCATGATACATGGAACCCAAAAGAAGGCCATCGCGTCACGCCTAGCTACTAACGCATGACACTATCCTACTCCTCGGGGCCATCGTCGATGTCGGAGGCGTCGCCATCGCTACCCTCAGCTGCAGCGTCGTCGTCGATGTCCATCTGAGCAGCGTTCGGAGGAGCATACGGGCCCATCCCGTTGTAGAGGGCATGGAACTCTTCATGCAAGTTGGCATTGTACTCTTCTAGCTCCTCGACCCTCTGCCTCAGAAGGTCTCTCTCGTTCCAGGCTTCATTCCTTTCTTGTACTAGCTGCTCCAACAAGCGATCTGCATTCCTGTTGGCCTGAGTCAGCCTCTGTACTTGCTGCATGGAACTCTCGCCTCTCTCGAGAGCTCGGTCCCGCTGCAAGCTCATATCAGCCAACTGCTCCTGCAAGCTAGCTATGGCACGCGCTTGCTTTTTCTTCTGCTTCCTTGCTTCAAGCCGATCATCACCACGTAGGCCAGTCAAGGTCCAATAGGTATTCTCCAGACCTTGGTATGCTCTGATGGCTGCATACATGGCACTCATGGTGTGATTGTCGCTAGCCAGTCCTTCACTGGGGCCTCTAACCAGGGCACTTCCTTGCGGCTGTACCCAAATGGCGTCGCGAGGATCATCTCTCGGGAAGGTACCGGCCAAAGCTGCTGCTAACTCATTGGGAAATCTGCTCATGATGTCTCGGATGACGCGAAAAGCTGCGCCCTCTGCACCCTCGACTGGAGTGCGTCCTTCGAACTCCAAATGCCAACCATCCCATTCTGGCGCATCACCAAGAGCAGGGACGGTGATCTCTACCACAGCAAGTCCATCTTCAGCTAGCTGGCTCTCGCTCCAAGAGTAAACTGGCTCTTGTCCCTCCGGGTACCCCACATCATGGAGCACTCTCCAAAGCAAGGTGGGCATGCCAAACTCGCTTAGAAAAGTGTCCGTGTTGCGGTGCTCCCGCGGGGCTAGCTGACGACGGGGTGCTCTTCCTCCAGCGGACTTGCGGGCAGTCTGCTTCGTGCGGGCCATCTGTAGCACAAGTTTTAAATTACACGGTGAGAACATATTTTAGTTGAGGTCACTTTTATCGAAATGGGATAATCCTTTTATAAGGGGAGGAATGCATGCCATGAATGGAATGCACAAACAATATGATGCATGCACGAGTCTTACGTTCTCACAAACTTAGGAAAGAAAAAAGCACCTAACGGTGAATTCGGTGGCATACAACGATCTCTCATATACGTAACTAATTCGGTCTACACGATACGCTGTTATGTACCTGCAGAAAACTCATTTCAGCCCATTCCCCATGAATGCATGAAAGCAGTAAACCTACCTACACGCTTTACACGAATCCCCAGATGCGTGTACAACGGTAGTGACTACCCAAACACATCGTCCTATTGACGGCATCGCCTCAACGGACGGAACACCCACACATGCGACACTTTTATAAAAACATGTGTAAAACATGTAATTATCCAAGTATCATATAAGCACTTTCCCTAGATCGGCGGTGTATCCGATCATGCTCTCACAACTCACACTTACCGAAGCGTAGAGGTAACTGATCCATACATTACCACTCAATTAAGTGGCACTCATACAATAGCACGCCGTATGAGCAACGAAAAAGAAATATGGTGCAGAACCCCAAGTTAGTACTTAAATAGCCACCTAGAGTCCTTAACTGGGCATACAGGATATGACCACTGGCACACTTTTTTTTAGTTTCAAAATCACACTTTTTAAGCAGGGTTTTGGTTCAAATACACTTATGAACAGTAATTACGCTAAACCATGCTCCGATGCCAGCTGTAACAGAACCGCCCAATTATACGAGATTAAGTAAGAAAATCATCCAACGGATGGACAATTTACCAAACTTAAGCCCGTATAACCCGGTAGTCCGTGAAATCTCGACGGATTTCAAACCATTTCACATCACAGCCAAGATCGTAATAAGTTCAGCGATTACCTTCATAAGTTACACAGCAGTTTGCGGCACAAAATACATCGGAGTTTAAACATAGTTATTACAAACCAGTTTCAAATAAAGTAGCGGAAGCATTAGTTCAAAGCACACACACACACACACATCTTTTCCAAAATACAGTGCCAGCTCGCGATCATCTCCCACAAAAGCATCAGGCGAGGAGTAGTGAGTGACCATTGCCCATGGTCCTAGGCTTCGCCCATCGCAGGGTAGAGACAGTTGATACAATACCCATAGTACATCTGTCCATCTGCAACAAGTGGGAACAAAGCCCTGAGTACGAGAAGGTACTCAGCTAGACTTACCCGACAGAACCAAAACAAAAGACTCCAAGGATCATGATAGGCTTTTTGGTGGGGTAGCTGACTCATTTGCAAGAAAAGCATTTTTAGCTTACCAAATCATTTACAAAAGCATGTCATCTTCTAAATCTTTATTCTCCTGTCAACTATATTTGCACTTTATGCTAAAGTAACCATGTAATTGAGCAAGCAAGGATTACCATTGATATTTGACAATAATTACCATGTCATTTTCTCATAACTATCCAAGTGTTGTATCCATATTACTACGATGAAGTAACTCAAGTCAAGTGTTCACTATCCAGTGAACGATGGCGATTCGAATCGATTATTGACCAGCTGGTAATTTATTCCTCACACAAACCTCACTCACCCGCTAAAGTGAGGTATTGGTCACCGAGTCAACCATTCAGGTAAAGTCGCGAGCTTGCCAGGAACCACATGTACCCGGGGGCCGCCCGACTGCTCTTTGGCCTTATCATCGCGCCCCCGTTTCCTGCCACTACTGCTCCGGTACAGTGCGTTGCGGGCAATCCACTCGGCCCGAATAATCTCCCGGCTTCGCGGTCGAAAGGTACTTTATCCGGCCAGCTAAATGTGAGGCATGCGTTCAACATGACCCGAGGCCCGACATCGGACGGTCCTTAATCGACACAGACGGAAGACACTACAGTCCAGAACCCTGCAAGCTTCCGCCCGGTCTCACATTCATTTCCACACTGAGTTATTCTCACATGACATCTCTTTCACAAAACCAGGTAATCCCCTATAGCTCGCGGATGACAGGCAATCACCCGACTTCTACCGGTCTAAGCAAGCTAAGCAAGTATTGACCGTGGACACCAGGGTGACAAGGATCGGTAAAACAAGGTGGAACAAGGTATAATGCAGCAACGTTTGCAAACAACTCCTAAACTTAATGCATCAGATTAAGTAAAATTAATAATTAATTATTTGCAAACCGGGGGAGAAATGCTCCGGGGCTTGCCTCGCTCGAAGGAGCTGGGACGATGGTCGGGGCACTCCGGAAGCTCTTCACCGGACTCCTCTTCTACTTCTGCTGGCTCCGGCTCCTCGGGCTGCTCCTCTGCGTCCTCGGGAACAACTGCCGGAACCACTTCCTGCGATCCTGTATGATGCAGAAGTATGAGTGCAACATGCATAGGTGAAATGCAGAAGTGACATGAGATGATGAAGATGCGGAATGCATACGGTGTAATGAATGTATTATGTCATCGGATTATGTGGAACTTATGACTCTTCTACAAGGTAGTCTACGTCATCCAAGAACATGTACTTGGAAACTACCAACACTAGTTCCTACCATGCGAGAGTATTTGAAAAATCGAGAGGCTTCAAAGATACACCAAAGTATAATTTTCCAACTAACTTTGCATTAAGAATAAATAGAAACCCTAATTAGTCCTAAGGTTGAACAGCAACACATATTTTAGTAGCTCAGAAAAATCTCATAAAATTACAGTGGGTTACTAATATCAAGAATAGCTTGACATAAAATTTTTACTGCATTTGGATAATTAGAACTTACTATACAAAAATAACAAAATATGGCCTCAAATAGATATTTAAAATACTTTACATTATGAAAAGTATCAAACAACAGATTTAGGAATTTTTCTACTATCTACTACCTAAACAAACACTATGGAAAAATTATCACTTGCATGTTTTATTCAAATTTATTTAATTAACAAAAATAACAATTATTGGTAACAAAAAGCATTTGAACTGCAACTACAAATTTTTATACAGAACACCCAAGATATAAAATTTCCCTAGAAAGTACATGACACAAAAAGATTAATAAATTTGGAATCATATTTTTCTGACTTTTCTAGGATTTATTAAGTATTTATCAAGAAAATAGCCATTTTACTATTTAATTATAAACTCTACAGAAAAGTACATCAAATATGACATGCAACAATTTTATACCATAGATCTGGTCCCAAAAAGTCTATAGAAATTTGTTTCATCAAATTTGGAGCTAAAATGAGCAAGTTACAATTTTTTTCTAAAGCATTTATACATTTTCTGAAAAATCATTTCCAAAAAATCCTTTTTAAATCCAGTCGCTGAACGGCTAGACGCACCCGGCGATCTACACACGCGCGTGCACACAGAGACAGACAGGCGGGCCCGCGGGTCAACCGGGTCCCACGCGTCAGCCGCTCCGAGTCAAGGAGGGCGCTGACCGCGCGGATCTCGACGACGGCGAGGTCGCCGGCGACGAGGTCACCACCGTCGTGATCCTCAAGGCGAGGCGGTCCCGTTGAGATCATTGGCATGACCGGAGGAGCTCGAAATCGAGCTTGCCACCGGCCATGGCGGCTCGGCGGCGCTGCTCACCGGCGGGAGCTCCTCTCCGGCCACGGGGCGGCACGGGAGATGGTGTCCGAGCACCGGGAGGAGGAGGCGAACAAGATGCTCGCGCGAGTGAGGGAAAAGAAGAGGCGGAGGCGGGGTTTCCACGGAGCGGAGAACCACGGTGAGCTCGGCCGGAACTCCGGCGAGCGATTGGCGGGGCTGTGGAGCTTACCGCGGGAGATGGAGGTGAGCACGGGGTGCGCCAGAGAGAGAGGAAGCTCGTGGCGAGATGGAGAGGTCTGCGGTGGCCGGAGCTCGTCGGAACGCGCGCGTCCGGCGAGCGCGTGCGGTGGCGGAGGCGGAAACGGCAGCTGCGCTCGGTGAACAAGCGAGGAGGCAGAGCGGAGGGAGGAATGGCGAGGCGCTGCGCGGGGGGGGGGGGGTTAAGGCGTGGGCGCTCGCGCTGGTGGGGGCGACCGAGCGCCACCCGGCCGCTGTGGCCGGCATGCGGCCGCCACGCGGCGTGCGTGCTCTGCCGGAGCGCCAGCGCGCGCGGGCGAGGGCGCGGGCGGAGGAGGGAGACGGCCGGCTGGGCCTGGGCCGAGGCGGGGCAGCGCGGGCGCGCGCGCGCGGTGAGGCGGGCCGACTCTGGCTCTGGGCCGAATCGGTGGCGGTGGCCCGCGAGGAAAAGAAATGAAATTTTTGATTTTCGATTTTCAAATTTAAATGCATTTCAAACTTCAAACCCAATTTTGAACAAGAAGAAAGCATTTTATGGATTTGGCCCAAAAATAAAAGTTGCTCAAAATTGAATTCTCTACAACTTTGATTAAGGGGCCATCTCAAAATTCTTAATAGATTTTAAATGACAAAATAAAAGCTAAATTAGGGAAAAATTTTGAATATTTTTCATAATTATTTTTGAACAAGTTTTTGACAAAATTTGAGCTCCAAAATTTGAACTAAAGTTCCAAGTGATGTAAGAATTATGGTTGCAAGGCTTTTGATATAATGTGATTATCATATTATTATAGTCCATTAAATATAGCATGTTTAAGCTTTTATTTTAATCGAATTATACCATTATCATACATGATTATAATGATATGAATGCTATGCAATATGATTGCCATGCAAAAATGCATTGCTTAACACCGGAGTGTTACATTATCCTTTGCGAGTTTGTTTGTAAATTTTGTCGTTCTGTAGTCACATAAGCTTCGCAGTTACCTTTTTTTAGGCAAATCCCAGGGAAATCGGATAGGCTAGTTTCTCTAGGATCACACTATCTCGATGTGTTTGCATTTGGTGCACTCTAACATGCACTTTGGATGTGGGACCATACTTGTCTGATAAGAATTATTTTTATTATCACTTCAATGGCAATGGCGTTGCTTCTATAGTCTCGTGCCTACGGTTAGGGGTGAGGGACAGCAATTTCTGGCCGAGTGGAAGTGAAGGTTCTCCACTGCTAGCCACCGACCAAATCGTTAGAGATTTACAGCCTAGACTGTACAGTTAAGGCCAATGGCGCAAGCAGAACGTGCAGGTCAATTAGCTGGAGTGTGTGCATATTAATACTCTCTTGTACTACCCCAAACCCATCTGCATCCAAGCCATCTGTTGCTTGATCAAACGGTCCGAAATCATTTGTCTGGATTCCAAGTGGCTCAACGGAACCAGCCAAGATGTTTGGTACCTGTAAAATGTTGAGAAGCCCCGGCCGGCGCGGCTCAGCATTTCTTTACGGCTCCAAGTCCCTAGGTTTAACCCATCTGCTCAGCACATGCATGCACGGATATAGGACAAAGTTAACCATTCGGATTAACTAGCATTTCATCTGTACACGTATCGCAGTGCGTTAATCTCAGACCAATTTATAGTGTTTCCTATCGTTGGGGGCAGGTAAGTACGTGCACGAGGGATTGATTCTTTGAGTAGCTTTCTGCCGGGCTACGGCCATACAGACGGACAAGTCGCACACCTAGGGCAGCGTTCTGCCTTTGCGAGACGGCAACTACCAAGTAAATAAACTAACAGGAAGGGACACTGCCACGTTTCCCCACGCGCGCGTGACGAGTTTTGATCCTCATATCCTGTACAAGTCTACCACCGACCCTGTATGCTTCAAACCCTAGTCAGGAAAAATTGCAGGAAAAAACGTGCGTTAAAAATAAAAATAAATATATAGTTAAGGAGATCTAGAATATCTCAAAATTCAATATGATGTTACTAAGCTATGCAACTCTTTTGTGCATACCCGTATTTATCCACCGCTCTTCTAATCATTAGATTTCGAAATTCTTTTGATTTCTTTTCACTAAAGACATTTTTGGCATTAACATAAATTTAGGACTAAATAGTAGAAGAATTCTTTCATAGTTTGTCCCTTGGCCCAAGAGTCCAACACAAGGTTAGAATTTGAGCTCTTCCAAAGTGGTATCTCACTTATGTCTCGGGTCCCCCAGGCAACCCTCTCAACAATTAAGAGATCCATTCGAAGAACATAGGGACTAATTGGAGTAAAAAGTCTTCTCTCAGGGAGAGCTAATGCTTATGCTTATTGGGTATTTTGGCCTGAAACTCCCAGCGAATGGCCAGTGAGCTAAAAAATGAACTCCTTTTGTTGGTAACTATTGAATTGCCTATCTAACAGTGGAGTGAAACGAAACGTTGAACGGGAAGGGAAACTCGTGTCATCGGTTATCCAATTTCCCTCCTTTCTGTTTTGACAAAGAAAACATTTAGGTATCGGGACGACTAAAAAAGGGCATTGAACGAGAAAGAAATCATCCACAGAGCTGGGTTCAAAATGTCGTGAGACAGTTCGGTCTCTCTAAAAATGTAGAAAAAAGGAGTCTGTGCCCCGAGATGCGCCATAAATGCCAAAAATGCTAATTACTTTTGTAATGGAGGACCAATCCACCTAGTCGACTTCTTGTATTTTTTGTGAGTTGTGTCACTGCTTATGGACCCGAACCTGGGTGATCTATCCATCACCAGGACGAAGCTTGGATATCACTTTTCCCCGGGCAAGTTGCCTATTATTTATAATGCTTTGATAGTCAAGAGTCGAGACACTGTCGATAAGCAAAGGGCAAATTTTAACGAAGGGAGCAGCTACAGTGCCGGGAAACTTGCTTTAGGAAAAAAATGTTTTAGTAGCTTATATGCCCTGGGAGGGTAAGAGTGATTGGTTGAAAAGAAAGAGAAATAGAATAATGAAAAAAATAGAAGGACGGTAGATAAGCTTTGCTCGTCTGAGTCGTTTAAGGACTGATTCGCTGTACGTCCTTGAGTCATGTTGAACGCAGTCTAACACTTAGTTGGCCGGATAAGCAGTTCCGACTGCGAAGCCGGGTAATACAGTTTAGGCCAGGAATCGGGGAGTCAAGCGCACATTCTGGAGGAAGTATGGATGTGCTTGGGAACATTGGCGTAAGACAGGGGGTCAGAGTCCCTATCAACTGGCAGAATGTTGTCCTTGGAGATGCGGTATCAGTCGAACCCACGATTCTTGAATTGTACCAAAGGTGACCTGAGCAGCTTTCGTGAGGCGTGTCTCGGTGAGTGTTAGAAACACCCCATAGGAATTTGATTCGAATCGTTGTCGCTCCCGGTTAGTGAACACTTGACTTGAGCAGCAGCAATGAAAATTCAATTAATTGAATGGATGGTTACTTGGATGATGATTTAAATGTTGTCTCAATTTATACCTGCTATCGTTAATAATGTTTGCTTAATAATTAAGTGATTGTTTAGCACAGGTGCTAACATAGATGACAGGTTAATACTAAAAATCACTGCTAGTATAGGTTAAAAATAGATACTACTATTTATGGTTTTCTGCAAATGAAATATCAGCTAGCTCCACTCAAAGAAAGCCTTGCATGATCCTTGGTGTCCTTTATTTCCGTTTCGACGGGTAAGTCTAGCTAAGTACATTCTCGTACTTAGGGTTTATTCTCTCTTGTTACAGATGACATGCTTTACCAGGGTTTCTACAAATACTGCTGTAACACCTCTGGTGTTACGAGCCGCTTAGCACCTCGCTTAAAACCTAGTGGGATTATCACAACTAGTTCCACGGTTTTCAGATTTAAAACTCATGAAAAACAATTTTTACAAACAAAAAGAAAATATAATTTACGAGCATGTTCCGTAGATAAAAGTGCAACTTTCTTTTTGGGAAATAAATGTCGTTAGCTAGTGTTTTGCAGGCTCAAAAATCAGATTCAGAATTCAATACTACCTAAAGCTCTAGCTCGCGTCTAAGATAGAAGAAGTAATGGCAATGCCATGTTGACATCTGATTTCCAACAAAACGGCTTGAATACTAATGTCAAGTTTTTTTTTCCATAGTTGGTTGCTTCTAAGTGCGTACTCGGTTCTGGTATAGGTGGTAGACTTGTTGGACATCGCGTTGCTCTCTTTTAATTGCCGAAGCACCGCTAGAACGCGCTGTTGGCAGTTGGTTCTAACCTTGGGCACTGGTTGGCAGTCCTAGGTTGGCATGTCTCTAACTTCTTCCCTAGATCACCTTTGCCTGAGTTTGCTGTCCCTTTTAGTAGCCGTATGTACCTTCTTGAGCCGTGTCGGGTTGGTTTAGTGTCTAACGAGCTAGCAAAATTCTTTTTGGATTCACTCTTGGAAGCGTGCTCTGCGCGGGTTCGGCCGTTCGGCCCGATGGCCGCGGTCACCGCGCGTGAGGGGGGGCACTGCTGGTGCCTGGCTCCAGCTGTGGAATGGCCGCGGGTCCGCTCTTTGTCGCTCGGTGCCAGTGGCCTCGCGCTGGCTGGCCCTGTTTGTTGGCCCCGCGCGCATTGCTCCACTGCCGCCTCTGGTCGCGTCGCGTGCGCAACGTGCCTTGCCCTGGCCAACTTTGGTCGCCCGCCTATCGCGTCAGCTGGCCTGCTACTCTGTCGCTCTGCGCGGTTGCGTGCCGACCCTAGTCGATGTCATGGCCATCGCTGCGGGGTCAACACGTCGCCGCCCGCCCTCTGTTCCCTTGTCCCGACCGGCTGCCGTGCTTGCGTCGATGTCTCTGTGGTAGGGTTGTCTGGCCCGTCTGCTGAGGCGACACGATGCGGCTACGCTTGGGTTGCCCCGCTAGCCGCCATCGGTGAGCCTCGCTCGGCCTCTGCCCTCCCTTGTGCACCACACCTAGCCCCTGTCTCTTCACCAGCGCGCCTAGGGTTGTCTACCGCTAACGATCGGAGCCGCCCCATTTTAAGCTGCCCAAATCGCTCGTGTGTCCATTGCACGGCCGCACCAGGCGTCGAGCCACTTCCCTTCTCCTTTCCCCCTTTTTCCAGTTCGAGCTGCACAGCTTGTTTTCCTCGTGCAAGTCTATGGCTTAGGGGGATAACTAGGCATCCCGTTCCTCCTCAAGACCGTTCATGCTCTGGTGACCAACATTTTGGAGAGTCGCTCGCCGCCGGCCATGAGCGCCGCCGCAACCCATAGGAGGGAGGTAAGGCCCGTATGGTGGGTAACAGCTCGATTGCTCGTACTTATAGACTCATCTTGACTCCCTCGTTCCGAAGCTCACGTTATCCTGACCCGGCCGCCCTTGTTGACGAGGTGTCACGAGGACGCCATGCTCGAAGCGCCGCTGTACTGTCCTCCCGCACGTGGCCAGCACTGCTCCACCTCCCTCGCCTCCGAGCACCACCACGGCTAGCACCAGGGTAAGTCACCGAGGCGCTCACGCCATCCCCATCGCTAGCTCGCCTTCTAGGCTCGTTGGAACAGGAGCGCCACCTTGGCGGATGGTCCGTCAGCGTGGGCAGGATACTAGAGGGCACCGTATGCCATTCAACCATCGGCTAGGGTTTTGCTTGCGCCCCACAGTGCTCTTCGGCTCGCTTGATGTGCCGTTTCGGTCCCTAGGCGGCCGGAATGGCCGCACAGTGCCGGCCGGAGCAGCGCCGTCGTGGGCAGGGGCGCCGGGGACTGCCCCGTTGTAAAGACGGCACTTTTGGAGGTCGTGAATGGAAAGCGTGAGTCTAGGGTAGCAGTAACCTACCGATCCGGTTGTTTACCTATTAAGCAGAGCCCTCTTTTGCAAAAGGGCACGGGCGCGCAGGACCTCCGGATCTCGGGCCGTTGCTGGGCCGCGGCGCCGGGAGCAGCCGCGTTCTGCGTGGGCCGCTGAGGTGGCCGGGCTGAATCAGCATCACCAGTTTTTTTCCGTTTCATAAAAGCAATTTCTAATTTAGCTTCTAAGCAAACTTGTAAAATTAAAATAGAATTGTGTAGAAGTCCAAAAATGGGGAAACCTATTTTGTTAGGCTCCTAAAATCGGGATCTACTTGTTAGTATGTTTTAACCACATAGTTGCATAATATTTTTAGGAGTTCGCTAATTAATTCAAAATGCTTAATATTGTTAAAATTTAAATTTGTGGAACCTTTTGTGTGGAAATGGGGATAGTCTTGGCCTTAAAAATTGTATAGTAAATCCCCAATATTAGTAGCTGCTCACCGTAACTTTTGTGGCTCCATAATAACTAATGTGTTAGGGTAGCTAATGAACCTTAATTAGAATATATGCGTTTAATCGATAAAATGATAAACCGACACCTCGATCTGTATGACAAAGCATTGGTTGGAAAATAATGTCTCATCCGATGATGTGGGTACGTGGCCTAGTGCATAGAATTAGCTCGTTAGCTTGCGAAGCGTAACGTGTCTCCTAGTTGCATTTACCATTGTCTATTTACATCTATGCGTTGCATTCCCCGAATGTCATAATAGGAGCGATGGTGGATCGCGGAGTCACCCGGAGGTAGCATAAAAGATGGTGCCTTGATGATCATGTCATCGCGGTGGGATACTAACTTTTGGTTAAATCTTACCCAGGCAAGCCCCGGTGCATAACCTCTATTATTCTGCACTCTATTTTATGCTTGTGCATTAAGTTTAAAGGAGTTGAATGAAACCCACTTGCATATATATATATATATATCCTGATCCCATGAGTCTCACTAGTATGATAGGGACGTGTAGCATGCTATGCTATAGGATTCCGGTAGAAGCCGAGTGATTGTCTGTCACTCGCGAGAGATAGGAATTATAATATTGTTACTATTATCATGTCACTATCACATGGAATATAAATGTATATGGATAATCGGAGACCGGGCGGAACGGGTTGGATGGACTTGGACCTGGTTGGGCAACAGAGCGGGGCTCTGGTTGCATTTGTTCTGCCTGTGTCAATTAAGGACTGTTCGTTGCATGGACCCTGGTCAAGTCACAGATTTATTATCCCGAGCATATACTTGCTTATGGGAGCGGGAAAACTTGTTTCTCTCTTGTCATGGGTTCCTGCTCTTTCCAGACCAGCTTTTTAGGGTGGTTTTATATATTGGGTTGAGGAGGTCTAAGCACCATACTGAGGCCGGGCCTGCAGTGTTGGGGGCTTAGAGTCCGAGCTTGGATGGGGACCTGGACCCCTTGACAGGAGTGGAATGGGTTGGTCTTGCTTGTGTCTGGGGTACAAGCAAGGCGTGTGTTTTTGGGGCACCCAGCTGGGCATATTGATTCGCGAATCGCCATTTCTACGTGATGGTACGGCTTGACTATGCTCTGGCATCGTAGTAAGAACTGGCAGTTGAAAGATGAAGAAATGGTTCCTTTTGCTCAACCCTTGCTTGATTATAGCCTAGGTGCTTACATAGAAGGTTGGATAAGAAATGAAATACGACTATTAAAAGTAAGAAATTAAGGACACACTCTTAGCACTGCTTCTCGCAAACAAGAACCCACAAGCCAGAAAGCCTTGCATAATCCTTGGAGTCTTTTTACTTTCTCCTGACGGGTAAGTCTTGCAGAGTACAATTGAGTACTTAGGGTTTGTTCTACCCTGTTGCAGGTGATAGGTGCTGATGAGCTGACACTTGTGTGTGGAAATCTCCTGGTGGGCTCAGCGAGGATTTCCTATACGATGCGGAGTAGAGTTTATTTATTAAAACTCTCACTAAAAGTTTTACAAGGAAAATACCATTAATCTGTTATCGTTTCATGCAATTAAACGTTCTTCATGTAAATGTTTAACTTGTCATTAAATGGTTTTATTTCCGCTGAACTCTGACAATATTTTATAGTCCGATGTTATAACTACATAATGAATTACTCTGATATTGTACAAAAAGTGATGTAGGAAATGGTAAGGATGTTATAAGCTTTCCTCTCTCATTTGTGATCCTGATGTAAAAATGTGGATCTTCGAGTTCTCCCTTGCGGTGTGCTCGACAGAATCACGTAGTTTAGTGATCTCCCCAGGGGACTTAGTGTCTAATGGAAGACGAGTACTCTTGGGAGGGCATTAGATTAGGTGATTCTGCCACAACTGGCTCCACCCGGCAGGTGACGAGGACTAGATCACTTGGGCGTAATTGAACTAAGTGTGTGTAACTTATGCTTCCGCTACTTTTCAAATCTAGTTTGTAATATTTGTGGCTCTGATGTGCTGTAAGTTTCTTCTGAACTTTTTATGAACTGTAACGTGTGATGTGCTATGTTGAATTATGTGCGATCTTGGTTGTAATCGAGTTGGTTTGAAATCCCTCATGATTTCAATTGACTACCGAAATTATATGGGCTCAAGTTCAAAAATTTGGGCATTTTGGTGCTTATTTTTTTACTTGTGCTCTTATAATTTGGACGGTTCTGTTACAGCTAGTGTCGGAGTAGGATTCAACACTAAACACATCATACATGTATTTAAAAATATAAACCTTTTGTTTGCAAAAACCATTTTCCAACTTATAAAAATATGCAAGTGTTAAAAATCTGAAATTATTTCTATAGTGTGCCAGTGATCACATCCCTTAGCCAAAATAAAGACTATTAGGTGGATTATTATATAAATTCTAACGGGGAAATTGTGCGATTGTCGTCCATGCGGTGCGTAAGTGCATGGGTGCCATTCTTCGAAATGGTAATGTATGGATCGAATACCTATACGCTCTGGTAAGTGTGAGTTATGAGAGTATGACCGTCCAACCGTCGGTCTAGGGGAGAGTAGTTGTGGTTACTAGCGTAATTACATGTTCATCCATGTAATTATGAAAGTACTTAATTGTGGGTATTTGTTGGGTAGCTATGATACTGAAGTACATGCATCGGGTGATGTATGTATGGAGAGTATTTAGTTTACTACTTTCCTGATGTGTTTTATTGGGAAATTTGGGCTGAAATGAAATCTTCTGTAGGTACACTAAGAACGCACCGTTGTAGATCGACTAGTTACCATATATGAGAGAACATATGTATGCCACCATATATTGTGCTAGCCTGTAACTTTTCCTAGGTTTGTGAGAACATACGGATCATGCATGCATCATGTTCAAGCATACATTGCAATCTTGCATTACTCCCTCCCTTAAATTTTGATTATCCCGACTAATTAAATTCTTGTCTCTTTTAAATGACCCTAACCTTAAGTTAGCCCTGTTTCTACAGATGGCCCGAACAAGGACCACTGCTCAGAAGTCCACCGGAGGTAGGGGTCCTCGTCATCAGTTAGCACCTCGTGAGCCTCGCCCTGAGCCTACTAAGGAGGAAAGGCTGAGGGCTGAGTTGGCTCAAGTGACTGATGAGAGGAATGCAGTTCAGCAACGTTTGGAGCAGGTTACGCGGGAAAGAGACCAAGAGATGCTTGAGATGCAGAGGTAGACAATTTCAGATTCTTTCCAAAAAGTCTTATCTAATGTTTGTTAGATTTGTATAACTCCGGTTATGATCCAAACATGTAGTTGCTGTCTGCGGTCCTGAAGTTGCTTGAAATGCGTGATTGACTAGATTGCTTTGTATGAGTTTGATGTTATTGTTCAGGTGCCTAGGCTAAATAAAATATGTTGTTAGCTGTAGGTTCTAAGCCTCTTACTGATGATGAACAACTTTACCTTAGATTGCTAGACCATGGTGAGTGTATGTTTCTTGTTAGAGAAGAGATATGCACCTACTCAGAAAACGAGTGTTAATCTTATATCACCATGTCACCAATTTGTTAATATACATGTGTATGCGTCTCATCATGTCATATCATCTCTTATGCATTCATGATACTTATGTTGTGCATATGCATGCAATAGGTGTTTTCGAAGGAGTGGCATTGCTCGAGTTCAAGCAAGAGCGACTGGAGGAGCAACAAGAAGCTCAGGTGTAGGAGGTTTCGGCAGGAGGAGTCAACATAGAAGATCTTCTAGAGTGTCCTGACCACCAACCTTCCTCATTTCCGAAAGGGAAGCCTCAGAGCATTCTAAGCCACCCATATTTTATAAATGTCATCTCGAGTTCTCGATGTTTAAATGCATTAAGTTATAGGATTTGCTTGGAACCCCTTGATGCATATGTCTTTCCTAATCTAGAAATATATCTTGAATCCTATGTAGGTCTACGATCGAACATATGTTTAGTTATGTTTAGTCTGGTAGAAGTCGGGTGATTTTCTATCACCTACTAAATATAGGTGGATACTTGGTCATGGTGGGCTACATTTGCTATTGTGGAAATAACCATGTGGTGGTGTTATAACTAGAGACCGGGCAGAATCTTATATGTTGGTGGTGGGTGGAATTATAGTACTTCCATTTGTGTCGATTAAGAAGTAGATCATTGAAGGCCCTCTCGTCATTTTGAACGCATGCCTCACACTTAGCTGGCCAGATAAGTCATTTCGACCGTGAAGCCGAGTAGCTCAACTCAGGCCAGGAATCATTCTGTCAATGTGTGCACATTGGAGGTAGTAAGGATGTACGAGAAGCCGACATGAGGCCAAGGGCAGGTTAGAGTCCTGATCGACCTGGCATCCGATAGAATCCCTAAGGGTGCAGCGCTAGTCGGACCAATGAATGGACCTAAGTTATACCAAAGGTGACCTAAGGTGACCTAAGGTCTAGTTTGCCTAGGTTTGTGTTAGGCATAAATTCCCAGCTAGTCGAAATTGATTTGAATCGCTGTCTCTCCTGGATAGTGAGAAACTTGACTGAGCTTCTTCATCGTAGTAACTTGATGGAATACGATGGTTACGATGGACATGAAAATGCTATACTTGATATGGTTACTATTATGATGACTTAATTGTACACAAAATGTTTGGTATAGTTTAGTTGCCAATCTAGATTGGATAGCTATAATTAACTTGATGACCTAATTATAAAATGTTTAGCTCAACTAATGGCTTTTAGGCAAAATGTCGTCAAGCTAGCTCCAGTTATTAAGCCTTGCATAATCCTTGGTGTCACTTTATTTCTAGTTTATGATGGGTAAGTCTAGTTGAGTACATTCTCGTACTCAGGGTTTATTCCCTCTTGTTGCAGATGACATGATCTATCATGGGTACTGCCAAAATTGCCTTCATCCTACTATGGATGAGGATTAGACCATGGGGCGTGGTCTCTCTAAGTTATCTTACCTATGATGCTTTTGTTAGAATGACTATGGTACTGGCATGTAAATGAACTAAGTGTTGTGTTGTTTTCAAACTACTTTGCTTCTGCTACTTGAACTTGGTTTGTAATAACTATGTGAACTCCGATGTATGTGAGCTACTTGTGAACTATTTTTGAAATGGGATGTAACATGTGACTTGTTATGTTGAATCATGTACGATCTTGGTTGTATGTCAGTGATTTTAAATCCTTCGTGGTTTCATCGGACTACCGGGTTTATATGGGCTCAAGTATGACAGTTTGATCACTTAGGTGATTGGTATTGTACTTGTGCTCTTATAAATTGGATGGTTCTGTTGCTGCTGGCATCGGAGCAAGATTCAACATTAAACTTGTCATATGTGAATTTAAAACAAAGGTTTTTGTTTTACAAAACCAGTTTTTGACAACTTATAGCTATATATATAGGTTTGTTTAAATCTGAAATTTAAACCTAGAGTATGCCAGTGGTCATATCCTTTATGCCCAATTAAGGACTTTAGGTGGCTTAGAGTAAGACTAACTTGGGGGTTTACTTTCTTACAACATTGCACCTACATTCAGGTAAGAAGGTAAGTTGATGAGTGGCATGACCGCAAGTGTGAGCGTGTGGTCGGGGAGAGCAAGATTTGGTGCGACTATATATGCATGTTTACATGTATGTATGGTGCATACTTAATTGTGGGTCTATAAATGATTCGGGTAGATTGGTATAGAAGTATATATATAGGGATATATATATGGAAGTACTTAGTTTATTGCTTTCAAATATATACCTGTGTATTCGTCATGCAACCTAGAGACCAGATTTTCATTCTTGTATATATCTTGTTGGGTTGGGCTGCAATGAATTTTCTAGAGGTACACTAACAACAAAATGTGTAGCCCGACTAGTTGCGTATATTTGAGAGAACGTATGTATGCCACCGTGTATGTCACTAGGACTTGAATTTTTTCTTAAGTTTGTGAGGACGTATGGGATGTGTATGCATCATGTTCACTCATGCATTTACATTTTTGCATTACTCCCTCCCTATAGTTGCTTATCCCATTTAATAAACTTCTTCTCACGTATGATATCCTCTCACGAGAGTTGCACCATTTTACTATAGATGGTAGCACCAGCAGCCCTAGCTAGGAGCGACACGTTCTTGGAGCTGTTTGGCACTCCCACTTTGCTTTGGAGGGTGCTAAACTTAGTGGGGTATGCTGAGCCACTCCGCTACTTCTAGAGGGATATGGCCATTGAGGGGCAGCCATGGTATGATGTGCGGGTGATCATTCTAGCCCATGCAGACAACCCACAGCGGCAAGGATAGAGTATCGAGTCGGATGGGCAGTCTCCTTGGGAAGGTGCCCAGGTGGTAGCTTTTGAGGGACTAAATGAGATTTGCCAGGGGTTTGGTGATGAGCTTGTCAATGGTCCGGCTAGATCCCTTCCTTAGGTTGACGCATCACAGACAGTTTGGATGCAGCCCGGTCGCATTACTTTGGAGAGAGACCGCGATAAGTGTGCAGGAAGCTCAAATGTTGCTATGCTATGAGCGCCATGTACATTGTCATGAAGATGTTCTATTCTCGCTAGGACAACTATGTCAGCTACATGCTAGAGCTCCAATGAGCTTAGGCCATGCAATGTAGGCTGCATGTGCGTGTGCATAGGCATCGGAGGGCAGGTAGGGATGCCTAGCATCATACAGATAATGCTATGATGGCCTTGGAGGCCCGTAGAGTTCACTTTGTGAATGCTGTTGCTAAAAGGGATGAAGCCCATGCTTAGAGAATGCAGATGATGCAAGAGAGGGATGAGGCCATCTGCCTTCTAGAGGCTAGAGAAGTAGCCAGGATCAAGACTGTGTTTGCAGCTAGTAGACAGGCAACTGAGTTTGATCATAGGGAGATGGAGTACCAGCCTCAGAATAATGAGCTTCAGCTGGATGTGCATCGTCTCAACAACATGATCTACCCAATTATTTCCCTAGTTGTAGCAATGGAAGAGGATCCAAATGTGTTGATTGCAGATGATGATGGCATGGACGAAGATGCAGAGGAACCTAAGAGGAGATTGAGCCTTTTGAGGACAACCATGGTGATGGTGTGTCTGATGTTGATAGTGATCATTTCGAGGCATAGTTTAGCTGCAGTACTTAGCTAGATGCGCTAGATGGTGGCTTTGATATCTTTTCATGTTGGACATGTAATTTAAGCCTCAGCCTATGACTATGCGACCTTGATGTAATCCGGCACTTCAATGTATTTTTGGCATGCTTAGCCAATATGAATGTTGAATTTTAATGAAAGTTCAGCTTGGTTGTTGGCAAAATTGGCATGTATGTGAACGCATTGTGAGGATGTGCTAAGTAATATAATTAGTGATGTTATGTTGTGAAAATGAATTATTGTGCCTCTGTTTTATTATATGAATTTATTCTCTCCAGTGAATTTAGTTTGACATAATTATACAATTCACCTACAATTTCCTAACATCATCAATAATTACTTGTTGTTGCAATTCTGTAGATGCCTCACAACCTCCGTTCATCAAGTGGGGCTGGTGGTAGTGGCCATCATGGCAATGATAATGAGAACCTTCCACCACCACCTCCTCCCATGCTAGAGCAGTTGATGGCTATATTTGCTAAAGGTCAGCATGCAATGGGGGAAGCTATGCGCACCATGGCGTAGAACGCCGCTCATGGCTAACACCAGCGTCAAGGGGTTGAACCTAACCAGTTTAGCAACTTCAAAGATTTTCTTGACACAAATCCACCAATCTTCAAAGAGGCTGAAGAGCCACTTCAAGCTGATGAATGGCTAAACACGCTTGAGTAGAAAGTTCACTTGCTAAGGATAACTGAGCAAATGAAAGCAGAATGTACATCGCATTAGTTGTAGCAACCTGTGGGCATTTTGTGGAGTCATCACCAATCCACACTGCCCAAGAATGCTCAGGTCACATGGAACCAGTTTAAGGAGACTTTCAGGGGACATTACATTCCCCTAGGTCTCATGAGCATGAAGCACACCAAGTTTATGAGGCTGACTCAGGGCACCAAGAGCTTAACTGAATACTTACATGCTTTCAACAATTTGTCTAGATATGGTACAGAGTTTGTAAACACCGATGCAAAGAAGATTGCCAGCTTCAAGAGCGGGCTTGGTCCAAAACTGATGAAGACCCTCGCCAACAATAAGAGTGCCACTTTTAATGAGTTTGTGAGTGATGCCCTGACTCAAGAGAACCAGAATAAAATCTATTTAGCTTTGAAAAGTCACAAGAGGGCCTATGAGACAAGCGCATCTTAGGCCAAAGCTCTAGTTGCAGCGAGACCCCAGTTTCACCCTCCAGCTCCAAAGTACAGACCGCCTCAAAAGAAAGCACAACCCAATCAGACCTAGAAGGTTTATCGCAAGGCCTTTTCTACTGCTCTACCTAAGGGCAGCATAGGGCAAGGAAGCTCAAGAGTTCCACCAAACAACCAGTCGTGCTCCAATTATAACAAGATTGGTCACTAGGCAAGAGAGTGCCACATCCTAAGAAGAACAATAATAAGAATTAGGGGCAGTCCAACACTAATGCACTATAGTGCCCTGGAAGAGATCCCATCGGAAGAGGTTGTCATAGCTAGTATGTTTCTTGTGAACCATCACCCTACAGTTGTTTTGTTTGATTTTAGAGCTTCACATTCATTCATGAGTCAAACATTTGCATCTAAGCATGATCAGAAGATAAGTGTTGTAACCATGGGTGGTTATTGCATAAGTGTAGCTAGGTGTAATATTTCTACCAACCAAATAGTTAGAGATGTGCTCATCTCGATAAGTGACAAGGAGTACATTACGGATCTAGTAATGTTGCCAGGGTTGGGAATAGATTTAATCTTAGATATGAAATGGATGAGTGATCATGGAGTTCTCATTGACACTTCCACTAGGACCATTATGTTGCATGAACCCAAGAGTAATGAAGCTTTTCTAGTACCACTTCTTAGAAGTTTTGACCTCCAAAACTTATCTTGTGCCATCCAGACAACAACCCTCTTCGATGTTCCCATGGTATGTGAGTTTCTAGAAGTGTTTCCAGATGAATTGTCTAGTTTGCCACTGGACCGAGATGTGGAGTTTAAGATTGAGCTAGTGCTAGGTACAACACCCATCTCTAGAAGACCATATAGGATGCCACCCAATGAACTAGCAGAACTTAAGATTCAGTTGCAAGAACTGCTTGGGAAGGGTCTTATTCAACCAACTGCATCTCCATGGGGTTGTCCAGCTTTGTTTGTGAAGAAGAAGGACTAGTCATTACGCATGTGTGTGGATTATCGACCACTCAATATTGTAACCATCAAGAACAAGTACCCATTGCCTCGCATTGATATCCTGTTTGATCAGTTGTAAAGGGCCAAAGTATTCTCTAAGATTGATTTGAGGTCTGGTTATCATTAGATTAAAATTAAACCAGAGGATATACCTAAGACAGCTTTCGCAACTAGATACGAGTTGTACGAGTATCTTGTCCTTTAGGTTGACAAATGCTCCTGCATATTTCATGTATCTGATGAATTCAGTATTCATGCCCGAGCTAGATAAGTTCATGGTTGTGTTTATTGATGACATTTTGATTTATTCAGAGAATGAGGAGGATCATGCAGAACATCTAAAAAATGTCTTTACCAGACTATGAGAACATAAGCTCTATGCCAAGTTCAACAATTGAATTCTGGTTAAAGAAAGTGCCTTTTCTTGGTCATGTGTTACTTGAAGATGGGATTTCAGTCGATCCAACCAAAGTGCAAGAAGTATTGGATTGGAAAGCCCTAATTTTGGTTCATGAAGTTCAGAGTTTTCTTGGTTTAGCCAATTATTATCGTTGCTTTATTTCGAACTTCTCCAAAATTGCCAAGCCAATGAAAAGACTACCTCAAAAAGATGAGAAGTTTGTATGGACTCTGGAGTGTGAGCTGCTTTTCACACTCTATGGATGTTGTCGACTTTAGCTCGTGTTTTAGCATAGCCCGACATCGAGAAGCCTTTTGATGTATTTTGTGATGCATCTGGTACCAGTTTGGGATGTGTTCTGATGTAGGAGGGCCAAGTGATTGCTTATGCCTTACATCAGCTGAGGAAACATGAAGTCAATTACCCAACCCATGAGTTAGAGTTAGCAGCCGTGTCCGTGCTTTGAAGATTTGTAGACTCTATTTGCTTGGCAATGTGTGTCATATTTATACCGATCACAAGAGTCTTAAGTATATCTTTACTCAACTTGAACTCAACATGAGACAGAGAAGATGGCTGGAATTAATCAAAGATTACAACTTAGAAGTGTATTATCATCTAGGCAAGGTAGATGTTGTTGTGGACTCCTTGAGTCAGAAGCACCATTGTAATTCTTTGTTGGATGATGGATTCAATTTGTTGCGTCCTACCATACTGCATAAAATCTTCGTCAGTTGTTCTCTTGAAAGCAAGACCATCGAGCTTCAGAAGACCGATGTGGGTGTGTTCCACATCAAGAGAAAGATGAAAGAATAAGATACCAAGCATTTTAGGCTGGATGAGAAGGGTGTGCTAGGGTTTAAAGATCGACCTATAGTGCCGAAGGATAAAGAACTTAGAAACCAAATTTTAGATGAAGCTCACTCTTCCAAATTGTCCTTCCATCCTGGTAGTAGTAAGATGTATCAGGACTTGAAGACCCGCTTTTGATGGATAAAGATGAAGAAGGAAATCACAGCCTTATTGCTAGATGAGATACATGTTGTAGAGTCAAACCAATGCATTTGAAACCTAATGGACTACTTCCACCTTTGTTTGTCCTAGGTTGGAAGTGGGAAGAGGTCAGCGTGGATTTTATTGTTAGGGTTCCACCCACACAAAAGGGTTTTGATTCTATATGGGTAATTGTGGAATGTTTAACCAAGTCCACACATTTCATTCTAGTTAAAACTTATTACCGACTGCATCAATATGCCGAGTTATATGTCTCCCACATAGTGCGTCTGCATGGTGTGCCAAGAACCATTGTATCGGATAGAGGACCCCCAGTTTACTGCACGTTTCTGGGAACATTTGCACAAGGAGTTAGGCACCAACTTAGTTAGAAGTTCTGCCTATCATCCTTAGATGGCTGGACAAATTGAACGTGTGAATCAGATTTTGGAAGATATGTTGAGAGCATGTGTAATTTCTTCAAAAGGCTCATGGGAAAAATGGCTACCCTTAGCTGAGTTTTCCGACAATAATAGTTATCGAGAAAGTATGGCTCCTTTCGAAGCTTTATATGGCCATAAATGTAGAACTCCTTTGAACTAGGTTGAACCCGGGGAGAGGAGGTACTACGGTATTGACTTTGTCATGGAAGCTGAAGAGCAAATTCATATTATTTAATGACACATCGAAGCTGCCCAATCCAAACAAAAGAGTTATGTTGATAAGAGAAGAAAGCCTATTGAGTTTGAGGTAGGCGATTATGTCTACCTAAAAGTGTCACCCATGAAAGGAGTACCACAATTTGGTGTAAAAAGGAAACTTGCACCTATATGTGGGCCCATATCAAATCATTGAGAAAAGCGGTAGAGTGGCATACGAGCTCCAATTACCCCCAGAATATGAGTCCTAGATGAAAGAGTTGAAACTACTAATCTCAAGATACAATCAGATTTGGCCTATGAAGAAACACCAGTGCAGCTTTTGGATAGTAAGGAGAGAGTAACTCGGAACCAAGTAATCAAGTTCCACAAAGTCATGAGGAGTAACCATAGTAAATGGGATGCAACATTGGAAAGGGAGGATTGCCTACGCGAAGTTTACCACACTTTTTATGAAAAATGGTAGGTCATTCAAATCTCGAGATGAGATTTCTATAAGGGGGAAGGCTGTAACACCCTAGGTGTTAAGCTTGCATGTGCACTGGCATTGCATGAGATATGAGCATATGCATTCCATTTCATATAATGCATCATGAATGTCTCACATGTTGCATTGGTTATGTTTCGTTCCTACAACATATGTTTTATATATGTAAAGTATATGTGTCACATATATGTAGCCATCTTATGTTGCCTATGATGCTTTATCATGACCCATAAGCAATGTTTCATGTGTTGCATGAGTAATGTTTTAGAGGAGAACCCTATGTTTCATTAGTAGTAATTATATGTTTCATATGTGTCAAGTATATGTTTCATGCGTTATATCAGCTTAGGGCTATGTGTAGTTCATGAAATTGTGTGCATAGGGTCACAAAAATATCTTAGACTTACTTAGGACAACAAATGAAACAATGTTTGTATTCATAGTTTGGTCAAATTCAAATTTGAAATAAGGGTTGACCAAGTTTGCCCCCTAGAGTGCTTTTGCTTGACCTACATGGACCATGACCCTAGAGGCTTTGCATGTAAGTCCAATGAAAATAAAAGTTGTAGCAAATTTTATAAGGAACAAAGTTTGTTTAAGGACCTAAGGCAAGATCTTGCCTAACATGCTCAAAAGTGGCTCACAAGGTTGATTTGAGGGCTCTTATTGAGGCTTAGAAAATTAGCTGCATCTTAATTGCAACTCAGTTTCAAAGTAGGTAACTTTGGAGCTTTGTAACTTGAGAACCTGGGCAAATTAGATCATGCACCCTTAAACAAAGTTGAAGATCATGGGTAGCTCTACCACTTTGATTAACGAATTTTTGCTAATGTTGAATGGATTAGGAGTTAAAGGTTGATCAAATGAGCAACATCAATTAGACTAAATCGGTTTGAACCAATTTCAAATCGGCCTCGGTGGCCGACCGCACGCAAGGGCAAACGACCATGTGGTGCCCGTACACCGGTGATTGCCCTGCGGCGCCGTGTTGTGTCTGAAGGGGAGAAAAAGGGATGGCCCGGTGCTCACTTTCCCCACTCTCGCTCACTCTATCGCCCTCATTCTGCCCTCTCTCACCCTCGCACACCAGAGCGGATGCGACCACAATAGTGCCACCATCGCGTTCCTGCTGGCCTCGCACACCACCACCATAGCACCGTGGCTCAATCCATCGCGGCTACAGCTCTGTCGTGCCACGCACCACCTTGCCATCCACCTAGACCAGCTAGCCGAGCTTAGGTAGAGACCCAACGGCCTCTGCCACCAACATGGCCACCCTTCTCACCACTGTGCGACCTCGTCGGGTCAGGCCACCTCTGACCATCTCTCTCTATTCTGGTGCATGCACCGTGTCCACAGTAGTGCGTAGAAGCTCCATCGGCGCTTGTTCTGAGCCACCACGGCTGACCCAAGTGAGTGCGTCGCCAGGCTCCACCACCGCGCCACCCCTAGCGCCGCCGCCCCTTGCTCGGAGCCCCAACCGAGCCAACCACCTAGCCTAGTAGATGCGCGTGGCCAAGGGGAACACGATGGTGCTCACCTTACCACCAAAGGGCTCACCGCCGGTGGGCTTTGGTCGGTCAGCGCCGGCCTCTACTCCGGTGCGGCTGACCAGTGGGGTTAGTTTGACCCGTGGTCCCATCTATCAGCGTGACTGTGTAGAGTAGAAATGTTTTTCTTTTTATTCTTACCAAGAAATGCTTGTGAATTTTGGAAATTCATAATAAATCATAGAAAAATCAAAAAAATGCAAATGAGGACATTTTGAAATCCTTGTGAGTAGATCTACTTGATAGAGTGATAATATGATAGGGTCGAGTAAAAAGTTTTCTATGTTTTTATTTATCTCATTTATTTAGGATTTTTCAAAGGAAATTCATAACTAGAGTTGCAGTGCTCCTTTTGCTATGAAATTTTTATGGAGGTTGTTGAGGGTTTATGTAAGCTATGATAAAAATTTCAGATCCAGTGCTTGCATGGTGTTTGAGTTATAGATTCATTTTGATTCAATGCTAGTTTCTTAATGAATTTATTGTGGCCAAAATATGCAAGCTATGAATGTGAAACTTTTTACACAATGTTCTCATGTTGTGGTGAAGCTAAGAAAAATATAAAATCTGTTGTTTGACACTTTTCACTAGGCTAATCTATTTGTGCTATTATAAACCTTGCAAGTTTGTCATTTTTTGTAGAGGTTGTTATACATATCCAAATGGTATGAAAATTTTACAGTAGACTATTGGATGCATGGATGAGGTGCTGTGATTTTCTAAGAATTTATTAAGGGATGACCATTATGTTTTTCTAGCCTATATTTGATGTGTATGAACTGTTGGTAACACTGGTTGTACCTAGATTTCATTTCTTGTATGTAGTGAAATATTATTTGTCTATAATTCAATTATAGTGACTGTTTGGACAATTTTTGTTGTTAAGAAAATTACATGATGAAAATGATGTTTTCTATGAATCATGTGTATAACAAAGTTGTAGATTACTTACTTATCTAGCTTGTTTCAAATTTTTATGGCATTTGACCAAATGGTTTGTGAGTTATGGGCTGGGTAAAGTTAGTCACCCGAAGTGGTAATTCTCTTGAATTTTTGGACCAGATCTAGGAAATTTACCTGTTTGGCGCTATTAGCTGTTGAATTAGTTTGAGATGATTGTAAAAAATTGTAGACAATTTCAGATTCTTTCCAAAAAAAAAGTCTTATCTCATGTTCGTTAGATTTGTATAACTCCAGTTATGTTCCAAACATGTAGCTGCTGTCCGCAGTCCAGAAATTGCTTAAATGATGAACAACTTTACCTTAGATTGCTAGACCTTGGTGAGTGTTTGTCTCTTTTTAGAGAAGAGATATGCACCTACTCAGTAAACGAGTGTAAATCTTATATCACCATGTCACCAATTTGTTAATATACATGTGTATGGGTCTCATCATGTCATATCATCTCCTATGCATTGATGATACTTTTGTTGTGGATATGCATGCAATAGGTGTTCTCAAAGGAGTGACATTGCTCAAGTTCGAGCAAGAGCGACTAGAGGAGCAACAAGCAGCTTAGGTGCAGGAGGAGGAGTCAACATAGAAGATCTTCCGGAGTGTCCTGACCACCAACCTTCCTCATTTCTCAAATGCAAGCCTCGGAGCATTCTAAGCCTCCCATATTTTATAAATGTCATCTTGAGTTCTCTATGTTTAAATGCACTAAGTTATAGGAATTGCTTGGAACCCCCTGATACATATGCCTTTCCTTGTCCAGAAATATATCTTGAATCCTATGTAGGTCTAGGATCGAACATATGCTTAATTATGCTTAGTCTAGTAGAAATCGGGTGATTTCCTGTCACCTACGAGATATAGGTGGATACTTGGTCATGGTGGGCTATATTTTCTATCATGGAAATAACCATCTGGTGGTGTTATAACTAGAGACCGGGCAGAATCTTATATGTTGGTGGTGGGGTGGACTTATTGTAATTCCGTTTGTGTCGATTAAGGACTGGATTATTGAAGGCTCTCTCGTCATTTTGAACGCATGCCTCTCACTTCGCTAGCCGGATAAGTCATTCCGACCATGAAACCGAGTAGCTCAACTCAGACCGAGAATCATTCTGTCAAAGTGTGCACACTGGAGGTATTAAGAATGTGTGGGGAGCCAGTGTGAGGCAAAGGGCAGGGTGCGACGCTGGTCAGGCCCATGAATGGACTTGAGTTGTACCAAAGGTCACCTAAGACGACCGTTGATCTAGTCTACCAGGGTTTGTGTTAGGAATAGATTCCTAGGTGGTTGAAATCGATTCGAATCACCATCTCTCCCGGATAGTGAGAAACTTGACTGAGCTTCTTCATCATAGTAACTTGATGGAATATGATGGTTATGATGGACATGAAATGCTATACCTGATATGGTTACTATTATGATGACTTAATTGTACACAAAATGTTTGGCACAGTTTAGTTGCTAATCTAGATTGGATAGCTATAATTAACTTGATGACCTAATTATAAAATGTGTAGCTCAACTAATGGCTTTTAGGCAAAATGTCGTCAAGCTAGCTCCACTTATTAAGCCTTGCATAATCCTTGGTGTCACTTTATTTCTGGTTTATGATGGGTAAGTTTAGCTGAGTACATTCTTGTACTTAGGGTTTATTCCCTCCTGTTGTAGATGAGATGATGTATCATGGGTACTACCAAAATTGCCTTCATCGTACTATGGATGAGGATTAGACCATGGGGCGTGGTCCCTCTAAGTTATCTTACCTATGATGCTTTTGCTAGAATGATCGTGGTACTGGCATGTAATTGAATTAAGTGTTGTGTTGTTTTCAAACTACTTTGCTTTCACTGCTTTGAACTTGGTTTGTAATAACTATGTGAACTCCGATGTATGTGAGCTACTTGTGAACTATTTGTGAAATGGGATGTAACATGTGACTTGTTATGTTGAATCATGTATGATCTTGGTTGTATGTTGGTGATTTGAAATCCTTCGTGGTTTCATCGGACTACCGGTTTATATGGGCTCAGGTATGACAGTTTGATCACTTCAGTGATTGCTATTGTACTTGTGCTCTTATAAATTAGACGGTTTTGTTACAAAAATTACTTCTTATGACCGTTGTACATGCTGTACTTTTAAACCATCTGCCCTGATCTTGCATTTCCAAAGTTCTTCGGCTTTTTTGTAGATTTATTTCTTTGGCGTCCCTTGATCTACTATAAATTGAAAATCTTGACACTTTCTCCTTTTCTTGATTATCCAGGCCTTCCTTTTGTGTTTCCCTAGTTGTCTTTTTAACATTAGCAACCAATCAACTGAATCTTAGCCAACCAACTCTAGGGCTTGCTTCTTGGACACATGTACAAACGCAAAACTGTGATGAATAATATTTTGTGTCCATGCCAATACTTGAACAAAACTGCAAATAACCTTGATGAATAATGTTTTGAGATCCATCGTTCCTACTGCCTCATTGTTAGGTCGTGCACAGTCTCCTCGATATTTCGAGCACCTTTTACCTCTTATTTTCACATGGCTTGAGAAACTCTATCGACACTTATCTCCTGTAGTTATAGATTCAACCTCATGGTCTGGCTAAGATCCACTTCTCCCTTATACTTGTCACCCAATTTTAGATCTAAGACCGCCTTTGTGTCTGAAGGTCATGGCTAACGGCAAGCGTCCTACAGGCAACATCCTAGAGGAAGAACTCCCTATGCGCCAATGCCTCTGCTATTTGGGGTAAGATAGATCTCATTTGCATTCTTGCTTTTGCCTGATCAATCATACTGACCTTTTCTTATCTCTGTAGAGCCATATCTCAAGCAGGTGCTTGTCATTATAGGGTGAGGCCTCTTAGCACCACCCAGGATGTCGGATTGGTGCTTCCGACAGGGGTCCTCCATTCATCATCTTCCCCATGGGTCAATTGCGGTGATGGACCCCTACGCAGAGGTGGTCTATGAAAACAATCACCCAGAGTCTACAAACTGCACTAGCCGCCATGGAGGAAGAAACCAATGTGGTTCAACTGCAGTTGGTGGTGTCCAATGCTAAGGTCGTAGGTAGGTTATTCAACCTAATCTCATACTAGACCACTTTGCTTTGTTGATCCTTTCTCAATGACCTTGCTCTCCTTGTTACAGTTTTGACAGAGCAAATAGAGGCCCTCCAGTCGGTGGCGAATGATGCGGCTAACGCTCTTCATGCTTGGGGTGATGCATTGGTGGCCCGTCTCTAGGATGCCCCGTGCATGCTAGAGAGGTGGCCCTCCATGGTGTTCGACATGAAGCTGCCATCGCTTTGGTGGTTGCCCAAGTGCGCTTAGGGTGCAACCTTCATCTATTGAAGCCTGACTTCTTGAATGGCGAGGACATCAACGATCATCAGGAGTTGGTGATCAAGTTCGAGGGTGTTGTTGACGCCATGGCGTATATAACCCTGACCGAAGGAGTTATCAATCATGACCTCCTCAACCCCTTAAATTGTAATAGGGTTATGTTTAAATAAACAAAATTCTTGTTGCACCTGATCTTCATGTTTTGGCTCTAGATGTCTTTGCTTTTACTATCATTTACATCCTCTAGCGATAGCCTCTGAGTCAACCAAAGCACTTGTTAGAGAATTTGAACCTTGGTGCTCTTAGTTGATCCAAGAACAGCCCATTAGGTCGAGTCGGCTAATGCCTCGAGGTTAGGCCGTCCAGGGTCAAGTGTAAACATGAATCCTCATCGAACAAATTTCTTTTAAAATCCATGGTCTAGAACTTTGAAGATAATGCGGTTGCATATCGACATCATCTGGCCAGATGTGGCCTGAGTGGTCTTGAATTCATAAGTTGCACTCCTCATGTACCGCAACATTTGGTGTAAATGCCTTAGCTGATCTCCATCCTGTATAAATTTCGGTTATCGATCGATCGGCTTCCTAGCGATTCTTCTCAGATTGTGGAAACCGGCTCCTAGCAACTATCTTTAGTTGATTTGTCCTTGGAGCCAGCTTTGGGGTTTGGAAGGCAACATGCTGCAGCAAACAGACCTTTTCAAATTTGCAGTTTGAAACTAAATAGGAACATAAAATTCTAGAAAAATGGTAACTCTTCTGTCCAACCGTTGCTTTCTCATTTGGCTATGCGTAGCCTCCTCCATTCTTGGAACAACTTCTCGCCTTCCATTAACTGCACTTTACTTTGACATGACTCGATGAACCTACCCTACGTCATTGTTTGCCATAAATATACCCAGAGGGATGGTCGAAAGGTCACACCTGTGTTTGCCTTCATCTTGCCATGGCACAACTCTTCTTTCTTTAGTTTCAAACCAGAAAGCTTAAATCCTGTTTTAGGGAGTGATGGTGAACGGTAAGCGTTCCACTAGTGACTTCCCATAAGAGAATCTTCCCCCGAGCCGGTGTCCCTCGCATTCTAGGTATGCCCTACGCACAATCCAAGACCCCTTGTTTATCACCAAGGTTTAACCACTCTATTTTGCAGGCCTATTTCTTGCGCCACCACCCATAGCATGCTGGTGAGGTTTGCGGCCAAGGCGCCCAATCGGAGGCGTCGGCGGCCTCTTCCAGTGAATGTTCTGACTCATACAATGGGGATGATACTCAGCGTTATCTCCATGAGAGGGATGAGGCCTTAGGTCATTGTTGGGAGGTGGCTCAAGAAGCCGAGCGCTTGGGGGCCACTCTGACTGCCTCTCAAACTACTCTCGCCATTGTGGAGGGAGAGAGCAGTGCTATCCGGGCACGATTAGCTGAATTTGATGCCAGGGTCATAGGTAAGATCTTTAGAAGAAAACCCTATTCCTCTTGTCACTCTGCTCCATCATGCTCTTCTTGATGATCTTTTCCATTCCTGTTACAGCCTTGATGGAGGAATTGAAAGCTCTCCATCTGACGGCTAACAATGCCACCGGGGCTCTAAATGCTCGGGGAGATCTACTGGAGGACCATCTCCAGGATGTCCCCATACGTGCCAGGGAGATTGCCCTCCATGGCATCCGTCATGGAGCTGCCTTTGCCCTGATGATGGCCAGGTGAACTCTAGACACCGAACTCCGATGGCACTAGCCTAGATTTACGAGTGGCGGCGACCACCATGGACTGGTGGAGGATTCGTCGGTCATGCTGATGCTACGGCGAATGCTTCTTCAGCTAAAAATATTGTGAACAAGGTCTTCCTCGGCCAGTGGTTTGTACTTAGGAATCCAATCATGAACAAAATAATTGTTTCCTTCTTCGTCGATCTCCCTATTTCAATGCCATTGATGCATTCGACTTGTATTTTTTGCTTATTTTCTACTCTATAGGCGATGTGTATCGCACCGGCTTTTGCCTTCTTAGGCCAAATTAGGATTCTTTATTTTTGTTCTAAAGGTGATACTTTGCTAGTATCAGCTATTGAACTCGGCGATGATCCATACTTCAAACGTTAACTTTTAATCGCCAGAATCTAACTCCACAATAAACAATTGTTTCCAAAATAGCCAATGATGATTCACATATCAAATTACTTATGAACTCCAGAAATCATTGGCTATCAAGCTCTTTTAAGGTATTACGTAATTAGATCCAAATCTGACTCCTTGAAATAGAATGGTCATATTCTGATGAACTCAAAAAGTAATGTTTAGCTGATCTATAATAACCAATAGGAGGAGTCACTGAAATAAACTCTAAGAGCCGATTGCTTGGATTGGCTGTTGATGCCCATCATTGATCTTGATGACACCTCCTTCCTAGACTCCTCCAAAGAAGCATTCACAATCTTCAAACTCCTAATAGGCTGGATCAGATGTTGCCACACTCACAGTTGTGTTAGCTAGAACCACTTCGATGTTCTCCCCCTGCCCATTGGATAAGGCATTGGTGCATTGTTGAAGGGATGCAACAATTGGCATGGATCCAGTCATGACCCAAGAGTAGACTATATGTTCCTTTACCATCGATGATGAAGAAAGTAGTAGGTAGGGTCTTGCTTCTAATCATCAATTCAACATTAACTGCCCCCAGGTCTTAGATTCATTGCCACCAAAGTCTTTCAACATCATATCTATTTCAAGCAGATCTTTTGGGCCTTTCCCAAGCTTACAAAAGGTAGTATAGGGCATGAGATTGACAACAGCACCTCCATCGACTAACATCTTGGTCATCGGTTTTTCATCAACAAATCCCTTCATGTATAAAGCCTTCAAGTGCCGATGTTGAGATGGCTTATCAAATGTAGCTTGCTGGGGTTGGAGGGCTAACTGAGCTATTGCTTCTCCCAATTCTTCTCCATCATACTCCTCCCCATTAGATTCTTCTTGTTCATACTTGGAGGGGCTTTGCATTCTACAGGTAGGATGAATACCATATTAATATTAGCCGACGGCTTGCCCTTGTTGGCAGTTTTGTTTGACGCGCCATGTTCGGGGCCTGCTATACTTCTAAACTTCTAATTCTCTGTTCCTTAGATGTTGAACTCTCCTTTTCTGGCTTCTTATCAGACCTCCTAGACACCATTGGTCCTCTTGCCAAACATACTCTTTTTCTTCATCATGATCGTCCCAATTTTAATCATGGATACGCTTGCCTAACCGATCATGAACTCTTTTATTTTTTATGTGCCAATCCAGGCTATTAGATTGATAATTTAAATTCTCATGGATGGACCAGTGGTTGGACTAAGATTGCCTGAATTCTACATATTGATTATTACACTCTAGGTAATTACGTCTTATAGGCAATTTCAATCCTTCGTTCCAATAGTGCCTCAAGAAAGGACAACTCTAATGTAGCTCAGCTTGTTCTGTTTTGTACCTTTCTTCTTCGCACTGGTGCTCATATTCTTCTTCTTTAAGCTAACGTTGATAGTCCTTCTCCTTTTGGCTTTGCCACTTGTTCAACAAGATCCTAAAAGTGACTTGAGGATGTAAAGCTCTAGCACTGGATGTCTCACCTTGCTCATATCAACTTTTTTGCTGATCGGATTGCTCCTTAGCTTCTTCATACTCACGAGCCAATATTTGAACCTTGGGGTCGACTGACCCATCTTATTTGGCCTTAGCCGATGTCAAGACCAACTAGAATTCCACCATGTGCACCCCTTGGAAAGGATGCTTGTCTATGTACATTGTTGGTTTCTTAGCTGGCTCAAACTTGATTTTCCCTTACTCGATGGCCTTCTGGATGTCGAAGCAGAAGATTTTGCACTCATGGCACCATGCTTGGTAACATTGTGGAACTTGCAGCACTTCTTCACTTTAAGTTCTTTAGCTGAAGGGATCACATGGTTTGCAGGTAATCTCATTTGCTTCTTCTCTAGCAGCAAGTCAAAGATCCTGTCGGCTTTCTTAACGCTGAAGTCATAGGTGTTCTCCGACTCGTTCACCCATGGACAAGATATAGGAGCCTTGCCCCATGTCCATTCAGCGATTGCGACTTTTGGATCATCCCCATTGGAGTCTACATCATAAGGATTAGCCATAGTAGTGGTGCCCTTTAAATACTTCTCTTTGCGTAAGGTCCGGTGCTGACTCTCAAAGGCAGATAATCTCTAAACTAAATGGGCCAAGCTTTCAAACTCCTGGCCATCAAATTTCTCTCTAACTACTGAAGATAGATTCAATGAATAGCAATGGCTCCTTACTTCTCTGAATCTTTAGACAAACTCAGAGCTTGATTCATTGTTCCTCTGCCTCATGCTTGTCAAGTGTGTAATCTTCTTCTCACCTATCCCACTGTAGAAATATGCATGGAACTTGTTCTTCAGATTGGCTCACCCAGTGATTGAGTTTGGTTCTAGCGATGAAAACCAACTGAAGGCTGGTCCAAACAAGGACAAGGGGAAGAATCTAACTTTGTGTGCCTCATCAACAGATGCTTCTCTAAGCTGAATGAGATAGCAGTTGATATGCTCCATGGTTGCCATCTCATCTACCCTGGTGAATTTGGAGAAATCTAGGACTCTGTAGCGTGGTGAAAGTTGCACAATATCATAGTAGGCCAGGTATGGGCGCTGGTAAGAGCCATCTTGTCCTTTAGGCTTCAGACCAAACTAGCTTTGCATCATTGTAGTTATCCAATTGACAAACTCTTCAGCATCCATGCTAGCAACTTCTAGTCTCGGCTGCCCTTGAGCTTGAGCCTGAGATCCTTGTACTTGGACTTATTGATTCTAAGCCAGAGACTGCTAGAGTTGTTTTGCATTATAATTGTAAGGGTTCTGGTACCCAGGATGTGGCATAAGCTCATACGTACTAGCATCAGAAACTAAGTGGTATCCCTCTAGATAGTTGATCTAAGCATTGTGAGTCATGTATCCCTGCAATCAACTATTGAAGTAGTTAGGATCAACATTCCTGATGATCCTCTGTACTGATAGAGCAATTCTTTGGGCCGACTGAGGTGTTTAATAGGAAGTACTAAATCTTCCCTGAGACGGTCGTTGCACAACCTGCTGAGCAGCTGGGGAGGTTGGCTACTGGACTATCTATGTGATAAGAGCACTTGGTGATTGCTATGTTGGCAGTTGCTCCCTTGTCATCTGAGCTTCCTGCCCTATTGTTGGTAAAGCCTAACCTTGCCCCCTACGGTCGGTAGAGTTTGACCTTGCCCCCCTGCTATTTGCAGGGTCAGATCTTGAGCTTGTCCTCCTAAAAGCTGCTACACTGGTGGCTGCTATAACTGCCCACCATTCGGCTGCTGACTAGTACCAGGTATGTTGCTTCCCACAATCGAAGGATTCAAGCCATTAGAGTATGCTGGCCTAACTTGATCAACTAGTGCTCCAAATAAGTCCTCTTTCATAACGTTGCCAATCGTGTTAACCAACACCTTATTGTGGTTTGTGAAGGCTTCATGGATAGTCTTGTGGCCTAAATGAGCAGTGCTCCTTGCTTCAACATCTTCACTTTGACCATGTAGGAGAACGCTTGACAGGGGAGTCTTCTGGACAACTAAATCACGTGTCCTACTGTAAAATAGCAGGTACTACTCTCTGAACTCCTCTGTCGCTTGCTTAATGAGCGCCTTCTGGTTGTTAGGCAGGACCTTGAGGATCATCTGATTATCCATGTCGACAATTGTTGTCGACTTTCGATCAAACGATTGTGGTCCCACTAAGCGTGCTAAGAATGTGTCAATGACAAAAAGAGGGTGATAGGGATGTGGAGCCACCGACACACAGCAAGTCAAGAGAAACCACATGGAGTAGATCCCAAGCTCTCTCTAGGCTTAAGGGGTGAGTGTTGGACCAGATGGTCGTGACTGAGGGTGTGCCAATCAATTTGACCCTGCAATTGAGAAGAAGAGAAAGTTGATCAGTAATTTAAGGTGGAACATATCGGTGTTGGTCCAGACAGTTCCAAATATATGGCCAAGTGGCTAACAATATATGGCTATTGACTAGAGAGTCGGTATCCAACATGTTCATGATGTAATGTAAGTAAAACAAGCATATCGGTAATTATTGTTTACTCAGTTGCATGGACCTAGCATAGCTGATGATCATGAAAACATGTGAAAGATGTAAAGGTTGACGTGTAAGCATACATGTGAGAGATATACTAGCTTTTAACTAGGACAAGAACAAGTAAATGCATGCAATTAGCTAGTACATCCTCAACAAAGTGGGCTATCAGCTAAAACAACTGATTCCAGTGATCATGTCGTACGCCATGCGATCACTGTTGACGTTAGTTATCATTCATCATAAACCATCAACATAACTTCAAAAAATGCATAATAAAGATAACCAATAGAAACTTAGTGGTTTAAACTAACAATTTTCATGAGTTTTGGTGAATCTGTATTTTCAACAGGGTTATTCCAGAAAACTGGCCAGGAGGATCAAAACATGAAATAAAACCAAACTTAACCGCGATGAAAACTACTCTAGAAGGTTCCAGAGGGCACCACACCGCGGCAAACCTTGAGAGCCTGCTAGGTGGGGCCGGCCAGCCCCACCATGGTGCTGCTCGGTCTGCCATGGTGGCCCCTGCCTATCAGCTTCCACAAGCTTCCTCCACTGCCTCCTAGGATTTTATCTACGTCATTGTTTAAGTTAGTTTGATCCAAGGGCTCATGTTCCACCTTCAGGGCCATATAACCAGTCCCTGCCTATAACAGAACCATCCAAATTATAAGAGCACAAGTATAAAAACAATCACCGAAGTGATCAAATTGTCATACTTGAGCCCATATAACTCTGGTAGTCCAATGAAACCAAGATGAATTTCAAACCCATCAATGATAAGCCAAGATCTACATGATTCAACATAACACATCACATGTTACAACATTTCACAAGTAGCTCACATACATCGAAGTAATATAAGTTTTTACAAACCATGTTTGAAAGTAGCGAAAGCAAATAGTTTAAACCATCACACACACACTTAGTTCAAGTACAAGCCAGTTCCGTGGTCACAACCAGCAAAAGCATCTAGATGAGATAACATAAGAGATCATGCCCATGATCTAGTCTTTATCACCCGCCAGGTGGAGACAATACCTGCAGTAACCTTGATAAAGCATGTCATCTGCAACAAGAGAGAATAAACCCTGAGTACGAGAATATACTCAGCTAGATTTACCCAACATAAACCAGAAATAAAGTGACACCAAGGAGTATGCAAGGTTGATATATAAGTGGAGCTTGCTTGACAACATTTTGCAAAAAAGCTTATGTAACAAAGAAGTAACCTTTCCTTTCTTAGCAGCAAGTTATGAATATTAACCTGTTATCTAAATTAGCACCTATATTAGAGCAATCACTTGATTAAGATACAAACATTAATAACCATATCAGGTGTAGTAAAGCCATCATCATCATCATCTTAACCATCAAGTTCATTTAGTGTTACTACAATGGAGAAGCTCTGTCAAGTTCTCACTATCTGGGAGAGACGGTGACTCGAATTGATTCCTACCCAGCTAGGGAATTATTCCTAACATAAACCCTAGCATACCTCGCGAAGGCAGCCAGAGGTCACCTTTGGTACAACTCAGGAACCAACTTCGTAGGCCCGATCAACGCCGCACTCTCAGGGACGCCACTCTACTAGGACATTCGGGACTGGTTACCTATCCTTGGACTCACACTAATAGCTCCCTACACATCCTTACTTCCTCAAGAGTGCGCACTTTTTACTTGTCGACTTCTTGCCTGAGTTGAGCTAATCGGCTCCACGATCGGAACGACTTATTCGGCTAGCTAAATGTTAGGCATGCGTTCAACATGACAAGAGGGCCTCATGCCTTAGTCCTTAATCGACATAGACGGGAATAGATCCACACAAGACCTCCTACCTTGTTGCTTCACTATTGACATCTCGCCCAGTCTTCATTCATTATTAACACATGATTATCCACGATAGCAAATATAGCCAACCGTGATCAGACATCTCCTATCTTGCAAGTGACCAAAAATCACCTGAGACAACCAGTCTAAGCACGGCTAAGCAAGTACTCGATCCTAGACTTAGATAGGATACAAGGTGTAATCACTGGACAAGGAGAGGATATATATGCAACAAGTGTTTCCAACCAACTCCTATAACTTAATGCATCAAACATCATAAGATACTCAAATTGTATTTTACAAAACTTAGGAGGCTTAGAATGCTCCAGGGCTTGCCTTTTAGAAAAGAAGAAGGTTGGTGGTTAGGGCACTCAGATAGATGTTCGTCATGGGCTCCTCCATCTGGTGCCGGGACCTCCTGCTCCTCTACTGCTAGACGCTCCCCTCGAATTCCAACAGTGTGACTCCTTTCAGAACACCTATTGCATGCATATGCACAAGATGAATATCATGTATGCACAAGAGATGAAGTGACATGATATAACAAAATTAACATTCCTTGACCGAGTAGGTGCAAAGCTCTATTCAAATCGCTTTACTGAGTAAGTGCATATCTCTTCTCTAAACAAGAATACACACTCACCAAGCTCTAGCAATCTAAAGTATAACTTTTCATCATCAGTTAGAGGCCTAGCGCCCGCAGCTAACAACATATTTCAATTATCCTAAGCATCTAAAACATGAATATCAGGCTCATATCAAGCAATCAAGCCACTCAGTCAATTCAACAAATCTGGGCATATAGCTGAGTAAATAAATCATAACTGGAGTTCTATAGATCCAAATGACATGCAACAAGACATTCTGAAAAGCTTATGAAATTTTGTACATTTAATCTTTAAACATGTCCATATTATTCCCAAGTTAAGAGGGTCAAACAAACATATCTTCGAAAACTGCTCCAGAAATTCCAGAGAGCAAGCACTTCTGACGACCAAATTCAGAAGGCCATAACTCACAAACTGTAAAGGCTACAGCTATGAAAATTTAACATAAGCTAGATAAGTGAGTTATCTACAACTTTTTTATAAACAAGTTCCGCAGAAAACTTCATCTTCATGGTGTAATTAGCTTAACCCTAGAAACTGTCCAGAAAGTCGCTATTAGTGAAAATTACGGAAAATAACATTTCACTACATACAAGAATGGTACTTTGGGCACCACCAATATTACCAACAGTTAACATACCTCAAATGAACACTATAAAACATAGTGGTCATCCCTAAATAAATTCTTTTCATGCCTTTATTAAGTTATTTAGATAATTAGGTGAAATAATAAACATATAACAAAAGTGCACAGTAAATTCTACAAAAATTACAGTAGCTTTATATACTCCCAGTAGGCTATTGTAAAAATCTAATAGCATTTAAACATGTATAACATCCTACACAAAAATGACAAGCCAACAGGGCTTATAACGACATAAATAGGAAACCCTATTGAAAAGTGTCAAACAGTAGATGTTATATTTTGTTAGCTTCATCGTAACACAATAACACTGTACAATAAATTTCATGCTAATTGGTTACATATTTTTACCATGAAAAATAGCATAAGAAACTAGTATTTATTCAAAGGAAATTAATAACTCAAATATTCAGCACCAAAAAATCATGAGATTTTTACCGTAGCACTCATAAATCAAGACTAGCCTCCCATAAAATTTTCACCTCAAAAGGAGCAATATGGCTAGGGTTAAGAATTTCAAGCCACTGCCTATGAGTCGCTAGCTCATTCTTCAATAGGCACGCGGTCAGAGATCACTTTCCCCTCCCACTGCTTGGGAGCTTAACACGGTTTCACATTCTATTTCACTACCCACTGGGGGTTCTTTTCACCTTTCCCTCATGGTACTACTTCGTAATCGGTCACCCAGGACTATTTAGCCTTTGAAACACCCTAAATAAAAGATATAATTAAAAATAGTGAAAACTTTCCACTGGACACTGTCCTATTATCCCCTACCCGGTAGATCTACACACGAGGATTCCAAAAAGTCCTCATTTGCATTTCTCTGATTTTTCTATGAATTTATATGATTTTCCAAAGTTCAATCAAATTTCTAAAACAAGAAATAATTTGAATCCAGCATACAGTTGCTGACACGCGGCACCCGCGAGTCAGGGGACCCCACACGTCAGCGAAACAAAGATATGGGAGGGGAACGACTAGCGATTTCTCGCCGTCGGTGAGGAATCCGGTGACAAGGATGGCACCACCATGATCCACTCATAGAGCCACATTGATTGAGGTACCTATGGCGACCTAGGGTTCACGAGAGCAGGCTTGCAGTCGACCACAACGGCACGGCGGTGCTGCCCGGTGGTGCATTGGCTGTCCCTGACCACAGTAGGACTTGGCGGGGATGTCTACACTGTCACACCCGGTTTTCCAAAGAACAAAACCAGGCTCATCATATGTGTGCCCAAGAAGTCCACACATACAACAACAGAATAGAAATATCAAAACAATGTTTATATAAAGCGGAATATACATTATATTAACACTTACAACTATCAGAGTATCGCAGAATGGCTGCTAAATTTTTGCTTGGGCTCCATTCTTCTCAGGGACGGCTGACTGGGGCTCCATATGCCAAGCACTTCTGATAGACTTCTAGAAACCTCACTACACCTCTATCCTTTTTTTGAGCAGCACCTTACTACACACTAGGGTGTGGGGGGAAATAACAAGGGTGAGCACATGTCGTACTCAACAAACATAACATGAGGTTCATGAGGCTCAAAAAGCTGACATTGGTTAACTGCATTTGGCTTTTAAATGTTTACAAGTTTAAGCATATGATAGCAACAAGGTAATTGTATTCCCATTTGACTATGATCAATGTAACATAAATAACATAAAGCATAAACGATAAATAAATGAACATATTAACATAACAAGAATCATCATCTTTAGTGTAAAGATTCCAAGGCCGCTCGTGTCCGTGAGAACGGCTAGTATACCAGTTTATTAAACTCTGCGCAGAGGTGTACACTTTCACTGTGAGTCATGATTTCCAAATGCTTGGGGAGGCCATTCCTAAAGCACCAGAAACCATATAAAGCCATTCAAAAGTTCATCTAACAAGTTAGGACCGCTAGGTTTCGGTGGCAAACATATGTAGAGCCCTCCTTCCAAATAGCACATAACCGCAGCCTATACTCATAAGAACAGAAGCTGCACTATGCCCGATTCGGTAGACCCCTTTTGCGCCCTTGCGGGTAACCTCTAACAAGCTAGAAAAGGTCTTCCAAACAACTAGAGCTAGAGCCATATAGCCCTTACAGCTGTACTGTCAATCCTAGAGGTTCTATTATAGACAACTCCTCAAATTGCTAACAAATCATCTTTTAAGGTTTAATGCTTCAACAATAATAAAGTTACAAGATCATGACCATTATAAAGCACTAGCAATAATGCTACCCAATGCATAATCGAAGGTGTCAAGAAATCAGGATAACAATAGCTAAATTATAATCTCTAAGGTTATCAAGGTGGCCACATGCATATGTATTGTAATTATGGTGAATATGACAACAAGTCTGGTCCCATGTTATACTTGCCTTAAACTTGCTTTTCATCCAAAGCAACTCCCTTAGAGAACTTTCAGTTATCTTCTGGCCTTTCAGTCTCTGGCACTTACAGACAGCTCTCTTCTTCTACTTGTAGATCGTAGCAACCAAGCATAGCAACAAACATACAAGCAAACAATAAAGACAACTAAGAACAGACCATAGGAGACAAAACAATGCACTAAAAGAAAGCTAGGTGCTATAGTGACGAGATCACAAGAAACAGCGATAACGAAAACTATCGTTAAAAATAAATGACTGTCGGGAGTTTTATTATATTATAAAAGCGACCACTACGAGTTTGATTAATGTTAATTAAGAAGAACTATGTGAGTAGTATTAATTCAGATTGGTCAAAACATATTTAATTTCAAAGGTTGAGTTAAAGCTGATCATATTATATTTATATAAATATTATCACATAATTTATTAAACAAGTTAAGCTTTGTCTTTGCAAAAGAAATAAACATGAGAGAGCATCTAATTTGAATTTACCACATATGCAACGTGTTTAACTGATCAAGTTAAAATTAAAAGAAAACATTTATGTTAGCAATTAACCATATTAATACTTGTATATAAAACACTGGAGTATAAAGTCTATATTGATTTTAGTGAAAAAACTAGTTGTACGCTAATTAATCAAACTATTATTCAACTATATATGGGAAAATATGTGACACGAAAAACGTCGACACTAACATGTAGATCACGTCACCACTAGCGCATCACAACAAGATTGAACTACAACGGAATTTAGATGTGAAAACAGTGAAGGATTGAAATGGATAGATAAAGGGCTTACTAGAAAGTAAAAGTGCGGATGGATATGCTCCCATTGGCCAATTGCTTCTGCTGCAGTGCACGGGGGAATTTACTTGCTCGTGTGTACACATGCATAGCCCTAGTTTGCTTTCAGAATTCGTGAATGACCAGCTTGCTTGCTGGCTGAACTTCAAGGCTGGAAGCAGATGAACTGGTGCATGGCTGCCGCCTTTGTAGCTTTATGGAGGCATGCAGTCAAGCAACAGATGGAACACTCATGGTGATCGGAGTTGACATGCACAGATCGATGAACGGACAAGTGGTGGAGATGGATAGCATACCATGTGGCCCGGCAGCAAAACTGCGATGTCGAGAGCAGGACGAACTGGCAACAGTTGCCCATGGTCAAGTCAAGCGACCAACAACGGCTTTGGCAACTTGTTAACTGAAGATGTACATACACGGCCAGGCATGTTGCAGTCTGTAAGGCCCTCGATCAGATAGCTAGGCGCACTGCATCGGGAGAAAGGCAGCTGGAATTGTTGGCCTACTGTGACAGAAACAACGAGGAGAAGCAATCGAGTCGATGAGAGATAGATATGCAGAGAGCAACCGAAAGGATTATTCTCACAAACAATGAAATGATAAGATAGTGACAATGGATCTTACCGGCCGATCTTAGGAAGATGATGAGCATGGCAGGGCAATGGTGGGGCATGGCCGGACTAGCGAAAACCGGCAGCTCGATCCATCTTGGAGATTAACCGTGGCTCTTAATGAAATACGGACAGCAATGGGACGGGACCGACGTACGACCTGCCCTGCTAGAGATGAACCGGAAGGCAACGGCTTGGTCTTTCTCATCATGGTGGCGCTCAAATCCACAGCTTCAGCGAGCATGGCTCAAGGGAAGAATCAAGTTGCAGTTGGGCATGGCAGATGGAGGTGACGTGAGCAGTAGGGCTGCGCCTTAATTTTTGATGGATTGAATTCAGATTTCCAATGGTTTCGAAAAGAAATATATAGAGCCAAGATTGATATTTATGGACAGGCATGGCGTGAGGGATATGGAGTCCTAGGCTTGCATGGCATATATTGCAGACAGATTGCAAAGGAAAACACAAATCGATGGCTTGCACTGTGCCAAAACAGCTGGCCAACGCTGTCTATCACCATTAAGATTAAAGCATGTGGCCTCGCTGCTAGCTTTTTCGACCCGGATGTGTCCTCTCGTCGATGCAAAATGGGCCAAGAAACAAAACAAAAGAACAGGTAGAACATGGATCAACCCTAGATAGAATTGTACAGATCCTGATCCATTAGTCAAAGAACCAAAAGGTTTTTGGGTTGAGTTAGATAAGAGCTGGGGTTAATTATTTTTCAGCATTAATTAATTTTGTGAATAAAAATAAATTCAGAGAAGTCTAGAATTATTATTTGAGCCACAAAAAATACTCTGAAGGCTCTGAAAATTCCAAGAAAACTCTTAGAGACATTACAGAACATGACGAACCATAGTAAAGCATCTGGAGCTCATGAAAAGATATCTTGGACGCCGCCCCATATCTTTTCTTCCAATCAGCTCGATCGAGCTTATTTAATTTTGGTCTCCGAGCTGTCGATCAAATATACACATCCATATACATTATTATATTTTGCTTTCCATATTTACTTCAATCGGACAAGACATTGTGTATCACCGACTCAGGTGCTAAGTGTACATGTTCACCCTGAAATCTTGGCATGGGCTCGTCGCTCATCAGTTCAGGCAAGTACATGCAATCGACACAGCCCCGGTGCACAAAGCTAGTTGATCAAGTAGGTATAATAGTAGCTAAACTCCATGTAACACACGATTCATCCATGGCACGCTAGACCAAATCTCTGTTATGTACCAAGAGCACTTCTGGCCAGTACAAAAGCTCCATAAAATTTTAAAAACACGTCAGACATGTATATAGCTAAATCAATTTAGCTATTTAGCACCTATCCAAAATATGACAATAGCCAAATTGGAGTGCAAACAGATGTGTTGCTCGTGGAATGAGTGAAGATTGGCACAAGGTTTGGTGTCTCCATGATGGCTCGGCAAAGCTCGTCTTGAAGAAAGCTTTTTCCTCTAGCTTTCACGGTTTAGGCGAGATGTACAGAGTCTGATGTTGATGAAGAATAGAGCAGCAACATGGATCAATGATCAATTAGATCAGAATGATATTCATAAATGGGCACATCATCCGGCAAGATGAACCTAGTCTTTGGCGTGCAAGGCATATACAGGTCAAGGAGATCGACCATGCCTTAGGAGGAAAAAGAATTTCACTCAAGCAAAATTAGGAAGAAAAAGAAACGCAAGGGAACAAATGGAAACAAAAGATTAGATAGGAGAGGATCAGAGACAGAATTTGATTCCAAAGAAAGAGAAAAGAAAAAAAAACAGAGACATTACCGGAAAATGGACAACCGCCCTAACAGCGTGTTTTGAGAACTTTACACAATCACAACCGAAGTCAAGCATCAAGCAGCATCACATCATCCAAATGTTCATCAAGTAAAAATTACAAAACTTTAAAACTTCACATTTCCCATAACTAATTTTACACTACCTCAAACTAAACTTGGTTAATTTTATCCAAATATTTAAACCATTAGTTCTATTTAGTGTTTTCAATGCACAACCCAAAAAGGCAATTTTGGGTGTGACTAGCAGTGACGTAGCCGAGCTACCAAGATGAACTAGAGCTCCGGTGGTGTGGCCGTGAGCTCTGGTCATGTGCGTGTCCCAGCGGCAACCATGGCGCGGTGGTGCGCTGCTATGTTCCGTCGAGGTTGGCTCGGTAGTGGCTCAACCGGCTAGGGCTCTAGTATCTACAGATTGAGGGAAACACTAGACGAGAGAGGAACAGGGCTGAGGTACATGAACAAGGGCCGGCCGCTGCGAGCTCAAAGCTCGGCAGACACCGGTCATGGCGGATGACGATGGAAGTGGCGAATATGCCTTTACATAAGCTGAGTTCACACGGCGAGTTGGTCAGCGAGGTAGAGCGGAATAAGGCGAAGCTATAGGCTAAGTGGAGCGAGCAATGGCATGGCTAAGCTCGGGCTAAGCGGTGGTGACGACGCACGGTGGTAGGGGTGTCGTGGTTACTCTGACGAGCTCGTGGAGAGCGGGAGGGAAGTGAGGCAAATGGGACAGCAATAGCGCGTTGCCCTGGCCTTTTAGCACTGCCTGAGCAGGAGCATGGATGCGGAGACGGCACATGGCAACCACGCGGAGCTCAAGTCCTATGCCCGGTCAGCCATGACTAATTGAAAACGATCGTCAGGCTCCTATTGCCTAACAGAAACAACTATCTTAGGTGATCATTACCTCCCAAACCAGCTCGAGTTGGCAAAAAACCATAGTAACAAAAATTGTAGAGCTACATGAGGTCTACAAGTTTGATTATATACACTTGACCTAGTTTGGCTTGGTTTGCAAACTACACCACTCTAAACTGGGGTACATGAAAACTGTAAGTCACCTCTGACTTTGAATATTTTCTAAGTGCGAAAACAACATTGAAATATGACTTGTGGGCCCTTTTTGAACATGTTTTGCTCATTTCTAGCTCAAGGTCACTAACTAACTTTTGTTCCTTATAAAATTTTCTAAAACTTTGCTTAAGGGTGCACAACCATGCAATCAATCTATGGCACTGTTCCAATTTAGTCAAACAAAAGCACTCAAGAGGGGCTCCAAGTCAAACTAAACTCTAGAAGCATAATTAGGCAAATTGATCAATATGAACAATGTCCCATTAGACATCCTAAGTGTAGCTAAGGTGTTTTAGTGACCCAACATCAACCACTTGCATTAGTCAACCCATAATCATAAGCATACATACATTGAAACATAGTATAACAATGTATGCTTCATATGTTTCAAAGCAATGTTTTAGATGTTGCAAGGCAATGTTTCATATGTAAATGCTCAATTATGAATGAATGATGCTTATGCTCATGTAATGCAAGTACAATTATGCAAGCCTAACACCTAGGGTGTTACAACCCTTCCCCTTATAAAGATTTCATCTTGAGATTTGGAAAGCGTACCATTTTGCATAGAGTGTAGGATAGACATCTCGCAAATAATCCTCCCTTTCCACGTTGCATCCCACTCACTATGATTGCTCCATATTACTTTGTAGAACTTGATCACTCGACTCTAAGTTACTCTTTCTATATGATCTAACACGTACACTGGCTTCTCTTCATCAACTAAATCTGATTTTAGCTGATACCTCTAATTTCTACTCTTTCCTCAGGCATACGAAGGCATTTCTTAAGTTGATAGACATGGAAAACTAAAAAGATAGCTCCCATTTTAGGAGATAACTGAATCTTGTAAGCTACTCTTCCACATTTGGTATGGGCCAACATATCGAGGTGCAAGCTTTCGTTTAACACCAAACGTTGCACTCCTTTCATGGGTGATACCTTTAGATACACATTATTGCCTACTTCAAACTCAATAGGCTTCCTTCTCTTATCAGCATAACTCTTTTGTCAAGCTTGGGCGGTAGGTATATGCTTTTGGATAGTACGAACTTGTTCTTCTACCTCCTTAACAAAGTCAATACCATAGTATCTCCTTTCCCCGGGTTCAACCCAGTTCAAAGGAGTTTTGCACTTGCGACCATACAAAGCTTTGAAAGGAGCCATATTGATGCTTTCTTGATAGCTATTGTTGTAAGAAAACTCAGCTAAGGTTAACCACTTTTTCCATGAACCCTTGCAAGAGATCACAAAAACTCTCAGCATGTCTTCTAGTATTTGATTCACCCATTTGGTTTGTCTAGAGGTTTGAGGATGGTAAGCAGAACTTCTAACTAAGTGGGTATCTAACTCCTTGTGCAAGTATTCCAAAAAACAAGCCATAAACTAAGGTCCCCTATCTGATATGATGGTTCTAGGCACACCATGGAGACACACAATCTGATGGAAATATATATTCAGCATATTGGTGCGGCCGATGAGTGGTCTTGACAGGAATGAAGTGTGCAGACTTTGTCAAATGATCCACAATTATCCATATGGAGTCAAAACCCCTCTTAGTGGTTGGTAGACCAACGATAAAATCCATACTAATTTCTTCCCACTTCCAACCTAAAATAGAGAAAGGTTGAAGTAACCCAGCTTTCATGTGAACCACTTTGACTCAACAACAGTTATCACACCTTGCAACATAAGAGGCGATTTCTTTCTTCATCTTTGACCACCAAAAGCAAGGCTTCAGATCTTGATACATTTTACTACCACCTGGATGGATGGATAATTTAGAAGAATGCACTTTGGCTAACATTTGATTTCTAAGTTCCTTGTCCTTCGGCACTGCGAGTCTATCCTTGAACCATAGAATAACTTTTTCATCAACTCAAAAGTGTTTGGTGTTGACGATAGTTATCATCCATCACAAACTGTCAACTTTATGCATAGAAATGGTCACCAATAGAAACTTAGGGGTTATTACAGACAATTTCCATAAGCTTTGGTGAATTATTATTTTCAGCAGGGATATTCCAGAGAGAATGAAAAGAGGATTAAATTGTCAAAAAGGCCTTGAAACTTAGCTATGACAAAATATGCACCAGAAGACTCCAGAAGACACCAGAAGGCATGGGACCGAAGCGGAGAACCGGCAGCTGCCAGGTGGGGCCGACCGGCCCCACCCTAGTGCTGCCTAGCCACCCATAGAGGGATTCCTCTACGCCCTTCCAAAGACTTCCTCCACCACCTCCTAGGATTCATCTTCACTATTGGTGAAGTCGGTTTGATCCAAGGGCTGATGGTTCTTCCTCAAGGCTATAAATAATGACTGAGACCCCCTCCTGAAGGACATCATCACCTGATCATAAGTCAAGAGTACTCCAGATATTAGAGTTTCTAGAGATTAGATAGAGAGAGCTCTAGTTCTTCCATTTCTTAGTATAGGCTTTCTAGAGAGTTTGGACTAGAGTTAGGTGATTTGCTCAAGATTCCAGATCTGTTCGTCTAGATATTTGATAATTTGCCTTTGTATCTTATTTATGACTTTGTTCTATTTCAATATTATGTTCCTCTTTATTATGTTCTTAGTTTGCGCTAGTTATATATTGGATATAGTATTATTTGATGATTTGGATTTGCATATGTTCATAGAGTACTTAATTCAGTTCGCATGAGAGTTAAGTAGCTTTGATTATGTAATGTAACACCCTAAAATTTACTTCTTTGGAAATAGAGCTAAAATAAGTTAATTTTGAATTTTTGTGCTCATGAAAACATAGGGAAATAATATTTTTCACTAAATTAAAATTTATCATAAGGTTTAGCAACTTGTTGATGCATTCATGCTGATGCATTTGTGTTTTTGTATTGCTTGGTTTTGACCAAAGATCAAAATGAATTCAAGTTGTTCTTTCAAAATGTGTTTAGGTCGATTTTCCTTTCCCGATATACATATATCATTTTTCTACACTCAAATTTCTTGTTTCTCATCCGTCAATCAACCTCTACAAACTTCTCGAGAATTTTTCTGACTTTTTCTGTAGCTTGTTTCCACTTGTCTGTTAGCATAATCTAATTTTTAGATGCTCCAAATTATCTTATCATGAGCTCTAAATACTTTATTTGGGTTTCTCATGTTCCATAATGTCTCTGAGAATTTTTCCTGAATTTTCGGAGCTTTCAGAGTATTTTTCGTGGCTTAAATAATAATTCTGGACTTTTCTAGAGTTATTTTATCCATGAAAATAATTAATTCCGAAAATAATAAATCTCTCATTTTCCCCAATGCTCAAAGCCCATGTGTAATAATTTTAATAAATCTCAAAGGCTCATACATTTATTTACTAATGGGCTTAAATGATTACTTAGGCCTATTAGCGGAGGTGGATGGTGCAACGTCAATTAGCACCATATCGTTAGTTGACATGAAGGTGGAGAGTTTTCCTCCCTATATATACGTACCTACCCCTTGGGTAAAGTACACCAAAACTACCGTAGAGAAGCCCCTAGTTTGGGAAATATCTCGTGTAGTAAATTATATTTTTCTCCTCTTTCTCTTGCCATCGCCGTCGCCGTTGCCGCCGTGCTGCCTAGCACGGCTATACTCTCCTCGGCAACAAGTAAGTCCGCCGCTGTCCCTGTATTCTTGGAAAATAAACCCGCAGTCCAAAACATGTTTACAAATTTTGTTTTCTTCATTTGAATCTTATTTTGTTTCGGTTAAGAATGAATTACGTTTTCAACTATTTATAGAATTGCCATTGATTTTGTTTTAGCCATAACTTCTCCGTTTTAACTCCGATTTGACCCGTTCAAATTGCGTTAGGTTCGTAATTTCATAGCAATGAAATCTATGCATTTGTAACAGTGTTTATCATGTCACTAATATTAGAATTTCATGGTTTGAATCATATCTTAAATAACAATTATGCAACTGGGTTTTGTAAATGAAATATGATTTGTTTTACTTTAGTTTTATAATTCGAATCTAAATTTGACTTAAATTATAATCTCTATAAAATATCTTATATATGTCTTTATACCATTAAGATACATGAAGCTAATAGTTTTATGGGTAAATCTATTGGTAGTTGTATCTTTTCAACCGTAGCTCCGATTAGCGTGCTTTTCGCGACTTTGTGTTCGTAGCGATGCGTAGAATCATGTTTCAAACTCTTTAACTTATTTTTGTATGATTGGTGTACTGTTCTAATATAGATCTATTGTTTGCTTCGTGTATGATTGTATGGATGCTTGTGTGGTGCTATATGGTTCAGTCAATCGGTGAGGTTTATGTGGTGATTAAGAAGCTATTCTCTGAAAACTAGAAGCTGAGAATTGGAAGCAGAAGATTGAAAGCTGAATACTAAAGGCTTTTGAGCGTATTTCTTTGGGGGAAAAGCAAGTTAAGATAAGTATAGTATGGGATCATCCTTGTTTCCTATTCACCTTTAATATACTTAATTCATGTGCATGTGTCTACCTTATTACTACTAAGGATATCCTAGCTTTTGTATCTTGTACCTTGACACCGGTGGAACATTGCATTGGGTAGTATTTATGCTAGTGCTCAAGATAAATAACCATGATCTGTAACTTAACTAATGGTATATGCAATAAACATTTAAAAGATGTTTTAAAGCAACATGGCTCAAGAGGGCTAGAGCATATTGGGTTGTTTTTATGGTGCTCTAGTTTCTCTCCATAAGGACTCATCTGTAAGTGAACATCCGGGACTTACAGTACAACTGTGAGGGCTATAATGGCTCTGACTTTAGTTAAGTATGAGGACCTTTTCTAGCTTGTTAGTGGTAACCTTCATGGCGTAAGAATGGCTTGACGAATTGGGTATAGTGTGACCTCTGTCCTTATGTGTATAGGCTGCACGTCATTGTGCCATTTGGAAGGGGGGCTCTACATCTGTTTGCCGAGTGAAATCTAATGACCCTAACTTGTTAGACGAACCTTTGAAAGACTTCATAGTGAACCCTGCCGACCTTTCTTGAAAGTGGGTCAAGAGATTAGTACCTCGGGCGAAAGGGTAAATCACGACTCATAGTGAAAGTGTACAACCTCTACAGAGTGTAAAACTGGTATATCAGCCGTGCTCACGGTCACGAGTGGCCTTGGACCCTTACAGAATAAATGATGAACACTGATGATAATGTTAATACTGATGATGTTGATGCTCACTAAAGATTATTGTTTCTTGTTATACATTATTCTCGTTTATATGATCATGAGGTTATTTGGGCTTATGGTAAACTTGTTGCTACTCAATTGCTAAAAGATGACTCACTAAAAGCTAATCGCAGTAAACCAGTGTCAACCTTTTGAGCCTCATGAACCCTATGATATATTTGCTGAGTTCGACATGGACTCACTCTTGCTATTTCCCACATCTCAGGAAGGGTACCAGACTGCTAGATTCTGGAATTGATAGGCTTGTGATCAACCAGTCAGTTTGATCCTGGAAGTGAAGGTTACACCCGGTGCTCGGAGTTATCTTTTCGCTGTGTTGTTCTCTAAGGTTATATCTTATACTATTGCGTTATGTTTAATAAGCATTTGTCTTTTGATATTACACTTATCTGCAGCTATATGTGAGATTTGACCTCTTTATTTCACATATAGTGTATATCTGGTTTTGTCCTCAAAACCGGGTGTGACATGTAAGCGTGGTGCTTAAATATGAAATTCCCCTACAAGTGCCCGCTATGTGCTGGGAGGTGGTAGATCGCGTTGGTGACAGCTATGTTGAGTCCTTTGCAGTCCATCCCCCGTATATAGATTAATTGGTAGAGCTCGGTCTCGAAAGAGATGAAGACTATGTTTTGGATTCTCCCTGTTTGATGTTCCTTATAATTTTGCCTTGATTTAGTTTTACTAGTAGATGAAGATATATGCTAGAGTGAGCAACAAGACTTAGTGTTTAGGAATAACTTAGGAATTCTTACTCTGACCAAATATCCAGTTTAGTCATATTACTTTTAATGAGTCTCTGCTTTCTATCTCTGGATACCATTTTCATGTTGAACTTATTTATCATTTATTTATCTTTTACTTGACTTATCCCTGCTAAAGTATAAGTGTGATTGGTTTATCATAGGTCTGCACATTTATTTAGTCATATAAACATTTGCCTCACGGTCCTTCCTTTGGGCTTAAAATAAATAAACGATATTCGGAATACTCTAGGTAGAATGCTACAATAGGTGATTTATCTATGTGCTTGCAGATACTTATGTTTTAATATTATTTAGAGTTTTCAAGTGTAGTTACAATTAGCAGCATTTTGAGCATCATGCTAGGGATGACAACTTAGTGCATAGTGATGTAAGAAATGTCAACACTTGGTGTCCTGTTCTTTCATCTTCCTTTTGATGAGGAACACACCGACATTGGTTTTCTGAAGCTCGATGATTCAACTTTCAAGAGAGCAACTGATGGTGATATTGTGTAGCACAGCAGGATGTAAGAGATGTGACAAATTGTCGATGCGAGACCCACAGTGTTCCCCAATAATGTGACTACAAGTCATGGGCCCTAGCCTAGCCCACGAACTGGAGTTAGGAGAGATGTAGCATCCACTACACCGAGTTAGGCGGATTCCTATGGAAAGTAACTTCTGTATCTAGTTCAGGACACCTTCTTTGGATTTGACTAGGATTGTAACTGCACCATAGCCTTCTCTACCAATATAAAGAGAGGCTGTGGGCACCCTTGTAACAAGAGTTGATACAACACAATCAATCCAACGCAAAGGCTAACGCTGACTAGATGTAGGGTTATTACTCGATCACCGATCGAGGGCCCGAACCAGTATAAACCGACTGTCTCTGCATTCACCATTGACTTCTAGCACGCACCGAAGCCCAAACAACTATCCCGAGTACCGCTGTGGTAGGCTATCAGTGGTCAAACACCGACAGCTGGCATGCCAGGTAGGGGCTTTCGGCCCAATCATGATCAAGAGCTCTACAGATTTCGACAACATGATTTTCCCGATGGGATCAATCTTCATCTTCAGATCATGGGTTTGTGAGGCAAACAACAAGGGCAACCTCCATGAACATCTCATCGAAGCTCTGAAAGCCCACGAAGATCTCACTCTTTCAACAAAGCTTACCGAAGACCTCAAAAAGCTTACGGTGTCCGAATCGACTCGGGCCCCGACAATAATCAATCTTGATTTGATATCCGAGTCGAATTCCCTCTTGGAGTCTTATTCGGGTTCTTTCAAAGACAAACTAAGTCCTTTCCCCATTGGACTCTGGAACACAACATCAACTCTATAAGAGATCAATTCGAATCTACTTTAGGTTTCTTCCAAGAAATTGAGTTGCTTCCCAACCGGACTTGATAACGTGACAAAGACGTATCAAGGCTTACTCCGAAGTATGGCTGGTCGGGCGCAGAGGCTGCATCTTATCGGGGCACAAGGAGGTCTTGTGTTAACAACATCTAAAGATTGCCTGGTCCATTGGCCAGGTACATATCCCTAGAACAGCAATACCTGACTAGTTGAAGAAGCTATCACTCTACCTTACCAAGAAGGTAGTGTGCTCCACAATGACAACACTCCAACTGAAGTCATTAGCAATTATAGCAAGGCAAGCCTGGTGCCAGGTCGAGAAGCCTTCATGATTCGACAGCCACTACCGATACCACCAACTACACCTAATGTCAAATCTTCAGATGAATCAGAATCAAACATATCGCCCAATGTTCCTAAATACAATGGCAAATCTGAGGGCCAATGACGAGCTAGAGAAAAAAGGAACAAACTGAAAGAAGGTTGAAGACGCCATGCCAGACAACAAAAAGAAGAGTAGGACACATACAAGATGGAGCTGGCCGAGTACTACAAGAGAAGATCAAAGAAAGAAGCCAAAGAAAGGCGCGCGGCCAGAGTACACGAAGCCCCTTATGACAAGATACGAGAAGCACTAGAAGAACTCGAAGCAATTTCGCATCCCATCAAAGAACAAGAACAACTCCGAGAAGTTCTTCGAACAACAGCTCCAAGGGCGCATGGCAGAAGGACTCATTCCAAGCTTCCCACCGAGTCAGCATCGCACGAATAGGACACACAAAGTCAAAGGAGATCCGCCTTTGAAAGACTAGGACCAAACGGGAGCCAAAATCGAGAGAAGAGAAGAAACCATGCCCAGAGTAAAAAAATTGAGCTTCTAGGAGAACAAAGGAGCATAGCATCTCACCACTCATCCCCACAATTCATTCCTAGGCTAAATAATAGCTAGCTAGAAGAAGGGGCTGAGTCAGAACACAGAGAAGTCAGAACGCACGATAGGTTTCCATGCTTTTTATGGCGACTTGCTTCGGTACGGCTGCCTCACATGTTCAAACCATCAAACCACTCCAAATATGATGGGAAGACTGAACCAAAATAGTGGGTCAGAATCTACTCGCAATCAATCAAACTAGCCAGCGGAGATGACGATATCAAAGCATTATTCTTTCCCATGGCCCTAGAAAACATGCCCCTCCAATGGTTTGATAAATTGAACTCGGGTTCAATTAAAGGCTAGGAGGACTTGCAAAGAGCTTTCTATGAAAACTTCACAGGCATCATTATGCACCCCATCACACATGTATAACTAAAAGGACTCAAGCATAAGGGAGGCGAGAGCCTCAGAGATTATTATCGATGTTTTGGCAAATTACATTCCCAGGTACCTGACATCACTGAACGAGAAGTAATTGAAGCCTTCTCCCACGGGATCATGGCTAAATGGTAGTTTCAAGATTTTTGCAAAGAGAACCCAAGGAACAATGAAGAATTCAGACGCGTGGTAAAAAAATGATTATGGCTGAAGAAAAGATGAAAGAAAGATTTCTAGATAGAAACAACCGAGAAAATAACAAAGATAACTCGGACCGGAGAAATTTTCCAAACATGGGTCTTCCAGATAGGAAACGCAGACCAAACAACACCATTGCCATGGCCGACAAAACAAACAAGTTCTCAAAATTTAGGAGGTTTGAAGACATTAAGAATATGCATTGCATATGGCACCCGCAAGGAAACCACACAATGGGAGACTGCCGAATCTTCATTTATCAGTATGCAAGAAAAGAAAAAAAACAAAGATAAACAAGAGGATAACAAAAAGAAAGACGAAAACAACACAGAAGACAAAGGATTCTAGTAGCCAAAGGGGACAGTTGCAGTAATCTTTTCTGGAGTTCTGGGTGCTAGAAGCAAGCACCAATATAAGCTGGCTCTCCACAGCATCATGGCAGCCGAACCAATGGTCCCAAGGTACCTCAATTGGTCATAATATCCAATCCAATTTTCAAGAGAAAATCAGTGGACGAGTGTTGGAAATGCTAGCCTATATCCACTAGTCCTAGATCCAACTATAGCAGGGATGACAGTCACTAATGTTCTGATCGATGGGGGAGCTGGACTCAACATCATATTTTTAGAAACGCTAAGGAAGATGGGGCTAAACTTTGCTGGGTTAATCACCCCAATAGGAATACCCTTCTATGGAATAGTACCTAGTAAAGCCACCATGCCGCTCGGGCAAATTACTCTACCAATCACGTTTGGAACACAAGCAAATTACCGAACCGAATTCATTCAGTTCGAAGTTGCGGACTTTGAGACATCGTATCATGCCATCCTTGGAAGACCAGCACTTGCAAAGTTCATGGATATACCTCACTACCCATACCTCCTATTCAAGATGCCAGGACCTCACGGAATACTCTCCCTTCGGGGAAACCTGAAGCGCGCCTTCAATTGTGACATTCAAGCAATCCAAATCACAGCAAAAACACAGGTACCGATGACAGAGAAGAAATTACCACCATCACTGCACAAATGAACCCGAAAGAATTAGATATCCTAGCAAAGAAACCTTGCATCCTTGCACCACAAAAAGAAGCCGATGTAAAGAAAATTAACCTGGGTACTGGTGATCCTGAGAAGACAGCGACCATCAGCGCTCACCTCTCGGCTAAATAGGAACTCGCGCTCACCAACTTTCTTCAGGACAACAAAGATATCTTTCCTTGGAAGCCGACCGACATGCCAGGTGTCCCAAGAGAGTTGGCTAAGCATAGAATCGATGTCAATGAAAGCTCCAAACCAATTAAGCAACGGTTGAGAAGATTCTCACTAGACAAAAAGGAAGCAATTAAGAAGAAGATTACAAAATTAATGGCAGCCGGTTTTATAAGAGAAATTCTTTATCCAGATTATCTAGCAAATCCTGTTCTAGTATAGAAAAAGAATACGGCAGAATGGCGCATGTGTGTCGATTACATGGATCTCAACAAACATTGCCCAAAGGACCCGTTCGGGTTACCACGAATTGATCAAATTGTCAATTCAACGGCAGGATCCGCCCTGCCATCTTTCCTCGATTGCTATTCAGGATATCATCAAATTGCATTAAGAGAAGAAGATCAGAGCAAGACATCTTTCATCACTCCTTTCGACGCATATTGCTATAAAACCATGTCCTTTGGACTCGAGAACACTGGCGCCACCTATCAAAGAGCTATTCAAACATGTCTTGGTGAATAAATTGGTGACAACACGGAAGCTTATGTCTACGACGTAGTAGTAAAGACAAAGAACCCAGACATGCTAATTGAACACTTGAAGCAGACTTTTGAAAATCTAAATAAATTAAAGTGGAAATTGAACCCAAACAAGTGTGTTTTAGGGGTACCATTAGGACAACTACTCAGATTCTTGGTCAGTAATCGGGGAATAGAAGCAAGAACTAAGCAAATTCGAGCCATAACAGAAATGGCACCCCCACGCAATGTAAAAGATGTGCAAAAATTGATTGGAAGCATGGCAGCCCTCAATCTCTTTATCTCATGACTCGGTGAAAAAGGACTCCCTTTCTTCAAGCTACTAAAAAATACAGGCAAGTTTGAGTGGACAAAGGAAGCCAAGGAGGCTTTTGAAAGCCTTAAAATGTACCTCACCTCATCACCCATACTTACGCCACCAAGGAAAAATGAAGACATGATGTTATACTTATCGGCAACATCTACTATGGTTAGTGCAGCAATTATGGTGGAAAGAGAAGAAGAAGGGCATGTATACAAAGTACAGAGGCCGGTATACTACATCAGTGAGGTTCTGATAGATTCAAAAATATAGTACCCGCATGTATAGAAACTACTCTACGCCCTCCTAATCACTTCCAGCAAGCTACGACACTACTTTGAAAGCCACAAGATTACAGTAATAACAATTTTTCCTCTCGGAGACATCCTATGTAATAGAGATGCGACAGGACGCATATCAAAGTGGGCAGTTGAACTTAGAGCTCTAAATATTGATTTCTTTACTCGGAAGGCAATAAAATCACAAGCACTCGCAGACTTTGTGGCTGAATGGACAGAAATCCAACAACCCACACTAGATACCTTCCTCGATCATTAGAAGATGTACTTCGATGGATCACTCAAGTTAGGCGGAGCGGGTGCAGGTGTTCTTTTCATATCCCTAGAAGGAAACATGGATGCCTATCAATCAAGTTATGGTCATCAATCAAGTCAACAGAGACTAGGACTATACCAAAAACAACATGGATGCCTATTGCGCTGAAGTACAAAAACTAGAGAAAAATTTCCACAGACTAGAAATCCTACACATTCTATGAGACTCAAACATTGCAGCAGATGTCCTCGCCAAGCTGGGATCAGACAGAGCAAAGGTCTCGCTAGGAGTGTTTGTGGAGGAGTTGCCATCACCCTCCATAAAATAACTCGGTGGGATAACCCCTGAGCCACCAGCACCAACAACCCAGATCATGGCAATCACCAAATCATGGACTCAAGACTTCATCGACTACATCAAAGAAAACAAACTACCAGCCAATAGGGAAGAGGCCACCAGGATAATCAGAAGAAGCAAGAACTACATCCTTGTAGGCGATAACCTCTACAAAAAATCCACGTCATCAAGAGTACTTCTAAAATGTATCACAAGAGAAGAAGGAAAAGAAATCCTAGAAGAAATTCACTCAGGTTACTGTGGCAACCACGGAGCCTCAAGAACTCTGGTGGGCAAAACTTTCCACATCAGTTTTCATTGGCCCACAGCTTTGAAAGATGCAAAAGAATTAGTTAGATAGTGCAGAGGGTGCCAAATGTTCGTAAGGCAAGCTCACGTACCAGCTCACGAGCTAATTTGCATCCCTCCTGCCTGGCCGTTCGCATGCTAGGGGCTAGACCAAGTAGGACCACTCAAAAAGGCCAAAGGTGGTTTTGAGTACATCTTCATTGCAATTGACAAATTCACAAAGTGGATCAAGTACAAGCTGCTCATAAAATATAGCGCAGCAAAAGCAGTCATGTTCATCCAAGACATTATGCACCGCTTTGGAATACCCAACTGCGTCATCACAGATTTGGGTTCCCCTTTTATAGCTATCAAATTCAGAAATGGGGCATAAGACTACGACATCAGTATAGATTATGCATCAGTTGCACACCCTGAAGCGAACAGACAAGTAGAAAAGGGCCAATGTACTTATACTAGCTGGATTGAAACCAAGATTATGTGAAGAACTAGAAGACTATGACTCTAAATGGATTGAAGAATTACCCAAAGTAGTATGGGGGCTCCGCACTCAAGTAAGTAGAGCAACTAGTTACTCACCTTTCTTTCTAGTATATGGATCAGAAGCCGTGCTACCAGCAGATTTGATCTGGACATCCCCAAAAATAGAGCAATACGAGGAGGGAGAAGTAGAATACACACGAAGATTAGAAATTAATAGTACAAAAGAGGTCAGGATAAACGCTGCCCTTCAGTTAGCTTGATACCTCCAAGGTCTAAGGCTGCACTACAACAAAAGTACTAAACAATGCTCAGTACAAGTTGGAGACCTAGTACTACGAAGAATACAAAAAACTAACAGACGCCATAAACTACTCAGCCCATTGGAAGGTCCTTTTATTGTCGCAAAAGTCTCTAGACTAGGCACATACAAGTTAATGACCGAAGATGGGGAAGAAGTGAGGAATACGTGGAATATCAGCCAGCTAAGAAGATTATACGCTTGAAGAACTCAAGACAAAAATCTATGTAACAATAAAGCGATATGTAATTAGGATTCACGGTCAATGGAATAAATATGATATTCCTCGTCAAAATTTGTCTTATTATGATCGTTCCCGGGTTGTTTTCACAACCGGATGAGAGCAAAAGAGCTGAAAAGATGCTTGAGCTCGCAATCCCAAGTCTTTTTAGGCTTGGATGAGAGTAAAGCAGATAAGCTAACACTCAAACATATCCTGGGTTGTTTTCATGGCCTAGATGAGAGCCAGAGGTGCTCGACCGATCCCAAGTTGTTTTCATAACTGGATGAGAGAAAAAAGAGCTGAAAAGATGCTTGAGCTCGCAATCCCAAATCTTTTTGGGCTTGGACGAGAGTGAGGCAGGTAAGCTAACACTCGAACCTATCCTAGGTTGTTTTCATCGCCTAGATGAGAGTTAGAGGTGATCGACCTATCCTAGTTTGTTTTCATAGCTAGATGAGAGCAAAAGAGCTGAAAAGACGCTTGAGCTCATAATTCACAGAAACAGGAGCAAAATAGTTGCAAATACACTTGAGCTCGTTTTATCTAGAACCATTCAGACATGGATGGAAATTAAGTCCATGCAAGACCACAATGAGCAAGAAAGTATAAAAGAAGTCTAAGCCAATCAAGACTACTCTGGATATGAGCAGAAGCGCCGGTGCTTGCCAAGGTTCATGATCAACAAACAATACAGAAAAGAAGACACTAAAAGGAAGCTTTCTTACAAAACAACAAGGAGAAGGCCTAATTCTCAGAATCATCATCAGAAGAAGAAAAAGACACCTTTTTTTAGAACAAAGACAATATTTGACAATAAAAGACGGACTACACCACAAGAAACTACTCGGATTTAAGGAAGAACAAAATATTTACATGACACATCGACAACCTAACAAGACGAATCTATTACTGGACAATCCACTCTTCAATCTCTTTTACGCCAACATCAAAGTGAGGGCTAATAGCAGCGTGCCCAAGCCACCATCAGATCCTTAACGGAGAGTAGCTACCCACAGACTCAATGTCGTCATCTTCTGTGGCAAGAACTTCCTAGTCGACTTCATCTTTGGCAATCAGCGCTTCCCAGTCGACTTCGTCCACGCTACCGCTGCTAAGGGCGATCAAATTCACCCCCATCAAGTCAGCATCAGCAGGGGGAACAGAGATGAGATTGACTGTAGGAGTAGTCGCTAGATCCTCCTCCTCCCGCAAAGACGGAACTGGTCTCGATGTCCCAGCAGACGAGCATCCTTCACCAGCAGAGCCTCACAAGCACCAAGAGACGACGATGCTGGCGACGAAGATGCTGACGATGAAGAATCTCTGCTCGATGACATCATCTTAACCATGTTTCTTGAAGGGTGAGCAAGCGACGATCGTAGAACCTTACGAACGCAACGCCCTTGGTTGAACTTTTTCTTCACCATCTTGGCTATGGCAAGACTAAAAAGATAAGAGTACCAAAACAATCGTAGAAGTGGCAGTTAAATAGGGCCAAGCCATCTCCTTAAGTAGTCCAACAGCCTCCTCGAGATAAAGACAGAATTAATTTTTCCTCCTAAAATTAATGGCAGAGTCAATCCCTTCACCAAAACCAACATGGCGCTTTGGTTTCCAACATTAATTGCGCAACGCAACCAACATGAAACCAGTGCACTTTTTTATGCAGAGCAACTCAACGGATAGAACAATTGAGTTCTTGTTACAAAGAAAAAGACAAAACACTTGGACAATTCTCAAGTTTGGATGAAAGCAAGAAGGGTGACAAATCCAGCACTCGAACCTATCCTGGGTTGTTCTCACGGCCTGAATGAGAGCCAGAGGTGCTCGCCTGATCCTGAGTTGTTTTCACAACCGGATGAGAGCAAAAGAGCTAAAAAGATTTTTGATCCCACAATTTACAAATCAAGAGCAAAAGAGCTGAAAAAATGCTTGAGCTCACCTTGTCCCAAGTCTTTTCAGGCTTGGATGAGAGTAAGCAGGCTGAAAAGCCAACACTCGACCTATCCTGAGTTGTTCTCATGTCTTGGATGAGAGCCAGATAGCGCTCGCCCTATCCCAAGTTGTTCTACACTCGACGAAACAATCCAACTGATCCAGCACCGATACTCGACAAGACCCACGAAGATATAAAACAAAGAGCAAGGCTAGTTGGAGACACACAACTCAAAGGAACCTGGATACGCCTACAAAGACTGAGGTTTATATCCAGCACATATTTAAAGAATTCAAAAGTCTAGGAAAACAACTCGGAAAGATTCACCCGAATGATTCAAGCAAGATAGTAAAGATGTATCCAAAGAACCAAAATTCCTTTACAAAAGCACATTACAAAGTGTATCTTTAAAAAAAGAGAGATGTGCCCAGATACTACAGAACCTAACTATCATCTTCATCATCAAAAGGCGGGAGATGAATATCAAGCTTCTCAGCAATAAAGTTGGCCAAGTCTTCAACCTCAGACTCTGCATTCTCGATGGACTCAAGGTAGTTGTCATCATCAGTGTCCTCCCTAAGTTTTTCTAGAGGAACCGATGGTGCAAGAACATGGATGTGAGCCAAAACGTTCTTGACACATGCCCGGACCCCATCCTTCATAAAGCTCTGAAGACGCTTAGGAATTAGAGGGATAAACTCACCCCAGGTCTTCCCATCATCTTCAGAAGTCCGAAGAAGCTTAACAATAGTCTTGAAAGATTTCCACAAAGTTGCAAACTGTTGGTCAGATGTCGCTAGCCTCTTGGACAAATCCTCAATGGTTTTCATCCCTTGCACAAGATCTCGGTCAGCACCAAGCCTAATCAACTGAGCACGAGCAAGCTCTTCTTTGGCATGAGTCTTTACCTCTTCGACCCTATTATAACTAGATTGAACTGATACCTTCATATCTTCAATATCAGTTAAGAGCGTCTGCTTATCCTTTCGAAGGGCTGAACAAGACAATAAAAGAAAATCGGGCAAAAAAGGAGCAAGAAATAATGAAAAAAGAAGGATCAAGGTATAAAAGAATTCAGACTACCATCACACTCTTTCTTCATGGCCTCCACCTTTTCCACGGATTCCTGGACCGCAACATTCCTCTGCTCCTCCGCCTCGATCACCTGAGCACGGAGAGCTTTTTCCTCCCTCTGGTGTGTCTGACGCTCAATCTCCATCTCGGCCCGGTAGAGGTCTAGATCCGTCTTCAGAACACTAATCTCGGAGGCCAACTTTTTCTTGGTCTTAGTCGAGAAAAAGAAGTTGACATGGTCCTGAGAGAAAGACTGATCAAACAAGATGAAGGGAAAGAAAGACAAGGCGTAAGAACCCAAGAGGACCAGCAATATAGTGACTCAAGAAAAACTTACCTGGAATTTCTCTCCAAAAGAAGCAGCACCAGCCGCTAGAATTCCCCACTTCGTAGTCAGCTCCGACAAGCGACGTGTGGCGTCGAATTCCCGCAACACGTCGTCATCCAGACGCTGACTACTAGTACTAAGGGCAACATGAGGAGAGACTGACTGATGCGAAGACGACAAGACCAAGGCCACAACTTTGGCAGCAGAAGCCCCGACTACCTCCTCAAATGGACCTACCGCCATAGTCACCACCATCCCTGGAGTAGGCGACTCTATGGTAGCCTGTTCATTAGAGGCCATCGTCTCCCTCACAGCCGCCTCGCTGACTGTGCATTCCGAGTCATGAGACTCAGTACGTACGGCCGCACCACTGGAATGCGAAGAAGTCGGTCGAGGGTTCAAAGAAGGCACGGGCGAAGACCTGCAAGACGATGGACAACCTCAATGATACAAGAAAAATGGAAAACAGAAGCAAACAACCTAACCAGGATTCACTTACTTGGCTGACTTCTTCAAACTAAAACCCCCAAGCCAAGCTAAAGGTTTCGGTGGATGCATGGCGGTAGAAAAGACATCATCACCATCCCATGCCAGGGATGGCGTGATCCACAACTGAGCCCTAGGAGAACTTAGGCTCGATGACCGCTTGCTGCGAAAGGACAAGGACAAGTCAAAAGAAGCGATCAAGAATAATAGCAAGAAAACAAAAATACAACGACAACTCACTGACGAGTGTTGAGGGTCGCATCTTCTTCATCATCTGCCTCGCCCTCAAGCAACTCAACCATAGTACTATCTGAGAAAAGAGAAAGTACTCGGTTATACATGCAAACAAACAACAAGGGGTATAAAACAAACTAATGTGCTCACATAGGAGCATGCTACCTACAACTTGAGTACCTAGAAGAGTACCCGGTTGACAAGGCTTCTTGGTGATAGACGCACTAGTAGAAGCATTATCCGCCCATGCCCTCTTATTGATGAAACAAGGAGCTCAAGGAACTAGGCGCAACACATATTCAACATATTGGACTGATTCATTGCAAGAAGCACCAAGAAAAACTATGGATACTAGAGACTTACTAGCTAGTGCTACTATGGTTAGACTTCCTCTAGCCTCCTCACCAGCTAGGTTGTCATCAACAGAAACCATATCAACAAAGTTACACCCTAATACCTACAAGACGACCAAAGGAGAAGGAATAAGCGGAAAATTAAAGATAGAAACTACCAACAACAAAAGATATATAAAGGAAAGTACTTGTGAAAAGTAAAACAACTCACAGCAGGGGGCGGATTATCTCCACAATATTCAGGAACTGCGTGGAGGACAATGGTAACCCCCTTCAGAACCTTCCTTAGGTGCTTAAGTACCTCCTCTTCAGACAACTCAAGGGCAGGAACCATCCGAGATGGGTCTTCAGCCCTAGAATACTCAAAGCCAAGATGCTTCCTCTCCTTCAGGGGTTGAACTCGATGACGCATATAGCTGGTGATGATCCCAAAACTAGTCAAACCTTGCTGCTCTAGAGTTCGGATTCTCTCAAGAAGAGGCTTGATGGCCTAGAGTTCATCGCTTGTCAAAGGGTTCTTCGCCCAACGATCATTGACTGAGGGACCAAAACTAGAATGAACAACAAGAGAAGGAATCATGTTTGTAGGATAAAACCACTCGGAATGCCAGTCCCGAATAGAATCAACAAGATCATAATAAAAAAGAGGGCTTTCTTTCCCTGAAGGAATTGGATGCCACAACCACCCAACGGAGAAGTGCTGTCACTTCGAGGATGTGGCTTCAAATGAAACAAAGAGATTGAAGGAATGATGCCAATGAAATCTTCACAGAGATGGATGAACACTGACAGATGGAGGATAGCATTCGAAGTAAGGTGGTTCAGAGAAATGCCAAAATAATAGAAGAAACAATGAAGAAAGGCAGAAGCAGGCAAGCAGAGGCCAGCTCGAATAAAAGAGATAAAAAGGATGATCTCACTAGGACCAGGAGTAGAAACCCGATGTTGGCCGGGGACCTTCCAATTAGCAAAGTCCTTCTCTTGGATTAGGCCGTCCTTGACCAAATCACGCAACTGATTCTCCATGGTAGTTGGAACCGGCTAGAGCTTCTCCGCAGCCCTCATAGCGACGAATTCTTGATTCTCAATGATCGAGAGCGATGCCTCCTCGTCCACTAAGATCTCCTTTGACTTACTCGATGATTTCTTCTTGCCCATACAATGGAAATGATCTAAGGTTGGCGGCAAGAGTTCGACGGCGGCAGCAACGACGGTGGTGGAACTCTGGTGGTTAGGGTTTTGCAAAGGCTAAATGCTAAAGGGCAAGGACAGGGTAAGAAAGAAGAAGAAGGAGGAGGGCCCTTAAATAGATTTACAATGGTAAAAACATGGCCCATTAGGCCCGCTTAATGCGGCGTGAAAACACAACAGTCCATTTTTTTCCATAACTGACAAAGCCGAAACAATTGGCGACGCAACCTTTCACAACGGTATAGTGCAACGGATAGGTTCTAGACTTATCCCTTCACACTGTGCCATTGACGAATTATTATAGATTGCACAGCTCAGAAAGAACTCGCCATCCACAAGATTCACTTAATACATTATAGTACGCCTCCAGAGAACCCGGATACTTCAGAAACAACCCAGACCATGCTCAAAAGCACTCAGACAACAAAAAAAGGAGACAACAACTGAGAAAGAAAGATTTTTTATTACAAATGTCATCAAAGGACATAGGGTTATAGATGTTACAAGACCCAACGAACGCAGTACTATGACGAGCAAGGTAGCAACAAAGAGCATAGGCAAAACTCGGCTCTAGAAATGATTACGTGCTCCTAGCCACAACACGGCAGAAGACAACCAACTCAGATACACTATTTTCTTCAAAGGAAGGACGCAGTGCATTCAAGACGGATATCAGCAGCACAGTGGGACAACCCGGACCAGGTGAGGATCACAGACATCAGTCTACCCAAGCCTGGTGTGATCCTAGATCAGACGATGATCTGCACTAGACAATCGCAAGGCAGTGTGGGAGGATCAACTCAAAGCTACTAGATGATGGAATGCATCCCACATCATAAGACTTCTTCCACCTGCCACCACGTACTACCTGGTTCAATGCTGTCGCGAGATTAGTCTACCTCTAATCTCAATCACAAGACTTCTTCCACTTACTACAAGACTTACAAGACTCACCACTCACACGCTGGGGACTGTTGTACTTCACAAACTATCATAATCATGACTACGGAGGCTTTAGACTATACAATAAGACACTTGATGAATAGAAGCAGCACGCCAGGAGGATATTTATAGGCCAAAGAGCGGTGTACATAGACTAGGAGCACCAATACAACAAGCTTGACAAAGGTCTCAGTGAAAAGACAGAAAGGAGTAAGAAGAAGACACGCGCGTAAGAAAACCATATTGAAGGACAAGCATATTCGAAAGAATATACCAACACTATACATCTCGTGAATATATAGAATTCAATCCAACCACCAACCACCACCAACATCGAATATAAATTTGGCTACCTAAGAAGACAATAGAAGACCCTCTATCCGAGTTCTTAATGATCAAAAAGAACCCGGAAAGATGCTCGGGGGCTGCAGAGTACATATCCTAAGAAGAGGTTTTTAGTTTTTTCGACAACCAAAGTTCAAGACGCTCTAACTCTTTGTTCCAAATAGCAAGAGGCTCAGGGGCTACACTTAGTGAGTGCGCTTTTTCTTTGAAAAATCGCATGTCGCTTGAGAGACTTCATCAAAACAAGACCACTTTAAGGCTTCATGTCGAAAGAACCCAAAATGAAGGAAGTCTTCGAGTTCAACCATGAAATGCTCGGGGGCTTGTCGATGCAGGACCCACAGTGTTCCCCAACAATGTGACTACAAGTCATGGGCCCTGCCCTGGCCCACCAACTAGAGCTAGGAGAGATGTAGCATCCACTACATCGAATCTGAGTAGAATAGGCCAGACTAGCTGGATTCCTATGTAAAGTAACTTATGTATCTAGTTCAGGACACCTTCTTTGGATCTGACTAGAATTATAACCGCACCACAGCCTTCTCTACCAATATAAAGAGAGGCTATGGGCACGCTTGTAACAAGAGTCAATACAACACAATCAATCCAACGCAAAGGCTAACGCCGACTAGACGTAGGATTATTACTCGATCACCGATCGAGGGCCCAAACCAATATAAATCGACTGTCTCTGCGTTCATCATTGAGTTCTAGCACACACTGAAGCCTGAACAACTATCCTGGGTACCCCCGTGGTAGGCTATTGGTGGTCAAACACCGACACAGATAAAAAGTCTTCTTCTAACAGAGAATTGCAATGAGACTTCCTGCTCAAGGCAACAGCAACAACATTCACCTTGCCAGGATGATAATGCACTTGAAGATTATAGTCCTTGATTAACTCTAGCCATCTTCTTTGTCGCATATTCAGTTCTGGTTGAGTAAAGATGTACTTAAGACTTTTATGATCAGTATAGATGTGACACACATTGCCTAGCAAGTAGTCTCTCCAAATTTTTAGAGCATGGACCACCGCAGGTAGCTCTAAGTCATGAGTAGGATAATTGACTTCATGGTTCCTTAGCTGACATGAGGCATAAGCGATGACTCAGCCTTCCTGCATAAGAACACAGCCTAAACTAGTACCTAATGCATCTCAAAACACATCAAACGGTTTCTCGATATTAGGTTGTGCTAGAACAGGAGTGGAAGTGAATAAAGTCCACAAAGTGTGGAAAGCTTCTTCACACTCTGGAACCAAAATAATGTTCTCATCTTTCTGGAGCAACCTCATCATGGGCTTGGCTATTTTGGAGAATTCTAGGATGAAGCAACAATAATAGCTAGCCAACCCAAGAAAACTCCAAACTTCATGAACCGAAGTCAGGGCCTTCCAATCCAATACTTCCCTTACCTTGGTCGGATCTACAAAGATTCCCTCATCAGACAACATATGACCTAGGAAAGGTACTTTCTTTAACCAGAACTCACACTTTCTGAACTTGGCATAAAGCTTATGTTCTCGTAATCTGGTTAAGACAACCCTCACATGCTCAGCATGATCTTCTTCATTTTTAGAATAAACCAGGATATCATCAATGACTATGACCACAAACTTATCCAACTTAGGCATGAACACTGAATTCATCAGATACATGAAGTGTGCAGGAGCATTTGTCAACCCAAAAGACATGACAAGATACTCATACAAATGGTATCAAGTAGAAAAAACCGTCTTAGGTATGTCCTCTGGTCGAATCTTAATTTGATGACAACCAAATCTCAAATCAATCTTAGAGAATACCTTAGCTTTAGACAACTGATCAAACAACATATCAATGCGAGGAAATGGATAATTATTCTTGATTGTGACTACATTGAGTGGCAGATAATCCACACACATGCACAAAGATTGGTCCTTCTTCTTCACAAAGATGGGGAGACACCCCCATGGAGATGAACTAGGGCGAATGAGATCTTTCTTCAAGAGTTCATTCACGGAACCTTAAGCTCTGCTAATTCGTCGGTGGCATTCTATGAGGTCTTCTAGAGATGGGTGCAGTACCAGGAATTAGCTCAATCTTAAATTTCACATCTCAATCCAGATGTAAGCCAAGAAATTCATCGGGAAAACTCACACACTACAGGAACATTAGCAATGGTCTTGGCTTGGACAATAGTAGACACATTGTGGAGGTCAATATCCCTAGGAAGCGGTACTAGGAAAGCCTTCTTATTGATAGGATCCCTCAACATAACAACTCTAGTAGAGGTATCGATAAGAACTCCATTACCACTCATCCATTTCATTCGCAAAATTACATCTATTCCCAATGCGAGCAAAATGATAAGATCAACGGTATACACTCGGCCACCTATTTCAATACACACCTCTTTCACTATCTGATTGGTAGAGATATTGTTTCTAGCTGCACTAATATAATAGCCACCCTTGTCTATAGTAGTTACCTTCTGAACATACTTGGATGCAAATGTGGGACTCATGAAAGAATGCGAAGCACCCGAATCAAACAATAAAACTACTGGATGTTGGTTCACAAGAAACTTACCAGTAGTGACAACTTCACCCGAAGGAATTTCTTCTAAGGTGGTGAAGTAAACACACCCTGAGCATGTATTTGCATTGCCTTGCCTCTGATTGTTGTTCCTCTTATTAGGATAATAATAGTTCTTTGCTGAATGACCAGACATATCATAATTCCAGCAGGGCTTGTTGCTTGGTGGCACATTTGAGTTGCTCTGCCTAGTGGTGCCCTTTCAAAGAGCAATGGTGTAAGCCTTACGAAATCCAGTCTTTGCCTGATTCTTCTTCTGTGGTGGATGATGCCTTGTAGCTGCCACCAGGTGGGCAAAACTGAGGCCTTGCTGCCACTGGAGCTTTGGCCTGAGATGCACCTACCTCATAGGCCCTCTTGTGACTTTTGGAAGGTGAATAAATAGCATTATTGTTCTCTTGAGTCAGGGCATCTCTTACAAATTTATTGAAAGTAGCACACTTGCTGTTTCCCAAAGTTTTCATCAGTTTAGGGCTAAGCTCTCTCTTAAAGCTAGCAATCTTCTTTGCATTGGTATCCATGAACTCGGTAGCATACCTTGATAGGTTGTTGAAAGCCTTCAAGTATTCATTCAAGCTCTTGGTGCCTTGTGTCAACTTCATAAACTCGGTGTGCTTGATAGCCATGAGACCAGGGGGAATATAATGTCCTCGAAAAGCACTCTTGAACTGATCCCAAGTAACCTGAGCATTCATAGGCAAGGTAGATCGGTGGTGACTCCACCAAACACCTGCAGGTCCCAACAACTGATGGGAAGCATACTCCGCCTTCATCACTTCCGTCACCCTGAGCAAACAAAACTTCTGCTTGAGAGTGTTTAGCCATTCATCTACTGTAACATCCCGGCCTAGGGTTTAACAGGAGTAATAGGATACTCATATCAACAAGTTGCAACTTCTTTTCCGGAAGCCCATCTCCAAACAACTCCAAAGTTAAGCGTGCTTAGTCTAGAGCGATGGGTGACCGACCAGGAAGTTCTTCCCGGGTGCGCACGAGTGAGGACAAAGTGCGTAGAAAAAAACTTGTGTTGGTCTGTGAGGGCAGTCTATATTCTAGAAAAGTGACCAGATGTAAGCGGGTTCGGCCTCAAGGAGGTGGGACGTTACAGAATGGTATCAGAGCCGACTCTCACGGTTTCACGGGCGCGTGTGTCACAGTTGCGCAGGCATGGTGCGCATGGCTGGTGTGGACCCAGAGTGGTCACACAGCATGGCACATGCGCTGGCACTGGACATACGGACGTGGCCAAGAGAGGACATTCCTGGCTTGGGATTGACCGACGAGGACGTCGGTTTCTTAAGGTGGTGAGGATGTAACATCCCGGCCCAGGGTTTAACAGGAGTAATAGGATACTCATATCAACAAGTTGCAACTTCTTTTCCGGAAGCCCATCTCCAAACAACTCCAAAGTTAAGCGTGCTTGGTCTGGAGCGATGGGTGACCGACCGGGAAGTTCTTCCCGGGTGCGCACGAGTGAGGACAAAGTGCGCAGAAAAAACTTGTGTTGGTCTGTGAGGGCAGTCTATATTCTAGAAAAGTGACCAGATGTAAGCGGGTCCGGCCTCAAGGAGGTGGGACGTTACATCTACCTGTAGCGGCCCATCTGCTTCCTTGAAGATAGCAAGCTTTGTATCTAGGAAATCCTTGAAATCACTACATTGATTTGGCTCAGGTCCCTGACGGACATTGCGACCATCACGGTTAGCCATGTTGCAGAGTGCGTCAGCGAAAGCACGCTAGCCCTGAACGGGCATGGCCATGAGCTCCGCAAGAGTGGGTGGTGGCGGCGGAAGGTCCTCATTGCCGCTAGCCCCACTAGAGGAACAGAGGTTACGGGGCATATGTAAATGCATAGCCTGTAATTATTGATGATGTTAGAAAAATTGTAGAGGAATCATGTAAATATGCCAAATTGAATTCATTGGAGAGAATAATTCATACAGTAAACAGAGGTACAATAATTCATTTCCACAACATAACATCATCAATTATATTACTTGGCGCAACCTTGCAACACGTTCACCAACATGCCAACATTTACCAACAGCTAAGCTAGAATTTATTTAGTTGCTCACATTCACATGGAGCAAACATGCAAGTCTGATAGACTACATCAAGCCACAAAGTAGGTTCCAACCTTACATAAGAGTACATAGAGGTTTCGATATTACATCACGATACTAGCTAAGATTATGCTACATGTCCATTGCACGAGAGATAACAAAAGACAAGAATTAGCACATCTAGCTAAGTGCTAAAGCTCAACTATGCATCCTCATCGGTGTTAGGATCATACACTCCATTACCATCATCATCCTCAACAGGCTCAAGTTCCTCATCTTCGCCTTCTTTCTTGGGTACAGCTGCGGCATTGGCATCTACTTCTATGCGCTCATCATTAGCAAGGATCACCTGAGGTCCCAAGTTTGGATAAGCGGGGATGGGGTGAGGAATTGGATTTGCCAGGTTGTTGAGATGATGCACATCAACCTGTAGTTCCTCGATCTGGTGAAGAAGCTCATTCTCCTTGATTTTTGCCTAAAATCTAGCCATGATCCTAGCATTATTTCTAATTTGTACCAGACGAATTGCGTCATCCCTCTCAGTTTGGATAGCTCTCACATCAGCCCAAGTTGCATTCCTCTGAGCATGAGCTTCGTCCCTTTCTCTCATGGCATTCACAAACTAGTTCCTCTGAGCCTCCAATGTCGTCATAGCATTGGCTATGTGAGTTTGGGCATCTCTAGCTGCCCTCCTAAGACTCCGCACATGCCTTTGTAGCCTACACTGCGCGGTCTGTGCCTGGTGAAGTGCTAACATAGCACTAGAATAGGTTTCCTAATGCGTATAGTACAGCTTCAAGACAGCCATCATAGCACTCATGGCTAATCGGGAGCTTTGTGCCTGCTCCATCTTATTCATTACCAACTGATCATCCCCAAAATCTAGCCAAGCGACCTCTGATGGAGCTACTTGAGGGATGGACCCTGTTGGCCCATTAATCAACTCATCACCAAAGTCCTGACAAATGTCTAACAATACCTCCATTGCTGCCATCTGAGCACCTTCCCATGGGCTTTTCCCATCAAACTCAATACTCCAACCACGTCACTGTCGCCTACCCTCGTGTGGCAGCACGATCACATGAACATCATACCATCTCATTGATCCATTGGTTTCTACCTCATTCCAGGTGTAACGGGGTGGCTCAGGATACCCCATTGACTGCAGCACCCTCCACATCAAAGTAGGAGTGTCAAATGTGTGTAGAAAAGTACTACTCTTGGGAAAAAATGCTAGGGCAGCCATCTACAGCAAAAGGATGCAACCCTTATGAGAGGAATGATTATGAGAGAAGAATTTTAATAAATGGGATAAGCGATTATAAGGGAGGGAGTAATGCAATAATGCAATGAATGAGGAAACATAATGCATGCACGTTCCATACGTCCTCACAAATCATAGGAACAATTTAAAATTCTAGCGGTATATACGGTGGCATACACATGTTCTCTCAATATACATATCTAGCCTAACTACATGTTGTGTTGTTAGTGTACCTGCATAAAAATTCATTGCGGCCCATCCCTACAAGAGATATATATAGCACACAATGAAAGCAGTAAACTAAATACTCTCCATATATACATCCCTAGATATATATACTTCGGTATCATAGCTGCCCGACAGATATACCTACAATTAAGTACTTTCATAAATACATGGTTGAAACATGTAAATATGCCAGTAACCACAGCTAACTCTCCCCTAGACCAACGGTTGGATGGTCATGCTCTCACAACTCACACTTACCTGAGCGTAGAGGTATTTGATCCATACATTACCACCTAAGCGGATGGCATCCATACAATTGCACGCCGTATGAACAACGAAATAGAAAAGAAAACAGTCAACCCTCAAAGTTAGTACTTAAATAAGCCACCTAAGAGCCCTTATTTGGGCATAGAGGATATGACCACTGGCACACTTAGTTAAAAATTTCAGATTTGAACACACCTATATATAATAGCTATAAGTTGCTAAAAACTTATTTTTACATACAAAAGCTTTTGTTTTTAAATACCCATATGACATGTTTAATGTTGAACTTTACTCCGATGCTAGCTGTAACAGAACCATCCAAATTATAAGAGCACAAGTTCAAAAACAATCATCGAAGTGATCAAATTGTCATACTTGAGCCCATATAACTCCGGTAGTCTAATGAAATCAAGACAGATTTCAAACCAACCAACGATAAGCCAAGATCTACATGATTCAACATAACACATCACATGTTACAACATTTCACAAGTAGCTCACAAGTAGCTCACATACATTGGAGTAACATAAGTTTTTACAAACCATGTTTGAAAGTAGTGGAAGCAAATAGTTTAAACCATCACACACACACTTAGTTCAAATACAAGCTAGTTCTATGGTCACAGCCAACAAAAGCATCTAGATGAGATAACATAAGAGATCATGCCCATGATCTAGTCTGCATCACCCGCCAAGTAGAGACCATACCTGCAGTAACCTTAATAAAGCATGTCATCTGCAACAAGAGGGAATAAACCCTAAGTACGAGAATGTACTCAGCTAGACTTACACATCATAAAGCAGAAATAAAGTGACACCAAGGAGTACGCAAGGCTGATATATAAGTGGAGCTCGCTTGACAACATTTTGCAAATGAAGCTTATGTAACAAAGAAGTAACCTTTCCTTTCTTAGCAGCAAGTTATGAAAATTAACCTATCATCTAAATTAGCACCTATACTAGAGCAATCACTTGATTAAGATACAAACATTAATAACCATATCAGGTGTAGTAAAGCCATCATCATCATCATCATCTTAACCATCAAGTTCATTTAGTGTTACTACAAGGGAGAAGCTTCGTCAAGTTCTCACTATCCGGGAGAGACGGTGACTCGAATTGATTCCTACCTAGCTGGGGAATTATTCCTAACACAAACCCTGGCATACCTCGTGAGGGCAGCCAAAGGTCACCTTTGGTACAACTCAGGAACCAACTTTGCTGGCCTGATCAGCGCCGCACTCTCAGGGACGCCACTCTACTAGGACATTCGAGACTGGTTACCTACCCTTGGACTCACGCTAATAGCTCCCCGCACATCCTTACTTCTTCAAGGGTGTGCACTTTTACATGTCGACTTCTGGCCTGAGTTGAGCTAATCGGCTTCGCGATCGGAATGACTTATTAGGCTAGCTAAATGTTAGGCATGCATTCAACATGACAAGCAGGCCTCCATGCCTTAGTCCTTAATCGACACAGACGAGGATAGATCCACACACAAGACCTGCTTGCCTTGTTGCTTCACTATCGACATCCTACCTGGTCTTCATTCATTATTAACACATGGTTATTTCCATGATAGCAAATATAGCCAACCATGACAAGACATCTCCTATCTTGTAGGGGACCGAAATCACCTGACACTACCAGTCTAAGAATGGCTAAGCAAGTATTTGATCCTAGACTTAGATAGGATACAAGGTGTAATCACTGGACAAGGAGAGGATATATATGCAACAAGTGTTTCCAACCAACTCCTATAACTTAATGCATCAAACATCATAAGATACTCAAATTGTATTTTGCAAAACATAGGAGGCATAGAATGCTCTGGGGCTTGCCTTACATAAAAGAAGAAGGTTGTTAGTCAGGGCACTCAGGTAGCTCTTCGTCATGGGCTCCTCCTTCAGGTGATAGGACCTCCTGCTCCTCTGCTGCTGGACGCTCCTCCGGGTTCAGCCCCTCAAATTCCAATAGTGTGACTCCCTCCGGAATACCTATTGCAAGCATATGCACAAGATGAATATCATGTATGCACAAGAGATGAAGTGACATGATGAACATATGAACATGTACATGGCTAACAGCAAGATGATATCACAAGATTAACATTCGTTGACCGAGTAGGTGCAAAGCTCTATTCAAATCGCTTTATTGAGTAAGTGCATATCTCTTTTCTAAACATAGATCCAAATGACATGCAACAAGACATTCTGGAAAGCTTATAAAATTGTCTACTTTCATCTTCAAACATGTTAGCATGATTCCCAAGTTAAGAGGGTCAAACAAACACATCTTCCAAAACTACTCCATAAATTCCAGAGAGAAAGCACTTTTAAAGACCAAATTCAGAAGGCCATAACTCACAAATTATATGGACTACGGCCATGAAAATTTAACACAAGCTAGATAAGTGAGTTATCTACAACTTTGTTATAAACAAGTTTCATAGAAAACATCATCTTCATGATGTAATTGGCTTAACCCTAGAAACTATCTAGAAAGTCACTGTTAGTGAAAATTAGGGAAATAATATTTCACTACATACAAGAAGTTGGGTACTACCAATGTTACCAATAGTTAACATACCTCAAATGAACACTAGAAAACATAGTGGTCATCCCTAAATAAATTCTTTTCATGCCTTTATTAATTTATTTAGATAATTAGGTGAAATAATAAACATATATCAAAAGCGCATAGAAAATTTTACAAAAGTTATAGTAGCTTATATATGCTACAATTGGCTGCTGTACAAATTTCATAGTATTTGAACATGTATAACATCCTACACAAAAATGACAAGCCAACAAGGCTTATAATGGCATAAATAGAAAACCCTATTAAAAAGTGTCAAACAACAGATGTTATATTTTTCTTAGCTTCATCATAACACAATAACACTGTACAATAAATTTCATGCTCATTGGTTCCATATTTTTACCATGAAAAATAGCATAAGAAACTAGTATTTATTCAAAGGAAATTAATAACTCAAACATTCACCACCCAAAAATCATGAGATTTTTACTCCAGCACTCATAAATCAAGTCTAGCCTCCCATAAAATTTTCACCACAAAAGGAGCACTATGGCTAGGGTTAAGAATTTCCCTTTGAAACACCCTAAATAAAAGATATAATTAAAAACAGTGAAAACTTTCCACTAAACACTGTCCTATTATGACCCTATCAGGTAGATCCACTCACAAGGATTCCAAAAAGTCTTCATCTATATTTTCTAATTTTTCTATGAATTTATATGATTTTCCAAAGTTCAAACAAATTTCTAAAACAAGAAATAATTTGAATCCAGCACACAGTCGCTGACATGTTGGACCCGTGAGTCAGGGGATCCCACTCGACTGCAAAATAGAGACAGGGGAGGGGGAATGGTCGATGATTTCTCACCGTCGGCAAGGAATCTGGTGATGAGGATGGCACCACCGTGATCCACTCATCAAGCCACATCGATTGAGGTACCTATGGTGACCTAGGGTTCACTAGAGCAGGCTTGTCGTCGACCATGGTGGCACGGTGGCACTACCCACTGGCGCATCGGCTAGCCCCGGCCATAGTAGGACTAGGTGAGGATGTCTACACCCCACGGTGACGTAGCGGAGCTACCGAGGTGAACTAGAGCTCTGGTGGTGTGGCGATGAGCTCTGCTCGCGTGCGTGTCCTGGCGGCGACCATGGAGCGGCGGTGTGCTGCTATGTTTTGGTGAGGTTGGCTCGGTAGTGGCTTAACTGGCTAGGGATCTAGTATCTACAAATCGAGGGAAACACTAGGCGAGAGGGGGACGGACTGAGGTACACAGACAAGGGCCGGCCGCTGCGAGCTCAAAGCTCGGTGGACACTGATCATGGTGGACGGCAACGGAAGTGGAAAAAATGCCTTTACCTCAGCTCGATTCACGTGGTGAGTTGGTCAGCGAGGTAGAGTAGAGCAAGGTGAAGCTGTAAGCTAAGTGGAGCGAGCAATGGTGTGGCTAAGCTTGGGCTAACCGATGGTAACGGCGCACGGTGGCAGGGGCGTCAAGGTTACTCCGACGAGCTCACGGAGAGAGTAGGAGGGAAGTGAGGCGAATGGGACAGTAGCAGTGCGTTGCCCTAGCCTTCAGCACTGCCCGAGCATGCGTGTGGACGTAGAGACGGCACGTGGAAACCATGCGACGCTCAAGTCCTGCATCCGGTCGGCCATGACCATTTGAAAACGATCATCAGGCTCCTAATGCCCGACTGAAACAACTATATTTGGTGATCATTACCTAACAAACCAGCTTGAGTTGGCAAAAACCATAGTAACAAAAATTGTAGAGCTACATGAGGTCTACAAGTTTGATTATACACACTTGAGCTAGTTCAGCTTGGTTTGCAAACTATGTAATGGAACCGTCTAAATTATAAGAGCACAAGTACAAAAACAATCACCGAAATGATCAAATTCTCGCACTTGAGCCCATATAACTCCGGTAGTCCAATGAAATCACGAGGGATTTCAAACCAACCAACATACAAGCAAGATCGTAGTGATTCAACATAACAAGTCACATGTTACAACCATTTCACAAGTAATTCAATATACATCGGAGTTCAACGTAGTTATTACAACTTAACTTGAAAAGTAGCGAAAGCAAAGTAATTGGAAACTAACATTTCTCTGATTTCAAATACATGCTAGTACCAAGGTCGACTTCCAACAAAAGCATTAGAGGCAAGATGAATAAGAAGGATCATGCCCATGATCACACTCTGCCACAAAGGCAGGAGCCAACCAACTCTTGCAGTCATCGTGATACATCACAACCTGCAACAAGTGGGGATAAAACCCTGAGTACGAGAAGGTACTCAGCTAGACTTACCCGTCAGAAACCAGAAATAGAGTGACACCAAGGATCATGCAAGGCTAATATAAAGTGGGCTAGCTTGACAACATTTTGCATAAAAGCTTAATATAGATAAGTAATCATTAATGCTTAAGCATCAAGTTAATAATCATTAACATGTCATCTATATTAGCACCTATACTAGAGCACTCGCTTGATTAGGAGCAAACAATATTAACCATAGCAGGTATAAATTGAGGCAACATTTAATTCATCATCCAATTAACCATCCGTTCAATTAAGTGAATCTACGTTGCCGCTGCTCAAGTCAAGTGCTCACTAACTGGGAGCGACGGTGATTCGAATCGAATTCCTATCTAGCTAGAGGGGTATTTCTAACACTCACCGAGTCACGCCTAGCGAGGGCTGCTCAGGTCACCTTAGGTACCATTCAGGAAAGAGCGGGTTCGACTGATGCTGCATCCCCAAGGGCAACACTCTGCCAGGATGATAGGGACTCTAACCTCCCCTTGGTCTTATGCCAATGTCCCCAAGCACATCCTTACTACCTCCAAGATGCGACCCACCATTCGATTCCTGGCCTGAATTGTATTACTCGGATTCACGGTCGGAACGACTTATCTGGCCAACAAAGTGTTAGATTGCGTTCAACATGACTGAAGGATGTACAACGAATCGGTCCTTAAACGACTCAGACGAGGATAGATCCACACCCAAGACCTCCATGCCTTGTTGCTTCAGTATCGTCATCCCGCTCGGTCTCATTTCATTTTATTAACACATGGTTCCATTTCATGATAGCAAATATAGCCAACCATGGCATATATGAATATTCCTATATCTCGCAGGTGATAGGAAATCACCTGACTTCTATCGTTTAAAGCAGGGCTAAGCATCTACTCGATCCTAGTCTATGTAGGATTCAAGGATTCATATATCTAGACAAGGAGTGATATAATGCAGCAAGGTTTTCAACCAACTCCTACCACTTAATGCAACAATACTTATAACATATATAGAATTAATTGCTTTGAAGGTAGGAGGCTTATAATGCTCCAGTGCTTGCCTGGGATCCGACTCAAGTCAGAGTTTGTCAGAAGAACTTGCTTGGCGAGCATTACCTCAATCTATCACTTGTCCGGTCCTTCTATCTTGGGGATGGATCCACCAACTCCATCTTCGGGTTTGGCTCCACCTTAGGTCCTTCACGTGCTTTAGCTAGCGTACCTAAATGAGGTGCAACAATGCATATGTATGAATGCATAGAAGTGCAATAAACAAAGTAATCAAGTAAACATACCAAAGTTCACGTAAGCACCTAGAGCTAATTAACTTAATCCTCATTAAGGTATAACATAGAAGAGGGCAAGCACATCAATCAAGAAACAAGTCTCACAGGATCACAGGGTACCACCCAAGTATCAAGTAGTGACACCAACATACTTATGTAACTCAAACTAATGTTAACAGAAAAACTTAGATTTACAATTAGCATGAACAGTCCAGAAATAACATCATTCTAGGAGCTACATAATTCCAAATGACATGCAAGAGGATAATCTAGAAAGCTTATGAAATTCTCTATAATTCATTTAATATCATCTAAGCCTAATTCCTAAGTTTACTATCAAAATTTCATGCCATTTGTACATGTATATCAACCTCTATGAAAAAGACAAATGACCAATACAATAAATCATGTGAGAGCAAGTTAAACCTAAACCTCAACATTTTCTATGAACATAGGACCATAGTATGAATCAACATGATAGAGCAACATCATACTAAGGTAATGGAACAACATTTTCCATTTTATCATTTATATATTATTTATAAGCTATTTATCAAGCCATAAACAAGTTAAATCAATAACTTGATCATACAGTAAGAAATGGCCATGAAATTTATACCACAGTACATTCATAGCATGGAAAGACTACCATAAAAATTTCACATCATTTGGAGCAACACAACTCAAGATATAAAAATGACAAGCAATATAATGTAGATTTCCTTATTTATCAAGGTCAAATCAAAACCTTAAGAAAACAGTGAACAACTAGTGTGTTTGATATTTTTCCTAGCAAGTACATGTCATCACAAAATTAACAAAACAAGAATCATAATTTTTGGAGTTCTAAAACTCAAGATATGGCTCTGGTCAAGTTTATAAGCATTTTTGGAGTACTTTTCAAGATTAAATAGAGACATCAGAAAACATCTACAAACACCTAACATTTTATGACTCCACTGCATAGATCTCTTCTCAAGGTTTCCAAAAAGTCCACATTTGCCATTTTTGGACTTTCCTAGTAGGAGATATGAATTTTCAAAGAAAATCATGAAATCTTGAAATTCAAAACAGAATTCCCCTTACCCTACTAAACTGCTAGGTCTACCCAATAACGTACCCAAACCTACCACTACTTAAACTGACATGCGGGACCCATCGTCCAGCCGGTCCCGCACGTTAGACTGAGACACAGAGGGAGGCGGAGTCCTTCTTCTACCTCTCGACGCCAGGCAGGGGAGGGGGCCAGACTCGCGGCTCCGGCGAGGGGGGTCACCGGCGGCGGTGGCTAAGGGCGGCACGAGCACCAGGGGGTCTCCACACCCTAGCTAGTGCCCCTGGCTCGGCCCAAGGAGACCCGTGGTGGTGTGGCCATGGCAGCAGGCGGCTTGCCGGCCGGTGCTCCAGCGGCGGTCAACTGCGGGGGCGAAGCCAGTGAGGCGAGGAGCTCCGGAGGTGCGGCGTGGTACGGGGAACGTGATGGTGCGGTCGGTTTGGGTGGAGGGAGGCCGGAAGCGATGGAGCGACGGTGGCCTTGGAGCTTGGCCGGGCGGCCATGGCGACGGCGCGCCCTGGTGACCTAGAGCTCGGGCGAGCGTGCGCGCAGGGCAGAGCACGACGAGGCAGAGGCGGCAGTACATGTGACTACAGCGGTGATGGCTCAGAGCTGTGGGAACGCGACGGCCATGAAGCTTCGCGGCGGCATCCATGGCGGCTCCATTTTCGCGAGCCGAGCGCGACGGTGAGGCAAGGAGAGGGCAGAGGGAGTGAGGGAGTGGAGCGAGATGGGGAGGGCGCTCGGGTGCTGCTCTACCCCGGTAGCAGGGCGTAGGGCGCGTGGTGGCATGGTGGGGTGCACTGCCCTGCATGGTTGCCACGGAGGCAAGACGTCGAACACGTTGCGGGCGACGTGGTAGGCATCTTGGGTTCCAGATTTGGGCTATCTACGGACCGAATTTCGTCATGGGCCTTGCAACAAAGTTGTTCATTTCGTGATGCCCTACAATTCTTGTTTAAGGACCCTGGTCATTGGAGCAATTGATTAGGGAGTAATTAGACTCTAAGTTGACATTGTCGATGATTAATCTAAACTTCGGTGTTTACTCCAATTAGTTGGTCAACAGTGGTCAAATCAATGTCAACTTTTGGTATATCCTACTCCACGATATAAGCTCCAACTTTTACATTTGGACCTACTCAAGTTGCTTAATGAAAACTCAAGAACGCGGGATGCCAATCAAGTTGTCACTACTTGGACTTAAATATTTCTAAGTCTGAAATCATTTAGCAGATCTAAAATGGTGATCCCTGTTTGGCAAGCTTGGAGATAGATTTAGACTTTGGTCTTTTAACCAAGTTTGTTGTATACAACTCAAGCTACAACTTTAATTCAAAGACCTTCTACTGGTTTGGCCTGGTTAAGAAGATACACAGCTCCAAACTAGGGTACTTTAAACTAAAACACAGTTTTGACTTAGCCAAATTCTGGACCTTGAAAACAGCACTAAGTTGATTCTTGTGAGCTCTATTTGACTAGGTTAGAGGCCAAAATAACTCTTGACCATTAAACAAAGTTTGTTCTATACAATATGAACTACAACTTTTCTTTAAGGTCAAACCTCATAACTGGTACAGAAGTCAAACTTTCACCTTGGTCAAAGTAGTAACTCGATAAAGCCTAAACTAGGGTTTTAGGCCAATCGGGGCATTTTCTTGACATTTGCTCAACATGAACCCTTCATGACTTTTGTTGTAGAGTTCATCTAGAGTCCTTTGGATAAGTTTGCAAGGTTTGGTTGATGATCTATAATTCCATTCACTTAATCATGCCCTTCCAATAGGAATAGAACTTATCATTTCATGTGACTTTTTTATTCTAAACTTCATGAAACTTTTCCAGGGATCAATATAGATAGGTACTAAGGTGAGACACATGAATATATTGCAATAACACCACCCAAGCATATATCTTGAAAAAGGGCCTATATGTAAAGCAATAGTGCAACATCCAACTTTAGGTTAGGCTCATCTCCATAGGTTGACCTTGCCATCGTCATCTCCATGTAATCTACCCTGTTTTGAGCTCAAACCCACTGCTTAGTGAGTGACAAACACCTAGGGTGTTACAAACTACACCGCTCTAAACTGGGTTACATGAAAATTATAAGTCACCTGTGAGTTAGAATATTTTCTAAGTGCCAAAACAACATTGAAATATGACTTGTGGGCCCTTTTTGAACATGTTCTGCTCATTTCTAGCTCAAGGTCATTAAATAACTTTTGTTCCTTATAAAATTTTATACAACTTTGCTTAAGGGTGCATAACCATGCAATCAATCTATGGTACTGTTCCAGTTTAGTCAAACAGAAGGACTCAAGAGGAGCTCCAAGTCAAGCTAAACCCTAGAAGCATAATTAGGCAAATTGATCAACATGAACAGTGTTCCATTAGATATCCTAAGTGTAGCTAATGTGTTTTAGTGACCCAACATCAACCACTTGCATTAGTCAACCCATAATCATAAGCATACATACATTGAAACATAGTGTGACAAGGTATGCTTCATATGTTTCAAAGCAATGTTTCAGATGTTGCAAGGCAATGTTTCATATGTAAATGCTCAATTATGAATGAATGATGCTTATGCTCATGTAATGCAAGTGAAATTATGCAAGTCTAACACCTAGGGTGTTGCACTGCCCCCCTAGAGGAGACCTCTACATTTGCCATAAGTCAAGAATAGACTAGAAATTAGGGTTTCTATAGATTAGAGAGAGCTCTAGTTCTTCAAGTTCTTAGTATAGGCTTTCTAGCAAGGTTCAATCAGGATTATGGACTTGTCGTCTAGAGATTGCTATTAGCCATTGTATCTCTTTATTTATGACTTTGTGCTACTTTAAGATTATGTTGCTATTTGCTATGTTCCTAGTTTGATCTAGTTTATTGCTTGGTATAGTTATGATTGATGATGAATTTATGCATATATTAATAGAGCGCTTAATTCTGTACTTAAGTGAGTTAGGTGGTTGACACTATGTAAGCGTGGTGCTTAGATATTGTTTGCCTATGGATGCACTCTATATGCTAGGTCATGTGATAGATTGCGGATGTGACACTCCTGTTGAGTCCTTTGTAGTCCACTCCCCATGTATAGAACAAGTAGAACCTCAGTTACGAAGGAAGGGAAAGCTCTGTTCTCAAACTATCCTAAGTAATGTTCCTTATGCATAGATCCAAAGTTAGTTATATTATAGATGAGAGTAAACATGCTTGAGTGTAAAAAAGACTTAGTAATTAGGAATGACATAGGAATCTTTTGCTCTTACCGAATCTCGAGCTTAGTCATACTACAATTGTGAGTCTCTGTTTCTATCTCTGGAATACCTTTGTTACCTTGTATTTATCATTTATTTATCACTTGACTTACCCCTGCTAAAGCATAAGAGTGGTTTGGATCATAAGTATTCATATTAGTTAATGTCTCAATGTCAACTCAACCCCATAGCTCTTCCTTGTGGATTAAATATAAATAACGATACTCGGTATACTCCCGGGTGAAATGCTATAATGGTAATTTATCTATGCTCTTGCGGATACCTAACTTTAATATTATTTTCTTAGAGTTTATAAGTGGCATTCATAATTTACCAACAAAGCATTTCTGGCATCATGCTAGGGATGACAACTTAGTAAGAGTGATGCTAAGAAATGCCAACAAGCATTTCTGACGCCGTTGCCGGGGAAGAGCAATATGACATAAGAGAATTGACAAATAAATACTTCTTGATAAGACCATAACCTTTGCTTTAGTAGGCTTACCCATGTCTATTTTGTTCATATCTTATATAGGGTAAGTGCAGGATTGGTTGTGATCCAACAACTCTCATCAATCAGAAACAACCAAATCAAGAGGAAGCTCAACACTAGTTTTTGAAGGTATGGCTGACAAGACTTTGCACGAGTTCTCTGCTCTAAGCACCGAGAACATTCGCATTGGACCAACAATCAAAATCAACAACCTTGAGTTTGAGCTCAAGCCAAGCCTCATCAGTATGGTGCAAGCTACCCCATTCAGTGGAAAGGCACATGAAGATGCTTGTGCACATCTTTAGAATTTCCTAGAGATTAGTAGCACTATCGTCATCAAGAACATTGCTCAAGACATCATACTACTTCATTTGTTCCCCTTCTCACTAGTGGAAAGAGCGAAGCAGTGGTTCTACACCAACAAAGATCACCTTGACTTTGCTTCCGCTACTTTTCAAGTTAAGTTGTAATAACTACGTTGAACTCTGATGTATATTGAATTACTTGTGAAATGGTTGTAACATGTGACTTGTTATGTTGAATCACTATGATCTTGGCTGGTATGTTGGTTGGTTTGAAATCCCTCATGATTTCATTGGACTACCAGAGTTATATGGGCTCAAGTGCGAGAATTTGATCACTTCGGTGATTGTTTTTGTACTTGTGCTCTTATAATTTGGACGGTTCTGTTACAACGTCCATTGTTATTGTAAAAAGTACTCTTATTTGTGGACATGATGTATGGATGTAATGATTGTATATGTATATGCTTTGTGTTGAGTAAGCTATTAAGCCCTAGGTGAATTAGTAACATTATACAATTCTATCACCGTTGGATGTAAGCGCCGTTGATGTATCACCGCCACTATTCGTCTAATGTGGCAGGGATCAATAGTGTATCACCACCGAATCACTTAGTAACCCAACACAAATTAAAGGACCATCAAAGGCATATCATACAACAAGGTGACAATGACTATGACCTTTGAACAGATAGTTCATATGCCAAAGCAATGGTGATGTTGACCTCAACACAGACATGCTGAATGTCAAAGCGACGGTGAACGTCCACTGCACATATTCAGGTTGTTGTGCAATGCGATGGTGAACATGACCATTACATAGGCGGTTGGACACCCAAACGATGGTGTTGTTCACCTTGACACAAATGTATCGGATGTAAAAGTGACAATGAACCCGCACTGCACACAATAGGGTCATGGTGCAAGGCAACGATGATTATCATAATTAGAGTTGGATCATAAAACCAATATGACGGTGTTGAGGTCCTTCACATTTGGTTGTTAGCCGACGATGATGCCTTTGACTATCACCATCGAGTGTTTACTACCAAGGCCAAAAATTGGCTATGATGGGGGTTACAGGCCGACCGTGTAGGTCTGCTATAGTAGTGTATGCTTCAAAAACTAACTCTATTATAGTGGAATACATAGGATGGATAGGGCTTTCACCACCTATCAATGACTACCACTAACTATCCGGAGAGCTAGCCACGATCTAAGGTACCCTATAGTATAAGCATCATGATTACACTATTGGATACTACTCTAATCTTGCACAAAGACTAGAGCACCAGCTAGTGATGAGGATCCCACACTACTAGGAACTTACTAGGCTAAACAAGATATAACTAGTATAACCAAAGTATAACTAAAGCTCAGAAATAGTATGCGAAGCAAGTAGAATTGAAAGAGTGCTTGAATATAAAGTAGTATATATTGAAATGGATAAAGTCTTACAAGAAAGTACAAGAACTACACTAGAGACTCCTAAAGACTGCTTCTGGACTCTAAGCTGAGCTTAGTTCACTCTAACTTCCACTACTAGCATAACTAATTAGAGGACTAATAGTGACTCTTTCTTCTCTTTTGCACTTGATACTCTACTTGTGTGTTTACAAATGAGCCAAACACCCCTATTTATAGTAAATATGAGAGGGGGTGCATTCGTAGGTAGAGGAGAGGCAGTAGAGCTACCTCATGGGGTCGGGCGATGCCATATGGCATTGGCCGACCCTTGGATTCCACGCCGACATTGCATCCAACAGTTGTGGTGACTTCCTTGTGTCGGTTGGAGCTATCCTAAGTCAGTTGTATAGTGGTTGCATGCTTCCCTTTTGACTTCTAGGCCCATGGATCCTTGGGGAGCTCCATGGAGGCCCTTGGATTGAACCAACTTGAGATCAACGTGTATGATTTCACCAAATTGTGTTTGTTGGTTTGTTGGTGGTCACTAACGACCATTTCTAACGCCAATTTAAGTCCAAAATAGGAGAAATGAACATACTTTTTGACACATATGCATGTACTATTAACGTAATTCCACGTGTATTGGAGAAAACATGTTTTGTAGGTCACACATTCAAATACAAGTGGAAAATAAACAAAACCAAGCAAAATATGCTATCTAGAAAGCATAATGTAGATTCTATATCAAGAAGACAAGCAAAGGCCCATCGTCGTACAACATCTGGGCCGAGCACCACCGAGGGAGCAGCCTAGGCCCGGCTAGCAACCCACCAGAGCAAGGCGGTGGCTGACGGGGCTAGCCCTGGAGCGGCTGCACGAGGGTGCTCCTGCACCCCTAGCACCGCCTCTTGGGCTCACCTTGCTCCGACAGTTGCATGACAGCATGTAGAGGTGGCTTAGGGTGGTTTCCTATTTTACTACGCACCAAACCGACCTGAAGCTACTTTAAATAGATGGGTTGAGCTCTCCCTCACACACAACTCATTTGCAGCCAAGCACCTCACACCACATCTTGTACTCTTTTAGTTCTTAGTAGTAGTCTTGTAGCTAGCAAAAGCTACCTAGGAGATCTTGTCTCCTTGGAAGAAGAGAAAGATCTTGGTTTATGAATACTATGAAGAGTTCTTCCAAAGTCTTGCTCTTATATTATTTATATAGCAATGCAAATGAACTAGAATATAGTTCTCGTGTTATGATCATGATATATGAACTAGTATATAGTTTGTGTGTTATGATCCTGACATGTAAAACTTTATGCTTAATCATTCATATATCTTACATGAGTAGAATTAGGGCTAAGTTGAGGTGGCAGGTCATCATGCCTTCGAGTGTGCCTAAGTCCTTTACCTGTTGATCCGTAGGGTCGAGGACCCAAGGGATTTGGGTAGTTTTTGTATACGCAAGCATGGTGCTTGGGTATGGAGAGATAGATGAATGCATTTCCTACTCCATGGTTGAGGGGTAGGCAGCGGATGGTGATAGCCTTGTCCGTCCCTTGTAATCCCCCACGTTCGGGTAGGTTGTAGGAGTCTAAATTGTCACATGAGATTGCTGGTAGACTAGTACTCGGTGGCCTCCTGACCTATCTTACACTTAGTTCTAGCTCTAACCGTATATGTTGTATGATCATCAACTGTTCTTTGCATGGCTATATTAGAACATGCCAGCTTTGCTTAGGAACATTCTTTTATTCTTTGTTTTCTTTTTATCCTTAGGGTTGGCCTAGATGTGTGTTCACTATCCTTGAATACCGTTTTTACCCCTGTCATGAACTATGGTCCACTATGCAACTATGTAAACTTAATCATGCTCATGCTAGACTCTTAATACCTTGTCATCCTTTGGGAAAATATAAATAACGATACCCTGAATAATTCCGGGTGAAATACTACAACAATAGATCCATGCGCCTGCAAATATTCTCTGTAATCGTTAAGAACTATCGTAGTTGGTGTTTCTTGGTGGTGTTGCTAAGATTAACTCAATCTTAGTAATGGTGTTAAGAAATACCAATAGGCATTTCTGGCGCTGTTGTCGGTGATGAACTTAGAACCTTCTCACTTGGTGATTGCGCTAAGAAATGCCAATAAGCATTTCTAGCATCGTTGCCAGGGAGGGCATAGGTTAAAGGATCTAGCATGACATGACCAAATATCACATGCATGTAATGGTAGCCATAGTTTATGTAGGCTAATTCTGCTTGTTTTCTTCCTGTTCTGGATAAAAATAGGATAGTGTATGAGTGGTTTTGATCTACCGAACAACTACACCGATAATCCGGAGGCACTCCTAAGGAAGAACAGGTCTCACACTGCTTCTTCTTCTGCTACTCCACCGGCAGTTGAACCAGTCACCCTTGTACCATTCGCTACTACTGTCATGGCTATGTCACTCCGCGAGTACTCCACCCCCGCTGTTGCCAACATGCCTGTTGGGCCCGCTGTCAACACGGGCACCAGAAACTTTGAGCTCCGGACTTGCCTCATCACGATGGTACAGGCAAACCAATTCTGTGGTTTGCCAAGCAAGGATGCAAGTGCACACTTGCAACACTTCCTAGAGTCGTGTGACACCATAGTCATCAAAGACGTCGAAGCAGCTAGCATCAGGCTCTGTTTGTTTTCCTTCTCCCTCATGGGGAAGGCGAAACAGTGGAAACCACTAAGACATCATGCCCACTAGCACATAATAGTTATCATGATCCAGTAACACATAATGGTCATCATGCACTCAACACTCATCAAACCGTCAATAATAGTGCATAAAGGACCTATACATACTACACTTAGCATTAACTATAGTCCTAGAATATTCTTTTATTTAATGGCTGAATAAAAATGGGGCAAACCCAATTAAATCGAACACTTTGTTCTCCTTTATACGGAGATTTTCTAGAAGATGCAACAACTTGTTGAAACTAGCATCAGACCAATTGTATTGAGCTTCAGCAACAACAATGGAAGAACAAATCAAAATACCATCCACTCTTTGGTACAATCCTTAGATTCATTGTAGGGCTCCTTCATTGCAGTCTTCAAGGCCTCCATAACTTTAGAAAGGAACATTGAGGGCTCTGAACAACGTTGCAACAATGTCGTGAAGAACTTCAGTTATTTGTTACTATCGACATGGTAACCTCTTCGTCGCCACCTTCGCTACCAAAGGAATCATTAGTGACATCTGGCATAACATAATCAATTTTTAGATAGTGGTGTTGTCCTTTAGCAGGCATATTTCATCCCTCAACAATGGTGTTGTCTGGGTTGCCAATTGTATAAGATGCAGAACTACCCTCTAAATGTTTGGCCCAAATCATGTGTGGCTTCATGAAACCTCGATGAACCAAGTGAGAACTAAAACGGTATGTTCCATGTCAACAAATACAACAATGTTTTATTACAGTATATGCACGACAATATATATATGTGCTCGTCTTCTCTCTGCACACATGTCTCTTCATGACAATAATAAATCTATCAAACTCCAACTAGTATGATGGATCAAGTCTTGATAAATTATACATCCATGACCTTTCCATCCTGAACCATAAAAATATCCACTCACAATGAGTAATTAATTCAGATCTGATAATGCAATAATATATAGGTGTGACTTATTCATTAAATTATTCAAATGATTGAAATAAGAAAGAGACATGCATATTTATAGGAAAAAATATTTGCTCAATGGTCTCATATAACATTCTATATATATGAATAGATATTACAATCACTAAAGCATAATTTAACTTATAACTATGAATAATTAATTAATCTATTTTAATAAACAAATTCATCATCTAAATCTAGATCTATTATCTATTCATTCATGAATGTTGGTCCTGGGATCCATAAATTATGACTTCGATGTTTTATAATGGTAGAAACATGTGAAGCTACCTCACACAAGAAGTTTAGGACACAAACTATAGTTAATACTATGCTAAAAATCCCAAACACCTTGCATTCTCCCTCCATACACAAACCATATTAATCTAGGTCAACTTAGGACATAAATTGTGGAGGATTCATCCAAAAAATATAGGTTAGGCATTAACTAACCTTCTTAAGCAACCTCCTTCAAAGAAATGAAGATCAAACACATCTGTGACACCCCTAGTGTTTGCCTTGCATCACTGCATCAACGTGAGCATTTCATGATCATGTGCATCATCTTATCACATGCATTGTTGTTGAAACATATCATTGAAACATCTACAACATTCTTGTTACATCTATGTTACATGTCCATTCTACGTTTACTAATCATAGGACCATGTTAATGCATCTTGTTATATGTGCTCTGAGTTTGTATTGCTTGGAAACACACAAAACAATGCCTTGAAAATTTCGCAACATGGTTATGTAACATGATGTTTCACTAGTTTTTATAATAGTGTTTCATTACATGATTGCTTAAATACCATGCTTATGTGATGCTACTTGTGATTAGGGCCTTGTCAATAGTTGTAGCATACTAGTATTATAAAATAACCTAGGGTTTATGTTCATGATTTCCTCTAATTCCATCTTGACTCATGTGTTGACCTTGTTGACCTTAGAACCTTTCCTGTTTGACTTTGCAAAAAGTACAGTTTAGAAATCGTGCATGTCTATGCAACCATAACAAAGTTTTGTATAGAATTTTGTGAAGAACAAATGTTGTTCTATAGCCATCTCATGATAATGGCTGGAACCTTCTCTAACATGGCCCACAAGTCAGGGATAGGGGCAGTTTTTCAGCTCTAACATTCAGCTTAGTCTGAAATTGATTTTAGTTTCGAGGTACACCTCTTTGGAGCTTTGTATCTCCCAAACCGTGCTGATTCAGCTCATGTACTAGTAAAGTTGTAACAAGATCTCATGTAGCTCTAGTCAAAACCTCCTTACAACTTTTGTTAGTTCCAGTTGGTTTGAGAGTTTTAGAGCCTCAAAGTTCGCTTGTCAGTCGGTGTTAACTGAATTAGCGTTTCAGTTTCAGTCTAAGTTTGAAATTTTGAACTCATGTAGTGGCCGACACTGATCAGAAGGACGACGTCGCGTGGTCATCTACGTGTAAACGCCGTGCTCGGTTCGCAGGCACGAGGTCGCCACGACGCCCCGATGGCCCCACTTGCCCTCATTCTCCCTCCGTCCCTCCCTGCCTCACTCTGTTCTGGTGAGGTCGCTACCGATAGCATCACCGTGCATTGTGCCGGCGTCGCTGCGCCTAAGCCCACTCCATCTCGCCTTTAGCCCCTCCACCACTCCTACCTGCTCGTGCGCTGCTCGCTTTAGCTAGTAGAAGCAAGGCGCTGCCGCAGTCCTTCCACCGCCGTCGCCATCAACGTTGCCCCGTTGAGCTCGAACCGCACCATGGGCAGCACGGTGTGGTGCCCTGCAGTGCCTCTCCATTGATGTTTCTGCACCGCCGTGTCGAGTGGAATGTGGAGCGCCCATTCGTTCCACCGCTACCGCGGTGAGCGCACCAGAACGCCTTTGCCGCGGAGCTCGCTCCTCCGTGACCGCCATCTCCAGCGATCTTGTCTTCTCTGAGCTCGTCCTTCATTTCTTCCCTATAGCACATGCTTAACACTTCCTAGGGCTAGCTCTAACTGTCAACAAGACGCTACCGCGGGTAGGTTACTCGTCGTCGGAGAACGCTAGTGAGATCACTGTGCCGCCACCACCGCCGCGTCGGTATGCACGCGGCCGCGCTTGTCGAGCATTTCTCTTGCCCCACCTCTTAGCTTGGTCTTTTCATAGTGCCCCCAGGAAGTCGTAGCATCCTCTGTCGGAGTCCGCGGAGGTCGGAGAGCATCGCCGTGCCGCCGGACCCTCTGCTCTGCCGCCATACTCGCCGAAGCCCTAGCTCCGGTGGCATTGTGCCCCTCTTTAGCACCTTGATCAAACCGTCTCGGCTAGGAGGTCACAATGGTGACCTTGATTTGGCCGGAGACCTCGCCGGCGGCGAGGAAATCGCCGGCGAGCGTCCCCTCCCTGTTTCTGCTTTGGGCCAAAAGTTGGGCCGGGTTCCTGAGATGGCCCAATAACCTAGCGGGCTAGTCTGTTTTGCTGAGGCCTGTTTAGTTTTGAGTTTTTCTTTTTCTGAAAATGCAATTTTTGTACAGGAATTTGTAGTAAAATCAAAAAATGCCAAATTTGGACTTTTTGGAAACCTTGTGGAGGGCCCTATGCAGTGGTGTAAAAATATGTTATATGAGTAGTTAGTTTTCTTAAATTTGTATTGCTTTTGTTAGGCACTTTTTTAAATACTGTGATTTTGGTAATTCAATACTCTATATATTGATCCTCTTGATATGAAAATCTTGTGAGATTCTAAACATGCTTTGATGTTGCTCCAGTTAAATTTTCATGAATTTTGGATGTCATATGCTTCTATTATAAATTCTCTTTTGTATATGCTTTATAATGCTTATCCATTTGGTTATTATGATATCTCCAAATCTACTTGTCAACTTGAGCTGAAAATTTTATGGTAGCTTCCAGGTACCAATTATGTGCCTCTGTAATTTTATGAGAATTTTCTGGACACATTTTATAATTAATGTTAATTATGCCTATGCATTTAAATAAATAGAAAAGTCTAATTAAATAAATGTTTACATAAGTAACATGATATGATCTGGTGTTAATTTACCCTGTTCTAAATGATGGTCAAGTTGGTTTGGCCAATTGCAATATTTTTAGGATATGTTATTAGATAATTTTATAATTCATGGATTTCTGGACAGCTTTGAAAGAATTGTATTTGGAGCAATGCTATGATTATTTTCATGCTCTATGTTGTATACAAGAGTTGTAGTAAACTTTATGATGTACCTGCTGTTCAAATTTGGTGACAATTGGCCTAATAGTTTAGGATCTATGCATGTTGTGAGAAGTGTCAAGTTGCAGTTTGCTCTCTATTTACCAAAACAGATTCTGGAAATGTTTGAATTCGACCTAGTAAATTTGTGAATCATACTTTGGTATATGATGATGAAATGTATACAATTTCGTAAGCTTTCCAGAATGTCCTTATTCATGTCCATTGGAGTTATAGAACTCCAGTTATGAATTTTCTTAGCTGCTGCCGTTAACTTGTTGGAAATGCGGAATTTCTGGGATTTTGTTATATGTAGGCTAAGTATGAACTTTGTGGTACTTAGTGGTTATTTATGGATGTGTAAACATGTTAATACCGGAGAGGAGTTTTGCACCTAAGCTTGAAGTGATTTGAATAGAGCACCACCTGACTTGGTCTTGTGTTTGTGTTGTTGCTATGCCATTACATTCGTCTTCACATCATTCATACATGCTCATAAATCATCATGTCATCCTTGGTGCATACATGAAATTCATTTGGTGCATATACATGCAATAGGAGTGCCGAGGATCGGGATATGAGCAAAGTACCGCAAGGACGAACCCCGAAGTTGGAGTCCAACCGAGAGCCGGGGTCCAATCCGACGAACCTAGAGGAAACATGGGAGCCGTTCGTGAAGCCGAACCTGAAGCCATCCTCGTACGGTTAAGGCAAGCCTCAGAGCATTATAAGCCTCCTACTTTCAAAGCAATTAATTATATATATTATATATGTATTATTGCATTAAGTGGTAGGAGTTGATTGGAACCCCTTACTGCATTATATCATTCCTTGTCCAGATATATGAATCCCTGAATCCTATGTAGACACGATCGACTCTATGCTTAGCCCTGCTTGATTAGAACGGTAATGTCAGGTGATCTCCTGTCACCTGCAAGATAGGAAGTATTTGGTCATGGTTGGCTACCGTGGAAAAGAACCAAGTGTTGAAATGAAATGAGACCAGGCGGGATGTCGATAGTGAAGCAACAAGGCATGGAAGTCTTGGGTGTGGAACTATCCCCATCGGTGTCAGTTAAGGACCGATCCGCTATACTTCTTTTGTCATTTTGAATGCAGCCTAACACTTAGCTGCCCGGCCTGAGGTTACCGACCGCGAAGCCGAGTAGCTCAACTTAGGTTGCGAAGCCAAAAAGTGTAAGTCGCCTTGGAGGGGAGCCAGTGGAGTTAAGGGCAACTAAGTTAAAAGTCCTGATCATCCTGACCACTAGTATCCCTGAAAATGCGGCACTATTTGAGCCCATCCTGAGTTATACCAAAGGTTATGTACGACTGCCTTTAGCCGGGTTTGCCAGGTGAGTATCAGGAATACCCTCTCAGCTGAGTTGAAATCGATTCGAATCGCCGTCTCTCTCGGATAGTGAGAAACTTGACAGAGCAGAGGCAACATAGATTTCACTAAATAACTTGATGGTTCAAGAATGACGATGTTGATGGCCTTATTATACTACCATGGTTAATATTGTTTGCTCCTAATAAAGTGATTGCTATAGTACAGGTGCTAATCTAGATGACAGGTTAATAGTAATTAACTGGACGTTTAAAGCAATAATGATTACTTATCTGTACTTAAGCTTTTATCCAAATGTGTCAAGCTAGCCCCACTTATATAAAGCCTTGCATACTCCTTGGTGTCACTTTATTTCTGGTTTTTGGTGGGTAAGTCTAGCTGAGTACATTCTCGTACTCAGGGTTTATTCCCACCTGTTGTAGGTAGCAGATTCGTACATATTGCCGCAAGTATTGTTTGTACCGTGTGGGCGTGAAGACTAGGCCATATGGGCATGGTCTCTGTAGTATCTCTTATCTTGTGCTTTTGCAGGGTGTGACTATGTACTAGCAGTATTTGAACTTTAAATGGTTTCAGAAATTATGTTGCTTCCACTAATCCTACTTTCGTTTTGTAATAAAGTATTTGTACTCCGATGTATGAGATGCATCTGTGAACTGTTGTAACAAGTGATGTGTATGTTGAATCACTATGATCTTGGCTCGTTATGGTTTGGTTTGAAATCCCTCAAGATTTCGTGAACTACCGGAGGTATATGGGCTCAAGTTTGAGAATTTAATCGCTCCAGTGATTGTTTTTGGACTTGTGCTCTTATAATTTGGACGGTTCCGTGACAATATCCCCCTTGCATTTTGAAATTTTTGGACCTCTAAGAATACTAATTATGGAAGGTGGTCTAAATACCACTGCTCAAGGAAGAAGGGTGTAGGAATATTTATACTAGTGTCCGCTTAAGAAAACCACTAGTTTAAATGGTTTTACACAAGTGGTTTGCTTAAGATGTCGCAAGTACAAATAACTATATTTGTACTAGCCGTTTTGTTTACCAGGCACCCCTGTTTATTTATATATATATTTATATAGGTGATAGGTGAGGTCAATTGCTAGTACAAATATGTATATTTATACTAGCGGTGTCCTTATACAAACTGCCAATGGAAAGTCTACACCAATGGTTTCAACTCTTCTTGGTTTTTATGAACTATTAATTAGTGGACAAAAAGCCCCAGCGGCCATAAAAATCGTTTCTATACTAGTGACACCATTTTTTTACCACAAAAGACTGTGGGGGAGGTCCCTACAGTTACGAATTTTCATTAATTTGATGGAAGAACATACTTACATATAGAGCTTAACTGAAAGCATCGAGCCAAACACAAAAGGATAACCACAGGTCATCTTTAAACCTAACCGACTGAAGGTAACATTGATTCTTAAATTTGGCAAGCCAGGTGGTGGGCTTGGGTCATGACGGTTGAAGACCTTGTCATTGCGCATCTTCCACAGCTCCCATTTCACGATCAATACTGCTTCGGTGAAGAAGGGAATGTTCTATACACTCCTCGCATGAATAAACCTGTCCAGTAGCTCCAACGAGACATCCCAGGAAATGTTGATAGGCGCCCAGCACTCCTGTGCAAAGGGTCAATCAAAGAACAAATGATCAATGGTTTCATGCTCCCTAGTGGCACACATGACACAGGTGATCCCACCCTAGATATTTAAGTGTCTTCTTTGCAGCATGGTTTTTGTGTTTAGGCGATCCACAAAAATGAGCCATGCAAAAGACTTCACCCGTGGGGTGCACCTTGATTTCCAAAAAATCTTGAACACTGGGTGTGCCTCAATGTCTCTGAAAGCATGAGAGTAGAATCGGTGAGATGTGTACTTAGAACCCCATACCAGCTTCCATTGATCTCTGGTATTTGAATCATATGGTACTGCCTATAGTTGTGCTTGCAAATCCTCCAGTTCTTCAAGTGCTTGGATGGATAGTGGCAACATGAAGAGGGTGTCCAGATCCTTAGCCTCCATGACTTCAAGGACAGAGATGCCATATTTTCTAGCAAATGAGACCAATCTTGGGTATTTGAGAGCCAAAACATCATCTAACCATAAATCATCCCAAAAGCACACTGAGGCTCCATCACCCAACTCACATTTGGTCACTGATCTGAAGAGAACACTCAAACGCAAGCAAGGATCCTCATGGAGCTCCTCATCCTTTTGGATGTTAGAGGGAGTTTTGCGAGGTGGTTCTTTCCCAGGCTTCTTCTAGGCATCGTCCCTGCTTGTGGCAAAGATTTGGAGGCACGGTGAAGGTTTAGTTATGCCTTGTCCAGTGTCAGGCCCCTAACTTTAGGGTCCTCTATGCATCATGTATCAGTCCCTAGATCAGTAGCTAATACGCACAACTCAACAAGATTGATATAAAAAACCATACTTTTATTTCTAATGGGAAAAGCACATTACATGGTTTGGGTTACATAGCTTAGGCCACTGGCCTTTTATTATATATTAGAGTTCTAAGAAAGTGGTCCTATGTCAACATGGCTGCATTCCTACAGGCAGCTTGGAGTGCGGACGTAACCCTAGCCTTATTCCTTAAGTGTACTCCTCTATCCTAAACATCATGATCCTAGCGTGGCTCTCTCATACGACTCCATCGTCGAGTGTACTCCTAGTATCTTGTCATTGCGTAGCTCTAGAAATTCCATCTAGGTATGCCCTCTTGTAGCTTAACTCCTAAAAACATAGAATGAAGGGGGTTGAGTACATAAAGTACTCAACAAGCCCTAAACTTTGGGTGGAGGAGGATGGAAAGGCTATATGGTGGAGGTGGGATATGGTGGTGGAGGTGGTTGAGGTAGAAGTGGTAGGGTGAAGTAATTATAACTATAGGTTGGACCCTGGCAGAGCATTAGCATTCTCACCAGTTTTTGGGGTTCATTATAATTCACCAAATTAATAAACACTACTACAATAAACTTAACGGAGGCGGGTGCTTTTTACTTTCTAAGGCGGGCGAAGGCAACCACCTCCATCCAAAGGTCATGGTTAATCCGTGAACTACGGTGGCGGTTGCCTAGCCAGCCTTAGTTAAACATTTAACCGAGGCGGGCATCTTACAAATGCCTACCTCGGTTAATGGATTAAAAAACAAAAAAAAGCCTAGAGCCCGCTAGCGAGCCTGTTTCTAAGCCCACTAGTGAACTCGTTTCTACCATCATGAACTACAGCGCCAGCGCCCTCCACCAGATCCGCTGCTCGAGGAATTACCACTTGTAGATCCACCGCCCTCCACCGAATCCGTAGCTCGGGGAGTCGCAACTCCTAAATCCGTGCTGGGAGGTCGATCCATGCTGGGAGGACCTTGATCTCATCGGCAGGAGCCACCGCCATTCGCTGCCCAGAGTAGACCAAGAGAGAGAGAGAGAGAGTAGATTGAAGCCGTCTGTCCACTCGCTATGCCACCATCGCCTTGGATCTAGATCTAGATCTGCAAGGAGACAGAGTGTGAGAGAGGAAGACGGAGAGTAGACCGAGAGAGAGAGGAGACCTGCTTGAGGATAGATCTGGCTGCTGTGTCTTGCTCACCTTGCCGCTATCGGTTCCTAAGCGCCGCCATGAAGGAGCGAGCCGCCTCGTGCATCTGCGTCGTCGGGAGGAAACTGGTCGGCTCGTGCACCGCCAGGATGCTGCATGCTGGGGCCCATGCACTGCTAGGGTAGGGACGCGCACGTGCCGCACACTGGGGCCAGAACGTTGGGGCAGGGTTGTGCGTGCTAGGCCCACCATCCGCTGGAGTAAGGAAGGGGCGCGTCAGCGAGATCTGAGGGAGAGGACCTTGGGCTCACCAGAATCTGCTCAGGAGATGCAAGGGATAGAGTGGACTAGTGGAGGGAGGGAGAGAGTGGAGGAAGGGAGGGTGGAGTCATGGGAATCATGACTCACTCGGCTATGGGCGTCGCTGTAACAGAACCGCCCAATTATACGAGATTAAGTAAGAAAATCATCCAACGGATGGACAATTTACCAAACTTAAGCCCGTATAACCCGGTAGTCCGTGAAATCTCGACGGATTTCAAACCATTTCACATCACAGCCAAGATCGTAATAAGTTCAGCGATTACCTTCATAAGTTACACAGCAGTTTGCGGCACAAAATACATCGGAGTTTAAACATAGTTATTACAAACCAGTTTCAAATAAAGTAGCGGAAGCATTAGTTCAAAGCACACACACACACACATCTTTTCCAAAATACAGTGCCAGCTCGCGATCATCTCCCACAAAAGCATCAGGCGAGGAGTAGTGAGTGACCATTGCCCATGGTCCTAGGCTTTGCCCATCGCAGGGTAGAGACAGTTGATACAATACCCATAGTACATCTGTCCATCTGCAACAAGTGGGAACAAAGCCCTGAGTACGAGAAGGTACTCAGCTAGACTTACCCGACAGAACCAAAACAAAAGACTCCAAGGATCATGATAGGCTTTTTGGTGGGGTAGCTGACTCATTTGCATGAAAAGCATTTTTAGCTTAGCAAATTATTTACAAAAGCATGTCATCTTTTAATTCTTTATTCTCCTGTCAACTATGTTTGCACTTAAGCTAAAGTAACCATATAATTAAGCAAGCAAGGATTACCATTGATATTTGACAATAATTACCATGTCATTTTCTCATAACTATCCAAGTGTTTCATCAATATTACTACGATGAAGTAACTCAAGTCAAGTGTTCACTATCCAGTGAACGATGGCGATTCGAATCGATTATTAACCAGCTGGTAATTTATTCCTCACACAAACCTCACTCACCCGCTAAAGTGAGGTATTGGTCACTGAGTCAACCATTCAGGTAAAGTCGCGAGCTTGCCAGGAACCACATGTACCCGGGGGCCGCCCGACTGCTCTTTGGCCTTATCATCGCGCCCCCGTTTCCTGCCACTACTGCTCCGGTACAGTGCGTTGCGGGCAATCCACTCGGCCCGAATAATCTCCCGGCTTCGCGGTCGAAAGGTACTTTATTCGGCCAGCTAAATGTGAGGCATGCGTTCAACATGACCCGAGGCCCGACATCGGACGGTCCTTAATCGACACAGACGGAAGACACTACAGTCCAGAACCCTGCAAGCTTCCGCCCGGTCTCACATTCATTTCCACACTGAGTTATTCTCACATGACATCTCTTTCACAAAACCAGGTAATCCCCTATAGCTCGCGGATGACAGGCAATCACCCGACTTCTACCGGTCTAAGCAAGCTAAGCAAGTATTGACCGTGGACACCAGGGTGACAAGGATCGGTAAAACAAGGTGGAACAAGGTATAATGCAGCAACGTTTGCAAACAACTCCTAAACTTAATGCATCAGATTAAGTAAAATTAATAATTAATTATTTGCAAACCGGGGGAGAAATGCTCCGGGGCTTGCCTCGCTCGAAGGTACTGGGACGATGGTCGGGGCACTCCGGAAGCTCTTCACCGGACTCCTCTTCTACTTCTGCTGGCTCCGGCTCCTCGGGCTGCTCCTCTGCGTCCTCGGGAACAACTGCCGGAACCACTTCCTGCGATCCTGTATGATGCAGAAGTATGAGTGCAACATGCATAGGTGAAATGCAGAAGTGACATGAGATGATGAAGATGCGGAATGCATACGGTGTAATGAATGTATTATGTTATCGGATTATGTGGAACTTATGACTCTTCTACAAGGTAGTCAACATCATCCAAGAACATGTACTCGGAAACTACCACCACTATTTTCCACCATGCAAGAGTACTTGAACACCCAAGGTGCTTCAAAGATACACCAAAGTATAGTTTACTAACTATTTTTGCATTAAGAATAAATAGAAACCCTAATTAGTCCTATGGTTGAACAGCAACACATATTTTAGTAGCTCAGAAAAATCTCATAAAATTACAGTGGGTTACTAATATCAAGAATAGCTTGACATAAAATTTTTACTGCATTTGGATAATTAGAACTTACTATACAAAAATAACAAAATATGGCCTCAAATAGATATTTAAAATACTTTACATTATGAAAAGTATCAAACAACAGATTTAGGAATTTTTCTACTATCTACTACCTAAACAAACACTATGGAAAAATTATCACTTGCATGTTTTATTCAAATTTATTTAATTAACAAAAATAACAATTATTGGTAACAAAAAGCATTTGAACTGCAACTACAAATTTTTATACAGAACACCCAAGATATAAAATTTCCCTAGAAAGTACATGACACAAAAAGATTAATAAATTTGGAATCATATTTTTTTGACTTTTCTAGGATTTATTAAGTATTTATCAAGAAAATAGCCATTTTACTATTTAATTATAAACTCTACAGAAAAGTAATGAAATATTGACATGCAACATTTTTATACCATAGATCTGGTCCCAAAGAGTCCATAGAAATTTGTTTCATCAAATTTGGAGCTAAAATGAGCAAGTTACAATTTTTTTTAAAGCATTTATACATTTTCTGAAAAATCATTTCCAAAAATCCTTTTTAAATCCAGTCGCTGAACGGCTAGACGCACCCGGCGATCTACACACGCGCGCGCACACAGAGACAGACAGGCGGGCCCGCGGGTCAACCGGGTCCCACGCGTCAGCCGCTCCGAGTCAAGGAGGGCGCTGACCGCGCGGATCTCGACGACGGCGAGGTCGCCGGCGACGAGGTCACCACCGTCGTGATCCTCAAGGCGAGGCGGTCCCGTTGAGACCATTGGCCTGACCGGAGGAGCTCAAAATCGAGCTTGCCACCGGCCATGGCGGCTCGGCGGCGCTGCTCACCGGCGGGAGCTCCTCTCCGGCCACGGGGCGGCACGGGAGATGGTGTCCGAGCACCGGGAGGAGGAGGCGAACAAGATGCTCGCGCGAGTGAGGGAAAAGAAGAGGCGGAGGCGGGGTTTCCACGGAGCGGAGAACCACGGTGAGCTCGGCCGGAACTCCGGCGAGCGATTGGCGGGGCTGTGGAGCTTACCGCGGGAGATGGAGGTGAGCACGGGGTGCGCCAGAGAGAGAGGAAGCTCGTGGCGAGATGGAGAGGTCTGCGGTGGCCGGAGCTCGTCGGAACGCGCGCGTCCGGCGAGCGCGTGCGGTGGCGGAGGCGGAAACGGCAGCTGCGCTCGGTGAACAAGCGAGGAGGCAGAGCGGAGGGAGGAATGGCGAGGCGCTGCGCGGGGGGGGTTAAGGCGTGGGCGCTCGCGCTGGTGGGGGCGACCGAGCGCCACCCGGCCGCTGTGGCCGGCATGCGGCCGCCACGCGGCGTGCGTGCTCTGCCGGAGCGCCAGCGCGCGCGGGCGAGGGCGCGGGCGGAGGAGGGAGACGGCCGGCTGGGCCTGGGCCGAGGCGGGGCAGCGCGGGCGCGCGCGCGCGGTGAGGCGGGCCGCATCCGGACGTGGGCCGAACAGGAGGCGGCGGCCTGCTAAGGAAAAACCGGATTTTTGATTTTCCAAATTCAAATTTAAATGTATTTCAAACTTCAAACCCAATTTTGAACAAGAAGAAAGCATTTTATGGATTTGGCCCAAAAATAAAAGTTGCTCAAAATTGAATTCTCTACAACTTTGATTAAGGGGCCATCTCAAAATTCTTAATAGATTTTAAATGACAAAATAAAAGCTGAATTAGGGAATAATTTTGAATATTTTTCATAATTATTTTTGAACAAGTTTTTGACAAAATTTGAGCTCCAAAATTTGAACTAAAGTTCCAAGTGATGTAAGAATTATGGTTGCAAGGCTTTTGATATAATGTGATTATCATATTATTATAGTTCATTAAATATAGCATGTTTAAGCTTTTATTTTAATCAAATTATACCATTATCATACATGATTATAATGATATGAATGCTATGCAATATGATTGCCATGCAAAAATGCATTGCGCAACACCGGAGTGTTACAGCCCTCCCCCCTTATAAAAATCTCGTCCCGAGATTTGGGTTACGAACCATTTATTATAAAAATCTTCATAGGCGTTCTTTAAGTATTCACCCGTTTCCCAAGATGCATCCCCTTCATCGTGATGACTCCATTGTATCTTATACGTTTTCACCACACTGTTTCGAGTAGCCCTTTCCTTGGTATCCAAAACTCGAACTGGTTGCTCACGATACACCAAATCTGACTTCAGTTTTATGCCTCGAGGTTCAATCCTTTCCTCTGGAACGCGCAAACATTTCTTGAGATGTGATACATGAAAAACTGGGAATATAGCACCCATTGACTCTGGTAAATCCAATTTGTAAGCCACAGGACCCTTCCGTTCCAGGATTTTATAAGGTCCCACAAATCTGGCGGCCAGCTTTCTGCGCACACCAAATCTTTTCTTTTTCATTGGCGTAACTTTTAGATAGACATAGTCACCAACTTCGAACACAAGCGGTCTCCTTCTCTTATCTGCATAACTTTTCTGACGTGACTGGGCTGCTCTCATATTCTGCTGGATGATATGAACTTTCCTTTCGGCTTCTTCTACGAAGTCAATACCATAATACCTTCTTTCTCCGGGCTCAATCCAGTTTAACGGTGTTCTACACTTTCGGCCATACAGAGCCTCAAAAGGTGCCATCTTGATACTCTCTTGATAGCTGTTATTGTATGAGAACTCTGCTAATGGTAACCATGACTCCCATGAACCTCTGGAAGACAACACACAGGCTCTTAACATATCTTCTAGAACAGCATTAACTCTCTCAGTTTGACCATCTGTTTGAGGATGATAGGCAGTGCTACGAATCAGACTAGTCCCCAAACCTTTGTGCAAGTGCTCCCAAAAGTGAGCAGTGAACTGCGACCCTCTGTCAGACACTATAGTCTTTGGTATGCCATGCAACCTCACAATCTCTGCAATATACTTCTCAGCATATTGAGGTGGTCTATATTCCGTTTTGACAGGCAGAAAGTGGGCTGTCTTAGTAAGACGATCCACAATTACCCAAATGGAATCGTGACCTTTTTGAGTAGTGGGTAGACCCGTGATAAAATCCATACTTATGTCATCCCACTTCCAACTCGGTACTGACAAAGGTTGTAGCATTCCGGCAGGCTTCATGTGAATTGCTTTTACTCTACAACATGTGTCACATCTGGCTACATACGCTGCAATTTCCTTCTTCATTTTGGTCCACCAATAACGAGGTCTTAGTTCTTGATACATTTTACTGCTGCCAGGATGAATAGACAACTTAGAGAGATGAGCTTCATCCAAAATTTTATTCTTAAGCTCTCTATCCTTTGGAACAACAAGACGGTTGTCGAACCACAACACATCCTGCTCATCCACCCTGAAGTGTTTCGAGGGTTCTTCTTGAATCTTCTTTTTGATGTGGAATATCCCCTTGTCTGTTTTCTGACCTTCTATAATCTTACTCTCCAAGGAACAACTGACCTGAATACTTTGTAGCACGGCAGGGTGCATTAGATCGAAACCATCTTCAAGCAAGGGTTGCACATTCATACAATGTGACTTTCTGCTTAAAGCATCAGCTACCACATTGGCTTTCCCAGGGTGATACTGTACATTTAAGTTGTAGTCTTTGATCAGTTCTAACCATCTTCGCTGTCTCATGTTCAATTCGGGTTGGGTGAAAATGTACTTGAGACTCTTATGATCGGTGAAAATATTGCACACATTACCCAGCAGATAGTGTCTCCAAATCTTTAAGGCATGCACCACAGCGGCAAGCTCAAGATCGTGGGTTGGATAATTGATTTCATGTTTTCTCAACTGCCGGGAGGCATAAGCAATGACTCTTCCTTCTTGCATTAGCACACACCCTAATCCTGTTTTTGATGCGTCACAGAACACATCAAAAGGTTTTTCGATGTCGGGCTGTGCAAGAACTGGAGCAGTGGTCAACAGTTTCCGCAAGGTATGGAAAGCTGTCTCACACTCCTCTGTCCACACAAACTTGTGATCTTTCTATAACAGACTTGTCATAGGCTTGGCAATCTTCGAGAAGTCTGGGATAAAACGGCGATAGTAACCTGCTAACCCTAGGAAACTTCTGACTTCTGACACTGTGGTTGGAGTCTTCCAATCCATAACCTCTTGCACTTTACTCGGATCTACAGAAACTCCATTCTCAGATAGGATATGACCGAGGAAAGGAACTTTCTTCAACCAAAATTCACATTTGCTGAACTTAGCATATAACTTATGATCTCTCAGCCTGGTTAGGACAATTTTCAGATGCTCTTCATGACCTTTCTCGTTTTCAGAGTATACTAGAATGTCATCAATGAAGACAACTACAAACTTGTCCAACTCTGGCATGAAAACTGTATTCATCAGATACATAAAATATGCAGGAGCATTTGTTAGTCCAAATGACATAACAAGATACTCGTACAACCCGTATCTGGTAGAAAAGGCGGTTTTCGGAACATCTTGAGGTCTAATCTTTATCTGATGATACCCAGACCTTAAGTCTATCTTGGAGAACACTCTGGCTTTAGCTAACTGATCAAACAGAACATCAATATGAGGCAAGGGATATTTATTCTTGATGGTTACAGCGTTAAGAGGTCGGTAATCCACACACATCCTGAGAGTACCCTCTTTCTTTTTCTTTACAAACAAGGCAGGACATCCCCATTCAGACTTACTTGGACGAATAAACCCCTTTTTTAACAACTCTTCCAACTGTTTCTTCAACTCAGCTAACTCATCCGGAGGCATCCGATAAGGTCTCCTCGAAATTGGAGCTGTCCCGGGGATCAACTCGATTCCAAACTCAACATCTCTGTCTGGAGGAAGGCCAGGCAACTCGTCTGGAAACACATCCGGGAACTCACATACTACTGGGATCTGATGGATAGGAGCAACTTCCATGGCACAGGTCACACTCACAAGATCTGTTCTTTTAGGCAATGGTACCTGGAAAGTACCCTCTGCCTGGGGATCTTTAAGGGTAAGCATCCTACTGCTTGTATCTATGACTGCTTCCCAGTCTTTCATCCAGTTCATTCCTATTATTACATCCAAAACTAGTCCAGGCATAACTACCAGGTTCACTCGGAACTTCCGACTACCTAACTCAAGGGTTGCCCCTCTAACCATCTTATTGGTTAACACATCAGCTCCTGCTGAACTTATGCGATAACCATAACTCAATTCTGTGCATAGCTGTTCATGCTTCCGTGCAAATGCTTGACTCATAAAAGAATGCGAAGATCCAGAATCAAAAAGAACAACTGCAGGGTGATGGTTCACAAGAAACTTACCAGCAGTTACGGGCTCTCCCTCAGGAACTTCATCAATGGCGGTGTGGTGTACACGAGCATTGTAAGTCTGTTGCTTCTTTTTAGGCGGATAAGGGCAGAACTTGGAAAAGTGGCCTGGCTGACCACAGTTGTAGCAGGGCCCTTTCACTGTACCAGCAGACCCTATAGCTCCCTTGGAGTTGCTCTGTTCTGCAGCTGCGCTGGTCTTTGTTGGCGGCACTACGATCTTGTACGGTTTCTGTGGCCCCTTGTAATTCTGGGTTTTATGCTGCGGCGGCCTGAACCTCGCACCAGGTGCGGACGGACGATAAGATGAACGGTTGGCAGGGACAACTCTGGACTGGGATGGTCCTGACTCGAACACTCTCTTGCGGTTCTTGGACGCGGTGTAAGCGTTATTGTTCTTCTCTTGCTTCAAACAGTCACTGATAAAGTCGTTGAATCTGTTGCGGGTATTGGTACCCACATGCTTCATCATCTTCGGACTCAACCCTCTCTTGAAACTAGCAATCTTCTTTGCATCTGTGTCAACCATGTCTGGGGCATAGCGGCACAAGTTATTAAAGGCATGCAGATACTGTGTCACCGTCTTGGTACCCTGATTCAAGGCTAAAAACTCTCCAAGCTTCATCTCAACCAACCCTGGGGGAATATAAACTCCCTTAAAAGCTTCAGTGAAATCCCTCCAAGAGATCTGGGCATTAGGAGGAAAAGTACTGCGGTGATGCTTCCACCACATTCCTGCTGGTCCTTGTAACTGATGTGCAGCATACTCTACTTTCAGAACTTCTGTCATCCTTAACACACGGAACTTATCTTCCATAGTGTTAATCCATTCTTCGGCATCAAGTGGCTCTGCTGCTTCTTTGAAAATAGGTGGCCTCGTATCCATGAAATCCTTGAAACTGCTGTACTGGTTCACTCCATGGCCACCACCTTGGTTATTTCCTCTTTGAACATTTTCCGCGATGGTACGCAGAAAGTCTTCCATATTCCTCTGTGACTGTTCAGTACTGCGTTGACTTCCAAGAAACTGTGTGAAGAACATCTCCGCAGTGAGCGGCGGAGGAGGGGGCAAATGTGGCTCTGGACGTGGTTCCTGGTGGTTGACATTGTTGGCACCACTTCCACCAGCTCCTGCACCGTTGCCACCAGTCTCAGCGGCTTCGTACGTAGCACGACGAGTGTTGGCCATCTGCATATTTCAGCAACAAGCACCATTGAGTGAAGTTGTAAAATTGTGTCCGAAGGAACAATCATGCCATACTGAATTCATTGGAGAGAACAAGTCATACAAGAAAACAGAGGCGCAATAATTTCATTCCAATTAAACAACAGCATCGATTAAGTTACTTTAAAAGCAACATCGCGTTCCATACAACCATGTTGCCAGCATACATACACTGGACTTTTATGCGTTCGGGTATCGCATACACAACCAAACTCCAAAGATCATCAGTCTCAAGGTCGAACAGGATACATCATGATACATGGAACCCAAAAGAAGGCCATCGCGTCACGCCTAGCTACTAACGCATGACACTATCCTACTCCTCGGGGCCATCGTCGATGTCGGAGGCGTCGCCATCGCTACCCTCAGCTGCAGCGTCGTCGTCGATGTCCATCTGAGCGGCGTTCGGAGGAGCATACGGGCCTATCCCGTTGTAGAGGGCATGGAACTCTTCATGCAAGTTGGCATTGTACTCTTCTAGCTCCTCGACCCTCTGCCTCAGAAGGTCTCTCTCGTTCCAGGCTTCATTCCTTTCTTGTACTAGCTGCTCCAACAAGCGATCTGCATTCCTGTTGGCCTGAGTCAGCCTCTGTACTTGCTGCATGGAACTCTCGCCTCTCTCGAGAGCTCGGTCCCGCTGCAAGCTCATATCAGCCAACTGCTCCTGCAAGCTAGCTATGGCACGCGCTTGCTTTTTCTTCTGCTTCCTTGCTTCAAGCCGATCATCACCACGTAGGCCAGTCAAGGTCCAATAGGTATTCTCCAGACCTTGGTATGCTCTGATGGCTGCATACATGGCACTCATGGTGTGATTGTCGCTAGCCAGTCCTTCACTGGGGCCTCTAACCAGGGCACTTCCTTGCGGCTGTACCCAAATGGCGTCGCGAGGATCATCTCTCGGGAAGGTACCGGCCAAAGCTGCTGCTAACTCATTGGGAAATCTGCTCATGATGTCTCGGATGACGCGAAAAGCTGCGCCCTCTGCACCCTCGACTGGAGTGCGTCCTTCGAACTCCAAATGCCAACCATCCCATTCTGGCGCATCACCAAGAGCAGGGACGGTGATCTCTACCACAGCAAGTCCATCTTCAGCTAGCTGGCTCTCGCTCCAAGAGTAAACTGGCTCTTGTCCCTCCGGGTACCCCACATCATGGAGCACTCTCCAAAGCAAGGTGGGCATGCCAAACTCGCTTAGAAAAGTGTCCGTGTTGCGGTGCTCCCGCGGGGCTAGCTGACGACGGGGTGCTCTTCCTCCAGTGGACTTGCGGGCAGTCTGCTTCGTGCGGGCCATCTGTAGCACAAGTTTTAAATTACCCGGTGAGAACATATTTTAGTTGAGGTCACTTTTATCGAAATGGGATAATCCTTTTATAAGGGGAGGAATGCATGCCATGAATGGAATGCACAAACAATATGATGCATGCACGAGTCTTACGTTCTCACAAACTTAAAAAAAACATCTAACGGTGAATTCGGTGGCATACAACGATCTCTCATATACGTAACTAATTCGGTCTACACGATACGCTGTTATGTACCTGCAGAAAACTCATTTCAGCCCATTCCCCATGAATGCATGAAAGCAGTAAACCTACCTACACGCTTTACACGAATCCCCAGATGCGTGTACAACGGTAGTGACTACCCAAACACATCGTCCTATTGACGGCATCGCCTCAACGGACGGAACACCCACACATGCGACACTTTTATAAAAACATGTGTAAAACATGTAATTATCCAAGTATCATATAAGCACTTTCCCTAGATTGGCGGTGTATCCGATCATGCTCTCACAACTCACACTTACCGAAGCGTAGAGGTAACTGATCCATACATTACCACTCAATTAAGTGGCACTCATACAATAGCACGCCGTATGAGCAACGAAAAAGAAATATGGTGCAGAACCCCAAGTTAGTACTTAAATAGCCACCTAGAGTCCTTAACTGGGCATACAGGATATGACCACTGGCACACTTTTTTTTTTTTAGTTTCAAAATCACACTTTTTAAGCAGGGTTTTGGTTTAAATACACTTATGAACAGTAATTACGCTAAACCATGCTCCGATGCCAGCTGTAACAGAACCGCCCAATTATACGAGATTAAGTAAGAAAATCATCCAACGGATGGACAATTTACCAAACTTAAGCCCGTATAACCCGGTAGTCCGTGAAATCTCGACGGATTTCAAACCATTTCACATCACAGCCAAGATCGTAATAAGTTCAGCGATTACCTTCATAAGTTACACAGCAGTTTGCGGCACAAAATACATCGGAGTTTAAACATAGTTATTACAAACCAGTTTCAAATAAAGTAGCGGAAGCATTAGTTCAAAGCACACACACACACACACATCTTTTCCAAAATACAGTGCCAGCTCGCGATCATCTCCCACAAAAGCATCAGGCGAGGAGTAGTGAGTGACCATTGCCCATGGTCCTAGGCTTTGCCCATCGCAGGGTAGAGACAGTTGATACAATACCCATAGTACATCTGTCCATCTGCAACAAGTGGGAACAAAGCCCTGAGTACGAGAAGGTACTCAGCTAGACTTACCCGACAGAACCAAAACAAAAGACTCCAAGGATCATGATAGGCTTTTTGGTGGGGTAGCTGACTCATTTGCATGAAAAGCATTTTTAGCTTAGCAAATTATTTACAAAAGCATGTCATCTTTTAATTCTTTATTCTCCTGTCAACTATGTTTGCACTTAAGCTAAAGTAACCATATAATTAAGCAAGCAAGGATTACCATTGATATTTGACAATAATTACCATGTCATTTTCTCATAACTATCCAAGTGTTTCATCAATATTACTACGATGAAGTAACTCAAGTCAAGTGTTCACTATCCAGTGAACGATGGCGATTCGAATCGATTATTAACCAGCTGGTAATTTATTCCTCACACAAACCTCACTCACCCGCTAAAGTGAGGTATTGGTCACTGAGTCAACCATTCAGGTAAAGTCGCGAGCTTGCCAGGAACCACATGTACCCGGGGGCCGCCTGACTGCTCTTTGGCCTTATCATCGCGCCCCCGTTTCCTGCCACTACTGCTCCGGTACAGTGCGTTGCGGGCAATCCACTCGGCCCGAATAATCTCCCGGCTTCGCGGTCGAAAGGTACTTTATTCGGCCAGCTAAATGTGAGGCATGCGTTCAACATGACCCGAGGCCCGACATCGGACGGTCCTTAATCGACACAGACGGAAGACACTACAGTCCAGAACCCTGCAAGCTTCCGCCCGGTCTCACATTCATTTCCACACTGAGTTATTCTCACATGACATCTCTTTCACAAAACCAGGTAATCCCCTATAGCTCGCGGATGACAGGCAATCACCCGACTTCTACCGGTCTAAGCAAGCTAAGCAAGTATTGACCGTGGACACCAGGGTGACAAGGATCGGTAAAACAAGGTGGAACAAGGTATAATGCAGCAACGTTTGCAAACAACTCCTAAACTTAATGCATCAGATTAAGTAAAATTAATAATTAATTATTTGCAAACCGGGGGAGAAATGCTCCGGGGCTTGCCTCGCTCGAAGGTACTGGGACGATGGTCGGGGCACTCCGGAAGCTCTTCACCGGACTCCTCTTCTACTTCTGCTGGCTCCGGCTCCTCGGGCTGCTCCTCTGCGTCCTCGGGAACAACTGCCGGAACCACTTCCTGCGATCCTGTATGATGCAGAAGTATGAGTGCAACATGCATAGGTGAAATGCAGAAGTGACATGAGATGATGAAGATGCGGAATGCATACGGTGTAATGAATGTATTATGTTATCGGATTATGTGGAACTTATGACTCTTCTACAAGGTAGTCAACATCATCCAAGAACATGTACTCGGAAACTACCACCACTATTTTCCACCATGCAAGAGTACTTGAACACCCAAGGTGCTTCAAAGATACACCAAAGTATAGTTTACTAACTATTTTTGCATTAAGAATAAATAGAAACCCTAATTAGTCCTATGGTTGAACAGCAACACATATTTTAGTAGCTCAGAAAAATCTCATAAAATTACAGTGGGTTACTAATATCAAGAATAGCTTGACATAAAATTTTTACTGCATTTGGATAATTAGAACTTACTATACAAAAATAACAAAATATGGCCTCAAATAGATATTTAAAATACTTTACATTATGAAAAGTATCAAACAACAGATTTAGGAATTTTTCTACTATCTACTACCTAAACAAACACTATGGAAAAATTATCACTTGCATGTTTTATTCAAATTTATTTAATTAACAAAAATAACAATTATTGGTAACAAAAAGCATTTGAACTGCAACTACAAATTTTTATACAGAACACCCAAGATATAAAATTTCCCTAGAAAGTACATGACACAAAAAGATTAATAAATTTGGAATCATATTTTTCTGACTTTTCTAGGATTTATTAAGTATTTATCAAGAAAATAGCCATTTTACTATTTAATTATAAACTCTACAGAAAAGTAATGAAATATTGACATGCAACATTTTTATACCATAGATCTGGTCCCAAAGAGTCCATAGAAATTTGTTTCATCAAATTTGGAGCTAAAATGAGCAAGTTACAATTTTTTTTAAAGCATTTATACATTTTCTGAAAAATCATTTCCAAAAATCCTTTTTAAATCCAGTCGCTGAACGGCTAGACGCACCCGGCGATCTACACACGCGCGCGCACACAGAGACAGACAGGCGGGCCCGCGGGTCAACCGGGTCCCACGCGTCAGCCGCTCCGAGTCAAGGAGGGCGCTGACCGCGCGGATCTCGACGACGGCGAGGTCGCCGGCGACGAGGTCACCACCGTCGTGATCCTCAAGGCGAGGCGGTCCCGTTGAGACCATTGGCCTGACCGGAGGAGCTCGAAATCGAGCTTGCCACCGGCCATGGCGGCTCGGCGGCGCTGCTCACCGGCGGGAGCTCCTCTCCGGCCACGGGGCGGCACGGGAGATGGTGTCCGAGCACCGGGAGGAGGAGGCGAACAAGATGCTCGCGCGAGTGAGGGAAAAGAAGAGGCGGAGGCGGGGTTTCCACGGAGCGGAGAACCACGGTGAGCTCGGCCGGAACTCCGGCGAGCGATTGGCGGGGCTGTGGAGCTTACCGCGGGAGATGGAGGTGAGCACGGGGTGCGCCAGAGAGAGAGGAAGCTCGTGGCGAGATGGAGAGGTCTGCGGTGGCCGGAGCTCGTCGGAACGCGCGCGTCCGGCGAGCGCGTGCGGTGGCGGAGGCGGAAACGGCAGCTGCGCTCGGTGAACAAGCGAGGAGGCAGAGCGGAGGGAGGAATGGCGAGGCGCTGCGCGGGGGGGGGGGTTAAGGCGTGGGCGCTCGCGCTGGTGGGGGCGACCGAGCGCCACCCGGCCGCTGTGGCCGGCATGCGGCCGCCACGCGGCGTGCGTGCTCTGCCGGAGAGCCAGCGCGCGCGGGCGAGGGCGCGGGCGGAGGAGGGAGACGGCCGGCTGGGCCTGGGCCGAGGCGGGGCAGCGCGGGCGCGCGCGCGCGGTGAGGCGGGCCGCATCCGGACGTGGGCCGAACAGGAGGCGGCGGCCTGCTAAGGAAAAACCGGATTTTTGATTTTCCAAATTCAAATTTAAATGTATTTCAAACTTCAAACCCAATTTTGAACAAGAAGAAAGCATTTTATGGATTTGGCCCAAAAATAAAAGTTGCTCAAAATTGAATTCTCTACAACTTTGATTAAGGGGCCATCTCAAAATTCTTAATAGATTTTAAATGACAAAATAAAAGCTGAATTAGGGAATAATTTTGAATATTTTTCATAATTATTTTTGAACAAGTTTTTGACAAAATTTGAGCTCCAAAATTTGAACTAAAGTTCCAAGTGATGTAAGAATTATGGTTGCAAGGCTTTTGATATAATGTGATTATCATATTATTATAGTTCATTAAATATAGCATGTTTAAGCTTTTATTTTAATCAAATTATACCATTATCATACATGATTATAATGATATGAATGCTATGCAATATGATTGCCATGCAAAAATGCATTGCGCAACACCGGAGTGTTACAGTCGCTGAGAGAGAGAGAGATGGCTGAGAGAGAGCAAGTGGAGGAGAAGAAAACCTTAAGTCCTGAATATATAGTGGGCTAGTGTTGCTATTTATTAACACAAATGGAATATGAAGGATTCCGCAAGTGCACAGAATACCACTGTAGCATTGTACCATGAGTATTCCAGGTATTGTTATTTATATTTTACCACAGGGAAACAATGGAGTAAAGACTTATTGAGTAATAAAGGAATATCTATTAGTTAACATACCAGCATAGCTAGAGCAAGGGTAAATGTAATGATAGGATTTTATGTATTATGACACTCAAGGGATAGGTCACTAAGATAATGTAAACTAGTTAATTTAGGAGAACAACAAGTGAGGTAGATTCCTATGATATTCTTATTACATGGTCAAAGTATATACATATCCAACTATAACTAAGACTAACTCTACACTTATGCACTTCAGGATGCCACTTAGACAGCAGAGCACCCAATATAGACTACTGTACTAACGCGACTACGGTCCTACAATATAAGAACCTAGCCAATTCAAAGTGGACTACAAAGGATAGACGAGGCTATCACCACCCGCTGCTACCACCCAACCAGAGAATAGGGTGTACTCACAAGCAGAGCATCCTATAAGAACCACGCTTACACAAGACTCGGCTACTTAGCCCAACCGGTAAACTAGTAGACTAAGCAGTCTATGAACCCGCACACAAAAGTAATGATAACCATAACTAAGCAAGATATATATTGAAAGTAAGCATAGCAATATAAATAATAATATGATAAATTGAGAACAAGGCTTATAAGATGAAGAAGTGAAGATACATGGCTTTGCCAAGCCTCCGAGACTAGATCCAGAACTTGACCCTCGCTCCTGAGTTTCTAATCTACTACATTGGAGAGTCTAGACCTAATCCTCCTGTTGTATCCTGATCTCTGAATGAGAGATATGAATTAGGGTTTCAGGGATGCCTCAGGGAGGGGGCTACAGGGCTATATATATAGGCCGGAGCATCCACCGTGAGCCCTCAGATCAAACCGACTAAGGAACGACGTAGATGCAATCCTAGGAGGCAGTGGAGGAACTTTCTAGAATTGGGTTGACACTGGGGCCCACAAGGGGCCAGGCGACACCATGGTGAGGCTGGCTGGCCACACCTAGTAGCCTCTTGGGGTCTGCCTCGGGGGTTGATCCTAGAGTCTTCTAGAGTTGGTTTCATGGTAGATTTGCATAATTAATTCTGACATGTAGGTCCTCCTTGGTGATTTTCTAGATAAACCCTGCTAAAACACAGATTCACCAAAACTCATGAAATTTATTAGTTTAAGTACCTAGACCTAGGTTGATGATCCTTTATATGCATTTATATAAGTTATATTGATGGTTTATGATGAGCGTTAACTACCGTCAACAGTTAGTGTGGGCTAGCGGGCTAGGCCTAATTTATCAAGGCGGTTATTTTACAATGCCTGCCTCGGTTAATGATTTACCAAGGAAGTTATGTTATAATGCCCGCCTTAGTTAATAGTTATTAATCGAGACAGTTATTTTACAATGCCCATCTCGGTTAATGATTTACCAAGGTGGTTATGTTACAATGCCCGCTCTTTTAATACTATTAACTGAGGTAGCTATTTTATAATGCCCACCTCAGTTAATGTATTAACCGAGGCGGTTGCTGGCCCAGCTACCATGCCTCGAATAATTGAGGTGGGCAACCGGGCCACCTACCTCTGAGGCCATTTTGGAAACGCTGCGCAAAAGTAGTGAAAGTGCGTCTTACTAGATTATCACGGTTGTAGAAGTCTAATCATAGTATCCCATCCTAGCATCTGCCCATTCCAAGGACGTGGTTATTCGAATAGATTCAATAAACTCTACAGAGGTGTACAAATTTCCTCACATGATAGGTGTAGTTGACACCAAGGCCACTGGCGCAACAGGCCTAACAAGACCTCATACCTAAAGGGATGCATCCTCATATTTCTATATAACTCTACCGCAACTTCTCAGGGGTTGGAAAAACACACTAATTCCTAGGAGGATACCAAATTGTCCCATCTCATAATCCTAGATGACACCACATCATGCCATCATATAATCTCGGACGATACAACATTATCCCAACATCATAGTGCCAATGATACCAAATCATCTAAATAATCAATAATAATCATGGGCTCGAACGTGGATTAACATGGAAGATAACATAGCAACCACGCCAACCGGACCATGGATAATTTGCATCCATGTCTTCTCCTGATATTCTGCTGCCATCACCGGCCTCTTAGTAGAAATTATACTTCTATCTAACGGGGTATGAGATCAAGTCTACCCATATAGACATATGGTTGTACATAATATCGCACTAGGCGAGAGGGACTACGAACCGATCCTTATGTGACCGAGGCGAGTATCTCCCAATAGGAACCCTCACTAGGCGAACCTACTAAGGTAACCTGCACCACACAAATTACCCTTCACTCGCCCCCTATCAGGGTTTAGTCAAGTTTTACCAATTTTAGGTTCCATAGTTATTATCCTCAAGTTCATTAATCACATATCATATCAAGTTAAGCACTACCTTATCATCATTTATCACATTATTCTAATCAAGCTCATAATTCATTATAATTCCATTAAGTCACAATGAGGATTTAGGTATTATTAGTTGAGGTTATTAATTGGTGGAGATGGAGTGTGGAGGGTTTATGGTGGAGGCTAGCAAAATGTGGTCATGGTGGAGAGGTGGTGGATAAGGGATGGTGGTTAAGGTGGAGGGATAAGGTAGGTGGGTGTTAGGACTTGCCTCAATTCACTGACGATTATAACCTCGTCCGATTCCTGTGTCTCCTATTCTCGTCTTCTAGACTCCATCGAGTTCTCTCACGTCTTCTATCATACGCGGTCTAGCATCGACAAACAAGAACACATAAACTAGGAAAATAACAAGCAAGGCATGCATAAGCAATCAAAGAAAGAAGACAATCCTAGATGGGTTGGTCCTATTGGGTGATGGGTTGCTAACTAGGTTATCACTATTACATCAATCTGAAGTAGGATGAAGGGATTCCATCCTGAGGGTATGGCTCCTACAGGTTAGGTTAAAGTGGGTGGTTGGTCCGATGGAAAACCAGACCACATTGTTAGGGTTCACTATTATGTGAACCGAAAGGAGAAAACCTGACTAAGTTATCATACTTGGCCCAGTTGACTCCTATAGAACCACATAGTAGTTTGGCGGGGTTAGCGACATATATGCACATGCATATGTATATGCCTATGGGTTGTTAGGATAGAAAGGTGGGTGATGATTAGCCATGCATAATTATGACACTGCGCGTATATAAGTATATGTGTACTTATATACTCACTGGGTTTGCCGATGCATGTATGTGTCCCCTATTATGCAACGTGTGTGTGTATATTCGGTGTATGTGACATAGTGTACAAGCATACATGATTATATGGTGCTATGTAAAGGTTAGCCACACATAGGCGTATTCTCGGGTATCGGGCATATCATTGTATGTATACATGTCCTACTATTTTAGGTGATTGGGTACGGATATACTCGATTATGTATCATGGTACATATACATACGCGAATATATAGGGTTAGCTACAACTACAGTGTTGGCTACTACTACGGTCTTGGGCTAAATTAAATATAAGGAGGAAAAACAATCAAACTAGAATTTAATTAGCCACCAAAATTTAGAAAAGATAGTATTATTATATAGGGTTTTATTTTAGAAGATTTATGGTGAAGGAATTACAGAATTCGGAATTAAAATGAGAGAAATATAAATTATCAAAGTTTATCGGCTAAACACGAGTGGAATGGGACATGCAAATTATTTCTATAATTTTAAACTAATGAAAATGAGTGGCAAATATCTAGGTATGATCCATGGCGACTAATTCATTTTAGTATTTTTTGGGAAATTTTCTATAATTAAAAAACTTACCTTTACATTCATGTGTACATTTCCCGTGTACGCCTGGCATTTCCCCTAACTTATACTGGCATGTGGGCCAGTGCTGTGGGGCTTGGCCTGTAGTACTATTCCATGGACCGAGTTCACAACTGTGTTGTGGACTACTGGCCTCACCTATTGGTCCATGTGCACTAGGTCTACGCAGAAAAGAGAGGGGAGATGGGGCACTACCGTGTGGGTCCCACGAGGGTAGGTGGCATGCCCTGAGTGGCTCAAGAGACGTGGCTGGCTTATCCCTTGGATGTATCGCATGTCTGCTGCCTTTTTCCATAGTCAATCGAGAGCAGTGAGAGAGAAGGGAAAAGAAAGAGAGTGACAGAGTGAGGGGAGGGAGGAGAGAGCAGGGGCACAGGGAACCTAGCTCGGCGGCAGCGTTGCTAGCAGTAGCGCAGAGGAGGAGAGGGAAGAGAGAGCAGGGGGAGGCGGATGCGTAGGGGAGGAGCAGAGGAGGTGCGCCGATGGCAGCATGTTCCACGACAGGGGTGCGATGGCGACCCTGACTTAGAGGAGGTTCGGCCGGTGGGGGTGTAGGAGAGGGAGGAGAGGGGCAGAGCGATGGTGGCGTGGTGCTCCGATAATGGGTAGCACGACGGTGGAGGGGAAGAGAGAGAGAAGAAGGGGAATGGAGCAGAGCAGGGTGGCAGCGTGATGATTGAAGGACATCATTAGTCATGGCAGCTCCTGCAGTGCTCCGGGCGGTGGCCTTGGAGTGGCAGGGAGAGAGAAACAAGGAGAATGGAGATAGAGGAGGAAGGTAGAGAAGGAGAGGGAAAGCCGAGACTAGGGGAGGAGCAGAACAGAGGAGGGCGAAGTGGCATCAGTCTTGGCGGCATGGCGAGCGTTGGGCAGCGGCTCTAGTGACTTTGATTTTGGCAGCGGCCCATCACGTGCTTGAGCTTGTCTTCACCAATGCCTCCACAATGACGAGCTTGTTGCCTTTTATAAGCGGAGCAAGTGGTGGCAGGGCAAATATCTCCGATGGCCATGGTAGCTGGGATGGAGTTGGGCTTGAGCTAGACGACAAGAAATACGAAAGGGATAAGAACAACGTGGAAGATGACGGTGCACAAAGTGATGGCCAGGGGCTTGTTAGCACTACCTAGCATCACTACTAGAATGATACTAAGCAGTTCTTTATTATTTCATATGACAAGATAGAATATATAGATGAATGAAAAGGATTTCCAAGCGCACAGATAATATACCATTGTAGCACTTCACACGGGAGTATTCCAGGTATTGTTATTTATATTTTTACCACAAGAAGGTCAGGCGAGGTCACGTATTGATAAATTATATGATTGATGGAGAAATAAACCATAACTAATATTCTACTCATAACAGGGGCAAGTCAAAGAGGTAAATGAATATGAATAGTGAATAATAATTAATCATTGATCACTCAGAGTACTCCTTTCTATGGCATTAGCATGGTCAAGTATAATATTAGAGGGACAATACCTAAATCATTCTTAATTACAAGTCAAAGCATACAATGTTAGTGCAATTACACCTAGTGGTCATGGCTAAGATCAACTTCATATCTACACATAAGGGATATTACTTAGGAAGATTAAGAACGGGGTTTGTCTTCCTTCGTAACTAGATCCTACTTGCATACCTATATTTGGGGAGTGGACAACAAAGGACTCAACTAGAGTGTCACATCCGCGATCTACCACATGGCCAGGAATATAGGGTGTATCCACAAGTAAACAACGTATAAGCACCACGCTTACACAATGTCGACCACTCACCCCGTGTACTTTGGAGCGAGCGCTATATGAACTGATGCATGAACATGATGATAATCTAGCTATACTAAGCCTATAATCCAAGTAGACGATGAACATGATAACTAGGAACATGATGATATGAATAATAATGTTATAACATATGTAGGAAACATATAAAAGTAATGATATAATCCATCTCATTACTTTTATATGTTTGTTACAATTGTTATGACTTTATTATTCATATCGTTTATGTTCCTAGTTATCATGTTCATCGTCTACTTTGATTATATGCTTAGTATAACTAGATTATCATCATATGCAAGCATAAGTTCGTATAGTGCTCGCTCTAAAGTACACGGGGTGAGTGGTCAACATTGTGTAAGTGTGGTGCTTATACGTTGTCTGCCTATGGATACACCCTATATTCCGGGTCATGTGGTAGATCATGAATGTGACACTCTCATTGAGTCCTTTGTAGTCCACTCCTCAAATGTAGGTCTACAAGTAGGATCTAGTTGCGAAGAAAGACAAGCTCTGTTCTTAATCTTCCTTAGTAATATCCCTTATGCATAGATATGAAATTGATCTTAGCCATAATTATTAAGTGTAATTGCACTAATCAATGTATGTTTGACTTGTAATTAAGAATGACTTAGAAATTATTCCTCTAATATTCTACTTAACCATGCTAATGTCATAAAAAGGAGTACTCTAAGTGATCAATAATTAGTTAGTATGCACCATTCATATATACATTTACCTCTTGACTTACCCCTGTTGTGAGTAGAATATTGGTTATGGTTAACTTCTCCATCAATAACATAAGTTATCAATACATGTCCTTGCTAGACCTTCCATGTGGTAAAAAAATATACATAACGATACCTGGAATACTTCCGGGTGAAGTGCTACAATGGTGTGTGTGTGTATATATATATATATATATACTTCCTAGTCACATAAAATAATAAAGAACTGCTTAGTATTATCCTAGTGGTAATGCTAAGTAGTACCAACAAGCATCTCTGGCATCATCACTAGAGATGACAACCTAGTAAAGTAATGTTAAGAGATGTAGACATACATTAGGTGGCTACTAAAACAAGTGAAAAGTTAATAAATACCAATAGCAAGTTTTGCTCTAGCTCTATCATGTGATGCAAGCCACCTATCCAAGCAATTCTAGCGAATTATAATCTCTATGGCACACAAAGGTCTAGGTTGCTATTTCTACACTAGTGAGCTAGCTAGCACAAGAATCACTACTAATTACTTCTAGCTACTCAACTAAGTAATTCTAGGTCCTGCTTGCTTGAACTTATCAGTCGTACCTTTTCAGCGAAATAACAGTGTTTTTCTCTCATAATAAATCAATATCAGTTGTTTTTCCAGCCAGCCGAACATGACCCTAGTTATTTCTACCACTACACAAGTAAACAGAAATGTAAATGCAAGTGATAGAGATAGTTACCACTCCCGGCAAGCGAAGATCAATCAATCAAATATTGAATACCAAGTGATCCAATTGAGACAAACGACACAATAATTTTTCTTAGGAGATCAATCAATCAAATAATGAATACCTTAGAAAATCTGTTAATACATAGTAGAGATGTATCTTCACTTACGGTTCATCATAACCATAGTCCTATATTTTGTTTTCTATTGGCACTTATTTTTTTGTAAACTGTGAGCGGAAAAAATCCTTGATGTCCATAAATACCGTTTCGGTATTAGTATTGGTTCGTGCACAAAGCGCACTACACGAGAAAAAATGAAAATAATTTCCGCTTAAAAGCTACACCGTCCAATTCCATGGACACTTTGTTAGTAGTATAGTATAGTTGTTCTCACCTTTTCCCTTCTCTTTCCAGCTCAAACCCCATAATAAAGAAGTAAACAAAAGAAAACAGTGACACGCACACCGATTAACTTGCCACTTCGCTGTGCCACGCATTTAATTTGTTAAGGAAAGCGAATCATTCACAAAAGATAACAACAGATCATCGATGGAACAAAAAAAAAAAACACTATTCCAAACTGAACAACTTTCTCCGTCCTATATTGATTCTCTACACCAGCTGCTCGGTGAGACCTCACGCCGTGCCTCGACGTTGAGGATGAAGAACGCCCCGGTCTCTTTGTCCTCGCCACCTACTTCGGCCAGTTTGGCGTCGGCGGCGCTGGCAGTGGAGAACTTGGCGGCGTCGCCCTCGGCCGAGGAACGTTTGAGGAACTCGATGCAGTCCTCCACGGCCTCGTTCCGGATGGAGTCGTCCCGACGGCACGCCGCTGCCACTGCCACGTACACGTCAGATTCACGGTGCTGGCTGGCATCGCCTGGCGACGGGGCTTTGCTGGACGACTTGCCGCTGCCGCAGCTGCTGGTGCGCTGCGTGGAGGCCCTGGATACGGCGGAAAGCATGATGAGCCGGAGCACGACATCACGAATGCGCTCGAGCAGGGAGACCGATGCTGCCGGACGCGCCGTGGACGCGCGGCAGCCGCCTCCGCGTACCAGCCGTGGCATACACGTCGCCATTGCAGCCTTCATGGCCTTGGCTCTAATGCTCGAGCAGTCAGTGAATTAGACGGCACTCAGTGAAACAGTGAGTGTTAAGTGATGTGTGTGTGTTGGGTTTGGTCCAGGTCTCCACGATACAGGAGCTTTTAGGGTTTTATATAGGGTAGCTTAGGAGTAATGCCAACCATAGTGTACGGGTTCAGTGAACACATAATATTTATTAGCTAGTACCCACATGAACAAATAAATCATGGCCTTGTTTGGATGCACACGCATCCACATCAATTCACATATGTTGGAGTCAATTGGAGTTGAAATTAGTTTAAATTCTACTTCAACACATGTGGATTGAGGTAGATATATGTGCATCCAAACAAGACCTTAGAAAAAAATGAAATCAAGCTTCTGTAAATTTGATAACTTCATGACAAAAAATATCAACATCTATGACACCAAATTAATAGACTACAAAAAATATTTTATTGTGCATCTGATTATACTAATTTGTACTATGTCATATGGTGAGTCAGTTTTGATTCTGAAGATGCTTTTTTAGGCCAACTTTACAAAGAAAAAAAATAAGGGGGCATATGTTGACAGTCAAAATTGTCTAAAGAAAGCTGATATGGGAAAATTGGCTTAGCCAATTTCCCAAGCTAGTTTTGTTAAGTTTGCCAAAATAAAAAAAGGAACTTCACCATTGTGTTCCACTATAAAGATGGTTAAAATGCATAAATAGATCGCCCAATTTATCGTCCAGATGAGGGAATTACAGCCTTGGGAAGATGCATCCCATGGTTCCAAAACTGGCCAAGCAAATTAGAGTTTAGAGTTGTGTTTTAAAACGTTATGTAAGTGTTTTTTACCACTCACGAGATAAGTGCACCCCCTTGTATATATAACTTTCTATGGCCAATTAAGAAGAGGACAGTAGTTGCACAAACCAATTATTGTCTTCATTGTCTCTTCTCTGTTTCCCTACTCTTCCAACTCCTACTTGCTATTTATCTTTTAATCCGATGACCAAAGATGGTACCCTATAGACTTGCTAGTCAACCTAGGGCAACCTGCTAATATCTATGCATGACAGGATCCCTTGCTCCCAGGTGAAAGTTTTTCTATGATTCTTTTGCTAGTTTGTTCGAAAACTAGTTAAAATGTCGTCACGTAAACGTGATAGTTATCCTTTGCGAGTTTGTTTGTAAATTTTGTCGTTCTGTAGTCACATAAGCTTCGCAGTTACCTTTTTTTAGGCAAATCCCAGGGAAATCGGATAGGCTAGTTTCTCTAGGATCACACTATCTCGATGTGTTTGCATTTGGTGCACTCTAACATGCACTTTGGATGTGGGACCATACTTGTCTGATAAGAATTATTTTTATTATCACTTCAATGGCAATGGCGTTGCTTCTATAGTCTCGTGCCTACGGTTAGGGGTGAGGGACAGCAATTTCTGGCCGAGTGGAAGTGAAGGTTCTCCACTGCTAGCCACCGACCAAATCGTTAGAGATTTACAGCCTAGACTGTACAGTTAAGGCCAATGGCGCAAGCAGAACGTGCAGGTCAATTAGCTGGAGTGTGTGCATATTAATACTCTCTTGTACTACCCCAAACCCATCTGCATCCAAGCCATCTGTTGCTTGATCAAACGGTCCGAAATCATTTGTCTGGATTCCAAGTGGCTCAACGGAACCAGCCAAGATGTTTGGTACCTGTAAAATGTTGAGAAGCCCCGGCCGGCGCGGCTCAGCATTTCTTTACGGCTCCAAGTCCCTAGGTTTAACCCATCTGCTCAGCACATGCATGCACGGATATAGGACAAAGTTAACCATTCGGATTAACTAGCATTTCATCTGTACACGTATCGCAGTGCGTTAATCTCAGACCAATTTATAGTGTTTCCTATCGTTGGGGGCAGGTAAGTACGTGCACGAGGGATTGATTCTTTGAGTAGCTTTCTGCCGGGCTACGGCCATACAGACGGACAAGTCGCACACCTAGGGCAGCGTTCTGCCTTTGCGAGACGGCAACTACCAAGTAAATAAACTAACAGGAAGGGACACTGCCACGTTTCCCCACGCGCGCGTGACGAGTTTTGATCCTCATATCCTGTACAAGTCTACCACCGACCCTGTATGCTTCAAACCCTAGTCAGGAAAAATTGCAGGAAAAAACGTGCGTTAAAAATAAAAATAAATATATAGTTAAGGAGATCTAGAATATCTCAAAATTCAATATGATGTTACTAAGCTATGCAACTCTTTTGTGCATACCCGTATTTATCCACCGCTCTTCTAATCATTAGATTTCGAAATTCTTTTGATTTCTTTTCACTAAAGACATTTTTGGCATTAACATAAATTTAGGACTAAATAGTAGAAGAATTCTTTCATAGTTTGTCCCTTGGCCCAAGAGTCCAACACAAGGTTAGAATTTGAGCTCTTCCAAAGTGGTATCTCACTTATGTCTCGGGTCCCCCAGGCAACCCTCTCAACAATTAAGAGATCCATTCGAAGAACATAGGGACTAATTGGAGTAAAAAGTCTTCTCTCAGGGAGAGCTAATGCTTATGCTTATTGGGTATTTTGGCCTGAAACTCCCAGCGAATGGCCAGTGAGCTAAAAAATGAACTCCTTTTGTTGGTAACTATTGAATTGCCTATCTAACAGTGGAGTGAAACGAAACGTTGAACGGGAAGGGAAACTCGTGTCATCGGTTATCCAATTTCCCTCCTTTCTGTTTTGACAAAGAAAACATTTAGGTATCGGGACGACTAAAAAAGGGCATTGAACGAGAAAGAAATCATCCACAGAGCTAGGTTCAAAATGTCGTGAGACAGTTCGGTCTCTCTAAAAATGTAGAAAAAAGGAGTCTGTGCCCCGAGATGCGCCATAAATGCCAAAAATGCTAATTACTTTTGTAATGGAGGACCAATCCACCTAGTCAACTTCTTGTATTTTTTGTGAGTTGTGTCACTGCTTATGGACCCGAACCTGGGTGATCTATCCATCACCAGGACGAAGCTTGGATATCACTTTTCCCCGGGCAAGTTGCCTATTATTTATAATGCTTTGATAGTCAAGAGTCGAGACACTGTCGATAAGCAAAGGGCAAATTTTAACGAAGGGAGCAGCTACAGTGCCGGGAAACTTGCTTTAGGAAAAAAATGTTTTAGTAGCTTATATGCCCTGGGAGGGTAAGAGTGATTGGTTGAAAAGAAAGAGAAATAGAATAATGAAAAAAATAGAAGGACGGTAGATAAGCTTTGCTCGTCTGAGTCGTTTAAGGACTGATTCGCTGTACGTCCTTGAGTCATGTTGAACGCAGTCTAACACTTAGTTGGCCGGATAAGCAGTTCCGACTGCGAAGCCGGGTAATACAGTTTAGGCCAGGAATCGGGGAGTCAAGCGCACATTCTGGAGGAAGTATGGATGTGCTTGGGAACATTGGCGTAAGACAGGGGGTCAGAGTCCCTATCAACTGGCAGAATGTTGTCCTTGGAGATGCGGTATCAGTCGAACCCACGATTCTTGAATTGTACCAAAGGTGACCTGAGCAGCTTTCGTAAGGCGTGTCTCGGTGAGTGTTAGAAACACCCCATAGGAATTTGATTCGAATCGTTGTCGCTCCCGGTTAGTGAACACTTGACTTGAGCAGCAGCAATGAAAATTCAATTAATTGAATGGATGGTTACTTGGATGATGATTTAAATGTTGTCTCAATTTATACCTGCTATCGTTAATAATGTTTGCTTAATAATTAAGTGATTGTTTAGCACAGGTGCTAACATAGATGACAGGTTAATACTAAAAATCACTGCTAGTATAGGTTAAAAATAGATACTACTATTTATGGTTTTCTGCAAATGAAATATCAGCTAGCTCCACTCAAAGAAAGCCTTGCATGATCCTTGGTGTCCTTTATTTCCGTTTCGACGGGTAAGTCTAGCTAAGTACATTCTCGTACTTAGGGTTTATTCTCTCTTGTTACAGATGACATGCTTTACCAGAGTTTCTACAAATACTGCTGTAACACCTCTGGTGTTACGAGCCGCTTAGCACCTCGCTTAAAACCTAGTGGGATTATCACAACTAGTTCCACGGTTTTCAGATTTAAAACTCATGAAAAACAATTTTTACAAACAAAAAGAAAATATAATTTACGAGCATGTTCTGTAGATAAAAGTGCAACTTTCTTTTTGGGAAATAAATGTCGTTAGCTAGTGTTTTGCAGGCTCAAAAATCAGATTCAGAATTCAATACTACCTAAAGCTCTAGCTCGCGTCTAAGATAGAAGAAGTAATGGCAATGCCATGTTGACATCTGATTTCCAACAAAACGGCTTGAATACTAATGTCAAGTTTTTTTTTCCATAGTTGGTTGCTTCTAAGTGCGTACTCGGTTCTGGTATAGGTGGTAGACTTGTTGGACATCGCGTTGCTCTCTTTTAATTGCCGAAGCACCGCTAGAACGCGCTGTTGGCAGTTGGTTCTAACCTTGGGCACTGGTTGGCAGTCCTAGGTTGGCATGTCTCTAACTTCTTCCCTAGATCACCTTTGCCTGAGTTTGCTGTCCCTTTTAGTAGCCGTATGTACCTTCTTGAGCCGTGTCGGGTTGGTTTAGTGTCTAACGAGCTAGCAAAATTCTTTTTGGATTCACTCTTGGAAGCGTGCTCTGCGCGGGTTCGGCCGTTCGGCCCGGTGGCCGCGGTCACCGCGCGTGAGGGGGGGCACTGCTGGTGCCTGGCTCCAGCTGTGGAATGGCCGCGGGTCCGCTCTTTGTCGCTCGGTGCCAGTGGCCTCGCGCTGGCTGGCCCTGTTTGTTGGCCCCGCGCGCATTGCTCCACTGCCGCCTCTGGTCGCGTCGCGTGCGCAACGTGCCTTGCCCTGGTCAACTTTGGTCGCCCGCCTATCGCGTCAGCTGGCCTGCTACTCTGTCGCTCTGCGCGGTTGCGTGCCGACCCTAGTCGATGTCATGGCCATCGCTGCAGGGTCAACACGTCGCCGCCCGCCCTCTGTTCCCTTGTCCCGACCGGCTGCCGTGCTTGCGTCGATGTCTCTGTGGTAGGGTTGTCTGGCCCGTCTGCTGAGGCGACACGATGCGGCTACGCTTGGGTTGCCCCGCTAGCCGCCATCGGTGAGCCTCGCTCGGCCTCTGCCCTCCCTTGTGCACCACGCCTAGCCCCTGTCTCTTCACCAGCGCGCCTAGGGTTGTCTACCGCTAACGATCGGAGCCGCCCCATTTTAAGCTGCCCAAATCGCTCGTGTGTCCATTGCACGGCCGCACCAGGCGTCGAGCCACTTCCCTTCTCCTTTCCCCCTTTTTCCAGTTCGAGCTGCACAGCTTGTTTTCCTCGTGCAAGTCTATGGCTTAGGGGGATAACTAGGCATCCCGTTCCTCCTCAAGACCGTTCATGCTCTGGTGACCAACATTTTGGAGAGTCGCTCGCCGCTGGCCATGAGCGCCGCCGCAACCCATAGGAGGGAGGTAAGGCCCGTATGGTGGGTAACAGCTCGATTGCTCGTACTTATAGACTCATCTTGACTCCCTCGTTCCGAAGCTCATGTTATCCTGACCCGGCCGCCCTTGTTGACGAGGTGTCACGAGGACGCCATGCTCGAAGCGCCGCTGTACTGTCCTCCCGCACGTGGCCAGCACTGCTCCACCTCCCTCGCCTCCGAGCACCACCACGGCTAGCACCAGGGTAAGTCACCGAGGCGCTCACGCCATCCCCATCGCTAGCTCGCCTTCTAGGCTCGTTGGAACAGGAGCGCCACCTTGGCGGATGGTCCGTCAGCGTGGGCAGGATACTAGAGGGCACCGTATGCCATTCAACCATCGGCTAGGGTTTTGCTTGCGCCCCACAGTGCTCTTCGGCTCGCTTGATGTGCCATTTCGGTCCCTAGGCGGCCGGAATGGCCGCACAGTGCCGGCCGGAGCAGCGCCGTCGTGGGTAGGGGCGCCGGGGACTGCCCCGTTGTAAAGACGGCACTTTTGGAGGTCGTGAATGGAAAGCGTGAGTCTAGGGTAGCAGTAACCTACCGATCCGGTTGTTTACCTATTAAGCAGAGCCCTCTTTTGCAAAAGGGCACGGGCGCGCAGGACCTCCGGATCTCGGGCCGTTGCTGGGCCGCGGCGCCGGGAGCAGCCGCGTTCTGCGTGGGCCGCTGAGGTGGCCGGGCTGAATCAGCATCACCAGTTTTTTTTCCGTTTCATAAAAGCAATTTCTAATTTAGCTTCTAAGCAAACTTGTAAAATTAAAATAGAATTGTGTAGAAGTCCAAAAATGGGGAAACCTATTTTGTTAGGCTCCTAAAATCAGGATCTACTTGTTAGTATGTTTTAACCACATAGTTGCATAATATTTTTAGGAGTTCGCTAATTAATTCAAAATGCTTAATATTGTTAAAATTTAAATTTGTGGAACCTTTTGTGTGGAAATGGGGATAGTCTTGGCCTTAAAAATTGTATAGTAAATCCCCAATATTAGTAGCTGCTCACCGTAACTTTTGTGGCTCCATAATAACTAATGTGTTAGGGTAGCTAATGAACCTTAATTAGAATATATGCGTTTAATCGATAAAATGATAAACCGACACCTCGATCTGTATGACAAAGCATTGGTTGGAAAATAATGTCTCATCCGATGATGTGGGTACGTGGCCTAGTGCATAGAATTAGCTCGTTAGCTTGCGAAGCGTAACGTGTCTCCTAGTTGCATTTACCATTGTCTATTTACATCTATGCGTTGCATTCCCCGAATGTCATAATAGGAGCGATGGTGGATCGCGGAGTCACCCGGAGGTAGCATAAAAGATGGTGCCTTGATGATCATGTCATCGCGGTGGGATACTAACTTTTGGTTAAATCTTACCCAGGCAAGCCCCGGTGCATAACCTCTATTATTCTGCACTCTATTTTATGCTTGTGCATTAAGTTTAAAGGAGTTGAATGAAACCCACTTGCATATATATATATATATCCTGATCCCATGAGTCTCACTAGTATGATAGGGACGTGTAGCATGCTATGCTATAGGATTCCGGTAGAAGCCGAGTGATTGTCTGTCACTCGCGAGAGATAGGAATTATAATATTGTTACTATTATCATGTCACTATCACATGGAATATAAATGTATATGGATAATCGGAGACCGGGCGGAACGGGTTGGATGGACTTGGACCTGGTTGGGCAACAGAGCGGGGCTCTGGTTGCATTTGTTCTGCCTGTGTCAATTAAGGACTGTTCGTTGCATGGACCCTGGTCAAGTCACAAATTTATTATCCCGAGCATATACTTGCTTATGGGAGCGGGAAAACTTGTTTCTCTCTTGTCATGGGTTCCTGCTCTTTCCAGACCAGCTTTTTAGGGTGGTTTTATATATTGGGTTGAGGAGGTCTAAGCACCATACTGAGGCCGGGCCTGCAGTGTTGGGGGCTTAGAGTCTGAGCTTGGACGGGGACCTGGACCCCTTGACAGGAGTGGAATGGGTTGGTCTTGCTTGTGTCCGGGGTACAAGCAAGGCGTGTGTTTTTGGGGCACCCAGCTGGGCATATTGATTCGCGAATCGCCATTTCTACGTGATGGTACGGCTTGACTATGCTCTGGCATCGTAGTAAGAACTGGCAGTTGAAAGATGAAGAAATGGTTCCTTTTGCTCAACCCTTGCTTGATTATAGCCTAGGTGCTTACATAGAAGGTTGGATAAGAAATGAAATACGACTATTAAAAGTAAGAAATTAAGGACACACTCTTAGCACTGCTTCTCGCAAACAAGAACCCACAAGCCAGAAAGCCTTGCATAATCCTTGGAGTCTTTTTACTTTCTCCTGACGGGTAAGTCTTGCAGAGTACAATTGAGTACTTAGGGTTTGTTCTACCCTGTTGCAGGTGATAGGTGCTGATGAGCTGACACTTGTGTGTGGAAATCTCCTGGTGGGCTCAGCGAGGATTTCCTATACGATGCGGAGTAGAGTTTATTTATTAAAACTCTCACTAAAAGTTTTACAAGGAAAATACCATTAATCTGTTATCGTTTCATGCAATTAAACGTTCTTCATGTAAATGTTTAACTTATCATTAAATGGTTTTATTTCCGCTGAACTCTGACAATATTTTATAGTCCGATGTTATAACTACATAATGAATTACTCTGATATTGTACAAAAAGTGATGTAGGAAATGGTAAGGATGTTATAAGCTTTCCTCTCTCATTTGTGATCCTGATGTAAAAATGTGGATCTTCGAGTTCTCCCTTGCGGTGTGCTCGACAGAATCACGTAGTTTAGTGATCTCCCCAGGGGACTTAGTGTCTAATGGAAGACGAGTACTCTTGGGAGGGCATTAGATTAGGCGATTCTGCCACAACTGGCTCCACCCGGCAGGTGACGAGGACTAGATCACTTGGGCGTAATTGAACTAAGTGTGTGTAACTTATGCTTCCGCTACTTTTCAAATCTAGTTTGTAATATTTGTGGCTCTGATGTGCTGTAAGTTTCTTCTGAACTTTTTATGAACTGTAACGTGTGATGTGCTATGTTGAATTATGTGCGATCTTGGTTGTAATCGAGTTGGTTTGAAATCCCTCATGATTTCAATTGACTACCGAAATTATATGGGCTCAAGTTCAAAAATTTGGGCATTTTGGTGCTTATTTTTTTACTTGTGCTCTTATAATTTGGACGGTTCTGTTACAGCTAGTGTCGGAGTAGGATTCAACACTAAACACATCATACATGTATTTAAAAATATAAACCTTTTGTTTGCAAAAACCATTTTCCAACTTATAAAAATATGCAAGTGTTAAAAATCTGAAATTATTTCTATAGTGTGCCAGTGATCACATCCCTTAGCCAAAATAAAGACTATTAGGTGGCTTATTATATAAATTCTAACGGGGAAATTGTGCGATTGTCGTCCATGCGGTGCGTAAGTGCATGGGTGCCATTCTTCGAAATGGTAATGTATGGATCGAATACCTATACGCTCTGGTAAGTGTGAGTTATGAGAGTATGACCGTCCAACCGTCGGTCTAGGGGAGAGTAGTTGTGGTTACTAGCGTAATTACATGTTCATCCATGTAATTATGAAAGTACTTAATTGTGGGTATTTGTTGGGTAGCTATGATACTGAAGTACATGCATCGGGTGATGTATGTATGGAGAGTATTTAGTTTACTACTTTCCTGATGTGTTTTATTGGGAAATTTGGGCTGAAATGAAATCTTCTGTAGGTACACTAAGAACGCACCGTTGTAGATCGACTAGTTACCATATATGAGAGAACATATGTATGCCACCATATATTGTGCTAGCCTGTAACTTTTCCTAGGTTTGTGAGAACATACGGATCATGCATGCATCATGTTCAAGCATACATTGCAATCTTGCATTACTCCCTCCCTTAAATTTTGATTATCCCGACTAATTAAATTCTTGTCTCTTTTAAATGACCCTAACCTTAAGTTAGCCCTGTTTCTACAGATGGCCCGAACAAGGACCACTGCTCAGAAGTCCACCGGAGGTAGGGGTCCTCGTCATCAGTTAGCACCTCGTGAGCCTCGCCCTGAGCCTACTAAGGAGGAAAGGCTGAGGGCTGAGTTGGCTCAAGTGACTGATGAGAGGAATGCAGTTCAGCAACGTTTGGAGCAGGTTACGCGGGAAAGAGACCAAGAGATGCTTGAGATGCAGAGGTAGACAATTTCAGATTCTTTCCAAAAAGTCTTATCTAATGTTTGTTAGATTTGTATAACTCCGGTTATGATCCAAACATGTAGTTGCTGTCTGCGGTCCTGAAGTTGCTTGAAATGCGTGATTGACTAGATTGCTTTGTATGAGTTTGATGTTATTGTTCAGGTGCCTAGGCTAAATAAAATATGTTGTTAGCTGTAGGTTCTAAGCTTCTTACTGATGATGAACAACTTTACCTTAGATTGCTAGACCATGGTGAGTGTATGTTTCTTGTTAGAGAAGAGATATGCACCTACTCAGAAAACGAGTGTTAATCTTATATCACCATGTCACCAATTTGTTAATATACATGTGTATGCGTCTCATCATGTCATATCATCTCTTATGCATTCATGATACTTATGTTGTGCATATGCATGCAATAGGTGTTTTCGAAGGAGTGGCATTGCTCGAGTTCAAGCAAGAGCGACTGGAGGAGCAACAAGAAGCTCAGGTGTAGGAGGTTTCGGCAGGAGGAGTCAACATAGAAGATCTTCTAGAGTGTCCTGACCACCAACCTTCCTCATTTCCGAAAGGGAAGCCTCAGAGCATTCTAAGCCACCCATATTTTATAAATGTCATCTCGAGTTCTCGATGTTTAAATGCATTAAGTTATAGGATTTGCTTGGAACCCCTTGATGCATATGTCTTTCCTAATCTAGAAATATATCTTGAATCCTATGTAGGTCTACGATCGAACATATGTTTAGTTATGTTTAGTCTGGTAGAAGTCGGGTGATTTTCTATCACCTACTAAATATAGGTGGATACTTGGTCATGGTGGGCTACATTTGCTATTGTGGAAATAACCATGTGGTGGTGTTATAACTAGAGACCGGGCAGAATCTTATATGTTGGTGGTGGGTGGAATTATAGTACTTCCATTTGTGTCGATTAAGAAGTAGATCATTGAAGGCCCTCTCGTCATTTTGAACGCATGCCTCACACTTAGCTGGCCAGATAAGTCATTTCGACCGTGAAGCCGAGTAGCTCAACTCAGGCCAGGAATCATTCTGTCAATGTGTGCACATTGGAGGTAGTAAGGATGTACGAGAAGCCGACATGAGGCCAAGGGCAGGTTAGAGTCCTGATCGACCTGGCATCCGATAGAATCCCTAAGGGTGCAGCGCTAGTCGGACCCATGAATGGACCTAAGTTATACCAAAGGTGACCTAAGGTGACCTAAGGTCTAGTTTGCCTAGGTTTGTGTTAGGCATAAATTCCCAGCTAGTCGAAATTGATTTGAATCGCTGTCTCTCCTGGATAGTGAGAAACTTGACTGAGCTTCTTCATCGTAGTAACTTGATGGAATACGATGGTTACGATGGACATGAAAATGCTATACTTGATATGGTTACTATTATGATGACTTAATTGTACACAAAATGTTTGGTATAGTTTAGTTGCCAATCTAGATTGGATAGCTATAATTAACTTGATGACCTAATTATAAAATGTTTAGCTCAACTAATGGCTTTTAGGCAAAATGTCGTCAAGCTAGCTCCAGTTATTAAGCCTTGCATAATCCTTGGTGTCACTTCATTTCTAGTTTATGATGGGTAAGTCTAGTTGAGTACATTCTCGTACTCAGGGTTTATTCCCTCTTGTTGCAGATGACATGATCTATCATGGGTACTGCCAAAATTGCCTTCATCCTACTATGGATGAGGATTAGACCATGGGGCGTGGTCTCTCTAAGTTATCTTACCTATGATGCTTTTGTTAGAATGACTATGGTACTGGCATGTAAATGAACTAAGTGTTGTGTTGTTTTCAAACTACTTTGCTTCTGCTACTTGAACTTGGTTTGTAATAACTATGTGAACTCCGATGTATGTGAGCTACTTGTGAACTATTTTTGAAATGGGATGTAACATGTGACTTGTTATGTTGAATCATGTACGATCTTGGTTGTATGTCAGTGATTTTAAATCCTTCGTGGTTTCATCGGACTACCGGGTTTATATGGGCTCAAGTATGACAGTTTGATCACTTAGGTGATTGGTATTGTACTTGTGCTCTTATAAATTGGATGGTTCTGTTGCTGCTGGCATCGGAGCAAGATTCAACATTAAACTTGTCATATGTGAATTTAAAACAAAGGTTTTTGTTTTACAAAACCAGTTTTTGACAACTTATAGCTATATATATAGGTTTGTTTAAATCTGAAATTTAAACCTAGAGTATGCCAGTGGTCATATCCTTTATGCCCAATTAAGGACTTTAGGTGGCTTAGAGTAAGACTAACTTGGGGGTTTACTTTCTTACAACATTGCACCTACATTCAGGTAAGAAGGTAAGTTGATGAGTGGCATGACCGCAAGTGTGAGCGTGTGGTCGGGGAGAGCAAGATTTGGTGCGACTATATATGCATGTTTACATGTATGTATGGTGCATACTTAATTGTGGGTCTATAAATGATTCGGGTAGATTGGTATAGAAGTATATATATAGGGATATATATATGGAAGTACTTAGTTTATTGCTTTCAAATATATACCTGTGTATTCGTCATGCAACCTAGAGACCAGATTTTCATTCTTGTATATATCTTGTTGGGTTGGGCTGCAATGAATTTTCTAGAGGTACACTAACAACAAAATGTGTAGCCCGACTAGTTGCGTATATTTGAGAGAACGTATGTATGCCACCGTGTATGTCACTAGGACTTGAATTTTTTCTTAAGTTTGTGAGGACGTATGGGATGTGTATGCATCATGTTCACTCATGCATTTACATTTTTGCATTACTCCCTCCCTATAGTTGCTTATCCCATTTAATAAACTTCTTCTCACGTATGATATCCTCTCACGAGAGTTGCACCATTTTACTATAGATGGTAGCACCAGCAGCCCTAGCTAGGAGCGACACGTTCTTGGAGCTGTTTGGCACTCCCACTTTGCTTTGGAGGGTGCTAAACTTAGTGGGGTATGCTGAGCCACTCCGCTACTTCTGGAGGGATATGGCCATTGAGGGGCAGCCATGGTATGATGTGCGGGTGATCATTCTAGCCCATGCAGACAACCCACAGCGGCAAGGATAGAGTATCGAGTCGGATGGGCAGTCTCCTTGGGAAGGTGCCCAGGTGGTAGCTTTTGAGGGACTAAATGAGATTTGCCAGGGGTTTGGTGATGAGCTTGTCAATGGTCCGGCTAGATCCCTTCCTTAGGTTGACGCATCACAGACAGTTTGGATGCAGCCCGGTCGCATTGCTTTGGAGAGAGACCGCGATAAGTGTGCAGGAAGCTCAAATGTTGCTATGCTATGAGCGCCATGTACATTGTCATGAAGATGTTCTATTCTCGCTAGGACAACTATGTCAGCTACATGCTAGAGCTCCAATGAGCTTAGGCCATGCAATGTAGGCTGCATGTGCGTGTGCATAGGCATCGGAGGGCAGGTAGGGATGCCTAGCATCATACAGATAATGCTATGATGGCCTTGGAGGCCCGTAGAGTTCACTTTGTGAATGCTGTTGCTAAAAGGGATGAAGCCCATGCTTAGAGAATGCAGATGATGCAAGAGAGGGATGAGGCCATCTGCCTTCTAGAGGCTAGAGAAGTAGCCAGGATCAAGACTGTGTTTGCAGCTAGTAGACAGGCAACTGAGTTTGATCATAGGGAGATGGAGTACCAGCCTCAGAATAATGAGCTTCAGCTGGATGTGCATCGTCTCAACAACATGATCTACCCAATTATTTCCCTAGTTGTAGCAATGGAAGAGGATCCAAATGTGTTGATTGCAGATGATGATGGCATGGACGAAGATGCAGAGGAACCTAAGAGGAGATTGAGCCTTTTGAGGACAACCATGGTGATGGTGTGTCTGATGTTGATAGTGATCATTTCGAGGCATAGTTTAGCTGCAGTACTTAGCTAGATGCGCTAGATGGTGGCTTTGATATCTTTTCATGTTGGACATGTAATTTAAGCCTCAGCCTATGACTATGCGACCTTGATGTAATCCGGCACTTCAATGTATTTTTGGCATGCTTAGCCAATATGAATGTTGAATTTTAATGAAAGTTCAGCTTGGTTGTTGGCAAAATTGGCATGTATGTGAACGCATTGTGAGGATGTGCTAAGTAATATAATTAGTGATGTTATGTTGTGAAAATGAATTATTGTGCCTCTGTTTTATTATATGAATTTATTCTCTCCAGTGAATTTAGTTTGACATAATTATACAATTCACCTACAATTTCCTAACATCATCAATAATTACTTGTTGTTGCAATTCTGTAGATGCCTCACAACCTCCGTTCATCAAGTGGGGCTGGTGGTAGTGGCCATCATGGCAATGATAATGAGAACCTTCCACCACCACCTCCTCCCATGCTAGAGCAGTTGATGGCTATATTTGCTAAAGGTCAGCATGCAATGGGGGAAGCTATGCGCACCATGGCGTAGAACGCCGCTCATGGCTAACACCAGCGTCAAGGGGTTGAACCTAACCAGTTTAGCAACTTCAAAGATTTTCTTGACACAAATCCACCAATCTTCAAAGAGGCTGAAGAGCCACTTCAAGCTGATGAATGGCTAAACACGCTTGAGTAGAAAGTTCACTTGCTAAGGATAACTGAGCAAATGAAAGCAGAATGTACATCGCATTAGTTGTAGCAACCTGTGGGCATTTTGTGGAGTCATCACCAATCCACACTGCCCAAGAATGCTCAGGTCACATGGAACCAGTTTAAGGAGACTTTCAGGGGACATTACATTCCCCTAGGTCTCATGAGCATGAAGCACACCAAGTTTATGAGGCTGACTCAGGGCACCAAGAGCTTAACTGAATACTTACATGCTTTCAACAATTTGTCTAGATATGGTACAGAGTTTGTAAACACCGATGCAAAGAAGATTGCCAGCTTCAAGAGCGGGCTTGGTCCAAAACTGATGAAGACCCTCGCCAACAATAAGAGTGCCACTTTTAATGAGTTTGTGAGTGATGCCCTGACTCAAGAGAACCAGAATAAAATCTATTTAGCTTTGAAAAGTCACAAGAGGGCCTATGAGACAAGCGCATCTTAGGCCAAAGCTCTAGTTGCAGCGAGACCCCAGTTTCACCCTCCAGCTCCAAAGTACAGACCGCCTCAAAAGAAAGCACAACCCAATCAGACCTAGAAGGTTTATCGCAAGGCCTTTTCTACTGCTCTACCTAAGGGCAGCATAGGGCAAGGAAGCTCAAGAGTTCCACCAAACAACCAGTCGTGCTCCAATTATAACAAGATTGGTCACTAGGCAAGAGAGTGCCACATCCTAAGAAGAACAATAATAAGAATTAGAGGCAGTCCAACACTAATGCACTATAGTGCCCTGGAAGAGATCCCATCGGAAGAGGTTGTCATAGCTAGTATGTTTCTTGTGAACCATCACCCTACAGTTGTTTTGTTTGATTTTAGAGCTTCACATTCATTCATGAGTCAAACATTTGCATCTAAGCATGATCAGAAGATAAGTGTTGTAACCATGGGTGGTTATTGCATAAGTGTAGCTAGGTGTAATATTTCTACCAACCAAATAGTTAGAGATGTGCTCATCTCGATAAGTGACAAGGAGTACATTACGGATCTAGTAATGTTGCCAGGGTTGGGAATAGATTTAATCTTAGATATGAAATGGATGAGTGATCATGGAGTTCTCATTGACACTTCCACTAGGACCATTATGTTGCATGAACCCAAGAGTAATGAAGCTTTTCTAGTACCACTTCTTAGAAGTTTTGACCTCCAAAACTTATCTTGTGCCATCCAGACAACAACCCTCTTCGATGTTCCCATGGTATGTGAGTTTCTAGAAGTGTTTCCAGATGAATTGTCTAGTTTGCCACTGGGACCGAGATGTGGAGTTTAAGATTGAGCTAGTGCTAGGTACAACACCCATCTCTAGAAGACCATATAGGATGCCACCCAATGAACTAGCAGAACTTAAGATTCAGTTGCAAGAACTGCTTGGGAAGGGTCTTATTCAACCAACTGCATCTCCATGGGGTTGTCCAGCTTTGTTTGTGAAGAAGAAGGACTAGTCATTACGCATGTGTGTGGATTATTGACCACTCAATATTGTAACCATCAAGAACAAGTACCCATTGCCTCGCATTGATATCCTGTTTGATCAGTTGTAAAGGGCCAAAGTATTCTCTAAGATTGATTTGAGGTCTGGTTATCATTAGATTAAAATTAAACCAGAGGATATACCTAAGACAAGCTTTCGCAACTAGATACGAGTTTACGAGTATCTTGTCCTTTAGGTTGACAAATGCTCCTGCATATTTCATGTATCTGATGAATTCAGTATTCATGCCCGAGCTAGATAAGTTCATGGTTGTGTTTATTGATGACATTTTGATTTATTCAGAGAATGAGGAGGATCATGCAGAACATCTAAAAAATGTCTTTACCAGACTATGAGAACATAAGCTCTATGCCAAGTTCAACAATTGAATTCTAGTTAAAGAAAGTGCCTTTTCTTGGTCATGTGTTACTTGAAGATGGGATTTCAGTCGATCCAAACCAAAGTGCAAGAAGTATTGGATTGGAAAGCCCTAATTTGGTTCATGAAGTTCAGAGGTTTTCTTGGTTTAGCCAATTATTATCGTTGCTTTATTTCGAACTTCTCCAAAATTGCCAAGCCAATGAAAAGACTACCTCAAAAAGATGAGAAGTTTGTATGGACTCTGGAGTGTGAGCTGCTTTTCACACTCTATGGATGTTGTCGACTTTAGCTCGTGTTTTAGCATAGCCCGACATCGAGAAGCCTTTTGATGTATTTTGTGATGCATCTGGTACCAGTTTGGGATGTGTTCTGATGTAGGAGGGCCAAGTGATTGCTTATGCCTTACATCAGCTGAGGAAACATGAAGTCAATTACCCAACCCATGAGTTAGAGTTAGCAGCCGTGTCCGTGCTTTGAAGATTTGTAGACTCTATTTGCTTGGCAATGTGTGTCATATTTATACCGATCACAAGAGTCTTAAGTATATCTTTACTCAACTTGAACTCAACATGAGACAGAGAAGATGGCTGGAATTAATCAAAGATTACAACTTAGAAGTGTATTATCATCTAGGCAAGGTAGATGTTGTTGTGGACTCCTTGAGTCAGAAGCACCATTGTAATTCTCTGTTGGATGATGGATTCAATTTGTTGCGTCCTACCATACTGCATAAAATCTTCGTCAGTTGTTCTCTTGAAAGCAAGACCATCGAGCTTCAAGAAGACCGATGTGGGTGTGTTCCCACATCAAGAGAAAGATGAAAGAATAAGATACCAAGCATTTTAGGCTGGATGAGAAGGGTGTGCTAGGGTTTAAAGATCGACCTATAGTGCCGAAGGATAAAGAACTTAGAAACCAAATTTTAGATGAAGCTCACTCTTCTAAATTGTCCTTCCATCCTGGTAGTAGTAAGATGTATCAGGACTTGAAGACCCGCTTTTGATGGATAAAGATGAAGAAGGAAATCACAGCCTTATTGCTAGATGAGATACATGTTGTAGAGTCAAACCAATGCATTTGAAACCTAATGGACTACTTCCACCTTTGTTTGTCCTAGGTTGGAAGTGGGAAGAGGTCAGCGTGGATTTTATTGTTAGGGTTCCACCCACACAAAAGGGTTTTGATTCTATATGGGTAATTGTGGAATGTTTAACCAAGTCCACACATTTCATTCTAGTTAAAACTTATTACCGACTGCATCAATATGCCGAGTTATATGTCTCCCACATAGTGCGTCTGCATGGTGTGCCAAGAACCATTGTATCGGATAGAGGACCCCCAGTTTACTGCACGTTTCTGGGAACATTTGCACAAGGAGTTAGGCACCAACTTAGTTAGAAGTTCTGCCTATCATCCTTAGATGGCTGGACAAATTGAACGTGTGAATCAGATTTTGGAAGATATGTTGAGAGCATGTGTAATTTCTTCAAAAGGCTCATGGGAAAAATGGCTACCCTTAGCTGAGTTTTCCGACAATAATAGTTATCGAGAAAGTATGGCTCCTTTCGAAGCTTTATATGGCCATAAATGTAGAACTCCTTTGAACTAGGTTGAACCCGGGGAGAGGAGGTACTACGGTATTGACTTTGTCATGGAAGCTGAAGAGCAAATTCGTATTATTTAATGACACATCGAAGCTGCCCAATCCAAACAAAAGAGTTATGTTGATAAGAGAAGAAAGCCTATTGAGTTTGAGGTAGGCGATTATGTCTACCTAAAAGTGTCACCCATGAAAGGAGTACCACAATTTGGTGTAAAAAGGAAACTTGCACCTATATGTGGGCCCATATCAAATCATTGAGAAAAGCGGTAGAGTGGCATATGAGCTCCAATTACCCCCAGAATATGAGTCCTAGATGAAAGAGTTGAAACTACTAATCTCAAGATACAATCAGATTTGGCCTATGAAGAAACACCAGTGCAGCTTTTGGATAGTAAGGAGAGAGTAACTCGGAACCAAGTAATCAAGTTCCACAAAGTCATGAGGAGTAACCATAGTAAATGGGATGCAACATTGGAAAGGGAGGATTGCCTACGCGAAGTTTACCACACTTTTTATGAAAAATGGTAGGTCATTCAAATCTCGAGATGAGATTTCTATAAGGGGGAAGGCTGTAACACCCTAGGTGTTAAGCTTGCATGTGCACTGGCATTGCATGAGATATGAGCATATGCATTCCATTTCATATAATGCATCATGAATGTCTCACATGTTGCATTGGTTATGTTTCGTTCCTACAACATATGTTTTATATATGTAAAGTATATGTGTCACATATATGTAGCCATCTTATGTTGCCTATGATGCTTTATCATGACCCATAAGCAATGTTTCATGTGTTGCATGAGTAATGTTTTAGAGGAGAACCCTATGTTTCATTAGTAGTAATTATATGTTTCATATGTGTCAAGTATATGTTTCATGCGTTATATCAGCTTAGGGCTATGTGTAGTTCATGAAATTGTGTGCATAGGGTCACAAAAATATCTTAGACTTACTTAGGACAACAAATGAAACAATGTTTGTATTCATAGTTTGGTCAAATTCAAATTTGAAATAAGGGTTGACCAAGTTTGCCCCCTAGAGTGCTTTTGCTTGACCTACATGGACCATGACCCTAGAGGCTTTGCATGTAAGTCCAATGAAAATAAAAGTTGTAGCAAATTTTATAAGGAACAAAGTTTGTTTAAGGACCTAAGGCAAGATCTTGCCTAACATGCTCAAAAGTGGCTCACAAGGTTGATTTGAGGGCTCTTATTGAGGCTTAGAAAATTAGCTGCATCTTAATTGCAACTCAGTTTCAAAGTAGGTAACTTTGGAGCTTTGTAACTTGAGAACCTGGGCAAATTAGATCATGCACCCTTAAACAAAGTTGAAGATCATGGGTAGCTCTACCACTTTGATTAACGAATTTTTGCTAATGTTGAATGGATTAGGAGTTAAAGGTTGATCAAATGAGCAACATCAATTAGACTAAATCGGTTTGAACCAATTTCAAATCGGCCTCGGTGGCCGACCGCACGCAAGGGCAAACGACCATGTGGTGCCCGTACACCGGTGATTGCCCTGCGGCGCCGTGTTGTGTCTGAAGGGGAGAAAAAGGGATGGCCCGGTGCTCACTTTCCCCACTCTCGCTCACTCTATCGCCCTCATTCTGCCCTCTCTCACCCTCGCACACCAGAGCGGATGCGACCACAATAGTGCCACCATCGCGTTCCTGCTGGCCTCGCACACCACCACCATAGCACCGTGGCTCAATCCATCGCGGCTACAGCTCTGTCGTGCCACGCACCACCTTGCCATCCACCTAGACCAGCTAGCCGAGCTTAGGTAGAGACCCAACGGCCTCTGCCACCAACATGGCCACCCTTCTCACCACTGTGCGACCTCGTCGGGTCAGGCCACCTCTGACCATCTCTCTCTATTCTGGTGCATGCACCGTGTCCACAGTAGTGCGTAGAAGCTCCATCGGCGCTTGTTCTGAGCCACCACGGCTGACCCAAGTGAGTGCGTCGCCAGGCTCCACCACCGCGCCACCCCTAGCGCCGCCGCCCCTTGCTCGGAGCCCCAACCGAGCCAACCACCTAGCCTAGTAGATGCGCGTGGCCAAGGGAAACACGATGGTGCTCACCTTACCACCAAAGGGCTCACTGCCGGTGGGCTTTGGTCGGTCAGCGCCGGCCTCTACTCCGGTGCGGCTGACCAGTGGGGTTAGTTTGACCCGTGGTCCCATCTATCAGCGTGACTGTGTAGAGTTGAAATGTTTTTCTTTTTATTCTTACCAAGAAATGCTTGTGAATTTTGGAAATTCATAATAAATCATAGAAAAATCAAAAAAATGCAAATGAGGACATTTTGAAATCCTTGTGAGTAGATCTACTTGATAGAGTGATAATATGATAGGGTCGAGTAAAAAGTTTTCTATGTTTTTATTTATCTCATTTATTTAGGATTTTTCAAAAGGAAATTCATAACTAGAGTTGCAGTGCTCCTTTTGCTATGAAATTTTTATGGAGGTTGTTGAGGGTTTATGTAAGCTATGATAAAAATTTCAGATCCAGTGCTTGCATGGTGTTTGAGTTATAGATTCATTTTGATTCAATGCTAGTTTCTTAATGAATTTATTGTGGCCAAAATATGCAAGCTATGAATGTGAAACTTTTTACACAATGTTCTCATGTTGTGGTGAAGCTAAGAAAAATATAAAATCTGTTGTTTGACACTTTTCACTAGGCTAATCTATTTGTGCTATTATAAACCTTGCAAGTTTGTCATTTTTGTAGAGGTTGTTATACATATCCAAATGGTATGAAAATTTTACAGTAGACTATTGGATGCATGGATGAGGTGCTGTGATTTTCTAAGAATTTATTAAGGGATGACCATTATGTTTTCTAGCCTATATTTGATGTGTATGAACTGTTGGTAACACTGGTTGTACCTAGATTTCATTTCTTGTATGTAGTGAAATATTATTTGTCTATAATTCAATTATAGTGACTGTTTGGACAATTTTTGTTGTTAAGAAAATTACATGATGAAAATGATGTTTTCTATGAATCATGTGTATAACAAAGTTGTAGATTACTTACTTATCTAGCTTGTTTCAAATTTTTATGGCATTTGACCAAATGGTTTGTGAGTTATGGCTGGGTAAAGTTAGTCACCCGAAGTGGTAATTCTCTTGAATTTTTGGACCAGATCTAGGAAATTTACCTGTTTGGCGCTATTAGCTGTTGAATTAGTTTGAGATGATTGTAAAAAATTGTAGACAATTTCAGATTCTTTCCAAAAAAAGTCTTATCTCATGTTCGTTAGATTTGTATAACTCCAGTTATGTTCCAAACATGTAGCTGCTGTCCGCAGTCCAGAAATTGCTTAAATGATGAACAACTTTACCTTAGATTGCTAGACCTTGGTGAGTGTTTGTCTCTTTTTAGAGAAGAGATATGCACCTACTCAGTAAACGAGTGTAAATCTTATATCACCATGTCACCAATTTGTTAATATACATGTGTATGGGTCTCATCATGTCATATCATCTCCTATGCATTGATGATACTTTTGTTGTGGATATGCATGCAATAGGTGTTCTCAAAGGAGTGACATTGCTCAAGTTCGAGCAAGAGCGACTAGAGGAGCAACAAGCAGCTTAGGTGCAGGAGGAGGAGTCAACATAGAAGATCTTCCGGAGTGTCCTGACCACCAACCTTCCTCATTTCTCAAATGCAAGCCTCGGAGCATTCTAAGCCTCCCATATTTTATAAATGTCATCTTGAGTTCTCTATGTTTAAATGCACTAAGTTATAGGAATTGCTTGGAACCCCCTGATACATATGCCTTTCCTTGTCCAGAAATATATCTTGAATCCTATGTAGGTCTAGGATCGAACATATGCTTAATTATGCTTAGTCTAGTAGAAATCGGGTGATTTCCTGTCACCTACGAGATATAGGTGGATACTTGGTCATGGTGGGCTATATTTTCTATCATGGAAATAACCATCTGGTGGTGTTATAACTAGAGACCGGGCAGAATCTTATATGTTGGTGGTGGGTGGACTTATTGTAATTCCGTTTGTGTCGATTAAGGACTGGATTATTGAAGGCTCTCTCGTCATTTTGAACGCATGCCTCTCACTTCGCTAGCCGGATAAGTCATTCCGACCATGAAACCGAGTAGCTCAACTCAGACCGAGAATCATTCTGTCAAAGTGTGCACGCTGGAGGTATTAAGAATGTGTGGGGAGCCAGTGTGAGGCAAAGGGCAGGGTGCGACGCTGGTCAGGCCCATGAATGGACTTGAGTTGTACCAAAGGTCACCTAAGACGACCGTTGATCTAGTCTACCAGGGTTTGTGTTAGGAATAGATTCCTAGGTGGTTGAAATCGATTCGAATCACCATCTCTCCCGGATAGTGAGAAACTTGACTGAGCTTCTTCATCATAGTAACTTGATGGAATATGATGGTTATGATGGACATGAAAATGCTATACCTGATATGGTTACTATTATGATGACTTAATTGTACACAAAATGTTTGGCACAGTTTAGTTGCTAATCTAGATTGGATAGCTATAATTAACTTGATGACCTAATTATAAAATGTGTAGCTCAACTAATGGCTTTTAGGCAAAATGTCGTCAAGCTAGCTCCACTTATTAAGCCTTGCATAATCCTTGGTGTCACTTTATTTCTGGTTTATGATGGGTAAGTTTAGCTGAGTACATTCTTGTACTTAGGGTTTATTCCCTCCTGTTGTAGATGAGATGATGTATCATGGGTACTACCAAAATTGCCTTCATCGTACTATGGATGAGGATTAGACCATGGGGCGTGGTCCCTCTAAGTTATCTTACCTATGATGCTTTTGCTAGAATGATCGTGGTACTAGCATGTAATTGAATTAAGTGTTGTGTTGTTTTCAAACTACTTTGCTTTCACTGCTTGAACTTGGTTTGTAATAACTATGTGAACTCCGATGTATGTGAGCTACTTGTGAACTATTTGTGAAATGGGATGTAACATGTGACTTGTTATGTTGAATCATGTATGATCTTGGTTGTATGTTGGTGATTTGAAATCCTTCGTGGTTTCATCGGACTACCGGTTTATATGGGCTCAGGTATGACAGTTTGATCACTTCAGTGATTGCTATTGTACTTGTGCTCTTATAAATTGGACGGTTTTGTTACAAAAATTACTTCTTATGACCGTTGTACATGCTGTACTTTTAAACCATCTGCCCTGATCTTGCATTTCCAAAGTTCTTCGGCTTTTTTGTAGATTTATTTCTTTGGCGTCCCTTGATCTACTATAAATTGAAAATCTTGACACTTTCTCCTTTTCTTGATTATCCAGGCCTTCCTTTTGTGTTTCCTAGTTGTCTTTTTAACATTAGCAACCAATCAACTGAATCTTAGCCAACCAACTCTAGGGCTTGCTTCTTGGACACATGTACAAACGCAAAACTGTGATGAATAATATTTTGTGTCCATGCCAATACTTGAACAAAACTGCAAATAACCTTGATGAATAATGTTTTGAGATCCGTCGTTCCTACTGCCTCATTGTTAGGTCGTGCACAGTCTCCTCGATATTTCGAGCACCTTTTACCTCTTATTTTCACATGGCTTGAGAAACTCTATCGACACTTATCTCCTGTAGTTATAGATTCAACCTCATGGTCTGGCTAAGATCCACTTCTCCCTTATACTTGTCACCCAATTTTAGATCTAAGACCGCCTTTGTGTCTGAAGGTCATGGCTAACGGCAAGCGTCCTACAGGCAACATCCTAGAGGAAGAACTCCCTATGCGCCAATGCCTCTGCTATTTGGGGTAAGATAGATCTCATTTGCATTCTTGCTTTTGCCTGATCAATCATACTGACCTTTTCTTATCTCTGTAGAGCCATATCTCAAGCAGGTTCTTGTCATTATAGGGTGAGGCCTCTTAGCACCACCCAGGATGTCGGATTGGTGCTTCCGACAGGGTCCTCCATTCATCATCTTCCCCATGGGTCAATTGCGGTGATGGACCCCTACGCAGAGGTGGTCTATGAAAACAATCACCCAGAGTCTACAAACTGCACTAGCCGCCATGGAGGAAGAAACCAATGTGGTTCAACTGCAGTTGGTGGTGTCCAATGCTAAGGTCGTAGGTAGGTTATTCAACCTAATCTCATACTAGACCACTTTGCTTTGTTGATCCTTTCTCAATGACCTTGCTCTCCTTGTTACAGTTTTGACAGAGCAAATAGAGGCCCTCCAGTCGGTGGCGAATGATGCGGCTAACGCTCTTCATGCTTGGGGTGATGCATTGGTGGCCCGTCTCTAGGATGCCCCGTGCATGCTAGAGAGGTGGCCCTCCATGGTGTTCGACATGAAGCTGCCATCGCTTTGGTGGTTGCCCAAGTGCGCTTAGGGTGCAACCTTCATCTATTGAAGCCTGACTTCTTGAATGGCGAGGACATCAACGATCATCAGGAGTTGGTGATCAAGTTCGAGGGTGTTGTTGACGCCATGGCGTATATAACCCTGACCGAAGGAGTTATCAATCATGACCTCCTCAACCCTTAAATTGTAATAGGGTTATGTTTAAATAAACAAAATTCTTGTTGCACCTGATCTTCATGTTTTGGCTCTAGATGTCTTTGCTTTTACTATCATTTACATCCTCTAGCGATAGCCTCTGAGTCAACCAAAGCACTTGTTAGAGAATTTGAACCTTGGTGCTCTTAGTTGATCCAAGAACAGCCCATTAGGTCGAGTCGGCTAATGCCCCGAGGTTAGGCCGTCCAGGGTCAAGTGTAAACATGAATCCTCATCGAACAAATTTCTTTTAAAATCCATGGTCTAGAACTTTGAAGATAATGCGGTTGCATATCGACATCATCTGGCCAGATGTGGCCTGAGTGGTCTTGAATTCATAAGTTGCACTCCTCATGTACCGCAACATTTGGTGTAAATGCCTTAGCTGATCTCCATCCTGTATAAATTTCGGTTATCGATCGATCGGCTTCCTAGCGATTCTTCTCAGATTGTGGAAACCGGCTCCTAGCAACTATCTTTAGTTGATTTGTCCTTGGAGCTAGCTTTGGGGTTTGGAAGGCAACATGCTGCAGCAAACAGACCTTTTCAAATTTGCAGTTTGAAACTAAATAGGAACATAAAATTCTAGAAAAATGGTAACTCTTCTGTCCAACCGTTGCTTTCTCATTTGGCTATGCGTAGCCTCCTCCATTCTTGGAACAACTTCTCGCCTTCCATTAACTGCACTTTACTTTGACATGACTCGATGAACCTACCCTACGTCATTGTTTGCCATAAATATACCCAGAGGGATGGTCGAAAGGTCACACCTGTGTTTGCCTTCATCTTGCCATGGCACAACTCTTCTTTCTTTAGTTTCAAACCAGAAAGCTTAAATCCTGTTTTAGGAGTGATGGTGAACGGTAAGCGTTCCACTAGTGACTTCCCATAAGAGAATCTTCCCCCGAGCCGGTGTCCTCGCATTCTAGGTATGCCTAGCCACAATCCAAGACCCCTTGTTTATCACCAAGGTTTAACCACTCTATTTTGCAGGCCAATTTCTTGCGCCACCACCCATAGCATGCTGGTGAGGTTTGCGGCCCAAGGCGCCCAATCGGAGGCGTCGGCGGCCTCTTCCAGTGAATGTTCTGACTCATACAATGGGGATGATACTCAGCGTTATCTCCATGAGAGGGATGAGGCCTTAGGTCATTGTTGGGAGGTGGCTCAAGAAGCCGAGCGCTTGGGGGCCACTCTGACTGCCTCTCAAACTACTCTCGCCATTGTGGAGGGAGAGAGCAGTGCTATCCGGGCACGATTAGCTGAATTTGATGCCAGGGTCATAGGTAAGATCTTTAGAAGAAACCCTATTCCTCTTGTCACTCTGCTCCATCATGCTCTTCTTGATGATCTTTTCCATTCCTGTTACAGCCTTGATGGAGGAATTGAAAGCTCTCCATCTGACGGCTAACAATGCCACCGGGGCTCTAAATGCTCGGGGAGATCTACTGGAGGACCATCTCCAGGATGTCCCCATACGTGCCAGGGAGATTGCCCTCCATGGCATCCGTCATGGAGCTGCCTTTGCCCTGATGATGGCCCAGGTGAACTCTAGACACGAACTCCGATGGCACTAGCCTAGATTTACGAGTGGCGGCGACCACCATGGACTGGTGGAGGATTCGTCGGTCATGCTGATGCTACGGCGAATGCTTCTTCAGCTAAAAATATTGTGAACAAGGTCTTCCTCGGCCAGTGGTTTGTACTTAGGAATCCAATCATGAACAAAATAATTGTTTCCTTCTTCGTCGATCTCCCTGTTTCAATGCCATTGATGCATTCGACTTGTATTTTTTCTTATTTTCTACTCTATAGGCGATGTGTATCGCACCGGCTTTTGCCTTCTTAGGCCAAATTAGGATTCTTTATTTTTGTTCTAAAGGTGATACTTTGCTAGTATCAGCTATTGAACTCGGCGATGATCCATACTTCAAACGTTAACTTTTAATCGCCAGAATCTAACTCCACAATAAACAATTGTTTCCAAAATAGCCAATGATGATTCACATATCAAATTACTTATGAACTCCAGAAATCATTGGCTATCAAGCTCTTTTAAGGTATTACGTAATTAGATCCAAATCTGACTCCTTGAAATAGAATGGTCATATTCTGATGAACTCAAAAAGTAATGTTTAGCTGATCTATAATAACCAATAGGAGGAGTCACTGAAATAAACTCTAAGAGCCGATTGCTTGGATTGGCTGTTGATGCCCATCATTGATCTTGATGACACCTCCTTCCTAGACTCCTCCAAAGAAGCATTCACAATCTTCAAACTCCTAATAGGCTGGATCAGATGTTGCCACACTCACAGTTGTGTTAGCTAGAACCACTTCGATGTTCTCCCCCTGCCATTGGATAAGGCATTGGTGCATTGTTGAAGGGATGCAACAATTGGCATGGATCCAGTCATGACCCAAGAGTAGACTATATGTTCCTTTACCATCGATGACGAAGAAAGTAGTAGGTAGGGTCTTGCTTCTAATCATCAATTCAACATTAACTGCCCCCAGGTCTTAGATTCATTGCCACCAAAGTCTTTCAACATCATATCTATTTCAAGCAGATCTTTTGGGCCTTTCCCAAGCTTACAAAAGGTAGTATAGGGCATGAGATTGACAACAGCACCTCCATCGACTAACATCTTGGTCATCAGTTTTTCATCAACAAATCCCTTCATGTATAAAGCCTTCAAGTGCCGATGTTGAGATGGCTTATCAAATGTAGCTTGCTGGGGTTGGAGGGCTAACTGAGCTATTGCTTCTCCCAATTCTTCTCCATCATACTCCTCCCCATTAGATTCTTCTTGTTCATACTTGGAGGGGCTTTGCATTCTACAGGTAGGATGAATACCATATTAATATTAGCCGACGGCTTGCCCTTGTTGGCAGTTTGTTTGACGCGCCATGTTCGGGGCCTGCTATACTTCTAAACTTCTAATTCTCTGTTCCTTAGATGTTGAACTCTCCTTTTCTGGCTTCTTATCAGACCTCCTAGACACCATTGGTCCTCTTGCCAAACATACTCTTTTTCTTCATCATGATCGTCCCAATTTTAATCATGGATACGCTTGCCTAACCGATCATGAACTCTTTTATTTTTTATGTGCCAATCCAGGCTATTAGATTGATAATTTAAATTCTCATGGATGGACCAGTGGTTGGACTAAGATTGCCTGAATTCTACATATTGATTATTACACTCTAGGTAATTACGTCTTATAGGCAATTTCAATCCTTCGTTCCAATAGTGCCTCAAGAAAGGACAACTCTAATGTAGCTCAGCTTGTTCTGTTTTGTACCTTTCTTCTTCGCACTGGTGCTCATATTCTTCTTCTTTAAGCTAACGTTGATAGTCCTTCTCCTTTTGGCTTTGCCACTTGTTCAACAAGATCCTAAAAGTGACTTGAGGATGTAAAGCTCTAGCACTGGATGTCTCACCTTGCTCATATCAACTTTTTTGCTGATCGGATTGCTCCTTAGCTTCTTCATACTCACGAGCCAATATTTGAACCTTGGGGTCGACTGACCCATCTTATTTGGCCTTAGCCGATGTCAAGACCAACTAGAATTCCACCATGTGCACCCCTTGGAAAGGATGCTTGTCTATGTACATTGTTGGTTTCTTAGCTGGCTCAAACTTGATTTTCCCTTACTCGATGGCCTTCTGGATGTCGAAGCAGAAGATTTTGCACTCATGGCACCATGCTTGGTAACATTGTGGAACTTGCAGCACTTCTTCACTTTAAGTTCTTTAGCTGAAGGGATCACATGGTTTGCAGGTAATCTCATTTGCTTCTTCTCTAGCAGCAAGTCAAAGATCCTGTCGGCTTTCTTAACGCTGAAGTCATAGGTGTTCTCCGACTCGTTCACCCATGGACAAGATATAGGAGCCTTGCCCCATGTCCATTCAGCGATTGCGACTTTTGGATCATCCCCATTGGAGTCTACATCATAAGGATTAGCCATAGTAGTGGTGCCCTTTAAATACTTCTCTTTGCGTAAGGTCCGGTGCTGACTCTCAAAGGCAGACAATCTCTAAACTAAATGGGCCAAGCTTTCAAACTCCTGGCCATCAAATTTCTCTCTAACTACTGAAGATAGATTCAATGAATAGCAATGGCTCCTTACTTCTCTGAATCTTTAGACAAACTCAGAGCTTGATTCATTGTTCCTCTGCCTCATGCTTGTCAAGTGTGTAATCTTCTTCTCACCTATCCCACTGTAGAAATATGCATGGAACTTGTTCTTCAGATTGGCTCACCCAGTGATTGAGTTTGGTTCTAGCGATGAAAACCAACTGAAGGCTGGTCCAAACAAGGACAAGGGGAAGAATCTAACTTTGTGTGCCTCATCAACAGATGCTTCTCTAAGCTGAATGAGATAGCAGTTGATATGCTCCATGGTTGCCATCTCATCTACCCTGGTGAATTTGGAGAAATCTAGGACTCTGTAGCGTGGTGAAAGTTGCACAATATCATAGTAGGCCAGGTATGGGCGCTGGTAAGAGCCATCTTGTCCTTTAGGCTTCAGACCAAACTAGCTTTGCATCATTGTAGTTATCCAATTGACAAACTCTTCAGCATCCATGCTAGCAACTTCTAGTCTCGGCTGCCCTTGAGCTTGAGCCTGAGATCCTTGTACTTGGACTTATTGATTCTAAGCCAGAGACTGCTAGAGTTGTTTTGCATTATAATTGTAAGGGTTCTGGTACCCAGGATGTGGCATAAGCTCATACGTACTAGCATCAGAAACTAAGTGGTATCCCTCTAGATAGTTGATCTAAGCATTGTGAGTCATGTATCCCTGCAATCAACTATTGAAGTAGTTAGGATCAACATTCCTGATGATCCTCTGTACTGATAGAGCAATTCTTTGGGCCGACTGAGGTGTTTAATAGGAAGTACTAAATCTTCCCTGAGACGGTCGTTGCACAACCTGCTGAGCAGCTGGGGAGGTTGGGCTACTGGACTATCTATGTGATAAGAGCACTTGGTGATTGCTATGTTGGCAGTTGCTCCCTTGTCATCTGAGCTTCCTGCCCTATTGTTGGTAAAGCCTAACCTTGCCCCCTACGGTCGGTAGAGTTTGACCTTGCCCCCCCTGCTATTTGCAGGGGTCAGATCTTGAGCTTGTCCTCCTAAAAGCTGCTACACTGGTGGCTGCTATAACTGCCCCACCATTCGGCTGCTGACTAGTACCAGGTATGTTGCTTCCCACAATCGAAGGATTCAAGCCATTAGAGTATGCTGGCCTAACTTGATCAACTAGTGCTCCAAATAAGTCCTCTTTCATAACGTTGCCAATCGTGTTAACCAACACCTTATTGTGGTTTGTGAAGGCTTCATGGATAGTCTTGTGGCCTAAATGAGCAGTGCTCCTTGCTTCAACATCTTCACTTTGACCATGTAGGAGAACGCTTGGCAGGGGAGTCTTCTGGACAACTAAATCACGTGTCCTACTGTAAAATAGCAGGTACTACTCTCTGAACTCCTCTGTCGCTTGCTTAATGAGCGCCTTCTGGTTGTTAGGCAGGACCTTGAGGATCATCTGATTATCCATGTCGACAATTGTTGTCGACTTTCGATCAAACGATTGTGGTCCCACTAAGCGTGCTAAGAATGTGTCAATGACAAAAAGAGGGTGATAGGGATGTGGAGCCACCGACACACAGCAAGTCAAGAGAAACCACATGGAGTAGATCCCAAGCTCTCTCTAGGCTTAAGGGGTGAGTGTTGGACCAGATGGTCGTGACTGAGGGTGTGCCAATCAATTTGACCCTGCAATTGAGAAGAAGAGAAAGTTGATCAGTAATTTAAGGTGGAACATATCGGTGTTGGTCCAGACAGTTCCAAATATATGGCCAAGTGGCTAACAATATATGGCTATTGACTAGAGAGTCGGTATCCAACATGTTCATGATGTAATGTAAGTAAAACAAGCATATCGGTAATTATTGTTTACTCAGTTGCATGGACCTAGCATAGCTGATGATCATGAAAACATGTGAAAGATGTAAAGGTTGACGTGTAAGCATACATGTGAAAGATATACTAGCTTTTAACTAGGACAAGAACAAGTAAATGCATGCAATTAGCTAGTACATCCTCAACAAAGTGGGCTATCAGCTAAAACAACTGATTCCAGTGATCATGTCGTACGCCATGCGATCACTGTTGACGTTAGTTTATCATTCATCATAAACCATCAACATAACTTCAAAAAATGCATAATAAAGATAACCAATAGAAACTTAGTGGTTTAAACTAACAATTTCATGAGTTTGGTGAATCTGTATTTTCAACAGGGTTATTCCAGAAAACTGGCCAGGAGGATCAAAACATGAAATAAAACCAAACTTAACCGCGATGAAAACTACTCTAGAAGGTTCCAGAGGGCACCACACCGCGGCAAACCTTGAGAGCCTGCTAGGTGGGGCCGGCCAGCCCCACCATGGTGCTGCTCGGTCTGCCATGGTGGCCCCTGCCTATCAGCTTCCACAAGCTTCCTCCACTGCCTCCTAGGATTTTATCTACGTCATTGTTTAAGTTAGTTTGATCCAAGGGCTCATGTTCCACCTTCAGGGCCATATAACCAGTCCCTGCCTATAACAGAACCATCCAAATTATAAGAGCACAAGTATAAAAACAATCACCGAAGTGATCAAATTGTCATACTTGAGCCCATATAACTCTGGTAGTCCAATGAAACCAAGATGAATTTCAAACCCATCAATGATAAGCCAAGATCTACATGATTCAACATAACACATCACATGTTACAACATTTCACAAGTAGCTCACATACATCGAAGTAATATAAGTTTTTACAAACCATGTTTGAAAGTAGCGAAAGCAAATAGTTTAAACCATCACACACACACTTAGTTCAAGTACAAGCCAGTTCCGTGGTCACAACCAGCAAAAGCATCTAGATGAGATAACATAAGAGATCATGCCCATGATCTAGTCTTTATCACCCGCCAGGTGGAGACAATACCTGCAGTAACCTTGATAAAGCATGTCATCTGCAACAAGAGAGAATAAACCCTGAGTACGAGAATATACTCAGCTAGATTTACCCAACATAAACCAGAAATAAAGTGACACCAAGGAGTATGCAAGGTTGATATATAAGTGGAGCTTGCTTGACAACATTTTGCAAAAAAGCTTATGTAACAAAGAAGTAACCTTTCCTTTCTTAGCAGCAAGTTATGAATATTAACCTGTTATCTAAATTAGCACCTATATTAGAGCAATCACTTGATTAAGATACAAACATTAATAACCATATCAGGTGTAGTAAAGCCATCATCATCATCATCTTAACCATCAAGTTCATTTAGTGTTACTACAATGGAGAAGCTCTGTCAAGTTCTCACTATCTGGGAGAGACGGTGACTCGAATTGATTCCTACCCAGCTAGGGAATTATTCCTAACATAAACCCTAGCATACCTCGCGAAGGCAGCCAGAGGTCACCTTTGGTACAACTCAGGAACCAACTTCGTAGGCCCGATCAACGCCGCACTCTCAGGGACGCCACTCTACTAGGACATTCGGGACTGGTTACCTATCCTTGGACTCACACTAATAGCTCCCTACACATCCTTACTTCCTCAAGAGTGCACACTTTTTACTTGTCGACTTCTTGCCTGAGTTGAGCTAATCGGCTCCACGATCGGAACGACTTATTCGGCTAGCTAAATGTTAGGCATGCGTTCAACATGACAAGAGGGCCTCATGCCTTAGTCCTTAATCGACATAGACGGGAATAGATCCACACAAGACCTCCTACCTTGTTGCTTCACTATTGACATCTCGCCCAGTCTTCATTCATTATTAACACATGATTATCCACGATAGCAAATATAGCCAACCGTGATCAGACATCTCCTATCTTGCAAGTGACCAAAAATCACCTGAGACAACCAGTCTAAGCACGGCTAAGCAAGTACTCGATCCTAGACTTAGATAGGATACAAGGTGTAATCACTGGACAAGGAGAGGATATATATGCAACAAGTGTTTCCAACCAACTCCTATAACTTAATGCATCAAACATCATAAGATACTCAAATTGTATTTTACAAAACTTAGGAGGCTTAGAATGCTCCAGGGCTTGCCTTTTAGAAAAGAAGAAGGTTGGTGGTTAGGGCACTCAGATAGATGTTCGTCATGGGCTCCTCCATCTGGTGCCGGGACCTCCTGCTCCTCTACTGCTAGACGCTCCCCTCGAATTCCAACAGTGTGACTCCTTTCAGAACACCTATTGCATGCATATGCACAAGATGAATATCATGTATGCACAAGAGATGAAGTGACATGATATAACAAAATTAACATTCCTTGACCGAGTAGGTGCAAAGCTCTATTCAAATCGCTTTACTGAGTAAGTGCATATCTCTTCTCTAAACAAGAATACACACTCACCAAGCTCTAGCAATCTAAAGTATAACTTTTCATCATCAGTTAGAGGCCTAGCGCCCGCAGCTAACAACATATTTCAATTATCCTAAGCATCTAAAACATGAATATCAGGCTCATATCAAGCAATCAAGCCACTCAGTCAATTCAACAAATCTGGGCATATAGCTGAGTAAATAAATCATAACTGGAGTTCTATCGATCCAAATGACATGCAACAAGACATTCTGAAAAGCTTATGAAATTTTGTACATTTAATCTTTAAACATGTCCATATTATTCCCAAGTTAAGAGGGTCAAACAAACATATCTTCGAAAACTGCTCCAGAAATTCCAGAGAGCAAGCACTTCTGACGACCAAATTCAGAAGGCCATAACTCACAAACTGTAAAGGCTACAGCTATGAAAATTTAACATAAGCTAGATAAGTGAGTTATCTACAACTTTTTTATAAACAAGTTCCGCAGAAAACTTCATCTTCATGGTGTAATTAGCTTAACCCTAGAAACTGTCCAGAAAGTCGCTATTAGTGAAAATTACGGAAAATAACATTTCACTACATACAAGAATGGTACTTTGGGCACCACCAATATTACCAACAGTTAACATACCTCAAATGAACACTATAAAACATAGTGGTCATCCCTAAATAAATTCTTTTCATGCCTTTATTAAGTTATTTAGATAATTAGGTGAAATAATAAACATATAACAAAAGTGCACAGTAAATTCTACAAAAATTACAGTAGCTTTATATACTCCCAGTAGGCTATTGTAAAAATCTAATAGCATTTAAACATGTATAACATCCTACACAAAAATGACAAGCCAACAGGGCTTATAACGACATAAATAGGAAACCCTATTGAAAAGTGTCAAACAGTAGATGTTATATTTTGTTAGCTTCATCGTAACACAATAACACTGTACAATAAATTTCATGCTAATTGGTTACATATTTTTACCATGAAAAATAGCATAAGAAACTAGTATTTATTCAAAGGAAATTAATAACTCAAATATTCAGCACCAAAAAATCATGAGATTTTTACCGTAGCACTCATAAATCAAGACTAGCCTCCCATAAAATTTTCACCTCAAAAGGAGCAATACGGCTAGGGTTAAGAATTTCAAGCCACTGCCTATGAGTCGCTAGCTCATTCTTCAATAGGCACGCGGTCAGAGATCACTTTCCCCTCCCACTGCTTGGGAGCTTAACACGGTTTCACATTCTATTTCACTACCCACTGGGGGTTCTTTTCACCTTTCCCTCATGGTACTACTTCGTAATCGGTCACCCAGGACTATTTAGCCTTTGAAACACCCTAAATAAAAGATATAATTAAAAATAGTGAAAACTTTCCACTGGACACTGTCCTATTATCCCCTACCCGGTAGATCTACACACGAGGATTCCAAAAAGTCCTCATTTGCATTTCTCTGATTTTTCTATGAATTTATATGATTTTCCAAAGTTCAATCAAATTTCTAAAACAAGAAATAATTTGAATCCAGCATACAGTTGCTGACACGCGGCACCCGCGAGTCAGGGGACCCCACACGTCAGCGAAACAAAGATATGGGAGGGGAACGACTAGCGATTTCTCGCCGTCGGTGAGGAATCCGATGACAAGGATGGCACCACCATGATCCACTCATAGAGCCGCATTGATTGAGGTACCTATGGCGACCTAGGGTTCACGAGAGCAGGCTTGCAGTCGACCACAACGGCACGGCGGTGCTGCCCGGTGGCGCATTGGCTGTCCCTGACCACAGTAGGACTTGGCGGGGATGTCTACACTGTCACACCCGGTTTTCCAAAGAACAAAACCAGGCTCATCATATGTGTGCCCAAGAAGTCCACACATACAACAACAGAATAGAAATATCAAAACAATGTTTATATAAAGCGGAATATACATTATATTAACACTTACAACTATCAGAGTATCGCAGAATGGCTGCTAAATTTTTGCTTGGGCTCCATTCTTCTCAGGGACGGCTGACTGGGGCTCCATATGCCAAGCACTTCTGATAGACTTCTAGAAACCTCACTACACCTCTATCCTTTTTTTGAGCAGCACCTTACTACACACTAGGGTGTGGGGGGAAATAACAAGGGTGAGCACATGTCGTACTCAACAAACATAACATGAGGTTCATGAGGCTCAAAAAGCTGACATTGGTTAACTGCATTTGGCTTTTAAATGTTTACAAGTTTAAGCATATGATAGCAACAAGGTAATTGTATTCCCATTTGACTATGATCAATGTAACATAAATAACATAAAGCATAAACGATAAATAAATGAACATATTAACATAACAAGAATCATCATCTTTAGTGTAAAGATTCCAAGGCCGCTCGTGTCCGTGAGCACGGCTAGTATACCAGTTTATTAAACTCTGCGCAGAGGTGTACACTTTCACTGTGAGTCATGATTTCCAAATGCTTGGGGAGGCCATTCCTAAAGCACCAAAAACCATATAAAGCCATTCAAAAGTTCATCTAACAAGTTAGGACCGCTAGGTTTCGGTGGCAAACATATGTAGAGCCCTCCTTCCAAATAGCACATAACCGCAGCCTATACTCATAAGAACAGAAGCTGCACTATGCCCGATTCGGTAGACCCCTTTTGCGCCCTTGCGGGTAACCTCTAACAAGCTAGAAAAGGTCTTCCAAACAACTAGAGCTAGAGCCATATAGCCCTTACAGCTGTACTGTCAATCCTAGAGGTTCTATTATAGACAACTCCTCAAATTGCTAACAAATCATCTTTTAAGGTTTAATGCTTCAACAATAATAAAGTTACAAGATCATGACCATTATAAAGCACTAGCAATAATGCTACCCAATGCATAATCCAAGGTGTCAAGAAATCAGGATAACAATAGCTAAATTATAATCTCTAAGGTTATCAAGGTGGCCACATGCATATGTATTGTAATTATGGTGAATATGACAACAAGTCTGGTCCCATGTTATACTTGCCTTAAACTTGCTTTTCATCCAAAGCAACTCCCTTAGAGAACTTTCAGTTATCTTCTGGCCTTTCAGTCTCTGGCACTTACAGACAGCTCTCTTCTTCTACTTGTAGATCGTAGCAACCAAGCATAGCAACAAACATACAAGCAAACAATAAAGACAACTAAGAACAGACCATAGGAGACAAAACAATGCACTAAAAGAAAGCTAGGTGCTATAGTGACGAGATCACAAGAAACAGCGATAACGAAAACTATCGTTAAAAATAAATGACTGTCGGGAGTTTTATTATATTATAAAAGCGACCACTACGAGTTTGATTAATGTTAATTAAGAAGAACTATGTGAGTAGTATTAATTCAGATTGGTCAAAACATATTTAATTTCAAAGGTTGAGTTAAAGCTGATCATATTATATTTATATAAATATTATCACATAATTTATTAAACAAGTTAAGCTTTGTCTTTGCAAAAGAAATAAACATGAGAGAGCATCTAATTTGAATTTACCACATATGCAACGTGTTTAACTGATCAAGTTAAAATTAAAAGAAAACATTTATGTTAGCAATTAACCATATTAATACTTGTATATAAAACACTGGAGTATAAAGTCTATATTGATTTTAGTGAAAAAACTAGTTGTACGCTAATTAATCAAACTATTATTCAACTATATATGGGAAAATATGTGACACGAAAAACGTCGACACTAACATGTAGATCACGTCACCACTAGCGCATCACAACAAGATTGAACTACAACGGAATTTAGATGTGAAAACAGTGAAGGATTGAAATGGATAGATAAAGGGCTTACTAGAAAGTAAAAGTGCGGATGGATATGCTCCCATTGGCCAATTGCTTCTGCTGCAGTGCACGGGGGAATTTACTTGCTCGTGTGTACACATGCATAGCCCTAGTTTGCTTTCAGAATTCGTGAATGACCAGCTTGCTTGCTGGCTGAACTTCAAGGCTGGAAGCAGATGAACTGGTGCATGGCTGCCGCCTTTGTAGCTTTATGGAGGCATGCAGTCAAGCAACAGATGGAACACTCATGGTGATCGGAGTTGACATGCACAGATCGATGAACGGACAAGTGGTGGAGATGGATAGCATACCATGTGGCCCGGCAGCAAAACTGCGATGTCGAGAGCAGGACGAACTGGCAACAGTTGCCCATGGTCAAGTCAAGCGACCAACAACGGCTTTGGCAACTTGTTAACTGAAGATGTACATACACGGCCAGGCATGTTGCAGTCTGTAAGGCCCTCGATCAGATAGCTAGGCGCACTGCATCGGGAGAAAGGCAGCTGGAATTGTTGGCCTACTGTGACAGAAACAACGAGGAGAAGCAATCGAGTCGATGAGAGATAGATATGCAGAGAGCAACCGAAAGGATTATTCTCACAAACAATGAAATGATAAGATAGTGACAATGGATCTTACCGGCCGATCTTAGGAAGATGATGAGCATGGCAGGGCAATGGTGGGGCATGGCCGGACTAGCGAAAACCGGCAGCTCGATCCATCTTGGAGATTAACCGTGGCTCTTAATGAAATACGGACAGCAATGGGACGGGACCGACGTACGACCTGCCCTGCTAGAAATGAACCGGAAGGCAACGGCTTGGTCTTTCTCATCATGGTGGCGCTCAAATCCACAGCTTCAGCGAGCATGGCTCAAGGGAAGAATCAAGTTGCAGTTGGGCATGGCAGATGGAGGTGACGTGAGCAGTAGGGCTGCGCCTTAATTTTTGATGGATTGAATTCAGATTTCCAATGGTTTCGAAAAGAAATATATAGAGCCAAGATTGATATTTATGGACAGGCATGGCGTGAGGGATATGGAGTCCTAGGCTTGCATGGCATATATTGCAGACAGATTGCAAAGGAAAACACAAATCGATGGCTTGCACTGTGCCAAAACAGCTGGCCAACGCTGTCTATCACCATTAAGATTAAAGCATGTGGCCTCGCTGCTAGCTTTTTCGACCCGGATGTGTCCTCTCGTCGATGCAAAATGGGCCAAGAAACAAAACAAAAGAACAGGTAGAACATGGATCAACCCTAGATAGAATTGTACAGATCCTGATCCATTAGTCAAAGAACCAAAAGGTTTTTGGGTTGAGTTAGATAAGAGCTGGGGTTAATTATTTTTCAGCATTAATTAATTTTGTGAATAAAAATAAATTCAGAGAAGTCTAGAATTATTATTTGAGCCACAAAAAATACTCTGAAGGCTCTGAAAATTCCAAGAAAACTCTTAGAGACATTACAGAACATGACGAACCATAGTAAAGCATCTGGAGCTCATGAAAAGATATCTTGGACGCCGCCCCATATCTTTTCTTCCAATCAGCTCGATCGAGCTTATTTAATTTTGGTCTCCGAGCTGTCGATCAAATATACACATCCATATACATTATTATATTTTGCTTTCCATATTTACTTCAATCGGACAAGACATTGTGTATCACCGACTCAGGTGCTAAGTGTACATGTTCACCCTGAAATCTTGGCATGGGCTCGTCGCTCATCAGTTCAGGCAAGTACATGCAATCGACACAGCCCCGGTGCACAAAGCTAGTTGATCAAGTAGGTATAATAGTAGCTAAACTCCATGTAACACACGATTCATCCATGGCACGCTAGACCAAATCTCTGTTATGTACCAAGAGCACTTCTGGCCAGTACAAAAGCTCCATAAAATTTTAAAAACACGTCAGACATGTATATAGCTAAATCAATTTAGCTATTTAGCACCTATCCAAAATATGACAATAGCCAAATTGGAGTGCAAACAGATGTGTTGCTCGTGGAATGAGTGAAGATTGGCACAAGGTTTGGTGTCTCCATGATGGCTCGGCAAAGCTCGTCTTGAAGAAAGCTTTTTCCTCTAGCTTTCACGGTTTAGGCGAGATGTACAGAGTCTGATGTTGATGAAGAATAGAGCAGCAACATGGATCAATGATCAATTAGATCAGAATGATATTCATAAATGGGCACATCATCCGGCAAGATGAACCTAGTCTTTGGCGTGCAAGGCATATACAGGTCAAGGAGATCGACCATGCCTTAGGAGGAAAAAGAATTTCACTCAAGCAAAATTAGGAAGAAAAAGAAACGCAAGGGAACAAATGGAAACAAAAGATTAGATAGGAGAGGATCAGAGACAGAATTTGATTCCAAAGAAAGAGAAAAGAAAAAAAAACAGAGACATTACCGGAAAATGGACAACCGCCCTAACAGCGTGTTTTGAGAACTTTACACAATCACAACCGAAGTCAAGCATCAAGCAGCATCACATCATCCAAATGTTCATCAAGTAAAAATTACAAAACTTTAAAACTTCACATTTCCCATAACTAATTTTACACTACCTCAAACTAAACTTGGTTAATTTTATCCAAATATTTAAACCATTAGTTCTATTTAGTGTTTTCAATGCACAACCCAAAAAGGCAATTTTGGGTGTGACTAGCAGTGACGTAGCCGAGCTACCAAGATGAACTAGAGCTCCGGTGGTGTGGCCGTGAGCTCTGGTCATGTGCGTGTCCCAGCGGCAACCATGGCGCGGTGGTGCGCTGCTATGTTCCGTCGAGGTTGGCTCGGTAGTGGCTCAACCGGCTAGGGCTCTAGTATCTACAGATTGAGGGAAACACTAGACGAGAGAGGAACAGGGCTGAGGTACATGAACAAGGGCCGGCCGCTGCGAGCTCAAAGCTCGGCAGACACCGGTCATGGCGGATGACGATGGAAGTGGCGAATATGCCTTTACATAAGCTGAGTTCACACGGCGAGTTGGTCAGCGAGGTAGAGCGGAATAAGGCGAAGCTATAGGCTAAGTGGAGCGAGCAATGGCATGGCTAAGCTCGGGCTAAGCGGTGGTGACGGCGCACGGTGGTAGGGGTGTCGTGGTTACTCTGACGAGCTCGTGGAGAGCGGGAGGGAAGTGAGGCAAATGGGACAGCAATAGCGCGTTGCCCTGGCCTTTTAGCACTGCCTGAGCAGGAGCATGGATGCGGAGACGGCACATGGCAACCACGCGGAGCTCAAGTCCTATGCCCGGTCAGCCATGACTAATTGAAAACGATCGTCAGGCTCCTATTGCCTAACAGAAACAACTATCTTAGGTGATCATTACCTCCCAAACCAGCTCGAGTTGGCAAAAAACCATAGTAACAAAAATTGTAGAGCTACATGAGGTCTACAAGTTTGATTATATACACTTGACCTAGTTTGGCTTGGTTTGCAAACTACACCACTCTAAACTGGGGTACATGAAAACTGTAAGTCACCTCTGACTTTGAATATTTTCTAAGTGCGAAAACAACATTGAAATATGACTTGTGGGCCCTTTTTGAACATGTTTTGCTCATTTCTAGCTCAAGGTCACTAACTAACTTTTGTTCCTTATAAAATTTTCTAAAACTTTGCTTAAGGGTGCACAACCATGCAATCAATCTATGGCACTGTTCCAATTTAGTCAAACAAAAGCACTCAAGAGGGGCTCCAAGTCAAACTAAACTCTAGAAGCATAATTAGGCAAATTGATCAATATGAACAATGTCCCATTAGACATCCTAAGTGTAGCTAAGGTGTTTTAGTGACCCAACATCAACCACTTGCATTAGTCAACCCATAATCATAAGCATACATACATTGAAACATAGTATAACAATGTATGCTTCATATGTTTCAAAGCAATGTTTTAGATGTTGCAAGGCAATGTTTCATATGTAAATTCTCAATTATGAATGAATGATGCTTATGCTCATGTAATGCAAGTACAATTATGCAAGCCTAACACCTAGGGTGTTACAACCCTTCCCCTTATAAAGATTTCATCTTGAGATTTGGAAAGCGTACCATTTTGCATAGAGTGTAGGATAGACATCTCGCAAATAATCCTCCCTTTCCACGTTGCATCCCACTCACTATGATTGCTCCATATTACTTTGTAGAACTTGATCACTCGACTCTAAGTTACTCTTTCTATATGATCTAACACGTACACTGGCTTCTCTTCATCAACTAAATCTGATTTTAGCTGATACCTCTAATTTCTACTCTTTCCTCAGGCATACGAAGGCATTTCTTAAGTTGATAGACATGGAAAACTAAAAAGATAGCTCCCATTTTAGGAGATAACTGAATCTTGTAAGCTACTCTTCCACATTTGGTATGGGCCAACATATCGAGGTGCAAGCTTTCGTTTAACACCAAACGTTGCACTCCTTTCATGGGTGATACCTTTAGATACACATTATTGCCTACTTCAAACTCAATAGGCTTCCTTCTCTTATCAGCATAACTCTTTTGTCAAGCTTGGGCGGTAGGTATATGCTTTTGGATAGTACGAACTTGTTCTTCTACCTCCTTAACAAAGTCAATACCATAGTATCTCCTTTCCCCGGGTTCAACCCAGTTCAAAGGAGTTTTGCACTTGCGACCATACAAAGCTTTGAAAGGAGCCATATTGATGCTTTCTTGATAGCTATTGTTGTAAGAAAACTCAGCTAAGGTTAACCACTTTTTCCATGAACCCTTGCAAGAGATCACAAAAACTCTCAGCATGTCTTCTAGTATTTGATTCACCCATTTGGTTTGTCTAGAGGTTTGAGGATGGTAAGCAGAACTTCTAACTAAGTGGGTATCTAACTCCTTGTGCAAGTATTCCAAAAAACAAGCCATAAACTAAGGTCCCCTATCTGATATGATGGTTCTAGGCACACCATGGAGACACACAATCTGATGGAAATATATATTCAGCATATTGGTGCGGCCGATGAGTGGTCTTGACAGGAATGAAGTGTGCAGACTTTGTCAAATGATCCACAATTATCCATATGGAGTCAAAACCCCTCTTAGTGGTTGGTAGACCAACGATAAAATCCATACTAATTTCTTCCCACTTCCAACCTAAAATAGAGAAAGGTTGAAGTAACCCAGCTTTCATGTGAACCACTTTGACTCAACAACAGTTATCACACCTTGCAACATAAGAGGCGATTTCTTTCTTCATCTTTGACCACCAAAAGCAAGGCTTCAGATCTTGATACATTTTACTACCACCTGGATGGATGGATAATTTAGAAGAATGCACTTTGGCTAACATTTGATTTCTAAGTTCCTTGTCCTTCGGCACTGCGAGTCTATCCTTGAACCATAGAATAACTTTTTCATCAACTCAAAAGTGTTTGGTGTTGACGATAGTTATCATCCATCACAAACTGTCAACTTTATGCATAGAAATGGTCACCAATAGAAACTTAGGGGTTATTACAGACAATTTCCATAAGCTTTGGTGAATTATTATTTTCAGCAGGGATATTCCAGAGAGAATGAAAAGAGGATTAAATTGTCAAAAAGGCCATGAAACTTAGCTGTGACAAAATATGCACCAGAAGACTCCAGAAGACACCAGAAGGCATGGGACCGAAGCGGAGAACCGGCAGCTGCCAGGTGGGGCCGACCGGCCCCACCCTAGTGCTGCCTAGCCACCCATAGAGGGATTCCTCTATGCCCTTCCAAAGACTTCCTCCACCACCTCCTAGGATTCATCTTCACTATTGGTGAAGTCGGTTTGATCCAAGGGCTGATGGTTCTTCCTCAAGGCTATAAATAATGACTGAGACCCCCTCCTGAAGGACATCATCACCTGATCATAAGTCAAGAGTACTCCAGATATTAGAGTTTCTAGAGATTAGATAGAGAGAGCTCTAGTTCTTCCATTTCTTAGTATAGGCTTTCTAGAGAGTTTGGACTAGAGTTAGGTGATTTGCTCAAGATTCCAGATCTGTTCGTCTAGATATTTGATAATTTGCCTTTGTATCTTATTTATGACTTTGTTCTATTTCAATATTATATTCCTCTTTATTATGTTCTTAGTTTGCGCTAGTTATATATTGGATATAGTATTATTTGATGATTTGGATTTGCATATGTTCATAGAGTACTTAATTCAGTTCGCATGAGAGTTAAGTAGCTTTGATTATGTAATGTAACACCCTAAAATTTACTTCTTTGGAAATAGAGCTAAAATAAGTTAATTTTGAATTTTTGTGCTCATGAAAACATAGGGAAATAATATTTTTCACTAAATTAAAATTTATCATAAGGTTTAGCAACTTGTTGATGCATTCATGCTGATGCATTTGTGTTTTTGTATTGCTTGGTTTTGACCAAAGATCAAAATGAATTCAAGTTGTTCTTTCAAAATGTGTTTAGGTCGATTTTCCTTTCCCGATATACATATATCATTTTTCTACACTCAAATTTCTTGTTTCTCATCCGTCAATCAACCTCTACAAACTTCTCGGGAATTTTTCTGACTTTTTCTGTAGCTTGTTTCCACTTGTCTGTTAGCATAATCTAATTTTTAGATGCTCCAAATTATCTTATCATGAGCTCTAAATACTTTATTTGGGTTTCTCATGTTCCATAATGTCTCTGAGAATTTTTCCTGAATTTTCGGAGCTTTCAGAGTATTTTTCGTGGCTTAAATAATAATTCTGGACTTTTCTAGAGTTATTTTATCCATGAAAATAATTAATTCCAAAAATAATAAATCTCTCATTTTCCCCAATGCTCAAAGCCCATGTGTAATAATTTTAAAAAATCTCAAAGGCTCATACATTTATTTACTAATGGGCTTAAATGATTACTTAGGCCTATTAGCGGAGGTGGATGGTGCAACGTCAATTAGCACCATATCGTTAGTTGACATGGAGGTGGAGAGTTTTCCTCCCTATATATACGTACCTACCCCTTGGGTAAAGTACACCAAAACTACCGTAGAGAAGCCCCTAGTTTGGGAAATATCTCGTGTAGTAAATTATATTTTTCTCCTCTTTCTCTTGCCATCGCCGTCGCCGTTGCCGCCGTGCTGCCTAGCACGGCTATACTCTCCTCGGCAACAAGTAAGTCCGCCGCCGTCCCTGTATTCTTGGAAAATAAACCCGCAGTCCAAAACATGTTTACAAATTTTGTTTTCTTCATTTGAATCTTATTTTGTTTCGGTTAAGAATGAATTACGTTTTCAACTATTTATAGAATTGCCATTGATTTTGTTTTAGCCATAACTTCTCCGTTTTAACTCCGATTTGACCCGTTCAAATTGCGTTAGGTTCGTAATTTCATAGCAATGAAATCTATGCATTTGTAACAGTGTTTATCATGTCACTAATATTAGAATTTCATGGTTTGAATCATATCTTAAATAACAATTATGCAACTGGGTTTTGTAAATGAAATATGATTTGTTTTACTTTAGTTTTATAATTCGAATCTAAATTTGACTTAAATTATAATCTCTATAAAATATCTTATATATGTCTTTATACCATTAAGATACATGAAGCTAATAGTTTTATGGGTAAATCTATTGGTAGTTGTATCTTTTCAACCGTAGCTCCGATTAGCGTGCTTTTCGCGACTTTGTGTTCGTAGTGATGCGTAGAATCATGTTTCAAACTCTTTTACTTATTTTTGTATGATTGGTGTACTGTTCTAATATAGATCTATTGTTTGCTTCGTGTATGATTGTATGGATGCTTGTGTGGTGCTATATGGTTCAGTCAATCGGTGAGGTTTATGTGGTGATTAAGAAGCTATTCTCTGAAAACTAGAAGCTGAGAATTGGAAGCAGAAGATTGAAAGCTGAATACTAAAGGCTTTTGAGCGTATTTCTTTGGGGGAAAAGCAAGTTAAGATAAGTATAGTATGGGATCATCCTTTTTTCCTATTCACCTTTAATATACTTAATTCATGTGCATGTGTCTACCTTATTACTACTAAGGATATCCTAGCTTTTGTATCTTGTACCTTGACACCGGTGGAACATTGCATTGGGTAGTATTTATGCTAGTGCTCAAGATAAATAACCATGATCTGTAACTTAACTAATGGTATATGCAATAAACATTTAAAAGATGTTTTAAAGCAACATGGCTCAAGAGGGCTAGAGCATATTGGGTTGTTTTTATGGTGCTCTAGTTTCTCTCCATAAGGACTCATCTGTAAGTGAACATCCGGGACTTACAGTACAACTGTGAGGGCTATAATGGCTCTGACTTTAGTTAAGTATGAGGACCTTTTCTAGCTTGTTAGTGGTAACCTTCATGGCGTAAGAATGGCTTGACGAATCGGGTATAGTGTGACCTCTGTCCTTATGTGTATAGGCTGCACGTCATTGTGCCATTTGGAAGGGGGGCTCTACATCTGTTTGCCGAGTGAAATCTAATGACCCTAACTTGTTAGACGAACCTTTGAAAGACTTCATAGTGAACCCTGCCGACCTTTCTTGAAAGTGGGTCAAGAGATTAGTACCTCGGGCGAAAGGGTAAATCACGACTCATAGTGAAAGTGTACAACCTCTACAGAGTGTAAAACTGGTATATCAGCCGTGCTCACGGTCACGAGTGGCCTTGGACCCTTACAGAATAAATGATGAACACTGATGATAATGTTAGTACTGATGATGTTGAGCTCACTAAAGATTATTGTTTCTTGTTATACATTATTCTCGTTTACATGATCATGAGGTTATTTGGGCTTATGGTAAACTTGTTGCTACTCAATTGCTAAAAGATGACTCACTAAAAGCTAATCGCAGTAAACCAGTGTCAACCTTTTGAGCCTCATGAACCCTATGATATATTTGCTGAGTTCGACATGGACTCACTCTTGCTATTTCCCACATCTCAGGAAGGGTACCAGACTGCTAGATTCTGGAATTGATAGGCTTGTGATCAACCAGTCAGTTTGATCCTGGAAGTGAAGGTTACACCCGGTGCTCGGAGTTATCTTTTTCGCTGTGTTGTTCTCTAAGGTTATATCTTATACTATTGCGTTATGTTTAATAAGCATTTGTCTTTTGATATTACACTTATCTGCAGCTATATGTGAGATTTAACCTCTTTATTTCACATATAGTGTATATCTGGTTTTGTCCTCAAAACCGGGTGTGACAGAGTGGTATCAGAGCAATGCTGACTGTAGGACGCAAGCCTAGTTAGAAATTGGTCGTGTTAAGGTTTTGAAACTGTTATAACAATCCTTGTTTTATAAAACCTTGGTTTTTTCTTCTATACTATATCCTTTCCTTGTTATTCATCTCCACCTTGTTGCTTATTTTACAAAGTCTTGTGATCATCCTATTCCTTGCTTTTATATGCTTTTAGAACCTCATCTTACCATCTTCTTGCATTATCAGAAGAGGAGCATTAGGATCTTTGCTTTTAAAATGAAGGAAACGATAGCACCACAAGTTGAGTCAATGCATGATGTGTGAACCAATGTGTTAGTTGGATTGTCATTATGCTTGTGCTTATTTTGGATCTTTGTAATGATTGCAATGATCTTGTGGAGTATTCCTACAATTTCATTTAGATATAGGATTAAGGTATAAGGATTAATGGATAGATATAGTTGGGTTTTGGTTACCTTCTATTTTCTCTCTATTCTGTCTTTTTAGAGCAGTATGTCTTCTTTGGTTCATACCTTTATTTTTGGATGACCAAAAATCATAGGAAAATTCTGTTCAATAGTATACTTCAACATCCTTCTGTGACCATAAGAATCACCCAGATAGCTATTATGGTTTGGGAGTTACGAAAATCACAAGGCGATGCAACAGTGTTGTCTGAAACCTGGAACAGAATCTGTTATGTGTTGTTTTCGGTCAAGTTAGCTGCAGAATCTGGAAAAGTGTTCTATAAGTAAGTTGTAGCGAATTTGATAAGCTTTCCAACGGTATAAGGTGCAACTTAATTGGATTAACATAACTAGAGATATGGTTGTGTTTACTGTGCTGCTGTTTTTTTTCTGCTCGCGAGGAATTTTGAAGTACTTGTTCTTGTTTAGGCATATAAGTTTTTATTGGAGATCAGAAGGTCATCATGATAGTAAACTCACTTAGAAGAAGGTTTAGGCTACTCTTTTATCCCCCTAGTTTCTCTTTTCTTAAGGGGGTAGCCAAAGTTAAAGAAGTTGCAAGGATCAGTGCCTTGTTGGATCATCTACGAGAAGCTCAGGAACATACTCAGTACAAGTTGACGATTATAACATAGGGAGATGGTGTTGGAAATCTATAGTTGGTTCCACGGGAACTTAGAAGACATCACTACCACGTCAAGTATGGCTAGTAAGTTTTAAGTGAAGGAAGTCTTCTACTTGGACAAGTATTCCCTTGTGGTGGAGTTATTATGTAGAAGAGCTTAAGAGAGTTGAATGTGTGGGATGCTCTTAAGGCTATAAGAGTGACATTTACATGGATCACAAGAATCTGAAGATCGTCCTCACTAAGTTGGTTTGAGTTGCGGTATCATTGTCTGTTTGATCCTGATCAAGACCTTTCTGACTTGTAAAAGTGCTATCATTTGGAGAAGCAAAGTAAGAGTCATTGTCGATGCCCTTATCAAGGGAGATTTATGCTATGAAGATTTGGATGACACTAAGAACTAAGCATTGTTCTTAAGTGTTTCACAACTTAACCTGAACATGAATGGACATATGTTTTCAAGATTGGTGATAGAACCTACTTTGGGCAAAGAAAATAAGGAGACTATGTTGGAAGGTGAATGTATGAAGTAGGAGGTATGATAGTATGGATTAAAAAGGGATATACCCAATTATCGTGAAGAGTTATTGCATTGCAGTTTGGATCAATGGGGACAAGAGTTTATCATACAAAGTGATCACAAGGTTGTCTTTATGAGAAGTGTAAAGAATGTTGATGTGAAGAGTGAGCAACCTTCCCGCCACAATGGTTCATTTAAGGTTGCTAGCAAAGAAACGTGGAATGGCCTAACAGTTGGAAGTTACCTAAGAATTGGTTTGGAGTTATCTCAAGGTTGATTGGAATACCTGTCAAAATCTCAGAAATAGTAAGCCAATTACTCGAAGTAAGATTATCAAATGAAGAAGATCTATAGTCAGAGTTTCTATATATCTTGGATCACTATCTTCCGAATCTCAGGACGAGATTCATCTTAAGGGGGGTAGAATTATAACACCCTAAAATTTACTTCTTTGGAAATAGAGCTAAAATGAGTTAATTTTGAATTTTTGTGCTCATGAAAACATTGGGAAATAATATTTTTCACTAAATTGAAATTTATCATAAGGTTTAGCAACTTGTTGATGCATTCATGCTGATGCATTTATGTTTTTGTATTGCTTGGTTTTGACCAAAGATCAAAATAAATTCAAGTTGTTCTTTCAAAATGTGTTTAGGCCGATTTTCCTTTCCCGATATACATATATTATTTTTCTACAATCAAATTTCTTGTTTCTCATCCGTCAATCAACCTCTATAAACTTCTCGGGAATTTTTCTGACTTTTTCTGTAGCTTGTTTCCACTTGTCTGTGAGCATAATCTAATTTTTAGATGCTCCAAATTATCTTATCATGAGCTCTAAATACTTTATTTGGGTTCCTCATGTTCCATAATGTCTCTGGGAATTTTTCCCGAATTTTCAGAGCTTTCGGAGTATTTTTCGCGGCTTAAATAATAATTTTGGACTTTTCTAGAGTTATTTTATCCATGAAAATAATTAATTCTGAAAATAATAAATCTCTCATTTTCCCCAATACTCAAAGCCCATGTGTAATAATTTAATAAATCTCAAAGGCTCATACATTTATTTACTAATGGGCTTAAATGATTACTTAGGCCTATTAGCGAAGGTGGATGGTGCAACGTCAATTAGCACCATATCGTTAGTTGACATGGAGGTGGAGAGTTTTCCTCCCTATATATACGTACCTACCCCTTGGGTAAAGTACACCAAAACTACCGTAGAGGAGCCCCTAGTTTGGGAAATCTCTCGTGTAGTAAATTATATTTTTCTCCTCTTCTCTCGCCATCGTCGTCGCCATTGCCGCCGTGCTGCCTAGCCCGGCCATACTCTCCTCGGCAACAAGTAAGTCCGCCGCCGTCCCTGTATTCTTGGAAAATAAACCCGCAGTCTAAAACATGTTTATAGATTTTGTTTTCTTCATTTGAAAGCGTATTTTGTTTCGGTTAAGAATAAATTACGTTTTCAACTATTTATAGAATTGCCATTGATTTTGTTTTAGCCATAACTTCTCCGTTTTAACTCTGATTTGACCCGTTCAAATTGCGTTAGGTTCATAATTTCATAGCAATGAGATCTATGCATTTGTAACAGTGTTTATCATGTCACTAATATTGGAATTTCATGGTTTGAATCATATCTTAAATAACAATTATGCAACTGGGTTTTGTAAATAAAATATGATTTGTTTTACTTTAGTTTTATAATTCGAATCTAAATTTGACTTAAATTATAATCTCTATAAAATATCTTATATATGTCTTTATACCATTAAGATACATGAAGCTAATAGTTTTATGGGTAAATCTATCGGTAGTTGTATCTTTTCAACCGTAGCTCCGATTAGCGTGCTTTTCACGACTTTGTGTTCGTAGCGATGCGTAGAATCCTGTTTCAAACTCTTTTACTTATTTTTATATGATTGGTGTACTGTTCTAATATAGATCTATTGTTTGCTTCGTGTATGATTGTATGGATGCTTGTGTGGTGCTATATGGTTCAGTCAATCGGTGAGGTTTACGTGGTGATTAAGAAGCTGTTCTCTGAAGACTAGAAGCTGAGAATTGGAAGCAGAAGATTGAAAGCTGAATACTAAAGGCTTTCGAGCGTATTGCTTTGGGGGAAAAGCAAGTTAAGGCAAGTATAGTATGGGATCATCCTTGTTTCCTATTCACCTTTAATATACTTAATTCATGTGCATGTGTCTACCTTGTTACTACTAAGGATATCCTAGCTTTTGTATCTTGTACCTTGACACCGGTGGAACATTGCATTGGGTAGTATTTATGCTAGTGCTCAAGATAAATAACCATAATCTGTAACTTAACTAATGGTATATGTAATAAACATTTAAAAGATGTTTTAAAGCAACATGGCTCAAGAGGGCTAGAGCATATTGGGTTGTTTTTATGGTGCTCTAGTTTCTCTCCATAAGGACTCATCTGTAAGCGAACATCCGGGACTTACAGTACAACTATGAGGGCTATAATGGCTCTAGCTTTAGTTAAGTATGAGGACCTTTTCTAGCTTGTTAGTGGTAACCTTCATGGCGTAAGAATGGCTTGACGAATCGGGTATAGTGCGGCCTCTGTCCTTATTTGTATAGGCTGCGCGTCATTGTGCCATTTGGAAGGGGGGCTCTACATCTGTTTGCCGAGTGAAATCTAATGGCCCTAACTTGTTAGACAAACCTTTGAAAGACTTCATAGTGAACCCTGCCGACCTTCCTTAGAAGTGGGTCAAGAGATTAGCTACCTCGGGCGAAAGGGTAAATCACGACTCATAGTGAAAGTGTACAACCTCTGCAGAGTGTAAAACTGATATATCAGCCGTGCTCACGGTCACGAGTGGCCTTGGACCCTTACAGAATAAATGATGAACACTAATGATAATGTTAATACTGATGATGTTGATGCTCACTAATGATTATTGTTTCTTGCTATACATTATTCTCGTTTACATGATCATGAGGTTATTTGGGCTTATGGTAAACTTGTTGCTACTCAATTGCTAAAAGATGACTCACTAAAAGCTAATCGCAGTAAACCAGTGTCAACCTTTTGAGCCTCATGAACCCTATGATATATTTGCTGAGTTCGACATGGACTCACTCTTGCTATTTCCCACATCTCAGGAAGGGTACCAGACTGCTAGATTCTGGAATTGTTAGGCTTGTGATCAACCAGTCAGTTTGATCCTAGAAGTGAAGGTTACACCCGGTGCTTAGAGTTATCTTTCCGCTGTGTTGTTCTCTAAGGTTATATCTTATACTATTGCGTTATGTTTAATAAGCATTTGTCTTTTGATATTACACTTATCTGCAGCTATATGTGAGATTTGACCTCTTTATTTCACATATAGTGTATATCTGGTTTTGTCCTTAAAACCGGGTGTGACATGTAAGCGTGGTGCTTAAATATGAAATTCCCCTACAAGTGCCCGCTATGTGCTGGGAGGTGGTAGATCGCGTTGGTGACAGCTATGTTGAGTCCTTTGCAGTCCATCCCCCGTATATAGATTAATTGGTAGAGCTCGGTCTCGAAAGAGATGAAGACTATGTTTTGGATTCTCCCTGTTTGATGTTCCTTATAATTTTGCCTTGATTTAGTTTTACTAGTAGATGAAGATATATGCTAGAGTGAGCAACAAGACTTAGTGTTTAGGAATAACTTAGGAATTCTTACTCTGACCAAATATCCAGTTTAGTCATATTACTTTTAATGAGTCTCTGCTTTCTATCTCTGGAATACCATTTTCATGTTGAACTTATTTATCATTTATTTATCTTTTACTTGACTTATCCCTGCTAAAGTATAAGTGTGATTGGTTTATCATAGGTCTGCACATTTATTTAGTCATATAAACATTTGCCTCACGGTCCTTCCTTTGGGCTTAAAATAAATAAACGATATTCGGAATACTCTAGGTAGAATGCTACAATAGGTGATTTATCTATGTGCTTGCAGATACTTATGTTTTAATATTATTTAGAGTTTTCAAGTGTAGTTACAATTAGCAGCATTTTGAGCATCATGCTAGGGATGACAACTTAGTGCATAGTGATGTAAGAAATGTCAACACTTGGTGTCCTGTTCTTTCATCTTCCTTTTGATGAGGAACACACCGACATTGGTTTTCTGAAGCTCGATGATTCAACTTTCAAGAGAGCAACTGATGGTGATATTGTGTAGCACAGCAGGATATAAGAGATGTGACAAATTGTCGATGCGAGACCCACAGTGTTCCCCAATAATGTGACTACAAGTCATGGGCCCTAGCCTAGCCCACGAACTGGAGTTAGGAGAGATGTAGCATCCACTACACCGAGTTAGGCGGATTCCTATGGAAAGTAACTTCTGTATCTAGTTCAGGACACCTTCTTTGGATCTGACTAGGATTGTAACTGCACCATAGCCTTCTCTACCAATATAAAGAGAGGCTGTGGGCACCCTTGTAACAAGAGTTGATACAACACAATCAATCCAACGCAAAGGCTAACGCTGACTAGATGTAGGGTTATTACTCGATCACCGATCGAGGGCCCGAACCAGTATAAACCGACTGTCTCTGCATTCACCATTGACTTCTAGCACGCACCGAAGCCCAAACAACTATCCCGAGTACCGCTGTGGTAGGCTATCAGTGGTCAAACACCGACAGCTGGCATGCCAGGTAGGGGCTTTCGGCCCAATCATGATCAAGAGCTCTACAGATTTCGACAACATGATTTTCCCGATGGGATCAATCTTCATCTTCAGATCATGGGTTTGTGAGGCAAACAACAAGGGCAACCTCCATGAACATCTCATCGAAGCTCTGAAAGCCCACGAAGATCTCACTCTTTCAACAAAGCTTACCGAAGACCTCAAAAAGCTTACGGTGTCCGAATCGACTCGGGCCCCGACAATAATCAATCTTGATTTGATATCCGAGTCGAATTCCCTCTTGGAGTCTTATTCGGGTTCTTTCAAAGACAAACTAAGTCCTTTCCCCATTGGACTCTGGAACACAACATCAACTCTATAAGAGATCAATTCGAATCTACTTTAGGTTTCTTCCAAGAAATTGAGTTGCTTCCCAACCGGACTTGATAACGTGACAAAGACGTATCAAGGCTTACTCCGAAGTATGGCTGGTCGGGCGCAGAGGCTGCATCTTATCGGGGCACAAGGAGGTCTTGTGTTAACAACATCTAAAGATTGCCTGGTCCATTGGCCAGGTACATATCCCTAGAACAGCAATACCTGACTAGTTGAAGAAGCTATCACTCTACCTTACCAAGAAGGTAGTGTGCTCCACAATGACAACACTCCAACTGAAGTCATTAGCAATTATAGCAAGGCAAGCCTGGTGCCAGGTCGAGAAGCCTTCATGATTCGACAGCCACTACCGATACCACCAACTACACCTAATGTCAAATCTTCAGATGAATCAGAATCAAACATATCGCCCAATGTTCCTAAATACAATGGCAAATCTGAGGGCCAATGACGAGCTAGAGAAAAAAGGAACAAACTGAAAGAAGGTTGAAGACGCCATGCCAGACAACAAAAAGAAGAGTAGGACACATACAAGATGGAGCTGGCCGAGTACTACAAGAGAAGATCAAAGAAAGAAGCCAAAGAAAGGCGCGCGGCCAGAGTACACGAAGCCCCTTATGACAAGATACGAGAAGCACTAGAAGAACTCGAAGCAATTTCACATCCCATCAAAGAACAAGAACAACTCCGAGAAGTTCTTCGAACAACAGCTCCAAGGGCGCATGGCAGAAGGACTCATTCCAAGCTTCCCACCGAGTCAGCATCGCACGAATAGGACACACAAAGTCAAAGGAGATCCGCCTTTGAAAGACTAGGACCAAACGGGAGCCAAAATCGAGAGAAGAGAAGAAACCATGCCCAGAGTAAAAAAATTGAGCTTCTAGGAGAACAAAGGAGCATAGCATCTCACCACTCATCCCCACAATTCATTCCTAGGCTAAATAATAGCTAGCTAGAAGAAGGGGCTGAGTCAGAACACAGAGAAGTCAGAACGCACGATAGGTTTCCATGCTTTTTATGGCGACTTGCTTCGGTACGGCTGCCTCACATGTTCAAACCATCAAACCACTCCAAATATGATGGGAAGACTGAACCAAAATAGTGGGTCAGAATCTACTCGCAATCAATCAAACTAGCCAGCGGAGATGACGATATCAAAGCATTATTCTTTCCCATGGCCCTAGAAAACATGCCCCTCCAATGGTTTGATAAATTGAACTCGGGTTCAATTAAAGGCTAGGAGGACTTGCAAAGAGCTTTCTATGAAAACTTCACAGGCATCATTATGCACCCCATCACACATGTATAACTAAAAGGACTCAAGCATAAGGGAGGCGAGAGCCTCAGAGATTATTATCGATGTTTTGGCAAATTACATTCCCAGGTACCTGACATCACTGAACAAGAAGTAATTGAAGCCTTCTCCCACGGGATCATGGCTAAATGGTAGTTTCAAGATTTTTGCAAAGAGAACCCAAGGAACAATGAAGAATTCAGACGCGTGGTAAAAAAATGATTATGGCTGAAGAAAAGATGAAAGAAAGATTTCTAGATAGAAACAACCGAGAAAATAACAAAGATAACTCGGACCGGAGAAATTTTCCAAACATGGGTCTTCCAGATAGGAAACGCAGACCAAACAACACCATTGCCATGGCCGACAAAACAAACAAGTTCTCAAAATTTAGGAGGTTTGAAGACATTAAGAATATGCATTGCATATGGCACCCGCAAGGAAACCACACAATGGGAGACTGCCGAATCTTCATTTATCAGTATGCAAGAAAAGAAAAAAAACAAAGATAAACAAGAGGATAACAAAAAGAAAGACGAAAACAACACAGAAGACAAAGGATTCTAGTAGCCAAAGGGGACAGTTGCAGTAATCTTTTCTGGAGTTCTGGGTGCTAGAAGCAAGCACCAATATAAGCTGGCTCTCCACAGCATCATGGCAGCCGAACCAATGGTCCCAAGGTACCTCAATTGGTCATAATATCCAATCCAATTTTCAAGAGAAAATCAGTGGACGAGTGTTGGAAATGCTAGCCTATATCCACTAGTCCTAGATCCAACTATAGCAGGGATGACAGTCACTAATGTTCTGATCGATGGGGGAGCTGGACTCAACATCATATTTTTAGAAACGCTAAGGAAGATGGGGCTAAACTTTGCTGGGTTAATCACCCCAATAGGAATACCCTTCTATGGAATAGTACCTAGTAAAGCCACCATGCCGCTCGGGCAAATTACTCTACCAATCACGTTTGGAACACAAGCAAATTACCGAACCGAATTCATTCAGTTCGAAGTTGCGGACTTTGAGACATCGTATCATGCCATCCTTGGAAGACCAGCACTTGCAAAGTTCATGGATATACCTCACTACCCATACCTCCTATTCAAGATGCCAGGACCTCACGGAATACTCTCCCTTCGGGGAAACCTGAAGCGCGCCTTCAATTGTGACATTCAAGCAATCCAAATCACAGCAAAAACACAGGTACCGATGACAGAGAAGAAATTACCACCATCACTGCACAAATGAACCCGAAAGAATTAGATATCCTAGCAAAGAAACCTTGCATCCTTGCACCACAAAAAGAAGCCGATGTAAAGAAAATTAACCTGGGTACTGGTGATCCTGAGAAGACAGCGACCATCAGCGCTCACCTCTCGGCTAAATAGGAACTCGCGCTCACCAACTTTCTTCAGGACAACAAAGATATCTTTCCTTGGAAGCCGACCGACATGCCAGGTGTCCCAAGAGAGTTGGCTAAGCATAGAATCGATGTCAATGAAAGCTCCAAACCAATTAAGCAACGGTTGAGAAGATTCTCACTAGACAAAAAGGAAGCAATTAAGAAGAAGATTACAAAATTAATGGCAGCCGGTTTTATAAGAGAAATTCTTTATCCAGATTATCTAGCAAATCCTGTTCTAGTATAGAAAAAGAATACGGCAGAATGGCGCATGTGTGTCGATTACATGGATCTCAACAAACATTGCCCAAAGGACCCGTTCGGGTTACCACGAATTGATCAAATTGTCAATTCAACGGCAGGATCCGCCCTGCCATCTTTCCTCGATTGCTATTCAGGATATCATCAAATTGCATTAAGAGAAGAAGATCAGAGCAAGACATCTTTCATCACTCCTTTCGACGCATATTGCTATAAAACCATGTCCTTTGGACTCGAGAACACTGGCGCCACCTATCAAAGAGCTATTCAAACATGTCTTGGTGAATAAATTGGTGACAACACGGAAGCTTATGTCTACGACGTAGTAGTAAAGACAAAGAACCCAGACATGCTAATTGAACACTTGAAGCAGACTTTTGAAAATCTAAATAAATTAAAGTGGAAATTGAACCCAAACAAGTGTGTTTTAGGGGTACCATTAGGACAACTACTCAGATTCTTGGTCAGTAATCGGGGAATAGAAGCAAGAACTAAGCAAATTCGAGCCATAACAGAAATGGCACCCCCACGCAATGTAAAAGATGTGCAAAAATTGATTGGAAGCATGGCAGCCCTCAATCTCTTTATCTCATGACTCGGTGAAAAAGGACTCCCTTTCTTCAAGCTACTAAAAAATACAGGCAAGTTTGAGTGGACAAAGGAAGCCAAGGAGGCTTTTGAAAGCCTTAAAATGTACCTCACCTCATCACCCATACTTACGCCACCAAGGAAAAATGAAGACATGATGTTATACTTATCGGCAACATCTACTATGGTTAGTGCAGCAATTATGGTGGAAAGAGAAGAAGAAGGGCATGTATACAAAGTACAGAGGCCGGTATACTACATCAGTGAGGTTCTGATAGATTCAAAAATATAGTACCCGCATGTATAGAAACTACTCTACGCCCTCCTAATCACTTCCAGCAAGCTACGACACTACTTTGAAAGCCACAAGATTACAGTAATAACAATTTTCCCTCTCGGAGACATCCTATGTAATAGAGATGCGACAGGACGCATATCAAAGTGGGCAGTTGAACTTAGAGCTCTAAATATTGATTTCTTTACTCGGAAGGCAATAAAATCACAAGCACTCGCAGACTTTGTGGCTGAATGGACAGAAATCCAACAACCCACACTAGATACCTTCCTCGATCATTAGAAGATGTACTTCGATGGATCACTCAAGTTAGGCGGAGCGGGTGCAGGTGTTCTTTTCATATCCCTAGAAGGAAACATGGATGCCTATCAATCAAGTTATGGTCATCAATCAAGTCAACAAAGACTAGGACTATACCAAAAACAACATGGATGCCTATTGCGCTGAAGTACAAAAACTAGAGAAAAATTTCCACAGACTAGAAATCCTACACATTCTATGAGACTCAAACATTGCAGCAGATGTCCTCGCCAAGCTGGGATCAGACAGAGCAAAGGTCTCGCTAGGAGTGTTTGTGGAGGAGTTGCCATCACCCTCCATAAAACAACTCGGTGGGATAACCCCTGAGCCACCAGCACCAACAACCCAGATCATGGCAATCACCAAATCATGGACTCAAGACTTCATCGACTACATCAAAGAAAACAAACTACCAGCCAATAGGGAAGAGGCCACCAGGATAATCAGAAGAAGCAAGAACTACATCCTTGTAGGCGATAACCTCTACAAAAAATCCACGTCATCAAGAGTACTTCTTAAATGTATCACAAGAGAAGAAGGAAAAGAAATCCTAGAAGAAATTCACTCAGGTTACTGTGGCAACCACGGAGCCTCAAGAACTCTGGTGGGCAAAACTTTCCACATCAGTTTTCATTGGCCCACAGCTTTGAAAGATGCAAAAGAATTAGTTAGATAGTGCAGAGGGTGCCAAATGTTCGTAAGCCAAGCTCACGTACCAGCTCACGAGCTAATTTGCATCCCTCCTGCCTGGCCGTTCGCATGCTAGGGGCTAGACCAAGTAGGACCACTCAAAAAGGCCAAAGGTGGTTTTGAGTACATCTTCATTGCAATTGACAAATTCACAAAGTGGATCAAGTACAAGCTGCTCATAAAATATAGCGCAGCAAAAGCAGTCATGTTCATCCAAGACATTATGCACCGCTTTGGAATACCCAACTGCGTCATCACAGATTTGGGTTCCCCTTTTATAGCTATCAAATTCAGAAATGGGGCATAAGACTACGACATCAGTATAGATTATGCATCAGTTGCACACCCTGAAGCGAACAGACAAGTAGAAAAGGGCCAATGTACTTATACTAGCTGGATTGAAACCAAGATTATGTGAAGAACTAGAAGACTATGACTCTAAATGGATTGAAGAATTACCCAAAGTAGTATGGGGGCTCCGCACTCAAGTAAGTAGAGCAACTAGTTACTCACCTTTCTTTCTAGTATATGGATCAGAAGCCGTGCTACCAGCAGATTTGATCTGGACATCCCCAAAAATAGAGCAATACGAGGAGGGAGAAGTAGAATACACACGAAGATTAGAAATTAATAGTACAAAAGAGGTCAGGATAAACGCTGCCCTTCAGTTAGCTTGATACCTCCAAGGTCTAAGGCTGCACTACAACAAAAGTACTAAACAATGCTCAGTACAAGTTGGAGACCTAGTACTACAAAGAATACAAAAAACTAACAGACGCCATAAACTACTCAGCCCATTGGAAGGTCCTTTTATTGTCGCAAAAGTCTCTAGACTAGGCACATACAAGTTATTGACCGAAGATGGGGAAGAAGTGAGGAATACGTGGAATATCAGCCAGCTAAGAAGATTATACGCTTGAAGAACTCAAGACAAAAATCTATGTAACAATAAAGCGATATGTAATTAGGATTCATGGTCAATGGAATAAATATGATATTCCTCGTCAAAATTTGTCTTATTATGATCGTTCCCGGGTTGTTTTCACAACCGGATGAGAGCAAAAGAGCTGAAAAGATGCTTGAGCTCGCAATCCCAAGTCTTTTTAGGCTTGGATGAGAGTAAAGCAGATAAGCTAACACTCAAACATATCCTGGGTTGTTTTCATGGCCTAGATGAGAGCCAGAGGTGCTCGACCGATCCCAAGTTGTTTTCATAACCGGATGAGAGAAAAAAGAGCTGAAAAGATGCTTGAGCTCGCAATCCCAAATCTTTTTGGGCTTGGACGAGAGTGAGGCAGGTAAGCTAACACTCGAACCTATCCTAGGTTGTTTTCATCGCCTAGATGAGAGTTAGAGGTGATCGACCTATCCCAGTTTGTTTTCATAGCTAGATGAGAGCAAAAGAGCTGAAAAGACGCTTGAGCTCATAATTCACAGAAACAGGAGCAAAATAGTTGCAAATACACTTGAGCTCGTTTTATCTAGAACCATTCAGACATGGATGGAAATTAAGTCCATGCAAGACCACAATGAGCAAGAAAGTATAAAAGAAGTCTAAGCCAATCAAGACTACTCTGGATATGAGCAGAAGCGCCGGTGCTTGCCAAGGTTCATGATCAACAAACAATACAGAAAAGAAGACACTAAAAGGAAGCTTTCTTACAAAACAACAAGGAGAAGGCCTAATTCTCAGAATCATCATCAGAAGAAGAAAAAGACACCTTTTTTTAGAACAAAGACAATATTTGACAATAAAAGACGGACTACACCACAAGAAACTACTCAGATTTAAGGAAGAACAAAATATTTACATGACACATCGACAACCTAACAAGACGAATCTATTACTGGACAATCCACTCTTCAATCTCTTTTACGCCAACATCAAAGTGAGGGCTAATAGCAGCGTGCCCAAGCCACCATCAGATCCTTAACGGAGAGTAGCTACCCACAGACTCAATGTCGTCATCTTCTGTGGCAAGAACTTCCTAGTCGACTTCATCTTTGGCAATCAGCGCTTCCCAGTCGACTTCGTCCACGCTACCGCTGCTAAGGGCGATCAAATTCACCCCCATCAAGTCAGCATCAGCAGGGGGAACAGAGATGAGATTGACTGTAGGAGTAGTCGCTAGATCCTCCTCCTCCCGCAAAGACGGAACTGGTCTCGATGTCCCAGCAGACGAGCATCCTTCACCAGCAGAGCCTCACAAGCACCAAGAGACGACGATGCCGGCGACAAAGATGCTGACGATGAAGAATCTCTGCTCGATGACATCATCTTAACCATGTTTCTTGAAGGGTGAGCAAGCGACGATCGTAGAACCTTACGAACGCAACGCCCTTGGTTGAACTTTTTCTTCACCATCTTGGCTATGGCAAGACTAAAAAGATAAGAGTACCAAAACAATCGTAGAAGTGGCAGTTAAATAGGGCCAAGCCATCTCCTTAAGTAGTCCAACAGCCTCCTCGAGATAAAGATAGAATTATTTTTTCCTCCTAAAATTAATGGCAGAGTCAATCCCTTCACCAAAACCAACATGGCGCTTTGGTTTCCAACATTAATTGCGCAACGCAACCAACATGAAACCAGTGCACTTTTTTATGCAGAGCAACTCAACGGATAGAACAATTGAGTTCTTGTTACAAAGAAAAAGACAAAACACTTGGACAATTCTCAAGTTTGGATGAAAGCAAGAAGGCTGACAAATCCAGCACTCGAACCTATCCTGGGTTGTTCTCACGGCCTGAATGAGAGCCAGAGGTGCTCGCCTGATCCTGAGTTGTTTTCACAACCGGATGAGAGCAAAAGAGCTAAAAAGATTTTTGATCCCACAATTTACAAATCAAGAGCAAAAGAGCTGAAAAAATGCTTGAGCTCACCTTGTCCCAAGTCTTTTCAGGCTTGGATGAGAGTAAGCAGGCTGAAAAGCCAACACTCGACCTATCCTGAGTTGTTCTCATGTCTTGGATGAGAGCCAGATAGCGCTCGCCCTATCCCAAGTTGTTCTACACTCAACGAAACAATCCAACTGATCCAGCACCGATACTCGACAAGACCCACGAAGATATAAAACAAAGAGCAAGGCTAGTTGGAGACACACAACTCAAAGGAACCTGGATACGCCTACAAAGACTGAGGTTTATATCCAGCACATATTTAAAGAATTCAAAAGTCTAGGAAAACAACTCGGAAAGATTCACCCGAATGATTCAAGCAAGATAGTAAAGATGTATCCAAAGAACCAAAATTCCTTTACAAAAGCACATTACAAAGTGTATCTTTAAAAAAAGAGAGATGTGCCCAGATACTACAGAACCTAACTATCATCTTCATCATCAAAAGGCGGGAGATGAATATCAAGCTTCTCAGCAATAAAGTTGGCCAAGTCTTCAACCTCAGACTCTGCATTCTCGATGGACTCAAGGTAGTTGTCATCATCAGTGTCCTCCCTAAGTTTTTCTAGAGGAACCGATGGTGCAAGAACATGGATGTGAGCCAAAACGTTCTTGACACATGCCCGGACCCCATCCTTCATAAAGCTCTGAAGACGCTTAGGAATTAGAGGGATAAACTCACCCCAGGTCTTCCCATCATCTTCAGAAGTCCGAAGAAGCTTAACAATAGTCTTGAAAGATTTCCACAAAGTTGCAAACTGTTGGTCAGATGTCGCTAGCCTCTTGGACAAATCCTCAATGGTTTTCATCCCTTGCACAAGATCTCGGTCAGCACCAAGCCTAATCAACTGAGCACGAGCAAGCTCTTCTTTGGCATGAGTCTTTACCTCTTCGACCCTATTATAACTAGATTGAACTGATACCTTCATATCTTCAATATCAGTTAAGAGCGTCTGCTTATCCTTTCGAAGGGCTGAACAAGACAATAAAAGAAAATCAGGCAAAAAAGGAGCAAGAAATAATGAAAAAAGAAGGATCAAGGTATAAAAGAATTCAGACTACCATCACACTCTTTCTTCATGGCCTCCACCTTTTCCACGGATTCCTGGACCGCAACATTCCTCTGCTCCTCCGCCTCGATCACCTGAGCACGGAGAGCTTTTTCCTCCCTCTGGTGTGTCTGATGCTCAATCTCCATCTCGGCCCGGTAGAGGTCTAGATCCGTCTTCAGAACACTAATCTCGGAGGCCAACTTTTTCTTGGTCTTAGTCGAGAAAAAGAAGTTGACATGGTCCTGAGAGAAAGACTGATCAAACAAGATGAAGGGAAAGAAAGACAAGGCGTAAGAACCCAAGAGGACCAGCAATATAGTGACTCAAGAAAAACTTACCTGGAATTTCTCTCCAAAAGAAGCAGCACCAGCCGCTAGAATTCCCCACTTCGTAGTCAGCTCCGACAAGCGACGTGTGGCGTCGAATTCCCGCAACACGTCGTCATCCAGACGCTGACTACTAGTACTAAGGGCAACATGAGGAGAGACTGACTGATGCGAAGACGACAAGACCAAGGCCACAACTTTGGCAGCAGAAGCCCCGACTACCTCCTCAAATGGACCTACCGCCATAGTCACCACCATCCCTGGAGTAGGCGACTCTATGGTAGCCTGTTCATTAGAGGCCATCGTCTCCCTCACAGCCGCCTCGCTGACTGTGCATTCCGAGTCATGAGACTCAGTACGTACGGCCGCACCACTGGAATGCGAAGAAGTCGGTCGAGGGTTCAAAGAAGGCACGGGCGAAGACCTGCAAGACGATGGACAACCTCAATGATACAAGAAAAATGGAAAACAGAAGCAAACAACCTAACCAGGATTCACTTACTTGGCTGACTTCTTCAAACTAAAACCCCCAAGCCAAGCTAAAGGTTTCGGTGGATGCATGGCGGTAGAAAAGACATCATCACCATCCCACGCCAGGGATGGTGTGATCCACAACTGAGCCCTAGGAGAACTTAGGCTCGATGACCGCTTGCTGCGAAAGGACAAGGACAAGTCAAAAGAAGCGATCAAGAATAATAGCAAGAAAACAAAAATACAACGACAACTCACTGACGAGTGTTGAGGGTCGCATCTTCTTCATCATCTGCCTCGCCCTCAAGCAACTCAACCATAGTACTATCTGAGAAAAGAGAAAGTACTCGGTTATACATGCAAACAAACAACAAGGGGTATAAAACAAACTAATGTGCTCACATAGGAGCATGCTACCTACAACTTGAGTACCTAGAAGAGTACCCGGTTGACAAGGCTTCTTGGTGACAGACGCACTAGTAGAAGCATTATCCGCCCATGCCCTCTTATTGATGAAACAAGGAGCTCAAGGAACTAGGCGCAACACATATTCAACATATTGGACTGATTCATTGCAAGAAGCACCAAGAAAAACTATGGATACTAGAGACTTACTAGCTAGTGCTACTATGGTTAGACTTCCTCTAGCCTCCTCACCAGCTAGGTTGTCATCAACAGAAACCATATCAACAAAGTTACACCCTAATACCTACAAGACGACCAAAGGAGAAGGAATAAGCGGAAAATTAAAGATAGAAACTACCAACAACAAAAGATATATAAAGGAAAGTACTTGTGAAAAGTAAAACAACTCACAGCAGGGGGCGGATTATCTCCACAATATTCAGGAACTGCGTGGAGGACAATGGTAACCCCCTTCAGAACCTTCCTTAGGTGCTTAAGTACCTCCTCTTCAGACAACTCAAGGGCAGGAACCATCCGAGATGGGTCTTCAGCCCTAGAATACTCAAAGCCAAGATGCTTCCTCTCCTTCAGGGGTTGAACTCGATGACGCATATAGCTGGTGATGATCCCAAAACTAGTCAAACCTTGCTGCTCCAGAGTTTGGATTCTCTCAAGAAGAGGCTTGATGGCCTAGAGTTCATCGCTTGTCAAAGGGTTCTTCGCCCAACGATCATTGACTGAGGGACCAAAACTAGAATGAACAACAAGAGAAGGAATCATGTTTGTAGGATAAAACCACTCGGAATGCCAGTCCCGAATAGAATCAACAAGATCATAATAAAAAAGAGGGCTTTCTTTCCCTGAAGGAATTGGATGCCACAACCACCCAACGGAGAAGTGCTGTCACTTCGAGGATGTGGCTTCAAATGAAACAAAGAGATTGAAGGAATGATGCCAATGAAATCTTCACAGAGATGGATGAACACTGACAGATGGAGGATAGCATTCGAAGTAAGGTGGTTCAGAGAAATGCCAAAATAATAGAAGAAACAATGAAGAAAGGCAGAAGCAGACAAGCAGAGGCCAGCTCGAATAAAAGAGATAAAAAGGATGATCTCACTAGGACCAGGAGTAGAAACCCGATGTTGGCCGGGGACCTTCCAATTAGCAAAGTCCTTCTCTTGGATTAGGCCGTCCTTGACCAAATCACGCAACTGATCCTCCATGGTAGTTGGAACCGGCTAGAGCTTCTCCGCAGCCCTCATAGCGACGAATTCTTGATTCTCAATGATCGAGAGCGATGCCTCCTCGTCCACTAAGATCTCCTTTGACTTACTCGACGATTTCTTCTTGCCCATACAATGGAAATGATCTAAGGTTGGCGGCAAGAGTTCGACGGCGGCAGCAACGATGGTGGTGGAACTCTGGTGGTTAGGGTTTTGCAAAGGCTGAATGCTAAAGGGCAAGGACAGGGTAAGAAAGAAGAAGAAGGAGGAGGGCCCTTAAATAGATTTACAATGGTAAAAACATGGCCCATTAGGCCCGCTTAACGCGGCGTGAAAACACAACAGTCCATTTTTTTCCATAACTGACAAAGCCGAAACAATTGGCGACGCAACCTTTCACAACGGTATAGTGCAACGGACAGGTTCTAGACTTATCCCTTCACACTGTGCCATTGACGAATTATTATAGATTGCACAGCTCAGAAAGAACTCGCCATCCACAAGATTCACTTAATACATTATAGTACGCCTCCAGAGAACCCGGATACTTCAGAAACAACCCAGACCATGCTCAAAAGCACTCAGACAACAAAAAAAGGAGACAACAACTGAGAAAGAAAGATTTTTTATTACAAATGTCATCAAAGGACATAGGGTTATAGATGTTACAAGACCCAACGAACGCAGTACTATGACGAGCAAGGTAGCAACAAAGAGCATAGGCAAAACTCGGCTCTAGAAATGATTACGTGCTCCTAGCCACAACACGGCAGAAGACAACCAACTCAGATACACTATTTTCTTCAAAGGAAGGACGCAGTGCATTCAAGACGGATATCAGCAGCACAGTGGGACAACCCGGACCAGGTGAGGATCACAGACATCAGTCTACCCAAGCCTGGTGTGATCCTAGATCAGACGATGATCTGCACTAGACAATCGCAAGGCAGTGTGGGAGGATCAACTCAAAGCTACTAGATGATGGAATGCATCCCACATCATAAGACTTCTTCCACCTGCCACCACGTACTACCTGGTTCAATGCTGTCGTGAGATTAGTCTACCTCTAATCTCAATCACAAGACTTCTTCCACTTACTACAAGACTTAAAAGACTCACCACTCACACGCTGGGGACTGTTGTACTTCACAAACTATCATAATCATGACTACGGAGGCTTTAGACTATACAATAAGACACTTGATGAATAGAAGCAGCACGCCAGGAGGATATTTATAGGCCAAAGAGCGGTGTACATAGACTAGGAGCACCAACAGAACAAGCTTGACAAAGGTCTCAGTGAAAAGACAGAAAGGAGTAAGAAGAAGACACGCGCGTAAGAAAACCATATTGAAGGACAAGCATATTCGAAAGAATATACCAACACTATACATCTCGTGAATATATAGAATTCAATCCAACCACCAACCACCACCAACATCGAATATAAATTTGGCTACCTAAGAAGACAATAGAAGACCCTCTATCCGAGTTCTTAATGATCAAAAAGAACCCGGAAAGATGCTCGGGGGCTGCAGAGTACATATCCTAAGAAGAGGTTTTTAGTTTTTTCGACAACCAAAGTTCAAGACGCTCTAACTCTTTGTTCCAAATAGCAAGAGGCTCAGGGGCTACACTTAGTGAGTGCACTTTTTCTTTGAAAAATCGCATGTCGCTTGAGAGACTTCATCAAAACAAGACCACTTTAAGGCTTCATGTCGAAAGAACCCAAAATGAAGGAAGTCTTCGAGTTCAACCATGAAATGCTCAGGGGCTTGTCGATGCAGGACCCACAGTGTTCCCCAACAATGTGACTACAAGTCATGGGCCCTGCCCTGGCCCACCAACTAGAGCTAGGAGAGATGTAGCATCCACTACATCGAATCTGAGTAGAATAGGCCAGACTAGCTGGATTCCTATGTAAAGTAACTTATGTATCTAGTTCAGGACACCTTCTTTGGATCTGACTAGAATTATAACCGCACCACAGCCTTCTCTACCAATATAAAGAGAGGCTATGGGCACGCTTGTAACAAGAGTCAATACAACACAATCAATCCAACGCAAAGGCTAACGCCGACTAGACGTAGGATTATTACTCGATCACCGATCGAGGGCCCAAACCAATATAAATCGACTGTCTCTGCGTTCATCATTGAGTTCTAGCACACACTGAAGCCTGAACAACTATCCTGGGTACCCCCGTGGTAGGCTATTGGTGGTCAAACACCGACACAGATAAAAAGTCTTCTTCTAACAGAGAATTGCAATGAGACTTCCTGCTCAAGGCAACAGCAACAACATTCACCTTGCCAGGATGATAATGCACTTGAAGATTATAGTCCTTGATTAACTCTAGCCATCTTCTTTGTCGCATATTCAGTTCTGGTTGAGTAAAGATGTACTTAAGACTTTTATGATCAGTATAGATGTGACACACATTGCCTAGCAAGTAGTCTCTCCAAATTTTCAGAGCATGGACCACCGCAGGTAGCTCTAAGTCATGAGTAGGATAATTGACTTCATGGTTCCTTAGCTGACATGAGGCATAAGCGATGACTCAGCCTTCCTGCATAAGAACACAGCCTAAACTAGTACCTAATGCATCTCAAAACACATCAAACGGTTTCTCGATATTAGGTTGTGCTAGAACAGGAGTGGAAGTGAATAAAGTCCACAAAGTGTGGAAAGCTTCTTCACACTCTGGAACCAAAATAATGTTCTCATCTTTCTGGAGCAACCTCATCATGGGCTTGGCTATTTTGGAGAATTCTAGGATGAAGCAACAATAATAGCTAGCCAACCCAAGAAAACTCCAAACTTCATGAACCGAAGTCAGGGCCTTCCAATCCAATACTTCCCTTACCTTGGTCGGATCTACAAAGATTCCCTCATCAGACAACATATGACCTAGGAAAGGTACTTTCTTTAACCAGAACTCACACTTTCTGAACTTGGCATAAAGCTTATGTTCTCGTAATCTGGTTAAGACAACCCTCACATGCTCAGCATGATCTTCTTCATTTTTAGAATAAACCAGGATATCATCAATGACTATGACCACAAACTTATCCAACTTAGGCATGAACACTGAATTCATCAGATACATGAAGTGTGCAGGAGCATTTGTCAACCCAAAAGACATGACAAGATACTCATACAAATGGTATCAAGTAGAAAAAACCGTCTTAGGTATGTCCTCTGGTCGAATCTTAATTTGATGACAACCAAATCTCAAATCAATCTTAGAGAATACCTTAGCTTTAGACAACTGATCAAACAACATATCAATGCGAGGAAATGGATAATTATTCTTGATTGTGACTACATTGAGTGGCAGATAATCCACACACATGCACAAAGATTGGTCCTTCTTCTTCACAAAGATGGGGAGACACCCCCATGGAGATGAACTAGGGCGAATGAGATCTTTCTTCAAGAGTTCATTCATGGAACCTTAAGCTCTGCTAATTCGTCGGTGGCATTCTATGAGGTCTTCTAGAGATGGGTGCAGTACCAGGAATTAGCTCAATCTTAAATTTCACATCTCAATCCAGATGTAAGCCAAGAAATTCATCGGGAAAACTCACACACTACAGGAACATTAGCAATGGTCTTGGCTTGGACAATAGTAGACACATTGTGGAGGTCAATATCCCTAGGAAGCGGTACTAGGAAAGCCTTCTTATTGATAGGATCCCTCAACATAACAACTCTAGTAGAGGTATCGATAAGAACTCCATTACCACTCATCCATTTCATTCGCAAAATTACATCTATTCCCAATGCGAGCAAAATGATAAGATCAACGGTATACACTCGGCCACCTATTTCAATACACACCTCTTTCACTATCTGATTGGTAGAGATATTGTTTCTAGCTGCACTAATATAATAGCCACCCTTGTCTATAGTAGTTACCTTCTGAACATACTTGGATGCAAATGTGGGACTCATGAAAGAATGCGAAGCACCCGAATCAAACAATAAAACTACTGGATGTTGGTTCACAAGAAACTTACCAGTAGTGACAACTTCACCCGAAGGAATTTCTTCTAAGGTGGTGAAGTAAACACACCCTGAGCATGTATTTGCATTGCCTTGCCTCTGATTGTTGTTCCTCTTATTAGGATAATAATAGTTCTTTGCTGAATGACCAGACATATCATAATTCCAGCAGGGCTTGTTGCTTGGTGGCACATTTGAGTTGCTCTGCCTAGTGGTGCCCTTTCAAAGAGCAATGGTGTAAGCCTTACGAAATCCAGTCTTTGCCTGATTCTTCTTCTGTGGTGGATGATGCCTTGTAGCTGCCACCAGGTGGGCAAAACTGAGGCCTTGCTGCCACTGGAGCTTTGGCCTGAGATGCACCTACCTCATAGGCCCTCTTGTGACTTTTGGAAGGTGAATAAATAGCATTATTGTTCTCTTGAGTCAGGGCATCTCTTACAAATTTATTGAAAGTAGCACACTTGCTGTTTCCCAAAGTTTTCATCAGTTTAGGGCTAAGCTCTCTCTTAAAGCTAGCAATCTTCTTTGCATTGGTATCCATGAACTCGGTAGCATACCTTGATAGGTTGTTGAAAGCCTTCAAGTATTCATTCAAGCTCTTGGTGCCTTGTGTCAACTTCATAAACTCGGTGTGCTTGATAGCCATGAGACCAGGGGGAATATAATGTCCTCGAAAAGCACTCTTGAACTGATCCCAAGTAACCTGAGCATTCATAGGCAAGGTAGATCGGTGGTGACTCCACCAAACACCTGCAGGTCCCAACAACTGATGGGAAGCATACTCCGCCTTCATCACTTCCGTCACCCTGAGCAAACAAAACTTCTGCTTGAGAGTGTTTAGCCATTCATCTACTGTAACATCCCGGCCTAGGGTTTAACAGGAGTAATAGGATACTCATATCAACAAGTTGCAACTTCTTTTCCGGAAGCCCATCTCCAAACAACTCCAAAGTTAAGCGTGCTTGGTCTAGAGCGATGGGTGACCGACCAGGAAGTTCTTCCCGGGTGCGCACGAGTGAGGACAAAGTGCGTAGAAAAAAACTTGTGTTGGTCTATGAGGGCAGTCTATATTCTAGAAAAGTGACCAGATGTAAGCGGGTCCGGCCTCAAGGAGGTGGGACGTTACAGAATGGTATCAGAGCCGACTCTCACGGTTTCACGGGCGCGTGTGTCACAGTTGCGCAGGCATGGTGCGCATGGCTGGTGTGGACCCAGAGTGGTCACACAGCATGGCACATGCGCTGGCACTGGACATACGGACGTGGCCAAGAGAGGACATTCCTGGCTTGGGATTGACCGACGAGGACGTCGGTTTCTTAAGGTGGTGAGGATGTAACATCCCGGCCCAGGGTTTAACAGGAGTAATAGGATACTCATATCAACAAGTTGCAACTTCTTTTCCGGAAGCCCATCTCCAAACAACTCCAAAGTTAAGCGTGCTTGGTCTGGAGTGATGGGTGACCGACCGGGAAGTTCTTCCCGGGTGCGCACGAGTGAGGACAAAGTGCGCAGAAAAAACTTGTGTTGGTCTGTGAGGGCAGTCTATATTCTAGAAAAGTGACCAGATGTAAGCGGGTCCGGCCTCAAGGAGGTGGGACGTTACATCTACCTGTAGCGGCCCATCTGCTTCCTTGAAGATAGCAAGCTTTGTATCTAGGAAATCCTTGAAATCACTACATTGATTTGGCTCAGGTCCCTGACGGACATTGCGACCATCACGGTTAGCCATGTTGCAGAGTGCGTCAGCGAAAGCACGCTAGCCCTGAACGGGCATGGCCATGAGCTCCGCAAGAGTGGGTGGTGGCGGCGGAAGGTCCTCATTGCCGCTAGCCCCACTAGAGGAACAGAGGTTACGGGGCATATGTAAATGCATAGCCTGTAATTATTGATGATGTTAGAAAAATTGTAGAGGAATCATGTAAATATGCCAAATTGAATTCATTGGAGAGAATAATTCATACAGTAAACAGAGGTACAATAATTCATTTCCACAACATAACATCATCAATTATATTACTTGGCGCAACCTTGCAACACGTTCACCAACATGCCAACATTTACCAACAGCTAAGCTAGAATTCACATGGAGCAAACATGCAAGTCTGATAGACTACATCAAGCCACAAAGTAGGTTCCAACCTTACATAAGAGTACATAGAGGTTTCGATATTACATCACGATACTAGCTAAGATTATGCTACATGTCCATTGCACGAGAGATAACAAAAGACAAGAATTAGCACATCTAGCTAAGTGCTAAAGCTCAACTATGCATCCTCATCGGTGTTAGGATCATACACTCCATTACCATCATCATCCTCAACAGGCTCAAGTTCCTCATCTTCGCCTTCTTTCTTGGGTACAGCTGCGGCATTGGCATCTACTTCTATGCGCTCATCATTAGCAAGGATCACCTGAGGTCCCAAGTTTGGATAAGCGGGGATGGGGTGAGGAATTGGATTTGCCAGGTTGTTGAGATGATGCACATCAACCTGTAGTTCCTCGATCTGGTGAAGAAGCTCATTCTCCTTGATTTTTGCCTAAAATCTAGCCATGATCCTAGCATTATTTCTAATTTGTACCAGACGAATTGCGTCATCCCTCTCAGTTTGGATAGCTCTCACATCAGCCCAAGTTGCATTCCTCTGAGCATGAGCTTCGTCCCTTTCTCTCATGGCATTCACAAACTAGTTCCTCTGAGCCTCCAATGTCGTCATAGCATTGGCTATGTGAGTTTGGGCATCTCTAGCTGCCCTCCTAAGACTCCGCACATGCCTTTGTAGCCTGCACTGCGCGGTCTGTGCCTGGTGAAGTGCTAACATAGCACTAGAATAGGTTTCCTAATGCGTATAGTACAGCTTCAAGACAGCCATCATAGCACTCATGGCTAATCGGGAGCTTTGTGCCTGCTCCATCTTATTCATTACCAACTGATCATCCCCAAAATCTAGCCAAGCGACCTCTGATGGAGCTACTTGAGGGATGGACCCTGTTGGCCCATTAATCAACTCATCACCAAAGTCCTGACAAATGTCTAACAATACCTCCATTGCTGCCATCTGAGCACCTTCCCATGGGCTTTTCCCATCAAACTCAATACTCCAACCACGTCACTGTCGCCTACCCTCGTGTGGCAGCACGATCACATGAACATCATACCATCTCATTGATCCATTGGTTTCTACCTCATTCCAGGTGTAACGGGGTGGCTCAGGATACCCCATTGACTGCAGCACCCTCCACATCAAAGTAGGAGTGTCAAATGTGTGTAGAAAAGTACTACTCTTGGGAAAAAATGCTAGGGCAGCCATCTACAGCAAAAGGATGCAACCCTTATGAGAGGAATGATTATGAGAGAAGAATTTTAATAAATGGGATAAGCGATTATAAGGGAGGGAGTAATGCAATAATGCAATGAATGAGGAAACATAATGCATGCACGTTCCATACGTCCTCACAAATCATAGGAACAATTTAAAATTCTAGCGGTATATACGGTGGCATACACATGTTCTCTCAATATACATATCTAGCCTAACTACATGTTGTGTTGTTAGTGTACCTGCATAAAAATTCATTGCGGCCCATCCCTACAAGAGATATATATAGCACACAATGAAAGCAGTAAACTAAATACTCTCCATATATACATCCCTAGATATATATACTTCGGTATCATAGCTGCCCGACAGATATACCTACAATTAAGTACTTTCATAAATACATGGTTGAAACATGTAAATATGCCAGTAACCACAGCTAACTCTCCCCTAGACCAACGGTTGGATGGTCATGCTCTCACAACTCACACTTACCTGAGCGTAGAGGTATTTGATCCATACATTACCACCTAAGCGGATGGCATCCATACAATTGCACGCCGTATGAACAACGAAATAGAAAAGAAAACAGTCAACCCTCAAAGTTAGTACTTAAATAAGCCACCTAAGAGCCCTTATTTGGGCATAGAGGATATGACCACCGGCACACTTAGTTAAAAATTTCAGATTTGAACACACCTATATATAATAGCTATAAGTTGCTAAAAACTTATTTTTACATACAAAAGCTTTTGTTTTTAAATACCCATATGACATGTTTAATGTTGAACTTTACTCCGATGCTAGCTGTAACAGAACCATCCAAATTATAAGAGCACAAGTTCAAAAACAATCATCGAAGTGATCAAATTGTCATACTTGAGCCCATATAACTCCGGTAGTCTAATGAAATCAAGACAGATTTCAAACCAACCAACGATAAGCCAAGATCTACATGATTCAACATAACACATCACATGTTACAACATTTCACAAGTAGCTCACAAGTAGCTCACATACATTGGAGTAACATAAGTTTTTACAAACCATGTTTGAAAGTAGTGGAAGCAAATAGTTTAAACCATCACACACACACTTAGTTCAAATACAAGCTAGTTCTATGGTCACAGCCAACAAAAGCATCTAGATGAGATAACATAAGAGATCATGCCCATGATCTAGTCTGCATCACCCGCCAAGTAGAGACCATACCTGCAGTAACCTTAATAAAGCATGTCATCTGCAACAAGAGGGAATAAACCCTAAGTACGAGAATGTACTCAGCTAGACTTACACATCATAAACCAGAAATAAAGTGACACCAAGGAGTACGCAAGGCTGATATATAAGTGGAGCTCGCTTGACAACATTTTGCAAATGAAGCTTATGTAACAAAGAAGTAACCTTTCCTTTCTTAGCAGCAAGTTATGAAAATTAACCTATCATCTAAATTAGCACCTATACTAGAGCAATCACTTGATTAAGATACAAACATTAATAACCATATCAGGTGTAGTAAAGCCATCATCATCATCATCATCTTAACCATCAAGTTCATTTAGTGTTACTACAAGGGAGAAGCTTCGTCAAGTTCTCACTATCCGGGAGAGACGGTGACTCGAATTGATTCCTACCTAGCTGGGGAATTATTCCTAACACAAACCCTGGCATACCTCGTGAGGGCAGCCAAAGGTCACCTTTGGTACAACTCAGGAACCAACTTTGCTGGCCTGATCAGCGCCGCACTCTCAGGGACGCCACTCTACTAGGACATTCAAGACTGGTTACCTACCCTTGGACTCACGCTAATAGCTCCCCGCACATCCTTACTTCTTCAAGGGTGTGCACTTTTACATGTCGACTTCTGGCCTGAGTTGAGCTAATCGGCTTCGCGATCGGAATGACTTATTAGGCTAGCTAAATGTTAGGCATGCATTCAACATGACAAGCAGGCCTCCATGCCTTAGTCCTTAATCGACACAGACGAGGATAGATCCACACACAAGACCTGCTTGCCTTGTTGCTTCACTATCGACATCCTACCTGGTCTTCATTCATTATTAACACATGGTTATTTCCATGATAGCAAATATAGCCAACCATGACAAGACATCTCCTATCTTGTAGGGGACCGAAATCACCTGACACTACCAGTCTAAGAATGGCTAAGCAAGTATTTGATCCTAGACTTAGATAGGATACAAGGTGTAATCACTGGACAAGGAGAGGATATATATGCAACAAGTGTTTCCAACCAACTCCTATAACTTAATGCATCAAACATCATAAGATACTCAAATTGTATTTTGCAAAACATAGGAGGCATAGAATGCTCTGGGGCTTGCCTTACATAAAAGAAGAAGGTTGTTAGTCAGGGCACTCAGGTAGCTCTTCGTCATGGGCTCCTCCTTCAGGTGATAGGACCTCCTGCTCCTCTGCTGCTGGACGCTCCTCCGGGTTCAGCCCCTCAAATTCCAATAGTGTGACTCCCTCCGGAATACCTATTGCAAGCATATGCACAAGATGAATATCATGTATGCACAAGAGATGAAGTGACATGATGAACATATGAACATGTACATGGCTAACAGCAAGATGATATCACAAGATTAACATTCGTTGACCGAGTAGGTGCAAAGCTCTATTCAAATCGCTTTATTGAGTAAGTGCATATCTCTTTTCTAAACATAGATCCAAATGACATGCAACAAGACATTCTGGAAAGCTTATAAAATTGTCTACTTTCATCTTCAAACATGTTAGCATGATTCCCAAGTTAAGAGGGTCAAACAAACACATCTTCCAAAACTACTCCATAAATTCCAGAGAGAAAGCACTTTTAAAGACCAAATTCAGAAGGCCATAACTCACAAATTATATGGACTACGGCCATGAAAATTTAACACAAGCTAGATAAGTGAGTTATCTACAACTTTGTTATAAACAAGTTTCATAGAAAACATCATCTTCATGATGTAATTGGCTTAACCCTAGAAACTATCTAGAAAGTCACTGTTAGTGAAAATTAGGGAAATAATATTTCACTACATACAAGAAGTTGGGTACTACCAATGTTACCAATAGTTAACATACCTCAAATGAACACTAGAAAACATAGTGGTCATCCCTAAATAAATTCTTTTCATGCCTTTATTAATTTATTTAGATAATTAGGTGAAATAATAAACATATATCAAAAGCGCATAGAAAATTTTACAAAAGTTATAGTAGCTTATATATGCTACAATTGGCTGCTGTACAAATTTCATAGTATTTGAACATGTATAACATCCTACACAAAAATGACAAGCCAACAAGGCTTATAATGGCATAAATAGAAAACCCTATTAAAAAGTGTCAAACAACAGATGTTATATTTTTCTTAGCTTCATCATAACACAATAACACTGTACAATAAATTTCATGCTCATTGGTTCCATATTTTTACCATGAAAAATAGCATAAGAAACTAGTATTTATTCAAAGGAAATTAATAACTCAAACATTCACCACCCAAAAATCATGAGATTTTTACTCCAGCACTCATAAATCAAGTCTAGCCTCCCATAAAATTTTCACCACAAAAGGAGCACTATGGCTAGGGTTAAGAATTTCCCTTTGAAACACCCTAAATAAAAGATATAATTAAAAACAGTGAAAACTTTCCACTAAACACTGTCCTATTATGACCCTATCAGGTAGATCCACTCACAAGGATTCCAAAAAGTCTTCATCTATATTTTCTAATTTTTCTATGAATTTATATGATTTTCCAAAGTTCAAACAAATTTCTAAAACAAGAAATAATTTGAATCCAGCACACAGTCGCTGACATGTTGGACCCGTGAGTCAGGGGATCCCACTTGACTGCAAAATAGAGACAGGGGAGGGGGAATGGTCGATGATTTCTCGCCGTCGGCAAGGAATCTGGTGATGAGGATGGCACCACCGTGATCCACTCATCAAGCCACATCGATTGAGGTACCTATGGCGACCTAGGGTTCACTAGAGCAGGCTTGTCGTCGACCATGGTGGCACGGTGGCACTACCCACTGGCGCATCGGCTAGCCCCGGCCATAGTAGGACTAGGTGAGGATGTCTACACCCCACGGTGATGTAGCGGAGCTACCGAGGTGAACTAGAGCTCTGGTGGTGTGGCGATGAGCTCTGCTCGCGTGCGTGTCCTGGCGGCGACCATGGAGCGGCGGTGTGCTGCTATGTTTTGGTGAGGTTGGCTCGGTAGTGGCTTAACTGGCTAGGGATCTAGTATCTACAAATCGAGGGAAACACTAGGCGAGAGGGGGACGGACTGAGGTACACAGACAAGGGCCGGCCGCTGCGAGCTCAAAGCTCGGTGGACACTGATCATGGTGGACGGCAACGGAAGTGGAAAAAATGCCTTTACCTCAGCTCGATTCGCGTGGTGAGTTGGTCAGCGAGGTAGAGTAGAGCAAGGTGAAGCTGTAAGCTAAGTGGAGCGAGCAATGGTGTGGCTAAGCTTGGGCTAACCGATGGTAACGGCGCACGGTGGCAGGGGCGTCAAGGTTACTCCGACGAGCTCACGGAGAGAGTAGGAGGGAAGTGAGGCGAATGGGACAGTAGCAGTGCGTTGCCCTAGCCTTCAGCACTGCCCGAGCATGCGTGTGGACGTAGAGACGGCACGTGGAAACCATGCGACACTCAAGTCCTGCATCCGGTCGGCCATGACCATTTGGAAACGATCATCAGGCTCCTAATGCCCGACTGAAACAACTATATTTGGTGATCATTACCTAACAAACCAGCTTGAGTTGGCAAAAACCATAGTAACAAAAATTGTAGAGCTACATGAGGTCTACAAGTTTGATTATACACACTTGAGCTAGTTCAGCTTGGTTTGCAAACTATGTAATGGAACCGTCTAAATTATAAGAGCACAAGTACAAAAACAATCACCGAAATGATCAAATTCTCGCACTTGAGCCCATATAACTCCGGTAGTCCAATGAAATCACGAGGGATTTCAAACCAACCAACATACAAGCAAGATCGTAGTGATTCAACATAACAAGTCACATGTTACAACCATTTCACAAGTAATTCAATATACATCGGAGTTCAACGTAGTTATTACAACTTAACTTGAAAAGTAGCGAAAGCAAAGTAATTGGAAACTAACATTTCTCTGATTTCAAATACATGCTAGTACCAAGGTCGACTTCCAACAAAAGCATTAGAGGCAAGATGAATAAGAAGGATCATGCCCATGATCACACTCTGCCACAAAGGCAGGAGCCAACCAACTCTTGCAGTCATCGTGATACATCACAACCTGCAACAAGTGGGGATAAAACCCTGAGTACGAGAAGGTACTCAGCTAGACTTACCCGTCAGAAACCAGAAATAGAGTGACACCAAGGATCATGCAAGGCTAATATAAAGTGGGCTAGCTTGACAACATTTTGCATAAAAGCTTAATATAGATAAGTAATCATTAATGCTTAAGCATCAAGTTAATAATCATTAACCTGTCATCTATATTAGCACCTATACTAGAGCACTCGCTTGATTAGGAGCAAACAATATTAACCATAGCAGGTATAAATTGAGGCAACATTTAATTCATCATCCAATTAACCATCCGTTCAATTAAGTGAATCTACGTTGCCGCTGCTCAAGTCAAGTGCTCACTAATTGGGAGCGATGGTGATTCGAATCGAATTCCTATCTAGCTAGAGGGGTATTTCTAACACTCACCGAGTCACACCTAGCGAGGGCTGCTCAGGTCACCTTAGGTACCATTCAGGAAAGAGCGGGTTCGACTGATGCTGCATCCCCAAGGGCAACACTCTGCCAGGATGATAGGGACTCTAACCTCCCCTTGGTCTTATGCCAATGTCCCCAAGCACATCCTTACTACCTCCAAGATGCGACCCACCATTCGATTCCTGGCCTGAATTGTATTACTCGGATTCACGGTCGGAACGACTTATCTGGCCAACAAAGTGTTAGATTGCGTTCAACATGACTGAAGGATGTACAACGAATCGGTCCTTAAATGACTCAGATGAGGATAGATCCACACCCAAGACCTCCATGCCTTGTTGCTTCAGTATCGTCATCCCGCTCGGTCTCATTTCATTTTATTAACACATGGTTCCATTTCATGATAGCAAATATAGCCAACCATGCCATATATGAATATTCCTATATCTCGCAGGTGATAGGAAATCACCTGACTTCTATCGTTTAAAGCAGGGCTAAGCATCTACTCGATCCTAGTCTATGTAGGATTCAAGGATTCATATATCTAGACAAGGAGTGATATAATGCAGCAAGGTTTTCAACCAACTCCTACCACTTAATGCAACAATACTTATAACATATATAGAATTAATTGCTTTGAAGGTAGGAGGCTTATAATGCTCCAGTGCTTGCCTGGGATCCGACTCAAGTCAGAGTTTGTCAGAAGAACTCGCTTGGCGAGCATTACCTCAATCTATCACTTGTCCGGTCCTTCTATCTTGGGGATGGATCCACCAACTCCATCTTCGGGTTTGGCTCCACCTTAGGTCCTTCACGTGCTTTAGCTAGCGTACCTAAATGAGGTGCAACAATGCATATGTATGAATGCATAGAAGTGCAATAAACAAAGTAATCAAGTAAACATACCAAAGTTCACGTAAGCACCTAGAGCTAATTAACTTAATCCTCATTAAGGTATAACATAGAAGAGGGCAAGCACATCAATCAAGAAACAAGTCTCACAGGATCACAGGGTACCACCCAAGTATCAAGTAGTGACACCAACATACTTATGTAACTCAAACTAATGTTAACAGAAAAACTTAGATTTACAATTAGCATGAACAGTCCAGAAATAACATCATTCCAGGAGCTACATAATTCCAAATGACATGCAAGAGGATAATCTAGAAAGCTTATGAAATTCTCTATAATTCATTTAATATCATCTAAGCCTGATTCCTAAGTTTACTATCAAAATTTCATGCCATTTGTACATGTATATCAACCTCTATGAAAAAGACAAATGACCAATACAATAAATCATGTGAGAGCAAGTTAAACCTAAACCTCAACATTTTCTATGAACATAGGACCATAGTATGAATCAACATGATAGAGCAACATCATACTAAGGTAATGGAACAACATTTTCCATTTTATCATTTATATATTATTTATAAGCTATTTATCAAGCCATAAACAAGTTAAATCAATAACTTGATCATACAGTAAGAAATGGCCATGAAATTTATACCACAGTACATTCATAGCATGGAAAGACTACCATAAAAATTTCACATCATTTGGAGCAACACAACTCAAGATATAAAAATGACAAGCAATATAATGTAGATTTCCTTATTTATCAAGGTCAAATCAAAACCTTAAGAAAACAGTGAACAACTAGTGTGTTTGATATTTTTCCTAGCAAGTACATGTCATCACAAAATTAACAAAACAAGAATCATAATTTTTGGAGTTCTAAAACTCAAGATATGGCTCTGGTCAAGTTTATAAGCATTTTTGGAGTACTTTTCAAGATTAAATAGAGACATCAGAAAACATCTACAAACACCTAACATTTTATGACTCCACTGCATAGATCTCTTCTCAAGGTTTCCAAAAAGTCCACATTTGCCATTTTTGGACTTTCCTAGTAGGAGATATGAATTTTTAAAGAAAATCATGAAATCTTGAAATTCAAAATAGAATTCCCCTTACCCTACTAAACTGCTAGGTCTACCCAATAACGTACCCAAACCTACCACTACTTAAACTGACATGCGGGACCCATCGTCCAGCCGGTCCCGCACGTTAGACTGAGACACAGAGGGAGGCGGAGTCCTTCTTCTACCTCCCGACGCCAGGCAGGGGAGGGGGCCAGACTCGCGGCTCCGGCGAGGGGGGTCACCGGCGGCGGTGGCTAAGGGCGGCACGAGCACCAGGGGGTCTCCACACCCTAGCTAGTGCCCCTGGCTCGGCCCAAGGAGACCCGTGGTGGTGTGGCCATGGCAGCAGGCGGCTTGCCGGCCGGTGCTCCAGCGGCGGTCAACTGCGGGGGCGAAGCCAGTGAGGCGAGGAGCTCCGGAGGTGCGGCGTGGTACGGGGAACGTGATGGTGCGGTCGGTTTGGGTGGAGGGAGAACGGAAGCGATGGAGCGACGGTGGCCTTGGAGCTTGGCCGGGCGGCCATGGCGACGGCGCGCCCTGGTGACCTAGAGCTCGGGCGAGCGTGCGCGCAGGGCAGAGCACGACGAGGCAGAGGCGGCAGTACATGTGACTACAGCGGTGATGGCTCAGAGCTGTGGGAACGCGATGGCCATGAAGCTTCGCGGTGGCATCCATGGCGGCTCCATTTTCGCGAGCCGAGCGCGACGGTGAGGCAAGGAGAGGGCAGAGGGAGTGAGGGAGTGGAGCGAGATGGGGAGGGCGCTCGGGTGCTGCTCTACCCCGGTAGCAGGGCGTAGGGCGCGTGGTGGCATGGTGGGGTGCGCTGCCCTGCATGGTTGCCACGGAGGCAAGACGTCGAACACGTTGCGGGCGACGTGGTAGGCATCTTGGGTTCCAGATTTGGGCTATCTACGGACCGAATTTCGTCATGGGCCTTGCAACAAAGTTGTTCATTTCGTGATGCCCTACAATTCTTGTTTAAGGACCCTGGTCATTGGAGCAATTGATTAGGGAGTAATTAGACTCTAAGTTGACATTGTCGATGATTAATCTAAACTTCGGTGTTTACTCCAATTAGTTGGTCAACAGTGGTCAAATCAATGTCAACTTTTGGTATATCCTACTCCACGATATAAGCTCCAACTTTTACATTTGGACCTACTCAAGTTGCTTAATGAAAACTCAAGAACGCGGGATGCCAATCAAGTTGTCACTACTTGGACTTAAATATTTCTAAGTCTGAAATCATTTAGCAGATCTAAAATGGTGATCCCTGTTTGGCAAGCTTGGAGATAGATTTAGACTTTGGTCTTTTAACCAAGTTTGTTGTATACAACTCAAGCTACAACTTTAATTCAAAGACCTTCTACTGGTTTGGCCTGGTTAAGAAGATACACAGCTCCAAACTAGGGTACTTTAAACTAAAACACAGTTTTGACTTAGCCAAATTCTGGACCTTGAAAACAGCACTAAGTTGATTCTTGTGAGCTCTATTTGACTAGGTTAGAGGCCAAAATAACTCTTGACCATTAAACAAAGTTTGTTCTATACAATATGAACTACAACTTTTCTTTAAGGTCAAACCTCATAACTGGTACAGAAGTCAAACTTTCACCTTGGTCAAAGTAGTAACTCGATAAAGCCTAAACTAGGGTTTTAGGCCAATCGGGGCATTTTCTTGACATTTTCTCAACATGAACCCTTCATGACTTTTGTTGTAGAGTTCATCTAGAGTCCTTTGGATAAGTTTGCAAGGTTTGGTTGATGATCTATAATTCCATTCACTTAATCATGCCCTTCCAATAGGAATAGAACTTATCATTTCATGTGACTTTTTTATTCTAAACTTCATGAAACTTTTCCAGGGATCAATATAGATAGGTACTAAGGTGAGACACATGAATATATTGCAATAACACCACCCAAGCATATATCTTGAAAAAGGGCCTATATGTAAAGCAATAGTGCAACATCCAACTTTAGGTTAGGCTCATCTCCATAGGTTGACCTTGCCATCGTCATCTCCATGTAATCTACCCTGTTTTGAGCTCAAACCCACTGCTTAGTGAGTGACAAACACCTAGGGTGTTACAAACTACACCGCTCTAAACTGGGTTACATGAAAATTATAAGTCACCTGTGAGTTAGAATATTTTCTAAGTGCCAAAACAACATTGAAATATGACTTGTGGGCCCTTTTTGAACATGTTCTGCTCATTTCTAGCTCAAGGTCATTAAATAACTTTTGTTCCTTATAAAATTTTATACAACTTTGCTTAAGGGTGCACAACCATGCAATCAATCTATGGTACTGTTCCAGTTTAGTCAAACAGAAGGACTCAAGAGGAGCTCCAAGTCAAGCTAAACCCTAGAAGCATAATTAGGCAAATTGATCAACATGAACAGTGTTCCATTAGATATCCTAAGTGTAGCTAATGTGTTTTAGTGACCCAACATCAACCACTTGCATTAGTCAACCCATAATCATAAGCATACATACATTGAAACATAGTGTGACAAGGTATGCTTCATATGTTTCAAAGCAATGTTTCAGATGTTGCAAGGCAATGTTTCATATGTAAATGCTCAATTATGAATGAATGATGCTTATGCTCATGTAATGCAAGTGAAATTATGCAAGTCTAACACCTAGGGTGTTGCACTGCCCCCCTAGAGGAGACCTCTACATTTGCCATAAGTCAAGAATAGACTAGAAATTAGGGTTTCTATAGATTAGAGAGAGCTCTAGTTCTTCAAGTTCTTAGTATAGGCTTTCTAGCAAGGTTCAATCAGGATTATGGACTTGTCGTCTAGAGATTGCTATTAGCCATTGTATCTCTTTATTTATGACTTTGTGCTACTTTAATATTATGTTGCTATTTGCTATGTTCCTAGTTTGATCTAGTTTATTGCTTGGTATAGTTATGATTGATGATGAATTTATGCATATATTAATAGAGCGCTTAATTCTGTACTTAAGTGAGTTAGGTGGTTGACACTATGTAAGCGTGGTGCTTAGATATTGTTTGCCTATGGATGCACTCTATATGCTAGGTCATGTGATAGATTGCGGATGTGACACTCCTGTTGAGTCCTTTGTAGTCCACTCCCCATGTATAGAACAAGTAGAACCTCAGTTACGAAGGAAGGGAAAGCTCTGTTCTCAAACTATCCTAAGTAATGTTCCTTATGCATAGATCCAAAGTTAGTTATATTATAGATGAGAGTAAACATGCTTGAGTGTAAAAAAGACTTAGTAATTAGGAATGACATAGGAATCTTTTGCTCTTACCGAATCTCGAGCTTAGTCATACTACAATTGTGAGTCTCTGTTTCTATCTCTGGAATACCTTTGTTACCTTGTATTTATCATTTATTTATCACTTGACTTACCCCTGCTAAAGCATAAGAGTGGTTTGGATCATAAGTATTCATATTAGTTAATGTCTCAATGTCAACTCAACCCCATAGCTCTTCCTTGTGGATTAAATATAAATAACGATACTCGGTATACTCCCGGGTGAAATGCTATAATGGTAATTTATCTATGCTCTTGCGGATACCTAACTTTAATATTATTTTCTTAGAGTTTATAAGTGGCATTCATAATTTACCAACAAAGCATTTCTGGCATCATGCTAGGGATGACAACTTAGTAAGAGTGATGCTAAGAAATGCCAACAAGCATTTCTGACGCCGTTGCTGGGGAAGAGCAATATGACATAAGAGAATTGACAAATAAATACTTCTTGATAAGACCATAACCTTTGCTTTAGTAGGCTTACCCATGTCTATTTTGTTCATATCTTATATAGGGTAAGTGCAGGATTGGTTGTGATCCAACAACTCTCATCAATCAGAAACAACCAAATCAAGAGGAAGCTCAACACTAGTTTTTGAAGGTATGGCTGACAAGACTTTGCACGAGTTCTCTGCTCTAAGCACCGAGAACATTCGCATTGGACCAACAATCAAAATCAACAACCTTGAGTTTGAGCTCAAGCCAAGCCTCATCAGTATGGTGCAAGCTACCCCATTCAGTGGAAAGGCACATGAAGATGCTTGTGCACATCTTTAGAATTTCCTAGAGATTAGTAGCACTATCGTCATCAAGAACATTGCTCAAGACATCATACTACTTCATTTGTTCCCCTTCTCACTAGTGGAAAGAGCGAAGCAGTGGTTCTACACCAACAAAGATCACATTGACACTTGGGCAAGATGTTCAAAGGCCTTCCTAGAAAAGTTTTTCCCTATAGGCAAGACCAATGCCTTAAGAGGAAAGATTTCAAGTTTCTAACAGCAGAAAAGAGAGACCATCCTAGAGTCATGGAAGCGTTTTCAAGAATATGTTTTAGATTGTCCCCATCATGGAATGGAAGAATGGTTGCTCATGCAGAGTTTCTACCATGGATTAACTCAGAAATCTCATGAACAACTCGATGCCACTGCCGAAGGATCATTTATGTCACTCACCCTTAGGAAAGCTGAAGTTCTTATGGAAAGGAGAGCCTCTAATCAAGGCTGGTCATCATGCAACATTCAATTATGCAATAAGAGCGAAGAAGTACCAGAAGAGGTATATGCATTGTCAACCAAGATGGATGTACTGTTGAATTGAGACAATTACAAGAGAGATCATCAAGCCATACAAGATGCATTTAATGCTCAAAACAAATGTGTAGAATATTTAGGAGTTGAATTCCCTGAATCTCAAGAAGACTCTTGGTATAATTAATGCACACTTTGGTTATCCGCAAGTGCACAGATAATCTATCGATGTAGCACTTCACCGGAATGACCTAGTTTTAATATCGAACCCAAAGGAAAGGAATGATGTACTTTAGTCTTAAACCTAATCCCTGAGTAGCAAACAAGGACAGAGAAAATAGAAGATAAAGGTCATCACTAAGGTTGTATAGTTCTATTATTGCAGTAAGTTATGTTAATTACGATTCAGCTAGGGTTTACTATAGAAGAGCATAATTAGAGTGTAGTCTCCTAAGTAACTAATCCTGCTCGGCCTATAAATGGGAGATGGACTATAGAAGATTCAACAAGGCTATAAAAGTCACCCCTGCGAGCTACCATCGATCCGGAATATAGGGTACATCATACGAGCTATCAAGTCTAAGCACCACGCTTACACTACAACGGCTACTCTACCCCTAGAGATACTAGGAATAAAGTACTGGAAAGAGTCATAGACTAGAAGAATAATAATAACATTAAGACTTACTGACAAATAGAAGTTGATCACTGAAGAAATCTCAAACACAAGCCCTTGAAGAACTTGAATCTACATGTACAAAGCGTAGAAGCAGCACCAACAGGCCGATACTCCCTCCAAATCTCTTCCCCCTCTCTCTCTTCTAATTCTAATTCAAGACTAGATTCTAAACCTAAACTAGAAGAGAACTAGTCTTCTTCTTGAAGGCTAGATCTAGAGAGGTTTTCTTTTTGAGGGACACCTCTCCCTGATCCTATTTGAAGATAATGAATTAGGGTTTTAGGATGCTCTGCCTCGGGGGGTCTGGGGTCTGGTTATATAGTTTGGTGGGATGAACCGCGGCCCTCGGATCAAATCGACTTGAAACGATGGTCAGGATGTGACGTAGAGATGTGTTGTAACGCGTTGCATGAAGGAGAAGTTGGTTGGCCTCTGGGCCAGGCCAGTCGGCCTAAGTGGGGGTCTGGCGGCCTCCTCTGGAGTCCCCTCGGTCTTCGTCTCAGTCCTGCGCCTTCTCATGTCTTCTAGAGTCTTCTAGTGTCAGGGTCCGATCCGTTTGACGCGATTTGGTCTGGTTCCTTAGGCCCAACTCTTATTCAGAATTCCTGTTTTTCCTGTTTAGTCCCTAAAAATCATAATTCACTATTACTCATGGAATTCTGTTAGTTGAGTCCCTATTCTATGGTGGTGATTACATTTATACCCTTTTCATGTTTTATTGATGGTTTATAATAGGATTTAATTACCATCAATAAAGACAAACCCTATCATCACTAAGTCTGTTCCACAGCAATAGAAGCAAGGATGGACTCAACAACCATGGTCGACTTACCAAGGTAAGTACCAAGGTAATTACTATAATTCTTCCAATCCTAAGCAACCATCCTTGAGGGATTTAATTTTAGAACAAGCCAGGATTAATGATAATATTTCAAAAAGGCTTGCTTTTAATGATAAGGTCCTCAAAAGTATAAATGCTAAAATGGATAGTTTTTCTTCTGCTATGAAAGATCAATTGAGCTTTAATAAAAAGATAGAATTACAATTAACCTAGTTGGCTTCTGCTCTACTTTTTGCCACTAACCTTGAGAAGGTCAACGCCATCATCACAAGAGGTGGCAAGTCTACTCGTGATCCACCTTACCCGATAAGGACAGGTAAGACACCAATGGTAGTGCAAGAGGAAAAGAAAGACAATGAAGTCAAAGAAGTTACATCACAAGAGCAAGAGTTATTACAAGATTTTCATGACACCACTCTCCTACCATTTCCACATAGAAATCGGAAAGCAAAAATGGATGAGCAATTTGGTAAGTTTGTGGAGGTAATTCAAAAGTTATATATCAATATTCCATTGCTATATGCCATTTAGGTACCTACCTATGCGAAGTATCTCTGAGACATCCTCAACAACAAAAGACCACTGCCCTCCATTGAGGTGATCAAGTTAACGGAGGAGTGTAGTGCAGCCATCCTAAACACGTCACCTGTCAACAAGAAGGGTACAAGACGCCCCACTGTTGATTGCTCGATCAGAAGTGAGAACTTTGAGAATGCTTTATGCGATCTTGGAGCAAGTGTTAGTGTCATGGCCAAGAAGGTCTTTGACAAGATCAACTACTTAACACTCACACAAACATCGATGTGTCTACAACTAGCCGACCAATCAGTCCGCTACCCTATAGGCATTGCCAAGAATATTCCGGTAAAAATCTAAAACTTTTTTGTTCCTGTAGACTTTGTAGTACTTGATATGCAGGAAGACATGAAGACACCCCACATTCTTGGGAGACCCTTCTTGATTTCCACAAATGCTGACATTGACGTTGGAGCTGGAGAAATTAAATTCAACATTAATGGAAAGGAATAGCGGTTTGCTTTCAAGCCATGACCGGAACAATACTCCAATTTGGAGTGTCAAGGTCTCCATCTCCGGGACCAAAAGATATACCCTAAGATTAAACCCGAATGGAGAAGTCCGGTTCAGCAGACTCAAAATTCTAAACCCCCACCAGGAGGTAACTCGGTAGTTATCCATATTTACTTTTTTGCACTGCATTGGCATATTTACTTTCTAACACTTGCATTAGACAAAATGAAATAAAAATTCTTATCATGGCATAGTAAAAATTTAAGCCCCATGTAAATAACTTTTATGGAGCATAAAAACCTCGTAAGAAATATTTACTATGGAGGCAAAAAATATAAAAAATATCATCATTCATCTTCTCATATTTCATAGTTTCATAAAATTATTTTTGCATTGCATATTTATACATGTATATGGTAGAAATACGAGAGACAAGTGGGGTCCACCCAACCACCACCTACCACTCAAATTCCACCATCTCCACCATATCTTCTCTTTCCACCTACATATCTCCACTCTTTTTCACTCTGCACCGTCCAGAACAAAATCCACTGAAGGAACATCACCAAATGCTTAGCCACGAAGCAAAGGAAGCACCAGGAAATGGAGAGGCCATTTGGCTACCTGGTGGGGCTGGCCGGCCTCACCACCATGCCGGCCGACCTTCTCCTCTCCCCCTATAAAATCCCTTGCAAACCTGCTGCTCTCGGCATCCAAGCAAACCAGAGAACATACTCCAAGTCTGAAATTGCAGCAGAAAAATTCGAAGCTAGAATTCTCTTTATTTGAGTAGGGTTTGAGTGAGAAGAAGTGTAAAAAATATGAGTGAGGTGCTAGTGCAAGAAAATTGAGAAACAGAGGAGAGAGTGCTATTGTAATTTGAGTAGAGAAATTTAATACTAGTGGGGAGGTGTTGTCCAGCTAGAGAGAGATAATTAAAAATAATTAGGGAGAGGTTGTGCCAACATAAAATTTTCATTTTGGATGACTAACTTTCAGATTACTGACTTTTTGGATGGCTAACCCCTAATATTTTATTTTCTCTAACCCATTTCCATGAGTTGTTTTTGCCTTGTGTTTGTTGTTGCAGGAAGAATGAGTTAGTTTGTTAGCAAGGTCAAGAGTGCGGTATCATTCTGCTCATTAAGGAGTCATTCTTCATCCTTTGCAAGTTCATTCTTGGTCCTATGCAAGTTCTGATGTGGAGGTTGACCCTTCATCCCCTGCCATCGGATCATCCTCACACTTAACCCTAGAAGAATCCTTCACCCTCCTAAGGGACAAACAAATCGAGCTTCAAGATGACCGTGAGAAGAAGATCTACCGAGAGTTGAAGGACTAAGAATTCACTCACACTCCTACTTTCAACCTTGCACTCCTTAAAACAATGGAAGAAAGGACAAGAGCCTCATAGGAGTACCTCTGCCATATTCACACGTAACCCAAACCCAAGGTATTGTGGTGAAGACACTGTTCCAGCAGGTCGGGCTTTCACTAGCTATGTTAGATTTGACCAAGCAGGACCATCCCTAGTACATCATCCGAGGCATGATGGCTAGGAGAAACCCACTCCCTATCACTCAGAGGTATCATGGTAGCAAGGATCCAGTGCACAGTGGGAGCACAAGAATTTCGACTACTATCAGCAGTAGGAGTATGTGGAGATCTCCAGTGACATCTAGGGGAACACATGTCCTTCTCTACATGGGGCTTCCATGACCATACGCCAGGCTTCCATGGTCCATTCATGGACCATCATCATCCACCTCCCATGGGCCATGAGTAGCTGGTGGACCTCGATCGCTTTGACACTAGGCTCACCACAATTGAAGGGGGCCAGCAAGAAATTTGCAACACTCTCCATCAACATGCCTAATGGCAGGAACACACGACACAGACCCTCGCCGGCATTCGATAGCAGTGTTGACGGTCACTAACATCAATTATAAATCATCAATCAAACATGAATAAGGGCATAAATCAATCTCCAACATAGAATTAGGGATTAAACTGATAGAATTCTATAGGTTTTGGTGAATTTGTGTTTCTACAGGGTTTATCAAGGAAATGAGGCAAGATATCAAGGATGTCGGGCTAAAAAGCATGTTCCACCTCGAAACCAACTTAAGAAGATTATAGAGAACACGAGAAGGAGATTGTTGGCATTTCTTAGCGTCACTTAAGCTAGGTTGTCATCCCCAGCATGACGCTAGAAATGTGGTATTAAATAAATGCAAATGATACTCTAGAAATAAATATGAAATCCACAAGCGCACTATGGGGTATTAACCCCTATACCCCTATGGCTAGACTTGGGCTGGCCCAGTCTGGTGGGCCTAGCCCATTTGAAGATGACGTGTGGCCCAGTCGATCTTCTCGGCGTCCCACGCAAGGAAGGAAAGAAAACTTGGAGATCAAGTAAGATCCTGGTCAGTTAGAATAGGAATCCTTATCTGGCCAGCTATGGCAATTGTAACCGAGCAGGATTAGTTTCCAAATTTGTAACCCTGCCCCTTGGACTATATAAGGCGGGCAGGAGACCCCCTCAAAACACATCTCATTATACACAGTAATACAAATCAGACATAGGACATAGGTGTTACGCCCTCACGGCGGCCGAACCTGGATAAAAACTCTGTTGTGACTCGCGTCACCATCTAGTTCGTAGCTTACGCACCTGTCTACCGACAATCTACTACCTTGGGCATACCCCTCTGTAGACTGCTAACTAGGTTTCGTCGAGAGTGGTGTGCCAAGTGGGGGGTGTGTGTACAACTTCCTAGGCAAGCAAGATGGTCATCATCCCTAACTCCATGGCTGTAGCGGACGGTCACTCATTCACTATTGGCCAGATCACCTCGACCACCGGCGTCAATAGCTTCACTGCCACTGCCACGAAGGAGGTGCAGATCCGATCTATGTCGACCACATCTTCATCAGCTATGACTTTGACCATGCTGGCTATGGCTCCGACCACCTCAACAATGGCTCCGACCGCGCCAGCAACTGCTCCGACCACACCAACAACTCATCGACCACTTCCCCACTACAAAGGAAGGACAATCGACAACACCAACCTAATTGAAGCTATCGACTAGGTCAGCCACAAGCTCTCTCAAACCCTAACTTTAGTGGATTCAATTCAAAAACAATTTACCGAGCAGGTACCTCTTCAACACAATAGATCTACCTGACCAGTTCAGGCTCATCATCCCACATGGCTTGATACAGACCTAGTGGTCACCGCAACTCCTAAAGGATGTACGGTACGCCTTCACCTGGTTCCTACACCTGGCCTTAGGCTCCTGATAGAGGATTGCCAGGTCCTCCCATATGGTCTGAAAAACACTGCTTCTAAGTACGCATATGGTACGCCTCATCTGTTCATAGGTCCCACGGAGTGAGACCATGTTTTAGATTTACGCTTCCTGGATAAACCTCGACCATCACCAGGCAACGCTGTCAATAGGGTCAGAGTCCAAGAATATCATGAAGGCTCTGTTCATACATTTCCCGAGGATGGTGACTCCAGCACCGGATCTACGCGCTCCGTCCATACCGAGGTCGAACACCTCGACGACGAATACGATTTGGATCCACTACCGTATCCTCTGGGTTTCTCTCCGATGCCAAGGTTCCCACCAAGACGTGGTGACATGGTGCTCAACGTCAGCAATGACAAGCCCGTAGTCGTGGGAGAAACTGACGAGCAATGGCAACTTCGCGAACAGCGTAATGCCGACCGGGCCGAACGCCATCAGCATGAGGTTGAAGAAGAAGTACATCGCAGGGGACCCTGACCTTGAGATCTGGCTAATGCCTTTGACAGAGTAGGCGATAGGCAAGTTTTCAGGACCCCAAGTGCCAACGTGGCCATTGCCATGGCCAACCTGGACCGATTACCAGACACGCCAGAAAACCACATGGTTCGCGAAGACAACAAAGCATATCTAACCGCCACTATGGGTCAGACTATTGAGCTCGTCCAACGAGCTCAAGCTTCTACAAGCACGTCCATCGCATCTAGTCTGAGCCGTCATTCTCGCGGTTTAGAGCATCCAAGTCGCCAACATTGCGACGATCCACCCCTACCCAATCCCCATGTGGTGGTGGCAGTGGCGGCGGTGGCAATGGGGGTGGAGGCAGCGGTGATGAGGGAGGACAAGAAGGTGGTCGAGGTCATCATGACAACAACCACAATCGTTGTGGCAATCGAGATCAGGAGGTTGACCAGAACTGTCCTCGCAATCTTCGTCGTTGTCTTCCTCCTCACGACATCCGCAGTCACATCACTACTCGTGCTAATGACCGCTAGGCCCATGAGAACATGCACCGCATCTAGTATGACACCGAACATGGCCCCCCGGGTCTCAAATAGTTTACTCCTCATCTCCGATAAGTCATCTAGCCAAGGAATTTCAAGCTTGAGAAGCTCCAGAAATATGATGGCAAGGAAAACCCTGAAAGCTGGGTCACGCTCTACGAGATCACCGTCCGGTCCGCCCCGGGTGATGAGCACGTAATGGCTAACTATCTTCCAGTCATTCTTGATCAGACAAGTCACCAATGGCTTTTTAGCCTCCTAGAGAACCAGTTTGATACCTGGTCAGACCTTTGGCAAGCCTTCATCGACAATTTCATCGCCACATGTGACCAGCCGGGCAACAAGTACGACCTCGAGCGCATACAACAAAGCTTTGAAGGGTCCTTGCCAAATCCATCCCAAGTCCAATCACACCATGGAGAACTATCGCTTCCTCAAGAGTATCTACGCCAAGCAACTTGCTAATGCTGATGCTCCAAAGGCCATTGATGATGGACCGCGGCGTGACGGCGATGATGGCGATGATGATGAACAGGATAGAAATCCTCGTCACCAATATGTCAATCCCACCAAAACCATCCACTCCATCTTTGGCGAAAAGGTGTCTTTAGAGTCCAAGCGCGAGTGCAAGCTGCTGAAGCAGGCCTGCTTGAGCATCGTTGACACCGACGACTTCATCTCCAATCCCAGGCTCCCGGCTTGCTCCCACCGTGAAATCTCCTTTAGCCGAGCAGACCGGTGGGCGGCAATTCTAGAACCTGGTTGTTTTCCCCTCATCCTTGACCCCTGCATCAACAATGTTAGGTTCGAGAGGGTGCTCATGGACGGTGGTAGTTCCATTGAAATCTTATTTCGCAGCAGTTTGCCTTCTCTCAAACTAACTCAGGCTGATCTCAAGCCTTATGATGCACAGTTCTAGGGCATCCTTCCCGGACAGAGCTCCATACCGCTTGGGCAAATCACGCTCCCTATGCAATTCGGCAATCCAAACCACTTCTGCACTGACTACGTTAACTTCGTGATCGTAGACTTTGAGGGTACTTACCACACCATCCTTGGTCGACCAGCGCTCACCAAGTTCATGGCTGTACCACACTACTCTTACTTGGTGCTCAAAATGCCTACCAAGTAGGGTGTCCTTACTCTCAAAGGCAACATTTACACTGCTTACACCTGTGAAGAGAAGAGCTTTAAGGTGGCAGAGGCCACCAACCTCTCAATTCGCATAGAGCAAACCCTAGTCGACACCTCCAAGATTCCCACCGACCAACTGGAGATCCCAGAGCGCCAAGCATCATGGAAGCACATCAAGTCCAACAACGTAAGTGTGTTTGCGTGGAAACCCGCTGACATGCCCGGTGTTCCTCGGCACCTGATCGAGCACTCCTTGAACGTCTCGAAGACCCAAAGACCTATCAAGCAAAAGCTATGATGGTTCACTCGCAACAAAAAGGAGGCTATTAGGGCAGAAGTTACCTGGCTTTTAGCAGCTGGATTGGTTAGCCAACCCGGTCCTTGTACACAAAAAGAATAATGAATGGAGAATGTGCGTTGATTTTACTAATCTCAACAAACACTGCCCTAAAGACCCCTTCGGCTTACCTCGCATAGACGAAGTTGTTGATTCCACAGCCGGTTGCAAGCTGCTATCCTTTCTCGATTGCTACTCCGGTTATCACCAGATCGCTCTCAATAAAGACGATCAGATCAAGACGTCCTTCATTACACCGTTCGGCGCCTATTGCTACATGACTATGTCGTTCGGGCTTAAGAACGCAGGGGCCATGTACTAGTGTGCTATCTAGCACTGCCTTGCTGATGAGATTAAGGACAATCTGGTCTAAGCCTACGTTGATGATTTGGTCATGAAAACCAGGGAGGCTCAAACCCTGGTCGACAATCTCTAGCATACATTCATGGCTCTCAACAAGTACCAATGGAAGCTTAATCCAAAGAAGTGCATCTTCAGAGTCCCATCTGGTATTTTATTGGGCAACGTCATCAGCTATGGTGGCATATGCCCCAACCCGACAATGATAAAGGCCGTTTTGGATATGCAGCCACCCAAAAACGTCAAGGATATTAAGAAGCTCACTGGATGTATGGCCGCCTTAAGCCATTTCATCTCATGACTAGGCGAAAAGGGTCTGCCCTTTTTCAAGTTACTCAAGGCTTCGGAGAAGTTCGTCTGGTCGGAAGAAGCCAACGTTGCTTCACACAGCTCAAAGAATGCTTAACCTCTCCTCTAGTTCTTACAACCCCTTAGAAAGATGATGTTCTTCTTCTCTACATTGCGGCCACCAATCGCGTGGTCTCCACAGTCATCGTGGTCGAGCGTGAGGAACCGGGCCACGTGTACAAAGTCTAGCGCCCTATTTACTTCATTAGCGAGGTGCTCAATGAGTCCAAAGCCAGGTACCCACAAGTTCAAAAGCTAATCTACACCATCCTGATTACATCCCGTAAGTTGAAACATTACTTCGACAGATATCGGGTGGTTATCAAGACTAATTTCCCATTGGGAGACATCATTCAAAATAAGGACGCTAATGGCCGCATCATCAAGTGGGCAATGGAATTATGCCCTTATTCAATCGAGTTCTAGGGTCACACATCCATCAAGTCTCAGGCTTTGGTGGACATTATAGTCGAATGGACAGACCTTAGCACACCTCCCGATCAGGGGCTAGTCGAATACTGGAAGATGTATTTTGATGGCTTCCTAAACATCGATGGAGCAGGAGCAGGCATGCTCTTTATCTCACCAACCAATGAACAGCTCCGCTATGTCCTCAGAATTTATTTCCCTACATCTAACAACACTGCAGAATACGAGGCCTGCCTCCACGGCATGCGGATTGTGGTTGAGCTTGGTGTAAAACGTCTCTACGTCTATGGCGATTCGGCCCTAGTCATTAACCAGCTTAACAAAGACTAGGACATGACTAGCGAGAAGATGGATGCTTATTGCAAAGAAATTAGAAAGTTGGAAGGCAAATTCTATGGATCAAGTACACACATGTGGTCCGGGACAAAAATCAAGCAGCCGATGCATTGTCTAAGTTAGGGTCATCCCGAGCTCAAGTCCCACATGGCGTGTTTGTCCAAGACCTTGTTAAACCATCCATCAAGGAAGAAGCAGATTAGGTGGTCGAGAAGCCTCCAGACCAGCCTCTGGTGGCTACGGTTCCCCCTCCAAGCACTATAGAATCCTCTCCGACAACACCTGTCGTACCTTCGACAACTAACACTGATGATTGGAGAATACCTTTTATCCGGTTTTTGCAGGATGGGACCGGTTATGCTGATCGAACAGAGACCGAGCGGCTCATGCACCGCAGTAAATAGTACCTACTGGTCGATGGTGTCCTGATGCGCAAAAATGCAAAGGAGGAAGTCCTAATGAAATGTATCACTCAATAAGCTGGTATTCAACTGATCCATGAAATTCATTGTGGTACTTGCAGCAATCATGCCACCTCTCGGACCCTGGTCGGCAAAGCTTTCCGAGCAGGTTTCTACTGGTCGTCTGCCGTGGCTGATGCAGAGAAGCTGGTCCACCGTTGTGACGGATGTCAGTTTTTTGCCAAACGCATACATGTACCAGCCCATGAGATCCAGACCATACCAGCTTTCTAGCCCTTTGCATGCTGGGGCTAGACATGATTGGTCCTTTGAAGTCAGCCCCTGGCAACTTAAAATATGTCTTCATGTTGATTGATAAGTTTTCCAAATGAATAGAGTACATGCCTTTAATCAAGGCATCATCAGAGAAGGCGGTTGAGTTTCTTGATCAAATTATACACCGTTTTGGCCTCCCCAATAGCATAATTATAGACCTAGGGACTCAGTTCACTGGCAGTGCATTCTGGGACTTCTACAATGAAAGGAGCATAGCTGTGAAATACGTGTCAGTAGCGCATCCTAGAGCTAATGGGCAGGTCAAAAGGGCCAATGGCATGATCCTCAACGCGTTGAAGAAGAGGTTGTACAGAGAAAATGACAAAGCTCCTGGAAAATGGCTTAAAGAATTATCGGCTATGGTCTAGGACTACAAACCCAATCCAATCGCAACACTGGAGCCTCCCCATACTTCATGGTCTATGGCGCAGAAGCAGTAGTCCCTGCAGATATCGCCTTCAGATCACCGTGTGTTGAGAACTTTGATGAAGATAGGTCGGATGAAGCATGTGAACTCGAGGTCAACTCCTCTGAAGAACGATGGCTTGACTCTTGTGTACGAACAGCCAAGTACCTAGCTATACTATGCAGATATTACAACAGGAATGTCAAAGAACGTCTCTTCATAGTCGGGGACCTGGTCTTGAAGTGGAAAACAAATCAAGAAGGCATGCACAAACTCTCATCTCGTTGGGAAGGACCGTTTGAGGTCATTGAAGTCACCCAGTCTACTTCATATAGGCTGGCTCACCTCGATGGTACTGAAGTACCCAACTCTTGGCATATTGACAAGCTTAGGCATTTTGATACGCTCAGGGGGTCCCGATCTTCACGACGTAGGATGATCACCGATAACTAGCTGAAGAATAGCCGGATAACTTGCTGCAGGCAGCGATAACTAGTGCAACCTAGCAAATAAAACTCGAAGCCAACCACCGTCTTTAACCGGCAACCTGAATCGAGGATTCGCCCAACCACACTCTCAAAGAACCAACCAACACAGCCTACAATCAATCGAGGAAACCTCGAAGGGAGTAGGAGCACCAATTGGGAGCGGATGAAGCCGCCGCTTCTGTAAATCTCGCAAAGGAAATCACAAGAGCAAAGGGGTAGAGATCTCTCTCAATATTTGTTAGCACACAGCTGAACAAAAGGGGGGTTTGTATTCTATTATCAAAAGTCTGAGATTACAATGAGTCTAGGAGGTATTTATACTAGCAACAGCCCTGCTAGATAGGTGGAAACTCGAAAAGAAAAATATAAGACGCACTATGTGAACGGGCCTCCTCGAGATGCCTTCCTGGAGAGTTTGCTGGTCTTCAGCGTAGTCTTCAGTGTTTTGGCAATAACTCTATCTTGGAAACTCCAATTGACATGCGGTTTGTTGGGTTGGAAAGTTAACTTGATAACCTTTCACACCATGTGCAGCATGTACCACGAAATATTGTAGATTGGTATAGTTTTGCATGGGAACTTGGACATCAGGCTGACTGCTGACTAGATGACCAGTCTGTACTAAATCAGTTGAATCTCAACATTGGAGAATCCAAATCAAGTGAGAGAACTTGGGCTTGAAACTAGACTTGATAAGCTTTCCAACAAGTCCTCATGGGCCTTCATAGCTTTTGCGAGCAAAAAGTTGTGACTGATTCTTTCTGATGGTTCTGTCACACGGGACTGGCTCGAACGTGATCCTCCTCTTTGGTTCACCCTTGGTGTCTTCTTGTCATCCTCCGTGGTGCACCTAAGCAATAGCAACGTGCACGACTTAGGCAGTATATAATTCTCATTAACATTAAAATGATTTTTAGAAAGTAGCGCGTGCACCTCTTGTTGTAGCTTCTTGGCTCGACTACGTGTAATTGGTCCATCAAAGACTTGGACTGGTGTTGGTGTAACTTGACTTGGAGGTTGTAACATGTTGTTGGTTGTCGTGGTCATATCATCCTCCCCCCCTTGAAAAAGAGTCGTCCTCGACTCTAATCCATCGAAGTCCAAAAATTGTGCTAGGCCAACAGGGGTAGATGCTATGTTTCTGTTGCAATCTCCTTCTTCCATCACAGCAATGTGTTTGAATCTGTAATCATATAAACCAAGTAGTAGTCTTATAGGTGGAAACCAAAAGGATTTAGAATCAAGTTTAGCTTTCACCTTGAATGGATCCTTAGAATTAAGAGTGAATGTTGATGTCCTTGGTATGATCCTATCATCCTTCCTCTCTTCAAAAAAACTTGTCCTCTGCTTTTGCTTTCCTGAAAACAGTCTAAAGAAAATAGAGAGTGGATGCATATGCCAATTGCTATGATTACTTGTTGAAGATTGTTCATTATCTTCTTTATAATTCATATGCACATTATTTCCTTTTCGATGAGATGAATAGTTTCTCAGATTTTGTGAACCTAAAATTAACTTTGAAAATGGAAGCACAAAAATTTCTTTTAAACCACTCATTTGATTCAGGTTATCATGTTTTATCTTTGCAAAATCAAACATTTCAATAGATGTGAACGAAGCATGTCTGGTATTCCAATAATTCTTGATGCTCAACTCATGCAAAGGTTTAGTAATGTACCTTTCATACTCAATGGTTCCACATGTATATAGAAAGACTTTGGGTGAATGAACCAAACACATTTGCACAAGATTTCTTTGTTTCAGTGAAGAATATGAACAAGAAAATAACACTGATTGTTCTGAACAACAAGCTCTAAACAACCTTTTTATCTCAAATAAAGAAAAGTATGGTTCACAAGATGTACAACTCATTTTATTCAACTTCAATTCAGCAATGTTGTGACATGTTATGCAAAGAGCACAAACATAAAATTTATTTATAATGTAGTGTCCAATGATGTTAAATGTAAACTTGCAGCTGTAGGCACTATTCAAAGATTTCATAGATGATATATCAAGAACACTTTCAACCATTTTATTAATATTAACAAATTCATCAAGCTTGACATAGAACATACATTCAGCAAGAGATATTCTTCTAAAGAATTCAGCATGACTAATCAATTTCACATGGCCCACATTATCGACATGTAAATTATCATATATTTCAGTCAAAGTATAGCAATGGTCATGCATGATTGAACAATGTTTGTCAACTTTCAAAATTTCAGCACTTGTATCAACATGTGGATCAATCAAATCAGCACAAAGATTTTGTGTATACTCAATTTCAGTTGAAGCAAATTTGTCATCACAATTACTGGTCAATATATGTTGCAGATTCAGTTCTAAATTGTTTGCATTACCTTTCAGATTTTGTGATGGTGCATGAATGATGCATTGTATCTCTGAACTTTTACCTTTTTCCTTGTCATGGTTCAGGTTTTGCACAGCATAGAGTTGGTTCTCAATAATGGCAACCCTCGCATTTCTCTGGCCAAGTTTGGGGGTCTTTTGAGCAGCCATCTCCACCGAATCTTCTTTATAGACCTGCATGTTAGGAGAAACAACACTAAGAGTAGACATTAGTGGGTTAGTGTTAAAATCATCCGTGCATGCCTTGCAATAAAGCTCTCTCTTTCTGTGTGGTGTATCCCTCACACTCATACTGTGGATACTCTCAATCTCACATTTGGTGGAATCACACAACTCACTTTTGTTTTCACTCTCACTCAATTTGGCTATGTGGCACTCATTCTCACAAGGGATTTGATGCATAATATCTTCAATGTCTTCTAGAGCAACATATGAATATCTTCCATCATTCATGACGTAATCGATTGCCATTGGGGCAGTAATGGTGGCAGCAACACCATCAGGTCTATCCTCTTCAAACAATGATGATCTCTCAATTGCTAATGTGGATTCATCTCCACTAATATTGCCTTCAATCTGAACTTTCTATGGCATTGGAATAGCAATAGATGCAACCAAATAATCATCTTTGACCTCCTCCAAAGATGCTGGACTGGCATTAGTATAAGTGGAATCATGTGCACTAATCTTTCCTTCAATAATCTCAACACTCTGTGACATGGGGGAGCACAAAATTTCAGCACCACTGTCCAATAATTCATCACATAATGCAGCTGATGGTACAACACATCTTGACACCACATTTGTGCTTGGAACCATGTTGGTTTGAAACTTCAGATCCATTAGATCATGATGAACTTCATCTTGGACAGATTTATTACTAGCAATAGATGGCACAATAGCATCATCTTTGTGCTCACATTCAGCTCTCAAACTGAAACATTGATTGGCCTTCAAATTCAGATTAGATTCACCTTCAAAAATCAGAGTGTTGTCAACCTCTTGGTCATAATTGGGTACTGAATTTTCATCAGATGACATAGAAAATTTCTGGACAGATTTGGAGCATATAACTTCTCCACTTTTAGCACTAGAACAAGGCTTAGAACTTTTAAGATCTGCAGCACTTGTGTTCAGACATGGTGGTAGTGCTTCTTGATGAAAATTTTTTAGATTTCCATGGCGTGGAACTGTAGCATGTTCCCTCAACTCAACACACAAAGGATCAGCCTCGATCAGAGAAGTACCTTCTCTAGTTTCACAACTCAACTGATGATCTTCCACAACTTGCATAGTGCCTTCTGCTACCTCACTTTGTGTGTCATGTGCAGCAGAATTTTCTTCTTGATCTTGCTCAAAACTGAGACAAACATTGATGGAAACATTTGCAACTTGATTCTCATCAACCTCAAATTGTAAATGGCACTTTGGAATAGCAACAACATCAAGAGATGGTGTAACACTATGATCCATTGTAATGTCACACACCTCACCATTTTCCATATCAATTTGGGACATAGAGCCTTCTTCTTGCTGCACAACAAAGTTCTTCTTGGAGTTGAATTGTTGATGTTCACTTCTCTTGGTACTAGAATCAACTAAAGAAACTTTTGGGACAACATGTCCTCTCTTCTTGCATGGACTTGATGATTGCTTCTTTCCAACAATGGAGGACATATTGGGCTGCAACTTAACACTTTTATCTTGGCACAAACTAATGTTCTGGGTGACCTTGCCTTGCTGCACCTTTATAACTTTCTTTTCCTCTCTAATTGCACAACTTAGAAGATCTTGCATACTTCTAAAATATTTGCCCTCAAGTGCAGTAGCAATGTTATCATTAAGACCTCTCTCGAAATATTCCATTGCATTCATGTCATCAACAACATTTGCACGATGCAAGGAAAAATTCAGCTTATCATAATATGCTTGGACAGATTTACTACCTTGCTTCACACGTTGCAAACGACGAAGCAAAATCAGCCGATATTCCCTTGGAACAAATTCTTTTCTCATGGCCTTCTTCAAATCTTCCCAATTCTTGATGAGATGCTTATGTGGATATTGTTTCCACCAATCATGAGCATAATCTTCAAATTCAAGCACAACTCGTGATATCTCCTTGGCTTCTGAAAAATCTTGAACCTCAAGTTCAATCTCCATTTCTTCTGCCCAAACGAGAAATTCTTCCGGATCATTACTTCCATAGAATGGAAGATTGGTATATCTTCGGCCTGTCATGGTTATTGCATATGCAAAATAGCAAGCTTATATGTGGTATAGGAAAATATGTAGAACTCTCACAACCTCACCTCTCTTACCAACCAAAGCTCTTATGAATTCCCTGCTGCGGATTACAGAGAAACAAATGTGTGGTGGTAACTGAAAGTGATGGCGAGGCGAATACAAGACTAGAGAGTACAGATTACGGTGGTTTGTATGTGGAGCTTGGTGGAGAATAAAACAAGGAATGCAATCTAAATTCTAGTTATTGTAATATTAAGTAACAATCCAAACTAGAAGTTCTCTGCCTAGTGCTGATCACAGAATATGAATGAGATGTAAATCGATCACACACACACGCAAGGAAATTTCAGATTTGATGCAAACAAGGAGTATGATTGGGATGCAAGTGTTGCAATCAAACCCAACCAAAATTTTGCACCTAAACAAGGATAGCACACTGGTTGCACTACTTGATATGAAAACTTTCAGCACTTGTGCACATAAACCTACTGATCTTTCAACCTTTCTTTCTCAGTTTTTCTCTATTCTTTTTTTTATTTTTCTTTCTTATCTTTTTTTTTGACACACTTTTTTTTTATAACTAAACACAAAGACCAGATTAAGACACTTGCACAATTAAGATAAGAACAAAACACAACCGGTAGCTATAATAGGATCAAAGTTTACGCGAAGGACATGATATGAGTTTTCAGATATATAAAGAGGCTCAAAGGACACGCAAAGGATAATGATCAGCAACTAAAACAAAGACTCTAATGAACTGAAACTTAACAAAACTCACTAAAATAACAGATTGAAACAAAGGGCTAAAGCAATGTATTTTTTAGGCTTTTTGGTGGATAGGACGAAACAAAATATATAAGTAGCTAAGGGAAAGAAATCCTACCGTGGTAACGAAAGCTTTGATACCAGATGATACGCTCAGGGGGTCCTGATCTTCACGACGTAGGATGATCACCGATAACTAGCTGAAGAACAGCCGGATAACTTGCTGCAGGCAGCGATAACTAGTGCAACCTGGCAAATAAAACTCGAAGCCAACCACCGTCTTTAACCGGCAACCTGAATCGAGGATTCGCCCAACCACACTCTCAAAGAACCAACCAACACAGCCTACAATCAATCGAGGAAACCTCGAAGGGAGTAGGAGCACCAATTGGGAGCGGATGAAGCCGCCGCTTCTGTAAATCTCGCAAAGGAAATCACAAGAGCAAAGGGGTAGAGATCTCTCTCAATATTTGTTAGCACACAGCTGAACAAAAGTGGGGTTTGTATTCTATTATCAAAAGTCTGAGATTACAATGAGTCTAGGAGGTATTTATACTAGCAACAGCCCTGCTAGATAGGTGGAAACTCGAAAAGAAAAATATAAGATGCACTATGTGAACGGGCCTCCTCGAGATGCCTTCCTGGAGAGTTTTCGCGTGGCTGCTGGTCTTCAGCGCAGTCTTCAGTGTTTTGGCAATAACTCTATCTTGGAAACTCCAAATGACATGCGGTTTGTTGGGTTGGAAAGTTAACTTGATAACCTTTCACACCATGTGCAGCATGTACCACGAAATATTGTAGATTGGTATAGTTTTGCATTGGAACTTGGACATCAGGCTGACTGCTGACTAGCTGACCAGTCTGTACTAAATCAGTCGAATCTCAACATTGGAGAATCCAAATCAAGTGAGAGAACTTGGGCTTGAAACTAGACTTGATAAGCTTTCCAACAAGTCCTCATGGGCCTTCATAGCTTTTGCGAGCAAAAAGTTGTGACTGATTCTTTCTGATGGTTCTGTCACACGGGACTGGCTCGAACGTGATCCTCCTCTTTGGTTCACCCTTGGTGTCTTCTTGTCATCCTCCGTGGTGCACCTAAGCAATAGCAACGTGCACGACTTAGGCAGTATATAATTCTCATTAACATTAAAATGATTTTTAGAAAGTAGCGCGTGCACCTCTTGTTGTAGCTTCTTGGCTCGACTACGTGTAATTGGTCCATCAAAGACTTGGACTGGTGTTGGTGTAACTTGACTTGGAGGTTGTAACATGTTGTTGGTTGTCGTGGTCATATCACATTTCTACCCGTAGAGCGCATAAATAAAGTTATGTACCCTTCTTGTACTTTGATTATTTCAATAAAGCAGTTATGTTTTTTTATCACTTTAATATGTTTGTTTGGAGACTACTCTCCAACTAATATTTTACAAATAAGCCAGTTGACAGACCACCATTTCTTCTCGAGTTCTCGAAGCCTGCCCTGTCTCTAGCCTTTCCCTACGCGTGCACGGGACCCGCTCTCTACGCTCCGAGTGGTCAGCAAATGCTCTCTGGTTGGATCTGTGTGTTCTTACAAGTGTACAAGCTCTGCGCTTCACTCTTAGACCACTTGTCTGACTAGGGCCGTATGGATTCACAAGATGATGTGTCTACCAATTGTTACAACTAAACTAGAACACTTGTACGTTCTAACTCAGTTATCGATCTAACACAATATATAAGCTTAACACGTTTTTTAGATAAAAAAACAACAAAAGCTTACATTGTTGCAATAGTACTTTATTGCAAGCTTACCTAACGAGGTACAAGTTTACAATAAACTAAACTATTGTCTGCTCTACAGCTACATGTAACCAGCTATCCGAAGGTCTGTGCTCGAGCTGATTGGCTCGTGATTACCACTTATCTACGGCTGTGGTGCTGCCTCCGCTAATTGAGCTTGAGCCATGAGAGTTTGGCTAGTCATGACTGCAGGCTCTGGTTGCTCCTTGTTTGAAGATTGCCTGGGCTAGGATTGGTTGGTCGAGAGCGCAATCCTAGGTGGTCGGCTTTAAAACCCCGGAGCAGACGTTGTCGGCGTTCCTTGCGATGGTGGCATTGGTGTTTTGCATAGGTTTATATCGCTGATTATCATCGCCGCCAGCTCAGATAACTGGCCCCACAGCTCTCCTATTTCTTGCACACCAACTTCCTTGGGGTAGCCCTTCATGAAGCACGTGAAGTCGATCAGGGGATAATGCGCGTGTACCATGCTTAGCACATGGGCACCCGCAAACTCTCTGGCCTCCTTCACGAACTACTAAAGCCAACCCTAGGCGAGCTAACATTTATCTATCACTCCTAGCTAATGGGCTTGTTGTTTGGTTGGTGGTAGTCTCGGATCGAGCAAGTCGAGCACCGGTCCGATCCCTCGCACCATCTGCGCGCATCGACCCTTCTAGAGATCTCCACAATATGCTTCTTGGCATTGGTCTTTAAGGTTGCAGCAAGGCATTCTGGTCAACACAACACCAAAGGACATATATTGAGTTGTGAAACCACAATCAGGAAAGTGGCCACTTACTGGTTATCTCTTGGTTTCTGGTCTTCACCTCCTCGGTTATCTTCATTGACTAGTCTCGGAGCCGTGTATGGTCCTCTACCAGCTGAGTATTCTTCGCTGATAATCGGGCACACTCCTCAGCCATGCGCGTGTTTTCTGCTTGAAGCCTGGTGACTTCCTCCACCAGGTCTACAACATGCTCCGGGAGACATATCAGTACGTATCAACATTATTTTTCAGTGTTTGGACATGCACGGCTAAGATAAGTTACCTGCCCTTTCCCGCTCTTTCTGCCCAAGCTGAAGGACAACATTAAGCCTTGTGACTCGAGCTCCGTCTGTGTAACACTTCAAGTGTTTAGTCCTTAATTGCATTGCATTTGCATTTGCATAAGCATAAGCATGCATCATTCATGTTTGTTATTTTATGTGATGCAACACATGTGATTGTTCTAGGGTTTGTTTGATTTATTTCATGAAGTATTTGATAGTTGGTGTAACAAAAAGGTAAGGTAGCCAATCATGACCTACAACACCTTAGTTATACTTAGGGTAACATTTGGAACAAGGTTCATGTTGACCAAAATTACAAATTTGCCCTCCAAGAGAAGTTTGACCACCATTTGACCCTAGAAGGCTCTAGTTTGACCAATTAAAAAGTCTAATTTAGAGACCTTGCATGGAAGAGCACCCTTAAGCAAAGTTGTAAAGAAATTCATGGGGAACAAAAGTCTCAATATGACCATCTCATGAAATTGACCCTAACATGCTCAAAAGTGGCCCACAAGTCAGTTAGAGAGGTAGCTCCAAGACTTAGAATTTTTCTAAGTCTAGAATCTGACCCTATAGTTTTACTGATGCCTACTTTAGGAGCTTTTAGTTTGCAAACCAGGCCAAACCAGCTTTCACTCATATTGACAAACTTGTAGATCACATGTAACCCTACAACTTTGTCAACATCATCCAAGCCTGGTTCCCAATGGTTTATGAGTTAGAGTGCTTTGAAAATCGGGTTTCAGTCGGGGGAAATAACTGAAACTCAGTTCAGCTTTCTTGTGCCTCACTTTGGGGCGTTGTATCTCACTAACCAAGCCGAGTTAGCTCATGACCCTATTGGCAATGTTGAAGCCCTCACATAGCTCTACATTTTTGTTAACTACGGCTCTCACCGAATCAGCCTCGATCACGAGCTATGAAGCGATGAAATCATGCTGTCAGTCATCGTGATTAGGACTGAATCAGGAAGTCAGGTTCAGACACCGACGGCCGTGGCTGACCGCGCGCAGGGCCAGAACGCCGCGTGGCCGTCATGCTCCGCTTTCGCCCCCACTCGCGAGCGCGCTGGCGCGTTCATGCTGCCCGAGTGCTGCTGCTGCCCCCCTACTCCCTCCATTTAACTCTTTCGTCTCTGTGGTGCTCACCGAGGCGGAGAGACCGAACACCATTGACGCCGCCCTCTCCCGCGAGCTCATGAGCGTGCGCCGTGGCACCGCAAGCCGCCAGACCTCGCCACTCCCTCCGCCTCACCACCCTCCATCCCCTTGACCCACCGAAGCCCGCGATTTGACTCAAGGTGAGCCGCATTGCTTTCTTCCCCGTCTCCGAGAGGTCGCCGGAGCCCACCATGGGACCTCACCGTGGTCGGGGTGCTTCGGGTCTCTCTCCATCCTCCCTTCCTATCAAAATGGATCCGCCTAGCTTCGGTGAAGCTCGTACCGAGCCTAGACCGCACCGTACATCCTCACCGGCGACGGTGCGCCGCCACCGGACATCACCGGCCGCCGCTCGTGGTGACAGGCCCCTTCCACCCCATCCCCATCCATTCCACGAGCACCAATCGATGCACCGGGTGATAGAGAACACGAGGCGGTGTTCGATTGGCCGAGCGAGCTCTTCTCCGGCGAGCTCGAGCTCGTAGGAGCTCGCGGGTCTCCGCCTCCCCTGCCTCCGGTCACTGACCGCGGGGGCCCGCCCGTCAGTGTCGCGCGCGGGCGGGGGCGCTGAGCGGGCCGCGCGCGCGCGAGTGTGTGGGCCGAGTTTTCCGGGCCGGCCCAGTTCATCCGAAATGAAATTCATTTTTATTATTTTGTCACTGATTTTTGTACAAGTTGGAAAAATATAGACCTAGGGTTTTAATGATCCAAAAATCATGAGATAAATTTTGTTAGGGTCTACATGATGTGTAGTATTTTAGAAAAATATGGATCTGGCATGAGATGTTTAAATTCTGTAAGAATTTAATAGATCCTTTAAATGTGTTTTGGAATGTATGCAAATTTGTTAAATTTATAACTTGAGCTGTAGTGTTCCATAAATCATGAAATTTGGTGGGTATGTTACTCTATGCTAGCCCTAGCTCTGGTAAAAATTTGGGCATCAGTGCTTAGGTAATTTCCAAGTTATAAGGCTATCATTTTATTCTAGGAGATAATTGAAGGAATTTTTGTAATTTTTCTACATGTGCAATGTTCTTGTAACTTTTTGGAGAATGTCTTGGTACCCTAGAGTGTCTAAGAAAAAAATATGAAATCTGTTGTTTGATACTTTCAATATGATTTATTAATTATACAAAAATCAGCCTTTTTGACTGGTGAATTTTGTATAGAGAATTTCTTTGAATAAAACTTGTTCAAATTTTTACTGTGGTCTCTTTTTGGGTCAGAGAGTCCCCTGTAATTTTTGTAGAATTTTGGGAGCAGTTTACATATATGTTTAAAATTCCACCTAATTAATTAAGTAAAATAAGAAATGAGTATAAATAAATGTTCTAGGTAGTCACACCCTACTTTCTGGTGTTGTTATACCCCATGTGAACTTTTGGAAATCTTAGTTTGGTTTTAAGGGTCTTTGGCCACATCAATAAATGTTTAACCTTTGTAATTTTAGGTTTTCTGGACAGCTTGTAGTAATTCTAAATTTGGCTTTGATAAAATTGGTTGCTGGAAAACTTGTAAATACCAAAGTTGGAGTAAACTTGATGAACTAGCTTGTGTCAAAATTTGGAAGCATTTGGCTTAGTAGTTTGAGAGTTACTGTTGTTTAAAGTGGCAGTTCAGAATCTGCTACTCTCTGTTTTGAGAGGACAGATTCTGGAACTTGTGAAGTTTGACATGGAAAACTTAGGAGTTTGGAGTTGAGGTCTGAAAATGAATTGTAGTGCATTTCTTAGGCTTTCCAGATTGTCTTAGATCATATCTTTTGGAATTGTAAATCTCCAGTTGTGATAAAAACAAGTAGCTGCTGTCCAGAATGCTTACTGTGGTGTTTTGCTGATTGATATGGTGTGATATCCTAAGACATGCTACTTTTGTAATTGTTAGGTGTTAGGGCCTTAACTGAGGATGAGCAGCTTTATCTTAGGTTAAGTAGATTAGGTGAGTACTTCTCTACCGGAGAGGAAATTTGCACCTACTCTTTTGAAGTGATTTGAATAGAGCGTTAAATTGTTGTAATGCATTTCATTCCGAGCATATTGCATCTTTCATTATGCATTCATGGGATTTATTATGCACTCATGCAATAGGTGTACCGGAGGGGGTGACACTCCTCGAATTCGAACAAGCGATACCGGAGGAGGTGCTGAGTCAACCGGAGGAATTAGCAGAAGAACCCAATGTCGGGGAAGCTCCGTCAGAAGATCTACCGGAGTGTCCGAACCACAGACCCGCAACCTTTCTGAAAGGCAAGCCCCGGTGCATGCTGAACCCATTGTTTTATAAATTAATCTTGAGTATTTTAATTGTTTACTGCATTAAGTTGTAGGAGTTATATGAAAACACTTGTTGCATTATACCTGTCCTTGTCCAGATATCGTACTTAATCCTATATTAGGTTTAGGCACGTGTCAATGCTTAGCCCTGCTTAGTACGGTAGAAGTCGGGTGATTTCCGGTCATCCGCGAGATATAGGACTGGGTCGCGAGTGGCTTATGGCTATCGTGATGGAACCATGCTTTAAAATGAAGTTGAGACCGGGCGGGAGTTCGATGGTACAGCCGCAAGACACTTCACGTCTTGGGTGTGGAGCCATGCCCGTCTGAGTCGTTTAAGGACTGATTCGCTGTACGTCCTTGAGTCATGTTGAATGCAGTCTAACACTTAGTTGGCCGGATAAGTCGTTCCGACCGCGAAGCCGAGTAATGTGATTCAGGCCGGGAATCGAATGGTAGGTTGCTTCTTGGAGGAGAGAAAGGATGTGCTTGGGGACATTGGCGTGAGACCAAGGGGGGGGGTTAAAGTCCCTATCACCTGGCAGAGTGTCGCCCTTGGGGTCGCGACATCATTCGGACCCGCGATTCCTGAATCATATGAAAAGGTGGCCTGTGCGACCCTGGCAGGGGTCTGCACGGTGAGTGTTAGAAATACCCCTCCAGCTGGATAGGAATTCGATTCGAATCGCCGTCGCTCCCGGTTAGTGAGCACTTGACTTGAGCAGCGGCAACGTAGATCTCATTAAATGAACCGGTGGTTAAGGGAATGATACAATGATTGCCACAATTCATACCTGCTCTGGATATAATGATGATAATTATTTGATTATAATCAAGTGCATGTTTAGTACAGGTGCTAAGATAGATGACAGGTAAATGCTAAAAATAACTGCTAGTACAGGTTATAAGAGTTTCAACTACTTATGCCTTTATGCAAAATGTGGTGTCAGCTAGCCTCTTGTGTAAGCCTTGCATAATCCTTGGTGTTATTTTATTTCTGGTTTTTGACGGGTAAGTCTAGCTGAGTACATTCCAGTACTCAGGGTTTATTCCCTCCTGTTGCAGATGACATGCTTTATCATGGATTCTGCAAGACGTGTCTCCACCCTGCGGGTGATGATGACTAGATCACAAGGGCATGATCGTCTTTATGTACTTTCCTCATGCTTTTGCGGGATGTCGATCATCCAGACTGGCAGTATTTAATTAACTAGTGTGTGTGTTATGCTTCCGCTACTTTCAAACTTGGTTTGTAATATTTGCTACTCCGTGGTGTAAACTTATTTTGGAACTACTTGTGAAATGTAACGTACGATGTGTATGTTGAATGATGCGATCCTGGTTGTAAGCAGTTTGGTTTGAGATCCTTCGTGATTTCGATTGACTACCGGGATTATATGGGCTCAAGTTTGAAAATTTGAGCGCTTCGGTGCTTGTTTTCGTACTTGTGCTCTTATAATTTGGTCGGTTCTGTTACAGCTGGTACCGGAGCATAATTCAACATTAAAAACATCATACGAGTATTTAAAAACAAAAATATTTGATTATGAAAAAGGGTTAAAATACTAAAAATTATTTTTTTAGGTATGCCAGTGATCACATCCCTTAGCCCAAATAAGGACTCTTAGGTGGCTTATTATAAAGACTAACTTGGGGGCCTTGTTTGTTTTTGTTTCGTCGTCCATACGGCGTGATATTGTATGGATGCCATCCACTTGGGTGGTAATGTATGGATCAATTGCCTCGACGCTCTAGTAAGTGTGAGTTGTGAGAGCATGATCGTCCAACCGGCGATCTAGGGGAGAGTAGTTTTGGTGACTTGCATACTTACATGTTTAAACCATGTAATTACGTAAGCACTTAATTGTGGGAACCTTTATATCGGGTAGCTTGATACTGAAGTATATACATCTGGGGATGTGTATATGGAAAGTATTTAAATTACTGCTTTCTTGTGTGCATATATTGGGAAACTGTTGGGCTGAAATGAGGTTTTCTGTAGGTACACTAACAGCGTAACGAGTAGACCGATAGTTTCGCTTATATGAGAGAACGTATGTATGCCACCGCTTAGCGTTAGCCCTTTAGGTTTCTACTAAGGTGAGAGGGCGTACGAAACGTGCATGCATCATGTTTAATTATATCATACATATCATTTACTCCCTCCTTAAAAATTTCAGTACTCCCGACTAAAGTAAATTTCGTATCCCCAAAATGATCCTCACTTTAAGTCGTATCTTATCTATTGCTACAGATGGCACGTACCAAGAGGACCGCTCGTAAATCCACTGGGGGCAGGGCACCGCGTCACCAGCTCGCTCCACGTGAGCCCCGCCCTGAGCCTACTGAGGTGGAAAGGCTGAGGGCAGAGTTGGCTGAAGTGACTGCTGCCAGGAATGCAGCGCGTCAGCAACTGGAGCAAGTGATTCGTGATCGTGACCAGGAAACTCTTGCAGTCCAGAGATTGACAGTAGCAAACTGTAACTGTCAACGCATGCTGGTCCGTGTCATGAACTAGAGGGATGAAGCCTGGCACGAGGAGAACGTTCTGAGAGCTCGCCAGTTTGAGCTCGAGCAACAGTTAGAAAATGCTGAAGAATACAATGACAACCTTCATGAAGAAGTGCACCGCCTGAATAACTAGCTTAATCCCCTACTACCTAGAAACAACAATGTAGATGAAGATATGGGATCAGGAATCTTCATGACTGAGGATGATGATGAAGTGGAGGTTGATGGACCACAGGATGCCCCACCTGCAGAAGCACCAGAGGAAGAGCCAGAAGAAGAAGAAGATGAGGAGTTAGAGCCTGTCAGTGATGAGGACGGCGGGGAGATCCTTGACACTGACTCGGAGGATGATGCTTAGAGTGGTTATCACGTAGCTATGATGTTAGGATCGTCCTTTGTGCCCTCCCTGTGATGGAGTGAGGCTTTGTAATAACTTGACTTTTGGGATGTAAGGTCGAACCCTATGTTTCCTGGATGTTTAGTTGGAGCCTGTTAATTTCGATCGTAATTGGATGTCTTATTGTGTGGCGTTCGATGATGGTGTCACGATTAGCACCCTTCGGTGCCGCGACGAAACCGAGGGCCTCCTATGGCGCGCGACATAAGGCTGTGCTGCTTGGCACGCGCAGGTATCGAGGTGGCTAGTCATGATCCACCATGGAACTCTTCATTGAGAAGTCTCTTTGTGGTCAGTTTGAAGTAGCCTTTCACAGTCAACTAAAAATCTTGAGATCGAATCCAAGTACCGTGCAAAAGGTCAAAAATCACGTAGATAGCAACGTAAACGGTCCGGTAACCGTTGTGCTCCCTGTGAGTGAGCCTTTATCAAAGAGCATCTTGTTGGATTACCAAGTATGATCTCGTCAAATGATGCGCTAGAATGGATTGTGCGGTTGTGATGAATTATTGTGCCTTAATTATTATGAGAAATCTATTCATACAGTCAGATTGACATTTCGCAATAATTCATCTACAAATTTCCCACATCGTCAGTGCTCATTGGCTATGCATTTTGCAGATGTCGTACAATCTACGCCGGGGTCGTGGAAATGAGGAGGAGGAACAGCCGCCCCCTCCGCCACCACCTACTCTGGCCGAGTTGATGCAATCAGTGGTTGAGGGGCAGCGTATGTTGGCTGACGCCATGCGCCAACTGGCTAATCGAGAGGCTCGTCATGGCCGCCAGGGCCCAGAGCCAAATCAGTACAGCGATTTCAAGGACTTTCTGGATACAAAGCCCCCGCTCTTCAAGGAAGCGGAAGAACCACTGCAGGCTGACGAGTGGTTGAATACCATTGAACAAAAGTTTCGTCTGCTACGTCTAACTGATGAGCTGAAAACTGAGTATGCTTCCCATCAGTTGCATGGTCCGGCGGGCATTTGGTGGAGCCACTATCGTTCCACACTGCCTTCCAATGTCCCGATTGCTTGGGATCAGTTTAAGGCGGCATTCCGGGGAAATTATATCCCTCCCGGTCTTATGGCAATCAAGCATACAGAATTCATGAGGCTGTCGCAGGGAAATAAAAGTTTGACCGAATATCTTCAATCTTTCAACAACCTGGCAAGGTATGCCACAGAGTTTGTGGATACCGATTCTAAGAAAATTGCTAGCTTTAAAAGAGGCCTAGGCCCGAAGCTGATGAAGACTATGGGCACTAGCAAGTGCACTACTTTCAATGAATTTATCAGTGATGCTCTGACTCAAGAGAACAACAATGCTATCTATTCTGCCTCTAAGAGCCGCAAAAGGGCCATTGAGGCGAGTGCTTCACAGTCTCGAGCTCCATCTGCCCTGAGGGCTCCTTCTCGCCCTCCTGCCACGAATGCTAAGTTCCGTCCTCCACAAAAGAAGGCACCAGTGAAGACTGGGTTTCGTAAGGCATATACAGTGGCTCTGCCAAAAAGTAGTTCGAGCCAAGGCAGCTCCAGTGTCCCTCCTAGCAACATGCCTTGCTGGAACTACAACAAGCCAGGCCATTGGTCCAGAAACTGCCCTTACCCCAAGAAGAATGTCAACCAAGGTGGCCGTCAGGGGCACGCTCATTATAACAGTATCGAGGAAATTCCATCTGGTGAGGTTGTCACTGCTGGTAAGTTCCTAGTTGACCAACACCCTGCAGTGGTACTTTTTGATTCAGGTGCTTCACATTCCTTTATCAGTCCTAAGTTTGCATCAGAATTTGCACACAAATTGCATACTGTTGAAGGTGGGGGTTATTGTATTAGTGCCGTAAGTGGGAATATTTCCACAAATAAAGTAGTGGGAAATCTTGAGCTTGAGATAGAAGGGCGAAAGTACTCGCTTGCCTTAGTGGTTTTGCCGGGCTTAGGCATAGATGTTATCTTGGGCATGAATTGGATGAGTCAGAATGGGGTACTCATTGATACATCCACTCGGGTAGTTATGCTCAGAGATCCTACAGATAAAAGGGGTTTTCTGGTACAACTTCCCAGAAAAGTTGAATTGTCTGGGGAAGTTCATGCTGTGCAAGCAAAGGCGTTGGCTGAAATTCCCATAGTAAATGAGTTTCCGGACGTTTTTCCCGATGATTTGCCGGGGCTCCCTCCGGATCGGGATGTGGAGTTTAAAATTGAGTTGTTGCCTGGCACAGCTCCCATCTCTAGGAGACCCTATAGGATGCCTCCAAATGAACTCGCTGAACTTAAGGTGCAATTGAATGAACTTTTGAAGAAAGGGTTGATTCGTCCTAGCTCATCGCCGTGGGGATGTCCTGCTATCTTTGTAAAGAAGAAGGATCAGTCGTTGTGGATGTGCGTAGATTATAGACCTCTCAATGCAATCACTGTCAAAAATAAGTATCCTCTACCACGTATCGACATCTTGTTCGATCAGTTGTCTAAAGCTAAAGTTTTCTCCAAGATCGATCTAAGATCTGGCTACCATCAAATTAAAATCCGCCCGGAAGATGTTCCAAAGACAGCCTTTTCTACCAGATACGGTCTTTATGAGTATCTTGTTATGTCCTTCGGCTTGACAAATGCCCCCGCACACTTCATGTACTTGATGAATTCGGTGTTTATGCCTGAATTGGACAAGTTTGTGGTGGTATTTATTGATGACATCCTGGTATATTCTGTGAATGAGGAGGATCACGCTGAACATCTGCGTATAGTCCTCACAAGACTACGTGAACATCAACTTTATGCAAAGTTCAGTAAGTGCGAATTCTGGCTTCGAGAAGTACCTTTCCTTGGGCATGTGTTGTCCGATGTAGGAATTATGGTGGACCCCGCCAAGGTACAGGAAGTACTGAACTGGAAGGCTCCTATCTCGGTTCACGAGGTCTGAAGTTTTCTTGGTTTGGCTGGCTATTATCGTCGCTTCATCCCGGATTTCTCCAAAATAGCCAAGCCAATGACTCGGTTGCTGCAGAAAGACACCAGGTTTGTCTGGACTCCTGAGTGTGATGCGGCTTTTCACCAACTGCAAACCCTCCTAACCTCAGCTCCGGTTTTGGCACAACCGGATATCAAGAAACCATTTGATGCTTATTGTGATGCCTCAGGCATAGGTTTGGGAGGTGTGTTGATGCAGGAAGGCCGAGTAATTGCATATACTTCCCGACAACTTCGGAAGCATGAGGTGAATTATCCAACGCATGACTTAGAACTCGCCACAGTTGTTCATGCTTTGAAAGCCTGGCGACACTATCTGTTGGGCAACGTTTGTAATGTCTACATAGACCACAAAAGTCTCAAATACATCTTCACTCAACCCGAGTTGAATATGCGTCAAAGAAGATGGCTCGAGTTGATTAAAGATTATAACCTTCAAGTGCACTATCATCCTGGCAAGGCAAATGTGGTTGCGGATGCTTTAAGCCGTAAGTCTCATTGCCATTCATTAGTTGAAACTGATTTTCATCGATCTTGCCTTCTACATCCAGCAGTCTTGTACAACATCACTGTCAGTTGTACTCTCAAAAGCAGAATTATTGAGCTCCAAAAGACTGACACTGGTATATTCCACATCAAGCGTAAGATGAAAGAGCAAGAAACTACACCATTCAGGATAGATGAAGAGGGTGTACTATGGTTCAAGGATAGGTTAGTTGTGCCTAAGGACCGAGATCTTAGAAGTGATATTATGTCTGAAGCACACTCCTCTAAGTTGTCCATCCATCCTGGTAGCAATAAGATGTATTATGATTTGAAGCCATACTATTGGTGGACCAAGATGCGGAAAGAGATAGCTGCATATGTGGCTAGGTGTGACACCTGCTGTAGAGTTAAGGCTGTGCATATGAAAGCTGGGTTACTTCAACCACTTTCCATTCTAGGCTGGAAATGGGAAGAGATAAGTATGGATTTCATTGTCGGACTTCCTCCTACTGTCAAAAATCATAACTCTATTTGGGTAATTGTTGATCGTTTGACCAAATCAGCTCACTTCATCCCAGTGAGAGTGGACTATCGTCCCACTGACTATGCTGAGTTGTACTTCAATCAGATAGTCCGGCTTCATGGGATACCTCGTACTATCGTTTCTGACCGTGGTCCCCAGTTCACTGCTCGCTTTTGGGAGCATTTGCATCACCTTCTGGGAACCAAGTTAGTGAGAAGCTCTGCTTATCACCCCTAGACATTGGGTCAGACAGAATGAGTTAACCAAATCTTGGAAGATCTGTTGCGAGCATGCGTCATTTCATCCAAGGGTTCTTGGGAAAAATGGTTACCTTTAGCCGAATTCTCGTACAATAACAGTTATCAAGAGAGTATTAAGATGGCCCCATTCGAAGCTTTGTACGGTCGAAAGTGTCGAACTCCACTAAACTGGGTAGAAGCTGGGGAAAGAAGGTATTATGGCATTGATTTTGTCCAGGAAGCCGAGGAACAAGTCCGTACCATCCAGAAACACATGGCTGCAGCACAAGCGAGACAGAAAAGCTATGCGGATCGTCGTAGAAAACCACTCGAATTTGAAGTTGGAGACTTCGTTTATTTGAAAGTTTCTCCAATGAAGAGTGTCCAACGTTTTGGTGTTAAGCGGAAACTTGCACCAAGATACGTGGGTCCTTTCCAGATCATAGGCAAGAGTGGAGCTGTTGCGTACAAAATCTAGTTGCCTCCTGAGATGAGAGCCATATTCAACGTTTTCCATGTATCTCAGCTTAAAAAGTGTCTTCGAGTTCCTGAGGAGCAAGTTCCTTTAGGTGATATCAGGCTGGAATCCGACCAAACCTATGAAGAAAAGCCAGTCCGAGTGATCGATACTCAGGAACGAGTAACTAGAAGTAAAGTGGTTAAGTGGTACAAAGTGATGTGGAGTAATCAGGGAAGTGAGAGTGATGCTACGTGGGAACGGGAGGATTATTTGCGGGATGGTTATAAAGAATTCTATGAAAAATGGTACGCTTTCCAAATCTCGGGACGAGATTTTTATAAGGGGGGAGGGCTGTAACACTTCAAGTGTTTAGTCCTTAATTGCATTGCATTTGCATTTGCATAAGCATAAGCATGCATCATTCATGTTTGTTATTTTATGTGATGCAACACATGTGATTGTTCTAGGGTTTGTTTGATTTATTTCATGAAGTATTTGATAGTTGGTGTAACAAAAAGGTAAGGTAGCCAATCATGACCTACAACACCTTAGTTATACTTAGGGTAACATTTGGAACAAGGTTCATGTTGACCAAAATTACAAATTTGCCCTCCAAGAGAAGTTTGACCACCATTTGACCCTAGAAGGCTCTAGTTTGACCAATTAAAAAGTCTAATTTAGAGACCTTGCATGGAAGAGCACCCTTAAGCAAAGTTGTAAAGAAATTCATGGGGAACAAAAGTCTCAATATGACCATCTCATGAAATTGACCCTAACATGCTCAAAAGTGGCCCACAAGTCAGTTAGAGAGGTAGCTCCAAGACTTAGAATTTTTCTAAGTCTGGAATCTGACCCTACAGTTTTACTGATGCCTACTTTAGGAGCTTTTAGTTTGCAAACCAGGCCAAACCAGCTTTCACTCATATTGACAAACTTGTAGATCACATGTAACCCTACAACTTTGTCAACATCACCCAAGCCTGGTTCCCAATGGTTTATGAGTTAGAGTGCTTCGAAAATCGGGTTTCAGTCGGGGGAAATAACTGAAACTCAGTTCAGCTTTCTTGTGCCTCACTTTGGGGCGTTGTATCTCACTAACCAAGCCGAGTTAGCTCATGACCCTATTGGCAATGTTGAAGCCCTCACATAGCTCTACATTTTTGTTAACTACGGCTCTCACCGAATCAGCCTCGATCACGAGCTATGAAGCGATGAAATCACGCTGTCAGTCGTCGTGATTAGGACTGAATCAGGAAGTCGGGTTCAGACACCGACGGCCGTGGCCGACCGCGCGCAGGGCCATAACGCCGCGTGGCCGTCATGCTCTGCTTTCGCCCACACTCGCGAGCGCGCTGGCGCGTTCATGCTGCCCGAGTGCTGCTGCTGCCCCCCTACTCCCTCCATTTAACTCTTTCGTCTCTGTGGTGCTCACCGAGGCGGAGAGACCGAACACCATTGACGCCGCCCTCTCCCGCGAGCTCGTGAGCGTGCGCCGTGGCACCGCAAGCCGCCAGACCTCGCCACTCCCTCCGCCTCACCACCCTCCATCCCCTTGACCCACCGAAGCCCGCGATTTGACTCAAGGTGAGCCGCATTGCTTTCTTCCCCGTCTCTGAGAGGTCGCCGGAGCCTGCCATGGGACCTCACCGTGGTCGGGGTGCTTCGGGTCTCTCTCCATCCTCCCTTCCTATCAAAATGGATCCGCCTAGCTTCGGTGAAGCTCGTACCGAGCCTAGACCGCACCGTACATCCTCACCGGCGACGGTGCGCCGCCACCGGACATCACCGGCCACCGCTCGCGGTGACAGGCCCCTTCCACCCCATCCCCATCCATTCCACGAGCACCAATCGACGCACCGGGTGACAGAGAACACGAGGCGGTGTTCGATTGGCCGAGCGAGCTCTTCTCCGGCGAGCTCGAGCTCGTCGGAGCTCGTGGGTCTCCGCCTCCCCTGCCTCCGGTCACTGACCGCGGGGGCCCACCCGTCAGTGTCGCGCGCGGGCGGGGGCGCTGAGCGGGCCGCGCACGCGCGAGTGTGTGGGCCGAGTTTTCCGGGCCGGCCCAGTTCATCCGAAATGAAATTCATTTTTATTATTTTGTCACTGATTTTTGTACAAGTTGGAAAAATATAGACCTAGGGTTTTAATGATCCAAAAATCATGAGATAAATTTTGTTAGGGTCTACATGATGTGTAGTATTTTAGAAAAATATGGATCTGGCATGAGATGTTTAAATTCTGTAAGAATTTAATAGATCCTTTAAATGTGTTTTGGAATGTATGCAAATTTGTTAAATTTATAACTTGAGCTGTAGTGTTCCATAAATCATGAAATTTGGTGGGTAGGTTACTCTATGCTAGCCCTAGCTCTGGTAAAAATTTGGGCATCAGTGCTTAAGTAATTTCCAAGTTATAAGGCTATCATTTTATTCTAGGAGATAATTGAAGGAATTTTTGTAATTTTTCTACATGTGCAATGTTCTTGTAACTTTTTGGAGAATGTCTTGGTACCCTAGAGTGTCTAAGAAAAAAATATGAAATCTGTTGTTTGATACTTTCAATATGATTTATTAATTATACAAAAATTAGCCTTTTTGACTGGTGAATTTTGTATAGAGAATTTCTGTGAATAAAACTTGTTCAACTTTTTACTGTGGTCTCTTTTTGGGTCAGAGAGTCCCCTGTAATTTTTGTAGAATTTTGGGAGCAGTTTACATATATGTTTAAAATTCCACCTAATTAATTAAGTAAAATAAGAAATGAGTATAAATAAATGTTCTAGGTAGTCACACCCTACTTTCTGGTGTTGTTATACCCCATGTGAACTTTTGGAAATCTTAGTTTGGTTTTAAGGGTCTTTGGCCACATCAATAAATGTTTAACCTTTGTAATTTTAGGTTTTCTGGATAGCTAGTAGTAATTCTAAATTTGGCTTTGATAAAATTGGTTGCTGGAAAACTTGTAAATACCAAAGTTGGAGTAAACTTGATGAACTAGCTTGTGTCAAAATTTGGAAGCATTTGGCTTAGTAGTTTGAGAGTTACTGTTGTTTAAAGTGGCAGTTCAAAATCTGCTACTCTCTGTTTTGAGAGGACAGATTCTGGAACTTGTGAAGTTTGACATGGAAAACTTAGGAGTTTGGAGTTGAGGTCTGAAAATGAATTGTAGTGCATTTCTTAAGCTTTCCAGATTGTCTTAGATCATATCTTTTGGAATTGTAAATCTCCAGTTGTGATAAAAACAAGTAGCTGCTGTCCAGAATGCTTACTGTGGTGTTTTGCTGATTGATATGGTGTGATATCCTAAGACATGCTACTTTTGTAATTGTTAGGTGTTAGGGCCTTAACTGAGGATGAGCAGCTTTATCTTAGGTTAAGTAGATTAGGTGAGTACTTCTCTACCGGAGAGGAAATTTGCACCTACTCTTTTGAAGTGATTTGAATAGAGCGTTAAATTGTTGTAATGCATTTCATTCCGAGCATATTGCATCTTTCATTATGCATTCATGGGATTTATTATGCACTCATGCAATAGGTGTACCGGAGGGGGTGACACTCCTCGAATTCGAACAAGCGATACTGGAGGAGGTGCTGAGTCAACCGGAGGAATTAGCAGAAGAACCCAACGTCGGGGAAGCTCCGTCAGAAGATCTACCCGAGTGTCCGGACCACAGACCCGCAACCTTTCTGAAAGGCAAGCCCCGGTGCATGCTGAACCCATCGTTTTATAAATTAATCTTGAGTATTTTAATTGTTTACTGCATTAAGTTGTAGGAGTTATATGAAAACACTTGTTGCATTATACCTGTCCTTGTCCAGATATCGTACTTAATCCTATATTAGGTTTAGGCACGTGTCAATGCTTAGCCCTGCTTAGTACGGTAGAAGTCGGGTGATTTCCGGTCATCCACGAGATATAGGACTGGGTCGCGAGTGGCTTATGGCTATCGTGATGGAACCATGCTTTAAAATGAAGTTGAGACCGGGCGGGAGTTCGATGGTACAGCCGCAAGACACTTCACGTCTTGGGTATGGAGCCATGCCCGTCTGAGTCGTTTAAGGACCGATTCGCTGTACGTCCTTGAGTCATGTTGAACGCAGTCTAACACTTAGTTGGCCGGATAAGTCGTTCCGACCGCGAAGCCGAGTAATGTGATTCAGGCCGGGAATCGAATGGTAGGTTGCTTCTTGGAGGAGAGAAAGGATGTGCTTGGGGACATTGGCGTGAGACCAAGGGGGGGTTAAAGTCCCTATCACCTGGCAGAGTGTCGCCCTTGGGGTCGCGACATCATTCGGACCCGCGATTCCTGAATCATATGAAAAGGTGGCCTGTGCGACCCTGGCAGGGGTCTGCACAGTGAGTGTTAGAAATACCCCTCCAGTTGGATAGGAATTCGATTCGAATCGCCGTCGCTCCCGGTTAGTGAGCACTTGACTTGAGCAGCGGCAACGTAGATCTCATTAAATGAACCGATGGTTAAGGGAATGATATAATGATTGCCACAATTCATACCTGCTCTGGATATAATGATGATAATTGTTTGATTATAATCAAGTGCATGTTTAGTACAGGTGCTAAGATAGATGACAGGTAAATGCTAAAAATAACTGCTAGTACAGGTTATAAGAGTTTCAACTACTTATGCCTTTATGCAAAATGTGGTGTCAGCTAGCCTCTTGTGTAAGCCTTGCATAATCCTTGGTGTTATTTTATTTCTGGTTTTTGACGGGTAAGTCTAGCTGAGTACATTCCAGTACTCAGGGTTTATTCCCTCCTGTTGCAGATGACATGCTTTATCAGGGATTCTGCAAGACGTGTCTCCACCCTGCGGGTGATGATGACTAGATCACAAGGGCATGATCGTCTTTATGTACTTTCCTCATGCTTTTGCGGGATGTCGATCATCCAGACTGGCAGTATTTAATTAACTAGTGTGTGTGTTATGCTTCCGCTACTTTCAAACTTGGTTTGTAATATTTGCTACTCCGTGGTGTAAACTTATTTTGGAACTACTTGTGAAATGTAACGTACGATGTGTATGTTGAATGATGCGATCCTGGTTGTAAGCAGTTTGGTTTGAGATCCTTCGTGATTTCGATTGACTACCGGGATTATATGGGCTCAAGTTTGAAAATTTGAGCGCTTCGGTGCTTGTTTTCGTACTTGTGCTCTTATAATTTGGTCGGTTCTGTTACAGTCTGGTCCTTTTTAGCAGTCTCGAGCCGCTTGCGCAGACAATCTACTTTAGCCATCAGCTCCTTGTCTTCGGAGATGCCTTGAATCTGGTCAAAGCACCGTTTTTGATACTTTGCAGTCTTCACGAGGCCCTACACATCACATATAATATCATTTCTGCGTGTCCAAATATTAAGGCTGGTCTACGACAGTTATCAAGGAGTCCTCTCACCTGTACTTCTCCGATGAGTCATTTTGCCGCCCGCTCCACTCTTTGCGTCTCCTCATCGATGGAGATCTCCTCGTGGCAGATGTAATGGTCTCCATGTTCATGGCAGACATATACATGTTGGCGCCCATCTTGTGGGTGCCCGTGGATTTCCTCGACGATGTCATCATCAGATTTTGCCGCCTGCTCGGCACCGGCTTGCTTTCGCTCTTGGTGCAGCCCGGTGATCGACGATGTCACTGCTGATTTTCCCCTGGCTGCGGCGTCAGGAAGACCACCTTGTGTCGAGCTCGTGGTGGCTATGGTCTGCTCGGGTACGCTCTGATTGGTCTTAGGGACTTGCCCTTCACTCAGTGGACCCGGAAGACTTTGCTCGGGTGCCACTTGCTCCGGCGCCTCCTGCTCGAGCACCTGCTCAGGCACTTTCATGTTCGCCACGTTGCCTGCATCTTTGCTCGTTGTTGGCTCTTCCACCCTGGTGGTCTAACCAACTGGATGCTTAGCGGATGTCGTCGTGGTGGTCAACTCGGTTGCCCCAGCGGTGGCCAGTTGCTCGGGTCTCTCCGTTGATGCCGAGCTAACACATGACAATAGAACAATGAACTTTAATAATTATACGCTCGCTAATTCGACTGACACACTATTTAAATGAGTTTTCAGGAACATACATATTTGAGCTCCGATGTATGGTGGTGAAAGCGTGACATCGCGATTTCCCCTAGATTGAGCACTGGGCGGAGGAACCCTGGCCTCCATCTTGTGGTGACGGCCTGGTTTCCTCTTCAGCTCTCCTCACGCTTGGGGTTAGCCCCACCGGCAGCGTCTGGCTTTCTTGCGGCCCCTTTACTGATGGGGTCGATCCCCCTGCATTGTCTGCTCGCTCCTCTTTCTTCAAGGATTGAGCATGTAGGTGCTCACGTCCTCCTCCACTTCATCCTCTGACCAGTCCAGCATGGTCCGACAACATTTCCTAGTTGAGTCTTCTAGGCTCTCATTTGCCTAGGAGCTCCCAGCCCTCTTCTTCGACTGGTTAGTGGTGACTAGACTCTTCCTAGTTCCTACCTAGGCCCTGGAGTCATGGTCGTCCTCGATGTGCACGTATCACCACTCCATGTTCTGTGGTGGTGGCTCCACGCTCTGCGGGTGCTCAACTCCAGGCGCCAACGACACGAAGAGGTTGTGTCTCTCCATGTCGTGCACTTGTATACACGCAAAGACAAGACAAATCAGGATTTTTTATTCTTTGGTGATCGGCAACGATTCTTAGAGCTAAAGAGTTTGGTTGTTTACCTTCGGGGCTGGTCGGATTAGTTTATACGCATGCTAGATCCTGCTAGGGGGAGAGTATCTTTGGTCTGCTAGATTGAACAACTCCCCAATCCGGCATACGACTTCATCGTGGTCTAGGTCCTCCGAGCGCATCATCGTCTGGTCGGCTGAGCCTTGGTACTCATACCCAGCATGCACCCTCCTCTAGCAAGGTTGGACATGCCAGCTAATGAAGTTCCTGGCCACAACCGATCCGTCTAGGTGGTTCCATGGGAGCAGCGCCATGAACTCCTCCACCTGCTCGGTCAGCTCTGGTCGCTCATTCCAGGCTACTCTCTTGTCTGGAATATACCCGACATCACACAATGTAGTGCTATCGGGCTCTTCATGAATGTAAAACCACTTCTTGTACCAATCTCTAGGAGAGGTGTTCCAGGGACAGCTCAGGTACTCTTGCTTCATCCCATCTCAGAGCGTTAGGTACACTCCACCGGCAATTTTGGAGTCGCCTTGGGACCCTTTCTTCCTCAAGCAAAACAGATACCGAAAGAGGTCAAAATGGGGTTGGATTCCCCCATACGCCTCACAAAGGTGGATAAAAACAGAAACAAGGAAAATCGAGTTGGGATGCAAATTGCAAATCCCAATCTTGTAATACAAACAGAGACCTTGGAGGAACGGATGGGCAGGCACCCCGAAACCTCGCTTGAAGAAATCTTCAAAGACAACTATCTCACTAGGCTAGGGATTGGGGTAGCTGTCGCTGCCCACTGGCCACCATCCAGCAAGCTTCCGGTTGTGAAGCACGCCCAGGCCAACAAGGTCGTTGATGGTTGATTCGGTGGATTTCGACTTCCACCACTCCTTCCTCATCATTTCTGCCATTTTTGCCACCTCCATCTTGGCCATCTTCTACCTCTCTCACCTCTTTGTCTTGGCTTTCCTAGTGTATAGAGAGCACGTTGCTCTTAACGCGCAGCGAGGTGTGCTAATGGCGGCGGTGGAATTGGACTAGGGCACGTGGGCTAGAGGAAGAAGGTGTTTGGTTTGCAAATGTGACTGTTGGCTGTAAATGGGGAATGGCCGCACTGTGGCTATTTATCCCATTGACTGTGCCGTTCCACCTCCCTGAGATTCTCGGGATATGTGTGCAAGAAATGTGGCACGATCCCTTCGGTTTCCACATTTTTCCCAGTTACTACGCTAGTAAATGCGCGCCTCGTTTCCTCTGTGGGAGGGCCCACACTAGCATGCTGCGTCTAACGGATGGTTCGTTGTGACACTGACAAGGCAGACGAGAGTGACAATAACGTCACATTAGTCAACTTTTTGTGACATCATGACAGAGCAAGGAAGAAAGAAAAATACAAATTAAATATTCTGATTTAGACGGGAAGACAGTAAGAGATACTCAGGGACTGGTCTAGCCACAGATCGTCATAGACCACCGAGCACGTTATATTCCTTGACTAGGCTTACGGAATCATCGACCACGTCTCATTCTGCTCGGGTATACGTGTGCACCCATACCTCAAGCTGTGCTCGAGGACTGTTTCGACCACTCTATGACCATAGCTCGACACCTGATTTCCTCGGCTACATGTGAAATAGGACTCACATATAGTTTGGAGATCATTACTTTTTAGACCTTGCTACAAGGCTCATGCCTCGCCTTCAAGCAAGCTCGAGGACTACATCGGTACGATGCACCTATCGGTGCATCTCAGTATCAAGTTTTCATGGATTTTGATTTTAGACCCTAGCACCACATGCCTACGTCACCTACTACCAGGCTCGGGGACTAAGTGGGCACACTTCACCTATTGGTGAATGTGTTTATTTTTTGACCCCTATGCTTTGTTCACCCTGCTTTCATTTCTTTTCAGAAATACAAGTGGGCACACTTCACTAGGAAGAAAATCTTTTTCTTTTTCTTTTTCTCAAGAGCACCATACATTCTTCGGATAACCTACTTTCTCCAGCAACAATGGTGGTCGGCTGTATTATAAGCTGGTCGGACACCTACAACGGCTGCTCGGCTGGTGTTTTGACTGGTCGAAGACGTCAAGAACATAAGCCTCACTATTCGGAGAAGGTCAAGACGGCGTGTCACATTAGAATGCATGGTGCTTGGGGACTAGCTATGGGGGTATTAACCCCTATACCCCCTATGGCTAGACTTGGGCTGGCCTAGTCTGGTGGGCCTGGCCCATCTGAAGGCGACGTGTGGCCCAGTCGATCTGCTCGGTGTCCCACGCAAGGAAGGAAAGCAAACTTGGAGATCAAGCAAGATCCTGGTCGGTTAGAATAGGAATCCTTATCTGGCCAGCTATGGTAATTGTAACCGAGCAGGATTAGTTTCCAGATTTGTAACCCTGCCCCCCGATCTATATAAGGTGTGCAGGGGACCCCCTCAAAACATGTCTCATTATACATAGTAATACAAATTAGACACCGGACGTAGGTGTTACGCCCTCACGGCTGCCGAACCTAGATAAAAACCATGTTGTGTCTCGCGTCACCATCTAGTTCGTAGCTTGCACACCTGTTTGCCGACAATCTACTACCTTGGGCATACCCCTCAGTAGACTGCCGACCAGGTTTCATCGACACACACAGATAATACTGATGTAGCATTTTAACCAGGAGTAAACCTGGTATCGTTATTTATATTTTTACCCATGGGAGGGGATAGCTAAGGATATGAGCAATGAGCATCACTGCATGTGATAATGGAGAGTATAACCATGTCTTTATCTATCTCTCATACATGGTAAGTGTAACACCCCTAGGTGTTAAGCATGCATAACATCCCAAAGCATGAGCATTAGCATCACATACATGTTCATCATCACATGCAATATAAGTTGAAATTAAATTGAAGTGTGATAAACATCTATTTGAACCCTAATTATTGCATTTCCTTCCTAAGAGTGGTAAAACTTGTTTGGCTATAACTTTAAATAACTTAGAATTAATTAGCATGATTTTTGGAGCAACTTTTGTATTCAAAATCTCCCCAAATTTTGCTTTTAAAAATATTCTAGAAAAGTGAGTTTTTAATTAAATTTTGGCTTTAAATCATTAATTCAAAATCTATTCAGAATTTTGAAAAGTGCTCTAAATGAAAGTTGTAGAGAATTAAATTTTGAACAACTTTTATTTTGGGGACAACTTGTGAAAATGCCTTTTTCATCTTCAAAATTTGAATTTGAATCAATTTAGAAAATCTAGAAATTTATTTATCAAAGGAAAAGGTATTTTCGGCCTTAACGGGCCGCCGCCTCTGCTTCGGCCTGCTCGCGCAAGCCGGCCCGGCCCGCGCCCGCGTCCGCCTCCTCCCGCCCGCGCGCACACGCACACGCCGTGGCGCCCGCGGCAGAAGCCGGCCGCCGCGTGGCCATACATCGCCGACGCCGTGCGCCACGCACCCTCCGGTGGCCCTCGTGTCCCTCCGCGCCCGCCTACTCCCTTCGCGCGCTCGCACGCCTCAGCTACTGCCTCCATTCTCCTCTCCTCGCCCCACAGCAGCGCGCTAGCAGCAGCCGCGCGGCCACCGCGCCATTGTCGGCTCCCGAGCTCTGCCACCACCATAGCCGCTGCCCCGGCTCACGCCACAGCCTCCGTCTTTCTCCTCGCTTTGCCTTCTCATTGCGCGTCCCGTGCTCGCCACGGCCTGCGAGGATTCGGGCCCTAGCCATGGTAATAGCTCATCGGAGTTCCGGCCGAGCTCACCGGAGTGAGCCGCTCCGTGGACTTCACCCCTCCATCCTCCTTCTCGCTCACTTCTCGAGCGCACGAGCACCGCATTCACGCGATGAAGCTCGCAGACCACACCGCGCGGCCCATCTCGGTTGGTGTTGGCCGGCCGACGGTGGGCCGAGCCACCACGCCACCATGCACGCCGGCGAGCTCGATGCCGAGCTCGTCTGGCCACATACTAGGCACCGTCGGCTTCGCCTTGTCACGGGGAATCGAGTGGTGGTGGCCTCCGTCACCGGAGAGCTCACCGCCGGCGAGAACGCCGCCGTGTTCTCCCGGTGTGTGTGACAGGCGGGCCCGAGGACCCCACTGTCAGCCTCTCTGATGCAAGCGGGGGAAAATGCGCGGAGTGTGCGTAGCGTTTAGGGCCGGTTGGATTTTTGGTTTTTAAAGAAAAGGATTTCCAGAAATTGTGAAAAAACTTCTAAAATTTATAACTCAAGATTTATAGCTCCAAAAATTGTGAAACAAATTTTGTAGTGTTTCTCATGAGTAGATCTACAGTTTAAAAATGTTGCATGTTAGTTTTGTGATACTTTTCTATGTAGATTTATTTAATCCTTGTTATTGCAGTTGTCTTAGAAAATGTATAGTAAATAGAATATTGATTAGAAAAATGTGGTTCCTATTTCATTAGTCTTCCTTAGTGATGTACTTTCTAGGAAAAATGCTTATGAGGCATGTTCTGTGAAAAATTATTGAAGTGTAGTTCAAATGCCTTTAATTGATTATTTTTGTTAATTTTGGTAGAGAGCAAAAATTGTATAACACATGCATGTGATAATTTTTGTGATGTGCTTGTTTACTATGTAGAGCATAGGCAAAATATGAAATCTTTTGTTTGATACTTTTTCTAGTACAAAGTATTTTCATGCTCATTATTATGCTATAGATTGTTTATTTTGTACAGATAGTTTTACTTATTCAAATTCCATGAAATTTTTGTAGTATACTATTTGGAGTAGAATTGTGCCACTGTGATTTTTGTAGATTTTTACCTACAACAGAAATAGGTGTTAATGTGTAACCCTATTTTAAATAGGAAATAAAAGGTTATTCTTTATGAATAATTAAAAGTAATAAAAAGTGTTTGGTGTATCTTTGAAGCACCAAACTACCTTGCTGGTATTACTTGATAGGTTAAGGTATTAGGGTTTGGCAAAGTGTAGCAACACTTGTGTGAGAATTATATGCTAACTAGTATAAGAGTAGATGACGTGTTTTGTGGAACATGTTCTTGGATGATATGGACTACCTTGTAGAAGATTTTGTCTGTAATCCATACTATCAGTTCAATGTGCTCATCTGCATATCATGTCATCATAGCATTCCACCGCATTTGATGCACCGTCCACATGGTTACTTACGCAATTGCATCATATAGGATCACAGGAGGAGTCGCAGGTAGCAGTGCGGGAAGAGCAGACTTGGACCGATCAGCAAGAGCCCCAGGCACAGGAGGTGCCCGAGGAAGAGGAACAAGGAGAGGAGTTGCCCGAGTGCGTAGATCACCAGCCTAGTTCATTTGAAAGAGACAAGCCCCGGAGCATTCTAAGTCTCCTACTTTATAAAAGCAATTCTTTATATATAAGTTTTATATATTGTTGTATTAAGTTATAGGAGTTGAGTGAAACCGTTGTTGCATTTATTACTATCCTTGTCCACCTGGTTACCTTTTTACCCTGTTAGGTCAGGATCGAATAATTGCTTAGCCATGATTAGACCGGTAGAAGTCAGGTGATCTCCTGTCACCTGCGAGTTATAGGTGGATACCTGGTTATGGTTAGCTATAATTGTTATCATGGACAGTAACCAAGTGTTGATGGATAAACAGAGACCGGGCGGAGTCTTATAGGGTTTTGGACTATAGTGATTTCATCTGTGTCGATTAAGGACCGATCGTTGCTCGTCCCTCTTGTCATGTTGAACGCATGTCTCACATTTAGCTGGCCAAATAAAGTACCTTTCGACCGCGAAGCTAGTGACACTATTTCGAGCCAGGATAAACACGGATTGGTAGACTGGTGCTAAAGGGGGTATGACAGGGATGCGAAGAGTGAGCCCAAGATGCGTCCTAGCAATCGGGCGGTCCCTAGATAGTGCGGTCCATGACTGTTATCCCACGGCTACTTGGAAAGTGTCATTGCTGACCTAAGCGACCCTAACGAGGGAAGCGGGGTTTGTGTGAGGAATAAATCACCAGCTGGTTAGGAATCGATTCGAATCGCCATCGCTCCTGGATAGTGAGCACTTGACTCGAGCTACAACATCGTAGTAAAATGATGGAACACGGATGGTTTTGTGAATGATGTTGGAAAAGCTAAACCTAATATGGTAACGTTTGATGTAAATGGTTAATCAAGTGATTGCTCTAGCATAGGTGCTTACTTAGACTAATCAGGTATAATTAAGTTGATGCTTATAGTTTAAATGGTTCATAACTAATAACTTATGCTTTTCGCAAATGAGTCAAGCCAGTCCACTTTATAAAAGCCTTGCATACTCCTTGGTGTCTTTTATTTCTAGTTTATGATGGGTAAGTCTAGCTGAGTACCTTCTCGTACTCAGGGCGTTGTTCCCATTGTTGTTGCAGATGGTCAGATGTACTATGGTTTTTGCCTCAACTGTCTGTATCCGGCGATGGGCAACAACTAGGACCAAGGGCAATGGTCACTTCGTTCATCTTATCTCATGCTTTTGTGGGCTATGACTGCCTGCTGGCACTGTATCTGAACTAAGTGTTTGTGTGTGGTTTAAAACTACTTGCTTCCGCTATGTTAATTTGAACTCGTGTTGTAATAACTTTTATTTCCGAACTCCGATGTATTCAACTCTCGTTGTGAACTTTATGTAGCATGTGATTGTGGCTGCTAAATCAGTACGATCTTGGTTGAATGTTGGTTGGTTTGAAATCCTTCGTGATTTCATGGAATCTCGGGTTGTACGGGCTTAAGTTTGGTAAATTATCTGCCTCGGTGGAAGATTTTCTTACTTAATCTCATATAATCATGTTGATCCGTTACAGCAAGTGTCACATGAAATATATATATATATATAATGAATGAATGGTAAATAATAAGCACATAGCCACATAAGAAATGATAAGCACATCGCAATAGATTACTCTAAGTCTATATCACAAGCATGGAACTAGGACGAACTATAAGAATATATCCTAACTTATTCTAACTATAAGCCATAGCATACAATGATTAGTGCAATTACACTTGGTAATCATGGCCAGACAAGGTTATATCTACGCATAGGGATATTACGAAGGAAGATAAAGAACATAGCAATCACTTCCATGTAATAGTTGTGTTCTACCTATCCTATACTCGGGAGGAGGACTATAAAGGACTCAACAGGACTGTCACTCCTGCGATCTACCTCACGATCCGGAATATAGGATGCAATCGCAGGAAAATACGATATAGGCACCACACCTACACAATATTTACCACTCATCCATGATATCAATGAACAAGCGCTATACGATCCTATACTTGAATATAATTCTAATCCAAATATGCCAAGCATATAACCAAAGTAGACTAAGAACATTATAATTAAGAATATAAGCAAATAGAGCAAAGTCATATCCAATATAATAGAATAGAGCAAAGTCATATTCATAGTAGCAGATGAACAATATGAATAACACATGAAATATAGAAGTAGGAGAGAATTACCAAGAACTCGCTTGACAGATCTGGAAACCAAGCGAAACTTGACTCCTTCTAGTTCTAATCCTATGTAGCTATGCTATGACTATGGAGATCTAATTGAGATAGTGGCTCTAGGGCTTGATCAGGGGCTTCTCTCTTGATGAATAATGAATTGAATGAGAATTAGGGTTTCTTCCAGGGCCAGGGGCCTAGCTTATATAGCCTGCTCAAATGCACCACGGCCATCATATCAAACCAACCTTGATACATGGTGTAGATTTATCCTCAAAGGGGGTGGGGGCAGGATCCGCGAGACTGGACCAGATTGGTCCACGTATGTGTGCGGGCGCCCACATGGACATGGTGAGTGCCCTACCTACGTGGCCAACTGACCTTCGGTCTGGTCTGGTGTCTTTTGGAATCTACTAGAGTATTCTTGTGCATGAAGTCTTTCTCTCTATATAAATCTTACATGTGGGCCTTCTTTGGTCATTTCCTGATAACCCCTATAGAAATAAATATTCACTAAAAGTCATGAAATTCTGTCAGTGTAACCCCTATAGCTAGATCATATTTATATTTAGGTCTTTTTTCATGCTATGTTGATGGTTAAAAATGACACTTATCTACCGTCAACAACTCCCCCAAGTTTACCTTTTGCTCGTCCCTGAGCAAAGATAGACTCAGTGATCGATCAGGAGTTGCTACAATGCTTTCACGCCTCAAAAGTACACATGCGTTCAAACAAGATCTCTCCTCTAGATTAGAATGAATTATTCTGATTATAGACTTACTCATATTACCTTCTACCATGGGGCTTATGGCCGTCACTTGGGTCTTGAGCAGTTGAAATACGGAACGGTCAAGTCAACTGCCATGTTTCAAGCTCTTCGATCTACTATTATTTCAGAGTTTTTGCAAGATTTTCAAATAAAACTCAGAGATTCCTATGTATGACCCTCTCAAGTCTCTCTTTTATGGTATTTCTGGATTCTCACCAAGGCATTAATGGTATATGCCTTCTCTCTTCTCTCAAGATATGTGGTATTTTTGGTATTTAGGCATAGTAACATTATGCCTTCTCTCTCTCACCCTACATCTAATAAGCTTATATGGAGTTCATAGGTGGGGAGACATGAAAAACATACTTGCAAACATTTATTGCACAGTCAAACCACGGATCCAGAGAAATAAGTCATACAGTCAAATCAAGATATGCATATGTACGGGATATATGGTATGTAGTGGATAAGTGGTAGATAGAATAGTAATGATTGTAAGGGGTGAAGGAATGGTAATGGTGGATACCTAATTCTACTAAGACTCCTTTGAATGGAATTCATACCTCTCTTGAACTTTGAAAACTTTGAAGGAGGACTTGGGCTGCTCATATATATATTTTTTCAAATGGGGTATAAATATTTTTCTTTCCCCTCTTCTCTTTCTTTCCCCTTCTTTTTTTTAATAGAGCAAACAACACCCAAGCTTCTTTTGAAACAGATAAATTAAAAAGAGGTAGCAACAGAAATATTTGGAGCTTTATAGGCTAGCAAGAAAATGGAAGGAATAAATATGATGGAATATCTTTTGGGTAGTTTACCCCTAGCATCGGAGTAGAACTAGTTTTGGGTGGATCTGAGTGCAATGTATGAATGCGTACTTCAAGGATAGAAGTCGCATGAATGAGTGGGAAAATGTAGGAGCATACTTCTAGGTTAGAAGCAGCACATATGTAGGTGGAGTGTATGTGGATCTTGATTTTAACCGCATGACCAGCTCCTAAGGGTATACACAACTAGACCAGGCTCAATGCTCACAATTAGTAACAAAATGAGTGTAGAGGTTTCTTCTAATATAGAAAGCATGTATCTGGTTGTGGTAAGAATTTAAACTCTCATCATATAGGAACTCATCATGCAACAATTTTAATTTTTTTCAAAAGATAAATTCTAAAGAATTCTAGTGTCTCTAGGAACAAGATAAACAGTAGCTCAAAACCTTCCCATATCATATCCATCAACTACATAGACTTAGATCAAGCATTCACTACCCACAAGTTTAAGTTTATTTTAGCAAGGTTAAACTCTCCTACATTTTATTTAGCAAACTTAATATCTCATAGAAAAACATATATATATATATGTATATTTATAGAAAAGGAAAATATTTATTTGGTTCCTAAAGGTTATGCATCTTTCTATGTGTTTTATATTTTAACAGAGCAGAAATATATAAATAGATAAATAAATAGGTAAGAAAATACTTAGCTGGATACACGAGGGATGCTCTCCCCTAAGCTGGATGTTGACGTAGTCTTGATTGATGCAGGAAACAGACAGTAGAGGTGTACTTCCTCTCTCGGAGTGTTTATGATGACTGTTGAGACAGCACTCTGACAGAGGACAGATCATCCTCCTGTCAGTTAGCTCCCTTCAATCCTTCAAATTATGTGAAACTCAAATAAACAACAAAGCTTGTGGAACTAATTAAGTGTTCATAAATCTCTAAGCCTTGAGCATATTGAACCTCCTTTAATATATTTGTTTATTTAGCAGGATCTTTTTGTTAACAAATATTTTTGTATTTTTATATTATACCATGCAAAAAACTATAAATATGATATATGCATATTTATTTTATTTTTATGCCACCACAACAAATATACCTATGGGTGTTATGCCACAAATTTATTTGCATGGGGCTTAGCATTTCTATGAATGCAATGCATGACATTTTTATTTTCTTTTCTATGACAGCATTAAAGTAAACATGCAACTAACTATGCATTTTAAGGAAAAGGTAAATATGCTGATTAAAAACTTTATACAATGCTGAAAAGGAAATTATTGATAACTACCAAGTTTACCTCTTCACGCGGCGTTCGGTGACTTAAGCCCTCAGAACAGGACCTCTTGTTAGCTTAATCTTCTCAGGGCGTCTCAGATGGATCGAATGGCGCCACTAGCTGAACCTCTTCTTGAATTGAATCTAAAACTGATTTTACCTTTACTTTCCATACCTGTTTTGTTGGTGAGGTTGACTTCAAGGGAGGAGTTGGTTCACTTTCTTCTCTTCTTTGTTCTCCACAGTGACTGGTTCACTTTCTGTAGGTGATACAACATCCTCCTCAAGATAAATCTTTTCTTTGGGATATCGATCTTCATACCTTGACACTTCTCCTTCATAATCAGCCCATCCATCCTTGGTGATCTAATTCTTCTAATTGCGGGTACGATAGCTTCTTGTTCTATTCTTCTTGGGATCTTCATTGACCATATAGTTATCATTAAAGTAGTGGCGTACCTTCTCTGAGGGGAAGTGAAAGTGCACTTCTCCTATTCCAATATAGATGATTGCTTTGGTGGTGTTCAGGAATGGCCTTCCAAGGATGATAGGTGGATCATAATCATTTTCTCCCATGTTAATGACTAGGAAGTCTGTAGGGATGAAATGGTCATCAATCTGGATGGGGACATCTTTTGCTAATCCATCCATGAAGCGAAATGACTGATCTACCATCTGCAGCTATGCGTAGGTGGGATGCAGAGGCATGGTGCCATATAGATACTCATAAGTCACTTTGGCCATTATGTTGACGCCCGACCCAGTGTCACAGAAAGCTTTCTAGGAGTTGTGATTGATTGAACATTCAATGGTTGGGACACCTAGGTCATCCTTCTTGATCAAATGTGGGGACTTGAGCTGGTGGTCATGGTCTCTGTGGACTACAGTGACCATCCTCACTTTCTCTGTCTGTTGTGGCTTCTTGTTCTTGCTCTTGTTCTTGTTCCTCATGTTGTTCCTCTTCTTCAGCTCATAGGCGTGTTGATGGTGTGTAGGGAATTTTAACACTCGATTCTTGAATGAGAAAGTCTCTCTCTTCCCTTTGATGTTGAAACAAATCTTGGCAACATTGGCATAGACGATAGCTCCAGCGGTGTTCAAAAATGGCCGCCCCAAGATGATGGGTGACTTCTCATCACCACCTGTCTCTATCACCACAAAGTCTGTAGGAACATACGAGCTACCAACTCGCACACAGATGTCTTCTATGATTCCTTTGGCATCGCAGAGTGACTGGTCTGCAAGCTACAAGCACATGGTTGTGTATAATAAAGGATAATCAAACATTCTTTCATAAATTACCTTGGGCATGATGTTGATGCTTGCACCAAAGTCATAGAGAGCTTCGTTGAAGTTCACACTTCCAATGGAGATCGGTATGACCGGTCTCCCTGGATCGCCTTTCTTGATTGGGAGAGTCTCATCATTCCAACCAGTTATCAAAACACTCTAGTTGCTTCCTACATTGAAAATATCTATAAGATTTGTAGATTCTAGTTCTTCTGGTTTCCCCGGAATCTTACCTTGGCATTCTAGAGGAACAGTAGTAACTAGTGGGATATTTGTGACTCAATCATTTTATTAAAGCTATGTTGATTCTTAATAGCAGTAGAAAAGTTATTCATTCTATTATTAATTGTTTCTAGCATTTTATCATTGGATGCTAACTTCTTAGACAAGTTATCCATTAACTTTCCTTGATTAAGAACTAGCTCTCTTAAAGGTGGCTGATTAAAATTATTGAAAGAATTATTACCTTGATAATTACCTGAATCATTACCTGAGTAGTTAGGTCTTTACTATTGATTCCAACCTTGATTCTGTTGAGGACGATAATAGTTGTTGTTGATGTATTTCACATCCTCATGTAGCTCTGGGCAAGTATTGCCTAAATGCCTAGTTTCTCCACACTCTTCACAAGTCATGCGAGAATCATGAATGTGCATGACTTCCTTCTTCTCACTAGCTCTCTCATCAAGCCTCTTCATCAGCAGGTCCATCTTGGGAGACAGCATGTCTACCTCCTTGAGCTGGTGCATACCTCCACATCTCTTATGGGTTTGAGTTCTTTCTTCACTCCGACCTTGGTTGGACGCCATCTTCTCCACAAGAGCTGTGGCTTGAGAAATGGTAAGTGATAAGAATGCACCTCCAGCAGCAACATCCATAGTCTCACGGGCGCTGTTGTTGAGCCCATGATAAAATGTTTGCATAAGTAGCCAATTCTCCATTCCATGATGAGGACATTTTAGGATGTAATCTTGAAAGCGCTCCCATGCTTCTAGGATAGACTCATCATGTTGCTATTGAAAACTTGATATTTTCCCACGAAGAGCATTTTTCTTGCCCATGGGAAAGAATTTTGCTAGGAAATTGGTGGAGCAGAGTGCCCACATAGTATTCTTCTCCTTATTTGCATAAAACCACTACTTTGCTCTCCTTAAGAGTGAGAATGGGAAAAGGCGAAGTAGTATGGCATCTCTGGGAACATCCTTGATGGTGAAAGTGTTGCAAATCTCTAGGAAGTGTTGGAGATGAGCACTAGCATCTTCATGTGCCTTCCCACAAAACTGGCTAGCTTGCACCATGTTGATGAGCGCAGGCTTAAGCTCAAATGGCTTATCAATGTCTGTAGCAGGTCCAGTCCGGATGTTGTCCTTGGTTGGAGTCGAGAACTCATGGAGTGATTTTTTCACCATGGCTTCGAACTATGGTGTCAAGTTGCGAATTACTCTTTGGTGATCTTCCACTTTAGAAGGAACTTTAGACTGAATTGATGATGATGCTTGAGCTTTCTTTAGCTTGGCTTTAGTCCTTCTAAATAATGCTTTTGGATTATCAATAAAATTATCTGGAAGGTCAAACTTATTCATACATTACCCTACATATGATATAGAAAATAGACAAAAGACAAGGGTAAAGCTGTATGAGTAGAGAAAATGATGGTTTCACGATCACATTAGTGGATCCAAGTGATGGCTCATATCCTTTTGAATAGCTTAATCAACCTTCCCCGACAATGGAGCCAAAAATGCTTGTTGGCATTTCTTAGCGTCACTTAAGCTAGGTTGTCATCCCCAGCATGGTGCTAGAAATGTGGTATTAATTAAATGCAAATTCTCCTCTAGAAAAAAATATGAAATCCTCAAGCGCACAGATAATACCGATGTAGCATTTTAACCAGGAGTAAACCAGGTATCGTTATTTATATTTTTACCCATGGGAAGGGATAGCTAAGGATATGAGCAATGAGCATCACTACATGTGATAATGGAGAGTATAACCATGTCTTTGTCTATCTCTCATACATGGTAAGTGTCACATGAAATATATATATATATATAATGAATGGTAAATAATAAGCACATAGCCACATAATAAATGACAAGCACATCTCAATAGATTACTCTAAGTCTATATCACTAGCATGGAACTAGGACAGACTACAAGAATATATCTTAAGTTATTCTAACTATAAGTCATAGCATACAATGATTAGTGCAATTACACTTGCCAATCATGGCAAGACAAGGTTATATCTACGCATAGGGATATTACAAAGAAAGATGAAGAACATAACAATCACTTCCCTGTAATAGTTGTGTTCTACCTGTCCTATACTCGGGAGGAGGACTACAAAGGACTCAACAGGACTATCACTCCCGCGATCTACCTCACGATCCAGAATATAGGGTGCAATCGTAGGAAAATACAGTAGAGGCACCACGCCTACACAATATTTACCACTCACCCATTATATCAATGAGCAAGCGCCATACGATCCTGTACTTGAATATAATTCTAATCCAAATATGCCAAGCATATAACCAAATTAGACTAAGAACATTATAATTGAGAATATAAGAAAATAGAGCAAAGTCATATCCAATATAATAGAATAGTGCAAAGTCATTCATAGTAGCAGATGAACAATATGAATAACACATGAAATATAGAAGTATGAGAGAATTACCAAGAACTCTCTTGACAGATTCGGAAACCAAGCGAAACTTGACTCCTAGTTCTAATCCTATGTAGCTATGCTATAACTATGGAGATCTAATTGAGATGGTGGCTCTAGGGCTTGATCAGGGGCTTCTCTCTTGTTGAATAATGAATTGAATGAGAATTAGGGTTTTGCTTGGTTTTTGGATCTCAATAGATTACTCTAAGTCTATATCACTAGCATGGAACTAGGACAAACTACAAGAATAGCTTAGCTAGCCTCCTCAAATGCACCACGGTCGTTAGATCAAACCAACCTTGATACATGATGTAGATTTATCCTCAAAGGCAGTGGGGGCAGGATCCGTGAGACTGGACCTGATTGGTCCACGTAGGTGGGCGGGCGCCCTGCATACATGGCCAACCGGCCTCCGGTCTGGTCTAGTGTCTTCTGGAGTCTTCTAGAGTATTCTTGTGCATGAAGTCTTTCTCTCTATATAAATCTTACATGTGGGCCTTCTTTGGTCATTTCTTGATAACCCCCTACAAAAATAAATATTCACCAAAACTCGTGGAATTATGTCTGTGTAACCCCTATAGCTAGATGATATTTATATTTAGGTCCTCTTTCATGCTATGTTGATGATTAAAAATGACACTTATCTACCGTCAACAGCGATCCACCAAAACTTGGGCCAAAGGGCCACAGAAGGGGGTCGACCAACCTGGGCCTAGGTCGGCCGACCTGGGCCAAAGCCCATTCATGACCTGCTTCGAACGTTGATTCTCCATCGCTATTGAGGTCCAATCTTCACCGTAGATCAAAGTCAATTTGATCCGAGGGCTCTGGTTCATCCCACTGGCCTATATAAGTAGCCCTGTACCCCTTGAGCTAAAGGCATCCCTAAAACCCTAATTCATATTTTCCAGTGAGAATCAATTGGGAGGGGTCCCATGAAATGATCTACCTCTTAGAGATAGCCATCAAGAGAAGATTAGTCATGTAGTCCTCTAGAGATTCAATTAGTCTTTTAGATATAGAGGGATAGAGTGTGAGGGAAGAGTTTAGAGGAAGTGTCGATCTATTGGTGCTCCCTCTACGGCTTGTACCTGCGGGTTCAAGTTCCTCCAGAGCTTGCTTCTAAGATTCCTTTGGTAATCAACTTCTAACTCAAGTAAGTAACATTGTTTATATTATTCTTCAGGTTTGCGAGTCTCTTTTGAGTGCCTTACCTACGGCCGTAGTTTAAGGTATAATTCTAGTGTAAGAATGGTGCTTAGACTCAGGTTACTCGTAGATACACCCTACTTTCCAGATCAGTGGTAGCTCGCGAGGGTGACTTTACCTCATTGAAACTTCTATAGTTCACCTCCCGTTTGTAGGACTAGTAGGACCTAGTTGCTAAGGAAAGCATCCTCTACTAGTGTCTTTTCTGAAGTAATGTCCCTAGTTGAACAATACTAGACATAACTTGCGAGGGTTAGAACTAGAAGACCTTAGTGATCTTCTCTTTGTCCCTATCATCTCCATCCTTGATGCTTCTCATGGGTTAAGCATAGATTTAGTTGCACTCACACGTTTCCCTATGGATACGATATTTAAAGCCTCTAGGTGAAAGCTACAACGGTATCCGTGCGGTTACGAATCTTTTCTATGTGTGTTAGTAAATACCAACAAGCTTTCTAGCACCATTACTAGGGAACGGTTACTGAGTTAACTTTGAACCTAGCTTAACCTTGTATTATACTTTTATCTTTTCATTTTAGATTTTCCTTTTTGTTTTCATCCTTATGGATGCCATAGATTCCACTCCCATATACCAATATGCTGCACCCATGAGCACTAGTCATGGGCCAAACTAATCATCAAAGCCTATCCTAACACTTGCCTATGAGCTGCGCCTGTCTTTGGTTGCAATGGTCTAGAACCAATCCTTTTCAGGAAAGGTAGACGAAAATCCTTATCTTCACCTACAAGAGTTCGAATAGACCTTTGACTACCTCTGCAAAGAGGGTATGTTCAATGAGACCATAAGATGGAAGCTTTTTCCTTTCTCTTTAAAGGGAAGAGCTAAAAAATGGTATAATCAAACCGTAGAGAAGAAGTAGGGAGATTGGGGAACTTTGTGTTCTAGCTTTTGCTTGGATTTCTTTTCCATCTCTAAAGTAGTCAACCTTAGAACCGAGGTCCTATCTTTTAAATAAGAAAATAATGAATCTCTAGCCACATCCTAAGAATGTTTTAACTCTCTTATAGACTCTAGACCAGACTTAGCCTTATAAGACCCCATACTCCTTCAACATTTTTATGTGGGTCTTAGCAAGGATTTTAGGGAATCCCTTGATTTAGCTTCTAGAAGAGCTTTCCTTCATTTGTTTGCTAGTGAAGCAAGGTCTATACTTAATAAGATTAGTGAAAGACTCCTTGCACTAGCATTCATTATGAGCTCCTCGAGGAAGAGAAGGAATCATCTCCCGAATAAGAAAAGGAAGTTTTGATAGCCAAATCACAATCACTCCAATCCCAAAGTTTAGCTATCAATCCCAATCCACCAATACCCCAAAATCCAAATTCTCCAAGAGAAGAAGAAAGTCAATCTTTTGAAATTTCTTATGCAGGTGATCTGTTTGATGCTGATTTTGGGAATAGTTTAAACTTCTAGTCCCATAAGAGACCTTTGAGTGAATATAATTCAAATCCTCTCAAGAAGGGATCTCTGAGAAAGCGTCCTTATTCTCATATAGGACATCAGGAAGAATTCAAGGATGGCATGTCTAGTGATGCCATAGAAGGAGAGCCGAGCCATTTAGAAGCCAATCCTATCTTCTCTTCTATGCCCACATTAGATGTTTTATCTGAACCCATATCTCAACCCATCCTTAACCCTGATAATCTATCTTATGCTCTAAGTCTCATGATATCCCTAGGAATCCATTAAGACACCCAAAGCATAGGAGTCATGAAGACCATAAGGATGACCAAGAAGAGCAACGACAATAGCAGGAATATATTAAAAATTGCATGGAACATATGAAGAACACATATGCCATTGTCAAAGAATGGATGGACAAGGACAAAGCCTTATGGTTAGGATCCAAACTTGGCTTAGATCCAAATGGTGAGCTTAAATTAATCTCCTCAATAAACATGACTTATCCAAGTTGGGAGGAAGCCTTAGACGAGACTAACCCGAGAGATACCAATCCATAGGAAATCTTGGATAATAAAATGTCCAATGAATGTCATAGGCATGGAATGATGGAGACAATGATTCCACCTATAGACATTCATGAAGAAACACCCTTAGGGCTTGAAAAGGAAGATGACATCAATAAACATGGAAGTTACTTCATTAACATCTCATTGAATCCATGCTCATATGAGAAATCTTCCGAATCAATTGGTATCTCTAATATTTCCACACACGAGATCTTCAACCCCCTCATACTTCCTGTTCATAAAGACTTTGAAAGGGTGGTTGTAGATGCATGTGTTTATCGTAAATACTGCAGATCTCGTTGTGAATCTTGAGAAAAGTACGTGAAGATTGGTGTTGGAAGGGAAACCACTTCACCAATTCAAAACTAATTCAAAGGTTTCCCAAGGACAAGTTCTTGTCCTAAAGCAAGCATGAGCTTTCAACTTTTTGCCCTTGTGAGTATAGAAATATAGTTGCAAAAATATTCCTTCAGGTATTTTTGTCACTAACCATTCTAGGTTTAAAGCAAAAAGGATGAAGGATGATGACACAAGGTATGTCCAACCAATCATCGTGCAACATTGAATCATATCTATCCAAACTTGACTTTGCTTTGCAAAATTCAAGCTTGGGGTTAAAAAAAACTTTATGCCTAGTTGCTAATTTTGGTTGTCCCTATCTTTAAGCCATGCTCGATTTGTTAAACTACAATCATGCTTTTTCATCTCTAATTGAATAAATCTTTATAGAGCTTTCATGTTACCTTTACCTGCTATAGTAAGTTTTGGTTTGGATGTACTCGACATACTTCCAAAGGTTTTTTAAATTAAGCGAGGTGCTTAGGTTAAAATGCCTTTCTTAATCAAATTAGACATGGAGTCTTGTTTTTTTATTGAACTAAAACTCACTATAGTAGATACTGGATATTTTGCTAGACGAACTCCTTCAGGAAATTCTCAATTCAATCTGGATAAGTCAAGAGATGAATTCAAATAGGAGATGAAGCAAAGTACATGATGAACTCTAACAACTTTGCACAAGAAGACACAGCTCATTCCTCATATATGTAAGAACTATATACCTCATTCAACATGGATGGAAGAACTGTAAGTAATGTCACGTCCGTTTGCCTTGTCAGTGTCACAACAAAACATCCGTCGGACGCAGCATGCCAGTGTGGGCCCTCCCGCAGAGAAAACGAGGCGCGCAATTACTGGCGCACTAACCGGGAAAAAAGTGGAAACCAAAGGGATCGTGCCACATTTCTTGCGCATGTATCCCAAGAATCTCGGGGAGGTGGAACGACACAGTGAATGAGATAAATAGCCGGAGTGCGGTCGTTCCTCATTTACACCCAACAATCGCATTTGGCCAACCTCACGCCTTCTTCCTCCAGCCCGCATGCCCTAGCCATATTCCGCTGCCGCCATTGGCACACCTCGCCACCGTGAGGACTGATGTGCTCTCTGTACACCACCAAAGCCAAAGCAAAGAGGCAAGAGAGGCAGAGGATGGCCAAGACAGAGGCGTTGAAAAGGGCGGAAATGATGAGGAAGGAGTGGTGGAAGTCGAAGTCCACCAAATCTACCATCAACGACCTCGTCGGTCTAGGCGTGCTTCACAACCGGGAGCTTGCTGGATGGCGGCCAGCAGGCAGCGATAGCTACCCCAATCCCTAGCCTGGTGAGATAGTCATCTTTGAAGATTTCTTCAAGCGGGGTTTTGGGGTTCCTATCCATCCATTCCTCCAGGGTCTCTATTTGTATTACGAGATTGGGATTTGCAATTTGCATTCCAACTCGATTTTCCTTGTTTCTGTTTTCATCCACCTATGCGAGGCATATGGGGGAATCCAACCCCATTTCGACCTCTTTTGGTATTTGTTTTGCTTGAGGAAGAAGGGGTCCTAAGGCGGCTCTAAGATTGCCGGTGGGGTGAACCTAACCCTCCGAGAGGGCATGAAGCAAGAGTACATGAACTGCCCCTAGAACACTTCGCTTAGGAGACTGGTACAAGAAGTGGTTTTACATTCGCAAAGAGCCCGACAACGCAACATTATGTGAAGTCGGGTATATTCCAGACAAGAGAGTGTCCTAGAACAAGCGACCAGAGCTAGCCGGGCAGGTGGAAGAGTTGATGGCGCTGCTCCTATGTTGGGGAATTGACAAACTTCTCCACATCTTGCTTGAGGTGTGTTCTACTTGCAAAGACAAGGTAGAGATCAAGTGTACATGCTCTGTTGGTGGGAAAACACCAACAAAACCAAAACTTTATTTACTCTTTTCTAACCTTGAGCACATGGAGTAAGATAAGGTTAATGTTATGCGTTTTGTTCCATTGTAACATGGATAGTAAGATCAGAAAAATGAATATGAATGTAGCATTTAAACACATTTGACAACAGGGTTGATGGGATCAAGAAAGTGATGCTAGTAACAAGTTTAAAGAACTAAACATGTTGAGTTAATTAGGTTGGATTAAGTAAGGTTGTAACTCAAACATGTTTGGCTCTTCATTTATGTGCATACCAGAATTAGGGAAAACTTTTAAATTAGGACCATTTACCTTAGGATGTTACCTTTGTCATTGGAGTGTGAAGACACCATATGAGAAGGGTAGATGATGTGTGATGGTCCTTCCCTTTTGCTTGAAGTTTTCCTTGTATCTTGTGTTGTTCATGAACATCTTGTTTCCTATGTGACACTCCTTCTTTCTTATCCTTTTATCATGCCATCTTTCTGCACTTTGATCTTTTAACACCTTGTTAAACCTTCCACCTCACTCATTCTTATACCTACAATGAATTAGTAGACAACACATACCCAAAGGAATATACAATTTTAAAACACAAGTTGTTTGTCTAGAATTTTGTTATATTCCTTCTATGCTAATGGAAGCATGGTGTTGAAATTATTTTAGCATAGATTTTGTTTAGCACATTCTTATACAAGCATGGTTCAAGGTAGAAGGTAATTTGCAATGGAAGACAGAGTGAATGAACACATCAGTCAACTTTTTGTGACATCTTGATAGAGTTGGGGACTGGTTTGGCCACCGATTGTCATAGACCACCGAGCACATTATATTCCTCGACCAGGCTTGGTTACTCATCGACCATGTCTCATTCTGCTCGAGGACTCATCAACCATACCTCATGCTGTGCTCGGGGACTATTTCGACCACTCTCCAATGACAGCTCGACGCCTGATTTCCTCGGCTACATGTGCAATTGGACTCACATATAGTTGGGAGATAATTACTTTTTAGACCTTGCTACAAGGCTCATGCCTCACCTTCTAGCAAGCTTAGGAACTACATCGGTACGATGCACCTGTCAGTGCATCTCAGTATCAAGTTTCCATAGAGTTTCATTTTTAGACCCTAGCACCACGTGCCTACATCACCTACAACCAGGCTCAGGGACTAAGTGGGCACACTTCACCTAGCGGTGACTGTGTTTATTTTTCGACCCCTATGCTTTGATTACCCTGCTTACATTTCTTTTCAGAAATACAAGTGGGCACACTTCACTAGGAAGGAAATCTTTTTCTTTTTCTCAAGGGCACCATACATTCTTCGGACAACTTACTTTCTCCGGCAACAACAGTGCTCGACTATATTATAAGCTGGTCGGACACCTGCAACAGCTGCTCGGCTAGTGTTTGGACTGGTCGAAGATGTCAAGAACTCAAGCCTCACTGTTCGGAGAAGGTCAAGACGGCGTGTCACATCACAATGCATAGTGCTTGGGGACTAGCTGTGGGGGTATTAACCCCTATACCCCTATGGCTAGGCTTGGGCTAGCCTAGACCAGTGGACCCGGCCCATCAAAAGACGACACGTGGCCCAGTCGATCTGCTCGGCGTCCCACGCAAGGAAGGAAAGCAAACTTGGAGATCAAGCAAGATCTTGGTCGGTTAGGATAGGAATCCTTATCCAGCCAGCTATGGCAATTGTAAACGGGTAGGATTAGTTTTCAGATTTGTAACCCTGGCCTCCGGACTATATAAGGCAGGCAGGAGACCCCCTCAAAACACATCTCACTATATACAGCAATACAAATCAGACACAGGACGTAGGTATTACGCCCTCACGGTGGCTGAACCTGGATAAAAACCTTGTTGTGTCTTGCGTCGCCATCTAGTTCATAGCTTACACACCTGTCTACCGATAAATCACTACCTTGGGCATACCCCTTGGTAGACTGCCCACTAGGTTTCGTCGACAAGCACATTGATGAGCGTGCCACCAAAAAAGAGCAATGTATGGCACCGTCAAGGCCATGGACTCACATATGATGTGTGAAGTCTATGGCGCTGTTGGCCATTCGAGGAATGACTGCCCCGAAACCCATGGAGCCATTGCCTACATCAATAATGGGTTTAGCCAACAGGGAGGCTAGAATGGGTGGAATCACCAATCACGCCCACAACATCAAGGAGGTAATTTGAACTTCAACTCAATTTAGTCTTAAGCTAAGCAAAAACAATTGAAACTCTTAAAGAAAAGTTAAAAATTAATGATAAAATGATTGAGCTTATGAACTTTAAAATAGAAGGGTTAACTTCTTCTATGAACAACCAACTGAGATTTAATAAAAGGATAGAAACACAATTAGCTTAGTCTGTTGCTATACCTATTGTTGATTTGGGGGAAATTTTGGGGCAACCTAAAACTTCTCTCGAATCTATTAAAATGGTCTCAACGAGGTTTGGTAAGCCTCTATGTCAGGAAAGCTAAGATCATCTCACAGAATCACTATCCATCACCAAGAAAGAAGATCCTGGCTGCCCGACAATCACATGCTCAATCAGCCCACATGAAATCCACAATGCCTTCTGCGACCTTGGAGCAAGCATGAACATCAGGTCCAAGGTAACATATCATGAGATCCTAGGTGGACCATTGTCCACTATAAATTTTCAATTGCAGATGGCAGATGCACTACGAAAGTCAGAGGGAGTAGCCAAGGACGTTTTGGTAAAAATTCAAGATGCATATATCCCCATGGACTTTGTAATCCTCGACATGGGCCACAAGCAGAGGGTTCCCCCGATCCTAGGAAGACCATTTCTTAACACTACAAATGCAGTCTTACATGTGGGGTCAAGGCATATTAGTTTTCATATGCAAGGACAAACTATGAGATGCCCATTCAATGGGTTCAACAAAAACAAATAGCCCAAGACACAACCACTAAGTAGTGTTAAGCAGATATGGCAGGCAGAAAGGTCAACATCCGCATCTACTTCTCCAGACACAGATGAACCTTCAACAAGCAAGAACTAAAAGGAGAAGAGTCCTGCTCAACGGACATTAAAAGGAGAGTCCTCGCCGTAGGTAAATGGTAGTTATCCTATTTAATATTTTCATACAAATAAACATTGCTAGTATAGATAGTAATGATAAAAAATGATAAAAATATTTCATAAATATAATAACTTGATAAAAAGTTGGTTAATCTTCATAAGTTTTATATGAAGCATGTTTAAGTTTGAAGCACGGTTCATACGATCATGTCTTCATAGGCTTTCTAAACTAGCATGGTGCTTTGGTTAAACTACCTACCTTGATTAAATTTTGAATTTGATCATTGTCCTAAAACTTGCTAAATATGAAACTTTGAATGATAAACCAAACCAAAAATATTCATCTTATTGAATAAACTTTTGTTTATACTAGCATGCTTAGGTTTGAGAATATGATTTGATGCGATCATGTTTTCATAGACTTTTCAAATTAAGCATGGTGCTTAGGTTGACTAGTCTGCCTTGATCAAATTGAACAATTTGCTTAATTTGATCATTATTCCAAAAGCTGCTAAGTATGAAACAAGGATAAAAATATAAAAATTCAAAAACAAATAAATAATAATAGTAGTAGTAATAAAATAATATAATAAATAAAATAAAATAACAAACAACTTCCACTCCAAACATATGTGTTGTAAAAATGTTGATTCCATCCTTGTTGAAGTGATGAATAGATGCTCTGTCTTATGTTTTAAACTACGCCTAGCTTATAGCTTAGTCTTCTCCAATGTTTGACTTTATTGACTTAAAAAATGTTTACCCTAAAAAACTTGAAACTTGTGGGTGTAAAATGCTAAATCTGGTCTAAGTAGTTGTTTGACATGAAATAGAGAAATAGACCTTGCTATGACTTTGTTCTAAGAAAGACTTGACATCCAGAGATTTCATTTTCAAAAACTAAAATTAAAAGTTCCTCAATGATCCAAAATTCCTACTAAAGCCATATCACACATTCATATACAAAACCTTAGTCATATGCTACTTGTCTTCATGGTGAGCTTTGTCAAATTGTTGTGACCAATGTGAGATTCTTTTCATGCACCTATGATCAAGATCCACGTACACTTTATAAATAAAACTCTATGTCAAATATTTTTCTCCAAAAGTTATCTAGAAAGTATGGGCTATGAAAAAAAGAATATATATGAGAATAAAAGATGCCAAGCTAAAAGAGCATGAGCAAAAAAAATATAGAAAAAGAGGGAGAAAACAATGGGTACCTTGATGCCCGCCAAAAAAGAGAGAAAATAATGGGTGCTCCGACACCCGCTAGTGAGAATAAAGATAGCCCATACTCTCAAAGATTTCAAAAAGAGAGAGGTATGACATTTGAGTTCATAAAAAAATACAAAAATATTACACACTTGCACAATCTTGATCAAGGTATATGACTAGTCTCTCCTATGGTCTAGTTTTTGACTTAGCAACATGACATGATGCAAGTATGCCACTTTTATTCCTACCAAGCTCCACAAAATTCTTATTAGATGGTAGGATGAAATAAAGGCAAAGTAAAAAAGCCTTTGGCGAGGAATACATACACTTTTGAGCGATCGAGTGTACCATTTGAGGAACTACATTTTGAATTTCAAAACTTTTCAAAAACCTCCAGAAAGATAGTCAATCGAAAGAAAAAATGATAAGAAGGTCTGTTTATCTATTCTATTTTGCAACCACCCAAGACTTGGACAAGGCCAAAAAGCTGCATAGGAAACAAGGTAATAACGGGTGAGCAACAATCCAATTCATTCAAATTGTGGTAGAAAACTTTGTTATAAACCTGGCATATTTGAAATATAATTGGCATAGTAGCAACTCCTGATCAACAATCAATGTCTTAGCTTTTGCTCGAGGATAAGCAAAGGGTAAGCTTGGGGGAGTTTATTGGCGGTCGTTATCGACATATTTATGCTGCCAACATAAGCCCAAAAAGGAGGAAAATATACATCAATACACACATATACATACGATTCTGACCTATTTCCACTTGTACCAGTAGAATTGATTTGAAAGCAGAAACAGGCGTCAGAATCAAGTGAAACATAGAAAAGAAGCCGCTTTCTGGAAAGCGTAAAGGGGACAATAGGAGGAAGGAGCCCAACTAGAGCCAAACCTAGGCCAACCCCCTACACACACTGATCCAGGCCCAAAGGAGAGTCGGTAGCACAAAGCAGATGCCAAGGGAGGCCACCCTAGGCGCGCACGCGCCCTAGGCGTGGCCACAGCCCCCTGGCACCCCTCAGGCCCTTCCTCCATGTGTCGACAGTGATCAATGTGGAGGCTGGCGGTGCGGGGTGGATCTAGGGAATATTACCCCCAACTGACTAGGCCAAGCCCTTATATAAGAGATGGGAGGGGTGCCACACACACACACACCACAACTTGGGAGCACACCTCACTCCACTCTCCACCTCCACTCTTTAGCTTAGATTAGGAGTAGAAATAGTAGAGGAGCAAGGCTTGAGCCACCAAGGAAAGCTTGTCTCCTTGGAAGAAAGGATCTTGGGTATGAATAATACTACTATGTTTTCTTCCAAGTTCAAGCTTTCATATCTTTTATATAGTTGTGCTATAGAACTAGAGTATAGTTTTCTTGTTATAATCTTGACATATGAACTAGCATATAGTTTGTGTGTGATGACCTTAACATGTTCATATGACATGATCTTAGCATATGAACTAGACTATAGTTTCTATGCTAGGGTTTCATCATAGAAAACTTTATGCTTAAGCATTCATACTATATGTCTGTTGGGGTTTAGAGCTAAGTACAGGTGACGGTTCATCATGCCTTCGAGTAGGCCCAAGTTCTTTACCTGTTGATCTATAGGGTCGGGGACCGCAGGGGACTTTGGTGGTCACTATATACACATGCGAGGTGCTCAGGTATATAGGGGCAGGTGATTGCATTGCCCTTTCTATGGTCAAGGTGTAGGTGGTAGGTGGTGATAGCCCTGTCCATCCCTTGAACTCCCCCACGTTCGTCTAGGGTGTAGGAGTCTAAATTGTCATATGAGGTTGATGGCAGACCAGTACTCGGTGTCCTCCTGACCCATTCTCATACATAGCTCTAACTCTTAACCATGTATATGTATGATCATCAACTGTTCTTTGCACGGCTGTATTAGACATGCCTACTCCACCTAGGAACATTCTTTTATTCTTTGTTTTCTTTTTTATCCTTGAGATTAGCCCATGTGTGTGTCACTCTATCTTATGCTTATCATGACTTACCCCTGTACTAAGTACTTATCTATTACATAGTCATATTATCTTGTCCATGTCCCTACTAGAAACTTATACACCGTGCCTTCCTTTGGGAAAAATATAAATAACGATACCCTGAATACTTCCAGGTGAAATGCTACAATGATAGATCTGTGCGCTTACGGATAACATCTATAAACGTTAAGACCTATTAGGCATTTCTAGCATTGTTATCATGAGTGGGTCTAAACTCCCATTCTTGGTAATGACATGACGAAATGCCAACAGTCCTCCATATGGCGATGAGTGGCATCATTCAATGATCTCGATACCTTCCTCTGCTAGTACACATCTTCTGAGCAAGCCGTCAGAGCAAACTCTGGAGAGGTACGGTGGATCCCATATATGGAGACAACTTTCATAGATAAGCTTCCTTTTGTTCTCCACTGGTGGTACATAACTTGCGACCATAAAGTTGACAATATTCACGTACCAAGGGTCTAATCTGGTGATCTTGAGGACCATGTCATCCCTCAGCAAATCAGTAATGGACAGTTTCTACGAATTCTCAAACTACATTCTAGACAAGTGATCGACAACAAAATTTTCTACTCCCTTTTTATCTTTCATTTCTAGGTCAAATTCTTGGAGTAGCAAAATCCATCTTATTAGTCTAGGTTTAGCATCTTTCTTAGTAAGCAAGTATTTCAAAGCAGCATGATCAGTATAAACAATCACCTTAGCTCCTACTAAGTAAGATCTAAACTTATCAATCGCAAAAACAATAGGAAGGAGTTCTTTTTTAGTTGTTGCATAATTAAGTTGAGGTCCTGTCAGGGTTTTACTAGCATAAGCAATTGCATGATGCTGTCTATCTTTTGTTTGTCCCAAGATTGCCCCCACAACATAATCACTAGCATCAGACATAATTTCAAAGGGTAGCGACCAATCTGGGGGTTGAATGATTGGTGCAGAGATGAGTGCTTCTTTAAGAATGCTAAAAGATTTCAAGCATACATCATCAAATTCAAAGGGAACATCATTAGCCAAAAGATTTGTCAATGGTCTAGCAATATGTGAAAAATCTTTTATGAAACGGCAATAAAAACCACAATTACCAAAAAACTTTGGATCCCTCTGATATTCACAGGTGGAGGTAGTTGTACAATTACCACAATTTGAGCTTATCTATCTCAATCCCTCTTTTGGACACTAAATGTCCAAGAACTATGCCTTCTCTAACCATGAAATGAAAATTTTCCCAATTAAGGACTAAGTGCTTTTCTTCACATCTTTGCAAAACCTTGTCTAAATTTTTAAGACAACCATCAAAAGTTTTCCATAAACAAAAAAGTCATCTATGAAAACTTTCATGATTTCTTCAATCATATCAGAAAATATAGACATCATGCATTTTTTAAAAGAAGCTAGAGCATTACATAATCTAAAAAGACATTCTACGATCAGCATATGTTCCACATGGACATGAAGTGGTGGTTTTGCATTGGTCATCTAGGTGGATTGGAATCTAGTGATAACCTGAATACGCATCAAGAAAACAAAAGAAAGAGTGGTTTGACAGTCGCTCCAATATTTCATCAATGTGGGGCAACAAAAAGTGATTTTTCTTGGTTGCCTTGTTAAGTTTTTGGTAATCAATGCACATCCACCAACCAGTGATAGTTCTTTAGGGGATTAATTCATTATTTTCATTTTTAACAATAGTCATGCCCCCTTTTTTAGGCACAACTTGAACAAGGCTTACCCACTCATAGTATGGCATAGGATAGATGATCCTAGTGTGCAAGAGTTTCAAGACCTCTTTCTTAACAACCTCTCTCATTGCGTTGTTAAGCCTACGTTGGGGCTCCTTAGAAGGTATAGAATCTAGATATATAGGGATGCAATGGGTGTAAAGAGCAAGGCTGATTCCCTTAAGGTCTTGGAGTGAATAGCCAAAAGCAGAACGATGCTTTTCTAGAACAGTTAGCAAGTGTAAGGATTCTTCCTAAGGGAGTTTATCACTTATGATCATAGGACAATCCTGATCATTATGGAGAAAAGCATATCTAAGACTAGAAGGCAGGGGTTTAAGCTCGATGGAGGGCTTAGGTGGTTCTAGCAATTCATCTAGAGATTCAGGGTCTGTGGGTCCTTCATCTTCCTCCTCAATGAAGAACTGGGCATCATCTTCAAAGTTAGGTTCAATCAAGTCATTAAGAGATGCAACCTTAACCTCTTCCATTGGGTCTTGCTCGTGAATAGGCTCAATCTTAGCATTTAAAGAGTGAGTGATGGGCATAGAGAGCTCAAAGTTTCTCCCAAGTTTTATGTTCAGCTTTCCCATTTGGCCTTCATGGATAAATCTTTCTATTGGTTGTCCTATCAATAGGTTGAACTCCATAACATCAAAGGTATAGAAATTCAATTGCACTTTGGTTCCATTTACCAAGATAGGAAGGGCACAAAGAATTCCCAAACTTAGGAAAATGTGTCCTGAAAGACTTTTTAGCAACTTGGTTGTTGGGGCTAATGGCACGTCTTTTAATAAATCATGAGCAAAAACCGAAGACATGATGTTAACACCCACAACCAGATTGTAAAGAGCATCAAAAGAGTCTTTGTTGATTTGGCAATGAATGGTAATAGAAGGTGAGTCTAAATGAATCACTTTAGGAGAAAGCTCTGATTCTTCTAACCATTCATTGCTCATAGTGGACACTAGCTCTTTGCTTGTCTTTTTAAGGAAAGCTTTCTTAGAAGGGTCTAAAGGTTCTGCATGAGATGATGATTTCCTAGGCTGCTGAGGTTTCCTCATCATGTGGTAATTCAAGGTATTTCCATATTCATCAAAAAGTTCATCCTCGAATTCATGCATAAAATCTGAAATTGGAGTTTCCTCCTTTTTCAGCGGTTTGGGATCTGGAATAGCTAAAGTTGATGATGGTTCTAGTAAAGATTCGGGTTCAGCTATTTGGGATTCTTCCTCTAACAACTTATCTCTTTCATCAGAAAGGTCTTGTAAGATTTTTATGAGAATGCTTCTCCCCTTTTCAGTGGAGACATGCATGAACAAACCTCCTGAAGCCGTATTGAGGTATTCTATGGTTTGTCTATTAAGGCCCATAAAGAAGTATTGGAGAATAATAGGGTCTAGAATGGCAAGGTTAGGGCCAGAATTAAGAAGAGTATTAAAGCACTGCCATGCCTTACCTAGAGATTCTTTCTTCTTTTGTTTAAAAGTTAGAACCTCTATATGAAGTTTGATAACCCTATAGATGGGAAAGAATTGTAAGCAAAAGCTAGAGCATAAGGCTTCCTAATTTCCTTGGTTATTCCTAGTGGTGAGCATATACCAATGTTTAGCTCTTCCCATCAAAGAGAAGGGAAAAAACTTCCATTTTAAGGTCTCCTCTGACATGCCTTTAATGTGTAGGCATGCACATGTCTGCTCAAACTCACGTAGGTGGGAATAGGGGTTTTCATGACTTTCGCTAGAAAAAGGTTGATCTTGAACCATATTGATTAACCGTAGGCGTAGCTCATAGCCAGGTGCTAGGATAGGTTTTGAAGATTCGACTGGTTGTAGGCTTGTGCCCATGGGTGCACCATAGTGGTATATGGTAAAGATAAAAGATAATACAAGATTAAGCTAGCTAACTCAGCAACCATTACTCGACAACAGCGCTAGAAATGCTTGTTGGTATAAATTAAAGGCACACAAAATATATCCACAAGCATACATATATTATACCGTTGTAGCACTTCACCGAGAATAATCAAGTTTTAATATCGAATCCAAAGGAACGGTGAGTAAGAATAACTAAGTCTTAACTTAATCCAACTTCACAAACAAAGGTTAGGGATAAGGAGTGTAAAGGAGAATAATGAGGTCTTCTAGTTCTAACTTCGGTAAGCTTTGCCATCTATTGTTCTATCTGGGGAGATGTCTTATAAGGAACAAATGTAGAGTTTTTTCCCTAAAAGTGATCGAATTCCTACTAGGCCTACTAATAGGAGGTAGGCTATAGAGGATTCAACAAAGCTATAAGAGTCACCTTTGCGAGCTACCACCGATCCAAAAAATAGGGTGCATTTATGAGTAATCCTAGTCTAAGCACTATGCTTACACTATGAATACTACTTTAATCAAGAGCCACGAAGATCAAAGCACTCAAAAGAGAGTCGTAAACCTGAAGAACAATATGAACAAGATGCTTACCTGAATTAAAAGTCGATTACCAAAGAAATCTTAGAAGCAAGCTCTAGAAGAACTTGATCCTGTAGAATACAAGACGTAGAGAAAGCACCGACAGGCCAAAACTCCTCCAAAACTCTTCTCTCTCACTCTATCTCTCTTTCTCTAATACAAGACTAGATCCTATGGAGGACTAATCTTCTCTTGACTACTAGCCTAGATCCTGGTGGAAATATGAATTAGGGTTCCTGGCTTTTTAGCTCTCAGGATCAGACTTGGATATACTCTAGGGGCTACAGGCCTGTATTTATAGCCCTGGGGGTGCAATGTGAGCCTTTGGATCAAGCTGACTTAAGGGATGGTGTAGATGTAATCCTAGGAGGCGGTGGAGGAACATTCTAGAAGCTATTGACAAGTGGGGCCCACTAGAGGTCGGGCAACCTAGGGAGGAGTCCGAGCGGACCCACATGTCATAGACATGTGGTCTTCCTTGGTGGAGAGCCTCCTAGAGTCTTCAGAGTCTTCCCACATAGGTGCCATGGTATAAATCCATGTTTTCCTTTGATAAATAGGTCCCCCTTGGTAGTTTTCTTATTAAATCTACTGGAAACACAGGTTCACCAAAACTCACGGAAACTATTAGTTTAAACCTCCTATTCTATGATATTGGTCTATTTTCATCATTTATGCAAGGTAGGTTGATAGTTTATGATGTATGTTAACTATCGTCAACAGTAGCAGACAAACTCCAATTACCGCCAGAATTGAGTGCTATTTTTAATGTATTTCATGTCTCCCAACTAAATAAATGTTTACAAGTTCTGGGGGAAAGAGTTGAGACTGCTGATATTAGGATAAAATCAAACCTAGCCTATGAAGAGAAGCCCATATAGTTGTTAGATACCAAAGAGAGGATAACTCGAAATCAGGTGATCAAGTTTCACAAAGTCATATGGAGCAATCATAGTGAACGGGATGCAACTTGGAAAAGGGAGGATTATCTACGAGAGGTTGACCCCGCTTTTTTATGAAGAATGGTAGGTCATTCAAATATCGGGACAAAATTTCTATAAGGGGAAAGGCTGTAACACCCTAGGTGTTAAGCTTGCATGTGCACTTGCATTGCATGAAATATGAGCATGTGCATTCCGTCGGGTACCAGAATTAGGGGTACCCAAATCCTACAAATAAAAAGAACCAACCCTTGAGGAATCCACACCCTAAAAACTCCTAAAAAATTGAATCAAGGCTCCACTATGCCGACACAACAAGCCAAACCCGCATACGGAAGAAGAGAGGGCACCCTCGACTACGTTCCGACTCGCTCAAGGCTCGCTCGACGGGAAGCCTCGATTCTAGAAAATCTTTGACTAGCATGACCCAGGGTCGAGCCGGTCGACCCCCCTCTCTCATTCACCTACTCGCTGACAAAAGCATTTAATGCCACCACTTCCACCTACGTAGCTACAGCGCCATAGGCATGGGAGTGGCATCCGCATCTTATCCTAGTTACTACTACCCATCCCAGGATGGGCGATGAAAAGTAGCACTATTCATGCCATGACTAGCACTGTCCGACCATCATGCCCCAAGATTTTTGGGGCTCAGCCTTATCCGCTTCTCGTCGACCCCCCTCGGCTATGTCCTGTCTCGGGCTCGACCACCATCGGTCAACAAAGGGACTACGCCCGTATGACGACCATAGGGAACTGCATGTCATCAACAGCACCCGGGATGTTCCACCGTCCCGTCATCAGCATCGTCACATCGCCCTAGGGATGGCCTGCATACATCGGGGCACGTCGCTACAGTAACATCTGCAACACTTGTCCCGCCTTCTCCTCCAAGGCACCCCTAGGGTTTTATGTAGACTTAGACCCTCCCCTTGAGTCAATAAAAGGGGAGGGTAAAGAACTCCCTGGGGGGGAGAAATTAACAACAGAAGATAGAAACAGATCACTTCCAGATCTACATCTCAAGCAACTCTTCATTTTTCACTTCTAAGACTTGGGACTAGCTCCCTCTCTCACAGCTTGTAACCCCTACGCAGGCACTTCGGTGCAAGGAAATACAACACTCTCTTTCTCTGCTGGACGTAGGGCCCCCTTTGCCCAAACCAGGATAAACCCCCATGTATTCTCTTTGCATCACCATTCAGATTAGAGAGCACGCAGCACGTATTCACTCATCAGCTTAGGGCCCTCTCGGGTCCAAACACCGACAGTTGGCGCGCCTGGTAGGGGAGCGCTGCGTGTCAACATCGCTTTCCTGCCATTTTTCTGGATGGCTGACTCCGAACATCCACTTCCGCTGGCTATAGTGATATGGTTCGGGAGTTTGGAGTTCATGTCCCTCGGTTACGGCTATGACATGGTCCTCATCCCTCCTGGACACACAACCAACCATGACTACGAGCTCTCCCAGCATGGGAGAGCGCTACGCCAGTATCACCGTTCCTGCCGGGCTTGTACAGCCAGGCGACGGCATGCCCAGCGTAGCCATCATCATCGTCCCATGGAGGGTGATGCAATGCTCCGTTCTAGCGCCCCTTAGCTCGACGCCCATGCAGCATCTCTCGTTGAGGACCTGCGTAGGATGAGCTTGGCTTCGGGTGAGACACCGGCGGGGTGTCCTATCATTCCACCATCCGGTGTGGCTCCTCTAGTCAGATCAAGATTAGTTTCTCCGACGGTAGGGTCAATGCCGCCACGGACATTCCCATATGGGCTAAACACGACTGCCCAGTAGTATGCTTCCTCCGTAAGCACCAATATGGGCGCTTATGAGGAGCTCCTTGGGCACCATCTACGTTCTACCCTTGACCTCGTAGCGTCTACACCAGCTTCTGAGTACTAGGACTCTACGGAGACCCCTGGAACGGAGCACCGTGTGATTGCTTCCTGCCACTATGACCCCAGAGATCGATGACCTCACATGCATCCATCGTATTACAATTTTGACACCCCATCTCCAACTCCGCTGATGATAGCTATGATCTGACTCGCAAATGCTTCCACATCGATAGGGGTATCGCGTCGGATTTAGAAGCCAAGGCAGCCATTGGAGGGAGCAACGCCACACCACCTCACATTGAGCTCCCTGGCACAAGAGACGAAGCCCAATTCCTTGGTGCAGACCAAAGAGCACAACTTGAGCAGATCCAAGAATTGCAAGCCATGCTTGACGAGGAACGAGAAAACCTACACCTACTTCAGCAAACCCTCGAGCAGGAGCGCGCGCCGCGCGCATGTGGCAGAGGAGCTCGAGAGAGAGCCCGTAATGTCAACATCACATTATTGAGGACCGGGTGGGTGAACCCCTAGTCTTCAACCGAGCCAGCCAGAACATTGTCGCCACTGCCATGCTTCTGCGCAATATGCCTGAGCCATCTACCCTCAAGGCCCGTCGGGCCCGCAATGAGATTCGAGGTCTCCTCGAGGTTGCAGCCATGCAGCAGGGCGAGAGTTCTGCCTTGAGACACCATGGGCTTGCATCAGAGCAGCCTGTGGAGCCCTCCCTACATGAGAAAGAGGCCTAGGTTCATCCCGAGCCTGCACCACAAGGGAACAAGGCAACCTCTGTCCGTGAACACGTCGTCGACAATTGCGAACCCCGAGACACCCGTGATGACATCAACGAACGCTGCAGGCGTAGAAGTGATGATGGTGCATCTCGAGGCTATCACATGCATAGGGGCAGGCATTATGATAGCTCAGAGGATCGCAGTCCATCTCCCAAGCCGCTGGGCCCTCGAGTGTTTAGCAAGACCATTCGTAGGACCCAGCTTCTGATCCAGTTTTGCCCTCCAATAACTCTCACCAAGTATAACGATGAGACCAAACCTGAACTTTGGCTTGCTGATTTCCGCTTGGCTTGTCAGTTGGGCGGGGCCACTGATGATCGTATCATCATCCGATAGCTTCCCCTATTTCTATCGGACACCGCTCGAGCGTGGCTCGAGGACCTCCCACCTACACAAATCCACAACTGGAATGACCTGGTGAGAGTGTTCAAAGGAAACTTCAAGGGGACCTACATGCACACTGACAACTCTTGGGACCTTAAGAGTTGTAAATAGAAGTCGAGCGAGTGTCTCCATGACTATATCTGGCGTTTCTCCAAACAACGCACCGAGCTTCCCAATATCACCGACTCCGACGTCATCATGGCTTTTCTCTCTGGCACCACCTGCAAATAGTTGGTCTGAGAGTTGGGCCACAATACCCCCATCACTGCCAACGAACTAATGGTCATCGTCACCAACTACGCTGCCAGCGAGGAGGCAGTTGGTGCCATCTTTGGTGGTGACCAGGATAAAGGGAAGCGCAAGGACGAAGAACCCGAGGGCTCCAACCAGGGTGCCAAGAGGAACAATAGGAAGAAGAAGAAGAACCAGCAGGGCAAGCGCAAAGCCTCGGCTGACGACCTCGTCACCGCTGCCGATCGCAAGAAGCCTCGAGGTCCCCCCGGTGGGGGCATCTTCGACAAGATGCTCAAGGAACCGTGTCCCTTCCACAAGGGACTCATGAATCACAATCTCGAGGATTGCCACATGCTTCGGAGATACTTTGAAAGCTTAGGCATCAAGAAGGACGACAAGAAAGAGGACCCCAAGGAGAAGGATGATGACAAGAACAAGGGGTTTCCTGAGATCCATGACTTTCGACCGTGATGACCATCTGGACTATGTCCCCAATCCTGAAGTCTACCCACTCGTCGTCGATCCCATCATCGCCAACACGTGCCTCACTAAAGTGCTCATGGACGGTGGTAGCAGCCTCAACATTATCTACGCCCAGACCCTCGACCTCCTGGGAGTCAAGAGGACATAGCTCCGACCCAGCATCGGGGGCTTCCATGGAGTTGTGCCATGGAACGAGCAGAGCCCATCGGGTAGATCGACCTGCCCGTCTGCTTTGGCACCCCCTCCAACTTCAGGAAGGAGACCCTCACTTTCAAGGTGGTTGGATTCCATGGGACCTACCACACCATCCTTGGGCGCCCCTGCTATGCCAAATTCATGGCGGTTCCCAACTACACCTACCTTAAGCTCAAAATGTCAGGCCCCAAGGGTGACATCACCATCGGGCCCTCCTATGAACATGCCTACGAGTGCGACGTAGAGTGCGTCGAGCACGAAGAAGCCGTCTTGGAGTCGGCAACCCTGGCGGCAGACCTCAACGGTTTGGCCAAGGAGATCCCCGACCCCAAGCGCCACGCTGATAATTTCGAGCCCGCAGAAGACGTCAAGCTCGTACCCCTCGACCCTGCCAGCTCGGACGAGAGGGTGTTGAAAGTCAGCACCACCCTTGATCCCAAATAGGAAGTAGTGCTCGTCGACTTTCTCTGCGTGAATGTCGACATATTCACGTGGAGTCCCTCAGATATGCTGAGCATACCTCGGGAAGTCACCGAGCACGTCTTGGAGATCCGAGACGGCTCCAAGCCGGTGAAGCAACGCTTGCACCACTTCAACGAGGAGAAGCGCAAGGTCATCGGTGAGGAGATCTACAAGCTTTTGGAGGCCGGATTCATCAAGAAGGTTCATCATCCTGAGTGGTTAGTGTCATAGAACCGTCCAAATTATAAGAGCACAAGTACAAAAACAATCACCGGAGTGATCAAATTCTCGCACTTGAACCCATATAACTCTGGTAGTCCAATGAAATCACGAGGGATTTCAAACCAACCAACATACAAGCCAAGATCGTAGTGATTCAACATAACAAGTCACATGTTACAACCATTTCACAAGTAAATCAATATACATCGGAGTTCAACATAGTTATTACAACTTAAGTTCAAAAGTAGCAGAAGCAAAGTAATTTGAAACTAACAACACCCTTATTTCAAATACATGCCAGTACCAAGGTCGACTTTCAACAAAAGCATTAGAGAGAAGATAACTCAGATGGATCATGCCCATGATCACACTCTGCCACAAGGCAGGAGCCAACCAACTCTTGCAGCCGCCATGATACATCACAACCTGCAACAAGTGGGGATAAAACCCTGAGTACGAGAAGGTACTCAGCTAGACTTACCCATCAGAAACCAAAAATAAAGTGACACCAAGGATCATGCAAGACTGATATGAAGTGGGGCTAGCTTGACAACATTTTGCATAAAAGCTTAATATAGATGATCAATCATTAATGCTTAAGCATCAAGTTAATTATCATTAACCTATCATCTATATTAGAACCTATACTAGAGCACTCACTTTATTAGGAGCAAACAATATTAACCATAGCAGGTATAAATTGAGGCAATATTTCCATCGTGATCCAATTAACCATCAGTTCAATTTAATTGAATCTACGTTGCCGCTGCTCAAGTCAAGTGCTCACTAACCGGGAGCGACGGCGATTCGAATCAAATTTCTATCCAGCTAGAGTGGTATTTCTAACACTCACCGCGCAGGCCCCTGCCAGGGTCGCACAAGCCACCTTTCGTACGATTCAGGAGTCGCGGGTTCGAATGATGCCGCATCCCCAAGGGTGACACTCTGCCAGGTGCTAGGGACTCTAACCCCCCCTTGGTCTCACGCCAATGTCCCCAAGCACAACATTTCTCTCCTCCAAGATGCGACCTACCATTCGACTCCCAGCCTAAACCAAATTACTTGGCTTCACGATCGGAACGACTTATCCGGCCAACTAAGTGTTAGACTGCGTTCAACATGACTCAAGGACGTACAGCGAATCGGTCCTTAAACGACTCAGACAGGGATAGATTCACACCCAAGACCTCCATGCCTTGTCGCTTCACTATCATCATCCCGCCTGGTCTCATTTCATTTTATTAACACATGGTTCCATTCCACGATAGCACATATAGCCAACCGTGCCATATATGAACATCCCTGTATCTCGCAGGTGACAGGAAATCACCTGACTTCTACCGCTTAAAGCAGGGCTAAGCATCTACTCGATCCTAGTCTATGTAGGATTCAAGGATTCATATATCTGGACAAGGAATGATATAATGTAGCAAGGGTTTCCAACCAACTCCTACCACTTAATGCAACAATACGTATAACATATATAGAATTAATTGCTTTAAAGGTAGGAGGCTTATAATGCTCCGGGGCTTGCCTGGGATCCGACTCAAGTTAGAGTGTGTCAGATGAAACCCGCTTGGCGAGCATCCTCCATTCCCGTGCTTCACGTGCTTCATCTAACGTACCTAAATGAGGTGCAACAATGCATATGTATGAATGCATAGAAGTGCAATAAACAAAGTAATCAAATAAGCATACCAAAGTTCTCATAAACACCTAGAGCTAATTAACTTAATCCTCACTAAGGCATAACATAGAAGAGGACAAGCACATCAATCAAGGCACAAGTCTTATAAGATTACAGGGTACCAATCCAAGTATCTAGTAACAACACCAACACACTTATGTAACTCAAACTATACTTAATAGAAAGGCTCAGATTTGCAATCAGCATGAACAGTCTAGAAATCACATCATTCCAGAAGCTACACAATTCCAAATGACATGCAAGAGGATAATCTGGAAATCTTATGAAATTGTATACTATTCATTAAATATTCACTAAGCCTAATTCCCAAGTTAAATAGGCCGAAAAGATAAAACTACAGAATCTGGTCTGCTCCAAACAGAGAGCAACCAAATCTGGGATCTGACTTTAAACAGCTATAACTCAAAAACTACTTAGTCAAATGCCACCAAATTTTAACACAAGCTAGATACATGAATTATATACAACTTTGCTATAGACAAGATGCTCAGAAAACATCAATAACATGGGGTAATTTACATTGCCCCCAGAACTGTCCAGAAACTAATAATTGCAAAAAAAAATAATTATTAACATATGTTGCAAACATATAATTGTGCAAAACCAACTTTACTAACATTTCACACATGACTAATGAACACCAGAAAACATAGTGCCCATTCCTAAATAAATTCTTTTAATATATTTTCTTACTTTATTTAGATAATTAGGTGGAATTATGAACACCTATCAAAAGTGCATAATAAATTATACCAAAATTACAGTGTCCTAAAAATGCTACCAAAAGTCTACTGTCCAAATTTCAAGCCATTTGGATAAGCATATCAACCTCTATAAAAAAGACAAATAGCTATTGCAATAAATCATGTGAGAGCAAGTTAAACCTAAAACTCCATATTTTCTATGAACACATGGCCCTAGCATGAATCAATATGATAGATAAACATCATACTAAGGTAATGGAACAACATTTTCCATTTTATCATTTATATATTATTTATAAGCTATTTATCAAGCCATAAACAAGTTAAATCAATAACTTGACCATTCAGTAAGCAATGACCAAGAAATTTATACCACAGTACATTCATAGCATGGAAAGACTACCATAAAAATTTCACATCAGTTGGAGCAACACAACTCAAGATATAAAAATGACAAGCAATATAATGTAGATTTCCTTATTTAACAAGGTCAAATCAAAACCTTAAGAAAACAGTGAACAACTAGTGTGTTTGATATTTTTCCTAGCAAGCACATGTCATCACAAAATTAACAAAATAAGAATCACTATTTTTGGAGTTCTAAAGCTCAAGATATGGCTCTGGTCAAGTTTATAAGCATTTCTAGAGCACTTTTAAAGCCTAAATAAAGACATCAGAAAACATTTACAAACATGCACATTTTATGACTCTACTGCATAGATCTCCTCTCAAGGTTTCCAAAAAGTCCACATTTACCATTTTTGGACTTTCCTAGTAGGAGATATGGATTTTACAAGATTTGGCACAAATTCTGAAAAATAAAAAAAAATAGGAAACCACTTTACCCTTGGCGTGCTAGGCGTACCCGACTGTGCACCCGAATCAGTCACCACTTAAACTGACATGTGGGACCCGCTATTTCGCTGGGCCCGCTTGTCATCCACCGGAGAGAGACAGAGAGGAGAGGCGCGGTCTTCTTCTCCATACCGTCGGCAGAGCAGGGGAGGGAGGACACCGGTCGGCCGCTAGGCTCGGCGAGCCGGGCGGCGCTCCAGTGGCGAGCGGTGGCGGCGGAGCACGCTTGGGTGGGTCGAGGATGAAGAGGCGGACGTGGTGGCAGTGGGTGCAGCGATGAACATCGACGGTGAGCTCGGCCCAGAGCTCGCGGCCATGGCGGACGCTTGGCTCGTCAGGCAAGGGCAGAGGGACACGACGGCACGGCCCGGCAAGGACAGGCAGGCGGACGCGCGGTGCCGGTGTGCCCTTGCGACGATGGTGGCGCGTAGCTAGGGCAGTGGTGGTAGGAGCTTGAGCTCCTTTCGGCCATTCATGGCTGCGGACGGCCATGGCGAGCAGAGGGCGAGGAGAGAGGGCCGAGTGAGGGAGACCGGAGGGGGCTCGGGTTCTTTCCCTTTTGTCGAGCACGGGGGCGAGGTGGCGAGCATGCAAGTGTGCGAGGGTGAGCGAGGGCACCACGCGGCCTGCAGCACCAGCGCACGGTGAGCCATGTCGAGCTCCAGTTCGAAATCAACTCAGGAGCTGACAATACCACCACAAAAATACACTAAAACACCAAACTTCCTCCCTTTGTAACTCCGAATCTGTTCCATCTTGGCAAAAGCGGTAGTAACCAAAGTTGTAGAGCTACATGAGGTCTCCAACTTTGCTTATAGCACCAAAGTTTGATTCGTCCTGGTTCAAGAGATACGAGGCTCCAAAGTGGGGTAGGCGAAACTTGAAAACTGAACTCAGTTTCAAGCCGACTGAAACTGCAATTTTCTTCCATCTCCATCTCCCAAACCGAGCAAGCAAAAGCTAAACCAATTCCATAGAGTTGTAGAGGTATATGAGGACTACAATTTTGCTTAAAGGATCTAGGTTTGGTTCGACTTGGTTTGAGATATATACTGTCGTAAAGGAGGGTACATCAAAACTGAATTCAGACTTAAAATTATTTTCTGCTCTTCAAGAACAGCAGCTACTTCTTGGCTCTGTAACTCAGAATCCAACCCGAATCTCGAGGTGAGCCAATTGACAAAGTTGGAGCTTAATAAATTCTCTACAACTTTGTTAATATGAGCTAAGACCAGATCAGCATAGTTTGAGATATAATGAGCAAGAACAGAATCTGTTTTGAGGAAACATTGGAATTCCAGCAGAACAGAAAATTGGACTTTAGATGGACTAAGAAGCTGAATCATGAGATGAGCCAATTAACAAAGTGGGAGCTTATAAAATTTTCCACAACTTTGTTATAGTTGACTTGCACAGATTCAAACCCTAAGTTGGAGATTCAGAAGGATCAGTTTGGATCACTCCACTAATCAACTTGGAAAACAGCACTTGGGTGCTTACTTAGCATAACCACCCAACATGAGAAATGTTCCAAAAGACTAATTAAGTACTCCTAAGGTGTTTACAAACACTCATGGCCATCACTTGCATTAGTACAAAGCAATGTTTCATTGTTTCCGAAACATGTTTCAGTTATAATCCAAACAAGCATATAACTTATCATTTCATGTGACTTTTTGATTCCAAACTCCATGAAACTTTTCCAGGGATCAATATAGATAGGTACCAAGGTGAGACACATGGAGATATTGCGATAACACCATCCAAACATATATCTTTGAAAATGGCATATATGTAAAGCAATGGTGCAACATCCAACTTTAGGTTAGGCTCATCTCCATAGGTTGACCTTGACATTGCCATCTCCACTTAATCTGTCATGTTTGAGCTCAAACCCACTGCTTAATGAGTGACAAACACCTGGTGTGTTACAATTAGCTAATCCTGTATTAGTTAAGAAAAAGAGTAGGAAATGGAGGATGTGTGTAGACTATACTAGTTTAAATAAAGCATGTCCGAAAGTCCCTTTTCCTTTACTGCACATTGATCAAATCATTGATTCTACTACGGGATGTGAAACTCTATCGTTCTTAGATGCGTATTCCGGCTACCACCAGATTAAAATGAAGGAGTCTGACCAGCTCGCGACTTCATTCATCACCCCATTCGGCATGTATTGCTATGTTACTATGCCCTTCGGTCTACGGAATGCAGGGGCTACGTACCAGTGATGCATGCAACATGTTTTCGGGGAACACATTGGGCCAACCATCAAGGCTTACGTTGATGACATTGTGGTCAAATCCAAGAAGGTCAGCAATTTGGTTGATGACCTCGACGTCGTGTTCAAGTGCCTTAAGGCGAAGAACATTAAGCTCAACCCCGAGAAATGTGTCTTTGGCGTTCCTTGAGGCATGCTCTTAGGGTTCATTATTTCTGAGCGTGGCATCGAGGCCAACCTAGAAAAAATCGCTGCAATCACCAAAATGGGCCTTATCCAAGATCTGAAGGGTGTGCAGAGGGTCACGGGCTGCCTTGCGGCCCTTAGTCGCTTCATCTCACGCCTCGGTGAGAAGGCACTCCCTCTGTATCATCTCCTAAAGAAATCGAAATGCTTCTCGTGGACCCTCAAGGCTGAAGAAGCTCTTGCCAAGCTCAAGGCGACATTGTCCAAACCGCCGATCCTTGTCCCTCTAGCCACGGGGTAACCACTCTTGCTCTACATCGCTGCAACGACGCAAGTGGTCAGCATGGCTGTAGTCGCCAAAAGGGTGGAGGAAGGACACGCTTTACTCATCCAGAGGCCAGTCTACTTCATTAGCGAGGTACTCTCAGAAACCAAGGTTCACTACTCGCAGATCTAGAAGCTGCTATACGCCATCGTGTTGATACGACGCAAACTCCGGTATTACTTCGAGGGCCACCTAGTGACCGTGGTCTCTTCTTTCCCTCTGGGGGAGATAGTCCAGAACCAGGAAGCCTCGGGAAGGATAGCTAAGTGGGCGGTCGAGCTCATGGGCGAAACCCTCTCTTATGCGCCGCGCAAAGCGATCAAATCCCAAGTACTGGCAGATTTTTTGGTGGAATGGACCGACACCCATCTGCCTCCTGCTCAGATTCAGGATGAGCTGTGGACCATGTACTTTGATGGGTCATTGATGAAAACAGGAGCAGGAGCGGGTTTGCTCTTCATCTCACCCCTCGGAGTCCACATACGCTACATGATCTATCTCCACTTCACAGCCTCCAACAACATAGCTGAGTACGAGGCCCTTGTTAACGGCTTGCGTATCGCCATTGAGCTCGAGGTTCGACACCTCGACGTTCGTGGTGATTCCCAACTTGTGATCAACTAGGTCATGAAGGACTCAAGTTGTCACAATCCTAAGATGGAAGCCTACTACAAGGAGGTACGATGCCTTGGGGTCAAATTCCATGGCCTCGAGCTCAACCAAGTCACGCGGAGATACAATGAGGCTGCCGACGAACTTGCGAATGTCGTGTCTAACCGAACCATGGTTCCACCCGACGTCTTCTCGAGGGACATTCACGAACCTTCCATCGACATCAGAGTGACAGAGGGAGTCGACAGTCCGACCCCTAGCCCAAGGCAGAAGCCCCCTTGACTAGGGCTGACATCAGGCAGACCGAAGGCTCGACCCTACCTGCCGACCTCGAGCCTGACTGGCACACTCCGTACCTCAACTGTCTCATTCGAGGGGAGCTCCCACCAGATAAGACCGAGGCTCGACGGATCGCTTGTCAGGTCAAAACCTTTATGATTTACGACAATGGCGAGGAGCTTTATCGATGTAGCCCCACGAGCATCCTACAGCTCTGTATCACAAGAGAAGAAGGCAGGAATCTACTCAGAGATCTACACTCGGGGGCTTGCGATCATCACGCGGCACCTCGGACCCTTGTCAAAAACACGTTCTGGCAGGGTTTCTATTGGCCAACCACGGTCTCCGACACCATCAAGCTGGTGCACTCCTGCAAAGGATGTCAGTACTCTGCAAGGCAAACCCATCTCCCGGCTCACGCCCTGCAAACCATCCCCATCACATGGTCGTTCACCATTTGGGGGCTCGACTTGGTCGGACCTCTCAAGGGAACAACTGGGGGCTTCATCCACTTGCTTGTCGCTGTCGACAAGTTTTCCAAGTGGATCAAGGTCCACCCCGTCACCAGTATCAGGTCTGAGCAGGCCGTGCTATTTTTCACCGACATCATCCATCGGTTTAGGGTTCCTAACTACATCATCACAGATAATGGCACCTAGTTCACTGGCAAGAAGTTCTTGGATTTCTACGACAACCATCACATCAGCGTGCTCTGGTCGGCCGTGGCTCATCCAAAGATAAATGGCCAAGTGGAACGCGCAAACAACATGGTTTTACAAGGCTTAAAGCCAAGAATCTTCGACAAATTAAACAAACATGGCAAGAAATGGGCTGCCAAGCTCCCCTCAGCGCTGTGGGGCCTAAGGACAACACCGAGTTGAGCCACAGGGTTCACTCCTTTCTTCTTGGTTTATGGGTCCAAGGCTATATTTCCAACCAATTTAGAGTATGGATCTCCGAGGCTGAAGGCCTACAACGAACAAAGCAATGACACTATTAGAGAGGACGCCCTTGACCAGCTCGAGGAGGCTCGAGATGTAGCTTTACTGCATGATCACGGCCGGTGTCGGCCTTGGGGTGGAAGTGGTTGCCCACTGGCCGGTGCCTCTGCCTGAGCGTCGGGCGGCGGCACGGCCACCTCCCACTCCACCTCACCCACTAGCCCCTCCGGCTGGCCTGGCTCGTGTTGCTCCGCTTCTGGTTGTGGCTGTGGAGTCCGCTCTTCCTGCTGTTGCTGCTGCGACTACTGTTGTGGCTCCTCCCACTTCGTCCACAGTTCCAATAGCTCCTCCTCTCTCCCCGCATCTCGCGGGGTCTCCACCACTTCCCTTGTCTCTTCCACATCCGCCAGCCCTGCGTCGTGGGTAGATGTTGCGGCATCCCCGCCCTTGATGGTCTCTAGGGTCCTCGTGGTTGACCCCGGCTCTTGACCGTCACCTCCGAACCGGCCAAGCCCGGTAGTGCCTAGGGATGCCTCGACCAACTCAGATTGCTGAGCGGAATCCTTGGCTCTGATGTCCTCCTTGGCTCTCGCACCGGCCTGAATGGTGGACTCCTTTGCCTTGAGTCGCTCCGTCGCCGCCTGGTACCTTGCAATCCAGGCAGCGTCATCAGCCGGCGTCTGCATCATCAAAGCGGCGCTGGCCTTAAGCGCCTTGGCAGGCGTCATGGCCATCGGCTCTGCCTTGCGCTTGCGGCTGCACGATGAACAAGAGCATGAGAGCGAGAAGTGAGATAAATTTTTGTTAGAAAGATAACGTGGGACACTTACCCAGACATGGGAATCAAGGGTTTTGCCCCAGGCTTCCCCAAACTACCTAAGGTCTTCTGCGACGGCCCCTCCACCGAGCCTCCAATCGGCTCAGAACCCCTTGGAGTCTAGGCTATCATCGCCGTCAAGGGCGTCTGGCCTCAGGTCCTCATGCCCGTCGATGGTGCCCTGGCCTCAGGCATCGACATCGCTGCTCCACCTGCCGACGAAGTGCATGGTGACTAGGCATGCGTGCGTGGTGTCGTAGACATCGTCAGAAGAACCCCTGGCTCGGTGGATCTCCTTTCTGAAGGTCCCTCGCAGGCCCTCCCTTCCGCTCGCTCCTTCTCCCCCTTGACCGGCACTGTAGTTTGAAATCTAGGCCGAACTAGGCAAAACTTGTATAAGCAAAGTTTAACTCCGACCTTGGTAGCTCCGCTAGACCCTTAGGAAACCATAGCGCGCCTCACCCGAGCACCTTGTGGCCGCAAGACGCTGGCGTACCACCGTGTGTCTCCACCTACTGCCATGGCTACCGACGAGTCTGCTCCGGTGAGTCACTGGGCCAACTGAGGGTACCCCTCGACGTGGCTTGGCGAGTAGAGCGCAGTGGTAGCGCCAGAGACCTCATCGTCAGTGAGAAATCACCGACCAGAGAGCCTCCCCTGCCTCTGTCTGACACGTGGGGTCCGGCTATCAGTCAATTTTGTTTTCTTTTTATTCTTTCAAGAAATGCTTGTGAACTTTGGAAATTCATAATAAATAATAGAAAATCAGAAAAATGCAAATGAGGATATTTTGGAATCCTTGTAAGTACATCTACCTGATAGAGTGATAATATGATAGGGTATAGTGGAAAGTTTTCTCTATTTTTATTCATCTCTTTTATTTAGGGTATTTCAAAGGGAAATTTATAACTAGAGTTATAGTGCTCCTTTTACTATGAAAATTTTATGGTAGGCTGTTGATGATTTGTGAAAGTTGTGATAAAAATTTCAGATCTAGTGCATGCATGGTGTTCAATTTATAGATTTCTTTTGATTAAATGCTTGTCTCTTAGAGAATTTATTGTGGCCAAAATATGTAAGCTATGAGTGTGAAACTTTCTGCACAATGTTCTTGTGTCATGATGAAGCTATGAAAAATATGAAATCCTTTGTCTGACACTTTTCACTAGGATTTACAATTTATGCTATTATAAGCCTTGCTAGTTTGTCATTTTTGTACAGGATGTTATACATATTCAAATGGTATGAAATTTATATAGTAGCCTATTGAGAGCATGTGAAAGTGACTATAATTTTCTTATAATTTACTGTTCACTTTTGATATATGTTCATTATTTCACCTAATTATCTAAATAAATTAATAAGGCTTGAAAAGAAATTAATAGGGGATGACCATTATGTTTTCTAGCCTGTAAGTGATGTGTATAAACTGTTAGTAACATTGGTTTTGCCCAGATTTTATTTCTTGTATGTAGTGAAATATTATTTGCTCTATAATTCAATTATAGTGACTGTTTGGATAGTTTTAGTTGTTAATATAATTGCCCCATGAAAATGATGTTTGCTGTGAATCTTGTTTGTAAAAAAGTTGTAGATAACTTGCTTATCTTATTTGTGTCAAATTTTCATGGCCATAGGTCAAATGGTTTGTGAGTTATGGCTGTTTGAAGTTGGTCATTAGAAATGTCCATTCTCTGAAATTTCTGGACACATCTAAGAAATTGCTATGTTTGACTTTGATAATTGTTGAGTCATCTTGAGATGATTGTAAGAAAGTTGTAGACAATTTCATAAGCTTTCCAAAAAGTCTTATGTTTGTTAGATTTGTGTAACTCCAGTTATGATCAAAACATGTAGCTACTGTCTATAGTCCAAAATTGCTTGAAATGTGTGAATGACTTGATTGCTTTGTATGAGCTTGATGTTGTTGTTTAGGTGCCTAGGCTAATTAAAATAAGTTGTTAGCTGCAGGTTCTAAGCCTCTTACATATGATGATCAACTTTATCTTAGATTGCTAGACCTTGGTGAGTGTTTCTTGTTTTAGAGAAGAGATATGCACTTACTCAGTAAACAAGTGTTAATCCAGTATCACTGTGTCACCATTTGTTACATATACATGTGTATGCAGCTCATCATGTCATTTCATCTATTATGTATTCATGATACTTATTATGTGCATATGCATGCAATAGGTTTCCTGGAAGGAGTCACGCTACTCGAGTTCGAGGCCGGGAATCAGGAGGTGCAGCCCCAGGAGGACCAAGGAGAAGGAGAGCAGAACCTTGAAGCTCTGCATGAGTGTCCTAACAATCAACCTTTCGCCTTGGTGAAAGGTGAGCCCCGGAGCATCTTAAGTCTTCTATGCTTTATGAAATACCAAATTGAGTAATACATGGTTGATGCATTAGGTTGTAGGAGTTCTTTGGAAACACTTGATGCATACACCTTCCTTGTCTAGAAATGTATAGCTTCACCCTATGTAGGTCGAGGATCGAAACTTATGCTTAGCTATGCATAGACTGGTAGAACTTGTGTGATTTCCTTTCACCTGCGAGATATTGGTGGATACTGGATCACGGTTGGCTATATTTGCTATCATGGAAATAACCATGTGATGATGTTATAAATGGAGACTGGGTGGAATCTTATATGTTGGTGGCGTTGTAACTTATAGTGATTTTGTTTGTGTCGATTAAGGACCATACCGTTATCGGCACTTCTATCGAGATTGAATGCATGCCTCTCACTTAGCTGGCTGGATAAGTCATTCCGACCATGAAGCTGAATAGTTCAACTCAGGCCAAGAATCATTCTATCAAAGTGTGCACACTAGGGTAGTAAGGATGTGCGGGGAGCTGGTGTGAGGCCAAGGGTAGGTTAGAGTCCTGATCGACCTGGCATCCGGTAGTATCCCTAAGGGTGCGGCGCTGGTCGGACCCACGAATGGACCTGAGTTGTACCAAAGGTGACCTAAGATAACCATTGATCGGGTCTGCCTAGGTTTGTGTTAGGAATAATTCCCCAGCTGGTTGGAATCGATTTGAATCGTCGTCTCTCCAGGATAGTGAGAAACTCGACTAGCGTTAGCATCATTGTAATATTTGATGGAACTTGATGGTTATGATGATGCTCAAATTATTACACTAGATATGGTTACTAATGCTTGTTTAGCTTAATCAAGTGATTGCTCTAGTACATGTGCTAATCTAGAGATGCTTAATTGAATAGGTATAATCTGATGCTAAAGATATTATATATCCAAGTTATGTACTTAAGCTTTTCATGCAAAATGTCGTCAAGCTAGCTCCACTTATAAAGCCTTGCATACTCCTTGGTGTCATATTATTTTTGATTTAGGACAGGTAAGTCTAGCTGAGTACCCTCTCATACTCAGGGTTTATTCTCACTTGTTGTAGATGATGTGATGTAACAAGGGTACTACGAGAATTACCTCACTCCCGCTATGGATGAGGAGTAGACCATAGGCATGGTCCTTCTATATTATCTCATCTGAGTTGCTTTTGTTGGAGATGACCTAAACCTGGCATGTAATTGAACTAAGTGTGATGTTAGTTTCAAAACTATGTTGCTTCCGCTACATTTGAACTTAGTTTGTAATAACTATGTTGAAATCCGATGTATATTGAACTACTTGTGAAATGGATATAGCATGTGACTTGTATGTTGAATCATGTACGATCTTGGTTGTATGTTGGTTGGGTTGAAATCCTTCATGGTTTCATCGGACTACCAGGTTTATATGGGCTCAAGTATGACAATTTGATCACTTTGGTGATTGCCATTGTACTTGTGCTCTTATAAATTGGATGGTTCTATTACACCAAACGAGGCCCCCCATCCGAGCCTCGACATGCTCCCACTTCCCCGATCAATGGCTGCAGAGGGTCAGCGCTAGAAGGCCAACTTGAGAGGATTATGACCTGTTATCATAGCCCTCAGAAGGGCATGGAGCTCTGGATGATCAGATGGCCCCGAGCCAGAGCCTAGCGCTCCTGATCACTCGGCCCATGATAGGCTCTGATCAAAAAGGAGGGCACCCTGGGTCTATAGTCGGTGACTCCCAAACGAGTCCGCTGAGCTCTCGCTTAAGTTGAAGACCCATGCGACATGGACTTGTGGAGGGATCAGCACCATCTCTGCTTAGCCTTAGTAGCTGAGCATCATCCATCACATTGGAAAAGAAGGCGCCTAGCAGGGCACAACACACTCATCGATGGAACCCATCCCCGACAAGAAGGGTTCGGTCACTAGAAGATCAAATTTAACCCTTCATCGCTATCACACCAAGTGAGGCCACGAAGGGCTTAGGGGCTCTTGATGAGATCCTAACATACAGGTATGTTAAGCCTCAGGTCCAATGGTTCTTGAACGAAGAAGTCCCCCCGACCGACCCTTTCAAGATTGCCTAAGGGCTCGAGGGCTATGTCCATCGGGCACACTTGTGTGCACCCTCTAGCGAAGAGACACGACCAAGCTTGACTCGACCGTAGCTTCCCCCCTAGGGCTTAGGCCTCCCCTAAGCCTTAGGCTCCCAATCTACGGCATCTCTGGTCCTGGCCCTTAGCTCTTGCCTAGCTAACAATGCCAGGCAAGGCCCATGTAACACCCTAGGTATTTGTCACTAGTTAAGTAATGAGTTAGAGCTCAAACATGGCAAGTTAGGTGGTGATGAAGATGTCAAAGTCAAATCTATAAGCCTGAGCCCAACTTAAACTTGGATATTGCACCCTTGCTTACATATAGGCCCTTTTCAAGATATTTGCTTGGGTGGTGTTATTGGAACCTCTTTAATGTGTCTCACATCCATCTCTATCTATAGTGATGACTGGAAAAGTTTTGTGAAGTTTGGAATCAAGAAGTCATATGAAATGATAAGTTATATCTTTGCTTGAATTGCACTTTTAAGTGAATGGAAACATAGGTCATGAAACAAACCTTGCAACCTTGCCCAAAGGACTCTAGTTAAACTCTACAACAAAAGTTATAAAAGGTTCATGTTGAGCAAATGTTAAGAAAATGATTCAATGGACCAAAGATGACAATTTAAGCTTTATCATGATGCTGCTTTGACCAAGATAAAACAATGACTTTGGGACTAAATATGAAGTTTGACCTTTAATAGAAGTTGTATATTAAGTTAACTAATACAAACTTTGTTTCTGGATCAAGCCTTGATTTTACTTCCAAGTGTCTCAAAATGTGGTCTCAACTTTGAATGCACTGCTGTTTTGGCCCTTCCTAAATTCTTGTCCCTCTTTGGTAGCAGCGAGTTGGATTCTTTGTGGCATTTTCTCTCCCAAATTCATATCGCATCTCAATTGGATTCCTTAATATGAGCTGAAGTACCTTTTGTGATGGAAACAATAAATCAAGTCTCATCAGGTTCGGAGCTCGTTTGGATCTTCAAAATCTAATTCCAAAACTGCTAATCACACTGGAAATCCTTGTCAATACCTGAATGTTTCTGAGTCTTAATTCAGTTTTAGGTACCCATCTTTGGAGCCTTGCATCTTCCTAACCAGGCTGAGCTAGATGAAGGTTCTTTAACAAAAGTTGTAGTTTAGTTTGCATAGAACAAACTTTGTTCAAAGGTTAAGATCTGGTTTAGCCTCTAACCTAACATAACAGAGCCCCCAATTTGGAACCTGGTGCTATTTTCAGGATCCCGAATTTTGGCTGTCTGAGAACTGAACTTTGTCAGTTTTAGTTTCAATGTAGCTATCTTTTGGAATTAATATCTCTTAAACTGTTTCGAATTAGACCAAACTCCTTTAATCAAAGTTGTTGTACTCATGTAGCTCTATCACATAGTGTAATTGGTTGATCAAATAACTAATCGGTCTAAGAGATATGGAGGGGAGAAAATAAAGTTTCAGTTGTAGTTTTGGGGTGGATTTGCCAGCTCTTGTCAGATTTTGAATCGGTAGGGGGATGCCGTGGCCGACCGGCCTTGGACATGCGCGCCGCTTGGCGTCCATGCTCCGTATTGAAAAAGCCGAGCGCTGCTCCCTCGGCCTCTCCCCCTCTCGCTCTTTGTCTCTTGGTTCGCTCGCCATGGCCGAGCAACCAAGCTCGCAGCTACCATCGCTTTGCCGCTGCATGTACCTCGCCTCCAGCCACCACCTCCATGCCGCGCCTCCAAGCCACGCCTCCCCACCGCTTCTCTGGCCGCTGCCATTGCCAAGATAGCCTGCAGTGAGCCGTCGTGCAGGCACCGCACCGAGCTGCCGCCAGTGACTGTGGCCAGGCTAGAGCCAGCTGTGGCTGGCCAAGCACGGGCCCCATGTAGGTGCGGCTAGCCTCCGACGTGCCCCGCAGCTCCTCCCCACTGCCGACGGCGACCTTGCCGGGTAGAAACAACTCTGGCGTCATCCTCTGCTCTGTGAAGATGAAGGAGAAGGGTTAAGAGAGAAATAGAAACTCTTTCCTATGTTCACTTTGCAAAATGCTTAGAGACAAAAGATTTACACATTTGGACTTAGTTAATTTGAAGAAAGTTTTGTATTCACTCTGCAAAAACGTATTTCCTGTTTATTGCTTTTAATTGGTAGAAATTTTGAAAATGCATATTAAATTAGTAGAAAAATCATAAATAGTAAATAAGGACTTTTTGGAACCCTTGAGAGTAGATGTACATAGTGGGGTCATAATATGATGTGTTAGTAGAAAGTTTTTGCTGTTTTTATTTATCTATAATAATTAGGGATAAATTCATATCTAGAGTTGAGGTGCTCCAATTGCTGTGAAATTTTTATGGTAGGCTACTAATGCTAGGTGTGTGCTGTGGTAAAAATTTCATGGTCATTGCATGCAGTATGCTTGAGTTATTGATTTAACTTGTTTGATGCTTGATAGATGGTTTATAAATAATTTATGTTTGTAAAAATGTGAAATGTGATTCCTTTGCCTTTGCAAGATGATGTTGTGACTTTGGAATACATAATATGGCTATATGTTTACAGAAAATGTTGAGTTTTATATTTATTTTGCTCTCACATGATTTCTTGCATTAGCATTTTGTATTTTTCCATAGAGGTTGCTATGGTTATTCAGATGGCTTGAAATTTGTACAGTAGACTAATGAGAGGATATGCAAGCTACTGTAATTTTATAGAATTTACTATGCACTTCTGGTATATGTTCTTTAATTCACCTTGTTATCTAAATAAATTAAGAAATGCATTAAAAGAATTTATTTAGTGATGGGCACTATGCTTTCTAGTGTTCATTTAACATGTACTTTATTATGGCTACATTGGTTTTAGCCATGTGTATGTTTGGAATATAAGCTAACTTTTATTTTCTTGATTTATGCTTTCCTGGACAATTTCTGGGAGAATGTGAATTTATGAAAATGATGTTTGCTGTGAAACATGTTTATAACAAAGTTGTAGATAACCCATTAATCTAGCTTGTGTTAAATTTTGGTGGCATTTGGTCATCTGTTTTGTGAGTTATGCCTGTTCAAAGTTGGGTTTCAGAAATGGCTACTCTCTGTCAAGTCTGGACCAGTTTCTGTAAATGTGTATATTGGAAGTAATACACCTGAGACCTTGTGAAACTTATATCATGCTTGGTGTTGCCTTCTTTGTTATCTTGGCATGATAAATTGTGCGATGTTTAAAGTAAGCAACGCGAAGTGCTTAAGTATGTTTAGTGTAATCTTGTGCTTGTCTTGCTTACTGTATTGATGCATTGTCTATTGCACTTCCATATTTTCATGCACTTGCATCTTGCATCTCATCTAGGTACGCTAGGTGCACCACGTGAAGGACGAGATGTAGAGCCAAACTCGAAGATGTTGTTGGTGGACCTATCCCGAAGATGGAAGGACTTAACAAGTGATAGGACGGAAGATGCTCGCCAAGCGAGTGTTGGATCCAAGGCAAGCCCCGAAGCATTCTAAGTCTCCAATATTTTATAAATGTCATCTTGAGTTCTTATGTTTGATGCATTAGGTTATAGGAGTTGGTCAGAACCACTTGATGCATATGCCCTTCCTTGTTCGGAGATATATCTTGAACCCTATGTAGGTCCAGGATCAAACATATGCTTAGCTATGCTTAGTCTGGTAGAAGTCAGGTGATTTCTTGTCACCTATGAGATATAGGTGGATACCTAGTCACTGTTGACTATATTTACTATCATGGAAAAGAACCATGTGATTAAATGAATGAGACCAGGCAAAATCTTGTAGGTTAGTGTTGTACTTACAGTGATTCCGTCTGTGTTGATTAAGGACTGAGGCATGGAGTCTTTCTTTGTCATTTTGAAGGCATGCGTAACACTTAGCTAGCTAGATAAGTCGTTCTGACCGTAAAACTGAGTAGCTCGACTCAGGCCGGGAGTTGGAAAGTATAAAGTGCACACTCTGGAGGTAGCAAGGATGTGTGGGGAGCCATTGGCGTGAGTCCAAGGGCAGGTAACCAGTCCTAAACGTCCTCGTAGAGTGGTATCCCTGAGAGTACAGTGCTGATCAAACCCACGAAGTTGGTTTCTTAGTTGTACCAAAGGAGATCTACAGTTGCCTTTCACGCAGGTTTGCTGAGTGAGTGTTAGGAATAATTCCCCAGCTGGGTAGGAATCGATTCGAATCACTGTCTCTCCCAGATAGTGAGAAACTTGATGGAATATCTCCATTGTAGTCACACTAAATGAAAGAGATGGTTAAGTTGATTATGATGATGATAGCCTGATTAAACCTGATATGGCTATTACTGCTTGCTTAATTAATCAAGTGATTGCTATAGTATAGGTGCTAATCTAGATGACAGATCAATGATTATTAACTTGATGCTTAAATATGGAATGGTACTTATCTGCATATAAGCTTTTATGCAAAAATATTATCAAGCAGGCTCCACATATATATCAGCCTTGCATACTCCTTGGTGTCACTTTATTTCTGGTTTATGACGGGTAAGTTTAGCTGAGTACCCCTCGTACTCAGGGTTTATTCCTACTTGTTTAGGTTGTGATGTATCTTGGCTACTACAATAATTGGATGACTCCTGCCATAGTGGGGGAGTAAGGGCATGATCCTTCTTAGTTATCTTGTCTATGATGCTTTTGTTGGAATTGACCTTGGTACTGGCATGTATTTGAAATAAGGGTGATGTTAGTTCCAAATTATCTTGCTTTCGCTACTTTTGAACTTGAGTTCTAATAACTCTATTGAACTCTGATGCATGTTGAACTACTTGTGAAATGGATGTAACATGTGACTTGTTATGTTGAATCACTACGATCTTGGCTTTTATGTTGGTTGCTCTGAAATCCCTTGTGATTTTCATTGGACTGCCGGAGTTATATGGGTTCAAGTATGACAATTTGATCACTTCCGTTATTGTTTTTATACTTGTGCTCTTATAATTTGGATGGTTCCGTTATAGCTGGCATCGGAGCAAGATTCAACATTAAACATGTCATATGTGTATTTAAAACAAAGGTTTTATTTGCAAAAATCTGCTTTTGACAACTTATAGCTATATTGTCACACCCATTTATCGACCAAATGGAATGCATACACTTATGTGCGCCCAGAGATCAATCACACATAAGTTCACAAATTATAACAGAAGTATCATCACAAATGTTATTACATCACGATATTTAAACACATAGTCTTAACACAAACGTAGCGGAAGTATAAATAAAATTCTCTCGTGGTAGCTCCAGTCACAGGTACATTGACTGGTTGACAGCAAGACTAGTAATCTTCAGGGAAGTAGGCGTAGTAGTCACTATTACCTCCATCTGTTACCCATCCGGGATTTTTATCCAAGTAAAAGAAATAAACAAGCGTAAGTACATCTCGTACTCAACAAGTGTAACATGGGGTTCATGAGGCTCAAAAAGGCATATTCATTGGTTTATCAGCATGTAGCTTTTAATTAGCATGATTTTAGCATAACAATATCATCAAAATGTCTCAATATAAACATTAAACATATGATCCATGTGAAATGATTAACGAATAGCAAAAACATAATCATAAACAATTATTCAACTATTCCATAAGGGTCCAAGGCCACTCGTAACCGTGAGCACGGCTGTTATAACAGTTTTACACTCTGCAGAGGTTGTACACTTTCACTGTGAGTCGTGTTACCCAAATGCCCGGGTTAATTACTCCCAAAACACTACCAAGGTGAGCAGGCAGGGTAAACACTATGAAGTCTTTCGAAGGTTCGTCTAACAAGTTAGGGTCATTAGATTTCACTCGGCAAACAGATGTAGAGCCCCCCTTCCTGATGGCACAATAACACGCAGCCTATACACATGAGGACAGAGGCCGCACTATACCCGATTCGTCAAGCCATTCTTACGCCATAAAGGAATACCTCTAACAAGCTAGAAAAGGTCCTTCTATATGACTAAAGCCAGAGCCATATAGCCCCCACAGTTGTACTGTAAATCCCGGATTGTCGCTTATAGATGAGTCCTTATGGAGAGCAATTAGAGCATCAAAAGTAATCCCCATGCTCTAGTACCCTTTAACAGTAATAAAAATCATCTTTTAATGTTTATTGCATATTCCATTAGTCAAATTACATGATCATAGTCCATGTTTAAGCACTAGCCAAACTACTCAATGCAATATAATAGGTACCAAGGTAAAGGATCAATCACTAAGTCATCCTTAACAAGGAATAAATGCATAATGATTTTAATTGCATAAAGTGAATAGGACAACAAGGATAATCCCATGCTATACTTGCCTTGCTCGAACTGGTCCTGAAGATCTTGCTCGTAGTAAGGCTCTTGATCTCCAACGAATTTCTCACCGTCTATACTCAATCAACCATTATCAACAACACACATCCAGAGGCAATCATGCATTAACAAACAAGACTATAATTAGAACAATACACCAACAGTAAGAAAATAAAATAAAAAGTCTTTAAAATGAATCTACAACTTGCTAGGATCACACAGACGCGAAGATCACGAAAATCGGATCTAAAACGACAAAGTTATGAATTTCCAAAGATTTCCTGTAGAAAAATAAATACTTTAATATAAACTTGAAAATAAATTATCTCAAACCTACTGTACAGTTCTATCATCATGTAGAGCTCGCAAATATGAATCTAACGCAATTTGAATGGATCAAATCGGAGTTAAAACGGATAATTTATGACTAAAACAAACTCAGTGGCAAAACTGTAAATATCAGAAAGCGTATTTTTCATTTACCGAGACGAAATACGTTTTCAACCGATCAAAGCGTACTCTGAGCTTTACGTTTTAGGACTGCGGGTTCTATACTTAAAAACTTCAGGGTTCCTTTTACAATTTTACAAACGAACCGGTATCTTCTAATTCTAGCCGTTGGATTTAGATCGGACGGTCCAGATCGGATCAAGGAATTAACCGGCGGCGCTCCGGTCGGAATCAGCCGACGGCGAGCTTCCCGCGGCGGCGCCATGGCCGGGTGGAGCCTATCTCGCTCTGTGGTGCACGAAATCGCAAAGCAAAGGTACCGGCAGGTAGATAACTTCAACGCGAACTCACCTAGGGCAGAATCGTGGCCGGGGACGAAGCAATGAGTGCGTGCGGCTTTGAGGGGCGGACGGTGGATCTCGTGCTCGCGGTGACCTAGCTCCCGAGCACCAAAACGGCTACCGATGAGACGGGATGAGGGCGGAGAGGTGAGGGTCTCGTTTTATAGCCCGTAGGCATCTCCGGTTATGGAAAGGAGGAAGTTTTCGAAGGAAAATCGGATCACCGAATCGGTGAAGAACGGCGTTCGTCGATGGAAACCGGAGGAAGAAGAAAGGAAGGTTGAAAGAGACACTGACAAGCGGGACCCACATGTCAGCGGCTCAGGCGGAAAGAACGCGGCCGCTGCGGGACGCGAGCGCGCGCGCGCGAGTTGGGCCGGCTGGCCGCGGCTCGGGCTCGGCCCAGGAGGAAGATGCGGGCGCGGGAGGAACAACGGGCCGCATGCTGAGCAGGCCGAGGCGGTGGGCTGCGGCTGAGCTGGGCCAAAATTCCGAATGAAGATGAATTTCCTTTCTTTTTCTTTTTCCAATTTTTCAAAGCAAATTTTCAAAAGATTTTCAAATCCAATTTTTGAATTTAAATCAAACCACTCATCTCAAAAATTCAAATGCAACAGCATGAGTGCACAAACATGTTTCTACCCTTATATTTAATTTTAAATTTATAAAAATTATTCTTATTCTAAATTTTGTATGCTTCACAAAATAAATATAAAAATCATGTTTTTCCTATTTTTCTTCTTTTCAAATTTTTAGGGTGTTACAATTCTACCCCCTTAAAATGAATCTCGTCCCGAGATTCGACCGATGCTTACTCAAACAATTGCGGGTAGGTTTTTCTCAGATCCTCTTCTCGTTCCCAAGTAGCCTCTTCTGCTGTGTACCGATTCCATTGTACTTTACACATTTTGATTGTTCTACTTCTTGTGACTCTGTCCGCAGTCTCTAAAATTTTAATCGGAAACTCTTCATATGTAAGATCCTCCTTAACAGTAAGTTCCTCTAATGGAATCTGCTCCTCTGGTACTCGTAAACATTTCTTCAATTGAGACACATGGAACACATCATGTACACCTGCCAAACTTTCAGGTAATTCCAACTGATATGCCACTTCACCACGTCTCTCTATAATCTTGAAAGGTCCAATATATCTTGGTGCCAATTTACCTTTCATGTTGAACCTTCTCACACTCCTCATTGGCGATACTTTCAAATATACATAATCCCCTACCTCAAAAGTCAACTCCCTTCTGCGAGTATCAGCATAGCTTTTTTGTCTGGACTGTGCTATTTTTAGATTATCTCTAATCATTCTCACTTTCTTTTCAGCATCCTTTAATACATCAGGCCCATACACTTGACTCTCCCCTGTCTGATTCCAGAACAACGGGGTCCTACACTTTCGTCCATACAGTGCCTCAAACGGTGCCATTTGAAGACTCTTCTGATAACTATTGTTATAAGAGAACTCTGCGTAAGGCAAACTCTTATCCCAACTAGTACCATATTGTAAAGCACAAGCTCTCAACATATCTTCCAATATCTGATTAATTCTCTCCGTTTGACCATCTGTCTGAGGATGATAAGCTGTACTAAAATTTAATTTGGTTCCCAATGATTCATGTATCTTTTGCCAATAATGAGATGTAAACTGAGTACCTCGGTCAGACACAATCTTCTTAGGTACTCCATGTAGACTCACTATTCTTTCCATATACAACTCTGCCAACTTCGCACTGCTATATGTAGTCTTCACAGGCAGAAAATGAGCAACCTTAGTCAGACGATCCACTATCACCCAAATTGAATCATATCCTCTTTGAGTCCGCGGCAACCCAACTATAAAATCCATACCAACCTCTTCCCATTTCCACTCGGGTATCTGCATAGGCTGTAACAATCCTGCAGGTCTTTGATGTTCCGCTTTCACCCTTTGACAAGTATCACACAAAGCAACATACTCAGCAACATCTCTTTTTAAACCATACCACCAATATTTCTCTCTCAGATCTAGATACATCTTAGTACTCCCCGGATGTATGGAATAAGCTGACTCATGAGCTTCACGCAGAATTACCATTCTGATATCCTTATCTTCAGGCACACACAGCCTTTTTCCAAACCATAACGTACCATTATCATCCTTACGGAACCCTGGAGATTTACCTATCGCTATGTTTTCAGCTATCTCCCTCAACTTTTCATCCTTCTGCTGACCTTTACGGATCTCTTGCTCTAGAGTAGGCTCTAATACTAATTCCACTGCATTGGTAGTAAATCCTAAGTTCAAATACTGGCACTCGGCACATAATTCCTTGGGCATAGGCATTACTTGTATTTCATTCGCATAACTTTTCCTACTAAGAGCATCAGCAACAACGTTGGCCTTTCCTGGATGATAATGCACCTCTAGATCATAGTCTTTTATCAACTCCAACCATCTACGCTGCCTCAAGTTCAGATCCGTTTGAGTGAAGATATACCTTAAACTCTTGTGATCAGTGTATATATCACTCTTGTGTCCAATCAAATAATGTCTCCATATCTTTAATGCATGAACTACTGCAGCTAATTCCAAATCATGAGTAGGGTAATTTAACTCATGCTTCCTCAACTGCCTTGATGCATATGCCACAACTCTACCTTCTTGCATCAGTACACATCCCAAACCCAATCGAGATGCATCACAATAGATAGAGAAAGGTTTACTCAGATCTGGCAAAACTAAGACGGGTGCAGTCGTCAATCTCTTCTTTAGCTCCTCAAAATTGGCCTGACACTTCTCGGACCACACAAACTTGGCATTCTTCTCCAATAATGCAGTCATTGGTTTTGCAAGCTTTGAAAATCCCTCTATAAATCTTCTATAATAACCAGCTAATCCCAAAAAGCTACGGATCTCACTCACATTGATGGGTGGTTTCCAATTCAATACATCTTTCACCTTGCCAGGATCTACTGATATTCCTCCATTAGAGACAATGTGACCTAGAAAAGAAACTTCCTTCAACCAAAACTCACATTTACTCCTCTTTGCATATAGTTGGTGTTCTCTGAGCTTCTGCAAGACCAACCTCAAATGTTCCGCATGTTCTTCCTCAGTCTTGGAAAATACTAGAATATCATCGATGAATACCACTACAAACTTATCCAGATATTCCATGAATACCTTATTCATCAAATACATAAAGTATGCAGGGGCATTAGTCAGACCAAAAGACATCACTGTATACTCATACAACCCATACCGTGTGGTAAAAGCTGTCTTGGGTATATCCCTGGCACGAATCTTCAATTGATGATATCCAAAGCGAAGATCAATCTTGGAAAATACACAAGCTCCTCTCAACTGATCAAACAGGTCATCAATCCTAGGCAATGGGTACTTGTTCTTAATAGTAACCTCATTAAGAGACCGATAATCTACACACATCCTCTGAGTTCCATCTTTCTTATCCACAAAAATCACTGGTGCTCCCCAAGGTGAAGAACTAGGACGAATAAAACCCTTATCCTGCAACTCCTTGATTTGTTTCTTAAGTTCTTCTAATTCATTTACTCCCATTCTATATGGACGCTTAGCTATAGGTGCAGTTCCAGGTAATAATTCAATAATAAATTCAATGTCACGGTCTGGTGGCATACCTGGCAATTCCTCTGGAAACACATCTGGGAACTCCTCCACAACTGGATCTTCCTGGTTGGCACCATCATTGAGCTGGTTCACTGTAGCAGTCTCTTGTTTTTGCACTTTTACTTCAACCCTGATTCTATCACCCTTTGGTGTTGTCAGTACAACTGATTTATCCTTACACTGAATCTCTGCTTGTTGTTGCAACATCCAATCCATTCCCAATATAAGATCAATCCCAGCTGTTCTCAATACTATCGGGCTAACTGTAAACTCTACCCCCCTTAAGTTGAGACTAATAGGAAGACAGCGATAAGATGCTGGCATGCTACACCCAGGTGAGTTTACTAAGATAGGATTCTTCATGGCACATAAATGGATTCTATGTATTCTAACAAATGATTGCGATATGAAAGAATGTGATGCTCCAGAATCAAAAAGTACAGTGGCGGGAGTAGAGTGAACATCGAACGTACCAAGCATAACTTCTGGCTCCTCCACTGCAGTTTCCTGGGACAAGTGATTCACCCTTCCTGAGTTAGGTGCGGTCTTCTGGTGGCTGCTCTGTCTCTGGGGAGTCTGCTGGTTAAGCTTCTCCGGGCAATTGTAAGACAAGTGACCTTCTTTTCCACATCGGAAACACTTGTTGGGGGTATTGGGAGCACTGGTCTTCATAGGAGTGCTATTGGAAGGACCCTGACGCTGTGCTTGATTTCCATTCTGCTGCGGTGGACGTTGGTTGCTATTCTGTGGCTGGAATGGGGGACGTTGCGGAAACTGTCCACGGAATGGGGCCTGACCACGATTCCACTGTCCAGAGAGAGGCCTCTGCTGAGTATTCTGCTGAAAACCAGTACGCAGACGGGTGTTGCTATTAGAGGCTTGTCCCTGTAACCTCTTTCTCTTTGCATCCATTTCCTTGCGCTTGCTATCCACCACGATAGCGCGGTTTACAAGCGTCTGAAAATTAGGGTAGGTATTGGACATCAACTGCAACTGTAGTCCATCATATAATCCCTTCAAGAAGCGGCGCTGCTTATCATTGTCATTAGCCACCTCATGTGGAGCATATCGTGACAATTGAGCAAACTTGTCACGGTACTCAGCTACAGTCATTGACCCTTGGGTCAGGTTCCTGAATTCCTCCGCCTTCAACTCTATCATTCCTTCAGGTATATGGTAAGCCCTGAAGTTCTCCCTAAACTCCTGCCAGGTGACTGCAGGAGCATTGGCAGGACGACCATACTCATATGACTCCCACCAATCCTGAGCTTCTCCCTGAAGTTGCCCAGAAGCAAACAACACCTTCTGTCGGTCATCACATTGGGCAATCGTGAGTTGTTTCTCCACAGCACGAAGCCAATCATCGGCCTCCAAAGGGTCAGCAGCATGTGTGAACACTGGGGGACGACCCTTCAAAAACTCACCACGCTTATCACGTGGTTGAGCCCCAGCAACTGGCTGATTTTGCTGATTTTGCACTAGTTGCTGCATCAACTGCGTCTGTACCGCCAACAGTTGCTCAATAGTTGGTGGCGGTGGTGGTGGTGGATTTGGGGGAATGTTTCCACGACCTCTGCCTCTTCCTCTTCCGGCCATCTGCCACCCATAAACATGCAAACTTTAAGAATTCCATGATTTCAACCACTTATAAGATTAAGAAGGAGATCTGAAAGTTTTCTGGACGAGTAGCATTGTTGACAGTTCAGTATTTCAATCATATCTCGAGCTACAGAAATCCAAAAGAGGCGTGCCTTATATGGTTGGAAAGCTTATGAAATTATCCACAATTTCTATTCAGACCTCAAGATCAAATTCTGTCGTTAAGTCTATGAAAAATAAGGCGTAACAGAAACTGTTCCAGATTCCAGACTGTGCAGAAACTTTAACTTGTAAAAATTATATCTCTCGAACCAGATCAGATAAAAAGGTGATTCCAGTGGCATTTGAAAGATGCTTGAGTCTAGTTTCTCTCATAAAAATTTCATAAATGTTGCATGAACCGTTTTTAAACTATATCAGAAACATTGAAGACTGCTCCAGAAAACAGCAAGGACAGAAACGTGATAATATCAAACCCAACTATTATTCCTTGACTATTAATCTTATTATTCTTAAGAATGGAACTTGTAGACATGCCTACAAATCCCGACACTCAAACAAAGATCCAACTCACACATAAGCATAATAATAAAGCAACTAGCACACCAAGGTTCAAACCACACGACAGACTCGACTGACTCAACTGACGTTACTAAGAACGTTCTTATTACATAAAGGACTCCTACTTCCTAAGGAAGTGACTCATGCTCTAATGTCTCATAAATCTTGGGCATGCCTTGGTTTGCTCGGAGCTCATCAATGGTTGCTTGGCGCCTCATGATAGTCTTCCCTTGTGCCTTCACCATCTCTTCTAACTGCAGCTTCCTATCCATCATATCATAGACAAAGTCCACCATTACCCGAGGTAGTGGCTCTAGCTGCACTGGATCTGTCATAGCCCATCCAAGTTCGGGGTGTGCACGAGGGAAGAAGCGATGAATGTCATGCTTCATAAGGTTAAAGCGAAGATAGCGGAGACCCATACATGCTTCAAAAGCAGCATCTTCAATGCTATCCTCTATAGTAGCTCGATGTCCCACGTGAGAGAACATCCTGTCCAGCTGATATGCTCCCTTGTCTTCCTTATGGGCAAAGATGCTTGCCCTTGCCTTCCAGTACGTGTCCTCCAGTGGATGAGTGTACTCCCAGCAGACGTACTCCACAGCTGGATGCCAGTCAGCGAAGTAAGCAGTGAGCATCCCCACCAGGCGAAGATGAGAGACAGCATTCCCTCCATTCCTGTGGTAGATCCTCACAGTCCACCCCATTGGAGCAGGTGGCATATCTTCCGGAGCTTCATGTGATGGAGGTGGTGGTTGTACTCCTCCATTAGCTTCCTCTTCATCATCTTCAATCTCGACGATTTCTGGATCTTCTTCAGGCTCAGGCTCTTCCTGGGAAAGTGCTGGTGCTTGGACTGGTGTCACAGGAGTCTGCTCCTGTTCCTGAGGTTCTGGCTCTTGTGGCTCTTCAGTTGCATGCAGGGCACGAGGTGGGTAGTATCCTCCAGAGCTAATGCGGGCAGTCTTACGGTCACGGGCCATCTACAGAATTTTTAGATGAAGTTAGAATAGAGGCAAAATTTCGTAATAGAATGTGACATAAGGAGCATAAAAATTTATCAAATAACAAGAGCAAGATAGTGAGCATAAAAATAGTGTAAAGATGATACTAAATCGACCATTCTTAGCTAGGCTTGCGTCCTACAGTCAACAAGAGCTCTGATACCAATTTGTCACACCCATTTATCGACCAAATGGAATGCATACACTTATGTGCGCCCAGAGATCAATCACACATAAGTTCACAAATTATAACAGAAGTATCATCACAAATGTTATTACATCACGATATTTAAACACATAGTCTTAACACAAACGTAGCGGAAGTATAAATAAAATTCTCTCGTGGTAGCTCCAGTCACAGGTACATTGACTGGTTGACAGCAAGACTAGTAATCTTCAGGGAAGTAGGCGTAGTAGTCACTATTACCTCCATCTGTTACCCATCCGGGATTTTTATCCAAGTAAAAGAAATAAACAAGCGTAAGTACATCTCGTACTCAACAAGTGTAACATGGGGTTCATGAGGCTCAAAAAGGCATATTCATTGGTTTATCAGCATGTAGCTTTTAATTAGCATGATTTTAGCATAACAATATCATCAAAATGTCTCAATATAAACATTAAACATATGATCCATGTGAAATGATTAACGAATAGCAAAAACATAATCATAAACAATTATTCAACTATTCCATAAGGGTCCAAGGCCACTCGTAACCGTGAGCACGGCTGTTATAACAGTTTTACACTCTGCAGAGGTTGTACACTTTCACTGTGAGTCGTGTTACCCAAATGCCCGGGTTAATTACTCCCAAAACACTACCAAGGTGAGCAGGCAGGGTAAACACTATGAAGTCTTTCGAAGGTTCGTCTAACAAGTTAGGGTCATTAGATTTCACTCGGCAAACAGATGTAGAGCCCCCCTTCCTGATGGCACAATAACACGCAGCCTATACACATGAGGACAGAGGCCGCACTATACCCGATTCGTCAAGCCATTCTTACGCCATAAAGGAATACCTCTAACAAGCTAGAAAAGGTCCTTCTATATGACTAAAGCCAGAGCCATATAGCCCCCACAGTTGTACTGTAAATCCCGGATTGTCGCTTATAGATGAGTCCTTATGGAGAGCAATTAGAGCATCAAAAGTAATCCCCATGCTCTAGTACCCTTTAACAGTAATAAAAATCATCTTTTAATGTTTATTGCATATTCCATTAGTCAAATTACATGATCATAGTCCATGTTTAAGCACTAGCCAAACTACTCAATGCAATATAATAGGTACCAAGGTAAAGGATCAATCACTAAGTCATCCTTAACAAGGAATAAATGCATAATGATTTTAATTGCATAAAGTGAATAGGACAACAAGGATAATCCCATGCTATACTTGCCTTGCTCGAACTGGTCCTGAAGATCTTGCTCGTAGTAAGGCTCTTGATCTCCAACGAATTTCTCACCGTCTATACTCAATCAACCATTATCAACAACACACATCCAGAGGCAATCATGCATTAACAAACAAGACTATAATTAGAACAATACACCAACAGTAAGAAAATAAAATAAAAAGTCTTTAAAATGAATCTACAACTTGCTAGGATCACACAGACGCGAAGATCACGAAAATCGGATCTAAAACGACAAAGTTATGAATTTCCAAAGATTTCCTGTAGAAAAATAAATACTTTAATATAAACTTGAAAATAAATTATCTCAAACCTACTGTACAGTTCTATCATCATGTAGAGCTCGCAAATATGAATCTAACGCAATTTGAATGGATCAAATCGGAGTTAAAACGGATAATTTATGACTAAAACAAACTCAGTGGCAAAACTGTAAATATCAGAAAGCGTATTTTTCATTTACCGAGACGAAATACGTTTTCAACCGATCAAAGCGTACTCTGAGCTTTACGTTTTAGGACTGCGGGTTCTATACTTAAAAACTTCAGGGTTCCTTTTACAATTTTACAAACGAACCGGTATCTTCTAATTCTAGCCGTTGGATTTAGATCGGACGGTCCAGATCGGATCAAGGAATTAACCGGCGGCGCTCCGGTCGGAATCAGCCGACGGCGAGCTTCCCGCGGCGGCGCCATGGCCGGGTGGAGCCTATCTCGCTCTGTGGTGCACGAAATCGCAAAGCAAAGGTACCGGCAGGTAGATAACTTCAACGCGAACTCACCTAGGGCAGAATCGTGGCCGGGGACGAAGCAATGAGTGCGTGCGGCTTTGAGGGGCGGACGGTGGATCTCGTGCTCGCGGTGACCTAGCTCCCGAGCACCAAAACGGCTACCGATGAGACGGGATGAGGGCGGAGAGGTGAGGGTCTCGTTTTATAGCCCGTAGGCATCTCCGGTTATGGAAAGGAGGAAGTTTTCGAAGGAAAATCGGATCACCGAATCGGTGAAGAACGGCGTTCGTCGATGGAAACCGGAGGAAGAAGAAAGGAAGGTTGAAAGAGACACTGACAAGCGGGACCCACATGTCAGCGGCTCAGGCGGAAAGAACGCGGCCGCTGCGGGACGCGAGCGCGCGCGCGCGAGTTGGGCCGGCTGGCCGCGGCTCGGGCTCGGCCCAGGAGGAAGATGCGGGCGCGGGAGGAACAACGGGCCGCATGCTGAGCAGGCCGAGGCGGTGGGCTGCGGCTGAGCTGGGCCAAAATTCCGAATGAAGATGAATTTCCTTTCTTTTTCTTTTTCCAATTTTTCAAAGCAAATTTTCAAAAGATTTTCAAATCCAATTTTTGAATTTAAATCAAACCACTCATCTAAAAAATTCAAATGCAACAGCATGAGTGCACAAACATGTTTCTACCCTTATATTTAATTTTAAATTTATAAAAATTATTCTTATTCTAAATTTTGTATGCTTCACAAAATAAATATAAAAATCATGTTTTTCCTATTTTTCTTCTTTTCAAATTTTTAGGGTGTTACATATATGGTGTGTTCAAATCTGAATTTTCAATCTAAGTATGTCAGTGGTCATTTCCTTTATGCCCAAATAAGGACCCTTAGGTGGCTTATTTAAGTACTAAGTTAGGGGTTTTAATTTTGCATCTACGCCCAAGCCAAGGTATGTATGCTTGATAACTTGATCGCACTGTTACCCTATGGTCGAATGGTGGAGATAACCTTCATATATGAAATAGCCATATATGTCGATAGTTTATATTTATGCAACATCACACCTACGCTCAGGTAAGTGTGAGCTGGGAGAGCATGACCGAATAGTCATCGGTCTAGGGGAGTGCTAGCTTTGGTTACTGGATTAGCTCCATGTCACAAACCATGTAGCTATGAAAGTACTTAATTGTGGGTGGTGATGTCCAAGTAGATTGACACCAAAGTATATATATCTAGGGATGTGTATATGGAGAGTGTATTAGTTTACTGCTTTCATTGTGTGCTATATATATCTTGTGGGGTTCGGGCTACAATGGACTTTTTTGCACGCTAACCATGAATGCGTAAGTTGAATGTAGCTGACGACTAGCAATATATCGAGAGAGTGCATGTTATGCCACCGATATAGAATGTGATCGCCACCTTAGGCTAGCAATCTTGTGAGGATGAATAGGACGAAGCATGCATCATCATGATTGTTGCTTTATGCATAACTATGCTCTTCTCAACTTTGCTTTAATAATAAGTAACTTGTGATTGATGTGGTGCACTATCTTCCCTATGTGGAGTTAGACATGAATTCCTTGTTCTAGTTGCTTAAATAGGAAGTGCTTGAAGATAGTGGGTGCTTAGCCTTGATAGAAATAATTGAGGTTACATGCTTGAACTTATAGATGTCCTCTAGTTTATCCAAGTGGTGGATATGTTGCTCATACAAGCTTTTGCAAATGCTTTAGACCTCACTTAAGTAATTGTGATTCATGTGAATAAATTAAATTATTGTTGGTCTAAGGTAATAATGTTTGGAGCTACTAGAATAACATGTGTGCTCTCTTGTTGGTAGAACAAGGGGAGGCTTTGTTTTATTTGTTGAACGTTGCTGCTAGAACAATTTTTGTTGTAGTGATGTTTTCATGGTGATAATGGTGTTTTCTATGAATGTGGTGAATACCAAACTTGTAGCTAACTTCTTTATCTTGCTTACCCTAAAATTTCATAATCATAAGCCTGATGGTCTAGGAGTTATTGATTTTAAAAGTTTGTTGTCAGGTTTTGCTTCTGCTCTGAACAGATCTAAATGTTTGGTTTGTTTGACCTGTGTACATTTGGAATCATGTAATGGAAATAATAGAAGTGTAGTAATTTTTTTAAGCTTTCCAAAATGTTAAAGATCACTACTTTTGGTGGTCTAAATCTCCTATTATGAGCTTTTGAACTGGAATGACAGAATCTGTCCAAATCTGGACAGAGATGTCTTCTTTGTATTGTTTGGCCTACTTAGCTGTAGAATCATCTTAAGGTGATAATAAGAAAGTTATAGATAACTTAATAAGGTTTCCATGAAGTTAAGGATCATGTTTGTTCAATCCCTAGGACCTCAGTTACGTCTTTCTGAAGTTCATGTCAGTTTTCTATCTATGTTTGTGCATACCTGAAATATTGGCATGTTTGGTCATGTTAACCTATAAATTAACTTTTGGTATGAATAACAAAGTTATGGAAAACTTCCTAAGCTTTCTAAAAAGTCTAGGATAACTTTTTTTATGCCTACAAATTTAGTTATGATTGAAACACGTGCCTATTGTATTGTTGTCCATGTTCTGCGCATATACTAAGTGGTTGCCTTAGCTTGCTTTTTTTTGGCTAAACTTCTAGTTAGTTCTTGTTTGGTAAAGGCTTGATATTTCTATGTTAGACATGATGTGAATAGCTTGCTCTCTATGTGCTCTTATCCATGTGCCTGTTAGTATGGCCATGACCAAAACCCTTTGGACCCCTTGCTTGCTACCTATCTAAAAAATCATATTGTCCCTAAAGACTTGATCATATCCACATGCTTAGTAGCACGTCCTGTATCATGCTCCTTGCACTTTGAATCATTGTGTTGTGTTGCTGTAGACAAATGCTTGTTTTGTGTGAGCTCTGTGCTTAGAATAGTTGCTTAAGCCCATTGTTTGAGCTTTCTTAAGTACTTGCTTATGTATGTGTGGATGTTTGGTATCTTGGTAGTGCCATAGTTGTCACTTTTTTGTCCTCGGTGAGCATACGAGTGTTGAAGAGCTTTATCCTAGAACAACGCTCAAAGTTACGAAATCGCTTGGTTGTCGTCTCCAAGTAGGTTCTCTCTCTTAAGGAGCCTGAGTCTGTAGACGTGTTCGTTAGCCCTTGAATGTTTGTGTGTCTATGCCTTTGCTTGACCAAAAAGTCCAAGCTTGTCCCTTATATGATTGCATATGCCATAGACGTCCATACCCTTTGGTGAACACCCTTGTTTGATCCACCAACCGAGTTAAGTTCTAGCTAAACGCCAGCCTTTGATCATGGTTGTTCTTGACCAATTGTGGGGACTTTACCTAAATCCATGTTGGACCTCCTGGTTGTCTCTCCCAAAGGCTAGCTGGTGTGACGTAACGTCTCTTTGCCGTGGCCTCGAAATCTTTTGCTTGCAAATTTGTGTAGCTACCTTATCAATTCAATCTCTGATCGGTATATCAGTTTTGCCCTAGAAGTTTGCTTAATCTGTCTCCAAATGGTGTGAAAATTTCTAATCTAAGTACTGCTCCTAGTGAGTCTGTAATTAGCTGCAAGGAGCCAATTGAATGGCCAATCCAATTTGGTTCCATCAGTAATATTTTTGGGAATGATATGATGATGACTAAAGGCTCTCATGGAGCAAAGAAGGTTGCTAAGTTCATTGCTAAACCTAATCTGCCATCGAAGAATAGTATAGCCATCAAGCCATCAGTAATATTGAACTGCATTGCTGAAAGGAGTTGCCATGATGTCATTATTGCAGCACCAGCTATAGAATTTCTAGGCGAAGGCAACAATATTGTTTCGACATACAAGAGCATAGAAGTGTTTGATTCTACCTCAAAGCTGAGGACGGCTTTGTTTAAGGGGAGAGGATGATGAGCCCATAGCTCCTCAAGATGTTCATGGAGACATGTCTAGAGATAATTCAAATATAGAAACTGCTAATTCTCTAATATCATCGGCCTTCAATTTGGAGCTGTTCCTTTTGATGAGAAATACAACAAGAATGAAGGGAAATTCAGTAGTGCCGGCTTATCCTCAAATATTATTTTTGGTGCAACATTGCTAAAGAGAGATGACAAGAAGACAAGGAAATATATTTATATCGGTTCTATGCATGTCGACATCACATGATCTATCTTTGGTAGAGGAGTATTAGAAGGTGTCGCTACATGCATGCTGCTAGTACGGAGGTTCATAGTGTTAATATTGTGATTAGCATCCAGCCGCATTATTTTACTGTATTTTTTTAACTTTTGTACGTGTTTCGTTTAATTAGCTAGGGACGTGTTGCAGTCCAAGTCGGACTTGTCCTGAGTCTGGTCCACGTGACAGGCCTGCGTGCTTTTATTTAGGGGTGTCTCGGCCTTGTAACAGGCAGATTAGAGTTTTATTGTGGAGTTTATTCCCCGACGAGCCGCCGCTGGAGAAACCCTAGATGGTGATCCCATTAGGTTCTTCGTCTTGAAGATTATCTTCCGGATTATTGTTGATCTGTGTCAAGTGCGTGATCAGGCTCCTACGGCTTGAGTGCGTCGCTTGGAATTCTTAGAGTTCCCCATCTTCTGATCGTGTTCTTCGCAAGCACTGGTGGAAGAACGTCACTGCTGCTAGGATTTGGATTGCATCGTGTTGTAAGCTGAATCCATCTATCTGTTATTGCTACTGATCTTAATTGATTAGATAAGCGAGATTATTTGGGCTTGTTTAATTTGGTCGGCTGGAATAAAATTACTTTTGTTGGTCTGAGATTGTTGTCGTGCTACACGTGATTGGGGCATTAAATTAATCTCAGTTTCTTCTTGGTCAGCCGTCAGTTGCTAATGCTTGTTTGGGTTACCCACTGAAAGCATCTTGCCATATTTTGATCTAGTTTTGCCACATCGTGCTCCTGGTGACTCTAGTAAAAAAAATATATATCATCATGTATTTCTGCTGTTCCATCTTAGTATTATTGCCGAAGCATATACTGCCAAGTTTTGCTGCAGTTTTATTACTAGAAATTCAAGAGGTTGTGTTCTTCTGATTTTGCACCGTGAAAGATTGGGCAAACTATTGGGCATCGTAGGCGTGTCCTCATCAAGTGGTATCAGCTTCTGGGTTGCTCATGGTGCATTTGTATTTTTCTTTTTCAATGGCTCATTTGCAATTGCTCAAGGAAGTTACATCTTTGCCAAAGCTATCTCTAGCATCTAGTCACCTGGAGTATTTTGATTGGGAAGGAAGTCTGGTAGATTTCTTCCACGGTCATCGACTCCAACAACCAGAGATATATTATGCGGCAAAGACATTAGCTAATGATGTTTTTTATTGGTGGATTGAATATGACAAAAAATTTCCTTCTTGGACATGGAACGATATAAAAGCTATGCTTCGGCGCCAATTTGCTCCTCCCATTGAGTCAAAGAAGAAGGTAGCTATTGTTCATGCTCAAAATCCCCAAGGCACTATGGAAAATGTGCGCTTGTCATGGGCTGATTCTATTGCTGGAAATGAGTACCTTCCTGCTTCTAACCGACAAGTTGTTGATATTACTTCTCATAAGAAGTTGGGTTCTGGTGCTACTTATGGCAAGTCTATGCATGCTGAAATGTTTTCTCCTCCTAAATTGAAGCAAGCTACCGGTCAAAGTAATTGTGGTGAACGGTTATCTGCTTTTGCTCGCAGTTCTCTTGGTCCCAAGAAAAAGTCTGTGGCAGCAAAGGAAATTCTGTACACTGCTAATCAGAAGTTCATGGTGCCTGTTAAAAAGTTGGAGGCTAGTTCATCTGCATTTTCTTGTGCCACGCCGCCAGAGAGGAAATATGCTAGTTCTATATCTGAAATTTCTTCTCATCCTCCCCAAAACAGCAAGGAGGTTGCTGTAGCAGAAAAAGAGATGGAAGAAAAATCTATAGAGCCATTGATTGATATTGTTGATGATGCAACAAATGGGTTATCTATGTTGGCTCGAGAAGTAGAAAGTAATGGTACTGTTGTTCATGTAAAAGTGTAGCGGTCCAATATATTTCAGATGCTGTGCACAATTCAAGATAAGATATGCAAAGTAATTATTGATGATGGTAGTTACACAAATGTCATTAGTTCAGATGTTGTACATGCTTTATCTTTGTCTACGCAGAGGCTTCCATTGCCATGCTATGTCCAATGGATGAATCAAAGTGGTACACTCAAAATTACTCATAAGGCGCGTGTTAAATTCTCCATTGGCAGTTATGCTGATACAGTGGACTGTGATATTGCACCGATGAGTGCTTGCCATTTGTCATTGGGTCTACCGCGACAGTTTGATCTTGATGCTACACATGGTGGTCGTACCAATAATTATCCGTTTGTGCAAAAGGGAGTTCATCATGTGCTCAGGCCTATGTCAGATAGTGCTATTACGGCAGAGGTGTTTGCTACTGTGAAAGTGACAAAAAGGCTACTGCCAATACCCCAAATCCAAGGACGGCTTTGCTTCAAGAGGGAGAAAATGGTGTGAGAATTCCTAATCTAAGTACTGCTCCTAGTGAGTGTGTAATTAGCTGCAAGGAGCCAATTGAACGGCCAATCCAATTTGGTTCCATCAGTAATATTTTTGCTTTTAATTGGTAAAAACTTTGAAAATGCATATTAAATTGTAGAAAACTCGTAAAATAGTAAACAAGGACTTTTTAGAATCCTTGAGAGTAGATCTATACAGTGGGGTCATAATATGATATGTGTTAGTAGTAGTTTTTACTGTTTTTATTTATCTATGATAATTAGGGATAAATTCATATCTAGAGTTGTGGTGCTCCAATTGCTGTAAAATTTTTATGGTAGGCTACTGGTGCTATGTGTGTGCTGTGGTAAAAATTTTATGGTAGTCATTGGATGCAGTATGCTTGAGTTATTGATTTTAAATGTTTGATGCTTGATAAATGGTTTATAAATAATTTATGTATGTAAAAATGTGAAATGTGGTTCCTTTGCCTTTGCATGATGATGCTGTGACTTGAGAATACATAATCTGGCTATATGTTTATAGAAAATATTGAGTTTTAGATTTATCTTGCTCTCACATGATTTCCTGCATTAGCATTTTGTATTTTCCTTAGAGGTTGCCATGCTTATTTAAATGGCTTGAAATTGGTGCAGTAGACTATTCAGAGGCTAAGTAAGCTACTGTAATTTTTGTAGAATTTACTGTGCAATTTTGGTTTATGTTCTTTAATTCACCTTGTTATCTAAATAAATTAAGAAATGCATTAAAAGAATTTATTGAGTGATGAGCACTATGCTTTCTGGTGTTCATTTAACATGTACTTTATGATGGTTACATTGGTTTTAGCCATGTGTATGTTTGGAATATAAGTTAACTTTTATTTTCTTGATTTATGCTTTCCTGGACAGTTTTTGGGAGAATGTGAATTATACTATGCAAATGATGTTTGCTGTGAAACATGTTTATTATAAAGTTGTAGATAACCCATTAATCTAGCTTGTGATAAATTTTTGTGGCATTTGGCCATCTGGTTTGTGAGTTATGCCTATTCAAAGTTGGGTTTCAGAAATGGCTGCTCTCTGTCAAGTCTGGACCAGTTTCTGTAAATGTGTATATAGGACCTAGTTAACTTATGAATCGTGCTGAGATATTTAAAGATAAAATGTGAAAAATTTCATAAGCTTTCCAGGATGTCTTGTTTCATGTCATTTGGATTTATAGAACTCCAGTTACGATTTAATTACTCAGCTACGGCCTATGTGTCTAGAAATTGGTAGATTCTAGTTTAGTTGTATGCTTCACTTTGCCTTGCTTTGCATGTTGCTAAGTGTGATTCATGTCTTTGGTGGTGATTAAGTAATACACTTGAGACCTTGTGAAACTTATGTCATGCTTGGTATTGCCTTCTTTGCTATCTTGGCATGATAAATTGTGCGATGTTTAAAGTAAGCAATGCGAAGTGCTTAAGTATGTGTTAGTGTAATCCTGTGCTTCTCTTGCTTACTGTATTAATGCATTGCCTATTGCACTTCAATATATTCATGCACTTGCATCTTGCTTCTCATCTAGGTATGCTAGGTGCACCACGTGAAGGATGAGACATGGAGCCAAAGATGGTGTTGGTGGACCTATCCTGAAGACGAAAGGACTGAACAAGTGCTAGGATGGAAGATGCTCGCCAAGCGAGTGTCATCTAACAAACATTAACCTAAGTGTTGGATACCAGACAAGCCTCAAAGCATTCTAAGCCTCCTATATTTTACAAATGCCATCTTGAGTTCTTATGTTTGATGCATTAGGTTATAGGAGTTAGTTGGAACCACCTGATGCATATGCCCTTCCTTGTCCAAAGATATATCTTGAACCCTATGTAGGTCCAGGATCGAACATATGCTTAGTCCGGTAGAAGTCAGGTGATTTCCTGTCACGGTTAGCTATATTTGCTATCGTGGAAGAGAACCATGTGAATAAATGAATTAGACCGGGCAGAGTCTTGTAGGTTGGTGTTGTACTTATAGTGATTCTGTCTGTGTCGATTAAGGACTGAGGTATGGAGCCTTTCTTTGTCATTTTGAACACATGCTTAACACTTAGCTGGCTGGATAAGTCATTCTGACTGTGAAGCCGAGTAGCTCGACTCAGGCCAGGAGTCGGGAAGTATAAAGTGCGCACTCTGGAGGTAGCAAGGATGTGCAGGGAGCTAGTGGCGTGAGTCCAAGGGCTGGTAACCAGTCCTGAACATCCTGGTAGAGTGGTGTCCCTGAGAGTGTGGCGCTAATCAAACCTGCAAAGTTGGTTCCTGAGTTATACCAAAGGTGATCTATGGCTGCCTTTCGCGCAGGTTTGCTGGGTGAGTGTTAGGAATAATTCCCCAACTAGGTAGGAATTGATTCGAATCGCCGTTTCTCCTAGATAGTGAGAAACTTGACGGAATATCTCCATTGTAGTCACACTAAATGAAAGAGATGGTTAAGTTGTTCATGATGATGATAGCCTGATTAAACCTGATATGATTATTACTGCTTGCTTAATTAATCAAGTGATTGCTATAGTATAGGTGTTAATCTAGATGACAGATTAATGATTATTAATTTGATGGTTAAATATGGAATGGTACTTATCTGCATATAAGCTTTTATGCAAAAATGCTGTCATGCATGCTCCACATATATATCAACCTTGCATACTCCTTGGTGTCACTTTATTTCTGGTTTATGACGGGTAAGTCTAGCTGAGTACCCCTCATACTCAGGGTTTATTCCCACTTGTTGTAGGTTGTGATGTATCATGGCTACTGCAAGAATTGGATAACTCATGCCATAGTGGTGGAGTAAGATCATGGGCATGATCCTTCTTAGTTATCTTGTTTATGATGCTTTTGTTGGAATTGACCTTGGTACTGGCATGTATTTGAAATAAGGGTGATGCTAGTTCCAAATTACCTTACTTCCACTACTTTTGAACTTGAGTTCTAATAGCTCTATTGAACTCCGATGTATGTTGAACTACTTGTGAAATGGATGTAACATGTGACTTGTTTTGTTGAATCACTATGATCTTGGCTTGTATGTTGGTTAGTTTAAAATCCCTCGTGGTTTCATTGCACTACCGGAGTTATATGGGTTCAAGTATGATAATTTGATCACTTTTGTGATTGTTTTTGTACTTGTGCTCTTATAATTTGGACGGTTCCGTTATAGCCCGAGCACAAGAAGACAAGCCCTAGGCCACCGATGCCCTAGGGCTCCCTAGTGTCACTCCCAAGGCATGCCCCTACCATCTGCTCCTCTGATATGGTCACGTCCAAGGCGTGACATAAGAAGACAAAGCTTCCCGCATCCAACGGGGGCTCGAGGGCTTCTGGGCCCGCGTGTCAGCCCCCAGAGCCGACCTCCTTCGCCACCAAGAAGACTATAAAAGGTCTCACCCAGGGGAGGCTGATCCAAGCCGACACCCTCTGACACGTAGAGTATTAGAACATAGCAGCCGAACGACACCCAAGCTTCTTCAGCACCAAGACACCTTGACGATCCACGCCGAACCGCTGTAAGACCATCCTAGACTTCAGTGCACGTAGACCGTAGAACCCTCAACCCGCCTTGTACCCAACCTATCCAATTATATAAGGGATAAGGTCAGACCTAGAGGGGGGAGGATCCCTATTCGATCACCAGAGACTCCATTCCGTTCCATTTGCCTCCGCTGTGCACTGAGAGCAAGGCAACCTGGAGAGGGGCATTGAGAGCCTCTCCTCCACCACATCCGCCGCCATCTCCTTCCTCTCCAACGAGGGGGAGATCCACCAGCGATGAGGCAACCATAGGATTAGCACCGAGCTAACCCCCTACCAAACTCATCTTCCTTTACACTCTGTTGTAACCCCCCAGATTTTGGGTGCTTTTGTGTTTTTGAGTCCACCCGGGCCACTAGAGACCTCGTACTCTAACACCAACTTGAACAACATGCTTGCCGTGGTTTTGACCCCGCAACAGTATTGAAATTTCATTAATGAACCTTGAGTATTTAATTTTCATACACATTGGAAGTAATCTAATTATGGAGATAAGTCAAGGCTAGATTATTTGCCTTGCTTTGAGTATACAAAGTCTGGTGAACAAATAAATAAATAAGTAAAAAATGAAATAGATTAATAGATAATAATACTAATAATAATAAAAAAATGATATAGTAATAATAATAAAATGTTTTTAGGCTCCCTGGTGCTCAAATCAAGAATAAGTGTGGGGGAGATCTCTCAAGCGTGACGAACACACATTCGAGATCACCCACCAACACATTACACAAACATCAACTGATCCAACATGCAGAAGGATAGAACAAATGGCTCAAGAGAGCATTGGCTGAATTTTTTTGGTTTAGCCAAACTACCTCGGACTTAGCTTCTTCTCTTCAATAGTGGTTTGTGCAATTCAACCCTCAACTCTCTCGAATTTTATAGTTTAAAATTGAAGAAATTAAAAACATAAAAACAAATAATGCTCAAACTCTATGCTATCCATTAATTAAATATGCATACTCTTTATTCCAAGCTAATATTCCTAAACTTGCGGACAACTTAGCATAGGGACCCCACATTATCTAAGTAATTGGAGTATGTGATATAGTAGGATGAAAATGAACCTTGCTCTCTTATGTAAAGAACTTGGGATTTATTTTACAAAATCAAAATCCAAATAGCATGCTCCTTAATGATATGCAAATTCCTACCAAAGCCATATCTAGTGTTTTGAACTTAAAACCTCCAAAAAATTATGCTACTTATTTCTGCATTGAATTTTGTCAAGTCTTGTTGACCTTTGTTGAGAAAGTTATCTTGCCCCCAAGATCAAGATCACGTACACCCACATACATAAGCTATTCCTACACTAGGAATATGCTAAAACATGCATCCATCCACCCAAAACTCTGCTCCTACAATTGAAGTAGACAAAAAAATGTTTGTTAGGTAAATACTCCATTTCTACAAAATAGTGACCTTTCTCAATATGTGGTTTAAGAGACATGCGCTATGCAAAAGTATGGAAAAAAGAAAAAAAAAATTGGACACATGAAGGTCCAAGTATAAAAAAAATGATGAGCACATGAAGGCTCATGTGAAAAAAAGAAAAAAAGAGAAAGAAGATAGATATGTTCTCAAAATAAAACTTATGAGATAGGTCACTCATATCAAGGAGTATAGTATAGATTTAACATTGTTTTATCCACACACTTGCACTTCTTGATCTAAGGGCATGACATTTTTCTCCTTGGATCCAAGATTTGACTTAGCAAAATATGCAGAGTAAGTATGCCTTCATATCTTTCCCTACCCAAAGATCCATATAATCTTTTATAAATAGGAAAGAAAGAAGGCAACACTATGATATGCCTTGGTGAGGAACCAAACACATATATGAGCGATCCGAGAGAATCATTTGAGGAGCTAAGCTATGTTTACATTTTTTAAATTCACATGAAAACCCAAGTTTCTAAACTAATTGATGCAAGGGGATTTGAATCCATGTTGTTCCATTATTCAATCACCCAAGATAATGTGGTAGACACTCCAAAGATCACAAGTGCAGGTGAAGCTTGGAATAACTTGTATGCAGATGTCATATCAAGGAGATGACCCATCTTAGTCCTTAACTTTACTCGAGGACGAGCAAAGGGCTAAGTGTGGGGAGTTTGTTGGTGATCCTTAACTCACAATTTTTACCACCAATATTTATATAAAACCTGCTAAAAAGAACACCAAACTTGGAATTAGGACTTATAACTAATCAATTCCACAAGTTTTTGGTGATTATTCATTTATAGGAGGACCTGTCAGGATTACATAGGAAAAGAGCCTAAAGTATACAAGAAATGCAACATTGTAGGCATCTGACATGAGCCAAAGGGGAGATAGTCCACTCACCAGCAGAATTAGGGCCCGAAAGGAATGGAGAACAAGGCCAAGTTCCAACCAAACCATCTCAACTCCGCGCAACACCACCATGGGCCAAGTCCAGGATATCACAAAAGATAGCACAACAAAGTTGGATCAATTTGGAGCAAGCCATGGTGCCGTTGCACCCTCACCAAGCCTGTTTGGCCCCAGCTTTGGTCAGTGAATTCATATCACCTTGCCCAACATCGGTATCAAGGTGCTCGCCCGGTTCAATGTACCTAAATGATAGTTTGAGGTCGGTTTGCTCCTTCCATATGGGGGTCAAGCACATTTCCAAGGACCCCCTCCTCTCCAATTATAAAAGGAGGACCTCTTCCCTCCTAACAACAACACACAAAGGAGCAAGAGCTACACCACAAGAGCATCATTCCAAAGGGTCTAGGCCCACGCTAGCTAGTAGACTTAGTTTGGGAGAGATGTGAGAGAGAGTAGGGGGAAGAGCTGGACTTGTCGATATCTCCCTGAACTTGTACCTTAGCGAACACTTGTACCTTGACAGATTATTCACTAAGTGAGTGTTCAGGTTTCTTATGGCATTAAGTCTTTTGATTAGTTAAGCTATACTTTTACTTGTTTGCGGGTTCATCATCCGTCCCCATGGCAGATGCTCTAGGAGAGGGCCCTGATAAAGACGGATAACCCTGCGCACGCTAGAGCAGTAATCAATAGCATAGACGTGGTGTCTAGGCTGGCGGCTACCTTCGTTTGCCTTGTATCCTCCGGTTGAGGGTTTAGCAGCAGGTGGTGACAGCCTTGTCCATCCTTCGTAATCCCCCACATTTGGATACGGCGTAGAGCTATAGGCCGGCATCGACTGGTAGACCAATTGCAATCCGATGCCCGAAGTAAACAAGTGAAAGCAGAGTTTACCTGTCCTTAGACCCAAAAGCCATAGGAATCCATCTCTACCCTTTCCAACATTACCCCTTGTGTTGTCCTTGGTCAAACTAGCTGGAAGAAGTACCTCCATTCCCTGTGGAAAATACAATATCCTGAATACTTCCAAGTGAAAGCTACAATGGTAATTCCGTGCGATTATGGAATCTTTCTGTATGCATTAAGAAATACCAACACTTACCTGTGTTAAAGCATGAGGGTGAATGATCTTATCATAAGTATGCATATTTGTCAATATCTCTAGCCACCCCATCGCTACTCCCTATGGAAAAATATAAATAATGATACCTGGTATACTCCCGGGTAAAATGCTACAATGGTATATTATCTATACGCTTGTGGATACTCAATATATCTATAAATTTACAAGTGTTCTCAATAATTACTAACAACGCATTTCTGCCATCATTGCTAGGGATGACAACAAAGTAGTATGGTGATGCTAAGGAATGCCAACAAGCATTTGTGACGTCGCTGCCGTGGAGGGGCACAAGGTTAAGAGAATTGATCAAATAAATACTTATTGATGAAATCATAACTAGCACCTCTGCTTTAGCAGGCTTACCCTTGTTTGTCTTTATTCATACCTTATACAGGGTATTGCAGGATTGGTTTTGATTCATCAACAAATTCCATCAATCACAATCAAACCAATCAAGAGGCTACTCAGCACCAGTTCCTGAAGCTATGGCTGAAAAGACTTTGCGTGAATTCTCTGCTCTAAGCACCAAGAACATTCGCGCTGGGACAACACTTGAAACCAACAACCTGGAGTTCGAGCTCAAACCAAGACTCATCAACATGGTGCAAGCTACCCAATTCAGTGGAAAGGCACATGAAGATGCTAGTGCTCATCTTTAGACTTTCTTGGAGATTAGGGCACAATTACCATTAAGGACATTGCCTAAGATATCATACTGTAACAGAACCGTCCAAATTATAAGAGCACAAGTACAAAAACAATCACCAGAGTGATCAAATTCTCGCACTTGAGTCCATATAACTCCGGTAGTCTAATGAAATCATGATGGATTTCAAACCAACCAACATACAAGCCAAGATCGTAATGATTCAACGTAACAAGTCACATGTTACATCTATTTGACAAGTAATTCAATATACATCGGAGTTCAACATAGTTATTACAACTTAAGTTCAAAAGTAGCGGAAGCAAAGTAATTTGAAACTAACATTATTCTTATTTCAAATACATGCCAGTGCCACGGTCGACTTCCAACAAAAGCATTAGAGATAAGGTAGCTCAGAAGGATCATGCCCATGATCACACTCCGCCACTAAGGCAGGAGCCAACCAACTCTTGCAGTCGCCATGATACATCACAATCTGCAACAAGTGGGGATAAAACCCTGAGTACAAGAAGGTACTCAGCTAGACTTACCCGTCAGAAACCAGAAATAAGGTGACACCAAGGATCATGCAAGGCTGATATAAAGTGGGCTGGCTTGACAATATTTTGCATAAAAGCTTAATACAGATAAGTAATCATTAATGCTTAAGCATCAAGTTAATCATCATTAACCTATCATCTATATTAGCACCTGTACTAGAGCACTCACTTTATTAGGAGCAAAGAATATTAACCATAGCAGGTATAAATTGAGGCAACCTTTCCATCGTGATCCAATTAACCATCAGTTCAATTTAATTGAATCTACGTTGCAGCTGCTCAAGTCAAGTGCTCACTAACCGGGAGCGACGGTGATTCGAATCGAATTCCTATCCAGCTGGAGGGGTATTTCTAACACTCACCGTGCAGACCCCTACCAGGGTCGCACATGCCACCTTTTCATATGATTCAGGAATCGCGGGTCCAAATGATGTCGCGACCCCAAGGGCGACACTCTGCCAGGTGATAGGGACTCTAACCCCCTTGGTCTCACGCCAATGTCCCTAAGCACATCCTTTCTCTCCTCCAAGAAGCAACCTACCATTCGAGTCCCGGCCTAAATCACATTACTCGGCTTCGCGGTCGGAACGACTTATCCGGCCAACTAAGTGTTAGACTGCGTTCAACATGACTCAAGGACGTACAGCGAATCGGTCCTTAAATGACTCAGACGGGGATAGATCCACACCCAAGACCTCCATGCCTTGTCGCTTCACTATCATCATCTCGCCCGGTCTCATTTCATTTTATTAACACATGGTTCCATTCTACGATAGCACATATAGCCAACCGTGCCATATATGAACATCCCTATATCTCGCAGGTGACAGGAAATCACCTGACTTCTACCGCTTAAAGCAGGGCTAAGCATCTACTCGATCCTAGTCTATGTAGGATTCTAGAATTCATATATCCGGACAAGGAATGATATAATGCAGCAAGGATTTCCAACCAACTCCTACCACTTAATGCAACAATACTTATAACATATATAGAATTAATTGCTTTGAAGATAGGAGGCTTATAATGCTCTGGGGCTTGCCTGGGATCCGACTCAAGTTAGAGTATGTCAGATGAGTTCGCTTGGCGAGCATCTTCCAATCTACCACTTGTCCGGTCCTTCGATCTTCGGGATGGATCCACCAACTCCATCTTCGGGTTTGGCTCCACCGTAGGTCCTTCACGTGCTTCAGCTAACATACCTAAATGAGGTGCAACAATGCATATGTATGAATGCATAGAAGTGCAATAAACAAAGTAATCAAACAAGCATACCAAAGTTCTCCTAAACACCTAGAGCTAATTAACTTAATCCTCCCTAAGGCATAACATAGAAGATTGCAAACACATCAATCAAGACACAAGTCTTATAAGATCCTAGGGTACCAAACCAAGTACCAACAAAGACATGTGTCACACTTCAATACACAAGCATGGCAAAGTTAATCAAAGTACTAGAACTAGAAATTGCCACATTCTGGGCATCAGAACAGCAGCTATGTAATTTAATCATAACTGGAGATCTACAACTCCAAATGACTTGTAAGAAGACATTATGGAAATATTATGACATTCTATACATTTCATTTATAATCATCACAGCATGATTCCAAAGTTTAATATGTCGAATTTACAAAAACACAGAAACCGGTCTAACAAGACAGAGAGCAAGCAATTCTGTAACCCAACTTTCAACAGCTATAACTCCTAAACCACATGACCAAATGCCACCAAATTTTAACAGCAGCTAGATACATAAATTATCTATAACTTTTGTATAAACAAGTTTTACAACAAAGCACATTATCATGAAGAACTTTGCTAAGTTTCCAGATCTGTCTAGAAACCTCATTTGCAAGAAATAATTATTAACTTATGTTGCAAACATATAATTGGACAAAACCAACTTTACCAGCATTTCATACATGACTAATTAACACCAGAAAACATAGTGTCCATTCCTAAATAAATTATTTTAATGCATTTTCTTAATTTCTTTAGATAATTAGGTGGAATCATGAACACCCATGAAAGGTGCACAATAAATTCTACAAAAATTACAGTGTCCTACAAATGTTCTCAGTAGTCTACTGTCCAAATTTCAGGTCATTTGGACAAGTATACCAACCTATATGAAAAAGACAAATAGCTATTGCAATAAATCATGTGAGAGCAAGTTAAACTTAACACTCAATATTTTCTGTTAACACAAGGCCATATTATTAATCAATATGATATAGAAACATCATACTAAGGTAATGGAATAACATTTTCTATTTTATCATTTATATATTATTTATAAGCTATTTATCAAGCTATAAACAAGTTAAATCAATAACTTGAGCATACAATAAGCAATGACCATGAAATTTATACCACAGTACACACGTAGCATGACAATCCTACCATAAAAATTTCACATCAATTGGAGCAACACAACTCAAGATATAAAAATAACAAGGAAAACAAGCATTTATTTTCCATTTAACAAGATCTAGGTAAAACATCCTGAAACCCGGAAACAACCTATAAGTTTTATATTTTTCTTAGACAGTGCATATTACTAGAAGACCAACAAAATTGGAATCACTAATTTTGGACTTCTAAAACTCCAGATATTGATGAAAGCAAGTTAATCCATTTCCAAAACCACTTTTCACTAATGAATTTCTACAGCACAAACACATGCATGCATGGCACAACCGATTACCCTAACATGCAGATCACTTCACAAGGATTCCAACAAAATAAATTGCATAATTTTCGAAGCTACCAAATATGAGATATATATTTTACAAAATAAAAGAAAAATCTGTAAATTCAGGCACCAAATGAAATCGGGCGGGACCCACATGTCATACTCCCACGGTCATCTTCTTCCTCCAGTTCATGCGAACTGAACGTGAAAGACAAAAGGGGAGGAGGGGGCCGAGCCGATTCCGGCCGGTGAGGTCGGCATCAGCGGCGGGGTTGAAGCGGTGGAGCAACCCGGCTTCGCGTGTAACCATGGGAAGGCAGTGGCTCACTTCGTGGTGACTTGAGGAGGTCCGACCACGGTGACCGCTGACTCGACGGTCGGCGCTCCGGCGGCAGCTAGCTGCAAAAGTCGAGCCAGCCCGACAAGGACCCCGAGAGGTGCGGCGAGGTGCGAGGAATGCTCTGACGCGATTAGCTCAGTGGAGAATGGTGGGGTGGAGGAGGAACAGCGGCGACTGTGGAGCTCCCATGGCGGCCATGGCTGCAGCAGCCATGCGGTGGCGAAGGAAGACGACGCGGAGAGCATGAGTGAGAGGAGAGCTGAGGGAAGCTCGGCTTCCGCGTCCGGGGGGGCGTAGTGGCGCTGGGACTCACCTTGCAAGCAGCAGCGAGCAGGGCACGCGGCAGCAATGGCGAGGTGTGCTCTGTGCATGGGCGCCACGTCCAGAGCACGTGTCGGTGGTTCGGACATTTCATCGAATACGTGTCACGCGTCGCTGTGCCTGACTTGGAGACCATTTTTGGGCCTGCTCAGTTCCGAATTTGGACATGAGCCAAGAAGCAAAGTTGGAGCCCACTTGATACCGTACAACTTCTATTAAGGTTGCATGGCCATTAGAGACGTAGATTAGTGAGTAATTATGCTCCAAAGTGACAGTGTCAGTGAGTTAACAACGATTAGAGGCAAGGGTCAAAACTTGATCAAATCTACGTCAAACTTGATCCAACTTTTTGCATGCCCTTCTCCAAAGAATATACTCCAACTTTTATATTGGGATCAACTCAAATTACTTAACGAAATTTGGAGAACGCGGAATGCCAATCGAGTTATTACTAATCTCGGACTTAAATATTCTAAGTCTGAAAATAGCTTTAGATTCAAACTTTGGCCCATTGTTTGACTTATTTTCAAGCTGAAAAATGGTATGCTCTAAAAGCAAAGTTTGTTGTACACAACTCAATCTACAACTTTTATTAAAGGACCTTGAGCTGGTTCAGCTTAGATCACAATATACAGAGCTCCAAAGTCGAGCACACAAAACTAAAATTTCAGTTTCAGTAGGAACCCAACTGAAACACGATCTTTGAGGCTCTGTAGCTCTTGTACTAGTGGGAATTAGGTCATAGTGTTGTTGACAAAATCATAGAGCTATGTGAGCACTACAATATTGCCAATATGAGCTAGAGCTGGTTCTGCCTAGTTTGGGAGATAGAGTGCTCCAAAGTAAGCTACTTGAAACTGTTGTACAGTTCAGACTTAGCCAAATTGGCTAAGTGCCAAACAGCAGGTCAAAACTGACTTGGGGTCCGTGTTTGAGCATGTTCCCTACATTTCCATGACTTGACTCTTAAATAAAGTTTGTTCATGGGTCCATACATGGTCAACCAACACTTAGAAGCACATTTAGGCAAAATGATCAACATGAACATTGTTCCATTAAGTGCCCTAAGTGTAGTTAAGGTGTTGTAGGGGCCAAACATACCCACCATGCATAGGTTGCACAAAAGTGCAGGCCTCACATGCCTTGAAACATAGAACTCAAGTGAAATGCTATAGTCATTTCATGTGGTTGTTTCAAGATACATGCTACACATGTTCCACTAGGGTGTTCCACATGTGTCCAAGATGTGTTGCACATATTGCATTTGTATGTTGCACAACACTAGTTCCCATGGGATGTAAGGCAGGTTTTAGTTATAATCCAAACAAGCATCTAACTTCTCATTTCATGTGACTTTTTGATTCCAAACTTTATGAAACTTTTCTAGGGATCAATATAGATAGGTACCAAGGTGAGACACATGAAGATATGGCAATAACACCATCCAAACATATATCTTTGAAAATGGCCTATATGTAAAGCAATGATGCAGCGTCCCACTTTAAGGTAGGCTCATCTCCATAGGTTGACATTGACATTGTCATTTCCACTTAATCTATCATGTTTGAGCTCAAACTCACTGCCTAATTGGTGATAAACACCTGGGGTGTTACAGCCCTCCCCCCTTAAAAGAATCGCGTCCCGAGATTCAGAATGGAAGACCTTTTAAGGAAGAGAGACACGTTATCTAGTTCACAACATCTGCTATAGCATTTAGGTATAAAGCTTCAACATCGGTGAACAATTTGGTCAAAAGCACTTTCTGATACTTACTCTTTATGGTAAAATTTGTCTGAAGAATTTCCTTCATTGACTTCCATGAAGCATTGTTACTTTGGGAGGAATCCAAGATTGCACATACTGCATTCTCAGTGTACGGAGATCATTTGGTCCATGAGTGAACCACTCACAAGTATCTGACTTTCTAATGACCACAACATAGGCCATATGAACTTGACTCTAGACCAAAATATTCAGAAGTATATTCATTGAAATGACCCTATGTTCACAATTTTTGAAAAGCAGTCCTCTACCAAAAATGGCTTGAGCACAACCTTCCAAAGGGTGAGATCATAGACGACGAACATTCTCTGAGGTTATATGGTACTAACTAACCAATAGACAGGGTCTATGTTGGTCGTAAATGTTCAAACATTCATATATCAACTAATGGAAAACTACTTTAGGTTCCATGTGTGCAGTTCTCTTTCTCTGATGACAACACTATATTATCTGAGTCTGTCGAGGGGTCAGTGAATGTGATAGCTGACTCTGTCGGCTCTCTATTTCTGCCAACAGCTATCTAAATGATTCTTTTATCTAGAGACAACAGTTATCTGGATTGAATCAGATGCAACCTCTTGGGTAAAAACATGTATAAGGTACCAAAGTATGTCATCATTGGAAAATAATTCCCAAGGAAAGATGTAACGACGCCTTAAGGACAACAAAAGTTGTAAATATTCACTAAACCGCGGGGAGTAGTCTACCATCAAGCGATTGAGAAAAATTTTCCTTCGTGACTTAGTTGCACTATAAGTTGAGTTGACTTGCAGCATAACAACTTTGTCAGGCCAACTTTCACCTTGAGGCTTCCTTTTTAGGATCAAACAGCAGCTCGAAGATGGAAAATCTGTTGTTTGACACTTTTCAAATTGCTTTTGACTTGAGATGGTATAAATTGATTTGCAGAACACCAAGGCTGCTCATACATTGGGGATACGAGAAAGCAAAAGCAAATGAAAGAGTGTAAACTAGTATCTGTGAGACCTCAAAAGGGCCATCCAACAGCAGATCTCGACTATTAATTTACATACCAATCCAAGGATGCACACACTTTGAACTTGCAGGTTACTTTTGCAAGGCAAAACACATACTCTACTTGGAGAACATTCCTACAAGGATAAGGAACTGTCTCTGAATATTTCTCAATACTTCATCCAATAGAGTCTTGAATAAAAAGTTTGTGGCACCTAGGGCACAAGGATACAGATCGGAACTAGGGCATACTTTCTCTAATTCTTCACCTCAGCTGATTGAACACCTTGCACTATCTGTGTGATTGTCCAAGATGGAATTGACTTGATCACAATGGCTCTAGAAGATAGAGTATCACTCCAATTGTTGGCTAGTTGATCACTTCTTGTTGGTTATTGCTCTGTAAGACATGGCCTTCGATGCTACCAAAGAGTCATTACCTAGTTAGAGATTAACCTTCTTATTGGTAACTAATTAGTTGTCTCTCAACACTAAAAAGTTCCAAATCTTCATTCTTGATCACAATAATTGTGGTTGATACAAAGCAGATGGTTGCCATCGAAGTCAGCAGATAAGGAGTTACACCAGAGATGGTTGATTTCGACGATATGGCCATTATGCATACAAAGGTTAAAACTTGCTTAATGTGATGATCGAGTCTTATCCAACGGATGACTTGTCCAGTAGTAAGTGTTGTATGTCCTTTTTATCCAACAGGAATGAGATACTTTGCTCACCCGATGACGTTCGTCAATACTGGGACAACTAAGTAGAGTCACTTGTCTACCACCTATTGCAGTTTGTTAATGTTTATGTCAGTAACCTGTTCTTCAAAGGTTATCCTCTTAGTAACTTCAGGAGGAAGTTTTACTACTTTTGGTTCAATATAAGGTTCTTTCGATAAGATATGGGAAAACAATCAAGGAAGAAGGTCATGTGAACATCACATCAGTGTTGTTCTGCAATGGATTATGATTAGAAACCACGATACCAGCGCGTGCCGAGTAGCACAACCTTGTGTGTGCACCCACAGGAGGCTCTCGGTTTTGTCACGGCACCATTAGTTGCTACTTATAACATCATTACTGAACATACACCCGATGAGGAATTTCAAATGGCTCAGATTGGGTTGCCCGAACAAGCACCATACCAAGGAGAGATAGCAAGTAAAGGTAGTCACAAGGTTTAGAATCAATGAGGAGGCGATCCAAAAATTAACACACACCACAAGGGAACATAGCTCAATTCCTAAAGACAACTGAGCAATGGACTCTTGCTTACATTCTATGCACGACTTGCATCCACCGAGGTGAGTTCTAGATAAAAGATTAATAGGAGATTCATTCATGTTGGGCAATAACATGAGATCAAGACTGATAAACATCCTGAGACTTGGAAAGGTTGGAGACGAATTGAGCATATTTCAAGGTGAAAACCGATATGTAGTCATAGATTGAGTTGATAAGGTAGATGCACGAATTTGCAAGCACACGATTTAGAGGCCATAGCAGAGAGACGTGGTGTCACACTAGCTAACCTTTGGGAGAGGTAACCGGAAGGTCCAACATGGATTTGGGTACGGTCTCCACAACTGGCAACGTACGAACCATGGTCAAAGGCTAGCGTTGATGAGAGTTAACTTGGTAGGTCAGTCGACAAGGGTCTTCACAAAAAGAGTTGCAAAACATCCATGACTTATGCAAACATATCGGAGAACTAAACTTTGTGTTTTCGGTCAAGCAAAGGCATGGATACAAACATTCAAGGCAAGCAACCATGGCTACAGGATCAGACTCCTAAGAGAGAGAGAACCTAACTAGAGACGACAACCATGCGATTACGTAACATGAACATTGTTCTTAGGATAAAGCTATTCGACACTCGTATGCTCACCGAGGACAAACAAGGTGACAACTATGGCACTAAATAAATAACAAGCATACATACAAACATCACAGTCAAGCATTGGAGAGATCCAATCCAATTAGCTTAAGCAAACATTACTAAGCACCAGGCTCACCCAAAATAAACATTTATCTAAAACAAGAACTAACTACGAGTTTAGCCTAAGACAAATGCTAGCTAAGGTAGCCAACTTAGCATGTGCATAGAATCTGGATAGCAGCATAGTAACTACTTGTTCTCACCATAACTGAGGTTGTAGACATCCCACAAAGGTGATCCTAGACTTTCTAGAAAGCTTAGGAAGATGACTACACTTTAGTTATTCACACCAAAAGCTAATTCATAGATTAACATGACCAAAAATGCTACTGTTTTAGATCTGTACCAATATGGATAGAAAACTGACAAGAACTTCAAAAATGCGTAACTGGAGTTCTAGGGACCCAACAAGGCTGATCCTTAACTTTATGTAAAGCCTATTAAGTTGTCTATAACTTTCTTATTATCATTTTAAGATGATTCTACAGCTAACAAGGCCAATCAAGATAAATAAGACATCTCTGCCTACATTTGGACAGATTCTGTCATTCCACTATGCAAGCTCAACTAGAGATTTAGACCACCCCAATTAGTGCTATAGGACATTTTGGAAAGCTTAGAAAAAGTAATACACTTCTTCTATTATCTCCAAGACATGATTCCATACCCACATAGGCCAAACAAACCAAACATTTAGATCTATTTAGGGCATACGCAAAACCTGACAGTAAACTTCTAAAATTCATAACTCTCAAACCATAAGACCTAGGGTCAGAAAATTTTTGGACAAGCTAGATAAGTAAGTTAGCTACAACTTTGGTATTCTCCATAACTACAGAAAACACCATTATGACCACAAAAACATCACTACAACAGAAATCGTTCTAGCAGCCAACGTCCAACAAGCAAAACAAAGCTTGCCTTTATTCTACTTAACAAAAGAGCACACAAACATGTTATTCTAGTAGCTCTAAATTTTTGTTACTTTAGACCAACACGAATTTAATTCATTCATGAGAATCCACAATTACTGAAGCAAGTTCTAAAGCCTTTGCAATGCTGGTATGATCAACATATCCACCACTTGGCTAAACTAGAGGGCATCTATAGGTTCAAGCATGTACCTACAATTATTTCTAGCAAAGCTAAACACATATTTTTCTCAAGCACTTTCTATTTACGCAACATGGAACAAGGAATTCTTATTTTACTCCACACAAGTAAGATAGTGTACCACATTGATCACAAGTTACTTATCATTTGAACAAGGGTGAGAGGAGCATAGCTATGCATAAAGCAATAATCATGAAGATGCATGCTTCGTCCTATTCGTCCTCACAAGATTGCCAACCTAAGGTGGCGATCACGTTCTATGTCGGTGGCATAACACACAATCTCTCGATATATAGCTAGTCGTCAGCTACATTTGACTTACGCATTCGTGGTTAGCGTACCTGCAGAAAAGTTTCATTGTAGCCCAACAATTCCCCAATATAGCATACAATGAAAACAGAAAGTAAAATTCTAAGTACTTCCATATACATATACCCCCGTATACGTACATGTAGCACCAAAACTACCCGAATCATCAATCACCCACAATTAAGTACCTTCATATATACATGTGTGCAACATGTAAATAATCCAGTAACCAAAACTAGCTCTCCCCTAGACCGATAGATGTTCGGTCATGCTCTCACAACTCACACTTACCTGAGCGTAGGTGCGATGTTGCATAAAAGTAAACTAGCGACATATATGGCTATTTCATATATGAAGGCTACCTCTAATCTAACACACCGAGTAGCATAGTGTGGGAGAGTCATCACACATACATACCTTGGCCTGGGCGTAGATGCATAAATGAAAAACCCCAAAGTTAGTACTTATATAAGCCACCTAATAATCCTTATATGGGCATAAGGAAATTGAATACTAGCATACTTAGATTTAAAATTTAGATTTGGCAAACCTATATATAGCTATAAGTTAATAAAACTGATTTTATAAAACAAAACCTTTGTTTTAAATACACATACGACAAGTTTAATATTGAATCTTGCTCTGATACCAGCTGTAACAGAACCGTCTAAATTATAAGAGCACAAATACAAAAACAATCACCAGAGTGATCAAATTCTCGCACTTGAGCCCATATAACTCCGGTAGTCCAATGAAATCACGAGGGATTTCAAACCAACCAACATACAAGCCAAGATCATAATGATTCAACATAACAAGTCACATGTTACATCTATTTGACAAGTAATTCAATATACATCGGAGTTCAACATAGTTATTACAATTTAAGTTCAAAAGTAGCGGAAGCAAAGTAATTTGAAACTAACATTATTCTTATTTCAAATACATGCCAGTGCCACGGTCGACTTCCAACAAAAGCATTAGAGATAAGGTAGCTCAGAAGGATCATGCCCATGATCACACTCCGCCACTAAGGCAGGAGCCAACCAACTGTTGCAGTCGCTATGATACATCACAACCTGCAACAAGTGGGGATAAAACCCTGAGTACAAGAAGATACTCAGCTAGACTTACCCGTCAGAAACCAGAAATAAGGTGACACCAAGGATCATGCAAGGCTGATATAAAGTGGGCTAGCTTGACAACATTTTGCATAAAAGCTTAATACAGATAAGTAATCATTAATGCTTAAGCATCAAGTTAATCATCATTAACCTGTCATCTATATTAGCACCTGTACTAGAGCACTCACTTTATTAGGAGCAAAGAATATTAACCATAGCAGGTATAAATTGAGGCAATCTTTCCATCATGATCCAATTAACCATCAGTTCAATTTAATTGAATCTACGTTGCCGCTGCTCAAGTCAAGTGCTCACTAACCGGGAGCGACGGCGATTCGAATCGAATTCCTATCCAGCTGGAGGGGCATTTCTAACACTCACCGTGTAGACCCCTACCAGGGTCGCACAGGCCACATTTTCATATGATTCAGGAATCATGGGTCCAAATGATGTCGCGACCCCAAGGGCGACACTCTGCCAGGTGATAGGGACTCTAACCCCCCCTTGGTCTCACGCCAATGTCCCCAAGCACATCCTTTCTCTCCTCCAAGAAGCAACCTACCATTCGAGTCCCGACCTGAATCACATTACTCGGCTTCGCGGTCGGAATGACTTATCCGGCCAACTAAGTGTTAGACTGCGTTCAACATGACTCAAGGACGTACAGCGAATCGGTCCTTAAACGACTCAGACGGGGATAGATCCACACCCAAGACCTACATGCCATGTCGCTTCACTATCATCATCCCGCCCGGTCTCATTTCATTTTATTAACACATGGTTCCATTCCACGATAGCACATATAGCCAACCGTGCCATATATGAACATCCCTATATCTCGCAGGTGACAGGAAATCACCTGACTTCTACCGCTTAAAGCAGGGCTAAGCATCTTCTCGATCCTAGTCTATGTAGGATTCAAGGATTCATATATCTGGACAAGGAATGATACAATGTAGCAAGGATTTCCAACCAACTCCTACCACTTAATGCAACAATACTTATAACATATATAGAATTAATTGCTTTGAAGATAGGAGACTTATAATGCTCCGGGGCTTGCCTGGGATCTGACTCAAGTTAGAGTATGTCAGATGAGTTTGCTTGGCGAGCATCTTCCAATCTACCACTTGTCCGGTCCTTCGATCTTCGGGATGGATCCACCAACTCCATCTTCAGGTTTGGCTCCACCTTAGGTCCTTCACGTGCTTCAGCTAACGTACCTAAATGAGGTGCAACAATGTATATGTATGAATGCATAGAAGTGCAATAAACAAAGTAATCAAACAAGCATACCAAAGTTCTCCTAAACACCTAGAGCTAATTAACTTAATCCTCCCTAAGGCATAACATAGAAGATTGCAAACACATCAATCAAGACACAAGTCTTATAAGATCCTAGGGTACCAAACCAAGTACCAACAAAGACATGTGTCACACTTCAATACACAAGCATGGCAAAGTTAATCAAAGTACTAGAACTAGAAATTGCCACATTCTGGGCATCAGAACAGCAGCTAAGTAATTTAATCATAACTGGAGATCTACAACTCCAAATGACTTGCAAGAAGACATTATGGAAAGCTTATGACATTCTATACATTTCATTTATAATCATCACAGCATGATTCCAAAGTTTAATATGTCGAATTTACAAAAACACAGAAACTGGTCTAACAAGACAGAGAGCAAGCAATTCTGTAACCCAACTTTCAACAGCTATAACTCCTAAACCACATGGCCAAATGCCACCAAATTTTAACATCAGCTAGATACATAAATTATCTATAACTTTTGTATAAACAAGTTTTACAACAAAGCATATTATCATGAAGAACTTTGCTAAGTTTCCAGATCTGTCTAGAAACCTCATTTGCAAGAAATAATTATTAACTTATGTTGCAACCATATAATTGGACAAAACCAACTTTACCAACATTTCATACATGACTAATTAACACCAGAAAACATAGTGTCCATTCCTAAATAAATTATTTTAATGCATTTTCTTAATTTCTTTAGATGATTAGGTGGAATCATGAACACCTATCAAAAGTGCACAATAAATTCTACCAAAATTACAGTGTCCTACAAATATTCTCAATAGTCGACTGTCCAAATTTCAAGTCATTTGGACAAGTATACCAACCTCTATGAAAAAGACAAATAGCTATTGCAATAAATCATGTGAGAGCAAGTTAAACTTAACACTCAATATTTTCTGTGAATACAAGGCCATATTATTAATCAATATGATAGAGAAACATCATACTAAGGTAATGGAACAACATTTTCTATTTTATCATTTATATATTATTTATAAGCTATTTATCAAGCTATAAACAAGTTAAATCAATAACTTGAGCATACAATAAGCAATAAACATGAATTTTATACCACAGTACATACATGGCATGAAAATCCTACCATAAAAATTTCACATCAATTGGAGCAACACAACTCAAGATATAAAAATAACAAGGAAAACAAGCATTTATTTTCCATTTAACAAGATCTAGGTAAAACATCCTAAAATCTGGAAACAACCTATAAGTTTTATATTTTTCTTAGATAGTGCATATTACTGGAAGACCAACAAAATTAGAATCACTAATTTTGGACTTCTAAAACTCCAGATATTGATGAAAGCAAGTTAATCCATTTCCAAAACCACTTTTCACTAATGAATTTCTACAGCACAAACACATGCATGCATGGCACAACCGATTACCTTAACATGCAGAGCACTTCACAAGGATTCCAACAAAACAAATTGCATAATTTTCGAAGCTACCAAATATGAGATATATATTTTACAAAATAAAAGAAAAATCTGTAAATTCAGGCACCAAATGAAATTGGGCGGGACCCACATGTCATACTCCCACGGTCATCTTCTTCCTCCAGTTCATGCGAACTGAAGGTGAAAGACGAAAGGGGAGGAGGGGGCCGAGCCGATTCCGGCCGGTGAGGTTGGCATCAGCGACGGGGTTGAAGCGGTGGAGCAACCCGGCTTCGCGTGTAACCATGGGAAGGCGGTGGCTCACTTCGTGGTGACTTGAGGAGGTCCGACCACGGTGACCGCTGACTCGACGGTCGGCGCTCCGGCGGCAGCTAGCTGTGAAAGTCGAGCCAGCCCGACAAGGACCCCGAGAGGTGCAGCGAGGTGCGAGGAATGCTCTGACGCGGTTAGCTCGGTGGAGAATGGTGGGGTGGAGGAGGAACAGCGGCGACCGTGGAGCTCCCATGGCGGCCATGGCTGCAGCAGCCATGCGGTGGCGAAGGAAGACGACGCGGAGAGCATGAGTGAGAGGGGAGCCGAGGGAAGCTCGGCTTCCGCGTCCGGGGGGCGTAGTGGCGCTGGGACTCACCTTGCAAGCAACAGTGAGCAGGGCACGCGGCAGCAATGGCGAGGTGTGCTCTGTGCATGGGCGCCACGTCCAGAGCACGTGTCGGTGGTTCAGACATTTCATCGAATACGTGTCACGCGTCGCTGTGCCTGACTTGGAGACCGTTTTTGGGCCTGCTCGGTTCCGAATTTGGACATGAGCCAAGAAGCAAAGTTGGAGCCCACTTGATACCCTACAACTTCTATTAAGGTTGCATGGCCATTAGAGCCATAGATTAGTGAGTAATTATGCTCCAAAGTGACAGTGTCAGTGAGTTAACAACGATTAGAGGCAAGGGTCAAAACTTGATCAAATCTACGTCAAACTTGATCCAACTTTTTGCATGCCCTTCTCCAAAGAATATACTCCAACTTTTATATTGGGATCAACTCAAATTACTTAACAAAATTTGGAGAACGCGGAATGCCAATCGAGTTGTTACTAATCTCGAACTTAAATATTCTAAGTCTAAAAATAGCTTTAGATTCAAACTTTGGCCCATTGTTTGACTTATTTTCAAGCTGAAAAATGGTATGCTCTAAAAGCAAAGTTTGTTGTACACAACTCAATCTATAACTTTTATTAAAGGACCTTGAGCTGGTTCAGCTTAGATCACAATATACAGAGCTCCAAAGTCGAGCACACGAAACTAAAATTTCAGTTTCAGTAGGAACCCAACTGAAACACGATCTTTGAGGCTCTGTAGCTCTTGTACTAGTGGGAATTAGGTCATAGTGTTGTTGACAAAATCATAGAGCTATGTGAGCACTACAATATTGCCAATATGAGCTAGAGCTGGTTCTGCCTAGTTTGGGAGATAGAGTGCCCCAAAGTAAGCTACTTGAAACTGTTGTACAGTTCAGACTTAGCCAAATTGGCTAAGTGCCAAACAGCAGGTCAAAACTGACTTGGGGTCCCTGTTTGAGCATGTTCCCTACATTTCCATGACTTGACTCTTAAATAAAGTTTGTTCCTGGGTCCATACATGGTCAACCAACACTTAGAAGCACATTTAGGCAAAATGATCAACATGAACATTGTTCCATTAAGTGCCCTAAGTGTAGTTAATGTGTTGTAGGGGCCAAACATACCAACCATGCATAGGTTGCACAAAAGTGCAGGCCTCACATGCCTTGAAACATAGAACTCAAGTGAAATGCTATAGTCATTTCATGTGGTTGTTTCAAGATACATGCTACACATGTTCCACTAGGGTGTTCCACATGTGTCCAAGATGTGTTGCACATATTGCATTTGTATGTTGCACAACACTAGTTCCCATGGGATGTAAGGCAGGTTTTAGTTATAATCCAAACAAGCATCTAACTTATCATTTCATGTGACTTTTTGATTCCAAACTTTATAAAACTTTTCCAGGGATCAATATAGATAGGTACCAAGGTGAGACACATGAAGATATGGCAATAACACCATCCAAACATATATCTTTGAAAATGGCCTATATGTAAAGCAATGATGCAGCATCCCACTTTAAGGTAGGCTCATCTCCATAGGTTGACATTGACATTGTCATTTCCACTTAATCTATCATGTTTGAGCTCAAACTCACTACCTAATTGGTGATAAACACCTGGGGTGTTACACATACTACTCCACCTCTTTCCATTCTTGCTAGTGGGAAGGGTGAAGCAGTGGTTCTACACCAACAAAGATGACATCAATACATGGGCAAAATGTTTGAAGGCTTTTCTAGCAAAATTCTTCCCTATAGGCAAAACCAATGCCTTAAGAGAAAAGATTTACAACTTCCAACAGCAAAAAGGAGAAACTATTCTAGAGGTATGGGAACATTTCTAGGAATACATTTTAGACTATCCTCATCATTGGATGGAAGATTGGTTGCTTATGCAAAGCTTTTACCAAGGATTAACTTAGAAAGCTCATGAACAACTAGATGCTACAGCCAGAGGATCATTTATGTCACTCCACCTTGAAAAAGCTAAAACTCTTATGGAAAAGATAGCCTCTAACCAAGGCTGGTCTCAATGCAATACCCAATCATGCAATAAGAGTGAAGAAGTACTAGAGGAGGTGTGTGCACTTTCAACTAAGATGGACATACTGTTGAATTGGTTTGAACAGCGAGCCAATTACAAGAAAGATCGTCAGGCCATTAAAGATGCTTTTAATTTCCAAAACATATGTGGAGGTTGATTTCCCCGAATATCAAGAGGATGCAAACATTATCATCAATAATTCTACTCTACAACAACAGAAACAAGGATGGGGCAACAACAACAATGGTCAAATTACTAAGGTAAGTACCTAGGTAATTACTATAATTCTTCTAATCCTAAACAACCATCCTTGAGAGATCTAATCTTAGAACAGGCTAAGATTAATGATAATATTTCTAAAAAGCTTGCTTTTAATGATAAGGTCCTAGAAAACATAAACACTAAAATAGATAGTTTTTCTTCTGCTATAAAAGACCAACTTAGCTATAATAAAACGATAGAATCACAAATAGCTTAGTTGGCTGCTGCATTGCCTTTTGCCACTAACCTTGAAAAGGTCAATGCCATAACCACAAGAGGTGGCAAGTCTACTCGTGATAAGACACCAGTAGATAAGACACCGGTAGAAGTAGAAGAGGAGAAGAAGGACAGTGAAGTTGAAGAAGTTAAGCCACAAGTACAGGCGATGATGAAAGATTATCATGACACCACCTTCCTACTGTTTCCATGCAGAAATCAAAAAGCTAAAATAGATGAGCAGTTTGGTAAGTTTGTAAAGGTAATCCAAAAATTATATATCAATATCCCTCTGCTAGATGCCATACAGGTACCTACGTGAAGTATCTCAGAGACATCCTCAACAACAAAAGATCACTGCCCACCATTGAAGTAATCAAGTTAACAGAGGAGTGTAGTGTGCCTATCTTGAATACAACACCTATCAAGAAGAAGGATCCAGGATGTCCCACTGTTGATTGTTTGATCGAAAACCATAATTTTGAGCATGCACTATGCGACCTTGGAGCAAGCATCAGTGTCATGCCCAAGAAGGTTTTTGACAAGCTCAATTATTCAACACTCATGCCAACATCGATGTGCCTGCAACTAGCCAACCAATCAGTCGCTATCCTATAGGAATCGCTAAGAATATTCTGGTAAAAATAAGAAACTTCTTTGTTCCAGTGGATTTTGTAGTACTTGATATGCAAGAAGATATGAAGACACCCCTCATTCTTGGGAGACCTTTCCTAAGCACTATGAATGCACACATTGATGTTGGAGTTGGAGAAATCAAATTCCATATTAATGGGAAGGAAGAGCGATTTGCCTTCAAGCCAAGACTGGAACAATGCTCAAAACTACAGTGGCATGAGAAGCAAGTGCAACCATCTGTCGACGAGATGTGGTCAGCATTCTACTAAGGGGTATGCCCACAATAGTAGATTATTAGTTAAGGTGTGCAAGACAACAAACTAGATGGTGACGCGAGATGAACACGAGATTTATCCAGGTTCGAGCCGCAAACTGTGTAATACCCTACGTCCTGCGTCTTTGTGGATTGTATTAGTACATGATGATGATGATGTGTTTTGAGGGGGGGTCCTTGCTCGCCTTATATAGGATAGGGGGCAAGGTTACAGATCTAAGGAATCTAATACCAGTCGATTACAACTGCTATATCCGCAGAGGATACGATATCTAGTCTAACTGACTTTGTTTCCTTGATCAAGTAGTCTCTACTTATTCTGCACGGTTCGCCGAGCAATTCAGAGATTCGCACGACCCTTTGTAGCGAGTTGGGCCACCTTGTCTGACGCGGCCCATGTAGAACCATAAGGGTATACGGGTCTATACCCCCACAGCTAGTCCCCGAGCACTATGTATTTTGAAGCAGCACGCCGTCTTGACCTTCTTCGACCAGTGAGGCTCAAAGTCCTAAAGCTCCCGACTAGAAGGGTGGTCTGTCAAGGAATATCCCCACCCTTCCGACCAGTTCAGCTGATAGTCGACCACCGCACTTGTTAGAAAACGCCTTGTCAGAATAATGCATGGTGCTCCGAGAAAATAGAAAAACAGTTCATCCTTGATGAAGTGTGCCCACTTAAGTTTCATTGTGAAAAGTTAATGATACATGGCACCATTGGCTCTACCATAATGTCAAGAGATGTGATCCTCAGAATTTAGACGTATTATGGTAGGGGTCGTGCCTCTGGCACTATGCAGAAAATATGGGTGCAAAAAAGTTAAGCACATTCACCGCAAGGTGAAGTGTGCCCAATTAGTCTCCGAGCCTGACAGTAGGTGACTTGATCATGTGGTGCCAGGGTCTAAAAGAAAAATAATCCAAAACTAAATAAGCACACTCACCGCAAGGTGAAGTGTGCCTACTTAGTCCCCAAGCCTGATAACAGGTGACTTGGTCACATGGTGCCAGGGTCCAAAGAGCACATTCCCAACTCAGCTGAGAAGTATGCACCGTGGCTCTGTCATGGCATAGTCCCCAGCTCTGTTGTGGGCCTAGTCCCTAGCTCCGTTGTGGATAAAGACCCATGGCTCTACCATGTGGCAACTCCCAGCTCTTCTGCGAGACGTCCCCCAACTCAGTTGTGGGCCCTAAAACAAAAACATCATATGGCTCTGCCATAGGGCAGCCCTAGCTCCGCTGTGAGGCAACCCCCAACTCAATTGCAGGCCCACTCCATAGCTCTGCTGCAGATTTAGTCCCTAGCTTAGTTGTGGACAACAAGAGCATTAATCCGATGCATACAAATAGATCTTCCATGTAGCAGTCCCCAGCTTTGCTGTGGGGCCACAAAATGCACTAGCATGCTAGAATCGAACCATATGTAGCGAAAAAGGCCCACTTTGGGTTCCTCACCGCAGCCAAGGCCCGCATAAGGCCCGCTTGGAGATAATGATTGAGGGAGCGGAAGTGGCGCATCGGGCGCGGTTACCCAAAAACCCTAGAAGTCAAAGGGTCATTCCGCTCTTATAAATACCCATGCGGTGGTGCCCCACTTCTCCCACTGCATCCATTTCGCGTCAGTTCATCTTCCACACCGCTCACTCCGCCTTCTCCGCTAGTTCCATCGCCATGGAGCCCACAAACCTAGATCCAAACACTGCCAGATCTAGCCGCTACAACATCACCCCACACACTGCAGCCACGTTCCACAGCTGGAGAAGAGGAGGATGGCTCGCGGAGGCCATGGAACAAGAACACAGATGAGGGCGGTGGAGTGCAACAAGTCGATGAGCACGGAGGCTACCCTCATGAAGCTCATCACCACCAGCATAATGGCCAAGGCCGCCATCGGTGGGTGGAGGACATTAGCCAGTGAGAGCTATCCAAACCCCCGTCCTGGTGAAATCATTGTCTTTGAAGATTTTTATTAGCACAGATTTGGGAATTCTTGCCATCCCATTCTGTGAAAGCTATGCGACTATTATAGGGTTAGCATCTGCAATCTCCACCCCAACTCTATTCTTGTTGTGTTCATTTTTATTACCCTCTGTGAGTTGTATCTCGGCATCTAGCCCCACTTCAATATGTAGTGGCACTTTTTTTGCCTCAAGAAGAAAGGAGGTGCCAGAGGATCCAAGATAGCCAGAGGAGCGTACCTAAACTTACAGGATGAGATGAAAGCTGAATACCTAAATGTACCCCTAAGTTCATCCACAATGGATTGGTACAAGAAATGGTTCTATGTGCAGCAAGAATAGGAGCCATTCATCGTCTGTGACGTTGCTTAGATCCCCGAGCAGCAGGAGAGCTGGTCGGCAAGGCCGTCCAGTGCTGAAATGGTACAAGTTAAAGAGCTGCCCAGGATGTTCAATAGGAGCTAGCTCGACAGGCCAAGAGTGGCACTGAACTTCATCTTCAGGCGGGTGCAACCGTGCAAGAAGCGGGTGCATCCACTATATGAGTACTCGGGGTCAGGTGACCCCACCAAGGAGTCGGTAAGGAACCTCATGCGCGAGGAGGTAAACTAGCGGTTGGAACAGCTGTTCGACTTGTGAGGATATCGCCTACTGTCGAACATAATGAATGCGTACAAATTAACAGCGCTGCCACCACAAGTATGTCCAAAATCACCCATAGTGTAAATATGATATCTAATAGTTGTTGATTTGCAACCATAACATTTAATATGATGCTTACAATATCCATGGCCAGGACCAGGCAGCTGTGTACATCTCTGATGTGCCTGCCAATGATTAATATGGATGCGTGGGAACCTCGGATGATGAGAAAAGCAGCTGGGAAGCGCCCCGAACCAAAGCGACCTTCCTAGAAGGGGAAGTCCATGGACCCCCTAGGCATGGGGGGTCCTTTGATCATCGATGACGAGGAGAGCAGCCAGAAATGACATAGAGTCATGGCTGGCTTGACCAATGACGAGGATGACGAGGAGGATGAGATACCGCTAGCACGCCGGCAGAGGGCGCAGAGTGCGCCCCGCACGCCGACGCTGCCAAGGGCGCCCACTCCTCCCCAAGCAGCAACACCCCCAAGGGCATCCACACTACCCTGAGTAGCGACACCCCCCTGAGCAGAAACACCTCCTCGAGCAGTGACGTCGGCCCAGACGACCATACTGAGCACGGGACAAACTGGCTCAGCAGTCCTCGTGGGTGTTCAAGCTAGGATGGAGCAGGCGAGCAGCAGCCAGGCAGTTTGTACCCGCACTACGGGGAGTGGGAGCCAGAGTAGTTGGCCATTCAGGGCCGCATTTAGGTGCTTGGAACTGTAAGTAGTATTATAACCCCTTTTTAATATCCAAAGGCAATAGCTTATTAAGCTGGTGTAGGTCGGAGTCCACGGAAGAAGTGGAGCACACCACTGGCAGCCAACCGCCATCAGTTGGGGAGAGTAGACATGCTACCGTAGAGTGCACCGGGTCTAGTGGCACTACCAACCAGCACACCCTAGCGCAATAGCATGAAGAGCCCGCACCCATTGCCGAGGAGCCCAGTGCCGCCTCAAGCGGTATAATGGGCATTGTAGTGGTTGAGAAGAGTGGCACCGGGAACCTCGCTATAGAGGCCCCGGCAGTCAAAGCCACTATAGTTGAGGAGGAGGCAGAGATTGAGGAAATCATCTGCAAGGAAGAAGAAAACATGGCACCTCAATGTGTCCATGTTGCGAGAAAGCGGGGCAATAAGTGTGTTCTATGAAGAAGACCACTCAAACCAAGCCGTCCACAAAACTACAGCGGATAGTTGATGACCTGATGGGCCAAATAAAGGTAAGAGCACTAGAAGCCCAATGCAGCCCTATTAGGCTATTGCAGAAATTGCTATTACTGATCCTTCATTATGTTGTAGAGCACTGAGAAAACATTGGAGTACCTAAAACGGTGCTTCCATACTATCTCCCCAACTGTGGAAGAAAATAGAGCCATGAAGGAGGACGTAGTGCATCTACAAGAGATGCTACAGCAAGCCCAGAATGAATAGGACACACTATAGGCCAGTGTAGATGAGCAGCGTCACCAGCTGGACCAGGAGAAGAAAGGTATATGACAAAATCTTCATGCATTATTATCCTTACAACTTATTAATAGACCACGCTCTGCTCGGCAGGCATGGAGGCAGAGAAGATACTTCTTGATAAGCTAGCTTGGCTAGCAGAAAGCAACAAGGAGCTGGTGGAGAAAAACACCTAGCTTGACACGGAGCACAAAAATGAGGTTGCTCGCTTGATCAACGAGAACACCAAGCTAAAGGAGCAGGTGACCAAGCTGGACAAAGGACTTCTCAAGTAAGTTATCGACCACTCAGTTGTTGATTCCCCTCAGTATTATTCATCATGGTTAGCATGGTCTTATGCTTGAGTGCAGTCGTGCGCCAAAACACCAAGACACACCTGGAGGCATTGATGAAAGAAAAGGACCACTTGGCATTGAAGGGAAAGGCGATGGAAGACAGAATCAAGCCCATGCTGGACCTGATCGGTATGAAACCAGAAGAGGGGCCAACCGACTGACCAGCCCGACCAGAGGCCATCATCAAGAAGTGGTAGAGCTCCTACACCTAGTTCAAACAATACATCCACGATGCTGGCGAGTACATGGCTACCCATGTACTGGTCGTGGTGCGGTCACATTACCCCCGCATGGACCTACAAAGGCTTGAGGCCGGCGTGTCAAGCAACACCGACCCGGTGAAGGTAGAGCAACTCAGAGCCACCTCCTAGGCGATGGCCACAAAGATGATTATTGACGTAGACCTGTATGGCGAGATTGGGCAGACCAATCAATAGGTTAGAGGTTGAAAGAACTTTTGTTTTGTAGTTTAAGTTGTAATAGAGCACTCGGTGCTTTTGTAGAAACATTAAGTAAGTTATAATGAAGCACTCGGTGCCCATGTGAACCAGATATTATATCTTTGTATAATACGTAGTCGTGATTTAGTCATGAAATCTTTGTTTTTATCATGTTGTATGGTAAGCGTGAGTAGTTATTCCATCCTAGAGTCACTCCAGCCTATGTTCAACCAGCAGTCCAGAGCGTGAGGCACGGAGCCCAGGCATGTGTAAGACTGCCAACCGTGATAGGGAGCTACTGCCGTCCACTCGGAACGTAGTGAATGGATCTCATGCATGTGTGGAGAGAAGTCGGAGACAGTGCCAGCTCTAGGAAACTCAAGTAGGAGAAAAAACTAGTCGACAAACCACTTAAAAAAATTTAGGAAATATTGCGATGCACAGAAGAGATGGCAACAAAAACATGATGAAACATTTATTGAATACTTGAGGTACAAAAAGAGTACATATCTTTCTTAGTAGCGGATCAAGCGTAGAAGCACTTAAGCTGGTCAATATGCCACGAATTCAGGATGTCGACTCCATTGAGATCACACAGCCTATGAGAGGTAGGCCTAGTGACTGCCTTGACCATGTAAGGGCCCTCCCAATGCAAAGCTAACTTATGCAATCCTTCTGTCTTCTGCTTCCTTCGTAGAACCAAATTGCCGACCATGAAGAATCTCTCCTTGACATTGCGGTTATAGTACCTGTGCAAGCCTTCCAAATATTTAGCCGTGCACGCATAGGTGTCAAGGCACTATTCCTCCATGCAATTAACCTCGAGATCTTGGCCTCAATTGACCTCTCCTCATCATGTTTCTTGACCCTTGGTGACTAGAAAGCAATGTTAGTTGGCAGCATGGCCTCAGAGCCGAAGACCATGAAATACGGGGAAACACCGGTATTGCGACTGGGCTAGGTCCTTAGTCCCCAGACCACGGCTGACAGCTCCTTCAACCATCTCCCATGATGCTTGTCGTTTTCCCTGTACAATCTTTTTGTCAACGCATCAAGGATCATACCGTTAGCTCGCTAAGCCTGCCCGTTAGCCGTTGGGTGTGCCATCGAAACGTACTAGAAAACTATGCCTCTATCATCGCAAAGTTCAAGAAATTGTTACCGGTGAACGTGGACCCCATGTCGGTGATGATGCTATTAGGTAGGCCAAAGCGGTGGATAGTTTGGTCGAGCAACTCAGCTGCCTTCTTCGTAGTCCTCGAGACTAAGGGCTTGTACTCAATCCATTTGGAAAATTTGTCGATAATGACGTAAACCCAGTGGAAACCTCCCGGAGCCGGCTTAAAAAGTCTGATCATATCTAGTCCCTAGAATGCAAAAGGCTAGGATGCTAGAATGGTCCAGAGTTCATGGGCTAGAACGTGAGTCTGCTTGGTGAAGAACTGGCACCCCTCACAATGATGGACCAACTTCTCAGCATCGGCGATGGCTGTAGGCCAATAGAAACCTACTCAGCAAGCCCTACCGACTAGTGTGCATGAAGCAGCATGGTTGCCACAAGTGTCAGCATGGATATCTTCCCAAATCTTCACTCCGTGTTCCTAGGACACACATTTTTGCAACAATTCCTTCTTCATATTCTTGCGCATAAGTTTCCCCTCAACTAGCATGTAATGCTTGCTACGTCGTATCAGGCATTCCACTTGGTCTTGTCCTAGGGAACGTCTACAGAGGTGAGATACCTAATGAATGGCTCTTTCCAGTCAGTGCCGATGGTCAAAATCATAGTGACTAGCTGGTCTGCAGACGGTTGCTCAACCATAGACTTCCCTTCTTCCTCGATGGACGGCTTAACAAGGTCATGAATGAAAACTTCATGGGGGATCGCTGCCCGGGTTGATCCTAGCTTCGATAGCTTATCAGCTGCCTCATTGTCAGCCTAGAGCACGTGATGAAACTCTTGGCCATAGAATTTGTTCTCTAGCTTTCTGATCTGCATGTAGTAAGCATCCATCAGTTCGCTGGTATAGTCCTAGTCCTTGTTCACCTGGTTTATGACAAGAGCAGAATCACCGAACACCACGAGACTTTTATTCCGAGCTCAACGGCGATACGAAGGCCATGCAGAGCTGCCTCATACTTAGAGACCACTTCAATGGGGTAAGTATCAAAATAATGGCGTAGTTTGCGAGAGGTGATCAGGACAACATAGAGCAGCTTCTAGACCTGGGGGTAACGGGTCTTGGACTCATTGAGTACCTCGCTGATGAAGTATACTGGTTGCTAGATCTTGTGCACATGCCCGACCTCCTTGCGCTCGACGATGATGGCAGTGTTGACTACCCGATTGGTTGTGGCAATGTAGAGTAGCAAACTCTCGTCTTCCTTGGGAGCCGTCGGGATCGGAGGAGATGTGAGAAACTGCTTTAGCTCTGCAAAAGTAGTGTTAGCTTCTTCTGACCACTTGAACTTCTCCATTGCCTTGAGGAGTTTGAAGAATGGCAAACCCTTTTCGTCGAGCCGTGATATGAATTGACTCAGAGTGGCCATGCACCTGGTTAGCTTCTGGATACCTGTGACACACTTGGGTGGTTTCATCTTCATGACAGCTTCAACTTTTTCTTTGTTAGGCCATATGCCATCACGGCTAACTATGTTGACGAGCAGTATGCCAGACGGCACGCCAAATATGCACTTCTTAGGCTTTAGCTTCCTCTTAAACTTATTGAGTGCCTTGAAGGTCTGGTCGAGGTCGTTGACCATGGTAGATGCCACTTTAGTCTTCACCACGACATCATCAATGTATGCCTCAATGAGCTGATCTCTGATCTGGTCCTTGAGGCACTACTGGATGGCTCATTGATAAGTTGCACCAGTGTTTTTAAGCCCAAACGACATGATCATGTAGCAGTAAGAGACAAAGGGCGTGATAGACGACGTCTTAATCTGGTCCTCCTCTCTCAGAGAGATCTAATGGTGCCTAGAAAAATAATCTAGGAAAGATAAGAGCTCGCAGGCAGCGGTTGAATCTATGACCTCGTCTATATGAGGCAAGCCAAAGGGGTCCTTAGGGCAGTGTTTGTTGAGATCTGTGTAATCAACGCACATCCTCCATTCATTATTCTTTTTTCTTACAAGAACTAGGTTGGCAAGCCACTCCAGATGATACACCTCTTTGATAAAGCCAGCAGCTAAGAGCCGGTTTACTTCTACCCTAATTGCCTCCTTTTTGTCCCATGTGAACTGTCGTAGCTTCTATTTGATTAGCTTGGTAGTCTTCAAAACATCCAAGGAGTGCTCAATCAACTCTTGAGGTACTCTGAGCATGTCTACAGGTTTCCAAGAAAACACGCTGATGTTCTCCCTCATGAAGCTGATGAGCGCGTCTTCCTATTTGGGGTCCAAGGCGGCACCGATACGAGCCATCTTGGTCTTGTCGCCTGGGACCCATTCCACCTCTTTGGTCTCCTTGGACTTTGCAGTAGCTCTGGTGGCTTCCTTGCTTGGAATCTCTAGATTGGCGGGAGGGATCTTCTTGGCGTTGGCGATGGATTGTTCCATGCGGATCGAGAGCTCGAGGGCTTCAACAGTTGCATAACCCTCCTTCTCTCAGTGGTAAGCGATGAGAACATTGCCCTTGAGGGATAGTACGCCTTTCTTGGTTGACATCTTTAGGATCAGATAAATGTAGAGCGGTATGGCCATAAACATGGACAGAGCTAGTTGGCCAAGTATGGTGTGGTTGTTCCTTAGATGTCTGTGACAATGAAGTTGATGTAGTCGATACGTAAGTGGTCGGCGGTGCCGAACTAGACTGCCAGTGTGATATGTCCCAAAGGTTGAGAGGTCTGCCCCGGGAGCACTCCTCAGAAAGGTGTGTCGTAAGGTTCAAGGCCTTCTAGCTTAATGTCTAACTCAGTTAGAGTGTTGTGGAAGAGGATGTCGAGGGCGCTGCCACCGTCGATGAGCACCTTCTCGAACCGTACGTTCCTGATGACAAGATCCAGAACAAGGGGAAAATGCCCTGGCTCTAGAATATTGGCCCACTGGTCCGCTCTACTAAACGTAATGGGCTGGTGTGACCAGTTTTGATACTTGGGGTTGGCAACCTTTTCATCGAAGGTATTAAGGGCCATGACAGCTCAGGCGGTAAGCTTCCTCTATCGCTCATTTTTCAGGGCAATCTTCCCACCAAAGATGCTGCGGACGCTTCTATCGGGGTCCTTGTAGGCATGATGAGGGTCCTTGTCACGTTCTTCTTCGGTCTTGTCCTCCTCATCAGGCCTCTTGTTGTTCCAGCGGTCGTTCTTGTCACCGTCTTTGTCGCCGTCGCGCTGCCTTTTGCAGGGGTCTGAGCAGTACATGGACTTTAGACCCCTATAATCCCCATTGGCCAGAGTTCAAATGAGCTAGACAGGGACCCTGAAGAACCTTGGAGTAGGCATCCTCATAGTTGTGCTTGGGCACTGGCTTAATGACATTGACGGTGTTGTCCACTAGTCGGTTGTGGCTCTGCCATCGCCTAAAGTCGTCCTGCCGACGCCGATCACGATTGTTGTTGTGGTGGTCGCGGTTGTCATTGTGCCGATCATCATGGTGATCGTCACAATGCCTATCATCGCGCTGGTCATCGGGGAGGCAATTTTGCTGGTCGAGGCGAGGAGCCCAGCCAACATCTTCCTTGATCTGCTGGTCAGCCTCGTTAGCATCTGCCTACTTCTTTGCCACTGTGAGAAGGTCTTGAACCGAGTCAGGCCTCTTGCGGAGAAGCTTGGTCCTAAGAGCATCATGGTGGTGGAGGCCTCTGATAAATGTGGAGATAGCTTCATCGCTATTGATGTTAGGGATGGATATACGTGTTTTTGAGAAGCGGCGGATGTAGTCACGCAATGGTTCGTTTGGATAGTCTTTGACTTTCTCCTAAATCAAACTTGTTGTGAGGCCACTGACAAGTGGCCATGTAGTTATGGATGAAAGCCCTCCTGAGCCTTTCCTCAGGCTAAGGAGCCACTGGTTCACAGATTGGTTGATGACCACAGGCAACTAATTGGCCATCACGTCCTCATTGCCATGCACTGCTCGAACAACGATCTTGTATAGTGTTAAACACTATTTGAGATTGGCCTTCCCATCGTAGGTGTCCAAATCATAGAGCTTGAAATTTCTTGGCCAAACAATGGCATGAAGACAATTAGTGAATGGCTGGAGACCGGGGATATGGCTGACACGTGGTGCATAGCCACGGCCGGGTGCGCCGCGTGCTTCATCATATTCCCGCCTACGCTGCATCTCAGATGCATGATGCTCCTCTCGATTGTTCTCGATGTGATCCCTCAAATTCAAGATGGCGCTGAGATGATCATGGAGGTCACCTCCAGGCTGCTCCACTTCCTGGTCAGCGCCGCATTGTCTACCACGACCACCACCGCAGTTTGCAACACGCTCTCCTCCATGACGTGCGCCACGCGCCGCCTTGTTTGTTATGTTTGCCCCCTTGATCGGCGTCGTCCTCGCCTCACTGGTCGACATTGCGTCTTCTACCTTGATCTCGAGGATGGTGGGTCTCAGTTTATGTCGTGGCCCTGGTAAAGATAGGGACCTCCCTGTTGCTAGGAACCTCGTTGGTGATGACTTTGGGTGGTGGACGACGATGGAGCGGGTGTACGCCTCTCGTTGACCTGGACTGTGGTCGCCTTCAAATAAGCCTTGACAACGTCGAGTGCTAGAGATTTGAGGAGCTTATTCAGTTCATTCATGGCGACATCAATGTTGGTGCTTGGCATCTTGAAAACTTGCTGGTTGTCGCACATGCCGAACGTGTCGGTCAGGTCACGGTGGATATCGCACTGGCCACCCACGCCTACGTTAGTCGCATCCTCTTTGGCATTCTCCAGGTCGAATATGCGAGCCCTTCTGTCGGCATTTCTTTCCTCTCGAGCGACCCTCTCTTGATCGGTCTCCCAATCACAAGGGGCTCATCGTTGCTAACGGCGAAGACGGCACCTCCAAAGCCAGGTGGAAAAGTTAGGAACTCCTACCCATATGGATCAATGAGGGTGCGGGTATAGCTAGTACCATGAGATTCGATAGACCTGATACTTTCTTCTAGGATTGTAGAGAGCGAGGCCTCTCTGATCTGCCTGATCTCTACCACATTAACAATAGGCGCAGGGTGGTCTGGTTCAGGCAGGTCTATCAGACAGAGATCTGAAACGTGGTCATGCTCAGTGGGATCTACGAATAGGTGTGGTATGTGGGCAGTGTACTCAGACGCTGTGTTCACCAGCCCATATGGGTAGGTGTTGGTGGAGTGCTCCATTAGGGCTTCGTAATCTCCTAACCTCAGGCCGGTTGCGGGTACTGGTCGATAATGAACTGTCCGCCCTTCTAGAGTTTCCATGATCATGAGGTCAGGGTCAAGACGCCTCTGGCGGCCAGCCCGAACAAGTCAGGATGGCGATTCTCAGTAGATCGATCTCTGATCGAATCTACTAAGATCAGGGTTTCAGCCAAGCCCATGGTGACCCGGTAGATATACTCAATTAGATCAGCATTGTCGAGATGCATCCCTTGATAGCAAGGAAGTAGACGTCAGGTGGTTAGAGGAAGTGATCCCGAGACTGGTCCCAAGATCAAATCTGCCGTTGTAGATGTATATTTGGTTGGCGCAGGAGGAGCCTGCACCGCCTCCATGACTTCGGCGGGGCCATCAACACCGGTCATCCAGGTGAACGTCCTGATCGTGAATGTTAGGCCTGCTAGAAGGACCATGGAAGCAGTGAAGTTGACCATCTGGCTCGCCATAGAGTCTGCACCCACACCCCCTACCTAGCGTGCCACTGTCGATGAGATGTGGTTGCCAGTCTATCGAGGGGTATGCCCACGGCAGTAGATTATCGGTGGAGGTGCGTAAGACAACAAACTAGATGGTGACGCAAGATGAACATGAGATTTATCCAGGTTTGGCCACGAACTGCGTAATACCCTACGTCCTACATCTTTGTGGATTGTATTGGTACGTGATGATGATGATGTGTTTTGAGGGGGGCCCTTGCCCACCTTATATAGTACGAGGGGCAAGGTTGTAGATCTAAAGATCTAATCCCAGTCGATTACAACTGTTGTATCCGCGGAGGATACGATATCTATTCTAATTGACTTTGTTTCCTTGATCATCAAGTAGTTTTTGCTTGCTCTACATGGTTCGCCGAGTAGTTCGGAGATCCACGTGACCCTTTCTGGCGAGTTAGGCCACCTTGTCTGACACGACCCATGTGGAGCCATGAGGGTATATGGGTCTATAGCCCCACACCATCAGGGCCTCTATTTCTGAGACCAATCGATGCACCCGAAGAATGAATAAAACTAGAGAAGTCCGGTTCGATGGACTTCAAATTTCAAATCCTCACGCGGGACATAAAATCGGTAGTTATCCATATTTACTTCTTTACTTTGTATAAATTTACTTTAGCATATTTACTTTTCTGCATCTGCACTGCATTTAGAAATATAAGATAAAAATTCTCATCGTGGCACTATAAAAATGCAAGCCCCATGTAAATAATTTTGCAGAGTGTAAAAATTCATAATAAATATTTACCATGGAGGCATAAAAATTAAAAAAATACCATCCATTCATCTTCTTATACTTCATAGTATCATAATTTTTTTGCATTGCATATATATATGTGTGTATACGGTAGAAATACAGGCAATAGGGACCCATAGGAGACACTTGGGACCCATTCAACCACCACATATCACTTTCATCACCATCTCCACCCTCCACTGGACATTTCTGAGTGCACCTCCATCGAAAGAGCATATATTTCACTTAAGCACAAAGCAAGGCACCATTAGGTGGACAACCAACTCAAGTGGGCCCAAGGGGGCTGACCGGCCCCACGACTTGGCCAACTGGCCTATGCCACCATCGCCTATAAATGGCACCCCTCCTGCTTGCTCTCGACCTCAACCACATTCATAATCCAGCATCCCAAGTTCGAAATACCAAATTCCAATTTAATAGTTTGAAAATCCACTTAGAAGAAGTATTGTTGGAATTAGAAAGAGTGAGAAGAATTAAGAGTGGAAGTGCTGTCAAAATTAAGAGGGAAAATTAAAAAGATATAGGGTGAAAGTTCTGCCAAAATCTTGATTAGAAAATTTATTAGGCACCCAAGAATAACTAACCATCGGATGACTAAACTCTACAAGGCTAACCACTGACTTTTTATTTTCCTAATGCATTCCATGAGTTGTGTTGTTTGTTGATTTTTTGCAGGAAGATGAGGAAGTTTTTGAGCAAGCCCAAGCGTGCAGGATCGTCCCATTCAACGAGAAGCTCTTCTTCCGAGGCAAACGACATGTAGATCGACATACCATCCCCCGCTGTCGGAGGGCCGTCTCGATCGTCATCAGCCGAGAGGAACATTCCACTAGAGGAGAAGCATCTCAAGTTTTGAAACAAGATGGAGAAAGGTGTCTTTAAGCAGTTGAAGGTTTGAAGGTTCGTTCTTACTTCTGCCTACGATCCAGCCATTCTGTGCGCCATAGGTGTTGGAGGTAGCACCTCGTAGAAGTGCTTCTGTGAGGTTGACTCGAAATCCTTAGCCTCAGTATTGTGGTGATGACCCAATTCTAGAAGAACCAGATTTTACCAGCTATACAGGTTGGGATCAGCCGGGATCTTCCTGCATGTACCAGCCAAAGCATGCTGGTTGGGAGTAGCCCTCTCCTCATCACTATGTAGGCTCCTAGCAATAGGGTTCAAGTGAGTAGTGGCACCATGGCAACTTCGATAACTACTAGCCACAATACTATGAGGAAGTCTCGAGCGGCCACCTGGGGGCTCTGCCCATGCCTACCATGACTAGCAGATGGATCATTCCCGCCTTGACACCAGGCTAACAAACATTGAAGAGACACAGCAAGATATTCAGAACATGCTACACCAGCACTCTCAGTGGCAAGCAGAAGTGGGAGATGACATCACCAACATCCAACATCACCAGCAGCAAGAGAACGAGAACTGGAACTACTTGTTCCATAAGCTCAATTTTGACCCGCCATTCTGAAAGACTGCCACAACACCTAGTTTGGGGGAGGATCCCCCATTATCTAAAGTAAGTTTTCTTTTCTTTTCTAGTATTTTATTTCTTTTCTTTCCTTTCTTTATTTTTGAGTTTTTTTATATTTTAAAAAAGATGCATAACAAAAACAAAAAAAATTGTCTTTATCTTTTATATATAGTAAGGTGTGATCTAAAAAAATGAAATGAAAACAAAACAAAAAGAGTGTGTATAAAGTTTGCTTTAATTTCTATTTTTAAGAGTTGAATAAAATAAAAAGAAGTTGAAGATAATCTTTCATAATGGAAATAATGAATAGTTTCTTTGTTGTAATTCCTTTCAAGTACCTAGTTTTTAGACATGAATTCTTCGAGTTTTGGATATAATTGTTTTGACATGAGAATTTGCTCTGAACTTGAAACTCATGGATAGCAATGTTTGATCTATGTCTAGGCAATTGACGGATATGATATGAGAAGGTCTGAGCTGCTATTTATCTTGTTCCAAGTGATATTAAGTTCAGGAGATTTCTTTTGAAAAAACATAAAATTCAACATGATGAGTTCATGTATGACAAAGCTTGAATTCCTACCAGAGCCAAACATGATATTTAGGCTAGGAAAATTTCCACTCACATATGCTACTTGTTTGCATTGAGTTTGGTCAAGCTTTGTTGACCCTTATGAGAGGTTTCTCATGCTCTTAAAATCAAGATCACATACACACCATCCACTTATGTACTACTCCTACACTGGGTGTAGGCGCAAAAACATACTTTCCATCTAGATCCACACAAAAATGTTTTACTCCTACACTAGGAGTAAACACCAAAAATATGCTTGACAGGTTTTCCACCAAATAAATGCTCCAAGTTTTTGTTGCTATCTCTCAAAAGTTTATTGCAGAGAAGAGGCATGGGCTATGCAAGAGTTATTTATAAAAAAAGAGAAGAAAAAGAAAGTATTGCAAAAAAATGGACAAGTGTCAGAATTATCAAAGCAATGGGTACTTAGATGTCCGCCTGAAAAAAAGAGATGAATAAGATAGCCCATGTTTTATTGCAAATTTTTCCAAGTTGCAAAAGAGAGATAAATTTTTAAAGAGCATAGTACATTAGGCTAGCCACCATATATACCCATCATATATTCCACATACATGCACATCTTAATTTAATTGTATGACTCAACTATCTTTGGATCCAAGGTTTGACTTTACAATATATGTATTGCAAGTATGCTCTTTCATGTTATCACCATTCCTATGAGCTCCACATAAACCTTAGTTGTAGGAAGAGAAAGGAATAACATCATTATTGCCTTGGTGAGGATCCACAAATACCACATATTTGAGAGACTTGAGAGTGTCATACAATGGAAACTCTGAGTTTTATTTTGAAAACATGTACAAACTCTAGAATGATAGTTGAACAAAGAACTTGAGACATAGTGCTTCACTTGATCATTTTGTCTTTCAATTGCTCAAGACCCAAGTGAAGGCTACAATCCCCATGATTAAAGGTAATATGGGTAAGTTTGAAAGTCAGATAAGTTTTTTCTAATCCAGAGGAGAATTCTTAATTAAACGCATGTGTACTTTTGAGGAGTGAAAATATCGCAGCAACTCCTAATCCATTGCTAAGTTTGACATTGCTCAGGGACGAGCAAAGGTTAAGCTTGGGAGAGTTTGTTGATGGTAGTTATTAACTATCAAGAACCGTTAACATAACTTGTAAAAGGGCATGAAAATGATCACCAACTTAGACTTAGTGGTGTAAACTAACAATTTTCACAAGTTTTGGTGAATCTGTGTTTTTAGCAAGGTTTAGAAAACCATCAAGGTGGATAAAATCATCAAATTAAATCGCAATTATCCGTGATGAGAATAGCACTAGAAGGTTCCAAAAGACACCAGAAGGCACTCCACCAAAGCGGGGCATAAGAGGATGCTCTGGCCCCACTTGCAGGTTGACCGGTCCCTAGGCCCACTTGTCAGCCTCTAGCTTCTTACGTCGGTTCTCCACTGCCTCCTAGATTGCATCTACTCCGTTCTTTCAAGTCAGTTTGATCCGAGGGTCCAGAATTGATGCTCAGGCCTATATATACCAGCCCCGAGGCATTCGATCATAAGCCAAAATCAAATCAGAAATTAGGGTTTCTATAGAGAAGAGAATAGAGCTCCAATTCTTCAAGTTCTAATATAGGCTAGCTAGCAAGATTTAACTAGACTTGGCTTTTTGCTCAGGATTCTGGATTCACCGTCTGGAGGCTGGTAAAGCCATTGTATCCCTCTATATTTTGACTCTGTGCTACTTCAATACTATGTTTCTATTATTATGTTCCTAGTTTTCTTTGGTAATATACTTGATATAGTCATGATTAAGGATGAATTTATGCATATGTTCACAAAAGCTTAGCTCAATACTCGAGTGAGTTAAGTGGTTGACATTATGTAAGCATGGTGCTTAAATATTATTTACCTGCAGATGCACTCTACACTCTAGACCATGTGGTAGATCGTGAGTGTGACATTCTCATTGAGTCCTTTGTCATCCACTCTCCGTTTGTAGAACAAGTAGAACCTGGTTGCGAAGGGAGACAAGCTCTATCTTTGTCTTCCTTAGTAATGTTCCTTATGCATAAATACAAAGTTAGTTATGCTATAGATGAAAGTATATATACTAGAGTGTACAAAAGACTTAGTAAATAAGAAATGACTTGGGAATCTTTTCTCTTAATTAATCTCTTGCCCAACCATACTACATTTATGAGCATCTATTTCTATCTCTGGAATATTATCAATGCTTTACACTTATCATTTATTTATCATTTGGCTTACCCCTGTTAAATCATGAGAGGGAATGATCTTATCATAAGTATGCATATTTGTCAATATCTCTAGCCACCCCATTGCTCCTCACTATGGAAAAATATAAATAATCATACCTAGTATACTCCCGAGTGAAATGTTACAATGGTATATTATTTGTGCACTTGCGGATACTCAATATATCTATAAATTTACAAGTGTTCTCAATAATTACCAACACACATTTCTAGCATCATTGCTAGTGATGAAAACCTAGTAGTAAGGTGATGCTAAGGAATGCCAACAGCAAGAATGGGTTCCCTTCTCATACTCGACTTCTACCGCTGCTAAGTAACTAAGCAATAAGCAATTAAGCGTGTCCATTCCCATTGTATAGATGAAAGGCTTCTAATAGATTGATGAGTGACTCCAAGTGTAAGGTGATGAAGATTACTATCCAAATCTACATGGAATGCATAACCCATAATGAAACATAATAAGGATCCAAAATAGGGCTTATAGTAGTGGGGTGCCTGCCATATTTTGCTACCGTTCAGATGTCTAGAAGCTGATGATGATGACTTGTATAACTACACGATCCTTACTCGAGACGTTCTTGAAAGAATGAGGGAGACACAACTGAGGAGATATCTCAACAATTGAGATACGAGAAAGGATATGGTCGCATAGGTTAACACTAGGAGCTTAGGGAGAGACATCTAACTGGCTCTACTGTTGCACTATTTGGTAAAGGGTATAAACTGGTAGTATTGACCTCTCGGGTAAGCTTACTAGACAAACTCACTCTCAGTGTACTATTGAACACTCCATCCTACTGATAGACATTTTGTTGTGCTAGACTCCAAGGCATAGTGCCTCTGTTTTGGCTCTGTATAGGTTGACGGATACTCCATGGTGGTCATGGACACTCCAATGGGTTTAGGACTTAGTTATTTTTAGGGTTTGCTGCTAACATCGGATGGTCCAGTCTACTGACAGATGCTCCGGTATGAACTGGGTGTTCTCAGGTGGCTAGGGTACTATCCTTTATAATTCAGCGGACACTCCGTGAGGTACCACAGACAATCTGGTTGTCTAGGCTGACTATGGATAAGGCTTTCTAATGGCTTCTTGGGGGTTTGATGGACACTCCGTTAAATTGACACACTTCGTTTACCAAGCGACATAACCTATGCTCTTGGGAAACTCTATATTCAAGCTTAGATGTGCTTAGTTGTGCTCTATGCAGGCGCAAGATATCTTTAGGATAGTTTAGGTGGCTCACTAGGCTCAAGATAGCTAGGTTTTTAGCTAGTTCCACTAAGTGTGCTAGGGCTTTAGGATTCAAACCAAAACTCCTAAGACAAGAGATAAACCTTGAGATTGGGATGTAAATCTTTAGCTCTAAGATTTGAGAGCTTCCTTAGTTAGACTTTGGTTATGCTTATACTCCTATGATAAGTGGGCTCTCAATAGCATGGGTTGTTCGTCACTAGTTGATGCTCTAGTCTTAATGTGAGGCTAGAGTAGTATCAAATAGTGTAAGTGTGGTGCTTATACTATCAGGTACCTTGCAATGTGGCTAGGTCTCCGGATAGATTGGGGTAGTTGGCAGGTCGGGACAGCCCTGTCCATCCTATGTATTGCCCCACGATAGGTTTAGTTCTTAAATCATAGGGCAGAGGTGCTTTGTGCCCAACCAACCCTCTAGGTGAGTTTGGGGCAGGTGCGTCCATCCTACCTTTTATTATCTTGGTTTATCTATATAACCACAGTCGCTAGCTAGGGTTGTGCTTGAATAGAAGTAACTTAAGATTCTGGTGTTCTCTTTATTAATGTCCTCCTACTTAATTATTCTTCTGCTTTGCCTTTTCATGATGGGATCTCTCTGTGTCACCCCACTTTATTGAATATCACTCACCCCCACTTTAGTCTAGTCGATACACTAGTTAGTAGATTTGTGATGGTTAGCTATCACCATCTTTAACCATTGCTTCCTAGTGGATAAATATGATACCGTAGAATACTCCTGGGTGAAATGCTATAACGATATTCTGTGCGCTTGCAGAATTATCTACTTGAGCATAAGAAATATCAACAAGCATTTCTGGTGCCGTTGCCGGGGACGCAACTGGCGTAAAGATTTTGATATTGGCCTTGATGTCTACTAATCTAGTTTACCACTAGCTTTTGTGGGATTACCCTTGTCGTACTGAGTATGGAATAAATAGTGCAACATCAACCGTTAGACCTTCTAGCTTATTTCTACAAGAAAATCATCAAGATCCCAGGGTGCCTGGTCATTCATGTACCATCAACACCTTCACCCTGCCATCTCATATGTATGTATATATATACATTCTAACTATGTGCAGATGGAGAAAAGGTCACTATCAAAAGGAGAAAGAAATCATCATTTGTGATAGAACAAAGGCGTTGCATCACTCACAACTCCGTTTCAAGTTTTGGGGGACAACGAAATCGATCAAGGTACGTGAGAACCCACCATCCTTATCTTTCCTTTCATTTGTACCACTGCATGTTTGCTTGAATCATCAAATGTCTAGTGCTTTCTTTGGGTAGCTCCTAGATTCTGAGCTGTAGTCGGGCACTGTGCCTAGTCTAGGTAGAAGGTAAATTTCCTTTGTTATCTATCTATTCAGGCTCTTAGTCTACTTCGTAGTAGCCATAAGTTAAATGAGACCAATGGATCCATATGTTGGCTATGCCATTTGGTATGACATCGACTGATGGTTCACACTATGGGAAAAAGCTAATGCCTAGCCATTCATGCATAGCATCCATTTAGTTAGACTTCATGTTTCCAAAACCATAGCATGTTGTTTAAAATCCACCCTGTTGCATTGCTTTGGGTGAAAACATGGCTTTCTGGTTCACCATGAATATCCTGGTCTTCGCTTGAATGAATCTTAATATCCTTTCATGCTTCCTTCCATTTATGCTAGTATGTTTTAGTTTGGAAGTATTGATATACATCTATAGCCTTTAAATTAAGCATGGTGCCTAGTTTAAGGTTTGGATGCACTGATCATATTTCCATAGGCTATTAAATTAAGCTGATGCTTAGGTTAAGTAGCCTACCTTAATCAAATTAGACATGAAGTCTAGTTTAGTTACTGAACTAAAACTACTTGTGTAGATATTGGTTGCCTGTAAAATTATAAATATGAATGGGTAAGTTTTTGAGATAACTTCAAAAATGGAGATAAAGACTTGTGATACACTTCAACAATTTTTGCACATCGTGAAAAAAAGTCACCTCTCATCTTTGAAGGGTTCGTTGTAAATAATTTATCTCTCTTTTGTGTTATGTTGTGTTTTGTGAAAGTTTTTTCAAGAACTTGGTGAACAATAAACAAGAGCTAAAATAAAAAAATGGGGAAAAGGATCTTTGCTAGCTAAATAGGGGCACCAACTTATCATTAGCATAAAAGAAAACCTTTGGCCTAAATGACAATAATCACCCTTGTTTCTTTATGAGTTCCTTCGGGTATTTGTTGTCCACTAACCTTTGTAGGAAAGAGAAACGGAGATCAAGATAGTGTAGCGGAAACAAGAAATTCAAGCTGAATTCAATGGGGAAGTCATTCTTGACTTGACACAATAAGCCCTCGTGATAGGTAAATCGGTTGAACACAAAAGGATGAAGGGTCAACACAACAAGGTGACAACAACTTGAGCACAACATCATTCAACATTGGAGTACACTATGAGGGATGCCCCATAATCTACACTAGGCCTTTAAAGTCAAGTGACATAAAAGTCCTAGTGTGGGGCAGGCTACCGATTCTTCTTTGCCTCCTCTCAGGTCTCCGCCACTTTGGCATGTTGGTTTGCACTCCCTCTGCCCACTCTTGCTTTGTTCTTATAAGTTTGATGTGTTGAAAAATGCTTTATGCTAAAATCAAAATTATAATGTGGAATGAATCATGCCAAACTATGAACATGCCTTATAAAGATTGTCCAATATAAAACTTTATTCCTAGTTCATATACTTGTTACTTGTGGACATATCTATATTAGGAAAATATGTCAACTAAGTTGTTGTGAGGTGAGATATGGTAAAGACTAAAGAAATCCTATCTTTCTATGTAAGCTCTTGGAGATTACTATTTTTGATAAAATATCAAAATTAATAGCCTCACGTCTCCTCAATGGTGAGATGCCCTACCAAAGCCAAACATCTTGTAATATGTTGAAAACCTTCCACATATGCTTCTTGTCTTTATATTGAGCTTTGTCAAACTTTGTTGACCTATGTTGAGAATTGTATCATGCTATTAAGATTAAGGTCATGTACACTCCACCAAATATATGCTATACTTCTACACTAGAAGTAAGCAAAAACATGCCTTTCCATTTCTAGCAAATAAATTCTCCATGTTTGCTAGCATGATTTTTCTCCATCATTATCATAAATGAGGCATGGACCATGCAAAAGTATTGAAAAAAAGAAAAAATGTGGACACATGAAGGTCCATGAAAAAAGTGAGGACACATTTTAGTCCATAGTCGAGCAAAAAAAACTAGCCCTGCTCCCATATAAAGAATGGAGAAAGAATCATTGCTATGGAGTAATCATGATCATCCTACTTTCACACACATGCACACCTTGATCTGAGTGTATGATATTTTTCTCCATGGATCCATTGTTGACTTATCAATATTTGCAATGCAAGTGTGCTTTACTCTTATCCTACCTAAACTCCACATAAGCCTGTTAGAAGTAGGAAGGAAGGCATAGCATCAATGCCATGGTGAGGATATATACACCATTGAGTGACTTGAGAGTACCGTTGAGGAGAAGTATGAGCTTTGTTTTCAATTGCAAAAGTTATCAAAACTCCAAGTATGCTTATGCGGGATAGTGATGACTTGGTGTCAAAGTTGTTCCACTTTTCAACCACTCAAGGCGATATGGTAGACATTCAAAATCCACAAGGTATGACATATGACTTGGTATATCTTTTATATTAGCATCATATCTTTTGAAGTCTTGTTTTATATCAAGTTACACATAAATCTTTGTTTCCCGCTTTGCTTAGGACAAGCAAAGGTTTAGTGTGAGGGAGCTTGTTGATGGTCACTAAATGCCTATTTTGACCATCAACATTGCACCAAAAATGGGTCTATACAACACCATAAGTAGTGATTTATGTTTATAATTCACCTATTTCTAGTTGTACTTGGAGATCTTTGGTCATGCAGGAAAACTATACAAAAATATCAAAAATCAAGCAACTAGAAGAAATTGGAGTAAGGAGGGCCACCACGGGCCACTTGGTAGGGCCGGCCGACCCCACCATGCCGCTGGCCGACGTGGCACCTCTAGCACCACCCCACCAATCCATGGGAGTGGCCAAGAAACACACTCTCCAAGCCTTCTCCACCGTAGATTTCAAGTCGGTTCAAGATGAAGGGCCAAAAAGAGGCATCACATGGATTGCTAAACTCATCCTCCTTATGTCGGTGCTCAAATGGACAAAACATGTTCATACCCACACTGTACTACACCTCTAGGGGCCCCACACCAAAGGAGGAGGGGCCACTCATCAGTGGGGGTCCGGCCGATGCCAAGTGCTGCCGCCCGATGCCCCTCGGTAACTCCACCGCCTCTCCTTTGGACATATGCAAGGAAACACACTTAGGAGCAATCCTATGCATTGATTAAGGCATTTCAAGGTCGGTTTGATCTAAGGGATGTTGGAGGCTCCCCCACGGATCGATGACGTGGCGATGGAGTAGCCCCTACTCCACCTCTCACAATAAATAGGACCTGTATCCCTCACTTGTAACACACAACTACACACCAACACAAGAGATGTAGCTCTCTCTACTCTCTCAAGATGTAGCTCTACTAGTAGTAGTGTTAGTCTTGGTGGGAGCTCTGGAGTAGTCTTTAGGAGTCTGGTATAGCTTTATCTTTCTCTTGTAAATACTTTATTTCATTATGTTACTTTCTATGCAAGTACTATTTCAAGTCTTTTACTTTAAGTACTAGTCTTGTTCTCTAGTTATACTTTGGTTATGCTTATACTCCTGTGATAAGTGGGCTCTCAATAGCATGGGTTGTTTGTCACTATTTGATGCTCCAATCTTAACGTGAGGCTAGGGTAGTATCAAATAGTATAAGTGTGGTGCTTAGACTATCAGGTACCTTGCAACGTGGCTAGGTCTCTAGATAGATTGAGATAGTTGGCAGGTGGTGACAGCCCTATCCATCCTATGTATTCCGCCATGATATTTCTATTACTTAAATCATAGGATAGAGGTGCTTTCTGCCCAATCAATCCTCTATGTGAGTTTGGGGCAGGTACGTCTGAAGTGTTATTGCATCCTACCTTGCATTATCTTGGTTTATCTGTATAGCCACGGTCGCTAGCTAGAGTTGTGCTTGAATAGAAGTAACTTAGGATTCTAGTGTTCTCTTTATTAATGTCCTCCTACTTAATTATGCTTTTGCTTTACCTTTTCATGATGGGATCTCTCTGTGTCACCCCACTTTATTGTATATCACTCACCCGCACTTTAGTCTAGTCGGTACACTTGTTAGTAGATACATGATGGTTAGCTATCATCATCTTTAACCATTGCTTCCTAGTGGATAAATACGATACCCTAGAATACTCTCGGGTGAAATGCTACAACGATATTATGTGCGCTTGTAGAATTGTCTACTTGAGCATAAGAAATATCAACAGTCATACTTGAGTGCATGTTGGTTGGTTAGTGTAGCTATGCCGACGCTCTGGGTCTTAGAATTGGTTTTGTAGTCCCTGAATGCCTTGTTGTGTTAGCATAACATTGCAAGGTATTGACAGAGAAAATGTTGGTCGGTGACATTGCGTCAAATTAAAACTTAGCCCCAGCGCAACCTTTAAGGAAGTAGTTCCTAGGTCTCCAAGGGCACAAGGTTTTTTATTCATAGCAATCTGAGACATCATTAAAAAAGGAAAACAAAAAGTCAGGCACCCCATCAATGTAGGCGAGTTTCGCTTTATCGTTCTATACCCTTAGGTGGCTCGGGACCTACCCAGGCTTTATTATGGTAGGTGTCATAGACACTTTAGGCCTCAGCCTTGGAGCCACCCTCACTGGCCGAGTCATCCCTCTTTTCTTCTAGTTTCGCCTCCTCAAGTGCTTCCTTGGGAGCCTCGGGGGGCACTTGGGTCATTGGCGAGGTTAAAGCCGGGGCGACAGTAGGTAGCATGTTGGCTAGGGTGATCGGCGTCGCTTGACATTCTAGAGATGAGAGCGCAGATAAGGAGGTTCCCGAGTTCATCGTGCGCTTAGCACCATCATCAGCCCTTGGCTCGTCGAGTATTAGGTCCTATTATGCATGCTCCATAGCCAATCTTTTGCATTCATAGACGTCTCAAAAGTTACTAGTGATGGTAATAATGCCATGTGGGCCTGGCATCTTGAGTTTGTGATAGGCATATCTAGGGACTGCCATGAATTTGGCATAGAATGGCCTCTTGAATATGACATTGTATGGACCGTCGAAGTCAACAACTTCAAAGGAGGGTGTCCTAGAACGATCCTAGTCACCAAACATGACAGAAAGAGTAATTGTACCGAGAGAAGTAACTTGATGTCCTAGAACGATCCTGTGGAATGGAGAGTGCGAGGGGCACAGTTTGTAGGCCTCGATATTCATATTTTCAAAAGCATCCTTGTAAAGGATGTTTATGCCACTCCCTCCGTCCATCAAGACCTTTGTCATCTTTACGCCCTCTATGACTGCACTGACCACCAATGGAAACTGACCTGCCTCGATGACGTGATCGGGGTGGTTGTCTCTGTTGAAGGTGATCGGGCGCTCTGACCACTACAAGTAAATAGGGACTGCTGGGGCATCGACAAAGATTAAGCGACGGGTTACCTTCTGGTAGCAATGATCCTCGTAGGCATGTGGGCCGCCAAAGATGATCATGATGCCCTCGACGTTGGGGTAGCCATCCTGATCATCATCAGTAGCTTCCTTCTTGCCCTTGCTCTGGTGGTTACCCTTTGATGTGTCCTTGCCGACCTGCTGGGTGACTTGCTACTTGTACATTTGGTAGTCCTTGGCCAAGTGGTTCACCAGGAAGCCATGGTTTTGGCATAGCTTATTCATGATCTCATCAAACTTTCCACGACCGTCGTGGCCTTATTTGGTTTTGTTGCCATCATGCTTCTCAGTGTTGGCCATGAACTCACTCCTACGCTTGTAGTTTTTCTTCATGGGTGAAGATTGGCTCGGGTTGTTGGCAACTCACGACTTGTATTTGCCATTGCTAGTGTTGAAGTAGTCTTCACCGTCAGCATGCTCGTGGGCTAGGGCGAACATATCCTGAAGGCTGATGTCCTTCCTTCACCCGATATCTCGAATGAGGGCCTCACTCTTTATGCCTGCGGCGAAGGCGGTAATGATGCTAGAGTCTGGGACGTTTTTGAGCTTATTCTTGTGCTGTGTTAAGTGCTTGATGTAGTCGAGGATACTTTCATCTGCCCCTCTTTTGCATACCAAGAAGTTCCATGAGGTGTCGGCCTTAGTGTAGGCCCTCTCAAAGTGGTTGCAGAACTTCTTGTCGAGGTCTGCCCACTGCTTGATGGTGTTCTCCTGAAGGCTATTCGGCTAGTTTCTAGCCAAGTCCGTAAGGTAGATCAGGAGATATTGAATCATGCATGAACTGTGGGTCCAAGGCGGATGCCGCCTTCATGGTGAGGCGATAGTTTATTAGCCACATCTTTGGATCTGTTTTGCCATTGTAAGCATAAAACTTTAGAGGCATTAGGGCCGATCAGATCTAGTGTCCAAATGTGAGAGGTCCTACTAGGTCATAGGAGTTGTCATTAGTGGCGTGTAGTGTGCATTTAGGGAGGGTCCTTGGGTTCCTCCTGTCACAAGGTGTGTCACCCTTATCATCGAAGTAATAGTCATTCCCTCAATCATCATCACCTCCGCCACCTTTATGGCCCCCACTGTTGGCATTATGTCTGCCACCGTAGCCGCCATATCTGTTATCTCCACGGCTGCCACCATAGCTGCCGCCTGGTTGTAGGACTGGGCCTCGGTGGCATTCGGCATGATGGCGCATAGATCTGTTGGCTTGGTGCAGTTGTTGAGCCCCTAAGTTTCATGGCGCTTGGCTACCCGTGGTAGACACATCCCTAGGTGCTGGTATGCGGTTGGCTACGGCCACCATCAGCTCTTGGATTCTTCAGATGGCTTGGCGTCCCTCCTCGGTTGATAGCTGCGGCATAGCTACCGCCTCTCGCATAGCCTCAGCCAGGTATTCCTCGGCATTGGAAAACAGCAGGGCTGCCCACAGGATGTCATTATGGGCTTGGCGGCCACAAGCCATGTACTATTCTTAAACTTGACATCATAGTTTTTAGTTTTCCTCCACCAACACATTGTTGTGATTAAGCAGGCGATCCCGAGCCTGTTGGCTGGTGTCATAAGGCGCTACATAATCAAACTTAAAGCGATTGTTGCTTGTATCTTAAAGTTGACATCAGAGTTTTTGGTTTTCCTCTGCCATCACATCATTTGTTGTACTAATGTAGCTGCCACACATATGTGAGATGATGTCATCATCATCGTTATCCGAATCAATATCATCAAGCAATCGGTCACGATTGTCGAGAGATTGGCAAAAGGCTGCTGAGTTAACAAGCCCGGAAGTATCTGCACCATGTCGCTAGTCATCGTGATCAAAATCATCTGACTTTTCTATGACAGTGTCACCCTGGCTAAGGTTGTGGATGGTAACTCCGACAAAGTTAGGGTCTAAGTCATCATCGGTGCAATCCCAATTAGTTGATTTGGGTTTGGAAGATCCTCTGTGGGAGGTTCAGTGAGTTGCACCGTAGCTTGAGGAAGCTGAATATGGTGAGTCATCGCTGTGTTTATAGGTTCTCCCAAGGATTGAGAGGGAGTTTGATCAGGTGTTGGATCTGTCACTGGAATGGGATCCTCGATCTTGTGTAGGTAGAGAGTGGTGTCGAGATCGTGCTCTCAGCCCGGTTCGGTGAGAAGCTTACTACAGTGGCTAAATCATGGGAGATGGCAAGTGGCCCTCTGTCTATAGCTTCCTCCAATTCAGCGAAAAAAATATGGATCTAGAGGGATTGCTCCTCTTCCTGCCCAGTCGGCTCAGGCTCTTGGAGATGCTGATCTTCGAACTAGTCGGTGATGAATTCAAGCCTGCCGAAGGTGATCTTCTCACCTAGTTGCATCTTCTCTGGTTCATCATCAAAGTGGAAGACGATTCCCGTCTAAAACACAAAAACTAATCTGTACTCGAGAAGCCCCTACCTAGCATGCCAACTATCGAATGAATTAGCTGCGACAATGCCTAGCAACGTGATCGCGTAGACGAGACATAAGGATTTATACTGGTTTGGGATGTGGCACGCATTACCCTACTATCGTGGTGTTGCTACTGCTCTTATATTTGTATACTCAATTACAGGGGTAGTTGCTCCTAGCTACGTAGTAGATTGGAATGGGAGAGGTTGGATCTCAATCGTGAGGTCCCTGCCCTCCTTTATATAGACAGAGGAGGTAGGGTTACAATGAGGGCGATTAGGCTAACAGATGGGATTCCTAGTTTGTTACATGCAATGCGCAACAGATTGATCCTAGCTATCGTCCAGATACGCCCATCTTGGATATTCTTGCATTTGTAGTCTTGCGAGATCACACCAACTCTGTTTGTGTGGTAGCCACCGGGTTATGGTTACACTTTGGGAATGTTTGACCCGTAGTGTTTTGGCCAAAAACATGATAGTGAAGATGGAGGATAGTAGTCTTAGGGAAGGACGTATAGAGACCCACTTGCACATTGGGAAGGCCCGTGAGCTCTATGAAGTTACCCTACCGAGAGCTAGTAGGCCCTTGCAAGGGGCTCCAATGAGTACTAGAGGGAAGTGTGAGCTTCTCATACCTTAGAAAAAAATACCGTTATGAATGGGAGTTTGCATCTCTATCTCATTTAAGCTTTCATAGTTCACATGTTTTCCTAAGACGTGTGTTTACTTTACTAGTTTAGCTTGCTAGGCTAGTTGATAGGACTGGAACCTAGGTGGGGTAACTTTTTTGTGGTAGAGATAGCAACACACTTAGCAAAACCATAGTGCACATTTAGATCAATATCTTGCATAGGTTTTGGTAAGTAGAAAATAGAAGCCAAGTTTAGCTTTTACAAAACCTAATTCACCTCCTCCCTCTTAGGTGTCACGGTCCCTTTAGGATGCATGCACAATGAACTAACATTGACATTCCTTTTCATGGAGACAAATGACACTAGACTAGCTATGAATTGAGCTAGTAGGGAGGTGAGTGAGTGGCAGCGAGATCCAGCCTTCTTTGGACTGCCACCTTGTTAGCACCACGCGTCGCTAGTCATACATGGGGAGCACAACAGGATCTAGAGCACCTGAGTCATCGTGTGGTGGATTACATCTATGTTGTCCACCAAAGAAACCAAACCAAGTTATGGTGGTGAAAAGAAAGACAAATCAATGGACCATGATGATCTATGCTTTACAAGAGATTGAGGAACTAGAAATGCACCTTGCTAATTCAGAGGTGGTTGGACATTAATGGAAGGGGCGAGTTGTTGGTTTAGGAGAAGGGTAAAGCCTAGTCTAGGCTTCTTCATGGCATTGGTTGGGATCTGGTGGAAGAGGGATTGATCAAGCGACATTTACCCTCCCCAACCATCGACCTGATCTGCAGACAGAGATAACCTTCATAACATGGAGCTAGGGTTTCACTGAGCAGTTTGGAGAGATGGTGGAGGTGATGTGGCCATGGATGGGGTGGATGTTGAGTGCGTGACATTGGTAGAGGTAGATCGAGGACTAGCAACATCACATTTTTGTGCACTCACATCATCCTTTGTCAGGCCATGGATGGAGGAAGGAGATGTAGACTTTGTGCGCTGCTAGTAGAGGCATAGTGGCCCATGTGCTGTTGCTGTCAGAAGGGGGACAAGGTGGTGGCAACCAAAGACAAGGTGATGGGTGGCAATGCAGGTCTGGTGGGGGATGAACGCAAAGAATGAATCATGAGGAAGAGGAAAAAAATTAAGTGAGGGTGGTCCCTATGGAATAACCATGGGTACCTATCGTGGACGCGCAACACTTGTCCATACACACAGGGCTAGATGAAAGGCTCATTGAGATGGAAGTAATTTTCATTTTAAAATAAAAATGAGTTGATTCTAAGTGACTTTCAATTCCAGCTCAGCTCGTTAAGCTCGGTTTGAAGTTGGGTCTCAAATAATTTAGGAGGTCATGACAAATAAGATTATGTCAATTTTGAAGAAAGCTTGAGACAAAGGAAACATGGCTCGTTATCTATGCGCATGTAGAGGTATGCCTTGTATCACAAGTCAGAAAGCCACTGCCACCACCTAGGGTAGAGCCGTCGCCACTTGCCTGCTCCTCGCTCCACCATCGCCACCATCGCGCCTAGGGCCCCATCCTTCTTTCTCTCCAGTGCGTCTACCGGAGACAAGATGGGGAGGGGACCCATCCTTTTCCCGTAGTTTTCTAGTGTCTTAGGGTTGAGTCCAAATAAATTTCTAGCGAAATCAGATGATTTTTGGTTGGGATCATGTGTCCTGCGATGACTTCGGTGATTGCCACGATGAGATCGCTGTTGTAGGCATCGATTTCATCGGCAGGCGACAAATTTGTGGCCTTTATCTATAAGTGGAGGGGTGCTTCTGGGAGCTCCCTATGAGGATAGTGACTCTGGGTCATCGATCTCATCGTTGATGGTCACAGAGAGGAATTGAAGATCTCAAGGTGATGAATCTGTATCCTATGTCATACACGATGATGCAACTGCCGATATTCTTTCAACGATATGCGTTTAGGATTGGTTCCAAAGCATTGGATCATGTGGCATATCCAATGTTTTGGGGTTGGTTGTTGGATTTGGCATAAGGACTACACTTTGGCTCCCGCGTTGGAGAAAAGCCATTGCGGAATAAGAATATTATGTATTTTTATTTTAAATTTTTCATGTGTAATTTAGGGATGTACTGTGCCAAGATTTAATATAAGTCCTCCTTCCCTTCAAAAAAAAACTATGCGCATGCATCATACACTTCAGAAAAATCTAGTTTTTCTTTTCAGCTTGTCCTCCTAAATTTAAATCCTACATCTATGGTTAGATGCACATATAGACACATGTCACAAATCTATGGTAGGTGTCCAAAGTTGTTCTACTGTCTTCATTGCACGGATGGCAAAACATAGCAGGGTGGAAAACAGAATGCCACACACTAGGTGGACGAAAACCTTTGTTTCAATGGTGTAATTTGGCCGGAGAATATGATCGGTCAAATTATATAGAGTATTGATAATTAATCAAATTAGTTGACATGCTACAGGTCAAGAATATGTGCACATGGAGGTCGGACGCCAGATTGATGCATCATGGAGTGCACGTGTGAAGAAAAAGAAAGCAATGAAGAAATTCGAAGGAGATCAAGAAAATATTTTGCATAGATTAATTGTCTGGCCAGAGGAGTTCTATTCGCATTTTGGCTAATAGCGTGTCATATGTCCCAGGTTCAACTGTCCAGAGCCAAACGAAGCAAGGAGGTTTAGGAGAGAGATTTTATTTGATGTATATACGTATATCTGTTATAAAGTCCTAAAACTCCACGGCAAAGTCCAGCCGCCTATTTAAAGGTCATGGCCCATTGCAAACCTTTCTCTCTAGCCAATCGACATTATCAATCTATTATTTTTCCATCATTATGTTTTCTTCTTCTTTAGGATAGTACTACACGCAGAACCCTAATCTCTATTAGAGATTGATAATCTTTGTCATTTTACGTTGAAAAACGGTCAGCTCTCCTTCACGAAAGCGAGGAACCTTTTGCTAGTTTGTCCTGAAAACTAGTCGCTCGTCGTCACGAAAGTACGATAGTTATCGTGGTCTTGCGTGATCAAATTTTCATGGCAACACTTTGAATCTTTTTTCACTGTAGATGTATATGTAGAGAAGAGACCCAGAGAAAAGACCCTCATGAACAATAAGCGCATTCTTATTTACGGTTAGAGTTTTTGACGGTCAAAGGTCGTAGGGGCATGCGCCCAGACCATCACTTTAGGTGTGATGTGAATTTCATAGGTCTCGATCCAAGAACTTCGATTTCGAAGATAATAAACAGACATATCGACGCAATCTAGGAACATGAACAAATAGTAAATAGTGCTTCAAACGTGAGTGGAAACTTAGGATGGAGATGGGTCGCTGATGGAACCTATCAACTTTATTAATACTTTTGCTACAAATTAGATATTCTCCTAATAACCACCCTTACTGGCTTACAAATGCTTTTCGCTTAAACAAAATAAGTAATATGCAAATAGTAACGCTTCCAACAGAAAGCAGTTGACATCGTGACATATATTATTTATTAATAAATAAAAGCATCCGTCCACACCGCCTCCGCCGAGAGAATCTGGCATGCTCCTTTCTTAGGTACTAGCCGAGCGCGCGCGCCTGTGGACTCGGACACGCGGCTGCTGTATCCAAGAGTAATGCGTCGTGTTCGTTTGTGGCAAAGAAACCTCTCGCCGCCGTGGCTTCTTCGTTACAGCTGCTGTCGTCGTTGCCGTTTCTGTCTGGTGCGCAGGCGATGGCTGTGGTTTCGGCTCATTCTTCTTGGCCTTCTTCTCTTCCTCTGCGGCGAAGCAGAAGCACGAGAGCAGGTTGAGTTTGCCCATATTTCGACTCGACGAGAAGACGAGTACACGACACAGAACCTGCGATGCGATTAGCTGCGCGAGACTGCAACCTGTTTAATACAATGTACTTACTATTCCAGATGATGATGATTTGGTAGGACTATTAGATGTACAGGCAAAGTTGAATATAAAGCCCGGGGCATAACCAGGTTACTTTTCGAGTGTAATTTGTCGTGTTTGGACTCTGTTTCGACTCGAACATGACTCAGGCTCCAGTCTAAGTAATCGGACTTGGACAGATAATCTCTAATTTGAGGGTGATTCGACTTGGCAGCTAACTGGTATCGGTACTCCAAAGTTTCTTTTCATCGAATTAAGTCAATATTAATAATGGCCATACTTGTGATTATGTACGTGCCACACGCAAACACGCTATGGACGTATCGTTAGACACGAACACACCAAAAAGAAAAGGATGCAAGACGTTCCTATACCACCGCATGGTGGTTGGTTTCCTTGTTACTACTCCGACAAAGGAGCAAAAACTTCTAATATCCATGATTCATCACAATAACTTTTAGGCTATGATGTAACGCATTATAGAGTTTGTGTACTACAATTATTTTTTTACAAAGAAACATCTTTTTTTTTACATAAATTAGACCTGCATGGTCTTCGAAAGTTGGTCCATACGGTCTGTTTGGTTAAGATATGGCTATAAGGAAAAGCTACCGTGAGCTGTGAGTTGTGAAAAAGTTATTGTGAACTATGAGCTGTGGTTTTAGCTGAAAGTTGTTTGGTGAAAATAAGTATAAATTACACATCCTATTTTTATATCCCTTGAAACAAATATGAAAGAGTATTTTATTTCACCCTTTTTGAAAAGTAGAAAGACAAAAGCAGAGTCTAAATAGTTTTTAAAATCGGTAAATCTAAATAGCAGTAGAGTGATTTTTCGCGCACTCAATTTCGTGCGCACCGAGGGCCACAAGCATGCGTGCCACCTCGGCCCACCTCATCCATGGACCTATGTATGTATACGGTTTCATTGTTTTAGTAGGAGCTGATTATAACTTATTGAACCATATTCTACTTCTATTTGGTGTAAGTTATATATTTAATTGATGTAAATTGATTTATTCATAAATAAGAATGATATTAATTACTTGAAAAGTCATCTGATCTTTTGTTTTGCTCTTTTTTATTTTCTATTTTTTTTGTTCCCTTCGAAATTTTTTAATTTAGCTTCCATATAAATAACTTGGCTAATTTTTTGTTTATTCAATGTTTTATATTAGGATAATTTTTTGTTTCATTTAATCTGGATCCAATGGTCACGAGAATCAAGTGTTGAATGGACTAAAAACATCCGATTTTTGTTTATGGTACTATATGGTGTTTTGGCGTGCTCTCACACTTGGGTGTCACATCTGCCTAAAACACCCGAGTGGGACGTAGAGAGCCCCATAAATATACTTGGGAAAAGCACATGTTTCCAGAAAAAAGACTTTGGCCTTTAGAAGCAAAAGCAATCCATGCAAAAGCAGTCCCAAAAGTCCAACCAAACAGACCCTTAAATAACCTTATTTTGCCACCAAATTGTAGATCTAAATATGCTGAGCATCTAATGACCTCCTAGATCGAAGTTAGAAAGAACCGAACATCAGCCATTAGTAAAACGCACGTCGTCTGGCTTGGCAAAGCCTTATTTCAACACACACAAGTTACAAGCAAGATGAACTATCCACAAGTTACTAGCAATCTAACATGTTATTATTACCCTGTGACAACAGAAGAAAACTCAGCATCACGGGCCGGTGCTCAATCGAGACTCGTCTCCATCATTTCGTCAGTTGTCGACTTTCCTCTTATTCACTTGGTGAGGACACCATTGGAGACAGCGGCGTCGGTGACAACAGGGTGGAGGAGGTGGACATGGGCTCATGGACGACCGTGTTGGTTGAGACAGCGATCGGGTTGCCGTCCAACTGCAGCATGATGGCCCCAAGAATCTCTGTCAGCAGCTTCTTGAACTCTGCTTCGTTCACCGCCTTCAGGTCATCAGCTTTTGCCATCTTGAATGCTTCGTTCACCACAGCATCCACCTGTTGTATGTTTGTTTGGAAATCCATGTGTATATCGATTATTTTAGAAGGTTCCAACGTTTCATACTTTGAGTGCCTGTGACGACGGTGCTACAGATAGCATGAACGGCTCTGCAACGTACCTGATCAACGGCTCCAAAAGGTGGCAGACTTGCCGAATCGGCAATCCTATCAAGCGCAATCCGGAGGTACTCCTTCGAAGTTTTATCTTTGTGTTCTTTCGGAACGTCTCTCCATACAGAATCCAGCAGCTACAATAAGTTCAGTGATGTATGTTGTTTGTCAGTGGTGTCGTGCATAACTGACGACTCATCAAGAAAGCGAAACTGGCCAAACTGCTCAAGTGTACTTGTCATATAGTACGTACCTTGTCGAATTCGAACTTGTTCGACAGTAGCCTCCTGATACCACTCCCGTCAAAGGTATTCTCTGTATGGGCGACGATCACAGGGTGCTGTTGCAGTCTTAGAACGATGATGCCCAGAAATTTCCTGAATTCTTGGAAGAACACTTCCTGGGAAACAGGCTGATCGAGCTGATTAGCAGACAGTTCTTGCAACGCAGGCTCCACAACATTCTCCATGACCTATATCCAATAAAGCACCCAATCATATATACGCTAGTTACTGCATATGTCCAGATTCTCCAGAATACTACTGTGCCATCTCAGTTTCCCTACCCAAAGAGCATGGGGTAGTAACATCTATCATTAACTACCAAGTCGATCTTCACCTCTGACGACAAAGGCTAAATGTTACCAATTCGTGGTAAATATATTGAGTACAGTGTAGTCGTGAAATTACCCAGGAATCAGAAGCTGGTGGCATGCCGTGGTCGACCGTGAGCTGTCCAAGAGAGGCCAACAAGCACTGGCGCAGCGTTGCGTTGTTGGCAGACCCCACCTGTGAAAATATGGCCATGGCTTCAGGCTCATACCTCGGACTCTCAACGAACTCATTCAGGTCCTCCCCGTTTATCCTAAGGATCACAATCGGGTCCCTCTTCAGCCCAGCCGCCATCCCAAGGAGTATGTCGGACAGCACGCGCTGGAACTCTGGCTTGCTTACAGAGTCTTGCTTCCCGTGGGTGAACTCGTTTAGGACCTGCAGTGCACAACGCAGATTAATGTATACGTTGGTATGTAGTAATTTACACGAACTGTGCTATGGCCTATGGGAGTGCCCCAGCAAAGCCCAATTTGCACAAAATTAAACAACAGGGTTATTTCGTAACTCAGAATGTTCTACTACTATAAAGCGACTGCCTGTGGTTGCCAACTTCAAGAGATCGTTTTTTTATGAGTTGCCTTCAGGAGATGGTTACATCGGTGAAAAGAAAACAAAATACTACAGCTGCACTGCAATGATCTACTGCCAGAAAATTCTGTTGACCGGATACTCCCGGAATTCTCGACTTAGATTGAAAGGAAACAAAGGGTAATTGCCTGGTGACGCAGCACAGAGGACGTCACTAATCACTGGTTTTGTCAATCTAGCTGGTTTTGGCGAGAGAGTGACATTTTGCATTGGAAACAGACACGTTCCAGGACTGAGCCTGCATTTTGTAATCGATTTATTTTGGGGAAACCTATATTAACAACAAGACCTACATGAATTTTTTCACGGTATTCGTATTGTCAACCCTTAGCAAGCTAAGTGGCTGGTGTTTACCGATCGCCTCTAGAAATAAATGAAATAGGAGCCTCCCTAAAAAAATGTATTTCAGAGTCGGTTCATTAGCTGGGACCTTTAAAAATGCAACTGTAGGGACTTCTTTAAGGACCGTTTCAAGCCGGACTTCCAAAAAAATCATGTATAGTAGTTCAAACTAAGAATGAAAACGGAACGGAAATATCCCGAACCGACCGCTTTTGTTTTCTATATTATGGTTCCGTTTTTTAACATAAAAAATTGTCAGTTTCAATTGGTTTCACAACCATTTTTTGTATTCTTTAATTGCTAAAATGTAGAAATGTACCGAACAAACCGATTTCGTTTTCTATTTCGTAAGTCCGTTTTCGACCGTTTCCGACCGTTTTCATCCTTAGTTCAAACTGATATCTATGACACAGAGAATAAGTAACGCGCAATCAGTCATGATATGGTTGAGTTTTCAATAATCCCGTGGTTTATATAAATTGTCGATTTTGACTTTACTATGTAAAGTTTGACTTTATTATGTATCTACACATAGTATATCTTAGTATATAGCAAAAGTTATGAATCTAGAAAAGCCCAAATGCCTTATAATTGGAAACCGAGGGAGTATTAGATATTCTCGAGTCTTAAGTAGGAACAGTAAACACCAAGTTGTGGATACATATAAAAAGGGACAACCAAGCCACACCCGTGTCAGTGACGCGATGCCCACACCGCGTGAGGCCGCTCGGTGCCTAGCACGGTTTACCGAGTGGGTGCAGCTCAAGCGAAGGTCGCCCTTAATTGCCACTCCACCAAGGCAAAAGGCAGCAACCAAAAGGCCCCTGCCAACCAGGAGCAAACGGATTGCCGCTCAACCGTTGGCGCACGTACTGACCTCCAAGCGGGGCGAGGTACTCCTCACGAAAAGGATGGACAACCTTTCAAATGCGACACCAACTTCATCCGTGTCCAAGCGAGCATATGACGCCATCTTCATATGGAACTTGACGTCGAGCCAAGTTGCAGCTTTGGACGAGTTGTTTCCAGCGACCAACAATAGGGCTAGTAGAAAAGCCGCTCATACCCTGGCATGCTCTTCTCGGATGACGGAGTAGAAGCGCGCAGACTGCAACTCAGTTGTGTATTTTTTTTTGAGCAACAACACCGGGGGATAAGATCTCCCCACCTGAATTTTCATTCCACGGATGCGGGGCGAGCCGGTGGGTGGAAAGGCGTGGCGCCAATCCAAAACAAATAGTCTAGAGAAGTACAGTGGGGGAGCGAGAGAGATTACAACACCGACAACAACAAACACCAACACCAACAACAATTAAACAGACTCAACGATAGGACTAGACACAGCCGGCAGACGCCAACCGGGCGTCGATTTGTGCCCTCTCCGAACAGCATGCTCGCCGGATTCACCGTGACCATTGTGTCCTCCACCATTCCAAGAGCTGATGGTGACATCCTCCAGCGCATCCGGGCCCACGTGCCACCATCCAACGCCGTCCACGGGGAGGAAGCCTTCGAGGGGAATGGCGGCAGCGGTGGAAGCATCACCCGGCATTTGATATTCTGGCACCATCAAAGAGTGGCGGCGGGCAGTCAAGCCCAAGATCACCGGACACGACAACCTCCTTTGAAGCTGATGGTGAGACACACAGCACATCTGGGCCCACGTACCACCATTTGAACGACATCCACGGGGAGAAAGCCTTGGAGGGGAATGGCGGCAGCGATGGAAACACCACCCAGCATAAGATTTTCTGGCACCATCAAGGAGAGCGCCGACGGAGTAGAGACGCCAGAGGCGGACACTCGTCGAAGCATTGGCAACAATAAACAACCAGGACCAGCCTTACCCAAGAGGGGAGCAAGGAGCGAAGAGCAAAGAGACACACAAGGATACTGACGATGGTAGCAGAAGGAAAGTGACGCCCACGGGCGCCGCCATTGACGACCCGAGTTGTCCCCTCCATGGTGGCGCCCTCAAGAGGGACGCGACGTTGTTGACGCCGCCACCACCAGCTCCAGAAACACAGAGCTAGGTTTCACTCGGAGGAGAGCCAAAGCCGTGCTACAGTTGGGTGAGGAGGCTACACTGACGCCTCTAGGGAGGGAAACGACACCAGATGGCGTCACCGTCGGTCGCACAGTCAGGTTGTGCATGGCTTTCGCCTGAAATCCTCGATACTCAAAAACTGTAGTCCATCAACTCAGATCTCGGAAGACCAGCCCACCAGTCTAGGGCAGCTGCCGTAGGCGAGCTGCCAAAGGAACGCAGCAGCGAGGCCGTCCTTGGCGCCGAGGAGGTCAAGGACCTCCAGCTCGACAGACCAGAAGCACCCACACTAGTACGTGCCGTACTTGTTGGGCTTCTCCGGGTGGTCGAGGTCGAACACCAGCCACCCACGTCGCCTTCCAGCCGCCATTCAAGTCTCCACAGGGCCCTCCGCGCGCGACAGCCAGCAGCTTGAGCAGCTGCGTTGCTGACGTCGGGTATCCCGTCGGGATGTTGGGCAGGGGGACCTGGGGCGCCTGGGCCGTCAGATCCGTGGCGGGGAACACCGGATCCAGACCCAGAGACTCCGGATCCGCCCTATCCCCGGTCATCTTCCACGCTGCCGGCTGTCGTCCATGCCGGGAATCCAGAGCACAGCAGAGGGAGAGGAGGGGAAGGGGAGGGGGGCTGGGGGGGCACAGCGGGCCGCCGCCGCCGCTAGCCAAGAAGTGGTGGCGGCGGCGGCCGGGGGAGGCTCGGTGGTGGGAAGTGCGGCGGCGGGGGCCGAGTCACCTCTGTACAGAGACGACGCGGAGGAGGTGGGGGTGGGGGTTCGTCAGCTCAGTTGTGTATTATTTATGTAATATCAAAATTTCAATCTGTATACTAGGAAGGTCCAGCCTAAACCTGTAAACCTCCTAGATCACTCGTAAGAGTGCATCGTTTGTATGACCAAACTCTTCTTAATTACAATATGGCGCAAATCTTTTGCGTATTCGACGAAAATAAAAAAGAGAGTAAACATGTATTATAATAAAAAAGAGAGTAAACATGTACTATATACGTCCCGAACTCTAGCCTCTGGGCTCCATTTATTTTGCGTTGCTGGATCGAATATAATGTCACTTGTGCACTCTACAACAAGAATCTTGGCCGAGCCACTCTGAAATTATTTAGATGTGATTTATGACAAACTAGCTCCGACACAGAAGAGCCTACCTCAGATGCGTACTTTTTAAAGCTATATTTTATCTAGGCATGTTTGGATCAGCTAATTATATATATTTGCTAGGACTGTAAATTTTTTTAGATAATGGAAAGGCTAGGACTGCAAGTTAGGTTAAATTAGATGGCTAACAACTAGTTACAGGCTTAGTTTAAAAAATTAGCTGCTAACCATTAGCCCTGTGCATCCAATCCGAACAGGACCGACCTGTCCATGACATGAATACGAAGATAGATAGAAAAACAGAACTGTAATAAGCTCGTATGTACATAATAGGTACCTCCGCGTAGATGTGGTCCGCCTGCGGCGACGACCCTCTCGCCGGCAGCCCTATGGCGGCACCGATGTCGGCAACGGCCGGCTGGAGCTCTTTCACCGACAGCCTCCCGTCGCCATCAGCGTCGAGCTTCCGGAATCTGTCGTCAACGAACCTAGTGAACACCTCCTTGTTCTCCACGAGAGCCCGGATCTCCGAGCCGTCCTGCACCTGCAGCACGCCGTTCCTCTTCCCCCTCACCTGCTGCTGCTGCTGCTGCTGATGCTCCATCGGCGCGCTAGCTACGCGCTTTTATATATAGCACACGAGAACGAGCGAGGGATGTCGAAGGAAAAAGGCGAAAGGGAAAGCTTCCAAGTTACAGCGACAATGGCGACGCCGGCCGTGGGTTCCTCGTGACGCGGGCGCAGTAAGATAGCCTGCTGGTGGCAAAGGGGCTAAAAAGATGAGGTATTCACGAGCCGCAAGCCTGAAACTAGCTATTAATAGCTATAGAAGATGGATCTTGATGTGTCTTTTTCTTTGGGCGTGATGAGCTAGATATGCGATTTAATTTGTTCTTGTGCGGATGAGATGGATAGACAGACGAAATTGTTGGGCCCGCTTCTAGCGTGGTTCCATTCCATGATCGGCGCCTTCTATAGTTCGTCGTCAGTTTCGGGTTGAGTGTGAGTTTGGATGCGAGAGAAAAGAGGCCCAAAGACGAGAGATGGCGCCTGCTGCAGTGCTGCTGCGCTGGGAGTAGTAGTGTGCGTCCACCTGGGGGAGGAGCATGCAGATACAGCTGCTAAAACGTGCACGGGACGCGTGTAGTCGTGTAGATGCTGCGTGGCTCTTACAGACGCAAGCAAGTACTGTCTTGTCCTCTACTGTATTTTTTTCCCCGTTTTCCCGGTTAGTGTTTATCGTAGTTAGAGACCCATGTTGCGTGACGGAGTTGGTGAAGAGAACCAGAACATTCCTGAGCGAATACATGTGTGTCTCGTGGCCTCATGGGCGTGGACCAAGAGACACGTCCAAGATGCTGAGATATATTTTTTTGACAACAAGATGCTGAGATATTGAATGTGTTTTCTTCGATGTGTACTCTCTCAGTTCCAACACTACTACGGTTTGACGAAGAGATCATTACTGGTGAGAAATTGCATATATTTCTATAAAAAAATATAATCATTGTATTTAAAAGGAGAGAAAGTAGAAAAAATCAATTAGAGTTAGATTGTCCCATATCCAAGGTAATAAATAGCGTATAGCGGGTTGATAGCGGATTGACATCGAGGTAGCGGATTGCGGATAGCGGGTGATATTGCGGACGATAAGTTCCAATAGAGGCATCCGATAGTCCATATAATTTTAAGTACATATATAATGAATAATGAGTATAAATAATTTTAAGTGCATATATCATGAATAATTTTAAGTTTCACAGCCGATGCGTGAGTATTTGAATTTGGGATGTGAGTCATAGTGGGCTGGACTAATTAGGGATATTTGCTTCCATGCTATTGCGGCCTGCTACGCGCAATTACGGCCGCAATATCGGCCCGCTATTCAGAATTGTGTCCGCAAAGTTCCAGGATGTAAAGTTCAGAGCGCTACCTCATAGCGGTAGCGGCAATGGACCGCTACCGCTATTGCGGGTGCAATTGCGGCCGCTACCACCGCTATTTATTACCTTGCCCATATCTAAAGATGCATCTATTTTCCGATAAAAAGAGATGCTCCTATTTTGTGACAAATTTTGAACTCTAAAAGTGTACTTATTATGGGATGGAGTGAGTAATGCCGAGAGTCTTTTATTTTTCTAGAAATTTTTTATGTCAAATTAATAAATATACCATGATAGGTATAATTGTAAGAGTGATGCCGAAAAACATTCGTGAGAAATCGTATACCGGTTGGAGAATAAGCAGATTTCATCATCCAATAAATATTCACGAGAGATAGTGCCTGCCTGCCTGCCAGGACGTCGTTGGCGGTCCTTAACTCCAATTTCAAACCGCCAATCTTCACATAAAATATGCTCAAATAAATACCAAACTTAGAATTAGGGTTTATAACTAATGAATTCCACAAGTTTTAGTGATTATTCATTTACAGGAGGACATGTCTGACTAACATAGAAAATATGCTTAAAGTACACAAGTTATACCACAAAACATAGACCCGAGTGTAACACCCCGTGTTACGCAAGCATTTAGGCATTGCAAATCATGCATATTATGCATCATCAAGCATCATAATCATACATGCCTAATCATGTTAAATAAACATTGAAACAATGCTTTGAAACATTGAAACATGGACTTGAAACATGCTTGTTTACTTAACTAATTAACTTTTAATGGTTCACCATGATTTTTGGAGCAACTTTGTTATTCAAAGTTTTCTAAAATTTTGCTTTTAAAAATGTTATTGAAAATGGTCAAAAATACCATTTATTTAGCTTTTAACTTCCAATTCAAAATCTATTTGGATTTTTGAGTTGGTCCCTTAATAAAGGTTGTAGAGAATTAAATTCTAAGCAACTTTCATTTTTATGCCATTTCCAGGAAATGCCATTTTGTTGCTCAAAAATTGATTTAAAGCTGCTGCCTTTTGAAAATCATGAAAAATAATTAAAAAAATAAAAAGAAAAACTCTTTCTTCGCCTGAGTGGGCCGGCGCCCCATTTTCGGCCCGCAGCCGCAGGCCAGCCCGGCCCAGCTCGCGCTCTTGCCCACGCGCCCGCGCGCACCCGCCGTCCAGTGGACTGGGCGCACCAGTGGCCGTGGGTGGCGGCTGGCCGGCTGGTCGGAGCCCCTGCACCGGGACGGGAACGCGTCCAATGTCACTCCCGACCGCGCCTTAACCTCCGTGCCAGCTCCGGCTCTCCCCTCGCGCCTTTCATTTCCGAACGCCGCCACGCTCCTCGCCACCACGCGGCCGCCCACCATTGCCGTAGCCTTCGAGCTCGCCTGCGCCGCCTTGCCTTCGCCCGAAGCTCCGCGAGCTTCCGCGTGAGCCTCGCCTCGACGTAGCCCACCTCCGGCACCGCGGTTTCACCAAGGTGAGGACCGGAAGGGCCGTAACCGCCACGGTGGTGCCGTCATTGCTTGCCGGAGCCCGCGGCCGTGCCAACCTCCCTGATCCGCTCCTCCTCTCTTCCTTCTAAAGGCACCATCGCGTTTGCCTTTTCATCGCGGTCCTCGTGTGCACCGCGCCTCGTCCATTCGCGACCGGAGACGGCAGCTGGCCATTGGCGGCCGCCGCGCTGCCGTGGCCACAGGCGCCGGCGTGGCATGGCCACGGTCGCTCCTGGGCGTTGCTGGACCGACCACGCCCGTGGGCCAAAGCCTCGAGCGGGGCTGGCTCGCCTCTTCCCCGCGCGCGCTGCTCAGGCCGAAAGCGGCCGTGGGCCGGACGTTCTCACTGCCCGGCCCAGTGACCTTAATAGATTTGTTTTCTCTTTTTCTTTTATTATTTGAGGAAAGAATTAGTTGGAAAAAATGTTTGTGCTCATTTTTGCTCCAAATCTGGTGAAACAAATTTTGCTAGGTTTATTTTGAGTAGATCTACAGCAGAAAAATATTGCATGTTGATTTTGAGATACTTTTCTATGGAGCTTTCTTTAATTCTTGTAATTGCTATTTACCTAAGAAAATAAATAGTAAATTCATTATTGCTCAGAAAAATATGGTTCCACTTGCATTAGTTTTCTTTTGGGATGTAGTTTTTGGGAAAAATGTATGCTATGCATGTTCTGTGTGAAATTATTAATGTCTAGTTCAAGTGTTATTTATTACCTAGATTTGTTATTTTCTTTATAAGGGAAAAATATGAATAAAACATGCATGTGATAAATTTTGTACACTGATTATTTACTGTGTAGAATCTAGGGAAAATGATAAATATGTTGTTTGATACTTTTCATAATACAAAGTATTTTCATGCTCATATTTATGCCATATCTTGCCATTTTTGTGTAGGCAGTTTTTCTATTATTCAATTCACATAAAAATTTTATTGTAGGCTAATTTTGGGGTGGCTGTGCTACTGTATTTTTCTTAGGTTTTTATGAGCACCAGAATTATAGGTTGCTGTTGTAGCCCTAGTTTAAATTGAATATAAGATAATAATTTCTAGTGCATGTTTAGTTACTAGTGTTTGTTTTGGTGTATCTTTGAAGCATCTTAGCTTGCTGTGGTGACTTAGTATGTAGTATAGTGGTTGTAGTAGTAGTTTAATAGTACATGTTCTTAGATGATGTTGACTACCTTGTAGAAGAGTTGTATTTCTACTCTATCCAATAAAGTAAACATGTTTATCTACATTCCATTCATCAGGATCATTACATGTCATCCCTCCAATGCACCTATGTATGAGCACTTATACATCTACATCATATAGGATCACAGGAAGGGATTTCGGTAGCAGTTCCCGAGGAGCCGGAAGAATAGCCCGAGGTACAAGAGCAGGAGGTTCCCGAGACAGACAAGGAGGTCGGTGAGGATCTTCCAGAGTGCCCCGATCATCGTCCGAGCTCTTTCAAAAGAGGCAAGCCGCAGAGCATTTTTCTCCCTCGGTTTGCAAAACATTTAATTAATGTTCTACTTTAATTGACGCATTACGCTCAGGAGTTGTTTGCAACCGTTGCTGCATTATATCTTGTTGACCTTTGTATACCATATCCTTGTTACCCTGGTATCCGCAGTCGAGTCAATGCTTAGCTGGCTTAAACCGGTAGAAGTTGGGTGATTTCCTGTCACCCGCGAGCTATAGGTGAGTACTTGGATCTTGTTTGGCTAAATGTGGCGTCATGAGATATAACTAAGTGTTAATATGAAGTTGAGACCGGACGAAGACTTACAGGGTTTTGGACTGTAGTGATTTCTGTCTATGTCGATTAAAGACCGACCATTGTTGGGCCTCGAGTCATGTTGAACGCATGACTCACATTTAGCTGGCCGGATAAAGTACTTTTCGACTATGAAACTGAGAGATTATTCGGGCTGAGTAGATTGCCCGCAACGCACTATACCGGGGAAGGTGTGGTAGGACACGGGGGCGTGATGATAAGACCGAAGGGCAGTCGGTCGGCCCCCGGGTACATGTGGTTCCTAGCAAACTCAAGACTTTACCTGGATAGTTGACTTGGTGACCAATATCTCACTTTAGCGGGTGAGTGAGGTTTGTGTGAGGAATAAATTATCAGCTGGTTAATAATTGATTTGAATTGCCATCGTTCACTGGATAGTGAACACTTGACTTGAGTTACTTCATCATAGTAATGTTAATGGAACACCTGGACTGTTAAAATGGATATGACATTATGATAGTTGATATTGATCACTGGTTATCATTACTTGTTAATCACATGTTTACTCTAGTATAGGTGCAAATGTAGACGATAGGTTAATAATTATTACTTGACAATAATGCTTTTGGAAAGATTCTTGTAATACTAAAAATGCCTTTTTGCAAATGAGTCAGCTACCCCACGATAAAGCCTTCATAATCCTTGGTGTCATTTTATTTTTGGTTATGTCGGGTAAGTCTAGCTCAGTACCTTCTCGTACTCAGGGCTTTGTTCCCACTTGTTGCAGATGGGCAGATGTATTACGACTACTGTATCAACTGCCTTTATCCTGCGATGGGTGAAGCCTAGGACTATGGGTAGTGGTCGTTCCCTACGTCTCATCTAATGCTTTTGTTGGAGATGATCATCAGCTGGCACTGTACTTGAACTCTGTGTGAGTGTGTGGGTGAATTTGAACTAAATGCTTCCGCTACTTTTATTTGAACTTGGTTTGTAATAACTATGTTTAAACTCCGATGTATTTGTGATGTGAACTTTTATGTAATTTGTGATGGTGACCACTAAACTTATTACGATCTTGGCTGGTATGTGAGTTGGTTTGAAATCCCTCGAGATTTCACGGACTACCGGGTTATACGGGCTTAAGTTTGCTAAATCGTCTGCTCCGGTGGATGATTTTCTTACTTAATTTCGTATAATTGGTCGGTTCTGTTACTTAATTTCGTATCGAAGCATGGTTTAGCGTGTTACTGTTCACAAGTGTATTTAAAACAAAAAGGTGGTTGAAAAACGTGATTTCTAAACTAAAAAGTGTGGTAGTGGCCATATCCTTTATGCCTAGTTAAGAACTCTAGATGGCTTATTTAAGTACTGACTTGGGGTTCTTGCATCATATTTCTCTTTCGTTACTCGTACGGCGTGCTATTGTATGAGTGCCACTTGTTTAAGTGGTAGTGTATGGATCAATTGCCTCTATGCCTTGGTAAGTGTGAGTTGTGAGAGCATGATCAGATACACCACCGATCTAGGGAGAGTGCTTATATGATGCTAGAGTAAATACATGTTCTACGCATGTTTTACAAAGGTGTCGCATGTGTGGTTGTTCCATCCGTTGAAGCGATGCCGTCAATAGGACGATGGTTTCAGTAGTTACTACCGTTGTATGCGTATCTAGGGATGCGTATAGAGCGTGTAGATAAATTTACTATTTTCATGCATCCATTGGGAATTGGGCTAAAATGAATCTTCTGTAGGTACATAATAGTGTGATCGTGTAGAACGTATTAGTTACATATATGAGATATCGTTGTATGCCACCGTCTATATCGCTAGAATTCATTTATTTTCTAAGTTTGTGAGAACGTACGAAACGTAGATACATCATATTACTTGTGAATTTCATTCATGTCATGCATTCCTCCCCTTATAAATTGATTATCTCCTTTTGATAAAATTTGTACCAACTTAAAATGTGTTCTCACAAGGTAGTAAAAACTTTGCTACAGATGGCCCGCACGAAGCAGACTGCCCGTAAGTCCACTGGAGGAAGAGCACCTCGACACTAGTTGGCCCTGAGGGAGCACCGCACCACGGACACCTTCTTGAGCGAGTTTGGCATGCTGACCTTGCTTTGGAGAGTGCTCCATGATATGGGGTACCCAGAGGGTCAGGAGCCGGTGTACTCTTGGAGTGAGAGTCAGTTGGTTGAGGATGGGATTGCAATGGTGGAGATCACAGTTCCTGCTCTTGGTGATGCTCCGGAGTGGGATGGTTGGCACTTGGAGTTCGAGGGTCACACTCCTGTTGAGGGTGCAGAGGGAGCAGCTTTCCATGTTATCAGGGACATTATTGTAATAGAACGGACCAAATTATAAGAGCACAAGTACAAAAACAAGCGCCGAAACGCTCAAATTTTCAAACTTGAGCCCATATAATCCCGGTAGTCAATCGAAACCATGAAGGATTTCAAACCAACTCGTTTACAACCAAGATCGCATCATTCAACATAACACATCACACGTTACATTTCACAAGTAGTTCGGAAATCCACTTACAACACATGGAGTCACAAATTATTACAAACCGGGTTCATAAAGTAGCGGAAGCATAACACACGCACACTGTTCAAATACTACTGCCAGTCTTACAGATCAACATCCCACAAAAGCATTTAGGAAAGTGAACTAACAGACGATCACGCCCGAGTGATCTAGTCCTCATCACCCGCTGGGTGGAGAGAGTTCTTGTAGAAGCCCTGATAAAGCATGTCATCTGCAACAGGAGGGAATAAACCCTGAGTACTGGAATGTACTCAGCTAGACTTACCCGTCGAAACAGAAAAATAAGAGACACCAAGGATCATGCAAGTCTTTTATAAGTGGAGCTGGCTGACATCACCTTTGCGGAAAAGCATAAGTTATTTAAACTCTTTTAACCTGTACTAGCAGTTATTTTAGCATTTACCTATCATCCATCTTAGCACCTGTAATAAACATTCACTTGATTATAATCAAACAATAATGTTATTATGTCCATAGCAGGTATAAATTTGTGGCAACATTATATCATTCGCTTAACCATCTGTTCAATTTAATGAGATCTACGTTGTCGTTGCTCAAGTCAAGTGCTCACTAACCGGGAGCGACGGCGATTCGAATCGAATTCCTATCTAGCTGGAGGGGTATTTCTAACACTCAACGCGCAGGCCCCTGCCAGGGTCGCACAAGCCACCTTTCGTACAATTCAGGAGTCACGGGTCCAAATGATGTCGCATCCCTAAGGGCAACACTCTGCCAGGTGATAGAGACTCTAACCCCCCTTGGTCTCACGGCAATGTTCCCAAGCACATCCTTACTACCTTCCAAGATGCGACCTACCATTCGATTCTTGGCCTGAACCGTATTACTCGGCTTCGCGATCGGAACGACTTATCCGGCCAACTAAGTGTTAGACTGCGTTCAACATGACTCAGGGACGTACAACGAATCGGTCCTTAAATGACTCAGACGGGCATAGCTCCGCACCCGAGACGTGAAGTGTCTTGCGGCTGCACTATCGAACTCCCACCCGGTCTCAAATTTATTTTAAGGCATGGTTCCATCCACGATAGCCAACATAGCCACTCGTGACCCCTTTCCTATATCTCACGGATGATCGGAAATCATCCGACTTCTACCGGACTAAGCAGGGCTAAGCATTGACACGTGCCTAAACCTAATTCAGGGTTTAAGTATGATATCTGGACAAGGACAGGTATAATGCAACAAGTGTTTTCACACAACTCCTACAACTTAATGCAGTAAACAAGTAAAAGTACTCAAGATTGATATATAAAACAAATGGGTCAGCATGCACCGGGCTTGCCTTTTAGGAACGAGGACGGGCGATGATCCGGGCACTCAGGTAGATCGTCTATGGGAACTCCTTCGCCGGCTGGGTCCTCGGGCTCCCTCGGCTGCTCCTGATCCTCCTCCGGAATCGCTCACTCAAACTCGAGGAGTGTCACCCCCTCCGATACACCTATTGCATGAATGCACAATAAATCTCATGGATGCATAAGAAGGAATGCAGCATGCTCGGAATAGAATGCACTTCAGCAATTCTAGTGCTCTATTCAAATCACTTCAATAATATGTGCAAATCTCTTCTCCGGTAGAGAAGTACTTACCTAGTCTACACAACCTAATGTATAATTGTTCCTCCTCAGTTAAGGCCCTAACACATAATAATCAACAAGAACAACATTACTCAAGGTTGCCACCAACCCAATCATAAAATATCGCAACAACACATTCTAGACAACAGCTAAGTATTTCCATCCCAACTGTAGATTCCCAAATCCTAAAGGCATGATACAAGACAATCTGAAAAGCTTATAAAATGGTCTACAATTCACTTTCAGACTTCAACACTTAATTCCAAAGTTTACCTAGTCCAAATTCTAAATCTCTAGAAATCTGTCCTCTCCATACAGAGAGCAGTCATTCATGGACAGTCACTTCAAACAACTGTAACTCCTAAACTACTAGGTAAAATTCCACCAAATTTTGACACAAGCTAGTTTAACAAGTTTACTACCACTTTGGTATTCACAAGTTTCCCAGCAAACACCTTTATCGAGGCCCAAACCCAAAAATGCTAGCAGCTATCCAGAGAACCAAGAAATGTGAAAATTAAATATTTATTCATGTGTCAAACTACCCTTATGACCAAACTAATGACACTACTAGGTCACATATGGCATGAAACCACCAGAAAGTAAGGTATGTCCACCCAAATCATTTATTTTGACCCCTTTCATAATTTATTTAGTTAATTAGGTGATTAAAGCAATATATAGAAAAATTGTTCAGAAAGATCTGCAAAAATTTCAGTAGCTATCTAATGCTTTACATAGATCACTAGAAAAATTTCAAAGCAATTGCACAAGCAGAACTTCCTATATCAAAAATAACAAATGGCATGTCCATTTCTAGCATAAATAGAAAACCCTATTGAAAAGTGTCAAACAACAGATTTCATATTTTTTCTAGTATCATTCTAGCCTAAGAACAACACTCACAAAATTTTACCTTTACTGGACCTATAGAAAAATTATGAAAATACACACAAGATCCATCCATACAAACAAGAGAAATACATAACTCCTACATACAGTGTCCAAAATGTATAAAAATTTAACTACAAGCTATTCATGATATGAAGAGTCCACCATAAAAATTTCATGCCATTTGGAGTTACACAGAAAAAGATATAATTACCCCTATTTCCCACATGAATAAAAGAGATAATTAGTAACCCTATTTTGCATAACAGAACATGGCACATATTATATTTTTAATAAAAACTAGACACTATTAGAAACTCAACAAAATTGGAACCACAACACTTGGATCTACCAATCAAGAGATATACATTTTTGAATCTATACACAAATCTGTGAAAACGAATAAAAGAAACAAAATTCAGAAACCCTAATGGACTCCCATCCATGGCTGGGCCGGCCCGGGAAATCGCCGCGGCCTAGAGACGCGCGCGCCCGCTCACGTGACAGCGCGGCCCAGCCAAGCGGCGTGGCCCACTCCCGCGCGTGGCCCGCGCTCGGCCTCCCGCCCGCGCGCGCGACTGACGAGCGGGTCTCGCTGGTCAGCAAGAGGAACAGGGGAGGGAGAAAGGCGACGGCGGTAACTCACCGCCGGCGGCAGCTCCAGCGAGACCAAGGGCACAGGCGTGTTCGCCTCTCCCTTGCGCACCAAGGGGTGCCACTAATTGAAGCAATGGCTGCGGCTATGGAGGATGGCGGCGGCCATGGCGGCTCACGACCGCGGTTCGGCCGGCTCCGGCGAGCTCATATGGTTTCGGCCCTAACGGCCTGCTCAGTGGGCATCCCTAACCATAATTGCATCTAGCGCATGGGAAAGAATGGGTAGTTAGGCGCCCGAGCGGCCCGACCACGTGCGGCTCGACGGTGGCGGGCATGGCGAGCCGGTGGAGGCGCCTTCACGGTGAGGGCTACCTGGGGGATGAAGGGCGACTTGGTGCGGTCAAGGACACATGTGGGCTCACGGTGGTGTAGTGGGTGAGCTCAGGGGTGTGGTGGCGTGGTGGTTCAAGTGCACGAGCTCAGCGGAGCTTTGCTGTGGTGGCGATGGCAGTGCGCCCGCCTTGCCTGCGAACTGGAGAAGGTAGGATGAGGGCGAGAGAATGGAGGGAGTGGAGGGCAACAGCAGCATGCTGGCAGCTTAAGTCCACCAGTGCGCTCGCGAGTGGGGGCGGAGCTGAAGCATGGTGGCCACGCGGCGCCCTGACCCTGCACGCGGTTGGCCAAGGCATTCACTAAATGTCGTTCGACTTGACTGAATCGGCGTCCACAGATTCGACTGACAGCGCGATTTCAACCGAGTAAATCTCCTAATCTAGCCCAAGTTAGCGATAGGTGTTAACAACAAAATTGTAGAGCTATGTGTGGACAACAATATTGTCAATTGGAGTTTGGACTAATTCGGCCTAGATTTGAAACTACAAGGCCCTAAAGTGGGATACATTGAAACTATAAACCCAGTTCATGACTTAGAAAATTTTCTAAGTCTGAAATCAGCATGGAGATCTGACTTTTGTGAGATGGTCATATTGAGACTTTTGTTCCATGCTAAATTGGCTACAACTTTGGTAAAGGTTGCATATCCATGCAAGGTCTCTAGATTAGACTTTTTAATCAGTCAAACAGATTCACTCTATAGGCCATTTTAAAGTCAAACCTCACCTAGAGGGCAATTTAGTCATTTTGGTCCACATGAACAATGTTCTATCGATTACCCTAAGTGTAGTTAAGGTGTATTAGACCATAATTAACCACTCTACACAAGTGCTACACCAACTTCTAAGAATCCCATGTGATGAAACACAAAACAAGCCTTTCACATAAAATGTTGCGCTATCATGTTGCATATGTTGCAAGCTCTCGTTGCAACAATTAATCTTACCATGTTATACTACCAACATTGTCATGTTTCAAAGTATGAGACACCCATGTTGCATCTACATGTTACCACACTCACATTTCATAAGATAACAATTTGGAAACAAACTTGAAAGATCATGTTGCACACCCATGTTGCAAGAAATTCAAATGCACAATTGAAATGAATGATGCTCATGCTGATGAAATGCAAGTGCAAACATGGAAGCCAAACACCTGGGGTGTTACAATTATGATCAGATTTCCCAATGAGCTGGCAGCCGCGTTAGCAGGTACTTTTCCTCGGGATGATCCTCGAGATGCTATCTGGGTTCAGCCTCAGGAAAGTGCCTTGGTCAGAGGTCCAGATGAGGGACAGGCTAGCGACAACCATGCCATGAGCGCTATGTTCGCAGCTATCAGAGCTTATGAGGGTCTTGAGTGCACTTATTGGACTTTGACTGGCTTGCGTGGTGATGATAAGCTCAAGGCAAGGAAGCAGAAGAAGAAGCAGGCACGTGTGATAGCGAGCTTGCAGGAGCAGTTGGCTGACATGACCTTGCAGCGAGACCAGGCTATGGTGAGAGATGAGGATGCTACGCAGCGAGTGAAGATGTTGACTCATGCCAACAACAATGCAGACTGCATGATTGAGCAGCTAGTTCTGGAGAGGAACGAGGCCTGGGACGAGAGGGACCTTCTGAGACAGAGGGTCGATGAGCTAGAGGAGTACAACATCAACTTGCACGAGGAGCTTCATGCACTCTACAACGGGGTTGGCCCATATGCTCCTCCAGATGCCGCCGGCATGGACGTCGACAACGACGAGGACGAGCCTGCAGTTGCACCTGCTGACAACGACGATGCCGCTACTGATGATAGCGATGGTGACGTCTCCGACCCCGACGATGGCCCTAAGGTGTAGGCTAGTTGCTTTGCGTTAGTGATTAGGTCCTGTCGCGATGACCTTTCTTTTGGCTTCATGTATCTTGATGTATCTCGTTTCGAACCTTGAGACTTGGTAGGATGTTGGAACTTGGTTGGTCATGCGATACCTGAACGCATAAAAGTCTAGTGTATGTATGCTGGCAATTTGGTTGTATGGACGTGATATTTGCATTTGAAGTAATTTAATTAGTGGTGTTGTTTTAATTGGAATGCGATTATTGTGCCTCTATTTTATTGTATGAATTTATTCTCTCCAATGAATTTAGTATGGCATAATTTTTCATTCACTCACAATTACTACAGCTTCACTTAAGCATTACTTGTTGCTAAAATATGCAGATGGCAAACACTCTCCGCACCACGTATGAGGCCGCTGAAACAGGTGGTAATGGTGCCGGGGCAGGTGGTACTGGTGGAAACAACGTCAACCATAATGAGCCACACCCAGAACCACATTTGTCGCCTCCTCCCCCGCTCACTGCAGAGGTGTTCTTTGCACAGCTTCTCGGAACTCAGCGCAATACCGAGCAATCTCAGAAAAACATGGAAGATTTTCTGCGTACCATTGCCAACAATGTCCAACGCAGAAACAATCAGGGTGGTGGCAATGGGGTGAATCAGTACAACAGCTTCAAGGATTTCATGGACACCAGACCACCAATATTCAAGGAAGCAAAAAAGCGACTTGATGCTAAAGAATGGATCAACACCATGGAAGACAAGTTCCGTGTGTTGAGGCTGACTAAGGTATTGAAGACAGAATATGCTGCACATCAGTTACAAGGACCAGCAGGAATGTGGTGGAAGCATCATCGCACCACCTTCCCTGCAAATGCTCAGATTTCATGGAGAGAGTTCACTGAGGCCTTTCGTGGAGTTTATATTCCACCAGGGCTGATTGAGATAAAGTTGGGAGAGTTCTTAGCTTTGAATCAGGGCACCAAAATAGTGACGCAGTATTTGCATGCCTTCAACAACTTGTGTCGTTATGCTCCTGATATGGTTGACACGGATCCTAAGAGAATTGCCAGTTTCAAGAGAGGATTGAATCCAAAATAATGAAGCATGTGAGTACCAATAATCGCGCCAGATTCAATGACTTTATTAGTGATTGCCTGAAGCAAGAAAAGAACAATAACGCCAGTACCGCAGCCAAGACTCGCAAGAGAGCACTAGAGGGTGGTCTATCCTAAGCAAGAGCACCTATGGGAGGTCGTCCTCCCTATCGTCCATCAGCACCTAGCGCTAGGTTCAAGCCACCATAGCAGAGAGCTTAGAATTTTAGGGGACCACAGAAGCCTTACAAGATGGCAGTGCAGTCTAATAAGGCAACCGCAAGTGCGGGACAGGGTAGCTCCAAGGGGGCTGTGGGATCTGCTGGTACAGTGAAGGGACCATGCTACATTTACGGTCAACCAGGTCACTTCTCAAGGTTTTGTCCTTATCCGCCTAGGAAGAAGCAACAGACATATACTGTCGGTACCAAAAGTACGAGGGTACCCACACCCATCGCTAGTAAAAAACTAAAATGACTGGCACCGCAATAAAAGACAGCCCGCCTCGACCGCGCATCCTGTCCGCCTTGTACGAGGCCCGCTCAACGGGGCGCCTCGACCGCGCTCCGGCTCTGACTCGTACGAGGCCCGCTCGATGAGGCGCCTCGACCGTGCCCCATCCCGTATGGCAAGCTACCTCGACAGCGCTCCGACCCACGCGAAGCTCGTCCGCCTACTAGGAAAAACTCCGACTCGCGTGAGCCTGGGTCGAGCGCCTCGACTCCTTCTCTTTACCTACCCCAGGACAAAAGCCATAGCATTTAATGCGGTTACCTACTATCACCTACCGGCATGGCTGCGACCAGGATCGACGTGGGAACAATGCCCGTGTCAGGTCTCACTATTTTACCATCCATCCCATGATGGGAGGTGAAACCCGTCACTATACCCACCTTACCGCACACTATTTACCATCGGTCACCCTCGAGGGAGGATAAGACAAGGCCCGTTCCCCGCAATCTCGGGGATTCAGCCTTATCCATCCGGTCTCGACCCGGCCTCGACCCAACCTCGACGCTCGGCACAGTTCAACGGCAAGGGAAGGACGGTATGGCACGGCGTTCCGGGTCATTTCGCCGTCTCGTCTCCCACGACGCCATGGTGTGCAGGGATGGCCGGCCATTCCCAGGGCACGTCGCTACGGTCAACTCGACAGGAATCGACCGAACATCACCCCCAGTCGTCTTGGCCTCCTCTCGCCCTATAAAAGGGCAGGCCAGGGTTCTACGAAGAAAAAAAAGAAAAAAACGAAGCACCCGACCACACAACAACAGACAACGAAGAAAAAACAAGAGATCGATACTTCAAGCAACCATCCTTGTCCTTTTTTCCTCTCTTTGAGACTTGGGCTCGGTGCCCTCTCTCGCCTGCTTGTAACCCCTACACGAGCACTTCGGTGCAAGGAAATACAAACTTCTTCCCCCCGCTGGACGTAGGGCCTTCTTTTGCCTGAACCAGGATAAACCCCCGTGTATTCTCCTTGCATCACCATCCAGGAAAGAGACACGCAGCATTTACTCGTTGGTTTAGGACCCCCTCGAGTCCGAACACTGACAGTTGGCGCGCCAGGTAGGGGATCGCTGCGTGCCAAACGTCGCTTTCTCGCCTTTTTTCCTGGATGGCTGACCCCGAACGCCCTATTCCGTTGGCCACGGTGATCTGGTTCGGGAGTTTGGAGTTCATGTCGCTTGGCCATGGCTACGATATGGTCCTACTTCCCCGCAGGCACCCATCCGACGAGAACTACGAGCTCTCCCAGCTCGGGGGAGCAATCCGCCGGCACCGTCGCTCTAGGCGGGCGCGGGCCACCCGACGACGATGAGCCCGGCACAACCACCGTCTTCACCTCGCGGAGGGCGACGGGGTCCCCCGGTCCGGCACCCCCCAGCCAGGCGCCAGCCTAGACCTCCTTGTGGAAGGTTTGGGAAGGATGAGCTTGACTAAGGGTAACATGCCAACGGGGAATCCCGCCGCTCCCCCGTCCGGTGAGACGTCACTGTCCGGAGCATCCATTTCGGCACGGACAGCAACATCTCCATCACCACTCCCGTTTGGGCTAGACTCGGCTGCCCGGGTGTACGCATCTTTCGTGAGCACTCGCATGAGTGCTTATGAGGAACTCCCCGGGCACCATCTACGCTCCACTCCGGACCTCGTTGCATCCACATCGGCCTCTGATTATCTGGACTCTACAGAGACACCGGACACAGAGCCCCATGTGACTGCTTCTCAACGTCGCAACCCTAGTGACGATTTGCAACGGCCACACATTCCCCCGTCATACTACTACTTTGGCGCTCCTGACTCCGACTCGGCTGACGACACCTATGATCCGACCCGCGAATGCTTCAACATCGACGTTGAAAGCACTTCAGAATCAGAGGACGAAGAGCCAGTCGAAGGAAGGCACACGCCACCCCATGTCGAGCTTCCTGTTGAGCGAGACGATCCTCAGTTCCTTGCGGATCAAGGAGCGCAGCTCGAGCAGATTTGCGAGTTGCAAGACAGGCTTGATGAGGAACAGGAAAACCTGGGTCTACTCCAACAAACCCTCGAGCGCGAGCGTGCGGAACGCGCACTTGGCGGGAGAGCTCGCGAAAGAGCTCGCGACGTCAACCGTCGCATCGACGAGGACCGGATGGTCGACCCCCCGGTTTTCGCTCGAGCCAGCCAGAACGTCGTCGCCACCGCCGTGCTTCTCCGCAACATGCCTGAGCCGTCAAACCCCGACGCCCGTCGGGCTCGGGATGAAATCCGAGAACTCCTCGAGACCGCCGCCATGCAGCAGGCCGAGAGCTCCGCCTCGAGGCGACGCGAGGCAGCCTCGGAGCGGATCATCGAGCCCTCCCGACAGGAGAGAGAGGCCTCGGTTCACCCCGAGCCTGCCCGGTGAAACCGGGTAGCTCCGGCCCCTGAGCTCACCAGCAACGACCACGAGCCTCGATACACCCGTGGCAACATCGTCGAGCGCCGCACGCGCAAGCACGGTGACGATGTGGCTCGAGGCTACCATGTCCACAGGGGCGGACGCTACGACAGTTTGGAAGATCGAAGCCCTTCACCCGAGCCTCTAGGTCCTCGGGTCTTCAGTAAGGCTATCCGTGAGACGGTGCTCCCGGCTCGGTTTTGCTCCCCCACAACTCTCACCAAGTACAACGGCGAAACCAAACCCGAACTTTGGCTCGTCGATTTCCGCTTGGCGTGTCAGCTGGGCGGGGCCACCGACGACCGGGTCATCATTCGACAACTCCCCCTGTTCCTCTCTGACACCGCCCGAGCCTGGCTCGAGGATCTCCCACCTCGACAGATCCACGACTAGGACGATCTCGTGAGGGTGTTTGAGGGAAATTTCAAGGGGACCTACATGCGCCCCGGCAACTCGTGGGACCTCCGGAGCTGCAAGCAGAAACCAGGTGAATCCCTCTAGGATTACATCCGGCGCTTCTCCCGGCAGCGTACCGAACTCCCCAACATCACTAACTCCGACATAATTATGGCCTTCCTCTCCGGCACCACCTGTAAAGAGTTGGTCCGAGAATTGGGCCGTAACACTCCGCTCACTGCCAACGGGTTAATGGATATTGTCACCAACTTCGCCGCCGGTGAGGAGGCGGTTGGTGCAATCTTTGGTGGCGTCCCGGAGAGGGGGGAGCAAAAGGTCGATGATCCCGCGAGCTCCACCCGGGGCTCCAAGAGGAACAACCGCAAGAAGAAGAAAGGCCAGCAGGGCAAGCTCGAGGCCCCGGCTGACGAGCTCGTCGCTGCTACCGAGCACAAAAAGCCTCGAGGCCCCCCCAGCGGGGGCGTCTTCGACAAAATGCTCAAAGAACCATGTACCTACCACAAGGGACTTTCTAACCATAACCTCGAGGACTGTCATATGCTTCGCAGGTACTTTGGGGGTGCCGGCGTCAAGAAGGACGACAAGAAGGAGGACCCTAAAGGCGATGATAAGGATGGGGAATTCCCCGAGATCCACGACTGCTTCATGATCTACGGTGGACCCTCGACCCGCCTCTCGGCGCGCCAGCGCAAGCGAGAACGGCATGAGGTTTTCTCCGTACAAACGGCAGTCCCCCGCTTCCTTGATTGGTCCGCGGTGGCCATCACTTTCGACCGTGACGACCACCCAGACCACGTCCCCAACCCGGGAGTCTATCCGCTTGTTGTTGACCCCGTCATCGCCAACACACGCCTCACCAAGGTGCTCATGGACGGCGGAAGCAGCATCAACATCATCTACTCCCAGACCCTCGACCTTCTGGGGGTCGGGAGAACGCGCCTCCAACCTAGCGTCGGGGGCTTCCACGGAGTCGTGCCAGGGAAACGGGCGGAACCCCTCGGACGGGTCGATCTGCCCGTTTGTTTTGGCACACCGGCCAACTTCCGAAAGGAGACTCTCACTTTTGAAGTGGTCAGATTCCGTGGAACGTACCACGCTATCCTGGGACGCCCATGCTACGCCAGGTTCATGGCGATCCTGAACTACACCTACCTCAAGCTCAAAATGGCAGGTCCAAACAGTGTCATCACTGTAGGGCCCTCGTACGAACATGCCTACGAGTGCGACGTCGAGTGCGTCGAGCACGGCGAGGCTGTTTTGGAGTCGGCGATCTTGGCTGCAGACCTCGACGGTCTCGCCAATGCGATTCCCGACCCAAAACGCCATGCCGGCAGCTTTGAGCCCGCCGAAGATGTCAAACTCGTACCCCTCGACCCCGCTGATCCCAAGGGAAAGGCACTGAGCATCAGTCTATGGGTACCAGTAGGATCTCTGACGCTACCACGACAGACACGTCCGCAAGCGTGACCTCAACGTCGGCGACTTGGTGCTACGGCGGAACCAGAACACCAAGGGACGGCACAAGCTCACGCCACCATGGGAAGGGCCGTACATCATCGCAGAAGTACTAAAGCCGGGCACCTACAGGCTATCCAACGAGAAGGGCGAAATCCTCACCAACGCTTGGAACATTGAACAGCTACGTCGCTTCTTTCCTTAAAAAGCCTCGAGGCTCTGTATTTTCTTTTTCGTCAATAAAGAATACAACGATGTTCAAAGTTTCGTTTTACAGTGAGGAAGGATCGACTCTGCACTCCTAGAATCGACCCTCCCTCGGGGGCTACAAGGGGGGAACCCCCCAGTCCCCAAAAAAACTTATGCTCTTTTTTAAATTTAAGAACCGCTTCTTCGATCGACTTCGCTGCAAGAGCACCCTAAGGTTCGAAAGGGCTCCCGAGTCAGGAGTATCACCTACGCCTCCGAGGCTATGGTACCTCCACTCACCCCTTACGCCTTTTAGAGGTGCGACTTCACGCTAAGGAGATCTAAATGACGGTTTCTAACTTTGAAAAAGAACATACCCCCTGTCGCTTAGATCAGGCTCTCACACGCCGAAAAAACTTATGCTCTTTTTTAAATTTAAGAACCGCTTCTTAGATCGACTTCGCTGCAAGAGCACCCTAAGGTTCGAAAGGGCTCCCGAGTCTGGAGTATCACCTACGCCTCCGAGGCTATGGTACCTCCACTCACCCCTTACGCCTTTTAGAGGTGCGACTTCATGCTAAGGAGATCTAAATAACGGTTCCTAACTTTGAAAAAGAACATACCCCTATCGCTTAGATCAGGCTCTCACACGATTTACAAGGCCGCAACATCACCCTGAAGCTCGAGGGCGGTCGAGCCGTGAGATCACTTACGCCCCCGAGGCTACGGTACCTCCACTCGCTCCCTTACGCCAAAGGATGCAGCTGCGTGCTAAGTAAATCACGCAAGAACACGATCCAAGCGATAAAGGGAAGAAAAGCTCGAATAAAACTAAATCAACCACGAACCGGTTTATGTTTCGAGTTTTTAGGCCTTCGAGGCCACCACGATCAAAATTCAAAATGCTAACTTATTACATGGGCCTTCATGCCCAGATTTGGCTCACAGGCCCTCATCGTCATTAGGCGGAACCACCTCGGCTTCAAAAAGCGAGGCCAGACGGCTTCCAGGCTCTTCGGCGGCTTCAATCAGCTCCACGCAGGCATCCTCATTCTCCTCGTCTGTCCGGTCCGGGTTTGTGATAAAGCCGTCAGCGACGAGCTTCATGTCAAACACAAACCCTAAACGGACGACGGCCAGCGCCCTCTTCACGCCGTGATGGAGGCCGTCTCGTATCTTCTCCCGGGCAAGGCGGCCCAGCGCCACCATCCGACGGACGAAGGAGTTCCCCGGAACATCTTCCCCGGTGTCGGCGTCGGGCTCGACCCCCAGGCCGTCACACACGGTGGTGATCGCGCCCTGGAGCAGTTGGGTCCTCCGGATCTCGGCTTTGAGGAGGCTCTGGAAGGAGTTGGCAGAGGATTGGGCCTCTCGGTTCTCCCTCTCTAGCTCTGAAACACGACGAACAGATTAATACCCAACGCAAGGCCCTCCGCATCGTGGCCGTAACAATCACACTTACCCTCGATGTGGGTCTGCAGGCCCACAACCTCGTCACGAAGCCCCCCGCAAGTCCGCTCGAGCCCAAGGAAGGCGTTGTCTTTGTCACCAATGGTTGCCTTTAGTGCCTCGATCTCTTGCCGAGCAGACTCGAGAGCTGCGTCCTTCTCTTGGATGGCTCCCTTCAGCGTCGTGACCTCGTCCTTCAGAGCATCAGAACGAGCGGTGGCCTGCTCGACCTCGACGTTGAGGGTGTCACGTTGACGACTAACCTGCGAGACATTCTCCTCGACTTCCTTCACCCGTCTCGATAGGGGCTCGAGATCCCTGCGGGCCTGGGCAGCCTCCTCCCGAGCCTTGTCCATGCCGGTGCACATCACGGCCTCGGCCGCCCATGCCTGCATCGCTTCCTCTTTCAGCACCGCGTAGGCGACGCGCAGCTCGGCCATTTCGGCGTTCCGATCGGAAAGCCGTTTCTGGGCCTCCTCGGCCAAGACCCGTTGCTGAGACAGCGCGGCCCACACACCACTCTCATCCTAGATGAAAAGTGACTTGCGGCGGGAGTGCTCCTTCAGCTCCTGAACGCAATCCAAAAAAAACCGAAAAGGTTAAAAAGCCGAGGGAAAAAGACACCAAGAAAACAACAGAAAAAGCCGACGGGTCGATCGTACCTCGGTGGCATCCCCCATACTCCGCACGGCACCAGACGCCACTTGGAGCAACCGATCAAGGTGCCGGCGGACGCCCTCGAGGTACTCCCATCGGTGCACTTCATCTTTGTCGTTCAGGACGAAGATGGGCTTGGCGTCGGGGTTCGTGGCGTCCCTGAACTGGAGCGACGGCCCCCCCCACCTCGGTATCTCCGCCTCTGCCCACGCTATTGCCAGCGTGGCGATGTCGAGCCATGATGACAACGACCCAGCCGGGGCGTCTCCCGGTCCCGCGGAAGGACCGGCCTCGCCCGCAGTTTCCGCCTCTCTGACGGTCGTCGAGGCACCGGCCTGATCCGCGGCTTCGCCCCCCTCGACCCCCATCACTTGTTTCCCTTTGTCAAGGGGGGTGTCGTCGGGGGGAAGGTCCGCGGCCATGGGTGCCCGCCCCCCTAGGGGAACTGGCCCCTCAACCGCCGGCGCCTCCGGAGTCGGCGCCTCGACCGAAGACGGCTCCGGTACCCGCGCCTCGACCGTAGGCGCCCTTGGAGCCGGCACCTCTTCTTCCGATGCTCCGGTCAGGGGCTCGACCGCCCCGCCCTCCACTATACCCGCTGGCTCGGCCAATGGGTCTTGTTGCGACGGCGACCCACCCGCCAGGGCCACCTCCTGCCCCGACACCGACGCGACCTCCTCCATGGTCACATCAGCCCCCGCCCGCACCGCGTCGCGGACGGGTGCCTCGCCCGTTGTGACCTCGACGGCAGCCTCGACCGTGCCGGGCGCCACCATCTCCGCCGGTTTGGACCCCTCCACGGCAGGGTCCGTGCCAGTAACCACCGTGGTGTCCGATGGTTCCTGCCGTTGTCGCAGGCGCCCCTTCGCGGCCTCGACCTGCCGGACCCAGGCCGCATCCTGCTCCGCCGTCCGGTTAAGGACAACGGCGCTGACCCGCAGCGACTTCACGGGGGTAAGCCCCATTAGCTCCGCCTTCCGCTTTAACCTACAAAGTGAAGAAATGTCAGCCAACAGACCCCAAGAAAGGCAGGACAACCGAGCAGAGACGCTTACCCGGAAATTGGCACCAAGGGCCTCGACCCCGTGCGACCCGAGCCTCTCGGGGCGGCCGATTGTGGCCTCGCAGCGGCCTCACCAGCAGGCCGGGCACTCCTGGGGGCCCTGACCGACGCATCGCCCTGCGCCTTTTGTGCCTCCGAGGCCAGCTGGCCTCGGGTTCTCACGCCTGCCGACGTCGCCGCCGATGACGACGCCGGTACTGCCTTCCTGGCCCCTGCCCGAGCTTGCGGGGCCTGGGCTGGTACGGACATCCCCGTCGACCCCTCTTGATGGGTCCGGGGTAAAGCGGCCCCTCCCATCGAGGGGCCCGTCTCCTTCTCCGTCTTCTCCTCCTCCTCGGACTCCTCGACCATGACGACCGAGGAGGAGGCCCCCCTGATGGGTTCCACCAGGGGGCGAACGTCGGGAAGATCCCCCAGCCCGGTCGCGGTCTCATACCGCGACAGGGCATCATCATCCTCACCGCTGCTGTCGTCGTCCTCCCCCGAGATCGTCTCGAAAGGCGACGGCGCCAGGGGGACCCCATCGATAGTCTGCTGGCGTCGGAGCTTCTTTAATGCCACCGCCTCTTTGGCCTTGCGGATTGCCCACTTCTTGGCCATCTCCTTGGTTTGCTTCTTCTTGGAAGCATGATGGCGTTGAGCCTCCCAGGCGGACCGGTCCTCTGGGACTGGCGGACGCGTCTCTCGCAGCGCCGACAAATCCTACGCGTCGGCCTCGATCAAATCAGCGAAATCCAAAAATAAACGAAACTGGCAAACCTACTAATCCTAAGATACGTACCACTGGCTCGAACCCTTCGGTAGGTCTCATGGGGACCCGGTTAGCCTCCTCCACCTTGAAGTTCCCGACCATCCGACGCGCTCGCCGGAGGACCTCCTCGAGGGAAAGGGATTCGTGGGACATCCGGGTCCCCTCCAGCGATGCCTCCGGAGTCATCTGGTCGAGGCGGAGACGACGCCGGCACAACGGCATCACCCTACGACGATGGAAGGCCGCGGCCATCGCCGCAGCCGTCAAGCCCCAAAGGCGAAGCTGCTGCAGTGCCGCCAGCAGCGGGTCTAGGCGCGGCTTCTCGGCTTCCGGCACTCCGTATGTCCAGCGCTCCTCTCGAGCGGTCAGCACGCGACTGGTGTACCTCGGAAACTGATTTTCATCATTGCGGAGGTAGAACCAACCCTCGTGCCACGCACTGTTCGAAGAGATGAGGCGAGCCGGGATGTACAGATCCGCCCGGCTTGACCTCACCTGCAGGACGCAGCTCCCTACTCGGGCCGCGCACAAGACGCCCTTCTCCCCCGCCTTCTTAGCGAAGAGCTCGGCCTTGAAAAGGTGAAGCCACAGGTTCCACTGCGGCTCCACCCCAAGGTATCCCTCGCAGACCGCCACGAAAATGGCGGCCTGCGCGACGGCGTTGGGGGAAAGGTGGTGAATCTCCACCTGGTAGTAATGGAGGAGCGCGCGCATGAAGACGGATGCCAAACCCCCACTAGTGGAAGCAGGCGAAGCTCACCACGTACCCCTCCGGGGGCGCCGGCTCCCGGTGGGCAGGGGGCGGCGCGATCCACTCTGGTTGCGACCGGCTCGTCCTCGGCCGTAGCAGCCCATCCTCGACCAATTCTTCCAACCTCCTCTCCGTCACCGAGGAGGCGGCCCAGTCGTCGGCGGGGAGGATCTGGCTCTTTCCTGCCATCGGTGTTATCGAAAGGGAGGGTGGACGAAGAGGACGCGGTGGCGACAGCGATGTGGGCGCAGAGCGCGATAAGGCAAGGGTTGTCTGAGGCAGAAGAATGCAGGAGCGCAAGGGAACAGAGGGGAACGCAGACCCCCAGGCCTTGATTTTATATGCCCAGGCGGAAGCCCAACAGCCGTGCGAAAAGGTAGGAACAGTTTCCAACATTAAATGCGCCCACCTAACCGTTTCCTTACATCTCGCAGGAGTCGGGCACGTGGCCGTCCCCCACGTCATAACCGTACGCCACGTCGCCCACTACCGCGCCGATCTCGCCTCCCCCAAAAGACGCGCCCGGCTAACAGACGGGGGAGGGATCCATGGATGGATATTCCCAGATATCTAGGAAACGGGCCCCGAGCCCGGTATAAGCCTCGAGGGAGCGAAAGCTTGCCCTCGACCAGGGTTCGACAGCTGCCCTCGAGCAATAGAGTTAGGGATGACCCAAGGTGTGCCCGTACATGGCCAAGGGCTCGAGCCACGCTCTTGAGGCACCCCAGGACGTATTCAAGGCCGAAGGAGGAGGTCATCGTAGGAATCCCCCCGGGGGAGGCATCGAGCCCTCGAATCCTGTCGCAGGGAATCGAGATCCACACGACCACTCCTTGGCATCTTTGAGAGCGCCTCCGGGCCACTAGCCGACCCCTAACGAACGGGGCACAAGCTCTCACTCGAATTCCCCCGCTAGCAGCTCACCGGAGATCGTCGGAACTCGCGCCCAAACGAGGGTAGTACGGCGTTCTCCACCCCTCCTCCTTTTTTCAAAAGGGAGCGTGAGGGTCGCACAAAAGATGGTCGGGACTCTGATCGACCTCGTGCGTGCGAGGCTCGGGGGCTCGACCGCAGAAACCTAAGCCTCGAGGGAACAAAAGCTGGCCCTCGACTAGGGTTCGATAGCTGCCCTCGAGCAACAGAGTTAGGGACGACCCAGGGTGCGCCCGTACATGGCCAAGGGCTCGAGCCACGCTCTCGAGGCACCCCAGGACGTATTCGAGGCCGAAGGAGGAGGTCGTCGTAGGAATCCCCCCGGGGGAGGCATCGAGCCCTCGAATCCTGTCGCAGGGAATCGAGATCCACACGACCACTCCTTGGCATCTTTGAGAGCGCCTCTGGGCCACTAAACGACCCCTAACGAACGGGGCACGGGCTCTCACTCGAATTCCCCCGCTAGCAGCTCACCGGAGATCGTCGGAACTCGCGCCCAAACGAGGGTAGTACGGCGTTCTCCACCCCTCCTCCTTTTTTTGAAAGGGAGCGTGAGGGTCGCACAAAAGACGGTCGAGACTCTGATCGACCTCGTGCGTGCGAGGCTCGAGGGCTCGACCGTAGAAACCTAAGCCTTGAGGGAACGAAAGCTAGCCCTCGACCAGGGTTCGACAGCTGCCCTCGAGCAACAGAGTTAGGGACGACCCAGGGTGCGCCCGTACATGGCCAAGGGCTCGAGCCACGCTCTCGAGGCACCCCAGGACGTATTCGAGGCCGAAGGAGGAGGTCGCCGTAGGAATCCCCCCGGGGGAGGCATCGAGCCCTCGAATCCTATCGCAGGGAATCGAGATCCACACGACCACTCCTTGGCATCTTTGAGAGCGCCTCCGGGCCACTAGCCAACCCCTAACGAATGGGGCACGGGCTCTCACTTGAATTCCCCCGCTAGCAGCTCACCGGAGAGCGTCAGAACTTGCGCCCAAATGAGGGTAGTACGGCGTTCTCCAACCCTCCTCCTTTTTTCGAAAGGGAGCGCGAGGGTCGCACAAAAGACGTTTTCAACCGATCAAAGCGTACTCTGAGCTTTACGTTTTAGGACTGTGGGTTGATATACTAAAAACTTAGGGTTTCTTTTACAAAATTATGAACGAACCGGTATTTTCTAATTACAACCGTTGGATTCAAAATCAACGATCCAGATTGGATCGGGGAGAGAGAGAAGAGACGCCGGCGGCGCTCCAGCCAATTCCCAGCCGTCGGCGAGCTCCCACGGCGGCGCCATCATCGGAGAAGGCCAAAACACAACTCCGACCACCAAATGATGAAAGGAGAACACCGGGAGATCGAGAAGCTCACGGCGAACTCACCCCGTGCGAAGATAGGACCGGAGGATGACCGGAAAACGGCGGCTAGCTCGCGATGGCGGCTATGGCGGCGGTGGTGCTTGCGGTGGTGAGACTAGGCGACTACGGCAGCTCCAAAGGGAGAGAATGAGGGCGGAATAGTGCGGGGTCTCATTTTATAGCCCGTAGGCGTCACGAAAAATGGAAAGGGAAGGATACGGAGGGGGATTCGGATCTCCCATATCCGATGGAGAGAGGAAGGCGGTGCTCACGGTTGGAAGGAACCGGAGGAAGGAGAAAGGAAAGTGGAGGCGGTCGCTGACAGGTGGGACCGACTCGTCAGCGGCTCGGGTGCGGGACGCGGCCGCACGCGCGCGAAGACGGGCCGGCTGGCCGTGGCTTGGGCTCGGCCTAGAAACCGGAGGCGGGCGCAGGGGAAGGTGGGCCACGCGCGGGGAGGCAGGCCGAGCACTGGGCTGCGGGAGAATGTGGCCCGAAGAAGAAAATTCCTTTCTCTTTTTCTTTTTCAAAATTTTCAAAGCCAATTTTCAAAGGATTTTCAAATCCAAATTGAATTTGATTTAAACCACTCATTACAAAATCCCAAATGCAGCAGCATGAATGCTCAATCATGTTCCTACCCTTATATTAAATTTTAAATTTACAAAAATTATTATTATCCTAAATTTGCATGCTCACAAAATTGTATAAAATCATATTTTCCTATATTTTTTTAATATCCAAAATTCTAGGGTGTTACAATATATATAAGCATGCATTTGTTTAAAAAATCATCGTCACAAGAATTTAAAGTTCCATCTCAAGTGACGACAATAAAAGTTGCTCTACTCACAAAGTTCAAATTCAAGTTGTGAGTCATGGTAAGTTTGATCCAAAAGGTGAGAGGGTCTTGCTCATGTACTTTAAATTTGATGAGCAATTATCTTTTAATTCTTGCATTCCACTGCATGTCTACTTTCAACAAGTCATGCATCCACTCCGTTTAGTTTGAGTTTTTGCATCCACAACATGTTCAAGTTCCATGCATACATTCATATTACTTGCATTTAAAAAAAACAAGTAAATAAAATTCCTCACCATGATCATTCTTTCATCTCCATTTGAATAAATCTCTATATGCTTTCATGATACCTCTATCTACCATAGTATGCTTGGGTTAGGAAGATCTTTATACACCTTTTTAAGTTAAGCATGGAGCTTAGCTTAAAATGTTTTTCTAAAACCAAATTAGACATGGCGTCTAGTTTGCTTTCTGAAACAAGAGGTGTGATAATCTCACTTCCAAAAGCTTTTTGAAGTAAGCATGGTGCTTAGTTTAAAATGATTTCCTAGATCAAATTAGACATGGTGTCTAATTCGATCTTTGAACCTAAAGTGTGCTCTAGTAGACATTGGCTATTTTGGATTAACCTTTGCAGAAAACTTTCAAATTCAGTTCGGGTAAGTCAAGAGATGTATTCACATTGGAGATGCGAAAGGCACAGGTGAACTCCAAATAACTTTGCACAAAAGACACAAATCTTTCATCCTAGATGGAAGAGAGGTAAGCATCAACTTTTATCCACCTTATCTTTTGTTGCCATGTTAGAGTACAGCCATCATACAAAAGAAAAAAATGATAAACCAAAAACTATGCTAATGTAATCCTAAAAGAAACAATTTTATCATTAATATACAAAAAAACTTTTCTTGATAAATAGGGAAACAAACATGTTTTGAGTCACAATTTTGCTCGACACATCCTAACTAACTCAACATGTCATGTTCATAGCATCTTGATTTCATAGTTTGAATAAAATGAACTCATCTTTCTGATTCCATCATCAATGTTATGAACAATGCACGTCATATCAACCTGAACATATCTAACATGCCCAAGGTTAGAGAACAATGAACAATGTTTTGGTTATGTTGGTGTTTTTTCCACCAACAGAGCCTATGCACTTGTTCTCTACCTTGTCTGTATGAGCAGAACACACTTTGAATCAAGTGTGGGGGAGTCAATCTCCCAAATCCACCACCACACCAGCAACTAAGAAGAAGAGGGTGTGGAGGCCCAAGGAGACATCCGTACTCAGTCCCCCGAGTACGGACAACTCTTCATCCAGCAAGCAATGAAGGGGGAGACAATCTTGTTCATAGGACTTAAAACTATGAAACCTCACCGCAGGTAAATGGTAGTTACCCTTTTTATTTTCTGCATTAAATAAAACATTACTAGTATAGTAAGGATAAGACATAAAAATAGCAAAAAGATTTATTTCTCAAAACTTACACTTCATCCATATACAACTATCTAGCTTGGGGGAGTGATGCTGGATCCGTCACCACCCCATAGGTTCATAATGCAAGTATGGTGCTTGGATTATTCAACCTACCTTGATCATGCTAAGTTTTTAGTCTGATATAGAGTTAGAAGTGGTTGCATATGACATGAAAACAAAAATATTTCAAAACTTGATAAAATTTGGTTAATCTTCTAAGTCCTGTATGAAGCATGTTTTAGCTTGGAGCATGATTTAATCATCATGTCTTCATAGGCCTTTCAATCTAGCTTATGCAATGACGAAAATGCCTACCTTGATTAAATTTCAAATTTGATCATTATCTTAAAACTTGCCAAATATAGAACTTTGGATGATTAAGTAGACCAAAAAAATATTTATTGCTTTAAAAATATGGTTCTTACACAAACATATTTTCATAAACTTCTCAAATTAAGTGTGGTGCTTAGGTTGATTAGTCCACCTTAATCAAATTGAACAAATTGCTTAATTTGATTATTGTTCCAAAACTACTAAGTATAAGATAAGAATAAAACATAAAACTTCAATATATATATATACACACATAAATAAACTACATGCCTCGGAGTCTTCATCAAGCAACCTCGACTTTGAGCTAGCTTGGGGGAGGGTCCCACTCAGGTATGGCTGCATTGCATATTTATTTCCTCACAAATTTATTTTCTGTTTGCATGTTTGCTTATCTTCATACATAGAAAATCAAAATCAAAATATTATTAATAATAATATTAGTATTAAAATATAAAATAAAATGAATAAAACAAATTCCACTCTATACATGTGTGTTGTAAAAATGTTGATTCCATCCTTGTTGAAATGATGAATAATTGCTTTGCCTTATATTTCATACTATACCTAGGATATAGCTTAGCTTTCTCCAATGTTTGAGTTTATTGGCTAGAACATGTAGCTTGGCCTTATATTTCATACTATATGTAGGATATACCTACGATTCAAAACTCCTACCAAAGCCATATGACACATTCATATTCAAAACCTTAGTCATATGCTGCTTGTATTCATGGTGAGCTTTGTCAAATTGTTGTGACCAATGTTGAGATTCTTTTCATGCACCCATGATCAAGATTCACGTACACTTTATAAAATAAAAACTCTATGTCAAAACTTTTCCTCTAGAAGTGATCTAGAGAGTTTGGGCTATATACAAAAAGATGTCATGCCAAAGAAGCATGAGCTAATAAAAGATGCCATACCAAAAAGGTATGTGCCAAAAAAATAAAAATGAGAGAAAACAATTGGTACTTAGATGCTCGCCAAAAAAAAGAGTGACAAAAATGGGTACAAAAGTACCCACCAAAAAGTGAGAATAAATATAGCCCATGCTGTCAAAGATCTTAAAAGGAGAAAGGTATGACACATGAGTTCATAAAAACATAAAAATATCCACTTGCATAATATTGATCAAGGTGTATGACTAGTTTTTCCTATGGTCCAGTTTTTGACTTAGCAATATGACATGATGCAAGTAGGCCACTTTTATCCATACCAAGCTCCACAAAAGCCTATATAGATGGTAGGATAAAAGAAAGGCAAAGTCAAAAGCCTTTGGTAAGAGTTGATCATACACTTGAGCAATTGAGCATATCATTGGAGGAACTACATTTTCTTATAAAAACATTCAAAACCTCCAGAATGATTAGTCAATCAAAAGAACAAATGATAAGCAAGTCTACTTATCTATTCTGTCTTACAACTACCCAAGACTGGAGAAAGCTGAAAAGCTCCACATGTTGCAAGGTAATACATGGGTAAGTAGGCAAGCCAATTCATTCAAATTGTGGTAGAAAACTTTATTATAAACTATGCATATTTGAAGTGTAATTGGTATTCTAGCAACTCCTGATCAACAACCAATGTCTTTGCTTTTGCTCGAGGACGAGCAAAGGGTAAGCTTGGGGGAGTTTGTTGGTGGTCATTATCGACAAATATTTACCACCAATATTCTACCAAAAAGGAGGAAAACACACATTGCTACACACATATACATGTGATAATGCCTTATTTCCACTTGTACCCTAGAATTATCAGGAATGCAGAACATAGGGTGGAAACAGGCAAAACAGGAGCAAGAATACGCTTTTCTAGAAAGCGTAAAGGGGATAAGAGAGGAGAAAGGCTAGTCCAGCAAAGAATTGGGCCAAGCCCACCAAACCACAACGTTACTAGCCTAGAGGAGAGGCGGCCACATGAAGATGGGCCTGAGGGGGGCTAGCCTAGGTGAGCGCGCAACCCAGGCGTGGCCGCGCCCCACGTGGCGCCAACGTGGCTCGACCTCCTCCCACCGACTGCAATTAATGCAGTGAGGACGGTGCGGGCATGGGTTCACTGACCCTGGCCTCCCAGGAGTCAGCCATAGCTGCTATATAAGGAGTGGAAGGCCTCCTCATTTTTATCATCACATACACCATGTAACTCCTAGATCCCTCTCTCCCTCTCTCCCTTCTTCTCTCTTTCTCTCTCTTCCTTTTATCCTTTTGTAGTAGAAGAGCTTGCTATCATGAGGGCTCACTCTTTGGAGAGAGACATCAGTATCAATGGTATCTATTATTTCTCTAGAGTTTGTCATATTTCATAGACTACAGTTCTTCTGTTATTTTCGTAGCATGTGATTAGAATATAGTTTGTTGCTATGACCTTTATGTTCCTAGCATATGAACTAGACTATAGTTTCATGCTTTGATCTTAACATTAGAACTTTAATCTAAATAATATTTCATATATGAAAATAGATAGAGTTAGAGGATATATCCATGTCCATGAGTTCCTATTCAGATATCCTAGATTAGCTATCCATTTGCGGGATCGTCATCCGTCCCTGTGGCGGATGCTCTAGTTGAGGGCCTCTGATAAAGACAGGATAACCCTGTACAACACTAGAGCAGTAGTCAATAGTGTAGACGTGGTGTCTAGGCTAGAGGCTATCTTCGTTTGCCTCGTGCCCCATGGTCGAGGGGTAGGCGGGCAGGTGGTGACAGCCCTGTTCATCCCTTGTATTCCCCCACGTTCAGGTATGGCCTAGAGCTAGAAGCCGGCATAGCTTGGCAGACCAGGTTATATCCGATGTCCGAAGCAAGTTAGTGATCTAGGTTGTCTCTGTGAGGACCCAAGCTCATGGCATAGAAGTATTGCTCTGCTAAGAATAGGTCATTCTTGCTCTTATAGGATCATTTTTTATTCTTTATTCTTTCATTCTTTATTATGTCTTCTTTATCTAGAGCTCATGGGTATGTATGATCACTATCCAAACCATAAATTGTTAACCCTACTATGAACTTTGGTCTATCATATACACACATGTCACCATGGTATATATTTATGTTAATCCCTTTTGCCGTGCTTTCCTATGGGAAAAATATAAATACGACACCCTGAATACTTCTGGGTAAAATGCTACAATGATAATTCCATGCACTTGCGGAACATGTTCTGTAATTGTGCAGAAATATCATTGAGGCGGTTCTTGACATCATTGCTAATTCTAGTAGTGATGCTAAGAAATGCCAACAATCTTCCTCTTGGTTCCTGCAGCTTCCAAATCCATGTTTCATTGTTTGATAGCCCAGTGAGCTTTGAATTCTAGCTCGATAGGTAGATGACATGTCTTCTCATAGATGAGTTGGTATGGTGACATCCCAAGTGGTGTTTTATAGGTTGTTCTGTGAGCCCATAGTGCATTGGGTAATCTATCCTTCCATGTAGTCCCATCTCGTTGACCGTCCTCTACAGGATTTTCTTGATTTGTTTGTTTGATGTTTCTACTTGGCCACTTGTCTGAGGGTGGTATGGAGTAGCGACATTATGACAGAACCCATATTTTGACAAGTACTTACGAAAGTTCTTGTTAATGAAGTGAGTGGCTCCATCAGTTATCACCATTCTCGGAACTCCGAAATATGGAAATATTGTTTCTTCAAATATTTTCTTGGAGTTCTTTGCATTAGCAGCTCTACATGGCATGGCTTCAACCCACCTAGAGACATAGTCAACTACCACCAAGGTGTACTCACAATTCTTCGACTTTGGAAATGGTCCCATGTAGTCGATACCCCAGACATCAAAAAGCTCAATCTGGAGGTTGTTGGTGAGTGGCATGGCATCTCTTGAATTGATGTTCCCATGCCTAGCATCTTTCTTAGTGAAAAGGTATTTCAAAGCAGCACAATCAGTATACACAAGCACCTTAGCTCCTACTAAGTAAGATCTAAACTTGTCTATAGCAAAAACAACAGCCAGTAGTTCTTTTTTAGTTGTTGCATAATTAAGTTGATGTCTTGTCAGAGTTTTGCTATCATATGCAATTGCATGATGTTTCTTATCTTTTGTTTGTCCCAAGACTGCCCCCATAGCATAATCACTAGCATCACACATAATTTCAAAAGGTAGCGACCAATCAGGGGGTAGAATGATTGGTGTAGAGATGAGTGCTTTCTTAAGAATTTCAAAAGATTTTAAGCATGCATTATCAAATTCAAAGGGAACATCCTTGGCCAAAAGATTTGTAAGTGGTCTAGCAATATGAGAAAAATCTTTTATGAAGCGGCAGTAAAATCCCGCATGACCAAGAAAATTGTGGATCCCTCTAATATTTATGGGAGGAGGTAATTGTTCAATTACTTTGATTTTATGTTTGTCTACCTCAATCCCTCATTCGAACATCAATTTTCCAAGCACTATGCCTTCTCTAACCATGAAATAACATTTTTTCCAATTAAGGACTAATTGCTTTTCTTCATATCTTTACAAAACCTTGTCTAAATTTTCAAGACAATCATCGAAATTTTTTCATAAACTAAAAAATCATGCATGAAAACTTCCATGATTTCTTCAATCATATCAGAAAATATAGACATCATGCATCTTTGAAAAGAAGCTAGAGCATTACATAGTCCAAAATACATTCTACAATAAGCATAAGTTCCATATGGACATAAAGGTGGTTTTGCTTTGGTCATCAGGATGGATCAGTATCTAGTGATAACCTGAATACCCATCAAGAAAACATAAGAAAGAGTGATTTGCCAGTCGCTCCAATATTTCATCAATGAGGGGCAACAGAAAATGATCATTCTTTGTAGCCTTGTTAAGTTTTTGGTAATCAATGCACATCCACCGTCTAGTGACTGTTCTTTGGGGATTAATTCATTCTTTTTATTTTTAACAACAGTCATACCTCCCTTTTTAGGCACAACCTGAATAGGGCAGACCCACTCACTGTACAGGATGGGAACTGTACGGGATGGGATAGATGATATTGGCATGTAGGAGTTTCAAATCTTCTTTCTTAACAACCTCTCTCATTGCATTATTATGCCTACGCTGTGGCTCCCTAGAGGGTATAGAATCTGGATTTGTAGGGATAGGATGAGTACAAAGAGCAGGGCTAATTCCCTTAAGGTCTTGGAGTGAGTAGCCAAAAGCAGAGCGATGCTTTTCTAAGACAGTTAGCAAGCAGAGGGATTCTTTCTGAGAGACTTTATCACTTATGATCACAGGAAAATCCTGATCATTATTAATAAAAGCATATCTATGACCACAAGGTAGGGGTTTAAGCTCAATGTTGGGCATAGGTGGCTCCAGCAGTTCATCTAAGGGTTCAGGTTCTATGGGATTTTCATCTTCCTCCTCAATGAAGAACTGGACATCATGTTCATTGTTGGGTTCGATCAAGTCTTCAAGAGATGCAACCTTAACCTATTATAACAACCTAGGTTTTCTAAAAACCAAAAATCAAAACTTAAACATTTTTCTAACTAAACCCATGCATGGTGAGTGTGCATACTAGGAAACCACCCTTGTAGTTGCACAAGTAGATCCCAAGTTAGCATGTTTGAGTATTTGCAAATTAAACAACTTATGAGCTGCATCTTCTTGAAATAAAATCAACTAAACTCTTATAATAAACTTGATGTGTGAGAGTTGCCAACCTTTGGTCTAGATCCTAAAACCCTAGAAGGCCCCTAGTGGACCCCACAAGGATATATATGTTGGCAACACATGTATACATGCATAGGTGCACAAGGTGCAAATAGAAATAGGAAATAGGAAATAGAAAAGGGTTTGGAAAAAGGAGAAAAGAAAAGGCCAAAGCAGCCCAAGACACCATGATAGCCCAACTCTATGGCCTAGCTACCCATGCCCACAACCCACCGTAGCCGGCCTAGCGCCACGGCCCAACACCTCACCTGCACCTCGCTCACATGCGACCGCTGTGGCCCATTAACATGACGTGGCCCACACTCGCACCCCACGTCACGATAGGGTTGTCATCATCTTCCCACAGTCACTGACAGGTAGGCCCTGCCTATCATCCCCAACCCCTCGCTTCTCTTTTGCTTTTGCAAAAGCAGAGTACCGACGCCAGGGAATCTCACGGTCCCCATAGCTATTGCACACAAACATGTGGATGCGTGCCATGTAACACCCCAGGTGTTTATCACTAGTTAAGCAAGGGTTTTGGAGTTCAAACATGACATGTGAAGTGGTAATGAAGATGTCGAAGCCAAGTCTATGGAATAGAGTCCCAACTTAAACTTGAATATTACACCATTGCTTACATATATGCCCATTTAAAGATATATACTTGGGTGGTGTTATTGCAATATCTTCATGTGTCTCACCTTAATACCTATCTATATTGGTCACTGGAAAAGTTTCATGAAGTTTGGAATAAAAAAGTCACATGAAATGATAAGTTCTATTCCTATTGGAATTACACCATTAAGTGAATGGAATTAGAGATCATCAACCAAACCTTAAAAACTTGCCCAAATGACTCTAGATGAACTCTACAACAAAAGTCATGAAGGGTTCATGTTGAGCAAATGTTAAGAAAATACCCCGATTGGCCTAAAACCCTAGTTTAGGCTTTATTGAGTTGATATTTTGACCAAAGTAAAAGTTGGACTTCTGTACTAGTTATGAGATTTGACCTTAAAGAAAAGTTGTAGTTCATATTGTGTGGAACAAACTTTGTTCAATGGTCAAGAGCTAGTTTGGCCTCTAACCAAGTCAAATAGAGCTCACAAGATTCAACGCAGTGCTGTCTTGGAGCCCAGAAATTTGGCTAAGTCTTAACTGAGTTTCAGTTTTGGGTACCCTACTTTGGAGCTGTGTAGTTTCCTAACCAGGCCGAACTAGTTGATGATTCTTTAATAAGAGACGTAGTTTAGTTTGAGTACAACAAACTTTGTCTTTGGAGCATATCATGAATCAGCTTGGAAGGAAGTAAAACTGAAGCTTGAAGATCGAATCTGCAGCTGTTTTCAGACTTGATTGACATGTCGCGTTCTCATAATTTTGTTAAGTAACTTGGCTTGATCCCAAAATAAAAGTTGTAGCCGACGTCTTTGACGAGAACATACAAAAAGTTGAGATCAGCTTGATCGAGTTTGGCCTCCCAAAAATCAACAAGACCGAGCTCTAACTTAAACATGTTTGACCCAGTGACACAGCCATCTTCAAAGGTGATTATCTCCTAATCTGTTGTCCTAATGACCTAGGTGTCTTAATAAAAATTGTAGAGCATCAAATGTAGAGAAAACTTCGTTTCGTGCCTAGAGTCTAGTTCGGACCAGAGGCAGCCCAAATTCACCTTCCACATCGGCCGCACCAACACCCGCCACCTGTTCGAGAATTTGTCTCAATGGATGACGCGTGTCCGGACGTGGCAACCATGCACAGCTCCATGCCTCACCCCCTCTGCCTTCCTGCGCCCTCTCGAAGTGGACGCCGAGCCCCTCCACTCCCTCACTCACTCCCTCTGCCCTTCCCTCGCCTCATTCTCTCTCTCAGCTCGTGAACACGAAGCCGCCATGGAAGCCACCGCGGAGCTCCATGGACGTCGCGTTCTAGCAGCTCCGAGCCGTCACAGCCGAAGTCGCGTGAACCGCCACCTCATCATGCTCCGCCCCGCACACATGCTTGCCCAGGCCAAGCATCACTAGAGCATCGCCTCTGCATGCTACCGCCATGGCCACCCGCCGCGACCTCGAGAGCGCACATGGCCGGGCCACCACGACCCGCCTCAGGCCGAGCAGAATAGCCCCACGGGCGCGCCTCAACGTGTCCAAGCTGCCACGCCCCTTCTCCGCCGCTGACGAGCCCCCTGCTGGTCGAAAATCATGACCCTGACGTCCTCCTCTACTGCCTTCCGTGGCCAGCTGACCTCGGGCCGCCGCGGAGCAAGACGAGGGCACCAGCGAGTGCGCAAGAGGCCCCTAGTGCTCCTCCGCCACTTCCCGACTGCCGGCGTGGCCTCCTCCGGCTGGAGCGGCGAGCTCCGACGAGCTCCTCTGTTGATTTTGCGTCAGGGACCTCGCGCTCAAATTCGACTAAAGTCAGGGGTCTAAGTGCACACCGACAGACTCATGTGAATAGTGCCATATGGACTGATTTGTCGTAGTTTTTGCTGATTTTTAAAAAGGCATAGTAAATCATAGAAAATTCGTAAAATAGCAAATAAGGATTTTTTGGATTCCTTGTGAAATTCTCTATGCAGTGGATCTATAATATGTCAAGTTTTAGTTTAATATTTTAGCTGTAAAAATAGATTTATGCAACTAGGTTTTCAATGCTAGTTGTATTTGTCATTTTCATAACTGTAAATTTAGAGCTCCAAATGAAGTGAAATTTCTGTGGCATACTACTCATGTCATGTTTGATGTGTGGTAATAATTTCATGAATTTTAGTTGCTATATGAGTGAGTTATTACTCACATGATTTATTGCAATATCCATTTGTCTTTTTCATATAGGTTGATATACATGTCCAAATGGTTTGAAATTTGGACAGTAGACTATTGGGTTCATTTGTAGGCCATTGTAATTTTAGTAGAATTTATTGTACAATTTTGGTAGGTGTTCATAATTCCACCTAATTATCTAAATAAATTAAGAAAATGCATTAAAAGAATTTAATTAAGAATGGACACTATGTTTTCTGGTGTTCATTAGTCATGTGTGACATGTTGGTAAAGTTGGTTTTATCCAATTATATGTTTGCAACATAAGTTAATAATTATTTCTTGCAAATGAGGTTTCTGGACAGATCTGGGAACTTAGCAAAGTTCTTTATGATAATTTGCTTTGTTGTAAAACTTGTTTATACAAAAGTTATAGATAATTTATGTATCTAGATGCTGTTAAAATTTGGTGGCATTTATCCATGTGGTTTAGGAGTTATAGCTATTTAAAGTTAGGGTACAGAATTGCTTGCTCTCTGTTTGTCAGGAACAGATTCTGGAACTTTGTAATTTTGACTTGTTTAACGTATGAATCATGCTGTGATGATATTACATGAAATGTATATAATTTTATAATATTTCCATAATGTCTTCTTGCAAATCATTTGAATTTATAAATCTCCAAATATGATTGATTTATAAAGCTACTGTTTGCTAGTCCAGAAATTGGCATATTCCAGTTATTGTTGTTGCTTCACCTTGAGTTGCTTTGCATGTTGCTAAGTGTGATCCGTGTCCTTGGTGATGAAGTTATTACATCTAAGACTTTGTAAATATTGTGTCATGTTTGGTATTGTTGTCCTTGCTATCTTAGCATGATAGGTCGTGTGATGTTTAATTAAGCAATGTGAAGTGCTTATGTGTATTTAGTATAACCTTGTACTTGCCTTGTTTAGTGTGTGATGCATCATCCATTGCATTTCCATGTATTCATACACGTGCATCTTGCATCTCATCTAGGTACGCTAGATGCACCATGTGAAGGACGAGATGTGGAGCCTAACCCGAAGATGGTGTTTGGTGGACCTATCTTGAAGACGGAAGGGTTTGACAAGTGAGAGAATGGGAGGTGCTCGCCAAGCTAGTGTCATCTGACAACCACTGACTTGTGTCGGATCCCAGGCAAGCCCTAGAGCATTATAAGCCTCCTACTTTTAAAGCAATTAATTATATATGTTATATATGTATTGTTGCATTAAGTGGTAGGAGTTTATTGGAACCCCTTGCTGCATTATATCATTCCTTGTCCAGAGATATGAATCCTGAAATCCTATGTAGACAAGATCGACTCTATGCTTAGCCCTGCTTAATTAGAACGGTAATGTCAGGTGATCTCCTATCACCTGCAAGGTAGGAAGTATTGGGTCACGGTTGGCTATATTTGCTATCGTGGAAAAGAACTAAGTGTTAATAATGAACTTAGACCGGGCGGGATGTCGATAGTGAAGCAACAAGGCATGGAGGTCTTAAGTATGGAACTATCCCCGTCTGTGCCGATTAAGGACCGATACCTAGAGCCTTCTATGTCATTTTGAATGCATGCCTGACATTTAGCTGGCCAGCCTAAGGTTGCCGACCGTGAAGCCGAGTAGCTCAACTCAAGCTACGAAGTCGAAAAGTGAAAGTCGCCTTGGAAGGGAGCCAGGGGGTCCAAGGGTAGGTGAGTTAAAAGTCCTGAGCATCCTAGCCATTGGTATCCCCAAGAACACGGCACTGTTCGGGCCCACCCTGAGTTGTACCAAAGGTTATCTACGACTGCCTTTAGCGGGGTTTGCCGGGTGAGTGTCAGGAATACCCCCTCAGCTGAGTTGGAATCGATTCGAGTCACTGTCTCTCCCGGATAGTGAGAAACTTGACTGGTTATCTCCAGCGTAGATACACTAATTATAATGATGGTTCGGAATTGATGATATGATGATGGCCTTATTATACCTGCTATGGTTAATATTGTTTGCTCCTAATAAGTGAGTGCTCTAGTACAGGTGCTAATATAGTTGACAGGTTAATGATGATTAACTTGATGCTTAAGCATTAATGATTACTTATCTGTATTAAGCTTTTACGCAAAATGTTGTCAAGCTAGCCCACTTTATATCAGCCTTGCATGATCCTTGGTGTCACTTTATTTCTAGTTTTTGACGGGTAAGTCTAGCTGAGTACCTTCTCATACTCAGGGTTTATTCCCACTTGTTGCAGGTTGTGATGTATCATGGCACCTGCAAGAATTGGATGGCTCCTGCCGTAGTGGCGGAGTGTGATCGTGGGCATGATGCTTCTGAGTTATCTTATCTCTAATGCTTTTGTTGGAAGTTGACCTTGGTACTGGCATGTATTTGAAATAAGATTAATGTTAGTTTTAAATTACTTTGCTTCCGCTACTTTTCAATTTAAGCTGTAATAACTATGTTAAACTTCGATGTATATTGAACTACTTGTGAAATGGATGTAACATGTGACTTGTTATGTTGAATCACTACGATCTTGGCTTGTATGTTGGTTGGTTTGAAATTCCTCATGATTTCATTGGACTACCGGAGTTATATGGCTCAAGTGCGAGAATTTGATCACTTCGGTGATTGTTTTTGTACTTGTGCTCTTATAATTTGGACGGTTCCGTGATAGGCCACATCCATAGCTCAACGCACCCCACCTCCCCCAGCCTACATCACGACACGCATGATGTCATGCATGGTCCCGCGCCCCTGACACTGCCTATCCTTCCCTTGACCGCCGGCGCATTTGAAATCAGGAGCGCTAGACGCCCACGACATCGCACCAAGCCCTGATCCCTAGCCCAAGGTGTACGATCACCCTACACGTGTCCCTCGAGCACCTTCCACCATCCGCCACCCTACCATGGCCATGCCTAGCTATAAAACTCTAGCCCCCGGTGCCCTAGTGCCCTATTCCACCCCGCCACCACCCAGGGCACCACTACACCCACACCAAGCCGAAGAAGAGAAGGAGAGAGAAGGAGAAGGAAGGAGGGGAGCCAAAGCCATCGGAGCACCGCCTGTAGCCATTGGAGCCAAGGGTGACATTGTTCATCTTCATCGCCGTCACGTGTCGGCACTATTATAGGGTCGAGATGGCGGACTAGAGGAGGGTAAATAGTTCTTTCTAAAATTAAATGCGCTGGCTAATCAAAACAAATGTAGAATTATAACTATCGGTCTAGCCAAGACTACACCCCTCTATCTATGTTCACAAGCACCATATAAAGAGCCTAATTAGGCAACAAAGGTGCCAGGCTAGCTAAAGCTCATCTAACCAATCTAGCTTGCAAGGTCACACAAACCTATGCAACTAATACTTCACACAACTAGGGGAGCTCCTACACAAACTAGTAAGCAAAAGCACTAAGCTCCTAAGCTCACTAGCAATGCTCAATAACAAGGCAACTAATGCTAATTTAGAGAGCGCAAATTACTTAGCTACAAAAACTATGCAATGTAACTAACAAGGTTACTAAAATCAAATTAGCCACGCAAGGGAGCTACTTCTATGCTACACAAGCAAGAAGGTAACTAGCAAGCTACACAAGTGTTGGGTATTTTAAACGTAAATAGGAAAAGATTTGCAAGTGCATGGATACCAATGTAGCTTTCACCCGGGAGTATTCTAGAGTATCGATTTCCACCGTGAATGTGAAGTGTACTAGAAGAATTAGGAACGTCCAAGGAAAGAGTAATTATAGGGTAGAGAGGGATTTTAGGGTTTTCTAAGTGGTTCTATCTTATCGAAGGCTTACTCTATTTTACCTACTTTAGAGCAACAGTACCTTTCCGACTCTCGAAAAAGATTGGGAAGGAAGTAGTCGGGGAAAGGCTTCCAAAAAGCTCTACGAAACACCAACCTGAACGTGGTGGATTACAAACACTAGATAGAGCTGTCACCTCCGTGGGCTACCACAACTAACCGTGGGATTGGGCGCCAGGTCAGGTAAACCCTAGTCTAGACACCACGTCTACACTAGCGCTTACTACTCTAATTATCTAGAATAACTAGAGCACTCAATACGAGCAGAGATCCAGTAAATATAATAAAGCAAGAACTAAAACAAAATACTTAGAAATAAATAATGAAGAACCTGAAGATTGTTCAAGACAAACCAGATGCTACAGAAGTACAATGTCAAGGAAGATTTGATAGATCCGGCTCCTCCTCAGCTCTCTCCTCTCCTCTCTCCCTGATCTCTAGTTTACAACTAGATAAACTAGAACTAGAACTAGAAGATGAACTAGAAGAACTAGAACTAGACGATCATCTAGAGGGATCTCTACTTCTACTTGGATGGAGGGGTGAAACCCTAGATTTTGCTCTGGATGTAGCTAATGAAGATAGAGATGCCTCAGGGTGGAGGTCTGCTCTGCTTATATAGCCCGGTGGGATGAACCGCAGCCCTCGGATCAAACCGACTTGAAATAGTGGTCAAGATGTGTCATAGAGGTCAGTTGAAGACCGTCGCGTGAAGCTGGTCTCACATGGAGGTGGGACCAGGCTGGCTGGCCCCACCTATCAGCTTCCGGGCTTCTACTTCGTTCCCTTGTCTTCTTGTGTCCTCTAGAACCTTCCTGTCAATTTCCGTGTAATTTCGACTTGATTTGGTTCAGTTTCTTGACTCCTACTCCTTCACGACTTATTTTGTTTTTATCCCTGAAAATTCAGAATTCACCAAAGTTGTGGAAATTGTTATGTTAGTCCCTAAACTCTTGCTTGGTGATGGTTCTAGGTTCTTCTAGAATCTTCCAAGTCGTATCCATCAGGGACTTTCTCTCTGGAACTCCAAATAGAGCAAATGATATGTCCGTTTCGATCGTCTCGACGAGCTCTTCGCAATGATGTGCTCTAGTTCATCACTTGAGATATTTTTATATAGTGAAATATTAAATATCCTACAAAACAAGTGAGAACAACACAACTCATGGAACTCGTTAGAATCAAACCCTACAACTATGCTTTGTAGTTCATTTCATGCTATTTCATGCAATAGTTGATGGTTAATAATGAGCATTAGTGACCGTCAACAAGTTTCCCCCAAGCTTAACCTTTGCTAGTCCCTGAGCAAAGCTAATCTCAACAATGGATCAGGAGTTGCTACAATACTTTCATGCCTCAAAAGTACACATATGTTCAAACAAGAATTCTCCACCGGATTAAAGCAAACCATTCTAACTTCAAACTTACACGTTACCCTCAACTATGGAGCTTTTGTCCTTCACTTGGGTCCTAAGTAGTTGAAAGACAGAACAATCAAGTCAAGCACTGCATTTCGAGTTCTTCGATCAACCTTTATTCTAGAGTTTTTGTAGGTTTTAAAAATAAAACTTGGAGATTCCTTTTTGTATGACCCTTTCTGGTCTCTCATATGTGGTACTTGTGGATCCTTTCCAAGGCAATGATGGTGTTTTGCCTTCTCTCTTCCACTCAGAATATGTGGTATTTTTGGAACAAGGCAGAGTAGCATCATGCCTACTTTCTCTTACCCTATAACTAATAGGCTTATATGGAGCTAAGTGTATTTCAAGGATGTAGCATACTTACCATGCATATGTTGCTCAGTCAAAACAGGATCTGAGGAGGGGAGACCATACCCTTAGATCAAGATGTGCATGTGTGTGGATATATTTGATGGCTAACCTAATTCTACTTTACTCCTGGAGAGACTGCCTCCAACTGAAGAATTTATGAACTTTGCTATGGAGGTCTTGGGATATCTTCTTTCTCCTTTCTTTGATGACAACGATGAACTTCTAGGCATAGAGATCATAGACTTCTCTTTTGCTCTCTTTTTTTTATTCTTTTTCTTTCTTCTTTTTTTACAAAGGATCTTCTGCCTCTTGCTTAGGATACAATAAACTTGGAGAAGAGATAAATCACAATCTTGGAGCATTTATTTGGAAACCAACAATCTTTTTGGATCCTTTCCAGTGTAGGAGATAGATTTTTGGGTGAAAAAGGCATGTTTTTGCATACCCCTAGGGTAGGAGGAGTAGGATATATGTGGGTGTAAGTGATCTTGATCTTGGGAGCATGACCATCCTCTCGACAAGGGTCTCACACGGGTTTACCAAATTCAACACAAAGCAAGCAGCTTATGAGCTGGTTTTCCTATTCTAGCAAGCATGTATATATGGCTATGGTAGGAATTAAAGCTCTCGTCATACAGGAACTCATCATGTGAAAATTTTAAGTTTTCAAAAGATAAATCTCCAGAACTCTAGTGTCACTCAGAATAAGATAAATAGTAGCTCAAACCTTCTCACATCATATCTGTCAATCACCTAGACTTAGATCAAGCATTCGCTATCCACAAGTTTCAAGTTCAGAGCAAATTTTAGGTCAAAACAATCATTTTCAAAACTCAGAAGAGTTCAAGGTTGAAAACTAGGCACTTAAAAGGAATTACGACAGAGCAACTATTCATCATTTCCATGCATAGAGATTAAACCAGGTTCTTTTTATTTAAATAGAAAAGCAAACTTTTATACACACTCTAACTAGCACACACACTATTACGAAATAACACAATATAGAACAAAAACTCGACAGGATAAGTGTGAACCTTCATGTGCTCACTTTTTTATTTTTGGATTAATTTATATAACTAGAAAACTTTAAGAGGGTAAGGATACTTACCTGGATACACGGGTGTGCCTTCCCCCAAGCTGAATGTTGACATAGTCGTTCGATCTTGCAATGTAGCAGACTGGCAGTGGAAATATACTTCCTCTATAGAGCATTGATTGATGTTGATGACTAATGAGACAGTGCTCTTAACAGTGGATAGAACATCCACTTGCTTGTCAACTCTTCTTAGTTCTTCAAATCCTGCGAAACTCAAATAGACAACAAAACTTGTGGAAATGATTAAGCGTTAGTGGTTTGGCCATCTAAGCCTCAGTTGTCTAAAGCTTTTCTTCTAGGCAGAGTTTTAGTGGGATTTCTTTCTCAATATTTTTGTATTTTTATATTTTCTATGACGCAAGAGAAAATGCAATAGGACGAATGCACCCATATTTATTTTTATTTTTGTGCCACCATGGTGAATGTTCCTATGGGTTCTTATACACCACAAAATTATTCACATGGGGCTTTAGGATTATTGATGCAACAAATAAATATTTTTATTTTCTTTTTCTAATGCAATGCTAATGCCAAAAAGATAAATATGCTAAAGAAAAATGATTATGCAGAAAAGACAAATATGGATAACTACCGATTTTACCTCCCAGTGAGGGTTCAATGTTTTAAGTCCTCTGAACAAGAGTTCTTACCATGTTAACTTCTTAGGTGCATCATCTGATCCCAAGGTGGAGAACTTGATAACTGCACCTCTTGATATGGTGTCACCCATGTTCTTTGTTCGTCCAACAGTTTGAAGTGAAGCATTGATTGTGGAAGCTGGCAGCATCTGCTTAGTGTGTGTGTTCTTGTAGAATCAGGACCTTCACTTTGTAGAATTTGGGAGTTGACAAACTCCTCATGTCTTGTTCAAAGTGTGTCCTGCTCATAAAGACAAGGCAGAGATCAAGTGCATGGGCTCTATTGGTGGAAAAACACCAACAGAACCAAAAGTCTATTCATTCTTCTCTAACCCTTAGGCACAGTGAACAAGATAAAGCTAATGTTATGGGTGATAAGATCAGAAAATAAGCATGAGTGTAATATCTCAAAACATTTGAAAGATCAAATTGTTTTAACCTATGGAATGATAATCATATCTATGCATAATATGTTGATCCTTTCAAGATTGTGATATTTTCTTGGAAGTACTTGTTATTGTTGGTAACTTTTATTAGGGACCCCATACACTTAGGCCCTTGTGGAGTGTGAGATAGAAGGATAATGAGAACCTGATTCTTGATGTTTTGTCATTTGGAGAATTTCTGTTCAAAAATCTTAAAATTAATAGCTAACCCTCCTCTGTTGTAAAGATACAATGCCTACCAAAGCCTTATATGTTTATAAAACTAGCTCATAAGCTACTTGCTTTGTGTTGAGTTGGGTCAAACCGTGCAAGACCCTTGTCGAGAGTTGGGTCATACTCCCATGATCAAGATCAATTACACCCAGATATATCTACTGCTCCTACCCTAGGAGTATGCAAAAACATGCTTTTCCGCCCCAAAAATCTATCTCCTACCCTGGAAGAAGATCTAAAAAGAAAATTATAGGTTTCAAAATAAATTCTCCAAGATTGTGACTAATTCCTTTTCAAGTTTATTGTATTCCAGGGTAGAGGCATGGAGCTATGCAAAATAAGTATCAGAAAAAAAAAGAGAAAGAAGAAAAATTCAACATTAAAAAAATCAATGATAGCTCTTATTTCTGTGCCTGAAGAAGTTCATCATTACAAGAAAGTCTATGATCTTTATTGTAAATTCCTCAAGACCTCTCAAGGAGCAAAGTAGAATTAGGTTAGCCACCAAATATTTCCACACACATGCACAATCTTGATCTAAGGGTATGACACTCCCCTCCGAGGATCCCGGCTTTGACTTGGCAATACATGCAAGGTAAGTATGCTACATCCTTGAATTACCTAAAACTCTAGATATAACCTTTTTAGAGGTAGGATGTTTTCAAGGCATCAATCATTTATGCCTCAGTGAGATCCACAAATACTACATATATGAGTGATCTGAGTGCACCACAAGAAGGAGAAGGTAAGCTATGATTTCTTTTCAAAAATATATCTATAAAAACTCCAAGTAAAAGGATTGATAGATGAAAGGGGCTCTATTTCACGCTATTCCATCCTCAACCACCCAAAGTTGTATGGTAGACACATTGAATCCCATAGTACAGGTATGACTAGGGAAGGTCCAGTGTTGATGTCTTGATTTATAGTTATGTGAAGTAATCTAACCTTTTCTCGAGGATGAGTAAAGCCCAAGTGTGGGGGACTTTGTTGATGGTAATTAACTCCTATTATAAACTATCAACTAATGTCCAACAACAACTAAAATGAACCAAAGTGCCATGTGATTTGATTTAAATCTAATGAGTTCCATGAGTTTTGGTGATCTCACTTGTTTTGCACACATTGAATATTTCTACATATAAAAGCATCTCAAATGATGAATTAGAGTGCACCATTGCAAAGAGCTCATCAAGACAATCGAAATAGATATATCATTCACTATAATTGGAGTCCTGACAACAGAGTCCTCGATGAATACGCTTTGGAACACTCTAGAAGACACCGGAACCGTCACCAAGCAAGAGTTTTATGGACTAACATGACAATTTCCATAGTTTTGGTGGATTGTGATTTTCCAGGGATTGAATTAGAAATAGTCAAGGAAGAGTAGGAGTCAAGGAACCAAATCAAATCACGTCAGAATTCCGCAAGAATTGACGGAAAGGTTCTAGAGGACACCAGAGCAAAGGAGATGGCCACCTGGCTCTGAGCCAGGGCGACCGGCCTGCCATGTGGGGCTGGTCGGCCTAGGTGGGGCCCACCTATCATCCATCTTTGCATGATGGCCTCCAACCGACCTCTACGATGCATCTTGACCATTGTTTCAAGTCGGTTTGATCCAAGGGCTACGGTTCATTCCATCGGGGTATATAAGCGGAGGTAGACCCCCCCCCTTGGGGCATACCTTGATACTTCAATTCATTATCTCCAGTCAAGTTCAGGAGAGGGGTCCCTCGAATGGATCACCTCTTTAGAGCCTAGCAATCAAGAAGAAGACTAGTACACCACTAGTTAGGTTTAGATCTAGTCTTAGAACTAGAACTAGAATATAGAGAGAGAGGTAGAAGATGTAGAAGGAAGCCCCGGGCCTGTCGGTGCTCCTTTTACGGCTTGAACCTATGGATTCAAGTTCTCTAGGAGCTTGGATTAGAGATTTCTTCGGTCATCAACTTCCATTAGTCAGTGAGTTTTATTGTTCTTATTGTTCTTCTGGTTTACAAGTCTCTTTTTGAGTGCTTTAATCTAATGCATTAGGTTAGAGTATAATTCATAGTGTAAGCGTGGTGCTTAGGCTCGGGTTACTTGTAAATGCACCCTATATTCCGGATCAGTGGTAGATCATGAGGGTGACAGCCTTGTTGAGTCTTGTATAGTCCACCTCCCATCTGTAGGCCTAGCAGGAGATTTGGTTGTGTGGTAGATTTGTACTGTGTTTGTGGTCTTGCATAGTAATCCCCCAGTGGACCAGTAATTGCAAAACTCTCTAAAAGTAGAACTAGACAACCCTAGTTTTTCTCCCTCAACCTTCTAGTGTCTCATCCTTGATTGTGCTAAGGAATTAAGCCAAGATCAAGATCCCTCCATCCGATCCTTTAGGTTCGATATTAAAGCTGGGTCATCCTGGTGAAGTGCTACATCGGTATTCTATCTGTGCGCTTGCGGATAAACTTAGTGTGCATTAATAAATACCAACCCTTGACCTTGGTACTGGCACGTATTTGAAATAAGGGTGATGTTAGTTTCAAACTACTTTGCTTTCGCTACTTTTCAACTTGAGTTGTAATAACTATATTGAACTCTGATGTATGTTGAACTACTTGCGAAATGGATGTAACATGTGACTTGTTATGTTGAATCACTATGATCTTGGCTTGTATGTTGGTTGGTTTGAAATCCTTCATGATTTCGTGGACTACCGGAGTTATATGGGCTCAAGTATGACGGTTTAATCACTTCGGTGATAGCTTTTGTACTTGTGCTCGTATAATTTGGGCGGTTTTGTTACAGTAAGAAGGTAAGTTGATGAGTGGTATGACCACAAGATGTGAGTGTACAGTCAGGGAGAGCTATCTTTGATATGACTGTATATGCATGCTTGCATGTGTGTATGGTGTGTATTTAATTATGGGTAGCAAATTTAATTATCAGGTAGCTTTGATATAGAAGTATATATATTGGGATATATATATATGGAAGTATTTAGTTTACTGCTTTCAAATATATTATTACTCTTGGTCTTTCAACCTAGAGACCATACTTTTATTTCTATTGATATATCATGTGGGGCTGGGCTGAAATGAATCTTCTACAGATACGCTAACCACGAATGCGTAGATTGAATGTAGCTGACGACTAGCTATACATCGAGAGAGTACGTGTTATGCCACCGATATAGAACATGATTGTCACCTCAGGTTGACAATTTTGTGAGAACAGATAGGATGAAGCATGCATCATCATCATTGTTGCTTTATGCATAACTATGCTTCTCTCACCTTTGTTCTAATAATAAGTAACTTGTGTTTGATGTGATGTTACTATCTTCCCTGTGTGAAGCTAGACAAAAATGCCTTGTTCCATGTTGCTTGAACAGCTATGCTAGAGATAGTGTTTGTATGTTTGCTTATAAAGGAATTAGATGACAAGTTAGTAGTTAGCAGAAACTCAAACTTTTGAAAACTAAAACTTGTAGTGATACCTTGTTAGAAGCCTGCACATGCTTCTTTTAAATATAATGTCAGGTTCTTTATTTCAACATTATCTTCACATTAGTTCTTTAGATGTGTGGTTGCTTGCTTTCTAGGTATTACCATGATTTGTGTAGCCCTTTACCCTCGGTGAGTGCATGAGTTGTGATCAAGCCTTATCATTGTGCTCATCTCATAGTTGCCTTTAATTAGACCTCCTTACTTAAAAGACATGAGCCTACACATGTGTTTGCTAACGTCGCACCACTGAGTTCTCTCAAATGCTAACTCTGCCTATAGTATGTCCATGTGCATGTGGGTGAACCATGCCCAAAACCCTTTGAACCCCTTTGCTACCTTCTTAAAAATCATCTCGTTCCTAAAGACTTGACCATACCCAAATGCTTAGTAGCACCTCCTGTAGCCTAATCCTTAAACTTAGAACCAATGTGTTGTGTTGTTGTTGATATAAATTAAATGCACATAGAGAGAATATATATATCCACAAGCGCATAGATATTATACCATTGTAGCATTTCACCTAGAATAATCCAGTTTTAATATCAAACCCAAAGGAACAGTTAGTGAGAATAACTAAGTCTTAGTCTTAACCCAACTTCACAATCAAGGTCAGAAAATAGGAATATAAAGGAGACTACTAAGATATGTCTAGTTTCAATCTCGGTAAGCTTTGCCTTCTATTGTTCTATCTTGGAAAAAGTCTTATAAGGAACAAATTTAAAGTTTCTTCCCTAAAAGTAATCAAATTCCTGCTAGTCCTATTAACCGGAGGTGGACTACAGAGGATTCAATGAAGCTATAAAAGTCACCTTCACGAGCTACCACCGATCCAAAAAATGAGGGTGCATTTATGAGTAACCCTCGTCTAAGCACCATGCTTACACTATGAATACAACTTTAATCAAGAGCCACCAAGACTAAAGCACTCAAAAGAGAGTCATAAACTTGAAGAACAATACGAACAAGATGCTTACTTGAATTAGAAGTCGATTACCAGAGAAATCTCAGAAGCAAGCTCTAGTAGAACTTGATTCCACTAGAGTACAACCATAGAGAGAGCACTGATAGGCCGAGACTCCTCCAAAACTCTACTCTCTCGCTCTATATCTAATACAAGACTAGATCCTATGGAGGACTAATCTTCTCTTAATTGCTAGCCCTAGATCCTGGTGGAAATATGAATTAGGGTTCCTAGCCTTTCAGCTCTCAAGATCCAAACTTGGCCTCCCTCTAGGGGGTGCAGGCTTGTATTTATAGCCCTAGGGGTGCAACGCAAGCCCTTGGAATAAACCGACTTAAGGAACGGTGTAGATGCAATCCTAGGAGACAATGGAGGAACATTCTAGAAGCTCCTAACAAGTGGGCCCCATAGGGGGTCGAGCAGCATGGTGGTAGGGCTGGCCAGTCCCTCCTGGCATCCTCCTGGGCTCCGCTGTGGTGTGGTGTCTTCTGGTGTCCTCTGGAACCTTTTGGAGTAGTTTTTGTCGTAGTTAAGTTTGATTCTATTTGATGTTTTGATCCTCTTTTCTAGTTTTTTGACTAAATCCTACTAGAAACATAGATTCACCAAAACTCATGAAATTTATTAGTAATAATCTCCTACTCTACGATATTGATCCATTTTCACCATTTATGCAAGGTAAGTTGACGGTTCTTGATGTATGTTAACTCCTGTCAATAAGCTCCTCCACACTTAGGCTTTTACTCATCCTTGATAAAAGGATGGATTACTCAAGACATAACCTAGGAATAAGACATCAACATAAAACTATTCCCAGTCATACATGCTATGTAGGATTCAAAGTGTCTCCCATGAAACTTGAGGTGGTTGAAGAATAAAACAGCTTGGACCAGATCACCATCTTCCTTCAGTCAAGTTCATTGGAGAAACATTTAAGATTTTGAAAACAAAACATAGCTTACCTTCGCCTTTTATAGTACTCTCAAATCACTTATATATATGGTATTTTTGAATCCTCACCAAGGCATAGATGATCTTTCCTTCTTTTACCTACTCTTAAAAGCTTATGTGGATCTCAGGTAGGAATGGAAGTGAAAACATACTTGCATTGCATATATTATAAAGTCAAAACAAGGATCCAAGGACAAAAGTGTCATACTCTTAGATCAAGATGTGCATGTGTGTGGAATATATATATATATGGTGGCTATCCTAATTCTACTATGCTCCTTGAATCATATCTCTCTTGTTTGAAACTTAGAAAACACTTTTGCTAGAGAGCATGGGCTATCTTTTTCTTCATTTTTTCTCTTCTTCTCTCTGTTTTTCATGGCGAGCACTTGAGTACCCATTATTTTAGATATCTTGGACACTTGTCTATTTTTTCAATACTTTTCCTTTTTACATAGCCACATGCCTCTTTCTGCAATTGGAAAACTTTTAAGAAAGACATTTACAAGAACTTAGAGCATTTATTCCTAACAAACTTCTTTTTGCGTCTTCTCCCAGTGTAGGAGTAGAATATTTGGGTGGATGGAAAACATGTTGTTGCGTACTCTTAGTACAAGAGTAGCAGATATATATGGAGTGTACGTGATCTTGATCTTGAGAGCATGATAAATTTCTCAACAAGGGTCACAAGGTTTGACCAAACTCAATACAAACACAAGTACTCTATGTAGAAGGTTTATCTATCCAATATATGGCTCTGGTGGGTCATTGCTTACCACAAAGGAGAAGTATAGCAATTCATTTTTATTCTTTTTTTGAAATAAAATTCTCCAATGACATGACTTCAAGAATCAAGTTCTCTTATTCTACTATATCTCATCCCATAACAACTTAAGTGACATGGGGTGCCTAAAAATAAATTCCCAAAAGTAGCAAGACTTCTAGGAAAAGTACTATGTGAGTCTATCATTAAGTCATGGCTAAAATAATTTTTCCTCATGTTTCAAGTTGTTTTATCATGTGATTTTCAATTCGGTTCAAAATGGAAAACGAAACATATGAAAATAGAGTGTATTGGGCTCAAACCTGACCGTGGACCAAGCGCAAGGCGAGGAGGCACAGAGAGGGGCCGGGTGGCCCAAGGAGGAGGCTAGGCAGCCCACCATAGTGGTTGCTCAGGGCCCACTTCATCGTATGTGGTCCTTGGTTAATTACCTTCCATAATTTGTGAATTCCCCAAGCAAATTTCGTTCCGTCATCACGATGTGTCTCCCCCACACTTGTTTTCCTGTATAAACTTTTTGCACAACAAGTGGAGACAAACACATATCCAAAAATAGAGATAGAGAACAAGTAATCATGATAACAAATCTCCATTAATGATTAAATAAGGCACTTTATTACAAATCACAAAATTGAACCTAATTTTAATCGATCTAACAACTGAGCTAGCCACATACCTAGCATCGCAAATGACGAACCTAAAAACTTTAACCTAACTAAAACTTGTGCCTTATTATTAATTACTAACCCTCAACTCTCTCTCTCTTCTTCCCAACACAGTTGGAAAGAATTTTGATCTGCTTCTCTAATTTCTTTCGCTCTTTGGTTTCTAAGTCTATTTTCTTGCTCAGAGCATCTACAGTCTAAGAGTGTTCTGCTGTTGGAGAGATATGAACATTGTAATTGTCATTCTTAGATGCTTCTCTTCTCGTTCTAATGGTGGAACAAGTCTTTTGGGCATTCCCTTGGCGGAATAAAGTTGACTTGACCTGGTGCAGCTCAAATACCATCAAGAGACACTCGGGGAGTGGCAGTTGTGTTACATATGTTACTTCTCCAAGCTTGTTGGACTTGACACCAACTAGCTTCTCATTAGATCTTGGAGGTAGGACCTTGACATCCTTTGGTACGGCAATCTTTGGTCCCTTCAGTCCATCCTTCAGGAGTAGATGATCTGATGGCGGAGGAAGCGTCGTTTGACAAACTTTAGCATAGTAGGCTTGCTCATATGTCCTTCTTGGTAGCACTGTGGCTACTTGCTTTAGAGGAATGATAGTGAGAGGCAGAGGCTCTTCTACTAGGACTATGGCTAGAGAGTCTTCCCTAGGAGGAAGTTTGTTGAGGTCGACTCCGAAAGCGATGATCTCTTTTCTAGCCATTAGATCTAGAGAAGAGAACTTTGCTATGGGAGAGAGAAGGCTTGGATGGAATGAGGAAGGAGATAGCCAGGGGTCTGTTTATAAAGGGGTTCATCTTGTAGCAGGGGTCAAAATCTTATCCCTAGAGGCTCCGTACAAGGGAATATGCGAATGGACCTTAAATATATGTGATCTTATCATGAAAGAGTGTAGAAAGGGCGAGAGAGTCGGTGGAGGATGAGAGGCATTGATAGGGGACCACCTGGTATAGGGGTGGGCCTGGCCAGCCCCATAAGTCATCCCCTCAGGGTGACTTTCCATGTGTGGGTTTCTAACTTGTTTCTATCCCCGAAAATCATATTTTCGTGATATATCTCATAACGGTTGATGGCGGTGGTGTAATTAAGGTAAAACCTAAAAATCCACCTCATCAACAACCTTAGGTGGTTTTTTAGGTTCTAAAAAGATTTTGAGATGATGGCCATTTACCTTACCTTTGTCAGTTTGAAGAGTTACCGCTCCATGCGATGAAGTGTTTACCACCGTAAATGGTCCTTCCCACTTGCTTCGAATTTTTCGGTGCCTGAATAATTTAACCCTGGAATTAAAAAGTAGAACCCTATCTCCGGGTGCTAACTCCTTCTTGATCCTCTTGTCATGCCATCTTTTGGTCTTTCCTTGTATATCTTGGAGTTGTGATATGCTCATTCACACCATTCATTCAACTTAGAGAGTTGCATCTTCCTCTTTACTCTGCAGCTTCAAAGTTCATGTTCCATCATCTGATGGCCAAGTGAGCTTTGAATTCTAACTCCATAGGTAGATGGCAGGTCTTTCCATAGACCAGTTGATATGGTGATATGCCCAATGGTGTCTTATAAGCTGTTCTGTAAGCCCATAGTGCATCGGTAATTGATCTTTCCATGCAGTTCCCATTTTGTGACCGTCTTCTGCATAATTTTCTTGATTTGCTTATTAGATGTCTTTTCCTAGCCACTTGTCTAAGGGTGGTATGGAGTAGCAACATTGTGGCAGATCCCATGCTTCATTAATTATCTATGAAAGCCCTTATCAGTGAAGTAAGTTCCTCTATTGGTAATCACCATTCTTGGAACTCTAAATCTTGGGAATATTATTTCTTCAAACATTTTCTTGGAGTTCTTTGCATCAGTAGCTCTGCATGACATGGCTTCAACCCACTTGGAGACATAATCAACTACCACCAAGATGTATTCATAGTTCTTTGACTTTGGGAATGGTCCCATGTAGTCAATTCCCCAAACATCGAAGAGCTTAATCTGAAGGTTGTTGGTGAGTGGCATGGCATCTCTTGAATTGATATTCTCATGCCTCTGACATGCTCCACATCTCCTAATGAAATCCTTTGTGTCTTCATACATGGTTGGCCACAAGAATCCACTCTGCCAAATCTTTATATGAGTGCAGAATGCCTCATAATGTCCTCCACATGGTGATGAATGGCATCGTTTAATGATCTTGATGCCTTCTTTCACCGGTACACATCTCCTGTGTAAGCCATCAGAGCAGACTCTAAAGAGGTACGGTAGATCCCATATGTGGATATGACTCTCATAGATGAGCTTCCTTTTGTTCTCCCATAGAGATACAGAACATGTAACCATAAAATTGACAATATTCGCGTACTAGGGGTCTGATCTGGTGATCTTGAAGAGCATGTCATCTCTCTCAGTGAATCATTGATGGGCAGTTCCTGTGAATTCTCAAACTGCATTCTAGACAAGTGATCGGCAACATAATTTTCTACTCCCTTTTTATCTTTTATTTCTAGATCAAATTCTTGGAGTACTAAAATCTATCTTATCAATCTTGGTTTAGCATCTTTCTTAGTGAGTAGGTATTTCAAAGCAGTATGATCAGTATAAATAATCACCTTAGCTCTTACTAAGTAAGACCTAAACTTATCAATAGAAAAAGCAATAGCTAGGAGTTCTTTTTCAGTTGTTGCATAATTAAGTTGTGGTCCTGTCAGAGTTTTGCTAGCATAAGCAATTGCATGATGCTTTCTATCTGTTGTTTGTCCCAAAACTACCCCCACAGCATAATCACTAGCATCACACATGATTTCAAAAGGTAACGACCAATCAGGGGGTTGAATGATTGGTGCAGAGATGAGTGCTTCTTTAAGAATATTAAAAGATTTTAAGCATGCATTATCAAATTCAAAGGGAACATCCTTAGCTAAAAGATTTGTCAGTTGTCACACCCGGTTTTCTAAAGAACAAAACCAGGCTAATCATATGTGTGCCCAGGAAGTCCACACATATGTCAGAATGAAAAAGTATCAAAACAATGTTTATATAAAGCGGAAAACATACTATATTAACACTTACAACTATCAGAGTGTCGCGGAACGGTCACTAATCTTTTCTTCAGGCTCCAACATCACAGGGACGGCTGACTGGGGGTTCCATATGCCAAACACTTCTGAAAAACTTCTGGAAACTCCACTACCTCTTTATCCTTTTTCTGAGCAGCACCTCACTACACACTGAAGTGTGGTGGAAATAGCAAGAGTGAGTCCATGTCGAACTCAACAAATATAACATGGGGTTCATGAGGCTCAAAAGCATAACATAGGTTTATCAGCATGTAGCTTTTAATTAGCATTAATTCAGTATATCAATGATATCAAAGTGTCTCAATGTAACAATAAACATATGATCCATGTGAAATGATTAACGAATAGCAAAAACATATCCATTATTAATGATCAACTATTCCATAAGGGTCCAAGGCCACTCGTGACCGTGAGCACGGCTGTTATAACAGTTTTACACTCTGCAGAGGTTGTACACTTTCACTGTGAGTCGTGATTTACCCTTTCGCCCGAGGTGATCAGCCTCTTGACCCACTACCAAGGAAGGTCGGCAGGGTTCACTATGAAGTCTTTCAAAGGTTCGTCTAACAAGTTAGGGCCGCTAGATTTCACTCGGCAAACAGATGTAGAGCCCCCCTTCCAAATGGCACAATAACACGCAGCCTATACACATGAGGACAGAGGCCGCACTATACCCGATTCGTCAAGCCATTCTTACGCCATAAAGGAATACCACTAACAAGCTAGAAAAGGTCCTTATACTTGACTAAAGCCAGAGCCATTATAGCCCTCACAATTGTACTGTAAGTCCCGGATTTTCGCTTACAGATGAGTCCTTATGGAGAGTAACAAGAGCACCAAAGTAACCCCATGCTCTAGTACCCTTAAACAGTAATAAAATCATCTTTTATTGTTTATTGCATATTCCATTAGTCAAATTACATGATCATAGTTCATGTTAAGCACTAGCCATACTAATCCATGCAGTATAATAGGTATCAAGGAATAAGATCAATACTAAGTCATCCTTAACAAGGAAACATATGCATAATGATATTATTTGCTTATTGTGAATAGGACAACAAGGATAATCCCATGCTATACTTGTCTTGGAACTTGCTTTATACCCAAAACAACTTGCTCTGAAAAACCTCAACTTAATCTTTCATTTGCAACTTCTGGCACTCAGCTTCTGGTCTTCATCTTCGGATCTTCGGTGCTCACAGATAGTCTTTCTTCTACTCGTAGCAACCAAGCACAGTAAACAAACAACAAACACAACTAAGAACATGCATTAAACAAAAGAAACACTTTAAAAGAGAACGCATTAAAGGACACGGTACGTTGCTACAGTCACGAAAACGCAAGAACGACGGATAACGGAGCTACCATTAAAGAGAACACGCGACTATCGAGACGATTACAACATAACGTAGAAGACCGACTATAAACTTAATACATTTTAGTTATTGAAATAAGGTGATAAACATTCTAAAGAAATATTCTAAAATTAGATTAATCAATTGAATTACAAAACTAGGTTTAACCCTGGTCATATTTTATTTATAAGTATTACCGACTTTACAGAGATAAAAGAACATGTGAGAACAATTATTCCAATTATATGAGATATGTGGTTGGGCTAAGTAAATTATAATTTAAACATATTTTAAGTTGCCATTAGCTAAGTTCATGCTTAGTTACAAAGGACTAACGTGACAAGATTATATATTATTTTTAATTATAAAACTAATAACAAGCATATTAATTAATATAATATTCAGCTATATATGGAAAAGTATATGACATGAAAAACATTAGTACTACTGCACAGAGAACGTCGATGCGAATCTAACGCAACTTAATTGGAGCAAAATAGATTTCAAACGAATAAATGCTCGAGGATTAAAGTCATATAACTATGAAGAGCAGATACGTACTGTAATATGAAATTATCTACACAAGTATATCATGTATGTAACGTATTTAGGCTAAGCAAATTTTAATTTAAAATATACTGTACACTAATCATATTAATCAATTTAATATTGAACTATATATATATAAAAAACATGTGGCAACTGAACGAAAGCACTTATGTTTCAAGGTTGAACTAAGCATCTTATAATTCAAAAGAAACATTTAGTTTAATATTAATTAGATTAACATTAATTTAGAACAGACTGAAGTATAAACCCGTGTTGCTTTTAATTAGAAACTCAATTGCACAAGCATAAATCAAATTAATATCTAACTTATAAATTTTAAAGATGTAAGACATGTTAAACGTGGTTGCTAACACATAACTTCGATCGACACTATTGCAAAACAACAAGAATGGATTTAAACCGGGATTTCTTTTAATTGGAAAACTATTAAATAAATATATTAATCTAATTACTATTTAAATTAATAAATTCATAATCGAGTGACATGATAAACATCGTTACTAATACATAGTTTACGTCGACACAAACACGACACGACGCGAATTGCACGCAAATCGGAACTCTAACGAAAAAGATACGAATTAAACAAGATTTTCTATAGTAGAATAATTCATTAAATACAAGCTCGAAATTTAAAGGTTGAAAACATGGTTAACAGTGACATTAACATGTAGTTTACGAGATTACGAATCTAATGAAATTTGAACGGATTTACAAACCTAGATTACTTTTAATCATAGAACTAATTGCATGTCAATTAAATTAATATTTAATTTATATATGACTAGCATGTAACACGTCTACGCCGACAGCATGTAGCACCAGGCGGCCAGGCTAACCAGCCAGCCGAGAGCGCCTCGCTCTGCCTCTGTTCATGTACGCACGACATTTTTTAAAAAAAACTTATGCAAGGTATGATGCCGCTCTGACACGCATCGCCGCCGTCCCCAGCGACCCGTGGACGACGTCGATCGCTCAAGGGCTCAACTGCTCAAGGCAAGAGGCCTGGATGATGACGCCAGCGTGCACAAGCACAACCATAAGACAATGATACGTACCGTACTGAGGCGAATGGCCTGGCCGGCGCTAGTCCCGTCTCGCCGTTTCTGTCTGCCTAGAAAAACCGTAAAAAAAATAAAATAAAAAAGAAGCATGACTAACAAGAGTCGATCTCGGACGTCACGGATAAAATAGTACTCTATGTCACCTCAGATTTCCATTGCAATCACGAATACAACACAGGCAATCCAAAGTAACCATAAATATCAACTCAAATCTACCTGACGATCACGGATACGAGCCTGCTGTTGACGCCCACGGCGATGTGATTGTACGGCATCACGGAAACACGCACCAGTGTCGCGTCGAGGGCGACCACGCAGGGCGTGCGATGGTCTTGGAGGCGTAGAGGAGGAAGCACGAGTTCGGGTGCTGGAGTCGCCGGAGCCTGGCGAGCAGCGACAGGATAAGAAGGGAGAAAATTCTAATTTACTACACGAGAGATTTCTTAAATTAGGGGCTCCTCTACGGTAGTTTTGGTGTGCTTTGCCCATAGGGTAGGTACGTATATATAGGGAGGAAAACTCTCCACCTCCATGTCAACTAGCGATATGGTGCTAAATGACGTTGCACCATCCACCTTTACTAATAGGCCTAATTAATTATTAAAGCCCATTAGTAAATAAAGACATGGGCCTTTGGGCATGAGGAAATCTGAGATATTTTATTATTTTCGGAATTAATTAATTTCATGGATAAAATAATTCTAGAAAAGTCCAGAATTGAATTTTAAGCCACGAAAAATACCTCGAAGGCTCCGAAAATTTAGGGAAAATTCTCAGAGATATTTTAGAATGAGACGAACCCAAATAAAGTATTTGGAGCTCATGAAAAGATTGATGAAGAGATCAAGGAAAAAGATTAAGCTCACGGAAATTGAAATTTTAAATCCAGAAAATACCAAAAAGTTTTCCGATGAGAAGCAAACGTCGTCCTATGGTAATTTAAAAATAATATCACTCACCAACACCAAAGACAAGCATCACACAAACACCACATTATCAAATTAATATGAGAAAGTTTAACCACAATTTTCTATATTTAAATTAGCAGCAACTTAACTTATCTAATAAATTTATTCAGATATTGAAATCATTTATTTTATTTAGTGTTTTCCAAGCACAACCCAAAATTAGAAATTTTGGGGTGTGACAATTCTACCCCACTTAACAGGAATCTCGTCCCGAGATTCGGAGAGACTAGGGAAGAAGATAAAGTAGACCAATAAGATTGTTTCGAGACTTTTTGACAAGTTCGGATATAAGCGTCAAGGATTATCAAAGGATAACAAAAGAACATTGGATTGATCGTTAAGATTGATTCAAGTTAATCACAGAAGGTCAAAGGATTGAACGTCAGCATAAGTGAAAAGGAAGATCAAAAGAGATTGAAAACATAGATCAAGGTTGATCATCGAGTCCTCACTTTATAAGGTGTAAAAACAAGGGTGGAGATTAGCAAGAGATAACGTAAGAGATAAAGAGATATCCTAAGGTGCTCAAAACTCCTGGATTCAAGATTTATGAGACATCATGAAAAAGTGACAGACTAGCATTGGTTGAAGAAAGGTAAAGACTAGTCTTCCATTTTACCATTCAGGGAGACCAGTAAGAAGGATAAATTGATCTTCAAGTCTTTGTAGGTCCTTGAATCAGAATTTATAAGATGTAAGGACAATGGTCAAAAGTTGTCAAATGTTGATAAGAAAAGTAAAGATTGATGGCAAGAAGGTGAGACTAGTTAAGAGGCAGGGACTAGTAAAAGATGATATTATGATAGCGATTGGTCTTTGGATCTTCTTGTCTCGTGACTTGAGATTGATGATGGTGGCGGACGCTACCCCACTTAACAAAGATCTTGTTCCACCTGGCAATGTCGTTAAAGGCAACACTTTCTCCAAGGCTTACTACTATTGATGAGTCCTTCATGTGTTGATCCTCCATTAAGATGAGATAAAGAAGGCAACATGACAACCAATGGTAGACAAGGACAATGTTAGAGAAAAAATGGCAAGATTTAGGATCGATTGAAAGATAAGTAGGATAGAAGATGACACTACCCCACTTAACAAGGATCGAGCTACTCCTCAAGACTTATACCTTTCGAGTCACCTTTGAAACATGAGAACAAGGATAACACAAAGGCATCACATCAAACAATACAAGCACACATCAGGCAAAACAATGCACCAATCACATCATCGGTACTACACGTGCTTTTTCAACAATGGTGGTCATCCTAAATGGTAGATTATAGATGATGAAAAGCCATCGAACTTTAGAACAAGATAAGATCAGAAACCTTTTGGTAAAAACAACATAAATCAAAAACCAAGAGAGTAAGAAATAATAGCTCAAAGGAAGCTATCAAGGAAGGGATACAACAGGACAAGGAATAGGAAATAGTCAAAATCAATGAGTCAAAGGATGACAAAAATAGTTTTATAGTAAAATGAGTTTTAAAATACGTCCAGTGCTACTTGGCATATGTCCTACAGTCAACACCGCTCTGATACCACTCTGTCACACCCGGTTTTCTAAAGAACAAAACCAGGCTAATCATATGTGTGCCCAGGAAGTCCACACATATGTCAGAATGAAAAAGTATCAAAACAATGTTTATATAAAGCGGAAAACATACTATATTAACACTTACAACTATCAGAGTGTCGCGGAACGGTCACTAATCTTTTCTTCAGGCTCCAACATCACAGGGACGGCTGACTGGGGGTTCCATATGCCAAACACTTCTGAAAAACTTCTGGAAACTCCACTACCTCTTTATCCTTTTTCTGAGCAGCACCTCACTACACACTGAAGTGTGGTGGAAATAGCAAGAGTGAGTCCATGTCGAACTCAACAAATATAACATGGGGTTCATGAGGCTCAAAGGCATAACATAGGTTTATCAGCATGTAGCTTTTAATTAGCATTAATTCAGTATATCAATGATATCAAAGTGTCTCAATGTAACAATAAACATATGATCCATGTGAAATGATTAACGAATAGCAAAAACATATCCATTATTAATGATCAACTATTCCATAAGGGTCCAAGGCCACTCGTGACCGTGAGCACGGCTGTTATAACAGTTTTACACTCTGCAGAGGTTGTACACTTTCACTGTGAGTCGTGATTTACCCTTTCGCCCGAGGTGATCAGCCTCTTGACCCACTACCAAGGAAGGTCGGCAGGGTTCACTATGAAGTCTTTCAAAGGTTCGTCTAACAAGTTAGGGCCGCTAGATTTCACTCGGCAAACAGATGTAGAGCCCCCCTTCCAAATGGCACAATAACACGCAGCCTATACACATGAGGACAGAGGCCGCACTATACCCGATTCGTCAAGCCATTCTTACGCCATAAAGGAATACCACTAACAAGCTAGAAAAGGTCCTTATACTTGACTAAAGCCAGAGCCATTATAGCCCTCACAGTTGTACTGTAAGTCCCGGATTTTCGCTTACAGATGAGTCCTTATGGAGAGTAACAAGAGCACCAAAGTAACCCCATGCTCTAGTACCCTTAAACAGTAATAAAATCATCTTTTATTGTTTATTACATATTCCATTAGTCAAAATACATGATCATAGTTCATGTTAAGCACTAGCCATACTAATCCATGCAGTATAATAGGTATCAAGGAATAAGATCAATACTAAGTCATCCTTAACAAGGAAACATATGCATAATGATATTATTTGCTTATTGTGAATAGGACAACAAGGATAATCCCATGCTATACTTGTCTTGGAACTTGCTTTATACCCAAAACAACTTGCTCTGAAAAACCTCAACTTAATCTTTCATTTGCAACTTCTGGCACTCAGCTTCTGGTCTTCATCTTCGGATCTTCGGTGCTCACAGATAGTCTTTCTTCTACTCGTAGCAACCAAGCACAGTAAACAAACAACAAACACAACTAAGAACATGCATTAAACAAAAGAAACACTTTAAAAGAGAACGCATTAAAGGACACGGTACGTTGCTACAGTCACGAAAACGCAAGAACGACGGATAACGGAGCTACCATTAAAGAGAACACGCGACTATCGAGACGATTACAACATAACGTAGAAGACCGACTATAAACTTAATACATTTTAGTTATTGAAATAAGGTGATAAACATTCTAAAGAAATATTCTAAAATTAGATTAATCAATTGAATTACAAAACTAGGTTTAACCCTGGTCATATTTTATTTATAAGTATTACCGACTTTACAGAGATAAAAGAACATGTGAGAACAATTATTCCAATTATATGAGATATGTGGTTGGGCTAAGTAAATTATAATTTAAACATATTTTAAGTTGCCATTAGCTAAGTTCATGCTTAGTTACAAAGGACTAACGTGACAAGATTATATATTATTTTTAATTATAAAACTAATAACAAGCATATTAATTAATATAATATTCAGCTATATATGGAAAAGTATATGACATGAAAAACATTAGTACTACTGCACAGAGAACGTCGATGCGAATCTAACGCAACTTAATTGGAGCAAAATAGATTTCAAACGAATAAATGCTCGAGGATTAAAGTCATATAACTATGAAGAGCAGATACGTACTGTAATATGAAATTATCTACACAAGTATATCATGTATGTAACGTATTTAGGCTAAGCAAATTTTAATTTAAAATATACTGTACACTAATCATATTAATCAATTTAATATTGAACTATATATATATAAAAAACATGTGGCAACTGAACGAAAGCACTTATGTTTCAAGGTTGAACTAAGCATCTTATAATTCAAAAGAAACATTTAGTTTAATATTAATTAGATTAACATTAATTTAGAACAGACTGCCGTGTTGCTTTTAATTAGAAACTCAATTGCACAAGCATAAATCAAATTAATATCTAACTTATAAATTTTAAAGATGTAAGACATGTTAAACGTGGTTGCTAACACATAACTTCGATCGACACTATTGCAAAACAACAAGAATGGATTTAAACCGGGATTTCTTTTAATTGGAAAACTATTAAATAAATATATTAATCTAATTACTATTTAAATTAATAAATTCATAATCGAGTGACATGATAAACATCGTTACTAATACATAGTTTACGTCGACACAAACACGACACGACGCGAATTGCACGCAAATCGGAACTCTAACGGAAAAGATACGAATTAAACAAGATTTTCTATAGTAGAATAATTCATTAAATACAAGCTCGAAATTTAAAGGTTGAAAACATGGTTAACAGTGACATTAACATGTAGTTTACGAGATTACGAATCTAATGAAATTTGAACGGATTTACAAACCTAGATTACTTTTAATCATAGAACTAATTGCATGTCAATTAAACTAATATTTAATTTATATATGACTAGCATGTAACACGTCTACGCCGACAGCATGTAGCACCAGGCGGCCAGGCTAACCAGCCAGCCGAGAGCGCCTCGCTCTGCCTCTGTTCATGTACGCACGACATTTTTTTAAAAAAACTTATGCAAGGTATGATGCCGCTCTGACACGCATCGCCGCCGTCCCCAGCGACCCGTGGACGACGTCGATCGCTCAAGGGCTCAACTGCTCAAGGCAAGCGGCCTGGATGATGACGCCAGCGTGCACAAGCACAACCATAAGACAATGATACGTACCGTACTGAGGCGAATGGCCTGGCCGGCGCTAGTCCTGTCTCGCCGTTTCTGTCTGCCTAGAAAAACCGTAAAAAAAAATAAAATAAAAAAAGAAGCATGACTAACAAGAGTCGATCTCGGACGTCATGGATAAAATAGTACTCTATGTCACCTCAGATTTCCATTGCAATCACGAATACAACACAGGCAATCCAAAGTAACCATAAATATCAACTCAAATCTACCTGACGATCACGGATACGAGCCTGCTGTTGACGCCCACGGCGATGTGATTGTACGGCATCACGGAAACACGCACCAGTGTCGCGTCGAGGGCGACCACGCAGGGCGTGCGATGGTCTTGGAGGCGTAGAGGAGGAAGCACGAGTTCGGGTGCTGGAGTCGCCGGAGCCTGGCGAGCAGCGACAGGATAAGAAGGGAGAAAATTCTAATTTACTACACGAGAGATTTCTTAAATTAGGGGCTCCTCTACGGTAGTTTTGGTGTGCTTTGCCCATAGGGTAGGTACGTATATATAGGGAGGAAAACTCTCCACCTCCATGTCAACTAGCGATATGGTGCTAAATGACGTTGCACCATCCACCTTTACTAATAGGCCTAATTAATTATTAAAGCCCATTAGTAAATAAAGACATGGGCCTTTGGGCATGAGGAAATCTGAGATATTTTATTATTTTCGGAGTTAATTAATTTCATGGATAAAATAATTCTAGAAAAGTCTAGAATTGAATTTTAAGCCACGAAAAATACCTCGAAGGCTCCGAAAATTTAGGGAAAATTCTCAGAGATATTTTAGAATGAGACGAACCCAAATAAAGTATTTGGAGCTCATGAAAAGATTGATGAAGAGATCAAGGAAAAAGATTAAGCTCACGGAAATTGAAATTTTAAATCCAGAAAATACCAAAAAGTTTTCCGATGAGAAGCAAACGTCGTCCTATGGTAATTTAAAAATAATAGCACTCACCAACACCAAAGACAAGCATCACACAAACACCAGATTATCAAATTAATATGAGAAAGTTTAACCACAATTTTCTATATTTAAATTAGCAGCAACTTAACTTATCTAATAAATTTATTTAGATATTGAAATCATTTATTTTATTTAGTGTTTTCCAAGCACAACCCAAAATTAGAAATTTTGGGGTGTGACATCAGTGGTCTAGCAATATGTGGAAAATCTTTTATGAACTGACGATAAAAACCACAATGACCAAGAAAGCTTCGGATCCCTCTGATAGTTATAGGTGGAGGTAGTTGTTCAATTACTTTAATTTTAGCTCTATCTACCTCAATCCCTCATTCAGGCACCAAGTGTCCAAGCACTATACCCTATCTAACCATGAAATGACATTTTTCCTAATTAAGGACTAAGTGTTTTTCTTCACATCTTTGCAAAACCTTATCTAAATTTTTAAGACAATCATCAAAAGTTTTTCCATAAATAGAAAAGTCATCCATGAAAACTTTTATGATTTCTTTAATCATATCAGAAAATATAGACATCATGCATCTTTGAAAAGAAGCTAGAGCATTACATAATCTAAAAGACATTCTACGATAAACATAAGTTCCATATAGATATGTAAAAGTGATTTTGCTTTGGTCATCTAGATGAATCAGAATCTAGTGATAACCTGAATACCCATCAAGAAAACAAAAGAAAAAGTGGTTCACTAGTCACTCCAACATTTCATCAATGAAGGGCAACGAAAAGTGATCTTTCTTTGTTGCCTTATTAAGTTTTCGGTAATCAATGCACATTCGCCAACCAGTGACGGTTCTTTGGGGGATTAATTCATTCTTTTCATTTTTACAACAGTCATGCCCCCCTTTTAAGGCATAACTAGAATAGGGCTTACCCACTCACTATACGAGACAGGATAGATGATCTTGGCATGCAAGAGTTTTAAGACCTCTTTCTTAACAACCTCTCTTATCGCATTATTAAGCCTACGCTGGGGCTCCCTAGAAGGTATGGAATCTGGATCTGTAGGGATGCGATGGGTGTAAAGAGCAGGGCTGATTCCCTTTAGATCTTGGAGTGAATAGCCAAAAGCAGAATGATGCTTTTCTAGAACAGTTAGCAAGCATAAGGATTCTTCATGAGAGAATTTATCACTTATGATCATAGGACAATCTTGATCATTATTGAGAAAAGCATATCCAAGAACAGAAGGCAGGGGTTTAAGCTCGATGGAGGGCTTGGGCGGTTCTAGCAATTCATCGAGAGGTTTGGGTTCTACGGAGCCTTCGTCTTCTTCCTCATCGATGAAGAACTATGCATCATCTTCAAGGTTGGGTTCAATCAAGTCATCAAGAGATGCAACCTTAACCTCTTCCCCTGGGTCTAGCTCAGGAATTCACTCAATCTTAGCATTAAGAGAGTGAGTGACGGGCATAGAGAGCTCAAAATTTTTTCCAAGTCTTATGTTCCATTTCCCCTTTTTTCCTTTATGGATAAGTCTTTCTATTGGTTGTTCTATCAATAGGTTGAATTCCATAACATCAAAGATATAGAAATTCAAGTGCACTTTGGTTCCATTTACCAAGATAGGAAGGGCACAAAGATTTTCCAAACTTAGAACAATGTGTTCCGAAAGACTTTTTAATAACTTGGTTGTTGGGGCTAATGGCATGTCTTTTAATAAATCATGAGCAAAAATCGAAGACATGATATTGACACCCACAACTGGATTGTAAAGAGCATCGAAAAAATCCTTGTTAATTTGGCAATAAAAGGTAGTAGAAGGTGAATCTAAGTGAATTACTTTAAGAGAAAGCTCTCATTCTTCTAACCATTCATCGCTCATGATGGACACTAGGTCTTTCATTGTCTTTTTATAGAAAGCTTCCTCATAAGGGTCTAAAGGTTCTATAGATGATGATTTTCTAGGATCCTGAGGTTTCCTCATTACGTAGTAATTCGAGGTATTTCCATATTCATCAAAAAGTTCATCCTCGAATTCAAGCATAAAATCTAAAATTAGAGTTTCCTCCTTTTTCGGTGGTTCGGGATCTGGAATAGCTGAAGTTGGTGATGGTTTTGGTAAAGATTCGGGTTCAGCTAATTGGGATTCTTCTTCTAACAACTTCTCTTTCTTCCTGCTAAGATTTTTGTGAGAATGCTTCTCCCCTATTTGATGGAGACATGCATGAACAAACCTCCCATGGCCGTATTAAGATATTCTATGGTTTTTCTGGTAAGTCCCATGAAAAAGTGTTGGAGAAGAATAGGTTCTGGAATGGTAAGGTTAGGGCCAAAATTAAGAGTGTTAAAGCGTTCCCATGCTTTGTCTAGAGATTCTTTCTTCTTTTGTTTAAAAGTTAGAACCTCTACATGAAGTTTGACTGCCCTATAGGTGGGGAAGAATTGTAAGCAAAAGCTAGAGCACAGCGCTCCCCAATCTCCTCAGCTATTCCCAACATTAAGCGAATACCAACGTTTAGCTTCTCCCATCAAGGAGAAAGGAAAAAACTTCCATCGTAAGGTCTCATTTGACATGCCTTCAATGTGTAGACATGCACAGGTCTGCTCAAACTCACATAGGGGAGAATAGGGGTTTTCATCTACTTCGCCAGAAAAAGGTTGATCCTAAACCATGTTGATTAACTGTGGGTGTAGCTCATAGTCAGGTGCTAGGATAGGTTTGGAAGATTCTACTGGCTTTAGGCTAGTGCCCGTGGGTGCACCATATTGGTAGAGAAGGGTGGATACGGGATCCATGATAAAAGGTAAAGATAAAAGAAAAGATAAAATTATAATACAAGATTAAGTTAGACTAAAAGTTAACTCAGCAAACCGTTCCCCGGCAACAGTACTAGAAATGCAGTACTAGAAATGCTTGTTGGTATAAATTAAATGCACACAGAGAGAATATATATATCCACAAGCGCACAGATATTGCGGCAGAACCACATGAATTATGTGGCCCCCATGCGCCTACCATTGTCTTTCATACCTCTGATAGCTGCAAATGCAAGCTAGACAACTTCGGTAGTCTGTCGGGCCTCCTCGGGGAAACCTGAATCATCCACGTTTTACAACTCATATAGGATCAACAAAGGAGTTGTTACAACATTACAACATTTGATATAAAATATCTTACATCAGAATGCGGAATAATATAACTTTAGTTTACAAAACTTGTATAAGTTAAACTTTAACCTAAGTTCCAAAAGATGAGTAGACAGCAGAAGCATCCGAGAAGAAAACATCTAAAGTAGAAGAGGTAGCCAGACCATGTTGAGCCCACCGACATGACCTCACTAAACTGCTCAAGTCAAAACCTACAACAGGTTTTAACAAACCCTGAGTACTTGAGGGTACTCAACAAGTCTTACCCGATTAAAGAAAAGACTCTAAGGATATGCTAGCTTAAAGGTAAGGTAGAAGCATTTCCAAAGGTATCCAATGGTGGATCTAGGGACAAAAAAAATGGTGGAAGGTATTCCAATGGTGGATCGTGTGGAGCAAGTTTGTGATGGTTACACTTTGGGGAAACAACACCGCACGCCATTTCCAAAGGTATCCTCTTACAGAGCTGAAAAGGGCCTAGAGTTGTTTCATGCTGATTTGTGTGGATAAGTGAGACCACCAACAGTAGGTGGGAAGTCTTTCTTTTTGCTAGTAGTTGATGACTTCAGTAGATATATGTGGATTGAGCTGTTGAGATCGAAGGATGAAGCTTTGGCTTACCTGAAAAGATCAAACAGAGAGCTGAAGTTGATCAGGAGGGCAGGTTGAAGGCTCTGAGAACAGACCATGGTGGTGAGTTCAACTCAATCTCTTTTACTGTTTTCTGTAATGAGCAAGGCATCAAGCACTACACAACCACTCCCTATTCTTCCCAACAAAATGGAGTGGTTGAGCGTCGAAACCAATCTGTGGTGGAGATGGCAAGGTGCATGCTAAAAAGCAAAGGAGTGCCAACAAAATATTGGGAAGAGGTTGTCACAACAGCAGTCTATCTACTAAAATAGAGCTCCAACAAAAGGTCTACAAGTCAAAACTCCATTTGAGGCATGGCATGGGAAGAAACCACGAGTTGATCATTTGAGGACTTTTGGTTGTCTTGCTCATGTAAAGAAGATTGGACCAGGAATCACAAAGTTGTCTAACAGATCCACTAAGATGGTTATGTTAGGCTATGAGGCAGGAACAAAAGGGTACAGACTGGTAGATCCATCCATAGAGAAATTACATATCAGTCGTGATGTGGTGTTTGAAGAAGAAGCAGCTTAGGACTGGAATGAAGACAGAAATGTCACTGAAACTGCAACTGAAACTTTCACAGTTGAGTTTCAGAAACTGTAGATGGTCCGACAATACAGGAACCGGCTATTTCAGGTCCAAGTAGTGGGAGTCTAGGTGCTGAGGCTACACTACCACCTACACCACAGTCTCCTGCAACACCAGTGTTTCCTCAGGCTCAATCTTCCAATGCTAGTGCAGGCTCAGTTGCAAATGGAAGTCCACATTCAGAAAATTCAGGTAGTAGTGAAGGAGTGCCCCTTAGATACCATTCACTGAATGATTTGTTTGACTCAACTGATGAGATACATGACTTTGAGTACAGTGGGTTGTGTTTACTTGCTGCTGATGAACCAGTGAGTGTGGAGAGTGCTCTAGGTGAGCAATGTTGGAGAGAGGCCATGGATTCAAAACTTCAGGCCATTGAAGACAACAACACCTGGTTGTGGTTAGATTTGCCAAATGGGCATCAGGCCATAGGTTTGAAATGGGTGTTCAAGGTGAAAAGGGATGCAGCTGGAAATGTAGTGAAGCACAAAGCAAGTCTTGTAGCAAAGGGATATGCTCAGAAAGAGGGGGTGGATTTTGATGAGGTGTTTGCACTTGTGGCCAGATTAGAGACAGTGAGGGTTTTGTTAGCCTTGGCAGCACATGGAAATTGGGAGGTGCATCACATGGATGTGAAATCAGCTTTTTTGAATGGGGATCTTCAGGAAGTGGTGTATGTGCATCGGCCACCTGGTTTCCAAAATTCAGAGAAGGCGAGTAAAGTGTTGAGGTTGAACAAGGCTTTGTATGGTTTAAAACAAGCTCCCAGAGCTTGGAATGCTAGATTGGATTCAGAGTTAGTCTCTTTGGGGTTCAGTAAATGCAAGGTGGAGCATGCTGTTTATAGAAAGGGAGTTTGTGATTCTCTGCTGGTGGTGGGAGTTTATGTGGATGATTTGATCATTTGTGAGTAAAATCACTGAATTTAAGCAGCAAATGATGCAGACATTTAACATGAGTGATCTAGGATTGCTCAGCTATTATTTGGCCATGGAGGCCAGACAAGAAGAAAATGCAATCACTATCTGTCAGAGATCTTATACAGCAAAAATAGTGGAGCAGTGTCAGATGACTGGTTGCAATCCCACAGATACACCAATGGAACAAAGAATTAAGCTCACCACTGCAAAATTGGGAACTGAAAGAGATGTAACTCGCTACAGAAGCATTATTGGAAGCCTCAGATATCTGGTTAACACTAGACCTGATTTGTCATTTTCAGTTGGTCTAGTAAGCAGATTCATGGAAGCCCTAGGAAGAGAGCATTGGTCTGCTGTGAAAAGAATAGTCAGGTACATTGCAGGCACACTTGGCTATGGAATTAGTCTCAGGAAAGGAGGTGGTGCTGAACCGTCTTTGCTTGGATATACAGACAGTGACTGTTCTGGAGACCTTGTGCACAGGAAGAGTACCTCAGGCATTTTGTTCTTCCTCGGCATGAATCCAGTGACATGGTCATCTCAAAAGCATAAAGTTGTGGCCTTATCATCATGTGAGACTGAATACGTTGCTGCTGCTCTTGGAGCCTGCCAAGGTGTGTGGCTCAGCATGCTGATTGCTGATAAATACCAAAGGAACTGCACAAAAGTTCAGATTGATGGTGGACAACATGTCAGCAATAGAACTAAGCAAGAACCCAGTGTATCATGATAGAAGCAAGCATATAGATTCTCGCTATCACTACATTCGTGACTGTATTGAGAAAGGCGTGGTTGATGTGGATCACGTTGGGACAGATGATCAGCTCGCTGACATTCTGACGAAGCCGCTGGGCAGGGTCAGGTTTGTTGAGCTGAGGTCGAAGCTAGGCGCCGTTGAAGTCCAACAGGATTAAGGGGGTGATTTGTTATCTTTTCAATAAGTTTGTTTTAGCCTTTGTTGTAATCCCGTTGAACCTGTTTTACGTTTCCAGTATTTTTGTTTAGTTGGCGTAGAATCGCAGGTGGGCTGGTGCTGTGCTCAGTCCACGCCGTGACCACCAGGTGGGTCTTCACCGTCGCGACGCCGTGCTGCGCATGCCCATGGTCGATCCAGAAAAGAAGGAGATCGTGGAGCGTGTCGCGCGGCGGGGTGGTCGGGCTTCAAGCCCATGTATCCGTCTATGTAAGGCAATGAAAAGACCCAGAAAAAGATGCGGCAGTTGCCCAGTGAAAAGTGAAAACTCATCGTGTTCATCCAGTTTTCGTGTGTGTGCGTGTCTGTTCCATCTTCTGAACTAGCCGCGGTGACCGTGTCCGAGCGTCGCCGCCGCCGTCGATCAAGGGACTGGCTGTCACGGCCTGGTTCCAACACTGCCCTGCTAAGCGCTCGCTGACATATACATAAAGCATCTAATATTTACAGCGTCCAAAACATTAGCATACTACCAGAAACAGGTGGAGCCCTGAAGGAAGGAGGCTCTAAAGCAATGCATCAATCAAGAGGTCTCTGGTCACCTGCCATCAGAGGAAAGACGCAACAGCAGAAGGCTCAAGAAAAGATCAAATAACAGAAACAGAAGTTGAAAAATGCCCTGCAGATAATTTACTGCAGGGCCAGCAGCAACTCCAGTGCCAACAAGCCTCCTTAGTCTTGCACAGGTCACTCGGATTGCCGCCTCCATTGGTGTCTTCTCTAGAGTAGAATATGCTCCGCCATGTCTTCAGTAGCAGCATCATCACCATCGATGACCATGTCATCCGTTTCAGTCTCAGGAAGCAGTGAAGCATCAGTCTCGTGAATTGGCGCATTTGCATTATTGGCTGGAGCTGGTGCTTCCTCCGCCACTAAGTTTGCTGTACTGGTTTTAGTTTCCTCAGACAGGTTTGCTGCATTTGGTGGGAGGGGCTTTGTAGATGCCACTGGAGCAGACTTTGAAGTTGTTAGACGCCTGACCATGGTGGTAGCTGGAGCAGCCTGTATTTCCTGTGACTGCGATGTAACTCCGAGTTGCCGAGCAGCAGCAGAGGCTGCTCTCTGAAGCGTTATAGGCTGTTTCGGTGGCGTCTGTTGCTGCTGTTGGGGTCGTGATTTCTGCTGTTTTTGAGACTGTGGTTGCTGTATCAAAAAAAGATTCAACAAAATAACCTTAGAAAATAGGAGATAACTACAATAAACAAGATATAAAAACATAGTTATTTATTAGTGATTAAGTTGATGCTGCTAGGCATGCTTCAAATATCTCGTTAGCCAAGGATGTGAAATTAGAAAGGGAAAAAGAAAATCATCGCATTTCTTTTATTTTACAACCATATAAGACTTTCCATCATATCATCGAAATGTCTACCATATTGTGTACCATTTTCTCAAAATATCTAAACATGTTAGATATAATGATCAGTAAACATGGCATGTTGCAAGAAGTCTAAACTTCATTTTTCCAATTGTGATAGGCCTATCTTTGTTCAGAATAGGATAAGTAAATGTCGAATAATGTATTACATCTGCTGATAAAAACCGAGTAGTATTTCTTATTTCACAACATGACTACATTACTAAACTATCAGAAAAAGGAAAACCACCACGGCTGAAGAAAAATTTGTCATTGATATCACCTTGGATTAACTTCACCAAACGACGACAGTGTTGCTTAACATTTAAGGATTTTTACACTTGTTTTGTCCACAAATGTTTGGCTGCCAAATAGGGAAGACAAAATGTATCCATTATGGGTTTGCTTCAGAGTACAGATACCTGAGCACCAGTTGAAAGAAAAAAAAAATAGTTCTGGACCACAGTGCTAAGCTGGTATGAGTACAGACTGGTGTCATAATGACACTGTGATCCACACATGTCCCAGACAAATGTCATGCCAGTGTCTTATCACTTCTGAGTAGCTTTTCCATTTGAAAGTACATTATTGGGGGCACCTCAAGGGACAAAGACATGATATTTCCCATTAAGGCACTTTCTGACATGTGTTAGTAAGGGTGCAATCGATGGCCTTAATTTTGGCAGTAGCTGGAGAGAGAGTTGTCTCATAAATTTCCCCACATAACAGATTCTGAAACTTAAATGGAATCTTATATGGTAACAATTCTGAAACTATGTCCAAGACAGTTCAGGTAAAGGCACTCGCAATGGTAGTATCTCTCTAGTTCTAGGTTCAAACCAGCCTCCTTGCAATGTTAAGCAAGGATACGGCTGTCAATAAATTCCCTTTAATGGGTAAACACTCAAGCTGTTTACACATTAATAGATGCAATCACTACACCAAAAAATTGGAAGAACCATGTGTGAAACCATTTAAACCAAGTAAGAGGAATTTGTTTTGTCATGTCTATCATGGATTCAAAGAAGTGAACCAATGAAGGACTTCATGATGGAGTTAACGAGGTGGTAGGAACAATTAGGATTAAACATTTAAACCTTCTAGTATGTTATTAAGAGTCTGATACATATGAGGTTTCAATGTGCCTAATAAAAAGACAGGTGCGCATTAAATTTGGCATTCAACCTTAGGGATAAAACCAATCACAGCTAATAGAATGAGTTTTTGACTTTATGACCTTCAGATATCATATCTAAAACCATTAGTTAGAGGAGTCAAAAGGTGGTTTCCAATATGTATTCAGGATCAAACCAAGTTTCTTTTTTAAGAAAATCCATGTATGTTTAGGTACACAATGTTCATATTCAAACACAAAACATATGCAACAGGCAAAGATACATAGAAAAGTTTGGGTGAATGCACAAACCTATTAATGTGGAGAATGAAACTTACAGATAAAGATAGTCGAAGCACAGAAATAGATTATGTGACATCAAGGATACAAAAATCAGTCTTAGCAAGAGCAAAAACTGGTTTAAATGGATATAACAGGTGAAACAAGCATTTTCTTCAATACCTACCTCAATACAACTCCAATTTTCATGAAATGAATATTGATATGTCACATTTTACTCTCGCACCTGTGAAGAATGTGGTCTAGATAACTGAGATGGTGACTGTAGTGCAGCTATATACTTCAAAATACTGAAGAGTGTATTTTGTCCCAGAGTCGCAGACTTTTGCCAGTAAATGATAAGCATATCGCTAGCTCTTGCTCTAGACTCGAGAATATTACGATCGATGTCATTCTCATGCTGAGATATGTATGGCCTAAAGAAGGTCTCATAGACATAGTTTGTTCCCTGTAATAAGTGCATACATCAGTACAAGCCTTGTGCAGAAACAAAAACATCAAGTTTGGCGTGAAAAAAAAGTTTGGCGTGAAAAAAAAAATCAAGCACCTTTGTCTTCGGGCACCATAAGTATATAAAGAATATTAACTTGGCTTCTGAGTACAGTGGTAACCTTCCATAAGATCATTAGCAAACAAAAGTTTAGACAGTTTATAATCATGACAAGGAAAATCCAATGGACTCTTACCATGATATGGTAACATCCCCAAATCTTTCCAAGACAGTTAACAGTGAAACTAAAATCCTGGACACATGAAATATATAGTCAAAATTGTATTCATGTGGCACATCTGAACTCAAGCATTGAAAATAACATCTGACCAATATTGACACAAAAAAATGAGATGCTCAATCTCAGGCTTGTTCAGCTCCACGGTCTTGTAGCATTCATAAGCAGGATAAGCATAGCACATGAGGGACAGGAGTGGGAGATCCCCGTAAGCCTCCGCCCTCCGGTCTCCGCTCGTTCCGGACGCGGACGCGGCGGCGCCGGCGTCCGCTGCCCGCACGCGGCCGGATGGCCTGCCCTCGCGGCGCCCCTGCTGCCTGCTACAGCCTGCACTGCGCCCGCGCGCGCCGTCCACGCCCACAGCAGCACGCGCCGCCTGGGCCCGCCGCATCCGCCGCCGTTGACGCGCCGCCCGGCGCGGGTGACGACGCAGGATGACCGGCGGTTGAGATTCAGCCTGTCTTCTCCTTCGACTGCGTCCGGATGAATCCATCTGTTGCTTCGTGCCACTGAGTGTGCCAGTTCCGTGGCTCCCTCCCGCTGCTGCCGCCCGCCCATCAGTCACCACAGCCTCTGTCCGCAGGCACGCACGCGGACCTCTGCCCGCCTCCAGACGCCTCGCTCGTCCACCCTCTCCACCTTCGCCAGCGGAAGCCCATCATGCGAGTGCCTTCCACCGTTCTGGATCTGCTGGAGCAACAGCAAGGCGGCCCTGCCATCCTTCCGGCGTACGGAGCAGCAAGTCATGGCTCGTCGGGATTGCTCTCCAGGCTCTCTCATTGAGCTAGAGCAAGATCCTGGCCTCGCAGCTCTGGTCAGGGATTGGGACTTCTCTCCTGGTAAGCGCTTCGAAGCTGGTGTGGTTCGCAAGTTCGCATCTTCAGTGCACCACCCCTCTTCTTCTTCGAATGGGTCTTTCTTCATGCTTGCTGTTTTTCGTCGCTACCTCTTCCGGTTGACTGAATACTCAGTGGCCTTGGCTCTGCACTCGTGTTTGGGTGGTACACCTGCTGGTTTCCATGTGTGCTTTGCAAGTGATCGCCATTTTCGCTTCTCGGTTGCTAACAAACATGTGGGCTACTTGATTCGTAATCTCAAAAGAGTCACCAATGAGCATTTTGACGTCTATTTCTATCTATGGCGTGATGGAGGTGATGATTGGGTGAAAGAAAAAAGAAGATGGGAGAAAGAAGAAGAAAATAGCTGGACAGTTAGGGTCAGTCGCAAAAGCAAGCGCCAATCTGCTCAGAAAAGAGTTTCTTTTCATCACAAGCTTGTTCAAGATTCACCGATCTTCAAATCCTCTCCACGAGAGCTTTCTTCAGTGATCAAAATTGGTAGCATATACTGTCCTATCTCTGACAATCGCTGCATAGTTCAAATGACTCTGCCCAGCTCTTCTCTGGATGAACAAACTTCTATCAGTATTTCAAATGGTGTTCAAACAGCTGCTCTTCATGGTGGTGATGTTCAAGGGACCTCAATGATTAATTGTGGAGATGTTCCAGTTCGTAAAGTGTTTCAAAATCTCAGAAAAGATCTCTTCTTTAGATTTGAAGACATTCAAGCCACCAGCAAGCAGCAGCCAGAGGTGATCAATGCTGGTTCCTCTTTCAAAGGTGCCTACTCTGTTTCCCACACTGGTTTCCATGTGCCTTCCCTCTCTCGTTGCTATTTCAAATGCCTAAGTCCTAGCCACCTTGTCAGAGACTGTTGTGGGCAACTTCGATGCTTATTTTGCTTTAATTATGGACATAAGGCTCGATTTTGTGCTAAAAGGAGAGAGAGTCTTAATTACAAATGGATTCTGAAGCCTGATAAACCCTCCTCCCAAGAAAAGGCAGCAACTAATCCTATTCAGTGGTCCTTTGGCCCTAATGCCCTGAGCAACTCTTTGCATCCCTCTCCTCCCCCTACAGACTCACTACCCTCACTTCACCCTCTTCCCTTAGAAGCCCAAGTGACTACAAATGAAGACTGGAGGGTGCATGATCAAGATTCTGGAGTATCTCAAAATGACTCTTCCCCAATGGCCCAATTGATTGTTCAAGCAGGAAGTGATGCTGACACTAAAGTTGACATTGAACCTTTGCAGCCTTGCGTCTCCAGCAGTGGGAATGATCAGAACCAAGATGTTATTGCCCTACCTGCTCTCCCCAACCCACCTTCTCTTGCTGTCTAAGGCAATCAACCTCAGAGGGACAGGGATAAAAAAACAGCAATAGTCAATTTTCTCGCTGAAGGAATAAAGCAACTGATCAACAACCACCCTACTAGTGCACCCAGACTTGTTAGAAGCAGTGCAATACCAAGCTCCTTAATACAAACTGATTTGTCTGCGTTGGGTCTCCGTTCCCTCAACATAGCTATCAACATTCCTAAGAAGAACACTAATTTCATCCCCGCTGTAGCTTCAGACCATCTGCAAACCACTCAGAATTATGAAGACTGCCAGCATGATACAAGCACGGGAACCCAACCAGTAGTTTCTCTTATTAGCCTGGCTCCTACCATCAGAGTGTACTACAGAAAGAAGTATAAGGACAAGATCAGAGTGCTACAACAGCAACATGTGCATGAAGATAGTGTTTTTGGCAACAGATTAGAAGATTTTGTCCCTGCTGTTCCTACATGTCCTGCAAATGGAGCAGAATGCAGCAAGAATGCTACAAAAATGAGGAAATACAACACTCCGGTATCTACCAAAGCACTCTGTAGAAGCTCAAAACTCAAGGTTAAGCTCGATGGCCATAAACCCAAAGCTGCTACACCTGTGCAAAGGCATGCCAATAAAAACAAAGTTAAAAGCAGGAAGGTTGTTCCACAACCTGATTTGCTGGAGAACATTCTTCTGCCCTCTCAATGTCAATCTATTGAATTTCCTGGGCTTTCTGATATTTCCAACTGCAAGGATTCTGGTACTGCATTTCCTGAAATTCCTGTCCTTGAAATCCAGAAGTTGGCAACAGAGAAATGTCGCATCGCTCCCTCGGAGGTGATGGCAGAGCTGCTTCTTGCTTCAAGGCCAGTTGAAGCAAACTCCAATGGGAGCAGCACCAGTGATCTTCAACTAGAAGTACCAGAATCCTTCAATGCTATCAATAGGAACAACAACAACACTAGAAGTTGGAATGTTTTAAACTGGAACATTAGAGGTTTGAACTCGGACGACAAGTGCAATGCTATCAAAGAAAAAATAGAGGAAAGTGCATGTGCTGTTTTTTGCATTCAAGAAACCAAACGCGATCACTTTGACCACTCCTTCATAAAAAAATTAGCTCCTAAACAATTCAATAAGTTTGCCTTTTCTCCCTCCGAAGGTACTTCTGGTGGTATTCTTATGGGATGGAATAGTTCAATCTTTTCTGGTGAAGTGATCCAAATAAACAAATTTGTAGTCATAGTCAAGTTCACCTCTATGTATAATGGACAAGTTTGGAATCTCATTTCCATCTATGGACTGTGTCAAGGTCCTGACAGAGACAACTTTGTCCAGTGGCTCAATAATCTCCATCTAGATGCTGAGGATAACTGGATGCTAGTAGGTGATTTCAACTTTTATAGATCAGTCTCTGATAGAAATAGAGATGGGGGAAATATGAATGATATCATACTTTTCAATGAGATAATCAGTAATCTTGGGCTTCTTGAAATCCCTCTAAAAGGGAGAAACTTTACTTGGAGTAATATGTAGATTGATCCACTCCTTGAGCAAATTGATTGGGTCTTCACAACGACCAACTGGACATGTGATTTCCCAAACACTCTTCTTCTTCCATTGGCCAGGCCAACCTCTGACCACATCCCATGCAAAATTTAGATTGGCACCTCAATCCCAAAGGCTCAAATCTTCAGGTTTGAAAATTTCTGGGTGGAACACCCTGGTTTCTTTGATCTGGTTCAGTCAGTTTGGAACACAAATGTCAGAGCCAGCAATAGTGCATCAAGAATCGCTGCCAAGTTCAAGCGCCTAAGAGCAGCACTAAAAAAGTGGAGCAAAAGCCTATCAAATCTGAATATCTTAATAAAAAATTGCAACTCTGTTCTAGAAGTACTTGATGCCCTGGAGGAACAAAGACCCCTCTACATTCAGGAATACAATTTTAGGAAAATCCTGAAGGAACATATCCTCAAGCTCCTCCGATACAAGAAAGAATATTGGAAGAAAAGATACACTGTCAGATGGACTAAGCTTGGGGATGAGAGCACTAGTTTCTTTCATGCTGCTGCAACTGAGAGATACAGACTGAATACCATCACCTCTCTTGAAACTGAAGATGGTAGAACTGTTTATGATCATAGTGAAAAGGCTGCCTTGCTTCTGGAGGAATATAGGCATAGAATGGGATGCACTACAAATCATGTAATGCTATATAATCTAAGCCAATTAGTTGAATCAAGAGAGGAGCTGGAGCAACTGTCAAGACCTTTCACCATTGAGGAGATTGATGCAGTAATCAAGCAAATGCCTACTGATAAAGCCCCAGGACCAGATGGTTTCAATGGATTCTTCCTCAAGAGTTGCTGGGAAATAATAAAAGAGGACTTCTACACCCTATGTTGTGACTTCTTCAATGGCTCATTGGATCTTCGGGCCATAAATAATTCCTTCATCACCCTCATTCCCAAAACAAACAACCTTGTTAATGTGAATGACTTTAGACCCATATCTCTTCTAAATTGTGTCCTCAAAATCATTACAAAGCTTATGGCTGACAGGCTCTAATCAAAGATAATCCCCCTCATTCACACTAATCAATATGGCTTCATTAAGACCAGGACAATACAGGATTGCCTTGGTTGGACATATGAATATATTCATCAGTGCCGGCACTCTAAAAGGGAAATTGTCATTTTGCAACTGGATTTCACAAAAGCTTTTGATACTGTGGAGCACAATGTGATTCTCCAAATGATGTTGCAGCTTGGCTTTGATAACAAATGGTGTGACTGAACTCAAAGAATTTTAGCCTCTGGTTCCTCATCAATACTTCTCAATGGTGTTCCTGGAAAACATTTTCATTGCAAGGGTGGAGTCAGGCAGGGAGACCCTCTCTCTCCCCTTCTGTTTGTGTTGGCCGCCGATTTGCTTCAATGCATTATTAATAAAGGCCATAAAGATGGTTTGTTTGAGCTCCCAATTCCCTCCTATGAGATGACCCAATACCCTATCATCCAATATGCTGATACACTATCATAATCATGAAAGCCTCTCAGAGAGAACTCTTCACCTTAAAAGGCCTCTTGGAATCTTTCTCTCAGTCAACTGGGCTCAGGGTCAATTTCAAAAAATCATGCCTAATTCCTTTGAACCTCTCCCCTGAGAAAGCTCTCCAGTTGGCTGGTGTGTTTGGATGCAAACTTGAGTCTCTACCTTTCACTTATCTTGGATTGCCAATGGGAACTACCAAACCTAGAGTTGACCACTTTGGATTTATCATGAACAAGGTGGAAAGAAGGCTTACAGCTACTTCAAACTTCTTATCCCATGCTGGAAGGCTGGAATTGGTAAACTCAGTACTCTCTTCATTACCAACATATGCAATGTGCTCTTTGCAGCTGCCAGTTGCAGTCCTTGAATACATTGACAGAGCTAGACGACACTGCCTTTGGAGAGGATCTGACATCAATGCCAAGATGAAACCCCTAGTAGCTTGGAAAAAATGTTCTAAACCAAAAAGAAAAGGTGGTCTGGGCATCATTAACCTTAGAAGTCAAAATTCCCTCCTGCTTAAACACTTGGACAAATTTTACAACAAGAAGGAGGTTCCCTGGGTGAAATTAATTTGGCATGCACATTATTCTAATGGGCAGATTCCTCATGCTACAACCGAAAAAGGGTCTTTTTGGTGGAGAGATATTTTAAAGCTTTGTGATCTTTTCAGAGGTATTGCAAACTGCAACATTGGAGATGGGTCTACTGTCCTATTCTGGTCAGACCTATGGAATGGCAATGTAATGCAAATCAAGTATCCTAAACTTTTCTCTTTTGCAAGGAACAAAAAAAATCTCAGTTTCACAATTTTTGACAAACAACAATCTGGACCAATTTCATCTCCAATTATCAGAACAAGCTTATCAAGAATATCAAAGCCTCCAGGGTTATATTCAGAACATCCAAATTCAACCAAACACAAAAGATTCATGGCATTACATCTGGGGGACCAACAGATACACATCCTCAAAATTCTACAATTTCCCTCATAGGAATATTCACCCCCCAGCACCCTTTATTTGGATTTGGGACTCTAAATGTTGCAACAAGCTCAGAGTCTTTTCATGGCTACTTCTTATGGATAGGCTAAACACAAGAAACATCCTAAAGAGGAAGAAGCATAAGCTAGAAGGCAACAACTATAGTTGTGTTCTATGCAGCAACAACGTTGAAGAAACTGCCTTTCACTTGTTCTTCAGCTGCCCCTTCAGTCAAGCCTATTGGCGGCTCTTAGGAATTCACTGGGACTTTGCAGGAGATTTTTTTTCAAATGATGAGACAGGCAAAACAGCAGTTCCAACACTCGTTTATGGAGATCTTCATCATTGCTGCTTGGCAGATTTGGAAGCAAAGAAACAACATCATCTTTGATGGGGGCCATCCTTCCCTGGAGTCTTGGAAGCGCCTCTTCTGTGAAGAAGCCAGATTGCAGGCTTGTAGATTTTGTGAAAACAAACGTCATGAGTTCCTCCTCTGTATAGATTCCCTCTCCTAGTTTCGCAGGTCTCCTTGCGTGTTCTGGCTTGGCTGCCCCTTCAGTCAAAGTTGCTAGCAGCATTGGGGCTTTCAATGGAATTTGGCTGCAGGTTCTTCCAAATGATGGTACAAGCAAAGCAGCAATTCCAGAGGCCAAACGAGCTGCTTTTCTTCTTTGTGTAGAGCTTCTTGTTTTCTTCTGCTTTGTTTCTCTTTGGCCTTCTTAGGCCAGCTCCTGCTGTCTGGCATCTTGCCAAACATGTTTGTACAGTTCTTTTTCGCCTTTTTAATAAAATCTCTACAGTGGGGGCCTCCCCTGCTGTATTTAATGCTAAAAAAAAAGGATAAGCATAGCCAAAGGCCATCCTACAGCACGAAATTGGCGCATGAGCACCAAAACATAAATGATAAAGAAAAATAACAATATTGGCACATAAACACCAAAACACTAGGAAAAGAAATCTTGCCTAGTTCATCCACAAAAACAATTGATAAAACAGACCACAGCTAACCATCACAGAGATGCACCAAACAGGTTTCGTGAGGACCCATAAACTGAAGAGCGCACACATTTAAATTGTCCTCGTACCCAGTAAATAAATCTAGGAAAACCACCCCCAAAAATAGAGCAATGAGCACTGCAGATCACAGGAAACTAGCATGGAAAATATCATGTAGCATTTCAATACATTTGATTATTACATAGAGCTTGAAGATCGTGACAGCAATTTGATTTTGTTATTAATGGTTGACTGAAAAAACTTGTAAAAATCACAAGATTCAAAATAACTGAAGTTTGCCGTGTATATGTTATCTGCTTCAGGCTCCTCAATAACAAAAGTAAAATACATAGATTTTTCTCCATGCCCTACTCCACAGAAGAAGATTGCAGACAGATCGATAGAAGGTACACATTTCAATGAGTTTAGATAAACAATTTTTAGCTAAAATGGCAAGAAAAGAATTGGTCCTCAATTACATTCCCGTGGTCAAAACCCACTATATCCGCACGATTCATATATTATCATGTTGTAGGGGTTTGGGATCTTACAGCAGAACCCTGGAGAGGAATCCGCCCAACATCTGGTCCCGATCTCTCTGAGTAGAGATCCAGTGAGACGGAAATAAGCAGAAACAATCAAGAAACCTGCGCAGCAGGATGTAGGAAGACGATGTAAAGATGGATTGCTTGACCGACCTTGCTGAAGAGAGATCCAAAGGAAATGCAGCAGATTGTATCGGAGGATGAACAGCTCTCTCCCTCTCTACAGGAAAGAGGCAAGCGGCCGAGAACGCCGAGGTAGAGAGAAACCCCCGTGACCCACTCCAACGTCCCCTACTCAAAACCCACTCCAACGTCCCCAACTCAAAAATCTGGCCAACGGCTGCTTCTCGCTATCTGCCTACCCTGTCACGTGGTTAAAAAAAAATCTTTTCCTCGTGTGCCATTATAAAATTTCAAAGAAAAAATCATTGATCGTGCAACTAGTCCAAACTTTTTTTTCCTTCATGTCACTTCGTCCATATTCCTTTCGATTTTCACAGTTTGGCAGCTCTAACACATGGGTTCGACCTGTCAAAATGTCCAAAATATCCCCTCTCCCAATCCTATTTTCTGCACGTCCGCGCCACCCCTCTCGGTGCTCACTATGGACCTCGCGTCGTGGCTCCATGCCACGGGTCGCTTCCACCTCCCGCCGCTCCACATCTCCAGCAGCACGCCCATCACACTATCGTTGTTCTCGCCCACGCCGGCGTTGCGGCTTTCCACCAAGGTCCGGTACCCCTTCTTTGTGGTCTCTGCCCCTACCAGCCCCAAGCGCGAGCACCTAGACACCATCCCCGAGTGCAACAAGACCGACATCTGCTCCACGGTCAACTTCGGGCCATGGATCAGCATCTAGTTGTTCCAAGTTCATTGGTGCATGTATGACTAAGTTATTGATTTACCAAATTTTATGCTTGTTAAATGATTTATAAATAATAGAAGCGTGTAAAAATGGAAAATAGGATTCCACTACCTTTGTATAGTGTTGTTATGCCTTCTAAACACTTAATATGGCCATGTGTTTACAGAAAATATTGAGTTACGGATTTATCTTTGATCTTACATGCTTTATTGCAATAAAAACTTTAATAATTAATCTACTAAACCTGAGCATGTAATCTTTGTGCAGTTGTCGTGTTTTGATAACATCTCTCACCCATAAAAATCTCAGCTTCAAACTAGATGTTTGCCACACCACCTAAAAATTAATATATGTTTAATTTTAGCCATAACAATAGAAGTTTACAAGTGTTTAGAGTTATATGTTTCTTGTAATGCTAACATTGCTTATTAGTGAAGTAGTGTGACGTTTAGCTTCATCAAGAATGCTTTGGAGATGTATGTAAGGCCTATGTGTATTCCCTCCTGTTAATAGAATAAGTAATGCCTATTTGGTCTATGTGATGACTTCTTACATGTGGTTGCTTGAGTAACTTAAAATGTGACTTGGGTTTGATCATTAGCTCGTTTAGAATGCGTGGGATGTACTCTTGCTGCTGCTAGTTTCGCATGAACACAGGAAAATGCTTTATTGCAGTTTTCTCTGTTATGCTTGTTGTCCAATGTTGCTCATCCAACCTTTTAATAAGTGCTCTTATTCTTGTTTAAGTATGTATCATGTTTGTTTGCTCTTTTGGGCTGAGTACGTGGTACTAGTTTTGGTCTAATTAAATGGTTTATATGTGTGTACTCTTGATAAGAAACCAAGTGAAGAACTTGGTTACACGTGCTGAAAATGGCTGCATGTGTAGTTTCTGTTGTAGTTATAATTTCGTGATGAAAATAATGTTTTCTCTAAAACTTGTCAATGCAAGAGTTATAGATAACTTGTATATCTTTGTTGTCCTAATTTTTCATGATTTATACCAATATGTTTGGGAGTTATGGAATTTACAAATTCTGCTCGCAAAAAAAATGGAATTTACAAATTCCCTGTCAGGTTTTGCATGTGTTCTGTACAAATCCAAAAGGTTGTGCTTTTTGACTTAGTTAACCTTTGAATCATATCTTGGTGACAACAATAGAGTTGTAGTACTTTTCCTAGGATTTCCAAAATATCAAGGAACACAACTTTTGGTGGATTAGAACTCCAGATACAAATTTCAGAAGTTCCTGACAGAATTTTGTCCATGTTTGAGCAGATCTACTTCTTTGTGTTTTTCAACCATGTTAACTGTTGAATCATCTTAAGATGATAATAAGAAAGTTGTAGAAAATTTCTTAAAACTTTCAGAAAGTTTAAGAATACCTTTGTTGGATGCTTATAACTCTAGTTATGATTAAAACAAGTGACTGTTATACTGAAGCCCAGAAAATGCTTAGCCTAAGCTATCTCCACCAAATAAGCCTTACGTATTCTTGGAGTCATTTTATTTTTCTCTTATTAGGTAAGTCTAGCAGAGTACAATTGAATACTTAGAGTTTTTATCCCAGCTTGTTGCAGGTGAAGCATTGTATCCTGGTGTTGTGCTTGCTGCCTCGGCCCTGCTAAGGGTGATGAGTTAGGTGCCAGTGGGCTCGGCTGATTTCTATATATTTCTCGTCTATGCTTTTCTTGGAGGATATCACATAAGCTAGCAATGTATTTGGGAACTTATGTTGTTGTAATCATTTAAAAGTTATGTTGTTTTAACTTATCAGATTGCATCTTGGTATTGTATTATTACTTATGAACTCAATTTTGTAATATTATTTTTACTGCAAACTCCTTGTATGTGATGTGTATTTGCTTAATCGAGTCCGATCTTGGTTGTGATGTGGCTTTACTGAGGTCCTTTGTGACACTCGATGGACTACCGAGTTTATATAAGTGATGGTATGTGCGTTCTAACGTTCTTAGCGGGGTAGTCATACTTGACCTTATATAAATTGGATGGTTCTGTCACATATAAGCCATGTGGAAATGGATTTTGTGCCCGCTTGACTTGCGGCGAGGCAACAATGGAGGTACTGTGGTGGCTGACGCGTCCTTTTGGAGGAAAGGCTGCGGGGCTGTCCCGGTCGAGTGTGCTGGCATTGGCGTTCGTAGCAGAGGTGCCCTCAAGCCAAGCTATGCGAGTTTGTAGAACAAAGGTATGTTTACTTCTTCGATTATTATAGGACTATATTTTCTGTACACGATAAAGTATAGTACACATAAGGAAAGACTATTCTGTATAAATTTCAATTTAAATCAACGCTTGCTACACCAAAAAAGAAACTCTATTTTGTCACACAAAAATAGAAAACCAAACTGTCCCATATGAGGATATGAACAAATGCACATATTACTGCTCTCGAAGATTGTATTTTCTTTGTTATAGTACTAGATTTGTCACTATCTAGTGTTTTTATGAAATTTGCATGCTTTTGCTACAACGGATGGACATAACCTAGGTTAATGGGAGACAATTCACACCTGCGTTCATGTATGGAGTTAAACAATTCATGGGGTTTGTTAGATAAACATACCCAAAGCAAACAAAGATCCTTTTCTCGTGTCGTTGTTTTATGGAGATGGACGTTCTAAGATCACTTTCTCTGTTAATCAATGTTTTGCAGAGGCAGTTGCCTTAGCACGACCGCCTCCATAAATGATTTTTCAGGGCGAGAGTTTTCTTGAAAGCACCATAGCCATTTACAGAGGCAGTTGCTTGGTGTGCCCACCTTCATTAATCAGAGTTGTCTCCTAAAATTATTTTCCTAGTAGTGGAAAAGAGTGGCTTTTTATTCATAGTTGTACGACAAACCTTAAGAACCGCTTGATCTACTCATAGAAAGGGGAACTCACCCCCGATCTCAGCAGGGCTATCGCAGAAGGATACAAACACTTGATGTTGTCCTTGAAGGCGTGAAAGAAGGCGCACATGACTGATTTTGGAGCAGCAATGGAGTGGAATCAACAATTGGGAGGGTGGAGGGCAGTCAGATATTTGAGTTGCATAAGAACATCTCCAAGAGTTTCCAAAAACCCACTTGCAATCTTGATTTTTTTGCAAGATTGAAAAAAAACTGCTCTCCAACAACTCCCTATCTAAACTTCCAATCTTTCCGCATGGAAAAATCGACCTAGTCGCATGAAAATATATGCACACTTATCGATTGGCCATTCTGGAGGTGGAAAGATATGGGAAAGAATAAGAAGTAGGATAGGATTCTAAATACAAATGTACAAGAGAAAGAAAGAATAAAAGTAGTTTGAAAATAGTCTAGGATTCCTGATGCAAAAAGTCTTCTATATTTTAGGAGCAAGATTTGAAAACTATTGTAGAAAGCCAACAAATATGCTCCCAATTTTTTAGCCACATGAAAAATTCATTGACTCACCAACTCTTTTTTTTTTGGAACTGTTGGAGATGCTCTAATCTGGTGTTTTTGGTGAGCGTAAAGATTGGGCATGGCTTTTGGGTTCCGTTGGACTTTGATTTTATGACTGCATAAAATCTAGTTTGTGAAACAGTTTTGGGAGTTATTGGAGATGCTCTAACAGTGAACGGAAGGTGAGATTGAAGTATAGGCTAACTCATATATAGTTGAGTGGAAAAAAAAAACTTAGGACATAAATTTTAATCGTGTTACTGCAAGAATGGTTATGTCATGGGTAACCAAGATGACACGATTGATTCCCATTGCACAATTACTTAAGGCCTTTGTTCTAGCCTTTTGAGAATTATTAAGTACAACCCAAAGTCAAATATACAGTTGGCAGCACCAACTCGTGTGCAACTGGAAATAAGTCGCGTATGTTTTATTTTTTATTTATACCTCAGATCAACAGCAATGCTGATTATGGTAGGGTACCAGCTGATGAATATATCAGAGTTAAGGTTCATGAAAGTGATTCCTGGCCACAATATCACATGAGTTTTTTTTAGATTGGTTCCCTGAATCATCTGATCATAACAGTCGTAGTGTTGGACTTCATAAATTGGTGTACTTTGATTGGTTGTTCACTGCATGCACAGACATGCAGAATATTATTCAACTTTATACAAATGCAACCATCCCAGTAAGCATACAAAATTTTAAGTAGTCAATTGTTGTATACCGGCCGGGTTTGGGATTTGAAGGTCTGACCCAATTAGTAAGGCACGGTTGCAGTGACTGTTCTGTGCCTGGGGTCTGTCAGGATGGAGCAAACGTTAACAAAGCCGACTTTTCTCATTGTCTCCTCCAAATCCAGCATGTAGTACTCGTCGAGGAAAGGCTCGGTACTCTTCATCAGAGTGAACAAAACTGGGGATAGTTCCTGGAATACATGGAAATAAATGTTATCGTCCAGTGTGAGTCATTCCTTCTGTGATGATTGAGGTGTTGAAATATGGTGCTGACTGTTGAAGCTTACCTGAAGTACTTTGGATTTTGGCTGCAAAGAATTTTAGAATGAAAAATGGAGTTATGTTAGTCGATTTTTTAACAAGTTTGCATACTTGTACTCTTAGGAAAAGCGAGACAAAAGAAATTCCTACCGAGTTGTCTGTTAAGGCGATTGTTCCTCCTGGGCGAAGGACCCTGAATGCTTCCTTCACCAATCCGGCTATTGCTCGTGCTGGGCACTCATGGCACTGCATGTTTTTTAGAAGGGGCGTTACTGCATTGGTGGTGACTTATATTCTGTGCTTTTGATTGCAGAGATTTTTAGCGATAAATTTATGGTAATCACTATTACAGATTTTAAATCCATGTAAAGAAGATTTTAAATCTGATAGAAATTTACCACATAAGCAAGGGAGACAAGGTCAAATGAATCAGAGGGTAGCCCAGTCGCTTCACCATTCGCATGAACCCAACGAATAGGATTTGGCCGTAACAATTTTTCTTCCTTTTGTGCCGCCACAGCAAGAAAGTATGGTGATAGGTCGAGCCCCTGCATTATTCACAAACATTTCTGAATTGAGTGTAGGGTTGTGCACAACTAATGTGCCATGAATACGCAGAAAAGACTGCAATGTATACAAGCTACTTACTATCTACTACTCGATTATTCTTTTGGTGAACATGGGTTGCTCGTCAATGGTCCATGCAATGGGATTCAGATAAAATTATACCAATAATGACATCGTACTATTGATAATTAATTTGTAATATAAAGATATTGGAGCTTATTATTGCTCCATACGAGACAATACACAAAAGGAGCTTAAGCAGAGATTTGAGGGCTTACAACAGCTTGAGCTGAAGGAACTTCTCGGCGAGGTATCTGGTGCTTACTCCAACAGAGCAGCCAATGTCCAAGATGTCATTTACCTGACAGTTCCCCGAGTATTTGAGATGATGCTCCTCAATTACATTCAGCCAGTTCCCGCGGACGATTTGGTTCGCCTCTTCGATCGATGTAGCATCAGGTATGGCCCTCTTTGCTATTGACATTGTTGCCGGCTCAGCCTCTGCTGCAGCCTAGCTTATTCAACATCAAATTAACAGTATGAGCGTACACAAAATATGATATCCTTCAGCTGTTATTTCCACGTCGGTTAAATAGCCAAGACGTTTTGGGTATCATATTTTCAGGATTTAATAGAACGGTGTCACATTTTCTAGGATTTTATAGAACGGCAACCTAGGATTATTACGAAAAGTTGAGCTGCAGATTATCAGAGTATATAAAAAACAATGAGAACAAAAAAGTGAATTACCAGCCATGATAGATTCCCTTCGTCGTAGGCATGAAACGGGTTGAGATAATCTGATCAAGAGAAACAAGGAGTTAATTATATATCACTCCAGTTTATTGTACTTCATATAGACTATCTTTGGGTCGAATATAATGGTGAAATTATTTAATCAACGAAACTGAAAGAAAGGAAAGGAAAGCGGAAGTAAGCTCACAGTCAGGGTACACGAGGTTTGGGTCTTGGATTCTCTCGAACACCTCGTACACGTCCGACTCCAGCACCTCCTTCGTCATCTCCCTCCACGGGATGTTCGACTTCTCCGCCGTCCTACACAGAGGCATTCTTACCGTCATCTCCGACATCCCCAAGAGAACAAGTGAAGAACAGTAATGTATAGAAAGAACGGCGCGCAGGTTTCTATTTTGTACTACCTGATGATGACCTCGCGGGAGGCGACCTTCAATAGCGAGTAGAGCGGCTTGAACGCGACGAGAGCGCCGACCAGCCGCGACAGAGGGGTCTCCCCGGACCACGCCGGCCGCTCCAGCGCCCCCTCCTGTGGCACACCAGTCCCCGTTCTAGTGACCGCCGCGACGACGATGCCATTGCGCTGGCGGCGGCCCGTGGGGCTCGAGAGGCTTTTCCCGGCGGTGGCGGTGACGCCGGCGCGCGCGAGGATCGCCGCCATGTTTGGTTTGGCCGTCGCTTTCCCTGGGCTCCAGTTTTTGGCTCGTGGTGGTTCTTGAGCTCTCGCTGGAGCAATGGGTGCATCGCAATACGATTAGTTCCGTTATCTGGAAGGATGTGCGGCGACCAGTAGGGCATCAACACGTGGATGCCCCTGCCCCAGGTTTTTTTTTCCATCTGTGTTCGGTTTGCCAAGACAACACAATAAACAATACCCATCCCCTCTTCTTATACTTCATTCAAATAAACTTACAGAAAAATAGTATGGCCTAATTTGTCTTCAAAAGAGTTCTAATGTATGATATTATTTATATTTTACTAGTAGAAATGCAAGTGCGGCATACACGTATCTATAGAAAGTTAGAAAGTTCTTTGGCCATGGGTCAATTTATATGTTGTCAACATGCATGTATATTTTCGCTCATTAGTCCTACAAATTTGAACCAAATTTATAGCAATAACATATATTTAGTATATATGTGTATATACTTATATGTGAATTACAAACATAGATGGCCATAAATTTTGTTTCTATGATCACGCTTCAAAGATATTACATTCTTATTATCATATATGATTAAAAAAATATGATACCATTCGAATCTCATCACAACGAATTTCTAGGCTGGGTTTAAAAAATAAAAAAGGTAGGGGGCTTCCCTACCAACTATCCAAAATCCAAAATAATATGGTACCTATAAAATTGCACTGAGCTTGAGACCCTTTAGAAGACAGTTTGGTATAATAGCTAGTTTTTGGTCAACAAATATACTAAATACAACAATACCCAAACTTAACTGAAACATTGCTAAACTCCCAAATAGATAAATAAAAATTTAATAAAAAGAAGTATTGAGTTCATTGTTAAATAAGTTACTATGATCCACAAGAGGAAAATATCAATCCAACTGATGAATCACAATGAAACTAAAATAATGCATGCTAGAATAAATTCTTCCTTGAAAGCAGGAGCCACACCCATCATACATATGATTGCAAATTCCGCAAGCTCTATGAACCTAAGAATCTCATTGTTCCAACCCTGAGTTTTGGAACAAAATAGGAAATATCTATTGGACCTCGGACATTCGAGACAGGCATGCTGTCAATTATGATAATGGTTTCTAATGTTGTGCTACTATCTTCAATAAATCTTTTGGTGCCCCAAACGCAGTGACATTTGCAGCAAATCGTGACTTTCTTCAGTTTTGTCTTGTATGAATTATGAAAATACAGTGCTTCAAACTCAAAGTCTATAGCAAAACAGGGAAAATAAGATTTCTCTGCTAATAGCTAATACATGTAGGTGTTGATGTATGTAGCTCTCTATCCCACAAAGATAGGGCACAAAAACAAAATCATTTTGACATGGTGCTAATTTTTATTTTCGATCTGTTTCACGAGCCTCAAGTTCCCTGGCCTTCAGCTCTTAGAACCATGCATGGAGGCTGAAACCCTGTACAGTTAGCTAAACAATTATACTTTTATAAAGGATGGCCAAATCAGCACCTCGGGTGCTTATTAAAGTTAAAACTGTTCTCATCTACAATGCATAATTCACAAACTCGAGCCTGGTTTATTCTATATGAATATATGACAGCGATCGATCTGTGCAAATAAGTTGCACCGATGCAGCTAGTTCAATAGCCAATGTGTTGTTTCAGTTGTTCAAGAGCTAATATGTTAGGAGCCTAAAGTCCAGAGACTAAGCATACTCATATATAGGCCGGAGGCCATACAAATACAGTACACCAGTGGATTCAAGCTCCTATAGCTATATATGTACATAATAATAACGCACACATGCATACCTATGATATATCAAACACACATTTTCAACTGTGATTTTGTAAAAATTCCATAATTAAGTTAATATGTTTGCTGCATGGCATTGCATTTAATTTAATTGTGTGAAAAATTAATTTATTAAAAATTCGGTTTAGGTGCAAATCGATTTTTACTCTACTTATAGAATAAAGTATTAAGTTTTGTTTAAAAAAACTATGTGTAAAAGAGTACATTTTGAAAAGTCAAATGGTTTAAACAAATTTCAAAACAAGTTTGACTTAAAAAGGTTTGAATTTGAGCTTCAAAATGTTCTACAAACACAAAAGGGTAAAAGGATAACACTATCTCCCACCATTCCTCTCTCTGGCCGTCCCACGGATCCTTCCCGCGCGGGGCCTCAGCCCACCTCCTCCCCGCGCTGCCCCTCTCTCTCAATCACGACGGGTGGCCCCCACTTGTTAGCCCTGCCTCTCCTCTCTCCGTGCCACTGCCAGGTGGGACCCACCTATTAGGGCTGCGTCTACTGCACCTGCGTGCCTGACGTAGTCGCCAGTGACTTCGTCTCGCTCACCGAGCTTGGTCTGGCCTTGATCCGCGCTCCCAGCCAATACCCAATCAGCCGCCATTGACGGCATGGAGCTGAGCTCATGAATCGGCCTCCCCTCTCCTCTCCGCGCTTATAAAAGGAAGTCGTCGTCTCCGCAGCTGCTCGCTGCTGCCACCTCTCTCCTTTCTCCCATTCCCATCGCCCCCCGCTGCTCCTCTTCATCGAACGGAGCCCGCAACACACCTCTCCGGTCTCGTCGAACCTCCACTGCTACCGCGTCCGCTCCTCGCAACAGTAGCCGCGACCAGCTCCTATTTCGGTGTCATGAACCCCACTAACGGGGTCGAGTGGCCTTCCTTGGCCTCCTCCGCTACTCGTCGTTGACCCCAGGCCACCGGAGTGCCAAGCACTAGTGACCCGCCGCCGTTGGGTGCCCCTGCCACTTGACACAGCAGCCAAAGAAGGAAGACTCTTCCTTCACCGCCCGATCTAGATAGAACAAACACGATTGGCCCTTTTGACCGCTGTCAACAGCCAGTCAATGGTGAGCCCAGCGGTCACAGGGTTGAAACCGTGATAAGCATTGTTGTTCATTGGGTGTCACTGTGTGTGAGGCCTATGGTGGCTCGGGTGGACTAAAAACACGAAGGACTCAAAGATCACGTAGAGGACATAGAGGTTTATCCTGGTTCGGGCTATTAGGGCCCTACGTCCAGCAGTTTGATGACCCTTGTATTCAAGAGCACCCAAATCGGGGGGTTACAATAGAGTGTAAGAGAGAGATTTAGCAGGGGATCACTCGGTGCTGATCCTAGGCTCGTCAGCGGTGAGGTCTTCTCCTTGTCGAAGAGGAGGAAGATGATGGGGAGGAGCTCTCGGTACTCCTCTCAGGTGGCTCTGCTCTCGGTGCAGAGCTCAAGCTGATCGATCATGAGGACTCGAACAATCTGTTCTGTTTGTCCTCTCTTTCTCCCCCCTCTATAGGATCTAATCTCCCCTTATATATTGAGTAGGTCAGGTACATGGCAGTTTGTGGAGTCTAGTCTAAGGTCTATGTGCACCAAAGTCGAGGAGGGCCTTGCAGCAGCACGGCTAGACCTTGGTCTTGTTGTGGAGCTAGAGAGCCCTAGGCATCGTCCGGCTACTCTATTCTAGCGCTCTAACCATCAGGCTTTATCGGCTTGGACTAACCTCCACTAGGTGCACCTTCTAGAGTCTTCTTTGGTAGCGAAGGTGTTAGGCTTGAGGGGCTGACGAGCGGGCCTAGGAGCCCCAAGCCCTTGAAGCCAGCAGAAGGTTTTTGTCCCCTTTGTGTCATGCCTCGTGCATGACCCTATCGGAGGAGTGGTTGATAGCATTGCGCCCATTATGCGGCACTGGGGAGCCCCCAAGCCTTGGGCGCTCGGGGCGCTTGCTTCCAGCATGGGCCTTGGCTACGCTTGAGGCGAGAGCCAAGGATTGGGCTCGGTCTCCCATCAATCGGGAGCCTAGGACTCAGGCGAGCCCTTAAGCTCGAGTAGAGGTAGAAGGTGTGCTCGGGCTCTACCCAGTCCTTGGCCAAAAGGTGCGTGCAAGCGCACCTAAGGGCTATAGCCCCGAGCCCCTAAGCGATCCTAGAGGGATCGGTCGTGGGGTCCTTTGGTCGGGAAACTCTTGCCCGAGGAGTTAACATACCCCTATGTTATGATCTCGTCACTAATCATCCCCTCTTTGCTAGTCAGCGATTGCCATGTAGCAGTCAAATGCCACATCAGCATAGTCATGCCCAGTCATCATCGTTTTTCTATCTACCCCCTACCTTATCCTTAAAATAGCCTACCGTTCTTTGTGCTTTGAATAACTTTTGATCTAGCCCCTAAAGTCTATGGTTAATCATGTTTTGGCCCTAGCAGAAATGAAAATGAGTTCTTTTGTTTTAAAAATATGTTTATGTTTTGTTTATTTTCCAAAATCAATTAATGATGTCATAATTTTAAATAGTGATGTTATTAATATGTTTTTATTTAATAAAAGTAATTATAAAATAGTGTTGTTTTATTAAAATGAGTAATGATGTTATAATTCTAATTCTGATGCAATTAATGTGTTTAACAAATAAAATAATTCTAAAAAATGGCATGTTTGCAAATAAAAATATTTTAGCTTTTATAAAATGATTTTGTGATCCAAATAATTTACCTTTTCATCCCTGATTCTGAAAAGTAATTGCAAAATGTCATTTTATTTACCAAAATGCTCCTGAAACCTCAAAAGCTAATATCTTTCAACCCGTAGCTCCTTTTAGGTGGTTCTTGCGCTCACTATAGTTTATAGAAACGAGACCTACACATTAGTAATCTTTATAATATGTTTTTGTAATGTTTGGTGTATTGGTTTTAGGTGTATTTGTTATACTTGTTCATGTTGTTGCCATCTCTCGAAGAGATGTCCGAGAAATATCCCAATGTCCAAACAACTTTTGAGGCAAGTGTCCATAACAATACTTCCTCCTACATTTGTTTTATTTTGAGTTAGAGTAATTAGACCATTATCTGCATGTTGAGTCTAAATTTGAATCCCATGTTAGGGTTTACTAGAACTTGTTATATCATCCTCGAAACCCGGTTTGGATGGGTAGAATCATGCTTAGATTGTAGTCTTGGGATGCGAAGGTTATAATTTAACCTTGATTAATGATCTATGAAACCTTGGGATGGTAATCTTGTTAGCAAAATGGTGAATAGGAATCCAGTAGGATGGTTGGTCTTAATGGTGATATGATGTTGGACTTTGGTAAATGTTTTCTAGTGGATTGTTGGAACGGTGGAATGGGTTTGTGCCCATTCATTCTAAGGACCGGTTCTTGGAGCATGTAACCTATCTTAACAATGCAACCATGAGGCTAGATGGGCTGGACCTAGCTAATTAATTAGTTTCCTCCAAGTTATGCTAATCGGGTCGGTTTTAGTGGCACAAGAGGGGGCTTCTGTAGTGGTGCCGGTACGCACTATTAGCGGTGAAACCTTAGTAGAGGTGTAAAATAGGCTTGGAGGGGCTTTCTAAAGGCCTTATAGTGTGACCTCGTTGGGCACCTAGGTAGTGTTAGTGTGATGGGGAAACATGACTCGTGGTGAAAGTGTGCAACCTTTGCAAAGTGTAAAACTGGTATATCGGGCATGCTCATGGTCAAGAGTGAGCTTGGACTTCTTCATGATTAGATGACTCTGGTTCGTGATTTGGTTGGTTCACTTGGTAAGGGAATGGGTGGTTCAGTTGGGAGCTTGGATGGAATCCAAGTGTGGTTTGGTTTCTTAGAGGATATGGTGGTTTCACCTAGTAATTAGGCACTAAGGACTTAAGGAAAATTAGGATGTGTTGCTTAAGTGTGTGTGTCAAACCCGTATAAGCCAATCCTTGCTATAAGCCTCACATCATACTTTCCTACACTTGCAAAGTACATTTTGATGTACTCAACCTTCATTTTGTCCCCCTTGCTACCCCACCTAGCTGTTTGGACTAGAAGATGGTGTTTCCCAAAGATGGTGTCGTTGTTAGGCTGATGTACCCCAGTCGGCTGCCTGCAGGGATGGAGACCTTGCTTCGCTCGTATTTTGATATAATTTTTGTTTAGATCCTCTAGTCATTTTATAATATGTAATCTCTTTTGTAGTAAACCTTGATTTGTATCACTATATTGTCATTGCATGAATGAATAGATCCTGGCATACATATGATGTGCATTTGGTTTTGTTTTAAAAATTGGGTGTGACACCTACCAATCTTTTTTTCACACCCCATATTTTTAAGCAAACTAAAGATAAATTGAATATGCTAATATGGGTTGCCACATAAATAGAAAGCATATTCTGCTTTGAAGGAAGAAAAAGTTGAAACAACATATTATTAACACTACTAGATAATTCAATAATGGAGGTGGGCACGGCGTTTGCCTCGTCAAAACGCTCCATTAATGCCATTTACGGAGGCAGATGTTCCGTTAATGGTCTCTAGAAAAGACGCTCACTAGGAATCAAAAACCAAATAATTTGTGACTTCTGGGTTTCGAACCCACGACCTAACACAACTTTGTCTCATCTCTATCACTGCACCACACGCTTATGTTATTGTTCTATTTATCAATATTTTGTAATCTTATGTTGGATATTTTGTCTACTAAATAAACTCAAATGAAAAACAATATGACAGGATCCTAACATATGGATATTTTGGGCCTTAGGATCAATGGTTTCTGTTTGAGAGATCCCCCGACCGACCCCTCTAGGATCACCTAGGGGATCGGGGGCTATACCCATCGGGAACGCTTGTGTGCACCCTTAGACCAAGACATCAGGCCAAGCCTGAGCATGCTCGATGCCTCTGCTCAGAGCTTGGGGACTCACTCGAGCCCCAGGCGTCTCCCGATCGACAAGAGCCTAGGCCCGATCCTTGGCTCCCTCCCAGCCTTAGGCGTCAACCAAGGCCCGGGCACAAGATGACATGTCCCAAGCCACCAAGGCTCGGGGGCTCCCCAACGCTGCCCCTTGGGCGCAGCTCTGCCAACCACTCCCTAGGTCACACATAGGGCGTGACACAAGAAGACAAGTCCCTCCGTGGCCTCTAGGGGCTCGGGGGCTCTCGAGCCCACACGTCAGCCCCTCGAGCCAGCCTCCTTTGCCACCAAGAAGCCTCTAGAAGGCACACCTGGGGGAGGCCAGTCCAAGCCGAAATAGCCTGACACACAGAGTGTCAGAACAGAGCAGCCAGACGATGCCTATGGCTTCTTTGGCTCCATGACATCGCCACGGTCCACAGAGCGCTGCTGCAAGACCCTCCTGGACTCTAGCACATGTAGTCCATAGGCTCAACCCTCCAAACCACCATATACCTGACCTATCTCGGTATATAAGGGATAGGTTTGATCCTAGAGGTGGGAAGAGGATCCAAAACAGGTCATTTCATTCCTCATCGATCCGCTCCTACTTGGCACCGAGAGTAGAGCAACCTAGAGAGGGGCATTGAGAGCTCCTCCACCACACCCGTCATCTTCCTTCTCTCCGACGAGGGAAAGGCTCCACTAGTGGCGAGGCAACCTCAGGATTAGCACCGAGCTATCCCCCTACCAAATCTCTCTCTTTCTCATGTATACTCTGTTGTAACCTCCCGATTTTGGGTGCTCTTGAGTATAAGGATCATCAACTGCTTGACGTAGGGCATCGATCGGCCTGATCTAGGATAAACCGTTAGGTCCCCTCTATGATTCTTATGTTCTTGAGTCCATCCGAGCCACAAGAGACACGTACTCTGACACCACCTCGAACAACAATGCTTGTCACGGTTCTAACCCCGCAATAGCAGGTGCACTAGGTAGTGGGCAGCATCAAGTGTGATTTAGGCTCTACGATGGCCGGAGCCACCTGCCTCATCGCTAGAGCAAGCAGCGCCACCCCAGATGGTGGTGTCTGCTTCCTCGATGAGTTCTTTGTCACGGCCGATGCCTTCGCTCTGGGCCAAGTCCTCAACTTTGGGAGCATGACCTACTTCACCGACTACTATGGCGAGCTTTGTCCACTCAATGAGGCCATGCCGGCAGGGACCGAGTCCCTAGCACTACCCCCTCCACCGATCCTCTTGGGAGCAAATCTCGAGGTTCTAGCCTAGCTGATCTGGAGTGGCCTGGGCTCAAACCCCACCATGTGAGACTAGTGCCAGATGTTCTAAACCAATGTCCACCACCAGATCACCACCAGCGAGGTGCTCCCACCGCCTCGCCGCTTCTGGTACTACCTTCCAGATTTGCTTTTCGGGATGTAGAATGTGGTGGCACCCTTCTAGCTAGAGCTAGAGCACCTTGTCAGCCCGAGGCACCATGGAGCACCATCCTCTTTGGCATGAGGAGGCTGGCGTCCCCTCGCTACGTGCCTTCCTCGAGATCCTCTTGGGGAACGGCCTAGAGTACGACTCCGATGACATCAACTGCTACACCCCATCTCGCATGTGCTACCACATCAATGGTGAGGACCCTCCTGAGGAGGCGCCCGAGCTCACGTCGCGGGACCAGAGTCCCCGTTGCTACATGAACTACGTTCATGAGAAGGTGGCTCACTTGTAGGCTCGGCAGGTGGACCTAGAGGCCGCTGAGGCAGAGCTCAAGCTCCAAAGGCGGGAGCTTGCATGACAGCAAGCCGCATAGCCCCCTATCAACGGTGATGACGCCCGCATGGGGCTCCTAGCGCCATGCGCTTCCCCTGAGTGGCCAACAACATGGCGGCCACCACCTGCTGGTTCGAGGACATCTCTAACACGCTAGACCTAAAGACTAATGAGTGGCTGCATGAGGCAAGATGGCACCTTTGGGTCGCTCTCGAGCAGCAGGCTGAGAGTTCAACCTCCCGGTGTTGCGCCACGCTCTCCCGGCCATCCCAGCCAACGCCACCATCAACGGGGACTGCTCCAACGCACACACCCCATTGGTGTGTGGAGGCGGTGATGATTCCTTTAGCAGTAGCTTTGACCATCCATGGGCCAAGGGCGCCAAGCCCCGGTAGGAACGAAGACACGAGCTTTCCCCTCAGCGTCCACCAGCGCATCACTAGATTGGCGATGACCATGATGTTCGTGACACCATCGAGGCCAGACGCCATGCTCAGGTGCAGTCTCGTACTCTTGAGTGATGGGTAGGGGCACCAGCCTGAATCACTTTGGCCCCCTAGCACTTGGGGTAGCAATCCGAACGCCCCCTACCCAAAGCTATTTCCGTCGTCGACACAATCTCCAAGTACGATGGTGAGACAAACCCAGACCATTGGCTGGAGGACTATCGCCTCGCCATGAGGGCTGAGGGGTCAGATGATGACTTCACCGTCCAGTACCTTCCTCTACTTTGATCGAGCTCGACCAGGGCTGGGCTTGAGCAGCTCAAGCCTGGTAGCATCCGTTGCTGGGGCGATCTTCGCTCCATCTTCGACGATCACTTCCAGGGTATGTACACTTGACCCGAGAACTCATTGGATCTCCACAACTGCAGGTAGAGGGCCAACGAGACCTCCCAAGAGTACATCTAGTGCTTCTCCAAGAAGTGCAACAAGCTCCCCAACATCACTAAGGCCGACGTGATCAATGCCTTCATCTGCAACATGACGTGTGAAGCGCTCTTCCACGTGGTCAACCATGAGACCCCGCGCATGACGCAGGAGCTCCTAGACGTCACCATGCAGTGTGCCACTGGTGAGGAGGCTGTCTAGGCCAACTTTAGTGGCAAGGCCAAGGCCACTGGCCACCTTAGTGGTAGGGATGGCGCCGACGGCCCTGCTTTGTCCTAGCATCGTCGTGACAAGAGGGCCAAGGATTAGAAGCGTCGTGGGGAGGATATGGTGGCCACAACTGACCGCGTTGCCCGGCCTCAGCCCAGCCCCAATGGGGGTCATCACTATCGAGGGTAGCTTCGAGCAAGCCTACTACTACGAGCAAGACTACATTGCCCAAGTGACTACACTGATCGTCCCCTGTGGTCCTGATGTCTTCGATCATGACACAAGAAGGGCGCCGGCGGAGGAAGCAACCAAGGCGGTGGCGGCGCTTGACCGACCGAGCATCGACAAGGCACCCGAGGCTCCTGGCGGTAGCGGTGGCTCAGCTGGCCCCTCCATCTGGGCGCTCGACCCCCCAGAAGGGGCCGACCCAATCAAGGTGAGTTTCGGCCTTTCCCCATGAGGGAAGGCCATTGCCAAGCCATCCACCTAGTAGCCTGGCCTCTTGAGCCAACGCATGCCTACCGACCTCCTTCACCAACCTACCTCTACAACAGTAGAAACCAAGATAAGTCTTGCTCTCTCGACCTTCCTGCTCTCTATCTTGTTACTGTCTTCCTCTTCCCAAGCAGCCCTAGCAGGACGCTTGGCTGCATCAAAGGAACGACTAACTTAGCAATTGTTGCTCCTTTTCCCTGAAGGAAGGCCACAACCGAAGGCCCCCCAAGTGAGCAAGGTCAGGACGGATGGAACAAGCCAGGCGACAAGAGGAGCGGGCGAGAGATCGACAAGTGCTAATAGGGTGGCCCTGGCCATCATGTTTCTAGCTATGTCATCTTTCCCCTCTCTTGTGTTCATTCTGTTTCGTTTGTGTCTCTCTCTTTGCATCCTGATCCTTCATCGGATCGCATCTCCTAGCCGCATGACGGTATATGCCCCCCAAAAGGGGCATCACTAAGGGTTCTAAGGCTGACCCATTGGGCTTCAAGGCCACTCGAAGCATCTAAAAGTGTGAGGTACATTCATGGTCGGGCACCAGAGGCCTTAGCCAGGCACTCAGAAGTGAAATCGACCGACCATCGAATGATGTCCGAGTACCAACCTTGAGCTGCTCATGGTGACCCACCGAGGGAGGCAATGAGCCCTAGAGCACTGAAAGACAGGCTTAGGAACTATACAAGTGGCTTGGTCAGGAAGCCTAGGATCTCTCCTCTAGGGGACATGACCAGGGCACGGAATGACCGTAAACCTGGGGTTCTCACGTACTTACCCGCTAGTAGCATGGGTGTGCCAATCTTGGCCAATGAGGCCATTGTCGTAATAGCCCATCCCCATGAGGGACCTAAGTCTTCGAGCATGACTCATGAGCGATGAGATTACAAATGAAGTAATTTCATTTATTAATTGGGAATGACCTGATTACAATATATGGCGGCAAAAGCCACAAAATACTGCCACCTATATAGTGACAAAGACTGTAGGGCACGCCCGACCTCTAGGTTGGGGCCCTACAGTGTGCATGACTCGGGCCAGTGGGCTGACCTTAGGGCTCTTCCTTGAGGTCTGAAGCTAGGCAACATCGATCGTCACCATAGGAACGAGACCGACTCTCGTGGGAGCAATCGCCCGGTGAAGGAGGCAAGGCTCACTCAAAGGGAGGTGTCACACTTCGTTGTTGCCATGGTGTCAAGAGTTGGATCTGAGAAGAAGAAGAGAACCCTGAGGTCCGAAGCCAAGCGACGTCGACCGTCGCCCTAGGAACGAGACCGACTCTCGTGGGAGCGATCGCCAGGCGGAGGAGGCAAGGCTCACTCGGAGAGAGGTGTCACACTTCGTTGTTGCCATGGTGCCAGGAGTTGGATCTGAGAGGAAGAAGAGAAAGGCCCAAGGATGGCTAGAGGCTCCGCACCCCTAGGGGCTACCCTTTATAGCCTCAGTCAATGCGCTATGAGTGGCTCTAGGCCCTCTAATCAGCCATCGATGGTTAAAGGGGCCTTGTGGGACTGGCCAGGCACCCCTTCAATCCCCACAAAACATCTAGGACGATTGCGTGATGGCAGCTGTGTTGGTATTTCTTAACGCAAACAGAAAGAATCCGCAAGCGCACGGAATTACTATTGTAGCTTTCACCCGAAAGTATTCAGGGTATCAAATGTCACGGAACCATCCAAATTATAAGAGCACAAGTCCAAAAACAATCGCCGAAACGATCAAATTCTCAAACTTGAGCCCATATAACTCCGGTAGTCCATGAAATCACGAGGGATTTCAAACCAAACAAGAGCAACCAAGATCGTAGTGATTCAACATAACACAGCACTTGTTACAACAGTTCAAAAGTAATCTCATACATCAGAGTATAAATAATTTATTACAAAACCAAAGTAAAGATTAGCAGAAGTAACATAATTTCTGAAACCATTTAAACTCAAATACTGCTAGTACAGAGTCACATCCTGCAAAAGCATACCAGAAGAGATACTACAGAGACCACACCCATATAGTCTAGTCTTCACACCCACATGGCGAAGACAATACTTGTAGCAACAAGTACGAATCTGCTACCTGCAATAGGTGGGAAATAAACCATGAGTACAAGAAGGTACTCAGCTAGACTTACCCGACAGAAACCAGAAACAAAGGTGACACCAAGGAGTATGCAAGGCTTTATAAAGTGGGCTAGCTTGACTCAATTGCAGAAAAGCTTATTATAGATAAGTAACCAATATATGCTTAAGTATCAAGTTGATCATCATTAACCTGATAACTAGATTAGTACCTGTACTAAAGCACTCACTTTATTAGGATCAAACAATATTAACCATAGCAGGTATAATAAGGCCATCATCATCATTATCATCAATTCCAAACCATCATTAATAATTAGTGTATCTACGCTGGAGATAACCAGTCAAGTTTCTCACTATCCGGGAGAGATGATGACTCGAATCGATTCCAACTCAGTTGAGGGGGGTATTCCTAACACTCACCCGGCAAACCCTGCTAAAGGCAGCCGTAGATAACCTTTGGTACAACTCAGGGTGGGCCCGAATAGCACCGCGTTCTCGGGGATACCAGTGGCCAGGATGCTCAGGACTTTTAACTCACCTATCCTTGGACCCTCTAGCTCCCTTCCGAGGCGACTTTCACTTTTCGACTTTGCAGCCTGAGTTGAGCTACTAGGCTTCGCGGTCGGCAACCTTAGGCCGGCCAACTAAATGTCAGGCATGCGTTCAAAATGACATAGAAGGCTCCAGGTCTCGGTCCTTAACCGACACAGACGGGGATAGATCCACACCCAAGACCTCCATGCCTTGCTGCTTCACTATCGTCATCCTGCCCGGTCTCATTTTATTTCATTAACACATGGTTCTTTTCCACGATAGCAAATATAGCCAACCATGACCTGACAAAGCCCTATATCTCGCAGGTGACAGGAAATCACCCGACTTCTACCGATCTAATTTAGCAGGGCTAAGCATAGATACGATCCTGTCTACTTAGGATTCAAGGTTTGAATTGCTGGACAAGGAGTGTTATCAATGCAGCAAGGGTTTCTAACCAACTCCTATCACGTAATGCAACAGTACATATAACATGTATATAGATAATTGCTTTGAAAGTAGGAGGCTTATAATGCTCCGGGGCTTGCCTTAACCGAAAGAAGATAGATCAAGGGTCGGCTTCAAGAACGGTTCCCACGTCTTCTCTGGCTTCGTCGGACTAGACCTCCGGCTCCTGAACGGACTTCAACTTTGGGTTCCACGCCTAGCGGGACTTCACTCGTAACATGATTCTCGGCACACCTATTGTATGTATATGCACCCAATGAATTTCATGTATGCATCAAGGATGACACGATGATTTATGACATGCATGAATGAGGTGAAGATGAATGTAATGATATTGCAACATCATGAGCACAAAATCAAGTCATGTGGCGCTCTATTCAAATCACTTCAAGCTTGGGTGCAAATTTACTCTCTGGTATTAACATGTTTGAACATCCCTAAGAAACCACTAATATCACAAAGTTAAGACTAAACAAGCACATAACAAGATTCCAGAAATTTAGTATTTCCAACATATTATCAACAGTAGTTAAGAAAACTCACAACTGGAGTTCTACAAATCCAAATGACTTGCAAGAGGACATTATGGAAAGCTTATAAAATTTTCTATATTTCATTTATAAACATATAAGCATGATTTGATCATTTACTAGGTCAAAATAGTATATGTACAAAATATGTTCTAAACGACAGAGAGCACTTCTAAAACTGAACCCAGCTTGGAACGGTTGCCATTTCTAAATTATAAGTCCAAATGCTACCAAAATTTATCAGCAAGTAGTTCATGAAGTTCTCAACAACTTTGCTATAGATCACCAAGCATGAAAACCTCATTAACATAGCCTAACTTACTTAACCACCAAATCTGTCTAGAAAAGATAGATTTGTACAATTAAATATTAAGTGATGTTGGGAACATCACAAATGACCTACCCAACTTCACTAACAGTTAGATCATGTTTAAGTAACACCAAATCAAGTCATGGCACTAGCATAATCATTTATCTAACCCCCCTTTTCTATTTATTTAGAGTGCATAAGCATAAATGACATCACATATAAAATGTAACTAGAAAATTCTAATAAAATTACAGAGGCAATTACATGCTAAAAAGAGGCTACCATAAAAATCTCACTTCATTTTGACAAGCAGATATGGAGATATTAAAATAACAAAAAGATAAGTGCTAATAAGGCATATAACCAAGAAATTTTATAACTGGAGCAATGACCTTCAAAAAGGCTAAAAATTTAACTAGAGCATCATTATACCATGACTAGCATCTCACAAAAATTTCATGACAATTGGATGACTACACAGGGAGATACAAAAAAAAAACTACAAAAATCACATAATTAAATAGAGGCATAGCGAAATTAATTACAAACTTCAGAAAACATAAATTAACATGCCATATTTTATTTCACTACCGCATAGTACACATCATGAGGATTCCAAAAAGTCCTCATTTTCCTTTTTATGATTTTTCTACTATTTTCTATGAATTTCCACACATTAGCAACATATGAGGCATTTCAGAAAAGAATAAAACTAAAATAAAACAAACCTAAATCTAATCTCTAGTTCGGGTCGGCCCAGCAGGCCAACTCGGCCCACGATAGCCCAATCAGGCGCGCAGGGGGGAACCCGCGCCGACAGGCGGGCCCCGCCCGTCATACACACACAGAGCAGGGGAGGAGGTCCAGCCGGCACTAGCTCGCCGCCGGTGACTCCTCCGGCGACGCTGACTACACAGGCGCGCTCCTCACCTCATCCCGCACCACGGCAACCAGTTTTCCCCAACACTATCGCACCCGAGCACGCTCGTCGCCGACAATGGCGGACGACGGCGGTGGTGCATGTCGACGACAGCGAAATCGGCCATCACACGGTGATCTAAAGGCACCTACACGCTCTACATCGACCCACGAACACGAGGGAATCATGAGCGAGACACGAAATCAACTACAACTACATGGCCATGAGTGGCGTTCGTGGTGTACCCATGAGAGCTAGCTAGAGTGGTGGCGTTGCTCGCTGTCCGAGCCAACTCAGGCGGTAGCATCTTACATTCAGCATGATCTACCCTAGGGACGCACAGAACATGAGTCAAATCAAGCAGAGAGCAAACATGCAAGGCGTATTCAAGCTCGCGGTGGCGGCGGCAATGGTAGGCGTGCCTAGTGCAGCATTTTGTCCCGATGAGCAGAGCACAGTAGAGTCTAAAATAGTGAACCCTATAGCTTCTATGTGACATGCACGACAACGAACAAGCAAGACTATGGACTGTAAGGCTCGCCATTGAGCTAGCCATGGTGGACCGAGAGCACGGCGGCACTCCGGTCGCAGCGACAACGAGGACAATGACGGAACCACCCTCACCTTGCGGTCGCGTGCTCCGAGAAGGTGCGCAGGGTGAAGAGGAGTGGGTGGTACGTTTGTGGGCAAGGTGGATTAGAAGATGGAGGCACGGTGGTGGCTCTGCCCATGGAGAAGATCGCTACGGCGTGTTGCTGGCGCGGCTACACACAGGACAGAGCGAGGGGTAGAGAATGAGCAGCGAGGGAGGGAAATGGAGGGAGGGAGCAGTAGGAGGGGTGGCATGGTGTCTAGGCAAGGCGCTCGGCCCGACTGGTGGACACGCACCGGCGGATGGCTTGCCAAGTGGCGAGCATGACCTGGCACTGTCGGCCACCAAGCCCAGGCCGAGATGGCCATCAAGCTTGCCATCGGCGTCTGACAGCCTGAATTGGACATTGAATATCTCCTAAATGAGCCCGAATTAGCAAAAGGTGCATTTAGAAAACTTGTAGAGCTACAGTCATATGACAACATTTTCAATTGAAGCTTGAACTGATTTGTCTTAGTTAGTGAGTTATGACTCTCCAAAGTGGGTCACAAGATAACTGAAACTGACTTTCAGTGAAACCCCGACTGAACCCGATTTTCCCCGCTCTATATTTCCTAAACCAGTGAGAATTAGGTGATGGTGCTATTGACAATCTTGTAGATCTAAGTGAGTGCTACAAAAGTGTCAATATGGGTTAGAGCTGGTTCGGCATAGTTTGAGAGTTACAATGCTCCAAAGGTGGGCACATGAAACTGCAATGTCACATTTCAGACTTAGAATAATTCTAAGTGTTGGGCAGCCCTCTAACTGACTTGTGGGCCCTGTTTGAGCAGGTTCTAGGCATTTTCATGAGATGTTCATATTACAACTTTTGTTCCTTATCAAGTTTGCTACAACTTTGTTAAAGGTTGCCCAACCTTTAAACAACATTTGGTAACACTTTTGAAACTAGGAAGCAAAAGTGGTTTGTGGGTCAAACTAGGTCAACTAAGAGTTAGAGGCTTAATTGGATGAGATGGTCAACATGAACATTGATCCATTAGGTGTCCTAAGCAAAACTAAGCTACTAGAGATCATGTTAGAGCATCACAAGTGCCATCTACATAAAAACCCTATTGAAACATTGTGTTGCAAGTATGTGTTGCGTAGTTTAACTAAGCATGTTGCATGTGTTGCATGATCATGTTTCAAGATGTTGTGTCACCCATCATAATAATACAGGTCTAAGGCACACATGAGCTATTACTACAAGCAAGAATACACATAATACATACACTCAACATGAATGTTGCAGATGTTTTAGTGTTATGTTTCGATGACAATGCACATGAAATAATGGTGCACATGGTCATGTCATGCTCATATGGATGCACAGATGCAAGGCAAACACCTGGGGTGTTACAGCCCTCCCCCCTTATAAAAATCTTGTCTCGAGATTTGGAAAACATACCATTTTTCAAAGAAAGCGGAATAGTTGTCCTTTAAGTAATCCTCTCTTTCCTAAGTTGCATCACGTTCACTGTGGTTGCTCCAAACCACCTTGTATAATTTGACTACTCGACTTTGAGTCACCCTTCCAGAGTATCTAGAACATATACCGGTTTCTCCTCATAAGAAAGATCAGATTTCAATTTGATGCATCTCACTTCTACTCTTTCCTCAGGAATACGGAGACATTTCTTCAATTGAGAAACATGGAAGACTGGAAAGATAGCTCCCAACTCACGAGGTAGACTAAGCTTATAAGCTACTCTTCCACTTTTCTCGATGATCCGATAAGGTCCAACATATCGAGGCTCAAGCTTCCTTTTGATCCCAAAACATTTCGCTCCTCTCATAGGGGACACCTTCAGATAGACATGGTCACCTACTTCAAACTCAATAGGTTTCCTCCTCTTATCTGCGTAGCTCTTTTGTCTAGCCTGAGCAGCTGCCATATTTTTCTGTATAGCACGGACTTGCTCTTTAGCTTCTTCTACAAAGTCAATACCATAAAATCTTCTTTCTCCTGGTTCCACCCAGTTCAAAGGAGTTCTACACTTACAACCATATAAAGCTTCAAATGGAGCCATTTTGATACTCTCTTGATAACTATTGTTATAAGAGAACTCAGCGAGAGACAACCATTTCTCCCAGGAGCATTTACAAGAGATGATGCAAGCTCTAAGCATGTCTTCAAGAATCTGATTCACACGCTCAGTCTGCCCTGACGTCTGTGGATGATAAGCAGAACTACGGATCAAATTAGTTCCAAGATTCTGATGTAGGCGCTCCTAGAAACGAGCAGTAAACTGTGGCCCTCTGTCAGAGACAATAGACTTAGGCACTCCATGAAGACGTACGACTTCTTGGAAGTAAATGTCAGCATATTGGTGTAGGTGATAGTTACTCTTCACGGGGATAAAGTGAGCAGACTTTGTCAAGCGATCAACTATAACCCAAATAGAATCAAAACCTCTTTAGGTGGTTGGTAATCCGATGACAAATTCCATAACAATGTCATCCCACTTCCAACCTGGAATAGATAAAGGTTGGAGTAAACTAGGCTTCATGTGAATGGCCTTAACTCTACAACAATTATCACACCTAGCGACGTAGGCTACAATTTCCTTCTTCATCTTGGTCCACCAATAGTACGGCTTGAGATCCTAATACATCTTACTGCTGCCAGGATGGATGGATAATTTAGAAGAATGGGCTTCAACCATGATTTGATTTCTAAGTTCCTTGTCCTTGGGCACAACAAGTCTATTGTTGAACCAGAGAATTCCTTTGTCATCCACTTGAAAGTGCTTAGTTTCTTGCTCTTTCATCTTTCTCTTGATGTGAAATACACCAGTATCAGTCTTTTATAACTCAATGATTCTACTTCTCAAAGAATAATCTACAGTGATATGATGGATTACAACAGGATGTAAGAGATGAGACAAATGAAAATCTTCTTCTATCAGAGAGTTGCAATGAGATTTTCTACTCAAGGCATCGGCCACCACATTTGCTTTACCAGGATGGTAATGCACCTGGAGGTTATAATCCTTGATCAACTCTAACCATCTTCTTAGACGCATATTTAACTCAAGTTGAGTAAATATGTACTTAAGACTCTTATGATTTGTATAAATATTGCATATATTTCCAAGGAAATAGTGTCTCTAGATTTTTAGAGCATGGACGACAGCAGCTAACTCTAAGTCATGAGTCAGATAGTTAACTTCATGCTTTCTTAACTAACGGGAAGCATACGCAATAACTCGGCCTTCTTGCATAAGTACACCTCCTAAACCAGTACCTGATGCATCACAATACACATCAAATGGTTTCTCAATGCCAGGTTGCGCTAATACAGGAGCTGATGTCAACAAAGTCCGTAGAGTGTGGAAAGCTTGCTCACACTCCGAAGTCCAATCAAACTTTCTTTCCTTCTCAAGTAGTCGGGTCATAGGCTTAGCTATCTTAGAGAAATCTAGAATAAAACGACGATAGTAGCCAGCCAATCTAAGAAAACTCCAAACTTCATGGACTGTAGTTGGTGCCTTTCAATCCAAAACTTCCTGTACCTTAGTCGGGTCTACTAAAATCCCCTCACCAGACAATACATGACCAAGGAAAGGTACCTTCTTTAACCAGAATTCACATTTGCTGAACTTGGCATAGAGCTTATGTTCATGTAATCTGGATAAAACAATTTTCAGATGCTTGACATGTTCTTCTTCATTTTCAGAATAGATGAGGATATCATCAATGAATATCACCACAAACTTGTCTAGCTCTCGCATGAATACTAAATACATTAGGTACATGAAATGTGCAGGAGCATTGGTCAGACCAAAAGACATGACAAGATATTCATATAACCCGTATCTGGTAGAGAAAGCGGTCTTTGGTATGTCTTCAGGGCAGATTTTAATTTGGTGATAACCAGATCTTAGATCAATCTTTGAGAATACCTTTGCTTTAGATAACTGATCAAACAAGATATCAATACGAGGCAATGGATACTTGTTCTTGATAGTGACCGCGTTAAGTGGTCGATAGTCTACACACATATGCAAAGACTGGTCCTTCTTTTTCACAAAGATAGCAGGACAACCCCATGGAGAAGAACTAGGACGGATCAACCCTTTCTGTAAAAGTTCACTAAGTTGGGTCTTGAGTTCAGCTAACTCATTCGGCGGCATTCTATACGGTCTTTTGGAAATCGGTGCGGTATCCAGAATTAACTCAATCTTGAACTCTACATCACGATCTAGAGGTAATCATGGCAATTTATCAGGAAAAACATCTAGAAATTCACACACTATAGGAACTTCTGGAAGCTCTTTTACTTTTGCTATCAGAGCATTAACTGTAGTCTGAGGACTAACGTCTCTAGGAAGTTGCACTAGAAAAGCTTATTGATCTTTTGGATCCCTCAACATAACCACTCTCGTAGAGGTATCGATCAGAACACCATTTCCACTCATCCACTTCATACCTAAGATTACATCTAGGCCCAATCCTGGTAATACCACGAGATCTAGATCATACATACATCCTTCTATCTCGATCTTTGCTCCTAAGACCAACCGGTTGGTTGAAATATTATTTTCGGCAGCACTAATATTATAACCACTATTATCTAGAGTAACAACCTCCATACCATGCTTGGCTGTAAATGTTGAACTAATAAAAGAGTGGGAAGCACCTGAATCGAACAACATAATTGCAGGATGTTGGTTCACTAAAAATGCACCGGCAGTGATAATCTCACCCGTAGGAATGAATTCCACCGTGGTGTATCAAACCCATCCTTTACACACATCCGCCTTATTATCATTTGATTTCTTCTACGGAAGAGGACAATCTTTGGCCCAGTGACCTGACATCTTGCAATTCCAACATGGCCGGTTACTTGGCGGTGCCTTAGGCTTTCCTTTCTTAATACTGCTCCTCTTGACCAAATCCTATTTCTGATATGGGTGATATCTGGTAGAGATGTCAGGCGAATAATACTGAGGTGTAATCACCACAAGAGTATTGGTCGTAGGTGCATTAGATTCTTGAGATTTCTCATGGCTCTTAGAAGCAGCATACACAACATTACAATTCTCTTGAAGGATAGTATCACTGAAAAACTCGTTGAAAGTTGCACACTTACTATTGCACATGGCCTTCATCAATTTGGGACATAGCCCTCTTTTAAAACTTGCGATCTTCTTAACCTCCGTATTAACAAATTTTGGAACATACCTTGACAAGTTGATGAAAGTATGCAGATATTCTGTTACGCTTTTGTCTCCTTGGGTGAGCTTCATAAACTTGGTGTGCTTGATTGCCATGAGGCCAGAAGGAACGTAATGTCCCCGAAATGCTTCCTTGAACTGATCCCAAACTACTTCCATATTCTCACGTAGGGTATTCCGATGGTGACACCACCAAACACCTGTAGGTCCTTGCAACTGTTGCGAAGCATATTCTGTTTCCATATCATCTACCACCTTGAGCACACGGAACTTCTGTTCGATAGTGTTCAACCATTCGTCTGCTTGAAGTGGTTCTTCTACTTCTCAAAAAATAGGAGGCTCAGTATCCAAGAAATCCTTATAGTTGTTGTACTGGGCAGGCTCAGGTTCCTGATGGACATGGTTTTTGATACTCTCGTCCAAGGCTCACTGACTTTCGGCAAGCATTTGCAGCAACTCAACAGAGGTAGGTTGCGGAGGAGACGATGGCGGTTCTGTATTGCCACGACTCTGACTGCTAGAGCAAAGCTGACGAGACATCTGCAAGTAGGTGAAACTAGTAAGCATTGATGACGTCGGAATGCTGCTGATGAATTATATAAGCATGATGAAGAGGTTGTAACCAACTATCCAAAATCCAATCTCAAAAGAAGGAAATCTCTTAGTTTGAGGTACTAATCTTCTGACAAGATAGGGAACAATATCCAAGGAAAAAGGTTCATGCGAAGATAACACATTGGTGTAGCTCCATAATGGATCATGACTAGCAATCCTTGATACTTGTGCATGCCGAGCAGCACAACCTTGTGTCACGCGCCACAGGAGGCTCCCAGTTTCATTGCGGCACCATGGAGTACTAATCGCAACACCATTACCGAACACACACCCATGAGGAATCCTCACGCGTCAGGAATTAGGCGTGTAGAAACAATATCATCCAAAGAGGGGGTAGCAAACAAGGATGGATACAAGGGTAGAAGCAATGGAGAGGCAAGTTGCAGATCAAAACACATCCCAACTCAAGGAGATACATCTTGAAATTGTGTCTTGCTTTCTTTCACGGGCCAGGTATGAATTGGGTTTCAAGGCTACCACTACTGACCACTCCACTAGGTTGGTTGACTACCACAATTCTTCATGAAAGAAATGCAACTATTTATGGGACAACTATTTGGAGGAAAGAAAATTTTTAAATAATGGAATAAGCAATTTATAAGGGAGGGAGTAATGCAGAATGCAATGTATGATGCAAACATGGTGCATGCATGAACCGTACGTCCTCACAAACCTAGGAAGAATTTGAAATTTCTAGCGTATAGTTCGATGGCATACACACATTCTCTCAATAACGATAACAAGTCGCTCTATAGGAAACATTGTTAGTGTACCTGCAGGAAATTGCATTTAAGCCCAACAATTCCTAATATAGCACATAAGAAAATAGTAAACTAAATACTTTCCGTACATACATCCCTCGATGTATATACTTTAGTATCAAAGCTACCCGACATATATACCCACAATTAAGTACCCTCATAGATACATGATTGAACATGTAAGTATGCGAGTAACCACAACTACTCTCCCCTAGACTGACAGTTGGACGGTCATGCTCTCACAACTCCCACTTACCAGGGCGTAGAGGTATTTTGATCCATACATTACCACCCAAGCGGATGACATCCATACAATAGCACGTCGTATGGACAATGAAACAGAAAACAAGCCAGAACCCCCAAGTTAGTACTTTAGTAAGCCACCTAACAGTCCTTATTTGGGCATAAAGGATATGACCACTGGCACTATTTAGATTAGAATTAAGATTTTTCATAAAAGTTTTTGTTTAAATACACAAATGACGTGTTTGACTGTTGAATCTTGCTCTGATACCAGCTGTCACAGAGCTGTCCAAATTATAAGAGCATAAGTCCAAAAACAATCGCCGAAACGATCAAATTCTCAAACTTGAGCCCATATAACTCCGGTAGTCCACGAAATCACGAGGGATTTCAAACCAAACCGAGAGCAACCAAGATCGTAGTGATTCAACATAACGCAATACTTTTTACAACAGTTCAAAAGTAATCTCATACATCAGAGTATAAATAATTTATTACAAAACCAAAGTAAAGATTAGCGGAAGTAACATAATTTCTGAAACCATTTAAACTCAAATACTGCCTGTACAGAGTCACATCCTGCAAAAGCATACCAGAAGAGATACTATAGAGACAATGCCCATATGGTCTAGGCTTCACACCCACATGGCGAAGACAATACTTGCAGCAACAAGTACAAATCTACTATCTGCAACAGGTGGGAAATAAACCCTAAGTACAAGAAGGTACTCAGCTAGACTTACCTGACAGAAACCAGAAACAAAGGTGACACCAAGGAGTATGCAAGGCTTTATAAAGTAGGCTAGCTTGACTCAATTGCAGAAAAGCTTATTACAGATAAGTAACCAATATATGCTTAAGTATCAAGCTGATCATCATTAACCTGATAAGTAGATTAGCACCTGTACTAAAGCACTCACTTTATTAGGATCAAACAATATTAACCATAGCAGGTATAATAAGGCCATCATCATCATTATCATCAATTCCGAACCATCATTAATAATTAGTGTATCTACGCTGGAGATAACTAGTCAAGTTTCTCACTATCCGGGAGAGACGGCGACTCGAATCGATTCCAACTCAGCTGAGGGGGGTATTCCTGACACTCACCCAGCAAACCCTGCTAAAGGCAGCCGTAGATAACCTTTGGTACAACTCAGGGTGGGCCCGAACAGCGCCACATTCTCAGGGATACTAGTGGCCAGGATGAGATGGTCCACATGAACATTGATCCATTAGGTGTCCTAAGCAAAACTAAGCTACTAGATATCGTGTTAGAGCATCACAAGTGTCATCTACACAAAAACCCTATTGAAACATTGTGTTGCAAGTATGTGTTGCGTAGTTTAACTAAGCATGTTGCATGTGTTGCATGATCATGTTTCAAGATGTTGTGTCACCCATCATAATAATACAGGTCTAAGGCATACATGAGCTCAACTAAGCTACTATAGATCATGTTAGAGCATCACAAGTGTCATCTACACAAAAACCCTATTGAAACATTGTGTTGCAAGTATGTGTTGCGTAGTTTAACTAAGCATGTTGCATGTGTTGCATGATCATGTTTCTAGATGTTGTGTCACCCATCATAATAATATAGGTCTAAGGCATACATGAGCTCAACTAAGCTACTATAGATCATGGTAGAGCATCACAAGTGTCATCTACACAAAAACCCTATTGAAACATTGTGTTGCAAGTATGTGTTGCGTAGTTTAACTAAGCATGTTGCATGTGTTGCATGATCATGTTTCAAGATGTTGTGTCACCCATCATAATAATACAGGTCTAAGGCATACATGAGCTATTACTACAAGCAAGAATACACATAATACATACACTCAACATGAAAGTTGCAGATGTTTCAGTGTTAAGTTTCAATGACAATGCACATGAAATAATGGTGCACATGCTCATGTCATGCTCATATGGATGCATAGATGCAAGGCAAACACCTAGGGTGTTACATCAAATTTTCCATAGGGAACAGAGGTACTTCTTCTAGCTAATTTGTCCAAGGACAATACAAGGCTAGAGTTGGAAAGGGTAGAGATGAATTCCTATGGCTCTTGGGTCTTTTGGATAGATAAATTGTACTTCTACTTGCTTACTTTGGACACCGGCGTATACTTGGTCTGCCAAGTACCTCCGGCCTATGGCTCTATGTCATACCCGAACGTGGGGGATTACAAGGGATGGACAAGGCTATCACTAGCTGCCACCTACCCCTCAACTGGAGGGTACGAGGCAAACGAAGGTAGCCTCTAGCCTAGACACCACGTCCACGCTATCGACTACTACTCTAGCATTATGCAGGGCGATCTATCTTTATCAGGGACCCTCTAACTAGAGTACCAGCTATGAGGGTGGACAACGAACTCGCAAACAAGTTTAGGTAAAGCTGAACTAATCGAAAGACATAAAAGACCATAAGAACCATGAACACTTACTTAGCCAAGATATTGTTAGGGTCAAGCATGTATTCATCAAGGTACAAGCTTTGGGGAGTCACTGACAAGCTCGGTGCTTCCTTGAACTCTCCCTCATATCTCGCTTTGTCAACTCTAGCTAGCTACTAGGGCATAAGCCCTTGGAATGATGCTCTTATTCTAGTAGTGTAGCTCTTGATCCCTTGAGTGTTGTTTAAATGAAGAGGAGGGAGCCTCCTTTTATAGATGGAGAGGAGGGGGTCTTTGAAAAAGGCTCATCCCTTCATGGAAGGCACCAAACCGACCTTCAAATGCATTGAACCTGGGCTACACCACGTGAACCATCTTTGGGACGTCGGTTTGAACCGACCTGGTGAGGTTGGGCTCAAGCCAGGCCAACATGGGTGCAGCTGCCTGCACCCTTTTTGGGCCACCTTGAGTCCATCTTCATTGTGCTGTCTCTTATGATCTCCTGGACTCAGCCCACGGTGGTGTTGTGCAGAGTTGGGTTGGTTTGGTGGGATTTTGGGCTTATTCTCTACTTATTCTAGGACCTGATTTGCTTGGTTGTGGGCCTCCTCCTTTGGGCTTGTGTAGAATGGTATTCATTCTTTGTTCTTTTGTGCATTTTTAGCCCTTTTATGTGTGTTTTCATAAATGCCCTCCTGCAACTGGTCAAACACCAAAACTTGTGGAAAGTGTTAGTTTTAAAGCCCTATTTCTAGGTTTGGTGTTTGTATGCTATGATTTTATGTGATAAATAGTAGTTTAAAATATGAGTTAAGGACCGCCAACAAGCCCCCACACTTAGCTCTTTGCTCATCCTCGAGCAAAGTTAGAGATAAAAGTGATCATGAGCATAACATCCTAAGATATATGGCTGTACATGAAAGTTATTTCAACACATTCTTTATGCAAGTGGGTATGTGGTATAGCTAACATGTTTCCTTAGATTGTTGAAAAATGAAACAGTTCTTGAAACAAAGTCATTTTCCCAATTTCACATCTTAGCAACTTGGAGTTTTGAAAGTTTTTGCAAACAAAAGCATAGTTCACTTTATACTCCTCAAATGGCACTCTCGAATCACTCAGTGGTGTATGAATCCTTACCAAGGCATAGCAATGTTTTGCCTTCTTTGTTTTCTCCTACTTCTAAAAAGGTTTGTGTGGAGCTTTAGGTAGGGATAAACAAAGTAGCATACTTGTATTGCATATGTTGTAAAGTCAAATCGAGGATCTAAGGAGAGAAGTACCACACTCTTAGACCAAGATGTACACGTGTGTGGAAAATGATAAACTAAATCTATACTCCTTTTGTAGATATAATCTCTCTAACTTTATTTTGAGACATGGCTATCATCATTTTATATATATATGAGCCTTCATGTGCTCATCTTTTTTCAATACCTTGGGACCTTCATGTGTCCCTCTTGTTTTCTTCTTAGACCTTGATGTGTCAATATTTTTTTTTTTTCATACTTTTGCATAGCCCATGCCTCTTAAACCACATATTTAGAGAGATCATTATCTGTTTAGAACATGGGGTATTTACCTAACAAATATTTTTTCCTACTTCCAATGTAGGAGCAGAATTTTTTGGTGATGGAAGCATGTTTTTGTGTACTCCCAATGTAGGAGCATCAAGTGTATGTAGGTGTACGTGATCTTGATCTTGGGAGTATGATAAATATCTCAACACGGGTCAACAAGACTTGACCAAACTCAATACAATAATAAGCAGCGTATGTGGAAGGCTTAAAACTTGCTATATGTTATATTTGGCCTTGGTAGGAGTTTTTTTCACCAAATGACAAGTATGTGATACTATAGTTTTATAGCATTTTTATCAAAACAAATTCTCTAAGTGCTTTGAATAGAAATGGTAGGATTTCTAAGTTGGAACTATATCACACCTCACAAAAACTTAGTCAACATGGTTGTCCTATTAGAATATTTTCCCACAAGCATAAGTGTATGTATATGGAACAATCTTCATGTGAGCTTCTATCTTAACGAAGTTACAGACATGTCACTTTTGGAACTTTCAAACAAAGTGTGGTTTGTATGAATGCATAGGGGCATAAATGGTTCATTGAGTTTTAATTTTAATGGTCAAGATTTTATTTTAAACTCAAGATTATAGGGAGAGAGGATGCACAAATCAAATTTGGAACTATAGGTCTGTTGTGCATCATTTGTGGGGGAGGTTTTGAAGGCTCTGTGCGGATCATCTCCCCTATACTTATTCTTGTACCTATTTATTGAAACAAAATGAAACAAAGTGGAAACAAACAGGGGCTCTGCCAGCTTGATCACTGGGGAGCCTAAAACATTTTATTATTATATATTTTATTATTATTTATTATTATAATAATAATTTTATTTTATTTTTTTATTTTTAAAATTTATTTTATTATTTTATTTTATTTGTTCATCCAACCTTTTATCATTTAGCATAAACAAGGCTAAGGTAAAGTTTGCAAAAATAAACATAGCCTTGATTCATCTCCATAATTACTACCATCATTTATAAAAATAATTACCCAAAGTTCATTAATCAAAATTAAACACCATGTCTAAATTTGATTAAAGTAGGTCATTTTAACCTAAGCACCATGCTTAATTTAAAACGACCTATGGATGTACCATATGAATACATCCAAACTAGAGCATTATAACATAAACAAAAGAAGTATGATTTTACGAGCAAGTTTTTTTCATGGAGATAAATATGAGTAAATGGGTTGGTGAACATTTATTTACCTTTGTATACCTGAGTGTTCTTACCAGCAGCATGTGAGGATGAAAATCTTAAGCTTGCTGTAACGGTGGTTTGATTGCATGAAATCCAGCTCAGGCGAGCAACAAGGCTAGACCGTACACACGGTTAGTGTGTATGGGTCATGGACCTTTGTGCTAGCGGCAAAGGTATCGAAGAGGAGCACCCGTCTTCCGGCTCCTCTTTTTTTTCTCTTTTTTTCTATATGTTTTCTCTCTATTTTCTTTTTCATTTTCTCTCCTTTTTTCATTATCATTTTTTATAATGATTATATTTTTTATATAGCAAGGTAGAGCTGTCATCATATTTTAACTCAGGATGACCTTTGGTGTGGATGGAACTTTGTAGTGAGATTTACCCTCCCCCACACTTGGACTTTTATGTAAAAGTCAAGTATGCAATGTCGGGGTCTCCCTTTGAGTGTGTTCCATCACCAAAGAACATCGACGTGTATGGTTGATACAGCTCCCATGTTCTTTACATCATATGCATCATGTTGTTCTTAGTCTCAACCTGAAAGGGTTAGCAACCAAGAATACCCAAAGGTGCATACTAACTTAAAAACACGTTCTTACTTTTATTAACAAGAAAGGGTTTTTTATTGAAGAGAAAGTTGTTGTTTTTACTTATTCATTTTTTTATTATCATAAATATATTTTTTATGATAATCATTGTTAAAAAATTTCTTTCTTTTTTAATATGATAATATATGATAATCTGGGGTCATCTCCCGGTAGTGCTTCATTTATGGTCTTAAGCTTGACCGTGGGAACTTTATCCTGCAACTATCAATGGTGGTATAGCTCCTAGCTTTACCACCAAACATTTAGCATTATCGCTCAAGCTGCAAGGTTAGTACCACAATGCATTCATGAGATCTGTAATATTTGTGATAAACATATGCATCCACAACCATCCTCCTAAAGAGTTTTTAAACAAGGAGTGAGATATGGTTGTGGTCTTCATGAAAGCATATGGTACTAAGCATGATCAACTCTAGAGATGCCAAAACTGAGCATGAAATGCGAGGAAACTCAAAACAGGGACTTTCATGCTCATTTGTGAAATCATTCATTTCAAGCTCTAGAGTTGATGTTCTGAGTTTGTCCATGGCCAACAAGTTTTCTTTCTTGAGGGTTATATCATGTTGGCCAGAGGGCATGGCTCGAGTCTGGGCGAGGGTGATTGTAACATCCCGGGTTTTCGAGTAACCAAAAATACGAGCTTTTTAAAATTTTTCCTGCAAATGTGTGAAACATGTAGTTTCTAGATTAACCCAAGTCTAGCGCGCTAACAATCGTTGCATTCAATTAGAATTGCTTGTAGGAAGTCTGTGTGCTCTTATGTAGTTTCTGTGTTTGAGTCTTGTTGGAGTTTGGAGTGCACAAATCCGTAGCAACTTCCTCTCCATCCTTTGTGATCTTGCTCATCTCATTTGAAATCCTCCCAAAATTTCTAGAGCCATTAAAATCCTTTTTCCTTTTTCATCTCAAACTCCATTTGAATCTTTCCCAATTTATTTTTGAAATTCCCTCTCAAAGTATTTGGGTCATAACTGAAAATCCCTTTCTTTTCCCCTTGGGCTCAAACTCCTTTTGATTTCCCTATCAAATCTACACTTTGAATTTATTTTAATCTCTTTTAAATCCCTTAAGTTCCTAAATCATAAAAGGAAAAGACATTTTCCTTTTCCTTCCCCAATTTGGCCCAGCCAGCCCACTCCCCATATCCCCATCTCCCTCTTCCTTCACCTCGCCAGCTCAACTCGCCACCTAGGCCTCAGCCTTGTCTCCCCACGTAGCCTAGCTCCTTACTCGGCCTAGCTCGCCACCCTAGCCTAGCCGCGTAGAAGCCACAAGCCTGTGACCCGTAAGCCCCCACAGGCCCATTCACACGTGCGACCCGATAGCCTAGGCCCCCACAGGCCCAGCACATAGCCCCCATGGGCATGTTCCCCACCTAAACCCTAGCTACGCCATGCTCCTCAGGTGGCACGTGCGCGCCCGACCCATGCCCAGCCGCCACTGCTGCCTTTCCAATCCCCCACCTCGGCGTCTGTACCTAGCGCCGTGGGATGAGCGCCACGTGTTTCGCTGCGGGCACGGACGCCTAGGATGGCCAGCACCCCTTGGAACCCTAGGTGTCACGCCTATAAAACACTAAGCTAGCCGCTACTCCCATGAGCTCCCTCCAAGCCACCACCGCCACTCCATCCTCACCCTTCTTCATTGCTCCTCGCTACCATGGCCTCGCCCTGAGCCCGCAAACGCTGTCGGCATCTTACCGTGCCACGCCACCAACCGAGCCGCCTCCTAGAGCCGCACGCCACCATGACGGCCAGAACCCCGGCCATCCTCGCCATGAAGCCATGCTCCACCATCGCCATTGCTTCGTCGTGCCCCTCCCTCCTCTATTCATGTCTCGTTGGAAGCCATGAATGTCGTTGTGCCACGATGTTGAGCCACCACCAGTCCCCTGCTCCACATTGTGACCACGCCGAGCCTGTGACGCTAGGCACCACCACACCTCCGTGGCCCTACCGCCCTCGACTTCGTCTGTGGTCGTGCCACCTCCTCCACGACGCGTCCATGAGCATCTTCTCTGCCCCGTTCCTGCACCGCGAGTTCCTCCACGCGTCGAGCTCTGCCAGAGTCGTGAGATCACCATGTCACGATGTCGTCGCTCTCTGCTCGGCTGCCTCTCCATCAGGCCATGCCCGAGCAGCCTCACCACTAGGGTGTGGGAACGCGACGCCGATCACGCGAGCCGTGCAACCGTGCCTCCTTGTCACCCTCTACACTGCGCATCTGCCTCCCCGACGCATCAAGCCTACACTCCACCGTGGCCGCGACGTCGAGCCCGTGTCACTGACATCGTCATCCTCTGCAACCGTGTCAAGCAAGAGCCGCACAGAGCCCATCCACCTCGTCGGGTGCTCCATCTCCCTCATCGGGGGGCGACGCCCATCAGTCCCTGACCGTGAGCCCGACCTTGACCCCGACGTGCCCTGCCTCTGCAACCTCACCGGAGAAGCAGCGGGCACCACCGGGAGGGCATCCTATTCATCACCTCTAGGAGCCAGACAAAGCTGCCACCTTGCCAGAGGACAACAGCACCACTTCGCCATTGTTTGCCCTCTGTGTTCGGCCTTCAAGACATGAAACTTTGCTGTGCAGGGAAGCTTTGGTGGGAGCAGGACGCTGTTGTTGAACTTCATTGATCGGCCCTGACCACGTCTAGCAACCCTCAGCTAGCCTCAGCCCGCTAGAGCACTCCACCGCAGCCCTCACCCTCAAGGTCAATTTTTGAACCTAGCGATGTCGTCCACGACGTCAGCGAGCTAGCTCTTACTTATTAATTCCTTATCTATCATCTATACTTGTTTATGCATTGATACTTGATCCATCAATATCCATTGTCTATACATGATCATGATCTCTATCTATTCTATGTCTGTGCCATGCCTTCGCCGGTGGTCGGTCTATTTATTTATCCATCTATCTCTTGTGCCGCTATGGGTATGTGCTACTCCACCCCGCGTCGTTGTGTGTTGGTTCTCGTGTCTTGGTGCGATGTTGTGTGTTGGGATGGTTCTTGGTTCTTGTGGTGTTGTTTGTGTCTTGTCTGTGGACTGAGCCTTCGAGCCGGTCGAGGGATCGTACTTCATTCGGTAGTTTCGGTCCATAGTTCACCCTGCCATGGCCATAAAACTGAGTGTAACTCGATCTCTCGCTTTTAGTCAACTTCATAGTTCTGTGATCGACGGCCCCTTCTATGGCTCTAGGGCGTAGCCACCATGGGCTTGACATTGGTGCGCTTTCTACCCGCACGTGATGAACCCATCATGGCTAGTCTATGAGAGACAAACTAGGGGATGACCATAGTGGAACTTGTGGAAGCCAACTTGTGTAGGTCTAGCTTATGGTCGCGGGTTCCCTCGCCATGACCAATAGGCTCTACCTCTTTCGCTTTTGCTCCTTTTGCTCTTCTCCTAACTACCTTGTATGCTTACACCACCTAGACCCAGGCATCTCCTTGGCCTTTGCGGTGAAACATCATCGCTAAGAACCATGCAGATAGTTTTGTGCTGAATCTGCACCTAGGTCGTGGGGCACTATAAGTTGGTTCGGATCGTGGGATCGTGCCTTCTACCAACCTTCATCCTTTCCATGATGAGTTGGGAAAAGGAGTGTGGGTTCCATTCTCTCATTCCCTTTTGTTCTCAATCCCCGTCGATCTAGTATGGTGCGGATTGAGCTCTTCGCAAGCTTGGTGTTGTCGCTCTCTTGATTCCATTCCTTCGATTCCCGTCGTTACTATGGCGAGTGGATCAAAGGAAGGCAAATCCCGTGTCTTCTTCTATCTTCTAGCTCTTTCATGCTCGAGCCTATGTACTCGTACCTTGTAGACCGTAGCATCTCTTTGGTTCTATCGGTGACAACCGCACCGCTATGAACCCTGGAGACATCTTAGTGTCTTTAGTGCACCTAGGTCATGGTACCCTACAAGCGGATTGGGTACCAGTGTTCTTTTGCGTGTTGCTTCTTTCGATGCCATCTCTTGCCATGGCGTTGTATTGGAAGAAGTAGACCGCCTCCTTTTGCTCTTTTCCCCGTTCCACCCTCTATTGGTTCTCATCAAATTATAGTGGCGTATGGATTAAAAGAGATCAGGACTGCTTTAGCTGCTCCTCTCGGTTCTCGTCATTCTCCATGACGCTCGGATCAAAAGCCATGAGTTGTGGTGTTTTCTTAGGATGAGCTAGAGTCTATGCCATTTATTAAAGCCGTATAGGTCGACACGATCGACCCAGGAAGTACTGGCTAGGCTAAGGCTTAAGCTTGTGCTTAGCAAATCACCACTCCTGTTCTTTGGCCCAGGGATTAAACATTCACCAAGAGGGCTAAGTCATTCTTCCTTTTGTGTTCTTTTGGTGTAGTTGTTCTTTCTATGCTGTGTTGCTTCTCTTTTCGTAGTCTTTCTACGTTTAGTGGTCCGATTGCTCTTTCGCTTATCACTGTATCGAGTTAGTTGCATCAAGGATAGCGATGATCGGATTAAGACTGTTGGAGGAAGGACATGTGGATGGAGCAAGGACCATGGAGGAGTACGACTACAAGTGCACCGAGCACCTTGGATACGACATTTAACAGGTGTTCCATGTCCCACCCAACCTCATAGAACCTATTAGACATGCTACATGTAGATGTTAGTGCTTTGCTTTCTTGCAATTGAACTATGGTAGGTTGCATGGTAGACTGCTTGTAAGCCATTACCTTGTCACAACCTATTCCCCTGCACACCCGCTGTTAGGCTAGATGCTCATATACTACTTATTGCTTTACTTTCACTATGCATTGTATCTGTGATGTGATGCTTGGTGAAGGGATAACGTGAGTGGATAAGGCACATGGTGCCGATAACTTGGTAAAACTGGATAATCAACTTGGGGAGATCTTGGCGTGCATCTTGGGTGTGTGATGAGGGTTGAGTTGATCGGACAGGATCCTACGACGAGTCTTTGGGGCAAGTCATGCCAGAGGGGTGCAACCTGGGCATCCCTCGTGAGAGGTACCTGTGGCAGGTGCTTGTGTGAGCAGACAGGGTGTTGGTTATCCTCGGTGGAGGTGCCGTCGAGGCACGAGGTGTTGGTTATCCCCTTGAGAAGATATCATGTCTGATCCCCCTAAGGACTGGTACGTCTTGAGAACCAGAACCATGGGACCATTCATGCACACCACTCTCTCCTGATGGGTGGGAGACGATTACCCGACTAACTAGGACGGTGCCACTACTACTAGGTTGGAAGGTGATAGTGTAGGGAGTTATGGGCATGGGGCCCCACACCCTCCTAAGACAGTGTAGTGACCTTGGAGGTTTGGTACTATGTCTCATAGTCTCAGTGTTTTGGTGGACTCTGAGGTGGCCCAAGGTAGAGTGGTAGGGTGGCACCGCATCGGTTAGGACGCAGTCGGCATCAGCCTAGGTGGGGCACCGCCAATGATGGTGATCTTGTGGATTTCTAGGTGTACATGCTCTGCAGAGTTGATTGATCTATATGTATAGCCGCGTCCACGGATATGGACATTCCCATGACCTATGATCCACTTGATTAGAGAGAGGAGTCCTTTCTACCTTCCCCTGGGTGTTGGTGTTGGACCCGGCTTTGGCCGTTGAGGCAAGGTACGAGTGGGAGTTGTCCTTGCCGCCTAGAGAGTGTAAGAGTGTGGTGAGATGTGTGTGATGGGATGGGAGAACGTGTGGACGAGATGGATTAAAACTTGATGAACTATTATTATAAAATCTTGTTGAACTTGCATAGGAAACCTACAGCCATATATAGGCCTTTTCATCGACCCTTGCATTCCACTTACCACAAAGCATACGCCAAAAGCATAGGGTGGGAGATAGTGGCTAGTACAAATCATACTGATAGATTTTGGATAGGTTTGGATGAAATCTACGATGACCATGAGGACTTGGATTAGGAGTAGATGGTCTTGTGCCTATGCTCAAGTGTGGTTGAGAAGATGGAGTCTACGCCCGTTGACATTCTACGCCAACTCTGATGACTGCCGTGAAGGAGGAGCCTTCACCTGCCGATGCGCTACAATGACTCTGATGAAGATGTGTGTGTATTTCTACTAGATTAATCTATGTAATATGTGTGTTAACCAGTGTTGTAAAGCCTTGTAACTTGTAATTCTACATTGTATGACTATGATATCAGCTGATAATTGATAATGTGATGGATTACTCTCGTGATCTACTACATTATAAATCGTATATGTGGATTTTCCCTTTGAGGAAAATCAAGATCGTTTCAGGTGGTATCAGAGTCATACTTGACCCTAGGATGAGACCTTTAGAACCAAACACTAGTATAGAAGCCAAACGTCCTGCCTGATGTGGAACTATAGGTGCTAACACTTGCTTCCTTCCCCGCCTTGAGTTCTAATGCTAACCGACCTTCCTAGCTATGGGAAATTGACCTCTATGAAATATACCCTTGCCGCCCTCGCCAGACGGTACATGTGTCAGACCTGAAGGCTTAGGAGTCGCCTTCTATCAACACTATGCATATAGGAGTTGTAATGCTGCTTGATTGCCTAGATCTTGTGTTGTCATGCTTCTTTCGCTTCCTAATTGTTTAAGTGTCAGCTATAGAAGCTATTTTTGTATATGCGAGATTCTAGGTACCGGATAACCTAGCCGGCTAAAGCCCAAGGCCATCTCATGACCGGATAAGTGATCCCTGACTGACAGAGTTAAAATATGAATCTGATGCTTCATGTCTTCACCAAACTGTTTCAAAAATTGTTTTTGGCTTCCAACTAAATGCATTTTCAAAATTACCCTCCCTCCGTTGTTTCAAAAAGTCCCCTCCTTAGCAAAAGAGTTTCTATTTCAAAGGAAAACAGGTTTCAAAACTTCTTAAAAGTTTTCCTGTTTCAAAAGAAAAAAGTTTTAATTCCTTCCCCAACTCGATTTGATTTCAAAAGCTATTTGTGAAATAGTTTGAAAACCAGTCTCCTTTCAAAAAAATGTTACAATTTCACTTCCAAAAAAAGAACAAAAAGTTTTGCTTTTGAATCAATGAAATGTTTTCAAACCAAAGTTTTGGCTCAGTTTGTTTTAAAAGCTCTTGATTTCAACCTGGGAGCCAAATTCCTTTTAAAATAAACCTTACTTTCAAAAGAAAATGCTTTGTAATTGATTTATAAAACAAAACCTTTGTGAAAAGATTTTGTTTATAACCTTTCAAAAAATTTTAGCAAAACCAAAAATTAACTTTCCAAGTCTAGTTTCAAAAGTGTTGCTTTGCAAAATGTTTCTGATAACAAAGTTTGATTGCGAAAACTTTACCTTTTCAAAATAAGAAATGATTTCAAGTCATCTTAAAAACTAGCCCTGTTGATTCAAATGAAAAGGGAAGCAACTCTTTGTTTTGAAAACAAAAATGAGTTTCAAAATCTTTTGATTTGAAATCTTTCAAAAGAAAAGTGTTTTGATTTAGAAAACAAAAGCTTTAAAAAGATTTTATTTCCAAAACTTGCATGCATTTCAACATGTTTTCAAAAGTTTTGCAACTCACCCTCCCTCATCATTCAAATAGAATGTCAAAAAAACTGCAAGTTTTGAAAAGTTTTGGAAAAACCCCGGTATTTGCAAAACATTTTTATTAAAATGATTTCAAACTCCGTGTACCAGCTATTTCAAAACATCTTTTTCCAAAAAGCCAGTTTGGAAAAGTTTATAAACTGATTTGATTTCTAAAATCTCCCTTTTCGAAAAGGCCAAATGTTACTAAAAATTGTAAAAGAGGTTTGAAAAGCAAAAACCTTGATAAATGTTTTGATTTGAGCTTCAAACACTAAAATGGGCTACAACCTATTCCAAAATCCTTGTTTTGATTTCAAATCCAAGGGTTGTGACCTTTCTTCTCAAAAGAATTGCGAAACAAAAGATTTGGAAACTATGTTTTAAAAAAACGTGACTTTTAAAACCGTTTTACAAAGGCTTTTTCTCACCTTTTCTAAACCTCTCCTCTCCCTCTAAGCTAGGGTACAGTGTTGCCGGTGACTTAACTAGTACTGTCTCATAATCATAACCCTTGGTGCCACTATGAAACTTGGGGCCCCATGTGTGATGCCTGCACATGGCTGTTGCCGGGCGTATGTAGGTATTGAGGTATGCGATTGTGACCGCTTCCAAGTGGTACCTGCATACAACTCTAATCCTAAGCTTAGCTTTTCAAAAACCCTACTTCAAAAGCAACAATTTGAAGAGATTTATTTCAAATAAAAGATGTTTTGGATTTCAAAAATCTCTACTTAAAAACCCTGCCTTGTTTTATCAAAAGGTTTCAAAACTCAAAGCTTTGCGAAATAAACTATTGTCTTGGAGCAAAAACGGCTTTCAAAAAAAGTGAATTTTGAAAAGTTTTGCCCCATTCAAAACTTTTGGCCTCTTTCAAATGTTTGAAAAACCTTACCCCAAATTCAAAATGCTTTGTAAAAAGGAATTTCAAACCCTTTTTGTGTGTGTGCTTCAAAAATTTTGAGAAAAGGCGGTTTTCTTCAAACAGCGTTTTCAAAAGTGCATTCTTATGAAAACCCATTTTCAAGGTCCCTTCAAAACGCATCATGCAAAAGGATTTCAGTTTCAAAAATTAAAAACCAACTTTAAAAGAGATTTTTCTTTCAAAAGGTAAACTATTTCAAGTTGCTTCCCAATCTGGCAAAAAGAAAAAGGGATTTTGTTTCAAAAAGAAAACTCCTTCGAAAGTGTGTTGCTTCAAAAACCCTTGTTTAAAGAAAAAGAGTTTTCCCAACTGGTTTCTAAACTTGCTTTACAGAATTTTGGGTGCGTGAAAATGTTTTCAACTGATCTTTAAACTTGTTTCCCCAAAACCTTGGATTACAATTGCAAAATGTTTTCAAAAGAAATTTCAACTTGGTTTGCAAAAGTTTCAAGAACACTCTTGTGAAAAAAGTTTCCTCCCAAAAACTAATTTGTGAAAGCAAAACTACTTCTCCCTTCTCCGCTCAAAAGGTTTTATGAAAACTACTTTTCAAAAGTCCTTAATTCAAAAGCTCCATTGCAAAATCATGATGCACTAATGCATGTTGAACACCTAGTGAAAGCCATCAACCTTAGTTAAACCCCTTGAGCCATCCACAAATTGTAGTGACCCCTAAATCTCGAGGATGAGATTCCTGTAAGGGGGGTGGACTGTAACATCCTAGGTTTTTGAGTAACCAAAAATATGAGATTTTTAAAAAATTTCTTGCAAATATGTGAAACACGTAGTTTTTGGATTAACCCAAGTCTAACACGCTAACAATCGTTGCATTCATTTAGAATTGCTTGTAGGAAGTGCGTGTGCTCTTGTGTAATTTCTGTGTTTGAGTCTTGTTGGAGTTTGGAGTGCACAAATCCGTAGCAACTTCCTCTCGATCCTTTGTGATCTCGCTCATCTCATTTGAAATCCTCCCAAAATTTCTAGAGCCATAAAAATCCTTTTTCCTTTTTCATCTTAAACTCCATTTGAATCTTTCCTAATTTCTTTTTGAAATTCCCTCTCAAAGTATTTGAGTCATAACTGAAAATCCCTTTCTTTTCCCCTTGGGCTCAAACTCCTTTTGATTTCCCTATCAAATCTACACTTTGAATTTATTTTAATCTCTTTCAAATCCCTCAAGTTCCTAAATCATAAAAGGAAAAGACATTTTCCTTTTCCTTCCCCAATTTGGCCCAGCCAGCCCACTCCCCATATCCCCATCTCCCTCTTCCTTCACCTCGCCAGCCCAACTCACCACCTGGGCCACGGCGTTGTCTCCCCACGTAGCCTAGCAGCGTAGCTCCTTGCTCGGCCCAGCTCGCCACCCCAGCCCAGCCGTGCAGAAGCCGGAAGCCTATGACCCACTAGCCCTCGCAGGGCCGTTCGCGCATGTGGCCCGATAGCCTAGGCCTAGCGCACAGCCCCCGTGGGCCTGTTCCCCACCAAACCCCTAGCTGCGCCATGCTCCTCAGGTGGCACACGCGCACCCGACCCATGCCTAGCCGCCGCTGCTGCCTTTCTAATCCCCCACCTCAGCGTCCGTACCCAGCGCTGCAAGATGAGCGCCGTGTGTTCCGCTGCGGGCACGGACGCCTAGGATGGCCGGCACCCCTCGGAACCCTAGGTGTCACAACTATAAAACGCTAGCCGCTGCTCCCTTGAGCTCCCTCCAAGCCACTGCCGCCACTCCATCCTCGCCCTTCTTCGTTGCTCCTCTCTACGATGGCCTCGCCCTGAGCCCACAAACGCCATCGGCATCTTGCCGTGCCGCGCCACCAACTGAGCCACCTCCTAGAGCCGCATGCCACCGTGACGGCTAGAACCCCCGCCATCCTTGTCGCGAAGCCTTGCTCCACCATCGCCATTGCTTCATCATGCCCCTCCCTCCTATGTTTGCGTCTCGTTGGAAGCCACGAATGTCGTCGAGCCGCGATGTCGAGCCGCCACCAGTCCCTTGCTCCATGTTGCAACCACGCCGAGCCCGTGATGTCAGGCACCACGACACCTCCGTTGCCATGAAGCCCTCGACTTCATCCGTGGCCACGCTGCCTCCTCCGCGACACATCCATGAGCATCTTTTCTGCCCTGTTCCTGCACCGTGAGTTCCTCCACGCGTTGGGCTCCACCGGAGTCATGATATCGCCATGGCATGACGTCGTTGCTCTCTACTCGGCTACCTCTCCGTCGAGCTATGCCCGAGCAGCCTAGCCACCAGGGGTGTGGGAACGTGATGCCGATCACGCGAGCCGCGTGACTACGCCTCCTTGTCACCCTCTGCACTGCGCGTCTGCCTCCGCAACGCGTCAAGCCCACACTCCACCACGGCCATGACATCGAGCACGTGGCACCAACATTGTCGTCCTCTGTGACCGAAAGGAGCCGCATAGAGCCCATCCACCTCACCGGGTGCTCCATCTCCCTCACTGGGGGCGACGCCCATCAATCCTCGACCACGAGCCTAACCTTGACCTCGACGTGCCCTGCCTCTGCAACCTCACTGAAGAAGCAGCGGGCACCGCCGGGAGGGCATTCTGTTCATCACCTCTAGGAGCCAGACAAAGTCGCCACCTTGCCGAAGGACAGCAGCACCACTTCACTGTTGATCGCCCTCTATGTCTGCCCTTTGAGCCATGAAACTTTGCTGTGCAGGGAAGCTTTCGTGGGAGCCAGACACTATTCCAAACCTCGTCGATCGGCCCTAGCCACGTCCAGCAACCCTTAGCTAGCCTCAGCCCGCTGGAGCGCTCCACCGTAGCCCTTACCCTCAAGGTCGATTTTTGAACCTAGTCGACTGAAAGGTCTTGATGGCTAGAGGGGGGTGAATAGCCTTTTAAAATTTTCTACAAAGACAAGCTAAACAAGTTTATCAATATAACAAATAGCGAGATGTGAGTTTTGCTTAGCCTACGGGGTGTTTGCAAGCCACCTATCCAAAACACAATTCTAGTAGTTACACTCAACCGCACAAGTTAAACCGAGAAGGTAACTACAACTACAACTAGCAAGCTACACAAAAGAGCTACTCTAGCAAAGCTAACTAGCTAGCAAAGAAAACTAAGAAAGTAATGCGGAGTTGAGTTAGGAGAGTTTCACCGATGATGAATGCTGGCCCGATCTTCCAAGAGGTAACCGGTAAGTTCGACTTGTGGAGATCTCGACGTTGGCGATCCGGCTTCAAATCAAACATGATTCGAACCCTGCAACCGTTACACCACTGCTCCGTTGGTTATCAACCAAGCACAACTTGATTGACCTCGCCAAGAAGGCTTTTCCTGCAAGCGAGTTGAAGCGCACAAGCAAGAACGTAAAAACACGCAATCTGAAATTGCAAATATGAATGATGCGAATATCAATAGAGGGTTCAAGAACTCGGTTCCAAAGGACTAATCGACACAGTGGAGGAGATCAAGAACAGGGGCCCTGGATCACTGTAAAAGGATTTGTCACCACAGTTACAATGAACGATTCAGTTTCTCGATGGAAAACTAAACTCTAAACAAAACCCCATTGTCTAACAGCGGCGGCGGCTATGTCTAAGACTCGACCTAGGGTTGGGAATGGCCAGGGGTTGGGCGCCCACAACTTGGGCTTAAGGCCCGACACGATACATGGCCAATCGGCCCAAAAGACGGCGACACAGCGCCCTGACAGATTCTGGACGGTGACTTGTTTCGACGATTCCCGTTGATTCCGAACATCTTTTGACGTAGGACCACTTGGGTTGGCTTCCTTATCAAATAAGCTTTCCATTCATATATGGATCATCGAAAACGGAGTCCGTACGCGTCCTAGGTGACCAGTTCAAGGCAGACTGGTCCTGGATTCCGAGGTGGACTCAAACTTGATTTGGGCCTCCACCTTGGTGACTCGAACCGGATAAGTTTTGGGCCTCTTTCTCGATTTGGATGCCCTTGCTGATCTCCTTGGCCTCCATGTAATTCTCCAAGCATGGTCAAGACCTCATCATCCTCCCCTTCTTGATGAAAAGCCGTCCTCGGCGTCGATGTTGCTTGAATGACATTCTGCACAACATGAAGACAAACGAGGTTGCCAAAATATTGGGAATTGACAATGTTGGAAGAAAGAATATGACCACATGTTTTAGTTTGCAGCATGCCTTCTCCTACAAACATGTAGTCTCCTCGATTAAAATACACACGATCTTTGTCAATACTATCCTGCAAAAGATTAGTACTAACAAGAAACATATGCTCCCCTTCTTTGGATTCTACTTGGGATTGTAAAGCAAAACGAGAGGAATATGGCATGACAACATTGTTGATTTTATAGTCCTCTAAGTGATCATTATTTTGCACAACAAAAGAAGAATTCACAGTTGTACAAATGTAAACTCGTTGTACCATATATTGTCCTCGGTTGCTATATTTGCCAAAAACATGATATGTATGTCTACAACCATGGAAAATCAGCATATGCATAAAGTTTTCCTCTAAATAATCAAGATTGCAAAGAACATTAAAATCAATGTATCCCAATGTATTTAAAGAAGACATCAACTTTAGCTCATCAAGATCGCTAGTATTATGAATAACATGTCTATTTGCATTAGTAGTGTTCGATTCCAACATACATATAGCATGATCATTCATTATTGGAATAATAGAAATATCATCATGCAAGTCATCATTATCACAAGAAACATCAAGCAAATCATCTTGTGACAAAGGTAAATCAAACGAAGGTTCCACTAATATTTGCTTTATCATAACATGATTGGTGGAAAAAATCAGCACATCAAGAGAACTCTCATCTTTTGTGAGATTAGCATCATTGGCATTACCATGGCTCTCACTATCAGCGGAAGTAACATGTGGTGAATGTTTACATGAAACTAAAAACACCTCATTTTCTGTCATGTCATCCCCGCTCTTTTGTGCATTATCCTGCAAAAGGTTAGGCACAACAGGAGGAATAATAAGAGATTGGTCTAGTTGATGTTCCTCATCATATGAATTAATTACAAGAGATGGATTAACAAAATTTTGTCTCATAAGAATTTTCATATCGTTCCATGTATGAGGTTTATCTGAAGAACTTAAAGACTCCCACCAAATTGATGCTAAATGTCGCAAAACACTAGATGCATTCTTAATCTTCCTCCGTTCACACATATGACAGTGTGCAAAAATATTATCTATTTTACTTTCCCACTCAATGTACTCATCAGCACCAACACCATCATAAGTAGGTGGAGAAGAAAGAATAGAACGACCTGCGGAAGGAGGTGTAGCAGCAATAGTGCGTGGCTCATGCATCATTGTTATCTCATATCGATGAGTGTTGTAACCTGTCATTGTAGACACAAAATAGGAACAAAACAGTGAAAGTTATCCCTGTCAACTAAAAGGAAACAAGTGGTAATGGTGAAAGTGGAATGCAAAATCACAAGCGGCTTATCACCGTCTTGCCTGTATTCTTACCAACGCCAAACAGGAGCTAAACCAAAGTGGCAAAGTAATCTGTTGTTGAGTGTGGGTAACAGTTGCAAGATGAACCTGTGCTGACAGAAGAATATGTGGAGCTATGGGTAGGCACACAATATGACAGCAAGGATGAGCAATTAACGAATGCAGATTAGCAATTGTTCAATCCGGATCCAAAGTACAAATCATAGCTGCTGGCTAAGACGTGTCGAGACGTAACGCAACAAGGTGAAAGCAAAGGACGATGGAAAGAACTCACAGAATAAGCAAGTAACCCAAATTTTTCCTTTTTCTAAATTTTTCCCGGAATTTCCCAAAAGGCACTAATAGGAATCAAACTTTTTTAGTTTTTTGCTATTTTTTTATATTTTTCTCTGAAAAAGGATCACAAAACATGCAACCACAAAAATTGGCACCTACAACTGAGGTGGGATGTGGTCTACAGAAATACAGCAAGTTCTCTGAAAAGCGTGCAAAAACGTTGACAATTTTTTTTCTTTATTTTCCTTTTTTTTGGCAATTTTGATGAAACCAAATAGGGGAAAGCCCAGTTTGGGTCGGCCTCAAATGGTGTCAAGAAGCTGCTCAAAAAATTTCAGATTTTTCTGATAAACGAGCGAAAAGTTATGCCTGTTTTACCGAAGGTATCTCAAGTTATGTTTTCCGGAAGGCACAATACGGCAGTTAGGGCAAAACGTCCCTAAACTCCAACACCGATCACAAGATGGTTCCTATGACTAACAGCAATAGGTATTCGCACTGATCACAAGATGGTTCATGTGACTAACAGCAGTAGATATTCGCCTGATGATGTAAGGAGGGCTGCGATGCAGGCAAAATAAGAGCGGCTGGCAACCTATCTAGGGTTTGCGCGGTGGCGAGAAGTTACACAAGGCGGCTAGCGGGGCAAGTCAAGTAATGTGGTGGCTTTGACTTGTTGTTTGAAAACGGGGTGGATGGGATAGCGGCGGAAAACAAAAATCACAGCAACGGGCGATTGAACGACGACTACGAACACAATCCTAAACCAGCAACAAGACTCGACCACAGACACAAACTCAACAACGCGAATCAGAAACGAAATTGCAAAGGCACAAAGGTGATAGGACAGCGGAAATTGAAATAGTATTGGGCTTTTTGTGGACTCTAGGTAATGAACAAATATGAATCTAAGGAAAATGAGATTATACCTCGCGGTAAACCTGAAATATCTGATACCAATTGATGAATGCTGGCCCGATCTTCCGAGAGGTAACCGGTAAGTTCAACTTGTGGAGATCTCGACGTTGGCGATCCGGCTTCAAATCAAACACGATTCGAACCCTGCAACCGTTACACCACTGCTCCGTTGGTTATCAACCAAGCACAACTTGATTGACCTCGCCAAGAAGGCTTTTCCTGCAAGCGAGTCGAAGCGCACAAGCAAGAAGGTAAAAACACGCAATCTGAAATTGCAAATATGAATGATGCGAATATCAATAGAGGGTTCAAGAACTTGGTTCCAAAGGACTAATCGACACAGTGGAGGAGATCAAGAACAGGGGCCCTAGATCACTGTAAAAGGATTTGTCACCACAGTTACAATGAACGATTCAGTTTCTCGATGGAAAACTAAACTTTAAACAAAACTCCATTGTCTAACAGCGGCGGTGGCTATGTATAAGACTCGACCTAGGGTTGGGAATGGCCAGGGGTTGGGTGCCCATAACTTGGGCTTAAGGCCCGACACGATACATGGCCAATCGGCCCAAAAGACGGCGACACAGCGCCCTGATAGATTCTGGACGGTGACTTGTTTCGATGATTCCCGTTGATTCCGAACATCTTTTGACGTAGGACCACTTCGAAAACAGAGTCCGTACGCGTCCTGGGTGACTAGTTCAAGGCAGACTGGTCTTGGATTCTGAGGTGGACTCAAACTTGATTTGGGCCTCCACCTTGGTGACTCGAACCGGATAAGTTTTGGGCCACCTTCTCGATTTGGATGCCCTTGCTGATCTCCTTGGCCTCCATGTAATTCTCCAAGCATGGTCATGACCTCATCAACCGAGGGGCGAAGTAATGAGCCAACCAATATGATCAACAATGAATACCAAGATAACTGAACATCGGGATCAATCAATCACAATATGAAAGTGATGACACGAAGATTTATCCCGAGGTTCATGTGCTTGCCGGCACGCTAGTCCCCGTTGTGTCCCTCTTCACCACGTGGTTCAGTGGCTAATCGGTCTCACACCGAGCCTCTCAAAAGGCGCCACAAGAACCTACCAAATGGCAAAAGGTTGCAAATGACATGAGCAATTCACTAACATTGCCTTTGGCGCTTCGCCGAGGTAGGCACAAACCCCTCACAATCAACGGAGGTGGCCAAGAACAATCACCAACTCTTGCCAACGCCTCCATGCTGCTCCAAGCCATCTAGGTGATGGCAACCACTAAGAGAAACAAGAATCTCGTAGCAAATCAACCACCAAGTGCCAACTAGATGCAATCTCACAATGCAAATACACTTGGATCACTCAATCTCACTTCGAATATGCAAAGAAGCAAGAGAGATGAGTGCGAGGGGAGTTTCTTAGCTCAAAGTGCTCACAAGTATGTCAAATGTTCGAGAGCTGGAGCCTTGAGCCGGCCAACAAGTATTTATAGATGTACCCCTTCGAATAGAGCCGTTAGAAACTTAAATAGCCAAAATCGTGCTGACCGGACGTGCTGGTCCAACTGACCGGACGCGCTGGTTGCACAATGGCTAAGTCGCGAAGCACTGACTGGACGCGCTGTTCCAACTGACCGGACGCGCCGGTCGCACAACGACTAACTACAAAGCAACGACCGGACGCGCTTGACGCGCAGACCGGACGCGTTGCAAACGACCGGACGCGCTGGTCCCGTGACTGACCGGACGTGCTAGTCATGCCTGAGCAGCGCACAACAACACAATGACCAGACACGCTGGAGAAATAACCAGACGCCACAGTGCCAGCGTCCGGTTAGAGTCCAGTAAGCTCCCTAAATGACTGGACGTGTCCGGTCGATAGTGACCGGATGCGCTTCGCGTCCGATCATCAAACTAAAATACGCGCAGACACCGAACACTGACCGGACGCATCCGGTCATGCAGAGACCGCGTCCGGTTCAGCGTTCGGTCACCTCTGTGACCTCCGTTCACCTTCGTTTCTTTTCCAGACTTCTAGTGTAGTAGAAAATAGTCGTTTCAACTCCTCAAAAATGCCTGAGAGAGGACCCCAAACCCTCTCTACCGCTCAAACTCCGCCGCCTTCGCAAATGTGCTAACACCACCAAGTGATCTCGTCATGTGTGAGTGTGTTAGCATTTTCACAATCATTTTTCGAGGCGATATTAGTTCTATCCAAATGCATATGATTATGAAATGCACACCTAGAGGCACTTAGGAGTTCAATAGCCGCGTCATTCCCCTCTTTATAGTACGGCTATCTATCCTATAATGTAACCACACCCACTAGGTGTCTTGGTTACTAAAACACAACCCTTAAGCATGTACCTTTGCCTTGATCACGTAGGGTTGCGTCCAAATCCAAGTGTGGCCATCATGATCACTATGTCCATCTTGCCACCAACCTTGGAATGTACTAATCCTCATATGCTACATACAACTTAGGCATATGATTAGTACTTAGGCATTGTCACTAATTACCAACACCAAACATAGGACTTTCATTGACGCCATCCACGACGTCGGCGAGCTAGCTCTTACTTATTAATTCCTTATCTATCATCTATACTTGCTTATGCGCTAATACTTGATCCATCAATATCTATTGTGTATACATGATCATGATCTTTATCTATTCTATGCTTGTGCCGTGCCTTCATCGCTGATCTGTCTATTTATTTATCCATCTATCTCTTGTGCCGCTATGGGTATGTGCTACTCCACCCCGCGTCGTTGTGTGTTGGTTCTCATGTCTTGGTGCAATGTTATGTGTTGGGATGGTTCTTGGTTCTTGTGGTGTTGTTTGTGTCTCGTTTATGGACCGAGCCTTCGAGCCGGTCATGGGATCGTACTTCATTTGGTAGTTTCGGTCGTGGGTTCACCTCGCCATGGCCGTAACACCAAGTGTAACTTGATCTCTCGCTTTTAGTCAACTTTGTAGTTTCGTGATCAATGACCCCTTCTATGGCTCTAGGGCGTAGCCACCATGGGCTCGACATTGGTGTGCTTCCTACCCGCATGTGATGAACCCATCATGGCTAGTCTATGAGAGACAAACTAGGGGACAACCATAGTGGAACTTATGGTCGCGGGTTCGGTCGCCATGACCAATAGGCTCTACCTCTTTTGCTTTTGCTCCTTTTGCTCTTCTCCTAACTACCTTGTATGCTTACACCATCTAGATTCAGGCATCTCCTTGGCCTTTGCGGTGAAACCTCATCGCTAAGAACCATGGGGATAGTTTTGTGTTGAATCTGCACCTAGGACATGGGGCACTATGAGTTGGTTCGGATCATGGGATCGTGCCTTCTTCTACCAACCTTCATCCTTTCCATGACAAGTTGGAAAAAGGAGTGCGGGTTCCATTCTCTCTTTCCCTTTTGTTCTCAATCCCCGTTGATCTAGTAAGGTGTGGATTGAGCTCTTCGTAAGCTTGGTGTTGTCGCTCTCTTGATTCCGTTCCTTTGATTCCCGTCGTTACTATAGCGAGTGGATCAAAGGAAGGTAAATCCCGTGTCTTCTTCTGTCTTCTAGCTCTTTCATGCTCAAGCCTTTGTACTTGTACCTTATAGACCGTAGCATCTCTTTGGTTCTATCAGTGGCAACCACACCGCTAGGAACCCTAGAGACATCTTAGTGCCTTTTGTGCACCTAGGTCATGGTACCCTACAAGCAGATTGGGTACCAGTGTTCTTTTGCGTGTTGCTTCTGTCGATGCCGTCTCTTGCCATGGCGTTGTATTGGAAGAAGTAGACCACCTCCTTTTGCTCTTTTCCCCGTTCCACCCTCTCTTGGTTCTCATCAAATTATAGTGGCATACAGATTAAGAGAGATCAGGACTGCTTTAGCTGCTTTTCCCCGTTCCACCCTCTCTTGGTTCTCATCAAATTATAGTGGCGTATGGATTAAGAGAGATCGGGACTGCTTTAGCTGCTCCTCTTGGTTCTCGTCATTCACCATGATGCTCGGATTGAAAGCCGTGAGCTGTGGTGTTTGCTTAGGATGAGCTAGAGTCTATGCCATTTATTAAAGTCGTATAGGTCGACATGATTGACCCTAGAAGTACTAGCTAGGCTAAGGCTTAAGCTTGTGCTTAGCAAATCACCACTCCTGTTCTTTGGCCCAGGGATCAGACATCCGCCGAGAGGGCTAAGTCATTCTTCCTTTTGTGTTCTTTTGGTGTAGTTGTTCTTTTCTATGCTGTGTTGCCCCTCTTTTCGTAGTCTTTCTAGGTCTAGTGATTAGATTGCTCTTTTGCTTATCGCTGTATCGAGGTAGTTGCGTCAAGGATAGCGATGATCGGATCAGGACCGTTGGAGGAAGGACATGTGGATGGAGGAAGGACCATGGAGGAGTACGACTACAAGTGCACCAATGATCTCAGTATGACATTTAATAGGTGTTCCACATCCCACCCAACCTCGTAGAACCTATTAGACATGCTACATGTAGATGCTAGTGCTTTGCTTTCTTGCAGTTGAACTGTGGTAGGTTGCATGGTAGACTGCTTGTAAGCCATTACCTTGTCGCAACCTATTCCCCTGCACACCTGTTGTTAGGCTAGATGCTCACATACTACTTACTACTTTACTTTCACTACACATTATATCTGTGATGTGATGCTTGGTGAAGGGATAACATGAGTGGATAAGGCACGTGGTGCCGATAACTTGGTAAAACTGGATAACAAGCTTGGGGAGATCTTGGCGTGCGTCTTGGGTGTGTGGTGAGGGTTAAGTTGATCGAACAGGATCCTACAACGAGTCTTTGGGGCAAGTCATGCTAGAGGGGTGTGACCTAGGCATCCCTCGTGAGAGGTACCTATGGCGGGTGCATGTGTGAGCAGACAGGGTGTTGGTTATCCCTAGTGGAGGTGCCGTCGAGGCACGGGGTGTTGGTTATCCCCTTGAGAAGATATCCTATCTGGTCCCCCTAAGGACTGGTACGTCTTGAGAATCGGAACCATGGGACCTTTCATGCACACCACTCGCTCCTAATGGGCAGGAGACGATTACCTGACTAACTTGGACGGTGCCACTACTACTAGGTTGGAAGGTGATAGTGTAGGGAGGTATGGGCATGGGGGCCCACACCCTCCTAAGACAGCGTAGTGACCTTGGGGGCCTAGTACTACGTCTCATAGTCTCAGCGTTTCGGTGGACTCCAAGGTGGCCCAGGGCTGAGTGGTAGGGTGGCACCACACTAGTTGGGAGGCAGTCGGCATCATCCTAGGTGGGGCACCACCGATGATGGCGATCTTTTGGATTTCCATGTGTACACACTCTGCAGAGTTGATCGATCTATACATATAGCCGCGTCCGCGGATATGGACATTCCTATGACCTACGCTTCACTTGATTAGAGAGAGGAGTCCTTTCTACCTTCCCCCTGGGTGTTGGTGTTGGACCCGGCTTTGGCCATTGAGGCAAGGTACGAGCGGGAGTCATCCTTGCCACCTAGAGAGTGTGAAAGTGTGGTGAGATGTGTGTGATGGGACGGGAGAACGTGTGGATGAGATGGATTAAAACTTGATGAACTATTATTATAAAATCTTGTTGAACTTGCATAGGAAACCTACAGCCATATATAGGCCTTTTCATCTACCCTTGCATTCCACTTACCACAAGGCATACGCAAAAGCATAGGGTGGGAGACAGTGGCCAGTACAAATCATACTGATAGATTTTGGACAGGTTTGGACAAAATCTATGACGACCATGAGGACTTGGATTAGGAGTAGATGGTCTCGTGCCTACGCTCAAGTGTGGTTGAGAAGATGGAGTCTACGCCCGCTGACATTCTACGCCAACTCTAATGACTGCCATGAAGGAGGAGCCTTCACCTACCGATGCACTACAATGACTTTGGTGAAGATGTGTGTGCGTTTCCGCTAGATTAATCTATGTAATAGATCTGTTAACTAGTGTTGCAAAGCCTTGTAACTTGTAATTCTATGATGTATGACTATGATATCAGCTGATAATTGATAATGTGATGGATTACTCTCATGATCTACTACATTATAAATCATATCTGTGGATTTTCCCTTTGAGGAAAATCGAGATCTTTTCAATGATGATGGATGTTCAGCTTCACAAGGATGTGAAATGAATGGGGAAATAAACTTCACCTCCTTGACTGGATTATGGTTGGGATTATGCTTTGCCATTGGGATTGCTGAGTGTAAGTTGGGAATGGCAGAAGCAGTTTTCCCAAACTTCTCATCAAGCTCCTAATGGGAAGATTTTTCTTGGATAATATTTTCTAAAGGGTAGCCTATGAGAATATCGAACTCAAGGATGCGGTAGATATGGAATTCTATAAAAATCTTGATTTTGTTAATTACGACTGGCACGGCCCTAGCGATCCCATAACACTCGAAAAATAGTCCCAAAGGACTTTTGAAGAGTTTATTGGTCAGGACTAGCGGCATGTAACCCAAAAGGTTTTTTACTAGAAATCTGACATGATACTAGTCCTAACTGTGGGGTTGTGTAGGGCTTCCACGTTTGTTCCCCTTAACAAGCAAGGTATGGTCGTGGAAGATGAAAAAATCACCTCCATTAACCATTCCTTTGATGGTTCTACTTTAGGGGAAACATCCTTTATGTGCTTTTCGTGCCACGAGAGTTTTGAGGTATTGCCGTAATCCTCAAATTTGATTAGGAACTTCAAAGGATGAATTACTCGTTCCTTCGGTGTTCATGGTTTTGGTGAGGGCTCATAACTTGAACCTAACAAGGACTCCCCCATAGTCGACATGACTTTTGCCTAAAGGGGTTTGATTCTTATGATGAAAGAAGTATGTTTGGCTATAAAATGCTCAAGAAGTTCTACTTGTTCTGTAACACCCAGGTGTTTGGCTTGCATTTGTGCATTTGCATTGCATCACATGAGCACATTCATCTCATTATCACATGCGCGTCATCCTATGTTTCAATGTGCAACATGATGTTTCATTAGTGCTTATGCATAGGTGTATCATATGTGGTGTCCCTAGGTTATGCCTAGTACCATGTGTTCAAGTGTTGCATGTCTCTGTTTCAGTGTTTCAATTGATTGTTTCGCTTGTTTCAGTTGAATGTTTCATATGTTTCATGTATATGTTTCAGTTAATTTGAGAAGCTAGAGTACATGGATCACATACAAATGAATGTGGTAATTCACCAAAACACCCTAGCTGCATTTAGAATGTCATTAGGAACAATGTTCATAAAGGTCATTAGCCTAATTATGCTTCTAAGTACTAGTTTGACTTTGGTTGACTTCTAGACCTCTTTTTCTTCCTTGTTTAAAAAGTGCAGCTAGAAGTCAATTCATGTTGGCACACCTTTAAACAAAGTTGTAGTACTTTTATAGAGGAACAAAAGTTATAATATGGTCATCTCATGAAAATGACTAGAACACTCTCAAAAATGGCCCACAAGCCTGATGGCAGTTCTGATCTAGCACTTAACCATTTGGTCAAGTCCTAACTGCATTGCAGTTGTGGTGAACATCACTTTGAAGCAATTTTGGATGTTGTATGGAAGAGTTATGCATTTATCTTGTTTGCATGATTGGATCTTGTGTGAATTTTTATACTTTATCTATAGATCCAGTAAAGGTGAAATTTGGTGAACATTGTTCTTATGTTAGTAAGAACCTAAGAAAAATATGAAATCTGTTGCTTGACACTTTTCAATAGGATTTCTCATTTATGCCAAAATCAGCCTTTCTATCTGTTATTTTTGATACAGGAAATTATGCTTGCTCAAATGCTATGAAAATTTTATGGTAGCATCCTGGAAGCATGTTGTAGCTGCTGTAAATTTTATAGAATTTTTTGTGTGGTCTTGATATAGGTTCCTTTTAACATGTGTAATGAGTTTTAAAGAATTTATTTAGATGTTGGCACCACACTTTCTAGTGTTCTTTTAACATGTGTAATGAGTTGGTAAAGTTGGTTTAGCCTATAAGTGTTTTTGCTACATCTCTAAATATTTAATTTAGTAAATCTGCCAATTCTGGACAGATCTGTGGACTTAGCAAAGTTCTCCATGTTATGATGCTTTCCTTTGAAACTTTCTTATACAAAAATTGTAGATAACTTATACATCTACTACTGTGCAAATTTGGTGGCATTTGGCCATTTGGTTTAGGAGTTACAACTGTTCAAAGTTAGGTCTCAGTTATGGTTGCTCTCTGTCATACATAGACCAGATTCTGTACTTAGTTAATTTCAACCTAGTAAACTTTGGAAATCATTTGGTGATGTTTATAAATGATTTGTAGATAATTTCATAAGCTTTCTAGAATGTCCTCTTGCAAGTCATTTGGAATTGTAGATCTTCTATTGTGATTGATTGGCTGAACTGCTTCTTTACATGTTAAGCCTGAAGTTTCTGTTATGTGTACCTTTATTATACTTAAGCATGTTGGTAATGTACTAGGTGCTTAAATTGATTAAGGTGAGTTTAGGTGCAGGTGTTAGGCTTCTAACAGAGGATGAGCATCTATACCTTAGATTGTGCAAGTTGGGTAAGTGTGTTCTTTGTAACAGAACCGACCAAATTATAAGAGCACAAGTACAAAAACAAGCGCCGAAACGCTCAAATTTTTGAACTTGAGCCCATATAATCCCGGTAGTCAATCGAAATCACGAAGGATTTCAAACCAACTCATTTACAACCAAGATCGCATCATTCAACATAACACATCACACGTTACATTTCACAAGTAGTTCAGAAAATCTCTTACAACACACGGAGTCACAAATTATTACAAACTGAGTTTATAAAGTAGCGGAAGCATAACACACGCATTTAGTTCAAATACCACTGCTAGTCTTACATATCAACATCCCGCAAAAGCATTAAGGAAAGTAAACTAACAGACGATCACGCCCGAGTGATCTAGTCCTCATCACCCGCGGGGTGGAGACAGTTCTTGCAGAAGCCCTGATAAAGCATGTCATCTGCAACAGGAGGGAATAAACCCTAAGTACTAGAATGTACTCAGCTAGACTTACCCGTCGAAACGGAAAATAAGAGACACCAAGGATCATGCAAGGCTTTTATAAGTGGAGCTGGCTGACATCACCTTTGCGGAAAAGCATAAGTAATTTAAACTCTTTTATCCTGTACTAGCAGTTATTTGAGCATAACCTATCATCTATCTTAGCACCTGTACTAAACATTCACTTGATTATAATCAAACAATAATATTATTATATCCATAGCAGGTATAAATTCGTGGCAACATTATATCATTCACTTAACCATCTATTCAATTTAATGAGATCTACGTTGCCGCTGCTCAAGTCAAGTGCTCACTAACCGGGAGCGACGACGATTCGAATCGAATTCCTATCCAGCTTGAGGGGTATTTCTAACACTCAGCGTGCAGGCCTCTGCTAGGGTCGCACAAGCCACCTTTCATACAATTCAGGAGTCGTGAGTTCGAATGATGCCACATCCCCAAGGGCAACACTCTGCCAGGTGATAGGGACTCTAACCCCCCTTGGTCTCACGCCAATGTCCCCAAGCACATCCTTACTACCTCCAAGATGCGACCTACCATTTGAGTCCCAGCCTGAACCATATTACTCGGCTTCGCGGTCGGAATGACTTATCTGGCCAACTAAGTGTTAGACTGCGTTCAATATGACTCAAGGACGTACAACGAATCGGTCCTTAAACGACTCAGACGGGCATAGCTCCGCACCCAAGACATGAAGTGTCTTGCGGCTGAACTATCGAACTTCCACCTGGTCTCAAATTCATTTTTAAGGCATGGTTCCATCCACGATAGCCAACATAGCCACTCGTGACCCATTCCTACATCTCACGGATGATCGGAAATCAACCGACTTCTACCGGACTAAGCAGGGCTAAGCATTGACACATGCCTAAACTTAATTTAGGATTTAAGTAAGATATCTGGACAAGGATAGTTATAATGCAACAAGTGTTTTCACATAACTCCTATAACTTAATGCAGTAAACAAGTAAAAGTACTCAAGATTGATATATAAAACAAATGGGTCAGCATGCACCGGGGCTTGCCTTTCAGAAATGAGGATGGGCGATGATCCGGGCACTCAGGTAGATCGTTTACGGAAACTCCTTCGCCGGCTGGGTCCTCGGACTCCCTCGGCTGCTCCTGATCCTCCTCTAGAATCGATCCCTCGAACTCGAGGAGCGTCACTCCCTCCGAAACACCTATTGCATGGATGCACAATAAATCTCATGGATGCATAAGGAGGAATGCAGCATGCTCGGGATGAAATGCACTACAGCAATTTCTAATGCTCTATTCAAATCACTTCAATAATAAGTGTAAATCTCTTCTCCGGTAGAGAAGTACTTACCTAATCTACACAACCTAATGTATAGATGTTCCTCCTCAGTTAAGGCCCTAACACCTAACAATCACAAAGAACAACATTACTTAGGTTACCACCAACCAAGCACAAAATGTCACAACAACACATTCTAAACAGCGGCTACGTATTTCCACCACAACTGTAGATTCCCAAATCCTAAAGGAATGATACAAGACAATCTGGAAAGCTTATAAAATGCTCCACAATACACTTTCAGACCTCAACACTTAATTCCAAAGGTTTTCTAGTCGAAATTCTAAATTTTCAGAAATCTGTCATCTCCAAACAGAGAGCAGTCATTTCTAGATAGCCATTTTAAACAGCTACAACTCCTAGACTACTAGGCCAAATGCCACCAAATTTTTACACAAGCTAGTTTAACAAGTTTACTACCACTTTGGTATTCACAAGTTTCCCAGCAAACACTTTTATCAAGGTTTAAATCCAAAAATGCTACCAGCTGTCCAGAGAACCTAGAAATGTGAAAATTAAATATTTATTCATGTGTCAAACTACTCTTATGACCAAACTAATGACACTACTAGTTCACACATGTCATGAAACTACCAGAAAGTAGGGTGTGCCAACCCAAACATTTATTTTAACCCCTTTCTTAATTTACTTAATTAATTAAGTGGGAAATTAAACTTATATGCAAGCTGCTTAGAAAATTCTACAAAAATTACAGGAGGCTCTCAGCCCTACAAGGAGGCTACTGTAAAAAATTTGAACTAAAGTTATTCACAGAAACTCCCTACAAAAAATTCACAAGCCAAAAAGGCTGATTTTTGCATAATTAACAAATCACATTGAAAAGTGTCAAACAACACAAACCATATTTTTATTATCATCCTTAGGGTACCAGGACATTCTCTATAAAATTTCAAGAGCATTGCACATACAGAAAAATTATGAAAATTCATTCAAGTATCTCCTAATATAAAATGACAGCATCATAACTTGAAAACCACTCAAGCAATAGCATCCAAATTTTTACCAGAGCTAGTAGATACATGAAATAATATACTCACCAAATTTCATAATTTTTGGAACACTACAACTCACGTTATCCATTTAACAAGTTTATATTCATTTTAAAACATATTTCAAAGGCCTAATTAAATCTTCTAGAAAATAAACATCACATATATATATAATATTTTTCCTAAATACTACACTTCAACCAGAGTCCAACAAAATTTAAATCGCAATTTTTGGATCAGCCAAACCCTAGATAAGAAAATCACAAACAGCATTCAAAACTGTGAAATAAATAAAGAAAAGCAAACTTTCAAAATTAGAAAGGGCCACTGGGCCGGCCTGACCCACCAGTGTGGCCTAGTTCGCGGCCTGCTCAGGTTCCCGCCCGCGCGCGCCTGACAGGGGGAACCCGCTAGCCAGAGAGAGGGAAACAGAGACGGAGGAGCCACAGCTCCGGCGAGCTCCAGCCCGTCGACGACGGCATCTCCGGCGAGGGGAAGGGCACCCTTAGGTTCCTCTCGATCTTCCGCATCGCCTGACCCCTAAACCGTGGACTCTACCCGACCCTAGCTTCCTCGGCCATGGCGGTGGTGGCTCGGTGATGGCGCACGGTGGTGCGCCGGCGAGCTCCGACCGCTAGATGGCCAGCAGAGGGATGCGTTAGCTCCCTAGAGCCTTGGCGGACCTAACTAGGCTACTAAAGAGGACCGAGATGGAGTGGAGTAGCGTGGCCGCGTGAGCACCTCATCGGCGGCCATGGCGCGATAGTGCGCGGCCGTGTTTCGACCCGGTTTGGCCGGCATTAGCGGCAGCGTCATCACTAGAGCATCTACGGGTGATAGGGAAGAGGGAACAAGCACTAGGAAAAGTGGAGGTGCACGGTGCTGTGCTGGCCACGGTGAGCCGTCACGTGGACGAACGCCGGCGAGATCTCGTGGTGGCGGAAACGGCAATGTGGCCCTACCGTGGCTCGGCTGACTGCGTGGAGCGGACGAGGGGGAAGAGGGGTTCACAACGGAGCTGGTGACCAGATTAGAGACGCGATGGCGCGGTACAGAGCGCGTGCGAGCTCACCGGAGCAAGGGCGGTGATGGCGACTCGGTGCGTCCGCCTAGGCATGGAGAGAGCGAGAGAGGAGGCAGAGGCATGAGTGAGGGGCAAGCATCGGCTTCATGGCGCCCTTGAAGACCTCGCGGCCTAGCTGGTGGGGCCACGGCCGGCGTACGGTCACCACCGCGTGTCCACGTGTCGTCCCCGGCCTGAGACCGGTCGGCCACCGAGTTTACTGAAACTCTGAATCGAGGTCCAATGCGGTGACTGACAGCCGAAGTTTGAGCTTCTATATCTCCTAATCTGGCTCGAGTTAGTGGTAGGTGTTAACATCAAAGTTGTAGAGCTACATGAGTACTACAACTTTGTCAACTGGCTCATGGACTGGTTTGGCCTGGTTTTTGAGTTACATGGCATCGAAGTGGGGTACTTTGAAACTGTAACTCCAAATTTCAGACTTAGAAATTTTCTAAGTGTTGGGTAGTATCTCAAGCTGACTTGTGGGGCATTTTTGAGCATGTTCTGTTCATTTTAATGAGATGGCCATATTAGAACTTTTGTTCCTTATGAAATTCTCTACAACTTTGCTTAAGGTTGCTTCTCCATGCAAGATCTCCAAGCTAGATTTTTTAAATGGTCAAACCAAAGCATTCTAGGGGTCAAAACCTAGTCAACAACATTTGGAAGGGCAATTTGGTCATTTTGGTCGACATGAACATTGCTCCACTATTTACCCTAAATGTAATTAAGGTGTTATAAGATCTAATTAGTCACTCTACACATTGGTTACACAAAATTCCTAGTGTCACATAAGTTGAAACAAGCAAAACAATTGTTTTCCCCAAAATGTTGCACTACCATGTTGCACATGTTTCAAGATCTTGTTGCATCAATTGAACCTATCATGGTATACTAACAACATTATTATGTTTCCAAGTATGAGATCCCCTGTTGTATCTACAAGTTACACCACTCACATTTCATAAGCAAGTAAATTGTGAAACAAGCACATTAGGGTATGTTGCATACTCATGTTGCAAGCAAAATAAATGCATGAATGAGATGATTGATGCTCATGCTTATGAAATGCAATGCAATTATGGAAGCCAAATACATGAGGTGTTACAGCCCTCCCCCCTTATAAAAATCTCGTCCCGAGATTTGGAAAGCGTACCATTATTGATAGAATTCCTTATAACCATCACATAAATAGTCTTCTCGCTCCCACGTAGCATCTCTCACTACCCTGATTACTCCACATTACTTTATACCACTTAACCACTCGACTTCTAGTTACCCTCTCTTGAGTGTCAATCACACGGACTGGCTTTTCTTCGTAAGTTAAATCAGATTCTAGCCTGATATCCCCTAATGGAACTCTTTCTTCAGGAACTCGAAGACACTTCTTTAATTGAGATACATGGAAAACATTGAAAATGACGCTCATTTTAGGAGGTAACTGGATCTTATATGTGATAGCACCACTCTTTCCTATGATCTGGAAAGGACCCACGTATCTTGGTGCAAGCTTCCGCTTCACACCAAAACGTTGTACACTCTTCATAGGGGAAACTTTCAGATATACGAAGTCTCCGACTTTAAACTCGATCGGTTTTCTACGGCGATTAGCATAACTTTTCTGTCTAGATTGAGCTGCAGCCATATGTATTTTGATGGTACAAACTTGTTCTTCCGCCTCCTGGACAAAATCAATACCATAATACCTTCTCTCGCCAGCTTCTATCAAATTTAGTGGGATTCTACACTTACGACCGTACAATGCTTCGAATGGGGCCATCTTAATGCTCTCTTGATAACTATTATTATACGAAAACTTAGCTAGAGGCAACCATTTCTCCCACAAACCCTTGGACGAAATAACACATGCCCGTAACATATCCTCCAAGATTTGGTTAACTCGTTCAGTCTGACCTGACGTCTGGGGGTGATAAGCAGAGCTTCTCACTAACTTGGTTCCCAGAAGATGATGCAAGTGCTCCCAAAAATGAGCAGTAAAATGTGGACCACGATCAGAAATGATAGTACAAGGTACCCCATGGAGCCGAACTATCTGATTGAAGTACAACTCGGCATAGTCAGTAGGACGATAGTCTACTCGAACAGGAATGAAGTGAGCCAACTTGGTTAAACGATCTACAATTACCCAGATAGAGTTATGATTCTTGATAGTAGGAGAAAGTCCAACAATGAAATCCATACTTATCTCCTCCCATTTCCAACCTAGGATAGAAAGTGGTTGAAGCAATCTAGCTTTCATGTGCACAGCCTTAACCCTACAGCAGGTATCACACCTAGCAACATATGCAGCTATTTCTTTCCGCATTTTGGTCCACCAATAGTATGGATTCAAATCGTAATATATTTTATTGCTACCAGGATGGATGGACAACTTATAGGAGTGTGCTTCAGACATGATATGATTTCTAAGCTCTCGGTCCTTAGGCACAACTAACCTATCCCTGAACCACAGTACACCCTCTTCATCTACCCTAAAAGGTTTAGTTTCTTGCTCTTTCATCTTACGCTTGTTGTGGAATATACCAGTGTCAGTCTTTTGGAGCTCAATAATTCTACTCTTGAGAGTGCAACTGACAGTGACGTTGTACAGAATTGCTAGGTGTAGAAGGTGAGATAGATGAAAATCACTTTCAACTAAGGAGTGGCAATAAGACTTACGACTTAAAGCATCGGCAACCACATTTGCCTTGCCAGGATGATAGTGCACTTGGAGATTATAATCTTTAATCAACTCAAGCCATCTTCTCTGACGCATATTCAACTCGGGTTGGGTGAAGATATATTTGAGGCTTTTATGGTCAGTATAGATATTGCAAACATTGCCAAATAGATAATGCCGCCAGGCTTTCAAAGCATGAACAACTGCAGCGAGTTCTAAGTCATGCGTTGGATAATTCACTTCATGCTTTCGAAGTTGTTGAGAGGTATATGCAATTACTCGGCCTTCCTGCATCAGAACACCTCCCAAACCTATGCCTGAGGCATCACAATACACATCAAATGGTTTCTCGATATCTGGTTGCGCCAAAACCGGTGTTGAGGTTAGGAGAGTTCGTAGTTTGTGAAAAGCCGCATCACACTTAGGAGTCCAGACAAACCTGGTGTCTTTTTGTAGCAACCGAGTCATTGGCTTGGCTATTTTAGAGAAATCTGGGATGAAGCGACGATAATAGCCAGCCAATCCTAGAAAACTCTGGACTTCATGAACCGAGATAGGAGCCTTCTAGTTTAGTACTTCTTGTACCTTGGTGGGATCCACCATAACTCCCCCATCGGACAACACATGCCCAAGGAAAGGTACTTCACGAAGCCAGAATTCGCACTTACTGAATTTTGCATACAGTTGATGTTCACGTAGTCTTGTGAGGACTATACGCAGATGTTCAGTGTGGTCTTCCTCATTTTCAGAATATATCAAGATGTCATCAATAAATATCACCACAAACTTGTCCAATTCGGGCATAAACACCGAATTCATCAAGTACATGAAGTGCGAGGGCGTTAGTCAAGCCAAAGGACATAACAAGATACTCATAAAGACCGTATCTTGTAGAGAAAGCTATTTTTGGAACATCTTCCGGATGGATTTTAATTTGATGGTAGCCAGACCTCAGATCGATTTTAGAAAAGACTTTAGCTTTAGACAACTGATCAAACAAGATGTCGATGCATGGTAGAGGATACTTATTTTTGATAGTGACTGCATTCAGAGGCCTATAATCTACGCACATCCACAGTGACTGGTCCTTGAATAGGCTCAGGTCCTTGATAGACATTGATACGGACACTTTCAGCCAAGGCACACTAACTTTCAGCAAGCATCTGCAGTAACTCAGCAGAAGTAGGTTGCGGAGGATGAGATGAGGGAGGCTCCACATTGTCACAACTCCTACTGCCAGAGTGAAGCTGACAAGGCATCTGCAGTTATGGAAAGCCGATGAGTATTGACGATGTTGGAAGGTTGTTGATGAACTATATAAGCATGTCAAAAAGGTTGTATCCAACTATCAGGGTTCCAAATCATGACGAAAGAAACATCTGGGTTCGGGACAAGGATCTTTTGACAAGATAGGAAAAGATAACTAGGAAAAAGGTTCATGGGAAGACAACACATCGATGTAGCTCCATAATGGATCATGACTACCAATCCTCGATACCAGTGCATGTCGAGCAGCACAACCTTGTGTGCGCGCCCACAGGAGGCCCTCGGTTTCATCGCGACACCGTACATTACTAATCGTAACACCATTACTAAACCAACACCCATGAGGAATCCTCACATGTCAACAATTAGGTGTGTAGAACACATCATACAAGAAGGGGTAGCAAACAAAGGTGATCCCAAGGTTAGAGTTACAGGGAGGCGAGTTGTAGCTCAAAAGATATCACAACTCAAGACAATACATCATGAGAGGTTCATCAAGAATTTTTTTGGGGTACCGCTCACTTCCACTGATCGGATATGAATCGTGCTTCAAGGTTGACACTAACGACAACTCCACAAGATTGGTTGATTACCTTAGCCCTTTGTGAAAGAATGCAACTGCTTACGGGAAAACCATTTGGAGGAAAGAAAATTTTTAAAGAGTGGGGTAAGCATTTATAAGGGAGGGAGTAATGCAAAATGCAATGCATGATGCGAACATGGTGCATGCACGAACCGTACGTTCTCACAAACCTAGGAAGAATTTTAAAATTCTAGCGTATAGTTCGGTGGCATACACACGTTCTCTCAAAATGATAACTAGTCGCTCTATAGGAGACATTGTTAGTGTACCTACAGAAAATTGCATTTTAGCCCAACAGTTCCCAATATAACACACAAGAAAAGCAGTAAACTAAATACTTTCCATACATACATCCCCTGATATATATACTTCAGTATCAAAGCTACCCGACAGATATACCCATAATTAAGTACCCTCATAGATACATGATTGAACATATAAATATGTGAGTAATCACAACTACTCTCCCCTAGACCGATGGTTGGACGGTCATGCTCTCACAACTCTCACTTATCAAGGCGTAGAGGTAATTTGATCCATACATTACCATCCAAGCAGATGGCATCCATACAATAACACGCCGTATGGACAACGAAATATAAAAACAAACAACAACCCCCAAGTTAGTACTTTAATAAGCCACCTAATAGACCTTATTTGGGGCATATAGGATATGACCACTGGCACTCTTTAGATTAGAATTAAGATTTTTCACAAAACTTTTGTTTAAATACACAAATGATATGTTTAGTGTTGAATCTTGCTCCGATACCAGCTATCACAGAACCGTCCAAATTATAAGAGCACAAGTCCAAAAACAATTGCCAAAGCGATCAAATTCTCAAACTTGAGCCCATATAACTTTAGTAGTCCATGAAATCTCGAGGGATTTCAAACCAAACCATAACGAGCCAAGATCGTAGTGATTCAACATACACATCATTTGTTACAACAGTTCGCAGATACATCTCATACATCAGAGTACGAATAAGTTATTACAAAACCAAATTAGGAATAGCGGAAGCAACATAGTTTTAAAACCACTTTTAATTTAAGTACTGCCAGTATGTAGTCACATCCTGCAAAAGCATATTAGAAGAGAAACTACAGAGACCATGCCCAATGGTCTAATCTTCACACCCAACAGCAAAGACGGTACTTCAGGTAACCAGTAAGAATCTGCTACCTGCAACAAGGTGGGAATAAACCCTGAGTACGAGAAGGTACTCAGCTAGACTTACCCATTAAAAACCAGAAATAAGATGACACCAAGGAGTTTGCAAGGCTTTATATAAGTGGGCTGGCTTGACACCTTTGCATAAAAGCTTAAGTACAGATAAGTAATCATTATTGCTTTAAGCATCAAATTAATCATTATTAACCTATCCTCTAGATTAGTACCTGTACTATAGCAATCACTTGATTCCGCTAAGCAAACAATAGTAACCATATCAGGTTTATAAGGCCATCATTATATCATCATCATCTTCAGAACCATCAGTATATTTAGTGAAATCTATGTTGCCTCTGCTCTATCAAGTTTCTCACTATCCGGGAGAGACGGCGATTCGAATCGATTCCAACTCAGCTGAGGGGGTATTCCTAACACCAACCGGGCATACTTTGCAAGAGTCATCAATAGTCACCTTTGGTACAACTCAGGATGGGCCCGAACAACGCCGCACTCTCAGAGATTCCAGTGGCCAGGAAGCTCATGACTTTTAACTCACCTGTCCTTGGTCCCACCTGGCTCCCCTCTGAGGCGACTTACACTTTTTGGCTTCACAGCCTGAGTTGAGCTACTTGGCTTCATGGTCGGCAACCTCAGGGCGGCCAGCTAAGTGTTAGGCTACGTTCAAAATGACAAAGGAAGTACAGCGGATCGGTCCTTAACTGACACAGACGGGGATAGTTCCACACCCAAGACCTCCATGCCTTATTGCTTCACTATCAACATCCCGCCCGGTCTAAGTTCATTATTAACACTTGGTTCTTTTCCACGATAGCAAATATAGCCAACCATGACCAAATACTTCCTACTTTGCAGGTGATAGGAGATCACCTGACATTACCGTTCTAATTAAGCAGGGTTAAGCATAAAGACGATCATGTCTACATAGGATTCATGGATTCATATATCTGGACAAGAAATGATATAATGCAGCAAGGGTTCCAATCAACTCCTACCACTTAATGCAACAATACATATAACATATATAATTAATTGCTTTGAAAGTAGGAGGCTTATAATGCTCCGAGGCTTGCCTTAACCATATGAGGATGGTTCGGGGTTCAGCGCTCAACCACGGTTCCTTCGTCTCCTCAGGTTTCGTCGGACTGGGCCTCCTGCCCCCAAACTAGCTCCAACTCCACCGGTTACGTCTTGTGGAACTTTACCGTTGTCACGTTCCTCGGTACACCTATTGCATGTATATGCACCAATGAATCTCATGTATGCACAAATGAGACATGATGAGCTTATGAGCATGTAAGCATGAGGAATGTGATGAATAATGCAACAATCTAAGCAATAAAAGTCAAGCTACAAGGTGCTCTATTCAAATTGCTTTAAGAGTAGGTGCAAATTTCCTCTCTAGTATTAACATGTTTAAACATCTCTAAGTAACCACTAAGTACCACAAAGATCATACTTAGCACACATATAACAAGTGCCAGCAATTTAGTGCATTGACATGTTGACCGCGACAACTTATAAAGTCCATAACTAGAGTTCTATAACTCCAATGCACATGCATGTGGAAAATCTGGAAAGCTTATGAAATTTTCCACAATTCATTTATAAACATCTAAGCATGATTTTATCATTTACCAGGTTGAAATAGCACATACACAAAAACTATTCTAGAAGACAGAGATCACTTCCCAAAACTGCACCCAGCTTGGAACAGCTGCCATTTCTAAACTATAAGCCCAAATGCTACCAAAATTTACCAGCAACTAGTTCATGAAGTTCTCAACAACTTTGCTATAGATCACCAAGCATGAAAACATAATTAACATAGCCTAATTTATTTAACCACCAAATCTGTCCAGAAAAGGTAGATTTATACAATTAAATATTAAGTGATGTTGGGAACATCACAAATGACCTACCCAACTTCACAAACAGTTATATCATGTTTAAGTAACACCAAATCAAGTCATGGCACTAGCAAAAACATTTACCTCATCACCCTTTTCTATTTACTTTGAGTGCATAAGCATAAATGGCATCACATATAAAATGTACCCAGAAAATTATAATAAAATTACAGTGGAAAATACATGCTACCAAGAGGATATCATAAACATTTCATCTCAATTTGACAAGTAGAATTGGAGATATCATAATAAACAAATGTATAAGCAATATAAAGCATATAGAAAAAGGGAATTTATAACTGGAGCAAATGACATCAGGATTTCATGAAAATTTAACTGGAGTATCATCATAGCAGGCTTAGCATCTCACAAAATTTTCATAGCAAAAGGATCAATATATAGTAAGATACAAAATTATCTAAATCACCTAATTAAATAAAGTGCTTAACAAAAGTAATTACCACCTTCAGAAAACATAATTTAACATGCCATATATTATATTTTCTAAATAAACTAGACATTTCTTGGAGCACAGTGCAAGTTTAATCATCTCAATTGGACATTTCTAGCTTTAGTTATGATTTTACAAAGTTAAGGACAATATTTCATTTTCTGGAAAAGAAAACAAATCAAAACTGAGACGGGCCTAAACTAAACCGGCCCGCTCTACAGGCACAGTTTCGGCCCACCCATGGCCCAGCCAACCAACCAGAGGGAGAGGCCGGTGCTGACACGTGGGCCCTGTCCATCATGGGCACAGAGGCAGGGGAGGAGGTCCGGCCAGCGTTTCCTCACCGTCGGTGACCCCTCCGGCAAAACCGACGGCATGGAGGTGTTCCCCACCTCGACCTGCATCTAGGCAACCTCCTTTCCAACCTCTACTGCACCAAAGCTCGCGCGACGACGGTGAAGGCAGACGGCGGTGGGCGGTGCATGCCGACGGTGGCGAAATCGGCCGTCACACGGCGAACCAAGGGTACCTACATGCTCTACATCGCAAGGTGAAGCGAACAAGCTCTAAAGCGAGGCACCAAATTGACTACAATGGCACGGCCATGAGCGGGCAAGCACGAAGGAAACGCGAGCTCACCGGAGCTTCGGCGTTGCACGCCATCGAGACGAAAACCGGTGGTAATGTCTTGCGGCTAGCTAGACCTACACCTGAGACGCATGGAACGTGAATCCAATCAAGTAACAAGCAAGCGAGCAGAGCAAAATCGAGCTTGAGCTCGGTGCGGCCATGGCGGGTGCGGCCAAAGCCGCAGCTTGTTCCTGCGGACCAGACACGGTAGCGGTTAGACCAAGCACTCCTAAACCTTCTACGCGACACCAGTAGCAGCGAACAAGCACATATTGGCGTGGAGGAGCTCGGCATTGGCCGGTCCACGGTGGAGCATGAGCTCGGCGGTGCACCGAGTATGGCAAGGGCGCAAAAATGAATTTTTGCACTCTACCTGGTGCTTGTCTGGCTCAACCACGTGGTGCGGGAGGTGGAGCAGAGGAAGGCGGAGAGGATGGCCAAGCCGATTTGGTTTTTGGCGGTGAGGAGGTAGCATGGCGCGTGGTGTAGCACTTGGCGGCAATGCCACCGCGGCGGAGAGGCATGGAGAGGGGCGAAGCGAGTCGATTGGAGGAACTAAGGCGAGCGGGACATCATGGCGTCCTTGAACATGTGAGTGTAGTGCGGAGTCGATGCATGTTGGCCACGCAGCTTCGAGCTCTAGAGGATGGTCGGCCATGACACGAGTTCAAGTTTCTGAATTTTCAGAAACGACTAAAACGAAGTTTCAGTTCAGGTTCACGCCTGACAGCGCGATTTGAGCAGACAGAAACTTCCTAACCAACGAGAACTAGTAAAAGCTATAAGAAGGTTTTGACTAGAGCATCAAGAGATCTTCCTACAAGTCAATTGGAGCTCAAGCTAACCCGTACGGTTTGCGAGTTACAGGCTCTCAAAGAGGTGTACACGAAAACTGTTCGGTCAAGCAATGACTGACAGCGCATTTAGAACCCCTTAACACTCCTAATCTGAGCTGAGTTAGTGAAAACCATAGTAGGGTTTTAGATAGAGCTACACGAGATCTTCGTATAAGTCTACTGGCACATGACCTAATTCATCACGGTTAGCAAGTTACAAGCTCCCCAAGGAGGCATCCTCGAAATTGAAGGTCAGTCATGACTTAGCCAAAATGGCTAAGTGCTGATATCAGCACCCCAATCTGCCTTGTGGGCCATGTTAGGGGTGTTCTAAGCATTTTCATGAGTTGGCACAAGAACAACTTTGGTTGTACACAAAATTTGCTACAAACTTTGTTAAGGTTGCACCAACATGCAAGGGCTTTAGGTTAGACTTTCTAAAAGGTCAAACAAAGAAAGTCCTAATGGCCAACTAGTCAAAGCATGGGTCAAGATGAAATTAGGCCATGGCATAAACATAAACCCTAGGTCATTTTGGATTACTAGCATGCTACAACTATTGACAAGGCCCTAATCACAAAGTAGCATCACATAAGCATGAAAGTTTCATAGTAGGCATTGAAATACTATTACTATCACTAATGAAACATCACTAACATAATTATTGAAACTTAATGTTGCATATGTTTCAGGAGCATATTTCACATGTTTTCACGCATAACAAAACTAACACATGTTCTAGCATGGTCTAGATACAAGATATTATCACTACCACCCATAACATACATATGTTGCAATGTTGCAGGGTCATGTTTCAAGCAAGGATGCACATGCAATGATGATGCTTATGGTAATGCCATGGTACGACCATGCTCAAATGATGCCCAAATGCAAGGCAAACACCTAGGGTGTTACATCCTAGATGGCTTGGAGCAGCGGTGGTGTTGAGCTCATGATTGAAGATTGTTTCAAGCCTCACCAAGTGATTGTGAGGGGTTCTTGAGCCTTCCCTATGGGAGTTCGTGAATTGGCTACTCTAGTGTTGCTCATGGCTTGGAGGATCCTCATCTTGTGAGTGGATGTGTGGCACCCACTGAGGGTTTGACTCCTGAGAGTCAATTAGCTCGTGATCCATCAAGTGGGTGCATCGCCACAATGAGGAGTAGCTTGCCAGGAAGCAAGTGAACCTTGGTAAAAATTCTTGTGTCATCTCTTGCCGAGAATTCTCATTATGATTGTGTGTGATTGATTCTTTGGATACATCTCATCTTTACACTATTGGTATAAGAATAAATTCACTTCCCTTTTACATTCAAGTTTGTATCACCTAGGGGTAATTAGTTTAGAGACTTAGCTTTGTTGGTGTGAACTAGAGATCATAGCCTTGCACTAGAATTGTATTTGTGGCTTGCATAAAAGTAGTTGGCTAGAATTAGCTTCGCCATCTTATATACTAACTTTGTTGTTTAGTGAAGCTTGTAGAAAATTTAAATAGGCTATTCACCCCTCTCAAGCCATTTGGACCTTACAGCCACTTCAGACATGACCACCGCCCAAGCTTCAGCTAGGTGAGGACCTAACTATGGTGGAGCCAGGGTTCCTGGGAGAGACGAGCTAACAGGATCACGAGAACCTAATCGGTGACTTCTCCACCGTGGGCAATGGCGTCTTGGCCGTGGTGAATGTAGAGGATATCATTTGTAACACTCTCCATGAGTAGTTTGATTGTAACATGCCTCTACATTCTGAATAAAAATGTTCATAATATTTAGTGGTTATTGAACATCTCTGTTTGCTTTTGATTGGAATGTTGCATTTGTGTGCCTTAGAGTTCGAGACCGTATGACACATCTGTCGTTAGTACGTACGGAGTAGGTGCTAACATCTCCTAATCACCACTGCCGGTAGCCTTCACCACCGCTTTCATCAATTTCCAAACCCACACGTGAGTCCTACGTGTCACTTCCACACGCATTTACAAAGTTTTGCATAAATTGCATTCCCACGTCTGATATAGTTCCTTACAAAGGATGCTCCCCACCGTGTCTTTCTCCTTCTCAGTGCTCCTGTTCCTCATCACCACTCCTGCTCCCCAGTGCCAAACTACGCAACTGCCCCTACTCAGCGGCGTGCAAGCCGCTAGTCACCGCTGATAAACTAGTGCTCTGTGCCGGTATGCCTCATCGGTAGTACTCATCACCGCCGTCACCGCTCAAGCTCAATGCTGCAAGATCCAAAGGCAATGGTAGTGCTTTAGCACTTCCCTTATGCATTGTTCTTGGATTTTTATTCCCTTCTTCACTCATCTGAGTATGAATGAAGCTTCCATCTAATTATTAACGAGCTCATGAAAACATCCCTATAGTCATTCCTTTTATGATTCAGGCGACATCACCATTAATTCCATTATCGGCCTCGCTCTACTAGATCCTCATCAAGATGGAGGAGGACCCCAACAAGAGGAACAAAGTGGCCATCCTCACAGACCATGTCTTGGTCCTCATCCTTAGCCACCTCACCGCCTGCTCCTTGTGTAGCTGCAAGTGTGTCTATCGCTCCTAGAACAGCCTCATTTCAGGATCCGAGTACCGTAAGGAGCTGCCCCAGATTCTCGCTGGAATCTTGTACTGCAGTTGGAAAGGCAAACGCAACTTCACCAGTGTCAACGGTGAATACCCCTCCTTGTCCTTGTTGCCCTTCCCCTTTTGGGATGTCGTAATCTTAGATTGCTCCTGGGGCCTCATCCTCTGCTGGTATGCTAGGTTTCGCTATGTTGTCTACAATCTGGTGACTAAGAAATGGTTGCTACTACCGAGTAGCAACCATTCTTTTGGTTCAGCTCGCTTGGAGTTTGATATGATAGTCTCCTTGCACTTCCATGTGTTTGAATATGGGATCAACAATGATGACACCTTAGGTGTCAACATCTACTCATCTAAAATCAGAGCATGGATCTTTAAAGAATCTGAATGGGTTGAGGCTATTGTAGTATCCACATATGGGAAAGGTGTGTTTCTTAATGGTTTTATGCACATGCTGGAGTTCACCTAGATAGTTGCTGTTGATATGGGGGAAAAGATGTAACACCCCAAGTGTTAAGCTTGCATGTGCACTTGCATTGCATGAGCATAAGCATCATTTATTTATTCATAAACATAAGTGGTGTTTCATATGTTACATAGATGATGTTTCATATGCTACATAGGTAATGTTTCATATGTTGCATAAGTAATGTTTCATATGTTACATTGATAGTGTTTCATATGTTGCACCAGTGATGTTTCATAGGTTACATGAGCAATGTTTTATTCATGCAACTTATGTTTCATTAGTAATGTTTTCTATGTTTCATATGTTATTATCACATGTATATGCTTGTGATCATGTGTGGTTAATGCAAGTAGTTGATGTTTGGTCACTAAAGCACCTTAGACATACTTAGGATGGAAAATGAAGTCAAGTTTATATTCATGACATTGTCCAAATATGCTTCTAGGTGTTAGTTTGGCTAGAGGTGCCTCTAGAGTACTTTTGTTTGACCTAAGTGGAACAGTAGCATAGAATATTTGCATGTCTATGCACCCTTAAGAAAAGTTGTAGTAAATTTTATAAGGAACAAAATTTGTTCAATGACCATTAGCTAGATCAGTGCCTAACATGGTCAAAAAGTGCTCCCAAGGTGAAATTCAGGGCTGATTTGAGACTTAGAAAATTTACTAAGTCTTAACTGGACTTTGGTTTCAAAGTAGGGTACTTTGGAGCATTTTCATTTGAAATCTAGACCAAACTAGACCAAACTCCTATAAGCATTGTTGTAGAACTCACTTAGCTCTACACATTAGTGAAAATGGTTGATCAATTTACTGAACTATTTAGGAGATAATGGGCGCCAAAAATCAGGTTTTAGTCAGCCAATGGCCTTAACTGAATCGACTGATGGCCAATTTGAAACTGGCCTCGGTGGTTGACCACGTCAGGCCACGGGCACCATCTGGCAGCCATATGCCAGCATGGGCCCCACCGCCGTGGTCAAAAGATGGCCAGAAGGCCACATTCCCCCTCCAACTCTTTCACTCCCTCCCTCTCGCCCTTTGCTCTCCTCTCTCGCTCTCACCATGGCCGAGTTGGGAAGCCACAGCTCCATCGTGTTCTTGCCAGGGTCGCACACCCTCGTCGCCACGCCATTGCTCTGCCACGTGTGCACATAGCCTCGCTAGCCTCTGCTCCACCTCACCGACCCACCAGCAGCACTGTTCGAGCCCGGGTAAGGCCGCTAGGGCATTTTCCGCCACCGCCATGTTCGTTGGAGCTCCGTGGAGCTCTAGCTCGCCGTGGACGAGGCTCGCTCTGGCCATCTCTCTCCCTCCTCTTTAGTGTTTTAGGTTGCCGGAGCATCGCAAAACCAAGGCACCACTCGGACAGGCTCGCCGTGGTCGGAGACGTCCGGCGCACCACCACGCAGCACCGCCGTCCGCCATGCGCTCTGCCGTGGAAGCTTGCCGTCGTCCTAGCCCCAACCATTTAGCCCAACGAGTGCAGAAGGAGGAGAGGAAGCTGTAGGGGGTGACTGCGCCGCCGGAGACCTTGCCGTCAGCGAGATCTCGTCGGTCAGCGCTGCTCCCCTACTCCGTGTAGATGGCAGGTGGGGTCGGGTTGACCCTGGGCCCTAGCTGTCAGCGCTTAGGTTTTAGTTTTTCTTTATTTCTTTTTTAGAAATACATGCAAACTTTGGAAAAATCATAACTAAAGCTAGGAATATTCAAATGGGGTGAACCAAATTTTGTTAGCTTTGTTATGAAATGGTCTACATGATAAAAATATGAAACTTACTGTTGGAGTACTTTTTGTGCTGATTTAATTAAATTAGTTAAATGCTTTTAAAATGGCTTTTATCTTGTTAAATGAATGACCTGAGCTAGGGATGTGATAAAATTGTGATTCCAATTTTGTTGGTCATGTTTTAACATGCTGTAGCTAGGAAAAATAATGACCCTATAGTGAACAAGTGTGGAATATGACTTTGCTATTTATATTGATTAAATGCTAGTTTATTGTGCAAATTATTACGATAAATAATGTAACCAATTAGCATGCAATTAATTACATAGTGTTCTTGTGTTGTGGTGAAGCTAAGAAAAATGTGAAATCTGTTGTTTGACATTTTTCACTAGGCTAAACTATTTATGCTATTATAAGTCTTTCTAGCTTGTTATTTTTGTAGAGGTTGTTGTACATATCTAAATGGTATAAAATTTGTAAAGTAGACTATTGGAAGCATGTATGAGCCACTGTAATTTTCTCAGAATTTATTGTGCACTAGAAATATATGTTCTTTATTTCACCCTATTATACAAATAAATTAATAAAGGCATTTAAATAATTGAGTTAGGCTTGATCATGATGTTTTCTAGCATGTGTATGATAGGTATAAACTATTGGTACCATTGGTAGTGCCCATATTTGATGGGTTGTATGCAATGAAATATTAATTGCTCTATAAGTCAATTATAGGGGCTGTTTTGTGTAGTTTCCATTGTTAAGCTAATTGCATGATGAAAATGAGGTTTACTGTGAATCTTGTCTATAACAAAGTTGTAGATAACTTAATTATATTGCTTGTGTTAAATTTCCATGGAAATAGGAAAAATGGTTCGAGAGTTATAGCTGTTGGAAGTTAGTCATCAGAAAGGCTTGTTCTTTGAAAATTCTTGATACATCTGGAAGATTGCTTTGTTTGACCTAGTTAACTATTAAATCATCCTGAGATGTTTTTAAGAAAGTTTTAGGAAATTTCATAAGCTTTCTATAAAGTCTTGTGTCATGTTTGTCGGATGTGTATAACTCCAGTTATAGCCAAAACAAGTAGCTATTGTTTGTAGTCCATAAAATGACAGATTCTAGTTGTGATTGTTTGATTTGTGTGACGCTTATGTTAGATGCTTAGGCTAACTAAGATAAGTTGTTAGCTGTAGGTTCTAGGCCTCTTACAGATGATGAACAAGTTTATCTTAGGTTGCTAGAACTTGGTGAGTGTATATTTCTTGTAGTAGGAGAAGAGATATGCATCTGCTTAGTAAAATCAATTAGGAGAAGAGATATGCACCTACTCGGTCAATGAATGTTAAACTTGTCATTATCATGTTACCTTGCTACTAACCATGTTCATGTTGATGCACTTCATCATGTCATTTCATCTCTTATGCATTCCCGATACTCATTTTGTGCATATGCATGCAATAGGTGCCCCGGAAGGAGTAACACTAGTCGAGTTTAAACCAGAGCAGCAGGAGGAGCCACAAGCAGCCTAGGAGCAGGAGGTTCAGGCAGAAGGAGGACCCAATGAAGAAGATCTCCTTGAGTGCCCCGACCATCAACCTTCTGCCTTCATGAAAGGCAAGCCCCGGAGCATTCTAAGCCTCCTATGTTTTATTAATATCAATTTGAGTCCTTTATGTTTGGTGCATTAAGTACTAAGAGTTGATTGGAACCATGTGCTTCATATACTCTCCTTGTCTATAAACATATATCCTAAATCCTATGTAGGTCTAGGATTGAATACATGTTTAGCCATGCTTAGTCCAGTAGAAGTCAGGTGATTTCCTGTCACCTATGAGATATAGGTGAATATCTGGTCACGAATGGCTATATTGCTATCGTGGAAAATAACCATGTGTTAAGGAATGATAGGAGACTGGGCAGGATTGTGATAGAGAAGCAACAAGGCATGAAGGTCTTGGGTGCCTATTTATCCCCGTTTGTGTCGGTTAAGGACTGATTCGTTGTACATTCTCATGTCATGTTGAATGCATGCCTATCACTTAGTTGGCTAGATAAGTCGTTCCGACCGCGAAGCCAAGTAGCTCAACTCAGGCTGGGTACACGTTCCGTTGAAGTGCGCACACTGTGGGGAGCCGGATGTGAGTCCAAGGGTAGGCCGGGCATGAACGTCCTAGCAGCTGGTCTGTCCAAAGGTGACCTAAGGTGACCATTAATCTGGTTGTACCAAAGGTGACCTAAGGTGACCATTAATCTGGTTTGCCTATGTTTGTGTGAGGAATAACTCCCCAGCTGGTTGGAATCGATTCGAATCGCCATCTCTCCCGGATAGTGAGAACTTGACTGAGCAGCGACATCATAGTAATACTTAATGGAACATGTTGGTTATGATGATACTAAATGTACTACACCAGATATGGTTACTAATGCTTGGTTAGCATAATCAAGTGATTGCTCTAGTACAGGTGCCAACCTAGACATGCTTAATGTAAATAGGTTCTAACCTGATGCTAAAGATATTAAATATCCAAGTTAGGTTACTTAAGATTTTATGCAAAAAAAAATGTTGTCAAGCTAGCTCCACCGATAAAGCCTTACATAATCCTTGGTGTCACGTTATTTCTAGTTTATGACGGGTAAGTCTAGCTGAGTACATTCTCGTACTCAGGGTTTATTCCCTCTTATTACAAATGACATGATGTACCATGGGTACTGCAAGAATTGCCTCCATCCTGCCGTGGATGGGGACTAGACCATGGGGCATGGTCCTCCTAAGTTATCTTCTCTGTTGTGCTTTTGTTGGAAATGACCTTGGTACTGGCATGTAATTGCACTAAGTTTGATGTGGCTTCAAAACTACTTTGCTTCCACTACTTGAACTTGGTTTATAATAACTATGTGAACTCCGATGTATATGAGCTACTTGTGAACTATTTGTGAATTGTGATGTAACATGTGACTTGTTTACGATCTTGGTTGTATGTTGGTTGGTTTGAAATCCTTCGTGGTTTCATTGGACTACCAGGTTATGGGCTCAATTATGATAGTTGGATCACTTCGGTGATTGCTATTGTACTTGTGCTCTTATAAATTAGATGGTTCTGTGACAGCTAGCATCGGAGCAAGATTCAACATTAAACTTGTCATATGTGTATTTAAAACAAAGGTTTTTGTTTTACAAAACACATTTTTAGCAACTTATAGATATATATAGGTTTGTTTAAATCTAAAATTTAAATCTATATAATGCCAGTGGTCATATCATTTATGCCCCATTAAGGACCCTAGGTGGCTTAAAGTAAGACTAACTTGGGGGTTTATTTTCTTATAATTTATATCTTGCAACAACGTACCTATGCCTAGGTAAGAAGGTAAGAGGATGAGTGGCATGACCGCAAGTGTGAGCGTGTGGTCAGGGATAGCTAGCATTGATACAACTTTATATGCATATTCGCATGTATGTACGGTGCATATTTAATTGTGGGTATAAATGTCGGGTAGATTGGTACAGAAGTATATATATCTGGGGATATATATATGGAGAGTACTTAGTTTACTGCTTTTAAATATATACCAATGTATTCATCATGCAACCTAGAGACCAGATTTCTAGTCTTATATATACATCTTGTGGGATGGGCTGCAATGAATTTTCTGCAGGTACACTGACAACGAAATGTGTAGCCTGACTAGTTATGTATATTTGAGAGAACGTATGTATGCCACTATGTATGTCGCTAGAACTTTAAATTTTTCTTAAGTTTGTGAGGACATACAGGACATGCATGCATCATGTTCACTCATGCATTTACATTTTTGCATTACTCCCTCCCTTATAATTACATATCCCATTTGTTAAATTTCGTCTCATGCAAGATAACCTCTCACAAGAGTTGCACCATTTTGCTAATAGATGGCAACACCTAGAGCCCCGCCTAGGAGCGACATGTTCTTGAGCTTGTTTGGCACTCCCACCATGCTTTGGAGGGTGCTACACTCAGTGGGGTATGTGGAATCGCCTTGCTACTTTTGGACTGAAGTGGCAACAGAGGGGCAGCCGTGGTATGATGTGTGGGTGACAATTCTAGCCCATGCAGACAACCCACAGTGGCAAGGACAGAGTATCGAGTCAAATGGGTAGTCCCCTTAGGAATGTGCCAAGTGGTAGCTTTTGAGGTATTGAGTGAAATCTGCCAGGAGTTTGGTGATGAGCTCATTAACAGTCTAGCTGGAACCTTTCCTCGCATAGATACATCATAGACCATGTAGGCCGCGCAACGCATGCTACAAAGGTGTGTGTGTAGGCACCAGAGGGCAGCTAGATAGGCCCAATATGACACTAATGATGCTATGGCAGCTTTGGGAGCTTGCCAGACTTAGCTAGAGAATGTGGTTGCAGAGAGGGATGAGGCCATCCGCCTTGTAGAGGTTAGAGAGGCAGCCAGGGTCAGGACCATGTTTGCAGCTGCTAGACAGGCGACTGAGTTTGATCACAGGGAGGCGGATTACTAGCATCAGATTGAGGAGCTTCAAGAGGATGTTCATCATCTCAACAACATAATAGATCCTATCCTTCCCCCAGCTCTAGCAATGGTAGAAGAAGGATCAAATGTGTTGATTGCTAAAGATGACGGCATGAAGGTGGATGCAGAGGCTGAGCCTAAGGAGGAGGAAGAGGTCAAGCCCTTGGAGGACGACCATGGTGACGGTGTGTCTGACGTTGACAGTGACCACTCCGAGGCGCAGGAAGTATTGATAAACTTATATTACTTGATGTGATTGAAATAACCATTGATCTCTGCTCAAACAGTATTACCCTTGTTTTGTCTACTTGTGTATCTTATGCAGGGTAATGTATGATTGGTTTTGACCTCTCGACAAACTTCGTTGACAATCCAAAAGCATTACTGAAGAGAACTAGAGCTAAACTCAAGAAAGCTCTAGTTCTATAGTCAGAGGACAACCAAATAAGGAGCTTAACACCAGAATTTGAGGCCATGGCCAATGAGACTCTTCGTGAATTCTCTGCTCTAACCAACGCCACCAGAATTTGAGGCCATGGCCAACAAGACTCTTTGCGAATTCTCTGCTCCAACCTCTGCCAACATTCGTACTAGACCTAAAACTAATGTTGTAGAGAATGGATTCGAGCTAAAGCCTATGCTCATCAATATGGTGTAAGCTAGCTAGTTTTCTAGGAAGGCACATGAAGATGCAAGTGCACATCTCCAAGACTTTCTGGTGATTTGTAGCACCTTCACTATCAAGGGAGTAACTAAGGATGCTATTCTACTCTGCCTTTTCCCATTCTCACCCTTGGGGAAGGCTAAGTAATGGTTCTATGCAAACAAAGACAAGAATACTACATGGGATATCTGCTCCACCGCCTTCCTAGTCAAGTTCTTTTTCACAGGCAAGACCAATGCTCTGCGTAGGAGAATCTCAAGTTTTTAGCAACAATATAATGAATCTGTCCCTAAGGCATGGGACCGTTTCCAAGACTACATAATAGAATGTCCTCATCATGGGATGGAGAATTGGCTACTCATGTAGACCTTCTACCACGGGCTGACCACTAGTACCCGTGAGATAATGGATGCTGCTGCTGGAGATGCTTTCCTATCACTCACCATCAGAGATGCGACATCCCTTTTTGAGAAGATGGCCTCTAACCAAAGCTAGAATGAAGAACGTACTCAGACTCATAAGAGAGGTGGAGGTATGCATCAACTCAAGGAGGTAGACATGCTATCTGCTAAGATGGATCTACTGATGAAGAAGCTTGAAGACCAAGTTAGTGAGAAGAAAGAAGTCATGCACATCAATGATTCCCGTATGACTTGTGAAGTGTGTGGCGACACTGGACATTCAGGGAACAATTGTCCTGAAACCCAAGAGGATGTGAACTACATTAGCAACAACAACTATCGTCCTCAATAGAATCAAGGATGGAACCAACAGAGGCAGAGCTATAATACAACAGGTGTTTGGCTCCCATATTTGCACTTGCATTTCATAAGTAGGAGCATCATTCATCTCATTTATGCATTGTTTGGCTTGAAACATGAGTATGCAACATACTCCAATGTGCTTGTTTCAGGATTGATTGCTTATGAAATATGGTTGGTGCAACATGTAGATGCAACATGTGTTTTCCATACATTGAAACATGCCAGTAATGTTAGTGTCACATGATAAGCTTAAGCTTTGCAACAAAGTCATGAAACTTGTGCAACATGGTTTTGAAACAAATGAAGTAGCTTGATTATTTTGTTTGTTTCAACATATGTGATACATAGAAGTTGGTGTAAAAAATGGGTAGGGTGGTTAATTATGTCCTAATACACCTTAACTACACTTAGGACAGTTAGTGGAGCACTATTCATGTTAACCAAATTGACTAATTTGCCCTCTAGATAAAGTTTGACCATGTGATGACCTATAGAGTGTTTTTGTTTGACTGTTTAAAAAGTCTAACCTAGAGGCCATGCATGGAAATGCAACCTTAAACAAAGTTGTAGCAAATTTGTTAGGAAACAAAAGTTGTTTTAGGGTCATCTCATGAAAATGGCTGAAACATGCTCAAACATGGCCCACAAGTCAGTGAAGTGCTATCAAACACTTAGAAAAATTTCTAAGTCTGAAATTTGCAGTTTATAGTTTCATGTACCCGCCTTTGGAGCATTGTAACTCGTAAGCCAGGCTGAACCAGCTCGAGCTCTAGTTGACAATCTTGTAGACCTCATGTCAGTCTACAATTTTGCTAACTATGGCTCACACCAGATCGGCCTGGATTAGGAGCAATAGGACATCAAAGTTCCTCTATCAGTCGCTCTAATCGGGCTTCGATTCAGAAAGTTGAAACATCGGTCATGGTCGACCGATGCCAGATTCCGGTCGCCGCGTGGCTCGCCCACGTGTGCGTGGAGCGCCACATCATCACCCTCGCCTATGTGAAGAAGGGTAGAACCGCGCCCACGTTGCCCTCTGCCTCCTCATTCCACTCCGCCCTCTCTCGTTCTCGCCGAGTGGAGAACCGAGCCACCACTGCCGCCGCCCGCTTCGATGAGCTCGCGCGCACTCACCACCGCACCCCTACCTGCCAAACCACGTCTGTAGCTTCGCCTTGAGCTCCTCTACCTCCTCGCCCTCTCTACACAATGAGCCGCACTAGGGGTAAGGCCACATTGCTTGCTCCTCCACCACGGTAACCTCACCGGAGCTCCTCCACACGAGCGCTCGCCGTGGTCCCGCTCACTGAGGCACCTAGAGCACCATAGGGCTACCTAGGTAGGGTCACCGTCGCACCGTGGTGCTTGCACGCTGCTAGCCGAGCCTTACCTTGGCCGGACCTAGCCGGCGTGCCACCGTGCAGCTCTGTCCGACTGCCATTGTCACCGATGAGGTAGCTCCGGTGAGCCCGAGGTTGCGTGAGCTAGGTTTGTCGATGCGGGGTGGCGAGCTGTGCACGTTGTTGAAGCTATAAATTATCTCTTTTATTCATAAGGAAATAGGAGGAAATTGTATCTACTATGTATAGCTCCAAATGACTTGAAACTTTTGTGGGGTGTTGTTTATGCCTATAGTAGCTTGTAGTTTAAATTTTATCAATTTTGGATAATGTATGGTGGAGTTTTGGAATTACCTTTTTTGCATGGGTGGATCTTGTGTGAATTTTCATGAATTATCTGTAGATCTAGTAGAGGTGAAATTTGGGTAGTGTTATTCTCATGTTAGTAAGAACCCAAGAAAAATATGAAATCTGTTGTTTGACACTTTTCAATAGGTTTTCTTAATTATGCCAAAATTAGCCTTTCTGTCTATTATTTTTGGTATAGGAAAATATACTTACCCAATTGTTATGAAAATTTTATAGTTGCCTCCTAGATATATACGGTAGCCACTATAATTTTTATAGAATTAATTGTGGAGTTTTGATATGGGTTCCTTTATTCACCTAATTATCTAAATAAATTAATAAAGGGCATTAAAGAAATGATTTAGATGTTGGCACCACACTTTTTGGTATTCTTTTGATATGAGTCATAAGTTGGTAAACTTGGTTTTGCTCAAATATGCTTCTGTTACATCACTAAATAATTAATTTAGTGAATCTGCCAACTCAGGACAGATTTTGGGATGTTGTTAATTACTCTATGTAAATGATGCTTTCATGTCTTGTGGTCTATAGAAAAGTTCTTGAGAATTTCAGGATATAGTTGCTATTAAATTTTGGTGGCATTTGGTCATATGGTTTAGGAGTTATAGCTGTTACAAGTTAGTTCTCAGCTTTGGTTGCTTTCTGTTTACACAGAATAGATTCAATGTTTGCTTTAATTCAACCTAGTAAACTTTGGAATCATGCTTTGATGTTTATAAATGAATTGTAGATAATTCCAGAATGTCCTCTTGAAATTCAATTGGATTTGTGGAACTCTGGTTGTGATTGATTTAATGAACTATTCATTTCTATGTTTAACCTGAAGCTTTCGGATTAAGTGTGTCTTTACTATACTTAAATATGTCAGGATGTATTAGGAGTTTAAATTGATTAAGGTGAGTTTAGGAGCAGGTGTTAGGTCTTTAAATGAAGATGAACATCTTTATCTTAGGTTATGCAAGTTAGGTAAGTTTGATCTTGTTCTTCTGAGTTAAGAAAGATACATGTTTTAAAGTGATTTGCATAGAGCTATTCGTACTCAGTAAGCGAGTGTCTAGTAGTGTTTCACTATGTCCTTACCTATTGTTATTCATCCATCATGAGCATCATGTCATTTCTTATGCATCCGTGATATTCATCTTGTGCATATGCATGCAATAGGTGTACCGGAGGGCGTGACGTTGCTGGAGTTCGACGGGACAAGCCAGGAAGCTCCCAAAGTGCAGCAGCCTGAACCCAAAGCTCAAGACTTGCAGCTCACAGTCGAGGAGCTAGGAGACGTGGTGGTTGGGTGCCTAGATCATAAGCCATGCAACATTGTTAAAGGCAAGCACTGGAGCATTATAAGCCTCCAAATTTCTAAAATGCAATTAAGTATTATGTTATATATATTGTTGTATTAAGTTTTAGGTGTTGTATGAAAACACTTGCTGCATTGATATCTTATCCTTGTCCACAAAGTATACCATGAATCCTATGTAGCTCAGGCTCATGTAGTTGCTTAGCCCTGCTGTAATGCGGTAGAAGTCAGGTGATTTCCTGTCACCCGCGAGCTATAGGAATATACGTGTGGTACGGTTGGCTATATTTGCTATCATGGAAAAGAACCTATCTTAATTTGAAATAAAGACCGGGCAGAGGCTTGTCGGTTTGCAGTGACTCCGTTTGTGTCACTTAAGGACCGATTCTTGGAGCCTTTCTTTGTCATGTTGAATGCATGCCTCTCTCTTAGCTGGCTAGACTTGAGTGTCTCTGACCGTGAATCCGAGTAGCTCAACTCAGGCTAGGAGTCGACAAGTATAAAGTGCGCCTCGGAAGGGAGCCATAGGCGTGAGTCCAAGGGCAGGTGATTTAAAAGTCTTGATCGTCCTAGCAGAAGGGTAATCCTTGAGAGTGTTGGTGCTGACTGAACCCGCGAAGTTGGTTCCTGAGTTGTACCAAAGGTGACCCATGGCTACCCTTGCAAAGTATGCCAAGGTGAGAGTTAGGAATACCCCCTCAGTTGAGTTGTAATTCGATTCGAGTCGCCGTCTCTCTCATCGGTTAGTGAGAACTTGACGGGCATATCTCCACAGTAGATACACTAAATAACGTGATGGTTCTGGAATGAGGATATAATGATGACAACCTTATTATACCTGCTATGGTTAATATTGTTTGCTCCTAATAAAGTGAGTGCTTTAGTACATGTGCTAATATAGATGACAAGTTAAAGATTATTAACTTGATGCTAAGCTTCAAATAGTTATTTATGTTAGGCTAGCTTTTATGCAAATTTGTGTCAAGCTAGCCCCACTTTATATCAGCCTTGCATGATCCTTATTGTTCTTTATTTCCAATTTTTGGCAGGTAAGTCTAGCTGAGTACCTTCTCGTACTCAGGGTTTATTTCCCACCTGTTGCAGATGACCTATTCTATGCTAGGTGCTGCAAATACTACCTCCTCCCGGCCAGAGATGAGGATTAGGTCGTTGGGCGTGATCTCTGTTAATTATCTCACCTAAGTGCTTTTGTGGACATGACTGCTATTTGGCAATGTATTTAAACTTATGAGGTTATGTATCAAACTATGTTGCTTCCGCGAACTCTAATGGATGTAATCCGTATGCTACTTATGAAATGTTGTAACCAATGATATGTTGTGTTGAATCACTATGATCTTGGTTTGTATGTCAAAAGTTGTTTGAAATCCTTCGAGATTTATGGACTACCGGGATTACGAAAGCTTAAGTACAGGAATTTGATCACTTCGGTGATTGTTTTTGTACTTACATTCTTGTAATTTTGTCGGTTCTGTTACAGCTGGCATCGGAGCAGGATTCAACACTAAACATGTCATTTGTGTATTTAAAACAAAAGTTATTGTGAAAACTCTAAATTAAATACTAAGTGTTGCCAGTGGTCATATCCTTTATGCCCACATAAGGACTCTTAGGTGGCTTAATTAAGTATTGACTTTGAGGGTTAGTGCTTGTTTTCTGTTTCGTTGTCCATACGGCGTGCTATTGTTTGGATGTCATCCGCTTGGGTGGTAATGTATGGATCAAAATACCTCTATGCCCTAGTAAGTGTGAGTTGTGAGAGCATGGCCATCCAACCGTCGGTCTAGGGGAGAGTAGTTGAGGTTACTAGCATACTTACTTGTGCAACCATGTAATTATGAAGTACTTAATTGTGGGTATATCTATCCGGTAGCTTTGATACTGAAGTACATGCATTAGGGGATGTATGTATAGAGAGTATTTAGTTTACCGCCTTCTTTGCATGCCTTATTGGGAAATTGTTGGGCTAAAATGAACTTTTCTGCAGGTACACTAACAACGCACCGTTGTAGATCGACTAGTTACCGTATATGAGAGAATGTACGTATGCCACCGTATATTCGGCTAGCCGTTAATTTTTCCTAGGTTTGTAAGAATGTACAGATCGTGCATGCATCATGTTCAGACATACATTGCATTCTTGCATTACTTCCTTCCTTAAAAATTTGATTGTCCCAACTAATTAAATTTTTGTATCTCTTAAATAATCCCCACCTTAAGTTACATTCTGTTTCTATAGATGGCCCGCACAAAAAGCATTACTCACAAGTCCACCGGAGGCAGGGCGCCTCGGTACCAGTTAGCACCTCATGAGCCCCGCCCTGAGCCTATTGAGGAGGATAGGCTGAAGGCTGAGTTAGCAGAGGTGATTGCTGAAAGGAATGCAGTCCGGCAGCGTTTGGAGCAGGTTACACGAGAAAGAGATCAGGAGACACTTGCGATTCAGAAGTTGATTGTTGCTCACCACAACTATGAGCGTTTGTTGGTTCACATGATGAATCAGCAAAATGACACCTAGCATGAAGAGGATATCTTGAGGGCTCAGCAGGTTGAGCTAGAGCAGCAGTTGATAGCTGTAGAAGAGTACAACGACAATCTCCATGAGGAAGTTCATCTACTACACAATTAGCTCCATCCGATCCTTCCTCCTAATGATGACGATGAGATGGGTTCTGGAGTCATCATGGCTAAAGATAATGATGACATCGAAATTGATGGACCCAAAGATGCCCCGCTTGAAGAAGAGGAAGATGAGGAGTTAGAGTGATATGACCACGTCAACCAACAACATGTTACAACCTCTAAGTCAAGTTACACCAACACCAGTCCAAGTCTTTGATGGACCAATTACACGTAGTCGAGCCAAGAAGCTACAACAAGAGGTGCACCATGGAGGATGATAAGAAGACACCAAGGGTGAACCAAAGAGGAGGATCACGTTCGAGCCAGTCCCGTGTGACAGAACCATCAGAAAGAATCAGTCACAACTTTTTGCTCGCAAAAGCTATGAAGGTCCATGAGGACTTGTTGGAAAGCTTATCAAGTCTAGTTTCAAGCCCAAGTTATCTCACTTGATTTAGATTCTCCAATGTTGAGATTCGACTGATTTAGTACAGACTGGTCAGCTAGTCAGCAGTCAGCCTGATGTCCAAGTTCCCATGTAAAACTATACCAATCTACAATATTTCGTGGTACATGCTGCACATGGTGTGAAAGGTTATCAAGTTAACTTTTCAACCCAATAAACCGCATATCATTTGGAGTTTCCAAGATAGAGTTATTGCCAAAACACTGAAGATTGCGCTGAAGACCAGCAGCCACGCGAAAACTCTCCAGGAAGGCATCTCAAGGAGGCCCGTTCACATAGTGCGTCTTATATTTTTCGTTTCGAGTTTCCACCTATCTAGCAGGGCTGTTGCTAGTATAAATACCTCCTAGACTCATTGTAATCTCAGACTTTTGATAATGGAATACAAACCCCCCTTTTGTTCAGCTGTGTGCTAACAAATATTGAGAGAGATCTCTACCCCTTTGCTCTTGTGATTTCCTTTGCGGGATTTACAGAAGCGGCGGCTTCATCCGCTCCCAATTGGTGCTCCTACTCCCTTCGAGGTTTCCTCGATTGATTGTAGGCTGTGTTGGTTGGTTCTTTGAGAGTGTGGTTGGGCGAATCCTCGATTCAGGTTGCCGGTTAAAGACGGTGGTTGGCTTCGAGTTTTATTTGCCAGGTTGCACTAGTTATCGCTGCCTGCAGCAAGTTATCCGGCTGTTCTTCAGCTAGTTATCGGTGATCATCCTACGTCGTGAAGATCGGGACCCCCTGAGCGTATCATCTGGTATCAGAGCTTTCGTTACCACGGTAGGATTTCTTTCCCTTAGCTACTTATATATTTTGTTTCGTCCTATCCACCAAAAAGCCTAAAAAATACATTGCTTTAGCCCTTTGTTTCAATCTGTTATTTTAGTGAGTTTTGTTAAGTTTTAGTTCATTAGAGTCTTTGTTTTAGTTGCTGATCATTATCCTTTGCGTGTCCTTTGAGCCTCTTTATATATCTGAAAATCCCTACAAAAAAAAATCTGAAAACGCATATCATGTCCTTCGCGTAAACTTTGATCCTATTATAGCTACCGGTTGTGTTTTGTTCTTATCTTAATTGTGCAAGTGTCTTAATCTGGTCTTTGTGTTTAGTTATAAAAAAAAAGTGTGTCAAAAAAAAAGATAAGAAAGAAAAATAAAAAAAACGAATAGAGAAAAACTGCGAAAGAAAGGTTGAAAGATCAGTAGGTTTATGTGCACAAGTGCTGAAAGTTTTCATATCAAGGAGTGCAACCAGTGTGCTATCCTTGTTTAGGTGCAAAATTTTGGTTGGGTTTGATTGCAACACTTGCATCCCAATCATACTCCTTGTTTGCATCAAATCTGAAATTTCCTTGCGTGTGTGTGATCGATTTACATCTCATTCATTTTCTGTGATCAGCACTAGGCAGAGAACTTCTAGTTTGGATTGTTACTTAATATTACAATAACTAGAATTTAGATTGCATTCCTTGTTTTATTCTCCACCAAGCTCCACATACAAACCACCGTAATCTGTACTCTCTAGTCTTGTATTCGCCTCGCCATCACTTTCAGTTACCACCACACATTTGTTTCTCTGTAATCCGCGGCAGGGAATTCATAAGAGCTTTGGTTGGTAAGAGAGGTGAGGTTGTGAGAGTTCTACATATTTTCCTATACCACATATAAGCTTGCTATTTTGCGTATGCAATAACCATGACAGGCCGAAGATATACCAATCTTCCATTCTATGGAAGTAATGATCCGGAGGAATTTCTCGTTTGGGCAGAAGAAATGGAGATTGAACTTGAGGTTCAAGATTTTTCAGAAGCCAAGGAGATATCACGAGTTGTGCTTGAATTTGAAGATTATGCTCATGATTGGTGGAAACAATATCCACATAAGCATCTCATCAAGAATTGGGAAGATTTGAAGAAGGCCATGAGAAAAGAATTTGTTCCAAGGGAATATCGGCTGATTTTGCTTCGTCGTTTGCAGCGTGTGAAGCAAGGTAGTAAATCTGTCCAAGCATATTATGATAAGCTGAATTCTTCCTTGCATCGTGCAAATGTTGTTGATGACATGAATGCAATGGAATATTTCGAGAGAGGTCTTAATGATAACATTGCTACTGCACTTGAGGGCAAATATTTTAGAAGTATGCAAGATCTTCTAAGTTGTGCAATTAGAGAGGAAAAGAAAGTTATAAAGGTGCAGCAAGGCAAGGTCACCCAGAACATTAGTTTGTGCCAAGATAAAAGTGTTAAGTTGCAGCCCAATATGTCCTCCATTGTTGGAAAGAAGCAATCATCAAGTCCATGCAAGAAGAGAGGACATGTTGTCCCAAAAGTTTCTTTAGTTGATTCTAGTACCAAGAGAAGTGAACATCAACAATTCAACTCCAAGAAGAACTTTGTTGTGCAGCAAGAAGAAGGCTCTATGTCCCAAATTGATAGGGAAAATGGTGAGGTGTGTGACATTACAATGGATCATAGTGTTACACCATCTCTTGATGTTGTTGCTATTCCAAAGTGCCATTTACAATCTGAGGATGATGAGAATCAAGTTGCAAATGTTCCCATCAATGTTTGTCTCAGTTTTGAGCAAGATCAAGAAGAAAATTCTGCTGCACATGACACACAAAGTGAGGTAGCAGAAGTCACTATGCAAGTTGTAGAAGATCATCAGTTGAGTTGTAAAACTAGAGAAGATACTTCTCTGATCGAGGCTGATCCTTTGTGTGTTGAGTTGAGGGAACATGCTACAGTTCCACGCCATGGAAATCTAAAAAATTTTCATCAAGAAGCACTACCACCATGTCTGAACACAAGTGCTGCAGATCTTAAAAGTTCTAAGCCTTGTTCTAGTGCTAAAAGTGAAGAAGTTATATGCTCCAAATCTGTCCAGAAATTTTCTATGTCATCTGATGAAAATTCAGTACCCAATTATGACCAAGAGGTTGACAACACTCTGATTTTTGAAGGTGAATCTAATCTGAATTTGAAGGCCAATCAATGTTTCAGTTTGAGAGCTGAATGTGAGCACAAAGATGATGCTATTGTGCCGTCTATTGCTAGTAATAAATCTGTCCAAGATGAAGTTCATCATGATCTAATGGATCTGAAGTTTCAAACCAACATGGTTCCAAGCACAAATGTGGTGTCAAGATGTGTTGTACCATCAGCTGCATTATGTGATGAATTATTGGACAGTGGTGCTGAAATTTTGTGCTCCCCCATGTCACAGAGTGTTGAGATTATTGAAGGAAAGATTAGTGCACATGATTCCACTTATACTAATGCAAGTCCAACATCTTTGGAGGAGGTCAAAGATGATTATTTGGTTGCATCTATTGCTGTTCCAATGCCACAGAAAGTTCAGATTGAAGGTAATATTAGTGGGGATGAATCCACATCAGTAATTGAGAGATCATCATTGTTTGAAGAGGATAGACCTGATGGTGTTGCTGCCACCATTACTACCCCAATGGCAATCGATTACATCATGAATGATGGAAGATATTCATATGTTGCTCTAGAAGACATTGAAGATATTATGCATCAAATCCCTTGTGAGAATGAGTGCCACATAGCCAAATTGAGTGAGAGTAAAAACAAAAGTGAGTTGTGTGATTCCACCAAATGTGAGATTGAGAGTATCCACAGTATGAGTGTGAGAGATACACCACACAAAAAGAGAGAGCTTTATTGCAAGGCATGCACGGATGATTTTAACACTAACCCACTAATGTCTACTCTTAGTGTTGTTTCTCCCAACATGCAGGTCTATAAAGAAGATTCGGTGGAGATGGCTGCTCAAAATACCCCCAAACTTGGCCAGAGAAATGCGAGGGTTGCCACTATTGAGAACCAACTCTATGCTGTGCAAAACCTGAACCATGACAAGGAAAAAGGTAAAAGTTCAGAGATACAATGCATCATTCATGCACCATCACAAAATCTAAAAGGTAATGCAAACAATTTAGAACTGAATCTGCAACATATATTGACCAGTAATTGTGATGACAAATTTACTTCAACTGAAATTGAGTATACACGAAATCTTTGTGCTGATTTGATTGATCCACATGTTGATACAAGTGCTGAAATTTTGAAAGTTGACAAACATTGTTCAATCATGCATGACCATTGCTATACTTTGACTGAAATATATGATAATTTACATGTCGATAATGTGGGCCATGTGAAATTGATTAGTCATGCTGAATTCTTTAGAAGAATATCTCCTGCTGAATGTATGTTCTATGTCAAGCTTGATGAATTTGTTGATATTAATAAAATGGTTGAAAGCGTTCTTGATACATCATCTATGAAATCTTTGAATATTGCCTACTACTGCAAGTTTACATTTAACATCATCAGACACTACATTATAAATAAATTTTATGTTTGTGCTCTTTGCATAACATGTCACAACATTGCTGAATTGAAGTTGAATAAAATAAGTTGTACATCTTGTGAACCATACTTTTTATTTGAGATAAAAAGGTTGTTTAGAGCTTGCTGTTCAGAACAATCAGTGTTATTTTCTTGTTCATATTCTTCACTGAAACAAAGAAATCTTGTGCAAATGTGTTTGGTTCATTCACCCAAAGTCTTTCCATATACATGTGGAACCATTGAGTATGAAAGGTACATTACTAAACCTTTGCATGAGTTGAGCATCAAGAATTATTGGAATATCAAACATGCTTCATTCACATCTGTTGAAATGTTTGATTTTGCAAAGATAAAACTTGATAACCTGAATCAAATGAGTGGTTTAAAAGAAATTTTTGTGCTTCCATTTTCAAAGTTAATTTCAAGTTCACAAAATCTGAGAAACTATTCATCTCATCAAAAAGGAAATAATGTGCATATGAATTATAAAGAAGATAATGAACAAACTTCAACAAGTAATCATAGCAATTGGCATATGCATCCACTCTCTATTTTCTTTAGACTGTTTTCAGGAGAGCAAAAGCAGAGGACAAGCTTTTTTGAAGAGAGGAAGGATGATAGGATCATACCAAGGACATCAACATTCACTCTTAATTCTAAGGATCCATTCAAGGTGAAAGCTAAACTTGATTCTAAATCCTTTTGGTTTCCACCTATAAGACTACTACTTGGTTTATATGATTACAGATTTAAACACATTGCTGTGATGGAAGAAGGAGATTGCAACAGAAACATAGCATCTACCCCTGTTGGCCAAGCACAATTTTTGGACTTCGATGGATTAGAGTCGAGGACGACTCTTTTTCAAGGGGGGGAGGATGATATGACCACGTCAACCAACAACATGTTACAACCTCTAAGTCAAGTTACACCAACACCAGTCCAAGTCTTTGATGGACCAATTACACGTAGTCGAGCCAAGAAGCTACAACAAGAGGTGCACCATGGAGGATGATAAGAAGACACCAAGGGTGAACCAAAGAGGAGGATCACGTTCGAGCCAGTCCCGTGTGACAGAACCATCAGAAAGAATCAGTCACAACTTATTGCTCGCAAAAGCTATGAAGGTCCATGAGGACTTGTTGGAAAGCTTATCAAGTCTAGTTTCAAGCCCAAGTTATCTCACTTAATTTAGATTCTCCAATGTTGAGATTCGACTGATTTAGTACAGACTGGTCAGCTAGTCAGCAGTCAGCCTGATGTCCAAGTTCCCATGCAAAACTATACCAATCTACAATATTTCGTGGTACATGCTGCACATGGTGTGAAAGGTTATCAAGTTAACTTTTCAACCCAATAAACCGCATGTCATTTGGAGTTTCCAAGATAGAGTTATTGCCAAAACACTGAAGATTGCGCTGAAGACCAGCAGCCACGCGAAAACTCTCCAGGAAGGCATCTCAAGGAGGCCCGTTCACATAGTGCGTCTTATATTTTTCGTTTCGAGTTTCCACCTATCTAGCAGGGCTGTTGCTAGTATAAATACCTCCTAGACTCATTGTAATCTCAGACTTTTGATAATGGAATACAAACCCCCCTTTTGTTCAGCTGTGTGCTAACAAATATTGAGAGAGATCTCTACCCCTTTGCTCTTGTGATTTCCTTTGCGGGATTTACAGAAGCGGCAGCTTCATCCGCTCCCAATTGGTGCTCCTACTCCCTTCGAGGTTTCCTCGATTGATTGTAGGCTGTGTTGGTTGGTTCTTTGAGAGTGTGGTTGGGCGAATCCTCGATTCAGGTTGCCGGTTAAAGACGGTGGTTGGCTTTGAGTTTTATTTGCCAGGTTGCACTAGTTATCGCTGCCTGCAGCAAGTTATCCGGCTGTTCTTCAGCTAGTTATCGGTGATCATCCTACGTCGTGAAGATCGGGACCCCCTGAGCGTATCATAGAGCCTACTAGTGATGAAGATGGAGGAGAGATCTTCGACACTGACTCAGACGACGATGTGTAGTTTAGCCTGCCACTTAGCTAATGCACTAGAACTAGTCTTTTGTTAACCCTCATGCATGAACAAGTAGCTTTGTAGTAAGTTGATCTTTGGGATGTAACATCGAACCCTATGTTATCTTTGATGTAAGGTTGGAACCTCGATGGTTTGGATGTAACCTATCAAACGTGCTTGTGCTCCATGTATGTGAGCCTTTAATAAATTCTGTCTTTTGTTGACAGTAAACATCATTATTTGTTGCGTACCTCGCATTAATGCGTCAATTGATGCGCTTGATGGGTTGTGTAATTGTGATGAATTATTGTGCCTCTTTTTATTGTATGAATTCATTCTCTCCAATGGAATCAGTTTGGCATAATTACACAATTCATCTACAAATTTTCCACATCGTCAGTGCTCATTGGCTATGCATTTTTGCAGATGGCGTACAATCTTCATCGCGGTCGTGGCGTTGGGGATGAGGAACAACCACCACTTCCTCCGCCACCGCCCACACCGGCTGAGCTAATGCAGACAGTGGTTGAAAGTCAACGCATGTTAGCTAAGGCAATGCGTCAACTGGTCAACCGTGATGAGCGACATGTCCACCATTGACCCGAACAAAATCAGTTTAGTAGCTTCAAGGACTTCATGGACACAAAGCCTCCTATCTTCAGAGAGGCAGAAGAACCATTACAAGCTGACGAATGGTTGAGCACCATAGAGCAAAGGTTTCATTTGCTTAGGTTGACTGAAGGTATGAAAGCCTCGTATGCAGGACATCAGCTACAAGGCCCTGCAGGCATATGGTGGAACCATCATAGGACCACCTTCCCTGCAAATGTTGAGATTATTTGGGACTAGTTCAAGGAAGCTTTCAAGGGACATTTTATTCCTCCTGGTCTTATGGTAATCAAGCATACCGAGTTCATGAAGCTTACTCAAGGTAACAAAAGTCTGAATGAGTACCTCTAGGTGTTTAACAACCTGGCAAGGTATGCCCCTGAATTTGTGGATACTAATGCCAAGAAGATAGCTAGCTTCAAGAGGGGGCTTTCTCCTAAACTGATGAAGTCTATGGGCAACAGTAAGTGTATCACTTTCAATGAGTTTATAAGTGATGCCCTGACTCAGGAGAACAATGATAAGATATATGCTGCTCCCAAAACCTGTAAAAGAAATTTTAAGGCAGGTGCTTCTCAGTCTAAGGCTCCGGTGGTGTCCAAAACTCAATATCGTCCACCTACTACCAGCGTCTGGTATCGCCCACCTCAGAAGAAGAATCAAGTTAAGACTGGTTACGGAGTGTATAGCGAACACGTGCCCATATCTGCGGATTTCGAGGGAGCGGTTAGGTAAGGTCATTGAATGTAAAAACTGCTCCTACCTTTTCGCCCGCCCGTTGGACTTCCATCGGGGTATAAGAGCAAGGCCCAGGGTTCTGTTTACCCTTACAGGCTCTTTGCATTCTTGCCTTCCTTGCCTTTCTTCGCCCCCTTTGCCATCTTGCGCCCTTCAGCCACCGTCCAGTGCTGCCGTCGTTCCTTTGCCAGTGCCGTTCCTCCGACAACAATGGTAGGCAAAAGCCAGATCCTCCATGTGAATGCTTGAGCCCGTTCCTCGGTGACGGAGAGGAAGCTGGAGGAGTTGGTCCGCGACAGGCTTCTACGGCCGAGGGTGAGTCGGACCCAACCAGAGTGGAGAGTGTCGCCGTCCAACCATCGGGAACTGGCGTCTCCAGAAGGCTACGTGGTGAGCTTCGTGGCCTTCCATGAGAGGGGGTTTGGAGTGCCGGCCAGCCACTTCATGTGGGCACTCCTCCACTACTATAAGGTGGAGCTGCACCACCTCACCCCCAACTCCATCTCGCAGGCTGCCATTTTCGCGGCAGTCTGCGAGGGATACCTGGGGATGGAGCCACAGTAGAATCTGTGGCTCCACCTCTTTAGGGTGGAGCACTTCGCCAAGAAGGCGGGCGAGCGAGGGGTGCGGCACGCAGTGCATGCAGGGAGCTGCACCCTCCAAGTCCGGTCAGGTCGAGGTGACCAATACATCTTGACGTAGTTGATTTCTTCAAACAGCGGCTGGCACGACGGCTAGTTTTACCTCTACAATGACGGCGACCAGCTACCGAAGTACTCCGACCGAGTGCTGATGGCGCGCAAGGAGAACTAGACGTACGGCGTTGTTGAAGATGACAAGCCGAAGCTAGAGCCGCTCCTCGACATGCTGAGGAGACTCCATCAGCGTGGGTTGACGGCGGGGATGGTGGCCGCAGCGTTCCACCGCCGGAGGGTGCTGCCGCTAACACAGCGCCGGCTCTGGCTCGATGAGATGACGCCTGGAGGCGTCGTTGGAGGGGAGCAGGATGTCGCATGAGTCCCTCCCCCTTGACGAGGTCGCCCGACGTGCGTGATGGATGGTGGGGAGTTTCTGGCAAGAGGACATCGACAGGGTCCCGTTGCGCCCCACCCGCGGTTTTGAGCCCCTGGTGAGTGTTGTTTCTGATGATCTTAAGTTCTTTTGCTTTTGGATTCCTCCCACTAACTTGGTCGAGGTCCATGTGCAGGATCTATCGGCGGTTAAGGAATCGCGGCCGCCAGTTCCGGAAGATCGGGCTGCTTGGGAGGCTCGACGCCTCTTGGCAGCCCAAAAGAAGGAGGATAAGGACGCTGCCAAGAAGCGTCAAGTCTAGAAGGCCCTCGAGCAGGAGGTGTTGAAGAAGCGCCGTCGCCAATAGAGCCTCGACGGGCTCCCGCTCAAGGAGTCTCCCTTCGAGACAGTCTTAGGGGAGGACGATGACAGCAACGACGACGACGCCGGGTCACGGTATGACACCACGACTTCCCTGGCGCACCTCCCCGATGTGCGGCCCTTTCTAGAGCCCATCGGGGGGTCGACCTCCCAGGCGTCGAGGGGAGCCTCGATGCCTGTTGAGGGGGAGGGAGAGCTAGGAGAGAGAAGGGCTAGAGCGGGGCCTTCAGCGAGAGGAGCCACCTTGTCTGGGGCCCCATAGGAGGGGTCGGTGGCGCCGCCCCCGCGAGTCCAAGCGCCTCGGGCTCAGATGGCGGTCGGGGCAGCGGTGTTAGCATCAGAAGCCGGGGCACCGTCAACGGGCCTAAGGACCCGTGGCCAGCTAGCCTCGGCAGCGCAAAGGACCTTGGACGCCTTGTTAGCTAGGGCTCTAAGGAGCACCCAACCAGCAGGAGGCTCGACGGTAGGGCCATCGCAGGCGCCGCCGGGTGGCTCTGGTCTACCGGGGTCTAGGCCCCTGGTTCCCCTATCCGGGTAAGTTTTTTTGCCTTATTTTTCATGATTGGTGATCCTGTTTTTTGTTCTGACGCATTTGTTTGTCGCTCAGGCATAAGCGTAAGGTAGAGCTCGTGGGTCCGACTCCCGTGAAGGCACTCCGGTCGGGCACCACCCTGATGATGTGGACGGCGGCCGACGACGCTGCCTGGGTTGCAAAGTACTAGGCTGCGGCGGAGCGGCTTAGGCTGAGGGAGGCGGCTGCTAAGGCGGGGGCGAGTGCCTAGGAGGTCACCGGCTCTGGTCCCGCCGCACGGGAGTTAGGGCCGGCTGAGGTGGTCCCGGGCGATGCCGGGCTCGAGGTGACCGGCGTTGGTGGGTCAGAGCCTGGGTCGACCGTGACGACCCAGGTGACCGTCAAGGCCGCTAAGGCCGGGACATCCGTCTGCGATGCGGGGCGGGCGGATGTTGAAAAGTCGAAGGAAGTGGTGGAGACCCCTTCAGAGGCGGGGCCAGAGGTGGCGCAGCCGGAGTTGCAACCGGCGCGGGAAGAGCCACAGCCACAGCAGGACCGGCCAGCGGAGCTAGTGGTCAAGGCGGAACAGGGGGCGGTTGTGCCACCGCCTATCATACAGGCGGTGGTGCCGGCAGTCGAGATGCTAGCCCCACCACAAGGGTCGACCCTGGCCCTTATCGACCTTACCGTCGATGACTCCCCTTCTGACAAAGGGAAGCAGAAGGCGGACGTTGAGACGACCGAGGCCTCGGATCGGCCTGGTACCTCTACGACATTGGGGGACGACCTGGCTGAGGCGTGGGCTAGGGGTCCTGACTACGCCGGGTTGGCGCTGGTGCGGGCGGAGGAGGAGCTTCCATGTTGGGGCCGGTCGACCCTTGAATTCAGGGACGCGTCCAACCCTAGCGCTGCGCCCTTCTTCGCGCTCGATGACAAGGGTGAGGTGCAACACTGGGAGTACCTCGAGGGACTCCGAAAGCACTTGTTGCAGTCCCTGCGCATGGTCTTGGATACCCTGGTGCGGGGTATGTCGGAGGCTTTTGAGGTAAGCCGGGTTCGTTATTCTTTTCCTGCGTTTTGTCCTTCCCTTTTCCTTGTTTCTGATTTTTGGGTTTTAACTATGGTCAGGAGCTCAAGGAGTGTTCCCGCCGCAAGTCGCTCTTTATTCATCATGAGAGCGGTGTGTGGGCGGCGCTTGCCCGTCAACAGGCTCTGGTCGAGGAAGCCAACAAGCGGCTACCCCAGAAGAGCGCCGAGATGGGCAAGCTCTGTGTTGCCCACGTGGCGGTTAGGGAGGAGGCGGTGCAGGCCCAGGAAGCCGAGGCCAAGGCGCGTGAAGATGCAGCAAGGGCTTGGGAAGAGGCGACTAAAGCCCGTGAGGACCTTGCGCCGCTGCTGGCGCGTGTGAAGGAGCTCGAGGAGGACATTGCCTTAGTCGGTGGCCAGCGTGATGCCCTCAACATCTAGGTCAAGATGTGTCTGCCCGCATCAAAACCTTGGAAGACGAGGTTGTGACGTTGAAGGGGACGGTCTGAGAGAGGGACGAGGCTCTCTTGGGTACCGATCAGGAAATTGAGGTGATGAGGGTGATGGTCCATGACAAGGACGAGGCTCTTCGGGCGTTTGAGAAGACGTGTGGGGAGCTGCGTGACGAGGTCGTGGGTTGGTAGACCCACTCTGAGGGTAAACTTCTTGTTATGTTCTGGCCTTAGCGTCGAGTTCCTAGGCTTATGCTAACTCAGTGCTTACGTTTCAGAGTTGGAGAAGCAGCAGCAAGCGGCCCAGGCGACGGCCACCTCGTTCCAGAACCTCTTCGAGGCCGAGGCTGGGTGGACTCAGTTGCTCTAGGGTGCTATCACCTTGGTGTGTGATAGCCTAGGGATCGAGCCCGATGCTGATACTGAGGAGGACGCCCCGGGGAACTCCTTCGTCCATCGGATGGTGGCGCTGGGTCGCCTCGTTCGTGAGAGGATACGATGCAGGCTGCATCACGGTGTGAAGAGGGCTCTGGCGGTCGTTCGGTCTAGGTTCGTGTACGACATGGAACTCATCGCTGATGGCTTCATCACGGATCTAGATCGAACGGACGAGGAGAATGAAGTCGCCTGCTTGGGCCTGATCGAAGCCGCTGAGGAGCCTGGGAGTCGTCTTGCCAAGCTCTTCGAGGTCGAGGTGGTTCCGCCTGCTGATGACGAGGGCATGTGAGCCAAAACTAGGCATGAAGGCCCGTGTAATAAGTTAGTATCCATAACTTTGGTCGTGATGGCCTCAGAGGCCCTGAAACATTTTAGATGTAAACTTGTATTAATCATTAATTTTTGTTTGAGTTTTTCCTTCCCTTTATCGCTTGAACCACGTTCTCTCGTGATTTACTTAGCGCGCGGTTATGCCCCTTGGTGTAAGGGAGCAAGTGGAGGTACCGTAGCCTCGGAGGCGTAAGCGATCTCGCGGCTCGACTACCCTTGAGCCTTAGGGTGTGTTTGCGGCCTTGTAGATCATGCAAGAACTTGATTCAAAACAAATGGGAATGTGAGCTTTTTCAAAGTCATGAACTGTTACTAGGTCTACTTAGCGCGCGGTTGCACCCCTTGGCGTGGGGGTGAGTGGAGGTACCGTAGCCTCGGAGGCATAAGTGATCTCACGGCTCGACGGCCCTCGAGCCTTAGGGTGCTCTTGCGGCCTTATCGACCTATGTAATAGTTCTCAACTTTTTTGAAAAAATGCGTGTTTTTTGGGGATACGTAGGGGGTTCCCGCCTTGCAGCCCCCAAGGGAGGGTCGACTCTAAGAAAACAGGGTCGATCCTTCCTAGTTGTTATGAAAAAAAAGCTTTGAATACCGATGTATTCTTTATTCTATCATGAGATTGTGAAACAATTTACAGAGCCTCGAGGCTTTAAGGAAAAAAGCGACATAGTTGTTCAATATTCCAAGCGTTGGTGAAGATTTTGCCTTTCTCGTTCGATAGTTTGTATGTGTCAGGCTTCAATACTTCCGCGATGATGTATAGCTCTTCCCACGGCGGCGTGAGCTTGTGTCGTCCCTTGTTGTTCTGGCTTTGCCATAGCACCAGGTCACCAACATTGAGGTCCCACTTGTGGACGTGTCTGTCGTGGTAGCGTCGGAGACTTTGCTGATACCTGGCAGAGTGTAACAGAGCCACATCGCGGGCTTCCTCGAGCTAGTCGAGGGCGTCCTCTCTTGTGGCGTCATTGTTTTTCTCATTGTAGGCGTTCAACCTCGGGGATCCATATTCTACATCAGCTAGGAGCATAGCCTCGGATCCGTAGACTAAGAAGAATAGAGTGAACCCCATGGCTCGACTCGCCGTTGTTCTTGGGCTCCACAGGACCGAGGGGAGCTCGGCGGCCCATTTTTTGCCATGTTTGTTTAGCTTGTCAAAAATTCTTGGTTTCAGGCCTTGTAGGATGTAACGGATCAACGTAATTATACGAGATTAAGTAAGAAAATCTTCCACCGAGGCGGTTAATTTATTAAACTTAAACCCGTATAACCCGAGATTCCGTGAAATCACGAGGGATTTCAAACCAACCAACACACAACCAAGATCGTACTAATTTAGCAGCCACGGTTCACATGATACATAGAGTTCACAATAAAAGTGGAGTACATCGGAGTTCGGAATAAAAGTTATTACAACATAGTTCAAAATAACATAGCGGAAGCAAGTAGTTTTACACACACACTTAGTTCAAATACAGTGCCAGTAGATAGTCATGGTCCACAAAAGCATTAGATAAGACGAACAGAGTGACCCTTGCCCAAGGTCCTAGTTGTCGCCCATCGCCGAATACAGACAGTTGGAGCAGTACCCATAGTACATCTGACCATCTGCAACAACAATGGGAACAACGCCCTGAGTACGAGAATGTACTCAGCTAGACTTACCCGTCATAAACCAGAAATAAAGGACACCAAGGATCATGCAAGGCTTTATAGATTGGACTGGCTTGACTCATTTGCGAAAAGCATAAGTTGTTATGAAAAACTATACCAGTACTTTTTGCATCACTTTTAGTATAACCTATTCAAGCTAGGTAAGCACCTATTGCTAAAACAATCACTTGATTCATCATTAACAATCTAGATTACCATATCAGGTTTAGCATTTCCAACATCATTCACTTAACCATCAGTGTTCCATTAATGTTACTATGATGCCATAGCTCGAGTCAAGTGCTCACTAACTGGGAGCGATGGCGATTCGAATCGAATTCCTATCCAGCTGGAGATTTATTCCTCACACAAACCATGCTTTCCCCCGTCAGGGTCGCGTAGATCACCAATGACACTTTCCAAGAAGCCGCGGGATAACAATCATGGATCGCACTACCCAGGGACCGCCCGACTGCCAGGACGCACCTTGGGCTCACTCTTCGCGTCCCCGTTACACCCCCTTCAACACCAGTCTGCCAACCCGAGTTTATCCCGGCTGAAAAAGTGTCACTAGCTTCGCGGTCGAAAGGTACTTTATTCGGCCAGCTAAATGTGAGGCATGCGTTCAACATGACAAGAGGGACGAGCAACGATCAGTCCTTAATCGACACAGACGGAATCACTATAGTCCAAAACCCTATAAGACTCCACCCGGTCTTCGTTTATCCATCAACACTTGGTTATTTTTTTATGATCACAATTACAGCTAACCATAACCCGGTATCCACCTATAACTCGCAGGTGACAGGAAATCACCCAACTTCTACCGGTCTAAGCATGGCTAAGCAATTTACTCGATCCTGACCTAACAGGGTGAAAGATAATCTGGTGGCCAAGGTAATAATGCAACAACGGTTTCACTCAACTCCTATAACTTAATGCAACTATATATATAACTATAGTTCATATAGTAAGGAATAACTTTTATAAAATAGGAGACTTAAAATGCTCCAGGGCTTGCCTCTTTCGAATGAGCTAGGATGGTGGTTGACGCACTCTGGCAGCTCCTCGCCTGACTCTTCCTCCTCGGGCACCTCCTGTGCCTGGGGCTCCTGTTGATTTGTCCAAGCATGCTATTCCTGTACTGCTACCTGCGACTCTTCCTGCGATCCTGTATGATGCAAGTGCATAAGTAAACATGCGAATGATGCATCGGATTGTGGTGGAGTGCTTTGATGACATGAGATGCAGATGAGCACATGGAATGAGCAGTTTGAATATTACTATTTCTTCTACAAGGTAGTCCACGTCATCCAAGAACATATACCCTAAAACATGCACCTTATTCTTCTATTAGTTAGCCTATCATCTACACATACTAGTGAACCTAAGCTACCAAAGCTTACCAACCTAACTCAACCACAACATCAGCAAGGCATAATGATGCTTCAAAGATACACCAAACATATTTTATTTCTCTTAATTTCTCATAAAGAATAATCTTTTATTCCCTATTTAACTAGGGTTACACAGCAACACCTATTTCTGTTGTAGATAAAAATCTACAAAAATTACAGTAGACTACTCTTACCCTAACTAACCTACTACTAAATTTTCATGAGAATTGCCTATGTAAAACTGCCTGTACAAACTAAACAATTTATAGGCTAAATATGAGCATTAAATTATTTTGTACTAGAAAAAGTATCAAACAACAGATTTCACATTTTTCCTATGTTACTAACAGTAAACTAACACACTACAAAAATTATCACATGTATGTTCTATACAAATTTAGCCCTCTACTAAAAATAACAAAGATTATCAATTAAAAGCATTTGAACTACACTTCAAAAATTTCTCACAGAACATGCTTCACTAATATTTTTCCTAGAAAGCACATCACTAATAAAGATTAAAGCAACAAGAATCACATTTTTCCCTTCATTATTTTATTTACTACATATTTTCTAAGATATCAGCATTTATAGCAATTAAATAAATTTGCACAGTAAAGTGTTACAAAAATAATATGAGATATTTTTAAAATGTAGATCTATTCAAGAGGAACATTTCAAAATTTGTTTCATCATTTTTGGAGCTATAAATCTTGAGATATGATTTTTCAAAGCTGTTTCATAATTCTGAGAAATCATTTTCCTTAATTCTTTTAAAAATTCGCCGGTGAAAACGCTGAATACACCCGGTGCAGTGCACCCACATGCGCTGACACGCGGGACCCATGGGTCAACGGACCCACCGTCCAGCCAGGGCAGCGCGGGGGAGGCGCTGACCGGTGGCGAACTCGCCGCCGGTGAGGTCTCCGGCGACGGGGAGGGCACCAACGTGCTCCCCGCACCGAGACGCACCCAGCGCACCAACTCCGAGCGGCGCGGGAGCTCCAGAGGAGGCTTGCCGGCGGAGATGGCGGCACGGCGGCGCTGGAGCTCGTCGGCCGGCCAATGCAGGCCACGAGGGCGGCCGAGAAGGCGAGCGCGAGCACCGCTAGGCGAAGGGGAAGCGGATGCTCGAGACCGGAGGAGGCATGAAGGGCCAGGGAGCTCCGGCCATGCGCGCCGGCCAACGGCGGCCATGGCAGCAGTGGAGGAGTGGGGCGGCCAATTGGCCCTCACCTGAGCTCGAGCGGTGGAGTAGAAGCGCGCACGCGGTGGAGGGAAGTGGGGCGGAGCTGAGGCCGGGAGGAATCGACCAGAGAAGCAGCCACGAGCGCGAACGGCGGTGGCGGAGCTCCGGGAGCCAGTGATGGCGCGACGGTGCGCTGCTGCTGCTGCTGGCGGGGCGAGAGGAGGGAATGGAGGGAGCAGCCGAGGCGGACGAGCACGCGGAGGGGGGGTAAGCGAGCGCGGTGTTGCGGGGGCCACAGGGGCGCGTGTCGCTCGGCGTCGTCGGCGTCCGGCCACGCGGCGGCCGAGCTCTGTCGCGGCGCCACGGCGTCACGCGCGGGCGCGCGCGGGAGGACGCCGGCGCGGGGCTACAGGCCAGGCTACCAGAGCCGCTGGGCCGAAAAGGAGGCCACGGCCCAGTAGGGTGAAAACGAATTTTCCTTTATAAATAATATTTTCAGATTTCCTTATTTGATTCAAAATTGAATTTGGAGATGAAAAAGAGGTTTTCAGAATTCTGGCCCAAAATAAAAGTTGTTCAAAATTTTATTCTCTACAACTTTCATGTAGGGCATTTTTCAAAATTCTCAATAGATTTTGAATTTAGGATTTCAAGCTAAATTGTTAATCAAAAATTTATTTGCTTAGAATATTTTTAAAACAAAATTTGAGAAGAACTTGAATTCAAGAATTGCTCCAAAAATCATGTTAATTTATTCTAGATTATTTAAAATTGCTAATACCCAAAAGTATACTACCTTTTTGGCACTTACATCAAAGTTAGGGTTCTAATTATTTGCTTTTCAAGTTTAAATTTAAAAGAGCTATATTTCATGCAATGCTAGTCATGAAATGATGCTGAATGCTTTATGCTTTGAAATGCTAATGCATGCTTAACACCCAGGGGTGTTACATAGGACCATGCCGTTGGCATGTTCTACTTGGCCATTTGTTTTTGGATGAGCTACGGCCGACCAGAGCACACGGATGTGGTGGTTGTCATAGAAATCCAAAAACTTTTTACCAGTGAATTGGGTGCCGTTATCCGTGATGATGCAGTTAGGAACCCCAAAGCGGTGGACGATGTCAGTAAAAAATAGCATAGCTTGTTCAAACCTGATGCTGGTGATAGGACGGGCCTCGATCCACTTGGAAAATTTGTCAATGGCAACGAGCAAGTGGGTGAAGCCTCCAGTTGTCCTTTTCAGGGGTCTGACCAAGTTGAGCCCTCAAACAGCGAACAGCCATATGATGGGGATAGTTTGCAGGGCATGAGCCGAGAGATGGGTTTGCCTTGCATAGTACTGGCAGCCTTTGCAGGAGCGTACTAGCTTGACAGCGTCGGAGACTGCGGTCGGCCAATAGAAACCTTGTCGGAAAGCGTTTCCAACGAGGGTTCGAGGCACCGCGTGATGACCACAAGCCCCCAAGTGTAGATCATTGAGCAGGTTTATGCCTTCCTTATTTGTGATACAGCGTTGGAGGACGCCAGTAGGGCTACGGCGATACAGCTCCCTGCTGTCGCCAAATATCACAAAGGATTTGGCCCGGCGAGCGATCCGTCGAGCCTCGATCTTATCCGAGGGGAGGTCCCCTCGAGTGAGATGGTCGAGGTACGGAATACGCCAGTCAGGCTCGGGGTTGGCTGGTGGGGTCGAGCCTTCCACCTGCATGGCCTCAACCCCGGTCAAGGGAGCTTTCGCCTCAGGTGGAGGGTCGAGTGATGGCCCGTCGACCCCTCCGTCTGCCCTGATGTTGATGGACGGTTGATGGAGATCTTTCACGAAAACGTCCGGTGGAACTATAGTTCGACTGGAAGCGATTTTCACGAGTTCATCGGTGGCCTCATTATACCTGCGTGCGATGTGGTTGAGCTCGAGGCCATGAAACTTGTCCTCAAGGCGCCGTACCTCTTCATAGTAGGCCTCCATCTTGGGATCATGACAGCTCGAGCTCTTCATGACTTGGTCGATCATGAGCTGAGAGTCACCCCAAACATCAAGGTGTCAGACCCCTAGTTCGACGGTGATTCGTAGGCCCGTGACAAGCGCCTCGTATTCAGCGATGTTGTTGGAGGCAGGAAAATGAAGCCGGATAATATAGCGCGCGTGGACTGCGCCTACTCCTGTTTTCATCAGTGACCCATCGAAATACATGGTCCAAAGCTCGGCCTAGAGCTGAACCGGAGGAAGTTGAGTGTCGGTCCACTCCGCTAGGAAATCTACTAGTACCTGAGATTTGATGGCTTTGCGTGGCGCATAAGAGAGGGTCTCACCCATGAGCTCGACCGCCCACTTAGCTATCCTACCCAAGGCCTCCCAATTCTAGGCTATCTCTCCCATAGGGAAAGAAGAGACCACAGTCACTGGGTGGCCCTCGAAGTAGTGACAGAGTTTGCACCGTGTTAAGACGATGGCGTACAGCAGCTTCTGGATCTACGGGTAGCGAACCTTGGTTTCCGAAAGCACCTCTAATGAGGACATGGCACCTTTGGATATGAACAATGATTATAAGGTGCGCTCGTTCCAATATTTGTATAGTGGCTTTGGTTATAATTCACTTGGTTCCACATGTACATGTCACTATTTGATTGCAAGTGGAAGCATCTTACCAAGCTCTTACAAAGTTCTTACCAATGCAAGCAGTGGGCGGTACAACCGGCGGCTGGTTCATGATACTTATGAGGTAGTGGTACCAAGATTGCAAGGACCTTTTTTTCTGTACTGATCTGAAGTATATATGTGGAGCTTGGGAGGCACGAAAAAAAACAAATATATATATGTGGCACACAAGTCAGTGACAGACAACAATATTGAATAAATGTCCAGAGCACTTGTCCTAGTTGCTGGCCTATACGTGTTCCTATCACCAGTTGTGACAAACAAGAGAGGAAACAAGGATGAAAGAAAACAAGTATTAAAGGTAGCAACGGATATAAACAAGGCAAAAGGTACCACAAACAATAGAGCATTGAGTGTTCCTTATGTGCTCCTTTTCGATATCTTCTATTCTCTTTTACTATTTTTTTCTTTTATTTTTTTTATCTAATATTTTTTCTTGCTTTTGATCTTTTGATATTTTTTTCTCAGCAAGGAGCACACAAGAATAAACCACAAAAAATTTGAGCTCAATTGAATAAAAGATGTGGCCTATAGAAAATTAGGACTGTGCTCTAAAAAGCATACCAAAACTTGTGGGCCCAGAAACTCAATTTTCCTAATCGAATTTCGCAAATCTAATTTTTGCGAACCCAGCTTTGGTGGGATGAAATAGATCTAAAATTTTCTGGCGTTCTCCGTAGATATAAAATTTTCCCCCTTTCGAGTTCGGATGCAAAAGTTATGACTGTTTTAAGGAAGCTGCTCGAATCAGGGTTTTAGTGGACACAAGATGCAAACCGATGGTGATACGGAATAGCGGCGGGTGGAGGGATCAACACAAATTAGAAAAGAACACAATCTAAACCAGCAACAAGACTTTGACATAGGACACAAACTCAACAAAGCGAACTCTGAAACTGAAATATGCAAAGGCTATGGCGCGGAAGGTTCTAGGACAGGAAAAACAAGTATGGCACTGGACTATGGGACGAATGCGAAACACTCAAACGGGGGAATAAATATGAACCTGATGGTATACCTTAGCTCTGATACCACTTAATGGGGATGGGGTTCCGATCTTCCGTCAGGTTCAAGATAAACAACGATTTGTTCAGAGAGCGACACACCGATCTGGCTTCAGATCAAAAGATCGAACCCTGCAATCTTAGCACCACGTCTCCTTTGGTTATCAACCGTGTCACAATCCGGTTGACCTCGCCAAGAAGGCTAATCCCTGCTGCAAATCGAAGAATACAAGCAAGAACAAGATAAAACGCAACTCAATTGAAGTGACAATTGCAGATGAATGATTAAGCACTCGAAGTTGGGGTCTTGCAAACCGATAACGGCGACTGTTCAATGACAGATTGATCTAAAACAAAATCCAAACCCTAAAGTAGGTGGTGGCTACTGATTATATAGCCTAAGGGACGTCCAAGGATCCCTCTTCACGTCCTAAAGGTGTCCCAACACGTTACAAGGCCCAACGGCCCAAAAGAAGGTGTCGCAGCACCCTGACAGATTCTGGATGCTGACTTGTTTCGACGATTCCTGTTGATTCTGAAGAGCTTTTGATGTGAAACCACTTGGATTGGTTTCCTTATCAAATTATCTTTCCATCCATATGTGGATCATCAAAAACGGAGTTCGAATGCGTCCTGGGCATCCATTTTATTACAGACTGGTCCTGACGGCCGAGGCAGACTCGAACTCGGATTGGACTGGGCCTCTAGCTTAGCTTGGACGTCCTTGCTGGCCTCCTAAGGTGGTGGCCAAGGAGGTGGACGTCCAAGGCCATCTCTTAGGTGTTCTCCATCTTCTTGGGGCGTGCTCCAACTTGGACCTGGATCCCAAGGATGTCTAACAAGCCCATGATGACAGTGTACCTCTCGCCAAAAATAGCGACAGAATATATTGGTGATTTGGAGGCCTTGCCGACGTGATATTGAGATGGGACCAGATCTATTTGAAAGCTTATCAAACAAGCTTTCCATCAAGTGCTCATTGACCTCGATCGCACTCCGGATGGATGAGTTATGGCCTTCCCAATGAGCCACTATCGGGCTGCCGACGAACCGAAAGTTCAACTTTGATGAACTTCCATTATGAAACACATTTGAACCTACAATCAAATAGTGACATGTACATGTGGAACCAAGTGAATTATAACCAAAGCCACTATACAAATGTTGGAACGAGCGCACCTTATAATCATTGTTCATATTCGAAGGTGCCATGTCCTCATCAACCTCACTAATGAAGTAGACTGGCCTCTGGACGAGCAAGGCATGTCCTTCCTCTGCCCTCTTGACAACCAAGACCGCACTGACTACTTGTGTCGTTGCGGCGACATAAAGTAGGAGGGGTTCCCCTGGGGTCAGAGGGACGAGGATCGGTGAGTTAGAGAGTGTAGCTTTGAGCTTTGCAAGGGCTTCCTCGACCTTGAGGGTCCATGAGAAGTGTTCTGATTTATTTAGGAGATGATACAGTGGGAGCGCTTTTTCACCAAGGCACGAAATGAAGCGACTGAGGGCCGCTAAGCAGCCCGTGACCCTCTGCACCCCCTTCAGATCTCGGATAGGGCCCATTTTGGTTATTGCGGCGATTTTTTCTGGGTTGGCCTTGATACCACGCTCGGAAACAATGAACCCTAGAAGCATGCCTTGAGGAACGCTGAAAATGCATTTCTCAGGGTTGAGCTTAATGTTCTTTGCCCAGAGGCACTTGAACACAATGTCGAGGTCGTTTATCAAATTACTAGCCTTTTTGGTTTTGACAACGATATCATCAATGTAAGCCTCGATGGTTGGTCCAATGTGTTCCCCCAAAAACATGTTGCATGCATCGCTGGTACATAGCCCCTACGTTTCGGAGACCGAAGGGCATAGTAACATAGCAATACATGCTGAATGGGGTGATGAACGAAGTCGCGAGCTGGTCGGACTCCTTCATTTTGATCTGGTGGTAGCCGGAATATGAATCTAAGAATGATAGAATTTCACATCCCGCAGTAGAATCAATGATTTGATCAATGCGTGGCAAAGGAAAAGGAACTTTTGGACATGCTTTATTTAAACTAGTATAGTCTACACACATCCTCCACTTCTCATTCTTTTTCTTAACTAATACAGGATTAGCTAGCCACTCGGGATGATGAACCTCCTTGATGAATTCGGCCTCCAACAGCTTGTGGATCTCCTCGCTGATGACCTTGTGCTTTTCCTCATCGAAGCGGCACAAGCGTTGCTTCACCGGTTTGGAGCCGGCTCGGATCTCCAAGGCGTGCTCGGTGACTTCCTTGGGTATGCCCGGCATATCCGAGGGACTCCTCGCAAAGGTGTCGATGTTTGTGCAGAGAAAGTCGATGAGCATTGTTTTCTATTTGGGATCGAGGGTGGCGCTGATGCTCAACACCTTTCCCTTTGGGTCGGTGGGGTCGAGGGGCATGAGCTTGACGTCTTTCGCGGGCTCAAAGCTGCCGGCGTGGCGCTTGGGGTTGGGGATCTCATTGGCCAAACCGTCGAGGTCTGCCGCCAAGGTCTTCGACTCCAAGATTGGCCTCTCTGTGCTCGACGCACTCTACGTCGCACTCGTAGGCGTGCTCGTAGGAGGGCCCGACAGTTATGACACCATTGGGGCCCGGCATTTTGAGCTTGAGGTAGGTGTAATTGGGGACCGCCATGAACCGGTCAAGGAAGAGGGGGGTTGCGGGCTGCACGGAGAAGACCTCTTGATGTTCCCGCTTGCGCTGGCATGTCGAGAGGCACGTCGAGTGTCCTCTGTATATCATGAAGCAGTCATGGATCTCGGGGAACCCCTTGTCCTTGTCGTCTCCCTTGGGATCTTCCTTCTCGTCGTCTTTCTTGACGCCTATGCTTTCAAAATATCTTCAGAGCATGTGGCAGTCCTTGAGGTTGTGGTTCGTGGGACATTTGTGGTAGGGACATGGCTCTTTGAGCATTTTGTTGAAAATGCCCCCGCTAGGGTGCCCTCAAGGTTTCTTGCGATCAGCAGCAGCAACAAGGTCATCGGCCAGGGCCTCAAGCTTGCCCTGCTGGTTCTTCTTCTTCTTCCTGTTGTTCCTCTTCGAGCTTCGGCTGGAGCCCGCGGGATCCTCCTCCTTGTGCTTCCCCTTGTCCTGATCACCACCAAAGATGGCACCAACCGCCTCGCCGGTGGCGAAGTTGGTGATGATATCCATCAAACCGTTGGCAGTGATGGGAGTGTTGCGGCCCAACTCTCAGACCAACTCTTTGCAGGTGGTACAGAGAGGAAGGCCATGATGACGTCGGAGTCAGTGATGTTGGGGAGCTCAGTGCGTTGCTTGGAGAAACACCGGATGTAATCCCAGAGGGATTCACCTGGCTTCTGCTTGTAGCTTCAGAGATCCCATGAGTTGCCGGGGCGCATGTAGGTTCCCTTGAAGTTCCCCTTGAACACTCTCATAAGGTCGTTCCAGTCGTGGATTTGTCGAGGTGGGAGGTCGTCGAGCCAGGCTCGAGCGGTGTCTGACAGGAACAGGGGGAGTTGTCAAATGACAACCCGGTCATCGGTGGCCCCACCCAACTGATTGGCCAAGCGGAAGTCAGCGAGCCAAAGTTCAGGTTTGGTCTCGCCATTATACTTGGTAAGAGTCATGGGGGGTGGAACCGAGTCAAGAGTATTGTTTCGCCAATGGCCTTGCTAAAGACCCGAGGGCCCGGTGGCTTGGGTGAAGGGCTACGATCTTCCGAGCTGTCGTAGCACCCGCCTCTGTGCTCGTGGTAGCCTCGAGCTACACCATCACCATGCTTGCGCCTCTCGCGCTCGACGATGTTGTCACGTGCATCTCGAGGTTCACGGTTGTCGACGATGCGTTCACGGACAGAGATAGCCTTGTTCCGTTGGGCGTGCTCGGGATGAACTAAGGCCTCTCTCTCCTATCGGGAGGGCTTGGCGGGCTGCTCTGAGGCAATCCTGCGTCGCCTCGAGGCGGAACTCTCGGCCTGCTGCATTACAGCGGTCTCGAGGAGTCCTCAGATTTCATCTTGGGCTCGACGGGCCTCGGGGTTCGATGGCTCGGGCATGTTACGAACGAGCATGGCGGCTGCAACCATGTTATGGCTGGCTCGACCGAAAACCGGGGGGTCGATCGCCCGATCCTCGACGATGCGACGAATGACATCACAAGCTCTCTCTCGAGCTCCTCCGCCATGTGTGTGTGGCGCGTGCTCTTGCTCGAGGGTTTGCTAAAGTAGACATAGGTTTTCTCATTCCTCGTCGAGCCTATCCTGCAACTCACGGATTTGCTCGAGCTGCATTCCTTGATCCGCAAGGAATTGAGCCTCATCTCGCTCAACAGGGAGCTCAACCTGAGGCGGCATGTTCCTTCCTTCAACGGCTACCTCATCCTCCAAATCCGACGTGCTAGCCCCATCAATGTTGAAGTACTCGCGAGTCGGGTCGTAGGTGTCATCGGCAGAGTCAGAGTCTGGAGCACCAAAATAGTAGTACGACGGGTGCATGTGAGGTCGTCTATCTCTAGGGTCGTAATGTCGAGAAGCAGTTGCACGGGGTTCCGTATCTGGGGTCTCCGTGGAGTCTAGGTACTCAGAAGCTGGTGTGGATGCCACAAGGTTGAGGGTGGAGCGTAGATGGTGCCTAGGGAGTTCCTCGTAAGCACTCATTCTGGTGCTTACAGAAGAAGCATACGCCCGGACAACCGAGTCTAGTCCAAATGGGAATGCTGGCAAAGGCATCGTTCCTCATGTCAGTGTAGTCGAACAGGCTGGTGGCGGCACTGCACTGGGCGGTAGAGCGATGGGACTTCCTATCAGCATCTTACCTTTAGCCAAGCTCAACCTACACAGATCCTTAGTGAGGAAATCCGTCTCGGCGTCTGGCTGAGAAGCGCTGGATCGGGGAATACCATCACCCTCTGCAAGGCGATGACGGCGGTTGCACCAGGCTCGCCGTCGTCTGGCGGCGCATGCCTGACGAGAGCGACGATACCGACACAGGGCTCCCCCAGGTTGGGAGAGTTCGTGGTCCTCGTCAGTCAGGTGCCTGGGTGGGAGGAGGACCATGTCGTAGCCGTGGCCAAGCGACATGAACTCCAAACTCCCAAACCAGATCACTGTGGCCAACGGGAGAGAACGTTCGGGGTCAGCCATCCAGAAAAATGGTGGGAAAACAATGCTTGGCACGCAGCGCCCCCTACCTGGCGCGCCAACTATCGACGTTCGGTACCACGGGGGTCCTAAGCCAACGAGTGAATCAAATGCTATGTGTCCCTAATCTGGATGGTGATGCAAGGAGGATACACGGGGATTTATCGTGGTTCGGGCAAAAGAAGGCCCTACGTCCAGCGGGGAGGGGGGAGTATTGTATTTCCTTGCACCTAAGTGCTTGCGTAGGGGTTACAAGCTGTGAGAGAGGGAACCAAGCCCAGGTCTCAAAGGAAAAGTGAGAGTACAAAGGAGATTGCTTGAGATGTTGATCTTCTCTGGTAGAATGGAGATTAGTTTTTCGTTGTCTATGGTTCGTTGTTCTTCTACCTTTGCTTGCTTCTGCTTGCCCCTTTGTAGAGCCCTAGCCTACCCTTTTATAGGGTAAGAGGAGGCTGGGACGCCAGGGGTGCCCTGAGGTGATGTTTTGTCGATCCCTGTGGAGGTGGCTGTGGCGACGTGCCCTGGGAACGGCTGGCCATCCTTGGACACCATGGTGACGTAGAGGATGAGACGGTGAAAAGACCCTGAGTCCTGTGCCATGTCGGCCTTTTCTCCCTGCTGATCGATGGTAAGTCGAGGTTAGGTCGAGGCCAGGTCGAGGACGGGTCGAGGCCAGGTGGATAAGGCCGAATCCCCGAGATCGTGGGGTACGGTCCTTGTTGTATCCTCCCTCGAGGGTGATAGGTGGCAAAATAGTGCGCGGTATGGTGCGTACAGTGATAGGTTTTCACCTCCCATCCTAGGATGGGTAGTAAAAAGTAAGATTTGACACTGGTACTGCTTCCACATCGGTTACTGTTGTAGCCATGATGGTAGGAAGTAGTAGGTAGTCGCATTAAATGCTCTGACTTTTGTCTCAGAGTTGGTGAACGAGGTGGGTCGAGCGGCCCGACCCAGGGTCATGCAAGTCAGAGATTTCCTAATAGTCGAGATGCCTTGTCGAGCGAGCCTCATGTGAGTCAGAACGCAGTCAAGGCGTCCCGTCGAGGGTGCCTCGTACGAGTCGGAACGCAGTCGAGGCGTCTCGTCCGCTACTTTGGCTCGTCTTGTTTGTGGGTAGCGTTTTGTTTTTCTTAATTGTTGATTGTGGGTACCCCTAGTTTTAGGTACCCGACAGTTAGTGTAACATGATAGGCTTAACCTTTGCAACAAAGTCATGAAACATGTGCAAAATGGTTTTGAAACAAATGAAGTAGCTTGATTGTTTTGTTTGTTTCAACATATGTGATACATAGAAGTTGGTGTAACAAATGTGTAGGGTGGTTAATTATGTCCTAATACACCTTAAATACACTTAGGATAATTAGTGGAGCATTGTTCATGTTAACCAAATTGACTAATTTGCCCTCTAGATGAAGTTTGACCATGTGATGACCTATAGAGTGTTTTTATTTGACTGTTTAAAAAGTCCAACGTAGAGGCCATGCATGGAAATACAACCTTAAACAAAGTTGTAGCAAATTTGTTAGGGAACAAAAGCTGTTTTAGGGTCATCTCATGAAATGGCTGGAACATGCTCAAATAGGGCCCACAAGTTAGTGAAGTGCTATCAAACACTTTGAAAATTTTCTAAGTCTGAAATTTGCAGTTTACAGTTTCATGTACCCACCTTTGGAGCATTGTAACTTGCAAACCAGGCCAAACCAGCTCGAGCTCTAGTTGACAATCTTGTAGACCTCATGTCAGTCTACAATTTTGCTAACTACGGCTCACACCATATCGGCCTGGATTAGGAGCAATAGGACATCAAAGTTCCTCTATTAGTCGCTCCTATCGGGCTTTGATTCAGAAAGTTTAGACATCGGTCATGGTCGACCGATGATACACTTCGGCCGCTAGGTGGCTCGCGCGCGCGTGTGGAGTGCCACGGCATCACCCTCGCCTATGTGAAGAAGGGTAAAACCATGCCCACATTGCCCTGTGCCTCCTCATTCCACTCTGCCCTCTCTCGTTCTCGCCGAGCGGAGAACCGAGCCACCACTATAGCCCCCCGCTCCGACGAGCTCGCACGCGCTCACCACCACACCCCCGCCAGCCAAACCGCATCTGTAGCTTCGCCTTGAGCTCCTCTACCTCCTCGCCCTCTTTGCACAACAAGCGCACTAGGGGTAAGGCCGCATTGCTTGCTCCTCCACCACGGTAACTTCGCCGGAGCTCCTCTGCGCAAGCGCTCACCGTGGTCCCGCTCATTGAGGCCCTAGAGCACCGTAGGGCTACCTGGGTAGGGTCACCGTCACACCGTGGTGCTCGCACGCTGCTGGCCGAGCCTTGCCTTGGCCGGACCTGGCCGGCACGCCACCGTGCAGCTCCGTCCAGCCACCATTGTCACCGACGAGGTAGCTCCGATGAGCCTGAGGTTGCGCGAGCTAAGTCTGTCGACGCGGGGTGACGAGCTGTGCACATTGGTGACCTCATCGTCGACCGCCGACTCATCGGCGATGAGTTTCGCCGTCGTCTCTCCCTCCCCTGTCTCTGTTTCTCTGGCCGATGGGCCTTGGGACTCAGCAGGTGGGAGCGGGCGGGACACCGTTAGCAGGCCATGCTGTTTTACCGGGCCGGCCTAGTAACCGGGTGAAGTAGTTTAGGGTTTCGTTTTTGTTTTGTTTTTATTCTTTTCATAGATTTGATGCTAGATTCAAAATTTCATATCTCTAGAATGGTAGATCCAAATGATGTGGTTCCAATTTTATGGTATTCCTAGTAAAGTCTAGTTTTTATTAAAAATATAAAATATGTTATGCTCTGTTATGGAAATTGAAGCTATAAATTATCTCTTTTATTCATAAGGAAATAGGAGGAAATTATATCTACTATTATATAGCTCCAAATGACTTAAATTTTTGTGGGGTGTTGTTTATGCCTGTAGTAGCTTGTAGTTTAAATTTCGTCAATTTTGGATAATGTATGGTGGATTTTTGGAATTACCTTTTTTGCATGGGTGGATCTTGTGTGAATTTTCATGAATTATCTGTAGATCCAGCAGAGGTGAAATTTGGGGAGTGTTATTCTCATGTTAGTAAGAACCCAAGAAAAATATAAAATATATTTTTTGACACTTTTCAAGAGGGTTTCTATCTATTATTTTTGGTATAGGAAAATATACTTTCCCAATTGTTATGAAAAATTTATGGTAGCCTCCTGGATATATATATATATGGTAGCCACTGTAATTTTTATAGAATTAATTGTGGAGTTTTGATATGGGTTCCTTTATTCACCTAATTATCTAAATAATTTAATAAAGGGCATTAAATAAATGATTTAGATGTTGGCACCACACTTTCAGGTATTCTTATGATATGAGTCATAAGTTGGTAAACTTGGTTTAGCTCAAATGTGCTTTTGTTACATCACTAAATAATTAATTTAGTGAATCTGCCAACTCAGGACAGATTTTGGGATGTTGTTAATTACTCTATGTAAATGATGTTTTCATATCTTGTGGTCTATAGAAAAGTTGTTGTGAATTTCATGATCTAGTCTCTGTTAAATTTTGGTGGCATTTGGTTGTATAGTTTAGGAGTTATAGCTGTTCAAAGTTGGTTCTCAGCTTTGGTTGCTCTCTATTTGCACAGAATAGATTCTATGTTTGCTTTAATTCGACCTAGTAAACTTTGGAATCATGCTTCGATGTTTATAAATGAATTGTAGATAATTTCATAGGATTTCCAGAATGTCCTCTTGCAAGTCAATTGGATTTTTGGAACTCGAGTTGTGATTGATTTAATGAACTATTTATTTCTATGTTTAACCTGAAGCTTTCGGATTAAGTGTGTCTTTACTATACTTAAACATGTCAGGATGTATTAGGAGTTTAAATTGATTAAGGTGAGTTTAGGTGCAGGTGTTAGGCCTTTAACTGAAGATGAACATCTTTATCTTAGATTATGCAAGTTAGATAGGTTTGGTCTTGTTCTTCCGAGTTAAGAAAGATACATGTTTTAAAGTGATTTGAATAGAGCTATTCATACTCAGTAAGCGAGTGTCCAGTTGTGTTTCACTATTTCCTTAACAACTGTTATTCATCCATCCTGGGCATCACGTCATTCCTTATGCATCTGTGATATTCATCTTGTGCATATGCATGCAATAGGTGTACCGGAGGGCGTGACATTGCTGGAGTTCGACGGGACAAGCCAAGAAGCTCCCGAAGTGCAGCAGCCCGAACCCGAAGCTCAAGACATGCAACTCGCAGTTGACAAGCCAGGAGACGTGGTGATTGAGTGCCCGGATCACAAGCTGTGCAACTTTGTTAAATACAAGCCCCGGAGCATTATAAGCCTCTTAATTTCTAAAATGCAATTAAGTATTATGTTATATATATTGTTGCATTAAGTTTTAGGTGTTGTATGAAAACACTTGCTGCATTGATATCTTATCCTTGTCCACAAAGTATACCATGAATCCTATGTAGCTCAGGCTCATGTAGTTGCTTAGCCCTATTTTAATGCGGTAGAAGTCAGGTGACTTCCTATCACCTACGAGCTACAGGAATATACATGTGGCACGGTTGGCTATATTTGCTATCATAGAAAAGAACCTGTCTTAATTTGAAATAAAGATCGGGCGGAGGCTCGCTGGTTTGCAGTGACGCCGTCTGTGTCGCTTAAGGACTGATTCTTAGAGCTTTCCTTTGTCATGTTGAATGCATGCCTCTCTCTTAGCTAGCCAGACTCGATGTCTCTGACCGTGAATCCTAGTAGCTCAACTCATGTCGGGAGTCAGCAAATATAAAGTGCGCCTTAGAAAAGAGCCGTAGGTGTGAGTCCATGGGCAAGTGATTTAAAAGTCCTGATCATCCTAGCAGAAGGGTAATCCCTGAGAGTGCTAATGCTGACCGGACCCACAAAGTTGGTTCCTGAGTTATACCAAAGGTGACCCACGGCTACCCTTGCAAAGTATGCCAGGGTGAGAGTTAGGAATACCCCCTCAACTGAGTTATAATTCGATTCGAGTCACTATCTCTCTCACCGGTTAGTGAGAACTTGATGGGCATATCTCCACAGTAGATACACTAAATAACATGATGGTTCAGGAATGAGGATATAATGATGACAGCCTTATTATACCTGCTATGGTTAATATTGTTTGCCCCTAATAAAGTGAGTGCTCTGTAACAGAACCGTCCAAATTATAAGAGCACAAGTACAAAAACAATCACTGAAGTGATCAAATTCTCGCACTTGAGCCCATATAACTCCGGTAGTCCAATGAAATCACGAGGGATTTCAAACCAACCAACATACCAGCCAAGATTGTAGTGATTCAACATAACAAGTCACATGTTACAACTATTTCACAAGTAATTCAATATACATCGGAGTTCAACGTAGTTATTACAACTTAAGTTCAAAAGTAGCGGAAGCAAAGTAATTTGAAACTAACAACACCCTTATTTCAAATACATGCCAGTATGAAGGTCGCCTTCCAACAAAAGCATTAGAGAGAAGATAACTCAGAAGAATCATGCCCGTGATCACACTCCGCCTCTATGGCAGGAGCCAACCAACTCTTGCAGTCGCCATGATACATCACAACCTGCAACAAGTGGGGACAAAACCCTGAGTATGACAATGTACTCAGCTAGACTTACCCATCACACACCAGAAATAAAATGACACCAAGGATCATGCAAGGTTGATATAAAGTGGGGCTAGCTTGACAACATTTTGCATAAAAGCTTAATATAGATGATCAATCATCAATGCTTAAGCATCAAGTTAATTATCATTAACCTGTCATCTATATTAGCACCTATACTAGAGCACTCACTTGATTAGGAGCAAACAATATTAACCATAGCAGGTATAAATTGAGGCAACATATACATCGTCATCCAATTAATCATCCGTTCAATTTAATTGAATCTACGTTGCCGCTGCTCAAGTCAAGTGCTCACTAACCGGGAGCGACGGCGATTCGAATCGAGTTCCTATCTAGCTGGAGGGGTATTTCTAATACTCACTGCACAGGCCCCTGCCAGGGTCGCACAAGCCACCTTTCGTACAATTCAGGAGTCGCGGGTTCGACTGATGCCGCATCCCGAAGGGCAACACTCTGCCAGGTGATAGGGACTCTAACCCCCCCTTGGTCTCACGCCAATGTCCCCAAGCACATCCTTACTACCTCCAAGATGCGACCTACCATTCGATTCCCGGCCTGAACTGTATTACTCGGCTTCGCGGTCGGAACGACTTATCCGGCCAACTAAGTGTTAGACTGCGTTCAACATGACTCAAGGACGTACAGCGAATCGATCCTTAAATGACTCAGACGGGGATAGATCCACACCTAAGACCTCCATGCCTTGTTGCTTCACTATCGTCATCCCGCCCGGTCTCATTTTCATTTTATTAACACATAGTTCTTTTTCATGCTAGCAAATATAGCTAACCGTGCCGTATATGAATATCCCTACATCTCACAGGTGACAGGAAATCACCTGACTTCTACCGCTTAAAGCAGGGCTAAGCATCTACTCGATCCTAGTCTATGTAGGATTCAAGGATTCATATATCTGGACAAGGAATGATATAATGCAGCAAGGGTTTCCAACCAACTCCTACCACTTAATGCAACAATACTTATAACATATATAGAATTAATTGCTTTAAAGGTAGGAGGCTTATAATGCTCTGGGGCTTGCTTGGGATCCGACTCAAGTTAGAGTAAGTCAGATGAAACCCGCTTGGCGAGCATCCTCCAATCTAGCACTTGTCCGATCCTTTTATCTTCAGGATGGATCCACCAACTCCGTCTTTGGGTTTGGCTCCACCTTAGGTCATGCTTCAGCTAGCGTACCTAAATGAGGTGCAACAATGCATATGTATGAATGCATAGAAGTGCAATAAACAAAGTAATCAAGTAAACATACCAAAGTTCACATAAGCACCTAGAGCTAATTAACTTAATCCTCATTAAGGCATAACATAGAAGAGGGCAAGCACATCAATCAAGAAACAAGTCTCACAAGATCACAGGGTACTAAACCAAGTACCATCAAAGATAGGTGTCATACTTCAATACACAAGCATGGCAAAGTTAATCAAAGCACTAGAACTAGAAATTGCCACCTCCTGGACATCAGAACAACAGCTGAGTAATTTAACCACAACAGGAGATCTACAACTCCAAAAGATGTGCAACAAGACATTCTGGAAAGCTTATGAAATTATATACAATTCATTTATAATCACCTAAGCCTAATTATCAAGTTTAATAGGTCGAAAACATGAAACTACAGAATCTAGTTTACTCCAAACAGAGAGCAACCAAATCTGGGACCTGACTTTAAACATCTATAACTCAAAAACTACTTGACCAAATGCTACCAAATTTTAACACAAGATAGATACATGAATTATATACAACTTTTCTATAGACAAGGTTGTCAAAAAATATCATTAACATGGGGTAATTTACATTGCCCCCAGAACTGTCTAGAAACCAATAATTGCAAGAAATAATTATTAACATATGTTGAAAACATATAATTGGACAAAACCAACTTTACCAACATTTCATACATGACTAATGAACACCAGAAAACATAGTGTCCATTACTAAATAAATTCTTTTAATACATTTTCTTAATTTATTTAGATAATTAGGTGGAATTATGAACACCTATCAAAAGTGCATAATAAATTCTACCAAAATTACAGTGGCCTAAATATGCTTCCAATAGTCTACTATACAAATTTCAAGCCATTTGTACATGTATATCAACCTCTATGGAAAAGACAAATGACCAATACAATAAATCACGTGAGAGCAAGTTAAACCTAAAACTCAATATTTTCTATGAACACATGGCCATAGTATGAATCAACATGATAGATCAATGTCATACTAAGGTAATGGAATAACATTTTACATTTTGTCAGTTATATATTATTTATAAGCTATTTATCAAGACATAAACAAGTTAAATCAATAACTTGATCATACAGTAAGCAATGACCATGAACTTTATATCACAGTATACTCATAGCATGGCAAGACTACCATAAAAATTTCACATCATTTGGAGCAACACAACTCAAGATATAAAAATGACAAGCAATATAATGTAGATTTCCTTATTTATCAAGGTCAAATCAAAACCTTAAGAAAACAGTGAACAACTAGTGTGTTTAATATTTTTCCTAGCAATTACATGTCATCATAAAATTAGCAAAATAAGAATCACTATTTTTAGAGTTCTAAAACTCAAGATATGGCTCTGGTCAAGTTTATAAGCATTTTTGGAGTACTTTTCAAGATTAAATAGAGACATCAGAAAACATCTACAAACATGTAACATTTTATGATTCTATTGCATAGAGATTTTCTCAAGGTTTCCAAAAAGTCCACATTTGCTATTTTTGGAATTACCTAGCATGAGCTATGGAATTTAGAAGATTTACACAAAATCTAAAATTCAAAATCAGCATTATCTAACCCTGACTGAATTTGCTAGGCGCACCCAAACACACACCCAATCTCTGTCACCACTTAACCCGACATGTGGGACCCGCTGTTCAGCCGGGCCCGCTCGTCAGTCACTCAAACAGAGAGACACAGAGACAGGAGATGCCGGTCTTCTTCTTCCTCTCGACAGCCGAACAGGGGAGGTGGGGGCCGGCCGATCTCCGGCGAGGGGGTTGCCGGCGGCGGTGGCTAAGGCGGCACAAGCATCGAGGGGTCTTCGCGTCCTTCTTAGTGCCCTTGTCTTGGCCCAAGGAGGCTTGTGGTGGCGCGGCCACAACAGCAGGCGGCAGTGACGGCGATGGCCCGGTGGCAGCGGCCTCTGGCGACGGTCAAGGCCAGGAAAGGAACACTATGCGTGCGACATGGCGTGGTGAAGGTGGTGGTGCAAGCTATTGAGCACGGAGAGGGACACAGACGCGGTGGCATGGAGCTTGGCTGGCTCGGCAATGGCGGCCACGGCCACGGTGGCGTGCGCACGCGCGAGCAGGGACGGAGAGGCGGGTGAGGGTGAGTGGAAAGGCTCGGAATAGAGCTCGGCAAGTGCTCTGGTGCTCCCCACATCGAGCGAGGCGCAGGGGCACGCGTCCGCCATGGCAGCCGCCCACTCACGCATGGTGGACACGCACCAGACACGCGGCGCCGTCAGAGACAATTTTCTGAACAGGTGGTGGGCAACCGAGTGTCCGACGTGGGAGCCAATTTTGGGCCATTTCTGGGCTGAATCTGGATAGGGGCCAATTGTCAAAGTTGTTCACCTCAGTATGCTCTACAAATTTCATTTAAGCACTATGGTCATAAGACTCACAGATTAGGAGATAATGATGTGCCAAAATGGCATTGTTAATGTGTCAGCAACCATTAAGAACACTCCAAATTGTTGTGCAAAATGGAGTCAAACATGTGTCACCTTCTTTCATGCTCTCCTTCATGATATAAGCTCTGACTTTCGTATTTGGACCAAACTAAGTTGTTTAGCGAAAACTCGAGAACGCGGGATGCCAATGTCGAAGACACTGAAATCGGGGTTCTAAAATTGCTAAGTGTTGGAAATAGTCCAAATTCTGACTTGTGAGCTCTTTTTGAGCATGTTCCACACATTTTCATGACTTGACTCTTAAACAAAGTTTGTTCCTTATCAAATTCTCTACAACTTTGTAAAAGGGTGCATAGTCATGCAAAGCTTCTAGGTCACACTTTTGAAATGGTCAAACAAAAGTGTTCTAGGGTCCATACATGGTCAACCATCACTTAGAAGCACATTTAGGCAAAATGATCAGCATGAACATTGTTCCATTAAGTGTCCTAAGTGTAGTTAAGGTGTTGTAGAGGCCAAACATACCTACCATGCATAGGTTGCACCAAAGTGTAGGCCTCGCGTGCACTGAAACATAGAAATCACTATAATTGAAATGCTTGTTTCAAAGCTCTATTTCAATTGTTCCATGTGTTTGCTTCAAGTTACATGCTATATATGTTTCACTAGGTTGTTCCACATGTGTCCAAGATGTGTTGCACCTATTACATTTGTATGTTTCATAAACACTAGTTCACATGGAATGTAAGGCATGTTTCCTTGTTTCAGGTGCATGTTTCAGTTATAATCCAAACAAGCATATAACTTATCATTTCATGTGACTTTTTGATTCCAAACTTCATGAAACTTTTCCAGGGGTCACTATAGATAGAAGGTGATGTGAGACACATGAATATATTGCCATAACACCACCCAAGCATATATCTTGAAAATGGCCTATATGTAAAGCAATGGTGCAACATCCAAGTTAATTAGGTTAGGCTCATCTCCATAGGTTGACCTTGCCATTGTCATCTCCACTTAATCTATCATATTTGAGCTCAAATCCACTGCTTAGTGGGGGACAAACACCTGGGGTGTTACATGCTCTAGTATAGGTGCTAATATAGATGACAGGTTAAAGATTATTAACTTGATGCTAAGCTTCAAATGGTTATTTATGTTAGGCCAGCTTTTATGAAAATTTGTGTCAAGCTGGCCCCACTTTATATCAGCCTTGCATGATCCTTGGTGTCCTTTATTTCTGGTTTTTGGTGGGTAAGTCTAGCTAACTACCTTCTCGTACTCAGAGTTTATTTCTCACCTGTTGCATATGACCTGTTCTATGCTGGGTGCTGCAAATACTGCCTCCTCCCGACCAGAGATGAAGATTAGGTCGTTGGGCGCAATCTCTGCTAATTATCTCACCTAAGTGCTTTTTTGGACATGACTGATGTAACACCCTAGGTGTTTGTCACTCCCTAAGTAGTGTGTTTGAGGTCAAACATGATAGATTAAGTGGAGATGACGATGTCAAAGTCAACATATGGAGATGAGCCTAACCTAAACATTGGATGTTGCACCATTGCTTTACATATAGGCCATTTTCAAGATATATGCTTGGGTGGTGTTATTGCAATATCTTCATGTGTCTCACCTTAGTACTTATCTATATTGGTCCCTAGAAAAGTTTCATGAAAGTCACATGAAATGATAAGTTATATCCTTGTTGGAATGGTTTTACTAAGTGTTTGAATTGCACTATTAAGTGAATGGAAATATAGGTCATCAACTAAACCTTGCAACCTTGCCCAAAAGACTCTAGATGAACTCTACAACAAAAGTCATGAAGGGTTCATATTGAGCAAATGCCAAGAAAATACTCTAATGGATCAAAAAATATAATTTAAGCTTTATCGGGATCCTGCTTTGGGTCAAAGTAGAACTATTGGTTCTGGGCACGTTTTGATGATGGGCCTTAAATAAAAGTTGTAGTAATTATCATGAGGAACAAACTTTGTTTAATGGTCAAGAGCTAGTTTGGCTTCTAGCTTGGTCAAATAGAGCTCACAAGATGGAATAAGCTGTTGTTTTTAGAAGAGCGGAAATTATTCTAAGTCCTTGGGTGGCAGCAACAAGTTGACATGTTTGGTAATCTTTATCTCCCTAACCATGCTGAACCAATCCATGACCCTTTAATAAAAGATGTAGTTTAGGTTATGTGCTGCAAACTTTGTTTAAGGACCTAGGTCTAAATCTATCTTTAAGTTTGTCAAACAGAGGCTTGAAGTTTGATTGTTCTACAGTTTTCAGCACTTGGAATTCTAAGTCTGAAATTCTTGTCTTTTGGGTTGGCACGTCGCGTTCTCCAAATTTTGTTGACAACTTGAATTGATCCAAAAATAAAAGTTGAAGATAACTCTCTTGTGGAGAGTATGCAAAAAGTTGGAATCAATTTGATCAAGTTTGGCCCTTCAAAATCCAAGAAAATCGAGCCCTACTCTGAGCATAGTTTAATTGTTAACAGTGCCTAATTAGAGCTTAATTAATCACTGATGCAGAACCCTAATGGCCGAGCACCCTTAACCAAAATTGTAGAGTGTCATGTGGTCTGCAAATTTGCTTTTGGGACCATGATCCAATTCGGCCTGTAGCCGGCCCAAATTCGTCTCCCACGCCAGCCACACCGTCACCCGCCACGTGCTCGTCGTAATGCGTCAAAGGGTGACACCTGCTCTAGACGTGGTGGCCATGCCCAAGCTATGCCCCACCTCATCTCCACGCGTGCCCCAATGTCTCGCTCGATGTGGAGAGCACCAGGGTGCTCACCGAGCTCCATTCCACGCTCCCACTTGCCCTCGCTCGCCTCCTCTCTCTCCCTCGAATACCGCTCGCGGGCGCCGCCACCATGGACGCCGGAGCCAAGCTCGCTGCCACCCGCGAACTCTCTGCTGTGCACCTTCACGGCCTTAGCCATCAACGTCAGTGCCCTCACCAGCACACGGCCCACCTTCGGTGCCCATTTCCCGGCCGCGAACTTCACCGGAGGTCGCTGCCGCTGGGACCACTACCGTCGGTGTAACACCCTAGGTGTTTGGCTTCCTTAATTGCATTGCATTTCATAATCATTAACATTAATCATCTCATTCATGAGTGTGAGCATCATTCATTTCATGCATGAGCTTATAATATGTGAAACATGCTTTCGAAACATTGCAACATGTGTTTATATTTCATGTGTATTAAGAAGTGAGTAGTGTGCAACACACAAGTACCATTTGTGCAACTTCCTTTTGAGACATGCCAACCACTTTAGTGTAACATAATGAGCAAGTGCCATGCAACACACTCATGCAACATGTGCAACGTGAGCTTGCAACATTTGGGTGAAATGTTGATTTGTTTGTTTCAAAGTATGTGACACTAGGAATTTTGTGCAACCAATGTGTAGAGTGGCTAATTAGGTCTTATAACACCTTAATTACATTTAGGGTAAGTAGTGGAGCAATGTTCATGTTGACCAAAATTACCAAATTGCCCTTCCAAATGTTGTTGACTAAGTTTGGACCCTAGAGTGATCTGGTTTGACCAATTAAAAAGTCCAGCTTAGAAATCTTGCATGGAGGAGCAACCTAAAGCAAAGTTGTAGAGAATTTCATAAGGAACAAAAGTTCTAATAGGGCCATCTCATGAAAATGACAAGAACATGGTCAAAAATGGCCCACAAGTCAGTCTTAGAAGCTGTTGTGGGACTTAGCCATTTTGACTAAGTGTTGAGTTGTAAACCGTTCACTGTACCTCACTTTGACAACTTGTAACTTACAAACCAGGCTGAACCAGTCCTTGAGCCAATTGACAAAATTGTAGTTCTCATGTAGCTCTACCATTTTGGTATGATCAGCTTCGGCTAAATCGAGCTGGTTTAGGAGATAATCGGTGTTAAACTTGTTCTGTCAGTCACCATTCCAGGCGCCGATTCAGTCAAACGGGCGATGTTCAGTGAACATCGTGGCCGACCGGGCACAGGGCCGTGCTACCGCATGGGCGCGCGGTGGCGACCGTACACCGGCCAGGGCTTCAAGGGCGCCATGACGCCGCACTCCACCTCACTCGCGCCTCTGTCTTCTCTCTCGCTCTCTCCACGCTCAAGCGGAGAGAACCGAGCCGCCATTGCCACTCTTGCTCCGACGAGCTCGCGCGCATGTTCCACCACACCACCACGCCTCAAGTCCGGCCAACAGCTACGCCTTGAGCCCCTCTACCCACTCGTCCCGTCCCTGCCCTCAGACGTACCTTGGTAAGGACGAATCGCTAGTTCCGCCACCGCCAGACCTCGTCGGCGTTCTTCCGCACGGCGGCTCACCATGGCTGGGGTCTTCGGCGCTTCCACGGCGAGCGCTAGTAGGTGCATTAGGACCGGGGTAGTGTGGGAATGCTCACCGTGGGTCTAGAAAAGGGTCCCGAGGTCATCGCCGGCGAGGAGCACCACCACCGCTCCGCCGGTCTGCCATGCCCACCACCATCCCCCATGGCCACAGAAATTGCTCCAATTAGTGGCACCCCTAGGTGCGCAAGGAAGAGGCGGACGTGCCTGTGCCCTTGGTCTCACCGGAGCTGCCACTGGCGGCGAGTTCACCGTCGACCGTTTTCTTTCCCTCGCCTTCGTCTCGCTGACCAGTGGGACCCGCGCTGTCAGGCGCGCGCGCGGGCGGGAGGCTGTCGTGGGCCATGCGCATTGTGGGCCGCGTCGCTCAGGCATGCTGCGTGAGCTGGGCCGCGCTGGCAGGTCGGCCGGCCCAGTGCCCTTTTTATTTTTGGAAAATCCAGTTTCTTTATCATTTTCATAGATTTGATTGATGTTTGTGATTTTCATATCTAGGGTTTGGTAGATCCAAAAATGGTGATCCAAATTTTGTTGGGCTCCAATTAATGTGTAGCTTCTAGGAAAAATATCAAATGCTTGTGTGATGTTTCTTTTCTTGAAGAATTAATTAGGGTTTTGAGATGTGTTTTAAATTACATGCAAAATTGTTTAAATCATATCTTGAGTTTCTTTGTTCCAAAAATTATGAAATTTGGTGAGTATGTGATTTCATATATATACTAGCTCTGGTAAAACTTTGGATCCTATTGCTTGAGTATTTTTCAAGTTATGATGTTATCATTTTATATTAAGAGATACTTGAATGAATTTTCATAATTTTTCTATAGTTCCAGTAAAGGTAAAATTTTGGGAGTGTTGTTCTTAGGGTGGAATGATACTAGGAAAAATATGAAATCTATTGTTTGACACTTTTTACTAGGGTTTTCTATTTATGCAAAAAATTAGCCTTTTTGGCTTGTGAATTTTGTGTAAGTAGTTTCTGTGAATAAATTTGGTTCAAATTTTTAAAGTAGCCTCCTAGTGGGCCAGGGAGCCTCCTGTAATTTTTATAGAATTTTCTAAGTAGTTTGAATATAAGTTTAATTTCCCACTTAATTAATTAAGTAAATTAAGAAGGGGTTAAAATAAATGTTCTAGGTTGACATACTTTACTTTCTGGTGTTTTCATGACATGAGTGAACTAGTGGTATCATTGGTTTGGTCATAGAGGAAGTTTGACACATGAATAAACATTTAAATTTCACATTTCTAGGTTCTCTGGATAGCTGGTAGAAATTTTGAAATTTGACATTGATAAAATTGTTTGCTGGGAAACTTGTGAATACCAAAGAGGTAATAAACTGGTTAAACTAGTTTGTGTCAAAATTTGATGGCATTTGGCCTAGTAGTCTAGGAGTTATAGCTGTTTAAAGTGGCTATCTAGAATTGGCTGCTCTCTGTTGGAGAGGACAGATTTCTAGAACTTTAGAGTTTCGATTAGGTAAACTTAGGAATTAAGTGTTGAAGTCTGAAAAGGATTTGTAGAGCATTTTATAAACTTTGCAGATTATCTTGGATTATGTCTTTTGGAGTTAGGAATCTCCAGTTACGTTAGAAACATTAAGCTGTTGTCCAGAATGTCTTGCTATGATATTTTGTGCTTGGATTTGGTAACTTAAGTAAAATTGTTCTTGTGATTGTTAGGTGTTAGAACCTTAACAGAGGAGGAACAACTATACCTTAGGCTGTATAGATTAGGTAAGTACTTCTCTACTAGAGAAGAGATTTGCACGTAAGATTGAAGTAATTTGAATAGAATACTTAAATTTGCTGCAATGCATTACATTCCGAGCATATTGCATTCATTATGCATCCATGAGATTTATTGTGCATTCATGCAATAGGTGTACCGGAGGGGGTGACACTCCTCGAGTTTGAGGGGACCATTTCGGAGGAGGACCAGGAGTAGCCAGGGGAACTCGAAGAGGCAGCCAGCGAAGGACACGTCGTTGACGACCTACCTGAGTGCCCAGATCACCGCCCATCCTCTTTTCTGAAAGGCAAGCCCCGGTGCATGCTGACCCAATTGTTTTAAAGATAATTCTTGAGTACTTTTACTTGTTTACTGCATTAAATTGTAGGAGTTTAATGCTTTTGTGGGATGGTGATCTGTAATACTAGCAATAGTATGTGAACTAATGCGTGTGTTATGCTTCCGCTACTTTATGAACTTAGTTTGTAATAATTTGCGACTCCGTGTGTTGTAAGAGGACTTCCGCTCTACTTGTGAAATGTAATATGTGATGTGTATGTTGAATGATGCGATCTTGGTTGTAAAGGAGTTGGTTTGAAATCCTTCATAGTTTCGATTGACTACCGGGATTATATGGGCTCAAGTTCAAAAATTTGAGCGTTTCGGCGCTTGTTTTTGTACTTGTGCTCTTATAATTTGGTCGGTTCTATTACAGTCGGCGTCGCCTGCTGCCGTGGCCTCGTAGCCATAGGCCATCTCGAGCCGAGCCAGCACCACCACCAACTCCGCCGCCCTCTCCTTGTCCTCGCACGCCCCTCCGCGGCCTCTCTTCACCGCCATAGAGTGCGGCCATTGGAGTTGTGGCCACCACGGACGTCTGCGTGCGTGGTCAGGAGGCCACAGTGCATCTTCGGCTATGATTCCACCACCGTTGGGTGCGCACGAACCCCGTGGTGCTCCCCCGCACTCCATGGCCGCCGGTGTGGCCTCTCTCCGACGAACCGCGAGCTCCGGCGACCTCTCTGTTCTAAATTTGTGTCAAGGACTGCATACAAGAATTTGACTCAAGGCAGGGACCTAACTGCAATGTCATAGACTCATATAAATAGTACCTAAAGGACCTAGTTCTCATAGTTTTTGCTGATTTTTGGAAATTCATAGTAAATCATAGGAAATTCATAAAATAGCAAATGAAGACTTTTTGGAATCCTTGTGGAATTATCTATGCAGTGGATCTATAATATATCATGTTTTAGTTTAATGTTTTTGCTGTAAAAATAGATTTTTTAGATTAGGTTTTCAATGCTAGTCGCATTTGTCTTTTTCATAACTGCAGTTGTATGGCTCGAAATGAAGTGAAATTTTTGTGTCATGCTACTCATGTCATGTTTCATGTGTGGTAATAATTTCATGAATTTTAGTCGCTATATGAGTGAGTTATTAGTGTATCTTGCTCTCACATGATTTATTACAATATCCATTTTTCTTTTTCATAGAGGTTGATATACATGTCCAAATGGCATGACATTTGGATAGTAGACTATTGAGATCATATATGGGCCACTGTAATTTTGGTAGAATTTATTGTGCACTTTTGTTATGTGTTCATAATTCCACCTAATTATCTAAATAAATTAAGAAAATACATTAAAAGAATTTATTTAGGAATGGACACTATGTTTTCTGGTGTTCATTAGTTATGTGTGACATGTTGGTAAAGTTGGTTTTGTCCAATTATATGTTTGCAACATAAGTCAATAATTATTTCTTGCAAAAGAGGTTTTTGGACAGATCTGGGAACTTAGCAAAGTTCTTCATGATAATGTGCTTTGTTGTAAAACTTGTTTATACAAAAGTTTTAGATAATTTATTTATCTAGCTTCTGTTAAAATTTGGTAGCATTTGGCCATGTGGTTTAGGAGTTATAGCTGTTTAAAGTTGGGTTACAGAATTGCTTGCTCTCTGTCTTGTTAGACCAGTTTCTGTGTTTGTGTAAATTCGACATGTTAAACTTTAGAATCATGCTGTGATGATTATAAATGAAATGTAGAGAATTTTATAATATTTACAGAATGTCTTATTGCACATCATTTGGATTTGTAGAACTCTAGATATGATTGATTTACTCAGCTACTGCATGTATGTCCAGAAAGTGGCAGATTCTAGTTTTAGTGCTTTGATTCACTTTGTCATGCTTGTGTGTTGAAGTGTGATTCATATCCTTGATGGTACTTGGGTTGGTACCCTATGATCTTATGAGACTTGTGTTTTGGTTGATGTGCTTGCCATCTTCTATGTTATGCCGTAGTGAGGATCAAGTTAATTAGCTCTAGGTGCTTATGTGAACTTTGGTATGCTTGCTTGATTACTTTGTTTATTGCATTTCTATGTATTCATACATATGCATTGTTACACCTCATTTAGGTACGCTAGCTGAAGAACATGAAGGACCTGATGTGGAGCCAAACCCGAAGATGGAGTTGGTGGATCCATCCCAAAGATAGAAGGATCGGACAAGTGCTAGATTGGAGGATGCTCGCCAAGCGGGTTTCACCTGACAAACTCTAACTTGAGTCGGATCCCAGGCAAGCCTCGGAGCATTATAAGACTCCCTACTTTTCAATTGTAAATACCATATATGTGTTATATATATTGTTGTTGCATTACGTATAGGAGTTGGGTGAAAACCTTGCTGCATCCATATCACTTCTTGTCCAGATATATGAATCCTTGAATCCTACATAGACTAGGATCAAGTAGATGCTTAGCCCTGCTTTAAGCGGTAGAAGTCAGGTGATTTCCTATCACCTGTGAGATGTAGAGATATTCATATATGGCACGGTTGGCTATATTTGCTATCGTGGAAATGAACCATGTGTTAATAAAATAAAAAGAGACCGGGCGGGATGACGATAGTGAAGCAACAAGGCATGGAGGTCTTGGGTGTGGATCTATCCCCGTCTAAGTCGTTTAAGGACTGATTCGCTGTATGTCATTGAGTCATGTTGAATGCAGTCTAACACTTAGTTGGCCAGATAAGTCATTCCAACTACGAAGCCGAGTAATACGGTTCAGGTCGGGAATCAAAGGGTAGGTCACATCTTGGAGGAAGTAAGAATGTGCTTGGGAACATTGGCATAAGACCAAGGGAGGGTTAAAGTCCCTATCATCCTAGCAGAGTGTTGCCCTTGGGGATGCGACATCAGTCGAACCCGTGATTTCCTGAACTGTACCAAAGGTGACCTAAGCAGCCCTCGCCAGGTGTATCTCGATGAGTGTTAGAAATACCCCTCTAGCTGGATAGGAACTCGATTCGAATCGCTGTCGCTCCCGGTTAGTGAGCACTTGACTTGAGCAGCGGCAACATCGATTCAATTAAATTGAACGGATGGTTAATTGGATGATGATGGAATTGTTGCCTCAATTTATACCTGCTATGGTTAATATTGGTTGCTCCTAATCAAGTGAGTGCTCTAGTACAGGTTCTAATATAGATGACAGGTTAATGATAATTAACTTGATGCTTAAGCATTAATGATTACTTATCTATATTAAGCTTTTATGCAAAATGTTGTCAAGCTAGCCCACTTTATATCAGCCTTGCATGATCCTTGGTGTCACTTTATTTCTGGTTTATGACGGGTAAGTCTAGCTGAGTACCTTCTCGTACTCAGGGTTTTATCCCCACTTGTTGCAGGTTGTGATGTACCATGGCGACTACAAGAGTTGGTTGGCTCCTGCCTTGGTGGCGGAGTGTGATCACGGGCATGATCCTTCTGAGTTATCTTCTCTCTAATGCTTTTGTTAGAAGTCAACCTTCGTACTGGCATGTATTTGAAATAAGGGTGTTGTTAGTTTCAAATTACTTTGCTTCCGCTACTTTTGAACTTAAGTTGTAATAACTATGTTGAACTCCGATGTATATTGAACTACTTGTGAAATGGATGTAACATGTGACTTGTTATATTGAATCACTACGATCTTGGCTTGTATGTTGGTTGGTTTGAACTCCCTCGTGATTTCATTGGACTACCGGAGTTATATGGGCTCAAGTGCGAGAATTTGATCACTTCGGTGATTGTTTTTGTACTTGTGCTCTTATAATTTGGACGGTTCCGTGACAACTGCTATCTGGCAATGTATTTAAACTTATGAGGTTATGTATCGAACTATGTTGCTTCCGCAAAACAAACTCGGTTTGTAATATTTTATTTTGAACTCCGATGGATGTAATCTGTATACTACTTATGAAATGTTGTAACTGATGATGTGTTGTGTTGAATCACTATGATCTTGGTTTGTATGTCAAAAGTTGTTTGAAATCCTTCAATATTTCTAGACTACCGGGATTACAGGAGCTTAAGTACAGGAATTTGATCACTTCGGTGATTGTTTTTGTACTTACGTTCTTGTAATTTGGTTGGTTCTATTACACAAACTACCCAGGTAACTTTCAAGGTAATAATTACAATAACTTTAATCAACCACCCTTGAGAGAGTTAATTTCTGGCCAATCTAAATATATGGATCAATTGTCTAAGAAGGTAGCTTCCAATGATAAAATCTTAGAGAACATAAGCACTAGAATGGATAGCTTTGCTTTTGCCATTAAAAACCAGCATAGCTTTAATAAAATGATAGAATCGCAAATAGCTCAGCTGGCAGCCTCTATTCCTCCATCCGATAAAGGTAAGATTCTGGGGTAGTCAGAAGATTTAGAAACTGTAAATCTTGTCGATATTTACAATGCAGCGTTCTATTACATTCAGCCATCAGAGGGAAGATGGATTGACTACACCCTTCCTAACAAGAAAGGTGATCTAGGGAGACCTGTTATTCCTATCTCCATTGGACGTCACATCTTTCAAGAAGCTGTTTGTGACTTCAGAGCAAGTGTTAACATCATGCCTAAGGTAATCTATGATAAGATTTTAGGAGATCCTTTGTTGTACACAAATATGTGTTTGCAGCTTGCAGATCAATCACTTTGCTACCCCAAAGGAATTCTAGAAGATGCCATCATTCGAGTGGGACAATCATATGTTCCCGTAGACGTTGTGGTTTTGGAAACAGGAGGAGATGAGAGGGCACTAGTTATTTTGGGCCGACCATTCTCGAGCACCGTAAAGGCCATCATCTACGCAAACACCACTAAGATTTGTCACCATCAAGGACAAAAATAAGAAGTTCTCGTTTAAAGACTGCATACTATATTCTCCTGCTCATCCACAAAAGGCATACCTGCCCGAAGAGAAACAAAAGTGGCCAAGAATAAGAATAACAAAAGGAGGAAGAACAAGACCATCTAGTCACCTAAAGAGACTGTTAACATGATCAACACAATCCAATCAGAGTATGACCACCTCCTCGCTCCACCATTCCTTGAGAAGAAGGATGATCCTGGCGTACCAACGATTGAGTGTGCCATCAGTCAGAAGATCTTCCATAAGACCTTCTACAACATTGGATTGGGTGTCAACATAATGTCCAAGGAAACTTATGAATACTTATTTGGTAACGAACCTTTGTACCCGACATATATGTAGTTACAAATGGTGAACCAATTAATCCAATTCCCGGAGGGCATAGGAAAGGACATAATGGTTTAGATTCAAGATCACTATGCCCCCACTGACTTCATGATCCTGGATGTGGAAGAAGATGATTCACCCATCATCCTAGGAAAATCCTTCCTAAACACTACCAATGCAGTCATCTACGTTGGATCTGGACAAATCCACTTCTAGTTCCCTAGAGAAAAGGTATGTTGTTACTTTAATAGTTACACTACTTATGAGCAGCTAAAGAAGTCCCGCTCCAGGAGCAGACATCGATCATCCCGCCATCAAGAGGATCAACTACCTAAGAATGGATGGGGGATTATGAAGTAGAAGTTGTGAAGGACCAGCATCAACCCTGATGGAACAAATGCGACGACGAAGAGCCTAAAGTATCTACGAAGCAAGAATCTACATCGCCAAAGTCAAGCCCACAAACCAAACAGGTATGGAAAGAGAAGGTAACATCTCACCCTCACAGGTGGAGCAGTCATCTGAGTCTCTATCACCAAGACCAGATGATGCACCTAAAAAGTAAGTACTCTCTCCTACCTAGTCCTGTCCAGATGACTTGAAAATTTGAACCCTTGTCGTGAGGTAATATCGGTAGTTATCCATATCTAATTTCTAGCACTGGATTTAATTATTTTTCACTTTAGCATATTTACCTTTCTACATCTGTCTTGCATTAGAGAAAAGAAAAAAATAAAAAGTACTTTATTGTATATCATCATTGTTGCACATTAAAAAGAAAATAAAAAGCTTTACTGCATTCTATCATTGCATTATAAAAACCTTAATCCCCAAGTGAGTAGGACTACAGTGTGTAAACATTCATGGAAATATTCACCATGGTGGTATAAAAATAAAAATACCATGCATACATATTTTTCCTTCTACATTATAAAATAGAAAATCCAAAATATATATATATATATACCAAATATACCTTCTGCTAAAACTTTGCTAATTTACAAAATCTGTTTGAACTCGTAAGAAGAACAAATCCTTGAATGGCTGACAGCTAACCCCTTATCCTAATCCAAGCCTCGATTTTTTGGTGTTCTTGTTGAAGTTTTTTTGCAGGATGGTACATATGATCAAGAGCAAGTTCACCCGGTCGACCTCATCTCACTCCACCCAAAGTACAACTTCCTAAACCAACCTCTGGGTGGATAAGATGGGTGTCTGCTTGCAAACCATGCTCTGAGAAGGATCACTTCAACAACCAACCACGTCAACATCCAGCTTGGGCAAGGAGCATTCCCCATATATCTAACTAAGTATTTCTTTCCCTTTTTAGTTTTATTATTTTTGAGTGTGCAATATTTTTGTTAAAGAAATAAAAAGATGCATAACAACCTAAAACAAAATAAAAATTTATCTTAAGATAGTTACATATATATTGTTGTGATCTTAAAACTTTGAAAGCAAAATAAAAAGTAAGTGTGTCTAGTTTTCTATTTTCAAGAGCTGAATAAATAATGGAGTCTGATATAAACTCTTGCAATGAAAATGATGAATAGTTGCTCTGTCGTAATTCCTTTCAAGTACCTAGTTTTCAGCCTTGAATTCTCCTGAGTTTTGGATACAATTGTTTTGATATAAGAATTTACTATGAACCTAAAACTCGTGGGTAGCATATGAGTGATCTAAGTCTAGGTAATTGACGGATATAATATGAGAAAGTTTGAGCTATAGTTTATCTTGTTCCTAGAGATACTAAAGTTCCAAAGATTTATCTTTTGAAAAAAAATAAAATCTTTCATGATGAGCTTCTGTATGATAAAGCTAGAATTCCTACCAGAGCCATATATGATACTTAGATTAGGAAACCTTCTACACATATATGTTGCTTGCTTTACATTGAGTTCAGTCAAGCTTTGTTGATGCCTTATGAGAGGTTTGTCATGCTCTTAAAATCAAGATCACGTACACACCACCCACATATGCACTACTCCTACACTGGGAGTAGGCACAACAATATGCCATTCCATCAACATCCACCCAAAAAAATGTTTTACTCCTACACTAGGAGTGAACACCAAAAAATATACCCTATAGGATACCCTAAATAAATGCTCCAAGTTCTTGTTGTTATCTCTCAAAAGTTTTGTTGTAGAGAAGAGACATGCGGTTATGCAAAAGTTATTCATAAAAAAAAAGAAAAAGAAAAGAATTGAAAAAAATGGAAAGTGTCCAAGATATCTAAAATAATAGGTACTCAGATGCCTGCCAGAAAAAAAAGAAGAGATGAATAAGATAGCCCATGTTTTCTTGCAAAGTTGTTTCCAAATTCCAAAAGAGAGATGTATGTTTTCAAGGAGCAAAGTAGAATTAGGTTAGCCACCATACATATATCCCCATACATCCATACACATGCACATCTTAATTTGATTGTATGACTTAACTCTCTTTGGATCCATTGTTTGACTTTACAACATATGTGCTGCAAGTATGATCTTTCAAGTTTTCTCCCTACCTATGAACTCCACTATAAGCCTTAGTTGTAGGAAGAGAAATGCATAGCAACACTACTGCCTTGGTGAGGATCCACAAATACGACATATATTGAGAGATCTGAGAGTGTCATACAATAGAAGCTTTGAGTTTTATTTTGAAAACTTACAAAAAAACTCTAGAATAATGGTTAAGCAAAGAACTTGAGATACAATGTTTGACTTGATTGTTCTATCTTTCAATTGCTCAAGACCCAAGTGAAGGCTAAAAAGCTCTATGGTTAAAGGTAATATGGGTAAGTTTGAAGTCAGATCTTTTTATGCTAATCCAGAGGAGATTTTTTATTAGAACGCATGTGTACCTTTGAGGCATGAAAGCATAGAAGCAACTCCTGATCCAAATTTGTTGAGTTTAGCTTTCCTAAGGGACTAACAAAGGTTAAGCTTGGGAGAGTTTGTTGATGGTAGTTATTGTTCATCATAAATCATCAACATAACTTAAATAAATGCTTGAAATGGATCACCAATAGAAACTTAGGGGTTTAAACTGATAATTTCTATGAGTTTTGGTAAATCTGTATTTTCAGTAGGGTTATTCTAGAAAACCAGAAAGAGGGATCAAAACATGAAAAAGAACTAAACGTAACTATGATGAAAACTACTGTAACACCCAAAATTTTTGCATCTTTTAAAATAGAAGAAATGATTTAATTATATATTTGTGTGAGCATTTAACTTAGGGAGATAATAAATTTTATGAAATTAAAATCAAATATAAGGCTAGCTACATGTTGTTGCACTCATGCTGCTGCATATTTATTTATGAGTTGAGTGGTTTTTACAGAATTCAAAATTGAGTTCAAAATCTCTTGAAAATGAATTTACAAATTTGTTCATAAAAAGAAAAAGGAAAACATTTATTCTTTTCTCATTCCTTGGTTTTGGCCGCTGGCCCAGCCAGCCCCCCCTTGCTCTCGCAGGCCCATGAGGCCGCTGCCCTCCTTCTCCTTCGGCCTGGCCAAATGGCCCGCGCACCCCTCTTCTTGGGCCGGCCCGCAGACCAAGCCGTAGGCCAGCGCGCGCTCCCGCCCCCTCCGCTGACGGGTGAAGCCAGCCATCCCCAGCCGCTGACGTGCTGGGCCCGCACCCTCCATCACTGCCATGTGGGGCCGCGGCGTCAGCCATCTCCTACCTCCCGCCGGGATGGCCGGGAGCTTTCCATCTTCTCGCCCCGCCGGAAATCGAGCTAATCAGCCCATCTCCTTCCCGATTTACGCATCCCACAGTGCTATAAAGCAGGCCGCACCTCTCCCATACTCCAATTGTAGTTCATTTCACCTATTCGAGCTTGCAGTCGAACCGGAAAACCCTAGCTCATTGCCGAGCTTGGGTTCCCATCTTTCGACGCCTCACCGAAGAAATTGGCTTGTCGTCGGTTGTCTTTGCGTGGTATGGAAGCTCCCCGCACCGTTTGTCTATCTCTTGAACCCTCGGTTGACTCACAGGGTGATGCCATACTTGCAGGGGTTAAGCCGGCCGCCATTTTCACTCACCTGCCATCGTCGATCCCTTCCCGCCTCCTTCGTCTACGCGGTGAGACTCCCTGTTGTCCCCTCTTTCGTTTGGTACCGGTCCCGAGCCAAACCATGGCCCCTAGGGCCCTATTCAGATGTGCCGGTGAGCTCAGTCGCCACCAGTAATGGCGCGCCACTGCGTGGCCTTCTTCTCCGGCCAGTGTGCCGCCCCCGTCCTCCCTCTTTTAAATCGGGACCGTTCGGATCCGATCCGACGGTCCAGATCGCTGGATACCCCTTCGGGGGTAATTTTCTTAAAGAGCACCCAGGTTTTTCTTGAATCAAACCTGCACTCCAAAGCATAAATCCCAAATACGTTTTCTTCTTTTGAAAACGTAGTTCATCTCGGTAAATTCAAGAATATGTTTTCCTTTATTTACAAGTTTGCCACTGATTTTGTTTTAGCCATAAAATGCTCATTTTAACTCCGTTTTGACCCGTTCAAATTCCGTTAGGTTCGTATTCATGAGCTCTACATGTTAGTACTGTTGTACAGTAGATTTGTAATATTTAAATTTTGGATTTGTATTATAGTAATTATTTATCTATAGGAAATCTTAGTAAATTCATAACTTTCGCGTTTCAACTCCGTTTTTCGTGATCTTTATATGTGTGTGATCATAGCAACGTGTAGAATAGTGTTATAAACCTTTTAGATTGATTTCTCTCTGTTGATGTACTGTTCTAATCTAGTCTTGTTTTCCTTGCATGGATGTTCTTGGAATGCGTGTTGTTGATTGTGGTTCGAGTAGACCGTAATTGCTACACGGGTGATGAGATCTTCTACTATGATAATCCAGACCAGCAGGAGCTCTACAAGCAAGGCAAGTATAATATGGGATATTCCTTGTTGTCCTATTCATTATCTAATTAGTCATTTGCATGTGTCAATTTGCTCAACATAAGGATATCCTAGTCTTTGATTATCTTATACCTTGTTACCGATGGGTTACACTTGCATATGGGTAGTTGCTAGCGCTCCACTTAAATACTATGAATATGGACAATGAATAATGATTATATGCATTACTTGTTAAAACTTGATTTTGAGAAACATGGACTTAGGGTGAGAGAGCTTGTGTATCACGATGCTCTTGGCCCTCCATAAGGACTCATTCATTGGCAAAAGCTGGGACCTACAGTACAACTGTGAGGGCCATATGGCTCTGGCTTTAGTCAAGTATGAAGACCTTTTCTAGCATGTTAGAGGTTACCCGAAAGGGCGCAAAAGGGGTCTGCCGACTCGGGTATAGTTTGGCTCCTGTCCCTATGTGTATAGGTTGCGTGTCATTATGCCATTTGGGAAGGGGGGGACCTATATCCGCTTGCCACCGAAACCTAGTGGCCCTAACATGTTAGACGAACTTTTGAAAGGCTCCATAGTGTACCCTACCCACTCACCTTGGAAGTGTTAGGGGGTCGACGGACCCTGGGCATATGGGAATCATGACTCACAGTGAAAGTGTACACCTCTGCGCAGAGTTTAACAAACTGTTATAACAGCCGTGCCCACGGTTACGGGTGGCCCGGAAAACTGATGGAATAACTGAATTTTTGCTGATGATGATAATAATAATGATTAATGATGATGTGTTACTTATTCATGATACTACTGTGGTTACCTGGGGCTTAAGCATAACCATAACTTAATTAATATTAGGATGTTACATATTTAAAAGCTAACTGCAGTACAACCAGTGTCAACTTTCTGAGCCTCAAGAACCCCATATTATCTTGTTAAGTATGAGATGTACTTATGCTTGTTTATTTTTCATTATTGGATAAAAATCTTGGATGGGTACAGATGGCAATAACTACGATGATTACTTTGAGGACAACTAGGTTGTTGTCAACCAGTCAACTAGATCCTGTGGTGATGGAGACGCCCTTGGAGTGTTTAGTTTATTTTTAGATCTCCAGACTTTGAGATGTTTTTATTTATGTAATGAACTATGGTTCGCTATTGTAATAAGGCACTAAGTATGATACTTCTCCTTTATAATTTGTTCTATATGTTCTTTACATATGGTTTGCATCCAAATTTTGTGGTTACAAAATATGGGCGTGACAAATTGGTATCGGAGCTCGTGTCGACTATAGGACGCAAGTCTAGTTAGAAATGGTCATTTATTACTTATTATTTTACTTGTTCTTGCTTACTACCTTAGTCTTGTTATTTGTTAAAACCTTTATGCTCCTTCCGCTTTATTCTATTATGAAATTATTGACTCTAATCTCTTCTAAAAAATAAATTTTGTAGATGGCACGCACCAGGGAGACCGCCCGCAAGAGCGTTGGAGCTGGCCTTCCACCCCGTGTCCTGTTCCCTGAAGAGGCGCCAGCCCCAGAGATTGTCATCATCTCTGATGATGAAGAGGAGCCCATGATGATGGAAGATGAACCCATGGAGGAGGACACCGTGCTCTTAGTGAACATCACCGGGCATGAGGAGGATGATGAAGAACCTGCACCAGCTGCACCGACTCCACCACTCTCTGCTTCGCCTGCTCCAACACCAGCTGCATCTGCGCCGGCTTCACCAACACCAGCTCCTGCCGCGTTCGTTGAGGAGGGAGAGCAGGAGATGGCTCCTGCTGATGAGGAAGAACTTGAAGAGGAGCCTGGGTGGACTCGTACCTACATCTACAAGCACGCTCCTCACACGGCCTACCATCACAAGCTGCTCAACGACATGCTCCAGGACTACTACGCCGACCTGAACACCGGCATCCAGTACTATTGTGCTGAGTACACTCACCCCACTGTGGTGACTTACTGGAAGTCGGAGCTAACTGTCACCGTCTAGAAGGATGACAAGAATGGCAGGGTGGTGAACACTGTCCATGGGCACACGTCTAAGCGTGCTGAAGCTTTCGACAGTATGGAGGACGCCGCTCGGGAGGCATATCAGTACTACCATGACTTACGGTATGAGGCTATGGAGGCAGATCATTTCAGGTACTTGCCTCGCTATGATGCGCAGAAGAAGGATTGGGTGGTGATAGACCCTCAGCACAGCTCTCCTGCCTTGGACACTACAGTGTGGTATGCCCTTGCACTAAAGGTGGGGAACAAAGATCTCCAGAAGGAACTGCGTGGAGTGCACAAGGCCGCGAGGCGTTACCAGAAAGAGATCGACAAGCTGAGGGCTCGGCTGGGGCAGCCTCCACTCTATAAGAAGCTGGATGAGGACTATGACGTGCATCAGGATGACTCTTAGATTTGCAATGCCCTGTTGTAATAAAGGTCGTTAGTCGCGCCGTTCGAGTCGAGTCATTTGCTTGGGTCATGAACCTTGATGTGTTTGATGGTTTGTTCTTGTGATCATGCTTGAGTTGAACTTTTCCTTTGAATGCTAAGAATTCATGGGTTTGTCCGTGATTCTCTTAAGTTAAGTTTTAAGGTTTAGTTGATGCTTAATAAAGTTTGGGGTCCACTTTATCTATCTCCACTGTTGCTGTTTGCTGGGACAGCCTGTGCTCTTTATTTAATATCTCAGATTTGGTAAGTCCAAAAATCATGAAAATTTTACAGCAGTAACTATACTTCGACACCTTTCCAACGCATCTGAGATCACCCTTATATCTGTTCTGGTCTGGGAGTTATAACAGTTCTAAGTTGAGGTTGCTGCGCTGACTGAGAGTTTGGAACAGTCTGGGTTGTACTCTGTTTTCGGCTGACATAATGACAGAATCTGAAAACGTGTTAAATACCAAAGTTGCAGAGAACTTCTTAAGCTTTCCAACCACGTATAGCACACCTTAATAGGATATCCGGAGTTAGAGTTATGTTCGTTTTACTGATCTGTTGTCACTGGTTTTCGCCCAGAAAAATTCAGATTTGTATCTTATATCATTTATAAGTGATTTATAATTGGATAAACCCTAAATTTGAGCGTTTGTTTTGGAAAACAGATGGCAGCCAGAGGACGTAGAAGGGGCAGAGGCCGTGGCAGGAATGTCGCCATGGATCCGCCCAACCCGCCTGTAGTGACAATGGAACAGCTGATGGGAATGCAAGCTCAACTCATGCAGGCAATGATGCAGCGGATGGACAATGAGCCTGTTGGAGGACCACCACCTGTCCATGTTAGGGACAAGCATGGTGAATTTATGAAAGGACATCACCGGTGTTTACACACTCTACTGATCCGTTGGATGCTAACGACTGGTTGCGCACGGTGGAAAAACAACTGGATATAGCTCAATGCAACGACATGGAAAAGGTGTTGTATGCATCGGGGCAACTGCAGAGGGCAGCTCAAGATTGGTGGGATTCCTTCAAGTTTGGACGCCCTGCAAATGCCGCTCCTATTACTTGGGTAGAGTTTACTCAGAGTTTCAGGACCTATCATATCCCTGATGGATTGATGGAGATTAAGTGGGAAGAGTTTAGATCCCTAAGGCAGAATTCTATGACTGTGAGTGAGTATCGTGATAGGTTCACTCAACTATCACGCTATGCTCCTAATGAGGTGGCTAATGACGCAGATAAGCAGCGTCACTTTCTCAAAGGTTTGAATGATGATCTTAGGTTGCAGCTGAAGATCACTACGTACCCTGACTATCAGATGCTGGTGAATCACGCCATTGTGATAGACAATGAGCGTAGAGAAATAGAGGCCAAAAAGAGAAGGTTCCAAGGACAAGCCTCTGGGAGTAACACCCGTCTCCGTCCTAACCCACAGTCAGGCTACCCACAGAGAAGCTAGGGGCCTCCTAACCAGTGGAACAAAGGTCAGAACCAGCAACGTTCTTAGTACCCCTAGCAGAGTGGTGGCCAACGTCCTCATTATCCTCTGCAACAGAATGTTGGTCAGCGACCACAGCAACAAAAGGGTTACCAAGTACCATGCCAGTATCCACCAAACAATGCTCCTATAAAGAATGGAGGATAAAATGATGTTAAAAGTGTTTCCATTGCAGCAAGGAAGGCCACATGTCTTATAATTGCCCAGAATTTCCCAACCAGCCGAATGCTTTCAGAAATGGCAATCAGAAGATGGCACCTAATGGTTCTAGAGTGAACCACGTCAATGCGGAGACTGCACAAGATGCTGGGTACGTTCAGTGTCAACTCTATCCCCGCTACCATTCTCTTTGATTATAGAGCCTCGCATTCATTTATTTCCCAAGCTTTTGTTAGAAATCATAGCATACCCTTAGTTGCTATGAAGCATACCATGATAGTAAATTCCCCAGGTGGTACTATACCAGCTTCATACTGTTGTCCCTCTGCTAACATAGCTTTAAGGGGGGTAGATTTCCCTACTCAACCTGTTGTGCTAAGGACAGCTGGCATTGATGTGATTTTGGGAATGGATTGGATGAAACAACACAGTGCAGTAATTCAATGTCAAGAGAAGGTAGTTGTGCTGACCACCCCTAAAGGGGACAGAATGAGTGTTGAAGTGGCAGTGCAAGCACCACCAACGGCAACCATGAACCAACTAAACAATGAAGCCAACTAGCCAGAACGTGTTGTGGATGATTTCCCGGATGTATTCCCTAATGACTTGCTAGGTATGCCACCTAATCACGACATTGAGTTTATTATTGATTTATTACTTAGAACTGCACCCATAGCTAAGCGTCCATATAGAATGGGAGTTGATGACTTAGAAGAACTTAAGAAGCAGTTAAAGGAGTTGTAGGACAAAGGCTTCATACGCCCTAGTTCATCTCCTTGGGGTGCACCTGTGATTTTTGTTGACAAGAAGGATGGTACTCAACGGATGTGTGTGGACTATAGGTCTCCTAATGAGGTTACCATCAAAAATAAATACCCTTTACCTAGGATTGATGACCTGTTTGATCAGTTAAGAGGTGCTTGTGTGTTCTCAAAGATTGATCTTCGTTCGGGATATCATCAGTTGAAAATCAGACGTTCGGACATACCAAAGATAGCTTTCACCACGAGGTATGGGTTGTATGAGTACACAGTCATGTCATTTGGGTTGACCAATGCACCTGCCTATTTCATGTATTTGATGAATAAAGTGTTCATGGAGTATCTTGACAAGTTCGTAGTGGTGTTCATTGACGACATACTCATATTCTCTAAGAATGAAGAGGAACATGCCGAACATCTGAGATTGGTTCTACAAAAGCTTAGAGAACACAAGTTATATGCCAAGCGGAGCAAGTGTGAGTTTTGGTTGAGGGAAGTAGCGTTTTTGGGTCATGTTGTCTCCAATGGGGGAATAGCAGTGGACCCCAGCAAGGTAAAGGATGTGCTAAACTGGAAGCCACCAACCACTGTGTTTGAGATCCGTAGTTTCTTGGGATTGGCTAGGTATTATAGAAGGTTCATAGAAGGGTTTTCCAAGCTTGCCAAGCCCATGACTGACCTATTGGAGAAGAATGCTAAGTTCATATGGTCTGAGAAGTGCCAGACTAACTTTGAGGAATTAAAGAAGAAGTTGACTGCGGCACCTGTACTGATTTTGCCCGACTTGAGTAAGAGTTTCTCCATCTATTGTGACGCGTCTCGTCAAGGACTCGGATGTGTTCTTATGCAAGAAGGACGAATTGTGACCTATGCTTCTAGGCAATTGAAGAAACATGAGTTGAACTATCCTACTCATGACTTGGAATTAGTAGCAGTTGTCCATGCCTTGAAGATTTGGAGACACTATCTAATTGGCCACAAGAGTGACATCTACACGGATCACAAGAGTTTGAAGTATATCTTCACACAATCTGATCTGAATTTGAGGCAACGACGGTGGTTGGAACTGATTAAGGATTATGACTTGGAAGTGCACTACCATCCTGGTAAGGCCAATGTAGTAGCTGATGCTCTTAGCAGAAAGAGTTATCCTAACAAGGTTCAGGTAATGCCAGAATCTGAAGAGTTGTGTGCAGAGTTTAAATTGTTGAACCTAGGCATTGTCACCAATGCAATGGGAATAGAGGTGACACCTACCTTGGAACAGGAGATTCGTAAAGGTCAACAAGAAGATGAGAAACTTAAGGAGATTATTGCAAAAGTATCACTTGGGAAAGCACCAGGATTTAGGATAGATGAAAATGGCACTCTATGGTTTGGAAAAAGGATATGTGTGCCAGAAGTAAAGGCTATCCGAGAAACAATTCTGCGAGAGGCACATGAGTCAGCTTACTCTATACACCCCGGAAGTACCAAGATGTACTTGGACCTTAAAGAGAGATATTGGTGGTATGGATTAAAGAGAGATGTGGCAGAATATGTGGCATTGTGTGACACCTGTCAGAGGGTTAAAGCAGAGCATCAAAGACCCGCAGGGTTATTACAACTAATGAAGATACCCGAATGGAAGTGGGAAGAAGTCAGTATGGATTTCATTGTTGGATTACCTCGCACTTAGAGAGGTTATGATTCAATATGGGTAATCATGGATAGGCTTACAAAAGTCGCTCACTTTCTACCAGTTAAGACCACCTACAAGGGTGCAAGATTGGCAGAGCTGTATATGGAAAGAATAGTAAGTCTGCATGGAGTCCCAAAGAAGATCGTGTCTAATAGAGGTACGCAGTTTACATCGCAATTCTGGAAAAAGGTACATGATTCATTGGGAACTAAGTTGAATTTTAGCTCAGCCTATCACCCTCAGACTGACGGGAAAACTAAAAGGATCAACCAGATTCTAGAAGATATGCTAAGAGCTTGTGCATTGCAGTATGGTGATAGTTGGGATAAGAGTTTGCCATATGTTGAGTTCTCATACAACAATAGTTACCAGAAGAGTCTCAAGATGGCACCATTCGAGGCTCTGTATGGACGGAAATGCAGGACTCCACTGTTTTGGAATCAGACAGGGGAGACCCAGGTGTTTGGACCTGATGTTCTTAGAAATGCTGAGAAGCAGGTGAGAAAGATTAGAGAAAACTTGAGGGTGGCACAGTCTCGACAGAAGAGCTATGCTGACACTAGAAGAAGGAAATTGACCTTCAAAGTAGGGGATTATGTGTATTTGAAAGTGTCCCCAATGAAAGGTGTGAAAAGGTTCAATATGAAAGGAAAGTTATCACCAAGGTACATTGGTCCTTTTAAGATTCTCGAGAGACGTGGAGAAGTGGCTTACCAACTAGAATTGCCTAAAAATCTATCTGGTGCGCATGATGTGTTCCATGTGTCACAGTTAAAGAAGTGTCTGCGTGTAAGAGAAGAACAAATATCACTAGAGGAAATAGTTGTTAAGGAAGACCTGACATATAATGAGTATCCTGTAAAAATCTTGGAAACAGCAGAAAGGTTACAAGAAGTCGGACAATCAAGATGTGTACAGATGGATAAAAATTAGGATGTTACATATTTAAAAGCTAACTGCAGTACAACCAGTGTCAACCTTCTGAGCCTCATGAACCCCATATTATCTTGTTAAGTACGAGATGTACTTTTGCTTGTTTATTTTTCATTATTGGATAAAAATCCTAGATGGGTACAGATGGCAATAACTACGACGATTACTTTGAGGACAACTAGGTTGTTGTCAACCAGTCGACCAGATCCTAAGGTGATGGAGACGCCCTTGGAGTTTTTAGTTTATTTTTAGATCTCCAGACTTTGAGATGTTTTTATTTATGTAATGAACTATGGTTCGCTATTGTAATAAGGCACTAAGTATGATACTTCTCCTTTACAATTTGTTCTATATGTTCTTTACATATGGTTTGCATCCAAATTTTGTGGTTACAAAATATGGGCATGGCAACTACTCTAGAGGACTCCAGGAGGCAACCCCCCGAGGCAGACCCTAAGAGGCTACCAAGTGGGGCCAGCCAGCCCCACCATGGTGCTGCCTAGCCCCCTGTGGGCCCCTCTCATCAGCATCTTCTGGAATGTTCCTCCACCTCCTCCTAGGATTGCATCTACGCTGTCCTTCAAGTCGGTTTGATCCAAGGGCTCATGTTACACCTCCTATGCTATATAAACAGACCCCAGTCCCGTAGAGGCATCAGCCATTTGAGATCAAGTCATCTAGAGCCAGAAATCCTAATCTCCTCAAAGCTCCTCTAGTTTCTAGGGTATTAGTTAGTTAGGCTAGGTCTAGAAGGAGGCAAGTAGATCTTCACTTGGATTCCCGATATTGTCAAGAGCTTGGTTCGGTATAGTTCTTGTACCCCTCTCTCATTGTATCTCCATTATTTTTATATACTTTGGTACAATTGTCAAGACATTATAGTATTCATCTTATCCATGTTCTTTGTTGCAATGTTCATCGTCTACTTTGATTATATACTTAGTATAGTTAGTTTATTATTGTGTTTATGCATAAGTTCGTATAGCATTCACCCTATTAAGGATCCAAGGGTGGGTAGTAGAGATCATGTAAGCGTGGTGCTTATATGTTATTACTTGTGAATACACTCTATATTCTAGGTCATGTGGTAGATCGCGGTTGTGACATTACCGTTGAGTCCTTTGTAGTCCACTCCCCAAGTATAGGTCAAAGAAGTATGCCCTGGTTGCAAAAGAAGGGAAAGCTCTGTTCTTGAATTTCCTGAAGTAATGCCCCTTATGTGTAGATTCAATGATGATCTTAGCAATGACTACTAGGTGTAATTGCACTAATCAATGTATGCTTTGACTTGTAATTAAGAATGACTTAGGAATTATTCCTCTAATAATCTAACCTGACCATGCTAATGCTACAGATAGGAGTGCTCTGAGTGATTTATTTATCATTATGAACTTATATATATATATATATATATATATATATATATATATATATATATATATATATATATATATATATATATATATATATATATATATATATATATATATATATATATATATATATATATATATCTTATGACTTACCCCCTATTATGAGTAGAGAGATTGTTATGGTTTATTTCTCCATCAATGTTATAAGTTACCAATACATGTCCAAAGCTACACCTTCCCTGTGATAAAATATAAATAACGATACCTGAAATACTCTCGGGTGAAGTGCCACAATAGTATGATTATCTGTCCGCTTGCAGAATCCTTTTCATTCATATCTTTATATTCTTTCTAGTCACATGAAATGATAAATATTTATTTAGTATTATTCTTGTAGTAATGCTAGATAGTACCAACAAATATTTCTAGCACCATCACTAGGGATGATGACCTAGTTCAAGTACTGCTAGAGATGTAGGTAATTAATAAGTGGCTACTAAAACAAGTGAGGAGTTAATAAATACCAACATTCATCTCCATGGGGTTGTCTGACCTTATTTGCGAAGAAAAAGGACAAATCGCTATGGATGTGTGTGGATTACAGGCCACTCAATAATGTCGTAATGATTAAGAACAAGTACCCTTTGCCTCACATCGATATATTGTTTGATCAGTTGTCTAGGGCCAAGGTATTCTCTAAAATTGATTTGAGATCTAGTTACCATCAAATTAAAATTAGACCGGAAGATATACCTAAGATAGCTTTCTCAACCAGATACGGTTTGTATGATTATCTTGTCATGTCTTTTGGTCTAACAAATGCTCCTACATACTTCATGTATCTGATCAATTCAATATTCATGCTAAACATCTGAGAATTGTCTTAACCAGATTGCGAGAACACAAGCTCTATGCTAAGTTCAGCAAGTGTGAGTTCTGGTTAAAGAAAGTGCCTTTCCTAAGCCATGTGTTGTCTAAAGATGGAATCTCAGTAGATCCAATCAAAGTGCAAGAGGTCTTAGATTGGAAGGCCCCGACTTTAGTTCATGAAGTGCGAAGTTTTCTTAGGCTAGCAGGTTATTATTGTCGTTTCATCCTAGATTTCTCTAAGATAGCTAAGCCAGTGACAAGATTGCTCCAAAAGGATGAGAAGTTTGTGTGGACTCGTGTGAAGCTGCATTTCATACTCTACAGACTTTGTCAACTTCCGCTCCTATTTTGGCACAGCTCGACATCGAGAAGCCTTTTGATGTATTTTGTGATGCATTCGGTACTGGTTTGGGATGTGTACTAATGCAGGAAGGCCAAGTAATTGCTTATGCCTCATGTTAGCTAAGGAAACATGAAGTCAATTATCCAACCCATGACTTAGAGTTAGCAGTCGTTGTCCATGCATTGAAAATTTGGAGGCACTATTTGCTTGGCAATGTGTGTCACATCTATACAGATCACAAAAGTCTTAAGTACATCTTCACCCAACCTGAGTTAAGCATGAGACAAAGAAGATGGTTAGAGTTGATCAAGGATTACAACTTAGAAGTGCATTATTATCCTGACAAGGCAAATGTTGTTGCGAATGCCTTTAGCTGGAAGCACCATTGTAATTCTCTGTTGGAAGATGGATTTAATTTGTTGCATCCTGTTGTATTGCAACATATATCACTGTCAATTGCTCTCTTGAAAGCAAGATCATCGAGCTTCAGAAAACTGATGTGGGTGTATTTCATATCAAGAGGAAGATGAAAGAACAAGAGACTAAGCATTTTAGGCTAGATAAGAAGGGTGTGTTGTGGTTTAAAGATCGAATTGTAGTGCCGAAGGATAAGGAACTTAGAAACCAAATCCTAGATGAAGATCACTCTTCTAAATTGTCTATCCATCTGGGTAGTAGTAAAATATATCAAGACTTGAAGGTCCGTTTTTGGTGGACCAAAATGAAGAAGAAAATTGTAGCGTATGTTGCTAGATGTGACAATTGTTGTAGAGTCAAAGCAGTTCATCTTAAACCTACTGGACTACTTCAACCTTTGTCTGTCCCGAGATGGAAGTGGGAAGAAGTCAGCATGGATTTTATTATTGGACTTCCATCCACTCAGAAAATTTTTGATTCCATTTGGGTGATTGTAGACCGTTTGACAAAGTCTACACAGTTCATTTCGGTCAGAACTGACTACTAACCTCATGAATATGATGCAATGTATATGACCTAGATCATACGTTTGCACGGTGTACCAAGAACCATTGTGTCTGATAGAGGACCTCAGTTTACTACTCATTTTTGGGGGCACTTACACAAGGAGTTAGGCACCAACTTAGTTAGGAGTTCTGCCCATCACCCTCAAACATCAGGACAAATTGAGTGTGTGAATCAGATTTTAGAAGACATATTGAGAGCCTGTGTAATCTCTGCAAAGGGTTCATGGGACAAGTGGCCACCTTTAGCTGAGTTTTTCTACAACAATAGTTACCAAGAAAGCATCAAGATGGCTCCTTTCAAAGCTTTGTATGGTCAAAAATGTAGAACTCCTTTGAACTGGGTTAAACCCAGAGAAAGGAGGTACTACGGTATTGACTTTGTTAAGGAAGCCGAAGAGCAAGTCCGTATCATCCAAAAACATATTGAAGCTGCTCAATCTAGACAGAAAAGGTATGCTAACAAAAGAAGAAGACCTATTGAGTTTGAAGTAGGTGATTATGTATATTTGAAGGTATCACTGATGAAGGGAGTGTAGAAATTTGGCATAAAAAGAAAGCTTGCACCTAGATATATAGGTCCATATCCAATCATTGAGAAAAGCGAAAGAGTAGCCTACAAGATCCAGTTACCTCCAGAAATGAGGGCTATCTTTAATGTTTTTCATGTATCTCAATTAAAGAAATGCTTATGTGTTCTAGAAGAAAGAGTGGAGGCTAGAGATATTGAGCTAAAATCAGACCTAGCCTATGAAGGGAAGTCAGTGTAGATTTTAGATAGTAAAGAAAGAGTAACTCAAAATCGTGTGATCAAGTTCTACAAAGTAATGTGGAGTAATCATGGTGAATAGGATGCAACTTGGGAAAGGGAGGATTATTTGCGAGAGGTTTACCCCTCTTTTTATGAAAATGGTAGGTCATTCAAATCTCGGGATGAGATTTTTATAAGGGGGAGGGTTGTTGTAACACCCTAGGTGTTAGGCTTACATTTTGGCACTTGCATTGCATGAGCCTAAGCATCATTTGTTCATATAATGAGCATGGAACATATGCAACACACTAGTGAAACATATGGAACATACCAGTGCAACATGTGAAACATGTATATATGGAATGTGCTCCAAACATCTCCTTGAAACATATGCAACATACCCTTGTTATTCTGTGTTTTAATGTGTGTATGTTTGATGCTCATGCTTGGTAATGCAAGTGAATGTTGATGTCACTTCTTTCATGTGTCTCACATCACTCTCTATCTATAGTGATCCCTAGAAAGTTTCATGAAGTTTGGAATCAAGAAGTCACATGAAATGATAAATTCTATTCCTATTAGAATGGCGTGATTAAGTGAATGGAATTATAGACCATCAACCAAACCTTGAAACCTTGCCCAAATGACTCTATATGACCTCTACAACAAAAGTCATGAAGGGTTCATGTTGAGCAAATGCCAAGAAAATGCTCCAATGGATCAAAAAGGATAATTTAAGCTTTATCGTGATCCTACTTTGGTCAAAGTAGAACTGTAGGTTTTGTGCATGTTTTGGAGTTGGACCTTTAATAAAAGTTGTGGTTCATCTTATGTAGAACAAACTTTGTTAAATGGTAAAGAACTAGTTTGGTCTCTAACCTAGTCAAATAGAGCTCCCAAGATTCAATGAAGTGCTGTTTTGGAGCCCTAGATTTTTGGCTGTTAAAACTGTGTTTCAGTTGGATACCCTACTTTGGAGCTTTGGATCTCCTTAACTATGCATAACCAGTAGAAGATCCTTTAATCAAAGTTGTAGCTTGAGTTGTATACAACAAACTTTGTTAAAAGACCAAAGGTTGAATCTATCTCTAAGCTTGCCAAACAGGGGTCACCATTTTGAATCTGCTAAATGTTTTTAGACTTGGAATAATTTAAGTCCGAGATTAGTCAACTTGTTTAGCATGTCACGTTCTCGAGATTTTGTTAAACAACTCGAGTTGAGGCAAATACAAAAGTTGGAGTTAATTCTTTAGAGAAGGACATGTAGAAAGTTGGAATTCGCTTGATCAAGTTTGGCATCCCAAAACCAGCAAAAACCGAGTTATAATGTGATCATCATTAATTTGTTTACAGTGTCAACTTCAGGCGTAATTATCCACTAATCCGTGGCTCTAATGGTTGTGCACCCTTAATAGGAAATGTAGAGCAGGCCATGTAGATCAAACTTCGTTTCTGGCCTGAGGTCCAAATTGGCCCAGAATGAGCCCAAATCAGCTCCCACCTTGATCACTTCACTATACACCGCCTGTTCGATGAAATGCCCAAATGGGCGACGCGTGGCCAGAGCGTGGCAACCATGCACGGCTCGGCGCCCTACCTCCTCCTCCGCGTGTTCATGCCCTAGGAATCAATGAGGAGATGCTCAGGGTCGCTCTCTGCTTTCTCCTACTCGCTCTAGCGCCTTTCCTCGCCTCCTTGCCACCCGCACACGCAAAGCTTGGCCATGTGTAAGGTCCTAGATGGCTAGAGGGGGGGTGAATAGCCTATAAAAATTTCTACCAGAACCACTAAGCAAACTTGTTAGAATAACAAACGGCGTAAAGCGAGTTTTGCTTAGCCTACGGTTGTGATGCAAGCCTCTTATCCACAAGTCTAGTAGACTATGATCTCTAGTTCACACAAGGGCTATGTCACTAAACTTACACTAGTGAGCAAGCTAACAACTACTAGCAAAGGCTACCACTAGAGCTACACAAGATATTCTAGTAAATATAAATGCAAGAGAGAGGATTGTGATTCTTATACCGACGGTGGAGTGAAGATGTTGCCAATCACCAAGATGATATACAATCAATCAATATTGACAACAACATAATATGAAGACCAATCACCGGGAAACAAGTGACATAATATTTTTGTTCACCCGGTGTTCACTTGTGCACCAACAAGCTACGTCACCGGTTGTGTCGACCAACACTTAGATGGTTCCTCGGTGTGACCCTCAAGTCACTTGCCCCTCAAGGCATGCCCCGCAAGGCACCACAAGACACCACTCTCAAGTGAGGTAACTCAATGACACGCGCAATCCACTAGAGTTGCTTTTGACGCTCCGCCGAGGAAAGCACAAGAACCTCTTACAAACAACCGGAGGTGGCCAAGAACAATCTCCTTCTCTTGCCAACGCCTCCAACAATCTCCAAGCCGGCTAGGAGCGGTACTCTCCAAGAGTAACAAGAAATCCACCGGCTAAACCACCCACAAGTGCCACTAGATGCCCTCAAGCTATGCAATGCACTTTGGGATCACTCAATCTCACTTTTGATTTGCAATCAAGCAAGAGAGAAGAGTGGGAGGAGAAGCTCTAGCTCAAAGGATGCACAAGAATGTTAGAAATCACGAGAGACCTCCCCAAGGGCCGGCCAACAAGTATTTATAAGCATCCCATCCAAATAGAGCCGTTATACCCCTTTACTGTGCGCTTTTCGGGATGACCGGACGCGCCGGTCAAAACTGACCGGACGCGCTCAACCGCGTCCGATCCTCCAACGGTCACTGCGCCAACGGTCAAACCCCATGACCGGACGCGCCTCTCATAACGACCGGATGCGCTGGTCCCGAGTGACCGGACGCGCTCCAGTCAACGACTAGACGCGCCAATCGCACAGCACCGCGCACCCGCGAAGTAACGACCGGACGCGCTCCAGTCAACGACCGGACGCGCTCCAGTCAACGACCGGACGCGACAGTGCCCACGTCCGGTTAGAGTCTAGTAATCTCCCTCAACGATCGGACGTGTCCGATCGCATGTGACCGGACACACCTCGTGTCCGATCGTCCTTGTGAACCGCAATTCCTTCTGGGCACCTGACCGGACGCGCCGGTCCCACAAGTGACCGGACGCGCCGATTGCAAACCCTAGCACCCGCGTGCCTGACTGCTGCGAAGTACTGATCGGACGCGTCCGGTGATACCATGACCGCGTCCGGTGCAGCGTCCGGTCACCTCTGTGACCTCCGTTCGCCTCCGTTTCTTTTCCGACTTCCAGCATAGTGGAAAATAGGCATTTCAAGTTCCCAAAAATGCCTGAATCCCGTGCTCGCAAGCTCGGCGGGAGGGAGAGAGAGACCCAAACCCTCTCTACCGCTCAAACTTCATCGCCTTCGTAAATGTGCCAACACCAACAAGTGATCACCACCTTGTGCACGTGTGTTAGCATTTTCATAATCATTTTCGAAGGTTTTTTAGTTAGCTCACTAGGCTCTACATGCAATGCACTTCATGAATTCACCTAGTGGCACCCATGCGTCGAATAACCGATAAGACTTCCCCTCTTAATAGTTCGGCTATCGATCCTAAACCACTCACACCAAGCATTACCTCGGTCTTCATCATCTTGGTCACATGAGTCAATGTCATGTCTCATATTCAATGACCACCTTTATCTAAATCATCCACTTAGATACAAAGGTTAGTCCTAGGTTTCATCAATTAGCCAAAACCAAACTAGGGACTTTCAATCTCCCCCTTTTTGGTAATTGATGACAACCCTCACAAAGATGATTTTGATAATAAAAGTTTTGAACTTGTCATACTTGTCCAATCATTTTGCTCATACGTAAAGTTTGGACAATTATCACAAGCTCGGTTTTGGTAGCATTAGCTCTCCCTACATATGTGCATAGAGTTTGGATTGTAAGCTTTGCACATATGCATGGATAGAAGTGTTGAGAGAGTAATTCTACCAAAATGATGCTAAGGTGTAAGAAATGGACCTTTGAAGCGTGATACCAATCGGAGTTGCCTTTTACACCATCCTTAGCATCATGAAGTAACTAGACATCCATCACAACTCAAGAACCCCGTGAGATCAACATTATAGTAAAGGTTCTTGGACCACTTGTAAGGTTTAAGGCATGTCTAGATACCACATGTAAACTATTCCTATGCATGCTAGTAGATTATTTCATCATTCAAGTTCTATACTAGCATTGCACCACACAAGCATGTATATTGAATTTAAATACATGTGCAATGAGCAAGTCATATGAGAATGCACAAACAAATGCAACAACTTTGTTTATGAGCTTGCTCCCCCTACTTGTGTGCATCAAAATTTTATTTACCCCTTTATCATGTTGAATCATCTTTTTCTCTCCCCCTTTGTCAACAACTTACCCAAAAATGGGATCAAATTGTGGAGAGAAAAACAATGTTTGATGGAGTAGGTTAGAATTTATCAAATTTGGTTTAACCTAGAATACTTGCCAAAGATATTTAATTCGATTTAAACCAAAGACAAGCTTCTTCACTCCTCAAAATAAGGGTTATCTTGCCTATGTTGAATTAAACACTTATAGCAAATCTTCTAGATTCAACACTAGGTTTGTAAGCTCACAAACATGTCATATGCCACCACTAGATCAAAACAAGCATAGAAGCAATAGTGGCAACATATATCCATCAAATTCATTTGATTTATCATGAATGCTCATGCGTACCACTTATTATGTCTACATGCTCTAGCAAGTCCTTAGCATAGGATGAATGACATGTCAATCAACTTTACCTTGCAATGTCGAAGGAGAGGCATGTCAAGAAGTGGGTGGGGTGCATTCAACTCATGTTTGAGAAATCAAGAATGTTCAATTCATTCCTTAGCTTGCAAAACCTCTTTTCATCAAGTGGCTTGGTGAGAATTTCGGCAAGTTGATCATCGGTGCCAACACTTTCAATGGCAATATCTCCCTTTTGTTGATGATCTCTAATGAAATGATGCCTTATGTCAATATGCTTTGTTCTTCCATGTTGAACCGGGTTTTATGTCATCTTGATTGCACTTTCATTATCACATAGCAATGGCACATTCTTGAAGTTGAGGCCATAATTCTTCAAAGTTGATTTCATCCATAGCAATTGTGCACAACAACTCCCCGTACTCACATATTCGGCTTCGGCGGTAGAGATTGCCATAGTATTTTGTTTTTTTGAGGACCATGACACAAGTGATCTTCCAAGTAGTTGACATGTACCACTTATGCTCTTTCTATTGATCTTGCAACCCCCATAGTCGGAGTCTGAATATCCAATCAATTCAAACTTTGACCCCTTGGGATACCATAGTCCAACATCTCTTGTTTGCTTCAAGTACCTCAATATTCTCTTTGCGGCCATGAGATGACTCTCTCTAGGTGAGGCTTGATATCTAGCACACATACAAACACTAAACATGACATCCGACATTGATGCAGTGACATAGAGTAGACTTCCAATCAAAGATCGATATTCCTTTTGATTCACCATTTTGCCATCAAAATCACTATCCAAATTGCCATTTGTACCCATTGGAGTTGAAATTGGCTTTGCATCTTGCATTCCAAACTTCTTCAACATGTCCCTTATGTATTTCCCTTGACTCACAAATGTCCCATTCTTCAATTGCTTGACTTGGAGACCAAGGAAGTAGCTAAGTTCACTAATCATAGACATTTCAAACTCTTTGGTCATCATAGCACCAAATTCTTCACAATATGCTTGATCGGTTGATCCAAAGATGATGTCATCAACATATATTTGCACTATGAATAGATCATTCCCAATCTTCTTGGTGAATAGAGTTGTATCAACCTTGCCCATCTTGAATCCCTTAGAGAGAAGGAAATCCCTTAGCCTCTCATACCATGCTCTAGGTGCTTGCTTTAAGCCATATAAAGCCTTCTTCAACTTGTACACATGGTTGGGTTTCTTGTCATCTTCAAATCCGGGAGGTTGCTCAACAAAGACCAACTCATTGATGATCCCATTGAGAAATGCACTTTTGACATCCATTTGATATAGTTTGATGTTGTATGCACAAGCATAAGCCAATAGAATCCTTATTGCCTCCAATCTTGCCACGGGAGCATATGTCTCATCATAGTCAAGACCTTCTACTTAAGTGTAACCTTGAGCAACTAGTCTTGCTTTGTTTCTCACCACAATGCCATCTTGATCTTGCTTGTTTTTGAACACCCATTTGGTTCCAATCACATTGTAGTCATTTGGCCTTTCTACCAATTCCCAAACATCATTTCTTGAGAAATTGTTAAGCTCTTCTTGCATAGCCATGATCCAATCGGCATCCTTCAAAGCTTCTTCTATTTTCTTTGATTCTATGGTTGACACAAATGATGCATGCTCACAAAACATGGCCAATCTTGATCTTGTTTGCACACCACTTCTAATATCACCAATAACACTATCAATGGGGTGATCTCTTGCAACATGTTGTGGTTGGAGTACTTGCACTCGATTGCTTGAGCTCGGTTGATCACTTGATGTATCTCGATGAGATGAACTAGCACCATGATCTTGCACTTGAGAGTCACTAGCTAGCTTGAATGGAGAATTGAGCACTTGATCTTTATCATCATCTTGAATATCAATTACTTGCTTTGCTCTAATGTCCCCAGTGTCCATGTTCTTCATTGCTTCCACCAATAGAGTTCCACCAACATCATCTAGATTCTCTTCTTTATCTTGTGACCTATTGGTTTCATCAAATTGCACATCATGAACTTCTTATAGAATGCCACTTGAGTTGTTCCAAACTCTATAAGCCTTGCTTGCAGTTGAATAACCAAGTAGGAACCCCTCATCACATCTCTTGTCAAACTTTCCCAATCTAGTGCCCTTCTTCAAGATATAACATTTGCAACCAAACACTCTAAAGTAAGAAATATTGGGCTTTCTTCCATGAAGTAGCTCATATGGGGTCTTCTCTAGCAATGGATGACAATATAGTCTATTGATGTAGTAGCAAGCGGTATTGATTGCTTCATCCCAAAATGATTGACTCACATTGTACTCATGAAGCATTGATCTAGCCATATCAAGTAATGTTCTATTCTTTCTCTCAACTAGGCCATTTGATTATGGAGTGTACTTGGTCGAGAATTGATGTCCAATGCCATAGTGATCACAAAGTTCTTCAATTCTTGTATTCTTGAACTCACTTCCATTGTCACTTCTCACTTTCTTGATTCTAATCTCAAACTCATTGTGAACTCTAGTGAGAAAGGTCTTGAAGGTGTCAAACACTTCACTTTTGTCACTAAGAAAGAATACCCATGTGAATCTTGTGAAGTCATCCACTATGACAAAACCATACTTATTACCACCTATGCTTGAGTATGTTGTTGGGCCAAATAGATCCATGTGCATCAAATCAAATGCTTTGCATGTGCTCATTGTACTCTTCTTTGGATGTGAGCTTCCAACTTGCTTCCCGGCTTGACATGCACTACAAAGCTTATTCTTCTCAAATTCAACATCTTTCAAACCATTGACAAGATTGTGAGTTGTAAGCTTCTTCAATTGTTTCATGCCAACATGACCAAGCCTTCTATGCCAAAGCCAACCCATGCTTGATTTAGAGATTAAGCAAGTTGTCAAAGAAGTTTCTCTAGCATTGAAGTCAACTAGGTAGAGATTCTCATATCTAAAGCCCTTGAATGCCATATTTGAACCATCCATACTAATGACTTCCACATCATCAACCCCAAAGATACATTTGTAACCAAGATCACATATTTGTGCCATGGATAGAAGATTAAAATCCAAGCTTTCAACTAGCAACACATTGGAGATACTCAAGTCATTTGATATTGCAATCTTGCCCAATCCAATAACCTTGACTTTCTTGTTATTGCCAAATGTGATAGAATCAACACCACTATCATTGTCATTGATTGAGTCAAACATTCTTGATGTACCGGTCATGTGTTGAGTGCACCCACTATCAATAATCCAATGCCTTCCTCCGGATTTGTAATTGATCTACAAGCAAATCAATGAAGCTTAGGTACCCATTTTTGCTTGGGTCCTTATAGGTTAGTAACTAAGCTCTTTGGTACCCAAATGGCCTTCTTCTTTGGGCCAACAATGGGTGTACCAATAAACTTAGCTTTCACACCTTTCACACCTTTGGTAATCACATAGCAAGAATCAAAAAGGTATATCATTAACAAATTTCTTGCTTTGGTTCTTTTTATTGCAATTATGCTCTAGGTGCCCAACTTGCTTGCATCTATTACAAAACCGACCATTGCCCTTCACAAAGCTAGGCTTTGGAGTTGCAAAGGCCGACTTGCCTTTCTTGGGGGTGTAGCCCAATTCCTCTTTGTTAAGAGAGAACCTTTGGCTACCCAAGCACTTAAGCAAGCAGGCCTCACCACCATAGGCCTTGCCTAGGGCGTGAGTGAGCTCATCCACCTCTTTCTTGAGAGTCTCATTCTGAACCATTTGTGAGGCATCACAAGTGAAACCATCACTAGTAGTGGAGGTAGAGTCGGTGTTGGTGGATGAAGAGCTACAAGAAGGGTTAGCATTTGACATAATGATAGGTTCATTAGAGGATTCATCAATTATATCACATGTAACACCTATATCACATGATACAACAACCTCCTTCTTTGCTTGTTGCTCAAGTAGCAATGAGTGAGCTTTTTCAAGCTTGGAATGAGCCTTACCAAGATCCTCATGGTCTTCCACTAGACTCTCATGAGTGGTCTTAAGCTCACTAAGAACTTTCTCAAGTATTGCTACTTTCATTGAAAGCTTCTTACACTCCTTGTCCTTGGCAATAGCTATATCTCTAGTTTGTTGCATCAAGTCATATAGTTGTTCTCTAGTTGGTTCATCATCATCATTTTCATTATCATTATCATTATCATTATCACTATCATGAGCATATTTCATTTCACTTTCATCATCACTCTCATCATATAATACCTTAGTTTCTTTGGCCATGAGGCATGAAGAGGATGAATCAAATAGTGATGGCTTCTTGTTGATAGCAATGGAAGCAAAAGCCTTGTTGGATGATGATTCTTCTTCTTCTTCATCATCACTTTCCCAAGTGACCACATAGGCTCCATTCTTGCCCTTCTTGAAAGTCATCTTGGCTTCTCTCCTTTTCTTCTCAAACTTGCCCCTCTTGTTGTTCTTTTTCTTGTCATAGGGACATTCAGCTTGAAGATGTTCGGTGCTATCACAATTGAAGCACTTCCTTTGTTGCTCATTGCTCTTGAAATTATCATTTCTCCTTTTGAAGCCTCTTCTCTTAATGAACATGTGACCCATTTTCTTGACTACAAGAGCAAGTGCCTCATCATCAATTTCAAAATCTTCACCTTCATTATTATCTTCTTCTTCTTCTATGATGATAGCTTTGCCCTTGGAGGAGGTGGCCTTGAATGCCACGGTCTTCTTCTTCTTTTCTTCCTCCTCCTTCTCATCAACATCTTGATCATACTTGTCAAAGGTCAATACCTCTCCAAGCAAATCATTGGGCTTCATTGCATCAAGCCCATCTCTTTGTAGCATCATGATCAACATTTTGAATCTTTTTGGTAAGCTCAACAAGAACTTGTGGCAAAAATCTTGGTCTTGTGTCTTATGCCCTAAGCTCTTGAGATCATTCACAATGACTTGCAATCTATGAAACATCTCTAAGATTGTTTCTTCTTCTTTCATCTTGAAGTTCTCAAACTCACTCTTGAGCCCATATAGCTTGGCACTCTTCACAACCTTAGTGCCCTCATATGTTTCACTCAACCTTGTCCATACTTCATTTGCCAATTCTAAATCCTTGATACCCTCAAATACTTTTGTGTCAATACCATTGTACAATGTATTGAGAGCCATTCTATTGCATGTTCTATTTGCTCTATCTTCATCGGTGAGATGATCGGGATCAATGATAGCAAAATCATTCTCGGTGACTTGCAAAACTCTCTCATGAATAGAACCAAGGTACATTGTCATTTTTCTCTTCCAATGAGCAAAAGAACTAACACCATCAAAAAACGGTGGCTTGCCCCCAACATGATTGAACATAATTTGAGCCATTTTTCACACCGAAGGATGTTAAGCCTTGATTAAAACGGTGACCACGGCTCCGATACCACTTGTAAGGTCCTAGATGGCTAGAGGGGGTGAATAGCCTATAAAAATTTCTACCAGAACCATTAAGCAAACTTGTTAGAATAACAAACGGCGTAAAGCGAGTTTTGCTTAGCCTACGGTTGTGATGCAAGCCTCTTATCCACAAGTCTAGTAGACTATGATCTCTAGTTCACACAAGGGCTATGTCACTAAACTTACACTAGTGAGCAAGCTAACAACTACTAGCAAAGGCTACCACTAGAGCTACACAAGATATTCTAGTAAATATAAATGCAAGAGAGAGGATTGTGATTCTTATACCGACGGTGGAGTGAAGATGTTGCCAATCACCAAGATGATATACAATCAATCAATATTGACAACAACACAATATGAAGACCAATCACCGGGAAACAAGTGACATAATATTTTTGTTCACCCGGTGTTCACTTGTGCACCGATAAGCTACGTCACCGGTTGTGTCGACCAACACTTAGATGGTTCCTCGGTGTGACCCTCAAGTCACTTGCCCCTCAAGGCACGCCCCGCAAGGCACCACAAGACACCACTCTCAAGTGAGGTAACTCAATGACACGCGCAATCCACTAGAGTTGCTTTTGGCGCTCCGCCGAGGAAAGCTCAAGAACCTCTTACAAACAACCGGAGGTGGCCAAGAACAATCTCCTTCTCTTGCCAACGCCTCCAACAATATCCAAGCTGGCTAGGAGCGGTACTCTCCAAGAGTAATAAGAAATCCACCGGCTAAACCACCCACAAGTGCCACTAGATGCCCTCAAGCTATGCAATGCACTTTGGGATCACTCAATCTCACTTTTGATTTGCAATCAAGCAAGAGAGAAGAGTGGGAGGAGAAGCTCTAGCTCAAAGGATGCACAAGAATGTTAGAAATCACGAGAGACCTCCCCAAGGGCCGGCAAACAAGTATTTATAAGCATCCCATCCAAATAGAGCCGTTATACCCCTTCACTGCGCGCTTTTCGGGATGACCGGACGCGCCGGTCAAAACTGACCGGACGCGCTCAACCGCGTCCGATCCTCCAATGGTCACTACGCCAACGGTCAAACCCCATGACCGGACGTACCTCTCATAACGACCGGACGCGCTGGTCCCGAGTGACCGGACGCGCTCCAGTCAATGACCGGACGCGTCGATCGCACAGCACCGCGCGCCCGCGAAGTAACGACCGGACGCGCTCTAGTCAACGACCGGACGCGACAGTGCCCGCGTCCGGTTAGAGTCTAGTAAGCTCCCTCAACGATCGGACGCGTCCGATCGCATGTGACCGGACGCGCCCCGCGTCCGAACGTCCTTGTGAACCACAATTCCTTCTGGGCACCTGACCGGACGCGCCGGTCCCGCGAGTGACCGGATGCGCCGGTTGCAAACCCTAGCACCTGTGCGCCTGACTGCTGCGAAGTACTGACCGGACGCGTCCGGTGATACCATGACCGCGTCCGGTGCAGCATCCGGTCACCTCTGTGACCTCCGTTCGCCTCCATTTCTTTTCCGACTTCCAGCGTAGTGGAAAATAGGCATTTCAAGTTCCCAAAAACGCCTGAATCCCGCGCTCGCAAGCTCGGTGGGAGGGAGAGAGAGACTCAAACCCTCTCTACCGCTCAAACTTCATCGCCTTCGTAAATGTGCCAACACCAACAAGTGATCACCACCTTGTGCATGTGTGTTAGCATTTTCATAATCATTTTCGAAGGTTTTTCAGTTAGCTCACTAGGCCCTACATGCAATGCACTTCATGAATTCACCTAGTGGCACCCATGCGTTGAATAACCGATAAGACTTCCCCTCTTAATAGTTCAGCTATCGATCCTAAACCACTCACACCCTCTATGGTGTCTTGAGTGCAAAACAAAATGGCCCTATGGTTATACCTTTGCCTTGAGCCCATTTTGTTTCTCCAAAAGATATGATCCACTTCATATCATCATATGACCATCTCGATCCATCGACCTTGACTTCACTTGCTCTTCACCGTTGCATCGGTCCGTCGGCGCCAAGTCTTGCTCAAGCTTCACCATCGCATGGTCCTTCGCTTCGAAGCCTCGACTTGCCCTTCACATTCACAACCGGTCCATCGAGCCAAGCATTACCTCGGTCTTCATCATCTTGGTCACATGAGTCAATGTCATGTCTCATATTCAATGACCACCTTTATCTAAATCATCCACTTAGATACAAAGGTTAGTCCTAGGTTTCATCAATTAGCCAAAACCAAACTAGGGACTTTCACCATGTCCGCCATGGACGGCCGGTGGAACTCCGTACCACCCCTCCAACCCTTCCCGTGCCAAACCAACGGTAGCACCACCTTCCCCACGTCGTGCCACCCCCTATGCGCCCCTCTGTGGCAGCTCTTCGTCACCATAGAGCACTGTCGTTGGTGTTGTGGCCGCCACGGCCCCGCGCGCGCGGGCAGCCCACAACGGGCAAGCTCTGGCCATGCCGAGGCCACCTGCGGGTGCGGCTAGATGCCGCCGTGCCTTGCTAGTCCCTCAGCCGCCGCCAACGAGTCTCCTCCGACCGGCATCGATGAGCTACAACACTTCCCTCTCTGTAAATCCCGACCAAGGACCTCGCGTTGGAAATCGAGAAAACACAGGGACTTATCTGCACAACTCGTGACTCATGTGAATAGTGCCATAAGGACTTGTTTGTTGTAGTTTTTGCTGAACTTTGGAAATTCATAGTGAATCATAGAAAAATCCAAAAATAGCAAATGAGTATTTTTTTGAAATTCTTGTGAAATTGTCAATGCAGTGGATCTATAGTATGTCATGTTTTAGTTTAAAGTTTTAGCTGCAAAAATAGATTTATGCAACTAGGTTTTGAATGCTAGTTGGATATGTTATTTTTAATAACTGCAAATATAGAACTCCAAATGAAGGGAAATTTTTGTGGCATGTTACTGTTGTAATGTATAATGTCTGGTAAAAATTTCAGGATTTTAGGCTTGATAGATTTAGAGATATGAAAAATAACAAATGTCATATGCTGCTTTGCTTCTATTCCGGACAGTTCTGCATGTATGCATTGTTTGGCTCAGTTAAGTTACGAATCATGCCTTGTTGATAATAAATGAGTTATATTACCTTTCATTAGCTTTTCAGAAAGCTAAAGAGCACAATTTTTGGTTAAGTGTGTGTTTAGATATAGTTGTTTAAAGTACTGTGGCAGTTTCTGCCCAAACCCAGACAGGGTTGCATTGTGTGCCATGTGTGACCTTATTAGTAGAAGAATTAGTTCTAGATGTTTGTAAAAAAGTTGTTCACAATTTGTGAAGCTTTCCAAAAATTCTAGAACCATATTTATTGAACATGTGGAACTCAACTTATAGCTGTTTAAAGTAGCATATCAGTTTTTGTTCATGTTTTGGACAAAGATGTCTTCCTTGGTTTAATTGACCTTATTAACTGTGAAATCATCTTAAGATGATAATAAGAAAGTTGTAGGTAACTTTATAATATTTCTAGAAAGATAATAATCATGTTTATTGGAGGTCTAGAACTCTAGTTATGCTTCTCTGAAGTTCCTATAAGTTTTCTATCCATAGTTGTGCCTTTGCTGTTTGGGCTGCATGTGCAGTATTACTTGTGCAATTAGTTTCATGGTGTAAATGATGTTTACTGTGATTTTGGTAAATACAAAAGTTGTAGATAATTATATTATCTTGCTTGTTTAAAATTTTCATGATCCCAGGTTTGATAGTTTAGGAGTTGCATGCTTAATAATTCTACTATCAGATTTTGATTACCTTCTATGCAAACTTGAAAGATTGGCATGTTTGGTCATGATAACTTGGGAATCATGCTGAGATGATTAAATATGAAATGTAAATAATTTCCCAAGATTTCCAGAATGTCTTGTTTCATATCATTTGGATTTATAAAACTCCAGATATGATTGATTTGTCAAGCTACTATTTGTAAGTCCAGAAATTGACATATTCCAGTTATAGTTGTTGCTTCACCTTGACTTGCTTTGCATGTTGCTAAGTGTGGTTCACATCCTTGATAATTAAGTTAAATACACCTGAGATCATGTGGAACTTGTGTTCCATGCTGAGTGTGCCCTCTTTGCTATCTTAGCATGTTGGTTTGTGTGATGTTAATTAAGCAAAGTGATGTGCTTAAGTGTCTTTAGTATAACCTTGTACTTGCCTTGATTAGTGTGTGATGCATCATTTATTGCATTTCCATGTATTCATACACTTGCATCTTACATCTTATCTAGGTATACTAGATGCACCACATATAGGATATGATGTGGAGCTGAACCCAAAGATGGTGTTGGTAGATCCATTCCGAAGATGGAAGGCGCCTAGAGTGCATGCCTGAAGTGGAGATGTTTATCAAGATGGTGCAAGCAAACCTAACTGACTCATGTCGGATCCCAAGCAAACCCCAGAGCATTATAAGCCTCCTAATTTCTGAAATGCAATTAAGTACTATGTTATATATTGTTGCATTAAGTTATAGGTGTTGGATGAAAACACTTGCTGCATTGATATCCCATCCTTGTCCAGAAGGCAAACCTTGAATCCTATGTAGACCAGGATCAAGTAGGTGCTTAGCCCTGCTTTAAGCAGTAGAAGTCGGGTGATTTTCTGTCACTTGCGAGCTTTAGGGATATTTATATATGGAACGGTTGGCTATATTTGCTATCATGGAAAAAAACCTGGTATAATATGAATGAAGACCGGGCGGAGGCTTGTAGAGTGGTAGGCTTACAGTGACTCTGTCTGTGTCGATTAAGGACCGATTCTTGGAGTCTTTCCTGCTCATGTTGAACACATGCCTCTCTCTTAGTTGGCCGGGTCTGGTGACCGACCATGAAGCCGAGAAGCTCAACTCAGGCCAGGCTCCGGCAAGTATAAAGTGCGCCTCAGAAGGGAGTCGTAGGCGTGAGTCCAAGGGCAGGTGATTTAAAAGTCCTGATCGTCCTGGCAGAAGGGTAATCTCTGAGAGTGCTGGCGCTGACCGAACCTATGAAGTTGGTTCCTGAGTTGTCCCAAAGGTGACCTAATGCTACCCAATGGGAGAAGTCATGGGTGAGAGTTAGGAATACCCCCTCAGCTGAGTTGTAATTTGATTCGAGTCATCGTCTCTTACCAGTTAGTGAGAACTTGACGGGCTTATCTCCAAAGTAGATGCACTAAATAATATTTATGGTTCAGGAATGATGATATGATGATGACAACCTTATTATACCTGCTATGGTTAATATTGTTTGCTCCTAATAAAGTGAGTGCTCTAGTACAGGTGCTAATATAGATGACAGGTTAATAATTATTAACTTGATGCTAAGCTTTAGATGGTAACTTAATCTAGGCAAGCTTTTATGCAAAATGTGTCAAACTAGCTCCACTTCATATCAGCCTTGCATGATCCTTGGTGTCTTTTATTTTTGGTTTTTAACAAGTAACTTTAGTTGAGTACCTTCTCATCCTCAAGGTTTATTCCCACTTGTTGCAGGTTGTGATGTATCATGGATACTGCAAGAATTGGATGGCTCCTGCTGTAGTGGCGGAGTGTGATCATGGGCATGATCCTTCTGAGTTATCTTGTCTCTAATACTTTTGATGGAAGTTGACCTTGGTACTGGCATGTATTTGAAATAAGGGTGATGTTAGTTTCAAACTACTTTGCTTACGCTACTTTTGAACTTAAGTTGTAATAACTATGTTCAACTCTGATGTATATTGAATTACTTGTAAAATGGATGTAACATGTGGCTTGTTATGTTGAATCACTACGATCTTGGCTAGTATGTTGGTTGGTTTGAAATCCCTCATGATTTCGTTGGACTACCGGAGTTATATGGGCTCAAGTGTGAGAATTTAATCACTTCGGTGATTGTTTTTATACTTATGCTCTTATAATTTGGACGGTTCCATGACAGCTGTAATGCCCAAGAGTTAAGCTTGCATGTGCACTTGCATTGCATGAGCATAACCATCATTTATTTATTCATAAACATAAGGGGTGTTTCATATGTTACATAGGTGATGTTTCATAGGCTACGTAGGTAATGTTTCATATGTTGCATAAGTAATGTTTCATATGTTACATAGGTTATGTTTCATATGTTACATATATATAGTGTTTCATATGTTGCACCAGTGATGTTTCATAGGTTACATGAGCAATGTTTCATTTATGCAACTTATGTTTCATTAGTAATGTTTTCTATGTTTCAGATGTTATTATCACATGTATATGCTTGTGATCATGTGTGGTTAATGCAAGTGGTTGATGTTTGGTCACTAAACCACCTTAGACATACTTAGGATGGAAAATGAAGTCAAGTTTATATTCATGACATTGTCCAAATATGCTTCTAGGTGTTAGTTTGACTAGAGGTGCCTCTAGAGTACTTTTGTTTGACCTAAGTGGAACAGTAGCATAGAATGTTTGCATGTCTGTGCACCCTTAATAAAAGTTGTAGTAAATTTTATAAGGAACAAAATTTGTTTCATGACCTTAAGCTAGATCAGTGCCTAACATGATACATCCAGCCCAGGTGGGGTTGGCCGAGGCCCAATAAATTAAGGTTGCCCGGACCCCAACAGTTCTTATGCACACCCACTCGGGGAAAGGCCCAATGTCCCTAAAAGACTAGTCCAATAGGGGAAGGGTGGCTCTCTCTTTTAAGGTGGCTTCCTCCTCCCAAGCTAAGTAAGGTGGAATTATTCAGAGGCTCACACGGTCGCCGCCCGACTACAACTAGGCCACTTGGCCTTTTTTGTTGCGTCTTTGCCTGGTAATAGTGGAGGATGTCCTCATCATTCCCACCCCCTTAAACAAGGGCCCAGCTTTGATACCAAATGATATATCCGGCCCAGGTGGGGTTGGCCGAGGCCCAATAAATTAAGGTTGCCCAGACCCCAACAGTTCTTATGCACACCCACTCGGGGAAAGGCCCAATGTCCCTAAAAGACTAGTCCGATAGGGGAAGGGTGGCTCTCTCTTTTAAGGTGACTTCCTCCTCCCAAGCTAAGCAAGGTGGGATTATTCAGAGGCTCACACGGTCGCCGCCTGACTACAACTAGGCCACTTGGCCTTTTTTTTGTTGCGTCTTTGCCAGCGGGTAATAGTGGAGGATGTCCTCATCATAACATGGTCAAAAAGTGCTCACAAGATGAAATTCAAGGCTGATTTCAGACTTAGAAAATTTACTAAGTCTTGACTAGACTTCGGTTTCAAAGTAGGGTACTTTGGAGCATTTTCATTTGAAATCAAGACCAAACTAGACCAAACTCCTATAAGCATTGTTGTAGAACTCACTTAGATCTACATATTTGTCGGTGTCTAGAGGACCGGGTGTCTAAACAGAGTGACTAGTGAATTTGTATCTACGCGTCTAGACTCTGATGGTGTGCAAAGCGGACACAAGGATGTATACTGGTTGGGGCATGAACGGCCCTACGTCTAGTGAGTTTCGTTGTGGTTTGTGTTGCCTTGCACCGAGGGTGCTCGTAGTAGGGGGTTACAAGCTTTCAAGAGAGGGAGCAGGTCCCAAGTCTCCTAAGTGGTAGTGGTGGTGCGATTTCTATTGCAATGTGCTCTAGCTGTTCTTGCTTCGTTTTCTTTCCTCTTTTTGTATGTCCTCCCTGCCTCCCCTTTTATAACTTCTAAGGGGAGGGGTCAGGTTACATTTGAGGTAAAGTGGTAAAAACAAGGAAAATAAAAGAGAAAGGCAAAAAAAAGGTGGCCTCGGGTGTAGCCATCGTCCTCCTTATCCGATGGGAACAATTTTCTTGTAGCGTGGAGTCACGCGGGGCATTGATCTTTTGGTCTCTTTGTTCACTAGTGCGATGTGCCGGGGCATGCCTTGACCTGTACGCCTCTGTATCGTGAAGGTGGTCGGTGTGTGCGCCGGGATTTTTGTAGCGAGGGGGTTAGGTGGCACAGCGGTCGTCATCCCCGTTGCTGTGGAGGTATGGATGTCATCATGGTAGAATGACCGGGGTCATGTCGAGTTAGGTCATTGTTCCTGTGCCCCTGTTGCTGTGCATGGTCACATCCATCACGTTGATGGAGCAAGCACTGTGGTTGGGGCCCCCCATGGCTCCCTGTCTTGCCTAAGGGTTCCACGTGCCCCTTGGGCAAGGCGGGAACGCGCTACGGGGGGTTCGGTGCCTTTGATGACGCCGCAGGGGCTCGAGCGAGACGCAGAGATGTTGCCCGGGACGCCTATCATGCCCGAGGCCTCTCCGCAAGGCTCAGGCGAGATAGAGTTTGTCGTTTGCGCCTTGAGCGGCTAACACGCTGTCAGTGCTTTTTGGGTCCCCTATGGTGGGTTGATTCAACAAACGTGTAGGGTGTCGTATTTTACCCCCCGCAGGGTACCCTAGATATTTTGATACCCGACAGTAGCCCCCGAGCCTATGGAGGAGTGGAGCACTCCTTTAGAGGCTTGAGAACGTGTGACTGCGGGTGGTTTTTTATCCGTTTTTGTTTTTTAGAAGGACTGTCTGGTGGGTGTGCATGAGCGCACCCGGCGGGTGTAGCCCCCGAGGCCTTGGGGGATGGTTTATCCCTTCAAGGGCTTATAATCGAGCAAGTGTGGTGTTTCTAGTATGACCGCGGGTCAGGTGGGGAGCCCTTGCAGCCCTGGTGTGGACCATTCACTAGGTTAGGTTGCCAGAGAAGCCCCTAAGCCCCTGTTGACTGCAAGGGACTGACCGGATGGCCTCTCTGCTATCATGTTTTTTTTCCTTTACGTTCCTTAGCAGAACAGAGGGGTATGCGTGGGCCTTTGTCATCCCATTTGGGCCTTCTTGCGGTTTGTTTGATTTTGAGGAGACTATCCGTTGGGTGCGCGCAAGCGCACCCGCCGGGTGTAGCCCCCGAGGCCTTGGAGGGATGGGTGATCCCTTCAAGGGCTTATAATCGAGCAAGTGGGCCTGTGTTGATGATGGTTGTCTACCATAATAAAATGTTAAAATAAATATATAAAGGGCTAATAAATGATCACCAACATAGGTTTAGGGTGTCAACTAACGAAATTCCACGAGTTTTGGTGAATCTATATTTTGCAGGGGGTTATCAGAACAATTCAGGAATTGATATCTTCCACGAGAAGGAACCCACGTCAATCGTCCTAATCTCCACATCATGAATACGCAAGAGGCTTCTAGAGGACACCAGCGGACTCCACGAGGAGGGCCACCATGAGGCGCCGCCAGGTGGGGCCAACCAGGCTCAACCCTAGGCCGACCGGCCCCTGGCTACCACCCCTCGGTTCCTTCCTTTGCAAGCTACTTCAAACACCTCCAAGGATGCATCCTAACCCTACGTGAAGGTCGGTTTGATCCAAGGGCCACGGTTCCATGCTCTAGGCTATATAAACGAGGCCCTAGACCCCCTCTAAAGGGGAATTCATTCAATCAATCATCAACTAGAAAGCAAAAGACTAACCAGCAACTCTCATCTCCTTAGAGCTCCATTAGATCTAGGCATAGCAAGATTAGAATTAGAAGTAGAGGAGTCAAGCAGCCTTGGGCTCCAGATCTAGTCAAGAGGAACTTGGTAAATCCAGTTCTTCTCTCTTGTATCAACATTGTTCTTCAGATATTCATCTAGTTCACCAGTTCTTCTAGTTCTTGATCTAGTTCATGTTCTAGTTCTTTATGTTCTAATTGTTTATGTTCTAGTTTGTAATTGTTCTAGTTCATCATTGTCTAGTTCTAGTTCATTGTTCTTGATCATTATTCTTGATACAATTAGATATGATCTTGTTCTTAATCTATATTATATCCTTGATTATTATGAGATTAGTCTTCTTTGATTATATATTTGGCATAGATAGTTTATCATTATGTTTATACACATGTTTGCAAAGCACTCACCTTATTGAGTCATGGGTGGGTGGTCAACATTGTGTAAGTGTGGTACTTATACACTGTTTACCTGCAAATGCACTCTATACTATGGGCCATGTGGTAGATCGTGGGTGTGACATTCCTGTTGAGTCCTTTGTAGTCCACTCCCCGAGTGTAGAACTTAGTAGAACACGGTCTCGTTACTTAGTTGTTACTCTGTTTCTCAGCTTCGTGATGGAGATGTTCCTTGTTTATGGATATGAGATAACCTAGCCAATGATTGCCTGATATAATTGCGCTAATTAATGTAGATTATGACTAATAGCTAATGGATTACTTAGGAGTTATTCTCTTTATATTCTGATCAATGACTTGCCATAGTAGTACTGCTCTAAGGAATATCATCTGAATGGTCAAATTATCATATATTTTATCTCTTTTTATTTGATTGATTCCTATTTAAGAGTAAAGGATAGTGATTTCAAATATTCATATCACATGTGTAGAGTAGCCTTTAATTAATATGTGCCCCTCTATTTGTTCTCCTTTGGTTAAATATAAATAATGATACCTAGGATAAACTTGGGTGAAATGCTGCAACGGGTGTATTTATCTATGCGCTTGCGGATATATACTTTAATATCTTTATATAGTTAAGTGGCATGAGTACAATACAACCACACTCTTGGTGTCATGTTGGGGATGACAACCTAACGCGAGTGATGCTAAGAAGTGCCAACAGCCTGCCTAGGGAAGACGAGGGGTCGCGCCGAGCGGTTATTGTTGTGACGCTTGCGACGCTTCATGTTGCGGTGCGTGGGAAGGTGGGCGGTTTGTGTTCAGTCGATTATCTTTTGAGGCCTGGTGCTGGCCCATGGAGAGGAAGGGTGTAAACCACCTATGAGGACGGTTCACCTTCTTGAGACGTGGCGTGAGACCGATGTGGTTCCCTTGGGAGATGAGCGGGGCAGTTGGGCACATTGAACGCCTAGGAGTTGAGAGGCCTCCTTAGGGCCCTTTATAACCTGAGTACGGGTACCCGACCCTATCATTTCTCCACTCCCATTCTTGCTCCTTGCTCTTTCTTCCTTGCCACCTTAGACATGGAGCACGGTGACTTGTCAAGGGGTTCTCACGTGAGTATACCGGGGGAAGAGGATGGGGCACCTTCTCACCGCCGTCGCCATAACCCTGGCATCGCTTCCTCATCGGGGTATGGGTAGGCCTAAAATACGGTGGCCTAGGGTGTCCCTACCCCACTCTAGGAGTCACGGGAGGAGTTAGCCACCGTGAAGGCAGTGGTGACCTCCTTGGAGGAGGAGGTGGCGCTCGCCCGTTCGTAGTGAATGGAGTCCGACCGCCGGTGCGTGGATAAGTGATCTACCGCTTCCTCATTTCATTCTTTTAGTCGATTCTTAAGGTTTAATGTCTGTCGTTTGTTTTGGGCAGAACTGCTCGTGGAGGTAGAGTCCCTCCATGATGCCACCGACGTCCTGGCGGACTTTGTCTGTGCTCCGGCGGGACACTGGGAGGAGTGTCTTCTCAGTGCGCGAGCGTTGATTTGGGCGGCGATCGAGCACAACGTTCATCGAGGGGCGGCCATCGCACTGACAATGGCCTAGGCGGCTACAGACGTGGAGCTCTAGGACGTCGAGGGCTTCCCATTGGGAGATGGGCTCGGAGACTACGAGGACCTCCTTGAGGGCTTTGGACCGGCGGTGAACGTCGTCACTGCCCTGGTCCCTATGGACCAGGTTCTCAATGAGGATCTGTAGGCATAGTCAAGGGCCCATTTTCCCATAAAATGTATAAAATGATCTATCTATGAAATTAGTTTGTTTATTTAATTGTTGTTATGTTCTATCTCCCCAACACTATCATTTTGTTTCATGTTGATTGTTAATAGTGGTTTTGGCGAGGTCACTGAGACCCTGCCTATCGATGGTTTTTGTTTGGGGAGGAACTACCTGGTGTTCGTGTAGATTGATGGGACGTTGGAGTGTAGCAGTTTTCCACGTCCCGAGGCTAGGTCAAACACGTCCTTATCGAGACTTCTGCCACTACCTAGGACCATAGGTGCGTCGGGCTGCCTAGGAGGGCTCACTCATGGGTTAGACATTTCTGTCCTGGGTCTCGTGCCCGAGGAGGGGTCAGGCTTTCTTGCCTAAGTCTTAAGATTGTTGGCCCATCGGGATGCTCAGGAAAATTTGCTCGTGGGCCGGGCATTTCTGCCCCCGGGTTCTATGCCCCCGAGGAGGGGTTGGGCTCTCTTGCCTAAGTCTTAGGATTGGTAGCCCATTGGGACGCTCGAGAAAGTTTGTTCGTGGGTCGAGCATTTCTACCCCTAGGTCCTTCGAAGTCCTTACTCACGCGCGGGGCCAGCTAAGTGACTTTGTTAGTATATCACTCATGCATCTTTTCCGCAAAGAGGAGGGTTGGGCAATGCCATGGCTTCCCTCGCTAGGTCGAGTCGTCATACCCATTGAGTTGCAATTGGGTCAGTTCAAGTGAAGCCCCGGTTCTCGTTCGTGGGGATCCGACAGAGGTAAGCTAAGTGACCGGCTTCAAAATTTCTCGGTGGTTGGTTCGAGGAGTTCCTAGGGTCGTTCAACCATCCCCAAGGGCTTGCTGCCTTTTTTTAGAAAAAAAAACTCCTGAACCGTAAACCGGCCTAGACTTGAACATGGTTCGTGAAGGCCCATGACGCTCCACGCGTCCGGGTACTAGCCGTGCATTGCCCCTTCTCATACCATCCCTCACTTGGGTGGCTCAGAGCGGTTGTCAAACCCTTTGCAGGCTAGCCTTCGAACTCCATGCCGTGATTGGACCGTACATGGCGAAAACATATCACGTGATTATCGATGATAATATGAAATGTATCGTGTAATTATCGCCAATAATGCAACTCATGATTTAACGCGTAAACGATGAGATAAATCATAGCAGATAACATGCAACGGTTTCATCAGTACGAAAAGATAATGTACGAACAGAATAATGGATTGTGGGCAAGGGATGATGCGGTGATCTACTGATCATGGCATGTCAGCGCCGTGCGACCTCCTCCCTCCGGCGTTATGGCCATGTGAGCTCGTAACTATCGTCATTGTTAAGGAGGTAGTCATAGACGCTGATGAAGCAATGTAGAGCCCCCGGGTCATCGAGCCCGGAGAAGTCGGCGCTGGCCCAGCCGCTGTCGTCCTCGTCGAAGCTAGTACTAGAAGTTGTCTCGGTAGTCACGAGTATCTCTGTGATAGCCTAGGCATGGTGAGTTAGTAGATCTGTAGGAATCTCCCCCGCAAACGGATCAACACGTATTGTGGTCGAAGACTGGCCACGGGTCCTCCCATGGTCATATGGCTTACTAGCCGGCATCATTTGGCCTTGGGAACCTCCTGGGCGGTTGACCTCGGGGGTCTTCCCTCGCTCGTGCATAGGTGAAGATTACACAGGGCTTTGGAGATGGCGTTGACGTTGACATCAGGGGAAGAAGGACCAGATCATAGTCCACTCCCATGCAGATGAAATCAAGGTTTTCGAATTGAACATGAGAGCCTAGGGCGAAGCGGATGCGGGGATTGGCCATCCAGATCTAGTAGATGGATTTTGACATGTAGAAGGCCCCTACCTGGCATGCCAACTGTCAGTGTCTAGAAGACCGGGTGTCTAAACAGAGCGACTAGTGAATTTGTACCCGCGCGTCTAGACCATGATGGTGTGCAAAGCGGACACAAGGATGTATACTAGTTCGGGCATGAATGGCCCTATGTCTAGTGGGTTTCGCTACGGTTCGTGTTGCCTTGCACCGGGGGTGCTTGTAGTAGGGGTTACAAGCTTTTGAGAGAGAGAGTAGGTCCCAAGTCTCTTGAGTGGTGGTGGTGGTTCAATTTCTATTACATTGTGTTCTAGCTGTTCTTGCTTCATTTTCTTTCCTCTTTTTGTCTGTCCTCCCTGCCTCCCCTTTTTTAACTTCTAAGGGGAGGGGTCGGGTTACATTTGAGGTAAAGTGGTAAAAACAGGGAAAATAAAAGAGAAAGGCAAAAAAGGTGGCCTCGGACGTAGCCGTTGTCCTCCTTATCCGGTGGGAACAATTTCCCTGTAGCATGGAGTCTTGTTGGGCATTGATCTTTTGGCCTCTTCATTCGCTAGTGCGATGTGCCGGGGCCATGCCTTGACTTGTACGCCTCTATATTGTGAAGGTGGTCGGTGCGTGCACTAGGATTTTCGTAGCGAGGGGGTTAGGTGGCACAGCGGCCATCATCCCCATTGTTGTGGAGGTATGGATGTCATCGTGGAAGAATGACCGGGGTCATGTCGAGTCAGGTCATCGTTCCTGTGCCCCTGTTGACTATGCATGGTCACATCCATCACGTTGATGGAGTGAGCACCGTGGTTGGGGGCCCCGTGGCTCCTCGTCTTGCCTGAGGGTTGCACGTGCCCCTCGGGTGAGGCGGGAACATGCTATGGGGTGTCGGGCACCTTTAATGACACCACAGGGGCTCGAGCGAGACGAAGAGATGTTGCCCAAGATGCCTATCGTGTCCGAGGCCTCTCTGCAAGGCTCGGGCGAGATAGAGTTTGTCGTTTGCGCCTTGAGTGGCTGACACGCTGTCAGTGCTTTTTGGGTCCCCTACGGTGGGTTGATTCAACAAACATGTAGGGTGCCATATTTTACCCCCCATAGGGTACCCTAGGTATTTTGATACCTGACAACATTAGTGAAAATGGTTGATCAATTTATTGAATTGTTTAGGAGATAATGGGCACCAAAAATCGGGTTTCAGTCGGCCAATGGCCTTAGAAACAACTGCGCCAGGCCATGGGCACCATCTGGTGGTCGTACGCCGACGTGGGCCCCACCGCTATGGTCGAAAGATTGCCAAAAGGCCATGCTCCCCCTCCAACTCCTTCACTCTCTCCCTCTCGCCCTCTGCTCTCCTCTCTCGCTCTCACCACGGCCGAGTTGGGCAGCAGCAGCACCGCCACGTTCTTGCCGGCATCGCACGCCCTCACCGCCAAGTCATTGCTCCCCCACATGCGCATGTAGCCTCACCAGCCTTCAATCCACCTCACCGACCCACCAGCAACACCGTTCGAGCCCGGGTAAGGCTGCTAGGGCATTTTCCGTCACTGTCATGTTCGCTGGAGCTCCACCGAGTTCTAGCTTGCCATGGACGAGGCCTACTTCGGCCATCTCTCTCCCTCCTCTTTAGTGTTTTAGGTGCGCTGGAGCATCACAAAACCGAGGCACCACTCGGACATGCTCGCCGTGGCCGGCGCACCGCCGCGCAGTGCCGCCTTCCGCCATGCGCGCCGCTGCGGAAGTTCGTCATCGTCCTAGCCCCAACCATCTAGCCCAACGAGTGTGGAAGGAGGAGAGGAAGCCGTAGGGGGTGACCGCTCGTCGGTCAGCGCCGCTCCCCTACTCCATGTAGATGACAGGTAGGGTCGGGTTGACCCTGGGCCCCAGCTGTCAGCGCTTAGCTTTTAGTTTTCTTTATTTCTTTTTTAGAAATACATGCAAACTTTGGAAAAAAAATCATAACTAAAGCTAGGAATAACCAAATGGGGTGAACCAAATTTTGTTAGCTTTGTTATGAAATGATCTACATGATAAAAATACGAAACTTGCTGTTCGGAGTACTTTTCTATGCTGATTTAATTAAATTAGTTAAATGCTTTTAAAATGGCATTTATCTTGTTAAATGCATAACCTGAGCTAGGAATGTGCTAAAATTGTGATTCTAATTTTGTTGGTCATGTTTTAACATGCTGTAGCTAGGAAAAATAATGACCCTATAGTGAACATGCTTGGAATATGACTTTGCTATTTATCTTGATTAAATGCTAGTTTCTTGTGCAAATTATTATGATAAATATATGTAACCAATTAGCATGAAATTAATTATACAGTGTTCTTGTGTTGTTTTGAAGCTAAGAAAAATATAAAATCTGTTGTTTGACATTTTTCACTAGGCTAAACTATTTATGCTATTATAAGCTTTTCTAGCTTGTTATTTTTGTAGAGATTGTTGTACATATCCAAATGGTATGAAATTTGTACAGTAGACTATTGGAAGCATGTATGAGCCACTACAATTTTCTCAGAATTTATTGTGCACTGAAAATATATGTTCTTTATTTCACCCTATTATATAAATAAATGAATAAAAGCATTTAAATAATTGAGTTAGGCTTGACCATGATGTTTTCTGGCATGTGTATGATAGGTATAAATTGTTTATACCATTGGTATTGCCCAGACTTGATGGGTTATATGCAATGAAATATTAATCGCTCTATAATTCAAGTATAAGGGCTGTTTTGTGCAGTTTCTATTGTTAAGCTAATTGCATGATGAAAATATGGTTTGCTGTGAATCTTGTCTATAACAAAGTTGTAGATAACTTTACTTATATTGCTTGTGTTAAATTTTCTTGACAATAGGCCAAATGGTTTGAGAGTTATAACTATTGGAAGTTGGTCATCAGAAATGCTTGTTCTCGGGAAATTCTGGACAGATCTGAAAGATTGCTTTGTTTGACCTAGTTAACTATAAAATCATTCTGAGATGTTTATAAGAAAGTTTTAGACAATTTCATAAGCTTTCTAGAAAGTCTTGTGCCATATTTGTTGGATGTATATAACTCTAGTTATAGCCAACACAAGTAGTTGCTATTTGCAGTCCAGAAAATGGCAGAGTCAAGTTGTGATTGTTTGATTTGTGTGATACTTATGTTAGATGCTTAGGCTAATTAAGATAAGTTGTTAGCTATAGGTTGTAGGCCTCTTACAGATGATAAATAACTTTACCTTAGGTTGTTAGAACTTGGTGAGTGTATAATTCTTGTACTAGGAGAAGAGATATGCACCTACTCAGTAAAATCAATTAGGAGAAGAGATACACACCTACTCGGTCAATGAATGTTAAACTTGTCATTACCATGTTACCTTGCTGCTAACTATGTTCATGTTGATGCACTTCATTATGTCATTTCATCTCTCATGCATTCTCGATACTCATTTTGTACATATGCATGCAATAGGCGCCCCGAAAGGAGTAACACTACTCGAGTTCGAACCAGAGCAGCAGGAGGAGCCACAAGCAGCCTAGGAGCAGGAGGTTTAGGCAGAAGGAGGACCCAACGAAGAAGATCTCCCTGAGTGCCCCAACCATCAACCTTCCACCTTTGTGAAAAGGCAAGCCCCGAAGCATCTAAAACTCCTATATTTTATCAATATCAATTTCAGTCCTTTATGTTTGGTGCATTAAGTACTAAGAGTTGATTGGAACCACTTGCTGCATATACTCTCCTTGTCCAGAAAAAATATATCTTGAATCCTATGTAGGTCCAAGATCGAATACATACTTAGCCATGCTTAGTCTGGTGGAAGTCGGGTGATTTCCTGTCACGTACGAGATATAGGTGAATATCTGGTCACGGTTGGCTATATTGCTATTGTGAAAAATAACCATGAGTTAAGAAATGAAAGGACACCAGGTGGGATTATGATAGAGAAGAAACAAGGCATAGAGGTATTGGGTGTCTATTTATCCCCGTTTGTATTGGTTAAGGATCGATTCGTTATACATTCTTATGTCATGTTGAACGCATGCCTATCACTTAGCTGGTCGGATAAGTTGTTCCGACCATGAAGCCAAGTAGCTCAACTTAGGTCCGTTGAAGTGCGCACACTGTGGGGAGCCAGATGTGAGTCCAAGGGCAAGATAGGCCTAAACGCCCTAGTAGCTATTCTATCCCTGGGTATGCGGTGCAGGTCCTACCCACGAATGGACCTGAGTTATACCAAAGGTGACCGTTAATCTAGTCTGCCTGCGTTTGTGTTAGGAATAACTCCCCAGCTGGTTGAAATTGATTCAAATCGTCATCTCTCCTGAATAGTGAGAACTTGACTGAGCAGCGACATCATAGTAATACTTGATGGAACATGTTGGTTATGATGATGCTCAATGTACTACACCAGATATGGTTACTAATGCTTGGTTAGCATAATCAAGTGATTGTTCTAATACAGGTGCCAACACAGACATGCTTAATGTAAATAGGTTTTAATCTGATGCTAAAGATATTAAATATCCAAGTTAGGTTACATAAGCTTTTATGCAAAATGTTGTCAAGCTAGCTTCACCGATAAAGCCTTGCATAATCCTTAGTGTCGTATTATTTCTGGTTTATGATGGATAAGTCTAGCTGAGTACATTCTCGTACTCAGGGTTTATTCCCTTTTGTTGCAGATGACATGATGTACCATGGGTACTACAAGAATTGCCTCCATCCTATCGTGGATAAGGACTAGACCATGGGGCATGGTCCTCCTAAGTTATCATCTCTGTTGTGCTTTTGTTGGAAATGACCTTGGTACTGGCATGTAATTGCACTAAGTGTGATGTGGCTTTAAAACTACTTTGCTTCCGCAACTTGAACTTGGTTTGTAATAACTATGTGAACTCCGATGTATGTGAGCTACTTGTGAACTATTTATGAACTGTGATGTAACATGTGACTTGTTATGTTGAATCATGTACAATCTTAGTTGTATGTTGGTTGGTTTGAAATCCTTCCTGGTTTCATCGGACTACCGAGTTTATATGGGCTTAAGTATGATGGTTAGATCACTTTGGTGATTGCTATTGTACTTGTGCTCTTATAAATTAGACGGTTCTGTTACAACCATGGAGAAAAATTTGTAGGCCAACTGGTGAAGCAACCTCTATCCACGAAGCTCAAGGTCAGTTGTGTTTATGTACTACTAATACTTTGAATAGGTATAAGCTTTCAATCTAATCCTTGAAGACTATGGTACTAATAAATGGATATTGAAGCATAAGGTGACCACGCTGGAGCTATTTGGATAGAAGAATATTGAAATTGGTACCAAGGTTTGTGATGCGGCCTACAGAGTGATTGCAGTTCATCTAGAATGGAATTTGATTTTCCTTGTTGGGGAGGACAAAACACGGCTTGCATATGACATGAACAGGAGTAAAGTTCATGTCCTCCCTGCCTGGGCCATTGGCTATCCTAGAAGTACCTGGAAACTATTATGTATGAGCGGTGAACTTTACTACCTTCTTTATGTTCCCTTATTCATGGAGTCATTAGTAGTGCAGTAAAGGTGCATATGATGTATTTTGTTGTTACGTCATGCCTTTGTTCAGGTAGGAAGTTGTTTTGATTCTATATATAGGCCAATTTGGGCTTGGTAACTAAAGCAATGGTGAGTTGAATACCATTAATTCTGTTGCTTTGTGCAGCAAGAGTGTGAGTAGTTTTGAACAATTTTCCTACATTGGCTAAGGGAGGAAGAAGAGGGGTTCCATGGTGCATTGCCTACCAATCCGAAGGAAGCTTTGCCTTTGCAAGCAAGAGTGCCAATCTAAGGAGTGAAGCACATTTACCTCATTTTCATTACGTAAGTCTGTAGGGAGCAGAACCTTTATTCTGCTATGTTTGTACCACTTGTGTTAATTCATCAGTTGACACAATTCTTATGTTAGTGGCGATTGTTATTATAAAAAGTACTCTTCATTGTGGACATGATGAATGGTTTGTAATGATTATATCTGTATGGTGTGTGTTCAGCAAGTTATTAAGGCCCAGCTGAATTAGTACATAAATTGTGAAAACCAGATGCCATCACCGTCGCTATTCGTCTGATGCGGCAGGGGTTAATAGTGTATCACCGCCGAATCATTTAGTAACCTAACACCAACTTAAGGATCATCACAGGCGGATCGTACTACAAAGTGACAGTGACCATGCCCTATGACCAGACGGTTCATACGCTGAAGCGATGGTGATGTTTGCCTCGACACAGGCGGGTCATGCTCCAATGCAATGGAAACAAACCTGATCACGAACGGATCATAAGCCAATACGGCGGTGTTAGTGTATACCCACATAGGCGAGTCAGGGCCTAATGCGACATAAATAAGGATTTGATCACATATGGATCATAAGCTAATACGGCGGTGTTAGTGTATACACAGTTGGTCTCAGATGCCGACGATGAAGGCTATGACCATCACTGTCGACATCTTACTGCCAAGGCCAAAAATAGACTGCGATGGGTTTTACGACATGACTGTGAAATGTTTGAGTGTAGTAGTGAACCCCTCACAAATCCACCAGGAGATGGCCATAAACAATCACCAACACGTGCCAACCTTCACAAGTTGTTGCAAGCCATCTAGGTGGCGGCAACCACCACGAATAACAAAAGAAACCACAGCCGATGCAACCACAAGTGCCACTAGATGCACCAACGCGATGCAAATGCACCTGGATGCTCTCCTAACTCAATTGGATGATCAACAATCAAGAGAGAAGAGTGGGAGTGTTGTTTTGTCAGCTCTAGGGGTGTACAAGAATACAAATGGCCAATAGAATCACCCTAAGCTGACCAAGTTCTTTAAATAGGCGCCACATAAGCCACTAGACCATTATACACATGAAGGGGTATCGGGCCCTGGTCTAGATTGCTATAGGAGGGTCCGGTCCAACTCTTTGTCCAACTAGAGCTCGCCACATCGCCCTCTATTCAAATATAGTTGTTGCGCGTGCTCGGTGATCAACAGTAAACATCGGACCAGACTATCAAAGTAACATCCGGACTCAACGCAAGGGTGAGTCCGGAGTGCAACAGGGTGCCCAAAACAGGCTGGACCAAGTCTAGACCCTACAATCGGACGTGTAGTGGCATCCGGAGCGTTTTGGCTCCTCTCTGTCTCGCGAGAATAATTCTTCGGACACTTCCTGAGTTTGGATCGATTGACTGGACCAGACAACAGTAGAGTCCAGTCACTCATCGAGCACTCTCGTGCCACCACGTGCCCTCACGAATCTAGTGCCCCAACTAGACACTGCGAAGTTGGTATGGATGCGTAGCCGAGTAGGGTCCGGTCTGACTCAACTGCTGTTGCGGGACGGCGCACAGTGGTAGTAGCACGTTCGGTCACCCTGCACCTCCAGGGTCTAGTCCGAACACGTGAATAGCCCATAGGCTAGGGTTAGGCACCGAACCCACCACCCAGGGTCTGGTCCACCCAAACCTCAGAGTTCGGTCCACTGTTTTCAGTGTTTTCAACTCCAATCTCTTCACCCTTGTGCATGTTTACTAACTCCAAGTATCTCAACACATGTGTACATGAGTTAGCAACATTATTACCAAGGGTGTGTTAGCTCATTAGGTTCCAATGCACATGCAACAAGTTAGATCACCTAATAACACTTGATAACCGCCACTACTATAGGATTGATTTTGCATGACGTTGCACTTTAATTAACGGAGGTGGTCAAAAATTCAACCGCCTCGAAAAATACCGGACGATTAATGGAGGCGGTCACTTTTGTCTGCCTCCGAAAACTGATTTACGGAGGTGGACACCTTAAGACAACCGTCTCCAAAAATAATCTATTTTCGGAGGTGGGTAGCTAAAGATGCCTGCCTTGATAAAACAATTTCTGAAGGCGGGCACACTATAATGCCCGCCTCCAAAAAGGTTAAGGCCCAAAAGGCCCAGGCGAGCCCAATAACCGTCTTCGAATATAAATAGAAGAAGACTTAGGGTTTCTCCTCACTCCTCTCTTTCTCAGACTGAGCCCGAGCGGCACCCTTCCCATCGCGAGCCATGACTCCATCTTCTCCGACACCGAGCTCAAGCGACGCCCCTCCCTCTCCCTCCTCGCAACCTACCTTTCCTCCGATATTGAGCCCCAGCGTCGCCCCTCCTCCCTCCCTCTCCCTTCGAGACCTCCCTCTCCCTCCTCGAGACCTCCCTCTCCTTGCGACCTCCCGAGCGGCGTCCGTCTTCCCTCCTTGTGACCTCCCTCTCCCTCCAGTTGTGGGGGTCGCGCGACTCAGTGGTGGATCGAGGCGGATTCCGGTGGATCAAGGTGGGATCCACGAGCTCTGATGGTGGATCAAGGCAGATCAAGGTGGGTCGATGTAGATCAAGGCGGACGCGGCGGCGTACGACGGCGGGCGGCCCAATCTGGCGGCGTGCGGCCAGATCCCGTTAGCGGGAGGCCGGATCCCGGCGGCGCGCACAGTCTGGCGAGGATGCAGGCACCGGCAAGTGGCGGCGGCAGCGGCGTGTGGATAGGCTTGCCAGAGCCATAGATGGGCTCGGTGGGCTCATCAATGTGTTTTTCTTTTTTTCTTTTTCTGATTGATTAACCGAGGTGGGCAAAGCACCCGCCTCCTGTGGTCTGCGTATTAACTGTGACCTTTCAATGGAGGCGGTTGCTTTGTCTGCCTCCACAAATCCAAAAGGACCGCCTGCATAAAGATTATTGTAGTAGTGTGCGTCAACTATGATTTCTCCTCTTTTCATTGTACAGCTATCTATCCTAAACCCAATCACACCCTCTATGGTGTCTTGATTGGTAAAATAAAATCTTATTTATATTTTTGTCTTAATCTTCATAGGATTTTTGTTTTTCTCTTTCTTCTTTTCTAAATTGGAGCACTTGATCCATTTGCATCCATGAACATCATCATCTAGCTCCACCATTTAGACTTTGGACCATCCTATCCTAATCATATTATAGATGAAGGATTAGTCTAATAGATTTAATCAATTAGCTAAAATCAAACTATGGCTTTCAAGTGGAAAGACGTTTCTCTCCATTTCCTTGTAAAGGACTATGACCTGATCTGAACCTTGAATAACATTGTCACCCTCTACCAATTTTTATTATCCTTCTCTACTCTCAACTTGGCTGCCTGCAATGTCCTCTCTAGCCTCCAATAAACTAATTTATATTTATACTTAATAATAAAAAGACAAAATTTCTGCCTCTTTTTTCTATTATTTTGGTCTAGCCTCCCAAACTAATTTTGCACCCTTTTATAATAACAGAAGTGGAATAGGCCATGCCAAAACAAAAGAAAATATATCTGGACTTGGACTAGGACTCGAACACTTTGTGCCATACTTTTTTTTCATGCCTCTTTCTCCATATTTCTTTTACAGTACGAGTTCCATAAGAGCAACTCCAACGGTTTTGCATTTTTTGTTTGGCAAAAGATGGAGTTTGCCAACTCTCAAATCAATATGAGGAGGAGAAAAAAAAGGTTATCTCCAACGGTTTGGCAAAATTGACTTGCCAAAATTCAAAAAAGGAAACCCGGCGGCGCGGGAGGGAAGAGCGCACGCGAGAGTAGCGCGTGAGATGGAATGCCAAGCCGATCGTGAGCTTGCATATATGCCAATCCATCCCAGGATTTTGCCAAATTAATAAAAATACAAAGCTCATTTGCCAAACCGTTAGATAGGAGTTTTGTAGACTTTTTTGCAAAAATATGAATACAAAGCCTATTTGCAAAATCGTTTGGAGTTGCTCTGAGTATTTTTACGTCTGCCTGCCCGTCTTCCACCCGTGTTCTAGCTTTCCAGTCCGTACGTGTTTCGTCCACGTTTCAGCACATCCGCCCCTTCAAAGTCCTAGCGAGAAAAACACCCACGCTATTGTAAAAAAACGCCAAAAATACAATCCACACGAGTACACGACTACGAACTAAGGTCTCCTGTGACAGCAGAGCAACCGCGCATACTACGACGCATATGCTTTGCATCGTATAAAAGAAAACCATTTATATTTAAGTGTGTATAGCTCACAGGACCAAACAAACAAATGTAAAAGCATTGCATTGCATATATCATGTTCGAGAAATCCGCATTGATTTGCCTTTGAGCGTATGGTAGCAATGGAGCAGTTCGGAAATTTTAGTTTGCACATTATTAGGTTATTAGGTTTGGCAGTTTATCTGCCGACTTAAAAATGGTTGATACATAAATACTTTATTTTCTTTTTATTTCATCTCAGTCGTGGAATAATACTAGATAAAATGTTATAAATGATTAGGTCTAAATAATCATGAAGTGCTTATGATCATCTTGATTCGGCACTGCAATAACTAAATTGATTATAGTTCCTAAAGGATCTTGACACGAACAAACTTTTAGGGTCAGTTAGTACCGTAGTTTGCTATGTATAATCTTAGGCAAATGTAGAAATATCCTATTTGAAATCGCTTAAAAGTGGATTTTAGTTGCAGATGAAGACAATCGTGCAAATGCGTCGTGGTTGCGGCGATTTTCTCCCCGCATTAGGCTATGGACCGTGGAATTTGAATTGGATTCCTGATTTTTGGTACCGTGACTCTCACGCTACAGATGGCATACCGCACTGCATGGTGGGCATGGACAAAGCCGAACCTAACATGATCGAAGTGTGGCAAGTAAAATCAAAGACATACTTGCTGCAAAAGTTTGACAAAAAAATAAGACTAGACATAAGGGAACAGTGTTAAGAAAATGTGGCACGCTATAGTTGTGATAGTGAACTGAACAATTACCTAAAAAACTATAATAAAGTGACTAACTTATGACGTGAAAAGTTGTGGTTATAAATCAAATAGACCCTAAGTCTCACGGTCGTTTGAGGAGTCTCGAGAAAAAAGTGACTCTCGTTGCAACGTATGGACACGTTTGCTAGTGTTAACTAAAAATATTACCTCCATTCGCAAAAGAATGTAATTATAGGAACAATACCGCTCAAACTAGTTCAAGTTTAACTAAGTTTATAATAAACAGTATTAATATTTATATCTCCAAATAATTTATTATAAAAATATATTATGTTACTAATCTAATGATACTTATTTTGTCTCGTGAGTGTTAGTATTTTTTTATATAATTTTAGCTATGAAAATTCATTCTCTCGTGGACGGAGCTTCCCCCAGTAATTCCGAGAGCTTGAGCCATATATACACTTTACCAACGTTACATCATCATCATCATCATCATCCTAAACCTCACTCACTCGGCCACTCCTCCCCGGCAATGGAGGCCTCCGCCTCCTCCTACGCTTCCGCCCCTGCAGCGCTCCTCCCGCTGCTGGCTGCCCCGCCGCGCTTCCTCCACCTCCCTCTTCGCCGTCCCTCTGGCCGCCGCCACGGCTTCGCGATTTGGGGTGGGGGTGGCCTTTTGCTCCAGCCGCCGCTGCTGGGCCCCGGCTCCCGCGCCCGCTGTAGGACAACCTGCTGCGCGTCAAGCCCCGAGCAGGAGGAAGTGCTGCTCGGCGGGGCCTCGCTCGTTAGCTTGGCGGCGGTTGCTCTCCTCTCCGCTCTGCAGCTGATATGGTTGCGGTGGCGCAGTGCGAGGCACTGGGATTTCCCGGAGGTGAGCTTGTAGTAGCGATTTCGTGGATTAATGCTTTTTGCACAATTATTTAGTTAATGTTACATAGTCTGGAGGCAGAGTTGCTTGAATTGATTTTGCAACATAGTGTTTTCTGCCTTTTAAACTCTCTCCCTTTCCTTTTTTTTGAGAATTGTGCTAACGGAACACTACATCAGTTTTTGAGCATTACATTACAGAAACTATTTGCTAACTCGGATCGATCTTCTAATTTCGCAGGTTTTACATGAACATGACAAAATTAATGTAAATAAGGCCCTTGGTCCATCAAAAGCAATGTATGACAGTAATTTGGAAGCACAACTAACTCAGGATAGTCACTGGCTTTCAGAGCCTTGTGTTTCTGGAAGAATTTCTGTTGCTGAAATGCATCCCAAGGCTGGTAACTTTCCCTGTGCGAACACTGTACATAAAGAAACACAGGCTTGTTCTGTAATTACTCCTTGGATATCTCCAGATATACCGTTATATATTTCTAGACCTGAAGAAGTTAGTTGCTCAACTCCAACTGCAAATAGTTCCATAGAAATGGATACAAGTCTTCCTGTGATGCCACATTCTGTATCACAAGGGCAAGATAAATCCAAGTATTTATCTAACAGAACAGGCCAGGTAGCTGGGCTACCATATCAGTTTTTATCCCTTTCAGGACAAAAGAAAGAGGCACAAAATAGTCAAGGTCATAATGATAAGCAAATAGATACCAAGGATGCTAATTTAGTTGGATGCCCTCAGAGTGATCAAGAGGAACATCTTGATTTTACATCCCTTTCATCCTTTGAAAGAGTAGAAGAAGATCATCTTAATTTTGTTCCCCTGGCCAGCTACTGCAATTTACTTGAACCTGGGAAAGTGATTGAATTCACCTACTCTAATGCAGGGAGCTCTTATTTGGCAGCAGGTTTTACTTTTGAATTCATGTATTCTTCTTGGTACTTAGTCTGCTGAAATAATTTATTTATTTTTCATATCTCCTTTGGAATGATGTTGGCCCATTTCCTCTGAAGCATACTCTATATTCAGGACGCTTTGCTCCAGTTGCATGCTTAAGGGAAGTTCCAGTGAGTAAACAAGTGAAAGCTGTGAAGGGCCATGATGGTGGCTGGAACATTTCTAACATACTAAACAAGGAGAATCCAGATAACTTCGCTCCAGTAAAGAGAGGGGGATCGAAGGGCACAAAGGATACATTAGATTACTTGAGGATATACAATAGTTTCTTAATTGATGGAAGGTAACATATTTTATGGATAATCATTGTGACACTTCTGTGCCTGGAGCTCCAGTTAACTCTATGCAGTGTTAATTTCTGATGATGCAAATTTTCTGGTTTAAACATCTATTTGGTATTTTCAGGTTGAAGGACTGCATGGATTTGTTAGAAAGCATGGAAAAAAATGGACTGCTTGATATGAAGAAGGTAAATTACCTTTTCTGATAGTTTATTTTTTTATGGGCATGAGTTTTACAATTGGCCTTTTGTAACAAATAAAAGTATATATTATCCAATTCTATGATTCTCTAATTCTTTTTTTTTAACATAAGATTCTCTAATTCTAATCATGCACTATGGAACCGTCTAATGTTCATCCTTCAACTATTGATTCTGGAACAAATAATCCCCTGAACTTAAATCATCTTGATTATGTGACATGGCAACAGGTCAGTTCCAATGGAAGAAACTCAGGAACATGTTTAGAACCACATGCTAGGCTATTTTTCATCTCTTCTCTCTTTCTTGTCTTTTTACCTTCATCTCTTTTTCTCTGTGTGCTTGAGCTAAGTGTCGTTCATGATTGAGCCTTGTCTCAGTTCTGCCTATTTGTTTGCTGCCAGCTTGCCACTACCTACTGAGCTCAGTGGTGGCAGCTTATTAGGCTTTGGCGAGTGCTATTGTGTTGCTTTCTCTTGAGCGAAGGGTTTGCCCTTGGGGATACCAGGTGCAATGCTTACCATTTGGGATGGGGGCTCAGGTTTGGTGATCTCTGAGAAGCTGGTTAAACCACCGTGCTAGGTTTGGGGAGGTCCTATTCTCGTGAGAAGGAAATAGGAGCTCCAGATCTTCGTTGGGCTGCGTATCTAGGTTCCCAGAATCCATGATCTGGAACATCCCAATGATGGAGTTTTAATTGCCTTTCATGACGAAGAGGACGAAGAGACGATGGAGGTAGGAGTAGACATTTGATGCTGACCACTGTCTACCAAGATGCCATGTTCAGCAATTTAATATTTTAGTGCCTACTAAGACAGTACAACGTCCGAAACTAGGCTCCTTTTTTGTGTGTAGGTAGGCCTGGACAAAAAAACTCATAACTCGCTAGCTCGCTCGACTCGCTCGTTAGTGGCTCGGCTCGAGCTCGGCTCATTTGAATTTTAAATTAACGAGCCAGCTTGATCTAGCTTGGTTAATTAACGAGCCAGCTCGTGAGCCGCTCACGACCCAAGGTAATTCACATGACAACAACTGCAATCGGCCCATATATCCCTCGGCCTAGCCCAATATGGTAAAACCCTAACCAATACAACTTTAATCAGTCCACATATCCCTCTGCACTGCTGCCGCACACAACTTTAATCAGTCCACATATCCCTCGATTAAACACTAAAATCCTAGACTAATAGACCCCACGGGCATGGCCCAACACACGGTTCATTCTTCAATACTGTATGGTTGAATGAAATTGATCAACGGATGATGATGGATCATCGTCATCGATGATAGCATACTTTCCATTGTAAAATTCATATATATTTTGTTTATTTCATTTTGAATATGCATGTGATGTGTTTTTGTGCTTTGGCTCGCAAGCCAAACAAGCTAGCTCGAGCTTGCTAACGAGCCGAGCTGAGCTAGTCTTCTGGCTCATTTGTATAACGAGCCATAACAAGTCAAGCCATAACGAGCCGAGCTATAACGAGCCGGGCCAAAACGAGCCGAGCTAGCTCGATATCCAGTAGGGTGGAGGGGTGGGGGGCTCATGGTCAAAATGACACAACTTCAAAGAGTGGAGGAGATGATTTACTCTTTTTCCTATAAATGTCTTCAAACTCCTAATTTCCATTTGTTTTTAGATACACCATGCCAGCTTTTTCAGTATGTGTAAGAAGCAAAGAGCTGTCTTGGAAGCTCTTCGCTTTTGCAGATTGATTGTCAACCCCAAAATAAGTACCTTCAATATGCTTTTGTCGGTGTGTGCTAGTTCACTAGATTTTGACGGTAACTGCTCTAACCTTGAAGTTTTAGCATTTCTTGTTAGATGTGCCAGAGTTGGCACAGAAGCATGGAACATGACCAAATATTTTTACCTTTATATAGGAGCGCTCCAAGTTATGGAGCTCCTAAAGGAAGCTGGGCTAAAACCTGATTGTAAACTTTACACAACGCTGATATCAACTTGCGCAAAGTGTGGAAAAGTTGATGCCATGTTTGAGGTAACTAAGCCACATAGTTAGATACAGGTGATTTCCTTTTAAAATTTAGTAATAGACACTCTATATTTATATTTCAGGTATTTCATGAGATGGTCAGTGCTGGTGTAGAGCCAAATGTTAACACATACAGTGCATTAATTGATGGCTGTGCTAGAGCTGGGCAAGTGGCTAAAGCATTTGGTGCTTATGGGATTATGAGTTCAAAGGTGATACTGTTTTGTCTGATGGATTTGATGTTAGATGTGCTCGCACTTTGGCTATATAAATGTTACTGAAGCTATAGCAGTCTATGACCCTCTGTAAGGGTTTCATACGTGTTAAACTTACTGGGTCGTACCTGCAGTAGAAGGTGAAGCCAGATCGAGTTGTCTTCAATGCTTTGATCAGTGCTTGTGGTGAATCTGGAGCTGTGGCTCGGGCATTTGATGTTTTATCAGAAATGACAGCAGAATCCTCGGAATCTAAAGGATCCAAACCAATCATTCCTGATCATGTTACTGTTGGAGCGCTGATGAAGACATGTATTCAGGCGGGCCAGGTTCTTTACAGATTAAACATTGTTTTGAAAATGCAAAATTGGAAAAGTAGTATATGCATCCAAAATCAAGTTGTGTTCATCTTGTTCCTATAGGCTGATAGAGCTCGTGAGGTGTACAAAATGCTTCAGGAGTATAATATAAAGGGTACCCCAGAAGTTTACACAATCGCATTAAGAAGCTGTAGCTTGACTGGTGATTTAGGGTTTGCACTGAAGATATATGAAGATATGAACAAGATTGGAGTAAAACCTGACGAGGTGCTATTTGTTGCTGATAACCTTAAAGTATGAAAAAACTAATGTGCTCCCTTTGTCTTATTTATTTGTTTTTTTTATTTTCATGAACTACAGATGTTTTTGAGTGCTCTAGTCGATGTAGCTGGCCATGCTAGGAGGGCAGATGCTGCCTTTGAAATAATGAAAGATGCAAGAGCAAAAGGTTTACTCATTGGAACAATTGCATACAGTTCGTTAATGGGGGCTTGCTGTAATGTAAGTTGTGTATACTGTTGCATGGAAAGCACATCTAGGATTTTAACTGTGACATGCATCTTGTTCAATAACTCTATATTTTTATAAGTAATGTATAACTTGCATAGGTAACTCTGTCTTGTTACTTGCATGTTACATTCCTTTTTTTCCCCCTTCCTAATTCACTGATATATTACCAATATTCCTTTTAGCACATCATGATTTGAGGACTGCTGTTTCAGGCGGAGGACTGGAAGAAGGCACTGCAGCTATACGAGGAGATCAAGTCTATTAAATTGACCCCATCAGTTTCAATGATGAATGCTTTGATCACCTCTCTGTGTATGTCTAAATTTCTCCTATGTAAACAAATCACCAGGCACTGGTGTGTTGGTTGGGGTTAGCCTAGCCCCTAGCTTGCCTAAGAAAAGGAGTGGCTCCTAAGTTGATTTGACCTCACATAGGCAGTAGCCTAGCTTCTCGCCACCACCTGTTTAGAAGGCCAGCTATACCAAATTTTAAGCATTTATACCTAATCTATCTTTCAGTTATCTATAAAAGCTGATGTGACAAATTAATAGAGATATGAAAGTGGCATCACAAACTTACACATTATCTAGTGAAAATTCTCTATACATAACTGCTATAGTCTGTGAGTTTTCCCTGACCTAAGTGTGGCTTCATTCAAGCTTAAGGATATACTGAGTTAGTTTTCAAGTTCAGTTGTCCGAGTCACAAATTAAGGAGAATCCATGGGATTTACATTGCATGAACACGCATAATGGCTAGTTGTCCTTTTCATTTGAATCTTGTCCTTTATGTGTGCAAATAATGATGTTTCCATGCTTTTTATTGACCATGAAATGAAACTACAGGTGATGGTGATCAGGTCTTAAAGGCTGTTGATATCCTTAATGAGATGAACAGATTAGGGGTCCATCCAAATGAGATAACGTACTCAGTCTTATTTGTTGCTTGCGAAAGGTAATAATTCTGAGCATGAACTTCACCTTTCCATTTAATTTTTTGTGTTCTTCAGATACTAACAGCTGACATGTAGAAATGGTGAAGCACAACTAGGTTTGGATTTGTTTGAACAATTAAAAATGGATGGCATTGGCATCAATCCCACCATTATTGGTTCTCTTACTGGTAAGGTTGTTTCCCCGCCTTTTGATGTTATATTATAGGATAACTTGCATTTTTTTTGTTTCTTCAACCTACTTATTTGCCCTTTTATTTTGTGTCCGTCTACTGGGAGTCTTTTTATTTGTTATGCTCAAGGATTTATGGCGTAGCCTAGTCGTTACCTAGGCATCCAAGTGCTAATAAAACCTGGGCATCCCCGTTGCCATGACCAAAAATTAGCAAAATGCCAGAGGAGGGAAGGCGGAAGAGATAGGGGATGAACTGGAGGAGGACTGGGAAGGCCAAGCACTCGTCTCTTCTCCCATCCCCATCGACTCCAGATGCTATGGCCATCGCAAACTTCTGCAAACTCAGACATCTGGGAGGGGCAGCAGCCAGCAGCAGTCAGAAACTCTTGATCTGTGATCTGCAGACAATTGCAGGGGATCTGGAAGGGGGCGGGACCAGGAGTGAGCAAAGGGAGGGGGAGAGCCGGAGAGGTAGGATTAGAAGGAATTGTTGTGTGCGGCAGCAGTGCATAAGAATTGGAGGAGGAGGGATAGGAGGTAGGATTAGAAGGAATTGTTGTGTGCGGCAGCAGTGCATAAGAATTGGAGGAGGGATAGAGGTAGAGTCACGCAGAGAGGGGCAGTGGCTGTGGTGCTGGAATGCTTGTTGATGATTTTTTTTTGAGTCGTGAATACAGCAGGGGAGACCACCACTGTAGATTTTATTTTATTGAAAAACAACAACAACAACTACTACTACTACTACTGTACAAAGAGGTCAAAGAGCTGCACAAAGGGAAGACCAAAGAAAGGAGGCCCGAGCAAGGCCAAAGAAAACAAACTCAGCCAAAGAGGTCAAGAAGGAGAAGAAAAGCTGTTCTTTTGGAATCGCAAAATCTAGAAGCTTGAAGCCTAGCCTCGTCAAGGAAATTTTGTCTCCAAGAATCAAAGGAGGGGCGGCCACGATCGAAGATAAAGTTGTTTCTCTATTTCCAAATCTGCCATGCCCCAATGATGAAGAACTCCATGAAGAAAGGATTCAAAAATTGTTGTTTGGCTTGAATCATCATCTGGAAGAAGCTAGTGGTGAAATCCCATTGAATTCCAAGGTGTTGCCAGCAAGCTTGACTAAAAGGGCAACCGAAGAAGAGATGAAAAGCAGTTTCTTCCATATTGTTGTTGCAAAGGACACAATTGTAGTTGTTTCCTTCCAGCTTGTGCCTTCTCCTTTTGAGAATATTTCTTGTATTTAGTCTATCCATTAGAAGCAACCAAGAAAAAACTCTGAGCTTGTTGCAGCACTTGGAGTTCCAAATCCAAATGAAGGGGGCAGGTGGGTGAATATTACTGAAGGGGAAATTGTAGAACCTAGAAGAGGTGTAGGTACTGTTTCCCCAAATGTAATGCCAAGAATCCTTAGCTCCCTGTTGCACCTGAAATGTTTGAAAGTAATCTTGCAGACTTTGATATTCTTGATAAGCTTGCTCAGAAAGAGGAAGATGAAACTGCATCTCCAGAGTGTTGTTTGTCAGAAACTGAGCAACTGAGATGTTTTTGTTTTTTGCAAAGGAATACAGCCTTGGGTACTTGATTTGCATAACATTATCATTCCAAAGGTCAGACCAAAAGAGGACAGTAGATCCATCTCCAATCTTGCAGTTAGCAATTCCTCTAAACAGATCACAAAGTTTTAAAATATCCTTACACCAAAAGGAACCTTTGTCAGTTGTGGCATGGGGGACCTGACCATTTGAATAGTGGACACTCCAGATAAGTTTTACCCAAGGAATGTCTTTCTTGTTATAGAATTTATCAAGGTGTTTGAGAAGGAGAGCATTGTTTTGGCTTCTAAGATTGATTATTCCAAGTCCTCCTTTTCTTTTGGGCTTACAACACTTCTTCCAGGCCACTAAAGGTTTTATCTTAGCATTGCTGTCAGATCCTCTCCATAAGCAGTGTCTTCTTGCTCTATCAATATACTCTAGAACAGCTATTGGAATCTGTAGGGTGCACATAGCATATGTGGGTAAGGAGGAAAGAACTGAATTGACCAATTGTAGTCATCCAACATGAGTCAAAAAATTAGAGGTAGCAGTGAGTTTCCTTTCTGTCTTGCTCATTATAAAACCAAAATGTTCTACTCAGGGTTTGGTGGTTCCCAAAGGTAAACCAAGATAAGTGAAGGGAAGAGATTCAAGTTTACAACCAAAAACTCCTGCCAACTGCTGAGCTTTTTCATCAGATAGGTTTAAAGGAACTAGACATGACTTTTTATAGTTGACTCTGAGCCCTGTTGATTGGGAGAAAGATTCCAACAAGCCTTTCAGGGTGAAGAGTTCACGTTGAGATGCTTTCATGATTAAGATTGTATCATTAGCATATTGAATGATAGGGTACTGGTCCAGCTCAGAGGAGGGGATGGGGACTTCAAAGAGGCCATCACGGTGCCCTTTGTTGATGATGCATTGGAGTAAATCAGCAGCTAGGACAAACAGCAACGGAGACAATGGATCACCTTGTCTGACACCCCGTCGGCAGTGAAAATGTTTACCTGGAACACCATTTAGCAGAATGGAGGAAGAGCCTGAATCCAAGATCCTTTGAGTCCAATCAATCCATTTATCAGTAAAACCCAAATGCTTCATTACTTGTAAGATTGTGTTGTGCTCTATAGTATCAAACACCTTTGTAAAGTCTAGTTTTAAAATGATGATTTCCCTTTTAGAGTGTTGACATTGATAGATGTACTCATAGGCCCAAGCAAGACAATCTTGTATTGTTCTAGATTTGATGAAGCCGTATTGATTTGTATGGATCAGGGGTATAATCTTAGCTTGTAGTCGATCAGGAAAAAGCTTTGTGATGATCTTTAAGACACAGTTCAAAAGGGAGATAGGCCTAAAGTCATTGACACTTGAAGGGTTGTTAACTTTAGGAATCAAAGTGATGAATGAACTATTTATGGCTTCCAAATTCAAAGTGCCATTGAAGAAGTCAAAACACAAGGTATAGACATCCTCTTTTATTATGTCCCAACAACTTTTTAGAAAGAGACCATTAAAACTATCTGGACCTGGGGCTTTGTCAGTAGGCATTTGCTTGATGATTTTATCAATGTCATGGGTGGAAAATGGACTTGATAAGTGGTCCAAATCCTCCCTTGGTTGGATCAATTGTCCAAGGTTGTAAAGCATCCTAGGGTTGGCAGAGCAACCCATTCTCTTTTTGTATTCTTCTAAAAGCACAACAGCTTTCTCATTGTGGTCTGTCACAGTTCTTCCATCCTCAGTTTCAAGACTAGTAATGGTGTTCAATCTATACCTCTCAGTGGTAGCAGCATGGAAAAACCTTGTACCTTCATCACCAAATTTAGTCCATCTCACAGTATATCTCTTCTTCCAATATTCTTTTCTGTATCTTAGCAGTCTTTAGGATGTGGGCCTTTAAAATTGTTCTGAAGTTATGCTCTTGGGTATAAAGAGTTCTTTGTTCTTCTAAAGCATCCAGAACTTCCAAAGTACTATTGCAGTTTTTTATCAAGTTATTGAGATTTGACAAGCCTTTACTCCATCTCTTGAGGGCTGCTCTTAAGAGTTTGAACTTTGCAGTGATTCTAGAGGCACTGTTTGAGGCAATGACATTTGTGTTCCAAACGAAATTGACTAGATCAAAAAAGCCAGGATGGTCAACCCAGAAGTTTTCAAATATGAAGACTTGGGCCTTTGGGATGGAAGTGCCAATTTGAATTTTACAAGGAATGTGATCAGATGTTGGCCTGACCATTGGGAGGAGGAGAGTGTTAGGAAAGTTACAAGTCCAGTTAGCAGAGGTGAAAACCCAGTCAATTTGCTCTAGAAGTGGATCATTTTGCATATTGCTCCAAGTGAAATTTCTTCCTTTGAGAGGAATCTCAAGTAGCCCCAGGTTGCTGATTATCTCATTGAAGATCATGATGTCATTCATGTTGGCTCCATCTTTGTTCCTATTAGAGACAGATCTGTAGAAATTGAAATCACCCATAATCATCCAATTGACGTCATCATCAATTTGAAGGTTGTTAAGCCATTGAACAAAGTCATCTCTCGCAGGTCCTTGACAGGGACCATAGACAGTGGAAAGGGTCCAAATTTGACCACTATGAGTAGAGGTAAATTGGACTATCACAGCAAACTTGTTGATTTGAATAATCTCACCAGTGAAAATGGAGCCATTCCACCCCATCAGAATACCGCCAGAGGCCCCCTCAGAGGGTGAATAAGCAAATTTATCGAAACGTTTAGGAGCAAGTTTCTTGATATAAGAGTGATCATAGTGATCACGTTTAGTTTCCTGAATACAAAAGATGGCACATGCACTCTCTTCAATTTTTTCTTTAATAGCATTACACTTGTCCTCTGAATTTATTCCTCTGATATTCCAGTTTAGAATGCTCCAGGTTCTCTTTGTTCTGTCAATGTTGCTATTATGCATTGAAACACACTTGAAAGTGTCATCCATTATCTGCCCGAAGGGAAACCAGAGAGAAGCAAACCAAGCCAAAAGCTATAACAGGAAGCACAAAGGACTCCAGACCATGAGAAAATCCACACACAGATGAAAAAATGAAGTACCAACTGTAGCTCCCAGTCACGGCAGTTGTTGAAAGCAATAACCATAACTGAAAGAGAGTAGCAGTAGGAGATACTGATTTCACACATCTCATAAGGCTGACAAGAGTATAGAGAACCACCCATAAACTTGATACCGCAGGATAGACCAGGGCATTCCCTGACAAAAGTGGGACTAGAGGGACTTCGATTCATTGGCCACTTAATTGTATATCTTGAGCGACACTCCTGCTTGGGCCAGCTTCAGCTTCAGGCCTTGATGCGAGGAGCAGCTCAGCCGTCACCTCCGAAGGAGCAATACGGCACGTTTCTGTTGCCACTTTCTGAATTTCTACAATAGGGATCTCAGGAAAGATACCACCAATCTCTTTGTACTTAGAAATATCAGTGAGCCCCGGGAAATCAATGGCTTGACAAACAGGAGGGAGCAATATGTTACCCAGAAGATCAGATTGAGACTTGACTTTCTTAATCTTGGTCTTATTTCTGGCAGCTGGTTTCTTTGAAGGAAGCACAGTAGGCTTATGGCCATCCAATTTTTCAATGAATCTTGGGCTCCTTCTAAGTTTCCGTGTGGAGGTAGGGGTGTTGCATTTCCTTTTCCTTGCCACTTTATCCTTGCATCTTTCCATGCTTGAGGTATCGATTGGTTGAACTGAGGCATATTCTTCAGGGAGGTCAACGAAGATGTTGCCATGATCTGGAGTGGGTTCTACAAAGACAGTCTGCTTGTTAAAGCTTTTTTGCTTTGCCTTTGTACTTCCTTCTAAAGTAGACTCTCATGACGGGCGCAGTTCTGGTGTAAGGACCAGTCGAGTGAACCTGGATGCTTGGCAGAGGTTGCTGATTATCAGAGACTTGGCTTAACTGCAGCAAGCTTGAAGGGTCAGCAATAGTAAGAGTGGATTTCTGAGCAGGGGCATTGATGACAATGTTGATTGAACTAATCCCCAAAGCAGCAAGATCAATTTGGATAAGAGAGTTTGGAATGGCCAAGCCCCCCATGATTCCCAAGTGTTTCAGACCAGCAGCCAGGAAATTGTAGATAAACTCTCTTTGCTCCCCGTCTCTTTGTTCCTCTGTCAAATTATTGTCCATGATAGGCACAAGAAGATCGTTGGTTGCAGGAACTTGGTTTTGGTCAGTTTCCTTTTGGTTTATCATCATGACATTTGGAACATGTTCATCTTGATTAGTTGTTAAGCTGTTATCCATAGCAGACAAAGTTGGACAGCCGACTGTAAGATCTTTGTTATGTTGAATAACTACTAGGTTGTTTTTCTCCACAGCCTGCTTATCAATATTGACATGAAGGATGGCAGTGGCAACAGAGGATGAGGCAGCATCAACCATAACAGCAGGAACTTGGTCTCTCAGACTATCAGAGGGAGTGCGAAGGGTCTTGACCTGAGACCCGAATGGAGAAGGCAAGTGGTCAGCCTGCACATTGGGCCCAAGAGACCAATGAGTTGAATTAACTTCTCTATTTCCATCCTGCGCTTCATCTGAGGGGTGTGAGCGGGGCTTAATGGCCCAATGTGCAGGCTGACCTTTCCATCCTGCGCTTCATCTGAGGGGTGTGAGCGGGGCTTAATGGCCCATTTACGCCTGAGGTCGAAGCGTCGCTCGACACAGGTTCGAGCTCGGTGCCCATAGTTAAAACAATAAATGCAGCGAGTTTCCTCCTCGCAATATTTAACCAGATGAGCCGGGCTTAAGCAATTGAAGCAGAGGCGTGTTGTAGGATTTGGGGAGAAGTTAAATTGATCACCTTGAAGCTGTGACCCAACAATAGGCCTCTTAGGTGGCTGCAGGTTGGCGGCAGAACCATAATTGTTGTTAATGCGAAGATCACTTTTGAGTTTTTGAAAGATCTTTTGAACCGGGACATCAGACTGCCTGTTCTCTGAAGAATGAGTACGCCCAGTAGCGGGATTGAGGGAACTAAAGGCTCCCTGATCATTGGGAACATCAAGCACACCAGGATCATTTGAGTCAATAATGTGAGCTTGAGTAGCGGGATGATCAGAATTTTTTTCAGTCATTGCACGATGGGCCGAAGAAGAACCAAAAACTTTGCTAGGATCCCTCGTAAGAGGGCAGAAAAAATTCCCAATCTTGAAGAGAGCTCCGTAGGGGCTGATTTACGAATTGGCGAATCTTGAATAAGCTTTTTGTGGAAGGAAACCTTCTTTGAAGACATTTTGCGCTTGTTCTTGCGATTGAGAACAGCTGACCAGCTATCCTCTTCTTCTTTTTCCCATTTTTTCCTTTCAAGTTCCCAGTTTTCACCTCCATCTCGCCACGAGAGGGCTACGGGTAACAGATAGGTCAGACAACATGCCAGGAAGGATATATGGGCTGGCTGGTGGACTGGGCCTTTCTTAGTGTCTTGTCCTTCTTTTCTTTTCTTTTTTCTTTTCCTTTTTTCCTTCCTCCATGCTGCTGCTCTGAAGTTTCTTATAATCATATGGCGTTGCCTTGCCTCACTTTATGATCGACGCGTCACCTAGGTGATTGGAAATGGATGGTTCTCCATGTCTCACCTTACCGCCTTAAGAACCTTGGTTCTGCTGCTATATTTGAAATTGAACTACTCTTGTCTTTCGGTCTTCCTACTGACATGACTTCTCTTCAGGTTTGTGTCTTCAAATGTTCGACAATGATTTCTCACTTGGAAATATTATTGTCAACTTCAGCTCAGGGAAACCACAGATTGACAACAAATGGTATGCTTCTCACGGTCTCGTTAGACCGTCTTATAGTCTCTAATATGTATTCAGAACCTAATGCTTGGTTCAGTTGTTTAGATTACCGCTTAAGCTAAATTGACATGAAACAACCATACATAGTTGACAGAGCCTTTATATAGTAGATGAAAACTTGTTTTACTTTCTCAAATATTTTTTTTGCTGTAAAACAAGTTCTGGTTGGCCTTTGCAGCTAGTCTAGGATGAGGTCCATGATGTTGAGGAGTATATAGGCTATTCGGGAGCAAACTAAAAAGGTTTCAGCAACCAGGAAGCCATGTTGATATGTGATCAAGTGTAGTTACCACTAGATGTGTAGTGCAATGTGATTTCGAGTAGCCTAGTCCTTAAAAATGGGCCGCAGTCAGTTGTCATCCCTCATGAATGTCATGCATCATCCTCAATCAGCATGGCAGCAGCAAAAACCACACCTTTACATTGTTAAGAGTATATGGGAAATCTCCATGTGGTAGATTACGGTTGACTGTAATCAAGCAGTAGAATCATTCACTCATCTACATTAAACATTCTAGTCTTTCTACATACATGAATGTCATATGAATCAATCATCCTTTTAAGGGTGTTATAGTCATTATACTAGTCTAGGGTCTCCATTTGGGGCTGTTCAATGTTGGATTATGAGTGTATTAGGCCCATGAGGCTAGGCCCATGTATGGTTACCTATATAGCTACCCTTCTAGGGTTAGCCCAAATCAATAGAGACACACATTCTAACATGGTATCAAGCTAGGGTTTCTTTCCCTTCCCACCCTTCCCCTGCCCAGCCGCCGGCACCTCTCCTGGAGCTGCCGCCGCCGGCCATGGCCGGCCGGCCTCCTTCCCCTCCTCCTTCTACCTACACCCACTTCCCCTCTCTTCCCTCCCCATGGTCTCATGTTGTGGCTCCCCCTGCCCGGCCTGCCCCTGCAGGCCCGCCAGCGCCGCCCCTGCCCCCCCACAGCGCCGCCGCTGCCCTTGCCGCCGGCGCGGGCCCAGCGGGTGCGGGCGCGGGGGAGGATGCTGCCGTCGCCGGGGCTACTGCTGTAGCTGAAGACGTCTCCCTGGCGGCTGCGGGTGCCTCCCTGGCGGCTGCAGGCGCGCACGCCCACGCCCTTCCCTGCACCACCGCAGGACCGGCGCCTCTCCAGGCCGCTCTGGCTGGTCTCCTGGGCGCGGACGCCGGGGCCATGGGCGCCGACCATCTCCAAGCCGCCCTGGCTGCCCTCCTGCGCGCCGGCAGCCCACCCGCGCCTGATGCCGCCACCATCGCCCGGGCAGCCATGGCCGCTACTGGGGGTCTGGCACAGGGGGTCTTCCCTGCCTCACCACCGCCACCTCGGCTCCACGGCACCGACTCCGACTCCGCCCTCGCCGCTGCGCTTGTCTCTGCCCGGGCAGCGGCCGCAGCGGGACAGGCCCGTGTCCGTGCGGCTGCCCTAGCCTGGGAGCGCGAGCGAGATGCCGCTGATGCTCTGGCCCGCCAGATCGCCGAAGCGGAGCACCTCCTCGCCCCTCACACCCACCACGACATCGGCGCTGCTTCCTCCGGCTCGACGGGCCACCGCGTCTCCACCACCGCGGTCCTCTGGCACGATCCGGCCGATCCCCTCGTGGCCTAGCTCCACTACCAGGCCGGGGGTGTGCAGAACATCCGCCTACTCATCCCAGTCATGCTCGAGCCCGAGTCCCCCTCCTACGCTCGTTGGCGGGACCTGGTCCTCCTCACCCTCCGCCGTTACGCCCTCGACGATCACGTCCTCGCCGATGCCGCTGTCACGGCCCAGACCCCCTCGTGGCTGCTCCTTGACAGCATCGTCCTCTCCTGGATCATCGGGACGATCTCCCTCGACCTCCACGACCTCGTTCGCAACACGTCTGACGCTTGCCAGGCATGGCTGGCGCTCGAGGGCCAATTTCTGGGCAATACTGAGGCCCGGGCTCTGTGGCTCGATGCGAGCTTCCGCACCTTCGTCCAGGGGGACCTTGCCGTGGGCAAGTTCTGTCGGAAGATGAAGGCCATGGCCGACTCCCTCGGCGACCTGGGCTGGCCCGTGGAGGATCGCATCCTCATCCTCAACGTCCTCCGCGGGCTTAGTGACCGCTACGCCCACCTCCGGACATGGATCACCCGCCAGCGCCCCTTCCCCACCTTCCTGCAGGTCCGTGACGACCTTGTCATGGAAGAGCTTGCTCAGGGTCTCCAGCCAGGGTCTACCTCTGTGTCGGGCTCCTCGACCTCCTCGGCAGCCCTTGCTGCTACACCACCACGTCCGTTCGCTCCCCCGCGTCCGTCCGCTCCGCAGCCGTCGTCTCTCCTTGGTCCCCCTCCCTCTGGGCCGAGCGGGGGTGGGGGGGCGTGGCGGCCGCCATCGCCGTGGCACTGGACGTGGGGGGCCATGGCGGGGGCACCCATGCGCCGACGGCACCACAGGGCACACCATGGCCTTCCTTCCAGAACCCGTGGTCCGAGCGCATTTATATGTGGCCCTTCCACGCTCCCGGTGGCGAGCCTCGTCCACCAGCGGCCATGTTCACTGGTGCTCCACCTTCCGGCGTCTCCCCTACGTCACCGGCACCCTGCCCGGGGTTGCCGGTCGGGACCAGGCGGCATTGGCTCGTTCGTTCAGCACTATGGGCCTGACACCTCCTGTCGGACCTGAGTGGATCGCTGATTCGGGAGCCACCTACCACACCACCCCTGACCCTGATATACTTTCCTCTGTCCATTCTCCCTCTTCTTCTCTCACTTCGTCCATTATGGTCGCAAATGGTTCGTGTCTTCCTGTCACATCTGTGGGTACCGTCGGTGCTCATGGCTCCTTTCGCCTTCCTGATGTTCTTGTTGCTCCTTCTATGGTTCACAATCTTCTTTCTATTCGTCGTTTTACAGCTGACAATTCCTGTTCTGTGGAATTCGACTCTTTTGGTCTTACTGTAAAGGATTTGGCTTCCCAGCGTCCTTTGCTCCGATGTGACAGCACGGGGCCCCTTTACACTCTTCGCTTCCCGGCGGCTACTTCATCTTCTTCGCCGTCCGTTTTGTCAGCTGCTTTTGCCGCCTCTACTTCCTCTACCACTTGGCATCGGCGCCTCGGCCATCCTGGACGTGATGCCCTGATGCAGCTCAGTCGTAGCTCCGGTCTTCCATGTACTCGGGCTCATGATGAGCATTTATGTCATGCGTGCCAATTGGGCCAACATGTTCGTCTTCCTTTTCATAGTTCTTCACATGCGGCCCGCATTTTTGATCTTGTACATTGCGACCTATGGACATCTCCTGTTATCAGTATTTCTGGTTATAAGTACTATCTTGTGGTGGTCGATGATTTTTCTCATTATTCGTGGACTTCTCCCCTACGTGCAAAGTCTGATACTTTTTCCACGCTCCTTCATTTCTTCGCTTGGGTGTCTACACAGTTCGGCCTCACCATCAAGGCCGTTTAGTGTGACAATGGTCGCGAGTTTGATAACTCCACCTCCCGTGTTTTCTTCCTCTCTCACGGTGTTCAGTTGCGCATGTCTTGCCCATATACCTCCTCACAGAATGGCAAGGCAGAACACATGATTCACACCACCAACGATATCGTGCGCACCCTTCTGTTTCAGGCGTCTCTTCCTGCTCGCTTCTGGGCTGAGGGCCTGCACACCTCCACCTACCTCCTCAACCGTCTTCCTTCCGCTGCCTGTCCCGCTCCTATGTCACATCACGCTCTTTTCGGTACCCCTCCTCGGTACGATCACCTTCGAGTCTTCGGGTGTGCGTGTTACCCCAACACCGCTGCCACTTCTTCCCACAAGCTGGACCCCCGCTCGACTCTCTGTCTTCCTCGGATACTCCCCGGATCACAAGGGGTACCGGTGTTTTGATCTTACTTCCCGACGGGTTCTCATCTCTCGCCATGTGCTGTTCGATGAGTCCGTCTTCCCCTTCTCCAGCCCACCCACCATCACTCCTGCTCCTGATCCCTCCCTGTTTCCCACTGACACGGTGGTCCAGCCACCTTTTCCGTGGTCTCCTGCAGGTACTGCTTCACCGACCTACTTGCCGGGTTCCTGTCCCCGCTCCCTGGCCGCCTGTGATTCCACGGGTCCGGGCACGTCGTCCTCCAGCGCCGCCCCGGCCTCTCCAGGTGGACCGGATCCGGGGCCATCGTCCCCCGGTGCTGCCCCGGCCTCTCCGCTCGCCGTGGATTCGACGCCGTCGTCCTCTGGTGCTGCCCCAGGCCCTCCTCCGCGGTTCGCTGCGCCGGTACGGGTGTACCAGCGCCGTGCGTGGCCGCCGCCGCCCCTCGAGGTTTCTTCTCCGCCGGGGACACCGACACCACCGCCGCAGTCCCCGTCGGCCCGTGTCGCACCGCCGGTCTACCACCTGCCGCTGCTTCACCGACACCCGCGACATGTTCACCCGATGGTGACACGGCACGCTGCTGGCACACTGCTGCCCCAGGGCCTTGCGGCATTGCCCGTTGACACGCCGGTCTCCCTGGTACCCTCTTCCGTCCGTGACGCCTTGTTGGACCCTCATTGGCGCCGCGCGATGGAAGAGGAGTACGCCGCGCTCCTCGCCAACCAGACATGGGAGTTGGTGCCACGGCCGCCAGGCTCCAACGTCGTCGCCGGCAAGTGGATCTGGACCCACAAGCGTCGGGCTGATGGCACTCTCGAGCGCTACAAGGCTCGCTGGGTTCTCCGGGGCTTTACTCAGCGCCCTGGGGTCGACTATGATGAGACCTTCAGCCCGGTGGTCAAGCCGGCCACCGTCCGCACTGTGCTCTCGCTGGCACTTGCTCGGTCATGGCCCGTCCATCAGCTAGACGTCAAGAATGCCTTTCTGCACAGTCTTCTTACCGAGACAGTTTATTGCAGTCAGCCGGCGGGGTTCGTTGATTCTTCCCATCCTGACATGGTCTGCCGGCTCAACAGGTCTCTCTACGGCCTCAAGCAGGCACCCCGGGCGTGGAACCATCGGTTTGCTGCTTTCCTGCTGACACTGGGGTTTGTGGAGGCCAAGTGTGATACATCTCTGTTTATCTATCACCATAGAGCTGACACTGCGTACCTGCTGCTCTATGTTGATGATATTGTCCTCACCGCCTCCAGTGAGCCACTTCTCCGCCGTATCATTACCGCTCTTCAGCAGGAGTTTGCGATGAAGGATCTGGGTGTGCTCCACCATTTCCTCGGGGTCACTGTTGAGCCTCATCCTGCCGGGTTACTTCTTCACCAGCGGCAGTATACTCGAGATATCCTGGAGCGGCTGGGATGACTGACTGCAACCCCTACTCCACTCCGGTTGATACTCAAGGCAAGTTGTCAGAGGCTGAGGGCCCCCCAGTGTCAGATCCCACTGCATACCGGAATCTTGCTGGTGCCCTTCAGTACCTCACCTTCACCCGGCCGGACATCACCTATGCAGTTCAGCATATCTGTCTTCACATGCATGATCCCCGGGAGCCTCACCTCACTGCTCTCAAGCACCTCCTCCGCTACCTCCGGGGCATGATCGACTACGGCCTCCTCCTTCACCGGTCGTCCTCGGCCGAGCTCGTCGTCTACATTGACGCCGACTCGGCAGGGTGTCCGGACACCCGGCGCTCTACCTCTGGCTACGCTGTCTTCTTGGGCGGCAACCTGGTGTCCTGGTCGTCTAAAGCGCCAGCCGGTGGTCTCCTGGTCCAGTGCCGAGGCGGAGTACCGCGCTGTTGCTAACGGTGTGGCTGAGGCCTCCTGGCTCCGGCAGCTCCTCGCCGAGCTCCACACTCCGCCCTCCCGGAGCACGCTGATCTACTGCGACAATGTCAGTGCGGTCTACCTCTCCACCAACCCCATCCAACACCAGCGGACGAAGCACGTGGAGATCGACCTACACTTTGTTCAGGATCGGGTCGCCCTCGGCGAGGTGAGGGTACTTCATGTTCCGACCACCTCCCAGTTCGCGGACATCTTCACCAAAGGCCTCCCGTCCACGATCTTCACCGAGTTTCGCTCCAGCCTCAACATCACCAGTGGCTAGTTGCGTTTGTGGGAGGGGGCTCGTGTGTGTTCTTTCTTCTTTCTTGTTCAGTCTGGAACTCCGCTGCGCCGGTAGTTCAGACTGCGGGGGGGGTGTTGGATTATGAGTGCATTAGGCCCATGAGGCTACGTCCATGAGGCCCATGTATGGTTACCTATATAGCTACCCTTCTAGGGTTAGCCCAAATCAATAGAGACACACATTCTAACATTCAATACAACTGACTTTTCATCCATTCCTCCTCTTCTCGTATTCTATCATGGTATCAAGAGCTTTGGTTCTTCTCTAGGTCCAAGAAAATCTTCCGTTGTGCTGCCACTGGGATGATCGAACTGACGAACTCCACTCCCAGGGACAGCAACAAACCCAGCCCAACCCAACCCTTTCCATTTCCGTTCCTGTTTGTGTAGCAACAGCAAGAGATCCTCCCCGTGCTCAACGTTGTCCTCGATTCGTCGCCCCCAAGCTCAGGGCGAGCGCTATCAAGCACTGATCCATCATCCTTGGGAGCAGGTCTGTCGCTGTCGGGCATTAATCGAACTCCACATTCATTCTCCCTTGTGCTGTATCTCGCCACTAGTGATGTTTGGACCAGAGAGGGCCTTGGTCACGCCTAAGCTAGACAAATTCTTAATGGAGTGCTTAATTTCATTATAAGTGCTAATAAAATACTAATCTGGCCCCTCTACTTCCATTTCATGAAGTATTGGCTCCCTCTCTTCTTCTGTCCAAGCTCTGTGATGCAGCACACTATTTTGGAGGAACAACTCGAAGGTGCTGATGTGTAGAATTAGCACAATATGTTGAAGGAACAGCTTCAACGTGCCAATAAACAAAGCCCTAAGGGCAGTCTGAATCCACGGACAGCAAGAACTGAATCCAAAGCTCAAAGAAGAGATCTAGTCCAAGATTTTACAATAGAAACAACAAGTTATATTTCATATGGTAAAGAGTACATAAGTCATGGTTACAAAACTAGAGATTATAGCCTCTATTTATAGACTCCAAACCTTACACAACTCATATACAACTAATATGACAACTAGACAACAACTCATATTAGACAACTAGGTAACAACTCATGTATATCTCATATACAACTAAGATTCAAGATGTTTCTTGATCAAACTAGTAATAAAAACCAATTTTGTCTCTATTGCTTCAAGTGGATTGAGATAAAGTGATATTTCCATAGTGCTAAGGTTCAAATTGACTTCTTGTTAAAGTGATATTTCCATAAGTTCTCTCTTCTAACTCTTGATGTCAAAATCTGGTTTGAGTCTTGGTACTTGAATGTTGATGAATCATCTAATTTATGTCCCTCATCACTCTGCCACTGTTGCCACCTTCGCATCCCTTGTGGGCATCTGCTCTGACCAGTGCCAGATCTGCGCCTCCTGAGCATGCACCCGCCCATGGCCACCATGCTCGCCCTCGTCCGTGGCACCTGCCATGCTGGTCTCACAAGCGCAGGGCCTTGCACCTCCACACACAGCCCATCTCCAGCATCGATCACCCCAGTGGCTATCCGGGTGAGCAGCCACGCCGGTCCTGCGTGCACCTGGCCTTGTGCTGCGCCTCTCTATGAGGGAGCCGCTGCCGTGGCTCACCACCCACTAACGCTGTTGTGGCCGGAGCAGCTCGCCCTCAGCTCCACGGTCTCCTGCCGCCAGTGCCACACTGCGGCCCTGCGTGCTGTGTCTCCTCAGCTCCAGCTTTGTGACCTCATCGAGTTCAACCTTCTGCACTCCTGTAGTCCTCTTCCGTTGTTTCCACATCCTCTGCATGCAACGCTGCCACCACATTCTGTGAGCTGCGCCCCCATTTGTAAAGGTATGCCTGTGAGGCTGCAGCTTTCTTTTTGGGGCTGATGGGGTCTGCTCCGGGCCCACATATGGGCCTGCACATATCCTTGGACATGTTCCTTACTGTCTTTGCTAGGGACTAGTGCTTATTCATTGCTGCAGTGGCCAGTCCTTATTCATTGTGCAGTGCCGCTCTTCCATTTGGGCTAGTTAGGCCATGATTTGAATTCAGCCTGCCTTTTGGAACATGTGTACTGGCTGGTTGCTTGTTGCTCCAGAGTATCTGTTTCCCCATTGCGTCCACCCAAGTCCGCTAATCTTTCTCCTTGAACTTGTCTCTACCATTTGAGTCCACAAAACTTCACACAGCCGAATGCTGCTTTTCCTTTGTGGTTAGCCGTTCCCATTTGACTTATCATCTTCGTGTCATTGTCGATGTGGCTCTCCCTTTTTAGTCCTCTTGTAGCGTTTGACTGCTACTATTGCTTCAATTGAGCGGCCTAGACCTGTGTGGATGTGTGTGGCACTGACCCTGTCTGAATCTGTGTGGCTTAGATTCGTATGGATGTGTGTGGCAATGACCCCATCTGGATCTGTGCGGCATTGCATGTCCGCTTGAACCTTGCTACTCTTTGTCGCCTCCTCTGCGAGCTTGTGACTCTTGACTAAATGCACGTCCGTCGTCATGACTCTATCCTTGTGTTTCTATTTGCAGCTCCTTGCCTTGGCAAGGTTTTTTATGACTTAACATATCAGAAACTCGGATTTGGATGTATCACTTATATTAGTGTTGTAATGCGTCTTAAGTGTAGTGCTTAGTGTTCTCTCTTTCAAATGCAACACAGTTGCATATACCTTGCATTTGCCGCCGGGGGGGGGTGTTAACGGTATTATAGTCATTGTACTAATCTAGGATTTGGGTCTAAGAGAGAAGATCTAAAGAGAGGAGAAAAGCTGCACGTTTGTCATCTCTCATTCTAAAAGCTTGAAGTTTGGCCTCTTCACAGAAGTGGTTTTTCCAAGAAGAGAAAGAAAAGGTCGGCCTCTATCAAAAATGAAGTTGTTTCTCTGCTTCTAGATATGCCAGGCAGCAATGGTGAAGGTCAACATGAAGAAGGGATTTTGATGTTGCTGTTTTGACTGTATCATCATTTGAAAGAATTCACTCTTCTTATTCTAACACATCCTTCCTCAGACATTTATCGTTGTTTATTGGATCATAGTTTCTGAACAAATTCATGTGAAAGGGATCTGTATAGATGTATCTATAATTATTAGGGATATGTATAGTCTAGAGATATGTATGTACTTGTACTCCAAGTTGTATCTTGACTATATATATGAAAGTCACCCCTCCCATAACGGGTGTGAGGTGTTCCCTAATTCTCTACATGGTATCGAGAGCTCGGGTTCCCTTCTGGCCTCTGCCCTAGCTTCCCTCCCGTGCATCCCCTGCTGCCCGCAATCTTCCGCACGTGCGAATCCCCGTGCGTCCACCGGCCACCTCCTGTGACGCGCTCTGCTCGCGCACTCGCCCCCATCTTCGCGCTTCTCAAGCAGCGCACGTCTTCTCTCCCGTGGACGCGGCCTCCTCTGCTCCCACGAGTGGCCCTCGCCCACCTCCTCTGCTCCCATGCGCCTCTGTGGCCTCCCACGCGCGCGCCTCCGCCACGCCACGCGTGTCTTCCGCGTGTGTGCCTTTGCTCTGCCTGCCCTGCTTCTACGTGCGCGCTTGCCTACTAGCCGTGATGTCGACTTTTTCTACGACTTGATCTGCTACCAGCAGGGCCATGTGCAACCTTCCCGCCAGGCCGATCATCGCTCCCTATGCAACGATCGTAGTCTGCTCTCACGTCCCTGTTGTCCTCGAGATAAGACATCCAAACTTCCACAAGTGGGCGCCCTTTTTCAAGTCCCTGCTAGGGAAGTTTGCCCTTCATGACCACATAGTCGGGACTATTCCGGCTAATCGCAATGATCCCCAATGGGTCATGGACGATGCCTATGTCCACAACTGGCTCCTCGGGTCCATCACCCCCGACGTCCAGGAGCTCCCCATAGATGGCAGCCAGTCGGCATGCCAGCTCTGGGTTTGTAACACCCCGTGTTCAAAATTTGCTTATAGGCCTAGCTCCGCATGTGGAATAAGCCTACATACGCATAGTACCTCTCTTACACTTTCGTCCTCGCTTTGTGTAAAAGGGTTAACTTTGAGGTCTTACGTTCCTAAACTTCAAAGGTGGTACTAAACCCAACAACCACACATGTTCCACATGGGCCACATCAGCCAACTTCACAACTACTGCATGCTTTAACGGGCTAGGGTGTTACATTCACCCCCCTTAAGGGCTGACACCCTCGAGCAGATGTCCAAGACCACCACTTGGTACCGTCTGTAACACCCCGCGTCCAAAATCTGCTTATATGGCCTAGCTCCGCACGTGGAACAGGCCTGCATACGTGTAGCACCTTTCTTACACTTTCGTCCTCGCTTCGTGTAAAAGAGTTAACCCGGAGATGCTACATTTGGAACGATAAGGATTATAATCTGGCCCTCACTCTCCTAAACTTTCAAGTTGATACTAAACTCACCAACCACAACTGCACATGTGCTACATCGGCCACCTTCACTACTACTATAGGCTTCTAACGGGCTGCAGTGTTACAAGGTCCATTGAGGGCCTCTTTCTGGACAACAAGGAGCCCCGTGCCATATTCCTGCATGAGGAGTTTCTATGAGGCAAGGGATCTCTCCATCAACAAGTACTACCAACGCATGAAGACCGTCACTGATGCCCTCAGTGATGTCGGCCATGCAGTCTCGCTGTCCCAGCTGGTCCTTGGTCTCGTCTGTGGCCTCAACCTGCACTTCTCTAGCATGGCAGACAACATCGCCGACACTACTCTGCTGCTTGACTTCAACACCACTCCCCAGAAGCTTGTCCTCAAAGAACTTTGCCTAGCTAATGAAGGCAAAGTTTCCTCTGAGTCCGCGCTCCTCGTCACCAGCTTGTCTCTCTCTGGCATATCATGTCGTGGGGCCTCTGCTCATAGCATAGGGGCAGGGCACCCGCCGTCATCCTAGCAGCGGTGGGGGTCGGTAGCAATACCAGCAGCGAGGAGGTCCGCGCGCTCCTCTCCAGGCCGGTCAATGGATCTATGTTGGCCCCGTGCCTGGGCCACAGCTACAACTGCAACAATGGTTCCGCCCTCCTCAGCAAGAGCTGTAGCGGCGTGGACAGGGACTGCTTGGGGCATCTCCGTAGGCACACTCGGCATTCGCTCCAGCTGATCCAGCCACAGTTTACTCCTCCGTCGGGTCCTCAAGCTGGTGGCTGGAATGAGGCAGTCTCATCGCCGCCTTGAACCAGATGGCGCTTCAGGGTACTAGTCCCTGGTTCCTGGACACCGGTGCCACATCTCACATGGCTTCTTCGGATGGTATATTACTCACCCGCCTTCCTCCATCTATCACTGTGGGCAAAGGTCATTCTATACCTGTTGTTAGTCGTGGTACTTCCATGCTTCCTACAACCGGCACCTTCTATCTCAATAATGTTCTGATTTCTCCTGACTTTGTGCGCAATCTTCTTTTTGTTCATCAATTTACATGTGATAATCATTGTTCTATCGAATTTGACAACCTTGGTTTTTTGTTAAGGATCCGTGGACGGGACACATGATTCTTCACTGCAATGGCGACCTCTACACCATACCATCGACTTCGTCCTCCACCACCGTTAGCTGCAACCTTGCCGTCTCGTCTACCCTATGGCATCATCGTCTTGGTCATCCAGCTGACTCCGTTGTCACTTCTCTTAGAAACATGCCAGTTATCACGTTTAATAAAGCCGCACACTTGTGTCATGCCTGCCAATTAGGCAAACACACGCGCTTGCCCTTTGCTAGCTCAGTTTCCATTACATCAAACCTTTTGCTCTAGTTGATTGTGATGTGTGGACATCTCTAGTCCTTAGCACTCAGGTTATAAATGTTATTTGGTCATTTTTGCTAGACCTTTCTATTGCATCAAAAATCCAAAGTCAATGGTCATTTTGTTGATTTTGTTGCTTATGTTCAGACTCAGTTTGGTTTTGTTCCCAAGTGCTTCTAGGCCGACAATGGCATTGAGTTCGTTAATAATGCCATGTCTAGCTTCTTTTCTTGTCGCGGCATTTTGCTTTGCCTTTCTTGCCCCTATACTTCTCAGCATATGGCAAAACTGAGTGTATGCTTTGCACCATCAACAGCACCGACCGCACCCTCCTCCCTGCTTCCATGCCGCTGGCTTACTGGGCCAAGGCGCTTGCTACATCCACTTATGTGCTTAACCGGCGCCCTTCCTCTTTTGTCGGCAACAAAATGTCGTACCAGTTTCTTCATCGCTCTTTACCTGAGTACTCCCACCTTCGCATGTTTGGTTGTCTGTGTTACCCTAACCTTAGTGCCACAACTCCCCACAAACTCGTGCCTTGTTCCGCACATTGCGTGTTTCTTGGGTATCCCTCTTCCAACAACGGTTGTTGATGCCTCGATATCTCTACGAGGTGTGTGATCATCTCACGACATGTCGTGTTCATCGAGTCAGTGTTTCCATTCACTACCGCACCATATGGCGCGTCTTGACTTTATGTTGCAGGATGCTTCTTCTGTTGTGTCGATTGCTCCACCTTCGGGAGTAGAGTAGCCACCCTCTTCTTCGGTTGCTCCCTCGTCTTCGGAGGTCAAGCAGTCGTTGCTCGACGACCTGGCCATCATCATGGCCGTCCCTGTTGTTCAGCCTGCTGGACATCTCGCCCTGACCTGCGCGGTCCACTGGAACCGATGCGCCTGACGTTTCCTCCTACAACCGACGATTGCTGCTTCGGCAAGGTGTACCAGTGTCGCCTACCCTAGCAGTCTTCTCCAACAGACCGGCGGGGGCTGGTTCTTCAGCTGCATGCTTGGGAGCCTCCATGCACTACCCCCGCTACCATAGCTTTGCCAGCGACTTGAGAGCCGACTGGAGGAGGCCGACAGCTCCGTTCAACTAATTGCCTGTCTACGCTGGCTCGTCTTGTTCACGTGCCCCAACTAGCCTCCACTGTTGGCCCGGTCGCCCCAGGACAAGTGTCCTCCAGCTGCCTACTCCTAAGCGGTGACCTATGCAAAGTTCAGCATCCTCGAACCCCATCTTTGATCGGATGACTTGGTTACGAATGGGGGTAGCGCCGCCTGTCAACTACTAGAATCTCTGCTATGTTGACTTCGAGCACAGAACCTCGACCTCCGCTGCTGCCCCACGCGCTGCATCTGCCGCCGCCGCTGCTTCCACCTCCGCTCTGGCTGCTGCCAGCTCCGCCGCTGCCAGCCTTGACGCCCTTTCCGCCGTCGTAGCGGCCTGTGCCGCTGCTCGCTCGTGTTCCTCTGCCACAACGAGTTCGGTTTCCTGCCCCCGCCGCGTGCTCGAGGCGCCTGAGCGCTGAGACTGTCCTGCGGACATGGCGTGCCACCGGGGGACTGCTGCGTGGAGAGAGCTGCCTCTGATGAGTTGTTGCTCATCTGAACAGGGGGGAGGAGTGAGCAAAGGCAGCCGGAGCTGCTGCTGCTGGTTGGGGCTGCTGCAAGGCTGGAAGCGAGGCTGAAGAAGGGATTGAGCAGGAGATGCTCAGGCTACAGGATAGTACAGCTCTGATACCACTTGTTAGTCGTTGGATTCTTGCTCTTAGTGTTAGCCAGATCCTTACTCTCATCGAGAGGATGACACTTGGAGATGGGGCAATTTTCTGGGTTTATTTCTCTCACAATGCCATACCAATCTGAGAGGTTGGGGATACAAATTTATAGGCTGTTAACCAGCTAAGCATATGCTAAGATGCTAGTCTAAGATGTTGTTCTAGATGCTAGTCATGATGCTGTCCTAAGATGCTGTCCTAAAGAGATGCTAACAGCCAGTCAAGGATGCTGTCCTTGAAGGGCAGCAAAAACATCAAACACTAGCCACCACAGAGACTTATCCATCACTATCACTCTCCTCCTAAGCCTTGTGTGGCTCCTTGTGAGGAATCTGAGCTATCCCGATCCTAGCGTGAAGTTCCTGGAACTTGATGCGCCCAAGAGGCTTGGTCAGGAAGTCGGCGAGCTGGTCTTGGGTGTTGATGTAGTTGGCCCGAACACTCCCTTCATCCAGGCAGCTTCTGATGAAGTGATATCTCACCCGGATGTGCTTGTTGCGCTCATGGAAGACAGGGTTCTTTGCCAAGGCCTGTTGTCCACCCTAAGCTCCACTGCCTCTGCGTCTCTGCCAAGGAGATCGCCAAGCAGCCGAGCCAGCCACAGAGCCTGAGTAGAAGCGGTAGTGGCTGCAATGTACTCTGCCTCGCAGCTAGACAAAGCCACCACCTGCTGCTTGACCGATTGCCAGTTGATCGGACACTTGCCGAGGAAGAACAGCGTCCCGCTGGTGCTCTTGCTCGTGTCGATGTCGTCGGCGTGGTCGCTGTCGCTGTACCTAATGAAGTGCGCCACGCCGGGGCACCTCTGGTAGTGCAAGTCGTAGTCGGAGGTGCCTGCGACGTAGCGGAGGATCCTCTTCACGGCCTGCTGGTGCTCCGTCGTCGGTCGCTGCATGAACCGGCTGACGTAGCCGACGACGAATGCCAAGTCCGGTCGCATGTGGAAAAGGTAGCGAAGGCTGCCCACAATGCGCCGGTACTGCGTCGCGTCCACCTCCGCCGTACTCTCACGACTTAGCTTCAGCCTTTCCTCCATAGGAGTGTGGGTTGGGTTGCAGTCGGTGAGGCCGCCCAGCTCCACGATGCGCTTGGCGTAGGCAGTCTGGCGAAGAGATGCCAGAGCTGTCCTGGTGGACCTCGATTCCAAGGTAGAAGGAGAGGGGCCCGAGGTCGCTCATGTGGAAGGTGGCCTTCATCTCTGCCTTGAATGCCTCGATCTCCTCCTCCTTGGTACCGGTGATCACAAGGTCGTCGACGTAGACGCCTACCAACAGGGCATTGCCTCCCTTGCCCAGCCGGTAGACTGCGGCCTCGTGAGCGCTCTGTTGGAAACCCATCTGCTTGAGGGTGGAGTCTAGCTTGGCGTTCCAAGCTCGCGATGTCTGCCGCAAGCCATAGAGGGCCTTGCGCAAGCGGAGGACCTTGCTCTCCTTGCCGGGAATGATGAATCCTGGCGGCTGGCGGACGTAGACCTCCTTCAAGTCGTCGTTGAGGAAAGCAGACTTGACGTCCATTTGATGGACGCACCAACCCTCCTGGGCTGCGAGGGTGAGGAGACGCACGGACTCCATCCGTGCAACAGGCGCGGAGGCGTCGTCGAAGTCGACTCCCTCCTGTTGGACGAAGCCACGTGCCACGAGACGCGTCTTGTGCTTGATCACCTCTCTAGCCTCGTCTTTCTTGAGCTTGAAGACCCACTTGAGAGAGATGGCGTGGTGGCTGGCTGGGAGATCGGTCAGCTCCTATGTTTTGTTCCGCACAACGGCGTCCATCTCCTCCTGCATCGTAGCACGCCATGCCACGTCTCTCTCCGCCTCGGTGAAGGAACTAGGCTCGCCGTCGTCCTGTGCGAGGTGCAGCTCCGCCTCGAAGTCGCATTGCGCCTGTTTAGGGACTGGCAGCTCGCTGAGGAGGTCATGCACGGTACGGTAACATAGAGGCTCGCTGCCGTGGTAGGCGTCGATGCGATCCTCGTCGTTGGACAGCGGAGTGGCGAACTCCACCGTGCGCTGCTCGTCGTGGGCCGAAGCTGCTGGTGCCGAGCCTGAAGGAGTAGGCGCCGGTGTAGGAGAGCGAGACGTGGCCGACGGTGCTGGCGGTGGACTCGCCGGAGCCTGTGGACTTGCCGGAGCTAGTGGTGGCGGTGGTGGCGAACGAGGTGGGGTAGGGTAGGCGAGCTCGGTGAAGATGAGCTGCTAGCTCCTCCCGCCTCCTCGAAGTGGACATAGTCGATGACAAAATCGCTGGTCGTCGGAGTCGAGCCGTCATCAACCATCTTTCCCCACGTTCAACCTCGCCCTTCGTCGAACACGACGTCACGCGTGATGCGCACGCGCCGTGTCGCTGGGTCGAGGACGCGGTAGGCCTTGGTGTGTAAGGTCCTAGATGGCTAGAGGGGGGGTGAATAACCTATAAAAAATCCTAAACAAGCCACTAAGCAAACTTGTTAGAATAACAAACGGCGCAAAGAGAGTTTTGCTTAGCCTGGTTGTGATGCAATCCTCCTATCCACAAGTCTAGTAGATTATGATCTCTAGTTCACACAAGGGCTAAGTTACTAAACTTACACTAGTGAGCAAGCTAGCAACTACTTAGCAAAGGCTAACACTAGAGCTACACAAGATAACTAGTAAATGTAAATACAAGAGATAGGATTGTGAATCTTATACCGACGGTGGAGTGAAGATGTTGCCAATCACCAAGATGATATACAATCAATCAATATTGACAACAACACAATATAGAGACCAATCACCGGGAGACAAGTGACACAATATTTTTGTTCACCCGGTGTTCACTTGTGCACCGACAAGCTACGTCACCGGTTGTGTCGACCAACACTTAGATGGTTCCTCGGTGTGACCCTCAAGTCACTTGCCCCTCAAGGCACGCCCCGCAAGGCACCACAAGACACCACTCTCAAGTGAGGTAACTCAATGACACGCGCAATCCACTAGAGTTGCTTTTAGCGCTCCACCGAGGAAAGCACAAGAACCTCTTACAATCAACCGGAGGTGGCCAAGAACAATCTCCTTCTCTTGCCAACGCCTCCAACAATCTTCAAGCCGGCTAGGAGCGGTACTCTCCAAGAGTAACAAGAAATCCACCGGCTAAACCACCCACATGTGCCACTAGATGCCCTCAAGCTATGCAATGCACTTTGGGATCACTAAATCTCACTTTTGATTTGCAATCAAGCAAGAGAGATGAGTGGGAGGAGTAGCTCTAGCTCAAAGGATGCACAAGAATGTTAGAAATCACGAGAGACCTTCCCAAGGGCCGGCCAACAAGTATTTATAAGCATCTCATCCGAATAGAGCCGTTATACCCCTTCACTGCGCGCTTTTTGGGATGACCGGACGCGCCGGTCATAACTGACCGGACGCGCTCAACCGCGTCCGATCCTCCAACGGTCACTGACTCCAACGGTCAAACCAATGACCGGACGCGCCTCTCAAAACGACCGGACGCGCCGGTCCCGAGTGACCGGACGCGCCGATCGCACAGCACCGCGCGCCCGCGAAGCAACGACCGGACGCGCCCCTCGCAACGACCGGACGCGACAGTGCACGCGTCCGGTTAGAGTCCAGTAAGCTCCCTCAACGATCGGACGCGTCCGATCGTGTGTGACCGGACGCGCCGCGCGTCCGATCGTCCTTGCGAGCTGCAGATTCCTCTAGGCGACTGACCGGACGCGCCGGTCCCGCGAGTGACCGGATGCGCCGGTTGCAAACCCTAGCATCCGCGCGCCTGACTGCTGACCGGACGCGTCCGGTCATACCATGACCGCGTCCGGTGCAGCGTCCGGTCACCTCTGTGACCTCCGTTCGTCTCCGTTTCTTTTTCAACTTCCGGCGTAGTGGAAAATAGGCATTTCAACTCCCCGAAAACGCCTGAATCCCGCGCTCGCAAGCTCGGCGGGAGGGAGAGAGGAACCCAAACCCTCTCTACCGCTTAAACTCCAACGCCTTCGCAAATGTGTCAACACCAACAAGTGATCACCACCTTGTGCACGTGTGATAGCATTTTCATAAACATTTTCGAAGGTTTTCCAGTTAGGTCACTAGGCCCTACATGCCATGCACTTCATGAATTCACCTAGTGACACCCGTGCATCGAATAACCGATAAGACTTCCCCTCTTAATAGTTCGGCTATCGATTCTAAACCACTCACACCCTCTATGGTGTCTTGAGTGCAAAACAAAATGGCCCTATGGTTATACCTTTGCCTTGAGCCCATTTTGTTCTCGCAAAAGATATGATCCACTTCATATCATCACATGACCATCTCGATCCATTGACCTTGACTTCACTTGCTCTTCACCGTTGCATCGGTCCGTCGGCGTCAAGTCTTGCTCAAGCTTCACCATCGCATGGTCCTTCGCTTCGAAGCCTCGACTTGCCCTTCACCTTCACAACCGGTCCATCGAGCCAAACATTACCTCGGTCTTCATCATCTTGGTCACGTGAGTCAATGTCATGTCTCATATTCAATGATCACCTTTATCTAAATCATCCACTTAGATACAAAGGTTAGTCCTAGGTTTCATCAATTAGCCAAAATCAAACTAGTGACTTTCATGGTGCCCTCCGTGTAGCTGATGAAGACCCCTGGTGTGCTCCGGTCATCGATCGTGCCAATGTGGTTGAGCTCCTTGACGAAGGCCAGTCAGCCAAAGACACGGAGGTGGCTCACCGCGGGCTTGCGCTTGTGTCAGGCCTCATATGGCGTCTTGCCATCGAGGGCCTTGGTGGGGGAGCGGTTGAGCAAGTGGACGGCAGTCATCACCACCTCACCCCAGTAGAATGCCGGCATCCCTCTCTGCTTGAGGAGGGCGCGGGCGGTGGCCACCACCGTCTGGTTGCGGCGCTCGACGACGTCGTTCTGCTGCGGGGTGTATGGCGCGGAGAAGTGACGATGGATCCCCTCGTTGGCGCAATACGCCGCGAACTCGGCCGCCGTGAACTCGCCGCCGTTGTCCGTGCGTAGGACCCAAAGCTTGCGGCCGCACTCCGCCTCCGTAGCAGCTTGAAGGCGCTTGATGGCGTCTGCCGCGGCTGCCTTGACGTCAAGCAGGACAGCCCACATGTAGCGGGACACGTCGTCGACGAGGAGGAAGTAGCGCTGGCCTCCAGGTGTAGCCGGTGTCACGGGGCCACAGAGATCACCGTGTACGAGCTCCAGCTTCTCCTTGGCACGGAAGCTCGCCCGATGAGGGAAGGGGAGCCGCCGCAGCTTGGTGAGGACGCAGGTGTCACAGAATTGCTCCACGTGGTCGACGTGCGGCATGCCCCGCACCATCTCCTTGCTGCCGAGCTGCCTCAGGGCCTCAAAGTTGAGGTGCCCAAAGCGCTCGTGTCCCATCTCCAAGTGTCATCCTCTCAATGAGAGTAAGGATCTTGCTAATACCAAGAGCAAGATTCTAGCAACTAACAAGTGGTATAATCCCAACTGGTGTGATGCCATGGCGGACGAGTACCAGGCGCTCATCGACAACGGCACCTGGCGCCTCATACCTTGGCCCCTCGGCACCAATATCGTGACGGGCAAGTGGATATTCAAGCTCAAGTTCCACTTTGATGGCTCTCTTGCCACCACAAGGCTTGATGGGTTGTTCGAGGCTTCTCTCAGCAGCATGACGTCGACTACGACGAGACCTTCAGTCTGTTAGTCGTTGGATTCTCACTCTTGGTAGCAGTAGAATCCTTACTCTCATCGAGAGAGGATGACACTAGGAGTTGGGGCAATTTTCTGGTTTATTTCTCACACAAACTCATACAATGTCATGCCAACCTGAGGGGTTGGGGATACATATTTATAGGGCTGCTAGCCAGCCAAGCATATGCTAAGATGCTAGTCTAAGATGCCGATGTTGTCCTAAGATGCCTGTCCTAAGATGCTAACTGTTGTCCTAAAAGCAGTCAAGGATGCTGTTACAAGGACACAAGGACCATGTGTTGCAGTCCCACAAAGACCAGCCACATATAGACTTATTTCTGTCATTCTCCCCCTAAGTCTTGTGTGGCGCCGTCTAGGGAACTCGGACCATCCCAATCCTGGCGCAAAGCTCCTGAAACTTCACTCGTCCAAGGGACTTGGTGAGAAGGTCTGCCAGCTGGTCCTGGGTGTTGATGTAGCCGGCCTTGATGCTCCCCTCGTCCAAGCAGCACCGAATGAAGACGGGGTTCTTTGCTAAGGCCAAGGCGGACTTGCTGTCCACCCTGAGCTCCACCGCTTCAGTGTCTCTGCCGAGGAGATCACCAAGCAGTCGAGCGAGCCAGAGCGCCTGAGCCGAAGCGGTGGAAGCCGCTATGTACTCGGCCTCGCAGTTGGACAGGGCCACCACCTGCTGCTTGACCGACTGCCAGCTAACGAGGCACTTGCCGAGGAAGAAGAGGACCCCGCTTGTGCTCTTGCTGGTGTCGATGTCGCCTGCGTGGTCACTGTCGCTGTACCCGACGAAGTGTGTCGCGCTAGGACACCTCGGGTAGTAGAGACCGTGGTCGAGAGTCCCCGCAACATAGCGGATGATCCTCTTCACAGCCTGCTGGTGCAACGTCGTCGGTCGTTGCATGAACCGATTAACGTAGCCGACGGAGAATGCCAAGTCCGGCCGTGTGTGGGCGAGGTAGCGAAGGCTCCCCACAAGACGCCGGTACTGCGTAGCATCCACCTCCTCCATCGTGCTGTCGCGGCTCAACTTCAGCCTCTCCTCCATTGGAGTGAGGGCTGGGTTGCAGTCGGTGAGCCCAGCTAGCTCAACGATGCGCTTGGCGTAGGCAGTCTGTCGAAACGTGATCCCGGAGTCATCCTGATGCACCTCGATTCCCAGGTAGAAGGAGAGAGACCCAGATCACTCATCTGAAAGGTGGCCTTCATCTCTTCCTTGAATGCCGCCACCTCCGCATCCTTGGTGCCGGTGATCACCAAGTCGTCGACGTAGACGCCTACCAGCAGGGCCTTTCCTTCGCTGCCCCGCCGGTAGATTGCCGCCTCGTGTGGGCTTTGCTCGAAGCCCATCCCCTTCAGCATGGAATCCAGCTTGGCATTCCACGCCCTCGGTGCCTGCCGCAAGCCATAGAGGGTCTTGCGCAGGCGAAGCACCTTGCCCTCTTTGCCGGGAATCGCAAATCCCGGCGGCTGATGCACGTAGACCTCCTTCAAGTCGCCGTTAAGGAATGCCGACTTGACATCCATGTGATGGACACACCAGCCCTCCTGGGCAGCTAGCGCAAGGAGGAGTCGCACGGACTCCATCCGTGCAACGGGCGCGAAGGCGTCGTCAAAGTCGATTCCTTCTTGCTGGACGAAGCCGCGCGCCACCAGACGCGCCTTGTGCTTGATCACCTCTCCGGTCTCGTCTTTCTTGAGCTTGAAGACCCACTTGAGAGAGATGGCGTGGTGACCGGCTGGAAGATCGGCCAGCTCCCACATCTTGTTCCGCTCGACGGCGTCCATCTCCATCTGCATCGCGGCACGCCATGTCGCGTCCCTCTCCGCCTCGGCGAAGGAACGAGGCTCGCCATCGTCCTGTGCGAGGTGCAGCTCCGCCTCAAAGTCATGCTGCGCCAGTCCAGGGACCGACTGCTCGCCGAGGAGGTTGTCCACGGTACGGTAGCGCAGAGGCTCGCCGCCGTGGTAGGCGTCGATGCGATCCTCGTCGTTGGACAGCGGAGTGGCGAACTCCACTGTGCGCTGCTCGTCGTGGGCCGAAGTTGCCGGTGCCGAGCCTGAAGAGGTAGAGTCCGGTGTAGGAGAGCGAGGCGTGGCCGGCGGTGCTGGTGGTGGACTCGCCGGAGCCTGTGGACTTGTTCCGCTCGACGGCGTCCATCTCCATCTGCATCGCGGTACGCCATGTCGCGTCCCTCTCCGCCTCGGCGAAGGAACGAGGCTCGCCATCGTCCTGTGCGAGGTGCAGCTCCGCCTCAAAGTCATGCTGCGCCAGTCCAGGGACCGACTGCTCGCCGAGGAGGTTGTCCACGGTACGGTAGCGCAGAGGCTCGCCGCCGTGGTAGGCGTCGATGCGATCCTCGTCGTTGGACAGCGGAGTGGCGAACTCCACTGTGCGCTGCTCGTCGTGGGCCGAAGTTGCCGGTGCCGAGCCTGAAGGGGTAGAGTCCGGTGTAGGAGAGCGAGGCGTGGCCGGCGGTGCTGGTGGTGGACTCGCCGGAGCCTGTGGACTTGGCGGAACTGGTGGTGGCGGTGGTGAAGGACTCGCCGGAGGTGGTGGCGAACGAGGTGGTGGGGTAGGCGAGCTCGGTGAGGACGAGCTGCTAGCTCCCCCCGCCTCCTTGAAGTGGACGTAGTCGACGACGAAATCGCTGGTCGTCGGAGTCGAGCCGTCATCCACCATCTTGCCCCACGTCCAGCTTCGCCCCTCGTCGAACATGACGTCACGCGTGATGCGCACGCACCGTGTCGCAGGATCGAGGACGCGGTAGGCCTTGGCGCCCTCCGCACAGCCGATGAAGACCCCTGGCGTGCTCCGGTCGTCGAGCTTGCCGACGTGGTTGAGCTCCTTGACGAAGGTCAGGCAGCCGAAGACGCGAAGATGGCTCACCGCGGGCTTGCGCCCGTGCCAGGCCTCGTATGGCGTCTTGCCGTCGAGGGCCTTGGTGGGGGAGCGGTTGAGCAAGTGGACGGCAGTCATCACCGCCTCACCCCAGTAGATCGCCGGCATCCCTCTCTGCTTGAGGAGGGCACGGGCGGTGGCCACCACCGTCTGGTTGCGGCGCTCGACGACGCCGTTCTACTGCGGAGTGTACGGCGCGGAGAAGTGACGGTGGATCCCCTCATCGGCGCAGTACGCCGCAAACTCGGCCGCCGTGAACTCGCCGCCGTTGTCCGTGCGTAAGACCCGAAGCTTGCGGCCGCACTCCGCCTCCGCAGCAGCTTGAAGACGCTTGATGGCGTCCGCCGCGGCTGCCTTGGCGTCGAGCAGGACAGCCCACATGTAGCGGGACATGTCGTCGACGAGGAGGAAGTAGCGCCGGCCTCCAGGTGTAGCCGGTGTCACGGGGCCACAGAGGTCACCGTGTACGAGCTCCAGCTTCTCCTTGGCGCGGAAGCTTGCCTAGCAAGGGAAAGGGAGCCGCCGCAGCTTGGTGAGGACGCAGGTGTCGCAGAACTGCTCCACGTGGTCGATGTGCGGCATGCCCCGCACCATCTCCTTACTGCCGAGCTGCCTCAGGGCCTCAAAGTTGAGGTGCCCAAAGCGCTCGTGCCACCTCCAAGCGTCGTCGTTGCGGCGGGCTGCAAGACAGAGAGGTTGCGCCACCTGCGCGTGAAGGACGTAGAGGCGGTTGCTCCTGTTGACCTTGACCAGGAGCTGGTGTCGATGATCCCAGATGCGCAACACCCCGTGCTCGATCTCCACGCGCGATCCGCTCTCATCCAGCTGTCCCAAGCTGATGATGGAGTTCCTCAACGCGGGGATGTAGTAGACACCGGTGAGCAGCCTATGCTCGCCAGTCTTGGCGACGAATACGACAGAGCCGACGCCCTTGATCTCCACAGCGGAGGCGTCGCCGAACTTGACGGTGCCTCGAACGCCTGAGTCGAGCTCGGAGAAGAACTCCCGCCGCCCGATCATGTGGTGGGTGGCGCCGGTGTCAAGGCACCACCCGTCGGTCTTGTCGTTGCCGGAGCTGTTGTTGAGGAGGGCGTGTGCTTTTGGCTCGTCAAGGTGGAGGAGAGCCGTTGCGGCCGGTGCCGCTGGAGGTAGTTCGATGCTCGCATGAGCAATGAACAGAGTCGGCTGCTCCTCCTCCGCCTGCGCGACGTGGGCCTGGCCGCGTCGTGGCTGTCGACAATCCTTGGCCCAATGACCAAGCTTGCCGCAGTTGTAGCAAGGGTCGTCTCGTGCTGGCTTTTGCTTGCCAGCGGCGCCGCCCTAGGCGCCTCTACGATCATCACCCTCGGCACGTCCTCGCGCCCCTGCCTGGGCGTCTTTGCGCGGCTTGCCACGCTTGCGGCCGCCTGTCGTGGAAGAAGACTCCCCCTTCTTCCTGTCACCTTGGCCGGCAGCCCACTGCTCCCGAGTGAGGAGGAGCTTCCCGCCAATGGTGACGGGTCCCGAGAGGCGCTGTGGCTCATCGCTGTCAACGATCTTGAGGCGGCCCAACGCCTCCTCGATCGTCATCGTGGAGAGGTCCAGCAGAGACTCGATTGAGCGAGCCATCTGCTTGTACTTCTCGGGGACGCAGCGGAAGAGCTTCTCAACAGCTCTCTCCTCGTCGTAGGTGTCGTCGCCGAACTGCACCAACTTCTGCAACAGAGTGTTGAGACGGAGAGCAAAGTCATCAACGTCCTCACCTGGCTTGAAGGCCAGGTTCTCCCACTCCTTGCGAAGTGCCTGTAGTGTGGACTTGCGGGTGCGGTCGCTGCCGATGCGTGCTGCAGCGATGGCGTCCCAGGCCTCCTTGGCAGTCCGCTTGCTGGTAAGCGAAAACTGCATCTCGGGCGGGACTGCAGCAATGAGATCATCCAGCGCCCGTCGATCTTGGTCGTAGTCGACGTCGCCGTATCGGACTGCATCCCACATATGCCGCACCTGGAGCCTCACCCTCATCACCGTAGCCCACTCAACGTAGTTGGTCTTGGTGAGGGTAGGCCACTCGCCGCCGGGGCCGACGTCCCTGACGACAGCCTGGTACTCGTGGTGACCACGGTACCGAACCGGGGAGAGAGTCGCGCTGCCTGTGAAGGCCGCGCTCTCCGTCGACCCGTCCGCCGCCGCCATGCGTGCCTCCTCCAGGAGCGCCACCGCCGTGCGCGCCTCCTTCAGGAGCGCCGTCGGCGTGTCTGCGCCTGTCTGGGCTGCCGCCGCGCTCGTGGGCGTGCGCGGCTGCCCACTGCGCCGCTCGCCCTCGCGATGCCTCCCTCTCCAGCAGCTCGAGGTCCGCGTCGGCGCTGTCATCAACAGCGATGGAGCTGCTGTTGCTGCCGCGTAGAACCTCGATCTCCGCTGCTGCTGCACGCGCTGCATCCGCCGCCGCTGCTGCAAGCCTCGATGCCCTTGTTGCTGCCGCTGCGGCGTCTGCTGCCGCTCGCTCGCGCTTCTCTGCCGCGGCGAGGTCGGCCTCCTGCCGACGCCGCGTGCTCGAGGCGACCGAGCCCTGAGACTGTCCTGCGGACATGGCGCGCTATCGAGGGGGCTGCTGTGTGGAGAGCAGGGGCAGCCGGAGCTGCTGCTGCTACCGGCTGGGGCTGCTGCGAGGCCGGGGAAGGAGAAGAGTAGGAGATACTCAGGCTACAGGATAGTACGGCTCCGATACCACTTGTTAGTCGCTGGATTCTCACTCTTGGTAGCAGTAGAATCCTTACTCTCATCGAGAGAGGATGACACTAGGAGTTGGGGCAATTTTCTGGTTTATTTCTCACACAAACTCATATAATGTCAGGCCAACCTGAGGGGTTGGGGATACATATTTATAGGGCTGCTAGCCAGCCAAGCATATACTAAGATGCTAGTCTAAGATGCTGTCCTAGATGCTAGTCAAGATGCTGTCCTAAGATGCCGATGCTGTCCTAAGATGCATGTCCTAAGATGCTAGCTGCTGTCCTAAAAGCAGTCAAGAATGCTGTTACAAGGACACAAGGACCATGTGTTGCAGTCCCACAAAGACCAGCCACACATAGACTTATTTCTGTCACAGTCTAGTTGTCAAGCCGGACACCATTCGTGCTGACCAACTACATCTGCAAGCATGGCTTCTCCGCGGTGAAGTTCGATACGTCTCTATTTATAAAGATCGAGATGATGTCGCCTATCTACTCATCGATGACATTGTACTGACGACATCCTCTATTGATCTAATGCGGTGCATCATCGATCGTCTCAGCTCTAAGTTCGCCATGACAGACCTTGGCACTCTCCACTTTCTCGACATCTCCGTCACGCGCTCCGCCAATGGCTTGCTCCTATCGCAGCGACAGTATGCCATCGATCTACTCCAGTGGGCCGGCATGGCTGAGTGTCACCGCACAGTGACTCCGGTTGACTCCCGGTCCAAGCTGTCTGCTACTGAAGGCGACCCTGTTGCTGACCCCTCGGAGTAGCGGAGTCTGGCTGGTGCTCTGTGGTACCTCACGCTGACTCGGACTGACCTCGCCTCTTCATGCAAGACCCACAAGAGCAACATCGCCATTCAGCAAGTCTGCCTCTTCATGCAAGACCCACGAGAGCAACATCGCCATTCAGCAAGTCTGCCTCTTCATGCACGACCCACGAGAGCCACATCTTGCCCTGATCAAGCGCATTCTACGCTATGTGAAGGGCACCCTCGATGCCGGTCTCCACCTAGGCACTGGTGGTGTGTCATCCATCACTACCTACTCCAACGCCGACTGGGCAGGTTGCCCAGACTCCTGGTTCTACTTCAGGCTTCTGCATCTTCCTGGTTCTACTTCGGGCTTCTGCATCTTTCTCGGCAACAACTTGGTCTCCTGGTCTTCAAAGCGGCAGACTACAATGTCCCGTTCCAGTGTAGAGGCTGAGTATCAGGCTGTTGCATATGCAGTTGCCGAGTGCTGCTGGCTGCGACAGTTGCATCAGGAGCTTCACGTCCCGATTCCTTCAGCAACGGTTGTCCGCCAATCCGGTTCATCATTGTCACACGAAGCACATTGAGACTAACATCCACTTCGTCTGTGTTCGAGTGCTACATGTCCCCTCTGCACATCAGTTCATGGACATCATGACTAAGGGACTACCTATACAGTTGTTTAGTGGCTGTGACTGTGGGCGGCTATTAGGGATATGCATAGTCTAGAGATATGTATGTACTTTACTTGTACTCCAAGTTGTATCTTGACTATATATATGAAAGTCACCCCTCCCTTAACTGGTGTGAGGTGTTCCTTAATTCTCTACAATAATTACTTTACAATGTTCTTCATTATATAAAAAAAACTTTACAATGTTCTTTCTAAATCATATTTGTATTTTCTGTAGGACTTCCTCAGCAGTTATGGTGTATCGTGAGGCAGTTTCAGCTGGGCTACTACCCTCAAGTGATGTTTTATCTCAAGTGTTGGGGTGCCTTAGGCTTCCTCATGGCTCTTCTCTGAAGAGTAGTTTCATTGAAAACATGGGGATAAGTAGTGATATTCCACAACACCCAAATATAAGTTCACTTTTCGAAGGATTCGGTGAATATGACATTCGAGCTTTTTCTATACTGGAGGTAATTATGCTATCTTTAATTAAAAATGGCTCTGTTTCAACATATACAGGTTAATGAAAGTTGCATGGCTTCTTGTCACAGGAGGCTGCTTCATTAGGAGCAGTTGGAAGTATTTCCATGAAAGAGACCCGAATTCTTATTGATGCTAGAAAGTTAAAGATCTACACAGCCGAGGTACTATTGCTGATTGGAACATGCCACATAAGCGAAACTGTATCTGAATGCAATTCAAGGACACATCGATGTGTCCTTTTTCTTATTTCTGTATTTTAGGATATTTTTTGAGTTGGAGTGATTATGGTGGGGGTGCAGGGTGGGGAGCAGTTGGGAAGTGATTCTGGTGGTGATTGAATATGAGCGGGTCTATTTAGCTCCCAGCGGAATGAAAATGATTGGAAACAGTACAATAATACAGAATCGAGACTTCCTGTTTCTATCAAAATAACTAATGGAAAAAGCTCAAAAAATGGTTGTGCTAAAATAAAAAAAAATGTCAACTTTCATCTTTTGATAAAAACAGAAACGATCGTAAATGGTATCATAATACGGAAAATGGTATCAGATTTTCTCATACCGCTTTCACCCCTTAGCTCACAGTGTAAATGGAGAAGCAATTCATGTCACATCCCAACCAGAATCTAGTTGTGCTTTACTCGTTTTGCTGCCTAGGAGTAATTTTCAATACAAATTGAGAGCTGGGAGCGTTCTCAAGCAGCTCCTTAGATGTTAGCTTACTGTAGGTTCTCTTTTAGATTTTTCTTTGTGGTGATTTCTGCTGTACTGGTCATGCCCGTTGCCTAGACGTCTCTTCTAGCCACGTCATCAAAAGTTTGTAGCCATTAGATCAACACAAGTTGCTTTAATCTAACCCTGATTTCCTATGGCCTCCTGCGAGTCGTCTTTCACAACAACAACAACAACAACAATAACAACATAGCCTTTTGTCCCAAGCAAGTTGGGGTAGGCTAGAGATGAAACCCAAAAGAGACGAGAAACAGGGAGACACATAAAGGGACATAAAGGGCACAAGACAAAAAAGGTCACGGTTCAGGCACGTTGATTGCTAATCTCCAAGCGCTCCTGTCCATAGCTAAATCCTTGGGGATATTCCACTCCTACGGGTTTCAAATCCATGAGAGTGGCTGTTTTTTTACTGTTGGTTCGCCAGACCTTAACACACCCTCCTCCTTTACCCGGGCTTGGGACCGGCTATGTTGAGACGACTTAAGAAAGTCTTCCAGTCAACAATCTGGCATTTTTCATGTTATTTATTTCAGAATTTTCTCATCAAGAGTTTATAAAAACAGTGATATTCAGGAATCTAAAATATAAAAGCAAGCCCCTGTATTAAAATTATGGATCTGTTGCATGCTACTGATGGCATGGAGATTTGGCTAAAGTTTCTGGACCAATCACGTAGAGGACAGAAGTACAAGTGTTTGTTTTTTCCAGTTTTGAGTATGTGGTATGGACTTGTGTTGTTGCTGGGGTTGAGGCAATTTATGCAGCTGATAGCATGTCTTATGTATATATATTTTTTATTTTGCAGGTATCTCTTCTTAGAACATTAAGATCTTTGAAGCATCGACTGGCTGCAGGTGAATGCTAGATTATTTTTTAAAAAATCAAATAAAGTGTTTATGCTACTATTTTCTAGTGAATCAAGAAAACAAAGTATTCATGCTTTGCACCACCGACATTGGACAAATGGTGTGAAACAATAAATATGGAGGGTCAATAGATTATTTGTGCTCCTGTGAATTTTGTTTAGATTGTAAACTATATAAATATAGATTATTGGCCATTTTCTGATAAGGCGAGCAGACAAATATAATCTGGATATTTTTATGAGTATAACTACTGACTGTTATTTTGGTCAATTGAATTATCCGAACACAGTACACATGGTTTTTAGTCACATGTGCATGGTTCTATGATTTCTTGTAACTAACTAAATGGTTATCCTGTGATTTCCTCACAGGCACACCAATAAGAAAATGGAGAATTTTGTACTCATGTATGATTTACATTAGTTTTTCTGTTCTAATATTTCTTGGTGATGCAGGTTCAAGGTTACCAAACGTGACAATCTTGTTACCCACAGAACAGAAACAAGTTGACATTGATGAAAAGGAGAAAACACTTAAACTTGCTGGAAGGTGAAATTGTATCCATTATTATACGGATACTTGTACTATACATATTTATATTTCGTGGCTTAACTTTTGCAAATTAATCCTGCTTTAATTTTTTTTAAAACAATAGAGTAAAATTCACAAGCAGTTCCTAAACTTGCACGACGGTGTCATCCAGGTCTCAAACTCTCGAATTTTGTATTTGATCTCCCATGTTTTTATGATGGCATCATCTGAGTTCCTAACTCTCAAACTTTGATATGTAGATCTACAAACTTGTATGGTGGTGTCATGTCTGTCTCTAAACTTATGAACTTGTTTTTGGCGTTAGGATTGGTCCAAATGTGCTTTGACTTGCTATATGTGCTGATGTGGCATATAGTCAGTACACGGAGCTGATCGTTTGTACCAATAACTAGATGACACTGGTGTATAAGTTCAAAGTCCTAAATATCAAAATTTGAGAGTTGGAGCCCAAATGACACTATTATACAAGTTGATGGACTCAAATATCAAAATTCGAGTCTGGGATCTAGATGACTTTGGCGTATAAGTTTAGGGAACACTTTGAATTTTACCGAAAACAATATATCTCAGTTATCCATTTAAAAAACCTGATAGCATTTGGAAGAGATTGATTTGGATTACATTGTGCAGAATTGGTCAAGCAGTTGGCTCTCTCCTGAGGCGATTAGGAATTTCATACCAAGGGGAGGAGTCTCATGGGAGGATGAGGATCAATGGCCTCACGTTAAGGAGGTGGTTCAGTCCAAAACTGAATAGCAAATCCTCTGCTGCCGCGCCAGCTGACTTGCTTCCACTACCTTCGCGGTTAGCCAAAGGGATTGCTGGTCAGCAACGCGACATTAGAAACCTTTCACTCGAGTAGTAGACCAGTACTGCACGGCTATCCTACAGCAACCGATCTCAGTAACCCGTGTGATAAGAAGCGTAGTATAGTAAGATGTGTCAGGAGTTTTTTTTTTGGGTTGATAGTGGATATGCGAAGAGTTTGGTAGAAGGAAATGCATAATCCATCAATCTGTAAAGGTATTATTCAAAAGAAAGATATACACGATACGTCAAACTTTTGTAATCATGTCACGTAATGAGATTTTTTCCCCTGAACATAATATACGTATACAGTTACATATTTGTACGCACGCTCATGCATCTTTGATTAGCTATGCTAAATCTTCAGATTGACAAGTCACCACAAGTGTCTCAATATTTATGAGCAAGCTGTGTACCACTAAATGAATAACATTGTTTCTTTGTGAAATAAAGTTAGGAAAATGCTAACATTTACGACAAGTTAAAGTTTAGATTTATTGTGGACATGTTTCATCACAAGAAAACCCAATCAACTGAGTTATTATCAGTTTATGCATGAAGAAAAACCAGATTTTCTAGTACGAAGCATTTTCTTTCATGTTCTTCGTCATGCATAAGAAATGTGCACGTAGACAAACTTATTAGCTGTTACAAGGACATCCCGAGCATTGTTGGATGGAGGATCAGGTCTGCCTTTCCTTCGATTGGAGATGCTCCTTCCGTCTCAATAAAATATATAATTGTAGGATTAGGTGTGCATACCAATGCAGCTAGGAAAATTACCAAAATGCCCCTAAGATCAACGCACAGTGCATCCACCAGAGGTACCAGCCATGCGGCAGTACTCCACAGAAGCTTCTGGAGCATACGGCGTGGACAAAAAATGAGTGGAGAGGGTGCCTGGACGTTCGCATGTGAGATTTTTTTACTTCTTAACGAGTACGGCAGCCATTTTTTCTGACATCAGGTGGATGGATGTGCCTAGCAAATGGGTCCCACATAGGACATGGTACCCTACCCTATCCAGCTATCTAGGAATATGGCCTCGTTCGGCTGGCTGGTGGATTGTGGCTGAGGCTGATTTATTGTGAGAGAAAAATACTGCTGGCTGGCTGGTGGCTGGTGGCTGGTGGCTGGTGCTGAACTGGTGTGAGAGAAAAGCACTGCTGGCTGGCTGGGAGCCAGCCAGCCGAACAAGGCCTATATTTTTTGTAAGATAAAATTTGAATGCTAGGATCACATCCTTTTTGAGACAGAGGGAGTAACATGAATTGGGCAAAAATTTCTTCTTATCCAAACATGGTACATTGGATTTCTTGTTCTAAAATTGTAAATTTGTATATTCTTTATTATAGTATATACAATTCTAATGAAAACTCCAAGAAGTATACTTCCTTTTAAACAGGGGGGAAATGGGTGTAGGGTAGATTAGATGACAGGTTCACTCAAACGAAAAGATCAGAATGCCTGGCTTCAAAGAAGTGGTTCCACAATTCTAATGAAAACCCCCATTCTGGACAAAGATGCCTGGCTTCAGAGAAGTGGTTCCACAAGCTTGGACATGACAGGTTCACTCAAACGAAACATCAGAATGCTACATATAAAACTATAGAGAACAGCCCTAGTGTTAAAGGCTTGGAGTAAAAAACAGGTGGGCATGCTGAAACAACAGGCAAACATTGCAAATGAGACCATATTTAGGCTAGACCAGGCATAGGAACAATGCCATCTGACTAGCGAGGCGTCATCATTGAGAAGACTAGCCAAGCATAGGGTAGTGAGGCTTGCAACGGTAAGGCGCACTCAAGTGAGGCAAGGATCGCAGTTAGTCAGAATATAGCTGGGTGACACCAACACCCGACCATTCCATCTTAGAGCAAATGGATGGAGATAGAAAAATTTCATCCTGCTCTAAACCACGAGGACCGCATAGCTTAAATTCTTTACAACAACTACTTAATGATCTTCATTCATGATAATGCAACCAAGAGCGACATCCGTCAATGGGACCTCCTTGAATTGCAGTCACATGACCTCTAGCACCTAGAATACCAACTTGCATAGGACAAAGTCAAACGGGCTGTGTTTGAGGCTCTAGATGAGAAAGCACTAGGGCCCGACAACTTCATTGGACTCTTCTACAAAAGAAGTTGGGACATCGTCAAATTGGACCTACTCGATGCACTTCACCAACTCTTCAATCTTAGGGTAAACGAATGGAACCTGCTGAAATCGTCTAGTTTGTATTGAACTATTGATACCCAGAAAAAGAGGGAGCTAGTGCGGCAGCGAACTATAGGCCCATAAACCTGATGCACAGTGTGGCTAAAATCATGTGCAAGTTACTGCCAGCTACAACCGAAGTTCCCTCAGTTAGTCTCCCAAAGCCAAAGTGCCTTCATCAAAGTGCGTAACACCCTAGACTATTTCCAAGACATACAAGGAGCAATCAATCACTTCCACAAAAGCAAGACATTGATGATGTTCGTCAAGCTTGACATTGCTAAACATTTGACAATGTTCAATGGGCTAGGACTATATACCAGAAGTTTTTGCAGCGGTTGGGCTTTGGTAATCTGGTCAACAACTAAGTCCAGAGTGCGGTTGAATGGCCAACCAAGGAATGCAATTTAACATAGGCGAGTGTTGCGACAAGGGGACTCTTTGTCACCCATGCTCTTCATTGTAGCAATGGACCCCCTTCAGCAAGTACTAAACAAAGCAACTGAAAGAGGACTACTGAATCCGATATGGACTTTGGGCCAGTATTCTGCTAGGTCAGCATACAACACTGAGTTCTTTGGTGCATTTTCGGAACTTGGCTGGAGCATCATTTGGAGATTTAGGGCAGGACACAAATGTTGTTTCTTCATCAACGACGAACTGAATCTCCTTATCTTCTCCCTTAACTAAAAAGACCGAAGAGTGGACACCGTTTTTTGCGATATTCCTAACGTGAGTCCGTCGTCCTGCCTGCTGCGTTCCTGCAGGCTGCAGCCTCGCTCTGACGCGCGTGGGCGTCCCTTGAGTTACGATATTCAAAAGGAAAGAGTTAAAAGGAAACCGCTCCTGTGATTCAAGCTCGATCCCGTGATTCATCCGCTCGCCTCCCCATCGTCGCCAAAAGCAAACCGCTCCTGTGGTTCAGCCTCAATCCCATGATTCATCCGCCCGCCTCCCCATCGTCGCCCACCCGCAGCTGGCCACGCTGCCGCCGCACCCGCCTGCAGTTCGCCACGCCGACGCCGCCCTCGCCCGTCTGGACCTGGCCGTGACGCCGGCCGCGCCCACCCGCAGGTGGCCGTGCTGACGGTGCCCGCGACCGCCATGCAGACTGCCTGCCGCCGCTGCAGTGTCTTCCTCTACCCGCCCTCGATTCGCTTGGCGAGGCCGCCTCCGTCATCAGCGCCAGCACCGACGCCGGGTCGGCATGTTTCACGTCGGCTTCTGCCCGCTCCGCCACTGCCGCGTCTTCGTCTCCCCGCCCTCGATTCACCTGCTTCTTCTCAGGCTTGGACGTCACGGCAACCTCGCCTGCGTCTCCTGCACCCCTGCTTCGTGTCGGCTCCAATCGTGCCCTGAAGGAGCAATTGGGGCCTGGTTCATGCGTTCTTGGGAGCATCGAAGTTTTCAGGTACGTTCTTGAGCGATTCCTGTTTGCTTGTGATTTGGCCTTTGAGAGATCGAATCCTGCCATTCTTGGGGATCTTGGGGGAGGATTTAGGGTACTGGAGTCTGAAGCTAAGAAATTGTATGCCATCCTAGAATAGGGGTGGAATTCGTTCAGCAGATGTTGGGGCCAAATTCTCTTTCTGGGTTGCTTAGAGTGGCAATGATCTTGCAGAGACTTTTGTAGGTGCTTGTTCTTGCACTTTTTTAATCAATTTCTGTTCATTTTGATGTCATGCTTTCATTTGACCGTCAAATGTCAGGGCCAATCTCTATGTTTGTTTGAGATAGTATAAACCAATGTAGTTTATTTATATCATTGGCCAATTACATGCATTGCTGCTTTTAGCTCTTGCCTGGCTGATTTCTGGCCTAAAGCATAATCATATTTTGAATAGCTGACAAGACTCGATAAGTGTTGATTTTATTATCACCGCTCCCTTATGTGAATAATTGACTTTCGATGTTAATTTTGGAACAAGTGAAGTCACCAGCATTTTGGGAATTGTGCAATAGCTGGGCAGACACAATGACCTAATTTGTTCTACAGCTTGATTTCCACGCAGGTTCATTCAGTTTCTACAGAGATCAAAGTCATGTTACTGTTTCTGTAGGTCATGCTAAAAGATTCACAAGCTGTAGAAATAATCAAGCCGTTCTAATGGTCTTGCATAAAAAAATTTAAAGAACTAAACACTACATACTGTGCCTACCATGTGATTGATGAAATGCTCCTGGGTGTCCATATTGGTAGAGATATATCTAAGGCCTTAATGCTCAATAGTTGTAGCAATATTCTAGAATTTTGTAGCTCTATAAAGCATTACTTAGTACTACTGAAATATTTGCTAGGTAACTTGTATCCACATTTTTTGGCACTAGGCATATGCTTACTGCTCCTAGCTGTAAATCAAGAAAATAGAAAGAAGAAATTTGACAGCCAGTAGCTGCAGCCATCAACCCATCAGCTTACTGCAAGCACTATTTTACCTCTTTTTTTGTTCTTGGTGTTCTTGGTGAGGCAGTGACACGCAGAGTTTCCGCTTTACATGTCCCTGCTCTTGATTAATGCAATTGCAGCTATTTCAGTAATGAATATTTTCTTCATAAAAAAAGGGTACTGCCCCTGCTCTCAGCTTCGGAATGAATGGGGCTTCCTGAAGAATTTACTTGTATGCGCATTATTCAGTCAAAAATGGGTACTGCCCCTTCTTACAGCTTTGCAATGAATGGGGCTTCCTGAAAAAATTACTTGTATGCGCATTGTTCAGCCACTGGAAATTTAGCTTTGACATGCATGTGGTTCAGTAACTAGCAAATTAGATTATTTTTGAGGCTCAGTTTGTCCCTGTGTCTGTATTGTTCAGTCAATGGAAATTTAGCTTTGACATGCATGTATTCAGGTTTGTATCAAAATTTTTTGGCCATATAGATGTATTTTTCAGCGAGCTTTTTTCTCAATACCAAGGATCTGCTCTCTGATTTCTCTGCTGGTAATGACTACTGCAGCTTTGATTGTCCATCATGTGGCTGCCGCACTGCTGCAGACCGCCCTAGCAGCAATCCTGGTTTTGCTCCCTACCGTTCAGCATCCAGCATGCCTTATTGTTCATGATCCGGCACACCCATAATCTGATATCTTAGTAGTAAACTTATTTTTTCAAATATGCCCGACAATATTCCGTTATCTGATGACATGTGTTGGTGGTTCAGTAAATAGTGCCCACTGTCAGTACAAGCAAGACTCAAGACTCAAGGTATACTTCCCACTTACTGAACTTTCTGCCTGTATTGTGCACAAATAAATTGTAAGTGGGTCCATTTGTGCTTGTTTGCATTTTAACTTGCAAAATTTCTTGAAGATATCTTGTTGATCATTCCGATTAATCTATATGTTCCAGTTATCTCTGCTGGCTCTTTGGTGACGACTGACGAACAGTTCAGGTACTACCACATTTTTGTTGTAGTTACATATATATATATGTTAGAAGAGTCAAGGGCCTATTGGGCCTTAGCCCGTTAGGGTTAATTAGTCGCTTGCTTAGGGGTCAAGTAAGACCTCTTCTCTATATAAGGAGAGGAGATGTATCAATCTAATCAAGCAAGAGATTAGAAGGAAAAACCTTCTCTCTTGCCGGCCGTGGGCGAAGCCCCATGGCCGGCGTTCCTAGCGCCCTTCACTCACTCTGGGCGTTCGGGTAACCCGCAAAGTTCGGGTCGGGTAGTTCGGGTTTTCAAAAGTTCGGGTAATAAGAATTGTTACCCGATAACAGCCCCAAAAAACCACTACCCGCAGGTTCGGGTACCCGCAAATTCGGGTTCGGGTTCGGGTATACCCAATATACCCGAAATATATAAAATCATAGCAAAAGTGATAACATCATAGAATTTTGCACAGAATAGATGATAACTCATTAACATAACAGATAAACGACGCATTCAAGTTTTTAACCGCAGATCCAAACCACGACACATGTATTGAGGTACTGACTACTTTATTACTACTGACAAGATACAAGAGCAAAGTTCAAGTCTGCTGCCTGCCATCACAACAGTGCTTGTGCTTCACACGGGAACTCAGAGTCTCGGGGAGTCAAGGAGACGAAAACGGAAGTAAAGAGGTGAGTTAATTGGGAAGCAAAGCTGAGGACCACGTGAAATTTGACTAGTTTGCTACTGCACTTAATCGCTGGCAGCCTGATACGTATTCCTATTCGGGTTTTTCGGGTACCGGGTGTAACTACCCGAATTACCCGATATAAATTCGGGTAATAAGATTTACTATCTGAACAAGAGATCGGGTAGTGCGGGTTCGGGTACTTCGGATCCGGGTCCGGGTATTTCGGGTTCGGGGTTCGGGGTTCGGGTTTTGTGCCCAGAGTGACCCTTCACAGCCCTAGCCACCGGTCCTCTGCCTCTGTAGCTCGTGAACAGCACCGCGGGCACTGTAGTGCATCCGTCACCGACTCTCTCCTCTCAATTCTATCCTCTCAATCAATAGCATCACATAACAATCTGGTATCGGAGATGCCAAGTTACGATAAGTCGCTGCCGGTCACTTCCTCACCGATGACGCCAGATCAGTTGACTGCTGCCATCGCCGATCTCGCCCGTTCCGTCGTTGCCATCCAGTCCTACCTCGGCATACCGCCGCTGCAACCAGCTAGCTGGCTGCTGCCGCAATCGGCCGTGGCCTCTCTGCCACCGGTTTTCCCCTACGGGATGCCAGATTACGGCATGACGCTGCTGGCGTTCCAGGACGTGTAGCCAACGGTGCAGCCAACATTGCAGCAGATCGAGCAGGCGATGGACATCACGACGGAGCCGGCAGGGAAGATGCTTCCCTGCAAGGTGTCTGCGGCGGTGCGGCTACAGGCTGCGGCGCGTGGCCTCCTAGCGCGCCGGCTACTGCAGGAGATGCGGCAACCTATGCACGAGGCGACCTTGACGACGGTCGACCTCAGCTCAGCGGAGCGCGACCTCGCCCCGTGGGACGGCCACCAGCAACTGCGCCAACCCGCTGCTGTCTTCAGGCGCGAGCATGGTGATTTTCCCGCGGGCAGCAACCTCCAACTCTGCGGCAGCGGCGGTAGGGGAGTCGCTCCCCTCCTTGTCTCCGGCGGGGACACACTCTCAATCAATAGCACCACATAACAATATACATCAGAGTTGACAAACGAGTTGACGAACAATGCACTAATGCTACATTTTTTCTCTTCTTTGTCTCATGCCACATTTCCTATACAGTATATGGCAATAGGTGCCTAGCAGCCACAAGAGATTTTTCAAGGAGTCAGAACGATCTCACTATTTTCAGGTAATAGGTGCCTAGCAGCCACAGGTGATTTTTCAAGGAGTTATATATACAGTCACATATCTCTACTCTAATCCTGAATTATGTATTTGGTGATATCATAAGCCATTATTCTCCAAATTAATAATTTGCCTACATCCTGGATCCCAGCCTCTACTCAAATGCATCTTTTTCGTGTCGAGACTTGAGAGTTGTCTGTTAACGTTCAGAATAGTCAAAGGTGTATATGAGGTCATAGTACAAGGAGTAGTATGTTCAAGCTTACCCGAATTGCATTGTTTTGCTTTGCAAACCTCCCAGGAGTTGGAATTCATTAGAGTTTTGCCACATCTCTGAATTTTCATATTGCATCTTATGGTTTGTTCTGAATTTTGATTGATGCAAACTTGCCTAAATGTAGAATCCTAAAATGGTCAAAATTGCTTGCATTGTGCAAAATAGGATTTAGCATTCTGCAGCCCTTATATTGACAGATCAATTAGTAGTGCATTGTGCAAAATAGGATTTAGCAGTCTGCAGCCCTTATATTGACAGATCAATTAGTAGTATAGAGATTTAACAATTTTATCTCTGAATGTTCAGCCCATGGGAAAATATCTAAATGTCTTTAATAATCTCAATTAATTGTAGAGATTTCTTGCTGCTTCTCAGTGCCTGCAGTTGTGCATTCAGTACATTTCTTAAGAAAAGGGGTTGAGTGTACCGCTGATCTTAAGCTGACACAATCAATTGGTTTTTTGTCTTGACTTCCGATGCACTGATGTTTTATTCCTTCTCTTTAACCAAGTTAGAATGTATGAAGCATTTACATGGTCTGCAAATAGAGCACCACAAAAGGAATGTCAGTAGAAATTTGACAGCCAGTACCTGCAGCCACAAATATGAACTACGCTGAATTTGTATATGCCACAGATAGCTTTTGTCCTGTTGATCGCCACTTGGTTACAACTGACACAACTGGCAGTAGTTTACTAAACCGAGGACCCAACCCTAACTTAAGCTAATTGGTTATTTGTATTCGGATCTAATCTAATTAGGTTAGTGTACATGTATTATGCCTACTAACTTCGACCACTTTCACAGATTAATTTCTGATTGAAACTAGGGATTAATTTTGTGTTCAGTTTCATCATAATGGAACCTATGCAAAATAATGAAGGTCGTACACCATTTGCAAACTTGACAAACACCATCAATGGAGGTAATTGTTTATACACATGTCCATAGACGCTTTCACTTGTATTATTTATGGTGATTAAGTAAATATCTATCAATTTATTTTCAAACAGCTGGTCAGACAACATCAAATTCACAAGGGCAAGTTGATGAACATGGACAGCATAAAAGGGAAAGAGAAAAAGCACGACATGCAGCAATGACTCAAGAGGAAAGGGATGAAAAAAATAAAAAACGTAGAGAAAAGTATCATCTGAGAAAGGCAGAAACTGCACTAGCTACTGGGTCGAGAGGTGGACCGCATTCTGATTTTCTGTTTCTGAATTCAGTATTACTATTTTTTAGTTTATTTAATATATAGTGATGTATATGTTCTAAATGTATATACATTGAGCTAAAAGTTTTGTGCAAATTAGGAAAAAATCTGATGTACTAAACAACAACAACATATCTCTTGTGGGTTTTAAATCCATGAGATTAACTATTTTTTTTACTGTTGGTTCGCCAGACCTTAACACACCCTCCTCTACTCGGGCTTGGGACCGACTATGTTGAGACGACTTAAGAAAGTCTTCCAGTCAACATAGGCGGAGTTAAAACTTTGCAAATTAAGAAAAGTTTTTTTTGTTGTGTATGAATGATACCACCTACTTGCATCAGTCATTGGTTCGCTTATTTGTTTGTGTAATTATGTTGTACCAGTTGGAGTTGAATCAACCATGGAAAACACTGTTGGCTATGAAGATAGTTACCGGCTACATTGAAACAACTCATACAAACCCATACAGATTGATAAAGATAACACATGTACTATTTTGGTTTTTTTATTTCTAATACTAATTATTTTTTCTTGTGTTTGTATGATGCCGAGGCCAAGGCTAATGTCATGTTATTATATATATAGATGACGACTCCGATAGATGTATAGATCAAAGTGGTATAATTGATGCATCACCTGATCTAAACCTAGGTACATTTTTTTCATTAATGTTACCTATTTGAGAAGAAAAAATGTAGTGGGCAACCCAATTGTCGTTCATGACAATGTAATAAGGAATTAATGTTCTTGCAATATATGCCCTTCTGTAATTTATTTGAGACCGAATGTTTTTTATTATATATAGGTGTTGTAAATGCATCCAGTTCCATTGACAATATTGTCACGTGTCCAAAAGAGCGTAAGCATGAGCTAGATAGAGCACGAAGGGCTACAATGTCTCCTGAACAAAAGACGCTAATAAACAAGAGGCGCCATGAGTTGTATGCAGCAAAAAATGCACCCAAGAATGCTGCAAGAAAACTGCAAATGACTCCACAAGAGAAGAAGTTGAAACGAAAAGAGAGCAAGAAAAACTACAATAGGATGGTGAGAGAACATCGAGCCAACAATTTGCATCCGGACTCAATCGCCATGGAGAGCCCTCACTTTAACCCTCAACTTATTTTCCCTTCTTCAACTCAATCGCCTAAAGCGCCTTCACAAGATATGGAAATACCCGAATTGAGGGCCACACCTGTTGACATCGTGCCGTCTGTAGTTCAAAATCTAGAAGTCCAGACCCCTGAATTGGCTGTGGCACAGACCATACATAGGCATTGAGTGACCACTGGAGAGAGAAATTCCCTTCTATCCCATCGCAATTGGGCTTTTGAAGCAAACATTGGAAGAGGGGCTAGAGGGTGTGTGGATGGAAAGTGCAATGATTCGGATGACTCGACTCAACCGAGTGTGGTTTACAATGATAATTATCCTTGATCACTATATATTGCCATCACTTTCACCTTCGCTCTTCTATTCCAAAAACTCATGCCTTTTCTTACTACAGATGGTGTCACCCAGGAAACTCTAGTTCTAGCACTTAATAATTGCACAGGTACACAAACACAACCGCCTGTAGTTGACGGTACCTCTTCAATGCCTTCAAACGGTGCACAAGCTCATACACCAAACTATGGTCGAGGATGGTATTTTCTTTATTAAATTTATCCCTTTTTTGTTTTTTGTATGCCATTATGTTTCTCTCATCATATATGTGGCCGTGTTGCACAGACTATGATGAGGATGTCATATTTGAGGAGGACGAGGAAGAGGATGAGGCGTACTTTTTCGCTGGACAAGGTACACCGCGTAATAGTCAAAACATGCTTTCACAAACTTTCTTTCAATGTGTAACACATCAACATTTTGTCAGAAGATGACGAGGAGGGAACCGATGTTGAGCACAATCTCGATACAGATGAGCAAGACAACAGTGAGCCTGATGTCCCGAATCCATACAACAAGGTTTACGCTAATGTCTCATCAGAGTCACACATGCTACCGTCAGTGCCGAACTGTGAGCACTGCAACGCAAAGAAATTCGAGGATGAACCGCCCAAATTTTGTTGTTGGGGTGGAAAGATTCATCTTTCAACTCTTGAGACACCACCAGAGCTCATGAGGTTGTGGTAAAGCTTGGACGCTGATGCTAGGCACTTTCGTGCAAACATCAGATATTTCAACGGTCACTTCTCTTTCACTTCTCTGTACTGCCACCTAGATCGTGTGACCACTAACATGCGAATCTACGTTGTCTACACGTTCCGTGCCCATGGCCAGATTTACCATAACATACGATCATTTGGTAAAGAGGATGGTGTCGAAAAAAGACACCTCGAGCTTTATTTTTATGACAACAATCCATCCCTCGAGCAACTCATGTTCTTTTACCTTTGCTGGTCCACCTCTCCACAGAGAATGAAACTTTGTATAATATTTTTTTTTGAAATAACTTCTTTAAACAAATGTCACAACTAAAAATACTAAAGAGGAGACACCGTTTTGGTGCGACAAAAATTTCGCCTCACCTTCCTGCCCTCCGCCGTGCGATTTCCGCATAGGAATCGTTTGCTCCCACACGCGCGTGGTGGACCCGGCACCAATCACTCCCCTCCCCCTCGCGTGAGATCCGACATCCAATCAGGCCTACCCCTCATGTAGCGACTGGCGAGTTCCTCCCCTCCCCATCGTGCGAGATCCCACATCAGCCTCCTCCCCCACGCCTGCCCTCGCGCCTCTGCTCCATGCCCACGTTCACCCGCGCCGACGCCTCCTCTCTCTCCTTGCCCTCGCGCTGCCGCGCCATCATTCTCCGCACCTGCACCCGCATCGGCATGCGCCATCGACCTCACCGTTTGCGCCCACGCCATCGACCTCACCGTCCTCGCTCTGTGTTTGCCTACGCCGCCGCCTACACTCCCTCCCTGTTGCGAAGCCACGCCGGCGCTGCAAGGCCATGCCAAGAAGAAGGGCCGCCGAGTAGGCGTGCTGCCCTCTCCCGCTGCAACGCCGTGCTGCTGCTTTGCCTATCCCCGATCTGCGGATTTTAAGCACACGACTGGGCGACCACGCTGCTTCACCTGTCCACAGATTCGCCAGAGACGAGCAACCAACAGGTATGCCCACCGAGCACCCGAACCCTAACATAAGAATTATGCCTACCAACTTAGATGTTTTTTGCGTTAATAATAGGAATGAAACTTTGTGTTACCAACTTAGATGTAAACCCATGTTCTTTTACCTTTGCTGGTACGCCCCTCCACAGAGAATAAAACTTTGTATAATAATTTTTTTGAAACAACTTTTTAAATAAATGTCACAGCTAAAAAGACTAAAGAGGAGACACCGTTTTGGTGCGACAAAAACTTCACCTCACCTTCCTGCCCTCCGCCATGCGATCTCCGCGTAGGAATCGTTTGCTCCCACATGCGCGTGGTGGACCCGGCGCCAATCACTCGCCTCCCCCTCGTGCGAGATCCGTCATCCAATCAGGCCTCCCCCTCATGTAGCGACTGGCGAGTTCCTCCCCTCCCATTCAGGCGAGATCCCGCATCAGCCTCCTCCCCCACGCCTGCCCACGCGCCTCTGTTCCATGCCCGCGTTCACCCGCGCCGACGCCTCCTCTCTCTCCCTGCCCTCGCGCTGCCGCACCATCATCCTCCGCGCCAGCACCGGCATCAGCATGCACAATCGACCTCACCATTCGCGCCCACGCCATCGACCTCGCCGTTGACCTCGCCCGCGCCGTCGTCCTCGCTCCTTGTTCGCCCACGTCACCGCCTACTCTCCCTCCCTGTCGCGAAGCCACGCCGGCGCTGCAAGGCCGTGCCAAGAAGGAGAAGGGCCGCCGAGTAGGCGTGCTGCCCTCTCCCGCTGCAACGCAGTGCTGCTGCTTTGCCCATCCCCGATCCGCGGCTTTTAAGCACACGACTGGGCGACCACGCTGCTTGGCCTGTCCACAGATTCGCCGAAGACGAGCAACCAACAGGTATGCCCACCGAGCACCCGAACCCTAACATAAGAATTATGCCTACCAACTTAGATGTTTTTGCATTAATAACAGGAATGAAACTTTGCGTTACCAACTTAGATGTAAACCCATATTCTTTACCTTTACTGGTCCGCCTCTCCATAGAGAATGAAACTTTGTATAATAATTTTTTTGGAACAACTTTTTTAAACGAATGTATAAGATTTTTTTTGTTCTTTCACATGTCTACCATGTTCTTTATTGGGTCAGATCCCATTGCGTTTTTCAAATCATTTTAGTGTTTGTATATAATAAGTAAAATTTCAGTGAGCTTTTGCCAGACGCTTAATACCTGAAGACCTGTAATTCTTATGAAGTAGGGAAACATGACCCGGCTCTTTTTACCTTTATCATTCTGAAGATCTGAGGTACAAAGGGAACCTTGAATGTATCTCATGTCCTTAACTCAGTTATTCTGTGACCGTCCTATGCTTTAACACGAAAGTCGTGCAAGCCTTGGAGCTTTGTTAGACCTCCAATGCTACGAATTAATTAGAGCAATTTTATCTGTATCTGCATGTAACTGTCGCTGGCTAATAAATGTGTTCATGCGTCTTGGTTACTGTCTTTCTCTACAGCTTCGCAAGCCAAGAACCTGTAGATTGCACAAGGTACATAATGGTTTGGGAAGTTCAGTATCTAATGATTTGGGAAGTCCACATAGAGGGCAATCTCAGTGAACTTTTTGTTGATTATTAGTACTCCCTCCGTCCTGTAATATAGTGCATTCTAGCATTCCAAATTTGTCCTAAAATATAATGCATTCTAAGGACAAAAACCAATTTTACATTAAATATTTTTCATTTATCAACCAATCACCGTTAATCACGTTGATGATAGCGTCTGATTAGAAAATAAAATGAGGGTATATGCGTCTTTTATGTTCTCTTAATTTGTCTTAAAATTCTTAGAATGCACTATATTACAAGACAGAGAGAGTAGACTGAATCATCCCCTACTTATTTAAATCATCCCTTTCATTCAGAAACTAATCCAGTTCAATTAATATGTGAATTAGTAAACTTCATATTTATCTGCTTTATGAAATCTGTCAGTTACTCAGTTGCTCCACAATCTCTCCAGTTACCTAATATGAAATGTCATTGTCATCATTACCCAGATTTCTGACTTTTGAAACTTGGGTTTCACAGTGATGATGTTTTCACTACCTCTCTTGTACAATCACAAATAGTCCATGTAGATTATGAACGCGATAGACCTGACCTGTGCATGGCTTAACATTTTGTTTTAATTGTTAACCATAGTTTAATACACCTCTGGTAGGTGCATCAAGGCTGTCGCGTGCCATCAAGGTGTTTGTTGCAGTCAGATATTGGCACTCCATTTGCAGGTAAATTCTGTGACTGGTGGACAATTGGCATGATTCTTTTTTACTTTTGAGTTCCCGATATGTGCCTAATGATTTACTGGTTTTGATCTTGTTCGTATAAAAAATACATGGAAGTCCAATGATAATAAACAGCGAGACTTTGTGCATTTGTGGTTTTGATCGTGATTATTTTTCCCTATGGGTTTGTGCTGGTTACACTATGCTCCTTCAGGGTTTGTGTAGTGTAGGGTCTAATGGAAGTTCAGATTGGTTACTTCCCAGTTCTGGAAAATAAAAGTCAGAAAATCTATTGGTTTATTCACTGATGTGAATTTAGATTGTTGTAGCTGGATATGAGAGGAATTCCTGGAGATTTTTAATTCCTATGGTCGTAAAGATTGGATACTTCCCAGCATTTTGGAAAATAGAAGTGAAAAATCTATTGGTTTCACTGATGCGAATTTATATTGTTGTAGCTGGATATGAGAGGAATTCCTGGAGACTTTTAATTCCTATGAAAGCATGGTAGAACAGAGAGCACAGTGAACATGATTATTTGTAGTCTGAAATTCGTTGCTTTGATTATTAATACTCAAGTGATGTTTGGGTGCAAAAAACCTGTTGTGAAGAACAAATCAAAACATTGTTTTTTTTTGTCAAGATACTACACACTGATACTTAAACAAGTAAGCAAACTCACAGATGTTGTCCTTGGGAAGGGGGAAGGTGCAGTACCAGCGCCAGCGGGTAGTATCTGGAAGAAAAAATCAATCTTTTGGGAACTACCTTATTGGCCACTTTTGAGTGTATGTCACTGTCTTGATCCAATGCACATAACTAAAAACGTGTGCGGTAACACACTTAACATGTTGATGAACACCAAGGGAACAACAAAGGATTCTCTCGCGACACGCTTGGACATGCAACACCTAGGCCTCAGGAAGGAGTTGCACCCAATAACTCTTGAGGATGGCCACTTGAAACTTCCGGTGGCATCATGAACACTGAAAAAGGAAGAAAAGGCCATGCTTATTTCTTTCTTCAATGATCTCAAAGTGCCAACTGGCTACTGTGCGAACCCGAAGAGGCTAGTTAACATGAGAGAACTTAAGTTTAACTATGGTTGTATGAAGGTCCATGACTGTCATGTCATTATGACTTAGCTGCTCCCAGTTGCCCTGCGAGGTATCCTCCCTGACAAGGTCCGTGCCCCAATCATAAAGTTGTGTTCGTTCTTCATCGCGATCTCTGAAAAGGTCATTGAAGGGGCCAAGCTAGACCAGCTGAAGCAGGAGATAACCGAGATTCTATGCAGGCTTGAGATGCATTTCCCACCGACTTACTTCGACATATCAGTGCATCTACTTGTTCATCTTGTGGACCAAATTAAAGCCCTTGGCCCAATGTACCTACACCAGATGTTTCCTTTCGAGAGGTTGATGAAAGTTTTCAGGCGGTATGTTAGGAATAGATTCAGACCAGAAGGGAGTATGGTAGAAGGATGGACAACGGAGGAGGCCATTGAGTTCTGCACATATTATATGGACATCAATCGGGTCGGAGTTCCAGTATCTCGTCACGATGGAAGACTAGGGGGCAAAGGAACGATAGGTGAGAAAGCTGTCAAAATAGTCGAAGTGGTTTCCTTCAGACAGGCACACTTCACTGTTCTCCAGCAGGCCGACGGTGTGATGGCATACATTAATGAGCACAAGCAGTTACTGCAAAGTAAGCACATCGGTAGGTCACATGCTTGGCTTGAGAAAAAACATAAGGAGGAATTCGGTGACTGGTTTCGACGCCGCAGGCTAGGAATGGTGACGGGATATCAGCTAGATCTCTTAGCTCTCGGACCTTCGACTACGGTGATGATGTACCAAGGTTATGATATAAATGGTTTTACATTTTACACAAAAAACAGGATGGAAAGAGCACCAACCAAAATAGTGCTGTTCGTTTCGACGCCCACGATGAATACGGCATGGTGGAGGCAACATACTATGGTTTCATAGATGAGATATGAGAGCTAGACTATGGACGACAGTTGAAGGTCGCTCTTTTCCGTTGCTAGTGGGTCCGGCTAGATGAAATCAACACTGACAATGATGGGTTCACTACCGTTGATCTATCCAAGACCGCATACAGAGATGACCCCTTCGTCCTTGCAAAGGATGTTTTGCAAATCTTCTATGCAAGGGATAACAATACAAAGGGAAGACTACAAGTAGTCATGCAAGGCAAAAGGAAGATTGTCGGTGTTGAAGGAGTGACGGACGAAGAAGAGTACAAAGGTTATCAAGAAATGGCTCCTTTTGGGGCAGGCATTACCCTACCTGTCCTTGAAGAGGGTGATGAACCTGCTTACCTCCGGAGTGATCACGATGAGGCCATCATAGTTAGAATATCATAAACTATGTAATCCTTAATGAAATGTTGTTTTAGTAATTTGCATCGAATTTGAGATCATATGGAGTTGTAGAGATTGATGAGTTCTACCACTATTATTTTGGAACTTTGTTGATATAATGGATGCCATGTTTCCAACAAAGTGACATAACTTTGTGTGAGACAGAGCACTTTATGAGACATGCCTAATAAAACTTTCTCAAATTGAGAAATGACTAAAATAAAAGTTGTAGACATTCATGAGTTCCACAACTTTGTTGTTTACAACTTTTCCATTTGAGATCAATTGGGGACCCAAAATGTTTAAAAATAATCAATATCACTGCCGGTTCTAATAACCACCCGGCAGTGATGTCCCATATCACTGCCGGGTGGTTATTAGAACCGGCAGTGATATGGGACATCATTGTCGGGTGGTTATTAGAACCGGCAGTGATATGGGACATCACTGCCGGTTCTAATAACCACCCGGCAGTGATGCGTGGGTTATATAAGGCGCTGACGCGCTCCAAGGCCAGTGCACGACATTTTACGCGCTCGACGCTGTTCGCCAGTGCACGCCGCCCCTTCCTGACGCGCACTGCACGACGCCGCAGCCCGACGCCACCCTTCACAACGCCGTCCCCTACCGCTTCCTCAACGCCACCGTTCCCTACAGCTACGCCGACGCCATGAGGAGCTCCTCCACGTCACTGTTGAGCGCGCCACCCCTGCTTACTCGGTGAGTGCCCATAAGGTGTTCGATAGAATGCCCATATGACATTTTCTGTGTTCCAAGAAGTTCAATCAAAGGATTCTTTTACATGGACAACTATGATCTCATGTTGTACTGTCTAGGGAGATGGGAAGAAGACTCTTGAGCTCTTTTAGGACATGCTTAGAGCTAGGGTAGTTCCAAACAGTGTAACCTTTGTTTCTGTTTTGTCAGCATGTAGCCATGCTGGCTTGATAGAAGAAGGTAGAGAGTTGTTTGACATAATGCATCAAGTATACAAAATTGATCCCCTACTTGAGCACTATGGTTGCATGATTGATCTGTTAGGACGGGGAGGACTACTAGAGGAAGCAGAAGCTCTAATAGCTGATATGAATGTGGAGCCTGATATTGTCATAAGATATATTTTTGTAGTATACTTATTTGGTGTCATATATATTATTTTTTTTACCAATATATTTGGTCAAACTTTAGGCACTTTAACCAAAGAATACCGTCAAATAACTTGGGGCACATATTATCAAAAGATAACTCTGTGTTTAATCTGGAATACCGTCAAATAATGAAAACTTATACCATGTTACTTCAATAATAGACTGCTAGTTTCTAACAAAAAATGCAGTCCTTGAATAGATTGCCAGCAGGCTTACCATATGCCTACATGGAAGGACAGTAGTACCCCTCGGCTCTGAGAGGCAAATAAGGTTTCTATTTTTTTAATTGCCTATCGAAATGCATGTCCAAAAACATGACTCGTCATCGCCAATTCATCACCCGTCGCCGAACTACTGATACCCCACAAGCAGAGTTCTATGTGATGTGGGCAATGCTAAAATACTTTGGCACAAAAACAAATAAGGGAGATGACATGGTACGTAGGAATCCCATTTCTATTGTTTTGTCTTACGTTTGTGCATCTCAATATCATCTTGCTTCAATTATAGCGCAAAGCAAACAATCACAACCAGTTGCTAGATTTTGAGATGAGAGGAATTCAAGAGGAGATAGCAAGGTTTGTGATGGACGAGATATTGACCAAGAAAGGATCATTCTCCATTGCGAGGACTAAGAAGTACAAGGCGCAGTACGGAAGAGACCACATTGATAGGCTATTGTAATGCGACTCTTAATTCGATACTTAAAGTTTTTTTTGAAACTTTTGTAATATAAATGTTGATGGGTTTGTATTGTCGCTGATCAACAACCACCTTCACATCAATATCAAATTGATCGATAGCAACCACCTCCACCTCCACCTCCCCGACCTCCCACCCCACCACCTCCCCTCGAAATGAAAATAAAACAATTATTAAAATACAAATTGTGAAAAGTATATCACTACCGGTTCAAAGAAAACCGGCAGTGATAATATAATCTACACAACCGGTTGGTTAAAACAACCGGCAGTGATGGCTCAAGTATCACTGCCGGTTTGTAACACGAACCGGCAGTGATACATGAGCTATCACTGCCGGTTTGGCATAAATGGTAGTGATGTGATTAGCTCATCACTGCCGAGTTGGTTATGGCGGTTCAAAATCCGCCAGTGAAGGGGGGTTTTGAACCGCCAGTGATGTCCTTCTCTGCTGTAGTGTTTGGGCCCTAAACATGATAAGGGGTTAGATGCAAAGAGCGTTTCCGTATATGTATACCATCGGCGAGCTGCGCCATGACGTTGACAAAGGAAGAAAAGTGACGTAAATCCTCCCGGGACAGCTAGGGCCCCAGGAAGATGGAGAGCTGGCGTTCTAGCCGCGCACAGTTGAAGTCGAAGAACTGGTTGCCCCCAGGGGGCGCAAGTCTCTGGGGCGTGCAGCTGTTGCCTCTCGAGAGCCTTGACGGCGGCGTCAAGGCTAGTGGGGGGAGGAGACTGGACGAGCGTGATAGCATGCACCAGCTCTCCCTCCATGGTGATGACGACGTCTAGACTCTCGAAGTGCAGGTGCGCACCAGGTCCAGTCGACGCTGTGGCTAGCCATCCGAAGCCTGCTAAAAGCGACGAAACGCGCAAAAGTCCCCTACCTGGTACGCCAACTGTCGGCATTCGGAATCACCGGCTAGTAAATTTTTGTGTTTGCGTGTTTAGGCCCGGATGATGTGCAAAGAGGACGCGAGGATGTATACTGGTTCGGATGGAATATCCCTACGTCCAGTGGTGAGCTGTTCATGTTACTTGCGCTTGGGTCTATAATAGGGGTTATAAAGGATCGAGAGAGGGACGAGCTCCCAGATCTCTGGTGAAAGTGAAGTGGAGTTAAAGTGCTTACGAATGATCGAAAAAGAGCCATCCCCCCATGTGCACCCAACCTTCCCTTTTATATGCCAAGAGAAGGACCCGGGGTACATGAGAGAGAGATAGAGGAGGAGATAGCCTCGAGGCCGTGCCGCCCTTGATAGCCTCGAGACCCTACCGCCCTCCTCCTCCTGTAGGCGTGTCCTGCTGGTTTCGTAGATAGTGATGGAGACGCTTCCACGTTGCAGTGCCGATGGTGATGGAGACAGCTCCACGTCGTGACCCTGTTTGTTGCTGGCGCCGTGCGTGGGCATTGTCAGCTCGTCATGGCGCCCCGTTCCATCGCGCCTGGCGTTGTAGGGGACGTGGGCCCCCAGGAATGGCCTGTCATGGCTGCGGGTCGTGTCGGGGTGTGCCCACTCCCGTCCAGTGTCAGAAGTTTGACTCCGGACTCGAGCTTTTATGTTCGTAGTAGTAAAGCCGGTGTGGGCCCGCGTGGGCCTGCGCCCTCCCCCGAAGGTCATCGCGCGTCCTCAGGGTCGGGCGTAGCAAGGCCCGTTCCTAAGAGGTCGGGCTCGCCCCCTAGGGGTCGGACAGGTGGAACCTGAGCCCCAGGGGTCGGGTGAGCCGGAACCCGCCCCCTAGGGGTCGGGCGTAGTCGTGGCCACGTCCTCTAATTGTCCGTTTGATTTTGATCGTTGGGCACCGTCAGTTCCCTTTCTTCAGGTACCCTAAATTGGTACCCGACATTGGTTAAAATTAATTTTTTTGACATAGGATAAAACCAAAATAAGCTACAATTTAGAATTGAGAGAGTAGTATTTAATTAGGTAACCTGAGTATCCAGAAAAAAAGAAGAGCAGAAAATTGCACAATTTATCATCTCACATTAACCACCCAATTATTGATGCCTACTCTACTCCGTCGTGATGGACTGGTACAGTTGCTTCATGAACCCTCTGAATCGGTCGATGTCTACGATGACGTGCTGTCCGTTGATGAAGATGTTCCACATCTTGTCAAATCCCTGGCGATGTATGGAGAGCGGGTCGGTAAACACGGCGTGGTCGCGGGGGTAGCTCTCCTTCAAGGAGGTCTCCTCCGCTGTGGCCTCGTACTCGATATAGCGGAGTCCCATGTCTGGCACGGGGTCTCCGTAGGAATGCCGGCACGCCCACTTGAGCTCGCCCCACGGGATGATCTGCACCACCGTGGCGTTGTGAGGCAGGAACAGCATGTTGGCCAGCCCAGCACCGTGCACGCCCATGAGCACGTCGCAGGAGTTGACCACCCCGGGGAACCGCTTCAGGTCACTGACGTCATCTGGTCCCGCAGCTACCACCTCGAAGCCGACATCGGCCGCGGCGGCAATGGCGTCGGCTTCATTCTTGAGTTGCCTCGAGTTGCGGCGCAGGATCATGACGAGCCGAGGCTTCCGCCCGGCGCTCCTGCTCACGGGCGTCACCCGTGGCCGCTGCAGCGAGTAGGCGGAGCGGATGAAGTCCCGGAAGCTCACCATCGTGTAGCCCTTGTGGGAGAGACCCGGGACGATGCCCAGCTCCTTGTGACTCTCCAGCCCGACATGAGCCGACGGGAAGCAGCGCACGGTGTCCTCAGACTCAGAGTCCAAGTCTATGACTGGGTAGCTGGACAGTGCGGCGAGGATGGCCTTGTACTTGGCGATCCACTTGGGCTCGTAGTCGGTGGCGAGCAGCTGGACGTGGCCATTGTACTCTCGGGCCGTCAGGTAGAGTGGGATGATCACGTCGGTCATCACGTGGAAGAAGTTCCTGTTGTAGCCGCCGGTAGAGAAAACCACTGCTGGCGCGTCGTGCCGAACCGAGCACTGCGGTGGTGGTGGGTCGTCGGCACCGCCTGGCGGACTGGACCGCATGGTGACCTCACGAACCAGCATCATCACCTGGTCCTCCCACTTTCGTGCATACGGGCGGAGCTTGATCGTTGCATTTTCCGGACGGTAGGTGGACGCCGCGACGACGTACACAGTGGCGGATTTGCCATGGATGCGCAAGTCGCCTTCCATGCTGCAGGTGTTGGACTGATGATTACTGAAGTTGCAGGTCAACTTGCTGCTTATTATTGGCGGTGCTGCCACAGCTGCAAATTAAATTAAATTTAACTTTTAGATAATGAATGAGCTGCAAATTGAATCAGAGAAAGAGTCCTTCAATTCATTATTCGATCAATGGTGATCCTAGCTAGCTAGCTAGTATTCCGTAGCAATATAATGCAAGTAGCGCGTGCAGGCGGCACTGCATTGTACGAACTAACTAATGTAGTATTATTAGTCGTCCTGGCACATGTGGCCTTTGGTTCTGCAGAAAATGTATAGTAACTAATTACCTTTCGTCGCATCGACGTTGCTGGTCATCCCGTGTGTTGATGTTGATGCCGCAGAAGGTGGTGATCCGAGCATCGAATCTGAATTTGAATGGAAGGCCACATGGCACGTATTTTTGTTATACTACATGCATATCGAGGAAGACAAGTGAAACACCACTAACATAACATAACTGACGCAGTACAGTTGTTTATTCTTTCCAGATCTTTGACAATATTCTACAGCTGCCTTGCTTCTAACTGCGCTATGCAAGTGGCTGTTTCTGCTGCCATCTTTTTGCTATCCATACCATGAATACAGAGGTGAACTATTCCACTCTGTCAAAATTTAGATTACGTATGCAAAAGTGTTCCGTGTACAAACTTAGCTCAGCAAACTAAAGAATGGATGCTTGTGAACCATTTCAGCCATGACTTTGGGAAATCTGGTCTCCTTATTTGCAAAGGTAACATATTTATTAGCGTTACATGGTCGTCTGATATCCTACATATTAAATCCAGTTCACTTGTATGAAAAAAATTAGGTGGACAATTGATCACTCCTTGTGTGTGTGTGTGTGTGTGTGTATACAGCTGCTTAACTGCGCTATGTGTCACTGTCATCAAATATTCGAACCATGATCTGCGCTAGCTTTAAAAACTTATATATTTCCATAAAATGAAAATACTAGCTTGAATGCGCTCAGCAGCATTGGACATTTCCATGCGTGTGGAACCATGCAAATTCATGCTTCGTAAGCCTTATAGGATAGTATCTCCACCATTAGCATAACGTACCGTGCGTTTCCTAAGAACTCATCATATGCATTCTTGAAAAGAAGTGGTAACGACGGGCTGACTAGCTAGGAAACAAGTAACAATTTAAGCAAAAACTGATCAAGGACAGATATGTTTCCTCTCCATCCTTGATCTGAAGCGGTGACTTACAGCGTGCAACCTGTGGCAGGAGATTTGTCTTGAGCACTATCAAAACTAGAAGAGGCAGCAGGAGCCACAGCGCCGCCGGTCCGCTCCCATGCTTCTTACTCCCGCGCCTTCCTTGCTTCATCCCCCAACCTAGTGCTACAACTCTCGAATGAACTCAAGAAAGCTCCAACTGGTGGGTATGCTCAGCTCGAAGCCGGCTGCCACCCAGTTATCTAGCAGGTATATCTGTATGTGTCTGTGATGCTTGCGGAGTACTACAGTATTTGTTAGAAATTATATATAAAGGAACCCCATGCCATCTAATCTTCTATCACGTTTGCGCTTCGATTCGCGAACAAGTCCATGGGTTGACTTGGACGGAACATTAAATCAATGCACATGCAGGTTAGCTAATTTAATCAGCTGGCGTTCAGAAATCAGAAGTGTCGAGGGCGATTTTTTTTAAAAAAAATACTGCCACTCAATATTTTTTAAAGATCGCATCTTCAATGATCCTTTCGTCACTAAATAAGTGTCACAATGATATTCGTGTCAATCAAACTTTCTTAAGTTCAACTAAATTTGTAGAAAATACTAGCAACATTTGTATTCCCAAATAATGTTTATAATGAAAATAGAATCAACGATCTATCTAACTATACTAATTGTGTACTATAAATATTAACATTTTTTTTTTGTATATATTTGATCAAAGTGAAAAGTGCTCGACTCCTCGAAAAATAAGACCGACACTTATTTAGAGACCAAGGGAGTACAACAAAAGCTCTGTAGAGGCGGCCTCTACAAATCAAATTTGCTGAGGCGGCTAAAAACCAAAGCTGTCTCTAGAAATCTATAAATTTTTGTCCAGAAATCATAAATCTTGACCCAAAAACTAACAATTCTTTTTACATCTGGGGAGGCCCCACTAGGCAGTCACAGTCACATGATTTTTCGCATGAAAAACATGATGCCTCGCATGTGTCTTCCCAAACCATTCGTCCATAAGTCATTTGTGACTATTTGAGATATTCTTTTCCCTCATTTTATCTTTACCTGATTTTAAAATGAGTATTTAGAGCCCTAAACAATTTTAAATGAAAAAAGTTGTCAACTACAAAATTGTATAACTTTTCGAGATCTACAACTTTAGTTTTGGTCGTTTCTCCATATGAGGCGTTTGAAAAACTTGAATTTCAAATGTGAGAAATTCAAAAGTAATTTTCCTTAGATATATGATTTCAAATAAAAAAAGTTGTCAACAAAAAAGTTGTATAAGAGCAACTCCAAGAGACTCGCTATATCTTTCATAAATGCTAGGAATAGAGATTTTGGTAAAAAAGCCTCCAATAGCTTTTCTAAATGGTTATCTAAATATAGCCATCTTCTATTCCGGATTTTTCGTTAGCCAAAAATAGAAGACGAGAATAGCTCTCTAGAGTGCCCATGATATATATAAAAAACTGTTGTAGGGTGAAAAGATAGAAAGCGATTTTTATGCAAATGACTCTCTAAATGTTGATTTAGAGAGTGAGATTTACAAAGGCTTTTAAAGATGCTCTAACTCTTCGAGATCCACAACTTAGTTTTGGTCATTTCTTCATCCAAGGTAATTTGGAAAACTCAAATTTTACTATGTTGCTCCTATTTTTAATTGCGGCTCTACCTCTAAAAATCTATTTCTAGAGACAACTATAAATAGAGTCGTGTCTAAAAATAGGGGCATTTGTAGAGGCGGCTGAAAATGACAATTGCATACTCCAAATGCATTTTTAGAGGCAGCTCAGATCGGACCGATTTGTAGAGGTGGTTAAAGATTGAGCAACCCTACACAAAAAAGTACCCGTTGCTGAAAATTAATTCTACAGTAGTGTGTCCATAGCCAAAAATGGCCAAGACCTAAAGAGGACTTCATAACGACGTTTCTAATGTCAAAATGACTAAGAAACATTTTGGATCGTCGCATTTGGAAGTCCAGAGGACAAATGGACGGTTTTGTGCCAAGCATGCTAAAATCAAAACCGGCTAGGCCAGTTTCTCTTTGATGCACAGCGACAGCCTGTCTGAGATCGACAAAACTGGCAGGCCAGTTTGGAAACCAGCTTGGCCGGTTTTCGTGACCAGTCCGAGATTTGTTAGAGTCCAACTCAGTTCTAGTTCGAGTTTTGACTTGAAAAACCTGCAAAACGCATTTGGGATATATTTCCTACTGGGATAAGACCATCCCTTGTTTATATATCAGAGGATCATAGCCGATTTAGAGATCAAACATCCAATCGATTCTCTTTACATCTACTAATCCTTTTGCCCTACTTTTCCAATCTCTTGCGGTTCGTTGTGTCTCTCTGCGAGATCCAGTGGCGTTCTAGGTGGCCTTGCCGACCCTAGAACAATATCAGCATCCATATCCCTGACGGGTCTTTGCAGGAGGTGTTCTGGAGCTCTATCGGCGAAGGACGGTCTCCAAGTCGGCCTAATCGATCCCTCGGTCGCTGTGTGATAGGTCGTGTGCGACCTCGGGCGTTGTTCTAGCCCTTGTTGGTGTATAATCCGCTATCCATTTCAAGGTCAACATAGTGTTATAAATTTATTTGCATATCATATCTCATATTGTCGTTTCTCATTAAAAAATAGCGCCAATGGGAATGCACCTACATGCATGCCATATTGATAGGAGCAGAGTATGCACGATTCTAGGAGCAGAGTATGCACGATTCTATTAAAGCATTCAAAACAAGCAATTACTCCCTCTATTTCTCAATAAACAGAATCCTAGCAAGTTTAGGACAAATTAGTATGACTAAGAAAAGATCATACTATTCTTTATTAACTGAGTAGTTACATACTGATCAGTGATTGTTCCAATAGCACACTAATTATAACATTTATTACAAACATCCCATTGTAGAAACTCAACACTGGATTGTACCTATAAAAAAACACTGGATTGTGAGATGAGAGGAGTGCAGTAAATGCGAGGAGACTTTGAAAAAAATAAATAGGCTAGTGGACCATTCAACCTCCTAAAGATTGATTTATTTGTGGATAATTTTTTAAGCTAAGATTCTATTTATACAAGACAGAGGGAGTACTTTTTTTCACTTTCTATGTGGCCAACATGACCTATATGTGTGGTGGGCCACTGCCCCTTCAATTGGATAGCAATTCCCAAGAGAGATAACCTGATCTTATATATAAAATAAAATATGCATATACTACTATGCTGAACACAACTTGGTGAAAGTCAGCAGGAATCCACGAATAGGATGGATCTGAACTTTCTAGCGAAACGACCTAGAACTCGGAATAATAGCCATACTCCCTCCGGCAATTCATGTCGTTTTAGCGTCCGGCGTCATTTGCATAATTGAAGTCATTTTAGGCTTGTTAACTTGATTTTGGACGCAAATGCCCTGGACTCTTCAGTTGCCGTCCCTTCATTCATTCACGGGAGTAAATAGAGCCGCTTCAACGTCCCCTCCGCTCGCTGCATGCATGGAGGCCAGTAAGTGCTTTCTCGTTCTTCTTGACACGGAGGACAACGTCAAGATCGCGCCGGACTTCGTCGCGCCAGAGGAGTTCGCGGAGGAGGCCGGACTCGGCGACGGTCGGCGTCTTTCACCGGAAAGAATCCAGTCCGAACGGCCGGACCAGAGCCGTCCGCCCAGCAGCATGCGGGAAACCGCGACTTGCGGGAAGCCGCAGCTCGCGTACGGAAGCAGTTACGATTCATCTGGAAGCAGGTACTAGTATCTCTTCATTTCCTTTTTTTTTCTTTTTTTTCTTCTTTTCCTTCTTATTTTCATGCTTCATTTTTTATTTTTATTTTCTTTTTGTGTTTTATGTATTTTTATTATTCTTTTATATTTTATATTTTATGTTTCTTTTATTTTTTATTTTTCCTTTTTCTTATTTTTTTATGTTCACGTGTTATACTTGTGATGTTCTATTTTCTATTTTCTTTTTTTTTCTTTTGATTTCTTTTTATTTATTTCCTTTTGTTTTCTTTTCTAATTACGTTTGCTTTTATTCATGTTTTTATTTCTTAATCTTTCTTTATTATTTATCTTTTCCTTTTTTCTTTTTTTTTCTTTTTGTGCATCATTCATTCTTTTTATTTTATGTGTTTATTATTCACCGTCCTAGATCCGATTAGTATACATGTGATGTTCTAAGATGTATTTAGTGTTGTTCACGTACTATATATACGATGTTCTATAATATTTTAGTGTTGTTCTATGACGTATTTGAGGATGTTCACTTAGTATACATGTGATGTTCTAAGATATATTTAATGTTGTTCACATTATATATATATGCGATGTCTTAGGATGTATTTAGTGTTGTTCTATGTTGTATCTGATTATGTTCACTTAGTATACATGTGATGTTCTATGTTGTATCTAAGGATGTTCACTTAGTATACATGCGATGTTCTAGGATGTATTTAGTGTTGTTCATGTACTATGTATGCGATGTTCGATAATGTATTTAGCGTTGTTCTATGACGTATCTAGAAATGTTCACTTAGTATACATGTGATGTTTTAGGATGTATTTAGTGTTGTTCAGGTACTATATATGCGATGTTCTATAATATCTGGGGATGTTCACTTCGTATACACGTAATGTTCTAGATGTAGTTAGTGTTGTTCACATACTATATATGCGATGTTCTATAATGTATTTAGTGTTGTTCTATGGTGTATCTGGGGATGTTCACTTAGTATACATATGATGTTCTAGGATGTATTTAGTGTTGTTTACGTACTATATATGCGATGTTCTATAATGCATTTAGTGTTGTTCTATGATATATTATCTTCATAAGATAAATATTTATTAATAAAATTTTATGTAAATATATCTATATGGGATCTTGTTTTGAAGAATTTATTACAAGAAATTCAATGGTGTAATCAGAATTTAATTTGGATGTTTGGTTTAGGAGTTATGACTTTGTTTATATTGATTGAAAATCATGCGTGAGAGGTGGGCCAAGGCCGGGCAAAACCAACACGAACCTCCCGCGCGCTCCAATCTCCCGCTCGAATTTCCCCCGCGCGCGCTGCGTCTGCCGGCGCGGGGGTACCAGTCCGATTGACCGAACCCTAACAGCCCCCGTCGGTCACCGGACTCGGCAACGGTCGGCGTCGTCAGAGGCCGTCGTACCGGAGTCGTCCACTCATTCGTCGAGCCGGACTCGATCTGCGGCAACGAACTGCGGCAACGGGCCATGCAGAGCGGAGGCATGCAAGATTCGATCGGCGCAAAAATCGCGCCAACGCGCCATGCCGAGCCATCCAAAATTTATGGCATGCAAAAGAAAACAATCGACGGTGTGTTCACTACGCGAAAAGTAGCTGAAAAGTTACTGTAACATTTTTTATTGTTATTTGGCAAAAATTGTCCAATTATGGACTAATTAGGCTCAAAAGATTCGTCCCGACATTTACAGACAAACTATGCAATTAGTTATCTTTTTTTACCTACATTTAATGCTCCATGCATGCGTTGAAAGATTTGATGTGATGGGTGAAAGAAGAAATATTTTGGGTTGGGATGGGGAAGTGAACAAGGGCCGAGCGAACGGCAAAATGACGAGGACATGCAAGCGCCACATGGGAAAAAATGCAGCCGCAGAGTGGCATGCAAAATCATGCGTCAACTAAAAAAAATCGCGCTAGCAAGTGATCGAACCATGCACCTCCTGCATTGGGCCGCAGCGTGCTAACAACTCTAGGTGCTAAACGTTTGTTTCATGGAAGAACCCGCAACCCTATTTAACGACGCATAGTTTTGGGGGTCCTGCCTGGACAGAGCTCTACGCCTCTCGGACAGATTACCCTACCTGTGCAGTTTGGCACGGTAGACCACTTCCGTACCAACTATGTTAACTTTGTGGTCGCTGACTTCGAGGGTACCTACCATGCTATCCTTGGTCGTCCCGTGATCACCAAATTCATGGCCATACCTCATTACAGGTACTTGGTGCTTAAGATGCCAACGAAAAAGAGAGTCCTCACTCTCAGAGGCAATGTATGTTTTTCTGTAATTATTTTCAAATCCAAATGAGAGAAATGTCTTCAAAAGAGCAAAAGTAGAATTAGAATTAGACACCATATATACACCTATCCATCATATTTCATACACATGCACATCTTAATTTGATTGTATGACTTAACTCTCTTTGGATTCATTGTTTGACTTTACAATATATGAATTACAAGTATGTTTTTTCTTGTTTTGCCACTCCTATGAGCTCCACTATAATCCTTAGTTGTAGGGAGAGAAAGGCATAACATTGTTAATGCCTTGGTAAGAATCCACAAATACCACATATATTGAGAGATTTGAGAGTGTCATATAATGAAAGCTCTGAGTTTTATTTTAAAAAATTACAAAAACTTCGGAACATCAGTTGAGCGAAGAGCTTGAGACATAGTGCTTGACTTATTTGTTCTGTCTTTCGATTACTCAAGACCTAAGTGAAGGCTAAGATGCTCCATAGTTGAAGGTAATATGGGTGAATTTGAAAGTTAGAGCAGTTTTGTTTAATCCGGAGGAGAATTTTTGTTTGAAAGCATGTGTACTTTTTAACACGTGAAAGCATTGAAGCAACTCCTGGTCCAAGTTTATCTGATTAGGATTCACTAAGGGACTAGCTAAAGGTAAGCTTAGGAGATTCTTATTGACGGTCGTTAACGTCAATAATATATAGTGAAATAAACATGAGAGAATGGTCAAAATACATGAAAACATAGAAGATTAGGGTGTTATCTGACGAATTACATGAACTTTATTGAATTTTAATGTTTACACGGAGTTATGCAGAAAAGTGGAGAGAGATACCTAATTATTAAAAGAATTTTTAGAATTTCACCGTGAGATAAATACTACTATATTATAGAAGACCCCAGAAGACACTGAAACGAAGCAGAGGCCGAGTGGCTGCCAGGCGGGGCCAGCCGGTCAGGCCCCCCCTTCTCCCCCTTTCACGAGCTTTTAAAGTATTCTTCTATCGACCTTGAGGATCAATCCTAGCCCTATGTGAAGTCGGTTTGATCCAATGACTCGCGTACGTCCTACCAGGTTATAAATAAAAGGGGCAGACCCCTCTAAAGGCATCAAGTCATTTGAAGATCAGTTCATCTAGAGTCAAAAACTCTAGATCATCAGAGTTACTCTAGTTCATAGCTTTCACATAGTTAGATCAGGTATAGAGGAAGTCAAGCTAAGTTAACCTAGCTTGGATTCCCGATCGTTGGCGAGCGTGGAGTTTTGGTAATGTTCTAGTTCTCCGCTCTTATTGTAATTCTGTATTTGCACAATTATTGCAATGTCAACATTATTCTTCATTTTTATTACGCTCTTGAATGCATCGTTCATTGTCTACTTCAATTCTAGTATAGTTAGGTTGCTATTCAGTTCGATCACATGTTCATATAGCGCTTGTCTATTTGGCCATAAGATAAGTGGTATGCATTATGTAAGCGTGGTGCTTAGATGCTTTGCATATCTGCGGATGCCTCCAGTTGTTTAGGGTCATCTAGTAAATCATGGGTGTGACTTTTATAGGCCCATTGAGTCCTCTGTAGTCCTCCCTTTGCGCAGTAGATTATTGGTAGAGCAGCATTGTTTGGTTAAGGATATATTCGTATATCAGTGGTTTCTGAACTCAACTTCTCCTATTCATGGCTCCATTGTGGTTCGGACATATGGTAGTATTACTTGATGATGATTATTAGTTGTAGTAGCTTGACATGTAACTTGAATACTTAGGAATTATTCCTCTAATATTCTGATTGGATTACATTATTAGTAATAGTTAGGGAGCTCGGAGTGTATCTACTTATTTATTTATGATGACTGATCATTACTTATCATATATATATCTCTCTCTTTTATCATGTGACTTATCTCTGTTATTGAGTAAGAGTGCATAACATTGGTTTACTCTCTTTATCATGAATATAAAGTTTATCAATACTCTAGATAGAAGTTTAGCTAGACCTTCCCAGTGGTAAAATTATAAATGACAACCTAGTAATACTCTAGGTAAAATGCTACAATGATATAATTATTTGTCCGCCTGCAGATGTTCTTAATTGTTCTTAAGCTTAATTGATCATATTTTTATATCATTTATATTTCTGCCTAGTCATATAAAATCATAGTGACACTTATATACTTCTAAGCTTATTTTACTAGGGATGACAACCTAGTTCTATGCTAAGAAGTATAGGTAAATATAAAATGTGACTAGTATTTAGAGAAATGTTAATTTATTACCATAAATTTTTTAGCGCCGTTGCTATTTAGTGATTGCGTTAATTAATGTCAACATCAACGGACGAAGATCGAAAGAAGAGACACAAGTCTCGCGCGGTCCCTCGATCCAAACTAACTCGTAGGGCACCATGACCTTCGTGCAACTAAGATGGCACAAGGCTCTTTCTAATGTCCTTAGCGATGCGGTTGTCACCGCTAGGACCTAAGAAATGCTACGGTCCAGGTGGCGCTAGCATATGAGGTAGTTAGGACAAACAAAAGAGCAAAAGAGAACAAGAGAGCAAAAGAGGTAGAGTCCGATGGTCATGGCGAGGCAACTCATGGCCATGAGCTTCACCTACATGAGTTAGCTTCTGTCGGCTCCACAATGGTCGTCCCCTAGTTCTCCCACTAGGCTAGGTCACGAATAGTTCACCAAGTGTGGATGGAAGCGCACCAATGTCAAATCCATGGTGGCCTCGTCCAAGGGCCGAAGAGGGTCGCTAACTATCATAGTTCGACGGAGACAACTAAAACACGAGAGAAGGGATATGCTCGGCGTTACAACCATGGTGAGAAGAACTCGCCATTGTAACGTTCAAGTGTATCGCTCTCTCAACCGGCTCGAAGGTTCGGTCCACAGGTAAACCACACAAACACACAAAGGAACAACAACCCAACAACACGACATGGAGTCGCACATATCCATAGCACAAGAGATAGACCGACGGTGAAGGCATGACACATGAATAGATATAGATATAGATAGATCATAATGTATCACAAGTATGATAGAGCAAAGAAATGAAAATAGGAGCTTTGTCAACATCAAGAATGGCGTTGACTAGGTTCAAAGGTTCGACCTTGGGGGTGGAGGGCTACTGCAGCACGTTCCGGTGGGCTATGGCTAGCTGCAGCTTGCGGCGGCTTGCTGTTGGCCTGTCTAGCGCGGCTGCTGCTGGCTGGCAGCGTGCTGCTAGCTGGCTGCGGCTGGCCAGACATGGCTGCAGCTTGCTGCAGGTGGCCGGGGCTGGTCAGCGAGGTCCGACAGCTACTGCTCCTGATGTTGGTCGAGGATGAGGTGGACTGCAGGGCCACGGCCTTCCTGTGATGGTGAGAAACAGGGGCACGAAGGCTGGTCTCAGCAAGTTAGCGACATGAAGGAAGAAAAGGTAGGAGCTTGGCCCTGGGGGCTCACTAGCGATGGAGGGGAAACTCCGGCGAGGTGGTTGGCGTGGTCAGCAGCTCTGGTTCTCGGCAGTGAGAAACCATGGCACGAAGGCCGGGCTCAGGCAAGAACGCAATGAGAAGGTGAAAAGGGGGAGCTTTGGCTGTTGGTTGCTCACTTGCGGCAGGAGAGAAGCTCGTCGACGGCGAGGGGTGTTGGTCGCAGTGGTCGAAGCTGCACGGGCTGAGGACAGTGCTGCCCTGGTCGTGGTCCTCTAGGTTCAGCATGGCGAGGTGAGGCAGAGGGCGGAGCACGGCGTCACGGTAGCGACGTCGCGGGGTGGAAGGAGCGACGTTGTTGAGGCAGAGCCGGTCGATGTCGAGGTTGCCGGGCTCTGTCCGTCGGAGAGGCTCGGTAAGGAACGACATTCGCCGGGCTCGAGTGTAGGATGAGTGAGGTCAGAGGCGCATTGGGGTCACGGTGGCACGGAATGTCATGACGGCGAGGACGACGCGGCTCAACGGAGAGGAGGCGGCATCCACGGCTTGAAGGAGAGCTCGGGGTGGAGGCGAAGCACAGCGGCGAGGCGGAGAACGCCAGCAAGGAGGTGGAGCACAGTGAGGTGGAGTAGGCGCTTGCGGGCATGGAGGTGCTTGGCGACGTCGAGCGCGTCCGCATGGTTGGCCGTGAGGCTGTCCCGGCGAGCTCGCGGTCTGGTGAGGTGGCTTGCAGGGGTGGCGATGGTGCGGTGGCATGGCTACGGTTCTGCGGTGGCCGGCAGCGACGGGCGAAGTGGTGGCTAGGGCTCGGCTTTGCAACGAAGAGGAGGAGAGCAGAGGAGCGGCAGCGGATTGGGAACAGCAGAACAGGAGCGGCGGTGGCTACGACTTTTATAGGCGCCGCAGCTAGGGTTTGGGTGGTCGTCTCGGCGTTCGCGCTGTTTGATGTGATGGCCAGGACACGCGGCGTCGGGTGCGGGGCTCGAGGTACGGACGCCGAGGCGTGGGGGTGCGTCTCTCAACTCAAGCGGGCGGCGGCGTCTGAGCAGGCACGAGGCACCTAGGGTTTCAGGCGGGGCATGATCGGGTGAGCTGCCGAGCCTGCGGGGGTTGCGCATGTGGGCCTGCGGGGGATGGCGGGTCGCGGGCGCTGGCGCTGGGCCTGCGGCTTGGGCCAAGCAGGCTGCTGGGCTACTACGGGAGAGCTGGTGAGGAAACGAGGTGGGCCGGCAGGAGCTGGGCCGAGTGGAGGAGGAGGAGGCCGGGCGGGCCTGGCTGTAGGAGGAGGAGGTGAGCTGGGCCATGGGGGAGAAAGGGGAGGTGGGCTGGCGGGTGAAAGAGAAGGGGGGAGATGAGTGAGCTGGCTAGGCTGGATGTGAAGAGAAAGAAAAAAAGGGATTTTCCTTTTTATGACTTATGGAACTTTGAGATGAAATTCAAAAGTGATTTGAGATGAATTCAAAGGAGATTGAGGGGAACCTTGCTATGGTTTTGTGCACTCCAAACTCCAAACAAAACTTAAACCCAAAACCAACTCAAGGACAAGGCACACTCTACAATCAATTCTACATGAGTGCAATAATTTATTAGCGGGTTTGACTTAGGTTTGACCTAGCAACTACTGTTTCACACATCGCAGGAAAAATTTTAAAAAGTTTGTATTTTTTGGATGCTCCAAAACCCGGGTTGTTACATACCCCGCCACCGCCACCGCCAGCGCGATACAAACACCAGTAATCTGCAGCTCGACGAAGACCCACCGAGGGCTACCTTTTCATTGCCCCCCCCCCCTCCTCTCTCTTCTTATGTTTTGCTCATCTATCTCCATCGGTTCTTTTACATCTAGCGAGTGTGGCAGCATGGCTATGAGCAGAGAGCAAGGGTGGCATCACAGCAACGAGCGACGAGCATGGCCACTCAGGTCTAACAGTGGCCCAGGCAGCACGTGGCGGAGCTCACACGCTCCGGCGATGCGACGACACAACGTCTGCACTCGCGGTAGCAGCAGACCTAGCAACACAACGACCGGGCCCCTTTTTTTCTATGATTTATGGATATGCCACTCCTTTTTCTTGTTAAATTCAGTTAGCCGATGACTCTTGCACAGCCGTGGTTGGTGAGGGAGGCGCCTCCGTGTGTGTGTGGGGGTGAGGCAGAAAAGGCTCGCCGGTAGATCTGCATCAGTGCCTTAGAAACTGGTCGTCGACCAAGTCGAGGAGCAGCTTCCGTTCATGGCTCAATTTATTGATTGGTTGTATTTGCTTTGAGGTGCGATTTCTGGTCAGAATTAGGATTTTATTGGCTATTTGTACTTGATTTGGTGTACAATTTGGCATCGATTTGGGGAGTGAAGGTGCTATGATTGATCTTAACGCTCTTTTTTCGTCAATTTAGAATTCTTCTTCTATTTGATTTGGAGCCTTGCGGATTCGTACTTTCCTTCTCATCCTTTCATTTCTGGTCCTTTTTTCTTTCCTTTGCACTTCAACTCGTGTTGTACCTAAACTCTATTGAGCCATTGCGGCATTTTTTTTGTCTTCTTGCACGGCAGTCACGAAAGCACGGGAGGATTAGTTGGGGTGGGGGGGGGGGGGTAGGCAAATAAAAAAATGGAGAGAAATTTTGGCTCTTTGATATTTCGTATTGCTGTTAAAAAAATTGTGAGGCGATGCCAAAACATAAACCAAGACGGTCACAAAATCCAACTGCTCAGAAAATACCGGATGATTAACGGTCCGGTCGTATTATTTATCGAGGTACCAAAAATGACTGTCTCACAAAATTGATTAACGAAGGCGGTTATTTTATTTACAGAGGCGGTCAGAAAATGCCCGCCTCATAAAATGGATATATGGAGGCGGTAGTGTTAAGACAATTGCCCCTCCAAAAATATTCTATTTTCGGAGGTATTCGTCTTAATTTTTGGAGGTGGGCACACTATAATGCCAGACTCCAAAAATACTAGCCTAGCTCTCAGCCCAGGCAAAACCCATATCAATCCTTCTACCGTGCTTGTATATAACTCAGACTTAGAGTCAGCTTACTCTCCCAAGCATCTCCCGTTCCCAGCAGACACGTGCCCCCTCCCCTCCCTGCAGACGCGTGAGCCCCTCCCTTCCCGTTTATGTCCCGGCGGCGCCCCTCCCCTCCCCTTCCCCCTTCCCCCTCGGCGGCGCCCCTCCACCTGAGCAGGCAGCACCGGCAGTGCCTCTCCTCCTAGGCAGCGGTGGCAGTGCCCCTCCCCCAACCGAGCTGGTTGCTGCAGCAGCGACCCTCTCCCAACCAAGCAAGCCGTGACAGCGGTGTCCCTCCCCCAACCAAGCAGGCTGTGGCAGTGCACCTCCGAGCAGCGGCCGGAGTGCACTTCTCCCATGGCGCCAGCGTGCGCTCCTCCACCATCTCTTCATCCGGCAACCGTGGTGGCCAGATTCGCCGCTGGTAGCCGGATCCAGTGAAGGTGCAATGGTGTGAGGTGGACGTGCGGCAGCCCCTACTCCGGCGAAGGTGCAGTGGCCAGATCTGGTGACAGTGGACACGCATGTGGCCGATCGAGCAACTCCGGCGAAGGTGTGGTGGCCTAGATCCTTTGACGGACATGGTGACGGTGAGCGCGGACTCGACGGCGGTAGGCTGGATTGGGCTCGCTCGGGCTTTTTTATCTTTTTAAATCGATTAACGGAGGTAGGCACCTTAAGACGCCCGCCTCCATTAATGGATTAACCAAGGTGGGCAAAGCAACCACCTCCGTAGGACTCCATTAATGGAGTCCTTTGATTAGAGGCGATTCTAATGCCCGCCTTCGTAAACCAAAAAGGCCAGCCTCCATCAAAAGTTTCTGTAGTAGTGAATAGATAACAGAGAGAAGTCTAGGAGAGGTCAACAGGAGACTCACTTGCGCGTGGGAAAGGCCCGTGATCTATCTAAGGAGTTACCTGACCATAGAGCTTGGTCCTTGTGGGGCATCCTTGCAAGGGCTTTAAATGAAGATGAGTGGAAAGCGTGAACTTCCGATACCTTAAGAACAATTGTCGTTGTGGCAGTTTGCATTGTATAGCTTAATTTACGATTTCAAATTTACTTTGGACTCCTTGGTATATGATTATCTTTCCTAGTCTAGCTTGATGGTTAGTTTAGGATTGCAATCTATGGTGCAAAACTTTTTTGCCTTAGAGATAGCTTAGTTTAGGATTCCTAGTCTAGCTTGATGAAAACGGACTGAAGCGGACGGAAAAACCATATTTCTACTTCTGTTTCTATATTTTTTGGCGGAAACGAGATCGGGTTCAGAAAATGCGGGTTTGGAAATGGAATCGGGATATGCGGATGCACGGACACGAACAAATACGGATGGAGAGCCGGAAAATTAAGTTAGAATAATATGACTAAATATTCATGAATATATATGAGCAAAGTCACAAATTAATATACACATACGAAGTTATTGGTCTAGTATTCACTAGCATGCCATGTGTTAACATGCATAATTGGTGATTAATAGGTTTATGAACATATTAATTTCTACATATCTCATACAAATTTAAAACAGGATGAAAGACGGAATAAATACGGGTCAATTTCGGGTGAAAACGGGATCCCGCGAAAACGGACGGAAAAACTCCTCTCCCATTTCCGTAAATACGGAAACGGGACCCCATGAATACGGAAACGAACGGACAAAAGTGGAAAATGGAACGGGTCGGAATGAGAATTTTTCCGTCCGTTTTCAACGCTAAGCAGAGGGCTCTCTCCAGTTTTCAGCTACTCTTCTGCCGTTGCATCTCCCTTAGCTCTCATCTGCTCTGCTCATGGTATGTCGTTCGCTGTGGAAAGCACCATGGCATCTGCTACTTAATAAAGAAAGTGCTCTGATAACCTGCTTATTCTTCTCAGAAGACATATCTGATTTGCATATACTGACCATGCAGAGGGAGCAGAAGGTTGATGCTAGGGACTTCACCCGTTTCTGTTGAACCCCTGTGAAGAGATCCTGTTGGAAGCAACAAAATTTGATTCGGTGCATCCTTATCTCCATATTCATCACCCTCATATCAGTTGACTGTTCAATTATTCAGGTAAGTTTCTAGTTCTAGTAGGCCTAATCGCTTAACTAGTAGAGGTTATTCTTCTTACTCTCTACTAATCTCTTGGTCAGATTGACTGATTGTTCTCCGTAATCTATTCCATGTGCTGCTTTCTCCAAGCACTAGCTTTAAATCTCGTTGGTCACCGAGGAGACCTTAATTGCATTCGTGGGCTGATCATCTGATCGAAACTGTTTCTGCAAGATGATTTCTATTGATACTTAGTATCCATCACTTCCACTTGTTGGAAGATACCATTTGTAAGGTTAGACTTTTAGCTATCATTCAATTGTTTACTTGTTTTTGTGATGCCGCTACAATTACAGCATAGAAGATGGCGTGTGAGAATCTGATTATAGTTATTGGTCAAGAAGATGCATCAGAAAATTGGAAAGCCATAAATTCACAAGACATAAAATTTGCAATAACATAACTATGGTTAAGTTGCCATAATTATATTTCTATAGGTTTTGTCTATGAGATGCTAAGTAAGATGTCAGTGACCCTCCAGCAGAGTCAAACAAATGATAGGCCACACTCATATAAAGAACTAAAAACTGTTAATTCATACACATAGAACAAAAAACATGTTAATACTTGACCTCACCATACTACTGAATTCATCAAACACCACTGACTGGAACACACTTGGTGCATTAGCTACCCATTCACATGCGATCTGCTAACCTAGGAGTTATATATAATTCTTTACTGTGAATGTGTTTTAACTGTTTCACAAGTACTAATACTAATGCTATGCAAAAGATATATCATATATGCCACCTAAGAAGCCATCACTGGGCATCCATAACTTTCCTATGCCATGAAGAAGAGAAAATTTAGATGGAAAACCTAGCATTATCTTAGAGCCTCTGGTACAGCAATAAAAATCAATGAAGCTTTTCTTATTCTCAACCAATCTTAACACAAGTTGTACACTCATTGCCAGCTGCCAACTATGGCCATTATACTAGATTCTCTTGTTGGATCATGTGCTAAGAAGTTACAAGATATCATTACAGAAGAGGCCATTCTGATTCTTGGGGTAAAAGAAGATCTTAATGAACTACAACAAACAATGGAATTTATACAGTGTCTTCTTAATGATGCTGAGCAAAAGAGAACTGAAGACTCAGCAGTTAACAATTGGCTTAGTGAGCTGAAAGATGCTATTTATGAAGCTGATGATATTATTGACTTGGCCAAATTGGAAGGAAACAGGCTGCTTGGAAACCATCTTTCACTCACAAATACTACTGCATGTACAGGATTTTCATTTGTCCCCTGCTTTCCTCGTATCCAAAGACGTCATGAGATTGCCATTCGTATCAGGAAATTCAACACTAAACTTGAAAATATTTTAAAGCTGGGTGAACAACTTAAGCTTAAGACTATGCAGCTGGAAGCAGTTGTTTCAAAAGTGAGTCAGATGAAAACTGGCCCAATTGTGGAGCCTAACCTTGTGGGAAAGGAAACTGCACTTGCATGCACAAGGTTAGTGGACTTGATTCTTGCACACAAGGAAAAGAAGGCATACAAGATTGGAGTTGTTGGTACAGGAGGGGTTGGAAAAACGACTCTAGCCCAGAAGATATATAATGACCACAAAATAAAAGGCAGCTTTAGTAAACAAGCATGGATTTGTGTTTCTCAACAGTATTATGATATTTCAGTTTTGAAAGAAGTCCTTCGGAACATCAGGGTTGATTATAAGCATGATGAAACTGTTGGAGAACTTTGTAGAAGGCTTGCAATAGCTGTCGAAAATGCAAGTTTCTTTCTTGTGTTGGATGACATTTGGCAACATGAGGTGTGGACTAATTTACTCAGAGCCCCATTAAACACTGCAGCTAGAGGAATAATTCTGGTCACAACTCGCAATGATACAGTTGCACGAGCAATTGGGGTGGAAGAAATTCATCGAGTAGAATTGATGTCAGAAGTAGGATGGGAATTGCTTTTAAAGAGTATGAACATTAGCGAAGAAAGTGAAGTAGAAAACCTACGAGCTCTAGGGGTTGACATTGTTCGTTTGTGTGGTGGCCTTCCTCTTGCAATCAAGGTTACAGCTAGTGTTCTAGCGGCTAAAGAGAAAACTGAGAATGAATGGAGAAAGGTAATAAGTAAAAGTACTGTCTCCACGAGCAAGCTTCCTAGTGAGCTAAGTGGAGCTCTGTATTTGAGTTATGATGAGCTACCACGCTATTTGAAACAATGTTTTTTGTATTGTGCCTTGTATCCCGAAGATTTTAGCATGCATCGTGATGATCTTGTGAGGTTTTGGGTTGCAGAAGGTTTTGTTGAAGAGCAAGAGGAACAACTTCTGGAGGATACAGCAGAAGAATATTACTATGAATTGATATATAGAAATCTCCTTCAACTAGACCCTTTCTTTGCTGACTATTCTAAGTGTAAAATGCATGATCTTTTAAGGAAGCTTGCTCAACATTTATCAGGTCAGGATACTTTTTGTGGAGATCAAAAATCATTAGAGGCTAGATCTTTGCATAAACTAAGATGTGTTTCAATTGTTGCGGGAAAAGAGTTATTAATTTCTCCTAGTGTTCAGAAGGAGCAGATTGGAGTAAGTGATGGATAAGTCTCTGTGTTGGCCGGTGGTTGTGGGGCTGCTGCAGTACGCAGCACATGATCTTTGTGTCCAGCATCTTTTGACTGTCGTTAGGACAGCAGTTAGCATCTAGGACAACATCTGCTTTTAGGACAGCAGTTGTCATCTAGGACAGCATCTTAGACTAAGCAGTTAGCATCTAGACTAGCATCTTAGATTTGCATCTTGACATATGCTTGACTGGCTAGCAGCCTATAAGTATGTAACCTCAACCCCTCAGGTTGGCATGGCATTGTATGAGTTTGTGTGAGAAATAAACAAGAAAATTGCCCCAACTCCTAGTGTCATCCTCTCTTGATGAGAGTAAGGATTCTGCTACTACCAAGAGTGAGAATCCAACGACTAACAAGTAGTATCAGAGCCGTACTATCCTGTAGCCTGAGCATCTCCTGCTCTTCTCCTTCCCCAGCCTCGCAGCAGCCCTAGCCGGTAGCAGCAGCTCCGGCTGCCCCTGCTCTCCACACAGCAGCCCCCTCGATAGCGTGCCATGTCCGCAGGACAGTCTCAGGGCTCGGTCGCCTCGAGCACGCGGCGTCGGTAGGAGGCCGACCTCGCCGCGGCAGAGAAGCGTGAGCGAGCGGCAGCAGACGCCGCTACAGCAGCGGCAAGGGCATCGAGGCTGGCAGCAGCGGAGTTGGCAGCAGGTAGAGCGGAGGTGAAAGCAGCAGCAGCAACGGATGCAGCGCGTGCAGCAGCAGTGGAGGTTGAGGTTCTACTCGACAGCAACAGCAGCTCCATCGCTGCTGATGACAGCGCCGACGCGGACCTCGAGCTGCTGGAGAGGGAGGCATCACGAGGGTGAACGGCGCAGTGGGTAGACGCGCACGCCCACGAGCGCGGCGGCAGCCCAGACAGGCGCAGACACGCCGGCGGCGCTCCTGAAGGAGGCGCGCATGGCGGTGGCGCTCCTGGAGGAAGCGCGCATGGCGGCGGCGGACGGGTCGATGGAGAGCGCGGCCTTCACATGCAGCGCGGCTCTCTCTCTCCGGTTCGGTACCGTGGTCACCACGAGTACCAGGCTGTCGTCAGGGATGTCGGCCCCGGCGGTGGGTGGCCTACCCTCACCAAGACCAACTACGTTGAGTGGGCTACGGTGATGAGGGTGAGACTCCAGGTGCGGCATATGTGGGATGCAGTCCAGTACGGCGACGTCGACTATGACCAAGATCGATGGACGCTGGATGCTCTCATTGCTGCAGTTCTGCCATCGCTGCTAAGGAGGCCTAGGACGCCATCGCTGCAGCACGCATCGGCAGCGACCGCGCCCGCAAGTCCACACTGTAGGCACTTCACAAGGAGTGGGAGAACCTGGCCTTCAAGCCAGGTGAGGACGTTGATGACTTTGCTCTCCGTCTCAACACTCTGTTGCAGAAGTTGGTGCAGTTCGGCGATGGCACCTACGATGAGGAGAGAGCTGTTGAGAAGCTCTTCCACTATGTCCTCGAGAAGTACAAGTAGATGGCTCGCTCAATCGAGTCTCTGCTGGACCTCTCCACGATGACGATCGAGGAGGCGTTGGGCTGCCTCAAGGTCGTTGACAGCGATGAGCCACAGTGCCTCTCGGGACCCATCACCATTGGCGCGAAGCTCCTCCTCACTCGGGAGCAGTGGGCTGCTAGCCAAGGTGACAGGAAGAAGGGGGAGCCTTCTTCCATGACAGATGGCCGCAAGCGTGGCAAGCGTGGCAAGCCGTGCAAAGACGCCTAGGCAGGGGCGCGAGGACGTGCCGAGGGTGATGACCGTGGAGGCGCCCAGGGCGGTGCCGCTAGTAAGCAAAAGCCGGCACGAGATGACCCTTCCTATAACTGCGGCAAGCTTGGTCATTGGGCCAAGGATTGTCGACAGCCACGACGCAGCCAGGCCCACGTCGCGCAGGCGGAGGAGGAGGAGCAGCTAGCTCTGTTCATTGCTCATGCGAGCATCGAACTACCTCCAGCGGCACCAGCCGCAGCGGCTCTCCTCCACCTTGATGAGCCAAAAGCACACGTCCTCCTCGGCGATAGCTCCGGCAACGACAAGACCGACGGGTGGTGCCTTGACACCGGCGCCACCCACCACATGACCGGGCGGCGGGAGTTCTTCTCCAAGCTCGACTCAGGCGTTCGAGGCACCGTCAAGTTTGGTGACGCCTCCGCTGTGGAGATCAAGGGCGTCGGCTCTGTCGTCTTCGTCGCCAAGACTGGCGAGCACAGGTTGCTCACCGGTGTCTACTACATCCCCGCGTTGAGGAACTCCATCATCAGCTTGGGACAGCTAGATGAGAACAGATCGCGCGTGGAGATCGAGCATGGGGTGCTGCGCATCTAGGATCATCGACACCGGCTCCTAGTCAAGGTCAACAGGAGCAACCACCTCTATGTCCTTCACGCACAGGTGGCGCAACCTCTTTGTCTTGCAGCCCGCCGTGACGACGACGCTTGGAGGTGGCACGAGCGCTTTGGGCATCTCAACTTTGAGGCCCTAAGGCAGCTCGACAGCAAGGAGATGGTGTGGGGTATGCTACACATCGACCACGTGGAGCAGTTCTACGACACCTGTGTCCTCACCAAGTTGCGGTGGCTCCCTTTCCCTTGCCAGGCAAGCTTCCACGCCAAGGAGAAGCTGGAGCTCGTACACGGTGACCTCTGTGGCCCCGTGACATCGGCTACACCTGGAGGTCGGCGCTACTTCCTCCTCCTCATCGACGACGTGTCCCGCTACATGTGGGATGTCGTGCTCGATGCCAAGACAGCCGCGGCGGATGCCATCAAGCGTCTTCAAGCTGCTACGGAGGCGGAGTGCAGCCGGAAGCTTCGGGTCCTATGCACGGACAACGGTGGCGAGTTCACAGTGGCTGAGTTTGTGACGTACTGCGCTGATGAAGGGATCTACCACCACTTCTCCGCGCCGTACACTCCGTAGCAGAACGACGTCATCGAGTGCCGCAACCAGACGGTGGTGGCCACCGCCCGTGCCCTCCTCAAGCAGAGAGGGATGCCGAATTTCTACTGGGGTGAGGCGGTGATGACTGCCGTCCACTTGCTCAACCGCTCCCCTACCAAGGCCCTCGATGGCAAGACGCCATACGAGGCTTGCCACGGGCGCAAGCCCGCGGTGAGCCACCTTCGCGTCTTCGGCTGCCTGGCCTTCATTAAGGAGCTCAACCACGTTGGCAAGCTCGACGACTGGAGCATGCCAGGGGTCTTCATCGGCTACGCGGAGGGCACCAAGGCCTACCGTGTCCTCGACCCTGCGACACGGCGCGTGCGCATCACACGTGACGTCGTGTTCGACGAGGGGCGAAGCTGGACGTGGGGCAAGATGGTGGATGACGGCTCGACTTTGATGACCAGCAATTTCGTCGTCGACTATGTCCACTACAAGGAGGCAGGGGGAGCTAGCAGCTTGTCCTCACCGAGCTCGCCTACCCCACCACCTCCGGCGAGTCCTTCACCACCGCCACCACTAGCTCCGGCAAGTCCACAGGCTCCGGTGAGTCCACCACCAGCACCGCCAGCCACGCCTCGCTCTCCTACACCGAACCCTACCTGATGAGGACATCACTCTTTCACATACACACAATGATCCACTACTGGACATTCAAGGTCCAATCACTAGAGCTCACGCGCGTCAATTAAATTTAGAGGTGAGCTCGTTCCTAAGTAACTCCTTATATGATTTTGAGAATAGATTGCTACCTAATGATTATATTGTGCTTAGGAATGAAGGAGAGGTCCAGGAGACACATGGAGGAGGGTTTGGAGGCATGGAGGACCAGCGAGGGTGCCCGGATAAAGATGGAGGATCAAACCAAGTTGAGTTTGAGTCTGCCTCACAGTTCAGGACCAGTCTGCCTTGAACTGATCACCCAGGACGCGTACGGACTCCGTTTTCGATGATCCATATATGGATGGAAAGCTTATTTGATAAGGAAACCAACCCAAGTGGTCCCATGTCAAAAGCTATTCAGAATCAACAGGAATCGTCGAAACAAGTTATCATCCAGAATCTGTCAGGGTGCTATGTCACCGTCTATTGGGCCGTTTGGGCCTTGTAACGTGTCGGCGCTCCCCAGGGACGCGAATAGGGGTCCTTTGACATTCCTTAGCCTATATAATCAGTAGTCACCATCTACATTAGGGTTGGGTTTTGCTTAGATTATTCTGTTGATAACAGTTTTGTCGCCGCCGTCGGTTTGTGAGACCCCAACTTTGTGAGATTAATCATTCATCTGCAATTTGGTTGCATTCATTTGTGTTCTTGCGTGTGTTCTCGATTCGCAGGCAAGGACTTAGCCTTCTTGGCGAGGTCGACCGTGCAACGCCGGTCGATAACCAGAGGGGTCGTGGTGCTGCGATTGCGGGGTTTAGAACTGAGTTGTTCGGAAGCCGGATCGGTGTGTCACTCTCCAAACAAATCGTTGTTTATCTTGAACCTGACAGAAGATCAGGACCCCTATCTCCATTAAGATGGTATACCTGAAGCTTTGATTATCAATTGATGTGAACTAGGGTTTCTGATCTTCCAAAAGGTTCTGATAACTCTCGATTTGGTGGAGTCACGACACAATTCGATCCGGCTTCCGAACAACTCGGTTCTGAACCCCGCAATCGCAGCACCACGACCCCTCTGGTTATCGACCGGCGTTGCACGGTCGACCTCGCCAAGAAGGCTAAGTCCTTGCCTGCGAATCGAGAACACACGCAAGAACACAAAGGAATGCAACCAAATTGCGGATGAATGATTAATCTCACAAAGTTGGGGTCTCACAAACCGACGGCGGCGGCGAAACTGTTATCAACAGAATAATCTAAGCAAAACCCAACCCTAATGTAGACGATGACTACTGATTATATAGGCTAAGGAACGTCAAAGGACCCCTATTCACGTCCCTGGGGAGCGCCGACACGTTACAAGGCCCAAACGGCCCAATAGACGGCGACATAGCACCCTGACAGATTCTGGATAGTGACTTGTTTTGACGATTCCCGTTGATTCCGAACAGCTTTTGACATGGGACCACTTGGGTTGGTTTCCATACCAAATAAGCTTTCCATCCATATATGGATCATCGAAAACGGAGTCCGTACGCGTCCTGGGTGACCAGTTCAAGGCAGACTGGTCCTGAACTGCGAGGCAGACTCGAACTCAACTTGGTTTGATCCTCCATCTTTATCCGGGCGCCCTCGCTGGTCCTCCACGCCTCCAAGCCCTCCTCCATGTGTCTCCTAGACCTCTCCTTCATTCCTAAGCACAATATAATCATTAGGTAGCAATCTATTCTCAAAATCATATAAGGAGTTACTTAGGAACGAGCTCACCTCTAAATTTAATTGACGCGCGCGAGCTCTAGTGATTGGACCTTGAATGTCCAGTAGTGGATCATTGTGTGTGTGTGAAAGAGTAATGTCCTCATCACTACCCCTTCAGGCTTGGCACCGGCAACTTCAGCCCATGACAAGCAGCGCATAGTGGAGTTCGCCACTCCGCTGTCCAACGACGAGGATCGCATCGACGCCTACCACGGCGGCGAGCCTCTACACTACCGTACCGTGGACAACCTCCTCGGTGAGCAGCCAGTCCCTGGACTGGCATAGCATGACTTTAAGGCAGAGCCGCACCTTGCACAGGACGATGGCGAGCCTCATTCCTTCGCCGAGGCAGAGAGGGACGCGGCATGGCGTGCCGTGATGCAGATGGAGATAGACGCCGTCGAGCGGAACAAGACGTGGGAGCTGGCCGATCTTCCAGCCGGTCACCATGCCATCTCTCTCAAGTGGGTCTTCAAGCTCAAGAAGGATGAGACCGGAGAGGTGATCAAGCACAAGGCGCGTCTGGTGGTGCGCGGCTTCGTCCAGCAAGAAGGAATTGACTTTGACGATGCCTTCGCGCCCGTTGCACGGATGGAGTCCGTGCGGCTCCTCCTTGCGCTAGCTACCCAGGAGGGCTGGCGTGTCCATCACATGGATGTCAAGTCGGCGTTCCTTAACGACAACTTGAAGGAGGAGGTCTACGTGCATCAGCCGTCAGAATTTGCGATTCCCGACAAGGAGGGCAAGGTGCTTCGCCTGCGCAAGGTCCCCTATGGCTTGCGGCAGGCACCGAGGGCATGGAATGCCAAGCTGGATTCCATGCTGAAGGGGATGGGCTTCGAGCAAAGCCCACACGAGGCGGCCATCTACCAGCGGGGCAGCAGAGGAAAGGCCCTGCTGGTAGGCGTCTACGTCGACGACTTGGTGATCACCGGCACCAAGGAGGTGGAGATCGAGGCGTTCAAGGAGAAGATGAGGGCGACTTTCTAGATGAGCGACTTGGGCCCTCTCTCCTTCTACCTGGGGATCGAGGTCCACCAGGACATTTCCGACACCTCTCTTCGCTAGACTGCCTACACCAAGCGCATTGTGGAGCTAGGCGGTCTCACCGGCTGTAACCCAGCCCACACTCCTATGGAGGAGAGGCTAATGCTGAGTCGGGAGAGTATGGAGGAGGAGGTGGACGCGACGCAGTACCGACGCATTGTGGGCAGCCTTCGCTACCTTGTCCACACGCGACCAGACTTGGCGTTCACCGTCAGCTACGTCAGCCGGTTCATGCAGCGACCGATGGCGGAGCACTAGCAGGCCGTGAAGAGGATCCTCTACTACGTCACAGGCACCTTTGACTATGGCTTGCACTACACGAGGTGCCCCGGTGCGGCGCATTTCATTGGGTACAGCGACAGCGACCACGCCGGCGACATCGACACGAGCAAGAGCACCAGCGGGACGCTGTTCTTCCTCAGCAAGTGTCTGATCAACTAGCAGTCGGTCAAGCAGCAGGTGGTGGCTCTATCTAGCTGCGAGACAGAGTACATTGCAACCACTACTGCTGCTACTCAGGCTTTGTGGCTGGCTCGGCTGCTTGGCGATCTCCTTGGCAGAGATGCAGAGACAGTGGAGCTCAGGGTGGATAGCATGTCCGCCTTGGCCTTGGCAAAGAATCCTGTCTTCCACGAGCGTAGCAAGCACATCCGGGTGAGGTACCACTTCATCAGAAGCTGCCTGGAGGTAGGGAGTGTCTGGACTAACTACATCAACACCTAAGACCAGCTCGCCGACTTCCTGACCAAGTCCCTTGGGAGGGTCAAGTTCTAGGAACTTCGCGCCAGGATCGGGATGGCTCAGATACCTCACAAGGAGCCACACAAGACTTAGGGGGAGAGTGATGGATAAGTCTCTGTGTTGGTTGGTAGTTGTGGGGCTGCTGCAGTACGCAGCACATGATCTTTGTGTCCAGCATCTTTTGACTGTTGTTAGGACAGCAGTTAGCATCTAGGACAGCATCTAGGACAGAATCTGCTTTTAGGACAGCAGTTGGCATCTAGGACAACATCTTAGACTAAGCAGTTAGCATCTAGACTAGCATCTTAGACTAGCATCTTGGCATATGCTTGGCTGGCTAGCAGCCTATAAGTATGTAACCCCAACCCCTCAGGTTGGCCTGGCATTATATGAGTTTGTGTGAGAAATAAACCAGAAAATTGCCCCAACTCCTAGTGTCATCCTCTCTTGATGAGAGTAAGGATTATGCTACTACCAAGAGTGAGAATCCAATGACTAACAGTAAGGACTCTTATTACTATGTGTAATGCATTAAAGGTTGACAATACAGTTTTCAGAAAATTCGTAAAGATCCGTGTTCTGGATCTAACACGTGCAATTTTACTGAGTATTCCTGATTGTATTGGAAGTCTGATCCACTTAAGGTCACTTGATCTTAATGGTACTGACATATCTTATCTACCAGAGTCCATTGTTTCTCTTGTAAATCTTCAGATATTGAACTTGGATCATTGTGATGCATTGCACAGTCTTCCATTAGGGATCACTCGATTATGCAACTTAAGGCGCCTTGGTCTTGATGATACACCAATAAATAATGTACCAAAAGGGATATGCAGATTGAAGCTTCTTAATGACATAGAAGGATTTCCAGTTGGTGGTAGCTGTGTTAGCAATAATACAACGCAAGATGGATGGAGCACGCAAGAATTGGACCCTCTTTTGCAGTTGAGGAAGCTTCAAATGGTTAAATTATAAAGGGGAGCTACTTGTAGCACTAATTCACCCCTAATTGACAAAAAGTATCTAAAAGAATTACAGTTACAGTGCACTGATCGTATCGATGGTCCATATTCTGAAGATTATGTTATCAACATTGAGAGGACCTTTGAGCATCTAATGCCACCACACAGCCTAGAATATCTAACTATTATAGGATTCTTTGGTTGTAGATATCCCACTTGGTTAGGTGCTACTACCCATTTGTCATCAATAAAATACTTGCAGCTAATGCATTGCAAATCATGTGTGCATCTTCCACCAATTGGTCAGCTCCCCAGCTTGAAATTTCTAAAAATCCAGGGAGCAACTGCAGTTAAAAAGATTGGACCCGAACTTCTTGGCTATGGGATGAGCAATTCTGGGTCTAGGGAGGCAATAGCTTTCCCCATCCTTGAAACATTGGTCATATGGGATATGCCTAATTGGGAGGAGTGGTCCTTTGTTGTTGAAGAAGTAGTAAGAGGAGCAGGTAATGAAGGAGGAAACGATGGAGCTACTGCAAAGGAAAAAAGGGAAGGCCGCCCATCTCCAAGGCTGATGCCTCGTTTGAAGGAGTTTCAACTTGCTAGCTGCCCCAAGCTGAGAGCTCTCCCATGGCAGCTTGGACAGTAGGCCACAAGCTTGAAGGAGCTGCAATTAAGAGATTTGGACAACCTTAAGGTGGTGGATAACCTTCCATTCCTATCAAAGGTACTTCTAATTGTGAACTGTCAAGGCTTGGAGAAGATCTTGAATCTTCCCAAACTAAGAGAGATGAGGGTAACTCATTGTATGAACTTAAGACATGTTGAGGAATTGGGCAATTTGGAGAAGCTCTGGCTCGACATCAGAATGCAGGACCTCTCGTCGCTGTGGATGCCTAGTCTAAAACAACAGCGCCAAGACATCAGTGGGGAACATGTGGACATCTACCTATATGGTCTTGACCATGAGGCTGGGAGATACATGGTTAGGTGGCAGCACATGCACAAGGTACATTTGTATCTTCTCTATCTTATTTGATATTTATACTCCAAATGCTTTGTCCCCTCGTTGTTTTGACCATTTAATGCTCCTTTTCTTATTCTGTGTTATGTAGTTTTCACTAGCATCATGATTTTCTAGATATGCATCTTCTGGAGAAAGGATATGCATCTTCAATGAAGATGAAGCTAGATACTCTTTCCATTATTAAAAAAATCTCTACTTGAACCTATGCAAAGGCTCTTTATTCTATGTTGCTTATACTTCTTTGTGACACTTGGGAACACAAGAAGGAAAATGCAGTAGCAGGACCTATTTGAAATGTTTAGTCTATGTCGTTTATCCTTGTATAGGTATCTATGTGTGCATGTTTTGACAAAAAGTACTAGTATGATAATTGTATCCCTGAATGTTGTTATGATTTATGAGGCTTATATCATGCATGTTGCATGAAATCTATAGTTTGTGAACCTGTAGCATGAAGGACAACATATGCTGTTATTGTGAAGTATAAGTTAATTGTCTAACTCTCCTTATCAGGTTAAGCTTTGGGTTCAAATGGTTGGTATATGCAACTCAATACGGTATCAAAGCCAATGGTCTCGAGTTCCAATTCTAGCTAGCGCGATTAAATGAAATAATTGTTGCTCACTCCTATTCCACACCTAAGGCTTGAGAGAGTCTCTACATGAGGGAAAGTGTTGAAGTATAAGTGAATTATCAACCTATCACCATCAGTTTAAGCTTTTGAGTTGAACAGGTCGGTCCGTACAACTCAATAGTATGTCCTCACTTCTCGCTTCATACGTGTGTTTCCTACTGCCATTATATAACAACAGTTGGATGGCCCATGTTATGTTACAACAGCTAGAGGGCAATAAGGACTGGTCCTATACCATTGTTGGATAGAATACTGGTAGTTGGATAGAAGTTGAGTGAACTCATTGAGTTCCCACCATGATCCCTCATCCGGCCGCTTGTGGAAGCCAGCATCGATGCTGGGAGAAGGCATTGCATGTACGTGAGCCTCTCCGAGTACCTTAGTGCAACCATGGCTACTCAACCTAATACAAGAAGAATACACCTAAAGTATGAAGGACTAGAGCTAGCTCAACGCTTCATAAGAGTGCCATCTTGCGGCCTTGTTGCATACACTGCTCCCGTAGCTCTGTTGTCGCCTAGAATTTTTGGTGGCTTTGGGCTGCCATTTTCTTGGGGGGGTTTTGCCTCCCTTTTCTCGAGCAAAGCATGTTGTGCATGGTAGTGGACACCAAGAGAAGATTCGTGATGTGCCCCTGTGCTCTGTTCTTCCTACAACTCTCCACTATCTGACCATGCCAAGATGGTGATAGTATACTCATGAGGTGATTGAGAGTGGAAGCAAACTTGCCTGTTCATGTATGAAAATTCTCTTTTGGAAGATTGAGGCCAACTGGCTCTACCATTCATGACCACAATTAGTAGGTTTATCAAGTTTCAAGTCACCTCGAGCTCAAAAGGTCTATTATTATACATCGAGTGACCCACGAAGGTCTTTGTAATTGTACACATCAAGTGTAATAAAGTTGGACAATGTTATTCGCTAACAACGTGTCATGACATGGTCACTTTCATAATCATCATGAGCATCATATGCATTGCAATCTCAGTTTGTGTCAGGATCAACGCCCTCTTAAGTTGGTACCCAATATGATAGTCCACTAGGGGCTATTAGATTGGATACACCCCTTAACAGGCCATCCTGGTACACCTCCCATAAGATGTACAAATCACCAACCCTCATCCAGGATCAGCCCAAGAGAGAGAACACATCACAACCACGCATAGGTTACATTACAAGTTCCAAGTACTTAAGTTTTACACACCATGGTTCACAAGCTTAGTCATAACACAAGTTTCACATTACATCTTAACATCGAAGTCTAGCAGAAGTATTTTAAACATAACATTTATTTATGATAACCGATACATGGACATGCCACATCCATGTATCTATGAAACATAGACCCCCTCACCATCCCATGTCCTGAGAAGGATCGGGAGCATAGAAGAATCCATGGATAGGCGATTCATCACCTGCAAAACTCAAGATCTCATAGGGTGAGTACTCAATTGTACTCTATAGGACTTACCCAATATAATAAACAAGGATCATGCATTTGGGTAGTAGCAAGGAATGATTGAATTTGCGTAAAAGCCTTTGAACAGTAACAACAATGAATCTTGAAACTTAGCATTGCAAGCATATCATAGGAATATGAATTAAGCGATTAGCAAATAGAACTCGATCTTCCACGAGCCCTGAGCCTACATAGATCTAGTCCGAATCTAGAAGGTAGAACTTATTGCCTTCAAATAAAACACTCTGCAAAGGGGTACAAGTTGTCCCCACCAGAAACAAGGATATCGCCCATAAGACCCGTCGGTACAAAAGGGATACCTCGATGTTTCAACCTTCCACCAATCCAACCAAGATGTTCACAAAAGGTTCAATTGGTGCGCAATTAGTTCAAGTGCTTCCACTAACCAACTAGCGCCACCTTCTTGCCAGTCTCACAAACAAAACGGTTGCAATTAGCTACTTGGGTTGTCGCTCCCATAAAATTATAAGTGGTCTGTAATTTTATGTTCAAACCAACTACCACGGATACACAGTCCTTAATCGGTTAGCGAGCTATGTAATTCAAGAATCTCCCTCTTCTTGCCATGCCCTGACCCCTTGCCAACCATTCAACAATATTCATTCATCATTGCTCAAGTTTTAGATCATTATCCTTTGGTGTTGCTTAGTGGACAAACATACCTAATATCGCACGAGAAATGAGAAACCCATCATTTGCTTGACTCTAGGATCTAAGCATACTAAGCAAGAATTAATAAAGGAAATCCAAGCAAAGGTTGAGTGGTGTGGCATCAACAAGGTCTCATAGCTCAAGTAGGTAACTCTTGGTTATTCTAGTCTTATGTTAACATATCAATGTAGTAGATAACCGTACTTCATTATGCATTCAGCAAAGCATAGGGATGCATAGGGGCCTACCTTGGGTTTCGTCGCTGGGAAACTTAGGCCCCAATGCTTGAGGCTTCTCCCCAACTTCAGGCTCTTCTGAAACTCTATCACCTATATATGCATGATGCTTTATGAGTACAATGCATAAAGGTAACTGGTATGGGATATCATGCAATGATATTTAGTTGATTAACAATTGAGGACATGTATTAAGTGTCAAAGTGTAGCACCAATGGACTGTTGGTCTGAGACATCGGATGATCCGGCATGAGTGTTGGACCATCCGCTGTTCCAGGGACTTAGTGAACATAGGTCACTAGAAGCATTGTATACTCCATTGTAGGTAGCAGACTCTCGGTACCAAATGGGTGCTCTCAGGAAACTAGGTTGTTGTTTGACTATAAATCATTATAATGTTCCATCAATATGATGGACCATCCATCAGATTGGGTTTGGGTGACACTTAACTGACTAAGTGTTCAGGTTCCATGGGAATGTTCTACCAAAACTATCTAATTGTCTTGTGCGAACTGGCTACTCTTGGGTTTCACTAAAAAAATCCTATTTATTCACCAACGGACACTTTGGTAGAACTCACAAACTCTCCATTGGGACAAGTCTATAGCCTGGGCTCTCTGTCTCTAGCTTATAATTCAATGGACACTCCGCAAAAGTGGTCGGACCCTCCAGTGAATTATAGAGTGCTCTGCTTAAGTGTAGACAGACGATATCAGTGTTTAATGGACACTTCGCCAATATGGTCAGACCCTCCACCAAACAACTGACAGTGACCAAACATAACAACTCAAAATCCAAGTCTTCACTTGGACTTCATGCATATGCAAACCATCACCAGGGTAGGTTTCTAGTGTTCTAAGGAGTATGTCTAGTTAGGCTAAACTAGCTACATTGGGTGCAAACTGAATCTAGGTCACAAAGTGACATTTCCTAGGTTCTAGTTCATAAAAGTGCAATCCTAGCGTTTGCTTGATTTCAACCTTACCAAGGATTGCAAAGGAGAGAAATGATGCTCCCCAACACGTTGGAGAAGCTAGATCTCCCCTTGGTGACTCGAAATCTTATTGTTCTTGGCTCCTTCTCCTCCTTGCTCTTTGTGGTGAGGGTGAAAGGGCTCCTCCCTCTACAAACCCCAACCTCTTGTGGATAAGAGCTCCTAAGTGATCTCCATGTCTTCCTCTTGCTGCTGCAACTCCAATCCTCCCCTCCTTCCCTTCTCCTTCTTCTTTCTCTTCCTTGCTTGAGTGTGTGAAAGAGTGTAGAGAGAGAGGGATGAACTAGAGAGAGGGAGTGTGAGAGTGAGCTGGTGAATTGGTAAGGCATCTAGGTCGACATTGCCATGAAGTGGACAACTAGGCTGACGTGTGGGGCCTAGGTGATTCCTAACTTGACACCTCACATCTGTTGCATGGGATGGTTTACCGGATAGTTCGATGTCCTGTCAGACTATCTAATAGTGTCGGTGCTTCAACTGACAGAGTCTAAACTTTGTTAGGTCATGCAAATGAAGTGGCGGATAGTTCAGCGCACTAGTCGGACCTTCCGTCAAATCAATAGTGAGCAGGTTAAATGCAGATTTCAGTGAAGACTAGTTTCTTAGAATGGATTTCAAATGCAAAGGTGCTCATGACTTCAAGGTTGTCAAGACTATGTCGTGATAGTTTGAAACCTATATTTGCATAAAACATTAGTTTCTAGGCTCTGTTGTGTCCCCTCAAACCGTCCAACACACCCCTGACCATCCATGAGAGCATTTGCGCAAACTTAGCAGTTTTCACCAAGTTAATGTTCCCATGGACCATCTAGTGATTACCCAAACCGTCCAGTAGAACATTACATGTACAGCATGAGCCATCACCACAACTTCTTTGGCCCCACATGTCAGCACAGGTGTCCAACTCGTGGAGAATGCAAGAACCCGCAGTTCTTCACTTACTCTCACCTCTCTCACACTCACACTCTCTCTAGTTGTTCATCTCTCTCTAGCCACCAAGAACAAGCACAAAGAGGAGGAAGGAGTGGAGATGACTATGGGGATCAACCCAGAGATGTCCACAAGAGCGGGGGGTTGAAGAGGGAGAAGACCTCCCTCTCTAGCAACTAGGAGTAAGAAGGAGCTTTCAAGAAAGGAAAGAGCAAGGGAAGGAGGTAGGTGAATCTACTTTCTCCAACTTGTTGAGGGACTCAACAACACCTCCTAGCTCCATTGGGTAATATGGATTTGAGCTCAACCATCATTCTCACCAAAAACCAAAATTTAGTGTTCATCACCTAGAAAGCATACCCTATGCACTAGATGATGTTTTGATGTAATATGTCTAGATTGAACTGGCTAGATGTGGTCTATGGAACCCTAGAAACATCCCAAAACATAGTTTGGTCATGCGCAAACCCTAGGTGAAGATTTCATTTTCAAAACCTTAAACTACACACACTATGTTCCCAAACCATCAATTCACTCACCAAACTGTCTGAGAGAACGTTCACTAAGTTTAGCACATAGTCTCACTGTCGATGTTCCCATGGACTGTCTGTGAGAACACCGGAAACACCAGACTAATCGGTTAAAATATTCAAATATTCATTTTCTAGCCTGAGAGCACCAGATTCGGGCCATGCACTCATGGACCGTCCATCAAGACACCGAACCATCTACGAGATCACACACTTAGAATTTCCATAAATGCTCTGGCAGACCTTTCCCACAGACCGATTATTGTTCTCCTGGATCGTCTGCTAGTACATTGACAGAACTTGTTTAGTTATGCTTCACACATATGCCATATACTATTGTAGCCCATATGTTATACATCATTGCAAAGCATATCATGTCATCTAATTCAATACATTTTACTCATTTCGCATCATGCATTCATTAGGTGATGAGGTCTCCGGAGAAGTCAACACCAAGGAAACCCAAATAGTATAAGTGACCGAGAAGCCGCAGCGCGAACAATCCCAAGGCAGGCCTAAGCATTTCTAACTATTTTTGTAGATTGCATAATGTTCCTAAGCTTAAGTAAATGCATTGCTATGTTACAATATGACTAGAAATCCTATGTTTGCCTATTTGAGCTCGCATTCCTTGAATGTTATTAGCACTACTTAATCATTCATTGTTTACCTTTGTTATTCAAATAAATCATGCTTAGCTTGCTTAGACTGTAGAAGTCGAGATGTTTATGGGTTTCTCATCTCCCACGTGGTTTAGGAAATGCTTGTCCACTAAGCATCATATATGGAGCTATGATCTAAAACTTGATCAAGATAATGAGAATGAATGTGAATGGTTGGTGAGGGGTTGGACCATGGCAAGATGGGTGAGGTATTGGATGGTGTAGTTCACTAACTAGTTAAGGACCGTGTATAGGTGGTAGTATGATCTGAATATACTTGTACAAACCACTTGCCATATATGGGTGTGTCAAGCCAAGTACTTAGTTACGACTGATTTTCCTATGGATTTAGCGCGAGGAGTGACGTGGGGTAGCAAGGAAGCTGAAAGGTCCTAATATGGTTAGAGGAGGGTAAATATCCTATTTAAAAATTCTACAAAGCACTAGAGCAATTGATTAGTACAACAAATGGTGTAATGCAATTTTGCTCTAGCTCTACAAGGGTTGCAAGCCACCTATCCAACAATTCTAGTTGCTATGATCACTAGGCACACAACAAGCTAGGTCACTACTCACTAAGCTAGTGTATTATCAAAGACTAACTAAAGAGCCACACTAACCAAACAAACAAGCTCTCAAAGACTAACTACACTAAAGAGCTTGACAACTAGTTTGTAAGAATGCAAGAGAGTGAGTAGGGTGATTATACTACCGTGTAGAGGAATGAACCAATCACAAGATGAATACCAATCAATCATCGAAAGAAATCCAATCACAAGATGACATAAGATTTTTCTCCCGAGGTTCATATGCTTGCCGACATGTTAGTCACCGTTGTGTCGACCAACACTTGGTGGTTCAGCGACTAATAGGTGTTGCATAAACCTAGACCAACAATTGGACACTACAAGAACCTACCCACAAGTGAGGTAACTCAATGACATGAGCAATCCACTAGAGTTACCTTTCGGCTCGTCGTTGGGGAAGGCACAAGACCGCTCACAATCACCAAAGTCGGCCATGAACAATCACCAACACGTGCTGAAGCTCCTCCGCCACTCCAAGCCATCTAAGTGGTGGCAACCACCAAGAGTAACAAGAAATCAGCATCCACAATGATTGCCAAGTGCCACTAGATGCAATCACTCAAGCAAATACACATGGAATCACTTCCAATCTCACTATGATGATGAATCAATGGTGGAGATGAGTGGGAGGTGTTTGCTTAGGCTCAACGATGTCAAGAATGTCAAAGTGCCAATAGAGTGAGCCCCAAGTTGGCCATGGGCCTTAAATAGGCACCCTTAAGGAATAGAGCAGTTGGCTCCATGCAGAGCTGATCGAACGCACTGACTGGACGTGCCCCTGCGTCCTGTCAGTCACAGCAAATCCACGTGTCCACATTCAAACCTCAGCCATCCATCTCCAATGGTCACTTAGTTGATCATACGCGTGTTAAGGTGTGACTGGACGCACCAAAGGAAACGACCGGACTCACAAACACAGCGTGTCTGATTGAGTCCAGTAAGGTACCAGAGATGATTTTTATTGACCAGACGTGTCCAGTCAACATCGACCTGACTCGCTCAATGTCCGATCCTCACAGGCGCTCACACACAGTGCTGGCATCAGCGTACGTTAGCCATGACCTAACACACCCCCTGCGCATTCGGTTGCACATTGGCTCCTGTGTCTGATCACGAGGCCAACCCTCGCCCTCACTGCCATGATTGAGCAGACTTGGCACCCGAGTCCAATCCTAGCATCTAGTTAGTGCAGCGCCACGGACCAAGACCTAGGGTTAAGTACTAGACGCGTCTGGTCACCCTGTGAACAGCATCTAGTCACTACCCTATGCCACCTTTTCTTTTTCTAACTCCTCAAACACTTCACCCTTGCTTCCAAGTTGCTAACCACAAGGTGTGTAACTTGTGTGCACATTTGTTAGCATTTTTCCTAGCAATTTACAAGGGTCAATGTTAGCACACTAGGTCTCTAATGCATATGCAAGAACCATGTCACCTAGTGGCACTCCATAAACCGCTTAGCCAAAGATTTCCTAGCTTTATAGTACGACTATCGATTCTAAATACACTCACACCCTCTATGGTGTCTTGAGTGCCAAAACAAAAACCTATTTGATACGTTTGCCTTGATCAACCTTGTTTTTGTTTTTCTCTTTCTTCTTTTGAAAGTTAGAGCTTGATCATCATCCAATCATGTCCATCTTCATCTCCATGGACCTCTTGCTTGCTCCATTACTTGGATGTACCAACCTAGCTCAATTCATCACTCATGACATAGGTTAGTACTTAGGTGTCATCAATTAGCCAAAACCAAACTAGGGCTTTCAATCTCCCCCTTTTTAGTAATTGATAACAACCTTTTCACCAAGATATTCAATAGAATCTTTTTGGATTCATGTTGCTTGCCCAATTATTTTACCATGTGTAAAGGATCGCAAAGATATTCAATAGAATCTTTTTGGATTCATGTTGCTTGCCCAAGCATTTTACCATGTGTAAAGGATATGGACAAGTTTCATAAACCCAAATTGGTAGCATTAGCTCCTCTGCATATGTGCTAAGAGTTTGGATTTGAATGCTTGCACATATACATGGATTAGAAGTGTGGGGAAGTAATGTCTACCAATTGATGCAAAGGTGTAAAGAATGGACCTTTAAAGCATGATACCAATCGAAGTTGCCATTTGAACACCATCCTTAGCACCACGGTTTGCTAAATATCACTTGAAAACACAAAGACAAACTAGATAGCTCATGAGATCAACATTAGAGACAAGGTTCTAGTACTACTTGTGAAAGCAATTCAAGTGTCTAGCTATCCTATACATGCTAGTTTTTCATTTAATCACTCAATCCTACAACTAGCATACACCATGCAAACATGGATATGGAATTTTTAAAAACTTGTGCCATGCAAGCAAACATATGAATGCACATATAAATGCAACATACAAGTTTATGAGCTTGCTCCCCCTACTTGTGTGCTTCAAATTTTAATTGATCCCCTTCTTTTCTCCTATCTTACTATCTTTGTTTCTCTCCCCTATCATTGTGAATTACTTCTCCCCCTTTGTCATCGATGACCACAAAAGGTGAGCTCAAATTTTAGATAGGTTGTGTGAAACCATGATAAGTGAGGATCATTTTTCCAAATCTGGTTCAATCTAGATTACTTGCCAAAGATATTTAACTCGGTTTCATCCAAGGACAAGCTTCTTCACACCTCCAAATAAGGGTTATCTTATACCATGTTGAGTTAAACACTTATAGCTCATTTTCTAGATTAAACACTAGGTTCACAAGTCCACAAATATGTCATATGCTACCACTAGATCATTTTAAGCATAGAAGCAAGGTACCATACAAGCATCAAATTCATTTAATTTTACATGAATGAGCCTGTAACACCCCTGGTGTTTGCCTTGCATCATTACTTCAACACGAGCATTTCATGATCATGTGCATCATCATCCATAGGCATTTTTGGTTGAAACATAGCATTTCAACTTTTGCAACACTCATGCTAAACTTCTACAACACATGTATGCTATGTTTTGTTAGTGGTAATATTATGTGTGTGACCCATGTAGTCCATGTGTACTAGGCTTATACCACTTAGAAACATGTGCAACAAGGTCTTGAAACAACTGTAACACATGTATGTAAAGTCATGTTTCAATTGTTGTTATAATAGTGTTTCTTTGTACCTATTGTAACTTTCATGCTTATTGATGTTAGGGTGTGTCTAAGGTCTTGTTCATGTTTGCAATATGTTAGTGGTACAAAATGAGCTAGGGTTTATGTTTGTGTTATGCCCTAATTCCTTCTAGCATCCTATTTGACTTAGTTTACCATTAGGATCTTCCTAGCTTGACATAACAAAAAGTCTCACCTATAGACTTTGCATGTGAGAGCAACCTTAACAAAGTTTGTGCCAAATTTCATGAGGAACAAATGTTGTTCAGTGGTCATCTCATGAAAATGCTGGTATCATGCTCTAACTAGACCTACTAGTCAGTTGGAAGGGCTGAATTTCAGCACTGCACAATTTGACTAAGTCTGAGATGGATTTCTGTTGCAAGGTGCCTACCTTTTTGGGGCTTGTGCTTTGCTAACTAAGCCGAGCTAGGTCTGGTGCTAGTAGACTTGTATCAAGTTCTCACTTAGCTCTACCTGAAAGTCTCTTACCACATCCTCTAATTCGAGCTGGTTGAGAAGTTAGGAGCTACTCAACATCGGCTGTCAGTCATTACTCGACTACACAGTTTGCATGTACCCTTATTTCGAGCTTCGTATCTCACAAACCGTGCTGAATTAGAGCAAGTTCTAGTAGAATTGTAGAAAGAGCTCACATAGCTCTAGCTAAAACTCTACTACAACTTCTAATTATAGCTGGTTTGAGAGTTTTGGAGCCTCAAAGTTCGCTTGTCAATCGATGTTAACTGAATCACCGTTTCAGTTTTGAATTCAGAAACTTGAATTTGTTTCTGTTTGTGGCCGACTGAAGGGCCAGAAATCGATGCTGCGTGGCCAACACATGTCGATGCCGTGCTATTCTCGCGTGTCCAAGGCCGCCATGATGCCTCGCTTGCCTCAGCTTCCTCCAGTCACCTCACTTCGCCCCCACGCATCTACGCCACGGCAACATTGCCGCCGAGCGCCTCGGCGCGCCTAGCTCATGCATCGCTGCGCTGCTTGTGCAACCACTCATGCTAAATCCTTCATCGTCACCTACTTCATCAGCTGCACCACCTAGCTTCGCCTCTCAAGCCACACGCTAGCCGAAAAGTGAGTTCCGCCGCCGTCGGCATCACCAGAGCGCTGCCGCACTCGAAGCCCACCGAGGCCAGAGCGACCTGGTGTTTCTCTTTTCCTTTCTGGTAGTATTCCGTGTCCCTCTTAAGCCATTGATGGTGTACGCCAAGTCTTTTAGGCTCTATCGTCCGGACCTAGCCGGAACGTGCCACCGCGTGGGGCACGCACTGCCTTGCCACCATCTCCGACGAGCTCGAGTCCGACGGTTTTGCTTCCCTTTTCTCCGTCCTAACGAGTGCATAGCATGTCTTAGGGGTAGAGCTTGGTGGATAAGATGTTACCATCGATGGTAACCTCGTCGGTGATGAACGCCGTCACGTCCTTGGTCTCGCTATCACCGCCGTAGAGTTTGGGCGAGGCCAAGGTTCACCATCTGCTCCGTCGTCTCTGTAGTGACCCTAGCAGCTCCGCCTTGTCGTCTGGAGCGCGTAGCTGCCTTCGCCGCGCCCTATCGTGCTACCTATCGGATGGCACACCGCCACCATGGCTGGTGACGAGCATTATCTAGCTGACCCTAGGTCATGCAAAGCACCTCAATCGATGCGGCTCGACGAGGTAGTCACGTTGGTGGGGTTTGTTTTGCCGGAGACCTCGCCGGTGGTGAGGAATCACCGGCAAAATCCCCTCCCCTGTTTCCTGCATGTTGGGCCAAGAGTTGGGCTAAGAGTTGGGCCGCTGGCCCACTAGCCGTAGCGGGCCAGCTGGTCAAGACCCGTGTAGATTTAGGTTTTAATCTTTTCTGTAAATGCAGAGTTGTGTGCTGTTGTTGGGAATTCATAGAAAATTTAAGAAACGTCCAAAAATAGAAAATGTGGACTTTCTGGAATCCTTGAGATGTGTACTTTGCAGTAGTGTAATTACATGTTATATGTTAGTTGATAAATTCTGGAGTATGTATCTGTTTTTGTTAAGTACATTATTTAATCATGTGAATTTGGTGATTTTGTATATCACTATATAATACTCCTATTGCTATGAAATGTTTATGGTAGCCTACTGGTACCTTGTACATGCCTCTGTAATTTTATGAGAATTTTCTGGGCACTTTTTATATATTTTAATATTTATGCCTATGCAATTAAATAAATAGAAAAGTTCAATTAAATAAATGTTTTTACAAGTAACATGTCCTGATCTGGTGTTCTTCAGACATGTTCTAAATGATGGTCAAGTTGGTTTGGCCATTTGCAATGTTTTGGTCATCTCTTATAATTCAATTTTTATAATTCATTGATTTCTGGACAGATTTCAGAGATATGTAGATTGAGCAATGCTATAATTGTTTTCATGCTCTATGTTGTATACAAGAGTTGTAGTAAAATTCTTGTAGTAGTTTCTGTTCAAATTTGGTGGCATTTGGCTCCATGGTTTAGGATTTGTGCATGTTTTAAGAAGTGTCCAGTTACAGTTGCCCTCTGTTTGCCCAGAACAGATTCTAGGATTGTTTGATTTTGCCCTGGTAAACTTGCGAATCATGCTTTTATATCTAAATATGAAATGTAGACAATTTTATAATCTTTCCAGAATGTCCTCATATATGTCCATTGGAGTTATAGAACTCCAGTTATGAATTTTCTAATTTGCTGCTGTTAACATGTCAATGTGCTGAATTTTTTGAGAACTTGCTATGTGTGTTAAGTTTGAACTTGAGGATGATTGATGCTTGCTTATGGTGGATTAAACATGTTAATACCAGAGAGGAGTTTTGCACCTAAGCTTTGAGTGATTTGAATAGAGCACCACATGACTTTGCCTTTTATTGCTTATGATGTTGCAATGTCATCACATTCATCTTTGCAACATCCTTACATGCTCATATGATTCATCATGTCGTCCTTGGTGCATACATAAAATTCATTTGGTGCATATACATGCAATAGGTGTGCCAAGGATCATGATACGAGTGAAGTCCCGCAAGGCGTGAGCCCCAAAGTTGGAGTCCATTCGGGAGCTGCAGGTCCAGTCCGTCGAACCCGGAGGAGACGTAGGAACCGTTCATGAAGCCAAACCTGAAGCCATCCTCCGTCGGTTAAGGCAAGCCCCGGAACATTATAAGACTCTTACTTTGCAAAGCAATTACTATATATATGTTATATGTATTGTTGCATTAAGTATAGGAGTTGGGTGAAACCCTTGCTGCATTACTATCATTCCTTGTCCAGCTATATGAACCTAAATCCTATGTAGACAGGATTGTATCTATGCTTAGCCTTGCTTAATTAGAACGGTAGAAGTCGGGTGATTCCGTATCGCCTATGAGAGATAGGGCAATACCTGGTCACGGTTGGCTATATTTTCTATCGTAGGAAAGAATCATGTGTTAATATGAATAATAGATTGGATGGGGTCTTACAGTTATAGTGATGCCGCCTGTGTCGATTAAGGATCGAGACCTGGAGGGTTCTATGTTATTTTGAACGCATGCCTAACACTTAGCTGGCCAGCCTGAGGTTGCCGACCATGAAGCCGAGTAGCTCAACTCAGGCTGTGAAGTCAAAAAGTGGAAGTCGTCTCGGAGGGGAGCCAGGTGAGTCCAAGGGCAGGTGTGAGTTAAAAGTCCTAAGCATCCTAGCCACTGGTATCCCTGAGAACACGGCGCTATTAGAGCCCACCCTGAGTTGTACCAAAGGTGACTTTTGACGACTCTTGCAAAGTATGCCCGGTTGGTGTCAGGAATACCCCCCTCAGCTGAGTTGGAATCGATTCGAATCGCCATCTCTCCTGGATAATGAGAAACTTGACTGGTTATCTCCAGCGTAGATACACTAATTATAATACTAGTTCAGAATTGATGATATGATGATGGTCTTATTATACCTGCTATGGTTAATATTGTTTGCTCCGAATAAGTGAGTGCTCTAGTACAAGTGCTAATATAGTTGACAGGCGAATGATGATGAACTTGATGCTAAGTTTAATTGGTTACTTATGCTCATAAGCTCTTTTATGCAAATGCGTCAAGCTAGCCCACTTATATAAAGCCTACATGATCCTTAGTGTCATCTTATGTTTGGTTTTTGACGGGTAAGTCTAGCTGAGTACATACTCGTTCTCAGGGTTTATTTTCCAGTTGTTGCAGGTAGCAGATTCTTATATGTTGCTGCAAGTATTGTCTTGGCCATGTGGGCATGAAGACTAGACTATATGGGTGTGGTCTCTATAGCTTCTCTTCTAATATGCTTTTGCAGGATGTGACTATGTACTGTCCATACTTAAACTTAGAATGGTTTCAATGTATGTTGCTTCCGCTAATTGCTATTTTGTTTTGTAATAACTTATAATTTGGATGGTTCCATGATAGCTGGCATCAGAACAAGGTTCAACATTAAAAATGTCATTTGTGTATATAAACAAAAGCTTTTGTGAAAAGTCTTATTTTTAATCTAAAAAGTGCTAGTGGTCATATCCTATATGCCCAAATAAGGATTGTTAGGTGGCTTATTTAAAGTACTGACTTGGGGGTTTAAAATTATGCATCTATGGTTGTGGAAAAGGTGAGAAGTGTGATACATTGACCGTAATATGTTACCCTATGGTCTAATGGTGGAGGTAACCTTCATATATGAATTAGCAATATATGTCGCTAGATTACTTTTTATGCAAAGTCGCATCTACGCCCAGGTAAGTGTGAGCTGTGAGGGCATGATCGGATACACTACCAGTCTAGGGGAGTGTTTACATGGTACTAGAGTATTTACATGTTGCATGCATGTTCATACAAAGGTACTGACATGTTGGGTGTTTTCGTCCCTTGGGAGATGATGCCATCATTAGGACGATGATTGGGTGTGGCCACCTTCGTATAAATTAGGGTGTATGTGGAGTGTGTAGATTTATTGCTTTCCATTGTGTGGTATATTAGGATTGTTGGGCTGAAATGAATCTTCTGTAGGTACATAACAACGCTTTTCGATAGAACGACTAGTTATTGCTATTTGAGAGGACGTGCGTATGCCACCGAAATATGTGTTAGAATTTAAGAATTCTTTCTAGGTTTGTGAGGATGTACGGTTCATGCATGCATCATGTTCACATCATGCATTGCATTTTTGCATCATTCCCTCCCTTATAATTACTTACCCCAATCTTTCAAAATTTTCTTTCCTCCCAGTTAATTTTCTTCCAGCAGTTGCATCCCTTTGATAATGGACCGTGGTGATAAACCAACCAGGTTGAGCTTTGGCAGTGTCAACTCTGGATTGTGGTTCGTATGGTGTCAACGAAGAAGACCATACTCACATCTAGGTCAGACTTCTTGAGTTGTATCTCCCAGAATTGTGCTGAGTCTGATCTTCAACTCACTTTCCCATTGACTCTACCTTGTGCCTATCCTTGTTTGCTATCCTTCCTTGCGTGATGTTGTCTGTATACGCCAAATTCTTGACACATGGAATTTCTCATGGGTGTTGGGTTTGGTAATGGTGTCATGAGGAGTACTCTGTGGTGTTGTGATGAAACCAAGGGCCTCCTATGGCGGCCGACACATGGTTGTGCTGCTTGGCACACGTAGGTATCGAGGAATGCTAGTCATGATCCATTATGGAGCTACACCGATTTGTTATCTTCTCGTGAATCCTTCCTTGGTTACTTCTTTACCTTATTGTGAAGATCCTTATATCGACCATGATATATCTTTCCTTTGTGATGGGAATCTTGATAGTTGAACAAGATGTAGGAATTCATCATGTTGTGGTTGATGGTGTTACCTTGCGGGAATGAATTCTTGTCCCTCAGTTTGTTGCATGAATTTATCCTCTCCAACGAATTCTACAATTTGACAGCAATTTTCCAACATCGTCAATGCTCACTATCTATGCCTATTGCAGATGTCTCATCAGATTCGCTCTGGTAGTAGGAGACGTGGCAACGTGGACCCTCCATCGTCTCATTCTTCGCCGCCTACTCCTGCGGAACTAATGCATACACTTGTTGAAACCTAGCGTGCCTTGTTTGAGGATATGCATGAGATGATCAATGATGATAATGGCAGTGTTCGTCAGGGACCTGAACCCAATCAATGCAACAACTTTAGGGATTTCTTGGATACTGAGCCTCCTATATTTTGGGAAGTAGAAGAGCCACTTCAAGCAGATGAATGGTTGAACACTATCGAACATAAGTTTTGCTTGCTCAAGGTGGCACATGGTATGAAAACAGAGTATGCTTCACAACAGTTACAAGGTCCTGCAAGTATATGGTGGTATCATCATCGAAGTACTCTGCCCAAAGATGATGAAGTAGTTTGGGATTAGTTCAAGGAAGCTTTTTCGGGATATTATATTCCTCCTGGTCTCATGGCAATCAAGCACACTGAGTTTATTAAGCTCACCTAGGGTGATAAAAGTGTAATGCAATATTTTCATGCTTTCATTAATCTGTTAAGATATGCTCCAGAATTTGTTAATTCGGAGGCTAAGAAGATCGCTAGTTTTAAAAGGGGGTTGTGTCCCAAATTGATGAAGGCCATGTATAATAGCAAGTGTGCAACTTTCAACGAGTTTGTCAGTGATGCTATCCTTCAAGAGAACTATAATGTTGTATATGTTGCTTCTAAGAGCCACGAGAAATCTTGTGAATCTAAAGCATCTTCGTCCAATACTCTTGTGGTGGTTGCACCTTAGTATCATTCACCTAGCATATCTACCAGATATCATCCGTATCAAAAGAAAGGTTAGGTCAAGAAGAATAATATTAGGCAAGGAAAGTCTAGTGCTCCGCCAAGTGACCGGTCGTGTTGGAATTGCAAGATGTTAGGTCATTGGGCCAAAGATTGTCCTCTTCCTCAGAAGAAACCAAATGAAAACAATACAAATGTGTGTAAAGGACATGTTCAATACACCACTGTGGAATCCATTTCTATGGGTGAAATTATTACTGCTGGTGCATTTTTAGTGAACCAACATCCTGCAATTGTGTTGTTTAATTCAGGTGCTTCTCACTCTTTCATCAGTTCCACCTTTGCAGCTAAGCATGGTATGAAGGCTGTTACCTTAGGTAATGGTGGTTATAATATCATTGCTGCCAGAAATAATATTTTAACCAACCAATTGGTGTTGGGAGCAAGGATTAAGATAGAAGGATGCCTATACGATGTGGATCTCATGGTGTTACCGGGACTGGGCCTAGATGTAATCTTAGGCATGAAGTGGATGAGTGGAAATGGTGTCCTGATCAATACCTCTACGAGAGTGGTTATGTTGAGGGATCCAAAAGATCAACAAGCTTTTCTAGTGCAACTTCCCCGTGATGTTAAGACTCAACATGCAGTGAATGCCACTATAGCAAAGTCCATTGTTGATGTTCCTATAGTATGTGAATTTCTAGATGTCTTCCCTGATGATTTGCCAGGTTACCTCCAGACCGAGATGTAGAATTCAAGATTGAGTTAATTTCGGTACTGCACCGATTTCTAGAAGACTGTATAGAATGCCACCAAATGAGTTAGTTGAACTCAAGACCCAACTTGATGAACTTTTGCAGAAAGGTCTAATCCGCCCTAGTTCTTCTCCATGGGGTTTTCTTGCTATCTTTGTGAAGAAGAAAGATCAGTCTCTGTGCATGTGTATAGATTATCGACCACTCAATGCAGTCACTATCAAAAGCAAGTATCCGTTGTCTCACATTGATATCTTGTTTGATCATTTATCTAAAGCAAAGGATTCTCGAAGATTTATCTGAGATCTGGTTATCACCAAATTAAAATCTGTCCTGAAGACATACCAAAGACATCCTTTTCTACCAGATATGGGTTATATAAATATCTCGTCATGTCTTTTGGGCTAACCAATGCTCCTGCATATTTCATGTATCTGATGAATTCAATATTCATGCAAGAGTTGAACAAGTTTGTGGTGGTATTCATTGATGATGTCCTTATCTATTCTAAAAATGAAGAAGAGCATGCCGAGCATCTGAGAATTATTTTATCTAGATTACGTGAACATAAGCTCTACGCCAAGTTCAACAAATATGAATTCTAGTTAAACAATGTATCTTTCCTCGGTCATGTATTGTCTGGTGAGGGGATTTCAGTAGATTTGACTAAGGTATAGGAAGTTTTGGATTGTAAGGCACCAACTACGGTGCGTGAAGTTCGGAGTTTTCTTAGGTTGGCTGGCTACTATCATTGTTTCATCCAGGATTTCTCTAAAATAGACAAGCCTATGACTCGATTGCTAGAGAAGGATAGGAAGTTTGTTAGGACTCCTGAGTGTGAACAAGCTTTTTGCACTCTACTGTCACACCCCAAAATTTTCAATTTTGGGTTGTGCTTGGAAAACACTAAATAAAATAAATGATTTCAATATTTGAATAAATTTATTAGATAAGTTAAGTTGTTGCTAATTTAAATATAGAAAATTGTGGTTTTAAACTTTTTCATATTAATTTGATAATGTGGTGTTTGTTTGATGCTTGTCTTTGGTGTTGGTGAGTGCTATTATTTTCAAAATACCATAGGACGACGTTTACTTCTCATCGGAAAACTTTTTGGTATTTTTTAGATTTAAAATGTCAATTTCTGTGAGCTTAATCTTTTTCCTTGATCTCTTCATCAATCTTATCATGTGCTCCAAATACTTTATTTGGGTTCCTCATGTTTCCTAATGTCCCTAAAAAATTTCTCCGAATTTTCAGAGCTTTCGAAGTATTTTTTGCGGCTTAAATAATAATTCTGGACTTTTCTAGAATTATTTTATCCACGAAATTAATTAATTCCGAAAATAATAAATATCTCATTTTCCACATAAGCCCGTGTGCAATAATCTTAAATGCCCATACATTTATTTACTAATGGGTTTTAATAATTAATTAGGTCTATTAGTAAAGATGGAGGGTGTAACATCAATTAGTACCGTATCGCCAGTTGACGTGGGGTAGAGAGTTTTCCTCCCTATATATACGTACCTACCCCTTGGGTAAAAGCACACCAAAACTACCATGGAGGAGCCCCTAGTTTGAGAAATCTCTTGTGTAGTAAATTAGATATTATTTTTCTCCTTCTCGTGTCGCCCCTAGGCCGAGGACCTTCAGATAGATGGAGGTAGAAGATGAAGTATTTGCGGTTCCACCACTGGTTCGTAATATCTTTGTCATTTCTTAATTTTAATTCCGTTTTACTCCGTTTTAGTTGTGTTAGTTTCGTATAGTTGCACTCTATGTAGTAGTGCTGATGTATATCATGTCACCTAATTATGAATTTATTAATTTACGTGCAATATTTATTTAATGCATTTTTAATTAAAAGCAACCTAGTGTAGTAACTCGTTCTTGTGATTTTGCGGTCATGCCAACTGAAGCTACATGCTATCGGCGAGACGTGTTACATGCTAGTTATATATAAATTAAATATTAATTTAATTAACATGCAATTAGTTCTATGATTAAAAGCAATCTAGGTTTGTAAATCCGTTCTTGTTGCGATAGTTTTGTAGCGTCGTGCTCTATACGGTAGCGATAGTTTTTGTGATGTCACTCAAGTATGAATTTATCTATTTAAATGCAACTTGATTAATATTTATTTAACAACTTTCTAACTAAAAGCAACATAGGGGTATAATTTCGTTCTTGTTGCTTCGTGATTGTGCTGGCGTAAGAGACGCATTAGCAACGTTGTTTACCATGTCACGTTATGTGTTTAGAAATTAAATTATATTTATTTGATTAATGTTTATGTCACGCTCTTTTAAATTAGAAGCGACTTAGGTTCATACATAGAACATTCTTAAATAAATATTAACTTGATTAATATAAACTTAAATGTTTCTTAATCATAATTAGTTTAGTTAAGCATGAAGCATGTAGTTAATTTAACTAATATATAGCTACTGCCTTTTCAAATTAAAAGTAACTTTGGCTTATAATTTGTCTTTTATAAATAATTAAATGCTATCATGATTAATAAGAACTTAAGTGCTTCTTAAATAGAACTTGTTTAGTTTATGTAAGAAACATATAATGATTCGATTAGCTGTTATCACCTTCTTTATGCTTTCTAATTTATAAATGTTTAAATGACTTAAACACTAAATAAATATTTATAAATAAAATATGAATAAGGTTAACTTCATATTTTAAGATACTATGATATGATATATTTATAAATAAAATATGGCTAAGGTATAATGTTAGCTTTTACAATTCAACATAATTTGGTTAGTTTTACTTTAGTATATTTCTCTAAAAAGTCCACTTTAATTCATTAACTAAAATAAATCAAATGTATAGTTTGTCTTCTCTAATTTACTGTAAACTCCTCGATAGTCGCGTGTCCTATTTAATGGTAGTTCCGTTCTCCGTCGTTCTTGCGCTAGCATCAAGTTGTGTCGATTAATACGCTATTTTCTCTTGTTTGGTGTATTGTTCTTAGTTGTCCCTATTTGTTTTCTTGTATGCCTGTTAGTGTGCTGGGTTGCTGTGATCTACAAGTAGAAGAAAGACTATCCGTGAGCGCTGAAGATCCGAAGGTGAAGACCAGAAGCTGAATGTCAGAAATTACAAATGAAAGAATAAGTTGAGACTTTTCAGAGCAAGTTGCTTTTGGCATAAAGCAAGTTCTAAGGCAAGTATAGCATGAGATTAACCTTGTTGTCCTATTCACGTTAAGCAAATAATATCATTATGCATATATTCCCTTATTAAGGATGACTTAGTGTTGATTTTATTCCTTTATACCTATTATATTGCATGGATAAGTATTGCTAGTGCTTAACATGAACTATGATCATGTAATTTGACTAATGGAATATGCAATAAACATTAAAAGATGACTTTTTATTACTGTTTAAAGGGGACTAGAGCATGGGGTTATTTTGGTACTCTAGTTACTCTCCACAAGGACTCATATGTGGACGAACATCCGAGATTTACAGTACAACTGTGAGGGCTATATGGCTCTGGCTTTAGCTTAGTTTGAGGACCTTTTCTAGCTTGTTAGAGGTTACCCTTGTGGCGCAAATGGGGAAAAGCAGACTGTGGATCCCTGCGTGGTTGTATCACACAGACTGACTTTGGAAACCTAGCGGCCCTAACTTGTTAGACGAACCTTTGAAAGGCTTCATAGTGTTTCCCTGCCTGCTCACCTTTGAAGTGTTTTGGGAGTCGCGATCCCGAGCATATGGGTAATCACGACTCATAGTGAAAGTGTACACCTCTGCGCAGAGTTTAATAAACTAGTATACTAGCCGTGCTCACGGATACGAGCGGCCTTGGACCTTCACATAATAGATGAACATTTATTGGTTTAATATGTGTTTTGCTATTTGTTATTCATATTTACATTGATCATATGTTTATTGTGGGATTAATGCAAACTTGATGCTACTCATGTAATAAAATTGTGACAATTAAAAGCTAAATGCAGTCAAACCAGTGTCTATCTTTTTGAGCCTCATGAACCCCATGTTATATTTGTTGAGTTTGACATGGACTCACTCTTGCTATTTTCCCAAACTCCAGTGTGTAGTAAGGTGCTGCTTAGAAGAAGGATGAAAGTGTAGTGGAGTTTTTAGAAGTCCTTTCAGAAGTGCTTGGCATATGAAACCCCCAGTCAGCCGTCCCTGAGAAGAATGGAGCCCAAGCAGAAGCTTAGCCACCGTTCTACGATACTCTGATAGTTGTAAGTGTTAATATAGTAAGCATTCCGCTTTATATAAACATTGTTTTGATATTTTTATTCTGTTATTGTATGTGTGGACTTCCTGGGTACACATATGACGAGCCTAGTTTTGTTCTTTGCAAAACTGGGTGTGACAGAGTGGTATCAGAGCGGTGTTGACTGTAGGACATATGCCAAGTAGCACTGGACATATTCTAAAACTTATTTTACTATAAAACTATTATCTCATCCCTTGACTCATTGATTTTGAATATTTTCTGTTCCTTGTCCTGTTGTATCCCTTGTTTGATAGCTTCCTTTGAGCTATTATTTGTTACTCTCTTGGTTTTTGATTTGTGTTGTTTTTACCAAAAGGTTTCTGATCTTACCTTGCTCAAAAGTTCGATGGCCTTTCATCATCTCCAATGTGCCATTAGGATGACCACCATTGTTGAAGAAGCACGTGTAGTACCGATGATGTGATTGGTGCTTTGTTTTGCCTGATGTGTGCTTATCCTATTTTATGTGATGCTTGTGTGTCATCTGTGTGCTCCGAGAAGCCCCAAAAGTAATGTTTTGAAGTCAAGGAAATCCCTTGTTAAGTGTGGTAGCATCTGTTGTCAACAACAGTAACTCCTGAATATCTCAAGCAACGAGGCACGAAGAACTAAAGATCAAACTTTATCTTTATTGTCATCTTTTGGCTATCCTCGATCCATGTCTTGTATCTCATCAACACAAATCAAAGAAGTATGAAGACTTGAAGATTGGTGTTATCTATCTCTCTAGTTTCTTTTAATCTCGTTTCTACCTTATCCTGTCATTTTAGAATAGTCTGTCTTCCGTAGCTTATACCTCTATTTTTGGATGCCCAAAAATCATGAATAAATTCTAGATAATAGTAGACTTCAATATCTTTCTCTGACTCTAAGAACCACCCTAATAGCTATTATGGTTTGGGAGTTATGAAAATCATAAGGTGACGCATCTGTGCTGTCAGCAACCTGGAATAGTTCTGTGGTGCATAATTTTTGACTACCTTAACTGCAGAATCTGAGAAGTATTCTATAAGAAAGTTGTAGTAAATTTGATAAAATTTCCAACGGTATAAGCTAAAATATCATCGGATTCCCAGAACTCGAGTTATAACTGTATCTCTGCACTATCATTTTTCTGCTCGTGAGGAAGTGCAGGTTACTTGTTCTTGCATATGCTCATGAGTCTCTTTGGGATGCCAGAAGGACATGATGATAGTCATCACTTAGAAACAAATGCAAGTTATCCTTTGGTATTCTCTAGTTGATCTCTTCTTAAGAGAGCTTGCCGAACTAAAGACGATACAAGATGGAGGTTTTATACGTTCTATTTCGTCACTTAGAAGCACCAACTATCTACATGATTGCAAAGTCACTATCAAGCGCAGGTATTCTTTCTCAGAGTGGTAATCTGTTAGAACCATCTACAAGAATCGTAAGGATCTAAAGGAGATATTTACAAAGTTGGTTTTGAGTTTGTGGCATCATCATTGGATAGGAGTTGATGAAGTAAAAGTGAAGAGTTGCAGATCAAACCTTATCTTTCTCTCTAGTCTCTCCAAATCTCGGGACGAGATTCCTGTTAAGTGGGGTAGAATTGTCACACCCCAAAATTTTTAATTTTGGGTTGTGCTTGGAAAACACTAAATAAAATAAATGATTTCAATATTTGAATAAATTTATTAGATAAGTTAAGTTGTTGCTAATTTAAATATAGAAAATTATGGTTTTAAACTTTTTCATATTAATTTGATAATGTGGTGTTTGTTTGATGCTTGTCTTTGGTGTCGGTGAGTGCTATTATTTTCAAAATACCATAAGACGACGTTTACTTCTCATCGGAAAACTTTTTGATATTTTTTGGATTTAAAATTTCAATTTCTGTGAGCTTAATATTTTTCCTTGATCTCTTCATCAATCTTATCATGAGCTCCAAATACTTTATTTGGGTTCCTCATGTTCCCTAATGTCCCTGAAAAATTTCCCCGAATTTTCAGAGCTTTCGAAGTACTTTTCACGGCTTAAATAATAATTCTGGACTTTTCTAGAATTATTTTATCCACGAAATTAATTAATTCCAAAAATAATAAATATCTCATTTTCCACAGAAGCCCGTGTGTAATAATCTTAAATGCACATACATTTATTTACTAATGGGCTTTAATAATTAATTAGGCCTATTAGTAAATATGGAGGGTGCAACATCAATTAGTACCGTATCGCTTGTTGACGTGGGGGTAGGGAGTTTTCCTCCCTATATATACGTACCTACCCCTTGGGTAAAAGCACACCAAAACTACCGTGGAGGAGCCCCTAGTTTGGGAAATCTCTCGTGTAGTAAATTAAATATTTTTTTCTCCTTCTCGTGTCACCCCTAGGCCGAGACCCTTTAGATAGATGGAGGTAGAAGACGAAGTATTTGCTGTTCCGCCACTGGTTCGTAATATCTTTGTCGTTTCTTCGTTTTAATTCCGTTTTACTCCGTTTTAGTTGTGTTAGTTTCGTATAGTTGCGCTCTACGTAGTAGTGCTGATGTATATCATGTCACCTAATTATGAATTTATTGATTTACGTGCAATATTTATTTAATGCATTTTTAATAAAAAGCAATCTGGTGTAGTAACTCGTTCTTGTAATTTTGTGATCATGCCAACTGAAGCTACATGCTATCGGCGTAGACATGTTACATGCTAGTTATATATAAATTAAATATTAATTTAATTGATATGCAATTAGTTTTATGATTAAAAGCAATCTAGGTTTGTAAATCCGTTCTTGTTGCGACAGTTTTGTAGCGTCGTGCTCTATACAGTAGTGATAGTTTTTGTGATGTCACTCAGGTATGAATTTATCTATTTAAATGCAACTTGATTAATATTTATTTAACAGCTTTCTAACTAAAAGCAACATAGGAGTATAATTTCGTTCTTGTTGCTTCGTGACTGTGCTGGCGTAAGAGACGCATTAGCAACGTTGTTTACCATGTCACGTTATGTGTTTACAAATTAAATTATGTTTATTTGATTAATGTTTATATCATGCTCTTTTAAATTAGAAGCGACTTTAGTTCATACATAGAACATTCTTAAATAAATGTTAACTTGATTAATATTAACTTAAATGTTTCTTAATCATAATTAGTTTAGTTAAGCATGAAGCATGTAGTTAATTTAACTAATATTTAGCTACTGTCTATTCAAATTAAAAGTAACTTTGGTTTATAATTTGTCTTTTATAAATAATCAAATGCTATCATGATTAATAAGAACTTAAGTGCTTCTTAAATAGAACTTGTTTAGTTTATGTAAGAAACATATAATGATTTGATTAGCTGTTATCACCTTCTTTATGCTTTCTAATTTATAAATGTTTAAATGACTTAAACACTAAATAAATATTTATAAATAAAATATGAATAAGGTTAACTTCATCTTTTAAAATACTATGATATGATATATTTATAAATAAAATATGGCTAAGGTATAATGTTAGCTTTTACAATTCAACATAATTTGGTTAGTTTCACTTTAGTATATTTCTCTAAAAAGTCCAACACTTTAATTCATTAACTAAAATAAATCAAATGTATAGTTTGTCTTGTCTGATTTGTTGTAAACTCCTCGATAGTCACGTGTCCTTTTTAACGGTAGCTCCGTTCTCCATCGTTCTTGCGCTAGCATCAAGTCGTGTCGATTAGTATGCTATTTTCTCTTATTTGGTGTATTATTCTTAGTTGTCCCTATTTGTTTGCTTGTATGCCTGTTAGGGTGCTAGGTTGCTATGATCTATGAGTAGAAGAAAGACTATCCGTAAGCGCTGAAGATCCGAAGGTGAAGACCAGAAGCTGAGTGTCAGAAATTGCAAATGAAAGAATAAGTTGAGGCTTTTTAGAGCAAGTTGCTTTTGACATAAAGCAAGTTCTAAGGCAAGTATAGCATGGGATTAACCTTGTTGTCCTATTCACATTAAGCAAATAATATCATTATGCGTATATTTCCTTGTTAAGGATGACTTAGTGTTGATTTTATTCCTTGATACCTATTATATTGCATGGAGAAGTATTGCTAGTGCTTAACATGAACTATGATCATGTAATTTGACTAATAGAATATGCAATAAACATTATAAGATGACTTTTTATTACTGTTTAAAGGGGACTAGAGCATGGGGTTATTTTGGTACTCTAGTTACTCTCCACAGGGACTCATCTGTGGACGAACATCTGGAATTTACAGTACAACTGTGAGGGCTATATGGCTCTGGCTTTAGCTCAGTATGAGGACCTTTTCTTGCTTGTTAGAGGTTACCCTTGTGGCGCAAATGGGGAAAAACAGACTGTGGATCCCTACGTGGTTGTATCACACAGACTGACTTTGGAAACCTAGCGGCCCTAACTTGTTAGACGTACCTTTGAAAGGCTTCATAGTGTTTCCCTGCCTGCTCACCTTGGAAGTGTTTTGGGAGTCGTGATCCCGGGCATATGGGTAATCACGACTCACAGTGAAAGTGTACACCTCTGTGCAGAGTTTAATAAACTGGTATACTAGCCGTGCTCACGGATACGAGCGGCCTTGGACCTTTACAGAATAGATGAACATTTATTGGTTTAATATGTGTTTTGCTATTCATTATTCATATTTACATTGATCATATGTTTATTCCAGGATTAATGCAAACTTGATGCTACTCATGTAATAAAATTGTGACAATTAAAAGCTAAATGCAGTCAAACCAGTGTCTATCTTTTTAAGCCTCATGAACTCCATGTTATATTTGTTGAGTTTGACATGGACTCACTCTTGCTATTTCCCCACACTCCAGTGTGTAGTCAGGTGCTGCTTAGAAGAAGGATGAAAGTGTAGTGGAATTTTCAGAAGTCCTTTCAGAAGTGCTTGGCATATGGAACCCCCAGTCAACCGTCCCTGAGAAGAATGGAGCCCGAGCAGAAGCTTAGCCACCGTTCTACGATACTCTAATAGTTGTAAGTGTTAATATAGTAAGTATTCCGCTTTATATAAACATTGTTTTGATATTTTTATTCTGTTGTTGTATGTGTGGACTTCCTGGGCACACATATGACGAGCCTAGTTTTGTTCTTTGCAAAACTGGGTGTGACATCTATGGACTTTATTAACATCAGCTCCTGTGTTGGCACAACCTGATATTGAGAAACCGTTTGATGTGTATTGTGATGCATCGGGAACTGGTTTCGGCATTGTACTTATGCAAGAAGGCCGAGTTATTTCATATGCTTTGCGTTAGCTGAGAAAAAACGAAGTCAACTATCCAACTCATGATTTAGAGTTAGCTACTGTAGTGCATGCTCTAAAGATCTAGAGACACTATTTGCTTGGAAATGTGTGCAATATCTATACAGATTATAAGAGTCTCAAGTATATATTTACTCAACCCGAGTTCAATATGCGACAGAGGAGATGGTTGGAATTAATCAAGGATTATAACCTTCAAGTGCATTATCATCCTGGTAAAGCAAATGTGGTTGTGGATGCTTTGAGCCAGAAGTCTCATCGCAACTCTCTGATAGAAGAAGATTTTCATTTGTCCCATCTCTTACATCCTATCGTACTCCATCATATCACTATTGATTGTTCATTAAGAAGTCAAATCATTGAGCTACAAAAGACTGATGTTGGTATATTTCACATCAAGAGAAAAATGAAAGAGCAAGAAACCAAGCACTTTTGAGTGGATGACAAAGAAATTCTCTAGTTCAACAATAGACTTGTCGTGCCCAAAGACAAGGAACTTAGAAACCAAATCATGGCTGAAGCCCATTCTTCTAATTTATCCATCCATCCTAGTAGTAGTAGTATCAAGATCTCAAGCTTTACTATTGGTGGATCAAGATGAAGAAAGAAATTGAGCCTATGTTGCTAGGTGTGATAATTGTTGCAGAGTCAAGGCTATTCACATGAAGCTTGGTTTATTGCAACCCCTCTCTATTCCTAGTTGGAAATGGGAAGAGATTGTTATGGATTTCATTGTTGGGTTACCCACTACGGAGAAGGATTTTGATTCGATCTGGATTATCGTGGATCGTCTGACCAAATCCTCTCACTTTATTCCTGTCAAGTCTAACTATCACTCTCACAACTATGCTGATATTTATTTTCAACAAGTGGTACGTCTTCATGGTGTTCCCAAGTCTATTGTTTCTGATAGGGGTTCTCAGTTTATCGCTCGTTTCTAGGAACGTTTACATCAGAATCTTGGTACTAACTTAATCCATAGTTCTGCATATCATCCCCAAACCTCTGGGCAGACTGAACGTGTTAATCAGATTCTTGAGGACAAGCTTAGGGCTTGTCTTATCTCTTGCACGGGCTCTTGGGAGAAATGGTTGCTGCTCGCTGAGTTCTCTTATAACAACAGTTATCAAGAGAGTATCAAAATGGCTCCATTTGACGCTCTATATGGGCGCAAGTGTAGAACTCCTTTGAACTGGGTGGAACCTAGAGAAAGAAGATTCTATGGTATTGACTTTGTAGAAGAAGCCGAGGAGCAAGTCCAGGCTATACATAAAAATATGGTAGCTGCTCAAGCTAGGCAAAAGAGCTATGCAGATAAGAGAAGGAAACCCATTGAGTTTGAAGTAGGTGACCATGTCTATCTGAATGTGTCACCTATGAGAGGCATGACGCATTTTGAAATAAAAAAAGCTTGAGCATCAATATGTTGGACCTTATCGGATTATTGAGAAAAGTGGGAGAGTAGCTTATAAGCTCAATCTACCTTGTGAGCTGGGAGCTAGCTTTCCATTTTTCCATGTTTCTCAATTGAAGAAATGTCTCCGCCTTCCTGAGAAAAGAGTAGATGTAAGATGCATCAAACTAAAATTAGATCTCGCTTATGAGGAGAAACTTATATATGTTCTAGATACCTAGGAAAGGGTGACTCGAAGTCGAGTAGTCAAATTATACAAGGTGGTTTGGAGTAATCACGGTGAACATTATGCAACATGGGAAAGAGAGGATTATTTAAAGGACAATTATCCTAATTTCTTTAAACAATGGTACGCTTTCCAAATCTTAGGATAATATTTTTTTAAAGGGGGAAGGCAGTAACACCCCTGGTGTTCGCCTTGCATCATTACTTCAACACGAGCATTTCATGATCATGTGCATCATCATTCATAGGCATTTTTGGTTCAAACATAGCATTTCAACTTTTGCATCACTCATGTTAAACTTCTGCAACACATGTATGTTTTGTTTTGTTAGTGGTAATATTATGTGTGTGACCCATGTAGTCTATGTACACTAGGCTTATACCACTTAGAAACATGTGCAACAAGGTCTTGAAACAACTGTAACACATGCATGTAAAGTCATGTTTCAATTGTTGTTATAATAGTGTTTCTTTGTACATAGTGTAACTTTCATGCTTATTGATATTAGGGTGTGTCTAAGGTCTTTTTCATGTTTGCAATATGTTAGTGGTCCAAAATGAGCCACGGTTTATGTTTGTGTTATGCCCTAATTCCTTCTAGCCTCCTGTGTGACTTAGTTGACCATTAGCGTCTTCCCAGTTTGACCTAACAAAAAGTCTCACCTAGAGACTTTGCATTTGAGAGCAACCTTAACAAAGTTTATGCCAAATTTCATGAGGAACAAATGTTGTTCAGTTGTCATCTCATGAAAATGCTGGTATCATGCTCTAACTAGGCCAACCTGTCAGTTGGAAGGGCTGAATTTTAGCACTGCACAATTTGACTTAGTCTAAGATGGATTTCTGTTGCAAGGTGCCTGCCTTTTTGGGCCTTGTGCATTGCTAACTAAGCCAAACCAGGTCTGGGGCTAGTAGACTTGTATCAAGTTCTCACTTAGCTCTACCTAAAAGTCTCTTACCACATCCTCTAATTCGAGCTGGTTAAGAAGTTACGAGCTAGTCAACATCGGCTGTCAGTCATTACTCGACTACACAGTTTGCATGTACCCTCATTTCGAGCTTCGTATCTCACAAACGGTGCTGAATTAGAGCAAGTTCTAGTAGAATTGTAGAAAGAGCTCACATAGCTTTAGCTAAAACTCTACTACAACTTCTCCTAATTCTAGATGGTTTGAGAGTTCTGGAGCCTCAAAGTTCGCTTGTCTGTCGATGTTAACTGAATCAACGTTTTAGTTTCGAATTTAGAAACTTGAAGTCATTTCTGTTCATGGCTGACCGAAGGGCAGGAACTCGACACCGCGTGGCCAACACGCGTCGATGCCGTGTTGTTCTCGCGTGTCCAAGGCCGCCACGAGGCCTCACTCGCCTTAGCTTCCTCTAGTCACCTCGCTTCGCCCCCGCGCATCTCTGCCACGGTGACATTGCCGCCGAGTGCCTTGTCATGCCTAGCTCGTGCGTCGCTACACCGCTTGTGCAACCGCTCACGCCAAATCCTTCACCGTCACCTGCTTTATTAGTTGCACCACCTAGCTTCACCGCTCGAGAAACGCGCTAGCCGGAAAGCGAGTTCCGCCACCGTCAACATCACCAGAGCGCTGCTGCGCTCGAAGTCCACTATGGCCGGAGCGACCTGGCATTTCTCTTTTCCTTTCTGGTAGTGTTCTGTGTCCCTCTTAAGCCATCGATGGTGTAGCGCCAAGTCTTTTAGACTCTACCATCTGAACCTCGCCGGAACGTGCCACCACGTGGTGCGCGCTCCTCGCCACCATCTCCAGCGAGCTCGAGTCCGGCGGTTTTGCTTCTCCTTTCTCCTTTCCTAACGAGTGCATAGCATGTCTTAGGGGCAGAGCTTGTAGCGGATAAGATGTTACCACCGATGGTAACCTCGTCGATGATGAAAGCCATCACGTCCTTTGTCTCGCCGTTGCCGCCGTAGAGTTTGCGTGAGGCCAAGGCACACCGTCTGCTCCGTCGTCTCTATAGTGACCCTAGCAGCTCCGCCTTGTCATCCAAAGTGCATAGCTGCCCTCGCCGCACCCTATCGTGCTCCCTGTCGGACGTCGCACCACCGCCAGGCCACCGCCACCGCCATGGCTAGCGACGAGCATTATCCGACTTACCCTAGGTCATGCAAAGCACCTCAATCGATGCGGCTCGATGAGGTAGTCACATTGGTGGGGTTCATTTCACCAGAGACCTCACCGGCGGCGAGGAATCACCGATGAAATCCCCTCCCCTATTTCCTGCACGTTGGGCCGAGAGTTGGGCCGCTAGCCCACTGGCCGTAGTGGGCCGGCTGGTCAATACCCTTGTAGATTTCGGTTTTAATCTTTTCTGTAAATGCAGAGTTGTGTGTTGTTTTTGGGAATTCATAGAAAATTTTAGAAACATCCAAAAATAGAAAATGTGCACTTTCTGGAATCCTTGAGATGTGTACTTTGCAGTAGTGTAATTACATATTATATGTTAGTTGATAAATTCTGGAGTATGTATCTGTTTTTGTTAAGTACATTATTTAATCATGTAAATTTGGTGATTTTGTATATCACTATATACTACTCCTATTGCTATAAAATTTTTATGGTAGCCTACTGGTACCTTGTACATGCCTCTGTAATTTTATGAGAATTTTCTGGGCACTTTTTATATATTTTAATATTTATGCCTATGCAATTAAATAAATAGAAAACTCCAATTAAATAAATGTTTTCACAAGTGACATGACTTGATCTGGTGTTTTGTAGACATGTTCTAAATGATGGTAAAGTTGGTTTGGCCATTTGCAGTGTTTTGGTCACCTCTTATAATTCAATTTTATAATTCATTGATTTCTAGACAGATTTCAAAGATATGTAAATTGAGCAATGCTATAATTGTTTTCATGCTCTATGTTGTATACAAGAGTTGTAGTAAAATTCATGGAGTAGTTTTGGTTTAAATTTGGTGGCATTTGGCCCCACGGTTTAGGATTTGTGCATGTTTTAAGAAGTGTCCAGTTACCATTGCTCTCTGTTTGCCCAGAATAGATTCTGGGAATGTTTGATTTCGACCTGGTAAACTTGTGAATCATGCTTTGATATCTGAAGATGAAATGTAGACAATTTTATAAGCTTTCCAAAATATCCTTGTGCATGTCCATTGGAGTTATAGTACTCCATTTATGAATTTTCTAAGTTGCTGCTGTTAACATGTCAATGTGCTGAAATTTCTGAGAACTTGCTATATGTGTTAAATTTGAACTTGAGGATGATTCATGCGCTTATGGTGGATTTAACATGTTAATGCTTGAGAGGAGTTTTGCACCTAAGCTTTGAGTGATTTGAATAGAGCACCACATGACTTGGTCTTTTATTGTTTATGATGTTGCAATGTCATCACATTCATCTTCGCATCATCCTTACATGCTCATATGATTCATCATGTCGTCCTTGGTGCATACAAAAAAATCATTTGGTGCATATACATGCAATAGGTGTGCCGAGGATCATGATACGAGTGAAGTCCCGCAAGGCGTGAGCCCTGAAGTTGGAGTCCGTTCAGGAGCCGGAGGTCCAGTCCTTCGAACCTAGAGGAGACGTAGGAACCGTTCGTGAAGCCGGACCTGAAGCCATCCTCTGTCGGTTAAGGTAAGCCCCGGAGCATTATAAGACTCCTACTTTCCAAAGAAATTACTATATATATGTTATATGTATTGTTGCATTAAGTATATGAGTTGGGTGAAACCCTTGCTGCATTACTATCATTCCATGTCCAACTATATGAACCTGAATCCAACGTAGACAGGATCGTATCTATGCTTAGCCCTGCTTAATTCGATGGTAGAAGTCAGGTGGTTCCCTATCACCTGTGAGAGATAAGGCTGTACCTGGTCATGGTTGACTATATTTGCTATTGTAGGAAAGAATCATGTGTTAATATGAGTAATAGACCGGGCGGTGTCTTACAGTTGTAGTGATGCCGCCTGTGTCGGTTAAGGACTGAGACCTGGAGCCTTCTATGTCATTTTGAACGCATGCCTGGCACTTAGCTGGCCGGCCTGAGGTTGTTGACCGCGAAGCTGAGTAGCTCAACTTAGGCTGCGAAGTTGAAAAGTGGAAGCCATCTCGGAGGGGAGCCAGGGGAGTCTAAGGGCAGGTGAGTTAAAAGTCCTGAGCGTCCTGGCCACTAGTTTCCCTGAGAACGCGGCGCTGTTTGAGTCCACCCTAAGTGGTACCAAAGGTGAGTGTTGATGACTCTTGCAAAGTATGCCCGGTTAGTGTCAGGAATACGCCCCTTAGCTAAGTTGGAATTGATTCGAGTCGTCGTCTCTCCCGAATAGTGAGAAACTTGACTGGTTATCTCCAGCGTAGATACACTAATTATAATACTGGTTCGGAATTGATGATACGATGATGGCCTTATTATACCTGCTATGGTTAATATTGTTTGCTCATAATAAGTGAGTGCTCTAGTACAGGTGCTAATATAGTTAACAGGTGAATGATGATGAACTTGATGCTAAGTTTAATTGGTTACTTATGCTCATAAGCTTTTTTATGCAAATGCGTCAAGCTAGCCCCCTTATATAAAGCCTACATGATCCTTGGTGTCATCTTATGTTTGGTTTTTGACGGATAAGTCTAGCTGAGTACATTCTCGTACTCAGGGTTTATTTCCCACCTGTTGCAGGTAGCAGATTCTTATATGTTGCTGCAAGTATTGTCTTGGCCATGTGGGCGTGAAGACTAGACCATATGGGTGTGGTCTTTGTAGCTTCTCTTCTAATATGCTTTTGCACGATGTGACTATGTACTGGCCGTACTTAAACTTAGAATGGTTTCAATGGATGTTGCTTCCGCTAATTCCTATTTTGTTTTGTAATAACTTATTCATACTCCGATGTATGAGATGACTTTTGAACTATCATGACAAGTGGTGTGTTATGTTGAATCACTACGATCTTAGCTCGTTATGGTTTGGTTTGAAATCTCTCGGGATTTTGTGGACTACCTGAGTTATATGAGCTCAAGTTTGAGAATTTGATCGCTTTGATGAATGTTTTTGGACTTGTACTCTTATAATTTGGATGGTTTTGTGATAGAGCCTATAAAACAAATGCACTAAAGAATTCCTTAGCAAAAGGATGAATGACATGTCAACCAATTTTACCTTGCTTTGCTCGAAGGAGAGACATGTCATATAAGTGGGGGGTGCATCAACACATATTTGAGAAATCTAATATGTTCAATTCATTCCTTATCTTGCACAACCTCTTCGCATCAAGTGGCTTGATGAAAATATCAGCAAATTGATCTTCAGTGCCCACATTCTTAATTGAAATGTCCCCTTTTTGTTGGTGATCTCTTATGAAAAGATGGCGGACATCTATGTGCTTTGTTTTCACATATTGAACCAGGTTGTTGGTGAGCTTCACGACACTCTCATTGTCACATAGCAATGGCACTTGTTTGAACTTGATTCCAAAATCATTCAAAGTATCCTTCATCCAAAGCACAATAACTACTAGCCGAAATATACTCCACTTCGGTGGTTGAAAGTGCTACACTATTTTGTTTCTTTGATGACCAAGACACAAATGATCTTCCCAACAATTGACATGTGCCAGATGTGCTCTTTCTCTCAACTTTGCATCCCACATAATCGGAGTCCAAATATCCAATCAACTCAAATCCTGCTCCTTTGGGATACCACAATCCAATATTTTATGTATGCTTTAAGTACCTCAATATTCTATTTGTTGCCTTTAAATTACTTTCTCTTAGTGAGGCTTGAAATCTTACACACATTCATACACTAAACATCACATCCGGCCTTAATTCGGTCATATAGAGTAGGCTTTCAATCATAGATCGATACGTCTTTGGATCCACCATGTTGCCACTAGCATCACTATCCAAGTTTTCATTTGTTCCCATAGGTGTACTAATTGCCTTAGCATCATCAATTCCAAACTTCTCAAGCATGTCTTTGATTTACTTTCCTTGACTCACAAATGTACCATTCTTTATTTAATTGATTTGAAGAACAAGGAAGTAACTAAGCTCTCTAATCATGGACATTTGAAACTCATTTTCCATCATCTTTTCAAACTCTTCACAATAGTCTTGATTGGTTGATCCAAAGATAATGTCATCAACATAGATTTGCAACACAAACAAGTCCTTACCTATCTTCTTAGTGAAAAGAGTGGTGTCAACCATTCCCATTTTAAACCCTTTAGAGAGTAAGAAATCTCTTAATCTCTCATACCATGCTCTAGGTGCTGACTTCAACCCATACAAAGCCTTCTTCAACTTGTATACATGGTTAGGCTTCTTGTCATCATCAAAACTGGGAGGTTGCTCAACATATACTTCTTCATTGATGTAGCCATTGAGAAATGCACTCTTCACATCTATTTGATCGAGCTTGATGTTGTGGGCATAAGCACAGGCTAACAAGATACTAATTGCTTCCAATCTTGTAATCGGGGCATATGTTTCTCTAAAGTCAAGACCTTTAACTTGAGTGTAACCTTAAGCTACCAATCTTGCATTGTTCCTTACAACTATCCCATCTTAATCTTACTTGTTATGAAAGACCCATTTGGTTCCAATCATATTATGTCCCTTAGGCCTCTCAACTAACTCCAATACTTGATTTCTTTTGAAGTTGTTTAGCTCTTCATGCATGGCATTGACCCAATCAACATCTATCAAAGTTTCTTCTATCTTCTTTGGCTCAATGAATAACACAAATGAGAAATTCTCACAAAATAATGCTAGTCTTGATCTTGTTTGTACACCTCTAGAAATATCTCCAATTATAGAATCCAAGGGGTGATCTCTTGTAACATTGGTTGGTTGGATCGCTTGAACTTGATTGCTTGCACTTGATTGATCATTTGGTTGAGATGATAAGCTAGCCACTTATTGTTGATCTAGCACTTGAGCACCACTTGCACTAGCTTAATTTTGATCATGAGAACCACTAGCTTGCACATTTGAGTTAGAGAGCACTTAATCTTTGTCATCTTCAACTTCAATCACTTCTCTAGGCCTTATGTCACCAATATCTATCTTCTTCATTGCATTGGCCAATTGAGTGCCTCTTGCATCATCTAGATTCTCATCTTCCTCTTGGGAACCATTGGTTTCATCAAATTCCTTATCATGAACCTCTTCATTCCACACTCTATAAGCCTTGCTAATAGTGGAGTAACCAAGTAAGAAGCCTTCATCACATTTCTTCTTAAACTTGCTCAATCTTGTGCCTTTCTTCAATATGTAGCATTTGCAACCAAACACCCAAAAGTATGCAATATTGAGCTTTCTACCATTTAAGATCTCATATGGCGTCTTCTCCAACATTGGATAGCAATAAAGGTGGTTGCTATAGTAGCAAGCCTTGTTGATTGCTTTGGCCCAAAATGAATGACTAACATTGTACTCACTTAGCATTGATCTTGCCATATCAATCAAAGTTCTATTCTTCCTTTCAACTAGCCCATTGGATTGTGGAGTGTACTTAGCTGAGAATTGATGCCTAATTCCAAACTCATCACATAACTCATCAATTCTTGTATTTTTGAATTCACTTCCATTGTCACTTCTCACTTTCTTGATTGTGGTTTCAAACTCATTGTGAACTCTCTTGATGAAAGACTTGAAAGTAGCAAACACATCACTCTTATCAACAAGAAAGAACACTCATGTATATCTTGTAAGATCAACCACAATCATGAAACCATATTTGTTGCCACCAATGCTAGTGTATGTTGTTGGCCCAAATAAATTCATATGCAATAATTCAAATGCCTTAGATGTGCTCATGATGCTCTTCTTTGGATGAATGTTTCCAACTTGCTTTCTGGCTTGACATGCACTACATAGCTTATCCTTCTCAAATATGACATCTTTCAAGCCTCTAACTAGATCATGCTTAACCAACTTGTTCAATTGTTTTATTCCAATATGACCAAGCCATAATCAACCCATGCTAGATTTGGTGAACAAACATATTGACAATTGGGTTTCACTAGCATTAAAATCAACCAAGTATAGATTCTCATATCTAAGCCTTTAAAGATTAAGTTATAGCCATCTACACTTATGATCTCTACATCATCCACACGAAATATGCACTTGAAACCAAGATCACAAAGTTAAGCTATCGACAATAGGTTGAAGTTCAAGGTCTCTACTAGTAGCACATTAGAAATGCTTAAATTATTGGAGATTGCAATCTTACCAAGCCTTTGACCTTGCCTTTGCCATTGTCACCAAATGTGATACTATGAATTTCGTCATTGCCATTTGCATTGATTGAATTGAACATTCTTGAATCACCAGCCATGTGTTGTGTGCACCCACTATCAAGCACCCAATATCTTCCTCTGGCTTTATAATTGACCTACAAAAGAAGATCAATTATTTTTAGGTATCCAAACTTGCTTAGGTCCTTGAAGGTTAGTCACTAAGCTCTTTGGTACATAAATGGCCTTCTTTGGGCCCAACAAGGATGTACCGATAAACTTAGCCTTCACATCGTTGGTAGCCTTAGTAAGAAAATAATAAGAATCAAACTTAATTGAGGATACATTAGCATGTGATTTCTTGTTCTTGCATTCATGCTCTTTGTGACCCAAGTTGCTTGCAACTATAGCAATACTGACCATTGTTCTTTGCAAAAATAGTCTTGTGAGGAGCAAAGGTGGCCTTGCCTTTCTTGGAGGTATAGCCCAATCTCTCTTTGCAAGCGGTCCTCACCACCATAGGCCTTGCCTAGGTCATGAGTGAGCTCATTAACCTCCTTCTTGAGGGTCTCATTCTCAACCATTAGTTAGGCATCACAAGTGAAACCATCAGTAGTAGGTGAGGAAGAAGTGAAAGTGCTACAAGAAGGGTTAGTGAGAGTAATAACAACGGGCTTATAAATAAATTCATCAAAAATATCATATGTTAGTCCCACATCATAAGACACAATCATTTGCTCCTTCTTGGCTTCCTCCATCTTGACTTGCTCGAGGAGAGAGGGGTGAGTTTTTTCAAGCTTAGTGTGAGTGTTGCTAAGCTCCTCATGATCTTCCTTATCGGCGGTCTTTAACTCTAATTTCTAACCGCCAATTAAGATATAAAAAGAGGAGAAATTAACAATCTTAAGTACATATGCATTTACTATTGACCTAGTTCCACATGTATTCGGAGAATGTTATTTTGTAGGCCACAAACACAAATACATGGAAGATTTCACCGAAAGGTGCTTTCCGACACTGATTCGTGTAAAAGAACAAGGGAGACGCCCCACCAAACCAACCCAAAATGGGCAAAGCACCATGGGGTACTGGTCCATGTCTAGCCCAAGGCTTGCCATGCAAAGGTGGTGGCCAGAGGTGGCAGTCAAGGGCCGGCCGCTCCTAGGGGATAGTTGCTCCCCTCTAGGCGCCTCCCTGCCTCTTCTTGCTGTGGAAGTGCCTCCTTGACATGCAGAGGCAGTGGAGTGCATGCTTCATGCCAAATATAGCTTCTAGCACCATCTCTTGCCCTGTATAAATAGAGGGGTACCCCCTCTACACCACAACACACTTGGGAAAGACACAACACAAGAGACATAATATAGCAAGAAGAGTAGAGCTCCATTTCATATCTTAGCTCTCTAGCTAGTTGTAGTAGAGAGTGAGTGAGGAAGAGAAAAGAGATGGAGAAGTACCAGGGTTGTCAGGTACCTCCATTTGTAGTGGAAGGAATGCCGAGAATGTCGGCTCCCTCTTCACTTGTACCTCTACGATCGGAATACTACTTGGAGTATAGGGTTCGTGTTTATCTTCAGTGGTGAGTTCTACATTAAGTTAGTTTTGTTCATTATTTACTTGTGGGTTCGTCGTCCGTCCCCATGGTGGATACTCTAGTAGTAGGCCCTGATAAAGACGGATAACCCTGATCGACGCTATAATAGTAGTCGATAGCGTAGACATGGAGTCTAGGCTAGAGGCTACCTTTGTTTACCTCATTCTCTACGGTTGAGGGGTAGGCGGCAGGTGGTGACAACCCTGTTCATCCTTCATACTCCCCCATGTCCGGGTTCGATGTCGACTATAGGCTAGTATCGCTTGGTAGACCAGGTTTAAGCCGGTGCTCAAAGAAAGTTTACAGTGGCAAGGCAATCTTAACTTAGGATCTCTATCCTTAGAAAACCTCACTACCTGAGCTATCTTTCTTCTTGTTGCCATGGACGAACTAGATAAGAGACTCTTACACCTCCGTTCCTCGTGGAAATATGATACCCTGAATACTTTCAGGTGAAATGCTACAATGGTAATTCTGTGTTCTTACGGATTATTTCTGTATGCGGTAAGAAATACCAACATTCCTTTAGACTCTCATGAGAAGCATTGAGCTCATCAAAGGATTGCTCAAGAGATTTGACTCTCTTGCATTATTCTTTGCACTCCTTTCTTATCATCTCAAAGCAAGTATGGACTTGCTCCGACATGTCCATGAGCTCGTCCTTGGTGTACTCCTCATCATCATTATCACTCCTACAATCATTACTTTCACAAGTATCATTATCACTCACATCATATTTTACCTTGGTAGGCTTTGCCATGAGGCATGTTGATGGAGTGTCGAAGATGGATGGCTTGTTGTTGATGGTGATGCTTGCTAGTGCCTTCTTGAGAGATTTTTTGTCATCATCACTAGAATCATCACTATCCGAAGAGCCATCACTATCCCAAGTAACCATATAGCCTCCACCTTTCTTTTTCTTTTGGAAGGTCATCTTTTTCTCCTTCTCTTTCTTTTCCTTCCTTTCCTTCTTCTCCTTCTTTTTCTCATCCACATCATTGTCACTATTGTATGGACAATCCACTATAATGTGATCCTTGCTCTTACACTTGTAGCGTCTTCTCACATAATCCTTGCTCTTATAGTTGTCTCTTCTCTTTCTTGCACCATATCCCTTCTTCTTCATGAATTTGCCCATCTTGCGCACAAAGAGAGCCATGGCCTCATCATCATTGTCACTAGCATTTTTATTATCACTTGATTCTTTCTTAGACTTGCCCATATTCTTGGATGATGAGGTAGCCTTAAAAGCTACAATCTTCTTCTTCTTGTCTTCATCCTCCTTCTCATCTTTGTCAACCCCCTCCCTTTTCACACGATATGTCATTTGTGTCATGACATCACCTAGTACTTGGTTAGGGGTTAGCTGCTTCAATCCTCCTCTAATGATGATCAATCTCAATATCTCAAATCTTGGAGGTAAGCACATCAAGAATAGATGAGAGACATCATCATCATTGATCTTCTCACCCAAAGCCTTCAAGTCATTGACAATCACTTGCAATCGATGGGACATCTCAGGAATGCTAGCTCTCATCATCCTTCATCTTGAAGCTTGTTAACTTATCCTTAAGGATGTATAGCTTGGCACTCTTCACCGCCGGTATGCCTTCATAGGTCTCTTCCAATCTCTTTCACACCTCACTAGCTCTTTCACAATCCTTTATTTTCTCAAACAACTTAGAATCAATGGCATTGTAGATGGTGTTGAGAGCCATTGTATTACATTGCTTGTTGGCTTTGTCTTGGTTTGTGGGATTGTCGAGATCAAGAATAACAGCTTTCGGTCACATCCCATACTTGATCATTGATTGAATCAAGGTACATCTTCATTTTTCTCTTCCAACAGTCATAACATGTACCATCAAAGAATGGTGGTTTGCTGTTGGTATTTATTAATGCAGCACTTGTTTTAGTAGTAGTCACTTAGTAATCACTACACATGTAACTATGGAACCAGGTTGTCATCCCCAGCAAATGAAGCTAGACATGTATTATCAAATTGACTATCATTTCATGTGACCAGTAATATTGAATATATGAAATATATTAAATAACAATGAATCTGCAAGCGCACAGATTAATCCTACCATTGTAGCACTTCACTAGGAGTATTCCAAGTATCGTTATTTAATTTTACCATAGGGAAAAGCTAATGAAATTGAGTAGCATGAAATAAAAAATCATTATAGATAAGTAAGGATAATGAATAAATGTAAGCATAAATATTGATAACCTAGAGATAGAAATAGATACTACACAAGTTTAGTAAGACCCGACAGGAGATTAGTTAAGAGGTTGAATCCCTAAGTAATTACTAATTCATTAAGTCTTTCACGTACTCTAGCAAATATACAATCATTTATAGCACAAAGGACTCTTCATCTACACATAAGGAACATTGCTAGAGGAGAGCTAGAACATAGCTAGACTATTCCTCTACAACCGGGTTCTACTAGTTCTATATACGAGGTGTGGGTTATAAAGGACTCAACGGGATTATTGTCACGCCTGTGATCTACCACACTTCCCAGCATATAGAGTGCATCCGTAGGCATACAATATCTAAGCACGCTTACATACTGGCTACCACGTCACCTACTCGAGTACTAGATTAAGCGCTTTGCGACGTTATGCTTAAACTCATAATCAATCATGACTATATCAAATATACTACTAGAGCAAAATAGGAACATAATAAATAGGAATATAATATTGAAATAGAATAAAGTCAAAACAAAGGAGCGATACAAAAGATTATACCAGACTCCGGATGACCGCAGATCTAGAATCCTCGAGCGAGAACCTGAACTCTACTTAAACCTTGCTAGCTAGCCTATACTAGAACTTTAAGTAATCTAATCTCTTGTGGAGAGCTTCTCCTTGGCTTCAACTGATTTCCTCTTAGCTTCTCTCTTCAGGAGGGGGTGGGCTCTATTTATATAGGTCAGTGGAATGAACCGCAGCCCTTGGATCAAACCGACTTGAAACAACGAAGGAGATTGAAACCCTAAAGCGGTGGAGCATCGTGTGCGAAGGCCGAGGCTAACAGGTGGACCTCTAGGTCAGCCGACCTATAGGTCAGGTCGGCCAACCTGGGTCACTTCCTAGTGGGTCCCACCTTCGGGGGTCTGCCTTCTCATATCTTCTAGATCCTTCTTCACTTCATGCCACCGTGGAATATGCTTTTTAGCTCGACATTTATTCATTTCTCCATTTATTTCCTGATAACTCCCTGCAGAAACATAGATTCACCAAAACCTATGGAATTCTGTCAGTTAAACCCCTATTCTACATTTTTATTTATTATTTTCCCTTTTTCATGTTCTATTGATGGTTTGAAATTGATGGTTGACGACCATCAACATTTGCCCCTGCCTTGGTTGAACACAATTTGAGCCATAATTTGACACTGAGGTTGTTTAGCCTTCAATCAACCGGTGACCTTGGCTCTGATACCACTTGAAAGGTCCTAATATGGCTAGAGGGGGTGAATAGCCTATTTAAAAATTCTACGAAGCACTAGAGCAATTGATTAGTTCAACAAATGGTGTAATGCAATTTTACTTTAGGTCTAGAAGGATTGCAAGCCACCTATCCAACAATTATAGTTGCTATGATCAATAGGCACACAACAAGCTAGGTCACTACTCATTAAGCTAGCGTACTCTCAAAGACTAACTAAAGAGCCACACTAACCAAACTAACAAGCTCTCAAAGACTAACTACACTAAAAAGCTTGACAACTAGTTTGCAAGAATGTAAGAGAGTGAGTAGGGTGATTATACTACCATGTATAGGAATGAACCAATCATAAGATGAATACCAATCAATCATCAAACGAAATCCAATCACAAGATGACATAAGATTTTTCTCCTGAGGTTCACGTGCTTGCCGGCACGCTAGTCCCCGTTGTATCAACCAACACTTGGTGGTTCAATGACTAATAGGTGTTGCACAAACATAGTCTAACAATTGGACACTGCAAGAACCTACCCACAAGTGAGGTAACTCAATGACACAAGCAATCCACTAGAGTTACCTTTTGGCTCTCCATCGGGAAAGGTACAAGACCCCTCACAATCATCGAAGTTGGCCACGAACAATCACCAAGATGTGTCGAAGCTCCCTGCTAGTCCAAGCTGTCTAGGTGGTGGCACCCACCAAGAGTAACAAGAAATCCACAACCACAACGATTCCCAAGTGCCACTAGATGCAATCACTCAAGCAAATACACATAAAATCACTCCCAATCTCACTATGATGATGAATCAATGGTGGAGATGAGCTGGAGGTGATTGCTTAGGCTCACAAGGATGTTAAGAATGTCAAAGTGCCAAGAGAGTTAGCCCCAAGCCAGCCATGGGCCTTAAATAGGTGCCCTCAAGGAATAGAGCCGTTGGCACCACGTAGAGCTGATTGGATGCACTGACTAGAGGTGCCCCTGCATCTGGTCGGCCAGCGTCTGGTCAGTCACAGCCATCCACATGTCCACATTCAAACCTCAGTCATCCATCTTGAACGGTCACTTATTTGATCACTCGCGTGTTAAGGTGTGACCGGACACAACAATGGAAACAACCGGACTCATGAACACAGCGTGTCAGATCGAGTCTAGTAAGGTACCAGAGATGATTTTTACTGACTGGACACGTCCGATCAATGTCGACCTAACTCGCCCAACATCCGTTCCTCATAGGCGCCCACACACAACAATGGTGTCAACGTACGTCAGCCATGACCTGCCGCACCCCCTAGGCATCCGGTCGCGTGTTGGCTCTTGCGTCCAATCATGAGGTCGAGCCTCGGCCCCACTGCCATGACTAACCGGACTCAGTGCCCAAGTCTGATCCCAGCATCCAGTCTATGCAGTGCCACTGACCGAGACCTAAGGTTTAGTACTGGATGTGTCCAGTCACCTTGTGAACAGTGTCAGGTCACTACCCCGCGCCATCTTTTCTTTTTCTAACTCCTCAAACACTTCACCCTTGATTCCAAGTTGCTAACCACAAAGTGTGTAACTTATGTGTACGCGTGTTAGCATTTTTTCTAGCAACTTACAAGGGTCAATGTTAGCACACTAGGTTCCTAATGCATATGCAAGAATCATGTCACCTAGTGATACTCGATAAATCGCTTAGCAAATATTTTCTCTCTTTATAGTACGGCTATCGATCCTAAATACACTCACGCCCTCTATGGTGTCTTGAGTGCCAAAACAAAAACCTATTTGATACATTTGCCTTGATCAACCTTGATTTTGTTTTTCTCTTTCTTCCTTTTCAAGTTAGAGCTTGATCATCATCAATTCATGTTCATCTTCATCTCCATGGACCTTTTGCTTGCTCCATTACTTGGATGTACCAACCTAGCTCAATTCATCACTCATGACATAGGTTAGTACTTAGGTGTCATCAATTAGCCAAAACCAAACTAGGGCTTTCAGAAGCCAGTACTCCGGTACCCATTCAAACCTTTTGTGGGCATTCTTGGTCGAAGTGGGGAAAGATGGAGTCATTGAGATATCCCTTATGTACCAATGAGTGGTATGGGTGATATCCCTTTCTTTTATTGGGGTTAATGTGTACCCCTTTGCGGAGTCTTGATTTTGAATGGTATGTTCTGTACTTCTAGATACGGTTTAGAGTTGAAATAGGGACTTATGGAAGAGCGAGATCCAATGCAAAGTTGCTTACATATTATTTGAACCATGCTACACTTGTTAATGGTTTTGTTGTGAGGTTCACATTTAATTCTTGTACAAAATGCTTTATACAAAACCAACTGCATTCCTTGCTACGAACTAAATTCATAATCCTTGTATTATATTGGTAAGTCCTGTGGAGTACATTTGAGTATTCACCGTGTGATTGTTTAAGTTTTTTTAGGTAGTGTTGCCCCAACTTATGGGTTCTCCGCTGAGGACCAAGAGTGGTAGAGGGACAATAGTTGTATAGTGGTGTGGAAGATGACATGATCCACACTTGTTATCCTAAAATATGTTGTCAAAGACTTCCGCTCATACACTATTGGTTAGCGAATGTACTGTGTTACGACTAAATTTGCGTACAACTTATTTGTAACTTAATGTACTCTTTTAATGTGATGTAATCTATCTGTCTTGTAATGATTTCCTTTCCACCCGTGTGATCCTAGATGAAGGTTGGTTAAGTATATCATATGGGTGGTGTACTGGGATGACCAATTAAGTTCTTTATCTAACTTAATAGTCAATGGAAGACTGAGTTAGGTAATCTACTTAAAAGGAAGGTGATCTTGACACAATGTCAATCAGCAGAAGGACATTTTGCCATCACGAGCAGCAGCACTACGCTCATTTAGTTAGTAACGACAAAAATGAGTGGCGTGTGAGTGTTCGGCGTTAAGCACCCAGCTCCATATTCTTAATTGGGGCATGCCATAAACTCCTGGTCGAATCATGAGCTGAGTACTTGGTCCAAGTTGGTCATAGCTTTCCAAGTTCTCTAGAGGCCATGCTCGTAGATTCGATTGCAGCGGCGAGGAGGAAAAAATTAAGGTATGGCAAAGTCAATAACATAGGTACCAAAGTAATATCTCTCGTTGAAATGGTTTATACACTAGACATGATGATCGTTAAGCACAAAATATATAAGTAAACACATTCATGGTAAACAGAATTATTTTATATTAAATCATGCTAATTACAGGTTTGCAACGTGTACCTCTAGTTTTGGCACTGCCATTTCCCGTGGCCTTTCCTTTTTGGTTCCATATTGATTTAATAATTCACTGTGCTTTAAAATCAACCAACCAAATTAATTGATAACAAAAAAACTGAAGAAACAACAATTGACAAAGGAAAAGGAAAAAAAAATCAGGTTTCAGAGAGCCTTACTCTGCGTGCCTGTGCCGAGCTGCAGACTTGGGCGGAGTTGTAGAAGGCGGCAAGTCAAATTGAATCAAGGCAATTTGGGCGGAGTTGCGGATTGCTGCAAGTAAAATTGAATCAGGGCAATTTGGGCAGGGTTGCGGAGGGCTGCAGCCTTGCAGGAACAGGCACTAGGCGGCTAGGGGCTAGCAGTTCGTCTAATCGTCGTCTGTTCTATAGTCGTCGCCAGCACCTGTTCGGCGGTGAAGTTGGCAAGTTGCCATCAATGTCACACCCATTTTTAAGGATAAAAATAAGATGCATAAAAGATTTTTGTGCGCCCCAGAAAACGATCGCACACATAATTTGACAAATTATATAGTATCATCACAGTGCTTATTACATAGCGAATAAGTATTTATCACATAGTCTTATACAATAATTGTAGCAACTAATAGTAGTTCTTCGGCGGAAGCTCCAAACACAGGGACGTGGTTGACTGGTTGACACCAAGACTAGTACTCATTACGATAATCATCTTCATAATCTTCATCGGTTGTGGTGAAAATAGCAAGGGTGAGCACATGTCGTACTCCGCAAATATAACACAGGGTTCATGAGGCTCAAAAGGCTAGACACTGTTTGACTGCGTTAAGTTTTTATTCACCATATTATTAGCGATTAAGTAGCATCAAGATGAACCAATTCCCATTAATGAATCAATGATCATTTGTAATAAAGATAAAGAATAACATTAACATGAGTATAATAGTAACAATAGTAATTAAACATGATATAATAATGGTGATAAACTATTCTATAAGAATCCCCAAGGCCACTCGTGTCCGTGAGCACGGCTAGTATACCAATTTTTTTGAGTTAAAAGTATACCAGTTTTTAAACTCTGCGCAGAGGTGTACACTTTCACTGTGAGTTATGACTTCCAAATGCATGGGTTCGCAACTCTCCAAAACACCGGAAATCATATAAAGTCATTTAAAAATTCATCTAACAAGTTAGGGCCATTAGATTCACTCGGCAGGCAGATGTAGGAACCCCTTTTCAAATGGCACAATTCCTTCTCGGCTATACTCATAGACTAGAGGATGTCCTACACCCAACGTGTCAAGTCATTCTTATGCCATTTAAGGTAACCACTAACAAGCTAGAAAAGGTCTTTTAAACAACTAAAGTCAGAGCCATATAGCCCTCACAGCTGTACTGTATGTCCCGGTTATCACTTACAGGTAAGTCCTTATGGAGAAAAACCAGAGCATCAAAATAACCTATATGCTCTAGCCCCCTTTTCAACAGTAATAAAATCATCTTAATGGTTGGTTGCACAATTCATTAGTCATATTACAAGATCCTCGTTCATAATTAAGCGCTAGCAATAGCTACCCAAATGCACAACCCATAGGTGACAAGGAAACAAGATACCAATAACTAAGTTATAATCTCTATGGTTGTCAAGGAGGACACATGCATATGTACGATAATTTCAGTGAATAGGACAACAAGGATGGTCCCATGTTATATTTGACTTGATCAAAGCTTTCCTATTGATACTGCTGGTCTGGCTCAAAATAATAATCATGATCGTCAAGAAACTGCTCACCGTCTATACTCGATCACCAAGCATCAACACACAATCATCCGAGCAATCATACACGAAGCAAACAAAGAGTCATAATTAGAACAGTACACCAACAGTATCAAAACAGTATAAAAGTTTGTAAAACTCTTCTACATGTCTCTCCGATCACACAGACGTAAAAATCATGAGAAACAGAGTTAAAACGTGAAAGTTATGAATTTTCTAAGATTTCCTATAGATAAATAATTACTTTAATATAAGCTCGAAATTTAAATGCTATAAATATACTAAATAGTATCACTAACATGTAGAGCTCGCAAATACGAACCTAACGCAACTTGAACGGGTCAAATCGGAGTTAAAATGATCAAGTTATAAGCATTTAAAGTTTGAAACATATTTTCATTTAACCCGGTGAAGTTTACATTTTCCAAAGAAGAAAGCGTATTTTCCATATTACGCTATAGGATTGTGGGTTTTAATAAAGAAAAACTCAGGGTCTCTTTAACAATTTTACCCCGCGAAGGGGTACGGAGCCACACCGGTCATTGGATCTGAGATGGACGCTCCAGATTAGATGAGGGAGGGGAGAGAGAAAAGGGAGACGCCGGAACAAAGGGAGACCACAGCGGTGACCATTGCCGGCGGCCAAAAACCTCGCCGACACACCTAGAACAAGCGATTCCGGCCACCAAAATACATGCGACTTGCACCGAATGAACGGGAAGCTCAATACAAACTCACCAACGTAGGATACGAAGACCGAGATGGACCAAGGGTGAGATGCGGTTCGGGAAGGCGGCAGCGTAGTCCATGTGTTCAACAACAATGTGAGGTAAGCGAAACAAACCGATAGAATGGAGGGCGAAAGCTTCGGTGGGCTCATAATTGTGACACAGAGCTCGTCACGGTACTCACAACGTCGGAAACGCGTCGAATAGATTGTGCCGCGGCTGCTTAGGGTTTTGACAACCGCGAGCTCCGTTCTAGGGCAATTGGTGCGGCAATTTGGTGAAAAAGGAGGGCAGCGGCTTAGGTGAACTTATATATGGCAGAGACGGGCCGAATACGTGAAGGAATCCCGTAGCTTTCGGGATTCGGGTGGCGCCGACAGTGACCGACGCGGTCACGACGCGAGGTAGAAGGCGACGCTGACTAGTGGGCCATGCTGACAGTGACACAACAGAAGGAGGGAGGGGATGGCTTAACGCCTGGACTGCCCTCCCATCTGGGCCTACACGCGCGCGAGGGAAAACAGGGGCCCAAGAGACGAGAAAAATGGGCCGAGCGGCCTCCTGCCTAGGCTATGGGTTGCGGAGAAAGCAAGACAGTGGGTTGGCTGGCTACCAGGCCAGAAGCCAGGGAGAGGAACCCCACTCTTCAAATTTTCCCAATTTTAATACAATTCCAAATCATCTTTGAATCGGTTTTTTAAAAAAAATCAGACAACATCACTCCACACAATATAACAAATGCACCAGCATGTATGCAAAAACCTGTTCCTAGCCTTATATTGCATTTAAATATTATAAAAGTATTATTTCCTTATGTTAAATACGCACAATTAATTGCATAATCAAATCAATTTAGACTATTTTTAAATCCTGGAAAGTTTTGGGTGTTACAAATTCTACCTCCCTTAAAAGAATCTCGTCCTCGAGATTGGACTGCTTACTTAAACAACTGCGAGTATGATTTCCTCAGTTCATCCTCTCTTTTCCAAGTTGCCTCTGCTTCTGAATACCGATTCCACTGAACTTTGCACATCTTAATAACCCGACTTCTAGTAACTCTTTTAGCAGTCTCTATAATCTTAACTAGAAACTCTTCATACGTAAGATCCTCTTTAACGGTCAATTCATCCAAAGATATTTGCTCCTCAGGCACACGTAAACACTTCTTAAGTTGAGAAACATGGAACACATCATGAACCCCAGACAAATTCTCAGGTAACTCTAACTGATAAGCAACTTCACCACGTCTAGCGATAACTTTAAATGGCCCAACATACCTTGGTGCTAACTTGCCTTTCATGTTGAACCTCTTCACACTTTTCATTGGTGACACCTTCAAGTAGACATAATCACCTACTTCAAAAGCTAAATCCCTTCTCCGGTTGTCAGCATAACTCTTCTGACGAGATTGTGCCACCCTCAAATTCTCATGAATCACTCGCACTTGATCCTCTGTGTTTCTAAGAACATCTGTACCAAACACCTGAGACTCACCTGTCTGATTCCAAAACAATGGATTTCTACACTTACGTCCATACAAAGCTTCAAACGATGCCATCTTAAGACTTTGTTGATAACTATTGTTGTAAGAGAATTCTGCATAAGGCAAACTCTTATCCCAACTAGTTCCATACTGCAATGCACAAGCTCTCAACATGTCTTCTAGTATCTAGTTGGTTCTTTTAGTTTGCCCATCGGTCTGTGGATGATATGCTATACTAAAATTCAGCTTTGTCCCCAAAGATTCATGTACCGCCTTCCAAAAGTGTGATGTAAATTACGAACCTCGATCAGATACAATCTTCTTTGGTACTTCATGTAAACACACTATCTTCTCCATATACAGCTCTGCCAATCTTGGTGAATGGTAAGTGGTATTGACCGGTATGAAATGAGCAACTTTAGTTAACTGATCTACTATCACCCAAATAGAGTCATAACCTCTCTGAGTACGAGGTAACCCCACTATAAAGTCCATACCAACTTCCTCCCACTTCCATTTAGGAATCTTCATTGGTTGCAACAATCTTGCAGGTCTCTAATGCTCAGCTTTCACTCTCTGACATGTGTCACATACTGCCACATACTTAGCCACATCTCGTTTTAGTCCAACCCACCAATACTTCTGTTTGAGATCCAGATACATCTTAGTGCTACCAGGATGAATAGAATAAGCTGACTCATGAGCTTCATGAAGGATTGCCTGCCTAATAACCTGATCCTCAGGTACACACAATCTCCTTCCAAACCGTAGAATTCCATTGTCACCCATTCGAAAACCTAGTGACTTACCAATCACTATATCCTTTGCTATCTTCTTTAGTGTCTCATCCTTCAACTGACCCTTGTATATTTCTTGCTCTAATGTAGGTTCTATCACCAACTCCATTGCATTTGTAACAATTCCCAAATTCAGATGTTCAAATTCAGCACACAACTCACTTGTCATGGACAACATTTGCATCTCATTGGCATAACTCTTCCTGCTAAGGGCATCGGCTACTACATTGGCTTTACCAGGATGATAGTGTATCTCCAAATCATAATCCTTGATCAACTCCAACCATCTACATTGCATCAAGTTCAGATCAGACTGAGTGAAAATATACTTCAAACGCTTATGATTGGTGTATATATTACTCTTATGCCCAATCAAATAGTGTCTCCAAATCTTCAGAGCATGAACCACAGCTGCTAACTATAGGTCATGAGTAGGATAATTCAGCTCATGCTTTCTTAACTGCCTAGATGCATAAGCAACAACTCTGCCTTCTTGCATAAGAACACACCCCAAACCTTGACGAGAAGCATCACAATAAATAGGGAACTTCTTACTCAAATCTGGCAATACCAAAACAGGTGCTGAAGTCAATCTCTTCTTCAATTCTTCAAAACTAGCTTGACATTTATCAAACCACACAAACTTGACATTCTTCTCTAATAGAAATGTCATCGACTTAGCAAGTTTAGAAAACCCTTCAATGAACCGTCTGTAATACCTAGCTAAACCCAAGAAACTTTGAATTTCGCCCACATCAGTAGGTGGCTTCCAATTTAATACATCCTTTACTTTGCCTGGATCCACTGATATTCCACCATTAGAGACAACATGACCAAGAAAAGAGATTTCCTTTAACCAAAACTCACACTTACTTTGCTTAGCATACAGCTTATGCTCTCTAATTTTCTGCAATACCAACCTCAGATGTTCAGCATGCTCTTTCTCCATCTTAGAAAATACCAGTATATCATCAATAAATACCACCACAAACTTATCCAGATACTCCATAAACACCTTATTCATCATGTACATAAAGTAGACAGGTGCATTGGTCAAACCAAATGACATAACAGTTTACTCATACAAGCCATACCTTGTAGTGAAAGTTGTCTTTGGAATATCATAAGCACGAATCTTCAATTGATGATAACCAGAACGCAAATCAATCTTAGAGAACACACAAGCACCTCTCAATTGATCAAATAGGTCATCAATTCTGGGCAAAGGATACTTGTTCTTGATAGTTACTTCATTAAGTGATCGATAATCAACACACATTCTCTGACCACCATCTTTCTTATCAACAAAGATAACTGGTGCACCCCAAGGTGATGAACTAGGACGAATAAAACATTTATCTTGTAATTCCTTAATTTGTTTCTTAAGTTCTTCTAATAAATCTACTCCCATTCTATTGGTCGTTTAGCTATGGGTGCAGTTCTAGGTAATAATTCAATAAGAAATTCAATGTCTCGGTCATGTGGCATACCTGGCAAATCATCTAGAAAGACATCTAGGAATTCATCGATAACTGGACTCTCTTTACTAGCATCATCATCAAGCTGATTCACTAAGGTTGTTGGTTGCTTCTGCACTACTACATCCACACTGATCTTCTCACCATTAGGTGCATTTACAACTACTACATTTTGCTGACACTAAATCACTGCATGATTTTGCATCATCCAGTCCATACCCAAGATCACATCAATATCAGATGAGAGTTATCTTAAACTCTACCCCCCTTAGTCCCTGTGTTCAACAATAATGCGAGGTAAGCGAAACAAACCGATAGAATGGAGGGCGAAAGCTTCGGTGGGCTCGTAATTGTGACACGGAGATCGTCATGGTACTCACAACGTTGAAAACATGTCAAATAGATTGCGCCCCGGCTGTTTAGGGTTTTGACAACCACAAGCTCCGTTCTAGGGCAATTGGTGCTGCAATTTGGTGAAAAAGGAGGGCGGCGGCTTAGGTGAACTTATATAGGGCGGTGGCACCGGCAGTGACCGATGCGGTCACGACGCGAGGTAGAAGGCGACGCTGACTAGTGGGCCATGCTAACAGTGATGTGAACTAGGGTTCCCGATCTTCCAAAAGGTTCTGATAACTCTCGATTTGGTGGAGTCACGACACAATTCGATCCGGCTTCCGAACAACTCGACTCTGAACCCCGCAATCGTAGCACCACGACCCCTCTGGTTATCGACCGGCGTTGCACGGTCGACCTCGCCAAGAAGGCTAAGTCCTTGCCTGTGAATCGAGAACACACGCAAGAACACAAAGGAATGCAACTAAATTGCAGATGAATGATTAATCTCACAAAGTTGGGGTCTCACAAACCGGCGGCGGTGGCGAAACTGCTGTCAACAAAATAATCTAAGCAAAACCCAACCCTAATGTAGGCAGCGACTACTGATTATATAGCCTAAGGGGCGTTCAAGGACCCCTATTCGCGTCCCTAGGGAGCGCCGACACGTTATAAGGCCCAAACGGCCCAAAAGACGGCGACACAACGCCTTGACAGATTCTGGACGGTGACTTGTTTTGACGATTCCCATTAATTCCGAATAGCTTTTGATGTAGGACCACTTGGGTTGGCTTCCTTATCAAATAAGCTTTTCATCCATATATGGATCATCAAAAACGGAGTCCGAACGCGTCCTGGGTGACCAGTTCAAGGTAGACTGGTCCTGGATTCCGAGGTGGACTCAAACTTGATTTGGGCCTCCACCTTGGTGACTCGAACCAGATAAGTTTTGGGCCTCCTTCTTGATTTGGATGCCCTTGCTGATCTCCTTGGCCTCCATGTAATTCTCCAAGCATGGTCATGTCCTCATCATCCTCCCCTTCTTGATGAAAAGCCGTCCTCGGCGTCGATGTTGCTTGAAATCCATTCTGCACAACATGAAGACAAACGAGGTTGCCAAAATATTGGAAATTGACAATGTTGGAAGAAAGAATATGACCACATGTTTCGGTTTGCAGCACGCCTTCTCCTACAAACATGTAGTCTCCTCGATTAAAATACACACGATCTTTGTCAATACTATCATGCAAAAGATTAATACTAACAAGAAACATATGCTCCCCTTCTTTGGATTCCACTTGGGATTGTAAAGCAAAACTAGAGGAATATGGCATGACAACATTGTTGATTTTATAGTCCTCTAATTGATCATTATTTTGCACAACAAAAGAAGAATTAAGATTTGTACAAATGTAAACTCGTTGTACCATATATTGTCCTTGGTTGCTATATTTGCCAAAAACATGATATGTATGTCTAGATAACCATGGCAAATCCACATATGCATAAAGTTTCTCCTCTATATAATTAATATTACAAAGAACATCAAATTCAATGTATCCCAAAGTATTTAAAGAAGACATCAATTTCAACTCATCAACATTACTAACATTATGAATAACATGTCTATTTTCAGCAGTAGTGTTCGATTCCAACATACATATAGCATGATCATTCATTAATGGTTGCATTGGAATAATATAAATATCATCATTCAAGTCATCTTTATCACAAGGAACATCAAGCAAATCATCTTGTGACAAAGGTAAATCAAGCGAAGGTTCCACTAATATTTGCTCTATCATAACATGATTGGTGGAAAAATTCAGCACATCAAGAGAACTCTCATCTTCTGTGAGATTAGCATCATTGGCATTACCTTTGCTCTCACTGTCAGTGGAAGTATCACGTGTTGAATTTTTACATGAGACTGAGAGCACCTTATTTTCTATCATGTCATCCCCGCTCTTTTGTGCATTGTCCTGCAAAAGGTTAGGCACAGCAGGAGGAATAATAGGAGATTGGTCTAATTGATGTTCCTCATCATATGAATTAATTACAAGAGATGGATTAACAAAAGTTTCTCTCATAAGAATTTTCATATCGTTCCATGTATGAGGTTTATCTGAAGAACTTAAAGACTCCCACCAAATTGATGCTAAATGTCTCAAAACACTAGATGCATTCTTAATCTTCCTCCGATCACACATATGACAGTGTGCAAAAATATTATCTATTTTACTTTCCCACTCAATGTACTCATCAGCACCAATACCATCATAAGTAGGTGGAGAAGAAAGAATAGAACGACTTGCGGAAGGAGGTATAGCAGCAATAGTGCGTGGCTCATGCATCATTGTTGTCTTGTATCGATGAGTGTTGTAACCTGTTATTGTAGACACAAAATAGGAACAAACAGTGAAAGTTATCCCTAATAATCTACTAAGTAGGTGGAGTAGTGCCTCTCAAGATCGCAGCAAAAGGATACCCCTTCTCAAGCTCTTACAAGGTTCTTACCAGCAAGGTCAAGGATACCTAAAAGACGTAGCACTGCGATTACAGGGGTCAAAACTTATATTGTCCAGAAGAAGTATGTGGAGTTAAGGCAAGCAGGCCAAATATATGAGTGGAACACAATTCAAAAACAGAAAGTAATGATGAATTATAGTCCCAAATACTTGCTCTCGTTGCTGGTCTAACGTGTTCTAAGTATCAGATGTGTGATAAAAAAATGGAGAAACAAGTATGATGGATAGCAAGAATAATAGGAAACAAACATAAGATAGTACACGCTCACAATTATAACAAACTGTCTCCTCTATGTGCTCCTCTAAAAATTGTTCCTCTTTTGCCCCTCTCCATTTTTCTATTTTTTAGGGTGTCGTTGTTTTTTTGGGAACTTTTGACTTTTTAAAAAAAATTTGATATTTGTTCTTGACTTAGGGGCACACAAGAAGTAACCACAAAAAAATTGAGCTTAAACCAGTAAAAGGCGTGGCCTATGAAAATTTCAGAAGATGGGTCCAAAATTGAGGAAAAGCTTGTGACCAGGAAAAGAGGATCTTGTGACCAGTTTTTGGCCAAAAATTTTTTTTTGAAAGAGGATCCAAAAAAATTTTTTGATCGATTTTGATATCTAGAACGTCGAAATCCGAGTTCGTACGCAAAAATTGGACCAGTTTCAAGTTTGGACTCCGAATTACAGGACAAAACAGGAACAATGCGCACAAAAGTGGTCACGGCGGCCAGAGTTTGATAGAAACGATGGGGAAAACTCACGAACTGGACTCTAACACAACCTAACCAGCAACAAGACCTTGATCAGGACACAAACTCAACACGGCGGAATCTGAAAAGAATTATGCAAAAGGCTAAACGTGGTTTCTGGGATAGGGGAAAAACCTAACACTAATTTTTTTAGCTTTTCTGTGGACTCTAGGACGAAGGCGAAATCAAACTAAACTAGGGTAAAATTGAACCTGACAGTATACCCAAAGCTTTAATTACCAATTGATGTGAACTAGGGTTCCCGATCTTCCAAAAGGTTGTGATAACTCTCGATTTGGTGGAGTCACGACACAATTCGATCCGTCTTCCGAACAACTCGGCTCTGAACCCCGCAATCGCAGCACCACAACCCCTCTGGTTATCGACCGGCGTTGCACGGTCGACCTCACCAAGAAGGCTAAGTCCTTGCCTGCGAATCGAGAACACACGCAAGAACACAAAGGAATGCAATCAAATTGCAGATGAATGATTAATCTCACAAAGTTGGGGTCTCACAAACCGACGGCGGCGGCGAAACTGTTGTCAACAGAATAATCTAAGCAAAAACCAACCCTAAAATAGGCGGCGACTACTGATTATATAGCCTAAGGAGCGTCCAAGGACCCCTATTCGCGTCCCTAGGGAGCGCCGACATGTTACAAGGCCCAAACGGCCCAAAAGACGGCGATACAGCGCCCTGACAGATTCTGGATGGTGACTTGTTTCGACGATTCCCGTTAATTCCGAACAACTTTTGATGTAGGACCACTTGGGTTGGCTTCCTTATCAAATAAGCTTTCCATCCATATATGGATCATCGAAAACAGAGTCCGGCGCGTCCTGGGTGACCAGTTCAAGGTAGACTGGTCCTGGATTCTGAGGTGGACTCAAACTTGATTTGGGCCTCCACCTTGGTGACTCGAACCGGATAAGTTTTGAGCCTCCTTCTCGATTTGGATGCCCTTGCTGATCTCCTTGGCCTCCATGTAATTCTCCAAGCATGGTCATGTCCTCATCAGACAGTGACACAACAGAAGGAGGGAGGGGATGGCTTAACGCCCGGGCTGCCTTCCCAGCTGGGCCTGTGCGCGCGAGGGAAAACAGGGGCCCAAGAGACAAGAAAAACGGTCCGAGCGGCCTCCTGCTTGGGCTACGGGCTGCAGAGAAAGCAAGCCAGTGGGCTGGCTGGCTACCAGGCCAGAAGCTAGGGAGAGGATCCCCACTCTTCAATTTTTCCCAATTTTAATACAATTCCAAATCATCTTTGAATCGGTTTTTTTTTAAAAAAAATCAGACAACATCACTCCACACAATATAACAAATGCACTAGCATGTATGCAAAAACATGTTCCAGCCTTATATTGCATTTAAATATTATAAAAGTATTAGTTCCTTATGTTAAATATGCACAATTAATTGCATAATCAAATCAATTTAGACTATTTTTAAATCCTTGCAAGTTTTGGGTGTTACAATCAACACGAAGGGTTGCTGGCTCCCTGCTTTGGCTTCGGGACAGAAAACGAACGGGCGGACTGCAGTCCGCACAAAACGAACAAATGGACTTTGGTCGAACAAGATGAAATTTGCACTAGGAAATTTGGCACCTAATTTCGCCACGTTTCCAGTACCTCAATCAGCCACATCAACACTCCATCCCTTAGTTGCACTAATCCAGAGTTCGGGTGACGAATCAATTAAGCCATCCGCCTCGATTAATAGATTAACGAAGATAGTTGCCTTAAGACGACCGCCTGTGTTAATGGAGCATTAACGGAGGTAGACGCCTTATGTCGTCCATCTTTGTTTAATGATTAACACAGGCGAGCGCTCAACCACAGGCCTTGCCACCGATTAACGGAGGTAGCCGCCCACTATGCCTGCCTGTGTTAATAAAAAGGGTAGTGCCTCACGAAATCATTTGTGTAGTAGGGCGACCTGAGAAAAGGAGAATGAGCTCAACTCTTTGGCAGTGAAGAAGCGTTGGTGACTCTGTCAGTGGAGGATGTGTTGAATGTTCCGCCTGCATTTTGAAATAAAAAACTAAAATGGCTTTGCCCATGACAAATTGGGTCTTGAAGTGGGCTAAGCCCAAACAATGAAGCACATAAATTAGCCCATGGAAGGAGTTTACATAAGCTACTTTGGATTTATGATGATTACTCCCTTCATTCAAAGTTATGAGTCACTTTGACCTTTTTTTACATAATTTGCTTTGTATCTAAATATACGTTATATCTAGATACATAACAAAATTGATGTACCCAAAAAGTCAAAGCGACTTATAATTTGGAACAGAGAGAGTAAATTTGTAATAACATTTGTACCATGGATGATTTTTATTACAATTTGAGTTCATAGCATAAGGTGCTTCGAGATGCACCTTTTGTGAGGATCAGATTTTTGTCACAAGGACATTATAAATTCGTTTATTGACATAAAAATCCTTATTTATGACATAAACTGGACATCATAGAAGGTCACATCTCTTGTGATGAGCTGAAGGGCAGCATTTGTTAAAGGTGGAGTCTTGAATGGCAATGCAACTGTGGTGGTGTTCTATCCTCGTGATAGTGCAGATGTGGGATCAGCCTCATTAGGCTGCTCAAAGTAAGCAGCAGAAAAGATGGCTCAAGTCTAGGTACATGGAGGTTCGCACATGGACGACTTCAAGGTGGAGTTTGTTACATGTGTCCAATATGTTTGCGTTATGCTAGGATTTGGGTTGTATTATGATTAAGATAAAGATGGAGTCTGTAACACCCCAGGTGTTTGTCACCACAGTGGGTTTGAGCTCAAATGTGACATGTTAAGTGGTGATGAAAGTGTCAAGGTCAAATCTACGAAAATGAGCCCCAACCTGGATTGGCACAACACACCTTTGCTTACATGTTGGCCCCCTTTTAGATATATACCTAAGTAATGTTGAAGTTGATTCTTTCATGTGTCTCACATCCATATCTATCTATATTGATCATTAGAAAAGTTTCACGAAGTTTGAAATCGAAAAGTCACATGAAATGATAAGTTATATCCTTGTTGGAATTGTCTTATTAAGTGAACGAGAACATAGGTCATCAACCAAACCATGCAACCTTGCCCATATGACTCTAGATGAACTCTACAACAAAAGTCAAGCAGGGTTCATGTTGAGCAAATGTCAAGAGAATGTCTCAATTGGCCTACAACCCTAGTTTAAGCTTTACCGGGATGTTACTTTGACCAAGGTGGAAATGCAGATTATATTCAAGATATGATGTTTCATCTTTAAGCAAAGTTGAAGATTAGGATGTGTATGACAAATTTTATTTTTGGACTAAGTCATGATTCAACTTCTAAGTGCCTCAAACAGTGGCCTCAGGTTTGGATGCAGTGCTGTTTTGGGACCCCTGAAATATTTCTAAGTCCATGAAAGAACAGCAGCGAGTTAACTTCTTTGCGACATTTTATCTTTCAAATTCATATGGCAGCTCACCTAGGTTCCTCAATATGAGTTGAAGTACCTTTTGTGGTAGAAACAATGAATCAAGTCTCATCAAATTTGGAGTTTATTTGGATCTTCAAAAATAGCTACCAAAGCAGCAATGGTTCACTTTGTCACTAAACCGACATTGGCATGTTGGCATCCCGCGTTCTTGTGATTTTGTTAAGCAACTGGAGTTGGTCCTCAAATAAAAATTGGAGCACATGTTGTGGAGAAGAGCATGCAAAAAGATGGCACTAGTTTGACGTTGTTTTGACCATCAATTTTTGATCCTTGTTAATCGACGTCAATAGGGTGACATGGCCATCTTGGAAGTTAATTAGATGTTAATCTAGTGCTCGAATGGTCATGACCCCTTAATGAAAATTATAAAGCTTCATGTCCTCCAAACTATATTTAAGGCCCATACTCCAATTCAGCCCAGATCTAGCCCAAAATGGCATCCCACCTTGCCCACTCCAGCGCGCGCCACGTGTTCGATGCAATGCATTCGTGGCGTTCATGCCGAGTCTGCGCCCCCACCATGGCCGACACCCATCCCTGCCTCTCCACTCGTGATGGGGAGATGCCGAGCTGCCCCAGACGCTCCCTCACTTGCCATTCTCACTGCCCTGCTCGCCCTCCTCGCCTGCGCCAAAGCATGGATGCCGCTCACCGCCATTGCTGGTCATCGCGCTGCACGCCATGGCCGAGCCGCTGCGCCCTTCCCCGGCCCTAGTGGAGCCTTGCCATGGGTGCTACGTGGCCGCTAGGTGCCATGTGGTCTGCCTTCGCTGGCCGTCGCGCCGCAGCCATAGACCCCGTCGTTGAAGCTCCGCCAGTGCTCTGCTCCATGGCCATCGTCATTTCCCCACCGACCAGCCTCCCCAGTCCTAACTGGCCACACCTTTGCATTCCTCGAGCCACCTCATGTGTGTCGCACCTCTCCCCTGACTTCCATCACCGCTGTGCGCTGCTACCATCGGTGCCTGTCCGACCGTCGCCACCGGCACGTGCGGCTAGGCCACGTCAAGCCACCGTGGTGAAAACCGCGGCCACCCACAAGAGCCCCAAGGTCTAGGCATGCTTCCCTATCACTCCATTGCAACCGACGTGACCTCGCGTGAGGGACCTCAGGTTCAAATAGAAGAAAAGTCAGGGGGTTAACTGCACACCTGTGACTCAGGGGAATAGTTCCAAGAAGGACCTATTTGCTGATGTTTGATTTATATTTCCTGCAGGGGTCCTAGTGCAAATTAGTTATCCTTTTTTGTTTCTTTTATGCATATTATGGCTGAAAACTTTGAAAATGAATAGTAAATCATAGAAAAATCATAAAATAGCAAATGAGGGCTTTTTGGATTCCTTGTGAGTAGATCTATGCATTAGAGTCATAATATGGCATGTTTTAGCTTAAAGTTTTTGCTGTAAAAATAGATTTATGCAGGTTAGGGTTTTAATGCTAGTCCTACTTGTCTTTTTTATAATTGTAGTAGTAGTGCTCAAATAAATGTGAAATTTTATGACATGCTACTTATGTGATGATTGATGGCTGTTAAAAATTTTAGGATTTTAGGATTGATAGTTTAGGAGCTATAAAAATAACAAATGCTTTGTGTTGCTTTGCTCCTATTCTGAACAGATTTGAAAGATTGTATTATTTGGCTCAGTTAAGTTTTGAATCATGCTTTGATGATAATAAAAGAGTTGTAGTTCTTTTTTTAAGCTTTCTGAAGTGTCTATGAACACCCTTTTTGGTGATCTAAATCTCTAGATACAACCGGTTGAAGTTGCATGGCAGAATCTGTCCAAGTCTGGATAGAGGTGCTTAATTGTACTTGTTTGACTTGTTATCTGTAGAATCATCTTAAGATGATAATAACAAAAGCTTTCTAAAAGGTTAAGAATCACTTTTGTTGGATGGATAAAACTCTGGATATGCATCTCTGAAGTTCATATCAGTTTTCTGCCGATTATTTGTGCAGATCTGATTCTTGGTGCGTTTTGACTTGGTTAGCTGTAGAATCAGCTCTAGGTGTAAATAACAAAGTTGTAGACAATTTCATTAGCTTTCCAGAAAGTCTAGGATCACATTTATTGAGTGTCTACATCTCTGTTTATGACTAAAATAAGTGACTATTGTGTGTTGTCCAGGCACTGTATGTATAGATTGATTGCTTTAGCTTACTCTTGATGGTTAAATATGTTAAGTTGACATTGATTGATGAATATTTGCCATGGCTATACTCAAGTAATTTGGGTGTCATGCTTGATGTGCTTGCCATCTCCTATGCTATGCCTGAGTGGTGATTAAGTTAAATAGCTCTAACTGCTTATATTAGTTTGGTACGCTTTTATGAATGCTTTGCGTGTTTCACTTCCATGCATTCATACATATGCATTGTTGCACCTCATCTAGGTATACTAGATGAACCACATGAAGGACGTGATGTTGGAGCCGAGCCTGAAGATGGTCTTTGGTGGACATATCCCGAAGATGGAAAGATGAAGCAAGTGCAAGGATGGAAGATGCTCACCAAGCGAGTGTCATTTAAGAAACACTGACCTAGTGTTGGATCCTAGGCAAGCCTAGAGTATTATAAGCCTCCTACTTTATGAAAGTAAATGAGTATATATGTTATATATGTATTGTTGCATTAAGTATAGGAGTTGTATGAAACCCTTGTTGCATATATCCTCTCCTTGCCTAGAAAGTATACCTTGAATCCTATTTAGGTTCAGGATCAAGTAAATGCTTAGCCCTGCTTAGACCGGTAGAAGTCAGGTGATATCCTGTCATCTGTGAGATATAGGGATCTATCTGGTCACGGGTGACTATATTTGCTATCGTAAAAAGAACTATGGATAAAATGAATGAAGACCGAACGGAGTCTTATAGATGGGCCGTTATGCTTATACTGATTCTGTCTTGTCGATTAAGTACTGAGGCATATAGCTTTTCTTGTCATTTTGAACGTATGCATATCACTTAGCTGGCCGGATCCGATAAACCGACCATGAAGCCGAGTAGCTCAACTCAGGTCGGGACTCGACAAGTGTAAAGTGCGCACTCTGGAGGAAGTAAGGATGTGCGGGGGGGCATTAGCGCGAGTCCAAGGGCAGGTGTTATAATTCCTAAACGTCCTAGCAGAGTGGTAGCCCTGGGATCGCGGCGCTGACGGAACCCGCGAAGTTGGTTCCTGAGTTGTACTAAATGTGACCTAATACTCCTCAACGGAGGAAGTCATGAGTTTGTGTTAGGAATAATTCCCTAGCTGGGTAGTAATCGATTCATATCGCCAGCTCTCCCAGTTAGTGAGAAACTTGATGGGAGTATCTCTATTGTAGTCACACTAAATGATTTGATGGTTCAGTAATGATGATGATCATCATGATTATGTTAATATGGTTATTAATGTTTACTCCTTAATCAAGTGATTGCTATAGTATATGTGCTAATCTAGATGACAGGTTAATTATTATTAACTTGATGCTTAAGCAATAAATGATTACTTATGTTACTTAAGCTTTTATACAAAATGTTATCAAGCGAGCTCCACTTATATATGCCTTGCATACTCCTTGGTGTCATGTTATTTCTAGTTTTTGAAGGGTAAGTCTAGCTGAGTACCCCTCGTACTCAGGGTTTATCCCACCATGTTGCAGGTGTAGTTCTCGACCTGTGAAGATGGTGGCTAACCGCTGGTGGGCTTGGCGACTCTATATAGTGTTCTCATCTATATGCTTTTGTCAGAGGATGCCACTTATGCTAGCAATGTATTTGGAACTTACATTATTGTAATCTTTTGAAAGCTATGTTGTTTTCACTAATTGGTTTTGAAACCCAACTTGTACTATCTTTTGTGAACTCATTTATAATATTATTTCCGCTGCAACTCCGTGTATGTGATTTATATTTGCTTAATCATGTGATCTTGGTTGTGAAGTTGATTTACCGAGGTCTGTCATGGGACTACCGGGTTTATATGAGTGAAAGTATGTGCGTGTCAACGTGTTAAATGAGGACAGTCGTACTTGAACTTGTATAAATTAAGCAGTTCTGTCACAAAGTCAAACTCTATATCCTAGAGGAATATAAATATAAGACAACCCTTGTTGTATTTGAGACGACTGAGCTGCTGGGTTGGATGGCGATGAGAGTGCGGAAGCGCCCAGATATCAGGGTAGTTGTTGTTTTTTATGGGGAGCAGCGCACGTAGTCATTGCCTCGAGGATGTAGGCACTTGGGTGAACCTGATTAGAAAACATTGTTCTTCGGTGTTGTTCTACTTCGATGGTGTTTATACTTCTGCATTCTTTGGTTAGTAGATCCGATACAATCAAGATATAACCGTGCACTCGAAAAGGCTGGACCCCCAATTCAGGTAACTCTATGAATTACCGCCCAAGAGGCTCAATACATATCATTCATTTACAAGCAATAATTCTAACATCCTACTGTTTTTCTTATCAAATTGTATCTTTCACTCAGACCTGGTAATGTCTGCAACTTCCCAATGGTAGTAGTGAATTGTTCGCAATGACAGTACAAACCGTGTCCGGTTGTGGATTTACACGTACGACAATAGGAATAATATAAGCGGATGTTGATGTGAGGTTGCTGCCATTGACTGCATTTACGGACTATTCCAAGCTCGCTTGTTTGAACGAGGAACCTCGGTGGTCATTTTCCATGATATCAAATATATGGTACTCTTATCCTCAGGAAAGATACTGTTGTATGGACGATAGTGAATTGCACAGCAAATGAATCTATCAATGGCACAGTCTGATAGTGCGGCAGATGGGTGCCAGTTAAAAACATAGACCAAAACTGAACTCTCCGCTTTACTAAAATTGGATGGAACATTGAAAGAATAGAAATTGGAAAATATTCCATAAACCATGGGTTATAGAATCCTGCCTTCTACTAAAAATACAAAATACAAGCTTGTATTTGTTGAAAGGTTTGATGATAAACTGACAAAACGTCGATACACACGGTGCATGAATGTGCAAGAACGACAAAAGGCTGGTGGTAAGGTCACATACCCTAGTAGTACATATTTCTGGACCCCTTGACATCAATTAGTTACGATGAACCCTCACCCACACTTAGTCTTAGTTTTTCCTCCTAGGTTAATGAGGAAACACATCAGAATTCACAAGAACTATTATTTGTGAGTGGCTGAAGTGAAGGAATGCACTTCCGTCATGTGAGTTACAACATTAATTAGTATGCTAAGATGGATTATTTTGATTACACAAAAAAGTATGTGAAATGTGTGTCACACCCGGTTTTAAAGAACTAAACCAGGTCAGCCATATGTGTGCCCAGGAAGTCCACACATATGTCAGAATGAAAAAAGTATCAGAAACAATGTTATTATATAACGTATACATAGCTATATTAACACTTACATCAGAGTATCGCGGAATAGTAACTAAACTTCAGACTCCATTCTTCTCAGGGACGGCTGACTGGGGGCTCCGTACGCCAAACACTTATGCAAGACTTCTGGAAACTCCACTACCTCTTTATCCTTCTTCTGAATAGCACCTTACTACACACTGGAGTGTGGGGGAAATAGCAAGAGTGAGTCCATGTCGAACTCAACAAGTATAGCACAGGGTTCATGAGGCTCAAAAAGGGCTAGACACTGTTTGACTGCATTTAGCTTTTAATCATCATATATTTAGCAATTGAGTAGCATCAAGATATTCCACTTCCCATTAATGAACCAATGATCAATTGTAATAAGGATAATGAATAGCATTAACATGAGCATAATAATAACAACAGTAATTAAGCATGATATAACAATGGTGATAACTATCTGTAGATGTTTCAAGGCCGCCCGTATTCGTGGGCACGGCTAGTATACCAGTTTTTAACTCTGCGCATGTAACGCTCCGGTGTTACGCAAGCACTTGCATGGCAATCATGTGCATGGCATTTCATATCATCATAATCATACATGTTAATATTATAATTTGAGTGAAATAAAAGCTTAGAAAGTGGTATTTGAGATGTAATATATTAATGTGCTAATCACATTCCATCAAAAATTGTGCAACTAAAAATTTTATATCACTTAGAATTATAGGTCAAAATTTTTGGAGCAACTAAATTACTCAAAGTTTTGTCAAAGATTTGTTTTTAAAATGTTATTTGAAAATATTCAAAAATCCTCTCTAAATTAGCTTTTATTCTTCAATTCAAAATCTATTGAGAATTTTTAGTTGGCCCCTTAATCAAAGTTGTAGAGAATTAAATTCTAAGCAACTTTTATTTTTGGGTCAATTCCAGAAAATGTCTTCTTCCTGTTCAAAATGGGGTTTGAAATCTGTGTTTGAATTTGATTTGAAATGAAAAATTTGAAAAAAAAATCAAAACCAGCTTAGCAGGCCGCCGCCTCGGATTCGGCCCGCTGGCCGAATCGGCCCGCTGGCCGAATCGGCCCGCGCCACTCCCGCGCGCGCGCCCGCGTCTGCCTCCGCCGTGGCCCGGCCCAGCCAGCCCCCTCTCCCTCCTTCCCGCCCGCGCGCGCGCACGCTGGCGCCCCGGCAGCAAACGCCCGCCGCGTGGCGGCCGCATGCCGGCGACGCCACCGCGTGGCCGCTGTGAACCCCGCGCCCGCGCTCCACTTCAAAACGACCGGGCACCTGGTCTCCATTCCAGTTCCGCCTCGCCTGCTCCCTTTCTTCCTCCCTCCCGTGAAAACCGCAGCGGAACACCGCTCGCCACCGAGCTCCGCCACCGTCACCGCCCTGTTCCGGAACCGGTGGACCACCTCCGTCCAATTGCCCGTGCACGCGGCTCTGCCCCATCCTCCCCTCCTCCGAATGAGTGTCGCCTTCTCCTCGTTTGCCCCGGTAGGGCTCAATTTTTCCTCGCCTCGCCGCGCCACCGCGACGGTGCCGTCGAGCCCGTGCTCCGCCACCGCCTCGCTCGCCCTATCTCTGCCCTCCCGCGTCCCCTTCACGTGTTCGCTACTCTCTTGCGAGCGTTTTGTGCACCTTAGCTGGTCACGGTTTGGCCGGAGCCGGCCGTTGGCCGTCGGCCACCGCCACGCCGTCGTGGCTCCGAACGCCGACGAGGGCGCCCTGTCTTTCCCCCCCCCCGTCGGTCGTCGCTGGGCTGCGCCTGTGGGCCGCGCCCCGAGCAGGCCGGCTCGACCGTTCCTCCGCGCGCGCGATGCCAGGCCGAGAACGGCCATGGGCCACTTGACTTCCCGGGCCGGCCCAGTGCCGTTATGAAAAAAATTCATTCCCATTTTCTTTTATTATTCTTGATGAAAATGCTTTGGAAAATTTCTTAGCAGTCATTTCAACTCCAAAAATTGTGAAATAAATTTATCTAGATTCATTGGAACCAGATCTACAATCTAAAAATATTGCATGTCATTTTTGGAATACTTTTCTATAGAGCTTTAATTAATTCTTAATATTGCTGATATCTTGTAAAATAGCTAGTAAATCCTATATGTATCAGAAAAATATGATTTTAAGTTTGTTAATCTTCATATATCATGTACTTACTAGGAAAAATATGTTTCATGCATGTGCTGTGGAAAACTTTGGAGAAGTAGTTCAAGTACCTTTAATGGCTGATTTTTGTTATTTTTGCTAGAGAGCAAACTTTGTATAAAACATGCATGTGATAATTTTTGTACAGTCATAGTATGCTATGAAGAACCTAGAAAAAATATTAATTCTGTTGTTTGACACTTTTCATAGTACAAAGTAATTTCATGCTCATTTTTATGCCATAGCTTGTCATTTTTGTGTAGGATAGTTTACTTATCCAAATGCCATGAAATTTTTATGGTAGTCTGTTTAGAGTAGTATTATGCTACTGTAATTTTCTTAGATTTTTAGGAGCATCAGAAATATATGTTGCTATTCAAACCTATTATTATTACTTAGGGTTTAAGCAAGTGTTGCTTTAAGTGTGATTAAGAAATTAGTAAAGCTTTGGTGTATCTTTGAAGCATTTCATAAGATAGGTTAACTTAACATAATAGTAGTAGAAAAGAATGCAGTAGATGACCTGTGCTTGTAGTGTACAGTTTCTTGGATAATGTTGACTACCTTGCATTTCAACATATTCATTGCATTCATCTCCTTCGATGCACACTTGCATAATCACTTACGCGCATTGCATCATACAGGATCGCAAACCGAGAACCCAGTCGTCTTGCCCGAGGAGCCAGAGGAGCAGATCGAGGTGCAGCAGCAGGAGGTGACAGAAGCCGAAGAAGAGGTCGGTGAAGATCTCCCGGAGTGCCCCGATCACCGTCCGAGTTCCTTCGAGAGAGGCAAGCCCCGGAGCATTTCTCTCCCAGTTTGCAAATAATTTATTATTAACTTTACTTAATTTGATGCATTACGTTTAGGAGTTGTTTGCAAACGTTGCTGCATTATACCTTGCTTACCTTTGTTATACCATATCCTTGTTACCCTGGTATCCGCAGTCAAGTCAATGCTTAGCTGGCTTAGACCGATAGAAGTCGGGTGATTTCCTGTCATCTACGAGCTATAGGTGGTTACCTGGATCTGTTTGGTTGACTATGAAGTCATGGTATAACTAAGTGTGAAATGAATTTGAGACCGGGCGGAAACTTGCAGGGTTTCGGACTGTAGTGTTTTCCGTCTGTGTCGGTTAAGGACCGTCCGTTGTTGTCCCTCGGGTCATGTTGAACGCATGCCTCACATTTAGCTGGCCGGATAAAGTACCTTCCAACCGCGAAACTGGGAGAATATTCGGGCCGAGTGAATTGCCCGCAACGCACTGTACCGGAGCAGTAGTGGCAGGATACGGGGGCGCGATGATAAGGCCAAAGAGCAGTCGGGCGGCCCCCGGGTACAAGTGGTTCCTGGCAAGCTCGTGACTTTACCTGAATGGTTGACTCGTTGACCAACACCTCACTTTAGCGGGTGAGTGAGGTTTGTGTGAGGAATAACTTACCAGCTGGTTAATAATCGATTCGAATCGCCATCGTTCACTGGATAGTGAACACTTGACTTGAGCTACTTCATCGTAGTAATATTGATGGAACACTTGGACAGTTATATGAATTATGACATAATAGAAGTTGTTAATGATCATTGGTTATCATTACCTGATTAATTAAATGTTACTTTAGTACAGGTGCAAATGTAGTTGACAGGTTAATAAAGATTTAACTTGATGCAAAGCTTTTGTAAAGGTTTTCCTAAATGCTAAAAATGCCTTTTGCAAATGAGTCAGCTATCCCACCAGAAAGCCTATCATGATTCCTTGGTGTCTCTTATTTCTGGTTTATGACGGGTAAGTCTAGCTGAGTACCTTCTCGTACTTAGGGCTTTGTTCCCACTTGTTGCAGATGGACAGATGTACTATGGCTATTGTATCAACTGTCTCTATCCTGCAATGGGCGAAGCATAGGACCATGGGCAATGGTCATTCGTTACTTCTCGTCTGATGCTTTTGCTGGAGATGATCACAAGCTGGCACTTTATTCCAAAATGTTGTGTGTGTGCGTGATTTGAACTACCGCTTCCGCTACTTTTATTCAAACCTAGTTTGTAATAACTATGTTTAAACTTCGATGTATTTTATGCTGCGAACTTTCATGTAACTTATGATGGTGACTGCTAAACTTAGTACGATCTTGGCTGTTATGTGAAATGGTTTGAAATCCGTCGAGATTTCACGGACTACCGGGTTATACGGGCTTAAGTTTGTTAAATTGTCCTTCTGTTGGATGATTTTCCTACTTAATCTCATATAATTGGGCGGTTCTGTTACAGCTGGCATCGGAGCATGGTTTAGCGTGATTACTATTCATAAGTGTATTTAAAACAAAATTCTATTTAAAAAGTGTGATTTTAAAACTAAATGTGTGCCAGTGGTCATATCCTGTATGCCCAGTTAAGGACTCTAGGTGGCTATTTAAGTACTAACTTGGGGTTCTTGCACCATATTTCTCTTTCGTTGCTCATACGGCGTGATATTGTATGAGTGCCACTTAATTGAGTGGTAATGTATGGATCAGTTACCTCTACGCTTTGGTAAGTGTGAGCTGTGAGAGCATGATCGGATACACCGCCGATCTAGGGAGAGTGTTTTATATGATACTAGAATAATTACATGTTGTACACATGTTTTTATGAAAGTATCGCATGTGTGGGTGTTCCGTCCGTTGAGGCGATGCCGTCAATAGGACGATGTGTGTGGGTAGTTACTACCGTTGTACACGCATCTGGGGATTCGTGTAGAGCGCGTAGGTAGATTTACTGCTTTCATGCATTCATGGGGAATGGGCTGAAATGAATTTTCTGTAGGTACATAACAGCGTTTATCGTGTAGATCAAATTAGTTACGTATATGAGAGATCGTTGTATGCCACTGAATTCATCGTTAGATGTCTTTATTTTCTAAGTTTGTGAGAACGTAAGACTCGCGCATGCATCATACTGCCTGAGCATTTTATTCATAACCTGCATTCCTTCCCTTATAAAAGGATTATCCCAGTTTGATAAAAGTGACATCAACTTAAAATATGTCTCATCGGGTAATTTAAAACTTGTGCTACAGATGGCCCGCACGAAGAAGACTGCCCGTAAGTCCACTAGCGGAAGGGCACCCCGTCACCAGATGGCCCCGCGGGAGCGCCGCAGCACGGACACTTTTCTAAGTGAGTTTGGCATGCCCACCTTGCTTTGGAGAGTGCTCCATGATGTGGGGTACCCAGAGGGTCAAGAGCCGGTGTACTCTTGGAATGAGAACCAGCTAGCTGAGGATGGACTTGCAATAGTGGAAATCACCGTCCCTGCCCTTGGTGATGCGCCAGAATGGGCTGGTTGGCATTTGGAGTTTGAAGGACGCACTCGAGTTGAGGGTGCAGAGGGTGCAGCCTTTCGCGTCATCCGAGACATAATGAGCAGGTTTCCTAATGAGTTGGCAGCAGCTTTGGCGGGTACTTTCCCGAGAGATGATCCTCGTGATGCCATTTGGGTGCAACCGCAAGGAAGTGCCTTGGTTAGAGGCCCAAGTGAAGGACAGGCTAGCGACAACCACACGATGAGTGCCATGTATGCAGCCATCAAAGCATACCAGGGTCTCGAGAATACCTATTGGACCTTGACCGGTCTGAGAGGTAATGATCGGCTTGAAGCAAGGAAGTAGAAGAAGAAGCAAGCACGTGCTATAGCTAGCTTGCAGGAGTAGTTGGCCGACATGAGCTTACAGCGAGACCGGACTCTCGAGAGAGGTGAGAGTGCTATGCAGCGGGTACAGACGTTGACTCAGGCCAACAGAAATGCAGACCGCATGATGGGACAGCTAGTGCAGGAAAGGAATGAAGCCTGGAACGAGAGGGACCTTCTCAGGCAAAGGGTCGAGGAGCTAGAAGGGTATAATGCCAACTTGCATGAAGAGTTCCATGCCCTCTACAACGGGATAGGCCCGTATGCTCCTCCAGACGCCGCCCAGATGGACGTCGACGACGACGCCGCTACTGATGGTAGCGATGGTGACGCCTCCGACCTCGACGATGGCCCCAAGGAGTAGGCTAGTTGCCTTGCGTTAGTGATAGGCTCTATCGCGATGGCCTTCTTTTGGTTCCCATGTATCGTGTTGTATCCTGTTCGATCTTGAGACTGGCGATCTTTTGTATCTTGGTTGTGTATGTGATGCTTGAACACATGAAAGTCCAGTGTATGTATGCTGGCAACGTGGTTGTATGGAACGCGATGTTGCATTCGAAGTAATTTGATTGGTGATGTTGTTTTAATTGGAATGTGATTATTGTGCCTCTGTCTTATTGCATGACTTGTTCTCTCCAATAAATTCAGTATGGCATGATTGTTCATTCGGATACAATTACTACCACTTCGCTCAATTATTACTTGTTGCTAAAATATGTAGATGGCAAACACTCGCCGTGCCACGTATGAGGCCGCTGAAACTGGTGGCAACGGTGCAGGGGCTGGTGGGGGTGGTGCAAACAACGTCAACCACCAGGAGCCACAGCCAGAGCCACAATTGCCCCCTCCTCCACCGCTCACTGCAGAAGTGTTCTTCGCACAGTTCCTTGGAAGCCAACGCAACGCCGAGCAGTCACAAAGGAATATGGAAGATTTTCTGCGTACCATCGCTAAAAATGTTCAGAGAGGAAATAATCAAGGTGGTGGCCATGGAGTGAACCAGTACAGCAATTTCAAGGATTTCATGGATACTAGACCACCTATTTTTAAGGAAGCAGCCGAGCCACTCGACGCTGAAGAATGGATCAACACTATGGAAGATAAGTTCCGTGTGTTGAGACTGACAGAAGTCCTAAAAACAGAATATGCTGCACATCAGTTACAGGGACCGGCAGGGATGTAGTGGAAGCATCACTGCACCACTTTTCCTCCCAATGCCCAGATTACTTGGAGAGAATTCACTGAAGCGTTTAAGGATGCTTATATTCCCTCGGGGTTGGTTGAGATGAAGCTCGAAGAGTTCTTGGCCTTAAATCAGGGTACCAAGACTGTAACACAGTATTTGCATGCATTTAACAACTTGTGCCGCTACGCTCCAGATATGGTCGACACAGATGCAAAGAGAATTGCTAATTTCAAGAGAGGGTTAAGTCCGAAGATGATGAAGCATGTGGGTACCAATAACCGCGCCAGGTTCAATGACTTTGTCAGTGATTGTTTGAAACAAGAAAAGAACAACAACGCCTACACTACATCCAAGAATCGCAAGAGGGTGTTTGAGTCAGGACCATCACAGTCCAGAGTTGTCACTGCAAATCGTCTTTCTTATCATCCGTCCGCACCTGGTGCAAGGTTCAGGCCTCCACAGCATAAAACTCAGAACTACAAGGGACCACAGAAGCCGTACAAGATGGCCGTGCCGCCAGCAAAGATCACTGCAGCTGCAGAACAAAGCAACTCCAAGGGAGCAATAGGATCTGCTGGTACAGTGAAGGGGCCCTGCTACAATTGTGGTCAGCCAGGCCACTTTTCAATTGAGTTATGGTTATCGTATAAGTTCAGCCGGGGCTGATGTGTTAACCAATAAGATGGTTAGAGGGGCAACCCTTGAGTTAGATAGTCAGAAGTTTCGAGTGAACCTGATAGTTATGCCGGGACTAGTTTTGGATGTAATAATAGGAATGAACTGGATGAAAGACTGGAGAGCAGTCATAGATACAAGCAGTCGATTGCTTACCTTGCCTATACCTGTGAAGAGGACAGTTTTCGCGTAGCCGAAGCCCACGACCTCTCCCTGCGCATGGCGATAACGACGATGGAGGCCAAGAAGACTCCTCCAAACCAGTTGGAAATTCCAGAGCTCGAAGCACCACGAAAGTCTATCAAGTCCAAGGAGTACAAGGAGATCCAGCTGGTCGAGAGCGACTATAGCAAGACGACACTGATTGGGTCAAACCTTGACCCCAAATTGGAAGACGCGCTCGTCCAGTTCTTGAGAGAGAACATAAGCGTGTTCGCTTGGAAACCATCGGACATGCCCAGTGTATCTCGAGACCAGATCGAGCACTCCTTGAACGTCGACCCCAAGGCAAAACCCGTCAAGCAGAAGCTGCGATGGTTCAGGAAGGACAAAAAGGAGGCTACTAGGGTAGAAGTTACATGGCTTCTTGCAACCGGTTTTATCAAAGAGGTGTATCATCTAGACTGGTTAGTCAATCCAGTTCTTGTACGCAAAAAGAATAATGAATGGAGAATATGCATTGACTACACTGATCTCAACAAGTACTGTCCTAAAGACCCATTTGGCCTACCTCGCATTGACGAAGTCGTGGACTCCACGGCCAGCTGTGAGCTGCTATCTTTTCTCGACTGTTACTCTGGTTATCACCAGATCGCTCTAAACAAGGATAATCAGATCAAAACGTCCTTTATTACACCTTTCGGCGCTTATTGCTACACGACCATGTTATTTGGGCTAAAAAATACCGGAGCTACTTATCAGCGTGCAATACAAGAGTGTCTCAAAAAAGAGATACAAGATGAACTGGTCGAGGCCTATGTAGATGACGTAGTTGTCAAAACCAAGGAATCCCACTCCTTGATTGATGATCTGACACGTACTTTTGTAGCGCTCAATCAATATCAATGGAAGTTGAACCATAAAAAGTGCATCTTTGGCGTTCCCTCTGGTATATTACTAGGCAATGTCGTTAGTCGCGACGACATACGTTCTAACCCAGAAAAGGTGCAAGCTGTCCTTAATATGAAGCAACCAGCAAATGTCAAGGATGTCCAGAAGCTTACAGGGTGTGTGGCCGCCCTAAGCCAATTTCTATCTCGATTTGGTGATAAGGGCTTACCTTTTTTCAAGTTACTCAAGGCAGGCGAGAAGTTTGAGTGGTCGGAGGAAGCAGATATTGCCTTTACCCAGTTGAAGCAGTACCTTGCATCACCTCAGGTCCTTATTGCCCCAAAGTCAGGAGAAGTCCTTCAACTCTACATTATCACGACTGATCGAGTCGTCTCCACCGTCCTTGTGGTCGAGCATGAGGAGCCCGGCCATGCTTATGGTGTTCAGCGCCCAATCTATTTCATCAGTGAGGTGCTCAACGAGTCCAAAACTAGGTACACTCAGATTCAAAAATTGATCTACGCCATACTCATTATAACCCGAAAGTTGAAGCATTACTTTGATGGGTTCCACGTGGTGATCAAAACTGAGTTTCCCCTTGGTACCATTATACGCAACAAAGATGCAAACGGGCGCATCGCCAAGTGGGCAATGGAGCTATGTCCTTTTGACCTAGAGTTTACACGCCGCGATACTATTAAATCCCAAACATTGACTAATTTCATGGTCGAGTGGACGGACTTAAGTATCCTAACCTCTCAAGGACCCGTTGACTACTGGAAAATGTATTTTAATGGCTCAATGGCCATTGATGGTGCGGGAGCGGGCATATTATTCATATCACCAACCAATGAGCAATTGCGCTAGGTCCTCAGGATCCACTTCCCAACATCTAACAACGCTGCAGAATACGAGGCATGTTTTCATGGTTTGCGCATTGCAGTCAACCTCGGTATCAAGTGCCTTTACGTCCACAACGACTCGGCCCTAGTTATTAACTAGCTCAACAAGGACTGGGATACAACTAGTGAGAAGATGGATGCATACTGCAAGGAAATTAGGAAGCTTGAAGGCAAATTCTACGACATTGAATATTCCCATGTGGTCCGAGACAAAAACCAAGCAGCCGATGCGCTGTCAAAGTTAGGATCATCCAGAGCTCAAGTACCGCATGGCGTTTTTGTTCAAGACCTTTTAAAACCATCAATTAAGCAAGAATGTGACCCCAAGGTCGAGAAGCCCCCGGACAAGCCTCTGGTAGCTATGGTTCCATCACCGACCACTATGGCACTATCTCCCGCGTCCGTAGGACTATCTCAGACCTCGACTAAGATATCAGACTGGCGTGTTCCATTCAGTCAGTATCTAACAGATGGCACTGGGTATTCTGATCGAACTGAGAATGAACGCCTTATACGCCGGAGCAAACAATACTCGGTGGTCGAGGTAAGCTATGGCGCAAAAATACGAAAGCAGAAGTATTGATGAAGTGCATTGAGCAAGAAGACGGTATTAAACTCTTGGAAGAAATACATTCTGGCACCTGTGGTAATCATGCCGCATCTCGGACACTGGTCGGTAAAGCGTTCCGTGCAGGTTTTTACTAGCCATCTGTAACAGAACCGACCAAATTATAAGAGCACAAGTACAAAAACAAGCACCGAAGCGCTCAAATTTTCGAACTTGAGCCCATATAATCCCGGTAGTCAATCGAAACCACGAAGGATTTCAAACCAACTTGCTTACAACCAGGATCGCATCATTCAACATACAACATCATACGATACATTTCACAAGTAGTTCTAGAATAAGTTTACATAAACGGAGTCGCAATTATTACAAACCAAGTTTGAAAGTAGCGGAAGCATAACACACACACTAGTTAATTAAATACTGCCAGTCTGGATGATCGACATCCCGCAAAAGCATGAGGAAAGTACATAAAGACGATCATGCCCTTGTGATCTAGTCATCATCACCCGCAGGGTGGAGACACGTCTTGCAGAATCCCTGATAAAGCATGTCATCTGCAACAGGAGGGAATAAACCCTGAGTACTGGAATGTACTCAGCTAGACTTACCCGTCGAAAACCAGAAATAAGAGGACACCAAGAATTATGCAAGGCTTACACAAGAGGCTAGCTGACATAACATTTTGCATAAAGGCATAAGTAATTGAAACTTTTATAACATGTACTAGCAGTTATTTTTAGCATTTACCTGTCATCTATCTTAGCACCTGTACTAAACATGCACTTGATTATAATCAAACAACATTATTATTATATCCATAGCAGGTATATCATTATGGCAACATTGTATCATTCCCTTAACCACCAGTTCATTTAATGAGTTCTACGTTGCCGCTGCTCAAGTCAAGTGCTCACTAACCGGGAGCGACGGCGATTCGAATCGAATTCCTATCCAGCTGGAGGGGTATTTCTAACACTCACCGCGCAGGCCCCTGCCAGGGTCGCACAAGCCACCGTTTCATATGATTCAGGAATCGCGGGTCCGAATAATGTCGCGACCCCAAGGGCGACACTCTGCCAGGTGATAGGGACTTTAACCCCCCCTTGGTCTCACGCCAATGTCCCCAAGCACATCCTTTCTCTCCTCCAAGAAGCAACCTACCATTCGATTCCCGGCCTGAATCACATTACTCAGCTTCGCGGTCGGAACGACTTATCCGGCCAACTAAGTGTTAGACTGCGTTCAACATGACTCAAGGACGTACAGCGAATCGGTCCTTAAACGACTCAGACGGGCATAGCTCCACACCCAAGACGTGAAGTGTCTTGCGGCTGTACTATCGAACTCCCGCCCGGTCTAAATTTCATTTTTAAGCATGGTTCCATCCACGATAGCCATAAAGCCACTCGTGACTCCTTCCTACATCTCACGGATGACCGGAAATCACCCGACTTCTACCGTACTAAGCAGGGCTAAGCATTGACACGTGCCTAAACCTAATATAGGATTAAGTACGATATCTGTACAAGGACAGGTATAATGCAACAAGTGTTTCCATATAACTCCTACAACTTAATGCATTAAACAATTAAAAGTACTCAAGATTAATTTATAAAACAGTAGGTTCAGCATGCACCGGGGCTTGCCTTTCAGAAAGGTTGCGGGCCGGTGGTCTGGACACTCAGGAAGGTCGTCTGCGGGCACTCCTTCGCCTGCTGGATCCTCGGGCTCCTGCTGCTCCTGGTCCTCCTCCGGAATCACAGGCTCGAATTCGAGGAGAGTTACCCCCTCCGGTGCACCTATTGCATGAATGCACAATAAATATAATGGATGCATAAATGGGTACAACATGCTCGGAATGAAATGCATTTCAGAATAAAATACTCTATTCAAGTTATTTTATTAGTACGTGCAAATCTCTTCTCCAGTAGAGAAGTACTCACCTAATCTACTTAACCTAAGATAAAGCTGCTCATCCTCAGTTAAGGCCCTAACACCTAACAATTCCAAAAGTAGCATGTCTTAGGATATCACACCATATAAATCAGCAAAACATCACAGTAAGCATTCTGGACAGCAGCTACTTGTTTTTATCACAACTGGAGATTTACAATTCCAAAAGATATGATCTAAGACAATCTGGAAAGCCTAAGAAATGCACTACAATTCATTTTCAGACCTCAACTCCAAACTCCTAAGTTTTCCATGTCAAACTTCACAAGTTCCAGAATCTGTCCTCTCAAAACAGAGAGTAGCAGATTTTGAACTGCCACTTTAAACAACAGTAACTCTCAAACTACTAAGCCAAATGCTTCCAAATTTTGACACAAGCTAGTTCATCAAGTTTACTCCAACTTTGGTATTTACAAGTTCTCCAGCAACCAATTTTATCAAAGCCAAATTTAGAATTACTACTAGCTGTCCAGAAAACCTAAAATTACAAAGGTTAAACATTTATTGATGTGGCAAACATTCTCTAAGACCAAACTAATACTACTACAAGTTCACCAATGTCACAAGAACACCAGAAAGTAAGGTGTGCCCACCTAGAATATTTATTTAAACCCATTTCTTAATTTACTTAAGTAATTAAGTGGAATTTCAAACATATATGTAAACTGCTCCTAAAATTCTACAAAAATTACAGGGGACTCTCTGACCCAACAAGAGACTACTGTAAAAATTTGAACTCAATTTATTCACAGAAACTCTCTGAACAAAATTCACAAGCCCAAAAGGCTGATTTTTGTATAAATAACAAAGCATAGTAAAAAGTGTCAAACAACAGATTTCTTAATTTTCTTGGACAGTCTAGGGTACCAAGACATTCTCCAAAAAGTTATATGAACATTGCACATGTAGAAAAATTACAAAAATTCATTTAAACATTTCCTAAAATAACAATATAGCATTATAACTTGAAAAGTGCTTAAGCACTGATGCCCAAATTTTTACCAGAGCTAGGGCTAGCATAGAGTAACCTACCCACCAAATTTCATGATTTATGGAACACTACAGCTCAAGTTATAAATTTAACAAATTTGCATGCATTCCAAAACACATTTAAAGGATCTATTTAAATATCCCAAAAACTAATCATCACATAGCAAACTCATATTTTTCTAAAATACTACACCTCATGCAGATTCTAACAAAATTTATCTCATGATTTTTGGATCATTAAAACCCGAGATCTATATTTTTCCAACTTGTACAAAAAATCAGTGACAAAATAAAGAAATGAAATAAATCCCATTTGAAACTGGGCCGGCCCGGCTTGCTAGCGCGGCCCAGCCAGCGCGCGGCCTGCCTCGGCGCCCCACCCGCGCGCGCGGCGCTGATAGTGCGGGCCCGCAGGCCAGAGAGAGAGAGCAAAAGGGGAAGACGGCCGCGACTCCGGCGAGCTCAAGCTCGCCGCCGACGACGGCGCCTCCGGCGACGAAAGGAGCACCAACGGCTTCCCCGTGACTTCCCGCATCGACCAAACCTAGATTTGCTGAACCTATCCCACCCTAGCTACGACGGCCATGGCGACCGCGGCTCGGAGGCGGCACCCGGTGGTGGTCCGGCGAGCTCCGGGGGTCAGGGACCTAAGTGAGGTGTGCTACGGCTTCCTGAGGACATGGCGGACCTCTCCATGCCACGGAAAAGGACGGAGGTGGAGCGAGTGCCGCTGGCCGCGTGAGCACCGCACCGGCGGCCATGGCGCGGCGGCGCACGACGGTGTTCCGACGTGTACCGGCCATCCCATCCGGTAACGTCATCACCTAGGCTTCTCTACCCGACCCGGAACCCAAAACATGTACTAGTGAGAATGGAGGATGACCGTAGGGAGCTGGCCACGGTGAGCCGCCGCGCGGACAGTGCGCCGGCGAGGACTCACGGTGGTGGAAACCGAAATTCGCTCTCACCTCTACACAATCCGGTCAAGCAACGGTTGGAGGAGGTGGAGGGGATGCTGGTGGAGCGGTGGACGGGATTTGGAGGACGGTGGTGCGACGGTGAGCTTGCACAAGCACGGGGCGGGCTGCGGCGGCAATGGCGCCTCCGTTTTCCGCCTCGGTGAACCCGGCCAGAGCGAGAGTGAAGGAGAGAAGAGTGAGCGCGAGTGTGGGGGTGGAGGTGTTGGCTCGGTCTTCATCTCCGCGCCTGGGCTCGCGACGTGGAGGCGACGGCAGAGCTCGGACGCCACGCGGCCAAGCTGTTCTGCCCGAGCGCCACGACACGGTCGTTGTCTGAACCTTGAACCCGACGACTTCGGCGTCCATTGCCCGACTGACGGCCAAAGTTCCACCGATGCCCATTCCAAATCTAGCCGGAATTAGTGCTAAGTGTTAACAGCAATTTGGTAGAGCTATGTGAGGGCAACAAAATTGTCAATTGGAGCTTAGACTGGTTCAGCCTAGATTTGAAACTACAGAGCTCCAAAGTGGGTCACCCGAAAACTGAAACCCAGTTTCAGTCACTAAGCCGACTAAAACCCTATTTTCACGACACAAAATCTCCTAAACTATTGAGAACCAGGTGATGGTGATATTGACAATGTTGTAGAGCTATGTGTGGACAACAACTTTGTCAATTGGCTCCAGGACTGGTTTGGCCTAGTTTGTGAGTTACAAGTTGCTAAAGTGAGGTACAGTGTAACTGAAAAGTCCAATTTCCAGACTTAGAATTTTTCTAAGTGTTGATCACCACTCAAGCTGACTTGTGGGCCATTTTTGAGCATGCTCTGGTCATTTTCATGAGATGGCCATATTAGAACTTTTGTTCCTCATGAAATTCTCTACAACTTTACTTAAGGTTGCTTCTCCATGCAAGATTTCTAAGCTGGACTTTTTAACTGGTCAAACTAGAGCCTTCTAGGGTCAAATGGTGGTCAACTTCTCTTGGAGGGCAAATTTGTAATTTTGGTCAACATGAAACTTGTTCCAAATGTTACCCTAAGTATAACTAAGGTGTTGTAGGTCATGATTGGCTACCTTACCTTTTTGTTACACCAACTATCAAATACTTCATGAAATAAATCAAACAAACCCTAGAATAATCACATGTGTTGCATCACATAAAATAACAAACATGAATGATGCATGCTTATGCTTATGCAATGCAAATGCAATGCAATTAAGGACTAAACACTTGAAGTGTTATAGCCCTCCCCCCTTATAAAAATCTCGTCCCGAGATTTGGAAAGCGTACCATTTTTCATAGAATTCTTTATAACCATCCCGCAAATAATCCTCCCGTTCCCACGTAGCATCACTCTCACTTCCCTGATTACTCCACATCACTTTGTACCACTTAACCACTTTACTTCTAGTTACTCGTTCCTGAGTATCGATCACTCGAACTGGCTTTTCTTCATAGGTTAGGTCGGATTGCAGCCTGATATCACCTAAAGGAACTTGTTCCTCAGGAACTCGAAGACACTTTTTAAGCTGAGATACATGGAAAACGTTGAATATGGCTCTCATCTCAGGAGGCAACTGGATTTTGTATGCAACAGCTCCACTCTTGCCTATGATCTGGAAAGGACCCACGTATCTTGGTGCAAGTTTCCGCTTCACACCAAAACGTTGGACACTCTTCATTGGAGAAACTTTCAAATAAACGAAGTCTCCAACTTCAAATTCGAGTGGTTTTCTACGACGATCCGCATAGCTTTTCTGTCTCGCTTGTGCTGCAACCATGTGTTTCTGGATGGTACGGACTTGTTCCTCGGCTTCCTGGACAAAATCAATGCCATAATACCTTCTTTCCCCAGCTTCTACCCAGTTTAGCGGAGTTCGACACTTTCGACCGTACAAAGCTTCAAATGGGGCCATCTTAATACTCTCTTGATAACTGTTATTGTACGAGAATTCGGCTAAAGGTAACCATTTTTCCCAAGAACCCTTGGATGAAATGACGCATGCTCGCAACAGATCTTCCAAGATTTGGTTAACTCGTTCTGTCTGACCCGATGTCTGGGGGTGATAAGCAGAGCTTCTCACTAACTTGGTACCCAGAAGGTGATGCAAATGCTCCCAAAAGCGAGCAGTGAACTGGGGACCACGGTCAGAAACGATAGTACGAGGTATCCCATGAAGCCGGACTATCTGATTGAAGTACAACTCAGCATAGTCAGTGGGACGATAGTCCACTCTAACTGGAATGAAGTGAGCTGATTTGGTCAAATGATCCACAATTACCCAGATGGAATTATGATTTTTGACAGTAGGAGGAAGTCCGACAATGAAATCCATACTTATCTCTTCCCATTTCCAGCCTGGAATGGAAAGTGGCTGAAGTAGCCCAGCTTTCATGTGCACAGCTTTAACTCTGCAACAGGTGTCACACCTAGCCACATATGTAGCTATTTCTTTCCGCATCTTGGTCCACCAATAGTATGGCTTCAAATCATAATACATCTTATTGCTGCCAGGATGGATGGACAACTTAGAGGAGTGTGCTTCAGACATAATATCATTTCGAAGCTCTCGGTCCTTAGGCACAACTAACCTATCCTTGAACCATAGTACACCCTCTTCATCTATCCTGAACTGTGTAGTTTCTTGCTCTTTCATCTTACGCTTGATGTGGAAGATACCAGTGTCAGTCTTTTGGAGCTCAATAATTCTGCTTTTGAGAGTACAACTGACAGTAATGTTGTACAAGACTGCTGGATGTAGAAGGCGAGATCGATGAAAATCAGTTTCAACTAAGGAATGGCAATGAGACTTACGGCTTAAAGCATCCGCAACCACATTTGCCTTGCCAGGATGATAGTGCACTTGAAGGTTATAATCTTTAATCAACTCGAGCCATCTTCTTTGACGCATATTCAACTCGGGTTGGGTGAAGATGTATTTGAGGCTTTTATGGTCTGTGTAGATATTGCAAACATTGCCCAGCAGATAATATCGCCAGGCTTTCAAAGCATGCACAACCGCGGCGAGTTCTAAGTCATGTGTTGGATAATTCACCTCATGTTTCCGAAGTTGTCGAGAAGTATATGCAATTACTCGACCTTCCTGCATCAACACACCTCCCAAACCTATGCCTGAGGCATCACAATAAACATCAAATGGTTTCTCGATATCCGGTTGTGCCAAAACCGGAGCTGAGGTTAGGAGGGTTCGCAGTTGGTGAAAAGCCGCATCACACTCAGGAGTCCAGACAAACCTGGTGTCTTTCTGCAGCAACCGAGTCATTAGCTTGGCTATTTTGGAGAAATCCGGGATGAAGCGACGATAATAGCCAGCCAAACCAAGAAAACTCCGGACCTCGTGAATCGAGATAGGAGCCTTCCAGTTCAGTACTTCTTGTACCTTGGCGGGGTCCACCATAATTCCTCCATCGGACAACACATGCCCAAGGAAGGGTACTTCACGAAGCCAGAATTCACACTTACTGAACTTTGCATATAATTGATGTTCACGCAGTCTTGTGAGGACTATACGCAGATGTTCAGCGTGATCCTCCTCATTCACAGAATATACCAAGATGTCATCAATAAATACCACCACAAACTTGTCCAATTCAGGCATAAACACCGAATTCATCAAGTACATGAAGTGTGCGGGGGCATTTGTCAAGCCGAAAGACATAACAAGATACTCATAAAGACCGTATCTGGTAGAAAAGGCTGTCTTTGGAACATCTTCCGGGCGAATTTTAATTTGATGGTAGCCAGATCTTAGATCGATCTTGGAGAAAACTTTAGCTTTAGACAACTGATCGAACAGGATGTCGATACGTGGTAGAGGGTACTTATTCTTGACAGTGACTGCATTGAGAGGTCTATAATCTACGCACATCCGCAACGACTGATCCTTCTTCTTTACAAAGATAGCAGGACATCCCCACGGCGATGAACTAGGACGAATCAACACCTTCTTCAAAAGTTCATTCAATTGCACCTTAAGTTCAGCTAACTCATTTGGAGGCATCCTATAGGGTCTCCTAGAGATGGGTGCGGTGCCAGGCAACAACTCGATTTTAAACTCCACATCCCGATCCGGAGGGAGTCCCGGCAATTCATCGGGAAAAACGTCCGGAAATTCATTTACTACGGAAATTTCAGCCAACGCCTTTGCTTGCACAGCATGAATTTCCCCCGACAATTCAACCTTTCTGGGAAGTTGTACTAGAAAACCCTTTTGATCTGTAGGATCTCTGAGCATAACTACCCGAGCGGATGTGTCAATGAGTACCCCATTCTGACTTATCCAATTCATGCCCAAGATAACATCTATGTCTAAACCAGGTAAAACCAATAGGGCAAGCGAATAACTTCGCCCTTCTATTTCAAACTTAAGGTTCCCCACTACTTTGTTTGTGGAAATATTCCCACTTGCAGCGCTAATACAATAACCCACACCTTCAACAGTATGCAACTTGTGTGCAAATTTAGATGCAAACTTAGGACTGATAAAGGAATGCGAAGCACCTGAATCAAAAAGTACCACTGCGGGGTGTTGGTCAACTAGAAACTTACCAGCGGTGACCACCTCACCAGATGGAATCTCCTCAATGCTGTTATAATGGGCGTGTCCCTGACGACTACCTTGGTTGACATTTTTCTTAGGGTACGGACAGTTCTGGGCCCAATGACTTGGCTTGTTGCAATTCCAGCAAGGCATATTGCTAGGAGGAACACTAGAGCTGCTCTGTCCAGACGTCCCCTTTGGCAGAGCGACGGTATAAGCCTTACGGAACCCCGTTTTTGCAGCAGGCTTCTTCTGCGGCGGACGGAACTTTGTATTCTGAGCAGGTGGGCGAGGGGAAGACCTCGGTGCCGCTGAGGCCCTTGACTGAGAAGCACTTGCCTCAAGGGCCCTTTTACGGCTCTTAGAGGCAGAATAAATAGTATTGTTGTTCTCCTGGGTCAAGGCATCACTGATGAACTCATTGAAAGTAGTACATTTGCTAGTGCCCATAGTTTTCATCAGTTTTGGGCCGAGGCCCCTTTTGAAGCTAGCAATCTTTTTGGCATCGGTATCCACAAACTCTGTGGCATACCTTGCCAGGTTGTTGAAGGACTGCAAGTATTCAGTCAGGCTTTTGTTTTCTTGCGACAGCCTCATAAACTCTGTGTGCTTGATTGCCATAAGACCGGGAGGGATATAATTTCCCCGGAATGCCGCCTTAAACTGATCCCAAGCAATCGGGACATTGGCAGGCAGTGTGGAACGATAGTGGCTCCACCAAATGCAACTGATGGGAAGCATACTCAGTTTTCAGCTCATCAGTTAGGCGTAGCAGACGAAACTTTTGTTCAATGGTATTCAACCACTCGTCAGCCTGCAGTGGTTCTTCCGCTTCCTTGAAGAGCGGGGGCTTTGTATCCAGAAAGTCCTTGAAATCGCTGTACTGATTTGGCTCTGGGCCCTGGCGGCCATGACGAGCCTCTCGATTAGCCAGTTGGCGCATGGCGTCAGCCAACATACGCTGCCCCTCAACCACTGATTGCATCAACTCGGCCGGAGTAGGTGGTGGCGGAGGGGGCGGCTGTTCCTCCTCCTCATTTCCACGACCCCGGCGTAGATTGTACGACATCTGCAAAATGCATAGCCAATGAGCACTGACGATGTGGGAAATTTGTAGATGAATTATTGCGAAATGTCAATCTGACTGTATGAATAGATTTCTCATAATAATTAAGGCACAATAATTCATCACAATCGCACAATCCATTCTAGCGCATCATTTGACGAGATCATACTGGGTAATCCAACAAGATGCTCTTTGGTAAAGGCTCACTCACAGGGAGCACAACGGTTACCGGACCGTTTACGTTGCTATCTACGTGATTTTCGACCTTTTGCACGGTACCTGGATTCGATCTCAAGATTTTTAGTTGACTGTGAAAGGCTACTTCAAACTGACCACAAAGAGACTTCTCAATGAAGAGTTCCATGGTGGATCATGACTAGCCACCTCGATACCTGCGCGTGCCAAGCAGCACAGCCTTATGTCGCGCGCCATAGGAGGCCCTCGGTTTCGTCGCGGCACCGAAGGGTGCTAATCGTGACACCATCATCGAACGCAACATAATAAGACATCAAGTTGTGATCGAAATTAACAGGTTCAAACTACATTTAGGAAACATACGGTTCAACCTTACATCCCAAAGTCAAGTTATTACAAGGCCTCACTCCTTCACAAGGAGGGCACAAAAGACGATCCTAACATTATAGGCACGTGATGACTACTCTAAGCATCATCCTCCGAGTCAGTGTCAAGGATCTCCCCGCCGTCCTCATCACTGATAGGCTCTAACTCCTCGTCTTCTTCTTCTTCTGGCTCTTCCTCTGGTGCTTCTGCAGGTGGGGCATCCTGTGGTCCATCAACCTCCACTTCATCATCATCCTCAACCATGAAGATTCCCGAACCCATGTCCTCATCGACGTTGTTGTTTCGAGGCAGCAGGGGATTAAGCTCGTTGTTCAGGCGGTGCACTTCTTCATGCAGGTTGTCATTGTATTCTTCAGCATTTTCTAACTGTTGCTCGAGCTCAAACTGGCGAGCTCTCAGAACGTTCTCCTCGTGCCAGGCTTCATCCCTCTGTTCCATCACACGGACCAACATGCGTTGACAGTTGCGGTTTGCTACTGTCAACCTCTGGACTGCAAGGGTTTCCTGGTCACGATCATGAATCACTTGCTCCAGTTGCTGACGCGCTGCATTCCTGGCAGCCGTCACTTTAGCCAACTCTGCCCTTAGCCTTTCCACCTCAGTAGGCTCAGGGCGGGGCTCACGTGGAGCGAGCTGATGACGCAGTGCCCTGCCCCCAGTGGACTTACGAGTGGTCCTCTTGGTACGTGCCATCTGTAGCAACAAGATAAGATACGACTTAAAGTGAGGATCATTTAGGGGATACGAAATTTACTTTAGTTGGGAGTACAGAAATTTTTAAGGAGGGAGTAAATGATGTGTATGATATAATTAAACATGATGCATGCACGTTCCGTACGCCCTCTCACCTTAGTAGAAACCTAAAGTTCTAACGCTAGGCGGTGGCATACATACGTTCTCTCATATAAGCGAAACTATCGGTCTACTCGTTACGCTGTTAGTGTACCTGCAGAAAAACTCATTTCAGCCCAACAGTTTCCCAATATATGCACACAAGAAAGCAGTAAATTAAATACTTTCCATATACACATCCCCAGATGTATATACTTCAGTATCAAAGCTACCCGATTGATAGATGCCCACAATTAAGTGCTTTTACATAGTTACATGGTTAAACATGTAAAGATATAAGTCACCAAAACTACTCTCCCCTAGACTGCCGGTTGGACGATCATGCTCTCACAACTCACACTTACCAGAGCGTCGAGGTAATTGATCCATACATTACCACCCAAGTGGATGGCATCCATACAATATCACGCCGTATGGACGACGAAATAAAAACAAACAAGGCCCCCAAGTTAGTCTTTATAATAAGCCACCTAAGAGTTCTTATTTGGGCTAAGGGATGTGATCACTGGCATACCTATAAAATAATTTTTAGAGTTTAACCCTTTTCGCAAACAAATACTTTTGTTTTTAATTACTCGTAAGATGTGTTTAATGTTGAATTATGCTCCGGTACCAGCTGTAACAGAACCGACCAAATTATAAGAGCACAAGTACAAAAACAAGCACCGAAGCGCTCAAATTTTCGAACTTGAGCCCATATAATCCCGGTAGTCAATCGAAACCATGAAGGATTTCAAACCAACTTGCTTACAACCAGGATCGCATCATTCAACATACAACATCATACGATACATTTCACAAGTAGTTCTGGAATAAGTTTACATAAACGGAGTCGCAATTATTATAAACCAAGTTTGAAAGTAGCGGAAGCATAACACACACACTAGTTAATTAAATACTGCCAGTCTGGATGATCGACATCCCGCAAAAGCATGAGGAAAGTACATAAAGACGATCATGCCCTTGTGATCTAGTCATCATCACCCGCAGGGTGGAGACACGTCTTGCAGAATCCCTGATAAAGCATGTCATCTGCAACAGGAGGGAATAAACCCTGAGTACTGGAATGTACTCAGCTAGACTTACCCGTCGAAAACCAGAAATAAGAGGACACCAAGAATTATGCAAGGCTTACACAAGAGGCTAGCTGACATAACATTTTGCATAAAGGCATAAGTAATTGAAACTTTTATAACCTGTACTAGCAGTTATTTTTAGCATTTACCTGTCATCTATCTTAGCACCTGTACTAAACATGCACTTGATTATAATCAAACAACATTATTATTATATCCATAGCAGGTATATCATTATGGCAACATTGTATCATTCCCTTAACCACCAGTTCATTTAATGAGTTCTACGTTGCTGCTGCTCAAGTCAAGTGCTCACTAACCGGGAGCGACGGCGATTCGAATCGAATTCCTATCCAGCTGGAGGGGTATTTCTAACACTCACCGCGCAGGCCCCTGCCAGGGTCGCACAAGCCACCGTTTCATATGATTCAGGAATCGCGGGTCCGAATAATGTCGCGACCCCAAGGGCGACACTCTGCCAGGTGATAGGGACTTTAACCCCCCCTTGGTCTCACGCCAATGTCCCCAAGCACATCCTTTCTCTCCTCCAAGAAGCAACCTACCATTCGATTCCCGGCCTGAATCACATTACTCGGCTTCGCGGTCGGAACGACTTATCCGGCCAACTAAGTGTTAGACTGCGTTCAACATGACTCAAGGACGTACAGCGAATCGGTCCTTAAATGACTCAGACGGGCATAGCTCCACACCCAAGACGTGAAGTGTCTTGCGGCTGTACTATCGAACTCCCGCCCGGTCTAAATTTTATTTTTAAGCATGGTTCCATCCACGATAGCCATAAAGCCACTCGTGACTCCTTCCTACATCTCGCGGATGACCGGAAATCACCCGACTTCTACCGTACTAAGCAGGGCTAAGCATTGACACGTGCCTAAACCTAATATAGGATTAAGTACGATATCTGGACAAGGACAGGTATAATGCAACAAGTGTTTCCATATAACTCCTACAACTTAATGCATTAAACAATTAAAAGTACTCAAGATTAATTTATAAAACAGTAGGTACAGCATGCACCGGGGCTTGCCTTTCAGAAAGGTTGCGGGCCGGTAGTCTGGACACTCAGGAAGGTCGTCTGCGGGCACTCCTTCGCCTGCTGGATCCTCGGGCTCCTGCTGCTCCTGGTCCTCCTCCGGAATCACAGGCTCGAATTCGAGGAGAGTTACCCCCTCCGGTGCACCTATTGCATGAATGCACAATAAATATAATGGATGCATAAATGGGTACAACATGCTCGGAATGAAATGCATTTCAGAATAAAATACTCTATTCAAGTTATTTTATTAGTACGTGCAAATCTCTTCTCCAGTAGAGAAGTACTCACCTAATCTACTTAACCTAAGATAAAGCTGCTCATCCTCAGTTAAGGCCCTAACACCTAACAATTCCAAAAGTAGCATGTCTTAGGATATCACACCATATAAATCAGCAAAACATCACAGTAAGCATTCTGGACAACAGCTACTTGTTTTTTATCACAACTGGAGATTTACAATTCCAAAAGATATGATCTAAGACAATCTGGAAAGCCTAAGAAATGCACTACAATTCATTTTCAGACCTCAACTCCAAACTCCTAAGTTTTCCATGTCAAACTTCACAAGTTCCAGAATCTGTCCTCTCAAAACAGAGAGTAGCAGATTTTGAACTGCCACTTTAAACAACAGTAACTCTCAAACTACTAAGCCAAATGCTTCCAAATTTTGACACAAGCTAGTTCATCAAGTTTACTCCAACTTTGGTATTTACAAGTTCTCCAGCAACCAATTTTATCAAAGCCAAATTTAGAATTACTACTAGCTGTCCAGAAAACCTAAAATTACAAAGGTTAAACATTTATTGATGTGGCAAACATTCTCTAAGACCAAACTAATACTACTACAAGTTCACCAATGTCACAAGAACACCAGAAAGTAAGGTGTGCCCACCTAGAATATTTATTTAAACCCATTTCTTAATTTACTTAAGTAATTAAGTGGAATTTCAAACATATATGTAAACTGCTCCTAAAATTCTACAAAAATTACAGGGGACTCTCTGACCCAACAAGAGACTACTGTAAAAATTTGAACTCAATTTATTCACAGAAACTCTCTGAACAAAATTCACAAGCCCAAAAGGCTGATTTTTGTATAAATAACAAAGCATAGTAAAAAGTGTCAAACAACAGATTTCTTAATTTTCTTGGACAGTCTAGGGTACCAAGACATTCTCCAAAAAGTTATATGAACATTGCACATGTAGAAAAATTACAAAAATTCATTTAAACATTTCCTAAAATAACAAGATAGCATTATAACTTGAAAAGTACTTAAGCACTGATGCCCAAATTTTTACCAGAGCTAGGGCTAGCATAGAGTAACCTACCCACCAAATTTCATGATTTATGGAACACTACAGCTCAAGTTATAAATTTAACAAATTTGCATGCATTCCAAAACACATTTAAAGGATCTATTTAAATATCCCAAAAACTAATCATCACTTAGCAAACTCATATTTTTATAAAATACTACACCTCATGCAGATTCTAACAAAATTTATCTCATGATTTTTGGATCATTAAAACCCGAGATCTATATTTTTCCAACTTGTACAAAAAATCAGTGACAAAATAAAGAAATGAAATAAATCCCATTTGAAACTGGGCGGCCCGGCTTGCTAGCGCGGCCCAGCCAGCGCGCGGCCTGCCTCGGCGCCCCGCCCGCGCGCGCGGCGCTGACAGTGCGGGCCCGCAGGCCAGAGAGAGAGAGCGAAAGGGGAAGACGGCCGCGACTCCGGCGAGCTCAAGCTCGCCGACGACGGCGCCTCCGGCGACGAAAGGAGCACCAACGGCTTCCCCGTGACTTCCCGCATCGACCAAACCTAGATTTGCTGAACCTATCCCACCCTAGCTACGACGGCCATGGCGACCGCGGCTCGGAGGCGGCACCCGGTGGTGGTCCGGCGAGCTCCGGGGGTCAGGGACCTAAGTGAGGTGTGCTACGGCTTCCTGAGGACATGGCGGACCTCTCCATGCCACGGAAAAGGACGGAGGTGGAGCGAGTGCCGCTGGCCGTGTGAGCACCGCACCGGTGGCCATGGCGCGGCGGCGCACGACGGTGTTCCGACGTGTACCGGCCATCCCATCCGGTAACGTCATCACCTAGGCTTCTCTACCCGACCCGGAACCCAAAACATGTACTAGTGAGAATGGAGGATGACCGTAGGGAGCTGGCCACGGTGAGCCGCCGCGCGGACAGTGCGCCGGCGAGGACTCACGGTGGCGGAAACCAAAATTCGCTCTCACCTCTACACAATCCGGTCAAGCAACGGTTGGAGGAGGTGGAGGGGATGCTGGTGGAGCGGTGGACGGGATTTGGAGGACGGTGGTGCGACGGTGAGCTTGCACAAGCACGGGGCGGGCTGCGGCGGCAATGGCGCCTCCGTTTTCCGCCTCGATGAACCCGGCCAGAGCGAGAGTGAAGGAGAGAAGAGTGAGCGCGAGTGTGGGGGTGGAGGTGTCGGCTCGGTCTTCATCTCCGCGCCTGGGCTCGCGACGTGGAGGCGACGGCAGAGCTCGGACGCCACGCGGCCAAGCTGTTCTGCCCGAGCGCCACGACACGGTCGTTGTCTGAACCTTGAACCCGACGACTTCGGCGTCCATTGCCCGACTGACGGCCAAAGTTCCACCGATGCCCGTTCCAAATCTAGCCGGAATTAGTGCTAAGTGTTAACAGCAATTTGGTAGAGCTATGTGAGGGCAACAAAATTGTCAATTGGAGCTTAGACTGGTTCGGCCTAGATTTGAAACTACAGAGCTCCAAAGTGGGTCACCCGAAAACTGAAACCCAGTTTCAGTCACTAAGCCGACTAAAACCCTATTTTCACGACACAAAATCTCCTAAACTATTGAGAACCAGGTGATGGTGATATTGACAATGTTGTAGAGCTATGTGTGGACAACAACTTTGTCAATTGGCTCCAGGACTGGTTTGGCCTAGTTTGTGAGTTACAAGTTGCTAAAGTGAGGTACAGTGTAACTGAAAAGTCCAATTTCCAGACTTAGAATTTTTCTAAGTGTTGATCACCACTCAAGCTGACTTGTGGGCCATTTTTGAGCATGCTCTGGTCATTTTCATGAGATGGCCATATTAGAACTTTTGTTCCTCATGAAATTCTCTACAACTTTACTTAAGGTTGCTTCTCCATGCAAGATTTCTAAGCTAGACTTTTTAACTGGTCAAACTAGAGCCTTCTAGGGTCAAATGGTGGTCAACTTCTCTTGGAGGGCAAATTTGTAATTTTGGTCAACATGAAACTTGTTCCAAATGTTACCCTAAGTATAACTAAGGTGTTGTAGGTCATGATTGGCTACCTTACCTTTTTGTTACACCAACTATCAAATACTTCATGAAATAAATCAAACAAACCCTAGAATAATCACATGTGTTGCATCACATAAAATAACAAACATGAATGATGCATGCTTATGCTTATGCAATGCAAATGCAATGCAATTAAGGACTAAACACTTGAAGTGTTACACCATCTGCCGTAGCGGATGCAGAGAAGCTTGTTAGACACTGCGCCAATTGTCAGTTTTTCTCAAAAAGAGTTCACATGCCAGCCCATGAGATCTAGACCATACCAGCCTCTTGGCCCTTTGCGTGCTGGGGACTAGATATGATCGGATCCTTCAAACCAGCACCAGGTAACTTCAAGTTCGTATTCGTGCTGATTGATAATTTTTCCAAATGGATAGAGTACATGCCATTGGTCAAGGCATCTTCCGAAAAAGCAGTCGAGTTCCTCGACCATGTCATCCACCGCTTCGGTATACCCAACAATATCATTACAGACCTAGGGATTCAGTTTACCGAGAACATGTTTTGGGACTTCTGTGATGAAATACGTCTCGGTGGCACATCCTAGAGCTAATGGACAGGTCGAGCGGGCTAATGGAATGATTCTGGATGCATTAAAGAAAAGGATGTACAGAGAGAATGACAAAGCCCCTGGACGGTGGATTAAGGAGTTACCAGCCGTGGTCTGGGGACTTCGGACACAGCCTAGTCGCAATACTAGTGTCTCTCCATATTTCATGGTTTACGGCGCCGAGGCTATGCTCCTAGCAGACATTGAATTCCGGTCACCTCGGGTCGAGAACTACAATGAAGATCAAGTTACTGAACAATGTGAGCTCAAGGTGAATAGTGTAGCGGAACGACGCCTTGACTCCTATATCCGCACGGCCAAGTACTTAGCTATGTTACGAAGGTACTACAACAAAAATATTCAGGAACATTTCTTTGTGGTCGACGATATGGTATTGAAATGGAAGACTAGCCAAGATGGTGTCCCTAAGTTGGCAACTCCATAGGAAGGGCCATACATCGTCAAGGCTGTTACATGACCTACCTCGTACAGACTTGCAAGACTTGACGGCACTGACGTGCCTAACTTCGTTCATATCGACAAGCTTAGGCGTTTTTACCCCTAATTCTCAATTACAGATATGTATCTTTTTTCTGTACTTTGGATTCATATCGACAAGCTTAGGCGTCTGTTCGAATTCAGTTGACTACACTTGTTTACATTGTTGATCCTACAACTACAACACCTTTTTAAAACAGTAGTTATCATGTCATCTTTCACATAACTATCCAAGTGATTCATCAATATTACTACGATGAAGTAGCTCAAGTCAAGTGTTCACTATCCAGTGAATGATGGTGATTCGAATCGATTATTAACCAGCTGGTAAGTTATTCCTCACACAAACCTCACTCACCCGCTAAAGTGAGGTGTTGGTCGCCGAGTCAACCATTCAGGTAAAGTCGCGAGCTTGCCAGGAACCACTTGTACCCGGGGGCCGCCCGACTGCTCTTTGGCCTTATCATCGTGCTCCCGTATCCTGCCACTACTGCTCTGGTACAGTGCGTTGCGGGCAATCCACTCGGCCCGAATAATCTCCCAGTTTCGCGGTCGGAAGGTACTTTATCCGGCCAGCTAAATGTGAGGCATGCGTTCAACATGACCCGAGGGACAACAACGGACGGTCCTTAATCGACACGGACAGAAAACACTACAGTCCGAAACCCTGCAAGTTTCCGCCCGGTCTCAAATTCATTTCACACTTAGTTATACCATGACTTCATAGTCATCCAAGCAGATCCAGGTAACCACCTATAGCTCGCAGGTGACAGGAAATCACCCGACTTCTACCAGTCTAAGCAAACTAAGCATTGACTCGACTGCGGATACCAGGGTAACAAGGATATAGTATAACAAAGGTAAGCAAGGTATAATGCAGCAACATTTGCAAACAACTCCTAAACGTAATGCATCAAATTAAGTAAAGTTAATAATAAATTATTTGCAAACCGGGAGAGAAATGCTCCGGGGCTTGCCTCTCTCGAAGGAGCTCGGACGGTGATCGGGGCACTCCGGGAGATCTTCACCGACCTCCTCTTCGGCTTCTGTCACCTCCTGCTGCTGCACCTCGAGCTGCTCCTCTAGCTCCTCGGGTAAGACGACTGAGTTCTCGGTTTGCGATCCTGTATGATGCAATGCGCGTGAGTGATTATGCAAACGTGCATCGAAGGAGATGAATGCAATGAATATGTTGAAATGCAAGGTAGTCAACATCATCCAAGAAACTATACACTACAAGCACATGTCATCTACTGCATTCTCTTCTACTACTAACATGTCAAGTTAACATATCTTATGAAATGCTTCAAAGATACACCAAAGCTTTACTAATTTCTTAATCGCACTTAAAGCAACACTTGCTTAAACCATAAATAATAATAGGTTTGAATAGCAACATATATTTCTGATGCTCCTAAAAATCTAAGAAAATTTCAGTAGCATAATACTACCCTAAATAGACTACCATAAAAATTTCATGACATTTGGATAAGTAAACTATCCTATACAAAAATGACAAGCTATAGCAAAAAAATGAGCATGAAATTACTTTGTACTATGAAAAGTGTCAAACAACAGAACTAATATTTTTCCTAGGTTCTTCATGGAATATAATGACTGTACAAAAATTATCACATGCATGTTTTATACAAAGTTTGCTCTCTAGCAAAAATAACAAAAATCAGCCATTAAAGGCACTTGAACTACACCTCAACATTTTTCCATAGCACATGCATGAAACATATTTTTCCTAGGAAGTGCATGATATATGAAGATTAACAAACTTGAAATCATATTTTTCTGATACACATAGGATTTACTAGTCATTTTACAAGATATCAGCAATATCAAGGATTAATTAAAGCTCTACAGAAAAGTATCCCAAAAATGACATGCAATATTTTTAGATTGTAGATCTGGTTCCAATGAGTTCATAGAAATTTATTTCACAATTTTTGGAGCTCAAATGAATACAAAAACATTTTCCACAACATCCTTTATTATGAATAATAAAAGAAAACAGAAAACGATTTTTATTTTTAAAACTGGGCCGGCCCGGGGAAGTAAACCGGCCCATGGCCGTTCTCGGCCTGGTCCACGTGCGTGGGGGAAAACGAGCGAGCAGGCCCGCTCGGGCTTTGGCCCATGGCCGTTCTCGCGAGGAGGCCGGGCCGGGAGATGCCGGTGGCGACGGTGATCGCAACGGCGTGGCCACGCGACGACCGGCCGGTGGCCATTGCCGACCACGCCCGGGTGTGGAAAAGCGAGCAACAGGTGCGCGGGGAGGAGGCGGACCCGTTTTCGGTGATAGAGAAGCAAGAGGGGTAGCGGGGAATCACTCCCGCGGGAGGCCGCGCGCGGTGGCGCCATGGCCGCCGGCGGCGGATGCATGAAATCCGCACCTGCTTGGCTCGGGTGACAGCAACAAGGTGCGCACGGGGTGTCGGAGAAGGAAGCGAAGGTGGGTGCACGAGAAGGCGAGCTATGGCGGCTCACCGTCGGCCAATTTGGCCGGCGGGTGCGGCGGTGGCGGCGCTCGCGCGGTGAGGTGCTCGCGCGGCACTGAGCGGAGGAAGGCCAAGGCGGGGAAATTCGGAGAGGGAGGGTGGATGCGGAGCGCAGGCGATTTAGAAGCGTGAGGCGTGCGCTGGCGGGGGCCACCGACGGCCAGCTGTCGACGGCGAGCGGCGCATGCCGGCCATGGGGCGCGCGGTGTCTGCGCGGGCGCGTGCGTGTCGCGGCGAGCGCGGGCGAGCGGGCGGGAGGAGGCGACCGAGCGGACGCGTGCCGGGCCGAGGCGGCGGCTGCGGCGCGTGCGCGCGCGGGGTGGCGCGGGCCAATTCGGCCAGCGGGCCGAAAGCGAGGCGGCGGCCCGTTTAGGTTAGAAATTGGTTTTTCAAATTATTATTTTCAAATAAATTCAAATAAAAATTTTCAAATCTCATTTTGAGCAAGAAAAGGACCTTTTCTGAAAATGACCCAAAAACAAAAGTTGCTTAGAATTTAATTCTCTACAACTTTGCTTTTAAGACCAAAGTCCAAATCTGGATAGATTTTGATTTTTAGAATAAAAGCTAATTTAGAGAGGATTTTTGAATATTTTCAAATAACATTTTTAAAACAAATCTTTGACAAAACTTTGAGTGATTTAGTGGCTCCAAAAATTTTCCTTATCATTCTAAGTGATATGAAATTTATAGTTGCATAAATTTGATGAGTGTCATTATCACATTATCACAACATGTTATGCAATACTAGTTTCCACACTTTTTATTTTACTAAAGGTACACCCTAAGCACATATAATTATGAATGCCATGACATGTTCTGCTCATGATTGCAATGCAAATGCTTGCGTAACACCGGAGTGTTACATTCATCTCCTCTGACCGCAGCTCGTCAGCTCGCTCCACCCCGACCTCCCTGGGATAACTAGCTTCTACGCGAGCAATATCCAACAAAGGGTAGTGGGTATGTACCAAGCTAAGTACATGGGCACCCACATACTCCTTGATGTCCTTCATCCATTGTTGGAGCCATCCCTAGACTTTTTGGGATTTCTCAACCAGCCCTATTTTTGGTGCCTCCGCTCCAGCTTCGGTGGAGTCGGGGCTAATGATGTCGAGCACTGGTGCGATCCCTTTTGCCATCTCTGCGCAAGCGTGCTTCCAAGTTTCTCGCTCCGTGATGAGCGTCTTGCATTTGCCATTAAGGGCTTCTTGCTCCGTCATAAGCTTGCTGCACTTCTAGGACCACGCCTTGATCTTTTTTGCACCAGCCTGGTTCTGAAGCTCCAGGTCATCACAATCTTTCTTCATCTTCTCAAGGTGCATTTTGGCATTTTTCTCTATGGGCTGATTCTTTGATACTCCATCATGGTGAATCGCCCACAACCGCTCACACGATGACTGGGGTCATCCAAAAGCTCTACCGGATGATCATCAAACTTCCAATCACCACCGAGCCATCTAGGTGATGGCGATCACCAAGAGTAACAAGCACAAACTCTCACTTGACCATGATAAGCCTAATGATAAAGGTGGATGCACACTTACTACTCTCTATGCACTAATGAGGTCCTTAATTTTGGATTATCAAATCTCAATCACCCCACTAGACTCTTGTAATCCCTTGTACTCCAAAGGTGTTTCTCAGCTGAACAAATGAGCAAGAGACCTCCCATGGATGAGTGGGATAAGTATTTATACCCCTCATGCAAAACATAATGGTTGGAGGCCAACTCAGCAAGTATCAGGGTGACAGGACGCGTCGGTCCTTCTGACTAGAAGCGCCAGTCAGTTCAACTCGTGCACAGTGAGCAAACTTGTCAGAACTAGCCGTTTCTTCTGACCAGACTTTGACCAGTGTCCGGTCATCACCTACTGACGCGTTCAGCCATCTTTTTTCCTCTATGGATGCTCTCTGTAAATGACCTGACACTGAGAGCCCAGCGTCCGGTCAACTATAGTTCAACATCCGATTGCTCCTGCACTGCTTCTGCGCACTACTGTGCACTAATCGGACTTTGACCCTATGTCCGGTCAACGTTTTTCCAGCGTTCGGTTAGTAGAAAACCCTTTCATTCACTTCCAATTCAACATCTTTGTGAATGATTTTGATTCCGATCAATCTTAGGGCAAACCTTGAGCTACCTAGTGTTAAGTTTGATAAGTGTGCACCACATCTAAACCATTAGACTCACCTAGGTCAAGCTACTAGTTCATACCCCCCTTAATAGTATGGCCAAAGGAAAAATAAAGTCCTAAACTACTCTAAGTGTCTCTCCAACATCAAATGACACTTAGAACTAGTTCGTCCTTAACCTTGTCGTCCATCCTTTGAAAACCAAAATGATTTCCATCGATAGGAGCATGAATACCATAATTGCCCAATCAATTTCCATTACCATGACCTAACTTAACTTGCCTCTGCAAAACACACATTAGTCATAGTAATCTCATGTCGTCATTAATCACTGAAAACCAATTAGGGGCCTAGATGCTTTTAATCTCCCCCTTTTTGGTGATTGATGACAACACAACCTTGAGTATGTATAAGGAAAGAGTGAGGTTTTCAACATGCTTGGTTCATATAAGCATTTGACAATAAGAACAAAAGGGGTTAGGCATGCTTATATGACCCAAGCCAACACAATGTACTCACAAGATATGAAATAAGCATGAGTACAAAAAGTAAAGCTCATTTGAATCAAAGTATAACGTAGAAGCAAAGCAAATGAGCATAACCAAGTGACATGACACACACACACACACACACTATATATATATATATATATATATATATATATATATATATATATATATATATATATATATATATATATATATATCAAAATAGAGACCACACATGTCACATATCACAATCACATGTATATCACATAGCACAATGCATGAAAGTGAACGTGAATTCATGAAGTATCAACACACAAAAGAATCAAGTCCATCTCACATGCTCCCCTTAAATCTAACATACTCGCTCCCTCTCCCCCTTTGGTATCAAGCACCAAAACCTAAGGGTTAGACAGTGGGGTAGGAGCAGACGAGTCAGGCGCTGTGGTGCGGTGAGAGATCTGAAACTGAGCTGTATCATCCTCTGACTCTAAACTCTGAGCGGTCTGACCCTCGGTCACTAGAAGTGGATGTGAAGCGGTCTGGGTCTGCCTAGCCTGTGGCTCTGAAAGTGACACAGTAGGAAGTGGAGCCACAACTGGCATTGTCGCTGTCACTAAAACCTCAAGGGTAGGAGTGACTGTTTGAGGCAGCTCGGATGAAGCAACAGACAACGGAATTGTCTCAGTAGTCCTAGTGACTGGAGCAACTGTGGTAGGAGCAAGGGCTCTAAACTCTAGTGGTGTAGGCTGTCCGGTGAGCTCACTAAAGGTAGCACCTAAACTCCTAAAGATAGGGGTGTCCGTCACTAGCACAGAAGTGGACTAAGTAGGAGTGAAGCCCGTGACTAAAGGAGTAAAGTGCGGACCCTGCTCTGGCCCTAGTGAAGCAAACCACTGAGACACCTGCTCTGTAGGGGAGGCAAACTGAGGAGCTGACTATCCCTGACTCTGAAGTCCACTGGGTTGTATAGCTAGAGTCACTAGAGTAGTGGTGGCAGGCTGACCTATCAGTAGTGAGGGCTGCTAGGGAGCGACTCCTATAGCAGTGAATACATGCTGCATGAAGCCAAGTAATTGCTGCTGCTAAAACTGATCCTAATGTGCCTAAACCTAAGCAATAGCAACTATGGTCTCCTATGCCTGACGTGCCTGGTCCTGCCTCATCTACTCAAGTACAACTAGAAGTGCTAGGTCTATCTGTGACTGCTATTGTGGAGCTAAGATAGAGCCACTATCCTCTATCATATGGACTTGGTGGCATCTACGGAATCAGCTGATAGTCATCATCTAAGCTATCACTCAGGTCGCTCTTGACCTCATCCTCCTGCTATGCATCTAGCTGCTCCTCCTCTATCTCAGCAATGGCCCTGATGGCCTCATCCTGCTCATCTATAGTCTCTGGCACCTCCGGTCTATGACTCAGATGACTAGGAGTACTCTCATGACTGTGATGAAACATCTAGCTCATGTTGTACTATGGGAACTCTGTAGTAGCCCCATTCAACTCGGCCACTGTCTCTGGAGTCATATATGAAACTGCCTGTCAAATAAGGAAAGTGATCCAGTGAGCATATGGCAACTAACGGTGACCTTTGAAGCCCTCTGCTAGTGTGTCCTCCATCTCTGAGAGCATCATATCCCAAATGTCAAAGACTATCTGAGAAACCAGGTAATGCACTACTCACAACTAAATGCGAGTCAGTACCTCGTGGTAGCCAACCCTTGGAAGTAATGTCCACCTCATAGCTACCTCAAGGATCTGAGCTATAGGGGTAAGGTCACGTGGTGTCCTGCTTGATCCCTCTCCAAATGGCTTAGTGAGACATGGCCTGACAAGATCTGTGGGTGGTACTCGCCCGCCATGAGGACGTCTCGGTGGCTCTGTCTGTCCATAGCAAATCTCATAGATCTGAATAGGAGACTCTAGAAGCCTCAGTATCTCTTTGGCCCTAGAGGTCTAGAGCCTATAGTCATAGCCTCTAAAAGCAAAGTGTATAAACCTGTGCTTGGGGTCTATCCACAAAGAGGAATAGAACTCTCTAACTCACTCTAGAACATATCGGCCAGCCCATCCAAGATGGTCTATCAGTCCTGGCAGGTAGCTGAGGTAGGGACAAATCTGCTCTCCTACAACTACCACTATGGACTCAATGGAGCACACTCTCTATGACCTGAATGCCACCCACTATTAAGGTAGGCATTGTAGGGAAGTCCTCCTGCACCATAGTGTAGAACCTCTCTAACGCATGCTCATCCCGCCTCGGCAAAAACCAATCCCCAAACTATACGAAATGAAGCTACTGCACCTACCTGGCTGTAGCTGCCCTTAGGTCCAAGTGTACCACTGGAGGTGAACCTTGAGGTCTACGAGGTGGGCGAGAGCCGTGTCTCTGTCTCTATGGCTTGGGTGACACCTAGGTGCGTGTCTGACTAGGGCATCGAAGCTATGGCTGTGCTACCTGCTCTGCCTCCTCAATCTGCTCTCCCTATTGTGCCTCCTCTATCTCCTCTACCTGCTACTCTATCTCCCCCTGAGCCTGACTCTCCTCTACATGAGGATCCTCTGTTGCATCCTACAGAGAGACATGCCATCCTCCAAGCATGATAGTACCATGTGGACTACCATGCCTAGCCTCAAGCTCCTCCACTGTGGCCCTCTAAGCTAGTGACAACTGATCAGCAATACGAATGCCACTACCTCTCCACCTCTCTCAGCATGCTCAGTAGTTGCTGCTACTGCCACTGCTCTCTCGGCCTCTGTCACCACGCTTGTGCTTCTTCTTTGTGGTTGTATTCTATGGCCCCTTCACCTTTTCCTTCACTATCAAACGAGGTGGATGCCTCTCATCATCACCAAGACCACCCCTACATTCTTGCAATGAACCATGACTAACAACTACGAGAACAACTGACACAAAAGATCAACTGTCAATCAAGAACTCCTCCTGACTCACTGCCACTGACAAGATCAACTGCAAGAACCACTGTCACTCAAGAGGCTTGGCCTCTATTCTGTACTCATGGGCTTGGCCCCGAGTGAATCTGTCACTGACAACTGACCAAGGGATCTTGCTCCCCAAACTCGTTGCATACGATAGAGTAGAAGGTATACTTATAAGCAACATATTCTAGAGAAGAGTTAATCCTTTTGGAAGCAAGCAAGAGATGAGACAAAGAATGGAGGGGCTTACTACCTGAGAACAAGACCAAGACCTACAAAGGGGTAAGGAGTTGATCATGGGAGCACCACACGGAGATTTGGCAAGGTCACTGGATGCCTGGAGATTGCACTACAAGAGGATGGGTAAGATTTGGATAAACAAACTAGAGTGGCTGAGGCAAAATACTGAGCACCTAGCGTATGGGGAAGGTGTGCTCACCTAGATGGAAGGGCATCAAGCAAGGGATCGCTAGAGGAGCGGCGTTGGACTCCAAGAAGGAGCACGTGAGGTCATTGGGGACAAAGGAATCGACGGCACACGCAGGCGCAAGGGGGTTGCGGGCGCGGGATGCGTGGGCAGCCACGATGGCGAGGACATGAGTGCGGCGGCGCAGTGGTGCACGGGCACGGAGGTACGTTGACTGGAGGAAAAAGTGGTGGCGTGGCAATGGAAAGAGCACAGTTGTGGCGGCAGATTAGGGCTCGCGATGGTGGCGCACGGAAGGAAAGAGAGGGGTGCTGTAACAGAAAGGAGAGAGAGTGGTGCGGGTCCCATGCGTTAGTAGAAGAAAAAAGAAATTTACCATGCCTATGATGTTTCGACTGAACACGTCTCTTATAATGACCTAACACTGCTCCCCTGAGTCCGGTCAGGTACAGAGAGGTCCAAAAAGCCACAAATCATGATCGAACACGTCCAAGGCACCATGACCCGACGCTGCTCAGAGTCTGATCATTCACTGTGTCCTTCCTTGTGTTGATAGGATGCGCCAGTGACTTTTTGATAGTACTCGACCTGACGCTAGTGAACACTATTCATCATCCAGTCACTTTGGCTATAGCATCTGCCTGATGCACTAACCGGACGCTGCACTTGCGGGTCTAGTCCCTGCATCCGGTCCCTCCTCAGCTTCTTTTTCACCTCCTTTTGACGTGACACTTTCTCTCAATCAAGTCCCAACTTCAATAAAACTCAAATAAGCACCAATTGGGACAGATATGAGAGACCTCTCTCAAACCCTCAAAATTTTCAAAATATTTTGCCATAGATATCTTTTTAGCAAAATAGGCGACAAAACAGGTGAGGAGCAACATGTGGCCACACAATAGGGTTTATAACCAGTAGGAGCTTCAAATGCTCTCCCTATTTGTGGATGAACGCAGTGGATGCCCAAATGAAAACCAAAAAGAAATGACAAAGCAACACACATGCATATGCAATGCAATACAAGAAAGGAAATCTAGTTGCTTGTCAAGTTTGATCCAAGGTTAAGCTTTTTCACATGGTTTTCAGCGGTTATCTTAACCATGTTAGACAAGCCCTAAGTGCACTACTAAAAATTGAACATGTTTTATATTACAATGCAATGCAAGGATCAAGAAAAGCTCATTTTTTAGTGAAGTTACTTAGGTCAAGCACATTGAGCTCATTCCTCAACCGACAGAACATAGCCTCATCCAACGGTTTTGTGAAGATATCCGCCAATTGATCTTCTATCCTTATGCCTTCTAGTGAAATATCATTCTTAGCAACATGATCTCTAAGGAAGCGATGATAGATATCAATGTGCTTAGTGTGAGAGTGTTGAACTGGGTTATTAGCAATTTTTACTGTGTTCTCATTGTCACACAAAAGAGGTACCTTTTCTGGAACTACACCACAGTCTAGAAGAGTTTGCTTCATGTAAATGATTTGTGCACATCAAGCTCCTGCGACAATGTACTCTGCCTCGATGGTGGACAGGGCCACACTATTTTGCTTCTTAGAGGTCCAAGACACTAGTGATCTACCAAGCAAGTTGCACCCTCTAGATGTGTTTTTTCTATCAATTTTGCAACCGGCATAATCCGAATCGGAATAGCCAACTAGTTGGAATCTAGCTCCTTTGGGATACCAAAGACCAACTTGGTGTGTGTTTAAGGTACCTAAGGATTCTCTTAATGGCAACTAAGTGAGCTTCCTTAGGACTAGCTTGAAATCTAGCTCACATACAGACACTAAACATGATGTTGGGCCTAGATGCGGTCAAGTATAACATGCTACCAATCATAGAGCGATAGAGAGTTTGATCAACCGATTTATCTCCCTCATCTAGGTCGAGATGTCCATTTGATGACATAGGTGTCTTGATTGGCTTACATTCATCTATTTTGAACCTCTTGAGAAGTCCTTGATGTACTTTTCTTGAGAGATGAAAATGCCTTCTCTCATTTGCTTGACTTGAAAACCAAGAAAGAATGTAAGCTCTCCAATCATAGACATCTCAAACTCCTTCAACATCAATTCACCAAACTCTTTACAATAGTCTTCAATTGTTGAGCCAAATATGATATCATCAACATATACTTGACAAATGAAGATTTCTCCATTAAGCTTATTGGTGAATAGTATGGTGTCGACCTTCCCAATGGTGAAGCCCTTCTCAATGAGGAAATCCTAAAGACACTCATACCAAGCTCTTGGGGCTTGCTTTAGCCCATATAGTACCTTGGACAACCTATAAACATGATTAGGATATCTAGGGTCTTCAAACCCGAGAGGTTGATCAACATAGCTAGTTCATTTATGAAGCCATTTAAAAAAGCACTTTTAACATCCATTTGATATAGTTTTATTTCATAATGCGATGCGTATGCAAGAAGGATACAGATGGCTTCAAGTCTTGCAACCGGTGCAAAGGTCTCTCCAAAATCTAAGCCTCCAACTTGAGAGAACCCCTTTGCAACTAGCCTTGCCTTGTTCATCTTGCTTGTTGTGGAACACCCGCTTTGTTCTAATGATTCTTGCATCTTGTGGTCGCTCTTCAAGTGTCCAAACTTTATTGCGAGTGAAGTTGTTCAACTCCTCGTGTATGTCATTCACCCAATCCGGATCTTGAAGAGCTTCTTCTACATTCTTAGGTTCAATAAAAGAAACAAACAAGTGATGTTCAATAAATGAAGCAAGTTTTTGAGAGCGAGTCATTACACCCCTTGAAGGACTCCCTATGATGAGATCTTGTGGATGTGCTTGAAGTAGAGGCAAATTTCTTCTATCATCCACTTGGGGAGGAGGTTGTGGAGCATCAACATCTTAAGCTTGTGCCACCATTTGGTCATGGGAGACATGAGTATCTTTATTTTCTACTCTCCCATCTTTACCATCATCTTGTGGCACACTTGATGAAGAGGGTGGATCAATCACATGCACTTCATCTTCATCATTTTTAGGTTCGATGTCTATAACTAGAAGATTCTTTATGGCCTCGCTCAATGGTTCATCACCTACATCATCAAGATTCTCATGTGCTCCTTGGGAGCTATTAGATTCATCAAACTCCACATCATATGTTTCTTTAATCAAGCCAGTGGCATGATTAAATACTTGATATGCTTTGGACTTTGATGAGTAACTAACAAGAAAATCAATAGCACAACATCTTTAGAACTTTCCTAGATGTTGCCGCTTCTTACAGATATAGCATTTGCAGCCAAACATCCAAAAGAAGGATACGTCCGGCTTCTTTCCACTGAGCAACTCATAAGGGGTCTTGCCAAGAAACTTTTGGAGAAATAGACAGTTGGATGCATAGCATGTGGTGTTGATAGCTTCTGCCCATAGAGCTTTGGGTGTATTATACCCATCAAGCATTGTTCTAGCAAGGGAGATTAGTGTCCGGTTCTTTCTCTCGACTATACCATTTTGTTGAGGAGTGTAGGTTGCGGAGACCTCATGCTTGATCCCAACTTCATCACAATATGCTTCAATGTTTGTGTTGTCAAATTCTTTTACATTGTCACTTCTTATCTTCTTAAGCTTTACTTTGAATTTATTTTATGCTCTCTTGGCAAACTGCTTGAAACATGCGACCACTTTAGTCTTGTCATGAAGGAAGAACACCCAAGTGTATTTGGAGTAGTCATCAACTTTCACAAGACAATAAAAATTGCCTCCCAAACTCTTGTAAGTTGTTGGTCCAAATAGATCCATGTGGAGAAGCTCTAGCACTCTTGTTGTTGACATGCAAGCTTTGGTTGGATGAGTGTTTGCAACTTAATTGCTAGCTTGACATGCACTACAAAGCTTGTCCTTCTCAAATTTCATATCATTCAAACCTCTCACCAATTCATACTTTATTAGCTTCTTGAACGAGCTCATCCCAACATGTGAAAGCCTTCTATGCCATAGCCACCCAAGTGAAGTCTTGGTGAATAAGCATGCCTTCAAGTTAGCATCTTCGGAGATGAGGTCAACTAGATAGAGATTGTTGTATCTAAAGCCTTTGAATATCACTTGTTCATCATCCTTCTTTGACACAACCACTTCTTTCTCGGTGAATAAACATTGAAAGCCAAGATCACACAATTGTCCAATGGATAGCAAGTTGAAACTCAATGAAGCAACATATAGCACATTTGATATTGAGTGGTCATTTGATATAGCAACTTTGCCCAACCCTTGTACTTTGCCCTTTGAATTGTCACCAAATGTAATTCTTTCTTGACCATCCACATCTTCATCTAGTGAGGTGAACATATGATGATCACCGATCATATGTTGAGTGTAACCACTATCAATAACCCAATGACTTCCACCGGTCTTGTAGTTCACCTACACACATAAGAGATCAAGCTTGTTGTTTAGGGACCCAAACTTGATGAGGCCCCTTGACTTTCTCAACTAGTGACTTTGCAACCTAAATTTGCTTAGGCCTATTCTTATTTGGTGGACCTAAGAACATGACTTTCATCTTTCCACTAGAATCCTTTCTAAGCATGTAGTGAGCATTGAAAGCAAAGGGTCTAGCATGCTTGGGTAAGGGTTGTGGTGGTGGAGTTTTACACTCATGAGCAAAGTGATCTTCTTGTCCACACTCAAAACATCTCTTTGGCTTAGGCTTTGACTTGTATTGTTGTTGATGTTGAGCTTGGGCTTTCTTCTCTTGATGTGCCAATTATCCAATACCACTTCTATCCATCTTCATCACGGTGTTCATTAGTAGCTCACTTTGAAGTTATTGGCCTCTTGTGAACTTGCTCAAACTGGTCTTGAGATGTTCCTTCTCCAACTTGAGTTTCTTGTTTTCTTCAATGAGTGACTCATTTGTTGTTTGCTTCTTAAGACCCATCTTCATCTTGAGTCTTTTGTTCTCTTCTCTAAGCATCTCATTTTCAAGAGCCATATCATGATCATTGTCAAGATTCTCAATGACAACGGTGTTGGTGGTTGATACCTTTTCAAGATCCTTCTTGAGCTTCTCATTCTCATTCTTGAGCTTGATGTAATCATCATAGTTATTGGACTCAACCACTTTCTTGCCTTTGCTACTAGAACCTTGCTCAATGCTCTCAACAATCAAGTCATCACATGATGTAGCTATATCAATCTTAACAACATTGTTAGTAGCATCATGCGGCTCATTGGATAAAAGCTCATGAGAAATTACAAGATTGTCATGATTAATCTTGAGATCGGTGTACTCATCTTTTAGCAACTTGTAACTAGTGGTGAGCTCATTGTGCATCTTCTCAAGTTTATCATGTTTTTCTCTACGCTCCTTTTTAGTGGTTTTGAGCTCCTTGAGTTTAGATGACACAATTTTGTTCTCTTCTCTAAGCTCATCACTAGCCTTTTGGGCTATGTCATGCTTTGCTAAAAGTGAATCATTCTTAAGTTTTAGCTTCTCATTTTTATCTCTTATCTTTCTTATGATCTTAGTGTATTGGTTTAGCAATTTTACAAGATCATCATAAGAAGGTGATTCAAATTCTTCGTCACTTTCACTACCATTTTCATCATCACTAGCATTTTCATCACCACTACTATCTTCATCATTTTGTACCTTTTGTTCACCCTTGGCCATGAGGCATAGGTGTGTAGAGGATGATGGCGGTGGTGGCGTGGAGATAGTGAAGAACCAATCACAAGAGCAGCCACCTTCTTTTTCTCATCATCACTTTCATCATTAGATGAGCCACTAGATGATTCAATGTCCGTGAGCCAATCACCAACAATATAAGCGTTGCCATTCTTCTTATTCTTGTGAAATTCTTTTTCTTGCCATCCATCTTCTTGTATGGCTTGTTCTTCTTCTCATCATCATCATCATCACTTGAGTCATCTTTTTTGCCCTTGTACTTCTTCTTGTACTTGTCTTTCTTGGGTTTGGGGCATCGATGAGCTAGATGACCAAGTTCTCCACAATTGTAGCAATCCATTTCGAAGATGTGCTTCCTTCTACTACTTGTGAAGAATTTCTTCTTCTTGCCATCAAACTTGACACCATTCTTGTTTAGCTTTTTGAGCATCTTGGCAGTTTTTCTCACCATGAGAACTAGACTTGCATCATCAACTTCATCATCACTTGAGCTATCATGAGCAATCTTTTCTTTGCTTCTCTTCTCGTGGCTAGCCTTGCATGCCAAATCTTTCTTTTTTGAGGATAAAGAGCCCTCTTGAGGAGTGATGTGCATGTACATCTCATATGCATTGATCTTTCCCAATATTTGAGTTAGCGTAGCGGTGGAAAGATCACCTTGATGAAGCACCGTCATAATATGCCCATATTTGTCAATGGGGTGGACACTCAAGATCTTTCTCACAACATCAGATGGTTGCATTTGAGTGAGTCCAAGCCCATTGACTTCCTCTACAAGAACATTCAAGCGAGAATACATTTCATTAGCACTTTCATTAGGAAGCATCTCAAATGAATTAAGCTTCTTCATCATAAGATGATAGCATTCCTCATGCTCACTTTTGGTTCCCTCATGGAGCGCACAAATGTCTGACCATAGTGCATGGGCGTCTTTGTGGTTATGCACATGGTTAAAGATGTTCTTGCAAAGGCCTCTAAAGATGGCGTTTCTAGCCTTTGCATTCCACTTCTCGTAGTGAACCTCACATCAATAAGGTTGGTAGGATCCTAAAGTTTTGTGAAGCCTTGAGAGGTGGCTCTATACACTCCAACATCTATGGCCTCTAGGTACACTTCCGTGCGAATTTTCCAATAAGGAAAATCATCTCCCTCAAACATGGGAGGGGGTCCATCCTCGTGGGACATCTTGCTCTAGGTAGTTAAGCCAAATTCAGGGAGCACGAGGCTCTGATACCAAATAAAAGGATCAAGATGCCCAAGAAGGGGGTGAATTGGGCTAATTCAAAATTTCTTGCAATAATTAAGTCCAACACTTAGCCCATTTCACCCCCTTATGCCTAAGCATGATTCTATTATTCTACTGCATAAATGTTTTGCACCCTAGGTTCTAAACCTACTCTAGCATGACAATTCTAGGAATGTAAAGACATGAATTGAATTGCTCAAATATAAATGCTCAAAGTAAAGAGAGGGAGAGGAACACGATGATATTTTTTCAAGGTATCGGAGAGTCGCCACTCCCCACTAGTCCTTGTTGGAGCACCATTCAAGGGTGTAGCTCCCCCTTGATCCACACAAGGATCAATTGCTCTCTATGGGCTGATTCTTTGACACTCTGTCGTGGTGAATCACCCACAACCGCTCACATGACGACTTGGGTCATCCACAAGCTCTGTCGGATGATCACCAAGCTTCTAATCACTACCGAGCTGTCTAGGTGATGGCGATCAACAAGAGTAACAAGCACAAACTCTCACTTGACCATGACAAGCCTAATGAGAAAGGTGGATGCACACTTGCTACTCCCTATGCACTAATGAGGTCCTTAATTTTTGGATTATCAAATCTCAATCACCCCACTAGGCTCTTGCACTCCCTTGCACTCCAAAGGTGTTTCTCAGCTGAACAAATGAGCAAGAGACCTTCCATGGATGAGTGGAATAAGTATTTATACCCCCTCATGCAAAACATAATGGTTGGAGGCCAACTCAACAAGTATCGGGGTGACCAGATGCGCCGGTCTTTCTGACCGGACGTGCTGGTCAGTTCAACTCGTGCATAGTGAGCAAACCTATTTGATCAGACTCTGACCAGCATCTGGTCATCACCCACCGGATGCGTCTGATCATCTTTTTGCCTCTCTGGATGCTCTCTGTAAACGACCTAACACAGAGAGCTCTGTAATACCCCTGGTGTTATGGTAACTAAAACTAGTCATGCCATCATATGCATTGCAAAGCATTCATGTTTAAGTCAATCTTGATGTGCATCAATTAAAACAAGTTTACATTCATAGATTGAATGAGCTTTTGTGATGAAGTTTGACTTGAACCCAAAAACCCTATTTTTGAATGTCATTTCAAATATTTGATTTATGCCCTATGTAAATTGAGGTGTAGGTTATGCTTTACACTAGTGTCAAGTGTAGTTCATAAATTCAAGTACAACATTTAAAAATGAACTCAAAGTTCGAAGCTGAATTTGAGTTCTAAAAACTTGTCCTATGTTTTTCAATTCAAATTTGAATTCAAATTGGGAGGTTTATTCAAATGAATTTTTAATTCAATTTGGTTCAACCAAATGTGGCAGTGAGTGGACCAAGTGTGGTGTGACTCAATGGTACCTTTAGATGATAGTTATGATCATTAATTAATCACCAATTAATGTAAAAACCAAATCAAGTTTGAATTTGATTCAAAACCCTAATTTCCAAAAAAACCCCTGTTTTACCCCCTTTTGTGTAATTCCAAATCTAAGAAGAATTTGAGGGTGGACCAAAAAGAAACTTTGAAGATCTTGTCAAGGTATACAAACTTTGCTTTTAGAGTTTTCAAAGTTTCAATATAAAATTTGAAGTAATTTTGAATTTATCAAAATCCAGCAAATGTCCCCTTTTGGTTTCAAATTCAAATTTCAAAATCTAAGTTGAATTTCAAAATATTTATATTTAGAAAGTTATAGATCTTCGAAAATTATGGAACTTTTGTATTTAAATATTTTTGAGTTTCAATGAAAAATCAAAACTAATTTGAAAATTTCGGTCTATGGCATTTTGGTAATATCTGCAAAACTAGCAAGCAGGCAGGCTGTTCACCGCCGGCGGCCTTCTCCTCGCTTCCAAGTGCGTCCGTGGCCGCTAGCACCTGCTTTGACATGGCTGGGACGCTCCTGCGTGTCACGTCGTCATCCCTCGGCCTCGCCTATAAAGCCCGAGCTACCGCCGCCGTGATTTTCTTCTCCCCTATTTCGCCCCCACCGCCGCCGTGCTCCGCCGCACGCCGCTGCCTCAGCCGAGCACTGGCTGCCACCATTTTCACTGCCATTAGCTCCGTCTTGCTTTTGTGCATCTCCCTAGCCCGCTCGTGCACTCACTCGCTGCCTGAGCCGCTTGGTATGCCATCGTCTTCTCCGCGGTCGGCAGAGTGCCGCCACGCGTCGATCCACTGTGGCTAGGCCACTCGGTGAGCCTTGTGCTATGTTTTCTTGCTTGTTAGGTCTGCCTTAACTTGCTAGTGCTCATCTACTTGTTCTTTTCCATAGCAGAGTCCTGGGAGCACCAGAACACACCGCCATCGTCCGTGCACGCCACCGCTTTCGCCATCACCACCGACCAGCCACCTCCGCTCCACCCCTGGCCCAATCAGCAGGAGCATGAAGTCACAGTGAGTTCCCTGATGCTGCCTGTGCCCTCCATTTGGCCAAATCTGCACTACAGCCGTCGGACCATGCGTCGCCGGTGAGCTCCGCTCGGTGTCACCGCTACGCGCGTAGCCTAGCCGCTAGGGGCTACCTTTGGCTGCTTTAGCCGCTCTGTTGCGCTTGCCTACGTGCGTAGAAGCTATAGGTGACCTCGCCATTGTCGGAGATGCCCTAGTGGCCGCTACCACCGTGTCACCGCACCGCCGAGCCGCCATGGTCGCCGTCGAGCTAGTTCCGGTACCTCTGCCACCGTGTTAGGGCCACCAGCATGTCCGCCGGGTCACGTAGATTGTGTAGGTGCAGAGCTTGTGGCCAAAGACCTCGTCGTCAGCAAGTTCTCGCCGGTCAAAATCGCCGCCGCCGCGGTCAACGTCGAGATTGGAATTTCCTTTTATTTTTTTAAATTCAGAAATTCATTTAAATGGTGTATTTCTTTAGAAATTCATAGAAAAATAAATAAAGCTCAAAAAATTCTAAAAAAATTTGTGGAGACTCTTTATGATGTACTTGACCTAGGAAAAATATGAAATGCCAATATTGAGTACTTTTTCATAATTTAAAATTATCCTAATTAATTAATAAATGGAACTTCCATGATTTTTCTAGGCTAAAATAATTATCCAAAATTTGTAAAAATTGTTTTTCCACATAATTATGATATAAGCAACTTAAATAAAAATTTTGAGCTCAATTTGAGAAAGTTGATTTTATACCTAATCTATGCTTAATTAATTAATTAACTAACCTTGTTATTAATACTTAATGACTTAGGTATTGTTTGACTTTGAGATTGATTGTTGACCTTGGGTCTTTAACACTTGATGATCCTTAGCACTTAATTAAATTGTTTGATACTCATGCTAACCTTGTAATTAAGAAATGTAATGATAATTAGTGTAATTAGTCAAAGTCACTAGTGATGTAATTAACTTAATGAAACCCTAGGGTAATGTTAAGGTTGTGTTAGGTTAAGGTTGTTAGCTTGCAACTTTATCATGAAGGAAAGTTGTACTAAAGTTCATTAACATTGTTATGCATCACCATGAGCACTTAATATGAATGCATCGTTATCACATGTAGTGATCGAGATCGAGGAAGTGAACGTCGAGCAAGCACCCGAGGAAGGCAATCCACCAGTGGAGGTTGGGTTTGATATCTGTGGTACTTCTGAGGAGCCAACTACCCTGTGAACCAAGGCAAGCCCCGGATGCATTTAAACCCTTCTTTGCGTTTTACAAATCTTATATCACTTATGCTTTGGTATGTTGCATTAGGTGATTAGGAGTTGAGTGATAACCTAATTGCTGCATTACCAACCTTGATTACTTCAATATCATCCTTGTTACCTATTTTAATTTGGAACTACCTAGTTATGCTTAGCCATGCTTAATGTGATAGGCTTTCAAATGAAATATTTCAAAATGGTTGATGAGGGCATAACTGGTTGGATAATGAGGAATGATAATTAATTTGAGACTAGATGGGAAACTTGCATTGGGGAAGGAGTCTCAACATAGTGTTTCCGCCTGTGTCAGTTAAGGACCATCCATTGTTGAACTGTGTACGTTGCGACTTTGTAATTGGCCACATACTCCGGTAAGCCCTACTTCAGCTATTCTATCACGAGAACGACTACCCACGCACTGAGAGTGGAGAGATGGCGGGAGTAGCGTGTACCCTCATGGCAATGGCTGGATTGGAGGAGTACTGTACTCTTAGGTGGTGCCGAACTGTTCTGGTCTTAGAGGATCGAAAGGCCGAGTTGACATATGCAAGATTTGGTTCTACACATGTCGTGTAGTTAGGGATCCCCAGCTGGGTATAATCGATTTGGATCGCTGTTGCTTCTCGGACATGGAGACTCGATTCTCTGTTCATCATCATAGTTAACAAGTGCAACATTGGTTAAGGAATGAGAATGAAGTTGATATGAATTACCTGATCTAGCTTAGGATCACTTAGATTCTATTAATGACTTATGATGAGTTAAAATGTTGAACTTAAGGATTCAATACGAGAGAGCTTTTGTGCAAAAGAACTTTGATTCTTGCTAAAACTTACCTTGATTCCCCTAAGCCTGCATTCCTGAGTCTTTATCCTCTTTTCGTCGGTTAAGTCTTGTTGAGTACTTTTGTACTCAGGGTTTGTTAACCCTTGTTGCAGGTGAGTCTCATGAGCAGGTATGCTTCGGCCCCTGCTGCATGACAGTCTTTGCAGTAAGCGATGAGTAGTGTGGTTGACCCTTGGGCAGGGTACTCCATTTTGGTGTTCTGTTTAATGATGCTAATGTTACTCCACTACTATGGTTGTAATAACACTACTTAAAGCTTGTAAGGTTTGAAACAAATAGTTTGTAAACTTATGTTATGTAAGACTTCCGCACCTTTACTCTGATGTATATTATTTGTATAAACTATTGTAATACTACAATGCCTCTGTAATGAGATCCTACTCAGAAGATTGTGGATGATTCAGGTTTCTCAAGGACACCCGACATGCTATTCAAGTTATGTGGCTCTCATGTGCAGTAGTTAGAGGCCTTAAGGGCAATGACAGGTGCATGTGAGCCATATAATTTGGGTAGTTCTGCCACAGCTGGTATCGGAGTGATCATTATAAGGACTATTGTAGTATTGCTTTATAAAACTTCAAAACGCTTTGGGTCAAATGAAGTTAATTGTTACTTTGGTCTAAATTGTTCTGATCTATCTTCATTCATTCCCGCATTTCTTTAGTTCATATTTAAAAGCTTTGTGGTGGAATAGCATGCTAAGTTGCCCTAATTTAATGTTGTGTCACTCTTGTGTAATTGATTACCTTAAAATCTTTAATGCTAAGTATCGTAAGTTTGTTTCATGCATCATGTTTAATTAACCTATTAATTACCTTCCCTTTTATTGTGGTTTGGGTTAAGTAGTATCAATCCTATTCTTGCTAACCTTCAGATCCTCCCAAGCTATCCTTACCAATCCTAATCTTAACCTCTACAGGATGGCCCGTACCAAGTTGACGCCTTGTAAGTCCACTAGACCCAAAGGAGTTCCGCGTCACCAGCTTGCTCCTAGGAACAATGGTGCTAGCAGCAGTAGCAGTAGGCCTAACCCTTAGGCTGAGAATGAGAGGCTCTCAGCAGAGTTAGCACAGGCTACCAGAGACAGGGCTATGGACGCTATCTAGGTTGGAGAGCTATAGGGTCAGTTGAGACGTCTCACAGGGGCTCATCTGAGCTGTGAGCGTATGTTGGGTCGTTTGATAGAGGAAAGCAATGAAGCTTGGTGTAGGAAAGACGAAGCAAGAGCCCGTACTGATGAGTTAGAGTTCTATGTTGAAGACATAGAAGAGTACAACAACAACCTACATGAAGAGCTTCATGTGATGTGAAACCGTCTACATCCATATGATAAACCCTGCAGGTGCAGCTGAGATGGATGTTGTAGTCGTCTTAGCTGATGGTGGTGAACCAGATGAGGAGAATGAAGAAGAAGAGGATCCTAAGGAGTTGGTCTTGATGGATGATAGTGATGATGAGGGTGGCTGTGTTTCTAGGATGGACAGTGACCACGATGACTGATGTGGTCGAGGCGTGGTGTTGAGTTGTAGTTTGCTTTACTTATGTGAACCTTAGTTGAACTGGGTTGTCTTGCCTAAGTGCAAACGTGTGTAATAAGTAAGTGAACCCTATATGGTGTGCTTGTAGTAACTTTTAAAGTTCAATATATGTGTGTGAATAAAGTTATCTTGTTTGTAAATAGATGCCTGCTCATACTCATGCTAATGATGGTGCTGGAACATCCCTAGGTGGAGGTGATGCTCCAAATCCACCACCCGTTCCGCCAACCTTGGCTGATGCCATTGCAGCCTTGGTCACTGCCACTTCTAACAATTCACATCTTTTGAGGGAGTTAGCACTGGACAACTAGAATGCACCCCAAGGTCACCGTGGTCATCGAGACAATAGAGAGGAGACCACTTATGTTGACTTCACTAACACCTGTCCTCCAGTATTCACCAGGGCAGATGAACCACTAGAAGCAGATGACTGGCTCTGCACTTTGGAGCAAAAGTTTGATCTCATTCACTACACTAAATTCTAGAAGCCTGTGTTCATAGCCTAACAGCTTAGAGGTGTTGCGGGAGCTTAGTGGGTAAATCTTCTTGCTGCACAGCCAGCCGGTCACCGGGTGACTTGGGCTGAGTTTCGAGATGCCTTCCGTGCACACTATATTCCAAGGGGGTGATGACCCAGAAGCTAGAGGAGTTCCTTGCGCTGAAACAAGGGGATCATTCTATTGTAGAGTATGATGGAAAGTTTAATCATCTATCGCAGTATGCTCCCGAGCATGTCAATAGTGATTGCAAGAAAAAGAATAGTTTCATGAGGGGTCTGAACACCAAGATCTAGACCATGATGACCACTTGCACCAATGCTACCTATCATGAAGCTATCAACATTTCCATTGCCTCTGAAGAGAAGAACCGTTTGCACAAGGAGGCCAAGAAAAAGAAGAATGTGTCATCTGGATCTTCTGGTCGCAACCAATAGTGTCAGAAGATAATATATCATCCTGTCAATCATTCTCGCCCTTCTTTTCGTCCACCATAGTTCCAAGCCTGGCAGCAGGCATTTGTCTGACCTGCTGCAGCTCTTCCATATCCACGACAGCCGAATGGCCCTGGCATTCATACCCCAACCCCACAAGGCAATAACTATCCTTGCTACAACTGTGGGAAGTTGGGTGTGGGGGTATAAACCTGTATACCCTCATGACTCCACATGAGCCGCGCCAGATAAGGTGGCCCAACTCGCCAGAAAGGGCCGCATGGATCTCTGAACTGCTCGGTGAACCATGCGGAGCAAGCAGAGACTACTTGATGGTCAAGGAAACCTAGTCAGTTAGGATAGATATCGTGTCCTCCGTGGATACAATAGTTGTAACCGATTGTAACAAGATTCCTTAGATCTATAACCTTGCCTCATGTACTATATAAGGCAGGCAAGGACCCTCCTCAAAACATCTCATCATCATGCATCAGTACAATCCACAGAGACACAGGACATAGGGTATTACGCAGTTTGCGATCCAAACCTAGATAAACCTTATGTTCAACTTGCGTCACCATCTAGTTCGTTGTCTTGCACCCCTCCACCGATAATCTACTACCATGGGCATACCCCTCGGTAGACTACCAACCATATCTCATTGATAGTGGCGTACTAGGTAGGGTGTGTGTGTGCAGACTCCATGGTGAGCTAGATGGTCAACTTCCCTGCTTCCATAGTCCTTCCGACGGGCCTAACGTTCATGATCGGGACGTTCACTGACCACCGGCGCTGACGGCCCTGCTAAAGTCATGGAGGCGGTGTAGGCTCCCCTTATGCCAACCGAATCTACATCAACAATGGCGGATTCAATGTTAGGACCTGTCTTGTGGTCATCTCCTCTGACCACTCACCGTCCGCTTCCCCGCTATCAAGGGAGGCATCTCGACAACACCGATCTGATCGAGTCTATCGATCGGGTCACCACGAGCCTGGCTAAAACTCTAACCCTATTAGATTTGATCAGAGGTTGATTTGCTGAGGATAGCTATGGACCCACCTGCCATTCTCGACCTGCTCGGGCTAGCCACCAGAGGCGTCTTGACTCTAATCTCATGATTACGGCGACTCCAGAGGGGCAGACAGTTTGTTACCGACCACGACCCATGACCGCCCTGAGGTTGGGGGATTACGAAGCCCTAATGGAGCACTCATCCAACACCTACCGATATGGGCTGGTGAACGCGACGTCTGAGTACACTGCCCCCATACCACATCTGTTCATGGATCCCATTGAGCGCGACCACGTTTTAGATCTCTGTTTGATAGACCTGCCTGAACTAGACCACCCTATGCCTACTGTTAATGTGGTAAAGATCAGGCAGATTAGAGAGGACTCCCCCTCTATAATCCCAAAAGAAAGTATCAGGTCTATCGAGTCTCATGGGACTAACTATACCTGCACCCTCATTGATCCATATGGGCAGGAGTTCCTGGCTTTTTGACCTAGTTTTGGAGGTACCGTCTTCGCTGTTAGCAACGATGAGCCCCTCACGATGGGGAGACCGATCAAGAGAGGGTAGCTCGGGAGGAAAGAAATGCCGACCCTAGGGCTTAGAGAGTCAACCTAGAGAATGCTAAAGAGGATGCGACTGACACCGGTGCAGGTGGCCAGCATGATATCCGTCATGATCTGGCCGTGTAGGATCTCTAGGTAAGCCAAGAAGGTCTAGTGGGGGTGAATGGGCCTGTCAAAAATTCTTTGACACAAAACATCAGGTTACACTGGTGAGGGTGGCACTACCAACCTGGACGGATGGCACTGTCGGCCTCACGCAGTGGGTTAGGCCATAGTTGAAAATCTATCAAAAGATAAGCCTAGCAACTAATTTTCTCAGGTTCCCACAAGTGTTAGGATCACAGAAAAGTATACAAATCGCTGGAGAACCTGCAGCACAAGTAGATCAGGCTCCAACCCTAGCTCAACCTCAACAACAACAAGATGTAACAAGTAAACCAAGTAAGCACACGAAGATACAAGATTTATCCCATGGTTCGGATGTCCCTACTCCACGTTGTTGAGGTATCCACTTAAGGACGAGCTTACCACTTAGGTTGGCTCTTTCCCTCTTCTCAAATCAAGAGACTTAACCCTCAATTTGAGAGTTTTTACAATATGATATGATGGTTACAAACCTCCCTCGGCTGCCACAAGTGTTGGCCAGCTCAAGGGCGACGCCTAGCTAGCTAGGAGCAAAGCTCCAAGAGTAACAAACTCAAGGACGTTGGCCAAACATGAACCAAGTGCTCTCAAACTTTGGGAATCACCGAATCTAGCCTCCAATCGAAGTTTGTTGCAATTTCTCTCAAGTTTTGATGGCGGAAATTAGAGCTTAGCTTGGGAGATGGAGTGGGCAACAATGAAGGAAGAGAGAGAGAGAGCTTTGGTTCGGGTTCTTGTCAATCTGAACATTGGGGAGCCAAAAAAAGACATTGGGGGTCGGTCAAAGAGATATTTATACCTCCTTGGGGCCCAACGGCTATTATGGGTGGCACTACCGCCCTGCCCATAACAGCAAGGTTTACAAACTGTTTCGATGGTTGTTATGGTAGGGTATGAGGATGAACTGGTGAAGATATGAACACTTAGTTCACACTTTGACAGTAGTCATTGTAACAAAACCGACCAGATTATAAGAGCACAAGTACAAAAATAAGTGCACAAAACGCTCAAATTTTTGAAATTGAGCCCATATAATCCTGGTAGTCAATCGAAATCACGAAGAATTTCAAACCAACTCGCTTACAACCAAGATCGCATCATTCAACATAACACATCACATGTTACATTTCACAAATAGTTCAGAAATAAACTTACAACACCATGGAGTCACAATTATTACAAACCAAGTTTATAAAGTAGCAGAAGCATAAACACACACACACACTTAGTTCGAATACGATTGCCAGTCTTACAGATCATCATCCCACAAAAGCATTAAGGGAAGTAAACTAACAGACGATCACGCCCGAGTGATCTAGTCCTCATCACCCGCAGGGTGGAGGTAGTTCTTGCAGAAGCCCTGATAAAGCATGTCATCTACAACAGGAGGGAATAAACCCTGAGTATGGGAATGTACTCAGCTAGACTTACCCATCGAAATGGAAAAATAAAAGACACCAAGGATCATGCAAGGCTTTCTTAAAGTGGAGCTGGCTGACATCATGTTTTGCGGAAAAGCATAAATATAGGTAACTCTTTTAACCTGTACTAGCAGTTGTTTTTAGCATTAACCTGTCAGCAATCTTAGCACCTGTACTAAACAATCATGTGATGATTAAGCAAACCATAATAACCATAGCAGGTATAATTTGAGGCAACATGTACTTCATCATCCAATTAACCATCTGCTCAATTAATGAGATTTATGTTGCCGCTGCTCAAGTCAAGTGCTCACTAACTAGGAGCAATGGCGATTCAAATCGAGTTTCTATCCAGCTGGAGGGGTATTTCTAACACTCACCGTACAGACCCTTGCCAGGGTCACACAAGCCACCTTTGGTATAATACAGGAGTCACTGGTTCGAATGATGCTGCATCCCCAAGGGCAACACTCTACCATGTGATAGGGACTCTAACCCCCCTTGGTCTCACGCCAATGTCCCCAAGCACATCCTTACTTCCTCCAAGATGTGACCTACCATTCGATTCCTGGCCTGAACTGTATTACTCGGCTTCATGGTTAGAACGACTTATCCGGCCAACTAAGTGTTAGACTGTGTTCCACATGACTCAAGGACGTACAATGAATCGGTCCTTAAACGACTCAGACGGGCATAGCTTCGCACCCAAGACGTGAAGTGTCTTGCGGCTGCTTTATCGAACTCCCGCCCGTCTCAAATTCATCTTTAAGCATGGTTCCATCCATGATAGCCAACATAGCCACTCGTGACCTACTTCACCTAAATCTCATGGATGACCAGAAATCACCCAACTTCTACCACACTAAGCAGGGCTAAGCATTAACACGTGCCTAAACTTAAATTGGGATTCAAGTTCTATATCTAGACAAGGATAGATATAATGCAACATGTGTCAAACTACCCTTATGACCAAACTAATGACACTACTAGGTCACATATGACATGAAACCACTAGAAGTAAGGTATGTTCACTCAAGTCATTTATTTTAATCCCTTTCTTAATTTAATTAATTAATTAAGTGGAAAATTAAACTTATACGCAAACTACTCAAAAATTTCTACAACAATTACAAGGGACTCTATACCCCATCAGGAGGCTACTGTAAAAATTTGAGCCAAAGTTATTCACATAAACTCCCTACACAAAATTCATAAGCCAGAAAGGCTGATTTTTGCATAATTAACAAATCACAAAGAAAAGTGTCAAACAACAGAAAAAATATTTTTCTTAGAAACCTTAGGGCACCAGGACACTCTCCATGAAATTTCATGAGCATTGCCCATACAGAAAAAGTATGAAAATTCATTCAAGTATCTCCTAATATAAAATGAGAACATCATAACTTGAAAACTACTCAAGCCATAGCACCCAAATTTTTACCAGACCTAGTATAGACATGAAATAGCACACCCACCAAATTTCATACTTTTTGGAGCAATACAACTCAAGTTATCCATTTAACAATTTTGCATCTATTTTAAAACACATTTCAAAGACCTATTTAAATCTTCTAGAATTGGAATAACACATATCCATTTTATATTTTTCATAAATACTACACTTCACACAGATCCTAACAAACTTGGGATCACCTCATTTGGATCTATATTGCTTGAGATATGAAATTTACAAAACAACATTCAAATATGTGAAATAAATAAAGAAAATACCAAATAAAATTCCTAAACCGACTACTGGGCCGGCCCTCGTACGCCAGCGCAGCCAATAACGACGCGCGGCTTGCGTCGGCTCCTGCCCACATGCGTGGCCTAACAGGAAGGGCCCGCTCGTCAGAGAGGCAGTAGCAGGGGAGGGGAAAACGACGGCGTGAGCTCGTCGCCGGTGAGTCGACCGGCAAAACCGAGGGCACCAGCGTGACCTCCGTCTTCCCCCGAGCCAATTGAGGTAGGATGGCGGGGTTAGGTCAACCAGAGGTGGCTCACCAATGGGGATGGTGGCTCGGTGGCGATAGGCCGCCGTGCTCTGGTCATCTCCGGTGACCAAAACGCAAGGACAGGGAGGGAAAAGGACTAGCGAGCACTAGCGGAGAAGATGAGGTACACGAAATGGGTAGTGGTTCATTAGAGAGGCCGGGCCACGTGCTCGTACCACGGTGGTGCACAGGTTACTCCGGCGAGCTCCATGTTTTGGCTAGGCTACGATGGAATTGGGCACTACATCTTCGGAGGATGCACTATGACCGACGGCGCACCCCATGCGCACCCTAACTCGGCCAAGGACCAACTATAGAGGGAGAATGGGAAGAAGTTTGCCCAGGTGGCAATGGCGACCATGGCGGGAGCTCGCTACGGTTCCCCCTCCGTTTCGCCCTCTACAACTCAAACCGTGAGATAACATCTTCACCTAAGCTTCTACAGGCCATGAGAATGATGAAACGGGGGTGAGGTGGGACGGAGGTGTGCTGTGCAGTGCTGGCCACGGAGGACCATGGGGGCAGCGGTGCTCCGGTGAACACCGAGCAGGGAAAAATCGGCAAAAGCCGCTTACCCTAAGCTAGGCTGCCCCAAATGAGTGGTCGACGAGGTCCGTGAGGTGGTGGCGGAGCTGTGGGTGAGATGGATTGAAGAATAGGGCGTTGGTGAGGCTGTGACGCTCGAGAGCGAGCTCTAGGCCGGCAATGGTGATGGCGGTGGCGATCTCGTGCTCTTCGCGCGCGTGGGTGAAGGAATGAGGCCAAGGCGGAGAGTTTGGAGCCACGCGGTCCTTCTGGAGCCCGACTGCACTTCCCCAAGTCACCAGGCGGCTAGTGCGTGGCCTCCACGCGTTGAGCACGCTCTACCACCGATCAGCGATGATGGAGTTCAGAAACTCCGGTTTTAGTTTCAATGGCCGACTGACAGGGAAACTTTTATAGTTTGAAACTCCTAATCCATGCCGATTTAGGTGATGGTGTAGTTGACAAGTTGGAAGTACTAATTGTGTTCTCCAACTTTGTCAATTGGAGCATAAGCTGGATCGGCATGGTTTGGGAGTTACAAGGGTCCAAAGTCAGGTACATAAAACTGAAAATCGAATCTAGTAGTTAGAAAATTTCAGGGTGACTCACAGCAGTGAATTTCTGGCTTGTGGGGCATTTTTTAGCACGTTGTGGACATTTTCAGGAGTTGGCCATATTAGAACTTTTGTTCCCCATAAAATTGTCTACAACTTTGTTAAAGGTGCCACATCAATGCAAGATCTCTAGGCTGGACTTTTTAAACAGTCAAACTAGATCATTCTAGTGGTCAAGACTGGGTCAACATCACATAGGAGGGCATTTTGGTTAATTTGGTCAACATGAACATTGTTCCACTAATAATCCTAAGTGTAATTAAGATACTATAGGACATAATGGACCTCAATACCACATGGTTACACCAACTTTCAAATGTCATATTGGTTGAAACAAACAAAACAAGCATTTTAACTAATTGTTGCCACACCATGTTACATCTATATGTTGCACTACACACATTTCATAAGCTACCACTATTGAAACAAACTTAATAAAGTATGTTGCACACTCTTGTTCCAAGCCAAACAAATGCATAATGAATGGAATGATGCTCATGCTTATGAAATGCAGGTGCAATTATGGAAGCCAAACACCTGGGGTGTTACAGCCCTCCCCCCTTATAAAAATTATCATCTCGAGTTTTGGAAAGCGTACCATTGTTGATAGAATTCCTTATAACCCTCTCATAAGTAATCTTCTCTTTCCCACGTAGCATCACTTTCACTACCTTGATTACTCTACATAACTTTATACCACTTGACCACTCGACTCCAAGTTACCCGCTCTCTAGTATCAATCACACGAATTGACCTTTCTTCATAAGTTAGATCAGATTCTAGCTTGATAACCCTTAACAGAACTCTTTCTTCAGGAACCCGAAGACATTTCTTTAACTGAGATACATGAAAGACATTGAAAAGGGCACTCATTTTAGGAGGTAACTGGATCTTATATGCAACAACTCCACTTTTTCCTATGATCTGGAAAGGACCTGTAACAGAACCGACCAAATTATAAGAGCACAAGTATAAAAACAAGCGCCAAAATGCTCAAATTTTCGAACTTGAGCCCATATAATCTCGGTAGTCAATCGAAACCATGAAGGATTTCAAACCAACTCTTTTACAACCAAGATCGCATCATTCAACATACACATCACACGTTACATTTCACAAGTAGTTCAGAAGTTCACTTACAACACACGGAGTCATAAATTATTACAAACTAAGTTCATAAAATAGCGGAAGCAAAACACATGCATTTAGTTCAAATACTACTGCCAGTATTACAGATCACCATCCCACAAAAGCATTAAGGAAAGGAACTAATAGACGATCATGCCCGAGTGATCTAGTCCTCGTCACCCGCGGGGTGGAGGTAGGTCTTGCAGAAGCCCTGATAAAGCATGTCATCTGCAACAGGAGGGAATAAACCCTGAGTACGGAAATGTACTCAGCTAGACTTACCCGTCGAAATGGAAAATAAGAGACACCAAGGATCATGCAAGGCTTTCATAAGTGGAGCTGGCTGACATTACCTTTTGCGGAAAAGCATAAGTAATTTAAACTTTTTTAACCTGTACTAGCATTTATTTTTAGCATTAACCTATCATCTATCTTAGCACCTGTACTAAACATTAACTTGAGTATAATCAAACAATAATATTATTATATCCATAGCAGGTATAAATTGCGGCAACATTATATCATTCACTTAACCATCTGTTCAATTTAATGAGATCTACGTTGCCGCCGCTCAAGTCAAGTGCTCACTAACCAGGAGCGATGGTGATTCGAATCGAATTCCTATCCAGCTGGAGGGGTATTTCTAACACTCACCGCGCAGGCCCCTGCTAGGGTCGCACAAGCCACCTTTCGTATGATTCAGGAGTCGCGGGTTCGAATGATGCCGCATCCCCAAGGGTGACACTCTGCCAGGTGCTAGGGACTCCAACCCCCCTTGGTCTCACACCAACGTCCCCAAGCACAACGTTTCTCTCCTCCAAGATGCGACCTACCATTCAACTCCCAGCCTGAACCGAATTACTCGGCTTCGCGGTCGGAATGACTTATCCGACCAACTAAGTGTTAGACTGCGTTCAACATGACTCAAGGACGTACAACGAATCGGTCCTTAAACGACTCAGACGGGCATAGCTCCGCACCCAAGACGTGAAGTGTCTTGCGGCTGCACTATCGAACTCCCGCCCTGTTTCAAATTCATTTTAGGCATGATTCCATCCACGATAGCCAACATAGCCACTCGTGACCCATTCCTATATCTCGTGGATGACCGGAAATCATCCGACTTCTACCGGACTAAGCAGGGCTAAGCATTAACACGGGCCTAAACCTAATTTAGGGTTTAAGTATGATATCTGGACAAGGACAGGTGTAATGCAACAAGTGTTTCCATACAACTCCTACAACTTAATGCAGTAAACAAGTAAAAGTACTCAAGACTTATATTTAAAACAATTAGGTCAGCATGCACCGGGGCTTGCCTTTCAGAAAAGAGGACGGGCGGTGATCTGGGTACTCAGGTAGGTCGTCTGCGGGCACTCCTTCGCCGGCTGGATCCTCGGACTCCCTCGACTGCTCCTGGTCCTCCTCCAGAACCATTCTCTCGAACTCGAGGAGTGTCACCCCCTCTGGTACACCTATTGCATGAATGCACAATAAATCTCATGGATGCATAATGAATGCAATATGCTCGGAATGTAATGCATCGCAACAATTTAATTATTCTATTCAAGTTACTTCAATATTACGTGCAAATCTCTTCTCCGGTGGAGAAGTAATTACCTAATCTATACAACCTAATGTACAAATGTTCCTCTTCAGTTAAGGCCCTAACACCTAGAAATCACAAGAACAATATCACATAGGTTACCAACAACAAATCATCAGATATCGTAACAACAAAGTCTGGACAGCAGCTACGTAATCTTATTACAACTGGAAATTCCCAAATCCTTAAGGCATGATACAAGACAATCTGGAAAGCTTATAAAATACCTTACAATTCAGTTTTAGACCTCAACACTTAATTCCAAAGTTTACCTAGTTGAAATTCCAAAGTTCCAGAAATCTGTCCTCTCCAAACAGAGAGCAGTCATTTCTGGATAGCCACTTTAAATAGCTATAACTCCTAGATTACTAGGCTAAATGTCATCAAATTTTGACACAAGCTAGATTAACCAGTTTACTACCACTTTGGTATTCACAAATTTCCCAGCAAACAAATTTATTAAGGGTCAAACCCAAAAATGCTACTAGCTGTCCAGAAAACCTAGAAATATGAAGACTAAATATTTATTTATGTGTCAAACTTCCTCTATGACTAAACCAATGATACCAATAGTTCACACATATCATAAAAACACCAGAAAGTAAGGTGTGCCACCCTATAACATTTATTTTCACCCTTTTCTTAATTTACTTAATTAATTAAGTGGAAAATTAAACCTATATGCAAACTGCTTGTAAAATTCTACAAAAATTACAGGAGACTCTCTGACCTAAAAAGAGGCTACTGTAAAAATTTGAACTAAAATTTTTCAAAGAAACTCCCTACACAAAATTCACAAGCCAAAAAGACTGATTTTTGCATAAATAACAAATCACATTGAAAAGTATCAAACAACAAAATTTATATTTTTCTTAAACACTTTTATGGTACTAGGACGCTCTCCACAAATTTATATGAACATTGCACATGTAGAAAAATTACTAAAATTCATTCAAGTATTTCCTAACATAACATGATATCATCATAACTTGAAAAATACTCAAGCACTAGTACCCAAATTTTTATCAGAGCTAGCATATGCACAAAATAGCCTACTCACCAATTTTCATAATTTTTGGGACAATAGAACTCTAGTTATTCATATAACAATTTTATGTCCAATTTAAGACACATTTCAAAACCACAATTAATTCTTCTAGAAAATAAACATCACGTACCTATTTGGTATTTTTCTTAAATACTACACTTCATGTAGAGCCCAACAAAATTTAAATCATAATTTTTGAGCAAGTAAAACCCTAGATATGAAATTCCTAAACATCATCTAAATCTATGAAATATAACTCATAAATCAACCCTAGCTACAGTACTGGGCCGGCCCGACTCGCCAGCACGGCCCAGCCAGCGTGCGGCCTGACCTGATTCTCGCCTGCGCACGTGCATCTGCTAGGAGGGACCGCTGTCAGCGAGAGAGGGACAGGGGAGTGGCGAGCCGAGAGCTCCGGCGAGCGGATTCACGCCGCCGCCGGCTCCTCTGACCAAGCCGAGCACACCACCGTGCTCTCCACACAAAACTGCACCTAGGCATGCACTTTTCCCCAATGCTACTGCACCGGAGCACCCGTGCCGATGGTGAGGGCGGACGACAGCGAACGCGTGGCTGTACGCCGGCGAGCTCTGGCCGCTAGATGGCTAGCAGAGGGGTGCACCCGCTTCCTGGAACCCTGGCGGACCTTCCGAAGCTACGCAAACGGATTGGGATGGAGTGGAGCAACTTGGCTGCGTGAGCACCTGGCCGGTGGCCATGGCGTGGCAGTGCGTGGCCGTGTTCTGGCTTGACTGGACCGGGACTGGTGGTAGCGTCATCACCCGAGCATCTAGGTGTGATGGGGAAGAGGGGACATGAGCGAGGGAAGGCGGAGGAGTGCGTTGCGGTGCTGGCCACGGTGACCCTAACCACGGCGGAGCTCCGGTGGCATTTGGGACAGGCGGAGGCGGCAATGTGGCTCACCTTGGGCTCGATTGAAGTCATGGGTTGGTTGAGGAGGTGCAGGGCAGTGTGGCGGAGTGAGGGGCGTGATTTGATTTGGTCGGTAGGAATGCGGTGGCGAGCTCTCACGGCCGCGACAAGCACACGGCGGCGATGCGGCTTGGTGCATCCGCCTGAGCGCGGGAGGAGCGAGAGAGAGAGAGCAGAGGCGCGAATGAGGTTGGGGCAGCATCGTGGCGATGTAGGGGTTCGTCCGGACCTGACCGGTGGGGCCACGACTGGCGTACGGCTGCCACCGTGCGGCCACGCGTCGACGACGGCCTGCGGCCGGTAGGCCATGCTGCACTGATAGACTAAAACGAAGCTGACGTTTAGTGACTGATAGAGCAAGTTTGTCGCTGATTAACTCCTAATCTAGCTTGAGTTAGCAGAAGATGATAATACCAAAATGGTAGAGCTACATGAGGGCTACAATTTTGTCAATTGGCTCAAGGACTGGTTCGGCCTGGTTTTTGAGTTACATGGTGGTGAAGTGGGGTTCAGTGAAACGGTTTATAGTTTAACACTTAGCCAAAATGGCTAAGTCACAAAAAAGCTTCCAAGACTAATTTGTGGGCCATTTTTGACCATGTTCTGGTCATTTTCATGAGATGGCCATATTAGAACTTTTGTTCCTTATAAAATTCTCTACAACTTTGCTCAAGGTTGCTCCTCCATGCAAGATTTCTAAGCTAGACTTTTTAATTGGTCAAACCAGATCACTCTAGGGGTCCAAACTTAGTCAACAACATTTGGAAGGGCAATTTGGTAATTTTGGTCAACATGAACATTGCTCCACTACTTACCCTAAATGTAATTAAGGTGTTATAAGACCTAATTAGCCACTCTACACATTGGTTGCCTAAAATTCCTAGTGTCACATACTTTGAAACAAGTAATTCAATATTTTCACCCAAATGTTGCAAGCTCATGTTGCACATGTTGCATGAGTGTGTTGCATGACACTTGCTAATTATGTTACACTAAAGTGGTTGGCATGTCTCAAAAGGAAGTTGCACATGTGGCACTTGGGTGTTGCACTACTCACTTCATAATTCACATGAAATATAAACACATGTTGCAATGTTTCAAAAGCATGTTTCACATATTATAAGCTCATGCATGAAATGAATGATGCTCACACTCTGGAATTAGATGATAAATGTTAATGCTTATGAAATGCAATTCACTTAAGGAAGCCAAACACCTGGGGTGTTACAGCCCTCCCCCCTTATAAAAATCTCATCCTGAGATTTGGAAAGTGTACCATTGTTGATAGAATTCCTTATAACCATCACGTAAATAGTCTTCTCGCTCCCATGTAGCATCACTCTCACTACCCTGATTACTCCACATTACTTTATACCACTTGACCACTCGACTTCTAGTTACCCGTTCTTGAGTGTCAATCACACGGACTGGCTTTTCTTCGTAAGTTAAATCAGATTCTAGCCTGATATCTCCTAATGGAACTCTTTCTTCCAGAACTCGAAGACATTTCTTTAACTAGGATACATGGAAAACATTGAAAATGGTGCTCATTTCCGGAGGTAACTGGATCTTATATGCGACGGCACCACTCTTTCCTATGATCTAGAAAGGACCCACGTATCTCGGTGTAAGCTTCCGCTTCACACCAAAACGTTGTACACTCTTCATAGGGGAAACTTTTAGATATACGAAGTCTCCAACTTCAAACTCGATCGGTTTTCTACGGCGATCAGTGTAACTTTTCTGTCTAGCTTGAGCTGCGGCCATATGGATCTTGATGGTACGAACTTATTCCTCAGCTTCCTTGACAAAATCAATACCGTAATACCTTCTCTCACCAGCTTCTATCCAATTTAGTGGGGTTCTACACTTATGACCGTATAATGCTTCGAATGGGGCCATCTTAATGCTCTCTTGATAACTATTATTATATGAAAACTCAGCTAGAGGCAACCATTTCTCCCATGAACCCTTGGACGAAATAACACAAGCCCGTAATAGGTCTTCCAAGATTTGGTTGACTCGTTTAGTCTGACCTGATGTCTGGGGGTGATAAGCAGAGCTTCTCACTAACTTGGTACCCAGAAGATGGTGCAAGTGCTCCCAAAAACGAGTAGTGAACTGTGGACCACGGTCAAAAACGATAGTACGAGGGATCCCATGGAGCTGGACTATTTGATTGAAGTACAACTCAGCATAGTCAGTAGGACGATAGTCTACTTGGACAGGAATGAAGTGAGCCGACTTGGTTAAACGATCTACAATTACCCAAATAGAGTTATGGTTCTTGACAGTAGGAGGAAGTCCAATAATGAAATCCATGCTTATCTCTTCCCATTTCCAACCTAGGATAGAAAGTGGTTGAAGCAATCCAGCTTTCATGTGCACAGCCTTCACCCTACAGCAGGTGTCACACCTGGCAACATATGCAGCTATTTCTTTCTGCATTTTGGTCCACCAATAGTATGGCTTCAAATCATAATACATCTTATTGCTACCAGGATGGATGGACAACTTAGAGGAGTGTGCTTCAAACAAGATCTGATTTCTAAGCTCTCGGTCCTTAGGCACAACTAACCTATCTTTGAACCATAGTACACCCTCTTTATCTATCCTGAACTGTGTAGTTTCTTGCTCTTTCATCTTACGCTTGATGTGGAATATACCAGTGTCAGTCTTTTGGAGCTCAATAATTCCACTCTTGAGAGTGCAACTGACATTGATGTTGTACAGAATTGCTGGGTGTAGAAGGTGAGATAGATGAAAATCACTTGCAACTAACGAGTGGCAATGAGACTTATGGCTTAAAGCATCGGCAACCACATTTGCCTTGCCAAGATGGTAGTGCACTTGGAGATTATAATCTTTAATCAACTCAAGCCATCTTCTTTGACGCATATTCAACTCGGGTTGGGTGAAGATATATTTGAGGCTTTTATGGTCAGTATAAATGTTGCAAACATTGCCCAATAGGTAGTGCCGCCAAGCTTTCAAAGCATGAACAATTGCAGCGAGTTCTAAGTCATGCATTGGATAATTCACCTCATGCTTCCGAAGTTGTCGAGAGGTATATGCAATTACTCGGCCTTCCTGCATCAGAACACCTCCTAAACCTATGCCTGAGGCATCACAATACACATCAAAAGGTTTCTCAATATCCGGTTCACCAAAACCAGAGCCGAGGTTAGGAGAGTTCGTAGTTTGTGAAAAGCCGCATCACACTCAGGAGTCCAGACAAACTTGGTGTCTTTTTGCAGCAGCCGAGTCATTGGCTTGGCTATTTTTGAGAAATCCAGGATGAAGCGACGATAATAGCCAGCCAAACCAAGAAAACTCCGGAACTTGTGAACCGAGATAGGAGCCTTCCAGTTCAATACTTCTTGTACCTTGGTGGGATCCACCATAATTCCTCCATCGGACAACACATGCCCAGGGAAAGGTACTTCTCGAAGCCAGAATTCGCACTTACTGAACTTTGCATATAGTTGATGTTCCCGCAGTCACGTGAGGACTATACGTAGATGTTCAACGTGATCTTCCTCATTCTCAGAATATACCAAGATGTCATCAATAAATACCACCACAAACTTGTCCAATTCGGGCATAAATACCGAATTCATCAAGTACATGAAGTGTGCAGGGGTGTTTGTCAAGCCGAAGGACATAACTAGATACTCATAAATACCGTATCTGGTAGAGAAGGCGGTTTTTAGAACATCTTCCAGATGAATTTTAATTTGATGATAGCCAGATCTTAGATCGATCTTAGAGAAGACTTTAGCTTTAGACAACTGATCGAACAAGATGTCGATGCGCGGTAGAGGATACTTATTTTTGATAGTGACTGCATTCAGAGGTCTATAATCTACGCACATCCGCAACGACTGATCCTTCTTCTTTATAAAGATAGCAGGACATCCCCACGGAGACGAACTAGGACGAATCAGCCCCTTCTTCAAAAGTTCATTCAACTGCACCTTAAGTTCAGCTAGTTCATTCGGAGGCATCCTATAGGGTCTCCTAGAGATAGGTGCCGTGCTAGGCAACAACTCGATTTTAAACTCCACATCCCGATCCAGAGGTAGTCCTAGCAAATCATCAGGAAAAACGTCAGGAAACTCACTCACTACGGGAATATTAGCTAATGTCTTCGCTTGCACCGCATGAACTTCACTAGAAAGGTCAATTTGCCTAGGAAGTTGCACTAGAAAACCTTTCTGATCCGTAGGATCTCTGAGCATAACTACCCGAGTGGATGTATCAATGAGTACCCCATTCTGACTCATCCAATTCATGCCCAAAATAACATCTATGCCTAAGCCAGGCAAAAACACTAAGGTAAGCAAGTACTTTCGTCCTTCTATTTCAAACTCTAGATCTCTTACTACTTGATTTATGGAAATATTCCCACTCGCCGCTCTAATGCAATAACCCTCATCTTCAACAGTATGCAATTTGTGTGCAAACTTCAATGCAAACATAGGACTGATAAAGGAATGTGAAGCACCTGAATCAAATAGCACCACGGCAGAATATTGGTCAACTAGGAACTTACCAGCAGTGACTACCTCACTAGATGGAATTTCTTCAATACTATTATAATGAACATTCCCCTGACGACCACCTTGATTGGTATTCTTCTTAGGATATGGACAATTCCTAGACCAATGACCTGGTTTGTTGCAGTTCTAGCAAGGCATGTTGCTAGGAGGGACACTAGAGCTGCCTTGGCCAGAATTACCCTTTGGCAGAGCCGCTGTATATGCCTTGCGAAACCCAGTGTTCACTGGCGCCTTCTTTTGCGGGGGACGGAACTTAGCACTTGTGGCAGGAGGGCGAGGAGGAGCCCTTGGGGCAGCTGGAGCTCGGGACTGTGAAGCGCCTGCCTCAAGTGACCTCTTGCGGCTCTTAGAAGCAGCATAGATAGAGTTATTGTTCTCTTAAGTCAGAGCATCACTGATAAAATCATTGAAAGTAGCACATTTGCTAGTGCCCATGGTTTTCATCAGCTTTGGACTGAGGCCACGCTTGAAGCTAGCAATCTTCTTAGCATCAGTATCTACAAACTCAGTCGCATACCTTGCAAGATTGTTAAAGGCTGGCAGGTAGTCCGTCAAACTCTTATTGCCCTAGGTTAACCTCATGAACTCAGTGTGCTTTATAGCCATCAAACCTGGAGGAATGTAGTTCCCATGAAAAGCCGTTTTAAACTGGTCCCAAGTGATCGAGACATTAGGAGGCAACATGGAGCGGTAGTGACTCCACCAGATACCAGCCGGGCCATGTAGTTGGTGGGAAGCATACTCAGTTTTCAGCTCCTCAGTCAGACGAAGCAGACAAAACTTCTGCTCAATGGTATTCAACCATTCATCAGCTTGCAGAGGTTCCTCCGCCTCCTTAAAGAGCGGGGGCTTGGTATCTAGAAACTCCTTGAAATCACTATGCTGGTTTGGTGCCAGTCCTTGATGACCCTGGCTAGCATCCCGGTCGACCAGCTGGCGCATAGCTTCAGCTAACATGCGCTGACCTTCAACCACCGTTTGCATCAATTCTGCCAGAGTGGGTGGTGGAGGAGGGGGTGGCTATTCCTCATACTCAACGCCACGACCACGACGGAGGTTGTACGCCATCTGTAAAATGCATAGCCAATGAGCACTGACGCTGTGGGAAATTTGTAGATGAATGGTGTAAATATGCCAACTGATTTCATTAAAAATGAATTCACAAACAATCGAGGCACATTAATTCATCACAACCACACGAACCCATCAAGTGCATCAATTGACGCAATTATGCGATGGTCATAACAACAAGATATCTTCAGATGAAAAGATGGAATTTATTAAAGGCTCGCATGTAGGGAGCACAAACGTGACTAGATAGGTTACATTGATGTCATGGAATTTCGACCTTATGTAACGGGTGTCCGGATTCACTCTAAGCTTCTAGCCAACTAGGAAGGCTAACCAAGAAATGACCACAAGAAGACATCCTATGGGTAGAGTTCCATGGTGGATCATGACTAGCCACCTCGATACCAGCGCGTGCCAAGCAACACAACCTTATGACGCGCGCCAGAGGAGGCCCTCGGTTTCGTCGCGGCACCGAAGGGTGCTAATCGTGACACCATCATCGAACACAACACAATACGACATCCAATTGTGACCGAAATTTAACACGTTCAAACTAACATCCAGGATAACATAGGGTTCAGTATTACATCCCAAAAGCTAAGTTATTACAAAGCCTCACTCCCACACAAGGAGGGCACAAACGATAACTTTAGCATCATAGCTACGCGATGACTACTCTAAGCATCGTCCTCGGAGTTGGTGTCGAAGATCTCCCCGCCATCCTCGTCACTAACAGGCTCTAACTCCTCATCTTCTTCTTCTTCTTCTTCTTCTTCTGGTGGAACATCCTGTGGCCCATTGACCTCCACGCCGTCATCGTCTTCCGCCATGAAGACTCCAGAGCCCATCTCCTCATCCTTGTTATTGTCATGAGGAAGCAGAGGATTGAGCTGGTTGTTGAGGCGGTGCACTTCCTCATGAAGATTGTCATTGTATTCTTCTGCAGCTTCAATCCGTTGCTCAAGCTCCACCTGACGAGCTCTCAGGACGTTCTCTTCATGCCAGGCTTCATCCCGCTAGTTCATCGCGTGGACCAGCATGCGCTGACAGTTGCGATTCGCCACAGTCAACCTCTGGACCGCAAGTGTCTCCTGATCTCTGTCATGTATCACTTGCTCCAGCTGTTGCTGAGCCGCATTTCTAGCAGCAGTCACCTCAGCCAACTCGGCCCTCAACCTTTCCGCCTCGGTGGGCTCAGGGCGGGGCTCACATGGAGCGAGCTGGTGACAAGGTGCTCTGCCTCCAGTGGACTTGCGAGCGGTTCTCTTGGTGCGAGCCATCTGTAGCAACAAGACATGACTTACAGTGAGGATAATTTAGGGGATACGAAATTTAATTTAGTCAGGACCAACGAAATTTTTAAGGAGGGAGTAAAATGCAATGTATGACATGAATTAACATGATGCATGCACGTTCCGTACGCCCTCTCACCCTAGTAGAATCATAAACTTCTAACGCTAGGCGGTGGCATACATACGTTCTCTCATATAGGCGAAACTATCGGTCTACTCGTTTGCGCTGTTAGTGTACCTGCAGAAAATCTCATTTCAGCCCAACAGTTTCCCAATATAAGCACACAAGTAAGTAGCAAACTAAATACTTTCCATATACACATCCCTGATGTATATACTTCAGTATCACAACTACCCGACAGATATATCCCAATTAAGTACCTTCATAATTACATGGTTTAAACATGTAAGTATGCAAGTAACCACAACTACTCTCCCCTAGACCGCCGGTTGGACGATGATGCTCTCACCACTCACACTTACCAGAGCGTCGAGGTGTTTGATCCATACATTACCACCCAAGAGGATAGTATTCACACAATATCATGCCGTATGGACGACGAAACAAAAACAAACAAGACCCCCAAGTTAGTCTTTTTAATAAGCCACCTAAGCGTCCTTATTTGTGCTAAGGGATGTGATCACTGGCATACTTATAGAAATAATTTTTAGATTTTTAACACTTTTCACAAACAAACCCTTTTGTTTTCAAATACACGTATGATGTGTTTAATATTTAATTCTGCTCTGGTACCAGCTGTAACAGAACCGACCAAATTATAAGAGCACAAGTACAAAAACAAGCGCCGAAACGCTCAAATTTTTGAACTTGAGCCCATATAATCCCGGTAGTCAATCAAAACCACGAAGGATTTCAAACCAACTCTTTTACAACCAAGATCGCATCATTCAACATACACATCACATGTTACATTTCACAAGTAGTTCAGAAGTTCACTTATAACACACAGAGTCGCAAATTATTATAAACTGAGTTCATAAAATAGCGGAAGCAAAACACACGCATTTAGTTCAAATACTACTGCCAGTATTACAGATCACCATCCCACAAAAGCATTAAGGAAAGGAACTAATAGACGATCACGCCCGAGTGATCTAGTCCTTGTCACCCATGGGGTGGAGGCAGGTCTTGCAGAAGCCCTGATAAAACATGTCATCTGCAACAGGAGGGAATAAACCCTGAGTACGGGAATGTACTCAGCTAGACTTACCCGTCGAAACGAAAAATAAGAGACACCAAGGATCATGCAAGGCTTTCATAAGTGGAGCTGGCTGACATTACCTTTTGCGGAAAAGCATAAGTAATTTAAACTATTTTAACCTATACTAGCATTTATTTTTAGCATTAACCTGTCATCTATCTTAGCACCTGTACTAAACATTCACTTGAGTATAATCAAACAATAATATTATTATATCCATAGCAGGTATAAATTGCGGCAACATTATATCATTCACTTAACCATCTGTTCAATTTAATGAGATCTACGTTGTCGCTGCTCAAGTCAAGTGCTCACTAACCGGGAGCGACGGCGATTCGAATCGAATTCCTATCCAGCTGGAGGGGTATTTCTAACACTCACCGCGTAGGCCCCTGCCAGGGTCGCACAAGCCACCTTTCGTACGATTCAGGAGTCACGGGTTCGAATGGTGCCGCATCCCTAAGGGTGACACTCTGCCAGGTGCTAGGGACTCTAACCCCCCTTGGTCTCACGCTAATGTCCCTAAGCACAACGTTTCTCTCCTCCAAGATGCGACCTGCCATTTGACTCCTGGCCTGAACCGAATTACTTGGCTTCACGGTCGGAATGACTTATCCGGCCAACTAAGTGTTAGACTACGTTCAACATGACTCAAGGACGTACAACGAATCGGTCCTTAAATGACTCCGACGAGCATAGCTCCACACCCAAGACTTGAAGTGTCTTGCGGCTGCACTATCGAACTCCTGTCTGGTCTCAAATTCATTTTAGGCATGGTTCCATCCACGATAGCCAACATAGCCACTCATGACCCATTCCTATATCTCGCGGATGACCGGAAATAACCTGACTTCTACCGGACTAAGCAGGGCTAAGCATTAACACGGGCCTAAACCTAATTTAGGGTTTAAGTATGATATCTGGACAAGGACAGGTGTAATGCAACAAGTGTTTCCATACAACTCCTACAACTTAATGCAGTAAACAAGTAAAAGTACTCAAGACTTATATTTAAAACAATTAGGTCAGCATGCACCAGGGCTTGCCTTTCAGAAAAGAGGACGGGCGGTGATCTGGGCACTCAGGTAGGTCGTCTGCGGGCACTCCTTCACCGGCTGGATCCTCGGACTCCCTCGGCTGCTCCTGGTCCTCCTCCGGAACCGTTCCCTCGAACTCGAGGAGTGTCACCCCCTCTGGTACACCTATTGCATGAATGCACAATAAATCTCATGGATGCATAATGAATGCAATATGCTCGGAATGTAATGCATCACAACAATTTAATTATTCTATTCAAGTTACTTCAATATTACGTGCAAATCTCTTCTTCGGTGGAGAAGTACTTACCTAATCTACACAACCTAATGTACAAATGTTCCTCTTCAGTTAAGGCCCTAACACCTAGAAATCACAAGAACAATATCACATAGGTTACCAACAACAAATCATCAGATATCATAACAACATAGTCTGGACAGCAGCTACGTAATCTTATTACAAATGGAAATTCCCAAATCCTAAAGGCATTATACAAGACAATCTGGAAAGCTTATAAAATACCCTACAATTCAGTTTCAGACCTCAACACTTAATTCCAAAGTTTACCTAGTCGAAATTCCAAAGTTCCAGAAAGCTGTCCTCTCCAAACAGAGAGCAGTCATTTCTGGATAGCCACTTTAAACAGCTATAACTCCTCGATTACTAGGCCAAATGGCATCAAATTTTGACACAAGCTATATTAACCAGTTTACTACCACTTTGGTATTCACAAGTTTCCCAGCAAACAATTTTATTAAGGGTCAAACCCAAAAATGCTACTAGCTGTCCAGAAAACCTAGAAATATGAAGACTAAATATTTATTTATGTGTCAAACTTCCTCTATGACTAAACCAATGATACCAATAGTTCACACATATCATAAAAACACCAGAAAGTAAGGTGTGCCACCCTAGAACATTTATTTTCACCCTTTTCTTAATTTACTTAATTAATTAAGTGGAAAATTAAATCTATATGCAAACTGCTTGTAAAATTCTACAAAAATTACAGGAGACTCTCTGACCTAAAAAGAGGCTACTGTAAAAAATTGAACTAAAATTTTTCAAAGAAACTCCCTACACAAAATTCACAAGCCAAAAAGGCTGATTTTTGCATAAATAACAAATCACATTGAAAAGTATCAAACAACAAAATTTATATTTTTCTTAAACACTTTTAGGGTACCAGGACGCTCTACACAAATTTATATGAACATTGCACATGTAGAAAAATTACTAAAATTCATTCAAGTATTTCCTAACATAACATGATATCATCATAACTTGAAAAATACTCAAGCACTAGTACCCAAATTTTTACTAGAGCTAGCAAATGCACAAAATAGCCTACTCACCAATTTTCATAATTTTTGGGACAATAGAACTCCAGTTATTCATATAACAAGTTTATATCCAATTTAAGACACATTTCAAAACCCCAATTAATCCTTCTAGAAAATAAACATCACATACCTATTTGGTATTTTTCTTAAATACTACACTTCATGCAGACCCAACAAAATTTAAATCATAATTTTTGAGCAAGTAAAACCCTAGATATGAAATTCCTAAACATCATCTAAATCTGTGAAATATAACTCAGAAATCAACCCTAGCTATAGTACTGGGCCGGCCCGACTCGTCAGCTCGGCCCAGCCAGCACGTGGCCTGACCCGATTCCCGCCCGCGCGCGTGCGTCTGCCAGGAGGGACCCGCTGTCAGCGAGAGAGGGATAGGGGAGCGGCGAGCCGAGAGCTCCGGCGAGCGGATTCACGCCACCGGCGGCTCCTCTGACCAAGCCGAGCACACCACCGTGCTCTCCACACAAAACCGCACCTAGGCATGCACTTTTCCCCAACGCTACCGCACCGGAGCACCCGTGCCGACGGTGAGGGCGGACGGCAGCGAACGTGTGGCGGTACGCCGGTGAGCTCCGACCGCTAGATGGCCGGCAGAGGGGTGCACCCACTTCCTAGAACCCTGGCGGACCTTCCGAGGCTACGCAAACAGATTGGGATGGAGTGGAGCAGCTTGGCTGCGTGAGCACCTGGCCGTCGGCCATGGCGTGGCAGTGCGCGGTCGTGTTCCGGCTTGACCGGACCGGGACTGGTGGTAGCGTCATCACCCGAGCATCTAGGTGTGATGGGGAAGAGGGGACGTGAGCGAGGGAAGGCGGAGGAGTGCGGTGCGGTGCTAGCCACGGTGACCCTAACCATGGCGGAGCTCCGGTGGCATTTGGGACGGGCGGAGGCGTCAATGCGGCTCACCTTGGGCTCGATTGAAGTCACGGGTTGGTCGAGGAGGTGCAGGGCAGTGTGGCAGAGTGAGGGGCGTGATTTGATTTGGCCGGTAGGAATGCGGTGGCGAGCTCTCACGGCCGCGGCAAGGCACGCGGCGGCGATGCGGCTCGGTGCGTCCGCCTGAGCGCGGGAGGAGCGAGAGAGAGAGAGAGAAAGCAGAGGTGCGAATGAGGTTGGGGCGGCATCGTGGCGATGTAGGGGTTCGTCCGGACCTGACCGGTGGGGCCACGGCCAGCGTACAGCTGCCACCGCGCGGCCACGCGTTGACGATGGCCTACGGCCAGTCGGCCACGCTGCCCTGACAGATTGAAACGAAGCCGATGTTTAGTGACTGACAGAGCAAGTTTGACGCTGATTAACTCCTAATCCAGCTCAAGTTAGCAAAAGATGATAATACCAAAATGGTAGAGCTACATGAGGGCTACAATTTTGTCAATTGGCTCAAGGACTGGTTCGGCCTAGTGTTTGAGTTACATGGTGGTGAAGTGGGGTTCAGTGAAACGGTTTACAGTTTAACACTTAGCCAAAATGGCTAAGTCACAAAAAAGCTTCCAAGACTGACTTGTGGGCCATTTTTGACCATGTTGTGGTCATTTTCATGAGATGACCATAGTAGAACTTTTGTTCCTTATGAAATTCTCTACAACTTTTCTTGAGGTTGCTCCTCCATGCAAGATTTCTAAGCTAGACTTTTTAATTGGTCAAACCAGATCACTCTAGGGGTCCAAACTTAGTCAATAACATTTGGAAGGGCAATTTGGTAATTTTGGTCAACATGAACATTGCTCCACTACTTACCCTAAATGTAATTAAGGTGTTATAAGACCTAATTAGCCACTCTACACATTGGTTGCCCGAAATTCCTAGTGTCACATACTTTGAAACAAGTAATTCAATATTTTCACCCAAATGTTGCAAGCTCATGTTGCACATGTTGCATGAGTGTGTTGCATGACACTTGCTAATTATGTTACACTAAAGTGGTTGTCATGTCTCAAAAGGTAGTTGCACATGTGGCACTTGGGTGTTGCACTACTCACTTCATAATTCACATGAAATATAAACACATGTTGCAATGTTTCAAAAGCATGTTTCACATATTATAAGCTCGTGCATGAAATGAATGATGCTCACACTCTGGAATTAGATGATAAATGTTAATGTTTATGAAATGCAATGCACTTAAGGAAGCCAAACACTTGGGGTGTTATAGGACCCACGTATCTTGGTGCAAGCTTCCGCTTCACACCAAAGCGTTGTATGCTCTTCATAGGTGAAACTTTCAGATAGATGAAGTCTCCATCTTCAAACTCAATCGGTTTTCTATGGTGATCAGCGTAACTTTTCTATCTAGATTGGGCTGCAGCCATATGTATTTTGATGGTACGGGCTTGTTCTTTAGCTTGCTCGACAAAATCAATACCATAATACCTTCTTTCTCTAGCTTCTACCCAATTAAGCGGTGTTCTACACTTATGACCGTACAATGGTTCGAAGGGGGCCATATTAATGCTCTCTTGATAACTATTATTGTACAAAAACTCAACTAAAGGCAACCATTTCTCCCATGAACCCTTGGACAAAATAACACACACCCGTAACATATCTTCTAAGATTTGGTTAACTCGTTCAGTCTGACCGGACGTCTAGAGATGATAAGCAGAGCTTCTCATTAGCTTGGTTCCCAGAAGATGATGCAAGTGCTCCTAAAAATGAGTAGTAAACTGCGGACCTTGGTCAGAAACAATAGTGTGAGGGATCCCATGGAGTTGGACTATCTGATTAAAGTACAACTCAGCATAGTCAGTAGGACGATAGTTTGCTCGGACAGGAATGAAGTGAGCCAACTTGGTTAAACGATCTACAATTACCCAGATAGAGTTATGATTCTTAATAGTAGGAGGAAGTCCAACAATGAAATTCATACTTATCTCCTCCCATCTCCAACCTGGGATAGAAAGTGGCTGAAGCAATCTAGCTTTCATGTGCACAACTTTAACTCTACAACAAGTATCACACCTAGCAACATATGCAATTATCTCTTTCTGCATCTTGGTCCACCAATAGTATGGCTTCAGATCGTGATACATCTTACTACTACCCAGATGGATGGACAATTTAGAGGAATGGGCTTCAGATATAATCTAATTCTTAAGCTCCCGGTCCTTAGGCACAACTAACCTATCCTTAAACCACAGCACACCCTCCTCATCTAACCAAAAATGTTTAGTTTCTTGCTCTTTCATCTTACACTTGATGTGGAAGATACCAGTGTCAGTCTTTTGGAGCTCAATAATTCTACTCTTGAGAGTGCAACTAACAGTGATATGGTTTAGAACTGCTGGGTGTAAAAGGCGAGACAGATGAAAATCACTTTCAACTAAGGAATGGCAATGAGACTTACGGCTTAAAGCATTGACAACCACGTTTGCCTTGCCAGGATGATAGTGCACTTAGAGATTATAATCCTTAATCAACTCAAGCCATCTTCTTTGACGCATATTCAACTCGGGTTGGGTGAAGATATATTTGAGGCTTTTATGGTCAGTATAGATATTGCATACATTGCAAAACAGATAATGTCACCAGACTTTCAAAGCATGAACAACTGTAGCGAGTTCTAAGTCATGCGTTGGATAATTCATCTCATGTTTCTAAAGTTGACGAGAGGTATATGCAATCACTCGGCTTTCCTGCATCAGAACACCTCCCAAACCTATGCCTGAGGCATCACAATCACATCAAATGGTTTCTCGATATCCAGTTATGCCAAAATCGGAGCCGAGGTTAGGAGGGTTCGCAGTTTGTGAAAAGCTGCATCACACTCAGGAGTCCAAACAAACCTGATGTCTTTTTGCAGCAACCGAGTCATTAGCTTGGCTATTTTAGAGAAATCCGGGATGAAGCGACGATAATAGCAAGCCAATCCTAGAAAACTCCGGACCTCATGAACTGAGATAGGAGCCTTCTAGTCTAGTACTTCTTGTATCTTGGTGGGATCCACAATAATTCCACCATCGGACAACACATGCCCAAGGAAAGGTACTTCACAAAGCCAGAATTCGCACTTACTGAATTTTGCATACAATTAACGTTCACGCGGTCTTTGTGAGGACTATACATAGATGTTCAGCATGATCTTCCTCATTCTTAGAATAAATCAGGATACCATCTATAAATACCACCATGAACTTGTCCAATTTGGGCATGAACACCAAATCCATCAAGTACATAAAGTGCGCGGGGGCGTTGGTCAAGCCGAATGACATAACAAGATACTCATAGAGACCGTATCTTGTGGAGAAAGCAGTTTTTGAAATGTCTTCAGGGCAAATTTTAATTTGATGATAACTAGACCTCAGATCAATCTTGGAAAAGACTTTGACTTTAGACAACTGATCAAACAAGATGTCGATGCGTGGTTGAGGATACTTATTCTTGATAGTAACTGCATTCAGAGGTCTATAATCTACACACATCCATAATGACCGGTCCTTCTTCTTCACAAAGATAGCAGGGCAACCCTATGGAGATGAACTAGGATGGATCAGTCCCTTCTTCAAAAGTTCATTCAACTTGACCTTAAGTTCAGCTAGTTCGTTCGGAGGCATCCTACAGGGTCTTCTAGAGATGGATGTCGTGCTAGGCAATAACTCTATTTTAAACTCTATTGGTATTTATTAATGTGAACAGAAAAGATCCGCAAGCGCACGGATACTGTTGTAGCTTTCACCTAGAGGGTTTTAAATATTGTATCCATAGGGAAACGTGTAAGTCAACTACGTGTTCTAACTTAACCAAAAAAGGTGAATGAGTTGGAAATAAGGTGGGAACAACTAAAGTGAAAACAAGACTAAAACGTAAGAGAGGATCAATCTAGTATGGGGTCGATAGTAGGAGTATAGAGAGGATAACTCGATTAGGGTTTCTACTTCTAACTTGGGCAGTCCACATCTTCTACTATTCAACTAGGGAATTATTATGGAAGACCACAAACAAAGTACGAATCTACCAAGTAATTATATATCTTGCTAGGCCTACAGATGGGAGGTGGACTACAAAGGACTCAATGAAGTTGTCACCTTCATGATCTACCACCGATCTGGAATATAGAGTGCATCTACGAGTAACCCTAGTTTAAGCGCCACGCTTACACTATGAATTATATTCTAACCTAGTTGACTAGATTAAAGAGCTCAAAAGAGACTTGCAAACTAGAAGAATAATGTAAACATGAATCTTACTTGAATCAGATGTTGATTGCCAGAGCCTGAGCTGTCTCAGGAGCAAACCCACGTAGAGCTCGATCCTGCCGAAGTACAAGTTGTTGAAGAGGCACCAACAAGCTAGCACCTCCTCCGAACTCCTCCCTCGCTCTCCATCTCTCTACTATCTAGTAGACTAGATCTATTCTAACTTGGGAGTTGAGAGGACATCCATTCGAGGGACACCTCTCTTCCCCAAACCCTAACTTTTCTCTTAAAGGTGATTATGATGATGGATTGAATGAATTTCCCTTGGAGGGGGGTCTAGGGCCTCGTTTATATAGCCTAGAGCATGGAACCGTGGCCCTTGGATCAAATTAACCTTCACATGGGGTTAGGATGCATCCTTGGAGGCAGTTAAAGTAGCTTGCAAAGAAAGGAGCCGAGGGGCGGTGACCAGGGGCCGTTCGGCCTAGGGTTGAGGCCGGTTGGCCCCACCTGGCGGCGCCTCATGGTGGCCATCCTCGTGGAGTCCTCTGGTGTCCTCTAGAAGCCTCTTGCATATTCGTGACGTGGAGATTAGGCAATTGGCATGGGTTCCTTCTTGTGGAAGATATCAATTCCTGAATTATTCTGATAACCCCCTGCAAAATATAGATTCACCAAAACTCATTGAATTTCGTTAGTTGACACCCTAAACCTATGTTGGTGATCATTTATTAGCCCTTTATATATTTATTTTAACCCTTTATTATGGTAGATAACCATCGTCAACAACTCCCCTAAGCTTACCTTTTGCTAGTCCCTTAGCAAATATTCATAATGGATCAGGAGTTGCTACAATGCTTTCACGCCTCAAAAGTACACATCTGTTCAAACAAGAATTTTTCTCCGGATTAGGTCTAACCACTCTAACCTTCAAACTTACCCATATTAACTTTAACTATGGAGCTTATTAGCCTTCACTTAGGTCTTGAGAAATCGAAAAGTAGAACAATCAAATCAAGCACTATGTCTCAAGCTCTTCATTCAACTATTATTCCGGAGTTTTGCAAGATTTTTAAAATAAAACTCAGAGTATCTTTTTGTATGACTCTCTCAAATCTCTCAATATATGTGGTATTTCTGGATCCTCTACAAGGCAAAGTTATATTTTCCTTCTCTCATCCTACATCTAATGCTTTATTTGGAGCTTATAGGTATGGAGACAGCGTGTACATACTTGCAAAGCATATTTTATAAAGTCAAACAGTGGATCCAGAGAAACGAGGCATACGATCAAATCAAGAAGTGCATGTGTATGGATCAAGGAGTTGTTTATTTATGATGAAGGTGATAGTGGATCTAATTCTACTTTTGCTCCTTTGCAAGGGATTTTAATCTCTCTTTGAATAATTGAAGAACTTAGACTAAGAGATATTTTGGGCTATAGTTTTTTAGAGAGGCAGTCATCTAAGTATCCATTGTTTTGGTAGGACACTTGTCCATGTTTTACTCTCTATATATTTCTCTTTCTTCTTTTTTTATAAATATATAAGCCCATAACATTTTTGTCTATAATGAAAGATTGAGAGATAATAATAACCTAGAGTAACAATAACTGGGGCCTATGAAATGTATGGATAGGTGACAAAAATCCTATAAGACATGTGAGTGGTGTTCTCTCCCAGTGTAGGAGAAAAATATATTTGGTGGATCTAAAGGCATGTTGTTGCGTACTTCCAGAGTAGAGGCAACATATTTGAGTGGAGTGTACGTGATCTTGATTTTAAAAGTATGACAAGCCTCTAGGGGTCAACAAAGCTTGATAATGATCAATGCAAGTACAAGTAGTAAAAAGTATGAATGGAGTTTTCTATCCTATGTACGGCTGTGGTAGGAATTTTAAGCTTTGTCATACAAGTACTCATCATGGTATTTTAAGATTTCAAAAGATAAAATTCTCTAGAACTCTAGCATCAGTAGGAGCAAGATAAATAGCAGCTTAGGATTTCTCATATCATACTCCTCAACTACCTAGATTTAGATCCAGCATTTGCAACCCACAAGTTTCAGGCTCAGAGTTTATCTTTAGATCAAGACAGTTCTACCGAAAGCTTGGGAGAATTCATGTTTGAAAACTAGGCACTTAAAAGGAATTATGGTAGAGCAACTATTCATCATTTCCATAATAGAGATTATTCTAAGTGCTCTCTATTCACAAACTAATTCAAGCAAACTTGACACAGTCTAACTAACACACATTATTACAAAATAGCACAATATAAAACAAATACTCGACTAGATAAAGTAGACACAATAAAAAATCATAAATATTAAAAAGTATGTCTCCTGACCATAATTATGTAAGTGTGAACCTTCGTGTGCTCACTATTTTTTCTTTCTTTTTGAATTTATTTATAGAAAGAAAACTTTAAGGGGGTAAATATACTTACCTAGAATACATGAGGGTGCCTTCCCCCAAGCTAAATGTTGACGTAGTTGTTCGATCTTGCAATGTAGCAGACTGGCAGTGGAGATGTACGTCTTCTGTCAGAAATTGATTGATGTTAATGACTGATGAGACAGTGCTCCAATAATGGATAGAGCATCCACTTGCTTGTCAGCTCTTTTTGGTCCTTCAAATCCTATGAAACTCAAACAGACAACAAAACTTGTAGAACATGTTAAGCGTTAATGGTTTGGCCACTTAGGCCTCAGTTGTCCAAAGCTTTTCTTCTAGGCAGAGTTTCAGTGGGATTTCTTTCTCAATATTTTTGTATTTTTATATTTTCTATGATGCAAAAGAAAATGCAATAGGATGAATGCATGCGTATTTATTTTTATGCCACCACGGTGAATATTCCTATGGGTTTTTTACACACCATAAAATTATCCACATGGGGCTTTAGGATTTATGATGCAGTGTATATATATATATTATAATACAATGCTAATGCAGAAAAGTAAATATGCTAAATGAAAAAAATTATGCAGAAAAGATAAATATGGATAACTATCGATTTTACCTCCCGACAAGGGTTCATTGTTTTAAGTCCTCTGAACAGGACTTCTCACCATGTTCATTCCTTAGGTGAATCATCTGGTCTCAGAGGTGGAGACCTTGATAACTGCACCTCTTGATATGGTGTTACCCATGTTCTTCGTTCGTCCAGCAGCCGTTTGAAATGAAGCATTAATTGTGAAAGTTGACAGCATCTTACTCAGTGTGCAGGTTCTTATAGATTCAGGACCTTCACTTTGTAGAATTTGGGAGAGTTGACAAACATATCCATGTTTTGTTCAAAGTGTGTCCTGCTCATAAAGACAAGGTAGAGATCAAGTACATGGGCTCTGTTGGTGGAAAAACACCAACAGAACCAAAAGTTTTGTTCGTTCTTCTCTAACCTTAGGCATGGTGAACAAGATAAAGTTGAAGCTATGGCTGATAAGATCAGAAGATGAGCATGAGTGTGAATATGCAATATTTTTAGCTCATTTGGTTAAGACAGTGAGATCAAGAGAGTGAAGCTAAGAACAAAGATTAAAGAACTAAACATGTTAAGTTGATCAGGTTGGATTAAGCGAAGTTATAACTTGAACATATTTGGTTCTTCATTTATCTGCATACCAGGATCGAGAAAAGCTTTTTGAATAGTGATTATGTACCTCAAGATATTACTTTTGTCATTGAAGAGTGATGGTACTAAACCACCCTATGGAAGCTTCTCTTGCCTAGCTGGTTCTGCTCATGAATGGCTTGTCTTCACCATCTTTTTGTTCTCCTGATCTTGACATTCTTGTCGGTCCTTGTGCTCCCCTCATTGTCTTAAGAATTTCTCCATGATGGTCTTTGTCTTGAAGGGGCTTGGTGGAGATTTGTTCACCTTCTTCCATAGAGTGAGTGCTTTGATTATAGATCTTGTTTCGTGGCACTCATCTTCTTGTTCCATGGATCTCTTCATGATGCGTGAGCTGTGTTTCCCTTGTGTTTGTTATTTCTTTGATCTTTTTGATCCAGACCTAGAGAGGTTAGTTACAAGAGTACCCGAAGGAATATTTTTACAATTATATCTCTATGCTCGTTTCGTAAGGGCAGCGTAGTAGAAAGGTGAATACTCGTGTTAGGATCTAAAAAGTGCTTGTTTTAGGACACTAAGCTTGTCCTTGGGAAACCTTCAAAATGTGTTTTGGTGAAGTGGGTTTCCCTCCAACACCAACCTTAAGAGCACAACAAGATCTGCAATATTTATGATAAACATATGCATCTACAACCACCCTTTTGATTTTTTTATAAACAGAAAGAGTGAGGGGGTTGGAGATCTCAAATGTGGGGAGGTTGAAGAGACCAATTGAATTGGGAGATGTCTCATATGAACATGGATTTAATAAGATGGTTATGGAATAGATTCCGTGCTCATTGATGTCATCTTTGTCTCCAATCTGAATGTTTGGAATTTCACTTGGATTGGTGACTCTTGAATTGGCCTCATCTAGGGCTTTGTCCATAGATGGATAAGTATCGTCCTCAAAGTCAAAGGGAGTTAAAAACTCACCATTTGAGTTTGAGCCAAGATTAGATTCTATTAAGCTTCTTCCTTGTCCATCCATTCTACACATTTCTACCAATGTCGTAGCATCTCTTTGTCATCCATGTGGTCATTATGAGTCCTATGGTTTGGTTGTGTTAATAGATTTCTAGGATCATCATGAGACTTAGGAGGGAGAGCATATGAGGGATCACTGGGGTCAAGGATGGATTTAAAAATGGGTTGAGGTAAGTCATCTAATGTGGGCATAGAAGGGGATAAGATAGAATAATTTCCAAAGTTGCTTGGCTCTCCTTCTATGGCATCACCAGACATGCCATCCTTGCATTTCTTCCAATGTGCTCTATGGGGGAAAGGTAGTTGAGAACACTTTTTTTTCTAGATGCCATTATATTTTTATATTGATCTACCAGCATCTTACAAAACTGGAAGTCTAAGCTATCATCATTACGTTGGGGTATTGATGTCTTAGGATTGACAGTTGAACCTTGGGATTGAAGTGGTTGTGACTTAGCTATCAAAACTTCCTCTTTTTGTTCAGGAGAGAACTCCTTCTTTTTCTTGGGGGGCTTAAAATGAATTTTAGTCCAGTGAGTGGCTTGACTAGTAATTTTTTCAAGCATGACCCTTGCTTCACTTGTAAGCAAATGAAGAAAAGCTCCTCCAGAGGATAAATCAAGAAATTCCCTAGAATCCTTGCTAAGACCTTCATAAAAATGTTGAAAAAGTATTGGGCCTAGAATAGCAAGGTCCGGGCCAATGAGGGTAAGGTCAATAAAGCGATCCCATGATTCGGCAAGAGATTCTTCTTCTAGTTGTCTAAAAGTTAGAACCTCTTTCCGTAGGTCATTCACTTTGGAGATGGGAAAGAATTTTGATAGAAATTCATTGCATAGTATCTTCCAATGTCCTTGCCCACGTTCTGCATTGAGTTTATACCAATATTTAGCTTTTCCCGTTAAAGAGAATGGAAATAGCTTCCATTGGATGGTCTCATCGGACATGCCCTTTATGCGAATGAGGTCACAGATCCGCTTAAACTCTCATAGGTGCGAATATGGGTTTTCCTCAATTTCCCCCATGAAGGGTTTTTTCTGAACAAATTCTATGAAATTCGGGCTTATCTCAAAACCAGATGCTGTGATACGCTCGGAATGTTCTGGTGGTCTAAGGTGTGTGCCCATAGGGTTAGCATATTGATAGATAGGAGTGTTATTATCCATGCTAACAAAAGATGAAAGGAAAAAGAATAGAAGGGATGAGGTGAAGGATAAAAAGAAAGAAGGTATGAGAAAAGATTTTTTCTTTTTAGAAAATATAAAACAAAAGGGTAAAGATAAGAAAAGAGATTTTTTTCTTTTATGTATATATATATTTATTTATTTTTGTTTTTGAAAAAGGTTAGGCTAGGTTCGTAGTCAATTCAACAACCATTTCCCCGGCTACGGCGCTAGAAAGCTTGTTGGTATTTGTTAACGCGAACAGAAAAGATCCGTAAGCGCACGAATACCATTGTAGCTTTCACCCGGAGGGTTTTAAATATCGTATCCATAGGGAAACGTGTAAGTAAACTACGTGTTCTAACTTAACCAGAAAAGGTGAATGAGTTGGAAATAAGGTGGGAACAACTAAAGTGAAAACAAGACTAAAATGTAAGAGAGGATCAATCTAGTTTGGGGTCGATAGTAGGAGTATAGAGAGGATAACTCGATCAGGGTTTCTACTTCTAACTTGGGCAGTCCACATCTTCTACTATTCAACTAGGGAATTACTATGCAAGACCGCAAACAGAGTACGAATCTACCATGTAATTATATATCCTGCTAGGCCTATAGACAGGAGGTGGACTACAGAGGACTCAACGAAGCTGTCACCTTCGTGATCTACCACCGATCCGGAATATAGGGTGCATCTACGAGTAACCCTAGTTTAAGCGCCACGCTTACACTATGAATTATACTCTAACCTAGTCGACTAGATTAAAGCGCTCAAAAGAGACTCACAAACTAGAAGAATAATATAAACATGAATCTTACTTGAATTAGAAGTTGATTGCCAGAGCCTGAGCTATCTCAGGAGCAAGCCCACGTAGAGCTCGATCCTGCCGAAGTACAAGTTGTTGAAGAGGCACCGATAGGCCATCACCTCCACTGAACTCCTTCCTCGCTCTCCATCTCTCTACTATCTAGAAGACTAGATCTATTCTAACTTGGGAGTTGAGAGGACATCCATTCAAGGGACACCTCTCTTCCCCAAACCCTAACTTTTCTCTTAAAGGTGATTATGATGATGGATTGAATGAATTTCCCTTGGAGGGGGGTCTGGGGCCTCGTTTATATAGCCCAGAGCATGGAGCCGTGGCCCTTGGATCAAACCGACCTTCATGTGGGGTTAGGATGCATCCTTGGAGGCGGTTGAAGTAGCTTACAAAGGAAGGAGCCGAGGGGCGGCGGCCAGGGGCCAGTCAGCCTAGGGTTGAGGCCGGTTGGCCCCACCTGGCGACGCCTCATGGTGGCCCTCCTCGTGGAGTCCTCTGGTGTCCTCTAGAAGCCTCTTGTGTATTCATGACATGGAGATTAGGCCGATTGACGTGGGCTCCTTCTCATGGAAGATATCAATTCCTAAATTATTCTGATAACCCCCTACAAAATATAGATTCACCAAAACTCAAGGAATTTCGTTAGTTGAGACCCTAAACCTATGTTGGTGATCATTTATTAGCCCTTTATATATTTATGTTAACCCTTTATTATGGTAGATAACCATCGTCAACAAACTCCACATCCTGATCCGGTGGCAATCCTGGCAAATCATCGGGAAAGACGTCTAGAAACTCGCATACTACAGGGATATCAGCTATTGACTTTGCTTGCACCGCATGAACTTCACCAGAAAGATCAATTTTTTGGGGAAGTTGCACTAGAAAACCTTTCTGATCAGTAGGATCTCTGAGCATAACTACTTGGGTTGATGTATCAATGAGTACCCCATTCTGACTCATCCAATTCATGCCCAAAATGACATCTATGCCTAGTCTAGGCAAAACCACTAAGGTAAGCAAGTACTTTCGCCCTTCTATTTCAAATTCTCCATCACTAACTACTTGATTTGTGGAAATATTACCACTTGCAGCTCTAATGCAATAACCCCCATCTTCCACAGTATGTAATTTGTGTACAAACTTCGATGCAAACATAGGACTAATAAAGGAATGCGAAGCACCTGAATCAAACAGCACCACTGCAGAATGTTGGTCAACTAGGAACTTACCGGCAGTGACTACCTTGCCAGATGGAATTTCTTCAATACTATTGTAATGAACATGCCCCTAACAGCCACCTTGATTTGCATTCTTCTTAGGATAAGGACAATTCCTGGACCAATGACCTGGTTTGTTGTAGTTCCAGTAGGGCATGTTGCTTGGAGGAACACTGGAGCTGCCTTGGCTAGAACTACCCTTAGGAAGAGAAACTGTATACACTTTGCGAAACCCAGTCTTGGCTAGGGCCTTCTTCTGCAGGGGACGGAACTTAGCACCCGTTGCAAGAGGATGAGAAGGAGCCCTCAGTGCAACTGGAGCTCAGGACTGTGAAGCACCCACCTTAAAGGCCCTCTTACGGCTCTTAGAAGCGGCATAGATAGAATTGTTGTTCTCTTGGGTCAGGGCATCACTGATAAAGTCATTGAAAGTGGCACACTTGCTAGTACCCATAGTCTTCATCAACTTTGGACTGAGGCCACGCTTGAAACTAGCAATCTTCTTTGCATCTGTATCAACAAACTCAGTTGCATATCTTACGAGATTATTGAAGGTTTGTAGGTATTCAGTCAAACTTTTATTGCCTTGGGTTAACTTCATAAACTCAGTGTGCTTCATTGCCATTAAATCAGGAGGAATATAATTCCTTTGGAAAGCTGCCTTCAACTGTTCCCATGGAAGTTGGGCATTAGGGGGTAGTGTAGAGCGGTAATGACTCCACCAAATACCCGCTGGACCATGCAGTTGATGTGAAGCATACTCGGTCTTCAGCTCATCAGTCAGATGAAGCAGACGGAACTTTTGCTCAATGGTATCTAGCCACTCATTAGCTTGCAGAGGTTCCTCCACCTCCTTAAAGAGTGGGGGCTTGATGTCGAGAAAGTCCTTGAAATCACTATGCTGATTTGGTTCTGGTCCCGGACGACCAAGCCGAGCATCCCGGTTGACTAACTGGCGCATAGCATCTGCTAACAGGCGCTGACCTTCAACCATCGTCTGCATCAATTCTGCCAGGGTGGGTGGTGGCAGAGGTGGTGGTGGTGGTTCCTCATCCTCAACGCCATGACCACGACGGAGGTTGTACGCCATCTGCAAAAATGCATAGCCAATGAGCACTGATGATGTGGGAAATTTGTAGATGAATTGTGTAAATATGCCGAACTAACTTCATTGGGAAAAATGAATTCACATAACAACCGAGGCACAATAATTCATCACAACCACACGACTTCATCAAGCGCACCAATTGACGCATTCATGCGATGTACTTAACAAACAATAATATCTTCCGATGAAAAGGTGGAATTTATTAAAGGCTCACATCCATGGGGCACAAACGTGTCTGACAGATTACATCCATACCAATGGGGTTTCAACCTTACATAACTGGGGTGTTCTGATTCAAGCTAAACTTCTAACCAAAATAGGAAAGGATACCCAAGGAAATGATCATGAGGAGACAACCCATTGGTAGAGTTCCATGATGGATCATGACTAGCCACCTCGATACCAGCGCGTGCCAAGCAGCACAATCTTATGTCACACGCCATAGGAGGCCCTCGGTTTCATCACAGCACCGGAGGATACTAATCGTGACACCATCACCGAACACAACACAATGAGACATCCCTTGTGATCGAAATTTAGCATGTTTAAACAAACATCCTGGATAACATAGGGTTTGATGTTATATCCCAAAAGTCAAATTATTACAAAGCCCCACTCCCACACATGGAGGGCACAAAATATACTCTAGCATAGTAGCTATGTGATGAACTAATCTAAGCATCATCCTCTGAGTTAGTGTCGAAGATCTCCCCGCCATCTTCGTCACTAGCAGGCTCTAGCTCCTCATCATCATCTTCTTCTTCTTCTTCTTCTAGTGGAACATCTTCTGGCCCATTGATCTCCATGTCATCATCACCTTCAGCCATGAAGACTCTAGAGCACATCCCTTCATCATCAGCATTATCATCATTGTCATCAGGAAGAAGAGGGTGGAACTGATTGTGTAGCAAATGAACTTCCTCATGAAGATTGTCATTGTATTCTTCTGCAACTGCTAACTGTTGCTCAAGCTCCACCTAGTGAGCTCTCAGGATGTTCTCTTCATGCCAGGCTTCATTCCGCTGGTTCAACACGTGGACCAACATGCGCTCACAGTTGCGATGAGCAACTGTCAACCTCTGAACCGCAAGTGTTTCCTAATCTCTTTCTTGTATCACTTGCTCCAGCTATTGCTGAGCTGCATCTCTAGCAGCAGTCACCTCAGCCAACTCGGCCCTCAACCTTTCTGCCTCGGTGGGCTTAGGGCGGGGCTCACGTGGAGCAAGCTAGTGTCGAGGAACCCTGCCTCCAGTGGACTTGCGAGCGGTCCTCTTGGTGCGAGCCATCGGTAGCAACAAGGTATAACTTAAAGTGAGGATAATTTAGGGGATATGAAATTTAATTTAGTCAGGACAATCGAAATTTTAAGGAGGAAGTAATATGAAATGTATGACATGAATCAAACATGATGCATGCACGTTCCGTACGCCCTCTCACCCTAGTAGAATCATAAACTTCTAATGCTAGGCGGTGGCATATATACGCTCTCTCATATAGGCGAAACTATCGGTCTACTCGTTTGCGCTGTTAGTGTACCTGCAGAAAATCTCATTTCAGCCCAACAGTTTCCCAATATAAGCATGCAAGTAAGCAGTAAACTAAATACTTTCCATATACACATCCCTGATGTATATACTTCAGTATCACAACTACCCGACAGATATACCCACAATTAAGTACTTTCATAAATACATGATTGAACATGTAAGTATGCAAGTGACCATAACTACTCTCCCCTAGACCGACGGTTGGACGGTCATGCTCTCACAACTCACACTTACCAGGGCGTCGAGGTGTTTGATCCATACATTACCACCCAAGCGGATGGTATCCATACAATATCACGCCATATGGACGACAAAATAGAAACAACAAGATCCCCAAGTTAGTATTTTACTAAGCCACCTAAGAGTCCTAATATGGGCTAAGGGATGTGATCACTAGCATACTATAGACATAAATTTTAGATTTTTAACACTTTTCGCAAACCAAAAACTTTTGTTTTTGAATACCCGTACGATGTGTTAAATGTTGAATTCTGCTCCGGTACTAGCTGTAACAGAACCGACCAAATTATAAGAGCACAAGTACAAAAACAAGCGCCCGAAACACTCAAATTTTCAAACTTGAGCCCATATAATCCCGGTAGTCAATCAAAATCATGAAGGATTTCAATCCAACTCGCTTACAACCAAGATCACATCATTCAACATAACACATCACATGTTACATTTCACAAACAGTTTAGAAATAAACTTACAACACCACAGAGTCGCAATTATTACAAACCAAGTTTATAAAGTAGCGGAAGCATAAACACACACACACTTAGTTTGAATACGATTGTCAGTCTTACAGATCATCATCCCACAAAAGCATTAAGGGAAGTAAACTAACAGATGATCACACCCGAGTGATCTAGTCCTCATCACCCGTAGGGTAGAGGCAGTTCTTGCAGAAGCCCTAATAAAGCATGTCATCTACAACAGGAGGGAATAAACCTTGAGTACAGGAATGTACTCAGCTAGACTTACCCATCAAAACAGAAAAATAAAAGACATCAAGGATCATGCAAGGCTTTCCTAAAGTGGAGCTGGCTGACATCATGTTTTGCGAAAAAGCATAAATATAGGTAACTCTTTTAACCTGTACTAGCAGTTGTTTTTAGCATTAACCTGTCAGTTATCTTAGCACTTATACTAAATAATCATGTGATGATTAAGCAAACCATAATAACCATAGCAAGTATAATTTTAGGCAACATGTACTTCATCATCCAATTAACCATTTGTTCAATTAATGAGATTTACGTTGCCGCTACTCAAGTCAAGTGCTCACTAACCAGGAGCGACGGTGATTCAAATCGAGTTCCTATCCAGCTGGAGGGGAATTTCTAACACTCACTGCACAGGCCCTTGGCAGGGTCGCATAAGCCACCTTTGGTACAATTCAGGAGTCGTGGGTTCGAATGATGCCGCATCCCCAAGGGCAACACTCTGCCAGGTGATAGGGACTCTAACCCCCTTGGTCTCACGCCAATGTCCCCAAGCACATCCTTACTTCCTCCAAGATGCGACCTACCATTCGATTCCTGGCCTGAATTGTATTACTCGGCTTCGTAGTCAAAATGACTTATCCGGCCAACTAAGTGTTAGACTGCGTTCAACATGACTCAAGGACGTACAATGAATCGGTCCTTAAACAACTCAGACGGGCATAGCTTCGCATCCAAGACGTGAAGTGTCCTGCGGCTGCACTATCGAACTCCAGCATAGTCTCAAATTCATCTTTAAGCATGGTTCCGTCCACGATAGCCAACATAGCCAATCGTGACCCACTTCACCTAAATCTCGCGGATGACCGGTAATCACCCGACTTCTACCGCACTAAGCAGGGCTAAGCATTAACAAGTGCCTAAACTTAAATTGGGATTCAAGTTCTATATCTAGACAAGGATAGATATAATGCAACAAGTGTTTTCACCCAACTCCTACAACTTAATGCATTAAACAAGTAAAAGTACTGAAGATATATATGTATACAAAAGATGGGTTAGCATGCACCGGGGCTTGCCTTTCAGGAAAGAGGAAGGGCGATGGTCTGGGCACTCTGGTAGCTCGTCTTCGGGAACTCCTTCGCCGGCTGGTTCCTCAGGCTCCCTTAGCTGCTCCTGATCCTCCTTCGGAATTGCTCCCTCAAACTCTAGGAGTGTCACTCCCTCCGGTACACCTATTGCATGAATGCACAATAAATCTCATGAATGCATAAGAAGGAATGCAACATGCTTGGAATGAAATGTAACTACAGCAACACTAGTGCTATATTCAAATCACTTTACACAGGTGCATATTTCTTCTCCGGTAGAGAAGTACTTACCTAATCTACACAACCTAATGTACAATTGTTCTTCCTCAGTTAAGGGCCTAACACCTAACAATCAACAAGAACAACATTACTTAAGCTTATCACAAACCTAAGCATATTACAGCACAACAGAAATCTGGACAACAGATAAGTATTTTAACCATAACTAGAGATCCAAAAATCCAAATGATATGATACAAGACAATATGGAAATCTTATAACATGCTCTACAATTCATTTTCAGACCTCAAGACTTGATTCTCAAGTTTACTTAGTTGAAATCCTAAAGTTCCAGAACTCTGTCCTCTCCAAACAGAGAGCAACCATTTCTAGACAGCCACAACTCCTAAACTACTGGGCCAAATGCCACTAAATTTTGATACAAGCTAGTTTAACAAGTTTACTACCACTTTGGTATTCACAAGTTTCCTAGCAACCACCTTTATCAAGGTCCAAATCCAAAAATGCTACCAGCTGTCCAGAAAACCTAGAAATGTGAAAATTAAATATTTACTCATGTGTCAAACTACCCTTATGACCAAACTAATGACACTACTAGGTCATATATGACATGAAACCACCATAAGTAAGGTATGTTCACTCAAGTCATTTATTTTAATCCCTTTCTTAATTTAATTAATTAATTAAGTGGAAAATTAAACTTATATGCAAACTACTCAGAAATTTCTACAAAAATTATAGGGGACTATATACCCCATCAGGAGGCTACTATAAAAATGTGAGTCATAGTTATTCACAGAAACTCCCAACACAAAATTCACAAGCCAGAAAGGCTGATTTTTGCATAATTAACAAATCATAAAGAAAAGTGTCAAACAACAGAAACAATTTTTTAGCAACCTTAGGGTACCAGGACACTCTCCATAAAATTTCATGAGCATTGCACATATAGACAAATTATGAAAATTCATTAAAATATCTCCTAATATAAAATGACAACATCATAACTTGAAGCAATTGTACCCAAATTTTTACGAGAGCTAGTACAGACATGAAATAGCACACCAAGAAAAATTCATAATTTTTGGAGCACTACAACTCAAGTTATCCATTTAACAAGTTTGCATCTATTTTAAAACACATTTCAAAGACCTATTTAAATCTTCTAGAATTGGAATAACACATATCCATTTTATATTTTTCATAAATACTACACTTCACACAGATCCTAACAAACTTAGGGTCACCTCATTTGGATCTATATTGCTTGAGATATGAAATTTACAAAACAACATTCAAATCTGTGAAATAAATAAAGAAAATACCAAATAAAATTCCTAAACCGACTACTAATGGCAGTGTTGAACTCAGACTCCTTGTCTTGCAACTCATTAAAATCAATGTACTGCATCTTGCATATCTTACCTTTCCTTGCAGGGAGGATAGCTGTGGTATAAAAGTTAGAATGAAACACATTCCAAAACCTGTAATCAATAGCTAGCAACTTTGCCATCTCATAGGGATCCATCTCCCTAGCTTCCTCAGTGCCCTTCCAACTTCTTGAATAGTCAACAATAGGATGTTGCACACTGTCATGAGGAGCTCTCAATTCAAAGATATCAACACAATCCTGCATATAACTATCATCAAATCTGTGATGAGCAGAGGTGTGCCAGGGCCACCTGTAGGAATGGTGTGACCCCTCAACTCCTTAGCTTCTTCATCTGCAGTGTACTGCTGATGAGCTGCTGCATCAGCGGTGGATGGTGCTGCTGGTCCACTGCCCCTCCCCCTTCCTCTCCTAGAGGGGTGCTTGCTCAACTGCTTGTGCTTATGACCACTAACACCACCACATTCCATCTATGCAAAAGGGTTAAGACATGATGAGAAACTGTATTATGAAGTATAGAAGCTGCTGGAATTTAGTTTTAGCAAGAAATAAATTTTTGAAGTTGATTTGATGAAGTCTTGCTAGAAGCAGGCAGGGTGGCACTACCACCCTTGAGGCTGGCACTGCCGCCCTCAGTTGGTTCACCAGATCAATTCCAACCTTTTCATTCTTGCTAACTCTCTATTCCAACTACCTCTAGACCTCATGACAATCTCAGAATCATAATCTAAAGATAAATTTGATGTTGACCATGGATTTGAAAGATTAAGGCATGACTTGAATGAAATTAATTTAAATAACTTGATCAAATAGATTTGGACTTTCAAAGGTATAGTAAAATAGAACCCAATAGTAGTTGTGACTGCTATGGATGGCAGTGCCGTCCATAAACCACGGTAGTGCCGTGGTGCCCTACTTCACCTAACCATTAAAATTCAAAATTGATTCGATCTAGCCAATCAAACTTACTCCAAACACATCATACAATATCTAGAGCAATGATTCCATGACCAAAACATCAACATTGCATAGATCAAGAGATGGCTAGGGTTTCACCTTGCTTTGACCTTCGTGGATTGGAGAGGGAAGAGAAGCAAGGGGATCCCACACCCAAGCCTTGGCCTTCCCAAGCAAAGTTGGAGACCAAGAAGTGCGGCACTACCGGTGGAGGCCGGCTGCCGTGGGGAGGAGAAGGACGGCGATGCACTCCTATGCCTCGTGCATGAGAAGAAGAGAGTGAGGAAAGAGGGGGTGTCAGAGTGAAGAAGAGCAGAAGTCATGGCCAGAACAGATAGAAAGGAAAGAAAATGGGCTCGTGATGTAGTTTTTACTGGTGGCCTGTGATCTAGCCGATCACGTCAGGGCGGCACTGCCGGCCTTACCCAGACAGTAGGGTTAAGCTAAAACTAGTACCACTCTCCTCACTTCAGATATGGACATATATCTTCCAAATATCATGACCAATAAGCATTTCAACATTACACACTATGGTCATAGTACTTGGACAAGCTTTTATAAAACATTTTGAAACACATAATTGAAGTTTTCACAAATTTTTCTTAGATCATACTAGTAGATCAAACATTTGTGTGTTACATTTCAAACCATGTTACAAGAATTAAGTATATTTAGCTCACTATGCAAAGCACAAAACCTTGACTTATTGAGAGGCATAGTGAAGATATCGGCTAGTTGCTTTTCGGTGCTCACATGGCAAATTTCGATATCTCCTTTGGCTTCATGGTCTCTCAAGAAGTGATGTCGGACGTCAATGTGCTTAGTTCTTGAGTGGCTTATAGGATTGTTTGCAAGCTTTATGGCACTTTTATTGTCACACAATAATGGGATTTTGGTGAAGTGACATCCAAAATCACGAAGGGTTTGCCTCATCCAAAGTAATTGAGCACAAGCACCGGCTACAATATACTCGGCCTCGGTGGTGGAAAAGGCTACACAATTTTGCTTCTTAGAACTCCAAGACACTAAGGATTGTCTAAGGAATTGACATGTCCCCAAAGTGCTTTTTCTATCTACTTTACTACCGGCATAATCGGAGTCCGAATAGCCAAGTAGATTGAACTTGGAGCCCTTAGGATATCACAAGCCAAGGTTAGGAGTGTGTACTAAATATCATAAGATTCTCTTAACAGCCACTAAGTGACATTCTTTTAGATTAGCTTGAAATCTAGCACACATGCACACACTAAGAATAATATCGGGCCTAGATGCACACAAATAAAGTAGAGAGCCGATCATGGAACGATATACCTTTGGATTGATGGCTTTTCCTTTCTCATTAAGATCAAGATGTCCATTTGATAGCATGGGAGTGTTGATGGGCTTGGCATTCGCCATGTCCAACTTCTTAAGCATGTCAAGTGTATACTTGGTTTGACTAATGAAAGTTCCTTCCTTCAATTGCTTGATTTGAAATCCATGGAAGAACTTCAATTCACCCATCATGGACATCTCAAATCTTTTTGTCATCACCCTACTAAACTCCTCACAATACACATGGTTAGTACTACCAAATATTATGTCATCGACATATATTTGGCACACAAATATATCATTTTTAACTTTATGAGTAAAGAGAGTAGGGTCGGCTTTGCCTATTTCAAAGCCTTGTTTGAGCAAGAAGTCCTTAAGGCATTCATACCATGCTATTGGTGCTTGCTTAAGCCCATAGAGCACCTTTTGGAGTTTGTAGACGTGGTTTGGGAACTTGGGATCTTCAAAACCCGGTGGTTGCTCCATATAAACAAGCTCTTGGATAGGTCCATTGAGGAATGCACTCTTGACATCCATTTGGTACAACTTGAAGTCATGATGGGCAGCAAAGGCTAGAAGCATTCGGATTGCTTCAAGTCTTGCCACCGATGCATATGTCTCATCAAAGTCCAAGCCCTCTACTTGAGTGAAACCTTGAGCAATCAATCTTGCCTTGTTCCTTGTCACCATGCCATTTTCATCTTGCTTGTTTTGAAAGACCCACTTGGTACCAATGACATTGGTATTTGGCCTCTCCACCAAGGTCCACATTTGGTTTCTTTCAAAGTTGTTTAACTCTTCTTGCATAGCCATCACCCAATCTTCATCTTCAAGAGCCTTCTCCACCTTTGCTAGTTCAATAGAGGAAACAAAAGAGAAGTATTGACAAAAATTTGCTAAATGAGAGCGTGTCAATACTCCCTTCCGAAGACTTCCTAATATGTTGTCGGCGAGATGGTCTCTTTGAATGATTTGCTTGAGTTTTGGTTGATCAATAGCTTGAACATCATCTTCTGAACCTCCATCTTCATCTTGTTCAAAGATAGGCTCTAGGTTCAACCCTTGCAGTGGTAGATTGGACTGTTGCTGAGGTGGGAGGGGTGGCACTGCCACCCTGATGTGCGGCACTGCTACCCTGTTTCTATCTAGCAGGCATGTGCTGCACATCTACATCAAGTATGTCAGCGGAAAATGGTGCAGCAACAGTCTGGGAGTCCTCTTCTGTGGCTTGATCTTCAATTTGCCTAACATCACTAGTAGTCATTTGCTTGATTGCCTCTTGAGGTGGATCCTCTTTTCCTACAACACTTGCATCAATTTGCTCCACTTAAGAGCTATTAGATTCATCAAATGTCATGTCTATCGCTATTTCAACTCTACTGGAGGTTTTGTTGAAACACGATAGGCATGCTCATTTGATCCATAACCAAGAAGAAAACCTTCATCAACTTTAGGTGCAAACTTAGAGGTTTTGGGTCTCTTGTTAAGTATGAAACACTTGCACCCAAACACTCTAAAGTAAGACACCTTTGGTTTGTTACCGGTTAGAAGCTCATATGAAGTCTTCTTCAATTTCTTGTGTAGGTAGAGATGGTTGATGGCATAACAAGCGGTGTTGATAGCTTCACACCAAAAGATATCCAGTGTCTTGTACTCATCAAGCATTGTCCTTTCTATATCAATGAGGGTCCTATTCTTCCTCTCTACTACACCATTTTGTTGAGGGGTGTATGGAGTTGAAAACTCATGCTTGATGCCCTCTTCATCAAGAAACTCCTCAACTTGAGTGTTCCTGAATTTACTCCCATTGTCACTCCTTATCTTCTTGATGGGGAGATCAAATTTCTTTTGAGCCCTTCTAACAAATGTCTTCACTTTGTCCTTAACTTGACACTTATCAAACAAGAAAAATACCCAAGTGAAACGGGAATAATCATCAACAATAACAAGACCATATTTGTTACCCTCGATGCTTAGGTAGGTGACCGATCCAAAGAGATCCATGTGAATGAGCTCAAAAGGTTGAGTGGTGGTCATGATGCTCTTTGGTGGGTGAGGATGCCAACTTGTTTTCTGGCTTGACATGCACCACATATCCTATCTTTCTCAAAGTGAACATCCGTTAGTCCAAGGATGTGGTTGTCTTTTAGAAGTTTGGCCAAGTTCTTTATCCCAACATGTGCTAGCCAGCAGTACCATAGCCAACCCATGCTAGATTTTGCCACTAAACAAGTCTCAATATTAGCCTTTCCTTTGTTGAAATCAACTAGGTAAAGCTTATTCTTTAAGAGATCGGTAAATGCAATAGAGGAATCCTCCCTTCTATAGACATCCACACCCTTCTCCGTAAAGAGACAATTATAACCCATCTCACACAATTGTGAAATGGATAACAAATTGTATCTCAATGAATCAACATGTAATACATTTGAAATTGAATGATCAAGGGTTATAGCAATTTTACCAATACCAATCACATCCCCTTTTGAATTATCACCAAAGAAGATACTTTCGTTGATGTCTAGATTTGGGGTGTATGATTGGAACATACTCTTCGCTCCAGTCATATGATTTGTACATCCACTATCAAGCACCCAACTTGACCCACCGGAGGAGTATGCCTGCAAAAGAATTAGTTCCTTGATTTAGGTCCCCAAATGTTTTTGGGGCCTTACATGTTAGTCACAAGTATCTTAGGAACCCAAATAGAGGTCTTAAGATAAACATTTTTGCCGCTGCCAACATATTTGGCAAACACCTCTCCCTTGCTGTTGTTCTTGAACACAAAGCAAGAACTCAAACTTTGTCATGGTGAATGGGGCTTTGGTTGATAAGAATACTTGTTTGGTTTGCCCCAAATGGATTTCTTTGGCTTCTGGAGCTCAACCTTCTACTGGTACACCTTCTTCATGGGCTTGTCATGAGCAGTGGTAGTGGAGGTGACCTTCCCTTTTCTATGGGGGGTGGCACTGCTGCCCTTCACAGCGGCACCGTCGCCCTAGGCTGGCTGTGCTGCTCGGGGCTGCTTGTGTGTCACCATCTATGCAGGTCTATCTGTACCTACCCTGCCATTGCTCATGAACTGGACACATTCATAACCATTGATCACTTTTCTACCATTGGTTTTACCACCTTTAGTGTGCCCAAGTCTCTCCTTGATGTGAGGATGTTTTCCACCGTTATATAGTGGCCTCTTTGGTGGATCCTCTTTGCCACTGGCTATTTTCACATCCTCCATGCACCTTGTACCTAAGATGCCATTGAGCCTAACAATCTCCTTCCTCATAGCCTCCATGTTTGCAAGGTTAGCGGAGTGAACATTCATATCAAGATTATAGCATTTTCCACAACATTCACTAGTGGAGGGATTAGAGGAATTCTTTGCACTTGAGAGTTGTGAGGTGCTCTCCCGAAGATTGTTATATTGCAACTCTTGTTGCTTGTGCTTTTCATCTAAGACACAATACTTGTCATTGAGTGCAATATGTGCCTTCTTTGTGAGAGGCTGGTCTTCTTGTTCTTTGGCCAAGGCCTTGCGCAATGAGACCAACTCACTTCTCTCTAATGCAAAAGCTTCCTTGCTAGCAATATAAAGCTTTTCTTGTGCAATGAGATCATCATCTCTTGTTGCTATCTCGGCTTGAACACTCTCTAATTCCCCCATTAGTTTAGTGATAAAGAGTTTGGTTTGAGGGTCCAAATTTTTTAGTTATGTTATATATCTCTTCATCACTAGATTCATCATCACTAGAGCTATCACTAAGATCACTACTAGAGATGTCACTAGGAGGTGGAGGAGACTTGGATTTGGATTTTACCTTCCCACTCTTTGCCATGAGACAAATGTGGGGGGAGTAGTAGTCATCAACATTGGACATGTTGTTGAAGAGCCTCGGTGGTGAAGATGATGCATGAATGGCTACGGTTGCAATCTTGTCATCATCATCACTTGAGCTTTCTTTAGTCGAATCCCACTCATATCCAATGTGAGCCTCTCCCATTTGCCTTTTGCCTTTTGCCTTTCTTGTGATCATGCCTTCTCTCTTTCTTGTTCTCATACTTGCTCTCTTTTCTTGTCCCTCTTGTTATTGTCATGCTTCTTATGAGGGCAATTTGCAACAAAGTGTTCGGTGCTCCCACAATTGAAACATGTTCTCTTCTTCTTGTTTGGGAACTTGCTCTTGATCACTTTGTAGCCTTCCTTTCTCAATCTTAGCATCACTCGCATTAGGTTGTCATCCCCAACATGACACCAAGAGTGTGGTTGTATTGTACTCATGCCACTTAACTATATAAAAATATTAAAGTATATATCCGCGAGCGCACAGATAAATACACCCATTGTAGCATTTCACCTAAGTTTATCCTAGGTATCGTTATTTATATTTAACCAAAGGAGAACAAACAGAGGGGCACATATTAATTAAAGGCTACTCTACACATGTGATATGAGTATTCGAAATCACTATCCTTTACTCTCAAACAGGAATCAATCAAATAAAAAGAGATAAAATATATGATAATCAGACCATTCAGATAATATTCCTTAGAGCAGTACTACTATGGCAAGTCATTGATCAGAATATAAAGTAAGAGAACAACTCCTAAGTAATCCGTTAACTATTAGTCATAATCTACATTGATTAGTGCAATTATATTAGGCAATCATTGGCTAGGTTATCTCATATCCATAAACAAGGAACATCTCCATTATGAAGCTGAGAAATAGAGTAACAACTAAGTAATGAGACCATGTTCTACTAAGTTCTACACTCAGGGAGTGGATTACAAAGGACTCAACAGGAATGTCACACCCATGATCTACCACATGGCCCAGAGTATAGAGTGCATTTGCAGGTAAACAGTGATAAGTACCACACTTACACAATGTTGACCACCCACCCATGACTCAATAAGGCGAGTGCTTTGTAAACATGTGTATAAACATAATGATAAACTGTCTATGCCAAATATATAATCAAAGCAGACTAATCTCATAATAATCAAGGATATAATATAGATTAAGAACAAGATCATATCTAATGTATCAAGAATAATGATCAAGAAAAATGAACTAGAACTAGACAATGATGAACTAGAACAATTACAAACTAGAACATAAACAATTAGAACATGAAGAACTAGAACATGAACTAGATCAAGAACTAGAAGAACTGATGAACTAGATGAATATCTGAAGAACAATGTTGATACAAGAGAGAAGAACTAGTTTTACCATGCTCCTCTTGACTAGATCTGGAGCCCAAGGCTACTGACTCCTGTACTTCTAATTCTAATCTAGCTATGCCTAGATCTGATGGAGATATAAGGAGATGAGAGTTGCTAGTTGGTCTTCTGCTTTCTGGTTAATGATTGATTGAATGAGTTCCCCTTTAGAGGGGGGTCTAGGGCCTCGTTTATATAGCCCAGAGCATGGAATCATGGCCCTTAGATCAAACCGACCTTCACGTAGGGTTAGGATGCATCCTTGGAGGTGGTTGAAGTAGCTTGCAAAGGAAGGAGCCGAGGGGTGATGGCCAGGGGCCGGTCAGCCTAGGGTTGAGGCCGGTCGGCTCCACCTGGCGGTGTCTCGTGGTGACCCTCCTCGTGGAGTCCTCTAGTGTCCTCTAGAAGCCTCTTGCGTATTCGTGACGTGAAGATTAGGCCAATTGACGTCGGTTCCTTTTCATGGAAGATATCAGTTCCTAAATTATTCTGATAACCCTCTGCAAAATATAGATTCACCAAAACTCGTGGAATTTCGTTAGTTGACACCCTAAACCTATGTTGGTGATCATTTATTAGCCCTTGATATATTTATTTTAACCCTTTATTATGGTAGATAACCATCGTCAACAACTCCCCCAAACTTACCTTTTGCTAGTCCCTTTGCAAATATTCATAATGGATCAGGAGTTGCTACAGTGCTTTCACGCCTCAAAAGTACACAAGCGTTCAAACAAGAATTTTCCTCCGGATTAGGTCTAACCACTCTAACCATCAGACTTACCCACATTACCTTTAAGTATGGAGCTTATTAGCCTTCACTTGGGTCTTGAGCAGTCGAAAAGTAGAACAATCAAATCAAGCACTATGTCTCAAGCTCTTCATTCAACTATTATTCCAGAGTTTTGCAAGATTTTTAAAATAAAACTCAGAGTATCTTTTTGTATGACTCTCTCAAATCTCTCAATATATGTGGTATTTCTAGATCCTCTCTAAGGCAAAGTGAGATTTGGCTTCTCTCATCCTACATCTAATGCTTTATCTGGAGCTTATAGGTATGGAGACAGCGTGTTCATACTTGCAAAGCATATTTTGTAAAGTCAAACAGTGGATCTAGAGAAACGAGGCATACGATCAAATCAAGAAGTGCATGTGTATGGATTAAGGAGTGGTTTATTTATGATGAAGGTGATAGTGGATCTAATTCTACTTTTGCTCCTTTGAAAGGGATTTTGATCTCTCTTTGAATAATTGAAGAACTTAGACTAAGAGATATTTTGGGCTATAGTTTTTTAGATAGGTGGGCATCTAAGTACCCATTGTTTTGGTAGGACACTTGTCCATGTTTTACTCTCTATATATTTCTCTTTCTTCTTTTTTTATAAATATATAAGCCCAGAACATTCTTGTCTATAATGAAAGATTGAGAGATAATAATAACCTAGAGCAATAATAACTGGGGCTTATGAAATGTATGGATAAGTGACAAAAATCCTATAAGACATGTGAGTGGTGTTCTCTCCTAGTGTAGGAGAAAAATATATTTGGTGGATCTAAATAAAAAGGCATGTTGTTGCGTACTTCAAGTGTAGAAGCAACATATTTGAGTGGAGTGTACGTGATCTTGATTTTAAAAGTATGACAAGCCTCTAAGGGTCAACAGAGCTCGATAATGCTTAATGCAAGTACAAGTAGTAAAAAGTATGAATGGAGTTTTCTATCCTATGTATGGCTGTGGTAGGAATTTTAAGCTTTGTCATACAAGCACTCATCATGGTATTTTAAGATTTTCAAAAGATAAAATTCTCGAGAACTCTAGCATCAGTAGGAGCAAGATAAATAGCATCTCAGACTTTCTCATATCATACTCCTCAACTACCTAGATTTAGATCCAGCATTTGCAGCCCACAAGTTTCAAGCTTAGAGTTTATCTTTAGATCAAGACAATTCTACCCAAAACTTGGGAGAATTCATGTTTGAAAACTAGGCACTTGAAAGGAATTATGACAGAGCAACTATTCATCATTTCCATTATGTTTAAAATTGAGTTCTACGGTAATTAAGTTCTAATACTCTCTTGTATCTTTTATTTTAACTAATATATTATCTAGCTAATATTATCACACAACACTCTTTTTATTTGGTTTTTTTAAGCTATGCATCTTTTTATACTTTTTAGAATAAAAGATAAATCACTCAAAAAGGAATACTTATTGAGATATACGGGGGATGCTCTCCCCCAAGCTGGATTTTGACGTAGTCGTTCATCTTGAGTCCTCGATTGCGTAGATGCTCATCACTCCTTATTTGATGATTGTTCAAGACAGAGCTCTTGAGTGAGTGAAGACATCATGGGCTTCATAGGAAATTTCTCTTTTTCCTGTTGAATTTCAAATAGACAACAAAACTCGTGGAACATATTAAGGGTTAGTGGAAAACTATTCCCTAATTATTTTGGAGTCTTGAATTATCTTTTATTATTCAACTGGTTTTTCTTATATATATATATATATATATATATATATATATATATATATATATATATATATATATATATATATATATATATATATATATATATATTATGGGTTGCTACACACCACACTATTACTCACATGGGGCTTAGAGTTTATATATTTCCAGATGCAATGAGATGATTCAAAATATAAAAGTTATTTTTATTTTCTTTTCAAATGCAATTTAAATATGTATTTAATTCTAAATAGTATGCATGTTATTAATGGAAAAAGTATTTTTATTTTCAATGCAATGATATGCTAAGGGAATGTAAACAAAGTAGATATGCTTAATTTAAATGTGCGGATAAATACCGATTTACCTTTCAGCGAAGGTTCGGAGATTTAGGTCTGTCGACCCGAACCTTACGTCTGGTTCAGTCTTCAAAGGTTTCTTCCAGCTTAACTGAGGAGCTGGATGGTTGCTCGTCAAGTGTTGGAGAACTTGATGATGATGTTGATGTTTCTTTTCTTTTCCATATTTTTTTGGACTGAGGAGTCTCTTCCTATGGTTCACTCTTCTTGGGATTCTCTTCTTCTTCCTTTGGAATAGCTTCTTCTTAGGCAGCTTCTTTCTCTTTGATGGCTTGTTTTTTTGGCATTGAGAGCGGTGTCTCCTCTTGTTCTTTCTAGGCTGCTCATAAGTAGTGTAACTATTAAAGTAACAATGTACCTTCTCTCTAGGGAATTGAAAGTGGATTTCCCCAATTCTTATGTAGATGATCGTGCTAGTGGTGTTGAGGAAGGGTCTTCCTAAAATGAGGTGGACATCGTCTTCTTCTCCCATGTCAAGAACCATGAAGTCAGTAGGAATGTAGTGATCTCTTATTTTGACCATAACATCTTTTACTACTCTCTCCTTATGTCGGAATGATTGGTCCACCATCTGCAGCTACACATATGTACGATACATGGGTCTAGTATTATATAAATGTTTATATGTTACCTTAGACATTATATTGGTGCTAGAGCCGATGTCACAGAACGTCTTGTAGAAAATACTTCCCTCGATCATACAATCGATGGTGGGTACTCTAGGATCTCCTAGCTTAGTGAGGTATGGTGATGGAAGGAGGTGGTCAAGTTCTGAATCAATAGTGTTGACCATCCATACTGTTTCTTTTGCTTGATGCTTAGTTTTGTTCCTCCTTCTCCTATTCTTGTTCTTCTTCTTCTTTGTTGGGGCAGTGGTTGTATCCTCGTAGAGGGACGACGTCTGTGGGTGAACTCGAATGTTGAGGGTATGCTTCTTGAAATTGAATCTTTATTTTCTCCCATTGATTGTGAAACAGATCTTGGCGCTATCTGCGTAGATGATGGCTTTGGTGGTACTCAAGAACGGTCACCCCAAGATGATGGGTGCTTTTTCGTGTCCACCTGTTTCTACAATCACAAAGTCTGCCAGCACATACGAGTGCCCAACTATGATCCAGACATCTTCAAGAATTCCCTTGGGGTAGCACAGTGTCTGATCTGCAAGCTACAAACACATAGTTGTATACAATAAAGGATCACCATGAATTTTCTCATAGATTACCCTAGACATATGTTGACGCTTGCTCCAAGGTCACAGACAGCTTCTTCAAAGCTGTGGGGTCCAATGCGAATAGGGATGACGGGTCTCCCTGGGTCTCCTTTCTTCACTGGTAGAGTGTCGTCTACCCATGTTCCCCATTGCTTTGGAGGTGCGGTGAAGTATTGCCCTGCATTATAAATGTCTACAAGATTTGCAGTTTCTAAATCCTCTGGCTTCCCTAGAATCTTACCTCTTTCGGTCACTGGTATGGAAGCTGCTAGCTGAGATATTTGTGATTCTATCATTTTATTAAAGCTATGTTGATTCTTTATGGCAGAAGTAAAGCTATCCATTCTAGTATTAATATTTTCAAGCAATTTATCATTGGAAGCTATCTTTCTAGATATAGTATCAATAACTTTATTCTGATTAGAAATCATTTCTCTCAAGGCTGGTTGATTAAAGTTATTATTAAGATTATTACCTTGGTAGTTACCTAAGTAGTTACCTGAGTAATTAGGCCTTGATTGCTGATTCCATCCTTGATTTTGTTGAGGACGATTGTTGAAGTTGTTGTTGATATAGTTCACATCCTCTTGAATCTCAAGGCAGTTGCTCCCTGAGTGGTCAGTGCCTCCACACTCTTCACAGGTCATGCAAGAATTGTGGATGTGCATTACTTCATTATTCTCAGTGGTGCGTTCATCGAACTTCTTCATGAGCAGGTCTATCTTGGCAAACAGCATGTCTACTTCCTTTAGTTGATGCATTCCTCCTCCTCTCTTGTGAGGTTGAGTGCGTTCCTCGTTCCATCCCTAGTTAGAGGCCATCTTCTCAATCATAGTGGTTGCTTCAGTTATGTTGAGCGATAAGAATGATCCTCTAGCAGCGGCATCCACATTCTCATGGGTACTAGAAGTGAGCCCATGGTAGAATGTCTACATGAGTAGCCAATTCTCCATCCCATGGTGAGGGCATTCTGATATGTAATCTTGAAAGCATTCCCAGGCTTCAGGGATTGATTCATCGTGTTGTTGCTAGAAGGTTGAAATTTTTGCACGTAGAGCATTTGTCTTCCCCACTGGAAAGAATTTTGTTAGAAAAGCAGTAGCACAGATCGACCATGTCGTATTCTTGTCCTTGTTGGCATAGAACCATTGCTTTGCTTTTCCTAGGAGTGAGAAAGGGAACAAGCGAAGCAATATGGCGTCTCTTGCGACTCCCTTGATGGTGAAGGTGCTACAAATCTCCAAAAAGTGTTGGAGATGAGCACTCGCATCTTCATGTGCTTTTCCACAAAACTAGTTTGCTTGCACCATGTTGATCAAAGCAGGCTTGAGCTCAAATTCGTTATCTCCCACATTTACTATCGGTCCAGTCCTAATGTTAGCAATGGTTGGAGCAGAGAATTCATGGAGTGATCGGTCGGCCATGGCTTCAATGTCTGGTGTTAAGCTTCTTCTCAATTGGTTGATCTCAGACGAAGTAGTTGGAGCCTTCTTGAGCTTTGCTCTTGTTCTTCTGATTAGAGCTTCGGGGTTCTCAACGTAGATTGTCAGGAGTTCAAAACCAGTCATACATCACCCTGCATAAGATCAAAAAAATAAATAAAAGACAGGGTGAGCCTATTAGAGTAAAGGATCAAGTGATGTAATTAGAATATCACCTGTGTAAGAGTGTTCCTAGATGTGGAAGTGTGTTTATGCTCTTATGAATGTTTTCTAACTTAGTGTGCCATTCCGTTGCCTCCCCGGCAACGGCGCCAGAAATGCTTGTTGACACTTCTTAGCATCACTCGCGTTAGGTTGTCATCCCCAACATGACACCAAGAGTGTGGTTGTATTATACTCATGCCACTTAACTATATAAAAATATTAAAGTATATATCCGCAAGCACACAGATAAATACACCCGTTGTAGTATTTCACCCAAGTTTATCCTATGTATCATTATTTATATTTCACCAAAGGAGAACAAACAGAGGGGCACATATTAATTAAAGGCTACTGTACACATGTGATATGAGTATTCGAAATCACTATCCTTAACTCTCAAATAGGAATCAATCAAATAAAAAGAGATAAAATATATGATAATCAAACCATTCAGATGATATTCCTTAGAGCAATACTACTATGGCAAGTTATTGATCAGAATATAAAGTAAGAGAATAACTCCTAAGTAATCCGTTAACTATTAGTCATAATCTACATTGATTAGTGTAATTATATCAGGCAATCATTGGCTAGGTTATCTCATATCCATAAACAAGGAACATCTCCATTACGAAGCTGAGAAACAGAGTAACAACTAAGTAATGAGACTACATTCTACTAAGTTCTACACTCGGGGAGTAGACTACAAAGGACTCAACAGGAATGTCACACCCGCGATCTACCACATGGCCTAGAGTATAGAGTGCATTTGCAGGTAAACAGTGTATAAGTACCACACTTAAACAATGTTGACCACCCACCCATGACTCAATAAGGTGAGTGATTTGCAAACATGTGTATAAACATAATGATAAACTATCTATGCCAAATATATAATCAAAGCAGACTAATCTCAAAATAATCAAGGATATAATATAGATTAAGAAGAAGATCATATCTAATGTATCAAGAATAATGATCAAGAACAATGAACTAGAACTAGACAATGATGAACTAGAACAATTATGAACTAGAACATAAACAGTTAGAATATGAAGAACTAGAACATGAACTAGATCAAGAACTAGAAGAACTGATGAACTAGATGAATATCTGAAGAACAATGTTGATACAAGAGAGAAGAACTAGTTTTACCAAGCTCCTCTTGACTAGATCTGGAGCACAAGGCCGCTTCACTCTACTTCTATTTCTAATCTATCTATGCCTAGATCTGATGGAGCTCTAAGGAGATGAGAGTTGCTGGTTGGTCTTCTACTTTCTGGTTGATGATTGATTGAATGAGTTCCCCTTTGGAGGGGGGTCTGGGGCCTTGTTTATATAGCCCAAAGCATGGAACCATGGCCCTTGGATCAAACCGACCTTCACGTAGGGTTAGGATGCATCCTTGGAGGCGGTTGAAGTAGCTTGCAAAGGAAGGAGCTGAGGGGCGACGGCCAAGGGCCAGTCGGCCTAGGGTTGAGGCTGGTCAGCCCCACCTTGCGGCGCCTCGTGGTGGCCCTCCTCGTGGAGTCCTCTAGTGTCCTCTAGAAGCCTCTTGCGTATTCATGACGTGAAGATTAGGCCAATTGACGTGGGTTCCTTCTCGTGGAAGATATCAATTCCTGAATTATTCTGATAACCCCCTATAAAATATAGATTCACCAAAATTTATGGAATTTCGTTAGTTGACACCCTAAACCTATGTTGGTGATCATTTATTAGCCCTTTATATATTTATTTTAACCCTTTATTATGGTAGATAACCATCGTCAACACTCAAACCTTTCTTATGCTTGCTCATAAAGAGAGCAATGTCCTTGATCTTCTTGTAACCGACACCATCACTTTCATCTTCACTTGAGGATAATTCTCATACTTGCTCTCTTTCTTGTCCATCTTGTTATTGTCATGCTTCTTATGAGGGCAATTTGCAACAAAGTGTTCGGTGCTCCCACAATTGAAACATGTTCTCTTCTTCTTGTTTGGGAACTTGCTCTTGATCACTTTGTAGCCTTCCTTTCTCAAACCTTTCTTGTACTTGCTCATAAAGAGAGCAATGTCCTTGATCTTCTTGTAATCGGCACCATCACTTTCATCTTCACTTGAGGATGATTCTCATACTTGCTCTCTTTCTTGTCCCTCTTGTTATTGTCATGCTTCTTATGAGGGCAATTTGCAACAAAGTGTTCGGTGCTCCCACAATTGAAACATGTTCTCTTCTTCTTGTTTGGGAACTTGCTCTTGATCACTTCGTAGCCTTACTTTCTCAAACCTTTCTTGTACTTGCTCATAAAGAGAGCAATGTCCTTGATCTTTTTGTAATTGGCACCATCACTTTCATCTTCACTTGAGGATGATGTTGTACCTTCAAATTCTTGCACTTGCTTGACTTCTTTTGGCTTGCTTGTTGATGGTTGCTTGCTGCCTTTGTTCTTGTTGGAGGTGGATGGCTTGCTTGGCTTGTTGGCTTTGAGTGCTACATCTTTGATTTTCATGCCATCAAGCTTGGCTTGCAATTCACCAAGCCTTCTCCTCTCATTTGCTTCTTCTCTTTGCATATCAAAGGTCAACAATCTTCCAAGCACATCATTTGGAGTGAAGTGCTCAAACTTCTTGTCTCTAATTAGAGTGGCTACAGTCTCATTCCTTGGTGAATATGCTTCCAACATGACCTTCACTACCTTGTGGTCATCAAGCTCATCACCACCATAGCCTCTAATCTTTCCAACTAGGACCATCAATCTATCAAACATTTCTTGTGGCCCTTCACCTTCAACAATCACGAACCGGTTGAGCTTGGCCATCAACAAATCAATCTTTGCTTTTCTAACCTTGTCAACTCCATCATGTGCAAGGTGCAAAGTGTCCCAAATCTTCTTTGCATCATCAACATTCATCACTCTATTGTACTCATTTTCATCCAAGGCACTAAGAAGTATACTTGTGGCTTGGCCGTTGAGATGGACAGCTATTAGCTCCTCTTGTGTTGGTTGTTCAGGATCCTCTGGGGACTGCACACCACTACAAACAATCTCCCAAAGACCAGGGTGAAGACCAATAAGATAAGCCCTCATCAAGTGCTTCTACTTGGCAAAGTTAGTCCCATCGAAATGAGGTAACTTTCCCGTGGGTACGTTGATGAAAGACTTACGATCATGGTTAGTCATATAAGAATAATTAAAGGATATGACGGCATATTTCTTCTTGTTGTTGCTGCTGCCCTCATCCTTGCTCTTCTTCTTCTTCTTGTCATTTTTGTTGCCGTGGTACGAGACATCATCATCACCATCATCGGCGCTACTTGATAGCTCACTAGATGATGCCTCATAGGTCTTCTCTTCCTTCTTCTTTCTCGCTAACCTTCTCTTCTCATGAGCTTCACGAATTTGCTTTCTTTGCTCTTTTCTTTGCGCTTTCTCTTCAAGCTTGTGTTCCTCTTCTTTCTTCTTCTTTCTTTCTTCTCTTTGAGCAACCTTTGCGGCTTTCTTTTCTCCTCATTGTTTCACTACCTTGGTGTCCATGGTGTGGAAATCATCGAGGGAGTGAGCACTCGTTGTGGATGCAGAAAGCTCGCTGTTGCTCACATCTTCAACTGGTACTACAATAGTTGCGCTAGACTCGACACGAGTGCCCTTGGAACCTCCTTCAACTTCCATACTTCACGTGGTGAAGCGTATAGAAGCTCCTGGCTCTGATACCACTTGTAGGATCTCTAGGTAAGACAAGAAGGTCTAGAGGGGGGTGAATGGGCCTGTCAAAAATTCATCGACACAAAACAACAGGTTACACTGCTGAGGGTGGCACTGCTGGCCTAGAAGGGCGGCACTGCCGGCCTTACGCAGTGGGTTAGGCCATAGTTCAAAATATATCAAAAGATAATCCTAACAACTAATTTCCCTAGGTTCCTACAAGTGTTAGGATCACAGAAAAGTATACAACTTGCTGGAGAACCTGCAGCACAAGTAGATCAGGCTCCAACCCTAGCTCAACCTCAACAACAACAAGATGTAACAAGTAAACCAAGGAAGCACACGAAGACACAAAATTTATCCCATGGTTCAGATGTCCCTACTCCACGTTGTTGAGGTATCCACTTAAGGATGAGCTTACCACTTAGGTTGGCTCTTTCCCTCTTCTCAAATCAAGAGACTTAACCCTCGATTTGAGAGTTTCCACTATATGATATGATGGTTAGAAACCTCCCTCGGCTGCCATAAGTGTTGGCAAGCTCAACAGCGATGCCTAGCTGGCTAGGAGCAAAGCTTCAAGAGTAACAAACTCAAGGACACCGGCCAAACGTGAACCAAATGCTCTCAAACTTTAGGAATCACCGGATCTAGCCTCCAATCAAAGTTTGTTGCAATTTCTCTCAAGTTTTGAAGGTGGAAATCAAAGCTTAGCTTGGGAGATGGAGTGGGCAATAATGGAGGAAGGGAGAGAGAGCTTTGGTTCGGGTTCTGGTCGATCTAAACGTTGGGGAGCCAAAAAAAGACATTGGGGGTCGGTCAAAGAGATATTTATACCTCCTTGGGGTCCAACGGCTATTATGGGTGGCACTGCCGGCCTGGATGGGCGGCACTGCCGTCCTGCCCATAACAGCAAGGTTTGAAAACTGTTTCGATGGCTGTTATGGTAGGGTATGAGGATGAACTGGTGAAGATATGAGCACTTAGTTCACACTTTGATAGTAGTCATTGAGTCCTCCTCGATAGTACGGCTTTTCCTATACTCAAATTCAAAATGTAAAAAGAATTTAAACCTCCTTTGAGTCAGAAACCATCACCAAAAGTAATTGGGGTGTCCTCCTTGTCATAAGTCATCCTCCTTTCTTAAAGTACCTGGTTGTCATCTCACAAATCTCATTAGTCCTCTAATTCGGTGGTCATCAATGCCAAAACCCACATAGGCTTGATTGCACTTACAGGCCGATGCATTTGACATGTCCGACAACCATCAAGTTTTCAAGACGCCAAGCACCAACATTGCTGTCGCCATGAATGAACTAAATAAGTTCCCCGAATACCCGGTGCTCGACGCTGTCAAGGCTTATTTAAAGGCGACCACAGTCTAGGTCAACGAGAGGCGTACACCCGCTCCGTCGGCTTCCACCACCCAAAGTCATCGACAACGAGGTTCCTAGCAATAGGGAGGTCCCTATCTTTACCAGGGCCATGACATGAACTATGTGGTGCACCGCCCCTGAGATCAAGGTGGAAGACGCAATGCCGACCAGCGAGGCAAGCATGATGCTGATCAAGGGGGCAAACACAACTAGCAAGGCGGGCGTGGCGCATGTCATGGAGGTGAGCGTGCTGCAAACCATAGTGGTGGTCGTGGTAGACAACGCGGTGCTGACCAGGAAGTGGAGTAGCTTGGAGGCAACCTCCATGACCATCTTAGCACCAACTTGAATTTCAGGGATTGCATCGAGAACAACCAAGAGGAGCGACATGCATCTGAGATACAGCGCAGGCAGGAATATGATGAAGCACATGGCATACCCAGCCATGGCCATGCACCATGTGTCGGCAATATCCCTGGCCTCTGGCCATTCACTGATCGGCTCCGTGCCATTGTTTGGCCAAGAAATTTCAAGCTCCATGATTTGGACACCTACGATGGGAAGGCCAATCCCGAACAGTGGATAACACTATATGAAATCGATGTCTGAGCAGCGCACGGCAATGAGGATGTGATGGCCAAATACTTGCCTATGGTCATCAACCAGTCTACGAACCAGTGACTCCTTAGCCTGAGGGAAGGCTCCATCGACACCTAGGCTCAGCTCAGGAGGGCTTTCATTGACAACTACATGGCCACTTGTCAGCAACCCCCAACAAGTATGATTTGGAGAAAGTCAGAGACTATCCAAATGAACCATTGTGTGACTACATCTGCCGCTTCTCGAAAATACGGATATCCATCCCTAACATCAATAGTGATGAAGCTATCTCCGCGTTCATCAGAGGCCTCTGCCACCATGATGCTCTTAGGACCAAGCTGCTCCGCAAGAGGCCCGACCAAATCTAGGACCTGCTCATGGTGGTGAAGTAGTAGGCAGACGCTAACGAGGCCGACTAGCAGATCAAGGAAGACATTGGCTGGGCTCCTCGACCTGACCAGCAAAATCGTTGCCCCGACGACTGGCGTGATGATCGGCGCCACAATGACCACCGAGATGATCGGCGCAACGACGATATTGATTTAACAAATTCACACAATTAAATAAAGCACTTTGTAAAAGTAATTATTAACTCCAGAAAACATAACTAACATGTAATATTTTAATACACTACTACATAGTACACTTCACGAGGATTCTAAAAAGTCCTTATTTTCTATTTTATGATTTTTCTACTAATTTGTATGAATTAACAAAGTTTAGCAAATAAATCTACATTTCAGAAAAAGAGAAAACCTAAAACTACAGGCCAAGGTGGATGGGCCACAAGGCCTCGGCGCTGCGCTAGGCTCAGCCCAGCTGCTGGGCAACCCAGCCCATGAAACTGGCACAACCGAGCCAAGCAGGAGAGGGGCACTGGCACGCGGGCCCTAGCCATCATAGGCACGGAGACAGGGGACGATGGTCTAGCAGTGCAACTCGATGACGGCAAGCACTCTGGCGAAGGTGATGGCACCCACGTGCTCTGTGTGCCAAGGCAAACCTAGTGGTGGGTCTTGGGGCGCATACGGTGCATGGGTGAGGGCTCACCATCAGCAATGGCGGGTGGCGGCGCTGCATGCGGCGGTACCGACCAGTAGAGGGCGTGGCGAGGCACGGTGAAGGCAGCTACGACCTCGGCGAGGTGAGGCGGAGCTGCTAGCATCGTAGACGTGATGCCAGAGTGGCAGACAAGGCGCAACCACATACAGGACATGATGGCGGCGAGACGAAGCAGCAGAGGCAGCGGCGTTCAACGCCGGCGAGACCATCACGTGGAGTAACATCATGCACATAGCTAGCCCTAGCCCTAAAACACATAGAACACCATGCATGAAGGAGGAAGGAGCGAACACAGAGAGATGAAGCTTGCCAACCATGGCGGCCATGGCGGAGCGCGCTCCAAGATGAAGCCGTTCCGAAGAGTTCACCTCGGTAGAGGTAGAACTGATGGGAGCTCCACGCTCCACGCGTCATGGTGGTGTGGGGACAAGGTGGATGCTGCTTGGAGAAGCTCCACGTTGAGCTAGCCATAGAGGCAGAGCTGCTCCGACGAGGTCTGGAGGGGCGCGGCAGTGGCGGACCCAAAATCCGGCCACGGTGGTTGTCAAATCGCTCTACCAACGTCCGCTAGAGGGGGCTGGAGCGGTGGTGAGGTGCTGGATGTAAGGAATTGTGCTGCAACCTATGGTGGCGGAGCTGGGCATGATGTAGTTGCAGTGGTGCACTCTGTCGTGACTCGGGAAGGAGGAAGAGAAGGGCGAGTTGCAGTGGAGGAGGAGGAACGAGCAGAGAGCGGGTACGGCAATGCGGTGCATGGTTTTTCACTCTTTCAGGCATGCATAAGTGATGTCGTGGCGCTCTACACATGCCTAGCCAGCCACGTGGTGCTCTCCATTAGACACCGGTTAGCCATGAAGATCACTGAAGGTTTTGGATTCAGGTTCTGAAAGCCTTTCGAAAATGACTGACAGAGCAAGTTTGGAGCCCTATAATTCCCAATCTAAATCGAGTCAGTGCAAAGTGTAATTGACAAACTTGTAGAGCTATGTGAGGGCTTCAACTTTGTCAATATGGACTTGAGCTAGTTTGTCCTAGATTTGGAACTACAGAGCCCTAAACTAGGGTACATTAAAACTGAAATGCACCCTGACTTAGAATAATTTTGTTAAGTGTTGGGCAGTCCTCTAACTGACTTGTAGGCCCTGTTTGAGCATGTTCTAGCCATTTTCATGAGATGGTCATATTGAGACTTTTGTTCCTTGATAAATTTGATACAACTTTGGTAAAGGGTGCACATCCATGCAAGGTCTCTAGGTTGGACATTCTAATCAGTCAAATAGAGTCACCCTATAGGTCATCCTAAAGTCAAACCTCCATCTAGAGGGCAATTTAGTCATTTCGGTCAACATGAACAGTGATCTATTCGGTGTCCTAAGCATAGTTAAGCTACTAGAGATCATGTTAGAGCATCACAAGTGTCATCTACACAAAAACCCTATTGAACCATTGTTTTGCAAGTATGTGTTGCATAGTTTAACTAAGCATGTTGCATGTGTTGCATGATCATGTTTCAAGATGTTGTTTCACCCATCATAATAATACAAGTCTAAGGCATACATGAGCTATTACTGCAAGCAAGAATACACATAGTACATACACTCATCATGAATGTTGCAGATGTTTCAATGTTATGTTTCAATGACAATGCACATGAAATGATGGTGCACATGCTCATGTCATGCTCATATGATGCACAGATGCAAGGCAAACACCTAGGGTGTTATAGCCCTCCCCCTTATAAAAATTTCGTCCCGAGATTTGAAAGTCGTACCATTTTTCATAGAAAGTGGAATAGTTGTCCTTTAAATAATCCTCTCTTTCCCAAGTTGCATCACGTTCACCGTTGTTACTCCAAACCACCTTGTATAATTTGACTACTCGACTTCAAGTCACCCTTTCTAGAGTATCCAGAACATATACTAATTTCTCCTCATAAGAAAGATCAGATTTCAATTTGATGCGTCTCACTTCTACTCTTTCCTCAGGAAGACAGAGACATTTCTTCAATTGAGAAACATGAAAGACTAGAAAGATAGCTCCCAACTCATGAGGTAGACTAAGCTTATAAGCTACTCTTCCATAACAATGTCGTCCCACTTCCAGCCAGGGACAGATAAAGGCTGAAGTAAACCGGCCTTCATGTGAATGGCCTTAACTCTACAACAATTATCACACCTAGCGACGTAGGCTACAATTTCCTTCTTCATCTTGGTCCACCAATAATACGGGTTGAGGTCCTAATACATCTTACAGCTGCCAGGATGGATGGCTAACTTAGAAGAATGGGCTTCTGCCATGATTTGGTTTCTAAGTTCCTTGTCCTTGGGCACAAGTCTATCGTTGAATCAGAGAATTCCTTTGTCATCCACTCGAAAGTGCTTGGTTTCTTGCTCTTTCATCTTTCTCTTGATATGAAATATACAAGTATCAGTCTTTTGTAGCTCAATGATCTAACTTCTTAAAGAACAATCAATGGTGATATGATGGAGTACGACAGGATGTAAGAGATGAGACAAATAAAAATCTTCTTCTATCAGAGAGTTACAATGAGATTTTCTACTCAAGGCATCGGCAACTACATTTGCCTTACCAGGATGATAGTGCACTTGAAGGTTATTGTCACGGAACTGTCTGAATTATAAGAGCACAAGTACAAAAACAATCACCGAAGTGATCAAATTCTCACACTTGAGCCCATATAACTCCAGTAGTCCAATGAAATCACAAGGAATTTCAAACCAACCAACATACAAGCCAAGATCATAGTGATTCAACATAACAAGTCACATGTTACAACCCTTTCACAAGTAGTTCAATGTACATCGGAGTTCAACATAGTTACTACATCTTAAGTTCGAAAGTAGCGGAAGCAAAGTAATTTAAAACTAACAACACCCTTATTTCAATACTTGCCAGTACCAAGGTCGACTTACAACAAAAGCATTAGAGAGAAGATAACTCAGAAGGATCATGCCCATGATCACACTCCGCCACTACGGCAGGAGCCAACCAACTCTTGCAGTCGCCATGATACATCACAATCTGCAACAAGTGGGGATAAAATCCTAAGTACGAGAAGGTACTCAGCTAGACTTACCCGTCAAAAACCAGAAATAAAGTGACACAAAGGATCATGCAAGGATGATATAAGGTGGGATAGCTTGACAACATTTTGCATAAAAGCTTAATATAGATAAGTAATCATTAATGCTTAAGCATCAAGTTAATTATCATTAACCTATCATCTATATTACAACCTGTACTAGAGCACTCACTTTATTAGGAGCAAACAATATTAACCATAACAGGTATAAATTGAGGCAACCTTTCCATCGTCATCCAATTAACCATCCATTCAATTTAATTGAATCTATGTTGCCGCTGCTCAAGTCAAGTGCTCACTAACTGGGAGCAACGGCGATTCGAATCGAGTTCCTATCTAGCTGGAGGGGTATTTCTAACACAAACCGCGTAGAGCCCTCGGCAGGGTCGCACAAGTCACCTTTGGTACGGTTCAGGAAGACGCGGGTTCGACTGATGCTGCATCACCAAGGGCAACACTCTGCCAGGATGATAGAGACTTTAACCCCCCCTTGGTCTTATGCCAATGTTCCTAAGCACATCCTTACTTCCTCCAAGATACGACCTACCATTCGATTCCCACCCTGAACTATATTACTCGGCTTCGTGGTCGGAACGACTTATCTGACCAACTAAGTGTTAGACTACATTCAACAAGACTCAAGGATGTACAACGAATCGGTCCTTAAACAACTTAGACGGGGATAGATCCACACCCAAGACCTCCATGCCTTGTTGCTTCACTATCGTCATCCTGCCCGGTCTCATTTTATTTTATTAACACATGGTTCCTTTCCGCGATAGCAAATATAGCCAATCGTGCCATATATGAATATCCCTATATCTTGTAGGTGATAGGAAATCACCTGACTTCTACTGCTTAAAGCAGGGCTAAGCATCTACTCGATCCTAGTCTATGTAGGATTCAAGGATTCATATATCTGGACAAGGAGTGATATTGATGTAGCAAGGTTTTCACCCAACTCCTATACGTAATGCAACAATACATATAACACATATATAGTATTTGCAATTGAAAAGTAGGGAGTCTTATAATGCTCCGGGGCTTGCCTGGGATCCGACTCAAGTTAGTGTTGGTCAGATGAAACCCGCTTGGCGAGCATCTCCCAATCTAGCACTTGTCTGATCCTTCTATCTTCAGGATGGATCCACCAACACCATCTTCGGGTTTGGCTCCACATCAGGTCCTTCACGTGCTTCAGCTAGCATACCTAAATGAGGTGTAACAATGCATATGTATGAATACATAGAAATGCAATAAACAAAGTAATCAAGCAAGCATACCAAAGTTCACATAAGCACCTAGAGCTAATTAACTTGATCCTCACTAGGGCATAACCTAGAAGATGGCAAGCACATCAATCAAGACACAAGTCTCATAAGATCACAGGGTACTAACCCAAGTACCATCAAAGATATGAGTCACACTTCAACACATTAGCATGGCAAAGTTAATCAAAGCACTAGAACTAGAATTTGCGACCTCCTGGACACCAGAACAACAGCTAAGTAATTTAACCACAACAGGAGATCTACAACTCCAAAAGATGTGCAACACGAAATTATGGAAATATCATGAAATTTTCTACAATTCATTTAATATCACCTAATCCTGATTCCCCAGTTTAATAGGTCAAAAAGATGAAACCACAGAATCCGGTCTGCTGCAAACAGAGAGCAACCAAATCTAGGACCTGACTTTAAACATATATAACTCAAAAACTACTTGGCTAAATGCCACCAAATTTTAACACAAGTTAGACTAATGAGTTATCTATAACTTTTTTATAGACAAGATTCTCATAAAACATAATTAACATGGGGTAATTTACATTGCCCCCAGAACTGTCCAGAAACTTCGTTTGCAAGGAATAATTATTAACTTACATTACAAACATATAATTGGACAAAACCAACTTTACCAACATGTCACACATGCCTAATGAACACTAGAAAACATAGTGTCCATCCCTAAATAAATTCTTTTAATACATTTTCTTAATTTATTTAGATAATTAGGTGGAATTATGAACACCTATCAAAAGTATACAATAAATTCTACCAAAATTACGGTGGCCTAAATATGACCTCAGTAGTCTACTATACAAATTTGAAGCCATTTGGACATGTATATCAACCTCTATGAAAAAGACAAATTGCTATTACAAGAATTCATGTGAGAGCAAGATGAATCAATAACTCACTCGTACTACCACCAAAATTCATGAAATTTTTATCAAACATCAAACATCATAGGAGTAGCATGCCACAAAAATTTAACTTCATTTGGAGCCCTATAACTAAAGTTATGAAAAAGACAAATACCACTAGTACTAAAAACCTAATCTGAAAAATCCATTTTTACAGCAGAAATATTATTCTAAAACATGAAATATTATAGATCCACTGCATATACAATTTTACAAGGATTCCAAAAAGTCCTCATTTGCTATTTTACGAATTTCCTATGATTTACTATGAATTTCCAAAGTTCCTACAAAATCATCACAAAACAATCCTTATGCCACTATTCATTTGAGTCAATGACATTGCATTTAAGCCCTCGTCTTTTCTTGAATTGTTGCCCAAAGCCCTTGGTCGGGATTTACAGAGGAGAGGTCGCCGGAGCTCGCTGAAGCCGGCCGTTGGAGACTCGTCGGCCGCGGCTGAGGGGTGGGGGAGCACCAGGGGGTCTCCGCGCACCTGCTGGTGCCCTTGCCTTGCTCCGTGAGGGTCCGAGGCAAGCCGGCCACAGAGGCAATGGCTAGCAGCGGCAGCTGCTCCAGTGGTGGTGCTCTTCGGTGATGAAGATGTCCAGCGAAGGGGCGCTACAGTGCCACAAGGGAGCTTGCATCGTCGGCAATGGTGGCCACGGCCGCGGTGGCGTGCGCGCGCGAGCAAGAACGACGAGGTAGAGGGAGGGCATGTGAGGGCGAGTGGAAAGCATGGGAGCGCTCACTGCCATCCCACGCGCGAGAGGAAGAGCGAGCCGCGAAGGAGCACGCGGCAGCAATGGTGGGGCACGCTCTCGCGCATGGCTGCCACGAAGGCGTTTCCTCAGACACCTAGCGTGCGCGGACGAGCCTGACTTCGAATCCAATTTTTGGCATATTCGGTTGAGATTCGGATCTTGAGTGCAGTAGCAAAGTTGTTGCTCTCCTAAAGCCCTATAACTTTGATTAAGGGTGCTCGACTATTAGGGCTCTAGATTAGGAGATAATTAACTCTAAAGTTGACTTTGTCAGCGAATTAATGATGTTTAAGCTCAACTCGGTTAGGACTCTAATTACTAGGTCAACCATGGTCAAACTTAAACCAACTTTTGACATGCTCTCCTTCATGAAATTGGCTACAAGTTTTATTTTGGAAGCAAGTCAAGTTTGTTAACAAAATCATGAGAACGCGGCATGCCAATCTAATGACATAGGATTATTGAAGACTGGACAACAGCAGCATATTCAAATTTGGTGAGCTTATTTGGCTAGGTTAGAAGTCGTACCAGGCCTTGGTGCTTAAACAAAGTTTGTAGTACATAATCTAAACTAAAACTTTTATTACAGGATCAAGGTCTGGATCAGCTTGTGTTGCAAGATATAAAGCTCCAAAGTGGGGTACCCGAAATTAAACCTCAGCCAAAATCTGGGGCTCCAAAACAGCACTGCATTGAATCTTGGGAGCTCTATTTGACTAAGCTAGACACCAAACTAGCTCTTGACCATTAAACAAAGTTTGTTCTAAGCAAGATGAACTACAACTTTTGTTTAAGGTCAAACCTCATAACTAGTGCATAAGTTGAACTTTCACTTTGGTCAAAGTAGCAACTTGATAAAGCCTAAACTATGGTTTTAGGCCAATCAGGGCATTTTCTTGACATTTGCTCAACATGAACCCTTCATGACTTTTGTTGTAGAGTTCATCTAGAGTCATTTGGGCAAAGTTGCAAGGTTTGGTTGATGGTCTATAATTCCATTCACTTAATGGTGCAAATTCTAATAGGAATGAAACTTATCATTTCATGTGACTTTTTTGATTCCAAGCTTCATGAAACTTAATGGATAGAGAGTGATGTGAGACACATGAAAGAAGTGACATCAACACTCACTTGCATTACCAAGCATGAGCATCTAACATACACACATTGAAACACAAATAACAAGGTATGTTGCGTATGTTTTAAGGAGATGTTGCAAGCACATTCCATATATACATGTTTCACATGTTGCATTAGCATGTCTCATATGTTTCACTAATATGTTCCATATGTTTAACTAGTGTGTTACATGTGTTTCATGCTCACATATGAATGAATGATGCCTAAACTCATGCAATGCAAGTGCCGATTGTAAGCCTAACACCTGGGGTGTTACAGCTATAATCCTTGATCAACTCTAACCATCTTCTCTGGCGCATATTTAACTTAGGTTGAGTAAATATATACTTGAGACTCTTATGATCTGTATAGATATTGCATACATTTCCAAGCAAATAGTGTCTCTAGATTTTTAGAGCATGCACTACAACAGCTAACTCCAAATCATGAGTTGGATAGTTGACTTCATGTTTTCTTAGCTGACGCGATGCATATGCAATAACTCAGCCTTCTTGCATAAGTACACCACCTAAACCAGTACCTGATGCATTACAATATACATCAAACAGTTTCTCAATATCAGGTTGCGCTAATACATGAGCTGATGTCAACAAAGTTCACAGAGTGTGGAAAGCTTGCTCACACTCCAGAGTCTAATCAAACTTCCTATCCTTCTCAAGTAGTCAAGTTATAGGCTTGGCTATCTTAGAGAAATCCAGAATAAAATGATGATAGTAGCCAGCCAATCCAAGAAAACTCCTAATTTCATGAACTGTCATCAGCGTTTTCCAATCCAAAACTTCCTGTACTTTAGTCTGGTCTACTGAAATCCCCTCACCAGACAATACATGACCGAGAAAAGGTACCTTCTTTAAACAGAATTCACATTTGCTGAACTTGGCGTAGAGCTTATGTTCACGTAATCTGGATAAAATAATTCTCAGATGCTCGACATGTTCTTCTTCATTTTTAGAATAGATGAGGATATCATCAATGAATATCACCACAAACTTGTCCAGCTCTCGCATGAATACTAAATTCATCAGGTACATGAAATGTGCAGGAGCATTAGTCAGACCAAAAAACATGACAAGATATTCATATAGTCCATACCTGGTAGAGAAAGTTGTCTTTGGTATGTCTTTAGGACGGATTTTAATTTGGTGATAACCAGATCTCAGATCAATCTTCGAGAATACCTTTGCTTTAGATAGCTGATCAAACAAGATATCAATACGAGGCAGCGGATACTTGTTTTTTATAGTGACTGCATTGAGTGGTCGATAGTCTACACACATGCGTAGAGACTGGTCCTTCTTCTTCACAAAGATAGCAGGACAACCCCATGGAGAAGAACTAGGATGGATCTGCCCTTTTTGTAAAAGTTCGCTAAGTTGGGTCTTGAGTTCAGCTAACTCATTCGGCAGCATTCTATATGGTCTTTTGGAAATTGGTGTGGTACCCGAAATTAACTCAATCTTGAATCCTACATCACGATGTGGAGGTAATCCTAGCAAATCATCGGGAAAACATCTAGAAATTCACACACCATAGGAACTTCTACAATCTCCTTTGCTTTTTCTATGATAGCGTTGACTGTAGTCTGAGGACTAACATCTCGAGGAAGTTGCACTAGAAAAGCTTGTTGATCTTTTGGATCCCTCAACATAACCACTCTCGTAGAGGTATCGATCAGAACACCATTTTCATTTATCCACTTCATACCTAAGATTACATCTAGGCCTAATCCTGGTAATACCACAAGATCTAGATCATATAGACGTCCTTCTATCTCGACCTTTGGTCCTAAGACCAACTGGTTGGTTGAAATATTATTTCCGGCAGCACTAATATTATAACCACTATTATCTAAAGTAACGACCTTCATACCATGCTTGGCTGCAAATGTGGAACTGAGGAAAGAGTCGAAAGCACCTGAATTGAACATCACAATTGCAGGTTGTTGATTCACTAAGAAAACACCAGCCGTAATAATTTCACCCAAAGGGATGGATTCCACCATGGTGTATTGAACATGTCCTTTACACACTTCCCTATTGTTTTCTTCTAGATTTTTCGGAGGAATAGGACAATCCTTGGCCTAATGACCTGACATCTTGCAATTCCAACATGGCCGGTTACGTGGTGGAGCATTGGATTTTCCTTGCCTAATATTATTCTTCTTGTCCTGACCTTTCTTTTGATATGCATGATATCTGGTGGATACGACAGGCGAATGATACTGGGGTGCAACCACCACAAGAGTATTGGACAAAGATACCTTGGATTCATAAGATTTCTTGTGGCTCTTAGAAGTAGCATATATAGCATTACAGTTCTCTTGAAGGATAGTATCACTGACAAACTCGTTAAAAGTTGCACACTTGCTATTGCACATGGCCTTCATCAATTTAGGACACAGCCCCCTTTTAAAACTTGTAATCTCCTTAACCTCCGTATTAACAAATTATGGAGCATATCTTGACAAGCTGATGAAAGCATGTAGATATTCTGTTACGCTTTTATCTCTCTGGGTGAGCTTCATAAACTCGGTGTGCTTGATTGCCATGAGACCAGAAGGATTGTAATATCCCCAAAATGCTTCCTTGAACTGATCCCAAACTACTTCCATATTTTTAGGCAGAGTATTCCGATGATGACACCACCAAATGCCTGCAGGCCCTTATAACTGTTGCGAAACATATTCTGTTTTCATATCATCTGCCACCTTGAGCACACGAAACTTCTGTTCGATAGTGTTCAACCATTCATCCGCTTGAAGTGGTTCTTCTGCTTCTCGGAAAATAGGAGGCTCGGTATCCAAGAAATAGTTATAGTTGTTATACTCGACAGGCTCAGGTTCCTGATGGACATGGTTTCTGACACTCTCGTCCAAGGCACACTGACTTTCGGCAAGCATTTGCAGCAACTCATTAGAAGTAGGTTGCAGAGGAGACGACGGCGGTTCCGTATTGCCATGACTCCAACTACTAGAGCGAAGCTGACGAGACATCTGTAAATAGTTGAAACCAGTAAGCATTGATGACGTCAGAAGGCTGGTGACGAATTATATAAGCACGATGAAGAGGTTGTAACCAACTATCCAAATTCCAATCTCAAAGGAAGGAAATCTCTTGGTTTGGGGCACTAATATTTTGACAAGATAGGGAATGAGATCCAAGGAAAGGTTCATAAGAAGATAACACATTGGTATAGCTCCATAATAGATCATGACTAGCAATCCTTGATACATGCACGTGCCGAGAAGCACAACCTTGTGTTGTGCGCCACAGGAGGCTCCCGGTTTCGTCGTGGCACTATGGAGTACTAATCGTAACACCATTACTGAACACACACCCATGAGGAATCCTCACATGTCAGGAATTAGGCGTGTAGAAACAGTATCATCCAAAGATGGGGTAGCAAACAAGGATGGATACAAGGGTAAAAGCAATGGAGAGGCGAGTTATGGATCAAAACACATCCCAACTTGAGGAGATACATTATGAAATTGTGTCTTGCTTTCTTCCACTAGGTTGACTGCCACAATTCTTCATGAAAGAAATACAACTGTTTACGAGAAAACTATTTGGAGGGAAGAAAATTTTGAAAGAATAGGAGAAGCAATTTATAAGGGAGGGAGTAATGCAGAATGCAATGTATGATGCGAACGTGGTGCATGCATGAACCGTACGTCCTCACAAACCTAGGAAGAATTTGAAAATTCTAGCGTATAATTCGGTGGCATACACACGTTCTCTCAACAACAATAACTAGTCGCTCTACAGGAAACGTTGTTAGTGTACCTGCAGAAAATTGCATTTTAGCCTAACAGCTCCCAATATATCACACAAGAAATGCAGTAAACTAAATACTTTCCATACATAGATCCCCTAATGTATATACTTCAGTATCAACGCTACCCGACAGGTATACCCACAATTAAGTACCCTCATAGATACATGAATAAACATGTAAGTATGCGAGTAACCACAACTACTCTCCCCTAGACCGATGGTTGGATGGTCATGCTCTCACAACTCCCCTTACCAGGGCGTAGAGGTATTTTCATCCATACATTACCAACCAAGCGGATGACATCCTTACAATAGCACACCGTATGGACAACGAAACAGAAAAACAAGCAAGAACCCCCAAGTTAGTACTTTAATAAGCCACCTAATAGTCCTTATTTGGGCATATAGGATATGACCACTGGTACTCTTTAGATTAGAATAAAGATTTTCCACAAATGCTTTTGTTTAAATACACAAATGGTATGTTTAGTGTTGAATCTTGCTCCAATGCTAGCTGTCATGGAACCATCCAAATTATAAGAGCACAAGTCCAAAAACAATCACCGAAGTGATCAAATTCTCAAACTTAAGCCCATATAACTCCAGTAGTCCATGAAATCATGAGGGATTTCAAACCAAACTGAGAGCAACCAAGATCGTAGTGATTCAACATAACACAACACTTGTTACAACAGTTCATAAGTAACTCATACATCGGAGTATGGAATAATTTATTACAAAGCCAAAGTAAAGATTAGCAAAAGCAACATAATTTATAAAATCATTTAAAGTCAAGTAGTGCTAGTACATAGTCACATCCTACAAAAGCATACCAGAAGAAATACTACAGAGACCATGCCCACATGGTCTAGTCTTCACGCCCACATGGCGAAGACGATATTTGTGGCAACAAGTACGAATCTGCTACCTGCAACAGGGGGGAATAAACCCTAAGTATGAGAAGGTACTCAGCTAGACTTACTCATCAAAAATCAGAAATAAAGTGACACCAATGAGTATGCAAGGCTTTATAAAGTGGACTAGCTGACTCATTTGCAGAAAAGCTTAATACAGATAAGTAACCATTATTTACTTAAGCATCAAGTTAATCATCATTAACCTGCTAATTATATTAGCACCTATACTATAGCAATCACTTGATTTAAGCTAAGCAAGCAATAATAACCATATCTGGTTTAATCATGGTTGTCATCATCATCCTTATCATCAATTCCGAACCATCAATATAATTAGTGTATCTACGCTGGAGATAACCAGTGAAGTTTCTCACTATCCGGGAGAGACGGTGACTCGAATCGATTCCAACTCAGCTGAGTGGGTATTCCTGACACTCACCCGGCAAACTCTGCTAAAGGTAGCCGTAGATAACCTTTGGTACAACTCAGGGTGGGCCTGAACAGCGTCACCTTCTCGGGGATACCAGTGGCCAGGATGCTCAGGACTTTTAACTCACCTGCCCTTGGACCCTCTGGCTCCCTTCCGAGGCGACTTCCACTTTTTGAGTTCGTAGCCTGAGTTGAGCTACTAGGCTTTGCGGTCGGCAACCTCAGGCCAGCCAGCTAAATGTCAGGCATGCATTCAAAATGACATAGAAGGCTCCAGGTCTCGGTCCTTAATCAACATAGGCAGCATCACTACAACCGTAAGACCCCGCCCGGTCTTTTATTCATATTACCTCATGGTTCTTTTCTACGATAGCAAATATAGCCAACCGTGACCAGGTAAAGCCCTAAATCTCGCAGGTGACAGGAAATCACCCAACTTCTACCGGTCTAATTAAGCAGGGCTAAGCATAGGTACGATCCTGTCTATATAGGATTCAAGGTTCAAATTTGCTGGACAAGGAGTGTTATCAATGCAGCAAGGGTTTCCAACCAACTCCTATCACGTAATGCAACAATACATATAATATGTATATAGATAATTGCTTTGAAAGTAGGAGGCTTATAATGCTCCGGGGCTTGCCTTAACTGAAAGAAGATAGATCAAGGTTTGGCTTCAAGAACGGTTCCCACGTCTTCTCCGGCTTCGTCGGACTGGACCTCTGGCTCCCGAACGGACTCCAACTTTAGGGTTCACGCCTTGCGGAGCTTTATGGTCGACATGATTCTCGGCACACCTATTGCATGTATATGCACCCAATGAATTTCATGTATGCACCAAGAATGACATGATGATTTGTAAACATGTATGAATGATGTGAAGATGACTGTAATGATATTGCAACATCATGAGCACAAAAAAGTCATGTGGTGCTCTATTCAAATCACTTTAAGCTTAGGTGCAAATATCCTCTCTAGTATTAACATGTTTAAACATCCCTAAGAAACCACTAAGTGCCACAAGTTTAAGACTAAACACACACATAACAAGATTCTAGAAAATTAGCCTTTCCAACAAGTTAACAACAGTAGCTAAGAAACTTCATTACTGGAGTTCTAAAACTCCAAATGACTTAGAAAGCTTATGAAATTGTCTATATTTCATTTATAAACATCTAAGCATGATTTCATCATTTATCAGGTCGAAATAGCACATGTACGTAATCTGTTCTAGAAGACAGAGAGCACTTCCAACACTGAACCCAGCTTGGAACAGCTTCCATTTCTAAACTATAAGTCCAAATGCTACCAAAATTTACCCGCAATAAGTTCATGAAGTTCTCAACAACTTTGCTACAGATCACCAAGCATGAAAACATCATTATCATAGCCTAATTTGCTTAACTACCAAATCTGTCCAGAAAAGATAGATTTGTACAATTAAATATTAAGTGATGTTGAGAACATCACAAATGACCTACCCAACTTCACTAACAGTTAGATCATGTTTAAGTAACACCAAATCAAGTCATGACACTAGCATAAATATTTATCTAATCACCCTTTTCTATTTATTTTGAGTGCATAAGCATAAATGGAATCACATATAAAATGTACCTAGAAAATTATAATAAAATTACAGATGCAAATAGATGCTACCAGTTGGTTACCATAAAAATTTCACTTCATTTTGACAAGCATATATGGAGATATCAAAATAACAAAAAGATAAGTGCTAATAAAGCCTATAACAAAGAAATTTCATAATTGGAGCAAATGACCTTCAATAAGGCTGAAAATTTAACTAGAGAAACATTATACCATACTTAGCATCTCACAAAAATTTCATAGCCATAGGATTAACACATAGGGAGATATTGATTTAACAAATTGACACAATTAAATAAAGCACTTAGTAAAAGTAATTATTAACTCTAGAAAACATAACTAACATGTAACATTTTAATACACTACTTTATAGTACACTTAATGAGGATTCCAAAAAGTTTCTTATTTTCTATTTTATGATTTTTCTACTAATTTGTATGAATTAACAAAGTTTAGCAAATAAATCTACATTTCAGAAAAAAGAGAAAACCTAAAACTACAGGCCAAGGTGGATGTGCCATAGGGCCTCGGCACTGCGCTGGGCTCAGCCCAGCTGCTGGGCAACCTGGCCCACAAAATTGGCGCAACCGAGCCAAGCAGGAGAGGGGCGCTGGCACGCGGTCCCTGGCCATCATAGGCACGGAGGCAGGGGACGGCGGTCCGCAGCGCAACTCGACGATGGCGAGCACTCTAGCGAAGGTGATGGCACCCACATGCTCTGCACGCCAAGGAAAACCCAGTGGTGGGTCTTGGGGCGCATACGGTGCACGGTGAGGGCTAACCGCCGGCAATGGCGGGCAGCGGCGCTGCATGCGACGGTACCGACCAGTAGAGGGTGTGGCGAGGCACGATGAAGGCAGCTACGAGCTTTGTGAGGTAAGGCGGAGCTGCTAGCATCGTAGGCGTGACGCCAGAGTGGTAGACAAGGCGCAGCCGCATACAGGACACGACGGTGGCGAGACGAAGCGGCAGAGACAGCGGTGTTCAACGCCGGCGAGACCATCGCGTGGAGTAACCTCATGCACATAGCTAGCCCTAGCCCTAAAACACACAGAACACCATGCATGAAGGAGGAGGAAGGAGCGAACACAGAGAGATGAAGCTTGTTGGCCATGGCAGAGGGCGCTCCACGATGAAGCCGTTTCAAAGAGTTCACCTCGGTAGAGGTAGAACCGATGGGAGCTCCATGCTCCACACGTCACGGCGGTGCGGTGACAAGGTGGATGCCGCTCGGAGAAGCTCCACATTGAGCTGGCCACAGAGGCAGAGCTGCTCCGATGAGGTCTAGAGGGGCGCGGCGGTGGCGGACCCAAAATCCAGCCATGGTGGTTGTCGAATCGCTCTACCAACATGCGCTAGAGGGGGCTAGAGCGGTGGCGAGGTGCTGGATGTAAGGAATTGCACTGTAGCCTGCGGTGATGGAGCTAGGCACGATGCAGTTGCAGCAGCGTGCTCTGTCGTGGCTGGGGAAGGAGGAAGAGAAGGGCGAGTTGCAGTGGAGGAGGAATGAGCAGAGAGCGAGTACGGCAATGTGGTGCATGATATTTCACTCTTTTAGGCATGCACAAGTGACATCATGGTGCTCTACACATGCCCGGCCAGCCATGTGGCACTCTCCATCAGACGCCGGTCAGCCATGAAGATCACTGAAGGTTTTGGATTCAGGTTCTGAAAGCCTTTTGAAAACGACTGACAGAGCAAGTTTGGAGCCCCATAATTCCCAATCTAAATTGAGTCAGTGCAAAGTGTAATTGACAAACTTGTAGAGCTATGTGAGGGCTTCAACTTTGTCAATATGGACTTGAGCTAGTTTGGCATGGATTTGGAACTATACAGCCCTAAACTAGGGTACATTAAAACTGAAATGCACCTGTTTGAGCATGTTCCAGCCATTTTCATGAGATGGTGATATTGAGACTTTTTTCCTTGATAAATTTGCTACAACTTTGGTAAGGGGTATACATCCATGCAAGGTCTCTAGGTTGGACTTTCTAATCAGTCAAACAGAGTCACTCTATAGGTCATCCTAAAGTCAAACCTCCATCTAGAGGGCAATTTAGTCATTTCGGTCAACATGAACAGTGATCTATTAGGTGTCCTAAGCATAGTTAAGCTACTAGAGATCATGTTAGAGCATCACAAGTGTCATCTACACAAAAACCCTATTGAAACATTGTTTTGCAAGTATGTGTTGCGTAGTTTAACTAAGCATGTTGCATGTGTTGCATGATCATGTTTCAAGATGTTGTGTCACCCATCATAATAATACAAGTCTAAGGCATACATGAGCTATTACTGCAAGGAAGAATAAACATAGTACATACACTCATCATGAATGTTGCATATGTTTTAATGTTATGTTTCAATGACAATGCACATGAAATGATGGTGCACATGCTCATGTCATGCTCATATGATGCACAGATGCAAGGCAAACACCTGGGGTGTTACAGCCCTCCCCCTTATAAAAATTTCGTCCCGAGATTTGAAAGTCGTACCATTTTTCATAGAAAGTGGAATAGTTGTCCTTTAAATAATCCTCTCTTTCCCAAGTTGCATCACGTTCACCGTGGTTACTCCAAACCACCTTGTATAATTTGACTACTCGACTTCGAGTCACCCTTTTCTAGAGTAGTGCTTATCTTTTTGTTTATTATCATATCTCCAATGCTACTTGTCATTTTGAGGTGAAATTTTTATAGTAGCCTCCTGGTGTCATGTATGTGCCTCTTTAATTTTATTAGAATTTTCTGGGCACCTTTATATTTATTGCCCTTTATACCTATGCAATTAAATAAATAGAAAAGGTCAATTAAATAAATGTTTATGCAAGTAACATGATACGATCTGGTGTTAATTTAACATGCTCTAGCTGTTAGTAAAGTTGGTTTGGTCCAATTGTGCTTTTGTATCATCATTAATTATTTAAGTTAGAGAATCTGCTATTCTGGAAAGATTTGCTAGTCAAGAGAATTAACCTATGATAATGATGCTTTCATGCTAGGTGACCTATAACAAAGTTTTTAAGAACTTCATGAACTAGTTGCTGGTAAAATTTGGTGACATTTGGACTCATGGTTTAGAAATGGCAGCTGTTCAAAGTTCAAGTGAGAATTGTTTTTGCTCTCTATCTTTTTAGAACAGTTTCTGTGTAGGTGCTAATTCAACCTGGTAAATGATAAAATCATGCTTAGATGTTTATAAATGAATTGTAGAAAATTTCATAAGCTTTCCAGATTGTCCTCATGCATGTCCATTGGAGTTATAGAACTGTAGTTATAAACTTTATGACTTGCTGCGGTCATCATGTCAACGCGCTAAATTTCTTGCACTTATATGTGTGCTAGATATGAACTTTGTGATACTTAGTGGTTACTTAGAGATGTTTAAACATGTTAATACCAGAGAGGAGATTTGCACCTATGCTTAAAGTAATTTGAATAGAGCACCTTGTAGCTTGACTTTTATTGCTTAGATTGTTGCATTATTCATCACATTCATCATGCATACAGGCTCACAAGCTCATCATGTCACATCTGTGCATACATGAGATTCATTGGTGCATATACATGCAATAGGTGTACCGAGGAACGTGACAATGGTAAAGTTCCACAAGACGGAACCGGTGGAGTTGGAGCCAGTTCGGGGGCAGGAGGCCCAGTCCGACGGAAACCAGAGGAGACGAAGGAACCGTGGTTGAGCGCTGAACCCCGAAGCATCCTCGTACGGTTAAGGCAAGCCCCGGAGCATTATAAGCCTCCTACTTTCAAAGTAATTAATTATAGATGTTATATGTATTGTTGCATTAAGTGGTAGGAGTTGTTTGGAACCCTTGTTACATTATATCATTCCTTATCGAGATATATGAATCCATGAATCCTATGTAGACAGGATCATCTATATGCTTAGCCCTGCTTTATTAGAACGGTAATGTCAGGTGATCTCCTATCACTTGCAAATTATGAAGTATTTGGTCATGGTTGGCTATATTTGCTATCGTGGAAAAGAACCAAGTGTTAATAATGAACTTAGATAGGGCAGGATGTCGATAGTGAAGCAACAAGGCATGGAGGTCTTGGGTGTGTATCTATCCCCATCTATGTCGGTAAAGGACCGATCCGCTGTACTTCCTTTGTCATTTTGAACGCAGCCTAACACTTAGCTGGCTAGCCTGAGGTTGCCGACCGTGAAGCCGAGTAGCTCAACTCAGGCTGTGAAGCTGAAATGTGTAAGTCGCCTCGGAGGGGAGCCAGGTGAGACCAAGGGCAGGTGAGTTAAAAGTCCTAAGCTTCCTGGCCACTGGAATCCCTGAGAGCGCGGCGCTGTTCGGGCCCATCCTGAGTTGTACCAAAGGTGACTGTTGATGACTCTTGCAAAGTATGCTCGGTTGGTGTTAGGAATACCCCCTCAATTGAGTTGGAATCGATTCGAATCGCCGTCTCTCCCGGATAGTGAGAAACTTGACAGAGCAGAGGCAACGTAGATTTCACTAAATCTACTGATGGTTCTGAAGATGATGATGATATAATGATGGCCTCATAAACCTGATATGGTTACTATTGTTTGATTAGCTTAATCAAGTGATTGCTATAGTACATGTACTAATCTAGATGACAGGTTAATAATGATTAGCTTGATGCTTAAAGCAATAATGATTACTTATCTGTACTTAAGCGTTTATGCAAATGTGTCAAGCTAGCCCAATGATACAAAGCCTTGCATACTCCTTGGTGTCTTTTTATTTCTAGTTTTGATGGGTAAGTCTAGTTGAGTGCATTCCTATACTCAGGGTTTATTCTCACCTTGTTGCAGGTAGCAGATTCTTACTGGTTACCTGAAGTACTGTCTTCACTGTTGGGTGTGAAGACTAGACCATTGGGCATGGTCTCTGTAGTATTCTCTTCTAATATGCTTTTGCAGGATGTGACTACGCACTGAAAACACTTATTGCATTGATATCCAATCCTTGTCCAGATATTATTACCATGAATCCTATGTAGCTTAGGCTTGAGTAGATGCTTAGCCCTGCTTTAAGCAGTAGAAGTCAGGTGATTTCCTGTCACTTGCGAGCTATAGGATTATACAAGTGGCACGGTTGGCTATATTTGTTATCATGGAAAAGAACCTGGTATAATTTGAATGAAGATCAGGCAGAGGCTTGTAAGGCTATAGGCTTACAGTGACTCTATCTATGTCGATTAAGGATCGATTCTTGGAGCCTTTCCTATTCATGTTGAACGCATGCCTCTCTCTTAGTTGGCCGGGTCTGGAGATCGACCATGAAGCCGAGTAGCTCAACTCAAGCTGGGCTCCAGCAAGTATAAATTGCGCCTTGGAAGGGAGCCATAGGCGTGAATCCATGGGCGGGTGATTTAAAAGTCCTGATTGTCCTAACAGAAGGGTAATCCCTGAGAGTGCTGGCACTGACTGAACCCGCGAAGTTGGTTCCTGAGTTGTCCCAAAGGTGACCCACGGCTACCCTTGCAAAGTATGCCAGGGTGAGAGTTAGGAATACCCCTCAGCTGAGTTGTAATTCGATTTGAGTCACCGTCTCTCACCGGTTAGTGAGAACTTGACGGGAGTATCTCCAAAGGAGATGCACTAAATAATAATTATGGTTCAGGAATGATGATATGATGATGATGGCCTTATTATACATGCTATGGTTAATATTGTTTGCTCCTAATAAGTGAGTGCTCTAGTACAAGTGCTAATATAATTGACAGGTTAATGATGATGAACTTGATGCTAAGTTTAATTGGTTACTTATGCTCATAAACTCTTTTATGCAAATGTGTCAAGCTAGCCCCACCTTATAAAGCCTTGCATGATCCTTGGTGTCCTTTATTTCTGGTTTATGATGAGTAAGTCTTGCTGAGTACCTTATCATACTCAGGGTTTATTTCCCACCTGTTGTAGATGACCTATTCTATTCTGGGTGTTGCAAGTACTGTCTCCTCCCAGTCAGAGATGAGGACTAGATCGTTGGGTGCGATCTCTACTAGTTATCTTATCTAAGATGCTTTTGTCAGACATGACTACTATCTAGCGATGTATTTGAACTTATGAAGTTATGTATCGAACTATGTTGCTTCCACGAAACAAACTCGGTTTGTAATATTTTATTTGAACTCCGATGGATGTAATCCATATGCTACTTATGAACTATTGTAACGAATGATGTGTTATGTTGAATCACTATGATCTTGGCTTGCTATTGAAAGTTGTTTGAAATCCTTCGAGATTTCCGAACTATCGGGATTATGGGAGCTTAAGTTCATGGATTTGATCACTTCGGTGATTGTTTTTATACTTATGTTCTTATAATTTGCTCAGTTCTGTTACAACCTCTAGCTTTACTTGAACTAGGTTGTCACCCTAGTGATGGTGCCAGAAATGCTTGTTGGTACTACCTAGCAGCACTACTAGAATGTTACTAAGTAAATGTTTATCATTCTATGTCACTAGAAAGAATATATAATATGAATGAAAAGGATTCTGCAAGCGGATAGATAATTATACCATATTAGCACTTCACCTGACAGTATTCTAGGTATTGATATTTATATTTTACCACAGGGAAGGTGTAGCATTGGACATGTATTGATAACTTATAACATTTATGGAGAAATAAACCATAATCAAACACTCTACTCATAATAGGGGTAAGTCACAAGATAAGATGTATATATGATAAGCATTGATCAAGTATAAAGATAAATCACTCAGAGCACTCCTATCTATAGCATTAACATGGTTAGGTAGAATATTAGAGGAATAATTCCTAAGTCATCCTTAATTACAAGTCAAAGCATACATTGATTAGTGCAATTACACTAGTAATCATTGCTAGAATCATCATTATATCTACACATAAGGGGCATTACTTAGGGAAGTTTAAGAATAGAGCTTGCCCTTCCTTCATAACCGAGCCCTACTTCTATGACCTATATTCGGGGAGTGGACTACAAAGGACTCAACGGTAGTGTCACACCCGCGATCTACCATATGACCCGAAATATAGAGTGTATTCACAGGTAAATAGCATATAAGCACCACACTTACATGATCTCTACCACCCACACATGGATCCTTAATAGGGTGAACGCTATACGAACTTATGCATAAATATAATGATAACCCATCTATCCTAGGCATATAATCAAAGTAGACGATGAGCATTGCAATCAAGAACATAAATAAGATGAATACTAAGATTGTCATAACAATTGTAGCAAGCATATAAAAATAATGGAGATACAACGAGAGAGGGGTACAAAGATTATACCAAACCACACTCTTGACAATATCAGGAATTCAAGCGAAGATCTACTTGCCTCCCTCTAGACCTAGCCTAACTAGCTATGCCCTAAAAACTAGAGGAGCTCTGAGGATGATTAGGGTTTCTATCTTCTCAAATGACTTGATCTCAAATAACTTGATGCCTCCAGGGGGGCTAGGGTCTATTTATATAGCCCAGAGGGTGCAACATGAGCCCTTGGATGAAACTGACTTGTAGGATGACGTAGATGCAATCCTAGGAGGTGGTGGAGGAACATTCCAGAAGATGCTGACGAGAGGGGCCCACAAGGGGCCGGGTGGCACCATGGTGGGGCTGAGCAGCACCATGGTGGGGCCGGTCAGCCCCACCTGGTAGCCTCTTGGGGTCTACCTCGGCGTGGTGTCCTCTGGAACCTTCTAGAGTAGTTTTCGTCGTAGTTAAGTTTAGTTCTATTTCATGTTTTGATCCATCTTTCTGGTTTTCTAGAATAACCCTATTGAAAATATAGATTCACCAAAACTCATGGAAATTGTTAGTTTAAACCCCTAAGTTTCTATTGGTGATCTATTTCAAGCATTTATTCAAATTATGTTGACAATTTATGATGAACAATAACTACCGTCAACAGCGCGCCAGGATGTCGCGACGGCCGAGCGGCTGCGCAAGGAGCGAGACAAGTCACGCCATACCAAAGAGAGACTTCACTCAAAATGTGGCATAGCTCACACAGAGCATGATGCAGCCTACTAGGAGTGTGACGCTGCCCAGCAGCGGGTTGGCTCCCTCGAGGCTGAGCTCAAAAGGGAGAAGGCTCAGAAGCTAGATGCGGAGAATACCTCTGCCGGGCTCACGGTGGACCTCGACTAGGAGAAGGAGAAGGTGCTTGTTGACACCTGTGGAGGCACACAAAGACAATATCTGCAAGTGCACGGGTATCAAAGTAGTTTTCACCTGGAAGTATTCCAAGTATCGTATCCACAGGGAAACGTGTGTGTCGTCTAAACTCTAGTTTATCTAGGGGTAGCAATCAAGGTTTAAGATATGAGTAGAGAGGATTTATATGGTTATGACCCCATTCAAAGCAAGGCTTATGATTCTAATGTTCACTTCAGGATGCCACTTAGATGGCAAAGCATCGTTGAAAGATAACTCTACCGACATGACTACAGTCCTACTAATTTAAGAACCTACTTATTTCGGTGTGGACTACAAAGGATAGACGGGGTTGTCACCAACTGCTGCTACCACACAACCAGAAAGCAAGGGAGCAAACATAGGTAATGGATAGCCTAAGCACCATGCTTACACTAACAATTACTACTCTAATCCAACTAGCATGAACTAGAGCACTCAAAAGAACTGTGAACCTATGAACAAAAGAGCACAAAACTTACTTTAAATAGAAATCAATTACAAGAGGTTTCTTTGATGTAGACTTGTAGAAGCCTAGACCTACCAAAGTACAAGCTATAGAGGTGGCACTGATAGGCCAACACTCCCTCCAAACTCTTCCCTTACTCTGTATCTCTATTTGTATACAAAGACTAGATCCTAATGAGGACTAATCTTCTCTTGATAGCTAGATTTGAGAGGTTGATCCTTTCATGGGACCCCTCTCACTTGATCCCTACTAGAGAATATAAATTAGGGTTTCAAAGATGCCTCTACCTTAGGGGGTACGGGCTACTTATATAGGCCGGTGGGACGAAGTAGAGCCCCGGATCAAACCGACTTCAATCAACAGCGTAGATGCAATCCTCAAGGCGGTGGAGTACCAACATGCGAAAGCGGTGGCTAATAGGGGGACCCATAGGTCGGCTAACCTAGGGTGGGGTCAGCCAACCTGCCCCTATGGCAGGTGGGCCCACCTTCGGTGGCACGTCTTCTCGTGTCTTCTAGATTCTTCTCAACTTGGTTTTGATGCGGAATTCATATCTCTTGATTCTAGGCTCCAAATATAGCAAATAATATATCCATTTCGATTGTCTCAATGAGCTCTTCGCAATGATGCACGCCAATTCATCATTTGAGATACTTTTTTCAGTGAAAAATTAAATGTCTTGCAAAACAAATGAGAGCACCAAAACTCATGGAACTCATTAGTTTAAACTCCTATACCTATGTTTGGTGATGTAATTAAGCATATATGCAGGTAATGTTGATGGCTTATATTTGACATTAGTGACCATCAACAAGCTCTCCTAAGCTTAACCTTTAATAATCCCTTAGCAAAGCTAAACTTAGCAATGGATTAGGAGTTGCTATAATGCTTTGACGCCTCAAAAGTACACATGCGTTCAAACAAGAATTCTCCTCCAGATTAGAATAAACTGATCTAACTTTGAAACTTACCCATATTACCTTTAACCATGGGACTTCTTAGCCTTCACTTGGGTCTTGAGTAATTGAAAGATAGAACGATCAAGTCAAGCACTATATCTCAAGTTCTTTGTTTAACCATTGTTCCAGAGTTTTTATAAGTTTTCAAAATAAAACTCAGAGATTCCATTGTATGATACTCTCAAGTCTCTTAATATATGTGGTATTTGTGGATCCTCACCAAGGCAATAATGATGTTATGCCTTTCCTACAACTAAAGCTTATGTGGAGTTCATAGGTAGGGAGAAAGCTAGAGCATATTTGCAATGCATATGTTGTAAAGTCAAACAATGGATCCAAAGAGAGTTAAGTCATACAATGAAATCAAGATGTGCATGTGTGTGGATATATATGGTGGCTAACCTAATTCTACTTTGGTGCTTGAAAACTTATCTCTCTTTTAAAACTTGGAAACATTTGCTAGAGAACAGAGGCTATCTTATTCATCTTTTTTCAGGCAGGCATCTAAGTACCAATTGTTTTCAATATCTCAGACACTAGTCCATTTTTCAAAAACTTTTTCCTTTTTTCATGAATAACTTTTACATAGCCCCCTGTCTCTTTTTTTACAACAAAACTTTAGAGAGATAGCAACAAGAACTTGGAGCATTTATTTGGTGGATGGAAAACCTAACATGTTTTTGGTGTTTACTCCTAGTGTAGGAGTAAAACATTTTTGGGTGGATCTAGAGGCCTATTTTTGCGTACTCCCAGTGTATGAGCAGTAGGTATATGTGGTGTGTATGTGATCTTGATTTTAAGAGCATGACAAACCTCTCATAAGGTATCAACAAAGCTTGATAAAACTCAATTCAAAAGCAAGCAGCATGTATGTGAAAGTTTTTCCTAGCCTAACTAACATGTATGGCTCTGGTGCGAATTCAAGCTTTGTCATACAGGAACTCATCATGTAGAATTTTTATGTTTTTCAAAAGATAAATCTCCAAAACTTTAGTTTCACTAGGAACAAGATAAATAGCAGCTCAGACCTTCTCATATTATATCCGTCAATTATCTAGACTTAGATCAAGCATATGCTACCCACGAGTTTCAAGCTCAGAGTAAATCCTTCTATCGAAACAATCTTATCCAAAACTCGAGAGAATTCAAGGCCGAAAACTAGGTACTTGAAAGAAATTATGACAAAGCAACTATTCATCATTTCCATTCCAAGAGATTATTCTGAGTCCTCTATTATTTATTTAGCTCTTAAAAGAAATTAATGTAAACTAGACCACTCTACACATTATTATTGTAGCTATTTAATTTGCTATTATTTTTTTTACACATATATATAAACAAACAAGGAAGAGATACTTACCTAGATACATAGGGTGCCTCTCCCCCAAGCTGATTGTTGCCATGGTTCCTTCATTATTTTCTGATGCTATGATTGGAGGTTTTGCCTCCCCCATACTTGAATTATGTTACCTTTTATAAACAACATGTGGAGACAAGCACCAACAAAAGACTAGAGAGATCTTGGCAATACATTAGCAGGAGACAAGGTTCTTAAGGGTTTTTCATAGAGTAAATAAGAAGAGCTGAATTGAAAATATTATTTAAATTCTATGAAGTTAATTATATCCAATTCTTCTTCTAGCAATTATGTATCATAGAAAACTTTTAAACGTTGACCATTTACCTTGAAAAGTGTACCTTCATCATTTTGAAGTGTGACTTCTCCATGAGATGATGTGCTAATTACCTTGTAAGGTCCTTCCTATTTACTTCATAGTTTTCCATGTCCAAACAACTTTACTCTGGAGTTGAAGAGCAACACCTTGTCGCCTGGTTTGAATTCCTTCTTTTTCAATCTTTTGTCATGTCATTTTTTTGTCCTCTCCTTGTAGAGTTTTGCATTATGATATGCCTTTTCTCACCACTCCTCTAGCTCTGAGAGCTGCATTTTTCTCTTCTTCCCGGCTTCTTCAAAGTCCATGTTCCACCTTTTTATGGCCCAAGGAGCTTTGAATTCCAACTCAACAGGTAGGTGGCATGTCTTCCCGTAGACAAGCTGATATGGTGACATTCCAAGAGGTGTTTTATAAGCTATTCTGTAAGCCCATAATAATCTGTGTAACTTATCTTTCCATGTTGTCCCCAACTCATTAACAGTCTTCTGCAGAATGTTCTTGATTTGCTTGTTTGATGTTTCTGCTTGTCCGCTCATTTGAGGATGATATGGTGTCACAATGTTATGATGGACCCCATGATCAGATAAGAAGCATCAGAACCTTCTATCAATGAAGTGAGGACCTCCATCACTAATTACCATGTGTGGAACTCCAAAGCGTGGAAAGGTGGTCTCTGAGAACATCCTCTTGGCGTGATTGGAATCTGTAGCTCGACATGGTAAAACTTCAACCCATTTTGAGACATAGTCGACTGCCACCAAGGTGTATTCACACTGCTAGGATTTTGGAAATGGTCCCATGTAGTCGATTCCCTAGACATCAAAGAGTTCTAATTGGAGGTTTGTTGTGAGTGGCATGGCGTCTCTTGCATTGATATTACCATGTTTCTGACACAAGATGCACCTCCATATAAATTCTTTGGTGTCTTCGCACATGGTTGGCCAGAAGAATCCACTTTATTAGATCTTAGCATGAGTGCGGAATGCCTCATAATGTCTTCCATACGGTGGTGAGTGACATCTTTCAATGATATTAGTTGCTTCCTCAGCTGGAACACACCTCCTGAGAAGTCCATCGAAGCAGACTCAGTAGAGGTACGGTTCATCCCATAAGTGGAGGCAGCTTTCATAGATGAGCTTCACTTATTCTCCCCTAGTGGTACATAACCTGCAACCACAAAATTAACAATATTTGCATACCAGGGGTTGGATCCTTCGACCTTTAGGAGCATGTTGTCCCGCAAAAAATCATTGATGGGCAGCTCCTGTGGATTCTTGAACTGCATTCTTGACAAGTGATAGGCTATACAATTTTCTATCCCTTTCTTATCTTTAATTTCTAAATCAAATTCTTGAAGCAAAAGGATCCATCTTATAAGCCAAGGCTTTGCATCTTTCTTAGTAAGGAGATATTTAAGAGCAACATAATCAGTGTAAACAATAACCTTTGCTCCTACTAAGTAAGATCTAAACTTGTCAATAGCAAAAACAACAGCCAGAAGCTCTTTTTTAGTTGTTGCATAATTAAGTTGAGGTCTTGACAGAGTTTTACTAGCATCTGAAATTGCATGATGCTTTTTCTATCTTTTGTTTGACCCAAAACTGCCCCCACAGCATAGTCACTAGCATCACACATGATTTCAAAAGGGAGCGACCAATCAGGGGGTTGAATGATTGGTGCAGAGATGAGTGCCTTCTTAAGGGTTTGAAAAGCATTTAAACACTCATCGTCAAATTCAAAGGGAACATCCTTGGCTAAAAACTTGTAAGGGGTCTAGCAACATGAGAAAAATCTTTTATGAAACTATGACAGAACCCTACATGGACAAGAAAACTTCGTACCCCTTTGACATTTATGGGAGGCGGTAGTTGTTCTATTACTTCTATCTTAGCTCGGTCTACCTCAATCCCACGTTCAGACACCAAGTGTCCAAGCACTATGCCTTCTCTAACCATGAAATGACATTTTTCCCAATTAAGGACTAAGTGCTTTTCCTCATATCTTTGCAAAACATTGTCTAAATTTTCTAAGCAATCATCGAAAGTTTTTCCATAAATAGAAAAATCATCCATAAAAAAACTTTGATGATTTCTTCTATCATATCAGAAAATATAGACATCGTACACCTTTGGAACGAAGCTAGAGTGTTGCAAAGTCCCAAGGACATCCTACGATAAGCATAAGTTCCATAGGGGCAAGTAAAAATAGTTTTGCTTTGGTCATTAGGATGGATTAGGATTTGATGATAGCCAGAATACCCATCAAGGAAACAAAAGAAAGAATGCTTTGCAAGCCGTTCCAACATCTCATTGATGAAGGGTAACAGGAAGTGATCTTTCTTTGTTGCTTTGTTAAGTTTTTAGTAATCAATACACATCCGCCATCCTGTGACTGTTCATTGTGGAATTAATTCATCTTTTTCATTTTTTACCACAGTCATGCCCCCTTTCTTTGGTACAACTTGTACTGGGCTTATCCACTCACTATGTGGCACGGGATAGATTATCCCTGCGTGCAAAAGTTTCAACACCTCTTTCTTTACAACTTCTTTTATTGCATTATTAAGCCTACGTTGGGGCTCCCTAGAAGGTGGATATGTTGGATCTGTAGGAATGTGATGGGTGCAAAGGGCAGGACAAATCCCCTTGAGGTCTTCGAGTGAGTAGCCAAAGGCAGAACGATGCTTTTCTAGAATAGTAAGGAGATAAAGGGTCTCATCCTTAGAGAGTTTACCAATAATAATTACTAGAGACTCCCTATCATTGTCTAGAAAGGCATATTTCAAACCTGAAGGAAGGGGTTTGAGAACAATGGGGGGTTTTAGTGATTCCGGTGGCTCTAAGTGCGCGCCTGTGGGAGCAGCATATTGATTGATAGGAACGATATTATCCATGCTTAAAGATAAATAAGACAAAAGATACAAGGACAAACCTGGTTCAACGAATCACAACAACCGTTTTCCCGGCAATAGCGCTAGAAAACTTGTTGACACCTGTGGAGGCACACAGAGACAATATTCGCAAGCGCATGGGTATCGAAGTAGTTTTCACCCGAAAGTATTCCAAGTATCGTATCCACAGGGAAACGTGTGTCATCTAAAGACTAGTTTATCCTGGGGTAGCAATATTTAAGATATGAGTAGAGAGGATTCCTATGGTTATGACCTTGTTCAAAGCAAGGCTTATGATTCTAATGTTCACTTCAGGACGCCACTTAGATGGTAAAGCACCATTAAAAGATAACTCTACCAACGTGATTACGGTCCTACTAATTTAAGAACCTACTTAATTTGGTGTGGACAACAAAGGATAGATGGGGCTGTCACCAACCGCTGCTACCACACAACCAGAAAGCAGAGAGCAAACACAGGTAATCGATAGCCTAAGTGACATGCTTACACTAACAATTACTGCTCTAATCCAGCTAGCACAAACTAGAGCACTCAAAAGAACTGTGAACCTATGAACAAAAGAGCACAAAACTTACTTTAAATAGAAATCAATTACTAGAGGTTTCTCAGATGTAGACTTGTAGAAGCCTAGACTCACGAAAGTACAAGCTATAGAGGTGGCACCGATAGGCCGACACTCCCTCTAACTCTTCCCTTACTCTCTCTCTCTCTCTATTTGTGTACAAAGACTATCCTAATGAGGACTAATTTTCTCTTGATAGCTAGCTTTGAGAGGTAGATCCTTTCATGGGGCCCCTCTCAATGGATCCCTACTAGAGAATATGAATTAAGGTTTTAGGGATGCCTCTGCCTCAGGGGGTACATGGCTGCTTATATAGGCCGGTGGGATGAAGCAAAACCCTCAGATCAAACCCACTTCAATCAATGGCATAGATGCAATCCTTAAGGTGGTGGAGGCTGTAACGGAACAGTCCAAATTATAAGAGCACAAGTACAAAAACAATCACCGAAGTGATCAAATTCTCACACTGGAGCCCATATAACTCCGATAGTCTAATGAAATCACGAGGGATTTCAAACCAACCAACATACAAGCCAAGATCGTAGTGATTCAACATAACAAGTCACATGTTACAACCATTTCACAAGTAATTCAATATACATCAGAGTTCAACATAGTTATTACAACTTACATTGAAAAGTAGCGGAAGCAAAGTAATTTGAAACTAACATTATTCTTATTTCAAATACATGCCAGTACCATGGTCGACTTCCAACAAAAGCATTAGAGATAAGGTAACTCAGAAGGATCATGCCCATGATCACACTCCGCCACTACGGCAGGAGTCAACCAACTCTTGCAGTCGCCATGATACATCACAACTTGCAACAAGTGGGGATAAAACCCTGAGTACGACAAAGTACTCAGCTAGACTTTCCCGTTAGAAACTAGAAATAAAGTGACACCAAGGATCATGCAAGGCTGATATAAAGTGGGCTGGCTTGACAACATTTTGCATAAAAGCTTAATACAAATAAGTAATCATTAATGCTTAATCATCAAGTTAATCATCATTAACCTGTCATCTATATTAGAACCTGTACTAGAGCACTCACTTTATTAGGAGCAAACAATATTAACCATAGCAGGTATAAATTAAGGCAACATTTCCATCGTGATCCAATTAACCATCAGTTCAATTTAATTGAATCTACGTTGCCGCTGCTCAAGTCAAGTGCTCACTAACCAGGAAAGACGGCGATTCGAATCGAATTCCTATCCAGCTAGAGGGGTATTTCTAACACTCACCGCGCAGGCCCCTGCCAGGGTCGCACAAGCCACCTTTCGTACAATTCAGGAGACACAGGTTCGAATGATGCCGCATCCCCAAGGGCAACACTGTGCCAGGTGCTAGGGACTCTAACCCCCCCTTGGTCTCACGCCAATGTCCCCAAGCACAACATTACCCTCCTCCAAGATGCGACCTACCATTCGACTCCCGGCCTGAATCGCATTACTCGGCTTCGCGGTCGGAATGACTTATCCGGCCAACTAAGTGTTAGACTGCATTCAACATGACTCAAGGACGTACAGAGAATCGGTCCTTAAACGACTCAGATGGGGATAGATCCACACCCAAGACCTCCATGTCTTGTTGCTTCACTATCGTCATCCCGCCCGGTCTCATTTCATGTTATTAACACATGGTTCTTTTCCACGATAGCAATTATAGCCAACCGTGCCATATATGAATATCCCTATATCTCGCAGGTGACAGGAAATCACCTAACTTCTACCGCTTAAAGCAGGGCTAAGCATCTACTCGATCCTAGTCTATGTAGGATTCAAGGATTCATATATCTGGACAAGGTGTGATATAATGCAGCAAGGTTTTGAACCAACTCCTATCACTTAATGCAATAATACTTATAACATATATAGAATTAATTGCTTTGAAGGTAGGAGGCTTATAATGCTCTGAGGCTTGCCTGGGATCCGACTCAAGTTTGAGTTTGTCAGGTGAAATCCGCTTGGCGAGCATCCTCCAATCTAGCACTCGTCCGATCTTTCTACCTTCGGGATGGATCCACCAAACACCATCTTTGGGTTTGGCTCCAACGCCATTTCCTTCACACGTTTCTGCTAGCGTACCTATATGAGATGCAAGATGCAAGTGCATGAATACATGGAAGTAGAATGGACAATGCATCACATACAGTAAACAAGACAAACACCATATATATACTCCACATGCATAGACACTTCATGTTGCTTAAATAAACATCACCCAACCTAATATAAAAGATGACAAGCATATTAGGCATGGCACACAAGGTTTCACAAGATCTCACGTGTATTAACTTAACTACCCTCAAAGGCATAACATAGAAGAGGACAAGCACATTAGTCAAGACACAAGCCTCATAAGATCACAGGGTACTAACCCAAGTACCATCAAAGATATGAGTCACACTTTAACACACTAGCATGACAAAGTGAATCAAAGCACTAAAACTAGAATCTGCCACTTTCTGGACATACATACAGTAGCTGAGTAAATCAATCATATCTAGAGTTTTACAAATGCAAATGATGTGAAATAAGACATTATAGAAAGCTAATGAAATTATTTATAATTTATTTAATATCACCTAAGCCTGATTCCCAAGTTTACTGGGTCAAAAAGATGAAACTACAGACTCTGGTCTGCTCTAAACAGAGAGCAACCAAATCTGGAACCTGACTTTAAACATCTATAACTCAAAAACTACTTGACCAAATGCCACCAAATTTTAACACAAGATAGATACATAAATGATCTACTACCTTTGTATAAATAAGTTTTACAACAAAGCACATTATCATGAAGAACTTTGCTAAGTTTCCCGATCTGTCCAAAAACCTCATTTGCAAGAAATAATTATTAACTTATGTTACAAACATATAATTGGACAAAACCAATTTTACCAACATGTCACACAAGACTAATGAACACCATAAAACATAGTGTCCATTCCTAAATAAATTCTTTTAATGCATTTTCTTAATTTATTTAGATAATTAGGTGGAATTATGAACACCTATCAAAAATGCTCAATAAATTCTACCAAAATTACAGTGGTCTACATATGCTCTTAAAAGTCTACTGTCAAAATTTCAAGTCATTTGTATTTGTATATCAACCTCTATGAAAAAGACAAATGACCAAGACAATAAATCATGTGAGAGCAAGCTAAACCTAAAACTCCATATTTTCTATGAACACATAGCCCTATCATGAATCAATATGATATATAAACATCATACTAAGCTAATGGAACAACATTTTCCATTTTATCGATTATATATTATTTACAAGCTATTTATCAAGCCATAAATAAGTTAAATCAATAACTTGATCATACAGTAAGAAATGACCATGAAATTTATACCACAGTACATTCATAGCATGGAAAGACTATCATAAAAATTTCACATCATTTGGAGAAACACAACTCAAGATATAAAAATGACAAGCAATATAATGTAGATTTCCTTATTTATCAAGGTTAAATCAAAACCTTAAGAAAACAGTAAATAACTAGTGTGTTTGATATTTTTCCTAGCAAGTACATGCCATCACAAAATTAACAAAACAAGAATCAGTATTTTTGGAGTTCTAAAACTCAAGATATGGCTCTGGTCAAGTTTATAAGCATTTTAGAGCATTTTTAAAGCTTAAATAAAAAACATCAGAAGACATCTACAAACATGTAACATTTTATGACTCTACTGCATAGATCTCTTCTCAAGGTTTCCAAAAAGTCCACATTTGCCAATTTTGGAATTTCCTAGCAAGAGATATGGAATTTAGAAGATTTACACAAAATCTGAAATTCAAAATCACAATTAAAACAACCCTAACTTAATTGCTACACCCACCCGGTTGAGCACCCAGATCTACCACTACTTAGACTGCCACGTGGGACCCACTGTCTAGCTGGTCGCGCATGTCAGACAGAGAGACACAGAGGAAGACGGACGCCTTCTTCTACCTCCCGCCGCCGAGCAGAGGAGAGGTGGACTCCGGCGAGGGGTCACCGGCGGCGGTGGCTAAGGGCGGCATGAGCTCCAACGTGTCCTTGCATACCCGCGGAGCTGCTTGGCTCGGCCTGAGACAGTCCACAGTGCTGTGGCCACAGGAGCAGGCGGCGGCGACGGTGGCGGCCCGGTAGTGACATTGCTACGGCGACAAGCGGCCTCAGGCGAGGGGCACGGGAGGTGCGGCGCGAGGTGACGGAGGTGATGATGTGGTTCATTTGGGCGGATGGAGACCAGAGACAAGGAATTGCGGTGGCGGTCGGAGCTCTGCCGGCCTGGCCATGGCGCGGCCGCGCTCTGCGCGAACAGAGAGGGAGTGAGGCGAGGGGAAACGCGGAATGGAGCACGGCGAGCGCCCTAGAACTCTCCACATCCACTCAGGCGAAGGCAAGGCACGGACACGCGGAGGGCACGTGGCATTCATGGTGAAGAAGCTCTGGTGCATGGCCGCCACGTCCATCCCTTAGGGGACATCTGTCGAGCACGTGGCGGGCGTCGGTGAGGCCATATTGGGGCGCCATTTTGGGCTAGCTACGGGCCGAACTAGATCATGGGCCCAAAACAAAGTTTGCTCTCCTCCTAAAGCTCTACAACTTTGATTAAGGTTGCTCGGCCATTAGGCTATTGGATTAGCAGATAATTAGTACCCAACTTGGTAGTGTCAGCGATTTGACAGTGACAAGCAAACATCCACAATTGAAGGTCAACACTAAGTCAAATCGATGCCATACTTTTACATGCTCTTCTCTAGAGTGTCTACTCCAACTTTCATTTTTGGGTCAACTTGAGTTACTCAACCAAATTCAGAGAACGTGAGATGCCAACGTCGACGACGATGAATTTCCAGGCTTAGAAAATGCCTAGTGTTGGAAACAGCCCAAATTCTGACTTGTGGGCCCTTTTTGAGCATGTTCCACACATTTTCATGACTTGACTCTTAAACAAAGTTTGTTCCTTATAAAATTCTCTTCAACTTTGTAAAAGGGTGCACAGTCTTGCAAAGCTTCTAGGTCACATTTTAGAAATGGTCAAACAAATGTGTTCTAGGGTCCATATAGGGTCAACCATCACTTAGAAGCACATTTAGGCAAAATGATCACCATGAACCTTGTTCCATTAAGTGTCCTAAGTGTAGTTAAGGTGTTGTAGAGGCAAAACATACCCACCATGCATAGGTTGCACAAAAGTGTAGGCCTCACAAGTATTGAAACATAGAAATCACTATAATTGTAGTGCTTGTTTCAAGGCCATATTTCAATTGTTTCATGTGTTGTTGTAAGGTACATGCTACGCATGCTTCCCTAGGTTGTTTCACATGTTGCAAAGGTTTGTTGCACATGTTGCACTTGTATGTTGCATAAGCACTAGTTCCCGTGGGAGGTAAGGCATATTTCAGTTATAATCCAAATAAGCATATAACTTATCATTTCATGTGACTTTTTGATTCCAAATTTCATGAAACTTTTCCAGGGGTCCCTATAGATAGAATGTGATGTGAGACACATGAATATATTGTAATAACACTACCCAAGCATATAATTTGAAAAGGGACCTATATGTAAAGCAATGGTGCAACATCTAACTTTGGGTCAGGCTCCTCTCCATTGGTTGACCTTGACTTTGTCATCTCCACTTAATCTGTCATGTTTGAGCTCAAACCCACTGCTTAGTGAGTGACAAACACCTAGGGTGTTACAGCCCTCCCCCTTAAAAGAATCGCGTCCTGAGATTTGGAATGGAATAACTTTTAAGGAAGAGAGGCACGTTATCTTGTTCCCAACATCTGCTATAGCATTCAGCTACAAAGCTTCAACATCGGTGAACAATTTGGCCAAAGGCACTTTCTGATACTTACTCTTCATGGTAAGATTTGTCTGAAGAATTTCCTTCATTGACTTCCATGAAGCATTGTTACTTTGGGAGGAATCCAAGATAGCACAGTACTGCATTCTCAATGTACGGAGATCATTTGGTCCATGAGCCCACTCACAAGTATCTGATTCTTTAATGAACATAACATGGTCCGTATGAACTTTACACTAGGCCGAATGTCCTCTTAAGTATACTCGTTGAAGTGATTCTATGTCCCCACCATTTGAAAAGTAGTTCTCTACCAAGATGGCTTGAGTATAACCTTCCAAAGGGGTGAGATCATAGACGACAAATATTCTTTGAGGCCATAGAATACTAACTAACCAATAGACAGGGTCTATGTTGGTCATAAAGGTTCATTCATTTAGACACCAACTAATGGAAAACTACTTGAGGTTCCATGTGTGTAGTTCTCTTTCTCTGATGACAACACTATATTATCTGAGTCTGTCGAGGGGTTAGTGAATGTGATAGCTGACTCTGTCGGCTTCGTATTTTGCCCAAATGTTACCTAAGAAGATGCTCTTATCCAATGGCAACAGTTATCTGGGTTGAATCAGATGCAACCTCTTGGGTAAAAACATTTATAAGGTACCAAAGTATGTCATCATTGGAAAATCATTACCAAAGAAAGATGTAGCAAGGCCTTAAGGACAACAAAAGTTGTAATATTTACTAAACCGCGGGAAGTAGTCTACCACCAAGCGATTGAGTAAAATTTTCCTTGGTGACTTATTTGTACTGTAAGTTGAGTTGACTTGTAGCATAACAACTTTCTCAGGCCAACTTTCACCTTGAGGTTTCCTTTTTAGGATCAAACAGCAGCTCGAAGATGGGAAATCTGTTGTTTGACACTTTTCAAATTGCTTTTGATTCATGATGGTATAAATTGATTTGTAGAAACTAAGGCTGCTCGTACATTGGGGATACGAGAAAGCAAAAGCAAATAAAAGAGTGTAAACTAGTATCTATGAGACCTCAAAAGGGCCATCCAACAGCAAATCTCGACTATTAATTTACATACCAATCCGAGGATGCACACGCTTTGAACTTGCAGGTTACTTTTGCAAGGCAAAATGCATACTCTACTTGGAGAACATTCCTACAAGGATAAGGAACCGTTTCCGAATATTTCTCAACACTTCATCCAATAGAGTCTTAAATAAAAAGTTTGTGGCACCTAGGGGCACAAGGATGCTAATTGAAACTAAGGACATGCTTTCTCTAATTCTTCACTTTAGCTGATAGAACACCTTGCACTATCTGTGTGATTGTCCAAGATGGAATTGACTTGATCACAATAGCTCTAGAAGATAGAGTATCGCCCAAGTTGTTGACTAGTTGTTTAACTTCTTGTTGGTTATTGCTCTGTAAGACATAGCCTTCATAGCTACCAAAGAGTCATTACCTAGCTAGAGATTAACCTTCCTATTGGTAACTAATTAGTTGTCTCTCAACACTAAAAAGTTCCAAATCTTCATTCCTGATCACAATAATTATGGTTGATACAAAGCAGATGGTTGCCATCGAAGTCAGCAGATACGAAGTCTCACCAGAGATGGTTGATCTCAACGGTATGGTCATTATGCATACAAAGGTTAAAACTTGCTTAATGTGATGATCAAGTCTTATCCAACGGATGACTTATCCAGTAGTAAGTGTTGTGTGTCCTTTTTATCCAACAAGAATGAGATACGTTGCTCACTAGATGACATTCGTCAATACTAGGACAACTAAGTAGAGTCACTTGTCTACCATCTATTACAGTCTGTTAATGTTTATGTCAGTAACCTGTTCTTCAAAGGTTATCCTCTTAGCAACTTTAGGAGAAAGCTCTACTACTTTTGATCCAATATAAGGGTCTTTTGATAAGATATGGAAAGACAACCAAGGAAGAAGGTCACATGAAAATCACATCAGTGTTGTTCTGCAATGGATTATGATTGGAAACCATGATACCAACGCGTGCTGAGAAACACAACCTTGTGTGTGCACCCACAGGAGGCTCTCGGTTTCGTCGCGACACCATTAGTTGCTACTCATAACACCATTACTGAACATCCACCCGATGAGGAATTTCAAATGGCATGGATTGGGTTGATAAGGTAGATGCACGAATTTGCAAGCACATGATTTAGAGGCCATAGCAGAGAGACGTTGTGTCACACTAGCTAACCTTTGGGAGAGGTAACTAGAAGGTCTAACATGGATTTGGGTACAGTCTCCATAATTAGCAATATACGAACCATGGTCAAAGGCTAGCGTTAATGAAAGTTAACTTGGTTGGTCAGTCGATAAAGGTCTTCACAAAAAGGGTTGGAAAACATCCACGACTTATACAAACATATAGGAGAACTAAACTTTGGGCTTTTGGTCAAGCAAAGACATGGATACAAACATTCTAGGGCTAACCACCAAGTCTACAGGCTTAGGCTCCTAAGAGAGAAAACCTAATTGAAGACAACAACCAGACAATTACGTAATGTGAATGTTGTTCTAGATAAAGCTATGCGACCCTTGTATGCTCACCGAGGATAAACGAGGTGACAACTAGGGTACTACCTAGATAACAAGCATACATACAACATCACAGTCAAGCAGACATTTGAGAAAATTGAAACGATTGAGCTTAAGCAACCAATCCCAAGCACAAGGCTCACCCAAAATAAGCATTCATCTCAAGCACAAACTAACTTCAAGTTTAGCTCAAAACAAACGCTAGCTAAGGTGACTAACTTAGCGTGGGCACAGAATCTGGACAGCAGCACAGTAGTTACTTGTTTCAACCATAACTGAGGTTGTAGACCTCCCATAAAGGTGATTCTAAACTTTCTGGAAAGCTTAGGAAGTTTTCCACGCGTTTGTTATTCATACCAAAAGCTAAATCACAGGTTAGCATGGTCAAACATGCTGATGTTTCAGATCTGTACCAACATGGACAGAAAACTGACAAGAACTTCAAAAATGCATAACTGGAGTTCTAGAGACACAACAAGGCTGAGGCTTAACTTTATGTAAAGCTTATTACATTGGCTATAACTTTCTTATTATCATATTAAGATGATTTTACAGCTAACAAGGCCAAACAAGACAAAGAAGACATCTCTGCCCAGATTTGGACAGATTCTGTCGTTCCACGTTGTGAGATCATAACTAGAGATTTCGATCACCAAAATTAGTGCTATAGGACATTTTGGAAAGCTTAGAAAAATTACTACACTTATTATATTATCTCCAAGACATGATTCCATATGCACGCAGGTCAAACAAACCAAACATTCAGATCTATTCAGAACATAAACAAAACCTGACAGCAAACTTCTAAAAGTCATAACTCTCAATCCATAAGACCTAGGGTCATAAAATTTTTGGACATGCTAGATAAGTAAGTTAGCTACAACTTTGGTATTCTCTATAATTATAGAAAAGACCATTATGAATACAAAAGCATCACTACAACTGAAACTATTCTAGCAGCCAACGTCCAACAAGCAAAACAAAGCTTGCCTTTGTTCTACCTAACAAGAGAGCACACAAACATGTTATTCTAGTAGCTCTAAATTTTTGTTACCTTAGACCAACACGAATTTAATTCATTCATGAGAATCCACAATTACTGAAGTGAGGTCTAAAGCATTGGCAAACGCTTGGGTGAACAACATGGAGTACGGCATTCTTGTTTAGCTTCACACAAGAAAGATAGTGTACTACATTGATCACAAGTTACTTATCATTTGAACAAGGGTGAGAGGAGCATAGCCATGTATAAAGCAACAATCATAAAGATGCATGCTTCATTCTATTCATCCTCACAAGATTGCCAACCTAAGGTGGCGATCATGTTCTATGTCGGTGGTATAACACGCACTCTCTCGATATATAGCTAGTCGTCAGCTACATTCGACTTACGCATTCATGGTTAGCGTACCTACAGAAAAGTTTCATTGCAGCCCAACAATTCCCCAAATATAGCACACAGTGAAAGCAGAAAGTAAAATTCTAAGTACTTCCATATACATACACCCCCGTATACGTACATGTAGCACCAAAACTACCCGAATCATCAATCTCCCACAATTAAGTACCTTCATATATATATGTGTGTAACATGTAAATAATCCAGTAACCAAAACTAGCTCTCCCCTAGACCGCGGGTTGTACGGTCATGCTCTCACAACTCACACTTACCTGAGCGTAGGTGCGACGTTGCATAAAAGTAAACTAGCAACATATATGGCTATTTCATATATGAAGGCTACCTCTAATCTGACACACTGGGTAACATAGTGTGGGAGAGTTATTACACATACATACCTTGGCCTGGGCGTAGATGCATAAATGAAAAACCCCCAAGTTAGTACTTATATAAGCCACCTAATAATCCATATATGGGCATAAGGAAATTGACCACTGGCATACTTAGATTTAGAATTCAGTTTTCACAAACCTATATATAGCTATAAGTTGATAAAACTGATTTTATAAAACAAATCCTTTGTTTTAAATACACATACGACAAGTTTAATGTTGAATCTTGCTCCGATGCCAGCTGTAACGGAACCGTCCAAATTATAAGAGAACAAGTACAAAAACAATCACCGAAGTGATCAAATTCTCGCACTTGAGCCCATATAACTCTGGTAGTCCAATGAAATCACGAGGGATTTCAAACCAACCAACATACAAGCCAAGATCGTAGTGATTCAACATAACAAGTCACATGTTATAACCATTTCACAAGTAATTCAATATACATCGGAGTTCAACATAGTTATTACAACTTACATTGAAAAGTAGCGGAAGCAAAGTAATTTGAAACTAACATTATTCTTATTTCAAATACATGCCAGTACCACGGTCGACTTCCAACAAAAGCATTAGAGATAAGGTAACTCAGAAGGATCATGCCCATGATCACACTCCGCCACTACGGCAGGAGTCAACCAACTCTTGCAGTCGCCATGATACATCACAACCTGCAACAAGTGGATATAAAACCCTAAGTACGACAAAGTACTCAGCTAGACTTACCCGTCAGAAACCAGAAATAAAGTGACACCAAGGATCATGCAAGGCTGATATAAAGTGGGCTGGCTTGACAACATTTTGCATAAAAGCTTAATACAGATAAGTAATCATTAATGCTTAAGCATCAAGTTAATCATCATTAACCTGTCATCTATATTAGCACCTATGCTAGAGCACTCACTTTATTAGGAGCAAACAATATTAACCATAGCAGGTATAAATTGAGGCAACATTTCCATCATGATCCAATTAACCATCAGTTCAATTTAATTGAATCTACGTTGCCGCTGCTCAAGTCAAGTGCTCACTAACCGGGAGCGATGGCGATTCGAATCGAATTCCTATCCAGCTGGAGGGGTATTTCTAACACTCACCGCGCAGGCCCCTGCTAGGGTCACACAAGCCACCTTTCGTACAATTCAGGAGTCGCGGGTTCGAATGATGCCGCATCCCCAAGGGCGACACTCTGCCAGGTGCTAGGGACTCTAACCCCCCTTGGTCTCATGCCAATATCCCCAAGCACAACATTACTCTCGTCCAAGATGCGACCTACCATTCGACTCCCGGCCTGAATCGCATTACTCGGCTTCGCGGTCGGAACAACTTATCCGGCCAACTAAGTGTTAGACTGCGTTCAACATGACTCAAGGACATACAACAAATCGGTCCTTAAACGACTCAGATAGGGATAGATCCACACCCAAGACCTCCATGTCTTGTTGCTTCACTATCGTCATCCCGCCCGGTCTCATTTCATGTTATTAACACATGGTTCTTTTCCACGATAGCAATTATAGCCAACCGTGCCATATATGAATATCCCTATATCTCGCAGGTGACAGGAAATCACCTGACTTCTACCGCTTAAAGCAGGGCTAAGCATCTACTCGATCCTAGTCTATGTAGGATTCAAGGATTCATATATCTGGACAAGGTGTGATATAATGCAGCAAGGTTTTCAACCAACTCCTATCACTTAATGCAACAATACTTATAACATATATAGAATTAATTGCTTTGAAGGTAGGAGGCTTATAATGCTTCGGGGCTTGCCTGGGATCCGACTCAAGTTAGAGTTTGTCAGGTGAAATCCGCTTGGCGAGCATCCTCCAATCTAGCACTCATCCGATCTTTCTACCTTTAGGATGGATCCACCAAACACCGTCTTCGGGTTTGGCTCCAACACCATTTCCTTCACACGTTTCTGCTAGCGTACCTATATGAGATGCAAGATGCAAGTGCATGAATACATGGAAGTATAATAGACAATGCATCACATAGAGTAAACAAGACAAACACCATATTACACTCCACATGCATAGACACTTCATGTTGCTTAAATAAACATCACCCAACCTAATATAAAAGATGACAAGCATATTAGGCATGGCACACAAGGTTTCACAAGATCTCACGTGTATTAACTTAACTACCCTCAAAGGCATAACATAGAAGAGGACAAGCACATCAGTCAAGACACAAGCCTCATAAGATCATAGGGTACTAACCCAAGTACCATCAAAGATATGAGTCACACTTTAACACACTAGCATGACAAAGTGAATCAAAGCACTAAAACTAGAATCTGCCACTTTCTGGACATACATACAGTAGCTGAGTAAATCAATCATATCTAGAGTTTTACAAATCCAAATGATGTGAATAAGAAATTATAGAAAGCTTATGAAATTATTTATAATTTATTTAATATCACCTAAGCCTGATTCCCAAGTTTACTAGGTCAAAAAGATGAAACTACAGACTCTGGTCTGCTCTAAACAGAGAGCAACCAAATCTGGAACCTGACTTTAAACATCTATAACTCAAAAACTACATTACCAAATGCCACCAAATTTTAACACAAGATAGATACATAAATTATCTACAACCTTTGTATAAATAAGTTTTACAACAAAGCATATTACTATGAAGAACTTTGCTAAGTTTCTAGATCTGTCCAGAAACCTCATTTGCAAGAAATAATTATTAACTTATGTTGCAAACATATAATTGGACAAAACCAATTTTACCAACATGTCACACAAGACTAATGAACACCAGAAAACATAGTTTCCATTCCTAAATAAATTCTTTTAATGCCTTTTCTTAATTTATTTAGATAATCAGGTGGAATTATGAACACCTACCAAAAATGCTCAATAAATTCTATCAAAATTACAGTGGCCTACATATGCTCTTAGAAGTCTACTTTCAAAATTGCAAGTCATTTGTATATGTATATCAACCTCTATGAAAAAGACAAACGACCAATACAATAAATCATGTGAGAGCAAGTTAAACCTAAAACTCCATATTTTCTATGAACACATGGCCCTAGCATGAATCAATATGATATATAAACATCATACTAAGCTAATGGAACAACGTTTTCCATTTTATCAATTATATATTATTTACAAGCAATTTATCAAGCCATAAACAAGTTAAATCAATAACTTGATCATACAGTAAGCAATGACCATGCAATTTATACCACAGTACATTCATAGCATGGAAAGACTACCATAAAAATTTCACATCATTTGGAGCAACACAACTCAAGATATAAAAATGACAAGCAATATAATGTAGATTTCCTTATTTATCAAGGTCAAATCAAAACCTTAAGAAAACAGTGAATAACTAGTGTGTTTGATATTTTTCCTAGCAAGTACATGCCATCACAAAATTAACAAAACAAGAATCACTATTTTTGGAGTTCTAAAACTCAAGATATGGCTCTGGTCAAGTTTATAAGCATTTTAGAGCATTTTTAAAGCTTAAATAAAAAACATCAGAAAACATCTACAAACATGTAACATTTTATGACTCTACTGCATAGATCTCTTCTCAAGGTTTCCAAAAAGTCCACATTTGCCAATTTTGGAATTTCCTAGGAAGAGATATGGAATTTAGAAGATTTACACAAAATCTAAAATTCAAAATCACAATTAAAACAACCCTAACTTAATTGCTACACCCACCCGGTTGAGCTCCCAGATCTACCACTACTTAGACTACCACGTGGGACCCACTGTCTAGCCGGTCCCGCATGTTAGACAGAGAGACACAGAGGAAGACGGACGCCTTCTTCTACCTCCTGCCGCCGAGCAGGGGAGAGGTGGACTCCGGCGAGGGGGTCACTGGCGGCGGTGGCTAAGGGCGGCATGAGCTCCAACGTGTCCTTGCATACCCGCGGAGCTGCTCGGCTTAGCCCGAGATAGTCCACAGCGCTGTGGCCACAGGAGCAGGCGACGGCGACGGCGGCGGCCCGGTGGTGACATTGCTACGGTGACGAGCGGCCTCAGGCGAGGGGCACGGGAGGTGCGGTGCGAGGTGACAGAGGTGATGATGTGGTTCATTTGGGCAGATGGAGACCAAAGACAAGGAATTGCGGTGGCGGCCGGAGCTCTGTCGGCCTGGCCATGGCGCGGCCGCGCTCTGCACGAATAGAGAGGGAGTGAGGCGAGGGGAAACGCGGAATGGAGCACGGCGAGCGCCCTAGAACTCTCCACATCCACTCAGGCGAAGGCAAGGCACGGACACGCGGAGGGCATGCAGCATTCATGGCGAAGAAGCTCTGGTGCATGGCCACCACGTCCATCCCTTAGGGGACATCTGTCGAGCACGTGGCGGGCATCGGTGAGGCCATATTGGGGCGCCATTTTGGGCTAGCTACGGGCCGAACTGGATCATGGGCCTAAAACAAAGTTTGCTCTCCTCCTAAAGCTCTACAACTTTGATAAGGTTGCTCAGCCATTAGGCTATTGGATTAGCAGATAATTAGTACCCAACTTGGTAGTGTCAGCGATTTGACAGCAACAAGCAAACATCCACAATTGAAGGTCAACACTAAGTCAAATCGATGCCGTACTTTTACATGCTCTTCTCTAGAGTGTCTACTCCAACTTTCATTTTTGGGTCAACTTGAGTTACTCAACCATATTCAGAGAACGTGAGATGCCAACGTCGACGACGATGAATTTCCAGGCTTAGAAAATGCTAAGTGTTGGAAACAGCCCAAATTCTGAATTGTGGGCCCTTTTTGAGCATGTTCCACACATTTTCATGACTTGACTCTTAAAACAAGTTTGTTCCTTATAAAATTCTCTACAACTTTGTAAAGGGGTGCACAATCATGCAAAACTTCTAGGTCACACTTTAGAAATGGTCAAACAAATATGTTCTAGGGTCCATATAGGGTCAACCATCACTTAGAAGCACATTTAGGCAAAATGATCAACATGAACCTTGTTCCATTAAGTGTCCTAAGTGTAGTTAAGGTGTTGTAGAGGCAAAACATACCCACCATGCATTGGTTGCACAAAAGTGTAGGCCTCACAAGTATTGAAACATAGAAATCACTATAATTGTAGTGCTTGTTTCAAGGCCATATTTCAATTGTTTCATGTGTTGTTGTAAGGTACATGCTACACATGCTTCCCTAGGTTGTTCCACATGTTGCAAAGGTTTGTTGCACATGTTGCACTTGTATGTTGCATAAGCACTAGTTCCCATGGGAGGTAAGGCATATTTCAGTTATAATCCAAACAAGCATATAACTTATCATTTCATGTGAATTTTTGATTCCAAATTTCATAAAACTTTTCTAGGGGTCCCTATAGATAGAATGTGATGTGAGACACATGAATATATTGTAATAACACTACCCAAGCATATAATTTGAAAAGGGACCTATATGTAAAGCAATGGTGCAACATCCAACTTTGGGTCAGGCTCCTCTCCATAGGTTGACCTTGACTTTGTCATCTCCACTTAATCTGTCATGTTTGAGCTCAAACCCACTGCTTAGTGAGTGATAAACACCTGGGGTGTTACAGAGGACCGACGTGCGAAGGCGATGCCTGATAGGGGGGCCATAGGTTGATTGACCTAGGGTGGGGTCAGCCAACCTATGTCATAGAATCCCCAAATTATAAGAGCACAAGTACAAAAAAAACAATCACTAAAGTGATCAAATTGTCATACTTGAGCCCATATAACTCTGTTAGTCCAACAAAATCATGAGGAATTTCAAACCAACCAACATACAAGCCAAGATCATAGTGATTCAACATAACAAGTCACATGTTACATCCATTTCTCAAGTAGTTCAACATACATCGGAGTTCAACATAGTTATCATAACTCAAGTTGGAAAATAGCGGAAGCAAAGTAGTTTGAAACTAACATCACCCTTATTTCATATACATGCCCGTACCCAGATCAATTCCAACAAAAGCATCATAGACAAGATAATTAAGAAGGATCATGCCCATGATCTTACTCCTCCACTATGGTAGGAGTCATCCAATTCTTGTAGTAGCCATGATACCTCACAACCTGCAACAAGTGGGAATAAACCCTAAGTACAAGAATGTACTTAGCTAGACTTACCCGTCAAAAACTAGAAATAAAATGACACCAAGGAGTAAGCAAGGCTGATGTAAGTGGGGCTAGCTTGACAATATTTTGCATAAAAGCTTAGTATAGATAAACAACCACTTAATGCTTAATTATCAAGTTAATAATCATTAACTTGTCATCTAGATTAGCACCTGTACTAGAGCAATCACTTGGTTAAGATACAAGCATTAGTAACCATATCAGGTTTAATCAGGCTATCATCATCATCAACTTAACCATCTCTTTCATTTAGTGTGACCACAATGGAGATACTCCCATCAAGTTTCTCACTAACCGGGAGAGACGGTGACTTGAATCGATTACTACCTAGCTAAGGAATTATTCCTAACACTCACCCAGCAAACCTGATTCCAGGCAGCTATAGATCACCTTTCAACAACTCAGGAAAAGTTTGAATAGTGCCGCAACCCTAGGGCCTCCACTCTGCCTGGATGTTCGGGACTGGTTACCTGCCCTTGGGCTCATGCCAATGGATCCCCGCACAACCTCTCATCCTTCGGTGTTGCACACTTATATCGACCGGTTCCTAGCCTGAGTTGGCTACTCAGCTTCGTGGTCGGTTCATCGGATCCGGCCAGCTAAGTGATAGGCATGCATTCAAAATAACAAGAAAGGCTCCATGCCTTAGTCCTTAATCGACACAAATAGGGATAGATCCACACCCAATACCTCCTTGCCTTGTTGCTTCACTATCTACATCCTGCTCGGTCTTCATTCATATTATTAACCCATGGTTATTTCCACAATAGCAAATATAGCCAACCATGACCAGATAGATCCTATCTTGCAGGTGATAGGGAATCACCCGACTTCTACTGATCTAAGCATGGCTAAGCAAGTATTTGATTCTGAACCTAAATAGGATTCAAGGTATATTTAATGGACAAGGAGAAGGTATTTATGCAGCAAGTGTTTCCAACCAACTCCTATAACTTAATGCATCAAACATAAAGGTACTCAAATTGCATTCTATAAAACATAGGAGGCTTAGAATGCTCCAAGGCTTGCCTGGGATCCAACATTTAGGTTAGTGTTTGTTAGATGACACTCACTTGGTGAGCATCTCCCATCCTGGCTCTTGCTCAGCCCTTCCATCTCCTGGATAGGTCCACCAAACACCATCTTCGAGTTTGGCTCCACATCTCATCCTTCACGTGGTGCATCTAGCATACCAAGATGAGATATAAGATGCAAGTGCATGAATATATGGAAGTGCAATGGACAATGCATCAATACAGTAAGCAAGACAAGCACAAGATTACACTAAACATACTTAAGCACTTCTCGTTGCTTACTTTAAACATCGCACAATTTATCATGCCAAGATAGCAAAGAAGGCAACACCAAGCATGACATAAGTTTCACAAGGTCTCAGGTGTATTACTTAATCACCACCAAAGACATGAATTACACTTAGCAACATGCAAGGCAAGGCAATGTGAAGCAAACAACTAAAATAGAATCTACCAATTTCTGGACACACAGACAGCAGCTGAGTAATTAAATCATAACTAGAGTTCTATAATTCCAAATGACATGCAACAAGACATTCAGGAAATCTCATAAAATTTTCTACATTTAATCTTTAAACAACTCAGCATGATTCATAAGCTAACTAGGTCAAATATACACATTTACAGAAACTGGTCCAGAATTGATAGAGAGCAGCCATTTCTGAAACCCAACTTTGAAGAGGCATAACTCACAAACCATAGGGCCAAATGCTACCAAATTTTAACAAAACCTAGATGAGTGAGCTATCTACAACTTTGTTATTAATAAGTTTCCCAGAAAACATCATTATCATGATGTAATCCAAACAGTCCCAGAAACTGCCCAAAAACTGCATTTGCAAGCAAATAATTATTAACTTATGTTGGAGGTTGCATTATGGACAAGATCAATGGTATCAACAGTTCATATACATCAAGAGAACACTAGAAAACATAGTGGCCAACCCTAAATAAATTCTTTTCATGCCTTTATTAATTTATTTAAATAATAAGGTGGAATTATGAACATACATCAATAGTGCACATAAAATTCTACAAAAATTATAGTAGCTCAAACATGTCCCTAATAGTCTACTGTATAAATTTTATACCATTTGAATAAGCATAGCAGCCTCCATGAAAAAGACAAATTTCTATTGTAAGAAATCATGTGAGAGCAAGATAAATCTATAACTCACTCATAACGCATCCAATACTTATGAAATTTTAACTAGAGATCATCTATAGCATCATTAGCCTAGCATAAAAATTTCATAGTAATTTAAGCACAACAACTCCAGATATGAAAGTAACAAGCAACACAAGCTAGAATTTCCTATTTAACAAGATTAAACCAAAACACTATAAAAACAGTACACAACTAGCATGTTTAATATTTTTCTTAGCTAGAACATGTCATCACAAGATTAACACAACTGGAACTACCATTTTTGGACTTCTATAACTCAAGATATGCATCTATCCAACTGAGAAGCATTTCTAAAAGCACTTTACAAGAATAAACAAAAACAGTAGAAACTTCCTATTAACATATATCATATTATGACTCCACTGGGTAGATCTACTCTCAAGGATTTCAAAAGGTCCTCATTTGCTATTTTATGATTTTTCTACGAATTACTATGATTTTCCAAGGTTTTAGCCGATTTAAAACAAATAGGTCCCTAGGAGCACTATTCATATGAGTCTCTGACATTGCAGTTACGCCCTACCCTTTCCTTGAATTCTTGTACGCGGTCCCTCACAAGAACTTGAACACAGGAGGCTCAGAAACGAGGCGATTCCGACGGCGAGGGACAGGCGGTGGAGCACCCACGTGCCGGCACACACACGCAGGACGGCTTAGCTTGGCCCGAGATGGCCTGTGGTGATGCGGCCACTACAGCAAGCGGCGATGACGACAGCGGCTCCGACGGCCAGCTGCTTCGGTGGTCTCCTGCCTGGCCGAGATGCGCCGATCGGAGAGGTGGAAGAGGCGAGGGCGGTGGTGCACGCGGTGGGACGTGAGGGAGCTTGGAGAGCGGGGAACGTGTTCGGCACGTGCGAGCGCCAGAGAGCGAGCGAGGGAGTGGAGTGGCGAGTGGAGGGCTCGAGCGTCTGCCTTCAAGGTCGTAGGGGTGTGGGGCACACGGTAGCGGCGCCAAGCGATGGTGGGGGCATGGCTCGTTTGGGGTCACCACGTCTGGGACGCACGTCGCCCTCTCAGGCATTTCCACGAGCACGTGGCGGGCAGCAGTAAGGCTGGCGTGGAGCGCACTTTTGGGCTAGCTACGGGCCGATTTGGTCCATGGGCCCAAAACGAAGTTTGAAGCCCACAAACTGCTCTACGTTTTTCATTTAGGGGCCATAGTCATTAGGGTAGTAGGTTAGTGGCTAATTAAGCTCCAAAATGGCATTATCAAAGCATTATCAACGATTGATGAACTCCAAAACTTGATGGTCAAATCATTGTCAAACTGGTGCCATCTTTTTGCATGCTCTTCTCAACAATGTATACTCCAACTTTTATTTTGGGACCCAATCAATTTGCTTAACAAACATAGGAGAATGCGGAACGCCAACATGTTGATGTCAATTAGGCAATAAAGTAAACTTTTGCTATTTTGGAAACTATTTTTGAAGATCCAACTAAACTCCAAATTTGATGACACTTGATTCATTGTTTCTGTAACACCTCCAGTGTTTAGCTCCTTAATTGCATTGCATTTGCATAAGCATAAGCATGCATCATGCATATTATTTTATGTGATGCAACAACTGTGATTGTTTTAGAAATTTTATTTGGCTCACATCATGTGATACGTGATAGTTGGTGTGACAAAAAGGTAGAGTGGCCAATTATGTCCTACAACACCTTAGTTATACTTAGGGTAACTCTTGGAGCAAGGTTCATGTTGGCCAAAATTACTAAAGTGCCCTCCAAGAGGTGGTTGACCACCCTTTTGGTCCTAGGATGCTCTGGTTTAACCAATTAAAAAGTCCAGCTTAGAAATCTTGCATGGAGGAGCAACCTTAAGCAAAGTTGTAGAGAATTTTATAAGGAACAAAAGTTCTAATATGGCCATCTCATGAAAATGAACAGAACATGCTCAAAAATGGCCCACAAGTCAGCTTGAGTGGTGATCAACACTTAGAAAAAATTCTAAGTCTGGAAATTTGGACTTTTCAGTTTCATTGTACCCCACTTTGACACCTTATAACTCACAAACCAGGCCAAACCAGTCCTTGAGCCAATTGACAAAGTTGGAGCCCTCATGTAGCTCTACAACATTGTCCACATCACCCAAGCCTGGTTCCCAACGGTTTATGAGTTAGCGTGCTTCGAAAATCGAGTTTTAGTCGGGGGAAAGTAACTGAAACTCAGTTCAGATTTCGTGTGCCTCACTTTGGAGCGTTGTATCTCACTAACCAAGCCGAATTGGCTCACGACCCTATTGGCAATGTTGAAGCCCTCACGTAGCTCTACACTTTTGTTAACTACGGCTCTCACCGAATCAGCCTCGATCACGAGCTATGAGGCGATGAAATCCCTCTGTCAATCGAGCTCGATGGCACCGTTCGCCTCGTTCAGTTCGTCAGTGAAGGGGGAGTGGCCGACCGGCCACAGGGCCTCGCCGACGCGTGGAGACGCAGTGGCGCCCGTACGCTGGCCCTGGCCCCACCGGCCAGACCACGGTGCCTTCAAGACTGCCACGACGCGTCGAGGCGGCCTCCATTCCTTTCCCCTCCCTCTTCCGGTTTCAAAACGCCAGAACCAAGCCGCCATTGCCGCTCCACCTCCGGCGAGCTCACGCGCGTGTTCCACTGCATCACCGGCCACCAAATCACGCCAATTCCTCCGCCTCACCACCCTAGGATGCCTCCAAATGAACTCGCTGAACTTAAGGTGCAATTGAATGAACTTTTGAAGAAGGGGTTGATTCGTCCTAGTTCGTCTCCGTGGGGGTGTCCTGCTATCTTTGTAAAGAAGAAGGATCAGTCGTTGCGGATGTGCGTAGATTATAGACCTCTTAATGCAGTCACTGTCAAAAATAAGTACCCTCTACCACGTATCGACATCTTGTTCGATCAGTTGTCTAAAGCTAAAGTTTTCTCCAAGATCGATCTAAGATCGGGCTACCATCAAATTAAAATCCGCCCGGAAGATGTTCCAAAGACAGCCTTTTCTACCAGATACGGTCTTTATGAGTATCTTGTTATGTCTTTCGGCTTGACCAATGCCCCCGCACACTTCATGTACTTGATGAATTCGGTGTTTATGCCCGAATTGGACAAGTTTGTGGTGGTATTTATTGATGACATCCTGATATATTCGGTAAATGAGGAAGATCACACTGAACATCTGCGTATAGTCCTCAAAAGATTGCGTGAACATCAACTATATGCAAAGTTCAGTAAGTGCGAATTCTGGCTTCGTGAAGTACCTTTCCTTGGGCATGTGTTGTCCGATGGAGGAATTATGGTGGACCCCACCAAGGTACAAGAAGTACTGAACTGGAAAGCTCCTATCTCGGTTCACGAGGTCCGGAGTTTCCTTGGTTTGGCCGGCTATTATCGTCGCTTCATCCCGGATTTCTCCAAAATAGCCAAGCCAATGACTCGGTTACTACAAAAAGACACCAGGTTTGTCTAGACTCCTGAGTGTGATGCGGCTTTTCACAAACTACGAACCCTCCTAACCTCAGCTCCGGTTTTGGCACAACCGGATATCGAGAAACCATTTGATGTTTATTGTGATGCCTCAGGCATAGGTTTGGGAGGTGTTCTGATGCAGGAAGGCCGAGTAATTGCATATACCTCTCGACAACTTCAGAAACATGAGGTGAATTATCCAACACATGACTTAGAACTCGCCGCGGTTGTTCATGCTTTGAAAGCCTGGCGGCACTATCTGCTGGGCAATGTTTGCAATATCTTCACAGACCACAAAAGTTTCAAATACATCTTCACCCAACCCGAGTTAAATATGCGTCAACGAAGATGGCTCGAGTTGATTAAGGATTATAACCTTCAAGTGCACTATCATCCTGGCAAGGCAAATGTGGTTGCGGATGCTTTAAGCCGTAAGTCTCATTGCCATTCCCTAGTTGAAACTGATTTTCATCGATCTCGCCTTCTACATCCAGCGGTCTTGTACAACATCACTGTCAGTTGTACTCTCAAAAACAGAATTATTGAGCTCCAAAAGACTGACACTGGTATATTTCACATCAAGCGTAAGATGAAAGAGCAAGAAACTACATAGTTCAGGGTAGATGAAGAGGGTGTACTATGGTTCAAGGATAGATTAGTCGTGCCTAAGGACCGAGAGCTTAGAAATGATATTATGTCTGAAGCACACTCCTCTAAGTTGTCCATCCTCCTGGCAGCAATAAGATGTATTATGATTTGAAACCACTTTATTGGTGGACCAAGATGCGGAAAGAGATAGCGGCATATGTTGCTAGATGTGACACCTGTTGTAGAGTTAAAGCGGTACACATGAAAGCTGGGTTACTGCAACCACTTTCTATCCCAGGTTGGAAATGGGAAGAGATAAGTATGGATTTCATTGTCGGACTTCCTCCTACTGTCAAAAATCATAACTCTATCTGGGTAATTGTGGACCGCTTAACCAAGTCAGCTCACTTCATTCCAGTTAGAGTGGACTATCGTCCCACTGACTATGCTGAGTTGTACTTCAATCAGATAGTCCGGCTCCATGGGATACCTCGTACTATCATATCTGACCGTGGTCCTCAGTTCACTGCTTGGTTTTGGGAGCACTTGCATCACCTTCTAGGAACCAAGTTAGTGAGAAGCTCTGCTTATCACCCCCAGACGTCTGGTCAGACGGAACGGGTTAACCAAATCTTGGAAGATCTATTGCGGGCATGTGTAATATCATCCAAGGGTTCTTGGGAAAAATGGTTACCTCTAGTCGAATTCTCATACAATAATAGTTACCAAGAGAGTATTAAGATGGCCCCATTTGAAGCTTTATACGGTCGTAAATGTAGAACCCCACTAAACTGGGTAGAAGCTGGTGAAAGGAGGTATTATGGTATTGATTTTGTTCATGAAGCTGAGGAACAAGTCCGTACCATCCAAAAACATATGGCTGCAGCCCAAGCTAGACAGAAAAGTTATGCTGATCGTCGTAGAAAACCACTCGAGTTTGAAGTTGGAGACTTCGTTTATCTGAAAGTTTCTCCAATGAAGAGTGTCCAACGTTTTGGTGTTAAGCGGAAACTTGCGCCAAGATACGTGGGTCCTTTCCAGATCATAGGCAAGAGTGGAGCTGTTGCGTACAAAATCCAGTTACCTCCTGAAATGAGTGCCATATTCAACGTCTTCCATGTATCTCAGCTCAAAAAGTGTCTTCAAGTTCCCGAGGAAAGAGTCCCTTTAGGAGACATCAGACTGGAATCCGATTTAACTTACGAAGAAAAGCCAGTCCGAGTGATCGATACTCAGGAACGAGTAACTAGAAGCAAAGTGGTTAGGTGGTATAAAGTAATGTGGAGTAATCAGGGTAGTGAAAGTGACGCTACGTGGGAACGGGAAGATTATTTGCGGGATGGTTATAAGGAATTCTATGAAAAATGGTACGCTTTCCAAATCTCGGGACGAGATTTTTATAAGGGGGGAGGGCTGTAACACCTCAAGTGTTTAGCTCCTTAATTGCATTGCATTTGCATAAGCATAAGCATGCATCATGCATATTATTTTATGTGATGCAACAACTGTGATTGTTTTAGAAATTTTATTTGGCTCACATCATGTGATACGTGATAGTTGGTGTGACAAAAAGGTAGAGTGGCCAATTATGTCCTACAACACCTTAGTTATACTTAGGGTAACTCTTGGAGCAAGGTTCATGTTGGCCAAAATTACTAAAGTGCCCTCCAAGAGGTGGTTGACCACCCTTTTGGTCCTAGGATGCTCTGGTTTGACCAATTAAAAAGTCTAGCTTAGAAATCTTGCATGGAGGAGCAACCTTAAGCAAAGTTGTAGAGAATTTTATAAGGAACAAAAGTTCTAATATGGCCATCTCATGAAAATGACCAGAACATGCTCAAAAATGGCCCACAAGTCAGCTTGAGTGGTGATCAACACTTAGAAAAAATTCTAAGTCTGGAAATTTGGACTTTTCAGTTTCATTGTACCCCACTTTGACACCTTATAACTCACAAACCAGGCCAAACCAGTCCTTGAGCCAATTGACAAAGTTGGAGCCCTCATGTAGCTCTACAACATTGTCCACATCACCCAAGCCTGGTTCCCAACGGTTTATGAGTTAGCGTGCTTCGAAAATCGAGTTTTAGTCGGGGGAAAGTAACTGAAACTCAGTTCAGATTTCATGTGCCTCACTTTGGAGCGTTGTATCTCACTAACCAAGCTGAATTGGCTCATGGTCCTATTGGCAATGTTGAAGCCCTCACGTAGCTCTACACTTTTGTTAACTACGGCTCTCACCGAATCAGCCTCGATCACGAGCTATGAGGCGATGAAATCCCTCTGTCAGTCGAGCTCGATGGCACCGTTCGCCTCGTTCAGTTCGTCAGTGAAGGGGGAGTGGCTAACCGGCCACAGGGCCTCGCCGACGCATGGAGACGCGGTGGCGCCCATACGCCGGCCCTGGCCCCACCGGCCAGACCACGGTGCCTTCAAGACTGCCACGACGCGTCGAGGCGGCCTCCATTCCTTTCCCCTCCCTCTTCCGGTTTCAAAACGCCAGAACCGAGCCGCCATTGCCGCTCCACCTCCGGCGAGCTCGCGCGCGTGTTCCACTGCATCACCGGCCACCAAATCACGCCAATTCCTCCGCCTCACCACCCTACACCTCCTCGACCCACCGGCGGCCTTGATTGAACTCAAGGTGAGCCCCATTGTTACCTCCGCCATTCCCGAGAGGCCACCGGAGCTCCGCCATGGAGGCTCACCGTGGCCGGGGTAGCTCGGGCCTCTCTCCGTCTTCCCTTCCTACCTCAATAGCTCCGCCTAGCTGCAGTGAAGCTCGTACCGAGCTTAGCTGGGACCGTGCGGCCTCACCGGCGGCGGTACACCGCCACCCGACCCTCACCGGCCGCCGCTCGCGGTGGCGAGCCCCTCCCACTCCAACCCAAGCCGTCCTTCTTGCACGAACCGAAGCACCATGTGACGGAGAACGCGAGGGTGTGCTTGGTTTCCCGAGCGAGCTCCCCTCCGACGAGCTTGAGCTCGCCGGAGCTCGCGGTTCGCCGCCCCTCTGCCCTCTGTCACTGACCGCGGGGACCCACCTGTCGGTGCCGCGCGTGGGCGGGAGCCCGAGCGGGCCGCGCGCGCGCGCCATGGGCCGCGTCCTTTCCCGGGCCGGCCCAGTATAAAATGAGATCTTTTTCATTTTTATTTATTTTTGCTACAGAATTTTGGTTAAGTTTGGAAAATGTAGATCTAGGGTTTTACTTGCCCAAAAAATTATGAGATAAATTTTGTTGGGATCTACAGGATGTGTAGTATTTTAGAAAAATATAAATTGGATATGTGATGTTTGTTTTCTGGGATATTTAAATAGGTCCTTGAAATGTGTTTTAAATCACATGCAAACTTGTTTAAATTATATCTTGAGTTTTAGTGTTCCAAAAATTATGAAATTTGGTGAGTAGGCTAATTTATACTTGCTCTAGCTTTGGTAAACATTTGGGCAGTAGTGCTTAAGTACTTTTCAAGTTATCAAGCTATCTTGTGATTCTAGGAAATACTTAAATGAATTTTAGTAATTTTTCTACATGTGCAATATTCTTATAAATTTTTGGAGAATGTCTTGGTACCCTAGAGTGTCTAAGAAAATTAAGAAATCTGTTGTTTGACACTTTTTACTGTGCTTTGTTATTTATACAAAAATCAGCCTTTTTGGCTTGGGAATTTGGTGTAGGAAGTTCCTGTGAATAAATTTAGTTCAAATTTTTCCAGTAGCTTCTTTTTGGGTCAGAGAGTCTCCTGTAATTTTTGTAGAATTTTAGGAGCAGTTTACATACATGTTTGAAATTCCACTTAATTACTTAAGTAAATTAAGAAATGAGTTTAAATAAATATTCTAGGTGGGCACACCTTACTTTCTGGTGTTTTTTGTGACCTTTGTGAACTTGTAGTAGTATTAGTTTGGTCTTAGAGAATGTTTGCCACATCAATAAATATTTAATCTTTGCAATTTTAGGTTTTCTGGACAGCTGATAGTATTTCTAGGTTTGACTTTGGATAAAGGTGGTTGCTGGAAAACTTGTAAATACCAAAGTTATAGTAAAATTGATAAATTAGCTTGTGTCAAAATTTGGGAACATTTGGCTTAGTAGTTTGGGAGTTGTTGCTGTTTTAAGTGACGGTCCAGAATTGACTGCTCTCTGTTTAGAGATGACAGATTCTGGAACTTGAGGAATTCGAAATGGAAAACTTAGGAATTAAGGCTTAGTAGGTTGAGGTCTGAAAATGATTTGTAGAGCATTTCATAAGCTTTCCAGATTGTCTTAGATCATATCTTTTGGAGTTAGGATTCTCCAGTTATGTTAGAATCTTTGAGCTGCTGTCCAGAATAACTTACTGTGGTAACCTACGTAATATTACTCTTGTGTTGTTAGGTGTTAGGGCCTTAACCGAAGAAGAACAGCTGTATCTTAGGTTGAGTAGCTTAGGTAAGTACTTCTCCACCGGAGAAGAGATTTGCACGTACTAATAAAGTAACTTGATTAGATTATTGTTTTTATTTCTGAAATGCATTTCATCTCGAGCATGTTGCACCTTTATGCATCCATGATATTTATTGTGCATTCATGCAATAGGTGTACCGGAGGGGGTAACTCTCCTCGAGTTCGAGCCGGTGATTCTGGAGGAAATCCAGGACCAGCCGGAGCAGCTAGAGGAACCAGCCGGCGACGAAGCTCCTGCCGAAGATCTACCCGAGTGTCCTGACCACCGGCCTTCGACCTTTCTGAAAGGCAAGCCCCGGTGCATGCTGAATCTACTGATTTATAAATTAATCTTGAGTACTTTTAATTGTTTACTGCATTAAGTTGTAGGAGTTATATGAAAACACTTGTTGCATTATACCTGTCCTTGTTCAGATATCGTACTTAATCCTATATTAGGTTTAGGCACGTGTCAATGCTTAGCCCTGCTTAGTACGGTAGAAGTCGGGTGATTTCCGGTCATCCGCGAGATGTAGGAAGGAGTCACGAGTGGCTTTATGGCTATCGTGGATGGAACCATGCTTAAAAATGAAATTGAGACCGGGCGGGAGTTCGATAGTACAGCCGCAAGACACTTCACGTCTTGGGTGTGGAGCTATGCCCGTCTGAGTCATTTAAGGACCGATTCGCTGTACGTCCTTGAGTCATGTTGAACGCAGTGTAACACTTAGTTGGCCGGATAAGTCGTTCCGACCGCGAAGCCGAGTAATGTGGTTCAGGCCGGGAATCGAATGGTAGGTTTCTTCTTGGAGGAGAGAAAGGATGTGCTTGGGGACATTGGCGTGAGACCAAGGGGGGGTTAGAGTCCCTATCACCTGGCAGAGTGTCGCCCTTGGGGTCGCGACATTATTCGGACCCGCGATTCCTGAATCATATGAAACGGTGGCCTGTGCGACCCTGGCAGGGGTCTGCACGGTGAGTGTTAGAAATACCCCTCCAGCTGGATAGGAATTCGATTCGAATCGCCGTCGCTCCCGGTTAGTGAGCACTTGACTTGAGCAGTGGCAACGTAGATCTCATCAAATGAACCGGTGGTTAAGGGAATGATACAATGTTGCCACAATTCATACCTGCTCTGGATATAATGATGATAATTGTTTGATTATAATCAAGTGCATGATTAGTACAGGTGCTAAGATAGATGACAGGTAAATGCTAAAAATAACTGCTAGTACAGGTTATAAGAGTCTCAATTACTTATGCCTTTATGCAAAAATGTGATGTCAGCTAGCCTCTTGTGAAAGCCTTGCATAATCCTTGGTGTCATCTTATTTCTGGTTTTCGACGGGTAAGTCTAGCTGAGTACATTCCAGTACTCAGGGTTTATTCCCTCCTGTTGCAGATGATATGCTCTACCAAGGCTTCTGCAAAAATTGTCTCCACCCTGCGGGTGACGAAGACTAGATCACTTGGGCATGATCATCTTTTATGTACTTTCCTGATGCTTTTGTGGGATGTTGATCAACAAGACTGGCAATAGTTAAACAACTGGCGTGTGTTGCATCCGCTACTTTATAAACTTGGTTTGTAATAACTGCGACTCCGTGTGTGTAAACTTATTTCGGAACTACTTGCGAAATGTAACGTATGATGTTGTATGTTGAATGATGCGATCCTGGTTGTAAGCAAGTTGGTTTGAAATCCTTCGTGGTTTCGATTGACTACCGGGATTATATGGGCTCAAGTTCGAAAATTTGAGCACTTCGGTGCTTGTTTTTGTACTTGTGCTCTTATAATTTGGTCGGTTCTGTTACAGTTTCCACCATGAAAAGTACTTCAACCCATATTAAGGAATCCAATTGATCTACCACAAGAATTTGGATGATAAAAGGTCGCAAAGAAGTGAATTTGCTACTGTCACTTTTAGGGACTTAGAATATTTTCTGCACTTCGAAAATAGCAGCTGATTCAATCTTGTGAGCTCCATTTGACTAGGTTATGGGCTAATAGATCTTGAGCCTTAAACAAAGTTTATTCTACAGAATCTAAACTACAACTTTCATTTAAGGTCAAACTCCAGAACTGGTAAAGAAGTCAAAGTTTCACTATGGTCAAAGAAGTAACAAGATAAAGCTTAAACTAGAGTTTTAGGCCAATTGGGGTATTTTCTTGACATTTGCTCAACACGAACCTTTCATGACTTTTATTGTAGAGTTCATCTAGAGTCATTTGGGCAATATTGTAAGGTTTAGTTGATGACACATGTAATAGAACCGACCAAATTATAAGAACGTAAGTACAAAAAAATAATCACCGAGGTGATCAAATTCCTATACTTAGGCTCACATAATCTCGGTAGTCCAGAAATCTTGAAAAATTTTAAACAACTTTCAACATACAAACCAAGATTGTACATGATTCAACACAACACATTATTCGTTACAAAAGTTCATAAGTAGCATACGGATTACATCCATCGAAGTTCAAAATAAAATATTACAAACCAAGTTTGATTAGCGGAAGCAACATAGTTCGATACATAACTTCATGAGTTCAAATACATTGCTAGCTTAAGGTCATGTCCCACAATAGCATCTTAGGTAAGAACACTAGTAGAGACTGTGCCCAATAGTCTAGTCTTCATCCCCAGCCGAGAGGAGACAATACTTGCAGCACCCGTCATAGAATAGGTCATCTGCAAGAGGTGGGAAATAAACCCTGAGTATAGGAAGGTACTAAGCTAGACTTACCCATCAAAAACCAGAAATAATCATGCCAAGGATCATGCAAGGCTAATATAAAGTGGAGCTAGCTTGACACAATTTGCATAAAAGCTGGCATAGCCTAAGTAACCATTTAAAGCTTAGCTTCAAGTTAATAATCATTAACATATCATCTATATTAGCACCTGTACTAGAGCACTCACTTCATTAGGGAAAATAATATTAACCATAGCAGGTATAATAAGGCCATCATCATTTTATCATTCCTGAACTATCAAGTTATTTAGTGTATCTACTTTGGATATAAACCCATCAAGTTCTCACTAATCGGTGAGAGACGGTGACTCGAATGGAATTACACTTAGCTAAGGGGGTAGTCCTAACTCTCACCCATGACTTTCCCCATCGAGGATCATTAGGTCACCTTTGGGACAACTCAGGAACCAACTTCACGGGTTCGATTAGTGCCAACACTCTCAGGGATTACCCTTCTGCCAGGGGGTTCAGGAATTTTAACTCACTTGCTTGGACTTACGCCTGTGGCTCCCTTCTGAGGTGCACTTTATACTTATTGACTCTTGGCCTGAGTTGAGCTACTCAGATTCATGGTTAGAGACACTCGAGTCTAGCCAGCTAAGAGAGAGGCATACCTTCAACATGACAAACAAAGGCTCCAAGAATCGGTCCTTAAGCAACACAAACGGAGTCAATATAAGCCTATAGCCATACAAGCCTCCGCCTAGTCTTCATTCATATTATACCAGGTTCTTTTCCATAATAGCAAATATAGACGACCGTGCCACATGTATATTCCTATAGCTCACAGGTGACAAGAAATCACCCGACTTCTACTGCTTAAAGCAGGGCTAAGCATCTACTCGAGCCTGAGCTATATGAGATTCATGGTATACTTTTCTGGACAAGGATAGGGTACAAATGCAGCAAGTGTTTTCACCCAACACCTATCACTTAATGCAACAATATATATAACATAATACTTAATTGCATCTCAGAAATTAGGAGGCTTATAATGCTCTAGGGCTTGCCTTTCATGAAACTGCAAGGGACATGGACAGGACAATCAATGACGACCTCGTCCGGCACCTCTCCCGCGGGCTACACCTCCTGAACCTCCGGTGTTGGCTATTGCTGCTCCTCCTAGCACGATCCCTTGAACTTCAACAAGGTCACTCCTTCCGATACACCTATTGCATGTATATGCACAAGATAAATATCATGGATGCATAAGGAGTGACATGATGCTCATGGATGAAGAACAACAAATAACAAAGCATTACTGGACATTCGTTGACCGAGTAGGTGCAACACTCTATTCAAATCACTTTAAAGAGTAGGTGCATATCTCCTCTCTAGAGAGCAAGAACACACTTACCCAACTTGCACAATCTAAGTATAGATGCTTATCCTCTGTTAGAGGCTTAACACCTGCACCTAAACTTACCTTAATCAATTTAAGCACCTAGTAACATCACAAACATGCATAAGTATATCAAAGGTACACTTAACAGAAACTTCAGGTTTAACATGCAAAGGAGCGGTTCAGTAAATCAATCATAGCAAAAGATCTAAAAATTCCAAATGACTTGCAAGAGGACATTCTGGCAAGCTTGTGAAATTCTTTACAAATCATTTATAAACATCATAGCATAATTCCAAAGTTTACCAGGTTAAAATTAATTAAACATAGAATTAGGTCAGTGCAAGATAGAGAGTAAACATAACTGAGTCCTAACTTTAAACAGCTATTACTCTTAAACTATATGGCCAAATGCCACCAAATTTTAACAGCAGATAGATATATAAGTTATCTACAACTTTTGTAAAAATAAGTTTCACAACAAAACACAATATCATGGAGGACTTTGCCAGGTCCCTAGATCTATCCAAAATTGGCAGATTTAGAAAGTTAAATATTTGGAGATGGTACAAAAGCACATTTGGACTAAGCCAACTTTACCAACTCATTACACATATCAAGAGAACACTAGAAGGTGTGGTGCCAACATCTAAATAAATTCTTTAAAACCCTTTATTAATTTATTTAGTTAATTAGGTGAATAAATCAACATATACTTAAAGTACTCCAAAAAGTCTACAAAAATTACAGTGGCTTAGAGTGTCCTACAAAGACTACTGTACAAATTTCATGCCATTTAGGTATGTGTAGCATTCCACACAAAAAGGACAAGCCACTAGGATTTTAAAAAGCATAATTAGGAAACCCTATTAAAAAGTATCAAACAACAGATTTCATATTTTTCTAAGGTTCTTACTAACCTAAAAATAGCACTCACCAAATTTTACCTTCATTGGACTTATAGATAATTTATGAAAATTAGCACAAGATCCATCTAATTAAATAATATAAATGCATAACTAAATCATACAGCATAAAAATTGTTGAAATTTAAACTATAAGCTATTCATGGCATAAACAATACCCAAAAAAATTCACATTATTTGGAGCGGTCTATAGAGAGATATGATTTTCTTCTTTTCATACATGAATAAAAGGCATAAATAATAACCATTTATTTTTCTATAAAACATACCTAATTTTATATTTTTATGAAAAACTAGAGTCCCAAAGAAACCCAATAAAATTTGAACCATCTCATTTGGATCTACAGAACTCTTGATATCAATTTTTGAACATGGCATCAAAATCTGCATTTAAATCTAACCCTAAACTAAACCCGAGCAACTGACGTGCGGGACCCGCTGGTCAGAGGTGCCCACCATCCATTGAGCAGAGTAGAGGAGAGGAAGACGGCCGGTGATACTCACCACAGGTGGAGTTTCTAGCGAAACCATCACCACCTACATGTTCCATTCCTCGCGCCACGTCGATAGACCTAGCTCTTGCAACCTCTGGCTCACCGAAGATACCTCACCGGTGACAATGGTGGCCGGGTGGAGCTGCACGGTGGCGCGCTGGCCAAGTCCAACCAAAGCAAGGCTTGGCAAGTAGCGTGGAGCACCATGGTGTGATGGCAGCTCTACCTAGGTAGCCCTACGGTGCTCTAGGCGCCTCAGTGAGCAGGACCACGTGCGCAGGTCTCACCGACGGTGAGTATGCGCGGCGGTGCGATAGCGTTTCGGCTAGCCAGAACCCGCATTTGGACAACCATCTCTAGATTCACCATCTACAGCTATAGAGGGACTCATCACACATGAGAAGAGGGAGAAAGACAACTGGAGTTGCCCTGGCCACGGAGAGCTCCGAGCTCCAGTGATATCCCAACATGGTGTTGGTGGTGGAAACAGCCGATTGGCCCTTACCACTGCTCGATTGGCGTGGCTAATAGGTCAAGGAGATCGAGGAGAGGATGGCAGAGCTCTGGGCTGCCTGGTTTGAGCAATGGCAAGGTGGTGAGGGCGTTGCACACTGGCAAAGCTCGTGACAACAACGGCGTCGACCCTGTCTGCCCCGGCTTGCACGGTGGGAAAGAAGGGAAGAGAGTGGGAGAGAGTGGAGAGGCAGCAGTGCATCCTCCACTTCATGCTAGCCAGAGAGTGACATGGTGGAGGCGAACATGGCGCATGGCATCCACATGGTGTCAACACCCTAAGCCGGTCAACCATGAAGGCCACTAATGGTTTTGAATTTGAGTTCTCAATCAGAACACCATCATCGACTGAAACCGCCCCCTAAATGGCCCTCTAGCTCTTAAACCGGCTTGAGTTAGCAAAAAGTGTAATTAACAAAGATGTAGAGGTATGTGTGAACTACAAGATTGTCAATTGGAGCTCGAGCTAGTTTGGCTTGGTTAGAGAGTTACAGAGCGCCAAAAGTAGGGTACTTTGAAATTGTAGTACAATTAGAACTTAACCAAAATGGCTAAGTGCTAAATAGCATACCAAAACTAACTTGTGGGCCCTGTTTGAGCATGTTAGGTCCATTTTCATGAGATGACCATTAAATAACTTTTGTTCCTTAACAAATTTACTACAACTTTGCTTGAGAGTGCACAAGCATGCATTGACTTCTAAGTGCACTTTTTAAATAGTCAAACAAAAGAGCTCCAGGGGTCAACACAAGTCAAACTAGTACTTAGAAGCATAGTTAGGACTAATGATGTCACGGAACCGTCCAAATTATAAGAGCACAAGTATAAAAATAATCACCAAAGTGATCAAATTCTCACACTTGAGTCCATATAACTCTGGTAGTCCAATGAAATCACGAGGGATTTCAAACCAACCAATATACAAGCCAAGATCGTAGTGATTCAACATAACAAGTCACATGTAGATCCATTTCACAAGTAATTCAATATACATTGGAGTTAAACATAGTTATTACAACTTAAATTGAAAAGTAGCAGAAGCAAAGTAATTGGAAACTAACATTAATCTTATTTCAAATACAAGCCAGTATCAAGGTCGACTTCCAACAAAAGCATTAGAGATAAGGTAAATAAGAAGGATCATGCCCATGATCACACTCCGCCATAAAGGCAGGAGCCAACCAACTCTTACAATCACCAAGATACATCACAACCTGCAACAAGTGGGGATAAAACCCTGAGTATGAGAAGGTACTCAGCTAGACTTACCCGTCACAAATCAGAAATAAAGTGACACCAAGGATCATGAAAGGCTGATATAAAGTGGGGCTAGATTGAAAACATTTTGCATAAAAGCTTAATATAGATGAATAATCACTAATGCTTAAGCCTCAAGTTAATTATCATTAACTTGTCATCTATATTAGAACCTATACTAGAGCACTCACTTGATTAGGAGCAAACAATATTAACCATAGCAGGTATAAATTGAGGCAACATTTGCATCATCATCCAATTAACCATCTGTTCAATTGAATTGAATCTACGTTGCCGCTGCTCAAGTCAAGTGCTCACTAATCGGAAGCGACGGTGATTCGAATTGAGTTCCTATCTAGCTGGAGGGGTATTTCTAACACTCACCGCATAGGCCCTTGCTAGGGTCGCACAAGGCACCTTTGGTACAATTCAGGAGTCACGGGTTCGACTGATGCCACATCCCCAAGGGTAACACTCTGCCAGGTGATAGGGACTCTAACCCCCCTTGGTCTCATGCCAATGTCCCCAAGCACATCCTTACTTCCTCCAAGATGCGACCTACCCTTCAATTCCCGGCCTAAACTATATTACTCGGCTTCGCGGTCGGAACGGCTTATCCGGCCAACTAAGTGTTAGACTGCATTCAACATGACTCAAGGACATACAGCGAATCGGCCCTTAAATGACTCAGACGGGATAGATCCACACCCAAGACCTCCATGCCTTGTTGCTTCACTATCGTCATCCTGCCCGGTCTCATTTCATTTTATTAACATATGGTTCCTTTCCACGATAGCAAATATAGCCAGCCGTGCCATATATGAATATCCCTACATCTTGCAGGTGACAAAAAATCACCTGACTTCTACTGCTTAAAGCAGGGCTAAGCATCTACTCGATCCTAGTCTATGTAGGATTCAAGGATTCATATATATGGACAAGGAATGATATAATGCAACAAGGGTTTCCAACCAACTCCTACCACTTAACGCAACAATGCTTATAACATATATAGAATTAATTGCTTTGAAGGTAGGAGGATTATAATGCTCCAGGGCTTGCGTAGAATCCAACTCAAGTTAGAGTTTGTCAGATGAAACCCGCTTGGCAAGCATCTCCCAATCTGGCACTTGTCCGATCCTTCCATCTTCGGGATGGATCCACCAAACACCGTCTTCAGGTTAGCTCCACATCAAGTTCTTCACGCGTTTTAGCTAACGTATCTAAATAAGGTGCAACAATGCATATGTATGAATATATAGAAATGCAATAAACAAAGTAAGCATGCAAGCATACCAAGGTTCACATAAGCACCTAAAGCTAATTAACTTATTCGTCACTAAGGCATAACATAGAAGAGGGCAAGCACATCAATTAAGACACAAGTCTCACAAGATAACAAGGTACTAACCCAAGTACCATCAAGGATATGAGTCACACTTCAACACACAAGCATGGCAAAGTGAATCAAAGCACTACAACTAGAATCTGCCACTTTCAGGACATACATGTAGTAGCTGAGTAAATCAATCATATCTAGAGTTCTACAAATCTAAATGATGTGCAACAAGGCATTATAGAAATCTTATGAAATTTTCTACAATTCATTTAATACCACCTAAGCCTGATTCCCAAGTTTAATAGGTCAAAAAGATGAAACTACAGAATCTGGTCTGCTCTCAAACACAGAGCAACCAAATCTGGGACCTGACTTTAAACAGCTATAACTCAAAAACTACTTGACCAAATGCCACCAAATTTTAACACAAGCTAGATACATGTATTATATACAACTTTGTATAGACAAGATGCTCAGAAAACATAATTAACATGGGGTAATTTACATTGCCCCAGAACTATCCAGAAACTAATAATCGCAAAAAAATAATTATTAACGTATGTTGCAAACATATAATTATGCAAAACCAACTTTACCAACATTTGACACCTGACTAATGAACACCAAAAAACATAGTGTTCATTACTAAATAAATTATTTTAATAAATTTTCTTAATTTATTTAGATAATTAGGTGGAATTATGAACACATATCAAAGTACACAATAAATTCTACAAACATTACAGTGGTCTACACATGCCCCTAAAAGTCTACTGTCCAAATTTCAAGCCATTTGGACATGTATATCAACCTCTATGAAAAAGACAAATGGCTATTGCAAGAAATCATGTGAGAACAAGATACACTAATAACTCACTCATACAACATCCAAAATTCATTAAATTATTACCACACATCAAACATCACTTGGTTAGAATGCCACAAAAAATTCCCTTCATTTGGAGCCCTACATTTGAATTTATGAAAATGACAAATACAACTAGCATTGAAAACCTAGAAGCATAGATCTATTTGTAGAGCTAAAAATTTAAACTACAATATGACATATTATAGATATAATGCATAGACAATTTCACAAGAATTCCAAAAAGTCCTCATTTGCTATTTTATGACTTTTGTACAAATTACTATGAATTTCCAAAGTTCAACACTGAAATATGTAAAATAAAAAGATTAAACTGAAATAACAAATGACATCTTGCGCCGAGGACCCTGCCCTTGTCACAAAATAGATTCCACCGAATACGTCCTTCTGGTCACTATTCACTCGAGTCACAGCTTCAACACTTAACCCCCTCCTTTCTCTTCTATTCAACCCTGCGGTCCTTCCCCTTGATTCAGAACAGAGCAAGGCAGAGCATGACTGCGGAGCCAATCTCCGGCCAGCCGGGGCAGCGCTCCGGCGGCGAGCGGCGATGGTGGAGTGGCAGGAAACCCTAGCGCTCCTGGGGAACCACTTGGCTCGATCTGAGGAGGTCCTCGGTGGCCCGGCCACACGCGCCTATGGCTTGCGGCCGCGGTGACCGGCGGTGGATCAGCTCCAGCTATGTCAGCAGCGGTGGAGTGGCGTAGCAACTTCTCCATGGTCCGGCGCATCCGCCAGTGCTAGCAACATGGCCAAAGGTGGGACGTGGACACCTACCCACGTGCACGCGGCGTGCATGGGTGTGGCTCTGTGGTGAGGTTTCCTAGCGGCAGGTGGATGTGGACGTCGGTGGCTAGGCACTCCAGAGGGTTCGGTAGTGGTGGTGGTGGTCTACACGGCGAACGACAGGAGGCCAATTCGGTCGGCTGGAGCCTGCCGATGGCGTGGAAGGGGGAAACAGCTAGGGCGGAGGGATGGTCGACCGCGGTCCCGCTAGAGCCTCTCCCCAGCGACTGGTGCAGCGCATAGTCCTTGGTGGCCCGGTCATGTCACGGTTTGGCCACGGTTCGCGCACGAGCGGCGGCTGCCGGCGGCAAGCCGCGGGAGCAAGCGGACATCGTTGGTGCCTACGCAGCGGCCTTGGAGCGCGGCGAGGCACGCATGGAGGGACACGAGGGCGCAAGGCGGGCGCGATGACAGTGGCACGGCGTGAGTGTGACGGTGGCAGAGGGAGCTCGGGCGCGTGGAGACAAGGTGGAACATGACCGTGCACATGGTTGCCACGCATTGGCACGCGTCGACCGTTCACGCATTTTCCCGAGCACGTGGCGAGCGTCAGTGAGAGCAAGGTGGACGTCGATTTGGGCTAGATTTGGGCCGAACTGGGTCTTGGGCCTAAAACCAAAGTTGAAGCCCATGAACAACTCTACACTTTTTGTTCAAAGCACAAGGTCATTAGTGTCCTAGATTAGGATATAATTAGCTCCAAAGATTGCTATGTCAGTGTTATGACAGTGATTGACAAATACAAGAATTGATGGCCAAAATGAAATTCAATTTATGCCATCTTCTTGTATGATCTCCCCCCTCATGTGAGCTCCAACTTTTACATTTGGACCTACTCAAGTTACGTAACAAAATTTGGAGAACGCGGAACGCCAATGTCGAGGTCGTTTACGCGACAAAATTGCAAACATGTTGTTTTAGCAACTGATTTTGTAGATCTAAATATACTCGAAATGTGATGACACTTGATTCATTGTTTCCCCCATGAACAGTACTCCAACTCATATTAAGGATCTAATTGAGCTACCACATGAACTTGGAAGCTAAAATGTCGCAGACATGTTGAATTGATGCTGCTGATTAGGGACTTAGAATATGCTAAGTGCTGGAAACAGCCCTCAATCTGACTTATGGGCCCCTTTTTGAGCATGTTCCACATATTTTCATGACTTGACTCTTAAACAAATTTTGTTCCTTATAAAATTCTCTACAACTTTGTAAAAGGGTGCATAGTCACGTAAAGCTTCTAGGTCACACTTTTGAAATGGTCAAACAAAAGCATTCCAAGGTCCATACATGGTCAACCATTACTTATAAGCACAATTAGGCAAAATGATCAACATGAACATTGTTCCATTATGTGTCCTAAGGGTAGTTAAGGTGTTGTAGAGTCTAACCAGGTCCACCATGCATAGGTTACATAGGGATCTAGGTCTCATATGCATTGAAACATAGAAATCACTACATTTAAAATGGTTGTTTCAAAGCTCTGTTTCACTTGTTTCATAGTGTTGTTGCAAGGTACATGCTACAAATGTTTCACTAGGTTTTTCCACATGTGTCCTAGATGTGTTGCACATGTTGCATTTGTGTGTTGCATAAACACTAGTTCACATGGAATGTAAAACATGTTTCCTGGTTTCAGAAGTATGTTTTAGTTATAATCCAAACAAGCATATAACTTATCATTTCATGTGACTTTTTTATTCCAAAGTTCATGAAACTTTTCCAGGGGTCACTATAGATAGAGAGTGATGTGAGACACATGAAAAAAGTGACATCAACACTCACTTGCATTACCAAGCATGAACACCTAACATACTTGAAACACAATTAACAAAAGTATGTTACATATGTTTCAAGGAGGTGTTGCAAGCACATTCCATATACACATGTCTCATATGTTCCATGCTCGTATATGAACAAAGGAGGCTTAGGCTCATGCTATGCAAGTGTCCAAAAAGCAAGCCTAATACCTGGGGTGTTACAAATGACCTTCATGAACATTGTTCCCAATGACATTCTAATGTAGCTAGGGTGTTTTGGTGGATCACCTCATTCATTTGCATGTGACACATGTACTCTAGCTCATCAAAACAACTAAAATGTCTGCTTGAAACATACGAAACATTCAATTGAAACAACTGAAACAATCAATTGAAACACTGAAACAGTGACATGCAACACTTGAAACATGGTACATGGGACATGTACAACCCCTCTAGGGTTCTAGGCATAACACAGGGACATCACACATGATACACACATGCCTAAGCACTAATGAAACATCATGTTGCAACATTGAAACATAGGATGATGCACATGTGATAATGAGATGAAGGTGCTTATATTATGCAATGCAAATGCAAACATGCAAGCCAAACACCTGGGGTGTTACAACCCTCCCCCTTATAAAAATCTCATCCTGGGATTTGGAAAGCGTACCATTTAGTATAGAAAGTGGAATAGTTGTCCCTTAAATAATCCTCTCTCCCATGTGGCATCACGCTCCCCATGATTACTCCAAACCATCTTGTATAGTTTAACTACTCAATTACGAGTTACCCTTTCTTGAGTATCCAGAACATATATAGGCTTCTCCTCATAAGAGGGATCAGATTTCAATTTGATTCTCCTCACTGCTACTATTTCCTCGGGAAGACGGAGACATTTCTTCAATTGAGAAACATGGAAAATTGGAAAGATAGCTCCCAGCTCACGAGGTAGATTAAGCCTATAAGCTACTCTCCCGCTTTTCTCGATAATCTGATAAGGTCCAACATATCGAGGCTCAACCTTCCTTTTTATTCCAAAATGTTTCATGCCTCTCATAGGTGAGACCTTTAAGTAAACATAGTGACTGACTTCAAACTCAATAGGTTTCCTTCTCTTATCTGCATAGCTCTTTTGTCTGGCCTGAGCAGCTGCCATATTTTTCTGGATAGCACGAACTTGCTTCTCAGCTTCTTCTACAAAGTCAATCCCATAGAATCTCCTTTCCCCAGGTTCCACCTAGTTTAAAGGAGTTCTACACTTGTGTCCATACAAAGCTTCAAATGGAGCCATTTTGATACTTTTCTTGATAACTGTTGTTATAAGAGAACTCAACGAGTGGCAACCATTTCTCCCAAGAACCCTTGCAAGAGATAAAGCAAGCTCTAAGCATGTCCTCAAGAATTTGATTCACACGCTCAGTCTGCCTAGATGTCTGTGGATGATAAGCAGAACTGTGGATTAAGTTAGTACCTAGATTCTGATGTAAGTGCTCCTAGAAATGAGCTGTGAACTGAGATCCCCTGTCCAAAACAATAGACTCGGGAACACCATGAAGACGCACCACTTGTTGAAAGTAAACGTCTGCATAGTTATGAGGATGATAGTTAGACTTGACAGAAATAAAGTGAGCGGATTTGGTCAAACGATCCACGATAACCCAAATTGAATCAAAACCCTTCTCTGTAGTGGGTAACCCAACAATGAAATCCATAACAATTTCTTCTCACTTCCAACCAGGAATAGAGAGTGGTTGCATTAAACCAAGCTTCATGTGAATAGCCTTGACCCTGCAATAGTTATCACACCGAGCAACATAGGCTACGATTTCTTTCTTCATCTTGGTCCACCAATAGTAAGGCTTGAGATCTTGATACATTTTACTACTACCAGGATGGATAGATAACTTGGAAGAGTGGGCTTCAGCCATGATTTGGTTTCTAAGTTCCTTGTCTTTGGGTACGACAAGTCTATCGTTGAACCAGAGAATTCCTTTGTCATCCACTCAAAAGTGCTTGGTTTCTTGCTCTTTCATCTTCCGCTTGATGTGAAACACACCTACATCAGTCTTCTAGAGCTCGATAATTTGACTTCCACAGCGATATTGTGGAGTACCACAGGATGAAGGAGATGTGACAGATGAAAGTCTTCAGTAACCAAAGAATTGCAATGAGATTTTCTGCTTAAGGCATCAGCAACAACATTTCCCTTGCTAGGATGATAGTGCACCTACAAATTGTAGTCCTTGATCAACTCCAATCATCGGCGTTGATGCATATTCAACTTTGACTGAGTAAAGATGTACTTGAGACTTTTATGGTTAGTATAAATGTTGCACACATTACCAAGCAAGTAATGTCTCCAAATCTTCAGAGCATAAACAACTGCATCTAGTTCTAAATCATGAGTAGGGTAATTGACTTCATGCTTTCAAAGTTGGCACGAGGCATAAGCAATCACTCGGCCCTCTTACATAAGAACACACCCTAAACCAGTGCTTGATGCATCACAATATACATCAAAAGGCTTCTCAATGTCAGGTTGTGCCAAAATAGGAGCAGAAGTTAGCAGAGTCTACAAAGTGTGGAAAGCCTCTTCACACTCTAGGGTCCAGACAAACTTCACATCCTTATGAAGCAATTGGTTCATAGGCTTGCCTATTTTAGAAAAATCTAGGATGAAGCGACGATAATAATCAACCAAACCCAGGAAACTTCGGACTTCAAAGACCGTAGTAGGTGCCTTCCAATCCAGCACCTCTTGCACCTTGGTAGGATCAACAGAGATTCCATCTTCAGATAACACATGACCTAGGAAAGGTACTTTCTTTAACCAGAACTCACATTTGCTGAACTTGGCATAAAGTTGCTTGTCACGCAATCGAGTTAAGACAATTCTCAGATGTTCAGCATGCTCTTCTTCATTCTAAGAATAGACAAGGATATCATTGATGAAAACCACCATGAATCTGTCTAACTCCAGCATGAATACCGAATTCATCGGATACATGAAGTGTGCAGGAGCATTTGTCAAACCAAAGGACATGGCAAGATACTCGAACAAGCCATAACGAGTAGAAAAAACCATTTTAGGTATATCTTCAGGACAAATTTTGATGTAATGGTAGCCAGACCTCAAATCAATCTTGGAGAATACCTTAGCTTTAGATAACTGATCAAAAAGAATATCGATGTGAGGAAGAGGATATTTGTTCTTGATGGTGACAACATTGAGTGGTCAATAATCCACACACATCCTTCTTCTTCACAAAGATAGCAAGACAACCCCAAGGAGAGGAGCTAGGCTGAATCAAACCTTTCTTCAATAGCTCATTCAGCTGAATTTTTAGCTCAGCCAACTCATTGGGTGGCATTCGATAAGGCCTTCGAGAGATAGGAGTCGTACCTAGAATGAGTTCTATCTTGAATTCCACTTCACAGTCCAGAGGTAGTCCGGGCAAATCATCAGGAAAAACATCCAGAAACTCACAGACAATAGGTATATCCTTAATGGCCTTGGCTAGAGTAGCATTGGCCGTATTATGGATAGCGATATCATGAGGGAGTTGAACTAGAAAACCTTTCTTATCTACAGGATCTCACAACATCACCACGCGAGTTGTGGTGTCGATCAACACTCCATTACCAATCATCTACTTCATTCCCAGAATTACATCGATTCCAACACCTGGTAGGACTACAAGATCGGCTAAAGACTCCCAATCACCAATCTCAATTTTTACATCCTTAACTACCTGGTTAGTCATGATGTTGTTCCTAGTAGCACTAATACAATAACCACCCTTGGCTATTGTAACCACATTTAGCTTATGCTCAGATGCAAAAGTAGAACTCATAAAGGAATGCGAGGCACCCGAATCAAAGAGCACAACTACGAGATGATCATTAATAAGAAACTTACCAGCAGTTACTACTTCTCTAATAGGAATTTTCTCAACAGTGGTATAGTGAGCACGCCCCAGATGGACGTTTCCCTGAGAAGTCTGCTTGGGAGGATAAGGACAATGCTTCTTCCAGTGACCAGACTTATTGCAATTCTAGCATGGCTTGTTAGCTGGTGGAACAATTGAACTGCCCTACCCAGAAGTATTCCTTGGTAGAGAAACCATGTACCCTTTGCGAAGGCTAGTCTTAGCCTGATTCTTCTTCTAGGGTGGATGATACCGGATGTTGGCAGCAGGTGAGCGATACTGAGTTTTTGCCACCACAGGAGCTTTAGACTAAGAAGCGCCTGCCTCATAATTCCTTTTGCGTCTCTTGGAAGCAGCATAAATATTATCATTGCTTTCTTGAGTTAGGGCATCACTGATAAACTCATTAAAAGTTGTACATTTGCTGTTGCCCATAGACTTCATCAGCTTAGGGGAAAATCCCCTCTTGAAGCTAGCAATCTTCTTGGTGTCTGTATCCACAACTTCTGGGGCATACCTTGCCAGGTTGTTAAAAGTCTGGAGGTACTCATTCAAGCTCTTGTTGCCTTGGGATGAACTCTGTATGCTTAATTTCCATAAGGCCAGGAGGAATAAAATGTCCCTTGATAGCTTCCTTGAACTGGTCCCAAACAACCTCAACATTTGTAGGGAAGGTGGTCCTATGATGGTTTCACCAAACACTTGCAGGTCCTTGTAGCTGATGTCCAGCGTATGATGCTTTCATACCTTCAGTCAACCTGATCAAGCGAAACCTCTACTCTATGGTGCTCAACCATTCATTAGCTTGTAGTGGTTCTTCTGCCTCTTAGAAGATAGGATGCTTTGTGTCCATGAAGTCCTTGAAACTACTATACTGATTCGGTTCGGGTCCCTGGCGGACATGGCGATCCTCACGGTTAGCCATCTAACGCATAGCCTCAGTAAACATGCGCTGACTTTCAACAACTCTCTGCATAAGCTCAACCGGTGTAGGCAGCGGTAGAGGAGGTGGCAGTTGTTCCTCATCCCCAATGCCATGACCATGATGAAGGTTGTAAGACATCTGCACAATGCATAGCCAGTGAGCACTAATGATGTGGAAAACTTGTAGATGAGTTGGATAATTATGCCAAACTAATTTCATTAGAGAGAATAAGTTCATACAACAAATAGAGGCACAATACTTCATCACAATAACACAACAACATCAATTGCATCATGTGACACAATAGTGCGATGTATTTAACAAAACAATAATTTCACCGACAACAAAGACGGAATTTATTAAAGACTCACATAATATGGAGCACGAGCATGTCTGATTGGTTACTTCCAAACCATCGAGGTTCCAACCTTACATCGAAGATAACATAGGGTTCGATATTACTTTCCAAAGATCAGTTTACAACAAAGTTACTTGTCCATCATGAGGGTCAACAAAAGACTAGCTCTAACGCATTAGTTAAGTGGTAAGCTAAACTACGCGTCATCCTCCGAGTCAGTGTCGAAGATCTCTCCTCCGTCCTCATCACTAGCAGGCTCCAACTCCTCATCTTCCTCTTCTTCAGGTGAAACATCCTCAGGCCCAATAATCTCAATGTCATTATCATCCTCAACCATGATGACACCAGAGCCCATCTCATCATCATCAAACGGATGGATTAGATGGAGCTGATTGTTCAACAGATGAACTTCCTCATGGAGGTTGTCATTGTACGCTTCTGCAACTGTCAGCTGCTACTCAAGCTCAACCTGTCGAGCCCTCAAGACATTCTCTTCGTGCCAGGCTTCATTCCACTGATTCATCACGTGAACCAACATACGCTCACAGTTGCGGTGAGCGACCGTCAACCTTTGAACCTCGAGTGTCTCCTGATCCCTTTCCCATGTCACCTGCTCTAAACGCTGCTGAATTACATTCCTTTTAGCAGTTACCTATACTAGCTCGGCCCTTAGCCTCTCCTCCTCAGTAGGCTCAGGGCGGGGCTCACGAAGGGCTAATGGATGATGATGAGCCCTGCCTCCAGTGGACTTGCGAGCAGTGGTTTTTATGCGGGCTATCTATAGCAAAAAGGGTGTAGCTTAGGGTGAGAAGGTCCTTTAAACAGATACGAAAATTTAATTAGTCGGGATAATCAATTTTTTAGGGAGGGAGTAATGTATGAAGGAAATGACAATGATGATCATGATGCATGCACGTCCGTACATTCTCATAAACCTAGGAACAATTTAAGTTCTAGCGGAATATACGATGGCATACACACGTTCTCTCAAATAGTGGTAGCTAGTCGATCTACAACGGTGCGTTGTTAGCGTACCTACAGAAGATTTCATTTCAGCCCAACAGTACCCAAAATAGCAAATAAAGAAAGCAGTAAACTAAATACTCTCCATACATACATCCCCTGATGTATATACTTTAGTATCACAGCTACCCGACAGGTATACCCACATTTAAGTACTTTCATAATTACATGGTTAAACATGTAATTATGCCAGTAACCACAACTAACTCTCCCCTAGACCGATGGTTAGACGGTCATGCTCTCACAACTCACACTTACCAGAGTGTAGAGGTAACTGATCCATTCAATACCACCCAAGTGGATGGCATCCCTACAATAACATGTCATATGGACAATGAAATAGAAAGCAAGCAATAAACTCCTAAAGTTAGTACTTAAATAAGCCACCTAAGAGTTCGTAATTGGGCATAAAGGATATGACCACTGGCACATATAGCTTAAATTTTTTATTTTTCATAAAAGCTTTTGTTTTAAATACACAAATGACATGTTTAATGTTGAACCTTGCTTTGATGCCAGCTGTAACAAAACTGACCAAATTATAAGAATGTAAGTACAAACAAAACAATCACCGAGGTGATTAAATTCCTATACTTAGACTCTCATAATCCCGGTAGTCCGGAAATCTCAAAGGATTTCAAACAACTTTCAACATACAAGCCAAGATCATACATGACTCAACACAACATATAATTCATTACAACAGTTCACAAGTAGCATACGGATTACATCCATCAAAGCTCAAAATCAAATATTACAAACATGTTTGATTAGCGGAAGCAACATAGTTCGATACATAACTTCATGAGTTCAAATACATTGCCAGTTTAAGGTCATATCCCACAACAGCATCTTAGGTAAGAACACTAGTAGAGACTATGCCCAATAGTCTAGTCTTCATCCCTAGCCGGGAGGAGACAATACTTGCAGCACCCACGATAGAATAGTTCATCTGCAACAGGTGAGAAATAAACCCTGAGTACGAGAAGGTACTCAGCTAGACTTACTTGTCAAAAACTAGAAATAACCACACCAAGGATCATGCAAGGCTGATATAAAGTGGAGCTAGCTTAACACAATTTGCATAAAAGCTGGCATAGCCTAAGTAACCATTTAAAGCTTAGCTTCAAATTAATAATCATTAACCTATCATCTATATTAGCACCTATACTAGAGCACTCACTTCATTAGGGCAAAAAATATTAACCATAGCAGGTATAATAAGGCCATCATCATATCATCATTCCTGAACTATCAAGTTATTTAGTGCATCTACTTTGGAGCTAAGCCCGTCAAGTTCTCACTAACCGGTGAGAGACGGCGACTCAAATCGAATTACACTGAACTGAGGGGGTATTCCTAAATCTCACCCATGACTTCCCTCATTGGGGAGCATTAGGTCACCTTTGGGACAACTCAAGAACCAACTTCGCGGGTCTGATTAGCACCAGCACTCTCAAGGATTACCCTTCTGCTAGGGGGTTCAGGAATTTTAACTCATCTGCCCAGACTTATGCCTATGACCCCCTTCCAAGGCACACTTTATATTTATTGACTCTCATCTTGAGTTGAGATACTTGGATTCATGGTCAGAGACACTCGAATCTGGCCAACTAAGAGAGAGGCATGCGTTCAACATGACAAAGAAAGACTCCAAGAATCGATCCTTAAGCGACACAGACGGAGTCACTGTAAGCCAATAGCCTTACAAGCCCCCGCCCGGTCTTCATTCATATTATATCAGGTTCTTTTCCACGATAGCAAATATAGTCAACCATGCCACATGTATATTCCTATAGCTCGCAAGTGAGAGGAAATCACCCGACTTCTACCGCTTAAAGCAGGGCTAAGCATCTACTCGAGCCTAACCTATATGGGATTCATGGTATACTTTTCTGGACAAGGATAGGGTACAAGTGCAGCAAGTATTTTCACCCAACACCTATCACTTAATGCAACAATATATATAACATAATACTTAATTGCATTTCAGAAATTAGGAGGCTTATAATGCTCTAGAGCTTGCCTTTCATGAAATTACAAGGGACGTGGTTAGGACAGTCAACGATGACCTCGTCCGGTACCTCTCCAGTGAGCTACACCTCATGAACCTCCAGTGTTGGCTGTTGTTGCTCCTCCTGGCATGATCCCTCGAACTCCAACAGGGTCACTCCTTCTGGTACACCTATTGCACGTATATGTACAAGATAAATATCATGGATTGTCACACCCGATTTTAAGGATAAAACCAGACATACACTATATGTGAAATAAAGAAGTCAAATCTTATATATAGCCGCAGATAAGTGTAATATCAAGAGACAAATGCTTAATAAACATAACTCAATAGTATAAAATATACCTTAAAGAGCAACACTACGGAAAAGACAACTCCGAACAACGGGTGTAGACTTCACTCCAGGAACAAACTGACTAGTTGATCACAAGTCTAAACTTCTCCTGAGGTGTGGAAAATAGCTAGAGTGAGTCCATGTCGAACTCAGCAAATATATCATAGGGTTCATGAGGCTCAAAAGTCAACACTGGTTTACTGCGATTAGCTTTTAGTGAGTCATCTTTTTAGCAATTGAGTAGCAACAATTTTACCATAAGCCCAAATAACCTCATGATCATGTAAACGAGAATAATGTATAGCAAGAAACAATAATCATTAGTGAGCATCAACATCATTAGTATTAACATTATCATCAGTGTTCATCATTTATTCTGTAAGGGTCCAAGGCCACTCGTGACCGTGAGCACGGCTATTATAACAATTTTACACTCTGCAGAGGTTGTACACTTTCACTGTGAGTCATGATTACCCATATGTCCGGGGTGGCCAATCCCGAAAACACTCCCAAGGTGAGCAGGCAGGGTTCACTATGAAGCCTTTCAAAGGTTCGTCTAACAAGTTAGGGCCGCTAGGTTTCCAAAGTCAGCCTGTGTGATACAACTAGTGGGGGTAGCCAATGTAAAGAAGGTTTATTAAGTTTTAATTCTCTATTTGGAAGTATTGGTTAGTTTCCATGATTGAGTTGCCACTCTCAAGCAAAAATGTCTTGTGTACAAGGTTGATAATTTTGGATCCACGGAGGCGAGAGTTGTTCCTTTAGATAGCTCATGATTATGATCATCTATACTTACTCGTGTTGCTGATGTTGGTCACTTGAAGACAGGAAGTGTAGTATCTCATGACTCAGGAACCCCATATGACGTCTCGCACTGATATGTGGGAAAATGCTGATGTTTCTGCCATTGAAGGATGTTATGGGTATGATGAAGCTGAGCACTATCAAAACAACAATGTTGAAGAGCAAGTTGGGAGTGAACTGAGTCAGAATCCACAACGACGAAAGCAAAAAAGGAAAGTCCATAAGAAGCCTGCTCAAGGAAGCAAAGCGTAGCAAAACTATGTTAATGGAAGACTGAGTAATGTGGATATGGATAAAATTCATGGAGTTACCAAAGTGGTGGGTGGTTATATTCAAGTAAGCACAGTACAAGTTTTTGCTCTGTTTGACCCTAGTGCTTCGCATTCTTTCATTTCCACCGACATAGTAGAGACATGCAAGATAGTGAAGTGTCCAACGAGGAGGCCTTTGCTAGTTCGTACCCCAGTGGGAGAAATGCAGGCAGATCAGATATGCCCGAATGTCAGTCTTGTCATAAACAAGGAAAACTTCACCGCAACTCTCATTGTGTTGGAGTCACTTAAAATTCACATGGTTCTTGGTAATGGATGGCTCTGTGCGCACAAAGGAGTGATTCATGGTACTCGGTGCACAATGCTCTTAACAACACTGTTAGGGAAAAGAATTGAGTATCAAGGTGGTCGACTCTTACCTGAGGAAGACGAGAATGACCAATTAGAAGATAGGTACACCGAGGATAGAAAAGTGGACCATGAGTTTATAGAAGTCAGAGTAGGGGAACAAACGGCTTTGGAGGAGCTCAATAAGAGAGATAATAATGCTTAAGCAGATTAGCCAGCCAGGATCTTAGAAACTGTCCAATGACTTTTAGGCAAAGAGTACTTAAAGCGTGTAAAGTGTAGTAGAGCAATCGAAGAGAGGAAGATGTAACTTGGGAAGTTGAGGATCAAATAAAGGCAGAGTATCAATATCTCTTTTATCACCATCTTCCGAATCTCGAGGACGAGATTCATCTTAAGGGGGTAGAATTGTAACACCCTAAAATTTGCTCTTTTCAAAATAGATGCAAAGTAATTTAATTTTGTATTCTAGTGCTCATGAAAACATAGAAAAATAATATTTTTCACTAAAATAAAATTTATCATAGGGTTTAGCAACATTGTGTGTATACATGCCGGTGCATATGATTTGATGTGATGTTTGCTTATTGTTCCTTTGTGTGTTGAGAGTGAATAAAATCTTTAAAATGCATTTAGTATGACGATCTTCCTTCTCTAGCAAGCCTTTATCATTTTCTGCAATCAAATTCCTTGTTTCTTATCTGTCAATCAACCTCTACAAACTTCTCGGGAATTTTTCCGACTTATCTATAGCTTGTTTTTACTTATCTGTGAGCATAATCTATTTTTTAGATGCTCCAAAATATCTTATCATGAGCTTCAAATACTTTATTTCGGTTCCTCATGTTCCATAATGTCTTTGAAAAAAATTCCCCAAATTTTCGGAGCTCTCGGAGTATTTTTCGTGGCTTAAATAATAATTCTGGACTTTTCTGGAATTATTTTATCCATGAAAATAATTAGTTCCAAAAATAATAAATCTCTCATTTTCCCCAACGCTCAAAGCCCATGTGCAATAATCTTAATAAATCTCAAAGGCCCATACATTTATTTACTAATGGGCTTAAATGATTACTTAGGCCTATTAGCGGAGGTGGATGGTGCAGCGTCAATTAACACCATATCGCTAGTTGACATGGAGGTGGAGAGTTTTTCTTCCTATATATACGTAGCTACCCCTTGGGCAAAGCACACCAAAACTACCGTAAGAGGAGCCCCTAATTTGAGAAATATTTGGTGTAGTAAATTATATTTTTCTCCTCTTTCTCTCGCCCTCGCCGTCGCCATTGCCGCCGCACTGCCTAGCCTGGCCATACTCTCCTCGGCAATAAGTAAGGCCGCCTGCCATGTTCTTGCCGATCTCCAACGTGGCTTGTTCGATCGAGCCTTTGTTCTTGGCAATTTGCTATTTGCTGATCAACAATCACCCGGTGCCGCGTCGCCCGTACGTGCTGGCACTAGCGACGTCCATTGTCAGAGAGGATTTCGGTCAGGCTACACAACCTTGCCCTTGTCCTTCGATGTGGATCACATGCGCCGCCACCAACGATCTTTATTTTTACCTCGCAAGTCGCTGGATCTCCTGTGTTCCCAAAGATGCAATGAACGCCTTCACCGGTCGTCCTCGTTTCCATCGGCTTTATTGCGTGTCAACGGTTGCGTGAGACGAGCTAGTCCAAGCCACTGGCGGTGCAGACTCTCTGGAAGCCGGTCATCTTCATGTGTTGAGGATCACCATGTGCCTATCACCGGACACCATGTTCAGGTGCTTTATGTCATCCTTCCTTGCTGTTGAAGCTGTGCATGTTCTCTTACAGGAGCAGAAGCCGTCCTAGGAACTCAAGGTGCTGCCTTTTACGATCGTGCAAACTGCATGCATGCTCTCCAATGATTCACAGATAGGTCCTTTTCTCTCTCTGTGAATGTTTATTCAGTAATAATCATTCCATCTTCCATGTTGTTTCCACTTAAATCTCGGCAGTTCTTATCCTGCGTTTATTCGTCTCTAAATCGGCTTTTAGTCTATTCTTTTTGGTCCAGTACGTGACGATGTAGTTCACACAATAGCGACAACGTTTATCATATCAAATATCCCTAAACTTTATAATTTAAATATTAATTTGATTAGTGTGCATGCTACCAGTTTTCTAAATTAAAAACAAACATAGGTTCTACACCACGGTCTTTCAAACATGCATCACATATAATCTGAATAAATGTTTAGTGCTCTTTTATCTTTGCGAATTTAAAGTTTAACTTGCTTAATTTATATGATAATATTTATAAATAAAACATGATTAGCTTTAACTCGACTTTTAAAACTAAATATGTTGTGATTAATCTAAATCAATATTGCTCATATAGTTTTTCTTATCTAATCTAAAACAAGTTCGTAGTTGTTTCTTTTATAATATAAAAACTCTCGATAGTATTATTGTTTAGCATGTTTTAATTTATGCGTTCAAATAAAATATTAATCTATATGCAATTAGTTTTTCAATTAAGAGCAATATAGGTTTTATACTTTGCTATTTTATAAATGTTATTAACATAATTTATTCCAACGTTAATGTGTTTCTAAATTATAACGTGATTAGTTTAAATACGAGTCCTAAATAAATTCATTAGATGTTTTCAAACAATTACTATCCCTTCACAAATAAAGTTTAATTGGCTTAAATAGTATTTAATGTTTGTAAATAAAATATGACTAGTAGCTTTAATCGACTTTTCAATTACAATGTAAATTGACTAAATTAATATATTTCACATGGTTTTGTAAACAAAATAAACCAAGCATATAGCCTTCACTCTTATAAAGTAAATCTTTCAGTAATTATTTCTCTTTCACTGTAGCTCTGATTAGCGTGTTTTCCGCGTCTGTGTGTTCGTAGGAACGTATAGAACATCTTTAAAACCTTTTTACTTGTTGTTTCACTTGTTTGGTGTATTGTTCTAATTATTATTCATTGTTTGCTTCGTGTATGATTGCTCGATGCGTGTGTGGTGATTTATTGATAAGTCCAGTAGGTGAGGTTTACGTGGTGATTAAGAAGTTGTTCTCTGAAGACTAGAAGCTGAGAATTGGAAGCAGAGGATTGGAAGTTGGATACTAAAGGCTTTTGAGCGTATTGCTTTGGGGGAAAAGCAAGTTAAGGCAAGTATAGTTTGGGTATTCATTTTTGTGACCATGATCTTGTGACTTGATTAATGTTTAAGCAACAAACGATAAAAATGGCTTTTTAGCAACTTGAGGATTTATCTGTAAGAGAATCTCCGGGATTGACAGCACAACTGTGAGGACTATATGGCTCTAGCTTTAACTCAGTATGAGGACCTTTTCTAGCTTGTTAGAGGTTACCCTTGTGGCGCAAATGGGGAAAAGCAGACTGTGGATCCCTGAGACTGGTTGTATCACACAGGCTGACTTTGAAAACCTAGCGGCCCTAACTTGTTAGACGAACCTTTGAAAGGATTCATAGTGAACCCTTCCTGCTCACCTTGGGAGTGTTTTGGGGATTGGCCGCCCTGGGCATATGGGTAATCACGACTCACAGTGAAAGTGTACAACCTCTGTAGAGTGTAAAACTATTATAACAGCCGTGCTCATGGTCACGAGTGGCCTTGGACCCTTACAAAATAAATGATAAACACTGATGATAATATTAATACTGATAATGTTGATGCTCACTAATGATTATTGTTTCTTGCTATACATTATTCTCGTTTACATGATCATGAGGTTATTTGGGCTTATGGTAAACTTGTTGCTACTCAATTGCTAAAAAGATGACTCACTAAAAGCTAATCGCAGTAAACCAGTGTCGACTTTTGAGCCTCATGAACCCTATGATATATTTGCTGAGTTCGATATGGACTCACTCTGGCTATTTCCCACACCTCAGGAGAAGTTTAGACTTGTGATCAACCAGTCAGTTTGTTTCTGGAGTGAAGTCTACACCCGGTGTTTGGAGTTGTCTTTTTCCGCTGTGTTGCTCTTTAAGGTATATTTTATACTATTGAGTTATGTTTATTAAGCATTTGTCTCTTGATACTACACTTATCTGCGGCTATATGTGATATTTGACTTCTTTATTTCACATATAGTGTATGTCTAGTTTTGTCCTTAAAACCGGGTGTGGCATGGATGCATAAAGAGTGACATGATGCTCATGGATGAAGAACGACAAATAACAAAGCATTATTGGACATTCGTTGACCGAGTAGGTGCAACGCTCTATTCAAATCACTTGAAAGAGTAGGTGCATATCTCCTCTCTAGAGAGCAAGAACACACTTACCCAACTGCACGATCTAAGGTATAGATGCTCATCCTCTGTTAGAGGCCTAACACCTGCACCTAAACTTACCTTAATCAATTTAAGCACCTAGTAACATTACAAACATAATTAAGTATAACAAAGGTACACTTAATAGAAACTTCAAGTTTAACATGCAAAGGAGCAGTTGAGTAAATCAATCATAGCAGAAGATCTAAAATTCCAAATGACTTGCAAGAGGACATTATGGAAAGCTTATGAAATTCTCAACAAATCATTTATAAACATCACATCATAACTCCAAAGTTTACTAGGTCGAAATTAATTAAACACAGAATTAGGTCAGTGCAAGACAAAGAGCAAACATAACTTTGAACAACTATTACTCATAAACTACATGGCCAAATGCCACCAAACTTTAACAGCAAATAGATATATAAGCTATCTACAACTTTTGTATAAACAAGTTTTACAACAAAATAAAATATCATGGAGGACTTTGCCAAGTCCCCAGATCTGTCCAAAATTGGCAGATTTAGAAAGTTAAATATTTGGAGATGTTACAAAAGCACATTTGGACTAAGCCAACTTTACCAAATCATTACACATATCAAGAGAACACCATAAGTGTGGTGCCAACATCTAAATAAATTCTTTAAAACCATTTATTAATTTATTTAGTTAATTAGGTGAATAAATCAACATATACTAAAAGTACTCCAAAAGGTCTACAAAAATTACAGTGGCTTAGAGTGTCCTACAAAGACTACTATACAAATTTCATGCCATTTAGGTATGTGTAGCATTCCACACAAAAAGGACAAGCCACTAGGGTTTTAAAAAGCATAATTATTGTGCATACTAGGATCAAGAAAAACTTTTTGAATAGTGATTATGTACCTCAAGATGTTACCTTTGTCATTGAAGAGTGATGGTACTGAACCACCCTGTGGAAGCTTCTCTTGCCTAGCCGGTTCTGCTCATGAATGGCTTGTCTTCACCATCTTTGTGTTCTCCTGATCTTGACGTTCTTGTCAGTCCTTGTGCTCCCTTCATTGTCTTGAGAGTTTCTCCATGATGGTCTTTGTCTTGAAGGGGCTTGGTAGAGATTTGTTCACCTTCTTCTACGGAGTGAGTGCTTTGATTATAGATCTTGTTTCGTGGCACTTTTCTTCTTGTTCCATGGATGTCTTCATGATACATGAGTTGTTTTTCCCTAGTGCAAAGTTGTTGAAGTTCATGTATCTCTTTTCTCCCCATGTGAGTTCATCTCAGGACTTCCCAGTTTGACTTTTGAAAGTTTTTTTTCTGCAAGGGTTAGTCCAACAAAATATACAATGTGTACATAGGTAGTTTTTAGTTCAATAACCAAACCAGACTCCATGTCTAGTTGGATTAAGGAAGTCTATTTAACCTAAGCACCATGCTTACGTTAAAAGCCAACGAAAGTATTTTGAGTACTTCCAAACCACTACTTACTTATGATGGACAAAGGTAGTATGCAAGCATTATAGAGATTTACTCAAGTGGTGATGGAAGAGAACATGATTGATGTTTTAGCAAATTGAGCATGCATTCAAAGTAGGGACAACCAGGATAGCAACATGACAGGGGATGTTCTTAAAAAGTTTTCCCCCAAGCTTGAATTTTTTGCAAAAATCAAGATTAGATGAATTTAATTCAATGTTGCATAATGATTGGTTGGACATACCTTGTGTTTGTTATTCCTTTGATCTTTTTGCTCCAGACCTAGAAAGGTTAGTGATAAGAATACCCGAAGGAATATTTTTATAATTATATCTCTATGCTCGTTTCACAAGGGCAGCGTAGCAGAAAGGTGAATACTCATGTTAGGATCTGAAAAGTGCTTATTTTAGGACACTAAGCTTGTCCTTGGGAAACCTTCAAAATGTGTTTTGGTGAAGTGGGTTCCTCTCCAACACCAACCTTAAGAGCACAATGAGATCTGTAATATTTATGATAAACAAGTGCATCTACAACCACCCTTTTGAAATTTTTATAAACAGAAAGAGTGAGGGGGTTGGAGATCTCGAATGTGGGGAGGTTGGAGATCTTGAATGTGGGGAGGTTGGAGAGACCAATTAAATTGGGAGATGTCTCATATGAACATGGATTTAATGAGGTGGTTATGGAATAGATTCCATGCTCATTGATGGCATCTTTGTCTCCAATCTGAATGTTTAGAATTTCACTTAGATTGGTGACTCTTGAATTGGCCTCGTCTAGGGCTTCCTCCATAGATGGATAAGTATCGTCTTCAAAGTCAAAGGGAGTTAAAAACTCACCATTTGAATTTGAGCCAAGGTTGGATTCCATTGAGGCTTCTTCCTTGTCCATCCATTCTACACATTCCTACCAATGTCGTAGCATCTCTTCGTCATCCATGTGGTCTCATGAGTCCTATGGTTTGGTTGTCTTAGTGGATTTCTAGGATCATCATGAGACTTAGGAGGGAGAGCATATGAGAGATCATCGGGGTCAAGGATGGATGGAAAAATGGGTTGAGGTAAGTCATCTAATACGAGCATAGAAAGGGAGAAGATAGAATAATTTCCAAAATTGCTTGGCTCACCTTCTGTGGCATTGCTAGACATGCCATCCTTGTGTCTGTTCCAATGTGCTCTATGGGGGAAAGGTAGTTGAGAACACTTTTTTCTAGATGCCATTCTATTTTTATATTGATCTATCAGCATCTTACAAAACTGGAAGTCTAAGCTATCATCATTACATTGGGGTATTGATGGCTTAGGATTGATAGCTGAACCTCGGGATTGAAGTGGTTGTAACTTAGCTATCAAAACTTCCTCTTTTTGTTCAGGAGAGAACTCCTTTTTTCTTGGGGGGGCTTAAAATGAATTTTAGTCCAGCGAGTGGCTTGACTAGTAATCTTTTCAAGCATGACCCTTGCTTCACTTGTATGCAAATGAAGAAAAGCTCCTCTAGAGGATAAATCAAGAAATTCCCTAGAATCCTTGCTAAGACCTTCATAAAAATGTTAAAAAAGTATTGGGTCTAGAATAGCAAGGTCCGGGCCAATGAGGGTAAGGTCAATAAAGCAATCCTATGATTCGGCAAGAGATTCTTCTTCTAGTTGTCTAAAAGTTAGAACCTCTTTCCGTAGGTCATTCACTTTGGAGATGGGAGAGAATTTTGATAGAAATACATTGAACAGTTTCTTCCAATCTCCTTGTGCATGTTCTACATTGAGTTTATACCAATGTTTAGCTTTTCCCGTTAAAGAGAATGGAAACAGCTTCCATTGGATGGTCTCATCGGACATGCCCTTTATGCGAATGAGGTCATAGATCTGCTTAAACTCTCATAGGTGCGAATATGGGTTTTCCTCACTTTCCCCCAAGAAGGGTTCTTTCTGAACAAATTCTATGAAATCCGGGCTTATCTCAAAACCAGATGCTGTGATAGGCTCTGAATGTTCTGGTGGTCTAAGGTGTGTGCCTGTAGGGTTAGCATATTGATAGATAGGAGTGTTATTATCCATGCTAACAAAAGATGAAAGGAAAAAGAATAGAAGGGATGAGGTGAAGGATAAAAAGAAATAAGGTATGAGAAAAGATTTTTTTTCTTTTTAGAAAATATAAAACAAAAGGATAAAGATAAGAATAGAGATTTTTTCTTTTATGTATATATATATTTATTTATTTATTTTTGAAAAAGGTTAGGCTAGGTTCGTAGTCAATTCAGCAACCGTTACCCTGGCAATGGCGCCAGAAAGCTTGTTATTATTTATTAACGCGAACAGAAAAGATCCACAAGCGCACGGATATCGTTGTAGCTTTCACCCAGAGGATTTTAAATATCGTATCCACAGGGAAACGTGTGAGTCAATTACGTGTTCTAACTTAACCAGAAAAGGTAAATGAGTTGGAAATATAAATAAGGTTGGAACAACTAAAGTGAAAACAAGACTCAAACGTAGGAGAGGACAATCTAGTATGGGGTCGGTAGTAGGAGTATAGAGAGGATAACTCGATCAGGGTTTCTACTTCTAACTTGGGCAGTCCACATCTTCTACTATTCAACTAGGGAATTACTATGGAAGACTGCAAACAGAGTATAAATCTATCACGTAATTATATATCCTGCTATGCCTAGACATGAGAGGTGGACTACAGAGGACTCAACGAAGCTATCACCTTTGCGATCTACCACCGATCCGGAATATAGGGTGCATCTACAAGTAACCCAAGTCTAAGCGCCATGCTTACACTACAAATTATACTCTAACCTAGTCGACTAGATTAAAGTGCTCAAAAGAGACTCACAAACTAGAAGAATAATATAAACATGAAACTTACTTGAATCAGAAGTTGATTGCCAGAGCCTGAGCCATCTCAGGAGCAAGCCCACATAGAGCCCGATCCCACCGAAGTACAAGTTGTTGAAGAGGCATCGACAGGCAAGCACCTCCTCCGAACTCCTCCCTCGCTCTCCATCTCTCTACTATCTAGAAGTCTAGATCTGTTCTAAATTGGGAGTTGAGAGGACATCCATTCAAGGGACACCTCTCTTCCCCAAACCCTAGCTTTTCTCTTGAAGGTGATTATGATGATGGAGATGCCTGAGGGGGGGTCTGCCCTTGCTTATATAGCCTAGTGGGGTGAACCATAGCCCTCTGATCAAACCGACTTGAAACAATGGTTGAGATGCGTCATAGAGGTCTGTTGGATGCCGTCGAACGAAGCGTGCTAACAGGTGGGCCTGGAGCAGGCCGATCGGCCTTACATGTGGGGCTAGCTAGCCTAGCTTAATGCAAGGTGGGCCACTCTTTTGGTGGGTCGATAGATCTCTTCGTTAGCTTTCCATAGAGCCCTGGATAACTGAAAACGGAGTCCGGATGAGGGAGATATGCCCAAATTACTCCGGACTGCTCTGGGAGCCCATTTGCAATCTTCCGGAAGGCGTAACTTTGTTATCTGGACTCCAATTTAGGTGAACCAAAACTCTATTTCATGTGTCTCAACGAGCTCTTCGCAATGGTGTACTCCAATTCATCACTTGAGATACTTCTAATCGGTGATTCTGGTCCTTTTCTATTTTAACCCCTGTAAAACATAGATTCACCAAAACTCATGGAACTCGTTAGTTTCAAACCCAACAACTATGCTTTGTGGTTCATATCATGTCATATCAAGCAATAGTTGATGGATAAAAATGAGCATTAGTGACCATCAACATGGCTCCTTTTCGATCGGCTAGACTAGGATCGAAGCCTTCGTCAAGAGCTCCTTAAGCTTGTCAAACACCTCCTGAGCCTCGGCTATCCACACAAACTGGTCGGTTTTCTTCAAAATACAGTAAAGAGGGAGGCGTCATTTGCTAAGGCACGATATGAATCGGCTAAGAGCCACGAGGCATCTTGTGATGCGTTGTACCCCCTTTACATTTTGAATGGGGCCCATCTAAGTGATGGCCGTAATTTTCTCTAGGTTGGCTTTGATGCCACACTCAGAGACAATGAACCCGAGCAGCATACCCCTCGGGACCTCGAAAACGCACTTTTTGGGGTTTAGTTTGATGCCGTTTCTTAGAGTTTCTTGAAGGTTTTTTTGAGGTTAGCCATGAGTTGGTCAACCTTTTTGGACTTGACTATGATGTTGTCCATGTATGCCTTGATAGTCTCTCTGATGAGATCATCGAAACATTTGAGCATGCATCGCTAATATGTTGCTCGTGTTCTTGAGACCGAACGACATGCTAATATAGCAATACGATCTGAACGGCATGATGAAGGAAGTCATGAGCTGGTCAGACTCTTTCATCGCAATTTGATGGTAGCCAAAATACGCATTGAGGAAGTAGAGGGTTTTGCACCCTGAGGTCGAGTTGACTACCTGATCTATGCGAGGTAAAGGAAATGGATCCTTAGGACATGCCTTGTTGAGACTAGTATATTCCACTCATATTCTCTATTTTCCACTCTTCTTTTTTACAAGAATGGGATTGGCTAACCACTCGGGATGATACACTTCCTTGATGAATCCAGCCGCTAAAAGCTTCGCAATCTCCTCGCCGATGGCCCTGCGCTTCTGCTCGTTGAAGCGACGCAGGTGTTGTTGCACCGGCTTGGAGCCCGGATTGGTCCTCAAGGCATGCTCGGTGACTTCCCTCAGAATGCCTGGCATATTCGAGAGTTTCCACATGAAGACATTGTTGTTTGCATGGAGGAAGTCCACGAGCATGCTTTTCTATTTGGGGGGAGAGGTCGGCACGGATGCGCAACACCTTGCCATCAGAGTCGCTGGGGTCGACGAGGACCTCCTTGGTGCCCTCCATGGGCTCAAAGGCTTTGGCCTGCCACCTGGAGTCAGGCGTGTCTTCGGCCACCACCTCCCTAATGACCGCGAGCTCTTCCAAGGCAATGGTCATAGTGGTCAGCATGCAACACTCTAGGTCGCACTCATAAGCGCGCTGCAAGGAAGTGCCGACGGTGATGACCCCATGCAAGTCTAGCATCTTTAGCTTTAGGTATGTGTAGTTGGGGACGGCCATGAACTTCGCATAACATGGTCATCCCAGGATGGCGTGGTAAGTTCTGTGGAAACCGACCACCTCGAAGGTGAGGGTCTCAGTCCTGAAGTTGGACTTATCCCCAAAGGTGATGGGCGGGTCGATCTGTCCGAGGGGTTTGGCCTATTCCCCCAGAACGACACTGTGGAAAGGCACCCCGGTCGGTCGGATGCGCGACCGGTTGATGCCCATGGCGTCAAGCATCTCAACGTACATGATGTTGAGGCCGCTACCTACATCCATCAGCACTTCACTGAGATGCTTCTTGTCAATGATTGGATCAATAATGAGTGGGTATCGACCCAGATGCGGAAGGTGGTCGGAGCAGTTAAAGGTGATGGTGGACCTTGACCATCAGAGGAAGGCGGGAGTGGTCGGCTCAGCCGCATACACCTCTCAGTGTGTGAGCTTCTGTTGACACTTGGAGTCGTACGCCACTGGCCCACCGAAGATCATGAGGCAGCTGGTCTACTCCAGGAAGGTGTCTTCCTTCTCTTTGACGTCATCCCTCGAGGGGTCTGGCTTCTTTTTCCTGTCCCCTTCTTGGAACCCTTGGACAAGAACTTCTTCATAAGTCCATAGTCCTTGTAGGCGTGCTTGACGGGATAGGCATGGTTCGGGCAAGGTCCCTCGAGCATCTTTTCAAAGTGATCTAGGGTGCCCTCGACGGGCACCTTTTTTCCCTTGCGCTCTACGGCGGCCATGAGCGAATCCTTGAACCATTGCTTGCTCCTCTTCTTCTTCGAGTAGTTAGAGGCGCCTTCACTGGCGTCCCCATCCTACTTGGCTTTGCCTCAAGCGCAGTTGAAAATCGCTCTGGTCGCCTCCTCACCCGAGGTGCGGCTGGTGGCGATGTCAATGAGCTCCTTGGTGGTCCCGTGGGTGCTTGCGCCCCAACTTGTGGACTAGGGACTCACAAGTGGTCCTTGACAAGAACGCCCCGATCACGTTGATGTTGGTGGCCTTGGGCAGCTCATTGCATTGCTGGGAGAAACGACGAATGTACTCATGGAGAGTTTTGCCTGGCTTCTGCCGATAGTTCATGAGGTCCCAAGGGTTCCCAAGGCGCATGTAGGTGCCCTAGAAGTTACCCACAAATATCTTCTTTAGGTTCGACCAACATCTAATCTCGTTGGGCGGAAGGTGCTCCAGCCATGTACGTGCTGAGTTAGCAAGGTACAGGGGGAGGTTGCGGATGATGAATGCATCACCATCTGTGCCACCAGCCTGACAGGCAAGCCAGTTGTCCTTGAGCCATAGACCAAGGTTTGTTTCCCTAGCGTACTTCTCGATATTCACCAGTGGCGATACCGCGCCAAAACGGGCACACTGAGGATGTGCCGGCTGAAGACCCAAGGCCTCGGCGATGGGAGACTCTAGCTCTAGTCCTTGCCACTGTCGTAGCGGCCGCCATGACGAGGGTTGTAATGGTGGCTAGCCTCTCCTCTCTGCGCCTCCCACCCACACATGTGGGCATTCAAAGTGTCACGCAAGTCATGATTGTTGCCGAGGCGGCCATGCACTAGGGCCGAGGCGGCCTTCTCGCCATCGTGCGTCGGCTGGTGTACGGACGCGGCTTTGCCGCGATCCTCGACAAGCCTTTCCCTACCACACGGGGGCTAGAGGATGGATGCGTCATTGTCGTGTCGTGCCAACAGCGCATGCTGGCTAGCATTGCGCCGCCAGGATGTTGAGCTCTCCGCTTGCTGCATCATCGCGTGCTCAAGTAGCGCGCGGATCTCACGCTGGGCCTGGTGTCCCTCAGGTGTCGTGAGCTTCGGGAGCCCTCAGAGTAGAGCCACCGCCATGGCTATGTTCTAGCTCGCCTGGGTGAAGCGTGGGAGTCCATCGTCGTCCTCGACAATTCTCTGTTGCGCGTCGTGGGCACACGCGCACATCTCATCATGGTGCTGTGTGATCTCATGCTCGAGCGCCATGTGGTCTTCCTCCAGATGGAGTCATGTGGTTTTGAGCTCTTGCTATCGCTCCCTCAGTTGGTTCATACATGGGTGGGACGGGGCCTCTGTGCCCGCCGCAGCCCCATGCCCGTCAGGAGGATGCGGGGGAGTCTCATTCCCCCCATGAGAGGTGCCATTGTTGGCACTCGCGACGTGTCCTTCGGGGGTCACGTCATGATGAGGGTCGTCGACGATGCCCGCCATGAAGCATTCACGCGAGGGGTGATAGGTCCCTGACTGGAGATCGTGGAGCGATTCCTTGACGTAATCGGCCATGCCTACAAGCTCGTCATTCACGAATGGTAGATGAAAGCATCGCACCATAGGTGCTCCACGGTCTGCGCAGCGTTGCGTAGACCATAAGGGAATGCCGTCAAGGCGCCCTGGGTCAGGATGTCTAGGTAGAGCGGCTCTCTGCCGGTGAGCTGCATCATGATGTTGACAAAGGAGAAGGTGAGGGCACGTGGGTCCTCCTAGGATGGGTGAGGTCCTAGGTAGACAGCGAGCTGGTGCTCCAACCTCCTGAAGTCAAAGTCGAGAGGCACGAGTGCACTCGGGGTCCAGTCGATGCCATAGCTAGCCATTCGAAGCCTGATGGTGACGACAAAACACGCAAAAGTCCCCTACCTGGCGTGCCAACTATCGGTGTTCTGAACTGTCAACTAGTAAATTTGTGGATTGCACGTTTAGGTTCAGATGGTGTGCTCAGAGGACACAAGGATTTATACTGGTTCGAGCTAAATGTCCCTACGTCCAGTGAGGCGCTGCTCGTGTTACCAGCATTGAGTTTGCAGTAGGGGTTACAAACGATCGAGAGAGGGTCGGATGTCCTAGGTCTCTAGTGAGGATGAAGTGGAGTTGAAGTGCTCCTCTATGTTTTTTTAAAAAAACCCCATGAATGGTATCGGGCCTTTCCTTTTATAGCTCAAGAAAAGGGCCTGGAGTACATGGGAAAAGATAGAGAGAAAAAGGAAAAGAAGAAAGAGAAAAATAGAAGAGAGAGGGAAGGAGTCCTGAAGCTGCGCCACCCTCCTTCCCCCGTAGGTGGGCCCCGGTGGTCCCATAGACGATGATGGGGACGCTCACACGTCATGGCCCTGTCCATCGCTGTAGCCACACGCGGGCGTCATCGCCTGGTTATGGCGTAAGGTGTGGTCAACAGGTTCACTATACGAGGATTAGGTGCCACAGCGCCTGTCCGCTCGTCATTGTTGGGGGCGTGCAAACCGGGATGGGATGTCGTGGCTGCTGGTCATGTAACGGAACCGTCCAAATTATAAGAGCACAAGTACAAAAACAATCACCGAAGTGATCAAATTCTCGCACTTGAGCCCATATAACTCCGGTAGTCTAGTGAAATCATGAGGGATTTCAAACCAACCAACATACAAGCCAAGATCGTAGTGATTCAACATAACAAGTCACATGTTACAACCATTTCACAAGTAATTCAATATACATCGGAGTTCAACATAGTTATTAGAACTTACATTGAAAAGTAGCGGAAGCAAAGTAATTTGAAACTAACATTTAGCTTATTTCAAATACATGCCAGTACCAAGGTCGACTTCCAAAAAAAAGCATTAGAGAGAAGATAACTTAGATGGATCACGCCCGTGATCACACTCCGCCTCTACGGCAGGAGCCAACCAACTCTTGTAGCCGCCATGATACATCACAACCTGCAACAAGTGGGGAAAAAAACCCTGAGTACGACAAAGTACTCATCTAGACTTACCCATCAGAAACCAGAAATAAAGTGGCACCAAGGATCATGCAAGGCTGATATAAGGTGGGCTAGCTTGACAACATTTTGCATAAAAGCTTATTATGGATAAGTAATCATTAATGCTTAAGCATCAAGTTAATTATCATTAACCTGTCATCTATATTAGAACATGTACTAGAGCACTCACTTTATTAGGAGCAAACAATATTAACCATAGCAGGTATAAATTGAGGCAACCTTTCCATCGTTATCCAATTAACCATCCGTTCAATTTAATGGAATCTACGTTGCCACTGCTCAAGTCAAGTGCTCACTAACCGGGAGCGACGGCGATTCGAATCGAATTCCTATTCAGCTGGAGGGGTATTTCTAACACTCACCGCGCAGGCCCCTGCCAGGGTCGCACAAGCCACCTTTTCGTATGATTCAGGAATCGCGGGTCCGAATGATGTCGTGACCCCAAGGGCGACACTCTGTCAGGTGATAGGGACTCTAACCCCCCCTTGGTCTCACGCCAATGTCCCCAAGCACATCCTTTCTCTCCTCCAAGAAGCAACCTACCATTCGATTCCCGGCCTGAACCATATTACTCGGCTTCGCGGTCAGAATGACTTATCCGGCCAACTAAGTGTTAGACTGCGTTCAACATGACTCAAGGACGTACAGCGAATCGGTCCTTAAACGACTCAGACGGGGATAGATCCACACCCAAGACCTCCATGCCTTGTTGCTTCACTATCGTCATCCCGCCCGGTCTCATTTCATTTTATTAACACATGGTTCCATTCCACGATAGCAAATATAGCCAACCGTGCCATATATGAATATCCCTATATCTCGCAGGTGACAGGAAATCACCTGACTTCTACCGCTTAAAGCAGGGCTAAGCATCTACTCGATCCTAGTCTATGTAGGATTCAAGGATTCATATATCTGGACAAGGAATGATATAATGCAGCAAGGGTTTCCAACCAACTCCTACCACTTAATGCAACAATACTTATAACATATATATATATATATATATATATATATATATATATATATATATATATATATATATATATATATATATATATATATATATATAATTGCTTTGAAGATAGGAGGCTTATAATGCTCCGGGGCTTGCCTAGGATCCGACTCAAGTTAGAGTATGTCAGATAAAACCCGCTTGGCGAGCATCCTTCAATCTAGCACTCGTCCGATCCTTTTACCTTTGGGATGGATCCACCAAACACCGTCTTCGGGTTTGGCTCCAACGCCATTTCCTTCACACGTTTCTGCTAGCGTACCTATATGAGATGCAAGATGCAAGTGCATGAATACATAGAAGTATAATGGACAAAGCATCACATACAGTAAGCCAGACAAATACCATAATACACTCCACATGCATAGACACTTCATGTTGCTTAAATAAACATCTCTCAACCTAATATAAAAGATGACAAGCATATTAGGCATGGCACACAAGGTTTCATAAGATCTCATGTGTATTAACTTAACTACCCTCAAAGACATAAGTCACACTTAACAATATACAAGCAAACAACTATAATTGGAATTTATCCATTTCTGGACAAGCAAACAGTAGCTTCATAACTCAATCATATCTGGAGTTTTATAAATCCAAATGACTTGAAAGAAGACATTATGGAAAGCTTATAAAATTATCTACATTTCATATAATATCATCACAGCATGATTCATAAGTTAAACAAGTCAAAAATACAAAATTCCAGAATCTGTTCCTGACAAACAGAGAGCAAGCAATTCTGTACCCTAACTTTAAACAGCTATAACTCCTAAACCACATTGTTAAATGCCACCAAATTTTAACAGAAGCTAGATACATAAATTATCTACAACTTTTGTATAAATAAGTTTCACAACAAAGCACATTATCATGAAGAACTTTGCTAAGTTCCCAGATCTATCCAGAAACCTCATTTGCAAGAAATAATTATTAACTTCCATTGCAAACATATAATTGGGCAAAACCAACTTTACCAACATTTCATACATGACTAATGAACATCAGAAAACATAGTGTCAATTACTAAATAAATTCTTTTAATACATTTTCTTAATTTATTTAGATCATTAGGTGGAATTATGACCACATCATAAAGATACTCAATAAATTCTACCAAAATTACAGGGGTCTACAAATGCTCTCAAAAGTCTACTGTCCAAATTTCAATCCATTTGGGCAAGTATATCAACCTCTATGAAAAAGACAAATAGCTATTGCAATAAATCATGTGAGAGCAAGTTAAACCTAAAACTCAATATTTTCTGTGAACACATGGCCATAGAATGAACTAACATCAAAGAGCAACATCATAATAAGGTGATGGAACAACATTTTCTATTTTATCATTTATATATTATTTATAACCTATTTATTAAGCCATAAACAAGTTAACTCAATAACTTGAGCATACAGTAAGCAATGGCCATGAAATTTATACCACAGTACATCCATAGCATGACAAGCCTACCATAAAAATTTCACATCAATTGGAGCAGCACAACTCAAGATATAAAAATAACAAGCAATATAATGTAAATTCCTTATTTATCAAGGTCCAACCAAAACCCTAAGAAAACAGTGAACAAATAGTGTGTTTAATATTTTTCCTAGCAAGTACATATCATCACAAAATTAACAAAGCAAGAATCACTATTTTTGGGGTTCTAAAACTCTAGATCTTGCTCTGGTCAAAGTTTAAGGCATTTTTAGAGCATTTTTAAAGCTTAAATAAAAACATCAGAAAACATCTAAAAACATGTAACATTTTATGACTCTACTGCATAGGTCTATTCTCAAGGTTTCCAAAAAGTCCACATTTGCTATTTTTGGAATTACCTAGCATGAAATATGGATTTTCAAAGATTAACATGAAATTAAAATTCAAAATCAGAATTAAAACAACCCTAACAAATTCGCTAGCTACACCCGGTCGCGCATCCAAACGAGTCCCCAGCGGCGCTGACGTGTGGGACCTACTGCTCAGCCGGCCCCGCATGTCATAAACACAGACAGAGAGACACAGAGGGAGACAGACTCCTCTTCTCCCTCCCAACGGCAGAGCAGGGGAGGTGGACTCCGGCTGGTCCCCGGCGAGGGGGTCACCGGCGATGGTGGCTAAGGGCGGCACGAGCTCCAACATGCCCTTGCGCACCCGCAGAGCTGCTCGGCTCGGCCCGAGGCAGTCCATAGCGTCGTGGCCACAGGAGCAGGCGACAGCGACGGTGGCGGCCCGGTGGCAGCGGTGTTGGGAGGCGCGGAGACCGACGAGGACGGCCGTGTAGCACCGAGAGAACATGGTGCACTTGCAGCTGGCACCAACCATGCCCGGGGAAGGGCGCAGCGGCCTGGCCGCGTGCATGGTGCGTTGTGGCGGCCTGAGAAGGGGGCGGAACAGAGGACATCGATTCGGCCACCATTGGAGCTCGCCGGCGGCAAGGGGTGGCGCTCGAGCATGCCTAGGCTAGCGCGCATCAGCTTGTGGCCACAGCTTGCCTTGTGACGGCTCGAGGTAGCGTGGCCACGCAAGCCAGCGGCAACTGCGACAGGCTCTCTGGCGGCGGCCGGTCATGGCAGCAGCGGCCATGAGAAAATGGCAGCGACAACAGCCCCTATCGAGCATGTACAAGGCGTAGGGGGAGTTTCCAGGCCGGTGATGGATTGTCTTGGCTGCGATGCGTGAAGCCATGGGGTGCCAAACGGCTCTGCCCGTGGTGGCCATCCATGGCGGCAGTGGCCACGGAGGAGCGCTCAAGCGCGGGAGAGAGCGGAGGAGGGCGAGCGGTGGGGAGTACGAAGCATTCAGGCGCGGCTCGATGTCCCTGACACGTGAGGAGGAGGCAGGGCATACGGCAAGGCGGTGGGGGCACGGAGCCGGGCATGGTCGCCACGCACAGGGCACGCGGCGTCCATTGCGGCATTCAGCCGAACAGGTGGCGTGCAGCGAAGCAGCGAGAGTGGGACGTGAGTTTGGGCCACCTCCGGGCCCAATTTGGACATGAGCCCAATACGAAGTTTGAAGCCCATTCAAAGATCTATGATTTTCCTTTAGGGAGCAAAGTCATTAGAGCTGTAGATTAAGAGATAATCAGTCCCCAAATCACCAGTGTCAACATGTCAAGCTAGGGCTCGGTTTTGGGATTTTGCAATGTCAAACTTGGTTAAATTGATCCCAACTTTTTACATGTTGCACTCCAATAAATTGTTTCCAACTTTAATTTTTGGCTCCACTAGAGTTACTCAACGAAATTCGGAGAACGTGAGATGCCAATGTCGAAGACGATGAATTCTAGACTTAGAAATTGCTAAGTGTTGGAAACAGCCCTAATTCTGACTTGTGGGCCCTTTTTGAGCACGTTCCACACATTTTCATGACTTGACTCTTAAACAAAGTTTGTTCCTTATAAAATTCTCTACAACTTTGTAAAAGGGTGCATAGTCATGCAAAGCTTCTAGGTCACACTTTTGAAATGGTCAAACAAAAGGGTTCTAGGGTCCATATATGGTCAACCATCACTTAGAAGCACATTTAGGCAAAATGATCAACATGAACATTGTTCCATTAAGTGTCCTAAGTGTAGTTAAGGTGTTGTAGTGGCCAAACATACACACCATGTATAGGTTGCACAAAAGTGTAGACCTCACATGCATTGAAACATAGAACTTAAGTGAAATGCTATAGTTGTTTCATCACCATGTTTCAATTGTCTCATGTGTTTGTTTCAAGATACATGCTACACATGTTTCACTAGGTTGTCCCACATGTGTCCAAGATGTGTTGCACATGTTGCATTTGTATGTTGCACAAACACTAGTTCCCATGGGATCTAAGGCATGTTTCAGTTATAATCCAAACAAGCATATAACTTATCATTTCATGTGACTTTTTGATTCCAAACTCTATGAAACTTTTCTAGAGATCAATATAGATAGGTACTAAGGTGAGACACATGAAGATATTGCCATAAAACCACCCGAGCATATATCTTGAAAATGTCCTATATGCAAAGCAAAGGAGTAACATCCAAGTTTAGATTAGACTCAACTCCGTAGGTTGGCCTTAACATCGTCATCTCCACTTAATCTATCATGTTTGAGCTCAAACCCACTACTTAATGAGTGACAAACACCTAGGTGTTACAGGTCACATCGAGGCGTGGTTACACTCCCCTTTCAACATCAGGATCATGTGCGGCCATGCCTGGAGTGGTTAAGGTACGACACGGGCCCTACATGGGAGTCTGTGTTCTCACCTGAGGTTTGGTGCATGTGCAGGGATCAGGCGAGGCGGAGGCTGTACCCAAGTGGTTGGGCGAGGCAGAGCCCTCTCCTGAGAGGTTGGGTGAGGTGAAACTTGTGCCCGAGGGGTCGGGCGAGGCGGAATCCTTCTTGGTTGGGTCGGACCAGGCCGCTGTTGCGCTCATGACCATTTTAGAAGGGCTGAGGTTGATGTCTTTTCACTCATGTTTTATGGGTACCCTAATATTGGTACCCGATAAGTTGGGGGACGGCCTTAAACTTGGCATAGCATGGCCGACCCAAGATGGCATGGTAGGCGCATGGGAAGTCCGCTATCTCGAAGGTGAGCGCCTCTGTGTGAAAGTTTGCTCGACCTCCAGATGTCATGGGTAGGTCGACCTGCCTGAGTAGGATGGCATGGAGCCCGGGTATGACTTCGTGGAACAGAGTGTCAGATGACTGTATTGCCGCTCATGATAGGCCCATGGCGTCATAGGTCTCGGCGTAGAGGAGGTTGAAGGCACTCCTGCCATCCATGAAGACATGGGATAGGCGTGTTTTGCTGATGATCGGGTCAATGACAAGGGGGAAGCGCTCCTGCCATCCATCGAGGGTGATCGTGGTTTCTGACCATTTAAAGAAGGTCGGGCACCTTTGCCTAGAGGGGGCACGTTAACCTCTCTGGCCGTGAGCTTCTGCCGATGTCTAGACTCACAGGCTATCGGTCCACTAAATATCATGAGGCACCCTTTTGGGTCGAGGAAAGCGTCCCTCTTCCCCCCATTATCGGTGGATCCGGCTGCCTTATCCTTGTTGGTCGTCTTGTAGTCACCCTTGAAGTAGCGTTTGATGAGGTTGCATTCTTCAAGGGTGTACTTGACTGGGTAGCCGTGGTTGCAGCATGATGACTTGATTATCTTGTCAAAATTTATAGGGTTGAGCTTGCTAGTCTTCTGCTCGTGTATCTTGTCGACCATCGTGAAGAACTCATTGTCGCGATGTCTCCAGCTGTCCTTGCTCTTTCCCCACCGAGCACGATCTTTTCCCTCGTCTGTGGGCTCGGTGGAAGTCTTCTAGCCATACAGCGGGGTTGGTATCCCTAGAGTACTTGGTGATGTTAGGCGGCGCGTGGAACCACGCTAGGAATGGGGTTTGCCAGATCCTTTTCATGAACACTTGCTGGCCACAAGCGTCCGAGCTCAGGCTACGCCGAGCATCTCGGATCTTGGGGTGTCGACCATGGTTATCTGGGTCGCTGTCACCGTAGTGTTGATGGTCTATGTTTGCCAAGTTTGGCTCACCGCGCCTGGTGCCTTGAGTCGGGTGGGCATCACGGTTCGTGACGAAGGGCCGCGCACTAGGGAGGGCTCCCACATGTGTGCCGCTCTATCCCTTTTTAGGTTGTAGTATGGTTGGCGCGTGGTGCCCTTTGGAGGCGCTGCGTGCGGTGGAGATTGTTACGACACTAGCCTCAGGGTGCCGCCTCTCCATAGAGCTTTGAGCTTGATGTACTACTGTAGCTTCCAGCAAGTCCCGCAGCTCCCTGTGGATGCGCTTTCCCTCGTCGCTTGTGGGTTCAAGAGCCATTCACATGATCATGGCTGTCGCAATGATGTTTTGGCTGGCTCGGGGGAAGACAGGCGTCTCTCCCTTCCCTGTTGGATTCGATCGTACACACACCATGCCTGAACTCTTGTGCCCTCAGCGTTGAGGTGTTGTGGACTAGGGCATCCACTGTCGTGATGTCGTTGGCCTGTTCGACCTCGTGTGCTTTGGCTCGCTCTAGACGCTCTTGCTCCTATTCCGCCTACTCCCCGAGGGTGCGTGGAATCAGGTATGTGTTGTCCTCCTCGCCTTTCGCTACAGCTGCTTTCTAAGAGGTGCAACATGTTGCACTCCTGCACCAGGCGATAGCTCCCTTCAGAATTAGACTCAGAGTCTGTGTCACCTAGGGTCGATGGCAGGAGGTCATAGATGAACTCTGGTTCCTATTCCATCATCCCTACAAATCTAGAGAAGCTAGGTGTTGTCGAACGGTGGTTGCGTCTAGCCAGCTCTTGTTCGAAGAGCGTGGCAGCATCCCTCATTCCTGAGGGCAGTGCGATGTAGGGGTCCAGAATTCAGCCTTGGGTGGCATGAGCTTGCCCTCCCCAAAAGCTAGGCGAAGGCGTTGGCTAGCACGTAGAACATGTGTCGGCTTTGTTTCGGCTTGGGGTCCATCTCGAGGTAGGCGTCGATTTTGCATGGTAGCACATCTAAATCGACGGTTGTGGGGCCGATGTAGGCTGGTCCGAGAATGAGCGTTAGGGTTTACGGCGGTGCCGCATCCCCATCGTGAAGGTGTAGCTGACCTAGGTGCAGCTATGAAGTCTAGGTCCTCGAAGTGAAGAGCTTGATAGGGGAGAAGACTAAAAGCGGGTGTTGGCCCATTGACGTCGATGAATTCGAGGCTTCCAAAGTGGATGCGGCCACCGAGGACCGCACCAAGAGCGAGTCTGACGTAGGTGTAGGGAGCCATCACTTCCTTCTCAATGAGGGTGTGCGACTGTCCCCTACCTGGCACGCCAACTGTCGGTGTTTTGTCACCTGATGAGTGAATTTATGCATATGCTACGCTGCTCTAGGAAGACGATGGTAGCATCCAAAGATATAAAAAAATTATACTAGTTCAGGCAGAGCCCTACGTCTAGTCTCAGAGAAAGTTCGAGTGTGTGTTCCTCAATTGAATGCTCTGAAGTTCTTACAATGGGGTGTGTAAGAAGAGAGAGAGAGGTACGAGAATGGTGAGGGACTGCCCGAATGAAGTCTCAAGAGTCCATCCCCCTAGAAGGAAGGCCTGGCCACCCTTATATAGAGTCAGGGGGCAGGTTACATAAAGAGAGTGAGGTTTCTCCCGACCAAGTGTTGTGAGCCAGAGGGAGGGAGAAACTAGCTAACTTGGCCTTCAAGGAAGGCCATCTTGTCTTGGCGTTAGCGTACATCTAGGTATGGTTGTCGTCATGGTCTTGTGCCCATGTCGCAACATGGCGTGGCGTGGCGTGACAGTGCCAGTCGTGATGGCACTATGGGTACGGTGGTGATTCGCCAACTGTCCTATGTGACGTGAGCTTGCTGTGGCCTTCGTCATCGTCTCCTGTCCTCCCCGTGGCGTTGTGGCGAAAGTGAGGGAGTAGGTAGCCGCCCCTGGGTCATTGGTCGCCTTGCTGGTCGTTGAACCGGTGGCCTCGATCCCGAGCCGTGGGGTCGAGGCCATCATTGGCTTGGTAGATCTTGAAAGTCAAGATCGTGGTCGTGCGCCCTATCCCGTAGTGGGTGGGGCCGTACACCCGTCTTGTCGGGCCATATTCAGATGGTGGGTTATCGTACCGGTCGTCACCGTCTGGCGGTGTTGTCTTGTCTGCGCAGAGTGGCGTAGGGATGGCGTCTGTCCTGACTAAGGGGACTGTTGTCCTCTCAATGCTAGCAGGGTGAGTGGGGCGTGCCTACCCCTGTCAGGGTCGGCGTACCCGATGTCGCTCGACCCCTCCTCACCCCTTCTAGGGGTCAGGGCAGAGGAGAGGTCGTGTGGTGCCGCGTAGCGTGCAGTGAAAGGACTACGAAGAGGTCATGACGGACCTTACGGCTTGGCGCTTGGCCTGGGGCCTTCGTAGCTTAGGCGAGATGCAATTGCTAGGCCTCTGCTATTTGGGCCATAGTGGGCTGCCTGGGCAGTTAACTAATCGGTGTCCTGAGATACCTGGGGTATGATAACCCCGACACTAACCATTTCAGGATAAGTTCAAGAAGAACAGGGGATATACGATTTCTGAGAACATGGGAGCTGCATCAACTATATACCTTTATGATCTTTGGTGATGGAACACACTCAAAAGAAGACCCCAATATTGCATATTTTGACTTTCACACAAAAGTCCGAGTATGGGGAGGATGGTGAGAGCCTCGCTACACATTTCATCCATACCAAAAGCTATCCTGGTTAAAAAAATGATGATGTACCTTGCTACAAAAAAAAAGAAAAAAAAGAAAAAAAGAAGAAAAGCTGAAAAAGTATGATAAAAAGAGAGAAGAAAGAAAGCTGAAAAAAAGAAAGAAAAGTAAAATATATATATATATATATATATATATATATATATATATATATATATATATATATATATATATATATATAAAGGTGAAGAGAGAAGGAGCAGGCTAGCCCCATATGGCCACCATAAACACCAATGTGCCGCCTGACTCCACTCAGTATTGGTTTTGCGCGCATGCAAGCCTTGGTTCACTTTTTATATGCTACCCGCCTTGCATAGCTGCGCTGCGTACATACAAGCTAGTTGTGTATGTGGTCTAGCCTTGTTGCGCCTGAGTCGGTATGATGTGCCTTCTTTTGCTTCAGCCCGGAGGAGTCAACAGCAACCATATATGAGCATGCAGCCGCTGCAACAACTTCATTCATATGCTTATTCGTTCACAAGAATAGCAAGCTAAATTAGATAGCCAACATCTGTTGATATATATAAGGTGCTCTGTACTCTTGTGTTTATAAATTAATAACTTCATTTTTTAGAAGACAGAAGGAAGCATATAGAAGGTGGTGTTTCAAATATCAAGCTTTACGAGAGTTTTTTTAGTGAGTTTGATATTGCTATCCACGCTTCCCACGCAGAGAGTTGCATGTGCTTGATTTATTACAATTCTATTTGTTCTGAATTTTGGTTTAAGCTCGTTTTCGAACATGTACTAAACCTATAGATGGATAATATCTATACTAAACATGTTCACATCTTGATACCTGAAGAGCAAAAACATGTTCTGTTTAGTTGGATGAAATTTTACAATGGAGTTTTAAGGATACATTAGCTTTGTTGTCATCTTATTCAACCCTTTTCTTGTACGACATACAATAACTGGTTGACTTAGCTTCCATATGTCAACCTAAATTTTCGTTGGGTTGTGTATGATATTATACAGTGCTCTTGTTATGTATGGTGCTGCCTCTTGGCTTGTTAGTATAGAACATACCACGAATGATATTTAAGTTTGGGAACTGTCTCCCTGAGTTGGAAAACAAACACCTGTAACTGTAAACAATACCATTAACACATCCAACCAAGCAAAGGCTGCAATCAGTGATCCCACGAATAAAACCCTCATGAGTTAAATTCCATTTCCAATTACATTACCTGAGGACAAACCAAACCCTATCATAGTTCAATTACGAACTGAACGCTATCATAGTTCAATTTCTGCAGCATTCGCAGTTTCTTCTTGCAACAGGCCCGGCAATAGAGGGGGCATGTATGGCTCAAAGAGTGTTATGCTGGGGTTCGGATCAAACTGTAATATATTTGCTGCTCGCTCGAATTCCTCCCGGAGTATTTTGATGGTGAACTTGTCAACTACGCGACCAAGATCATGAGAGATCTCAAACGGATCTTCGATGCATATGAGATGCCTGTCATTTCCAACTCGTCTAGTCCAGTCCTTCCGTTCCTTACTGAAATTTGTGTCAAGAGGACAAGGAAAAGTTATATCTTTTAACAACTTGGTGTCCACTACACAATAAAGAATAAAGAAAATTGAAAAAACTGCTTTGGTTGTATCATCATTTGTTTACAATTTACTAGGTGGGATTAATAACAAGGGATACTATACCTACAGTGAAACAGCTACAAACATATTATACATGCACCATCTAACCATCATCATATTCGCATACGGACCAGGAGAAAGAAATGATCATCACATAAACAGAGCCTTCTGAAAAGAATGATGCCTCAGCAAGGTTATATGTCATACCTGATAATCCTTCCCGTACGAATTGATATGACATCTCTTGTGTAATCGTGCTCATATGCCCAGTAATGGAAAAAGGCCCAGAGCAGCCTTGATATTGTATCTCTGTTGTGAGCACCATAATTATTTAGCTTCTCCACTTGGTCAAAGTAAGCACAGTTATTTTCGTCCACCTTGACATAATAAGTGGCCTCCATTTCCTGGCAATGCATGACACTGTCAGTTTTAGTTCACAAAGTAGTACAAAGGAACATAGATGACCAACGAAAAATATTTACAAAGGTGAATTTTTCAAATGAAAGCATATGTTATTAAGATGTAATAAAAAACAATAAACATGCATATTCTTCTACAATATTGCAGCTTCCGTTCACCTTTCTAAATTGAAACAAAAAAACATCTGCCCTGTCACCTGCCTATCGCGATTAATCGGACGTCTTGAAAACATTGCTCTGGTGACATGGGGAATGAAACCATACACCATTATTTTATTTTATTTTTCCTTTTTGATGCAAGAAGAAAACACAGGGCTACATGCTGGACACAAAGTGCATATTGCAACTTGAAAGTTGAAACCAAAAGCATGATCCTTGTTAGCTACTAAACAAATCATTAGCCATGCAATAAAGTAAAATTATCTAACATCATCAATGCTCTCGACACACTCATAAGGAAAAAAGAAATGTTGTGCTAAACTCAACCAATGACAAGCCTCAGATCCATGCAAGCACTAAATTAAGCAGGAATCCCAGAGCATGCCAGCAATTGCTTCAGTTCCTTCCATCACGCATGTCTACCATGCACCGGCTCATCTAAATTTGTTCCTCATTTGACTACAACCCACATAGCTGGTTAGGAATTTGGGCCATCCAGATAGGCAGAACTGGGCAAGTGAGGGGCATCAAAATGGGGCTCACAATGTTTCTAAAACATGCCGACCAAAACCATCAGCAGTAAGCCTGGATGGCACATCATCAAAAAAACCATTGCAGAACAGTTAGGGGGCGTTTTGGAAGGTATTGAGACTTGGGGAATACAAACTAAATAGTTCCATCTCTTATAGTTGCTATAGATGTGCTCATAATTGAGAGAACAAAAGTGGAATTCTTCTAAATTGGGTACTACAAATAATATGAAATAACATAAGATATTAAAAAAAACAAATTTTATTGGAAAAGCAATCAATGCAGAAGAATAGTAATACAGCAACAAAAATTTAGTGCATCCAACAAAAAAAGTTATTTTGCTGGATCATTTTTTAGCACTTTATGAAGGATGGGAAGATGATGATCTAGTAAAATTTAGTTAGGGTGAGAAGCTGATGATCTATTAAAATTTAGTTATGCAATGCAGGGGAAAGACTACCCTCACGGATTGCACAAAGAAGCAGCTTCTATCTAGCGCATAGACCAAGAAACAACCCAAAGGCCGGCTGCCCTGAATGTGCCACTGAGTGCCCTGTATCTCGCTGAAAGCATCTCAGGTGGTTACATGTATAACTCAGGACTACAGCCGACAAGGGTTCCTTTTTAACCCATGTTTAAATGTGCCCCCAGTAGTCAACTCAGGACCTATGGTGTTACTTGAGCCATGCTAACCAGTTAGATAGCAGGCCCGTTCACAACATATACAAAACAATAGCAAAAGGTGTTGAGCCATGCTAACCAGTTAGATAGCAGGCCTGTTCACAACATATACAAAACAATAGCAAAAATGTATAATAAATACAAAACCTCCAGACATATTTGTTTCAGATCTAGCCTACCCATCTTGTTTGGGACTAAATTTTGTTGTTGTCATTATCTGTGTTACAATAATAAACATTTAGAACCTAAATACCAAGAATTTTTCACAGATGCAAAGTACAAGAAATGCACTACAATCCAGAAACCTGTAGACATGGGAGTATTCTTCGCAGCTGTAGGAGGTGAATGCACATTATCACATAGCTGAAAGTCAAGAAAATAATAAAATTCAGACCATTGCCACGTAAAGATGAGAAATATTGGTAATAATGTGAAACAGACAACTTACGCATAACTAGAAAGTGTTCCTTGGTAAGTTTCATTTACACGTCGAATTTTAGCCCAATGCTTCACAATGAATGCCAACTGCCGTAACCTTCTGTCTATTTGTGCATAATCTCGCAAAAGTTTTGTGTTAACAACTGCTAAAAGATTATTGACGCATATATCACAGGAAAGCCCTGTTTCCGGATCCATAAGCTTCACTATTGGGACCCTTGCTCGAGTTAATGGCTGCAAAATTTCATTAGTTTGGGTCAAAATTTCAGTATACCATTTCAAATTCCTAACCTATATTGGATCCCAACACAATAGTACTAAAAATACAAAAATTTATATAGTAACAGAAAATTCTTGTGAGATTGAGCAATAATTCATAAAGGTCTTGTAGAAACAAATCAGAAGCACTACAAAAGTATTACATGCTACATCAGCACATGGTTTAGCAAAATGTTGATGATATCATTCAACTCAAAACATCAGCTGGCATGTCACAACACAGGGAATGATACCTGGGCTCACCTGAATATTCTGGAGATTTCCAGCTTGGAGAATGTCTGCCAATTTCAATATAATATCAACCTTGCTCATTTCCTTGTCATCAATAGAGAGACAAAGATCAATATCACTATTTGAGAAACCAAAAGAACTGGCACATGATCCATAGAGGTATAGTTTTGAATTAGGCCATTCTGTATTTATCAGTCTGCTCAAAGATGTTAACAACTGCTTCTGCTTTGCAATTTCCTCCTCAGAGGGCATCAAAGATTCAAAAATTGACAAGAAATTAGGTGTAAATCGATCTATGTCATATCGACATGGCCTGTTTCTCCTCTGGAATCTTATTCTCTGGCTTGATACATGATGCCCTCTAGAAAAGTCTGATCTGAAATCCTGCAACATAAAAAAAAGTATGGCTAAATCTTACATACCTTAATGTTGATCTCAAGATTAGTAGATTACAAAATCAGCGGCTGAAGCATAACTGGCAACTGGTTGCTGGCAAGAGTCCTTGATAAAGCAATTGGGCTTTTTCCTAGTCTCCAAGGTGTGAGTGTGTTGTGTGTTGTTGTTTGGGGTTCTTTCCCCTTTTTATTCTTCTTAATATAATGATACATAGCTCTACTGCGTGTTCGAGAAAAAAATATAATGCAGCTCGGCAAACAGCTAAATGCAGTTTATGACACTAGCAAAAACTGCAAAAGTACACCACCTGTTCTTTTGTTCTACATATGGTGAATTAAGATGCAGCAAATTTGATCCAGCTTTAGTAACTTATAGATAGATGCAATTCAATCCATCTTAAGGAATGTTAAAGGGCAGAACTAGATAGAACCAGTCTAAGCTCAAAATATTTTCGTTTGAGGATGAGTGCATATGTGGCCCTGGTTGTTCCAGCTAGAGATTCTGAAAAGCAGCTGGAAAGCTGGATTGAGAAAAGCTGAAGGTCCAAAAGCTTGGTATCTGATTGGCAACCACCATTTTAATTTATGGTCCCTTTCTCTCACCTCCCACTCTTCCTCAATGTACAGAGAAGGCAATCATGGCTGAACAACGAAGGCCCCTAATCAGCTTTGAGTCTCAGCCTGATCCAAGCACAAAAATGGATCTCCCACAATCTCCAATCTTCCTCCCTATTTCCCCTTCCGTTCCTTGCATAGTTGCATGTACGAAAGATTTCTTCTCCCTTCCCACATATATAGGCAGTTATGACTGGGGTCCATGACCCACATCTCCTTGCAGTCATGGCCTCAAAACAGGTTGCCCATGATCCCCTCTATTCCCCCCCCCTATTTCTCATTCAGTTCCTTACACATATGAGTAGAACAACCAAGTGCTCACTGTTGCCGTGGCCACAGTGCAGAGTAGAAAGCCCAAGGGAGAGGTGATAGGGAAAAGTAAACAAACAGGTAAGTTTGTAATGACATGGTCAGTACAAAAATTTGGTGGAGAGTGGATTGTTGGACTCTGAAAATTGGGCAATCTAGATTGTGGAATCTAGAATTAAAATCTAGTTGTTCATTACAGACACGGGTTATAAAAAATAATCCAATTTACCTTACTCCTCGGGATAGTTTTTTCCAATACTACTCCCTTGGCATCACCATTGCCATCAATCACCAGATTTTGTGTCATCTGCTCAATTATAGCATCCTCCCTGTCATCACCATCATATTGTTCATCATGTCCAGCAAATCTAATCTTACTCTTTTCATATGACAATTCAAACTTACTTGCCTCCACTACCACCTTTCCATCAATTCCATGCTCCAAAACTACCTTCCCTATTCTGCCACCTTCCAAACCACTTCCTTGATTCTCCATAATTTCCACTGGACCTGAACTGCCAGCAGGTAGTGTCACATGGTGCAACTCCTTCACCAGTGCCTTACCAAATGTGTAATGGGCGTTCGCATTTGGCACCTTCCGCGAAACATAGCCCTTGTCCTCCCTAAAACCCTGCCACCTCTGCTCCCTTTGTAGAGGATTGGTTAAGCAGGATTCATGCTGACCATGACCACTATGTGGTGCCCTGCCTTCCTGGACTGGAGGCATGTACTGATCTCCATGGAGCCTCCTGCCACCTAAGATAGGAAGTGTATGCTGCTCTCCAAGACACATCCTGCCAAACTGTCCATTGGCATTGATCTCAGGCGGTGTCCGTGACAAAAGACGATCTTGCTGCTGTTCCCTGTACATCATTCCTACAGCCGCATCACCCCCACCAGTAATTGGCATTGAAAGCTGCTCTCCGTGTCCATGAGGCATTCTGCCAACCGCATCATGAACATCTGCAAGAGCCGGAACGAAATCCATTGGACGAGGATTGTACTGTTCCCTACTCAATACCACACCAGATGCATTCCGCGCACCACGGGCAGTAGGTGGTGGATGCGACGGTTTGCCAAACCCTGGAGGCGGCGCCCCCGGCCGAGGCCTCTCCACCCTGACGGCATCCCCGGATCCGAACCCTCTGCCGGCAAGAGCAGCGAAGGGTTCCCCTGGAGCGAATCGGGGATCCGGGAATTCGGGTTGCTGCTGTAAGTGCGTGGTGGAGGTGGAAGACCACCCGAAGTCTCCCCCTTGCGCCTGCGCCGATGCGGCGAAGAGCGGCCCCACGGCGGCGACGGCAGGGTCACTGAACAAGTGGTGCGCCCCCGGTGCGACGGGGGGCGGGGCGAGGAATTCCTCTCGCGGGTGCGCAGAGGGAGGGTTTTGGAGGAAGCGGAGGAGGAGACCGCCGTCGAAAGATGCCGGTGATGTGTGTGTGGCGGTGGATTGCGAGGCTGACGTGTGGTGGCCGCCGCCGCCGCAACCGGAGGAGGAGGGGGCGTCGGCCATCGGCGATGACGAGGGTTTGGGCCGGCTGTCACGATATTTTTTCCCCGCTTGGATACCTTCTCGTTCTGGTTGGTGGGGAAGAATTAGAGCCACTTTGCTTAAAAAAAAGAGAGAGCCGCTTAGGCCCGCTTTGGAATAAAAAAAAATTCTATTTCTACGGTTTTTATTATGTGAAAATTGAACTCTTATAAAGATAAACCTCACTGGCTATTTCTCTCAATACGCAAGCTATGCATCTAGGCAAAGCACTATCACATACAATTAACATCTACTAAGCAAAGCTCTGCTAGCTATTTATCTTAACATGCAATATATATATATATATCATGTTCCTGCATACATATACATCTCCTATTCTTACCGATTAATATCCTAACTCATTTATATTCCTTCTTCGTACCCGCGGCAACCCGTAGGAAATCCTCCTCGCTCTTATATAATTCATGTGTTGTAAAAGGAGCCATAGAGCATCAATACTGCACAAGGATGGCTCTAATAATAACTCGTGAATTAGCTCATGGCATATTATTTTACCAGGTGGGGTTTTTGTCCATGAACTTGCTAAGCCATCCACTAAGGGTGTGTTTAGTTCCATAGATATCTATGGATGGAACATGGATATCTGGACGCAGGGTGTTTGATTGGATGGACAAGCTGAATCTGGATATCCACACTAAGGAATATTCTGAGTAGATGCTGAATATCATAGCCCTAAAAAATCTGACGGATGAGGGTATTCACATATTGATTAGCGCATGTTTTATGTGACCATTAGAGTAGTATAGTGCTAATTAACATATTTTATTTTTAATTAGTGATTATAATGACAAGATTAGTATCAGTGCATATTTATTAGTGTATAATTAGTTACTATTATTTTTAAATAATAGATATTGTTGACATCAAAATTTGGTTCGCTACATGGAACCCCATGATTCAGAACTTACCAAAGAAAGTCGTGATGAGTACAGAATTGGCTGGCCAAGACGCTGATTAGAATCCGCTGGATTTCGGTGACATTGTCATCTCAAGAAGGCTCTGGCAGCAAAAATGGCATCGACTGAGAATAGAAAGACACGTCGGGCTCCGCAGAAAGAGAAGTTTAGAGTCCAAGTTATCTTAATTTAAGATATTTTTTCCAAATTTTATGATCAGTCGTGTTCGACTAGGACTCGTAGTTGGACCTCGGGTATAAATATTGAACCCTGGCTATTGTAATAGACATTTATCATCGATCAACCAAACAAGTACTTTTACTTTTCTGCTTATACTACCCCTTAGGAGTAGGAGTAGAGTAGATCTCGATGAGTTCTTTGGCAAGCAAGCTGCATCTGTTAGGTCCGACCTCCGGTTTATTTGTGAGTATCTGTCCCGACTTATACTTTGTTTGTAAGGCTGCATCGGTTAGGTTTGACCTCTTGCAAGCTTTGTATGAGTTAGTTATCATCAGTAATTGTAAGATTGCATCGGCCTGGCTCAATCTCTTACGGTTCCTGATACAAGTTGTCCTTCGATTCTTATCAAAATTTGTATGGTTGCATAGGTCCGGCTCGATCTCATACAAATTTTGATATGAATTAGTTATCAGTTAAATTTTTTAAGATTGGTAGGGTTTCATTGCTATTTTTAATAGATTTGCTAGTTATCGATCTTGTTATAATTAGTATCTCTACTATTTGTAACAATATCACCCTTTGTATTTGTAACAATATCACCCTTTGCCTGATTAACATTGAAATGAATAAGCTTTGTATCTCTTTCAACTATCGTTTTGTTGCTTTATCCTGTTTATATCTCACTCTGACGATGGTCTCAGCTAGATTAGCTATTTTGCTCTAATCTTGATCGAAGATAGCATGTGGTCAGGACATATTTAATCCTAAGTAAGCTTATTAGTTGATGAAATCTAGTCTAGAACTGTTATTATGGCTACCATCGATCCAGTCGACCCTCACTGTTAGTACTATAGATTGGAAATTATCAAGTAGCAAGTCTTACTTATGGTTAAACATAGCCTCTGGCTGCATGCTATGTTCGCATCGGCTATTTAGCTGATCGCTCGCCCTTTCACGATCGTAACATGCTTTCATAATTCCGTTAAGTGTGAATAGACTCATATTCTTTGAAAATTTAATATGTTATCTTTATTATGGCTGCTATCGATCTAGTCGAACCCCACTGTTAGAGATAATATGTTAGATTAGATAGGTTTATGGATCTGTCCATGTTTAACGGCTAACTGTTTGCATGTTATGAGCCTACTTTCAATGAAATCGGCTATTTTAGCCGATAGCCTGGTCATTAAGGATATACTAGCTATTCATATTATTGTACTTGTTTTTATCCTACTTAAAAGCTAGTGTGTTTTCTCAATTAATATGAATGCTTTTCACGCTTATTCATCACACCTTTACATGCTCTCATGGCCATTGGCTATTAAGGCCTACACACTTGAATATCTGATAATTGCCAATATGCTTATTTTACTCATCATGCATCATGAACATGCTGATATCGACTCTCTAATCGATAGTCTTATCTCATCGGCTACTTAGTTGCACATTTGGAACTGTCTAGAATAACACCAGCATGTTCCACCTTAAATTACTGATCAATTTTCTCTCCTTGTCAATTATAGAGTCAAATTGACTGGCACACCTTAGGTCATGACCATCCGGTCTGGTGTTTTCCTAAGCCTAGGGAGAGCCATGGATCTGCTCCTCGCGGTTTCTCTCGGCTTGCTGTGTTGGCGACGGGGCGATCGTTTTTGCCGTCAACACGGATTGGCATGCCCCATGAAACCACAATCGTCAAACATGAATAACCAGATGATCCTCAAGGACAAGCTTGAAGACTTGCCCGACGAGCAAAGGGCGCTCATCGACAAGGCAGCAGAGGAGTTTCGAGAGAAGTGTCTACTATCTTACAGTAGGACGCGTGATTCAGTTATTCAGAAGACTCCATTGCCAAGAGTCCTCCTACATGGACAGAGCGATCCGAACGAGGAAGCTGAAGTTAGAGTTGCTACCCAGATGGTCCACAAGACTATTTATGAAGTCTTTACAAATCACAAACAAGTGTTAACCAATATGATTGCGTGCCCCTGGCTTGCGTGTGAAACAAGATTGATAAGACAAAGACAACCTATGATAGAACCACCCAATTTATATAAGATTAAGTATGACTATCCCCGTTATACACATTGACACGTGCATGCCATCACTTATATAAATCCAGTAGTCCGTTGAGTACCACGAAGGTCTCGATAAATCAACTTCATAACCAAGATCATACTTGATTAAGCGAATACATATCACATACACAGAGTTTGCAGTGGAAATAATATTACAATATTAAGTTCAAAACTTGATTAGGTAAAACAAGAAAGCTTTGAAATGCTTACAATAACATAAGTTTGAAATCATATTGCTAACTCAGATGACACCCTCCAACAAAAGCATGGATGAGAAGCATATACAGAGTAGCCGAGCCCACTGGCACTTAGTCACCACCTTCAGTAGACATAGCACTTCATCTGCAACAGGGTGGGATAAAACCCTGAGTACTCAATTATACTCAGCAAGATTTACCCGACAGGAGAAAAATAAAAGGACTCCAAGGATATACACAGTTTATTTAGTGGAGCTAATTGGATAGCATAAGCCTTTGCAAAAGAACTTACTACATAAGTCCTTACTTTCAATGTTTTAGCATCAAGTTCAGTGAAGCCAATTATAGCTAAGTTTGCATCTATCCTATAACAATCATTTGATTAATAAGCATCACAGTAGTAACCATATTCAATTATCATGATCAACAGAACCATCATGTTTCATCAATTATTACGACTACCAGACAGTGACCAAGTTTCTCACTAATCAGGAGAGATGGCAATTCGAATCGATTACATCCAGCTGGGTAAAGCCCGTATCACACACCCCCACGAGCCAACAATGCTCGTGTGAGTCACCATTCACTCCATTCAGTGGTGAGTTTGGACCTTTTTCGCATAACTCATGGTCTTGCATCCTCACATGATTGCCCAAAGCCCATAGCAAACATGGTCTTGGATCAATCTCCTTCCTTCAAGCTTCCCTCCTAGCAATGCTCATGGTCCAAAGACTCATCTCAAATGAGCTAATCACGGTCGGAATGAGTTATCAGACCGTTACGTTCAATCTCAACCAAGGTCCGACAACGAAGCGATCCTTAAATGACACAGACGGGTTCAAAGAATACATGCCTAGCTAGCATCAACAACAACCATAATAGCACTGGATCCCGTCCGGTCTGTAGTTATCTATTATCACATGGTTCTTTTCCACGATAGCAAATATAGCCAACCGTGTCTGAGTAGCCTCCTAAATCTCACGGATGACAAGAATTACCCGACTTCTACCGGTATAAGCATAGCTAAGCATAGAGTGACTTATACAAACTAGTAAGGTTGTAGGTACATATGTTGTGGACAAGGTAAGTTATGCAGCAACGGGTTTTAAATCAACTCTTATAACTTAATGCACAATACAAAAGGTATACTCGAGTGAATTTTAAAAGAGAGATAGGAGTCTTAGAATGCTCCGGGGCTTGCCTAGGTTTGAAGCACAATGTTTGTTAGTTAGTTAGCTTCATCTTCAGGATATGATCAACCATCATCTTAATCTTCTAGACTTGGTCATCAACATCGTCTTTTGGTTGGTTTCAACACCACGTTCTTCACCTTATCGTCGTGCATCTAACTTACCTAAATGGTATATGCAAGATGCAATACATGAATATGGAGACAGAGTGATACATGATACATTACAATTTGGCAACAAAACAAGCACAAGGTTACACTAGATTAAACATAGGCACTTAGGTGGATGATGATTAACTAAACATCACATAACCTGCTAAGTTACGATAGCAAAGCAAAACCAAGACACTCTTATGCAAGCTAGCCATATCAACCATGATAAAGGTTCTAGCAAGGTGAGTACAAACATTACTTTTAATGACATGCATACAAGACCATCTATTGGCTTAATTAGTTAATCATTATTAAACAACAAGGTGACTAGTTGGTTTAGGTAGATTAACTCAATATCGTCAAAGACATGAATCACACTAGCAACCATATCAACCATCAAGTTAAAGTAATCAACTTGAGCAGGGTAAGTTCTGGACTACAACACAACAGTCACTTGTTTTGATCATAACTGGAGTTGTACGAATCTAACAAAAGTGTTCCTAAACTTTCTGGAAAGCTTATGAAATTGCCTACAACTTTCTTATTATCATCTTGAAATGATTAAATAGTTAACTAAGCTAAAAGCATAACCTTTCAAATTTGTCCAGCATATAAGTACAACCTAACAGAAAATTTATAAAATTCATAACTCCCAAATATGTTGGCCTAAAATCATAAAATTTTAAGATAGCAAAGATCAACAAGTTACCTATAACTTTTATATAGACCACAACTGCAGAAAACATACATTATGGAAACAACTACTTAACAAGAACTGCTCATGCAGCCAAGACAGCACTCAAGTAAAATCAAGTGCATGACTTGACCCACTACAAGATCACACAAGAGAAACTAGTTACATGGAACATAAATTACTATCATATGGCTACTTATCATAAATCAAAGTTGATCATGAGATTCATGAAACATACATGGCACACATGATGCATCCAAAGTAAAGTTGAGCGAGACTCTATAAGCTACATCAACACATGCCTTATAAGTTGTTACAAAAGGCATATCTATAACTCTTATAATGCAAAACCCAACTACCTAGTTCTCTTGACATGTAAGGCATCCACCTTAGCAGTCCACTATCATTTGCCACTAGCAATTTCTCTTGACATGCAAGGTGTCCACCTCAGCAGTCCACTATCATTTGCAATTAAAGTTCACTAGCAGCAAAAACCCACTACCTATTTCTCTTGACATGCAAGACGTCCACCTCAAGCAATCCACTATCGCATCCACCTTAGTAGTGCACTATCATTTGCCACTAGTAATTTTTCTTGACATGTAAGGTGCCCACCTCAGCAGTCCACTATCATTTGCAATTAAAGTTCACTAGTACAAGAATTATGATATCCACGTCAGCGAGACACATCATCCACCATGGATACAATCTTCACGATTATGCTAATAAATCTATACATATAATATATCATGGTCCTGCATTACCAACACCATACATATATATCTTTTAATTCTTATTAGTTAACATTCTAACCTATTTATATTCTTCATTCATACCCGTGGTAACGCGCGGAGAATCCTCCTAGTTTACTTAGATGATTAAGACCTAGACATGGAGAAACATATATATTTTAATCATTTTACCCAAGAGGTTATATCTAAGAAGCAATCAAGATCCCATACATGCATTCACCAAGAAAGGTTTAATTAACTAAAAAGCATTTTTAGTGTTTATTAACTCAAGTTGATTATGATCATAACAAGATGGTAATTACTTTGCCATGAAACAGCAAGGGGTGAATGTGTTTCATAGACTACAATCAACTCCAAAATTACATCCAAGTCTTATTATGATTTATGCTAATCATTTTAATATTTATTAATTAATTAACTAAGCATATAATTAAGGATATAATTAAACATCATCAAATTAATCCTAAACTTTTTGTGTAGGTTGATCTTAGCATAAAACTGTTACACAAAAAGTTTCACAACTAAAGGATATTTATTTTAGCCTACAAAAATCATAGAACAAACATTTATTAATTAAAATAGCTAATTTTTAATCATCTAAAAACTATTTATTTTCTTGGTTTCATATTTTTTCTACATAGAGTACATCATGAAGAGACTACACAAAAAGTTTCATGATTTTATAAGACTCATAAAATTAGTTATGAAATTCATAAGTTTCAATCAAAAAGAGAAAAAGAAAAAAGAAAAAGCTTGTAGCATACTGTTCATCTGAGTCACGGTCTGTGCAGATAGCCCCCTAAAAAAGCTTCTATTTCCACATGAAGTCCCTGGTCCTGAGTTGTAACACCCTAAATTTTTCAGAATTACAAAATAGTTAAATATGATTTATTTGTGTAATTGAGTGTGCATTTAAATATAGGGAATAATAAATTTTTATGAAATTAAAATTAATCATAAGGTTAGCAACTTGTTTTTGCACTCATGCTGTTGCATTATATTTTGTGTGATGACTGGTTTTATTCAAATGGCAAAAGGATTTAAAAATCTCTTGAAATTGGATTTGGAAAATCAATTTAGGAAATTAAAAAGGGATTCTTATTCATTTCCCTCCCTCCCACCAATTCGGCCCGTTGGCCCGTTGTCTTTCAGCCTGCTCGCCTTCCCCCTCTCCCTCCTTTCTCCCTTATTGGGCCGGCCCGTCGGCGCTGGTAACCGTCGCTGCTGCTCTCTCCTTCCTTTCCTCTGCGACTAACCGCCCGGGCCCGCTTGTCGGCACCTCCTCCAACCTCCTGCTTGAATCGGACGCACGCGGCCGAGGAGAAATCACCGCTGTCCACGTTCGCTCCTCCCATCATGGGAGCGTCTCCCCGCGCCTGGCCCTTTTAAATGGAAGCCACACCCGATGCCGCTCCCTCTGTTGCCCTTCCCGCTCCATTTTCACTCGTTTGAGCCACAACCGCAGCATCGCAAGATCACCGGAGACGTCGTCCGCTCCTCCGTGTCGCCATCGTCTTCGAGCCGCCTTCGTCTTCGTTTTGCCACTCGGTGAGCTTTGCCCCGCTCCCCTCTTTTTCTCCGTCCACCTCCCGTGTCGAATGGTGGCCTATAGGGCCGTTTTACGCGAGTTCCGGTGAGCTTCTCCACTACTATCCATGGCGGGTGCCCCTCGTGTCTTTCTCCGGCCGCGCTAAAGGCCTAAGCATGTTCGCCTCATTCCCGTCTATCCCCTCATGTCTCTATCTTCTCGAATGGTGGTCTCTAGGGTAGTTTCTGCAAGCTCCGGCGAGCCCTCCGCCGCCGGCCATGGCGAGCACGCCGCACGGGCCACCCGATGGCCGCGGTTTGTCCCGGGGCGAGTTCGCTTTCTTCCTCGCATCGTCCCGGTGGTGTCGATGATCAAAACCATGGCCCATAGGGCCCTAACTAGTCACGCCGGCGAGCTCTTCACCGCCGTCAATGGCAGCGCTGCCGCCTCCACCCCTAACTCCGGCGGCCCTGTTCTCTTCTCCCTCCGAGAGCTAATCGTCGTCGTTCATCTCTAATCTTGTGGCTCAGGATCACCCATACCCCTTCGGTGGGAATTTTGTTAAAGAAACCCCCAGTTATCTGTTATTTGAACCCGCCGTCCTTGGCATATTCCCAAAATACGCATTCCCATTTTGAAGACGTAGTTCCTCCGGTTTAAATGAAAAATACGTTTCCAGATTAATTACAGATTTGCCACTACAGTAAAACACTTATAAAATCGTCGTTTTAGCTCCGATTTGACCCGTTCAACTTGCGTTAGTTTCATAATTTCATGATCTACGCAATAGTGCTACTGTTAGACCTGTTAGGAGCTTTTGAATTTCTCGATTAAGTCTAGTTTAATAGCTAGCTTTTGGAACCGTAAATAGCTCGTAACTTGTGCGTTGTAACTCCTTTTTTCATACAATTCGCGTCGTTGTGATCATAGCGAGACGTAGATGATTTTGGTAAACATTTTATATAGTTTTATTTATTATTGGTGTACTATTCTGCTCTGGAATGCGTGTTGTACTTTGTGTCGTTCGAGTTCAGATAGTGAGGAGTACTTTGGGAATCCGGACACGTATGAGGAGCAGCAGGACTAGCAGCAGTTCGTGAACCAAGGAAAGTATAGCATGGGCCTACCTTGTTGTCCTATTCATTATATAATACACTCATTATGCATGTTTCTAATATTGCTCTACTATAAGGACATCCTAGTCTTTGATGACTTGTACCTTGATCCCTATGGGTTTTATTTGCATATGGGTAGAATGCAAGTGCTCTAAGTAAACATGATCTACACCATGACTGATGGAACCAATGGATAAACATGATGGTAACAGTGGAACTATAGGTTAAAGGTGCAGATGATGTTGATCATGTTGCCCTAAACCCTCCGTAAGGACTTATCTGTAGGGTAAAAGCTGGGACAAACAGTGCAACCATGAGAGTTATATGGCTCTGACTTTAGCTCAGTAATAGGATCTTTTTTAGCTTATTAGAGGTTACCTGAAAGGGCGCAAGAGGGGCTTGCCACTTTGGGTATAGAACTGCCTCTATTCTGATGTGTATAGCCTGCGGGAATTGTGCCATCGAAAGGGGGGTTCTCTATATCTGTCTGCCGAGGAAACCTCGTGGCCCTAACATGTTAGAAGAGGCCTATGGAAGGCTTCATAGTGTACCCTGCCTACTCACCTTGGGAGTGTTAGGGGGTCGACAGGCTCCGGGCATATGGGCAACATGACTCACGGGTAGAGATGCACAACCTCTGCAGAGTGTTAAAACTGTTATAACAGCCATGCTCATGGTCACGAGCGGCCCGGAAAACTCACAGAATAAATGGTTACTTGCCATTTGGATGACTTATGACGATGATGATGAGATTATACTGATGCTCAATTACTCTCCTTAATTCTAGTAGGTGATCATGTGGGTTAAACGGGAGCTTAAGCATAACTTAATAATAATTAATAAGGAAATGATGATCTATTAAAAGTGCTAACTGCAGTTAACTGTGTCTATCCTTTTAGAGCCTCATGAATCCTCATACTATACTTGCGGAGTACGAGTGTACTCACACTTGTTATTATTTCATTTTTGGATAAAAATCCCGGATGGGTAACAGATGATAGTTTCTACGAGGATTTCCCTGAAGAATTCTAGGTTTGGGTCAACCAGTCGGCCTTCCCTGTGGAGCAGATACTTCGTTTGAGAGTGTTATTTACTTTTCCGGTTGTTATGTTAAGATCTACGTGATGTAATATTGTGATGTATGTACATGGTGATGATACTTTTGTTAATTTATTGGCTTATGTGTGCGACTATTCCTGGGGCGCACATAAGATGTATGCACTCTATATTGTCCTTTAATTGGAGTGTGACAAATTGGTATCAGAGCTGTGTCGACTGTAGGACGCAAACATAGATAGAAATGGTCGTTTCTAGGATTTTGGTTTTATTTATTTACTTGCTACTATCTCAATCTTTGTATTTTATTAAAATTTTATGCTCTATTCTTTATTCTATTGCATAAAATATTGACTCTGATAATATTTTATATCAAAACTATAGATGCCTCGCCTCAGTGCAGCTGCCTACGTCTCCCAGTTTACTCCAGCAGCACCTGCTCCACCAGCACCACCAGCAGTACCACCAGTGGTGCCAGAGGTCGTCCACATCACCGACGAGGAGGAAGAACTCATGGAAGTGGAGGCATCTTCAGCTATTGCATCAGATGGACCCGCTTCGACCCCCGTGGTCGTACCCATCCCACCAGTGGATGCGCCAGTCCCTGCTGCTACACCTCCACTAGCTTCCCAGGCCGCTTCTGCACCAACACCAGTGCCTTCCCCAGCTGCTCCAGAGAAACCAGAAGAAATGGGGTGGACCACCAGAAACAAGTTTAAGGACGCCTCCGAGGACGCCCATTACCACAACCTCCTCACCACCATGCTGGCCGAGTACTACCCAGATCTTGTTGCTTCGGTGAAGTACTACTGCGCAGAGCACCAACATCCAGTAGAGGCGACATACTGGAAGACCAATGTGATCATTACCGCCTAGAACAACACCGACCAATCCCAAGATGTCGTGACTACCCACAGCCACTGGTCTAGGCGTGCCAGCGCCTATGATAGCATGGAGGATGCCGCGCAGGAGGTGTACCTGCACTATCATGGCCGCCGATTTGAGGACATGCAGGGTAATCGCTACAGGTTTCTTCCATGCTACGACCCGGTGGAAAAGACATGGGCGGTGTTGGCTCCTTCAGCTTCTGATCCAACCATGGACACCGCAGTGAGGCACCTCAGCGCCATACAGGAGGCCAACGAAGCACATAAGGACGAGCTTCGTGCGGCGCAGAAGTCTGAGAAACGCCTTCAGAAACAGATAGATGAGATGGCCGTTTAGCTAGGACAGCCTACCATGTACAAGAAGAAGACCAGGGTGTTCACCATGGTGGATCACGCTCCTTAGATGATTGCAGCCTCGTCAAAATGAATGTGTTCTAGATCGAGAGTTATGTTAAGTTTATATTTTGCAGCCTCGTCAAAACGAAAGTAGCTAAACATTACACAGTGCAACGACCTGGAGAAAGTCTTGTATGCCTCAGGCCAACTTCAAGGAGCTGCTCAGGATTGGTGGGAGTCATTCCAGTATGGATGTCCAGAGAATGCTCCAGAGATCACATGGAATGAGTTCACGGAGAACTTTAGGTCCTATCACATTCCTGAGGGACTTATTGAACTGAAACAAGAAGTGTTCCGAGCTCTCAAACAAGGGTCCATGTCTATGGTGGAGTACCACGACAAGTTTTCCCAACTATCGCGATATGCCTCGGCTGAGGTGGCTAGAGATTGTGACAAACAGCGCCATTTTCTGAAGGGACTGTATGATGGACTCCAACTGCAGCTGATGTCCAACAAGTATGCCAGTTTCCAAGAATTGGTGGATCGTGCCATTGTGATAGATAACAAGCGTAAGGAAATGGACCTTAAGAAGAGGAAGCTCCAGGGACAGGCGTCGGGTAGCAACACTCGCCCGCGAGCTTTCCCACAGCAAGGTTTTCTACAAAGAAACCAAGGGCCACCCAACCAATAGAATAGAGGCCACTACCCCCAGAGGAACCTGAACCAGTAGTATCCTCAGTACCCACAGCAGTTTGGTAACCAAAATCAGTAGCGCCCCCAGCAACATCAAGCTAGCAACCAAGCACCACGTCAGGGAGTGCCTAACAATGCCCCAATCAAGAGTGGCACTCCTAGCAACCCCAATGCATGCTACAACTGTGGAGAGGTGGGACACTATTCGTACTAGTGCCCGAAGAAGCAGAACCGGCAGGCCCCGCAGAACCAGCAGAGTAACTAGAGGCCCAACGCTCAACCTCCGTTCACCGGCAAGGTGAATCATGTGTCGTCTGAATCAGCTCAGGAGGCGCCTGAGGTTATGTTGGGTACGTTTAGCATCAACTCCATCTCCGCTACCGTACTTTTCGATTCCGGTGCCTCGCATTCTTTCATATCACAAGCTTTTGTTAGAATGCATAGCATACCCTTGTGTGCCATGAAGGATCCCATGTTAGTAAATTCACCGGGGGGTAGCATGCCAGCAAACTATTGGAGCCCTTCTACTAGTATATTCCTAAGGGGGTAGCTTTTAAAGTAAATCCAATTATTCTGAGAACCGCTGGGATTGACCTCATCCTAGGAATGGATTGGATGAAGCAGCATAGAGCAGTGATACAATGTCAGGAGAAATCCGTTGTTGTGACAGCTCCAAGTGGTGATAGAATTTGTGTCGAAGTGGAAGTGCAAGCTCAACCAACCGCCACCGTCAACCAGTTGAGCGATGTTGCCAACCAGGAGAATCAGGTGGTGGATGAATTCCCAGATGTGTTCCCTGATGAACTACCAGGTATGCCACCCGATCATGACATCGAATTCCTTATCGAGCTTTTACCTAGAACTGCACCCATAGCTAAGAGACCATATAGAATGGGGGTAGATGAATTAGAAGAACTAAAGAAACAAATTAAGGAATTGCAAGAGAAAGGTTTTATTCGTCCTAGTTCTTCACCTTGGGGAGCACCTGTTATATTTGTTGATAAGAAAGATGGCACACGAAGAATGTGTGTTGATTATAGGTCCCTTAATGAAGTCACAATCAAGAACAAGTACCCACTCCCTAGAATTGATGATTTATTTAATCAGCTGAAAGGTGCTTGTGTGTTCTCAAAAATTGACCTCCGTTCTGGATATCACCAACTAAAAATTCATGCATCTGACATACCTAAGACAACATTTACTACCAGATATGGTCTTTATGAGTATACAGTGATGTCTTTTAGACTGACAAATGCACCTGCATACTTTATGTATCTGATGAATAAAGTATTCATGAAGTACTTGAATAAGTTTGTAGTGGTATTCATAGATGATATCCTAATATTCTCCAAAAATGAAGAGGAACATGCTGAACACTTAAGACTAGTCTTACAAAAACTCAGGGAACATAAATTGTATGCTAAAAGGAGCAAATGTGAGTTCTGGCTGAAAGAAGTATCTTTTCTAGGACATGTGGTCTCTAATGGTGGAATAGCCGTAGATCCCACTAAAGTGCAGGATGTGTTAAATTGGAAAGCCCCAGCCAATGTTAGTGAAATCCGTAGCTTTTTGGGATTGGTTAGGTACTATAGGAGATTTATTGAAGGGTTCTCTAAGCTAGCTAAGCCTATGACAACCCTACTAGAGAAGAATGCCAAATTTGTATGGTCAGACAAATGTCAGGCTAACTTTGAGGAGCTAAAGAGAAGGTTGACAATAGCCCCAGTGTTGACCTTACCTGATTTAAATAAGAGCTTCTCTATTTATTGTGATGCATCTTGCCTAGGTCTTGGATGTGTGCTTATGCAAGAAGGAAAGGTGGTGGCATACGCATCCAGGCAGTTGAGAAAGCATGAACTGAATTACCCAACACATGATTTGGAATTAGCCGCAGTTGTCAATGCCCTGAAAATCTAGAGGCATTATTTGATCGGACATAAGTGTGATATCTATACTGACCACAAGAGTTTAAAATACATTTTTACTCAGTCAGAGTTGAATCTAAGGCAACGTCGTTGGCTAGAATTGATTAAAGATTATGATCTGGAAGTGCATTATCATCCTGGAAAGGCAAATGTTGTTGCTGATGCACTTAGCAGAAAGAGCTATGCCAACAGACTTCAGTTGACATTTATACCAGTAGAGTTGCGAGCTGAAATTGAATATCTCAATTTGGGTCTTGTCAATAATGTAGTGGAATTGGCCATAGAGCCTACATTGGAGCAAGATATACGCAAGGGACAGTTGGAGGATGAGAAACTAAAGGAGACTAGTATATTGCCCGTGCTAACGCTACGTTATCATTTAGAAACACAAATCATCCAACAAAAAGCATAATAACTAATCTAACAAAATAATAAGCATGATAACTCTATCGATAGTGAGATGGCCTACACTATAAAAATATTGGTACATATCACTTTAATCAAATTGGTTGATCTGCTACACTGCTAATCACTAAGCAACTGGTGTGATTAGCTTGGACAAATTCTAAAACCTCCTTCCATCCCCAAATCTGGAGCAAATCAAAAACATTTCTTTATATTCTTAAACACCAAGTACAATTGCTTTAAATTTACTGACAATTGAATTTACTGATCTTTAAACCCTAAAGAGAAAGAAAAAAAATTCAAACACTTGCAACCAAATGAGTAAAGGATAGTGGTGATTCTACAAATAGCCAACCATGATGAGCAAAAGAAAAAGGAATAGAAATCAATAAAACTTTCTGCCAATAAATCACCATGAAGCAAGAAATGACGGTAATGAGCTCACCTCCCAGCTCCCACACGACCATGGTATCCTGGTTGGTGCTCTTCCACGATTGGCATGTGTGGATGCATCCACCGCGCTCACACCGTTGCCACACATCCCTCCTGAGACCCACACGGGCTCATCCTGTGTCATTTTTTCCCTTCTCCTGGCAACTAAATGCCACCGCTAGGGAACCTGGTGGCGGCGAGCAGTGGATAATCAAGGAAAATTTGTACTACTAACCTCTGTAATGTGGTAAAAAATACAATATACTTATATTGATATATCAATAAAGGATGCCACAATCTCATAAATAATGTTATATTATATTAAAGATGAAATTTCGTTAATACTTAATTATAAACATAACTAAACTCTAAAAATGAAATCAAACATTGCCTTAACTATGCCGTGGAGGATGTGGCAAATCGATTTTTAAAACATCAGCTAATTGTTGGACAACAACTGTACTAATTAAATTGATAAATTCACTTACGCTTTCTTTTTCCCCTTATGTGCTGTACCTGAATTGCTATTGCCGTCCATCATAGTGCGGATGCTGCAGTGCTGATCGGTGAGATAAGAGAATAAGAGATGAGGCATTCAGACTTTTATAGATAGGTCACTCGCTCACTCGTCATAAGATGCCTCAGGGTTTAGTGGTTCAGGCATTCACGGTCTCACGCCTGAACTGGATGGTGGAAGCAGGAACCAATAACAGGATGGAAGTCGGAGTTGCCAGGCAGTAGAGGAGTCACGGACGAACTGAATCATCGATCGTTGGAGTGTACCGGCCACCAGTCATCTTCTACCTTCGTCGTCGTCGGACAGGACAAAGGAGCAGCCATGGCTACCTAGTTTGGGGGCGCGGGGGAGGACCACAGGAGCCGCGCTGTCCAGGTCGCCCCGCCGGCGGAGGAACCCTGTGCCATGCACGTCTCGCGTTTCCGCTCGGGACGGGAAGGGGAAGCTGCTCAGCGGCCTTGCCGCGTCCTCGTCCTACGATGCCTCTGCGCTGGCGGAGGAACCCTAGCGGCGCCCCTCTGCATTTCCTCGCGACTCGGGACGAGAAGAAAAGGCACGGATGCGACACCATGAAAAAATTGAATCGTTTTCTTTCCTAACCAATGGCAGGTAGATAATTCCTCGGAAGTATAGGGATGAGGAGGATGATACATAAGATCCTATCCGTTTAATTTGAGTGAGCAAGGAGAGAGAAGAGTTTAAAGCAATCTGGATGGTTTGTTTGTACACTGTTATTTTTCTGGGTACAAATTTTTGGGTGAGTGAAGGGAGACTATCTCAGTAGGGGAGTTTTTGTAGTGTGGATTTAGCGATGAATATGTTGGTGCATTAGTAGGGTAGATTGCAGAGCATGTAGTGGTTGGAAAGGCACCAGGCTTCAGGTTGGATGAGAATGGTACTCTATGGTTTGGAAAAAGAATATGTGTACCTAAAGTGAAAGCTATCCATGATACGATTCTGCGAGAGACACATGATTCTTCTTATTCTATACACCCTGGAAGCATCAAGATGTACTTAGACCTTAAAGAAAAGTATTGGTGATATGGTTTGAAAAGAGATGTGGCTGAGTATGTGACCATATGTGATACTTGTCAAAGGGTGAAAGCTGAACACCAAAGACCTACAGGATTGTTGCAACCAATGAAAATACTAGAGTGGAAATGGGAAAAAGTTGGTATGGACTTCATTACTAGATTACCCCGCACTCAACACGGATATGATTCGATCTGGGTAATAGTGGATCGACTTACTAAGGTAGCCCACTTCTTGTCGGTCAAAACCACTTATAGTGGCGCAAAGCTAGCAGAGTTGTATATGGAGAGAATCGTGTGCCTACATAGGGTTCCGAAGAAGATCGTGTCTGACCGAGGAACTCAGTTTACATCGCATTTTTGGCATAAGGTATATAGTGCTTTGGGAACAAAGCTAAATTTCAGTTCTACATATCATCCCCAAACTGATGGACAGACAGAAAGGACCAATCAAATCTTGGAAGATATGTTGAGAGCTTATGCTTTATAGTATGGTACTAGTTGGGATAAGAGTTTGCCATATGCTGAGTTTTCATATAACAACAGTCACCAGAAAAGTCTCAAAATGGCGCCATTCGAAGCTTTATACACTACTAGAAATGTGTTCATCAATGACGATTCAGTCGTGACGCTTACAAATTTCGTCACAGAACAAGTGATTTCTATGACGAAATTTCCAGCTTCGTCATAAGTAACAAGTGACGGAGCTTTGGCACGAAGAATAATGACGAAAACAAAAGAATCATCATAAAACAACCAAACTAAATCGTCATAGATCGTTTGGCTCGTGTACCACCTCGAGGACATGGCGCCATGGTCCCACCAGCAGGTCCCACCTCGAGGACGTGGCGACGTGGTCCCAACCTCGAAGACGTGGCGATGCGGTCCCACTAGCGGGTCTCAGCCTGAGGACGTGGCAGTGAACAAGTGGGGCAGTGTGGCCCACACGGTCCAGGTGGACCTGCATCCTTCCGCCTCCCTTTTTTTGCCAAAAAATAGCACACGCAGGGAGATTCGAACCCGCGACCTGCTGCTAGACATGTTGGTGCGTTACCACTGGAGCACTCGCCGTTTTGTGATAAAGGCATGCATGTTTTTCTATTTGTAAATGTATAACATGATAATTGATGATTTTTTCCTAAAATTTTCTAAAATCATTCTCTATCAATTTATTTTGTTGGTTTTGTCAATATATACATCTGAAAAGTTTGAGCAATTTAAATTTTGAATTTTAAAAAAATGCAACTTCAGACAAGATTTTGGTTCCCCAAATGATTTCAGCTGAAAAAGTGATACATACCAAAGTTGAATAACTCATCAAGATCTACAACTTTTGTATTGGTCATTTCTTCATATGACAAAGTGGTAACGACATTGTTCACAAATGTGACACATCTCTCACAAGGTGTAAGATTAGTGAACAATATATGCTAAGAATTTGTCAAATGAAGAAATGAACAAAATAAAAGTTGTATATATTCATGAGTTGAAAAACTTTGGTATTCATCGCTTTTTATGTTGAAATCAATTTGGGTCTCAAATTTTGGTTCGAACTTGTCGTTTTTCAAAATTTCAAATTTAAAAGGTTCAAATTTTGTCAAATGACAAGATGACTAAAATAAGAGTTGTAGATATTAATTAGTTGAACAACTTTGGTATTCATCACTTTTTATGTTGAAATCATTTTGGGTCTCAAATTTTGGTTCGAACTTGTTGTTTTTCAAAAATTCCAACTTGAAATGTTCAAATTTTGTCAAATGACAAGATGACTAAAATAAAAGTTGTACATATTAATGAGTTGAACAAATTTGGTATTCATCACTTTTTATGTTGAAATCATTTTGGGTCTCAAATTTTGGTTCGAACTTGTCATTTTTTAAAATTTCAAATTTGAAAGGTTCAAATTTTATCAAATGATAAGATGACCAAAATAAAAGTTGTAGATCTTGATGAGTTGAACAACTTTTGTATTCATCACTTTTGCATATGAAATCATTTAGGGTTTGAAACTTTAGTTCGAACTTGTCAAAATTCAAATTTCAAATTTTAAAATGTGTAAAACATTGTCACATCCAAGTTTGATCAAACTTAAATGCTGACGCATGATTTTAGAAATTTTTAGAAAGAAAAACCATCTCATTTGGAGTTAGTATGAGGGAGAACAACTAGTTACAAAGTTTACCCACAAATGAAAAAGAGAAGTCACACTATTCTAGATGATCCTTACATGATCTTAATGAACAATGTGATTTCTTTTTTTAACGTGTGGGTCAACTTTATAACTAGTTTTTCTTCCACGTACTAACTCCAAATCTGATGATTTTTTTTCTAAAATTTTCTAAAATCATTATCTATCAATTTATTTTGTTTATTTTGTCAATATTTACATATGAAAAGTTTGAGCAATTTAAATTTTGAATTTAAAAAAATACAACTTTCAAACAAGATTTTGGTTCCCCAAATGATTTCAGCTGAAAAAGTGATAAATACCAAAGTTGAATAACTCATCAAGATCTACAACTTTTATATTGGTCATTTCTTCATATGATAAAGTGGTAATGACATTGTTCACAAATGTGATACATCTCTCGTAAGGTTTTATAAACTACATGAGACATGTGTAAGATTAGTAAATAATATATGCTAAGAATTTATCAAATGAAGAAATGAACAAAATAAAAGTTGTAGATATTCATGAGTTGAACAACTTTGGTATTCATCACTTTTTATGTTGAAATCAATTTGGGTCTCAAATTTTGGTTCCAACTTGTCATTTTCAAAAGTTCAAATTTGAAAGGTTCGAATTTTGTCAAATGAAGAAATGACCAAAATAAAACTTGTAGATATTCATGAGTTGAACAACTTTGGTATTCATCACTTTTTATGTTGAAATCAATTTGGGTCTCAAATTTTGGTTCGAACTTGTCGTTTTTCAAAATTTCAAATTTGAAAGGTTCAAATTTTGTCAAGTGACAAGATGGCTAAAATAAAAGTTGTAGATAATAATGAGTTGAACAACTTTAGTATTCATCACTTTTTATGTTGAAATCATTTTAGGTCTCAAATTTTGGTTCGAACTTGTCATTTTTTAAAATTTCAAATTTGAAAGGTTCAAATTTTGTCAAATGACAAGATGACCAAAATAAAAGTTGTAGATCTTAATGACCTCTACAACTTTGATGTTTATAAAATTTTCATTTAAGATTATTTGGTGTCTCAAAATTATTTTAGTAGTTTTGATTTTAATTATTTCGAACTACTTTACGTTATTATTACCTTTTTTCGTGGGAGCCACCAAAATACAAGTTCCAGTATCCCTAATGAAACACTTCATTTCCACCAATTTTCGGGATGTGAGCTCAAACAAAACATGTATTCTTATATATATTTTTGTCTTTTGAGACGTTGTTTGACATGACATGTAGTTTAAGTTGGAGTTAATTTACAAAATCATACAGTAAATGACTTAAACCTTAAGAAATAGCAAATAACTTCAAAAACCCTTGACAATCATAGACAACACCTCTTAGCTAGTCTAGTTAATGTAAAAATTATGTTGAACACATAAGTATCATGTAAACCATAGTTATTATGATTTAATTGTGATGATTAAAATGGAAAAAATATGAGACATGTTGGGCCTTAAAATGATGCTCAGGTTCAGCCCAAATCAAGACCCCTCTCTCTCAGCCGTTAGATCTCAAAAGGGATGGTCCATATACGCTATACTTCGTATAAAACCCACGAAACCCTACCCTCTTCCTGTACTCTGCCACCACCAGACCACCACCCCTCTCCTGCGCCTCCTTTTCTCTTCTCCCCGTCGTGAGACGCAGAGCCGCAGCAGAGCGGCTTCCTCGATTCCTCCTGTCCACCAGCCGCCAGCTGCCGCCCCCAATGGTCTAATCCTGCGCTGTGCCACACTCACCTCTCCATCACGGTCAGCAAGAACTGGAGGCCGCAGGATGCATCGGCCCTACTTGATGAATAGAGCGGAGGCAGCCAGAGCCCCCTGACCGCTGTGCTGTGGCAGGAGAGGAGGCAGATGGATCCACCACGGACAGGATTCGGCGGCGCATGGTAAGGGCTATGCCGGATCCGGAACTGGCACGAGGCGGGAGGTGGCGGCGCCCGAGCATGGCGGTAGCCTCGTGCATGAGCAGTGGGCCACTGTGCATCCGGCGGCACACGAGCTAGATCCATCGTCAGCGCAAGGCGGGCGGTGGCAGCACTCGAGCTTTCCTTGTCCTCCCCTGTGCGCTCCTGCTTCCTTCCATTCCGAGGTACTGTAATGCACATCCTCGTACTCTCACTATGCCGTTTGGTTGATAATCATTATAGCTGAAACTTTAGGTGAATGGCGATGCTAGTCTCTTCGGAAGTACAAAACTAGTAATCGACTGAATACCAAAATGTCATCAATTAACACTCCAAATGCAAAATGTGATCAATATTTGACAACTTCAGGTGCACAGAGTTGGTTCCTGATAAGGTTCGGTCAGCACTTCAGAACACACTTAAGGATTACAGCTGGATTACCTTGATCTCTACATTGTAAGAAGCCAAAACCAATGAGTTGTTTCAACTTTCTTACTGTGTTATGCAAATATGCAAGATCAATTGATACTTTCTAATAGTTTCATGGCTTGTAAATAATTTATAAATGCTATTGTTGTCTGTTCATGGTACAATCCCATTTTTAGTTAGCTAGGAACGTGTGATGTTCAATGGTTTCTATTCTGTGCTACCACATTAGTTAGCTCTGGTATGAAAGCTTCAGATCAATGCATCTGAAATATTTGCAAAGCATTGGCTTTATTTATATGCTACAATGCTGCCTAGGATACTGTTCCATGTTTACTTTGAGTTGTCAGATTCCATTAGTATTAACTGATCTTGGAAGAGTAACCATTCAATCTTAAGCATCTGTTGACTGAGCGTGGATAATGAAATTAAGTACTACTGGTAGCAGATATATTCATATATGCACATCTTAACTAACCATCCAGATAGTACATAAGTGTTTTAAGAAGGAAGATTTGGTCAGAACGCGACCTGCAGTTAGTTAATGCTTATTTTTATTTTTATTTTTATTTTCCTCACATGATCGCCACAGTTAGTTAATGCAGCCTTGTGTCCTACAATATTTTTATGCAGGAGACTAACATGTCCAAGTGGTCATGCATGTGGAAGAAGCACAGCTAAAGCAGCCGAACAAGCTCCCCCCTGTGATGTGTGTGGAAAATAATGGTACACCCTGAAATTCAAGACTTAAGTTGTGCTAGCTGTTACTTCTCACTATTTTTTTCGGTCCCTCAATATATTGGAATGAGTTCTTATATGTCGCTTGATGTCTAGACATAGTTGTTCTTATAGCCATCAGTTTTGTATATAGCTGACTTATATAAAATGTATGGTGGATTAATGATATCTTTTGCTTCCTATATGAAATGACATGTGATAAATTTGTGACGGTGGTTTTTTGACGTCAGTTTCTATCAATGCAGCATAGGTTTTTATTTTAAAAAATACATCTTGTGTGATATTTCCTCCTCAAATTAATGCAATAAGTATCAACTAATGATGGGTCATTGCTGTTTTAGTCAAATATGGAAGCTTTGAGGATAGAACCTATTGCTGAAGGTGAGACAGCAGTGTCCAGTGTGCAGGTTGTGTCCTAGGTGCTCTCCCAGAACAACTCAAACCTTTTCCTAAAGAGTGTTGGCATCAAACTAGTGCCATCCTCCAAATCATCATCGTAAAATGAAAGCGAGCTTCGAGAGCAACTAGCAGCTGAAGCTACGGCTGCTGTACAAGGTGAAATCGATGAACTCAGGAAGAGAAGTGAAGAAGGTGAGAAAAAGCTGGCAAGGACACAAAAGGAGATGGAGGAGTACAAGAAGCTGTCAGAGATAAGCAACAAGGCAATGGAGGAGAACGATGCGCTGCTCAAGCGTATCTTGGCCATCAACAATGCTTCTTCGACATGAGCGCTGCTCGTAGCTGCTGCTTCATTAAGCAAGGGGTCTGCTGGCGATTTTATTTATGTAGTAACTTATGTTGCTGGTGGTTGGTAACTTTTTATTATTTCCTGTGATGTTAATGTGAACTGAGATGAAACTAGTAGTTCAAATGTGATGTCTATTGAGTTATGTGAACCAAGTTTAGAATTGTTGATTAAGTTGTTGGTCATTGGAATACTGGACCTGTTAATTTATGGAAGCTTTTGGTCATTCCAGTATTATTTGCATTCTGTAATGAAATCAACATGTGCACTTGTGATGAATTATCTGACCTTTCTGTGATGATTTGGTAATTGATTCTATGACGAATTTCTATTTACTTCAGCGATGAAAATGAGAACCTATCACAGCAAGCCTTGTGGCCCAATAAAAATTGGACATGTGGACCATCCACATCACTGGCCACGTCAGCTGCCACGTGGTCGGACACGTCACCTGCAATGTGGACGCGCCACGTGGACAAGACACGTCAGCTGCCAGCGTGGCAGACGTCGTCTGGCCGCCTAACAGACGGCAAGTCATGACGAAAAAGGGGCTATATCAATGACGAAAATAGATCGTCATAGAAAGAATACACTTCTATGACGACGGCCATTTCGTCATAGAACAAATGCACATCTATGACGAAAATAGACGTTTCATCACGGTATGTAAAATATGACGCGCATTCAATGACGAATACCATATCGTCACAAATTCGTCATAAAATAATACATGTGACGATTTTGGAGTCTTCAGTGATGAAAGAAGAGCATCATTGATGTACACATCCCTAGTAGTGATATGGACGTAAGTGTAGAACACCTCTATTCTGGAATCAGACAGGTGAAACTCAAGTGTTTGGACCAGATGTCCTATGCAATGCAGAGGAACAAGTGAGAATGATTAGGGATAATTTGAGAGTAGCATAGTCCAGATAGAAAAGTTATGCTGACATCTGAAGAAGAGAGTTGAGTTTCAAAGTAGGTGACTATGTGTATTTGAAAGTGTCACCAATGAGAAATGTGAGAAGATTCAATATGAAGGGCAAGTTAGCACCGAGATATGTGGGACCTTTCAAGATTCTGGAGAGACGTAGAGAAGTGGCCTATCAATTGGAACTGCCAGAAAGTTTGTCAGGTGTGCATGATGTGTTCCATGTTTCTCAGTTGAAAAAGTGTTTGCGGGTACCAGAAGAGCAGATTCCCTTGGAAGAGCTTACTGTTAAAGAAGATCTCACATATGAAGAGTATCCGGTAAAGATTCTTGAAACTGCATAAAGGGTTACTAGGAGCCGCACTATAAAGATGTGCAAAGTACAGTGGAATCGATATTCAGAAGATGAGGCTACTTGGGAAAGAGAAGAAGATCTGAGAAAATCTTATCCGTAGCTTTTTGAGTAAGCATCACCCAATCTCGAGGATGAGATTTCTTTTAAGGGGGGTAGAATTGTAACACCCTAAATATTTTAGAATTACAAAATAGTTAAATATAATTTATTTGTGTAATTGAGTGTGCATTTAAATATAGGGAATAATAAATTTTTGTCAAATTAAAATTAATCATAAGGTTAGCAACTTGTTTTTGCACTCATGCTGTTGCGTTATATTTTGTGTGATGACTAGTTTTATTCAAATGCCAAAAGGATTTAAAAATCTCTTGAAATTGGATTTGGAAAATCAATTTAGGAAATTAAAAAGGGATTCTTATTCATTTCCCTCGCTCCCACCAATTCGGCCCGTTGGCCCATTTCCTTTTGGCCTGCTCGCCGTCCCCCTCTCCCTCCTTTCTCCCTTGTTGGGCCGGCCCGTCAACGCTGGTAACCGTCGCTGCCGCTCTCTCCTTCCTTTCCTCTGCGACTGACCGCCCGGGCCCGCTTGTCGGCACCTCCTCCAACCTCCCGCTTGAATCGGACGCATGCGGCCGAGGAGAAATCACCGCTGCCCACGTTTGCTCCTCCCATCGTGGGAGCGTCTCCCCGCGCCTGGCCCTTTTAAATGGAAGCCGCACCCGACGCCGCTCCCTCTGTTGCCCTTCCCGCTCCATTTTCACCCGTTTGAGCCACAACCGTAGCATCACAAGATCACCGGAGACGTCGTCCGCTCCTCCGCGTCGCCATCGTCTTCGAGCCACCTTCGTCTTCGTTTTGCCACTCAGTGAGCTTCGCCCCACTCCCCTCTCTTTTCCCCGTCCACCTCCCATGTCGAATGGTGGCCTATAGGGCCGTTTTACGCGAGTTTCGGCGAGCTTCTCCACTGCTATCCATGGCGGGTGCCCCTCGTGTCTTTCTCTGGCCGCGCTAAAGGCCTAAGCATGTTCACCTCGTTCCCCTCTATCCCCTCATGTCTCTATCTTCTCGAATGGTGGTCTCTAGGGTAGTTTCCGCAAGCTCCGGCGAACCCTCCGCCACCGGCCATGGCGAGCACGCCGCGTGGGCCACCCGATGGCCGCGGTTTGTCCCGGTGGTGTCGGTGATCAAAACCATGGCCCATAGGGCCCTAACTAGTCACGCTGGCGAGCTCTTCACCATCGTCAATGGCAGCGCCGCCGCCTCCACCCCTAACTCCGGCGGCCCTGTTCCCCTTCTCCCTCCCAGAGCTAATCGTCGTCGTTCATCTCGAATCCTGTGGCTCAGGATCACCCATACCCCTTCGGTGGGAATTTTGTTAAAGAAACCCCCAGTTATCTATTATTTGAACTCGTCGTCCTTGGCATATTCCTGAAATACGCATTCCCATTTTGAAGACGTAGTTTCTCCGGTTTAAATGAAAAATACGTTTCCAGATTAATTACAGATTTGCCACTGCAGAAAACACTTATAAAATCGTCGTTTTAGCTCCGATTTGACCCATTCAACTTGCGTTAGTTTCATAATTTCATGATCTACGCAATAGTGCTACTGTTAAACCTATTAGGAGCTTTTGAATTTCTCGATTAAGTCTAGTTTAATAGCTAGCTTTTGGAACCGTAAATAGCTCGTAACTTGTGCGTTGTAACTCCGTTTTTCGTGCAATTCGCGTCGTTGTGATCATAGTGAGACATAGATGATTTTGGTAAACATTTTATATAGTTTTATTTATTGTTGGTGTACTGTTCTAATGATAGTCATGTTTTGCTTGTATGTCTGCTCTGGAATGCATGTTGTACTTTGTGTCGTTCGAGTTCAGACGGTGAGGAGTACTTTGGGAATCCGGACACGTATGAGGAGCAGCAGGACCAGCAGCAGTTCATGAACTAAGACAAGTATAGCATGGGCCTACCTTGTTGTCCTATTCATTATATAATATACTCATTATGCATGTTTCTAATATTGCTCTACTATAAGGACATCCTAGTCTTTGATGACTTGTACCTTGATCCCTATGGGTTTTATTTGCATATGGGTAGAATGCTAGTGCTCTAAGTAAACATGATCTACACCATGACTGATGGAACCAATGGATAAACATGATGGTAATAGTGGAACTATAGGTTAAAGGTGCAGATGATGTTGATCATGTTGCCCTAAACCCTCCGTAAGGACTTATCTGTAGGGTAAAAGCTAGGACATACAGTGCAACCGTGAGAGTTATATGGCTCTAACTTTAGCTCAGTAATATGATCTTTTCTAGCTTGTTAGAGGTTACCCAAAAGGGCACAAGAGGGGCTTGCCACTTTGGGTATAGAACTGCCTTTGTTCTGATGTGTATAGCCTGCGGGAATTGTGCCATCGAAAGGGGGGTTCTCTATATCTGCCTGCCGAGGAAACATCGCAGCCCTAACATGTTAGAAGAGGCCTATAGAAGGCTTCATAGTGTACCCTGCCTACTCACCTTGGGAGTGTTAGGGGGTCGATGGGCCCCGGGCATATGGGCAACACGACTCACGGGTAGAGATGCACAACCTCTGCAGAGTGTTAAAACTTATAACAGCCGTGCTCACGGTCACGAGTGGCCCAGAAAACTCACAGAATAAATGGTTACTTGCCATATGGATGACTTATGACGATAATGATGGGATTATACTGATGCTTAATTACTCTCCTTAATTCTAGTAGGTGATCATGTAGGTTAAACGGGACCTTAACCATAACTTAATAATAATTAATAAGGAAATGTTGATCTATTTTGAGCCTCATGAATCCTCATACTATACTTGCGGAGTACGAGTGTACTCACACTTGTTATTATTTCATTTTTTGATAAAAATCCCAGATGGGTAACAGATGACAGTTTCTATGAGGATTTCCCTGAAGAATTCTAGGTTTGGGTCAACCAATCGGCCTTCCCTATGGAGCAGATACTTCGTTTGAGAGTGTTATTTACTTTTCCGGTTGTTATGTTAAGAACTATGTGATGTAATATCGTGATGTATGTACATGGTGATGATACTTTTGTTAATTTGTCAGCTTATGTGTGCGACTGTTCCTAGGGCGCACATAAGATGTATGCACTCTATATTGTCCTTTAATTGGAGTGTGACATGAGTTGGAGCAGAGGAGGTCATCGGGGACGGCGATTTCTGGCCGGTTGAGGCTCATCAGCGGCGAGGGAGAGGTACTAGAGCATCTCCATGCCTTAACACACCTGTGGAAGGGATAATCGTGACCGGTGAGGGTTCATGGCTCCTTGGCCATGTACACCGGTGGCTGACAGCAGTGGTCACTATGGTGAGCTATGCTCTAGTGAAACCTGAGCACAATTTGAGAAACCAACGAGCCGATGAGCTATACGGGACCAAGGCGAACACAACACAAAAGAAAAGAGAGAGGGAGACACAACATAGAGGGCTGGCCATGGTGAAGTGGTCACAGCAGGTTTCCTGGCTGTCCACGAGGAAGATGGTATCACATGGCCGATTACGGAGCCACTCTTTGATTCACCCCCAAACCCCCCGTGGCCAGAGGCGAGGAAAGCGGTTCAAGGAGCTGTGCAAGAACAAGGCGAAGCTTGTTGCGAGATGGAGCGGGTGGAGGTGCATCAACAGCGATGAAATTTTACTGGCGAGTGTGAGCTGTGTGACGGTGGAACAGAGGAGGGAAAAGAGAGAGCGAGCACCGGCATCGGGCTTTTAAAGGCAAGGAGGCAAACTCCAACTTCGTCGGCTCCTTCTCGAGGTCGGCCACGCAAGCTGCGTACGTGCCCTTGTGCGGGAAATGTTGAGAAGGTGCGCGAACAGCGCACGGCGAAGCAGGCAGGCAGCTCTCCCTGGTGTTACTATAGCAGCCTGACAGTTCATCTTTAGCTTCTAATATCTCTCGATTCCATGTAGAAACTTGAAAATCTCCAAAAAGCAAAGTTGTTCATCTTGATCTGCTCTCCAACTTTTCTTCAATCACCATCATGTAACTCTAACTGGATAGAGAGATCAAGGATCAAGAATAGGGGAAGATTGAAACCGAAGCTCAGGACAGTCAGTTAAGGTTTTGACAACAGTTAGATTAGCTAACTTTGGTGAATTAATTAAGGACTAAACATTGATCAAACATTTCAACTAATAACACATTAACAAGGATTAAGTAGAACACCAAGCAATGGAACAAAGTTTGGTAAACTTTTATTTGTAAAAATTGATTTGATAATATCCCCAAAATTGAACTCCATAACTGAATTTCAAGACTTAGGCAAAAGTGGCTAAGTGTGAGATTCAGCATCAAATCAAATCTTTGGAGCTTAAATTTAGCATGTTTGACTTAGAAACATCATTACTTTTTTATTCTACATTATGAAGCATACTTTGTACTACAAACTTTATTTTAGCAAAATTTTATTTGTTTAAGTAAATTCACATATATAAATTCACCAAGTTCCTTAATTAGCATTATTGATAATATTTCATACAACAATTAGATCATAACATATGCAATATGTGAAACACCACATTTGCAACATAGCAAAGCTCTAAATGAAACATCACTTATGCAACATATGAAACATCACTCATGCAATATATGAAACATATCATATGCAACATAGGCATGGTATAATTGAAACATAGAATGTATTTATGACTCAATGCTTGATGATTATGCTTGAGGATGCTCATGTTAGAAGGGTAAAACTCCACACCTTGCCACCACTTGTTAGGTGTTAAACTAAAGCTCACAATCATCCTCTGACTTGTTTAGATTATACTTAATCCATTGCTTAACTTGAAATTGACACCTAGGGTGTCACCATGACCTGAGGATGGCACTAGAGCAAGCTCATCTCCCAATAGCGCACCTTTATCTGCTTGCATAGGATCAAGATTTAAGTCGCTATTGGTAACCTGGGCTACCTCTTGGTACCCGAACTACAAACCACCCGACTAGGATAAACCTGACTACTCACAGACGACCAAGTTGCGTTTGACAGACAAGCTTGGGGGCTTATGTCGATGCCATACCCTAGGAACCCTAACATCCATATTGTTGGACTACTGACTCCGGATCAGAGAGGACCCAAAGTCCCACGATGACCCTTTTCAAGGAAGGATATCTCTGGATTACGCCAGGACTCCGATTAGGGCATGACTCCTTATCTTGTAGGCCAAGTTGATCCCGGATATAAATAGCTAGCAATATCCCCTATTGTATCTATCGACTCTTTCATAGGCATAGCTACATTGTAATAGCAATCTCGCCGAATACAAGCAATACAAGAAGTAGCAACTGGATGTAAGGCTTTTACTCGCTTCCTGGGGGCCTTAATACTAAGTTGTCAACACTAGCAATGATGCTAGAAATATGTTGTTGGTAATTATTGGGAGCACTTGTAAATTTAGAGAAAAATCATATATGATAGAAGTAATCCGCAAGCGCATAGATAATATACCATCGTAGCATTTCACCCAGGAGTATACCAGGTATCGTTATTTATATTTTATTCATAGAGAGGAGCTAGGGGTTGCCATAAAGATATTGACAAATATGTATACTTATGATAAGATCACTCTTATGCTATAACAGGGGTAAGTCAAATGATAAATAAATGGTAAATGTAAGGCATAGATAGTGTTCCAGAGATAGAAATAGATACTCATAAATATAGTATGGTTAGGCATGAGATTCGGTAAGAGCAAAAGATTCCTAGGCTATTCCTTATTTACTAAGTCTTTTGTACACCTAAGTATATACACTCTCATCTATAGCATAATTAACTTTGGATCTATGCATAAGGAACATTACTAAGGAAGATCAAGAACATAGCTCCCTTCACAACCAGGTTCTACTTGCTCTATAAACGGGGAGTGGACTACAAAAGACTCAACGGGAATGTCACATCCGCGATCTACCACATGGCCCAGAGTGTAGAATGCATTCGCAGATAAACAATATTTAAGCACCACGCTTACATAATATTGACCACTTCTCACTCGAGCATTGAGCTAAGCGCTTTGTGAATATATGCATATATTCATAATCAATCATAACTATATCAAGCATACTACTAGAGCAAACTAGGAACATAATAAATAGTAGTATTGAAGTAGCACAAAGTCATAAAATGTAGAGGGATACAATGTCTTTACCAGCCTCCAGACAGTGAATCTAGAATCCTGAGCAAAAGCCCAAACTCCAATTGAATCTTGCTATAGCTAGCCTATACTAGAACTTTAAAGAATTGGAGCTCTATTATCTTTTCTCTAGAAACCCTAATGTTTGGTCTACTCTTGAATTACATAGATCTACTAAGGGAGGGGCAGGGGTTGGTATATATAGACCAGCGCCTCAATCCTATGCTCTCGGATCAAACCAACTTGAATAAATGGCGTAGGTGCAATCTAGGAGGCGGTAGAGAAACCGACATCAAAGCGGAGGCTGCCAGGTGAGCCCAGGGGGCCGACTAGCGTATAGGTGGGGCGACCAGCCCCACATGTCATCCTCTATAGGTCTGCTTTGGTGGCGTGGCTTCTGGTGTCCTTCGGGCCTTCTGGAGTTGTTTACACTGCAGATAAGCGTGATTTTATTTGACATTTTGATCTCCCTTGATGGTTTTCTAGATAAACCCTGCTAAAAATATAGATTCATCAAAACTCATGAAAATTGTCAGTTTAAACCCCTAAGTCTATGTTGGTGATCATTTTCATGCATGATTTCAAGTTATGTTGATGGTTTATAATGGATGATAACTACCATCAACAAACTCCTCCAAGCTTAACCTTTGCTCGTCCCTGAGCATTGCCAAACTTAGCAATGGATTAGGAGTTTAGGATTTTTGAAAATATTGTACCAACTCCTTGAAAGTACACATGCGTTCAAACAAGAATTCTCCTCTGAATTAGGACAAACTGTTCTGAAAACTTACTCATATTACCTTCAACCATGGGACTTGTAGCCTTCACTTGGGTCTTGAGCAATTGAAAGATAGAATGGTCAAGTCAAGCACTATGTCTCATGTTCTTTCTTCAACCATTATTCTGAAGTTTTTGTAAGTTTTAAAATAAAACTCAGAGATTCCATTGTATGACACTCTCAAGTCTATCAAAATATGTGGTATTTGTGGATCCTCACCAAGGCAAAAATAATGTTATGCCTTTCTTCCTACAACTAAAGCTTATGTGGAGCTCATAGGAATGGTGATAACATGGAAGAGCATACTTGCAATCATATATTATAAAGTCAAACAATGGATCCAAAGAGAGTTGAGTCATACAATCAAATCAAGATGTGCATGTGTGTGGAATATATGGTGGCTTACCTAATTCTACTATGCTCCTTGAAAATATATCTCTCTTTTGAAACTTAGAAACATTTGCAAGAAAACATGGGCTATCTTATTCATTTCTTTCTTTTTTTCTAGCTGGCATCTAAGTACCCATTGTTTTGATAATTCGGACACTAATCCATTTTTCCAATACTTTCTTTTCTTTTTATTATGAATAACTCTTGCATAGCCCATGCCTCTTCTCTACAACAAAACTTTTAAGAGATAGTAACAAAAACTTGGAGCATTTATTTGGTGGATGAAACCTATCAAGAATATTTTTGTTGTTTACTCCCAGTGTAGGAATAAAACATTTTTGGGTTGATCTAAATGAAAAGCATTTTTTTGTGCCTTCCCCTAGTGCAGGAGCAGTGCATATATGGGTGGTGTGTATGTGATCTTGATTTTAAGAGCATGACAAACCTCTCATAAGGATCAACAAAGCTTGACCAAACTCAATGCAAAACAAGTAGCATATAAGAGTGTAAGTTTTTCTAGCCTAAATATCATGTTTGGCTCTGGTAGCAATTCAAGCTTTGTCATACAGGAACTCATCATGTTGCTTTATTATGTTTTTCAAAAGAAATATCTTGAATTTAGTATCACTTGGAACAAGATAAATAGTAGTTCAGACCTTCATATATCATATCCGTCAATTACCTAGACTTTAGATCAAGCATTTGCTACCTACGAGTTTCAAGTTCAGAGTAAATTCTCATGTCAAAACAATTATATCCAAAACTCGGGAGAATTCAAGGCTAAAAGCTAGGTACTTGAAAGGAATTATAACAGAGCAACTATTCATCATTTCCATTATGAAAGTTCATCTTCAAGTTCTTTTTATTATTCAACTCTTAAAAACAAAAATTAAAGCAAAGTTTATATACACTCTTTTTATTTGGCCTTTTTAGATCACACCTTACTAAAATATATAAAAGACAAATAAAAAAATTATTTTGTTTTTGAGTTATGCATCTTTTTTTAACATAATAAAGACAAACTTGAAAAACAAATAAAAGAAAAAGAAATAAAATACTAGAAAAGAAAATTTTACCTTAGATATTGGGGGATCCTTCTCCCCTAAGTTGGGTGTTGCTGTAGTCGATTAGAATGGCAGGTCAAAGTTGAACTTCTGGAACATATAGCTCCAGTTCTCATTCTCCTGCTGCTGGTGTTGCTAGATGTTGGTGAGGCGGTCTCCCACTTCTTCTTGCCACTAGGAGTGCTAGTGAAGCGTGTTCTGGATGTCCTGCTGCGTCTCTTCTATGGTCATCAACTAAAGTCAAACAACGGATTCAAAGAGAGTTGAGTCATACAATCAAATCAAGATGTGCATGTGTGTAGATATATGGTGGATATATAGTGGCTAACCTAATTCTACTTTGCTCCTTGAAAACTTATCTCTCTTTTGAATCTTGGAAGCATTTGCTAGAGAACAAGGGCTATATTCTTTATCTCTTTTTTTAGGCGGGTGTGATAGAACTGCCCAATTTATACAAGTTCAAGTATGACTAATCCTATTTAATGCATTGACGCGCACATACCTTCACTCATATAAACCTAGTAGTCCACCGAGTGTCATGACAGACCTCGGTACATCAACTTCACAACCAAGATTGTATGATTAAGCAAATAGAAATCACATACGTGGAGTTGAAGCAGAAATAGTATTACAAAGAGTTCCCAAATAGTAATACAAGTTTGGGTTTCAAAACCGATTAGTGAAAACAACATAGCTTTCAAACGATTACAATATTATAAGTTCCAAAGACACTGCTAGCATAAGTGACATCCTCTAACAAAAACATATAGATGAGAATGAATACAGAGTCATCGAGCCCACCGACGGTTAGCCACCATCTTCAACAAGCCGAGCACTGCACCTACAACATGGTGGGATAAACCCTGAGTATGAGGGGTACTCAGCTAGATTTACCCGTCAAAAACCAAAAATAATATGACACCAAGGAGTATGCAAGGCTTTATCGGTGGATTTAGCTTCACAACATTTTGCAAAAAAAGCTTAAGTAACATAACTTGGATATTTAATATCTTTAGCATCAAGTTGATACCTATTCAATTTAGCATCTCTAGGTTAGCACATGTACTAGAGCAGTCACTTGATTAAGTAGGAAGCATTAGTAACCATATCCGGTGTTGCATTGCGAATCATCATCATCATCATAACCATTAAGTTCAATTAGGTGTTTCTACGTTGCCGCTGCTCAGTCAAGTTCTCACTATCCGGGAGAGATAGTGACTCGAATCGATTCCTACCCAGCTAGGGAATTATTCTTAACACAAACCCCTGCCTGAGTTGAGCTACTTGGCTTCACGATCGAAATGAGTTATCTAGCCAACTAAGTGTTAAGCATGCGTTCAACATGACATGAGGACATACAACGAATCGGTCCTTAACTGACACAGACGGGGATAAATAGGCACCTAGGACCTCCATGCCCTGTTGCTTCCCTATCGTAGTCTCGTCCGGTCTCCTTTCATTTATTAACACTTGGTTGTCTCCACATAGCAATTATAGCCAACTGTGACTAGCCACTCTCCTAATTCTATAGGTGACAGGAAATCACCCAGATTCTACCAGTCTAAGCATGGCTAAGCATTTTATCCATTCCTACACCTAAATAGGATTCAAGGTATATGGGGTGGACAAGGAGTAGATATATGCAGCAAGTGTTTCCAACACAACTCCTATAACTTAATGCATCAAACACCATACTCCAATTTAAGCTTTTGTATGAATCAAACACTATACTCTAATTTAAGGTTTGGTAAAACATGGGAGACTTATAATGCTCCGAGGCTTGCCTAGGATCCAACACTAGGTCAGTGTTTGTTAAATGACACCCGTTTGGCAAGCATCTCCCATCCTAGCACTTGCTCAGTCCTTCCACCTTTGGGATAAGTCCACCATACACCGTCTTCAGGTTCTGCTCCAACATCTTGTCCTTCACATGTAGCATACCTAAATGAGGTGCAAGATGCAAGTGCATGAATGTGAAGAATGGCAATAACATATGCATCACATAAAAGCATTCAAGACAAACATAATGTTACACCACATGACATGAGCGCTTAGAGAGCAAGCTATTCACATCATGTCTAACATAGAGATATCAAGCACATCAAGCATGGCATACTAGTTGACTTAAGTTCAGTTATACCAAGCATTTACCAATCAAGAACTAACTACAAGTTTAGCAAAACTAAAAGCAAGTGAAGGTAACCAACCTAGTATATGCACAGAATATGGACAGCCACACAACATGCACTTGTTTCAATCATAACTGAAGTTATATATATCCAACAAGCATGCAACAAGACTTTCTGGAAAGATTATGAAATTATCTACAAAATATCTTTAAACATCTCAGCATGATTCCCAACTTAATAGGGTCAAACAACTACATATCTCAAAACTGGTCCAGAAATTTCAGAGAGCAACTAGTTCAGAAGACCAACTTTCCATAGCCATAACTCACAAACCATTTGGCCAAATGCCATCAAAGTTTAACACAAGCTATATGAGTGAGTTATCTACAACTTTGTTACAAACAAGATTCATAGCAACCATCATCTTCATGGTGTAATTAGCATGGCAACAGAAACTGTACCAAAAGTCATTCCCAGAAAATAGAGAGCAAAAATACATTTCACTAATGTTGCAACCTTGAACTTGGGCAAAACCAAGGTTACCAACAATTTATATACATCAAGAGAACACTAGAAAACATAGTGGCCAACCCTAAATAAATTCTTTTCATGCCTTTATTAATTTATTTAGATAATTAGGTAGAATTATGAACATACATCAAAAGTGCACAGTAAATTCTACAAAAATTACAATAGCTCATACTTGTCCCCAATAGACTACTTTATAAATTTAATGTAATTTGAAAAAGTATAGCAATCTCTATGAAAAAGACAAATTGCTTTTGCAAGAAATCATATAGAGTAAGATAAATCAAAAACTCAATATTTTCTGTAAACATATAGCCATATTATGTATCAACATGACATAACAACATCATACCAAGGTAAAGGAACAATATTTTCCATTTTTACACCCTCACAATAATTATAACTAATTTAAAACTATTTATCAAGCATCAAACAAGTTAAATCAATAACTCAAGCGTACTGCATCCAATAAGCATGAAATTTTTACCACAGCATACACACTGTATCAGTAGCCTACCATAAAAATTTCACAATAATTTGAGCACTAGAACTCTAGATATAAATTTATCCCTAATTATCATAGATAAATAAAAATAGTAAAAACCTTCTACTAAAACATATCATATTATGACTCTACTGTGTAGATCTACTCACAAAGATTCCAAAAAGTCCTTATTTGCTATTTTTGGATTTTTCTACAATTTACTTTGATTTATTGAAGTTTTAGCCGATTTATAGGAAAAAAATAAAAAGAGAAGAGCGTATAAGGTAGACGCTTCACACTAAGGTCCTAGTGCTTTTCAATATTCAACCCACAGTCTGATGCACTATTCAACTAAGTCCCGATTTCTGCATAAAACACCCTAGGAAAGCTTCTATATTTTCATGTGGTCCTTCTTCTCTTCTCCTCGATGCAGAACAGAGATGGCCGGCCGGCTTGATTTCTACCGGCGGGGTGAGCGATTGACGGTGAGGGAGGGATGGTGAGGCATGCGGGGGCTGTAGCAGCACCAGTCGCACGTGTGGGCAGCTGTGGCCCACCCAGCCGTGACACGCAAGGGCGGATCATGCTGCTGGCGATGGTCCGAGCCAAGGAGGGGTGCCGAAGCACCACCAGACCCGCGTGGCATTAAGAAGATGCTTGGCTTTGTTAAAGATGACCCGAGGCCAGTCGACTGCACACATGGTCAACTGCAGCGGCGACAGCCCGGGCAGCGGCGAGGAGCCGATGGTTCCAGGCAGCGCGGACTTCGGTGAGCATGCGAGGGGTGAGGAGAGAAGCGAGGAAGAGGTGATGGTGCAGGCTATCAAGCATAGGGAGGGACAGAGACATGGCGGCGTGGAGCTCTGCTCCGGTGTTGATGGCGGACATGGTCTGGCACAGAGCAGAGCGATGGAGAGCCAGGGAGAGTGATGGCGAGTGCGGGAGAGGCATAGGGTGAGCTTGGGCGTCTCCCCATTGACGTGAGCGCACGGGGATACATGGCTGGGAGGCAGGGCGCACTGCATGTGCATGGAGGCCATACAGCTAAAATGCCGAACACCTGGTGGGCGCTGTTTAGCCCAACTTTAGGTCCAAATTTTGGCATATTCCATTAAGATTTGGATCTCGAGTGCTATAGCAAAGTTGTTCCTCTCCTGATGCTCTCCAACTTTTGTTAAGGCCCTTAAGTCATTTGCTGCACAGATCAAGAGATAAGCTTTGCCAAATTTGACACTGTCAATGGCTTAACAATGTGATTAAGAAACTTCGATTTGGCCCTATTTGACTTCAAACTTGAGTGTCCAGATCTTCTCCAAATCCATTCAAATTTTTCTGAGCTCTTCTTCACTCTAAACACTCCAACTCTCACAAAAGGTTCTAACTCCAGTTGTTTAACAAAAATTCAAGTATGCGATGTGCCAACATGTCAACGTCAGTCCAAACCATTCACGACTTAAGAATATTTTCCCGAGGCTGAAAACAACATCAGATTCAAACTTATAACCTCTGTTTGACAAACTTATGGGTAGATTTAGGCTTGGATCTTTAAACAAAGTTTGTAGAACACAAACTAAACTACAACTTTTATTTATGGTCAAACTTCATCACTGGTATAGAAGTGAAAGCTTTATGTTGGTCTAAGTAGCAACTTGATTAACTCTTAAACTAGGGTTTTAGGCCAATTCAGACATTTTCTTGACATTTGCTCAACATGAACCCTTCATAACTTTTGTTGTAGAGTCCAATTAGAGTCATTTGGGCAAGCTTGCAAGGTTTGGTTGATGACCTATGTTCTCGTTCACTTAATAAGACCATTCCAACAAGGATATAACTTATCATTTCATGTGACTTTTTGATTCCAAACTTCATGAAACTTTTCTAAGGATCAATATAGATGGAGATTGATGTGAGACACATGAAGGAGGCTCCATTAACATCACTGAAGCATACATTTGGAAGGGTCAACATACAAGCAAAGGTGTATTATCCAAATTCAAGTTGGGGTTCATTTTCATAGATTGGATCTTGACATCTTCATCACTACTTAACCTATCATATTTGAGCTCAAACCCACTGCTTAACTAGTGACAAACACCTAGGGTGTTACAGCCCTCCCCCTTAAGAGAATCTCATCCTGAGATTCAGGGCGAAAGACTTTCAAGGGAAGAGAAGCACGTTATCCTTTTTCCAACATCGGCGATAGCATTAGGCTACTTAGCTTCAAGCATCAGAGAGGCTAATTTGGTCAAGACTACTTTCTGATACTCGCTCCTCATAGTAAATTTTTGTTTGTAGAATTTTCTTCATTGACTTCCATGAAGCATAGTTACTTTGGGGGGAATCCAAGATAGCTCAGTACTTTGTTCTTGGTATACGGAGAGTGTTTTGGATTATAATCTAACTACCCATAAGAATATGTCTCTCTAGTGAATATAACATTGGCCATATGGACCTTGCACTAGACCACAAGCTTCTGAAGGTTACTCATCATAATGGTTCCACATTTGTTCACAAGGTTTGAAAAGCAGTCCTCTACCAAAGTGGCTTGAGTACAACTTTCCATAAGGGATGAGATAAAATATGGGGTAAGCATTCTTTGAGGCTATGGGAAACTGACTAACTAGTAGAAAAAGTATGTGCAGGTTGTAACTGTCCAATCACTCAGATGCTAACTGATGGAAAACTACATAATGTTCCATGTGTGCAGTTCTCTTTCTCTAATAACAACACTGTATTATCTGAGTCTATCAAGTGAACGGTGAATGTGATAGCTGACTCTGTTGACTCAGCATTTTCAACTATCATTACTTAAGGAGATTCTCGTATCCAAATGGTAACAATTATCAGGTTGAATCTGATGCAACCTCTTAGGTAAAAACATAGGTAAAGTACCAAAGGACGTGTCAGCATTGGAATCACCACTGTAGAAGGGTGACAACGAGGCTTGGAGGACAACAAAGGTTGCCAGTATTCACCACACTAGAGGAACAGTACACAACCAAGCAGGTTGAGTACAATTTTCCTTCATGGTGCAGTGGCACAGTAAGTTGGGTTGACTTGTACTGTAGCAAAACTAGCCTTGTTGAACTACTTTTGACATTGAGGTTTCCTTTCTAATGTCCATCAACCACTCAAAATTATGATCTAAAATATGTCGCTTGAGACCATTTCTAATTGTTTTCGACTCGCAATGACACAAATTGACTTGTAGAACACCTTGACTACTCAAGCATTGTTGATATGAGAGGGCAAAACAAGGCACAAAAGGGGGTGCAAGGAGCCTTCCTTCGGGAATCTAAAGGTTTACCTCAAGGAAAAACATTAACCATGTTGCTAATCTTGGCATCACTTACAAACATGACCTTTTAATGTGAGGGATGATAGCAGTCAACAAGGAAATCACAGATTCTATACACCCTAGTTTTCAGTTCATATTTCACAAACTACTATTTCATTGTGCATGAATTTTGGTAGGCATATAGGCCAAGAGTTATCTAACTACTGACCAAAATTCGGCTCAAATGGACACCGTTTGACTATCCAAACAATTCATCTACCAAAACCGCTCTATTCTAAAATTGCAGCAAACTGAACTGACAAAACATCTCTCAACCAATTCAGAAACCAACTTAAGACATAGAAGTGTCCTAAGCAAGGAATTAGATCACCAAGTCTAGGGCCAATCCAACCACGTTTGAGTCACTAATCACTAGCTTAAAGATGACTGGTCCAGTGCCACAAAATCTGGACAGATTTCTTGTTCTCCCTTTTCTTTGCTTCACGCATTGTGATGTGTGTTTTGCACTTTCTAATTCTTCTTATGACAGCGGTAGCTTTCTTGCTGTGGATGGAGGCTAAGGTTTTCCTTACATACTTCTTAGGAAACAACCTCAATCGCTGATTTAGACACCAACTCGATGATGCACAAGCATTGGACTTGTGGGCTACTTTTGTGGGGCACAAAGCATACTCCACGTGGAGGGACAGTCATACAAAGATAAAGGACCAGTTTTGGACTATCCTTTGGCACTTCATCCAATGGAGTCCTGAACAAATTCTTTTGCAGCACTTAGATGCATAGTGATACTAACCAAAACTAGGGACGTGATCTCTCTAGTTCTTTACATAGCTGCTACATCACCTTGCACTATCCGTGTGATTGTCCAAGATGGAATGGACTTGATAGCATAGGGTTTGGAGAAGAAAGCAGTACTTGTATTGTTGATCAGCTTTGCTGTTTCTTTGCTTAACATTGTTCTATGAGATATAGCTTTCATAGTTACCAAAGAATCGTTACTTAGCTGGAGATTAACCTTCCTACTAGTAACTAATCAGTTATCTCTCAACACTAAAAAGTTCTAAATCTTCACTCTTAACAACAACCACTTGTGTTCAATGCGTAATAGATGGTCGCCATTGAAGTTAGCAGACAAGGGGTCACACCAGAGATGGTTGATTTTGACTATATGATCATCATGCACATAAAGATCAAGACTAGGATAGCTAGGTCATAAGTATAATGTGATGATTGGTTCTTATCTGACTCATAACTTATCCAACATTAAGTGTTGTGTGTCCTTTTGATCCAACGGTGGTGACATAAGTTGCTTACTAGATGACCGACGTCATTACAGGGACAACCAAGTAGAGTCACTTGTCAACCACCTCTTGTAATATGTTAATGTTTATGTTGGTTGTAACAGAACCGTCCAAATTATAAGAGCACAAGTACAAAAACAATCACCGAAGTGATCAAATTCTCGTACTTGAGCCCAAATAACTCCGGTAGTCCAATGAAATCACGAGGGATTTCAAACCAACCAACATACAAGCCAAGATCGTAGTGATTCAACATAACAAGTCACATGTTACATCCGTTTCACAAGTAATTCAATATACATCAGAGTTCAACATAGTTATTACAACTTAAGTTCAAAAGTAGCGGAAGCAAAGTAATTTGAAACTAACATTATTCATATTTCAAATACATGCCAGTGCCACGGTCGACTTCCAACAAAAGCATTAGAGATAAGGTAGCTCAGAAGGATCATGCCCATGATCACACTCCGCCACTAAGGCAGGAGCCAACCAACTCTTGCAGTCGCCATGATACATCACAACCTGCAACAAGTGGGGATAAAACCCTGAGTACGACAAAGTACTCAGCTAGACTTACCCGTCAGAAACCAGAAATAAGGTGACACCAAGGATCATGCAAGGCTGATATAAAGTGGGCTGGCTTGACAACATTTTGCATAAAAGCTTAATATAGATAAGTAATCATTAATGCTTAAGCATCAAGTTAATCATCATTAACCTGTCATCTATATTAGCACCTGTACTAGAGCACTCACTTTATTAGGAGCAAAGAATATTAACCATAGCAGGTATAAATTGAGGCAACCTTTCCATCGTGATCTAATTAACCATCAGTTCAATATAATTGAATCTACGTTGCCGCTGCTCAAGTCAAGTGCTCACTAACCGGGAGCGATGGCGATTCGAATCGAATTCCTATCCAGCTGGAGGGGTATTTCTAACACTCACCGTGCAGACCCCTGCCAGGGTCGCACAGGCCACCTTTTCATATGATTTAGGAATCGCGGGTCCGAATGATGTCGCGACCCTAAGGGCGACACTCTGCCAGGTGATAGGGACTCTAACCCCCCCTTGGTCTCACGCCAATGTCCCCAAGCACATCCTTTCTCTCCTCCAAGAAGCAACCTACCATTCGATTCCCGGCCTGAACCACATTACTCGGCTTCGCGGTCGGAACGGCTTATCCGGCCAACTAAGTGTTAGACTGCGTTCAACATGACTCAAGGACGTACAGCGAATCGGTCCTTAAACGACTCAGACGGGGATAGATCCACACCCAAGACCTCCATGCCTTGTTGCTTCACTATCGTCATCCCGCCCGGTCTCATTTCATTTTATTAACACATGGTTCCATTCCACGATAGCAAATATAGCCCACCGTGCCATATATGAATATCCCTATATCTCGCAGGTTATAGGAAATCACCTAACTTCTGCCGCTTAAAGCAGGGCTAAGCATCTACTCGATCCTAGTCTATGTAGGATTCAAGGATTCATATATCTGGACAAGGAATGATATAATGCAGCAAGGTTTTCAACCAACTCCTACCACTTAATGCAACAATACTTATAACATATATAGAATTAATTGCTTTGAAGGTAGGAGGCTTATAATGCTCCAGGGCTTGCCTGGGATCCGACTCAAGTTAGAGTATGTCAGATGAGTTCGCTTGGCGAGCATCTTCCAATCTACCACTTGTCCGGTCCTTCGATCTTCAGGATGGATCCACCAACTCCATCTTCGGGTGTGGCTCCACATCAGGTCCTTCACGCGCTTCAGCTAGCGTACCTAAATGAGGTGCAATAATGCATATGTATGAATGCATAGAAGTGCAATAAACAAAGTAATCATGCAAGCATACCAAAGTTCACATAAACCCTAGAGCTAATTAACTTAATCCTCAATAAGACATAACATAGAAGAGGGCAAGCACATTAATCAAGAAACAAGTCTCATAAGATTACAGGGTACCACTCAAGTATCATCAAAGATATGAGTCACATTTCAATACCCAAGCATGACAAAGTTAATCAAAGTACTAGAACTAGAAATTGCTACCTTCTGGACATCAGACCAACAGCTGAGTAATTCAATCATAACTGGAGATCTACAACTCCAAATGACTTGTAAGAAGACATTATGGAAAGCTTATGAAATTATCTAAATTTAATTTATAAACATCACAGCATGATTCCAAAGTTATCCTGTCGAATTTATACAAACACAGAAACTGGTCTAACAAGACAGAGAGCAAGCAATTCTGTAACCTAACTTTAAACAGCTGTAGTTTCTAAACCATATGGCCAAATGCCACCAAATTTTAACAGAGGCTAGATACATAAATTATCTACAACTTTTGTATAAACAAGTTTTACAACAAAGCACATTACCATGAAGAGCTTTGCTAAGTTTTCAGATCTGTCCAGAAACCTCATTTGCAAGAAATAATTATTAACTTCCGTTGCAAACATATAATTGGGCAAAACCAACTTTACCAACATTTCATACATGACTAAAGAACACCAGAAAACCTAGTGTCCATGACCAAATAAATTCTTTTAATGCATTTCTTAATTTATTTTAGATAACAAGGTGACTTAATGAACATATACCAAAAGTATACAATAAATTCTACAAAAATTACAGTGGCTCACATATCCTCTTAATAGTATACTGTACAAATTTCACTCCAATTGAATATGTATAGCAACCTCTATGAAAAAGACAAGTTGCTAAAGCAAGAAATCATGTGAGAGCAAGATAAACCAATAACTCACTCATACTTCATCCAATACTCATGAAATTTTTACCACACATCAACTATCACATGAGTAGCATGCCACAAAAATTTCACTTCATTTGGAGCCCTAGATTTTCAGTTATGGAAAATAACAAATTCAACTAGCATTACAACCTTACTGCACAAATCTATTTTTACAGCAACATTTTTAATCTAAACCATGCTATATTATAGATCTAGTGCATAGAGAATTTCACAAGGATTCCAAAAAGTCCTCATTTGCTATTTTACGAATTTCCTATGAATTACTATGATTTTCTAAACTTTCAGCCGATTTAAAACAAATAGGTCCCTCGAGGTACTATTCACTTGAGTCAATGACAATGCAGTTAGGCCCTCCCTTTTAGTCAAATTCTTGTATAAAGTCCCTGGTCGCGAATTTGAACAGAGGAAGCGTCTGAGCTTGCGGTTGAGGCCGGAAGAGGGCTCGCCGGCGGCGTTGGAGTGGCGTGGAAGCATCTCCATCACCGGGCGCATCCACCGGTGCCTGTGGCTTGGCCCGAGATGGCCCGAGGTGGCCCGGCCACGTGCGCCGGCGGCCAAGCCCGCGGCATCTCCGGCGACGGGGTGCTCCGGCGATGCTAGTTCCGGGAGAGCGTGTGCATGAGGTGGAGCACGACAAGGCGAATGCGATGGTGTATGCGGCTGCGGACGTGGTGGCTTGGAACGGCGGAACGTCAGTGGCAGCTCGGAGCTTTGCTTCCTGTCCATGGCAGTGGCGGGCAGCGGCCTGCTGCACCCAGCCCGGTCGGCCGGCTGTGGCGGCCAGCGGCAACCAACGATGGTGACGGCTCGAGGATGCAGCGAGATGGGAGGAGCAGTGATCGGTGGTGGCTACAGAGGAGGAGCAGCGCAGCAGCGGCAGCTCGAGGCGGCCATGGATGTGGCAAGCATAAGAGAAAAAGAGACCGAGTGAATAGGAAGGAGAGGGCGCCGGTTTTCTACTTCAGCTCGACGACGCGTGGGAGTGAGGTGGCGCACAGGTAGTGAGCGCGAGGCCACGCGGCGTCGAAACCCTGTGGTCGGTCGGCCATTCATGCTGCTCCTTGACGATTCAAAACTGAAGGAGATGACTAAAACTACTGCAAACGTATGACTAAAGCCTCTATAATTCCGCCCTCTGTAACTCCAAAACCATTTGATGATTCGATCGGCCAATTTCTCCTTGTGGTAGTACTACATGAGTACTACACTTTTTCTTAAAGGATCATGGTTTGGTTTGAATTGGTTTGAGAGATATATTGTCCTAAAGGAGAGTACACCAAAACTGAAATCTGAACTTCGGTTCCACATTAACTGAAATGGCATTCTTCTCCCCCTTCTAACTCTTTAAGCATCACATAATAACTTGAGGCACTGTGGTCAACATGGTAGAGCTACATGAGGACAACAACATTTCTTAAGGCATCTTGGGCTGGATTAGCTCGGTTTGCAAGATATAAATCCCCGAAGTAGGGTACTTGCAAACTAAAATCTAGAAAAGTTCAGTTCCAGACTTAGCCAAATTTTAGGGACCCAAAACAGTAGGAAATTCTAGACCTTGTAGCTCATGAACTAGGCCGAATTAGCTAAAGTGCCAATTGACAAACTTGTAGCTCAGGAAATTCTCTACAACTTTTCTTATATGAGCTAAGACCAGATCAACACCCTTTGGGAGATAAGAAGCAAAGAACAGAAACTGTTTTTTTTGGGGAAATAACAGGATTTCAGCAGAACAGAAAGTTAGACTTTTGAAGCACTTAGGAGCTGAATCATAAGATGAGACAATTGACAAAGTTGAAGCTTATAAAATTTACTACAACTTTGATATAATTTACTTGAACTGATTCAAACCCTAAGTTGGAGTTTCTAAGGGTTTAGTTAGTACCACATCACTAGTCAACTTGGAAAACAGCATTTGGGTGCTTAATTACCATAACCACCCAACACGAGAAATGTTCCAAAAGACTAATTAGGTACTCCTAAGGTGTTTACAAACACTCATGTCCATCACTTGCATTAGTACACATGATCATAGCATTACAAGGAAATGAAACATAAAACAACAATCACATTTCACTAGTGAAACAAAGGTGTTGCACTAGTTCAATTAGAATGTTGCATTAGTTTAAAAGCAATGTTTCCTTAGCTTAACTTAACAAACAAGATAAGAGGCTCATGATAATGCTATGCTCATGTAAAGCAAGTGTATTAGGAGGCAAGATAACACCCAGGGTGTTACAGCCCTCCCCCCTTAAAAAGAATCTCGTCCCTGAGATTCGAGGCGAAAGATTTTCAAGGGCAGAGAAGATTGTTATTTAGATTCCAATATCTTCACAGGCATTAGGCTACTAAGCTTCAAGCACCAGAGAGGCTAATTTAGTTCACGATACTTTCTGATCCTCGCTTTTCATGGTAAATTTTGTCTAAAGAATTTCCTTCATTGACTTCCATGAAGCATTGTTACTTTAGAAGGAATCTAAGACAACGCAGTACTTCGTTCTCAGTGTACAGAGATCATGTGGTCCAGGAGCTAACCACTAACAAGTATCTGATTCTTTAGTGAACACAACATAGTCCGTATGAACTTGACACCAGACCAAAATCTTCAGAAATATACTCTTCGAAATGACTCTATGTTGACAAAGTTTGAAAAGTAGCCCTCTACCAGAATGGCTTGAGAGCAACCTTCCAAATGGGGTGAGATCATAGATGACAAACATCCTCTGAGGTTATAGGATACTGACTAACCAATAGACAGGGTCTATGTTGGTCGTAAATGTTCAATGCTTCCGATATCAATTAATGGAAAACTACTTAAGGTTCCATGTGTGTAGTTCTCTTTCTCTGATGACAACACTGTATTATCTGAGTCTGTCGAGGGGTTAGTGAATGTGATAGATGACTCTATCGGCTCCATATTTTAGCCAAATGTTACCTAGGAAGATTCTCTTATTCAATGGCAACATTTATCTGGGTTGAATCAGATGCAACCTCTTGGGTAAAAACATTTATAAGGTACCAAAGTATGTCATCATTGAAAAATCATTACCAAAGAAAGATGTAGTAAGGCCTTAAGGACAACAAAAGTTGCAAATATTCCCTAAACCGTGGGGAGTAGTCTACCACCAAGCGATTGAGTAAAATTCTCCTTCGTGACTTAGTTGCACTATAAGTTGAGTTAACTTGTAGTGTAGCAACTTTGCCAGGCCAACCTTTCACCTTGAGGCTTCCTTTTTAGGATCAAATAGCAGCTCTGTTGTTTGACACTTTTCAAATTGCTTTTGATTTGCGATGATATAAATTGATTTGCAGAACACCAAGGCTGGTCGTACATTGTTGATACGAGAAAGCAAAAGCAACGAAAGAGTGTAAACTAGTATCTTTGGAACCTCAAAAGGGCCATCCAACAGCAGATCTCGACTATTAATTTACATACCAATCCGAGGATGCACACGCTTTGAACTTGCGGGTTACTTTTGCAGGGCAAAACACATACTCTGCCTGGAGAACATTCCTACAAGGATAAGGAACCGTTTCCGAATATTTATCAACACTTCATCCAATAGAGCCTTGAATAAAAAGTTTGTGGCACCTAGGGGCACAAGGATGCTAATGGAAACTAGGGCATGCTTTCTCTAATTCTTCACTTTAGCTGATTGAACACCTTGCACTATCTGCGTGATTGTCCAAGATGGAATTGACTTGATCACAATGGCTCTAGAAGATAGAGTATCACTCCAATTGTTGGCTAGTTGATCACTTCTTGTTGGTTATTGCTCTGTAAGACATGGCCTTCGCAGCTACCAAAGAGTCATTACCTAGTTAGAGATTAACCTTCCTATTAGTAACTAATTAGTTGTCTCTCAACCTAAAAAGTTCCAAATCTTCATTCTTGATCACAATAATTGTGGTTGATACAAAGCAGACGGTTGCCATCGAAGTCAGCAGATAAAGAGTCACACCAGAGATGGTTGATTTCGACGATATGGCCATTATGCATACAAAGGTTAAAACTTGCTTAATGTGATGATCGAGTCTTATCCAACGGATGACTTGTCCAGTAGTAAGTGTTGTATGTCCTTTTTATCCAACAGGAATGAGATACGTTGCTCACTAGATGTCGTTCGTCAATACTGGGACAACTAAGTAGAGTCACTTGTATACCACCTATTGTGGTCTGTTAATATTTATGTCGGTGACCTGTTCTTCAAAGTTATTCTCTTAGCAACTTTAGAAGGACACTCCACTACTTTTGGTCTAAGATATGGATCTTACGATACGATATGGGAAAGATAACCAAGGAAAAGTTCACATGAGAATAACACGTTGATGTTGTTCCGCAATGGATCATGACTAGAAACCACGATACCAGCGCGTGCCGAGCAGCACAACCTTGTGTCGGCCGCCCACAGGAGGCTCTCGGTTTCGTCGCGGCACCGTTAGTTGCTACTCATAACACCATTACTGATCACACCACCAAGGTGAAATTTCAAGTGACACAATTTGGGTGGTTAACAACAAGCATTATACAAGGAAGGATAGCAAACAAAGGTATTCACAAGGTTTAGAATCAATAGGGAAGCTATTCGCAGATTAAAACACCTCACAAGAGAACATAGCTCCATTGCCGAAGGTGACTGAGCATGTGATTTTTGCGTAATTTCATGCACACCTGGCATCGACTAAGGAACTACCAGATAATTAATTAATAGAGATTCGATCATGTTGAATAACAACATGAGATCAAGACTGATAAACATTCCGAGACTTGGGAAGGTTGGGGACAGATTAAGCAAATTTCAAGGGCAGAAACCGATATGTAGTCATAGATTGAGTTGATAAGGTAGATGCACGAATTTGCAAGCACATGCTTTAGAGACCATAGCAGAGATACATTGCGTCACAATAGCTAACCTTTGAGAGAGGTAACCGGAAGGTCCAACATGGAGTTGGGTACGGTCTCCACAACTGGCAACGTACGAACCATGGTCAAAGGCTAGTGTTGATGTAAGTTAACTTGGTGGGTCAGTCGACAAGGGTCTTCACAAAGAGGGTTGCAAAACATCCACGGCTCATGCAAACATATAGGAGAACTAAACTTTAGGCTTTCGGTCAAGAAAAGGCATGGATACAAACATTCAAGGGCTAACCACCAAGTCTACAGGCTCAGGCTCCTAAGAGAGAAACCTAATTGAGGACAACAACCATACAATTACATAACGTGAATGTTGTTCTAGGATAAAGATATGCGACCCTCGTATGCTCACCGAGGACAAACGAGGTGACAACTAGGGTACTACCTAGATAACAAACATACATACACGCATCATAACTTCAAGCAACACATGAAGAAGCTTACACAAACAAACTCAAGCAACTATTACCAAGCAACAAGCTCGCACCTAGCAATCATTACTAATCACTAGGCTCACCCCTAACAAGCTTTATCTAAGGCAAGAACTAACTACAAGTTTAGCTCAAAACAAATGCTAGCTAAGGTGACTAACTTAACATGTGCATAGAATCTGGACAGCAGCACAGTGGTTACTTGTTTCAACCATAACTGAGGTTGTAGACATCCCACAAAGGTGATCCTAGACTTTATAGAAAGCTTAGGAAGATGACTACACTTTAGTTATTCATACCAATAGCTAATTCATAGATTAACATGGTCAAACATGCTGATGTTTCAGATCTATACCAATATGGACAGAAAACTGACAAGAACTTCAAAAATGCATAACTGGAGTTCTAGGGACCCAACAAGGCTGATCCTTAACTTTATGTAAAGCTTATTAAGTTGTCTATAACTTTCTTATTATCATTTTAAGATGATTCTACAGCTAACAAGGCCAAACAAGATAAAGAAGACATCTCTGCCCAGATTTGGACAGATTCTGTCATTCCACTATGCAAGCTCAACTAGAGATTTAGACCACCCCAATTAGTGCTATAGGACATTTTGAAAAGCTTAGAAAAAGTAATACACTTCTTCTATTATCTCCAAGACATGATTCCATACCCACCTAGGCCAAACAAACCAAACATTTAGATCTATTTAGGGCATACGCAAAACCTGACAGTAAACTTCTAAAACTCATAACTCTCAAACCATAAGACCTAGGGTCAGAAAATTTTTGGACAAGCTAGATAAGTAAGTTAGATACAACTTTGGTATTCTCCATAACTACAGAAAACACCATTATGACCACAAAAACATCACTACAACAGAAATCGTTCTAGCAGCCAACGTCCAACAAGCAAAACAAATCTTGCCTTTGTTCTACTTAACAAAAGAGCACACAAACATGTTATTCTAGTAGCTCTAAATTTTTGTTACTTTAGACCAACACGAATTTAATTCATTCATGAGAATCCACAATTACTGAAGCAAGTTCTAAAGCCTTTGCAATGCTGGTATGATCAACATATCCACCACTTGGCTAAACTAAAGGGCATCTATAGGTTCAAGTATGTACCCACAATTATTTCTAGCAAAGCTAAACACATATTTTTCTCAAGCACTTTCTATTTACGCAACATGGAACAAGGAATTCTTGTTTTACTCCACACAAGTAAGATAGTGTACCACATTGATCACAAGTTACTTATCATTTGAACATGGGTGAGAGGAGCATAGCTATGCATAAAGCAACAATCATGAAGATGCATGATTCGTCCTATTTGTCCTCACAAGATTGCCAACCTAAGGTGGCGATCACGTTCTATGTCGGTGGCATAACACGTACTCTCTCGATATATAGCTAGTCGTCAGCTACATTTGACTTACGCATTCATGGTTAGCGTACCTGCAGAAAAGTTTCATTGTAGCCCAACAACTCCCCAATATAGCATACAATGAAAACAAAAAGTAAAATTCTAAGTACTTCCATATACATATACCCCCGTATACGTACATGTAGCACCAAAACTACCTGAATCATCAATCACCCACAATTAAATACCTTCATATATACATGTGTGCAACATGTAAATAATCCAGTAACCAAGACTAGCTCTCCCCTAGACCGATAGATGTTCGGTCATGCTCTCACAACTCACACTTACCTGAGCGTAGGTGCGATGTTACATAAAAGTAAACTAGCGACATATATGACTATCTCATATATGAAGGCTACCACCAATCTAACACACCGGGTAGCATAGTGTGGGAGAGTCATCACACATACATACCTTGGCCCGGACGTAGATGCATAAATGAAAAACCCCCCAAGTTAGTACTTATATAAGCCACCTAATAATCCTTATATGGGCATAAGGAAATTGACCACTGGCATACTTAGATTTAGAATTTAGTTTTCACAAACCTATATATAGCTATAAGTTGATAAAACTGATTTTATAAAACAAAACCTTTGTTTTAAATACACATACGACAAGCTTAATGTTGAATCTTGCTCCGATACCAGCTGTAACAGAACCGTCCAAATTATAAGAGCACAAGTACAAAAACAATCACCGAAGTGATCAAATTCTCGCACTTGAGCCCATATAACTCCGGTAGTCCAATGAAATCACGAGGGATTTCAAACCAACCAACATACAAGCCAAGATCGTAGTGATTCAACATAACAAGTCACATGTTACATTCGTTTCACAAGTAATTCAATATACATCAGAGTTCAACATAGTTATTACAACTTAAGTTCAAAAGTAGCGGAAGCAAAGTAATTTGAAACTAACATTATTCTTATTTCAGATACATGCCAGTGCCACGGTCGACTTCCAACAAAAGCATTAGAGATAAGGTAGCTCAGAAGGATCATGCCCATGATCACACTCCGCCACTAAGGCAGGAGCCAACCAACTCTTGCAGTCGCCATGATACATCACAACCTGCAACAAGTGGGGATAAAACCCTGAGTACGACAAAGTACTCAGCTAGACTTACCCGTCAGAAACCAGAAATAAGGTGACACCAAGGATCATGCAAGGCTGATATAAAGTGGGCTGGCTTGACAACATTTTGCATAAAAGCTTAATACAGATAAGTAATCATTAATGTTTAAGCATCAAGTTAATCATCATTAACCTATCATCTATATTAGCACCTGTACTAGAGCACTCACTTTATTAGGAGCAAAGAATATTAACCATAGCAGGTATAAATTGAGGCAACCTTTCCATCGTGATCCAATTAACCATCAGTTCAATTTAATTGAATCTACGTTGCTGCTGCTCAAGTCAAGTGCTCACTAACCGGGAGTGACGGCGATTCGAATCGAATTCCTATCCAGCTGGAGGGGTATTTCTAACACTCACCGTGCAGACCCCTGCCAGGGTCACACAGGCCACCTTTTCATATGATTCAGGAATCGCGGGTCCGAATGATGTCGCGACCCCAAGGGCGACACTCTGCCAGGTGATAGGGACTCTAACCCCCCCTTGGTCTCACGCCAATGTCCCCAAGCACATCCTTTCTCTCCTCCAAGAAGCAACCTACCATTCGATTCCCGGCCTGAACCACATTACTCGGCTTCGCGGTCGGAACGGCTTATCCGGCCAACTAAGTGTTAGACTGCGTTCAACATGACTCAAGGACGTACAGCGAATCGGTCCTCAAACGACTCAGACGGGGATAGATCCACACCCAAGACCTCCATGCCTTGTTGCTTCACTATCGTCATCCCGCCCGGTCTCATTTCATTTTATTAACACATGGTTCCATTCCACGATAGCAAATATAGCCCACCGTGCCATATATGAATATCCCTATATCTCGCAGGTGACAGGAAATCACCTAACTTCTACCGCTTAAAGCAGGGCTAAGCATCTACTCGATCCTAGTCTATGTAGGATTCAAGGATTCATATATCTGGACAAGGAATGATATAATGCAGCAAGGTTTTCAACCAACTCCTACCACTTAATGCAACAATACTTATAACATATATAGAATTAATTGCTTTGAAGGTAGGAGGCTTATAATGCTTCGGGGCTTGCCTGGGATCTGACTCAAGTTAGAGCATATCAGATGAGTTCGCTTGGCGAGCATCTTCCAATCTACCACTTGTCCGGTCCTTCGATCTTCGGGATGGATCCACCAACTCCATCTTCGGGTGTGGCTCCACATCAGGTCCTTCACGCGCTTCAGCTAGCGTACCTAAATGAGGTGCAATAATGCATATGTATGAATGCATAGAAGTGCAATAAACAAAGTAATCATGCAAGCATACCAAAGTTCACATAAACCCTAGAGCTAATTAACTTAATCCTCAATAAGACATAACATAGAAGAGGGCATGCACATTAATCAAGAAACAAGTCTCACAAGATTACAGGGTACCACTCAAGTATCATCAAAGATATGAGTCACATTTCAATACCCAAGCATGACAAAGTTAATCAAAGTACTAGAACTAGAAATTGCTACCTTCTGGACATCAGACCAACAGCTGAGTAATTTAATCATAACTAGATATCTACAACTCCAAATGACTTGTAAGAAGACATTATGGAAAGCTTATGAAATTATCTAAATTTCATTTATAAACATCACAGCATGATTCCAAAGTTTAACCTGTTGAATTTATACAAACACAGAAACTGGTCTAACAAGACAGAGAGCAAGCAATTCTGTAACCTAACTTTAAACAGCTGTAGTTTCTAAACCATATGGCCAAATGCCACCAAATTTTAACAGAGGCTAGATACATAAATTATCTACAACTTTTGTATAAACAAGTTTTACAACAAAGCACATTACCATGAAGAGCTTTGCTAAGTTTCCAGATCTGTCCAGAAACCTCATTTGCAAGAAATAATTATTAACTTCCGTTGCAAACGTATAATTGGGCAAAACCAACTTTACCAACATTTCATACATGACTAAAGAACACCAGAAAACCTAGTGTCCATGACCAAATAAATTCTTTTAATGCATTTCTTAATTTATTTTAGATAACAAGGTGACTTAATGAACATATACCAAAAGTATACAATAAATTCTACAAAAATTACAGTGGCTCACATATCCTCTCAATAGTCTACTGTACAAATTTCACTCCAATTGAATATGTATAGCAACCTCTATGAAAAAGACAAGTTGCTAAAGCAAGAAATCATGTGAGAGCAAAATAAACCAATAACTCACTCATACTTTATCCAATACTCATGAACTTTTTACCACACATCAACTATCACATGAGTAGCATGCCACAAAAATTTCACTTCATTTGGAGCCCTAGATTTTCAGTTATGGAAAATAACAAATTCAACTAGCATTACAACCTTACTGCACAAATCTATTTTTACAGCAAAATTTTTAAACTAAACCATGCCATATTATAGATCTAGTGCATAGAGAATTTCACAAGGATTCCAAAAAGTCCTCATTTGCTATTTTACGAATTTCCTATGAATTACTATGATTTTCTAAACTTTCAGCCGATTTAAAACAAATAGGTCCCTCGACGTACTATTCACTTGAGTCAATGACAATGCAGTTAGGCCCTCCCTTTTAGTCAAATTCTTGTATAAAGTCCCTGGTCGCGAATTTGAACAGAGGAGGCGTCTGAGCTTGCGGTTGAGGCCGGAAGAGGGTTCGCCGGCGGCGTTGGAGTGGCGTGGAAGCATCTCCATCACCGGGCGCATCCACCGGTGCCTGTGGCTGGCCCGAGATGGCCCGAGGTGGCCCGGCCACGTGCGCCGGCGGCCAAGCCCACGGCATCTCTGGCGGCGGGGTGCTCCGGCAATGCTAGTTCCGGGAGAGCGTGTGCACGAGGTAGAGCACGACAAGGCGAATGCGATGGTGTATGCGGCTGTGGACGTGGTGGCTTGGAACGGCGGAACGTCAGTGGCAGCTCGGAGCTTTGCTTCCTGTCCATGGCAGTGGCGGGCAGCGGCCTGCTGCACCCAGCCCGGTCGGCTGGCTGTGGCGGCCAGCGGCAACCAACGACGGTGACGGCTCGAGGATGCAGCGAGATGGGAGGAGCAGTGATCGGTGGTGGCTACAGAGGAGGAGCAGCGCAGCAGCGGCAGCTCGAGGCGGCCATGGATGTGGCAAGCATAAGAGAAAAAGAGACCGAGTGAATAGGAAGGAGAGGGCGCCGGTTTTCTACTTCAGCTCGACGACGCGTGGGAGTGAGGTGGCGCACAGGTAGTGAGCGCGAGGCCACACGGCGTCGAAACCCTGTGGTCAGTCGACCATTCATGCTGCTCCTTGACGATTCAAAACTGAAGGAGATGACTAAAACTACTGCAAACGTACGACTGAAGCCTCTATAATTCCGCCCTCTGTAACTCCAAAACCATTTGATGATTCGATCGGCCAATTTCTCCTTGTGGTAGTACTACATGAGTACTACACTTTTTCTTAAAGGATCATGGTTTGGTTTGAATTGGTTTGAGAGATATATTGTCCTAAAGGAGAGTACACCAAAACTGAAATCTGAACTTCGGTTCCACATTAACTGAAATGGCATTCTTCTCCCCCTTCTAACTCTTTAAGCATCACATAATAACTTGAGGCACTGTGGTCAACATGGTAGAGCTACATGAGGACAACAATATTTCTTAAGGCATCTTGGGCTGGATTAGCTTGGTTTGCAAGATATAAATCCCCGAAGTAGGGTACTTGCAAACTAAAATCTAGAAAAGTTCAGTTCCAGACTTAGCCAAATTTTAGGGACCCAAAACAGTAGGAAATTCCAGACCTTGTAGCTCATGAACTAGGCCGAATTAGCTAAAGTGCCAATTGACAAACTTGTAGCTCAGGAAATTCTCTACAACTTTTCTTATATGAGCTAAGACCAGATCAACACCCTTTAGGAGATAAGAAGCAAAGAACAGAAACTATTTTTTTTGGGGAAATAACAGGATTTCAGCAGAACAGAAAGTTAGACTTTTGAGGCACTTAGGAGCTGAATCATAAGATGAGACAATTGACAAAGTTGAAGCTTATAAAATTTACTACAACTTTGATATAATTTACTTGAACTGATTCAAACCCTAAGTTGGAGTTTCTAAGGGTTTAGTTAGTACCACATCACTAGTCAACTTGGAAAACAGCATTTGGGTGCTTAATTACCATAACCACCCAACACGAGAAATGTTCCAAAAGACTAATTAGGTACTCCTAAGGTGTTTACAAACACTCATGTCCATCACTTGCATTAGTACACATGATCATAGCATTACAAGGAAATGAAACATAAAACAACAATCACATTTCACTACTGAAACAAAGGTGTTGCACTAGTTCAATTAGAATGTTGCATTAGTTCAAAAGCAATGTTTCCTTAGCTTAACTTAACAAACAAGATAAGAGGCTCATGATAATGCTATGCTCATGTAAAGCAAGTGTATTAGGAGGCAAGATAACACACAGGGTGTTACATTGGTGACATGTTCTTCAAAGGTTATCCTCTTTGTTACTTTAGGAGGAAGCTCTACTACTCTTGGTCCAGTATATGGATCTTCCGATTGGAGATGGACAGATAATCAAGGAAGAGCTCACATGAAAATAACACATCGGTGTAATTCTACAGTGGATCATGACCAGCAACCCTAATACCAGCGTGTGCTGAGTAGCACAACCTTGTGTGTGCACCCAAAGGAGACGCTTGGTTTTGTCATGGCACCGTAGAACACTAATCGTAACACCATTACTGAACCTACACCTAATGAGAAATTTCAAGTGGCACAAGTTGGGTTGTATGAACAAGCACTATGTGAAGGAGGGATAGCAAGCAAAGATAGTCACAAGGTTAGGAGTCAACAAGGAGGCGATCCAAGGATCAACACACAGCACAAGAGAACACAACTTAATTGCCAAAGACCACTGAGTAGGGGACTCTTGCTATAATTTCACGCACGCCTTGTGTCCACCAAGGGAACTACTAGATAACTAATTCATGAGAGTTGGCTATGTTGGGCAAGAGCATGAGATCAAGGCTAATAAACATCCCAAGACTTGGGAAGTTGGAGATGAATTAAGCAAACATCAAGGGCAAAACCGATGTACCGATTAGAGATTGAATTGATAAGGTAGCTACATGATTTGCAAGCAAAAGATTTTGAGGCCACGACAAAGAGATATTATGCTACACCAGCTAACCTTTGGGAAAGGCAACCAGGAGGTCCAACATGGATTTGGACATGGTCTCCACAACAGCCAAAGAACAACTATGGTCTAAGGCTGGCGCTAACGAGAACTTAACTTGGATGGTCGATCAAACAAGGGTCTTCATAAAAAGGGTGCCGAACATCCATGGCATATGCAAACATTTAAGGGTCTAGGCTTGGTATTACAGTTCAAGCAAAGGCATGGGTACAAGTCTTTGTAGCACAACATTCAAGGGCTAACAACCACATCTATAGGCTCAAGCTCCTAAGCAAAGGGAATCTACTTAGAGACGATCATGATATTACATAACTTGAGTGTTGTTCTAGGATAGCATTCTTCCACACTCATATGCTCATTGAGGACTAAAGGGTTGAAAACTATGGCACTACCTAGATAACTAGCATCCACACATTCTTCACAGTTTTAAGCAGGCATTTGAGAAATTCAATCAAATTAGCCTAAGCAACTAATACTAAGCACAAAGCTCACACCACATGCATTCATCTGCAGCAACACAACACATCGGTTCTAAGTACAAGGATCATGATGTGGGATGTGCTACTAAGCATGTAGATACGGTCAAGTCTTTAGGGACAAGATGATTTTTAAGATAGGTAGCAAAGGGTTCAAAGGGTTTTGGGCATGGCTTCACCAATAGGCACATGGACACACCATAGGCAAGAGTTAACATTCGAGAGAGCTTAGCGGTGTTAGGTTAGCAAACGCACTTGTAGGCTCATGTCTTTTTAAGTAAGGAGGTCTACTTAAAGGCAACTACGAGATGAGCACAATGATAAGGCTTGATAACAACTCATGCACTCACCGAGGGTAAGAGGCTACACAAATCAGCATAATACCTAGTAAGCAAGCAACCATGCATATACATCTAAAGAACTAATGTGAAGATAACTCAAACTGAAGGACCTCACATTATATTTAAAAGAAAGCATGTGCAGGCTTTTAACAAGGTATAACTACAAGTTTTAGTTTCCAAAAGGTTGAAGTTCTTGTTAACTACTAACTTGTCATCTAATTCCTTTGGAAGCAAACATACAAGGCAAAGCTAATCACACATTGTCTTCAAACACAGCTATTCAAGCAGCATGGAACAAAGCATTTTGCCTAGCTTTACTCAGGGAAGATAATAACATCACATCGATCACAAGTTACTTATCATTAGAACAAATGTGAGAGAAGCATGGTTATGCATAAAAGCAACAATCATGATGATGCATGATTCGTCCTATTCGTCCTCACAAAATTGCCAGCTTAAGGTGGCAATCACGTTCTATGTCGGTGGCATAACACGTACTCTCTTGGATATATAGCTAGTCGTCAGCTATATTCAATCTACGCATTCGTGGTTAGCTTACCTGTAGAAAATTTCATTTTAGCCCAACCCCACATGATATATGAACAACAAAAATCAAAGTCTGATCTCTAGGTCGAATGTTCAAGAGCAACAATATATTTGAAAGCAGTAAACTAAATACTTCCATATATATCCTAATATATATACTTCTGTATCAAAGCTACCTGATCATTAAATTCGCTACCCACAATTAAATACGCACCATACACACATGCAAGCATGCATATACAATCGTATCAAAGCTAGCTTTCCCTGACCGCACGCTCACACTTGCGGTCATGCCACTCATCAACTTACCTTCTTACCTGGGCGTAGGTGTGACGTTGCAAGAATTAAATTGCATAAGTAAAACCCCCCTAGTTAGTCTTACTTTAAAGCCACCTTGTAGTCCTTAGTTGGGCTTAACTGGAGGTTGTCGCTAGGATAGTTTTGCAAATTAGTTTTGACAAATTTGCCTATAGCTAAAGTTTTAGTCAAAATAGGCTTTTCAAAACAAAAACTTTTGTTTTTACAACTACATACATGACAGTATTATGCTTAATCTTGCTTCAATGCCAACTGTGATAAAACTATCCAATTTATACAAGTTCTAGTACAACTATCCCCATTTAACACGTTGACACACATGTACTTTGTAACAGAACCGACCAATTATACAAGATTAAGTAAGAAAATCATCTAACGAGCAGACGATTTAGCAAACTTAAGCCCGTATAACCCGGTAGTCCGTGAAATCATGACGGATTTCAAACCAACTTGCATACCAGCCAAGATCGTAATAAGTTCAGCGGTCACCATCACAAGTTACATAAAAATTCGTGGCACAAATACATCGGAGTTTAGACATAGTTATTACAAACCAGTTTCAAATTGAAAGTAGCGGAAGCATTTGGTTCAAATCACACACGCACCCAAACTTCCAAAATACATTGCCAGTTCAGGGTCATCTTCCATCAAAAGCATTAGGCGAGATGTAGTGAATGACCATTGCCCATGGTCCTAAGCTTCTCCAATTGCAGGATAGAGGCAGTTGATACAGTAGATGTAATACATCTACCCATCTGCAACAAGTGGGAACAAAGCCCTGAGTACGAGAAGGTACTCAACTAGACTTACCCGTCATAAATCAGAAATAAAAGACACCAAGGAATCATGATAGGCTGTCTGGTGGGGTAGCTGACTCATTTGCAAAAAGGCATTTTTAGTATTTAGAGAATCTTTACAAAAGCTTTGCATCAAGTTAAATCTTTATTAACCTGTCAATTACATTTGCACCTTTACTAAAGTAACATGTAATTAAACAGGTAATGATAACCAATGATCACTAACAACTTCCATTATGTCATATTTCATATAAATGTCCAAGTGTTCCATCAATATTACTACGATGAAGTAGCTCAAGTCAAGTGCTCACTATCCAGTGAACGATGGCGATTCGAATCGATTATTAACCAGCTGGTAAGTTATTCCTCACACAAACCTCACTCACCTGCTAAAGTGAGGTGTTGGTCACCGAGTCAACCATTCAGGTGAAGTCGCGAGCTTGCTAGGAACCACATGTACCCGGGGGCTGCCCGACTGCTCTTTGGCCTTATCATCTGCTCTTTGGCCTTATCATCGCGCCCTCGTATCCTACCACTACTACTCCGGTACAGTGCGCTGCGGGCAATCCACTCGGCCCGAGTAATCTTCCAGCTTCGTGGTCGGAAGGTACTTTATTCGGCCAGCTAAATGTGAGGCATGCGTTCAACATGACCCGAGGCCCAACAACGGACGATCCTTAATCGACACAGACGAAAAACACTACAATCCAAAACCCTGCAAGTTTCCGTCCGGTCTCAATTTCACATTAACACTTAGTTATTTCATGATGACATCTTTTCTCAATCAGATCCAGGTAAACACATATAGCTCGCAGGTGACAGGAAATCACCTGACTTCTATCGGTCTAAGCAAGCTAAGCAATTACTTGACTGCGAATGACAAGGTGACAAGGATAGGGTAGAACATAGTAAATAAGGTATAATGCAGCAACAGTAGCAAACAACTCCTAAACTTAATGCAGCAGTTAACGTAGAGCATTCATAAAGTATTTGCAAACCGGGGGAGAGAAATGCTCCGGGGCTTGCCTCTCTCGAAAGAGCTCGGACGGTGGTTTGGGCACTTTGGAAGATCCTCACCGACCTCCTCGTCGGCTTCGGGCACTTCCTACTCCTCGGGCTGCTCTTCCGGCTCCTCGGGAACTGCTACCGGCGTTACTTCCTGCGATCCAGTATGATGCAATTGTATAAGTGCTTATGCCTAGGTGCATTGCGAAAATGACATGTAATGGTCATGATGAATGAAATGTAGATAATTAAGTTCACTTTATTTCATAAAGTAGGAATACATTTCTTCTATAAGGTAGTCAACATCATCCAAGACTATACAGACTACAAGCACATGTCATCTACTGCATTCTCTTCTACTACTACTACCATGCTAAGTCAGCACATTTTATTAAATGCTTCAAAGATACACCAAAGCAAAATCCTATTCACTAGTCATGCATTAACAAGGTTAAATAAAACCCTAATTGCAACTAGGTTTGAACAGCAACACCTATTTTAGTAGTGCAGAAAAATCTGAAAAAATTACAGTAGCTTTCTATCATCTAATCTAGCATACCACAAAAATTTCATTGTATTAGGATTACTAGAACTGTCTATCCAAAAATAACAAGCTAGGGCCTAAAAATGAGCATAAAAATACTTTATACTATGAAAAGTATCAAACAATAGATTTAACATTTTTCCTACATTCTTCACAATAAATAATCACTATAGAAAAATTATTACATGCATGTTTTATTCATATTTTTCTCTCTAGCAAAAATAACAATTATTAGCAATATTAAATACTTGTACTACAACTCAAGATTTTTCCACAGAACATGATTGGCATATCTTTTTCTTAGAAAGTACATCACAAAATAAAATTATAGCAAGTGGAACCATATTTTTCTGAGCTTTCTGTGATTTACTACATATTTAACAAGAAAACAACAGTTTTAGTGATTAAATAAAAACTCTACAGCAAAGTATTTAAATCTTGACATGCAATATTTTTAAACTGTAGATCTAGTCCAGAGAAACACTACAAAATTTGTTTCACAATTTTTGGAGCTAAAATGAGCAAGTTATGGATTTTAGAAACCCTTTTAACAATTTCTGAAAAATCATTTTCAAAAATTCATTTATCATCAGTCGCTGAAAATGCTGGGTGCACCCGGTGCAGTGCACACGCGAGCGTGAGAGGAGGCAGACAGGTGGGCCCGTGACCCCACATGTCAGCCACACAGAGAAAAGGGAGGCGCTGACTGCGCGGTTCTCGCCGCCGGTGAGCTCGCCGGCGGTAAGGTCACCACCAGTGGCTTCCGCGCGGAGAGACGAACTCACTGCGCTAGCTTAGGGCACCGGAGGAGCTCTCGGGTGACCCTGACGGCACGCATGGCGGAACGGTGGCGCAGCTCACTGACGACACGCCGGTCCCGGCCATGGCGAGGGTGGGTTCGGAGCGCGCAAGGTCCGCGGAGCCAAGGCAAATGCGAAAGCACGAGAAATTGGAGGGAAAGGAGGGAATACGGCTCCCTCCACGGAAGCACAAGCTCGGTGGCCATGGCGCCGCCGTGCCAAGGAAAAGCCGGCCCTGGCCTTACCGTGGTGCAAATGAGGGCGAAAACGTGCGCACGGGATGAAGGAGGTCTAGGCGGAGCTGGAGGCAGACGCAGTCGACGAATGGCGCTGTGGTGGCGGAGCTAAACGTCGGCGGACCGAGCAGCGGCGTGCGGTGGCGAGAGCTCCGGATCGGCTTGCTGCTGCGGTGGAGAGCGAGCGCGCGAGCGCGGAGGGAAGCAAGGGACAGAGGAGATGGAGGTGGAGGCAGTGCGCGACCGGGTGGAAGTTAAGGCGAGCCGGAGGCTCCTCGCGGTGAGTTCGTTGGCGCATGGACGCCACGCGGCGAGCGCGGTCTGCCGCGGCGGCCAGCAGTGCACGTGAGCGAGCGGGAGAGGGAGAAAACCGCGCGGGCGTGGGCCGGGCCGTGGTCACGCGCAGAAGAGCGCGCGGGGCGAGCGCGGGCCGGCTTCGGCCGCTGGGCCGGAAGTGGGGCGGCGGCCTGTTAAGGTAAGACACCATTTTTCTTTTTCTAAATAAAATTCCAGATTTTATTATTTGATTCAAATTTAAATTTTGAAGATGAAAAAGACATTTTCATAAATTGCCCCCAAAACAAAAGTTGTTCAAAATTTTATTCTCTACAACTTTCATTTAGGGCACTTTTCAAAATTCTAAACAGATTTTGAATTAGGGATTTAAAGTCAAATTTTGAAATGAAAACTCAATTTTCTGAAATATTTTTAGAAGCACAATTTGGGAAGATTTTGAATACAAAACTTGCTCCAAAAATCATGCTACTTATTTCTAAGTTATTTAAAGTTATAGCTCCACAAATTTTTACCGCTTTTACCTGGGACTTTTACCAATTCAGAGTTCAAACATGATTATCACAGTTTTAAATAAATTCTAACTCAATTTACATGTGATGATGATCATGCATGAAATGCAAATGCTCATGATTTAGGATGTGAATGCCTGCTTAACACCCAGAGGTGTTACAGCCTTCCCCCCTTATAAGAATCTCGTCCCGAGATTTTGGGTTACGAACCATTTGTTATAAAAATCCTCATAAACTTTTTGTAGATATTCATCCATTTCTCAAGTTGCATCTCCTTCATCATGATGACTCCACTGTATCTTATATGTTTTCACCACACTGTTTCGAGTAACTCTTTCTTTAGAGTCCAACACTTGAACCGGTTGCTCACGATATACCAAATCTGACTTGAGCTTTATACCTCGAGGTTTGATTCTTTCTTCGGGAACACGCAAACACTTCTTGAGATACGATACATGAAAAACTAGGAATATAACACTCATTGTCTTAGGTAACTCCAACTTATAAGCGACTGGACCTTTTCTTTCCAAGATCTTATATGGTCGCACAAATCTAGCTGCAAGCTTTCTGCGTACTCCAAACCATTTCTTCTTCATTGGCGTGACTTTCAGATAAACATAGTCACCAACCTCGAACATAAGCGGTCTCCTTCTTCGATCTGCATAGCTTTTCTGACGTGATTGAGCGGCTTTCATATTTTGCTGAATGATATGAACTTTCTTCTCAGCTTCTTCTACGAAGTCAATACCGTAGTATCTTTTTTCTCCTGGCTCAATCCAGTTAAGTGGTGTTCTACACTTTCTGCCATACAAAGCTTCGAGTGGTGCCATCTTGATACTTTCTTGATAACTATTATTGTAAGCGAACTCTGCTAAAGGTAACCAGGACTCCCATGAACCTCTAGAAGATAACACACAGGCTCTCAACATATCTTCCAGAACAGCATTAACTCTTTCGGTCTGACCATCTGTTTGAGGATGATAGGCAGTACTACGAATTAAACTCGTCCCCAAACCTTTATGCAAGTGCTCCCAAAAGTGAGCAGTGAATTGTGACCCTCTGTCAGACACGATATTCCTCGGTATGCCATGTAATCTCACAATCTCGGCAATATACTTCTCGGCATATTGAGGTGGTCTATATTCTGTCTTGACAGGTAAAAAGTGAGCTGTCTTTGTAAGGCGATCCACAATTACCCAAATCGAATCATATCCTTTCTGAGTAGTGGGCAAACCTGTGATGAAATCCATGCTGATATCATCCCACTTCCAACTGGGTATAGACAAAGGTTGCAATAATCCGGCAGGTCTCATATGAATAGCCTTTACCCTACAGCATGTGTCACATCTGGCTACATATGCTACAAGGCAGGACATCCCCATTCAGACTTACTTGGCCGGATAAACCCCTTGTTCAACAACTCCTCTAGTTGCTTCTTCAACTCAGCTAACTCATCCGGAGGCATCCTATAAGGTCTCCTGAAAATTGGAGCTGTCCCAAGGATCAACTCAATTCCAAACTCAACATCTCTATCTGGCGGAAGACTAGGTAACTCATCTGGAAACACATCCGGAAACTCACACACAACCGGAATCTGATGAATCGGAATGACTTCCATAGCACATGTCACACTCACAAGGTCTGTTCTTTTGGGCAATGGTACTTGAAAAGTACCCTCTCCCTGGGGATCCTTCAGGGTAAGTACCCGACTTCCTGTATCTATAACTGCTCCCCATTCTTTCATCCAATTCATCCCTATGATGACATCCAGAACTAGTCTAGGCATGACTATCAGGTTAACTCGAAACTTTTGACTACCTAACTCAAGGGTTGCCCCTCTAACCATCTGATTGGTTAAAACATCAGCCCCTGCTGAACTTATACGGTAACCATAACTTAAGTCTGTGCATAGTTGTTCATGTTTCCGTGCAAATGCTTGACTCATGAAAGAATGCGATGATCCAGAATCAAATAGAACAACTATAGGGTTTTGGTTAACAGGAAACTTACTAGCAGTTATGGGCTCTCCCTCAGGAATCTCTTCCACAGTGGTGTGGTGCACTCGAGCATTATAAGTCTGTTGCTTCTTTCGGGGCGGATAAGGACAGAACTTGGAAAAGTGGCATGGCTGATCACAATTATAGCAAGGTCCCTTTACTGTACCAGCAGATCCGATAGCTCCCTTCGAGTTACCTTGTCCCGCGGTTGCGGCTGTCCTTGCTGGCGGTACTGCCATCTTGTACGGCTTCTGCGGTCCCTTGTAGTTCTAGGTCTTATGCTGTGGTGGCCTAAACCTTGCACCAGGTGCAGACGGACGATAGGTTGAACGATTAGTAGTGATAACTCTGGACTGTGACGGTCCTGACTCAAAGGCTCTCTTGCGAGTCTTGGATGCTGTGTACGCGTTGTTGTTCTTCTCTTGTTTCAGACAATCACTAATGAAGTCATTGAATCTGGCGCGGGTATTGGTACCCACATACTTCATCATCTTTGGACCTAACCCTCTCTTGAAGCTAGCAATTTTCTTAGCATCTGTGTCAACCATGTCAGGAGCATAACGACACAAGTTGTTGAAGGCACACAAATACTGTGTTACAGTTTTGGTGCCCTGATTTAAAGCCAAGAACTCTCCCAATTTCATCTCAACTAGTCCTGCTGGAATATAAACTCCACGAAAGGCTTCGGTGAACTCTCTCCACGAGATCTGAGCATTTGGAGGGAAGGTGGTGCGATGATGCTTCCACCACATCCCCGCTGGTCCTTGTAGCTGATGTGCAGCATACTCTGTCTTCAGTACTTCTGTCAGCCTCAACACACGGAACTTATCTTCCATAGTGTTAATCCATTCTTCAGTGTCAAGTGGCTCGGTTGCTTCCTTGAAAATTGGCCGCCTAGTGTCCATGAAATCCTTGAAATTGCTGTACTAATTCATTCCATTGCCACCACCTTGGTTGTTACCACGTTGCACGTTGTTGGCAATGATACGCAGGAAATCTTCCATATTTTTCTATGACTACTCGGCATTGCGCTGACTTCCTAGAAACTGTGCAAAGAACATCTCTGTAGTGAGCGGTGGAGGAGGCGGTAAATGCGGTTCCGGGTGTGGCTCGTTATGGTTGATGTTGTTAGCACCACTCCCACCTACCCTGGCACCATTTCCACCAGTTTTAGCAGCCTCATACATGGCGCGCCGAGTGTTTGCCATCTGCATATTTCAGCAACAAGTAATAATTAAGCGAAGTTGTAGTAATTGTGAGTGAATGAAAAATTATGTCGTACTGAACTCATTGGAGAGAACAAAGTCATACAACAAGACAGAGGCACAATAATCACATTCCAATTAAAACAACACCACTAATTAAATTACTTCAAATGCAAACATCGCGTCCAACACAACCACGTTGCCAGCATACACACACTGGACTTTATGCGCTCAGGTATCGCATGAACAACCAAGATCCAACATTCTACCAAGTTTCAAGGTTCAAACGAGATACATCAAGATACATGAAGCCAAAAGAAGGTCATCGTGACAGGGCCTAGCAGCTAACGCAAAGCAACTAGCCTACTCCTCGGGGCCATCGTCGGGGTCGGAGATGTCACCATTGCTACCATCAGTAGCAGCATCGTCATCAGCAGGTGCGGCTGCGGGCTCGTCCTCATCGTCGTCGACGTCCATACCGGTGGCTTCTGGAGGAGCATACAAGCCAATCCCGTTGTAGAGCGCATGAAACTCCTCATGCAAGTTGACATTGTACTCCTCTAGCTCCTCGACCCTCTACCTCAGGAGGTTCCTCTCGTTCCAGGCTTCATTCCTTTCTTGAACCAACTGTCCAATCATGTGGTCTATATTATTGTTGGCCTGAGTCAACGCATGCACCCGTTGTATAGAACTATCACCTCTCTCTAGAGCCTGGTCTCGCTGCAAGCTCATGTCAGCCAACTGCTCCTACAAACTAGCGATAGCATGTGCCTGCTTCTTCTTTTGTTTTCTTGCTTTGAGCCGATCATCACTACGCAAACCAGTCAAAGTCTAATACGTGCACTCCAGACTCTGGTATGCTCTGATAGCTGCATACATCGCACTCATAGCTTGGTTGTCGCTAGCCTGTCCTTCGCTTGGGCCTCTGACTAAAGCACTTCCTTGCGGCTGTACACAAATAGCATCGTGAGGATCATCTCTCGGAAAAGTGCCAGCCAAGGCTGCTGCCAGCTCGTTGGGAAATCTGCTCATTATGTCCCAGATGACACGGAAAGCTGCTCCCTCTGCACCCTCAACCGGAGTGCGTCCCTCAAACTCCAAGTGCCAATCATCCCATTCTGGAGCATCACCAAGAGCAGGGACAGTGATCTCCACTACTGCCAGTCCATTCTCTGCCAACTAGTTCTCACTCCAAGAGTACACTGGCTCCTGACCGTCCGGGTACCCCACATCATGGAGCACTCTCCAAAGCAAAGTTGACATGCCAAACTCGCTCAGAAAGGTGTCCGTGTTGCGGCAATCCCGCGGGGCCAACTAGCGTCGAGGTGCTCTTCCACCTGTGGACTTGCGGGCAGTCTGCTTCGTGCGGGCCATCTGTACCAAAAGTTTTGATTACCCGGTGAGGACATATTTTAAGTTGGTACAATTTTTATCGAAAGGGGATAATCAATTTATAAGGGGAGGAATGCATGGCATGAATGAAATGCACAAGCAACATGATGCATGCACGTTTCTTACGTTCTCACAAACTTAAGAAATAAATGATATCTATCGATAAATTCGGTGGCATATAGGCGATCTCTCATAAACGTAACTAATACGTTCTACACGAGAAACACTGTTATGTACCTGCAGAAGATTAATTTCAGCCCATTTCCCCATGCATGCATGAAAGCAGTAAATCTATCTACACGCTCTACACGAATCCCCAGATACGCGTACAACGGTAGTAACCACCCAAAACATCGTCCTATTGACGGCATTGCCTCAACGGACGAAATAACCACACATGCGACACTTTTGTAAAAACATGCGTAAAACATGTAAGTACTCCAGTATCATACAAGCACTCTCCCTAGATCGGCGGTGTATCCGATCATGCTCTCACATCTCACACTTACCGAGGCGTAGAGGCAACTGATCCATACATTACCACCCAAGTAAGTGGCACTCATACAATAGCACGCCGTATGAGCAACGAAAGAGAAATATGGTGCAAGAACCCCCAGGTCAGTACTTAATTAAGCCACCTAGAGTCCTTACTGGGCATAAAGGATATGACCACTGGCACACTCTTAGTTTGTAATTCATGTTTTTCAAACACATTTTTGTTTTAAATACACTTGTGACACAGTAAACCCGCTAAACCATGCTCCGATACCAGCTATAACAGAACCGACCAATTATACGAGCTTAAGTAAGAAAATCATCCAACGAGCAGACGATTTAGCAAACTTAAGCCCGTATAACCCGGTAGTCTGTGAAATCACGACGGATTTCAAACCAACTTGCATACCAGCCAAGATTGTAATAAGTTCAGCGGTCACCATCACAAGTTACATAAAAATTCATGGCACAAATACATCGGAGTTTAAACATAGTTATTACAAACGAGTTTCAAATTGAAAGTAGCGGAAGCATTTGGTTCAAATCACACACGCACCCAGAGTTCCAAAATACATTGCCAGTTCAGGGTCATCTTCCATCAAAAGCATCAGACAAGATGTAGTGAATGACCATTGCCCATGGTCCTAAGCTTCTCCCATTGCAGGATAGAGGCAGTTGATACAGTAGCCGTAATACATCTGCCCATCTGCAACAAGTGGGAACAAAGCCCTGAGTACGAGAAGGTACTCAGCTAGACTTACCCTTCATAAACTAGAAATAAAAGACACCAAGGAATCATGACAGGCTGTCTGGTGGGGTAGCTGACTCATTTGCAAAAAGGCATTTTTAGTATTTAGAGAATCTTTACAAAAGCTTTGCATCAAGTTAAATCTTTATTAACCTGTCAACTACATTTGCACATGTACTAAAGTAACATGTAATTAAACAGGTAATGATAACCAATGATCACTAATAACTTCCATTATGTCATATTTCATATAATTATCCAAGTGTTCCATCAATATTACTACGATGAAGTAGCTCAAGTCAAGTGCTCACTATCCAGTGAACGATGGCGATTCAAATTGATTATTAACCAGCTAGTAAGTTATTCCTCACACAAACCTCACTCACCCGCTAAAGTGAGGTGTTGGTCACCGAGTCAACCATTCAGGTGAAGTCGCGAGCTTGCCAGGAACCACATGTACCCGGGGGCCGCCCGACTGCTCTTTGGCCTTATCATCGCGCCCCCGTATCCTGCCACTACTACTCTGGTATAGTGCGCTGCGGGCAATCCACTCGGCCCGAATAATTTCCCAGCTTCACGGTCGGAAGGTACTTTATCCGGCCAGCTAAATGTGAGGCATGCGTTCAACATGACCCGAGGCCCAACAACGAATGGTCCTTAATCGACACAGACGGAAAACACTACAGTCCGAAACCCTGCATGTTTCTGTCTGGTCTCAATTTCACATTAACACTTAGTTATTTCATGATGACATCTTTTCTCAATCAGATCCAAGTAAACACCTATAGCTCGCAGGTGACAGGAAATCACCCGACTTCTACCGGTCTAAGCAAGCTAAGCAATTACTTGACTGCAAATGACAAGGTGACAAGGATAGGGTAGAACATAGTAAACAAGATATAATGCAGCAACGGTTGCAAACAACTCCTAAACTTAATGCAGCAGTTAACGTAGAGCATTCATAAAGTATTTGCAAACCGGGGGAGAGAAATGCTCCGGGGCTTGCCTCTCTCGAAAGAGCTCGGACGATGGTCTGGGCACTCTGGAAGATCCTCACCGACCTCCTCGTCGGCTTCAGGCACTTCCTGCTCCTCGGGCTGCTCTTCCGGCTCCTCGGGAACTACTACCGGCGTTACTTCCTGCGATCCTGTATGATGCAATTGTATAAGTGCTTATGCCTAGGTGCATTACGAAAATGACATGTAATGGTCATGATGAATGAAATGTAGATAATTAAGTTCACTTTATTTCATAAAGTAGGCATACATTTCTTCTATAAGGTAGTCAACATCATCCAAGACTATACAGACTACAAGCACATGTCATCTACTGCATTCTCTTCTACTACTACTACCATGCTAAGTCAGCACATTTTATTAAATGCTTCAAAGATACACCAAAGCAAAATCCTATTTACTAGTCATGCATTAACAAGGTTAAATAAAACCCTAATTGCAACTAGGTTTGAATAGCAACACCTATTTTAGTAGCACAGAAAAATCTGAGAAAATTGCAGTAGCTTTCAATCATCTAATCTAGCATACCACAAAAATTTCATTGTATTAGGATTACTAGAACTGTCTATCCAAAAATAACAAGCTAGGGCCTAAAAATGAGCATAAAAATACTTTATACTATGAAAAGTATCAAACAACAGATTTAACATTTTTCCTACATTCTTCACAATAAATAATCACTATAGAAAAATTATTACATGCATGTTTTATTCATATTTTTCTCTCTAGCAAAAATAACAATTATTAGCAATATTAAACACTTGTACTACAACTCAAGATTTTTCCATAGAACATGAATGGCATATCTTTTTCCTAGAAAGTACATCACAAAAGAAAATTGTAGCAAGTGGAACCATATTTTTTTGAGCTTCCTGTGATTTACTACATATTTAACAAGAAAACAGCAGTTTTAGTGATTAAATAAAAACTCTACAGCAAAGTATTTAAATCTTGACATGCAATATTTTTAAACTGTAGATCTAGTCCAGAGAAACACTACAAAATTTGTTTCACAATTTTTGGAGCTAAAATGAGCAAGTTATGGATTTTAGAAACCCTTTTAACAATTTCTGAAAAATCATTTTCAAAAATTCATTTATCATCAGTCGCTGAAAATGCTGGGTGCACCCGGTGCAGTGCACACGCGAGCGCGAGAGGAGGCAGACAGGTGGGCCCGTGACCCCACATGTCAGCCACACAGAGAAAAGGGAGGCGCTGACTGCGCGGTTCTCGCCGCCAGTGAGCTCGCCGGCGGTGAGGTTACCACCAGCGGCTTCCCCGCGGAGAGGCGAACTCACTGCGCTAGCTTAGGGCACCGGAGGAGCTCTCGGGTGACCCCGACGGCGCACATGGCGGAACGGTGGTGCAGCTCACCGACGACACGCCGGTCCCGGCCATGGCGAGGGTGGGTTCAGAGCGCGCGAGGTCCGCGGAGCCAAGGCGAATGCGAAAGCACGAGAAATTGGAGGGAAAGGAGGGAATACAGCTCCCTCCACGGAAGCACAAGCTCGGCGGCCATGGCGCCGCCGTGCCAAGGAAAAGCCGGCCCTGGCCTTACCGTGGTGCAAATGAGGGCGAAAACGTGCGCACGGGATGGAGGAGGTCTAGGCGGAGCTGGAGGCAGATGCAATCGACGAATGGCGCTGCGGTGGCGGAGCTAAACGTCGGCGGACCGAGCGGCGGCGTGCGGTGGCGAGAGCTCCGGCTCGGCTTGCTGCTGCGGTGGAGAGCGAGCGCGCGAGCGCGGAGGGAAGCAGGGGACAGACGAGATGGAGGCGGAGGCAGTGCGTGACCGGGTGGAAGTTAAGGCGAGCCGGAGGCTCCACGCGGCGAGTTCGTCGGCGCATGGACGCCACGCGGCGAGCGCGGTCTGCCGCGGCGGCCAGCAGCGCACGCGAGCGAGCAGGAGAGGGAGAAAACCGCGCGGTCATGGGCCGGGCCGTGGTCACACGCGGGCGAGCGCGCGGGGCGAGCGCGGGCCGGCTTCGGCCGCTGGGCTGGAAGTGGGGCGGCGACCTGTTAAGGTAAGACACCGTTTTTCTTTTTCTAAATAAAATTCCAGATTTTATTATTTGATTTAAATTCAAATTATGAAGATGAAAAAGACATTTTCACAAATTGCCCCCAAAACTAAAGTTGTTCAAAATTTTATTCTCTACAACTTTCATTTAGGGCACTTTTCAAAATTCTAAACAGATTTTGAATTAGGGATTTAAAGTCTAATTTTTAAATGAAAACTCAATTTTCTGAAATATTTTTAGAAGCACAATTTGGGAAGATTTTGAATACAAAACTTGCTCCAAAAATCATGCTACTTATTTCTAAGTTATTTAAAGTTATAGCTCCACAAATTTTTACCGCTTTTACCTGGGACTTTTACCAATTCAGAGTTCAAACATGATTATCACAGTTTTAAATAAATTCTAACTCAATTTACATGTGATGATGATCATGCATGAAATGCAAATGCTTATGATTTAGGATGTGAATGCCTGCTTAACACCCAGAGGTGTTACATACTTTTACTCATATAAACCCGGTAATCCGCCAAGTGTCATGACAGACCTTGGTAAATCAAATTCACAATCAAGATCACATGATTAAGCAAATACAAATCACATACATAGAGTTGCAGCTAAGAGTTGCCAAATAGTAATACAAGTTTGGGTTTCAAAACTGATTAGTGAAAACAACATAGCTTTCAAATGATTATAATAATATAAGTTCCAAATATATTGCTAGCATAAGTGACATCCTCTAACAAAAGCATATAGATGAGAATGAATACAGAGTCACCGGCCCACTGGCGGTTAGCCACCATCTTCAGCAGGCCGAGCACTGCACCTGCAACATGGTGGGATAAACCTTGAGTACGAGGGGTACTTAGCTAGACTTACCCGTCAAAAACTAAAAATAATAAGACACCAAGGAATATGCAAGATTTTATCGATGGATTTAGCTTGACAACATTTTGCATAAAAAGCTTAAGTAACATAACTTGGATATTTAATATCTTTAGCACCAAGTTGATACCTATTCAATTTAACATCTCTAGGTTAGCACCTGTACTAGAGCAATCACTTGATTAAGTAGCCAGCATTAGTAACCATATCCGGTGTAGCATTGTGAATCATCATCATCGTCATAACCATTAAGTTCAATTAGGTGTTTCTACGTTGTCGCTGCTCAGTCAAGTTCTCACTGGGAGAGATGGTGACTCGAATCGATTCGTACCTAGCTGGGGAATTATTCTTAACACAAACCCTGGCATACCTGTGCCAAGCAGCCAAAGGTCACATTTGGTATAACTCAGGAACCAAATTCACAGGTTCAAACAGTGCCGCACCCTCATGGAATACAATTTGCTAGGATGATCAGGGCTTTAACCCACCCTTGGACTCATGCCATTAGTTCCCCGACCAACCTCTCATCGTCTAGAGTGTGCACTCATACAGAACAGGGCCCAACATGATTTGAGCTACTCGGCTTCATGGTCGGAACAAGTTATCCGGCCAACTAAGTGCTAAGCATGCGTTCAACATGACATGAGAACATACTGCGAATCAGACCTTAACCGACACAGACAGGGATAGATAGGCACCCAGGACCTCCATACCATGTTGCTTCTCTATCACATTCCCATCCGGTCTCCTTTAACACTTGGTTATCTCCACGATAGCAAATATAGCCAACCGTGACCACCCACTCTCCTAATTCTGTAGGTGACATGAAATCACCTGGCTTCTACTAGTCTAAGCATGGCTATGCATTTTATCTGTTTCTGCACCTAAATAGGATTCAAGGTATATGGAGTGGACGAGTAGATATATGCAGCAAGTGTTTCCAACATAACTCCTATAACTTAATGCACCAAACACTATACTCCAATTTAAGGTTTTGTAAAACATGGGAGACTTATAATGCTCTGGGGCTTGCCTAGGATCCAACACTAGGTCAATGTTTGTTAGATGACACTCGTTTGGCGAGCATCTCCCATCCTAGCACTTGCTCAGTCCTTCCACCTTTGGGATAAGTCCACCATACACCGTCTTTGGGTTTGGCTCCAACATCTCATTGTTCACATGGTCCATCTAGAGTACCTAAATGAGGTGCAAGATGCAAGTGCATGAATACGAAGAATGGCAATAAGAGATGCATCACATAAAAGCATTCAAGACAAACATAATGTTACACCGCATGACATGAGCACTTAGAAAGCAAGCTATTCGCATCATGTCTAACATAGAGATGTCAAGCACATCAAGCATGGCATACTAGTTGACTTAAGTTCAGTTATACCAAGCATTTACCAATCAAGAACTAACTACAAGTTTAGCCAAACTAAAAGCAAGCGAAGTTAACCAACCTAGTACATGCACAGAATCTGGACACCAGCACAGCAGGCAATTGTTTCAAACATAACTAAAATTGTACATATCCAACAAGCATGCAACAAGACTTTATAGAAATCTTATAAAATTGTCTACAAAAAATTTTTAAACATCTCAGCATGATTCCAGTTAACAGGGTCAAACAAGTATATTTCTCAAAACTGGTCTAGAAATTCCAGAGAGCAACTAGTTCTGAAGACCAACTTTGCACAGCTATAACTCACAAACCATTAGGCCAAATGTCATGAAAATTTAACACAAGCTAGAAGTCATTCCCAGAAACTGTACTAAAAGTCATTCCCAGAAAATAGAGAGCAAAAATACATTTCACTAATGTTGCAAACTTGAACCTGAGCAAAACCTACCAACAGTTTATACGCATCAAGAGAACACTAGAAAACATAATGGCCAACCCTAAATAAATCATTTTCATGCCTTTATTAATTTATTTAGATAATTATGTGGAATTATGAACATACATCAAAAGTGCACAGTAAATTCTACAAAAATTACAGTACCTCATACATGTCCCTAATAGACTACTGTTTAAATTTCATAGCATTTGAATAAGTATAGCAATCTCTATGAAAAAGACAAATTGTTATTCCAAAAAATCATGTGAGGGCAAGATAAATAAAAAACTCAACACTTTCTATAAACATATAGCCATATTATGTATCAACATGACATAACAACATCATACCAAGGTAAAGGAATAATATTTTCCATTTTTACACCCACACAGTAATTATAACTGATTTAAAACTATTTATCAAGCATCAAACAAGTTAAATCAATAACTCAAGCGTACTACATCCAATTAGCATGAAATTTTTACCATAGCACTAACATAGCATCAGTAGCCTACCATAAAATTTCACAGCAATTTGAGCACCACAACACTAGATATAATTTTATCTCTAATTATCATAGATAAATAAAAACAGTAAAAACCTTCTACTAAAACATGTCATATTATGACTACGGTGTAGAGCTACTCACAAGGATTCCAAAAAGTGCTTATTTGCTATTTTTGGATTTTTCTACAATTTACTTTGATTTATTGAAGTTTTAGCCGATTTATAGGAAAAAAAGAAAAAGAGAAGAGCGTATAAGGTAGACGCTTTACGCTAAGGTCCCTAAGCTTTTTAGTATTCAACCCATAGTGTGATGCACTATTCAACTAAGTCATGATTTCTTCATAAAACATCCCGGGAAAGCTTCTATTTCCTCGTGTGGTCCTTCTCTTCTCGACGCAAAATAGAGGAGATGGCCGCCCGGCTCGATTTCTACCGACGAGGCGAGCGGTTGACGGCGAGGGAGGGCTGGTGAGGCACGCGGGGGCTCCAGCAGCACCAGACGCATGTGCAGGCAGTTGTGGCCCACCCAGCTGTGACACGTAAGGGCGGATCACGCGCCGCGATTGTCACAGGCGGTACCGGCATGGCGGTAGCAGTGCAGCCGGCGACGATGCGAGCCAAGGAGGGGCGCCGAAGCACCACTAGACCCACGTGGCACTAAGGAGGTGCTCGGCTTTGTCAAAGATGACTAGAGGCCAGCCGACCGCGTGCGCTGTCAACCGCAGCGGCGACAGCCCGACGGCGGTGAGGAGCCGACGGTTCCAGGCGGCGCGAACTCCAGTGAGCACACGAGGGGTGAGGAGAGGGTGAGGCAGAGGTGATGGTGTAGGCTATCAAGCATGGGGAGGGACAAAGATGCAGCGCATGGAGCTTTGCTCTAGCGTCCATGGCCGACATGCTCTAGTGCGGAATGGAGCGAGGGAGAGGCAATGGAGAGCGAGGGCAAGTGCGGGAGAGGCACAGGGCAAGCTTGGGCGTCTCCCCATCTACACGAGCACACAGGGACACGCGGCAGGGAGGCGGGGCGCACTGTACGTGCATGGAGGCCATGCGGCCAAAACAACGAACACCTAGCGGGCGCCATTCAGCCCGACTTTGGGTCCAAATTTTGGCATATTCCATTAAGATTCGTGTCATGGAACCATCCAAATTATAAGAGCACAAGTACAAAAATAATCACTAAAGTGATCAAATTCTCACACTTAAGCCCATATAACTCCGGTAGTCCAATGAAATCACAAGGGATTTCAAACCAACCAACATACAAAGCCAAGATCATAGATATTCAACATAACAAGCCACATGTTACATCCATTTCACAAGTAGTTCTTATATACATCGGAGTTCAACATAGTTCTTACAACTTAAGTTGAAAAGTAGCAGAAGCAAAGTAATTTGAAACTAACATTACTCTTATTTCAAATACATGTCAGTACCAAGGTTGACCTCCACAAAAGCATTAGAGACAAGATAACTCAAAAGGATCATGCCCATGATCACACTCCGCCACTATGGCAGGAGCCATCCAATTGTTGCAGTATTCATGATACATCACAACATGCAACAAGTGGGAATAAACCCTGAGTACGAGAATGTATTCAGCTAGACTTACCCGTCATAAACTAAAAATAAAGTGACACCAAGGATCATGCAAGGCTGATATAAAGTGGGGCTAGCTTGACAACATTTTGCATAAAGGCTTAGTACAGATAAGTAATCATTAATGCTTAAGCATCAAGTTAATAACCAATAACGTGTCATCTATATTAGCACCTGTACTAGAGCACTCACTTGATGATTAAGCAAACATTATTAACCATAGCAGGTATATATTGAGGCAACATTTAAATTATCATCCAATTAACCATCTGTTCAATTAATTGAATCTACGTTGCCGCTGCTCGAGTCAAGTGCTCACTAACTGGGAGCGACTGTGATTTGAATCGAGTTACTATCCAGCTGGAGGGGTATTTCTAACACTCACCGAGACACGTCTGGCGAGGGCTGCTTAGGTCACCTTTGGTACAGTTCAGGAATCGCGGGTTTGACTGATGCCGCATCCCCATGGGCAACACTCCACCAGGTGATAGGGCTTTAACCCCCCTTGGTCTTATGCCAATGTCCCCAAGCACATCCTTACTTCCTCCAGAATGCGCACTTGACCCCCCGACTCCCGGCCTGAGCTGTATTACTCGGCTTCGCGGTCAGAACGACTTTTCCGGCCAACTAGGTGTTAGACTGCGTTCAACATGAGTTAAGGATGTACAACGAATCGGTCCTTAAATGGCACAGACGGGGAAAGATCCACACCCAAGACCTCCATGCCTTGTTGCTTTACTATTGTCATCCCGCCCGGTCTCATTTCATTTTATTAACACATGGTTCCTTTCCCATGACAGCAAATATAGCCAACCGTGACCAGGTATAGCCCTATATCTCGCAGGTGATAGGGAATCACTAGACTTCTACCGAGCTAATGAAGCATGGCTAAGCATAGATATGATCCTATTCTACATAGGATTTAGGTTCATGTATCTGGACAAGGAGTGATATCGATGCAGCAAGGTTTTCACCCAACTCCTATACGTAATGCAACAATACAAATAACACATATATAGTATTTGATTTGAAAAGTAGGGAGTCTTATAATGCTTCGAGGCTTGCCTGGGATCCGACTCAAGTCAGTGTTTATCAGATGAAACTCGCTTGGCGAGCATCCCCCATTCTAGCACTTGTCCGATCCTTCCATCTCCGAGATAGGTCCACCAACACCATCTTTGGGTTAGCTCCACATCACGTCCTTCATGTGGTGCATCTAGCATACCTAGATGAGATGCAAGATGCAAGTGTATGAATACATGGGAATGCAATAGATGATGCATTACACACTAATCAAGGCAAGTACAAGGTTATGCTAAATACACATAAGCACTTCACATTGCTTAATTAAACATCACACCACCTATCATGCTAAGATAGTAAGGGAAGCAATACCAAACATGACACAAGATTTACAAAGCCTTAGGTGTACTAACTTCATCACTAAGGACATGAATCACAATTAGCAACAAGCAAGCAAAGGAACCAAGCATCCATGTATTTTCAGAAATTCTAGACATACATGCAGTAGCTAGGTAAATCAATCATATCTGGAGTTCTACAAATCCAAATGACTTGCAAGAAGATATTATGGAAATATTATGAAATTCTCTACATTTCATTTATAATCATTACAGCATGATTCCAAAGTTTCACATGTCAAATTTACACAAACACAGAAACTGGTCTAACAAGACAGAGAGCAAGCAATTCTGTAACCCAACTTTAAACAGTCATAACTCCTAAACCACATGGCCAAATGCCACCAAATTTTAACAGTAGCTAGATACATAAATTATCAACAACTTTTGTATAAACAAGTTTACAACAAAGCACATTATCATGAGGAACTTTGCTAAGTTCCTAGATCTGTCCAGAAACCTCATTTGCAAGAAATAATTATTAACTTATGTTGGAAACATATAATTGGACAAAACTAACTTTACCAACATGTCACACATGACTAATGAACACTAGAAAACATAGTGTCCATTCCTAAATAAATTCTTTTAATGCATTTTCTTAATTTATTTAGATAATTAGGTGGAATTATGAACACATATAAAAAGTGCACAATAAATTCTACCAAAATTACAGTGGCCTACATATTCTCCCAATAGTATACTGTACAAATTTCAGATCGTTTGCATGACTACAACAACCTTTATGAAAACGACAAGTACCTTAAGATAAATAACCCTAGAGAGCAAGTTAAACCTATATCTCACTCATCCAACAACCAAAGCTCATGCAATTTTAACCACAACTCCCATATAACCTCAGGAGACTACCATAAAAATTTCACCTAAATTGGAGGACCACAACTCAAGACATAAAAATAACAAGCAATATGATGTAGATTTTCGTATTTATCAAGGTCAAATCAAAACCTTACGAAAACAGTGAACAACTAGTAGGTTTAATATTTTCCTAGAAAGTACATGTCATCATAAAATTATCAAAATAAGAATCACTATTTTTGGAGTCCTAAAACTGAAGATATGGCTCTGGTCAAGTTTATAAGCATTTTTGGAGTACTTTTCAAGGTTCAATAAAAACACCAGAAAACTTCTACAAACCTATAACATATTATGAGCCTACTGCATAGATATTTTCTCAAGGTTTCCAAAAAGTCCATATTTGCTATTTTTGGAATTTCCTAGCATGAGATATGGAATTTAGAAGATTTAACACAAAATCTAAAATTCAAATTCCAGAATAACTCAAACCCTAACTTAATGCTAGCTCCACCTGGTGGTGCACCCAAACGAGTCCCCAGTGGCGCTGACGTGTGGGACTTGCTGCCCAGACGGGCCCACTTGTCAAGCACACAAAGAGAGAGACAGAGAGACAAGAGGCGCTCTTCTTCTACAGAGCATCGGAGGCAGGGGAGGTGGCCGGCCCGCGGCTCCGGCTGGCAAGGGCGGCGCTCCAGCGATGAGCGGCGGTGGCAGACTACCAGGAGGCCCGTGTGCATCCCCAGGTAGCCATGCCTTGGCTAGAGGTGGCTCATGGCCACCTAGACACGTGAGCGGGCGGCTCGACGGCGGCCGTGCTGGCGGCGCCGGCCTTCCAGCGGCGCTTGCCCGCAGCGGTCGCGCGCATGGGATGGAGTGCGAAGTGAGTGGGAGACGCGGAGGCTAGCTCGGGTGCTCCATAATGGTGCAGGAAGGAGGCTAGGGTGCGTGGAGGCAAGGCGGGTGCTTCACTCGCGCATGGAGGACACGTCTGGGACGCGTGGCTCCCATTGAGGACTTCCACCGAGCAGCTGGCAGGTGCCACAGTGGGCCAGTTGGAACACATTTTTGGGCTACATCTGGGCTGAAATGGACTATGGGCCCAAAATCAAAGTCAAAGCCCATACAAAGGTCTACAATTTATATTTAAGGTGTAAAGTCATTAGAGCCACGAATTAGTGAATAATTACGCTCCAAATAGGCACTTTCAGCGATTTAACAGCAATGAGCAACTATTTAAATTGATGGTCAAAACTAAGTCAAACTGATGCCATACTTTTACATGCTCTTCTCCATAATGTCTACTCCAACTTTTGTTTTTGGGTCAACTCAAGTTGCATCGCAAAATTTGGAGAACACGAGATGCCAACGTCGAAGACACTAAAATCAGGGTTTTAAATTTCTAAGTGCTGAAATCAGTCCCATTTCTGACTTGTGCGTCCTTTTTGAGCATGTTCCACACATTTCCATGACTTGACTCTTAAACAAAGTTTGTTTCTTATAAAATTCTCTACAACTTTGTTAAAGGGTGCATAGTCACGCAAAGCTTCTAGGTCACACTTTTGAAATGGCCAAACAAAAGGGTTCTAGGGTCCATACATGGTAAACCATCACTTAGAAGCACAATTAGGCAAAATGATCAACATGAACATTGTTCCATTAAGTGTCCTAAGTGCAGTTAAGGTGTTGTAGAGGCCAAACATACACACCCTACATAGGTTGCACAAAAGTGTAGGCCTCACATGCACTGAAACATAGAAATCAAGTGAAATGCTATAGTTGTTTCATCACCAGGTTTCAATTGTTTCATGTGTTTGTTTCGAGGTACATGTTACACATGTTTCACTAGGTTGTTCCAAATGTGTCCTAAATGTGTTGCATAGGTTGCATTTGTATGTTGCATAAACACTAGTTCACTTGGAATGTAAGGCATGTTTCCTTGTTTCAGAAGCATGTTTTAGTTATAATCCAAGCAAGCATATAACTTATCATTTCATGTGACTTTTTGATTCCAAACTCCATGAAACTTTTCCAGGGGTCACTATAGATAGAGAGTGATGTGAGACACATGGAAGAACTGGCATCAACACTCACTTACATTACCCAACATGAGCATCTAACATACACACATTGAAACAGAAATAACAAAGGTATGTTGCATATGTTTCAAGGAGATGTTGCAAGTACATTCCATATATACATGTTCCACATATGTTTCATGCTCATATATGAACAAATGATGCTTTGGCTCATGCAATGCAAGTGCCAAAATGCAAGCCTAACACCTAGGGTGTTATAATCCGGATCTCGAGTGCTATAGCAAAGTTGTTCCTCTCCTGATGCTCTCCAACTTTCGTTAAGGCACTTAAGTCATTTGCTGCATGGTTCAAGAGATAAGCTTTGCCAAATTTGACACTGTCAGTGGCTTAACAACGTGATTAAGAAACTTTGGTTTGGCCCTGTTTGACTTCAAACTTGAGTGTGCAGATCTTCTTCAAATCCATTCAAACTTTTCTGAGCTCTTCTTCACTCTAAACACTCCAATCTTACAAATGGTCTAACTCAAGTTGTTTAAAAAAAATTCGAGAACATGATGCGCCAACATGTCAACATCAGTCCGAACCGTCCATGACTTAAAATATTTTCCTAGGGCTAAAAACAATAGTAGATTCAAACTTATAACCTTTGTTTGATAAACTTAGGTGTAGATTTAGGCTTGGATCATTAAACAAAGTTTGTAGAACACAAACTAAACTACAACTTTTATTTATGGTCAAACTTCATTGCAGGTACAAAAGTCAAAGCTTTATGTTGGTCAAAGCAGCAACTTGATTAACTCTTAAACTAGGGTTTCAGGCCAATTGAGACATTTTCTTGACATTTACTCAACATGAACCCTTCATAACTTTTGTTGTAGAGTCAATTAGAGTCATTTGGGCAAGGTTGCAAGATTTGGTTGATGACCTATGTTCTCATTCACTTAATAAGACCATTCCAACAAGGATATAACTTATCATTTCATGTGACTTTTCATTCGAAACATCATGAAACTTTTCCAAGGATCAATATAAATGGAGATTGATGTGAGACACATGAAGGAGGCTCCATTAACATCATTCAAGCATACATTTGGAAGGGTCAACATACAAGCAAAGGGGTGTGTGGGGGTATTAACCCCTATACCCCTATGGCTAGACTTGGGCTAGCCAGAGCAGTGGGCCCGGCCCATCAGAAGACAACGCGTGTCCCAGTCGATCTACTCGGCGTCCCACGCAAGGAAGGAAAGCAAACTTGGAGATCAAGCGAGATCCTAGATAGTTAGAATAGGAATCCTTATCTGGCCAGCTATGGCAATTGTAACCGACTAGGACTAGTTTTCATATTTGTAACCCTGCCCTCCGGACTATATAAGGCAGGCAGGGGACCCCCTCAAAACACATCTCATTATACATAGCAATACAAACCAGACGCAAGACGTAGGTATTACGCCCTCACGGTGGTCGAACCTGGATAAAACCTTGTTCCGTGTCTTACATCACCATCTAGTTCGCTATCTACCGACAAATCACTACCTTAGGCATACCCCTTGGTAGACTGCCGACCATGTTTTGTCGAGAGTGTGTTATCCAAATTCAAGTTGGGGCTCATTTTCAAAGATTGGATCTTGACATCTTCATCACTACTTAACCTGTCATATTTGAGCTCAAACCTACTGCTTAACTGGTGACAAACACCTGGGGTGTTACAATGGGCATTGTTAGTGGTCACTATTGCATATTTAGAACCGCCAATTATAGTCCAAAAACAGGAGAAATAAACAAAATTTGACACATATGCATATACTTTGACCTTGTTCCACTTGTTTTTCAAAGAAACATGTTTTGCAGGTCACATGCCCAAAAACAAGTGAAAATACACAAAATAACAAAGAAAGCATGATGGAGAAAGCACATTTTCAGAAATGCACAAAGGAGAGGAGAAGGAGAAAGCCCACCGACACAAACATTTGGACCAAAACACCACTGTAGGGGAGGCCTAGGCCCAGCTAGGAACCGACCACGTGAAGGCAGTCATGAGGCATGCCTACCAGGGTGTGGGCACACCCGAGGTGTGGTCGAACCCTAGGGGCCACTGGCTAGGCCCGACTTCCACCGACTAACGCATGGCAGCATGCAGAGGCAGTCAACGGTGGTTTCCCTTTCTACCTGCACCAAACTAACCATCAGCTAGTATAAATAAGAGACTAGGGTGCCCCTAAACTGTAATTGGGATTCAAGTTCGATATCTAGACAAGGATAGATATAATGCAGCAAGTGTTTTCACTCAACTCCAACTTAATGTAATAAACAAGTAAAGTACTCAAATGATATGTATACAAAAGTAGGGTTAGCGCTGACACGGTGACTACTGATTATATAGGCTAAGGAACGTCAAAGGACCCCTATTCGCGTCCCTGGGGAGCGCCGACACGTTACAAGGCCCAAACGGCCCAATAGACGGCGACATAGCACCCTGACAGATTCTGGATGGTGACTTGTTTCGACGATTCCCGTTGATTCCGAACAGCTTTTGACATGGGACCACTTGGGTTGGTTTCCTTATCAAATAAGCTTTCCATCCATATATGGATCATCAAAAACGGAGTCCGTACGCGTCCTGGGTGACCAGTTCAAGGCAGACTGGTCCTGAACTGCGAGGCAGACTCGAACTCAACTTGGTTTGATCCTCCATCTTTATCCGGGCGCCTCGCTGGTCCTCCACACCTCCAAGCCCTCCTCCATGTGTCTCCTGGACCTCTCCTTCATTCATAAGCACAATATAATCATTAGGTAGCAATCTATTCTCAAAATCATATAAGGAGTTACTTAGGAACGAGCTCACCTCTAAATTTAATTGACGCGCGCGAGCTCTAGTGATTGGACCTTGAATGTCCAGTAGTGGATCATTGTGTGTATGTGAAAAAGTGATGTCCTCATCATCCTCCCCCTCTTGAATTGGAGTCGTCCTCGACACCAACTCATCTTCGTCTCCCAAGTATGGCTTTAAATCTGAAATGTTAAAGGTGGGACTAACCCCAAATTCGAGGGGTAACTCAAGCTTATATGCATTATCATTAATCTTCTCAACAATTTTAAATGGACCATCAGCTCTAGGCATCAACTTAGACTTTCTCAAATCTAGAAATCTATCCTTTCTCAAGTGCAACCAAACCAAATCACCCGGTTCAAGCTTAACTTCTTGTCTACCTTTACTACCAGCAATTCTATATTTTTCATTCATTTTTTCAATGTTGTGCTTAGTTGTTTTATGCATTTGCAAAATAAAATCAGCACGTTCCTTAGCATCAACATGAATTCTCTCACTAATAGGCAGAGGCAAAATATCAATTGGAGCATGGGGATTGAATCCATACACTACCTGAAAAAGGACTTACCTTGGTGGTAGAATGTGTTGCCCGATTGTAAGCAAACTCCACATGAGGCAAACATTCTTCCCACATCTTCAAATTTTTCTTCAGAATAGCTCTCAACATGGCACCCAAAGTGCGGTTAACGACCTCTGTTTGCCCATCAGTTTGTGGGTGACAAGTTGTAGAAAACAACAGTTTTGTACCCAACTTATTCCATAGAGTGCGCCAAAAGTGACTCAGAAATTTAGCGTCGCGATCTGAAACAATAGTAGAAGGCATACCATGCAAACGAACAATCTCTTTGAAAAAGAGGTCAGCAATATGAATAGCATCATCACTTTTATGACATGGTATAAAGTGTGCCATCTTAGAAAATCGATCCACCACAACAAAAATGCTATCCCTCCCCCTCTTAGTCTTAGGCAATCCCAAAACAAAGTCCATAGAAATATCTGCCCAAGGAATAGAAGGAACAGGAAGAGGCATATACAAACCATGTGGATTCAAACAAGACTTAGCTTTTTGACATGTGGTACAGCGTGCCACGAATCGCTCAACATCTCTCTTCATCTTTGGCCAAAAGAAGTGTGTGGCCAAAACATCCTCCGTCTTCTTAGCACCAAAATGTCCCATCAACCCTCCTCCATGCGCTTCCTGCATCAACAAAAGACGAATGGATCCTACTGGAATGCATAGGCGGTTAGCTCTAAACACAAATCCATCATTGACTACAAACTTGTTCCATGAACGTCCCCCTTTGCAATTCAGCAACACATCTTTAAAATCAGGATCAAGCGCATATTGTTCTTTTATTGTTTCAAGTCCAAAAATTCGACATTCAAGTTGGGACAGCAAAGTGTATCGCCTAGACAAAGCATCTGCAATCACATTATCCTTCCCTTTCTTGTGTTTGAAAACATAAGGAAAAGATTCAATAAATTCAACCCACTTAGCATGTCTACGATTCAGATTATGTTGTGAACGAAGATACTTAAGCGATTCATGATCTGAATGAATAACAAATTCTTTAGGCCACAAATAATGACGCCACGTCTCTAAAGAACGTACAAGAGCATACAATTCCTTATCATACATGGAGTAATTCAAAACAGGGCTATGCAATTTTTCGCTAAAGTATGCAATGGGCTTACCATCTTGCATCAAAACACCTCCAATGCCAACTCCACTAGCATCACATTCTAGCTCAAAAGTCTTACCAAAATTTGGAAGTTGTAGTAATGGTGCATGTGTAAGCTTGTCCTTCAAAGTGTCATAGGACGCCTCTTGTGCCCTTCCCCAATGAAACACCACACTCTTCTTTGTCAACTCGTGTAAAGGGGCAGCAATGGTGCTGAAATCCTTAACGAAACGGCGGTAAAATCCTGCAAGACCAAGAAAACTCCTTACCTGTGTGATGGATTGGGGAACCGGCCAGCTCTTAATGGCTTCAATCTTTGCCTCATCCACCTCAATTCCCTGTGGAGTAACAACATAGCCAAGAAAAGAGACTCGATCCGTGCAAAAGATGCACTTCTCAAGGTTACCAAATAAACGTGCCTCGCGTAAGGCATTAAAAACAGCACATAAGTGATCCATATGTTCATCCAAAGACTTGCTATAAATTAAGATATCATCAAAGTAAACTACCACAAATCGACCAATGAAAACTCTTAAAACCTCATTCATTAGGCGCATGAATGTACTAGGTGCATTAGTCAACCCAAAAGGCATTACTAACCATTCATACAATCCGAATTTAGTTTTGAAAGCTGTTTTCCATTCATCTCCAAGTTTCATTCTAATTTGGTGGTAGCCACTACGCAAGTCAATCTTTGTGAAAATTACAGAGCCACATAATTCATCAAGCATGTCATCAAGCCTAGGAATAGGGTGACGATATCGAATGGTAATATTATTAATGGCTCTACAATCAACACACATATGCCAAGAACCATCTTTCTTAGGAACCAAAATTACAGGAACTGCACAAGGGCTAAGGCTTTCACGTACGTACCCACGGTCCAAAAGCTCTTGGACTTGCTGCTAAATTTCCTTAGTCTCCTCGGGGTTGGTTCGATAAGCAGCGCGGTTTGGCAGTGATGCTCCCGGAATCAAATCAATTTGATGCTCTATCCCTCTCATAGGTGGCAGCCCCGGGGGTATCTCAGCTGGAAAAATGTCCTCATACTCCTGCAAAAGGTTAGTGACAGCAGACGGTACCGAGCTAACATCATCATCAAGTGAAAACAAAGCTCGTTTGCAAACTAAAGAATAGCATACATCGTCATCAGAAATTTCAGCAAGGTCACTTTTTCTTGCAAGCATAACAGCACCCTTCAATTTAATTCCTTGAGCCTTAACATTAGGTGCTAACTTCTCTTGTTTAGGTGGGTAAATAGAATTTGCTACTTGCTAATTTTCAGATTTAACCTCATGCAAACTAGCAGTTCGTGCTTTATCATGTTGTACAATTTCAGCTGGGGTCAAGGGAACCAAAGTAACTTTCTTTCCTTTATGCACAAAAGTGTATGTATTACTTCTACCATGATGTGTAGCATCTTTATCAAATTCCCAAGGACGACCCAATAAAAGTGAACAAGCTTCCATAGGTACTACGTCACAATCAACAGAATCAACATAGGTACCAATGGAAAAAGAAACTCTGCAAGTTTGTGTTACCTTAGCTTTACCTGAATCATTCAACCACTGAATATGGTACGGATGGGGGTGTGGACGTGTGGTCAAGCCAAGCTTCTTGACCAAATCTGTACTCACCAAGTTATTGCAGCTACCTCCATCAATGATGAAACGTGCTCGTCGATTGTTGATAACGAAGAAAATCTGGAATAAATTGTGGCGTTGCAGCTTCTCAGGTTGTTGTACCTGTGCGCTAAGCACTCGCTGCACAATGATGTTCATGTAGGCGGCCGTGTCTTCACTACCAAAGATTTCGCCGTCCTCCTGAACAGCTTGTTCTTGATCCTCATCATCTTCAATGTCAGAGGTGCTGATGTACCCATCGTCTGTAGTAATGTATGCTCGCTGACTAGGGCACTCCCGCTGCATATGCCCAAATCCATGGCAGCGGTGGCACTGAACGCCAGGAGTGCGTCCCGTTGAGGCGACAGAGGATGCACTCTTTGAAGGTTCCTGCATAGAATTTTTAACTGAACCAGAAGGTCATGGAGAAGATGATTTGACTCCAGACTTATCCTTGCTCGCTGGTGGGGGCACCCGATAGGAAGATGCCTTGGGAAGCCCCGAAGATCGCGGTGTGTATGTGGTGCCAACCTTGTTCTTGCCCTGCAAATCACGCCCCTGCAACTCCTTCTCTGCAAGCATAGCAAACTGAAACAACTGGTTGACAGTGTTAAATTCCTTATAATCAACTATGTCCTGAATTTCACACCTCAAACCCGAATAAAAACGAACAATAGAATCCTCGGGCCCCTCCACTATGCCACAACGCATCAATCCTTTCTGAAGGTCACCATAGTAATCCTGCATAGCTTTATCTCCCTGTTCTAATCGCATCAGTTTCTTACGGAGGTCTCTATGATATGATGGTGGCACAAATCTATCATGCATAGCAACCTTAAGCTCTTCCTAGGTACTAGGTGTCGTATTCTCTGCAGCTAAACCAGTCCACCAAATGATAGCAAAATCTTTAAACTCACTAGTGGCTTGTCTAACCCTATATTCCTCAGGCACTAGGTGGGAACTAAATTTTTGCTCGACTATCATCTCCCAATCAAGGTATCCCTCATCATCATAATGGCCCGAAAAGGAGGGTATTTTAAATTTAACCTTAGCATAAGGATCATCGGGAGCACGATTACGATTACCTTGGTGGCGGTTGAAGTGTTGAGCGCCACCCATACCTGTGGCGTTTGTGCGTAGACGATGGCGTAATCTGTTTTGCCTTGTTGCTACTCGATAAACATTACCATCGGTGTCATATACTGCATCCTCGAGTCCTCTAGTGTTGCTGCCATCATGGACTTCTTGGTCAGGTGGCGGCTGCACTTCCAAGGCAGCTACCCTGTCGGTTAGTGCAGACAAACGTTTGTCCAATCTCTCAAGGGTGTTGCTGAGCTTGAGGTCAATGAGCGCGTCGGTGATAGCCTTGGCTATTGCCTCAGTCATCTCCTTCTGAGCATTATCTACAACAGATTGTAGTTGGTCTTGGCTGACGCATTCCGACCAGTCTTTGGGCGCTGTATCCTCACCGCTACCTGGCATTATAGACACAAAATAGGAACAAACAGTGAAAGTTATCCCTAATAATCTACTACGTAGGTGGAGTAGTGCCTCTCAAGATCGTAGCAAAAGGAGACCCCTTCTCAAGCTCTTACAAGGTTCTTACCAGCAAGGTCAAGGATACCTGGAAGGCGTAGCACTGCGATTACAGGGGTCAAAACTTATATTGTCCAGAAGAAGTATGTGGAGTTAAGGCAAGCAGGCCAAATATGTGAGTGGAACACAATTCAAAAACAGAAAGTAATGCTGAATTATAGTCCCAAATACTTGCTCTCGTTGCTGGTCTAACGTGTTCCAAGTACCAGATGTGATAACAAAATGGAGAAATAAGTATGATGGATAGCAAGAGTAATAGGAAACAAACACAAGATAGTACACGCCCACAATTATAACAAACTGTCTTCTCTATGTGCTCCTCTAAATATTGTTCCTCTTTTGCCCCTCTCAATTTTTCTATTTTTTGGGGTGTCGTTGTTTTTTTGGGAACTTTTGATTTTTTTTTAAAAAAAAATTTGATATTTTTTCTTGACTTAGGAGCACACAAGAAGTAACCACAAAAAATTTGAGCTTAAACTAGTAAAAGGCGTGGCCTATGGAAATTTCAGAAGATGGGTCCAAAATTGAGGAAAAGCTTATGACCAGGAAAAGAGGATCTTGTGACCAGTTTCAAGTTTGGACTCCGAATTAGAGGACAAAACAGGAACAATGCGCACAAAAAGTGGTCACGGTGGCTAGGCTTTGATGGAAACGATGGGGAAAACACACAAATTGGACTCTAACACAACCTAACCAGCAACAAGCCCTTGATCAGGACACAAACTCAACACGACGGAATCTGAAAAGAATTATGCAAAAGGCTAAACATGGTTTCTGGGATAGGGAAAAACCTAACACTATTTTTTTTGGCTTTTCTGTGGACTCTAGGACGAAGGCGAAATCAAACTAAACTAGGGTAAAATTGAACCTGATGGTATACCTGAAGCTCTGATACCAATTGATGTGAACTAGGGTTCCCGATCTTCTGAAAGGTTCTGATAACTCTCGATTTGGTGGAGTCACTACACAATTCGATCCGGCTTCTGAACAACTCGGTTCTAAACCCCGCAATCGCAGCACCATGACCCCTCTGGTTATCGACCGGCGTTGCACGGTCGACCTCGCCAAGAAGGCTAAGTCCTTGCCTGCGAATCGAGAAGACACGCAAGAACACAAAGGAATGCAACCAAATTGCAGATGAATGATTAATCTCACAAAGTTGGGGTCTCACAAACCGACGGCGGCGGCGAAACTGTTATCAACAGAATAATCTAAGCAAAACCCAACCCTAATGTAGACGGTGACTACTGATTATATAGGCTAAGGAACATCAAAGGACCCCTATTCGTGTCCCTAGGGAGCGCCGACACGTTACAAGGCCCAAACGGCCCAATAGACGGCGACATAGCACCCTGATAGATTCTGGATGGTGACTTGTTTCGACGATTCCCGTTGATTCCGAACAGCTTTTGACATGGGACCACTTGGGTTGGTTTCCTTATCAAATAAGCTTTCCATCCATATATGGATCATCGAAAACGGAGTCCGTACGCGTCCTGGGTGACCAGTTCAAGGCAGACTGGTCCTGAACTGCGAGGCAGACTCGAACTCAACTTGGTTTGATCCTCCATCTTTATCCGGGCACCCTCGCTAGTCCTCCACGCCTCCAAGCCCTCCTCCATGTGTCTCCTAGACCTCTCCTTCATTCATAAGCACAATATAATCATTAGGTAGCAATCTATTCTCAAAATCATATAAGGAGTTACTTAGGAACGAGCTCACCTCTAAATTTAATTGACGCGCGCGAGCTCTAGTGATTGGACCTTGAATGTCCAGTAGTGGATTATTGTGTGTATGTGAAAAAGTGATGTCCTCATCAGAGTGCTTATATGATACTGGAGTAATTACATGTTCTACGCATGTTTTTACAAAAGTGTCACATGTGTGGTTGTTCCGTCCGTTGAGGCGATGCCATCAATAGGACGATGTTTTGGGTGGTTACTACCGTTGTACGCGTATCTGGGGATTCGTGTAGAGCGTGTAGATAGATTTACTGCTTTCATGCATGCATGGGGAAATGGGCTGAAATGAATCTTTTGCAGGTACATACAGCGTTTCTCGTGTAGAACGTATTAGTTACGTTTATGAGAGATCGCCTGTATGCCACCGAATTCATCGATATATATCATTTATTTCTTAAGTTTGTGAGAACGTAAGAAACGTGCATGCATCATGTTGCTTGTGCATTTCATTCATGCCATGCATTCCTCCCCTTATAAATTGATTATCCCGTTTCGATAAAAATCGTACCAACTTAAAATATGTCCTCACCGGGTAATCAAAACTTTTGGTACAGATGGCCCGCACGAAGTAGACTGCCCGCAAGTCCACAGGTGGAAGAGCACCTCGACGCCAGTTGGCCCCGTAGGAGCGCCGCAACACGGACACCTTTCTGAGCGAGTTTGGCATGCCAACTTTGCTTTGGAGGGTGCACCATGATGTGGGGTACCCGGATGGTCAGGAGCCAGTGTACTCTTGGAGTGAGAACCAGTTGGCAGAGAATGGACTGGCAGTAGTGGATATCACTGTCCCTGCTCTTGGTGATGCTCCAGAATGGGATGGTTGGCACTTGGAGTTTGAGGGACGCACTGCGGTTGAGGGTGCAGAGGGAGCAGCTTTCCGTGTCATCTAGGACATAATGAGCAGATTTCCCAACGAGCTAGCAGCAGCCTTGGCTGGCACTTTTCCGAGAGATGATCCTCGCGATGCTATTTGGGTACAGCCGCAAGGAAATGCTTTAGTCAGAGGCCCAAGCGAAGGACAGGCTAGCGACAACCACGCTATGAGTGCGATGTATGCAGCTATCAGAGCATACCAGAGTCTGGAGTGCACATATTGGACTTTGACTGGTTTGCGTAGTGATGATCGGCTCAAAGCAAGAAAACAGAAGAAGAAGCAGGCACGTGCTATCGCTAGTTTGCAGGAGCAGTTGGCTAACATGAGCTTGCAGCGAGACCAGGCTCTAGAGAGAGGTGATAGTTCTATACAGCGGGTGCATGCGTTGACTTAAGCCAACAATAATGTAGACCGCATGATTGGACAGTTGGTTCAAGAAAGGAATGAAGCCTAGAACGAGAGGAACCTCCTGAGGCAGAGGGTCAAGGAGCTAGAGGAGTACAATGTCAACTTGCATGAGGAGTTTCATGCGCTCTACAACGGGATTGGCCCGTATGCTCCTCTAGAAGCCGCCAGTATGGACATCGACGACGATGAGGACGAGCCCGTAGCCGCACCTGCTGACGACGACGCTGCTACTGATGGTAGCAATGGTGACATCTTCGACCCCGACGATGGCCCCGAGGAGTAGGCTAGTTGCTTTGCGTTAGCTGCTAGGCCCTATCACGATGACCTTCTTTTGGCTTCATGTATCTTGATGTATCTCGTTTGAACCTTGAGACTTGGTAGAATGTTGGATCTTGGTTGTTCATGCGATACCTGAGCGCATAAAGTCTAGTGTGTGTATGCTGGCAATGTGGTTGTATTAGACGCGATGTTTGCATTTGAAGTAATTTAATTAGTTGTGTTGTTTTAATTGGAATGCGATTATTGTGCCTCTGTTTTGTTGTATGACTTTGTTCTCTCCAATGAGTTCAGTACGGCATAATTTTTCATTCACTCACAATTACTACAACTTCGCTTAATCATTACTTGTTGCTGAAATATGCAGATGGCAAACACTCGATGCGCCACGTATGAGGCTGCTAAAACTGGTGGAAATGGTGCCAGGGCAGGTGGGAGTGGTGCTAACAACGTCAACCATAACGAGCCACACCCGAAACCACATTTACCGCCTCCTCCACCGCGCACTGCAGAGATGTTCTTTGCACAGTTTCTGGGAAGTCAGCGCAATGCCGAACAGTCATAGAAAAATATGGAAGATTTCCTGCGTACCATTGCCAACAACGTGCAACGTGGTAACAACCAAGGTGGTGGCAATGGAGTGAATCAGTACAGCAACTTCAAGGATTTCATGGACACTAGGCCACCAATTTTCAAGGAAGCAACCGAGCCACTTGACGCTGAAGAATGGATTAACACTATGGAAGATAAGTTCCATGTGTTGAGGCTGACAGAAGTACTGAAGACAGAGTATGCTGCACATCAGCTACAAGGACCAGCAGGGATGTGGTGGAAGCATCATCGCACCACCTTCCCTCCAAATGCTCAGATCTCATGGAGAGAGTTCACTGAAGCCTTCCGTGGAGTTTATATTCTAGCAGGACTAGTTGAGATGAAATTGGGAGAGTTCTTGGCTTTAAATCAGGGCACCAAAACCGTAACACAGTATTTGCATGCCTTCAACAACTTGTGTCGTTATGCTCCCGACATGGTTGACACAGATGCTAAGAAAATTGCTAGCTTCAAGAGAGGGTTAGGTCCAAAGATGATGAAGCATGTGGGTACCAATACCCGCGCCAGATTCAATGACTTCATCAGTGATTGTCTGAAACAAGAGAAGAACAACAACGCGTACACAGCATCCAAGACTCGCAAGAGAGCCTTTGAGTCAGGACCATCACAGTCCAGAGTTATCACTGCTAATCGTTCAACCTATCGTCCGTCTGCACCTGGTGCAAGGTTTAGGCCACCACAGCATAAGACCCAGAACTACAAGGGACCGCAGAAGCCATACAAGATGGCAGTACCGCCAGCAAGGACAGCCGCAACCGTGGGACAAGGTAACTCGAAGGGAGCTATCGGATCTGCGGGTACAGTAAAGGGACCTTGCTATAATTGTGATCAGCCAGGCCACTTTTCCAAGTTCTGTCCTTATCCACCCCGAAAGAAGCAACAGACTTATAATGCTCGAGTGCACCACACCACTATGGAAGAGATTCCTGAGGGAGAGCCCGTAACTGCTAGTAAGTTTCCTGTTAACCAAAATCCTGTAGTTGTTCTATTTGATTCTGGATCATCGCATTCTTGCATGAGTCAAGCATTTGCACGGAACATGAACAACTATGCACAGACTTAAGTTATGGTTACCGTATAAGTTCAGCAGGGGCTGATGTTTTAACCAATCAGATGGTTAGAGGGGCAACCCTTGAGTTAGGTAGTCGAAAGTTTTGAGTTAACCTGATAGTCATGCCTGGACTAGTTCTGGATGTCATCATAGGGATGAATTGGATGAAAGAATGGGGAGCAATTATAGATACAGGAAGTCGGGTACTTACCCTGAAGGATCCCCAGGGAGAGGGTACTTTTCAGGTACCATTGCCCAAAAGAACAGACCTTGTGAGTGTGACATGTGCTTTGGAAGTCATTCTGATTCATCTGATTCCGGTCGTGTGTGAGTTTCCGGATGTGTTTCCAGATGAGTTACCTAGTCTTCCGCCAGATAGAGATGTTGAGTTTGGAATTGAGTTGATCCCTAGGATAGCTCCAATTTCCAGGAGACCTTATAGGATGCCTCCGGATGAGTTAGCTGAGTTGAAGAAGCAACTAGAGGAGTTGTTGAACAAGGGGTTTATCCGGCCAAGTAAGTCTGAATGGGGATGTCCTGCCTTGTTTGTGAAGAAAAAGAAAGAGGGTACTTTGAGAATGTGTGTGGATTATAGGCCTCTTAATGCTGTAACTATCAAGAATAAGTATCCCTTACCTCACATTGATGTTTTGTTCGATCAGTTAGCTAAAGCCAGAGTGTTCTCCAAGATAGATTTAAGATCAGGTTATCATCAGATAAAGATTAGACCACAAGATATACCAAAAACCGCTTTTTCTACCAGATACGGGTTGTACGAGTATCTTGTTATGTCCTTTGGCTTAACAAATGCTCCTGCATACTTTATGTATCTGATGAATATAATTTTCATGCCGGAGTTGGACAAGTTTGTGGTTGTGTTCATTGATGATATTCTAGTATACTCTGAGAATGAGAAAGATCATGAAGAGCATCTGAAAATTGTCTTAACCAGACTGAGAGATCATAAGTTGTATGCTAAGTTTAGCAAGTGTGAATTTTGGTTGAAGAAAGTTCCTTTCCTTGGTCACATTCTGTCAGAAAATGGAGTGTCTATAGATCTGAGTAAAGTGCAAGAGATTATGGATTGGAAGACACCAATCACAGTTTCGGAAGTCAGAAGTTTCTTGGGTTTAGCTGGTTACTATCGTTGTTTTATCCTAGATTTCTCGAAGATTACCAAACCAATGACAAGTCTGCTACAGAAAGATCATAAATTTGTATGGACAGAGGAGTGTGAGACAGCTTTCCACACCTTGCGAAAACTGTTGACCACTGCTCCAGTTCTAGCGCAACCGGACATTGAGAAACCTTTTGATGTGTTTTGCGACGCATCAAAAACAGGATTAGGTTGTGTTCTTATGCAAGAAGGAAGAGTCATTGCTTATGCCTCCCGCCAGTTGAGAAAGCATGAGATCAACTATCTGACGCATGATCTTGAACTTGCTGCCGTAGTGCATGCCTTAAAAATTTGGAGACATTACTTACTTGGTAATGTGTGCAATATTTTCACCGATCACAAGAGTCTCAAATACATCTTCACCCAACCTAAATTGAACATGAGACAGCGAAGATGGTTAGAATTGATCAAAGATTACAACTTGAATGTGAATATCATCCTAGAAATGCCAATGTAGTGGCAGATGCTTTGAGTAGAAAGTCACATTGCCTGAATGCGCAACCTTTGCTCGAAGATGGTTTTGATCTAATGCATTCTGCAGTGTTACACAATATTCAGATTAGTTGTTCTTTGGAGAGTAAGATAATAGAAGGCCAGAAAACCGACAAAGGGATATTCCATATCAAAGAAAAGATTAAATAAGAACCATCCAAGCACTTTAGATTGGATGAACATGACGTGTTATGGTTTGACGACCGTCTTGTTGTTCCTAAAGATGGAGAGCTTAAGAATAAACTTATGGATGAGGCTCACCTTTCAAAGTTATCTATCCATCCCGGAAGTAGCAAAATGTACCAAGAATTAAGACCTCGTTTTTGGTGGACCAAGATGAAGAAAGAGATTGCAGCATATGTAGCCAGATGTGACACATGCTGCAGGGTAAAGGCTATTCATATGAGACCTGCCAGATTATTGCAACCTTTGTCTGTACCCAGTTGGAAGTGGGATGATATCAGCATGGATTTCATCACAGGTTTGCCCACTACTCAGAAAGGACATGATTCGATTTGGGTAATTATGGATCGCCTTACAAAGATAGCTCACTTTTTACCTATCAAGACAGAATATAGACCACCTCAATATGCCGAGAAGTATATTGCCGAGATTGTGAGATTACATGGCATACCGAGGAATATCGTGTCTGACAGAGGGTCACAATTCACTGCTCACTTTTGGGAGCATTTGCATAAAGGTTTGGGGATGAGTTTAATTCGTAGTATTGCCCGTCATCCTCAAACAGATGGTCAGACCGAAAGAGTTAATGCTGTTCTGGAAGATATGTTGAGAGCCTCTGTGTTATCTTCTAGAGGTTCATGGGAGTCCTGGTTACCTTTAGCATAGTTCGCTTACAATAATAATTATCAAGAAAGTATCAAGATGGCACCATTCGAAGCTTAGGACCATGGGCAGTGGTCATTCCCTACGTCTCGTCTGATGCTTTTGTTGGAGATGATCATCAGCTGGTACTTTATTTCAAACTCTGTGTGAGTGTGTGTGTGGTTTGAACTAAATGCTTCCGCTACTTTTATCCGAACTTGGTTTGCAATAACTATGTTCAAACTTCGATGTATCTGCGATGTGAACTTTTATGTAATTTGTGTTGGTGACCGCTAAACTTATTACAATCTTGGCTAGTATGTAAGTTGGTTTGAAATCCGTCATGATTTCATGGACTATCGGGTTATACGGGCTTAAGTATGCTAAATCATCTGCTTGATGGATGATTTTCTTACTTAATTTCGTATAATTGGTCAGTTCTGTTACAGCAAGGATCATGCAAGGCTGATGTAAAGTTGGCTAGCTTGACAACATTTTGCATAAAAGCTTAATATAGATAAGTAATCATTAATGCTTAAGCATCAAGTTAATTATCATTAACATGTCATCTATATTAGCACCTGTACTAGAGCACCCACTTGATTAGGAGCAAACAATATTAACCATAGCAGGTATAAATTGAGGCAACCTTTCCATCATCATCCAATTCACCATCTGTTCAATTTAATTGAATCTACGTTGCCGCTGCTCAAGTCAAGTGCTCACTAACCGGGAGCGACAGCGATTCAAATTGAGTTCCTGTCCAGCTAGAGGGGCATTTCTAACACTCACCGAGACACGTCTAGCGAGGGCTGCTCAGGTCACCTTTGGTACCGTTTAGGAAAGCGCGGGTTCGACTGATGTCGCATCCCCAAGGGCAACACTCTACCAGGATGATAGGGACTCTAACCCCCCTTGGTCTTATGCCAATGTCCCCAAGCACATCCTTACTACCTCCAAGATGCGACCTACCATTCGATTCTCGTCCTGAACTGTATTACTCGGATTCGCGGTCGAAACAACTTATCCGCCCAACTAAGTGTTAGACTGCGTTCAACATGACTCAAGGACGTACAACGAATCAGTCCTCAAATGACTCATACGGGGATAGATCCACACCCAATACCGCCATGCCTTGTTGCTTCACTATCGTCATCCCACTCGGTCTCATTTCATTTTATTAACACATGGTTCTTTTCCACGATAGCAAATATAGCCAACCGTGCCATATATGAATATCCCAACATCTCACAGGTGACAGGAAATCACCTGACTTCTACTGCTTAAAGCAGGGTTAAGCATCTACCCGATCCTAATCTATGTAGGATTCAAGGATTCATATATCTGGACAAAGAGTGATATTAATGCAGCAAGTGTTTTCATCCAACACCTATAACTTAATGCAACAATACATATAACATATAATACTCAATTGCATTTTCAGAAATTAGGAGGCTTATAATGTTCCGGGGCTTGCCTGGGATCTGACTCAAGTCAGAGTTTGTCAGAAGAAACTCGCTTGGCGAGCATTCCTCCAATCTAGCACTTGTCTGATCCGTCCGTCTTGAGGTAGGTCCACCAACACCATCTTCAGGTTAGCGCCACCTCATGTCCGTCACGTGTTTTAGCTAGCATATCTAAATCAGGTGCAACAATGCAGATGTATGAATGCATAGAAGTGCAATAAACAAAGTAATCAAGTAAGCATACCAAGTTCACATAAACACCTAGAGCTAATTAACTTAATCCTCACTAAGGCATAACATAGAAGAGGGAAAGCACATCACTCAAGAAACAAGTCTCACAAGATCACAGGGTACTAACCCAAGTACCAAGTATCAACATTAACATACTTATGTAACTCAAACTATGCTTAACAGAAAAGTTTAGATTTGCAATCAGCATGAACAGTCCATAAATAACATCATTCCAGGAGCTACATAATTCCAAATGACATGTAAGAGGATAATATGGAAATCTTATGAAATTATATATAATTCATTTAATATCACCTAAGCCTGATTCCCAAATTTACTAGGTCAAAAAGATGAAACTACAGACACTGGTCTGCTCCCAAACAGAGAGCAACCAAATCTGAAACCTGACTTTAAATATCTATAACTCAAAAACTACTTGACCAAATGCCACCAAATTTTACCACAAGCTAGATACATGAATTATATACAACTATGCTATAGACAAGATGCTCAGAAAACACCATTAACATGGGGTAATTTACATTGCCCCCAGAACTGTCTAGAAACCAATAATTACAAGAAATAATTATTAACATATGTTGCAAACATATAATAGGACAAAACCAACTTTACCAGCATTTCATACATAACTAATGAACACCATAAAACATAGTGTCCAATGCTAGATAAATTATTTTCATACACTTCTTAATTTCTCTTAGATAATTAGGTGGAATTATGAACACATATTAAAGATGCTCAATAAATTCTACCAAAATTACAGTGGCCTAAATATGCTCCCAATAATCTACCACCCAAATTTCATGTCATTTGGACAAGCATATCAACCTCTATGAAAAAGACAATTAGCTATTGCAATAAATCATGTGAGAGCAAATTAAACCAAAAACTCAATATTTTTCTATGCACACATGGCCATAGTATGAATCAACATGATAGAGCAACGTCATTCTAAGGTAATGGACCAACATTTTCTATTTTATCATTTATATATTATTTATAAGCTATTTATCAAGCCATAAACAAGTTAAATCAATAACTTGATCATACAGTAAGCCATGACCATGAAATTTATACCACACTACATCGATAGCATGAAAAGACTACCATAAAAATTTCACATTATTTGGAGCATCACAACATCAGTTATGAATTTCCCAAACAACATATGCAAGAAATGCCTAATTAGAAAGATTAAATCAAAACCCTAATAAAATAGTGAACAACTAATAGGTTTAATATTTTTATTAGTTATTACATATTATTACAAGATTAACAGAATAATAATCACTATTTTTGGATATCTAAAACTCTAGATCTTGCTCTGGTCAAGTTTAAAGATATTTTTGTGGTATTTTTCAAGATTAAATAAAAACACCAGAAAACTTCTACAAACATCTAACATATTATGACACCACTGCATAGACATTTTCTCAAGGTTTCCAAAAAGTCCACTTTTGCTATTTTTGGAATTACCTAGCATGAGATATGAATTTTAGAAGATCTGCTAGGCGCACCCGGACGTGTACCCCAACTGTGCCTCTCGTAACGCTGACATGCGGGACCTGCTGCCCGGTTAGGCCCACCTGTCAAAGAGAAAGAGGAAGAGAGCATAATGGACCTTCCCCTTTCTTCTTCACTGAGACGCCGAGAGCAGGGGAGCTTCGTCGGCCGACTGCTCCTGGCCGGTGGGGTAGCCGGCAGCGGCGGAGGAGGGGCAATGCGGCAGCCTAGGTTAGCACACACGCGCCAGCATCCTCGATGCAGCGTAGAGCGGCTCGAGGTGGCTTAGCCTCGGGAGACCGTGGATTGGCGGCGAGTGCGTGTGGCGGCCATGGAGCAGCTCCGGCGGTGAGCGACGGCATTGGCAACGAGCGGTGGTGGTGGAGCATTCCCAACACGAGGGGCGCCCACTGGTGCCCTTTCCTTGCCTCACGGTGACCCGAGGCCAGCCGGCCATGGAGGCGGCAGTCCGTCGTGATGGCGGCTCCGGCGGCGGCCGTCTACAGCGGCGGCGAGGCCAGAAGAAGGGGCACGTCGTGGGCAGCATGAGGAGAGGAAGGTGGTGCGGTGGTTCGATTTGGCAGTAGGGTGCTTGGTGGTGGCTGACCATGGAGCTCTGTTCGGCTTGGCAATGGTGTGGCCGCGCTCTGCGCGTGTGTGCAGAGGGAATGGGAGCGGGGAGGCAAGGCGAGTGAGGAGAAGGGAGGGGCTCGGGCTGGTCGCTTTGGTGCTCCACCAAGACAAGCGAGGCGCAGGCACACGGTAGAGAAGAGGACGTGCGGCGTCCATGGTGGAGGCGCTCTGGTGCATGGCCGCCACGCCCTTCCCTAAGGGGACAACTGTCGAACAGGTGGTGGGCACAGTTCAGGGCGATTTGGGGGCCATTTCTAGGCTGGATGTGGGCCAAATTTGGACATGGGCCCAATACAAAGTCTGTTATGTTGATAATGCTTTACAACTTTGATTAAGGGATCATAGGCATTAGGGCTCAAGATTAGGAGGTAATTAGCTCCAAAGTTTGCACTGTCAATACTTTAATAGCAATGAGCAACTATCCAAATTGATGGTCGACACTAAGTCAAATTGATGCCATACTTTTACATGCTCTTTTCCAGAATGTCTACTCCAACTTTCATTAAGGGGTCAAACCAAGTTACTTAACGAAATCTTGAGAACGTGACATGTCAATCAAGTTGACTAAACTCGGCCTTAACTCTTTTGTAAGTCTGAAAACAGTTGTAGATTCAAACTTTGGTCCACAGTTTGACTTATTTCCAAGCTGAATCATGGTATGATCCAAAAACAAGGTTTGTTGTACACAACTCAATCTACAACTTTTATTAAAGGACCTTGAATTGGTTTAGCATGGTTAGGGAGATAAAGGTTACCAAACATGTCAACTTATTGCTGCCACTCAACGACTTAGAATAATTCCTGCCCTTCCAAAAACAGCAGCTTATTCAATCTTGTGAGCTCTATTTGACTAGGTTAGAGGCCAAACTAACTCTTGACCATTTAATAAAGTTTGTTCTACATAAGATGAACTACAACTTTTCTTTAAGGTCAAACCTCATAACTAGTACAGAAGCTAAACTTTCACTTTGGTCAAAGTAGCAACTTGATAAAGCCTAAACTAGGGTTCTAGGTCAATTGGGGTATTTTCTTGACATTTGCTCAACATGAACCCTTCATGACTTTTGTTGTAGAGTTCATCTAGAGTCATTTGGGCAAGTTTGCAAGGTTTGGTTGATGATCTATAATTCCATTCACTTAATCATGCCATTCCAAGAAGGATATGACTTATCATTTCATGTGACTTTTTGATTCCAAACTTTATGAAACTTTTCCAGGGATCACTATAGATAGAAGGTGATGTGAGACACATGAAAGAAGTGACATCCACACTCACTTGCATTACCAAGCATGATCATCTAACATACACACATTGAAACATAATTAATAAGAGTATGTTGCATATGTTTCAAGAAGATGTTGCAGATGTTTCAAAGCACATTCCATATAGGCATGTTTCACATGTTGCACTAGTGCATCACATATGTCCCATGCTCATATATGAACAAATAATGCTTAGGATCATGCAATGCAAGTGCTAAATGCAAGTCTAACACCTAGGGTATTAGCGCCCTCCCCCCTTAAAAGAATCACGTCCCGAGATTCGGTGCGAAGAACTTTTCAAGGGAAGAGAAGAATGTTCTCCAATTCCAACATCTGCAAGCGCATTAGGCTACTTAGCTTCAAGCATCAAAGAGGCTAGTTGGTCAAGACAACTTTCCAATACTCGCTCCTCGTAGCAAATTTTTGTGTAGAATTCCTTTATCGATTTCCGTGAAGCATTGTTACTTTGGGAGGAATCCGAGATAACGCAGTACTTCATTCTCAGTGTATAGAGGTCATTTGGTCCAGGAGCTAACCACTCACAAGTATCTAATTCTTTAGTGAATCATAGCATAGGCCATATGAACTTTACACTAGACCAAAATCTTCAGAAGGATACTCGTTAAAATGACTCTATGTTCACAAAGTTTGAAAAGCAGTCCTCTACTAAAATGGCTTGAGCACAACCTTCCAAAAGGCTGAGATCATAGACAACAAACATCCTCTGAGGCTATAGGATATTGACTAACCAATAGACAGGGTCTATGTTGGTCGTAAATGTTCAATCATTCAGTTATCAACTAATGGAAAGCTACTTACTATTCCATGCGTGCAATTCTCTTTCTCTGATGACAACACTGTATTATTTGAGTCTATCGAGGGGTTAGTGAATGTGATAGCTGACTCTGTCGGCTTCGTATTTTTGCCAACAGCTATCTAATAAGATTCTTTTATCTAAAGACAACAGTTATCTGGGTTGAATCAGATGCAACCTTCTTGGGTAAGAACACTTTAAGATACCAAAGATCAGTGAGTATTATCAATTATTGCCAAAGAAGGATATAGCGAGGTCTGGCAGACAGCAAAAATTGCAAGTATTTACCAACTTCGGTAATTAGCTCACTACCGAGCAAGTTGAGTACAATCCCCTTCGTTAGGCAGTTGCATAGTAAGTTGAGTTGACTTGCAGCGTAGCAACTTTACCGGGCCACATTTCACCTTGAGGCTTCCTCTTTTGGATCAAACAACAACTCTAAGATGGGAAATCTATTGTTTGACACTTTTCAAATTGCTTTCGATTCACGATGGTATAAATTGATTTGCAGAAACCAAGGTTGCTCATACATTGTGGATACGAGAAAGCAAAAGCAATGAAAGAGTGTAAACTAGTATTTGTGGGACCTCAAAAGGGTCATCCAACAACAGATCTTGACCATTAATTTACATACCAATCCGATGATGCACACGCTTTGAACTTGCGGGTTACTTTTGCAAGGCAAAACACATACTTCGCCTAGAGGACATTCCTACAAGAATAAGGAACCATTTCTAAATATTCCTCAATACTTTGACCAGTAAGGTTATGAACAAACCATTTGTGGCACCTAAGGCACAAGGATGATGATCAAAACTAGGGTATGCTTTCTCTAATTCTTCATTTTATTGGATAGAACACCTTGCACTGTCGGTGTGATTGTCCAGGATTGAATTGACTTGATCTCTATGGCTCTGAAAGATAAGTTGACTAACTTCTTGTTGGTTATTGCTCTGTAAGACACAGACTTCATACCTACCAAGGAGTTGTTACCTAACTAGAGATTAACCTTTCTATTGGTAACTAATTAGTTGTCTCTCAACACAAAAAGTTCCAAATCTTCACTCTTGACCATGATAATTGTGGTTGATATAGAATAGATGGTTGCCATCGAAGTTAGCAGATAAGGAGTCACACCAGAGATGATTAGTTCTGATTGTATGGTCATTATGCATACAAAGGTTAAGATTTTTATAATGTGACGATCGACTCTTATCCAACAGATGAGATACTTTGCTCCCTAGATGATGTTCGTCAATATTAGGACAACTAAGTAGAATTACTTGTCTACCACCTATTGCAGTCTGTTAATGTTTATATTGGTGACCTGTTCTTCAAAGGTTATCCTCTTAGCAACTTCAGGAGGAAGCTCTACTACTTTTGGTCCAATATAAGGGTCTTTTGATAAGATATGGAAAGACAACCAAGGAAGAAGGTCACGTGAAAATCACATCAGTGTTATTCTGCAATGGATTATGATTAGAAACCATGATACCAGCGCGTGCTGAGCAGCACAACCTTGTGTGTGCACCCACAGGAGGCTCTCGGTTTCGTCACGGCACCATTAGTTGCTACTCATAATACCATTACTAAACATACAACCGATGAGGAATTTCAAATGGCACAGATTTGGTGGTCCGAACAAGCACCATACCACGGAGGGGTAGCAAGTAAAGGTAGTCACAAGGTTTAGAATCAATGAGGAGGCGATCCAAAAATTACACACACACCACAAGGGAACATAACTCAATTCCTAAAGACAACTAAGCAATGGACTCTTGCTTAAATTCTATGCACGACTTGCATCCACCGAGGTGAGTTCCTGATAAAAGATTAATAGGAGATTCATTCATGTTGGGCAACAACATGAGATCAAGACTGATAAACATCCTGAGACTTGGGAAGGTTGGAGATGAATTAAGAAAAATTCAAGGCAAAAACCGATATGTAGTCATAGATTGAGTTGATAAGGTAGATGCACGAATTTGCAAGCACACGATTTAGAGGCCATAGCAAAGAGACATTGCGTCACACTAGCTAACCTTTGGGAGAGGTAACCGAAAGGTCAAACATGGATTTGGGTACAGTCTCCACAACTGGCAATGTACGAACCATGGTCAAAGGCTAGCGTTGATGAAAGTTAACTTGGTTGGTCAGTCGATAAGGGTCTTCACAAAAAGGGTTGCAAAACACCCACGGCTTATGCAAACATATAGGAGAACTAAACTTTGGACTTTCGGTCAAGCAACGACATGGATACAAACATTCAAGGGATAACCACCACGTCTACAGGCTCAGGCTCCTAAGAGAGAAAACCTGATTGAAGACAACAACCATACAATTACGTAATATGAACGTTGTTCTAGGATCAAGCGATGTGACCCTCGTATGCTCACCGAGGATAAACGAGGTGACAACTAGGGCACTACCTAGATAACAAGTATACATACAACATCACAGTCAAGTAGACATTTGAGAAAATTCAAATGATTGAGCTTAAGCAACTAATCCAAAGCACAAGGCTCACCCAAAATAAACATTCATCTCAAGCACGAACTAACTACAAGTTTAGCTCAAAACAAATGCTAGCTAAGGTGACTAACTTAGCATGGGCACAGAATCTGGACAGCAGCACAGTAGTTACTTGTATCAAGCATAACTGAGGTTGTAGACCTCCCATAAAGGTGATCCTAGACTTTCTGGAAAGCTTAGGAAATTTTCCACATGTTTGTTATTCATACTAAAAGCTAAATCACAGGTTAGCATGGTCAAACATGCTGATGTTTCAGATCTGTACCAATATGGACAGAAAACTGACAAGAACTTCAAAAATGCATAACTGGACTTCTAGAGACCCAACCAGGCTGATTTTTAACTTGATGTAAAGCTTAGTACATTGGCTATAACTTTATTATTATCATATTAAGATGATTCTACAGCTAACAAGTCCAAACAAGATAAAGAAGACATCTCTGCCCAGATTTGGACAGATTCTATCATTCCACTTGGCAAGCTCATAACTAGAAATTTCGACCACCAAAATTAGTGCTATAGGACACTTTGGAAAGCTTAGAAAAAGTACTACACTTCTTCTATTATCTCCAAAACATGATTCCATATGCACATAGGTCAAACAAACCAAACATTCAGATCTATTCAGAGCATAAGCAAAACCTGACAGTAAACTTATAAAATTCATAACTCCCAAACCATAAGGCGTAGTGTCATGAGATTTTAGGACACGCTAGATGAGTAAGTTAGCTACAACTTTGGTATTCTCCATAACTACAGAAAATACCATTATGACTACAAAAGTATCACTACAACAGAAACTATTCTAGCAGCCAATGTCCAACAAGCGAAACAAAGCTTGCCTTTGTTTTACTTAACAAGAGAGCACACAAACATGTTATTCTAGTAGCTCTAAACATTGTTACCTTAGATCAGCACCAATTTAATTCCTTCACAATAATTAAAATTACTTAAGTGTGGTCTAAAACATTTGCAATGCTTGTATAAACAACATATCCACCACTTGGTCAAACTAGAGGACAACTATAGTTTCAAGCATGTAACCACACTTATTTCTAGCAAGGCTAAGCACACACTATCTTCAAGCACTCCCTATTCAAGCAACATGGAACAAGGCATTCACATCTAACTCCACACAATGAAGATAGTACAAAACATCAATTACAAGTTACTTAATATCGAACAAGGGTGAGAGGAGCATAGCTATGCAAAAGGCAACAATCATGAAGATGCATGCTTCGTCCTATTCGTCCTCACAAGACTGCCAACCTAAGGTGGTGATCACATTCTATGTCGGTGGCATAACACACACTCTCTCAATATATATCTGGACGTTGCTACATTCGACTTACGCATTCGTGGTTAACGTACCTATAGAAAAGTTTCATTGCAGCCCAACATTTCCTAATATAGCACACAATGAAAGCAGAGAAGTAAAATGCTAAGTACTCCCATGTACATATACCCTCGTATATATACATGTAGCACCAAAACTACCCGAATCATCAATCTCCCACAATTAAGTACCTTCATATATACATGTGTGTAACATGTAAATAATCCAGTAACCAAAACTAGCTCTCCCCTAGACCGAGGGTTGGACGGTCATGCTCTCACAACTCACACTTACCTGAGCGTAGGTGCGATATTGCATAAAAGTAAACTAACAACATATATGGTTATTTCATATATGAAGGCTACCTCTAATCTAACACACCGAGTAGCATAGTGTGGGAGAGTCATCACACATACATACCTTGGCCTGGGCGTAGATGCATAAATGAAAAACCCCCAAGTTAGTACTTATATAAGCCACCTAATAATCCTTATATGGGCATAAGGAAATTGACCACTGGCATACTTAGATTTAGAATTCAGTTTTCACAAACCTATATATAGCTATAAGTTGATAAAACTAATTTTATAAAACAAATCCTTTCTGTTAAATACACATACGACAAGTTTAATGTTGAATCTTGCTCCGATACCAGCTGTAATGGAACCGTCCAAATTATAAGAGCACAAGTACAAAAATAATCACCGAAGTGATCAAATTCTCGCACTTGAGCCCATATAACTCCGGTAGTCCAATGAAATCACGAGGGATTTCAAACCAACTAACATACAAGCCAAGATCATAGTGATTCAATATAACAAGTCACATGTTACAACCATTTCACAAGTAATTTAATATACATCAGAGTTCAACATAGTTATTACAACTTAAATTGAAAAGTAGCGGAAGCAAAGTAATTTGAAACTAACATTAATCTTATTTTAAATACATGCCAGTACCAAGGTCAACTTCCAACAAAAGCTTTAGAGATAAAGTAAATAAGAAGGATCATGCCCATGATCGCACTTCGCCACTAAGGCAGGAGCAAACCAACTCTTGTAGTCGCTATGATACATCACAGCCTGCAACAAGTGGGGATAAAACCCTGAGTACGACAATGTACTCAGCTAGATTTACCCGTCAAAAACCAGAAATAAAGTGACACCAAGGATCATGCAAGGCTGATGTAAAGTGGGCTAGGTTGACAACATTTTGCATAAAAGCTTAATATAGATAGTAATCATTAATGCTTAAGCATCAAGTTAATTATCATTAACCTGTCATCTATATTAGCACTTGTACTAGAGCACTCACTTGATTAGGAGCAAACAATATTAACCATAGCAGGTATAAATTGAGGCAACCTTTCCATCATCATCAAATTCACCATCTGTTCAATTTAATTGAATCTACGTTGCCGCTGCTCAAGTCAAGTGCTCACTAACCGGGAGCGACGGCGATTCGAATCGAGTTCCTATCCAGCTGGAGGGGTATTTCTAACACTCACCGAGATACGCCTAGCGAGGGCTGCTCAGGTCATCTTTGGTACCGTTCAGGAAAGCGCGGGTTCAACTGATGCCGCATCCCCAAGGGCAACACTCTGCCAGGACGATAGGGACTCTAACCCCCCTTGGTCTTATGCTAATGTCCCCAAGCACATCCTTACTACCTCCAAGATATGACCTACCATTCGATTCCCAGCCTGAACTGTATTACTCGGATTCACGGTTGGAACAACTTATCTGGCCAACTAAGTGTTAGACTGCATTCCACATGACTCAAGGACGTACATCGAATCGGTCCTTAAACGACTCAGACCGGGATAGATCCACACCCAAGACCTCTATGCCTTGTTGCTTCACTATCGTCATCCCGCCCGGTCTCATTTCATTTTATTAACACATGGTTCTTTTCCACGATAGCAAATATAGCCAACCGTGCCATATATGAATATCCCTACATCTCGCAGGTGATAGGAAATCACCTGACTTCTACCGCTTAAAGCAGGGCTAAGCATCTACCCGATCCTAGTCTATGTAGGATTCAAGGATTCATATATCTAGACAAGGAGTGATATTAATGCAGCAAGTGTTTTCATCCAACACCTATAATTTAATGCAACAATACATATAATATATAATACTCAATTGTATTTTCAGAAATTAGGAGGCTTATAATGCTCTGGGGCTTGCCTGGGATCCGACTCAAGTCAGAGTTTGTCAGAAGAAACTCGCTTGGCGAGCATTCCTCCAATCTAGCACTTGTCCGATCCTTCTATCTCCGAGATAGGTCCACCAACACCATCTTCAGGTTAGCGCCACCTCACATCCTTCATGTGTTTCAGCTAGCGTATCTAAATGAGGTGCAACAATGCAGATGTATGAATGCATAGAAGTGCAATAAAAAAAGTAATCAAGTAAACATACCAAGTTCACAAAAACACCTAGAGCTAATTAACTTAATCCTCACTAAGGCATAACATAGAAGAGGGTAAGAACATCACTCAAGAAACAAGTCTCACAAGATCACAGGGTACTAACCCAAGTACCAAGTATCAACATTAACATACTTATGTAACTCAAACTATGCTTAACAGAAAAGTTCAGATTTGCAATCAACATGAACAGTCCAGAAATAACATCATTCCAGGAGCTACATAATTCCAAATGACATGCAAGAGGATAATCTGGAAATCTTATGAAATTATATATAATTCATTTAATATCACCTAAGCCTGATTCCCAAATTTACTAGGTCAAAAAGATGAAACTACAGACTCTGGTCTGCTCCCAAACAGAGAGCAACCAAATCTAGAACCTGACTTTAAACATCTATAACTCAAAAACTACTTGACCAAATGCCACCAAATTTTACCACAAGCTAGATACATGAATTATATACAACTATGCTATAGATAAGATGCTCAGAAAACACCATTAACATGGGGTAATTTATATTGCCCCCAGAACTATCTAGAAACCAATAATTGCAAGAAATAATTATTAACATATGTTGCAAACATATAATAGGACAAAACCAACTTTACCAACATTTCATACATGACTAATGAACACCATAAAACATAGTGTCCAATGCTAGATAAATTATTTTCATACACTTCTTAATTTCTCTTAGATACTTAGGTGGAATTATGAACACATATTAAAGATGCTCAATAAATTCTACCAAAATTATAGTGGCCTAAATATGCTCCCAATAATCTACCACCCAAATTTCAAGACATTTGGACAAGCATATCAACCTCTATGAAAAAGACAATTAGCTATTGCAATAAATCATGTGAGAGCAAATTAAACCTAAAACTCAATATTTTCTATGCACACATGGCCATAGTATGAATCAACATGATAGAGCAACATCATTCTAAGGTAATGGAACAACATTTTCCATTTTATCATTTATATATTATTTATAAGCTATTTATCAAGCCATAAACAAGTTAAATCAATAACTTGACATACAGTAAGCCATGACCCTGAAATTTATATCACAGTACATCCATAGCATGACAAGACTATCATACAAATTTCACATTATTTGGAGCATTATAGCATTAGTTATGAATTTCCCAAACAACATATGCAAGAAATGCCTAATTAGCAAGACTAAATCAAAACCCTAATAAAACAGTGAACAACTAATAGGTTTAATATTTTTATTAGTTATTACATATTATCACAAGATTAACAGAATAAGAATCACTATTTTTGGATATCTAAAACTCTAGATCTTGCTTTGGTCAAGTTTAAAGACATTTTTGGGGTATTTTTCAAGATTAAATAAAAACACCAGAAAACTTCTACAAACATCTAACATATTATGACTCCACTGTATAGATATTTTCTCAAGGTTTCCAAAAAGTCCACTTTTGCTATTTTTGGAATTACCTAGCATGAGATATGAATTTTAGAAGATTTAACACAATTCTGAAATTAAAAAATGAAATTAACTACTTCACCCTAGATATGCTAGGCGCATCCGGACGTGTACCCCAACTGTGCCTCTCATAACGCTGACATGCAGGACCTGCTCCCCGGTTGGGCCCACCTATCATAGAGAAAGAGGAAGAGAGCATAATGGACCTTCCCCTTTCTTCTTCACTGAGACGCCAAGAGCAAGGGAGCTTCGGCGGCCGACTGCTCTCGGCCGGTGGGGTAGCCGGCAGCGGCAGAGGAGGGGCAATGCGGCAGCCTGGGTTAGCACGCATGTGCCAACATCCTCGATGCAGCGCAGAGCGGCTCGAGGTGGCTCAGCCTCGTGAGACCGCAGCTCAGCGGCGAGCGCGTGTGGCGGCCATGGAGCAGCTCTGGCGGTGAGCGATGGCATTGGCAACGAGCGGTGGTGGTGGAGCATTCCCAACATGAGGGAAACCTAGTGGTGCCCTTTCCTTGCCTCATGGCGACCCGAGGCCAGCCGGCCACGGAGGCGGCAGTCCGCCATGATGGCGGCTCCAGCGGCGGCCGTCTACAGCGGCGGCGAGGCCAGAAGAAGGGGCGCGTCGTGGGCGGCACGAGGAGAGGAAGGTGGTGCGGTGGTTCGATTTGGCAGTAGGGTGCTTGGTGGTTGCTGGCCACAGAGCTCTGTTCGGCTCGGCAATGGCGCGGTCGCGCTCTACGCGCGTGTGCGGAGGGAATGGGAGCGGGGAGGCAAGGCGAGTGAGGAGAAGGGAGGGGCTTAGGCTGGTCGCTCTGGTGCTCCAGCAAGACGAGCGAGGCACAGGCACATGGCAGAAAAGAGGACGCGCAGCGTCCATGGTGGAGGCGCTCTAGTGCATGGCCGCCACGCCCTCCCCTAAGGGGACAACTATCGAACAGGTGGCGGGCACAGTTCAAGGTGTTTTGGAGGCCGTTTCTAGGCTAGATCTGGGCCAAATTTGGACATGGGCCCAATACAAAGTCTGTTATGTTGATAATGCTCTACAACTTTGATTAAGGGACCATAGGCATTAGGGCTCTAGATTAGGAGGTAATTAGCTCCAAAGTTTGCACTGTCAATACTTTAATAGCAATGAGCAACTATCCAAATTGATGGTCGACACTAAGTCAAATTGATGCCATACTTTTACATGCTCTTTTCCAGAATGTCTACTCCAACTTTCATTAAGGGGTCAAACCAAGTTACTTAACGAAATCTTGAGAATGTGACATGTCAATCAAGTTGACTAAACTCGGCCTTAATTCTTTTCTAAGTCTGATAACAGTTGTAGATTCAAACTTTGGTCCACGGTTTGACTTATTTCCAAGCTGAATCATGGTATGATCCAAAAACAAGGTTTGTTGTACACAACTCAATCTACAACTTTTATTAAAGGACCTTGAATTGGTTTAGCATGGTTAGGGAGATAAAGGTTACCAAACATGTCAACTTATTGCTGCCACTCAACAACTTAGAATAATTCCTGCCCTTCCAAAAACAGCAGCTTATTCAATCTTGTGAGCTCTATTTGACTAGGTTAGAGGCCAAACTAACTCTTGACCATTTAATAAAGTTTGTTCTACATAAGATGAACTACAACTTTTCTTTAAGGTCAAACCTCATAACTAGTACAGAAGCTAAACTTTTACTTTGGTCAAAGTAGCAACTCGATAAAGCCTAAACTAGGGTTCTAGGCCAATTGTGGTTTTTTCTTGACATTTGCTGAATATGAACCCTTTGTGACTTTTGTTGTAGAGTTCATCTAGAGTCATTTGGGAAAGTTTGCAAGGTTTGGTTGATGATCCATAATTCCATTCACTTAATCACGCCATTCCAAGAAGGATATGACTTATCATTTCATGGACTTTTTGATTCCAAACTTCATGAAACTTTTCCAGGGATCACTATAGATAGAAGGTGATGTGAGACACATGAAAGAAGTGACATCCACACTCACTTACATTACCAAGCATGAGCATCTAACATACACACATTGAAACATAATTAACAAGAGTATGTTGCATATGTTTCAAGAAGATGTTGCAGATGTTTCAAAGCACATTCCATATAGGCATGTTTCACATGTTGCACTAGTGCATCACATATGTCCCATGCTCATATATGTACAAATGATGCTTAGGCTCATGCAATGCAAGTGCTAAATGCAAGTCTAACACCTGGGGTGTTACACAGCGGGTGTGCAAGGGAATAGGTTGTGACAAGGTAATGGCTTACAAGTAGTCTACCATGCAACCTATCACAGTTCAATTGCAAGAAAGTAAAGCACTAGCATCTACATGTAGCATGTCTAATAGGTTCTATGAGGTTGGGTGGGACGTGGAACACCTATTGAATGTCAACTTTGGGATCCTCAGCGTGCTTATAGTCATTCTCCTCCAAGTCTAGTTGTCCCTTGTGTGCCCCTCCTCCAACGGTTTTTGGTTGAATCATCGCTAACCCCAACGCAACTACCTCAAAACAGCGACAAGTGAAAGAGCAATCAGAACACTAAACCTAGAAAGACTACGGAAAGAGAAGCAACAAGGTACAAAAAGAGTAACTACACCGGAAGAGCACAAAAGGGAGAATGACTTAGCCCTCTCGGTGGATGTCTGATCCCTAGGCCAAAGAAATGCAAGTGGTGATTTGCTAAGCACAAAGCACAAACTTAGGTATTAGCCTAGCCAGTACTTCCCGGGTCAATCGTGTCGACCTGTGCGACTTAAATAGAAATGGCATAGGCCCTAGCTCATTCCAAGCAAACACTATAGCTCACGGTCTTTGATCGGTGCGCCATGGAGACTGACGAGAACCGAAAGGACTGCAAGCAAGATAAGTTTCGTTCTCTCTCAATCCATACACCATGATACTTGACGAGAACCAAGAGAGGGTGGAACAGGGAGAGAAGAGAAGGGAGAAAAGAGGCGGTCTACTTCTTCCAATACACATGCCATGGTGAAAGGCGAGGCATCAGAGAGGAGCGACACATAAAAGATCATGAGTGCTCAAGCTCCTTATAGGGTACCACAACCTGGGTGCACTAAATGCACTAGACATCTCTCGGGTTCTTAGCGGTGCGATTGTCACTGTAAGAACCAAAGAAATGTTGTGGTCAAAGATGGTACAAGCATACAAGGGCTCAAGCATAGGAGAGCCAAAAGATAGTAGGAGACGCAGGATTCACCTGCCTTTGATCCACTCACCATAGCAACAACGGGAACTGAAGAAATGAAATCAAATGAACAACAAACACCGACAAGCGAAAGGCTCAACCCACACCTTACTGGATCGATGGGGATTGAGAAGAAAAGAGGAAGAAGAAAGGAATCCGCACTCTTCCGACCGACTCATCCTAGAACAGGTGAAGATTGGAAGAAAAGAGGGATGGTCCTATGATTTTGAACCAACTCGCAGTGCTCCATGACCTAGGTGTAGAATCAGGACAAGACTGTCCCTATGGTCCTTAGCGATGAGATTGTCACCGCAATGACCAGAGAGACGCCCGGGTCTAGGTGGTGCAAGCATACAAGGTAGTTAGGAGAAGAGCAAAAGGAACAAAAGCAAAAGAGGTAGAGCCTATTGGTCATGGCGAGCGAACCCATGACCATAAGCTAGACCTACACAAGTCGGCTTCCACAAGTTCCACTATGGTTGTCCCCTAGTTTGTCTCCCATAGACTAGCCACGATGGGTTCCTCATGTGCAGGTAGGAAGCACACTAATGTCGAGCCCATGGTGGCCATGCCCTAGAGCCATAGAAGGGGCCGTCGATCATGGAACTATGAAGTTGACTAAAAATGAGAGATCGAGTTACACTTGGTGTTATGGCCATGGTGGGGTGAACCCACGATTGAAACTACCGAACGAAGTACGATCCCTCGACCGGCTTGAAGGCTCACTCCATAGATGAGACAAACAACACCACAAGAACCAAGAACCATCCCAACATGCAACAACACACCAAGACAGGAGAACCAACACACAACGACACGGAGTGGAGTAGCACATACCCTTAGCGGCACAAGAGATAGATGGATAAATAAATAGACAGACCGGCGGCGAAGGCATGGCACAGGCATAGAATAGATAAAGATCATGATCATGAATAGACAATGGATATTGATAGATCAAGTATCAGTGCATAAGCAAGTATAGATGATAGATAAGGAATTGAATAACTAAGAGCTAGCTCACCGACGTTGTGGATGGCATCGGCAAGATTAGAAGGTCGACCTTGATGCGAGAAGGGCGAAGGGCTACTATAGCATATCCTGATGTGCTGCGGCTAGCTGCTGACACACTGCAGCCTCCCTACATGGCAACAATTCCATGGCACAAAGGCTGGACACAATGATGGAACGGCGAGGTCTAGAGCTCTAGCTCCCGACTCCTGGTAGTGACAAGCACGACTGCTGCCCTGGTGACGGAAATGGAGCAGCCAGCGAGTTGGTGCTTCCAGGGCGCTGGTGCAGTGGCACAGCGTGCTCAGGGTCATCACATAAAGGAGGTAGAGGAGGTGCAGCCCTGCGACAGTGAGAACTTGCGGCACAAAGGCCGTTGTCAGGCAGGAACAATGATAAAAGGGAAGAGCGGAAGCCTTAGGCTCTGGTGGCTCACCGATGGTGGCTTGCTATGGTCGGCAAAGGCGATGGTGAGTAGGGAGAGGTGCTGGCTAGGAGTCCAGCAGCGCGGTGAGGGATGGGTATCATAGCTACTGCTCGGTGAGGACGGTGGCCGACGCTCGGTTAGGTAGAGCTGCTCCTAGTTGCAGTCCAGTGCGACGAGGAGGGTGACACGGTGGTGGTGTTGTTGTAGTGGTTCGAGTCGAGGATGGTGTAGGCCTTGCGGTGCATAGAGGAGGAACGATGTTGACGAGGAGGAGCTCCGACATCCAGGCGTCATGGCTTGGCTCGGAGATGGGGCTTGTCGCGGTTGCGTGGTCATGGAGGACGCGCTTGCGGACGTGCTCACAAAGGGGCAAGGATGAGGCAGTGAAGCACAGCTAGAGGATTCAGCGAGTCGGGGAGGAAAAGGGCGAGCGTAGTGGTGAGCTTGGGGTGGCACGGTCACGGCTCCATCCAGCGGTGGGCAGAGAAGCTGTCGGGGGTGGGGGACACCGGCGGTGTGGTGGCTCGGGCAAGCTCACGGCTCAGAGCAAGGGAAAGAGGCATGGCAGCAGCAGGCAGGGAGGAACTAGGGAGCGGTAGTGGCTAAGCCTTTTATAGCACGAGGCTAGGGCTAAGGTTGGCCACGTGCCTTCTGCGGACGTCGGTGATCCTCGGAAGGCGTGCCTTGGGCACGTGGCGCGAATCGCACGGTCGAGCAGTGGGGAGCGGGGCTGGCACATCACGGCGGTGGGACTGAGAGCGCGAGCGCACGTGGAACGACGGCAGCTCAGTTAGGAGTACGTCTCCTCCTGTTAGGGTTTGGAGGGGCACGACAGCTAGGTGACCTAGCGGGCCCGCGGGGGCTCGACGCGTGGGTCAGAGTTAAGGCCTGCGGGGGCTATGGGATGGGTTGGTGGCCAGGCGGAAGCACTGAGCCACGGTTTTGTGTTGCTAGGCCAAGCGCGAGGAGGCGGGAGCGCTTGCTGGGCCTTGATCCTTCATGGGCCTATGACTTCTGCTGGCCAAGGAAGAGAACGCAGGGGCGGGCTAGCCTAGGCTCTTTGCCCGCGTGGGATAAGTGAAATGGAGGGAGGGCAAGCTGGGCCTGGTCATTGGCAGCGGCTAGGCCAAGTGGGGGAGGATGGGGAGTAGGCCTGCTGGACTAGTTTGGAAAGGAGTAAGGAAAAGGATTTTCCTTTTATGATTTATTTTCTTTAAGGAAATTGCAAGATATTTTAAAAGGGAAAATTAGGGAAGATTCATATGGACGATGAGATGACTTCAAGAGATTTAAGAGGTGAATTCAATGAAAGATCAAAAAAGGAATTCATGGGATATTTGGAAAGAACTCAAAGGGGAATTTGAGAAGGGACTTTCTAATGAGATTGGAGATGAATTCGAAAAGAATTCGCGAGGAGATTTGCTACGGATATTTATATTCCAACACAAACAAGACTCAAACACCGAACAAACTCAAGAGCTTTGACACAGTCCTACAAACAACTCTATATGAATGCAATGATTTGTTCATGTGTTTGTCTTACGTTTGACCTACATCTACATGCTTCACACATTCGCAGGAAAAAATTTAAAAAGTTTCATATTTTTGGTCACTTGAAAAACCGGGATGTTACAGTCCACCCCCCTTACAGAAATCTCATCCCCGAGATCTTGGGCTATTACTCCTGAAGGGTGGCAGATAGGTTTACCTAAGGTTGATGGCTTTCACTACATGTTCAACATGTATTAGAGCATCATGATTTTGCAATGGAGCTTTTGAATCAAGGGCTTTTGAAAAGTAGTTTTCATAAAACCTTTTGAACCGAGAAGGGAGAAGTAGTTTTGCTTTCACAAATTAGCTTTTGGGAGGAAAACTTTTTCACAAGAGAGTTCTTAAAACTTTTGCAAACCAAGTCAAAATTTCTTTTGAAATCATTTTGTTTTTGTATTCAAAAGGCTTTTGGGATGCAAGTTTAATTCCAGTTGAAAACATTTTCTTGCACCAAAATTTTGTAAAGCAAGTTTAAAAGCCATTTGGGAAAACTATTTTTCTTTAAACAATAGTTTTCGCATCAAAAGATAACTTTGGAAATAGTTTTCTTTTTAAAACGAAATTGCTTTTCTTTTTGCAAGATAGGGAAGCAACTTGAAATAGTTTTCATTTGAAAACATCATCCTCTTTCAAGTCGGTTTTAGATTTTGGAAACATAAATCCCTTGTAACTTCACAAAGCTTCTTGAAAAAGCCTTGAAAATAGGTTTTCATGAATCCATTTCTGGAAAACGCCTTTTGAAGAAACCGCTTTTCTCAAACTTTTGAAGGGCACACACAAAGGGTTTTGAAGTATCTTTTCGCAAGGCATTTTTTGAAATAGGTGCAAGATTTTCAAAATATCTGAAAGAGGCCAAGAGTTTTGAATGGAACAGAAACATTTTTAAAAATCCAATTTTTTTGCAAGTCATTTTTACTCCAAACAAGAGTTTATTTTGGCAAAGCCTTGGGTTTTGAAATCTCTTTATTAAAACAAGATAGGGTATTTAAACCAAGATTTTGAAACCCAAAATGTCCTTTGCTTTGAATAAAATTCTTCCAAAGCGGTTGCTTTTGAAGCAGGGTTTTGAAAAGCTGAGCTTAGGATTAGAGCAGTATGTGGGTACCACTTGGGAGCGGCCATTGTCACGTACCTCGATACCTGCATATGCCCGGCAGCAGCCATGTGGATGCAGCACACATGGGGCCACAAGTTTCGTAGCGGCACCAAGGGTTATGATTACGACACACTACCAATTAAGTCCCCGGCAACAACTTGATATCCCAAGCTAGAGGGGAAGAGAGTTTTTGGAAAGGACAAGGAAAAAGCATTTGTAAAATGGTTTTGGAAGCCATGTTTTTTAAAACAAGATTTAAAATCTTTTTTTGCAATTCTTGTAAGGGGGAAGGTCACAACCTTTGGATTTTGAAATAAAAAAACACAAAAATAATTGAAATAGGTTGTAACTGATGAGGACATCACCACGCTGGACACACCTACGTTATGGTCTTTCCCAAGTTGTAATTCGTCCCCAACTCAGCTGCCACGTCACCCTCGGATTCAGCAGACACGTCGTCACTGTTTTGGTCATAACTCTCTCATACGACATCAAAACGGGGCATTCTTGGATGCATTGGAAAGGGGACGACGACGCCGTCGTTTTGGATCTAGTCCCAGCTCCAGAAGGTCCGTGGATCATTCCGTGTGACCACGTCAAGGTGCTACGTCACCTATTTGGGCCAACTTGGCAATGTATCGTGTCGGGCCTTAAGCCCAAGTTGTGGGCGCCCAACCCCTAGCCGTTCCCAACCCTAGGTCGAGTCTTAGACTATAAACACAGCCACCGCCACTGTTAGACAATTGGGTTTTGTTTAGAGTTTAGTTTTCCATCGAGAAACTAAATCGTTCATTGTTACTGTGGTGACAAATCCTTTTACAGTGATCTAGGGCCCCTGTTCTTGATCTCCTCCTCTATGTCGATTAGTCCTTTGGAACCGAGTTCTTGAACCCTCTATTGATATTCACATCATTCATATTTGCAATTTCAGATTGCATGTTTTTACCTTCTTGCTTGTGCTCTTCGATTCGCTTGCAGGAAAAGCCTTCTTGGCGAGGTCAGTCAGGTTGTGCTTGGTTGATAACCAATGGAGCAGTGGTGTAATGGTTGCAGGGTTCGAATCGTGTCTGATTTGAAGCCGGATCGCCAATGTCGAGATCTCCACAAATCGAACTTATCGGTTACCTCTCGGAAGATCAAGCCAGTACTCATCAATTGGTATCAGATATTTCAGGTTTACCGCGAGGTATAATCTCGTTTGCCTTAGATTTATATTTGTTCATGACCTAGAGTCCACAAAAAGCCCAATAATATTTCAATTTCTGCTGTCCTATCACCTTTGTGCCTTTGCAATTTCGTTTCAGATTCGCGTTGTTGAGTTTGTGTCCGTGGTCGAGTCTTGTTGCTGGTTTAGGATTGTGTTCGTCGTCGTAGTTCAATCGCCCGTTGCTGTGATTTTTGTTTTCTACCACTATCCCATCCATCCTTTCCAAACAACAAGTCGAAGCCACCACATTACTCGACTTGCCCCGCTAGCCGCCTTGTGTAACTTCTCGCCACCGCGCAAACCATAGATAGGTTGTCAGCCGCTCTTATTTTGCCTGCATCGCAGCCCTCCTTACATCATCAGGCGAATACCTATTGCTGTTAGTCATAGGGACGATCTTGTGATTGGTGTCTGAGTTTAGGGCCGCTTTGCCCTAACTGTTGTTGCCGTGTTGTGCCTTCTGGAAAACATAACTTGAGATACCTTCGGTAAAACAGGCATAACTTTTCGCTCGTTTATCAGAAAAATCTAAAATTTTTACAGCAGCTTCTTGACACTATTTAGAGCCGACCCAAACTAGCTTCACCCTATTTGGTTTCATCAAAATTACCAAAAAAATTTAGGAAAATAAAGAAAAAAATTGTCAAAGTTTTTGCACGCTTTTCAAAGAACGTGCTGTATTTCTGTAGACCACATCCCACCTCAGTTGTAGGTGTCAATTTTTGTGGTTGCATCTTTTTTGATCCTTGTTCAGAGAAAAATATAAAAAAATAGCAAAAAATAAAAAAGTTTGATTCCTACTAGTGCCTTTTGGAAAATTCCGGGAAAAATTCAGGAAAAAGGAAAAATTCGGGTTATTTGCTAGTTCTATGAGTTCTTTCCATCGTCCTTTGCTTTCACCTTTTGCGCTACGTCTCGACACGTCTTAGCCAGCAGCTGTGATTTGTACTTTGGATCCGGATTGAACAATTGCTAATCTGCATTCGTTAATTGCTAATCCTTGCTGTCATATTGTGTGCCTACCCATAGCTCCACATATTCTTCTATCAGCACAGGTTCACCTTGCAACTGTTACCCACGCTCAATAATAGATTACTTTGCCATTTTGGTTTGGCTCTTGTTTGGCGTTGGTAAGAATACAGGCAAGACGGTGATAAGCCGCTTGTGATTTTGCATTCCACTTTCACCACCACCACCACCACCACTTGTTTCCTTTTAGTTGATAGGGATAATACTTTGGTGTTGTCTTTTTCTATCTTCTAACCATGGTACGATCTCCGACGGACTTCAATGAGTGCGTGTCCAAGGGTGAGCTTACAACGTTCATGACTAAACAACGCAATCTTATGACTGAGCTGACACGCAATGTGAACAATCTGGTCACCCGCATTGAACAACTCGAGCAACACCCTCCACCTCATCGTGCTGATGATGAAGATGCGGCTGATTTTGGTGATGAAGATGCGGATGCTGACGGTTATGCCCGTCACCACCTCAACTTCAACCGTCGCGGTATGGGAGGTAATATTCAAGGTAATAATGATCCTTTTGCTAAAATTAAATTTAGCCTTCCTCCTTTTGCTGGTAATGTTGATCCAGAGGCTTATTTAGATTGGGAGCTTGCTGTTCAACAAAAATTTGATTCTCATAATGTTCCTGCTGAGCATAGAGTTAGACTTGCTACTAGTGAGTTTACTAATTTTGCTTTGTTCTGGTGGAGTGATCTTTGCAATGCTAATAATGCTGCTGCTGTGCCTCAAACTTGGAATGCTTTAAAGCAATGTATGAAATCTCGTTTTGTTCTTCCTTATTACCAATGTGATTTACGTTTGAAACTACAAACTTTAAAACAAGGTGATAAAGCAGTAGAAGCATACTATCAGGAATTGCTTATTGGTTTAGCCCGTTGTGGTATAAATGAAGATGATAATGATTCTAGTGCTAGATTTTTTGGTGGTTTAAACCATGATATACAAAACATACTAGATTACAAAGAATGGCGTAATTTTTCCCAATTGTATCATCTTGCTATTAAGGCAGAACGTGAAGTTGAGGGCCGCAAACAACACCAGCCTTTCAGGTCTAATAATGGGAGGAATTTTCAGCAGCGTTCAGAGCCAGAGACGCCCAAGATTCCTATTGCATCACAGCCGTCTACACCTTCTAGGGTAAGTAAATTATCTAATGTGCAGAAGAACAGTGCCACTCCAGGTGTTTTTCCTAGCTCCTCCTCGTCTAGCTCTAAAATCATTTTCCACCAATGCAAAGGCATGGGACATGTCATGAAGGATTGCCCCAGTCGTCGTTCTTTCATTGCTACCGAGGATGGATATGTAAGTGCTAGTGATGTTGAAGATGATTTAGCCCTTGTTGCTAACATTGATGCAGATTCCACCGAGGGCGATCAAGACCAGGAGGACATCATCATTGACTCCGTGGCTGCTGCCGTAGACTACCCTAGCCTTCTTGTGCAGCTTGTGTTGAGTACACGTGTGGGACATGAAGAAGAGATGATGATCCAACGCCACAATTTGTTCCACATGTATTTCATTGTGCAGGGTTGTCGTGTTCTCACTATCATTGATAGCGGGAGTTGCAATAACTTGGTGAGTTCAGATTTGGTTGACAAGCTTGGCTTGACCACACGACAACATTCATATCCATATAAACTTCAATGGTTCAATAATAGTGGTAAGACTAAGGTAACTAAATCAACACGCATTAGCTTTTTCACAGGCTCTTATCATGATACTGCTGATTTTGATGTTGTCCCTATGCAAGCTTGTTCCATTTTATTAGGTCGCCCATGGGAATTTGATAATGATGCTTTACACCATGGTAGAACTAATACATACACTATCATACATCAGGACAAGAAAATTACATTGCTACCTTTGTCTCCTACGGATATTATTAAACATGCTAATGAGATTAAAAATAAACCTCCAACTCAAATTGCTAAAAATAATGGGATTAAGTTAAAAGGAGGTACTTTTCTTGCTACAACTTCTGCTACTGCTGAGTTATGTGATAATCCTAATGCGCCATGTTATACTATGTTTTGTCAACCTATTCTGTCTGGTGCATTGTCTGCTGTCACTAACCTTTTGCAGGAGTTCGCTGATGATGGGATGAAGTCGAGGACGACTCCAATTCTAGAAGGAGAGGATGATGAGGACATTGCCAAGATGGAGTCGAGGACGACTCCAATTCAAGAAGGGGAGGATGATGAGGAAATCGCCACGCTGGACACACCGATGTTATGGTCTTTCCCAAGTTGCAATTCATCCCAACTCAGCTGCCACGTCACCCTCGGATTCAGTAGACACGTCGTCACTGTTTTGGACATAACTCTCTCATATGACATCAAAACAGGGAGTTCTTGGATGCGTTGGAAAGGGGACGATGATGCCGTCGTTTTGGATCAGGTCCCAGCTCTAGAAGGTCCGTGGATCATTCCGTGTGACCACGACAACTTGCTACGTCACCTATTTGGGCTAACTTGGCCATGTATCGTGTCGGGCCTTAAGCCCAAGTTGTGGCGCCCAACCCCTAGCCGTTCCCAACCCTAGGTCAAATCTTAGATTATAAACACAGCCACCGCCGCTGTTAGACAATTGGGTTTTGTTTAGAGTTTAGTTTTCCATCAAGAAACTAAATCGTTCATTGTAACTGTGGTGACAAATCCTTTTACAGTGATCCAGGGCCCCTATTCTTGATCTCCTCCTCTGTGTTGATTAGTCCTTTGGAACCGAGTTCTTGAACCCTCTATTGATATTCGCATCATTCATATTTGCAATTTTAGATTGCGTGTTTTTACCTTCTTGCTTGTGCTCTTCGATTCGCTTGTAGGAAAAGCCTTCTTGGCAAGGTCAATCAAGTTGTGCTTGGTTGATAACCAATGGAGCAGTGGTGTAATGGTTGCAGGGTTCGAATCGTATCTGATTTGAAGCCGGATCGCCAACGTCGAGATCTCCACAAATCGAACTTACCGGTTACCTCTCGGAAGATCGGGCCAGTACTCATCAGTAACCCACTTTGGTTTTTGAAACTCAAATCAAAACTTTTGAATTTTGGTCAAAATAGTTCATTAGAAGAGATTTCTGGAAACACTTTAAATAGATTTTCAGTTTGTGAAATCAAAACTTTTATAGAAGGGTTTTTATTTTTCCATAACCTCTTTCAAATTGATTTTTTAGAAACATTTGGGCCTTTCAAGGGGGAAAGTTTTAGAAATCAATTCAGGTTTATACACTTTTCCAAATGGGCTTTTTGGAAAAAAGATGTTTTGAAATAGCGAGTACACCGAATTTGAAATCATTTTGATGAAAATGTTTTGCAAATACCCAAAACTTTTTAAGATAAGTAGTTTTGAAACCTTGTTCGAATGATGAAGGGGAGGGGTGACTTACCAAACTTCTAGAATCCGGGGTAGATCAGACTTTTGAATATGGGTTAACATTAATGCAAGTCTTTGAAAACAAAATCATTTGGAAGCTTTTGTTTTTCTAAATCAAAACACACCCCTTTTTTTGAATGATTTCAAATCAACAGATTTTAAAACTCATTTTAGTTTCGACAACAAGGAGTTGGTTCCCTTTTATTTGAATCAAACAAACTAGTTTTGAAGATGGCTCAAAATCATTTCTCACTTTGAAAAGGTAAAGCTTTCACAATCGAATTTTTGTTTTCAGAAACCTTTTCCAAAGCAACACTTTTGAAACTAGATTTGGAAAGTTAATTTTGGTTCTGCTAAAATTTTTGGAAGGATTACAACCAAAATCTATTCGTAAGGGTTTCGTTTTATAATTCAATTGCACATCATCATTTTTTTAAAGCATGGTTTATTTTGAAAGGAGTTTGACTCCGAGGTTGAAATCAAATGCTTTTTTTAACAAAACTGAGCCAAAGACTTTGGTTTGAAAGCATTTTGTTGATTGAAATGCAAAACTTTTATTTTTTGGAAGCAAAATTTTAACACTTTTGAAAGGAGATGGATTTTCAAACTGTTTCACCAATAGCTTTTGAAACCAAATCGGGTTGAGAAAGGAATTAAAACTGCTTTTCTTTTGAAAGCGGAGAACCTTTTATGAGGTTTTGAAACCATTTTTCTTTGAAATAGAATTGTTTTTGTCTAGAGGGGACCTTTTTCAACAAAAAGAAGGGAGGGTAATTTTGAAAGTGCATTTAGTTGAAAGCCAAAAACAGTTTTTGTAATGGTTTGATGAAGACATGATGCACTGGATTTATATTTTAACTCTTGTTAGTCGGGGGGTCACTTATCCGGTCATAGGATGGAATTGGGTTTGGCCGGCTAGGTTATCTGGTACCTAGAGTCTCACATACACAAAATAGCTTCTACAGCTTATAGTCAAACAATAAGAAGCATAAGAAACACAACAAATACAAGATCCAGGCAATCAAGCAGCATTACAATTCCTATATGCATAGTGTCGGCAGAAGGCGACTCCTAAACCTTCAAGCCTCACACATGTATCGACAAGCGTGGGTGGTAAGGGGCATACTTCATAAAGGTCAACTCTCCATGTTTGGGAAGGCCAGTTAGCAGCAGAATTCAAGGTAGGGAGGGAAACAAGTGTTAGCACCCATAATTCTATCTTAGACATGATGTTTGGCTTCTAAACTAGGGTTTGGCTCTATGGGTCTTGTCCTAGGGTCAAGTATGGCTCTGATACCAACTAAAATGATCTCGATTTTCCTCAAAGGGAAAATCTACAGATACGATTTATAATGTAGTAGATCAAGAGAGCAATCCATCACATTATCAATTATCAGCTAACGTCATAGTCATACATCATAGAATTACAAGTTACAAGGCTTTACAACACTGGTTAACACACTTATTACATCGATTAATCTAGCAGAAACGCACACACATCTTCATCAGAGTCGCTGTAGCGTATCGACGGGTGAAGGCTCCTCCTTCACGGCAGTCATCAGAGTTGGTGTAGAATGTCAGCGGGCATAGACTCCATCTTCTCAACCACACTTGAGCATAAGCACGAGACCATCTACTCCTAATCCAAGTCCTCATGGTCGTCATAGATTTTGTCCAAACCTGTCCAAAATCTATCAGTACGATTTGTACTAGCCACTGTCTCCCACCCTATGCTTTTGCGTATACTTTGTGGTAAGTGGAATGCAAGGGTAGATGAAAAGCCCTATATATGGCTGTAAGTTTCCTATGCAAGTTCAACAAGATTTTGTAATAAAAAGTTCATCAAGTTTTAACCCATCTCATCCACACGTTCTCTCATTCCAAACACACATCTCATCTCACTCTCTCTAGGCGGCAAGGTTGACTCCCGCTCGTACCTTGCCTCAACAGCCAAAGATGGATCCAACACCAAACCTAGGGGGAAGTTAGAAAGGACTCATCTCTCTAATCAAGTGAAGCGTAGGTCATAGGAATGTCCATATCCATGGACACGGCTATACGTATAGATCGATCAACTCTACAAAGCGTGTACACCTGGAAATCCACAAGATCGCCATCATCGGTGGTGCCCCGCCTAGGCTGATGCTGACTACCTCCCAACCGTTATGGTACCACCCTACCACTCAGCCCTAGGCCACCTCGGAGTCCACTGAAACATTGAGACTGTGAGACATAGTACCGGGCCCCCAAGGTCACTACGCTATCTTAGGAGGGTGTGGGCCCCCATGCCCATACCTCCCTATACTATCACCTTCCAACCTAGTAGTAGTGGCACCGTCCTAGTTAGTCGGGTAATCGTCTCCCACCCATCAGGAGCGAGTGGTGTGCACGGAGGGTCCCATGGTTCTGGTTCTCAAGACATACCAGTCCTTAGGGGGACCGGACAGGATATCTTCTCAAGGGGATAACCAACACCCCGTGCCTCAACGACACCTCCACCGAGGATAACCAACACCCCGTCTGCTCACACATGCACATGCCACAGGTACCTCTCACAAGGGATGCCCAGGTCGCACCCCTTTGACATGACTTGCCCCAAATACTCGTCATAGGATCCTGTCCGATTGACTCAACCCTCACCACACATGCAAGATGCATGCCAAGATCTCCCCAAGTTCATTATCCAGTTTTACCATGTTATCGGCACCACTTGCCTTATCCACTCATGTTATTCCTTCACCAAGCATCACATCACAGATATAATGCGTAGTGAAAGTAAAGCAGTAAGTAGTATGCGAGCGTCTAGCCTAATAGCGGGTGTGCAAGGGAATAGGTTGTGACAAGGTAATGGCTTACAAGCAGTCTACCATGCAACCTATCATAGTTCAATTGCAAGAAAGTAAAGCACTAGCATCTACATGTAGCATGTCTAATAGGTTCTACGAGGTTGGGTGAGACGTGGAACACCTATTGAATGTCAACTCTAGGATCCTCAGCATGCTTGCAGTCATTCTCCTCCAAGTCTGGTTGTCCCTCACGTGCCCCTCCTCCAATGGTTTTCTGTCCAATCAGCGCTAACCCCGACGCAACTACCTCAAAACAGCGACAAGCGAAAGAGCAATCAGAACACTAAACCTAGAAAGCCTATGAAAAGAGAAGCAACAAGGTTCAAAAAGAGTAACTACACTAGAAGAGCACAAAAGGGAGAATGACTTAGCCCTCTCGGTGGATGTCCGATCCCTAGGCCAAAGAAATGCTAGTGGTGATTTGCTAAGCACAAACTTAGGTCTTAGCCTAGCTAGTACTTCCCAGGTCGATCATGTCGACCTGTGCAGCTTAAATAGAAATGGCATAGGCCCTAGCTCATTCCAAGCAAACACTACAGCTCGCGGTCTTTGATCGGTGTGCCATGGAGACTTACGAGAACTAAAAGGATTGCAAGCAGGAGAAGTTTTGTTCTCTCTCAATCCGTATACCATTATACTTGACGAGAACCAAGAGAGGGTGGAATGGGGAGAGAAGAGAAGGGAGAAAAGAGGTGTCTACTTCTTCCAATACACATGCCATGGCAAAAGGCGAGGCATCGGAGAGGAGTGACACACAAAAGATCACGAGTGCTCAAGCTCCTTATAGGGTACCACAACCTAGGTGCACTAAATGCATTAGACATCTCTCGGGTTCTTAGCGGTGCGGTTGTCACTGCAAGAACCAAAGAAATGTTGTGGTCGAAGACGTTACAAGCATACAAGGGCTCGAGCACAGGAGAGCCAAAAGACAGTAGGAGATGTGGGATTCACCTTCCTTTGATCCACTCACCATAGCAACGACTTGAACCAAAGAAATGAAATCAAAAGAACAACAAACATCGACAAGCAAAAGGCTCAACCCACGCCTTACTGGATCGACGGGGATTGAGAAGAAAAGAGGAAGAAGAAAGGAATCTGCACTCTTCCGACCAACTCATCCTAGAATAGGTGAAGATTGGAAGAAAAAGAGGGACGGTCCTGTGATTCTAAACCAACTCGCAGTGCTCCATGACCTAGGTGCAGAATTAGCACAAGACTGTCCCTATGGTCCTTAGTGATGAGGTTGTCACCACAATGACCAGAGAGATGCCCGGGTCTAGGTGGTACAAGCATACAAGGTAGTTAGGAGAAGAGCAAAAGGAACAAAACCAAAAGAGGTAGAGCCTATTGGTCATGGTGAGCGAATCCGCGACCATAAGCTAGACCTACATGAGTCGGCTTCCACAAGTTCCACTATGGTCGTCCCCAAGTTTGTCTCCCATAGACTAGCCACGATGGGTTCCTCATGTGTGGGTAGGAAGCGCACCGATGTCAAGCCCATGGTGGCCATGCCCTAGAGCCATAGAAGGGGCCATCGATCATAAAACTATGAAGTTGACTAAAAATGAGAGATCAAGTTACACTCGGTGTTACGACCATGGCGGGGTGAACCCACGACCAAAACTACCAAACGAAGTACGATTCCTCGACCAGCTCAAAGGCTCGAGAATAAAGAACCATCCGAACACGCAACAACACACCAAGACACAAGAACCAACACACAACGACGTGAAGTGGAGTAGCACATACCCTTAGCGGCACAAGAGATAGATGGATAAATAAATAGACAAACCGGCGGCAAAGGCATGGCACAGGCATAGAATAGATGAAGATCATGATCATGAATAGATAATGGATATTGATAGATCAAGTATCAGTGCATAAGCAAGTATAGATGATAGATAAGGAATTTAATAAGTAAGAGCTAGCTCGCCGACGTCGTGGATGGCGTCGGCTAGGTTAGAAGGTCGACCTTGATGTGAGAAGGGCAAAGGGCTACTGCAACATATCTTGATGGGCTATGGCTAGCTGTTGACCTGCTATAGGCTCCCTGCATGGCAACAATTCCACGCCATGAAGGCTGGACACAATGATGGAACGGCGAGGTCTAGAGCTTCGGCTCCTGGCTCCTGGTAGTGATGAGCAGGGCTACTGCCCTAGTGACGGAAATGGAGCAGCCAGTGAGTTGGTGCTTCTAGGGAACCGGTGGAGTGGCACAGCGTGCTCACGGTCATCACAGAAAGGAGGTAGAGGAGGTGCAGCCCTACGACAGTGAGAGCTCGTGGCACAAAGGTCGTTGTCAGGCAGGAACAATGATAAAAGCGAAGAGTAGAAGCATTAGGCTCTGGTGGCTCACCGGTGGTGGCTTGCTATGGTCAGCAAAGGCGATGGTGAGTAGGGAGAGGTGCTGGCCAGGAGTCCAGCAGTGCGGTGAGGGAAGGGTATCACAGCTGCTGCTCGGTGAGGACGATGGCCAACGCTCGGTGAGGCAGAGCTGCTCCTAGTTGCAGTCCAGTGCGACGAGGAGGGTGACACGGTGGTGGTGTGGTTGCAGTGGTCCGAGTCAAGGATGGTGTAGGCCTTGCGATGCATAGAGGAGGAACAGTGTTGATGAGGAGGAGCTCTGATGTCCAGGCATCGTGGCTCGGCTAGAAGACGGGGCTTGTCGTGGTTGCATGGACGTCGAGGACGCTGTTGACGATAGATAAGTATCCTTTTTAAATCATCAACATAGCAAGAGAAAGGGCTAAAACATATTTACCTACTAGATATAGGGGTTACACTGACATAATTCCATGAGTTTTGGTGATTGTCTATTTCTTCAGGGGGTTATCAGAAAGAGAACCAAAAGAGGTCCACATGTCGGATTTACGTAGAGAGAAACAGGCATACGTATTAAAAAGAATACTCTAGAAGACTAGAGAAGGTGACCCTGCAAACCTAGGCCCACCTGGCAGCCAGCCAGGGGTGGCCGCCCAGAGGGCAGCGGCGGCTGCCTCTCCCCCTCCACCAATCAGGGAGAGTCTCGCAGATTATGCCTCCACCGACTTTGAGGATGAATAAAAACCGTTCATTTAGGTCGGTTTGATCCAAGGGTTGTGGTGCATCCTAGAGGGCTATATATTCATAGCCCCTGGCCCTGGGAGAAACCCTAATCTAATCTAATTCAATTCAATTCAATAGTTCATTCTCTCATCTGAAGAATTTAGAGAAGCCTAGAGCCACCATCTCAATTAGAACTCCATAGTTTAGTAGCATAGCTACATAGGAATAGATCTAGAGGGAGTCAAGCCTAGCTTGGAGTCCAGATCTATTAGAGTTCTTGGTAATTTTCCTCTACATTCTTGTAATATTCATCATTGTTCTTTCTACTATGAATAGTACTTTATTCTATTCTATTATATCAGAATTGACTTTGCTCTATTTGATTATGATCTCAATTATATTGTTCTTAGCTTACTTTGATTATATGTTTAGCATAGTTGGACTAGAATTATGTTTATGCATAGGACCGTATATCGCTTGCTCATTAGATCGATGGGTGAGTGGTAAATATTGTGTAGGCATGGTGCCTAGACCATATTTATCTGCGATTACACCCTATATTCCTGATCGTGAGGTAGATCATGGGAGTGAAGTCCTATTGAGTCCTTTGTAATCCTTCTCCTGAATATAGTACTAGTAGAATACCCCTATTACACTGAAGAGATTGCTCTGTTCTTCATCTTCTTTGGTAATATCACTATGCATAGATATAACCTTTTCCTGCTATGATTGCTAGATGTTATTGCACTAATCATTTTATGCTTTGACCATATAGTTAGAATAACTTAGGATTTATCCTTGTAGATCATCCTAGTCCATGCTAGTGTTATAAACTTAGAGTACTCTATTGAGATGATTATCATTGTTTTATGTGGCTATGTGCTCTCATTTATCATATGTCAATTACTATTCATTTCTATATTTTATGTGACACTTACTCTATACGAGAAGATAGATAAAGACAAGGCTAAGCTCACCATTATCACAGGCAGTGCTCATTGCTCATTATCTAGCGCATTCCCTTCCCAGTGGTAAAATTATAAATAACGATACCTGGATTACTCCCGGTTAAAATGCTACGATGATATTTTTGTGCGCTTGCGGAAACCCTTTTATTCTAGTTGTGCATAAAAAATGTCAACAAGCATTTTTGGCACCGTTGCCGGGGAAGGTTGAAAGCCAATGGATAATGAGCATCACTGCATCCACTAATGTGATTGAGCACCTTCACCATTCTCTACTCATACAGCCTTACCCTTGTCTTTTGTCTATTCTATATATTATATGCAAGGTAATGTATGAAAAAGTTGACCTTCTAGATAACTATCTCGACAATCCAGAAGCATTATTCAAGAAGACCAGAGCCAAGTTGAGGAAGACCCAACCATCATCATCATTGTCTCAACTTGAAAGTTCATCGGATTCGGAAGATTGAACTTTTGTTTGAAACTTGACACTAGCATTTGAAGCCATGGCCAACAAGTCACTCCGTGAGTTCTCAGCTCCCGCTATGGACAACATCCGTACTAGACTAGCTGCGAACATTGACAAGTCTTTTGAGCTCAAGCCTACGCTGATCAACATGGTGCAAGCAAGTCAGATCTGTGGGAAGGCCCATGAAGATGCTAGTGCTCATCTTCAACACATTTTGGAGATCTGCAGCACTTTCACCATCAAGGATGTCCCCAGAGATGCTATACTACTTTGCCTCTTCCCATTCTCACTCTTGGGGAGAGCGAAGTAGTGATTCTACGCCAACAAGGAGAAGAATAATACATGGGCGAATTGTTCTACCAATTTGTTGGCGAAGTTCTTTCCCATGGGCAAGACAAATGCTCTCCGTGGGAAAATATAAAGCTTTAAGAAACAACATGATGAGACTGTCCCAGAAGTTTGGGAGTGCTTTTAGGACTACATCCTCAAATGTCCTCATCATGGAATGAAGAATTGGCTGATCATGCAAACGTTCTACCATGGGCTCAGCAACAACACTCATGAGACCATAGATGCTGCTGCTGGAGGTGCGTTCTTATCACTAACCATTTCTCAAGCTACAACTCTTGTTGAGAAGATGGCGTCCAACCAAGGTTGGAGTGAGGAGAGAACTCAGACCCACAAGAGAGGTGGAGGTATGCACCAGCTCAAGGAGGTAGACATGTTGTCTGCCAAGATGGACCTGCTAATGAAGAGGCTCGATGAGAGAGCCACTGAGAAGAAAGATGTCAAGCACATACATGATGCCCGCATGACTTGTGAAGAGTGTGGAGAAAATGGGCATATGGGTGCCAACTGCCTAGAGCTGAAGGAGGATGTGAACTATCTCAACAACAACAATAATGACTACTACCGTCCTCAGCAGAATCAAGGCTAGAATCAACAGCAGAGGCCTAACTACTCAGGTAACTATCAAGGTAACAACTCCTCTTACAATAATTTCAATCAACCACCTTTAAGGATAGCCTATCCAAGAAGCTAGCATCCAATGACAAAACTCTAGAAACAATTAGCAATAGAATGGATGGTTTTTCCAATGCTATAAAGAACCAGCTTAGCTTCAACAAGATGCTAGAGTCTTAGTCACAACAGCTTGCCAACTTTGTTCCCTCCATCGATCAAGGTAAAATGTTGGGACAACCGGAAGGGTTAGAAACTACAAATCTTGTAGACATATTCAATGCAGGAAGCTACTAGAGTGACCCTCTAAGAGGATCATGGATTGACTCAACTCTGCCAATCAAGAAGGGCGATCCAGGGAGACCGGTCATCCCGATCTCTATTGGAAGTGTTAACTTCAATGAGATGATCTGTGACTTCGGCGCAAGCATCAACATCATGCCTAAGGTGATATGTGAGAAAATGTTCAATTGTCCTTTATTATACACAACCATGTGCTTGCAGCTTGTAGATCAGTCACTCTGCTACCCCATGGGAATACTAGAAGACATCTGTGTGCGAGTGGGCAACTCATACGTTCCTGCAGACTTTGTGGTAGTGGATATAGGTAATGACGAAAGGTCCCCCATCATTCTGGGATGACCGTTCTAGAACACTGCTAGAGCCGTCATGTACGCCAACACTGCCAAGATCATCTTCAACATCAGGGGCAAGAGAGAGACCTTCTTCTTCAAGGACAGGGTGTTACAATTCCCAGCACATCCTCATCAACAGAATAATCAAAAGAAGAAGACTGTTGACAAGAAGAATAAGACCAAGACTAAGAAGACCAAGAAGATGGAGATAGTAAGGATGGTCATTGTAGTCCACATGGAGTATGACCACCTGCTCAAGTCTCCACATTTGATCAAGAAAGACGACCCAGGTGTCTCGACCATTCAATGCTCCATCAACAGAAGCTCCTTCAACAAAGCTGTCTGTGACACCGAATCGGGCATCAACATAATGGCCAAGGTAACCTATGAATATCTATATGGTACAATGCCTTTGGAACCTACCTATGCGCAGCTACAGATGGCAGATCAAACATTCCGCTTCGTCGAAGGAATAGTAAAAGATGTCCCTATCCAAATCGATGATGACTATGTCCCCATAGACTTCCTAGTCGTCGACATGGGAGAAGACTACAATCCACCTATCATCCTAGGAAGACCTTTCCTAAACACCACCAAGGCCATCGTCTACATTAGAATAGGGGAGATCCACTTCCACTTCCCCTCTGAGAAGGTACGCTGTTATTTTAATGACAACTATATAATTAGTGAGGAACCCAAGAAGAACAAATCGAAGAGAAGGCAGCATACCCGTTGCCAGAACAAGAAGAATGTCATAGTAGATGGATGGGCTAACTATGAAGGAGAAGTGACTAGATTTGAGGATCAAGAGAAGGTCATGGAAGAAGTAGAAGAGATACAATTAGTAGAAGAAAAGATAGTGACCACAAAAGCTTCCTGCTCCAGGTCACCCTCACCAACAAAGAAGGTTTAGAAGGTAAAAGAAAAATTAGATTCAGAACTTGCTCAAGGCACAACACCACCAGAGGCGCCATCTGACGCGCCCCTTGAACAATGAGCGAACAAGAAAGTCATGTTCGGAGGACTCGAAATCACCGAACGCCACGCCAAGAGGTAACTTGGTATTTATCAGTATTTCCCTTTTCAGCATTGCATTGTTCCTTAGCATATTTATTTTCCCTAAATACATCTTAGTTGCATCTTTATTGTTTCTGCATTAGAAAAAGAAAATAAAAAGTTTTTGTGCATCTGCATCGAGAAAAATGCTAAGCCCCATGTGAATAAAGGTGTGGTACATCAGTTCACACAGTTACTCACCGTGGTGGCATAAAAAATTTTTCCTCAGCATATTTATTCTTCTGTCTGCATATCCTAATTATAAAAATATAAAAATGTCTTATGATCCTGCTAAAAGATAGTTGGGTTAAGAAAGTTCTAGACAACCAAGGCTTAGAGGTTTTTATTACTAACACTTAATCAGTTCCACAAGCTTTGTTGTGTATTTGAGCTACACATAACTTAAAGGATCAAAAAGAGCTAAATAGGTAGAAGGACGTCCTGTGCCCTGTCGGAGTGCTGCTCTCAACAGTCAAGTGTTGTTCCCAAATAGCAACTATCTACGACACTCCAAGAGGACCTATATGCCTTCACTGCCAGTCAGCAACATCAACAGACTATGTCAACATCCAGCTTGGGGGAGAGCATCCCCCGTGTACCGAGCTAAGTGTCCCCAACTTGTCTACTTATTTATTTCATAGTTTGCTTTGATAAAACAACTAAAAAATATGATTAACTGTAGAAACCTAGAAAGATTTCCTTATTTTATTTTTTCTATTTAGGAGAGCTCTTTGATAGAATCTATCTTTAAAAATGATCCCTAGAATAAACTTTATATGGAGATGATGAATAGTTGCTCTGTCGTAATTCCTTTCAAGTACCTAGTTTTCAACCTTGCACTCTCCCGACTTTTAGACACAACTATTTAGATTTGAGATTTGCTCTAAACCTGAAGCTTGTGGGTAGCGAATGCTTGATCTAAGTCTAGGTAGTTGACGGATATGATATGGGAAAAGTTTTGAGCGGCTATTGATCTTGTTCCTAGAGATACTAGAGTCCTAGAGAATTTATTTGTGAAAATCCTAAAATTGCATGATGAGTTCCTTTATGATGAGAGTTTAAATTCCTACCACAGCCATATATACATGCTTACTAGATTAGGAAAACCAGCTTTGCTTATATATATCATTCTGTAGGCATTGAGCATAGTTGAGCTATGTTGACCCTTAGGAATTAGTCATGCAGTTAAAGTCAATACTATGTGCTCTCCACCCATTGATCTATGCTACTTCTGTCCTTAGAAGCATGCATCCATTCATAACGCTACATTCATTCTGTGCTACTTCTGTTCCTAGAAGTACCACCCACATATAAGATCCACATCCATTACATCATGTGCTGTTTCTACCCTAGAGACATGCACCCTTGCTACTCCTACCCTAGGAGTACGCATTCATCCATCCACATAAATATACGCCGTTCATTCTAATCCATTCAAAGAGTGTTCTGCTCCTACACTAGGAGTGAGCACCCCAAAAACATTCCTTGCCATTCTATCTTTGTCTACCTACAATAAAGCTCCATTCATTACTAGAATTGATACTCCCTATTGTCATTGCTATGAGTTTCATTTTAAAAAGGATTGGTTGCTCTAAAAAAGAGAAAAAAAGAAAAGAAAGAAAGAAGCAACCAAGTCTTCCTCAGAGAGTTTTCAAAGTTTCCAAATAAAGGGAGGTATGTTATCCCCAAAGGAGCAAGTGTAGAAGTAGATCCTCACCATTTATCACCCCTCATTTCCTTTTATCACTCATTTCATTCCCCTCATTCACATGCACATATGACTTGATTGTATGCTCAGTTCCTCTAGATCCATGGTTTAATTATGCAATATATGAAAATGAGTTTTGAGTTGTCCCCCCACCTATGAACTCCACATAAGCCTATTAGAAGTAGGGTGAGAGAGATAAGACAACCATACTATGCCTTAATTCCACAAATACCACATATTCTAAGAGAAGAGAGAAGGCATACATCATTCATGCCTTGGTAAGGATCCAGAAATACCACAAATGAGAGACTTGAAAGAGTCATACAAGGAATCTTTGAGTTTTATTTGAAAATCTTGCAAAAACTCCAGAATAATAGTTGATCAAAGATCGAGAAACATGGCACTTGACTTGACCATTCTGTCTTTCAACTGCTCAAGACCCAAGTGACGGTTACAAGCCCCATGGTGAAAGGTAATATGAGTAAGTTTTGAGTCAGAATAGTTCACTCTAATATGGAGGAGAGTTCTTGTTTGAACGCATGTGTACTTTTGAGGCATGAAAGCATTGTAGCAACTCCTGATCCATCACTGAGTCTATCTTTGCTCAGGGACGAGCAAAAGTTAAGATTGGGGGAGTTTGTTGATGGTAGATAAGTATCATTTTTAAATCATCAACATAGCAAGAGAAATGGTTAAACCATGTTTACCTACTAGATATAGGGGTTGCACTGACAGAATTCCACGAGTTTTGGTGATTGTCTATTTCTGTAGGGAGTTATCAGAAAGAGAACCAAAAGCAGTCCACATGTCGGATTTACATAGAGAGAAATAGGCATACATATTAAAAAGAATACTCTAGAAGACAAGAGAAGGTGACCCTGCAAACCTAGGCCCACCTGGCAGCCAGCTAGGGGCGGTCGCCCCGAGGGCAGGGGCAGCCGCCTCTCCCCCTCCACCAATCAGGGAGTCTCATAGATTATTCCTTCACCGACTTTGAGGATGAATAAAAACCATTCATTTAGGCCGATTTGATCCAAGGGCCCTGAGAGAAACCCTAATCTAATCTAATTCAATTCAATTCAAGAGTTCATTCTCTCATATGAAGAATTCAGAGAAGCCTAGAGCCACCATCTCAATTAGAGCTCCATAGTTTAGTAGCATAGCTACATAGGAATAGATCTTGAGGGAGTCAAGCCTAGCTTGGAGTCCAGATCTGTCAGAGTTCTTGGTAATTTTCCTCTACATTCTTGTAATATTCATCATTGTTCTTTCTACTATGAATAATACTTTATTCTATTCTATTATATCAGAATTGACTTTGCTCTATTTGATTATGTTCTCAATTATATTGTTCTTAGTTTACTTTGATTATATGTTTAGCATAGTTGGACTAGAATTATGTTTATACGTAGGATCGTATAGCGCTTGCTCATTAGATCGATGGGTGAGTGGTAAATATTGTGTAGGCGTGGTGCCTAGACCATATTTATCTGCGATTACACCCTATATTCCGGATCGTGAGGTAGATCACGGGAGTGACAGTCTATTGAGTCCTTTGTAATCCTTATCCCGAATGTAGGACTAGTAGAATACCCCTATTACACTGAAGAGATTGCTCTGTTCTTGATCTTCTTTGGTAATATCACTATGCATAGGTATAACCTTTTCCTGCCATGATTGCTAGATGTTATTGCACTAATTATTATATGCTTTGACCTTATAGTTAGAATAACTTTGGATTTATCCTTGTAGATCATCCTAGTCCATGCTAGTGTTATAAACTTAGAGTACTCTATTGAGATTATTATCATTGTTTTATGTGGCTATGTGCTCTCTTTTATCATATGTCAATTACTATTCATTTCTATATTTTATGTTTCACTTACCCTGTACGAGAAGATAGATAAAGACAAGGTTAAGCTCTCCATTATCACAGGCAGTGCTCATTACTCATTATCCAGCGCATTCCCTTCTCAGTGGTAAAATTATAAATAACGATACTTGGATTACTCCCGGTTAAAATGCTACGATGATATTTTTTGTGCGCTTGCAGAAACCCTTTTATTCTAGTTGTGCATAAAAAATGTCAACAGACGCGCTCGCGGACGTTCTCAATATGGGGCAAGGACAAGGCAGTGAAGCACGACTGGAGGACTCGGCGAGCGGGGGAGGAAAAGGGCGAGCGCGGTGGTGAGCCTGGGGTGGCGCGGTCATGGCTCCGGCTAGCGGTGGACACAGAAGCTGCTGGGGGTGGGGGACACCGGTGGCTCGGGCAAGCTCATGGCTCAGAGCGAGGGAAAGAGCCATGGCGGCGGCAGGCTAGGAGGAACCAGGGAGAGGTGGTGGCTAAGCCTTTTATAGCGCAAGGCTAGGGCTAGGGATGGCCACGCGGCTTCTGTGGATGGCGGTGATCCTTGAAAGGCATGCCTAGGGCACGTGGCGCGAATCGTGCGGTCGAGCGGTGGGGAGCGGGGTTGGCGCGTCGCGGCAGCGAGACTGAGACTGCGAGTGCACGTGGAACGGCGGCAACTCAGTTAGGAGTGTGTCCGCTCCTGTTAGGGTTTGGATGGGGGCGGCAGCTAGGTGACCTAGCGGGCCCACGGGGGCTCGGCACGTGGGTCGGAGTCCGGGCCTACGGGGGCCATGGGATGGGTCGGTGGCCAGGCGGAAGCGCTAAGCCACAGTTCTGTGTTGCTGGGCCAAGCGCGAGGAGGTAGGAGCGCTTGCTAGGCCTCGGTCCTTCGTGGGCCTGCGGCTTTTGCTGGCCAAGGAAGAGAATGTAGGGGCAGGCCGACCTGGGCTGTATGCCCGCGTGGGCTAAGCAAAATGGAGGGAGGGCAAGCTAGGCCTGGCCATTGGCGCCGGCTAGGCCAAGTGGGGGACAATGGGGAGTGGGCCTACTAGACTAGCTTGGAAAGGAGTAAGGAAAAGGATTTTCCTTTTATGATTTATTTGCTTTAAGGAAATTGCAAGATATTTTAAAAGGGAAAATTAGGGAAGATTCATATGGACGATAAGATGACTTCAAGAGATTTAAGAGGGGAATTCGATGAAAGATCAAAAAAGGAATTCACGGGATATTTGGAAAGAACTCAAAGGGGAATTTGAGAAGGGACTTTCTAATGAGATTGGAGGTGAATTCAAAAAGTATTCGTGAGGATATTTGCTACGGATATGTGTATTCCAACACAAACAAGAATCAAACACCAAATAAACTCAAGAGCTCTAACACACTCCTACAAATAACTCTATATGAATTCAATGTTTTGTTCGTGTGTTTGTCTTACGTTTGACCTACATCTACTTGCTTCACACATTCACATGAAAAATTTAAAAAAGTTTGTATTTTTGGTCACTTGAAAAACCGAGATGTTACTTCTACTTATAGGAGAAGGCAAAATGAGAGGCGAACCATTTGCCTAGATCCACGTGCATGCCACCCCTGGCCGCTCCCTTGAAGGACACATCGGATGGCGGTCAGTCCACCCTGATGGGCCATGAACCGCTACAGGTAAGAGGGATACGGAGCCAAAAACGCTCCTATGGCCCATCAAGGTCTAGGAGTTCGAAGGCTGGCCCACAGACAGGTTCAACAGCCACTTGGGGCACCTTTAGAGCAAGGAGTGGAAAGGGATGGACCTGATATGGCCAATACCCGGGCGTGCGAGCATTGCGGGCATCTCGACCCATGTTCAAGTCTTGACCATGCACGGTCCATGGTTTTTCTTCGAAGAAAGGTGACGAGCCCTCAGGACCGGTCAAACGGACTTGAGAACTATATGAATTGGCCATCAGGAATCTAGAGTTGGTCACCAGCTGACCCATGCCAGATCTCCGTAGACGGGAACTGGGGCCCCACTAGAATTAGTCAATTAGCAGCTCAAAGAGCACCATGATTCATCCAACAAGGAAAACATGGCATGGCTCAACCTCTCTATTTTTCCAAAAAAACACTTGAGGGAGAACGATCACAAGACGAGATGACCCCTCAACTGGACCCCTGCTACGTGTGGGGGCTCGGGGGCTCGGACTCACAAAGAGACCGATGCGTGGTCGCATACGAACAAGTGAATCGACCATCACAACCTAACTAAAGAGTCCCTACTAGCTACAACAGGCAAAACACTACAAAGTCTCACCATACGAAAAAGCCTATGAAGGAGTATCCAACTCCTTCATAGGCTCGGGGGCTACTATCGTGTACTAATATTAGGGTACCCGAAGAAGGAGTACTAATGGTCATCAACGATTGCTTCGCTTAGACGACTAAGAGGCATGACCGTGGCTTTACCTGACTCCCAAAGCATAGGCTCCACCTTGTCCGACCCTAGGGGCATGAGCATCGCCTTGTCTAACCCTGGGGGCACGAGCTTTGCCTTGTCCAACCCCCGGGGGGCATGAGCTCCATCTCATCTGACCCTAGGGACATGGGCTCCACCTCGCCTAACCCTCGGGTGCACAAGCTATGCCTCGCTCGAGAACATGGGTCCCATAGGGGCCCACACCCACCTCCAACCGCTATAGGTGTGAAAGCTCGAGCCTAGGGTCAAACCTCTAACAATTGATGGGAGTGGGCATGCCTTGATGTGACCTGTGGCCATGACAGGCCATGCCTAGCGGTTCATGTCGCCTATAGCATCAGACAGGATGGGACAGGGTGCCATGATGGTTGATGACGCCCACATGTGGCACCAGTGGCAAACAAGCCCATGACGTGGAGCCATCCCCATCAATGTCTATGTCATGATGTGGAGCCTTCCTCATCTTCGTCATCTACACCACCAGAAGGGCCCACCCATAGGAGAGGCAGAATGATGCGGCCTCGAGGCCCTCTTTCTCTCTTTCTTTCTCTCTCTCTCATGTGACCCTTGCCTTCCCATTGAACTATAAAATTGGAAGTGGGGCGCCCTGCGGGAGCGGGGACAAACAGGAACACTTTGAAGCACTTCAACTCCACTTCACCTTCACCAAAGACTTAGGACCTCTTCCCTCTCTATCCTATTTGTAACCCCTATTACAAACTTTAGTGCTAGTAACATGAGCAGCGACAACTGGACTTAGGGATATTCCACCCGAACCAGTATACATCCTTGTGTCCTCTTAGCACACCACCTAGGCCAAACGCGCAAATACAAATTTACTCACTGATGGTTCAAAACATCAACACAAAGCTTGACAAAACTCAATGCAATTACAAGCAGCATATATGTGGAAGTTTTCCTAGCCTAAATAACATGTATGGCTCTGGTGGGAATTCAAGCTTTGTCATATAGTAACTCATCATGTAACATTTTTGTGTTTTTTGAAAAGTAAATCTCTAGAACTTTAGTGTCACTTGAAACAAGATAAACAGTAGCTCAGACCTTCTCATATCATATCCATCAATTACCTAGACTTAGATCAAGCATATGCTACCCACGAGTTTCAAGTTTAGAGTAAATCCTTATATCAAAACAATCTTATCCAAAACTCATTAGAATTCAAGGCTAAAAACTAGGTACTTGAAAGGAAGTACAACAGAGTAACTATTCATTATTTCTATTTAAGAGATTATTCTGAGTCCTCTTTATTTTATTCAGCTCTTAAAAACAAATTAAATCAAACTAGATACACCTTTTTATTTTGTTTTCAATTTTACTAGATCACACATTATTACTATAAATGCAAAGACAAATTTTTATTTTGTTTTCATTCATATTTTTTTACTAATTAAAAGAAATTAAAACTAAAACAAAGGAGAAAGAATACTTACCTAGATACACGGGACTGCTTCTCCCCCAAGCTAGCTCTTTTGGTGAGGGTTTGGTGTTGTAAGTCCTTTGAAACGGACTTCTCCTTGTGAAGTTTATTGACCAAATACCTTGGTTTGCTTTAAAGATGAGAATTATTGTGATGACACGTCTAATGGTGATGTCACCTCCTTCCACCAAACCCATCTTGGTTTTTAGTTTGGATTTTGGTTTGATAGGTTCAGAACACTTGTAGAAATTGGAGGATCGACTAACTTTCCCCACACTTTGCTTGAAGTGTGTCCTGCTCATAAAGACAAGGTAGAGATCAAGTGCATGAGCTTCATTGGTGGGAAAACACCAATAGAACCAAAACTTTACTTGTTCCTCTCTATCCTTAGGCACATTGAACAAGATGAAGTTGATGTTATTTGCTTTGTTCAATTATAGCATGGGTGATAAGATCAGAAGATTGAGCATGAATATAGCATTTAAGTATATTTGTAAAAAGGGTTGAGTTTCTTAACCTATGGAAGGATTGTCCATAAGATATTAATCTTTGCATGATTATGACTATCATCTTCCATAGATAAGGTGTACAAAATTTTAACTCATTTGGTTAAGACTTTGGGCTTAAGAAAGTGGTGTAGGAACAAGCTTAAAGAACTAAACATGTTGAGTTAATCAGGTTGGATCAAATAAGTTGTAACTTAAACATGTTTGTTTCTTATTTATGTGCCTACCGAAATCAAGGAAAACTATTCAAATAATAACAGTTTACCTTAGGATGTTACGTTCATCATTAAAGCATGATGACACCACATGACAAATGATAGATGACTTGTGATAGTCCTTCCTGTTTTGCTTGAAGTTTTCCTTGTTCAGCTAGCCTCACAGCATGAGCTGTTTATGAGCTTCTTGTCTCCTAGATCACACCCTTTCTTTCTCATCCTTTTGTCATGCCATCTTTTTGCTCTTTGATCTTTGACATTTCATTGAATCTTCTGCTCCACCCATTGTTTCATGCCTACAAGGGATTAGTGGACAACACATATCCGAAGGAATATAATAAATTTGAACTATGAGTTGTTGTCCATAAATTATATGAATTACATCTATGCTAATGAAAAGATGGTTTCAAGATTACTTTAGCATAGATTTTGTTTATCATGTTTTATACAAGCATGGCTGAAGGCAAAGGTAACTTGTAGCAGAAGATAAAGTGAATGAACTTTGATACTTACAGTTCTTCCATCCATGATGAATGAGCTGTGTCTTCTTTGCGCAATGTTATTGGAGTTTGTCATGTGCTTTGCTTCATCTCTGTTTTGAATTCATCTCGTGACTTACCCAAATTGAATTGAGAGTTTTCTATAGGGATTAGTCCTTCAAAGTATCTAGAATCTACTAAAGTATACTATCGACTCAAAAATCAACCTAGACACCACATCTAATTTCATTTAGGAAGGCATTTTAACCTAAGCACCACGCTTAATTTAAAAGCCTTTGGAAGTAAAATCAGCACCCCTAAACTAAGCACCATGCTTAATTTAAAAGATGTTTGAACATACTCCAAACCTTAGGCATACTATAGCAAACAAATGTAGCATAAACGTATTATAGAGATTTATTCAAATAGAGATGAAAGAGCATGGTTGTTATTTAGCAAATGGAGCATGACTTAAAGGTATAGATAACCAAAATGAATTAGCAACATGGCACAAGATTTTTCAGAGAAGTCCATCCCCCATGCTTGAATCTTACAAACACAAAATCAAGCTTGGATGGATGTGATTAAATGTTGCATGATAATTGGTTGGACATACCTTGCGTCGTTATCCTTCATTCTTTTTGCTTCAAACCTAGAATGGCTAGTGACAAAAATACGCGAAGGAATGTTTTCACAATTATATTTCTATGCTCATTTTACAAAGGCATTACAGCAAAAGGTGAAAGCTCATGTTATCTCCTAAAAGTGTTTGTTTTAGGATAGAAGCTCATCCTTGGGGAAACCTTCGAATTGTGTTTCTAATTGGTGAAGTGGTTTCTCCTCCAACACCAACCTTTGGGTGCCTATCTCAAGATTCATGCCAATGAGATTTGCAATATTTATGATAAACGAAAGCATCTACAACCATCCTTTCAAAGTCTTTATGAATAGGGAGTATGAGAGGTTTGAAAATCTTGTGTGTGGCAATGTCAGAGAGACCAATTGATTCAGAAGATTTCTCATGTGAGCATGGATTTGATGAGGTGTTCATGAAATAACTTCCATGTTCATCTATGTAATCTTCCTTTTCAAGCTTTAGGGTTGATTCTTCATGAATGTCCTTAGGCAAAAACATTGTCTCCATCATTTCATGCCTATGACATTCATTGGATGTTTTATTGTCCAAGATTTTTCATGGATTGGTAACTCTCGGGTTGATCTTGTCTAAGGCCTCATCCATCCATTCAATGGCAATGACACATAAGTTCTTAATGTCCTCCAGCCATTGTCGTTGCTCTTCTTGATCTTCCTTGTGGCCTTCATGGCTCCTATGCTTTGGGTGCCTTGGTGGATTTCTAGGATCATCATGAGTCTTAGGAAAAGAGCTTAACAAGAGTCATCAGGGTCAAGGATGGGTTTGAATGAGACATCTAATATGGGCATAGAAGGGGAGAGGATAGGAATGGCTTCTAAATGGCTTGGCACTCCTTCTATGGATTCACTAGACAAGCCATCCTTGAATTCTTCCCAATGTCCTACATGGGAATAAGGATGCTTTTTAAGAGATCCCTTCTTAAGAGGATTTGAATTATATTCACTCGAAGGTCTCTTGTGGAACTAGAAGTTTAAGCTTTTCCCAAAATTAGCATCAAAAAGACCATCCTCACAAGAAATTTCAAAAGGTTGAATTTCTTCTTCTTTTAGAGGATTTGGATTCTAGATGGTTCAGGGTTGATAGCTAAATCTTGGGATTGGAGTGGTTCTGATTTGGCTATCAAAACTTCTTGTTTGGGAGATGACTTCTTCTCTTCCTCATGGAGTTCATTATGAATGCTAGTGCAAGGAGTCTTTCCACTAATTCTATCAAGCATAGACCTTGCTTCACTAGCAGACAAATGAAGGAAAGTTCCTCTAGAGGCCTGATCAAGGGATTGCATGGAATCCTTGCTAAGACCCATATAAAAATATTGAAGAAGTACCGGGTCTTGGGTGGCAAGGTCTGGGCCAGTGATGATGAGGTCATTAAAATGATGCCATGATGCGGCAAGAGATTCTTCTTCTAGTTGTCTAAAATTTAGAACCTCTTTCCGAAGGCTAACCACTCTAGAGATTGGAAAGAAACGTAAACAAAATTTAGAGCATTACATTTCCCAATCTCCTTGCATACTTCCTACGGTTCGACTATACCAATGTTTAGCTCTTCCTGTCAAAGAGAACGGAAACAACTTCCATCTTAAAGTTTTATCAGACATGCCAGCGATATGCAATCATGCATAGGTCTATTCAAACTCCTGTAGGTGTACGTATGGGTTTTCACTGCCTTCTCCCGAGAAGTATTGTTCCCAAATCAAATTTATAAAACACGAGCACAGCTCATAGCCAGGTGCTAGGATAGGCTCTAAAGATTTTGGTGGTTGTAGGCGTGCGCTCGAAGGTTTAGCATGTTGATAGATAGGAGTGGAATCTATAGTGAAAAGGAAAAGAATAAAAGATATAAAGTTAAGCTAGGTTCATAGTTAATTCAGCAACTGTTTCCTCGACAATGGTGCCAGAAATCTTATTGGTATTTATTAATGCACACAGATAAATCCGCAAGCATATGGATATCGCTATAGCTTTCACCCAGAAGTATTCCAAGTATCGTATACATAGGAAAACGTGTGAGACTAACTACGGTCTAACTTAACTAAGGGTAGCAACAATGTTAGGATAAACAGGAGCGTAGAGAGGATAACTAAGGTTCTCTAGTTCTAACTTCAGTAAGCTATGTTGACATAGTCATTCGATCTTGCAATGTAGTAGACTGGCAGCGGAGATGTACGTCTTTTGTCAGAAATTGATTGATGTTGATGACTGATGAGACAGTGCTCCAACAATGGATAGAGCATCCACTTGCTTGTCAGCTCTTTTTGGTCCTTCAAATCCTATGAAACTCAAATAGACAACAAACTTGTAGAATATGTTAAGCGTTAGTGGTTTGGCCACTTAAGCCTCAGTTGTCCAAAGCTTTTCTTCTAGGCAGAGTTTTAGTGGGATTTCTTTCTCAATATTTTTGTATTTTTATATTTTCTATGATGCAAAAGAAAATGCAATACGATGAATGCATGCATATTTATTTTTATTTTTATGCCACCACGGTGAATATTCCTATGGGGTTTTACACACCACAAAATTATCCACATGGGGCTTTAGGATCTATGATGCAGAAAATAATATATGTATATATATATATAATGCAATGCTAATGTAATAAAGTAAATATGCTAAATGAAAATGATTATGCAGAAAAGATAAATATGGATAACTACCGATTTTACCTCCCGACGAGGGTTCATTGTTTTAAGTCCTCTGAACAGGACTTCTCACCATGTTCATTCCTTAGGTGAATCATCTGGTCTTAGAGGTGGAGACCTTGATAACTGCAAGTAAATATGCTAAATGAAAATGATTATGCAGAAAAGATAAATATGGATAACTACCGATTTTACCTCCCGACGAGGGTTCATTGTTTTAAGTCCTCTGAACAGGACTTCTCACCATGTTCATTCATTAGGTGAATCATCTGGTCTCAGAGGTGGAGACCTTGATAACTACACCTCTTGATATGGTGTCACCCATATTCTTTGTTCGTCCAGCAGCCGTTTGAAATGAAGCATTAATTGTGGAAGTTGACAGCATCTTGCTCAGTGTGCATGTTCTTATAGATCCAGGACCTTCACTTTGTAGAATTTGGGAGAGTTTACAAACTCATCCATAACTCATCCATGTTTTGTTCAAAGTGTGTCCTGCTCATAAAGACAAGGTAGAGATCAAGTGCATGGGCTTTGTTGGTGGAAAAACACCAACAGAACCAAAGGTTTTGTTTGTTCTTCTTGAACCTTAGGCATGGTGAACAAGATAAAGTTGAAGTTATGGGTGATAAGATTAGAAGATGAGCATGAGTGTGAATATGCAATATTTTTAGCTCATTTGGTTAAGACCGTGAGATCAAGAGAGTGAAGCTAAGAACAAAGATTAAAGAACTGAACATGTTAAGTTGATCAGGTTGGATCAATCGAAGTTGTAACTTAAACATGTTTGGTTCTTCATTTATGTGCATACCAGGATCGAGAAAAGCTTTTGAATAGTGATTATGTACCTCAAGATATTACTTTTGTCATTGAAGAGTGATGGTACTGAACCACCCTGTGGAAGCTTCTCTTGCCCAGCTGGTTCTGCTCATGAATGGCTTGTCTTCACCATCTTTTTGTTCTCCTGATCTTGACATTCTTGTCGGTCCTTGTGCTCCCCTCATTGTCTTGAGAATTTCTCCATGATGGTCTTTGTCTTGAAGGGGCTTGGTGGAGATTTGTTCACCTTCTTCCATGGAGTGAGTGCTTTGATTATAGATCTTGTTTCGTGGCACTCATCTTCTTGTTCCATGGATCTCTTCATGATGCGTGAGCTATGTTTCCCTTGTGTTTGTTATTCCTTTGATCTTTTTGCTCTAGACCTAGAAAGGTTAGTGACAAGAGTACCCGAAGGAATATTTTTACAATTATATCTCTATGCTCATTTCACAAGGGCAGCGTAGTAGAAAGGTGAATACTCGTGTTAGGATCTAAAAAGTGCTTGTTTTAGGACACTAAGCTTGTCCTTGGGAAACCTTCAAAATGTGTTTTGGTGAAGTGGGTTCCCCTCCAACACCAACCTTAAGAGCACAACGAGATCTGCAATATTTATGATAAACATATGCATCTACAACTACCCTTTTGAAATTTTTATAAACAGAAAGAGTGAGGGGGTTGGTGATCTCGAATGTGGGGAGGTTGAAGAGACCAATTGAATTGGGAGATGTCTCATATGAACATGGATTTAATAAGGTGGTTATGGAATAGATTCCATGTTCATTGATGTCATCTTTATCTCCAATCTGAATGTTTAGAATTTCACTTGGATTGGTGACTCTTGAATTGGCCTCGTCTAGGGCTTCCTCCATAGATGGATAAGTATCGTCCTCAAAGTCAAAGGGAGTTAAAAACTCACCATTAGAGTTTGAGCCAAGATTAGATTCTATTAAGGCTTCTTCCTTGTCCATCCATTCTACACATTCCTGCCAATGTCATAGCATCTCTTCGTCATCCATGTGGTCATTATGAGTCCTATGGTTTGGTTGTCTTAATGGATTTCTAGGATCATCATGAGACTTAGGAGGGAGAGCATACGAGGGATCATCGGGGTCAAGGATGGATTGAAAAATGGGTTGAGGTAAGTCATCTAATGTGGGCATAGAAGGGGATAAGATAGAATAATTTCCAAAATTGCTTGGCTCTCCTTCTATGGCATCGCTAGACATGCCATCCTTGCATTTCTTTCAATGTGCTCTATGGGGGAAAGGTAGTTGAGAACACTTTTTTCTAGATGCCATTCTATTTTTATATTGATCTACCAGCATCTTACAAAACTGGAAGTCTAAGCTATCATCATTACGTTGGGGTATTGATGTCTTAGGATTGATAGCTGAACCTTGGGATTGAAGTGGTTGTGACATAGCTATCAAAACTTCCTCTTTTTGTTCAGGAGAGAACTCCTTTTTCTTGGGGGGCTTAAAATGAATTTTAGTCTAGCGAGTGGCTTAACTAGTAATTTTTTCAAGCATGACCCTTGCTTCACTTGTAAGCAAATGAAGAAAAGCTCCTCCAGAGGATAAATCAAGAAATTCCCTAGAATCCTTACTAAGACCTTCATAAAAATGTTGAAAAAGTATTAGGTCTAGAATAGCAAGGTCTGGGCCAATGAGGGTAAGGTCAATAAAGCAATCCCATGATTCAGCAAGAGATTCTTCTTCTAGTTGTCTAAAAGTTAGAACCTCTTTTCGTAGGTCATTCACTTTGGAGATGGGAAAGAATTTTGATAGAAATTCATTGCATAGTGTCTTCCAATCTCCTTACGCACGTTCTACATTGAGTTTATACCAATGTTTAGCTTTTCCCGTTAAGGAGAATGGAAATAGCTTCCATTGGATGGTCTCATCGGACATGCCCTTTATGCGAATGAGGTCACAGATCCGCTTAAACTCTTGTAGGTGCAAATATAGGTTTTCCTCAATTTCCCCCATGAAGGGTTTTTTCTGAACAAATTCTATGAAATCCGGGCTTATCTCAAAACCAGATGCTGTGATAGGCTCGAAATGTTCTGGTGGTCTAAGGTGTGTGCCCATAGGGTTAGCATATTGATAGATAGGAGTGTTATTATCCATGCTAACAAAAGATGAAAGGAAAAAAGAATAGAAGGGATGAGGTGAAGGATAAAAAGAAAGAAGGTATGAGAAAAGATTTTTTTCTTTTTAGAAAATATAAAACAAAATGATAAAGATAAGAAAAGAGATTTTTTTCTTTTATGTATATATATTTATTTATTTTTGTTTTTCAAAAAGGTGAGGCTAGGTTTGTAGTCAATTCAGCAACCGTTTCCCCGGCAACGACGCCAAAAAGCTTGTTGGTATTTATTAACGCGAACAGAAAAGATCCACAAAGCGCACGGATACCGTTGTAGCTTTCACCCAGAGGGTTTTAAATATCGTATCCATAGGGAAACATGTAAGTCAACTGCGTGTTCTAACTTAACCAGAAAAGGTGAATGAGTTGGAAATATAAATAAGGTGCGAACAACTAAAGTGAAAACAAGACTAAAACGTAAGAGAGGACCAATCTAGTATGGGGTCGATAGTAGGAGTATAGAGAGGATAACTCGATCAGGGTTTCTACTTCTAACTTGGGTAGTCCACATCTTCTACTATTCAACTAGGGAATTACTATGGAAGACCACAAACAGAGTACGAATCTACCACGTAATTATATATCCTGCTAGGCCTACAGACGGGAGGTGGACTACAGAGGACTCAACGAACCTGTCACCTTTGTGATCTACCACCGATCCAAAATATAGGGTGCATCTATGAGTAACCCTAGTCTAAGCGCCATGCTTACACTATGAATTATACTCTAACCTAGTCGACTAGATTAAAGCGCTCAAAAGAGACTCGCAAACCAGAAGAATAATATAAACATGAATCTTACTTGAATCAGAAGTTGATTGCCAGAGCCTGAGCCATCTCAGGAGCAAGCCCACGTAGAGCTCGATCCTGCCGAAGTACAAGTTGTTGAAGAGGCACCGACAGGCCAGCACCTCCTCCGAACTCCTTCCTCGCTCTCCATCTCTCTACTATCTAGAAGACTAGATCTATTCTAACTTGGGAGTAGAGAGGACATCCATTCGAGGAACACCTCTCTTCCCCAAACCATAGCTTTTCTCTTAAAGGTGATTATGATGATAGATTGAATGAATTCCCACCTGGAGGGGGGTTGGGGGCCTCATTTATATAGCCTAGAGCATGGAACCGTGGCCCTTGGATCAAACCGACCTTCACATGTGGTTAGGATGCATCCTTGGAGGTGGTTGAAGTAGCTTGCAAAGGAAGGAGCCGAGGGGCGAAGGCTAGGGGCCGGTCGGCCTAGGGTTGAGGCTGGTCGGCCCCACCTGGCGGTGCCTCATGGTGGCCCTCCTCATGTAGTCCTCTAGTGTCCTCTAGAAGCCTCTTGCGTATTTGTGATGTGGAGATTAGGCCGATTGATGTGGGTTCCTTCTCGTGGAAGATATCAATTCCTGAATTATTCTGATAACCCCCTGCAAAATATAGATTCACCAAAACTTGTGGAATTTCATTAGTTGACACCCTAAACCTATGTTGTTGATCATTTATTAGCCCTTTATATATTTATTTTAACCCTTTATTATGGTAGATAACCATCGTCAATAGTGGCACCCCACGTCACTGACGGTGCTCCCTACCGAGCTGCAAATTGAGATCATCGACCACCTTGCTGTGACCTCAGAGCGGCCCATGTAACACCCCAGGTGTTAGGCTTGCAGTTGGCACTTGCATTGCATGAGCCTAAGCATCATTTGTTCATATATGAGCATGTAACATATGTGATGCACTAGTGCAACATGTGAAACATGCCTACATAGAATGTGCTTTGAAACATCTGCAACATCTCTTTAAAACATATGCAACATACTCTTGTTAATTATGTTTCAATGTGTGTATGTAGATGCTCATGCTTGGTAATGCAAGTGAGTGTTGATGTCACTTCTTTCATGTGTCTCACATCACTTTCTATCTATAGTGATCCCTGGAAAAAGTTTCATGAAGTTTGGAATCAAAAAGTCACATGAAATGATAAGTTACATGCTTGTTGGATTAGAACTGAGACATACTTCTGAAACTAGGAAACATGCTTTACATTCCATGTAAACTAGTATTTATGCAACATACAAATGCAACATGTGTGACACATCTAGGACACACGTGGAACAACCTAGTGAAACATGTGTAGCATGTACCTTGCAGCAACACTTTGAAACAAGTGAAACAGAGCTTTGAAACAAGCAGTTCAAATATAGTGATTTCTATGTTTCAATACATGTGAGGCCTACACTTTTGTGCAACCTATGCATGGTGGGTATGTTTGGCCTCTACAACACCTTAAATACACTTAGGACACTTAATGGAACAATGTTCATGTTGATCATTTTGCCTAAATGTGCTTCTAAGTGATGGTTGACCATGTATGGACCCTGGAACCCTTTTGTTTGACCTTTTCAAAAGTGTGACCTAAAAGCTTTGTGTGACTATACACCCTTTTACAAAGTTGTAGAGAATTTTATAAGGAACAAACTTTGTTTAAGGGTCAAGTCATGAAAATATGTGGAACATGCTCAAAAAGGGCCCACAAGTCAAATTTAGGGTTGTTTCCCAACACTAGGTATATTCTAAGTCCCTAATCGGCAGCATCAAGTCAACATGTTCGTGACATTTTATCTTCCAAATTCATATGGTAGCTCAATTAGGTTCCTTAATATGAGTTGTAGTACTTTTCATGATGGATAAAATGGATCAAGTGTCACTCAAAATGGAGCTTAGTGGGAACTTCAATAATAGTTTCCAAAACAGCAAAAAGTTGTTTTTATCACTAATTGACCTTAACATTTTGACATGCCGCGTTCTCCCAATTTTGTGAAACAACTCAAGTTGAGGCAAATACAAAAGTTGGAACTGATGTGTTGGGGAAGAGCATGCAAGAAGCTGGCACTTGTTGGAATCCATTTTGCCAAGCATTTTTGAAGGTTCGTCAATTTTTGACAATGCATTGACAATGCTAGTTTGGAGCCTCATTATCTACTAATCCATAACCCTAATGACTGAACTACCTGAATGAAAGTTGTAGAGCATCATGAGATGAGAAAATCTTGTCATTGGCCCATATCCAAATTCGGAACCGAGCCGGCCCAAATCGTCATCCAAATATGCTCACTATGACGCCCGCCAGGTGCCCGATCATATGCCGACATGCCCTCCATGCAGTTGAGCCCATCCTGCCATGGCAGTGAGCTGCCGCCGCATGCCCTCCATGTGTTCATGCCTTGCCTTTGCCTGCGTGGATGTGGAGAGTCCCAGGGCGCTCGCCGCGCTCCATTCCGCGCTTCCCCTCGCCCTTCACTCCCTTCTCGCTCTCTGGCGTTCACTCGCGCAGAGCGCAGCCGCATCGGCCATTGTTGGCGAGCAGAGCTCGTAGCCGCCCTGCCCTAGCCACGCTGCGGGCTACCTCACTGCCACAAACGCGCGTGGTCGGACCCTACTGACTGCTCCCAAGTGAGTCACTGGCTTCCCATTTGTGCCGCAGCGCCACCGCCATAGCCGACCTTGTCGAGCTCCATGGCCACCGGCGTTCCTCCACCCCTGAGACTCCTTGTCCTCAACCAGGCATAGCACCACCTTGACCTCCTTGCACCGCCCTCGAAGCGCCCCTTCCTCGTCCCCGTTGGCCGCCAACAAGCTCCACCGACGGAGCCGCCGTGGGCAGCACCGCCGGTCACCATGGGCAGGTGGCCAGGAACCACCCCAGGCCATGCGGAGGCCACCGATGGGTGCACCTGGACACCGCGGTCCTTCCCCGCCATTTCCGCAAAGCCGGCGAGGCCTCCATCGCCGGAGCAGGGAGCTCCGGTGACCCCCTCTGCTTCTGGCGCCTTGAGGAAGAGGACCGGCGTCTCTCTCCCTCTCTATCTCTCCCTATGTGTGTTTGACAAGTGGGACCAACGGAGTAGTGGGTCCCGCATGTCGGTTTCTGTTATGGCTGAATTGGGTACTGATTCGGGTGCGCCAAGCAAATTAGGATAGGTTTGGGTAATGTTGATTTTGAATTTCAGATTTCATGGAAATATTCTAAAATCCATATCTCATGCTAGGTAATTCCAAAAATAGCAAATGTGGACTTTTTGGAAACCTTGAGAAGTGGTCTATGCAGTAGAGTCATAAAATGTTAGGTGTTTGTAGATGTTTTCTGATGACTTTATTTAAGCTTTAAAAGTGCTCTAAAAATGCCTTAAATATTGACCAGAGCAAGATCTGGAGTTTTAGACATCCAAAAATAGTGATTCTTGTTCTGTTAATCTTGCGATAATATGTAATAACTAATTAAAATATTAAACCTATTAGTTGTTCACTGTTTTCTTAGGGTTGTGATTTAATCTTGCTAATTAGGCATTTCTTCCATATGTTGTTTGAGAAATTCATAACTGATGCTATGTTGCTCCAAATGAGGTGAAATGTTTATGGTAGTATTGTTATTCTATGTACGTACTGTGGTGTAAATTTCATGGGCATTGCTAACTGTATGATGAAGTTATTGATTTAACTTATTTACGGCTTGATAAATAGCTTATAAATAATATATAAATGATAAAATGGAAAATGTTGTTCCATTACCTTAGTATGATGTTTCTTTATCATGTTGATTCATATTATGGCCATGTGTTCATAGAAAATATTGAGTTTTAGGTTTAACTTGCTCTCACATGATTTATTATATTGGTTATTTGTCTTTTCCATAGAGGTTGATATACATGTACAAATGGCTTGAAATTTGTATAGTAGACTATTGGAAGCATATTTAGGCCACTGTAATTTTGGTAGAATTTATTGTGCACTTTTGATATGTGTTCATAATTCCAACTAATTATCTAGATAAATTAAGAAATGTATTAAAATAATTTAATTAAGAATGGACACTATGTTTTCTGGTGTTCATTAGTCATGTGTGACATGTTGGTAAAGTTGGTTTTGTCCAATTATATGTTTGCAACATAAGTTAATAATTATTTCTTTCAAATGAGGTTTCTGGACAGATCTGGAAACTTAGCAAAGTTCTTCATGATAATATGCTTTGTTGTAAAACTTATTTATAAAAAAGTTGTAGATAAATTATGTATCTAGCTTCTGTTAAAATTTGGTGGCATTTGGCCATGTGGTTTAGGAGTTATAGCTGTTGAAAGTTGAGTTACAGAATTGCTTGCTCCCTGTCTTGTTAGACCAGTTTCTGTGTTTGTGTAAATTCAACATATTAAACTTTGGAATCATGCTGTGATTATTATAAATGAAATGTATATAATTTCATAAGCTTTCCATAATGTCTTCTTTCAAGTATTTTGGAGTTGTATATCTCCAGTTATTATTAAATTACTCAGCTGCTGTTCTGAGGTCTAGAAAGTGGCAAATTCTAGTTTTAGTGCTTTGATTCACTTTGCCATTCTTGTGTGTTGAAGTGTGACTCATATCCTTGATGGTACTTGGGTTAGTACCCTATGATCTTGTGAGACTTGTGTCTTGATTGATGTGCTTGCCATCTTCCATGTTATGGTTTAGTGAGGATCAAGTTAATTAGCTCTAGGTGCTTATGTGAACCTTGGTATGCTTGCTTGATTTATTTGTTTATTGCATTCCTATGTATTCATACAGATGCACGGTTGCACCTCATTTAGGTATGCTAGCTGAAGCACATGAAGGACCTGATGTGGAGCCAAACCCTAAGATGGAGTTGGTGGATCCATCCCGAAGATAGAAGGATCGAACGAGTGCTAGATTGGGAGATGCTCGCCAAGCGGATTTCACCTGACATACTCTAACTTGAGTCGGATCCCAGGCAAGCCTTGGATCATTATAAGCCTCCTACCTTCAAAGCAATTAATTCTATATATGTTATACATATTGTTGCATTAAGTGATAGGAGTTGGTTGGAAACCCTTGCTACATTATATCATTCCTTGTCCAGATATATGAATCCTGAATCCTACATAGACCAGGGATGAGTAGATGCTTAGCCCTGCTTTAAGCGGTAGAAGTCAGGTGATTTCCTGTCACCTGCGAGATGTAGGGATATTCATATATGGCACGGTTGACTATATTTGCTATCGTGGAAAAGAACCATGTGTTAATAAAATGAAATGAGACCGGGCGGGATGACGATAGTGAAGCAACAAGGCATGGAGGTCTTAGGCATGGATCTATCCCCGTCTAAGTCGTTTAAGGACCAATTCACTGTGCGTCCTTGAGTCATGTTGAATGTAGTCTAACACTTAGTTGGCCAGATAAGTCGTTTCGACCGCGAATCCAAGTAATACAGTTCAGGCCGGGAATCGAAGGGTAGGTCGCATCTTGGAGGTAGTAAGGATGTGCTTGGGAACATTGGCATAAGACCAAGGGGAGGTTAAAGTCCCTATATCCTGGCAGAGTGTTGCCCTTGGGGATGTGGCATTAGTCGAACCCGCGCTTTCCTGAACGGTACCAAAGGTGACCTGAGCAGCCCTCGCCAGGCATGTCTCGATGAGTGTTATAAATACCCCTCCAGCTGGATATGAACTCGATTCGAATCACCGTTGTAACAGAATCATCCAAATTATAAGAGCACAAGTACAAAACAATCACTGAAGTGATCAAATTCTCGCACTTGAGCCCATATAACTCTAGTAGTCCAATGAAATCACGAGGGATTTCAAACCAACCAACATACAAGCCAAGATCGTAGTGATTCAACATAACAAGTCACATGTTACAACCATTTCACAAGTAATTCAATATACATCGGAGTTCAACATAGTTATTACAACTTACATTGAAAAGTAGCGGAAGCCAAGTAATTTGAAACTAACATTATTCTTATTTCAAATACATGCCAGTACCACGGTCGACTTCCAACAAAAGCATTAGAGATAAGGTAACTCAGAAGGATCATGCCCATGATCACACTCCGCCACTACGACAGGAGTCAACCAACTCTTGCAGTCGCCATGATACATCACAACCTACAACAAGTGGGGATAAAACCCTGAGTATGACAAAGTACTCAGCTAGACTTACCCGTCAGAAACCAGAAATAAAGTGACACCAAGGATCATGCAAGGCTGATATGAAGTGGGCTAGCTTGACAACATTTTGCATAAAAGCTTAATATAGATAAGTAATCGTTAGTGCTTAAGCATCAAGTTAATCATCATTAACCTATCATCTATATTAGCACCTGTACTAGAGCACTCACTTGATTAGGAGCAAACAATATTAACCATAGCAGGTATAAATTGAGGCAACCTTTCCATCATTATCCAATTAACCATCAGTTCAATTTAATTGAATCTACATTACCGCTGCTCAAGTCAAGTGCTCACTAACCGGGAGCGATGGCGATTCGAATCGAATTCCTATCCAGCTGGAGGGGTTTTCTAACACTCACCGAGTCACGCCTGGCGAGGGCTCCTCAGGTCACCTTTGGTATAGTTCAGGAGCCATGGGTTCGATTGATGCCGCATCCCCAAGGGCGACACTCTGCCAGGTGCTAGGGACTCTAACCCCCCTTGGTCTCACGCCAATGTCCCCAAGCACAACCGTTACTCTCCTCCAAGATGTGACCTACTAATCGATTCCCAGCCTGAACTGTATTACTCGGATTCGCGGTCGGAACCACTTATCTGGCCAACTAAGTGTTAGACTGCGTTCAACATGACTCAAGGACGTACAGCGAATTGGTCCTTAAACGACTTAGACGGGGATAGATCCACACCCAAGACCTTCATGCCTTGTTGCTTCACTATCATCATCCCGCCCGGTCTCATTTCATTTTATTAACACATGGTTCCATTCCACGATAGCACATATAGCTAACCGGGCCATATATGAATATCCCTATATCTCGCAGGTGACAGAAAATCACCTGACTTCTACCGCTTAAAGCAGGGCTAAGCATCTACTCGATCCTAGTCTATGTAGGATTCAAGGATTCATATATCTAGACAAGGAGTGATATAATGCAGCAAGGTTTTCAACCAACTCCTACCACTTAATGCAACAATACTTATAACATATATAGAATTAATTGCTTTGAAGGTAGGAGGCTTATAATGCTCCGAGGCTTGCCTGGGATCCGACTCAAGTTAGAGTTTGTCAGATGAAACCCGCTTGGCGATGGATCCACCAACTTGTCCGATCCTTCTATCTTCGGGATGGATCCACCAACTCCATCTTCGGGTTTGGCTCCACATCAGGTCCATCACGTGCTTCAGCTAGCGTACCTAAATGAGGTGCAATAATGCATATGTATGAATGCATAGAAGGGTAATAATAAAGTAATCAAACAAGCATACCAAAGTTCTCAAAACACCTAGAGCTAATTAACTTAATCCTCATTAGGGCATAACCTAGAAGATTGCAAGCACAACAATCAAGGCACAAGTATCATAAGATTATAGGGTACCAACCCAAGTATGATCAAGGATATGAGCCACACTTCCACACCCTAACATGGCAAAGTTAATCAAAAGCACTAGAACAAGAATCTGGTCCAAGCTGATGCCAGACAGCTAGTCTTCCTCAAAGCAATGCTACATAGTTCAGCCGAATGAGGATTTCCCCATTGTGCAGTATGCGGACGATACATTGATGCTCCTCCAAGCTAATGCCAGACAGCTAGTCTTCCTCAAAGCAATGCTACATAGTTTTGCTGAGTCAACGGGTTTGCACGTCAACTATAGAAAGTCACAGATGTACCCAATCAATGTCCCTCCTGACAAAATGACCAGATTAGCCAGTGCATTTGGTTGTGACATGGGCTCGATGCCCTTCACATACTTGGGCTTACCCATGGGAACTACCAAGCCTAAAATAGATGATCTCACCCCGATGATGGATAGGGTTGAACGCCGCTTGTCAGCCTGCTCCACCTATCTATCATATACTGGTAGGTTGGAGTTGATAAACTTAGCAATCACTCCAATCACTACCTATGCTATGTACACCATCAAGCTACCGAAAGGAGTTATTGAGAACATTGACAGGGCAAGAAAGCAGTGTCTTTGGAGAGGGAACACTGCAAAGAAGAAAGGGGGTAATTTAGTAGCTTGGCCAACTGTCATGATGCCTAAAGAGAAAGGAGGCCTAGTGATTATCAACCTTCACTTGCAGAATGATGCTTTACTCATGAAGCACTTGAGTAAATTCTATAATAAAGCTGATATCCCATGGGTTCGTTTAGTTTGGAGCAAATATTATACCAATCGTGTTCCACATGTCGCTAGAGAGATGGGATCCTTCTGGTGGAAGGATGTGCTTCGCCTCAACGTTCTTTTTAGAGGAATTGCTAAATGTGAATTGGGCAGTGGGGCCTCGGTATGCTTTTGGGATGACCTCTGGCTAGATGGAATTTTAGCGCATAAATACCCAAGGCTAGCCTCCTTTGCAAAGTATGATGGCATTTCAGTTCTTGAAGTCATGCAAGCTGAGGATCTAGACACTCTTTTTATGCTGCCTCTCTCTGAGGAAGCCCTTGGTGAACTTGAAACTCTACAGGAACATTTGCAAGAGATAGATTATGACCAAGATGCTACCGACAAATGGGTACCAAGGTGGGGTAATAATTACACTTCTCGACGGTTCTACTCCCATATCTTCAGTGCCATTGAGGCGCACCCAGTCTACAAGATGATCTGGAAGTCAAGATGCACCCCAAGAATTAAACTCTTTGCATGGCTCATTCTGGTGGATCGGCTAAATACAAAATCTATGCTGCAGAGGAGACACCTAAATGTACAAGGCAGCCTGGTCTGTGTCATGTGCAACTTGGGAGAATTGGAGACCATAGAGGACCTTTTCTTTGACTGTACTTTTGCACAAGAGTGCTGGTCGACGATTGGCATCACCTGGGATGAATCTCTGCAGCTGATCGATAGATTAACCCAAGCACGCTCATCACATGTCATCCCCTCTTCGCTGAAGCAGCGCTTATAGCAGCTTGGGAGCTCTGGAAGCTGCGCAATGATAAGGTCTTCCAAAGACGAGATCCAAGTCTAGGACTCTGGTTATCTAATTTTAAGAGTCAGTGTTTGCTTCAATTTGTTAGGCTCAAAGATGACCTGCGGTCATCCTTTTGTGTTTGGCTTGATGCTTTTAGTTAATTACTGTATGTATAAACTTCTGCCCTTTTTTAACTTAATGAAAATCCTTTAACACTGTGGGGATCTCCCCCACAGTTTTTGTGTAAAAAAAAGAATCTGCTACTTTCTGGACATACATGCAGTAGCTGAGTAAATCAATCATAACAGGAGATCTACAACTCCAAATGACTTGCAAGAAGATATTCTAGAAAGCTTATGAAATTCTCTACAATTCATTTATAATCACCTAAGCCTGATTCTTAAGTTTAATGGGTCAAAAAGAGGAAACTACAGAATCTGGTCTGCTCCAAACAGAGAGCAACCAAATCTGGGACCAGACTTTAAACATCTATAACTCAAAAACTAATTGACCAAATGCCACCAAATTTTAACACGAGCTAGATACATGAATTATATACAACTTTTCTATAGACAAGGTTTTTAGAAAACATCATTATCATGGGGTAATTTACATTGCCCCCAGAACTGTCCAGAAACTAGTAATTGCAAGAAATAATTATTAACATATGTTGCAAACATATAATTATGCAAAACCAACTTTACCAACATTTCACACATGACTAATGAACACCAGAAAACATAGTGCCCATTCCTAAATAAATTCTTTTAATATATTTTCTTACTTTATTTAGATAATTAGGTGGAATTATGAACACCTATCAAAAGTGCATAATAAATTATACCAACATTACAATGTCCTAAAAATGCTACCAAAAGTCTACTGTCCAAATTTCAAGCCATTTGGACAGGTATATCAACCTCTATGAAAAAGACAAATGGCTAATACAATAAATCATGTGAGAGCAAGTTAAACTTAAAACTCCATATTTTCTATGAATCCATGGCCCTAGCATGAATCAATCTGATAGATAAACATAATACTAAGCTAATGAAACAACATTTTCTATTTTATCAATTATATATTATTTATAAGCTATTTATCAAACCATAAACAAGTTAAATCAATAACTTGATCATACAGTATGCAATGACCATGAAATTTATACCACAGTACGTTCATAGCATGGAAAGACTACCATAAAAATTTCACATCATTTGGAGCAACACAACACAAGATATAAAAATGCCAAGCAATATAATGTAGATTTCCTTATTTATCAAGGTCAAATCAAAACCTTAAGAAAACAGTGAACAACTAGTGTGTTTAATATTTTTCCTAGCAAGTAATGTCATCACAAAATTAACAAAGCAAGAATCACTATTTTTGGGGTTCTAAAACTCCAGATATGGCTCTGGTCAAGTTTATAAGCATTTTAGAGCATTTTTAAAGCTTAAATAAAAACATCAGAAAACATCTACAAACATGTAACATTTTATGACTCTACTGCATAGACCTCTTCTCAAGGTTTCCAAAAAGTCCACATTTGCCATTTTTGGAATTTCCTAGCATGAGATATTAATTTTTAAAATTTCAGCCATAAATATGCATAAAGGAAAAAGGAAAAGGAAAACCACACTATGCGGCACTATTCCTTTGAGTCACAACCGCTGCAGTCAGGCCCCTGAAAGAATCTTTAAATAAACTAAGCAAGTAGGTCCTAACTGCACTATTTAAATGAGTCTACGGCTTTGCATTTAGGACCCTTATTTAACTTGAATTTGTGCCCGCGGGGTCCCTCCCTGGCTTCACTGTAGACCGAGAGCAGAGGAATTGGGGCCGGCCGGTCTCCGGCGAGGGGGTGTCACTGGCGGTGGTGGCGAAGGGTGGCACGAGCACCAGCGTGACTACCCGCACTCGGGGAAGGTTGAATCGCGGTCGGAGAAGAACCGTGGACTCCGGGCCACGCGCCGGAGCGGCAGCAGCGGCGGCGGCTCGCTGGCAGCGACCCAGCAGGGTCGTCTTGGGCGAGGAGGCGGCTCTAGAGAATAGTGGTACCTGGCCGCAACTGCTAGTGGCCTTGATTTGTAGCGAGGTGGCCTAAGGCGGCTTGGCCATGGTGGCTGGCATGGTCGCTGTTTGTCGGCCATGGAGGCGTCCGCGGCCGAAGTTTTTGCGGCGGAGAAGGCTCAGGCGGGTGCGCGCGCGGGGAAAGGCACGACGAGGTGGAGACGGTGGCCGTGGTGCAGAGCTATGGAGTGCTTGGTGTGGAGGAATGACGGCGGCTATGGGACTCGGCCCGGCCGTCCATGGCGGACTTGGCCGCGCCCTGCGCGAGCGAGCACTAGAGAGCGAGGAGAAGGCGGAGGCGAGCTCAGGGACGAGGGAGGGGCTCAGACATCCACCCTTGAGGGCGCAGGGGCGCGGGGCACACGTCTAGCGAGGTGGAGCACGTGGCAGCTGCGCCCAGCAATGGTGGGGCACAAACTCGTGCATGGTCGCCACGAGGCAAAATGTCGAGCACGTGGCGGGCGTGGTTTAGCCCGACTTCGGATCCAATTTCAGCATATCCCAGCGAGATTTGGAACAGACACCCTATACAAAAGATCTTCATCTTTATCTGGTCTACCAACTTGATTAAGGGTGATAGGCCATTAGAGCAACATATTAGGAGGTAATTAGGCTCCAAAGTCGACACTGTCAGTAACTTGATAGTGATTAAGCTTTGCTCGGTTTTCGCTAGTTTTGGGATGCCAAACTTGATCCAACTAATTCCAACTTTTTACATGTTCTTCTCCAAGGAATATACTCCAACTTTTATATTTGGCTCAACTTAAGTTGCTTAGCAAAAACGCGAGAACGCGACGTGCCAACTGGTATAGGCGCTGGAATTCCCAGACTTGGAAAAATTTCTAAGTTTGAAACAACTGCAGCAGATTCAAATTTTGAGCCATGGTTTGACTTACCTACAAGCAAATTTAACTCTTGGTCCAAAAACATTATTTGCAGAGAACCAACTGAGCTACAACCTTCATTTAAAGCTCAAGGTCTAGATCAGCTTGAGTTGCAAGATATAAGGCTCCAAAGTAGGGTAGGCGAAACTTGAAAACTGAAATCAGCTCCAACACTTGGCCAAATTTGCGAAGTCCAAAAACAGCAGCTGAATCAATCTTGTGAGCCCTATTTGACTAGATTAGAGGCCAAACTAGCTCTTGACCATTAAACAAAGTTTATTCTACACAAGAGGAACTACAACTTTTCTTTAAGGTCAAACCTCATAACTTGTACAGAAGTTAAACTTTCACTTTGGTCAAAGTATCAACTTGGTAAAGCCTAAACTAGGGTTTTAGGCCAATTGGGGCATTTTCTTGACTTTTGCTCAACATGAACCCTTCATGAATTTTGTTATAGAGTTCATCTAGAGTTATTTGGGCAAGTTTACAAGGTTTGATTGATGGTCTATAATTCCATTCACTTAACGGTGCAATTCCAATAGAAATAGAACTTATCATTTCATGTGACTTTTTGATTCCAAACTTCATGAAATTTTTCGGGTGACCACTATAGGTAGATATTAAGGTGAGATACATGAAGATATTGCAATAACACCACCCAAACATATATCTTGAAAATGGCCTATATGCAAAGCATAGGAGTAACATCCAAGTTTAGATTAGGCTCATCTCCACATAATCTATCATGTTTGAGCTCAACCCCACTGCTTAGTGAGTGACAAACACCTGGGGTGTTACAACTGTCGCTCCCGGTTAGTGAGCACTTGACTTGAGCAGCGGTAATGTAGATTCCATTAAATTAAACGGATGGTTAATTGGATAACGATGGAAAGGTTGCCTCAATTTATACCTGCTATGGTTAATATTGTTTGCTCCTAATCAAGTGAGTGCTCTAGTACAGGTGCTAATATAGATGACAGGTTAATGATGATTAACTTGATGCTTAAGCATTAATGATTCCTTACCTAGATTAAGCTTTTATGCAAAATGTTGTCAAGCTAGCCCACTTTACATCAGCCTTGCATGATCCTTAGTGTCACTTTATTTTTGGTTTTTGATGGGTAAGTCTAGCTGAGTACCTTGTCGTACTCAGGGTTTTATCCCCACTTGTTGCAGGTTGTGATGTATCATGGCGACTGCAAGAGTTGGTTGGCTCCTGCCATAGAGGCAGAGTGTGATCACGGGCATGATCCTTCTAAGTTATCTTCTCTCTAATGCTTTTGTTGGAAATTGACCTTGGTACTGACATGTATTTGAAATAAGGGTGTTGTTAGTTTCAAATTACTTTGCTTCTGCTACTTTTGAACTTAAGTTGTAATAACTACATTGAACTTCGATGTATATTGAATTACTTGTGAAATGGTTGTAACATGTGACTTGTTATGTTGAATCACTATGATCTTGGCTTGTATGTTGGTTGGTTTGAAATCCCTCGTGATTTCATTGGACTACCGGAGTTATATGGGCTCAAGTGCGAGAATTTGATCACTTTGGTGATTGTTTTTGTACTTGTGCTCTTATAATTTGGACGGTTTCGTGACGGCTGGCATCGAAGCAAGATTCAATATTAAACTTGTCATATGTGTATTTAAAACAAAGGTTTTGTTTTATAAAATCAGTTTTATCAACTTATAGCTATATATAGGTTTGTGAAATCTAAATTCTAAACCTAATATGCCAGTGGTCAATTTCCTTATGCCCATATAAGGATTATTAGGTGGCTTATTTAAGTACTAACTTGGTGGTTTTTCATTTATGCATCTACGTCTAGGCCAAGGTATGTATGTGTGATAACTCTCCCACACTATGCTACCCGGTGTGTCAGATTAGAGGTAGCCTTCGTATATGAAATAGCCATATATGTTGCTAGTTTACTTTTATGCAACGTCGCACCTACGCTCAGGTAAGTGTGAGTTGTGAAAGCATGACCGTACAACCCGCGGTCTAGGGGAGAGCTAGTTTTGGTTACTGGATTATTTACATGTTACACACATGTATATATGAAAGGTACTTAATTGTGGGTGATTAAAGATTCGGGTAGTTTTGGTGCTACATGTACGTATACAAGGGTATATGTATATGAGAGTGCTAAGAATTTCAGCTTCCTGTTTCATTGTGTGCTATATTTGGGGAAATGTTGGGCTGCAATGAAACCTTTCTGCAGGTACGCTAACCACAAATCCGTAAGTCAAATGTAGCTATCGACTAGCTATATATCGAGAGAGTGTGTGTTATGCCACCGACATAGAACGTGATCGCCACCTTAGGTTGGCAATCTTATGTGGACGAATAGGACGAAGCATGCATCATCCTGATTGTTGCTTTATGCATAGCTATGCTACTCTCACCCTTGTTCCATAGTGAGTAACTTGTGATTGATGTGGTACACTATCTTCCTTTTGTGGAGTAAAACAAGAATGCCTTGTCCATGTTGCTTGAAGAAAGTGTGTGCTTAGCCTTGCTAGAAATAGTTGTGGTTACATGCTTGAACCTATAGATGCCCTCTAGTTTAGCCAAGTGGTGGATATGTTGTTCATACAAGCGTTTGCAAATGCTTTAGACCTCACTTAAGTAATTGTGATTCTTATGAATGAATTAAATTGGTGTTGGTCTAAGGTAACAATGTTTAGAGCTACTATAATAATATGTTGTGTGCTCTCTTGTTAAGAAAAACAAAGGCAAGCTTTGCTTCGCTTGTTAAATGTTGGCTGCTAGAATGGTTTCTGTTGTAGTGATGCTTTTGTGGTCATAATGGTATTTTTTACAATTATGGAGAATACCAAAGTTGCAGCTAACTTACTTATCTAGTTTGTCCTAAAATTTCATGACACTAACCCTTATGATTTGGGAGTTATGACTTTTAGAAGTTTACTGTCAGGTTTTTCTTATGCTCTGAATAGATCTGAATGTTTGGTTTGTTTGACCTGTGTGCATATGGAATCCTGTCTTGGAGATAATAGAAGAAGTGTAGTACTTTTTCTAAGCTTTCCAAAATGTCTAATAGCACTGGTTTTGGTGATCTAAACCTCCGTTATGAGCTTGCACAGTGGAATGATAGAATCTGTCCAAATCTAGGCAGAGATGTCTTCCTTGTCTTATTTGGCCTTGTTAGCTGTAGAATCATCTTAATATGATAATAATAAAGTTATATAAAACTTAATAAGCTTTACATAAAGTTAAGGCTCAGCCTTGTTGGGTCCCTAGAACTCTAGTTATGCATCTTTGAAGTTCTTGTTAGCCTTCTATCCATATTGGTACAGATCTGAAACATTAGTATTTTTGGTCATGTTAATCTATGAATTTGCTTTTGGTATGAATAACTACAGTTTAGTAATCTTCCTAAGCTTTCTAGAAAGTCTAGGATCACCTTTGTGGGATGTCTACAACCTCAGTTATGGTTGAAACAAGTAACTATTGCGTTGCTGTCCAGATTTTGGGCACATGCTAAGTTGGCTCCCTTAGCTAGCGTTTGTTTTGAGCTAAACTTGTAGTTAGTTCATGCTTGAGATAAATGCTTATTTTGGATGAGCCTTGTGCTTTGGATTGGTTGCTTAAGCTCAATCGTTTGAATTTTCTCAAATGTCTGCTTGACTGTGATGTTGTATGTATGCTTGTTATCTAGGTAGTGCCCTAGTTGTCACCTCGTTTATCCTCGGTGAGCATATGAGGGTCGCATAGCTTTATCTAGAATAACGTTCACATTACGTAATGGTATGGTTGTTGTCTTCAATTAGGTTCTCTCTCTTAGGAGCCTGAGCCTATAAGACATGGTGGTTAGCCCTTGAATGTTTGTATCCATGCCTTTGCTTGACCGAAAGCCCAAAGTTTAGTTCTCCTATATGTTTGTATAAGTCGTGGATGTTTTGCAACCCTTTTTGTGAAGACCCTTGTCGACTGACCAACCAAGTTAACTTTCATCAACGCTAGCCTTTGACCATGGTTCGTACTTTGCTAGTTGTGGAGACCGTACCCAAATCCATGTTGGACCTTCCGGTTACCTCTCCTAAAGGTTAGCTAGTGCGACGAAACGTCTCTTTGCTGTGGCCTCAAAATCGTTTGCTTGCAAATTCGTGCATCTACCTTATCGACTCAATCTCTGATTACATACCGGGTTTTTTCCCTTGAAGTTGGTTTAATCCATTCCCAACCTTCCCAAGTCTCGGGATGGTTACCAGTCTTAATCTCATGATGTCATCTAATATGACAAAATCTTGTGGTAATCTTTTAGTTTGTCCTCACTTCGGTGAATGCTAGGCGTGAGTGGAATCAAGCAAAAATCTCATGCTTAGTCACCTTTGGTAATTGAGCTATGTTCTCTTGTGCTATGTTTTGATCGGCGAATAGCTTCCCTATTGATTCTAAACCTTGTGACTATCTTTGCTTGCTATCCCTCCCTTGTATAATGCTTGTTTTTACCACCCAAATTGTGTCACTTGAAATTTCACCTTGGTGGTGTGATCGGTAATGGTGTTATGAGTAGCAACTAACAGTGCTGTGACAAAACCGAGAGCCTCCTGTGGGCGGCCGACACAAGGTTGTGCTGCTCGGCACGCGCTGGTATCATGGGTTCTAGTCATGATCCATTATGGAACAACATTAACGTGTTATTCTCATGTGAACTTTTTCTTGGTTATCATTCCCATATCTTGTCGTAAGATCCATATCTTAGACTGAAAGTAGTGGAGTTTTCTTCTGAAGTTGTTAAGAGGATAACCATTGAAGAACAGGTCACCGGCATAAACATTAACAGACTGTAATAGGTGGTAGACAAGTGACTCTACTTAGTGGTCCTAGTATTGACGGACGTCATCTAGTGAGTAAAGTATCTCATCTTTGTTGGATAAAAAGGACACACAACACTTACTGCTGGACAAGTCATCCATTGGATAAGACTCGATCGTCACATTATGCAAGTTTTAACCTTTGTATGCACAATGGCCATATTGTCAAAATCAACCATCTCTGGTGTGACTCCTTATCTGCTGACTTCGATGGCAACCACCTGCTTTGTATCAACCACAATTATTGTGATCAAGAATGAAGATTTGGAACTTTTTAGTGTTGAGAGACAACTAATTAGTTACCAATAGGAACATTAACCTCCGACTAGGTAATGACCCCTTGGTAGCTACGAAGGCTATGTCTTACAGAGCAATAACCAACAAGAAGTTAATCAACTAGCCAACAACTTGAGTGATATTCTATCTTCTAGAGCCATTGTGATCAAGTCAATTCTGTCTTGGACAATCACACAGATAGTGCAAGGTGTTCTATCAGCTAAAGCGAAGAATTAGAGAAAGCATGACCTAGTTTCAATTAGCATCCTTGTGCCCTAGGTGCCACAAACGGTGTTGTTCAAAACTCTATTGGATAAAGTATTGAGGAATATTTAGAAACGGTTCCTTATTCTTGTAGGAATGTCCTCCAGGCGGAGTATGCGTTTTGCCTTGCAAAAGTAACCCGCAAGTTCAAAGCGTGTGCATCATCGGATTGGTATGTAATTTAATGGTCGAGATCTGCTGCTGGATGGCCTTTTGAGGTCCCACAGATACTAGTTTACACTCTTTCATTGCTTTTGCTTTCTTGTATCAACAATGTATGAGCAACCTTGGATTTTGCAAATCAATTTATACCATCGCGAATCAAAAGCAATTTGAAAAGTGTCAAACAATAGATTTCCCATCTTAGAGCTACTGTTTGATACTAACGAGGAAGCCTCAAGGTGAAAAATTAGTCTGACAAAGCTAGTTTTGCTATGCTGCAAGTCAACTCCACTTACTGTGCAACTGCATCACGAAGGAAATTGTACTCAACGTGCTCGGTAGTGAACTATTTACCGAAGTTGGTAAATACTTACAACTTTTGCTATCTGCCAGACCTCGCTCTATCCTCCTTTAGCCTTAGTTGCTAATACTCACTGATTTTTTGGTACATTATGTGTGTTTTTACCCAAGAGGTTGCATCTGATTCGACCTAGATGGCTATTGTCTTTGGATAAAAGAATCTTCTTAGGTAGCATTTGGCGGAACTACGAAGTCAATAGAGTCAGCTATCATATTCACTGATCCCTCAAGAGACTCAGATAATATAGTGTTGTCATCAAAGAAAGAGAACTGCACACATGAAACCTTAAGTAGTATTCCATTAGTTGATATCTGAAGGATTGAACCATTACGACCAGTATAGACCTTGTCTATTGGTTAGTTAGTATCATATAACCTCTTAGGATGTTTGTCATCTATGGTCTCACCCTTTTTGAAGGTTGTGCTCAAGCCATTTTGGTAGAGGACTGCTTTTCAAACTTTGTGAACATAGAGTCATTTCAACGAGTATACTACTAAAGATTTCAGTCTAGTGTAAAGTTCATATGGCCTATGATGTGTTCATTAAAGAACCAGATACTTGTGAGTGGTTAGCTCATGGACCAAATGACCTCCGTACACTGAGAATGCAGTGTTGTGCTATTTTGGATTCCTCCCAAAGTAACAATGCTTCATGGGAGTCGATGAAGGAAATTCTTCAAACAAAATAAGTTATTACAATGATCAAGTACCAAAAAAATTTCCTAGGCCAAATTAGTTCCACTGATGTTGAAGCTTTGTAGCTGAATGCTATAGTAGATGTTGGGAACTAGATAATGTGTCTCTCTTCCTTAAAGATCTTCCATTCTGAATCTCGGGACGCGATTCCTTTAAGGGGGGAGGGTTGTAACACCCCAGGTGTTAGGCTTGCAGTTGGCACTTGCATTGCATGAGCCTAAGCATCATTTGTTCATATATGAGCATGTAACATATGTGATGCACTAGTGCAACATGTGAAACATTCCTATATAGAATGTGCTTTGAAACATCTGCAACATCTCTTTGAAACATATGCAACATACTCTTGTTAATTATGTTTCAATGTGTGTATGTAGATGCTCATGCTTGGTAATGCAAGTGAGTGTTGATGTCACTTATTTCATGTGTCTCACATCACTTTATATCTATAGTGATCCTTGGAAAAAGTTTCATGAAGTTTGGAATCAAAAAGTCACATGAAATGATAAGTTACATGCTTGTTGGATTAGAACTGAGACATACTTCTGAAACTAGGAAACATGCTTTACATTCCATGTAAACCAGTATTTATGCAACATACAAATGCAACATGTGCGACACATCTAGGACACATGTAGAACAACCTAGTGAAACATGTGTAGCATGTACCTTGCAGCAACACTATGAAACAAGTGAAACAGAGCTTTGAAACAAGCAGTTCAAATATAGTGATTTCTATGTTTCAATACATGTGAGGCCTACACTTTTGTGCAACCTATGCATGGTGGGTATGTTTGGCCTCTACAACACCTTAACTACACTTAGGACACTTAATGGAACAATGTTCATGTTGATCATTTTGCCTAAATGTGCTTCTAAGTGATGGTTGACCATGTATGGACCCTAGAACCATTTTATTTGACCTTTTTCAAAAGTGTGACCTAGAAGCTTTGTGTGACTCTGCACCCTTTTACAAAGTTGTAGAGAATTTTATAAGGAACAAACTTTGTTTAAGGGTCAAGTCATGAAAATGTGTGGAACATGCTCAAAAAGGGCCCACAAGTCAAATTTAGGGCTGTTTCCCAACACTTGGTATATTCTAAGTCCCTAATCGGCAACATCAAGTCAACATGTTCGTGACATTTTATCTTCCAAATTCATATGGTAGCTCAATTAGGTTCCTTAATATGAGTTGTAGTACTTTTCATGATGGAAACAATGGAACATGTGTCACTCAAAATGGAGCTTAGTTGGACCTTCAATAATAGTTTCCAAAACAGCAAAAAGTTGTTTTTATCACTAATTGACCTTGACATTTTGACATGCCGCGTTCTCCCAATTTTGTGAAACAACTCAAGTTGAGGCAAATACAAAAGTTGGAGCTGATGTGTTGGGGAAGAGCATGCAAGAAGCTGGCACTTGTTGGAATCCATTTTGCCCAGCATTTTTGAAGGTTCGTCAATTTTTGACAATGCATTGACAATGCTAGTTTGGAGCCTCATTATCCACTAATCCATAACCCTAATGACTAAAATACCTGAATGAAAGTTGTAGAGCATCATGAGATGAGAAAATCTTGTAATTGGCCCATATCCAAATTCAGAACCGAGCCGGCCCAAATCATCATCCTAATATGCTCACTATGACGCTCGCCAGGTGCCCGATCATATGCTGACGTGCCCTCCATGCAGTTGAGCTCGTCCTGCCATGGCAGTGAGCTGCCGCCGCGTTCCCTCCATGTGTTTGCACCTTGCCTTCGCCTGCGTGGATGTGGAGAGTCCTAGGGCGCTCGCCGTGCTCCATTCCGCGCTTCCCCTCGCCCTTCACTCCCTTCTCGCTCTCTGGCGTTCGCTCGCGCAGAGCGCGGCCGCATCCGCCATTTTTGGCGAGGAGAGCTCGTGGCCGCCCTGCCCTAGCCACGCTGTGGGCTGCCTCACTGCCACAAACGCGCGTGGTTGGACCCTACCGACTGCTCCCAAGTGAGTCACTGGCTTCCCATTTGTGCCACAGCGCCACTGCCATAGCTGGCCGTGTCGAGCTCCATGGCCGCTAGTGTTCCTCCACCCCTGAGACTCCTTGTCCTCAACCAGGTATAGCATCACCTTGACCTCCTCGCACCGCCCTCGAAGCGCCCCTTTCTCGGCCCCGTTGGCCGCCGGCAAGCTCCACCGATGGAGCCGCCACGGGCAGCACCGCCGATCACCATGGGCAGGCGGCCACGAACCACCCCAGGCCATGCGAAGGCCACCGGCGGGTGCGCCCGGACACCGCGGTCCTTCCCCGCCATTTCCGCAAATCTGGCGATGCCTCCATCGCCGGAGCAGGGAGCTCCGGCGACCCCCTCTGCTTCCGGTGCCTTGAGGAAGAGGACCGACGTTTCTCTCCCTCTCTATCTCTCCCTATGTGTGTTTGACAAGTGGGACCGACAGAGCAGTGGGGCCCGCATGTCATTTCTGTTATGGCTTAATTGGGTACTGATTCGGGTGCACCTAGCAAATTAGGATAGGTTTGGGTAATGTTGATTTTGAATTTCAGATTTCATGGAAATATTCTAAAATCCATATCTCATGCTGGGTAATTCCAAAAATAGCAAATGTGGACTTTTTGGAAACCTTGAGAAGTGATCTATGCAGTAGAGTCATAAAATATTAGGTGTTTGTAGATGTTTTCTGATGACTTTATTTAAGCTTTAAAAGTGCTCTAAAAATGCCTTAAATATTGACCATAGCAAGATCTAGAGTTTTAGACATCCAAAAACAGTGATTCTTGTTCTGTTAATCTTGTGATAATATGTAATAACTAATAAAAATATTAAACCTATTAGTTGTTCACTGTTTTCTTAGGGTTGTGATTTAATCTTGCTAATTACGCATTTCTTGCATATGTTGTTTGGGAAATTCATAACTGATGTTGTGATGCTCCAAATGAGGTGAATTTTTTATGGTAGTCTTGTTATGCTATGTATGTACTGTGGTATAAATTTCATGGTCATTGCTTACTGTATGATCAAGTTATTGATTTAACTTGTTTAAGGCTTGATAAATAGCTTATAAATAATATATAAATGATAAAATGGAAAATGTTGTTCCATTACCTTAGTATGATGTTTCTTTATCATGTTGATTCATATTATGGCCATGTGTTCATAGAAAATATTGAGTTTTAGGTTTAACTTGCTCTCACATGATTTATTGTATTGGTCATTTGTCTTTTCGATAGAGGTTGATATACATGTACAAATGGCTTGAAATTTGTATAGTAGACTATTGGAAGCATATTTAGACCACTGTAATTTTGGTAGAATTTATTGTGTACTTTTGATATGTGTTCATAAATCCACCTAATTATCTAGATAAATTAAGAAATGTATTAAAATAATTTATTTAAAAATGGACACTATATTTTATGGTGACATGTTGGTAAAGTTGGTTTTGTCCAATTATATGTTTGCAACATAAGTTAATAATTATTTCTTGCAAATGAGGTTTCTGGACAGATCTGGAAACTTAGCAAAGTTCTTCATGATAATGTGCTTTGTTGTAAAACTTATTTATACAAAAGTTGTAGATAAATTATTTATCTAGCTTATGTTAAAATTTGGTGGCATTTGGCCATGCGGTTTAGGAGTTATAGCTGTTGAAAGTTGAGTTACAGAATTGCTTGCTCCCTGTCTTGTTAGACCAGTTTCTGTGTTTGTGTAAATTCAACATATTAAACTTTGGAATCATGCTGTGATGATTATAAATGAAATGTAGAGAATTTCATATGCTTTCCATAATGTCTTCTTTCAAGTCATTTGGAGTTGCAGATCTCCAGTTATGATTAAATTACTTAGCTACTGTTCTGAGCTCCAGAAAGTGGCAAATTCTAGTTTTAGTGCTTTGATTCACTTTGCCATGCTTGTGTGTTGAAGTGTGACTCATATCCTTGATGGTACTTGGGTTAGTACCCTGTGATCTTGTGAGACTTGTGTCTTGATTGATGTGCTTGCCATCTTCCATGTTATGGTTTAGTGAGGATGAAGTTAATTAGCTCTAGGTGCTTATGTGAACCTTGGTATGCTTGTTTGATTTATTTGTTTATTGCATTCCTATGTATTCATGCATATGCACGGTTGCACCTCATTTAGGTATGCTAGCTGAAGCACATAAAGGACCTGATGTGGAGCCAAACCTAAAGATGGAGTTGGTGGATCCATCCCGAAGATAGAAGAATCAAACGAGTGCTAGATTGGGAGATGCTCGCCTAGCGGATTTCATCTAACATACTCTAACTTGAGTCGGATCCCAGGCAAGCCCCAGAGCATTATAAGCCTCCTACCTTCAAAGCAATTAATTCTATATATGTTATACGTATTGTTGCATTAAGTGATAGGAGTTAGTTGGAAACCCTTGCTGCATTATATCATTCCTTGTCCAGATATATAAATCCTGAATCCTACATAGACCAGGGACGAGTAGATGCTTAGCTGAAACGATCTCGATTTTCCTTGAAGGGAAAATCCATAGATACGATTTATAATATAGTAGATCACGAGTGCAATCCATCACATTATCAATTATTAGCTGATATCATAGTCATACATTGTAAAATTACAAGTTTACACAAGCTTTACATCATTGGTGAACAATCCTATTACATCAACTAATCTAGCGGAAACGCACACACATCTTCATCAGAGTCGTTGTAGCGCATCGACGGGTGAAGGCTTGTCCTTCGCGGCAGTCATCAGAGTTGCCGTAGAATGTCAGCGAGCGTTGACTCCATCTTCTCAACCAAACTTGAGCGTAGGCACGAGACCATCTACTCCTAATCCAAGTCCTCGTGGTCATCATAGATTTCATCCAAACCTATCCAAAATCTATCAGTATGATTTGTACTGGCCACTGTCTCCCACCCTATGCTTTTGCGTATGCTTTGGGGTAAGTGGAATGCAAGGGTAGATGAAAAGGCCTATATATGGCTGTAGGTTTCCTATGCAAGTTCATCAATATTTTATAATAATAGTTCATCAAGTTTTACTCCATCTCAACCACACGTTCTCCCATCCTATCACACACATCTCACCACACTCTCTCACTCTCTAGGCGGCAAGGACGACTCCCACTCGTACCTTGCCTCAATGGCCAAAGCCGGATCCAACACCAAAACAATGGGAAAGGTAGAAAGGACACCTCTCTCTAATCAAGTGAAGCGTAGGTCATAGGAATGTCCATATCTGCGAACACGGCTATACGTATAGATCGATCAACTCTGCAGAGCGTGTACACTTGGAAATCCACAAGATCGCCATCCTCGGTGATGCCCCGCCTAGGCTGATGTCGACTGCCTCCCAACCGGTAGGGTACCACCCTACCACTCAGCCCTGGGCCACCCCGGAGTCCACCAAAACACTGAGACTGTGAGACGTAGTACCGGGCCCCCAAGGTCACTACGCTATCTTAGGAGGCTGTGGGCCCCTATGCTCGTACCTCCCTACACTATCACCTTCCATCCTAGTAGTAGTGGCACCGCCCTAGTCAGTCGGGTAATCGTCTCCCGCCCATCAGGAGCGAGTGGTGTGCACGAAGGGTCCTATGATTCTGGTTCTTAAGACATACCAGTCCTTAAGGGGGTCGAACAGGATATCTTCTCAAGGGGATAACCAACGCCCCGAGCATCGACGACACCTCCACCGGGGATAACCAACACCCCGTCTGCTCTCACGTGCACCCGCCATAGGTACCTCTCACGAAGGATGCCCAGGTCACACCCCTCCGGCATGACTTGCCCCAAAGACTCGTCATAGGATCCTGTCCGATTGACTCAACCCTCACTACACACCCAAGACGCATGCCAAGCTCTCCCCAAGTTCATTATCCAGTTTTTCCAAGTTATTGGCACCACGTGCCTTATCCACTCACGTTATCCCTTCACCAAGCATCACATCATAGATATAATGCATAGTGAAAGTAAAGCAGTAAGTAGAATGCGAGCATCTAGCCTATCAGCGGGTGTGCAGGGGAATAGGTTGCGACAAGGTAATGCCTTACAAGCAGTCTACCATGCAACCTATCACAGTTCAATTGCAAGAAAGTAAAGCACTAGCATCTATATGTAGCATGTCTAATAGGTTCTACGAGGTTGGGTGGGATGTGGAACACCTATTAAATGTCATATCTGAGATCCTCGGTGCACTTGTAGTCGTACTCCTCCATGGTCTTTCCTCTATCCGCTTGTCCTTCCTCCAATGGGTTCTGATCCGATCAACGCTAACCTCAACGCAACTACCTCGATACAGCGACAAGCAAAAGAGCAATCAGACCACTAGACCTAGAAATACTATAAAAATAGAGGCAACAAGGCATAGAAAGAACAACTACACCGAAAGAACACAAAAGGAAGAACGACTTAGCCCTCTCGACGGATGTCCGATCCCTGGACCAAAGAACAGGAGTGGTGATTCGCTAAGCACAAGCTTAAGCCTTAGCCTAGCCAGTACTTCCCAGGTCGATCATGTCGACCTGTACGGCTTAAATAGAAATGGCATAGGTCTTAGCTCATCCAAAGTAAACACCACGACTTGCGGCTTTTAATCCAATCGTCATGGAGACCGATGAGAACCAAAAGGACTACAAGCAAGAGAAGTTCCATTCTCTCTCAATCGTACGCCATTATATTTGACAAGAACCAAGAGAGGGTGGAACGGGGGAGAAGAGAAGAGAGGTGGTCGCCTTCTTCCAATACACACGCCATGGCGAGAGACGAGGCATCGAAAGAGCGACACACAAGGGTACACGAGTGTCCAAACCGTTTGTAGGGTATCAAGACCTAGGTGCAATTAATGCATTAAGACATCTCTAGGGTTCTTAGTAGTGCAGTTGTCACCGCGAGAGCCAAAGAAATGCTATGGTCCAGAAGGTACGAGCATACAAGGTGGTTAGGATAAACAAACGAGCAAAAGAGGTAAAGCCCGATGGTCATGGCGAGGCAACTCGCGGCCATGAGCTCCACCCAAATGGGTTGGCTTCCGTAAGTTCTACGACAATCATCCCCTAGTTCGTCTCCTATAGACTTGGCCATGATGGACTCATCGTGTGTGGGTAGGAAGCGCACCGATTTTGAGTCCGCGGTGGCCATGCCCTAGAGACGTAGGAGGGACCAACGATCATACCACTATGGAGACAACAACACACGGACAACACAAGAACCACGACACACAACAATGCACCAACAACACACACGACACGACTACCGACGGAGCAACACTTATCCATAGAAACACAAGAGAGACATCATGCATAGGAGGTAGACCGGCATGAAGGCATGACACAGGCAAATATGGACATATATACAGATGATCATGTATGAACAAGTGTGAAAGATAAGGATTGAATAAGGAAGAGCTCGCCGACGCCGTAGACGGTGCCGGCTAGGTTCAAGGGTCGACCTTGATATTGAAGGGTTGCTGCAGCTTGCTCTAACTAGCCACTGATTGGCTGCGGGCGGCCGGGACATAGCTGTTGCTGCTGGGCGCAGCCCCGGTGGCGAGGAAGGGGTCCAATGGGGTGTCGATGACGTCCAGTCCTTCGGTGATGGCGTGCAGGGTGGTTAGCTTTCCTACAACGGTGAAGATAGTGGCACAAAGGTCGATCTTAGCCATGGAATGGTTGACGAGAAAGGAGAGGTGGAAGCTTGGGCAGCGGTGGCTCACCGGCGGCGGAGAAAGGAACTCCGATGACGTGGTGCTGCTGTCCGACGAGGAAGAGGATTGCAATGAGGTGGTGCCAGGTGTGGTGGTCGCAGCTCGACGAGGGGAGTGTGCGGTGGTGACCACGACGAGCAGCAGCGATGGCGAGGACCGCTGCGGGGGCGGACATGGACAGGGTTGGCCGCGTCCAATCGTGTCCCGGCAGAGTCGGAGTCCCAGAAGGCAATAGCTTGGATGCGGATAGGGACGTCGTGGTCATGGCCCAGACCGGCGGCGTGCATGGCGAGGTCGAGGCAGAGCGCAGCCGTGCGTGGAGGAATCAGCGGGTCGCACTCAGATCAAGGTGGGGGCGACGATCTTCGCGGTTGGCTGCGTCGCGCCCGACGCGGCTGCAGCGGAGCCGAGGCCTGCCCGACGACGGAGCAGCGCAGGAAGGTGGTGCAGACCAGCTCGGAGCAGTATGGCGCGGCGAGGACGGAATGGGGGCTCGCGGCCTTGGACGTGACACGGAGGAGGTGGCGTCGTCCGGTGCCTTCCGCACGCAGTCGCGGTCCAGGACAAGCATGGCGAGGTCGACGGAGCCACTGATCGATGGACGGTCGTGGCTTTGGTGCGGCGCGGCGAGGTCGCGCGGACAGGGGCGTTGAGCAGCGCAGAGTGGAGGTCGACGACGCTGCTGTAGTCGTGGCGCTATCACCGTGCCATGGCTAGGTCGGGGTCGCAGGCTCGATGAGGACGGAGCGGTGAGACACAGGTGCTGGTGCCGAGCCCGGCTAGCACGGACGTGGACGGAATCGCTGTCAGTCGGAGGCGGAGGCGCGACCGGCAGAGAGTTAATCCGCGGCTGGCTGGAGAGGTAGCGGCAGTCCGTGACTTCGAAGAGGCCGCTGCCGGCGGCTGCTAGGTCCTATGCGGCGCGGAGGGAAAGAGGCAGGGCGGGGAAGGCATAGAACAGGGAAGGAGGAGCGGCGCTGCTCGCTTTATAGCTGCACTGGCTAGGGCTTCCCCGAGTGGACGGTGGATGGCCTCGGCGTTAGTACCCTCGGCCACGCAGCGTGCATCCAGCGGGGCGGGTAGGTGGCTGGGCTCGGGAGATTCCAGAAGAGAACGAGCTGGCGCTGGTTCGCGCTGCAATTCGCGATGCAGGGCACGGCTCCACAGGGCCCGTGCTCTCGTCATCGTGTACGACGCAGGCAGGATTATGCGGCTCCAGGCGATAAAGAGAAACGGCTCGACGTTGCAGGGTTCGTTGTGGAGCGCCTGGGGCTCCTCGAAGCGTGTGCGCCTATGCCGCGGGTCCCACGGCCTCTGACGACGGGACGAAGGAAACAGGAGGCGGGGTCTTCGACGGAAGGAAGCGAAGAGGAACGACGTCTGCGGCTGAGGGCTAGGCCCGGTTTACGGCACCGCTTGGCTTGCGTCCGAGCGACGGAAGGGAGCGACTCCCTCACCTGCTGTCGCTGACGACTGGGGCCAGGGAAAACCCGTACAGGAGCATGCAAAAGCTGCGTTGGCTTGCTTCGTACGTGAGAATGGAGCGAGCGGCGGCGGCTCCTTCCAGCGCGTGCTGCGTACGAGAGACGCTTGGGTAGGAAGAGCTGGGCTGCGTTCCGTTACTTGCCCTGGCCAACAACGCCGTTTGGGCCTGCAGGCTACTGTCGAGCTGGCTAGCAGAAAAGAGGAAGGCCCGGCAGAGGGGCTGGGCTTCAATGCTTGTGGTTGGGGCATTTGTGCACGGACGTGTACATACACGTATATATATATATGACACAAGAGCATGCATGTAGGCAGCTCGTGCAACCTGCTGGCTGGCCGTGCGGCATTTGTGTACATATATACACGTATACACTTGACACAAGAGCATGCACAAGCTAGATAGTGCAGCTTGCTGGATATGAGATGCAGAAGAACGGTTTCCCATTTACGAATTATGAAACAAGGAATTTGATATGAGTTTCAAAGGGGATTTGAGAAAGGGAATTCCTAAAAGGATTAAGATGAATTTAACAGAGAACTCAGACGGATTAGAAGATGAGATTCGGGATGAAATTTCGAGGGGTTGATCAAGAGAATTTAAAATGAAATCTGAAAGAGGTCGAGTTAAAATCCAAGGAAAATTGAGAAGGGGTTCATGAGCTTGGAGATGAATTTAGAAAGGATGCGAGAGGATCTTGCTACGAGTTTGTGCACTGCGACACAAAATCTTGAACCACTAAAGAACTTCGGCACACTCCTACAAACAAATCTAAATCCATGCAACGATTCATCAGTGAGTTAGGCTCGGGTTTGACCTAGAACTATATGCTTCACACACTTGCAGCAAAAAATTTAAAAAGCTGTATTTTTGGTTACTCAAAAACCCAGGATGTTACATTAGCCCTGCTTTAAGCGGTAGAAGTCTGGTGATTTCCTGTCACCTGCGAGATGTAGGGATATTCATATATGGCACGGTTGGCTATATTTGCTATCATAGAAAAGAACCATGGGTTAATAAAATGAAATGAGACCGGGCGGGATGACGATAGTGAAGCAACAAGGCATGGAGGTCTTAGGTGTGGATCTATCCGTCTGAGTTGTTTAAGAACCGATTTGCTATATGTTCTTGAGTCATGTTGAACGCAGTCTAACACTTAGTTGGCCGGATAAATCGTTCCGACCGTAAATCCGAGTAATACAGTTCAGGCCGGGAATCGAAGGGTAGGTCGCATCTTGGAGGTAGTAAGGATGTGCTTGAGAACATTGGCATAAGATCAAGGGGGGTTAAAGTCCCTATCATCCTGGCAGAGTGTTGCCCTTGGAGATGCAGCATCAGTTGAACCCGCGCTTTCCTAAACGATACCAAAGGTGACCTGAGCAGCCCTCGCTAGGCGTGTCTCGGTGAGTGTTAGAAATACCCCTCCCGGTTAGTGAGCACATGACTTGAGCAGCGGTAATGTAGATTCCATTAAATTGAACGGATGGTTAATTGGATAACGATGGAAAGGTTGCCTCATTTTATACCTGCTATGGTTAATATTGTTTGCTCCTAATCAAGTGAGTTCTCTAGTACAGGTGCTAATATAGATGACAGGTTAATGATGATTAACTTGATGCTTAAGCATTAATGATTCCTTACCTGGATTAAGCTTTTATGCAAAATGTTGTCAAGCTAGCCCACTTTACATCAGCCTTGCATGATCCTTAGTGTCACTTTATTTCTGGTTTTTGACGGGTAAGTCTAGCTGAGTACCTTGTCAAACTCAGGATTTTATCCCCACTTGTTGCAGATTGTGATGTATCATGGCGACTGCAAGAGTTGGTTGGCTCCTACCATAGAGGCAGAGTGTGATCATGGGCATGATCCTTCTAAGTTATCTTCTCTCTAATGCTTTTGTTGAAAGTCGATCTTGGTACTGGCATGTATTTGAAATAAGGGTATTGTTAGTTTCAAATTACTTTGCTTCCATTACTTTTGAACTTAAGTTATAATAACTACATTGAACTCCGATGTATATTGAATTACTTGTGAAATGGTTGTAACATGTGACTTGTTATGTTGAATCACTACAATCTTGGCTTGTATGTTGGTTGGTTTGAAATTCCTCGTGATTTTATTAGACTACCGGAGTTATATGGGCTCAAGTGCGAGAATTTGATCACTTCGGTGATTGTTTTGTACTTTTGCTCTTATAATTTGGATGGTTCCATGACAGCCCATGGATGACGTCCACAGCCTATGGGCGACGTGCTCGTCCATGCACCGCATCTATGGTGACCCTGCCGTCGGTCGGTGCGTGGCAATGGATTGGTGCAAACACGGGGCAAGGTCATCGAATGACCATGTCAACTACTTTGCCCTCCTTGCTAGGCTGACCAAAGTCGATAACCCGGAGGCTTGCTTGCTCAATGGGATACAAACCATATTCACAGAAAATCACAGCCCCTGGCCATGCCTCGACTATCTCACTCGCACCGCCAATGATAGGCATAATGTGGTGGCCTATCTGGTCGCCATATTCCTCATAGGCACAATGGCGGTGCCCGTGACAACAACACAGTGAGGTGATACATAAGACAGGTCGAGGGCAAGGAAGAATCGCTGGCAGCGGCGGCGAGTGATGGCGGCGGACCAACGAGTAGGTGGCTAAGCAATAAGGGGTGTCAGCTGTGCCGCGAGGCAGCCACGAACGTGATCCACGAAATGACGTGGTGGCACAACAAGTGGCTGTCGCCGTTGGCAGCATAGGTGCGCGGCGATCTTTCATGCATAGGCGGCGACTATGGCATTCCAAAAGGATGGGAACCAAAGACTCTATTTTGCAGTGAAGACTGTAGGCTTTGCCATAAAATTATTTTGTTCAAAAATGCAATTGGAATAGGAAACTAATTCACTCTTTATATGTGAGAGTGAATTATTAGTTAGGTTTTGATTTTCTGTATAAGAGTTCTACTACAGTACTCTTCAACATAAGTGTTCTACTACAGTACTCCGTAATTCAATATATAAGTATTCTACTATGAATTAGTTAGGAAACTACTCCGTAATTCAATAAAAGTGTTCTACTACAGTACTCTTCACGCTACTAACACTGAATCACTGTATGAAATGGCGACGAGAGCTGTCACACCACCGAGAATTGATGTCTAGTTCCATATTTATTGCATAACAGAGTTCGTCTGATCAAGTCTTGCATCACATCTTTTTATGAGGAATTAAATTAAAAGCCAAGCAAAAGACAGTACATGTGACCACGTCCCTTTATTAAAAGTCAAGCAGATGAGCTATTGGTGTTGAAATGTTATTGTAACACCACCATAAGACATGTGCGCACCAAACAAATAATTCAATTTGCAAACAAAACAAAGATGGCACACTAGTTTAGCTGAAATAATGACAACATCCATCATTGAGAAAATTAACATGTCCATAGACAAGCAAACAACATTGGTCCATTTAAAATGCATGATAGAGAGATACATCAAATGTAGCTTTATTTACTACTCTGCTAATGAATCCAAGAACAAGGGAACATAAGGAAGATAGTATGGTCTGCAGATGGACTCTTTTTTAATGGTACGTCTACCATACCAAAAGACACGGGCAGAGATGACATGAACTCATATGTGGTCCATGTCATATGCGATGATTGTTCCATCCTCCCCAATAAAGAAAATCAAATTCTATTATGGGGTAATCACTATGCACTTGTGAACAAAATCTAGGTAACCAAATCTAATATTAATCCTTACAAATAGGATCTGCATGGTGACCGTATGCTTCAATATCCAATTATCAGTACCATAGTCTTCAAGGATCTAGATTGAAAGTTTGGAATCATTGGGACCATCAATAGTACATACACACAAGTGACCCTGAGCTTGATGCATGGAGTGTTAAAAACCACTAGGCCTATCAATTGACCTCCAAGTGTTTCCCTCCATATCCACAACAAGTATCATAGAGTACTCCCCAGAGTGCCCCATAATGTGCAGACAACTGTTAAGAAACACACTTGGTTGTCGGTAAAATGTCACATCAGTATGCTCGCCCCATTCAGGTCCTTGTAGATCCATGTTGCAGTTTGAGATAAGTAGATCTCCACACCTGCACACATAGCCTCGACATCCACATATTCAATCACATGGAAGTACGAGGAGCCTGTCGGATCGAACCCCAAGTGAGCCTCACCAACAGCATGGCCAACATCATGGGTGCTAGGCGACAGACTTTTAAACTTTTGGGTTATTTGATTGCAAACGACATAGTGGTATCCATTAGCCCCAAGGCACCTATATAGGATGAGGCCATTGCAGCAATCTAAGATAGCTACATTGTCAATATTGAAGGGCAAGAATTCCTAGGAGGGGGCGTACACTAGGGACGACACTGGTGAAGTTTCGATTGTCGTTCTCACTGTCGTAGAAGAAGACAGCCACAGAGTGGGGTGGCACCTGATGGTTGTCGGAGATGAGGCGGTTCTAGGAGCGATAGACACATTTGCAGGAGAACAAGGAGCGGACCAGGAGGTGGCAGAGAATGTCAAGAAGGAGATTGTCTGTGAGGCTAGCCATTGCATTCCTCTGGTTAGGGGCTGCCTCCATTTCAAAGAGCCTGCGACAAAGATCCATTCCTTACTAACAAGATCTAAAGAGGAAAATAATCTAACAAAGATCTATCAGTGAAGTGCGAAAGCATACCCTTGCCTTTAGATATAGCGGTGGTGCAACACAAGGCGTGCAATGGTTCACACAAATTGCGAAAGGAACAATGCGCCGGTCGTGCGGGAGGTGGCAGCGGCGCGGCGTGAGGCGTGCAATGGAGGGAGGAACAATGCACCAACCTTGAAGATGGAGAAGTGGAATGGTGATACAACTGTGTTGTGAGTAGCTAGGAAATGAGGAAATAACACGCTAAATTTACTATAGCCAATAGACCAAACAGTTGTGTAGGGCCAGCAGCCAGAACGCCTATCCAGTCGGCTCGGCATTTCATGCGATGGAGAAAATACCACTGCTGCATCTACTATTAACCCATGGGTGGTAGAAGTTTCAACTGCCAGTTTCCTTCATCAGGAGGCCTCGGTATCGGTCCAACCGGCTGTGGAAGTAAAACACAGTCGCTTCTATTGCTATGGCAGTGAAAGTGGCAATAGTGATAAGTCAATCTATAGTAGTGGCATAATTGAGTTGGCATTGTTGCTACCGTTGGTGACAACATTAGTTTAAAGGGCATTTTCAGCAATGAAGATTATCAAAACTGAATTACGCAACAAGATGTCTGATGCTTGGCTTAATGTTAATGGTGTGCTACATTGAGCAAGAGATATTTAAAGGAATTGATCTCGAGAAAATTAAGAAAGCATTCTAGAAGAAGAAAGATAGGAATGTACAATTACCTAGATCTCCTAGAGGCAACTAAAGCTTCATTGTCACTTGGTTTGTCTCTTGATTTCACATGCACCTTTTTAGTATTCTTCTTTAATGTTAGATTTCTTCTATATATTATTTATATACTTTTGTTTGTATATTTCTTGCTTGATGAATGAAAATCATTAAATTTTACATGTATACAAAGCAACATTAGTTTTAAACCTTATGCTACTTAAGTAGCTATATTCTCTCGTTCAGCATCCCGCCACACGTCAATTTAATTAATTCCTCCGCCCTCCTCGTCTCCTCAATCAATCATCGGCCATTGGCCATCGTCCATCATGGATTGGTACTGGTGCTTCACCGTATGGGCCCTAGCCTGAGTGTCGCCTTCGTCAATTCACCCGAGCGCCCGCCGCCCAAGTGAATGAACCAGCAAACTGCAAACAGTGGATAGCAGGACAGGGCAACACTCATACTCCTTTCTCCGTCCAATTCCATCAGGGATCAGCCAATCAAGGTAATTTAATTTATTCTATTGTTTATTGTATTTGTTGGAATGTTGGATAATTAATTAATAACTTGTCTAATTTTCTGGTTGATTAATTTCTGAACCATATTATTGACAGAACATGGATCTAAAAGAAAAGGGCAAGGTCAATACCAAAAGGCTCAAAACAAAAGGTAATAAGGTATATTGTAATCTCATAGAGTTATAGATGGCAAATTAGATACATAAAACTAATTGAAATTTGTGCTTATAAATACTAATACACTTTAGTTAATGATTGGTGTGGTCGAATGCAGATTTGAGGACTTTTTGGTCTGGTGGCGGCACCTCCAATTTTTCTCCCCGTGAAGCTGCAGCAACAAATGTTCCATATGTTGAAGACCAAGGAGGAGAGGAAGATGACTATAACTCAAATGCTGAGTTTGAACATGCTGTGTATGCAATGGAAGAGGAGATGGAAAGGGATAGGGCAACCATACAAGCAGAAGAGGAGATTGAAAATCATATACAAGTTTAATTGGTAATCATATTTTTATTGACAACTTTATTAATAATGATCTACTTAACTAATTATATAATACTATCATTTATGTTTTAGGTTTGTGAACCAAAAAGGAAAAGTAGTTGAAAGATTTTTAGGCATCAAATATGTTACGGAACCGTCCAAATTATAAGAGCACAAGTACAAAAACAAGCGCTGAACGCTCAAATTTTCGAACTTGAGCCCATATAATTCCGGTAGTCAATCGAAATCACGAGAGATTTCAAACCAACTCGATCACAACCAAGATCGTACTTCAACATAACACATCACACGTACATTTCACAAATAGTTTGGTAAGAGCTTACAACACACCAGAGTCGCAATTATTACAAAACAGGTTCTGAAAGTAGCGGAAGCATAAGTTACACTCACACTTAGTTTAAATACGACTCCTAGTCTTACAGATCACATTCCTACAAAAGCATTAAGGAAAGTAGACTAAAAGACAATCACGCCCAAGTGATCTAGTCCTTGTCACCCACCGGGTGGAGGCAGTTCTTGCAGAAGCCCTGGTAAAGCATGTCATTTGCAATAGGAGGGAATAAACCCTAAGTACGAAAATATACTCAGCTAGACTTTTCTTAAGTGCAAGGAGGGAATAAACCCTAAACCCATCGAAACAGAAATAAACGACACCAAGGATCATGCAAGGCTTTTCTTAAGTGGAGCTGGCTGACATCTCATTTGCAGAAAAGCATAAGTAGTAGTAACTATTTTAACCTGTGCTAGCAGTTATTTTTAGCATTAACCTATCATCTATCTTAGCACCTGTGCTAAACAATCATCTGATTATTAAGCAAACAATAATAACCATAGTAGGTATAAATTGAGGTAACATTTAAATCATCATCCAATTAACCATCTGTTCAATTAATTGAATCTACGTTGCCACTGCTCAAGTCAAGTGCTCACTAACCGGGAGCAACGGCGATTCGAATCGAGTTCCTATCCAGCTGGAGGGTATTTCTAACACTCACCGAGACATGCCTCGTGAAGGCCGCTCAATTCACCTTTGGTACAGTTCAGAAATCATGAGTTCGACTGATGCCGCATCCCCAAGGGCAACACTCTGCTAGGTGACAGGGACTTTAACCCCCCTTGGTCTTACGCCAATGTCCCCAAGCACATCCTTACTTCCTCTAGAATGCACACTTGACCCTCTGATTCCCGGCCTGCACTGTATTACTTGGCTTCGCAGTCGGAACGGCTTATCCGGCCAACTAAGTGTTATACTGCGTTCAACATGACTCAAGGACGTACAACGAATCGGTCCTTAAATGACTCAGACGGGCATAGCTTCGCACCGAAGAAGTGAAGTGTCTTGCAGCTGCACTATCGAACTCCCGCCCGGTCTCAATTCATTTTCAGCATGGTTCTTTTCCATGATAGCAAATATTACCAACCGTGACCCACTTCAACCTAAAGCTCACAGATGACAGGAAATCACCCGACTTCTACCACGCTAAGCAGGGCAAACAATAACACGTGCCTAAACTTTAATTGGGATTCAAGTTTGATATCTGGACAAGGATGGATATAATGCAGCAAGTGTTTCACTCAACTCCTATAACTTAATGCAATAAACAAGTAAAAGTACTCAAGGATATGTATATAAAAGTTAGGTTAGCATGTACCGGGGCTTGCCTTTCAGAAAGGATGAGGGACGGTGATCCGAGCACTCGGGCAGCTCCTCAACGGCGCTTTCTTTGCTTGCCGGCACCGCGGTTTCCTCCAGCTGCTCCTGCTCCTCCTCCTGAAGTGCTGCCTCGAACTCTAGAAGCATCACCCCCTCCGGAACACCTATTGCATGGATGCATAGAAAAATTTCATGGATACATAAGAATGAATGCACATACTCAATGAATGCAATGTGAATTGCAGCAACAACTTAACACTCTATTCAAATCACTTTAACAATACGTGCAAATCTCTTCTCCGGTAGAGAAGTACTTACCAAGTCTACGCAACCCAATGTATAGTTGTTCTTCCTCAGTTAATGACCTAACACCTAAACAACCAATAAGAGCAAGTCACTTAAGCTTATCACAAACCTAAACCAATTTCAACAACACAGAAATCTGGACAGCAGCTCGGTTTTTTAACCATAACTAGAGATCTATAAATCCAAATTATACGATACAAGACAATCTAGAAAGCTTATAAAATGCTCTACAATTTATTTTCAGACCTAAGGACCTAATTCCCAAGTTTACCTACTCGAATTCTTAAAGATCGAGAAATCTGTCCTCTCCATACAGAGAGCAGCCATTTCTGGACAGCAACTTCAAACTACTAGAACTCCTAAACTACTTGGCCAAATGCCACCAAATTTTGACACAAACTAGCTCAAAAAGTTTACTACAACTTTGGTATTCATAAGATTCCTAGAAAACACCTTTATCAAGACCCAATTCCAAATATGCTACGAACTGTTCAGAAGGCCTAGAAATGTTAAAATTAAATATTTTCTTATGTGCCAAACCAACCTTTTGGCCCAACCAATGGCACTACTAGTTCACACATGACATACAACCACCAGAAAGTAAGGTATGCTAACCCAAATCATTTATTTTAATCCCTTTCTTAATTTAATTAGTTAATTAAGTGGGAAAATAAACTTATATACAAACTAATCAGAAAATTCTACAAAAATTGTAAGGGACCCTATACACTATCAGTAGACTACTATAAAAATTTGAGCTAAAGTTTCCCTTAGGAACTCCCTACACAAAATTCACAAGCCAGCAAGGCTGATTCTAGCATAATTAAGAAATCCTATTGACAAGTATAAAACAATAGAAATAATATTTTTCCTAGCAATCCTAAGGTACCATGATTGTGTCCAAATAATTTCATGATTATAGGACTTATAGAAAAATTATGAAAATTCATTCAATCATCTCCTATTATAAAATGACAAAGGCATAATTTGAAAACTACTCAAGCACCGACCTTCAAATTTTTACCAGAGCTAGTATGTGCCTAGAACAGTATACTCACAAAATTTCATAATTTTTGGAGCACTAGAACTCATGTTATAAAATTAATAATTTTGCATCCAATTTAAAACACATTTCAAATGTCTAATTAATTCTTCTAGAATTAAACAATACATGTACATTTTATATTTTTCCTAAATACAACACTTTATTCAGAACCTAATAAACTTGGAATCACCTCAAATGGATCTACAAATCTTGAGATACGGATTTTACAAAACCAGCATTCAATCTGTGAAAATAATAAAAGAAAAACAAAAATGAAAACCCTAAACCAGATACCGGGCTGACCTGCTACCCCGGCGCGGCCCGCTGCCTCATGCGGCTTACTCAGCCAGCGTGGCCCACTTGGCCTGTGTGGCCCGTGTCGGCCTCCTACCGCACCTGCGCTGACAAGGGGGGCCCACCGGCCAGCGGGACAGCGAGTAGGGGAGGTGGAGGCAATGGCAAAGCTCGCCGCTGGCGAGCCGGCTGGCGAAGCCAAGGCCACCCTCATGCTCTCCACTCTATTCCGAACTGAGGGCTGTACTACGGTGGCCCTAGGTGTGGCTAGGGGTGCTTGTTGCTGGTCAAGGCGGATGGCGAGGCTCTGGTGGCGGTGTGCCAGCGACGGCGAGCCTCCACCACCTCGGCTAAGCCTAGTAGGAGCTTCACGAGGTCACCAGGGAGCCAAAGGAGAGGAAAGGGGAGTATGGTAAGGGTCCTAGCTACCCCAACCACGGTGGCCTCGAACTCCAGCGAGGTCCCACACATGGCCGCGGTGGCGGAATTGCTGAATGCGCCCTCACCTTGCGACGATAGGTTCCATGGAGGGGTGGAGAAGCTAGAGGAGGTGATGGTGAAGCTTGGTGCAGTGGATTTGGGCAATGGCATGGTGATGGCAGTGCATGAGCAGGGAGGAGCTGCGGCAGCAATGGCGGCCAGCTCCTCTGACTCGGCGAGCACACAGAGGGAGAAGAGGGGAGAAATGGAGTGAGGGGCGAGCGGTCGGCTTCGTGGCGGCCTTGAGGCGCTCGCAACCTAGCCGGTGGACCCGCGGCTGGCGTACAGGCACCACGGCATGCCCATGTGGCGGTCATGGCGTGAGGCCAGTCGGCCATCCCCCCCCCTTCGTTCGGTTTGAGTTGCAACACTTGCAATAGTGCGTTGCAACATTGCAACAAAACGAAACCACAAATAACAGCACATTCTTTGTCCTATATCTCATGATCCAGGCCGAATCACGAGGTGGGCCAATTGACAAAGTTGGATATTGAGAAATTCTCTAAAACTTTGTTTTACTGAGTAAAGTCCGGATCGGCATGGTTGGAGAGATACAAGGCAAAGAACAGAAACTGGTTTAGAAGATAACAGGAATCCAGCAAGGCAGAAAAGCTGAATTTTGAAATGGTTAGAGGGAGATTCATAAGATGACCCAAAAATAAATTTGGTAGCTGATAAAATTTTCCACAACTTTACTATAGGTGACTTTGACAGATTTGGAGTCTAAGATGGACATTTTGGCCATTTCAGCAAATGTACATCTCAAATTACTAGGGAAACAATAGCCCAACTGACTAGTGGGCCACTTTTGAGGGTGCTCTGGTCATTTAATGAGATGGCCATATTGCAACTTTTAGTCCCTAACAAGTTTGCTACCACTTTGTTTAATTCATGCAAGATCTCTAGGCTAGACTTTTTAAACATTCAAACAAAACACTATATAGGTCAACACCTAGTCAATAGCACTTAGGAGGGCAAATTAGTCATTTTGGTCAACATGAACAGTGATCCACTAATTACCCTAAGTGTAGTTAAGGTCTATTAGGACATAATTAACCACTCTACACATTGGCTACACACTTTTCCAAGTGTCACATAAGTTGAAACAAGCAAAACAAGCATTTCATCCAAAATGTTTAACTACCATGTTGCATATGTTTCAAGCCCTTGTTGCAACAATTAAGCTTGTCATGCTATGCTAACAACATTGCCATGTTTCAATGTATGAGATACTCATGTTACATCTACATGTTGCACCAACCGCATTTCATAAGCCAACTAATATGAAACAAGCACAATTTAGTATGTTGCATACTCATGTTGCAATTCAAACAAATGCATGAATGAGATGAATGATGCTCATGCTTATGAAATGCAAGTGCAAAAGTGGAAGCCAAACACCTGGGGTGTTACAAAACATGTCAAAGAGACAACCTCAGAAGCATTAAAGACAACATTGGTTTCAGTACTTGGTGAGCATGGGCTATATATTGGAAACCTACAAGGGCAAGGGTACGATGGGGCTCCTAATATGAGAGGAGAATTTAATGGCCTTTAGAAGTTGATTTGTGACCTATGCTTTCTATATACATTGCATTGCACATCAATTGCAATTGGTTGTTGTTTTCGTATCAAGGTGTTGCTCATCTATTGAGGATTTCTTTGAATATGTTGCCATGATTGTGAACACCACTACTTCATCTTGCTAGAGGAAGGATTTATTGCTAGACAAGTAGCGCAAAATTCTTTTGGATAAATTGAACAGTGGCTAGATTTCCTTAGGAAGGGGAAAGCGTCAGGAAACATCTTTGGCTAGACTTGGAGATACAAAATGGGGTTCTTATTACAATACTTTACTTCGTATCGAGTTAATATGGGATTCAGTCACTGAAGTTCTAGAATTGTGCATCAAGATGTGTGTAATCCATATACGGCAGGAGGTTTATTGGAAATTATGGAGTCTTTTAGCTTTGTGTTGATCATGAAGATGATGCTGAAAATCCTATGCATCACAAATGATCTGTCTCTTATCTTGCAAACGAAGGATCAAAATGTTGTTCAACCAATGTCTTTGGTTATTGATGCGAAAACACATTTGATAAATTTGAGGAACAATGGTTGGGAGCCACTACTCGAAGAAGTCACAAAATTTTGTAATGCAAATGATGTTCTAGTACCAAATATGAATGATGCAGTACCAAGGTGGGGTAGATCAAGAAAAGGGGGGCGGAACAACATCACTCAAGATCATCACTTTCGTGTTGATACCTTCTATGCTGCTATAGATGCTATTACCACCGAGTTTGATCATCGATTTAATGAGGTGTCTTCAGAATTATTGGTTTACTTTTCTTGTCTTGACCCAAGAGACTCCTCTAAGTTTGATGTGGACAAGCTTGCTTGCCTTATATATATATATATATATATATATATATATATATATATATATATATATATATATATATATATATATATATATATATATATATATATATTCTAATGATTTCTCCCATTCTAATCAGGATGATATAAAAAATCAACTTGAATTATTTATTATTCATGTGAGAAGACTCAAGGCATTTAGAGATTGTCATGATCTTGTAAGCCTAGCAACAAAAATGGTTGAACTTGACAAACATACTATATTTCCATTGGTTTATCACCTAATTGAGTTGGCATTGCTACTACCAGAGGCGATAGCATCAGTTGAAAGGGCATTTTCATCAATGAAGATTATCAAAACTGAATTACGCAACAAAATGTCTGATGCTTGGATTAATGTTAATGGTGTGCTACATTGACCAAGAGATATTTAAAGGAATTGATCTCGAGAAAATTAAGAAAGCATTCTAGAAAAAGAAAGATAGGAATGTGCAATTACCTAGATCTCCTAGATGCAACTAAAGCTTCATTGTCACTCGGTTTGTCTCTAGATTTCACTTGCACCTTTTTTTGTATTCTTCTTTAATGTTAGATTTCTTCTATATATTATTTATATATTTTGTTTGTATATTTCATGCTTGATGAACGAAAATCATTAAATTTTACATGTATACAAAGTAACATTAGTTTTAAATCTTATGCTACCTAAGTAGCTATATTCTCTAGTTCAGCATCCCGCCACACCTCAATTTAATTCCTTCCTCCACCTTCCTCGTTTCCTCGATCAATCATCAACCATTGGCCATCGCCCATCATGGATCGGTAGTGGTGCTCTGCCATCCTGGCCCTGGCCTGAGCGTCACCTGAGCCATTGCCCAAGTGAACGAACCAGCAAACTTCAAACAGGGGACAACAAGACAAGGCAACACTCATACTCCTCTCTCTATCCAATTCCATCAGGGATCAACCGATCAAGGTAATTTAATTTATTCTATTGTTTATTGTATTTATTGGAATGTTGGGTAATTAATTAATAACTTGTTTGATTTTCTGGTTGATTAATTTCTAAACCATATTATTGATAGAACATGGTCCAAAAGAAAAGGGCAAGGTCAATACCAAAAGGCTCAAAACAAAAGGTAATAAGGTATATTGTAATCTCATAGAGTTATAGATGGAAAATTTGATAAATAAACCAAATTGGAATTTCTGCTGATAAATCCTAATACACTTTAGTTAATGATTCGTGTGGTCGAATTCTGATTTGAGGACCTTTTAGTCTGGTGGTGGCACCTCCAATTTTTCTCCCCATGAAGCTGCAGCAGCAAATGTTCCATAAGTTGAAGACCAAGAAGGAGAGGAAGATGACTATAACTCAGATGCTAAGTTTGAACAGGCTGTGTATGGAATGGAAGAGGAGATGGAAAGGGATAGGGCAACCATGCAAGCAAAAGAGGAGATTGAAATCATATATAAGGTTAATTTGTAATCATATTTTTATTGACAACTTTACTAATGATCTAGTTAACTAATTATATCATACTATCATTTATGTTGTAGGTTTGTGAACCAAAAAGAAAAAGTAGTTGAAATATTTTTGGGCATCAAACATGTCAAAGAGGCAACCTCACAAGCATTAAAGATAGCATTGGTTGAAGTACTTGGTTAGCATGGGCTATATATTGGAAACCTATGAGGGCAAGGGTGTGATGGGGCTTCTAATATGACAGGAGAATTTAATGACCTTCAGAAGTTGATTCATGATGAGAACCCATATGCTTTGTATATACATTACTTTGCACATCAATAGCGATTGGTTGTTGTTTTTGTCTCAAGGTGTTGCTCATCTATTGAGGATTTCTTTGAATATGTTGCCATGATTGTGAACACCACTACTTCATCTTGCAAGAGGAAGGATTTATTGCTAGACAAGCAACGCAAAATTATTTTGGATAAATTGAACAGTGGGCAGATTTCCTCAAGAAGGGGGAAGCATCAAGAAATATCTTTGCCTATACTTGGAGATACAAAATGTGGTTCTCATTACAAGACTTTACTTTGTATCGAGTCAATATGGGATTGAGTCGCTTAAGTTCTAGAAATTGTGCATCAAGATGTGCGTAATCCATGTAGGGCAGGAGGTTTATTGGAAATTATGGAGTCTTTTAGCTTTGTGTTCATCTTGAAGATGATGTCAAAAATCCTACGCATCACAGATGATATTTCTCTTATCTTGCATAGGAAGGATCAGAATGTTGTTCATGCAATGTCTTTGGTTATTGATGTGAAAACACTTTTGATAAATTTGAGGAACAATGGTTGGGAGCCACTATTTGAAGAAGGCACAAGATTTTGTAATGAAAATGATATTCTAGTACCAAATATGAATGATGTAGTACCAAGGTGGGGTAGATCAAGAAAAGGGGGGCAGAACAACATCACTCAAGATCTTCACTTTCATGTTGATACCTTCTATGCTGCTATAGATGCTATTACCACAGAGTTTTATCATCGGTTTAATGAGGTATCTTCAGAATTGTTGGTTTGCTTTTCTTGTCTTCACCCAAGAGACTCCTCCAAATTTGATGTGGACAAGATTGCTCGGCATACAGAGATACATATTGTAACAGAACCGACCAAATTATAAGAGCACAAGTACAAAAACAAGCACCGAAGCGCTCAAATTTTCGAACTTGAGCCCATATAATCCCGGTAGTCAATCGAAATCATGAAGGATTTCAAACCAACTTGCTTACAACCAAGATCGCATCATTCAACATACAACATCATACGTTACATTTCACAAGTAGTCCAAAATAAGTTTACACACACGAAGTCGCAATTATTACAAACCAAGTTTATAAAGTAGCGGAAGCATAACACACGCATTAGTTCACATACTACTGCCAGTCTTAATGATCAACCACCCGCAAAAGCATCAGGAAAGTACATAAAAGATGATCACGCCCTAGTGATCTAGTCTTCGTCACCCGTAGGGTGGAGACAAGTTTTGCAGAAGCCTTGGTAGAGCATATCATCTGCAACAGGAGGGAATAAACCCTGAGTACTGGAATGTACTCAGCTAGACTTACCCGTCAAAAACCAGAAATAAGATGACACCAAGGATTATGCAAGGCTTACACAAAGAGGCTAGCTGACACCATATTTTGCATAAAGGCATAAGTAATGGAAACTCTTATAATCTGTACTAGCAGTTCTTTTTAGCATTTACCTGTCATCTATCTTAGCACCTGTACTAAGCATGCACTTGATTATAATTAAACAATTATCAACATTATATCCAGAGCAGGTATAAATTGTGGCAACGTTGTATCATTCACTTAACCATCTGTTCATTTAATGAGATCTACGTTGCCGCTGCTCAAGTCAAGTGCTCACTAACCAGGAGCGACGGCGATTCGAATCGAATTCCTATCCAGCTGGAGGGGTATTTCTAACACTCACCGTGCAGACCCCTACCAGGGTCGCATAGTCCACCTTGTCATATGATTCAGGAATCGCGGGTCCGAATGATGTCGCTACCCCAAGGGCGACACTCTGCCAGGTGATAGGGACTCTAACCCCCTCTTGGTCTCACGCCAATGTCTCCAAGCACATCCTTTCTCTCCTCCAAGAAGCAACCTACCATTCGATTCCCGGCCTGAATCACATTACTCGGCTTCGCGGTCGGAACAGCTTATCCGGCCAACTAAGTGTTAGACTGCGTTCAATATGACTCAAGGACGTACAGCGAATCGGTCCTTAAACGACTCAGACGGGCATAGCTCCACACCCAAGACGTGAAGTGTCTTGCGGCTGTACTATCGAACTCCCGCCCGGTCTCAATTTCATTTTAAAGCATGGTTCCATCCACGATAGCCCTAAAGCCACTCGTGACTCTTTCCTACATCTCGCGGATGATCGGAAATCACCTGACTTCTACCGTACTAAGCAGGGCTAAGCATTGATACGTGCCTAAACCTAAATTAGGATTTAAGTACGATATCTGGGCAAGGATAGGTATAATGCAACAATTGTTTTCATACAACTCCTACAACTTAATGCATTAAACAATTAAAAATACTCAAGATAGATTTATAAATTGATGGGTTCAGCATGCAACGGGGCTTGCCTTTTAGAAAGGTCGAGGGCCGATGGTCAGGACACTCAGGCAGGTCTTCTGCAGGAGCTTCGTCGCCGGTTGGTTCCTCAGGCTGCTCCGGCTGGTCCTGGACTTCCTCCGGAATCACTTGCTCAAATTCGAGGAGCGTTACCCCCTCCGGAACTCCTATTGCATGAGTGCACAATAATTATCATGGATGCATAATGGGTGCAACATGCTCGGAATGAAATGCATTTCAGCAATAAAAGTACTCTATTCAAGTCACTTCATCAAGACGTGCAAATCTCTTCTCCAGTGGAGAAGTACTTACCTAATTTACCCAACCTAAGATATAGCTATTCTTCTTCGGTTAAGGCCCTAGCACCTAACAATTACAAGAGTAGCATTACTTAGGTTACCACATCCAACACCAAAATACCACAGTAAGACACCCTGGACAGCAGTTCAAAGATTCTAACATAACTGAAGATTCCTAACTCCAAAAGATATGATCTAAGACAATCTGGAAAGCTTAAGAAATGAACTACAATTCATTCTCAGATCTCAACCCTAAATTCCTAAGTTTTCCATGTCAAATTTCATAAGTTCCAGAATCTGTTCTCTCTAAACAGAGAGTAGCAATTTCTGGACTGTCACTTTAAACAGAAATAACTCCTAAACTACTAAGCCAAATTTCCCAAATTTTGACACAAGCTAGTTTATCAAACTTACTACAACTTTGGTATTTACAAGTTTTCCAGCAACCACATTTATCAGAGGTCAAACCTAGAAATACTACCAGCTGTCCAGAAAACCTAGAATTGCAACGATTAAATATTTATTTATGTGGCAAACATCCCTTAAGGCCAAACTAATGTTACCACCAGTTCACATAGGTCACAAAAACACCAGAAAGTAAGGTTTGCCTACCTAAAATATTTATTTATACTCATTTCTTAATTTACTTAAGTCATTAAGTGGAATTTTAAACATATATGTAAACTGCTCCTAAAATTCTACAAAAATTACAGGAGACTCTATGAACCAAAAAGAGACCACTGTAAAATTTTGAACTAAATTTATTTAAAGAAACTCCCTAAACAAAATTCACAAGCCCAAAAGGCTGATTTTTGTATAATTAACAAATCATATTAAAAAGTGTCAAACAACAGATTTCAAAATTTTCTTGGACACTTTAGGGTACCAAGACATTCTCCAAAAAGTTGTAAGAACATTGCACATGTAGAAAAATTACTAAAATTCATTTAAGTATTTCCTAAAATAACAAGATAGCATTATAACTTGAAAAGTACTTAAGCACTACTGCCCAAATTTTTACCAAAGCTAGAGCAAGTATAAATTAGCCTACCCACCAATTTTCATAAATTTTGGAACACTGAAACTCAAGATATGATTTAAACAAGTTTGCATGCAATCTAAAACATATTTCAAAAACCTATTTAAATCTCCCAGAAACTAAACATCACATAACCAATTCATATTTTTCTAAAATACTACACACCATGTAGATCCTAACAAAATTTATCTCATAATTTTTTTAGCAAGTAAAACCCTAAATATACATTTTCCAAATCTTATCTAAAACTGTGACAGAATAAATAAAAATGAAATAAATCTTATTTGTTACTGGGCCGGCCCGGGAAAAGACGCGGCCCATGACGCACGCGCGACCTGCTCGGCCATCCCGCCCGCGCGCGGCACCTGAAAGGCGGGGTCCCACGGTCAGTGACAGAGGGACAGCGGAACAGCGACCGCGAGCTCCGGCGAGCTCAAGCTCGTCGGAGGGAAACTCGCCTGCAAAACCGAACCCACCCACGCGTTTCCCGTCCCGTGGCGCTTCGATTTGTGCAAGTGGGAGAGCTTAGGTTGGAGCGGGAGAGGTTCGCCGTCGTGAGCGGCGGCCGGTGAGGGTCGGGTGATGGTGTGCCGTCGCTGGTGAGGCCGCACGGCCATACCTAAGCTCGGTACGAGCTACACTACACCCAGCGCGGACCGATTGAGGTTGAAAAAGAGGGTTGGAAGGGGTCCTAACTACCCCGGCCATGGAGCGCCCCTCTCCGGTAAGGAGGTCGCCCATGGTGGCAATGGCGGAGACGGCCCCAGTTGCTTACCACAGCCCGGCTCGCCATGTTAGGTGGTGGGAAGGCTTGCGGGTTAGGTGAGGAAGCTCCGAGCGGAGGGAATTGGACTCGACCGTGACGACACGGCGGTCGAACACGCCGCCGGTTGTGGCGGCGAGGAGGAGTGGCGTTTTTTCCGCCTCGGTTGCACACGGGAAAGAAAGGAAATGGCTGGGCGGTTTAGGCGAGGCAGCAGGGACATCTTCTACACGTTGGGCAGCTGGCCGCGATGCCAGGTCACACGCGGCACGTGGAGGGACACGCGGCGGCGACGGTCTGCCCCGGTCAGACAGCTCACTCTGATGTCTGACCGAACTGAATTCGAACCCTGCCTTGACCGACTGACGAGCCAAGTTCAACGATGATTATCTCCAAAACCGGTTCGAGTTAGGAGAAGATGATAACATCAAAATTATAGGGCTTCGTGAGGGCTACAACTTTGCTAATTGGCTCAAGAACAGATTCAGTTTGGATTTGAAACTACATAGCTCCAAAGTGGTGTACTTGGAAACTGAAACCTAGTTTCAGTCACTATGCCGACTGAAACCCAATTTTCTAGACACCATATCTCCTAAACCATTTAGAACTAGGTGATGGTGATGTTGGCAATGTTGTAGAGCTACATGAGTACTACAAAAGTGTCAACATGAGTTGGAGCTGGTTTGGTCTGGTTTGCAAACTACAAGCTTCCAAAGTAAGTCACAGTAAAACTGGAGGGACACTTTTGAGACTTAGAAAAATTCTAAGTGTTGAGACAGCCCCTCTAGCTGACTTGTGGGCCATTTTTGAGCATGTTCTGGCTAGTTTCATGAGATGGTCATATTGAGACTTTTGTTCCCCATAAAATTCCCTACAACTTTGCTTAAGGGTGCTCCTCCATGCAAGGTCTCTAAGCTATACTTTTTAATTGGTCAAACTAGAGCCTCCTAGGGCTAAATGCTAGTCAACTACACCTTAGAGGGCATTTTGGTGATTTTGGTCAACATGAACCTTGCTCCATTAGGGACCCTAAGTATAACTAAGGTGTTGTGAGATATAATTGGCTACTCTACCCTTTAGTTACACCAACTCCCTAGTGTCACATGATGTGAGTCAAACAAAATTCTAAAAACAATCACATTTGTTGCAACCACATAAAATAACATGAATGATGCATGCTTATGCTTATGCTTATGCAAATGCAATGCAATTATGGAGCTAAACACCTGAGGTGTTACAGCCCTCCCCCCTTATAAAAATCTCGTCCCAAGATTTAGAAAGCATACCATTTTTCATAGAATTCCTTATAACCATCCCGCAAATAGTCTTCCCGTTCCCATGTAGCGTCACTTTCACTACCCTGATTACTCCACATTACTTTATACCACTTAACCACTTTGCTTCTAGTCACTCGTTCCTGAGTATCGATCACTCGAACTGGCTTTTCTTCATAAGTTAGATCGGATTCCAGCCTGATATCTCCTAAAGGGACTCTTTCCTCAGGAACTCGAAGACACTTTTTGAGCTGAGATACATGGAAGACGTTGAATATGGCACTCATTTCAGGAGGTAACTAGATTTTGTACGCAATAGCTCCACTCTTGCCTATGATCGGGAAAGGACCCATGTATCTTGGCGCAAGTTTCCGCTTAACACCAAAACGTTAGACACTCTTCATTGGAGAAACTTTCAGATAAACGAAGTCTCCAACTTCAAACTCGAGTGGCTTTCTACGACGATCAGCATAACTCTTTTGTCTAGCTTGGGCTGCGGCCATATGTTTTTGGATGGTACGGACTTCTTCCTCAGCTTCCTCAACAAAAGCAATACCATAAAATCTCCTCTCACCAGCTTCTATCCAATTTAGTGGGGTTCTACACTTACGACCATACAAAGCTTCGAATGGGGCCATCTTAATACTCTCTTGGTAACTATTATTGTACGAGAATTCGGCTAGAGGTAACCATTTTTCTCAAGAACCCTTGGATGAAATGACACATGCCCGCAACAGATCTTCCAAGATTTGGTTAACCTGTTCCGTCTGTCCAGACGTCTAGGGGTGATAAGCAGAGCTTCTCACTAACTTGGTTCCTAGAAGGTGATGCAAGTGCTCCCAAAAGCGAGCAGTGAACTAGGGACCACGGTCAGATATGATAGTACGAGGTATCCCATGGAGCCGGACTATCTGATTGAAATACAACTCAGCATAGTCAGTAGGACGATAGTCTACTCGAACAGGAATGAAGTGAGCCGACTTGGTTAGGCGATCTACAATTACCCAGATGGAGTTTTGATTTTTGATAGTAGGAGGAAGTCCGACAATGAAATCCATACTTATCTCTTCCCATTTCCAACCTAGGATAGAAAGTGGTTGAAGTAACCCAGCTCTCATATGCACAGCTTTAACTCTACAGCTGGTGTCACACCTAGCCACATATGCAGCTATCTCTTTCCGCATCTTGGTCCACCAATAGTATGGGTTCAAATCATAATACATCTTATTGCTACCAGGATGGATGGACAACTTAGAGGAGTGTGCTTCAGACATAATATCATTTCTAAGCTCTCGATCCTTAGGCACAACTAACCTATCCTTGAACCATAGTACACCCTCTTCATCTACCCTGAATTGTGTAGTTTCTTGCTCTTTCATCTTGCGTTTTATGTGGAATACACCAGGATCAGTCTTTTGGAGCTCAATAATTCTGCTTTTGAGAGTACAACTAACACTGATGTTGTACAAGACTGCTGGATGTAGAAGGCGAGATCGATGAAAATCAGTTTCAACTAGGGAATGGCAATGAGACTTACGGCTTAAAGCATCCGCAACCACATTTGCCTTGCCCGGATGATAGTGCACTTGAAGGTTATAATCCTTAATCAACTCGAGCCATCTTCTTTGACGCATATTTAACTCGAGTTGGGTGAAGATGTATTTGAGGCTTTTGTGGTCTGTGTAGATATTGCAGACATTGCCCAGCAGATAATGCCGCCATACTTTCAAAGCATGAAAAACTGCGGCCAGTTCTAAGTCATGCGTTGGATAATTCACCTCATGCTTCCGAAGTTGTCGAGAGGTATATGCAATCACTCGGCCTTCCTGCATCAACACACCTCCCAAACCTATGCCTGAGGCATCACAATAAACATCAAATGGTTTCTCGATATCCGGTTGTGCCAAAACCGGAGCTAAGGTTAGGAGGGTTCGCAGTTGGTGAAAAGCCGCATCACACTCAGGAGTCCAGACAAACCTAGTGTCTTTTTGCAGCAACCGAGTCATTGGCTTGGCTATTTTGGAGAAATCCGGGATGAAGCGACGATAATAGCCAGCCAAACCAAGAAAACTTCGGACCTCATGAACCGAGATAGGAGCCTTCCAGTTCAGTACTTCTTGTACCTTCGCGGGGTCCACCATAATTCCTCCATCGGACAACACATGCCCAAGGAAAGGTACTTCTTGAAGCCAGAATTCGCACTTACTGAACTTTGCATATAGTTGATGTTCACGCAGTCTTGTGAGGACTATACGCAGATGTTCAGCGTGATCTTCCTCATTTACAGAATATATCAGGATGTCATCAATAAATACCACCACAAACTTGTCCAATTCGGGCATAAACACCGAATTCATCAAGTACATGAAGTGTGCGGGGGCGTTGGTCAAGCCGAAGGACATAACAAGATACTCATAAAGACCGTATCGGGTAGAGAAAGCTGTCTTGGGAACATCTTCTGGGCGGATTTTAATTTGATGGTAGCCAGATCTTAGATCGATCTTGGAGAAAACTTTAGCTTTAGATAACTGATCGAACAAGATGTCGATGCACGGTAGAGGATACTTATTTTTGACAGTGACTGCATTCAGAGGTCTATAATCTACACACATCCGTAAGGTCTGATCCTTCTTCTTTACAAAGATAGCAGGACATCCCCACGGAGACGAACTGGGACGAATCAACTCCTTCTTCAAAAGTTCATTCAATTACACCTTAAGTTCAGCTAACTCATTCAGAGGCATCCTATAAGGTCTCCTAGAGATGGGAGCCGTGCTAGGCAACAACTCAATTTTAAATTCCACATCCCGATCCGGAGGGAGTCCCGGCAAATCATCAGGAAAAACGTCCGGAAACTCATTCACTACGGGAATTTCGGCCAACGCCTTTGCTTGCACAGCATGAACTTCCCCAGACAAATCAACCTTTCTGGGAAGTTGTACCAGAAAACCCTTTTGATCTATAGGATCTCTGAGCATAACTACCCGAGTGGATGTATCAATGAGTACCCTATTCTGACTCATCCAATTCATGCCCAGAATAACATCTATGCCTAAGCCCGGCAAAACCACTAAGGCAAGCGAGTACTTTCGCCCTTCTATCTCAAGCTCAAGATTCCCCACTACTTTATTTGTGGAAATATTCCCACTTGCTGCGCTAATGCAATAACCTCCACCTTCAACAGTATGCAATTTGTGTGCAAACTTTGATGCAAACTTAGGACTGATAAAGGAATGCAAAGCACCTGAATCAAAAAGTACCACTGCAGGATGTTGATCAACTAAGAACTTACCAGCAGTGACAACCTCACCAGATGGGATTTCCTCAATAATGTTATAATGAGCGTGCCCTTGACGGCCACCTTGGTTGACATTCTTCTTAGGGTAAGGACAGTTCCTGGACCAATGGCCTGGCTTGTTGCAGTTCCAGCAAGGCATGTTGCTAGGAGGAACACTGGAGCTGCCTTGGCCCGAATTACCCTTTGGCAGAGCCACTATATATGCCTTGCGAAACCCAGTCTTTGCAGCAGGCTTCTTCTGTGGCGGATGGAACTTGGTATTCTGAGCAGGTGGGCGAGGGGAAGACCTAGGTGCAGCTGAGGTCCGAGACTGCGAAGCACTCGCCTCAAGGGCCCTTTTGCGGCTCTTAGAGGCAGAATAAATAGCATTATTGTTCTCCTGGGTCAAAGCATCACTGATAAAATCATTGAAGGTAGTACACTTGCTAGTGCCCATAGTCTTCATCAGCTTTGGGCCGAGGCCTCTTTTAAAGCTAGAAATTTTCTTGGCATCGGTATCCACAAACTCTGTGGCATACCTTGCCAGGTTGTTGAAAGATTGCAGATATTCAGTCAAGCTTTTATTTCCCTGTGACAGCCTCATGAATTCTGTGTGCTTGATAGCCATAAGACCTGGAGGAATATAGTTCCCACGGAATGCGGCCTTGAACTGGTCCCAAGCAATCGGGACATTTGTAGGCAGTGTGGAACGATAGTGGCTCCACCAAATACCCGCTGGACCATGCAGTTGGTGAGAAGCATATTCAGTTTTTAGCCCATCGGTCAAGCGAAGCAGACGAAACTTTTGTTCAATAGTGTTCAACCACTCATCGGCTTGCAGTGGTTCCTCCACCTCCTTAAAGAGCGGGGGCTTAGTATCAAGAAAGTCCTTGAAATCACTGTACTGATTGGGTTCTGGGCCCTGGCGGCCATGACGAGCCTCCCGGTTGGCAAGCTGGCGCATAGCATCAGCCAGCAGGCGCTGCCCTTCGACCACGGTCTGCATCAGCTCAGCCGAGGTAGGTGGTGGCAGAGGGGGTGGCTGTTCCTCATCCTCATTGCCACGACCCCGACGGAGATTGTACGACATCTGCAAAATGCATAGCCCATAAGCACTGACGATGTGGGAAATTTATAGATGAATTATTGTAAATATGTCAAACTGACTTCATGAAATAGACTTCTCAAAATAATCATGGCACAATAATTCATCACAACCGCACAATCTATTCAAGCGCATCAAGTGACGCAATCATGCGAGGGAATCCAACAAGATGTACTTTGATAAAGGCTCACTCACAAGGAGCACAGCAGTTACTGAATCGTTTACGTTAATATCTACGTGATTTTTGACCTTTTGCCCGATACTTGGATTCGATCTTAAAATTTTTAGTTGACTGAGAAAGGCTACTTCAAACTGACCACAAAGAGACTTCTCAACGGTAGAGTTCCATGGTGGATCATGACTAGCCACCTCGATACCAGCGCGTGCCAAGCAGCACAACCTTATGTCGCGCGCCATAGGAGGCCCTCGGTTTCGTCGCGGCACCGAAGGGTGCTAATCGTGACACCATCATCGAACGCACACAATAAGACATCCAATTGTGATCGAAATTAACAGGTTCAAATAAACATCTAGGAATCATAGGGTTTGACCTTACATCCCAGAAGTCAAGTTATTACAAAGCCTCACTCCAACCCCAGGAGGCACAAAAGGTGATTCTAACATCGTAGCTACGCGATGACCACTCTAAGCATCGTCCTCAGAGTCGGTGTCAAGGATCTTCCCGCCATCCTCGTTGCTAACAGGCTCTAACTCCTCGTCTTCTTCTTCTTCTGGCTCTTCTTCTAGTGCTTCTTCTGGTGCGGCATCTTGGGACCCATTGACCTCCACTTCTTCATCATCTTCAGCCATGACGACTCCCGAACCCATGTCCTCATCTGCGTTGTTGTTTCGAGGCAGCAGAGGATTTAGCTGGTTGTTCAGGTGGTGCACTTCTTCATAAAGATTGTCATTGTATTCTTCAGCATTCTCTAACTGTTGCTCGAGCTCAAACTGACGAGCTCTCAGAACGTTCTCCTCGTGCCAGGCTTCATCTCTCTGATTCATGACACGGACCAGCATGCGTTGATAGTTGCGATTTGCTACTGTTAATCTCTAGACTGCAAGGGTTTCCTGGTCACGATCACGGATCACTTGCTCTAGTTGCTGACGCGCTGCATTCCTGGCAGTAGTCACTTCGGCCAACTCAGCCCTCAGCCTTTCCACCTCAGTGGGCTCAGGGCGGGGCTCACGTGGAGCGAGCTGGTGACGAGGTGCCCTGCCTCCAGTGGACTTGTGAGCGGTCCTCTTGGTACGTGCCATCTGTAGCAACAAGATACGACTGAAAGTGAGGATCATTTAGGGGATACGAAATTTAATTTAGTCAGGACTATTGAAATTTTTAAGGAGGGAGTAAATGATATGTATGATATAGTTAAACATGATGCATGCACGTTCCGTACGCCCTCTCATCCTAGTAGAATCATAAATTTCTAACGCTAGGCGGTGGCATACATACGTTCTCTCATATAGGCGAAACTATTGGTCTACTCGTTTGCGCTGTTAGTGTACCTGTAGAAAATCTCATTTCAGCCCAACAGTTTCCCAATATAAGCACACAAGAAAGCAGTAATTTAAATACGTTCCATATACACATCCCCTGATGTATATACTTCAGTATCAAAGCTACCCGATATAAAGGTTCCCACAATTAAGTGCTTACATAATTACATGGTTTAAACATGTAAGTATGCAAGTCACCAAAACTACTCTCCCCTAGATCGTCGGTTGGACGATTATGCTCTCACAACTCACACTTACCAGAGCGTCGAGGCAATTGATCCATACATTACCACCCAAGTGGATGGCATCCATACAATATCACGTCGTATGGACGACGAAACAAAAACAAACAAGGCCCCCAAATTAGTCTTTATAATAAGCCACCTAAGAGTCCTTATTTGGGCTAAGGGATGTGATCACTGGCATATCTATGAAAATAATTTTTAGAGTTTTAACCCTTTTCATAATCAAATACTTTTGTTTTTAAATACTCGTATGATGTGTTTAATGTTGAATTATGCTCCGGTACCAGCTGTAACAGAACCGACCAAATTATAAGAGCACAAGTACAAAAACAAGCACCGAAGCGCTCAAATTTTCGAACTTGAGCCCATATAATCCCGGTAGTCAATCGAAACCACGAAGGATTTCAAACCAACTTGCTTACAACCAAGATCGCATCATTCAACATAAAACATCATACGTTACATTTCACAAGTAGTCCGAAATAAGTTTACACACACGGAGTCGCAATTATTACAAACCAAGTTTATAAAGTAGCGGAAGCATAACACACGCATTAGTTCACATACTACTGCCAGTCTTAATGATCAACCACCCGCAAAAGCATCAGGAAAGTACATAAAAGATGATCACGCCCTAGTGATCTAGTCTTCGTCACCCACAGGGTGGAGACAAGTTTTGCAGAAGCCTTGGTAGAGCATATCATCTGCAACAGGAGGGAATAAACCCTGAGTACTGGAATGTACTCAGCTAGACTTACCCGTCAAAAACCAGAAATAAGATGACACCAAGGATTATGCAAGGCTTACACAAGAGGCTAGCTGACACCATATTTTGCATAAATGCATAAGTAATGGAAACTCTTATAACCTTTACTAGCAGTTCTTTTTAGCATTTACCTGTCATCTATCTTAGCACCTGTACTAAGCATGCACTTGATTATAATCAAACAATTATCAACATTATATCCAGAGCAGGTATAAATTGTGGCAACGTTATATCATTCACTTAACCATCTGTTCATTTAATGAGATCTACGTTGCCGCTGCTCAAGTCAAGTGCTCACTAACCGGGAGCGACGGCGATTCGAATCGAATTCCTATCTAGCTGGAGGGGTATTTCTAACACTCACCGTGCAGACCCCTGTCAGGGTCGCACAGGCCACCTTGTCATATGATTCAAGAATCGCGGGTCCGAATGATGTCGCGACCCCAAGGGCGACACTCTGCCAGGTGATAGGGACTCTAACCCCCCTTGGTCTCACGCCAATGTCCCCAAGCACATCCTTTCTCTCCTCCAAGAAGCAACCTACCATTCGATTCCCGGCCTGAATCACATTACTCGGCTTCACGGTCGAAACGGCTTATCCGGCCAACTAAGTGTTAGACTGCGTTCAACATGACTCAAGGACGTACATCGAATCGGTCCTTAAACGACTCAGACGGGCATAGCTCCACACCCAAGACGTGAAGTGTCTTGCGGCTGTACTATCGAACTCCCGCCCGGTCTCAATTTCATTTTAAAGCATGGTTCCATCCACGATAGCCCTAAAGCCACTCGTGACTCTTTCCTAGATCTCGCGGATGACCGGAAATCACCCGACTTCTACCGTACTAAGCAGGGCTAAGCATTGATACGTGCCTAAACCTAAATTAGGATTTAAGTACGATATCTGGGCAAGGACAGGTATAATGCAACAATTGTTTTCATACAACTCCTACAACTTAATGCATTAAACAATTAAAAGTACTCAAGATAGATTTATAAATTGATGGGTTCAGCATGCACCGGGGCTTGCCTTTTAGAAAGGTCGAGGGCCGGTGGTCAAGACACTCAGGCAGGTCTTCTACAGGAGCTTCGTCGCCGGTTGGTTCCTCTGGCTGGTCCTGGACTTCCTCCGGAATCACTTGCTCGAATTCGAGGAGCGTTACCCCCTCCGGAACACCTATTGTATGAGTGCACAATAATTATCATGGATGCATAATGGGTGCAACATGCTCGGAATGAAATGCATTTCAGCAATAAAAGTACTCTATTCAAGTCACTTCATCAAGACGTGCAAATCTCTTCTCCGGTGGAGAAGTACTTACCTAATCTACCCAACCTAAGATATAGCTATTCTTCTTCGGTTAAGGCCCTAGCACCAAACAATTACAAGAGTAGCATTACTTAGGTTACCACATCCAACACCAAAATACCACAGTAAGACACCCTGGACAGCAGTTCAAAGATTCTAACATAACTGAAGATTCCTAACTCCAAAAGATATGATCTAAGACAATCTAGAAAGCTTAAGAAATGAACTACAATTCATTCTCAGATCTCAACCCTAAATTCCTAAGTTTTCCATGTCGAATTTCATAAGTTCCAGAATATGTCCTCTCTAAACAGAGAGTAGCAATTTCTGGACTGTCACTTTAAACAGCAATAACTCCTAAACTACTAAGCCAAATGTTCCCAAATTTTGACACAAGCTAGTTTATCAAACTTACTACAACTTTGGTATTTACAAGTTTTCCAGCAACCACCTTTATCAGAGGTCAAACCTAGAAATACTACCAGCTGTCCAGAAAACCTAGAATTGCAACGATTAAATATTTATTTATGTGGCAAACATCCCTTAAGGCCAAACTAATGTTACCACCAGTTCACATAGGTCACAAAAACACCAGAAAGTAAGGTTTGCCTACCTAAAATATTTATTTATACTCATTTCTTAATTTACTTAAGTCATTAAGTGGAATTTTAAACATATATGTAAACTGCTCCTAAAATTCTACGAAAATTACAGGAGACTCTATGAACCAAAACGAGACCACTGTAAAATTTTGAACTAAATTTATTTATAGAAACTCCCTAAACAAAATTCACAAGCCCAAAAGGCTGATTTTTGTATAATTAACATATCATAATAAAAAGTGTAAAACAACAGATTTCAAAATTTTGTTGGACACTTTAGGGTACCAAGACATGCTCCAAAAAGTTATAAGAACATTGCACATGTAGAAAAATTACTAAAATTCATTTAAGTATTTCCTAAAATAACAAGATAGCATTATAACTTGAAAAGTACTGAAGCACTACTGCCCAAATTTTTACCAAAGCTAGAGCAAGTATAAATTAGCCTACCCACCAAATTTCATAATTTTTGGAACACAGAAACTCAAGATATGATTTAAACAAGTTTGCATGCAATCTAAAACACATTTCAAAAACCTATTTAAATCTCCTAGAAACTAAACATCACATAACCAATTCATATTTTTCTAAAATACTACACACCATGTAGATCCTAACAAAATTTATCTCATAATTTTTTAGCAAGTAAAACCCTAGATATACATTTTCCAAATCTTATCTAAAACTATGACAGAATAAATAAAAATGAAATAAATCTTATTTGTTACTGGGCCGGCCCGGGAAAAGACGCTGCCCACGACGCACGCGCGGCCTGCTCGGCCATCCCGCCCGCGCGCGGCACCTGACAGGCAGGGTCCCACGGTCAGTGACAGAGGGACAGGGGAACGGCGACCGCGAGCTCCGGCGAGCTCAAGCTCGTCGGAGGGAAACTCACCCGCAAAACCGAACCCACCCACGTGTTCCCCGTCCCGTGGCGCTTCGATTTGTGCAAGTGGGAGAGCTTAGGTTGGAGCGGGAGAGGTTCGCCATCGTGAGCGGCGGCCGGTGAGGGTCGGGTGATGGTGTGTCGTCGCTGGTGAGGCCGCACGGCCATACCTAAGCTCGGTATGAGCTACACTACGCCCAAGCGGACCGATTGAGGTTGAAAAAGGGGGTTGGAAGGGGTCCTAACTACCCCGGCCATGGAGCGCCCCTCTCCGGTAAGGAGGTCGCCCATGGCGGCAATGGCGGAGACGGCCCCAGTTGCTTACCATAGCCCGGCTCGCCAGGTCAGGTGGTGGGAAGGCTTGCGCGTTAGGTGAGGAAGCTCTGAGCGGAGGGAATTGGACTGGACCATGACGACACGGCGGTCGAACACGCCGGCAGTTGTGGCGCCGAGGAGGAGTGGCGTTTTTTCCGCCTCGGTTGCACACGGGAAAGAAAGGAAATGGCTGGGCGGTTTAGGCGAGGCAGCAGGGACATCTTCTACATGTCGGGTAGCTAGCCGCGACGCTAGGTCGCACGCGGCGCGTGGAGGGACACGCGGCGGCGATGGTCTGCCCTGGTCAGATAGCTCACTCTGATGTCTGACTGAACTGAATTCGAACCCCGCCTTGATCGACTGACGAGCCAAGTTCAACGATGATTATCTCCAAAACCGGTTCGAGTTAGGAGAAGATGATAACATCAAAATTGTAGGGCTTCGTGAGGGCTACAACTTTGCTAATTGGCTCAAGAACAGATTTGGTTTGGATTTGAAACTACATAGCTCCAAAGTGGTGTACTTGGAAACTAAAACCTAGTTTTAGTCACTATGCCGACTGAAACCCAATTTTCTAGACACCATATCTCCTAAACCATTTAGAACTAGGTGATGGTGATGTTGGCAATGTTGTAGAGCTACATGAGTACTACAAAAGTGTCAACATGAGTTGGAGCTGGTTTGGTCTGGTTTGCAAACTACAAGCTTCCAAAGTAGGTCACAGTAAAACTAGAGGGACACTTTTGAGACTTAGAAAAATTCTAAGTGTTGAGACAGCCCCTCTAGCTGACTTGTGGGCAATTTTTGAGCATGTTCTGGTCAGTTTCATGAGATGGTCATATTGAGACTTTTGTTCCCCATAAAATTCCCTACAACTTTGGTTCAGGGTGCTCCTCCATGCAAGGTCTCTAAGCTAGACTTTTTAATTGGTCAAACTAGAGCCTCCTAGGGCTAAATGCTGGTCAACTACACCTTGGAGGGCATTTTGGTGATTTTGGTCAACATGAACCTTGCTCCATTAGGGACCCTAAGTATAACTAAGGTGTTGTGAGATATAATTGGCTACTCTACCCTTTAGTTACACCAACTCCCTAGTGTCACATGATGTGAGTCAAACAAAATTCTAAAAACAATCACATTTGTTGCAACCACATAAAATAACATGAATGATGCATGCTTATGCTTATGCAAATGCAATGCAATTATGGAGCTAAACACCTGAGGTGTTACACATATATTGTGATGATTTCTCCCATTCTAATCAGGATGATATAAAAGATCAACTTGAATTATTTATTATTCATGTGAGAAGACTCGAAGCATTTAGAGATTGTCATGATCTTGCAAGCCTAGTAGCAAAAATAGTTGAACTTGACAGGCATATTGTATTCCCATTGGTTTATCACCTAATTGAGTTGGCATTGCTGCTACCTATGGTCGTTGGTATTTCTTAACGCATACAGAAATAATTCTCAAGCACATGGAATTACCGTTGTAGCATTTCACCCAAAAGTATTCAGGGTATCATATTTCCATGAGGAACATATATGAAAAAGTCTCTTCGCTAGTTCACCTAATGATAACAAGAAGAAGGATAGCTCGGGTTGTGAGGTTTTCTAGGAATAGGGATCCTAAGTTAAGGTAGCTTTGCCACTATAGGCTTGTTTTGGGCACCAGCTTATACTTGGTCTGCCAAGTACCTCTAGCATCTAGCTCTATGCCAACCCGAACATGGGAGATTACAAGGGATAGACAGGGCTATCACCACCTGCCGCCTACCCCTCAACTATAGGGAACGAGGCAAATGAAGGTAGCCTCTAGCCTAGACACCAGATCTACGCAAATCGACTACTACTCTAGCATCAATCAGGGTTATCCATCTTTATCAGGGCCCTTTACTAGAGTATTCGTCACTAGGATGAATGACGAACCCACAAGTAAATAATGAACAAGACTAACTTAAAGTAGAACTCACCACCGAAGATAAACATGAACCTTATACTCCAAGTAGTATTATGAACATAGAGGTACAAGTGTAGAAGAGCCGACGATTCCCGGCATTCCTTTCGCTAAATGTACAAGTGGCCCCGAGTACACAAGTGGAGGTAGCTAACAACTCCGGTACTTCTCCACTCTTACTCTCTCACTCCCTACACTAGAACTACCTAGAAGCTAAGATAAGAGTGTGGCTCTTCCTCTCTTCTTGCTACATTGTGCTCTCTTGTGTTGTGTTTCTTCTTCATTGATGATCAAATGAGGAGGAAAGAGGCCTCCTTTTATAGTGGAGAGGAGGGGTTCCTTGGAAAATGCTTCATCCCCTCATGGAAAGCCCCAAACTAACCTCCAAAATGCCATCTAGGTGCCCTGAACCTGGACAACACCCTGGGAACCGATGTAGGTAAGGCAGCATCTGTCAACACGTGAAAGATGGGCCTGAGAGGCCCCAATGGTGGTGTGGCCACACCAGTGGTGCGATCGCACCCTAACTAGGCCCAAATGGCCCCATCTTCACTGGGATGCTTCCTTTGGGCCTCTAGTTGGGTCCTATAAAGTTTTGGGATGTAACAAAACTGACCAAATTATAAGAATGTAAGTACAAAAACAATCACCGAAGTGATCAAATCCCTGTACTTAAGCTCCCATAATCTCGGTAGTCCAGAAATCTTGAAGGATTTCAAACAACTTTCAACATACAAGCCAAGACCGTAGTGATTCAACACAACACATCATTTGTTACAACATTTCACAAGTAGCAAATGAATTACATCCATCGAAGTTCAAAATAAAATATTACAAATCGAGTTTGTTTGGCGGAAGCAACATAGTTTGATACATACTTCATTAGTTTAAATACATTGCCATATAGTAGTCTTGTCCACAAAAGCAACTTAGATAAGATAACTATTAGAGATCACACCCAATGATCTAGTCCTCACTCCGGCTGGGAGGAGACAGTACTTGTAGCACCCAGAGTAGAATAGTCATCTGCAATGGGTGGGAAATAAACCCTGAGTACGAGAAGGTACTCAGCTAGACTTACCCATCATAAATTAGAAATAAAGAACACCAAGGATCATGCAAGGCTGATATAAGTGGAGCTAGCTTGACATAATTTGCATAAAAGCTGGCCTAACATAAGTAACCATTTGAAGCTTAACATCAAGTTAATAATCTTTAACCTATCATCTATATTAGCACCTGTACTAGAGCACTCACTTTATTAGGAGCAAACAATATTAACCATAGCAGGTATAATAAGGCTGTCCTCATCATATCATCTTTCCAGAACTTTCATGTTACTTAGGGTATCTACTTTGGAGATAAGCCCATCAAGTTCTCACTAACCGGTGAGAGACGACGACTCGAATCGAATTAGAACTTAGTTGAGGGGGGTATTTCTAACTCTCACTCTAGCATACTTTGTAAGGGTAGCCGTGGGTCACCTTTAGTACAACTCAGGAACCAACTTTGTGGGTTTGGTCAGCCCTAGCACTCTCAGGGATTACCCTTCTGCCAGGACGATCAGGACTTTTAAATCACCTGCCCTTAGACTCACGCCTATGGCACCCTTTCGAGGCATACTTTATACTTACCGGAGCCCGGCCTGAGTTGAGCTACTCGGATTCATGGTCAAACACTTGGGCCTAGCCAGCTAAGAGAGAGGCATGCGTTTAACATGACAAAGAAAGCTCCAAGAATCGGTCCTTAAGTGACACAGATAGAGTCACTGCAAACCGGCAAGCCTCTGCCCGTTCTTTATTTCAAATTAAGACAGGTTCTTTTCCACGATAGCAAATATAGCCAATCGTGCCACATGTATACTCCTATAGCTCCTAGGTGACAGGAAATCACCTGACTTCTACCGCTTAAAGCAGGACTAAGCTCTACTCGAGCCTAAGCTATATAGGATCCATGGTGATTATATCTGGACAAGGATTGGATATCAATGCAACAAGTGTTTTCATCCAACACCTACCACTTAATGCAACAATATATATAACATAATACTTAATGGCATTTTAGAATTTAGGAGGCCTATAATGCTCTGAGGCTTGCCTTTAACAAAGTTGCACGGCTTGTGATCCGAGCACTCAACCACCACCTCTCCTGGCTCCTCGACGGCGCGCTGCACCTCCTGAGCTTCGGGTTCGGGCTGCTGCACTTCAGGAGCTTTTGGCTTTGTCCCATCGAATTCCAGCAAAGTCACGCCCTCCGGTACACCTATTGCATGCATATGCACAAAATGAATATCATGGATGCATAAGAGTAACATGGTGCTAATGATGGATGAATAACAATGATGAGGTAATTAGCAAAGCATTACTAGACACTCGTTTACTGAGTAAGAATAGCTCTATTCAAATCACTTTAAGAGTATGTGTCTATCTTTCCTCTAAAGAACAAGATTAACTCACCTAACTTGCACAACCTAAGATAAAGTGTTCATCTTCAGTTAAAGGCCTAACACCTGCACCTAAACTTACCTTAATCAAATTTAAGCACCAATACATCACCAACATGCTTAAGTATAATAAAGACACACTTAATCAGAAAGTTTAGGTTTCACATAGATAGGAGCAGTTCAGTAAATCAATCACCATAGGAGTTCTACAAATCCAATTTATTGCAAGAGGACAATCTGAGAAGCCTATGAAATTCTATACAAATCATTTATAAATATGAAAGCATGATTCCAAAGTTTACTAGGTCGAATTAAAGCAAACACAGAATCTGCTTTGTGCAAACAGAGAGCAACCAAAGCTGAGAGCCTACTTTGAACAGCTATAACTCCTAAACTATATAGCAAAATGTCACCAAAATTTAACAGCAACTAGATCATGAAATTCACAACAACTTTGTTATAGACCACAAGACATGAAACCATCATTTACATATTGTAATTAACAACATCTTGAAATCTATCTAGAATTGGCAGATTCACTAAATTAAATAATTAGTGATGTAGCAAAAACACCTTTGGGCTAAACCAAATTTACCAACTTAATACACATATCAAAGAACACCAGAAAGTGTGGTGCCAACATCTAAATACTTTCTTTAATGCCATTTATTAATTTATTTAGATAATTAGGTGAATAAAGGAACCTATATCAAAACTACACAATTAATTCTATAAAAATTACAGTGACTACCACATACATCCAGGAGGTTACCATACAAGTTTCATCACAATTGAGCAAGTATATTTTCCTATACCAAAAATAACAGATAGAAAGGTTGATTTTGGCATAAATGAGAAACCCTATTGAAATGTGTCAAACAATAGATTCCATATTTTTTAGGTCTTTAATAACATGAGAATATCACTCACCAAATTTCACCTTTACTGGATTTATAGATAAAATATAAAAATTCACACAAGATCCACCCATGCTAACAAGATAATTATATAACTCCATCATATAGTATCCAAAATTGATGAAATTTAAACTACAAGCTACTAATAGCATAAACAACACTCCATAAAATTTTCAAGTCATTTGGAGCTGTATACAAAGAGATATGATTTTCCTCTTTTCCTACATGAATAAAAGGCATAAATAAACACTCCATTTTTCCTCACAGAATATAGCATGTTTCCTATTTTTATTAAAAACTAGACTTCCCAAGGAGCACTACAAAATTTGAATCACTTCATTTGGATCCACAAATCTTGAGATATGGATTTTTGAATCTAGTACTCAATTCTATGAAATAAAGAAAAAGAAAAAGGAAAATCTAAACCAACTCCACTACTGGGCCGGCCCGGTGACGCGCTGACACCCGGGGCAAGCTGGCCAGAGGAACAGAGACAAGGGAGGAGAGCGACGGCGAGAGCTCGCCACTGGTGAGTTCGCTGGCGATGCCGAGGCCACCCTCGTGCTCCCTATGTGATTCCGCACTGACTAGTGTACTTTAGGGTTCCTAGGGTCAGCCGAAATGACACACCGCCAGCAATGGCGGGTGCGGTGGCGCTGTGTGGTGCACGCCGGCCAACTTCAGCCACGGCTGCCCTACCTAAGGTTGACGTGAGCATCGAGGTTACCTAGGCACCGCGCTATGCTACTGAGAAGAGGGGAATGGAGGCACCAGAGAGGTCAGCCATGATGAGCTCGAACATGGCGGAACTCCATCAAGCCTTCTGTGGCGGTAGCGTCCAAAATGCGGCCTTACCAAGGCTTGGCTTGCAACGCGAAGAGTGCGAGGAGGTCGAGGGGCTCAACGCGGAGCGATTGACGTGATTTGGTGGGCGGTGGTGCGGTGGCGAGGGCGCACTAGCTTGCTGTAACAGATCAACGTAATTATACGAAATTAAGTAAGAAAATCTTCCACCGAGGCGGTTAATTTAACAAACTTAAGCCCGTATAACTTGAGATTCCATGAAATCACGAAGGATTTCCAAACCACTAACATACAACCAAGATCGTACTAATTTAGCAGCCATAGTTCACACGATACATAAATCTGATCATAAAGGTAGGATACATCGGAGTTCGGAAATAAAAGTTATTACAACATAGTTCAACATAAAGTAGCGGAAGCAAATAGTTTTACGCACACACACTTAGTTCAGTTACAGTGCCAGTCGATAGTCATGGTCCACAAAAGCAGTAGATAAGACAAACAGAAAGACCCTTGCCCAAGGTCCTAGTTGTCACCCATCGCCGGATACAGACAGTTGGAGCAGTACCCGTAGTACATCTGACCATCTGCAACAACAATGGGAACAACGCCCTGAGTACGAGAATGTACTCAGCTAGACTTACCCGTCATAAACCAGAAATAACATGACACCAAGGAGCATGCAAGGCTTTACATAGTGGATTGGCTTGACTCCTTTGCGAAAAGCACAAGTTATTATGAATGACTAAGGATAAGTATCTTTAGCATCATTTTTAGGATAACCTATTCATGCTAAATAAGCACCTATGACTAAAACAAACACTTGATTAACCATTAACATCAAAGATTACCATCTCAGGTTTAGCCTTTCCAACATTATCCACATAACCATCCGTGTTCCATCATTAAAACTACGATGCCATAGCTCGAGTCAAGTGCTCACTAACCGGGAGCGACGGCGATTCGAATCGAATTCCTATCCAACTGGAGATTTATTCCTCACACAAACCATGCTTCCCCCGTCAGGGTCGCGTAGATCACCAATGACACTTTCCGAGAAGCCGCGGGATAACAATCATGGATCGCACTACCCAGGGACCGCCCGACTGCCAGGACGCACCTTGGGCTCACTCTTCGCGTCCCCGTTACCCCCCTTCCACACCAGTCTGCCAACCCAAGTTTATCCCGGCTCAAAAAGTGTCACTAGCTTCGCGGTCGAAAGGTACTTTATTCGGCCAGCTAAATGTGAGGCATGTGTTCAACATGACAAGAGGGACGAGCAACGATCGGTCCTTAACTGACACAGACGGAATCACTATAGTCCAAAACCCTATAAGACTCCGCCCGGTCTCCGTTTATCCATCAACACTTGGTTACTTTTCATGATCACAATTATAGCTAACCATAACCCGGTATCCACCTATAACTCGCAGGTGACAGGAAATCACCCGACTTCTACCGGTCTAAGCATGGCTAAACAATTTACTCGATCCTGACCTAACAGGGTAAAAGATAATCCGGTGGCCAAGGTAATAATGCAACAACGGTTTCACTCAACTCCTATAACTTAATGCAACAATATATAACTATAACTCATGTAATAAGGAATAACTTTTTATAATTTAGGAGACTTAAAATGCTCCGGGGCTTGCCTCTTTCGAACGAACTAGGGTGGTGATCGACGCACTCTGGCAGTTCCTCGCCTGACTCTTCCTCCTCGGGCACCTCCTGTGCCTGGGGTTCCTGCTGATCCGTCCAAGCCTGCTCCTCCGGCACTGCTGCCTGCGACTCCTCCTACGATCCTGTATGATGCAGTTGCATAAGTAAATATGCGAATAATGCATAGGACTATGGTGAAGTGATGGGATGACGCGAGATGCAGATGAGCCCATGGAATGAGCAGTTAAGATAAAACTTCATCCTCTATCAGGTAGTCCACGTCATCCAAGAACATGTACCCTAAAGTATGCACATTGCGGTTCCACTAATAATCATACACCTTACACAAGCAAGTGACCCTAAATGACCAAACCTTACCAACCTAACTCATCCACAACATCAGCAAGGCATAATGATGCTTCAAAGATACACCAAACATATTTTATTTCTCTCAATTTCTCATAAAGAATAATCTTTTATTCCCTATTTAGCTAGGGTTACACAGCAACACCTATCTCTGGTGTAGATAAAAATCTACAAAAATTACAGTAGACTACTCTTACCCTAACTAACATACCACTAAATTTTCATGAGAATTGCATAAGTAAAACTGCCTGTACAAAATAAACAAGTTATAGCCTAATTGTGAGCATGAAATTATTTTATACTAGAAAAAGTATCAAACAACAGATTTCACAATTTTTTTAGGTTACTAACAGTAAACCAACATACTACAAAAATTATCAGATGTATGTTGTATACAAATTTTGCTCTCTACTAAAAATAACAAATATTACCAATTAAAAGCATTTGAACTACACTTCAAAAATTTCCCATAGAACATGCTTCACTGGCATTTTTCCTAGAAAGTACATCACTAATAAAGACTAATGTAACAAGAATCATATTTTTCCCTTTATTATTTTATTTACTACACTTTTTCTATGATAACAACATATATAACAATTAAATAAAATTGCACAGTAGAGTGTCACAAAAATAACATGAGATATTTTTAAACTGTAGATCTATTCAAAAGGAACATTTCAAAATTTGTTTCATGATTTTTGGAGCTATGAATCTTGAGATACAATTTTTGGAAGCCTTTTTCAGATTTTCTGGAAATCAATTTCTTTAAAACCGAAAATCAAAACCGGCCTTAAACGCTACGTGCACCCCGCTGTGACACCCGGAACCGAAACGCTGAGACAGACAGGCGGGACCCATGGGTCAGACGGGCCCACCCGTCAGCCGTAGTCGGCCAGAGGCGGTGTGGACCGTTGGGATCTCGCCGCCGGCGAGTCCTCCGACGACGGGGAGGGCACCATCGTGCTCCTCTCATCGATGCGAACCCAGTGGTGCCTAGTGGGTGGCCAGACGAGCTCGGCATCGAGCTCGTCGACGAGCATGGCGGCTCGGCGGCGCGGGACGCCGTCGGCCGGCCAGCTCCGACCGAGAGGAGCTACGCGGTGAGGTCAGCAAGCTTCGCGGTGCAAGTGCGGTGCTCGTGCGCTCGAGAAGTGGGCGAGAAGTGGCGTGGAGGGGTGCGGCCCACGGAGCGGGTCACTCCGGTGAGCTCGGCCGAAACTCCGGCGAGCCATTACCGCGGGTGGAGGCCGAATCCTAGCGGGCTGTGGCGAGCACCGGATGCACCATGGAAAGGCGCAGCGAGGGTGAAGACGGAGGCGGAGGCGGTGAGCCGGAGCGGCGGCTAAGGCGGTTGCGGAGCTCGGGAGCCGGCGATGGCGAGGCGGAGCTCTGCTGCTGCTGCTGCGGGCGGGCGAGGGAGAATGGAGGGAGCAACCGAGGAGGACGAGCGCGCGGAGGGGGGGTAAGCGGGCGCGGACGCTGCGGGGGCCACAGGGCGCGTGTCGCGCGGCTCCGACGGCGTGCGGCCACGCGGCGGTCGAACGCTGCCGCGGCGCCACGACGCCACGCGCGGGCGCACGCGCGGGAGCGGGAGGGAGAAGACGCAGGCGCGGGCCGGGCCGCCAGCGACGCTGGGCCAAAAGGGAAGCCGAAGCCCACTAAGGCGAAAATCTGATTTTTCTTTTTCAAAATATTTTCCAGATTTAATTCTCTGTTTGAAATTCAAATTTGGAGATAAAAAAAAGAGGTTTTCAGAAATTTGGCCCAAAATAAAAGTTGTTCAAAATTTTATTCTCTACAACTTTCATATAGAGCACTTTTCAAAATTCTCAATAGATTTTGAATTTGAGATTTAAAGCTAATTTAAAATCAAAAACTCATTTATTTAGAATATTTTTAAAACAGAATTTGAGGAAAACTTGAATTCAAAATTTGCTCCAATAATCAAGTTGATTTATTCTAGACTATTTAAAATTGCTACTTCTCAAAAGTTCACCAACTTTTTAACACTTATATCAAACTTAGGGTTCCCATTTATTTGTTTTTCAAATTAAATTTGAAAGAGCTACAATTCAAATAATGCTAATCATGCAATGATGTTGAATGCTTATGCTTTGAATGATAATGCATGCTTAACACCCAGGGGTGTTACAGCCCTCCCCCCTTATAAGAATCTCGTCCCGAGATTTTGAGTTACGAAACACTTATCGTAAAAAGCTTTATACGCGGTTTGAAGATATTCTCCCGTTTCCCAAGAAGCATCGCTCTCATCATGGTGGCTCCATTGAATCTTGTAGGTTGTGACCACTTTATTTCGAGTGACTCGGTCCTTAGTATCTAGGACTCGAACCGGTTGCTCGCGATACTCCAAGTCTGCCTTGATCCGAATACCCTGAGGTTCTATCCTCTCCTTTGGAACACGCAGACACTTCTTCAGTTGGGATACGTGAAAAACGGGAAAGATCGAACTCATCTCTTCTGGTAACGGCAACTTGTACGCCACGGGACCCTTTTTCTCTACGATCTGGTATGGTCCTATATATCTTGCAGACAGTTTCTTCTTGATTCCGAACCGTTTCTTCTTCATTGGGGTAACCTTCAAATAGACATAGTCACCCACTTGGAAATCCAATGTTCTTCTTCTCTTGTCTGCATAACTCTTCTGACGAGACTGTGCAGCTTGCATGTTTTGTTGGATAACACGGACCTTTTTCTCTGCCTCATCTACAAAATCAATTCCATAAAACCTTCTTTCTCCAGGCTCTACCCAATTTAACGGTGTCCTGCACTTCCTGCCATACAAAGCTTCAAAAGGTGCCATCTTGATACTCTCTTGGTAACTGTTGTTGTAAGCGAATTCTGCCAACGGTAACCAGGATTCCCATGAGCCTCTGGATGATAGTACACAAGCTCTAAGCATATCTTCTAGTACCGCATTAACTCTTTCTGTTTGTCTTATCTACTGCTTTTGTGGACCATGACTATCGACTGGCACTGTAACTGAACTAAGTGTGTGTGCGTAAAACTATTTGCTTCCGCTACTTTATGTTGAACTATGTTGTAATAACTTTTATTTCCGAACTCCGATGTATCCTACCTTTATGATCAGATTTATGTATCGTGTGAACTGTGGCTGCTAAATCAGTACGATCTTGGTTGTATGTTAGTGGTTTGGAAATCCTTCGTGATTTCACGGAATCTCGAGTTATACGGGCTTAAGTTTGTTAAATTAACTGCCTCGGTGGAAGATTTTCTTACTTAATTTCGTATAATTACGTTGATCTGTTACACTTACCGGAGCCCACGGTGAGAGCGGTGGTGCGTTTCTCCGCTTTGGGCGAGAGCGAGGAGGAAGGAAGTGAATGGAGGCAGCAGCTGTAATAGAACCGACCAAATTATAAGAGCACAAAAACAAAAACAAGCGCCGAAACGCTCAAATTTTGAACTTGAGCCCATACAATCCCGGTAGTCAATCAAAACCACGAAGGATTTCAAACCAACTCATGTACAACCAAGGTCACATCATTCAACATAACACATCACACGTTACATTTCACAAGTAGTTCAAAAATCCACTTACAACACACGGAGTCGCAAATTATTACAAACCGGGTTCATAAAGTAGCGGAAGCATAACACACGCACACTGTTCAAATACTATTGCTAGTCTTACAGATCAACATCCCACAAAAGCATTTATGAAAGTAAACTAACAGATGATCACGCCCAAGTGATCTAGTCCTCATCACCCACGGGGTGGAGGCAGTTCTTGCAGAAGCCCTAATAAAGCATGTCATCTGCAACAGGAGGGAATAAACCCTGAGTACTGGAATGTACTCAGCTAGACTTACTCGTCGAAGCAGAAAATAAGAGACACCAAGAATCATGCAAGGCTTTCATAAGTGGAGCTGGCTGACATCACCTTTGCAGAAAAGCATAAGTAATTTAAACTCTTTTAACCTATACTAGCAGTTATTTTAGCATTAACCTATCATCTATCTTAGCACCTGTACTAAACATTCACTTGATTATAATCAAACAATAATATTATTATATCCATAGTAGGTATAAATTTGCGGCAACATTATATCATTCGCTTAACCATCTATTCAATTTAATGAGATCTACGTTGCTGCTGCTCAAGTCAAGTGCTCACTAACCGGGAGCGATGGCGATTCGAATCGAATTCCTATCCAACTGGAGGGGTATTTCTAACACTCACCACGCAGGCCCCTGCCAAGGTCGCACAAGCCACCTTTCATATAATTCAGGAGTCACGGGTTCGAATGATGCTGCATCCCCAAGGGCAACACTCTGTCAGGTGATAGGGACTCTAACCCCCCCCCTTGGTCTCACACCAATGTCCCCAAGCACATCCTTACTACCTCTAAGATGCGACCTACCATTCGATTACTGGCCGGAACCATATTACTCGGCTTCGCGGTCGGAACGACTTATCAGTCTAACTAAGTGTTAGACTGCATTCAACATGACTCAAGGACGTACAATGAATCGGTCCTTAAATGACTCAGACGGGCATAGCTCCGCACCCAAGACGTGAAGTGTCTTGCGGCTGCACTATCGAACTCCCGCTCAGTCTCAAATTCATTTTAAGACATGGTTCCATCCATGATAGCCAACATAGCCACTCGTGACCCATTCCTACATCTCGCGGATGACCAAAAATCACCTGACTTCTACCGGACTAAGCAGGGCTAAGCATTGACACGTGCCTAAACCTAATTTAGGGTTTAAGTACGATATCTGGACAAGGACATGTATAATGCAACAAGTGTTTTCACACAACTCCTACAACTTAATGCAGTAAACAAGTAAAAGTACTCAAGATTGATATATAAAACAATTGGGTCAGCATGCACCGGGGCTTGCCTTTTAGGAATGAGGACGGGCGATGATCCGGGCACTCAGTAGATCGTCTACGGGAACTCCTTCGTCGGTTGGGTCCTCGGGCTCCCTCGGCTGCTCCTGATCCTCCTCCGGAATTGATCCCTCGAACTCGAGGAGCGTCACTCCCTCTGGAACACCTATTGCATGGATGCACAATAAATCTCATGGATGCATAAGAAGGAATGTAGCATGCTCGGAATAGAATGCACTTCAGCAATTCTAGTGCTCTATTCAAATCACTTCAATAATAAGTGCAAATCTCTTCTTCGGTAGAGAAGTACTTACCTAGACTACACAACCTAATGTATAATTGTTCGTCCTCAATTAAGGCCCTAACACCTAACAATCACAAGAACAACATTACTTAGGTTACCACCAACCAAGCACAAAATATCACAACACATTCTGGACAGCAGCTAAGTATTTCTATCACAACTGTAGATTCCCAAATCCTAAAGGCATGATACAAGACAATCTAAAAAGCTTATAAAATACTCTACAATTCATTTTCAGACCTCAACACTTAATTCCAACGTTTACCTAGTCGAAATTCTAAAGTTCCAGAAATCTGTCCTCTCCAAACAGAGAGCAGCCATTTCTGGACAGCCACTTTAAACAGCTACAACTCCTAGACTACAAGGTCAAATGCCACCAAATTTTGACACGAGCTAGTCTAACAAGTTTACTACCACTTTGGTATTCACAAGTTTTCCAGTAAACACTTTTATCAAGGTTCAAATCCAAAAATACTACCAGCTGTCCAGAGAACCTAGAAATGTGAACATTAAATATTTATTCATGTGTCAAACTACCCTTATGACCAAACTAATGATGCTACTAGTTGACACATGGCCCAAAACCACCAGAAAATAAGGTGTGCCAACCCAAGACATTTATTTTAACCCCTTTTTTAATTTACTTAATTAATTAAGTGGGAAATTAAACTTATATGCAAGCTGCTTAGAAAATTCTATAAAAATTACAGGAGGATCTCTGCCCTACTTGGAGGATACTGTAAAAATTTGAACTGAAGTTATTCACAGAAACTGCCTACACAAAATTCACAAGCCAAAAAGTTTGATTTTTGCATAATTAATAATTCACATTGAAAAGTATCAAACAACAGAAACCATATTTTTCTTAGCAACCTTAGGGTACCAGGATACTCTCTATAAAATTTCAGGAGCATTGAACATACAAAAAAAATTTGAAAATTTATTCAAGTATCTCCTAATATAACATGACAACATTATAACTTAAAAACTACTCAAGCAATAGTATCCAAACTTTTACCAGAGCTAGCATAGATATAAAATAGCACACCCACCACCAAATTTCACAATTTTTGGAGCACTAGAACTCTAGTTACAAATTTAACAAGTTTGTATCTATTTGAAAACACCTTTCAATGGTCCAATTAATTACCTCAGAAATTAACTAACATCTTAGTGTTTTATATTTTTCCTACAAACTATACTTTATAGAGAACCAAACAAATTTGGAATCACCTCATTTGGATCTATATTGCATGAGATATAGAATTTACAATATAGTATGAAAATCTATGAAAAGAATAAAGGAAAAACCAAAAACAAAAACCTAAACCGGTCACTGGGCCGGTCCAACCCGTCGGCGTGGCCCAACACCCGTGGCCCGCGCCAGCTCCCGCCCGTGCGCGCGACCACAGACAGGTGGGCCTCCCCGGTCTAAGAGAGAGGGCAGGGGATCGAACGCCGCCGAGCTCCGGCGATCTCTAACTCGTCGGCGGCGAGCTCACCCGGGAAATCTAAGTCTGCCATCGCGCTCCCCTTCAAGTTTCACACTAGTCCAGGTGGGGGAGATGGCTAAGGTCATAGCGGAGAAGGCTCGTCGTCGGCCATGGTGGACGACGGCGAGAGCTCGGCGGTACGTCGGCCCTTCTAGGCTTGGACTGAGCACGACGATGGAGGCTATAGCACCAGCGAGATGTGGCGAATCTTTCAGAGCCAGTTAGAATCCTAGAGGGGCACTGGTGTGGCCGGTACATGAGCAAGCCCGCACGGCAGCACTCAGAGCATGGCAGTGGCGAAGCCGTTCCGGCTAAACGACGGTGGCTTAGATAGCTACATCTAGGCTCCGGACTCCACGAGGTGTGGGAAGACCCATGCGCTCGCTAGAGAGGGACGAAGTGGCTTAGACAACGGTAGGCCCAAGTGGTGCCCATCGGCGACTATGGCAGACGCGGCTAGAGCGCAACCCGACACGGCTTTGTTCCAGCTTCCACAGCCCACCTCTCTTGTTAACATCTTCATGGAAGCATCTAGGGGTGCTGATAAGTCGAGGACACGAGCTAGAGAAGAAGAGAAGGGACGGAGAGGTACTGGCCATGTGGCCGTGGCCATGGCGGAGCTTCGGTGAGGCCCACGTGGTGACGGCATCCCCAATGTTGCTCACTTGGGGTTCGATGGAGGCCAAGAGTTGGTCAAGGAGGTGCAGGGTAGTGTGGCGGAGCGAGGGACGCAATTTGGCCGGTGGTGATGCGGTGACGAGTGCTCACGACCGTGGAGAAGCGCGCGGCGGCGATGGTGGCTCGGTGCGTCCGCCTGGGCGTGGAGAGAGCGAGAGAGAGAGGAGCAGAGGCACGAGTGAGGTTGAGGCAGCGTCGTGGTGATCAAGAGGCCCGCTCGGACCTGACCGGTGGGGCCACGACCGGCGTACGGCCACCACCGCGCGTCCACATGTCGGCACAGGCCTGCGGCCGGTCGGCCACCGGTGCTCTGAATGTCTGAAATGAAGCCGCCATCAGACGACTGATAGGGGAACTTTGGCGCCGATTATCTCCTAATCTAGCTCGAGTCAGCAAGAGGTGATAACAGCAAAGTTGTAGAGTTATGTGAGGACTACAACTTTGTTAATTAGAGCTTTGACTGGTTCGGCCTGGTTTGTGAGTTACATGGCGTCGAAGTGGGGTACATTGAAACTGGCATTTCAAATTTTCAGACTTAGAATTTTTTTCTAAGTGTGGGCAGTCCCTCAAACCGACTTGTGGGCCATTTTTAGCATGTTCTGGGAATTTTCATGAGATGGCCATATTAGAACTTTTGTTCCTTATGAAATTCTCTACAACTTTGATTAAGGTTGCTTCTCCATGCAAGATCTCTAAGCTAGACTTTTTAAACGGTCAAACCAAAGCATTTTAGGGGTCAAGGGTTGGTCAACAGCACCTAGGAGGGCATTTTGGTCATTTTTGTCAACATGAACATTGTTCCACTAATTACCCTAAATGTAATTAAGGTGTTATAAGCTATAATTAGCCACTCTACACCTTGGTTACACAAAATTCCTAGTGCCACATAAGTTGAAACAAGCAAAACAATATTTCCACCAAAATGTTGCATTATCATGTTGCACATGTTTCAAGACCTTGTTGCATCAATTGAGCCTATCATGGTATACTAACAACATTGTCATGTTTTGAAGTATGAGATCCCATGTTGTATCTACAAGTTGCACCACTCACATTTCATAAGCAAGTAAATTGTGAAACAAGCACATTAGGGTATGTTGCATACTCATGTTGCAAGCAAAATAAAGACATGAATGAGATGATTGATGCTCATGCTTATGAAATGCAATGCCATTATAGAAGCCAAACACCTGTGGTGTTATAGCCTTCCCCCTTATAAAAATCTCATCCCGAGATTTGGAAAGCATGCCATTGTTGATAGAATTCCTTATAACCATCACGTAAATAGTTTTCTCGCTCCCCCGTAGCATCACTCTCACTACCCTGATTACTCCACATTACTTTATACCACTTAACCACTTGACTTCTAGTTACCCGCTCTCGAGTGTTAATCACACGGACTAGCTTTTCTTCATAAGTTAGATCAGATTCTAGCCTGATATCCCCTAATGGAACTCTTTCTTCAGGAACCCAAAGACATTTCTTTAACTGAGATACATGGAAAACATTGAAAATGGCGCTCATTTCAGGAGGTAACTGGATCTTATATGTGACAGCACCACTCTTTCCTATGATCTAGAAAGGACCCACGTATCTTGCTGCAAGCTTCCGCTTCACACCAAAACGTTGTACACTTTTCATAGGAGAAACTTTCAGATATACGAAGTCTCCAACTTCAAACTTGATCGGTTTTCTATGGCGATCAGCGTAACTTTTCTGTCTAGATTGAGCTGTAGCCATATGTACTTTGATGGTACGAACTTGTTCCTCAGCTTCCTTGACAAAATCAATACCATAATACCTTCTCTCGCCAACTTCTATCCAATTTAGTGGGGTTCTACACTTACGACCGTACAATGCTTCGAATGGGGCCATCTTAATGCTCTCTTGATAACTATTATTATATGAAAACTCAGCTAGAGGCAACCATTTCTCCCATGAACCCTTGGACGAAATAACACATGCCCATAATATATCCTCCAAGATTTGGTTAACTCTTTCAGTCTGACCTGACGTCTGGGGGTGATAAGTAGAGCTTCTCACTAACTTGGTTCCTAGAAGATGATGCAAGTGCTCCCAAAAATGAGCAGTGAACTGTGGACCTCGGTCAGAAACGATAGTATGAGGTACCCCATGGAGCCGGACTATCTGATTGAAGTACAACTCAGCATAGTCAGTAGGACGATAGTCTACTCGGACAGGGATGAAGTGAGCCGACTTGGTTAAACGATCTACAATTACCTAGATAGAGTTATAATTCTTGACAGTAGGAGAAAGTCCAATAATGAAATCCATACTTATCTCTTCCATTTCCAACCTAGGATAGAAAGTGGTTGGAGCAATCCAGCTTTCATGTGCACAGCCTTAACCCTACAGCAGGTATCACACCTAGCAACATATGCAGCTATCTCTTTCCGCATTTTGGTCCACCAATAGTATGGCTTCAAATCATAATACATCTTATTGCTACTAGGATGGATGTACAACTTGGATGAGTGTGCTTCAGACATGATATGATTTCTAAGCTCTCGGTCCTTAGGCACAACTAACCTATCCTTGAACCACAGTACACCCTCTTCATCTACCCTGAAATGTTTAGTTTCTTGCTCTTTCATCTTACGCTTGATGTGGAATATACCAGTGTCAGTCTTTTAGAGCTCAATATTTCTACTCTTGAGAGTGCAACTGACAGTGATGTTGTATAAAATTGCTGGGTGTAGAAGGCGAGACAGATGAAAATCACTTTCAACTAAGGTGTGATAATGAGACTTACGGCTTAAAGCATCGGCAACCACATTTGCCTTGCCAGGATGATAGTGCACATGAAGATTATAATGTTTAATCAACTCAAGCCATCTTCTTTGATGCATATTCAACTCGGGTTGGGTGAAGATATATTTGAGGCTTTTGTGGTCAGTATAGATATTGCAAACATTGCCCAATAGATAGTGCCACCAGACTTTCAAAGCATGAACAACTACAGCGAGTTCTAAGTCATGCGTTGGATAATTCACCTCATGCTTCCGAAGTTGTCGAGAGGTATATGCTATTACTCGGCCTTCCTGCATTAGAACACCTCCTAAACCTATGCCTGAGGCATCACAATACACATCAAATGGTTTCTCGATATCCGGTTACGCCAAAACCGGAGCTGGGGTTAGGAGAGTTCGCAGTTTGTGAAAAGCCACATCACACTTAGGAGCACAGACAAACCTAGTGTCTTTTTGCAGCAACCGAGTCATTGGCTTGGCTATTTTAGAGAAATCCAGGATGAAGCGACGATAATAGCCAGCCAATCCAAGAAAACTCCGAACCTCGTGAACCGAGATAGGAGCCTTCCATTTCAGTACTTCTTGTACCTTGGCGGGATCCACCATAATTCCCCCATCAGACAACACATGCCCAAGGAAAGGTACTTCATGAAGCCAGAATTCACACTTACTAAATTTTGCATACAGTTGATGTTCACACAGTCTTGCGAGGACTATACGCAGATGTTCAACGTAGTCTTCCTCATTTTCAGAATATATCAAGATGTCATCAATAAATACCACCACAAACTTGTCCAATTCGGGCATAAACACCGAATTCATCAAGTACATGAAGTGTGCGGGGGCGTTGGTCAAGCCGAAGGACATAACAAGATACTCATATAGACCGTATCTTGTAGAGAAAGCGGTTTTTGGAACATCTTCTGGACAGATTTTAATTTGATGGAAGCCAGACCTCAGATCGATCTTGAAAAAGACTTTAGCTTTAGACAACTGATCAAACAAGATGTCGATGCGTGGTAGAGGAAACTTATTCTTGACAGTGACTACATTCAGAGGCCTATAATCTACTCACATCTGCAATGACTGGTCCTTCTTCTTTACAAAGATAGCAGGACATCCCCATGGAGACGAACTAGGACGAATCAATCCCTTCTTCAAAAGTTCATTCAACTGCACCTTAAGTTCAGCTAGCTCATTCGGAGGCATCCTATAAGGTCTTCTAGAGATGGGTGCCGTGCCAGGCAATAACTCTATTTTAAACTCCACATCCCGATCCGGAGGTAGTCCCGGCAAGTCATCAGGAAAAATGTTTAGGCGGTGCACTTCCTCATGAAGATTTTCATTGTATTCTTCTGCAGCTTCTAACTGTTGCTCAAGCTCCACCTGACGAGCTCTTAGGTGGTTCTCTTCGTGCCAGGCTTCATCCTGCTGGTTCATCACGTGGACCAGCATGCGCTGACAGTTGCGATTAGCCATAGTCAACCTCTGGACCGCAAGTGTCTCCTGATCTCTGTCATGTATCACTTGCTCCAGCTATTGCTGAGCCGCATTTCTAGCAGCAGTCACCTCAGACAACTCGGCCCTCAACCTTTCCGCCTCGGTGGGCTCAGGGCGGGGCCCACGTGGAGCGAGCTGGTGGTGAGGAGCCCTGCCTCTAGTTGACTTGCGAGCGTTCCTCTTGGTGCAAGCCATCTGTAGCATAAGATATGACTTAAAGTGAGGATAATTTAGGGGATACGAAATTTAATTTAGTTGGGACCATCGAAATTTTAAGGAGGGAGTAAAATGAAATGTATGACATGAATTAAACATGATGCATGCACGTTCCGTACACCCTCTCACCCTAGTAGAATCATAAACTTCTAACGCTAGGCAGTGGCATACATACACTCTCTCATATAGACAAAACTATCGGTCTACTCATTTGCGCTGTTAGTGTACCTGTAGAAAATCTCATTTCAGCCCAACAGTTTCCCAACATAAGCACGCAAGTAAGCAGTAAACTAAATACTTTCCATATACACATCCCTTATGTATATATTTCAGTATCACAACTACCCGACAGATATACCCACAATTAAGTACTTTCATAATTACATGGTTTGAACATCTAAGTATGCAAGTAACCACAACTACTCTCTCCAAGATCGCTGGTTGGACGATCATGCTCTCACAACTCACACTTACCAGAGCGTCGAGGTGTTTGATCCATACATTACCACCCAAGTGGATGGCATCCATACAATATCACACCGTATGGACGACGAAACAAAAACAAACAAGACCCCCAAGTTAGTCTTTTAATAAGCCACCTAAGAGTCCTTAATTGGGCTAAGGGATGTGATCACCGGCATACTTATAGAAATAAATTTCAGATTTTTAACACTTTTCGCAAACAAACACTTTTGTTTTCAAATACTCGTACAATGTGTTTAATATTGAATTATGCTCTGGTACGAGCTATAACAGAACCGACCAAATTATAAGAGCACAAGTACAAAAACAAGCGCCGAAACGCTCAAATTTCGAACTTGAGCCCATATAATCCCGGTAGTCAATCAAAACCATGAAGGATTTCAAACCAACTCGTTCACAACCAAGATCGCATCATTCAACACAACACATGACAAGTTACATTTCACAAGTAGTTCGGAAATCCACTTACAACACACGGAGTCGCAAATTATTACAAACCGGGTTCATAAAGTAGCGGAAGCATAACACACGCACACTGTTCAAATACTACTGCCAGTCTTACAGATCAACATCCCACAAAAGCATTTAGGAAAGTAAACTAATAGACGATCACACCCGAGTGATTTAGTCCTCATCACCTGCGAGGTGGAGGCAGTTCTTGCAGAAGCCCTGATAAAGCATGTCATCTGCAACAGGAGGGAATAAAACCCTGAGTACTAGAATGTACTCAGCTAGACTTACCCGTCGAAGCAGAAAATAAGAGACACCAAGAGACATGCAAGACTTTCATAAGTGGAGCTGGCTGACATCACCTTTGCGGAAAAGCATAAGTAATTTAAACTCTTTTAACCTGTACTAGCAGTTATTTTAGCATTAACCTATCATCTATCTTAGCACCTGTACTAAACATTCACTTGATTATAATCAAACAACAATATTATTATATCCATAGCAGGTATAAATTTGTGGTAACATTATATCATTCGCTTAACCATCTATTCAATTTAATGAGATCTACGTTGCTGCTGCTCAAGTCAAGTGCTCACTAACCGGGAGCGATAGCGATTCAAATCAAATTCCTATCCAGCTAGAGGGGTATTTCTAACACTCACCGCGTAGGCCCCTGCCAGGGTCACACAAGCCACCTTTCGTACAATTCAGGAGTCGCGGGTTCGAATGATGCCGCATCCCCAAGGGCAACACTCTGCTAGGTGATAGGGACTCTAACCCCCCTTGGTCTCACGCCAATGTCCCCAAGCACATCCTTACTACCTCCAAGATGTGACCTACCATTCGATTCCCAGCCTGAACCGTATTACTCGGCTTCACAGTCGGAACGACTTATCCGGCCAACTAAGTGTTAGACTGCGTTCAACATGACTCAAGGATGTACAACGTATCGGTCCTTAAACGACTTAGACGGGCATAGCTCCGCACCCAAGACGTGAAGTGTCTTGCGGCTTCACTATCGAACTCTCGCCCGGTCTCAAATTCATTTTAAGGCATGGTTCCATCCACGATAGCCAACATAGCCACTCGTGACCCATTCCTACATCTTGCGAATGACCGGAAATCACCCGACTTCTACCGGACTAAGCAGGGCTAAGCATTGACACATGCCTAAACCTAATTTAGGGTTTAAGTTAGATATGTGGACAGGGACAGGTATAATGCAACAAGTGTTTTCACACAACTCCTACAACTTAATGCAGTAAACAAGTAAAAGTACTCAAGATTGATATATAAAACAATTGGGTCAGCATGCACCGGGGCTTGCCTTTTAGGAATGGGGATGGGCGATGATCCAGGCACTCAGGTAGATCGTCGACGGGAACTCCTTCGCTGGCTGGGTCCTCGGGCTCCCTCGGCTGGTCCTGATCCTCCTCCATAATCGATCCCTCGAACTCGAGGAGCGTCACTCCCTCTGGAACACCTATTGCATGGATGCATAATAAATCTCATGGATGCATAAGAAGGATTGCAGCATGCTCGGAATGGAATGCACCTCAGCAATTCTAGTGCTCTATTCAAATCACTTCAATAATAAGTGCAAATCTCTTCTTCGGTATTGAAGTACTTACCTAGTCTACACAATCTAATGTATAATTGTTCCTCCTCAGTTAAGGCCCTAACACCTATCAATCACAAGAACAACATTACTTAGGTTACCACCAACCAAGCATAAAATATCACAACACATTCTGGACATCAGCTAAGTATTTTCATCACAACTGTAGATTCCCAAATCCTAAAGGCATGACAATTTAGAAAGCTTATAAAATACTCTACAATTCATTTTCAGACCTAAACACTTAATTTCAAAGTTTACCTAGTCGAAATTCTAAAGTCCTAGAAATCTGTCCTCTCCAAACAGAGAGCAGCCATTTCTGGACAGCCACTTTAAACAGCTACAACTCCTATACTACTCGGTCAAATGCCACCAAATTTTGACACAAGCTAGTTTAACAAGTTTACTACCACTTTGATATTCACAAGTTTTCCAGCAAACACTTTTATCAAGGTTCAAATCCAAAAATACTACCAGCTGTCCAGAGAACCTAGAAATATGAAAATTAAATATTTATTCATGTGTCAAACTACTCTTATGACCAAACTAATGATGCTACTAGTTGACACATGACCCAAAACCACCATAAAGTAAGGTGTGCCAACCCAAGACATTTATTTTAACCCCTTTCTTAATTTACTTAATTAATTAAGCGAGAAATTAAACTTATATGCAAGCTGCTTAGAAAATTCTATAAAAATTACAGCAGGATCTCTGCCCTACTAGGAGGCTACTGTAAAAATTTGAAATAAAGTTATTCACAGGCCAAAAATGCTGATTTTTGCATAATTAATAATTCACATTGAAATGTATCAAACAACAGAGGAGCATTGCACATACAAAAAAATTATGAAAATTCATTCAAGTATCTCCTAATATAAAATGACAACATCATAACTTGAAAACTACTCAAGCAATAGTATTCAAACTTTTACCAGAGCTAGCACAGATATAAAATAGCACACCCACCAAATTTCACAATTTTTGGAGCACTAGAACTCCAGTTACCAATTTAACAAGTTTGTATCTATTTGAAAACACCTTTCAAGGATCCAATTAATTACCTCAGAAATTAACTAACATCTTAGTGTTTTATATTTTTCCTACAAACTATACTTTACAGAGAACCAAACAAATTTGGAATAACCTCATTTGGATCTATATTGCATGAGATATAGAATTTACAATGTAGCATGAAAATCTATGAAAAGAATAAAGGAAAAACCAAAAACGAAAACCTAAACCGGTCACTGGGCCGGTCCAACCCGTCGGCGCGGCCCAACACCCATGGCCCGCTCCAGCTCCCGCCCGTGCACGTGACCATAGACAGGTGGGCCTCCTCGGTCAGAGAGAGAGAGGGCAGGGGATCAAACGCCGCCGAGCTTCGGCGAGCTCTAACTCGTCGGCGACGAGCTCTCCCGGGAAATATGAGTCTACCATCGTGCTCCCCTTCAAGTTTCGCACTAGTCTAGGTGGGGGAGATGGCTAAGGTCGTAGCGGAGAAGGCTCATCGTTGGCCATGGCGGACGGCGACGAGAGCTCAGCGGTACGCTGACCCTTCCAGGCTTAGACTGAGCACGGTGATGGCGGCTATAGCACTAGTGAGATGTGGTGAATCTTTCAGAGCCAGTTAGAATACTAGAGGGGCGCTGATGTGGCTAGTCCATGAGCACACCCGCATGGCGGCGCTCAGAGCATGGCGGTGGCGAAGCCGTTCCAACTAAACAACGGTGGCTTAGATAGCTACATCTAGGCTCCGAACTCCACAAGGTGTGGGAAGACCCATGCGCTCACTAGAGAGGGACGAAGTGGCTTAGACAAGGGTAGCCCCAAGTGGTGCCTGTTGGTGGCTATGGCAGACGCGGCTAGAGCGCAACTCGACACGGCTTTGTTCCAGCTTCCACAGCCCACCTCTCCCGTTAACATCTTCATGGAAGCATCTAGGGGTGCTGATAAGTCAAGGACACGAGCTAGAGAAGAAGAGAAGGGATGAAGAGGAACTGGCCATGTGGCCGTGGCCATGGCGGAGCTTCGGTGAGGCCCGCGTGGTGACGGCATCCCCAATGTCGCTCACCTGGGGTTCAAATGGAGGCCAAGAGTTGGTCGAGGAGGTGCAGGGCAGTGTGGCAGAGCGAGGGACGTAGTTTGGCTGGTAGTGATGCGGTGATGAGTGCTCACGGCCACGGAGAAGTGCGCGGCGGCGATGGCGGCTCTGTGCGTCCGCCTGGGCATGGAGAGAGCGAGAAAGAGGAGCAGAGGCATGAGTGAGGTTGAGGCAGCGTCGTGGCGATCTTGAGGCCCGCTCGGACCTGACCGGTGGGGCCACGACTAGCATACGGCCACCACCGCGCGTCCACGCGTCGGCATAGGCCTGCGGCCGGTCGGCCACCAGTGCTCTGAATGTCTGAAACGAAGCCGCCATCAGATGACTGACAGGGGAACTTTGGCGCCAATTATCTCCTAATCTAGCTCGAGTCAGCAAGAGGTGATAACAGCAAAGTTGTAGAGCTATGTGAGGACTACAACTTTGTTAATTAGAGCTTGGACTGGTTCAGCCTGGTTTGTGAGTTACATGGCGTCGAAGTGGGGTACATTGAAACTGGAATTTCAAATTTTCAGACTAGAATTTTTTTCTAAGTGTGGGCAGTCCCTCAAGCCGACTTGTGGCCATTTGTGAGCATGTTCTGGGCATTTTCATGAGATGGCCATATTAGAACTTTTGTTCCTTATGAAATTCTCTACAACTTTGATTAAGGTTGCTTCTCCATGTAAGATCTCTAAGCTGGACTTTTTAAACGGTCAAACCAAAGCATTTTAGGGGTCAAGGGTTGGTCAACAGCACCTAGGAGGGCATTTTGGTCATTTTGGTCAACATGAACATTGTTCCACTAATTACCCTAAATGTAATTAAGGTGTTATAAGCTATAATTAGCCACTCTACACCTTGGTTACACAAAATTCCTAGTGCCACATAAGTTGAAACAAGCAAAACAATATTTCCACCAAAATGTTGCATTATCATGTTGCACATGTTTCAAGACCTTGTTACATCAATTGAGTTTATCATGGTATACTAACAACATTGTCATGTTTCAAAGTATGAGATCCCATGTTGTATCTACAAGTTGCAGCACTCACATTTCATAAGCAAGTAAATTATGAAACAATCACATTAGGGTATGTTGCATACTCATGTTGCAAGCAAAATAAAGACATGAATGAGATGATTGATGCTCATGCTTATGAAATGCAATGCCATTATAGAAGCCAAACACCTGAGGTGTTATAGCAGCAGCTCACCATGGCGCCTTGAGGCCACTCGCGACCTGACCGATGAAGCCAGCGTCGGCGTACGGTTGCCACGGCATGACCACGTGGCAACTGTGGCCTATGCTCGGTCAGTGTCTAGAGATGGGACAAGTGAATGATGCTGTGCGTCGGAGCCTCCGATGGTGTGCAAAGTGGACACAAGATATATACTGGTTCGGGCTAAACGTCCCTACTTCCAGTGCTTGCTGCTGCTCGTGTTGCTTTGCACCAAAGTGCTTGTAGTAGGGGGATACAAGCTGGTCGAGAGAGGGATAGCTCCCAGGTCTCTGTATGTGCGTGTGTTCGAGTGTTTGAGTGTGTCCTTAGTACATTGCCATTGCGTGGTGTCGTCTCCCCCCTCTAGTCAAGGGTCCTTCCCTCCCCTTTATAATATGCAAAGGGAGGGGTCGAGTTACAGTGTTTGGATGTACGAAAATAGAAAGAGAATGCCCTAAGGTGCTCCCTATTCCTAGCTTTCCTTTTAGTTTGTGCTTTCGCACAGTCGTTGTTGTGGTGGTGGCACGTCGTGGCTATAGATTATGCGGCGTGGCCATACCCTAACATGATGTCATGATGGAGAAGATTTTGTGGCCCTGAAGCCGCACCAGTGAAAAGGTAGGGGCGGCCTCGACGGCCGTTGCTCCCTGTCCTATTGAGCTGGACATGGTAGGGTGCAGCATAGCGTAGCCTCTTCCTATTACTGCCATGGGCAGCAAGAAAGAACCATGGAATCCTTGATCGGATTGTTAATCAGGTGTTACAAGTTCCCAGGCAGTCTTGCTCGATGCGGCGAGCTCCTATTCCTTAACAGGAAAGGGTAGGGACCCGTGCGTACCCGTGGCAGTGTGTTACAGTGGGGGTCGAATGAAGCAGTAGTTGTGCAGGGGGGTCGAGCACCTTGATGACGTCACAGGGATATGCCATGAGGGTTGGGCGAGACGGAGAGGGGTCAGACGAAGCGGAGGAGAGCTTGGGGGCTCGGGCGCTTGCCCTTTGGCTTTAGTTTTGAGCATGGTAAGGCCTGGACCGTCTGTGATGGGCCGTGGGCCGTAATTCTATCTTGGTGGGTAGTTTTTGCGGTGAAAATGGGGTACCCTATTTTGCTAGTACCCAAAAGTAGCCGTCGAGCCTTTGGAGGAATTAGTTTTATTCCTTCAGAGTTTTAGAGATGAGCGTGTGATTGATTGGTGTTCTTGAGGGTTTTTTCAGCCGGTGCGCACGAGCACACCAGCTGGGTGTAGCCCCCGAGGCCTTGGAGGGGTAGTGTACCCCTTCAAGGGCTAAGATTCGAGTGTGTGGTCATAGAGTTGTGGGCAACCTTGGCTGTTCGCTAGGCTGACAAGGTGGGGGCAGCCCTCGAGCCCTTGCTCTAGGAAAGTTGGAATGCTTCAAAGAACAGGCGTCCTTGACCAACCGTTGGCTGGTCTCAGTGGGGTCCACCCAAGTCCCTTCTTTTTGCAATGGTTCTTCGTGCCAAGCCCTTCGATTTCCTCCGCGGGCCTCTGAAACTTGGCTTGAAGTATGTGTGTCGTCCCAATCACCGTTTGCTGGCTTTTGGTATAGTTTTGGTGTATTATGTTGGGCCCAAGGAAGGCCTTTCTGGGTGAGTCTTGGTGAAAGGTTTTTTTACCGCGGCCCATGGTCGGCCCATGGACGCGCTGGAGATCATTCGTGTGGAAAGGAAGGCGAAAGGGTGCAGTTGCAGTTTTTGTCAGAGGTAATTGAGTGCGGTTTTGACGGGTCATGGCTTGGTTGGTGGAAAAAGTGGGTGACGGTTCATGACTTGGAACTTCATGGTTTTGGTGAGAGGAGAGGGCGGTGGTTCGTGAATCGAGACCACATTGATCGCCCTAGGAGGCTATGGAACCGAACGGTCGCTTAGGGTCTATTTATACCGGCTCGGAGCTCAAAACTTTCACTATCCCTGCCTTCCCTTTCCTATTTCCCCTCCCACTTAGCTTTAGCCTTGATGGAGTGTGGTGACTCATCAAAGGGGTCTCGGGTGTCTGAGGAGGTGGAAGGCCCTCCGGCGCAGCGCCGCCGTACGGATGACCTGGCCTTCACTGGGTCTAGCCGCGTGTTGAACACCGACGGCCTTTCTACCAGTGGCCTCTTTGCATTGCTGCCGCAGCTCGGGCTAGCCCATCGGAGCATGTGGTGAAGGAGGCAGAGGAGCAGGCACTGTCGGACGCCATGGCCGTGGACGTCGAGGAGAGGGCGAACACCCTTATCAAGCAGCTTGAGGACGCCGGTCACCATGGCGTTCGTATGTATTCTGCTCTTCTTCTCGCTTCTAGTTTCTTTTGTTCTTTCGTCTGATAGAAATGGAGTTTTTTCATCAGAGGTGACATCAGAGCTGGAGCATCTCCACACGGCGATGGACGCTTTCCTTGACTTCCTAGGGGTTGCGTCGGGCGCCCGGGAGGCGCGCCTCTGGAACACGTGCCGCCATGTCCTTGGCGCCATCAAGAGCGGCATCCGTCATGGCGTTAGAGTTGCCCTGGCCATGGTGGAGGTGTTGGTGGAGGCGGACCTCACCGGAGTCAGTGGCTTCCCTAGGGGGAGGAGCTGCGCTACCACGAGGACCTAGTGGAGCACTACGGCCCGGCGAGAGAGGCGGTGGCCTCCCATGTCCCTACCGCGTAGGTGCTGGTGAGGCTCCCCCCTCATTAGGGTTTTTGTTTTTTGCTTTGCTTATGGCACATCGACACCTTTTTATCCTGTAATGGAACTTTTTGTGATAATTTAGTCGGTGTTTAGTTTTATCGCTATTGTTTTTATTTTTGGGTTAGCATGTGGTTAGTATAAAATGTCACCGGTGCATCGCCGGTGGTAAGTTTGGCGGGGTTCCCTACGAGGAAGGAACCGCTCCTGGGTGCACGTAGCATATTAGGGTCGATGTGACCACTATCATTGCCGTGTCTCGAGGTGGGGTCGGTGTTCCTTAATGTCGATGCATGAAAGGGATAGCCACCAGCTAGACTTTTTTGCCCTTGGGCATTTCTGGACTTTGGGCGATGACCCAGGTAGATGTCGTACCTACATATGGGCCTCGATGGTCCTTTGAAACGGGAAAAATAGTTATGCAAATGAATCTAGGCCTCTAAAAATCTTCGCTCATGCGTCGATCCGGTCAGGAGGCCCAATGCATTCCCCTTGCGCTTCTTTTCCACAAAGGAGGGGTTGGACAACGGCACATCATCCCTCTCACCTAGGGTCAAAACATGGTGCCTGTTTGAGTTGTAACGGGTTTCTCAGTTCGAGCGGGGCCCCGGTGTAAGGTCCTAAATGGCTAGAGGGGGGTGAATAGCCTTTTTAAATTTTCTACAAACTTTACTCAACAACAAAGTTAGTACAAAAGATGGCAAAGCTAATTCTAGCACTAGCTCAACTATGCTAAGCAAGCCACCTACACAATTCTAGTTAACAAGGTTATGATCTCTAATTCACACCACAAGCTAAGTCACTACGCTACTTACTCCTATGTGATACAAACTACTCTAAGCACACTAGACAAGATATGGTGCAAGAATGTAGTAGGGGAGTGAATTGATTCTTATACCGATGGTGTAGAGATGAGATGTATCCAAAGAATCAATTACACACAATCACAATGAGAATCCTCGGTAAGAGATGACACAAGATTTTTTACCGAGGTTCGCTTGCTTCCCGGCAAGCTACTCCTCGTTGTGGCGATGCACCCACTTGATGGATCACGAGCTAATCAACTATCAAGAGTTGAACCCTCAACGGGTGCCACACATCCACTCACAAGATGGGGATCCTCCAAGTCACGAGCTCCACTAGAGTATCCAATTCGTGAACTCCCGTGAGAAAGGATCAAGAACCCCTCACAATCACTTAGTGACGGCTCAAACAAGTCTCCAATCGTGAGCTCAATCACCACCGCTGCTCTAAGCCATCTAGAGTGTTGGGAAACACCTAAGAGTAACAAGCAATCCGCAGCAAACTCGAAGATCAAGTGCTACTAGATGCAACTCTCAATGCAACGCACTTGAATCTCACTCAATCTCTCTAGAGTATGCAACCAAGCAAGGAGATGAGTGGAGGGGAAGTTCTCTAGCTCAAAGTGTGCCTCAATATCTCAAAAGTACAAGAGTGAACCCCCCAAACCCGGCCACCATCTATTTATAGCGAAGGGGTAAGCAACTAGCCGTTACAAGATGTCGCAGTGAAAAACGTGATGACCAGACGCACCGGTCAGCGTGACTGGACGCGTCTGGTCACTACAGGACAAGCAGCAACAGTGCGTGTTAGAGAGAGCCGTTGTCATGACCGGACGCGCTTCACCGTTTGACCAGACGCACTACACCCGGCGTCCGATCAGAGTCTAGAGAGCTTCTCACTCAATCGGACGCGTCCAGTCGCATTTGACCGGATGTGCCACCGCGTCCACTCCGCATCACGCCACCAAGCCACACAGGACGAAGCAAACTGGATGCTCCGGTCCTGGAGACCCTCGGACGCGCTGATCGCGCACATTGCCTGCGCTTCTCTGCGCCTAGGTGAACTGATCGGATGCGCTGGTCAGGCCAGACCAGTGTTCAGTCACAAACCCTAGGCGCGCTGCGCCTCTGCCCTCGACTTGAGCTGACCAGACGCGCAGGTCCACCCTGGACCACGTCCGATCCAGCGTCCGGTTAGAGTTTTTTAGAGATAAACACTTCAGACTTTCGCCACCTTTTCTCGCACACACAGCGTTCTAGAATGGGGGTGTCTAGAGATGGGATAAGTGAATGATTCTATGTGTTAGAGCCTCTAATGGTGTGCAAGGCGGACACAAGATGTATACTGGTTCAGGCTGAATGTCCCTACTTCCAATGCTCATTGTTGCTCGTGTTGCTTTGCACCAAAGTGCTTGTAGTAGGGGGGATACAAGCTGCTTGAGAGAGGGATAGCTCATAGGTCTCTATGTGTGCCTGTGTTTGAGTGTGTGCTTAGTACATTGCCATTGCATGGTGTCGTCTCCTCCCTCTGGTCGAGGGTCCCTCCCTCCCCTTTTGTAATATGCAAAGGGAGGGGTCAGGTTACAGTGTTTGGATGTATGAAAATAGAAAGAGAATGCCCTAAGGTGCTCCCTATTCCTAGCTTTCCTTTTAGTTCATGCTTTCGCACAGTTATTGTTGTGGTGGTGGCACACCGTTGCTATAGATGACGCGGCGCGGCCATACCCTGACACGATGTCATGATGGAGAAGATTTCATGGCCCTAAAGCCGTGCCGGTGAAAAGGTTGGGGGGCCTAGACGGCCGTTGCTCCCCCCATTGAGGTGGATATGGTAGGGTGCGGCGTAGTGTAGGTTCTTCCGATTACTACCGTGGGGGCGAGAAAGAATCGTGGAAGCCTTGACCAGATTGTGAATCAGGTGTTACAAGTTCCTAGGTAGTCTTGCTCGACATGGTGAGCTCCTATTCCTTAACAAGAAAGGGTAGGGTCCCATACGTACCCGTGGCAGTGTGTTACAGTGGGGGTCGAACGAAGCAGTTGTTGTGCAGGGGGGTCAAATGCCTTGATGATGTCATAGGGCTCGGGCACCTGGATGATGTCACAGGGATACGCCATGAGTGTCGGGCAAGACGGAGAGGGGTCGGACGAAGCGGAGGAGCGCTGGGGGCTCAGGCGCTTGTCCTTTGGCTTTAGTTTTGAGCATGGTAAGGCCTGGGTCATCTATGATTGGCCATGGGCCGTAATTCTTTCTTGGTGGGTTATTTTTGTGGTGAAAATGGGTTACCCGATTTTGCTAGTAACCGATAGTCGGCCACCAAGCTTGGCTCGTTCTGAATCAAAGATGGTGATGACCGACTGAAACCATCCTCTTCTCAACTCTCTAGCACCCAAACCATTCATCATTTGCAAAAACTATAGTAATACAAGTTGTAGAGCTATGCACTAGCTTCAACTTTGTCAATATGAGTTTGGGCTGGTTTGGTCTGGTTAAGAAGTTACATGGCTCCAAAGTGGGGTTCAAGAAACTGTAAGTCGGTGAATGACTTAGAAACTTTTCTAAGTGTAGAAACAGCATGAGATCTAGGCTTGTGGGTCCTATGTTGAGCATGTTCCAGCCATTTTCATGAGCTAACCATAAAATAACTTTTGTTCCTAAACAAATTTTGTACAACTTTGTTTAAGGGTGCACCACCATGCATTGACTTCTAGCTGCCCTTTTTAAACAGTCAAATAGAATAGTCCTAGGGTCAACATAAGTCAAACTAGCACTTAGAAACATAATTAGGGCTAATGACCTTTATGAAGATTGTTCCTAATGACATCCTAAGTGTAGCTAGGGTGTTTTGGTGGGTCACCACCTTCATTTGCATGTCACACCTATTCTCAGCGTTTGGTCCTGCGAGGGTCCTAAGCCAACGAGTGAATCAAATGCTGCGTGTCCCTAATTTGGATGGTGATGCAAGGAGGATACATAGAGGTTTATCCTAGTTCGGGCAAAGGAAGGCCCTATGTCCAGCGGGAGGGAGGGAGTATTGTATTTCCTTGCACCTAAGTGCTTACGTAGGGGTTACAAGCTGTGAGAGAGGGAACCGAGCCCAGGTCTCAAAGGAAAAATGAGAGTACAAAAGGAGATTGATTTTTCATTGTCTGTGGTTCGTTGTTCTTCTGCCTTTTCTTGCTTGCCCTTTTTAGAGCCCTGGCCTGCCCTTTTATAGGGTAAGAGGAGGCAGAGACACCGGAGTGCCTTTGAAGTGAAGTTCTGTCGATCTCTGTGGAGGTGGCTGTAGCAACGTGCCCCGGGAATGGCCAGCCATCCTTGGACAGCATGGTGACGTAGAGGATGAGACGGTGAAAAGACCCTAAGTCCTGTGCCACGTTGACCTTTTCTCCTTGCTGACCGATGGTAGGTCGAGACTAGGTCGAGGCCCTATGTCCCCGAGATCGTAGGGTACGGTCCTTGTCGTATCCTCCCTCGAGGGTGATCGGTGGCAAAATAGTGCATGGTATGGTGCGTACAGTAACAGGTTTTCACCTCCCATCCCAGTATGGGCAGTAAAAAGTAAGATTTGACACAGGTACTACTTCCACGTCAGAAACTGCTGTAGCCATGATGGTAGGAAGTAGTAGGTGGTTGCATTAAATGCTTTGACTTTTGTCTCAGAGTTGGTGAACAAGGTGGGTCGAGCGGTTTGACCTGGGGTCGTGCGAGTCAAAGATTTCCCGATAGTCGAGATGCTTTGTCGAGCGAGCCTTGTGCGAGTCGAAACGCGGTCGAGGCGTCCCGTCGAGGGTGCCTCGTACGAGTCAGAACGTAGTCGAGGCGTCCTGTCGAGCATGCCTCGTACGAGTCGAAACGTAGTCGAGGCATCCTGTCGAGCGTGCCTTGTACGAGTCGGAACATAATCGAGGCGTTCTGTCGAGTGAGCCTCGTACGAGTCGGAACGCAGTCAAGGTGTCTCGTCCGCTATTTTGGCTCGTCTCGTTTGTGGGTAGCATTTTGTTTTTCTTAATCGTTGATTGTGGGTACCCCTAGTTTTAGGTACCCGACAGTAGCCCTGAGCCTTTGGGTGAGTGTGGGTCACTCTCACAGAGGCTCAACAGTTCATGAACTAGAGTCGTAGCGTCTAACTTTTTCCTGTGGGGGCGTGCGAGCGAAACTGGCGGGTGTAGCCCTCGAGGCCTCGGTGGAGTATTTTGACTCCTCTGAGGTCTTTTACACGCTCTATTGAGGAACGCTCTCGTATCATGGCATGTTCTGTCTTTTCCCATTCGAGGTTTGGCTTTCTACGGTCGAGCCCCCGAGCCTCGTGCGCGTGAGGTCGATTAGAGTCTTGGCCATCTTTTATTGTTCGACCCTCACACTCCCTTTTTAGAAAAAGAGAGGAGGGGTGGGGAACGTCGTACTACCCTCGTTTGGGCGAGTTTCGACGGTCTTCGGTGAGCTATTAACAGGGAATTCGAGAGGGAGCCCGTGCTCCATTCGATAGGAGTCGGCTAGCGGCCGCGGAGGCACTCTCAAAAATGCCAAAGAGTGGTCTTGTGGATCTCAATTCCTTGCGATGGGATTCGAGGGCTCGATGCCTCCCTCCGAGGGGATTCCTCTGTCGACCTTCTCTTTTAGCCTCGAATACGTCTTGGGGTGCCTCAAGAGCATGGCTCGAGCCCTGGCCTTGTATGGGCGCATCCCTAGTCGTCCCTGACTCCGTTACTCGAGGGCAACTGTCGAACCCTGGTCGAGGGCTAGCTTTCGATCCCTCGAGGTTTATATCGGGATCGAAGCCCGTTACCCATGCGTCTAGGAATATCCATCCACGGATCCTTCTCCTGCCCATTTTGGGCACGTCTTTTTAGGAGGGGAAGCGAGATCAGTGCGGTAGTGGGCAGTGTGGTGCGACGGTTATGTCGTGTATAGCAGACACATGCCCATATCTGCGGATTTTGAGGGAGCTATTAGGTAAGGTCATTGAATGAAAAAACTGCTCCTACTTTTTCGCCTGCCCATTGGACTTCCATCGGGGTATAAGAGCAAGGCCCGGGGTTCTGTTTACCCTTACAGGCCCTTTGCATTCTTGCCTTCCTTGCCTTTCTTCGCCCCCTTTGCCCCCTTTGCCATCTTGCGCCCTTCAGCCACCGTCTAGCGCCGCCGTCGTTTCTTTGCCCGCGCCGTTCCTCCGACAGCAATGGTGGGCAAGAGCCAAATCCTTCCCGCAGACGCTTGGGCCCGTTCCTGAGTGACTGAGAGGAAGCTAGAGGAGTTGGTCCGCGACGGGCTTCTGTGGCCGAGGGTGAGTCAGACCCAGCCAGAGTGGAGAGTGCCACCGTTTGACCACCGGGAACCGCCGCCTCTAGAAGGTTATGTGGTGAGCTTCATGGCCTTCCATGAGAGGGGGTTCGGCGTGCCGGCTAGCCCCTTCATGCGGGCGCTCCTCCACTACTACAAGGTGGAGCTACACCACCTCGCCCCCAACTCCATCTCGCAGGCCACCATTTTCACGGTGGTCTGCGAGGGATACCTGGGGATGGAGCCATAGTGGAATCTGTGGCTCCACCTCTTTAGGGCGGAGCACTTCGCTAAGAAGGCGGGCGAGTGAGGGGTGCGGCGCGTAGTGCACGTGGGGAGCTGCACCCTCCAAGTCCAGTCTGGTCGAGGTGACCAATACATCCCGTCACAGTTGATCTCTTCGAACAGCGGCTGGCACGACGGCTGGTTTTATCTCTACAACGATGGCGACTAGCTACCGAAGTACTCTGGCTGGGTGCAGATGGCGCGAGAGGAGAACTAGACGTACAATGTTGTTGAAGATGACAAGCCGAAGCTAGAGCCGCTCCTCGACGCGCTGAGGAGGCTTCGTCAGCGTGGGCTGACGGTGGGGATGGTGGCCGCAGCGTTCCACCGTCGGAGGGTGCTGTCGCTGACGCAGTGCTGGCTCTGGCTCGACGAGATAATGCCGGAGGCGTCATTGGAGGGGAGCAGGATGTCGCACGAGTCCCTCTCCCTCGACGAGGTTGCCCGACGTGCGCGGTGGATGGTGGGGAGCTTCCGGTAGGAGGACATCGGCAGGGTCCTGATGCTTCCCACCCAGGGATTCAAGCCCCTAGTAAGTGTTGTTTTTGATGATCTTAAGTTCTTTTGCTTCTGGATTCCTTCCACTAACTCAGTCGAGGTCCGTGTACAGGATCTATCGGCGGTCAAGGAAACGCGGCCACCGATTCTAGAAGATCGGGTCACTCGGGAGGCTCGACGCCTCTTGGTGGCCCAGAAGGAGGAGAAAGACGCTGCTAAGAAGCGTCAAGTCCGCAAGGCCCTCGAGCAGGAGGCATTGAAGAAGCGCTGTCGCCAACAGAGCCTCGATGGGCTCCCACTCGAGGAGTCTCCCTCAGAGACGGTCTCGGGGGAGGATGATGGCAGCGATGATGACGACACCGGGTTGTGGTATGACACCGCGACTTCCCTGGCACACCTCCCCAATGTGTGGCCCTTTCTGGAGCCCATCAGGGGGTCGACCTCCTAGGCGTCGAGGGGAGCCTCGGTGCCTGTTGAGGGGGAGGGAGAGCTAGGAGAGAGAGAGAGAGGCCAGAGCGGGGCCTTCAGTGAGAGGAGCCACCTCATCTAGGGCCCCACAGGAGGGGTCAGTGGCGCCACCCTTGCGAGCCCAAGCGCCTCGAGCGCAGACGGCGGTCGGGGCAGCGGCGTCGGCATCAGAAGCGGGGGCACCGTCGATGGCGTGAGTACTCGAAGCCAGCTAGCCTCGGCAGCGCAAAGGACCTTGGACACCCCATTAGCCAGGGCTCTGAGGAGCACCCGGCCAGCAGGAGGCTCAATGATAGGGGTGTCGCAGGCGCCACCGGGTGGCTCTGGCCTGCGGGGGTCTAGGCCCCTGGTTCCCCTATCCAGGTAAGTTTTTTGCCTGGTTTTCCATGATTGGAGATCCTATTTTTTGTTCTGACGCATTTGTTTGTCGCTCAGGCATAAGCATAAGGCGGAGCTCCCGGGTCCGACTCCCGTGAAGGCGCTCAGGTCGGCTGCCATTGTAATGATGCGAACGGTGGCCGACGCCGCCGCTTGGGTTGCCAAGTACTAGGCTACGATGAAGCAGCTCAGGCTACGAGAGGCGGTCGCCCAGATGGGGGCAAGCGCCCAAGAGGTCTTCAGCTCTGATCCCGCCGCGTGAGGGTTAGGGCCAGCAAAGGCGGTCCCAGGGGATGCTGGGCTCGAGGTGCCCGACGCTGGTGGGTCGAAGCCTGGGTCGACCATGATGACCCAAGCGACCATTGAGGCCGCTGAGGCTGGAACATCCATCCGTGATGCGGGGCGGGCGGATGCTAAAAAGTTGAAGGAGGTGGTGGAGGCCCTGCCAGAGACTGGGCAAGAGGCGGCACAGCTGGAGGAGCCACAGCCGCAGCAGGACCGACCGACAGAGCCGGTGGTTGAGGCGGAACAGTGGGCAGTCGTGCCACCACCTTTCGTATAGGTGGTGGTGCCGGTAGTCGAGGCACCAGCCCCACCGCAAGGGTCAACCCTGGCCCTAATCGACCTCACCATCGATGACTCTCCTGCTAACAAGGGGAAGCAGGAGGTGGACGTCGAGATGGTCGAGGCCTCAGATCGGGCCGGTACCTCTGCGGCGTTAGGGGGTGACTAGGCCGAGGCGTCGGCCAGGTGGCATAACTTTGCCGGGCTAGCGCTTGTGTGGGCAGAGGAGGAGCTTCCACGCTGGGGCCGGTCGACCCTTGAATTTAGGGACGCATCCAACCCTAGCGTCGAGCCCTACTTTGCGCTCGACGATAAGGACAAGGTGCAACACTAGGAGTACCTTGAGGGACTCCGAAAGCACTCATTGCAATCCCTGTGCATGGTCTCAGATACCCTGGTGCGGGGTATGTTGGAGGCCTTTGATGTAAGCTAGTTTCGTTAGTCTTTTCCTATGCTTTATCCTTCCCTTTTCCTTGGTTCTAATTGTTAGGTTTTAACTGTGGTCAGGAGCTCAAGGAGCGTTCCCGCTGCAACTCACTCTTCATTCATCATGAGAGTGGTGTGTGGGCGGCGCTTGCCCATCAACGGGCCCTGGTCGAGGAAGCCAACAAGTGGCTATCCCAGAAGAGCGCCGAGACGACCGAGCTCCATGTCGCTCATGTGGCGGTTAGGGAGGAGGCGGCGCAGGCCCAGGAGGCCAAGGCCAAGGCGCATGAAGATGCGGCAAGGGCTCGAGAAGAGGCTGCCAAAGCCCACGAGGATCTCACGCCGCTGCTGGCGCGTGTGAAAGAGCTCGAGGAGGACATCACCTTAGTCGGTGGTCAGCGCGATGCCCTCAACATCTAGGTCAGGATGGCGTCCGCCCACGTCAAAACCTTGGAAGATGAGGTTGTGACATTGAAGGGGACGGTCTGAGAGAGGGACGAGGCTATCTCGGGCACCGGCCGGGAAATTGAGGTGCTGAGGGCGACGGTCCATGATAGGGACGAGGCTCTTTGAGCGTCTGAGAAGACGTGTGGGGAGCTTCATGATGAGGTCGTGGGTTGGTAGACCCACTCTAAGGGTAAACTTCTTGTTATGCTCTGGCCTTGGTATCGAGGTCCTAGGCTTTTGCTAACTCGATGCTTATGTTTCAGAGTTGGAGAAGCAGCAGCAAACGGCTTAGGCGACGGCCACCTCATTCCAGAACCTCTTCAAGGCCGAGGCTGGGCGGACTCAATTGCTCCAGGGTGCTATTTACCTCGGTATGTGACGGCCTGGGGGTCAAGCCTGATGCTGATACCGAGGAGGACGCCCCGGGGAACTCCTTCATCTGTCAGATGGTGGCGCTGGGCCACCTTGTCCGTGAGAGGATACGAGGCGGGCTTCATCACGACGTGAAGAGGGCTCTAGCAGTCGTTCAGTCTGGGTTCGTGTACGACATGGACCTCATCGCTGATGGCTTCACCATGGATCCAGATTGGATGGACGAGGAGAATGAAGTCACCTGCCTGGGCCTAATCGAGGCTGCTGAGGAGCCTGGGAGTCGCCTTGCCAAGCTCTTCAAGGTCGAGGTGGTTCCGCCTGCTGATGACGAGGGCCTATGAGCCAAACCTAGGCATGAAGGCCCATGTAAATGAGTTAGTATTCATAACTTAGGTCGTGATGGCCTCAGGGGCCCTGAAACATTTTTAGATGTAAACTTGTACTGATCGTTAAGTTTTGTTTGAGTTTTTTCTTCCCTTTATCGCTTGAATCACGTTCTCGCATGATTCACTTAGCGCGTGGTTACACCCCTTGGCGTAAGGAAGCGAGTGGAGGTACCGTAGCCTTGGATGCATAAGTGATCTTGTGGCTCGACTGCCCTCGAGCTTTAGGGTGCGTTTGCAGCCTTGCAGATTGTGTAAGAACTCGATTCGAAGCGAACGGGGATGTGAGCTTTTTCAAAGTCGTGAACTGTTACTAGGTCTACTTAGCGCGCGGTTGTGCCTCTTGGCATGAGGGGTGAGTGGAGGTACCATAGCCTCAGAGGTGTAAGTGATCTCGTGGCTCGATGACCTTTGAGCCATAGGGTGCTCTTGCGGCCTTGTTGACCTATGCGACAGTTCTCTTTTTTGAAGAAGCTCAAAAAAATGCGTGTTTTGAAAAAATGCGAGTTTTTTGGGGGCAGGGGGTTCCCCCTTGCAGCCCCCGAGGGAGGGTCAACTCTAAGGGAGTAGGGTCGATCCTTCCTAGTTGTTATGAAAACAAAGCTTTGAACACCGCTGTATTCTTTATTTATGAGATAGTGAAACAATTTACAGAGCCTCGAGACTTTAAGGAAAAAAGTGACGTAGTTGTTCAATGTTCTAGGCGTTGGTGAAGATTTCACCTTTCTCGTTCAATAGTTTGTAGGTGCCGGGCTTCAATACTTCTGCGATGATGTATGTTCCTTCCCATGGTGGCGTAAGCTTGTGTCGTCCCTTTGTGTGTTGGCTTCGCCGTAGCACCAGGTCACGAACATTGAGGTCCTGCCTGTGGACATGTATGTCATGGTAGCATCAGAGACTTTGCTAATATCTGGCAGAGTGTAACAGAGCCACATCACGGGCTTGCTTGAGCTGGTCGAGGGCATCCTCTCTGGTGGCGTCATTGTTTTTCTTGTTGTAGGCTTTCAGCCTCGGGGATCCATATTCTATATCGATTGGGAGCATAGCGAACCCATAGACTAAGAAGAACAGAGTGAACCCCCTGGCTCGACTCGATGTTGTTCTTAGGCTCCATAGGACTGAGGGAAGCTCGGCAACCCATTTTTTGCCATGTTTGTTTAGCTTGTCAAAAATTCTTGGTTTCAGGCCTTGTAGGACCATGCCGTTGGCACGTTCTACTTGGCCATTTGTTTTTGGATGAGCTATGACCGACCAGAGCACATGGATGTGATGGTTGTCATAGAAATCCAGGAAGTTTTTACCAGTGAACTGGGTGCCATTGTCTGTGATGATGCAGTTAGGAACCCCAAAGCGGTGGACGATGTATGTAAAAAATAGCACAGCTTGCTCAGACTTTGAGCATTTTGTCAAAAATGCCCCCGCCGGGGGCCCTCGAGGTTTCTTGCAATCAGCAGCAGCAACAAGGTCATCGGCCGGGGCCTTGAGCTTGCCCTGCTGGTTCTTCTTCTTCTTCCTGTTGTTCCTCTTTGAGCTCCAACTAGAGCCCATGGGATCCTCCTCCTTGTGCTTCCCCTTGTCCTGATCGCCACCAAAGATGGCACCAACCGCCTCCTCGCCGGCGGCGAAGTTGGTGATGATATCCATCAAACCATTGGCAGTGATGGGAGTGTTGTGGCCTAATTCTCAGACCAACTCTTTGCAGGTGGTACCAGAGAGGAAGGCCATGATGACGTCGGAGTCGGTGATGCTGGGGAGCTCGGTGCGTTGGTTGGAGAAACACCAGATGTAATCCCGGAGGGATTCACCCAGCTTCTACTTGTAGCTTCGGAGATCCCACAAGTTGCCGGGGTGCATGTAGGTTCCCTTGAAGTTCCCCTCGAACACTCTCACGAGGTCGTTCTAGTCATGGATTTGTTGTGGTGGAAGGTCCTCGAGCTAGGCTCGAGCGGTGTCCGACAGGAACTGGGGGAGTTATCGAATGATGACCCGGTCGTCGATGACCCCACCTAACTGACAAGCCAAGCGGAAGTCAGTGAGCCAAAGTTCAGGTTTGGTCTCGCCATTATACTTGGTAAGAGTCGTGGGGGGCAGAATAGAGCCGGGAGTATCGTTTCACGAATGGCTTTGCTAAAGACCCGAGGACCCGGTGGCTCGGGTGAAGGGCTTCGATCTTCTGAGCTGTCGTAGCGCCCGCCTCTGTGCTCGTGGTAGCCTCGAGCTGCACCGTCACCGTGTTTGCACCTCCAGCGCTCGACGATGTTGTCACAGGCATCTCAAGGTTCACGGTTGTCGACGATGCGTTCATAGACAGAGGTCGCCTTGCTCCATTGGGCATGCTCGGGATGAACCGAGGCCTCTCTCTGTTGTTGGGAGGCTCTGCAGGCTGCTCCGAGGCAAGCCCACGTCGCCTCAAGGCAGAACTTTCGGCCTGCTGCATGGCAGCGGTCTCGAGGAGTCCTCGGATTTCATCACGGGCCTGACAGGCCTTGAGGTTCGATGGCTCAGGCATGTTATGAAGGAGCATGGCAGCTGCTACCAAGTTCTGGCTGGCTCGACCAAAAACTGGGGGCTCGACCGCTCAATCCTCGATGATGCGATGATTAACGTCGCGAGCTCTCTCTCTCTCTCGAGCTCCTCTGCCATGTGCGCATGCTGCGCGCTCTTGCTTGAGGGTTCGCTGAAGTAGACGTAGGTTTTCCCGTTCCTTGTCAAGCCTATCCTGCAACTCACGGATTTGGTCGAGCTGCATTCCTTGATCTGCAAGGAATTGAGCCTCATCTCGCTTGGCAGGGAGCTCAACCTAGGGTGGCGTGTTCCTTCCATCAACGGCTGCCTCATCCTCTGAATCCGACGCGCTAGCTCCATCGATGTTGAAGCACTTGCGGGTCGGGTCATAGGTGTCATCGGCAGAGTCGGAGTCTAGAGCACCGAAATAGTAGTACGATGGGTGCATGTGAGGTCATCTATCTCTAGGGTCATAATGTTGAGAAGCAGTCGCACGAGGCTTCGTATCTGGGGTCTCCGTGGAGTCTAGGTACTCAAAAGCTAGTGTGGATGCGACAAGGTCGAGGGTGGAATGTAGATGGTGTCCGGGGAGTTCCTCATAAGCACTCATGCTGGTGCTTACAAAAGAAACATATGCCTGGGCAACCGAGTCTAGTCCAAACGGGAATGCTGATGAAGGCGCCGTTCCTCGTGCTGGTGTAGTCGAACTAGCTGGTGGTGGCACCGCACCAGGCGGTAGAGCGATGGGACTCCCTGTTGGCATCTTACCCTCAGTCAAGCTCATCCTACATAGATCCTTAGCGAGGAAATCCATGTCGGCGTCTGGCTGAGAGGTGCCAGATCAGGGAATACCATCACCCTCCGCAAGGCGATGACGGTGGTTGCGCCGGGCTCGCCGTCGCCTGGCGGCGCGTGCCTGACGAGAGCGACGATACCGGTGCAGGGCTCCCCCGGGTTGGGAGAGTTCGTGGTCCACATCGGTCGAGTGCCTAGGCAGGAGGAGGACCATGTCGTAGCTATGGCCAAGTGACATGAACTCCAAACTCCCAAACCAGATCACCATGGCCAATGGGAGCGGACGTTCAGGGTCAGCCATCCAGAAAAATGGTGAGAAAACAATGTTGGCACGCAGCATCCCCTACCTGGCACGCCAACTATCGGCGTTTGGTCCCGCGAGGGTCCTAAGCCAACGAGTGAATCAAATGTTACGTGTCCCTAATCTGGATGGTGATGCAAGGAGGATACACAGAGGTTTATCCTGGTTCGAGCAAAGGAAGGCCCTACGTCCAGCGTGGGGGGAGGGAGTATTGTATTTCCTTGCACCTAAGTGCTTGCGTAGGGGTTACAAACTGTAAGAGAGGGAACCGAGCCCAGGTCTCAAAGGAAAAATGAGAGTACAAAGGGAGATTGGTTTTTCGTTGTCTGTGGTTCATTCTTCTTTTTCCTTTTCTTGCTTGCCCTTTTCAGAGCCCTGGCCTACCCTTTTATAGGGTAAGAGGAGGCAAAGACGCTGGGGTGCCTTTGAAGTGAAGTTTTATCGATCCCTGTGGAGGTGGCTGTAGTGACGTGCCTCAAGAATGGTCAGCCATCCCTAGACACCATGGTGACATAGAGGACAAGATGGTGAAAAGACCCCGAGTCCTGTGCCACGTCGGCCTTTTCTCCCTGCTGACCGATGGTAGGTCAAGGCTGGGTCAAGGCCAGATCGAGGACGGGTCGAGGACGAGTGGATAAGGCTGAATCCCTAAGATCGTGGGGTATGGTCCTTGTCGTATCCTCCCTCGAGGGTGATCGGTGGCAAAATAGTGCACGGTATGGTGTGTACACTGATAGGTTTTCACCTCCCATCCCAGGATGGGCAGTAAAAAGTAAGATTTGACACTGGTACTGCATCGACGTCGGTAACTGCTGTAGCCATGATGGTAGGAAGTAGTAGGTGGTTGCATTAAATGCTCTGACTTTTGTCTTAGAGTTGGTGAACAAGGTGGGTCGAGTGGTCCGACCCGGGGTCATGCGAGTCGGAGATTTCCCAATAGTCGAGATGCTTTGTCGAGCAAGCCTCGTGCGAGTTAGAACGCGATCAAGGCGTCTCGTCGAGGGTGCCTCATATGAGTCGGAACGTAGTCGAGGTGTCCTGTCGAGCATGCCTCGTACGAGTTAGAATGTAGTCAAGGTGTCCTATCGAGCGTGCCTCGTACGAGTCGGAACATAGTCGAGGCGTTCCGTCGAGCGAGCCTCGTACGAGTCGGAATGCAGTCAAGGTGTCTCGTCCGCTATTTTGGCTCGTCTCGTTTGTGGGTAGCATTTTGCTTTTCTTAATCGTTGATTGTGGGTACCTGTAGTTTTAGGTACCTGACACCTATACTCTAGCTAATCAAAGCCACCGAAACATTCATTTGGAACATACGAAACATTCAACTGAAACAAGAGTAACAATCAATTGAAACATTGAAACAAATGCATGAAACACATGAAACATGGCCTATGGGGCGTGTTCAACCCCTCTAGGGTACTAGGGATAACAGTGGGACACCACAAATGATACCCCTGTGCATAAGCACTACTTGAAACATTATGTTGCAACGTGGAAACATAAGATGATGCACATGTTATAATGGAATAAATGTGCTTATGTTATGCAATGCACATGCACAAATGCAGGCCAAACACTTGGGATGTTACAGCCCTCCCTCCTTTTAAAAATTTTGTCTCGAGATTTGGAAAGCGTACCATTCGTTATAGAATCTAGGATAATTGTCTTTTAAATAATCCTCTCATTCCCATGTTGTGTCACGCTCCCCATGATTGCTCCAGACCACCTTGTATGGTTTCACTACACGACTACGAGTCACCCTTTCTTGAGTATCTAGAACATGCACAGGTTTCTCCTCATAAGCAAGATCTAACTATAGTTTGATGCGTCTTACATCTACTCTTTCCTCAGGAAGGTAGAGACATTTCTTTAATTGAGAAACATGGAACACTGGGAAGATAGCCCCCAGCTCCCAAGGTAGATTGAGCTTATAAGCTACTCTTCCACTTTTCTCGATAATCCTATAGGGTCCAACATATCAAGGTTCAAGCTTTCTTTTTATTCCAAAATGCTTCACGCCCCACATAGGTGATACCTTAGATAGACATGGTCACATACTCCAAACTCAATGGGTTTCCTTCTCTTATCTACATAGCTCTTTTGCCTAGCCTGAGCAGCTGCCATATTTTTCTGTACAGCATAGACTTGTTCTTTGACTTCTTTTACAAAATCAATACCATAGAATCTCCTTTCTCCAGGTTCCACCCAGTTCAAAGGAGTTCTACACTTATGCCCATACAAAGCTTCAAATGGAGCCATTTTGATACTCTCTTGATAACTGTTATTATAAGAGAATTTAGCAAGTGGGAACCATTTCTCCCAAGAGCCCTTGCAAGAGATAAGACAAGCCCTAAGCATGTCCTCAAGAATCTGATTAACATGCTCAGTTTGCCTAGAGGTTTTTGGATGATATGCAAAACTATGGATTAAGTTAGTACCAAGATTATGATGTAAGCGCTCTCAGAAACGAGCTATGAATTGAGATCCCCTATCAGAAACAATCGACTTGGGAACACCATGAAGACGTACTACTTGTTGGAAATAGATGTCTGCATAGTTGTGAGGATGATAGATAGACTTGACAGGAATAAAATGAGCGGATTTGGTCAGACGATCCGCAATAACCTAGATTGAATCAAAACCCTTCTCCATAGTGGGTAATCCAACAATGAAATCCATAACAATTTCTTCCCACTTCCAGCCAGGAATAGAGAGTGGTTGCAATAAACTAGGCTTCATGTGAATATCCTTGACTCTGCAACAGTTATCACACCTAGCAACGTAGGCTGTGATTTCTTTCTTCATCTTGGTCCACCAATAATAAGGCTTGAGATCTTGATACATTTTACTACTACCAGGATGGATGGACAATTTAGAAGAATGGGCTTCAGCCATGATTTGGTTTCTAAGCTCCTTATCTCTGGGTACGACAAGTCTATCGTTGAACCAGAGAATTCCTTTGTCATCCACTTGAAAGTGCTTGGTTTCTTGCTCTTTCATCTTTTGCTTGATGTGAAACACACCTACATCAGTCTTCTGGAGCTCGATAATTCAACTTCTAAGAGAACAATCCATAGTGATATTGTGGAGTACCATAGGATGAAGGAGATGTGACAGATGAAAGTCTTCACTCACCAAAGAATTGCAATGAGATTTTCTACTTAAGGCATCAGCAACCACATTTGCCTTGCTAAGATGATAGTGCACTTGGAGATTGTAGTCCTTGATTCACTCTAACCATCATCATTGACACATGTTTAATTCTGACTGTGTAAAGATGTACTTGAGACTTTTATGGTCAGTATAAATGTTACACACATTACCGAGCAAGTAATGTCTCCAAATCTTTAGAGCATGAACAACTGTGGCTAGCTCTAAGTCATGAGTAGGATAATTGACTTTATGCTTTCGAAGTTGGCGCGAGGCATAAGATGACTCGGCCCTCTTGCATAAGAGCACACCCTAAACTGGTGCCTGATGCGTCACAATATACGTCAAAAGGCTTCTCGATGTTAGGTTGGGCCAAAACAAGAGTGAAAGTTAGCAAAGTCCGCAAAGTGTGGAAAGCCTCTTCACACTTCAGAGTCCAACAAACTTCTCATCCTTCTGAAGTAATCGATTCATGGGCTTGGCTATTTTAGAGAAATCTGGGATGAAGCGACGATAATAACCAGCCAAACAAAGGAAACTCTGGACTTCTGAGACCGTAGTAGGTGCCTTCCAATCCAGCACTTCTTGCACCTTGGTAGGGTCAATAGAGATTCCATCTCTAGATAGCACATGACCTAGCAAAGGTACTTTGTTCAACTAGAACTCGCATTTGCTGAACTTAGCATAAAGCTACCTTTCCCACAATTGAGTCAAGACAATTCTTAGATGCTCAGCATGTTCTTCTTCATTCTGAGAATAGACAAGGATATCATCGATGAAAACCACCACGAACCTATCTAACTTTGGCATGAATACCAAATTCATCAGGTACAAAAAGTGGGCAGTGACAAGATACTCAAACAAGCCATAATGAGTAGAGAACATCGTCTTAGGTATATCTTTAGGACGAATTTTGATCTGATGGTAGCTAGACCTCAAATCAATCTTGGAGAATACCTAAGCTTTGGATAGTTGATCAAAAAGAATATCGACGCGAGGAAGAGGGTATTTGTTCTTGATGGTGACAGCATTGAGTGAACTCCGCCTATGTTGACTAGAAGACTTTCTTGAGTCATCTCAACATAGCCGGTCCCAAGCCTAGGTAAAGGAGGAGGGTGTGTTAAGGTCTGGTGAACCAACAGTAAAAAATAGCCACTCTCATGGATTTGAAACCCACAAGAGATTCGTTGGGGCGTAACCCTCTTAGCGACGCGCTACATCAGAACCCGGGTGTGGTGTTAAATTGGCAAGGGCCAGGTCATCATCCCCTTAGTGGCGTGTCGTATCGTGACCCGTGTACGAAGATAAATGAGCAAGGGTCGGGTCATCGTAACCTTAGTGGCACGCTACATCTACGCCCGGGTGTAGTGAAAAATGAGCAAGGGTCTTCGCACTTCCCTCGATGGGTGCGAAGGGTAAGGAAGCTAGCCAAGCCAACTAGGATTTGTCTAGGTAGCTGGAATGTAGGGTCCCTAATGGGTAAGCTAAGAGAGCTAGTCGATGCAGCAATTAGGAGGCGTGTAAATATTCTATGTGTTCAGGAGACTAAATGGAAGGGCCAGAAGGCGAAGGAGGTGGAGGATACTGGCTTCAAACTTTGGTACACAGGGATAGCATCGAGTAGGAATGGTGTAGGCATCTTGATCGATAGGAGACTTAAGGATGGAGTCGTGGATGTTAGGAGGCAAGGCGACCAGATTATCTTGGTCAGGCTAGTAGTTGGAGATTCGGCTCTGAATGCGATCAGTGCCTATGCCCCTTAGGTAGATCTTAGTGAGGGCACCAAAAGGCAGTTTTGGGAAGATCTTGATAGCATGGTTAGTACCATGCCTATCAGTGAGAAACTGTTCACAGGAGGAGACCTCAATGGCCATGTGGGTGCGACTAATGTAGGTTTCGAGCGGGTGCACGGGGGGTTCAGGTATGGTAGTAGGAATCAAGTGGGGGAGGATGTTTTGAACTTCGCGTTGGCCTATGACTTGTTGATAGCAAACACCCTCTTTAGGAAGAGGGAATCCCATCTAGTGACCTTTCGTAGTGGACAACACTCGAGCCAGATCGACTTTATCCTTTCAAGGAGGGAGGATAGACATGCTTGCTTTGATTGTAGGGTGTTACCTGGGGAGTGTGTTGTCCCTCAACACAAGCTTGTGGTGGCGGACTTTCGCTTTTGGGTACGTGTCCACCGGGACAAACGGGTCAAGATTATGAGAACAAAGTGGTGGAATCTTAGAGGATAAGCAACACAAACGTTTAAGGAGAGGATGCTAGGCAAGGGGCCTTGGGAAGAAGGAGAAGATGCCGATGACATGTGGCTAAAGATGGCAACATGTGTCCGAAAGGTGGCTTCAGAAGTGTTTGGTGTGAGTAGGGGAGGCAAATGGGAAGCGAAAGACACGTGTTGGTGGAACGACGAGGTGCAAAGGGCTATTAGGGAGAAGGAGTGTTTCAAGTGGCTCCACCATGACAAGATTGCAGCCAACATCGAGGGCTATAAAATAGCGAAGAGGGTTGCAAAGCGAGCTATGAGTGTAGCAAAAGGTCATGCGTATGATGGCCTTTATCAGCGGCTAGGCATGAAGGAAGGGGAGAAGGACATTTATAGGATGGCTAGGATCCACGAGAGGAAGACAAGGGACATCAACCAAATAAAATGCATCAAGGATGGGATAGATCAACTTCTGGTGAAGGATGAGGAGATTAAGAATAGATGGAGAGAGTACTTCGACAAGTTGTTTAATGGGGAGAATGAGGGTCCTACCCTTGAGTTGGATGACTCATTTGACAATACCAACAGATGTTTGTGAGGAGAATTCAGGAGGTAGAGATCGGGGAGGCTTTGAAGAGGATGAAGGGAGGTAAAGCGATGGGCCCTGATGGCATCCCCATTGAGGTGTGGAGATGCCTAGGTACCAGAGCGATAGTATGGTTAACTAAGCTTTTCAACCTTATTTTTCGATCTAACAAGATGCCTGAAGAATGGAGGAGAAGTATATTAGTACCTATCTTCAAGAACAAGGGAGATGTCCAAAGTTGTACTAACTACCGTGGGATTAAGTTGATGAGCCATACGATGAAGCTCTAGGAGAGGGTTATCGAGCATCGCCTAAGGAGAGTGACACATGTGACCCAAAATCAGTTTGGGTTCATGCCTGGTAGGTCGACCATGGAGGCGATTTTCTTATTACAACAATTGATGGAGAGATATAGAGAGAGCAGAAGAAGGACTTGCACATGGTCTTTATTGACCTCGAGAAGGCATATGACAAAGTACTGAGAAATGCCATGTGGTGGGCCTTGGAAAAGCACAAAGTCCCAACTAAGTACGTTACCCTCATCAAGGATATGTACAGGGATGTGGTGACATTTGTCTGAACATGTGATGGCGACACTAGTGACTTTGCAATTAAAATAGGACTACATCAGGGGTCAGCTTTGAGCCCTTGTTTATTTGCTTTGGTGATGGATGAGGTCACAAGGGACATACAAGGTGATATCCTTTGGTCTATGCTCTTTGCTGATGATGTGGTGCTAGTTGACGATAGTAGGACAGGGGTTAATAGGAAGTTAGAACTATGGAGGCACACGTTAGAGTCAAAAGGGTTTAGACTTAGTAGGACTAAGACCGAGTACATGAGGTGCGATTTCAGCATGACTAGGCATGAGGAGGGAGATGTTAGCCTCGATGGGCAAGTGGTGGCCAAGAAGGATACTTTTCGGTATTTAGGATCGATGCTACAAAAGGATGGTGACATTAATGAATATGTTAGGCATAGAATTTTAGATGGCTGGTTGAAATGGCGTTAAGCTTCTGGCGTCCTTTGTGACAAAAGGGTGCCTCAAAAGTTGAAAGGTAAGTTCTATAGGACGGCGATTCACCCGGCGATGTTATACGGTGCTAAGTGTTGGCCTACAAAAAGGCGACGTGTCCAGCAATTGAGTGTAGCAGAGATGCGTATGTTATGTTGGTGTTGTGGGCACACAAGGAGGGATAGAGTCTAGAACGATGATATTCGGGATAGGGTTGGGGTGGCACCAATTGAGGAGAAATTGATTCAACATCAGTTGAGATGGTTTGGACATGTTCAACAGAGGCCTCCTGAGGCGCCGGTGCGTAGTGGGTTCTAAAGTGGGCCGATAATGTAAAGAGTGGTAGAGGTCGACCTAAACTAACTTAGGACGAGTCCGTTAAGATAGACCTTAAGGAGTGGAATATCTCCAAGGATTTAGCTATGGACAGGAGCGCTTAGAGACTGACAATCAATGTGCCTGAACTGTGACCTCTTTCTGTCTTGTGCCCTTTATGTCCCTTTATGTGTCTCCTTGTTTATCGTCTCTTTTGGGTTTCATCTCTAGCCTACCCCAACTTGCTTGGGACAAAAGGCTATGTTGTTGTTGTTGGTGATAGCATTGAGTGGTCGATAGTCCACACACATGCGTAGAGATTCATCCTTCTTCTTCACAAAGATAGCAGGACAACCCCAAGGAGAGGAACTAGGCCGAATCAAACCTTTCTTCAACAGCTCATTCAACTGAATTTTTAGCTCAGCCAACTCATTGGGTGGCATTCGATAAGGCCTTTGAGAGATGGGAGCCATACCCGGAATGAGTTCTATCTTGAATTCCACTTCACGGTCCAGAGGTAATCCAGGCAAGTCATCCGGAAAGGCATCCGAAAACTTAGAGACAACTAGTATATCTGCAATGGCCTTGGCTAGAGTAGCATTGGCCGTATTGTGGATAGGGATATCATGAGGGAGTTAAACTAGAAAACCCTTCTTATCTATGGGATCCCTCAACATTACCACATAGGTTGAGGTATCTATCAACACCCCATTACCACTCATCCACTTCATTCTTAGGATTACATCGATTCCTAGCCCCAGTAGAACTACCAGGACAACTAAAAACTCTTGATCACCAATCTCAATCCTCACATTATTAACTACTTGATTCATCGAGATGTTGTTCCCAGCAACACTAATACAATAACCACCCTTGACAATTGTAATCACATTTAGCTTATGCTCAGATGCAAAAGTAGAACTCACAAAGGAATGTGAAGCACCTGAATCAAAGAGCACAACTACGGGATGATCATTAACAAGAAACTTACCAGCAGTGACCACTTTGCTAACAGGAATTTCCTCAATAGTAGTATAGTGAACATGCCCCTGACGGACGTTTCCTTAAGAATTCTACTTGGGAGGATAAGGACAATTATTAGCCTAGTAACCAGGCTTGTTGCAATTCTAGCATAGTCTGTTAGATGGCGGAACATTGGAACTGCCCTGCCCAGAAGTATTCTTTGGCAGAGAAATCATGTACCCCTTGCGAAAGCTAGTCTTAGCCTGATTCTTCTTCTAAGGTGGGTGATACCGGATGTTGGCAGCAGGTGGATGATATTGAGTTTTGGATACTACAGGAGCCTTAGACTGAGAAGCACCTGCCTCAAAATTTCTTTTACAGCTTTTGGATGCAGCATAAATCTTATCATTGTTCTCCTGAGTTAGGGCATCACTGATGAACTCATTAAAAGTTATACACTTGTTGTTGCCCATAGACCATCAGTTTAGGGGAAAGTCCCCTCTTGAAGCTAGCGATCTTCTTGACATCAGTATCCACAAATTCAGGGGCATACCTCGCTAGGTTGTTAAACGCCTGGAGCTACTCATTCAGACTTTTGTTGCCTTGAGTCATTTTCATGAACTTGGTATGCTTGATTGCATAAGGCCAAGAGGAATAAAATGTCCCTTGAAAGCTTCCTTGAACTGGTACCAAATAATCTCGACATTTGCAGGGAAGGTGGTCCTATGATGGTTCCACCAGATGCCTGCAAGTCCTTGTAGCTGATGTCCTGCATACGAGGCTTTCATACCTTCAGTCAACCTGAGCAAACAAAACCTTTTCTCTATGGTGCTCAACCATTCATCAGCTTGTAGTGGTTCTTCTGGCTCTCTAAAATTAGGAGGCTTTGTGTCCATGAAGTCCTTGAAGCTACTATACTGATTTGGTTTGGGTCCCTGGCGAACATGTCGATCATCATGGTTGGCCTCAGCTAACATGCGCTGACTTTTGACAACCGTTTGCATCAGCTCTACCGGTGTGGGCGGTGGCAGAGGAGGTGGCTGTTGTTCCTCATCCCCAATGCCATGACCATGATGAAGATTGTACACCATTAGCAAAATGCATAGTCAATGAGCACTGATGATGTGGAAAATTTATAGATGAATTGTGTAATTATGCCAAACTAATTTCATTAGAGAGAATAAATTCATAATAAACAGAGACACAATAATTCATCACAATCACACAACACCATCAAGCGCATCAATTGACACAATAGTGCGATGTTCTAACAAACAACGATGTTTACCGACAACTAAGATGTAATTTATTAAAGGTTCACATACATGGAGCACAAGCATGTTTGATACGTTACATCCAAACCATCAAGGTTCCAACCTTACATCAAAGATAACACAGGGTTTGAGGTTACATCCCAAAGATGAACTTACTACAAAGCTACTCATCCATGCATGAGGGTCAACAAAAAGACTAGCTCTAGTGCATTAGCTAAGTGGTAAGCTAAAACTACGCGTCGTCCTCTGAGTCAGTGTCGAAGATCTCTCCTCCGTCCTCATCACTAGGAGGCTCCAACTCCTCATCTTCCTCTTCTTCAGGAGGAACATCCTCAGGTCCATTGATCTCAACGTCATCGTTGTGTTCAGCCATGATGACACCAGAGCCCATCTCATCATCATTATCAAGATCAGAGGAAGGATCGGATAGAGCTGATTGTGTAGCAGATGAACTTCCTCATGGAGGTTGTCATTGTACTCTTCTGCAACAACCAACTGCTGCTCAAGCTCAACCTGTCGAGCCCTCAAGATATTCTCTTCGTGCCAGGCTTTATTTCATTGATTCATCACGTGAACCAACATACACTCATAGTTGCGGTGGGCAATAGTCAACTTCTGAACTTCAAGCATCTCCTGATCCCTTTCTCGCGTAACCTGCTCCAAACGCTGCTGGACGGCAGTACTTTCAGCAGTCACATGTGCTAGCTCAGCCCTCAGCCTCTCCTCTTTAGTAGGCTCAGGGTGGGGCTCACGAGGTGCTAACTGGTGATGAGACACCCTACCTCCGGTGGACTTGTGAGCAATGCTTTTTGTGCGGGCCATCTATAGCAAAAGGTTGCAACTTGAGGTGAGAATCATTTAAGAGATATAAAAATTTAAGTAGTCGGGACAATCAAATTTTTAAGGGAGGGAGTAATGCAAGAATGCAATGTATGCTTGAACATGATGCATGCACGATCCATACGTTCTCACAAACCTAAGAAAATTTAAAGGCTAGCGGAATATACAGTAGCATACATACGTTCTCTCATATACGGTACTAATTGATCTACAACAGTGTGTTGTTAGTGTACCTATAGAAGATTTCACTTCAGCCCACCAAATAGCACACAAGGAAAATAGTAAACTAAATACTCTCCATACACACATCCCCTGATGCATGTACTTTAGTATCACAGCTACCCGATTAATATACCCACAATTAAGTACTTTCATGATTTCATGGTTAGACATGTAATTATGCTAGTAACCACAACTACTCTCCCCTAGACCGACGGTTGGGCGGTCATGCTCTCACAACTCACACTTAGCAGAGCGTAGAGGTATTTGATCCATGCAAGCGGATGACATCCATACAATATCACGCCGTATGGACAACAAAATAGAGAACAAGCAAGAACCCCCAAGCTAATACTTTAGTAAGCCACCTAAGAGTCCTTAATTGGGCATAAAGGATATGACCACTAGCAACACTTAGTACTTAATTTAGAGTTTTCACAAATACTTTTGCTTTAAATACACAAATGACATGTTTAGTGTTGAATCTTGCTCCGATGCCAGCTGTAACAAAACCAACCAAATTATAAGAACGTAAGTACAAAAACAATCACCGAAGTCATCAAATCCTTGTACTTAAGCTCCCATAATCCTAGTAGTCCAGAAATCTTGAAGGATTTCAAACAACTTTCAACATACAAGCCAAGACCATAGTGATTCAACACAACACATCATTCGTTACAACATTTTACAAGTAGCAAATGAATTATATCCATCGGAGTTCAAAATAAAATATTACAAACCAAGTTTGTTTCGTGGAAGCAACATAGTTTGATACATACTTCATTAGTTTAAATAAATTGCCAGATAATAGTCATGTCCACAAAAGCAACTTACATAAGATAACTATTAGAGATCGCGCCCAATGATCTAGTCCTCATCTCTGGCTGGGAGGAGACAGTACATGCAACACCTAGAGTAGAATAGGTCATCTGCAATAGGTGGGAAATTAACCCTGAAGTACGAGAAGGTACTCGGCTAGACTTACCCATCATAAATCAGAAATAAAGGACACCAAGGATCATGCAAGACTGATATAAGTGGAGCTAGCTTGACATAATTTGCATAAAAGCTGGCCTAACATAAGTAACCATTTGAAGCTTAACATCAAGTTAATAATCTTTAACCTGCCATCTATATTAGCACCTGTACTAGAGCACTCACTTTATTAGGAGCAAACAATATTAACCATAGCAGGAATAATAAGGCTATCATCATCATATCATCTTTCCTAAACCTTCATGTTACTTAGGGTATCTACTTTGGAGATAAGCCCGTCAAGTTCTCACTAACCAGTGAGAGACGGCGACTCGAATCGAATTACAACTCAGCTGAGGGGGTATTCCTAACTCTCACCCTGGCATACTTTGCAAGGGTAGCCTGGGTCACCTTTGGTACAACTCAGGAACTAACTTCGCGGGTTTAGTCAGCGCCAGCACTCTCAGGGATTACCCTTCTGCCAGGAGGATCAGGACTTTAAAATCACCTACCCTTGGACTCACGCCTACGGCTCTCTTCCGAGGTGCACTTTATACTTGCCGGAGCCCGGCCTGAGTTGAGCTACTCGGATTCACGGTCAAGCACTCGGGCCCAGCCTTCTAAGAGAGAGGCGTGCGTTCAACATGACAAAGAAAGCTTCAAGAATCGGTCCTTAAGCGACACAGACGGAGTCATTGCAAACCAGCAAGCCTCCGCCCAGTCTTTATTTCAAATTAAGATAGGTTCTTTTCCACGATAGCAAATATAATCACACCGTGCCACATGTATATTCCTATAGCTCGTAGGTGACAGAAAATCATCTGACTTCTACCGCTTAAAGCAGGGCTAAGCATCTACTCGAGCTTGAGCTATATGGGATTCATGGTGATTATATCTATACAAGGATTGGATATCAATGCAACAAGTGTTTTCATCCAACACCTACCACTTAATGCAACAATATATATACATAATACTTAATGACATTTTAGAATTTAGGAGGCCTATAATGCTCTGGGGCTTGCCTTTAACAAAGTTGCAAGGCTTGTGATCCAGGAACTCAACCACCACCTCTCCTGGCTCATCGGCGGCGCGCTGCACCTCCTGAGCTTCGGGTTCGGGCTGCTGCACTTCGGGAGCTTCCGGGCTCGTCCCGTCGAATTCCAGCAAAGTCACGCCCTCCGGTACACATATTGCATACATATGCACAAGATGAATATCATGGATGCATAAGAGTAACATGGTGCTGATGATGGATAAATAACAGTGATGAGGTAATTAGCAAAGCATTACTGGGCACTCGTTTACTGAGTAAGAATAGCTCTATTCAAATCACTTTAAGAGTATGTGTCTATCTTTCCTCTAAAGAACAAGATTAACTCACCTAACTTGCACAACCTAAGATAAAAGATGTTCATCTTCAGTTAAAGGCCTAATACCTGCACCTAAACTTACCTTAATCAAATTTATGCACCAATACATCACCAAAACGCTTAAGTATAATAAAGACACATTTAATCAGAAAGTTTAGGTTTCACATAGAAAGGAGCAGTTTAGTAAATCAATCACCACATGAGTTCTACAAATTCAATTTACTTCCAAGAGGACAATCTAGAAAGCTTATGAAATTCTCTACAAATTATTTATTAATATCAAAGCATGATTCCAAAGTTTACTAGGTCAAATTAAAGCAAACACAGAATCTGCTCTGTACAAATAGAGAGCAACCAAAGTTGAGAGGCAACTTTGAACAGCTATAACTCCTAAACTATATAGCCAAATGTCACCAAAATCTAACAGCAACTATATCATGAAATTTACAACAACTTTGTTATAGACCACAAGACATGAAACCATCATTTATATAGAGTAATTAACAATATCTTGAAATCTGTCCAGAATTGACAGATTCACTAAATTAAATATTTAGTGATGTAGCAAAAACACCTTTGGGCTAAACCAAGTTTACCAACTTAATACACATATTAAAAGAACACCAGAAAGTGTGGTGCCAACATCTAAGTACTTTCTTTAATGTCCTTTATTAATTTATTTAGATAATTAGGTGAATAAAGGAACCCATATCAAAACTCCACAATTAATTCTATAAAAATTACAGTGGCTACCACATACATCCAGGAGGCTACTATAAAATTTTTATAGCAATTTAGCAAGTACATTTTCATATACCAAAAATAACTGACAAAAAGGCTGATTTTGGCATAAATAAGAAACCCTAATGAAAATGTCAAACAACAGATTTCATATTTTTCATAGGTCTTTACTAACATGAGAATAGCACTCACCAAATTTCACCTTTACTAGATTTATAGATAAATTATAAAAATTCACACAAGATCGACCCATGCTAATAAGATAATTACATAACTCTATCATATTGTATCCAAAATTTATGAAATTTAAACTACAAGCTAGTCATAGCATAAATAGCACTCCATAAAATTTTCAAGTCATTTGGAGCTGTATACAAAGAGATATGATTTTCCTCTTTTCCTACATGAATAAAAGGCATAAATAAAAACTCCATTTTTACTCACAGAACATGGCATGTTTCCTATTTTTAATAAAAACTAGACTTCCCAAGGAGAACTACAAAATTTTAATCACTTCATTTGGATCTAGAAATCTTGAGATATGGATTTTTGAATCTAGTACTCAATTCTATAAAATAAAGAAAAAGATAAACAAAAATCTAAACCTACTCCGCTACTGGGCCGGCCCGGTGACACAGTGTGGCCCATGACTGGCTCCCGCCTGGCCGAGCGCTGACACCCGGGGCCCGCTGGCTAGAGGAACAGAGATAGGGGAGGGGAGCTGATACGCTCAGGGGGTCCCGATCTTCACGACGTAGGATGATCACCGATAACTAGCTGAAGAACAGCCGGATAACTTGCTGCAAGCAGCGATAACTAGTGCAACCTGGCAAATAAAACTCGAAGCCAACCACCGTCTTTAACCGGCAACCTGAATCGAGGATTCGCCCAACCACACTCTCAAAGAACCAACCAACACAGCCTACAATCAATCGAGGAAACCTCGAAGGGAGTAGGAGCACCAATTGGGAGCGGATGAAGCCGCCGCTTCTGTAAATCCCGCAAAGGAAATCACAAGAGCAAAGGGGTAGAGATCTCTCTCAATATTTGTTAGCACACAGCTGAACAAAAGGGGGGTTTGTATTCTATTATCAAAAGTCTGAGATTACAATGAGTCTAGGAGGTATTTATACTAGCAACAGCCCTGCTAGATAGGTGGAAACTCGAAAAGAAAAATATAAGACGCACTATGTGAACGGGCCTCCTCGAGATGCCTTCCTGGATAGTTTTCGCGTGGCTGCTGGTCTTCAGCGCAGTCTTCAGTGTTTTGGCAATAACTCTATCTTGGAAACTCCAAATGACATGCGGTTTGTTGGGTTGGAAAGTTAACTTGATAACCTTTCACACCATGTGCAGCATGTACCACGAAATATTGTAGATTGGTATAGTTTTGCATGGGAACTTGGACATCAGGCTGACTGCTGACTAGCTGACCAGTCTGTACTAAATCAGTCGAATCTCAACATTGGAGAATCCAAATCAAGTGAGAGAACTTGGGCTTGAAACTAGACTTGATAAGCTTTCCAACAAGTCCTCATGGGCCTTCATAGCTTTTGTGAGCAAAAAGTTGTGACTGATTCTTTCTAATGGTTCTGTCACACTGGACTGGCTCGAACGTGATCCTCCTCTTTGTTTCACCCTTGGTGTCTTCTTGTCATCCTCCGTGGTGCACCTAAGCAATAGCAACGTGCACGACTTAGGTAGTATATAATTCTCATTAACATTAAAATGATTTTCAGAAAGTAGCGCGTGCACCTCTTGTTGTAGCTTCTTGGCTCGACTACGTTTAATTGGTCCATCAAAGACTTGGACTGGTGTTGGTGTAGCTTGACTTGGAGGTTGTAACATGTTGTTGGTTGTCGTGGTCATATCATCCTCCCCCCCTTGAAAAAGAGTCGTCCTCGACTCTAATCCGTCGAGGTCCAAAAATTGTGCTAGGCCAACAGGGGTAGATGCTATGTTTCTGTTGCAATCTCCTTCTTCCATCACAGCAATGTGTTTAAATCTATAATCATATAAACCAAGTAGTAGTCTTATAGGTGGAAACCAAAAGGATTTAGAATCAAGTTTAGCTTTAACCTTGAATGGATCCTTAGAATTAAGAGTGAATGTTGATGTCCTTGGTATGATCCTATCATCCTTCCTCTCTTCAAAAAAACTTGTCCTCTGCTTTTGCTCTCCTGAAAACAGTCTAAAGAAAATAGAGAGTGGATGCATATGCCAATTGTTATGATTACTTGTTGAAGATTGTTCATTATCTTCTTTATAATTCATATGCACATTATTTCCTTTTCGATGAGATGAATAGTTTCTCAGATTTTGTGAACCTAAAATTAACTTTGAAAATGGAAGCACAAAAATTTCTTTTAAACCACTCATTTGATTCAGGTTATCATGTTTTATCTTTGCAAAATCAAACATTTCAACAGATGTGCACGAAGCATGCATGGTATTCCAATAATTCTTGATGCTCAACTCATGCAAAGGTTTAGTAATGTACCTTTCATACTCAATGGTTCCACATGTATATAAAAAGACTTTGGGTGAATGAACCAAACATATTTGCACAAGATTTCTTTGTTTCAGTGAAGAATATGAACAAGAAAATAACACTAATTGTTCTGAACAGCAAGCTCTAAACAACCTTTTTATCTCAAATAAAGAAAAGTATGGTTCACAAGATGTACAACTCATTTTATTCAACTTCAATTCAGCAATGTTGTGACATGTTATGCAAAGAGCACAAACATAAAATTTATCTATAATGTAGTGTCCAATGATGTTAAATGTAAACTTGGAGCTGTAGGCACTATTCAAAGATTTCATAGATGATATATCAAGAACACTTTCAACCATTTTATTAATATTAACAAATTCATCAAGCTTGACATAGAACATACATTCAACAGGAGATATTCTTCTAAAGAATTCAGCATGACTAATCAATTTCACATGGCCCACATTATCGACATGTAAATTATCATATATTTCAGTCAAAGTATAGCAATGGTCATGCATGATTGAACAATGTTTGTCAACTTTCAAAATTTCAGCACTTGTATCAACATGTGAATCAATCAAATCAGCACAAAGATTTTGTGTATACTCAATTTCAGTTGAAGCAAATTTGTCATCACAATTACTGGTCAATATATGTTGCAGATTCAGTTCTAAATTGTTTGCATTACCTTTCAGATTTTGGGATGGTACATGAATGATGCATTGTATCTCTGAACTTTTACCTTTTTCCTTGTCATGGTTCAGGTTTTGCACAGCATAGAGTTGGTTCTCAATAGTGGCAACCCTCGCATTTCTCTGGCCAAGTTTGGGGGTCTTTTGAGCAGCCATCTCCTCTGAATCTTCTTTATAGACCTGCATGTTGGGAGAAACAACACTAAGAGTAGACATTAGTGGGTTAGTGTTAAAATCATCCGTGCATGCCTTGCAATAAAGCTCTCTCTTTTTGTGTGGTGTATCTCTCACACTCATATTGTGGATACTCTCAATTTCACATTTGGTGGAATCACACAACTCACTTTTGTTTTCACTCTCACTCAATTTGGCTATGTGGCACTCATTCTCACAAGGGATTTGATGCATAATCATTTCAATGTCTTCTAGAGCAACATATGAATATCTTCCATCATTCATGATGTAATCGATTGCCATTGGGGTAGTAATGGTGGCAGCAACACCATCAGGTCTATCCTCTTCAAACAATGATGATCTCTCAATTGCTGATGTGGATTCATCCCCACTAATATTGCCTTCAATCTGAACTTTCTGTGGCATTGGAACAGCAATAGATGCAACCAAATAATCATCTTTGACCTCTTCCAAAGATGCTGGACTAGCATTAGTATAAGTGGAATCATGTGCACTAATCTTTCCTTCAATAATCTCAACACTCTGTGACATGGGGGAGCACAAAATTTCAGCACCATTGTCCAATAATTCTTCACATAATGCAGTTGATGGTACAACACATCTTGACACCACATTTGTGCTTGGAACCATGTTGGTTCGAAACTTCAGATCCATTAGATCATGATGAACTTCATCTTGGATAGATTTATTACTAGCAATAGATGGCACAATAGCATCATCTTTGTGCGCACATTCAGCTCTCAAACTGAAACATTGATTGGCCTTCAAATTCAGATTAGATTCACCTTCAAAAATCAGAGTGTTGCCAACCTCTTGGTCATAATTGGGTACTGATTTTTCATCAGATGACATAGAAAATTTCTAGACAGATTTGGAGCATATAACTTCTCCACTTTTAGCACTAGAATAAGGCTCAGAACTTTTAAGATTTGCAGCACTTGTGTTCAAACATGGTGGCAGTGCTTCTTGATGAAAATTTTTTAGATTTCCATGGCGTGGAACTGTAGCATGTTCCCTCAACTCAACACACAAAGGATCAGCCTCGATCAGAGAAGTATCTTCTCTAGTTTCACAACTCAACTGATGATCTTCCACAACTTGCATAGTGGCTTCTGCTACCTCACTTTGTGTGTCATGTGCAGCAGAATTTTCTTCTTGATCTTGCTCAAAACTGAGACAAACATTGATGGGAACATTTGCAACTTGATTCTCATCAACCTCAGATTGTAAATGGCACTTTGGGATAGCAACAATATCAAGAGATGATGTAACACTATGATCCAATGTAATGTCACACACCTCAACATTTTCCATATCAATTTGGGACATAGAGCCTTCTTCTTGCTGCACAACAAAGTTCTTCTTAGAGTTGAATTGTTGATGTTCACTTCTCTTGGTACTAGAATCAACTAAAGAAACTTTTGGGACAACATGTCCTCTCTTCTTGCATGGACTTGATGATTGCTTCTTTCCAACAATGGAGGACATATTGGGCTGCAACTTAACACTTTTATCTTGGCACAAACTAATGTTCTGGGTGACCTTGCCTTGCTGCACCTTTATAACTTTCTTTTCCTCTCTAATTGCACAACTTAGAAGATCTTGCATACTTCTAAAATATTTGCCCTCAAGTGCAGCAGCAATGTTATCATTAAGACCTCTCTCGAAATATTCCATTGCGTTCATGTCATCAACAACATTTGCACGATGCAAGGAAGAATTTAGCTTATCATAATATGCTTGGACAGATTTACTACCTTGCTTCACACGCTGCAAACGACGAAGCAAAATCAGCCGATATTCCCTTGGAACAAATTCTTTTCTCATGGCCTTCTTCAAATCTTCCCAATTCTTGATGAGATGCTTATGTGGATATTGTTTCCACCAATCATGAGCATAATCTTCAAATTCAAGCACAACTCGTGATATCTCCTTGGCTTCTGAAAAATCTTGAACCTCAAGTTCAATCTCCATTTATTCTGCCCAAACAAGAAATTCCTCCGGATCATTACTTCCATAGAATGGAAGATTGGTATATCTTCGGCCTGTCATGGTTATTGCATATGCAAAATAGCAAGCTTATATGTGGTATAGGAAAATATGTAGAACTCTCACAACCTCACCTCTCTTACCAACCAAAGCTCTTATGAATTCCCTGCCGCGGATTACAAAATGTGTGGTGGTAACTGAAAGTGATGGCGAGGCGAATACAAGACTAGAGAGTACAGATTACGGTGGTTTTTATGTGGAGCTTGGTGGAGAATAAAACAAGGAATGCAATCTAAATTCTAGTTATTGTAATATTAAGTAACAATCCAAACTAGAAGTTCTCTGCCTAGTGCTGATCACAGAATATGAATGAGATGTAAATCGATCACACACACACGCAAGGAAATTTCAGATTTGATGCAAACAAGGAGTATGATTGGGATGCAAGTGTTGCAATCAAACCCAACCAAAATTTTGCACCAAACAAGGATAGCACACTGGTTGCACTACTTGATATGAAAACTTTCAGCACTTGTGCACATAAACCTACTGATCTTTCAACCTTTCTTTCTCAGTTTTTCTCTATTCTTTTTTTTTATTATTTTTCTTTCTTCTCTTTTTTTTTGACACACTTTTTTTTATAACTAAACACAAAGACCAGATTAAGACACTTGCACAATTAAGATAAGAACAAAACACAACCGGTAGCTATAATAGGATCAAAGTTTACGCGAAGGACATGATATGAGTTTTCAGATTTTTTTTGTAGGGATTTTCAGATATATAAAGAGGCTCAAAGGACACGCAAAGGATAATGATCAGCAACTAAAACAAAGACTCTAATGAACTGAAACTTAACAAAACTCACTAAAATAACAGATTGAAACAAAGGGCTAAAGCAATGTATTTTTTAGGCTTTTTGGTGGATAGGACGAAACAAAATATATAAGTAGCTAAGGGAAAAAATCCTACCGTGGTAACGAAAGCTTTGATACCAGATGATACGCTCAGGGGGTCCCGATCTTCACGATGTAGGATGATCACCGATAACTAGCTGAAGAACAGCCGGATAACTTGCTGCAAGCAGCGATAACTAGTGCAACCTGGCAAATAAAACTCGAAGCCAACCACCGTCTTTAACCGGCAACCTGAATCGAGGATTCACCCAACCACACTCTCAAAGAACCAACCAACACAGCCTACAATCAATCGAGGAAACCTCGAAGGGAGTAGGAGCACCAATTGGGAGCGGATGAAGCCGCCGCTTCTGTAAATCCCGCAAAGGAAATCACAAGAGCAAAGGGGTAGAGATCTCTCTCAATATTTGTTAGCACACAGCTGAACAAAAGGGGGGTTTGTATTCTATTATCAAAAGTCTGAGATTACAATGAGTCTAGGAGGTATTTATACTAGCAACAGCCCTGCTAGATAGGTGGAAACTCGAAAAGAAAAATATAAGACGCACTATGTGAACGGGCCTCCTCGAGATGCCTTCCTGGAGAGTTTTCGCGTGGTTGCTGGTCTTCAGCGCAGTCTTCAGTGTTTTGGCAATAACTCTATCTTGGAAACTCCAAATGACATGCGGTTTATTGGGTTGGAAAGTTAACTTGATAACCTTTCACACCATGTGCAACATGTACCACGAAATATTGTAGATTGGTATAGTTTTGCATGGGAACTTGGACATCAGGCTGACTGCTGACTAGCTGACCAGTCTGTACTAAATCAGTCTAATCTCAACATTGGAGAATCCAAATCAAGTGAGAGAACTTGGGCTTGAAACTAGACTTGATAAGCTTTCCAACAAGTCCTCATGGGCCTTCATAGGTTTTGTGAGCAAAAAGTTGTGACTGATTCTTTCTAATGGTTCTGTCACACTGGACTGGCTCGAACGTGATCCTCCTCTTTGTTTCACCCTTGGTGTCTTCTTGTCATCCTCCGTGGTGCACCTAAGCAATAGCAACGTGCACGACTTAGGTAGTATATAATTCTCATTAACATTAAAATGATTTTCAGAAAGTAGCGCGTGCACCTCTTGTTGTAGCTTCTTGGCTCGACTATGTTTAATTGGTCCATCAAAGACTTGGACTGGTGTTGGTGTAGCTTGACTTGGAGGTTGTAACATGTTGTTGGTTGTCGTGGTCATATCAGGAGCGACGGCGAGAGCTCTCCACCGGTGAGTTGGCTAGTGAAGCTGAGGCCACCCTCGTGCTCCCTACGTGATTCCACATCGAGTGGTGTACTTTGGGGTTCCTAGGGTTAGCTAGAATGACACGCCGCCGAAAATGGCGGGTGCGGCGGCGCTGTGTGGCACGCGCCAACCAACTTCACCCACGGTGGCCCTACCTAAGGCTAGCGTGAGCATCAAGGTTACCTAGGCACCGTGCTATGCTATTGAGAAGAGGAGAATGGAGGCACTAGAGAGGTCACCCATGACGAGCTCGATCATGGTGGAGCTCCAACGAGCCTTCCGTGGCGGTAGTGTCAGAAATACGGCCTTACCAAGGCTCGGCTTGCGGCACGAAGAGTGCAAGGAGGTAGAGGGGCTCAAGGCAGAGCGATTGACGTGATTTGGTGGGCAGTGGTGTGGTGGCAAGCACACACGAGCTCGCCAAATCCCGCGGTGAGAGCGGTGGTGTGTTTCTCCGCTTCAGGCGAGAGTGAGGAGGAAGGAAGTGAATGGAGGTAGCAGCAGCTCACCGTGGCACCTTGAGGCCACTCACGACCTAACTGGAGGGGCTAGCATCGGCATACAGCTACCATGGTGTGACCACACGGCAAACGTGCCCTGTGCTCGGTCGTTCACCGAGTTCGGCTCGTTCTGAATCAAAGATGGCTATGACCGACTGAAACCGCCCCCTTCTCGACCCTCTAGCGCCCAAACCGTTCATCGTTTGCAAAAACTATAGTAATACAAGTTGTAGAGCTATGCACTAGCTTCAACTTTGTCAATATGAGTTTGGGTTGGTTTGGTCTGGTTAAGAACTTACACTGCTCCAAAGTGGGGTTCAAGAAACTGTAAGTCAGTGAATGACTTAGAAACTTTTCTAAGTGTAGAAACAGCATGAGATCCAGGCTTGTGGGTCCTGTTTGAGCATGTTCCAGCCATTTTCATAAGCTAACCATAAAATAACTTTTGTTCCTAAACAAATTAGCTACAACTTTGTTTAAGAGTGCACCACCATACATTGAGTTCTAGCTGCCCTTTTTAAATAGTCAAACAAAATAGTCCTAGGGTCAACACAAGTCAAACTAGCACTTAGAAACATAATTGGGGCTAATGACCTTTATGAACATTGTTCCTAATGACATCCTAAGTGTAGCTAGGGTGTTTTGGTGGGTCACCACCTTCATTTGCATGTCACACATAAACTCTAGCTTATCAAAGCCACTGAAACAATTGCTACATACGAAACATTCAACTGAAACAAGTGTAACAATCAATTGAAACATTAAAACAAATGCATGCAACACATGAAACATGGCCTATGGGGCATGTTAAACCCCTCTAGGGTACTAGGGATAACAGTGGGACACCACAAATGATACCCCTGTACATAAGCACTACTTGAAACATTATGTTGCAACGTGGAAACATAAGATGATGCACATGTGATATTGGAATGAATGTGCTTATGTTATGCAATGCACATGCACAAATGCAGGCCAAACACCTAGGGTGTTACATGGGTGTTGACGGTAATTAACTATCATTTTAAACCGTCAACATAAGATGAATAAATGATAAAAAGGATCACCACCGTAGGTTTAGAGGTTTAAACTAACAAATTCCATGAGTTGTGGTGATTCTATGTTTTTCTAGGGCTAAGCTGCATAATACAGAACTAATCTCCTTCCAAGAGAAGAAACTGAAGTAATCGGCCTAATCTCCATGTCACGAATGTGATAAGGATTCTAGAAGACCAAAACCGACTCCACGAGGCGACACGAGCCAACCCGTCGCCAGGTGGGGCCGACCGAACCTCCCCTACGCCGCCTCGGCTCCTTCTCTTGCAAGCTACCTATACCGCCTTGAAGGATGCATCTAAACCCCATGCCTAGGTCGGTTTGATCCAAGGATTGTGGTTCCACGCCCTGGGCAGTATAAATAGCCCCCAGGATCCCCTCTCAATGAATCAGTTGAAGAATTAGATCATCTCCTCCTCATTTGTGAAGGCAAGGCCAGAAGTTAGGGTTTCCAGAGAGAAAGAGAGTTAGAGTTCTAGTTCAAGTTTAGAGTTTAGTCTAGATTGATTCAAGTAGAGGCAAGCACCTGCTTGGGATCAGGATCGTTCGTTGGAGACTTGGTAATTTTGTTGTAATCATCATTCGACTTTATGCTACTTCAAAATATTTCTATATTTCAACTTCATTCTATTCTTGAGATTGTTCTTGTTCTACATCTTGATATGAATATGATTAGTAGAGAGTTTATGAATATGTTCGTCGAAAGCTTGATCCAATTCTGGATAAGATTGAGTGGCTGGCATATTGTAGGCGTGGTGCTAGATTATGCTTGTCTGCGAATGCACTCTATGCTCCGGGCCATGTGGTAGATCATGGGTGTGACATTCCTATTGAGTCCTTTGTAGTCCACTCCTCGAGTATAGAACTTAGTAGAACGCGGTTACAGGGAAGAGATCATTACTCTGTTCTTGACTTTTCTCTCAATAATGTTCCTTATTCATAGATGACATGCTGATTGTATCATAGATGATTGTGTATAGCTAGATTGATTAATAGACTAATTGAATAAGAAATACTTATGATTTACATCTCTAAATTAATCTCCATGACTACTTGACTTGAATAATGGTAACTCCCTCTTGTCTCTGGAATACCCATGATTATCATTTACCATTTATCTTATTTGTCTTACCCCTTTCATGACAAGTGATTAGTTGTTTTGATATTTATTATTGAGTAAGTGCAAATGATTATCTCTACTGCCATTGTAATTATTTATATAGTCCTATTTCAATTTTCCTTTCCTTGGTAAAATTATAAATAATGATACTTAGGAAAACCTAGGTGAAATGCTATAATGGGTGTATTTATCTGTGCGCTTGCGGATATATACTATAATATCTTTATTTAGTTAAATGGCATGAGTATAATACAACCACACTCTTGCTATCATGTTGGGGATGACAACCTAACACAAGTGATGTTAAGAAGTGTCAACAAGCATTTCTGGTGCCGTTACCGGGGAGATGGAAAACTTCACTTTCCGACACGGGATGTCATAGGGATTTACTTTTCAAGGGAATTACCTTCATGGCAATAAGAGATTAATCAATACCACTTACTCATAATAAAAATCACAACTAGTACCTCTGTCTTGATAGGCTTACCCTTGTCTCATCTTTGTTCATATCTTATGCAGGGTAATACAGGTTCGGTTGTGACTTATCAATTTTCAATCCAAGAGTCAACCAAATCTAGAGGAAGATCAACACTAGTAGTGAAGCTATGGCTAATAAGACTTTACTTGAGTGTTTAGCTCCAAGTGTAAGGAACATTCATACCGGACCAACACTCTAGACGGACAACCTTGAATTCAAGCTCAAGCCAAGTCTAATCAACCTAGTGCAAGCTACTACATTTGGTGGAAAGGAAGAAGAAGATGCCACTAAACATCTGCAAAAATTTTTGGAGATTGGAAGCACCATCATCATCAAGGACGTCGCCCAAGATATCATACTCCTTCGTCTCTTTCCATTCTCACTAGAAGGGAGAGAGAAGCAGTGGTTCTACACCAACAAAGAAGACATCAACACATGGGATAGATGTTCGAAGGCCTTTCTGTCAAAGTTTTTCCCTATAGGCAAAACTCATGCCTTAAGAGGAAAGATTTACAATTTTTAGCAACAAAAAGGAGAAACCATTTCAAAGGCATTGGAACATTTTCAAGAGAACATCTTGGAATGCCCACACCATGGAATGGAAGACTGGTTACTCATGCATAGATTCTACTGTGGATTAACCCAAAGATCACGTGAGCAACTAGATGCTACTGCTGGAGGTTCATTCATGTCACTCACTCTTGGAAAAGTAGAATATCTGATGGAGAAGATAGCAAAGAACCAAAGTTGGAAACAAGACAACACTCAACGCTATCGCCAGATTGAAGAAGTTCTAGAAGAAATGTGTGCACTATCAACAAAGATGGATACACTATTGAACTGGCTTGACCAAAGAGCCAATTTCAAGAAAGATCGTCAAGCAATTCAAGATGCATTCGATGCTCAGACCAGATGTGAAGAGTACCTAGGAATGGAAATTCCAAAGAATCAAGAAGATGCAAACATCATCAACAACTCTTCCACGCTGCAAAGCAAAGGTGGAATCAAAAGCAATAGACTACATATCCAGCTAAGTACTCAGGCAATTTTAATAATTCTTCCAATTTTAAGCAACCCCCTCTATGAAATTTAATTTTGGAATAAGCTAGAATTAATGATACTGTTGTTAAGAAACTTGCTTCTAATGATAAAATTCTAGAGGATATAAATACTAAAATGGATGACTTTTCTTCTACTATAAAAGACCAACTTGATCATAATAAAAAGGTAGAAACTCAATTATCATGGTTAGCTGCTTCTTTTGCCACTAATAATGAGTAGGTCAAGGGTATAACCACTAGACATGGTAAAACCACTAAAGACCCACCTTATCTAGAAGGGGCACAGAGAAAACCAGTACTAGTGATACCCACAGTGATAGAAGAAAAGGATGATGAAGTAGAAGTTCAACCACAAGTGCAAGATTTCCAAGACACCAATATCTTACCCTTCGCATGCAGAGATAGAAAACTCAAGATGGATGCACAGTTCAGCAAGTTTGTTGAGATTATTCAAAAATTATATATCAATGTCCCTTTGTTAGATGCGTTGCAGGTTCCCACCTATGCAAAGTATGTTCGAGACATCCTCAACAATAAAAAGACCACTGCCTACCACTGAAGTGATCAAGTTGACAGAAGAGTGTAGTGCAGCCATCCTCAACACATCAATCAAGAAGAATGATCCAGGATGCCCCACTATTGACTATTCAATTGGAGATCAATATTTTGACAATGCACTATGCGACCTTGGAGCAAGTGTCAGTGTGATGACCAAGGCGATCTTTGATAAACTTCCACATGCAAAGCTCGATCCAACCTCGATGTGCCTGCAGCTAGCACACCAGTCACTCCGTTACCCTATGGGATCACCGAGAATATTCAAGTCAAGATCAGAGAATTCTTCATACCAGTCGACTTTGTGGTTCTGGACATGCAACCTGACTCAAGAGTGTCACTCATTCTTGGGAGACCATTTTTGAGTACCGCAAATGCCCACATCGACGTCGGAATTGGAGAAGTCAAATTCAACATTGATGGATGAGAAGATTGTTTCCCATTTAGACCAAGACCTGAGTTAAGCACCACTGCGAAGATGATAGATGAAGGAGTCACACAGTCACCACTCACAGGGATGACTATGACCCCTAAAGAATAAATCCAGCTGGAGTAGTCCGATTCGGTGGACTTAAAAATCCCAAACCATCGCTGGGAGGTAACTCGGTATTTATCTGCATTTAATTTTTGAATAGCATATTTACTTATTCATTCATAGAAAAAATAATAAAAATCACCTCATGGCATAATTATTAAAGCCCCATATAATTAATATTTACCAAGCGTGAAAACTTCTGGTAAATAATAATCACTATGGTGGCATAGAATATAAAAATACCATAATTAGAATTCTAATTTTACATAGTTTCATAAAAGTAATTTTTCTTTGCATACTTGTGTGATTATACGGTACAAATATGGGAGACATACGGACCCATGGGACCCACCTCAATCACCTCACATCACTTCACTTCACTCCATCTCTTTCACTCTCCTCCATTCTTTTTCAACCACCACATCACATGGAGCGTTGGCAGGTGAAGGCATCTCTTAATAACAAAGCAAGGAAGTTAGAGAAGGAAGGGATGGATGAGTGGGCCCCACATGGGGCCGGTCGGCCCCACCACCAGGCCGGCCGGCCTCCCTCTCTCGTGCCTATAAAAAGGCTACTTCTCCCTCTACTCCACACACCACAAAACACTCAGAAAACATACCCCCAACTTGAAATTCCAAAATCCAAGTACGGTTTGGGAATTCTTAGTTTTTGAGTAGATTCTAGAAGTTCTTGAGTGGAGAGAAGTATTCTGAAATTTTTAGAGCCACATTGAGATAAGAATCAATAAGAGAGAAGTGCTAGAAGTTGTTTAGAAAATCATTTAGTAAGGAGAAGTGTTGCCAGAATAATCTAAGTACTAGGAGAAGTCAAGATATAAAATTTCCAACTTAAACGACTGACTTTCGAATCACTGACTCCTAGCTATTTATTTATTCTAACCCCTCATTATTTCCACCAGTTGTGTTTGTGTTTCTGTCTGTGTAACAGGATGAGTGGACTCAAGAAAACACTTAGGAGTGTGGCTGGAGCATTCTCTTTTCGTAAGAGAACCAGCTCCCAGAGCGGATCATCATCACGGACTGGTTCTAACTTAGACATGTCATCTGTGCCCCGGTCCTCATCTGCCAGCCAGCCAGAACACCACATACTCCTTCAAGAGCGTCATATAAAGCTTCGCACCACCTATGAGAAGGATCTGATGAGATTGTACAAAGATCATGAGTTTGAGCATACCCCAACCTTTGACCCCTACTTCTTACAAAAAACAGGTATAGATGCTGAATTTGATCTTATTTTTTGCAATATTGGATGGGATAATAATTGGAGTATTTCGGAGGATGGATGCAAATTACTTACTTTAGAATTCCTCTGCACTCTATCTTTCACCGAGACTTATGTTTCCTTTAGGCTGTTTAACGAACAATATGAATTTACTTGGAAAGAATTCAGCCTCAGACTAGGATTCCCTGATGCTTGTCGAGTAAAAATAGATGAACTTTTGAGCGATTTTCATAGAGAGCAATTTTGGGAAGATATTTCAAGCAAAGACTATTGTTCCGACCCATGCATGAATGACATTCACAATCCCACTTCGAGAATTATGCATAGATTACTTTCTTTCCTAGGAGGGAAGGTCGCATAGTTAGGATCGAGGAGATGAAATTAATGTATGCTATGATCAAGAAACGTAAAATATCTCTTGTTAGGCTCATGGTAACATTCTGGGCTATCCTTCACACTTTGCGAGGCCCTATCACCATCACTTCTTGGATTACACGTCTTGCTGGAAACCTGAATTTGTTAGGGAATGCTAGTATTACCTACATCTCCACACCTCGCCGATCTCTTGACATTTACTTTTTCAGTCAAGCACATCTGTTGAAACAAAAGGGCAATAGAATCTTTGTAACATACAAGGGATTTGTAAATGAATATGAACTACCAAATAGACCACTTAGTCTATATGCCATGGAGACATTTTTGCTTGATTTGCAGAGACCGACCAGGGGAGTTGGAAGAAGTTCGTCCGCCAGAATAACGAGAAACATTGTGCCTAGGTACACAGGGGAAGATGGTGCACCCCCTGCACCAGCTTTCACTCACTATCAAGGATTTGACCAACTAGGACCATCTGAACCGAGACACCGGGCATGGGAAGATCAAACTTCCTATGATCCGCCCACGCCAGAAGAAAATTGGGGGCAAGGTAATTTTTCTAATTATGTTCCGCAAGAATACGAAGATTCGACGTACATCCAGAGAGGACGCATGTCTTTCTCTATGAGGGGAGTCCATGATACAACACCTACACCACCACTGTACTCATACCATGCCTCTCATGGCTACCCCGGGTACCAGCTAGAGCAATACCCGCCTCATCCTCAGCCTCAGCTGTACCACCAGCCAGACTTCCAGAACTTTGATACTCATCTCACTCATCTTGAGACGGGGCAACAAGGTATCATAAACATGCTACATCAGCATACACAGTGGCAGGAGAGCATGAGCAACACGCTTGGGGAGATGCGTGAACAAGGAACACAAGCGTATGAAGGCCTCTTCTACTTCTTCGAGCAAATGGGTGCTGATTACCTGCCACCAACACCACCTCAGTGACCAAAGTTGAGCCAGCTTAGGGGAGGACCCCCTCAGACATTAAGTTTTTCTTACCTGTATTATTATTAGTTTTAATATTAGTATTAATACTATATCTAAAAAATGGGGAATATGATAAAAATACAAAAATATATATTAATATGTTTAGATTATTTTTCTTTGCAAGCCTTTTGAAATAAAAATAGAGCGTGTATGAACTTGTTTTTGTGTCGAATAAAAAACTTGAACTATCATAAATAGTTGCTTCATTTGTAATTCTTCTGAAGTACCTAGCTTCATTTAAGAATTATTCCTCTGTTCCAAAAATATTCATTGCCAAATCTTTAAACCTGTGGAGGAATATGCTTGATCTAAAGCTTAGGTAGTTGGGAGATAAGAAGTGAAAGAGTTTTGAGCTACCATTTATCTTGTTCTAAGTTTCAATGAACTCCTAAAGAGTTCACTTTTGAAAAAAATTAAATACACATGATGAGTCTTTGTATGACAGAGAGATTAAATTCAGACCATAGCCATACATGCTAGGATAGAAAACCAGCACTTATTTTATTGCTACTTGTATTTACATTGAGTACTGTCAAACTTTGTTGACCTTTAGAGACCTATCATACTCTTAAAATCAAGATCACGTACACTCCACTTAAATTTGCTGCTTCTACACTAGAAGTACGCAACAACATGGCTTTCCATTTAGAACCACCATAAAAATATTTTACTCCTACACTAGGAGTGAACAACAAAAACATGCCTTGTAGGATTTTTCCACCTATTCATACATTTCATAGCCTTAGTTATTATTGCTCCAAGTGTTTATTGTTATTATCTCTCAATTGTTTCATGATAGACAAGAAGTCTGAGCTATGTAAAAAAATAAAAAAATAATATATAGAGAGTAAAACATGGACAAGTGTCCTACCAAAATAATGGGTGCTAGACACTCGCCTCTCTGAATATATATATATATATAGACTTTCTTTGTCTAAGTTCTTAAGTTTTAAGAGAGATCAATCTTTCTAAAGGAGCAAGGTAGAATTAGGATTCATTATTACTTCCACCATATATTTAACCTATTCCTTGTATTGACATACATGCACATCTTGATTTGATTGTATGACTAGTTTCTCTAGATCCATTGTTTGACTTTACAATATATGTTTTGCAAGTATGTATGAGTGATCTCACCCATAAACTCCATATAAGCTTCTTAGTCATATGGTGAGAGAGAAGGCACAATTATATTCTGCCTTATTCCAAAATACTTTGAGAGAAGGCAAAACACCATCGTTGCCTTGGTAAGGTGTTCCAATGTCACATATTGAGAGATTGGTAAGTGTCATACAATACAGACTCTGAGTTTTATTTCAAAAATATAATTAAAAACTTTAGGATGGAAATAGAGATGAAGAATTTGAGACATAGTGCTTGACTTGATTACTTCTGTTTTCTTATTTTCCAAAGCTCAAGTGAAAGTTAAAACCCCATGGCTAAGGAACTAGAGCAACTTTTCAAAATCTTTTTGAGGATAATTCTTTTCCGATGGCTTGCGTATTTTTGAAGGATGATACTTTGAAGTAACTTAGTTATCTCTAGATTTAGTTTTGCTAAGGGACTAGCAAAAGTTTAGCTTGGGGGAGTTGTTGATGATAATTAACTATCATTTTAAACTATCAACATAAGAGGAATAAATGATAAAAGGATCACCATAGTAGATTTAGAGGCTTAAACTAACAAATTCCACGAGTTTTGGTGATTCTGTGTTTTTTAGGGGCTAAGTTGCATAATATAGAACTAATCTCCTTCCAAGAGAAGAAACCAAAGCAATCGGCCTAATATCCACGTCACGGATGCGGATAGGGATTCTAGAAGACCTAAACCGACTCCACGAGGCGACATGAGCCAACCCATCACCATTTGGGGTCGACCGGCCCTAGGGCTAGGCTGACCGGCCCTCCCCTGCGCCGCCTCGGCTCCTTCTCTTGCAACCTACCTATACCGCCTCTAAGGATGCATCTAAAGCCCACGCCAAGGTCGGTTTGATCCAAGGGCTGCGGTTCCATGCCCTAGGCTATATAAACAGCCCCAGGATCCCCTCTCAATGATTAGTTGAAGAATTAGATCATCTCCTCCTCATTTGTGAAGGCAAGGCTAGAAGTTAGGGTTTCTAGAGAGAAAGAGAGTTAGAGTTCTAGTTCAAGTTTAGAGTTTAGTCTAGATTGATTCAAGTAGAGGCAAACAACTGCTTGGGATCAGGATCGTTCGTCGGAGACTTGGTAATTTCGTTGTAATCATCATTCGACTTTATGCTACTTCAATATATTTCTATATTTTAACTTCATTCTGTTCTTGAGATTGTTCTTGTTCTACATCTTAATATGAATATGATTAGTAGAGAGTTTATAAATATGTTCGTAGAAAGCTTGATCCAATTCTGGATAGGATTGAGTGGCTGGCATATTATAGGCGTGGTGCTTAGATTATGCTTGTCTGCGAATGCACTCTATGCTCCAGGCCATGTGGTAGATCGTGGGTGTGACATTCTTGTTGAGTCCTTTGTAGTCCACTCCTCGAGTATAGAACTTAGTAGAACACTGTTACAGGGAAGAGAGCATTACTCTGTTCTTGACTTTTCTCTCAGTAATGTTCCTTATTCATAGATGACATGTTGATTATATCATAGAGGATTGTGTATAGCTAGATTGATTAATAGACTGATTGAATAAGAAATACTTATGATTTACATCTCTAAATTAATCTCCATGACTACTTGACTTGAATAATGTTAACTCCCTCTTGTCTTTGGAATACCCATGATTATCATTTACCATTTATCTTATTTGTCTTACCCCTTTCAAGACAAGTGATTAGTTGTTTTGATATTTATTATTGAGTAAGTGCAAATGATTATCTCTACTGCCATTGTAATTATTTATATAGTCCCGTTTTGATTTTCCTTTCCTTGGTAAAATTATAAATAACGATACTTATGAAAACCTGGGTGAAATGCTACAATGGGTGTATTTATCTGTGCGCTTGCGGATATATACTATAATATCTTTATTTAGTTAAATGGCATGAGTTTAATACAACCACACTCTTGGTGTCATGTTGGGGATGACAACCTAACACGAGTGACGTTAAGAAGTGTCAACAATGGGCCATTTAGAGTTGATTTGATATGGGTTTTGGTCTTCTTTTCTCCATCTTACTGGGCCCTGATTTGCCTAGTAACTGGGCCTTCTCCCCTTGGGCTCATGTCAGGTGATCTTATGCCTTGTTCTTTGTGTACTTTTGACACATTTCTTGTGTTATCCCGATATGTCCTCGTGAAATTGATGAATCACCAAAACTTATGAAACTTTGTCAGTTATGAGCCCTATTCCTAAGTTTGGTGTTCATTTGGATAGATTTTATATAAATGTTGGTGGTTAAAAGCATGAGTTAAGGACTGCCAACAAGCTCCCCCACACTTAGTCCTTTGCTCATCCTTGAGTAAAGTTCTAAGGACTAAGCTGGTTCATCTGCTCGATTGAAATCTACATACAAGTTATTCCAAACCTCACCTAAACCTGTGAACTTCTGAGTGTCTACCATAGTGTCGGTGTCTAGAGAACCGGGGGTCTAAATAGAGCGATGAGTAAATTTGTATCTACGCGTCTAGGCCCGGATGGTGTGCAAAGCAGACACAAGGATGTATATTGATTCGGGCATGAACGGCCAAACGTCCAGTGATTTCTATGGCTGCTCATGTTGTTACAAGCTTTCGAGAGAGGGTGCGGATCCTAGGTCTCTTTTGAGGGGTGGTGCGTGTGTGTGGATGTTGTGGTTTTCGATTGAGGTGAACTCTATTCGGTTCCATCCCCCCTAGACGTGGCCCCTGCCTCCCCTTTTATATCCTCTAAGGAGAGGGCTCGTGTTACATTTGTGGCAAAGAGATGAAAATGGGAAAGGATGAAAGAGAAAACAAAACAGGTGGCCTCGGGCGCGGCCATCTTCCTCCTTATCCGGTGGGAATAATTCTCTTGTGGTGTAGAGATACAACAGGTGTTGATCTTTTGGCCTCTCCATCTGCTGGTGCTATGTGCTGTGGCCATGCTTTGTCCTGTGCACCTCTGTGCCATCGAGGACGGGCGATATGGGCGCCTGAATTTGCGTAGAGAGGGGTTAGGTGGTACAGTGGTCGTTACCCCCGTTGCTGTAGAGGTATGGATGTCGTCATGGTGGAATGACCAGGGTCATGTTGGGTTAGGGCGTGATTCCCGTGCTGCTATTGATTGTGCACGGTCATGTCCATCCCATCAGTGGGAGCGGGTGCCACGATTAGGGGCCCCTATGGCTCCCTTCTTGCCAGAGGGTTCCACGTGTCCCTCAGGCAAGGTGGGAGTGAGCTGAGGGGGTCAGGAACTTTGATGATGTCACGGGGGCTCGGGCGAGGCGGAAAAATGCCGCCCGAGGCACCTATCTCGCCCGAGACCTTTCCGTAAGGCTCAGGTGGGATGGAGTTTATCGTTCATGCCACAAGCGACTGACATGCTATCCGCCTCGTAGGGTGCCGTATTTTGCCGTCTGTTGGGTACCCTAGTATTTTGATACCTGACAGTAGCCCCCGAGCCTATAGAGGAGTGGGACACTCCTTCAGAGGCTTGAGACGAGTGACCGTGGGCAGTTTTGATTTAGTTTGTGTTTGAAGAAAACTATCCGGTGGGTGCGCGCGAGGCCTTGGAGGGATGAGTTATCCCTTCAAAGGCTTTAATTGAGCGAGCGTGGTATTTTTTGTATGACTGCAGGACATGTGAGGAGTCCCCAAGCCTGTGGCCTCAACCATTCGCTAGGTCAGGATGCAGAAGAAGCCCCCAAGCCCCACATTGCAAGGGACTGATCGAGCGACCTCTCTGCTATTGTATCGTTATCCCATGCATTCTTTAGCAGATCAGAGGGGTAGGCATGGGCCCTTATCATCCCATTTGGGCGCATTGCGGTTTATTTGTTTTTGGAGAAAACGGTCTAGTGGGTGTGCGTGAGCACACCCGCTGGGTGTAGCCCCCGAGGTCTTGGAGGGATGAGTTATCCCTTCAAGGGCTTTGAATTGAGCGAGTGGGCCCACCTGGGGAAGACGAGGTGTTGCACCGGGAGTTGTTGTGACGCTTTGTGTCCCGGCACGTGGGAAGGTGGGGAGGTGCCTAGTTTTTTGTGTTCATGGGGAGTTGGGCGACTGGCGCTTAGTTGGTTGCCCTCTCACACGGCTCACTTGCCATGATTAAATGGGCCATGAACCATCTACGAGAATGGTCCATCTTCCCGAGGCGGGGCGTGAGACCGACGCAGCTCCCTCGGGGGATGTGTGGGGCAGTTGGGTGGATGGGCGACATACTGAATGTCACGGGAGGTGAGAGGCCTCCCTAGGGCCCTTTTATAACCTGAGCCATGGTGCCCGACCCTGGCATCTCCCTTCCTCCGTCCCTGCTTTCTGTCTTTCTTTGCCTCCTTAGTCATCGTTATGGAGCACTGTGACTCCACCAGGGGTTCCTACGTGGGCACACTAGGAGAGGGGGATGGGGTGCCCTCCCACCGCCGTTGCCTTAATCTCAGCGTCATCTCCATGTTGGGGTACGGGCAGGCCCAACATGCGTCTTCCTAGGGTGTCCCTACTCTGCTCCAGGAGGCTCGAGAGGAGTTGGCCACTGTCAAGGCAGTGGTGACTTCACTAGAGGAGGAGGCGGTGCTTGCCCGATCACAGCGGACAGAATCCGACCGTCGGTGTGCCGGTGAGTGGGCCTCTGTCCCCTTGTTTTGCTTTTTTAGCCGGTGTGATGGCTTATTTTTGGCATTGTTTTGAGCAGACCTGCTTGCGGAGGTGGACTCCCTCTGTAGCGTCGTCGATGTCCTGGCCGACTTCATGCGTGCTCCAGTGGGGCGCTGGGAGGAGCATCTCCTCAGTGCGCAAGCACAGATCCAGGCGGCGATTGAGAGCGGCGTCCGCTGGGGAGCGGCCATCGCGTTGACAATGGCCCAAGCGACCACCGACGTGGAGCTTTAGGATGTCGAGGGCTTCCCCATGGGGGAGGGCTGGGAGACTACGAGGACCTCCTCGAGGGCTTCAAGCTGGCGGCAAACATCGTCACTGCCCTCATCCCCATGGACTAGGTCCTCAACGAGGACCTGTAGGTCTAGTTTAGGACTTCTCCCTTTCCCTTAAAATGTAAAATAACTTTTTATCAAAGAATTAAGTTTGTCTCATCGCTGTCGTGATCATGCCTTCCTTTAGTTTGCCTTGATTTGAGTGGCAATGGCAGCCGGCGAGGTCACCGAGACTTCATTCGTTGAAGGTTTTTTAGAGAGGAAAGAACTCGTTTGTGCGTAGCCCTCGTGATTTTTGACAAATCGATCAGACATCTAGGTGTAGTAGTTTCTCGCGTCCCGAGGTGGGGTCGGATGCATCCTCATCGATGCCTTTGCCTATGCCTAGGGTTGTAGGCTCGTCGGGACGCTCAGGAGAGTTCGTTCGAGGGTCAGACATTTCTGCCCCTGGGTCCTTCAAAATCCTCGCTTGCACGTGGTCCTGGTTAAGTGGCCTAGTTAGCATATCCCTTGCGCATCTTTTTCGCAAAGAGGAGGGTTTGGGCAACACCACGTCATCCCTCGCTAGGTCGAGCTGTGGTGCCCGTTGAGTTACAATCGGGTCGGTTCAAGTGAAGCCCCAGTTCCCGTTCGTGGGGATCTGACGGAGGTAAGCTAGTGACCGGCTTCAAAATTTCCTAGCGGTTGGTTCGGGGAGTTCCCAGGGTCATTTGACTGACCCCAAGGGCTCATTGCCTTTTTTCAAAAAAAACTCCTGAACGTAAACCGGCCTAAACTTAAACATGGCTCAAGAAGGCCCAAGACGCTCAGCGCTCCCGGGTACTGGCCGCTCGTGTGCCCCTTCTCATGCCATCCCTCACTCGGGTGGCTCGGAGCGGTTGTCGAACCCTTCGCGGGCTAGCCTTCGAACTCCGTGTCGTAACAGACCGTAAAGGGCGGAAACCATATTACGTAATTATCACTAATGATTTAACTCATGATTTAAGTGCGGAAATAAATTACATTGGGCAGGGGGTGATGTGGTGATCTACCAATCATGGTGTGTCGACGCCGTGTGCAGCCTCCGCCTCCCAGCGTCATGGCCACATGAGCTCGTAGCTGCCGTCGTTGGAGTCGTTGTCATCAAGGAGGTAGTCGCAAATACCGATGAAACGATGTAGAGCCCCCCGGGTCATCGAACCCAGAGAAGTCAGTGCCGGCCCAACTGCCATCGTCTTCGTCGGAGCCAGTGCTAGAGGCTGTCTCGGTGGTCGCGAGTACTTCCGCGATAGCCTACGCATGGTGAGTCGGCAGATCCGTGGGAATCTCCCCCGCAGATGGATTAAGATGAACTGTAGTCAAGGACTGGCCACGAGCCTTCCTGTGGTAGTGTGGCTTACCGGCCTACGTTGTTCTACCCTGGGAACTTCCTGGCCAGTCGTTCTAGAGGGCCAGCCCCTCGTCGGCGCATAGGTGAAGGTTGGACAGGGCCCTGGAGATGACATCAATGTTGACGGAAGGGGGAAGAAGAACCAGATCATAGTCCACTCCCGTGCAGAGGAAATCTAGGTTGCCAAACTAGACATGGGAGCCTAGAGTGAAGCGGATGTGAGGATTGGCCATCGAGACCTAAGAGATGGATCATGACGTGCAGAAGATCTCTACTTGGCGCGCCAACTATCGGTGTCTAGAGAACCGGGGGTCTAAATAGAGCGGTGAGTAAATTTGTATCTGTGCGTCTAGGCCCGGATGGTGTGCAAAGTGAACACAAGGACGTATACTAGTTCGGGCATGAATGGCCCTATGTCCAATGATTTCTACTGCTTCTCATGTTGCCTTGCTCTAGAGTGCTCGTAGTAGGGATTACAAGCTTTCGAGAGAGGGAGCGGATCCTAGGTCTTTTTTGACGGGTGGTGCGTGTGTGTGGATGTTGTGGTTTTTGATTGAGGTGAACTCTATTCGGTTCTGTTCCCCCCTAGACGTGGCCGCTGCCTCCCCTTTTATAGCTTCTAAGGAGAGGGCTCAGGTTACATTCGTGGTAAAGAGATAAAAATGGGAAAGGATGAAAGAGAAAAACAAAAAAGATGGCCTCAGGCGCGGCTGTCTTCCTCCTTATCCAGTGGGAACAATTCTCTTGTGGTGACAGATGCAACAGGCGTTGATCTTTTGGCCTCTCCGTCTACTAGTGCTGTGTGCTGTGCTAATGCTTTATCCTATGCACCTCTGTGCCGTCGAGGACGGGCGATATGGGTGCCTAGATTTGCGTAGAGAGGGGTTAGGTGGTATAGTGGTCGTTACCCCCATTGTTGTAGAGGTATGGATGTCATCGTGGTGGAATGACCGGGTCATGTTAGGTCACGTCCGTCCCATCGGTGAGAGCGGGTGCCGCGGTTGGGGGCCCCGTGCTCCCCGTCTTGCCAGAGGGTTCCACGTGTCCCTCGGACAAGGCGGGAGTGAGCTGAGGGGGTCGGGCGCTTTGATGGGATTATGGGGACTCGAGCGAGGCAGAAAAATGCCGCCCGAGGCACCTATCTCGCCCGAAAGCTTTCCGCAAGGCTCAGGTGGGATGGAGTTTGTCGTTCGTGCCGCAAGCGACTGACATGCTATCAACGCCTTTCGCTGGTCGATTTTTACTGGGGCCCCTATATGGGGCTTTAGCGATCTTGTAGGGTGCCGTATTTTGCCGTCTGTTAGGTACCTTGGTATTTTGATACCCGACACATAGAATCTTGAGTGATTGGATAATGGAACAGTAAGGATTCAAATCTTCCTACTCTACTCTTACTTAGAAACTTGGGTTTTGTTTGATTTTGAAAATGTAAATGTTAGCTTTGCTCCTCAAAGTGATTCTCTCAGGTCACTCATATTTGTTATTTTTGGTTCCTCTATTAGGCAAAAGATGTTGCCTTTGCTTCCTACCTCTAGAAAAAGCTTATGTGGACCTCAAGGTAGGGTAAAGTGTGGCATATTTACCTTGCACATGTTGCAAAGTCAAAATTCGGATCTATGGAGAAATAAGTCATGCATTCTGATCAAGAGGTGCAAGTGTGTGGTATTTTATGGTTTTTGTGGAAAGAAATAGTCCTTTATTGTTTTTTATCTTTCTTCACCATAGGTTTCTTTTCTAGAGGTCATGGCATTCTTTTGACCCTTATCTCTTTTTTTCTTTTCTCTTTGGACTTTGTTTGAGTCCATTTTCTTTGGACTTCTTTGAGTCCTTTTTATTTTTGGACTTTTCCTTTGTCCAATTTTTTCCTTTTTTTCATTGCCATGCCTCTCTCTTTTTTATGAAACATTGGTGATGCAAGATCGACAATTTTCATGGAGCTTTCTTTTTGTGGGTGGATGGATGTAATTTTTGTGCTAACTTCTAGTGTAGAAGCTTAGCTTTATTTTGTGGGTGGATTGTACATGCTCTTGAAACATGAAAGCATGAAATATTTCTTCACAAAGTATCACAACATTTTGACAAAGCTTATTACAAGAATAACTAGCATGTAAACAAGGTTTGAAAGGAATTCATATTTTGTCCTTGGTAGGTATTTAAATATCATCTGAGGAGCATGCTATTTGAGTTTTGATTTTATAAATAAATCCCAAATACTTTTGCAAAAGTGAGCAAGTTTCATTTCTATCCTACTATACTTATATTCCAATCACTTAGATAAAATGGGTTCCCTATAAATTTTTCGCAAGTGTAGGAATATTGGCAAGGAATAAAAAGTACGCAAAATTTTAATCATAGGATGACATGGAGATGGAGCGTCACTTTTTAGTTTGCATTTTTTAATTTATTGAGTTTATTTTTAGTGATTAGAATTATGGTTGTTTTAAACTCAAAATTATAGGGAGTTGAGGGTAGTATTGCCCAAACCATCGTTGTAGAGGAAGGAGTTTAAGGGATTTAGATGTGGTTAGGCTAAACCAGAAGTTCAACTAAGCCACTCTAGAGCCATTTTGTCATGTCCTTCTTGTATGATGGATCTTCCATGGTTGTGCAACGTGTTGGTGGGAGATCTCAAAAGTGTGTTCTTATACATGAGAGATCTCCCCCACACTTATTTTTTGTACCTATTTTATTTAATAAAGAAAACAAAAAATAAAAAACAAACCAAACAAGGGCTCTACCAGCTTAAACACTGGGAGCCTAAACATTATTATTATGATTATTATTGCATTTATTAATATTATTTTTTTATTTATTTTTATATTATATTATATTTTATTTGTTCACCTAACTTTTATCTTTTAGCAACACTCAAGCAAGGCTTATGGTAAAGATATAATAAATCCTAGCCTTGGTTTATCTCCAACATAATTACTTTCATTGTTTATGACAGTAGTACTCCAAAGTTCATTCAACCAAGACTAAACACCATGCCTAATTTTGATTAAAGAAGGTCATATTAACCTAAACCCATGCTTAATTTAAAAGGCTATAGATGTACTGTATATGTACTGTATACGAGTACACCCAAACCAGAGCATATGACATAAACACGGGAAGTATGACTTCATATAAGCAAGTTGTTTTCTCATGGAGACAAGTATGTATGACTTCATATGAGCAAGTTGTTTTCTCATGGAGATAAGTATGAGTAAAGGAGTAGGTGAACAATACCTTTGCATACCTGAGTGTAAGTACTGGCACCGTATGTGCATGAGAGTGCTGAAACTGCTGCATCGGTAGCTTGATTGTACATGGTTCAACGCAAGCGAGTATCAAGGCTAGGTCACACACACGGATTTGTGTATGGACCATGGGCCTTGGTGGTAGGCAAAGGTTTTGAAGAGAAGAATCCTTCTTGCACTGTAGCTATGCAATGCCCGTGGCGGATAGAAAAATGAACCAAAGCTTGCATGTGCATGAAAGCAATACGAGATGGAGTCAGGCAGCTCATTGATGTTTATGGTGGCTAGTCAGGCTAACTTGCTCCTTCTCTCTCTCTTCTCTCTCTTTTTTACAACATAAATATTTTTTCTCTCTTTTTTCTTTTTTAGCTTTATTTCTCTTTTTTCATCTCCTTTATCATATATTATTTTTTTCTCTCTGTTTTTTCTCAGCTTTCTTTCTTTTTTCATCTCTTTTTTTCAGCAAGGTAGAGCTGACATCATCATTCATCATTCATTTTTTTAGGATAACCTTTGGTATGGATGGAATGTGTAGTGGGGCTCTCACCATCCCCCCACACTTGGACTTTTGTGTAAAGTCAAGTGTGTAGAGTCGGGGTCTCCTCTAGAGCGTGTTCCGTCACCAAAGGGCATCAAGCCATTGATGCAGCTCTCATGTTATTAGGTATCGTATGTCCTTTGTTCTTCATCTTTACCTATAATGGTTAGCGACCAAGAATACCTGAAGGTGCATACTAACTTAAAATATGTTCTTTCTTTTATTCATAAGAAAAGTTATGTTTTTTATGATAATCCAGGGTATCTCCTAGCAGTGCTTAGTTTATGATCATAAGCCTGACTGCCAAAGCCAGGACAGAGTTTATAGCCAGAAGTTGTGATTGGCTTCGATGGCGGTGGCTCTAAGAACTCATCCTAAGTGCATAAATTTTTTTTGAATGGAAGGGGCTTCATGGTGAAAAAGACTAAAGGAATAACTTTTTCTTTTTGAAAAGGAAGATAAAACACAAGGATACGAGGGTGGACAAGGTTCGGAGACAATACAACAACCATTCCCCGGCAGCAGCGCCAGAAATGCTTGTTGGTATTTCTTAACACATACAGAAATAATCCGCAAGTGCACGGAATTACCGTTGTTGCATTTGACCCGGAAGTATTCAGGGTATCGTATTTCCACGAGGAATGGATGTGGGTCTCTTAGCTAGTTCACCTAATGATAACAAGAAGAAGGATAGCTTGGGTTGTGAGGTTTTCTAGGGATAGAGATCCTAAGTTAAGACAGCTTTGCCACTATAGACTTGCTTCGAGCACTGTCTTATACTTGGTCTGCCAAGTACCTCCGACTTCTAGCTCTATGCCAAACCCAAACATGGGGGATTACAAGGGACAGCAGGGCTGTCACCACCTACCGCCTACCCCTCAACCATAGGGAACGAGGCAAATGAAAGTAGCTCTAGCCTAGACACCATGTCTACGCTATCGACTACTACTCTAGCATCGATCAGGGTTATCCGTCTTTGTCAAGGCCCTTTACTAGAGTATTTGTCACAAGGACGAATGACGAACCCGCAAGTAAATAATGAACAAGACTACCTTAAAGTAGAACTTACCACCAAAGATAAACACGAACCTTATACTCCAAGTAGTATTCGGAACGTAGAGGTACAAGTGTAGAAGAGCCGACGATTCCCGGCATCCCTTTCGCTAAATATACAAGTGGCCCCAAGTACACTAGTGGAGGTAGCTGACAACTCTGGTATTTCTTCACTCTTACTCTCTCACTCCCTATACTAGAACTAGCTAGAAGCTAAGATAAGAGTGTGGCTCTTCTTCTCTTCTTGCTACATTGTGCTCTCTTGTGCTGTGTTTCTTCCTTCATTGATGATCAAATGAGGAGGGGAGAACCACCTGTTATAGTAGAGAGGAGGTGTTCCTTGGAAAATACTTCATCCCCTCATGGAAAGCACCAAACCGATCTCCAAACTGCCATCTAGGTGCACTGAACCTGGACGAAACCCTAAGAACCGATGTGGGTAAGGCAGCATCTGTCAACACGCGAAAGTTGGGCCCGAGAGGCCCCAGTGGTGGTGCGGGCGCACGCCGCACCCCAACTGGGCCCAAATGGCCCCATCTTCGGTGGGATGCTTCCTTTGGGCCTCTAGGTGGGTCCTGCAAAGTTTTGGGCCATTTGGAGTTGATTTGATATGGGTTTTGGCCTTTTTTCTCCACTTGACTGGGCCCTGATTTGCCTAGTACGTGGGCCTTCTTACCTTGGGCTCATATCCGGTGATGTTACACCTTATTCTTTGTGTACTTTTGACACGTTTCTTGTGTTATCCTGACATGTCCTCCTACAATTGATGAATCACCAAATCTCATAGAACTTTATTAGTTATGAGCCCTACTCCTAAGTTTGGTATTCATTTGGATGGATTTTATATAAATGTTGGCAGTTAAAAGTGTGAGTTAAGGACCACCAACAGTGGTGACAGCTTCAGATGAAAGGGCATTTTCAGCAATGAAGATTATCAAAACGGAATTACGCAACAAGATGTGTAGTGCTTGGCTTAATGACTTAATGGTGTGCTACATTGAGTGAGAGATATTTTAAGGAATTGATCTTGAGAAAATTATGAAAGCGTTCCAGAAGAAAGATAGGACACTGCAATTACCTAGATCTCTTAGACGCAACTAAAGCTTCATTGTCACTCGGTTTGTCTCTTGATTTCACTTGCACCTTTTTAGTATTCTTCTTTAATGTTAGATTTGTTCTATATATTATTTATATATTTTGTTTGTATATTTCATGCTTGATGAATGAAAATCATTAAATATTACATGTATACAAAGCAACATTAGTTTTAAATCTTATGCTAACTAAGTAGCTATATTCTCTAGTTCGCATCCTGCCACACCAAAATTTAATTCCTTCATCCGCCATTGAATGCAAATGTCACAATTTTATAATCGATGGTTTAATGTCGGTTTTAGAAACTTATTATGAAAATCGTTTTGGAACGTCGCTGGATATCGTTTCCACGCTACGGAGATGGTAACCTGAAATAAAAAATGGCCAGATGCACAATTCATGCAGAGCCTAAAATAATTTCTTTTCCCTTAAAATTTGACGGTTCGTCACCATAAATATGCAGAACGGGACATATAGCTTGCGACAATTACATTTTTCACTGCAATGAGGCGATTACTATATGCCGCACCGATGACGAGAAGCAGAACAGCAGAGACATCAAGACACACACTCGGACCCGCACCGATGACGTCAGCATGTTGACTCGAGTTGTGTTCCTTACTATATGCCGCTTCAGTAGCTGCTAGATGTTGCCGAGACTGCTTGTTTTGTTAACGTCAGAAGTTGAGAACGGTAGCTCAAAAGTCTTGTGCTTCTCGAAACAGTTTTCTTCCTTATTATTATCAACAAACTTCACATGGTCCTTGCTCTTGCCCCAGATGAGCGCATAGAGGCCAACAACAATGACTGTCGCACCAATCAGCCTACACATGTGGACGATCACATCAACTAATTAAGATCGATGCTGTAGTTTTTGTCATTGTAAATTAGGCATTAATAATGAAAGAAAGTTGTTAATCTTGGATCAGACATGTCTGTGTGTGTGTGTGTATATATACCTTCCTAAAGTAACCACCTCAAAAGAATGAAGGAGCCTAGCACAGTCACTATAATCATGCAGAGTGGGCTAAACGCAGTCACAAATACTGGTCCCCTCTCCTTAATCACTATCCCTTGCACGTAGTAAGCAACTCCCGAACAAATTATTCCCTGCACAAACAGATCGAGGCACAACCATGCATATTCGTCCCTTCTTCATACACGGCCAATTAATCAATCGTACATGCAGATTATTAACCCCATATACAAGTTAAGGACAACTGATGATACTTACAGAGTAGACGGCCGTGAAGAGTCTCATGTCAAACCCGATGGACCAAGCTTTAGTGTCACGCTCCATGACTAGGGCGACCGCGCCACTCTCCGTGGCGCCCATTGCGCATATCAGAGTGGTCAAGGAGAGTCCACATGGGTAACTCCTCAACGTATATGACTGAAAATTTACATCCTCTTATTAGGATTAGCTTTGAACGAACAAAAGTGTACGTAAAGTAAGTCCCGATCGATATGATAGCGCGCCTGCCACACGAGGCATTAATTCTAAGTACATATATATACATACAGTAAGTAGCTAGCAAGCTAGAAGCCTGGAGTTTTAGGTAATAATTACTTGGAGTATGAAGAAGGCAGACCAGCAGAAGCAGCTTAACAGGATCATGAACGTGCCCATGAGCCAGTGGCCGCTGTTGTGGGCACCGCTGTCGGATACGGCGCCGTTGACTTGCTTGCTCCATGGGAAGTTGACGATGGGGCCCTTGAAAAGTATCATAAGCAAGGCACCCCCGACGGTTATGGCCGTTCCAGCAATCTTAGCCTGGCTCCGTCGCTCCTTAATCTCTATTCTCTCCATCCTTGTTTATGATCACGTACGTGGAGCATGAAATCATTGCATGTTTAGTTTTCAGTAGGACCATTTCTACAAAGTACAAGTGTGTGTGTGTGTGTGTGTGTGTGTGTGTGTGTGTGTGTGTGTGTGTGTGTGTGTGTGTGTGTGTGTGTGTGTGTGTGTGTGTGTGTGTTGTAGCGTAGCTTCACCTGAGTATGATGGCATTTACAAAAGTTAGAGCTGGCAATACGTTGGTTAACGCCGAGGCGAAGCTTGCTGATGTGCTATTAACTCCCATATAGATGAAGTTTTGGTCCAGCACGGGCCTTGAGTAATTCAAAGAAAAGTATACTTGTTAATAAGTAATGAGTATGCACTATACAAACTGAAAGATGATATAAAAAGGGTAATTGTGTTAATCGTTACTCGAGTAATCCCAAAGCAAGGATCTTGATGAACACTGATAGGCTCAGTTTAGGCCTTGTTTTCCTGTCACGAGAAAGGACGATACTGTTAATAATGAACACAAGGTTGCTTTCTTGCTTTCCGATCCTTTACTATCCAACTTTAGTCACACAAAAAAGTAATAGTGCACATCGACCAACGCACGCCGGCCATGTACAAGTGTCGTTATTTCTTTTTCTTCTTTGAACAATCAATTAGTAACTCTATGATAGGATGAACTTTTTAGCAACATCGACACACCGAAAGCTACTTTTGTTTCTACCTTATACGAAATTAATCCTGGACACTTCAATAAAGAGATGCTACTTCTCTCTTTTATTTTGAGAAAACTCTGCTTTTACCCGAGGCCGACTAAAGAGAGGTGCCCCATTATGTATTTTTATCTTGCCTATTGGCCTCGCCAAAAAAGAACGTGTCGAGCAGAGCAACATAGAACATATTCTATAGTGATGTCCAAGGAAAGGCACCCTTCATTTGAAATTCATGAGAAGAGACCGCATATTAACGCTATATCGTTAACTTAGTTTTTTGTTTCCATAGCAGGATCCTGAGATGAAGGGTATATCCAACAACTCAGGAGCCAACGAAAATGTAGTAGCGTGATATGCCAGAATACATGCAGTGTCTAGTCCGTATGATTATGTGTGATAAAAAGTGTTAACTAATAATTGTTGATCAATCAATATATTTGAAGGCTCGTCTCTTTATCAGCAAAAGAAAAGGAACGAAAATTTTACAATTGACATCTTACAATTTTGAATCCAAAGAAGCCAACTAATGACTTTGGAATATTTAATGATTAACTGACACTTTATGGCAGAACAAATATATAATTAGACCCTATTTGGCCGAGCTCTTTTAGGCTCCAGCTTCACGTTACAGTATCAGAAGAGCCACAAATTGTGGCTTGATGAGGTGTAGTACGAGCTGAGGAGCCGTAAAAAGCTATGCAAAGCACGCCTTTAGTCGTCCCTTCAATATTCTTAACAAGATATGTATATATGCGCTAGGTGTGTATATATAACAACAAAACTGCATATCAAGTATATATGCTACTGTCTTTCCAAAAAAAAAAGTAATGGAGTGCTATAAGAATGGATTGGATAGATCAATCACCTCCCAAACCAGAGCGCGAATGGGGCCATAACAATGGCTGCGACTACGTTCCGGTAGACAACAAGGACATAGTGGCTCATTCCCTGCCGCAGAGACGCGACGGAGATGAGGAACATCCCGGCGAAGCCGAACTGAAGAAAGACCATGGCCATGTAAGGCATCACCTTCCTCCATGTCCCGGCAAGTTCCATGTGATCTGATCACCCTCCGATCTTCTCAGCTCAGGCTGTCTCCGGGCTACACAGGTAACTGCCTGCCTCACCCTATATAGCTCGCTCACGCCTCTGGCCTTGTCTGCTTGGCATGCATGCTCGACATACATACACATGCTTATATACACACACTCCACTCAGGCCGGCCGGCCAGCCAGCGTTGCCCGACACGCCACTGTGGCGGCATTTGAGTGTACATGCTAACCAACCACCAACCCGACCTATGTGGTTAGCTGTTATCTATATGGGCTAGTATATCTAATATTAAAACGATAATTTTTTGTTCTGTTTTGTTTCTCACTCTGATCCCCGCTCCAACTAATCTGTCACTTTTACTTTGGACTGTCTGTCTCTCACACGTATTCTCATACTTTTTCTTGCAATGCTGGGTATTATAGTTTGGAGCTAGTACAACACAACTTTAGTATCACACCACTGATGCCATGGCCAAACTGTTAGAGCCCAAGTAGCATGCACGGGGGCATGTAGCTCGTCTTTATACAAACCAGTGGTGATGATATCACTGCCGATTCATGGCCAGAACCTGTAGTGAAAATTAAAAAAAGGGAAAATATGCATTTCTAGCTAGGTTTTGAACCAACCACCTCCAAGTTCCCTCAACTAATAATATCTCAGCTAACAAAACCCTGATGGCTATATAATTAATGCTATTCTTTTAACTTCACATGTATGGATCTTGTATTGTATGTTGTATACTATAAATGACCTCAGATGAAAAAGTTGAAAACTAGAAAGTTGTTGATTTCATCATGTACTACAACTTTGACATAGACCTTGTCTCCAATGAAAATCGTTTAATATGTCTACTTATATTAAATATTTGGACATCTAAACTAAAAGAAGTGGTTAACTACAACGTTTTAGACTCATTGAGCTTACATTTTCATATAAAGTTTATTTTCATCTGGCATCATAAGAAGATGTTATGAATTTTTTCTTGTGTACAAGTGGGTTATCACTGCCGGGCATAGCCACGAACCGGCAGTGGTATATCACTGCTGGTGAGACTATAACCGTAGTGAAATGCAACTTATCAATGTTTGTTTGTAGCCAAGAACCGAGAGTGATGACAATGATGACGATATATGCTTCTATAGTAGTGATAGCAAGCTCATTATTATTAGCATGGTACTGATCAATAAGTTGTATGTTCCCTTACAACGTATGGATATATTTGCATCTAAAACTCATATTTGGTTAGCAGTTCTCTCCATTATTGCTACGTTATCTGCTAAAGGCCAAAGCGAGATCCCAAAGTTGACAATATCGTCCGGTCCAGCGGTTGCTGCAATTGCTGCTCGTGCTGAATGATTATGGTGTTGCAACCACATGTATAGTGTTTCGGGTTACCCTGGCACAAATCTCGTAAACACGGAAAACCAGACAACACCTTCTTTTTCTTACATAATCTAGAGTGCCCACATTTCAACGTGGTTCTACCATCACAATATATGGAGTACAATCTGTTGGCTTGTCTGTTTGTTTTTCAGACAATTACTGTTCCAAATTCAAAATTGATTTGAAAAAAAAACGTGTATATATTCACACACACTCTCTAATTAACTTTGCTCAGTTTTGTTTCTCTGCCTCCTTATAACTAAAGACAGGCAGTGTGGCTAATGCTACGTGTGTATGTATGTTCAAATTTCTGCACCCAGTAGAGATATACAGATCGAAACAAGTGGTGTGCGTGGGTCACTTCAATGTTGTTGGCGGTAGTGGGGATAAGTGGGAACCGAGAGTGAGAGCTGTTAGTACTCTTTAGATCATCTAGGTGCGGATCCAGTGGGTGAGTTCTTTTCTATTTGGGATAACTAGTGACTTAGAGAATCCTTCGGGAGTAGGAGACAGAGAGAGAGAGTAGGAGCATCTGACCGTCTTAGGAGCTCCCTGCCTTTGCTGGTTCGTCGATGAAGATCTGCACACGGCAGCGACGGTCGGAGTAGCGGTGGCGGTGAAGTGACGTCGGCAGTGAGTTTCCCGTCGCTGGCAGTGCCGCCCTCTAGATCGGCTAGGGTTTTGAGTAGGGTAGCGGCTGGGCAGTGAACCTCGTGATTTGAGCCCGTGGCCCCCACTCCCTCTTATATGGCACTGTGCGACGGGGGCCCACCAACCTCGTTGGATTGGATGCCCCCGATCAGGGCTTGGTCAAAGGGTCCGAATTGGCCGTTGGGCCAATTCGGTTGAGATCTATTCTAACATTCTCCCCTTTGATCTCAACTTATCATTTAACTTTAAACTTTGACTTTAATTGCTTTCACTTTTATTTGTTCCATCACAGATTAGTGTATAGAGCATGCTTCATCGTCACGGTCAATTGCCGATAGATTTAACAGCTACAATACATGTCTCTGTTCTGAAACAGATTCTTGAACTTTTGGGCCCTTTATTGTCCGGAAATCATAGGCTATACCATAAACCCATGTCGACTGTGTGTTCTCTGAACACACTGGGTGGTAAGCCTTTAGTAAGCGGATCCACAAGCACTTTCTTGTTACTTATATGTTCAATACCATTTAGTATGATTCCGGACTTTCTCCTTTACAACGTATAACTTTAATGTCAACGTGTTTGGCAGTACACTTGACCCGTTGTCTTAGGAGCAAACTATTCAAATGGTCATTGCTGTTAACAACCATTATCAATTCCGGGTACAAGTTCTTTAACCATTTTGCCTGTCCCTCAGCCTCATATCATGCTATATTATAACTTTACATCACTGATGATACTAGAACTGTTTCTTTTGGAGCTTTTCCACAATAAAACTCCAACTGCGAGTGTTAGCTACTATGTGGGTTTCACTAAACATCTCGCCAAACATATAACATTTGTACCCACAACTACTTGAGAGTACTTGTTCTTTCTTTCTTAGCATGAGGCTGATATTTTTAACTCCATTCCAGTGATCTATATCTGGACTGGACTTTTGCCAAAACAACCCGGATACGTAAACTGTGTCAGGGCAAGGTCTTATCTTTGTACTCATTAAGCTTCCAACAGCTGAAGCATATAGGACGTCCATCTATAACAATCTTACATTGCTTTTGGAACATTAAAGTTCTCAAAACTATTACCCTGACCATGAGAACAGGCGTAGGTTTACCCGCATAGGTACTTTATTTCTTTAGAAACTTTTCTTAGCATGCCTATGCGATAGTCACAATACCCCTTTTCTTCTATCTCGGTGAATTTCAATTCTTTTAACGGGATACATTTCACCGAGAGTTTTCTTATTCAACCTTGAGGACAACAACTTCTTCTCATGCAGTAGATTGACATCACTACTAACAGTTAGGGTGTCATTCACACAGGATTACAATTGTCCTCTCGTTCTCTTTAACCCAAAATTTCTAATTGACTCTTCAACTTTAAATGCCACTGTCTAGAGATTTGCTCCAGTCCATAAGAGATTTCTATAGGTGGCATCCCTTACATTCTTTTCTTTTCATGATAAAACCTCTGGATTGTGCCACGTAATTATTTTTATACAAATCCCATTGGAAAATGTTGTCTTTACTTTCATCTGATGTAACTTAGATCATGATGTGCCACTAGCACTCATTGTAATCTATTCATTCGCTTCGCGCAAAAACTTTTGATTCAAGTCGCGCTCCACATCTTTACATATTTCCTTTGGAGTCACATTTTGTCTTGTAGACCCATTACAGCCTACTGTTTTGGCTCCTTAGGAATTTATTCTAGATCCCAAAAAATTATTGGTATTATCGATTCCATTTCATCTTCCTTTGCTTCTTGCCACTTGGATGAGTGAACACCTCTCATGGCTTCTTCAAATTAGGTGGGATTACCCTCTATTTGAATTTCACTTATATAGACTTTATAATCGTCAGAAATATCTGATTTTCTTATTCTTTGAGACTTTCTGGGGCCTTAGCTACTAGCATTTCTTGACCTTTATTGCCAAAAGACAATTAATTCTACAAGGTCCTGTGTAACAAGATCCTTGTTTACATTATTCATCCTCCTTGCGGAGTTAGGTTTCTTTGTACCATGCTCCCCCAGATTGTCCCATCTTTAATTTTCTTATTTTGGGTTCAATCTGCTAAAACTCATATGGTGCATTTAACACCTATGGTGCATTTAGCACCGCCTTTAAACTCTGAACACGTCCAGTATAAATACTGGCTGACTATGCTATCTTTCTGTTGGAACTGTAAAAGGTCCATGAATTTAGCTATATCTTTACTTTAGGGGTATCGATATTATGACCGTTTTACTCCCCCGACGATCACATTCATCTTTTATAGATCACTTTAGTATGCATCGCATTGTCTGAATTATGGGGAAGTATCTTTCTTAATTGTCTTTCTTAATTGATCTCACCTTTCTCCCCCTCGAAATGTGGTACTAACTTTTCTACCACAATTTCGAAAATTATTCAGAACTCTTGTGAATGAGGAAACTTTGATTACTTTCTTCATCCACGTGATTACATCATGCAAATGAAATTATTTCTTAATTCGTTGGGAGTACTTTTTCCTCATTTCACTTCAAAAACTCAACAAAGTCTTTTATCATTAATACTTTCGCAAGTCACACTTGCATGTCATTCTTATCTTGAGGTTCATCTGTAACTTTCTGTTCTCCTTAAACTTATACTAGGATAGCATAAGAGCTACCCTAATCTTTCTCCCTGTGCGGGATACACTCAAAGCACATGAGTCAGCACAACTTTCTCTCGCCATGCAGGATAAATACTATGTCAAATTTCTCCCGCCATGCAGGATTGATTAACATAAGTATTATGCCAACTTTACCCCGCCATGCGGGTATTTTCTCAAACTTTTCCCGTCATGCGGGCACTATCACAAACTTTTTCCCGCTATGCGAGATAATTTTCTTGAAGGGACATAAATTTCAATACTGGCTCATATTCAATCATCAAATTTAGAAATAAATCCAAATACTCTTTAACGCACATGTTTAATCTGACGTTGGTCAAATTAAACAGGCATGTCACTTATTACATTTCAAATCATGATGATTAAGACTAAAATTATATTACTTATTACATCTTTTAACACGAGGATAAAACTAAAACTAAATTCTTCTTCATAAGGAGTACATAAAAGGCATCTTTTAAACTAAACTCTTATTGTTCTATTTTCTTGGATCAATATCCTAGAATTCTTTTCTTTTGAAGCCATTCTTTAAAGAGACCATAGTCCCTTACACAATGGTCTTCTTTCTGCAAAAAATTGCACTTTTCATCTTCTGAGTCACAAGTACCCAGCTCATTTTCTTTTCACCCTTCAAGAATAAAGGCATGAAGTTCTTTGTCTAAAAACATTAATCAATAATCAACAATAATAAGCATGAAAATAACCTTACATTGGTCTGGTTAAAGACATGCATATTAAACTTTTAAATCTTTGAGTTCTATTCTATATCACCGTTGGGCAGAAATAGAACAAAACCATCAATCTTATACATCAATTCCACATCACCGTTGGGCAGAAATGGAATTAACATATGAAAACTCAATTATCTTATAACCCTCTTCAAAACTAAATTCTTCCGTTTGTTCGAATTTAATTTTGAAGATCATCATCATCATTGCAGCGGAAACATGAAAATACATTACATTCTGCTCGCTCTGGAGCATCTATTGTCTCTTATCTATTCTCTGAAAATTGGTCACTTTGATGCAAAATTCATCAGAGATTTAAACTTTAAACATAAAACTCATAGAATTATAATATTGTTATCATCAACGTTGGTCAGAAAATAACAATATCATAATTTTCTTTAAACTTAAACTCATAAATAAACTTATAATATTGTTATCATCAACGTTGGTCAGAAAATAACAATATTATAATTTATCTTAACTATCAACCGACTATTCCTCCAATTAAAATTTTCCAGCTAATTCTAATTTTAACTGGAGGATAAACTTTTCATCATTTACTGAATAACTATAACTGCTCTTCAAATTAAATTCTCTCGTTGGTTCGAATTTAATAAGAAGACAATATCTTTAATTTTGCAGCGGAAACTTGACAAAATTTCTTTATATACTTTTCAGAAGCATTTTACTGTACTTTTCTACTTTCTGGAAAATCTAACACGTTGGTGCAATTTTACCAGAAATTTATATCTTCAAATTGATCAAAATTCATTCAAATATGCTTCTGAAAATAAATACACTTCAAAACATCATTTACTATTCATTCTGGCCCGGCCTGCAGCAGTAGTAATCCGGCCTGCCTGAAGCCTGCTCGGCCCGAAGGCCTTCCCGCGCGTGCACCTGCCTGAAGTCTGCTCGGCCCGAAGGCCTGCCCGCGCGTGCGGCCCAGCAGCAGCAGCACGTGGCGCTCATCCAGCCCGGCCTTGCTCCCTCGCGCGCGCGCTCTGCCACCCAGGCCGCAACGTGGGCCTGGGCCGGCAAAGCGCCGCGGCTGCGCGCCCCGCCTGGGCCTCATTTGGCCCAGTGACTCATCGCCGTTGGATCAAATCCAATGGCCATCCGGCCGAGTCGGGCGAACCAAAACGTCCCTGCCGCCGCACCCCTGAAACCCTAAACACCATTTCCTCCGTTCCCCTTCTCTCTCGCACGCCTCACGCGACAGCCGCGGCAGCCGTGGTTGCCGTCGGTGCCGGTCGGGGCTGCCGTCCTCGCCGGTGAGGAAGACGCCGCCCGGAGTGATCCCAGCAGCGGCTCCCCGTCAATTTACTTTCCCTCCTCCTTTCTCTCTCGTGCCACACTCAGAGGAGCAGCAGTGGCCCAATGGCCGATCGGAGGAGGAGTCGGTGGCAGCGCCGCCGCCAGTCCCCTCGCCGGTGCGTGCGCCCACCGCGAGGTGGACGCGCCGCCGTCGAGTGGTCTGGAGGTGGTGCCCTTTACCGCCGAGCCCGAGGCATGGCCGCGACGGTCGGTGGTGTTCCACTTCCCCGCGCGGTGGCGGTTGCGACAGCTGGAAAGAAGCTCAGGTAAGTCCCTTCCTCCTCTTTGTCCCCATTCTTTCTTCTGGGATTTACCCGATTTGGGGATGGGGTAAAAATTAGGGTTAGGGTTTCGGGATGGGCACTGTTCTTCTTCAGGGAATCCCCAGGTAGGAGAAAACCCCTTCCAATCCGTCCTTTCTTTCTTGATTCGAGATCACAGTTAGGGGTAGGGTTGCTGTCTTTTCTTTCCCGATGCGATCCGAATCGGTCAATCTTTCTTTCTTTCTTTCTTTTTCTGTCCCCGATCTAGATGTACGAACTAGACTGGGGATCTTAGGGTTAGGGTTCTTTGTTGAAACCGTGTTTCAATCTCATCCCCACTTTTCCAGTACCCCATCTAGGGTTAGGGTTCAATATGCTTTACTTTCCCCGATCCAGATCCACATACTAAAACTGGCTCCGATACCATTGTTAGTACTCTTTAGATCATCTAGGTGCGGATCCAGTGGGTGAGTTCTTTTCTATTTGGGATAACTAGTGACTTAGAGAATCCTTCGGGAGTAGGAGACAGAGAGAGAGAGTAGGAGCATCTGACCGTCTTAGGAGCTCCCTGCCTTTGCTGGTTCGTCGATGAAGATCTGCACACGGCAGCGACGGTCGGAGTAGCGGTGGCGGTGAAGTGACGTCGGCAGTGAGTTTCCCGTCGCTGGCAGTGCCGCCCTCTAGATCGGCTAGGGTTTTGAGTAGGGTAGCGGCTGGGCAGTGAACCTCGTGATTTGAGCCCGTGGCCCCCACTCCCTCTTATATGGCACTGTGCGACGGGGGCCCACCAACCTCGTTGGATTGGATGCCCCCGATCAGGGCTTGGTCAAAGGGTCCGAATTGGCCGTTGGGCCAATTCGGTTGAGATCTATTCTAACAAGAGCGAGGTCGGTTTTTTTTTTTTTTTGCGCTAGCTCGCTCGGATGCATGGTGGCAAACAGCCGTACATGATCTGCCTCCTTGCTTTGGCCGTCGTGGGTGCGTTCACGCGAGGATTCGCAACGGGGAACAGCGCAGAGCTTATCCAAGGATGATGACGCGTGCTTCAGTACCATAGCCATCAAGATCATTCTCACCTTATATTTGTTTATTAAGTTGCGGAGCGTGTACTACCAACCGGAGCAATGTAAGAGAGCGCAAGGATATTATGAAACAATTTGACCAATAGCCAACTAATAGCGCAATTAGTTCATGGGTGGTTATAATATAACACAAGTTCTAACCATTAAGCGCGTGGTTCGCTCACTTCTGGATTTTTGTTAATAGTTTTATATAGGATAAAATAGTTCACTAAAGAGAACATAGAATCACCACAAATGAAATTTCTAGTTCAGATCGGAAACAAAAGAAGTACCACGTGAGTGGAATTTCTAATATCAAGGTATGATTTTTAAATACCCTTACAAAAGGAAGGAGAGAGGTGGGAGAGAGAAAAAGCTGTTGGTTATAACAATATGATTTAGTTCCAAATATATCAATGGTAGAATCAATTCAACTCTGAATTACAATAACCAAGCGGGGTGATGTACCATATAAGTTCCAAATATATCATTTGCCGAATCACTCAATATATTATTTTATTCTACATCCTAGTATATGTATTCCATCATCTTATGTTATTCATGTAGCATTCATATCAAATGACTATGAAACTAGCCACACATATAATGGATAACAGAGGAGACATCTTATTTTTAACTTAGGATTTTAATCACAATTGCTTATATATTTTCTCAATATCTTGGGCCAATTTCATACTAATTCTATTAATTATAAGCAACAGTTCTAGATTTGTCACATTTTTTTAGAAACTAGGTAAATGCCCGTGCGTTGCAATGGAAAAACATAATACCACGATAACATATGTATGCGGGTGTGTTATACTGTTACCTAAAAAAGATGTTGCAATCATTATATTTGAAACATCAATGTTCCATAACTCTTCATGAATGACGGATAACTAAAATATAACTCCAGGTTTTGATGCGAAAGCATAGTTCTTTCAACCAATATATAAAAAGAATAAAAAGGTAGGTGTAAACATGACAGACTACTGACTATTTCTTATAATAAAATGTATACAAACAATTAACAATCTAGTCTCTCAATAGTTTGACCAGAAGAACGTGCTTTGCACGTGCACCAAGTTGTAGCTGGTGAAAGGTCTTGATGGCTAGAGGGGGTGAATAGCCTTTTAAAATTTTCTACAAAGACAAGCTAAACAAGTTTATCAATATAACAAATAGCGAGATGCGAGTTTTGCTTAGCCTATGGGGTGTTTGCAAGCCACCTATCCAATTCACAATTCTAGTATTTGCACTCAACCGCACAAGTCAAACCGAGAAGGTAACTACAAATACAACTAGCAAGCTACACAAAGGAGCTACTAAAGCAAAGCAAACTAGCTAGCAAAGATAACTAAGAAAGTAATGCGGAGTTGAGTTAGGAGAGTTTTACCGAGGGGTGAAGTATTGAGCCAACCAATATGATCAACAATGAATACCAAGATAACCGAACACCAGGATCAATCAATCACAATATGAAAGTGATGACATGAAGATTTATCCCGAGGTTCACGTGCTTGCTGGCACGCTAGTCCCCGTTGTGTCCCTCTTCACCACGTGGTTCAGTGGCTAATCGGTCTCACACCGAGCCTCTCAAAAGGCGCCACAAGAACCTACCAAATGGCAAAAGGTTGTAATGACACGAGCAATTTACTAACGTTGCCTTTGGCGCTTCGCCGAGGTAGGCCAAACCCCTCATAATCACCGGAGGTGGCCAAGAACAATCACCAACTCTTGCCAACGCCTCCAAGTTGCTCCAAGCCGTCTAGGTGGTGGCAACCACCAAGAGAAACAAGAATCCCGCAGCAAATCAACCACCAAGTGCCAACTAGATACAATCTCACAAAGCAAATGCACTTGGATCACTCAATCTCACTTCGAATATGCAAAGAAGCAAGAGAGATGAGTGGGAGAGGAGTTGCTTAGCTCAAAGTGCTCACAAGTATGTCAAATGTTCAAGAGAGGGAGCCTTGAGCCGGCCAACGAGTATTTATAGACGTACCCCTTCGAATAGAGCCGTTAGAAACTTAAATAGCCGAAATCGCGCTGACCGGACGCGCTGGTGCAACTGACCGGACACGCCGGTCACACAACGGCTAAAACGCGAAGCACCGACCGGACGCGCTGGTCGCGCAGACCGGACGCGCTAGGATTGACCGGACGCACTGGTCAAGCCTGAGCAGGGCTCAAAGAAACAACGACCGGACGCGCTGTAGAACTGACCGGACGCCATAGTGCCACCGTCCGGTTGGAGTTCAGTAAGCTCCCTGAATGACCGGACGCGTCCGGTCGACTGTGACCGGACACGCTGCGCGTCCGATCATCAAGCTGAAACACGCGCAAACGCTGAACACTGACCGGACGCGTCCAGTCAAACAGAGACCGCGTCCGGTTCAGCGTCCGGTCACCTCTGTGACCTCCGTTCGCCTCTGTTTCTTTTCTGACCTGCCTTCGCTAACATGCTAACACCACCAAGTGATCTCGTCATGTATGAGTGTGTTAGCATTTTCACAATCATTTTTCGAGGCGATATTAGTTCTATCCAAATGCATATGATTATGAAATGCACACCTAGAGGCACTTAGGAGTTCAATAGCCGCGTCATTCCCCTCTTTATAGTACGGCTATCTAACCTATAATGTAACCACACCCACTAGGTGTCTTGGTTACTAAAACACAACCCTTAAGCATATACCTTTGCCTTGATCACGTAGGGTTGCGTCCAAATCCAAGTGTGGCCATCATGATCACTATGTCCATCTTGCCACCAACCTTGGAATGTACTAATCCTTATATGCTACATACAACTTAGGCATAGGATTAGTACTTAGGCATTGTCACTAATTACCAATACCAAACATAGGACTTTCAGCTGGTCACGAATCAAAGATGATAAGATTTTCAAGTCCAAGATGAGGCGTCTAACTTCTTGGAGCTAAAGCATGCAGATGGCTGAAGTTGTATGTAACAACCCGGGTTTTCATGCAACCGAAAATACAAGCTTTTTAAAAATTTTTCTGTAAATGTGTGAAGCATGTAGCTTCTAGGTCAAACCTAAGTCAAATCCACTAATAAATTGTTGCATTCATATAAATTTGATTTTAGAAGTGTGCTATTGTTTCGGAGTTGGTTTTGAGCTTGAGTTGTTTGGAGTTTGGAGTATACAAATCCGTAGCAGAAATTCCTCTCAAAATTCCTAGAGTCACAAAAGGAAAAATTATTTTCCTTTTTCTCTTCTCAATTCAGCCCACCATTCCCTTTCCCCTCTCCCTCTTCTCTCACCCGCCGGCCTAGCCCTTCCTCTCTCCAGCGTGCTTGGCCTAGCATTGGCCGTGGCCCAGCTTGCCCTCATATCCTCCCCTTTGCGCAGGCCCAGCTGGCCCCCGTAGGCCCACCAGCGCACCCACTATAGAGAATTAGATGTAGAGAATTAGGGGAACACCTCACACCCAATTAGGGGGGTGACTTTCATTTATATAGTCAAGATCAACATGGGGTACAAGCAACATGATATACATGTGTTAGACTATACATATCTCTAATACCCACCCGCAGTCACAGCGGGAGGGAACTAGAGACTGGACCTAAAGTCATTAAACAATTGTACAGGTAGTCCCTTAGTCATAATGTCCACGAACTGATGAGCTAAGGGAACATGTACCACTCTGAACTGCCCCAAGCCACCTTCTCACGAACAAAGTGAATCTCAATCTCAATATGCTTCGTGCGACAATGATGAACTAGATTGGCAGTCATGTAGACTGCGCTGACATTATCGCAATAGACAATGGTCGCCGAAGGGATCGAGATATGAAGTTCCTCAAGCAGCTGGCGCAACCAGCAGCACTTAGCAATGGTGTGAGCAACAGCTCGGTACTCTGTCTCTGCACTAGACCAAGACACCGCGGTCTACCGTTTTGAAGACCAGGAAACCAGGTTGTCTCCAAGGAAGACATAGTAGCCTGATGTAGAGCTTTGAGAGTCTGGATATCTAGCCTAGTCGGCGTCAGAGTATGCCATGATGGATGACACGCTGCTAATGCCGAGGTGCAGATCGGCGTCGAGGGTGCCCTTTACATAACGCAGAATGCGTTTGATCAGAGCAAGATGCGGCTCCTGCAGGTCATGCATGAAGAGGCAGACTTGCTAAACGGTGTACGCAATGTCTGACCAAGTCAGCGTGAGGTACTGCAAGGCGCCAGCAAGACTCTGATAGTCTAAAGGGCTAGCAACTGGAGTGCCATCGGTGGCAATAGCTTGGACTTGGAGTCAACCAATGTCGCCATGGGGTGACACTTGCTCATGCTGGCCCGCTAAAGAAGGTCGATAGCATACTGTCTCTAGGACAAGTGGAGGCCATCAGAGGACCGAGTGACGGAGATGCCGAGGAAGTGGTGTAGGGCCCCAAGGTCTGTCATGGTGAATCAGAGCTGAGACTAGCGATGATGCGTCTTAGGAGATCCAAAGAGGATGCTGTGAGGATGATGTCATCAATGTATAGTAGCAAGTATGCCATCTCCACTCTATCTTTGAAGACTAACAGAGATGCATCAGACTTCACCGCAGTGAAACTGTGCTTGCAGACGTAGGTGGCAAACTGTTGATGCCACGCATGAGGAGCCTACTTGTGGCCATATAGTGATTTCTACAACAGATAGACATAATCTGGTGTAGATGGGTTGACGAAACTAGTAGGCTGATGGGTGTAGACGGTCTCCTCAAGGTCATGAAGAAAAGCATTCTTCACATCGAGCTGATGAATTGGCCAGGAGCGTGAGGCAGCAATGCTGAGCATAGTCCGGATGGTAGCAGGCTTGATGACCGGACTGAAGGTCTCATCATAGTCGACACCATGCTGCTAGGAGCTCTGCCTTGACAGCCTGAGCACCCTCCCTTCTCGCTCATTCCCTCACTCTCTGCCTCTCGCTCTCTCAGCTCACCATGCCCGAGCTGTGGAGCTCTGCCACCATCGTTTCCTCCTCCTCTTCCAATACCGGCCGCATCGTCTGCTCCCCACCACAGCCACGACCGCGTACACCATCGCCTTCTCCTCGTTGTGCACCACCTCGTGCGCACGCGCGGCCGAACCAAAAGCCATCGGAGTGCCGCCAGCTGGGAGCTACTAATGCACATGGCCAGGCCGACCTGGCCTGTCTCAGGTCAAGCCGAGCAGTCCCATGGGTGCGCGTGAGCTCTGCGCACCCGCAGCGCCACTCCACCGCCGTAGACGAGCCTTCTCCTACTGCCACCGTCTGTTTCCCCGATGCCCTCTACTCCAAATTCGTGACAGGGACTTCGCGCAAGAATTCGACGAAAGGGAAGGGCTTAAGTGCACAACTATATACTCATATGAATAGTGCCGATGAGGACCTATTTATAGGAAATTAGCTAAAATTTGGAAATTCATAGTAATTCATATAAAAATCGTAAAATAGCAAATGAAGACTTTTTGGAATCCTTGTGAAGAGATCTACATAGTAGAGTCATAATAACATATGTGTTAGTAGATTTTTTTTCTGTTTTTATTTATTCTTTTAAAGTGCTTTTATAAATGCTTTTAAGATGGATAGATGCATATCTTGAGTTATTAAAGTCCAAAAATTGTAATTCCAGTTGTGTTAATCTTGTGATGACATGGTCTAGCTAAGAAAAATAAGAAACATACTAGTTGTTTATTGTTTTTATAATGTTTTGATTTAATCTTGCTGAATAGGTAAGTTTAGCTTGTTTTGCTTGTTATTTTCATATCTAATGTTATGCTACTCCAATTGCTGTGATATTTCTATGGTAGGCTACTGATACTATGTGGGTGCTATGATAAAAATTTCATGCCCATTGGATGTAGTGTGATGGAGTTATTGATTTAACTTGATTGGTGCTTGATAAATAGTTTTAAATGCTTTACAAATATTATAAAGGTGTAAAAATGGAAAATGTTGTTCCTTTACCTTGGTATAATGTTGTAATGTCATGGTGACACATAATATGGCTATATATTTATATAAAAGGTTGAGTTTTTGATTTATCTTTCTCTCACATGATTTCTTGCAATAGCAATTTGTCTTTTTCATAGAGATTGCTATACTTGATCAAATGCTATGAAATTTATGCAGTAGCCTATTGCGGATATGTATGAGCTACTGTAATTTTTGTAGAATTTACTATGCACTTTTGATGTATGTTCATAATTCCACCTAATTGTCTAAATAAATTAATAAGGGCATGAAAAGAATTTATTTAGGGTTGGCCACTATGTTTTCTAGTATTCCCTTGATGTATTTAAATTTTAGTAACCTTGGTTCTGCCCAGGTTCAAGTTTGCAACATTGGTTAAATGTATTTTGTTCTCTATTTTTCTAGGAATGACTTTTGGTATAGTTCCTATTGCTAAGCTAATTACACTATTAAGATGATGCTTGCAGTGAATCTTGTTTATAACAAAGTTGTAGATAACTCACACATCTAGTTTGTGTTAACTTTTCATGGCATTTGGCCAAATGGTTTGTGAGTTATAGTTGTTTGAAGTTTGTAGTCAGAAGTGCTTGCTCTATGGAATTCCAGAACAGATCTGAGGAATTGTTATGTTTTACTTTGATAACTGTTGAATTACCTTCAGATGTTTATAAGAAAGTTGTAGAAAATTTCATAAGCTTCGCAGAAAGTCTTGTTTCATGTGTTGTTGGATGTATACAACTCTAGTTATGACCAAACCATGTATCTATTGTTTGCAGTCTAGAAAATGACAGATTCTAGTTATAGTTGTTTGCTTTGTGTGTTGCTAAGTGTGGCTCATGCCTTGGATGGTGATTGAGTTAATACACTTGAGACCTTGTGAAACTTGTGTGCCAAGCCTAATATACTTGCTATCTTGATGTTTAGTTAAATAACTATAAGTGGCTATGTCTGGCATAATCTTGTGCTTGTCTTGAATGCTCTTATGTGATGCATCTCATATTGCTATTCTTCATATTAATGCACTTGCAACTTGCATCTCATTTAGATATGCTAGATGAACCATGTGAAGGACATGATGTTGGAGCCAAACCCGAAGACGGTGTTTGGTGGACCAATCCTGAGGATGGAAGGACTAAGCAAGTGCCAAGATGGGAGATGCTCATCAAGTGAGTGTCATATAACAAACACTAACCTAGTGTTGGATCCCAGGCAAGCCCCAGAGCATTCTAAGCCTCCTATATTTATATAAATATCAAATTGAGTTGTATGTGTTTGATGCATTAGGTTGTAGGAGTTGAATGAAAACACTTGATGCATATATCTTCCTTGTCCAGATCTATATATACCTTGAACCCTATGTATGTCCAAGATCGAATATATATGCTTAGCCATGCTTAGTCAGTAGAAGTCGGGTGATTTCCTGTCACCTACGAGATATAGGTCGATATCTGGTCCCGGTTGGCTATATTTGCTATCGTAGAAATAACCATGTGTCAATAAATGAAAGGAGATTGGGCGGGATTGAGATAGAGAAGCGATAAGGCATGGAGGTCCTAGGTGCCTATCTATCCCTATCTATGTCGGTTAAGGATCGATTCGCTATACGTCCTCATGTCATGTTGAACACATGCTTAACACTTAGTTGGCTAGATAACTCATTCTAACCGCAAAGCTGAGTAGCTCAACTCAGGCTGAGAAACTGTTAAGTGAAAGTGCACACCTTGGTTGGTAGTAAGGATGTGTGGGGAGTCAATGGCATGAGCCCAAGGGTGGGTTAAATTCCCGAACATCCTAGCAGATTGGCGTCCCTGAGGGTGCGGCGCTGGTCGGACCCATGAATTTGGTTCCCGAGTTATACCAAAGGTTACCTTAGACTACCATGGCTGGTAGACCAAGGTTTGTGTTAAGAATGATTCCCCAGCTAGGTAGGTGTAACACCCCAGGTGTTTATCACCAATTAAGTAGTGGGTTTAAGCTCAAACATGATAGATTAATGGAGATGACAATGTCAAAGTTAAACCTATGGAAATAAGCCCTAACCTAAACTTGGATATTGCACCCTCGCTTACATATAGGCTCAATTAAAAGATATATGCTCGGGTGTTGCTATCAAAGTATCTTCACATGTCTCACCTCAATAACTATCTATATTCATCCCTGGAAAAGTTTCTTGAAGTTTAGAATCAAGAAGTCAAATGAAATGATAAGTCATCGTAGAGTTGGAAATTTTGAAGGAATGAGTCATATCTTGCTTGGATTGTTTTGTTTAGAGAATGAGAACATATGTCATCAACCAAGTCTTGCAACCTTGACCAAACAACTCCAATTGAACCCTACAACAACACTTATGAAAGGCTCATGTGGAACAAGTGACAAGAAGATGCCGCAAATCGGTCCCGAACCTCAAAACTAGGGTTTCTTCCGACGCGGTGTTGACCGAAGTGAAACTACTATTTTTGTTCGAGATATGAAGTTTGACCTTTAATGAAAATTGGAGTTTAGTTTGTATGCAACAAACTTTATTTTTGGACCGCGTCCCGATCCCACCCCGAAGTGCTGTCAAGCTGATCACAGTGCAATTTTGACTCCTCCTGTGCAACCCTATGGTGGGAATTAATATCTCGCAAACCAGTGGAATTTGACTGAGCTCCTATAAGCAATGTTGTAGTACTCTCATAGCCCTACGCAGCGGTATAATTTGTTGGTCGAATTGTCATCTGGTTTAAGAGATAGAGGTGAGATTAGAAGAGTGGCAGACTCGTAAATACGTCGCTTTTGGATGGCAGTTTTGGAGGCGCTGAAACTTGGTGGCCGACATCGGAAAGGACCGAGCGCCGTGTGGCCTCCGTGCCCGTGCATGAGCGCCACCTCCCCGGGCTGCTCTGTGTCGAGGGGGAGAAAAAGGGGATCGAGCCTGACCCTTCACTCGCTCACTTCTCCTCTTTTCCTCGGTCTATTTCTCCCTCGCTCTCTCGTGCCCGAAGCCATGGCCGAGTCGGGCTGGAGCTCGCTGTTGCCGTCGCCCCTCCTTTGCCCCTCCTCTTCCAACACCAGCCACCCCTCTCCTCCTCCCTCCTGCCGCTGCTGTTGGCTGCCATCAGCTCCTTCGTCGTCCTGGGCCGCTATCTCACCGGAATCAAGCCGGCCTCCTCCATCCCCTTCGCTGTTTTCCGTCGCTGTGAGGAAGAAGGACCATCTAGCGAGGCAGAAACTCTTTGTTGTGTTCACTTTGCAAAAGTGCTAGAGACAAAGGATTTACATATAGGGGCTTACATGATTTGTGGAAAGTTTTGTGTTCACTCTGCATAATGTTTTCTTTTTTTTTCTTTTTCGGAATTAGTATTGCATTCAAATGGCTGAACTTTGAAAATACATAGTAAATGATAGAAAAATCGTAAAATAGCAAATGAGGACTTTTTGGAATCCTTGTAAAATTTTCTATGCATTGGATCTATAATATGGCATGTTTTAGTTTAAAGTTTTAGCTGTAAAAATAGATTTATGCAACTAGGTTTTGAATGCTAGTTGGATCTGTTATTTTTAATAACTGTAAATATATAACTCCAAATGAAGTGAAATTTTTGTGACGTGTTATTCTTGTGATGTATGATGTCTAGTAAAAATTTCAAGATTTTAGGCTTGATAGTTTAGGAGCTATAAAAATAACAAATGCTATATGCTGCTTTGCTTCTATTCTGGACAGTTCTGCATATATGCATTGTTTGGCATAGTTAAGTTATGAATTATGCCTTGATGACAATAAATGATTTGTAGTAATTTTCTTAAGCTTTTCAAAAAGCTAAAGAGCACAATTTTTGGTTAAGTATATGTTTAACTATAGTAGTCTAAAGTGTTGTAGCTGTTTCTGTCCAAACCCAGACAGGGTTGCCTTGTTTATAATGTGTGACCTAGTTAGTAGCATAATTAGCTCTAGATGTTTATAACAAAATTGTTCGCAACTTGTTAATCTTTCTAAAAAGTCCAGAACCATAATTATTGGATTTGTGAAACTCAAGTTATAACGGTTTAAAGTGGCATATCAGATTCTGTCCATATTTTGGACAGAGATGCAATTATTTAATTAATTGACCATGTTAACTGTAGAATCATCTTAAGATGATTACAAGAAAGTTGTAGGTAACTTTATAAGCTTTCCATAAAGTTGAGAATCATGTTTGTTGGAGGTCTAGAACTCCATTTATGCTTCTCTGAAGTTTCTATCAGTTTTCTGTCTATAATTTTACCACTGCTGTTGGGCTGCATGTGTGGTGTTACTCGTGCAACTAGTTTCATGGTGTAAATGATGTTTACTGTGATTTTGGTAAATACAAAAGTTATAGATAATTATCTTATCTTTCTTGTGTTAAATTTTCATGATCCCAGGTCTGATAGTTTAAGAGTTGCATGCTTAATAATTCTACTGTCAGATTTTAATTACCTTCTGCGCAGACTTTAAAGATTGGCATGTTTGGTCATGATAACTTGGGAATCAGGTTGAGATGATTAAAGATGAAATGTAGATAATTTCATAAGCTTTCCAAAATGTCTTCTTGCAAGTCATTTGGATTTGTGTAACTACAGTTATGCTTCTCTGAATTTGCAATCAGTTTTATGTCCATGTCTGGATAGGTCTGAAACATCTACATGTTTGACCTGTTTAACTTTGTAATTAGCTTTTTATGTAAACATCAATCTTGTAGACAATTTCTATGGATTTTCATAAAGTCTTAGATCATCCTTGTGGGATGTTTGTAGCTTAAGTTATGTTTGAAACAAGTGACTGTTTGCTGCTGTCCAAATCTACTTGTGTCTAGAATTGTTTGCTTCTGCTTGCTCTTGTTTGTATGATTGCAAATGGTTATCTTGGACACCTAGAGTTAAGGTAGCATGCCTAAAATGTTTTGCTAAATTATGAAGTACTTGATCATGTATAGCTAGCTGGTTGTATGACATGCTTATGTGGGTATAGTGTAACATATGCTTGTTTAGTATGCTTGTTGCATTCCTTCATGTGTATTCTTTATGTTCATGCATCTGCATCTATGCATCTCATCCTAGGTACGCTAGGTACAGATGTGGAGCGCATGATATGGAGACAGATGATGGTGTAACGGTGGGCTGTCCAGAAGATGGAAGAACCCCTGAATGCAAGTGCTAGGACCGGAGATGTCACCATGACGGTGCAAGCTAACTAAACTGACTTGTGTCGGATCTCAGGCAAGCCCCGGAGCATTATAAGCCTCCTACCTTCAAAGCAATTAATTATATATATGTTATAAGTATTGTTGCATTAAGTGGTAGGAGTTGGTTGAAAACCTTGCTGCATTATATCATTCCTTGTCCAGATATATGAATCCTTGAATCCTACATAGACTAGGATCGAGTAGATGCTTAGCCCTGCTTTAAGCGGTAGAAGTCAGGTGATTTCCTGTCACCTGCGAGATATAGGGATATTCATATATGGCACGGTTGGCTATATTTGCTATCGTGGAATGAAACCATGTGTTAATAAAATGAAATGAGACCGGGCGGGATGACGATAGTGAAGCAACAAGGCATGGAGGTCTTGGGTGTAGATCTATCCCCGTCTGAGTCGTTTAAGGACCGATTCGCTGTACGTCCTTGAGTCATGTTGAACGCAGTCTAACACTTAGTTGGCCGGATAAGTCGTTCCGACCGCGAAGCCGAGTAATGTGATTCAGGGCGGGAATCGAATGGTAGGTTGCTTCTTGGAGGAGAGAAAGGATGTGCTTGGGGACATTGGCGTGAGACCAAGGGGGGGTTAGAGTCCCTATCACCTGGCAGAGTGTCGCCCTTGGGGTCGCGACATCATTCGGACCCGCGATTCCTGAATCATATGAAAAGGTGGCTTGTGCGACCCTGGCAGGGGCCTGCGCGGTGAGTGTTAGAAATACCCCTCCAGCTGGATAGGAATTCGATTCGAATCGCCGTCGCTCCCGGTTAGTGAGCACTTGACTTGAGCAGCGGCAACGTAGATTCAATTAAATTGAACTGATGGTAAATTGGATCACGATGGAAAGGTTGCCTCAATTTATACCTGCTATGGTTAATATTGTTTGCTCCTAATAAAGTGAGTGCTCTAGTACAGGTTCTAATATAGATGATAGGTTAATAATAATTAACTTGATGCTTAAGCATTAATGATTGATCATCTATATTAAGCTTTTTATGCAAAATATTGTCAAGCTAGCCCCACTTTATATCAGCCTTGCATGATCCTTGGTGTCACCTTATTTCTGGTTTCTAACGGGTAAGTCTAGCTGAGTACCTTCTTGTACTCAGGGTTTTATCCCCACTTGTTGCAGGTTGTGATGTATCATGGCGGCTGCAAGAGTTGGTTGGCTCCTGCCGTAGAGGCAGAGTGTGATCATAGGCATGATCCTTCTTAGTTACCTTATCTCTAATGCTTTTATTGGAAGTCGACCGGGGTACTGGCATGTATTTGAAATAAGATTAATGTTAGTTTCAAATTACTTTGCTTCCGCTACTTTTTAATGTAAGTTGTAATATCTATGTTGAACTCCGATGTATATTGAATTATTTGTGAAATGGTTGTAACATGTGACTTGTTATGTTGAATCACTACGATCTTGGCTTGTATGTTGATTGGTTTGAAATCCCTCGTGATTTCATTGGACTACCGGAGTTATATGGGCTCAAGTGCGAGAATTTGATCATTTTGGTGATTGTTTTTGTACTTGTGCTCTTATAATTTGGACGGTTCCGTTACAGCTGGTATCGGAGCAAGATTCAACATTAAACTTGTCATATGTGTATTTAAAACAAAGGTTTTATTTTATAAAATCAGTTTTATCAACTTATAGTTATATATAGGTTTGTCAAATCTAAATTTTAAACCTAAGTATGCCAGTGGTCAATTTCCTTATGCCCATATAAGGATTTTTAGGTGGCTTATATAAGTACTAACTTGGGGGTTTTTCATTATGCATCTACGCCCAGGCCAAGGTATGTATGTGTGATGACTCTCCCATACTATGCTACCCGGTGTGTCAGATCAGAGGTAGCCTTCATATATGAAATAGCCATATATGTTGCTAGTTTGCTTTTATGCAACATCGCACCTACGCTCAGGTAAGTGTGAGTTGTGAGAGCATGACCGTACAAACAGCGGTCTAGGGGAGAGCTAGTTTTGGTTACTAGATTATCTACATGTTACACACATGTATATATGAAGGTACTTAATTGTGGGTGATCGAATGATTCGGGTAGTTTTGGTGCTACATGTACGTATACAGGGGTATATGTATATGGGAGTGCTTAGAATTTTATCTTCCTATTTCATTGTGTGCTATATTTGGGGAATTGTTGGGCTGCAATGAAACTTTTCTGCAGGTACGCTAACCATGAATGCGTAAGTCGAATGTAGCTGGCGACTAGCTATATATCGAAAGAGTGCGTGTTATGCCATCGACATAGAACGTGATCGCCACCTTAGGTTGGTAATCTTGTGAGGACGAATAGGACGAAGCATGCATCTTCATGATTGTTGCATTATGCATGGCTATACTCTTCTCACCCTTGTTCTATAGTGTGTAACTTGTGATCAATGTGTTACACTATCTTTCTTGAGTAAAGTAAAACAAAAATGCCTTGTTCCATGTTGCTTGAGAAAAGTGTGTGCTTAGTTTTGTTAGAAATAATTGTGGTTACATGCTTGAACCTATAGATGCCCTCTAGTTTAGCCAAGTGGTGGATATGCTGTCATACAAGTTTTTGAAAATGTTTTAGACCTCACTTAAGTAAATTGGATTCTCGTGAATAAATTAAATTGGTGTTGGTCTAGGGTAACAATGTTTAGAGCCACTAGGATGATATGTTTGTGTGCTCTCTTGTTAAGTAGAACAAAGGCAAACTTTGTTTTGCTTATTAAACGTTGGCTGCTAGAGCGGTTTCTGTTGTAGTGATGCTTTTATGATCATAATGGTGTTTTCTGTAGTTATAGAGAATACCAAAGTTGTAGCTAACTTACTTATCTAGCTTGTCCAAAAATTTTTTGACCCTAGGTCTTATGGTTTAAGAGTTATAAATTTTAGAAGTTTGTTGTCAGAATCTGCTCATGTTCAGAACAAATCTGAATGTTTGCTTTATTTGACCTGTGTGCATATGGAATCATGTCTTGGAGATAATAGAAGAAGTGTAGTACTTTTTCTAAGCTTTCCAAATTGTCCTATAGCACCAATTGGGGTGGTCTAAATCTCTACTTATGAGCTTGTAAAGTGGAATGACAGAATCTGTCCAAATCTGGGCAGAGATGTCTTCTTTGTCTTGTCTGGCCTTGTTAGATATAGAATCATCTTAATATGATAATAAGAAAGTTATATACAACTTAATAAGCTTTAGATAAAGTTAAGGCTCAGCCTTGTTGGACCCCTAGAGCTCCAGTTATGCAATTTTGAAGTTCTTGTCAGTTTTCTGTCCATATTGGTACAGATCTGAAACTTCAGCATGTTTGACCATGCTAACCTATGATTTAGCTTTTGGTATGAATAACTAATGTGTAGCCATCTTTCTAAGCTTTCTAGAAAGTCTAGGATCACCTTTATGGGATGTCTACAACCTCAGCTATGGTCGAAACAATTAACTACTATGTTGCTGTCCATGTTCTGTGCCCATGCTAAGTAGCCACCTTAGCAAGCGTTTGTCTTAGGCTAAACTCGTAGTTAGTTCTTGCTTTAGATGAATGTTTGTTATGGGTGAGCCTGATTCTTAGTAGTGGTTGCTTAAGCTAATTGGATTGGATCTCTCTAATGCTTGACTATGATGTTTGTATGTATGCTTGTTAGTTAATTAGTGTCATAGTTGTCACTTCGATTGTCTTCGGTAAGTATACGAGTGTCGAGTAGCTTTATCTTAGAGCAATACTCGAGTTACGCGAAACGATCTCTTGGCGTCATCCCCAATTAGGTTCTTTTCCTTATGAGCCCAAGTCTGGACCATTAAATATTTGTGTATACCATGATTGTCCTGCAACCGCACGTGAATACCTTTGTTTGATCTACTAGCCAAGATAGTTTCTCTTCAACTCTTCCTTTTGGCTATAGTTGTTTGATGCCAGGTTGTAAGACCCTTAACTGAATCCTTGTTGGACCTTTCGGTTACCTCTCCTAAAGGTTAGCTAGTGTGACGCAATGTATTCATGCTATGGCCTCTAAATCGTGTGCTTGCAAATTCATGCATCTACCTTATCAACCCAATCTATGCCATTTGAAATTCCTCATTGGGTGTATGTTCAGTAATGGTGTTATGAGTAGCAACTAATGGTGCCGCGACGAAACCGAGAGCCTCCTATGGGTGCACACACAAGGTTGTGCTGCTCGGCACGCGCTGGTATCATGGTTTCTAATCGTAATCCATTGCAGAACAACACTGATGTGATGTTTACGTGACCTTCTTCCTTGATTGTTTTCCCATATCTTATTGAAAGACCCTTATATTGAACCAAAAGTAGTAAAACTTCCTTCTGAAGTTGCTAATAGGATAACCTTTGAAGAACAGGCCACCGACATAAACATTAACATACTACAAGAGGTGGTAGACAAGTGACTCTACTTAGTTGTCAGACTATTGACGAACGTCATCTAGTGAGCAACGTATCTCATTTCTGTTGGATAAGAATCGATTGTCACATTACGCAAGTCTTAACCTTTGTATGCATAATGACCATACCATTGAGATCAACCATCTCTGGTGAGACTCCGTATCTGCTGACTTCAATGGCAACCATCTGCTTTGTATCAACCGCAATTATTGTGATCAAGAATGAAGATTTGGAACTTTTTAGTGTTGAGAGACAACTAATTAGTTACCAATAGGAAGGTTAATCTCCAGCTAGGTAACGACTCTTTGGTAGCTATGAAGGCTATGTCTTACAGAGCAATAACCAACAAGAAGTTAATCAACTAGCCAACAACTTGAGTGATACTCTATCTTCCGGAGCCATTGTGATCAAGTCAATTCCATCTTGGACAATCACACAGATAGTGCAAGATGTTCTATCAGCTAAGGTGAAGAAGTAGATAAAGTATGTGTTTTGCCTTGCAAAAGTAACCCGCAAGTTCAAAGCGTGTGCATCCTCGAATTGATATGTAATTTAATAGTCGAGATCTGCTGTTGGATGACCCTTTGATGTCTCACAGATACTAGTTTACACTCTTTCATTTGCTTTTGCTTTCTCGTATCCCTAATATACGAGCAGCCTTGGTTTCTACAAATCAATGTATGCCATCGCGAAACAAAAGCAATTTGAAAAGTGTCAAACAACAGATTTTCCATCTTGGAGCTGCTGTTTGATCCTAAAAAGGAAGCCTCAAGGTGAAAGTTGGCCTGACAAAGTTGTTATGCTGCAAGTCAACTCAACTTACAGTGCAACTAAGTAATAAAGGAAAATTTTTACTCAATCGCTTGGTGGTAGACTACTCCCCGCGGTTAAGTGAATAAGTACAACTTTTGTTGTCCTTAAGGCCTCGTTACATCTTTCTTTGGGAATTATTTTCCAATGATGACATACTTTGGTACCTTATACATGTTTTTACCAAGAGGTTGCATCTGATTCAACCCAGATAACTGTTATCTTTGGATAAAAGAATCTTTAAGATAACTGTTGGCAGAAATACGAAGCCGACAGAGTCAGCTATCACATTCAATAACGCATCGATAGACTTAGATAATATAGTGTTGTCATCAGAGAAAGAGAACTGCACACATGGAACCTCAAGTAGTTTTCCATTAGTTGATATCGGAATGTTTGAACATTTACGACCAACCTAGACCCTGTCTATTGGTTAGTCAGTATGCTATAGCCTCAGAGGATGTTTGTCATCTATGATCTCACCCTTTTGGAAGGTTGTACTCAAGCCATTTTGGTAGAGAACTGCTTTTCAAAACCGTGTGGATATAGAGTCATTTCAACGAGTATACTTCTAAAGATTTTGGTCTAATGTAAAGTTCATATGGACTATGCTGTGTTCACTAAAGAGTCAGATACTTGTAGTAGTTCGCTCATAGACCAAGGATCTATGTACATTGAGAACGAAGTACTGCGTTGTCTTGGATTCCTCCCAAAGTAACAATGCTTCATGGAAGTCAACGAAGGAAATTCTTCAGACAAATTTTACCATAAAGAGTAAGTATCAAAAAGTGCCTTTGACCAAATTGTTCACCGACGTTGAAGCTTTTAGCTGAATGCTATAGCAGATGTTGGGAACTAGATAACGTGTCTCTCTTCCTTAAAAGATCTTCCATTCCGAATCTCGGGACGCGATTCTTTTAAGGGGGAAGGGCTGTAACACCCCAGGTGTTTATCACCAATTAAGTAGTGGGTTTAAGCTCAAACATGATAGATTAATGGAGATGACAATGTCAAAGTTAAACCTATGGAAATAAGCCCTAACCTAAACTTGGATATTGCACCCTCGCTTACATATAGGCTCAATTAAAAGATATATGCTCGGGTGTTGCTATCAAAGTATCTTCACATGTCTCACCTCAATAACTATCTATATTCATCCCTGGAAAAGTTTCTTGAAGTTTAGAATCAAGAAGTCAAATGAAATGATAAGTCATCGTAGAGTTGGAAATTTTGAAGGAATGAGTCATATCTTGCTTGGATTGTTTTGTTTAGAGAATGAGAACATATGTCATCAACCAAGTCTTGCAACCTTGACCAAACAACTCCAATTGAACCCTACAACAACACTTATGAAAGGCTCATGTGGAACAAGTGACAAGAAGATGCCGCAAATCGGTCCCGAACCTCAAAACTAGGGTTTCTTCCGACGCGGTGTTGACCGAAGTGAAACTACTATTTTTGTTCAAGATATGAAGTTTGACCTTTAATGAAAATTGGAGTTTAGTTTGTATGCAACAAACTTTATTTTTGGACCACGTCCCGATCCCACCCCGAAGTGCTGTCAAGCTGATCACAGTGCAATTTTGACTCCTCCTGTGCAACCCTATGGTGGGAATTAATATCTCGCAAACCAGTGGAATTTGACTGAGCTCCTATAAGCAATGTTGTAGTACTCTCATAGCCCTACGCAGCGGTATAATTTGTTGGTCGAATTGTCATCTGGTTTAAGAGATAGAGGTGAGATTAGAAGAGTGGCAGACTCGTAAATACGTCGCTTTTGGATGGCAGTTTTGGAGGCGCTGAAACTTGGTGGCCGACATCGGAAAGGACCGAGCGCCGTGTGGCCTCCGTGCCCGTGCATGATCGCCACCTCCCCGGGCTGCTCTGTGTCGAGGGGGAGAAAAAGGGGATCGAGCCTGACCCTTCACTCACTCACTTCTCCTCTTTTCCTCGGTCTATTTCTCCCTCGCTCTCTCGTGCCCGAAGCCATGGCCGAGTCGGGCTGGAGCTCGCTGTTGCCGTCGCCCCTCCTTTGCCCCTCCTCTTCCAACACCAGCCACCCCTCTCCTCCTCCCTCCTGCCGCTGCTGTTGGCTGCCATCTGCTCCTTCGTCGTCCTGGGCCGCTATCTCACCGGAATCAAGCCGGCCTCCTCCATCCCCTTCGCTGTTTTCCGTCGCTGTGAGGAAGAAGGACCATCTAGCGAGGCAGAAACTCTTTGTTGTGTTCACTTTGCAAAAGTGCTAGAGACAAAGGATTTACATATAGGGGCTTACATGATTTGTGGAAAGTTTTGTGTTCACTCTGCATAATGTTTTCTTTTTTTTTCTTTTTCGGAATTAGTATTGCATTCAAATGGCTGAACTTTGAAAATACATAGTAAATGATAGAAAAATCGTAAAATAGCAAATGAGGACTTTTTGGAATCCTTGTAAAATTTTCTATGCATTGGATCTATAATATGGCATGTTTTAGTTTAAAGTTTTAGCTGTAAAAATAGATTTATGCAACTAGGTTTTGAATGCTAGTTGGATCTGTTATTTTTAATAACTGTAAATATATAACTCCAAATGAAGTGAAATTTTTGTGACGTGTTATTCTTGTGATGTATGATGTCTAGTAAAAATTTCAAGATTTTAGGCTTGATAGTTTAGGAGCTATAAAAATAACAAATGCTATATGCTGCTTTGCTTCTATTCTGGACAGTTCTGCATATATGCATTGTTTGGCTTAGTTAAGTTATGAACTATGCCTTGATTACAATAAATGATTTGTAGTAATTTTCTTAAGCTTTTCAAAAAGCTAAAGAGCACAATTTTTGGTTAAGTATATGTTTAACTATAGTAGTCTAAAGTGTTGTAGCTGTTTCTGTCCAAACCCAGACAGGGTTGCCTTGTTTATAATGTGTGACCTAGTTAGTAGCATAATTAGCTCTAGATGTTTATAACAAAATTGTTCGCAACTTGTTAATCTTTCTAAAAAGTCCAGAACCATAATTATTGGATTTGTGAAACTCAAGTTATAACGGTTTAAAGTGGCATATCAGATTCTGTCCATATTTTGGACAGAGATGCAATTATTTAATTAATTGACCATGTTAACTGTAGAATCATCTTAAGATGATTACAAGAAAGTTGTAGGTAACTTTATAAGCTTTCCATAAAGTTGAGAATCATGTTTGTTGGAGGTCTAGAACTCCATTTATGCTTCTCTGAAGTTTCTATCAGTTTTCTGTCTATAATTTTACCACTGCTGTTGGGCTGCATGTGTGGTGTTACTCGTGCAACTAGTTTCATGGTGTAAATGATGTTTACTGTGATTTTGGTAAATACAAAAGTTGTAGATAATTATCTTATCTTTCTTGTGTTAAATTTTCATGATCCCAGGTCTGATAGTTTAAGAGTTGCATGCTTAATAAGTCTACTGTCAGATTTTAATTACCTTCTGTGCAGACTTTAAAGATTGGCATGTTTGGTCATGATAACTTGGGAATCAGGTTGAGATGATTAAAGATGAAATGTAGATAATTTCATAAGCTTTCCAAAATGTCTTCTTGCAAGTCATTTGGATTTGTGTAACTACAGTTATGCTTCTCTGAAGTTGCAATCAGTTTTATGTCTATGTCTGGATAGGTCTGAAACATCTACATGTTTGACCTGTTTAACTTTGTAATTAGCTTTTTATGTAAACATCAATCTTGTAGACAATTTCTATGGATTTTCATAAAGTCTTAGATCATCCTTGTGGGATGTTTGTAGCTTAAGTTATGTTTGAAACAAGTGACTGTTTGCTGCTGTCCAAATCTACTTGTATCTAGAATTGTTTGCTTCTACTTGCTCTTGTTTGTATGATTGCAAATGGTTATCTTGGACACCTAGAGTTAAGGTAGCATGCCTAAAATGTTTTGCTAAATTATGAAGTACTTGATCATGTATAGCTAGCTGGTTGTATGACATGCTTATGTGGGTATAGTGTAACATATGCTTGTTTAGTATGCTTGTTGCATTCCTTCATGTGTATTCTTTATGTTCATGCATCTGCATCTATGCATCTCATCCTAGGTACGCTAGGTACAGATGTGGAGCGCATGATATGGAGACAGATGATGGTGTAACGGTGGGCTGTCCAGAAGATGGAAGAACCCCTGAATGCAAGTGCTAGGACCGGAGATGTCACCATGACGGTGCAAGCTAACTAAACTGACTTGTGTCGGATCTCAGGCAAGCCCCGGAGCATTATAAGCCTCCTACCTTCAAAGCAATTAATTATATATATGTTATAAGTATTGTTGCATTAAGTGGTAGGAGTTGGTTGAAAACCTTGCTGCATTATATCATTCCTTGTCCAGATATATGAATCCTTGAATCCTACATAGACTAGGATCGAGTAGATGCTTAGCCCTGCTTTAAGCGGTAGAAGTCAGGTGATTTCCTGTCACCTGCGAGATATAGGGATATTCATATATGGCACGGTTGGCTATATTTGCTATCGTGGAATGGAACCATGTGTTAATAAAATGAAATGAGACCGGGCGGGATGACGATAGTGAAGCAACAAGGCATGGAGGTCTTGGGTGTAGATCTATCCCCGTCTGAGTCGTTTAAGGACCGATTCGCTGTACGTCCTTGAGTCACGTTGAACGCAGTCTAACACTTAGTTGGCCGGATAAGTCGTTCCGACCGCGAAGCCGAGTATTGTGATTCAGGCCGGGAATCGAATGGTAGGTTGCTTCTTGGAGGAGAGAAAGGATGTGCTTGGGGACATTGGCGTGAGACCAAGGGGGGGTTAGAGTCCCTATCACCTGGCAGAGTGTCGCCCTTGGGGTCGCGACATCATTCGGACCCGCGATTCCTGAATCATATGAAAAGGTGGCTTGTGCGACCCTGGCAGGAGCCTGCGCGGTGAGTGTTAGAAATACCCCTCCAGCTGGATAGGAATTCGATTCGAATCGCCGTCGCTCCCGGTTAGTGAGCACTTGACTTGAGCAGCGGCAACGTAGATTCAATTAAATTGAACTGATGGTAAATTGGATCACGATGGAAAGGTTGCCTCAATTTATACCTGCTATGGTTAATATTGTTTGCTCCTAATAAAGTGAGTGCTCTAGTACAGGTTCTAATATAGATGATAGGTTAATAATAATTAACTTGATGCTTAAGCATTAATGATTGATCATCTATATTAAGCTTTTTATGCAAAATATTGTCAAGCTAGCCCCACTTTATATCAGCCTTGCATGATCCTTGGTGTCACCTTATTTCTAGTTTCTGACGGGTAAGTCTAGCTGAGTACCTTCTTGTACTTAGGGTTTTATCCCCACTTGTTGCAGGTTGTGATGTATCATGGCGGCTGCAAGAGTTGGTTGGCTCCTGCCGTAGAGGCAGAGTGTGATCATAGGCATGATCCTTCTTAGTTACCTTATCTCTAATGCTTTTATTGGAAGTCGACCGGGGTACTGGCATGTATTTGAAATAAGATTAATGTTAGTTTCAAATTACTTTGCTTCCGCTACTTTTTAATGTAAGTTGTAATATCTATGTTGAACTCTGATGTATATTGAATTATTTGTGAAATGGTTGTAACATGTGACTTGTTATGTTGAATCACTACGATCTTGGCTTGTATGTTGATTGGTTTGAAATCCCTCGTGATTTCATTGGACTACCGGAGTTATATGGGCTCAAGTGCGAGAATTTGATCATTTTGGTGATTGTTTTTGTACTTGTGCTCTTATAATTTGGACGGTTCCGTTACAGTAGGAATCGATTCAAGTCGCCGTCTGGACTAAGCAGCGGTAACGTAGAAACACTTAATGAAACTTAATGGTTATGATGATGATAATGTTCTCTAATGATTACACCAGATATGGTTACTAATGTTTGTTTAGTATAATCAAGTGATTGCCTAAATGAATAGGTTTTAACTTGATGCTAAAGATATACTATGCAAGTTATGTACTTAAGCTTTTATGCCAAATGTTGTCAAGCTAGCTCCACCGATAAAGCCTTGCATACTTCTTGGTGTCATATTATTCCTACTTTATTACAGGTAAGTCAAGCTGAGTACCCCTCATACTCAGGGTTTATCCCACCATGTTGTAGGTGTAGTTCTCGGCCTGCTGAAGATGGTGGCTAACTACCGGTGGGCTCGGTGACTCTATTTATTTCTCATCTACATGCTATTGTTGGAGGATGTCACTTATGCTAGCAATGTATTTGGAACTTATGTTATTATAATCATTTGAAAGCTATGTTGTTTTCTCTATTGGTTTTGTTACCCGAGCTTGTGCTATCTTTTGTGAACTCATTTGTAATATTATTTCCGCTGCAACTCCATGTATGTGATGTGTATTTACTTAATCTATTACAGTCTTGGTTGTGAAGTTGATTTACCGAGATCCTTCATGACACTTGGTGGACTACGGAGTTTATATGAGTGCAAGTATGTGTGTGTCAACATGTTAAACGGGGACAATCGTACTTGAACTTGTATAAATTGGGTGGTTCTGTCATAGCTAGCATCGGAGCAATATTAAGCATAATACTGTCATGTACATAGTTTAAAAACAAAAGTTTTGGTTTTAAAAGCCTATTTGGACTAAAACTTTAGCGACAGGCAGATTTGTCAAAACTAATTTGCAAAACTATGCTAGCGACAAACTCCAGCTAAGCCCAATTAAGGATTACTAGGTGGCTTTAAGTAAGACTAACTTTGGGGGTTTTAAATTCTGCATTTTAATTTTACAACGTCGCTTCTATGCCTAGGTAAGAAGGTAAGTTGATGAATGGTATGACCGCAAGATGTGAGCATGTGGTCAGGGAGAGCTGGTTTTGGTATGTTTATACATCCATGTTTACATGTGTGTATGGTGTGTATTTAATTGTGGGTAGCAAATTCAATCATCGGGTAGCTTTGATACAGAAGTATATATATTGGGATATATATATATATATATATATATATATATATATATATATATATATATATATATATATATATATATATATATGGAAGTATTTAGTTTACAGCTTTCAAATATATTGTTGCTCTTGATCATTCAACCTAGAGACCAGACTTTTATTTCTGCTCATATATCATGTTGGGTTGGGCTGAAATGAACTTTTCTATAGGTACACTAACCATGAATGCGTAGATTGAATGTAGCTGATGACTAGCTATATATCAAGAGAGTTCGTGTTATGCCACTGATATAGAATGTGATTGCCACCTAAGGCGGGCAATTTTGTGAGGATGAATAGGATGAAGCATGCATTATCATGATTGTTGCTTTATGCATAACTATGCTTTTCTCACCTTTGTTCTAATAATAAGTAACTTATGATTGATGTGATGTTACTATCTTCCCTGAGTGAAGCTAGACAAAATGCTTTGTTCCATGCTGCTTGAATAGCTGTGTTTGTAGATAATGTGTGATTAGCTTTGCCTTGTATGTTTGCTCCCAAAGGAATTAGATGACAAGTTAGTAGTTAACAGAAACTTCAACCTTTTGGAAACTAAAACTTGTAGTTATACCCTGTTAGAAGCCTGCACATGCTTTCTTTTAAATATAATGTGAGGACCTTCAGTTCAAGTTATCTTCACATTAGTTCTTTAGATGTATATGCATGGTTGCTTGCTTTCTAGGTATTACCAAGAGTTGTGTAACCTCTTGCCCTCGGTGAGTGCATGAGTTGTTATCAAGCCTTATCGTTGTGCTCATCTCATAGTTGCCTTTAAGTAGACCTCATTGCTTAAAAGACTTGAGCCTACACGTGTGTTTGCTAACCTCACCCCGCTGAGTTCTCCTGAATGCTAACTCTTGCCTGTGGTACGTCCATGTGCCTGTTGGTGAGACCATGCCCAAAACCCTTTGGACCCCTTTTGCTACCTATCTTAAAAATCATCTTGTCCCTAAAGACTTGATCATATCAACATGCTTAGTGGCACATCTCGCATCATGATCCTTGTACTTAGAATCCATGTGTTGTGTTGCTGTAGATAAATGCTTGTTATATGCGTGAGCTTTGTGCTTAGTAATAGTTGCTTGAGCTATTTTGATTAAGTTTCTGAAATGCTTGCTCAAGGCCATGATTTATATGTGGGTGTGTTGTTACCTTGGTAGTTCCATAGTTATCACCTCTTTTTGTACTCGGTAAGCATACGAGTGTTAAAGAGCGCTATCCTAGAACAACCTCCAAGTTATGATAATCTCATGGTTGTCGTCTCCAATTAAGTTCTTTCTTTTAGAAGCCTGAGCCCATACACATGGTTGCTAGCCCTTGAATGTTGTGCTACAAAGACCCATATCCATACCTTTGCTTGACCCGTAAGCCCAAGCTTAGTTCCCTTAAATGTTTGCATATGCCGTGGTTGTTTAGCACCCTTTTACGAAGACCTTGTTTGATCGACCAACCAAGTTAAGTTCTCGCTAACGCCAGCCATTGACCATGGTTGTTCTTTGCCAATTGCGGAGACCATACCCAAATCCATGACGGACCTCCTGGTTGCCTCTCCCCAAAGATAAGTTGGTGTAATGTAATCTCTCTTTGTCGTGGTTTTGAAATCTTTTACTTGCAAATCATGTAGCTACCTTATCAATTCAATCTCTGATTGGTATATCAGTTTTATCCTTGAAGTTTGCTTAATTCATATTCAACTTCCCCAAGCCTCTAAGTGTGCATCAACCTTGATCTTGTGTTCCTACCCAACATGACTGAATCTCATGTTAATTGATTATCTGGTTGTTTCCCCTGGTAGATGCAAGGTGTGCGTGAAAATTAAAGCAAGAGTCCCCTGCTCAATTGTCTTCAACAATTAAGTTGGGTTCTCTTGTGCTATGTTTTGATCTTTGAATCGCCTCCTTATTGACTCCTGACCTTGTGACTACCTTTGCTTGCTATCCCTCCTTCGCATAATGCTTGTTCATACAACCCCATTTGTGCCACTTGAAATTTCACCTTGGTTGTGTGATCGGTAATGGTGTTATGAGTAGCAACTAACGGTGCCACGACGAAACCGAGGACCTCCTATGGGCGGCCAACATAAGGCTGTGCTACTCGGCACGTGCGGGTATCATGGTTTCTAGTCATCATCCATTATGGAAGAACACTGATGTATTATTTTCACATGAGCTTTTCCTTGATTATCTTCCCATATCTTATCAAAAGATCCATACATCAGACCAAATGTGGTAGAGCTTCCATCTTAAGTTGCAAAAGGATAACCTTTGAAGAATAGGTCACTGACATCAACATTAACAGACTACAAGAGATGGTAGACAAGTGACTCTACTTGGCTGTCTCTATAATGACGTTGGTCATCTAGTGAGCAACTTATGTCACCACTATTGGATCAAAAGGGCACACAACACTTAATGTTGGACAAGTTATGTCGGGTACCGATAGTATGACACCCATAAGGCAAGAGTCAAAAGACATCGGCCTCAGCCCGCCTAGAGGGCGTTCTGCCTCGCCTGACCCCTCTAGCATGGTTCTCGCCTATTTCGACCCCCTAGGAGAGGACTCCGCCTCGCCCAACCCCTGGGGGGTCAGATCCATTCTTAGGAGTGGAGGAAAGATCCTGAAAGGGGCCTGTGCCGCCTCAACCGCCACGAACGCATGCCCTTGACACAAAAAGGGAAGTAGGTATGCTTCCCTACGGCCTGTGACCATGATGGGTCATCCCTGTGAGCAGGGATGCTTCCACGCGGCCTGCGACTGTGACCGGTCATCCCCGTGGGCAGGTATGCTTCCACGTGGCCGGCGACTACGACATGCCATCTCTAGAAGCTCATGTCGCCTCGGTGTTAGCAGGGTGATCATGTCTCACCAACTCTGTGTGCGACCCCCGTCAGACACCGATGGTTCTACACTGTGCCTTCAACTCCGGCGTGGCCTCCGTCGGCGGAGTCCGTTGACTATATCGTCCTCTCGGGCGGTATGGAACGCCACAAATGACCCACGACACCCCCATGTGGGACCAGTGGTAGGCAATATTGCAGCATGGGGATGTCCCCATCATCTACAGACCGTCAGGGCCTGCCACCAGGAGAATGGGAACATCATAGCTCCAGGACCCCCTCCCTCTCATTTTGGGTTTTTGTCTTTCTTCTCTCTCCATTCCCTCTGTTGTATGACTGGCCTTTCCCTTGGAGTTATAAAAGGGAAAGCGCAGTACCTTTCAGGGAAATGACTCAATGAGTCGATCGCAATCCCACAAACCGGAAAAACACACTCTCAACCTCAACCCCTAGAGACTTGGGAGCTCGTCCCTCTCTCAATCGTTTGTAACCCCTACTATGAACTCAGTGCAAGTAACACAATCAGCATCTCGCAACTGGACGTAGGGACATTCTGCCTAAACCAATATACATCCTCGTCTCCTCTTTGCACAGCCATTCGAACCCAAACGTGCAATCCACTAAATTTAATAGTCGGTGGTTTCTAAACACCGACAAGTTATTAGTTGGATAATAATCGATCGTCGCATGGTGTTTACGGCTTGGCTATCCAAGTCTTGATCATTATGTGCATGCGAATCACACAGTCAAGATCAACTATCTTTAGTGTGACCCCTTGTTTGTTGACTTCGATGGCGACCATTTGTTATGCATCATCCACAATTGTTGTTGTTGAGAGTGAAGACCTAGAACTTTTAGTGTTGAGAGATAACTAATTAGTTATCAATAGGAAGGTTAATCTCTAGCTAGGTAACGACTTCTTGGTAGCTACGAAGGCTATGTCTCACAGAACAATGTTAAGCGAAGAAACAGCAAAGTCGGTCAGTAATGCAATTACTGCCTTCTTCCCCAGATCCTGTGTCCCAAGTCAATTCCATCTTGGACAATCACACAGATAGTACAAGGTGTTGTATCAGCTAAGTAAAGAGCTAGCGAAAACATGTCCCTAGTACCGGTCAGCATCACTAGGCACCTAGGTGCCGCAAAAAGGATTTGTTTAGGACTCTACTAGATGAAGTGCCAATGGATAACCAAAAATGGTTCCTTATCTTTGTCGGACTGTCCCTCCATGTGAGTATGCTTAGTGCCCCACAAAATAACCCACATGTCCAATGCTTGTGGATCGTCAAGTTGGTGTCTAGATCAATGGTTGAAATTGTTCCTTGAGAAACATGTGAGGAAAACCCTAGCCTCCATCCTTAGACAGAAGAGCTACCGCTGCTATAAGAAAAGTTAGAGAGTGCAGAACACACACCACAACGTGTGAAGCAAAGAAAAGGGAGAACAAGGAATCTGTCCAGATTTTGTGGCACTGGACTGGTCATCTTCAAGCCAGCGATTAGTGACTCAAACGAGGTTGGATTGGCCCCAAACTTGGTGACCTCACTCCTCACATAGGATACTTCAATGTCTTAAGTTGGTTTGAGGAATTGTTAAGTGAAACATCAGATTTGAGAGATATTTTGTCAGTTCAGTTCGCTGCAATTTCAGAACAGAGCAGTTTTGGTAGCTGATTTGTTTGGATAGTCAAATGGTGTCCTTTTAAGCTGAATTTTGGTCAGTAATTAGAGGACTCCTAGGTCTACATGCCTACCAAAATTTGTGCAAAATAGATTGGTGAGATATAAACTGAAGAATGAGGTGTACAGAATCTATGATTTCTCTACTTGATTGCTATCATCCCTAATATTAGAAGGTTATACTTGTAATTGATGCAAAGATTAGCAACACGGTCAATGTCTTTCCATTAGATAAACCTTTAGATGCATAGAGAAGACTCCTTGCACCCCTTTGTGCCTTTCTTTTGCCTCTTCTATCAAAAATGTTCGAGTAGTCAAGGTGTTCTACAAGTCAATTGTACCCTTGCGAATCGAAAGCAATTTGGAGGTGTCAAACCACAGATTTTAGATTATGATCTTGAGATATTGATTGACCTTAGAACAAAAGCCTCAATGTCAAATGCAGTCTAAGAAGGTTAGTTTTGCTACAGTGCAAATCAACTCAACTTACTATGCAACCACACCATGAAGGAAAATTGTACTCAACCTGTTTGGTAGTGTACTGATTCTCTAGTTTGGTGTACACTAGCAACCTTGTTGTCCTCTAGGCCTCGCTATTCTCCTTCTTCAGTAGTGTTTCCAATGCTGACATGCCCTTTGTACCTTTCATGTGTTTTTACCCGAGAGGTTGCATCAGATTCAACCCAATAACTATTACCGTTTGGATACGAGAATCTCCTTAAGTAATGATAGTAAAAAATGCTGAGTCGATAGAGTCAGCTATCACATTCACCGTTCACTCAATAGACTTAGATAATACTGTGTTGTTATCAGAGAAAGAGAACTGCACACATGGAACATTATGTAGTTTTCCATCAGTTAGCATCTGAGTGATTGGACAATTACGACTTGCACAGACTTTGTCTATTGGTTAGTCGGTTTCCCATAGCCTCAGAGAATGTTTACCCCATCCTTTACCTCATCCCTTATGGAAAGTTGTACTCAAGCCACTTTGGTAGAGGACTGCTTTTCAAACCTTGTGAACAAATGTGGAACCATTGTGATGAGTAACCTTCAGAAGCTTGTGGTCTAGTGCAAGGTCCATATGGCCAATGTTATATTCACTAGAGAAACAAATTCTTATGGGTAGTTAGCTTATAATCCAAAACACTCTCCTTATACCAAGAATGAAGTACTAAGCTGTCTTGGATTCCTCCCAAAGTAACTATGCTTCATGGAAGTCAATGAAGGAAATTCTTTAGACAAAAATTTACTACAAAGGGCAAGTATTAGAAAGTTATCTTGACCAAATGAGCTCCTCTGATACTCAACACTAAATAGCCTACTGCTATCACCAATGTTGGAAAATGGACGACATGCTTTCTTCCCTTGAAAGTCTTTCGCCCTGAATCTCGGGACAAGATTCTCTTAAGGGGGAGGGCTGTAGCACCCTAGGTGTTTGTCACCAGTTAAGTAGCGGGTTTGAGCTCAAACATGACATGTTAGGTGGTAACCAAGGGCTTTAGTTCCTTATATTGGAAGTGGGATCAAGTGTTGAGGTCAAATCTATGGAAATGAGCCCCAACTTAAACTTGGATAATGCACCTTTGCTTACATGTAGACCCTTTCCAAATGTATGTTTGAGTAATTTTAATGGAACTTCTTTCATGTGTCTCACATCACTCTCTGTTTATAGTGATCACTGGAAAAGTTTCATGAAGTTTGGAATCAAGAAGTCACATGAAATGATAAGTTATATCTTTGCTTGAATTGCACTGCTAAGTGAATGAGAACATGTGTCATTGACCAAACATTGCAACCTTGCCCAAAGGACTCTAATTAAACTCTACAACAAAAGTCATGAAGGGTTCATGTGGAGCAAATGCCAAGAAAATACCTCAATTGGTCTAGAACTCTGATTTAAGCTTTATTGTGATGCTGCCTTGACCAAAGTAGAATTGTAGGCTCTGTACCTGTTTTTATGTTTGACCCTAAATAAAAGGTGTATTTTAGTTTGTGTGCTACAAACTTTGTTTTGGACCCGAGTCTAGATCAACCTCTAAGTGCCTCAAACAGTGTCCTTGAATTTTGATGTAGTGCTATTTTGGACCTCAAATATTTCTAAGTCTGTGATTGACAGCTATGGGTTGATATGTTTGTGACATTTTATCTTCCAAATTCATATGGCAGCTCAATTGGATTCCTTAATATGAGTTGAAGTGCACTTTGTGTTGGAAACAACAAAACAAGTCTCATCAGGTTTGGGGCTCGTTTGTATCTTCAAACTCTAATTCCAAAACTACTAATCGCAATGGAAATCCTTGCCAATATCTGAATGTTTCTAAGTCTGAAAGTCAGTTTTGAGGTACCCTACTTTGAGGAGTTATATCTCGTAACCAACTTGAATCGGACCATGATCCTTTAAGCAATATTGGAGTACTCATGTAGCTCTATCACCAGGAACAATTGGATGATCGAATCATCAATCGGTTTAGGAGATACGAAGCGGAGAAAAGCGCAGTTTCAGTCGGTTTAAAACTGAAACTCCAGATTCAGTTTTGGATACCCTCCTTTGGAGTTCCATACCTTCCAATCTAGGCCAAATCAGACTTTGACACTTTAAGAAAAGTTGGAGATCTCACGTAGCTCTACAACTTTGGTTACTATAGCTTGTACCAAAACAAAATGGTTTAGGAGTTACGAAAGGAGGAAGATTGACGTTCAGTCGTATGTTTGCAGTGGTAATAGTTAGTTCTTCAGATTTTGAATTGGCATAGTGTGCGTGGCCTACAGAGCGCAGGAAGCTACTGCCGCGTGGCCTCGCGCTCGCTCGCATGCGTGCCACGACGCCCTGCTCGCTCGTCTTGACAGCCCGAGCACCCTCCCTTCTCTCTCATTCGCTCACTCTCTACCTCTCCCTCTCTTGGCTCACCATGCCCGAGCCATGGAGCTCCACCACCATCGTTCCCTCCTCCTCTTCCAACACCGCCCGCATCGTCTGCTCCCTACCACAGCCACGGTCACGTACACCATCGCCTCCGCCTCGTTGTGCTCCACCTCGTGCGCACGGTCGCCCGAGCCAAAAGCCACCGGAGTGTCACCACCACCATGCCGCCAGCTGGGAGCCACCGATGCACGCGGCTAGGTCGACCTGGCCTGCCTCGGGCCAAGCCGAGCAGTCTCACGGGTGCACGCAAGCCCTACGCAGCCGCAGCGCCACTCCACCGCCGCAGATGAGCCTTCTCCGGCTGCCACCAGCCGTTTCCCTGATGTCCTCTGCTTCAAATTCTTGACAGGGACTTCATGCAAGAATTTGATGAAAGGGAAGGACCTAAGTGCACAACTATAGACTCATAAGAACCTATTTGTAGGAAATTGGATGAACTTTGGAAATTCATATTAATTCATATAAAAATCATAAAATAGCAAATAAAAATTTTTTGGAATCCTTGTGAATAGATCTACATAGTAGAGTCATAATATGATATGTGTTAGTAGAAGTTTTTGCTGTTTTTATTTATTCTTGTAAAGTGCTTTTAGAAATGCTTTTAAGATGGATAGATGCATATCTTGAGTTATAGAAGTCCAAAAATTATAATTCTAGTTGTATTAATCTTGTGTTGACATGCTCTAGCTACAAAAAATATTAAACATACTAGTTGTGTGCTATTTTTATAATGTTTTGATTTAATCTTGTTAATAGGTAAGTTTAACTTGTTTTGCTTGTTATTTTCATATCTAATGTTGTGCTACTCCAATTGATGTAAAATTTTTTTGGTAGGCTACTGATGCTATGTGGATGCTGTGGTAAAAATTTCATATCCATTGGATGCAGTATGATGGAGTTATTGATTTAACTTGATTGGAGCTTGATAGATAGTTTTAAATGCTTTATAAATATTATGAAGGTGTAAAAATGGAAAATGTTGTTCCTTTACCTTGGTCTGATGTTGTTATGTCATGTAGATTCATAATATGGCTATATGTTTACAAAATTTTTTGAGTTTTTTATTTATCTTGCTCTCACATGATTTCTTGCAATAGCAACTTGTCTTTTTCATGGAGATTGCTATACTTGTTCAAATGCTATGAAATTTTGCAGTAGCCTATTGGGGACATGTATGAGCTACTGTAATTTTTGTAGAATTTGTTGTGCACTCTTGATGTATGCTCATAATTCCACCTAATTGTCTAAATAAATTAATAAAGGCATGAAAATAATTTATTTAGGGTTGGCCACTATGTTTTCTAGTATTCTCTTGATGTATTTAAATTGTTCTTAACCTTGGTTTTGCCCAAGTTCAAGTTTGGAACATTAGTGAAATGTATTTTGCTCTCTATTTTTTTCTGTGAATGACTTTTGGTGTAGTTCCTATTGCCTTGCTAATTACACCATTAATATGAAGCTTGTTGTGAATCTTGTTTATAAAAAAGTTGTAGATAACTCACTCATCTAGCTTGTGTTAAATTTTCATGGTATTTGGCCAAATGGTTTGTGAGTTATAGCTATTTGAAGTTTGTAGTTAGAAGTGCTTGCTCTCTGGAATTGCCGAACAGATCTGAGGAATTGATGTGTTTGACTTTGATAACTGTTGAATTAGCTTGAGATGTTTGTAAGAAAGTTGTAGACAATTTCATAAGCTTTGCAGAAAGTCTTTTTCATGTTTGTTGGATGTATATAAGTATATAACTCTAGTTATGATCAAACCATGTAGCTGCTGTTTGCAGTCCAAAAAATGACAGATTCTAGTTATAGTTGTTTGCTTTGTGTGTTGCTAAGTGTGGCTCATGCCTTGGATGGTGATTGAGTTAATAGACCTGAGACCTTGTGAAACTTGTGTGCCATGCCTAATATACTTGTTATCTATTTATAATAAGTTGTGTGATATTTAGTTAAATAACTATAAGTGGCTATGTCTGGCATAATCTTGTGCTTGTCTTGAATGCTCTTATGTGATGCATCTCATATTGCTATTCTTCATATTCATGCACTTGCATCTTGCATCTCATTTAGGTATGCTAGATGAACCACATGAAGGACATGATGTTGGAGCCAAACCCGAAGACGGTGTTTGGTGGACCTATCCCGAGGATGGAAGGACTAAGCAAGTGCCAGGATGGGAGATGCTCATCAAGCGAGTGTCATCTAACAAACACTAACCTAGTGTTGGATCCAAGGCAAGCCCCAGAGCATTCTAAGCCTCCTACGTTTCTATAAATATAAAATTGAGTTGTATGTGTTTGATGTATTAGGTTGTAGGAGTTGAATGAAAACACTTGATGCATATATCTTCCTTGTCCAGATCTATATATACCTTGAACCCTATGTAGGTCCGGATTGAATATATATGCTTAGCCATGCTTAGTCGGTAGAAGTTGGGTGATTTCCTATCACCTGTGAGATATAGGTGGACATCTGGTCACGGTTGGCAATATTTGCTATCATAGAAATAACCATGTGTTAATAAATGAAAGGAGATCGGGCAGGATTGAGATAGAGAAGCGATAGGGCATTGAGGTCCTAGGTGCCTATCTATCCCTGTCTGTGTCAATTAAGGATTGATTTGCTGTACATCCTCATGTGATGTTGAACACATGCTTAACACTTAGTTGGCCAGATAACTTGTTCCGACCCCGAAGCCGAGTAGCTCAACTTAGGCTAGGAAACCGTTAAGTGAAATTGCGCACCCTGGTTGGTAGTAAGGATATGCAGGGAGTCAATGGCATGAGCCTAAGGGCGGGTTAAAGTCCTGAACATCCTGGCAGATTGGTGTCCCTGAGGGTGTGGCGCTGATCGGACCCATGAATTTGGTTCCCGAGTTGTACCAAAGGTGACATTAGGCTGCCGTGGCTGGTAGACCGGGGTTTGTGTTCAGAATAATTTCCCAGCTAGGTAGGAATCGATTCAAGTCGCTGTCTCTCCTGGATAGTCAGAACTTGACTAAGCAGTGGTAATGCAGAAACACTTAATGAAACTTAATGGTTATGATGATGATGATGTTCTCTAATGACTACATTGGATATGGTTACTAATGTTTGTTTATTATAATCAAGTGATTGTTCTAGTATAGGTGCTAATCTAGAGATGCCTAAATGAATAGGTTTTAACTTGATGCTAAAGGTATACTATGTAAGTTATGTACTTAAGCTTTTATGCAAAATGTTGTCAAGCTAGCTCCACCGATAAAGCCTTGCATACTCCTTGGTGTCATATTATTTCTAGTTTTATAATGGATAAGTCTAGCTGAGTACCCCCCTCATACTCAGGGTTTATCCCACCATGTTGCGGTGCAGTTCTCGGCCTACTAAAGATGGTGGCTAACCACTGGTGGGCTCGATGACTCTATATTTATTTCTCATCTACATGCTATTGTTGGAGGATGTCACTTATGCTAGCAATGTATTTGGAACTTATGTTATTGTAATCATTTGAAAGCTATGTTGTTTTCTCTAATTGGTTTTGACAACCGAGCTTGTGCTATCTTTTGTGAACTCATTTGTAACATTATTTATGCCGCAACTCCATGTATGTGATGTGTATTTACTTAATCTATTACGGTCTTGGTTGTGAAGTTGATTTACTGAGGTCCTTCGTGACACTCGGCGGACTACCAGGTTTATATGAGTGCAAGTATGTGCGTGTCAATGTGTTAAACGGGGATAGTCGTACTTGAACTTGTATAAATTGGGTGGTTCTGTCACACGTCCAGCAGCAGCAGCCCCCTTCGGCCAGCCGCAGCAAGCCATGACCAGCCAGAACATGCCGTAGCAGCCCTTTGCCTTCCACAACTCCACAACAACTGTGAGAGTCATGATCGAAACGTACCAGGTCAAGACAACGACCCCTAGTCAATACGCCTCAAAGACCCTAGCACCGTTTGGAAACATAATATCAGAAGATAATCCCAGATTAGAACTCAGGAAATATAACTCAAATACGAACAAACCCATCCCAAAAGTTTGGGTACCAATGACAAATCAAACAAAAACCATGACTTCTAGCGAACAAATTTTTTCTTTGACCCCTAAACGTGTGTGACTAGTGCCACACAATGAGACTAAAATTTCTAGCATGGTAGAAGCGGCCCAAGCTCTAAAAGCTATGATGCTAGAAGGAGGCTTGCGGGGCGCTCCCCTCAGCCGCTGCAAACAAATGAAACGGAGAGGAGCACCTCGCAAACCTCCTCCCAGCACGGCAGCTCCTTGAGCACAAGACGCAGGAGGAGAACGACTGTAGCACCGTTGTCTCACAAAGATAGGGACGACATGATGGAACCACCCAAAGCGAGGACCGCCTCGCTCATCTGAGCCAAAGGGCCTCGGGAGTCGACGAGGTCACAAAGCTGCGGTACCGAAGATCATGCCGCCTCATACTACCCTACTCGAAATCTCCAACACTGGCTGTTGGAAGAAGGTGACATCAGTCGTCGACCACCACCGATGACCCTTAGTAGGCCGCATGTCTAGTACCCTTAGAATTCGCTCGATAACATCTACCTCTTTCCTTCTCTCCCTCTCCTCATTCAGCCTCTCAAACGGCTAAAAGCAATACGTAGACGCGGTTTAAGGTGGTTTAACAGGTAGGAAGGTCCTTATTTAAAGGCCCGAGGGAGGACTAAGTAGCCTGAGACCCCCACGCTGTGTGGCGAAACACGGGAGGCCACAGCTAATGTCAAATGCCCACATGAGGTTGGGGAAATTGAGATCCTCCTAAAGGCAGAGCTGGTATAGCATCGACGAGACAACTCGACCTCACCTAGATCATGAACCCCAATATGCAGCACACTGGCACAACAGGGCTCAGCAGTCGCGTACCACACCATCATGGCATCTAAGTGGGGCTGATGTAACAGCCACCTACCGCATTGAACGCACTATCCCACAAGGGGTCGAGCGTCGAAGCTCGAGCCAGCCGTGACTCTGAACTCGCACTCAACACACGCGCATATTAGAGCTTTCGCGATCACTTCATGATCACAAAAACGCTTAGGGGCTACTGTCAGGGTTATCATACCCTAGGTGTCTCAAGGCATTGATTAGTCCTCAGGCCGAGCGGCCCACGGTACGAAAGCTGACATGAGCCCAAATGATCGAGGCCTGGCTAAGTTATGCGAACCTGGGCCACACACTAAGGCAGAGGTTAGCCACGACCTCTCCCCCTCTCTCTGTCTTCACCACATGCGGCACAAGGCCACATGACTTCTCTGCCAACCTGACCCCTAAGAGGAACGAGGAGAGGTTGAGCTCTGCCCAGCACGCCTGCTCTGACAGGAGCAGGCACACCACATTGACCCTATAAGGACCAAAGGGACAGCTGTAACACCCTAGGTGTTAAGCAAAAACTAAAACTGGTCATGTCATCATCATGCACAATGCACCATGTTTAGTAGATCACCATGTGATGCATCCAATAAAATAATATTTAATTACTTTGTTATAATGCATTGCTATGATGTAATGAGCTCAAATAAAAAATCCTTTCAAGGTACTTTGTGACCTTTTATTTTTTAATTCCATTAAAATACATGTGTTTATGCCTTAATAAACTTGGCAGTGTAATTAGTGTAATTACACTAGGAACAAGTGTGGGGCATGATCCCAAGTCCAACTAATTAAAAATGGAGTCCCAACTTTGAAAGTATAATGAAATTTCAATACTTAAGCTCTTTTGATTAAGTGTTAGAATGGATTTATAAGTTCAATTTTGAGAGCTCAATTAAAATGATTTTTTGCTAAATAAATTGTCTCAACTTTTGGAACTATTGGTTAGTAAAAAGTTTGTACTATGAGATGGTGAAAATAGTTGAGTGGTTTATTCACTAATTAATCATCAACTAAATCCATAAAGATGCGAATCCAATTACTTTTGAAACCTACTAGTGAAACATGCATGTTTTAGCTTTGAAACATGAATGTTTCATATGTAGACCTAATCTAATCCTACTTCTATCTCTTGCCCTATTCAGTTTCAGTTCTTGGTTCTTTAAGCAAAGTTGTAGTGTTTGAGGTGCTGAACAACTTTCCTTTTTTGGAGCATCTCCTAATTCTTCCTCTGTCCTGCTCTAATCCATCATTTTGCTGCTGTTTCTATTGAAACATGGAAACATGTTTCATGTTTCATTTCTCTGTTAGATGGAGGCTGTAGCTCGGCACCTTCTGCTTGCCACCACCGAGCATGCCACGCCGCTTGCCCATGCTTGGCCACGCAACAGCTTCGCCACCGCCTTGGGAAGCAGCTGCTGGCCATCTTGAAGCCACCTGCCACCTCTTCTTCTCCTACTTGAGCCATAGAGCACCCCTCCGTTCTTCTCCTTCCACCCGATGCCATCGCCACCGTGAGCAACTCAAGCTCCAATTCGCCCTCCACACTCTACCAATCCCAAATTCCATTTGTCACCATGTCTGCCACCAATCTGTGCCCCGATTAAGTCCACCAGAGCTACTCCTCCCCATTTGAGCAAGCCGCGTGGGGTCAGCTTCCTCATCGGAGGTCACCGCGCCGCCGTGAGCCCCCTCTGTGCGGCCAGTGCACCACAGACCCTTTTCTAATCCATTTTGTTCATGTTTTATGCTCCTCAAGGTCCCTTGTTGCTCATCGGCTCACCTTTTTCTTCAGCGCACAAGCAGATGCGATGGAACGCGTCCTCGCCACCAGAGAACACCACCGAAGCCGCCATCTTCGATGACCACCATCAACCACCATCTTCCAGAGCCAACCAGCCGCTGTTCGTAAAGCTAGGTGAGCTCGTGAGTGCGCTAGTGAAGTAGGTTTAGACGCTACCATGCCCTATAGGCTAGGACGTCATGTAGTCATCGTGCACCGCTCGCCCATGCCGCCATGGCCATGGTGAGTGACCTTCATGCTCGAATTCATCTGATTTACCCCTCGGATGGGTACGCGAGGTAGAGAGGAATGTTCTGATGCTCTTAGTAGCATCAGAGGCATGCTTTGGTGCGGAGCCGACCTCGTCAGAGTTCCACCAAGCCGCCATGCTCGCCAGTAAGGAGCCATGGTGTTCTAAGTTGTTTGGTTCGCTAGGAGAGGACTTAGTGGAGCAGAAGGGAGAGGAATAGGGAGATAGCACGACCGGAGGAGCCACCGTTCGTTGGAGCTGTCATCGCCGTCGTTGCCATGCCGCTGGAGTTGTGGGTGCGCTCACCATCGTTCACCAAAGAAGGAAAAAGGTGTACCAGGGAGTGCGAAAGGGAGAAGCGATGACAGCTGCATCCTTGGCTTCATTGGATTGTTCACCGGCTATGAACTCCGGCTGGCCGGAGTACCCTCACCATCGGAGGCGGGAGCAGAGGAAGGGGAAAGGAGAGAGCGAGTTAGGCCAACTCGGCCTTGGGCCTTGGCTTCGGCCTAGGCCGGCTTGGGCTAGGAGAAGAGAAAAGGGAGAGAGAGAGAGAGAGAGAGAGAGCAGCTAGGCCGAGGCCGCAGCCAGGCCGCCAGCGTCGCTGGACCGGGCCAAGAGAGGGAGAGTAAAGAAAGTTTTCCTTTTCTATTTTCTAGAAAGAATTAAATACTAAATCTTGTAAATTTCATAACTAAATAAATAATGGTGATAAAATTGTGAAACTTTGTGAGTAAGCTATTGTTAGTATGTTTAACATAGGAAAAATATAAATCTAAGAAAAACAGTAAGTTTTGGGTGACTAAAAATTACATGTTTTAATTAAGAAATATAACTTCCATGATTTTCATAGATCAAAATATAACTCCAAAATTCATGAAAATTTATGCGCAACCTTAATCTACTGTTGTGAAGCTACACAAAAAGTTTGGTACTGTTTTGAGTTAAAATAATTGTTTCACTTAAGAAGGCTTGATTTATGAATTAATAAAATTATGAAAATGATTTCAAAGATATCATTAAGATGATGATTTGTATTTTTGGATTGATTGTGGACATTGGAATATTTTACCCTACTATTCCAAGGCAATGGAAATTGATTGATTAAATATATGCTTCTTCATGATAGTATCTACTTGCTTAAGAGAATAACTACCTTTTAATTATGAGGTGTTGATAGTTGCTATAAGAGAAGTATTTAACTTACTTTTAGTAAATGATAGATAGATGTTAATGAACCTATTTAACTCTTAGATGCAACCTCTTGGGTAAAAAGTGAAATGTTTTATGATAACTGCTTGTAACTATACCGTGAAGGAAAGTTGTACTCAAGTAGATAACTAATGTTTATCATTTCTAAATGTCCCTTTTATGTTATGCCATGTTAGCATCATTCTTAAGTATGCATCCTCTTAACGTATAGTGAACGAAAGTGGAGACCCGTTAGTTGAGCAGACCTCTAAGGTGGGTGTTCACTCAGAGGGTGTTGAGTTGGAGAGTGGGGTTAATCTTGAAACCACTGACAACCCCGACACTACAGGCAAGCCCCGGAGCATAAACCATCCCTTGTGTTTTATAAAATGTTTCTCACATAAGCCTTATGAATGTTGCATTTAAGTATCAGGAGTTGTATGATAAACTTTGTTGCATGACTACCTTGTTTGTCCTTACTTACCCATGGTACCTATGTTTAAGTAATATTTGTTAAAATGCTTAGTGTTGCTTAGATATAAATGCTAGAGGTAGGTTTTGCTAAATTTAAAGATGAACCTAAAGTATGAGGATGATCATGTTTTATAAATCTAGACCGGGCAGAATCTTAGCTTGCGCCCAGTTTGAGGCTAGGCATAGTGACCCCGTTCGTGTTGGTTAAGGACCGTTCGTTGTACGGCCTGTTTGTGATCATGATTTGTAGTACTGGCCACATACTCTGGTAAGCCTAGCATCTAGGCTATTCCTTTATGGGGAACGATAACTGCACACTAGGAGTGGAGAGATGGCGAGAGTATCGTGTAACACACTCCTGTGAATCCGTCAGGGATGAACGACACAACAAAGTGGGTACTGTGCTCTCGGGTAGCGTTGGACCGGTTCTCGTAATGGAGGATCCAAGTGAGGGTTGATGTATACATGCACGGGTCTGGACCTAACCCTGTATATGTTGTGTGGTAAGGAAACCCCAGCTGGGCCAAACCGATTTGAATCGCCGCAGCTTCTCGGTGAAGAAGACTTGATCAACTGTCCTGCATCGTAGCTAATCAACTGGAACTTTAGTTATGAGATCATATTGTGATGGTTTATTAAGAAGTGCTTGGAATTAGAATAGATGCTAATGATAGTTCTTAATATCAATTGGAAGTATAAAACTTGGAAAGTAAGGATCCACTTTAGTGTAGTTTTCCACAAAAGTATTCTTGATCTTGCTACAAACTCACCTTGATTGCCCTTACCTTGCATATCCTTGGAATCTTTCCTATTCGTCGGTTAAGTCTTGTTGAGTACCCTCAAGTACTCAGGGTTTATTAAACCCTTATTGCAGGTGAACAACATGAGCAGGCTGGCACTAGCCTCTGCTATATGTTGGTTCCCGAGGAAGAGTCCTAGCAGTGAGAGTGTTGAAGTGCACCCTTGGGCAGGGTGAAGTTCTTTTGGATATGTAATCTAAGTACCTCTTTTGCTACCCACTGCCTGTATGGCAAAACTATGGTTTGTAATAATAATGGTTTGTAAGAACTTAATACTGGTTTGTAAACTTATGTTATTGTAAGACTTCCGCTATACTCTGATGTAATAAAATTGTATATTATGTATCACTGTTGTAATCCTACAATGCTACTATAATTGATCCTGCTCGAAAGACGAAACATGGATGATTCGGGTTTCCTGAGGACACCCGACAGACTATCGAGTTATAGGGCACTCATGTGCTATTACCAAAGGTCTAGAAGACAATGGTAAGCATGTGTGGGCCATATGACTCAGGAGGTTCTGCCACAACAGCAGTCACCTCGGCCCGGTCAGACGCCATGCCGGTGCCATGCAGTGGAGACAAGATGAGCGGTGATGGCCAGTATAGTGACCCACCGTCCAAATACAACCTGAAAAGACACATGTACGACTCCACCCACTACGGGGTGGGATCCATGATGGTGGCCTTGACTTAGAGGCCATCCAAGCCAACAAGGGCCACGACCCTGGAGCCTAAGATTGTAGCCACCAACTCCATAGATAGCAAGATGAACGATGACCTAGGGGTGTCCACCAACTCTTGTATGACACCCCTAGGAGATTAGGAGGTGGTGATGAAGGCCACGGCAAAGACCACATCGCGCAGGACGGCTAGCGAAACACCATCATGCCCATAGTGTCACCATGATAAGCACTATGGCACGATGTCACACCATGCTATGACATGGGCATAAGACCATGATGACATCCATGCCTAGGCGTGCACCACAAGATGACATTACTTGCAAGCCAAGTTAGCTAGGTTCCCTCACTTAGGCTCACAACCCCTCAGTCAGGACAACCTCCATCTTTGTATGTGACCTGGCCCCAGACTCTATATAAGGGCAGCCAGGGCACCCCTCTAGACAGGATATTTGGACTCTCGAAGCCCTCATTCGGGCAGTTAGTCTCCTAGCTCTAGCTCTCCTACCTCTTCCACCATTCTTTCACCCCCATTGTAAGAACTTCAGAGCATTCAAGTGAGAAACATGCACTTGATCATTCTAAGACTGGATATAGGGCTCTAACCCGAACTAGTATAATTCCTCGTGTCTTTTGGATGCTATCATCGTCTTCCTAGAGTAGTGTAGCATTCATATAAATTCACTAGTCGGTTTAAAAACAACAATAGTCCTCGACCGCTTCCACAGCGGCTAGAGGGCAAGATGCCCCCCTAGAGGGGGTCAACCCGGGTGAATTTGAAGCAATGACTCAAACACAGGGAGAGATGGTCAAGAGGTTCTGCACCATTGATAAGAGCCACTCGAGGCCCATCTCCTCCCTGACCCTATCTCTTTGGTGGCCTCGAGCCTGTCTAAGAGCTGACCCAAAATAAGGTTCCCTACATGCGACGCTTGGTCACAAACATGGTAGGTCACTCTGCACGTGGACCTAGGGGCTTGTTGGCCATCCTGGTCATGGCATGACTGAATGGTGCCTACTCACGTGTGATCATGCGCTACACCGTGTGGTTAGGATTGCAGAGCATCACTCTGCGTCTGGATCCGGAGAGCAATAGACCTCCTCGGTTTCCCCATGACTTAATGTGTGCGATCATGCGCTGCGGCACACTGGCTCGTCCCTTAAGGGTTTATGGGGCCCATTCTAGGGCAGACTCTGCATTGGCATGGTTCAAATCCTTGAACACCTCCACATAAATAGCCTCTTAGCCTGAGTCCATCCTATACCTTGTTCTTGCTTCCGATGGCTCTTCGAGGTCGTGGGCAACAAGGACCTCTTCCGATGGCTCTTCGAGGTCGTGGCCAAAACGGCTTCGACAATAGAACGCTCGCCCCTGTGGGCAGAATGAACATCTAGATGTGCCATGGGGTTTCCCGTTGCTACTAGGGCCTATCGTTGTGGAGTTTGAACTCAAGCTAGCATGGGAACTAGTTCTACATCCTCGATGATGAGCTGCCACCCTGCTTTCCTTCTCCGGCGTGCCCCTGATGAAGTCAGCCTCCTAGAGCTAGGGTTGCAACCTGAGGCAGTCAGCGAAGGTGATGGAGATTTTGGAGATCCTTGAGGGCTAGCATCGGCCAGCCTAAATGGGGTCAGAGTCCTCTAGACCATGGTTGAGCAGTGGGTCCAGCCACTAAAGCAGTGGGCACACCTACTATGCGATTGCACTAGGGTCAAGGATTTGACCCATGAGGTTGTGGGGGAGCTTGAGGCTGATGTGATCGCATAGCAAGTGGCTGGGCTAGTTGGCTCTAGGACCATCGTCATGGCTGGAAGCACCGTCGAGGTGTTCTCGACGAGTCATCGTCCTAACCTGGTCAGTTGCCTTTTCCCATGTGCCTTTCTCCATTTGGGGTTGTTGCTCACCGTATGGGTTTTGTTGTGGGTCGTATCTGTAGCCTGTACCATCGTTCTACTCCTGCTTCCACCTACCCCAACCCAGAGGCGCTAAGCACACTGCCCAGGAGAAGGCGACAGTCGACGAAAGGAAGTGCCTATGGATGAAGAGGTCACGAGAGAAGGCAGAGCGTCAGGGGCATGGGGCCTCGCTGCTCGACGACGATGATGATGATGAAGACGAGGACACTGGGGATGACAAGAAGGACCTAGAGGTCCTCCATGCATCCCCGATGTCTTCAAGAAGTCTGGTGATGGGGCCGGGTTGAGCGGTGCCGGTAGCACGGTGCGCGCCGTGGACAAGGATGGCGCCATGCGAGAGCACTCGGCTTTATCGCCACCACAGGGTCTGAGACCAAAGTGCTCCCGCACCATTGATGATGTGGCCAAAGTTCCTTCTCCTCAGTCCCTATTGGCCCCTCCCTAGCAAGTCTCGAGATGCCCAACTATAAGAGGGGCGCTGAAGATGCGTCCACGGTGAATGCTAGGCTCGAGACGGGCGGCGAGAGTTGCCCCACTGTTTTGGAGGTGCTTGAGGGGAAGGATCGAGGCCTCATCCCGCACCTTTTTTTTGGTGTGGAACTTGAGTGTCCTGTGCCCTTGGCTCTCCGTTTGGAGCTATCCAAGTCCAAGGAAGCGAGGGTCGCTAGAGGTCATGGCATAGAGGAGGGTGACACCGCCGATGCAGCTGGGGATGTGTGGCAAGACCACCCAAATTATATGGCCCATGTGCACCTATCATTGTCCTAAAGACCTCTGACTACTGCACACGAGAGCCAGATAATTTCAGTAGTTTGTCGGGTGTCCTCGGGAACCCTAAATCATTCACTTATTACAACTCATATAAGATTAACAATGGAGTTGCCACAACATTACAACATTTGGTACAAAAATAAATTACATCAGAGTGCGAAAGACTAATAACATTAGGTTACAGAACATGTTCCAGTAAAAACTTTAACTTTAAGTTTCAAAAGATGAGTAGAACTGCGGAAGCAACTTAGTAAAGCATTCTAATGTAGAAGGGACAACTAGATCATGTCGAGCCCACTGAAATGACCTCAATTAGTAGCATAAGTTAGAACCTGCAACAGGGGTTAACAAACCCAGAGTACTTGAGGGTACTCAACAAGTCTTACTCGATTAAAAGAAAAGACTCCTAGGGTATGAAAGCTTAAGGGAAGTTCTAGAGCAAGAATAACTTTTGCAGAAAAGCTTACTATATGTGGATCCTTACTTTCAAGGTTTTACCTTCATATTAAGTCATTATCGTATCCACTTTGCACCTGATCTAAATCAATGACTTCTTTAATCACCTCATCTCATGTTCATCTCTTATCCACAAGTAACCATGTTCCGTTGATTAACTACGACGCAGGTAAGTTGATCGAGTCTTCTTCTTCGAGAAGCAGTGGTGATTCGAATTGATTTGGCCAAACAAGGTTTCCTTACCACATGACATATGCAAGTCCTGGACCTACATATATCAACCTTCACTCGGATCCTCCAAAATGATAATGGGTTTGTGCCACCCGAGAGCACAGACTCCACCTCCCTATGCCATCCCTGATGTTTTTGTAGGGTGGGTACACGCTGCTCTCGCCATCTCTCCACTCCCAGTGCACAGTTATCCTTTCTCAAAATGGAATAGCTAAGGTATTAGGCTTAGCAGGGCTTAGCAGAGTATGTGGTTAGTACTATAAGTCACGATCACAAGCGGGCCTACAACGATCGGTCCTCAATCGGCACTGGTAGGACGAGCATGACTAGGCAAACCTGTCTGCCCAAGAACACTTACCATAACATCAAGTCCCACCCAGTCTCTCAATTTAAACATCATCATTTTCATGGTATTCTCAGGCCCATAAGCCGAGCCGAGAAGAACAAAGGTAAGTTCTATTTCCCTTGAATGATGAAACCGTCATTCGACTTCTATGGAAGTCTAAGCACTACTAAGCTTTAGAGATATTGACCTATTCATACTAGCAGGATGCAATTAAGGATACCTGAACCTCAAGATAATCATGCAGCAATGGTATTCGACCAACTCCTAATTACTTATTGCACATCACACAAGACTTAAGGGGTAATAAGGATTTGTAAATACTAAGAGAGGGTTTATGCTCCAGGGCTTGCCTGCATTGCAGAGAAGGTAAGTTTCCACGAAAAGATCCAGAAGTCAGAATTGGCACCAACACCAGGTGCATGAACCTTCTCCAAAACTTGGTCAACACGAATCTTCTCCCTCTCGTATGCACTACATGTAATAAATGATGCTTGTTTAACATGATGAAATGCATGCCATGATGCATGATGAATGACACACAAGTGCATGGATGGACCTAAACAAACTGAAGAAAGTTGATGTAACACCCTGAAATTTTGAAGAAATGAAAAATAGGAAAAATATGATTTTTATATTTATTTTTGTGAAGCATGTAAATTTAGAATAAGAATATGAATTTAAAATCAAATATAAGAGTAGAAACATGTTTGTGCACTCATGCTGTTGCATTTAAATTTTGTGATGAATGCTTTAAATCAAATTCAATTTGGATTTGAAAATTCTTTGAAATTTAGCTTTGAAAAATTAGAAAAAGAAAAAGGAAAGGAATTTCTTTTCTTCTCGGGCCGTTTTCTCCTACCGCAGCCCACAGCTCGGCCTGCCTCCCCGCGCGCGGCCCGCTCACTTCCGCGCCCCGCTTCCCGCTTGGGCCGAGCCCAGCCAGCGGCCTGGCTCGCGCGAGCATGCGCCTTCCTTCCCTCTCCGTCGCTGACGACGCGGGTCCACAAGTCAGGACCGCCTCCCTCCTCAAGCCGTCGGCAACGGCACCTTCCAAAAACATCACCGATCGAATTTCCCCCTTCAATCTCTTCTTTCCTTGTTTAGAGCACCACCAGGCTATAAAAGCCGGATGCCGCACCCCTCCGCTCCATCTTGCACCGAAGCAGAGGACCGACGTCGTCCCGAGGAGGCCACGCTCAAGCCGTAGCCCTAGCCGTCCGCCTCTCCAAGCCGCACGCCTCCCTCGGTTCATTCTCGGCTCCGTTTTCGCGTGAGGTGAGATCGCCGTGCTTCGTTCTTTCTCCCGGTACCTTCTACTTGTTGAATGATGCCCGGAAGCGAGGTATAGCATGCTCCGGCCATGGCGCCGCCGCGGGATGTCGCCGTCGGGCCCTGTTCCGGCCGGAGCGCCGCCGGCTCCCTCCCCGATCCAATCTGGATCGTTGATTTTGAATCCAACGGCTGTTATTTAAAGATACCGGTTCGCCTGTGAAACTTGCTAAAGAGCCCCTGAAGTTTTTAAGTTCTTAACCCGCAGTCCAAAGCGTATTCCCGGTTTACGTTTTCTTTTCTGTAAAGCGTATTTTGATCGCGTAACTTCCGAAAATACGTTTTGATTTGTTGAAAGCGTATTTCGTTTCAGCAATTGAAAAATACGTTTTCTGATATTTACAGTTTTGCCACTGAGTTTGTTTTAGTCATAAATTATCCGTTTTAACTCCGATTTGACCCGTTCAAATTGCGTTAGATTCGTATTTGCGAGCTCTACATGATGATAGAACTGTACAGTAGGTTTGAGATAATTTATTTTCGAGTTTATATTAAAGTAATTATTTATCTATAGGAAATCTTAGAAAATTCATAATTTGTACGTTTTAAATCCAAATTTCGTGATCTTTATGTCTATGTGATCGTAGTAATGTGTAGAAGAGTTTGACAAACTTGTTATACTGTTAGTGTTACTGTTGGTTAGGTTTTCTATCTTTAAGTTCCGATGTGAGATTTAATCTATTACTTTAATAAAGTAAATCTTGTTTAAATCATATCTTCTACGTTTAGATCCGTTTTAGCTCATTTGAGTTGCGTTAGATTCATAGCAACGAGATCTACGCGTTAGTGATAGTATTTACCATATTATTAATTCTGAAATTTTATGGTTTAAATCATATCTTGATTAATAATTATGCAACTGGGTTTTGTAAATAAAATATGATTTGTTTTACTTTAGTTTTATAATTTGAATCTAAATTTGACTTAATTCCGTATATAGTATTTATAAAATATTTTATATATGTTATTATATAATTAAAACTCATGAAACTAATAGTTTTATATTTTCTCCTATGAGCAAATCTTTCGGTAGATGTATCTTTTCAACCGTAGCTCTGATTAGTGTGCTTTTCGCGCCTATGTGTTCATAGCAATGCGTAGAACCTCTTTAAAATCTTTTCATATATTGTTTCATATGTTTGGTGTACTGTTCTAATTTAGATCTATTGTTTGCTTCGTGTATGATTGCTCGATGCGTGTGTGGTGATTTATTGATCAAGTCCAGTCGGTGAGATTTACGTGGAGATTCAAGAAGCTATTAATTGAAGATTTGGATCAGAGAAAGAATCTCAATTTAAGTCCAGTCGGTGAGATTTACGTGGAGATTCAAGAAGCTTGTTAGAGGTATTCCTTCATGGCGTAAGAACGGCTTGACGAATCGGGTATAGTGTGGCCTCTATCCTTATGTGTATAGGCTGCGCGTTATTGTGCCATTTGGAAGGGGGGCTCTACATCTGTTTGTCGAGTGAATCTAATGGCCCTAACTTGTTAGACGAACCTTTGAAAGACTTCATAGTGAACCCTGCCGACCTTCCTTGGAAGTGGGTCAAGAGATTAGCTACCTCGGGCGAAAGGGTAAATCACGACTCACAGTGAAAGTGTACAACCTCTGCAGAGTGTAAAACTGGTATATCAGCCGTGCTCACGGTCACGAGTGGCCTTGGACCCTTACAGAATAAATGATGAACACTGATGGTAATAATAATACTGATGATATTAAAGCTCACTAATGATTATTGTTTCTTGCTATACATTATTCTTGTTTACATGATCATGAGGTTATTTGGGATTGTGGTAAACTTGTTGCTACTCAACTGCTAAAAAGATGACTCACTAAAAGCTATTGCAGTAAACCCGTGTCAAACCTTTTGAGCCTCATGAACCCTATGATATATTTGCTGAGTTCGACATGGACTCACTCTTGCTATTTCCCCACATCTCAGGAAGGGTACCAGACTGTTAGATTCTGGAATTGTTAGGCTTGTGATCAACCAGTTAGTTTGATCCTGGAGTGAAGGTTACACCCGGTGTTCGGAGTTGTCTTTCCGCTGTGTTACTCTTTAAGGTATATTTTATACTATTGTGTTATGTATATTAAGCATTTGTCTCTTGATATTACACTTATCTGTGGCTATATGTGAGATTTGTCTTCTTTATTTCACATATGGTGTATGTCTGGTTTTGTCCTTAAAACCGGGTGTGACAGATTGGTATCAGAGCAATGCTGACTGTAGGACGCAAGCCTAGTTAGAACTGGACGTTTAGCATGTTCTCATTGTTGCCTATTTCTTGCTTCTCTTTAACTTTGTTATTTTCTCAAAGTTATGCTTAATTCTATCCCTGTTCTGTTATAAAAACCTTGTCTCTATTTTGAACCTTTTCTCTTTGTCTATTAGACGGCTCGTGACAAGAAGACTGTGGATTTCAAAGGTTAAGAGTACTGAATTGTGTCGCTCTTGCTCACTTTTGACAAGAAACCATTAGCGATGCAAAACCAATTACTAGAAGAAATGGCTCAACATGGGAATTTTCAACGATGCTTATCTCAAGGTCAAGCCAACATATCTAAGGGGTCAGAGAAGATACAAGTAGTAGAAGCTTGGAAGAATATGAAATCTAATAAAGATGTTGATAATAAGGCATTTGGAGAGCAGGAACAATGTCACTGCTGTAAGCATTATGGTTTTCCCTGTCTTCGAAACGAGTCTAATAAGGGGAAAGTCAAGGTGGATCCAAATTTTGCGATCAACATGGACAAGAAGAGAAAGGCAATCTCATTAGAACCACTTGTGGAAAGCAATCAGCAAGCAAGTTATACTACATTGTCACATGCAGCCCTGATCCCCTGTCAAACAAATCCAAACCCTGAAGAGTTAGAAGCCCCTCCCGCTAAAACTACTCCCCATGAAGTAGTCATAGATGGATGGACAATTACTTATAAGGAGTATCAACCTCGAAAGGCCAAACAAGCTAGGAAACAAGCCAAAGGGACGAAGGTGAATTTTTATGGCCAGCAAGATAGCAACATACCAAACAACAGTTCTGTAGAGTATGACATCACAAAAGATCCAGCTAATAGAAAGTGTTATCATTGCCAGCAGGAAGGACATTATATCAAATCTTGCCCACAGAAGAATCAACAACAGCAAGACCCAGGACAGGATGTCCAAAAGGAGCATGTGCAGGGAAATAAATTAAAGAGAAATTACATCCATGGAAGGTTGAAACATGTGGATATTTCCACCATTCCTGGAGCTAAGGAGGTCGTGTTTGGATCAATTCCAGTAAGTTTAGGAAATGCCAAGGTTTTGTTTGACCCCAGTGCCTCACATTCGTTTATATCTAGACAATATGTAAAAGATCATAACATACTTATGCTTCCAAGGGGGAAAACAGTTATGGTTGAAACTCCAAGAGGTGAAATAAAGGCAGACCGCGTATGCCCAAAAGTTAGTCTGGACATAAAGGGGGTAAATTTTAAGGTAAACCTCAATGTTTTGGAATTAATGGGCATTGATGTTATCCTTAGAATAGACTGGTTATCTACTTGTAAAGGAGTGATTGAGTATGCCCAATGTTCAGTGTTTCTAACTACACTTTCAGGAGAAAGGATTAAGTATGAGGGTATTAAATCTATACCTGAGGGATGCCAGGTTGACCCATCTTAAGGTATGAGTTATAAGAATGGTAAAGAGGGATGCAGAGATTCAGATGTCCATATGAAGCAATAAGGAATGTAAGAGACATTATCTACTCTGGATGCTGCTACAATCACACCATGTTTAAGGAATAGGAGTTGTGTCCCGTGTAATAAAACCGTTAGTAGCCAAGTTGAGTCGTCTTAATGTGTGGCTAATGAACATTTAAGTGTTTAGTTGCTTTGTGCTTATGTTTATGCTTGAGTTGGAATTTTGTAATGAGTGGAATGATCTCGTGGGTTTTGACCATGATTTCATTTAGTTTATATGTATAAGGTATAAGGATTAATGAAATAAATAGCTGGGTTTTGGTTATCTCCTGCTTTCTATATCTTGTCTTTCGGAGCAGCTTGTCTTTATCAACTTATATCTCTGTTCTTGAAATACAAAAAAAAATCATGAGAGAATTCTGGACAAGAGTGGACTTCAACATCTCTCTTTAAATGCAAGAACTACCCTCATAGCTATTTTGGATTGGGAGATACAAAAATCATAAGACGATGCAACTGTGCTGTCTGAAACCTGGAACAGAATCTGTTATGTGTTGTTTTCGGTCAAGTTAGCTGCAGAATCTGGAAAAGTGTTCTATAAGTAAGTTGTAGAGAATTTTATAAGCTTTCCATCGGTGTAAACTACAGCTTCATTGGATTAACAGAATGAGAGTTACAGCTGTTTTACTGCACTGCTGATTTTTTTTGCTCGTGAGAAATTTCAGATTTCTTGTTCTTACCCATACACAAGAGTATCATTGGGATGTCAGAACACTTTTATGCTAAGTAGCTCATCTAGAAGGAGGGTTCAAGCTACCCTATTTGGTGTCCCTTATTTTAAGGGGGGTAGCCAATGTAAGGAAGGATTATTAAGATTGAACTCTTTAGTTGGAAGTATTGGTTAGTCTCCATGATTTAGTTGCCACTCTTGAGCAAAACTGTCCTGTGAACAAGGTTGATAATTTTGGATCCATGGAGACAAGAGTTGTCCTTTTGGATAGTTCATGATTATGATCATCTATACTTGCTCGTGATTGCTGATGTTGGTCACTTGATGACAGGAAGTGTAGTGTCTCATGACTCAGGAGCCATATATGACGTCTCGCACTAATATGTGGGAAAAGATTGATGTTTCTGCCATTGAAGGATGTTATGGGTATGATGAAGCCGAGCACTATCAAAACAACAATGTTGAAGAGCAAGTTGGGAAGTGAACTAAGTCAGAATCCACAACAACGAAAGCGAAAAAGGAAAGCCCATAAGAAGCCTGTTCAAGGAAGCAAAGCGCAGCAAAAACTATGTCAATGGAAGACTGAGCAATGTGGATATGGATAAAATTCATGGAGTTACCAAAGTAGTGGGAGGTTATATTCAAGTAAGCTCAGTACAAGTTTTTGCTTTATTGGACTCTAGTGCTTCGTATTCTTTCATTTCCGCCGACATGGTAGAGACGTGCAAGATGGTGAAGTGTCCAATGAGGAGGCCTTTGCTAGTTCAAACTCCAGTGGGAGAAATGCAGGCAGATCAGATATGTTTGAATGTTAGTCTTGTCATAAACAAAGAAAAATTCACCGCAACACTCATTGCGTTGGAGTCACTTAAAATTCGCGTGGTTCTTGGTAATGGATGGCTCTGTGCACACAAAGGAGTGATTCATGGTACTCGGTGCACAATGCTCTTAACAACACCGTCAGGGAAAAGAATTGAGTATCAAGGTGGTCGACTTTTACCTGAGGGAGATGAGAATGATCAATTAGAAGATAGGTACACCAAGGATAGTAAAGTGGACCATGAGTTTACTGGAGTCATAGCAGAGGAACAAATAACTTTGGAGAAGCTTTTAAGTTCGTTTAGATCAAGAGACCTCAGGCAAATGTTTGAAGGAGTATAAGAAAAGGTTGAAGTAAAACCCAAGTATTAGCTTTGTCAGATCCAGACAAGAGCTTCATATCTACAATAATGCACCTTATCAAGGTGTGGGATGTGTCCTTATGCAAGAAGAAAAATATAGTACCTTGTTCATTAAGTTAACTAAGGAAGTGTGGGTTGAATTACCTAACGTGTTATCTGGAGTTTTCCACTATGGAGTACTGTCTTTTGGAAGGAAAGCGACATATAGGAGGGTCACAAGAATCTACAGGACATCTTTGCTAAGTTGGTCTTGAATTTGTGTTATCCTCGTTGGAATGAAATGGATTAGGACTTGGAAAAGTGCTATTACTTGGAGAAGTAAAAGTCGCAGCCGATACCCTTAGCAATGGAGAATAATGCTAAGAAGGTTCGGGTGACATCAAGGATTAAGAATCGTATTCCAAATTTGAGCAACTTGACCAGAATCATTAATGTTTTGAAGGTTGGTAGTAGAAATTCTTTCTGACTAAGAGATTCGTTAGGCTCTGTTGGAAGATAAGTATTTTAAGGAAGAAAATTTATATTATAGGAAAGGTGCCTAGTGATTGGAGATACCAGAGTATTGTTTGGAGCATTTGTCAAAAATCTTGGAATTAGTTACATGTATGTAAAGTAAGACGGAATTCTTATCAAGACGATGGAACTACACGATGAAGTAAAGAACAATCTAGAGACGAACTATCCCTATCTCTTTTGCCATCATCTTCCGAATCTCGGGACGAGATTCATCTTAAGGGGGGTAGAATTGTAACACCCTGAAATTTTGAAGAAATGAAAAATAGGAAAAATATGATTTTTATATTTATTTTTGTGAAGCATGTAAATTTAGAATAAGAATATAAATTTAAAATCAAATATAAGAGTAGAAACATGTTTGTGCACTCATGCTGTTGCATTTAAATTTTGTGATGAATGCTTTAAATCAAATTCAATTTGGATTTGAAAATTCTTTGAAATTTGGCTTTGAAAAATTAGAAAAAGAAAAAGGAAAGGAATTTCTTTTCTTCTCGGGCCGTTTTCTCCTACCGCAGCCCACAGCTCGGCCTGCCTCCCCGCGCGCGGCCCGCTCACTTCCGCGCCCCGCTTCCCGCTTGGGCCGAGCCCAGCCAGCGGCCTGGCTCGCGCGAGCATGCGCCTTCCTTCCCTCTCCGTCGCTGACGACGCGGGTCCACAAGTCAGGACCGCCTCCCTCCTCAAGCCGTCGGCAACGGCACCTTCCAAAAACATCACCGATCGAATTTCCCCCTTCAATCTCTTCTTTCCTTGTTTAGAGCACCACCAGGCTATAAAAGCCGGATGCCGCACCCCTCCGCTCCATCTTGCACCGAAGCAGAGGACCGACGTCGTCCCGAGGAGGCCACGCTCGAGCCGTAGCCCTAGCCGTCCGCCTCTCCAAGCCGCACGCCTCCCTCGGTTCATTCTCGGCTCCGTTTTCGCGTGAGGTGAGATCGCCGTGCTTCGTTCTTTCTCCCGGTACCTTCTACTTGTTGAATGATGCCCGGAAGCGAGGTATAGCATGCTCCGGCCATGGCGCCGCCGCGGGATGTCGCCGTCGGGCCCTGTTCCGGCCGGAGCGCCGCCGGCTCCCTCCCCGATCCAATCTGGATCGTTGATTTTGAATCCAACGGCTGTTATTTAAAGATACCGGTTCGCCTGTGAAACTTGCTAAAGAGCCCCTGAAGTTTTTAAGTTCTTAACCCGCAGTCCAAAGCGTATTCCCGGTTTACGTTTTCTTTTCTGTAAAGCGTATTTTGATCGCGTAACTTCCGAAAATACGTTTTGATTTGTTGAAAGCGTATTTCGTTTCAGCAATTGAAAAATACGTTTTCTGATATTTACAGTTTTGCCACTGAGTTTGTTTTAGTCATAAATTATCCGTTTTAACTCCGATTTGACCCGTTCAAATTGCGTTAGATTCGTATTTGCGAGCTCTACATGATGATAGAACTGTACAGTAGGTTTGAGATAATTTATTTTCGAGTTTATATTAAAGTAATTATTTATCTATAGGAAATCTTAGAAAATTCATAATTTGTACGTTTTAAATCCAAATTTCGTGATCTTTATGTCTATGTGATCGTAGTAATGTGTAGAAGAGTTTGACAAACTTGTTATACTGTTAGTGTTACTGTTGGTTAGGTTTTCTATCTTTAAGTTCCGATGTGAGATTTAATCTATTACTTTAATAAAGTAAATCTTGTTTAAATCATATCTTCTACGTTTAGATCCGTTTTAGCTCATTTGAGTTGCGTTAGATTCATAGCAACGAGATCTACGCGTTAGTGACAGTATTTACCATATTATTAATTCTGAAATTTTATGGTTTAAATCATATCTTGATTAATAATTATGCAACTGGGTTTTGTAAATAAAATATGATTTGTTTTACTTTAGTTTTATAATTTGAATCTAAATTTGACTTAATTCCGTATATAGTATTTATAAAATATTTTATATATGTTATTATATAATTAAAACTCATGAAACTAATAGTTTTATATTTTCTCCTATGAGCAAATCTTTCGGTAGATGTATCTTTTCAACCGTAGCTCTTATTAGTGTGCTTTTCGCGCCTATGTGTTCATAGCAATGCGTAGAACCTCTTTAAAATCTTTTCATATATTGTTTCATATGTTTGGTGTACTGTTCTAATTTAGATCTATTGTTTGCTTCGTGTATGATTGCTCGATGCGTGTGTGGTGATTTATTGATCAAGTCCAGTCGGTGAGATTTACGTGGAGATTCAAGAAGCTATTAATTGAAGATTTGGATCAGAGAAAGAATCTCAATTTAAGGCAAGTATAGCATGGGATCATCCTTGTTTCCTATTCACCTTTAATATACTTAATTCATGTGCATGTGTTTACCTTGTTACCACTAAGGATATCCTAGTTTTTGTATCTTGTACCTTGACACCCATGGGATATTGCATTGGGTAGTATTTATGCTAGTGCTTAAGATAAATAACCATGATCTGTAACTTGACTAATGGTATATGCAATAAACATTTAAAAGATGCTTTATAGCAACATGGCTCAAGAGGGCTAGAGCATGGGGTATTTTTGGTGCTCTAGTTTCTCTCCATAAGGACTTATCTGTAAGCGAACATCCGGGACTTACAGTACAACTGTGAGGGCTATATGGCTCTGGCTTTAGTCAAGTATGAGGACCTTTTCTAGCTTGTTAGAGGTATTCCTTCATGGCGTAAGAACGGCTTGACGAATCGGGTATAGTGCGGCCTCTATCCTTATGTGTATAGGCTGTGCGTTATTGTGCCATTTGGAAGGGGGGCTCTACATCTGTTTGCCGAGTGAATCTAATGGCCCTAACTTGTTAGACGAACCTTTGAAAGACTTCATAGTGAACCCTGCCGACCTTCCTTGGAAGTGGGTCAAGAGATTAGCTACCTCGGGCGAAAGGGTAAATCATGACTCACAGTGAAAGTGTACAACCTCTGCAGAGTGTAAAACTGGTATATCAGCCGTGCTCACGGTCACGAGTGGCCTTGGACCCTTACAGAATAAATGATGAACACTGATGGTAATAATAATACTGATGATATTAAAGCTCACTAATGATTATTGTTTCTTGCTATACATTATTCTTGTTTACATGATCATGAGGTTATTTGGGATTGTGGTAAACTTGTTGCTACTCAACTGCTAAAAAGATGACTCACTAAAAGCTATTGCAGTAAACCCGTGTCAAACCTTTTGAGCCTCATGAACCCTATGATATATTTGCTGAGTTCGACATGGACTCACTCTTGCTATTTCCCCACATCTCAGGAAGGGTACCAGACTGTTAGATTCTGGAATTGTTAGGCTTGTGATCAACCAGTTAGTTTGATCCTGGAGTGAAGGTTACACCCGGTGTTCGGAGTTGTCTTTCCGCTGTGTTACTCTTTAAGGTATATTTTATACTATTGTGTTATGTATATTAAGCATTTGTCTCTTGATATTACACTTATCTGTGGCTATATGTGAGATTTGTCTTCTTTATTTCACATATGGTGTATGTCTGGTTTTGTCCTTAAAACCGGGTGTGACAGTTGAGTACAACTTTCCTTCGCAATACAACTAAGGTTAGGCTTCACAAAGCATTTTAATTATTTGATTATCAAGTTGATCATGTTCTTATTAAGAAGTAACAAATATCACATTAGATAGGTGAAGCAAAACGAGGACAAGATCACATTAACTTAAGCACTATAGAACGAGTTATCTAACTAAACATCACGTAAACCTATAATGCTAAGATAGCAAAGCATATCAAACCTACATAAACAAACACTTCACTCAACTAGCACATTGGAAGTAAGTGAAGGGTTCCACCTTTATGTCAAACATCTCATGTATCTAGTTATAAGAAACATAACCAAAGTTCTATAACAATTCTAAATATAAAGCATTTTAACATATCATGCAAACATGACTATTTATTAATTAATGAATTGCTCAACATTATAGCAGAACTACAAGATGATTTAGGTATACTAAGTTAATACTAACGAAGCCCTAAGCCAAGACATTGACTCTTAATCAAGAATGAGCTAAAACAATAAACTCTAGGTACACATAGGTTCAGGACAGCAGCACAATAGCTACTTTATTAATCATAACTGAAAATCTAGACATCCAACAAAAGTGATCCTAGACTTTCTGAAAAGCTTAGGAAATTACCTACAACTTTGTTATAATTAACCAAAATGATTTAACAGCTATCAAGGCCAAACTACACAAAGAAACAACTCTGTCCAGACTTGGAACAGAATCAGGCATCAAACTTTAAACAGCTGTAACCAAAGTTCTTGATCACCAAGAGTAGTGCTCCTTAACATTTAGGAAAGATTATGAAAAGTACTACAACTTTTTAGTTGTTACCAAAAGGTGATTCAAAGGTTAACTAAGCCATAAAGCATCATGTATCAGATCTGCACAGGAAATAAACAGAAACTGATAGGGAACTTGTAAAATCTATAACTCTTAAACCAGCAGGCCTAAAATCATGAAATTCTAAGACAATCAATAAATGAAAGTTATCTACAACTTTTATATTCAACACATTCACAGAAAACATGATTTGATTCATGGAAACAGCCACTCAACAGAAACTGCTCATGCAGCCATTTCAGCACACAAGTAAAACCAAGTGATTTACTTGATCCACTAACAAGACCATGCATGAGTAACTAATTACAAGGATTACAACCCATCATTACATAGCTACTCATCATTAGTCAAAGCTAACATGAAACATATTTAAATACATTTTAAGTAGAGCTAAGCAAAGGGTGAAAACTTGCATAAGTACCTACTCACTAGTTGTTATATTAACAAGAGATCATACACATAAGTTATTCAAAAGCTCATCCTAGCATCATTATACCTTAACCATCTTCTTAGACTATTACATACAAAGAGCATTCACAAGACTCATATACATGCATCTACTAAATAGGTATTTGAGTAAACCAATTTAATATTGATCAACAAGTTGATTATGAGCACATCAAGAAAATAATTAGGTTGCCAAGGAACAATAGGCGTTTGGTGTTCCATGGTCTTCATACAATGCTCAAAACACACCAAAGTCATTTAAACATTTATCTAATTCATTTTAATAACTATTAATTATGGAAAGGCCTTTAAACATACTTAAATTAATTAACCAAGTAACATTTATCAAAATAGTTCTAAACTTTCTTTGAAGATAGGTCTAGGTATATAAAGCATATACAAAAAGTTTCATGATTAAAGGATTATTATTTTATCCTATAAAAATGATTCAATGTCCATTTTATAATTAAATAGGTAATTTTTAAGCATAGCAAAACCATTGATTTTGGCTAATTCATATTTTTCTTAGATAGAGCATGTCATAACAAAGCTACAGAACAAATTTCAAATTTTTATCATGCTTCTACAATTAGTTATGAAATTCACAATTTTTAGCTGAAAACACAAAAAGAAAAAGAAAACCCTGTAGCACACTATTCATCTGAGTCACAGTTTATGCAGAAAACCCCTTAGAAGAGCTTCTATTGTTGCGTGAGGTCCCTGGTCGCGATTGAGGAATAGAGGACGCCGGAGACGGTGTGATTTCTAGCTGGTTGATGCTCATCGGCGGCGAGGGAGAGGTGCTGAGGCATCTCCATGCCTGACCGCGCCCATGGGAGGATGAAATGCGGTCAAAGGTGGTCGGTAAAGGACCAGCCAAACACACCGGTGGTGATGCTGAGCACATTGGCACGAACTGACGGACACGGCGGCGTTCCAGCGGCTCTGACGCACGTCTAACAAAATAGAGAGGCCAATGAGCATCATGGTATCACAAGGAGGCTAAGGAGATAAGCAAGAGAGCAGCTAGAGACGGCTAGCCACGACGAGTGCGGAAGCCTTATAGTATTAGGTTACAAAACATGTTCTAGTAAAAACTTAACTTTAAGTTCCAAAAGATGAGTAGAACTGCGGAAGCAACTTAGTAAAGCATTCTAAGGTAGAAGGGACAACCAGATCATGTCGAACCCACTAACATGACCTCAATTAGTAGCATAATTCAGAACCTGCAATAGGGGTTAACAAACCCTAAGTACTTAAGGGTACTCAACAAGTTTTACCTGACCAAAAGGAAAGACTCCAAGGGTATGAAAGCTTAAGGGAAGGTCTAAAGCAAGAATAACTTTTGTAGAAAAGGTTAATATAAGTGGATCCTTACTTTTAAGGTTTTAGCTTCATATTAAGTCATTATCGTATCCAATTTGCACCTAATCTAAATCAATCACTTCTTTAATCGCCACATCTCATGTTCATCACTTATCCACAAGTAACCATGTTCCATTGAATTAACTACAATGCAGGTCAGTTGATCGAGTCTTCTTCTCCGAGAAGCAGCGTCGATTCAAATCGATTTGGACCAGCTAGGGTTTCCTTACCACATGACATATGCAGGTCCCAGACCTACATATATCAACCTTCACTCAAATCCTCCAAAATGAGAACGGGTTCGTGCCACCCGAGAGCACAGACTCCACCTCCCTAGTCATCCCTGATGTTTTCGTAGGGTGGGTACACGCTGCTCTCGCCATCTCTCCACTCCTAGTGCGCGGTTGTCCTTTCTCATAATGGAATAGCTGAGGTATTAGGCTTAGTAGAGTTTGTGGTCAATACTACAAGTCACAATCACAAGAGGGCCTACAATGATCGATCCTCAATCGGCACTAGCAGGATAAGCATGACTAGGAGAACCTATCGGCCTAAGAACACTTACCATAACATCAAGTCCTACCCAGTCTCAATTTAACCATCATCATTTTCATGGTATTCTCAAACCCATAAGCCGAGTCGAGAAGAACAAAGGTAAAACCTATTTCCCTCGAATGATGAAACCGTCATTCGACTTCAATCAAAGTCTAGGCACTACTAAGCATTAGAGATATCGACCTATTCATACTAGCAGGATACAATTAAGGATACCAGAATCTCAAGGTAGTCATGCAGCAACGGTATTCGACCAACTCCTAATTACTTAATGCACATCACACAAGACTTAAGGTGTAATAAATATTTGTAAATACTAAGAGAGGGTTTATGCTCTAGAGCTTGCCTACGTTGCATAGAAGGTAAGTTTCCATGCAAAGATCTAGAAGTCAGAATTAGCACCAACACGACTGGTGCATGAACTTTCTCTGAAACTTGATCAACACGAATCTTCTACCTCTCATATGCTCTACATGTAATAAATGATGCCTATTTAACATGATGAAATGCATGCCATGATGCATGATGAAAGACACACAAGTGCATGGATGGACCTAAACAAACATAAGAAAGTTGAGTACAACTTTCTTTCACAATACAACTAAGGTTATGCTTCACAAAGCATTTTAATTATTTGATTATCAAGTTGATCATGTGCTTATTAAGAAGTAACAAATATCACATTACATAGGTCAAGCAAAACAAGTACAAGATCACATTAACTTAAGCACTATAGAACGAGTTGTCCAACTAAACATCACGTAAACCTGTCATGCAAAGATAGCAAAGCATATCAAGCCTGTCGACGGCAAAAGTGACAGGCTATTGGGACACACAAGCCGAGAGAAACCGTGCGGAGCAGATCCCAAGCTCTCCCTGAACTTAGGAGGACACCGGATTAGATGGTTGTGATTGAGGCCATGCCAGTCAATTTGACCCTGCAATTGACAAGGAGAGAATTGATCAGTAATTTAATGTGGAACATATTGGTGTTTGTCCAGACAGTTCTAAATATGCGGCTAAGTAGGCAATGAAATAAGGCTATCAATTAGAGAGTTGATATCCAGCATGTTCACGATGCATGATAGGCAAAATAAGCATATTGGCAATTATCATTTACTTAGTTGCATGGATCTAACTTAGCCGATGATCATGAAAACATGCGAAAGATGTAAGGATAGCGTGTAAGCATTCATGTGAGAAACATACTAGCTTTTAACTAAGATGAAAATAAATAAAAGCATGTAATTAGCCAGTACATCCTCAACAAAACAGGCTATCGGCTAAAATAGGCAATTCTAGTGATCTTATCGTATAGCATACAATCACTCATCCGTTGGATATAAATGAATCTACAAACAACTAGACTCAATCTATTGTATTGTTAATAGATTGAGTCATCTGATCCAGCATTGATAGTAGGACCCTAGAACAGATACAAGCAATCAATAGATCTACTTATATCGCAAAGAAATCATGAGGGCATTTTATACGCATGGAAGCTCAGGCCATCGGCTAAATAGCCGATGGAGACATAGCGGGTGGTTGACGCCATGCTCTTCTTAATAGATAGATCTACTACCCGATAGTGTCCAATCTGACACACTACCAACAGATCGAGTTGGCTGATGCAGCATTGATAGCGGAGTCATACCGAATACTGGTGATCAATGAATCTATCTATTAATAGAACATGACTTAAACACCCACCATGTGCGATCAGGATTGAGGTAGATTAGTCATAAAACAGGATCTAACATCAAGAATCAAATTTAACCGTAAAGATGTCTAGCAGATGATAGATCAAAATAATAAGACTAATAAATCTCAATCTAGATCGGGCAATTGGTGATATTATATTAAACAGTAAACTATTTAATACAATATTGATAGCTTTGATTAATCCAATGTTTACCAGAGATCAATCATCTATTGTAGCCTTGTAAAGGTTGATATGAATCGATAACTAATCTATACCACGACTTGTAAGAGATCAGTCATTTGTTGCAGCCTTACAAATAAATATAGATCGATAACTAACTTATACCGCGACATGCAAGAGATCAGTCATCTGTTGCAGCCTCACAAGTAAAAATAAAAGTCATGATGGATACTCGCAAACAAGCTAGAGGTTAAGTCATCTGATGCAGCCCTGCTTGCTCAAAGAACTCATCGAAATCTACTCTACTCCTACTCCTAAGGGGTGGTGTAAGCCAAAAAGTAAAGGTACTTGTTTGGTTGGTCAATTAGAGATGTCTATTACAATAGCCAAGGTTCAATATTTGTACTCGAGGCTTGACTACGAGTCCTGGTTGAACAAGACCGATCTCAAACTTGGAAAAGAAAATAAATTTTCCTAAATTACGATAACTTGGACCTCAATCTTTCCCTTCTATGAAGTCCAATGTATCTTCTTGCTTTATGCCTTACCATCCTTGCTAATGGGGCCCTTCCCTTGGAATGATGATGTCATCTTATTCATTTGATGGCAACTTGGTTAGCCGATCCTTGCTGAATGTCTCGGCTTTCCCTTGATGAATTTATACCTTAGAGTCCCTTCATTTTGAACAACATTTTGGTGTCAACACATGCCCCTAATTTTGGGATAAGATGATTTTATTCCGAAATTACTTCTCATGGTTGTTGCATGAGCCGTACTTCCAACCATTTGTTCTGATCCCACACTAACTTCTTTGGCCTCCTTGCAAACCTATTCCATTGGCCTTTCTTGACCAAGGACATACCAAAGATCATGATGTTTGGTCACTTGATGGCGATCATCCCTTTAACCTTTTGATCCACCTTTCCCTTCCAACTCGTGCTCATAGCCGATCTCCTGACATTCCCTCGGTCTGGTTGATATCATACCCTGCTGTGAACAAATTTTCTATTGTTGTTGACTACTACTCTAGTGATCGGTTTTCCTTTGATTGATCTTGGCCTATCAGCTAACCAACTAAACTTTAGCCGATCAATTCTAGTGCCTATTTCTGGAAGTGTGTAAAAACACAGAATTGCAGTGGATAACATTTCATGTTCGCGTCCTGAATTTGAATAAAGCTGTAAATAATATTGATGAATAAAACTTTCAAATCTACTACTTTTGTAACCACTGCCCTTTCATTAGACCACGCGTGGCCTCCTCGATGTTTGAGATGGCCTTTCGTCTTCCATAAATTGAATTTATTTTTTCCCAACTCAAAAGATCCATCAGTATCTCATTCCGGCTATAAATATGCCCCTAAAGGATAGCTGAGGGATCACATTTGTTCCTACCTCCGCTTTTCTCACCGTGCAACTTCTTCATCTATAGATCTAAACCGTCCCTCCTTTTTCAAAAATCATGGCCCACGGTAAGCATCCTACCTGTGATATCTCGGAGGAAGAGCTCCTCATGCACCAATGCCTCTGCTGTTAGTGGTAAGTTAGACCTTGTCCACATCTTTGTTCTTTTCAATGATCATCTTAACTGACTTCTTCTGACCTGCAGAGCCATATCCCATGTTGGTGCCCGTCGTCATGTGGTAGAGCCCTCTGGTTTCGCCCGAGATGCCGAACTAGCGGCACCGGCAGGATCTTCTAATGACTCCTCTGATTCCTATAATGGGGACGACGCCCGCCATTATCTCCATGAGCGCAATGCGGCGATGGATCGTTATTCGAAGGTGACCCATGAGAGCAGTCATCTAGAGGTCACCTTGAACACCTCCTAGGCTACCCTTGCCACCGTGGAGGGGAGACCAATGCTATCCGAGCACAGCTGGTGGCGTATGATGCCAAGGTTGTGGGTAAGTTATTCAAGACAACTCTGTATTTGATTACTTTGTTTTCCTGATCCTCTCCTGATGACCCGTTTCTTCTTGTTGTAGCTCTGATGGAGTAACTAGAGGCACTCTAGTTGGTGGCAAACAATGTGGCCAATGCCCTGAGTGCCCAGGGTGGTGTGTTGGAGGCTTGCCTCCAGGACGTCCCTGTGCCCTTTCGGTAGGTGGCTCTCCATGGCGTCCGACACGAAGCTGTCGTTGCCCTAGCAATTACTCAGGTGCGCTCAGGACATGATCTCCGTTTGCTGTAGCCTGGCTTCTCAGACGATGAGGACCCCAACATCAACTAGGAGTAGGTGGACGACTTCGAGGAAGCCGCTGAAGCCGTAGCTCACATAGCCCTGGCTAGAGGAATCGTCAATCACATTTTCTTCGGCCCTTTGATTGTAAATAGGGTTATGTCAATGAATAATTTTTTTTCTTTGCACCTGTTCCTCGTGCTTTGGCTCTGAACATTCTTTTTCATTGTCACCAATTTCCTTCAGTGATAGCTTCGAGCAAATTTCTTCTAAACCTGTGATCTAGAACCTTGAGTGACAATGTAGTTCCAATAACTAGTGCCATTCTCTTAGATGCTCCAAATGTAATTTGGGCGATCCTAAACTCTTGACTTCCAATCCTTATGCATTACTGACCCGTGAACCTTGGTGCAAATATTTGGCTAATGCATTTCTCCATCTTGTAAAAATTCTTTGTCGCTTAGCGATCAATTTTCAATGACTCTTCCAAGACTTCAAAACTGGCTTCTCGCAACTGTCTTCAACTGATTAACTTTTATAGCTAGTCTTCAGGTTTGGTTCGTAACACAAAACTATAGCAAACAATACTTCAAATCTGGAAATTTCTTGCGTCCATGATCTCCACAACCGCTGCTTTCCCATTTGGTCACGCGTGGCCTCCTCGATTCTTGGAATGCCTTTTGCCTTCTATTAACTACACCTTTATTCCAACATGGCTCGATGACCCTACCCTTGTCGACTCTAGCTATAAATATTATTTTCTAGAGGACAGCCAAGAGGTCAAGTCTATGCTCATCTTTGCTTCTACTACTGAACAAACCCTATTTCTTCATCCTTATACTAGAAAGCCCAATCTTAGCAAAGAACAATGGCAAACGGTAAGCGCCCCGCTGGCAACATTCTAGCAAAGGATCCTCCTCCGTGCCAACATCTTTGTGTCCTAGGGTAAGCTTAGTCATACTCAAAACTTCATGTTCATTACTAGGACTTAACCATTCTATACCCTATAGGACCATCCCTTGCGCCGGTACTCACAACATACTGGTGAGGTTTGGAGCTCGAGGTGCTCAATCAGCAGCATCGACAGCTTCTGTAACAGAACCGACCAAATTATAAGAGCACAAGTACAAAAAACAAGCGCCGAAACGCTCAAATTTTCGAACTTGAGCCCATATAATCCCGGTAGTCAATCGAAACCACGAAGGATTTCAAACCAACTCTTTTACAACCAAGATCGCATCATTCAACATACACATCACACGATACATTTCACAAGTAGAGCGGAAGTTCGCTTACAACACACGGAGTAGCAAATTATTACAAACTTAGTTCATAAAGTAGCAGAAGCATAACACACGCATTTAGTTCAAATACTACTACCAGTATTATAGATCACCATCCCACAAAAGCATTAAGGAAAGGAACTAACAGACGATCACGCCCGAGTGATCTAGTCCTCAACACCTGCGGGGTGGAGGCAGGTCTTGTAGAAGCCCTAATAAAGCATGTCATCTACAACAGGAGGGAATAAACCCTGAGTACAGGAATGTACTCAGCTAGACTTACCCGTCGAAACGGAAATTAAGAGACACCAAGGATCATGCAAGGCTTTCGTAAGTGGAGCTGGCTGACATTACCTTTGCGGAAAAGCATAAGTAATTTAAACTTTTTTAACCTATACTAGCATTTTTTTAGCATTAACATGTCATCTATCTTAGCACCTATACTAAACATTCACTTGAGTATAATCAAACAACAATATTATTATATCCATAGCAGGTATAAATTGTGGCAATATTATATCATTCTCTTAACCATCTGTTCAATTTAATGAGATCTACATTGCCGCTGCTCAAGTCAAGTGCTCACTAACCGGGAGCGACGGCGATTCGAATCGAATTCCTATCCAGCTGGAGGGGTATTTCTAACACTCACCGAGTCACGCCTGGCGAGGGCTGCTCAGGTCACCTTTGGTACAGTTCAGGAGCCGCGGGACCGACTGATGCCGCATCCCCAAGGGCGACACTCTGCAAGGTGCTAGAGACTCTAACCCCCCCTTGGACTCACGCCAATGTCCCCAAGCACAACGTTTCTCTCCTCCAAGATGCAACCTACCAGTCAATTCTCGGCCTAAACTGTATTACTCGGATTCACGGTCAGAACGGCTTATTCGGCCAACTAAGTGTTAGACTGCGTTCAACATGACTCAAGGACGTACAGCGAATCGGTCCTTAAATGACTCAGACGGGCATAGCTCCGCACCCAAGACGTGAAGTGTCTTGTGGCTGCACTATCGAACTCCCGCCCGGTCTCAAATTCATTTTTAAGCATGGTTCCATCCACGATAGCCATCATAGCCACTCGTGACCCATTCCTATATCTCGCGGATGACCAGAAATCACTTGACTTCTACCGGACTAAGCAGGGCTAAGCATTGACACGTGCCTAAACCTATTTTCGGCTTTAAGTAAGATATCTGGACAAGGACAGGTGTAATGCAACAAGTGGTTCCATACAAATCCTACAACTTAATGCAGTAAACAAGTAAAAGTACTCAAGATTTATATTTAAACAATTGGGTCAACATGAACCGGGGCTTGCCTTTCAGAAAAGAGGACGGGCGGTGATCTGGGCACTCAGGTAGCTCGTCAACGGCGTGTCCTTCGCTGGCTGCCTCTTCAAGTTCCCCTGGCTGCTGCTGGTCCTCCTCTGGAATGGTCCCCTCGAACTCAAGGAGTGTCACCCCCTCTGGTACACCTATTGCATGAATGCACAATAAATCTCATGGATGCATAATGAATGCAATATGCTCGGAATGAAATGCATTGCAGCAATTTAAGTATTCTATTCAAATTACTTCAATATTACATGCAAATCTCTTCTCCGGTGGAGAAGTACTTACCTAATCTACACAACCTAATGTATAAATGTTCCTCTTCATTTAAGGCCCTAACACATAAAAATCATAAGAACAGCATTACTTAGGTTACCAACAATAAATCATTAAATATCGTAACAACATATTCTGGATAGCAGCTACGTATCTCATTACAACTGGAGATTCCCAAATCCTAAAGGCATGATACACAATAATCTGGAAAGCTTATAAAATACTCTATAATTCATTTTCAGACCCCAATACTTAATTTACTTAATTAATTAAGTGGAAAATTAAACTTATATGCAACTGCTTATAAAAATTCTATAAAAATTACAAGAGGCTCACTGGCCTACTAGGAGACTACTGTAAAAATTTAAACTAAAGTTATTCACAGAAACTCCCTACACAAAATTCACAAGCCAAAAAGGCTGTTTTTTGCATAAATAAGAAACCCTATTGAAAAGTGTCAAACAACAGATTTCATATTTTTCCTAATATCATTCTACCCTAAGAGCAACACTCCCAAAATTTTACCTTTACTGGAACTAGAGAAAAATTATGAAAATTTATTCAAGTATCTCCTAATATAAAATGATAACATCATAACTTGAAAACTACACAAGCAATAGGATCCAAACTTTTTCCAGAGCTAGGATATATATGAAATAACATACTCACCAAATTTCATAATTTTTGGAACATATAAGCTCAAGATATGATTTAAACAAGTTTGCATGCAATTTAAAACACATTTCAAAACCTTAACTAATTCTTCCAGAAATTAAACATCACATAAGCATTTAATATTTTTCCTAGATACTACACTTTATCTGGAGTCCAACAAAATTTGGATCACAATTTTTGGATCTATAAAGCATGAGATATAGAATTTACAATATCGCATGAAAATCTGTGAAAAGAATAAAGGAAAACCAAAAACGAAAACCTAAACCCGCTACTTGGCCGGCTCGCCTAACGCGCGGCCCACAACTCGCGTGCAGCTCATGACCGCGGCCTGCTCTTGAACTCCCGCCCACGCACGCCTGACAGGGGGGTCCACGTGTCAGCGACACCGGGCAGGGGAGGCGGACGGCGGTGGTCGGCGCTCGTCGGCGGTGATGATTCCGGCGAGACTACGAGCACCGCGGTCTTCACCTCATCTTCCCACGTCGATTGAGCCAACAAACCTAGACTCTACCGGCTTGGGGATGGGCTATCCGCTGTGGTGGCGGAAGGTGGTGAGCGGCGGAGCTGCGCCGGCCAGCTCCGGCCATCTACGGCCAATCCAAGCCCGGTACGAGCTTCACCGACCTCAATTACGCCTAAAAAGCCTGGCTCGCAGAGCGGAGACGGATCAGCGGGGGCTAGCCACGGTGGCGCTCAACTCCAGCGAGGTGCGGTCATGGCGGACGTGCCCAGTGCGGGGCACGTTCCAGTGAGACGGTGAGGAGATAGGGTACGACACCTTCGGAAGACACACTACGACCAATGGCGCACCCCATGCGCACCCTAACTCGGCCAAAGGCCAGCCACAAAGAGCGAATGGAAGGAAGCTCATCCTTGCGGCAATGGCGACCGCGGCGAGAGTGCGCTAACTTCACCTCCCGTTCCAACCCCTACAGCTCAAACCGCAAGATGACATCTTCACCTAAGCTGCTATAGGACACCAGAAGGATGAAACGAGGGTGGGATAGGATGGAGGCGTGCTGTGAAGCTCTGGCCACGGAGGACCGCAAGAGTGGTGGCGCTCCGGTGAGCTCTGGGTGGGGAAAAGTCAGCAATGTGACTATACCTCGACTCACTGAGCTCAAGGAAGAGGTGGAGGAGGTGGTGGTGTCCCTGGCAGAGCTAGTGGTCGGTTTGGAGACACGGTGGCGCTGTGGCGACGCTCGTGAGCGTGTTGGAGCAGCGGCGGAAATGGCGGCTCCGTTTTCTCCGCTCTGCAGACGAGAGAGCGAAGGAGGAGGAGGGAATGGGTGGGTGAGGTCTGGACGTCGGCAGAGGCACCCTTCTAGGCGCTCGGCAGCTAGCCAAGGTGCCAGGTCACACACGGCACGTGGAGGACATGTGGCGGCGACGGCCTGCGACTGTCGGTAACTGAATTTTCGTTTCAGAGCCCGATGGCGTCGACTAACAGCATGATTTTGATTCCATTTTACTCCTAATCAGGCCTGAATTAGCAGAAGATGAAAGTACCAAAATGGTAGAGCTACATGAGGACTACAACTTTGTCAATTGGCTCAAGAACTGGTTTGGCCTGGTTTTTGAGTTACATGGTGGTGAAGTGGGGTTCAGTGAAACGGTTTACAGCTTAACACAAATTTGCTAAGTCACAAAATAGCCTCTAAGACTGACTTGTGGGCCACTTTTGAGCATGCTCTGATCATTTTCATGAGATGGCCATATTAGAACTTTTGTTCCTCATGAAATTCTCTACAACTTTGCTTAAGGTTGCTCCTCCATGCAAGATTTCTAAGCTAGACTTTTTAATTGGTCAAACCAGATCACTCTAGGGGTAAAAACCTAGTCAACAACATTTGGAAGGGCAATTTGGTAATTTTGGTCAACATGAACATTGCTCCACTACTTACCCTAAATGTAATTAAGGTGTTATAAGACCTAATTAGCCACTCTACACATTGGTTGCACAAAACTCCTAGTGTCACATACTTTGAAACAAGCAAATCAACATTTCACGCCAATGTTGCAAGCTCATGTTGCACATGTTGCATGAGTGTGTTGCATAGCACTTGCTAATTATGTTGCACTAAAGTGATTGGCATGTCTCAAAAGGAAGTTGCACCTATGGTACTTGTGTGTTGCACACTACTCACTTCTTAATACACATGAAATATAAACACCTGTTGTAATGTTTCAAAAGCATATTTCACATATTATAAGCTCATGCATGAAATGAATGATGCTCACACTCATGAATGAGATGATTAATGTTAATGCTCATGAAATGCAATGCAATTAAGGAAGCCAAACACCTGGGGTGTTACAGCCCTCCCCCCTTATAAAAATCTCGTCCCGAGATTTGAAAAGCGTACCATTGTTGATAGAATTCCTTATAACCATCACGTAAATAGTCTTCTCGGTCCCACGTAGCTTCACTCTCACTACCCTGGTTACTCCACATTACATTATACCACTTAACCACTCGACTTCTAGTTACCCGTTCTTGAGTGTCAATCACACGGACTGGCTTCTCTTCATAAGTCAAATCGGATTCTAGCCTGATATCCCCTAATGGAACTCTCTCTTCAGGAACTCGAAGACACTTCTTTAATTGGGATACATGGAAAACATTGAAAATGGCGCTCATTTCAGGAGGTAACTGGATCTTATATGCGACAACACCACTCTTTCCTATGATCTAGAAAGGACCCACGTATCTCGGTGCAAGCTTCCGCTTCACACCAAAACGTTGTACACTCTTCATAGGGGAAACTTTCAGATATACGAAGTCCCCAACTTCAAACTCGATCGGCTTTCTACGGCGATCAGTGTAACTTTTCTATCTAGCTTGAGCTGCAGCCATATGGATTTTGATGGTACAAACTTGTTCCTCAGCCTCCTCGACAAAAGCAATACCATAGTACCTTCTCTCACCAGCTTCTATCCAATTTAGTGGGGTTCTACACTTACGACCGTACAATGCCTCGAATGGGGCCATCTTAATGCTCTCTTGGTAACTATTATTATACGAGAACTCAGCTAAAGGTAGCCATTTCTCCCATGAACCCTTGGACGAAATAACACAAGCTCGTAACATATCCTCCAAGATTTGGTTGACTCGTTTAGTCTGACCTGATGTCTGGGGGTGATAAGCAGAGCTTCTCACTAACTTGGTTCCCAGAAGATGATGCAAGTGCTCCCAAAAACAAGCAGTGAACTGTGGACCACGGTCAGAAATGATAGTACGAGGTATCCCATGGAGCCGGACTATCTGATTGAAATACAACTCAGCATAGTCAGTAGGACGATAGTCTACTCGGACAGGAATGAAGTGAGCCGACTTGGTTAGGCGATCTACAATTACCCAAATAGAGTTATGGTTCTTGACAGTAGGAGGAAGTCCAACAATGAAATCCATGCTTATTGTAACACCCCAGGTGTTGATCACCAATTAAGTAGTGGGTTTAAGCTCAAACATGATAAATTAGTGGAGATGACGATGCCAAAGTCAAACCTATGGAAATAAACCCTAATCTAAACTTGGATGCTGCACCCTTCTTTGCATATAGGCCATTTTTAAGATATATGCTTGGGTGTTGTTATCAAAGTATCTTCACATGTCTCACATCAGTAACTATCTATATGAAGCCCTGAAAAAGTTTCATGGAGTTTGGAAGCAAAAAGTCACATGAAATGATAAGTTCCATTCCTATTGGAACTTGCATCATTAAGTGAATGGAATTGTAGATCATCAGCCAAACCTTGCAAACTTGTCCAAATGACTCTAGATGAACTCTACAAGACCTTAACTACACTTAGGACACTTAATGGAACAATGTTCATGTTGAACATTTTGCCTAAATATGCTTCTAATTGGTGGTTGACCATGTATGGACCCTGGAGCCCTTTGGTTTGACCATTTCAAAAGTGTGACCTAGAAGCTTTGCATGACTGTGCACCCTTTGACAAAGTTGTAGAGAATTTTATAAGGAACAAACTTTGTTTAAGAGTCAAGTCATGAAATTGGGTGGAACATGCTCAAAAAGGGCCCACAAGTCAGAATTAGGGCTGACTTCAGCACTTAGAAATTTAAAGCCCAGATTTCAGTGTCGTCGACATTGACATTCCGCGTTCTCTGAAATTCGTTAAGCAACTGGAGTTGGTCCAAAAATAAAAGTTCAAGATTATGTTATGGAGAAGAGAATGCAAAAAGTTGCACTAAGTTTGATCGAGTTTCGACCTCCGAAAGCGAGTTTCCGTGATCGCTGTTAACATATTGACACTATCATCTTGGAGCTTAATTATCCACTGTTACAAAGCTCAAATGGCTGGGCACCTTAAATAAGAAACGTAGAGCAGGCCGAGGTGAGCAAATTTCGTTTGTGGCCCAATGTCTAATTCTGCCTAGAAGCGGCCCAAAACAGCGTTCCACCTTGCCCATGTCGCTGCCCGCCACGTGCTCGCTCGAATGCCTCAAGGGGCGACGCGTGCCGTGCGTGGCCGCCATGCACAGAGCATGCCCGCCATTGCTGCCGCGTGGTATGCCACTGTCGCGTCGCTGCGCCCTCCTGAAGTGGATGCCGAGCTTGCTCCCTCTCTCACTCGCACCCTCTCTGCCTCTTTCTCGCCCAGCCTCTCTACGCCCGCGCGCGAACGCCGAGCTCCGCCATGGCCGTCGAGGCAGCTCCGTTGCCACTGCTATTCCCCTTCCGTCGAGTGCCCTTGTAGTTCCCATTCGCCTCCACCGCAGTCGCTCCATGATCTACTGTCTGTGCCGCGCCTCCGGGCTTCCGTAGCAGACCGCGCCATGGCCACCGTCGCTGGCTGCCGTTTGCCACCAACGGCCGTGCATGGCCAGGCCACTGCAGGCCGCCGCAGACCGTGCAAAAGCCCTGAACCGGTGCGCGCAGGACCGCACGTGCTGCGACGCCATTGCCGCGTCGCCTCGCTGCTGCCACTGCCAGTCGTACACGAGCGCCGTCATGGCTGGGGCGGGCCAAGTTCGCTGCTGCCATGGCCAAGCCACCTCGGGCCACCTCAGGGCGTCGTGGGATGGGCTAAAGCCCTATGCAGGTGCGGCTAGGCGCCACCATGCCTCTACCGCCCCTCACCTGCCGCCGGCGTCGCCCTGCTATCGGACGGCTGAGCCGCCCCCCCCCCCTCCTCTGCTCCGTTCCAAGGAAGAAGAAAGGAAAATGCTGTGTACGCTTTCTCTTAGGATGACAGGCGGGCCCGGCTAGGCAACGGGTCCCGCACAGCAGTTAAACGGTGATTGGTTTGGGTACCGATTTGGGTGTGCCTAGCAAATTTAGTAGGGTGAGGGGAATTCGGTTTTGAATTTCAAGATTTCATGATTTTCTTTGAAAATCCATATCACATGCTACGTAATTCCAAAAATAGCAAAAGTGGACTTTTTGGAAACCTTGAGAAGAGATCTATGCAGTGGAGTCACAATATGCTAGATGTTTGTAGATGTTTTCTGATGTTTTTAGTTAAGCTTTAAAAATGCTCTAAAATACGTATAAAACTTGACCAGAGCCATATCTTGAGTTTTAGAACTCCGAAAATAGTGATTCTTGTTTTGTTAATTTTGTGATGACATGTACTTGCTAGGAAAAATATTAAACACACTATTTGTTCACTGTTTTCTTAGGGTTTTGATTGGACCTTGATAAATAAGAAATTTACATTATATTGCTTGTTATTTTTATATCTTGAGTTGTGCTGCTCCAATTGATGTGAAATTTTTATGGTAGGCTTGTTATCCTATGGATGTACTGTGGTATAAATTTCATGGTCATTGCTTACTGTATGCTCAAGTTATTGATTTAACTTGTTTATAGCTTGATAAATAGCTCATAAATAATATATAAATGATAAAATAGAAAATGTTGTTCCATTACCTGAGTATGATGTTTCTCTATCATATTGATTCATAATATGGCCTTGTGTTCACAGAAAATATTGAGTTTTAGGTTTAATTTGCTTTTACATGAATTATTGCAATAGCTATTTGTCTTTTTCATAGAGCTTGATATACTTGCCCAAATGGATTGAAATTTGGACAGTAGACTTTTGAGAGCATATTTAGGCCATTGTAATTTTTTTGTAGAATTTATTGTGCACTTTTGATAGGTGTTCATAATTCCACCTAATTATCTAAATAAATTAAGAAAATGCATTAAAACAAATTATTTAGGAGTGGACACTATGTTTTCTGGTGTTCATTATTCATGTGTGACATGTTGGTAAAGTTGGTTTTGTCTAATTATATGTTTGCAACATAAGTTAATAATTATTTTTTGCAAATGAGGTTTCTGGACAGATCTGGGAACTTAGCAAAGTTCTTCATGATAATGTGCTTTGTTATGAAACTTATTTATACAAAAGTTGTGGATAATTTATGTATCTAGCTGCTGTTAAAATTTGGTGGTATTTGACCATATGGTTTAGAAACTACAGCTGTTCTAAGTTGAGTTCAGATTTATGTTGCTCTCTGTCCTTCCAGGACATATTCTGTACCTTCTGTATTTCGACCTGGTAAATGTTAGAATCAGGTTTAGATGATATTAAATAAAATGTAGAGAATTTCATAAGCTTTCCATAATGTCTTCTTTCAAGTCATTTGGATTTGTAGAACTTCAGATATGATTGATTTACTCAGGTACTGCATAAATGTCCAGAATTGTTGAAAATACATGATTGCTTGGTTACTTGCTTGCATATTGCTAAGTGTGATTCATGTCCTTGGTGATGAAGTTAGTACACCTGAAACTTGTGAAGATTATGCTTTACTTATTATGCTTGGAATGGTTGGTGTGCTATAGTCAGTGAGTGGCTTTGAGGGCTTGTATCTTGTTTAAATATTGTGCTTGTCTTATGTGATGCATTCTTATTGCCATTCATCATGTTCATACACATGCATCGTCATATCTCATTTAGGTACGTTAGATGCACTATGTGCATGGCAAGATGTGGGGCTGAACCCGAAGATGGAGTTGGTAGATCCATCCCGAAGATAGAAGGACCGGACAAGTGAGAGATTGGGAGGATGCTCGCCAAGCGGGTTTCATCTGACATACTCTAACTTGAGTCGGATCCCAGGCAAGCCCCGGAGCATTATAAGCCTCCTATCTTCAAAGCAATTAATTCTATATATGTTATAAGTATTGTTGCATTAAGTGATAGGAGTTGGTTGGAAACTCTTGCTGCATTATATCATTCCTTGTCCAGATATATGAATCCTTGAATCCTACATAGACTAGGATCGAGTAGATGCTTAGCCCTGCTTTAAGCGGTAGAAGTCAGGTGATTTCCTGTCACCTGCGAGATATAGGGATATTCATATATGGCACGGTTGGCTATATTTGCTATCGTGGAAAGGAACCATGTGTTAATAAAATGAAATGAGACCGGGCGGGATGACGATAGTGAAGCAACAAGGCATGGAGGTCTTGGGTGTGAATCTATCCCCGTCTGAGTCATTTAAGGACCGATTCGCTGTACGTCCTTGAGTCATGTTGAACGCAGTCTAACACTTAGTTGGCCGGATAAGTCGTTCCGACCGCGAAGCCGAGTAATGTGATTCAGGCCAGGAATCGAATGGTAGGTTGCTTCTTGGAGGAGAGAAAGGATGTGCTTGGGGACATTGGCGTGAGACCAAGGGGGGGTTAGAGTCCCTATCACCTGGCAGAGTGTCGCCCTTGGGGTCACGACATCATTCGGACCCGCGATTCCTGAATCATATGAAAAGGTGGCTTGTGCGACCCTGGCAGGGGCCTGCGCGGTGAGTGTTAGAAATACCCCTCCAGCTGGATAGGAATTCGATTCGAATCGCCGTCGCTCCCGGTTAGTGAGCACTTGACTTGAGTAGCGGCAACGTAGATTCCATTAAATTGAACGGATGGTTAATTGGATCACAATGGAAAGGTTGCCTCAATTTATACCTGCTATGGTTAATATTGTTTGCTCCTAATAAAGTGAGTGCTCTAGTACAGGTTCTAATATAGATGATAGGTTAATGATAATTAACTTGATGCTTAAGCATTAATGATTGATCATCTATATTAAGCTTTTATGCAAAATGTTGTCAAGCTAGCCCCACTTTATATCAGCCTTGCATGATCCTTGGTGTCACCTTATTTCTGGTTTCTGACGGGTAAGTCTAGCTGAGTACCTTCTCGTACTCAGGGTTTTTTTCCCCACTTGTTGCAGGTTGTGACGTATCATGGCGGCTGCAAGAGTTGGTTGACTCCTGCCGTAGTGGCGGAGTGTGATCATGGGCATGATCCTTCTTATTTACCTTATCTCTAATGCTTTTGTTGGAAGTCGACCGTGGTACTGGCATGTATTTGAAATAAGATCAATGTTAGTTTCAAATTACTTTGCTTCCGCTACTTTTCAATGTAAGTTTTAATAACTATGTTGAACTCCGATGTATATTGAATTACTTGTGAAATGATTGTAACATGTGACTTGTTATGTTGAATCACTACGATCTTGGCTTGTATGTTGTTGGTTTGAAATCCCTCGTGATTTCATTGGACTACCGGAGTTATATGGGCTCAAGTGTGAGAATTTGATCACTTCGGTGATTGTTTTTATACTTGTGCTCTTATAATTTGGACGGTTCTGTTACACTTATCTCCTCCCATTTCCAACCTGGGATAGAAAGTGATTGAAGCAATCCAGCTTTCATGTGCACAGCCTTAACCCTACAACACGTATCACACCTAGCAACATATGCAGCTATCTCTTTCCGCATTTTGGTCCACCAATAGTATGGCTTCAAATCGTAATACATCTTATTGCTACTAGGATGGATGGACAACTTTGATGAGTGTGCTTCAGACATGATATCATTTCTAAGCTCTCGGTCCTTAGGCACAACTAACCTATCGTTGAACCACAGTACACACTCTTCATCTATCCTGAAATGTGTGGTTTCTTGCTCTTTCATCTTACGCTTGATATGGAATATACCCGTGTCAGTCCTTTGGAGCTCAATAATTCTACTCTTGAGAGTGCAACTAACAGTGACGTTGCACAGAATCACTGGGTGTAGAAGGCGAGACAAATGAAAGTCACTTTCAACTAAGGAGTGGTAATGAGACTTACGGCTTAAGGCATCGGCAACCACATTTGCTTTGCCAGGATGATAGTGCACTTGGAGATTATAATCTTTAATCAACTCAAGCCATCTTCTTTGATGCATATTCAACTCGGGTTGGGTGAAGATATATTTGAGGCTTTTATGGTCAGTATAGATATTGCAAACATTGCCCAACAGATAGTGCCGCTAGGCTTTCAAAGCATGAACAACTGCAACGAGTTCTAAGTCATGCGTGGGATAATTCACTTCATGCTTCCGAAGTTGTCGAGAGGTATATGCAATTACTCGGCCTTCCTGCATCAGAACACCTCCCAAACCTATGCCTGAGGCATCACAATACACATCAAATGGTTTCTCGATATCCAGTTGCGCCAAAACTAGAGCCAAGGTTAGGAGAGTTCGTAGTTTATGAAAAGCCGCATCACACTTAGGAGTCCAGACAAACCTGGTGTCTTTTTGTAGTAGCCGAGTCATTGGTTTGGCTATTTTTGAGAAATCTGGGATGAAGCGACGATAATAGCCAGCCAATCCAAGAAAACTCTGAACCTCGTGAACTGAGATAGGAGCCTTCCAATTCAGTACTTCTTGTACCTTGGCAGGATCCACCATAATTCCCCCATCGGACAACACATGCCCAAGGAAAGGTACTTCTGGAAGCTAGAATTCGCACTTACTGAACTTTGCATATAGTTGTTGTTCCCACAGTCTCGTGAGGACTATACACAGATGTTTAGCGTGATCTTCCTCATTCTCAGAATATACCAGGATGTCATCAATAAATACCACCACAAACTTGTCTAATTCGGGCATAAATACCGAATTCATCAAGTACATGAAGTGTGCGGGGGCGTTGGTCAAGCCGAAGGACATAACGAGATACTCATAAAGACCGTATCTAGTAGAGAAGGCTGTTTTTGGAACATCTTCCGGACGGATTTTAATTTGATGATAGCCAGATCTTAGATCGATCTTGGAGAAGACTTTAGCTTTAGACAACTGATCGAATAAGATGTTGATGCGCGGTAGAGGATACTTATTTTTGACAGTGACTGCATTCAGAGGTCTATAATCTACGCACATCCACAACGACTGATCCTTCTTCTTTACAAAGATAGCAGGACATCCCCACGGACACGAACTAGGACAAATCAGTCCCTTCTTCAAAAGTTCATTCAACTACACCTTAAGTTTAGCTAGTTCATTCAGAGGCATCCTATAGGGTCTCCTAGAGATAGGTGTCGTGCCAGGCAACAACTCGATTTTAAACTCCACATCCCGATCCGGAGGCAGTCCCGGCAAATCATCGGGAAAAACGTCAGGAAACTCACTCACTACGGGAATCTCGGTTAATACCTTCGCTTGCACCGCATGGACCTCACTAGAAAGGTCATGGACCTCACACGGGTGGATGTATCAATGAGCACCCCATTCTGACTCATCCAATTCATGCCTAAAATAACATCAATACCTAATCCAGGCAAAACCACCAAGGTAAGCGAGTATTTTCGCCCTTCTATTTCAAACTCTAGATCTCCTACTACTTGGTTTGTGGAAATATTTCCACTTGCAGCTCTAATGCAATAACCCTCACCATCAATCGTATGTAATTTATGTGCAAACTTTGATGCAAACATAGGACTGATAAAGGAATGCGAAGCACCAGAATCAAATAGCACCACAGCAGAATATTGGTCAACTAGGAACTTACCAACAGTGACTACCTCACCAGATGGAATTTCTTCAATACTATTGTAATGAACATTCCCCTGATGACCACCTTGATTGGTATTCTTCTTAGGATATGGACAATTCCTAGACCAATGACCTGGTTTGTTGTAGTTCCAGCAAGGCATGTTGCTAGGAGGGACACTGGAGCTGCCTTGGCCAGAATTACCCTTTGGCGGAGCACTGTATATGCCTTGCGAAACCCAGTCTTCACTGGCGCCTTCTTTTGCAGGGGACGGAACTTACCACTTGTGGTAGGAGGGCGAGGAGGAGTCCTCAGTGCAGTTGGAGCTCGGGACTGTGAAGCACCTGCCTCAAGTGCCCTCTTGCAGCTCTTAGAAGCGGCATAGATAGAGTTATTGTTCTCTTGAGTCAGAGCGTCACTGATAAAATCATTGAAAGTGGCACATTTGCTAGTGCCCATGGTCTTCATCAGTTTTGGACCGAGACCGCGCTTGAAGCTAGCAATCTTTTTAGCCTCAGTATCCACAAACTCAGTTGCATACCTTGCAAGGTTGTTAAAAGGCTTGCAGGTATTCCGTCAAACTCTTATTGCCTTGGTTTAATCTCATGAACTCAGTGTGCTTCATAGCCATCAAACCTGGAGGAATGTAATTCCCATGGAAAGCCGTTTTAAACTGGTCCCAAGTGATCGGGACATTAGGAGGCAACGTGGAGCGGTAGTGACTCCACTAGATACCAGCTGGGCCATGTAGTTGGTGGGAAGCATACTCAGTTTTCAGCTCCTCAGTCAGACAAAGCAGATGGAACTTCTGCTCAATGGTATTCAACCACTCATCAGCTTGCAGAGGTTCCTCCGCCTTCTTAAAGAGCGGGGGCTTGGTATCCAGAAACTCCTTGAAGTCACTATGCTGGTTTGGTGCCGGTCCCTGACGACCCTGGCGAGCATCCCGGTCGACTAACTGGCGCATAGCTTCAGCCAACATGCGCTGACCTTCAACCACCGTTTGCATCAATTTTGCTAGAGTGGGTGGTGGTGGAGGGGGTGGTTGTTCCTCATCCTCAACGCCACAACCACGACAGAGGTTGTACGCCATCTGCAAAATGCATAGCCAATGAGCACTGACGCTGTGGGAAATTTGTAGATGAATGGTGTAAATATGCCAACAGATTTCATTAAAAATGAATTCACAAACAATCGAGGCACAGTAATTCATCACAACCACACGAACCCATCAAGTGCATCAATTGACGCAATTATGCGATGGTCATAACAACAAGATATCTTTAGATGAAAAGATGGAATTTATTAAAGGCTCGCATGTAGGAAGTACAAATGTGACTGGACAAGTTACATCGATATCAACGGAATTTCAACCTTACGTCATGGGTGTCCGAATTCACTCTAAGCTTCTAGCCAACTAGGAAGGCTAACCCAGAAATGACCACAAGAAGACATCCCATGGGTAGAGTTCCATGGTGGATCATGACTAGCCACCTCGATACCAGCGCGTGCCAAGCAGCACAGCCTTATGTCGCGCGCCATAAGAGGCCCTCGGTTTCATCGCGGCACTAAACACAACACAATACGACATCCAATTGTGACCGAAATTTAACACGTTCAAACTAACATCTAGGATAACATAGAGTTCGATATTACATCCCAAAAGCTGAGTTATTACAAAGCCTCACTCCCACACATGGAGGGCACAAAAGATAACTCTAGCGTCATAGCTACGCGATGACTACTCTAAGCATCGTCCTCGGAGTCTGTGTCGAAGATCTCCCCACCATCCTCGTCACTAACAGGCTCTAACTCCTCATCTTCTTCTTCTTCTTCTTCTGGTGGAACATCCTGTGGTCCATTGACCTCCACGCCGTCATCGTCTTCAGCCATGAAGACTCCAGAGCCCATCTCCTCATCCTCGTTATTGTCATGAGGAAGCAGAGGATTGAGCTAGTTGTTGAGGCGGTGCACTTCCTCGTGAAGATTGTCATTGTATTCTTCTGTAGCTTCAATCCGTTGCTCAAGCTAAACCTGATGAGCTCTCAGGACGTTCTCTTCGTGCCAGGCTTCATCCCGCTGGTTCATCACGTGGGCCAGCATGCGCTGACAGTTGCGATTTGCCACAGTCAACCTCTGGACCGCAAGTGTCTCCTGATCTCTATCATGTATCACTTGCTCCAGCTGCTGCTGAGCCGCATTTCTCATGGCAGTTATCTCAGCCAACTCGGCCCTCAACCTTTCCGCCTCGGTGGGCTTAGGGCAGGGCTCACGGGGAGCGAGCTGGTGACGAGGTGCAATGTGACTATACCTCGGCAATGTGACTATACCTCGACTCGCTGAGGTCAAGGAAGAGGTGGAGGAGATGGTGGTGTCCCTGGCAGAGCTAGTGGTCAGTTTGGAGACACAGTGGTGCTGTGGCGACGCTCGCGAGCGCGTCGGAGCAGTGGCGGAAATGGCGGCTCCGTTTTCTCTGCTCTGCAGACGAGAGAGGGAAGGAGGAGGAGGGAATGGGTGGGTGAGGTCTGGACGTCGGCAGAGGCACCCTTCTAGGTGCTCGGTAGCTAGCCAAGGCGCCAGGTCGCATGCGGCGCGTGGAGGACACGCGACGGCGACGGCCTGCGGCTGTCGGTAACTGAATTTTCGTTTCAGAGCCCGATGGCATCGACTGACAGCGTGATTTTGATTCCATTTTACTCCTAATCAGTCCTGAATTAGCAGAAGATGATAATACCAAAATAGTAGAGCTACATGAGGACTACAACTTTGTCAATTGGCTCAAGGACTGGTTCGGCCTAGTTTTTGAGTTACATGGTGGTGAAGTGGGGTTCAGTGAAACGGTTTACAGCTTAACACTTAGCCAAATTTGCTAAGTCACAAAACAACCTCTAAGACTGACTTGTGGGCCACTTTTGAGCATGCTCTGGTCATTTTCATGAGATGGCCATATTAGAACTTTTGTTCCTCATGAAATTCTCTACAACTTTGCTTAAGGTTGCTCCTCCATGCAAGATTTCTAAGCTGGACTTTTTAATTGTTCAAACCAGATCACTCTAGGGGTAAAAACCTAGTCAACAACATTTGGAAGGGCAATTTGGTAATTTTGGTCAACATGAACATTGCTCCACTACTTACCCTAAATGTAATTAAGGTGTTATAAGACCTAATTAGCCACTCTACACATTGGTTGCACAAAACTCCTAGTGTCACATACTTTGAAACAAGCAAATCAACATTTCACCCAAATGTTGCAAGCTCATGTTGCACATGTTGCATGAGTGTGTTGCATAGCACTTGCTAATTATGTTGCACTAAAGTGGTTGGCATGTCTCAAAAGGAAGTTGCACCTATGGTACTTGTGTGTTGCACACTACTCACTTCTTAATACACATGAAATATAAACACCTGTTGCAATGTTTCAAAAGCATATTTCACATATTATAAGCTCATGCATGAAATGAATGATGCTCACACTCATGAATGAGATGATTAATGTTAATGCTCATGAAATGCAATGCAATTAAGGAAGCCAAACACCTAGGGTGTTACAGCTTCCTCCAACGATTCTTCTGATTCGTATAATGGAGACGATGCCCGATGTTATCTTTACTAAGGGAATGAAGCGTTGGGCTGTCATTGGGAGGTGACCCAGGAAACTGAATGCCTGGAGGCCACTTTGACTGCCTCCCAAACTGCTCTGGCCATCATAGAGGGGGAAAGCAAGACCGCCCGGGTGCGGTTGGCGGAATTTGATGCCAGGGTCGCCGGTAGGATCTTTAGAAGAAACCCTATTCCTCCACTATTCTGCTTCATCGTGCTTCTCTTGATGATTTCCTCTTTTATTATTACAGCCCTAATGGAGGAGTTGGAGGCCCTCCTACTAGTGATGAATAATGCTTTTGGGGCTCTAAACGCCCGGGGTGACCTGCTGGTGAATCGCCCTCAAGACATTCCATGTGTGTAGGGGAGATTGCCCTCCACGGCGTCCATCATGGAGCTATGGTTTCCCTGATGACTGCCCAGATGAACTCCGAGCATGAATTCCGGTGGTTTTAGCCTAGCTTCGCTAGTGGGGATGACCATCATGAACTGGTGGAGGATTTCACCAATCATGTCGATGCTGTGGCGAACACTACTTCGGCCAAAGGAATCGTGAACAATGTTTTCTTCGACCCTTAGTTTGTACCTAGGATTATAATTATGAATAGAATCTCCAGTCAATCCTCCTTGTGTCTTTGTCTATCTCACATTTGATCCTATGAATGCCACTGATGTTTTTTCCATATAACTTGTATTTTTCTTCTTTATTTTTGCATTATAGGCTATGCGTACCACACCAACTTTTTCACCCTTAGGCTGAATTAGGATTCCTAATTTTGTTCTAAAGGCGATACTCTACTAGTATTGGCTATCAATCCTAGCGATGATTTGAACTTGATCATAATTGCACAATAATCTTAATGACCAGGGTTAAAATCTCATAATGGAAAACTACCTCTAAAATAGTCGATGATGATTTAAGCGTTAAATCATTTATGAAATTCTAGAAATCATTGGCTGTCAAGCTTCTTCAAAATGTTATATGTTTAAATCCAACTCTGACTCCTTGAAATAGAACAACTATATTCTGTCAAACTTGATCTATAAGAGAAATGTTTAGCCATTCCACAACAACCAACTAGAGGAGTCATCAAAATAAACACTCAGAGATGATTGCTTGGATCGGCTGTTGACGTTCATCTTTGACCCTGATGATGCCTCCATCCTAGATTTTTTTCCAGAGAAGCACTTGCAATCTTCAAACTCCCAATACACTGGATCGGTAGTTGCTATGCTTATAGACGTGTCAGCTTGAACAACTTCAACATTATCTCCCTACCATTGGATAAGGCATTGGTGCATTATCGAAGGGATGCAACAATTTGCGTGGATCTAGTCACGTCCAAGGAGCAGATTGTATGTTCCTTTACCATCGGTGATGAAGAAGGTGGTCGATAGAGTCTTACTCCCAATCATCAATTCGACGTTAACTGCCTCCCGTGTCTTAGATGCATTACCACCGAAGTCCTTCAACATCATGTTGGTCTCAAGAAAATTTCCAAGACCCTTACCAAGTTTGCAGAACGTGGTATAAGGCATTAGATTGATAGCAGCACCTCCATCAACTAATATCATAATCATCAGCTTTCCATCGACAAATCCTTTCATGTATAAAGCCTTTAAGTGTCGATGCTGAGATGGTTTGTCAAATATCTCTTGTTGGGACTGGAGGGTTAGCTGAGCCACTGCTTCTCCCAATTCTTCTTCATCATACTCTTCTTCATCAGATTCTTCTCGCTCATACTTGGAGGGAGCTCTAAATTCTGCAGGTAGGATGAAGACCATATTAATATTAGCCGATGGCTTACCCCTATTGGTTGTTTGCTTGAAGCGCCATGTTTGAGGTCTACTATACTTCTAAGCTTCTAATTCTCTATTCCTCAAGCGCTGAACTCTTCTTTTTTGGCTCCTTATTAGATCTCCTAGACACCATTGGCCTTTTTGCCAAACATACTCCTCTTCATGATGACCGGCCCAGCTCTGATCATATGCACGCTTACCTAGCCGATCACGAACTCCTTCCTTTTTTATGCGCTGATCCATGTTATTAGATTGATAACTTAAACATTCATGGATAGATCGACAGTTGGCCTGAGATTGCCTGAACTCTGAATATTGATTACTGCACTCTAGGTAGTTACATCTTGTGGGCAATTTCAAGCCTTCGTTCTAATAGTGTCAAAAGAAAGAACAATTCTAATGTAACTCTGTTTGTTCTCTTTCATACCTTTCTTCCTTGCACCGACATTCATATTCTTCTTCTTCAAGCCGGTGCTAGTAGTCCTTCTCCTTCTGGCATTGCCGCTTGTTCAACAAAATTCTGGAAGTTACACGAGGACGGATAGCACCATCTCTAGATGTTTCACCTTGTTCATATCGGCCCTTTTGCTGATTGCACTGTTTCTTAGCTTCTTCATACTCATTGTAACACCCAAAAATTCCAAATTTTAGAGATAATGAATTTTGAATAAATTAGATAACAATTAATGGCAAATTAAAATTTTAAAAAAATATATTTGGTGACGCATTCATGCTGCTGCATTTGTTTTCTTTTGTGGTGTGGATTTATTTTATTTTGATTTGGTTTAGAAAATTTTGTTTGAAATAGTTTGAAAACAAACAAATAAAGAAAAGAAAGAAAAAAAAATAAAACAACTTATCTGAGCAAAGTGGCCTGGAAGCCCGATCGCTCGGCCTCCTTCTCTCCTTGGGCCATCGGGTCGAGGCTGCTTTCCCCGCGCCTGCCGCGTGGGCCGGACCGCGCCGCAGCGGCCCAGCTCGGCCGAGTCACCCGATGTCCAGCAGCCGCGCCTTTCCTTCGTTCTTTTGTCGCTGACCGGTGGGACCCTGCTGTCAGTCGCCTTCTTCCTCTCATCGTGGCCGAGCCGGAGACCGACGTCGACTCCAACCGAATCCATCGAGAATCTCGGGATTTCCTAATCGAACACGGCAAATCGAAGCTATAAATAGGACGCCTAGGTCCTCTAGTTTCCGTTTTTCATCTAAAACTCTAGTCCAACCATGTGAAACCGAGCTCTTGGGATTGGGGGAAATTGGAGGTTTCGGTTGCTCGTCGTCGGAGCTTGCGGGTTGGTTTGAGCCCTTCTTCTTTGCTTTGGTGAGTTCGCCATCTCCTTCTCTACCTCCCCATGTTTTTCTTTTGAGTTGTAGTGCTTTGAATCGCATGTTTGCGAAGCTCCAGTGAGCCGGCAATGGCGCCGCCGCCCTAACCTAGCTGCGTCTCGTTTCCGTGCTATGGTAGTCTTCCTAAACTAGGTAGACGAGTTCGGGGGAAGCTTCTCTTCCGATTGGTGTTGGTGGCGGGGCGAGTTGTGGTCTAGAAAGGCGAATCCGGAGTTCTCCGGCGAGGTGGAGTGGCCGGCCATGGTGGCCATCGGCCGGAGTTGGGGAAGGAAGCCGCGCCCTCTATCTCTGTAAGCCGGAGACGATGACAGCTGTCCGATTTGAAATCAAGGGCCCAGATTAGAATTTACCCCTTCACGGGGTAAACTTCTTAAAGAGCCCCTTAGCTTTTTAATAATAAACCCGCCGCCCATAGCGTATTGCTGAAAGTACGTTTTCGTGTTTTGAAAGCGTATTCTCTTCCGGTTAAGTCAAAAAAAATACGTTTTCAGGTATTTACAGTTTTGCCACTAGAATTGTTTTGGTCATAAAATCTTCGTTTTAACTCCGAATTGATCCGTTCAAGTTGCGTTAGGTTCGTATTTGCGAGCTCTACATGTTAGTGTAGTTGTACAGTTAGTTTTGATAATTTATTTTTTGAGGTTATAATTAAGTATTTATTTATCTATAGGAAATCTTAGAAAATACATAACTTTCACGTTTTAACTCCGAATTTGGTGATCTTTGCGTCTGTGTGATCGTAGAAACGTGTAGAAGAGTTTTATAAACTTTTATTACTGTTTTGCTACTGTTGGTGTACTGTTCTAATTATATCTCTTTGTTTGCTTCGTGTATGTTTGATTGGATGCATGTATGTTGTTGATTGATGATCGAATATAGAAGGTGAGCAGTATCTGGACGATTCGGAGTATTACTTTGAACCAAGTCAGCAGTATCACTTGGAAAGCTTTGATCAAGGCAAGTATAACACAGGACTATCCTTGCTACCTATACATTGAATTGTCATACATATGCATGTGCTTACCTTGACAACCTTAGAGATTATAACTTAGTGATTGATATCTTGATTCCTTGTCAACCTTGGGAATGCATATGGGTAGCTAATGCTAGTGCTTAAACTAAGAACAATGATCTTGTAATTTGATTAATGGATTAAGCAATCAACCTTTAAGATGATTTTATTACTGTTAAAAGGGGGCTAGAGCATGTGTATTATTTTGATGCTCTGGTTTCTCTCCATAAGGACTTATCTGTACGTGATTATCCAGGATATACAGTACAGCTGTGAGGGCTATATGGCTCTGGCTTTAGTTGTTCAAGAGACCTTTTCTAGCTTGTTAGTGGTTACCTTAAATGGCGTAAGAATGGCTTGCCACTTTGGGTGTAGTGCGAGCCCCTGGCCTAGTGTGTATAGGCTGCGGTTGTTGTGCCACAGGGAAGGGGGGTTCTACATCTGCCTGCCGAGTGAATCTAATGGCCCTAACTTGTTAGACGAACTTTTGAGTGGCTTTATATGGTTCTCGGGTGTTTGGGCTTGATCTCCCCACTCATTTGGAAATCATGACTTACAGTGAAAGTGTACACCTCTGCGCAGAGTTAAAAACTGGTATACTAGCCGTGCTCACGGATACGAGCGGCCTTGGAACATTTACAGATAGATGATCACCATTGCTATATCATGTTTAATTATTGTTGATTATTATTATGCTCATGTTAATGCTATTCGTTATCATTATTACAATTGATCATTGGTTCTTTAATGGGAAGTGGTTTATCTTGATGCTACTCAATTGCTAATATATGATTAAAAGCTAAACGCAGTTAAACAGTGTCTAGCCTTTTTGAGCCTCATGAACCCTGTGTTATATTTGTTGAGTTCGACATGGACTCACCCTTGCTATTTCCACCATAACAGATGAAGATATTGAGGAAGATTATCGTAATGAGTACTAGTCTTGGTGTCAACCAGTCAACCGTGTCCCTGTGTGGAGTTTTCGCTGAAGATTTATTATTAGTTATTATTATCTATCGTTCAAGACTATGTCTTAAATACTTATTCGTTATGTAATAAGCACTGTGATGATACTTTGTAATTTGTCAACTTATGTGTGCGACTGTTTCCTGGGGCGCACATGAGTCTTTTATGCATCCTATTTTTGTCCTTAAAAATGGGTGTGACAGATTGGTATCAGAGCCGTGTTGACTGTAGGATGCGAGCCTAGTTAGAATGGTCGTTAATAGCATCCATACTTCACTTAATTCATGCTTCCTCTTTTCACCTTGTTAATTACGAAAGTTTTATGCTTCCTCTACTTTATTCTATTGTGAAAATACATTGATTCTATCTAATCTATGTCTAAATCTTGTAGATGCCTCCTCATCCCCGTTTGTCAGCTGCACAGTACGTTGCCCGTTTCAAACCTCAGGAGCCGTATGAAGATGGTGATCAAGAGCTATCTGATGCTGAATCAAGAGTTGGTGATACACCAATGGAGGATGTAGTTATGGGGTGGACTACGAAGCTTCATATCCTGGTTCCTAAAGCTGATGCTTTCTTCCATGACATGTTGACAAGAACCTTGGACAACTACTACTACGACTGGGAAGCTACGTTGGAGTATCGTAGTGCAGAGTATAGTCATCCATGGATGGATTCCTATTGGGAAACGGAGTTATGGGTTAAGAAAAGGGATCCAACCACTAAGGAGCCTAAGGTGGAGTCAAAGTTCATTACTAGAGTGAGCCGGGCAACCGTGGAGACAAGCATGGAGGATGTCGCCTACAATGCATTTGTTTACTACCATGGTCTACGCTCGGACAAGACGTTAAAGGGTGCACTTTGGCATTTTCCTTGTTTCTTACATGACAAGGGTATTTGGACCGTGCCGCTTGCAGATGATTCCTCCTTGACTTTACAAGCTACGGTGGGATTAGCTCGTGAATTGGCTCTCCATGAGGTGGATTTGAAGGATGAGTTGCTGAAGGAAAAAGAACTTAAGGAGCAAGCTTATAGAGAGATTGACCAATTAAGGGTGGAGTTAGGTCATCCCAAGATTTATGAGAAGCTTAATTAGGAAATAGGAAAAATCCCTATGTAATAGGAACGATAGTAGTTGCGAGTTAATTTTAAGTTTGGATTGTTTTAAGAGTCAGTTTGTGGTGTGAACAATTGTGTGATTGATGGATTGTTATTATGATAATGGGTGATTTGGATCTTTGTAATGTGTGCTGGAGTTTTGTAGACATGCCTACAAGTTCCATGGTTAAAAATATTAAGTTTGATCAAAATATGTTAGTTGAATGTGAGGTTAACTTAGTTCTGTCCTTTGCTGATTTTTGGATCAGTCTGGGATGTTTTAGAAATAACTTAAAATCCGTTCATGAAAAATTTAAGAAATTTTACTGGGAATAATTAGACTTCTATATCTTTCCAACCCCACAAGAATCACTTTAATATCTATTATAAGCTAAGAGATATACCTGTCCCAAGTTGGAGTTACTGCACAGTCTGGAATTCTGAAACAGTTTCGGTTAAGTTCAGTTTTTGGCCAATTTATTGACAGAATCAGAAAAAGTGTTGTGAATAAAAGTTGTAGATAATTTTGTAAGCTTTCCAACCATGTAAAGATCATCTGAATTGGACGTCTGTAGCTCGAGATATGACAGTTTTACTGAGTTGCTGAAATTGGAGTTCGCCCAGAAAAATCAGATTTTGCTTATCTATTGAATACATCATCTCGGATTGTACTGAATTTCATCTTCTGTGTTTTTGGAAACAGATGTCAGGCAGAGGACGTGGCAGAGGTCGTGGAGGTGTTAATCCACCCATTACTATGGAGGAACTCATGCAAACTCAGAATCAGATGATGCAGATGTTTATGCAGCACATGCAGAATAATCCCCCTGCGGGAGGACCACCGCCTGTGCAAGTGAGGGATAAGCATGGGGAATTTTTGAAGGGACGCTCTCCAGTGTTTTCTCATGCTGCTGATCCTTTAGAGGCAGATGATTGGGTGAGGGCAGTGGAGAGACAGCTGAATATAGCCCAATGCAATGATATGGAGAAGGTGTTATATGCATCTGGTCAGTTATAGGGGACAGCTCAGACTTGGTGGGAGTCGTATCAAGCTGCACGCCCTGACAATGCTCCTCCTATCACTTGGAATGAGTTTGTTAGAGATTTTCGAGCTCGTCATATTCCTGAAGGTATAATTGAGCTGAAGCAGGAAGAATTCAGAAACCTTAGGATGGGACAGATGAGCGTTAGTGAATATCATGATAGATTTACCCAGTTGGCTCGCTATGCTCCTAATGAAGTGAGGGAAGATGCAGACAGACAGCGTCTTTTCTTGAAGGGAATTTATTATGATCTTCGCTTGCAGTTGAAGGGGAACAACTATGCTAGTTTTCAAGAGCTGGTAAATAAAGCTATTGTGCTTGATAATGAGCGCAGAGAGATGGACAGGAAGAGGAAAATGAAGGTACAAGGCTCAGGAAGCAACAACCGTCAGCGCACTAATTCTCAGCATGGTTTTCATCAGAAGTTTCAGGGACCGGTTAGCTAGTGGAATCATAATCCGAATCAGAGGTGGTCCCAGAATTGGCAAAGTAATCAGTCACAACAGCGTTCATCATATCCACAGCGTCAACAGTATCAGCAGACTGGGCAACAGACTCCTCGCACTGGAAATTCCAATGTTACCCCCATGAAGAATAGTGCTCCCAGCACGCCTACTAGATGCTTTGTATGTGGTAAAGAGGGGCATATGTCTTATCATTGTCCTGAGAAGCAGAACCAGCAGACTCCTCAGAGCCAGAAGAGCAGCCAGAGGCAATCTGGTACTGGAAGGGTGAATCACGTGTCTTCTGATACAGTTCATGATGCACCAGAAGTTATGATTGGTACGTTCAATGTACATTCCATTCCCGCAACTGTTCTTTTTGACTCTAGAGCATCTCATACATTTATATCCAACATTTTTGTTAAAATGCATAGTATACCCATGCTAGCTATGAAAGAACCTCTCTTAGTAAATTCACCTGGAGGTACCATGCAAACCAGTAATCGTTGTCTTCCAATTAGTATGGTATTAAGGGGGGTAGAGTTTAAGATAACTCCTATAGTGTTGAGGACATCTGGTATTGATGTGATATTGGGTATGGACTGGATGAAGCCAAATCAGGCAGAGATTCAGTGTCAGCAGAAAGTGGTAGTTGTGACTGCACCTAATGGAGATAAAATCAATGTGGATGTAGCAGTGCAGAAGCAACCAACCACTGTGGTGAATCAGCTTGAAGATACAATTAAGGAGAATTCAGTGATTGAGGAATTTCCGGATGTCTTCCCTGATGAATTGCCAGGTATGCCACCTGACCGAGACATTGAATTTCTTATTGAATTATTACCTGGAACTGCACCTATAGCCAAACGACCATATAGGATGGGAGTAGATGAATTAGAAGAACTTAAGAAACAAATTAAAGAATTACAAGATAAAGGTTTTATTCGACCTAGTTCATCACCTTGGGGAGCACCAGTTATTTTTGTTGATAAGAAAGATGGCGGTCAGAGGATGTGTGTTGATTATCGGTCACTAAATGAGGTAACTATCAAGAATAAGTATCCTTTGCCCAGGATTGATGACTTGTTTGATCAGTTGAGAGGTGCTTGTGTATTCTCTAAGATTGATTTACGTTCTGGTTATCATCAGTTGAAGATTCGTGCTTCTGATATTCCAAAGACAGCTTTTACTACGAGGTATGGATTGTATGAGTATACTGTTATGTCATTTGGATTGACCAATGCACCTGCATACTTTATGTACATGATGAATAAGGTGTTCATGGAATATTTGGATAAGTTTGTGGTAGTGTTTTTTGATGATATACTGATCTTTTCCAAGACAGAAGTAGAGCATGCTGAACATTTGAGGTTGGTGTTGCAGAAGCTTAGAGAGCATAAGTTGTATGCGAAGCGAAGTAAATGTGAGTTTTGGTTGAAGGAAGTTTCTTTCCTTGGTCATATTATTTCTAATGGAGGGATATCAGTGGATCCAGGTAAAGTAAGGGATGTATTAAATTGGAAGCCAAATATTGATGCTAGTGAGATTCGTAGTTTCTTGGGATTGGCTGGATATTACAGACGGTTCATTGAAGGGTTTTCTAAACTTGCTAAACCTATGACATCTCTGTTAGAGAAGAATGCCAAGTTTGTGTGGTCAGATAAATGTCAAGCTAGTTTTGAGGAATTGAAGAAGAGGGTGACTACAGCGCCTGTTTTGGTTTTGCCAGATTTGAGTAAGAAGTTTTCTATTTATTGTGATGCTTCTCGTCAAGGTTTGGGATGTGTTCTTATGCAAGAAGGCAGAGTTGTGGCTTATGCATCTAGGCAGTTGAGAAAGCATGAGTTGAATTATCCTACACATGATTTGGAGTTAGCAGCTGTAGTTCATGCTTTAAAGATTTGGAGACATTATTTGATTGGACATAAGAGTGATATATACACTGATCATAAGAGTTTGAAGTATATTTTCACTCAGTCAGATCTGAATTTGAGGCAACGTAGATGGTTAGAGTTGATTAAGGATTATGATATTGAGATACACTATCATCCTGGTAAGGCTAATGTAGTAGCTGATGCTCTTAGTAGGAAAAGTTATGTCAATGAGATACAGACATTGACTATGACTAGTGAGTTATGTGCTGAATTTGAATATTTGAATTTGGGAATTGTTACTAATACAATGGAATTAGTGATAGAGCCTACTTTAGAGCAAGAAATCTACAAGGGTCAGTTGAAGGATGAGAAACTAAAGAAGATAGCGGAAGATATAGTGATTGGTAAGTCACCAGGCTTTCGGATGGATGATAATGGAATTTTGTGGTTTGGAAAGAGGCTGTGTGTACCTGAGGATCAAACTGTTAGACAGGCAATTCTTCGCGAAGCTCATGAGTTAGCTTATTCTATTCATCCTGGTAGTACTAAGATGTATTTGGATCTGAAACAGAAATATTGGTGGGTTGGATTAAAGCGAGATGTGGCTGAGTATGTGACATTGTGTGATACTTGTCAGAGGGTGAAAGCAGAGCATCAGAGACCTGCTGGATTGTTGCAACCAATGAAGATTCCTGAATGGAAGTGGGAAGAAGTTGGTATGGACTTTATAGTGGGGTTACCGCGTACTCAGAAAGGTTATGATTCTATTTGGGTGATAGTGGATAGATTGACTAAAGTTGCTCATTTTATACCAGTCAAGACTAAATACACGGGAATACAATTAGCTACCTTGTATATGGAAAGAATAGTCTGTTTGCATGGAGTACCAAAGAAGATTGTGTCTGATCGAGGTTCGCAGTTTACGTCACACTTTTGGAAAGCTGTGCATGAATCATTGGGAACAAAATTGAATTTTAGTACAGCATATCATCCACAGACAGATGGACAGACTGAAAGGACCAACCAGGTATTAGAGAATATGCTGAGAGCTTGTGCATTGCAATATGGAACTAGTTGGGATAAGAGTTTGTCTTATGCAGAATTTTCTTACAATAATAGTTATCAACAGAGTCTTAAGATGGCACCGTTTGAAGCTTTGTATGGACGTAAGTGTAGAACTCCATTGTTTTGGGATCAGACAGGTGAATCTCAGGTGTTTGGTACAGATGTTCTTAGAAACGCAGAAGATCAAGTGCGAGTGATTCGTGAGAATTTGAGAGTAGCACAATCTCGTCAGAAGAGTTATGCTGATAATAGGAGAAGAGATCTAGTTTTTGAGGTAGGTGATTATGTCTATTTGAAGGTGTCACCGATGAGAAGTGTGAAGAGGTTTAACATGAAAGGTAAACTAGCACCAAGGTATGTTGGACCATTTAAAATTATTGATAGACGTGGGGAAGTTGCTTATCAATTAGAGTTGCCTGAGAATTTATCTAGAGTACATGATGTGTTCCATGTTTCACAACTTAAGAAGTGTTTGCGTGTGCCTGAGGAACAGATACCTTTAGAAGAGTTGACTGTTAAGGAAGATCTTACATATGAAGAGTTTCCGATCAAGATTTTAGAAACTGCTGAGAGAGTTACTCGAAGTCGGGTTATTAAGATGTGCAAGGTGCAGTGGAATCGATATTCAGAGGCAGAGGCAACTTGGGAAAGAGAGGATGAATTGAGAAAATCATATCCGCAGTTATTTGAGTAAGCAATCCAATCTCGAGGACGAGATTCTTTTAAGGGGGGTAGAATTTGTAACACCCAAAAAATCCAAATTTTAGAGATAATGAATTTTGAATAAATTAGATAACAATTAATGGCAAATTAAAATTTTAAAAAAATATATTTGGTGACAATTCTAATGTCAAAAGAAAGAACAATTCTAATGTAACTCTGTTTGTTCTCTTTCATACCTTTCTTCCTTGCACCGACATTCATATTCTTCTTCTTCAAGCCGGTGCTAGTAGTCCTTCTCCTTCTGGCATTGCCGCTTGTTCAACAAAATTCTGGAAGTTACACGAGGACGGATAGCACCATCTCTAGATGTTTCACCTTGTTCATATCGGCCCTTTTGCTGATTGCACTGTTTCTTAGCTTCTTCATACTCATTGTAACACCCAAAAATTCCAAATTTTAGAGATAATGAATTTTGAATAAATTAGATAACAATTAATGGCAAATTAAAATTTTAAAAAAATATATTTGGTGACGCATTCATGCTGCTGCATTTGTTTTCTTTTGTGGTGTGGATTTATTTTATTTTGATTTGGTTTAGAAAATTTTGTTTGAAATAGTTTGAAAACAAACAAATAAAGAAAAGAAAGAAAAAAAAAATAAAACAACTTATCTGAGCAAAGTGGCCTGGAAGCCCGATCGCTCGGCCTCCTTCTCTCCTTGGGCCATCGGGTCGAGGCTGCTTTCCCCGCGCCTGCCGCGTGGGCCGGACCGCGCCGCAGCGGCCCAGCTCGGCCGAGTCACCCGATGTCCAGCAGCCGCGCCTTTCCTTCGTTCTTTTGTCGCTGACCGGTGGGACCCTGCTGTCAGTCGCCTTCTTCCTCTCATCGTGGCCGAGCCGGAGACCGACGTCGACTCCAACCGAATCCATCGAGAATCTCGGGATTTCCTAATCGAACACGGCAAATCGAAGCTATAAATAGGACGCCTAGGTCCTCTAGTTTCCGTTTTTCATCTAAAACTCTAGTCCAACCACGTGAAACCGAGCTCTTGGGATTGGGGGAAATTGGAGGTTTCGGTTGCTCGTCGTCGGAGCTTGCGGGTTGGTTTGAGCCCTTCTTCTTTGCTTTGGTGAGTTCGCCATCTCCTTCTCTACCTCCCCATGTTTTTCTTTTGAGTTGTAGTGCTTTGAATCGCATGTTTGCGAAGCTCCAGTGAGCCGGCAATGGCGCCGCCGCCCTAACCTAGCTGCGTCTCGTTTCCGTGCTATGGTAGTCTTCCTAAACTAGGTAGACGAGTTCGGGGGAAGCTTCTCTTCCGATTGGTGTTGGTGGCGGGGCGAGTTGTGGTCTAGAAAGGCGAATCCGAAGTTCTCCGGCGAGGTGGAGTGGCCGGCCATGGTGGCCATTGGCCGGAGTTGGGGAAGGAAGCCGCGCCCTCTATCTCTGTAAGCCGGAGACGATGACAGCTGTCCGATTTGAAATCAAGGGCCCAGATTAGAATTTACCCCTTCACGGGGTAAACTTCTTAAAGAGCCCCTTAGCTTTTTAATAATAAACCCGCCGCCCATAGCGTATTGCTGAAAGTACGTTTTCGTGTTTTGAAAGCGTATTCTCTTCCGGTTAAGTCAAAAAAAAATACGTTTTCAGGTATTTACAGTTTTGCCACTAGAATTGTTTTGGTCATAAAATCTTCGTTTTAACTCCGAATTGATCCGTTCAAGTTGCGTTAGGTTCGTATTTGCGAGCTCTACATGTTAGTGTAGTTGTACAGTTAGTTTTGATAATTTATTTTTTGAGGTTATAATTAAGTATTTATTTATCTATAGGAAATCTTAGAAAATACATAACTTTCACGTTTTAACTCCGAATTTGGTGATCTTTGCGTCTGTGTGATCGTAGAAACGTGTAGAAGAGTTTTATAAACTTTTATTACTGTTTTGCTACTGTTGGTGTACTGTTCTAATTATATCTCTTTGTTTGCTTCGTGTATGTTTGATTGGATGCATGTATGTTGTTGATTGATGATCGAATATAGAAGGTGAGCAGTATCTGGACGATTCGGAGTATTACTTTGAACCAAGTCAGCAGTATCACTTGGAAAGCTTTGATCAAGGCAAGTATAACACAGGACTATCCTTGCTACCTATACATTGAATTGTCATACATATGCATGTGCTTACCTTGACAACCTTAGAGATTATAACTTAGTGATTGATATCTTGATTCCTTGTCAACCTTGGGAATGCATATGGGTAGCTAATGCTAGTGCTTAAACTAAGAACAATGATCTTGTAATTTGATTAATGGATTAAGCAATCAACCTTTAAGATGATTTTATTACTGTTAAAAGGGGGCTAGAGCATGTGTATTATTTTGATGCTCTGGTTTCTCTCCATAAGGACTTATCTGTACGTGATTATCCGGGATATACAGTACAGCTGTGAGGGCTATATGGCTCTGGCTTTAGTTGTTCAAGAGACCTTTTCTAGCTTGTTAGTGGTTACCTTAAATGGCGTAAGAATGGCTTGCCACTTTGGGTGTAGTGCGAGCCCTTGGCCTAGTGTGTATAGGCTGCGGTTGTTGTGCCACAGGGAAGGGGGGTTCTACATCTGCCTGCCGAGTGAATCTAATGGCCCTAACTTGTTAGACGAACTTTTGAGTGGCTTTATATGGTTCTCGTGTGTTTGGGCTTGATCTCCCCACTCATTTGGAAATCATGACTTACAGTGAAAGTGTACACCTCTGCGCAGAGTTAAAAACTGGTATACTAGCCGTGCTCACGGATACGAGCAGCCTTGGAACATTTACAGATAGATGATCACCATTGCTATATCATGTTTAATTATTGTTGATTATTATTATGCTCATGTTAATGCTATTCATTATCATTATTACAATTGATCATTGGTTCTTTAATGGGAAGTGGTTTATCTTGATGCTACTCAATTGCTAATATATGATTAAAAGCTAAACGCAGTTAAACAGTGTCTAGCCTTTTTGAGCCTCATGAACCCTGTGTTATATTTGTTGAGTTCGACATGGACTCACCCTTGCTATTTCCACCATAACAGATGAAGATATTGAGGAAGATTATCGTAATGAGTACTAGTCTTGGTGTCAACCAGTCAACCGTGTCCCTGTGTGGAGTTTCCGCTGAAGATTTATTATTAGTTATTATTATCTATCGTTCAAGACTATGTCTTAAATACTTATTCGTTATGTAATAAGCACTGTGATGATACTTTGTAATTTGTCAACTTATGTGTGCGACTGTTTCCTGGGGCGCACATGAGTCTTTTATGCATCCTATTTTTGTCCTTAAAAATGGGTGTGACACTCATTAGTCGATATTTGAACCTTGGAATCAACCGACCCACCTTCTCTAGCCTTAGTCGACGTCAAAACCTTTGTCTTTCCTTTAGCCAACTAAAACTCTACCATATGCACCCTAGGAAAGGATGCTTATCTATGTCCATTGCTGGTTTCTTAACTGGCTCAAACTTGATCTTCCCTTACTCGATGGCCTTCTGAATGTGAAAGCGTAAGATTCTACACTTATTGGTATTGTGATTAGTAGCATTGTGTAACTTGCAGTACTTCTTCCCTTTAAGTTTTTTAGCCAAAGGGATCACATGATTTATGAGTAATCTCAACTGCTTCTTTTCCAGTAGCAAGTTAAAGATCATATCAACCTTCTTAACATTGAAGTCATAGGTATTTTTTCATTCCTTCACCCATGGATAAGATACAGGAGCCTTGCCCCATGTCCATTTGGTGATCGCAACTTCTAGATCATCCCCATTAGAGTCTACATCATCGGGATCAGTCATAGCAGTAGTACCCTTCAAATACTTCTCTTTGCACAGGGCCTGATGTTGATTCTCAAAGGCAGACACTCCCTAGACTAAATGGGCCAAACTTTCAAACTCCTGGCCATCAAACTTCTCTCTGATTAATGGAGACATCCCTTGAAGGACCAATTCAGCTAATTGGCCATCAGACAGGTTTAATGAGTAGCAACGGCTCCTTACTTCTCTGAATCTTTGAATGAACCCAGAGCCTGACTCATTGTTCCTTTGCCTCATGCTTGTCATGTTTGTAATCTTCTTCTCTCCTGTCCTACTGTAGAAATATGCATGGAACTTGTTCTCTAGATCAGCCCATCTAGTAATTAAGTTTAGTTATAGTAATGAAAACTAACTGAAGGCCAGTCCAGATAGGGATAAGAGGAGGAATCAAACTATATGTGCCTCCTCAATGGATGCTTCTCTGAGCTAAACAAGATAGCGGCTGATATGTTCCATGGTTGTCATCTCATCTACATTGGTAAATTTGGAGAAATCTGGGACTCTGTAGCATGGTGGGAGTTGCATAATATCATAAAAGGCCAAATATGAATGCTAGTAAGAGCCAACCTATCCTTTAGGCTTTAGAGCAAACTGGCTCTACATCATAGTAGTTATCTGGTTAACAAACTCATCAGCATCTATGCTAGCAATTTTCTGTCTTGGCTGTCCTTGAGCCTAAGCCTAAGAACCTTGTACTTGATCATGTTGACCTTGGGCCGAAGGCTCCTAGAGTTGCTATGCATTATAACCATAAGGATTCTGGTACCCAGGATATGGCATGAGCTCGTATGTTCTAGCATCAGAAACCAGGTGACATCCCTCTAGATAGTTGATCTAAGCATTGCGAGTTGCATATCCTGCAATCGACTATTGAAGTAGTTAGGATCAACATTCATGATGATCCTCTACACTGATGGAGCAATTTTATGGGCCAACTGAAGCATTTGATAGGAAGTACTGAATCTTTCCTAAGTCAGACGTTGCGCAACCTTCTGAGTAGCTGGAGAGGTTGGCTGCTGGACTGAATAAACTTGATTTAATCTAGTAGGCTATTGATTCGTATGTGACAGGGGCACTTGGTGATTGCTATGCTGGTGGTTGTTCCCCTATCATCTGACCTTGCCCCCTAGCGTTGCTAGGGCTTGATCTTGCCCCCTTGCTATTGACGGGACTTGACCTTGCCCCCTGTGGTTAGCTTAGCTTGAAAATCTAGGGCTTGGCCTCCTTGAAGCTGCTGCATTGGTGCCTATTTGAACTATCCATCATTTGGCTGCTAACTAGAACTAGGTACACTGCTTCCCATAGCTGAAGGATTAAAGGTGTTGAAATATGATGGCCCTACTTGATCAACTGGTGCTTTGAAGAAAACTTCTTTCATGACATTGCCAATCGTATTGTCTAGCATCTGATTGTGATTCATGAAGGCTTCATGAATAGTCTTGTGGACCATCTGGGTGGCAATCCTGGCTTCAGCTTCTTCATTCAGATCGCTCTGCCCATGCAGGTGGACCCTTGGCAATGGAGTCTTCTAAACGATTGAATCACATGTCCTATGTACGACAGTAGGCACTTCTCTCTAAATTCTTCTGTTGCCTGCTCAATGAGTGCTTTCTGTTCACCAGGCAAGTCATTAAGGTTGACCTCGAGGATCATCTGATTATCCATGTCGACAATTGTGGTCCCACTTGGTGTGCCAAGTTTTGTGTCAATAGCGAAAAGTGATAGGCTGCTAGGACACACAGCAAGCCGAGAGAAATCGCCTAGAGCAGATCCTAAGCTCTCCCTGGACTTAGGAGGACACCAAACCGGATGGTCATGACCAAGGGCGTGCTAGTCAATTTGACCCTACAATTGATAAGGAGAGAAAATTGATCAGTAATTTAAGGTGGAACATGATGATGTTTGTCCAGATAGTTCCAAATATGTGGCTAAGTAGTCAATGAAATAAGGCTATCAATTAGAGAGTCGATATCCAGCATGTTCATTATGCATGGCAAGCAAAATAAATATATCAGCAATTATCATTTACTCAGTTGCATAGATCTAACTTAGCCGATGATCATGAAAACATGCGAAAGATGTAAGGATAGGCGTGTAAGCATTCATGTGAGAAACATACTAGCTTTTAACTAAGATGGAAACAAATAAAAGCATGTAAATAGCTAGTACATCCTCAACAAAACAGGCTATCAGCTAAAATAAATGATTCTTGTGATCTTGTCGTATAGCATACAATCACTCATCCGTTGGATATAAATGAATCTACGAATAACTAGACTCAATCTATCATACCGTCAACAGATCGAGTTGTCTGATGTAGCATTAATAGTAGGACCCTAGATCAGAGACTAGCAATTGATAGATCTAATTATATCGCAAAGAAATTGTGAGGGCATGTTATACACGTGGAAGCTCAGGTCATCGGCTAAATAGCCGATGGAAACATAGCGGGTGGTTGACGTCATGCTCTTCTTAATAGATAGATCTACTAACCGACAGTGTCCAATCTGACATGCTACCAACAGATCAAGTCGGCTGATGCAACATTTATAGCAGAGTCATACCGGATATCGGTGATCAATGAATCTATCTATTAATAGAACACGACTTCAAACACCCGCCATGTGCGATCAGGATTGAGGTAGATTAGTCATCAAATAGAATCTAACATCAAGAATCAAATTCAACCATAAAGATGTCTAGCAGACGATAGATCAAAATAATAAGACTAATAAATCTCAGTCTAGATCGGGCAATTGGTGATATTATATTAAACAGTAAACTATTTAACACAATATCGATAACTTTGATTAATGCCAACGTTTACAAGAGATCAGTTGTCTGTTGCAGCCTTGTAAAGGTTGATATAAATCGATAACTAATCTATACCGTAATTTGTAAGAGATCAGTCATCTGTTGTAGCCTTACAGATAACAATATAGATCGATAACTAACTTATACCGTGACTTGCAAGAGATCAGTCGTCTGTTGAAGCCCCACAAATAACAATATAAGTCATGATGGATACTCACAAATAAGCCAGAGGTCAGGTCGTCCGATGCAGCCCTGCTTGCCTAAAGAACTCGTCAAAATCTACTCTACTTCTACACCTAAGGGGTGGCGTAATCCGGAAAGTAAAGGTACTTGTTTGGTTGATCGATGAGAGATGTCTATTACAATAGCCAGATTTCAATATTTATACCCTAGGCTTGACTTCGAGTCCAGGTCGAGCAAGACCGATCTCAAACTTGGAAAAGAAAATAAGGTTTCCTAAATTACGATAACTTGGTCAGCCAATCCTTGCTGAATATCTCGGCTTTCCCTTGATGAATTTAGACCTCGGGGTCCCTTCGTTTCGAACCAAATTTTGGTGTCAACAAAGTTTACATAAACAAACACTTCACTCAACTAGCTGATTGGAAGTAAGTGAAGGGTTCCACCTTTATGACAAACATCTCATGTGTATCTAGTTATAAGAAACATAACCAAAGTTCTATAACAATTCTAAATATAAAGCATTTTAACAAATCATGCAAACATGACAATTTATTAATTAATGAATTGCTCAACATTATAGCAGAATTACAAGATGATTTAGGTATACAAAGTTACTAACAAAGCCCTAAGCCAAGCCATTGACTCATGAGCAAGAATGAGCTCAAACAATCAACTCTAGGTACACACAGGTTCAGGACAGTAGCACAGCAGCTACTTTATTTGATCATAACTGAAAATCTAGAAATCCAGCAAAATTGATCCTAGACTTTCTGAAAAGCTTAGGAAATTACCTACAACTTTGTTATTATTGACCAAAGGCGATTTAACAACTATCAAGGTCAAACAACACAAAGAAACAATTCTGTCCAGACTTGGATAGAATCAGGCATCAAACTTTAAACATTTAGGAAAGCTTATAAAAGTAGTGCTCCTTAACATTTAGGAAAGCTTATGAAAAGTACTACAACTTTTTAGTTGTTACCAAAAGTGATTCAAAGGTTAACTAAGCCATAAAGCATCATGTATCAGCACAAGAAATAAACAAAAACTGAAAGGGAACTTGTAAAATCTATAACTCTTAAACCAGCAGGCCTAAAATCATGAAATTCCAGGACAATCAATAAATGAAAGTTATCTATAACTTTTATATTCAACACATTCACAGAAAACATGATTTGATTCATGGAAACAGCCACTCAACAGAAACTACTTATGCAGCCATTTCAGCACACAAGTAAAACCAAGTGATTTACTTGATCCACTAACAAGACCATGCATGAGTAACTAATTACAAGGAGTACAACCCATCATTACATAACTACTCATCATTAGTCAAAGCTAACATGAAACATATTTAAATACATTTTAAGTAGAGCTAAGCAAAGGGTGGAAACTTGCATAAGCACCTATTCACTAGTTGTTATACTAACAAGAGATCATACACATAAGTTATTCAAAAGCTCATCCTAGCATCATTATACCTTAACCATCTTCTTAGATTATTACATACAAGAGATTTCACAAGACTCATATAAAGCATCTACTAAATAGGCATTTGAGTAAACCAATTTAATATTGATCAAGAAGTTGATTAATTATGCGCACATCAACAAATTAATTAAGTTGCCAAGGAACAGTAGGGGTTTGGTGTTCCATGGTCTTCATACAATGCTCAAAACACACCAAAGTTATTTAAACATTTATCTAATTCATTTTAATAATTATTAATTATGGAAAGGCATTTAAACATACTTAAATTTATTAACTAAGTTACATTTATCAAAATAGTTCTAAACTTTTTGTGAAGATAGGCATAGGTATATAAAGCATACACAAAAAGTTTCATGATTAAAGGATTGTTATTTTAGCCTATAAAAATCATTCAAGGTCCATTTTATAATTAAAATAGATAATTTTTAAGCATAGCAAAACTATTGATTTTGGCTAATTCATATTTTTCTTAGATAGAGAATGTCATAACAAAGCTACAGAACAAATTTCAATTTTTTTATCATGCTTCTACAATTAGTTATGAAATTCACAATTTTCAGCTGAAAACACAAAAAGAAAAAGAAAACCTTGTAGCGCACTATTCATCTGAGTCATAGTTTCTGCAGAAACCCCCTAGAAGAGCTTCTATTGTTGCACAAGTCCCTGGTCACGATTGAGGAACAGAGGACGCCGGAGACGGCGCAATTTCCAACCGACTGATGCTCGTCGGCGGCGAGGGAGAGGTGCTGGGGCATCTCCATGCCTAGCCGCACTCGTGGGAGGATGAAACGTGGTTGGAGGCGGTCGGTAAATGACCAACCATGCATGCTTGTGGTGATGGCGAGCACGGTGGCATGAACCGATGGACACGGCGGCCTTTCGATGGCTCTAACGCATGTCTAACAAAATAGAGAGGCTGATGAGCATCACGGCATCGCAAGGAGGGTAAATAGATAAGCGAAGAGCAAGAGAGTAGCTAGAGATGGCTGGCCACGGTGAGGTGGTGCACACCGGCCATGGCAGACCGTGGCGGCGCAAAACCGGCATAAGGCTGATTTCAGTGGCAAGAGGCTACGTGACCTGGCTCAGTGGATGCGCCTCAATGAGGCAAGCTTGGTGGCTAAAGGACTCGGGCAAAGATGGATTGGTGGCGGTGAATTTGTTCGGCAAGTGGGGCTGTGCCAGCGATGACACAAAGGAGAGAAAGAGAGAGACACCAGCGGCTCAGGCTCTTATCAGCAAGGGAAACGCGCGAGCGAGCGACAACAGCTGCTTAGGCTTGCCACTACAAGCAGCTGCATGTCCACGTGTGGAGAAGCGGCGTGAAGGGCAGCGACGCACACCACAGCGAGCAGGCAGGTAGGGCACCGGTGACAGTGTTCATCCACTGAAACTCCTTTTTCTTCTCTCTTGTTCTCCTAATTCTGTGCAGAAACTTGATCAACTTCATTAACAAAAGTTGTTCATCCATCTCTGATCTCCATCTTTGCTTAAAGGTCCAACCCAAAAAGATCAAAGGTTTTGAAGATTTGGAATTTTCAAATCAGGCACACTGAAACTTAACTAAATTTAGTTTTAGGCATTTTCAGAAACTATTTTGATTAGCTAAGTTTGGGGAATTAATTAGTGGTCAACCATTAATCAATCATCACAACTAATTACTTATTAACATAGCTCAAGCATAGTACCAATCCATGACACAAAAGTTGCACCACTTTTATTCATGAAAATTCATTTTATAAATCATCAAAGTTTGAACTTTTAAAACTATTTTCAGGGACTAAGTTAAAATTGTTTAAGTCCTAGAAACAGTTCTGAATTCAATCTTTGAAGTTCAAATTTGACATGTTTGACTTGAAAACACAAACAAACTTTTATCCCGTATTCACACACTTTATACAACAAAGTTTATATTGGCACATTTTTAAGTACTTAAGCAAATTATTAAGCAATAAAATTACAAAGAACCTTAATTAATATCAATGATACATTTCATGCAACACATATAACACAACATATGCAACATGGGCATGCTATAATTGAAACATGGGTTGCATTAATGCCACAATGCTTGATGATTATGCATGATGATGATCATGATCAAGATTTTAATTGCTTCTTAACATCTAAGATGTTATAGGATGCTTCGTCGGTTCTCGACCTGGAGGTGCCCTCTGCGGCGACTCCCATTGTAGTCCCATTCTCAGGGAGAGGCATGGCGATGCACGACGTCCCCCTATCTATGGGTCATTCTAGTAGGTGCATTGTCTTTCAATCTACCTTTGTTGTTGTGGTCATCAAAATCTAGCTGTCTCATCTCGACTTCTTGATGCACTGAACCCCTCCCTAGATTTGTAATCCTGAGGCCATCAGTGGGATTCATGAACCCACCCACATGGTTGGGGCCAACATTGAGCAGCAGCAAGGCCATGGTGATGGTGGCCTAGCTCCTCCCTCTCGTGACTTTATGCTCGCTTGGTGCGGAGTGCTCCGCCCCGGCAAGGACCACTCCTGCTCTGGGGTGACAGCGAGCGTGATTGAAAGAGAGGCTCTGGATGTGGGTGAGCTTGGTGCGGCCACTGCCTCCAAGGGAGGAGCGGACTCATTGTTCGTCATCGATCCTCCACTCGAGGGGGCAACCACCGATGGCCTAGGCATTATGGCTCTCGTTCCTCATGGGGAAAAGATTGTACTGGGTGAGGACTCCCTCGTCTAGCCTCATCCTATGGACCCCCGCAAGGCTCTGTTTGCGGCGAACGATGCAGCTGAGCAGGCTGTGTAGGCTGGTGCCTCCTAGAACTATGTTGGGATCTAGGTGACCTTGTCCAAGCTGCACGACACACTCGTCGTGGTTGCCAAACTGAGCACAGATGCCCTAGTTCTGAGTGCAGGTGAGACACCTTGTCTTACTTTATCTTTGAGCTCGTTATGCGAGTCATGTTTGTGGCCGGATGGCTTGATCTTGTTTTCTTTTCTACAAGAGCTGATGAAGATTTTGATGGAGAAGTCCCAGTTCTTGTGCTTGGCCCACTAGACATAGGTGGGGGGCGCTGCGAACTGTGGCCGCCTGGACACGGCAGAGGTCGAGGTGCAAAATTTATGTGGGGAGCTAGAGGCTTCTAAAAAGGCAAAGGAGGTGTTGCGCCAGGCCTGATCAACACTGCCTAGGCGATCGATTGAACCCAGAAGCAGTCTGTGGAGTGGGAGGCATGGGCCCGGCCTTAGATCGATGCGCTGACGTCCTAGGTGGCCAGCCTCAAGACGATAATGGCCGATTAGGAAACAGAGCGCATCACGGCAGATGCTGCCCAGAACGAGGCCGGGTAGGGTCACCAGCACCTCAAAGCTAAGTACCAGAGCCTCTGCTCCACTTGCGCAAGTGAGTCTTCTTCTGCTTGCATCTTGCTTTTGTTCAGTCATAATGCTCGGTCATGAACCAATTGTTTCTTCAGGGTTACACTCGAAGGCACTCTCAGACCAAGAGGAGAGGATGGTTGTGGACCAAAGGGCATAGGAGATGGCCACCCAACGACGACCTTGACTACGTCTGCATGGGCTCTCTGCAACACTGTGCTCAGCGTCGACCGAGGGAATGCCTAGCTGGTGCTTTGTCTTGATGAGGCTCGCCTCCAAGTGTACCCCTTGTCCTCCGAGGGGATTCACTATGGTGTGCATGCTACCCTGATGTCATTGGCTCCACTATGATGGTGTCAATTTTGATGTCATTGGGCAAGGATATGCGTCGAACAAGTCTAACAATGATATCCTTTCCATTGGCGATTGTTGACGGTCAATAATCTCAAATATAATCTATTAAAATAAAATATGTTTATGTTTAAAATCAATCAATAACATAGGACTAGTAGTTTAAAACTAACTATTTCCGCAAGTCTTGGTGATTTTATAATTGCAGGAAAATTTATACAGCAGGATAAAGCGGGCCATATTATCACAAGGGATCAAATCCAATCGCGATGAAACCAACACCACCGGACCTTAAACCATTATACATGGGCCAGAGAAGGAGCTCCACATGGATGGGACCTAGGTAGGGTCGATCGACCCCACCTATAGGTTGGTCGACCTCCCTTTGTCCCACTAGGCAGCGCTGCACTTCTCCACCGACATTGAGGACTAATCTCCACCCTTGATTCAAGTTGGTTTGATCCAATGGTGGGCGTAGGAATTGGTGAGGATCGATGACGTGGTGATTGCTTGCCCCTACTCAATTCCCCCTAAAAAAGGACCCCTAGACCCCTTCGAAAAGGCATTCAAAGAACTCAGAATTCATTTGAGTTAGATCAACTCAAGAGAGAATATCTCCACATACATTCATAGCATAGTTAGTATAGTTAGATCAAGTAGAGTCGAGCTACTGCTCGAGATTCCAAATGTAGTCATGGGAGGCTTGGTATAGCTCTTGTATCCTTTATATTTATCTACTTGATGACATTATTCTTCATTTATATTAATATCTTAGTTATCATGTCTTAGTATATATTGAGTTTATGCTTGGTATAATTAGAATTAGCATTATATTTATGCTTTGGTTCATAGAGCGCTCGACTTAGTGTTCGAACAGGTTGGGTAGCTAGATCTTGTATAGATGATGTTCCCTGGTATAAATATAAGTTAGTCCTAATAATATTGAGTATATACAATGACATATATTGCTTTGATTTGTAATTAAGATAACTTAGGAATTTAACTCACTTGTATTCGCTACTACAGATTGATTTATCATTGTCACCACTTTCACTGCCGTAATGATAGAAGCAACCGTGTGATAATTCCACCATCAATTGGAATGATAGCGAGGTCTGCTCGAAATGAAACTAGTAGTTCAGACTTCTACCACCTGTCACAGAACTGTCCAAATTATTAGATCACAAGTACAAAAAACAATCAACGGAGTGATCAAATTCCCGCACTTGAGCTCATATAACTCCGGTAGTCCAACGAAATCATGAGAGATTTCAAACCACCCAACATACCAGCCAAGATCATAGTGATTCAACATAACAAGCCATATGCTACATCCATTTCACAAGTAATTCAATATACATCGAAGTTCAACATAGTTATTACAACTTAAGTTGAAAAGTAGCGGAAGCAAAGTAATTTGAAACTAACATTTCTCTTATTTCAAATACATACTAGTACCAAGGTCAACTTCCAATGAAAGCATTAGAGACAAGATAACTCAGAAGGATCATGCCCATGATCACAGTCCACCGCTGCGGCAGGAGCCATCCAATTCTTGCAGTATCCATGATACATCACAACCTGCAACAAGTGGGAATAAACCCTGAGTACGAGAAGGTACTCAGCTAGACTTACCCATCATAAACCAGAAATAAAGTGACACCAAGGATCATGCAAGGCTGATATAAAGTGGAGCTAGCTTAACACATTTTGCATAAAAGCTTGCATATATTAAGTAACCATCTAGAGCTTAGCATCAAGTTAATAATCATTAACATGTCATCTATATTAGCACCTGTACTAGACCACTCACTTTATTAGGAGCAAACAATATTAACCATAGCAGGTATAGTAAGGCCATCATCATTTCATCATTCCTGAACCGTCATATTGATTAGTATATCTACTTTGGAGATACTCCCATCAAGTTCTCACTAACCAGTGAGAGATAGTGACTCAATTCGAATTACAACTCAGCTGAGGGGGTATTCCTAACTCTCACCCATGACTTCCCCCGTCGGGGAGCATTAGGTCACCTTTGGGATAACTTAGGAACCAACTTCGTGGGTTCAGTCAGCGCCAGCACTCTTAAGGATTACCCTTCTGCCAGGACGATCAGGACTTTTTAAATCACCTACCCTTGGACTCACGCTTACGGCTCCCTTCCGAGGCGCACTTTATACTTGCCAACTCCCGGCCTGACTTGAGCTACTCGGATTCGTGGTCAGAGACACTCGAGTCTGGCCAACTAAGAGAGAGGCATGCATTCAACATGATAAAGAAAGGCTCCAAGAATCAGTCCTTAAGTGACACAGATGGAGTCACTATAAGCCTACAGCCTTATAAGCCCCTGCACGGTCTTCATTCACATTATACCAGGTTCTTTTCCATGATAGCAAATATAGCCAACCGTGCCATATATAAATATCCCTAAATCTCGCAGGTGATAGGAAATCACTCGACTTCTACTGCTTAAAGCAGGGCCAAGCATCTACTCGATCCTGGTCTACATAGGATTCAAGGTATGCTTTCTGGACAAGGATGGGATATCAATACAGCAAGTGTTTTCATCCAACACCTATAATTTAATGCAACAATATATATAACATAATACTCAATTGCATTTCAGAAATTAGGTGGCTTATAATGCTTTGGGGCTTGCTTGGAATCCGACACAAGTAAGTTCAGTTAGCTTGCACCATCTTGGTGACACCTCCAATTCAGGAATGCACTCCAAGGTCCTTCCATCTTCGGGATGGATCCACCAACACCATCTTTGGGTTTAGCTCCACATCATGTCCTTCACGTGGTACATCTAGCGTACCTAGATGAGATGCAAGATGCAAGTGTATGAATACATGGAAGTGCAATGGACAATGCATCACATACAGTAAGCAAGACAAAGCATCATATTACACTACACCTGCATAGACACTTCATGTTGCTTAAATAAACATCACACAACTTAATATAATAGATAGCAAGCATATTAGACATGGCAAACAAGTTCCACATGATCTTAGGTGTATTTAACTTAATTACCAAGGACGTGAAACACACTTAGCAACATGCAAAGCAAGTCAAGGTGAAGCAACAACTATAACTGGAATATGCCTGGACTTGCAAATAGTAGCTTCATAAATCAATCATATCTAGAGTTTTATAAATCCAAATAATATGAAATAAGACATTATAGAAAGATTATGAAATTATCTACATTTCATATTTAATCAACTCAGCATGATTCCCAAGTTATCATGACCAAACATGCCAATCTTTCAAGTCTACATAGAATATAATCAAAATCTGACAGTAGACTTATTAAGCACACAACTCCTAAACTATCAGACCTAGAATCATGAACATTTAACACAAGTAAGACAAGATAATTATCTAGAACTTTTGTATTTACCAAAACCACAGTAAACATCATTTACACCATGAAACTAGTTGCACAAGTAAAACTGCACATGCAGCCCAAACAGCAGAGGCACAACTATGGATAGAAAACTTATAGGAACTTCATAGAAGCATAACTGGAGTTTGAGACCTCCAACAAACATGATTATTAATTTTATGGAAAGCTTATAAAGTTACCTACAATTTTCTTATTATCATATTAAGATGATTTCACAGTTAACAAGGTCAATTAAACCAAGGAAGACATCTCTGTCTAAAACATGAATAGAAACTGATATGCTATTTTAAACAGCTATAAGTTGAGTTCCATATGTCCAATAAATATGGTTCTAAAATTTTTGGAAAGCTTAACAAATTGCGAACAACTTTGTTATAAACATCTAGAATTCTGCTACTAACAAGGTCACACATGGCACACAAAGCAACCCTGTCTGGGTTTGGGCAGAAACTGCTACAGTACTTTAAACAACTATAGCTAAACTGATGAATACTGGCCCGATCTTCCGAGAGGTAACCGGTAAGTTCGATTTGTGGAGATCTCGACGTTGGCGATCCGGCTTCAAATCAGACACGATTCGAACCCTACAACCGTTACACCACTGCTCCGTTGGTTATCAACCAAGCACAACTTGATTGACCTCGCCAAGAAGGCTTTTCCTGCAAGTGAATCAAAGAACACAAGCAAGAAGGTAAAAACACGCAATCTAAAATTGTAAATATGAATGATGCGAATATCAACAGAGGGTTCAAGAACTCGGTTCCAAAAGACTAATCGACACAGTGGAGGAGATCAAGAATGGGGGACCTAGATCACTGTAAAATGATTTGTCACCACAGTTACAATGAATGATTCAGTTTCTCGATGGAAAACTAAACTCTAAACAAAACCTGATTGTCTAACAGCGGCGGTGGCTGTGTTTATAGTCTAAGACTCGACCTAGGGTTGGGAACGGCCAGGGGTTGGGCGTCCACAACTTGGGCTTAAGGCCCGACACGATACATGGCCAAGTTGGCCCAAATAGATGATGCAGCACCTTGACATGGTCACACAGAATGATCCACAGACCTTCTGGAGCTGGGACCAGATCCAAAACGACGGCGTCATTGTCCCCTTTCCAACGCATCCAAGAACGCCCCGTTTTGATGTCGTATGAGAGAGTTATGACCAAAACAGTGACGACGTGTCTGCTGAATCCGAGGGTGACGTGGTAGCTGAGTTGGGGACGAATTGCAACTTGGGAAACACCATAACGTCGGTGTGTCCAGCGTGGCGATGTCCTCATCATAAACACATACTTAACAAAAAATTGTGCTCTTTAGATTTTTGAAAATCTTATGAAAATTAATACAACTCATTTATTAACAACAAGGCATGATTCATAACTTAACTGAGCCAAACAATGCATACATGCAGAACTGTCCCCAATAGAAGCAAAGCAACACAAGGCATTTGTTATTTTTTATATCTCTTAAACTATCAAACCTAAAATCCTAAAATTTCTACCTGACATCACACATCACATGAAGAGCATGCCATAAAAAATTCACTTCATTTAGAGCCCTATATCTATAGTTATGAAAAATAACAGATTCTACTATAATTCAAAACCTAGTTGCATAAATCGATTTTTACAGCTAAAAATTTAAACTAAAACATGACATATTATAGATCAACTGCATAGACAATTTCACATGGATTCCAAAATGTCCTTATTTTCTATTTTACAAATTTCCTATGATTTACTATGATTTTCCAAAGTTCAGTCAAAAACAAAGCAAACAAGTCCTTATGGCACTATTCATCTGAGTATGTGGCTATGCACTTAACCCCTGTGTTTTCCTCAATTCAAACCTGAGGTCCTTCATCCTCCTTTCTTCGTACAGAGTAGAGGTGGTGGAGGAGAACCGCTTCCGATGAGGTGGGGCAGCGCTGGCGGTGAGGGAGGGACGCTGCGGCTTGCTTGCATCAGTGCTCAACCACAGAGGTGCGTGGCTGGGCAGCGACCGCCCAAGTCCTGCTGACCGCGGAAGCAGGCGGCAACGACAACGGCTGCCTGTCGGCGGTCGTGCTCCGGTGCTACGGAGCCGGGGAAAATGGCTCGGCAGGAGCGACGCGACGTGGGGAAGGCGAAGGCACTACCAGCCTGAGCAGAGGAGGATCAGAGGCAAGGAACAGTGGCGATGGCGGCTGCTCTGCTCCCCGGCAATGATGAACACGCTCTGTGCTGCGCGTGCGCGTGCTGCGAGCGAAGCGAGGGGCGAGCGTGAGTGTATGGGAGAGGATGGCAGAGTCGGTGGTGCACGCAACTATGGCCGCGGTGGCTTGGAGCATCGGGAGTGACAGCGACGGTCGGAGCTCCGCTCGGCCATGGCAGCATTTGTGCCCACGAGCCGTAGAGTGAGGGTGAAATGGAGGAAGCGTAGCGAGAGGGCGAGCAAGGAGTGTCTGAGGGTCGCTCAGCTCCACACTAATGCGAGAAGAGGGCAGGGCACGCGTTCAAGCGGTGGAGGTGTGACCTCGCGCATGGCAGACACTCCCACGCCACGCGTCGCCCGTTGAGGCAATTCTCCGAACAGATGGCGGGCAATGGAATGGCCAACATGGGAGCCATTTTTGGGCCATTTCTGGGCTGATTCTAAACATGGGCCTTTAACAAAGTTCGAAGCCCGTGAGATGCTCTACATTCTTAGTTTAAGGTGCAAGGTCATTAGTGTCCCAAATTTGGGAGAAAATTAGCTCCAAAGTTGCCACTGTCAGCGATTTAATAGTAATGAGCAACTATCCAAATTGATGGTCGAAATGAAATGCAACTGGTGCCATCTTCTTGTATGTTCTTCCCCATCATGTAAGCTCCAACTTTTAAATTTGGATCAACTAAAGTTGCTTAACAAATTTTGGAGAACGCAAGATGCCAATCCTAATGACAAAGGATTGCCCAAAGACTGAACAAAAGCAGCACATTCAAACTTGGTGCCCTCATTTGGCTAAGTTAGAAGTTGTACCAGGCCTTGGTGCTTAAACAAAGTTTGTAGTACATAATCTAAACTACAACTTCTATTAAAGGATCAAGGTCTGGATCAGCTTGTGTTGCAAAATATAAAGCTCCAAATTGGGGTACCTAAAACTAAAACTCCATTCAGGACTTAGCCAAATCTTGAACTTTGAAAACAGCAGTTGATTTCTTCTTGTGAGCCCTATTTGACCGAGCTAGAGACCAAACTAGCTCTTGACCATTAAACAAAGTTTGTTCTACCTAAAATGAACTACAACTTTTGTTTAAGGTCAAACCTCATAACTAGTACAGAAGTCAAACTTTCACTTTAGTCAAAGCAGCAACTTAATAAAGCCAAAACTAGGGTTTTAGGCCAATTGGGGCATTTTCTTGGCATTTGCTCAACATGAACCATTCATGACTTTTGTTGTAGAGTTCATCTAGAGTCATTTGATCAGGGTTGCAAGGTTTGATTGATGATCTATAATTTCATTCACTTAATGGTGCAATTCCAACACTTGGTAAAGTCATCAAAACAAAGACATGACTTATCATTTCATGTGACTTTTTGATTCCAAACTTCATGAAACCTTTCCAGGGATCCATATAGCTAGAGATGGATGTGAGACATATGAAAGAAGTGACATCAACACTCACTTGAACTACCAAGCATGAGCATCAAACATACACACATTGAAACACAGACTAACAAGGGTATGTTGCATATGTTTCAAGGAGATGTTTCAAGCACATTCCATATATACATGTTTCACATGTTGCACTGGTATGTTCCATATGTTTCACTAATGCGTTACACATGTTCCATGCTCATATGTGAACAAATGATGCTTAGACTCATGCAATGCAAGTGCTAAAATGCAAGCCTAACACCTAGGGTGTTACACCACCGACAGGTTAACAATAGATGTGGCAGTGGTATTGGGGTTGCATTTGCTCCATCGAATGAAAAGCTGAGCCAACTGGGATATGCATTTTGTCTGCCAGCCCTAAACTAGCGTTTGGTCAAGCGGTAGTAAATTCAGCGTGAATTTCAAATTGCCTCAACTTCCAAGGCCGCCAAATCACCATTACTTCTGTCGCCTGAAGCCTAAGAGCTGTACCCACTGCTCTACATATACTTCAAGCTTGGTGCCCTCTGAAACCACCCCTCTTCTTCATCCATCATCCCCTTTTCTTCCAATCTATAAAGAAAATATCGGACAGTCCCATCAAGTTTCCAAGCAGCCCGTCATCCACAAGGATGACTCACCAGCCCACTAGTCATCCGAGGAGGACGTCTCCTCCGACAACTAGATGCCTTCTAATTATAGACCTCTATGGAGCTCTAAGAAGGAGGACCTAGAGGAGGAGGAGGATGAGGATGAGGACGACACCAACACCGACGCCAAAGACGACGACGACGACTTCGATGACTCCGACTCTAATGACTCCAACTCTGACTCTGACTTTGCCTTGCCTCCTCCCAAGCAAGCGAGGCGATGTTTAGATTAAGTAGTTTATAGTTAGTATAAGTAGTTTTAATAGTTTAGGTTAGTTATTATGCTTCTAGATGACTAATATACTCGTCTAAATTATATCTATGTGTTACATATAAAATGAATCAATGAAAAAATTCTATTCATGCAGTTTTGATCTCTTTAATGCCACCTTTATTATATGAAATGCAAAGCAAGTTCTTTCTAATACTACTTCCAAAATGCCAATGCATGGATTTGATCTCTCAATGAGTGTTTTTCTGTATATTTGTGAATGAAAAGGGAAAAAAACTATCATGTATGGTTGCGGTTATTTCTAGGAGAATCTAGAAGTAGTTTAACCACTGACAATCACTATATTATAGTGTTGGATTAGCATGGCAATGGTCGACTTAATATGGACACTGTTTGACTTATCCCGTGCCATCCATTCTCATTACCGATCAATACGGACTATTTGTTTGGCAACAAACCTAGAAGCACCTGACCCATTCCCAACTCCCCTTGGGTCCTGTCGATGCCTTGGTGGTGGTTTGACCAACTAAAAAACCCTAATACAAATCCATTAGTTCTTCCCACCAGTTGTTGCTTCATCCTCATTCTCCCCACCTGTTGCTTCATCTTCATTTTGACCCATCGCATGTCCTTGCCCTGCCTCGAGCACCTTGCATTGTTGTAGTGGACAACACCCCCCTAAAGGTTAGATGGATTGGATACCCCCTGTTAGCATTTGGTTCCAATTGGTTTTGGATTCAGTATCAGTTTTGTTCATATTAGTAATTTTTCATTGCAAAGATGTCTTACTTCAGAAGAAGCCATTTCAATGCGAGCAACCTTGAGTTTTGGCGGCTAGGGGTGGCACCAGGACCTTAGATGATGTTGTTTGCTACTTGGGGATGGAGCATTCACCCGTACTGACTATTGATTGTTGAAGACGTAGTTCGTCACCGTCTCAGACCACCAAATTTGATAAGAATCATTCAAGACCCTGTTTGCGGAGAGATTTTTATGCTTTGTAGGACTAGACAGGAAGTAGACATACTTTATAGATACAATGTGTCTATGGATGAAGATGTTGTCATCTTCGCTATGGTTCACTACCTCTGGCTTTCGGGACCAGATCAACCAATTGAGTACCTTAGCAACTGCCTACTCATCCGACATTAAGTCTTAGAATTTGTGAAACTTTTATGTTAATAAAGTCTATATGTACTAATGAAACCTTTGGATTAATATGTATGAGTATTGCATAATGATTGAACTATTACTTTGGTTGAACTGTTAATTGAATCAGTTGATCTTGATTGTGGTCCACGTGTACACCTCTATGTAAGCACAGAGGGTCCAAAATAGGCCTTCTTCTATAGGCGGATAGTACCCTGAACGCCAGTGACACAACATTTCATCTTGGCAGGAGTACGAGGGTTTTCAAGGAAGTTTTGGTGCCTTGGCAAGAGGCAAAAGCATAGACAAAAGACCTAGGCCGACCTCTTCACTCAGAGTGTGCAACACTTTGAACCATGACTGCTCCATGGCTGCATCTAGCTCAAACTCCTCTTAGTGGTCAGCACCATCCCAAGGCGCTGTCGCGAGAAGAACACCAGCTTCTAGTGGAGGAGGCTACAATGGGAGGGGCCGCCCATCCCGTGCTGTGTCGAGAACCACCCCTACGTATGCCAACCACCACTTTTGTGTCGCTGCGGCTTGAAGACACCTCGGTGGATTTCGTGGAGTGATGGAAACCTTGGACGTTGGTACCATAGATGTTGCAGGGCAAATAATGTAACTCAATTTCTTTCTTGTTCATTTTGTTTTCACAATGCAAATGCTAAAATCCCACTATACTTATGGTAATTTGGTTTTATCATAGCCCAACTTAGATTGCGGGTTCTTTAAGTGGCATGATCCCCCATATGGAAAATTTCTAAGGACTTTGACTTTGGATTTATGTAACAAGATTTGGGAGCTAAAGACAGAGGCCAATGCTACAACAAATGAAGAACATCTACAGGAGGAGGAAGATATTATGCCACAGATTGAAGAAATGGCCAGGGTTCCAATAAAGATGATGGAAGATTTTGTACCTTTGAGAAAGAAATGTGCTTCCTATTCTTCTTTCACCTATTTTGTACTTACCTTAGTTCTTGGCAAGTTCATTGGCAAGTTGCTTAGTTCACTGCAGTAGATTCAAGTATCAATTTATGATGTATCGGACTAAAATCTATCACTTTTGTACAACTATTGTTGAACTAAATGCAAGGTGATTATCCAGGTCTTCAACTTATTGAACTATAAATGCTAGTACATCCAAGTATCAATTGATGGGTTTGACTGAAATCATTCACTATTGTACAACTATTGTTGAACTAAATGCAAGGTGATTAACCAGGTGTTCAATTTATTGAACTATAAATGATAGTAGATCCAAGTATCAATTGCTGTATGGAGGCATCCTACTTCCCTAGACACTAGGCCCTAGTACAGGGGCAACCAATTTATTGAACTGTATATACACTCCTATAGTCCTACCACACCTTCCTCCCATCCATTCCCCACTCTGTTCCCTTGCTCTACTTCACCCTGCTAGCGTCGGATGAAAGGCAACCTCTCATGTGTTTACTGCTCCTTCACCTCCAACCTCACCGGTGCACAAATCTTAAGCACGCCGTCCCTGCTTCTCTGCTCCATATGGATCTAAGGTTACTGCACTGGATCTGCTCCTTCATCGGATTCTATATTCCTTTGTATTGCTTTCTCATGCTCTCTGCTCCTTCATTTCCAACCTAGCTATAGTAATTTTGTTGGATCTGCAGATGAAAATGCATCTTCTGGTTCTAGAGTTTGTGGCCTTGTATATCCGTGGAGTGCAGTTTATGAGCTTTGTTGTCCTCAGTATTGGTTCACCAAATCAATGCTTTGTGAACAAAGTCAATGAGCTAAATGAAAGTGTACCAATGGATGTGGATAGGGTTGGAGTGGTCAAGACTCGGGATGACATGGAGATTGACATTGATCCCATGGAGGTTGACAATGATCTACAGGATATTATGGAGATTCACAACGATCCCATGGAGGTCGACTAGGATCTACATGGAGAATGATTAATTATGCAACCAATGATGTACATATGAAGGCCTTTTAACTTTTGCATAGTGTCATCCTAATTAGTATCTACATTTTAGCTTTTGACATGCTTGTTAGCTCAGTAGTGTCCACCTACTTATTCAGTATGAATGTATGGAACTCAAGTTGGATTCCTTTCAACCAAGAGTACTAGCATTATGCTTTTCTTATGTTTTCTAAGTGCGTGTTTTGGTTTTCTTTCAATGTAAGTCTATGTGCCTTATTATTCAACATTGAGCTCAAGTTGGCTTCCTTTCAATCTGAGTATTAAAATTGTGCTTTTCTTAGTTTTCTAACTATGCAGTTTCACTTTGTTTCAATGCCAAACATTAAGATTGTGTGTTTTAGTGTTCATCATCGTGTCATACGAAGGTCTTTGGGTGGTAATAGGACCTAGCCACCAGTGATGATAATGTGCATTCATCGCCTTCTTAGTTGTAAAATTTGTAATCTCGCGTTTGAACCCTCTCGTGCGGAAATTATGAAAGTTTGATTTCCATGTGCCATAAACGTTACGCAGAGAGCAAGCAACGTACTCCAACATCCCCCCTAACACCCCTGCACCCCCCACCCTGCCGCCACCATTCCTCCCCCAGACACACATAGCTTTTCTTTTCCTCATTGTTGTTGTTCATCATCGCCGCTCCTGCTCATCAGCACTACTCAACTCTTGCTCCGTGTCGGTGCACATCGCCGGATTACCCACAGATCCACCGGTGAACGAGTTGTTGCTGTCACCGGTGTTGCCACTCATGCTCACTGCCGCTAGATCCAAAGGCAAGTGTAATAAGGTCTTACTTGCATTGTTGTCCCTTCTCCTTGAAACTCATCTCCTTACTAATGTTTATTAATGCAATTCCACGGCAGGGCGGCCTCATCTCTTCGGCTAGTGGTGTCCTTCTAGATGAAGGAGGCCCCAACATGAGGAACGCAGTGGATAGCCTCTTAGATGATGTGCTTGCTGACATCTTTCGCTACCTCCCCGCCTAGTCCTTGTGCTGCTACAAGTGTGTCTGTCATTCCTGGAAGTGCGTCATCTCTGACTCCTATCAATGTAAGAAGCTTTCACAACTGTAGTCGGCTTCTTCTATGGCAGCTGTTGGAAGGGCAATCACCACTTCACCAGCATCACCAGTGAACAGCCCTCCTTGTCCTTCTTGCCCTTCCCCTTAAAAAGTCCTAGTCTTAGATTATTGCAGTGGCCTCGTCCTTTGCTGGTGTGCTAGGCAAGATGGATTATGTCGCTATGTTTTCTACAATCCGATGACCCACAAATGGTATATACTGCCATGTAGCATCCATTTTGTTGGCCATGCTCACTTAGGTTTTGACCCAATGCCTTGGACTTCCATGTGATTGGATTTGTTGAGGTGGAGGGTGCGTGCGTAGGTGTGGAGATCTACTCATATAAAACTGTAGCATGGATCTTTAAGGAATCTAAATGGGGAGAGGGAAGTATTGTTCTACGTTCAAAATCGAGAAAGTGTTTTCTTAATGGTTTTATGCACATGCTTGAGTGCTCTACGATAGTTGCATGTGTGTGCTGAAATGTCCATCCATCAAGCTCAGGGTCACCTATGTGTGTGATGTGTTGATTTTCGCAATAGGTCTTGGATTTTAGTATGGATATTTGAAGACTATGGTACTGATAACTATTTGGATGCATGAATATTAAAGTTGGTTCTGAGCTTTGTGATGAGGAGTACAAAGTGATTACAGTTCACCCAGAATAGAATTTCGTTTTTCTTGTTGGGAAGGATAGAACAATGATTGCATATGACATGGACCGCAGAAAGTTTCATGTCATCCATGCCCGTGTCATCCACTTTTGTAGATCAAGAGGGCATTTCCATATGAACAGGCCTTGCTATTTTCCTTATATTTCCTTGTTCATAGAGTCATTAGCAGAGCAGTAAAGGTGCATTTCCTGCATTCGTCATCATGATAGTCTTTGTTCAGGTATGGAGTTGTTTTCATTCTATGTATGTATAGGCCAATTTTGGTTTATTGACTAAAGGAATGGTATGTTTAATATTATTAATTCTGCTACTTTGTTCAGGTTGTGGATCAGAGATGAATAAGAGGGGTTACATGGTGCATTGGCTACCAATCTGAAGGATGCACTAATTATATTGATTTTGCATTGCAAGCAGGAGTGTCATATAGAAGGAGCATAGTGATGTCATTTTGTTATTTAAATCCATATACATCAGTGCCTTTAGTATGCTCTATGTACCGCTTGTGTTAGGACATCAGTTGAGAAAGATGTTATGAAAGCATCCATTGTTATTGTAAAAAGTACTCTTGTTTGTGAACATGATTTATGGATGCAATGATTATATATCTGTATGCTTTGTGTTCATGAAGCTATTAAGGACCTAGCTGAATTAGTAACTATTGTGAAACCAGATGAAATTCTATCACCATCGGATGTAAGCGTCGTTCATTGTTTTGTTATCACCACCGTTGCTATGTGTATGATGCAGCAGGGATCAAAATTATATCACCACCGAATCCTTTAGTAACCCGACACTGACTCAACGATCATCAAAGGTGGATCACGGTGCAAGGCAACGGTGACCATGACCTTTGTACTAGCGGATCATACGTTGAAGCGATGGTGGTGTTAACCTCTACATAGGCGTCTCGGCCGTCAAAGCGATAGTGAACCCACAACACTAATAGTCAGGTCAAAGTAAAAGGTGACGGTGCTGGTGACCACTACACGGATGGTTGATGTGCCCACATGATGGTTTTGATAGCCTCGAGACAGGTGGATCATTTGCCAATGTGGCGGTGTTAGTGTACATCGATAGTCGGTTCGTGCTCCAATACAACGGAAGTAAGGACCTAATCACGGATGGATCATAAGTCAATCGGTTGTGTTAGTGTACACTGCAATCGGTCCTAGATGATGATGGTGAAGGCTATGACGTGTCTGTGAAAGGTCCGAGTGTAGTAGTGATTCTAGTCAAACAAGCTATTGCTTTATGGAGTCTCTCTGAGTATTTATATTTATGCTTATCATATATATATTATTATCATTTGATTTATCCTTGTCTAAGAGTTTGTGTTTAGTTTATTGATTCATCAAAAGTATAAGTTATCAATTTCTTATTGCTACCATCCTTCCCAGTGGTAAAATATAAATAACAATACCTGGAATACTCGTAGTAAAATGCTACAATGGTATTTCTATGCGCTTGAAGAATTCTTTATTTTCTTATGCACTTTATCAAATACCAACAAGCATTTTTTGGCGCCATTGGGAAGGAAAGGCATAAGGCAATTGAAAGAATTGATCAACTTATGCTTATTGGTGTATCAAAACTATTCACTACTACTCTAGCAAGCTTACCCTTGTTTTCTATCTATTTTTTATATTTTATATAGGCTAGTGCATGTCTGGATTCAACCTTCCTATAAATTTTATTAAAAATCTAGAATCTCTTATCAGGAAGAGCAAGAAGAATAAGATCGGAGAAGCATCAACTTCTCAATCAAACCAATCAGGAGGAAGCTCAACACCAGTTTCTGAAGTTATGGCTAACAAGACCCTTTGTGAGTTCTCTGCTCCAAGCACCGCAAACATTCGCACTGGACCAATAGTCAACACAGGAGATAATTCATTCAAACTCAAGCTAGCTCTCATCAACTTGGTGTAAGCTAGCCAACTTTGTCAAAAGGCACATGAAGATGCAAGTGCTCATCTTCAGCATTTCTAGAAATCTGCAGTACATTTACTATCAAAGGAGTCACTCGAGATGCAGTGTTACTTCATCTCTTTCCATTCTCACTCTTGGGAAAGGCAAAGCAATGGTTCTACACCAACAAAGATAACATCAACACATAGGAAAAGTGCTCCAAGGCATTTTTAGCAAAGTTCTTTTCAGTGGGGAAAACCAATGCTTTGCGTGGAAGAATCTCAAGCTTTCAACAGCAACATGATGAATCAATTCTCGAAGCATGGGAATGTTTTTAGGAATACATTTCAGAATGTCCTCATCATAGGATCTAAGATTGGTTACTCATGCAGACTTTCTACCACGGGTTAACCAGTAGTGCCCATGAGAATATGGATGCTGCTGTTGGAGGATCATTCTTATCACTTACAATTACCAATGCAATAGCTCTAATAGAGAAAATAATTTCCAACCAAGGCTAGTCGAAAGATCATCTTCAACCATGTCAACCCTGCAAGAGAGGAGGAGGTATGCACACACTCAAAGAAGTAGATATGTTGTATGCTAAGATGTATTCGCTTATGAAAAGGATTGAAAATCAATCTAATGAAAAGCAAGATGTGATGCAAGCCTATGATTCACACATGACGTGTGAAGTTTGTGGAAACACTAGATATTTAGGGAACACTTGTTCTGAGACTCAAGAGGATGTGAATTTCATCAACAATAATCCTAATGGATATCGCCCTCATTAACAACAAGGACAAGGATGGAATCAACAATCAAGGCCTAATTATTAAGGTAACTATCAAGGTAATAACTTCAATAATTCTTTTAATCAACCATCCTTGAAAGATCTAGTTTTTGGACAAGCTAAAATTAATGAGAATATTTCTAGAAAGTTGGCTTCTAATAATAAGATCTTAGAAAACATAAATAGTAAATTGGATAGTTTCTCATCTGCTATAAAGAACCAGCTTGCTTTAATAAAATGCTAGAATCACAAATAGCTCAGCTTGTTGCTGTTATCCCATTGACCAAAAAAGGTAAGATTCTGGGGCAACCGAAAAAACCCAAAACTATGAATTTTGTAGAAATTATGAATTCAAATTTCTATATGGAACCAAGTGCTAGAGGATGGTGGGATGACTCTACCTATCAAGAAAGGTGATCTAGGAAGACATGTCATTCCCATCATGATTGAACCACATGAATTCAAGGAAGTCATTGGTGATCTTGGTGCAAGCACAAATATCATGCCAAAGGTAATTTATGATAAAATCTTAAAGTTCAATTCTTTATTATACACAACCTTGTGTGTGTAGCTTGTAGACCAATCAACGCGAGAAGTAGAAAGAATTGCATATGATATTTGTATACGAGTTGGAAGCTCGTATTTAGCCATTGACTTTGTAGTCTTGGATACTAGACGTGATATAAGAGCACCCATCATATTAGGATGACCTTTTTTGAGTATTGCTAAAGCTATCATTTATGCTGATAGTGTAAAAATCTACTTCACTATTCATGATAGAAAGGAGAGATTTACTTTTAAATATCGCAAAATGCAATCTCCTAACATGCCACAAGTACAATACCCAAATCAAGAAGCTAGAGGAAAGAAGAAAAATCAAAGAGCAAGGAAGTTCAAAGTCATACAGCTAAAGAATGAATCAGTCAAAATGATCAACACACTTTGAACGGAGTACGACCATCTCCTTGTTTTACCATTCCTTACCAAGAAAGAAGATCTAGACATACCAACAATCGAGTGTACAATTGGACAAAGAATTTTCAACAACACCTTCTGTGATCTTGGACTAGGTGTCAACATCATGTCCAAGGTAACATATGATAATTTGTTTGGTGAACCTTTGTTTCCTACATATATTCAATTACAGATGGCGGACCAAACAATTCGATTTTCAAACAGAATAGCAAAAGACATTATGGTTAAGATACAAGGTAATTATGTCCCTGCCAAGTTCATGATTCTTGACATGGGAGAAGAAGAAGTTCCTATCATCCTTGGAAGATCGTTCCTCAACACCACCAATGATGTCATCTATGTGTGATCAGGACAAATCCACTTTCAATTTCTAGGATGGAAGGTAAGGTGCAATTTCAATAGTTATACAACTTAGGAACAAGCAAGGAAGATCCGTAGAAGGCGTCGATCAACATATCGCCGAAGAAGAAGGACAAGTTGAGAATAATGAACTTGTTACACCATCACTAGAGATACCACTTCAAGAGCCTCTATCTCTAGGATTAACTAAAGATCAAATTGAGGAGAAGTCTGATTCGACGGACTTAAATAATCAACCTGCACCAAAAGGTAAGTCAGTAGTTATCCATACTTAATTTCCATAAATGCATTAGTTTTTAATTTTAGCATATTCATTCATGTGCATTTAAAATATATATATAAATAAATAATAGTAATAATAAATATTTCTATCTGCATAAGCATATATTAATCTAGATGCATAATTTTTATCTTTACATATTTATTTTCTTTGCATTAAAATTTCTGCATTTAAGAAAAAAGAAAAGGAAATAAAAAGTTTGACTAATTTTCATCTTCGCATGTTTATTTTTCTTGTATTAAATTTATGCATATTAAAAAAAAGGGAGTTTATTTATATATAATGAATTTAGTGATATTTTCAATTTTGCATTAATAAATCAAAAACCCCATATGAATAATTTTGAGGTGTATAACAACCCATAAAACTATTCATTGTGATGGCATTAAAAATATGGGTACATGAAGATCCATACTTCAAATTGTGATTTTTTTACTTTTTGAATAAAGATCATGTTCTTTAATAGCTTTTTTAGTATTCTGGTCACTAACCTTTCATGTGAAGATTAAGAAGAATAAATGATTGCAAGATCTAAAGACATGATTACTCATTTAAAAAATGTGTGAGTGTGTTCATAAATTTTGCTACACCATACTAGTCAAGAACTAGCTTGGGGGAGGCACATCTTCATTATCTAGGTAAGTATCTTTTTCACTTCGCTTTATTTTATTAAGTATTCTTGGGTATAATAAATATAGTAGTGTGTATTATTGTTTGCTTAAAATAAATATCTTATAAAAAGGAGCTTATTATTTTCATAATAATCTTTTGATGGAAATGATGAACAGTTGCTCTATCGTAATTCCTTTCAAATACCTTGTTTTTAGTTTGAAATTCTCATGAGTTTTGGATAAATTTGATTTGATATAAGAACTTGCTCTGAACTTGAAACTTGTGGGTAGCATATACTTAATCTAAGCCTAGGTAGTTGATGGATATGATATGAGAAGGTCTGAGCTGCTATTTATTATGTTCCAATGTGAAACTAAGCTCCAGAATTTTCTTTTGAAAACATAAAAAACATACACATGATAAGTTCTTGTATAACAAAGTTTGAATTCCTATCATAGCCATATATATGTTAGATTAGGAAAACCTACTACATATATGTTGCCTGTCTTTGCATTGAGTTTTGTCAAGCTTTGTGATCCTTATGAGGAATTTATCATGCTTTTAAAATCAAGATCGTGTACACACCACCCAAATATGTACTATTTCTACACTAGGAGTAGACGCAAAACATGATTTCCATTAAGATCCACCCAAAAATATTTTACTTTTACACTGAGAGTAAACACAAAAATATAAGTATTAGGATTTCATTTAAATAAATACTCCAAATTCTTGTTTATATTTCTCTCAAAAGTTTTTGTTGCAAAAAGAGGCATGAGGCTATGTAAAAATATGTTTCTCTAAAAAAAATTTGACACAAAAGAGGTCCACGGTGAATAAAAAGAGAGAAAAAGAAAAGAAAGAGAAAAAAGATAGCCCATGATCTCATTGCAATGTTTTAATAGAAAGAGAGATATGTTTCAAGGAGCATAGTAGAATTAGGATAGCCACTATATATACTTAGCCACCAAATATTTCATACACATGCACATCTTGATTTGATTGTATGACATGTTTCTCTTTAGATCCGAAGTTTGACTTTACAATATATGCATTGCAAGTAATGCTCAAATATTTTCTTACCTACAAACTCTACAAAGGCTTAGGGAAAGGCAACATCAAATGCCTTGGTGAGGATCCATAAATACTATAAATAAAGAGAGTTTAGATATTGAGGATCCAAAAATACCACATATATAGAGAGATTTGAGAGTGTCATACAAAGGAATCTCTGAGTTTTATTTAAAAATTTATAACACCTCTGGAAATATGGCTGAGCAAAAGAACTTGATACATAGTGCTTTACTTGATTGTTCTATCTTTCAATTACTCAAGACCCAGGTGAAGGCTAAGAGGCCCCATGGTTGAAGGAAATATGGGTAAGTTTCAAAGTTAAGTCAGTTTATTTTAATCCAGAGTAGAATTTTTTAATGAACACTTGTGTACATTTGAGGCGTGAAAACAATGTAGCAACTGCTGATCCAATTGTTTAAGTTTAGTTTTGCTAAGTGCTTATCAAAGGTTAATCTTGGTGAACTTGTTGATGGTCAATAATGTCAACTATAATCTATTAAAATAATATATATTTATATTTAAAATCAATCAACAACATAGGACTAGCGGTTTAAAACTAACTATTTCCACAAGTCTGGGTGTTTTTATAATTGCAGGAGAATTTATTCAGAAAACAGGATAAAGCGGGCCATATTATCACAAGGGATCAAATCCAATCGTGATGAAACCAACACCACTGGGCCTTAAACCATCATAGATGGGCCAGAGAAGGAGATCCACATGGATGGGGCCCAAGGACAGACCCCAGCTGTAGGTCGATTGACCTCCCTTGGTCCCACTTGTTAGCGCTGTAGTTCTCAAACGACCTTGAGGACTAATCTCCACCCTTGATTTAAGTCGGTTTGATCTAATGGTGGGCGTAGGAATTGGTGAGGATCGATGATGTGGCAACTACTTGCGCCTACTCAATCCCTCTATAAAAGGACCCCTAGACCCCCTTCGAAAAGGCATTTGAAGAACTCAGAATTCATTCGAGTCAGATGAACTCAAGAGAGAATAGCTCCACATACATTCATAGCATAGTTAGTTTAGTTAGATCAAGTAGAGTCGAGCTGCTGCTCGAGATTCCAGATCTAGTCACTAGAGCCTTGGTATAGCTCTTGTATCATTTATATTTATCTACTTGATGACATTATTCTTCATTTATATTAATATCTTAGTTATCATGTTCTTAGTATATATTGAGTTTATGATTGTTATAATTAGAATTAGCATTATATCTATGCTTTGGTTCACAGACGCCTGACTCAGTGTTCAAATAGGCTAGGTAGCCAGATCTTGTGTAAGCATGGTGCTTATACATTATCTTACATGTGGAGGCATACTATACTTAGAAAACTGGTAGATTTATGTGGCGTGACACCTATTAGATCCTCTATAGTCCACTCTTTGAGTATATGTTTATCAGGACCAATGATCACTATAGATAGGTATATTTATGTGTATGCTTGTCTATAGATGATGTCCCCTAGTATAAATATAAGTTAGTCCTTATAATATTGAGTATATACAATGATATATATTGCTTTGATTTGTAATTAAGATAACTTAGGAATTTAACTCAATTATATTCTAATTAAACTAGCTATTGCTTTATGGAGTCTCTCTGAGTATTTATATTTATGCTTATCATATATATTATTATTATTTGATTTATCCTTGTCTAAGAGTATGTGTTTAGTTTATTGATTCATCAAAAGTATAAGTTATCAATCTCTTATTGCTACCATCCTTTCTAGTGGTAAAATATAAATAACGATACCTAGAATACACCTAAAAATGTTACAATGGTATTTCTATGCACTTGCAGAATTCTTTATTTTCTTATGCACTTTATTAAATACCACTAGCGATGCCACCATTCATGGTGCAGAAGACCTCGCAAGCAAGTGTCGGTCGCTAGCATCTGCGTTCAGCATCAAGCCTCTGGTGCATGAGAACTTGTTAGCTTAGGTGTCTATGTGGCATGAACCATACGTTTGCAGTGAACATGTTATACTTGTGTGTATATAGTCTTTGGTTGGTGCATTTGTTTGTCTGTTTCACCATTTCCTCATTCTTCTCGCTCAAGTTAGGAATGTGCTCCATTCCCTATGCCTTGTGCGCGTAGGTGCGTGTTTTAGCCTAGGGGCTGGCCCAGGGGGCTAAACATTGCGTGACCCGGTGGCATGGTCAAGATGTCAGGGGTGGTTCGCAGATCCATTGCGATGCAAGAGGAAAGCGAGCAGATGGCAAGGGCTCCATTTTCCCTCATCCCTTTTGTCTAAGATGAAACATCATGTCCCTCATCATATCGTGCACGAGTGCTTGATCTTGCTAAGGAGCTACGAGGCTTGGTCTAAGCGATCTCTTGGTGCAACCGAGAAGTCAAGATACATGTCACTAGTTCGTCATAGCATGGGGTGCAAATGGAAAAGTTTGGAATAAGACTCTTAGATGATGACAAATAGTGCTATGCCTTAAAGTACATTTACATCTGCCTATATGTGTAGCCCCCGCGAGTGAGTCGTGACCGACTACTGGCGTGAGTTAGGACAAGTCACTCAGAAGGCAAATGACACTAAAAGAAGTTGTGTGTATGTTCTTAAGTTTACTCTACATGTCAACACAAGTTCTTGAAATTGTTAGTGAGTCTACACGTGTATGTGGATGTGCTTAGGTAAAGAAGTTAAGGATAGAGTTGACTTAACTGATCAGCATTCGGGAAGCCGTTGCATATCCTGTTGTCATCGCTCGAGGCATGGCAAGCCCCTGAGCGCATGTTCTTGGTAGGGCCATTGTGGTCCCAAGCTGCTGGTTGATGAGGACGCTTCTCTATCATCCGGAGTGGTCGTAGTTGGCCTGGGCCATATATCTAATGTATCTCAGATCGACCTTTGTTGCCTTAGCGTCCTTGGTGGTCTTATGACCCCCCAGGGACTGCTTCTTCATGTGTGGTCCGGAGACGACCTCCACCATGATGGCTCAGGCGCCTAGATGCCTGAGATCTTGTCTTGCGGCCACATTGTGGCCATGGCTTCTTCGCTTGCTGACATTCGTATGGTTGAGGTCACTGCCCATGTTTGCAAGCTTGCAGGACCTGAGTCTATGGGTGCGGGCTCTAAACATGATGTGACACGGTCTGCCTAGTGTGCCATGGCGCATGTTCAGGGGACCTACGTCCCCAGAGGCACGCGCCTCTATGAGAGGGCTGACAGGTCCCATGATCATGGCGGACGGCTAGTCCTGCATAAGAGCTTAGACCTTGATTCTAGCACGATGATGTGGGTGAACTCGAGGTTCCCTAGGTGGAAGTGACCATTGAGGGTCATTCCGCGGGCGAGTTTGTCGTGTACCATGGGTCTCAGGTCTCCAAGATGGAGAACATAGCCATAGCCAAAGGTAAAAGAGGGTGTGGGCTCCTCTATGTAGGTGAACTCTAGGATGTGGCCATTGGGGGCCATTTTGAGAGTATGTCCAACATAGACCATGGAGTCTAGGACTCTAGGGTGGAGGTCCTGGCCGGGGGCAAAGGCAAACATGGGCGCTAGCCCATCGACATTGGTGAACTCGGGTTCCCCAAGGCGGATGCGGCCGTCAGAGGCCATTCCATGGGCGAGCCTATTAAGGGTGCGAGGAGCCATCGCTTCCTTCTCAACAAGAAGAGTGTGCAACTGTCCCCTACCTGGTGCACCAACCATCGGTGTTTTGTCACCCGATGAGTGAATTTATACGTATGTTGCACTACTCTAGGAAGACGATGGTAGCATCCAAAGACACAAGGAATTATACTAGTTTAGGCCAGAGCCCTACGTCTAGTCTTAGAGAAAGTTTGAGTGCATGTTCCTCGGTTGAATGCTCTAAATTTCTTACAATGGGGTGTGTAAGAAGAGGGAGAGAGGTAGAAGAGTGGCACCGAATGAACTCTCGAGAGTCCAACCCCTTGGAAGGGAGGCCTAGCCATCCTTATATAGAGTTCGAGGTCTAGGTTACATACTAAGGGTGAGGTTCTCCCGCCCAAGTAGGTGTAAGCTTGTGGGAGGGAGAAACTAGCTAACATGGCCTGCAAGGAAGGTCATCTTGTCCTAGTGTCAGCGTACGTCTGGGTAGGGTTGTCATCATGGTCTTGTGCCCATGTCATAGTGGCGTGGCATGGTGTTATAGTGTCGATCGTGACGGCACTGTTGGCACGGTGGTGATTCGCCAACTATCTTGTGTGACATGAGCTTGTCGTGGCCTTCGTCATCATCTCCTATTCTCCTGGTGGCATCATGGCGCCAGTGAGGGAGTAGGTAGCCACCCCTTGGTCGTTGGTCGCCTTGCTAGTTGTGGAGCCAGTGGCCTCGATCCCAAGCTGCGGGGTCAAGGCCGTCGTTGGCTTGGTTAATCTTGAAAGTCAAGATCATGGTCATGTGCCTCATCCCATAGTGGGTGGGGCTGTATGCCCGTCTCGTTGGGCCATATTCGAATAGTGGATTACCTATTGGTCATCACCGTCTAGCGGTGTTGTCTTGTTTGTGCAGTGTGGCGCATGGATGGCGTCTGTCCTAACTGAGGGGACTGTTGTCCTCTCAAGCCTGGTAGGTGTGAGTGGGGCGTGCCTGCCCCTATGAGGGTCAATGTACCTAATATCGCTTGACCCCTCCTTGCCCCTTCCTAGGGTCGGGGCAAAGGAGAGGTCATGTGGTGCCACATAGCATGTAGTGGAAGGAGGACGAAGAGGTCATGATGGACCTCACAACTTGGCACTTGGCCTAGGGCCTTCATAGCGTAGGCAAGCTACGATTGCTAGGCCTCTGCTATTTGGGCCATAGCGAGCTGCCTAAGTAGCTAACTAATTGGTGTCCTGAGATACCCATGGTATCATAACCCGGATAGTGATCTTCTAAGGGTGGAGGACTCTCCGTCGCATCTGATGGGCTCTCCGTCAATGGGTCGATCGAACCTATGTTTATAACTTTTCATGGGCGATCTTGGGTTTCAAGCCTAGATGTGTGGTGTTGTGATCCATGCATGTTCAAGACATTCCTAGGGTAGTTTAGGTGGCTCACTAGTCTCAATATAGCTATGTTTTGAGCTAGGTTTACTAAGTATAACTATGGGTTTGGGATTGAATCATAAACATGAGAAAATAGAGATAAATCAGAGATGAAATTCTTAGCTCTAAGATTTGAGAGCTTCTATAGCTAGAAAAACTTGAAGATCCAACTCCTTTCCACTCTTGCCTTCACATCCAAAGAGAGATTGGCTTCTTATGAGATTCCTCTTGCAATCATTCCAAAGAGATGAATCAAAGGGTAATCCATAGGATAGTTGGGTGATTGAGCTAGACGAAGGTCTCTTGAACTTACTCTACTTATGATGGAATCACCACTAGCAAGAAGTCTCCAATCTTGCACCAAGAACCATAGATTAGGTTTTTGGAGAAAATCCAAGAAATGAGGGTTACTCTTCTTTAGCTCACCATGAATGAGGTTGAAGAAGTGGAGGATGTCCAGAAGTTGCTATTGGTGCTTCTCTTCCTCCTCTTCCTTTCCTTCTCCAATCCTTCCTCCAATCCTCTCTCCCTCTAGTTCTAGGGTTCTTGCTTGCTCTTGAGTGTAAAGAGAGGAGTGTGTTACAAATTAAGGGATGAATGAGAGAGTGAGTGCGAAGGTGTGGCTTTAGCTGAGGGTTATCTCATTCTCATGCTGACATGTGGGCCCAAGTCTTTATAAATGGAAAATAGCTCACTCCCACTTATTTTTGCTATTCTGTGACCTGGCGGATGGTTCGGTACATCTGGTGGATCGTCTGGTAGATCTTTGTCTTTGTTGAGTTGGCTAAATCATCAGGTCGATTGAATTGAAGGCCAAGATATCATATTTTAGGGTACTCCTTGAGGTTGAGTTAGTGTTGATGATGTTAATAGGTTGAGTACTAATCCATGTAAGGGTTCTCCGTTGCTCCGGTGTGAGCCTGACCACATCTATCTATGGGTGCTTGCGGGGTAATTTGATGGATTCTCAACAATCGATTTAGCTCATGGCACCAGGGATCTCCATAGGAGCTCAATAGGGTGCTTCCTTCAATGGTCCAAAAATAAGAGCCTATATTGTAAAGAACTTGGGTCGTTACAAAGACGACAAAAGTAACACTTTTAAGGTAAATGGTCAATGATTAAAAGATTTCTTGGAGCCATTAAAAATAGATGTAATAAAATTAATTGATTTTAACAAATTTCCTAACCCAAATTGATTATACCTCAAATTCAATAAAGATTATGTCATATTAGTAGAATTGTTGTCTCGGCTTGTTTTTGTCCTCTTTTTGTCTACAAATAAAAACATTACAGGTACAAAAACAAGTGTGGGAGAGACAACCCATTCAAACACTCCTCCAAATGATGCACAAAAGGTTAACATTTTTCGAATTCGGTTTGTGCATCCTCACTCCCTATATTTAAAAATAAATAAAGGATAAAACTGAATAAATTTAAAATTGCAAACTGAAAAGTGATGCTCCATCTCCATGTCATCCTTTGATTAAAAGTTTGCTTACTTTTTATTCCTTGCCAATATTCCTATAGTTGTGAACAACATATCATAGGGAACCCATTCTATCTAGTTAATTGGAATATGGTATATAGTAGGATGGAAATGAAACTTGCTCAATTTTGCAAAGTACTAGGGATTTATTTACAAAATCAAAAACTCAAATAGCATGCTCCTCAATGACATTTAAATACCTACCAAGGCCATAAGATGAATTCCTTTCAAAACCTTATCAAATATACTATTTATTCTTGTACTGAGCTTTGCCAAAATGTTGTGATACTTTATGAAGAAATATTTCATGCTTTCTTGACTCAAGAGCATGTACACGCCACCCACAAAATAAAGCTAAGCTTCCACACTAGAAGTTAGCACAAAAATTCCATCCACCCATAAAAAGAAAGCTCCATGAAAATTCTCGATCTCACTTCACAAAGGTTTTATAAAAAGAGGCATGGCAATGAAAAAAAGAAAGAGAAAATGGACAAAGGAAAAGGTCCAAAATAAATAGGACTCAAATTAGTCCAAAGAAAATGAACTCAAAGGAAGTCCAAAGAAAAAAGAAAGAAAAAGATATGAAACAAAAGATTGCCATGACCTCTAGAAAAGAAACCTATGGTGAAGAAGGAAAGATCAAAAATAATTAAGGAGTATTTCTTTCCACAAAAACCACAAAATACCACACACTTGCACCTCTTGATCAGATTGTATAACTTATTTCTCCTTAGATCTAGATTTTGACTTCACAACATGTGCAAGGTTGGTATGCCACACTTTACCCTACCTAGGAACTCCACATAAGCTTTTCTAGAGGCAGGAAGAAAAGGCAACATCTTGTGCCTAAGTGAGGAACCAAATACAAATTTGAGTGACACGAGAGAATCATTTTGAGGAGCAAAGCTAAAATTTACATTTTCAAAATAAACAAAACCCAAGTTTCTAAGCAAAAGTATAGTAGGAAGATTTGAATCCTTACTGTTCCATTATCCAATCACTCAAGATTTTATGGTAGACACTTGAAAGTACACAAGTTCAGGTGAGGTTTGGAATAACTTATATGTAGATTTCAAATCAAGGAGATGAACTTTACTCGAGGATGAGCAAAGCACTAAGTGTGGGGGAGCTTGTTGGTGGTGCTTAACTCATATTTTCACCCGCCAACTTTACATAAAATACATACAAACAAACACCAAAACTTAGTAAATAGGCTTTATACTAATGAATTCCATGAGTTTTGGTGAGCTGATCATTTATAGGACACATACATGGAATACATATGAAAAATAGTCAAAATGTGCAAACATGGAAAGCGTAACATAGATCCACTCAAGCAAATAGAGGAAAGGTCCACTTACCTTGTAGACCTGGGCCCCAAACCCACCAAGGAGGAATCCAGGCCCAATCAATAGTCCACCAGGTGAAGGCAGTGACAAGGCGGCTCCACCTGGGCGTGGCCGCACCCAGGGTGTGCCTACACCCCCAGCACCGCCTCTTGGGCCCACCTTCGCCAAAGGTGGTACATTTAATGCAGGGGAAGGCGGTTTTGGGAGAATCTCCTGAATAACCCCATCAAACCAACCTCAACCCACTATAAAAGGAGGAGGGAGCCCCCTCAACATAAGACACAACACAAGAGAGAAGAAGAGAGGGAGGGCTTCATGCCTACTTAGCTTTTAGCTAGAGTAGAATAGGGAGTGAATGAGAGAAAGGTTGGAGAAGTACTGAAGTTGTCGGCTACCTGCACTTGTGTACTCAGTGCCCCTTGTACACTTAGCGGAAGGAGTGCCAGATTTGTCAGCTCCTCTACACTTGTACCTCAACAAACTGAGTACTACTTGGAGTATAAGGTTCGTTTTTATCTTTGGTGGTGAGTTCTAATTAATTTAAGTTAGTCTTGTTCATTATTTACTTATGGGTTTATCATTTGTCCTTGGGATGAATACTCTAGTATAGGGTCCTTATAAAGATGGATAGCCCTGAGTGGTAGTCGATAGCATAGACGTGGTGTCTAGGCTAGAGACTGCCTTCGTTTGCCTCATTCCCCATGGTTGAGGGGTAGGTGACAAGTGGTGACAGCCCTGTTCGTCCCTTGTAATCCCTCATGTTCGGGTTCAGCGTAGAGCTGTAGGCCGGCAATGCTTGGCAGACCAAGTGTTATCCGGTGCCCAAAGCAAGTCTATAGTGGCAAAACTATCTTAACTTAAAATATCTATCCTTAGAAAACCTCACTACCCGAGCTATCCTTCTTCTTGTTATCTTCGGTGAACTAGCTAAGAGACTTTTACACCTTCGTTCCTTTAGGAAAATATGATATCCTAAATACTTTTGGGTGAAGTGCTAGGATGGTATATCCGTATGCTTGCATATTCTTTCACATATGTTAAGAAATACCAACATGCCACTACTACACTTGGACCTTTCACAGCCACATCATAACCACTGTCACAGTCCAATTTTGGCCTCGGAAGTAAGCTGTCGATAGTGATGGTCATAACATTCACCATCGACATTTGGGACCGACTATGGTGTACACTAACACTACCAATTAGCTTATGATCCATTCGTGATTAAGTCCTTACTTCCATCGCATTGGAGCATGACCTGGCTGTGGGTGTACACTAATGTCGCCACATTAGCAAATTAGCTGCCTATGTTGAGGCTATCAAAACCGCCGTGTGGGCACATCAATTGCCTATGTAGTGGTCACCATCATTGTCGCCTTGTACTTTGACCCGATTGTTAGTAGTGCAGGTTCGCTATCGCTTCAATGGACGAGATGTCTGTGTAGAGGTTAACACCAGCGTCGCTTCAGCATATGATCTGCCAGTACAAAGGTCATGGCCACTGTCACCTTGCACCACGATTCGCCTTTGATGATTGTTTAGTCGGTGTCGGGTTACTAAATGATTCGGCGGTCATATACTTTTGATCCCTGCCACATCATACATATAGCGACGGTGGTGATAAAAAACAATGAATGGCGCTTACATCCGACGGTGATAGAATTTCATCTGGTTTCACAATAGTTATTAATTCAGCTAGGCCCTTAATAGCTTCATGAACACAAAGCATACAAATATATAATCATTACATCCTTAAATCATTTCACAAACAAGAGTACTTTTGCAATAACAACGGACGCTACCATAACATCTTTCTCGACTGATATCCTAACACAAGCAGTACATAGAGCATAATAAAGGTACTGATCTATATAGACTTACAAAATGAAATGATGTAGCTATGCTCCTTCTATGTGGCACTTCTGCTTGCAAGGCAAAATGAATATAATTAGTGCATCCTTCGGATTGGTAGCCAATGCACCATGGAACCCCTCTTCTTCATCTTTGATCCACAACCTGAACAAAGTAGTAGAATTAATAATATTGAACTTACCATTCATTTAGGTAAGAAGCCAAAATTGGCCTATACATATAATGAAAACAACTCCATACCTGAACAAAGACTATCGTGACGATGAAATACAGCAAATGCACCTTTACTGCTATGCTAATGACTCCATGAGCAAGGGACACATAAGGAAGATAGTAAGGCCTATTCATATGGAAACGCCATTTTGATCCACAAACGCGGATGACACGTGCATGGATGACATGAACCTTTCAGTGGTCCATGTCATATGCAATCAGTATTCTATATCCTTCCCACCAAGGAAAATAAAATTCCATTCTTGGTGAATTGTAATCACTCTGCACTCTGCACCACAAAGCTTAGAACCAACTTTAATATTCATGTGTCCAAACAGTTCCTCCGTGTCCACAACATGCTTCAATCTCCAGTTATCAGTACCATAATCTTCAAGTATCCACACTAAAAGCCAAGACAAATTGTGAAAATCAGCACAACACACACATAGGTGACCCTGAGCTTGATGGATGGACATTTTAGCACCACATGGTTTACGAATTGTCCTCCATATCTTTCCCTCTATATCCACAGCAACAATTGCAGAGTACTCAAGCATGTGCATAAAACCATTAAGAAAAATACTTCTTGATTTTGAACATAGAACAATACCCTCGCCCCATTTAGATTCCTTAAAGATCCATGATGCAGTTTTAGATGAGTAGATCTCCACACATACACACACCCTCGACCTCAACAAATTCAATCACATGGAAGTGCAAGGATGTTAGGTCAAAACCTAAGCGAGCCTGACCAACATAACGGATGCTACGCAACAGTACATGCCATTTGTGGGTCGTCGGATTGCAGACAACATAGCGATGTAATCCATCAGGACCAACACACTAGCAAAGGATGAGGCCGCTGCAACAATCTGAGACTAAGAATTTTTGAAGGGGGAAGGGAAAGAAGGACAAGGAGGGTCGTTCACCAGTGATGCTGGTGAAGTGGCAATTGCCCTTCCACCAGTTGCCATGGAAGAATCCAACGATAGTCTGTGAAAGCTTCTTACGGTGATAGGAGTCTGAGATGATGCACTTCTAGGAGTGGCAGACACATTTGCAGTAGCACAAGAACCGGGTGGGGAGGTAGCAGAAGATGTCAGCAAGCACATCATTTGAGAGGCTATCCACTGCGTTCCTCATGTTGGGGGGCTCCTTCATCTAGAAGGACACCACCAGCCGAAGAGATGAGGCCGCCCTGCCATGGAATTGCATCAATAAACATTAGTAAGGAGATGAGTTCAAGGAGAAGGGACGGTGATGTAAGTAAGGCCTTATTACACTTGCCTTTGGATCTGGCAGCGGTGAGCATTAGTGGAAACGTCGGTGACAGCAGCTCGTTCGCTAGTGGATCTGTGCGGGCAAGGCGGCGAAGTGCACCAGCACGGAGCAAGAGCTGAGCAGTGCTAATGAACAGGAGCGGCGATGACAAACAACAGCAATGAGGAAAAGAAAAGCTATGTGTGTGGGGGGGAGGGAGGGCGGCGGCAGAGGGGGGTAGGGGATGTTGGGGTAGGGGTTGCTTGTTCTCTGCGTAACTTTTACGGCACGCGGGAATCAAACTTTCATTAGTTCTGCACGGGAGGTTTGAAACATGGGATTGGAAATTTTGCAACTAAGCGGTGGTGAATGCACAATACCATCATACGGTGATGAACACTAAGTTATACAATCTTAACGTTTGGCACTGAAACAAAGCGAAACTGCTCACTTACACAATTCCAGTACTCAGATTGAAAGGAAGCCAACTTGAGTTCGATGGTGAATAATCAGGCACATAGATTTACATTGAAAGAAAGCCAAAACAAGCACTTAGAAAACATAAGGAAAGCATAATTCCAGTGCCCAGATTGAAAGGAAGCCAACTTGAATTCGACGGTGAATAATCGGACACACAAATTTACATTGAAAGAAAGCCAAAACATGCACTTAGAAAACATAAGGAAAGCACAATGCTAGTACTCTAGGATTGAAAGGAATCCAACTTGAGTTCCATACATTCATACCAAATAAGTTGGTGGACACTACCAAGCTAATAAGCGTGCCAAAAGCTAAGATGTGGATACTAATTAGGCTGACACTATGCAAAAGTTAAAAGGCCTTTATTTGTACATCATTGGTTGCATAATTAATCATTCTCGATGTAGATCCTAGCAACCTCCATGGGATCATTATGAATCTCCATAAGATCCTGCAGATCGTTGTCGACCTCCACAGGATCGTTATCAATCTCCATGTCATCCCAAACCTTGACCACTAATTCATTAATACACTTTCATTTAGCTCATCGACCCTGTCCACATCCATTGATACACTTTCATTTAGCTCATTGACTTTGTTCACAAAGCACTAATTCGGTGAATCAATACAGAAGTCAATAAGCAGGCTCACAAGCTGCACTCCATGGATATAAAAGGCCCCAAACTCTAAAATGAGAAGATGCATTTTCATCTGTAGATCCAACAAAATTACTATAGCTAGGTTGGAGGTGAAGGAGCAGAGAGCACGAGAGAGCAATACAAAGGAATATAGAATTCGATAAAGGAGCATATCTAGTGTAGTTACCTTAGATCTAGATGGAGCAGAGAAGCAGGGACGGTACGCTGAAGATTTGTGCACCAGCAAGGTTGGAGGTGAAGGAGCAGTGAGCACGCGAGAGGCTACCTTTCATCTGACGCTAGAAGGGTGAAGCAGAGCAAGGGAACAGAGTGGGAATGGATGGGAGGAAGGTGTGGTAGGACCATAGGAGAGTGTACATACAGTTCAATAAATTGGTTGCCCTATACCAGGGCCTAGTGTCTAGGGAAGTAGGATGCCTCCAACACATCAATTGATACTTGGATCTACTATCATTTATAGTTCAATAAATTAAACACCTGGTTAATCACCTTGCATTTAGTTCAATAATAGTTGTACAATAGTGACAGATTTTAGTCCAACATATCAATTGATACTTGGATGTACTAGCATTTATAGTTCAATAAATTGAACACCTAGTTAATCACCATGCATTTAGTTCAACAATAGTTGTACAAAAGTGACAGATTTCAGTCCGATACATAAATTGATACTTGAATCTACTGCGGTGATTTAAGCAACTTGCCAATGAACATGCCAAGAACTAAGGTAAGTACAAAATAGGTGAAAGAAGAACAGGAAGCACATTTGTTTCTCAAAGGTACGAAATCTTCCATCATCTTCATTGGAAGACTGGCCATTTCTTTAATCTATGACATAATCTCTTCCTCCTCCTACAGATGTTCTTCATTTGTTCTAACATTGGCCTCCACCTTCAGCTCCCAAATATTGTTACGTAAATCCAAAATCAAAGTCCTCATATATTTTCCATATGGGGGATCGCACCACTCATAGAACCTGCAATCTAAGATGGGCTACGAAAAAACTAAACTACCATAAGTACAGTAGGATTTCAGCATTTGGATTGCGAAAATAGAATGAACAAGAAATAAATTGAGTTACATTATTTGCCCTGCAGCATCTGTGGTATCGATGTTCTAGGTTTCCATCACTCCATGAAATCCACTGAGGCATCTTGAAGCCCTAGCGACATAAAAGTGGTGGCTGGTATGCATAGGGGTGGTTCTTGACACGGCACGAGATGGGCGGCCCCTTCCGTTGCAGCCTCCTCCACTAGAAGTTGTTGTTCTTCTCGCGACGACACCCTAGGATGGTGCTGACCACTAGGAGGAGTTGGAGCTAGATGGAGCCATGGAGTAGTCAGGTTTTAGAGTGTTGCACACTCTGAGTGAAGAGGTCGGCCTGGGTCTTTTATCTACACTTTTGCCTCCCACCAAGGCGCCAAAACATCCTTGAAAACCCTCGCACTCCCGCCAATATGAAATGTTGTATCACCGGTGGTTTAGGGTACTATCCTCCTGTAGAAGAAGGCCTGTTTTAGATCCTCTGTGCTTACATAGAGGTGTACACGTGGACCACAATCAAGACCAACTGATTCAATTAACAGTTCAACCGAAGTAATAGTTCAATGATTATGCAGTATTCATACATACTAATCCAAAGGTTTCATCAATATATAAAATTCTAATACTTAATGTTGGATGGGTATGCAGTTGCTAAGGTACTCAATTAGTTGATGCGGTCCTGAAAGCCAGAGGTAGTGAACCATAGTGAAGATGACAGCATCTCCTTCCATGGACACATTGTATCTATAAAGTATGTCTACTTCCTGTCCAATCCTACAAAGCACAAAAATCTCTCCACAAACAAGGTCTTGAACGATTCTTGTCAAATTTTATGGTCCAAGAAAGTGACGAACAGCGGCTTCAATAATCAACAATCGGTTCGAGTGAATGCTCCATCCCTAAGTAGCAAACAACATCATCTGGGGTCCAAGTGCCACCCCTAGCTGCCTGTTGGCATTTCTTAGCATCACTCTTACTAAGTTGTCATCCCTAGCATGATGCCAGAAATGCTTTATTGGTAAATTATGAATGCCACTTATAAACTCTGAGAAAATAATATTGAAGTTAAGTATCCACAAGCCACAGATAAATTACCATTGTAGCATTTCACCCAGGAGTATTCCGAGTATCGTTATTTATATTTATTCCACAAGGAAGAGCTATGGGGTTGAGTTGACGGTGAGATATTGACTAATATGAATACTTATTGTAACAGAACCGACCAAATTATAAGAGCACAAGTACGAAAACAAGCACCGAAGCGCTCAAATTTTCAAACTTGAGCCCATATAATCCCGGTAGTCAATCGAAATCACGAAGGATTTCAAACCAAACTGCTTACAACCAGGATCGCATCATTCAACATACAACATCATACGATACATTTCACAAGTAGTCCAGAAATAAGTTTACACCACAGAGTAGCAAATATTACAAACCAAGTTTGAAAGTAGCGGAAGCATAACACACACATTAGTTAATTAAATACTGCCAGTCTGGATGATCGACAACCCGCAAAAGCATGAGGAAAGTACATAAAGACGATCACGCCCTTGTGATCTAGTCATCGTCACCCACAGGGTGGAGACACGTCTTGCAGAATCCCTGATAAAGCATGTCATCTGCAACAGGAGGGAATAAACCCTGAGTACTGGAATGTACTCAGCTAGACTTACCCGTCGAAAACCAGAAATAAGATGACACCAAGGATTATGCAAGGCTTACACAAGAGGCTAGCTGACATAACATTTTGCATAAAGGCATAAGTAATTGAAACTCTTACAACCTGTACTAGCAGTTATTTTTAGCATTTACCTGTCATCTATCTTAGCACCTGTACTAAACATACACTTGATTATAATCAAACAACATGATTATTATATCCATAGCAGGTATATCATTATGGCAACATTGGATCATTCCCTTAACCACCAGTTCATTTAATGAGTTCTACGTTGCCGCTGCTCAAGTCAAGTGCTCACTAACCGGGAGCGACGGCGATTCGAATCGAATTCCTATCCAGCTGGAGGGGTATTTCTAACACTCACCGCGCAGGCCCCTGCCAGGGTCGCACAAGCCACCGTTTCATATGATTCAGGAATCGCGGGTCCGAATAATGTCGCGACCCCAAGGGCGACACTCTGCCAGGTGATAGGGACTCTAACCCCCCCTTGGTCTCACGCCAATGTCCCCAAGCACATCCTTTCTCTCCTCCAAGAAGCAACCTACCATTCGATTCCCGGCCTGAACCACATTACTCGGCTTCGCGGTCGGAACGACTTATCCGGCCAACTAAGTGTTAGACTGCGTTCAACATGACTCAAGGACGTACAGCGAAACGGTCCTTAAACGACTCAGACGGGCATAGCTCCACACCCAAGACGTGAAGTGTCTTGCGGCTGTACTATCGAACTCCCGCCCGGTCTCAAATTTCATTTTTAAGCATGGTTCCATCCACGATAGCCATAAAGCCACTCGTGACTCCTTCCTACATCTCGCGGATGACCGGAAATCACCCGACTTCTACCGTACTAAGCAGGGCTAAGCATTGACACGTGCCTACACCTAATATAGGATTCAGTACGATATCTGGCCAAGGACAGGTATAATGCAACAAGTGTTTTCATATAACTCCTACAACTTAATGCAGTAAACAATGAAAAGTACTCAAGATTAATTTATAAAACAGTAGGTTCAGCATGCACCGGGGCTTGCCTTTCAGAAAAGTCGAGGGCCGGTGGTCTGGACACTCAGGAAGGTCGTCTGCGGGCACTCCTTCGCCTGCTGGATCCTCGGGCTCCTGCTGCTCCTGGTCCTCCTCCGGAATCACAGGCTCGAATTCGAGGAGTGTTACCCCCTCCGGTGCACCTATTGCATGAATGCACAATAAATATAATGGATGCATAAATGGGTGCAACATGCTCGGAATGAAATGCATTTCAGAATAAAACACTCTATTCAAGTTATTTTACTAGTACGTGCAAATCTCTTCTCTAGTAGAGAAGTACTCACCTAATCTACTTAACCTAAGATAAAGCTGCTCATCCTCAGTTAAGGCCCTAACACCTAACAAATACAAAAGTAGCATGTTTTAGGATATTATACCATATCAAACAGCAAAACACCACAGAAAGCATTCTGGACAGCAGCTACTTGTTTTTATCCCAACTGAAGATTTACAATTCCAAAAGATATGATCTAAGACAATCTGGAAAGCCTAAGAAATACTCTACAATTCATTTTCAGACCTCAACCCCAAACTCATAAGTTTTCCACATCAAACTTCACAAGTTCCAGAATCTGTCCTCTCAAAACAGAGAGTAGCAGATTCTGAACTGCCACAAAAAAAACAACAGTAACTCTCAAACTACAAAGCCAAATGTTCCCAAATTTTGACACAAGCTAGTTCATCAAGTTTACTGTGACTTTGATATTTACAAGTTTTCCAGCAACAAACTTTATCAAAGGTCAAACTTAGAAATACTTCCAGCTGTCCAGAAAACATAAAATTACAAAGGTTAAATATTTGTTGATATGGCCAAAGTCTCCTAAAACCAAACGAATGTTACTAACAGTTCACATTAGGTATAAAAACACCAGAAAGTAAGGTGGAACCAATTAGAATATTTATTTAACCCCATTTCTTAATTTACTTAATTATTTAGGTGGAATTTTAAACATATAGGTAAACTGCTCCTAAAATTCTACAAAAATTACAGGGGACTCTCTGACCCAAAAAGAGACCACAGTAAAAATTTGAACAATTTTTATTCACAGAAACTCCCTACACAAAATTCATAAGTTAATAAGGCTGATTTTTGCATAAATAGGAAACCCTATTGAAAAGTGTCAAACAACAGATTTCATATTTTTCTTGGACACTTTAGGGTACCAAGACATTCTCCAAAAATTTACAATAACATTGCACATGTAGAAAAATTATAAAAATTACTTCAATTATTTCCTAGAATAAAATGATAGCCTTATAACTTGAAAATTACTTAAGCACTGATGCCCAAATTTTTACCATAGCTAGGACTAGCATAGAGTAACCTACCCACCAAATTTCATAATTTATGGAACACTACAGCTCAAGTTATAAATTAAGCAAATTTGCATGCAATCCAAAACACATTTAAAGGATCTAATAAATTCTTACAGAATTTAAACATCTCATGCCAGATCCATATTTTTCTAAAATACTACACATCCAATAGATTCTAACAAAATTTATTTCATGATTTTTGGATCACTAAAACCCTAGATTCCTATTTTTCCAACTAGTACAACAATCAGTATCAAAATAATAAAAATTCATTTTCACTTCGGACGATTGGGCCGGCCCGGAAACGAACTCGGCCCACAACGTTTTTCCCCGCGCGCTCGGCCCGCTCAGCGCCCCTGCCTGCGCGCGCGACGCTGACGGTGGGCCCCCGCGGTCAGTGACCGAAACAGGGGAGCCGACACCCCGCGAGCTCCGGTGAGCTCGAGCTCGCCGGAGAAGGGCTCGCGCGGCTCACCGAACACGGCATCGTGCTCTCCGTCACCTGGCGCACTGATTGGTACCCGTAGGATGAATGGGAATGGGGTGGAGAGGGCCTGCCACCGTGCGCGGCGGCCGGTGACCTCCGGTGGCGGCGCACCGTCGCCGGTGAAGAAGCATAGTGTGGTTTGGGCTCGGTACGAGCTTCACCGGGGCAAGGTGGTTCCGTTTTGCGAGTAAGGGGAGATGGAGACGGGCCCGAAGCACCCCGACCACGGTGAGGTCCCATGGCGGGCTCCGGCGACCCCTCGGAGGCAGAGAAGGAGATAATGCAGCTCACCTAGGGTCCAATCGTGGGTTTCGGTAGGTCCAGGGGGTGGAGGGTGTCTAGGCGGAGGAACTGGCGAGCTCAGGCGGCCGGTGGTGTGGCGTGGCTCACGGTCGAGCTCGTCGGAGAAGAAAGGGGAATGGCGGCTCGGTTCTTTCCCTTTTGCAAACGAGAGGGAAGGAGGAGGAGGGAATGGATGGTTGATGTCGGGGCGACCGCAGAGGTGCCCTTCATGCGCTCGGCAGCTGGCCAAGGCGCCAGGTCGCGCGCGGCGCGTGGAGGGACACGCGGCGGCGTTCACCTGCCCGGGCGCCACGACACGCCGTGTCGTTTGACTGAACCCGAGTTCAGCGATGCCATCGGCAGTGACTGACAGCGTGTTTTCGAACGTAATTAACTTCTAAACCAGCCGGTTTCAGTCCAAGGTGGCAACATCAAGTTTGTAGAGCTATGTGAGGGCAACAAAATTGTCAATTGGAGCTTAGACTGGTTCGGCCTATATTTCAAACTACATGGCCTCAAAGTAGTGCACGATAAAACTGAAACCGGGTTTCAGTTAACAAGCCGACTGACAGCCCAAGTTCATGACATGATAACTCTTGAACCATTAAGAACCAGACTTGGGTAATATTGACAAAGTTGTAGGGCTACATGTGATCTACAAGTTTGTCAATATGAGTGAAGGCTGGTTTGGCTTGGTTTGCAAACTACAAGCTTCTAAAGTAGACATCAGTGAAACTGTAGGGTCAGATTCCAGACTTAGAAAAATTCTAAGTCTTGAAGCTACCTCTCTACTGCCTTGTGGGCCACTTTTGAGCATGTTCTGGTCATTTTCATGAGATGGCCATATTAGAACTTTTGTTCCTCATGAAATTCTCTACAACTTTGCTTAAGAGCACTCCTTCATGCAAGATCTCTAAATTGGACTTTTTAATTGGTCAAACCAGAGCACTCTAGGGTTCCAAACTTGGTCAACCACATTTGAAAGGGCAATTTGGTAATTTTGGTCAACATGAACATTGTTCCAAATGTTATCCTAAGTATAACTAAGGTGTTGTAGGTCATGATTGGCTACCTTACCTTTTTGTTACACCAACTGTCAAGCACTTCATGAAATAAATCAAACTAACCCTAGAATAGTTACATGTGTTGCATCACATAAAATAACAAACATGAATGATGCATGCTTATGTTTATGCCATGCAAGTGCAATGCAATTATAGAGCTAAACACTTGAGGTGTTACAGCCCTCCCCCCTTATAAAAATCTCGTCCCGAGATTTGGAAAGCGTACCATTTTTCATAGAATTCTTTATAACCATCCCGCAAATAATCCTCCCGTTCCCACGTAGCATCACTCTCACTCCCCTGATTACTCCACATCACTTTGTACCACTTAACCACTTTGCTTCTAGTTACTCGCTCTTGAGTATCGATCACTCGGACTGGTTTTTCTTCATAGGTTAAGTCGGATTCCAGTCTGATATCTCCTAACGGAACTTGTTCCTCAGGAACTCGAAGACACTTTTTAAGCTGAGATACATGGAAAACGTTGAATATGGCACTCATTTCAGGAGGCAACTGGATTTTGTACGCAACAGCTCCACTCTTGCCTATGATCTGGAAGGGGCCCACGTACCTTGGCGCAAGTTTCCGCTTAACACCAAAACGTTGGACACTTTTCATTGGAGAAACTTTCAAATACACGAAGTCTCCAACTTCAAACTCGAGTGGTTTTCTACGACGATCTGCATAGCTTTTCTGCCTCGCTTGGGCTGCAGCCATATGTTTTTGGATGGTACGGACTTGTTCCTCAGCTTCATGAACAAAATCAATACCATAATACCTTCTCTCCCCAGCTTCTACCCAGTTTAGTGGAGTTCGACACTTTCGACCGTACAAAGCTTCGAATGGGGCCATCTTAATACTCTCTTGATAACTGTTATTGTACGAGAATTCGGCTAAAGGTAACCATTTTTCCCAAGAACCCTTGGATGAAATGACGCATGCTCGCAACAGATCTTCCAAGATTTGGTTAACTCGTTCTGTCTGTCCCGATGTCTGGGGGTGATAAGCAGAGCTTCTCACTAACTTGGTTCCCAGAAGGTGATGCAAATGCTCCCAAAAGCGAGCAGTGAACTGGGGACCACGATCAGATATGATAGTACGAGGTATCCCATGAAGCCGGACTATCTGATTGAAGTACAACTCAGCATAGTCAGTAGGACGATAGTCCACTCTAACTGGAATGAAGTGAGCTGATTTGGTCAAACGATCCACAATTACCCAGATGGAGTTATGATTTTTGACAGTAGGAGGAAGACCGACAATAAAATCCATACTTATCTCTTCCCATTTCCAGCCTGGAATGGAGAGTGGCTGAAGTAGCCCAGCTTTCATGTGCACAGCTTTAACTCTGCAACAGGTGTCACATCTAGCGACATATGCAGCTATCTCTTTCCGCATCTTGGTCCACCAATAAAGGGGTTTCAAATCATAATACATCTTATTACTACCCGGATGGATGGACAACTTGGACGAATGTGCTTCGGACAGGATCTGATCTCTAAGCTCTCGGTCCTTAGGTACCACTAACCTATCCTTAAACCACAGCACACCTTCGTCATCTAACCTGAAATGCTTAGTCTCTCCTTCATTCATCTTCCGTTTTATGTGAAAGATACCCGGATCAGTCTTTTGGAGCTCAATGATTCTATTTCTGAGAGTACCACTGACGGTGATGTTGTACAGGACTGCCGGATGTAACAGGCGAGATTGGTAAAAATCAGTTTCAATTAAGGAATGGCAATGGGACTTACGGCTTAAAGCGTCCGCAACCACATTTGCCTTGCCTAGGTGATAGTGTACTTGAAGATTATAATCTTTAATCAACTCGAGCCATCTTCTCTGACGCATATTTAGCTCGGGTTGAGTGAAGATGTATTTGAGACTTTTATGATCGGTGTAGATATTGCAGACATTTCCCAGCAGATAATGCCGCCATACTTTCAAAGCATGAACAACTGCAGCCAGTTCTAAGTCATGCGTTGGATAATTCACCTCATGCTTCCGAAGTTGTCGCGAGGTATATGCAATTACTCGGCCTTCCTGCATCAACACACCTCCCAAACCTATGCCTGAGGCATCACAATAAACATCAAATGGTTTCTCGATATCCGGTTGTGCCAAAACCGGAGCTGAGGTTAGGAGGGTTCGTAGTTGGTGAAAAGCCGCATCACACTCAGGAGTCCAGACAAACCTGGTGTCTTTCTGCAGCAACCGAGTCATTGGCTTGGCTATTTTGGAGAAATCCGGGATGAAGCGACGATAATAGCCAGCCAACCCAAGGAAACTCCGAACCTCGTGAACCGAGATAGGAGCCTTCCAGTTTAGTACTTCCTGTACCTTGGCGGGATCCACCATAATTCCTCCATCGGACAACACATGCCCAAGGAAAGGTACTTCACGAAGCCAGAATTCGCACTTACTGAACTTTGCATATAGTTGATGTTCACGCAGTCTTGTGAGGACTATACGCAGATGTTCAGCGTGATCCTCCTCATTCACAGAATATACCAAGATGTCATCAATAAATACCACCACAAACTTGTCCAATTCAGGCATAAACACCGAATTCATCAAGTACATGAAGTGTGCGGGGGCATTTGTCAAGCCGAAAGACATAACAAGATACTCATAAAGACCGTATCTGGTAGAAAAGGCTGTCTTTGGAACATCTTCCGGGCGAATTTTAATTTGATGGTAGCCCGATCTTAGATCGATCTTGGAGAAAACTTTAGCTTTAGACAACTGATCGAACAAGATGTCGATTCGCGGTAGAGGGTACTTATTTTTGACAGTGACTGCATTGAGAGGTCTATAATCCACGCACATCCGCAACGACTGATCCTTCTTCTTTACAAAGATAGCAGGACATCCCCACGGCGACGAACTAGGACGAATCAACCCTTTCTTCAAAAGTTCATTCAATTGCACCTTAAGTTCAGCTAGTTCATTAGGAGGCATCCTATAGGGTCTCCTAGAGATGGGTGCCGTGCCAGGCAACAGCTCAATTTTAAACTCCACATCCCGATCCGGAGGGAGTCCCGGCAAATCATCGGGAAAAACGTCCGGAAACTCATTTACTACTGGAATTTCGGCCATCGCCTTTGCTTGCACAGCATGAACTTCCCCCGACAATTCAACCTTTCTGGGAAGTTGTACTAGAAAACCTTTTTGATCTGTAGGATCTCTGAGCATAACTACCCGAGCGGATGTGTCAATGAGTACCCCGTTCTGACTCATCCAATTCATGCCCAAGATAACATCTATGTCTAAACCAGGTAAAACCAATAGGGCAAGCGAATAACTTCGCCCTTCTATCTCAAACTTAAGGTTCCCCACTACTTTGTTTGTGGAAATATTCCCACTTGCAGCGCTAATACAATAACCCACACCTTCAACAGTATGCAACTTGTGTGCAAATTTAGATGCAAACTTAGGACTGATAAAGGAATGCGAAGCACCTGAATCAAAAAGTACCACTGCGGGGTGTTGGTCAACTAGAAACTTACCAGCGGTGACCACCTCACCAGATGGAATTTCCTCAATGCTGTTATAATGGGCGTGTCCCTGACGACTACCTTGGTTGACATTTTTCTTCGGGTACGGACAGTTCCTGGACCAATGGCCTGGCTTGTTACAGTTCCAGCAAGGCATGTTGCTAGGGGGAACACTGGAGCTGCCTTGGCTCGCATTACTCTTTGGCAGTGCCACTGTATATGCCTTACGAAACCCTGTTTTTGCAGCAGGCTTCTTCTGCGGCGGACGGAACTTTGTATTCGGAGCAGGTGGGCGAGGGGAAGACCTCGGTGCCGCTGAGGCCCTTGACTGAGAAGCACTTGCCTCAAGGGCCCTTTTACGGCTCTTAGAGGCAGAATAAATAGTATTGTTGTTCTCCTGGGTCAAAGCATCGCTGATGAAATCATTGAAAGTAGTACATTTGCTAGTGCCCATAGTTTTCATCAGTTTTGGGCCGAGGCCCCTTTTGAAGCTAGCAATCTTTTTGGCATCGGTATCCACAAACTCAGTGGCATACCTTGCCAGGTTGTTGAAGGACTGCAAGTATTCAGTCAGGCTTTTGTTTCCTTGCGACAGCCTCATAAACTCTGTGTGCTTGATTGCCATAAGACCTGGAGGGATATAATTTCCTCGGAATGCCGCCTTAAACTGATTCCAAGCAATCGGGACATTGGCAGGCAGTGTGGAACGATAGTGGCTCCACCAAATTCCCGCCGGACCATGCAACTGATGGGAAGCATATTCAGTTTTCAGCTCATCAGTTAGGCGTAGCAGACGAAACTTTTGTTCAATGGTATTCAACCACTCATCAGCCTGCAGGGGTTCTTCCGCTTCCTTAAAAAGCGGGGGCTTAGTATCCAGAAAGTCCTTGAAATCACTGTACTGATTTGGCTCTGGGCCCTGGCGGCCAGGACGAGCCTCCCGGTTAGCCAGCTGGCGCATAGCATCCGCCAACATGCGCTGCCCTTCGACCACTGTCTGCATCAACTCGGCCGGAGTGGGTGGTGGCGGAGGGGGTGGCTGTTCCTCCTCCTCATTTCCACGACCCCGACGTAGATTGTACGACATCTGCAAAATGCATAGCCAATGAGCACTGACGATGTGGGAAACTTGTAGATGAATTATTGTAAATATGTCAAACTGACTTCATGAAATAGACTTCTCATAAGAATTAAGGCACAATAATTCACCACAACCGCACAATCCATTCAAGCGCATCATTTGACGAGATCATGCTTGGTAATCCAATAAGATGCTCTTTGATGAAGGCTTACTCACAGGGAGCACACGGTTACCGGACCGTTTACGTTGCTATCTACGTGATTTTTGACCTTTTGCACGGTACTTGGATTCGATCTCAAGATTTTTAGTTGACTGTGAAAGGCTACTTCAAACTGACCACAAAGAGACTTCTCAATGAAGAGTTCCATGGTGGATCATGACTAGCCACCTCGATACCTGCGCGTGCCAAGCAGCACAGCCTTATGTCGCGCGCCATAGGAGGCCCTCGGTTTCGTCGCGGCACCGAAGGGTGCTAATCGTGACACCATCACCGAACACAACACAATAAGACATCCCATTGCGATCGAAATTAACAGGTTCAAACTACATTTAGGAAACATACGGTTCAGCCTTACATCCCAGAGTCAAGTTATTACAAGGCCTCACTCCTTCACAGGGAGGGCACAAAAGACGATCCTAGCATTAAAGGTATGTGATGACTACTCTAAACATCATCCTCCGAGTCAGTGTCAAGGATCTCCCCGCCGTCCTCATCACTGACAGGCTCTAACTCCTCGTCTTCTTCTTCTTCTGGCTCTTCCTCTGGTGCTTCTGCAGGTGGGGCATCCTGTGGTCCATCAACCTCCACTTCATCGTCATCCTCAGCCATGAAGATTCCCGAACCCATGTCCTCATCGGCGTTGTCGTTTTGAGGCAGCAGAGGATTAAGCTCGTTGTTCAAGCGGTGCACTTCTTCATGAAGATTATCATTGTATTCTTCAGCGTTCTCCAACTGTTGCTCGAGCTCAAACTGACGAGCTCTCAGAACATTCTCCTCGTGCCAGGCTTCATCCCTCTGTTCCATCACACGGACCAACATGCGTTGACAGTTGCGATTTGCCACTGTCAACCTCTGGACTGCAAGCGTTTCTTGATCACGATCATGAATCACTTGTTCCAGTTGTTGCCGTGCTGCATCCCTAGCAGCAGTCACCTCTGCCAGCTCTGCCCTCAGCCTTTCCACCTCAGTAGGCTCAGGGCGGGGCTCACGTGGAGCGAGCTGGTGACGCGGTGCCCTGCCCCCAGTGGACTTACGAGCGGTCCTCTTGGTACGTGCCATCTGTAGCAACAAGATAAGATACGGCTTAAAGTGAGGATCATTTAGAGGATACGAAATTTACTTTAGTCGGGAGTACAGAAATTTTTAAGGAGGGAGTAAATGATATGTATGATATATTTAAACATGATGCATGCACGTTCCGTACGCCCTCTCACCTTAGTAGAAACCTAAAGTTTTAACGCTAGGCGGTGGCATACATACGTTCTCTCATATAAGCGAAACTATCGGTCTACTCGTTACGCTGTTAGTGTACCTGCAAAAAATTTCATTGCAGCCCAACAATTCCCAATATATGCACACAAGAAAGCAGTAATTTAAATACTTTCCATATACACATCCCCAGATGTATATACTTCAGTATCAAAGCTACCCGATAATAAGGTTCCCACAATTAAGTGCTTACATAATTACATGGTTTAAACACGTAAGTATGCAAGTCACCAAAACTACTCTCCCCTAGACCGCCGGTTGGACGATCATGCTCTCACAACTCACACCTACCAGAGCGTCGAGGTAATTGACCCATACATTACCACCCAAGGGGATGGCATCCATACAATTTCACGCCGTATGGACGACGAAACAGAAACAAACAAGGCCCCCAAGTTAGTATTTATAATAAGCCACCTAAGAGTCCTTATTTGGGCTAAGGGTTGTGATCACTGGCATACCTATAAAATAATTTTTTAAAGTTTACCCTTTTCGCAAACAAATACTTTTGTTTTTAATTACTCGTAAGATGTGCTTAATGTTGAATTAAGCTCCGGTACCAGCTGTAACAGAACCGACCAAATTATAAGAGCACAAGTACGAAAACAAGCACCGAAGCGCTCAAATTTTCAAACTTGAGCCCATATAATCCCGGTAGTCAATCGAAATCACGAAGGATTTCAAACCAAACTGCTTACAACCAGGATCGCATCATTCAACATACAACATCATACGATACATTTCACAAGTAGTCCAGAAATAAGTTTACACCACGGAGTAGCAAATATTACAAACCAAGTTTGAAAGTAGCGGAAGCATAACACACACATTAGTTAATTAAATACTGCCAGTCTGGATGATCGACAACCCGCAAAAGCATGAGGAAAGTACATAAAGACGATCACGCCCTTGTGATCTAGTCATCGTCACCCGCAGGGTGGAGACACGTCTTGCAGAATCCCTGATAAAGCATGTCATCTGCAACAGGAGGGAATAAACCCTGAGTACTGGAATGTACTCAGCTAGACTTACCCGTCGAAAACCAGAAATAAGATGACACCAAGGATTATGCAAGGCTTACACAAGAGGCTAGCTGACATAACATTTTGCATAAAGGCATAAGTAATTGAAACTCTTACAACCTGTACTAGCAGTTATTTTTAGCATTTACCTGTCATCTATCTTAGCACCTGTACTAAACATACACTTGATTATAATCAAACAACATGATTATTATATCCATAGCAGGTATATCATTATGGCAACATTGGATCATTCCCTTAACCACCAGTTCATTTAATGAGTTCTACGTTGCCGCTGCTCAAGTCAAGTGCTCACTAACCGGGAGCGACGGCGATTCGAATCGAATTCCTATCCAGCTGGAGGGGTATTTCTAACACTCACCGCGCAGGCCCCTGCCAGGGTCGCACAAGCCACCGTTTCATATGATTCAGGAATCGCGGGTCCGAATAATGTCGCGACCCCAAGGGCGACACTCTGCCAGGTGATAGGGACTCTAACCCCCCCTTGGTCTCACGCCAATGTCCCCAAGCACATCCTTTCTCTCCTCCAAGAAGCAACCTACCATTCGATTCCCGGCCTGAACCACATTACTCGGCTTCGCGGTCGGAACGACTTATCCGGCCAACTAAGTGTTAGACTGCGTTCAACATGACTCAAGGACGTACAGCGAAACGGTCCTTAAACGACTCAGACGGGCATAGCTCCACACCCAAGACGTGAAGTGTCTTGCGGCTGTACTATCGAACTCCCGCCCGGTCTCAAATTTCATTTTTAAGCATGGTTCCATCCACGATAGCCATAAAGCCACTCGTGACTCCTTCCTACATCTCGCGGATGACCGGAAATCACCCGACTTCTACCGTACTAAGCAGGGCTAAGCATTGACACGTGCCTACACCTAATATAGGATTCAGTACGATATCTGGCCAAGGACAGGTATAATGCAACAAGTGTTTTCATATAACTCCTACAACTTAATGCAGTAAACAATGAAAAGTACTCAAGATTAATTTATAAAACAGTAGGTTCAGCATGCACCGGGGCTTGCCTTTCAGAAAAGTCGAGGGCCGGTGGTCTGGACACTCAGGAAGGTCGTCTGCGGGCACTCCTTCGCCTGCTGGATCCTCGGGCTCCTGCTGCTCCTGGTCCTCCTCCGGAATCACAGGCTCGAATTCGAGGAGTGTTACCCCCTCCGGTGCACCTATTGCATGAATGCACAATAAATATAATGGATGCATAAATGGGTGCAACATGCTCGGAATGAAATGCATTTCAGAATAAAACACTCTATTCAAGTTATTTTACTAGTACGTGCAAATCTCTTCTCTAGTAGAGAAGTACTCACCTAATCTACTTAACCTAAGATAAAGCTGCTCATCCTCAGTTAAGGCCCTAACACCTAACAAATACAAAAGTAGCATGTTTTAGGATATTATACCATATCAAACAGCAAAACACCACAGAAAGCATTCTGGACAGCAGCTACTTGTTTTTATCCCAACTGAAGATTTACAATTCCAAAAGATATGATCTAAGACAATCTGGAAAGCCTAAGAAATACTCTACAATTCATTTTCAGACCTCAACCCCAAACTCATAAGTTTTCCACATCAAACTTCACAAGTTCCAGAATCTGTCCTCTCAAAACAGAGAGTAGCAGATTCTGAACTGCCACAAAAAAAACAACAGTAACTCTCAAACTACAAAGCCAAATGTTCCCAAATTTTGACACAAGCTAGTTCATCAAGTTTACTGTGACTTTGATATTTACAAGTTTTCCAGCAACAAACTTTATCAAAGGTCAAACTTAGAAATACTTCCAGCTGTCCAGAAAACATAAAATTACAAAGGTTAAATATTTGTTGATATGGCCAAAGTCTCCTAAAACCAAACGAATGTTACTAACAGTTCACATTAGGTATAAAAACACCAGAAAGTAAGGTGGAACCAATTAGAATATTTATTTAACCCCATTTCTTAATTTACTTAATTATTTAGGTGGAATTTTAAACATATAGGTAAACTGCTCCTAAAATTCTACAAAAATTACAGGGGACTCTCTGACCCAAAAAGAGACCACAGTAAAAATTTGAACAAGTTTTATTCACAGAAACTCCCTACACAAAATTCATAAGTTAATAAGGCTGATTTTTGCATAAATAGGAAACTCTATTGAAAAGTGTCAAACAACAGATTTCATATTTTTCTTGGACACTTTAGGGTACCAAGACATTCTCCAAAAATTTACAATAACATTGCACATGTAGAAAAATTATAAAAATTACTTCAATTATTTCCTAGAATAAAATGATAGCCTTATAACTTGAAAATTACTTAAGCACTGATGCCCAAATTTTTACCATAGCTAGGACTAGCATAGAGTAACCTACCCACCAAATTTCATAATTTATGGAACACTACAGCTCAAGTTATAAATTAAGCAAATTTGCATGCAATCCAAAACACATTTAAAGGATCTAATAAATTCTTACAGAATTTAAACATCTCATGCCAGATCCATATTTTTCTAAAATACTACACATCCAATAGATTCTAACAAAATTTATTTCATGATTTTTGGATCACTAAAACCCTAGATTCCTATTTTTCCAACTAGTACAACAATCAGTATCAAAATAATAAAAATTCATTTTCACTTCGGACGATTGGGCCGGCCCGGAAACGAACTCGGCCCACAACGTTTTTCCCCGCGCGCTCGGCCCGCTCAGCGCCCCTGCCTGCGCGCGCGACGCTGACGGTGGGCCCCCGCGGTCAGTGACCGAAACAGGGGAGCCGACACCCCGCGAGCTCCGGTGAGCTCGAGCTCGCCGGAGAAGGGCTCGCGCGGCTCACCGAACACGGCATCGTGCTCTCCATCACCTGGCGCACTGATTGGTACCCGTAGGATGAATGGGAATGGGGTGGAGAGGGCCTGCCACCGTGCGCGGCGGCCGGTGACCTCCGGTGGCGGCGCACCGTCGCCGGTGAAGAAGCATAGTGTGGTTTGGGCTCGGTACGAGCTTCACCGGGGCAAGGTGGTTCCGTTTTGCGAGTAAGGGGAGATGGAGACGGGCCCGAAGCACCCCGACCACGGTGAGGTCCCATGGCGGGCTCCGGCGACCCCTCGGAGGCGGAGAAGGAGATAATGCAGCTCACCTAGGGTCCAATCGTGGGTTTCGGTAGGTCCAGGGGGTGGAGGGTGTCTAGGCGGAGGAACTGGCGAGCTCAGGCGGCCGGTGGTGTGGCGTGGCTCACGGTCGAGCTCGTCGGAGAAGAAAGGGGAATGGCGGCTCGGTTCTTTCCCTTTTGCAAACGAGAGGGAAGGAGGAGGAGGGAATGGATGGTTGATGTCGGGGCGACCGCAGAGGTGCCCTTCATGCGCTCGGCAGCTGGCCAAGGCGCCAGGTCGCGCGCGGCGCGTGGAGGGACACGCGGCGGCGTTCACCTGCCCGGGCGCCACGACACGCCGTGTCGTTTGACTGAACCCGAGTTCAGCGATGCCATCGGCAGTGACTGACAGCGTGTTTTCGAACGTAATTAACTTCTAAACCAGCCGGTTTCAGTCCAAGGTGGCAACATCAAGTTTGTAGAGCTATGTGAGGGCAACAAAATTGTCAATTGGAGCTTAGACTGGTTCGGCCTATATTTCAAACTACATGGCCTCAAAGTAGTGCACGATAAAACTGAAACCGGGTTTCAGTTAACAAGCCGACTGACAGCCCAAGTTCATGACATGATAACTCTTGAACCATTAAGAACCAGACTTGGGTAATATTGACAAAGTTGCAGGGCTACATGTGATCTACAAGTTTGTCAATATGAGTGAAGGCTGGTTTGGCTTGGTTTGCAAACTACAAGCTTCTAAAGTAGACATCAGTGAAACTGTAGGGTCAGATTCCAGACTTAGAAAAATTCTAAGTCTTGAAGCTACCTCTCTACTGCCTTGTGGGCCACTTTTGAGCATGTTCTGGTCATTTTCATGAGATGGCCATATTAGAACTTTTGTTCCTCATGAAATTCTCTACAACTTTGCTTAAGAGCACTCCTTCATGCAAGATCTCTAAATTGGACTTTTTAATTGGTCAAACCAGAGCACTCTAGGGTTCCAAACTTGGTCAACCACATTTGAAAGGGCAATTTGGTAATTTTGGTCAACATGAACATTGTTCCAAATGTTATCCTAAGTATAACTAAGGTGTTGTAGGTCATGATTGGCTACCTTACCTTTTTGTTACACCAACTGTCAAGCACTTCATGAAATAAATCAAACTAACCCTAGAATAGTTACATGTGTTGCATCACATAAAATAACAAACATGAATGATGCATGCTTATGTTTATGCCATGCAAGTGCAATGCAATTATAGAGCTAAACACTTGAGGTGTTACACTTATGATCTAAACCACTCTTATGCTTTAGCAGGGGTAAGTCAAGTGATAAATAAATGATAAGTAAAGGTAACAAAGGTATTCTAGAGATAGAAACAGAGACTCGCAATTGTAGTATGACTAAGCTTGAGATTCGGTAAGAGCAGAAGATTCCTATATCATTCCTAATTACTAAGTCTTTTGTACACTCAAGCATATATACTCTCATCTATAGTATAACTAACTTTGGATCTATGCATAAGGACTTAGGGAAGTTCAAGAATAGGGCTTTCCCTTCCTTTGTAACCGAGGTTCTACTTGTTCTATACACGGGGAGTGGACTACAAAGGATTCAACGGGAGTGTCACATCCATGATCTACCACATGGCCCGACATATAGAGTGCATCTGTAGGCAAACAATATCTAAGCACCACGCTTACATAGTGCCGATCACTTAACTCACTCGAGTACTGAATTAAGCGCTCTACGAACATATACATATATTCATCATCAATCATAACTATATCAAACAATAAACTAGAGCAAACTAGGAACATAATAAATAGCAATATAATATTGAAGTAGCACAAAGTCATAAATAAAGAGATACAATGGCTAATACCAGTCTCTAGACGACAGATCCAGAATCCTGAGCAGTAGCCCAAACTCTAATTGAACCTTGCTAGAAAGCCTATACTAATAACTTGAAGAAGTAGAGCTCTCTCTATAATCCCTGGAAGCCCTAATTTCTGGTCTAATCTTGACTTATGGTAGATGTAGATGTCTCTCCAGGGGGTCAGGGCTTGGTTATATAGCCCTAGGGGTGCAACGTGAGCCCTTGGATCAAACCGACTTGAAGGACGGCGTGGATGCAACCCTAGGAGGCGGTGGAGGAAGCTTCTAGAAGCTGACAGGCAGGGGCCACTGCCAGGGATCGGGTGGCACCATGGTGGGGCCAGTCAGCCCCACCTGGCAGCCTCTCGGGGTCCGCCGTGGCGTGGTGTCTTCTGGTGTCCTCTGAAACCTTCTGGAGTAGTTTTCGTCGTGGTTAAGTTTGATTCTTTTTGATGTTTTAATCCTCCTTTCCCGTTTTCTGGAATAACCTTGCTAAAAATACAGATTCACCAAAACTCATGAAAATTGTTAGTTTAAACCCCTAAGTTTCTATTGGTGATCCATTTCAAGCATTTCTTCAAGTTAAATTGACGGTTTGTGATGAACGATAACTACTGTCAACACTGCCAAAACTCAAGGTTACTCGCATTGAAATAGCTTCTTCCGAAGTAAGATATCTGTTGCAATCAAGAAATTCCTAATATAAACAAAATGATATCGAACCCAAAACCATTTGGAACCAAATGCAAACAGGGGGATGACCGAATCCATCTAATCTTCATGGGGTGTTGTCCATGACAACAATGCAAGGTGCTCAAGGCAGGGCAAGTACATGCGATGGGTCAAAATGAAGATGAAGCAATGTGTGGGGAGAATGAAGATGAAGCAACAAGGGGGTGGGGTGAACTAATGGATTCGTATTGGGGCTTTTTAGTTGGTCGAACCACCACCAAGGCACCGACAGGACCCGAGGGGAGTTAGGAATAGGCTAGGCTCTTCTAGGTTTGTTGCCAAACGAATGGTCCAGATTGATCGGCAATGAGAACGGACTGCATGGGATAAGTTAAACAGTGTTCATATTTAGCTGACCATTGCCACGCTAATCCAATGCTATAATACGGCAATTGTCAGTGATTAAACTACTTTTAGATTCTCTTAGAAACAACCGCAACCATACATGATAGTTTTTTTCGTTTTCATTCACAAATATACAGAAAAACAAAAAACATCCATCGACATATCAAATCTGTGCACTGACATTTTGGAAGTAGTATTGGAAAGAACTTGATTTGCATTTCATATCAAAAAGGTGGCATTGAAGAGATCAAACCTATGTGAATAGAATTTTTTCATTGATTCATTATATATTAACATATAGATACACTTTGGATGAGTATATGGTTGTACTCGTCCGGAAGCATAATAACTAACCTAAACTATTAAAACTACTCACACTAACTATAAATTACTTAATCTAAATATATGATCCTCTAGCAGAGAGGACCATGCTCGCCTCGCTCGCTTCGGAGGAGGTGAGTCAAAGTTAGAGTCAGAGTCAGAGTCTTCATCTTCGGTGTTGGTGTTGACGTTGGCGTAGACCTCGTCCACATCCTCCTCCTCTAGGTCCTCCTTCTTGGACCTCCACAAAGGACTATAATCAGATGACATCCACTCGTTGAAAGAGATGACCTCCTTAGAAGAGTGGTGGGTAGGCAAGTCATCCTCGCTGGATGATGGGCAGCTTGGAAACTTGATGAGGCTATCTGAAATTTTCTTTGTAGATTGGAAGAGAAGGGGATGATGGGTGAAGAAGAGTGGTGGTTTCAGAGGGCACTAGGCTTGAAGTATATGTACAGCAGTGGGTACATCTCTTAGGCTTCAGGCGACGAAAGTAATGGTGATTTGATAGCCTTAGAAATTGAGGCAATTCAACACTCACCCTAAATTTACCGCCGCTTGACCAAATGTTAGTTTAGGGCCGGCGGCCAAAATGCATATCCCAGTTGGCCTAGCTTTTCATGCGATGGAGCAAATGCAACCCCAATACCATTGCCGCATCTATCGTTAACCCATCGGTGGTAGAAGTCTGAACTGCCGATTTCATTCTCAAGAGGCCTCGCTATCATTCCAAGCAATGGTGGAAGTATCACACTGTCGCTTCTATCGCTACAGCAATAAAAGTGGCGACAGTGGTGTATCAATCTGTAGTAGTGTGCACCGCCATGGCCAGAACAGTAATGTCAATGTTTTTTACCAGCAGATATTTGGTTCTTAGGGAACCCTACTTGGTGCAAAGATCAGTCATAGTAGAGACACGAGATTTATACTGGTTCGGGCCCATGGTAAGTGAGTAAAAGCCTTATATCCAGTTGCTACTCTTGTATTCTTGTATATTTGGGGAGATTGCTGTTACAATGTAGCTATGCCTATCAGAGATTCGATCTAAGATGAGATATTGGATGATTACAATAGGAGGTATTGCTAACTATTTATATCCGAGATCAACTTGCCTCCTAAGCTAAGAATTCATGCCCTAGTCAGAGTCTTGGCATAATCCTGAAATATCCTTCCTCGAATAGGGTCACCATGCCTAGTCGGGTTTGTTCTAGTCTAGAGTCGATAGTTGGCAAATATGGTAGTCAAGATACCTAGGGGTATGGCATCAACAAGTACGGCCATCGTATGCCATCCCGTGGAATAAGGAGCAAGGTCAAGATGACCATGCCTTAGTGACAAGACTAGACAAACTGCTTAGCAAGCATGCTAGCTTTCCCATCCCTCGGGCTTCTGGCCACTCGAGCTAGGAGAACCCTACTCTGCATGTAACCTAGCCCCTGTGACTATATAAGGGGAGCTAGGCCTTCTTCCAGAAGGGGAGCTCCAGATCGACTTCCAGATGATCAACTTCCCCTTCCTCGAACACTTCCTACCAGTAGACTGTAGCTTGCATACCCCTGTTGTAAGCCATTTGGAGCACTTTGGCATTAAGGAACACGTACTCATAGGTCTCTAGCACTGGACGTAGGGCTTCATCCTAAACTAGTATAAATCCTTTGTGTTCTTAGTGCTAGCCACCGAATCCCTTAAGCAGCGCGGTGATAAATTTACTAGTTGGTTCTCAAAACACCGACACTATGATCCTATGCATTAACATAGTGATAACTTTGACTATACTAAGCATATAATCTAAGCAAACTAAGAACATGGTAACTAAGAACATAATATAGATGAAGATCAAAGTCATTAATAAGATGAATATAAGAATGCAAGGCCTATACCAAGCCTCCAGCGACTAGATCTAGAATCTGAGCAAAAGCCCAACTCTACTTGATCTAACTTAGCTAAGTTGTGCTAATACTCTAGTTTTCTGGGAGCTCTTCTCTTATGAGATTGGATTGAATAAATCACCTTTCTAGAGGGGGTCTAGGGTCCTTTTATAGGGGGCACCTGGCAACCCTGTGGGCCCATGAATCCATGGCACTGCTCCATATCGACTCTCTATTCCAAACCAACTTGAATGCATGGTGGAGATTGATACTTGGAGGTGGTGGAGGATCCTTGAATCATGGCATGATGTTTGGTGGGGCCAGGGGGTCGGCCGACATACAAGTAGGGTCGACCAACCCCCTAGGCTCCTTTTCTATCAATCTTTGTCGATAACTCTTCCTAGTGGAGTCGGTTTTGTTGCGGATAAACTTACTTTGTTGAGATAGCATGGCCCACTTGGTCCATTTTCTGGATAAACCCTCCTGCATTCATAGGATCACCAAAACTCATGGAAATACTTATTTTAAACCACTACATCTATGTTGGTGATTGATTTTAAGGATAAATGCAGGTCATTTTGACGGTTTATGATTGACGTTAACAACTGTCAACAGATGGCAGCATGCTTACGGTGGTGAAGTCAGTGGAGCAAATGAGGGGTCGGTTGACCCCCCTCCTCTAGCCTGTGGGCCCTCCCCTCTATTGTGGAGCCACTTGGAGGGTTCCTTGTTGGGTACGTGCTAATATTCTCCATTTGAAGTCGGTTCACCTTACATGCGGGTCCATCAATCCATGGGTGTTCATCTCTCACCATTGAGAGAAAGCACAAGCTTCATCTAAGGGTGGAGATTAGCTTGAGCAAGCTTGGCATGGATTGTGGTGATGTGGAGTGGCTGGTGGGCCCAAAGGTGGGGTCGGTTGACCCCCTATGTGGGTCCCACTAGCTCACTTTGCTCCATGTAGCTTGAATCTACATAGAAATACTCAAGTATAAGTGGAACTTGTTATTTATTAAAATATGCTCGTGATATGCTTATCTCCCTTTGATCCGAGGCTATTGATAGTGATTTTGAGTATATGAAAGTGTGACATTTTCACCATCAATAGCCAGCCCACCTCCCTCTCGCTCGGCAAGTTCACCGGAGGAGCCGAGGGAGGGGCTAGGAACTGGGGAAAGAACTCTGGAGACCTTGATAACATATAGTGTTGAGAGGCCACACAACATTCTATGGAGGAGAAACTCTTCGTCCTTCTTCATATATTCATATATGGATGCTTTAGCTCTAATAAGCTTTACAACTTGGTCCATAGTGTATATGGACTGCTTCAGCTGGCTTATAGACCGCTTATTCGCAACATTGAGGATTATTAATGCATTACCATTATAAGGATTGGCACCTCCTAATATAGCATATTAACAGTTGTCACTGCATTTTTGCCAGTAGTGAGAGAAGACAGATACAAATTTACCACATTTGCTCACGTGACACGCCACACCTGTAAGGCACCATGATGTTGAGTCATCAGCCACATGCGAAAAGACCATCATGCCCCTCCCCTCTTTCTTTCACCTACGCCATAGATTAAAGGATGGATGACTCAGGATAGCCGCAGGAAGAGATACATATACTCATATTTTTAAGACATTTCTTCTTTATTTTCAAAGGGTAAAAGAGCATATATGACGCTACGGATTGTCATGCCACTCTACTCTGCTCCTACTTCCTAGGGGCGCTAGGGATATGGCACAACAGTAGCGGTGCCATGGATAGCAAGTTCCTGGGGCCAAGCGCCGGTACCAAGTACTGCGGGGATGACGCCAATGAGCCGCTTGACTTCAAGTCTCACCACACCACCGAGGGCACGGGGCTCTCCATGGCTACGATGCCAGTGGTACGCCCAGGTCATACAACGTCGATGTGGTAGCTAGTCTGACAGCATGGATGGCACCATGGCCTTGACCATGAGCATGCCCGCGCCGCCCCTCCCCATGATGAAGAACAAGCAACCACGGCGGCGCTCATTGACGACGAGGCATGTAGTGAGGAGCGAGATCAAAGCGCGTTGATGAGCGCCACGTTGGTTGTGCACCCCATGAGTCTAAGCGCGGCGTTGTCCCAGCATCGGCGAGATGACATGGATGATGTGTAGGCAGGCTGTAGGTGTCATTGATGAGCGGGACAATCCTTCACCATGCCACCTCCACTATGTCCATCTCAATGAGCTGATCCCATCCTACGTGGGTGAAAGGAGACAGATGAGCATGACAGCCTCCAACATCCCTTCTTGAAGAGTGTGGCAAGGCTATCCACTTGCGCCGCGGCCAGGCCCTCCTCGACGTCGGTGTTGCTCAGCTCGTGGGCATGGTACTAAACTGGTGCGCGCCGAGGCTGAGACAGGGTTCGCATTCATGGCCGACCTCAGCATCGTCCTCACCGTGGGCCTCCCTAGAGGCCCAAGTTCTTGGACCGGTGCTCGCATGCGGGGCTTCGCTCCACGTTGGACCTGCCATCGCGTGAGGCATGCTGTGTCAAGCAAGAGAGGCTAGGGCAGCCCGTGCTGAGGAGTAGGAAGAGGGAAGAGGCATGAAGGACATTTCACACACCTCTACTGCCTTGGATCCATGCTGAAGTGAGGGGATGGCATGCCACATGAGAAAATGTGGTAAATGTGTATCTGTTTTCTCTCACTTTTGACAAAAATATAGTGACAATCGTTAAGATGCTATCTAAGGCCTTATTTGGATGTAGTCGGATTTGCATCAATCCACATGTGTTGGAGTGAAATTTAAACTAAATTCGACCTCAATCCACCCAACACATATGGATTGAGGTGAATTTGATAACATTCAAACAAGGCCTAAGTAAATTCCAATCCTTAGAATAGTAAAATGTTAATAATCCCGCATCATTGTGGTAAGCATCTCTAGCAGGCTACCTAAACCACTACCTATCCTATATTTGGGTAGTGGAGTCCAAAAACACACTCTAGGAGGCTATCTATCAGACTACCTACTTTTATTGGGCCAACAAAATTTCCCTCTCACTACCTACATCTATTGGACCAACAAACCTGGCTACCTATTTTTTTGCTCGGTGGTTTCCCTGCCCGCGCTCGTCTTTCTTCTGATGCCAACCATGCTCCTCCTAATCCCGGCTGCCGCCGGCCCTCCTCTACCTCACCCTGGCCGGATCTGGAGGTCTACCACTGCCGCATGCCCTCCTCCACCCTGCCCTGGCTTTTCTTGCCCCCAGCGACAATGCCTTCCCCGGCTCCGGGGTGCCTACGGGTGGCCCTGTTCCACGACGTGGTTTCCCCAGTGCACGGCCTGCTCACCAGCGCGGGCGTGCGATGGCCGTCCCCGGCGCAGCCATGCCTCGTCGGCGCCTCCCCTGCTAGGTGTGCTCCTCCCAGCGCTAGTAGCCCCTGCCCCACATGGCCCTCCCCATAGGCCGGGCCCAGTGGTGTGGAGGCCACCCCAAGGTCTGCCTAGCCCCACACGCCTCTCCAGCCAGCCAGCCACCGCCAGCCACGCTCCTCGCCGGCGCTGAGCAACCAACATCGGTCAAGAGTATAGGATAGGGGATGACATATGGGACCCGCGTGTCATTCTCTACGAGGATTAGTTTGGGTAGCCTATTTTAGGCAGTACTGCTGGAGTTGGAAGCGAAATATACGTAATATAAAAACTAGAAGCATACCATGCTGTTGGATTTTCTTAAATATAAATCTATTTATATATATATCATTACTATATGGAATGCTGTATACCATGTGTGTGTATATATATATGAATTTGACTTGTACCTTATTTTATTTATCGGATTTGGTTAAAAATTGGTAAGCTAATCTATATCTATATATTCTTATAAAGCTAAATCTTACTAGATGTTTTCTCTCTTCATGCAAGGTGGCCACATCATTTCTCACTTAGTGTTCCACTAACTTGAAATTCTTTTATGCAAACTATCCATGTCATCCCTTATTAATTACACAATATGGTCACATCACTTATTAATTACACAAAATGTCCATGTCATTTCTATTATGTACAATACTTTTAATCTTTAATCTATTTACGTAGAGTCATCTGCATATGCTATTTGTTCCATCACATATTTTTATATAATATGATTAAAGTATTGCACATAATAGAAATGATGTGGACATTTTGTGTAATTAATAAAGGATGACATGGATAACTGCATATATAAAGTGAGAAAACATCCCGTGAGATTTAGCTTTATTAGAGTATATAAGAGTATATATAGATATAGAGATGGATTGTACCACTGAAGATCCTCCGTGTAAACTTATCTTCAGGGAAAGCAGTAACTTTCGAAGAAGGAAAAAAGTCTACATCACTCCGTGACATTTGGAGAGGTGTCTACTTAACCCCCTCAAGTATAAAACTAGGTATTGAACACATTAAAGTTTGCAAAATCGGTCATTTTACCCCCTGGGGTGGTTTTGCTAGGCGGTTTTGCCTACGTGGCGGTGGTTTTGCCTGCGCAGCACGCTGAGGTGGACTGACGAGTAGGCCCCGCTTGTAAGTGACAGGTCCTTCTCTCACCGACAGGTAGGCCCCACCTGTCATCTCCTACCTCCAGCTCCTTCCACCTTTAGCTCCTCCCGCTGGCCACCGCAGCCTGGCCACCGCGTGGACTAGGTGTCGTCGCCTTCACCGAGCACGCGCACCGCAAGACCTGTCCCTCACAAGGACCTAGCCTCCCCCTTTCCATCCCGCGCGTGCGCATCCTGGCCGTCGAGCTCTCGACGACCCATCCCTCCTCCTTCTCTCCACCTATAAAAGGAAGCCCTGAGCTCCTCTCATGCACGCCGCTGCCTATCCGCCCCTTCCCATGCCCTCTCGCTCGCTCCATCGCCACGAATCAGCGCCGCCGCCGCCATGGCCGGGGTTGACCCGAGCTTCCGATCTCCCCACTCTGGGCGCCTACTCTGCTCCTTTTAGTCCCTGCGAAGTCGCAAGAACATGGAGAACCCGACCCACAACTCCTACTCGTCGATCCATGGCCAAATCGTCGTTCTCGAGTTCCAACGCAAGCGGCCATGTGCTAGCGGCTGCGCGACCTTGACCCCCTTCCCCACTGCCTCCCCCCACCGTGGTCTCCACCGGCGTGATCGCCTTGCCACGCTTGGCCTCCACTGCCGCTCGTCGGAGCTCTCTCGCAGGAGGGCATAAGCACCATGAGTAAAACTTTGCATGCTCAAAGTAAAACTTTACGTGACTCAAACTAAAACTTTACATGACTCAATGTAAAACTTTACATGGCAAAGGGAGCTCTATTCTTGGCTCGTGTATGGCGACAGCGATGCGAAAAATGCCTGCTACAGCCTTTACCTTGGACGAAACTCAGCGAGGCTAGGCCTGGGATGTAGAGAGGCTCAAGGTGAAGCTACGGTTGCGACCAATTTGGGGATGGTGCAGTGGAGCTCGCGAATTTTGGCTAGCGGCGGCTGCTGCTCTCCATGGACACGACAGACAGAGAGAGCAGACAGGGATAGTGAGCGAGAGAGCAGACAACGGCGGTGTGCCGATGCGGATCCGAGGCATCCTTTATAGAGCAGAGAGGGAGCAGAGGGGCTGGGTCACGAGCTCGGTCGAGCCACCCATGGCTGCCGCAGAGTGCACGCAGGGAGAGGTCGTGAGCAGCTGTGCTGGTGGGCGGGTGCGGTAGACGCGGGAGGAGAGGGGCTTGGTCCTCGCGGCGCGTTCCGTTCGTGCAGCTTAACGTGGAAGACAAAAGAACGCAAGGGCTGATGTCCATGTCGTTCTGGCCGGAGGCAGGGGATGACAGGTGGGGACCACCTGTCGGTGAGAGGACTTGTCACTTACAAATGGGGCCCACTCGTTAGTCTACCTCAGCGTGCCACGCAGGCAAAACCGCCTAGCAAAACCAACCAGAGTAAAATGACCAATTTTACAAAATTTAATATATTCAATACCTGATTTTATACTAAAGTGAGTTAAGTAAACATCTCTCCAGGCCTCAGGGGTGACGTACACTTTTTTTCCCTCGAAGGGTGTGTTTAGTTCCCTAGAAAAGGGTAAAAAATGTACTGTAACATGTTTTGGCTTTATTTGGCAAATAGTGTCCAATCATTGACTAATTAGGTTTAAAACGTTCGTCTCGCAAAGTACAACCAAGATAAAAAATTAGTTTTTAATTTCATCTACATTTAGTACTCCATACATGTATCGCAAGTTTTATGTGACGGGGCAATTTTTTTTTACGTAGTGTTTTTTTGGGTGGAACTAAACACAGCCGAAGAAGGGTCGAAAGCGGTCGTATACTCGTATGTTGCCGTTGCTCGTCCGGACTTCTCTTCCTCATTCCATTCCAACCCCTCTCATCCCCATCCACTTGTCAAAAAAAAAAAAAAAACCCTCCCCCATCCCACAGCGAATCTCCCAAAACCCGGCTCCCCCGATTTCCAATCCCACCCGTCCCCCGAAGAGATCAGATGCCGGCGTGCTGCTGCTGATCGAGCGCAGCGGAAGCGGAGGCGATGCGGGCTAGCCGGCCGGCGGTGCACCCCGTGGAAGCGCCGCCGCCGGCGCCGGCCGCGGCGGCGCAGGCCCTGGGGGAGGGGGAGGGCGCCGCGCACCCGCGCGGGGTGCGGATGAAGGATCCGCCTGGGGCGCCTGGGACACCTGCGGGGCTTGGTCTACGCCTTGCGCAGGCTTTCTTCGCAGCCGCCGCGCTCGCCGTCATGGCGTCCACCAACGACTTCCCGTCCGTCTCCGCCTTCAGGTCCAACACATACCTTTTCATGCGGACCCCTCTCTTTTGAAATCTGAACCGACTTCATTGGTTTCTTTTATGCCTGGATTAGAAATGGAAATATTCTCTGCATGCGAGCTTTCTTGAGTCTTGCGCTTTAACTTTGAGCATAGTAGTCGTATTTGTGGTATATTGAATCCATTTGTGTAAGGGGTTAGGCGATGGTGTGATGTGGTTGACTGAATTGTTTGCGGAGCTTGTGTGTGATGACCGGAGAATACATATTTACGTGTAGCAAAAAATAAGTATTCTACCAAAAATTTTTTTTGGAGGATAACTAAATCTCACTTCACCTCATATACTTACGATGTTATTAATTAGCTGGGTGCCAATGTGGCAGTTGTAATCCCCAATTGACTAATTGTGAATTAAATGGCCATTTAGCTCATTTTATCATCTTTAACTCTGATTCTATTTAGACCATTTAGATGGTTTTTAATGGTTTTAAATAATCCCAATCATTTAATTCGCTGTTTAGGGCCTAATCGACATGGGTGGCCTTTGTTTACCGTTTCAATGCTGTTTAAACGAACTGAAAGGCCATTTATTTGAACAGTGCCTCCACCTAACTACATGCAAATATGTAACCATGATGAATTTTCTCACTAAGTTCACATTTTAATCAGCCATGAAACTGATGGGATGCTTCTGTGATTTTTTTTCCCCGAATATCCTGAGGAGCTGTGTATCATTATATAAAGAAGAAAATGGGGGTAATACAAAGCCACATACACTGACACCATCCAAGTCTTCAGGTGGACATTCGCGCCTATTACAACTGTCAGCTTAACCACGTATAATTAACTCACATTTGGCACAAGGGCAAGGAGGGTAAGCAATACCTCATGCCCTGGCCAGACTCCAAAGATGTAAATCCTTGCTAAGCAAGCAACACGACTCCTAGCTACACTTGGATTGAGAACCTTCCTGACTTGAGCACCTATTCTGATGGATCCACAAGGTCCAACCACCTATAATGATCAGAGAACTGAGGTCCTTCCTGACTTGAGCACTACAACCGGCAATTATTCTTCCCACCAATCATCAAAAATAATCCTCATTTGGTTGCAGACTGAGGTGCTGCTGACCTACTCCACGCAGGAGGTTGAACCAAAATTCGTGAGCAACGACAAGAAACCAGAAGGTGATCAGATTAATGCTCTCTTCAGCTTGGCCACAGTCAGGGTTTCTTTCTGAACGGGGGAGCCCTCATCTTGCCAGTTGATCGGCCATCCAACACCTGTTTCGAGCAACTAACCACATGAAGGAACTACACTTGCCTGGTGCCCAAATCTTCTGTATCCTCTCCCATGGTCTGAAACAAATAGTACCCTGGAAATAACCAGCATATGCAGATGTTGCCGAGTATGTCCTATCCCTAGAAAGCTGCCAAAAACAGGAGTCTGATACATCTGGTTACAAAATCACCTCTGAAACAATGTCCCGAGGGCAAGGTATTCAGTGATATCACCTGCTGTCAAAGCACCTTGGATGTCGAAGACCCAGGCATGATCAGTGAGGGATCAAGAACAGTCCTCTTGTTTGCTCTTCTCTCGTTACAAACAAAAAACTTGTGCAAGATCAGCTATCCGTTGGCCATGAATCCACTTGTCAAGCCAAAATAAGGTTCCAGCACCATTGCCCACTGGCCATGGAGAAGGAAGTGTGGACAGATTTGTGAACTTGAATGGGGAACATAGACCAAGGTTGCTTTGGATCAATTTCTTTTAGCCACAACCATCTCATCTTAAGAGACCAGCCAAGGGTTTGGAGCTTAGAAATCCCAAGAACCCCGAGTTCTCTAGGGAGGCACACTTTAGTCCAGGTGACCAAATAGTGACCGCCTTTTGCATCCTTCCTACCTCTCCACGAGAAACCATTCCCGATTTTATCAGTCGCCTTAATGGCCCATGGAGGAAAATCAATGGCCATGGCAAGATACACCAACATGGAGGTCAGTACAAACTGTACCAATATTCTGGAAACCAATCAGCAAGACATTAATAGTTGCTTCTGTGTTTACAACCGAAATCTATGGATTGTGAGTGTTCACGAATGTGTTCCTCATTGCAATAAATCGGTCAGCATGTTTTCTTCAATTTGAACAGACTGAGTAGCGCATCACCATCTTATTTATATTATATATTATACATATACAAGATTTGAAGACTAATAAAAACAATGACGAATCACAGTAATCTATCATGTTTTTTCAATTGGAACAGTTCTCGATCCTTGGGTTTCAACTCTGAGTAGATTACTCATTATTTACGTTGTATTAATGCTATCTTGTCTAACTGTTTGGGTGATGGCATGCTGTTTTTTATTGAATTTCTGTTTCATCATGGCCTAGATTGCTTCCAACAAACTGCATGCTATGACCTTTAAAATGATAAGTTTGGTCAGTAAGCTAGATTTCAACCGGTCTTTAAACTTTGTGAACTACATTTTTATTTCTGATTATAACTGGAAGTGAAGATGATTGTGGTGTCTCTATGAATGTGTTGCTCCTTATGCTCATTCATTCTAATAGCTTTTTTTGCTTCGAAAAAAAGAATGAGTTTGGCAACATCTTCTACATACAAGATGTCAAGGGTGTCGAGGTCTAGGGTAGCTGGACCTTGTCTACGTAGTTTGTAGCTTCGATCTGTGGTGTTGGGGTGAGGTTTTACCCCTCGGCGCCCTATTGTTGAAGAAGGGAATTAGGAGATAGGAATATTGTTATTGCTTGATTATCCTTGTCCAGAGTGCAAGACTAAATAGGCTCATAGCCTTAACTGCCAGGATGTAATTTTCCTACATCTAAGGCCTCGGCCTTGCCTTCTTCCAGCGCTAGATCTAAGGCCGTGATTGGCCTTGCCTTCTTCCAGCGCGTGCTTCCTGCGACCGTGCCTACGGCGCGCCTTCAGCGCTCCTGCGCGTGTCTAGTAGGCACGGCCCCACATGACACAAGACTAATAGAGCAATGAGGAATTCTTGTATCCCATAAAAACCTTGCCCTGGAACCAATGACAGGGTCATGTTTTCGCAGGGACGAAACCATGCTTTGTTAGACTGTTGCTTTGACAGCTTCAATTTTGATAGATCTGGTGTTACTGTGTTAGATAAAATCTGGTATTGCTATTGACCATATTGCTGTCTTGGGCATCCCTTGGAATTCTCACTGTATGAAAACAGGTCACAGAGATGTGAAGAGCCTCAAGCCTTAGCAAGAGGCCTTTTTTATGCCTTTGTTAGTGGATTAGTGTTATTAAAATAGGAACATACTCCCTCCGTCCCAAAAAGAATGACATTATGGGATGCATGCTGATCAAACTTTCTCAAGTTTGACTAGCTTTATAAAAAATATTAGCAACATTTGTATTACTAAATAAATTTATTATGAAAATATATTCAACGATTCATCTAATGGTACTAATTATGCATTATAAATATTAACATTCTTTTATATATAATTGGTCAAAGTTAAAAATGTTTGACTCCTTGGGAAGTGAGAATAGCATTATTTGTGGGACAAAGGGAGTAGATGATAGATGTAGTGGAATGTTTTCTACAATACAATGATAATTGCACTAGCCTAATCATCTGAAGAGAAAAATTGATAGTTCAGTGCAAGCGAAAGGGCCTCTAGGTGAGAAGGTCTTCTTAAGCATAATATCCTGGGGCTGCCTACCCCTTGTAGGTCGAGTTTTTTTTTTTGATAGTTCAATTCAATTACTTCCTCCGTCCTTGAATAAATTAATTCCTTGAGTTGTCCTAAGTCAAACTTTTTTAAATTTGACCAAATTTACAGGGAAGTGTACCAGGACTTATGACACCAAATTAATATCATTAGATACACTATGAAATATATTTTCATATTTTGTTCATTTGGTGTCATAAATATTATTATATTTTTCTATAATTTTGGTCAAACCTGAAAATATTTGATTTAGGACTCTAGGAATTAATTTATTCACAGGTGGAAGGAGTAGTAGCGTACATGTAATCATGTGTTATATTTGTTTTTCATTTTGAATGGGAACATGCATTTTGAATGTAACATGACCACTTCATATTTAGATGATAACTTTAATCTAGTTTGTTGTTAACATGTAAATGAAAATAGAAGATAATTTGTGCATCTTCTTTTTCAAGGCATTCAGTGAACTTCTTTGCTCTTGTTAGACATTGTTTGATATTATGGACTCTTTTGGTTATACCATTACAGAATTCAAACACTGACGGTAAAGTAGCAATTATATTTATGGTTGATGTTTGAGGTCTAATAATATGCATTTTAACATACAATCCGACACTTCATTTCCTTTTATTATTTCTTTTGTTTTCATAACTAGCATAACAATTGGGAATATTACTGTTAGAAAACTGGCATTTTTCTAATGAATTGTTCAATTTCGACTTTAATTGCCAAAGTAAAATTTTCACCCTCTTATCTAAATAGAATCATAAAGTAGATACCAATCCAGATTAATGTGCCATAAACAACATTTTTAGATTGGTGTGGGATCCCACTGTCCCAGGTAACAGATTAGCTTATGAATTGGAGTGACTTATGTCATTTCAAGTTTGTGGGTTTGGAGAGAGATTTTGATTTTGTGAATGGTTAGTGGCTAACTATCTGAAATTTGAATGATATCTACCAGCATGGCAATAGCATCTTGAAATTATTTCCTTCGGTCACAAATATTGATGTTTTGGACACTGACGGTCTCTAAAGTCCAAAGTGCTACTTCTTCACTACTATTTGTTGTAATATATTCACAAAACATAACAAAATTATAGGTTTTTGATTTTATGAAATTACTCAAGAAAAAACTTGCTCATCAATTTTCAAATATCAAAACTCTATGCACAAATAGAATTTGTACTAGCAAAAACTGAATGCACAAACTGAAATGTTTGACTACATGAAACCAAAAAGTTACTTATTCGTGACTGAAGGGGTGTTAATGGCTTATTTGCTAATCATTTGATACTTAAAGGGCTGACTAATGGAAACTCTGCATGTTGGCTCTTGCTGTCCTATGTTTGTGTTTCTAAGCTTCTAGTTGATCTTCCATCATTTAAATATTCAATCTGCCATTTGGAAAACTACTAAAACTGTTGAAAACTATTTCTCTATTTGGTTTGAGGATGTGGTGGGATGGGACCTTCCTTGTTATTTGTTTGGTTGAGGATGGGATGGTACCTGTTTTCTGTTTGGTTTGTGGGATTTAGAAATATGGGATGAATGCCGTTTTCTCTCTCCGTTAGCAGCAGGAATAAGTGGGCCCCACATGTCATCTAGGGCTCACTTGTCTATCTCGGACTTATCTTCTTGCTCCGAGATCTCACGGATGAGGAACCCAGGGGGAGCTTGCCCACGCGTCTGCTGTTCCTCTGCCAGTGCTGCGCGCCGTGCTGCCTAGGGACTCGATTGATGCGCCAGACTCAGACCTGCACCGTCACTGCCCTTGCGCGGGCCGGCCTGCTGTAGCATCGCTCGCCACCGTGCCGCGCAAAGCTGCCGTGCCGCTGCTCTGCCAGGGATGGGCGTGACCCCAAATCTAGGGAATATTCCTCCTCGAGGACAGACCCAACCCAGCTCACCTCACAACCAAACACCTCTCTAGGTGGGATTAACTCATCCCATCCCCATTCATCCCCTCAACCAAACACATGCTAAGTGATCACACCAGGTTTTGCCCCCTTGATGCCATTGTTTGGGGTCAAAACAGATCCTTAGGAGTTGAGTGGTGATGCTTACTTTTTTTGTCAATGGATGATTTATATGTATTTGTCTATCTATTTGGCTACAGAATGGACTGATGGTTTTCTTTTGACCAGCTACCTTGTCGCAGCAGCCATTTTGCAGTGCTTGTGGAGCCTTTTGCTAGCCTTTGTTGACATTTATGCACTTCTTGTCAAGCGATCTTTGAGAAATGCCCGAGCTGTATGTATATTTACTATCGGAGATGGGGTGAGTAATTTCATTTGGTCATACTCTGTAAAATACCCCCTCTGTTTTCTAAAAATATAACACTGTTGTATTTTTTCATTCATTATTCGTCTGTTCTATGAATATTTGTACAAATAACAGATATACAAGCCACACTTAAAGTACTTTTGATGACAGATCTAGTGGTACTCTTTTCACTTTACTAATGAGTAACTGAATAAATATTGTTGGTCAAGTTTGCGCAAAAAAATGTGTCATATATTTGAAAACAGAGGGAATAGTCATCTATAATTTGCTGTACATTGAAGAGTTGTAAACATATCAATAGAAGATAAAAAGTTATGTTATGGTCGTGTATATTTGTTTCTTGGTAAAAGGAACAATCTTTCATGAACTACCTTTAATGACCTTTTATGTTTATTCGTAGATCACAGGTACACTAACCTTGGGTGCAGCATGTGCATCAGCAGGAATCACTGTTCTCATTGGTAATGATCTCAACATATGCGCAGAGAATCACTGTGCAAGTTTCGAGACAGCCACAGCAATGGCTTTCATAAGCTGGTTTGCGCTGGCGCCATCCTGTATCTTGAATTTCTGGTCGATGGCCTCCAGATGAGAAATATAGGATGTTAAAACATAGTTTTGAATGGTTTCGGCACAAGATCGCTGCTTGTGGTAGCAGCAATGCAGTGTCGTAAAGCTAATTGTAATACGCAGAAATTGGTGAATGGATGTGGAATGTAGTGCGTGGTCGAATTGTCTGTACAAAATACGGAGTGCCTTTTACGTTAATATTGTCAGGGTTTTCCCTTTTACGTTAACATGTTCCGCCTATGTGGTTTGTTGTATTGTACGATGGCATGCATATATATGACTCGAGATGATGGTTTTCATGAGGCATGTTGGCATCATGCATATATTGGCTCGAGATTTGTTTCCTTGCCAAGATTTGTTATTGGATGCTCTGTTTGGTACAAATAATGATTTAAGGAAAAAAGTCTATTGAACCTTTGTAACTGGTTGTCCATTTTATCCCTTCACTTATAAAATAGATATTTTACTAGTAGATATGCCCGTGCGTTGTAACGGGATTAGGACGATCTCAGTTTTATGATCAATACAATACAGTCTGTTTGACGGCATGGTGTACATGTCAAGAACTTGATCAAGTCCCTCCTCGAGCTCCTGTCCATGCTTCAACAACCAACGACGTCACGACACCCCCTCCCATGGCTCTTGACGCACCAAGGCCATGGAGGCGGGTGATGTCTACGTTCTCGTGGAGCTCCTGACGCTTTACCACCGCGTCACTGAGTGCACGCTCCCCATGCTCAAGCGCCTGTGAGCGCGCTCTCTCCTGCTGAAGAGCCCGTGTATGTGCCCAGAGGGCCGGTTCGTCTTTGCGGAGCACATGCTAGCTCTGATGATGCTATGCGTGTCGGACCTCGCCAGCGGGCCGCATATTTATGAGCGGCCGCGTGATGAAGATGCTAGTGCGGTGGGAGCATCTCCAGCAGCCTACCTAAACCCACTACCTATCTTAAATTTGGATAGTGAAGGCAAAAAAAAAACGTCTCCAGCAGGCTACCTATCAGACTACCTACTTTTGTTGGTCCAACAAATTTCCTCTTCCATTACTCATATCTGTTGGGCCAACAAAAGTAACTACCTATTTTTTCCATCGTTCTCTCTCTTCCCCATGCGCTCCTTCGTACGCGCGCAGGCACATAGAGCGCCGCAGAGGAGCCGCTGCCGGTCCTCCCCGAGGAGCCATCTCTGGATCCGGTCGCCCTTGGCTGGCTGCTCCTTCCCCGAACCTCTGTGGCCTCTTCCCCGACGCGACGGAGCTCTGCGGCTTCCTCCCTGGCACAGCTCCACAGCCTCCCCTGCGGGCGGAGCTCCCCAGCGGCGCAGGCGGCCCTGTCTTTGGCGCAGCGGAGCTCTGCGGCGCGGTCTGCCGGTACGGGCGGGCCTGCCCCTTGCGGATGGAGCCCCTGGCGTGGCCTGCCGGAGCGACCTGGCAGCGTGACCTGGCGGAGCTCCCTCGACGGCCTTCCCTGGCGGCGCGGAGCTCCCTCGATGGCGTGTCCAGGCGCGGCGAGCCTCTCTACGGCAGATCCCGACGCGGGTGTGGCTCTCGACTGCGGATCCCAGCAAGGGCGCGGGCTCCTCTGCTCCGGCCATGGCTGCTCCGACGAGAAGAACACGAGTGAGGATGACATGTGGGACCCACACGTCATTCTCTGCTAAGATGAAAATGGGTAGCCAGTTTTAGGCAGTACTGCTGGAGTTGAGAGCAAAATTTGGGTAGTATCAAAATGGGTGGCTACCCAAATAGACATTTAGGTAGTCTGCTTTAGGTAGCACTGCTGGAGATGCTTTGACGGAGGCACGCGAGGCTGGACCATTGTCACAAGTTCCCGGTATGAAGGGTACGTGGAACGGGATACGTCGGTTCACAAAGGGGTATGTCTCTTTGGAAAGGTTGGTTCAAAGAGTGGAACTTGATCCTTAAATATTTGGAATGACATACATGGAACGTAGCTATTAAACATGAATCATATAGTCTCCAGATATTTATATTTTTTAGTTAATTAACTACTATATAATTTTAAATTGCATGTAGAAACACTAACGTTATTTTTTTAGCAAAAAAACATTAATGTTAATAGATTTGTCATGAATACGTGTTTGGGCTGCAGGTCCAATTGAATTCATAGTCGCATTAGGATATGTCTTGCAGGCTCGTGTTACTTGTAGCCTGCCATCCAGACTGCAGGCCCATATGGACATGGCTCTGTCACACGATGAAACCAGCGTTGCTCCGCCCCCAGCACCGCACCGCCGCCGGCGTCCGGGCCCGGTGCCACGTCGCGCCGCTGCCGGCGTCCGGCCCCAGCACCTCGTCGCGCAGCCACCCAGCATCGCGAACCGTCGCCTAGCTCCAGAGCCGCATTGCGGATGTCCGCAGCTTGGCTGCATCGCAGTTGCTAGCTTCATCCTCTCAGCGATCCAGTGTGTTGTGGTTGTCGCCGTATGCCGACGAGTTTGCGGCCGACGTCGAGCCCAAGAACATCCATCTTCGGGTCTTTTGGCAACGTGGCTAAGGGGTTGGCTGCCTTTATCAAGTCTTCCAATGCGTGACCGTGTGGGTATGGAAGTAGGAGATTCGCATGTTCGCATGGTTCGGTCTCGGCTTCGTATTGCATGTGGGCATGCACGGTTCGATTTCCTATTTCGATACCGGGGGATCGTCGGCTTCGTATTGGATGTGGGCATGCACGGTTCGATTTCCTTTTTCAATACCGGGAGATTCTTTTAGTTCTGCGGTGGATGATTCCTCCGGGGTCTTTTTATTAGTGCAAAAAAATAGAGATTTCTTGTTGGAACCAACGTGCACGCACGTGGACGAACCGGAGTGGACAAGAGGAGAGGGCCAAAAAGGATGCGGGAGGAGGCAGGCAGAACAAAAAAAAAATGAAAAATTTTGCCACAAATTTTCAAATTTGGCAGACAAAAACGCTTTCCTCTGCCTTTGAAATTGGTTTCGAACGCGAACTATAGATATACGTGCAAACTTTTTTTTTTGGTATGGCCCTCTTAACTAACCAGGTGAATATACGTGCAAACTTTCCTCTATGTTTGCTTTTGGAATTGGGTTCGGAAGCAACTCTGGCTGTGATTCGCATGAAGGGCAGTGGTATCTTATAAGAGAAGAAGAGGGGACAGTTTGCACGTATATTCACCTGGTTAGTTAAGAGGGCCATACCAAAAAAATAGAAACAAAAAAAGGGCTGAAATTTTGCATCTTTATTATTAGGTATAGATATAGGTTTTTAAAGTATTAAAAATCATTTAAATAATTTCTTGAGGCAGTTTTGTTGATATGTTTACGCGGATGTTGAAATGTTGGTGAGTTTGTAATAACATTGGAAAAAGTCTTAAAGGCATGTTTCATACATATGGTTAGTTACTGGTTAGGGCTAAAAATTAGTCCAAATTAGCTTTGACGGCCTAATTAGCTCACCTATTAGCACTCTGGTTGATACACTAGAGTGTCGTAGTTCACCATAAATGGCTACCACCACCACTTCTCCGCCAATTCCGCCCCATGGTAAGCCTCCTTGCGCACCTTTTGACCTCCCCAACCACCGAATCAAGTTTGCCGGCTTTGGATTAGGATCTTCCCCAAGCCTAGTCATCCATCGTTGCCCATAGGCCCCTCGCCTCCCGCTTCTTGGCCAAGCAAGTGCAAATGCCACACGTCTTTCCCCTTACGCATAGGTAGGGATGAAAACGGATCGGATACGAACGGATATCACTCATATTATATTTGTTTTCATATTTCTGTTCGGATTTGGATTCGGACACGGATAGCGTTCGGATACATATACGAATACGGATTGACTCGGTTACGGATACGAATAATGAGTATCGAATACGGTATGAATCGGATTCGGAGAAGGTCGGATACAAATATCTATTCGGATATTGAGTAAAAGCAGTATATATATGTATATATATATATATATATATATATATATATATATATATATATACACGTGCGCAAACCATTACACCACTCTATGAGTCCATAATCCATCTAGATTAAGCCAAAAGACTAAAGAGTAAACCAACAAATAAGATAAAGATACAGATTGTCTCAAACGTTTGAACACCAAGTTTGTTCAGCTTATCAAGATCTACAATCCTTATATAGGCTATTTTTTCATTTGAGAAAGTTTGAACAAAATGTAGTTCAAATTTCACAAGTGTGTGACATAGTTTTAGAAAGTCTATATGAGATTTAAGAATTTGTGACTAGTGTATTATAAAACTTTCTCAAATGGGAAAATGAGCTATGTAACAATTGTAGATCTTGCTGAGATGATCAAACTTGGTATTCAGAGTTTTTTCATCTGAGGTCATTTAGTGTCTCATTTGAGCAAGTTTGACCAAGTCAAATTTGGTCAAATAAAAAAACAACACTTTGACTCTAGTATTATGAATTCTAAATGACTTCAAATTGAAACGTTTTGAATACCAAGTTTGTTCAACTTATCAAGATCTACAATTGTTGTTTTTGTCAACTTTCCATTTGAGATAGTTTGGACGGTTTAAATTTGTGATTTTTAAATTTCGATACCTATAAACTAGTTTTCGGAACCCTAGATTGTCTCAAATTGAAAAGTTTTGAACACCAAGTTTGTTCAGCTCATCAAGATCTACAATCCTTATATAGGCTATTTTTTCATTTGAGAAAGTTTGAACAAAATGTAGTTCAAATTTCACAAGTGTGTGACATAGTTTTAGAAAGTCTATATGAGATTCAAGAATTTATGACTAGTGTTTTATAAAACTTTCTCAAATGGGAAAATGAGCTATGTAACAATTGTAGATCTTGCTGAGATGATCAAACTTGGTATTCAGAATTTTTTCATCTGAGGTCATTTAGTGTCTCATTTGAGCAAGTTTGACCAAGTCAAATTTGGTCAAATAAAAAAACAACACTTTGACTCTAGTATTAGGAACTCTAAATGACTTCAAATTGAAAGTTTTGAATACAAACTTTGTTCAACTCATCAAGATATACAATTGTTGTTTTGGTCAACTTTCCATTTGAGATAGTTTGGATGGTTCAAAATTATGATTTTTAAATTTCGATGCCTACAAACTAGTTTTCGGAACCCTAGATTGTCTTAAATTGAAAAGTTTTGAATACCAAGTTTGTTCAGCTCGTCAAGGTCTACAATCCTTATATAGGCCATTTTTTCATTTGAGAAAGTTGAACAAAATGTAGTTCAAATTTCACAAGTGTGTGACATAGTTTTAGAAAGTTTATGTGAGATTCAGGAATTTGTGACAAGTGTTTGATAAAACTTTCTCAAATGGGAAAATAAGCTATGTAACAACTGTAGATCTTGCTGAGATGATCAAACTTGGTATTCAGAGTTGTTTCATCTGAGGTCATTTAGTGTCTCATTTGAGCAAGTTTGACCAAGTCAAATTTGGTCAAATGAAAAAACAACACTTTGACTCTAATATTATGAACTCTAAATGACTTCAAATTGAAAAGTTTTGAATACAAAGTTTGTTCAACTCATCAATATCTACAATTGTTATTTTGGTCAACTTTCCATTTGAGATAGTTTGGATAGTTCAAATTTATGATTTTTAAATTTTGATGCCTACAAACTAGTTTTCGGAACCCTAGATTGTCTTAAATTGAAACGTTTTGAATACCAAGTTTGTTCAGCTCGTCAAGATCTACAATCCTTATATAGGTCATTTTTTAATTTGAGAAAGTTTGAACAAAATGTAGTTTAAAATTTTACAAGTGTGTGACATAATTTTAGAAAAGTCTATGTGAGATATAGGAATTTGTGACTAGTGTTTGATAAAACTTTCTCAAACGGGAAAATGAGCTATGTAACAATTGTAGATCTTGCTGAGATGATCAAACTTGGTATTCAGAGTTTTTTCATCTGAGGTCATTTAGTGTCTCATTTGAGCAAGTTTGACCAAGTCAAATTTGGTCAAATAAAAAAACAACACTTTGACTCTATTATTATGAACTCTAAATGACTTCAAATTGAAAAGTTTTGAATACCAAGTTTGTTCAACTCATCAAGATATACAATTGTTGTTTTGGTCAACTTTCCATTTGAGATAGTTTGGATGGTTCAAAATTATGATTTTTAAATTTCGATGCATATAAACTAGTTTTCGGAGCCCTAGATTGTCTTAAATTGAAAAGTTTTGAACACCAAGTTTGTTCAGATCGTCAAGATCTACAATCCTTATATAGGCCATTTTTTCATTTGAGAAAGTTTGAACAAAATATAGTTCAAATTTCACAAGTGTGTGACATAGTTTTAGAAAGTCTATATGAGATTCAGGAATTTGTGACTAGTGTTTTATAAAACTTTCTCAAATAGGAAAATAAGCTATGTAACAACTGTAGATCTTGCTGAGATGATCAAACTTGGTATTTAGAGTTTTTTCATCTGAGGTCATTTAGTGTCTCATTTGAGCAAGTTTGACCAAGTCAAATTTGGTCAAATGAAAAAACAACACTTTGACTCTAATATTATGAACTCTAAATGACTTCAAATTGAAAAGTTTTGAATACAAAGTTTGTTCAACTCATCAATATCTACAATTGTTATTTTGGTCAACTTTCCATTTGAGATAGTTTGGATAGTTCAAATTTATGATTTTTAAATTTTGATGCCTACAAAATAGTTTTCGGAACCCTAGATTGTCTTAAATTGAAAAGTTTTGAATACCAAGTTTGTTCAGCTCGTCAAGATCTACAATCCATATATAGTACATTTTTTCATTTGAGAAAGTTTGAATAAAATGTAGTTTAAAATTTCACAAGTGTGTGACATAATTTTAGAAAAGTCTATGTGAGATTCAGGAATTTGTGACTAGTGTTTGATAAAACTTTCTCAAATGGGAAAATGAGCTATGTAATAATTGTAGATCTTGCTGAGATGATCAAACTTGGTATTCAGAGTTTTTTCATCTGAGGTCATTTAGTGTCTCATTTGAGCAAGTTTGACCAAGTCAAATTTGGTTAAATAAAAAAACAACACTTTGACTCTAGTATTATGAACTCTAAATGACTTCAAATTGAAACGTTTTGAATACCAAGTTTGTTCAACTCATCAAGATCTACAATTGTTGTTTTTGTCAACTTTCCATTTGAGATATTTTGGACGGTTCAAATTTGTGATTTTTAAATTTCGATGCCTATAAACTAGTTTTCGGAACCTTAGATTGTCTCAAATTGAAATGTTTTGAACACCAAGTTTGTTCAGCTCATCAAGATATACAATCCTTATGTAGGCTATTTTTTCATTTGAGAAAGTTTGAACAAAATGTAGTTCAAATTTCACAAGTGTGTGACATAGTTTTAGAAAGTCTATATGAGATTCAAGAATTTGTGACTAGTGTTTTATAAAACTTTCTCAAATGAGAAAATGAGCTATGTAACAATTGTAGATCTTGCTGAGATGATCAAACTTGGTATTCAGAGTTTTTTCATCTGAGGTCATTTAGTGTCTCATTTGAGCAAGTTTGACCAAGTCAAATTTGGTCAAATAAAAAAACAACACTTTGACTCTAGTATTATGAACTCTAAATGACTTCAAATTGAAACGTTTTGAATACCAAGTTTGTTCCACTCATCAAGATCTACAATTTTTGTTTTTGTCAACTTTCCATTTGAGATAGTTTGGACGGTTCAAATTTATGATTTTTAAATTTCGATGCCTATAAACTAGTTTTCGGAACCCTAGATTGTCTCAAATTGAAAAGTTTTGAACACCAAGTTTGTTCAGCTCATCAAGATATACAATCCTTATGTAGGCTATTTTTTCATTTAAGAAAGTTTGAACAAAATGTAGTTCAAATTTCACAAGTGTGTGACATAGTTTTAGAAAGTCTATATGAGATTCAAGAATTTGTGACTAGTGTTTTATAAAACTTTCTCAAATGGGAAAATGAGCTATGTAACAATTGTAGATCTTGCTGAGATGATCAAACTTGGTATTCAGAGTTTTTTCATCTGAGGTCATTTAGTGTCTCATTTGAGCAAGTTTGACCAAGTCAAATTTGGTCAAATAAAAAAACAACACTTTGACTCTAGTATTATGAACTCTAAATGACTTCAAATTGAAACGTTTTGAATACCAAGTTTGTTCAACTCATCAAGATATACAATTGTTGTTTTGGTCAACTTTCCATTTGAGATAGTTTGGATGGTTCAAAATTATGATTTTTAAATTTCGATGCCTATAAACTAGTTTTCGGAGCCCTAGATTGTCTTAAATTGAAAAGTTTTGAACACCAAGTTTGTTCAGCTCGTCAAGATCTACAATCCTTATATAGGCCATTTTTTCATTTGAGAAAGTTTGAACAAAATATAGTTCAAATTTCACAAGTGTGTGACATAGTTTTAGAAAGTCTATATGAGATTCAGGAATTTGTGACTAGTGTTTTATAAAACTTTCTCAAATGGGAAAATAAGCTATGTAACAACTGTAGATCTTGCTGAGATGATCAAACTTGGTATTCAGAGTTTTTTCATCTGAGGTCATTTAGTGTCTCATTTGAGCAAGTTTGACCAAGTCAAATTTGGTCAAATGAAAAAACAACACTTTGACTATAATATTATGAACTCTAAATGACTTCAAATTGAAAAGTTTTGAATACAAAGTTTGTTCAACTCATCAATATCTACAATTGTTATTTTGGTCAACTTTCCATTTGAGATAGTTTGGATAGTTCAAATTTATGATTTTTAAATTTTGATGCCTATAAAATAGTTTTCAGAACCCTAGATTGTCTTAAATTGAAAAGTTTTGAATACCAAGTTTGTTCAGCTCGTCAAGATCTACAATCCTTATATAGGTCATTTTTTAATTTGAGAAAGTTTGAACAAAATGTAGTTTAAAATTTTACAAGTGTGTGACATAATTTTAGAAAAGTCTATGTGAGATTCAGGAATTTGTGACTAGTGTTTGATAAAACTTTCTCAAACGGGAAAATGAGCTATGTAACAATTGTAGATCTTGCTGAGATGATCAAACTTGGTATTCAGAGTTTTTTCATCTGAGGTCATTTAGTGTCTCATTTGAGCAAGTTTGACCAAGTCAAATTTGGTCAAATAAAAAAACAACACTTTGACTCTATTATTATGAACTCTAAATGACTTCAAATTGAAAAGTTTTGAATACCAAGTTTGTTCAACTCATCAAGATATACAATTGTTGTTTTGGTCAACTTTCCATTTGAGATAGTTTGGATGGTTCAAAATTATGATTTTTAAATTTCGATGCATATAAACTAGTTTTCGGAGCCCTAGATTGTCTTAAATTGAAAAGTTTTGAACACCAAGTTTGTTCAGATCGTCAAGATCTACAATCCTTATATAGGCCATTTTTTCATTTGAGAAAGTTTGAACAAAATATAGTTCAAATTTCACAAGTGTGTGACATAGTTTTAGAAAGTCTATATGAGATTCAGGAATTTGTGACTAGTGTTTTATAAAACTTTCTCAAATAGGAAAATAAGCTATGTAACAACTGTAGATCTTGCTGAGATGATCAAACTTGGTATTTAGAGTTTTTTCATCTGAGGTCATTTAGTGTCTCATTTGAGCAAGTTTGACCAAGTCAAATTTGGTCAAATGAAAAAACAACACTTTGACTCTAATATTATGAACTCTAAATGACTTCAAATTGAAAAGTTTTGAATACAAAGTTTGTTCAACTCATCAATATCTACAATTGTTATTTTGGTCAACTTTCCATTTGAGATAGTTTGGACGGTTCAAATTTATGATTTTTAAATTTCGATGCCTATAAACTAGTTTTCGGAACCCTAGATTGTTTCAAATTGAAAAGTTTTGAACACCAAGTTTGTTCAGCTCATCAAGATATACAATCCTTATGTAGGCTATTTTTTCATTTAAGAAAGTTTGAACAAAATGTAGTTCAAATTTCACAAGTGTGTGATATAGTTTTAGAAAGTCTATATGAGATTCAAGAATTTGTGACTAGTGTTTTATAAAACTTTCTCAAATGGGAAAATGAGCTATGTAACAATTGTAGATCTTGCTGAGATGATCAAACTTGGTATTCAGAGTTTTTTCATCTGAGGTCATTTAGTGTCTCATTTGAGCAAGTTTGACCAAGTCAAATTTGGTCAAATAAAAAAACAACACTTTGACTCTAGTATTATGAACTCTAAATGACTTCAAATTGAAAAGTTTTGAATACCAAGTTTGTTCCACTCATCAAGATATACAATTGTTGTTTTGGTCAACTTTCCATTTGAGATAGTTTGGATCGTTCAAAATTATGATTTTTAAATTTCGATGCCTATAAACTAGTTTTCGGAGCCCTAGATTGTCTTAAATTGAAAAGTTTTGAACACCAAGTTTGTTCAGCTCGTCAAGATCTACAATCCTTATATAGGCCATTTTTTCATTTGAGAAAGTTTGAACAAAATATAGTTCAAATTTCACAAGTGTGTGACATAGTTTTAGAAAGTCTATATGAGATTCGGGAATTTGTGACTAGTGTTTTATAAAACTTTCTCAAATGGGAAAATAAGCTATGTAACAACTATAGATCTTGCTGAGATGATCAAACTTGGTATTCAGAGTTTTTTCATCTGAGGTCATTTAGTGTCTCATTTGAGCAAGTTTGACCAAGTCAAATTTGGTCAAATGAAAAAACAACACTTTGACTCTAATATTATGAACTCTAAATGACTTCAAATTGAAAAGTTTTGAATACAAAGTTTGTTCAACTCATCAATATCTACAATTGTTATTTTGGTCAACTTTCCATTTGAGATAGTTTGGATAGTTTAAATTTATGATTTTTAATTTTTGATGCATACAAACTAGTTTTCGGAACCCTAGATTGTCTTAAATTGAAAAGTTTTGAATACCAAGTTTGTTCAGCTCATCAAGATCTACAATCCTTATATAGGACATTTTTTCATTTGAGAAAGTTTGAATAAAATGTAGTTTAAAATTTCACAAGTGTGTGACATAGTTTTAGAAAAGTCTGTGTGAGATTCAGGAATTTATGACTAGTGTTTAATAAAACTTTCTCAAATGGGAAAATGAGCTATGTAATAATTGTAGATCTTGCTGAGATGATCAAACTTGGTATTCAGAGTTTTTTCATCTGAGGTCATTTAGTGTCTCATTTGAGCAAGTTTGACCAAGTCAAATTTGGTCAAATAAAAAAATAATACTTTGACTCTAGTATTATGAACTCTAAATGACTTTAAATTGAAACGTTTTGAATACCAAGTTTGTTCAACTCATCAAGATCTACAATTGTTGTTTTGGTCAACTTTCCATTTGAGATAGTTTGGATAGTTCAAATTTATGATTTTTAAATTTTGATGCCTACAAACTAGTTTTCGGAACCCTAGATTGTCTTAAATTGAAACGTTTTGAATACCAAGTTTGTTCAGCTCGTCAAGATCTACAATCCTTATATAGGCCATTTTTTTATTTGAGAAAATTTGAACAAAATGTAGTTTAAAATTTCACAAGTGTGTGATATAATTTTAGAAAAGTCTATGTGAGATACAGGAATTTGTGACTAGTGTTTGATAAAACTTTCTCAAACGGGAAAATGAGCTATGTAACAATTGTAGATCTTGCTGAGATGATCAAACTTGGTATTCAGAGTTTTTTCATCTGAGGTCATTTAGTGTCTCATTTGAGCAAGTTTGACCAAGTCAAATTTGGTCAAATAAAAAAACAACACTTTGACTCTAGTATTATGAATTCTAAATGACTTCAAATTGAAACGTTTTGAATACCAAGTTTGTTCAACTCATCAAGATCTACAATTGTTGTTTTTGTCAACTTTCCATTTGAGATAGTTTGGACGGTTCAAATTTGTGATTTTTAAATTTCGATACCTATAAACTAGTTTTCGGAACCCTAGATTGTCTCAAATTGAAAAGTTTTGAACACCAAGTTTGTTCAGCTCATCAAGATCTACAATCCTTATATAGGCTATTTTTTCATTTGAGAAAGTTTGAATAAAATATAATTCAAATTTCACAAGTGTGTGACATAGTTTTAGAAAGTCTATATGAGATTCAAGAATTTATGACTAGTGTTTTATAAAACTTTCTCAAATGGGAAAATGAGCTATGTAACAATTGTAGATCTTGCTGAGATGATCAAACTTGGTATTCAGAATTTTTTCATCTGAGGTCATTTAGTGTCTCATTTGAGCAAGTTTGACCAAGTCAAATTTGGTCAAATAAAAAAACAACACTTTGACTCTAGTATTATGAACTCTAAATGACTTCAAATTGAAAGTTTTGAATACAAACTTTGTTCAACTCATCAAGATATACAATTGTTGTTTTGGTCAACTTTCCATTTGAGATAGTTTGGATGGTTCAAAATTATGATTTTTAAATTTCGATGCCTACAAACTAGTTTTCGGAACCCTAGATTGTCTTAAATTGAAAAGTTTTGAATACCAAGTTTGTTCAGCTCGTCAAGGTCTACAATCCTTATATAGGCCATTTTTTCATTTGAGAAAGTTGAACAAAATGTAGTTCAAATTTCACAAGTGTGTGACATAGTTTTAGAAAGTTTATGTGAGATTCAGGAATTTGTGACAAGTGTTTGATAAAACTTTCTCAAATGGGAAAATAAGCTATGTAACAACTGTAGATCTTGCTGAGATGATCAAACTTGGTATTCAGAGTTGTTTCATCTGAGGTCATTTAGTGTCTCATTTGAGCAAGTTTGACCAAGTCAAATTTGGTCAAATGAAAAAACAACACTTTGACTCTAATATTATGAACTCTAAATGACTTCAAATTGAAAAGTTTTGAATACAAAGTTTGTTCAACTCATCAATATCTACAATTGTTATTTTGGTCAACTTTCCATTTGAGATAGTTTGGATAGTTCAAATTTATGATTTTTAAATTTTGATGCCTACAAACTAGTTTTCGGAACCCTAGATTGTCTTAAATTGAAACGTTTTAAATACCAAGTTTGTTCAGCTCGTCAAGATCTACAATCCTTATATAGGCCATTTTTTTATTTGAGAAAGTTTGAACAAAATGTAGTTTAAAATTTCACAAGTGTGTGATATAATTTTAGAAAAGTCTATGTGAGATACAGGAATTTGTGACTAGTGTTTGATAAAACTTTCTCAAATGGGAAAATGAGCTATGTAACAATTGTAGATTTTGCTGAGATGATCAAACTTGGTATTCAGAGTTTTTTAATCTGAGGTCATTTAGTGTCTCATTTGAGCAAGTTTGAGCAAGTCAAATTTGGTCAAATGAAAAAACAACACTTTGACTCTAATATTATGAACTCTAAATGACTTCAAATTGAAAAGTTTTGAATACAAAGTTTGTTCAACTCATCAATATCTACAATTGTTATTTTGGTCAACTTTCCATTTGAGATAGTTTGGATAGTTCAAATTTATGATTTTTCAATTTTGATGCCTACAAACTAGTTTTCGGAACCCTAGATTGTCTTAAATTGAAACGTTTTGAATACCAAGTTTGTTCAGCTCGTCAAGATCTACAATCCTTATATAGGTCATTTTTTAATTTGAGAAAGTTTGAACAAAATGTAGTTTAAAATTTTACAAGTGTGTGACATAATTTTAGAAAAGTCTATGTGAGATATAGGAATTTGTGACTAGTGTTTGATAAAACTTTCTCAAACGGGAAAATGAGCTATGTAACAATTATAGATCTTGCTGAGATGATCAAACTTGGTATTCAGAGTTTTTTCATCTGAGGTCATTTAGTGTCTCATTTGAGCAAGTTTGACCAAGTCAAATTTGGTCAAATAAAAAAACAACACTTTGACTCTATTATTATGAACTCTAAATTACTTCAAATCGAAAAGTTTTGAATACCAAGTTTGTTCAACTCATCAAGATATACAATTGTTGTTTTGGTCAACTTTCCATTTGAGATAGTTTGGATGGTTCAAAATTATGATTTTAAATTTCGATGCATATAAACTAGTTTTCGGAGCCCTAGATTGTCTTAAATTGAAAAGTTTTGAACACCAAGTTTTTTCAGATCGTCAAGATCTACAATCCTTATATAGGCCATTTTTTCATTTGAGAAAGTTTGAACAAAATATAGTTCAAATTTCACAAGTGTGTGACATAGTTTTAGAAAGTCTATATGAGATTCAGGAATTTGTGACTAGTGTTTTATAAAACTTTCTCAAATAGGAAAATAAGCTATGTAACAACTGTAGATCTTGCTGAGATGATCAAACTTGGTATTCAGAGTTTTTTCATCTGAGGTCATTTAGTGTCTCATTTGAGCAAGTTTGACCAAGTCAAATTTGGTCAAATGAAAAAACAACACTTTGACTCTAATATTATGAACTCTAAATGACTTCAAATTGAAAAGTTTTGAATACAAAGTTTGTTCAACTCATCAATATCTACAATTGTTATTTTGGTCAACTTTCCATTTGAGATAGTTTGGATAGTTCAAATTTATGATTTTTAAATTTTGATGCCTACAAAATAGTTTTCGGAACCCTAGATTGTCTTAAATTGAAAAGTTTTGAATACCAAGTTTGTTCAGCTCGTCAAGATATACAATCCTTATATAGTACATTTTTTCATTTGAGAAAGTTTGAATAAAATGTAGTTTAAAATTTCACAAGTGTGTCACATAATTTTAGAAAAGTCTATGTGAGATTCAGGAATTTGTGACTAGTGTTTGATAAAACTTTCTCAAATGGGAAAATGAGCTATGTAATAATTGTAGATCTTGCTGAGATGATCAAACTTGGTATTCAGAGTTTTTTCATCTGAGGTCATTTAGTGTCTCATTTGAGCAAGTTTGACCAAGTCAAATTTGGTTAAATAAAAAAACAACACTTTGACTCTAGTATTATGAACTCTAAATGACTTCAAATTGAAACGTTTTGAATACCAAGTTTGTTCAACTCATCAAGATCTACAATTGTTGTTTTTGTCAACTTTCCATTTGAGATATTTTGGACGGTTCAAATTTGTGATTTTTAAATTTCGATGCCTATAAACTAGTTTTCGGAACCTTAGATTGTCTCAAATTGAAATGTTTTGAACACCAAGTTTGTTCAGCTCATCAAGATATACAATCCTTATGTAGGATATTTTTTCATTTTAGAAAGTTTGAACAGAATATAGTTCAAATTTCACAAGTGTGTGACATAGTTTTAGAAAGTCTATATGAGATTCAAGAATTTGTGACTAGTGTTTTATAAAACTTTCTCAAATGAGAAAATGAGCTATGTAACAATTGTAGATCTTGCTGAGATGATCAAACTTGGTATTCAGAGTTTTTTCATCTGAGGTCATTTAGTGTCTCATTTGAGCAAGTTTGACCAAGTCAAATTTGGTCAAATAAAAAAACAACACTTTGACTCTAGTATTATGAACTCTAAATGACTTCAAATTGAAAGTTTTGAATACAAACTTTGTTCAACTCATCAAGATATACAATTGTTGTTTTGGTCAACTTTCCATTTGAGATAGTTTGGATGGTTCAAAATTATGATTTTTAAATTTCGATGCCTACAAACTAGTTTTCGGAACTCTAGATTGTCTTAAATTGAAAAGTTTTGAACACCAAGTTTGTTCAGCTCGTCAAGGTCTACAATCCTTATATAGGCCATTTTTTCATTTGAGAAAGTTGAACAAAATGTAGTTCAAATTTCACAAGTGTGTGACATAGTTTTAGAAAGTTTATGTGAGATTCAGAAATTTGTGACAAGTGTTTGATAAAACTTTCTCAAATGGGAAAATAAGCTATGTAACAACTGTAGATCTTGCTGAGATGATCAAACTTGGTATTTAGAGTTGTTTCATCTGAGGTCATTTAGTGTCTCATTTGAGCAAGTTTGACCAAGTCAAATTTGGTCAAATGAAAAAACAACACTTTGACTCTAATATTATGAACTCTAAATGACTTCAAATTGAAAAGTTTTGAATACAAAGTTTGTTCAACTCATCAATATCTACAATTGTTATTTTGGTCAACTTTCCATTTGAGATAGTTTGGATAGTTTAAATTTATGATTTTTAATTTTTGATGCCTACAAACTAGTTTTCGGAACCCTAGATTGTCTTAAATTGAAAAGTTTTGAATACCAAGTTTGTTCAGCTCGTCAAGATCTACAATCCTTATATAGGACATTTTTTCATTTGAGAAAGTTTGAATAAAATGTAGTTTAAAATTTCACAAGTGTGTGACATAGTTTTAGAAAAGTCTGTGTGAGATTCAGGAATTTATGACTAGTGTTTAATAAAACTTTCTCAAATGGGAAAATGAGCTATGTAATAATTGTAGATCTTGCTGAGATGATCAAACTTGGTATTCAGAGTTTTTTCATCTGAGGTCATTTAGTGTCTCATTTGAGCAAGTTTGACCAAGTCAAATTTGGTCAAATAAAAAAACAATACTTTGACTGTAGTATTATGAACTCTAAATGACTTCAAATTGAAACGTTTTGAATACCAAGTTTGTTCAACTCATCAAGATCTACAATTGTTGTTTTGGTCAACTTTCCATTTGAGATAGTTTGGATAGTTCAAATTTATGATTTTTAAATTTTAATGCCTACAAACTAGTTTTCGGAACCCTAGATTGTCTTAAATTGAAACGTTTTGAATACCAAGTTTGTTCAGCTCGTCAAGATCTACAATCCTTATATAGGCCATTTTTTTTATTTGAGAAAGTTTGAACAAAATGTAGTTTAAAATTTCACAAGTGTGTGATATAATTTTAGAAAAGTCTATGTGAGATACAGGAATTTGTGACTAGTGTTTGATAAAACTTTCTCAAATGGGAAAATGAGCTATGTAACAATTGTAGATCTTGCTGAGATGATCAAACTTGGTATTCAGAGTTTTTTCATCTGAGGTCATTTAGTGTCTCATTTGAGCAAGTTTGAGCAAGTCAAATTTGGTCAAATGAAAAAACAACACTTTGACTCTAATATTATGAACTCTAAATGACTTCAAATTGAAAAGTTTTGAATACAAAGTTTGTTCAACTCATCAATATCTACAATTGTTATTTTGGTCAACTTTCCATTTGAGATAGTTTGGATAGTTCAAATTTATGATTTTTCAATTTTGATGCCTACAAACTAGTTTTCGGAACCCTAGATTGTCTTAAATTGAAACGTTTTGAATACCAAGTTTGTTCAGCTCATCAAGATCTACAATCCTTATATAGGTCATTTTTTAATTTGAGAAAGTTTGAACAAAATGTAGTTTAAAATTTTACAAGTGTGTGACATAATTTTAGAAAAGTCTATGTGAGATATAGGAATTTGTGACTAGTGTTTGATAAAACTTTCTCAAATGGGAAAATGAGCTATGTAACAATTGTAGATCTTGCTGAGATGATCAAACTTGGTATTCAGAGTTTTTTCATCTGAGGTCATTTAGTGTCTCATTTGAGCAAGTTTGACCAAGTCAAATTTGGTCAAATAAAAAAACAACACTTTGACTCTATTATTATGAACTCTAAATGACTTCAAATTGAAAAGTTTTGAATACCAAGTTTGTTCAACTCATCAAGATATACAATTGTTGTTTTGGTCAACTTTCCATTTGAGATAGTTTGGATGGTTCAAAATTATGATTTTTAAATTTTGATGCATATAAACTAGTTTTCGGAGCCCTAGATTGTCTTAAATTGAAAAGTTTTGAACACCAAGTTTGTTCAGATCGTCAAGATCTACAATCCTTATATAGGCCATTTTTCATTTGAGAAAGTTTGAACAAAATATAGTTCAAATTTCACAAGTGTGTGACATAGTTTTAGAAAGTCTATATGAGATTCAGGAATTTGTGACTAGTGTTTTATAAAACTTTCTCAAATAGGAAAATAAGCTATGTAACAACTGTAGATCTTGCAGAGATGATCAAACTTGGTATTCAGAGTTTTTTCATCTGAGGTCATTTAGTGTCTCATTTGAGCAAGTTTGACCAAGTTAAATTTGGTCAAATGAAAAAACAACACTTTGACTCTAATATTATGAACTCTAAATGACTTCAAATTGAAAAGTTTTGAATACAAAGTTTGTTCAACTCATCAATATCTACAATTGTTATTTTGGTCAACTTTCCATTTGAGATAGTTTGGATAGTTCAAATTTATGATTTTTAAATTTTGATGCCTACAAACTAGTTTTCGGAACCCTAGATTGTCTTAAATTGAAAAGTTTTGAATACCAAGTTTGTTCAGCTCGTCAAGATATACAATCCTTATATAGGACATTTTTTCATTTGAGAAAGTTTGAATAAAATGTAGTTTAAAATTTCACAAGTGTGTGACATAATTTTAGAAAAGTCTATGTGAGATTCAGGAATTTGTGACTAGTGTTTGATAAAACTTTTTCAAATGGGAAAATGAGCTATGTAATAATTGTAGATCTTGCTGAGATGATCAAACTTGGTATTCAGAGTTTTTTCATCTGAGGTCATTTAGTGTCTCATTTGAGCAAGTTTGACCAAGTCAAATTTGGTTAAATAAAAAAACAACACTTTGACTCTAGTATTATGAACTCTAAATGACTTCAAATTGAAACGTTTTGAATACCAAGTTTGTTCAACTCATCAAGATCTACAATTGTTGTTTTTGTCAACTTTCCATTTGAAATATTTTGGACGGTTCAAATTTGTGATTTTTAAATTTCGATGCCTATAAACTAGTTTTCGGAACCTTAGATTGTCTCAAATTGAAATGTTTTGAACACCAAGTTTGTTCAGCTCATCAAGATATACAATCCTTATGTAGGCTATTTTTTCATTTAAGAAAGTTTGAACAAAATGTAGTTCAAATTTCACAAGTGTGTGACATAGTTTTAGAAAGTCTATATGAGATTCAAGAATTTGTGACTAGTGTTTTATAAAACTTTCTCAAATGAGAAAATGAGCTATGTAACAATTGTAGATCTTGCTGAGATGATCAAACTTGGTATTCAGAGTTTTTTCATCTGAGGTCATTTAGTGTCTCATTTGAGCAAGTTTGACCAAGTCAAATTTGGTCAAATAAAAAAACAACACTTTGACTCTAGTATTATGAACTCTAAATGACTTCAAATTGAAACGTTTTGAATACCAAGTTTGTTCAACTCATCAAGATATACAATTGTTGTTTTGGTCAACATTCCATTTGAGATAGTTTGGATGGTTCAAAATTATGATTTTTAAATTTCGATGCCTATAAACTAGTTTTCGGAGCCATAGATTGTCTTAAATTGAAAAGTTTTGAACACCAAGTTTGTTCAGCTCGTCAAGATCTACAATCCTTATATAGGCCATTTTTTCATTTGAGAAAGTTTGAACAAAATATAGTTCAAATTTCACAAGTGTGTGACATAGTTTTAGAAAGTCTATATGAGATTCGGGAATTTGTGACTAGTGTTTTATAAAACTTTCTCAAATGGGAAAATAAGCTATGTAAAAACTGTAGATCTTGCAGAGATGATCAAACTTGGTATTCAGAGTTTTTTCATCTGAGGTCATTTAGTGTCTCATTTGAGCAAGTTTGACCAAGTCAAATTTGGTCAAATGAAAAAACAACACTTTGACTCTAATATTATGAACTCTAAATGACTTCAAATTGAAAAGTTTTGAATACAAAGTTTGTTCAACTCATCAATATCTACAATTGTTATTTTGGTCAACTTTCCATTTGAGATAGTTTGGATAGTTCAAATTTATGATTTTTCAATTTTGATGCCTACAAACTAGTTTTCGGAACCCTAGATTGTCTTAAATTGAAACGTTTTGAATACCAAGTTTGTTCAGCTCGTCAAGATCTACAATCCTTACATAGGTCATTTTTTAATTTGAGAAAGTTTGAACAAAATGTAGTTTAAAATTTTACAAGTGTGTGACATAATTTTAGAAAAGTCTATGTGAGATATAGGAATTTGTGACTAGTGTTTGATAAAACTTTCTCAAACGGGAAAATGAGCTATGTAACAATTGTAGATCTTGCAGAGATGATCAAACTTGGTATTCAGAGTTTTTTCATCTGAGGTCATTTAGTGTCTCATTTGAGCAAGTTTGACCAAGTCAAATTTGGTCAAATGAAAAAACAACACTTTGACTCTAATATTATGAACTCTAAATGACTTCAAATTGAAAAGTTTTGAATACAAAGTTTGTTCAACTCATCAATATCTACAATTGTTATTTTGGTCAACTTTCCATTTGAGATAGTTTGGATATTTCAAATTTATGATTTTTAAATTTTGATGCCTACAAACTAGTTTTCGGAACCCTAGATTGTCTTAAATTGAAAAGTTTTGAATACCAAGTTTGTTCAGCTCGTCAAGATCTACAATCCTTATATAGGACATTTTTTCATTTGAGAAAGTTTGAATAAAATGTAGTTTAAAATTTCACAAGTGTGTGACATAGTTTTAGAAAAGTCTATGTGAGATTCAGGAATTTATGACTAGTGTTTGATAAAACTTTCTCAAATGGGAAAATGAGCTATGTAATAATTGTAGATCTTGCTGAGATGATCAAACTTGGTATTCAGAGTTTTTTCATCTGAGGTCATTTAGTGTCTCATTTGAGCAAGTTTGACCAAGTCAAATTTGGTCAAATAAAAAAACAACACTTTGACTCTAATATTATGAACTCTAAATGACTTCAAATTGAAAAGTTTTGAATACAAAGTTTGTTCAACTCATCAATATCTACAATTGTTATTTTGGTCAACTTTCCATTTGAGATAGTTTGGATAGTTCAAATTTATAATTTTTAAATTTTGATGCCCACAAAATAGTTTTCGGAACCCTAGATTGTCTTAAATTGAAAAGTTTTGAATACCAAGTTTGTTCAGCTCGTCAAGATCTACAATCCTTATATAGTACATTTTTTCATTTGAGAAAGTTTGAATAAAATGTAGTTTAAAATTTCACAAGTGTGTGACATAATTTTAGAAAAGTCTATGTGAGATTCAGGAATTTGTGACTAGTGTTTGATAAAACTTTCTCAAATGGGAAAATGAGCTATGTAATAATTGTAGATCTTGCTGAGATGATCAAACTTGGTATTCAGAGTTTTTTCATCTGAGGTCATTTAGTGTCTCATTTGAGCAAGTTTGACCAAGTCAAATTTGGTTAAATAAAAAAACAACACTTTGACTCTAGTATTATGAACTCTAAATGACTTCAAATTGAAACGTTTTGAATACAAAGTTTGTTCAACTCATCAAGATCTACAATTGTTGTTTTTGTCAACTTTCCATTTGAGATATTTTGGACGGTTCAAATTTGTGATTTTTAAATTTCGATGCCTATAAACTAGTTTTCGGAACCTTAGATTGTCTCAAATTGAAATGTTTTGAACACCAAGTTTGTTCAGCTCATCAAGATATACAATCCTTATGTAGGATATTTTTTCATTTGAGAAAGTTTGAACAAAATGTAGTTCAAATTTCACAAGTGTGTGACATAGTTTTAGAAAGTCTATATGAGATTCAAGAATTTGTGACTAGTGTTTTATAAAAACTTTCTCAAATGAGAAAATGAGCTATGTAACAATTGTAGATCTTGCTGAGATGATCAAACTTGGTATTCAGAGTTTTTTCATCTGAGGTCATTTAGTGTCTCATTTGAGCAAGTTTGACCAAGTCAAATTTGGTCAAATAAAAAAACAACACTTTGACTCTAGTATTATGAACTCCAAATGACTTCAAATTGAAAGTTTTGAATACAAACTTTGTTCAACTCATCAAGATATACAATTGTTGTTTTGGTCAACTTTCCATTTGAGATAGTTTGGATGGTTCAAAATTATGATTTTTAAATTTCGATGCCTACAAACTAGTTTTCGGAACCCTAGATTGTCTTAAATTGAAAAGTTTTGAACACCAAGTTTGTTCAGCTCGTCAAGGTCTACAATCCTTATATAGGCCATTTTTTCATTTGAGAAAGTTGAACAAAATGTAGTTCAAATTTCACAAGTGTGTGACATAGTTTTAGAAAGTTTATGTGAGATTCAGGAATTTGTGACAAGTGTTTGATAAAACTTTCTCAAATGGGAAAATAAGCTATGTAACAACTGTAGATCTTGCTGAGATGATCAAACTTGGTATTCAGAGTTGTTTCATCTGAGGTCATTTAGTGTCTCATTTGAGCAAGTTTGACCAAGTCAAATTTGGTCAAATGAAAAAACAACACTTTGACTCTAATATTATGAACTCTAAATGACTTCAAATTGAAAAGTTTTGAATACAAAGTTTGTTCAACTCATCAATATCTACAATTGTTATTTTGGTCAACTTTCCATTTGAGATAGTTTGGATAGTTTAAATTTATGATTTTTAATTTTTGATGCCTACAAACTAGTTTTCGGAACCCTAGATTGTCTTAAATTGAAAAGTTTTGAATACCAAGTTTGTTCAGCTCGTCAAGATCTACAATCCTTATATAGGACATTTTTTCATTTGAGAAAGTTTGAATAAAATGTAGTTTAAAATTTCACAAGTGTGTGACATAGTTTTAGAAAAGTCTGTGTGAGATTCAGGAATTTATGACTAGTGTTTAATAAAACTTTCTCAAATGGGAAAATGAGCTATGTAATAATTGTAGATCTTGCTGAGATGATCAAACTTGGTATTCAGAGTTTTTTCATCTGAGGTCATTTAGTGTCTCATTTGAGCAAGTTTGACCAAGTCAAATTTGGTCAAATAAAAAAACAATACTTTGACTGTAGTATTATGAACTCTAAATGACTTCAAATTGAAACGTTTTGAATACCAAGTTTGTTCAACTCATCAAGATCTACAATTGTTGTTTTGGTCAACTTTCCATTTGAGATAGTTTGGATAGTTCAAATTTATGATTTTTAAATTTTGATGCCTACAAACTAGTTTTCGGAACCCTAGATTGTCTTAAATTGAAACGTTTTGAATACCAAGTTTGTTCAGCTCGTCAAGATCTACAATCCTTATATAGGCCATTTTTTTTATTTGAGAAAGTTTGAACAAAATGTAGTTTAAAATTTCACAAGTGTGTGATATAATTTTAGAAAAGTCTATGTGAGATACAGGAATTTGTGACTAGTGTTTGATAAAACTTTCTCAAATGGGAAAATGAGCTATGTAACAATTGTAGATCTTGCTGAGATGATCAAACTTGGTATTCAGAGTTTTTTCATCTGAGGTCATTTAGTGTCTCATTTGAGCAAGTTTGAGCAAGTCAAATTTGGTCAAATGAAAAAACAACACTTTGACTCTAATATTATGAACTCTAAATGACTTCAAATTGAAAAGTTTTGAATACAAAGTTTGTTCAACTCATCAATATCTACAATTGTTATTTTGGTCAACTTTCCATTTGAGATAGTTTGGATAGTTCAAATTTATGATTTTTCAATTTTGATGCCTACAAACTAGTTTTCGGAACCCTAGATTGTCTTAAATTGAAACGTTTTGAATACCAAGTTTGTTCAGCTCGTCAAGATCTACAATCCTTATATAGGTCATTTTTTAATTTGAGAAAGTTTGAACAAAATGTAGTTTAAAATTTTACAAGTGTGTGACATAATTTTAGAAAAGTCTATGTGAGATATAGGAATTTGTGACTAGTGTTTGATAAAACTTTCTCAAATGGGAAAATGAGCTATGTAACAATTGTAGATCTTGCTGAGATGATCAAACTTGGTATTCAGAGTTTTTTCATCTGAGGTCATTTAGTGTCTCATTTGAGCAAGTTTGACCAAGTCAAATTTGGTCAAATAAAAAAACAACACTTTGACTCTATTATTATGAACTCTAAATGACTTCAAATTGAAAAGTTTTGAATACCAAGTTTGTTCAACTCATCAAGATATACAATTGTTGTTTTGGTCAACTTTCCATTTGAGATAGTTTGGATGGTTCAAAATTATGATTTTTAAATTTTGATGCATATAAACTAGTTTTCGGAGCCCTAGATTGTCTTAAATTGAAAAGTTTTGAACACCAAGTTTGTTCAGATCGTCAAGATCTACAATCCTTATATAGGCCATTTTTTCATTTGAGAAAGTTTGAACAAAATATAGTTCAAATTTCACAAGTGTGTGACATAGTTTTGGAAAGTCTATATGAGATTCAGGAATTTGTGACTAGTGTTTTATAAAACTTTCTCAAATAGGAAAATAAGCTATGTAACAACTGTAGATCTTGCTGAGATGATCAAACTTGGTATTCAGAGTTTTTTCATCTGAGGTCATTTAGTGTCTCATTTGAGCAAGTTTGACCAAGTCAAATTTGGTCAAATGAAAAAACAACACTTTGACTCTAATATTATGAGCTCTAAATGACTTCAAATTGAAAAGTTTTGAATACAAAGTTTGTTCAACTCATCAATATCTACAATTGTTATTTTGGTCAACTTTCCATTTGAGATAGTTTGGATAGTTCAAATTTATGATTTTTAAATTTTGATGCCTACAAACTAGTTTTCGGAACCCTAGATTGTCTTAAATTGAAAAGTTTTGAATACCAAGTTTGTTCAGCTCGTCAAGATATACAATCCTTATATAGGACATTTTTTCATTTGAGAAAGTTTGAATAAAATGTAGTTTAAAATTTCACAAGTGTGTGACATAATTTTAGAAAAGTCTATGTGAGATTCAGGAATTTGTGACTAGTGTTTGATAAAACTTTCTCAAATGGGAAAGTGAGCTATGTAATAATTGTAGATCTTGCTGAGATGATCAAACTTGGTATTCAGAGTTTTTTCATCTGAGGTCATTTAGTGTCTCATTTGAGCAAGTTTGACCAAGTCAAATTTGGTTAAATAAAAAAACAACACTTTGACTCTAGTATTATGAACTCTAAATGACTTCAAATTGAAACGTTTTGAATACCAAGTTTGTTCAACTCATCAAGATCTACAATTGTTGTTTTTGTCAACTTTCCATTTGAGATATTTTGGACGGTTCAAATTTGTGATTTTTAAATTTCGATGCCTATAAACTAGTTTTCGGAACCTTAGATTGTCTCAAATTGAAATGTTTTGAACACCAAGTTTGTTCAGCTCATCAAGATATACAATCCTTATGTAGGCCATTTTTTCATTTAAGAAAGTTTGAATAAAATATAGTTCAAATTTCACAAGTGTGTGACATAGTTTTAGAAAGTCTATATGAGATTCAAGAATTTGTGACTAGTGTTTTATAAAACTTTCTCAAATGAGAAAATGAGCTATGTAACAATTGTAGATCTTGCTGAGATGATCAAACTTGGTATTCAGAGTTTTTTCATCTGAGGTCATTTAGTGTCTCATTTGAGCAAGTTTGACCAAGTCAAATTTGGTCAAATAAAAAAACAACACTTTGACTCTAGTATTATGAACTCTAAATGACTTCAAATTGAAACGTTTTGAATACCAAGTTTGTTCAACTCATCAAGATATACAATTGTTGTTTTGGTCAACATTCCATTTGAGATAGTTTGGATGGTTCAAAATTATGATTTTTAAATTTCGATGCCTATAAACTAGTTTTCGGAGCCCTAGATTGTCTTAAATTGAAAAGTCTTGAACACCAAGTTTGTTCAGCTCGTCAAGATCTACAATCCTTATATAGGCCATTTTTTCATTTGAGAAAGTTTGAACAAAATATAGTTCAAATTTCACAAGTGTGTGACATAGTTTTAGAAAGTCTATATGAGATTCAGGAATTTGTGACTAGTGTTTTATAAAACTTTCTCAAATGGGAAAATAAGCTATGTAACAACTGTAGATCTTGCTGAGATGATCAAACTTGGTATTCAGAGTTTTTTTCATCTGAGGTCATTTAGTGTCTCATTTGAGCAAGTTTGACCAAGTCAAATTTGGTCAAATGAAAAAACAACACTTTGACTCTAATATTATGAACTCTAAATGACTTCAAATTGAAAAGTTTTGAATACAAAGTTTGTTCAACTCATCAATATCTACAATTGTTATTTTGGTCAACTTTCCATTTGAGATAGTTTGGATAGTTCAAATTTATGATTTTTAAATTTTGATGCCTACAAACTAGTTTTCGGAACCCTAGATTGACTTAAATTGAAAAGTTTTGAATACCAAGTTTGTTCAGCTCGTCAAGATCTACAATCCTTATATAGGACATTTTTTCATTTGAGAAAGTTTGAATAAAATGTAGTTTAAAATTTCACAAGTGTGTGACATAGTTTTAGAAAAGTCTATGTGAGATTCAGGAATTTATGACTAGTGTTTGATAAAACTTTCTCAAATGGGAAAATGAGCTATGTAATAATTGTAGATCTTGCTGAGATGATCAAACTTGGTATTCAGAGTTTTTTCATCTGAGGTCATTTAGTGTCTCATTTGAGCAAGTTTGACCAAGTCAAATTTGGTCAAATAAAAAAACAACACTTTGACTCTAGTATTATGAACTCTAAATGACTTCAAATTGAAACGTTTTGAATACCACGTTTGTTCAACTCATCAAGATCTACAATTGTTGTTTTTGTCAACTTTCCATTTGAGATAGTTTGGACGGTTCAAATTTATGATTTTTAAATTTCGATGCCTATAAACTAGTTTTCGGAACCCTAGATTGTCTCAAATTGAAAAGTTTTGAACACCAAGTTTGTTCAGCTCATCAAGATATACAATCCTTATGTAGGCTATTTTTTCATTTGAGAAAGTTTGAACAAAATGTAGTTCAAATTTCACAAGTGTGTGACATAGTTTTAGAAAGTCTATATGAGATTCAAGAATTTGTGACTAGTGTTTTATAAAACTTTCTCAAATGGGAAAATGAGCTATGTAACAATTGTAGATCTTGCTGAGATGATCAAACTTGGTATTCAGAGTTTTTTCATTAAAAGGTCATTTAGTGTCTCATTTGAGCAAGTTTGACCAAGTCAAATTTGGTCAAATAAAAAAACAACACTTTGACTCTAGTATTATGAACTCTAAATGACTTCAAATTGAAACGTTTTGCGTACCAAGTTTGTTCAACTCATCAAGATATACAATTGTTGTTTTGGTCAACTTTCCATTTGAGATAGTTTGGATGGTTCAAAATTATGATTTTTAAATTTCGATGCCTATAAACTAGTTTTCGGAGCCCTAGATTGTCTTAAATTGAAAAGTTTTGAACACCAAGTTTGTTCAGCTCGTCAAGATCTACAATCCTTATATAGGCCATTTTTTCATTTGAGAAAGTTTGAACAAAATATAGTTCAAATTCACAAGTGTGTGATATAGTTTTAGAAAGTCTATATGAGATTCAAGAATTTGTGACTAGTGTTTTATAAAACTTTCTCAAATGGGAAAATAAGCTATGTAACAACTGTAGATCTTGCTGAGATGATCAAACTTGGTATTCAGAGTTTTTTCATCTGAGGTCATTTAGTGTCTCATTTGAGCAAGTTTGACCAAGTCAAATTTGGTCAAATAAAAAAACAACACTTTGACTCTATTATTATGAACTCTAAATGACTTCAAATTGAAAAGTTTTGAATACCAAGTTTGTTCAACTCATCAAGATATACAATTGTTGTTTTGGTCAACTTTCCATTTGAGATAGTTTGGATGGTTCAAAATTATGATTTTTAAATTTCGATGCATATAAACTAGTTTTCGGAGCCTTGTCTTAAATTGAAAAGTTTTGAACACCAAGTTTGTTCAGATCGTCAAGATCTACAATCCTTATATAGGCCATTTTTTCATTTGAGAAAGTTTGAACAAAATATAGTTCAAATTTCACAAGTGTGTGACATAGTTTTAGAAAGTCTATATGAGATTCAGGAATTTGTGACTAGTGTTTTATAAAACTTTCTCAAATAGGAAAATAAGCTATGTAACAACTGTAGATCTTGCTGAGATGATCAAACTTGGTATTCAGAGTTTTTTCATCTGAGGTCATTTAGTGTCTCATTTGAGCAAGTTTGACCAAGTTAAATTTGGTCAAATGAAAAAACAACACTTTGACTCTAATATTATGAACTCTAAATGACTTCAAATTGAAAAGTTTTGAATACAAAGTTTGTTCAACTCATCAATATCTACAATTGTTAGTTTGGTCAACTTTTCATTTGAGATAGTTTGGATAGTTCAAATTTATGATTTTTAAATTTTGATGCCTACAAACTAGTTTTCGGAACCCTAGATTGTCTTAAATTGAAAAGTTTTGAATACCAAGTTTGTTCAGCTCGTCAAGATCTACAATCCTTATATAGGACATTTTTTCATTTGAGAAAGTTTGAATAAAATGTAGTTTAAAATTTCACAAGTGTGTGACATAATTTTAGAAAAGTCTATGTGAGATTCAGGAATTTGTGACTAGTGTTTGATAAAACTTTCTCAAATGGGAAAGTGAGCTATGTAATAATTGTAGATCTTGCTGAGATGATCAAACTTGGTATTCAGAGTTTTTTCATCTGAGGTCATTTAGTGTCTCATTTGAGCAAGTTTGACCAAGTCAAATTTGGTTAAATAAAAAAACAACACTTTGACTCTAGTATTATGAACTCTAAATGACTTCAAATTGAAACGTTTTGAATACCAAGTTTGTTCAACTCATCAAGATCTACAATTGTTGTTTTTGTCAACTTTCCATTTGAGATATTTTGGACGGTTCAAATTTGTGATTTTTAAATTTCGATGCCTATAAACTAGTTTTCGGAACCTTAGATTGTCTCAAATTGAAATGTTTTGAACACCAAGTTTGTTCAGCTTATCAAGATATACAATCCTTATGTAGGCTATTTTTTCATTTAAGAAAGTTTGAACAAAATGTAGTTCAAATTTCACAAGTGTGTGACATAGTTTTAGAAAGTCTATATGAGATTCAAGAATTTGTGACTAGTGTTTTATAAAACTTTCTCAAATGAGAAAATGAGCTATGTAACAATTGTAGATCTTGCTGAGATGATCAAACTTGGTATTCAGAGTTTTTTCATCTGAGGTCATTTAGTGTCTCATTTGAGCAAGTTTGACCAAGTCAAATTTGGTCAAATAAAAAAACAACACTTTGACTCTAGTATTATGAACTCTAAATGACTTCAAATTGAAACGTTTTGAATACCAAGTTTGTTCAACTCATCAAGATATACAATTGTTGTTTTGGTCAACATTCCATTTGAGATAGTTTGGATGGTTCAAAATTATGATTTTTAAATTTCGATGCCTATAAACTAGTTTTCGGAGCCCTAGATTGTCTTAAATTGAAAAGTCTTGAACACCAAGTTTGTTCAGCTCGTCAAGATCTACAATCCTTATATAGGCCATTTTTTCATTTGAGAAAGTTTGAACAAAATATAGTTCAAATTTCACAAGTGTGTGACATAGTTTTAGAAAGTCTATATGAGATTCAGGAATTTGTGACTAGTGTTTTATAAAACTTTCTCAAATGGGAAAATAAGCTATGTAACAACTGTAGATCTTGTTGAGATGATCAAACTTGGTATTCAGAGTTTTTTCATCTGAGGTCATTTAGTGTCTCATTTGAGCAAGTTTGACCAAGTCAAATTTGGTCAAATGAAAAAACAATACTTTGACTCTAATATTATGAACTCTAAATGACTTCAAATTGAAAAGTTTTGAATACAAAGTTTGTTCAACTCATCAATATCTACAATTGTTATTTTGGTCAACTTTCGATTTGAGATAGTTTGGATAGTTCAAATTTATGATTTTTAAATTTTGATGCCTACAAACTAGTTTTCGGAACCCTAGATTGTCTTAAATTGAAAAGTTTTGAATACCAAGTTTGTTCAGCTCGTCAAGATCTACAATCCTTATATAGGACATTTTTTCATTCAAGAAAGTTTGAATAAAATGTAGTTTAAAATTTCACAAGTGTGTGACATAGTTTTAGAAAAGTCCATGTGAGATTCAGGAATTTATGACTAGTGTTTGATAAAACTTTCTCAAATGGGAAAATGAGCTATGTAATAATTGTAGATCTTGCTGAGATGATCAAACTTGGTATTCAGAGTTTTTTCATCTGAGGTCATTTATTGTCTCATTTGAGCAAGTTTGACCAAGTCAAATTTGGTCAAATAAAAAAACAACACTTTGACTCTAGTATTATGAACTCTAAATGACTTCAAATTGAAACGTTTTGAATACCACGTTTGTTCAACTCATCAAGATCTACAATTGTTGTTTTTGTCAACTTTCCATTTGAGATAGTTTGGACGGTTCAAATTTATGATTTTTAAATTTCGATGCCTATAAACTAGTTTTCGGAACCCTAGATTGTCTCAAATTGAAAAGTTTTGAACACCAAGTTTGTTCAGCTCATCAAGATATACAATCCTTATGTAGGCTATTTTTTCATTTGAGAAAGTTTGAACAAAATGTAGTTCAAATTTCACAAGTGTGTGACATAGTTTTAGAAAGTCTATATGAGATTCAAGAATTTGTGACTAGTGTTTTATAAAATTTTCTCAAATGGGAAAATGAGCTATGTAACAATTGTAGATCTTGCTGAGATGATCAAACTTGGTATTCAGAGTTTTTTCATCTGAGGTCATTTAGTGTCTCATTTGAGCAAGTTTGACCAAGTCAAATTTGGTCAAATGAAAAAACAATACTTTGACTCTAATATTATGAACTCTAAATGACTTCAAATTGAAAAGTTTTGAATACAAAGTTTGTTCAACTCATCAATATCTACAATTGTTATTTTGGTCAACTTTCGATTTGAGATAGTTTGGATAGTTCAAATTTATGATTTTTAAATTTTGATGCCTACAAACTAGTTTTCGGAACCCTAGATTGTCTTAAATTGAAAAGTTTTGAATACCAAGTTTGTTCAGCTCGTCAAGATCTACAATCCTTATATAGGACATTTTTTCATTCAAGAAAGTTTGAATAAAATGTAGTTTAAAATTTCACAAGTGTGTGACATAGTTTTAGAAAAGTCCATGTGAGATTCAGGAATTTATGACTAGTGTTTGATAAAACTTTCTCAAATGGGAAAATGAGCTATGTAATAATTGTAGATCTTGCTGAGATGATCAAACTTGGTATTCAGAGTTTTTTCATCTGAGGTCATTTATTGTCTCATTTGAGCAAGTTTGACCAAGTCAAATTTGGTCAAATAAAAAAACAACACTTTGACTCTAGTATTATGAACTCTAAATGACTTCAAATTGAAACGTTTTGAATACCACGTTTGTTCAACTCATCAAGATCTACAATTGTTGTTTTTGTCAACTTTCCATTTGAGATAGTTTGGACGGTTCAAATTTATGATTTTTAAATTTCGATGCCTATAAACTAGTTTTCGGAACCCTAGATTGTCTCAAATTGAAAAGTTTTGAACACCAAGTTTGTTCAGCTCATCAAGATATACAATCCTTATGTAGGCTATTTTTTCATTTGAGAAAGTTTGAACAAAATGTAGTTCAAATTTCACAAGTGTGTGACATAGTTTTAGAAAGTCTATATGAGATTCAAGAATTTGTGACTAGTGTTTTATAAAATTTTCTCAAATGGGAAAATGAGCTATGTAACAATTGTAGATCTTGCTGAGATGATCAAACTTGGTATTCAGAGTTTTTTCATCTGAGGTCATTTAGTGTCTCATTTGAGCAAGTTTGACCAAGTCAAATTTGGTCAAATAAAAAAACAACACTTTGACTCTAGTATTATGAACTCTAAATGACTTCAAATTGAAACGTTTTGCGTACCAAGTTTGTTCAACTCATCAAGATATACAATTGTTGTTTTGGTCAACTTTCCATTTGAGATAGTTTGGATGGTTCAAAATTCTGATTTTTAAATTTCGATGCCTATAAACTAGTTTTCGGAGCCCTAGATTGTCTTAAATTGAAAAGTTGTGAACACCAAGTTTGTTCAGCTCGTCAAGATCTACAATCCTTATATGGGCCATTTTTTCATTTGAGAAAGTTTGAACAAAATATAGTTCAAATTTCACAAGTGTGTGATATAGTTTTAGAAAGTCTATATGAGATTCAGGAATTTGTGACTAGTGTTTTATAAAACTTTCTCAAATGGGAAAATAAGCTATGTAACAACTGTAGATCTTGCTGAGATGATCAAACTTGGTATTCAGAGTTTTTTCATCTGAGGTCATTTAGTGTCTCATTTGAGCAAGTTTGACCAAGTCAAATTTGGTCAAATGAAAAAACAACACTTTGACTCTAATTGTAACAGAACCGCCCAATTATACGAGATTAAGTAAGAAAATCATCCAACGGATGGACAATTTACCAAACTTAAGCCCGTATAACCCGGTAGTCCGTGAAATCTCGACGGATTTCAAACCATTTCACATCACAGCCAAGATCGTAATAAGTTCAGCGATTACCTTCATAAGTTACACAGCAGTTTGCGGCACAAAATACATCGGAGTTTAAACATAGTTATTACAAACCAGTTTCAAATAAAGTAGCGGAAGCATTAGTTCAAAGCACACACACACACACACATCTTTTCCAAAATACAGTGCCAGCTCGCGATCATCTCCCACAAAAGCATCAGGCGAGGAGTAGTGAGTGACCATTGCCCATGGTCCTAGGCTTCGCCCATCGCAGGGTAGAGACAGTTGATACAATACCCATAGTACATCTGTCCATCTGCAACAAGTGGGAACAAAGCCCTGAGTACGAGAAGGTACTCAGCTAGACTTACCCGACAGAACCAAAACAAAAGACTCCAAGGATCATGATAGGCTTTTTGGTGGGGTAGCTGACTCATTTGCAAGAAAAGCATTTTTAGCTTACCAAATCATTTACAAAAGCATGTCATCTTCTAAATCTTTATTCTCCTGTCAACTATATTTGCACTTTATGCTAAAGTAACCATGTAATTGAGCAAGCAAGGATTACCATTGATATTTGACAATAATTACCATGTCATTTTCTCATAACTATCCAAGTGTTGTATCCATATTACTACGATGAAGTAACTCAAGTCAAGTGTTCACTATCCAGTGAACGATGGCGATTCGAATAGATTATTGACCAGCTGGTAATTTATTCCTCACACAAACCTCACTCACCCACTAAAGTGAGGTATTGGTCACCGAGTCAACCATTCAGGTAAAGTCGCGAGCTTGCCAGGAACCACATGTACCCGGGGGCCGCCCGACTGCTCTTTGGCCTTATCATCGCGCCCCCGTTTCCTGCCACTACTGCTCCGGTACAGTGCGTTGCGGGCAATCCACTCGGCCCGAATAATCTCCCGGCTTCGCGGTCGAAAGGTACTTTATCCGGCCAGCTAAATGTGAGGCATGCGTTCAACATGACCCGAGGCCCGACATCGGACGGTCCTTAATCGACACAGACGGAAGACACTACAGTCCAGAACCCTGCAAGCTTCCGCCCGGTCTCACATTCATTTCCACACTGAGTTATTCTCACATGACATCTCTTTCACAAAACCAGGTAATCCCCTATAGCTCGCGGATGACAGGCAATCACCCGACTTCTACCGGTCTAAGCAAGCTAAGCAAGTATTGACCGTGGACACCAGGGTGACAAGGATCGGTAAAACAAGGTGGAACAAGGTATAATGCAGCAACGTTTGCAAACAACTCCTAAACTTAATGCATCAGATTAAGTAAAATTAATAATTAATTATTTGCAAACCGGGGGAGAAATGCTCCGGGGCTTGCCTCGCTCGAAGGAGCTGGGACGATGGTCGGGGCACTCCGGAAGCTCTTCACCGGACTCCTCTTCTACTTCTGCTGGCTCCGGCTCCTCGGGCTGCTCCTCTGCGTCCTCGGGAACAACTGCCGGAACCACTTCCTGCGATCCTGTATGATGCAGAAGTATGAGTGCAACATGCATAGGTGAAATGCAGAAGTGACATGAGATGATGAAGATGCGGAATGCATACGGTGTAATGAATGTATTATGTCATCGGATTATGTGGAACTTATGACTCTTCTACAAGGTAGTCTACGTCATCCAAGAACATGTACTCGGAAACTACCAACACTAGTTCCTACCATGCGAGAGTATTTGAAAAATCGAGAGGCTTCAAAGATACACCAAAGTATAATTTTCCAACTAACTTTGCATTAAGAATAAATAGAAACCCTAATTAGTCCTAAGGTTGAACAGCAACACATATTTTAGTAGCTCAGAAAAATCTCATAAAATTACAGTGGGTTACTAATATCAAGAATAGCTTGACATAAAATTTTTACTGCATTTGGATAATTAGAACTTACTATACAAAAATAACAATTATTGGTAACAAAAAGCATTTGAACTGCAAATACAAATTTTTATACAGAACACCCAAGATATAAAATTTCCCTAGAAAGTACATGACACAAAAAGATTAATAAATTTGGAATCATATTTTTCTGACTTTTCTAGGATTTATTAAGTATTTATCAAGAAAATAGCCATTTTACTATTTAATTATAAACTCTACAGAAAAGTACATCAAATATGACATGCAACAATTTTATACCATAGATCTGGTCCCAAAGAGTCTATAGAAATTTGTTTCATCAAATTTGGAGCTAAAATGAGCAAGTTACAATTTTTTTCTAAAGCATTTATACATTTTCTGAAAAATCATTTCCAAAAATCCTTTTTAAATCCAGTCGCTGAACGGCTAGACGCACCCGACGATCTACACACGCGCGCGCACACAGAGACAGACAGGCGGGCCCGCGGGTCAACCGGGTCCCACGCGTCAGCCGCTCCGAGTCAAGGAGGGCGCTGACCGCGCGGATCTCGACGACGGCGAGGTCGCCGGCGACGAGGTCACCACCGTCGTGATCCTCAAGGCGAGGCGGTCCCGTTGAGATCATTGGCATGACCGGAGGAGCTCGAAATCGAGCTTGCCACCGGCCATGGCGGCTCGGCGGCGCTGCTCACCGGCGGGAGCTCCTCTCCGGCCACGGGGCGGCACGGGAGATGGTGTCCGAGCACCGGGAGGAGGAGGCGAACAAGATGCTCGCGCGAGTGAGGGAAAAGAAGAGGCGGAGGCGGGGTTTCCACGGAGCGGAGAACCATGGTGAGCTCGGCCGGAACTCCGGCGAGCGATTGGCGGGGCTGTGGAGCTTACCGCGGGAGATGGAGGTGAGCACGGGGTGCGCCAGAGAGAGAGGAAGCTCGTGGCGAGATGGAGAGGTCTGCGGTGGCCGGAGCTCGTCGGAACGCGCGCGTCCGGCGAGCGCGTGCGGTGGCGGAGGCGGAAACGGCAGCTGCGCTCGGTGAACAAGCGAGGAGGCAGAGCGGAGGGAGGAATGGCGAGGCGCTGCGCGGGGGGGGGGGGGTTAAGGCGTGGGCGCTCGCGCTGGTGGGGGCGACCGAGCGCCACCCGGCCGCTGTGGCCGGCATGCGGCCGCCACGCGGCGTGCGTGCTCTGCCGGAGCGCCAGCGCGCGCGGGCGAGGGCGCGGGCGGAGGAGGGAGACGGCCGGCTGGGCCTGGGCCGAGGCGGGGCAGCGCGGGCGCGCGCGCGCGGTGAGGCGGGCCGACTCTGGCTCTGGGCCGAATCGGTGGCGGTGGCCCGCGAGGAAAAGAAATGAAATTTTTGATTTTCGATTTTCAAATTTAAATGCATTTCAAACTTCAAACCTAATTTTGAACAAGAAGAAAGCATTTTATGGATTTGGCCCAAAAATAAAAGTTGCTCAAAATTGAATTCTCTACAACTTTGATTAAGGGGCCATCTCAAAATTCTTAATAGATTTTAAATGACAAAATAAAAGTTAAATTAGGGAATAATTTTGAATATTTTTCATAATTATTTTTGAACAAGTTTTTGACAAAATTTGAGCTCCAAAATTTGAACTAAAGTTCCAAGTGATGTAAGAATTATGGTTGCAAGGCTTTTGATATAATGTGATTATCATATTATTATAGTCCATTAAATATAGCATGTTTAAGCTTTTATTTTAATCGAATTATACCATTATCATACATGATTATAATGATATGAATGCTATGCAATATGATTGCCATGCAAAAATGCATTGCTTAACACCGGAGTGTTACAGCCCTCCCCCCTTATAAAAATCTCGTCCCGAGATTTGGGTTACGAACCATTTATTATAAAAATCTTCATAGGCGTTCTTTAAGTATTCACCCGTTTCCCAAGATGCATCCCCTTCATCGTGATGACTCCATTGTATCTTATATGTTTTCACCACACTGTTTCGAGTAGCCCTTTCCTTGGTATCCAATACTCGAACTGGTTGCTCACGATACACCAAATCTGACTTTAGTTTTATGCCTCGAGGTTCAATCCTTTCCTCTGGAACGCGCAAACACTTCTTGAGATGTGATACATGAAAAACTGGGAATATAGCACCCATTGACTCTGGTAAATCCAATTTGTAAGCCACAGGACCCTTCCGTTCCAGGATTTTATAAGGTCCCACAAATCTGGCGGCCAGCTTTCTGCGCACACCAAATCTTTTCTTTTTCATTGGCGTAACTTTTAGATAGACATAGTCACCAACTTCGAACACAAGCGGTCTCCTTCTCTTATCTGCATAACTTTTCTGACGTGACTGGGCTGCTCTCATATTCTGCTGGATGATATGAACTTTCCTTTCGGCTTCTTCTACGAAGTCAATACCATAATACCTTCTTTCTCCGGGCTCAATCCAGTTTAACGGTGTTCTACACTTTCGGCCATACAGAGCCTCAAAAGGTGCCATCTTGATACTCTCTTGATAGCTGTTATTGTATGAGAACTCTGCTAATGGTAACCATGACTCCCATGAACCTCTGGAAGACAACACACAGGCTCTTAACATATCTTCTAGAACAGCATTAACTCTCTCAGTTTGACCATCTGTTTGAGGATGATAGGCAGTGCTACGAATCAGACTAGTCCCCAAACCTTTGTGCAAGTGCTCCCAAAAGTGAGCAGTGAACTGTGACCCTCTGTCAGACACTATAGTCTTTGGTATGCCATGCAACCTCACAATCTCCGCAATATACTTCTCAGCATATTGAGGTGGTCTATGTTCCGTTTTGACAGGCAGAAAGTGGGCTGTCTTAGTAAGACGATCCACAATTACCCAAATGGAATCGTGACCTTTTTGAGTAGTGGGTAGACCCGTGATAAAATCCATACTTATGTCATCCCACTTCCAACTCGGCACTGACAAAGGTTGTAGCATTCCGGCAGGCTTCATGTGAATTGCTTTTACTCTACAACATGTGTCACATCTGGCTACATACGCTGCAATTTCCTTCTTCATCTTGGTCCACCAATAACGAGGTCTTAGTTCTTGATATATTTTACTGCTGCCAGGATGAATAGACAACTTAGAGAGATGAGCTTCATCCAAAATTTTATTCTTAAGCTCTCTATCCTTTGGAACAACAAGACGATTGTCGAACCACAACACATCCTGCTCATCCACCCTGAAGTGTTTCGAGGGTTCTTCTTGAATCTTCTTTTTGATGTGGAATATCCCCTTGTCTGTTTTCTGACCTTCTATAATCTTACTCTCCAAGGAACAACTGACCTGAATACTTTGTAGCACGGCAGGGTGCATTAGATCGAAACCATCTTCAAGCAAGGGTTGCACATTCAGACAATGTGATTTTCTGCTTAAAGCATCAGCTACCACATTGGCTTTCCCAGGGTGATACTGTACATTCAAGTTGTAGTCTTTGATCAGTTCTAACCATCTTCGCTGTCTCATGTTCAATTCTGGTTGGGTGAAAATGTACTTGAGACTCTTATGATCGGTGAAAATATTGCACACATTACCCAGCAGATAGTGTCTCCAAATCTTTAAGGCATGCACCACAGCGGCAAGCTCAAGATCGTGGGTCGGATAATTGATTTCATGTTTTCTCAACTGCCGGGAGGCATAAGCAATGACTCTTCCTTCTTGCATTAGCACACACCCTAATCCTGTTTTTGATGCGTCACAGAACACATCAAAAGGTTTTTCGATGTCGGGCTGTGCAAGAACTGGAGCAGTGGTCAACAGTTTCCGCAAGGTATGGAAAGCTGTCTCACACTCCTCTGTCCACACAAACTTGTGATCTTTCTGTAACAGACTTGTCATAGGCTTGGCAATCTTCGAGAAGTCTGGGATAAAACGGCGATAGTAACCCGCTAACCCTAGGAAACTTCTGACTTCTGACACTGTGGTTGGAGTCTTCCAATCCATAACCTCTTGCACTTTACTCGGATCTACAGAAACTCCATTCTCAGATAGGATATGACCGAGGAAAGGAACTTTCTTCAACCAAAATTCACATTTGCTGAACTTAGCATATAACTTATGATCCCTCAACCTGGTCAAGACAATTCTCAGATGCTCTTCATGCTCTTTCTCGTTTTCAGAGTATACTAGAATGTCATCAATGAAGACAACTACAAACTTGTCCAACTCTGGCATGAAAACTGTATTCATCAGATACATAAAATATGCAGGAGCATTTGTTAGTCCAAATGACATAACAAGATACTCGTACAACCCGTATCTGGTAGAAAAGGCGGTTTTCGGAACATCTTGAGGTCTAATCTTTATCTGATGATACCCAGACCTTAAGTCTATCTTGGAGAACACTCTGGCTTTAGCTAACTGATCAAACAGAACATCAATATGAGGCAAGGGATATTTATTCTTGATAGTTACAGCGTTAAGAGGTCGATAATCCACACACATCCTGAGAGTACCCTCTTTCTTTTTCTTTACAAACAAGGCAGGACATCCCTATTCAGACTTACTTGGGCGAATAAACCCCTTTTTTAACAACTCTTCCAACTGTTTCTTCAACTCAGCTAACTCATCCGGAGGCATCCGATAAGGTCTCCTCGAAATTGGAGCTGTCCCGGGGATCAACTCGATTCCAAACTCAACATCTCTGTCTGGAGGAAGGCCAGACAACTCGTCTGGAAACACATCCGGGAACTCACATACTACTGGGATCTGATGGATAGGAGCAACTTCCATGGCACAGGTCACACTCACAAGATCTGTTCTTTTAGGCAATGGTACCTGGAAAGTACCCTCTGCCTGGGGATCTTTAAGGGTAAGCATCCTACTGCTTGTATCTATGACTGCTTCCCAGTCTTTCATCCAGTTCATTCCTATTATTACATCCAAAACTAGTCCAGGCATAACTACCAGGTTCACTCGGAACTTCCGACTACCTAACTCAAGGGTTGCCCCTCTAACCATCTTATTGGTTAACACATCAGCTCCTGCTGAACTTATGCGATAACCATAACTCAATTCTGTGCATAGCTGTTCATGCTTCCGTGCAAATGCTTGACTCATAAAAGAATGCGAAGATCCAGAATCAAAAAGAACAACTGCAGGGTGATGGTTCACAAGAAACTTACCAGCAGTTACGGGCTCTCCCTCAGGAACTTCATCAATGGCGGTGTGGTGTACACGAGCATTGTAAGTCTGTTGCTTCTTTTTAGGCGGATAAGGGCAGAACTTTGAAAAGTGGCCTGGCTGACCACAGTTGTAGCAGGGCCCTTTCACTGTACCAGCAGACCCTATAGCTCCCTTGGAGTTGCTCTGTTCTGCAGCTGCGCTGGTCTTTGTTGGCGGCACTGTGATCTTGTACGGTTTCTGTGGCCCCTTGTAATTCTGGGTTTTATGCTGCGGCGGCCTGAACCTCGCACCAGGTGCGGACGGACGATAAGATGAACGGTTGGCAGGGACAACTCTGGACTGGGATGGTCCTGACTCGAACACTCTCTTGCGGTTCTTGGATGCGGTGTAAGCATTATTGTTCTTCTCTTGCTTCAAACAGTCACTGATAAAGTCGTTGAATCTGTTGCGGGTATTGGTACCCACATGCTTCATCATCTTTGGACTCAACCCTCTCTTGAAACTAGCAATCTTCTTTGCATCTGTGTCAACCATGTCTGGGGCATAGCGGCACAAGTTATTAAAGGCATGCAGATACTGTGTCACCGTCTTGGTACCCTGATTCAAGGCTAAAAACTCTCCAAGCTTCATCTCAACCAACCCTGGGGGAATATAAACTCCCTTAAAAGCTTCAGTGAAATCCCTCCAAGAGATCTGGGCATTAGGAGGAAAAGTACTGCGGTGATGCTTCCACCACATTCCTGCTGGTCCTTGTAACTGATGTGCAGCATACTCTACTTTCAGAACTTCTGTCATCCTTAACACACGGAACTTATCTTCCATAGTGTTAATCCATTCTTCGGCATCAAGTGGCTCTGCTGCTTCTTTGAAAATAGGTGGCCTCGTATCCATGAAATCCTTGAAACTGCTGTACTGGTTCACTCCATGGCCACCACCTTGGTTATTTCCTCTTTGAACATTTTTCCGCGATGGTACGCAGAAAGTCTTCCATATTCCTCTGTGATTGTTCAGTACTGCGTTGACTTCCAAGAAACTGTGTGAAGAACATTTCTGCGGTAAGCGGCGGAGGAGGGGGCAAATGTGGTTCTGGACGTGGTTCCTGGTGGTTGACATTGTTGGCACCACTTCCACCAGCTCCTGCACCGTTGCCACCAGTCTCAGCGGCTTCGTACGTAGCACGACGAGTGTTGGCCATCTGCATATTTCAGTAACAAGCACCATTGAGTGAAGTTGTAAAATTATGTCCGAAGGAACAATCATGCCATACTGAATTCATTGGAGAGAACAAGTCATACAAGAAAACAGAGGCGCAATAATTCATTCCAATTGAACAACAGCACCAATTAAGTTACTTTAAAAGCAACATCGCGTTCCATACAACCATGTTGCCAGCATACATACACTGGACTTTTATGCGTTCGGGTATCGCATACACAACCAAACTCCAAAGATCATCAGTCTCAAGGTCGAACAGGATACATCATGATACATGGAACCCAAAAGAAGGCCATCGCGTCACGCCTAGCTACTAACGCATGACACTATCCTACTCCTCGGGGCCATCGTCGATGTCGGAGGCGTCGCCATCGCTACCCTCAGCTGCAGCGTCGTCGTCGATGTCCATCTGAGCGGCGTTCGGAGGAGCATACGGGCCCATCCCGTTGTAGAGGGCATGGAACTCTTCATGCAAGTTGGCATTGTACTCTTCTAGCTCCTCGACCCTCTGCCTCAGAAGGTCTCTCTCGTTCCAGGCTTCATTCCTTTCTTGTACTAGCTGCTCCAACAAGCGATCTGCATTCCTGTTGGCCTGAGTCAGCCTCTGTACTTGCTGCATGGAACTCTCGCCTCTCTCGAGAGCTCGGTCCCGCTGCAAGCTCATATCAGCCAACTGCTCCTGCAAGCTAGCTATGGCACGCGCTTGCTTTTTCTTCTGCTTCCTTGCTTCAAGCCGATCATCACCACGTAGGCCAGTCAAGGTCCAATAGGTATTCTCCAGACCTTGGTATGCTCTGATGGCTGCATACATGGCACTCATGGTGTGATTGTCGCTAGCCAGTCCTTCACTGGGGCCTCTAACCAGGGCACTTCCTTGCGGCTGTACCCAAATGGCGTCGCGAGGATCATCTCTCGGGAAGGTACCGGCCAAAGCTGCTGCTAACTCATTGGGAAATCTGCTCATGATGTCTCGGATGACGCGAAAAGCTGCGCCCTCTGCACCCTCGACTGGAGTGCGTCCTTCGAACTCCAAATGCCAACCATCCCATTCTGGCGCATCACCAAGAGCAGGGACGGTGATCTCTACCACAGCAAGTCCATCTTCAGCTAGCTGGCTCTCGCTCCAAGAGTAAACTGGCTCTTGTCCCTCCGGGTACCCCACATCATGGAGCACTCTCCAAAGCAAGGTGGGCATGCCAAACTCGCTTAGAAAAGTGTCCGTGTTGCGGTGCTCCCGCGGGGCTAGCTGACGACGGGGTGCTCTTCCTCCAGTGGACTTGCGGGCAGTCTGCTTCGTGCGGGCCATCTGTAGCACAAGTTTTAAATTACCCGGTGAGAACATATTTTAGTTGAGGTCACTTTTATCGAAATGGGATAATCCTTTTATAAGGGGAGGAATGCATGCCATGAATGGAATGCACAAACAATATGATGCATGCACGAGTCTTACGTTCTCACAAACTTAGGAAAGAAAAAAGCACCTAACGGTGAATTCGGTGGCATACAACGATCTCTCATATACGTAACTAATTCGGTCTACACGATACGCTGTTATGTACCTGCAGAAAACTCATTTCAGCCCATTCCCCATGAATGCATGAAAGCAGTAAACCTACCTACACGCTTTACACGAATCCCCAGATGCGTGTACAACGGTAGTGACTACCCAAACACATCGTCCTATTGACGGCATCGCCTCAACGGACGGAACACCCACACATGCGACACTTTTATAAAAACATGTGTAAAACATGTAATTATCCAAGTATCATATAAGCACTTTCCCTAGATCGGCGGTGTATCCGATCATGCTCTCACAACTCACACTTACCGAAGCGTAGAGGTAACTGATCCATACATTACCACTCAATTAAGTGGCACTCATACAATAGCACGCCGTATGAGCAACGAAAAAGAAATATGGTGCAGAACCCCAAGTTAGTACTTAAATAGCCACCTAGAGTCCTTAACTGGGCATACAGGATATGACCACTGGCACACTTTTTTTTTTTAGTTTCAAAATCACACTTTTTAAGCAGGGTTTTGGTTTAAATACACTTATGAACAGTAATTACGCTAAACCATGCTCCGATACCAGCTGTAACAGAACCGCCCAATTATACGAGATTAAGTAAGAAAATCATCCAACAGATGGACAATTTACCAAACTTAAGCCCGTATAACCCGGTAGTCCGTGAAATCTCGACGGATTTCAAACCATTTCACATCACAGCCAAGATCGTAATAAGTTCAGCGATTACCTTCATAAGTTACACAGCAGTTTGCGGCACAAAATACATCGGAGTTTAAACATAGTTATTACAAACCAGTTTCAAATAAAGTAGCGGAAGCATTAGTTCAAAGCACACACACACACACACACATCTTTTCCAAAATACAGTGCCAGCTCGCGATCATCTCCCACAAAAGCATCAGGCGAGGAGTAGTGAGTGACCATTGCCCATGGTCCTAGGCTTCGCCCATCGCAGGGTAGAGACAGTTGATACAATACCCATAGTACATCTGTCCATCTGCAACAAGTGGGAACAAAGCCCTGAGTACGAGAAGGTACTCAGCTAGACTTACCCGACAGAACCAAAACAAAAGACTCCAAGGATCATGATAGGCTTTTTGGTGGGGTAGCTGACTCATTTGCAAGAAAAGCATTTTTAGCTTACCAAATCATTTACAAAAGCATGTCATCTTCTAAATCTTTATTCTCCTGTCAACTATATTTGCACTTTATGCTAAAGTAACCATGTAATTGAGCAAGCAAGGATTACCATTGATATTTGACAATAATTACCATGTCATTTTCTCATAACTATCCAAGTGTTGTATCCATATTACTACGATGAAGTAACTCAAGTCAAGTGTTCACTATCCAGTGAACGATGGCGATTCGAATCGATTATTGACCAGCTGGTAATTTATTCCTCACACAAACCTCACTCACCCGCTAAAGTGAGGTATTGGTCACCGAGTCAACCATTCAGGTAAAGTCGCGAGCTTGCCAGGAACCACATGTACCCGGGGGCCGCCCGACTGCTCTTTGGCCTTATCATCGCGCCCCCGTTTCCTGCCACTACTGCTCCGGTACAGTGCGTTGCGGGCAATCCACTCGGCCCGAATAATCTCCCGGCTTCGCGGTCGAAAGGTACTTTATCCGGCCAGCTAAATGTGAGGCATGCGTTCAACATGACCCGAGGCCCGACATCGGACGGTCCTTAATCGACACAGACGGAAGACACTACAGTCCAGAACCCTGCAAGCTTCCGCCCGGTCTCACATTCATTTCCACACTGAGTTATTCTCACATGACATCTCTTTCACAAAACCAGGTAATCCCCTATAGCTCGCGGATGACAGGCAATCACCCGACTTCTACCGGTCTAAGCAAGCTAAGCAAGTATTGACCGTGGACACCAGGGTGACAAGGATCGGTAAAACAAGGTGGAACAAGGTATAATGCAGCAACGTTTGCAAACAACTCCTAAACTTAATGCATCAGATTAAGTAAAATTAATAATTAATTATTTGCAAACCGGGGGAGAAATGCTCCGGGGCTTGCCTCGCTCGAAGGAGCTGGGACGATGGTCGGGGCACTCCGGAAGCTCTTCACCGGACTCCTCTTCTACTTCTGCTGGCTCCGGCTCCTCGGGCTGCTCCTCTGCGTCCTCGGGAACAACTGCCGGAACCACTTCCTGCGATCCTGTATGATGCAGAAGTATGAGTGCAACATGCATAGGTGAAATGCAGAAGTGACATGAGATGATGAAGATGCGGAATGCATACGGTGTAATGAATGTATTATGTCATCGGATTATGTGGAACTTATGACTCTTCTACAAGGTAGTCTACGTCATCCAAGAACATGTACTCGGAAACTACCAACACTAGTTCCTACCATGCGAGAGTATTTGAAAAATCGAGAGGCTTCAAAGATACACCAAAGTATAATTTTCCAACTAACTTTGCATTAAGAATAAATAGAAACCCTAATTAGTCCTAAGGTTGAACAGCAACACATATTTTAGTAGCTCAGAAAAATCTCATAAAATTACAGTGGGTTACTAATATCAAGAATAGCTTGACATAAAATTTTTACTGCATTTGGATAATTAGAACTTACTATACAAAAATAACAATTATTGGTAACAAAAAGCATTTGAACTGCAAATACAAATTTTTATACAGAACACCCAAGATATAAAATTTCCCTAGAAAGTACATGACACAAAAAGATTAATAAATTTGGAATCATATTTTTCTGACTTTTCTAGGATTTATTAAGTATTTATCAAGAAAATAGCCATTTTACTATTTAATTATAAACTCTACAGAAAAGTACATCAAATATGACATGCAACAATTTTATACCATAGATCTGGTCCCAAAGAGTCTATAGAAATTTGTTTCATCAAATTTGGAGCTAAAATGAGCAAGTTACAATTTTTTTCTAAAGCATTTATACATTTTCTGAAAAATCATTTCCAAAAATCCTTTTTAAATCCAGTCGCTGAACGGCTAGACGCACCCGGCGATCTACACACGCGCGCGCACACAGAGACAGACAGGCGGGCCCGCGGGTCAACCGGGTCCCACGCGTCAGCCGCTCCGAGTCAAGGAGGGCGCTGACCGCGCGGATCTCGACGACGGCGAGGTCGCCGGCGACGAGGTCACCACCGTCGTGATCCTCAAGGCGAGGCGGTCCCGTTGAGATCATTGGCATGACCGGAGGAGCTCGAAATCGAGCTTGCCACCGGCCATGGCGGCTCGGCGGCGCTGCTCACCGGCGGGAGCTCCTCTCCGGCCACGGGGCGGCACGGGAGATGGTGTCCGAGCACCGGGAGGAGGAGGCGAACAAGATGCTCGCGCGAGTGAGGGAAAAGAAGAGGCGGAGGCGGGGTTTCCACGGAGCGGAGAACCACGGTGAGCTCGGCCGGAACTCCGGCGAGCGATTGGCGGGGCTGTGGAGCTTACCGCGGGAGATGGAGGTGAGCACGGGGTGCGCCAGAGAGAGAGGAAGCTCGTGGCGAGATGGAGAGGTCTGCGGTGGCCGGAGCTCGTCGGAACGCGCGCGTCCGGCGAGCGCGTGCGGTGGCGGAGGCGGAAACGGCAGCTGCGCTCGGTGAACAAGCGAGGAGGCAGAGCGGAGGGAGGAATGGCGAGGCGCTGCGCGGGGGGGGGGGGTTAAGGCGTGGGCGCTCGCGCTGGTGGGGGCGACCGAGCGCCACCCGGCCGCTGTGGCCGGCATGCGGCCGCCACGCGGCGTGCGTGCTCTGCCGGAGCGCCAGCGCGCGCGGGCGAGGGCGCGGGCGGAGGAGGGAGACGACCGGCTGGGCCTGGGCCGAGGCGGGGCAGCGCGGGCGCGCGCGCGCGCGGTGAGGCGGGCCGACTCTGGCTCTGGGCCGAATCGGTGGCGGTGGCCCGCGAGGAAAAGAAATGAAATTTTTGATTTTCGATTTTCAAATTTAAATGCATTTCAAACTTCAAACCTAATTTTGAACAAGAAGAAAGTATTTTATGGATTTGGCCCAAAAATAAAAGTTGCTCAAAATTGAATTCTCTACAACTTTGATTAAGGGGCCATCTCAAAATTCTTAATAGATTTTAAATGACAAAATAAAAGCTAAATTAGGGAATAATTTTGAATATTTTTCATAATTATTTTTGAACAAGTTTTTGACAAAATTTGAGCTCCAAAATTTGAACTAAAGTTCCAAGTGATGTAAGAATTATGGTTGCAAGGCTTTTGATATAATGTGATTATCATATTATTATAGTCCATTAAATATAGCATGTTTAAGCTTTTATTTTAATCGAATTATACCATTATCATACATGATTATAATGATATGAATGCTATGCAATATGATTGCCATGCAAAAATGCATTGCTTAACACCGGAGTGTTACACTAATATTATGAACTCTAAATGACTTCAAATTGAAAAGTTTTGAATACAAAATTTGTTCAACTCATCAATATCTACAATTGCTATTTTGGTCAACTTTCCATTTGAGATAGTTTGGATAGTTCAAATTTATGATTTTTAAATTTTGATGCCTACAAACTAGTTTTCGGAACCCTAGATTGTCTTAAATTGAAAAGTTTTGAATACCAAGTTTGTTCAGCTCGTCAAGATCTACAATCCTTATATAGGACATTTTTTCATTTGAGAAAGTTTGAATAAAATGTAGTTTAAAATTTCACAAGTGTGTGACATAGTTTTAGAAAAGTCTATGTGAGATTCAGGAATTTATGACTAGTGTTTGATAAAACTTTCTCAAATGGGAAAATGAGCTATGTAATAATTGTAGATCTTGCTGAGATGATCAAACTTGGTATTCAGAGTTCTTTCATCTGAGGTCATTTAGTGACTCATTTGAGCAAGTTTGACCAAGTCAAATTTGGTCAAATAAAAAAACAACACTTTGACTCTAGTATTATGAACTCTAAATGACTTCAAATTGAAACGTTTTGAATACCACGTTTGTTCAACTCATCAAGATCTACAATTGTTGTTTTTGTCAACTTTCCATTTGAGATAGTTTGGACGGTTCAAATTTATGATTTTTAAATTTCGATGCCTATAAACTAGTTTTCGGAACCTTAGATTGTCTCAAATTGAAAAGTTTTGAACACCAAGTTTGTTCAGCTCATCAAGATATACAATCCTTATGTAGGCTATTTTTCCATTTGAGAAAGTTTGAACAAAATGTAGTTCAAATTTCACAAGTGTGTGACATAGTTTTAGAAAGTCTATATGAGATTCAAGAATTTGTGACTAGTGTTTTATAAAACTTTCTCAAATGGGAAAATGAGCTATGTAACAATTGTAGATCTTGCTGAGATGATCAAACTTGGTATTCAGAGTTTTTTCATCTGAGGTCATTTAGTGTCTCATTTGAGCAAGTTTGACCAAGTCAAATTTGGTCAAATAAAAAAACAACACTTTGACTCTAGTATTATGAACTCTAAATGACTTCAAATTGAAACGTTTTGAGTACCAAGTTTGTTCAACTCATCAAGATATACAATTGTTGTTTTGGTCAACTTTCCATTTGAGATAGTTTGGATGGTTCAAAATTATGATTTTTAAATTTCGATGCCTATAAACTAGTTTTCGGAGCCCTAGATTGTCTTAAATTGAAAAGTTTTGAACACCAAGTTTGTTCAGCTCGTCAAGATCTACAATCCTTATATAGGCCATTTTTTCATTTGAGAAAGTTTGAACAAAATATAGTTCAAATTTCACAAGTGTGTGACATAGTTTTAGAAAGTCTATATGAGATTCAGGAATTTGTTACTAGTGTTTTATAAAACTTTCTCAAATGGGAAAATAAGCTATGTAACAACTGTAGATCTTGCTGAGATGATCAAACTTGGTATTCAGAGTTTTTTCATCTGAGGTCATTTAGTGTCTCATTTGAGCAAGTTTGACCAAGTCAAATTTGGTCAAATGAAAAAACAACACTTTGACTCTAATATTATGAACTCTAAATGACTTCAAATTGAAAAGTTTTGAATACAAAGTTTGTTCAACTCATCAATATCTACAATTGTTATTTTGGTCAACTTTCCATTTGAGATAGTTTGAATAGTTCAAATTTATGATTTTTAATTTTTGATGCCTACAAACTAGTTTTCGGAACCCTAGATTGTCTTAAATTGAAACGTTTTGAATACCAAGTTTGTTCAGCTCGTCAAGATCTACAATCCTTATATAGGACATTTTTTCATTTGAGAAAGTTTGAATAAAATGTAGTTTAAAATTTCACAAGTGTGTGACAGTTTTAGAAAAGTCTGTGTGAGATTCAGGAATTTATGACTAGTGTTTAATAAAACTTTCTCAAATGGGAAAATGAGCTATGTAATAATTGTAGAGCTTGCTGAGATGATCAAACTTGGTATTCAGAGTTTTTTCATCTGAGGTCATTTAGTGTCTCATTTGAGCAAGTTTGACCAAGTCAAATTTGGTCAAATAAAAAAACAACACTTTGACTCTAGTATTATGAACTCTAAATGACTTCAAATTGAAATGTTTTGAATACCAAGTTTGTTCAACTCATCAAGATCTACAATTGTTGTTTTTGTCAACTTTCCATTTGAGATAGTTTGGACGGTTCAAATTTATGATTTTTAAATTTCGATGCCTATAAACTAGTTTTCGGAACCCTAGATTGTCTCAAATTGAAAAGTTTTGAACACCAAGTTTGTTCAGCTCATCAAGATATACAATCCTTATGTAGGCTATTTTTTCATTTGAGAAAGTTTGAACAAAATGTAGTTCAAATTTCACAAGTGTGTGACATAGTTTTAAAAAGTCTATATGAGATTCAAGAATTTGTGACTAGTGTTTTATAAAAATTTCTCAAATGGGAAAATGAGCTATGTAACAATTGTAGATCTTGCTGAGATGATCAAACTTGGTAGTCAGAGTTTTTTCATCTGAGGTCATTTAGTGTCTCATTTGAGCAAGTTTGACCAAGTCAAATTTGGTCAAATAAAAAAACAACACTTTGACTCCAGTATTATGAACTCTAAATGACTTCAAATTGAAAAGTTTTGAATACAAAGTTTGTTCAACTCATCAAGATCTACAATTGTTGTGTTGGTCAACTTTCCATTTGAGATAGTTTGAATGGTTCAAAATTATGATTTTTAAATTTTGATGCCTACAAACTAGTTTTCGGAACCCTAGATTGTCTTAAATTGAAAAGTTTTGAATACCAAGTTTGTTTAGCTCGTCAAGATCTACAATCCTTATATAGGCTATTTTTTCATTTGAGAAAGTTTGAACAAAATATAGTTCAAATTTCACAAGTGTGTGACATAGTTTTAGAAAGTCTATATGAGATTCAGGAATTTGTGACTAGTGTTTTATAAAACTTTCTCAAATGGGAAAAGAAGCTATGTAACAACTGTAGATCTTGCTGAGATGATCAAACTTGGTATTCAGAGTTTTTTCATCTGAGGTCATTTAGTGTCTCATTTGAGCAAGTTTGACCAAGTCAAATTTGGTCAAATGAAAAAACAACACTTTGACTCTAATATTATGAACTCTAAATGACTTCAAATTGAAAAGTTTTGAATACAAAGTTTGTTCAACTCATCAATATCTACAATTGTTATTTTGGTCAACTTTCCATTTGAGATAGTTTGGATAGTTCAAATTTATGATTTTTAATTTTTGATGCCTACAAACTAGTTTTCGGAACCCTAGATTGTCTTAAATTGAAAAGTTTTGAATACCAAGTTTGTTCAGCTCGTCAAGATCTACAATCCTTATATAGGACATTTTTTCATTTGAGAAAGTTTGAATAAAATATAGTTTAAAATTTCACAAGTGTGTGACATAGTTTGAGAAAAGTCTACGTGAGATTCAGGAATTTATGACTAGTGTTTGATAAAACTTTCTCAAATGGGAAAATGAGCTATGTAATAATTGTAGATCTTGCTGAGATGATCAAACTTGGTATTCAGAGTTTTTTCATCTGAGGTCATTTAGTGTCTCATTTGAGCAAGTTTGACCAAGTCAAATTTGGTCAAATAAAAAAACAACACTTTGACTCTAGTATTATGAACTCTAAATGACTTCAAATTGAAACGTTTTGAATACCAAGTTTGTTCCACTCATCAAGATCTACAATTTTTGTTTTTGTCAACTTTCCATTTGAGATAGTTTGGACGGTTCAAATTTATGATTTTTAAATTTCGATGCCTATAAACTAGTTTTCGGAACCCTAGATTGTCTCAAATTGAAAAGTTTTGAACACCAAGTTTGTTCAGCTCATCAAGATATACAATCCTTATGTAGGCTATTTTTTCATTTAAGAAAGTTTGAATAAAATGTAGTTCAAATTTCACAAGTGTGTAACATAGTTTTAGAAAGTCTATATGAGATTCAAGAATTTGTGACTAGTGTTTTATAAAACTTTCTCAAATGGGAAAATGAGCTATGTAACAATTGTAGATCTTGCTGAGATGATCAAACTTGGTATTCAGAGTTTTTTCATCTGAGGTCATTTAGTGTCTCATTTGAGCAAGTTTGACCAAGTCAAATTTGGTCAAATAAAAAAACAACACTTTGACTCCAGTATTATGAACTCTAAATGACTTCAAATTGAAAAGTTTTGAATACAAAGTTTGTTCAACTCATCAAGATCTACAATTGTTGTTTTGGTCAACTTTCCATTTGAGATAGTTTGGATGGTTCAAAATTATGATTTTTAAATTTTGATGCCTACAAACTAGTTTTCGGAACCCTAGATTGTCTTAAATTGAAAAGTTTTGAATACCAAGTTTGTTTAGCTCGTCAAGATCTACAATCCTTATATAGGCCATTTTTTTATTTGAGAAAGTTTGAACAAAATATAGTTTAAATTTCACAAGTGTGTGACATAGTTTTTGAAAGTCTATATGAGATTCAGGAATTTGTGACTAGTGTTTTATAAAACTTTCTCAAATGGGAAAATAAGCTATGTAACAACTGTAGATCTTGCTGAGATGATCAAACTTGGTATTCAGAGTTTTTTCATCTGAGGTCATTTAGTGTCTCATTTGAGCAAGTTTGACCAAGTCAAATTTGGTCAAATGAAAAAACAACACTTTGACTCTAATATTATGAACTCTAAATGACTTCAAATTGAAAAGTTTTGAATACAAAGTTTGTTCAACTCATCAATATCTACAATTGTTATTTTGGTCAACTTTCCATTTGAGATAGTTTGGATAGTTCAAATTTATGATTTTTAATTTTTGATGCCTACAAACTAGTTTTCGGAACCCTAGATTGTCTTAAATTGAAAAGTTTTGAATACCAAGTTTGTTCAGCTCGTCAAGATCTACAATCCTTATATAGGACATTTTTTATTTGAGAAAGTTTGAATAAAATATAGTTTAAAATTTCACAAGTGTGTGACATAGTTTGAGAAAAGTCTATGTGAGATTCAGGAATTTATGACTAGTGTTTGATAAAACTTTCTCAAATGGGAAAATGAGCTATGTAATAATTGTAGATCTTGCTGAGATGATCAAACTTGGTATTCAGAGTTTTTTCATCTGAGGTCATTTAGTGTCTCATTTGAGCAAGTTTGACCAAGTCAAATTTGGTCAAATAAAAAAACAACACTTTGACTATAGTATTATGAACTCTAAATGACTTCAAATTGAAACGTTTTGAATACCAAGTTTGTTCCACTCATCAAGATCTACAATTTTTGTTTTTGTCAACTTTCCATTTGAGATAGTTTGGACGGTTCAAATTTATGATTTTTAAATTTTGATGCCTATAAACTAGTTTTCGGAACCGTAGATTGTCTCAAATTGAAAAGTTTTGAACACCAAGTTTGTTCAGCTCATCAAGATATACAATCCTTATGTAGGCTATTTTTTCATTTAAGAAAGTTTGAACAAAATGTAGTTCAAATTTCACAAGTGTGTGACATAGTTTTAGAAAGTCTATATGAGATTCAAGAATTTGTGACTAGTGTTTTATAAAACTTTCTCAAATGGGAAAATGAGCTATGTAACAATTGTAGATCTTGCTGAGATGATCAAACTTGGTATTCAGAGTTTTTTCATCTGAGGTCATTTAGTGTCTCATTTGAGCAAGTTTGACCAAGTCAAATTTGGTCAAATAAAAAAACAACACTTTGACTCTAGTATTATGAACTTTAAATGACTTCAAATTGAAACGTTTTGAATACCAAGTTTGTTCAACTCATCAAGATATACAATTGTTGTTTTGGTCAACTTTCCATTTGATATAGTTTGGATGGTTCAAAATTATGATTTTTAAATTTCGATGCCTATAAACTAGTTTTCGGAGCCCTAGATTGTCTTAAATTGAAAAGTTTTGAACACCAAGTTTGTTCAGCTCGTCAAGATCTACAATCCTTATATAGGCCATTTTTTCATTTGAGAAAGTTTGAACAAAATATAGTTCAAATTTCACAAGTGTGTGACATAGTTTTAGAAAGTCTATATGAGATTCAGGAATTTGTGACTAGTGTTTTATAAAACTTTCTCAAATGGGAAAATAAGCTATGTAACAACTGTAGATCTTGCTGAGATGATCAAACTTGGTATTTAGAGTTTTTTCATCTGAGGTCATTTAGTGTCTCATTTGAGCAAGTTTGACCAAGTCAAATTTGGTCAAATGAAAAAACAACACTTTGACTCTAATATTATGAACTCTAAATGACTTCAAATTGAAAAGTTTTGAATACAAAGTTTGTTCAACTCATCAATATCTACAATTGTTATTTTGGTCAACTTTCCATTTGAGATAGTTTGGATAGTTCAAATTTATGATTTTTAATTTTTGATGCCTACAAACTAGTTTTCGGAACCCTAGATTGTCTTAAATTGAAAAGTTTTGAATACCAAGTTTGTTCAGCTCGTCAAGATCTACAATCCTTATATAGGACATTTTTTCATTTGAGAAAGTTTGAATAAAATGTAGTTTAAAATTTCACAAGTGTGTGACATAGTTTTAGAAAAGTTTATGTGAGATTCAGGAATTTATGATTAGTGTTTGATAAAACTTTCTCAAATGGGAAAATAAGCTATGTAACAACTGTAGATCTTGCTGAGTTGATCAAACTTGGTATTCAGAGTTTTTTCATCTGAGGTCATTTAGTGTCTCATTTGAGCAAGTTTGACCAAGTCAAATTTGGTCAAGTGAAAAAACAACACGTTGACTCTAATATTATGAACTCTAAATGACTTCAAATTGAAAAGTTTTTATACAAAGTTTGTTCAACTCATCAAGATCTACAATTGTTATTTTGGTCAACTTTCCATTTGAGATAGTTTGGATAGTTCAAATTTATGATTTTTAAATTTTATTGCCTATAAACTAGTTTTCGGAACCCTAGATTGTCTTAAATTGAAAAGTTTTAAATACCAAGTTTGTTCAGCTCGTCAAGATCTACAATACTTATATAGGCCATTTTTTCATTTGAGAAAGTTTGAATAAAATGTAGTTTAAAATTTCACAAGTGTGTGACATAGTTTTAGAAAAGTCTATGTGAGATTCAAGAATTTATGATTAGTGTTTGATAAAACTTTCTCAAATGGGAAAATGAGCTATGTAACAATTGTAAATCTTGCTGAGATGATCAAACTTGGTATTCAGAGTTTTTTCATCTAAGGTCATTTAGTTTCTCATTTGAGCAGGTTTGACCAAGTCAAATTTGGTCAAATGAAAAAACAACACTTTGACTCTAGTATTATGAACTCTAAATGACTTCAAATTGAAAAGTTTTGAATACAAATTTTGTTCAACCCATCAAGATATACAATTGTTGTTTTGGTCAACTTTCCATTTGAGATAGTTTGGATGGTTCAAATTTATGATTTTTAAATTTTGATGCCTACAAACTAGTTTTCGGAACCCTAGATTATCTCAAATTGAAAAGTTTTGAATACCAAGTTTGTTCAGCTCGTCAAGATCTACAATCCTTATATAGGCCATTTTTTCATTTGAGAAAGTTTAAACAAAATGTAGTTCAAATTTCACAAATGTGTGATATAGTTTTAGAAAGTCTATGAGATTCAAGATTTTGTGACTAGTGTTTGATAAAACATTCTCAAATGGGAAAATGAGATATGTAAAAATTGTAGATCTTCGTGAGAGGATCAAACTTGGTATTCAGAGTTTTTTCATCTGAGGTCATTTAGTGTCTCATTTGAGCAAGTTTGACCAAGTCAAATTTGGTCAAATGAAAAGCAACACTTTGACTCTAGTATTATGAACTCTAAATGACTTCAAATTGAAAAGTTTTGAATACCAAGTTTGTTCAACTCATCAAGATCTACAATTGTTGTTTTGGTCAACTTTCCATTTGAGATAGTTTGGATAGTTCAAATTTGTGATTTTTAAATTTCTCCATTCAAGGTCGTTTGAATAATATCCGGATAATATCCGTTTCAATAATATCCGGATATATCCGATACTTAACCGGATTATCCGATATCCGCCGGATATCGATGATATTACATCCGTATTTGATATCCACCTAAGATATCCGTTTTATTATCCGTATCCGAAAAAATACGGATATCCAAGTAACTATCCAGATAAGTGTTCATATTTGTTCGGTCGAACGGACGATCGAATAAATATCCGTACCATTTTCATCCCTGTGCATAGGCGAAGCTGTGCTATATGGAATAGAACTTACTGTCGGTCGTGAGTCGGGCCGAGCTCTACTCTGCTTTCCACGTTCGTGGTATTTGATGTCAAGGTGACGACATCCTTTCCCACATCTCTACTACTTAAAACATTTAAATTGAAATCGTCAACAACACTTCAACGTGCCTGTGACTTCCCGCATAGACTTCAAAAACACCTCCCCCACCTCCTATCCAAAACCGGAAATCGACTCCCCCACCGCAACTCTGTAACACCCTTTGTTTTGCATCATAATAAAAACCACTAAAATTTGAACTTTTTCAAAACTACAACAAATTAAAACCTGACTAGTTTAATTTATACCAAACCCTTTTCAAAAATCTTTTCCAAAAGACTTGCATCAAAACTCACCATATGCACTCAAAATGTTTGGAATGTTTGAATTGCTTGTTTGAATATTTGTATGAATTGTTTGCCCTGGAATTTATTGGCACCAAATATCCCTCCTTGATTTATCTCTCCAAAACTCCTTGATCAATTGCCTTGAAAGCAACTGTAACAGAACCGACCAAATTATAAGAGCACAAGTACGAAAACAAGCACCGAAGCGCTCAAATTTTCAAACTTGAGCCCATATAATCCCGGTAGTCAATCGAAATCACGAAGGATTTCAAACCAAACTGCTTACAACCAGGATCGCATCATTCAACATACAACATCATACGATACATTTCACAAGTAGTCCAGAAATAAGTTTACACCACGGAGTAGCAAATATTACAAACCAAGTTTGAAAGTAGCGGAAGCATAACACACACTAGTTAATTAAATACTGCCAGTCTGGATGATCGACAACCCGCAAAAGCATGAGGAAAGTACATAAAGATGATCACGCCCTTGTGATCTAGTCATCGTCACCCACAGGGTGGAGACACGTCTTGCAGAATCCCTGATAAAGCATGTCATCTGCAACAGGAGGGAATAAACCCTGAGTACTGGAATGTACTCAGCTAGACTTACCCGTCGAAAACCAGAAATAAAGTGACACCAAGGATTATGCAAGGCTTACACAAGAGGCTAGCTGACATAACATTTTGCATAAAGGCATAAGTAATTTAAACTCTTGTAGCCTGTACTAGCAGTTATTTTTAGCATTTACCTGTCATCTATCTTAGCACCTGTACTAAACATGCACTTGATTATAATCAAACAATTATCATCATTATATCCAGAGCATTTATGAATTGTGGCAACATTGTATCATTCCCTTAACCACCAGTTTATTTAATGAGATCTACGTTGCCGCTGCTCAAGTCAAGTGCTCACTAACCGGGAGCGACGGCGATTCGAATCGAATTCCTATCCAGCTGGAGGGGTATTTCTAACACTCACCGAGTCACGCCTGGCGAAGGCTGCTCAGGTCATCTTTTGTACAGTTCAGGAATCGCGGGCCCGAATAATGTCGCGTCCCCAAGGGCGACACTCTGCCAGGTGATAGGGACTCTAACCCCCCTTGGTCTCACGCCAATGTCCCCAAGCACATCCTTTCTCTCCTCCAAGATGCAACCTACCATTCGATTCCCGGCCTGAACCATACTACTCGACTTCGCGGTCGGAACGACTTATCCGGCCAACTAAGTGTCAGACTGCGTTCAACATGACTCAAGGACGTACAGCGAATCGGTCCTTAAACGACTCAGACGGGCATAGCTCCACACCCAAGACGTGAAGTGTCTTGCGGCTGTACTATCGAACTCCCGCCCGGTCTCAATTTCATTTTTAAGCATGGTTCCATCCACGATAGCCATAAAGCCACTCGTGACTCCTTCCTACATCTCGCGGATGACCGGAAATCACCCGACTTCTACCGTACTAAGCAGGGCTAAGCATTGACACGTGCCTAAATCTAAAATAGGATTAAGTACGATATCTGGACAAGGACAGGTGTAATGCAACAAGTGTTTTCATATAACTCCTATAACTTAATGCAGTAAACAATTAAAAGTACTCCAGATTAATTTATAAAACAGTAGGTTCAGCATGCACCGGGGCTTGCCTTTCAGAAAGGTTGCAGGCCTGTGGTCCGGGCACTCAAGAAGGTCTTCAGCGACGTCTCCTTCGCCGACTGGTTCCTCGGGCTCCTGCTGCTCCTGGTTCTCCTTCGGAATTACAGGCTCGAATTCGAGGAGTGTCACCCCCTCCGGTGCACCTATTGCATGAATGCACAATAAATATAATGGATGCATAAATGGGTGCAACATGCTCGGAATGAAATGCATTTCAGAATAAAATACTCTATTCAAGTTATTTTACTAGTACGTGCAAATCTCTTTTCCGGTGGAGAAATACTTACCTAAGCTACTTAACCTAAGATAAAGTTGCTCATCCTCAGTTAAGGCCCTAACACCTAACAATTACAAAAGTAGCATGTCTTAGGATATCTCACCATAACAATCAGCAAAACACCACAGTAAGCATTCTGGACAGCAGCTCCGTGTTTTTATCACAACTGGAGATTTATAATTTCAAAAGATATGATCTAAGACAATCTGGAAAGCCTAAGAAATGCACTACAATTCATTTTCAGACCTCAACTCCAAACTCCTAAGTTTTCCATGTCAAACTTCACAAGTTCCAGAATCTGTCCTCTCCAAAACAGAGAGTAGCAGATTTTGAACTGCCACAAGAAACAACAGTAACTCTCAAACTACTAAGTCAAACGCTTCCAAATTTTAACACAAGCTAGTTCATCAAGTTTACTCCAACTTTGGTATTTACAGGTTGTCCAGCAACCAATTTTATCAAAGCCAAATTTAGAATTACTACTTAGCTGTCCAGAAAACCTAAATTACAAAGGTTAAATATTTATTGAGGTGGCAAACATTCTCTAAAACCAAACTAATGCTACTACCAGTTCACAAATATCACAAAGACACCAGAAAGTAAGGTGTGCCCACCTAAAACATTTATTTAAACCCATTTCTTAATTTACTTAAGTAATTAAGTGGAATTTTAAACATAAATATAAACTGCTCCTAAAATTCTACAAAAATTACAGGGAACTCTCTGACCCAAAAAGAGACCACATTAAAAATTTGAACAAGTTTTATTCAAAGAAACTCCCTACACAAAATTCACAAGCTAATAAGGCTGATTTTTGCATAATTAGGAAACCTTATTGAAAAGTGTCAAACAACAGATTTCGTATTTTTCTTAGACAGTCTAGGGTACCAAGACATTCTCCAAAAAGTTATATGAACATTGCACATGTAGAAAAATTACAAAAATTCATTTAAGTATTTCCTAGAATAACAAGATAGCATTATAACTTGGAAATTAATTAAGCACTGATGCCCAAATTTTTACCAGAGCTAGGACTAGCATAGAGTAACCTACCCATCAAATTTTATGATTTATGGAACAATACAGCTCAAGTTATAAATTTAACAAATTTGCATGCATTCCAAAACACATTTAAAGGATCTATTAATTTCTCCGAAAAATTAAACATCACATTCCAGATTTATATTTTTCTAAAATACTACACATCATGTGGACCCTAATAAAATTTATCTCATGATTTTTGGATCATTAAAACCCTAGATCTATATTTTTCCAACTTGTACAAAAATCAGTGACAAAATAATAAAAATGAATTTCGTTTCAGACGAACTGGGCCGGCCCGGAAAACTCGGCCCACGACTCGCGCGCGCGCGGCCTGCTCGGCCGTCCCGCCCGCGCTTGGCAACTGACAGGCGGGCCCCCGCAGTCAGGGACAGAGGAACAGGGGAGGCGGAGACCCGCGAGCTCCGACGAGCTCGAGCTCGCCGGAGAAGGGCTCGCTCGGCCAATCGGACACCGCCTCGTGTTCTCCGTCACCCGGTGCGTCGATTGGTGCTCGTGGAACGGATGGGGATGGGGTGGAAGGGGCTTGTCACCGCGAGCGGCGGCCGGTGATGTCCGGTGGCGGCGCACCGTCGCCGGTGAGGATACACGGTGCGGTCTAGGCTCGGTACGAGCTTCACCGAAGCTAGGCGGATCCATTTTGCTAGGAAGGGAGGGTGGAGAGAGACCCGAAGCACCCCGACCACGGTGAGGTCCCATGGCGGGCTCCGGCGACCTCTCGGAGGCGGGGAAGAAAGCAATGCGGCTCACCTTGAGTCAAATTGCTGGCTTCGGTGGGTCAGGGAGATGGAGGGTGGTGAGGCGGAGGGAGTGGCGAGGTCTGGTGGACTGCGATGCGGTGGTGAGCGGGCACGAGCTCGCCGGAGAGGGGCGGCAATGGCGGCTCAGTTTTCTTTGTGTCGAAGCCGAATGAGGGAGGGAGAGGAACTGGGGCAGCTCTGGTGCGGCGTGGCGACCTTGTAGGTTCGGTGGACTGACCAGTGGGACCACGGCCGGCGCATGGCCGCCACCGAGCCCCCACGCGTCGCCGCGGCCCTGCCTCCGGTCGGCCACGACAGACGACGAAGTCGGGTTCGACTGAATGAAGTCTGTCATTCGATGACTGACAGCGTGATTTCAACGAAGAATATCTCCTAAACCAGCTCGAGTTAGTCGAAGATGATTACACCAATTTTGTAGAGCTACATGAGGTCTACAAGTTTGTCAATTGGAGTTTGGGCTGGTTCGGCCTATATTTGAAACTACAGAGCTCCAAAGTGGTGCTTGATGAAACTGAAACTTAGTTTCAGTCACTATGCCGACTGAAACTCTAACTTCAAGACATTATATCTCCTAAACTATTGAGAACCAGGTGATGATGATATTGACAAAGTTGTAGAGCTATGTGTGGACAACAACTTTGTCAATTGGCTCAAAGACTGGTTTGGCCTAGTTGGTGAGTTACAAGTTGCTAAAGTGAGGTACAGTGAAACTGAAAAGTCCAATTTCCAGACTTAGAATTTTTCTAAGTGTTGATTCCCACTCAAGCTGACTTGTGGGCCATTTTTGAGCATGCTCTGGTCATTTTCATGAGATGGCCACATTAGAACTTTTGTTCCTCATGAAATTCTCTACAACTTTGCTTAAGGGTGCTCTTCCATGCAAGGTCTCTAAATTAGACTTTTTAATTGGTCAAACTAGGGCCTTCTAGGGTCAAAGGGTGGTCAAACTTCTCTTGGAGGGCAATTTAGTAATTTTGGTCAACATGAACCTTGTTCCAAATGTTACCCTAAGTATAACTAAGGTGTTGAAGGTGGTCATGATTGGCAACCTTACCTTTTTGTTACACCAACTATCAAGTACTTCATGAAATAAATCAAACAACCCTAAAATAATCACATGTGTTGCATCACATAAAATAACAAACATGAATGATGCATGCTTATGCCTATGCCATGCAAATGCAATGCAATTAAGGACTAAACACTTGAAGTGTTACAGCCCTCCCCCCTTATAAAAATCTCGTCCCGAGATTTGGAAAGCGTACCATTTTTCATAGAATTCCTTATAACCATCCCGCAAATAGTCCTCCCGTTCCCACGTAGCATCACTCTCACTTCCCTGATTACTCCACATCACTTTGTACCACTTAACCACTTTATTTCTAGTTACTCGTTCCTGAGTATCGATCACTCGGACTGGCTTTTCTTCATAGGTTAGGTCGGATTCCAGCCTGATATCACCTAAAGGAACTTGTTCCTCAGGAACTCGAAGACACTTTTTAAGCTGAGATACATGGAAGACGTTGAATATGGCACTCATTTCAGGAGGCAACTGGATTTTGTATGCAACAGCTCCACTCTTGCCTATGATCTGGAAAGGACCCACGTATCTTGGTGCAAGTTTCCGCTTAACACCAAAACGTTGGACACTCTTCATTGGAGAAACTTTCAAATAAACGAAGTCTCCAACTTCAAATTCGAGTGGTTTTCTACGACGATCCGCATAGCTTTTCTGTCTCGCTTGTGCTGCAGCCATGTGTTTCTGGATGGTACGGACTTGTTCCTCGGCTTCCTGGACAAAATCAATGCCATAATACCTTCTTTCCCCAGCTTCTACCCAGTTTAGTGGAGTTCGACACTTTCGACCGTACAAAGCTTCGAATGGGGCCATCTTAATACTCTCTTGATAACTATTATTGTACGAGAATTCGGCTAAAGGTAACCATTTTTCCCAAGAACCCTTGGATGAAATGACGCATGCTCGCAACAGATCTTCCAAGATTTGGTTAATTCGTTCTGTCTGTCCCGATGTCTGGGGGTGATAAGCAGAGCTTCTCACTAACTTGGTTCCCAGAAGGTGATGCAAATGCTCCCAAAAGCGAGCAGTGAACTGGGGACCACGATCAGAAACGATAGTACGAGGTATCCCATGAACCCGGACTATCTGATTGAAGTACAACTCAGCATAGTCAGTGGGACGATAGTCCACTCTCACTGGGATGAAGTGAGCTGATTTGGTCAAACGATCAACAATTAACCAAATAGAGTTATGATTTTTGACAGTAGGATGAAGTCCGACAATGAAATCCATACTTATCTCTTCCCATTTCCAGCCTTGAATGGAAAGTGGCTGAAGTAGCCCAGCTTTCATGTGCACAGCTTTAACTCTGCAACAGGTGTCACATCTAGCAACATATGCAGCTATCTCTTTCCGCATCTTGGTCCACCAATAAAGTGGCTTCAAATCATAATACATCTTATTGCTGCCAGGATGGATGGACAACTTAGAGGAGTGTGCTTCAGACATAATATCATTTCGAAGCTCTCGGTCCTTAGGCACAACTAACCTATCCTTGAACCATAGTACACCCTCTTCATCTATCCTGAACTGTGTAGTTTCTTGCTCTTTCATCTTACGCTTGATGTGGAATATACCAGGGTCAGTCTTTTGGAGCTCAATAATTCTGCTTTTGAGAGTACAACTGACAGTGATGTTGTACAAGACTGCTGGATGTAGAAGGCGAGATCGGTGAAAATCAGTTTCAACTAAGGAATGGCAATGAGACTTACGGCTTAAAGCATCCGCAACTACATTTGCCTTTCCTGGATGATAGTGCACTTGAAGGTTATAATCTTTAATCAACTCGAGCCATCTTCTTTGACGCATATTTAACTCGGGTTGGGTGAAGATGTATTTGAGGCTTTTATGGTCTGTGTAGATATTGCAGACATTTCCCAGCAGATAATGTCGCCATACTTTCAAAGCATGAACAACTGCAGCTAGTTCTAAGTCATGCGTTGGATAATTCACCTCATGCTTCCGAAGTTGTCGAGAAGTATATGCAATTACTCGGCCTTCCTGCATCAACACACCTCCCAAACCTATGCCTGAGACATCACAATAAACATCAAATGGTTTCTCGATATTCGGTTGTGCCAAAACCGGAGCCGAGGTTAGGAGGGTTCGCAGTTGGTGAAAAGCCGCATCACACTCAGGAGTCCAGACAAACCTGGTGTCTTTCTGCAGCAACCGAGTCATTGGTTTGGCTATTTTGGAGAAATCCGGGATGAAGCGACGATAATAGCCAGCCAAACCAAGAAAACTTCGGACCTCGTGAACCGAGATAGGAGTCTTCCAGTTTAGTACTTCCTGTACCTTGGCGGGATCCACCATAATTCCTCCATCGGACAACACATGCCCAAGGAAAGGTACTTCACGAAGCCAGAATTCGCACTTACTGAACTTTGCATATAGTTGATGTTCACGCAGTCTTGTGAGGACTATACGCAGATGTTCAGCGTGATCCTCCTCATTCCCAGAATATACCAAGATGTCATCAATAAATACCACCACAAACTTGTCCAATTCAGGCATAAACACCGAATTCATCAAGTACATGAAGTGTGCGGGGGCATTTGTCAAGCCGAAAGACATAACAAGATACTCATAAAGACCGTATCTGGTAGAAAAGGCTGTCTTTGGAACATCTTCCGGGCGAATTTTAATTTGATGGTAGCCCGATCTTAGATCGATCTTGGAGAAAACTTTAGCTTTAGACAACTGATCGAACAAGATGTCGATTCGCGGTAGAGGGTACTTATTTTTGACAGTGACTGCATTGAGAGGTCTATAATCTACGCACATCCGCAACGACTGATCCTTCTTCTTTACAAAGATAGCAGGACATCCCCACGGCGATGAGCTAGGACGAATCAACCCTTTCTTCAAAAGTTCATTCAATTGCACCTTAAGTTCAGCTAATTCATTTGGAGGCATCCTATAGGGTCTCCTAGAGATGGGTGCGGTGCCAGGCAACAACTCGATTTTAAACTCCACATCCCGATCCGGAGGGAGTCCCGGCAAATCATCGGGAAAAACGTCCGGAAATTCATTCACTACGGAAATTTCAGCCAACGCCTTTGCTTGCACAGCATGAATTTCCCCCGACAATTCAACCTTTCTGGGAAGTTGTACTAGAAAACCTTTTTGATCTGTAGGATCTCTGAGCATAACTACCCGAGCGGATGTGTCAATGAGTACCCCATTCTGACTCATCCAATTCATGCCCAAGATAACATCTATGTCTAAACCAGGTAAAACCAATAGGGCAAGCGAATAACTTCGCCCTTCTATCTCAAACTCAAGGTTCCCCACTACTTTGTTTGTGGAAATATTCCCACTTGCAGCACTAATACAATAACCCACACCTTCAACAGTATGCAACTTATGTGCAAATTTGGATGCAAACTTAGGACTGATAAAGGAATGCGAAGCACCTGAATCAAAAAGTACCACTGCGGGGTGTTGGTCAACTAGAAACTTACCAGCGGTGACCACATCACCAGATGGAATTTCCTCAATGCTGTTATAATGGGCGTGACCTTGACGGCCACCTTGGTTGACATTCTTCTTGGGGTAAGGACAATTCCTGGACCAATGGTCTGGCTTGTTGCAGTTCCAGCAAGGCATATTGCTAGGAGGAACACTAGAGCTGCTCTGTCCAGAAGTCCCCTTTGGCAGAGCTACGGTATAAGCCTTACGGAACCCTGTTTTTGCAGCAGGCTTCTTCTGCGGCGGACGGAACTTTGTATTCTGAGCAGGTGGGCGAGGGGAAGACCTCGGTGCCGCTGAGGCCCTTGACTGAGAAGCACTTGCCTCAAGGGCCCTTTTACGGCTCTTAGAGGCAGAATAAATAGTATTGTTGTTCTCCTGGGTCAAAGCATCGCTGATGAAATCATTGAAAGTAGTACATTTGCTAGTGCCCATAGTTTTCATCAGTTTTGGGCCGAGGCCCCTTTTAAAGCTAGCAATCTTTTTGGCATCGGTATCCACAAACTCCGTGGCATACCTTGCCAGGTTGTTGAAGGACTGCAAGTATTCAGTCAGACTTTTGTTTCCTTGCGACAGCCTCATAAACTCTGTATGCTTGATTGCCATAAGACCGGGAGGGATATAATTTCCCCGGAATGCCGCCTTAAACTGATCCCAAGCAATCGGGACATTGGCAGGAAGTGTGGAACGATAGTGGCTCCACCAAATACCCGCTGGACCATGCAACTGGTGAGAAGCATATTCAGTCTTTAACTCATCAGTCAGGCGAAGCAGACGAAACTTTTGCTCAATAGTATTTAACCACTCATCAGCTTGCAGTGGTTCTTCCGCTTCCTTGAAGAGCGGGGGCTTAGTATCCAGAAAGTCCTTGAAATCACTGTATTGATTGGGTTCTGGGCCCTAGCGGCCAGGACAAGCCTCCCGATTAGCCAGCTGGCGCATAGCATCCGCCAACATGCGCTGCCCTTCGACCACTGTCTGCATCAACTCGGCCGGAGTGGGTGGCGGCGGAGGGGGTGGCTGTTCCTCATCCTCATTGCCACGACCCCGACGAAGATTGTACGACATCTGCAAAATGCATAGCCAATGAGCACTGGCGATGTGGGAAACTTGTAGATGAATTATTGTAAATATGTCAAACTGACTTCATGAAATAGACTTCTCATAATAATTAAGGCACAATAATTTACCACAACCGCACTATCCATTCAAGCGCATCATTTGACGAGATCATACTTGGTAATCCAACAAGATGCTCTTTGATGAAGGCTTACTCACAGGGAGCACACGGTTACCGGACCGTTTACGTTGCTATCTACGTGATTTTTGACCTTTTGCACGGTACTTGGATTCGATCTCAAGATTTTTAGTTGACTGTGAAAGGCTACTTCAAACTGACCACAAAGAGACTTCTCAATGAAGAGTTTCATGGTGGATCATGACTAGCCACCTCGATACCTGCGCGTGCCAAGCAGCACAGCCTTATGTCGCGCGCCATAGGAGGCCCTCGGTCTCGTCGCGGCACCGAAGGGTGCTAATCGTGACACCATCATCGAACGCAACATAATAAGACATCAAGTTGTGATCGAAATTAACAGGTTCAAACTACATTCAGGAAACATACGGTTCAACCTTACATCCCAAAGTCGAGTTTATTACAAGGCCTCACTCCTTCACAGGGAGAGCCCAAAAGACGATCCTAACATTAAAGGCACGTGATGACTACTCTAAGCATCATCCTCCGAGTCGGTGTCATGGATCTCCCCGCCGTCCTCATCACTGACAGGCTCTAACTCCTCGTCTTCTTCTTCTTCTGGCTCTTCCTCTGGTGCTTCTGCAGGTGGGACACCCTGTGGTCCATCAACGTCTACTTCATCATCATCCTCAGCCATGAAGATGCCTGATCCCATATCTTCATCTACATTGTTGTTTCTAGGTAGCAGGGGATTAAGCTCGTTGTTCAGGCGGTGCACTTCTTCATGAAGATTATCGTTGTATTCTTCAGCGTTCTCCAACTGTTGCTCGAGCTCAAACTGGCGAGCTCTCAGAACGTTCTCTTCGTGCCAGGCTTCATCCCTCTGTTCCATCACACGGACCAACATGCGTTGACAGTTGCGGTTTGCCACTGTCAACCTCTGGACTGCAAGCGTTTCTTGATCACGATCATGAATCACTTGTTCCAGTTGTTGCCGTGCTGCATCCCTAGCAGCAGTCACCACTGCCAGCTCTGCCCTCAGCCTTTCCACCTCAGTAGGCTCAGAGCGTGGCTCACGTGGAGCGAGCTGGTGACGCGGTGCCCTGCCCCCAGTGGACTTACGAGCGGTCCTCTTGGTACGTGCCATCTGTAGCAACAAGATAAGATACGACTTAAAGTGAGGATCATTTAGGGGATACGAAATTTACTTTAGTCGGGAGTACAGAAATTTTTAAGGAGGGAGTAAATGATATGTATGATATAATTAAACATGATGCATGCACGTTTCGTACGTCCTCTCACCTTAGTAGAAACCTAGAGTTCTAACGCTAGGCGGTGGCATACATACGTTCTCTCATATAAGCGAAACTATCGGTCTACTCGTTACGCTGTTAGTGTACCTGCAGAAAACTTCATTGCAGCCCAACAATTCCCAATATAAGCACACAAGAAAGCAGTAATTTTAAATACTTTCCATATATACATCCCCAAATGTATATACTTCAGTATCAAGCTACCCGATATAAAGGTTCCCACAATTAAGTGCTTTTACATAGTTACATGGTTTAAACATGTAAAGATGTAAGTCACCACAACTACTCTCCCCTAGACCGCCGGTTGGACGATCATGCTCTCACAACTCACACTTACCAGAGCGTCGAGGTAATTGATCCATACATTACCACCCAAGTGGATGGCATCCATACAATATCACGCCGTATGGACGACGAAATAAAAACAAACAAGGCCCCCAAGTTAGTCTTTATAATAAGCCACCTAAGAGTCCTTATTTGGACTAAGGGATGTGATCACTGGCATACCTAAAAAAATAATTTTTAGTGTTTTAACCCTTTTTCATAATCAAATATTTTTGTTTTTAAATACTCATATGATGTGTTTAATGTTGAATTATGCTCTGGTACCAGCTGTAACAGAACCGACCAAATTATAAGAGCACAAGTACGAAAACAAGCACCGAAGCGCTCAAATTTTCAAACTTGAGCCCATATAATCCCGGTAGTCAATCGAAATCACGAAGGATTTCAAACCAAACTGCTTACAACCAGGATCGCATCATTCAACATACAACATCATACGATACATTTCACAAGTAGTCCAGAAATAAGTTTACACCACGGAGTAGCAAATATTACAAACCAAGTTTGAAAGTAGCGGAAGCATAACACACACTAGTTAATTAAATACTGCCAGTCTGGATGATCGACAACCCGCAAAAGCATGAGGAAAGTACATAAAGATGATCACGCCCTTGTGATCTAGTCATCGTCACCCACAGGGTGGAGACACGTCTTGCAGAATCCCTGATAAAGCATGTCATCTGCAACAGGAGGGAATAAACCCTGAGTACTGGAATGTACTCAGCTAGACTTACCCGTCGAAAACCAGAAATAAAGTGACACCAAGGATTATGCAAGGCTTACACAAGAGGCTAGCTGACATAACATTTTGCATAAAGGCATAAGTAATTTAAACTCTTGTAGCCTGTACTAGCAGTTATTTTTAGCATTTACCTGTCATCTATCTTAGCACCTGTACTAAACATGCACTTGATTATAATCAAACAATTATCATCATTATATCCAGAGCATTTATGAATTGTGGCAACATTGTATCATTCCCTTAACCACCAGTTTATTTAATGAGATCTACGTTGCCGCTGCTCAAGTCAAGTGCTCACTAACCGGGAGCGACGGCGATTCGAATCGAATTCCTATCCAGCTGGAGGGGTATTTCTAACACTCACCGAGTCACGCCTGGCGAAGGCTGCTCAGGTCATCTTTTGTACAGTTCAGGAATCGCGGGCCCGAATAATGTCGCGTCCCCAAGGGCGACACTCTGCCAGGTGATAGGGACTCTAACCCCCCCTTGGTCTCACGCCAATGTCCCCAAGCACATCCTTTCTCTCCTCCAAGATGCAACCTACCATTCGATTCCCGGCCTGAACCATACTACTCGACTTCGCGGTCGGAACGACTTATCCGGCCAACTAAGTGTCAGACTGCGTTCAACATGACTCAAGGACGTACAGCGAATCGGTCCTTAAACGACTCAGACGGGCATAGCTCCACACCCAAGACGTGAAGTGTCTTGCGGCTGTACTATCGAACTCCCGCCCGGTCTCAATTTCATTTTTAAGCATGGTTCCATCCACGATAGCCATAAAGCCACTCGTGACTCCTTCCTACATCTCGCGGATGACCGGAAATCACCCGACTTCTACCGTACTAAGCAGGGCTAAGCATTGACACGTGCCTAAACCTAAAATAGGATTAAGTACGATATCTGGACAAGGACAGGTGTAATGCAACAAGTGTTTTCATATAACTCCTATAACTTAATGCAGTAAACAATTAAAAGTACTCCAGATTAATTTATAAAACAGTAGGTTCAGCATGCACCGGGGCTTGCCTTTCAGAAAGGTTGCAGGCCTGTGGTCCGGGCACTCAAGAAGGTCTTCAGCGACGTCTCCTTCGCCGACTGGTTCCTCGGGCTCCTGCTGCTCCTGGTTCTCCTTCGGAATTACAGGCTCGAATTCGAGGAGTGTCACCCCCTCCGGTGCACCTATTGCATGAATGCACAATAAATATAATGGATGCATAAATGGGTGCAACATGCTCGGAATGAAATGCATTTCAGAATAAAATACTCTATTCAAGTTATTTTACTAGTACGTGCAAATCTCTTTTCCGGTGGAGAAATACTTACCTAAGCTACTTAACCTAAGATAAAGTTGCTCATCCTCAGTTAAGGCCCTAACACCTAACAATTACAAAAGTAGCATGTCTTAGGATATCTCACCATAACAATCAGCAAAACACCACAGTAAGCATTCTGGACAGCAGCTCCGTGTTTTTATCACAACTGGAGATTTATAATTTCAAAAGATATGATCTAAGACAATCTGGAAAGCCTAAGAAATGCACTACAATTCATTTTCAGACCTCAACTCCAAACTCCTAAGTTTTCCATGTCAAACTTCACAAGTTCCAGAATCTGTCCTCTCCAAAACAGAGAGTAGCAGATTTTGAACTGCCACAAGAAACAACAGTAACTCTCAAACTACTAAGTCAAACGCTTCCAAATTTTAACACAAGCTAGTTCATCAAGTTTACTCCAACTTTGGTATTTACAGGTTGTCCAGCAACCAATTTTATCAAAGCCAAATTTAGAATTACTACTTAGCTGTCCAGAAAACCTAAATTACAAAGGTTAAATATTTATTGAGGTGGCAAACATTCTCTAAAACCAAACTAATGCTACTACCAGTTCACAAATATCACAAAGACACCAGAAAGTAAGGTGTGCCCACCTAAAACATTTATTTAAACCCATTTCTTAATTTACTTAAGTAATTAAGTGGAATTTTAAACATAAATATAAACTGCTCCTAAAATTCTACAAAAATTACAGGGAACTCTCTGACCCAAAAAGAGACCACAGTAAAAATTTGAACAAGTTTTATTTACAGAAACTCCCTACACAAAATTCACAAGCTAATAAGGCTGATTTTTGCATAATTAGGAAACCTTATTGAAAAGTGTCAAACAACAGATTTCGTATTTTTCTTAGACAGTCTAGGGTACCAAGACATTCTCCAAAAAGTTATATGAACATTGCACATGTAGAAAAATTACAAAAATTCATTTAAGTATTTCCTAGAATAACAAGATAGCATTATAACTTGGAAATTAATTAAGCACTGATGCCCAAATTTTTACCAGAGCTAGGACTAGCATAGAGTAACCTACCCATCAAATTTTATGATTTATGGAACACTACAGCTCAAGTTATAAATTTAACAAATTTGCATGCATTCCAAAACACATTTAAAGGATCTATTAATTTCTCCGAAAAATTAAACATCATATTCCAGATTTATATTTTTCTAAAATACTACACATCATGTGGACCCTAATAAAATTTATCTCATGATTTTTGGATCATTAAAACCCTAGATCTATATTTTTCCAACTTGTACAAAAATCAGTGACAAAATAATAAAAATGAATTTCGTTTCAGACGAACTGGGCCGGCCCGGAAAACTCGGCCCACGACTCGCGCGCGCGCGGCCTGCTCGGCCGTCCCGCCCGCGCTTGGCAACTGACAGGCGGGCCCCCGCAGTCAGGGACAGAGGAACAGGGGAGGCGGAGACCCGCGAGCTCCGACGAGCTCGAGCTCGCCGGAGAAGGGCTCGCTCGGCCAATCGGACACCGCCTCGTGTTCTTCGTCACCCGGTGCGTCGATTGGTGCTCGTGGAACGGATGGGGATGGGGTGGAAGGGGCTTGTCACCGCGAGCGGCGGCCGGTGATGTCCGGTGGCGGCGCACCGTCGCCGGTGAGGATACACGGTGCGGTCTAGGCTCGGTACGAGCTTCACCGAAGCTAGGCGGATCCATTTTGCTAGGAAGGGAGGGTGGAGAGAGACCCGAAGCACCCCGACCACGGTGAGGTCCCATGGCGGGCTCCGGCGACCTCTCGGAGGCGGGGAAGAAAGCAATGCGGCTCACCTTGAGTCAAATTGCTGGCTTCGGTGGGTCAGGGAGATGGAGGGTGGTGAGGCGGAGGGAGTGGCGAGGTCTGGTGGACTGCGATGCGGTGGTGAGCGGGCACGAGCTCGCCGGAGAGGGGCGGCAATGGCGGCTCAGTTTTCTTTGTGTCGAAGCCGAATGAGGGAGGGAGAGGAACTGGGGCAGCTCTGGTGCGGCGTGGCGACCTTGTAGGTTCGGTGGACTGACCAGTGGGACCACGGCCGGCGCATGGCCGCCACCGAGCCCCCACGCGTCGCCGCGGCCCTGCCTCCGGTCGGCCACGACAGACGACGAAGTCGGGTTCGACTGAATGAAGTCTGTCATTCGATGACTGACAGCGTGATTTCAACGAAGAATATCTCCTAAACCAGCTCGAGTTAGTCGAAGATGATTACACCAATTTTGTAGAGCTACATGAGGTCTACAAGTTTGTCAATTGGAGTTTGGGCTGGTTCGGCCTATATTTGAAACTACAGAGCTCCAAAGTGGTGCTTGATGAAACTGAAACTTAGTTTCAGTCACTATGCCGACTGAAACTCTAACTTCAAGACATTATATCTCCTAAACTATTGAGAACCAGGTGATGATGATATTGACAAAGTTGTAGAGCTATGTGTGGACAACAACTTTGTCAATTGGCTCAAAGACTGGTTTGGCCTAGTTGGTGAGTTACAAGTTGCTAAAGTGAGGTACAGTGAAACTGAAAAGTCCAATTTCCAGACTTAGAATTTTTCTAAGTGTTGATTCCCACTCAAGCTGACTTGTGGGCCATTTTTGAGCATGCTCTGGTCATTTTCATGAGATGGCCACATTAGAACTTTTGTTCCTCATGAAATTCTCTACAACTTTGCTTAAGGGTGCTCTTCCATGCAAGGTCTCTAAATTAGACTTTTTAATTGGTCAAACTAGGGCCTTCTAGGGTCAAAGGGTGGTCAAACTTCTCTTGGAGGGCAATTTAGTAATTTTGGTCAACATGAACCTTGTTCCAAATGTTACCCTAAGTATAACTAAGGTGTTGAAGGTGGTCATGATTGGCAACCTTACCTTTTTGTTACACCAACTATCAAGTACTTCATGAAATAAATCAAACAACCCTAAAATAATCACATGTGTTGCATCACATAAAATAACAAACATGAATGATGCATGCTTATGCCTATGCCATGCAAATGCAATGCAATTAAGGACTAAACACTTGAAGTGTTACAGCAACCCTTGACTATCCCTAACTACCCAAACCATCCATCTTGCAAAATCCCTTGAAATCCAAATCCAAATTGTGGGGGTATAGACCCCATATACCGTCATGGCTATATATGGGCCGCACCATCAGAGGTGGTCCATCCCGCAAGATCAAGGCGTATATCAAAAGATTATAGGCTGTACTAGTATTGTAATAGTACCAAATATGGTATTCTGCTTATAACCCTCCTCCTCCAGAGTATATAAGGAGAGGCAGGGGTCCCCTAGAGGACAGGTCATACACCATATAACTCAATACAATATAACAGAGCACAGGATGTAGGGTTTTATGTTATGCTAACAGCCTGAACCTGTATAAATCTTGTGTCTTGTGTCCTGTTACCATCTGGTTCGTGTCTTACGCACCTGTCTACCGATAAATCACTACCTTAGGCATACCCCTCGGTAGACTGCCGACCAGGTTTTGTCGACAACGGTGCGCTAGGTAGGGGGTGTGCGTACAGACTCCCAGGCGAGCCAGATGACGTAGCTCAACACTCAACATGCTGATCGTGTCGACGTCCTTCGACAACTACGGCGCATCACCGAGCAACTGACGGACCACCAGCGTCCACACACGGCTTCATGCGGCGGGATCGATCTCCTACTACGTCGGTTTCGACGCTCCGTACGGCAGGATCGATCTACCAATACGTCGTTCTCGTCACTCCACAAAAGCATTAAGGAAAGTATTAAGGAAAGTAAACTAATAGACGATCACGCCCGAGTGATCTAGTCCTCATCACCCGCGGGGTGGAGGCAAGTCTTGCAGAAGCCCTGATATAGCATGTCATCTGCAACAGGAGGGAATAACCCCTGAGTACTGGAATGTACTCAGCTAGACTTATCCGTCGAAATGGAAAATAAAAGACACTAAGGATCATGCAAGGCTTTCTTAAGTGGAGCTGGCTAACATAATATTTTGCGGAAAAGCATAAGTATTTGGAACTCTTTTAACCTATACTCACAGTTATTTTTAGCATTAACCTGTCATCTATTTTAGCACCTGTACTAAACATTCACTTGATTATAATTAAACAGTAATAACCATAGCAGGTATAAATTGAGACATCATTATATCATCATCCACTTAACCATCTGTTCAATTAATGGAATCTACATTGTCATTGCTCAAGTCAAGTGCTCACTAACCGGGAGCGATGGCGATTCGAATCGGGTTCCTATCCAGCTGGAGGGGTATTTCTAACACTCACCGCACAGGCCCTTGCCAGGGTCGCACAAGCCACCTTTCATACAATTTAGGATTCGTGGGTTCGACTGATGCCGCATCCCTAAGGGCAATACTCTGCCAGGTGATAGGGACTCGAACCCCTCTAGGTCTCACGCCAATGTCCCCAAGTACATCCTTACTACCTCCAAGATGCGACCTACCATTCGATTTCCTGCCTAAACTGTAGTACTCAGCTTCGTGGTCGAAATGACTTATCCGACCAACTAAGTGTTACACTGCGTTCAACATGACTCAAGGACGTACAACGAATCGGTCCTTAAACGACTCAGAAAGGGCATAGCTTTGCTCCCAAGACGTGAAGTGTCTTGGGGCTGCACTATCGAACTCCCGCCTGGTCTCAAATTCATTTTAAGGCATGGTTCCATCCACGATAACTAAAATAGCCACTTGTGACCCACTTCCTACATCTCGCGGATGACCGGAAATCATCCAACTACCGCACTAAGCAGGGCTAAGCATTGACACGTGCCTAAACTTAATTTAGGATTCAAGTGCGATATCTGGACAAGGATAGATATAATGCAACAAGTATTTTCACTCAACTTCTATAACTTAATGCAATAAACAAGTAAAAGTACTCAATGATTGATATATATAAATATCGGGTCAGCATGCACCGGGGCTTGCCTTTCAAGAACGAGGAAGGGCGATGGTCCGGGCACTCAGGTAGCTTGTCTGCGGAAACTCCTTCACCGGTTGGTTCCTCGGGCTCCCTCGGCTGCTCCTGATCCTCCTCCGGAATGGCTCCCTCAAACTCTAGGAGAGTCACTCCCTCCGGTACACCTATTGCATGAATACACAATAAATCTCATGGATGCATAAGAAGGAATGCAACATGCTCAGAATGAAATGCACTACAGCAATCCTAGTGCTCTATTCAAATAACTTCACCAAAGTGCATATTTCTTCTCCGGTAGAGAAGTACTTACATAATCTACATAACCTAATGTATATTTGTTCTTCCTCAGTTAAGGGTCTAACACCTAACAATCAACCAGAACAACATTACTTAAGGTTACCACCAATCCTAAGCACAAAATAGCACATGACAATTTCTAGACAGCAGCTAAGTATTTCCACCATAACTGTAGATTCATAAATCCAAATAATATGATATAAGACAATTTGGAAAGCTTATAAAATGCTCTACAAATCATCTTTAGACCTCAAGACATGATTCTAAAGTTTACTCAATCGAAATCCTAAAGTTCCACAAATCTATCCTCTCCAAATAGAGAGCACTTATTTCTGGACAGCCACTTTAAACAGCTATAACTCCTAAACTACTGGGCCAAATGCCACCAAATTTTGACACAAGCTAATCTAACAAGTTTACTACCACTTTAGTATTTACAAGTTTCCCAGCAAACACCTTTATCAAGGTTCAAACCTAAAAATGCTACCAGCTGTCCACAAGACCTAGAAATGTGAAAATTAAATATTTATTCATGTGTCAAACTACCCTTATGACCAAACTAATGACACTACTAGGTCACATATGTCATGAAACCACCAGAAAGTAAGGTATGGTCACCCAAGTCATTTATTTTAACCCCTTTCTTAATTTACTTAATTAATTAAGTGGGAAATTAAACTTATATGCAAACTACTCAGAGAATTGTACAAAAATTACAGGAGACCCTATACCCTACTAGGAGGCTACTGCAAAAATTTGAACTAAAGGTATTCACAGAAACGTCCTACACAAAATTCACAAGCCAAAAATGCTGATTTTTGCATAATTAATAAATCACATCGAAAAGTATCAAACAACAGAAACCATATTTTTTTAGCAACCTTAGGGTACTAGGACACTCTCCCTAAAATTTCATGAGCAATGCACATATAGAAAAATTATTAAAATTCATTCAAGTATCTTCTAATATAACATGACAATATCATAACTTGAAAAGTACTCAAGCACTAGTATCCAAATTTTTACCAGAGCTAGTATGGACATGAAATAGCATACCCACCAAATTTTATAATATTTGGAACACTACAACTCAAGTTATCCATTTAACAAGTTTGCATTCATTTTAAAACACATTTCAAAGACCTATTTAAATCTTCTAGAAACTAAACAACACATATACATTTGATATTTTTCCTAAATACTACACTTTATCTAGAACTAAACACAATTGGAATCACCTCAATTGGATCTATAAAATGGGAGATATGAAATTTACAACATAGCATGTAGATCTGTGAAATTAATAAAAGAAAAACACAAAAAAGAACCCTAAACCCGCTACTGGGCCGGCTCGCCTAACGCGCGGCCCACTAACTCACGCGCGGCCCACGACTGCGGCCTGCTCCCTCTCCCGCCCGCGCGCGACCGCTGACAGGGCGGGCCTCCCGGTCAGAGAGAGAGAGGAAATAGGGGAGGAAGAGCCGCGAGCTTTGGTGAGCTCCAGCTTGCCGACGACAGCGTCTCCGGCGAAGGGAAGGGCACCAATGGGTTCCTCTCAACCTCTCGCTCGCTTGACCCCCAAACCGTGAACTCTACCAAACCCTAGCTACAGCGACCATGGCGGCGCCGGCTCGGTGGTGGTGTGCCGGCGAGCTCTGACCACTAGATGGTCAGTCAGGGGTGCATCAGCTCCCTAGAGCCTTGGCGGACCTAACGAGGCTACTAATGAGGACCGAGGTGAAGTGGAGGAGCATGGCCGCGTGCGAGCATCAGCGGCGGCCATGTCGCGACGGTGTGCGGCCATGTTCCGGCGTGACGGAAACACATTGCCCGGTAGCGTCATCACAGAAGCATCAACAGGGGAGGGGGAAGGTGGGACAAGAGCCAGATGAGAGGGAAGAGCGCTCAGCAGCACTGGCCGTGGAGGACCGTGAGGGAGGCGGTGCGCCGGTGAGCTCCGCACGGGGAGAAGTCGGCAATGCACCCTTACCCTGGCTCGGTTACTCCAAAGGGGAGGTCGACAAGGTGCATAAGGTGGTGGCGGGGCTATGTATGTGGTGTAGCGGCCGGTGGTGCGATGGCGAGCGCGCACGGCCGCGGGGAAGCGCTCGACGGCGATGGCGGCTCAGTGTTCTGCCCTGGCTCGGAGAGGGCGAGAGAGAGAGGCAGAGGCGCGAGGGAGGGTGAGTGTGGCATCGGGGTGTTCTTGAGTCCCTCATGGACCTGACCGGTGGGGCCACGGCCAGCGTACGGCCGCCATGGTGCACCCACGCGGCAGCACTGCCCTGCGGCCGGTCGGCCACCGAAGACTGACGAAACTGAATCGAAGCTGTCATCAGCGTCTGACAGGGATACTTTGGCGCTGATTATCTCCTAATCTAGCTCGAGTCAGCAAAAGGTGATAGCAGCAACTTTGTAGAGCTATGTGAGGACTACAACTTTGTCAATTAGAGCATGGACTGGTTCGGCCTGGTTTGTGAGTTACATGGTGTCAAAGTGGGGTACTTTGGAACTGTAACTCCAAATTTCAGACTTAGAAATTTTCTAAGTGTTGGGCAGCCCCTCAAACTGACTTGTGGGCCACTTTTGAGTATGTTCTGGTCATTTTCATGAGATGACCATATTAGAACTTTTGTTCCTTATGAAATTATCTACAACTTTGATTAAGGTTGCTTCTTCATGCAAGATCTCTAAGTTAGACTTTTTAAATAGTCAAACTAGAGCATTTTAGGGCTAAGGGCTTGGTCAACATCACATAGGAGGGCATTTTGGTCAATTTGGTCAACATGAACATTGTTCCACTAATGATCCTAAGTGTGATTAGGGTACTATAGGACATAATGGACCACAGTATACTTTGGTTACACACAAAATCAAGCATCACATGCATTGAAACAAGGAAAAACAAGTGAATTGCTACTTTTGTTTCCAAGCCATGTTTCATATGTTTCATGAGTGTGTTGCATAGCACTGGCTAGTCATGTTTCACTAAAGTGGTGACATGTCTCAAAAAGAAGTTGCACATGTTGCACTTGGGTGTTGCACACTACTCATTTCATAAACACACATGAAATATAAGCATATGTTGCAATGTTTCAAAGCATGTTTCACACATTATAAGCTCATGCATGAATGAATGATGCTCATGCTGATAAAATACAAGTGCAAACATGGAAGCCAAACACCTGAGGTGTTACATGCGTCATACACTAGACTGCCACCACTCACCTACATACAAACCATTGTCTTTGAAGCAAAAACCAATTGCTTACTTGCTTACACGATTGGTTCAAGAAAGCATAGAAATAAAACATCAATTGCACATCATATCAAGGAGATGCATAAAAAATCAAAATCAAGCGCATAAAATCCTGCAAACAACCTATTCATACAACACATAAAAACTTTCAATCAAAACTGGATAGAAAACTCATTGCACATCCATATCAGCAGTCAGTGATACCGCATCACTGTAGCCAACAATAATGTATAGAAATGTGCTCCAATAATGCATAGAAAATTTGTTCCAACAATGTATAAAAAGAAGCATGAATAACTAACGATATGGGGTGAAAGATTGCTGCAAGATGATGGCCTCCTTGATCTGGACGCAACACCTTGCTGCAGCGGGCAATCGAAAGAAAAAATAACTTTTTACAAGCTATTACTATTCAAGAGGCCGACACAGAACAAATCGAAAAAAGAAGCCAGCTACGTACTGCTGTTCGATCAGACGCAGAACAAATCGATGATGATGGCAAAGCGATCTCGCGAGGAACTAGCCGCAGGTCTCCTCAACATAAGCCACAGACCTGGTGGGGGCTGACCGACTGGCATAGAGACCGACTAGCAAGGGAGGAGCGCCACCGGGCAAGGGAGATGCCGCCAGGATGCATCAAAATAGTTGTCTATGCATTGAAACTTATGCATTCAAGTGCAAAAAGCAAAATTGTCTCTCGTTGGGTGCATCAATATTCTGAATCAAAATTGCATAGAAACCTTGGTTGCTCAGTGGAGGAAAGCAATTGTGATGTAAATAAAAAAAATCAGAAATTAATCACATAGAAACTTATGCACACAAGTATGGAACACAAGATCAACAAACAAAACGTTGGTAGCTCTTCATTGCACATCGTATCAAGGAGATGCATATAAAATCAAACACGCCCGCCAGATTATATACGAATATACTGAAAACCATACAAACAATGTCTATGCATCCAAAAAATAAGATTTCAATTTCTATGCCTTCAAAAATTAAGATTTCAATTGCATTCACATTATACAGTTTCATGTATGATTTACGAGAAACAAATTTACGACAGTTAACTAATATGAATCCAGCCATTTACTGAAGTCTGATATCATGCGAACACTTGGTTTCACGAGCCCTTTTGGAGAATAGATAAGACTAAATCAATTTCATAGTACAAGAAGGGTGAAAAATAATAAAATTCTGCAGCAACAAAGACAATTATATATTAGTATAAATATCTCTGCGCCAGGACACAAGCTCCTTCATAGAACAGTCTGCAAAAAAAAAAAATCGATTTCAGCATGCAAGAGTCATGAGAAAATAGTAAATATCTCTGAGCTAGCGAGTACTACTCACCAAAAGAATAGGAAATTTTACCAACTTCAATCGCAGGCAAAAATAAAATAAAAGAATAGGAAATCATACCAACTTCAAATCTCTGAGCTAGCGAGTAGTACTCACCAAAAGAATAGGTAATCCTAAGGGGATGCTCACCTCTTGGAGACAGACGAACAAGAGCAGACCAGATGGCGGAGTCGCCAGAGCATGCACCGGCGGCAAATCCAGAACAGGAGCGACCTCCACGCTAGCGGAGACGGGAGGCGAGGGCTGAGACGCGCGACCTCCACGATGGCGCGGCCGGAGACGGACGAGTTCACACGGGTGGCTCGCGAGTCGCGAGGTCCGGCGTCCCGACGAGATGTTGGGCCCGACGCGAGGTGGCTCGCGAGGTCCTGTGGCCCGGCGTGGTGTCGCGGCCGACACACAGGTGCGATGTCTGGTGAGGCATTGCAGCCGATGCCTGTGTGGCTCGTGAGGTCCGGCGGCCCGGTGAAGCGATGCGGCCGACGCGCAGGATGCTCGCACGGTCCAGCGTCGTGGTACAGCGGCGAGCCTGCGAGGTCCCCGGTGGCCCGACAAGGCGTCACGAGTCACAACAGGGCGACAGGCACGTAAGGTTTAACAACAGTGCTGGCCGGCGGCGAGGTGCAGCGACGGGCACGGCAATGCTTTGCTGGAAATGCGCGTGGTCTCGCAGCAGCGCTGGGTGGTAGCGGACACGGCGAGGCTCGAGGGGAGGTGCGGCGCCGCCGCTTGTGTCCCGCCGCCGCTATCTCGTTGTGTGCTGGGTTCAGGAGAGGTGAGGCCGGCGCCTCCATGTCGTCATATCCAGGGAGCGCAGAGCCAGGAAGGGGGCCGACGAACGTCGTTGTGGGTAGGGAGGGCGGCCGGCGGCCGGGGCGGGTGGGGTGGATGGCCGGGTAGCGGGCTGGCGGCTGTCCTGTGATTAGGGTTTGGGGGTGTCCTAGGGCAAATCGTGATCATATTATTTGTTGAATCAATTTTCAGTCCGCCTATTCCAGCTCCATACGAGTTCAACGTGTGTGTGTATATATATATATATATATATATATATATATATATATATATATATATATATATATATATATATATATATATATATATATATATATATATGCCCTATGAATATTATTGAACGCCCACCACCGTAACCACCAACCTGTGAATTTTGCTCCGGCGAACGTTGACGTGAAGCTTTTGTGCAGCCTATCCACTGCGCCGAGGAAGACATGGCCCTCATTCAGAATTTATTGCCTTGTGAAGTGTTGGATTTTCCTTGCAAATATTTGGGCCTGCCTTTGACCATCAAAAAATTGACTAAGGAGCCGGTCCAACCCAACATTGACAAGGTGGCTGATCAGCTACCAGGTTGGAAGGTTGATCTGATGACACGTGCTGAGTGATTCAAGTGTAATTTGTGCTCACAAGAATCCTGATTTATGTGGCTATGGCAACTGATCTTCTACCTTGGGCTATCAAAGCCATTGATAAGATCAGAAGGGCATTCCTTTGGAAAGGCCGAAAGGAGGCAAAAGGGGGTCACTGCCTCATTGCCTGGCCTAAAGTTTGCCGATCCCGGGAACTAGGTGGTCTTGGGATTGCAGATTTAAAATCTTTGGGTATTGCCTTGAGAGCAAGATGGCCATGGCTAAAACAGAGTGCGCCCAACAAACCTTGGGCTAATCTACCTATCCAAGTCAGTAAAGAGGTGGCTGGCCTCATCTCCGTTGCAATGATAACGGAGGTGGGAAATGGAGCCATCACTTATTTTTGGAAGGACAGATGGTTGGACGGCAAGAGAGTCCAGGAGATTGCACCTCTTGTTGCTGCAATGGTCCCTAAGAGGATTTTAAATAAGCGTACTATGTTGGAGGCCCTCACTGAGGAGAAATGGGTAGAGGACATACCTGGAGGAGAAATAAAGTATGGCAGCCTTGATTCAATACCTGGACCTTTGGGACATCCTGAATTCGATTGAGTTGGATGAGGATATTCCCGATAAGCATATCTGGAGGTTTTCCTCTTCTGGATAATATACGACAAAGAGCGCTTATGATACTCTATTTCAGGGAGCAATCCCCTTTGAACCTTTTGAGAGAATATGGAAATCCTGGGCACCACCCAAATGCAGATTTTTCATGTGGCTTGCTGCTCATAACAGATGTTGGACAGCGGACAGATTGGCAAGGAGAGGTCTCCCCCACCCGGAGGTGTCTTCTCTGTGACCAGCATGAGGAGAATATTCATCATCTTCTTATAGGTTGTGTGGTTTCAAGAGAGTTTTGGTTCTCCCTCCTGTCACATTTTGGAGTCGCTGCATTTGCCCCACAGCCCTCTGATCAGTCCTTTGATGATTGGTGGAGAAAAGTTGATGAAGCTGCTAGCAGAGATGTGAGGAAGGGGTTGAATTCGCTGGTCATTTTGGGAGCATGGAGCATTTGTTGGCATAGAGATGATTGCGTTTTTAATGGTAGTGTGTCAAATGTCAATGTGGCTCTGAGATTAGCAAGGGATGAAGCTTAATGTTGGAGCCTTGCACGAGCTAAGGGGTTCTCCCTACTCACTGCTAGAGGTTCAGTCTGATGGCTGCTGTTGCTTTATGGTTGTCCTTTTTTGTATTAACCGGTGATTTAATCCATTTGTATTAGTACGTGGGAGTGAGTGGGGTTTTAGGGTCTATGTATGACTCTTTATTTTTTTATTAATATAATGATATGTAACTCTCCTGCGTGTTTAAGAAAAAAAACGTTGACGTGAATTGAATGCAATAAAAAGGTCTCGCTTTTACCTCTTGTGCTGTTGCATCCATGGCTCATTGATGGGTTCGGTGGAAACGGATGGAAATCACCAGATGCATGTCGCTCCTTGTCGTCATAGGTGCATTGATTTGGGTGCGATTTCCACGTTCCTAGGCAGTGACGGAACCAGGGGGCTAGCAGGGGCCGTGGCCTCCCAAAGCACAGTAAGTTTCCTTTAATACCTATATAAATATATAAATTTACAGCTAAAAAATATCAATTTTCACCTATTTTTTATTCAAATATTATGATTTTGGTTATAAATAGTGTAAAATATTTTAAAAGTTGTTGAATCATATATAATCATATTTGTTTGGCCCCCTAGTCATAATCGTTGGTTCCGTCTCTGTTCCTAGGTGCATGTTCACAACTGTTAAATGGTCCAGAATAATTACGGGCAGGCATAGGTGCAGTAAACTTGAATGGAATTATTTATAATACAAAATGATGTTATTAGTAAGAACCTCGCCCGATGCCAGACGCCCTTATATTATCACAGTCAAAATTACTGCACACGGGTATAGACAAATGATAGTATCTCCTGCAACTAAAAACAAAGAAAGAAAGACCGTGGCTTCGTGCGACCGTCGGTTCCGTTTGGTGTCGCCCTCTGCCTCCGCGCCGTCAAAACAGGAAGCTTCCCCCGGCGTGCAATAGTTGTGCGTGATCTCCTCCAATTACGCGATACCTCCAATCACGCGATCTCGTCACACACATCCAATCACCTACAAAGCCTCCTCCAATCAGCCTCCCCGCCGCAGTGAAGCCACCTCTCCGCCCTCCACGAAAGCCACACGCTGTGCGATCCAGGTGAGTCTCCTTCCTTCCCCTCGCGATCTCTCCGCCGTGCCGTGGCCTTTGATTCGATTTGGATGCAAGCTGATGCGGTCTGTGGTTGGGGTTGGGTGTCGGTAGAGATGGGGAACCTGTGCCTGTACGGCTACGCGAACGAAGCGTGGGAGGTGGCGCTGCCAGCGGAGGAGGTGCCTACGGTGCTGCCGGAGCCGGCGCTCGGGATCAATTTCGCGCGCGATAGGATCAACCGTCGCGACTGGCTCGCGCTCGTTGCTGTCCACTCCGACTCGTGGTCGTCTCCGTCACATTCTACTACGCTGCGTGGCTCAACCGTAGTGATCGGTACGACACGATCCCCTCACCGCCGCCACCCCCCCCCCCCCCCCCCCCCCCCCCCCCCCCCACACACACACACACACAATCTCGCCTCTGTTTCTCTCAAGGTCCGATGCTTCCTTGTTACGGTCACTTGTTCCTTCTTGTGGTGTGTGCTGTCTGTGCTCATTGATACATATGACATGCATACATGTGCTGGGGCTTTCTCAGATGTATTCTGTGAGTTGAAGTGGATGTTAGGATATGCATGGTGTGCTGTGCCCTCTGTATGCATGTCATTGTGCGAACGTGTTTGGATCCGACATTTGTTTTGTCAAGTGACTGTTCAGATTTGGGCATTCTGCAGAGGTTTCGTGGAATATAATTAATTTGCCAATTTTCGATTTAGAAAGCAAATGAGTTTGTTCCCATGTAGCAATTTAAGGAGCTGTGCAGTTGAATTGTTTACTATAGTCGTGCAAATTACTAAGTTATATTAGCTTATAAAAGCGACATTTTGCTGAATTTGGGGAGGATATCTGTGTTGTCTGTGCTGTTGTTAGCATGATGTAAACTTCTGAGCCTATGTGGAAAGCTTAGTGGAGACCCTTCATTGTCATCAGAATGTTCATATGTTGTTGGACTAAATATGCCTCAGAAATATTCAGACGCTTAAAGCTTGCTTTGTCGTTTTAAGCTGATTCCATTTTTGGGAATGAATTTCTTCCATCATGTTTATAAGTTTGTCGGTACCAACGGTACGGGGGTACCCACATCCATCGCTAATAAAAAACTAAAACGACTAAAACCGCAATAAAAGGCAGCCAGCCTCGACCGCGTATCCAGTCCGTCTCGTACGAGGCCCGCTCGACGGGGCGCCTCGACCGCGCTCCGGCTCCGACTCGTACGCTCCGGCTCCGACTCGTACGAGGCCCGCTCGACGGGGCGCCTCGACCGCGCCCCATCCCGTACAGCAAGGTACCTCGACAGCGCTCCGACCCACGCGAGGCTCGTCCGCCCACCTGGAAAAACTCCGACTCGCGTGAGCCCGGGTCGAGCACCTCAACTCCTTTTCTTTACCTACCCCAGGACAAAAGCCATACCATTTAATGCGGTTACCTACTACCACCTACCGGCATGGCTGCGACCAGGATCGACGTGGAAACAATGCCCGTGTCAGATCTCACTGTTTTACCGCCCATCCCGTGATGGGAGGTGAAAACCGTCACTGTACCCACCTTACCGCGCACTGTTTACCATCGATCACCCTCGAGGGAGGATAAGACAAGGCCTGTTCTCCGCAATCTCGGGGATTCGGCCTTATCCATCCGGTCTCGATCCGGCCTCGACCCAACCTCGACGCTCGGCACAGTTCAACGGCAAGGGAAGGACGGTATGGCATGGCGCCATGGTGTCTAGGGATGGCCGGCCATTCCCAGAGCACGTCGCTACGATCAGCTCAACAGGAATCGACAAAACATCACCTCAAGGCTCCCCGTCGTCTTGGCCTCCTCTCGCCCTATAAAAGGGCAGGCCAGGGTTCTACAACGAGGACGGACGGAGGACCGACCGACCGACCGACCTCTCTCTTTTTCCTCTCTTTGAGACTTGGGCTCGACGCCCTCTCTCTTTTTCCTCTCTTTGAGACTTGGGCTCGACGACCTCTCTCGCATGCTTGTAACCCCTACACGAGCACTTCGGTGCAAGGAAATACAAACTTTTCTCCCCCCGCTGGACGTAGGGCCTTCTTTTGCCCGAACCAGGATAAACTCCCGTGTGTTCTCCTTGCATCACCATCCAGGAAAGAGACACGCAACATTTACTCGTTGGTTTAGGACCCCCTTGGGTCCGAACACCGACAGTTGGCGCGCCAGGTAGGGGATCGCTGCGTGCCAACGTCGCTTTCTCGCCTTTTTTCCTGGATGGCTGACCCCGAATGCCCTATTCCGTTGGCCACGGTGATCTGGTTCGGGAGTTTGGAGTTCATGTCGCTTGGCTATGGCTACGATATGGTCCTACTTCTACCCAGCCACCCAACCGACGAGGACTATGAGCTCTCCCAGCTCGGGAGAGCAATCCGCCGGTACCAAAAAGGGGGAGATTGAAAGTCCCTAGTTTGGTTTTGGCTAATTGATGAAACCTAGGACTAACCTTTGTATCTAAGTGGATGATTTAGATAAAGGTGGTCATTGCATATGAGACATGACATTGACTCATATGACCAAGATGGTGAAGACCAAGATGAGGCTTGGCTCGTTGGACCGGTTGTGAAGGTGAAGGGCAAGTCGAGGCTTCGAAGCGAAGGACCATGCGATGGTGAAGCTTGAGCAAGACTTAGCGCCGACGAACCGATGCAACGGTGAAGAGCAAGTGAAGTCAAGGTCGATGGATCAAGATGGTCATGTGATGATATGAAGTGGATCATATCATTTGGAGAAACAAAATAGGCTCAAGGCAAAGGTATAACCATAGGGCCATTTTGTTTTACACTCAAGACACCATAGAGGGTGTGAGTGGTTTAGGATCGATAGCCGAACTATTAAGAGGGGAAGTCTTATCGGTTATTCGATGCACGGGTGCCACTAGGTGAATTCATGAAGTGCATTGCATGTAGGGCCTAGTGAGCTAATTGGAAAACCTTTGAAAATGATTGAGAAAAAGCTAACACACAAGCACATGGAGATGTACACTTGATAGTGTTGGCACATTTGCAAAGGTGGCATTGGTCGCGCTATGGTTTGCGGGTAGAAAGGGGTTTGGGTTCCTCTCTCCCTCCCGCCGAGCGTGCGAGCGCAGGATTCAGGCGATTTCGGGGAAATGAAATGCCTATTTTCCACTACGCCGGAAGTCGGAAAAGAAACGGAGGCGAATGGGGTCACTGAGGTGACCGGACGCTGCACTGGACGCGGTCACGGTGTGACCGGACACGTCTGGTCAGTACAGCGCAGGAGTCGGGCGCGCGGGCTAGGGTTTACTACCGGCGCGTCCGGTCACTCGTGGGACCGGCGCGTCCGGTCAGGCGCCCTGAGGGAATTGCTGTTCGCAAGGACGATCGGACGCGGGGAGCGTCCGGTCACACGCGATCGGACGCGTCTGGTCATCGAGGGAGCTTACTGGACTCCGACCGGACGCTGGCTCTATCACGTCCGATCATCTTCAGCAGCGCGTCAGGTCGTTGCTTCGCAGGCGCGCGGGTCAGTGCGATCAGCGCGTCCGGTCGTTCAAAGCAGCGCGTCCGGTCGTTTGACAGGCGTGTCCGGTCATTGCCCTGGGCGCGTCTGGTCATTGGTTTGACCGTTGGGGTCAGTGATCGTTGGAGGATCGGACGCGGTTGAGCGCGTCCGGTCAGTTTCGACCGACGCGTCCGGTCATCCCGAAAAAACGGTCAGTGGAGTGGCAACGGCTCTATTTGGATGGGATGCTTATAAATACTCGTTGGCCGGCCCTTGGGGAGGTCTCTTGGCATTTCTAACACTCTTGTGCATCCTTTGAGCTAGAGCTACTCCTCCCACTCATCTCTCTTGCTTGTTTGCAAATCAAAAGTGAGATTGAGTGATCCCAAAGTGCATTGCATAGCTTGAGGGCATCTAGTGGCACTTGTGGGTGGTTTAGCCGGTGGATTTTTTGTTACTCTTGGAGAGTACCGCTCCTAGCCGGCTTGGAGATTGTTGGAGGCATTGGCAAGAGAAGGTGATTGTTCTTGGCCACCTCTGGTTGTTTGTGAGAGGTTCTTGTGCTTTCCTCGGCGGGACGCCAAAAGCAACTCTAGTGGAATGCGCGTGTCATTGAGTTACCTCACTTGAGAGTGGCGTCTTGCGGTGCCTTGCGGGGCGTGCCTTGAGGGGCAAGTGACTTGAGGGTCACACCGGGGAACCATCTAAGTGTTGGTCGACACAACCGGTGACGTAGCTTGTCGGTGCACAAGTGAACACCAGGTGAACAAAAATATTGTGTCTCTTGTCTTCCGGTGATTGGTCTTCATATTAAGTTGTTGTCAATATTGATTGATTGTATATCATCTTGGTGATTGGCAACATCTTCTCCTCACCATCGGTATAAGAATCATAATCCTCTCTCTTGTACTTATCTTTACTAGATTATCTTGTGTAGCTCTAGTAGTAGCTTTGCTAGTAATGTTGTTAGCTTGTTGTCTAGTATTAAATTAATGACATAGCTCTTGTGTGAACTAGAGATCATAATCTACTAGACTTGTGGATAGGAGGCTTGCATCACCACCTTTGGCTAAGCAAAACTCGCTTTACGCCGTTTGTTATTCTAACAAGTTTGCTTAGTGGTGCTTGTAGAATTTTTTATATAGGCTATTCACCCCCCCTCTAGCCATCTAGGACCTTACAGTTATGATGTTGTTATTTTCTGACCAACGTTGTTAATAACAACATTATAATTTTGATCCATGAGAAATTGTGCATTAATTTTACTTCTGCCCAATGGTGATGTAAAATGTTTGCATGGATGAATTATATGTTTTAATTTGACCAACATTGAGTTATAGCATATGATTTAATGTATAAATGTTTCTCACTTACTCTGGTGTGGTTTTAGGAGGCAAATGTATTGTGAACATCGCGAACATCCCGACACTCAACGGGAGCAATTACCGTGTGTGGCAGGAGAAATATGAACTGAAACTTGCGTTGGGAGAGGTCGATTTTGCCATCATCTCACCGTGTCCTATTGAACCAGAGGACCCGATGAGAGACGAAAATGAATCTGACGCTGATTTCGCTGCTAGAAAGCGTGATCATGCTGAGATAAGAATAAGATATGATCTTGAACATAGGCAATGGACTCTCTCCAACCGCAAGTGCCTGTTGGTAGCCAAGGCCACCATAGAAGAACAGATAAGGGGCTCAATCTCTGAATGTGCTACTGCCACAGAATATCTTGATAAAATCAAGAGTCAGTTTACTGGGTCTACCAAGGCCACAGCAAGTTCACTGATTAAAAAACTTGTGAATGAGAAATACACTGGTGGTAGCATAAGAGAGCACATTTTGAAGACGAACACTACGACATCTAAGCTAAAGGAAATGAATTTGAAGGAAGATGATTTCCTGATTTATTTGATTTTTGCTTCTTTGCCAAAAGAATATGACACTTTTATTGTGAACTATAATATGTAGCCTGAAAGATGGGGCATAAAAAGACTTATTTCAATGTGTGCTCAAGAAGAGGAGAGGATAAAGTCCTCACAGGGTGAATCCGCTCACTTTGTGAAGGATAACAAAAGAAAGAACTTTAATGGCAAGAATTTTAAACCACAAGGGAAACCCAAGTGGGATAAGGCCTCTTTCTCAAATTTATAGGGAAAGAAACCCCAAGACTCTGAAAATCAGCAGAACAACTCCTATGGTGGAGCTGAAAAAGATCAATGCAAGCACTGCTTTAAGAAGGAACACTACAAGAGGGACTATCCAGACTTCCTGAAATCTCTACTAAAGAGAGGTGATGAATTTATTACATTCGTAGATAAATCCCTGTATTTATGTTATGCTAAATCCACTTGGTGGGTTGATTCAGGAGCAACTACTCATGTTGCAAATTCTTTACAGGGGTTAAGTGGGACGAGAACCTTGCAAAGAGGAGAAAGAACGATTAAAGTTGCAAATGGAGTGCAAGCCAATGTTGAAGCCATTGGAGATTTATCTTTAGAATTAAATAATGGCTTTGTACTTAGACTTAAAGAAGTACTTTATGTTCCCTCTTTGCGTAGAAATTTGATAAGTGTTTCGAAACTTGATGATGATGGAATTGATTGCCATTTTGGTAATGGAAAATGTAAGATACTTGTTGATAATGAATGTGTTGGTCTTGCCTTTTGACAAGACAAGCTTTATTTATTATCTCTTAATGAGAATGCGAATAATGTATGCGATGAGAATATGAATGATTCTCCATCTATGAATGTAACTAAGAAGCGAAAGCGAATTGATGATGCCTCTTCGAAATTATGGCACTGTCGCTTGGGCCATATTTTGAGGGGAAGAATAGAACGGCTGATTAAAGAATTAATTCTTCCACAGTTAGAATTTTCAGATTTAGAACAATGCGTTGATTGCATCAAAGGAAAGTATGTCAAGAAAATTAAGAAAAATGCCAAACGAAGCGCAGGAACTTTAGAAATAATTCACACTGATATATGTGGTCCATTTCCTGTGAAAAGTGTGGATGGTTATGATTCGTTTATAACATTCACAGACGACTACTCTCGTTATGGCTATATTTATCCAATTAAAGAAAGATCGGAAGCATTGGATAAATTCAAAATATTTAAAGCTGAGGTTGAAAATAAGCACAATAAGAAAATAAAGATAGTATGATCAGACCGAGGTGGAGAGTACTATGGGCGACATACCCCATATGGCCAAATTCCTAGACTGTTTGCAAAGTTTCTACAGGAAAATGGTATAGTCGCTCAGTACTCCACACCGGGGGAGCCTCAGCAGAATGGAGTGGCTAAAAGACGTAACCGTACCTTAATGGATATGGTAAGAAGCATGATAAGTTACTCCACATTACCGATTAGTTTATGGATGGAGGCACTGAAAACCGCCATTCACATACTTAATCGAGTACCAAGCAAATCGGTGCCTAAAACACTGTATGAATTGTGGACAGGAAGGGAACCCTCACTTAACCATTTGCGTGGGTGGGGCTGTCCGGCTGAGGCAAAAGTGTTTAACCCAAACATAGGAAAGTTAGACTCCAAGACAGTCAGCTGCCATTTTATTGGCTATCCAGAAAGATCGAAAGGATATCGCTTCTATTGTCCTAATAGACATACGAAGATTGTACAAACAAGGCACGCTGTGTTCTTGGAGGATAACATGATCAGGGGGAGCATGGTAGCACGAGAAATAAGCCTACAAGAGAAGCGGGTACATGTACCCACTCCGATGGTTGAAGAACCATTCTTTACACTATCTGTTGCTGTTGCGCCGACAGTGCAAGATACTATAGTGCCAACACATGTTGCAAGTTCTCCCGTGGCGACAATGAATGAACATGAGGAACCTATCTTTGAGGAGCCTGTCCTTGAGGAACCTATAGAACCAAATGTCGCATATGAGGAAGAACAACAATAGCCCAATGAGGAACAAGTGCCAGAGGCCCCTAGAAGGTCTCAAAGAACAAGAAGGTCAGCTATTTCTAATGACTATGAAGTTTATGAAACAGAAGAATTTCAGATGGGGGATGATCCCACCTCATTTGAAGAAGCCATGAGAAGCGACCACTCATCAAAATGGCTTAAGGCCATGGAAGATGAAATGAAATCAATGAGTACTAACAAAGTTTGGGACTTGGAAATTATTCCTAAGGGAGCCAAAACAGTAGGTTGTAAATGGATCTACAAAACAAAATATGACTCCCAAGGAAATGTAGAAAGATTTAAAGCGCGACTTGTGGCGAAAGGCTTTACGCAAAGAGAAGGGATTGATTACAATGATACGTTTTCTCCAGTCTCATGTAAAGATTCCTTCAGAATTATAATTGCACTTGTAGCCTACTATGATTTGGAGTTACATCAAATAGATGTAAGGACGACGTTCCTTAACGGGGACTTGGAAGAAAATGTTTATATGGCACAACCAAAAGGTTTTGTTGTAAAAGGAAAAGAAAATATGGGATGCTGCCTAAAGAAATCAATCTACGGATTGAAGCAAGCCTTAAGACAGTGGTATTTGAAATTTGATAGAACAATAAAAGGTTTTGAGTTTAAGGAAAATGTTGAGGACAATTGCGTTTATGCAAAATTCAAGAATGAAAAGTACATATTCCTGATTCTGTATGTGGATGATATCCTGCTTGCTAGTAGTGATGTCAATCTACTAATGGAAACGAAGAGATTCTTGTCCTCAAACTTCGATATGAAAGATCTCGGTGAAGCCTCATTCGTTTTGGGAATAGAGATTCACCGAGACAGAAGAAAGGGGTTCTAGGATTATTGCAAAAGGCATACATAGAAAAGGTTCTAAAGAAATTTAGTATGCATGCGTGCAGTCCTTCACCTGCTCCTATTGTCAAGGGCGATAGATTTGGGAAACATCAATGCCCCAAGAACGAATATGAGATTAATCGAATGAAAGCGGTACCGTATGCTTCAGCAGTTGGAAGTTTACAATATGCTCAAGTGTGTACACGCCCTGACTTAGCTTTTGTTACCGGGTTGCTTGGCAGATATCAAAAGAATCCATGAATAGAATATTGGAAATTGGTGAAGAAAGTCCTGCGTTATTTACAGGGTACGAAAGGCCTCATGCTAACATATAGAAGATCTGATTCCCTGTAGATAGAGGGGTATTCAGATTCTGATTATGCGGGAGAAGAAAGAAAATCCACGTCAGGATATATATTTACTCTCGCAGGAGGGGCTATATCATGGAAAAGCTCCAAACAAACCATAACTACATCCTCAACAATGTATGCCAAGTTTATAGCATGCTATGAGGCAACGGGGCAGGTGAATTGGCTAAAATAATTCATACCCGGATTGAAAGTGATTGATAATATCAATGAACCACTGAGGTTGTATTGTGATAACAACCCAGCGGTATAGTATGCTCATAACAATAGGTCAAGTGATGCTGCCAAACACATTGACATAAAGTACTATGTTGTGAAAGATAAAGTTCAGAATCATATAATAAATCTTGAGCATATAAGTACAGAGAAAATGCTCGCGGATCCGCTCACAAAGGGCTTACCACCCAACGTGTTCAGAGAACATGTAGCCGACATGGGTTTAAGGGAAAGCCATTATTCCCAAACATATGAAGGGCCTAGAAGAAAGTTTTATTCCAAAATGGAGAAATGTGTTGTGGTTGTTAGTCTAACGGCACTAATTGCTATGACGATGAGATAATTCAATGCACTAATCTGTAATGGAATAGGATAGAAGCAAGAAAAATATGAATCAAAAGTTTTGAGTATGAAATTAAAGAACGAAAAAATGATGAGAGATCAAGGGGGAAAATGTTAGGTTTTGATCTTCCACCATTAGGCCCAACGGCCTTTTGTGCCTTGTTCTCGCGCCCTGATCGGGGGCGCCCAACCCTACATGGTTGGTGGGCCCTCGTCACACTGCGCTATATATAGAGGTGGGGATCGGCCGGCTCTAGGTACGAGGTTCACCCTCAGCCTCCACTCCCCACCGATATTCCCGATCCCGATCTGAGAAGGGGCGCAGCCAGTGACGGGAAGCCGCCACCGTCTCCACTGTGCCACCATCTTCAATGTGTCGACTCTCATCTCCACCGAACGTCGCTGCCTAGCGCAGATGGCTCCAGCGAACGAGACGGTCGCCGGCGCTTCAACCGTCACCACCGCTCCTACCACTACAGCCCTTGACGGTCTGTGGTTCTATGCTCCACCTCTCCCTTTTTTCCCTCTCTGACTCTCAGTAGAAGAGGTACTAGGATCTATTGTTTTATATACAATTGATGAATTTATACCTGATCTAATGAACCCTAAGAACTCAGAAACCCTAACAGAAGAAACAAGGAGCGAATCCAAATGAACTTGACGAAGAAGCCCCCGGCAGGGACGGCCGCTGCTCCACGCCGCCCCCGGCAGGCCGGCTCCTCTCTGCGAGGTCCACCCCTGGTGGGCCGGCTGCCTTTCCGCTCCACGCGCGGTGCGCTTCGGCGGTCTGGCCGCTGTCGTCCTGTTCGTTTGGACTTATCAGCAGAATCAGCAGCCATCCAGCAGTGTTTTTCTCTCACAACAAACCAGCGAACAGTGCTTTCAACACAATAAACCAGCAAAACGAACAGGTTGCGTGTCTGCACAACAAGCTCCGCCCCCAGGCTGGCCGGCTCGTTGATGGTAAATAAATGAGTATTGTTGATCAGGTCGCCCGAGACGGGGCCTGGGCTTTGAGTAATAATGAGCACCCGGCGGAGCTCTGGCCCTCTCTGGTGACTGTCCCAGAAAAAAAACTGACGTATTTAATGTGACCCCAACACTTCTAACAGATAATATTAAATCACCAGCGTTAATCGCACCAGCGTCTTTCGCGAATAGAACCCGAACCGCACTGACCATCGCCATTTGCGCCACAATCCACGCCCTCCACATCCGCCTCGTGATACCCCATAAATGATGTAGGTCGCCATTCCTCATCCGTCGAATGCCGCCGGAGGCTACCGGGTTGCCATCGCCCACCGTCGTCTCCGCTCCACCGATTTTCCTCCGCCTCTGTGCTCCAGCCACAGTCACGGCGGCTCTCTGCATCGCGGCCGCACCTCTGCTTGTCCCAGTGGCTCTCGATCTCCTCCCCGGACGCACCCCTCCCCATCGCGGAGACGACGTGCGGCCTCCTGCCCACCTGGCAGTGGCGTGCACCTCCCCCACCCATCGGACCTAGGGACGAAAACGGACGGAATTTTTCCCGTACCGTCATGTTCTGTTTTCTATATTTTTCCGTCCGTTTACGTATTTGCGAGATCCCGTTTTCGTATTTGCGGAAGTAGAAAATTGTGTTTTCCATTCGTTCTCGAGTAATCCCGTTTTAATACGAAATAGACTCGTATTTATCCCGTTTTCAATTTATGTTCAATATGTTCAACAATTACATGTCCTTATGTTATGTTAATATAACTATGAATTATTAAACATGCATGTTATGTTCAACAATTATTTCTTGGACAAAATGATACTAACGGTAATAAAAAATAACCCAATTGGTGTCCGAACGCCACGGTGATTAGCACATGGGAATTTACCTCTCACCGGACAGGACATAATTATTTCCTGAACAAAATGATACTAATAGTAATAAAAAAATAACCCGATCAGTGTCATGAAATTTACCGCTCACGGGACAGGACGGAAATGATACTATTAATAATAAAAAAAATAGCCCGATCGGTGTCCGGATGCCACTGTGATTAGCACATGAGAATTTATCGTTCACGGGACAGGATAAAATTATTTTCTAGACAAAATGATACTATTAGTAATAAAAAATAGCGCAACCGATAACCGGAGGCCCCAGAGATTAGCACATGAGAATTTACAGCTCACATGACATGATAGAATTATTTTCTGGACAAAATGATACTATTAGTAAACAAAAAAAAAATAGCCCCACTGGTGACCGGACGCCCCGGAGATTAGCACATGGCTAATTTCCTAGATAAAATGATACTATTAGTAATAAAAATTTACCGTGAATGGTAATTTACCGCTCAAGGATATGATGGAATTATTTTCTCACCTAAATAATACTATTAGTAATAAAAGAATAGCCCCACTGGTGACCGAATGACCCGGAGATTAGTACATGGCTAATTTACCACTCCGGGGACAAGACATAATTATTTCCTGGACTAACCGATACTATTATTTATCGAAGCAAATGATACCGTTATTTATAAAACAAAATGAAGCAGCCTCGTTCTAGAACCTCTTTGAGGCCGAGGCCGAGCGGACTCAACTGCTCTAGGGTGTGATCACCTCGATGTGTGACAGCCTGGGGGTCAAGCCCGATGTCGATACCAAGGAGGATGCGCTAGCGAACTCGTTTGTTCACCGGATGGCGGCGCTGGGTTGCCTTGTCCGCGAGAAGATACGAGGCGGGCTGCTTCATGACATGAAGAGGGCCATGGCAGTCATCCGGTCTAGGTTTGAGTATGACATGGGCCTCATCGCTGATGGCTTCATTACCGATCTAGACCGGACTGACAAGGAAAATGAAGCAGCCTGCCTGGATCTGATCGAGGCCGCGGAGGAGCCCAGGGGTCGCCTCGTGAAGCTGTTCAAGGTCGAGGTGGTCCCGCCTGTCGACGATGAGGGCCTGTAAGCCAAACCTGGGCATGAAGGACCATGCAATAGGGCAGTTAGTACTCATGACTTGCGCTGTGATGGCCTCAGGGGCCCTGAAACATTAATATGTAAATGTATACTAAATGTTTATTTTTGTTTGAGTCTTTTCTTCCCTTTCTTGCTTGAATCATATTCCTGCATCTTTTTCTTAGTGCGTGGCTGCACCCCTTGGCGTGATGGAGCGAGTGGAGGTACCGTAGCCTCAGAGGCGTAAGCGATCTCGCGGCTCGGCAACCGTTGAACTTTAGGGTGCGTTTGCAGCCTCGTGGATTATGTAAGAACTTGATTCGAAGCGTGTGGGAACGTTAGACATGGGCTTTTCAAAATCGTAAACTTTTATTTGGTTTACTTAGCGCGTGGTTGTACCCCTTGGCGTGGGGGAGTGAGTGGAGGTACCATAGCTCGGAGGCGTAGGCGATCTCACAGCTCGATAGCCCTCGAACCTTAGGGTGCACTTGCAGCCTCATTGACTTATTAAAAAGTTCTCTTGTTTTTTTTGAAGAAATACGAGTTTTTTGGGGACATAGGGGGTTCCTCCTTGTAGCCCTCGAGGGAGGTTTGACTATGAGAAAATAGGGTCGATCCTTCCTAGTTTTTATGAAAGAATGCTTTGAACACCGATGTATTCTTTATTCTATCATGGGATTGTGAAACAATTTATAGAGCCTCAAGGCTTTAGGGAAAAAAGTGACATAGTTGTTCGATGTTCCATGTGTTGGTGAAGATTTCACCTTTCTCGTTCGATAGTTTGTAGGTGCCGGGATTCAATACTTCCATGATGATGTACGACCCTTCCCATGGCGGAGTAAGCTTGTGTCGTCCCTTGTTGTTCTGGCTTCGCTAGAGCACCAGGTCACCGACATTGAGGTCCCGTATGCAGACATGTTTGTCATGGTAGCGTCAGAGACTTTACTGATACCTTACAGAGTATAACAGAGCCACATCGTGAGCTTCCTCGAGCTGGTCGAGGGCGTTCTCTCTTGTGGCGTCATTGTTTTGCTCGTTGTAGACTTTCAGCCTCGGGGATCCATATTCTACATCGGTTGGGAGCATAGCTTCAAATCTGTAGACTAAGAAGAATGGAGTGAACCCCGTGGCTCGACTCGACATCGTTCTTAGGCTCCACAGGACTAAGGAGAGCTCGGCGGCCCATTTTTTGCCGTGTTTGTTTAGTTTGTCGAAAATTCTTGGCTTTAGGCCTTGTAGAACCATGTCGTTGGCACGTTCTACTTGGCCATTTGTTTTTGGATGAGCTACGGCTGACTAGAGCACATGGATGTGATGGTTGTCGTAGAAATCCAGAAACCTTTTGCCGATAAATTGGGTGCCATTGTCCGTGATGATGCAGTTAGGAACCCCAAAGCGGTGGACGATGTTGGTGAAGAATAGCATGACTTGCTTAGACCTAATGCTGGTGATAGGACGGGCCTCGATCCACTTGGAAAACTTATTAATGGCAACGAGGAGGTGGGTGAAGCCACCAGTTGTCTTTTTCAAGGGTCCGACCAAGTCGAGCCCCCAAACGGCGAACGACCATGTGATGGGAATCGTTTGCAAGGCGTGAGCTAGGAGGTGGGTTTGCCTTGCATAGTACTGGCATCCTTTGTAGGAGCGTACTAGCTTAATAGCGTCAGAGATCATGGTTGGCTAGTAGAAACCTTGTCAGATGCGTTTCCAACGAGGGTTTGAGGTGCCGCGTGATGACCGCAAGCCCCCGAGTGTAGATCTTTGAGCAGGTTCTTGCCTTCCTCATTTGTGATACATCGTTGTAGGATGCCCATAGGGCTGCGTCAATAAAACTCTTTGTTGTCGCCAAATATCACAAAGGTCTTGGCCCGACGAGCGATCCATCAAGCCTCAGTCTTATCCAAGGGGAGGTCCCCTCGAGTGAGATGGTCGAGGTACGGAACATGCTAGTTGGGCTCGAGGTTGGTTGGTGGGGTCGAGCCTTCAGCCTGCATGACTTTAGTCCCATTCAAGGGAGCTTCCGCCTCAGGTGGGGGATTGAGTGATGGACCATCGCCCCCCGTCTGCCCTAGTGTTGATAGACGGTTGATGGAGATCCCTCATGAAAATGTCAGGTGGAACTATGGCTCGACTAGAAGCGATTTTTGCGAGTTCATCGGTAGCTTCATTATATCTGCATGTAACGTGGTTGAGCTCGAGGTCGTGAAACTTGTCCTCAAGGCACCATACCTCCTCATAGTAGGCTTCCATCTTGGGGTCACGACACCTTGAGCTCTTCATGACCTAGTCGATCACGAGCTGAGAGTCACCACGAACATTGATGTGTCAGACCCCTAGTTCGACGGTGATGCGCAGGCCCGTGATGAGCTCCTCATACTCAGCGATGTTGTTGGAGGCAGCAAAATGAAGCCGGATTACATAGCGCATGTGGACTCTAAGGGGTGAGATGAAGAGCAAGCTTGCACTTGCTCCTATTTTCATCAGCGACCTGTCGAAGTACATGGTCCAAAGCTCGGCCTAGAGCTAAACAGGAGGAAGTTGAGTGTCGGTCCACTCTGCTAGAAAATCTGCCAGCACCTGGGATTTGATGGCTTTGCGTGGTGCATAAGAGAGGGTCTCACCAATGAGCTCGACCATCCACTTTGCTATTCTACTCGAGGCTTCCCGGTTCCGGGCTATTTCTCCTAAGGGGAAAGAAGACACCACGGTCACTGGGTGGCCCTCGAAGTAGTGATGAAGTTTGCGCCGTGTCAAGACGATGGCGTACAATAGCTTCTGGATTTGCAGGTAGCGAACCTTGGTTTCCGAGAGCACCTCATTGATGAAGTAGACTGACCTCTGAACGAGCAAGGTATGTCCTTCCTCTGCCCTCTCGACAACTAAGACCGTGCTGACCACTTGTGTTGTTGCGGTGACGTAAAGCGGGAGGGGCTCCCCTGTGGCAGGAGGGACAAGGATCGGAGAGTTGGACAACATAGCTTTGAGCTTCATAAGGGCTTCTTCTACCTTGAGGGTCCATGAAAAGTGTTCTGATTTCTTTAGGAGATGATACAGTGGGAGCACCTTTTCGCTGAGGCATGAAATAAAGCGACTAAGGGCCACGAGGCAGCCCATGACCCTCTGTACGCCCTTTAGATCATGGATAGGGCCCATTTTGGTTATCACTGTGATTTTTTCTGGGTTAGCTTCGATGCCACGTTCAGAAATGATGAACCCTAAGAGCATGCCTCGAGGGACACCAAAGACACACTTCTCGAGGTTAAGCTTAATTCTTTTTGCCTTAAGGCATTTGAACGCAATGTCGAGGTCATTTACCAAATTGCTGTCCCTCTTGGTTTTGACAATGATGTCATCAACATAAGCCTCGACGGTTGGCCCAATGTGTTCCCCAAAAATGTGTGGCATGCATTGCTGGTACGTAGGCCCCGTGTTCCGGAGACCGAAGGGCATAGTAACGTAGCAATACATGCTGAACGGGGTGATGAATGAAGTCGCGAGCTGGTCAAACTCCTTCATTTTGATCTGGTGGTAGCTAGAATACGCATCTAGGAATGACAGAGTTTCACATCCCGCAGTAGAATCAATGATTTGATCAATGCATGGTAAAGGAAAAGGAACTTTCAGACATGCTTTATTCAAACTAGTATAGTCTACACACATCCTCCACTTCCCATTCTTTTTCTTAACTAATACAGGATTAGTCAACCACTCGGGATGATGAACCTCCTTGATGAATCCGGCCTCCAACAGCTTGTGAACCTCCTCGCCAATGACCTTGCGCTTCTCCTCGTTGAAGCGGCGCAAGCGTTGTTTCACCGGTTTGGAGCCGGTTCAGATCTCCAAGGCGTGCTCGGCGACTTCACTGGGTATGCTTGGCATATCTGAGGGACTCCACGCAAAGATGTTGATGTTTGTGTGGAGAAAGTCAACGAGCACTGCTTCCTATTTGGGATCGAGGGTGGCGCTGACGCTCAACGCCTTTCCATTCGGGTCGGTGGGATCGAGGGGTATGAACTTGACGTCTTCCACGGGCTCGAAGTTGCCGGCATGGCGCTTAGGGTCGGGGACCTCTTTGGCCAAACCATCGAGGTTTGCCGCCAAGGTTGCTGACTCCAGGATGGCTTCTCCGTGCTCGACGCATTCCACGTCACACTCGTAGGTGTGCTCATAGGAGGGCCCGATAGTGATGACACCATTGGGGCCCGACATTTTGAGCTATGGGTAGGTGTAGTTAGAGACCACCATGAACCGGGCATAGCAGGGGCATCCAAGAATGGCATGGTATGTCCCATGGAATCCAACCACCTCGAAAGTGAGAGTTTCCTTCCTGAAGTTGGTAGGAGTACCGAAACAGATAGGCAGGTCGACCCGCCCGACGGGCTCTGCTCATTTCCCCGGCATGACTCCATGGAAGCCCCTGACGCTGGGTTGGAGGTGCATCCTTATGATTCCTAGAAGGTCGAGGGTATGGGCATAAATGATGTTAAGACTACTACCTCCGTCCATGAGCACCTTGGTGAGGCATGCGTTGGCGATGATGGGATCTACAATGAGTGGGTAGACCCTAGGATTGGGAATGTAGTCTGGGTGGTCATCACGGTCGAAAGTGATGGCCACCTTAGACCAATCAAGGAAGAGGGGGGTTGCGAGTTGCACGGAGAAGACCTCTCAACGTTCCCGCTTGAGTTGCCGTGTTGAGAGGCGCATCGAGGGTCCTCCGTATATCATGAAGCAGTCATGAATCTCGGGAAACCCCTCATCCTTGTCATCTCCCTTAGGATCCTCCTTCTTGTCGTCTTTCTTGATGCCTAGGCTTTCAAAGTACCTCCGGAGCATGTGGCAGTCCTCGAGGTTGTGGTTCGTGGGCCCTTTGTTGTAGGGACACGGTTCTTTGAGCATTTTGTCGAAAATGCCCCCGTCGGGGGGTCCTCGAGGTATCTTACGATCAGCAGCGGCGACAAGGTCATCGACCGGGGCCTCTTGTTTGCCCTGCTAATTTTTCTTCTTCTTCTTGTTGTTCCTCTTTGAGCCCCGGCTGGAGCTTGCGGGATCCTCTTCCTTGCGCTTCCCTTTGTCCTGGTCGCTGCCAAAGATGGCACCAACTGCCTCCTCACCGGCGGCGAAGTTGGTGATAATGTCCATCAAACCATTGGCAGTGATGGGAGTGCTGTGGCCTAGCTCTCGGACCAACTCTTTGCAGGTGGTACCAGAGAGGAAGGCCATAATGACGTCAGAGTCGGTGATGTTGGGAGGCTTGGTGCGCTGTTTGGAGAAATGCCGGATGTAGTCCCGGAGGGACTCGCCCGACTTTTGTTTGCAGCTTCGGAGGTCCTATGAGTTACCAGGGCACATGTAGGTCCCTTTGAAGTTTCCCTCAAACACTCTCACCAGGTCGCTCTAGTCGTGGATCTATCGAGGTGGGAGGTCCTCGAGCCAGGCTCGGGCGGTGTCCGATAGGAACAGGGGAAGTTGTTGAATGATGACTCAATCATCGGTAGCCCCACCCAGCTGGCAAGCCAAGCGAAAGTCGGCGAACCAAAGTTCGGGTTTGGCTTTGCCATTATACTTGGTAAGGGTCGTGGGGGGTGAAATCGAGCCGGAAGTAGTGTTTCACGAATGGCCTTGCTAAAGACCCGAGGGCCTAGTGGCTCGGGTGAAGGGCTTCGATCCTCTGAGCTATCGTAGCGCCCTCCCCTGTGCTCGTGGTAGCCTCGAGCTACATCGTCACCACTCTTACGCCTCCGGCACTCGTTGATGTTGTCACGGGCATCTCGAGGTTCACGGTTGTCGATGATGCGTTCACAGACAGAGGCCACCTTGTTTCGCTGGGGGGCATGCTCGAGATGAACCGATGCCTCTCTCTCTCCTATCGGGAGGGCTCCATAGGCTGCTCCGAGGCAAGCCCACGTCACCTTGAGGCGTAACTCTTAGCCTGCTGCATGGCAACGGTCTCGAGGAGTCCTCGGATTTCATCGCGGGGCCTGACAGGCCTCGGGGTTCGATGGCTCGGGCATGTTACGAAGGAGCATGGCGGTCGTGACAACATTCTAGCTGGCTCGGCTGAAGACCAGGGGCTCGCCTGCCCGATCCTCAATAATGCGATGATTGACGTCATGAGCTCTCTCTCGAGCTCCTCCGCCATGTGCGCGTGCCGCACGCTCGTGCTTGAGGGTTTGTTGAAGTAGGCGTAGATTTTCTCGTTCCTCATCGAGCCTGTCCTACAATTCGCGGATTTGCTCGAGTTGCATTCCTTGGTCCACAAGGAATTGAGCCTCATCCTGTGTAGTAGGGGGCTCGACCTGAGGTGGTGTGGCGTTCCTTCCTCCAACGGCTGCCTCATCCTCCGAATCCAATGCGATAGACCCATCGATATTGAAGCACTCGCGAGTCGGGTCATAGGTGTCATCGGCAGAGTCGAAGTCTGGAGTGCCAAAATAGTAGTATAATGGGTGCATGTGAGGTCGTGCGTCTCTGAGGTCGTGATGACGAAGGGCAGTCGCATGGAGCTCCGTATTCGGGGTCTCCATGGAGTCCAGGTACTTGGAAGCTGGCGTGGACGTGATGAGGTCAAGGGTGGAATGTAGATGGTGTCCAGAGAGTTCCTTGTAAGCACTCATGCTGGTGCTTACAGAAGAAGCATACGCCTGGGCAACCGAGTCTAGCCATATGGGAATGCTAGTGAGGGCGTGGTTCCCGATACCGGAGCAATCGAACTGGTAGGTGGCAGCGCCGCACTGGGCGGTGGAGTGACGGGACACCCCATCAGCATCTTACCCTCAGCCAAGCTCATCCTACATAGATCCTCAGTGAGGAAATCCATGTCGGCGTCTGGCTGAGAGGCACCAGATCGGGGGATACCATCATCCTCCACGAGGCGATGATGGCGGTTGGGCTGGGCACGCCGTCGCCTGGCGACACATGCCTAGCGAGAGCGACGGTACCGGTGTAGCGCTCCCCCAGGCTAGGAGAGCTCGTGGTCACCGTCGGTCGGGTGCCTGGGTGGGAGGAGGACCATGTCGTAGCTGTGGCCAAGAGACATGAACTCCAAGCTCCCAAACCAGATCACCGTGGCCAATGGGAGCGGATGTTCGGGGTCAGCTATCTAGAAGAATGGCAGGAAAACGATGTTGACACGCAATGTCCCCTACCTGGCGCGCCAACTATTGGCGTCTGGTCCTGCGAGGGTCCTAAGCCAATGAGTGAATTTGTGCTGCGTGTCCCTAATCTAGATGGTGATGCAAGGAGAATACACAGGGGTTTATCCTGGTTCGGGCAAGAGAAGGCCCTACGTCCAGCGGGGGGGTATTGTATTTCTTTGCACCTAAGTGCTTGTATAGGGGTTACAAGCTGTGAGAGAGGGAGCCGATCCTAGGTCTCAGAGAGAAAAAGTGAGAGTACAAAGGAGATTGCTTGAGATGTTGATCTTCTACGGTGGGATGGTGACTGGTTTTTCCTTCTCCATCCCCCTTCATAGAGTCCCCTGCCTACCCTTTTATAGGGTCAAGAGGAGGCAGAGACACCGGGGGATGCCTTAGAAGTGAAGTTTTGTCGAGCGCTGTAGAAGCCGCTGTAGCGACGTGCTCCGAGAATGGCCGGCCATCCCTAGACACCATGGTGACGTAGAGGATGAGATGGTGAAAAGCCCCCGGATCCTGTGGCATGCAGGCCTTGCTTCTTTCTTGACTGGCAGTTGGTCGAGGCCAGGTCGAGGACAGGTCGAGTTGGGTCGATGGGGAATGGATAAGGTTGAGTCCCAGGAATTTTGGGGTACGATACTCGTTGTATTCTGCCTTGAGCGGGATCAGTGGCGGAATAGTGCTCGACATGGCATGTATAGTGATAGGTTTTCACCGCCCATTCTGGGATGGGTAGTAAAAAGTGGGATTTGACACTAGTACTACTTCCATGCTGGTTATCGCTGTAGCCATGGGGGTAGGAAGTGGTTGGCGGTTTGCATTAAATGCTTTGACTTTTTGTCTCAAAGTTGGTGAGTGAGGTGGGTCGACCGGCTCGACCCATGGTCATGTGAGTCGGAGATTTCTTAGTGGTCAAGGCGTCCTATCGAGCAAGCCTCGTGCGAGTCAGAATGTGGTCGAGGCGTTCTGTGCGTTGTTTCAGCTCGTTCTGCCTTTGTGGGCGGAGCCTTTGACGTGGTTTTCTCAGGGGCTTGTCTTTCTTAATCATTGATTGTGGGTACCCCTTGTTTAGGTACCCGACAAACGGTGTCCTACACTTTCTGCCATACAATGCTTCAAACAGAGCCGTCTTGATACTCTCTTGATAGCTATTATTGTAAGCAAACTCGGCCAAATGTAACCATGATTCCCATGAACCCTTGGAAGACAGCATACAAGCTCTAAGCATATCTTCTAGAACAGCATTAACTTGCTCTGTATGTGGATGGTAAGCCGTACTATGAACCAAACTAGTACCCAAACCTTTATATAGATGTTCCCAAAAGTGAGCTGTAAACTGTGATCCTCTGTCAGACACTATAGTCTTCGGTATACCGTGCAATCGAACGATTTCTGCAATGTACCTCTGAGCATACTGAGGTGGTTGAAATGCTGTTTTGACTGGTAGAATGAGCTGACTTGGTAAGACAATCTACAATCACCCAAATTGAATCATTTCCTTTTGGTGGGAAGACCTGAGATGAAATCTATACTTATATCCTCCTATTTCCAATCCGGTACTGACAAAGGTTGTTACAAACACGCAGGTCTCATATGAAGAGCTTTCACTTTGCAACACGTGTCATATCTAGCAACATAAGCTGTAATCTCTTTCTTCATCTTTATCCACCAATAACAAGGTCTCGGTTTTTGATACATTTTGCTACTTCCAGGATGGATGGATAGCTTAGAAAGATGAGCTTCATCCATCAGTTTGTTCTTGAGCTCTCGATCCTTAGGTACAACAAGATGGTCATCGAACCATAACACTCCTTGTTCATCCACTCTAAAATGCTTAGTCAGTTCTTTCTTTATTTTCTCCTTGATATGGAATATTCCTATGTCTGTTTTCTGGCCTCATATGATTTACTCTCCAAGGTACAACTAATCTTGATATTGTGCAACACAGCAAGATGCATCAGATTGAACCCATCTTCAAACAACGGTTGTACAATATGGAAATGTGAATTCCTACTCAAAGCATCAGCCACTACGTTTGCCTTTCCCAGATGATAGTGTATATTCAGATTATAATCTTTGATCAGCTCTAACCATCTTCTCTGTTGCATATTCAATTCAGATTGAGTAAATATGTATTTGATACTCTTGTGATCTATAAAGATGTTGCACACATTCCCAAGTAGATAGTGTCTCCAAATCTTTAGAGCATGAACAACGACAACAAGCTCTAAATCATGTGTCGGATAGTTAACCTCATGTTTCCTCAATTGGCGTGAGGCATAAGCAATGACTCTTCCATCTTGCATAAGAACACATCATAAACCATTCTTGAATGCATCACAGAACACATCAAATGACTTCTCTATATCAGGGTACGCTAGAACAGGAGCAGTGGTTAGCAATTTTCGCAAGGTGCGGAAAGCTGCCTCGCACTCCTCTGTCCAAGCAAACCTATGGTCCTTCTATAGCAGACTTGTCATTAGTTTGGCAATCTTAGAGAAATCCGGTATGAAACAACAATAGTAACCGGCTAATCCAAGGAAACTCCTAACCTCGTGAACTGTGGTTGGTGCCTTCCAGTCCATAACCTCTTATACTTTGCTAGGATCTACCGAAATTCCATTTTTTGATAACACGTGACCAAAATTCCATCTACCGAAACTCACACTTACTAAACTTGGTATACAATTGATGATCTCTGAGTCTGGTCAAGACAATTCTTAGATGCTCTACATGATCCTTCTCGTTCTCTGAATATACTAAGATGTCATTAATGAACACAATCACAAACTTATCCAATTCTGGCATAAAGACTGAATTCTTCAGATACATAAAGTATGTAGGAGCATTTGTCAGGCCGAAGGACATGACAAGATACTCGTACAACCCATATCTGGTGGAAAATATGGTCTTAGGTATATCTTGTGGCCTAATCTTGATCTGATGGTACCCTAATCTCAAATCTATCTTAGAAAATACTTTGGCTTTTGACAATTGGTCAAACAAGATATCAATCAGAGATAGAGGATACTTGTTTTTAATTGTCACTGCATTAAGTGGCATGTAGTCCACGCACATCCTCAAGGAGTTACCCTTCTTCTTCTTCACGAATAGTGCGGGACATCCCCATTTAGATGAACTTAGACAAATCAGACCCTTGGTCAACAGATCTTGAAGTTGCTTCTTCAACTCAGCTAACTCATTTGGAGGCATCCGATAATGCCTTCTTGAGATCGATGGTGTTATACGGATTAATTCAATGGTGAACTCAACATCCCTATCCGACGAAAGATCGGGTAACTCGTCTGGAAACACATCCAGGAACTCACATACTACAGAAATCTTGGCTAGAAGAGTGGTTTGGATGACACATGTCGTACTTCCAAGATATATTATATGAGGTAACACTACTTGAAAAGTGTTTTCTCCAATAGGTTCCTTAAGGGAAATAGTTCTACTCCCAACATCGATCACTACCCCCATCTTATTCATCTAATTCATTCCCATAATTACATCCAAAACTAGCCCTAGCACGACTATCAAGTTAAGCTTATACTGCATGCCTGCTATATTCAAGGTCACCCCTCTAACTATCTGATTAGTCAATAGATCAACCCTAGCTAAACTTATCCGATAAGCACATTCCAATTCAACTATCTTTTGCTCATGCTTTCTTGCAAATGCTTGACTTATAAATGAATGTGATGATCCAGAATCAAATAAAACAACTACAGGGTGGTTGTTGATAGAAAACATACCAACTGTCACAGGCTCTCCTTCAGGAATGTCATCTATGGTGGTGTGGTGCACTTGAGCTTGATATTGGTTCTGTGGCTTCTTGGGATACATGCAAAACTTTGCAAAGTGCCCAGATTGATTGCAGTTATAGAATGGCCCCCTTACCGGGCAGTAGCTCCAGATGAACTACCCTATCCTGTCTTTGCCTGAGGTACTACCATCTTGAAAGGTTTATGATTCCTTTGTTGCGACTGCGTATTCTGGTTCTTTCTCTGAGGTAGCCTGAACCTTGCACCAGGAGCAGGCAGACGATATGCAGAATAGTTAGCCATAGGAGCTCTTGGCTATGACGAACCTGACTCAAAGGCCCTCTTGCGAGTCTTGGACACAATATACACATTATTGTTCTTCTCTTGCTTCAAGCAGTCACTAATAAAGTCATTAAACCCAATTCTGGTATTGGTACCCACATGCTTCATCATTTTGGGATTCAGACCTCTCTTGAAACTAGCAATCTTCTTGGCATCAGTGTTACCATGTCAGAAGCATAACAACATAAATTGTTGAAAGCATACAAGTACTGAGTCACAGTCTTGGTGCCTTGATTCAGTGCTAGGAATTCTCCCAATTTTATTTCTGTCAGACCAGGTGGAATGTAAACTCCACAAAAAGCATCAGTGAATTCACTCCAAGTAATGTGAGCATTAGGAGGAAAAGTGGTGCGATGATGCTTCCACCACATCCCTACAGGTCCTTGTAACTGATGAGCTGCATATTTAGTTTTCAACACTTCTGTCATTCTCAGCACACGGAACTTGTCTTCCATGGTATTTATCCATTCCTCAGCATCTAGTGGCTCTATCGCTTCCTTGAAGATCGGTGGCCTGATGTCCATGAATTCCTTGAAACGGCTATATTGATTCACTTTATGTCCACCCTAGTTTAACCCATGGCGGGTGTTGTTAGCAATGTTACGCAATGCAGCTTCCATGTTTTGCTGCATGTTCTCCATGTTATGCTAACTTCCTAGGAATTGCGTGAAGAATTGTTCCACGGTGTATGGTGGAGGAGGAGGTGGTGGTGGATCATGGTTCTCATTTTCAGTAGCACTGCCACCTACCTTAGTGGCGTCATAAATGGTACGACGAGTGTTTAGCATCTGCATATTTCAGCAACAGTAATTATTAGGCGATGTTGTAGTAACTACAGGTGAATGAAAAAATATGCTGTACTGAGTTCACTAGAGAGAATAAATTCATACAATAAAACAGAGGCACAATAAGTCATTCCATAACACAACATCACTAATTAGATTACTTAAGCGCAACACATCGCGTGCATTACAACCAAATTGTTAGCATACATACACTGGACTTTCCGACTTCAGATATCTCCACAAATACATCCAATTTTTCTAACATTACATTAAAGTCTCAGTCATCGTACTCATTAATACATGCCAGAAATGCCAACCACGCAAAAGATCATCGCAAAAGAAACCCTAGTAGCTAGCGCACAACTACTAGCCTACTCGTCATGGTCGTTGTCTAAGTCAAAGACGTCGCCATGGTCACCATCAACATCATCATCATCATCATCATCCTTAGCTGGTGCCTTAGGCTCCTCAGGATCCTCGTCCTCGTCCAGATCCATCTCTTCTGCTCCAGGAGGAACATAAGGGTGGAGCTGATTATGTAGCTGGTGAACCTCCTCATGCAGGTTGTTGTACTCTTCGGCATTGGCCAACTGCTGCTCTAGCTCAACCTATCGGGCTCTCAAAATGTCTTCTTCAGACCAGGCTTCATTCCTTTGATGGAGTACATGGATCAATATGCGCTCACTGTTCCTGTTAGCTGCGGTTAGATGCTCAAGCTGCTCTCTTAGTGCATGGATGTCTTCCTCATACACTCTAGTCCTCTGTGTTGCCTGATCTCTCTAGTGAGTCAACTGAGCCATCTCCACATTGAGCCTTTTGATTTTAGCGTCGTGGTCCCTCTGAAGCTGACACCTGTCATCATAGCCCTGGCCAAGTGCACCAGACATGTGCCTTAGACTGCCTTCTACTCCATCAAAAGCCTTCATTACTACGAACATGGCGCTCATTGCAGGGCAATCACTGTTCTATCCTTTCCGCTGCTCCAATCTCTAGAGATCTTCCTCTGGCCTGCTGCCATGAGTCAGTGGAGGGATTGCCCCTTAGAAAGACCCTAGCCATAGCAGTTGCCAACTCCTAAGGGAAACAGACCATAATGTCCCTCAGTATCCCAAAAGCAGCCCTATCAGTCGCTTCCTTAGCAGTCCTGCTAGTGGACTCATAACACCAACCTGTCCACTCAGAACCATCACCTCTAGGGCGAACAATGGCCTCCATAGTGACCAACATACCTTCACCCAACGGATCATTTCTTCAAAAATAGTGAGGCTTCATCCCATCAGGATAACCTACATGGCTAAGCATTCTCCACAACAGTGTAGGCATCCCAAAATCTCCTAGGAAGGTGTGTGAAAGGTCCTTGTTTGGTTTTAGTAATTGAGTGACAACTTAGGTGGACTAATTGTGTTTGTGTGAGATACATAGGCGATTTGTCCATAGTACCTGTGTGTGAGAAACATATGCTATGGAGGTGGAAATGGCTTGGAGATGTTGCAAAGCTTGCACATGTGATGATGGAGGAGCTTATTGCACATGAGACATGACATTGAGTCATGTGACCAAGGCGAAGAAGATCAAGATGAGGCTTGGCTCGATGGACCAGTTGCAAGTGTGAAGGGCAAGTCGGAGGCTTTGAAGCGAGGGACCGCGTGTGACGGTGAAGCTTGAGCAAAACTTGGCGCCGATGGACCAACGCAATTGTGAAGAGCAAGTGAGGTCAAGATCGATGAACCAATACGATCACGTAATGATATGAAGTGGATCATATCATTTGATGATTGATTGATGCATGTGTTGCATCAACATCGATTGAGATGGAATGGAATGCGCAAGGCAAAGGTATAACCTAGGGTATTTCATTTCACCAGTCAAAGGTTTTGTAGAGAAGTGTATGATCGGGTTTAGGATAGACGGTCGTACTATCAAGAGGGGCATACTTGTTTGCATATCGGTCATCTAGTGCCACTCGAGTGATCTAACTTTGCATAGTTGCTAGAATCGAGTGGCACTACAAGTTGAGTGGCTAACTCCTTTAAAGAAAATGATTGCGAAAATGCTAACACATGTGCACAAGGTGGTGATCACTTGTTGGTGTTGGCACATTTGTAAAGGATGTGAAGTTTGAGCGGTAGAGATGGGTTTAGGGCCCTCTCTCCCTCCCACCGAGTTTGTGAAACGGGATTCAGGCGTTTTTGAGGAAATAAAATGACTATTTTCCTTTACTCCGAAGTCGAGAATTAGAGGCGAAGTCACGGAATGTTTTCACGCTAAGAAGCGTGCGTCAGATGTGGTGCTCAGCAGCAATAAACGCTAGCCCTAGGAGCATCAGACGCTGGTGTTAGTGTCTGGTGGCTAACCCTAGATGGCGCACTGCTGGTGAGCTTGCATCGAACACGGCTGTGGTCTGGCGACAGATGCTGGATGTCAGCGTTTGTTGTGAGTGGCATTAGTAGCGGTGTAAGCCTCAATGATGACAGACACAGAGCGGTGTCTGATGCCCACTTGATAGACGCGTCTATTGGTCGATTGCCTGTCTCTGGAGCTCTCTAGACTACGTCTGTTGGACATCAGATGGGAGGCTAGGGAGGCGTCAGACACGTCTATTGCACGTGAGCCAACCGTTAGAAGTTAGCCGACCGTTGGAGATCAACGATTCTCATTCAATCGAGGACACATGGCGTTGATCCGTTGTGAGCTGCTAAGGGGCATCAGACACTGGCCACGTCTGTTGATTGGGCAACAAACGCGTTTGGTGATCCTGTTTTCAGCTCAGTGAGGAGGCAACGGCTCTATTTCATGGAGAGGCTTATAAATAGCCCTTTGGATGGCCGTGGCTAGTAGGTGAGCACACTTTAGCCTTAGTGGCTTATGTTGTGGTTCTTGGGAGCCCTCTAACTCACTCATGCTTGATAGCGTTCATCGGATCGAGTGAGAGAGCGATTCTAGTGCAATTGCATTATGAGATTGCATCGAGTGGCACTAGGTGATTGTGTTGCAAGCCGATGGTGCTTGTTACTCTTAGAGGTTGCCACCTCCTAGATGGCTTGGTGGCTTGAGGCTCCATCGAAGCTCGCAAGAAGATTGTGCGAGGCTCCAGAGAAGCTTTGTGAGGGGGATTGTGCTCACCCCATGGGGATCACGAAGAGCAACTCTAGTTGAGCATGTCATTGAGCTACCACACTTGATGGTGGGTTCTTGTGGTGCTCTTTGGGAGAGCTCGGTTGTGGATACCGATTAGCCACCGAACCATGAAGTGTTGGTCAACACAATGGGGACATAGCTTGGTGGCAACCAAGTGAACCTCAGGAGAAATCACCGTGTCAACATTGTCTACTCTTCTCGGTGGTTTGCCTTCGTGCAACACAAGCTTGTATTTACCTTCATATATACCTTGCTTGTGTTGTTGCTCTTATTTCTAGTTGTGCTTGTGTAGCTAGCTTGATATCTTGCTGCCTTCATATATACAAATGGGCATACGCATTAATTGAATATGACTTGACTTATGAACCATTAAAAACTTTGAAAGGTCAAGTTCTTGCTGATTTTATCATTAAGCATGGTATTGATTTAGATGATGAGATCAATTACCTTACTTTTACTCCCTAGAAATTATACTTTGATGGATTGGTTTACAAAGATGGCCAAGGTGTTGGTATTGTGCTTATTTTCCCTAGTGGAGCTAAATTTGAAATGTCAAGCCGATTGAGTTTCTATTGCACTAATAATCAGACCAAATATGAAGCTTTGCTATTCGGATTCATTATGCTATGTTCCATGGTAGTAAAACATGTTGATGCCTATGGTGATTCCTTGCTGGTGGTACAGCAAGTTACTGGTGAATTTCAATGTTTAGAAGGATCACTAAGAGCTTGTCTAGATGCTTGCCTTAACATCATCGATTCTTTTGCCAAATTTCAAATTTGGCATGTTCCAAGGCATAAAAATCAAAGGGCCAACATGTTAGCTCAACAAGCATCTGGCTATGACGTCGGTGGATGTAATTTTCATATTCAAGAAAAGCCAATGCGTGAAGATTTAGAATTTTTTGTGCAGGTACAGATGAGTTGGCTAAGCCGACTGCTGGTGGATGCTAGCCAGCCGGCTAGCCGACTCACCTATGGCCAACCCGACCAATCTGCCCGAGAAGCTTTCAAATTGGCCCAACGGAACTTTCAATGATGTTGGGGCCGATTTATATGATTAGAGAACTCCTTTGTTGGCATATTTACGTGATCCAAGTGCTAAAGTTGACAAGAGTGTTTGGTGGAGTGCTTTTAAATATGTGCTGCATAATGATGAGCTCTATCGGAGAACCGCTGAGGACTTGCTATTAAAGTGCTTGGATTCCGATCAAGCAAGAGTGGCTATGGAGAAGTCCATGAAGGTATTTGTGGTACGCATCAATCGGCCCTGAAGATGAAGTGGTTATTGCGTAGAGCCGGTTTTTATTGGCCTACCATGATGGCCGATTGTTTTCGTTACTACAAGGGTTGCGAAAAGTGTCAAAGGTTTAGACATATTTAGCTTGTACCTGTTGCTATGCTTCATCCTATTATCAAACCATGTCCTTTTCGTGGTTGGGGGCTAACTTCATTGGCCAAATTTATCCCCCATCTTCCAAGGGACACCGATTTGTGTTGGTTGCTACGGATTACTTCCCTAAGTAGACCAAGGCAGTTCCTTAGAAGAATATGAGACACAGGGAGGTAATTGAGTTCATTACTGAGCATATCATTCATAGATTCAACATCCCTCAAATATTGACTACATATCATGGGACATCATTTATATCCAAGTAAGTGAGAGAGTTTGTCGAATTATATAAGATCAAATTGCTCAAATCATCTCCATACTATGCTCAAGCTAATGGCCAGGCTGAGTCTAGTAATAAAACTTTGATCAAGCTCATCAAGAAGAAGATTAAGGAGAATCCAAGGATGTGGCATGCAGTTTTGTCTAAAGCTCTTTGGGCACATCGCATCTTGAGGCATGGTACTACAAAAGTTACTCCTTTTAAGTTGGTATATGATCAAGAAGTCATGTTCCCTATCGAGGTAAATTTGGATGCATACAGACTTGCTAAATAAAATGATCTATCAGCTTGTGTATCATGATTTGATGATGGATAACACCGATGAGGTAACTGATGTGAGATTAAAAGCTCTTAAGGAGATAGAGAAAGATAAAGCTCGAGTCATCAAGGCATACAACTAGAAAGTCAAGAACAAATCCTTCCAAATGGAAAAATTAGTATGGAAAACCATACTACCAGTTGGATCGAAGAGCAATCAGTTTGGCAAGTGATCACCTAATTGGGAGGGTCCTTACAAAGTGATCAAAGTCACACACGGTAATTCTTATTTGCTAGAGACATTGCAAGGTGAACGTCTCAAAGTAGCATTCAACGGGAGGTACTTGAAAAAGTATTTTCTAAGTGTTTGGAAAGAAGCCTAAGTGCTCTCCAAACAATGGACGAAACATGTATCACCCTTAGAACAAAAATGACTGATGTATACATCACCCTTAGTCACTGAGTAGCCGATGAGATGGGCATCGTCGCTATTCAGTTTTATTGTGTTTGGTTTGATTAAGTGTTTATAGGTTCATGCATCATTCACCTAAAAATAGGGGGGCATATGTTGACACTAAAAAATGTTCATTTTATGAAGTTATCAAAATGTGGAACGAACTTCACCATTGCGTTCCTCTCATCGAGACGGTCAAAAAAACATATATGGAACGTCTAATTCGGAGTCCAGATGAAGGAGTTATGCCCTCGGAAAGATGCTCTGTTGTCAAGACTTCCAATCCAAGTCGGGACTTCTGACCCAAGTCGGGACTTCTGATTGTCGGGACTTCTGACCTGAGTCGGGACTTCCGACGTAGGTCGGGACTTCTGACTGTCGGGACTTCTGACCCGAGTCAGGACTTCCGACATATGTCAGGACTTCCGACCCAAGTCGGGACTTTCAGTAGATGTAATAAAAAGGCCTGTTCGGATTTGGCCTTCTGGATTCCGATCCGAACTATTCCAAACTCGTGGGAAACTTGAAAAGGTTTCCTACTGGGATAAGACCACCACCCCTATATATATATATGAGAGGATCATGGCTGATTGAGTTTCCATCTATCCAATCGTCAAAAACACAACATATCAACCACCTTTTGCCCTAATTCTCCTGTCTCAACCCCTCCTATTGTTTGGTGACGTCTCTCCATGAGATTCATCGGTATCCTAGGCGGCCTTGCTGGTCCTAGGAGATCCTCCACGTACTTCTCCCTGACTGATCCTTCCGGGAGTGGTTCAGGAGCCTTTTCAGCCGAGATCGAGCTCCACATCGGCCCTGTCGGTCTCTAGATCGGTTTGGCCGATTACGTTGCGTTCTTGCGGCGTTACAGGTTGTGTGCAACCTCTTTAGGCATCCAAGGCCCTCGTTGGTGTGTTGGCTTGAGGTCATCTTCAACGTCAACAATAAATAAGTTGTCAATTTTTAATTAGTGCTCCGTATGTCTTTCATGCAGACGTTCTCTTGTATTCACTACAACCAACAATGCTAGCAAGTACAGTACCCCGATCGGTGGTGATACCTTACCTTGCCCGCGTTGTAGACATTCATGGTGCTGTTGGTGTAACACCCTAAAAATTTGAAAAGAAGAAAAATAGGAAAATATGATTTTTATATTTATTTTTGTGAAGCATGCAAATTTAGAATAAGAATAATTTTTATAAATTTAAAATCAAATATAAGAGTAGAAACATGTTTGTGCACTCATGCTGTTGCATTTAAATTTTTGAGATGAGTGGTTTGATTTAAATTTAAATTTGGATTTGAAAATCTTTTGAAAAAGGAATTTGAAAAATTGGGAAAAAGATTTCTTATTCTCTCTCTGCTCTTGGGCCGCTTCTCTCCGCAGCCCAGCGCACGCGGGCCGTTTTTCCCTTCCTCCCGCGGCCTCCTTCTCCTCCTGGGCCGAGCCCAAGTCACGGCCTGACGGCCCGTCATCGCGCGCGCGCTCGCGTCCCGCAGCGGCCGCGTTTTTCCGCCCTGAGCCGCTGACATGTGGGTCCCGATTGTCAGTGTCTCTTCTCACCTTTCCTTCTTCTTCCTCCGGCGTTTTCCATCGACGAACGCCGTTTTCCTTTCTTCTCCCGATTCGGTGATTCGAATCCGCCTCCAATCTCCCTCCCTTCCTTACTTAGCGACGCCTCCGGGCTATAAAACGGAACCTCGTGACTCCCCGCTTCTCATTGAGCCGCTTAGACCCTAGCCTCGACATCCCGGGAAGGTCACCGTCGGAGCTCCGCCTCCACCGCCGCCTTGACGAGCTAGCCGTCGCCCTCCGGTTGCTCTTCCGCTTCGTTCTCGCGTGGGGTAAGGTCGCGGTGATGTGCTCTTTCTTTTGGTACTTTCGGTTTGGCGATTGGTGCTCGGTATGGTCATCTTCATAAGCTCCGGCGAGCTCGGGCCAAGTCCGGCCATGGCGCCGCCGTCGGGCTTACTGTAGCCGCCGGCGTTCTCTCTTTCCCTCCCCCCGATCTGATCTCGGCCGTCCGTTTTGAATCGGACGGATCTTATTTAATGATACCGGTTCGTTCGTAATTTTGTAAAAGAAACCCTGAGTTTTTAGTATATCAACCCGCAGTCCTAAAACGTAAAGCTCAGAGTACGCTTTGATCGGTTGAAAACGTATTTCGTTTCGGTAAATGAAAAATACGCTTTCTGATATTTACAGTTTTGCCATTCAGATTGTTTTAGTTGTAGAATTTTCGTTTTAACTCCGATTTGGTCCATTCAAATTGCGTTAGATTCATATTTGCGAACTCTATGTAATTATACAACTGTACAGTAGGTTTGGATTAATTTATTTACGAGTTTTTATTAAAGTATTTATTCTTCTATAGGAAATCTTTGGAAATTCATAACTTTGTCGTTTTAGATCCGATTTTCGTGATCCTCGCGTCTGTGTGATCCTAGCAAGTTGTAGATTCATTTTAAAGACTTTTTATTTTATTTTCTTACTGTTGGTGTATTGTTCTAATTATAGTCTTGTTTGTCTATGCATGATTGCCTCTGGATGTGTGTTGTTGATAATGGTTGATCGAGTTTAGACGGTGAGAAATTCGTTGGAGATCAAGAGCCTTATTACGAGCAAGATCTTCAGGACCAGTTTGAGCAAGGCAAGTATAGCATGGGATTATCCTTGTTGTCCTATTCACCTTATGCAATTAATATCATTATGCATTTATTCCTTGTTAAGGATGACTTAGCGATTGATCCTTTACCTTGGTACCTATTATATTGCATTGAGTAGTGTGGCTAGTGCTTAAACATGGACTATGATCATGTAAATTGATTAGAGGAATATGCAACAAACATTAAAAGATGATTTTGATTAATGTTTAAAGGGGATTAGAGCATGGTGGTTACTTTTGATGCTCTAATTGCTCTCCATAAGGACTCATCTATAAGCGACAATCCGGGATTTACAGTACAACTGTGGGGGCTATATGGCTCTGGCTTTAGTCATATAGAAGGACCTTTTCTAGCTTGTTAGAGGTATTCCTTTATGGTGTAAGAATGGCTTGACGAATCGGGTATAGTGCGGCCTCTGTCCTCATGTGTATAGGCTGCGTGTTATTGTGCCATCAGGAAGGGGGGCTCTACATCTGTTTGCCGAGTGAATCTAATGGCCCTAACTTGTTAGACGAACCTTCGAAAGACTTCATAGTGTTTACCCTGCCTGCTCACCTTGGTAGTGTTTTGGGAGTAATTAACCCGGGCATTTGGGTAACACGACTCACAGTGAAAGTGTACAACCTCTGCAGAGTGTAAAACTGTTATAACAGCCGTGCTCACGGTTACGAGTGGCCTTGGACCCTTATGGAATAGTTGAATAATTGTTTATGATTATGTTTTTGCTATTCATTAATCATTTCACATGGATCATATGTTTAATGCTTATATTGAGACATTTTGATGTTATTGTTATGCTAAAATCATGCTAACTAAAAGCTACATGCTGATAAACCAATGAATATGCCTTTTTGAGCCTCATGAACCCCATGTTACACTTGTTGAGTACGAGATGTACTTACGCTTGTTTATTTCTTTTACTTGGATAAAAATCCCGGATGGGTAACAGATGGAGGTAATAGTGACTACTACGCCTACTTCCCTGAAGATTACTAGTCTTGCTGTCAACCAGTCAATGTACCTGTGACTGGAGCTACCACGAGAGATTTTTATTTATATTTCCGCTACGTTTGTGTTAAGACTATGTGTTTAAATATCGTGATGTAATAACATTTGTGATGATACTTCTGTTATAATTTGTGAACTTATGTGTGATTGATCTCTGGGCGCACATAAGGGTATGCATTCCATTTGGTCGATAAATGGGTGTGACAAATTGGTATCAAAGCTCTTGTTGACTGTAGGACGCAAGCCTAGCTAGGAATTGTCGATTTAGTATCATCTTTACACTATTTTTATGCTCACTATCTTGCTCTTGTTATTTGATAAATTTTTATGCTTCTTATGTCACATTCTATTACGAAATTTTGCCTCTATTCTAACTTCATCTAAAAATTCTGTAGATGGCCCGTGACCGTAAGACTGCTCGCATTAGCTCTGGAGGATACTACCCACCTCGTGCCCTGCATGCAACTGAAGAGCCACAAGAGCCAGAACCTCAGGAACAGGAGCAGACTCCTGTAACACCAGTCCAAGCACCAGCACCTCCCCAGGAAGAGCCTGAGCCTGAAGAAGATCCAGAAATCGTCGAGATTGAAGATGATGAAGAGGAAGCTAATGGAGGAGTACAACCACCACCTCCATCACATGAAGCTTCTGAAGATATGCCACCTGCTCCAATGGGGTGGACTGTGAGGATCTACCACAGGAATGGAGGGAATGCTGTCTCTCATCTTCGCCTGGTGGGGATGCTCACTGCTTACTTCGCTGATTGGCATCCAGCTGTGGAGTACGTCTGCTGGGAGTACACTCATCCACTGGAGGACACGTACTGGAAGGCAAGGGCAAGCATCTTTGCCCATAAGGAAGACAAGGGAGCATATCAGCTGGACAGGATGTTCTCTCACGTGGGACATCGAGCTACTATAGAGGATAGCATTGAAGATGCTGCTTTTGAAGCATGTATGGGTCTCCGCTATCTTCGCTTTAACCTTATGAAGCATGACATTTATCGCTTCTTTCCTCGTGCACATCCCGAACTTGGATGGGCTATGACAGATCCAGTGCAGCTAGAGCCACTACCTCGGGTAATGGTGGACTTTGTCTATGATATGATGGATAGGAAGCTGCAGCTAGAAGAGATGGTGAAGGCACAAGGGAAGACTATCAAGAGGTGCCAAGCAACCATTGATGAGCTCCGAGCAAACCAAGGCATGCCCAAGATTTATGAGACATTAGAGCATGAGCCACTTCCTTAGAAAGTAGGAGTCCTTTATGTAATAAGAACGTTCTTAGTAACGTCAGTTGAGTCAGTCGAGTCTGTCGTGTGGTTTGAACCTTGGTGTGCTAGTTGCTTTATTATTATGCTTATGTGTGAGTTGGATCTTTGTTTGAGTGTCAGGACTTGTAGGCATGTCTACAAGTTCCATTCTTAAGAATAATAAGTTTAATAGTCAAGGAATAATAGTTGGGTTTGATATTATCACGTTTCTGTCCTTACTGTTTTCTAGAGCAGTCTTCAATGTTTCTGATATAGTTTAAAAACGGTTTGTGCAACATTTATGAAATTTTTATGAGAGAAACTAGACTCAAGCATCTTTCAAATGCCACTGGAATCACCTTTTTATCTGATCTGGTTCGAGAGATATAATTTGTACAAGTTAAAGTTTCTGCACAGTCTGGAATCTGGAACAGTTTTTGTTACGCCTTCTTTTTCATAGACATAACGACAGAATCTGATCTTGAGGTCTGAATAGAAATTGTGGATAATTTCATAAGCTTTCCAACCATATAAGGCACGCCTCTTTTGGATTTCTGTAACTCGAGATATGATTGAAATACTGAACTGTCAACATTGCTACTCGTCCAGAAAATTTTCAGATCTCCTTCTTAATCTTTTAAGTGGTTGAAATCATGGAATTCTTAAAGTTTGCATGTTTATGGGTGGCAGATGGCCGGAAGAGGAAGAGGCAGAGGTCGTGGAAACATTCCCCCAAATCCACCACCACCACCGCCACCAACTATCGAGCAACTGTTGGCGGTACAGACGCAGTTGATGCAGCAACTAGTGCAAAATCAGCAAAATCAGCCAGTTGTTGGGGCTCAACCACGTGATAAGCGTGGTGAGTTTTTGAAGGGTCGTCCCCCAGTGTTCACACATGCTGCTGATCCTTTGGAGGCCGATGATTGGCTTCGTGCTGTGGAGAAACAACTCATTATTGCCCAATGTGATGACCGACAGAAGGTGTTGTTTGCTTCTGGGCAACTTCAGGGAGAAGCTCAGGATTGGTGGGAGTCATATGAGTATGGTCGTCCTGCCAATGCTCCTGCAGTCACCTGGCAGGAGTTTAGGGAGAACTTCAGGGCTTACCATATACCTGAAGGAATGATAGAGTTGAAGGCAGAGGAATTCAGGAACCTGACCCAAGGGTCAATGACTGTAGCTGAGTACCGTGACAAGTTTGCTCAATTGTCACGATATGCTCCACATGAGGTGGCCAATGACAATGATAAGCAGCGCCGCTTCTTGAAGGGATTATATGATGGACTACAGTTGCAGTTGATGTCCAATACCTACCCTAACTTTCAGACGCTTGTGAACCGCGCTATCGTGGTGGATAGCAAGCGCAAGGAAATGGATGCAAAGAGGAAGAGGTTACAGGGACAAGTCTCCAATAGCAACACCCGTCCGCGTACTGGCTTTCAGCAGAATACTCAGCAGAGGTCTCCCTCTGGACAGTGGAATCGTGGTCAGGTCCCATTCCGTGGACAGTTCCCGCAACGTCCCCCATTCCAGCCACAGAATAGCAACCAACGTCCACCGCAGCAAGGAAATCAAGCACAGCGTCAGGGTCCTTCCAATAACACTCCTATGAAGACTAGTGCTCCCAATACTCCCAACAAGTGTTTCCGATGTGGAAAAGAAGGTCACTTGTCTTACAATTGCCCGGAGAAGCTTAACCAGCAGACTCCCCAGAGACAGAGCAGCCACCAGAAGCCCGCACCTAACTCAGGAAGGGTGAATCACTTGTCCCAGGAAACTGCAGTGGAGGAGCCGGAAGTTATGCTTGGTACGTTCGATGTCCACTCTACTCCCGCCACTGTTCTTTTTGATTCTGGAGCATCACATTCTTTCATATCGCAATCATTTGTTAGAATACATAGAATCCATTTGTGTGCCATGAAGAATCCTATCTTAGTAAACTCACCTGGTGGAAGCATGCCAGCATCTTATCGCTGTCTTCCGATTAGTCTCAACTTAAGGGGGGTAGAGTTTACAGTTAGCCCTATAGTATTGAGAACAGCTGGGATTGATCTTATATTGGGAATGGATTGGATGATGCAACAGCAAGCAGAGATTCAGTGTAAGGATAAATCAGTTGTATTGACAACACCAAAGGGTGATAGAATCAGGGTTGAAGTAAAAGTGCAAAAACAAGAGACTGCTACAGTGAACCAGCTCAATGATGGTGACAACCAGGAAGATCCAGTTGTGGAGGAGTTTCCAGATGTGTTTCCAGAGGAATTGCCAGGTATGCCACCAGACCGTGACATTGAATTTATTATTGAATTATTACCTGGAACTGCACCTATAGCTAAGCGTCCATATAGAATGGGAGTAAATGAATTAGAAGAACTTAAGAAACAAATTAAGGAGTTGCAGGATAAGGGTTTTATTCGTCCTAGTTCTTCACCATGGGGAGCACCAGTGATTTTTGTGGATAAGAAAGATGGAACTCAGAGGATGTGTGTAGATTATCGGTCTCTTAATGAGGTTACTATTAAGAACAAATACCCATTGCCTAGGATTGAGGACCTGTTTGATCAGTTGAGAGGAGCTTGTGTATTTTCCAAGATTGATCTTCGTTCTGGATATCATCAGTTGAAGATTCGTGCTAGTGATGTACCAAAGACAGCTTTTACTACACGGTATGGGTTGTATGAGTATACAGTGATGTCTTTTGGTCTGACTAATGCTCCTGCATACTTTATGTATTTGATGAATAAGGTATTCATGGAATATCTGGACAAGTTTGTAGTGGTATTCATCGATGATATTCTAGTATTTTCCAAGACTGAGGAAGAACATGCTGAACATTTGAGGTTGGTCTTGCAGAAGCTCAGAGAACACCAACTTTATGCAAAGAGGAGTAAATGTGAGTTTTGGTTGAAGGAAGTTTCTTTTCTGGGTCACATTGTCTCTAATGGAGGAATATCAGTAGATCCTGGCAAGGTGAAAGATGTATTGAATTGGAAACCACCCATCAATGTGAGTGAGATTCGTAGCTTCTTGGGATTAGCTGGTTATTATAGAAGATTTATAGAGGGATTTTCAAAGCTTGCAAAACCAATGACTGCATTATTGGAGAAGAATGCCAAGTTTGTGTGGTCCGAGAAGTGTCAGGCTAATTTTGAGGAACTAAAGAAGAGATTGACGACTGCACCCGTCTTAGTTTTGCCAGATCTGAGTAAACCTTTCTCTATCTATTGTGATGCATCTCGATTGGGTCTGGGATGTGTACTGATGCAAGAAGGTAGAGTTGTGGCATATGCATCGAGGCAGTTGAGGAAGCATGAGTTAAATTACCCTACTCATGATTTGGAATTAGCTGCAGTAGTTCATGCATTAAAGATATGGAGACATTATTTGATTGGACACAAGAGTGATATATACACTGATCACAAGAGTCTAAGGTATATCTTCACTCAAACGGATCTGAACTTGAGGCAGCGTAGATGGTTGGAGTTGATAAAAGACTATGATCTAGAGGTGCATTATCATCCAGGAAAGGCCAACGTTGTTGCTGATGCTCTTAGTAGGAAAAGTTATGCAAATGAAATACAAGTAATGTCTATGCCAAAGGAATTGTGTGCCGAGTGCAAGCATCTGAACTTAGGATTTACTACCAATGCAGTGGAATTAGTATTAGAGCCTACTCTAGAGCAAGAGATCCGTAAAGGTCAGCAGAAGGATGAAAAGTTGAGAGAGATAGCTGAAAACATAGCGAAAGGTAAATCCCCAGGATTCCGTAAGGATGATAATGGTACGCTATGGTTTGGAAAAAGGCTGTGTGTGCCCGAAGATAAGGATATCAGAATGGCAATTCTGCGTGAAGCTCATGAGTCAGCTTATTCCATACATCCGGGGAGTACTAAGATGTATTTGGATCTGAGAGAGAAATATTGGTGGTATGGTTTAAAAAGAGATATTGCTGAGTATGTTGCTTTGTGTGACACTTGTCAAAGGGTGAAAGCGGAACATCAGAGACCTGCAGGATTGTTACAGCCTATGCAGATACCCGAGTGGAAATGGGAAGAGGTTGGTATGGATTTTATAGTTGGGTTGCCACGGACTCAAAGAGGATATGATTCAATTTGGGTGATAGTGGATCGTCTGACTAAGGTTGCTCATTTTCTGCCTGTGAAGACAACATATAGCAGTGCGAAGTTGGCAGAGTTGTATATGGAAAGAATAGTGAGTCTACATGGAGTACCTAAGAAGATTGTGTCTGATCGAGGTACTCAGTTTACATCTCATTATTGGCAAAAGATACATGAATCATTGGGGACCAAACTAAATTTTAGTATAGCTTATCATCCTCAGACAGATGGTCAAACGGAGAGAATTAATCAGATATTGGAAGATATGTTGAGAGCTTGTGCTTTACAATATGGTACTAGCTAGGATAAGAGTTTGCCTTACGCAGAGTTCTCTTATAACAATAGTTATCAGAAGAGTCTTCAAATGGCACCGTTTGAGGCTCTGTATGGACGAAAATGTAGGACCCGTTGTTCTGGAATCAGACAGGGGAAAGTCAAGTGTATGGGCCTGATGTATTAAAGGATGCTGAAAAGAAAGTGAGAATGATTAGAGATAATCTAAAAATAGCACAGTCCAGACAGAAAAGCTATGCTGATACTCGCAGAAGGGAGTTGACTTTTGAGGTAGGGGATTATGTATATTTGAAAGTATCGCCAATGAGGAGTGTGAAGAGGTTCAACATGAAAGGTAAATTGGCACCAAGATATATTGGACCTTTCAAGATTATAGAGAGACGTGGTGAAGTGGCATATCAGTTGGAATTACCTGAAAGTTTGGCAGGTGTACATGATGTGTTCCATGTGTCTCAATTGAAGAAATGTTTACGAGTACCAGAGGAGCAGATTTCATTAGAGGAACTTACTGTTAAGGAAGATCTTACATATGAAGAGTTTCCGGTTAAAATTTTAGAGACTGCGGACAGAGTCACAAGAAGTAGAACAATTAAAATGTGTAAAGTATAATGGAATCGGTACACAGCAGAAGAGGCTACTTGGGAACGAGAAGAGGATCTGAGAAAAACCTACCCGCAATTGTTTGAGTAAGCATCGGTCGAATCTCGGGACGAGATTCATCTTAAGGGGGGTAGAATTGTAACACCCTAAAAATTTGAAAAGAAGAAAAATAGGAAAATATGATTTTTATATTTATTTTTGTGAAGCATGCAAATTTAGAATAAGAATAATTTTTATAAATTTAAAATCAAATATAAGAGTAGAAACATGTTTGTGCACTCATGCTGTTGCATTTAAATTTTTGAGATGAGTGGTTTGATTTAAATTTAAATTTGGATTTGAAAATCTTTTGAAAAAGGAATTTGAAAAATTGGGAAAAAGATTTCTTATTCTCTCTCTGCTCTTGGGCCGCTTCTCTCCGCAGCCCAGCGCACGCGGGCCGTTTTTCCCTTCCTCCCGCGGCCTCCTTCTCCTCCTGGGCCGAGCCCAAGTCACGGCCTGACGGCCCGTCATCGCGCGCGCGCTCGCGTCCCGCAGCGGCCGCGTTTTTCCGCCCTGAGCCGCTGACATGTGGGTCCCGATTGTCAGTGTCTCTTCTCACCTTTCCTTCTTCTTCCTCCGGCGTTTTCCATCGACGAACGCCGTTTTCCTTTCTTCTCCCGATTCGGTGATTCGAATCCGCCTCCAATCTCCCTCCCTTCCTTACTTAGCGACGCCTCCGGGCTATAAAACGGAACCTCGTGACTCCCCGCTTCTCATTGAGCCGCTTAGACCCTAGCCTCGACATCCCGGGAAGGTCACCGTCGGAGCTCCGCCTCCACCGCCGCCTTGACGAGCTAGCCGTCGCCCTCCGGTTGCTCTTCCGCTTCGTTCTCGCGTGGGGTAAGGTCGCGGTGATGTGCTCTTTCTTTTGGTACTTTCGGTTTGGCGATTGGTGCTCGGTATGGTCATCTTCACAAGCTCCGGCGAGCTCGGGCCAAGTCCGGCCATGGCGCCGCCGTCGGGCTTACTGTAGCCGCCGGCGTTCTCTCTTTCCCTCCCCCCGATCTGATCTCGGCCGTCCGTTTTGAATCGGACGGATCTTATTTAATGATACCGGTTCGTTCGTAATTTTGTAAAAGAAACCCTGAGTTTTTAGTATATCAACCCGCAGTCCTAAAACGTAAAGCTCAGAGTACGCTTTGATCGGTTGAAAACGTATTTCGTTTCGGTAAATGAAAAATACGCTTTCTGATATTTACAGTTTTGCCATTCAGATTGTTTTAGTTGTAGAATTTTCGTTTTAACTCCGATTTGGTCCATTCAAATTGCGTTAGATTCATATTTGCGAACTCTATGTAATTATACAACTGTATAGTAGGTTTGGATTAATTTATTTACAAGTTTTTATTAAAGTATTTATTCTTCTATAGGAAATCTTTGGAAATTCATAACTTTGTCGTTTTAGATCCGATTTTCGTGATCCTCGCGTCTGTGTGATCCTAGCAAGTTGTAGATTCATTTTAAAGACTTTTTATTTTATTTTCTTACTGTTGGTGTATTGTTCTAATTATAGTCTTGTTTGTCTATGCATGATTGCCTCTGGATGTGTGTTGTTGATAATGGTTGATCGAGTTTAGACGGTGAGAAATTCGTTGGAGATCAAGAGCCTTATTACGAGCAAGATCTTCAGGACCAGTTTGAGCAAGGCAAGTATAGCATGGGATTATCCTTGTTGTCCTATTCACCTTATGCAATTAATATCATTATGCATTTATTCCTTGTTAAGGATGACTTAGCGATTGATCCTTTACCTTGGTACCTATTATATTGCATTGAGTAGTGTGGCTAGTGCTTAAACATGGACTATGATCATGTAAATTGATTAGAGGAATATGCAACAAACATTAAAAGATGATTTTGATTAATGTTTAAAGGGGATTAGAGCATGGTGGTTACTTTTGATGCTCTAATTGCTCTCCATAAGGACTCATCTATAAGCGACAATCCGGGATTTACAGTACAACTGTGGGGGCTATATGGCTCTGGCTTTAGTCATATAGAAGGACCTTTTCTAGCTTGTTAGAGGTATTCCTTTATGGCGTAAGAATGGCTTGACGAATCGGGTATAGTGCGGCCTCTGTCCTCATGTGTATAGGCTGCGTGTTATTGTGCCATCAGGAAGGGGGGCTCTACATCTGTTTGCCGAGTGAATCTAATGGCCCTAACTTGTTAGACGAACCTTCGAAAGACTTCATAGTGTTTACCCTGCCTGCTCACCTTGGTAGTGTTTTGGGAGTAATTAACCCGGGCATTTGGGTAACACGACTCACAGTGAAAGTGTACAACCTCTGCAGAGTGTAAAACTGTTATAACAGCCGTGCTCACGGTTACGAGTGGCCTTGGACCCTTATGGAATAGTTGAATAATTGTTTATGATTATGTTTTTGCTATTCATTAATCATTTCACATGGATCATATGTTTAATGCTTATATTGAGACATTTTGATGTTATTGTTATGCTAAAATCATGCTAACTAAAAGCTACATGCTGATAAACCAATGAATATGCCTTTTTGAGCCTCATGAACCCCATGTTACACTTGTTGAGTACGAGATGTACTTACGCTTGTTTATTTCTTTTACTTGGATAAAAATCCCGGATGGGTAACAGATGGAGGTAATAGTGACTACTACGCCTACTTCCCTGAAGATTACTAGTCTTGCTGTCAACCAGTCAATGTACCTGTGACTGGAGCTACCACGAGAGATTTTTATTTATATTTCCGCTACGTTTGTGTTAAGACTATGTGTTTAAATATCGTGATGTAATAACATTTGTGATGATACTTCTGTTATAATTTGTGAACTTATGTGTGATTGATCTCTGGGCGCACATAAGGGTATGCATTCCATTTGGTCGATAAATGGGTGTGACAGTTGGCGGACGGCGCGACCCCAAGCAGGCCCGTCCCATGCCACCGAGGAAAGCGCCACCGCTCCCAGGACCCGTTGTTTGGGTGCATCCGCTGCAGCCCTATCCCCATATGTACAACAATGTTATCAATTCACTCAAAGTCAGCTAAAGCATACAGACCGCACCTGGAAAAACAAACTACAATGCACCAAATTTTAAATTACATATCCAACAAACCAATCAAATTATAGATGCACCTAATCAAAGAAGCAAGGTCAATGCTTTCACAAATCCAAGCAACGTACAAAGCTAGTTGATTTACCTGTACGGAAGGCTACTACAGGTGAAACCTCGCTGGCGTTGATCTCGGTCGGCATTGGTATGCTCGCTTGCTTCCATCCATCCATCTGGTTCGTCCTCTGCTGTTGCTTCCCTGGTGCTTACGGCCGCTGCAGATCGTGGATGGTGGTGGCGAGATTAGGTGTGAGTTGGAGGCGGCGGCACGGAGTTGGGATCACATGGAGGCGGCGGTGAAGATCGTTTTTTTAATTAGCTCGATGGTGTCTTGTACAACGATGTTTTTAGATTAGTTCGATGGTGTTTTACGGCTCCGTGGGTACAGCGATGGGTAGAAGTATCGTGGTGAATAAAAACACGACGCATAGTTGTTGGCAAGAGAGAAACACGCGTAAACGTGTCCAGGCCAACCCCTGGCCGGCCTCCAGCCTGCCCCCATCGACGACTGTCTGGCCCCAGCCTCCATGCCCCGGCAGCTGGTCGTCCAACCCACAGGCTTGCAGATGCCGTCCCTGTGCGTCTCCACTCCAGGCTGCAGTGTGAAGTCATGAAGGAAAGTGCCGATGCAATTTCAATATTTGAATACCTCAAGTTCTGGTCGAACGTCATGGTTAGAAGATTTTCTTCCATAGTGTATTAAATTATTTGTTTTAACTAGTGGAAGTGGAAATGCACGTGCGACACGCACGTGTCTATAAAACAATCATATATACAATAAAAGACTAACAATGCTAGATTTAGACCTTGTAATAGGCATACAAACGAATAAAAATTTCAAGCCATTTCAAGCCATAAATTTGTTAACAGTCTAATATATCAAATCCTTGTATAATGACTGGTCAAAATTCACACAACCATGTCTTGTATAAAATCAAAGACTAAAATAAATATGTAAACCACATGTTTTAAACATATATATAGATTACCGGCAATATTTTTTGCATAAGCCAAATCATGATCTTCTCCTAGTAATCTGATGAATGACAACTCGCATATGAAGCAACCACCTCGTTGCAGAGATTCAATGAAATCACCTATAAATAATTAATATGTGCAGTGGCCATGCGTGTCAGACTTGAATTATGAATATCTCGCATACATGTTGTCTTACATTGCCTATGAAAAATGAGGATGACCATAGTATTCTGAGTGCTTTAGTCATGGGGAATGACCAATAAACGTTAGTCAAAATGCTAAGCAGTAGAAGAAGAATAACTAAGAATTTTCGAGCATGAACCCACCTTCACGTTGATTGAATTGCTCTAGCGGGTGCATGGGTGCAGCCGATCAGCAAGTTTTGCGATCACAACAATAGTCAGCATGTGAAGAACCTCTTTGTTTCATGGCGGCTCGCCAACCTTAGCTAGATTTCTGGAAAATATTATAAATTTATTAGTGTTTATTTAATAGAAATCGATGAAGCAATACAACCTTTTTATCACTAGATAGAAAATTATCAAGCTAAACCAAGATCACGGAGCTCAAATTGTTTTCCTAACTACAGTACTCGTTCAAAATATTGCACGCCCCGATGCTTATATCATGTCAAACAAGGTCAAAGCTCAGTATCATGGTGACAATCAATTAGCAAGTAAACTTATGAAAGCGATGGTGAGTCCACCATGATCCTCTTGGTAACGGCTAATAATGCAGAAATTAAATAAGAGAAGTGTTGACAACAAAAAATGTCTATTTTGTGAAGTTGTCAAAATGTGTAACGGACTTCACCATTGCGTTCCTCTCGTCGAGGTGGTCAAAAAACATATATGGAACGTCCAATTTGGAGTCCGGATGGGAGAGTTATGCCTCAGAGAAAATGTATGAACTACCGATACTACCGGTCCGAGATCACCAGTACTACCGGTCCGAGAAGGTTTGGCGCAAATATGAACTACCGATACTACTAGTCCGTGATCGGTACTATCGATGGATGGTGGAAGGAGGCGTAGTTTGGTGTGAATATGAACTAGCGGTACTACCGGTCCGAGAGCGGTACTACCGGCGGAGCCTGACCGGTACTACCGGTAGGGTCTGTTCCGAATCTAACTCTCAGATTCTGAACCGATTTGTTTCTAGATTGGTTTTTGGTAAGTTTGGACGTGGAAAACTTGAAGATTAATTTTTGGAGAGCTTTCCTACTGGGATAAGACCACCCCCTCTATATATATGAGAGGATCATAGCCGATTGAGTCCACATCTATCCAATTGTCAAACAAACAAATCAATCTACTCCTACCCCTTTTACTCTTTTCTCCTATCTCCGTGTTGTTCATCCCTTGATCCACGACCAAGGATGGCGCCCTAGGCTTGCCGGCCGACCTAGGGCAACTTGACGACATCCTTGCCCTAACGGGGTCCCTCCCGGGCGAGAGCTTCAGCGGTTCCTTTGTTAGTTTGCTTGAAAACTATCCGGTTCTTCGTCACGTAAGCACGACTGGTTATCCTTTGGTGGTTTGCTTGTAAACCTCTCCGTGCTTCACCACGTAAGAGTGACATCCTAGCTGTGTTCTTCGGTCCATAGCGGCCCGAGCGTCCAATGCCCTTTCTGGTTGTGATTCGGACCACATCCAACGTCAACACACTTTTTGGCGACTCCGCTAGGGAAGAAGATTGCTTTGGCTTCACTTTTTGTTGCCAAATCTCTTTGTCCTAGCCCTATTCTTCACTGATCTATCTTTTTCTGGTTGCCATTACTGTCCAATCCGGCTCCAAAAGGCCGATTGCATCTGGTTTTGACCCGCTGTGATCTAGGTTGCTATTTTGCAACGTGTCATGTTGTTCATTGGATATTTCATCAAGGCGGTTGAGTGCAAAACCATGGAATACCAAGGGGATTCATCACAATACTACTACAATTATCCCGAGGTGCAACTTGCAAATGCATCTAATGGTTATAGTAATTATTTTGCAAGTGATATAAATTCTCATGTTGGTGTTGCTAGCTATGATAATCCTAGATATGTTGCATCGGCTAATACTTTTGATGAATATTATGACCAAGAGCCGATGTGTGTTGAAAATTCATTGAGCTATAATTCTTCTAGCAACATACAACATGTAAATCCATATTCATTGGCTATAAACTCACATTACGTGGTTCCACCACAAGACATGCCGATGAATGAGAGAATTTGCTATGATTATGTTAATTACTTAGCCAATTACTCTCCAAATTTAGCACCCTATGCTAATGCTCATATTAACAATTTGGCTTCATGTGTAGCTCAAAGCTCAAGCCGAATCCATGAAATTTCAGCAATATGTGCTAATGTTAATACTCAAAATTCGGCTTCGCATGTAGCTCAAAGCTCAAGCCAAATTGATGAGAGGTGGATAAGTGGTAATACTCATAATTCGGCTTCAATTTTACTACTAATTCTAGCCGAATCAATGAGAATTCAGCAAGGAGCATGAAAGCTATTTCATATGATTCGGCTAAACATAATTTTCTTAAAACAAGCCGAATCGATGAAGATTTAGCCCATACTAGAAATCCATATGGCTCCTCTAAATGGAAGGTGGCTGCATATCATAGGCCGTATGCATTACACATTGATTACTTAGAAACTCCTGGTGGTTGGTGGATACCTGATTTTTATGAGTTTAGTAGTGAAGATGATAAGACCGCTATGGAACATATTAGGATATATCTATCACAACTGGGTTTTGCTGGTAAAGAAGATTATATGAGAGTGCAAAATTTTCCTTTATCTCTTACTGGTATTGCCTTTGCATGGTTTACATCTTTGCCCCGGTGCACTATTGATTTATGGTCTCAATTAGAGGAGAAATTCTATGATTTTTTTTTTGGAAAGACCAATGAGAAAAAGCCAATCACAATTGAAACATTGGCTAAAGCAGGATTTTTAGACCCTCAAAAGGCAAGTCTGACTATAGAAAAATGTGAAAAGCGTCAGAAATCAGCTAGACTTGACTTTTCAGGAGCTAAAAGGCATGTGTACTTATCTAGTGACTATTATGTCATTAGTGAATATCAAGTTCCTGCAAAAAAGAATGAAGCACTGCCTGCCTGCTCAAAGTCGGCTAAGCCGACTTCTCAGTCGGCTAGGCCGACTACCCATGCAACCTGCCCCGAGTTGGCTAGGCCGACCACTAAGTCAGCTAGGTCGACTACCCATGCTGCTTCACATGAGTCAGCTAGGTCGACACTTATGCCGACTAAGTCGTCTGCTTCTACTGCTATTGCCTAGATCGGCCTAGCCAACTCCGAGTCGGCTAAGATGATTTCTTTGGTTCCTGCAGCTGCTGATGCATCTCTGAATGATTCGACACTTGTTGATCATTCCTCAGAGATGAAGAATCACATTGTTCATATCAAGGATATACATTTCTCCGACATGATCAACAAGGGACAAAACATAAATATTTTGCTTAAATTCCAATCCGGTCACACTATTTCAATTTCTGCATCTATTAGAGATATCCTTGGAAGTAGTTGTAATAGACTGATTGATAATTGCAATTTATTTGTTAATAATAAAATAAATTTAGATTCTATCGGCCAACACATTCTGCCATATGGCAAGGCCGATAATTCTAGTTTGTCAAAGCTAAGGCCTTCAAAGAGCAATTACAAAGTTGTGGCCAAATGGATTGATAATAAATCTAATCCTTTCGTTTGCCTAGCTTTGAAGCTGACTCCATAAAAGAATCGGCTTAATAAATTAAAATATAGCTTTGACTTTACTTTTTATGATCATGTCTTTGATATCTTGCTCAAAAATAATTTTATTAGAATCATTGATCACAATGTTTTGCCGTCAATTCAAAACTTATAAGAGCTTACATATTGCAAGTGGCATAATTCATTTGATCATAATACTTGTGATTGCAATATGTTTCATTTGTGATCCAATCGGCCATTGATAAAGGCCGATTGAAATTTTCTAAAGCTCAATAGATGGACCAATTGGATTCAATTGGTCTTGATGGCAAACAAGTTTCGAATCGGCTTGCATTATTAGCCGATTTACCAAAAGCTCTTATGATGGCTGAGAGTCAAGTAATAGAACCCATAGATCAAGAAAGTTGTCTAGAAGAGCCAATTGCTACTACTACTGCTAAGTTGGCTCAGCCACCCTTAGGGATGGCTAAGCCGACCCCTACTGTCTCTGAGACGGCTAAGCCGACCCAGTGGTCAACTAAGCTGTCTCGAGAGGCTGCTGTTGCTCTACCAGAGGTAGAGTCAGCTAGGCCGGCCTAGGAGGCGGCTAAGCCAACCCTGCTTCCTCTAGAGGTGCCAGCGATGGCTAAGCCATCCCAGGATATAGCTAAGCCGCCTGGAGCACCCCTTGTTGCATAGGAGAAAGATGTGGAGCCCTCAAGTAATGACAAGGTTGTTGTCCATCAATTGCAAGTTAAAGATATTTTAGTGGATGACAATGTCACTACAATTTTAGAAGATACTGGGGCAGGTGAAATCTCTCGGACTAGAGCAAAAGCTGATTGACTCCATTGAGCAAGGGGAATCAGCTGAGAATCCTCCTTTAGAACATGTTTGTCAAGATGAAAAGAAGGGGGAGGATGTTCATAAAGCTAATGGAGGTAAGGATCATGGCAAACAAAGGACTAGAAGGCCAGAGCTTAGCTTCAAGGAACTTCTAGCTAAATATGAAAAGATAGGAGAAGCAAATATTGTCAACCGATCAAAATTACCTCCAAAGCACAAATCTCAAGAGTGGAATTGGTAAGGGAATGGATCTCATGCAGCAGCAATATATTATCCTTTTGAGTAGCCAATTCCCATGTATTATAGACCACAACCCACACATTTTCATTCATATTCACCTTGGGGCTGGTTTGATGAAGAGACACATTTGCCATCATATTATAGGCCACAATACATAGAGCATGGAACTCCTAGATATTCAGAGAAATCACCTTCTTATAAAGACCGATTTGATCAAAATCGATCTGGAGCTCAAGCAAAGAAGAAAGTGGTAAAACAAGTTTACCGCATGAAGTATGATGACCGAAAGAAGAAAAGTTCAGATCTGAATTCAACTTTTGAAAAGCCAATTACATTACCGAAAAATCCAGCTATTGATGGCAAAGAAGTAGAGAAATCATCTATTAATATTCTAGGTGCTAAATCTAAATAAAAGAAGGTGAGAGTGCCCAAAGTTAAGAATGATTTGCCGCTGTCAAAAACAGAAATAAAACCAATATGCTCAATTGATTTACCAAAGTGGCAAGAAAAGAAGTTACAGAAGCTTAGTGCAGAGAAGCTGAAAGAAAAAGGTTTAGCATGGGTTCCTAAAGGAAGTATTCAAGCTCATTAGGATGATGCTCAAGTAAGTGGTGCGACAAAGGCAAAAGAAAGAAGATTCGAGAGGCAATTGCCAAGTTGGAAGTTTGCACCAGATCATCAGAGTCATTGGTCTTGGCATCAACCATGTTCTCTGCCTATGCTTATGTGGAATTCATCTCATGATATGAATGGTTATCCCTCATCTCCTTACTTTGATCCCTGATATAGATTTTTATGTCATGGAGGGTTGTCAAAATTACTATGCTCACCAATGATCAGTACCTAGAATATTCTGTTTCGGTTGTGCATACTCTTGCGGATGAATTCATATGGACGATATTTTGATATCACCCTTAGTATAAAATATAGCCGATGAATGCTTGCAACCATCGTGCTATTAAAAATGCCCCCATGAAACTCACTTTGATGATTTTCAGGCGGGGGGCATGATTTATGTATTTTGATTTACTTTATGGATGTGACAATATGATTAATTGGCTTGCAAATAAGGCCAAGGTGTTGGCATAATAATTATTTCTCACAATGGTGCTATTAGATATATCAAGCCGATTAAAAATTACATTTGCACCAAAATTCAAGCTGAATGTGATTTTCTTATTCGGCTTGATCAAATTGCGATCCAAGAGGTATGACATGTTGAACCCTACGGTGATTCTTTGTTGGTGGAACAAGTTGCTAGTGAATTTCAATGCTTAGAAGAGTCACTAAAAGTTTGTCTTGATGCTTGCCTTGATATCATTGGTTCTTTTGCCGAATTTCAAATTTGGCATATTCCAACGCATGAAAATCAAAAGGCCAACATGTTAGCGCAACAAGCATCTGGCTATGACATCGGTGGACGTAATTTTCATGTTCAAGAACAGCCGATGCATAAAACTTTAGAATTTTCCGGTGCAGGTGCAGATTAGTCGGCCAAGCCGACTGACCAAGTCAGCATAGCCGACTCCCTTCTTGCTACAACCAAGTCGACTGAGCCGACTGCTATAGCCGGCCAGGCCAACTCCCCCCAGTCAGCTAAGCCAACTATCGATGAGATATGGTCGGTAGTCTACCGTGGGGTATACCCAAGGTAGTAGATTATTGGTAGACAGGTGTGCAAGCTACGAACTAGATGGTGACGCAAGACAAACACAAGGATTTATCCAGGTTCGGCCACCGTGAGGGCGTAATACCTACGTCCTACGTCAGATTGTATTGCTCTGTATGGAGAGATGTAAGGAGATGTGTTTTGAGGGGGTCCCCTATCCGCCTTATATAGTTCGGGGGGTAGGGTTACAAATCTGGAAACTAATCCTACCCAGTTATAATTGCCATAGCTGGCCGGATAAGGATTCCTATTCTAACCGACTAGGATCTTGCTTGATCTCTAAGTTTGCTTTCCTTCCTTGTGTGTGACGCCGAGCAGATCGACTAGGCCATGCGTCGTCTTCTGGTGGGTCGGGCCCACTAGTCTAGACCAGCCCAAGTCTAGCCGTAGGGGTATAGGGGTTAATACCCCCACAGCTAGTCCCCGAGCAATATGCATTGTGATGCGACACGCCGTCTTGACCTTCTTCGAACAGTGAGGCTTGAGTTCTTGATGTCTCTGACCAGTCAAAACACCATCCGAGCAGTTGTTGCAGGCGTCTGACTAGCTTGAAATACAACCGACCACCATTGTCACCGGAGAAGTAGGTTGTCCGAAGAATGTATAGTGCTCTTGAGAAAAAGAAAAAGATTTCCTTCCTGGTGAAGTGTGCCCACTTGTATTTCTGAGAAGAAATGTAAGCAAGATAAACAAAGCGTAGGGGTCAAAATAAGCATATTCACTGCAAGGTGAAGTGTGCCCACTTAGTCCCCGAGCCTATTAATAGGTGACATAGGCACGTGGTGCCAGGGTCTAAAATGAACCTTCTTGGAAACTTAATAATGAGATGCACCCACAGGTGCATCATGCCGATGTAGTCCCCGAGCTTGCTGGAAGACGAAGTATGAGCCTTGTAGCAAGGTCTAAGAAAATGTTGATCTCTCAATTGTATGTGAGTCAAATTTCACATGTAGCCAAGGAAACCAGACATCAAGTCATGGTCGAGGAGTGGTTGAAATAGTCCCTGAGCACAGCGTAAGTCGTGGTCGATGAGTCCCCGAGCATAGTCGAAGAGTGATCGATGAGTCCTCGAGCCTGATCGGGGAGTTGATGGTGCTCAGTGATCTGAGATAGCCTGTAATCGTCAGACCAGTCCCCGAGCGTCATATATCTCCAACACCTGTTTGCCTATCATATTTTGTGTCTCCTCTTTTTTTCACTTCTTTTTTTGTTGGCCTGACCCGTTGTCTCAGAAGTCTTCCTGATGTGACGTGGCAGTCATGCTATTATCTTGTCAATCACACTGTGGGCCAGCGTCTGTCAAGGCGCGTCAACATGGGCCCTCCCGTGTTTTAACCGAGGGAGCGCATTTACTAGCGTAGGTGCTGGTAAAAAGTGGAAACTGCACAGCGTGTGCCACATTTCACGTGCATGATCCCTGAGTATCTCGGGGAGGTGGAACGACATGATTAATGGGATAAATAGCCGCTATGCGGCCATTCCCCATTTACACCCAACAGTCACCTTTGCAAACCAATCGCCTTCTTCTTCCAGCCCACGTTCCCTATTCTGATTCTGCCACCGCCTTTAGCACACCTTGCCACCATTAGAAGCGACACACTCTCTGTCCACCAGCTGAGCCAAAGCAAAGAGGCAAGAGAGGTAGAGGATGGCCAAAACTGAAGCGTAGAAAAGGGCGGAAATGATGAAGAAGGAGTGGTGGAAGTCGAAGTCCACCGAATCATCCATCAACAACCTCGTTGGCCTAGGGGTTCTTCATGAAAAGGCACTCAGAGGCTGAAGAGCGTCGGACTTAGAAAGCTTCCCCGACCCCCAACCTGGTGGGATCATTGTGTTTGAAGATTTCTTCAAGAGGGGATTTGGGGTTCCGATTCATCCTTTCCTCCAGGGGCTATGTTTGTACTATGAGATTAGGATTTGCAATCTGCATCCCAACTCAATCCTTCTCGTCTCCACCTTTATTCATCTCTGCGAAGCCTTTGGTGGATTCGCTCCACATTTCGATCTCTTTCGTCACCTGTTCTGTCTCTGGAAGAAGGGGTCCAGGGGGGATCTCAAATTGCTAGCGGAGTGTACCTAACACTTCGTGACGGAATGAAGTTTGAGTACCTTACCTACCCCTAGAATACCTCTATTGAGGAGTGGTACAAAAATGGTTTTACATCCGAGAAGAGCCCAACACCATCACCCTTTGTGACGTTGGCTACATCCTGGAGAAGGGAGTCAGCTAGAATGAGAGACCAGAGTACGCCGGGCAAGTGAGGGAGCTCATGGAACTGCTCCCATGGAACTGTCTGGATGGACCAACCATAGCCAGGAGCTTCATTAGTCGTCGAGTGCAGCCTTGCTAGAAGAGGGTGCACACCGGCTATGAGTACCAGGGCTCAGCCGACCAAACCAGAATGCGTCCGACTCGGCTGCACGAGGACGAGATCAAGCTGAGGATTACAGAGCTATTCAACCTGGCAGATCCGTCATACCATCCTTTGAATGTCATCATGCATGCGTACAAGCTAATCTGACCAGCTCCAAAGGTACCCCTAGCATTTGTCTTTTGTGGTGATCACATAGTTGATAAAAAAACATCTATTGGAATCCCTATTGTCCTTGTGGTGTTAGGTGCACGGTGTTGAAAGGCACTTGTTGTATGTGTCACTGGCGCTCGAGATGGACCTTCTGAGGAGTGTGGAGCCCCCACCATGGAACATGTAGCAATGCTATGCTCATGTCGATGACAATGAGGAGGGAGGTGGAGCACCAAGCACCCGGACCGACACCAGGAGCAAGATGGCTGAGAAGCAACCAGTCGCCCCTAAACACATGAAGAAGAGGCCTGGAAGCTCAAAAACCACGAGAGTGCCAGAGAATCCGACCATCAAGTGTCATCAAATTATACAAAACTGGTCAGATGAAGATGAAGAAGAAAACCCGACAGCTGATCTACTCACTCCTCGTCAGAGGAAGGATGTAGAGCAGCTCAACTGTCATCATATCGTGTCTGTCAATTACCTAGACTTAGTTTAAGCATATGCTCCCACAGGTTTTAAAGTGTAGAGTAAATTTAGTTGTCAAACAGTGTATCCAAATCTTGGGAGAACTCAAATTTAAAGCTAGGTACTTGAAAAGAATTACGGTAGAACAACTATTCATCATTTCCATCATGCATTCCTCAAATCTACACTTTTATTTATATCAAACTTCGACTAAAAGTAAACTATATTACACACTCTTTTTATTTTCATTTTTAAACATGCTCAAATTTAAACAACAAACTAAACAGCAAATTAACAAGCAAAGAAAAAAATGAGATATCGAAAAGAAAGAAAGGAAACGAACTGCAGAAAAACTTATCTTGATAATGGGGGTCCTCCCCCAAGCTGGTTGTTGGCGTGGTCGATCACTTCGACATTTGGAGGAAGCTAAACATATCCTTCGGAGTGGTGTTGGTTTGGTCTATTCCCTCTCGGATGGTGGTCAGGGTCTGAGTGGTGTTCTCATTCCACTGACACTGGCCACCCCAATGATGTGCATTCAGAGCAAGGGCGTCGGTGGTGTTCTGACGAAATGCTAGTTCCTCATCATAATGCTGCTGGGTGTAGTGAAACCTAGTGGCATCAGACCTGCATCCTATCTTGAAGTCTTGGTGTGGTTCTTCTTCTTCTGTCCTTATTCCAAAGGTATCAAATGAATATCTAGGTGCTTCTTCTAAGGGTGCTTCTCTTGTGGGGATGTATGGTGGTGGCGGAAAGTACCCATAATGTGGTTGAGCTGGTTGGCTTGGTGGGTACGCCCATGGGTTCAATGAGTGGTACTAGGGTGTTTGCCATTCATTATAGCTGGCGTGTGCCAGCTCCTCTTGAGGGACCTCAGCACCATGCCAAACTAAATTATGGTTGCGTGCAATTCTTTCAGAAGCTACTCTCCGAGGTGCTCCTGCATTAACAGGCTATGCCTGCCTTGATAAGAAGTGTAGGATCGAGGACTGGCGTGTGGGCGAAGATTTTGATCTTGAGCTTCCTGTAGATAGCTCTTTCTCGAGAGTTCCTCAGGCCAAGGTTAGATGCCCTGAGGAGGACCCTACGAGGTGCTGAGGATGATGCTGGTGGAGGTGCGACTGGTGGAGGGTTGGTGCTCATGTCGGAGCCAGCAACCGAAGTGTGATGGGATGAGCTCCTTGTCCTAATATTCTTGACAGCTCCAACAACTCCCCTAACGACGCTCTTCATCATGCAAGTCACTTAAGAACAAACACTAGTGCAGAGGTGGGTTAGAAAAAGTTAGTGGTTAGCCGTCTAGAGGTTAGCCGTCCTTCAAAATGATTTCTAGTTTCTAGATTGGATTTTGACAGAACCTCCCCCAATATTTTAATTTTCTTAACCCTATTTAGACAACATTTCCACTATGATTATGATGGCCTATTGCAGCACTACCCCTTCTCTTCACTTGCTAAAGAACTCTTGCTTACTCTCTATTATTTTTTCTCTCTCAATTCTCTTCTCTCCTACTCCCCTTCTCTTCTCTCAAGCTCTCTAGGAAAACTCGCAGTCGAGAGCAGCTTGCAAACTAAAATTCTGAAGTGTGTGGTGCATAGAAGCAATGGGAGGAAGGCCATTTATAGAGGAGGACATGGAGGGGCGGGCACCCAAGTGGTGGGGGCAGCCGCCCACTTGCTGCTCCCTTCTTGGCTGAATTTTTGCGTGATCCTCCTTGCTTCAAAGTTAAGCATAGAAAAAGATGGGATGGTGGATTTGGACGGTGAAAAAGAGAAGGTGGTGGAGGTGAATGGAAGTGGATGAAATGATGTGATGGGATGTATGTGAGGTAAGGTCTATGACATGTGGGACCCATGGTGGAGGGCCCACTATGCACTAATTATATAAAAATAAACAATGCAGGAATTTAAATGAAGATAAACTAAATTGAAAAGCATGAAATAATTTTTATGCCACCACGATAAAATATTTTTAGAAGGGCAGGCCTGGTGCAGTTGGTGAGTGCTAGCTCGCCGAGTCACCAGGTCCTAGGTTTGAAGTCATCTCTCTATAGAATTTCTGCGGGGGTAGGACTTTACTTCGGTTATTCCCTTCCCCAGACCCCACTCGTGTGGGAGCCTCTGGCACTAGGTCTGCCCCATGATAAAATATTTTTAAAGGGTTGTTACACACCGTAAAAATTATTTATATGGGGTGTAGAATTTTATAATGCAATGCTAAGAATAAATATGCCTAAGAAAATTATATGAGATAAAAATTAAATGCGGATAGATACCAAGTTACCTTTCGGCAAGGATCCAGATTTTTAGAGTCCTCCGAACTGGACCTACCATTTATTTATTCCGCTGATGTTCCTAGAGATAAAGTCTTTGTCTCTAGTGATTGTACTATCTGATCTTCTTCTATCATCTTTGCGGATTTATTGAGTTCTTATTTTGAATTGAATGCGAACTGCTCTTCTTGTCCATTTAGAGTGAACTTGATTTCTCCTTTCCCGACATCAATGTGTGCATTGGCGGTGCTCAAAAAGGTTCTCCCAAGGATGAGTGACACCTTTGAGTCTGGATGCATATCCAGTACCACAAAATCTACTAGAACGAAGAACTCTCTTATCTTGACTAGAATGTTTTCGGCAATGCCTAATGGATATCGGACCGATTGATTGGCCAATTGTAAGCACATTGATGTTGGCTCAAGTGCAGTGTGGTTGAGCTTATGGTAGACTACTGCGGGCATCACACTGACACTTGCTCCTAGGTCGCAGAGTGCATTGTTAAAATATTGGTCTCCAATTGTACAGTCAATGGTGGGATATCCTGGATCTTTCTTCTTTTCTGGTAATTTGTTAAGGATGGCCGCACTGCACTCTTCTGTTAGCTTGATCACTTCAGTGGATGGTAGTGGTCTCTTCTTGTTGAGAATGTCTCTTATGTACTTGGCATATGTGGGGACCTATATGGCATCCAACAGAGGTATATTGACATATAATTTTTGAATTACCTCTATGAACTTACCAAACTGCTCATCTGTTTGTTGTGGCCTTCTATTTCTGTGAGGAAATGGTAGGTGGCTTGTATCTTGAAAATTCTATCTCATTTCCTGATCTTGTACTAGCTCTTGTGGTAATACTTCTATTTCTAGATTATTGTTCTCATCTTCTACCACTGGTGGTAGCACAGGTGGCCTCCTTGCACCTTTTGGATAAGGGGGATCCCTGGTGGAACTCCCTCTTCTTGTAGTGATAGATCTTACCTGTTCAGGGTTAGTGGCAATAGGCAATGCAATGACTAACTGTGCTATCCTTGCTTGTATCTTCTTATTAAACTCTAGCTAATTAAGGCAGAGGAGAAACTATCCATTTTATCAATTATACCTTCCAAGGTTCTGTCATTAACATCGAGCCTTGTCTTGATGTTTGAGTTGATATCAGATTGCTGCATAATTAACTCTCTTAAGGAAGGTTGCCTTGTAAAATTACCTAAATTCATACCTTGGCTATTATATTGCTATCTCCAATTTGGTTGATGTGGAATCTTCCCGACAGCGAGGCTTGAATTTTGTCTATGTGTTGCTTCAATTGCCCTCTGGTCTTCCTTGTACTTGGCCCTCTGGTCAAGCCAGCTGAGCAAGGCGTCCATTTTGGTAGACAATGCATTGACTTCTTTAGCTGCTTCTTCACTTTGAAGACAATATTGAGTATTGTCTTGGGATCAGCTTTGATTATCTGCTATCTTCTCCATAAGCTTTTTAGCTTTCCCAAGAGTGAGTGACAAAAATGATCCTTCTACAGTTGCATCTAGGTGTTCACACGTCTTCTGGGTTAATCTGTGATAAAAGCCTTGCATGAGTAACCATTCCTCCATTCCGTGATGGGGACAATCTTGGATGTATCCTTGTAGATGCTCCTATGCTTTTGAAATGGTCTTTATTTTTTGTTGTTGGAAGTTGGTAATCTTTCCTCTTAAGGCATTAGTTTTGCCTATTGGAAAGAATTTTGCTAAAAAGGCCTTGGAACACTTCTCCCATGTATTGATGTCTTCTTTATTGGCTTAGAATCACTGCTTCGCTCTTCCCACTAGTGAGAATGGGAAGAGGTGAAGTAGTATGATATCTTGATTAACTCCTTCTATGGCAATAGTGCTTCCAATTTCCATGAAGTCCTATAAATGTGTATTTGCATCTTCATGTACCTTTTCCACTGAATTGGATAGCTTGCACCATGTTGATGAGGCTTGGCTTGAGCTCAAACTCAAGATCTTCTGTTTCTAGTGCTGAACCAGTACGAATGTTCTCTACTATTGGAGCAGAGAACTCCAATAGGGTCTTTTTGGCCATAGCTTTAGGCATTGGTGACGAGCTTCCTTCTGTACTGATCCGATTCTGATGATGGTGAGTTGAATGAATCAGATTCAATCCTGCTAATACCCTGTATAAGATATAGACACAGAAAAACAAACAGGGGTGAACCTGCCAAATTAGAGGTGACTAGTGATAATCACTCATTTTCTAAGTATCTGCTTAAGCAATTTTTTCTCAAAAGTTTATTCCTTCCTCAACAACGGCGCTAGAAATGCTTGTTGACACTTCTAACACCACTTAAGCTAAGTTGTCATCCCTAGCATGGTGCCAAAAGTGTGGTATAGATAACTACTCCTCTAGTAAAATAAATATGAGATCCACAAGCGAACAGATAACATACCATTGTAGCACTTCACCGGGAAGTATTCCAGGTATCATTGATTTATATTTAGCTCAAGGGAAAGAACTAAGGACTTAAACGATGCGATAAACTTGCTAAACATGACTACTTACGAGTGATTGGTTGCACAGTCACATACTTTTGGTAGGGGGGGTAAACCATGATAAATAAAGAATATGAATTATAAAGCTTAGGGAATAAATCACACAGAGATTAGAGATAGACTACTCAACGAAAAGGTAGGTCGACATCTGATTAGTTCAAGAGATAGAATTTCTAGGTAGGTTCTAATCTACTAAGTCATTCATCTACTCTAACGCTACACTATCATATATAGCAAAAAAAACTCTTCATCTATGTACAAGGATCATTGCTATAAAAAGCCAAGACAAAGTAGGACTTCCTACACAACTTTAGTTCTGCTAGACCTATTAACGGGGGATGGAATACAAAGGACTCAACGAAACTATCACTTCCACGATCTACCACACGACCTGATCAATAGGGTGCATTTGTAGGTAAACAACATCTAAGCACCATGCTTACATGTTATCTGCCACCTAACCCTCCCACGAAGAGAGCTAAGCGCTTTGCAAACATATACATAAACTCATTATCGATCCTAACCGTATCAAATGTAGAACTAGAATAAACTAAGAACATAATAAATAGAAACATAATGATATTAGAATAAAGTCACAAGAATAGATACAAGATAATACCAATCCTTGATAATGGAGATCCAAAATTCTGAGCATAAACGCCCGACTCTTCCTCTATCTAGTCTAAACCTATGTAGAACTTGAAGAACTGGAGTAGCTATTCTAATTCTCTAGTGGAGAGATCTCTAAACCCTAGCTCTGCTGATGATTACCTCAATTGTATAATGAATTAGGGTTTTCCTGGGGGAGGGGCCCTGAATATATAGCCCTCTCGGAGGCACCACAGTCGTCGGATCAAACCGACCTAAATGGACGATTTTTATTGCACCTCAAAGTTGGTGGAATCACAATCCACGTGATTCACCCTGATTGGCAGAGGCAGCCACCTCTGGCCTATGCCAGGTGGGCCTCAGCATCCAGGGGTCGCCTTCTCGAGTCTTCTAGATTGTTCTTTTTTACACGTATGTTTGTTTCTCTCTATGTAAATCTGACATGTGGGTCTCCCTTGGTATTTTCTTGATAATCCCCTACAGAAATAGATATTCACCAAAACTCATGGAATTTGTTAGTGAAAGCCCTAAGTCTATGGTGAAGTTCATTTTATACCCCCTTTTTTCTCTTTAGTTGACACATAAATTTGATGGTTAAGAACCGTCAACACCCAGCCAATAGCCTTTAGCTGTAGAAATAAGAACAATTTTAGTTTATTGTAGACTTGTGCCTCGTTAGGCAAACCTATAATAATGTATTGTTAAAACAATGTAACCTTGTTGTGTTTTTATATGAAAAATGTTTGAAGCTTGTATATTGTGTGGTGGATAACTAAGTTAGAACGTATAAGTGTTCTATTTAAGTTGTAGTAGTTGCGAGACATGTCATCTTGTAGAATCCGTACAGCCCTAGCTGGATTTGTGGTCCGAGTGCGAGGCACGGAGCCTGTTCACACATAAGAGCACACAGGTCAGACCAGGGAGCACCCGCCAACCACTCAGAGTGTAGAGAGCAGGTCCCATGCACGCGTGGGGAGAAGTTAGAGATGGGGCTGGCTTCGACAACTCGAGAAAGAATGGTGGTCTATCAACTAGTCTGTTATAAAATAATGATAAAAAGTAGTCTCCGAACAAACATGTTGAGTGAATCAGAAGAAAATATAGATACTTTATTGAAATAATCAAAGTACAAGAGGGGTACATATCTTTATTTTTCAGCGCTTCAAGGGTAGAAACACCTGAGCTTATCAATATGCCAGGAGTTGGGTAGCTCAGTGCCATCGAGATAAGCCAATCTATAGGAAGTAGGCCGTGTGACTTTCATGACCTCAAATGGTCCCTCCCATGATGATGAAAGCTTGTGCATACCATCTTGATTCATCTTCCACTTCAGGACTAGGTCACCGACCACGAAGAACCTCTCTTTGACATTCTTGTTGTAATACTTGCATAGTACAGCGAGGTACTTGGCAGTACACACACAGGAATCAAGTTGTCGCTCCTTGGAGCAGTTTACCTCAAGTTCTCGTGACTCATCATACCTATCCGTGTCAAAGTTCTCAACCCTTGGTGATCGAAAAGCGATGTCGGCAGGGAGCACCACTTCTGCACCATAGACCATGAAGTAGGGAGATGCACCCATATTTCGACTAGGCTGGGTTCAGAGACCCCAGACCATAGCCGGTAGTTCTTTGAGCCATCTGCCGGGCGCTTTCCTATTTTCTCTATACAATCTTTTCTTCAATGCATCGAGGATCATACTATTTGCCCTTTCGACCTGTCCATTAGCTCTAGGATGCGCCATTGACACATACTTTACAACAATGCTCCTTTCATCGTAGAAGTCCCAGAATGTACTGCCAGTTAACTGAGTTCCCAAATCTGTGATGATGCTATTGGGGAGGCCAAAATGGTGGATGATCTGGTCAAGGAATTTGACCGCTTTTTCTAAAGACGCCTTGGTCTAGGGCATGTACTCAATCCACTTAGAGAACTTGTCGATCATCATGAACACGCATTTGAAATTTCTAGGGGCCGGCTTAAAGGGCCCAACCATATCCAGTCCCCAGCACGCAAAGGGCCAGGAGGCTGGTATGGTCTAGATCTCATGTGCTAGTACATGTATGCACTTTGTGAAAAACTGACACCGGTCGCAGTGGCATACCGGCTTCTCTGCATCGGTCATGGCGGACGGCCAGTAGAATCCTACTCGAAAAGCTTTACCGACCAGGGTTCGAGAGGCGGCATGATTGCCGCAGGTGCCACTATGAATTTCTTCGAGCAGTTTAATGCCTACCTCTTGAGTGATGCACTTCATCAAGACTTCTTCCTTTGCATTCTTACGCATGAGGATGCCATCGACCAGAATATACTGTTTACTACGACATATAAGGCGCTCATTCTCTGTTTGGTCAGTATAACCAGTTCCATCCTGTAAATATCTAATAAAGGGTATCCTCCAGTCACTGTCATTAGTGGTCGAAGGCGAAGTATGAGTGGTCGGAGAGGGTTCCATAGTGATCGGAGAAGGAATCGTAGCCACCAGTTGCTGATCTGGGGGCTTTACGACCACGTGATCTTCTTCTTCCTTGATTGATAGGTTGACAAGATCTTGGACGAACACGCCATGTGGGACTTTGGCTTGGGATGACCCTAACTTAGACAACTCATTGGCTGCTTTGTTTTTATCTCGGACCATGTAACAGAACCGACTAAATTATAAGAGCACAAGTACAAAAACAAGCGCCGAAACGCTTAAATTTTTGAACTTGAGCCCATATAAACCCGGTAGTCAATCGAAACCATGAAGGATTTCAAACCAACTCTTTTACAACCAAGATCGCATCATTCAACATACACATCACATGTTACATTTCACAAGTAGTTCAGAAGTTCACTTACAACACATGGAGTCGCAAAATATTACAAACCGAGTTCATAAAGTAGCGGAAGCATAACACACGCATTTAGTTCAAATACTACTGCCAGTCTTACAGATCAACATCCCACAAAAGCATTAAGGAAAGTAACTAACAAACAATCATGCCCGAGTGATCTAGTCCTCATCACCTGCGGGGTGGAGGCAGGTCTTGTAGAAGCCCTAATAAAGCATGTCATCTGCAATAGGAGAGAATAAACCCTGAGTACTGGAATGTACTCAGCTAGACTTACCCGTCGAAACAGAAATAAGATACACCAAGGATCATGCAAGGCTTTCTTAGGTGGAGCTGGCTGACATCACATTTGCGGAAAAGCATAAGTAATTGAGACTCCTTTAACCTATACTAGCAGTTATTTTTAACATTAACCTGTCATATATCTTAGCACCTGTACTAAACATTCACTTGATTATAATCAAACAATAATATTATTATATCCATAGCAGGTATAAATTGCGGCAACATTATATCATTTGCTTAACCATCTGTTCAATTTAATGAGATCTATGTTGCCACTGCTCAAGTCAAGTGCTCACTAACCGGGAGCGACGGCAATTCGAATCGAATTCCTATCCAGCTGGAGGGGTATTTCTAACACTCACTGAGTCATGCCTGGCGAGGGCTGCTTAGGTCACCTTTGGTACTGTTCAAGAGCTGTGGGTCCGACTGATGCCGCATCCCTAAGGGCGACACTCTGCCAGGTGCTAGGGACTCTAACCCCCCCTTGGTCTCACGCCAATGTCCCCAAGCACATCCTTACTCTCCTCCAAGATGCGACCTACCAATCGATTCCTAGCCTGAACTATATTACTCGGATTCGCGGTCAGAACGACTTATCCGGCCAACTAAGTGTTAGATTGCGTTCAACATGACTCAAGCACGCACATCGAATCGGTCCTTAAACGACTCAGACGGGCATAGCTTCGCACCCAAGACGTGAAGTGTCTTGCGGCTACACTATCGAACTCCCGCCCGGTCTCAAATTCATTTTTAGGCATGGTTCCATCCATGATAGCCAACATAGCCACTCGTGACCCATTGCTACATCTCGTGGATGACCGGAAATCACCCGACTTCTACTGGACTAAGCAGGGCTAAGCATTGACACGTGCCTAAACCTAATTTATGATTTAAGTACGATATCTGGACAAGGACAAGTATAATGCAACAAGTGTTTTCATACAACTCCTACAACTTAATGCAATAAACAAGTAAAAGTACTCAAGATTTATATAAAACAATTGGGTCAGCATGCATCGGGGCTTGCCTTTCAGGAACGAGGAAGGACGATGATCCGGACACTCCGGTAACTCGTCAATTGCGTTTTCTTCGTTGGTTGCCTCTTTGGGTTCTCCTGGCTGCTCCTGAACCTCCTCTAGAATCGCTCCCTCGTACTCGAGGAGTGTTACTCCCTCCGGTACACCTATTGCATGAATGTACAATAAATCTCATGGATGCATAAGAAGGAATGCAGCATGCTCAGAATGGAATGCACTTCAGCAAATTCTAGTGCTCTATTCAAATCACTTCAATAATACGTGCAAATCTCTTCTTCGGTAGAGAAGTACTTACCTAGTCTACACAACATAATGTATAATTTTTCCTCCTTAGTTAAGGCCCTAACACCTAACAACCACAAGAACAACATTACTTAGGTTACCACCAATCAAATCACAAAATATCGCAACAACACCTTCTGGACAGCAGCTTAGTATTTCCAACACAACTGTAGATTCAAAAATCCAAATGACATGATACAAGACAATATGGAAAGCTTATAAAATACTCTACAATTCACTTTTAGACCTCAACACTTAATTCCAAATTTTACTTAGTCGAAATTCTAAAGTTCTAGAAATTTGTCCTCTCCAAACAGAGAGCAGTAATTTCTGGACAGCCACTTTAAACAGGTATAACTCCTAGACTACTATGCCAAATGCCATTAAATTTTTTCACAAGCTAGTTTATCAAGTTTACTACCACTTTGGTATTCACAAGTTTCCCAGAAAACACTTTTATCAAGGATCAAATCCAAAAATGCTACCAGCTGTCAAGAGAACCTAGAAATATGAAAATTAAATATTTATTCATGTGTCAAACTTCCTCTATGACCAAACCAATGATACTACTAGTTCACACATGTCATGCAAACACTAGAAAGTAAGGTGTGCCAACCCAAAACATTTATTTTAACCCCTTTCTTAATTTACTTAATTAATTAAGTGGGAAATTAAACTTATATGCAAGCTACTTAGAAATTTCTATAAAAATTACAGGAGGATCTCTGCCCAACTAGGAGGCTACTGTAAAAATTTGAACTAAAGTTATTCAAAGAAACTCCCTACACACAATTCACAAGCCAAAAAGGCTGATTTTTGCATAAATAATAGATCACATTGAAAAGTATCAAACAACAGAAACCATATTTTTCTAAGCAACCTTATGGTACCAGGACACTCTCCATAAAATTTCATGAGCATTGCACTTACCGAAAAAATATTAAAATTCATTCAAGTATCTTCTAACATAACGTGACAACATCATAACTTGAAAAGTACTCAAGCACTAATACCCAATTTTTTACCAGAGCTAGCATATGCATAAAATAACCTACCCACCAAATTTCATAATTTCTGGAGCAATACAACTCAAGTTATCCATTTAACAAGTTTGCATTCAATTTAAAACACATTTCAAAACCCTAATTAATTCTTCCAAAAAATAAACATCACACGTGCATTTGATATTTTTCCTAAATACTACACTTTATCTAGAGTCCAACAAAATTTGGATCACCTCAAATGGATCTATAAAATAGGAGATAAAAATTCCACAACAAGGCATATAGATCTATGAAATAAATAAAAGAAACCACAAAATAAAATCCTGAACGCTACTGCAACTGGGCCGGCGCGGCTTGCTAGCGTGGCCCGCTAAGGGTCTTCCCGCTCGTGCGGGCATCTGCCAGGCGAGACCCACCGTTTGAGAGAGAGAGGCAGGGGCACGGCGAACCGCTCACTCCGGCGAGCTCAAGCTCATCGGACGGGAGCTCTCCCGGGAAACCGAGCCCACCCTCGTGATCTCCGTCAAGCAATGCATCGATTCAGGTGGGTAGGGTGGATTGGGTTGGAGCGGAAAGGACTCACCGTCATGAGTGGCGGACGGTGGGGGTCTGGTGACGGTGCGCCGCCAACAGTGAGGCCGCACGGCCACACTAGAGCTCGGTATGAGCTTCACCACTCCGAGGCGGATCTATTGAGGTAGAAAAGGGAGGTTGAGAGAGACTCTATCCACCCCGACCACGGAGCGCCCTAACTCCGGCGAGGGGTCACCCATGGTGGCAATGGCGGAATCGGCAAAGAGGCCCTTACCATGGCTCGGTTCGCTAGACCAAAGCATGGAGGAGATAGCGGGGCAGTGTGCTGAAACTTCAGACGGAGGGGATTGGGCAATGCCATGATGACACAGCTGGCTAAGCTCGTCGGAGGTCACGGTAGTGAGGGAGGCGGCATTTTTTTTCCGCCTCAAGCGCGCGTGGGGAGGGAGGGAAATGGCAGGGCGAGGTTAGGAAGGCAGTTGGGGCACCTTCTACATGCTGAGCAGCTGGCCAAGGCGCCAAGTCACGCATGGCGCGTGGAAGACACGTGGCGGCAACGGCCTGCAACTGTCGCCCACCCGCGCTCTGAACGTCTGAATGAGGACAACATGGTGACTGACAGGGCAACTTTGTCGATGATTATTTCCTAAACCAGCTCAAGTTAGCAAAAGATGATAATATCAAAATTATAGAGCTACATAAGGACTACAACTTTGTCAATTGGCTAAAGGACTGGTTTGGCCTGGTTTGTGAGTTATATGGCGTCAAAGTGAGGCACATTGATGAGATGAATGATGCTCATGCTTGTGAAATGCAATGCAATTATGAAAGCCAAACACCTGAGGTGTTATAGCCCTCCCCCTTATAAAAATCTCGTCCCGAGATTTGGAAAGCGTACCATTGTTGATAGAATTCCTTATAACCATCACGTAAATAGTCTTCTCGCTCCCACGTAGCATCACTCTCACTACCCTGATTACTCCACATTACTTTATACCACTTAACCACTCGACTTCTAGTTACCCGCTCTTGAGTGTCAATCACACGGACTAGCTTTTCTTCGTAAGTTAAATCGGATTCTAGCCTAATATCCCCTAATGGAACTCTCTCTTCAGGAACCTGAAGACATTTCTTTAACTGAGATACATGGAAAACATTGAAAATAGCACTCATTTCAGGAGGTAACTAGATCTTATATGCGACATCACCACTCTTTCCTATGATCTAGAAAGGACCCACGTATCTGGGTGCAAGCTTCTGCTTCACACCAAAACGTTGTACACTCTTCATAGGGGAAACTTTCAGATATACGAAGTCTCCAACTTCAAACTCGATCGGTTTTCTACGGCGATCAGTGTAACTTTTCTGTCTAGATTGAGCTGCAGCCATATGGATTTTGATGGTATGAACTTGTTCTTCCGCCTCCTTGACAAAATTAATACCATAATACCTTCTCTCGCCAGCTTCTATCCAATTTAGTGGGGTTCTACACTTATGACCGTACAATGCTTCGAATGGGGCCATCATAATGCTCTCTTGGTAACTATTATTATACGAGAACTCAGCTAGAGGCAACCATTTCTCCCATGAACCCTTGGACAAAATAACACAAGCCTGTAACATATCCTCCAAGATTTGGTTAACTCATTCAGTCTAACCTGACGTCTGGGGGTGATAAGCAGAGCTTCTCACTAACTTGGTTCCCAGAAGATGATGCAAGTGCTCCCAAAAACGAGCAGTGAACTGTGGACCATGGTCAGAAATGATAGTACGAGGTATCCCATGGAGCTGGACTATCTGATTGAAGTACAACTCAGCATAGTCAGTAGGACGATAGTCTACTCAGACAGGAATGAAGTGAGCTGACTTGGTTAAATGATCTACAATTACCCAGATAGAGTTATGATTCTTGACAGTAGGAGGATGTCCAACAATGAAATCCATACTTATCTCCTCCTATTTCCAACCTAGGATAGAAAGTGGTTGAAGCAATCCGGCTTTCATGTGCATAGCCTTAACCCTACAGCAGGTATCACACCTAGCCACATATGCAGCTATCTCTTTCCGCATTTTGGTCCACCAATAGTATGGCTTCAAATCATAATACATCTTATTGCTACTAGGATGGATGGACAACTTGGAGGAGTGTGCTTCAGACATGATATGATTTCTAAGCTCTTGGTCCTTAGGCACAACTAACCTATCCTTGAACCACAGTACACCCTCTTCATCTTCCCTGAAATATTTAGTTTCTTGCTCTTTCATCTTACACTTGATGTGGAATATACTAGTGTCAGTCTTTTGGAGCTCAATAATTCTACTCTTGAGAGTGCAACTGACAGTGACATTGTATAGAATTGCTGGGTGTAGAAGGCGAGATAGATGAAAATCACTTTCAACTAAGGAGTGACAATGAGACTTACGGCTTAAAGCATCGGCAACCACATTTGCCTTGCTAGGATGATAGTGCACTTGGAGATTATAATCTTTAATCAACTCAAGCCATCTTCTTTGATGCATATTCAACTCGGGTTGGGTGAAGATATATTTGAGGCTTTTATGATCAGTATAGATATTGCAAACATTGCCCAACAGATAGTGCCGCCAGGCTTTTAAAGCATGAACAACTGCAGCGAGTTCTAAGTCATGCGTTGGATAATTCACCTCATGCTTCTGAAGTTGTCGAGAGGTATATGCAATGACTCAGCCTTCTTGCATCAGAACACCTCCCAAGCCTATGCCTGAGGCATCACAATACACATCAAATGGTTTCTCGATATTCGGTTGCGCCAAAATCGGAGCCGAGGTTAGGAGGGTTCGCAGTTTGTGAAAAGCCGCATCACACTTAGGAGTCCAGACAAACCTGGTGTCTTTTTGCAGTAGCCGAGTCATTGGCTTGGCTGTTTTTGAGAAATTCAGGATGAAGCGACGATAATAGCCAGCCAATCCAAGAAAACTCTGGACCTCGTGAACCGAGATAGGAGCCTTCTAGTTCAATACTTCTTGTACCTTGGCGGGATCCACCATAATTCCCCCATCGGACAACACATGCCCAAGGAAAGGTACTTCACGAAGCCAGAATTCGCACTTACTGAATTTTGCATACAGTTGATGTTCACGTAGTCTTATGAGGACTATACACAGATGTTTAGTGTGGTCTTCCTTATTTTCAGAATATATCAAGATGTCATCAATAAATACCACCACAAACTTGTCCAATTCGGGCATAAACACTGAATTCATCAAGTACATGAAGTGTGCGGGGGCGTTGGTCAAGCCGAAGGACATAACAAGATACTCATATAGACCGTATCTTGTAGAGAAAGCGGTTTTTGGGACATCTTCTAGATGGATTTTAATTTGATGGTAGCCAGACCTCAGATCGATCTTGGAAAAGACTTTTGCTTTAGACAACTGAACAAACAAGATATCGATGTACGGTAGAGGATACTTATTTTTGACAGTGATTGCATTCAGAGGCCTATAATCTACGCACATCTGCAACGACTGGTCCTTCTTCTTTACAAAGATAGCAGGACATCCCCATGGAGACAAACTAGGACGAATCAGCCCCTTCTTCAAAAGTTCATTCAACTGCACCTTAAGTTCAGCTAGTTCATTTGGAGGCATCCTATAGGGTCTCCTAGAGATAGGTGCCGTGCCACGCAACAACTCGATTTTAAACTCCACATCCTGATCCGGAGGTAGTCCCGGCAAATCATCGGGAAAAACATCAGGAAACTCACTCACTATGGAAATATCAGCTAATGCCTTCGCTTGCACCGCATGAACTTCACTAGAAAGGTCAATTTTCCTGGGAAGTTGCACTAGAAAACATTTTTGATTAGTAGGATCTCTGAGCATAACTACCCGGATGGATGTATCAATGAGTACCCCATTCTGACTCATCCAATTCATGCCCAAAATAACATCTATGCCCAATCCAGGCAAAACCACTAAGGTAAGTGAGTACTTTCGCCATTCTATTTCAAACTCTAGATCTCTTACTACTTGATTGGTGGAAATATTCCCACTAGCCGCTCTAATGCAATAACCCCCACCTTCAACAACATGTAATTTGTGTGCAAACTTCGATGCAAACATAGGACTGATAAAAGGAATGCAAAGCACCTGAATCAAATAGCACCACTGCAGAATATTGGTCAACTAAGAACTTACCAGCAGTGACTACCTCACCAGATGAAATTTCTTCAATACTATTATAATGAACATGCACCTAACGGCCACCTTGATTTGCATTCTTCTTAGGATATGGACAATTCCTAGACCAATGACCTAGTTTGTTGCAGTTCTAGCAAGGCATGTTGCATGGAGGGACACTGGAGCTGCCTTGGCCAGAACTACCCTTTGGCATAGACACTGTATATGCTTTGTGAAATCCAGTCTTAGCTGGAGCCTTCTTTTGCGGGGGACGAAACTTAGCACTTGTGGCAGGAGGGCGAGGAGGAGCCCTCGATGCAGCTGGAGCTCGGGACTCTGAAGCACCTGCCTCAAGGGCCCTCTTGCGGTTCTTAGAAGCAGCATAGATAGAATTATTATTCTCTTGGGTCAGAGCATCACTGATAAAATCATTGAAAGTAGCACATTTGCTAGTGCCCATGGTCTTCATTAGCTTTGGACCGAGGCCACGCTTGAAGCTAGCAATTTTCTTAGCATCAGTATCCACAAACTCAGTTGCATACCTTTGCAAGGTTGTTAAAGGCTTGTAGGTATTCCGTCAAACTCTTATTACCTTGGGTTAATCGCATGAACTCAGTGTGCTTCATAGCCATCAAACCTAGAGGAATGTAATTCCCATAGAAAGTTATTTTAAACTGGTCCCAAGTGATCGGGACATTAGGAGGCAACATGGAGCGGTAGTGACTCCACCAAATACCAACCGAACCATGCAGTTGGTGGGAAGCATACTCGGTCTTCAGCTCCTCAGTCAGACAAAGCAGACGGAACTTCTGCTCAATGGTATTCAACCACTCATCAGCTTGCAGAGGTTCCTCTACCTCCTTAAAGAGCAGGGGCTTGGTGTCAAGAAAATCCTTAAAGTCACTATGCTGATTTGGTTCCGGTCCCTGACGACCGTGCCGAGCATCCCAGTTGACTTGCTGGCGCATAGCGTCTGCTAACAGTCGCTGACCTTCAACCACCGTCTGCATCAGTTCCACCGGAGTGGGTGGTGGCAGAGGAGGTGGCTATTCCTCATCCTCAATGCCACGACCACGACGGAGATTGTATGCCATCTGCAAAATGCATAGCCAATGAGCACTGATGATGTGGGAAATTTGTAGATGAATTGTGTAAATATGCCAAACTGATTTCATTAGAAATGAATTCACAAACAACCGAGGCACAGTAATTCATCACAACCACACAACCTCATCAAGTGCACCAATTGCCGCAATTATGCGATGGACATATCAAACAAGATATCTTCCAATGAAAATATGGAATTTATTAAAGGCTCTCATGTAGGGAGCACAAACATGACTGAACAGGTTACATTGATATCAATGGAATTTCAACCTTATGTAACGGGTGTGCAGATTCGAACTAAACTTCTAGCCCATTAGGAAAGGCTAACCAAGAAATGACCACGAGGAGACAGCCCATTGGTAGAGTTCTAGGGTGGATCATGACTAGCCACCTCGATACCAGCGTGTGCCATGCAGCACAGCCTTATGTCGCGTGCCACAGGAGGCCCTCGGTTTCATCGCGGCTCCGAAGGGTGCTAATCGTGACACCATCACCGAACACAACTCAATGAGATATCCATTTGTGACCGAAATTTAACATGTTCAAACTAACATCCAGGATAACATAGGGTTCGATGTTACATCCCAAAAGCTAAGTTATTACAAAGCCTCACTCCCACACATGGAGGGCACAAAATATAACTCCAGCGTCATAGCTACACGATGACTACTCTAAGCATCGTCCTCGGAGTCAGTGTCGAAGATCTCCCCGCCATCCTCTTCACTAGCAGGCTCTAGTTCCTCATCATCATCTTCATCTTCTTCTTCTTCTTCTTCTTCTTCTTCTGGTGGGGCATTCTGTGGCCCATTGACCTCCATGTCGTCATCACCTTCAGCCATGAAGACTCCAGAGCCCATCTCCTCATCCTTGTCATTGTCATGAGGAAGTAGAGGATTGAGTTGATTATTTAGGCGGTGCACTTCCTCATGAAGATTTTCATTGTATTCTTCTGCAGCTTCTAACTGTTGCTCAAGCTCCACCTGATGAGCTCTCAGGACGTTCTCTTCGTGCCAGGCTTCATCCCACTGGTTCATCACGTGGACCAGCATGCGCTGATAGTTGTGATTTGCCATAGTCAACCTCTAGACTGCAAGTGTCTCCTGATCTCTATCATGTATCACTTGCTCCAGCTGTTGATGAGCCACATTTCTAGCAGCAGTCGCCTCAGCCAACTCGGCCCTCAACCTTTCCGCCTCGGTGGGCTCAGGGCAGGGCTCACGTGGAGCGAGCTGGTGGCAAGGAGCCCTGCCTCCAGTTGACTTGCGAGCGGTCCTCTTGGTGCGAGCCATCTGTAGCAACAAGATATGACTTAAAGTGAGGATAATTTAGGGGATACGAAATTTAATTTAGTCGGGACCAACGAAATTTTTAAGGAGGGAGTAAAATGAAATGTATGACATGAATTAAACATGATGCATGCACGTTCCATACACCCTCTCACCCTAGTAGAATCATAAACTTCTAGCGCTAGGCGGTGGCATACATACGTTCTCTCATATATGTGAAACTATCAGTCTACTCGTTTGCGCTGTTAGTGTACCTATAGAAAATCTCATTTTAGCCCAACAGTTTCCCAATATAAGCACACAAGTAAGTAGTAAACTAAATACTTTCCATATACACACCCCCGATGTATATACTTCAGTATCACAACTACCCGACAGATATACCCACAATTAAGTACCTTCATAATTACATGGTTTGAACATGTAAGTATGCAAGTAACCACCACTACTCTCCCCTAGACCGCCGGTTGGATGATCATGCTCTCACAACTCACACTTACCAGATCATCGAGGTATTTGATCCATACATTACCACCCAAAATGGATGGCATCCATACAATATCATGCCGTATGGATGACGAAACAAAAACAAACAAGACCCCCAAGTTAGTCTTTTAATATGTCACCTAAGAGTCCTTATTTGGGCTAAGGGATGTGATCACTGACATACTTATAGAAATAAATTTCAGATTTTTAACACTTTTTGCAAACAAACACTTTTGTTTTCAAATACTCATACGATGTGTTTAATATTGAATTCTGCTTCGGAACCAGCTGTAACAGAACCAACCAAATTATAAGAGCACAAGTACAAAAATAAGCGCCAAAACGCTTAAATTTTCGAACTTGAGCCCATATAATCCCGGTAGTCAATCAAAACCATGAAGGATTTCAAACCAACTCTTTTACAACCAAGATCGCATCATTCAACATACACATCACATGTTATATTTCACAAGTAGTTCGGAAGTTCGCTTACAACACACGGAGTCGCAAAATATTACAAACCGAGTTTATAAAGTAGCGGAAGCATAACATATGCATTTAGTTCAAATGCTACTGCCAGTCTTACAGATCAACATCCCACAAAAGCATTAAGGAAAGTAACTAACAGATGATCACGCCCGAGTGATCTAGTTCTCATCACCCGTGAGGTGGAGGCAGGTCTTGCAGAAGCCCTGATAAAGCATGTCATTTGTAACAGGAGGGAATAAACCCTGAGTACTGGAATGTACTCAGCTAGACTTACCTATCGAAACGGAAATAAGAGACACCAAGGATCATGCAAGGCTTTCTTAGGTGGAGCTGGCTGACATCACATTTGCGGAAAAGCATAAGTAATTGAAACTCCTTTAACCTGTACTAGCAGTTATTTTTAACATTAACCTGTCATATATCTTAGCACTTGTACTAAACATTCACTTGATTATAATCAAATAATAATATTATTATATCCATAGCAGGTATAAATTGTGGCAATATTATATCATTTGATTAACCATCTGTTCAATTTAATGAGATCTATGTTGCCGCTGCTCAAGTCAAGTGCTCACTAACCGAGAGCGACGACGATTCGAATCGAATTCCTATCCAGCTGGAGGGGTATTTCTAACACTCACCGAGTCACGCCTGGCAAGGGCTGCTCAGGTCACCTTTAGTACAATTTAGGAGCCATAGGTCTGACTGATGCCGCATCCCCAAGGGCGACACTCTGCCAGGTGCTAGGGACTCTAACCCCCTCTTGGTCTCACGCCAATGTCCCCAAGCACATCCTTACTCTCCTCCAAGATGTGACCTACCAATCAATTCCCGGCTTGAACTATATTACTCGGATTCACGGTCGGAACGACTTATCCAGCCAACTAGTGTTAGACTGCGTTCAACATGACTCAAGAATGTACAACAAATCGGTCCTTAAATGACTCAAATGGGCATAGCTTCGCACCCAAGACGTGAAGTGTCTTGCGGCTGCACTATCAAATTATCGCCCAGTCTCAAATTCATTTTTCGGCATGGTTCCATCCATGATAGCCAACATAACCACTCGTGACCCATTCCTACATCTCGCAGATGACCAGAAATCACCTAACTTCTACCGGACTAAGCAGGGCTAAGCATTGACACGTGCCTAAACCTAATTTAGGGTTTAAGTATGATATCTGGACAATGACAGGTATAATGCAACAAGTGTTTTCATACAACTCCTATAACTTAATGCAATAAACAAGTAAAAGTACTCAAGATTTATATAAAATAATTGGGTCAGCATGCACCGGGGCTTGCCTTTCAGGAACGAGGAAGGGCGATGATCCGGACACTCCAGTAACTCGTCAATGGCGTTTCCTTTGTTGGCTGCCTCTTTGGGTTCTCCCGGCTGCTCCTGAACCTCCTCCGAAATCGCTCCCTTGCACTTGAGGAGTGTTACTCCCTCCGGTACACCTATTGCATGAATGCACAATAAATCTCATGGATGCATAAGAAGGAATGCAGCATGCTCGGAATGGAATGCACTTCAGCAAATTCTAGTGCTCTATTCAAATCACTTCAATAATACGTGCAAATCTCTTCTTCGGTATAGAAGTACTTACCTAGTCTACATAACCTAATGTATAATTGTTCCTCCTCAGTTAAGGCCCTAACACCTAACAACCACAAGAACAACATTACTTAGGTTACCACCAATCAAATCACAAAATATCGCAACAACACCTTCTGGACAGCAGCTTAGTATTTCCAACACAACTGTAGATTCAAAAATCTAAATGACATGATATAAGACAATATGGAAAGATTATAAAATGCTCTACAATTCACTTTTAGACTTCAACACTTAATTCCAAAGTTTACTTAGTCGAAATTCTAAAGTTCCAGAAATCTGTCCTCTCCAAACAGAGAGCAGTAATTTCTGGACAGCCACTTTAAACAGCTATAACTCCTAGACTACTAGGCCAAATGCCACCAGATTTTGTCACAAGCTAGCTTATCAAGTTTACTACCACTTTGGTATTCACAAGTTTCCCAGCAAACACTTTTTATCAAGGATCAAATCTAAAAACGCTACCAGCTGCCCAGAGAACCAAGAAATGTGAAAATTAAATATTTATTCATGTGTCAAACTTCCTCTATGACTAAACCAATGATACTACTAGTTCACACATGTCATGAAACACACCATAAAGTAAGGTGTACCAACCCAAAACATTTATTTTAACCCCTTTCTTAATTTACTTAATTAATTAAGTGGGAAATTAAACTTATATGCAAGCTGCTTAGAAAATTCTACAAAAATTATAGGAGGATCTCTGCCCTACTAGGAGGCTACTATAAAGAGTTGAACTAAAGTTATTCACAAAAACTCCCTACACACAATTCACAAGCCAAAAAGGCTGATTTTTGCATAAATAATAAATCACATTGAAAAGTATCAAACAACAGAAACCATATTTTTTTGAGCGATCTTATGGTACCAGGACACTCTCCATAAAATTTTATGAGCATTGCACTTACAAAAAAATTATTAAAATTCATTCAAGTATCTTCTAATATAACATGACAACATCATAACTTGAAAAGTACTCAAGCACTAATACCCAAATTTTTACTAGAGCTAGCATATACATAAAATAACCTACCCACCAAATTTCATAATTTCTAGAGCAATACAACTTAAGTTATCCATTTAACAAGTCTGCATTCAATTTAAAACACATTTCAAAACCCTAATTAATTATTCTAGAAAAAAACATCACACATGCATTTGATATTTTTCCTAAATACTACACTTTATCTAGAGTCCAACAAAATTTGGATCACCTCAAATGGATCTATAAAATAGGAGATAAAAATCTGACAACAAGGCATATAGATCTGTGAAATAAATAAAAGAAACCACAAAATAAAATCCTGAACGCTACTGCAACTGGGCCGGCCCAGCTTGCTAGCACGGCCCGCTAAGGGTCTTCTCGCCCGCGCGGGCATCTGCCAGGCGGGACCTGCCGTCAGAGAGAGAGAGAGGCAGGGGCGCGACGAACCGCACGCTCCGGCGAGCTCAAGCTCGTCGGAGGGGAGCTCTCCTGGGAAACCGAGCCCACCCTCGTGATCTCCGTCAAGCAATGCATCGATTCGAGTAGGTATGGTGGATTGGGTTGGAGTGAAAAGGACTCGTCGTCGCAAGCGACGGACGGTGGGGGTCCGGTGACGGTGCGCCGCCAACGCCGAGGCCGCACGGCCACACTAGAGCTTGGTATGAGCTTCACCACTCCGAGGCGGATCTATTGAGGTAGAAAAGGGAGGTTGAGAGAGACTCTATCCACCCCGGCCATGAAGCGCCCTAACTCCGGCGAGGGGTCACCCATGGCGGCAATGGCGAAATCGGCCAAGAGGCCCTTACCACGGCTTGGTTCGCTAGACCAAAGGGTGGAGGAGATAGCGGGTAGTGTGCTGAAACTTCGAACGGAGGGGATTGGGCAATGTCGTGACAACACGGCCGGCCAAGCTCGTCGGAGGTCACAGTAGTGAGGGAGGCGGCGTTTTTTTTCCGCCTTAGGCACACGCGGGGAGGGAGGGAAATGGCAGGGTGAGGTCAGGAAGGCAGCTGGGGCACCTTCTACGTGCTTTGCAGCTGGCCAAGGCGCCAGGTCGCGCGTGGTGCGTGGAAGACACGCGGCGGCGATGTCCTGCAACTGTCAGCCACCCGCGCTCTGAACGTCTGAATGAGGTCGGTAATGGTGACTGACAGGGCAACTTTGTCGATGATTATTTCCTAAACCAACTTGAGTTAGCAGAAGATGAGAATATCAAAAATATAGAGCTACATGAGGACTACAACTTTGTCAATTGGCTGAAGGACTAGTTCGGCTTGGTTTGTGAGTTATATGGCGTCAAAGTGAGGCACATTGAAACTGAAATTCAGATTTTTGGACTTAGAAAATTTTCCAAGTGTTGGGCAGTCCCTTAACTAACTTGTGGGCCATTTTGGAGCATGTTCTGGTCATTTTCATGAGATGGCCATATTGGAACTTTTGTTACTTAGGAAATTCTCTACAACTATGCTTAAGGTTGCTCCTCCATGCAAGATTTTGAAGCTGGACTTTTTAAATGGTCAAACCAAAGCACTCTAGGGGTTAAAACCTAGTCAACAACATTTGGAAGGGCAATTTGGTCATTTTGGTCAACATGAACATTGCTCCACTATTTTCCCTAAATGTAATTAAGGTGTTATAAGATCTAATTTGCCATTCTACACATTGGTTACACAAACTTCCTAGTGTCACATAAGTTGAAACAAGCAAAATAATAATTCCACCAAAATGTTGCAATATCATGTTGCACATGTTTCAAGACTTTGTTGCATCCATTGAACCTACCATGGTGTACTAACAACATTGTCATGTTTCAAAGTATGAGACCCCATGTTGTATCTACAAGTTGCACCACTCACATTTCATAAGCACAATAATTTCAAACAAGCATATTAGAGTATGTTGCATACTCATGTTGCAAACAAAATAAAGACATGGATGAGATGAATGATGCTCAAGCTTATGAAATGCAATGCAATTATGGAAGCCAAACACCTGAGGTGTTACAGACCACATGCGTGTATTCGATGCCCTAGAACTTGCCTTCCAACTTTCTGATTTTCTTGCAGTAAGCATCCATCTTCTCGCTAGTCGTGTCCTAGTCTTTATTAAGCTAGTTTATGACTAGGGCCGAGTCACCATAGACATATAGACGCTTGATACCAAACTTGACCGCAATCCACATGTCGTAGAGGCAGGCCTTGTATTCTGCAGTATTATTGGATGTAGGGAAATAAAGCTTGAGGACATAGCGGAGTACATCTTTATTTGGTGAAATGAATAGCACTCCTACTCCTGCGCCATCGATGTTGAGAGAACTATCAAAATACATCTTCTAGTATTCGATTAGTCCCTGATCGGGAGGTGCGCTTAGGTCTATCCATTCAACTATAAAATCGGCCAGGGCCTGGGACTTAATAGTCATATGGCTCTGGAACTCTAGGGAGTAGGGGCATAATTCCATTGCCCATTTGACCATGCGTTTGTTAGCGTCCTTGTTCTGGATGATATCCCCAACCAGAGAATTGGTCTTGACCATCACCCGATATCCGTCGAAGTAATGTTTCAACTTTCAGGATGTAATTAGGATGGCATAGATCCGCTTCTCAATTTGAGGGTACCTAGATTTGGACTCATTGAGAACCTCGCTAATGAAGTAAACAGGGCGCTGGACTTTATAAATGTGGCCAGGTTCCTCACGCTTGACCACGATGACCGTGGAGACCACGTGATCAGTGGCTGCAACATAGAGGAAAAGGACATCATCTTTCTGAGGAGTAGTAAGGACTCGAGGAGAGGTAAGGAACTTTTTTAGCTATGTGAAGGCAGCGTCTACCTCCTTCGACTAGACAAACTTCTCTGATGCCTTAAGCAATTTGAAGAAAGGCAGGCCCTTCTTGCTGAGTCGTGAGATGAAGCGGCTGAGGGCAGCCATACATCCAGTGAGCTTCTGGATATCCTTAGCATTTTTTTGGGGGCTGCATATCCAGAACAGCCTTAACCTTAATTGGATTGGGGCATATGCCATCATGACTGACGATGTTACCCAACAATATACTAGACAGGACTCCAAAGATACACTTCTTAGGATTAAGCTTCCATTCGTACTCATTAAGAGCCGTGAAAACCCATTGGAGATTGTCGACCAAGGTATGGGCCTCCCTGGTTTTTATAACCACATCATCAACGTAGGCTTTGACAAGGTCATCCTTTATCTCATTTTGGAGACAGTTCTGGATGGCACGCTGGTATGTGGCCCCCGCGTTCTTGAGCCCGAACGACATTGTCATGTAGCAGTAGGCACCGAAAGGTGTGATGAAGGATGTTTTGATCTGGTCGTCCTTGTTGAGAGCAATCTGGTGATAACTAGAGTAGCAATCGAGAAAGGACAGCATCTCATAGCCAGCTATTGAGTCAATGACCTCATCTATGCAAGGTAAGGCGAAAGGGTCTTTAGGGCAATGTTTGTTGAGATCAGTATAATCGACACACATTCTCCATTCATTATTCTTTTTACATACAAGTACCAGGTTGGCTAACCACTCCGAGTGATACACTTCTTTGATAAATCTGGCTGCTAAAAGCCGTGTAACTTTTGCCCTAATAGCCTCCTTTTTGTCACGAGCGAACCGTCGTAGCTTTTGCTTGATAGGTTTGATAGTCTTTAAGACATTCAAGGAGTGCTCAATCAGGTGCCGAGGTACACTGGGCATGTCCATGGGTTTCCATGCGAACACGCTTATGTTGTCCCTTAGAAACCTGACGAGCGCGTCCTCCTATTTAGGATCCAGGTTAGCCCCGATAAGGGCCATCTTGCTGGAATCATCGTCGACCAGCCGGATCTCCTTGTGGTCCTTGGACTTAATGTTCTTGCACGGGGCTTATAGCTCTAGGATCTCTAGGTGGTCGACGGGAGTCTTGGTGGCATCAACCAAGGTCTGCTCCATGCGGATCGAGAGGTCAGTGGCTTCGGCCACTTTGAAGCTTTCCTCTTCACAGGTGTATGCAGTGTAGACATTGCCTCTGAGAGTGAGGACGCCGTGCTCGGTAGGCATCTTGAGCACCAAATATGAGTAGTGCGGCACGACCATGAATTTGGTGAGCACCGGTCAACCAAGGATGGCGTGGTAGGTGCCGTCGAAGTCCGTGACCACGAAGTTGATGTAGTCGGTGCGGAAGTGTTATGTAGTCCCAAACTACACAGGGAGCGTGATCTGCCTGAGAGGTATAGAGCTCTATCTGGGGAGAACACCCCATAACTGTGCCTCATAGGGTTTGAGATCGACCTGACTCAGTTTTAGAGCGGGCAAGCTATAGCGAAATAGGATGTCGATGGAACTGCCACCGTCTATGAGGACCCTCTTGAACTGGATGCTGTTGATGCAGGGATCGAGGACAAGTGGAAACCGGCTAGGTTTAGGAATTACAGCCCGCTAGTCCTCATGGTTGAAGGAGATTTCTTGGTGAGACCAGGCTGGAAACCTAGGATCGGTGATGAGGCCATCAGCGTTGGTGACGCTCATGCAAGCCGTTTGAGTAGTTTGCGCTCATGTTTGGACTCTAGAGACACCTTTCCGCCGAAGATGGAGTGGACGGTTTTGGTGGGAGCGACGTATTGATGACAAGGATCTCTGTCCTGTTCATCATCGTCGTCATCACCATCTCATCATTGTGCGTCGTGATCGACCCTTGCATCATCGTCGGCAGTGAGCTGATGGCGTAGATGTTCTTAAGGAAGTAGCAATTCTCCATGGTGTGATTGGATTTGGGATGAAGCTGGCAGGACCCTTTAGGGCCTTATTGTAGTCGTCCTGGTAGTCACGGTGACCACTTGGCTTTTTAACCGCGTTGACTTCATGATCGTCCTCGCGAGGACGCTTGGCTCTGAAGGTGTCATGGCGGTCATGCCACTGATCACGATTGTCTCGGTGGTCACAGTTCTCGTTGCGCCGATCACGACGACCATGGTTGTCATTCTGACCACGGTCGTAACGGTTGTCATCATGGCGTGGTGGGTGTTCGGGGCATGATGGCCCTCCCATGTCTTCCTTGATTATCTTCTTGGCGTCATCTGCGTCCGCGTAGTTTTTGGCGGTGGCGAGAAACTCGAAGACCGTGGTTGGCCATTTTCTGAACAGCTTGCTTCTGAGGGTGTTATGGTGACGGAGGCCCTTGATGAAGGCCGAGACTGCCTCATCATGAGAGATCTTGGGGATCTTAAGGCACATATCTGAGAAGCATTGGATGTAGTCGCATAACGGCTCGTCCTTGTGGTCATGTATGCGCTTGAGGTCATACTTATTGCTCGGCTAGTCACACGTGGCGATGAAGTTGTCGATGAAGGCCTGCTTGAGTTGTGCCCAGCTATCGAACTAGTTCTTCGGCAGGCTCAAGAGACATTGATGACCTGCTTGATCAAGAACAACTGGAAGATAATTAGCCATTACGTGTTCATCGCTCGAAGCTGATCGGACGGTGATCTCATAAAGTGTGATCCAGTTCTCGAGGTTCTCCTTACCATTGTACTTCCTGAGCTTTTCGAGCTTGAAGTTCTTTGGCCATACAACTTGTCGAAGATGAGAAGGAACTATTTTAGGTCAGGAGGACTGTGCTCAGTGTCGTATTCGATGTGATGGACGTTCACATAAGCATGACGATCATTAGTGCGGCTAAGGATGCGACTACGGGCGTCACATGGAGGAAGTTGTTGGCAGACATCGCGATTGGGGTCTTGATTCACTTCCTGATCTTGATTACCGCGGTGATTGCAGTTGTTATCTCAACGACCACGACCACCTCCGTGAGCACCATCACCGTCACCACTGCTATGACCACCATCGCCGCTGCCGCCGCCACCACCACCATTACCGCCACCGCCACCGCCTCGAGGGTTGACTGGGTGTGGACCATCACGCAGATTAGATGGTTTGTTGGCAACTTGGGTGTTCTAAAACACGACGACTCTGGCTAGATGCAATTTGATATGCTCGATGTAATCTAAGCTTGTTTGGCTAGCTCGACGGTTTGGCCCATAACAACAATCAGATGTGCATGAATGTCATCGCGGACCTACTGGATTTCTAGTTGGTTAGGTAAGCGATCGAAGTTAGCCGTGGCAATAGCCACGTTAGCACTTCGAGTCCTGAAAACTTGTCGCTTGCCAACCCTGTCAAAGGCATTAGCTAGATCTCTTGGTCGGGGTCCCCTTCGACGCTCTTCTTCTTTAGCCTCTAGGCGACGGCGTTTGGTGCGATTAGCGTTACGCTATTCGTGAAGCTGCCGTTGCTTGTCAGTTTCTCCCATGATAGCGGGCTCGTCATTGCTGACATTGAGCACCATGTCGCCATGTCTCGGTGGGAATCGTGGGATCTAGGGGAAACCCGGAGGGTACGGTAATGGATCCAGATCGTATCCATCGTCTTTGAGGTGCTCAACCTTGGCATGGACAGAGCGTGTAGATCTGGTGCTGGAGTCGCCGTCCTCGGGAAGTGTATGAACTGAGCCTTCATGATACTCCCGAACACTAACCATGTTGACGGCATTGTCTGGTATGGTCAAGGTATATCCAGGAAGTACAAATCTGAAACATGGTCTCACTCCATGGGACTCATGAATAGATGAGGTGTATGATACACGTACTCCGAAGCAACATTTCTCAAGCCATATGAGAGGGCATGTTAATCCTTCGTCAGGGCTTGGTACTCAGAGATCCTGAGGCCGGGTGTAGGAACCAGGCAAAGGCGTACCGTACATCCTTTAGGAGTAGCGGTGACCACTAGATCTGTATCTAGTCGTGTTGGACGGTGAACCCAAACTGGTCAGGTAGATCTGTTGTGGTGAAGAAGTACCTGCTCGGTACATTGATTTTGGATCGAATCTACCAAAGTCAGGGTTTGCGAGAGCTTGTGGCTGACTTGGTCGATAGCTTCGATCAGGTTGGTGTTGTCGATCATCCTCCCCTTATAGCGGGGAAGTGGTCGACAAGTTGTCGACGTGGTAGGAGCCGTTGTTGGAGTTGTTGAAGCCGTAGCCAGCGTGATCGGAGTCGTAGCCGATGAAGATGTGGTCGATGTAGATCAGATCTACACCTCCTCTATGGCAGTGGTAGTGAAGCTGTTGACACCGGTGGTCCAAGTGATCTAGCCAACGGTGAATGAGAGACTATCCGCCACGGCCGCGGAGTCAGGGATGATGACCATCTTGCTCGCCTGGGAAGCTATACGCACACCTTCTACCTAGCGCGCCACTATCGACGAGATATGGTCGGCAGTCTACCGAGGGGTATACCCAAGGTAGTAGATTATCGGTAGACAGGTGCGCAAGCTACTAACTAGATGGTGACGCAAGACAAACACAAGGATTTATCCAGGTTCGGCCGCCGTGCGGGCATAATACCTATGTCCTGCATTAGATTGTATTGCTCTGTATGGAGAGATGTAATGAGATGGGTTTTGAGGGGGTCCCCTGCCCGCCTTATATAGTCCGAGGGTAGGGTTACAAATCTGGAAACTAATCCTGCCCGGTTACAATTGCCATAGCTGGCCGAATAAGGATTCCTATTCTAACCGACTAGGATCTTGCTTGATCTCCAAGTTTGCTTTCCTTCCTTGCGTGGGACGCCAAACAGATTGACTAGGCCATGCATCGTCTTCTGGTGAGCCAGGCCCACTGGTCTGGACCAGCCCAAGTCTAGCCGTAGGGGTATAGGGGTTAATACCCCCACACCGACTACCCTTTTTAGCTCAACTGACTCCCCTGTGACTAGCACAGTAAATGAGCATGACAAGCTCTTAAATTGGCCTGGCAAAATTTTTAGTGATGTTGGGGCTAATTTGTATGATTAGAGGACTCCTTTATTGATATATCTACGTGATCCAAGCGCTAAAGTTGATAAAAGTGTTCGGCGAAGTGCTTTTGAAGTATGTGTTCACAATGATGAGCTTTATCGAAGGACCGCCGAAGACTTGCTGCTGAAGTGCTTGGGATCTGATCAAGCAAGAGTGGCTATGGGAGAAGTCTATGAAGGTATTTGTGGTACGCATCAATCGGCCTTGAAAATGAAGTGGTTATTGTGTAGAGCCGATTTCTATTGGCCTACTATGATGGCCGATTGTTTTCAATACTACAAAGGTTGCGAAGAGTGCTAAAGGTTTGAGAATATTTAGCTGGTGCCTGCAGCTATGTTTCATCCTATTATCAAGCCATGACCTTTTCATGGTTGGGGGCTAAACTTCATTAGCCAAATACATCCTCATCTTTCAAGGGACATCGCTTTATGTTGGTTGCTATAGATTATTTCACTAAGTGAACCGAAGCTGTTCCTTTAAAGAATATGATACATAAGGAGGTTATTGAATTCATCACTGAGCATATCATTCATAGATTCGGCATACTCCAAACATTAACAACAAATCAACGGACATCATTTATGTCCAAGAAAGTGAGGGACTTTGCCGAATTATATAAGATCAAGTTGCTCAAATCATCTCCATATTATGCTCAAGCTAATGGCCAAGCTGAGTCCAGTAATAAGACTTTGGTCAAGCTTATCAAGAAGAAAATTAAGTAGAATCCAAGAAGGTGGTATGAAGTATTGTCTGAAGCTCTATGGGCACATCATATTTCAAGGCAAGGTGCTATAAAAAGTTAGTATATGGTTAAGAGGCCGTGTTGCCCGTCGAAGTGAATTTGGATGCATACATGCTTGCTAAACAAAATGATCTATTAGCTGTTGTGTATCATGATCTAATGATGGATAATATTGATGAGGTGACTGATGTGAGATTAAAGACTCTCAAGGAAATATAGAAAGACAAAGCTCGAGTTGCCAAGGCATATAACAAGAAAGTCAAAAACAAATTATTCCAAGTGGGTGAATTAGTATAAAAACCATATTACCTATTAGGACGAAGAACAATCAGTTTGGCAAGTGGTCACCAAATTAGGATGATTCTTATAAAGTGATCAAAGTAATGAGCGGTAATTCTTATTTGCTAGAGACATTGCAAGGTGAACGTCTCAAAGTAGCATTCAACAGGAGATACTTGAAAAAGTATTTTCCAAGTGTTTGGCAAGAAGTCTAAGTGCTCTCCAAACAATGATTGATACATGTATCGTCCTTAGAACAAAAATGACCGATATATACATCACCCTTAGTCACTATGCGGCTGATGAGATGATTATCGTTGCTGTTTGGTTTAATTATATTTGTTGGATTAAGTGTTTCCAGGTTCATGCATCATAAACCTGAAAACAGGGGGGCATATGTTGACAACCAAAAATGTCTATTTTATAAAGTCGTCAAAATGTGTAACGGACTTCACCATTGCATTCCTCTCGTCGAGATGGTCAAAAAACATATATGGAACATCCAATTTGGAGTCCGGATGAGAAAATTATGCCTCCGAGAAAATGTATGAACTACCGGTACTACCGGTCCGAGATCACCGGTACTACCGGTCCGAGAAGATTTGGCGCAGATATGAACTACCGGTCCAAGACTGGTACTACCAATGGATGGTGGAAGGAGGTGCAGTTTGACGTGAATATGAACTACCGGTACTACTGGTAGAGCCTGATCGGTACTACCAGTAGGGTCTGTTCCGAATCTAACTCTCAGATTCCGAACCGATTTGTTTCTAGATCGGTTTTTGGTAAGTTTGGACGTGAAAAACTTGAAAATTAATTCTTGGAGAGGTTTCCTACTATAATAAGACCACCCCCTCTATATAAACGAGAGGATCATGGCCGATTGAGTCCACATCTATCCAATCGTCAAACAAACAAATAAATCTACTCCTACCCCTTTTACTCTCTTCTCCTATCTCCAAGTTGTTCATCCCTTGATCCACGATCAAGGATGGCGCCCTAGGCTTGCCGGCCGACCTAGGCCAACTTGACGACGTCCCGCCCTAACGGGGTCCCTCTCGGGCGAGAGCTTCGACGGTTCCTTTGCTAGTTTGCTTGAAAACTAGCCGGTTCTTCGTAACGTAAGCACAACTGGTTATTCTTTGGTGGTTTGCTTGTAAATTTCTCTGTACTTCACCACGTAAGAGTGACATCCTCGCTGCATTCTTCGGTCCGTAGCGGCCCGGTCGTCCAATGCCCTTTTCTCATGTGTGATTCAGACCACATCCGACGTCAACGAGAAGCAAGAGTAACAATCAATCCAATGTTATGTCAAGGTCGCGGTGCTTGCTGGGGATTGGAACTTGATCACCTGCCTCTTGCCTCTTGTTGAACCGACGTTCTGTTTTCTTGTTCTGGCTAGAGTGCAACATGAGAGATTAGTCACGATGTCACCATGTATGGAGCAGACAACCGGTGAGACGAAAACATGTAGCGGCGACAGGAGGCAATGAGCGAGTCACGCAGTTGATGCGTTGACACTTAATTTTTTTTAATGGACAGACTAAAAAGATTAACGATGATTGAAGAAAACAGCGATGTCACCTTCAATGCCTGAATGTCGTTTGTCACCTCTAGCCTAATTGCCGACGTTGCCTTCGCGCGTGCCTGTAGTCTTAATGCCGACATGTAGGGTCATATATCACCTATGAGGACGGAATTGAGGACTATATTGGATGACGCTAACCTTGATGATGATGGCGGAAGAACGTGTTGGAACCGCAGACATGCATACTGCTCAGAGAACTTGCACCGTTGCACATGATCTCCACTGATTTATTGTTAGAGGCATCTGCTCATGTAGCTGTCGATACACCAATATATCATCCAGTTCATCTTGATTTCAATCAAGATTCGGTAGACAGCAAGGGCCAGGATTGTCAATCCTAACCAAGAAACGTTAGGTCTGCACCCAAGCATAACACAGATCAAAATCACGGCATACATACAAACCTAGAAGGAAATGACACTTTTGATAAAGGGCAAGCAGATACCCCCCAAAAAAGTATTGTACATCTATAAAACAAAAATGAATAGAAAACAAATCCTTTTATCTTCTAAAGTCTCGTCAAGCTGACGAAGCAAGCAAATCCTCACGAAAAGGATGCTATTGTTATTATTATATAAATCCTCAAGAAAATGGTGCTATAGTATGGGACTACACATCACAAGGCATTTTTCAGAAGCAAACATAGCGACCACGGGCAGATTTACCAAAGCCAACATCGCCGCTTCACTCAGGAAAGTTAGAAAACCACTGCACACGAGGCGTACCACCTTGACGAGGAGTTTGAGGTAGACATCGTCAGACTTGGGCGCTGTTGGGTTGGTCTTCTTGTTCTGAATGTGTACTCTATCAGAAACTGACAGTAATATTCAGAACGCGATATCTCCTCCCATAGTACTCATCAAAAAATGTGTTTAAATAGTCATTGAGGTAATGAAAAGTTCTACAAAAAAACCTGTGTGAGGTAATCCCATTGGTTGATGGAGCAGAAGTTCTGCCAGGCTCACTTTCCCTGAAATTAATACCAGAAGTCCAATTTTAATTTCCATGCTCCAATTGACTTTGATAATGAACTGTTGACCTTGGAAACGACTCATTTTAGGATTACATGAAACGGTGATGACCCAAAGGGAATAGACACCGTTGATACTTACAGGAGTTTCAGCATGTCCATTTGTTGGCATAGGGTAATGACTAAATGGATGCGTAGTTTGCCAATAATTTATTCACCGTGCAGAAATATGTCAGCCAAACAGGATAAATGGGCGTGTACATTAGCTAGCATGTAGGTTAAATTTGTTAGGCATAAAAGTGCATACAGGAGGATAAAAGGGTTTTGATTTTCATATGAAAATCACATGCTCTTGCAATATAAAACACGTATAAATACAGACTGACCTTAACAGTAGTAGGGATTGACAGAGAATGGAAGGGAAGTCAGTGCAAGTAGTGGTGGCTGAGGATGCGGAAGGGGACGCCATTGATGGGGTTCAGCTTGGCCGTCGCCACTGAGCAGAGCTCCTTGATTCAAAGTTGGATAGTCTTCCGCCTAAAATTCCTTTTTTTTTCCTCAAGAACCAAATGTAATTGGCAATTCCAGTTTGTGTTTGTCATCATATAGTCAATATTCATAGAAAATAAACAATATTTCATATTCCAAACCGTGATAACACGAGCCATAATTTTAAAGAAATAACTGTTGTGATAGAAAGTATCATTGATAGGCCTTGCAATTCATCGTTCTTGAAATAAAGAAAACCAGTGTCTTGCACTTGTGTTCTCCTTGTCAGCTACCGGCCTTCAGTCAATGCATACATGCCTATCATTTCGGCATGACCAGAAAATCACTTTCGGAAACTGCAGTGATTTGGTTTATTTCTTACGATGCAAGATCAGACATGCCATTGATCCGTCGTGCGTCAGAAGCATCACAAAGACTTTGCAAGATCGGTTGCTTGTTTCTTGCCTATTTTCTTCACTTGATGCCTTGGATGGAAGCTTGCAAAGATTGGAGATCACAAAGGCAGCAAGTCACACAGTTGGTACTGAAAAGATTTAGTGACATTATGCAATGGAGGATGTAGCTTGCGCTTGCACCGTGTGGTGCGCAGGCACACACGCACCTGCACCTAATTGGCATTAGGTCGTACAGCTCGTTCTGGCCACGCGGGTAACACATCATTTCCTGGAGGTCAGGCGCTTTAGGCATCTCCTCGATCGAGCATCTCCGTTGCCCTTTTCGTGAACCGGAGTTAGGGTTGGGCTGCAAGGAAAGGAACAGGTGCTCACCATGGCTGTGGATGTGGCGGCGCTAGGGTTCCTGCGGCTGCTGCTTACCTTGCGCGAGGGTGGTGGCGACGGCAATGGAGGATATGTTTGGGGTCCAACGACCGAAGTCGAGGTAAGTCACTACCGGAATCCGCTTCTTTGCCGAGCACCGGAGGCTTTGCCGAGCGTTTTTTTTCGGGCGCTCGGCAAAGAAGGCTTTGCCGTGAGCCAAATAAAAAACACTCGGCAAAGCCTCTGCACTCGGCAAAGAAGGCTTTGCCGAGCGTCCGATAAACGGCTCTCGACAAAGAAACACCCAGCAAAGGCTTCTTTGCCGAGTGCCAAAGTAAAACACTCGGCAAAACAATTTTCAAACCACGTTTTGGTGCCCTAAACGAATTCAAATAAAAAAGTTTTCAACTACAAAGTTTCATAACTTCTCATGATCGATAAACTTTGTATTGGTCATTTCTTCATTTGACAAAATAATAATTACGTTGTTCATAAAATCTATATGTCTCTCATGTAGTTTCATGAAACTACAAGAGAGATATATAAGATTTATGAACAATGTTAGTACCATAATTTTGGATGGAAAAACTTCCTAAATGAAGTTTGTAGATCTCGAAAGGTTATGAAACATTGTAGTTGACCACTTTTTAATTTGAATTCATCTTGTCATGCAAATCTACGTTTGAAATTCAAAATTTTAAAATTTTAAAATTTAAATTTTTCAAAGGACCTCAGATGGAAAAACTTCCTAAATGAAGTTTGTAGATCTCAAAAAGTTATGAAACATTGTAGTTGACCACTTTTTCATTTGAATTCATCTTGTCATGCAAAACTACGTTTGAAAATAAAAATTTTAAAATTCGAATTTTAAAAAATACCTCGGATGGAAAAACTTCCTAAATGAAGTTTGTAGATCTCAAAAAGTTATGAAACATTGTAGTTTACCACTTTTTTATTTGAATTAATCTTATCATGCAAAACTACGTTTAAAATTTAAAAGTTTAAAATTTGAATTTTTCAAAATACCTCGGATGAAAAAACTTTCTATATGAAAATGTAGTGCTCGAAAAGTTATGAAACTTTGTAGTTGACAACTTTTTGATTTGAATTCGTTTAGGGCCTCAAACAATCAATTGTCACTTGGTTTACTATAATATTTGAGTAATAAAACGGTATATAGGCGCATGTGAGTGTGTAGTGCAGGTGGTAGAGGAGGTATCGTGTGAGGGAGAGGTCACGAGTTCGAATCCCGTCGACCGCATAGCCACAAATTTTGCGCGAAAAATGCCGCGACTTCTAGTGGGCCCCTCCCCCCATTAATTTTTTTTTCAAGTTTTTTCGCATTTTTTTATTTCGTGCTTTGCCGAGCGTCGGGCTCTCGGCAAAGGCTTTACCGAGTGCCCGATAAACGGCTCTCGGCAAAGAAGCCTTTGCCGATCGAATTTTTGCTGAGGGTGCTTTGCCGAGAGCTGCGCTTGGCAAAGGCTTTGCCGAGGGCCTTAGAGGCTTTGCCGAGAGCCTGGGGCCCTCGGCAAAGCAGCCGGCTCCGGTAGTGAGTTCCTTTTCCTTTTTCTAGGGCGGCGGCGGCAAGGGTTACGTGATACGAAGAAAAAAAAAGAGACAGATACAACCAAGTGGGTAGGGTGATAGATGGTGTCAAAAAAATCCAATGCAAACATCGGCAAGAGAGAAACACGCATAAACGTTTACAAGTTTTCTAGTTGGGTCCGCTTGTCAGATCACGGTGCATGATTTAGAAGCGTTTGGATCTGATTTTAATGTAGATCTAAGGGACAAGAATTAAGGTGGATATGAATATCAATGTGAGAGGCTATTTGTAATTTCTTTGCTCTTTTATACAAGATTTCTATGGCCTCCCATAAAATGGAAGATAAAACTAAAAAAACCAGTAAGCTACAGAGCTAAAAAAGCAACAACTATGCACATATGTATATTTATAGATGTATTGCTGTGCGTCCTATTGCATCATATATAGTTGTTAGCTGGCTCTGATACTGGGTGCCATTCTGTATAGCAGCATGTCACGTTGCATCATACAGACCAACTGTAAAGAGGAAGAGAGAAATGAAACTAAAAATGTGCCAGGAGAAAGAGAGATATAAGAATAATTTGGATATGATCGCTTGCAATTCAGAGATATACGGGTAATAGCAGTTCCTATTAAAAAATATAATATTCAAAAGATTCTATCATAGCAGGGAGATTTATTTTCCATTAGTGGGTTCCGTCTATATAGGTGTTATAGATTTATGGAGGCACCTATTAGCTTATCTGGTGTCGGGCCTGCATGTGTTAATTCTTATTCATCAAATTGCATAAGTGACATTAGAAGTGATTATTGCTGATAATGAACCTTCTAAATAAAAGGAATAGACTCTCCTGATTAAAATATACCCCCTTGATTAATTTGTCTTACTCTAGTGGGAGGTGTTACTTAAATGTTAAAAGATACTCTCTTGAGTAATTTGTCTTGCTCTAGTTCAATATAACTTTGTCTAAATTTAAAATGCACAAAAGTTCAGTATGCTGAGAGTGCATTTCGGCCTGCTGCTTTTACAATGTGTTTTTACTATTCTTATTAGGCAGCAGTGCATCCCTATGCTCTATTACTTTGTGCCAACAGCAGTAGCCATCTCGTGTCTCTATTTCTAGGTCAAGTAGCAGCAGCAGCTAGCCCAGGAACAGCAGTTCTCTCTGCAGCAATTGTTTGTTCAGCAAGAGTTGTGCTATCTCTGCTCTGCAGGCTGGAGTTTATAGCATTAACACAGCAGAGTTGCAGCAATACCTGTTCTGTAGATCTTCAACATCTTGGCACAGTAGGCTGACAAAACACAGCAGAGATCTCTCAGGTTTTCACTGCTCTTGTGCACTTTCATTCAGAGTTGCAGTGTGGGTTCAGTTTATTATGGGCAATGTCTTTTTCACACTGCAGTAATTCAACCATTGCATGGCTTTGAATATTGCTCTTTTGTCTTTAGTGATATGATATGGCAAGCACGAGCTTTTTTTAACCATTGTTCTCTTGTGTCAAGTTGTCAATCTTGGGAGTATCCTTTTTTCCACCCTTTTGTATCGTCTTTCACCACCTGTAAGTATTTCCTCACTTATAAATGAAAATTGAAGTGCTGTGGGGATATCCCCCATAGTTTTTGTCTTAAAAAAAACCTTGGGAGCATTGTGTACACATATCATGCTTCTTGTGCCACAATCTTTGTATTCCACACCTAAGCTAGGTATTTATTGTAACACCCCAGGTGTTTGCCTTGCATTTTAACATCATTTGAGCATGGTCATATCATGGCATTACCATAAGCATCATCATTTCATGTGCATCCTTGCTTGAAACATGACCTTGAAACATTGCAACATATGTATGTTATGGGTGGTAGTGATAATATCTTGTATCTGGACCATGCTAGAACATGTGTTAGCTTTGTTATGCTTGAAAACATGTGAAACATGCTCCTGAAACATATGCAACATTAGGTTTCAATAATTATGTTAGTGATGTTTCATTAGTTATAGCAATAGTATTTCAATGCCTACTTGAGTAACTCTTATGCATAGGTGATGCTAATGCGTGTTTAAAGCCTTGGTAATGTGTGTATCTTGTTAGTGGTGCAAAATGACCTAGGGTTATGTTTATGCCATGCCCTAATTCCATTTTGACTCATGCTTTGACTAGTTGACCTATAGGACCTTCCTTGTTTGACTTAACCAAAAAAAAGTATAGCCTAGAGTTTTTGCATGGCTGTGCCACCTTAACAAAATTTGTGCCAAATTTCATGAGGAACAAAAGTTGTTCAGTGGTCAACTCATGAAAATGCTTGGAACATGCCTAACATGGCCCACAAGTCAGGGTAGGGGCTGTTTTTCAGCACTGAAAAATCAGCTAAATCTGGAATGGATTTCAGTTTCATGTAACCATCTTTGGGAGCTTGTAGTTTGAAAACTAGACCAAACCAGCTCTAACCCCTATTGACACTTTTGTAGTACTCACTTAGCTCTACAAGTTCGTCAATAACACCATCACCTAGTTCTCAATGGTTTATGAGTTAGAGTGCTTTGAAAATTGGGTTTCAGTCGGGGAATAACTGAAACTCAGTTTCAGTTTTCATGTGCCTCACTTTGGGGCGCTGTATCTCACTAACCAAGCCGAGTTAGCTCATGATCCTATTGACAAACTTGGAGATCTTACTTAGAACTACACTTTTGTATTTAACACTTTGACCCAATTCGAACTCGTTTGCGAGATCTTGAGCCCCCAACTTGGCCTGTCAGTCGCTCTAATCGGGCGTCGGTTCAGAGAGTAGGCGCAATCGTGGCGGCCGGCTCAGAGCCGAGCCACTGCGTGGCGTTCACGCTCTGCCGATGCCTCCACGTCGCGAGCGCGTGCACAAATGTGAAGGCCGAGCTAACACCTCACCCCTCGCTCTCGCTCGCCATTCCTTTCCCTCTCTGCTGTCTCCACCGCAGCAGAAAACTCCGCACCATCACCACCGCAAGCTTCGGTGAGCTCGTGTGCGAGCGCCACCGCACCGCCAGCCACAAAAACCCGCCCATAGCTCCGCCTCTACCCCTGCTAGCTTGTGCGTCTCTGGTTTGGATCTCTCCGTGCTTGACAAGGCCGTGCCTTGAGTTCTGACGATGTCACCATTAGAGAGTTCCATCGAAGCTTGAAGCTCGACGTGGTTGGCCTCCACCGAAGCTCCTTCGTCTCTTCCTCATTTTGTTCTGAGTTCCTTGTAGGCCATTGATGGTGTAGGCCCTAACCTTTTTGACGCTATCGCCGCGGATTGGCCGAAATGCGCCCGAGCCTTGGCTGCGCTCCGCCATACCCGCCATCAAATCAAGCTAAATAGCTCCGCGCTCATGTTCTTTCTTCCATCTCTCTCTAGTGTTCGGAGCATCCTAGGTCTAGGTTTTCCCTCCTATTAGATGTCATCACCGACGATGGTACCATTCGTGATGAACATCGGTGAGCTCACCAGGTTGCCGCCGCCGCCGCGTCGGCTTGCACACGGCCAGGCCCATTTAGCCTCTCCCTTGTCCCAACCTCTACCTAGACCTCTCCACCGTGTCACGAGGAAGCCAAAGCGCTCTTCTAGGGAACTTGCGATGCATGGGGTTGGCCGACGCACCACTGGATTCCCTCCGCCGCTACCATGGTCGCTGGTGACCTAGCTCTGGTAGCCCTGCACCCCTCTTTGGTATGTCGTTTGGCTCGTCTCGTAGTGGCGCACACGTGGGTGTGGACGGCTTCGCCAGGTACCTCGCCGGCGGCGAGACCTTGCCGTCGATCCCCTTGCTCTATTCTGCCTGCGGATGACGGGCGGGCCCCGCCTGCCAGCGCGGGATTCCCCCCCCCTCTGTTTCGTTTTTGGGCCGAGGTGGGCCGGCCACAGTCGTGGCCCAACTGGCCTGTTTAGGTTTCAAAATTTTATTTTTTCTGATTTGTGACAAATATTTGTTGAACTTTGTAAAATCGTAGAAAATAGTAGAAAAATCATAAAAAGGAAAATGAGGACTTTTTGGAATCCTCATGTAGTGTACTATGCAGTAGTGTATTAAAATGTTACATGTTAGTTTATGTTTTCTGGAGATAATAATTACTTTTACTAAGTGCTTTATTTAATTGTATGAATTTGTTAAATCAATATCTCCCTGTGTGTTAATCCTTTGGCCATGAAAATTTTGTGAGATGCTAGTCATGCCATAATGATGCTCTAGTTAAATTGTTAGCCTTGTTGGAGGTCAATTGCTCCAATTATGAAATTCCTTTGTTATAGGTTTTATTAGCACTTATCTTTTTGTTATTTTGATATCTCCAATTCGACTTGTCAAATTGAGGTTAAATTTTTATGGTAGCCTCTTGTTAGCATGTATGGGCCTCTGTAATTTTATTAGAATTTTCTGGGAATCTTTTATATTTATTGCCATTTATGCCTAAGCAATTAAATAAATAGAAAAGGTCAATTAAATAAATATTTATGCAAGTAGCATGATATGATCTGGTGTTACTTTAACATTCTATAGCTGTTAGTAAAGTTGGTTTGTTCTAATTGTGCTTGCGCATCATCATTAATTATTTAATTTAGAGAATCTACCATTCTGGACAGGTTTGCTAGTTAAGAGAATTAACCTATGATAATGATGTTTTCATGCTTGGTGAACTATAACAAAGTTGTTAAGAACTTTATTAATTAGTTGCTGGTAAAATTTGGTGACATTTGGACTCATGGTTTATAAATGGCAGCTGTTTAAAGTTTGAGTTAGAATTGTTTTGCTCTTTGTCCTTTTAGAACAGTTTCTGTGTATGTGCTATTTCGACCTGGTAAATGATAAAATCATGCTTAGATGTTTATAAATGAATTGTGGACAATTTTATAAGCTTGAAGTGATTTGAATAGAGCACCTTGTAGCTTGACTTTTATTGCTTAGATTGTTGCATTATTCATCACATTCATCATGCATACGTGCTCTTAAGCTCATCATGTCACATCGGTGCATACATGAGATTCATTGGATGTATATACATGCAATAGGTGTGCCGAGAATCGTGTTACGAGCAAAGTCCCACTGGACGTGGAACCTGAAGTTGAAGTCCGTTCGGGAGCCAGAGGTCCAGTCCGACGAAGCCGGAGAAGACGTGGGAATCGTTCTTGAAGCCAAACCTTGATCTATCTTCTTTCAGTTAAGGCAAGCCCTGGAGCATTATAAGCCTCCTACTTTCAAAGCAATTATCTATTTATACATGTTATATGTATTGCTACATTACATGATAGGAGTTGGTTGAAAACCCTTGCTGCATTGATAACACTCCTTGTCCAGCAATTCAAACCTTGAATCCTATGTAGACAGGATCGTATCTATGCTTAGCCCTGCTAAATTAGACCGGTAGAAGTTGGGTGATTTCCTATCACCTGCGAGATATAGGGACTTATCAGGTCACGGTTGGCTATGTTTGCTATCGTGGAAATGAACCATGTGTTAATGAAATAAAATGAGACCAGGCGGGATGATGATAGTGAAGCAGCAAGGCATGGAGGTCTTGGGTAGTGGATCTATCCCCGTCTGTGTCGATTAAGGACCGAGACCTGCAGCCTTCATGTCATTTTGAACGCATGCTAACATTTAACTGGCCAGCCTGAGGTTGCCGACCGCGAAGCCTAGTAGCTCAACTCAGGCTATGAAGTTGAAAAGTGAAAGTCGCCTCGGAAGGGAGCCAGAGGGTCCAAGGGCAGGTGAGTTAAAAGTCCTTAGCATCCTAGCCACTGGTATCCCTAAGAACGCGGCGCTGTTCGGGCCCACCCTAAGTTGTACCAAAGGTTATCTACGGCTGCCTTTAGCGGGCTTTGCCGGGTGAGTGTCAGGAATACCCCCTCAGCTGAGTTGGAATCGATTCGAGTCGTCGTCTCTCCCGGATAGTGAGAAACTTAATTGGTTATCTCCAGCGTAGATACACTAATTATTAATAATGGTTCTAAATTGATGATAATGATGATGATAGCCTTATTATACCTGCTATGGTTAATATTGTTTGCTCCCAATAAAGTGATTGCTCTAGTACAAGTGCTAATCTAGATGATAGGTTAATGATTATTAACTCGATGCTTAAGCATTAATGATTACTTATTTGTAATAAGCTTTTTTGCAAGTGAGTCAAGCTAGCCCACCTTATAAAGCCTTGCATAATCCATGGTGTCACCTTTGTTTCTGGTTTTTGTTGGGTAAGTCTAGCTGAGTACCTTCTCGTACTCAGGGTTTATTCCCACCTATTGCAAGTAGCAGATTCGTACTTGTTGCTGCAAGTATTGTCTTCGCCATGTGGGTGTGAAGACTAGACCACATGGGCATGGTCTCTGTAGTGTCTCTTCTGGTATGATTTTGCGGGATGTGACTATGTACTGGCAGTATTTGAATTTAAATGGTTTCAGAAATTATGTTGCTTCCGCTAATCTTTACTTTGGTTTTGGTAATAAAATTATTCGTACTCCGATGTATGAGAGCTACTTACGAACTATTGTAACAAGTGTTGTGTTATGTTGAATCACTACGATCTTGGTTGCTCTCGGTTTGGTTTGAAATCCTTCGTGATTTCATGGACTACCAGAGTTATATGGGCTCAAGTTTGAGAATTTAATCGCTTCGGCGATTGTTTTTGGACTTGTGCTCTTGTAATTTGTACGGTTCTGTTACAGCTGGCATCAGAGCAAGATTCAACAGTAAACATGTCATTTGTGTATTTAAACAACAGCTTTTGTGAAAAATCTTAATTCTAATCTAAAGAGTGCCAGAGGTCATATCCTATATGCCCAAATAAGGACTATTAAGTGGCTTACTAAGGTACTAACTTGGGGGTTCTTACTTGTTTTCTGTTTCGTTGTCCATACGACGTGCTATTGTATGGATGCCATCCGTTTGGGTGGTAATGTATGGATCAAAATACCTCTACGCCCTGGTAAGTGGGAGTTGTGAGAGCATGACCATCCAATCGTCGGTCCAGGGGAGAGTAGTTGTGGACACTCGCATACTTACATGTCCAACCATGTATCTATGAGGGTACTTAATTGTGGGTAAATCTATCGGTTAGCTTTGATACTAAAATATATACATCGGGGGGATGTATGTATGGAAAGTATTTAGTTTACTGCTTTCTTATGTGCTATATTGGGAATTGTTGGGCTGAAATGCAATTTTCTGCAAGTACACTAACAACGTTTCCTGTAGAGCGACTAGTTATTGTTATTAAGAGAACGTGTGTATGCCACCGAACTATACGCTAGAAATTTCAAATTCTTCCTAGGTTTGTGAGGACGTATGGTTCATGCATGCACCATGTTCGCATCATACATTGCATTCTGCATTACTCCCTCCCTTATAAACTGCTTATTCCATTCTTTAAAAATTTCCTTTCCTCCAAATAGTTGTCCCATAAATAGTTGCATTTCTTTCGTGAAGAATTGTGGTAGTCAACCAACCTAGTGGAGTGGTCAGTAGTGTCAGCCTTGAAACCCAATTCATACCTGGCCCGTGAAAGAAAGCAAGACACAATTACAAGATGTATCTTCTCGAGTTGGGATGTGTTTTGATCTGCAACTCGCCTCTCCATTGCTTCTACCCTTGTATCCATCCTTGTTTGCTACCCTCTCTTTGGATGATACTGTTCTACACGCCTAATTCCTGACACGTGAGGATTCCTCATGGGTGTGTGTTCGGTAATGGTGTTGTGATTTGTACTCCATGGTGCCGTGACAAAACTGGGAGCCTCCTGTGGCGCGCGACACAAGGTTGTGCTGCTCGGCACGCGTAGGTATCAAGGATTGCTAGTCATGATCCATTATAGAGTTACACCAATGTGTTATCTTCTCGTGAACCTTTTTCCTTGGATATTGTTCCCTATCTTGTCAGAAGATCCGTACCTCAAACCGAGAAATTCCCCTCTTTTGAGATTGGAAATTGGATAGTTGGATACAATCTCTTCCGCATGCTTATATAATTCGTCAGCAGCCTTCCGATGTCATCAATGCTTACTAGTTTCACCTACTTACAGATGTCTCGTCAGCTTCGCTCTAGCAGTCAGAGTCGTGGCAATATAGAACCGCCATTGTCTCCTCCGCAACCTACTTCTGCTGAGTTGCTGCAAATGCTTGCCGAAAGTCAGCGTGCCTTGGACGAGAGTGTCAGAAACCATGTCCATCAGGAACCTGAGCCTACCCAGTATAGCAACTATAAGGATTTCTTGGATATTGAGCCTCCTATTTTTTGAGAAACAGAAGAACCACTTCAAGCAGATGAATGGTTGAACACTATTGAACAAAAGTTCCATGTGCTCAAGGTGGCAGATAATATGAAAATAGAATATGCTTCACAATAATTGCAAGGACCTGTAGGTGTTTAGTGGTGTCACCATCGGAATACCCTGCCTGAGAATATGGAAGTAGTTTGGGATCAGTTCAAGGAAGCATTTCAGGGACATTACGTTCCTGCTGGCCTCATGGCAATCAAGCACACCGAGTTTATGAAGCTCACCCAAGGAGACAAAGGCGTAACAGAATATCTACATGCTTTCATCAGCTTATCAAGATATGCTCCGGAATTTGTTAATACAGAGGTTAAGAAGATCGCAAGTTTTAAAAGAGGGTTGTGTCCCAAATTGATGAAGGCCATGTGCAATAACAAATGTGCAACTTTCAATGAGTTTGTCAGTGATACTATCCTTCAAGAGAACTGTAATGCTGTGTACGCTGCTTCTAAGAGCCACGAGAAATCTCATGAATCTAATGCACCTACGACCAATACTCTTGTGATGATTACACCTTAGTATTATTCGCCTGGCATATCTACCAGATATCACCCATATCAGAAACATGATCCGGTCAAGAGGAGCAGTATTAAGAAAGGAAAGCCTAAGGCACCGCCAAGTAACCGACCATATTGGAATTGTAAGATGTCAGGTCATTGGGCCAAATATTGTCCTCTTTCGCAGAAGAAATCAAATGATAATAAGGCAGAGGTGTGTAAAGGATGGGTTCGATACACCACGGTGGAATCCATTCCTACGGGTGAGATTATCACTGCTAGTGCATTTTTAGTGAACCAACATCATGTAATCGTGCTGTTTGATTCAGGTGCTTCCCACTCTTTTATCAGTTCAACATTTGCAGCCAAGCATGGTATGAAGGTTGTTACTTTAGAGAATAGTGGTTATAATATTAGTGCTGCCAGAAATAATATTTCAACCAACCAGTTGGTCTTAGGAGCAAAGATCGAGATAGAAGGACGTCTGTATGATCTAGATCTCGTGGTATTACTAGGATTGGGCCTAGATGTAATCTTTGGTATGAAGTGGATGAGTGGAAACGATGTTCTGATCGATACCTTTACAAGAGTGGTTATGTTGAGTGATCCAAAAGATCAACAAGCTTTTCTAGTGCAACTTCCTCGAGATGTTAGTCCTCATACTACAGTTAACGCTATGATAGCAAAAGCAAAAGAGATTATAGAAGTTCCTGTAGTGTGTGAATTTCCAGATGTTTTCCCGATGATTTGCTAGGATTACCTCCAGATCGTGATATAGAATTCAAGATTGAGTTAATTCTGGGTACCGCACCAATTTCTAAAAGACCGTATAGAATGTCGCCGAATGAGTTAGCTGAACTCAAGACACAACTTAGTGAACTTTTATAGAAAGGGTTGATCCGTCCTAGTTCTTCTCCATGGGGTTGTCCTGCTATCTTTGTGAAGAAGAAGGACCAGTCTCTGCGTATGTGTGTAGACTATCGACTGCTCAATGCAGTCACTATCAAGAACAAGTATCCGTTGCCTCGTATTGATATCTTATTTGATCAGTTATCTAAAGCAAATGTATTCTCGAAGATTGATCTGAGATCTGGTTATCACCAAATTAAAATCCGTCCTAAAGACATACCAAAGACAGCGTTCTCTACCAGATATGGGTTATATGAATATCTTGTCATGTCTTTTGGTCTGACCAATGCTCCTGCACATTTTATGTACCTAATGAATTCAGTATTCATGCGAGAGCTAGACAAGTTTGTGGTGATATTCATTGATGATATCCTCATCTATTCTGAAAATGAAGAAGAACATGTCGAGCATCTAAGAATTGTTTTATCCAGATTACGTGAACATAAGCTCTACGCCAAGTTCAGCAAATGTGAATTCTGGATAAAGAAGGTACCTTTCCTTGGTCATGTATTGTCTGGTAAGGGGATTTCAGTAGACCCGACTAAAGTACAGGAAGTTTTGGATTGGAAGGCACCAACTATAGTCCATGAAGTTCAGAGTTTTCTTGGATTGGCTGGCTACTATCGTCGTTTTATCCCAGATTTCTCTAAGATAGCTAAGCCTATGACTCGACTACTTGAGAATGATAGAAAGTTTGATTGGACTCCGGAGTGTGAGCAAGCTTTCCACACTCTATGGACTTTGTTGACATCAGCTCCTGTATTAGCGCAACCTAACATTGAGAAACCGTTTGATGTGTATTGTGATGCATCGGGTACTGGTTTAGGTGGTGTACTTATGCAAGAAGGCCGAGTTATTGCGTATGCTTACCGTCAGTTAAGAAAGCATGAAGTTAACTATCCGACTCATGACTTAGAGTTAGCCGCTGTCATCCATGCTCTGAAAATCTAGAGACACTATTTGCTTGGAAATATATGCAATATTTATATAGATCATAAGAGTCTTAAGTACATATTTACTCAACCTGAGTTGAATATGCGCCAGAGAAGATGGTTAGAGTTGATCAAGGATTATAACCTTCAAGTGCACTATCATCCTGGTAAGGCAAATGTGGTTGCTGATGCCTTGAGTAGAAAATCTCATTGCAACACTTTGATAGAAGAAGATTTTCATTTGTCTCATCTATTGCATCCCATTGTACTCCATCATATCACTGTGGATTGTTCTTTGAGAAGTAGAATCATTGAGTTACAAAAGACTGATACTGGTGTATTTCACATCAAGAGAAAGATGAAAGAGCAAGAAACTAAGCATTTTTGAATCAATGAGAAGAGAATTCTCTGGTTCAACGATAGGCTTGTTGTGCCCAAGGACAAGGAACTTAGAAACCAAATCCTGGCTGAAGCCCATTCTTCTAAGTTGTCTATCCATCCTGTTAGTAGTAAGATGTATCAGGACCTCAAGCCGTACTATTGGTGGACCAAGATGAAGAAGGAAATTGCAGCCTACGTCGCTCGGTGTGATAATTGTTGTAGAGTTAAGGCCATTCACATGAAGCCTAGTTTACTCCAGCCTTTGTCTGTTCCAGGTTGGAAGTGGGACGACATTGTTATGGACTTTATCATCGGATTACCAACCACCCAAAGAGGTTTTGACTCTATTTGGGTTATAGTTGATCGTTTGACAAAGTCTGCTCACTTTATCCCTGTGAAGAGTAACTATCACCCACACCAATATGCTGATATTTACTTCCAAGAAGTTATACGTCTTCATGGAGTGCCTAAGTCTATTGTCTTTGACAGAGGGCCATAGTTTACTGCTCGTTTCTGGGAGCGCCTACATCAGAATCTTGGAACTAACTTGATCCGCAGTTCTGCTTATCATCCATAGATGTCGGGACAGACTGAGCATGTGAATCAGATTCTTGAAGACATGCTTAGAGCTTGCATCATCTCTTGTAATGGCTCCTGGGAGAAATGGTTGCCTCTCGCTAAATTCTCTTACAACAACAGTTATCAAGAGAGCATCAGAATGGCTCCTTTTGAAGCTTTATATGGTCACAAATGTAGAATTCCTTTGAACTGGGTGGAACCAGGAGAAAGAAGGCTCTATGGTATTGACTTTGTAAAAGAAGCCAAGGAGCAAGTTCGTGCTATACAGAAAAATATAGCAGCGGCTCAGGCTAGACAAAAGAGCTACGCAGATAAGAGGAGGAAACCTATTGAGTTTGAAGTAGGTGACCATGTCTATCTGAAGGTGTCCCCTATGAGAGGAGTAAAGTGTTTTGGGATCAAAAGAAAGCTTGAGCCTCGATATGTTGGACCTTATCGGATCCTCGAGAAAAGTGGAAGAGTAGCTTATAAGCTTAGTCTACCTCGTGAGTTGGGAGCTATCTTTCCAGTCTTCCATGTTTCTCAATTGAAGAAATGTCTCCGTCTTCCCGAGGAAAGAGTAGAAGTGAGATGCATCAAGTTGAAATCTGATCTTTCTTACGAGGAGAAACCGGTATATGTTCTGGATACTCTAGAAAGGGTAACTCAAAATCGAGTAGTCAAATTATACAAGGTGGTTTGGAGTAATCACGGTGAACGTGATGCAACTTGGGAAAGAGAGGATTATTTAAAGGACAACTATTCCGCTTTTTATGAAAAATGGTAGGACTTTTAAATCTCGGGACGAGATTTTTATAAGGGGGGAGGGCTGTAACACCCCAGGTGTTTGCCTTGCATTTTAACATCATTTGAGCATGGTCATATCATGGCATTACCATAAGCATCATCATTTCATGTGCATCCTTGCTTGAAACATGACCTTGCAACATTGCAACATATGTATGTTATGGGTGGTAGTGATAATATCTTGTATCTGGACCATGCTAGAACATGTGTTAGCTTTGTTATGCTTGAAAACATGTGAAACATGCTCCTGAAACATATGCAACATTAGGTTTCAATAATTATGTTAGTGATGTTTCATTAGTTATAGCAATAGTGTTTCAATGTCTACTTGAGTAACTCTTATGCATAGGTGATGCTAATGCATGTTTAAGGCCTTGGTAATGTGTGTATCTTGTTAGTGGTGCAAAATGACCTAGGGTTATGTTTATGCCATGCCCTAATTCCATTTTGACTCATGCTTTGACTAGTTGACCTATAGGACCTTCCTTGTTTGACTTAACAAAAAAAAGTATAGCCTAGAGTTTTTGCATGGCTGTGCCACCTTAACAAAATTTGTGCCAAATTTCATGAGGAACAAAAGTTGTTCAGTGGTCAACTCATGAAAATGCTTGGAACATGCCTAACATGGCCCACAAGTCAGGGTAGGGGCTGTTTTTCAGCACTGAAAAATCAGCTAAGTCTGGAGTGGATTTTAGTTTCATGTAACCATCTTTGGGAGCTTGTAGTTTGAAAATTATACCAAACCAGCTCTAACCCCTATTGACACTTTTGTAGTACTCACTTAGCTCTACAAGTTCGTCAATAACACCATCACCTAGTTCTCAATGGTTTATGAGTTAGAGTGCTTTCAAAATCAGGTTTCAGTCGGGGAATAACTGAAACTCAGTTTCAGTTTTCATGTGCCTCACTTTGGGGCACTGTATCTCACTAACCAAGCTGAGTTAGCTCATGATCCTATTGACAAACTTGGAGATCTTACTTAGAACTACAGTTTTGTATTTAACACTTTGACCCAATTCGAACTCGTTTGCGAGATCTTGAGCCCCCAACTTGGCCTGTCAGTCGCTCTGATCGGGCGTGGGTTCAGAGAGCAGGCGCTGTCATGGCGGCCGACTCAGAGCCGAGCCACCGCGTGGCGTTCATGCTCTGTCGATGCCTCCATGTCGCGAGTGCGTGCACAAATGTGAAGGCCGAGCTAACACCTCACCCCTCGCTCTCGCTCGCCATTCCTTTCCCTCTCTATTGTCTCCACTGCAGCGGAAAACTCCACACCATCACCACCGCAAGCTTCGGTGAGCTCGTGTGCGAGCGCCACTGCACCGCCAGCCACAAAAACCCGCCCATAGCTCTGCCTCTACCCCTACTAGCTTGTGCGTCTCTGGTTTGGATCTCTCCGTGCTTGACAAGGCCGTGCGTTGAGTTCTGACCATGTCACCATTAGAGAGTTCCACCGAAGCTTGAAGCTCTACGTGGTCGGCCTCCACCGAAGCTCCTTCGTCTCTTCCTCATTTTGTTCTGAGTTCCTTGTAGGCCATTGATGGTGTAGGCCCTAACCTTTTTGACGCTACCGCCGCGGATAGTCCGAAATGCGCCCGAGCCTTGGCTACGCTCCGCCATACCTGCCATCAAATCAAGCTCAATAGCTCTGCGCTCATGTTCTTTCTTCCATCTCTCTCTGGTGTTCAGAGCATCCTAGGTCTAGGTTTTCCCTCCTGTTAGATGTCATCACCGGCGACGGTACCATTCGTGATGAACATCGGTGAGCTCACCAGGTTGCCGCCACCGCGTCGGCTTGCACACAGCCAGGCCCGTTTAGCCTCTCCCTTGTCCCAACCTCTACCTAGACCTCTCCGCCGTGTCACGAGGAAGCCAAAGCGCTCTTCTAGGGAACTTGCGATGCATGGGGTTGGCCGGCGCACCACCGGATTCCCTCCGCTGCTGCCATGGTCGCTGGTGACCTAGCTCCGGTAGCCCTGCACCCCTCTTTGGTATGTCGTTTGGCTCGTCTCATAGTGGCGCACACGTGGGTGTGGATGGCTTCGCCGAGTACCTCGCCGGCGGCGAGACCCTGCCGTCGATCCCCTTCCTCTGTTCTACGTGCGGATGACGGGCGGGCCCCGCCTGCTAGCGCGGGATTCCCCCCCCCTCTGTTTCGTTTTTGGGCCGAGGTGGGCCGGCCACAGTCGTGGCCCAACTGGCCTGTTTAGGTTTCAAAATTTTATTTTTTCTGATTTGTGACAAATATTTGTTGAACTTTGTAAAATCGTAGAAAATAGTAGAAAAATCATAAAAAGGAAAATGAGGACTTTTTGGAATCCTCATGTAGTGTACTATGCAGTAGTGTATTAAAATGTTACATGTTAGTTTATGTTTTCTGGAGATAATAATTACTTTTACTAAATGCTTTATTTAATTGTATGAATTTGTTAAATCAATATCTCCCTGTGTGTTAATCCTTTGGCCATGAAAATTTTGTGAGATGCTAGTCATGGCATAATGATGCTCTAGTTAAATTTTTAGCCTTGTTGGAGGTCAATTGCTCCAATTATGAAATTCCTTTGTTATAGGTTTTATTAGCACTTATCTTTTTATTATTTTGATATCTCCAATTCTACTTGTCAAATTGAGGTTAAATTGTTATGGTAGCCTCTTGTTAGCATGTATGTGCCTCTGTAATTTTATTAGAATTTTCTGGGAATCTTTTATATTTATTGCCATTTATGCCTAAGCAATTAAATAAATAGAAAAGGTCAATTAAATAAATATTTATGCAAGTAGCATGATATGATCTGGTGTTACTTTAACATTCTATAGCTGTTAGTAAAGTTGGTTTGTTCTAATTGTGCTTGCACATCATCATTAATTATTTAATTTAGAGAATCTGCCATTCTGGACAGGTTTGCTAGTTAAGAGAATTAACCTATGATAATGATATTTTCATGCTTGGTGAACTATAACGAAGTTGTTAAGAACTTTATGAATTAGTTGCTGGTAAAATTTGGTGACATTTGGACTCATGGTTTAGAAATGGCAGCTGTTCAAAGTTCGAGTCAGAATTGTTTTACTCTTTGTTCTTTTAGAACAGTTTCTGTGTATGTGCTATTTTGACCTGGTAAATGATAAAATCATGCTTAGATGTTTATAAATGAATTGTGGACAATTTCATAAGCTTGAAGTGATTTGAATAGAGCACCTTGCAGCTTGACTTTTATTGCTTAGATTGTTGCATTATTCATCACATTCATCATGCATACATGCTCTTAAGCTCATCAAGTCACATCGGTGCATACATGAGATTCATTGGATGCATATACATGCAATAGGTGTGCCGAGAATCATGTTACGAGCAAAGTCCCGCTGGACGTGGAACCTGAAGTTGAAGTCCGTTCGGGAGCCGGAGGTCCAGTCCGACGAAGCCGGAGAAGACATAGGAATCGTTCTTGAAGCCGAACCTTGATCTATCTTCTTTCAGTTAAGGCAAGCCCCGGAGTATTATAAGGCTCCTACTTTCAAAGCAATTATCTATTTATACATGTTATATGTATTGCTGCATTACGTGATAGGAGTTGGTTGAAAACCCTTGCTGCATTGATAACACTCCTTGTCCAATAATTCGAACCTTGAATCCTATGTAGACAGGATCGTATCTATGCTTAGCCCTGCTAAATTAAACTGGTAGAAGTCAGGTGATTTCTTGTCACCTGCGAGATATAGGGACTTATCAGGTCATAGTTGGCTATGTTTGCTATCGTGGAAATGAACCATGTGTTAATGAAATAAAATGAGACCGGGCGGGATGACGATAGTGAAGCAGCAAGGCATGGAGGTCTTGGGTGTGGATCTATCCCCGTCTGTGTCGATTAAGGACCGAGACCTAGAGCCTTCTATGTCATTTTGAATGCATGCCTGACATTTAGCTGGCCGGCCTGAGGTTGCCGACCGCGAAGCCTAATAGCTCAACTCAGGCTGCGAAGTCGAAAAGTGAAAGTCGCCTCGGAAGGGAGCCAGAGGGTCCAAGGGCAGGTGAGTTAAAAGTCCTGAGCATTCTAGCCACTGGTATCCCTAAGAACGCGGCGCTGTTCGGGCCCACCCTAAGTTGTACCAAAGGTTATCTACGGCTGTCTTTAGCGGGGTTTGCCGGGTGAGTGTCAGGACTACCCCCTCAGTTGAGTTGGAATCGATTCGAGTCGCCGTCTCTCCCGGATAGTGAGAAACTTGACTGGTTATCTCTAGCGTAGATACACTAATTATTAATGATGGTTTGGAATTGATGATAATGATGATGATAGCCTTATTATACCTGCTATGGTTAATATTGTTTGCTCCTAATAAAGTGATTGCTCTAGTACAGGTGCTAATCTAGATGACAGGTTAATGATTATTAACTCGATGCTTAAGCATTAATGATTACTTATCTGTAATAAGCTTTTCTGCAAGTGAGTCAAGCTAGCCCACCTTATAAAGCCTTGCATAATCCTTGGTGTCACCTTTATTTTTGGTTTTTTGTCGGGTAAGTCTAGCTGAGTACCTTCTCGTACTCAGGGTTTATTCCCACCTGTTGCAGGTAGCAGATTTGTACTTATTGCTGCAAGTATTGTCTTCGCCATGTGGGTGTGAAGTCTAGACCACATGGGCATGGTCTCTGTAGTATCTCTTCTGGTATGCTTTTGCAGGATGTGACTATGTACTGGTAGTATTTGAATTTAAATGGTTTCAGAAATTATGTTGCTTCCGCTAATCTTTACTTTGGTTTTGGTAATAAAATTATTCATACTCTGATGTATGAGAGCTATTTACGAACTGTTGTAACAAGTGTTGTGTTATGTTGAATCACTACGATCTTGGTTGCTCTCAGTTTGGTTTGAAATCCTTCGTGATTTCGTGGACTACCGGAGTTAGATGGGCTCAAGTTTGAGAATTTGATCGCTTCGGCGATTGTTTTTAGACTTGTGCTCTTATAATTTGGACGGTTTTGTTACACTTATTCTTATTACTCTTTATTGTTAGTCTATAACAACTATATTACTCTCCTTTTATGCCTGATGTATATTTCATGTGTAAGTTCCTAATGCTAGATGGGAACCCATGTATGTTCGGTTGCATAGAAAACCTTCAGAATACATTACCACTTGTTTGTGTGTTTTATTTCCAATCTGAATTGGCTAAGTTGGCTTAGAATATTAGAACTTTTCTCATATCGCAGTTGACTGAACATCCTGCTCCTATGCCGATTGCATAAACCTGAAGAACTGCATGCATGAATTTTTACCTAGCATGCATGTTTGCACATTATATGATTTCTAGGATCAAAATGTACAACACCTGGCTGTAAAATTGTTGTAGGTCACTCAGTATTATACTTCCCTTATCTGGCTGTAAAAGTACTTCCCTCATATGGTTGTTGTAACACCCCGGTGTTACACATGCATTAGCACCTGCAAACCATGGGCATAAGCATTGTCATGCATTCATTAGCATTACATGAAATAATGAATGAAACATGACCTTGAAATATATTAGTGAAATATGCTTGTTGCATTGTTTGTTTAAAAAGAATTATGCCATGACTATGCTTGTTAGGTTAATAAACATACTTGTTTGTTAGTGTAAATCATTTAGAAATGTTTAGCATAAAATTTGGAGCAAGTTTGGTATTCAAAATTTTCTCAAATTTTGCTTTTAAAAATAGTTTAGAAAAATAGAATTTTGATTTAAAAATGAACTTTAAATCCCTATTTTAAAATTTATTTAGAATTTTAAATTGTGCCCTAAAGCAATGTTGTAGAGAGTTAAATTTTGAACAACTTTTGTTTTGGGGTTAAGTTTTGAAAATGCCATTTTCTACTTCAAAATTTGAAATTTGAAGCTGTTAGAAAATTTTAGAATTGAATTTAGAAAAGAAAAATGTTTTTCTTGCTTAACGGGCCGCCGCCCCGCTTCTTGGCCCACGGCCGAAGCCGGCCTCGCGCGCACACCAGCACTCGCTCCCGCGCGCTGCGTGCCGCGCCTGATCGCGGCAGGACCCGCATGCCCTGTGGCCGCCATGCGCCGGCGCCGACGAGCACCTCGCCATCCGGTGGCCCCCGCGCCCCTCCACGCTCGCCTTCATTGCCGCAAGCACGTCCGCTCTACCCTGCTCCCCATCATTTCCTCCTACCGAGCCGTAGCAGCAGAGCCCGAGCACGCCCTCGCTTCTGCCACCGCGCACCACCGCGTCACCTGCCGGCGTTGTACTCCACCACGGCGCCATTTTCCGATTCACCTTGCGCGCAGCTCCGCCTCGCCTTCCTCTTTCTTGTGCTCACACCATCGCCACCGTTTTTGATAGGGTAAGGCTCAAATTGAGCACCTCCTCCACCATGGCGCCATGGTCGCCATTCATGGTTGCGCGTGGCCAGAGCTCCTCTGCTCCCCTTTTTTCCCCTCTTGTGTTCGCCTTGATGCCGCGGAGCCACTACGCACCTCTACACACCTTGCCATAGCCAAAAAGGGTGCCTCCGCCGCCATGCCAGCGCCACCGCCCACCATGGCCGCCCGCGAGCTCGCACCGGTGAGCCAATGGCTCTGTTCTCTAGCCCACCGAGTGCAGGTCGTCACATAGAGTGTGTAGGTGGTGACTGTTTGGCCGCCAGCCTCGCCGGTGATGAGTTGCCGTCGGTCAATGGCGAGGTCGCCTCGGGTCCGGCTGACCGGTGGGACCGAGCTGACCTCGGGGCCCAGTTGTCAGAGCCTGTTTGTGCACTGCACCGGGTGCACGTAGTGTTTTGCAGATCCAGTTTTAAAAGGTTTTTTGAAATTGATTTCCAAAAATTATGTAAATGCTTTGAAAATTTATAACTCGAAAAATATTGCTCAAAAAATGATGAAATGAATTTTGGTAGACTTCTTTTGAGTAGATCTACAATACAAAAATATTGCATGTCAAGTTTGTGATACTTTTCTGTATAGTTTTATTTTATTCTTGTAAATGCTATTAATCTTCAGAAATGCATAGTAAATCACATGTAGCTCACAAAAATATGGTTCTAGTTTTGTTTGTCTTCTTATGTGATGTACTTTGTATGAAAAATATATACCATGCTTGTTCTATGGAAAAATCTTGATGTTTAGTTCAAGTGCCTTTATTTGCTTATATTTGTTATTTTTGCTAGAGAGAAAAATATGTATAAAACATGGGCATGATAATTTTTGTACGGTGCTTATTTACCGTGTAGAACATAGGAAAAGTGATAAATCTATTGTTCGATACTTTTCATAGTACAAAATATTTTTATGTGCATTTCTGTCTTGTCTTTTGTCTTTTTTGTGTAAGTTATTATAGTGGTCCAAATGTACTGAAATTTTTGTGGTATGCTATGTTTGGCACTAGCAAGCTACTGTAATTTTCTCAGATTTTTATGTGCTGTCAGAATAGATGTTGCTATTCAACCTAGTGTTAATTAGGGTTTAATTAAATCTTACTTTATGCATGAATAGTTAATTTGTTGAATTTTGGTGTATCTTTGAAGCATTTTAACTTGATGTGGTGACTTGGCATGTTAATACAGTGGTTGTAGTATTAGGGTAGCAGTACTTATGTGTGACTATATCGTAGTTAGTAGTAGAAGAGAATGCAGTGGATGACATGTACTTATAGTATATGTTCTTGGATGATGTTGACTACCTTGTAGAAGAATTTTACTTCTCCTCTACCCAATAAAGCGGATTATGTTCATCTACCTTGCATACAATCATAATCATTATGTGCCCTTTCATCTGATGCACCTTTTACATAAGCACTTACGCATATGCATCATACAGGATCGCAAGCGGAGAATCCAGTCGTCGTACCCAAGGAGCCGGAAGAGCAGCTTGAGGTGTAGCCACAGGAGGTGCCCGAGGCCGAAGAGGAGGACATTGAGGAGCTTCAGGAGTGCCCTGATCATTGCCCAAGTTCCTTCGAGAGAGGCAAGCCCCGGAGCATTTCTCCCTCGGTTTGCAAATATTTAATTAATGCGTTACTTTAATTGATGCATTACATTCAAGAGTTGTTTGCAACCATTGTTGCATTATACCTTGTCTACCTTTGTTATACTCTACCCTTGCTACCCTAGTATTCGCAGTCGAGTCAATGCTTAGCTGGCTTAGACCGGTAGAAGTCAAGTGATTTCCTGTCACCTGCGAGCTATAGGTGGTTACCTGGATCTGCTTGGATAATTATGTCATTCTTGGATAATTAAGTGTTAATTTGAAGTTGAGACCGGATGGAAACTTACAGGGTTTCGGACTATAGTGATTTTCGTCTGTGTCGATTAAGAACCGACCGTTGTTGGGCCTGGGGTCATGTTGAACGCATGCCTTACATTTAGCTGGCCAGATAAAGTATCTTTTGATCGCGAAACTGGGAGATTATTCGGGACGAGTAGATTGCACGTAGTGCACTATACCGGAGAAGGTGTGGTAGGACACGGGGGCGCGATGATAAGACCAAAAGGCAGTCCGTCGGCCCCCGAGTACATGTGGTTCCTGGCAAACTCAAGACTTTACATGGATAGTTGACTCGATGACCAATATCTCACTTTAGCGGGTGAGTGAGGTTTGTGTGAGGAATAAATTACTAACTAGTTAATAATCGATTCGAATCACCATCGTTCACTAGATAGTGAACACTTGACTTGAGTTACTTTATCGTAGTAATGTTGATGGAACACTTGGATGATTATAATGGATATGACATTATGGAAGTTGCTAATGATCATTGGTTATCATTAATTGCTTAATCATATGCTTGCTCTAGTATAGGTGCAAATGTAGCTGACAGGTTAATGATGATTAACTTGATATAATGATTTTAGAAAAGATTCCTAAAATGCTAAAATTGCCTTTTTACAAATGAGTTAGCTACACTACTATAAAACCCATCATAATCCTTGGTGTCACTTTATTTTTTAATGAGGACGTGATTCCGGTTCTTTCGTCAGGTTCAAGATAACTATTGATTTGGTCAGAGAGCGACACATCGATCCGCCTTCAGATCACAAAGACTCGAACCCTGCAACATTAGCACCACGTCTCCTCTGGTTATCAACCATGTCACAATCTGGTTAACCTCACCATGAAGACTAATCCCTACTACAAATTGAAGAACACAAGCAAGAACATGATAAAACGCAACTCAAATAAAATGACAATTGCGGATATATGATTGAGCACTAGAAGTTGGGGTCTCGCAATCCGATAACGGCGACTGTTCAAAGACAGATTGATCTAAAGCAAAACTCAAACCCTAACATAGGTGGTGGCTACTGATTATATAGCCTAAGGGACATCCAAGGACCCCTTACTCACATTGCTAAGAAGTCTTGACACGTTACAAAGGCCAAACGGCCTAAAAGACAACTACATAACGCCCTGACAAATTTTGGACATCAATTAATTTTGATGATTCCTATTCACTTCAATGGAATTTGAGCCTCAAACCAAAGCCATTGGTTAGCTTATGAAATTATCTTTCCATCCATATATGGATGGAAAACAGAGTCTAAATACGTCCTGGGCGTCCATTTTACTATAGACTGGTCCTAGAGCCCGAGATGGACTCGAACTTGATATGGATTGGGCCTCCAACTTGGCTTGGACGCCCTTGCTTGACTCCTAAGGTGGTGGCCAAGGAGGAGGATGTCCTTAGGAATCTCTTAGGTGTTCTCCATCTTCTTGGGGCATGCTCCAACTTGGGCTTGGGTCCCAAGTATGAATAACAAGGCTGCGACGATGCCGTAGCACCCGACAAAAATAGCGGCAGAATATCTTGATGATTTGGAGGCCTTGCCAATGTGACAATAAGGTGGGACCAGATCTATTTGAAAGCTTATCCATCAAGTGCTCATTGATCTCAATCGCACTCCGGATGGATGAGTTATGGCCTTCCCAATGAAGCAATATCGGGCTGCCGACGAACCGAAAGTTCAACTTTGATAGACTTGCACTTTGAGACACATTGTGGGGGATAGACCCCCAGGTACCACAAGATGGTACATGGGCCGCACCATCCGAGGTGGCCCGGCCCATGAGATTAGGACGGGCACGACGCTGCTTGGCGTGCACCGTAAGAGATTGTAATAGTACCAAATAGGATACTTTATTTGTAACCTTGTCCCTTCGGAGTATATAAGGAGGGGCAAGGGTCCCCTAGAGAAAGAGGGAGAAAAAGAGGTTAATCTGTATACACCTCAATATAATACACCAAAGACACAGGACGTAGGGTGTTACGTCGATCAGACGGCCCGAACCTGTCTAAATCGCTGTCTCTGCGCCTTGTGTCACCATCTGGTTCCAGATCACACGCATCCTACCGATAATCTACCACCACGGGCACCCCCCTCGGTGGACTGCCGACCATATTTCGTCGACAGTGGCGCGCCAAGTAGAGGCCCCTTTTAGGGGTCGTGCGCGCTGATCCATGGCGAACCAGATGGCGTACCTCAAGACCAATGTCGTTGCGGCAACCCATCTTGCTGCAACGGCCTCCTTCAACTACATCTACGACGAATTGGCGGTGGCGTTCAATGTCATAAGCGGCAGCCATGACAAATCTATCTACAACGGCGACGAAAGAAGACTATTGAGGATCGACGTTCCCGGCAAGGATCAACGTTCGCCGTCATTTCCAGCACTCGACGTCCCGCCATTAACCGGAAATCCATCATCGAGAACGAGAACATGAAGACGTAAATAGATCAGACAACATGCAGCAGCATGCAAGCTGGTCAGGACTTGGCTTCTTGCATGTACAAGTATCTGCATGCATGCATCGCTCAGGTACAGGATGATGCATGCGTGTATTACGTCAAGATCCAACACTGTGCCGACATATGGGAAGGAGTACAAATCCATCTATAGCAGCGGTAACAGCTCTCGAAGATCAAGACCTCAACGTCATCATGGCTCCGACGCAATCAACAGAGGGGGGCTACGAATCAATCTACAGAGGATATAGCTGTGCGGTCTCATGTCCGTCTACAAAGCATGCAACGTCTGTACAGCCATATACAAGCTAATTAATTATTGAGGCTTGCATGCGTGCATACATGAAAGACACACGGCGACAACCTGGAAGACTGCTCGGCAACTGCTCGGGTTGATCAAGAACCTGCCGGGAAGCAGTTTCGACTACGGACCACGTCGACCACGTCTCGAGCGGCTCCATCGAGCTCCGACCACCTCGACCACAAGACTACGTCGCAATGATGATCGCCATGAAGAACGGCGCTACGACAATCGCGACCACAGTCATGAAGACAGGTCGAAAAACTCGAGGACCGGACAACTTCATTGCCAACAACACGTCAAGCCATCTCTCGAACATCGCAACACGCCGACTACTCCCACCGGTCGTCAATAAAGCTAAGTATTATTTTTAATTGAAAATTTCTTCGATCATCGTACACCTCCGCCGACCACCCTAAGGGTGCGCTCCGCGTCGAATTTTCTCCATACATACAATCCAAAACATGTATAAGTTTTTACAGCGGTTCGCCGATACGTTTTTCCTTCCTGCTTGAGAATCCCAGAGCCGGCACCGTCTCCGGCTCCACCCCACGCGTGCATGAGAGTCCGCCCTCTGCGCTACGGGTAGTCGGCAGTCGCTCCCTGGTAACACTGGCACTCTACGCGCGGCAGCGTTCCGTACCTCGCGCTACGAGATGTTGGTCAGTCCAGGGCTGGCGCATTCTTCAGGACATGTTAATACATCGCGCTACGCCTCTACATAACAAAAGAGCTAAAAACAGCTAATGTTATTTTTCGAATATTACACCAAGTATAATTCATCGCCAACCGAACACCAAGTGTTTACTTCACCTCCTATAGAGAGGTCAATATATTTCGTACATCATCATGTACTACCGCTCTCCGTGTTTATTTTTCAGGAACACAGTTCGGTCAACGAGCTCATGCTTCAGGGTTCGCCAAGACCACTACGGTGTTCGAAGACTCTGGCCAGACCACGCTCGTGCTCGGGGACTCTGGCCAGACCACGCCTGTGCTCGGGGACTCGCCAAACCACTCCGTGCTCTAGGACTTCTCGCCAGACCACTCTGTGCTCGGGATTCTACAACAATAGCAAAAGCAACAGTCTGTCATGTAGATCACCACGTTGGATTCCCAAGACGGCGCCCTGTCTCCACGAGACGGCGATATCCGATCTAAAGCCCAAGTATCATAATTAGAGCACAAGTCGGACTACAACGCCGTCTCCTTCTCCAACACGGCAGTCAAGGTTTCGTCGATCACGATTTTCCTATTATTACAAGCAAACAGGAAGCAAGCAGGGACAAGGCATATATGGATATATGCATGCATCGTATGTGGGTATATGCATGCAAACGTCATGGCCATGCAAGCAATCAGGAGCTACGCGTATTCATGTTTATGCATATACGTTGCATATTCGGCCACGCCTCTTGCTCACTCGTGGCGAAGCTCGGCAATCTCTCGCGCCCGTGGACTACGGCATCAGATCAACACGAAGCAAAGCAGGCAAGGACGTACGACAACATCACCATGAAGCCGACGCAAGCAAGCAACGCCAAGGCATATACGGGTATATACACGCATGAACAGGTCATCCGAACCACCTCCGACTCCAACTCAGACACGACGGGGGCTTCGGCTTCCGCGCTGATTGCCTCTGCTACGACAAGAGTCCGACGTCTTCACCACATGACCCAATCCGGCATGCAAGCAATCAGGAGTTGTATGTATTCATACATGAACGCTTGCATGTACTTGCATCTACAGGACCATGCATACGAAGACCATGGATCATACAAGCAAGCCGTCTTTATCCAAGTCTCCACCAGCGGACGTCGAGGCCATGCGCTTCGCCCGAGGAACACAGTTCTACTTCGACGCTTTTTGACTTCGACATCAACGGGATCGACGCCGACAACTTCAACCCGTGCTCTGGACTTCGTCAAGCTACGCCACGACTCCGCACATTGCGAGCTCTGACCTTTGCATGGCCAACGCGTTCCGACTACGCCCTATTCGCCTACGACTCCGCGTACACGTCCAAGCCGTCTAAGCGAGCCACGTCGAGCCAAGCGGGCCGATTGAGCAAGCCGTCCGATTGTACCTACATTCAAATAACAACATGTACATATTCACTAGATTATCGGTAGGATGTGGGCCGATTGTACCTACATTCAAATAACAACATGTACATGTGGAATCAAGTGAATTATACCCAAAATTACTATGCAAATATAGGAACGAGCGCACCTTATAATCAATGGTCGTATCCGTTGGTGTCATGTCCTCATCATCCTCCCCTTCTTGACAACAAACCGTCCTCGGTTTGAGCTTAGTTGGAGGACAGATTGTAGGTTGTAGCCAATATTTCTCCCCTTCTTGAATTTTAACCTGTTGCTTTATAACAAAACTTGGAGATCTTGACATGACATGATTATATCTATTGTAGGCCTCGAAATTATCATATTGTTGCACAACAAAAGGAGGTTTCAGATTTGAACAAATATAAACTCTATGTACCATATACTCTCTTTTTTTATTATATTTGCCAATAAAGTGAAATGTACATCTAGATGACCATGACAAATCAGCAAACCAAAATTTCTCTTCCAAAGTAGTAAGAGCACACAGAGTATCAAACTCAATATAACCCAAAGTATCTAAAGAATACAATAATTTTAGCTTATCTTTTTCAGCAGCAATGGGAAGCAAATTCTTACTTTTAGCACAAGTATTTTGTTCCAAAACAAAAGTATCATGCTCATTCAAATTCTTATTTTCAGCACAAGTATTCGGTTCCAAAACAAAAGCATCATACTCATTCACTAGTTGTGGCATATGTATATTAAAAGCATTGTCACACAACTCTTCTTTATCACAAGCACTGTTAGAACAATTATTTTGTGACAAAGGAAATTTAGACTTTATGTCCACTAAATGTTGCTCTATTATAGCATGAGTGGTGGACAAATTCAGCATATCATCACCAATTTGAACATTATCATATTTTGTAGCAAGCATAAAAGGATCCTCTAGTTTAGGTACTTGGTGATTTTCATTTTTAATATCAACCTCTTTGTTCTTTGTAGAAACACTCTCTTTATGAAGTTGTACAATTTTAGTCGAGTTTAAAATTTTACCATGCTCCAAAGTGGGTGTGGGAGGTGGTGGTGAAGATGTTGTTGTAGCAGTGGAAACGGCCACTCGTCTACTTATCGTAGTCTCGATCTTCGCGAATGCTTGCTCCACCCTTGCTAAAACCTGGTTGAGGTTGTCGCTAATGTTGGCCTGGTTCTTTTGTTGATGTCCCTACAATTCTTTTTCTGCAAGCATAGCTAGCTGAAACAACTGGTTTGTAGTGTTAAAATATTTATAATAAACAATATTCTGAATTTCACGTCTCAAACCACCATAAAAATGACAAACTTTATCCTCCATATCCTTCTCTATCCCACAACATCTTGCACACTTTTGAAACTCTATATAATATGCCTGGACAAACATATTACCTTGCTCTAAGCATCGCATTTTACGTTTATAAAATGTAGGAATAAAATGATCACACATTGCTTCTTTAAGTCTATCCCATGATTGAGGTTGTTGATGCAAATTGCCTAGTTCTCGCCACTAGAATTGAGCAAAATCTTTGAATTCCCTAGTGGCATATTTAACTCTATGTTTCTTAGGAACTAGGTGTGAATTAAACTCTTGTTCTATAGCCATCTCCCAATCAAAATATTTTTCTCCATCATAAAATCCAGAATAGAATGGTATGGTTAATTTACCTCTCATACCTTGATAATTATGATATATTTGTGATGGCTGATTTTTCTTTATCCAGTCAATCCTTGCAAACATCTGGTCCATGATTTCCTGCAACCCACACTTAAATAGAAACTCATTGTTCGATTAGCAATCAAAACACCCGCCACCTGTTCGAGAAAAGGCCTCAAAGGGTGACATGTGTCTCAGACATGGCCGCTAAGCACGAGGTCACATTCCCACCAAGAGCCACACGTCCCTACCCTCCATACACCACGCCGAGCAGCCATGGATGCTCTCCCACTCCTCCCCGCACTTGCGCTCGCTCTCGCCTCGGCAGCGGCACGCGAACACGAGCCTAGAGCACGTCCGCCATGGACGGCGTTAGCTCGAGCTTCCTGACCGCGCCATCCCTTCTCCCTTCCCTAAGCCAAGCACATCATTGCCTTCTCCTACTTTCGCCGCTCACACAGCGCCCTTTTTTCAGCCCCGCCGCTGCTGCAGAAGGCCGCCACCATTGCTAGCCAAATCGAGCTCCAGAGCTCGCGGCCATGCTGCGTTCTCGCGGATTGTTCGGTCGAATGCCGAGTGAAGCACACCACCACCTCCGCCTCATACTCCTCTATGGCTGGCGCACCTCAGTTGAGCTAGAGCCTACCAGAGCAGCTCGGCCATCAGAGGCAGTGCCGTCGCCGCCGCTTGCTGTGGTGGTCGTGCCACCCCGGGCCTCCTCGAGCCGAGCCATAGGCACCAGCAGCTGCGCGGAGAACCCCTGGTGCTCATGCTGCCCTTCACCACTGCTGCTGGTGACCCCCTCGCTAGAGACCGGCCGGCCCCAATTCCCCTGCTCCCGATCTACAGTGAAGCCAGGGAGGGACCCCGCGGGCATGAATTCAAGATAAATAAGGGTCCTAAATGCAAAGCCGTAGACTCATTTAAATAGTGCAGTTAGGACCTATTTGCTTAGTTTATTTAAAGATTCTTTCAGGGGCCTAACTGTGAAGTATGTGACTCATATGAACAGTTCCAGCAGAGCTCGGGTTGATTTAGCGAAAGCCCAAGGGCCTCAAGGCGAAAGTGCTTCCTTTTTCCTTTTTCCTTTTTCCTTTTTCTTTTATGCAGATTTCTGGCTGAAACTTTGGAAATTAATATCTCATGCTAGGATGCTCCAAAAATAGCAAATGAAGACTTTTTGGAATCCTTGTGAAATTCTCTATGCAGTAGATCTATAATATGTCATGTTTTAGTTTAAGATTTTAGCTGTAAAAATAGATTTAGGCAACTAGGTTTTCAATGCTAGTTGTATTTATCATTTTCATAAATGCAAATTTAGAGCTTGAAATGAAGTGAAATTTTTGTGGCTTGCTACCCATATGATGATTGATGTTTGGTAAAAAGTTCATGAATTTTGAGTGCTGTATGAGTGAGTGATTAGCGTATCTTTCTCTCACATGAATTCTTGTAATAGTAATTTGTCTTTTTCATAGAGGTTGATATACATGTACAAATGGCTTGAAATTTGGATAGTAGACTACTGAGGGCATATTTAGGCCACTGTAATTTTGTTAGAAATTATTGTGCACTTTTGATATGTGTTCATAATCTCACCTAATTATCTAAATAAAGTAAGAAAATGTATTAAAAAATTATTTAGCAATGGACATTATGTTTTCTGGTGTTCATTAGTCATGTGTGAAGTGTTGGTAAAGTTGGTTTTACACAATTATATGTTTGCAACATATGTTAATAATTATTTCTTGCAATTATTGGTTTCTAGACAGTTCTGGGGGCAATGTAAATTACCCTATGTTAATGGTGTTTTATGAGCATCTTGTCTATAGCAAAGTTGTATATAACTCATGTATCTAGCTTGTGGTAAACTTTGGTGGCATTTGGTCAAGTAGTTTTTGAGTTATAGATGTTTAAAGTCAGGTTCTAGATTTGGTTGCTCTCTGTTTGGAGCAGACCAGAGTCTATAGTTTCATCTTTTTGGCCTAGTAAACTTGGGAATCAGGCTTAGGTGATATTAAATGAATTATATATAATTTTATAAGCTTTCCAGATTATCCTCTTGCATGTCATTTGTAATTATGTAGCTCCTGGAATGATGTTATTTCTAGACTGTTCATGCTGATTGCAAATCTGAACTTTTATGTTAAGCATAGTTTGAGTTACATAAGTATGTTCGTGTCACTACTTGATACTTGGGTGGTACCCTGTGATCTTGTGAGACATTTTTCTTGATTGATGTGCTTGCCCTATTCTATGTTATGCCTTAATGAGGATTAAGTTAATTAGCTCTAGGTGCTTACGTGAACTTTGGTATGCTTACTTGATTATTTTGCTTATTGCACTTCTATGCATTCATACATATGCATTGTTGCACCTCATTTAGGTACGTTAGCTGAAGCACGTGAAGGACCTAAGGTGGAGCCAAATCCAAAGACAGAGTTGGTGGATCCATCCAGAAGATAAAAGGATCGGACAAGTGCTAGATTAGAGGATGCTCGCCAAGCGGGTTTCATCTGACATACTCTAACTTGAGTCAGATCCCAGGCAAGCCCTGGAGCATTATAAGCCTCCTACCTTCAAAGCAATTAATTATATATATGTTATAAGTATTGTTGCATTAAGTGGTAGGAGTTGGTTGGAAACCCTTGCTGCATTATATCACTCCTTGTCCAGTTATGTGAATCCTTGAATCCTACATAGACTAGGATCGAGTAGCTGCTTAGCCCTGCTTTAAGCGGTAAAAGTCAGGTGATTTCCTATCACCTGTGAGATGTAGGGATATTCATATATGGCACGGTTGGCTATATTTGCTATCGTGAAAAAGAACCATGTGTTAATGAAATGAAATGAGACCGGGCGGGATAACGATAGTGAAGCAACAAGGCATGGAGGTCTTGGGTGTAGATCTATCCCCGTCTGAGTCATTTAAGGACTGATTCACTGTACGTCCTTGAGTCATGTTGAATGCAGTCTAACACTTAGTTGGCCGGATAAGTCGTTCCAACCATGAATCCGAGTAATACAGTTCAGGCTAGGAATCAAATGGTAGGTCGCATCTTGGAGGTAGTAAGGATGTGCTTGGGGACATTGGCATAAGACCAAGGGGGGGTTAGAGTCCCTATCATCCTGGCAGAGTGTTGCCCTTGGGGATGCGGCATCAGTCGAACCCGTGCTTTCCTGAACAGTACCAAAGGTGACCTGAGCAGCCCTCACCAGGCATGACTCGGTGAGTGTTAGAAATACCCCTCTAGCTAGATAGGAATTCAATTCGAATCACCGTCGCTCTCGGTTAGTGAGCACTTAACTTGAGCAGCGGCAACGTAGATTTAATTAAATTGAACGGATGGTTAATTGGATGACGATGGAAATGTTGCCTCAATTTATACCTGCTATGGTTAATATTGTTTGCTCCTAATCAAGTGAGTGCTCTAGTACAGGTGCTAATATAGATGATAGGTTAACGATGATTAACTTGATGCTTAAGCTTAATGATTACTTATCCATATTAAGCTTTTATGCAAAATGTTGTCAAGCTAGCCCACTTTATATCAGCCTTGCATGATCCTTGGTGTCACTTTATTTTTGGTTTTTGTCGGGTAAGTCTAGCTGAGTACCTTCTCGTACTCAGGGTTTTGTCCCCACTTGTTGCCGGTTGTGATGTATCATGGCGACTGCAAGAGTTGGTTGGCTCCTGCCGTAGTGGCGAAGTGTGATCACGGGCATGATCCATCTAAGTTATCTTCTCTCTAATGCTTTTGTTGGAAGTCGACCTTAGTACTAGCATGTATTTGAAATAAGAGTGTTGTTAGTTTTAAATTACTTTGCTTCCGCTACTTTTGAACTTAAGTTGTAATAACTATGTTGAACTCCGATGTATATTGAACTACTTGTGAAATGGATCTAACATGCGACTTGTTATGTTGAATCACTATGATCTTGGCTTGTATGTTGGTTGGTTTGAAATCCCTCATGATTTCATTAGACTACCGGAGTTATATGGGCTCAAGTGCGAGAATTTGATCACTTCGGTGATTGTTTTTGTACTTGTGCTCTTATAATTTGGATGGTTCCGTGACAGCTGGTATCAGAGCAAGATTCAACATTAAACTTGTCATATGTGTATTTAAAATAAAGGTTTTGTTTTATAAAATCAGTTATATTAACTTATAGCTATATATAGGTTTGCTAAATCTAAATTTTAAAATTAAGTATGCTAGTGGTCACTTTCCTTATGCCCATATAAGGATTATTAGGTGGCTTATATAAGTACTAACTTGGGGGTTTTCATTTATGCATCTACGCCCTTGCCAAGGTATGTATGTGTGATGACTCTCTCACACTATGCTACCAGGTGTGTCAGATTAGAGATAGCCTTCATATATGAAATAGTCATATATGTCGTTAGTTTACTTTTATGCAACATCACACCTATGCTCAGGTAAGTGTGAGTTGTGAGAGCATGACCGTCCAACCCTCGGTCTAGGGGAGAGCTAGTTTTGGTTATTGGATTATTTACATGTTACACACATGTATATATGAAGGTACTTAATTGTGGGTGATCGAATGATTCGGGTAGTTTTGGTGCTACATGTATATATATGAGGGTATATGTATATGGGAGTGCTTAGAATTTCACCTTCCTATTTCATTGTGTGCTATATTTGGGGAAATGTTGGGCTGCAATGAAACCTTTCTATAGGTACGCTAACCACAAATCCGTAAGTCAAATGTAGCTATCGACTAGCTATATATCGAGAGAGTGCGTGTTATGCCACTGACATAGAACATGATCGCCACCTTAGGTTGGCAATCTTGTGAGGACGAATAGGACGAAACATGCATCTTCATGATTGTTGCTTTATGCATAGCTATGCTCCTCTCACCCTTGTTCAAATGATAAGTAACTTGTGATCAATGGGGTACACTATCTTCCTTGTGTAGAGTAAAACAAGAATGCCTTGTCCATGTTGCTTGAGAAGAGTGTGTGCTTAGCCTTGCTAGAAATAAGTGTGGTTACATGCTAGAACCTATAGATGTCCTCTAGTTGAGTCAAGTGGTGGATGTGTTGTTCATACAAGCATTTGTAAATGCTTTAGACCTCATTTAAGTAATTGTGGATTCTCATGAATGAATTAAATTCGTGTTGGTATAAGGTAACAAAATTTAGAGCTACTAGAATAACATGTTTGTGTGCTCTCTTGTTAAGTAGAACAAATGCAAGCTTTGTTTTACTTATTAAACGTTGGCTGCTAGAATAGTTTCTGTTGTAGTGATGCTTTCATAGTCATAATGGTGTTTTCTGTAGTTATGGAGAATACCAAAGTTGTAGCTAACTTACTCATCTAGCTTGTCCTAAAATCTCATGATACTAGGCCTTATGGTTTGGGAGTTATGAATTTTAGAAGTTTGTTGTCAGGTTTTGCTTGTGCTCTGAATAGATCTGAATGTTTGGTTTGTTTGACCTATCGGCATATGGAATCATGTCTTGGAGATAATAGAAGAAGTGTAGTACTTTTTCTAAGCTTTCCAAAATATCCTATATCACTAATTGGGGTGGTCTAAATATCTACTTATGAGCTTGTAAAGTGGAATGACAGAATCTGTCCAAATCTGGGCAGAGATGTCTTCTTTGTCTTGTTTGGCCTTGTTAGATATAGAATCATCTTAATATGATAATAAGAAAGATATAGACAAATTAATAATCTTTACATAAAGTTAAGGCTCAGCCTTGTTGTGTCTCTAGAACTCCAGTTATGTATTTTTGAAGTTCTTGTCAGTTTTCTGTCCATATTGGTACAGATCTAAAACATTAGCATTTTTGGTCATGTTAATCGATGAATTAGCTTTTGGTATGAATAACTAAAGTGTAGTAATCTTACTAAGCTTTCTAGAAAGTCTAGGATCACCTTTGTCGGATGTCTACAACCTTAGTTATGGCTGAAACAAGTAACTACTGTGCTGCCATCTAGATTCTTTGAACATACTAAGTTAGCTACCTTAGCTAACGTTTGTTTGGACTAAACTTGTAGTTAGTTCTTGCTTTAGATAAAGCTTGTTAGGGGTGAGCCTAGTGATTAGTAATGATTGCTGGGTGTGAGCTTTTTGCTTGGTAATAGTTGCTTGAGTTCGTTTGTGTAAGCTTCTTCATGTGTTGCTTGAAGTTATGATGCGTGTATGTATGCTTGTTATCTAGGTAGTACCCTAGTAGGCACCTCGTTTATTCTCGGTGAGCATACGAGTGTCAAATAGCGTTATCTTAGAGCAATACTCGAGTTACGTGAAACGATCTCTTGGTGTCGTCTCTAATTAGGTTCTTCTCCTTATGAGCCTAAGCTTGTAGCCGTGGTTGCTTGCTTTGAATGTTTGTGCATAATGCCTTTGCTTGATATCTAAGCCTGAGTATAGACCCTTAAATATTCACATATACCATGGTTGTCCTACACCTGCACGTGAATACCTTTATTTGGTCTACCAACCAAGATAGATTCTTGCAACCACCTCATTTTGGCCATAGTGGTTCGCTGCCAAGTTGTAAGGCCCATAACCAAATCCATGTTGGACCTCCTGGTTGCCTCTCCCAAAGGTTAGCTAGTATGACACAACGTCTCTTTGTTGTGGCCTCAAAATCGTTTGCTTGCAAATTCGTGTATCTACCTTATCAACTCAATCGCTGATTGACATATCGGTTTTCGCCCTTGAAGTTTGCTTAATCCATCTCCAACCTTCCCAAGTCTTGAGATGTTTATCAGTTTTGATCTCATGTTGTGCTCAACATGATCAAATCTCTGTTAATTAATTATCTGGTAGTTTCCTTAGTCGACGCTAGATGTGTGTGGAATTATGCAAAAATCGCATGCTCAGTCACCTTCGGCAATGGAGCTATGTTCTCTTGTGAGGTGTTTTGATCTATGAATAGCTTCCTTGTTGATTCTAAACCTTATGACTACCTTTGCTTGCTATCCCTCCTTGTATGGCGCTTGTTCTCACAACCCATTGGTGCCACTTGAAATTTCACTTTCATTGTGCGTTTAGTAATGGTGTTATGAGTAGCAGCTGATGGTGCCACGATGAAACCAAGGGCCTCCTGTGGCTGCAGACACATGGCTGGCTGCTTGGCACACGCTGGTATCACGGTTTCTAGTCATGATCCACTATGAAACGATAGTCGGGGTGTTATTTTCTCATGTTCCTTTTCTTGATTATCTCTCCATATCGTATCGTAAGATCCATATCTTAGACAGAAAGTAGTGGAGCTTCCTTCTAAAGTTGCTAAGAGGAAAATCTTTGAAGAATAGGTCAGTGACATAAACATTAACAGACTGCAATAGGTGGTAGACAAGTGACTCTACGTAGTTATCCTAGTATTGATGAACGTCATCTAGTGAGCAAAGTATCTCATCTCTGTTGGATAAAAAGGACACAACACTTAATGTTGGACAAGTTATCTGTGAGATGAGAATCGATTGTCGCATTGTGCATATGACCAAAGCTATCCAAGTCTCAATCTTGTGTGCATAATGACCATACAATCAAAATCAACTATCTCTAGTGTGACTCCTTATCTGCTGATCTCGCTGGCAACCAGTTGTTCTGCGTCAACCACGATTATTGTGGTCAAGAGTGAAGATTTGGATTTTTTAGTATTGAGAGACAACTGATTAGTTACCAATAGGAAGGTTAATGTAATAGAACCGTCCAAATTATAAGAGCACAAGTACAAAAACAATCACTGAAATGATCAAATTCTCGCACTTGAGCCCATATAACTCTGGTAGTCCAATGAAATCACGAGGGATTTCAAACCAATCAAACATACAAGCCAAGATCATAGTGATTCAACATAACAAGTCACATGTTACAACCATTTCACAAGTAATTCAATATACATCGGAGTCCAACATAGTTATTACAACTTAAGTTCAAAAGTAGCGGAAGCAAAGTAATTTAAAACTAACATTATTCTTATTTCAAATACATGCCAGTACCACGGTCGACTTCTAAAAAAAGCATTAGAGATAAGGTAGCTCAGAAGGATCATGCCCATGATCACACTCCGCCTCTACGACAGGAGCCAACCAACTCTTGCAGCCGTCATGATACATCACAACCTGCAACAAGTGGGGATAAAACCCTGAGTACGACAAAGTACTCAGCTAGACTTACCCGTCGGAAACCAGAAATAAGGTGACACCAAGGATCATGCAAGGCTAATATAAAGTGGGCTAGCTTGACAACATTTTGCATAAAAGCTTAATATAGATGATCAATCATTAATGCTTAAGCCTCAAGTTAATTATCATTAAACTATCATCTATATTAGAACCTGTACTAGAGCACTCACTTTATTAGGAGCAAACAATATTAACCATAGCAGGTATAAATTGAGGCAACCTTTCCATCGTGATCCAATTAACCATCAGTTCAATTTAATTGAATCTACGTTGCCGCTGCTCAAGTCAAGTGCTCACTAACCGGGAGCAACGGCGATTCGAATCGAATTCCTATCCAGCTGGAGGGATATTTCTAACACTCACCGAGTCACGCCAAGCGAGGGCTGCTCAGGTCACCTTTGGTACAGTTCAGGAGCCGCGGGTAAGAATGATGTCGCGACCCCAAGGGTGACACTCTGCCAGGTGATAGGGACTCTAACCCCCCCTTGGTCTCACGCCAATGTCCCCAAGCACATCCTTTCTCTCCTCCAAGAAGCAACCTACCAGTCGATTCCCGGCCTGAACTGTATTACTCGGATTCGCGGTCGGAACGGCTTATCCGGCCAACTAAGTGTTAGACTGCGTTCAACATGACTCAAGGACGTACAGCGAATCGGTCCTTAAACGACTCAGACGGGGATAGATTCACACCCAAGACCTCCATGCCTTGTTGCTTCACTATCGTCATCCCGCCCGGTCTCATTTCATTTTATTAATACATGGTTCCATTCCACGATAGCACATATAGCCAACCGTGCCATATATGAATATCCCTATATCTCGCAGGTGACAGGAAATCACCTGACTTTTACTGCTTAAAGCAGGGCTAAGCATCTACTCGATCCTAGTCTATGTAGGATTCAAGGATTCATATATCTGGACAAGGAATGATATAATGCAGCAAGGTTTTCAACCAACTCCTACCACTTAATGCAACAATACTTATAACATATGTAGAATTGATTGCTTTGAAGATAGGAGGCTTATAATGCTCCGGGGCTTGCCTGGGATCCGACTCAAGTTAGAGTATGTCAGAGGAGTTCGCTTGACGAGCATCTTCCAATCTATCACTTGTCCGGTCCTTCTATCTTCGGGATAGACCTACCAACTCTATCTTCGGGTTTGGCTCCATATCAGGTCCTTCACGTGCTTCAGCTAGCGTACCTAAATGAGGTGCAATAATGCATATGTATGAATGCATAGAAGTGCAATAAACAAAGTAATCATGCAAGCATACCAAAGTTCACATAAACCCTAGAGCTAATTAACTTAATCCTCATTAAGACATAACATAGACGAGGGCAAGCACATCAATCAAGAACCAAGTCTCACAAGATCACAGGGTACCACCCAAGTATCATCAAAGATATGAGTCACACTTCAATACCCAAGCATGATAAAGTTAATCAAAGTACTAGAACTAGAAATTGCTACCTTCTGGACATCAGACCAACAGCTGAGTAATTAAATCATAACTGGAGATCTACAACTCCAAATGACTTGCAAGAAGACATTATGAAAAGCTTATGAAATTATCTATATTTCATTTATAATCATCACAGCATGATTCCAAAGTTTAACATGTCGAATTTATACAAACACAGAAACTGGTCTAACAAGACAGAGAACAAGCAATTCTGTAACCCAACTTTAAACAGATATAACTCCTCAACCACAAGGCCAAATACAACCAAATTTTAACAGCAGCTAGATATATAAATTATCTACAACTTTTGTATAAACAAGTTTCACAACAAAGCACATTATCATGAAGAACTTTGCCAAGTTTCCAGATCTGTCCAGAAACTTCATTTGCAAGAAATAATTATTAACTTATGTTGCAAACATATAATTAGACAAAACCAACTTTACCACCATTTCACACATGACTAATAAACACCAGAAAACATAGTGTCAATTCCTAAATAATTTCTTTTAATGCATTTTCTTAATTTATTTAGATAATTTGGTGGAATTATGAACACATATCAAAATGCATAATAAATTCTACCAAAATTACAGAGACCTACACATGCTACCAAAAGTCTACTGTCCAAATTTCAAGCCATTTGGACAAGTATATCAACCTCTATGAAAAAGACAAATGGCTATTGCAATAAATCATGTGAGAGCAAGTTAAACCTAAAACTCAATATTGTTTATGAACACATGGCCATAGCATGAATCAATATGATAGATAAACATCATACTAAGGTAATGGAATAACATTTTCTATTTTATCATTTATATATTATTTATAAGCTATTTATCAAGCTATAAACAAGTTAAATCAATAACTTTAGCATACAGTAAGCAATGACCATTAAATTTATACTACAGTACATCCATAGCATTTCAATCCTACCATAAAAATTTCACCTCAATTGGAGCAACACAACTCAAGATATAAAATAACAAGCAATATAATGTTAGATTTCCTTATTTATAAAGGTCCAAACAAAACCCTAAGAAAACAGTGACAACTAGCGTGTTTAATATTTTTCCTAGCAAGTACATGTCATCACAAAATTAAAAAAAACAAAAATCACTATTTTTGGGGTTCTAAAACTCCAGATCTTGCTCTGGTCAAGTTTATAAGTATTTTTTGAACCTTTTTAAAGCTTAAATAAAGACATCAGAAAACTTCTACAAACATCTAACATATTATGACTCCACTGCATAGATCTCTTCTCAAGGTTTCCAAAAAGTCCACTTTTGCTATTTTTGGAATTACCTAGCAGGAGATATGAATTTTAGAAGATTTGCATGAAATGGAAATTCAAAATCAGAATTAAAACCACCCTAACTTCATTTGCTACGCCCACCCGGTTTCGCCCCCAGTCGAGTCCCCAGTGGCGCTGACGTGTGGGACCTACTGCTCAGCCGGGCCCACCTGTCATGCTCACTCACAGAGAGACAGAGATAGGAGAGGCGCCGGTCCTCTTCCTCAAAACGGCCAAGCAGGGGAGGGCGGCTCCTGTCGCTCTCGGCGGTGAGGTGGACACCGGCGACCATGGTGGTGATGCGCGGGGACAGGAGAGGTCTTAGGCGCATGCCTGGGCAGGGTCGCTCGACCAAACGCAGCCGGTGGTGGCTCGGCCCTATTCGTGGCGGCCTACGAAGGGGGCGGAGCAGAGGAGGGGGGGCGGCTCGGCCGTCCAGCAGCAGGGGCAACGCCGGCGGTGAGGGAGGGGCGGCGCAGCACCCCTGGGTTTGTGCGCACTAGAAGGTGGCCACAACAGATAGGGAGATGGGCCGTGGCGCCCTGGCCACGAGCACAGGGGCTTACGCGCGGCCATGGCACCGGTGGCCATGCTTCCCCGGCGGTGAGAGGAGCTCGGGAAGGGCGCATCGGGGTCGGTGTGTGACGAGGAAGGCAATGCCGCGCTTGGCTTAGGGAAGGGAGGAGGAACGGTGCGGGCAGGAAGCTTGAGCCGACGGCGTCCATGGCGGACGTGCTCTGGCTGCCCGTTCGCGCGCCGCTGCCGAGGCGAGAGCGAGCGCAAGTGCGGGGAGGAGTGGGAGAGCGTCCGTGGCCGCTTGGCATGGTGTATGGAAGGCAGTGACGCGCGACAGGTAAGCGGACGCGCGGCGTCTATGGTGAAGACGCGCGGTGCATGGTCGCCACGTCCACGGACAGGTGCCGCCCGTTGAGGCATTTCACCGAGCACATGGTGGGCAGCGACGTGGGCAAGGTGGAACGCCGTTTTGGGCCACTTCTAGGCCGAATTAGACATTGGGCCAAAAATGAAGTTTGTTCACCTCGGCCTGCTCTACGTTTCTAATTTAAGGTGCCCGGCCATTTGAGCTTTGTAACAGCGGATAATTAAGCTCCAAGATGATAGTGTCAATATGTTAACAGCGATCACGGAAACTCGCTTTCGGAGGTCGAAACTCGATCAAACTTAGTGCAACTTTTTGCATTCTCTTCTCCATAACATAATCTTGAACTTTTATTTTTGGACTAACTCAAGTTGCTTAGCAAAATTTGGAGAACGCGGGATGTCAACATCGATGTTACTGGAATTAGGGCTTAAAATGGCTAAGTGATGAAATCAGCCCTAAAACTGACTTGTGAGCCCTGTTTGAGCATGTTCCACACATTTTCATGGCTTGACTTTTAAATAAAGTTTGTTCCTTATAAAATTCTCTACAACTTTGTCAAAGGGTGCACAGTCATGCAAAGCTTCTAGGTCACACTTTTGGAACGGTCAAACAAAAGTGTTCTCGGGTCCATACATGGTCAACCATCACTTAGAAACACATTTAGGCAAAATGATCAACATGAACATTATTCTATTAAGTGCCCTAAGTGTAGTTAAGGTGTTGTAGAGTTCATCTAGAGTCATTTGGGAAAGTTTGCATGGTTTGGCTGATGATCTACAATTCAATTCACTTAATGATGCAAGTTTCAAAAAAAAGGAATGGAACTTATCATTTCATGTGACTTTTTGATTCCAAACTCCATGAAACTTTTCCAGGGCTTAATATAGATAGTTATTGAGGTGAGACATGTGAAGATACTTTGATAGCAACACCCAAGCATATATCTTTTAATTGAGCCTATATGCAAGCAAGGGTGCAATATCCAAGTTTAGGTTAGGACTTATTTTCATAGGTTTGACTTTGGCATCGTCATCTCCACCAATCTATCATGTTTAAGCTCAAATCCACTACTTAGTGATTGACAAACACCTGGGGTGTTACAGCCCTCCCCCCTTAAAAGAATCGCGTCCCGAGATTCGGAATGGAAGACCTTTTTAAGGAAGAGAGGCACGTTATCTAGTTCCCATCATCTGCTATAGCATTCGGCTACAAAGCTTTGACATTGGTGGAACTAATTTGGTCAAGGCATTTTCTGATACTTACTCTTCATGGTAAAATTTGTCTAAAGAATTTCCTTCATTGACTTCCATGAAGCATTGTTACTTTGGGAGGAATCCAAGATGGCACAGTACGGCATTCTCAATGTACGGAGATCATTTGGTCCATGAGTGACCACTCACAAGTATCTGATTCTTTAATGAACACAGCATAGTCCATATGAACTTTACATTAGACCAAAATCTTCAGAAGTATACTCATCAAAATGACTCTATGTTCACAAAGTTTGAAAAGCAGTCCTCTACCAAAATGGTTTGAGCACAACCTTCCAAAAGGATGAGATCATAGACGATAAATATACTCTGAGGCTATAGGATACTGACTAACCAATAGACAAGGTCTATGTTGGTCATAAATGTTCAAACATTCATATATCAGCTAATGGAAAACTACTTACTATTCCATGCGTGCAGTTCTCTTTCTCTGACAACAACATTGTATTATCTGAGTCTTTCGATGGTCAGTGAATGTGATAGCTGACTTTGTCGGCTTCCTATTTCTGCCAACAGTTATCTAATAAGATTCTTTTATCCAAAGACAACAGTTATCTGGGTTGAATCAGATGCAACCTCTTGGTAAAAACATGTATAAGGTACCAAAGTATGTCATCATTGGAAAATAATTCCCAAAGAAAGATGTAACGAGGCCTTAAGGACAACAAAAGTTGTAATATTTACTAAACCGCGGGAAGTAGTCTACCACCAAGCGATTGAGTAAAATTTTCCTTAATGATTTAGTTGTACTATAAGTTGAGTTGACTTGCAGCATAGCAACTTTATCAGGCCAACTTTCACCTTGAGGCTTCCTTTTTAGGATCAAACAACAGCTCTAAGATAGGAAATCTATTGTTTGACACTCCTCAAATTGCTTTCAAATATTCCTCAACACTTCAATCAGTAAAGTTATGAACAAACCATTTGTGGCACCTAAGGGCACATGGATGTTGATCGAAACTAGGGCATATTTTCTCTAATTCTTCCCTTTAGTTGATAGAACACTTTGCACTATCTGTGTGATGGTCCAAGACGGAATTGACTTGATCACAATGGCTCTAGAAGATAGAATATCACTCAAGTTGTTGGCTAGTTGATTAACTTCTTGTTGGTTATTGCTCTGTAAGACATAGCCTTCATAGCTACCAAAGAGTCGTTACCTAGCTGGAGATTAACCTTCCTATTGGTAACTAATTAGTTGTCTCTCAACATTAAAAAGTTTCAAATCTTCACTCTTGACCACAACAACTGTGGTTGATGGAGAACAGTTGGTTGCCATCAAAGTTGGCAAATACGAAGTTATTCTAGAGATGGTTGATTTCGATTGTATGGTCATTATGCACCCAAGATTGTGACTTGGATAGCTCTGGTCATATGCAAAATGCGACAATCGATTCTCATCCCACAGATAACTTATCCAAAAGTAAGTGTTGTGTGTCCTTTTTATCCAACAAAGCTGAGATACGTGGCTCCCTAGATGCAGTTTGTCAATACTTGGGCAACTAAGTAGAGTCACATGACTATCACATATTGCAGTCTGTTAAAGTTTATGTCGGTGACCTGTTCTTCAAAGGTTATCCTCTTAGCAACTTCAGGAGGAAGCTCCACTACTTTCGGTCCAATATAAGGGTCTTTCGATAAGATATGGGAAAATAATCAAGGAAGAAGGTCATGTGAACATCACATCAGTATTGTTTTGCAATGGATTATGATTAGAAACCATGATACCAGCGTGTGCCGAGCAGCACAACCTTGTGTGTGCACCCACAGGAGGCTCTCAGTTTCATCGCGGCACCATTAGTTGCTACTCATAACACCATTACTGATCATGCACCTGATGAGGAATTTCAATGACACAGATTGGGTTGATAAGGTAGATGCCCGAATTTGCAAGCACACGATTTAGAGGCCATAGCAGAGAGACGTTGTGTCACACTAGCTAACCTTTAGGAGAGGTAACCAAAAGGTCCAACATAGATTTGGGTATGGTCTCCACAATTGGCAACGTACGAACCATGGTCAAAGGCTAGCATTGATGAGAGTTAACTTGGTTGGTCAGTCGATAAAGGTCTTCACAAAGAGGGTTGGAAAACATCCATGGCTTATACAAACATATAGGAGAACTCAACTTTGGGCTTTTGGTCAAGCAAAGGCATGGATACAAACATTCAAGGGATAACCACCATGTCTATAGGCTCAGGCTCCTAAGATAGAGAACCTAATGGAAGACAACAACCATACAATTACGTAACGTGAATGTTGTTCTCGAATAAAGCTATGCGACCCTCGTATGCTTACCGAGGACAAACGAGGTGACAACTAGGGCACTACCTAGATAACAAGCATACATACAACATCACAATCAAGCAGACATTGGAGAAAATTCAAACAATGGGCTTAAGCAACCAATATAAAGCACAAGGCTCACCCAAAATAAGCATTTATGTCAAGCATGAACTAACTACAAGTTTAGCTCAAAACAAACGCTAGCTAAGGGAGCCAACTTAGCATGTGCACAGAATCTAGATAGCAGCATAGTAACTACTTGTTTCAACCATAACTAAGGTTGTAGACATTCTATAAAGGTGATCCTAGACTTTCTAGAAAGCTTAGGAAGATGACTACACTTTAGTTATTTATACCAAAAGTAAATTCATAGATTAACATGACCAAAAATGCTAATGTTTCATATATGTACCAATATGGACAGAAAACTGACAAGAACTTCAAAATTGCATAACTGGAGTTCTAGGGAGCCAACAAGGCTGATCCCTAACTTTATGTAAAGCTTATTAAGTTGTCTATAACTTTATTATTATCATATCAAGATGATTCTATATCTAACAAGGCCAAACAAGACAAAGAAGACATTTCTGCCCAGATTTGGACAGATTCTGTCATTCCACTTTACAAGCTCATAAGTAAAGATTTAGACCACCACAATTAGTGCTATAGGATATTTTGGAAAGCTTAGAAAAAGTAATACACTTCTTCTATTATCTCCAAGACATGATTCCATATGCACACAGGTTAAACAAAGCAAACATTCGGATCTGTGCAGAACATAAACAGAATCTTGACAACAAACTTCTAAAATTCATAACTCTAAAACCGTAAGACCTGGGATCATGAAATTTTAGGACCAGAAAGACAAGCAAGTTAGCTAAATTTTTTGTATTTTCCATAACTAAACAAAACACCATTATGACCACAAAAACATCACTACAACAGAAATCGTTCTAGCAGCCAACGTCCAACAAGCAAAACCAAGCTTGCCTTTGTTCTACTTAACAATAGAGCACACAAACATGTTATTCTAGTAGCTCTAAATTTTTGTTACCTTAGACCCACATGAATTTATTTCATTCATGAGAATTCATAATTACTTAAGTGAGATCTAAAGCATTGGCAAACGCTTGGGTGAGCAACATAGAGTAAGGCATTCTTGTTTAGGTTCACACAACAAAGATAGTGTACTACATTGATCACAAATTACTTAATATAGGATAAGGGTGAGAGGAGCATAGCCATGTATAACGCAACAATCATGAAGATGCATGCTTCGTCCTATTCGTCCTCACAAGATTGCCAACCTAAAGTGGCGATCACGTTCTATGTCAGTGGCATAACACGCACTCTCTTGATATATAGCTAGTTGATAGCTACATTCGACTTACGCATTCGTGGTTAGCGTACCTGCAGAAAAGTTTCATTACAGCCCAATAATTTCCCAATATAGCACACAATGAAAGCAGGAAAGTAAAATTCTAAGTACTCCCATGTACATATACCCCCATATATATACATGTAGCACAAAAACTACCCGAATCATTCAATCACCCACAATTAAGTACCTTCATATATACATGTGTGTAACATGTAAATAATCCAGTAACCAAAACTAGCTCTCCCCTAGACCGAGGTTTGTACGATCATGCTCTCACAACTCATACTTACCTGAGCGTAGGTGCGATGTTGCATAAAAGTAAACTAACAACATATATGACTATTTCATATATGAAGGCTACCTCTAATCTGACACACCGGGTAGCATAGTGTGGGAGAGTTATCACACATACATACCTTGGCCTGGGCGTAGATGCATAATTAAAAAAACCCCCCAAGTTAGTACTTATATAAGCCACCTAATAATCCTTATATGGGCATAAGGAAATTGACCACTGGCATACTTAGATTTAGAATTCAGTTTTCACAAACCTATATATAGCTATAAGTTGATAAAACTGATTTTATAAAACAAAACCTTTGTTTTAAATACACATACGACAAGTTTAATGTTGAATCTTGCTCCGATGCCAGCTGTAACAGAACCATCCAAATTATAAGAGCACAAGTACAAAAACAATCACCAAAATGATCAAATTCTCGTACTTGAGCTCATATAACTCCGGTAGTCCAATGAAATCACGAGGGATTTCAAACCAACCAAACATACAAGCCAAGATCATAGTGATTCAACATAACAAGTCACATGTTACAACCATTTCACAAGTAATTCAATATACATCGGAGTCCAACATAGTTATTACAACTTAAGTTCAAAAGTAGCGGAAGCAAAGTAATTTAAAACTAACATTATTCTTATTTCAAATACATGCCAGTACCACGGCCGACTTCTAACAAAAGCATTAGAGATAAGGTAGCTCAGAAGGATCATGCCCATGATCACACTCCGCCTCTATGGCAGGAGCCAACCAACTCTTGCAGCCGTCATGATACATTACAACCTGCAACAAGTGTGGATAAAACCCTGAGTACGACAAAGTACTCAGCTAGACTTACCCGTCGGAAACCAGAAATAAGGTGACACCAAGGATCATGCAAGGCTGATATAAAAGTGGGCTAGCTTGACAACATTTTTCATAAAAGCTTAATATAGATGATCAATCATTAATGCTTAAGCCTCAAGTTAATTATCATTAAACTATCATCTATATTAGAACCTGTACTAGAGCACTCACTTTATTAGGAGCAAACAATATTAACCATAGCAGGTATAAATTGAGGCAACCTTTCCATCGTGATCCAATTAACCATCAGTTCAATTTAATTGAATCTACGTTGCCGCTGCTCAAGTCAAGTGCTCACTAACCGGGAGCGACGGCGATTCAAATCGAATTCCTATCCAGCTGGAGGGGTATTTCTAACACTCACCGAGTCACGCCTGGCGAGGGCTGCTCAGGTCACCTTTGGTATAGTTTAGGAGCCGCGGGTCTGAATGATGTCGTGACCCCAAGGGCGACACTCTGCCAGGTGATAGAGACTCTAACCCCCCTTGGTCTCACACCAATGTCCCCAAGCACATCCTTTCTCTCCTCTAAGAAGCAACCTACCAGTCGATTCCCGGCCTAAACTGTATTACTCGGATTCGCAGTCGGAACGGCTTATCTGGCCAACTAAGTGTTAGACTGCGTTCAACATGACTCAAGGACGTACAGCGAATCAGTCCTTAAACGACTCAGACGGGGATAGATTCACACCAAGACCTCCATGCCTTGTTGCTTCACTATCGTCATCCCGCCCGGTCTCATTTCATTTTATTAACACATGGTTCCATTCCACGATAGCACATATAGCCAACCGTGCCATATATGAATATCCCTATATCTCGCAGGTAATAGGAAGTCACCTGACTTCTACCGCTTAAAGCAGGGCTAAGCATCTACTCGATCCTAGTCTATGTAGGATTCAAGGATTCATATATCTGGACAAGGAATGATATAATGCAGCAAGGTTTTCAACTAACTCCTACCACTTAATGCAACAATACTTATAACATATATAGAATTGATTGCTTTGAAGATAGGAGGCTTATAATGCTCCGGGGCTTGCCTGGGATCCGACTCAAGTTAGAGTATGTCAGAGGAGTTCGCTTGACGAGCATCTTCCAATCTATCACTTGTCCGGTCCTTCTATCTTCGGGATAGACCCACCAACTCTATCTTCGGGTTTGGCTCCACATCAGGTCCTTCACATGCTTCAGCTAGTGTACCTAAATGAGGTGCAATAATGCATATGTATGAATGCATAGAAGTGCAATAAACAAAGTAATCATGCAAGCATACCAAAGTTCACATAAACCCTAGAGCTAATTAACTTAATCCTCATTAAGACATAACATAGAAGAGGGCAAGCACATCAATCAAGAACCAAGTCTCACAAGATCACAGGGTACCACCCAAGTATTATCAAAGATATGAGTCACACTTCAATACCCAAGCATGATAAAGTTAATCAAAGTACTAGAACTAGAAATTGCTACCTTCTGGACATCAGACGAACAGCTGAGTAATTTAATCATAACTGGAGATCTACAACTCCAAATGACTTGCAAGAAGACATTATGAAAAGCTTATGAAATTATCTATATTTCATTTATAATCATCACAGCATGATTCCAAAGTTTAACATGTCGAATTTATACAAACACAGAAACTGGTCTAACAAGACAGAGAACAAGCAATTCTGTAACCCAATTTTAAACAGCTATACTCCTAAACCACATGGCCAAATACCACCAAATTTTAACAGCAGATAGATATATAAATTATCTACAACTTTTGTATAAACAAGTTTCACAACAAAGCACATTATCATGAAGAACTTTGCCAAGTTTCTAGATCTGTCCAGAAACTTCATTTGCAAGAAATAATTATTAACTTATGTTGCAAACATATAATTAGACAAAACCAACTTTACCAACATTTCACACATGACTAATGAACACCAGAAAACATAGTGTCAATTTCTAAATAATTTCTTTTAATGCATTTTCTTAATTTATTTAGATAATTTGGTGGAATTATGAACACATATCAAAATTGCATAATAAATTCTACCAAAATTACAGAGACCTACACATGCTACCAAAAGTCTACTGTCCAAATTTCAAGCCATTTGGACAAGTATATCAACCTCTATGAAAAAGACAAATGGCTATTGCAATAAATCATGTGAGAGCAAGTTAAACCTAAAACTCAATATTGTTTATGAACACATGGCCATAGCATGAATCAATATGATAGATAAACATCATACTAAGGTAATGGAATAACATTTTCTATTTTATCATTTATATATTATTTATAAGCTATTTATCAAGCTATAAACAAGTTAAATCAATTACTTGAGCATACAGTAAGCAATGACCATTAAATTTATACCACAGTACATCCATAGCATTTCATGGTGAAGACGCGCGGCGTCCATGGTGAAGACACGCGGTGTCCATGGTGAAGACGTGCGGTGCATGGTGAAGACGCGCGGTGCATGGTCGCCACGTCCACGGACAGGTGCCGCCCGTTGAGGCATTTCACCGAGCACGTGGCGGGCAGTGACGTGGGCAAGGTGGAACGCCGTTTTGGGCCGCTTCCAGGCCGAATTAGACGTTGGGCCAAAAACAAAGTTTGTTCACCTCGGCCTGCTCTACGTTTCTTATTTAAGGTGCCCGGCCATTTGAGCTTTGTAACAGCGGATAATTAAGCTCCAAGATGATAGTGTCAATATGTTAACAGTGATCACGGAAACTCGCTTTCGGAGGTCGAAACTCGATCAAACTTAGTGCAACTTTTTGCATTCTCTTCTCCATAACATAATCTTGAACTTTTATTTTTGGACTAACTCAAGTTGCTTAGCAAAATTTGGAGAACGCGGGATGTCAACATCGATGTTACTGGAATTAGGGCTTAAAATGTCTAAGTGCTGAAATCAGCCCTAAAACTAACTTGTGAGCCCTGTTTGAGCATGTTCCACACATTTTCATGGCTTGACTTTTAAATAAAGTTTGTTCCTTATAAAATTCTCTACAACTTTGTCAAAGGGTGCACAGTCATGCAAAGCTTCTAGGTCACACTTTTGAAATGGTCAAACAAAAGTGTTCTTGGGTCCATACATGGTCAACCATCACTTAGAAGCACATTTAGGCAAAATGATCAACATGAACATTGTTCCATTAAGTGCCCTAAGTGTAGTTAAGGTGTTGTAGAGTTCATCTAGAGTCATTTGGGCAAGTTTGCATGGTTTGGCTGATGATCTACAATTCCATTCAGTTAATGATGCAAGTTTCAAAAAAAAGGAATGGAACTTATCATTTCATGTGACTTTTTGATTCCAAACTCCATGAAACTTTTCCAGGGCTTAATATAGATAGTTATTGAGGTGAGACATGTGAAGATACTTTGATAGCAACACCCAAGCATATATCTTTTAATTGAGCCTATATGCAAGCAAGGGTGCAATATCCAAGTTTAGGTTAGGACTTATTTTCATAGGTGTGACTTTGGCATCGTCATCTCCACCAATCTATCATGTTTAAGCTCAAATACACTACTTAGTGATTGATAAACACCTGGGGTGTTACAGCTAATCTCCAGCTAGGTACCGACTCCTTGGTAGTTACAAAGGCTATGTCTTATAGAGCAATAACCAATAAGAAGTCAATTCCATCTTGGACAATCACACAGATAGTGCAAGCTGTTGTATCTGCTAAAGTGAAGAATTAGAGAAAGCATGCCTTAGTTTCGATCAACATCCTGGTGTCCCTAGGTGCCACAAATGGTTTTGTTCAGAACTCTATTAGACGGAGTGTTGAGGGATATTCGAAAAAGGTTCATTATTTTTGTAGGAATGTCCTCTAGGTGGAGTATGTGTTTTGCCTTGCAAAAGTAACCCGCAAGTTATGTAACACCTCAGGTGTTTGGCTTCCATAATTGCATTGCATTTCATAAGCATGAGCATCAATCATCTCATTCATGTCTTCATTTTTGCTTGCAACATGAGTATGCAACATACCCTAATGTGCTTGTTTCACAATTTACTTGCTTATGAAATGTGAGTGGTGCAACTTGTAGATACAACATGGGATCTCATACTTTGAAACATTACAATGGGGTTAGTACACCATGATAGGCTCAATTGATGCAACAAAGTATTGAAACATGTGCAACATGTTATTGCAACATTTTGGTAGAAATATTGTTTTGCTTATTTCAACTTATGTGACACTAGGAATTTTATGTAACCCATGTGTAGAGTGGCTAATTATATCTTATAACACCTTAATTACAATTAGGGTAACTAGTGGAGCAATGTTCATGTTGACCAAAATGACCAAAATGCCCTCCAATGTGCTATTGACCAACCCTTGACCCTAGAATGCTTTGGTTTGACCATTTAAAAAGTCTGGCTTAGAGATCTTGCATGAAGAAGCAACCTTAAGCAAAGTTGTAGATAATTTCATAGGGAACAAAAGTTCCAATATGGCCATCTCATGAAAATGGCTAGAACATGCTCAAAACTAGTCCACAAGTCAGTCTTTGGGGCAGTTTTTGGACTTAGTGTTTTGGCTAAGTCTGAAACTGAAATATAGTTTCACTCTACCCTACTTTGGAGCCACATAACTCATAATCTAGACCGAATCAGTCCAAGATCCAATTGACAACTTTGCTTATTTGAATCGGGTTAGGAGTAATTTGGCCTCAAAATGGCGCTGTCAGTCACCATTTTCGACTTCCATTCAGAACTTCAGAGCAGGGTTGTGCCCGACCGCGGTCAGAGGCCGAGCGCCACGTGGCTGCTCTCGCACGCGCGTAGGCCACCACGGCGTCACTTGTGCATGTCGTGGAAGCAGAAATTTGGATCCCAGTTTGGTTTTCCTCATTCCCGTTGCCTCTCTTCTCCCCTCGCGGGCTTCTCTGACGAGCAGTACCACCGCGAGCTCGCCATGGCCGCACACGCGTGACATCCCACCACAGCCCACCAAATCACGCCCACAACTCCGCCACCACCTCACGGACTTTGTCGACCACTCATTTGGGGCAACCGAGCTTAAGGTAAGCGACATTTGCCGATTTTCCCCGCTCAGAGTTCACCGGAGCACTGCCACCCCCATGGTCCTCCGTGGCCAGCACTGCACAGCATGCCTCCATCCCATCTCACCCTCGTTTCATCCTTCTCATGGTCTATAGTAGCTTAGGCGAAGATGTCATCTCGCGGTTTGAGCTGTAGAGGTCGGAACGGAAGGTGAACATAGCGCGCTCTCGCCGCGGTCGCCATTGCCGCAGGGACGAGCTTCTTCCCATTCACTCTATGTGGCTGGCCCTTGGCAGAGTTAGGGTGTGCATGGGGTGTGCCGTTGGTCGTAGTGTGTCCTCCAAAGGGTGTAGTGCCCTATCTCCTCCTCGTCTCACCGGAACGTGCCCCGCATTGGGCGCGTCCACCATGACTGCGTCTCGCCGGAGTTGAGCGCCACCGTGGCTAGCCCCCGCTGGTCCGTCTCCACTCCATGCGCTAGGCTAGCTAGGTGTGCTTGAGGTCGGTGAAGCTCGTGCCGAGCTTAGGTTGGCCGAAGATGGACGGGGTTGGCCGGCGCAGCGCCGCTCGCTCACCACCGTCCACCACCACCGCTCCTCTCCTGCTTCTCTCACTCTGTCTGGTGGGTCCAGGCTGTCAGGCACGCGCGCGGGCGGGAGCCGACGCAGGCTGCACGTCATTATGGGCCGCGCTGGCGTACGCAGGCCGGCCCAGTGACCGGTTTTAGTTTTAGTTTTTGGTTTTTCCTTTATTCTTTTCATAGATTTTCATGCTATATTGTAAATTCTATATCTCATGCAATATAGATCAAAATGTGGTGATTCCAAATTTGTTTGGTTCTCTGTAAAGTATAGTTTGTAGGAAAAATATAAAACACTAAGATGTTAGTTAATTTCTGAGGTAATTAATTGGACCCTTGAAAGGTATTTTCAAATATATACAAACTTATTAAATTTGTAACTAGAGTGGTAGTGGTCCAAAAATTGTGAAATTTGGTGGTTGTGCTATTTTATATCTATGCTAGCTCTGGTAAAAGTTTGGATACTATTGCTTGAGTAGTTTTCAAGTTATGATGTTGTCATTTTATATTAGGAGATACTTGAAGGAATTTTCATAATTTTTCTTTATGTGCAATGCTTATGAAATTTTATGGAGAGTGTCCTGGTATCCTAAGGTTACTAAGAAAAATATGGTTTCTGTTGTCTGACACTTTTCAATGTGATTTATTAATTATGCAAAAATCAGCCTTTTTGGCTTGTGAATTTTGTGTAGGGAGTTTCTTTGAATAACTTTAGTTGCAATTTTTACAGTAGCCTCCTAGTAGGCCAGAGGGCCTCCTGTAATTTTTATAGAATTTTCTAAGCAGTTTACATATGAGTTTAATTTCCCACTTAATTAATTAAGTAAATTAAGAAATGGGTTAAAATAAATGTTTTGGATTGGCACACCTTACTTTCTGGTGTTTTCATGACATGTATGAACTAGTAGTATCATTGGTTTGGTCATAGAGAATGTTTGACACATGAATAAATATTTAAGTTTCACATTTCTAGGTTCTCTGGACAGCTGGTAGCATTTTTGGATTTGATCCTTGATAAAACTGTTTTCTGGGAAACTTGTGAATACCAAAGTGGTAGTAAACTGGTTAAACCAGGTTGTGTCAAAATTTGGTGGCATTTGGCCTAGTAATCTAGGAGTTGTAGCTGTTTAAAGCGGCTGCCCAGAAATGACTGCTCTCTGTTTGGAGAGGACAGATTTCTAGAAGTTTGGAATTTCGACTAGGTAAACTTTAGAATTAAGTGTTGAGGTCTGAAAATGAATTGTAGAGTATGTTATAAGCTTTCCAGATTGTCTTGTATCATGCCAATTGAATTTTTGAATCTACAGTTATGATGGAAATACTTAGCTGCTGTCCAGAATGTGTTATTGTGCTATTTTGGGCTTGATTGGCGGTAACCTAAGTAATGTTGTCTTGTTGATTGTTAGGTGTTAGGACCTTAACTGAAGAGGAATAATTATACATTAGGTTGTGTAGATTAGGTAAGTACTTCTCTACCGAAGAAGAGATTTGCACGTAATGTTGAAGTGACTTGAATAGAGTACTTAAATTGCTGAAAAGCATTCCATTCCGAGCATGTTGCATTCATTATGCATCCATGAGATTTATTGTGCATTCATGCAATAGGTGTACCGGAGGGAGTGACACTCCTCGAGTTCCAGGAAGCGTTTCCGGAGGAGGATCAAGAGCAGCCGAGGGAGCCCGAGGACCCAGCCGGCGAAGGAGTTCCCGTAGACGATCTACCTGAGTGCCCGGATCATCGCCCTTCCTCGTTTCTGAAAGGCAAGCCCCGGTGCATGCTGACCCAATTGTTTTATATATAAATCTTGAGTACTTTTACTTGTTTACTGCATTAAGTTGTAGGAGTTGTATAAAAACACTTGTTGCATTATACCTGTCCTTGCCAGATATCATACTTAAACCCTAAATTAGGTTTAGGCACGTGTTAATGCTTAGCCCTGCTTAGTCCGGTAGAAGTTGAGTGATTTCCGGTCATCCGCGAGATGTAGGAATGGGTCACGAGTGGCTATGTTGGCTATCGTGGATGGAACCATGCCTAAAAATAAATTTGAGACCGGGCGGAAGTTCGATAGTGCAGCCGCAAGACACTTCACATCTTGGGTGCGGAGCTATGTCCGTCTGAGTCATTTAAGGACTGATTCGCTGTACGTCCTTGAGTCATGTTGAACGCAGTCTAACACTTAGTTGGCCGGATAAGTCGTTCCGACCTTGAAGCCGAGTAATACGGTTCAGGCCGAGAATCGAATGGTAGGTCACATCCTGGAGGAGAGTAAGGATGTGCTTGGGGACATTAGCGTGAGACCAAGGGGGGTTAGAGTCCCTAGCACCTGGTAGACTGTCGCCCTTGGGGATGCGGCATCAATCGGACCCACGGCTCCTGAACTATACCAAAGGTGACCTGAGCAGCCCTTGCCCCCTGGCAGGGGCCTGCGCGGTGAGTGTTAGAAATACCGCTCCAGCTGGATAGGAATTCGATTTGAATCACCGTCGCTCCCGGTTAGTGAGAACTTGACTTGAGCAGCGGCAACATAGATCTCATTAAATGGAACAGATGGTTAAGCGAATGTTATAATGTTGCCACAATTTATACCTGCTATGGATATAATAATATTATTGTTTGATTATAATCAAGTGAATTTTTAGTATAGGTGCTAAGATAGATGATAGGTTAATGCTAAAATAACTGCTAGTATAGGTTAAAAGAGTTTAAATTACTTATGCTTTTCCGCAAAGGTGATGTCAGCCAGCTCCACTTATGAAAGCCTTGCATGATCCTTGGTGTCTCTTATTTTTCATTTTGTCGGGTAAGTCTAGCTGAGTACATTCCCGTACTCAGGGTTTATTTCCCTCCTGTTGCAGATGACATGCTTTATCAGGGCTTATGCAAGACTTGCCTGCACCCCGCGGGTGATGAGGACCAGATCACTCGGGCGTGATCATCTGTTAGTTACTTTCCTTAATGCTTTTGTGGGGTGTTGATCTGCAAGACTGGCAGTAATATTTGAGCTTAATGCGGGTGTTATGCTTCCGCTACTTTATGAACTCAGTTTGTAATAATTTATGACTCCGTGTGCTGTAAGCGAACTTATGAACTACTTGTGAAATGTAACGTGTGATGTGTATGTTGAATGATGCGATATTGGTTGTAAAAGAGTTGGTTTAAAATCCTTTGTGGTTTTGATTGACTACCGGGATTATATGGGCTCAAGTTCGAAAATTTGAGCGTTTCGGCGCTTGTTTTTGTACTTGTGCTCTTATAATTTGGTCGGTTCTGTTACAGCTGGTACCGAAGTAGAATTCAATATTAAACACGTCATACGAGTAATTGAAAACAAAAGTGTTTGTTTGCGAAAAGTGTTAAAAATCTGAAATTTATTTCTATAAGTATGCCAGTGATCACATCCCTTAGCCCAAATAAGGACTCTTAGGTGGCTTATTAAAAGTTTAACTTGGGGGTCTTGTTTGTTTTTGTTCCGTTGTCCATACGATGTGATATTGTATGGATGCCATCCTTTTGGGTGGTAATGTATGGATCAAACACCTTGACGCTCTGGTAAGTGTGAGTTGTGAGAGCATGATCGTCCAACCGACGGTCTAGGGGAGAGTAGTTGTGGTTACTTGCATACTTACATGTTCCAACCATGTAATTATGAAAGTACTTAATTGTGGGTATATCTATCGGGTAGTTGTGATACTGAAGTATATACATCAGGGATGTATATATGGAAAGTATTTAGTTTACTGCTTACTTATGTGCTTATATTGGGGAACTGTTGGGCTGAAATGAGATTTTCTGCAGGTACACTAACAGCGCAAACGAGTAGACCGATAGTTTCGCCTATATGAGAGAATGTATGTATGCCACCATCTAGCGTTAGAAGTTTATGATTGTACTAGGGTCAGAGGGCATACGGAACGTGCATGCATCATGTTTAATTCCTGTCATACATTTCATTTTACTCTCTCCTTAAAAATTTCGATGGTCCTAACTAAATTAAATTTCGTATCCCCTAAATTGTCCTCACTTTAAGTCATATCTTGTTGCTACAAATGGCTCGCACCAAGAGGACCGCTCGCAAGTCGACTGGAGGCAGGGCTCCTCACCACCAGCTCGCTCCATGTGAGCCCCGCCCCGAGCCCATCGAGGCGGAAAGGTTGAGGGCCGAGATGGTTGAGGTGACTGTTGCTAGAAATGCGGTTCAGCAACAGCTAGAGCAAGTGATACATGACAGAGATCAAGAGACACTTGCGGTCCAGAGGTTGACTGTGGCAAATCACAACTATCAGCGCATGCTGGTCCACGTGATGAACCAGCAGGATGAAGCCTGGCACGAAGAGAACGTCCTGAGAGCTCGTCAGGTGGAGCTTGAGCAACAGTTGGAAGCTGCAGAAGAATACAATGAAAATCTTCATGAGGAAGTGCACCACCTAAACAATCAGCTTAATCCTCTGCTTCCTCATGACAATGACGAGGATGAGGAGATGGGCTCTAGAGTCTTCATGGTTGATAGTGAGGACGACGTGGAGGTCAATGGGCCACAGGATGTCCCACCAGAAGAAGAAGAAGAAGATGATGATGAGGAGTTAGAGCCTGCTAGTGACGAGGATGGTGGGGAGATCTTTGACACTGACTCCGAGGACGAGGCTTAGAGTAGTCATCGCGTAGCTATGACGCTGGAGTTATCTTTTGTGCCCTCCACGTGTGGGAGGGAGGCTTTGTAATAACTTAGCTTTTGGGATGTAATATCGAACCCTATGTTATCCTAGATGTTAGTTTGAACATGTTAAATTTCGGTCACAAATGGGTATCTCATTGGGTTGTGTTCGGTGATGGTGTCACGATTAGCACCCTTCGCTGCCGCGATGAAACCGAGGGCCTCCTGTGGCATGCGACATAAGGTTGTGCTGCTTGGCACGCGCTGGTATCGAGGTGGCTAGTCATGATCCACCATGGAACTCTACCAATGGGTTGTCTCCTCGTGGTCATTTCTTAGTTAGCCTTTCCTATTTGGCTAGAAGTTTAGTTCGAATCCGTACACCCGTTACGTAAGGTTGAAATTCCGTTGATATCAATGTGACCTGTCAGTCACGTTTGTGCTCCCTACATGCGAGCCTTTAATAAACTCCATCTTTTCATCTAAAGATATCTTGTTGTTATGCTCATCGCATAATTGCGTCAATTGGTGCACTTGATGAGTTTGTGTGGTTGTGATGAATTACTGTGCCTTGGTTGCTTGCGAATTCATTTTTAATGAAATCAGTTTGGCATATTTACACAATTCATCTACAAATTTCCCACATCGTAGTGCTCATTGGCTATGCATTTTTGTAGATGGCATACAACCTCCGTCGTGGTCGTGGCATTGAGGATGAGGAACAGCTGCCCCCTCCACCATCACCCACTCCAGTAGAACTGATGCAGATGGTGGTTGAAGGTCAGTGTCTGTTAGCAGACGCTATGCGCCAGCTAGTCAACCGGGATGCTCGCCATGGTCGTTAGGGACCAGAACCAAATCAACATAGTGAATTCAAGGATTTTCTTAACACCAAGCCCCCGCTCTTTAAGGAGGCGGAGGAACCTCTGCAAGCTGATGAGTGGTTGAATACCATTGAGCAGAAGTTCTGTCTACTTCATCTGACTAAGGAGCTGAAGACCGAGTATGCTTCCCACCAACTGCATGGTCTAGCTGGTATTTGGTGGAGTCACTACCGCTCCATGTTGCCTCCTGATGTCCCGATCACTTGGGACCAGTTTAAAACGGCTTTCCATGGGAATTACATTCCTCCAGGTTTGATGGCTATGAAGCACACTGAGTTCATGCGATTAACCCAAGGCAATAAGAGTTTGACGGAATGCCTGCAAGCCTTTAACAATCTTGCAAGGTATGCAACTGAGTTTGTGGATACGGATGCTAAGAAGATTGCTAGCTTCAAGCGTGGCCTCGGTCCAAAGCTGATGAAGACCATGGGCACTAGCAAATGTGCTACTTTCAATGATTTTATCAGTGATGCTCTGACCCAAGAGAATAATAATTCTATCTATGCTGCTTCTAAGAACCGCAAGAGGGCACTTGAGGCAGGTGCTTCATAGTCCCGAGCTCTAGCTGCATCGAGGGCTCCTCCTCACCCTCCTGCCACAAGTGCTAAGTTTTGTCCCCCGCAGAAGAAGGCTCTAGCTAAGACTGGATTTCACAAAGCGTATATAGTGTCTCTGCCAAAGGGTAGTTCTAGCCAAGGCAGCTCCAGTGTCCCTCCAAGCAACATGTCTTGCTGGAACTGCAACAAACCAGGTCATTGGTCTAGGAATTGTCCATATCCTAAGAAGAATGCAAATCAAGGTGGCCATTAGGGGAATGTTCATTATAATAGTATTGAAGAAATTCCATCTGGTGAGGTAGTCACTGCTGGTAAGTTCCTAGTAGACCAACATTCTGTAGTGGTGCTATTTGATTCAGGTGCTTCGCATTCCTTTATCAGTCCTATGTTTGCATCGAAGTTTGCACACAAATTACATACTGTTGAAGGTGGGGGTTATTGCATTAGAGCAGCATGTGGGAATATTTCCACAAATCAAGTAGTAAGAGATCTAGAGTTTGAAATAGAAGGGCGAAAGTACTCGCTTACCCTAGTGGTTTTGCCTGGATTAGGCTTAGATGTTATTTTGGGCATGAATTGGATGAGTCAGAATGGGGTACTCATTGATACATCCACCCGGGTAGTTATGCTCAGAGATCCTACTGATCAGAAAGGTTTTCTAGTGCAACTTCCTAGACAAATTGACCTTTCTAGTGAAGTTCATGCGGTGCAAGCGAAGGCATTAGCTAATATTCCTGTAGTGAGTGAGTTTACTGACATTTTTCCTGATGATTTGTTGGGACTGCCTCCGGATCGGGATGTGGAGTTTAAAATCGAGTTGTTGCCTGACATGACACCCATCTCTAGAAGACCCTATAGAATGCCTCAGAATGAACTAGCTGAACTTAAGGTGCAGTTGAATGAACTTTTGAAGAAGGGGTTGATTCATCCTAGTTCATCTCCATGGGGATGTCCTGCTATCTTTGTAAAGAAGAAGGACCAGTCATTGCGGATGTGCGTAGATTATAGGCCTCTGAATGCAGTCACTGTCAAAAATAAGTATCCTTTACCACGCATCGACATCTTGTTTGATCAGTTGTCTAAAGCTAAAGTCTTCTCCAAGATTGATCTAAGATCTGGCTACCATCAAATTAAAATCCATTCGGAAGATGTTCTAAAACAGCTTTCTCTACTAGATACGGTCTTTATGAGTATCTGGTTATGTCCTTCAGCTTGACCAACGCCCCCGCACACTTCATGTACTTGATGAATTCGGTGTTTATGCCCGAATTGGACAAGTTTGTGGTGGTATTTATTGATGACATCTTGATATATTCTGAAAATGAGGAAGACCACGCTGAACATCTGTGTATAGTCCTCACAAGACTGCGTGAACATCAACTATATGCAAAGTTTAGTAAGTGCGAATTCTGGCTTTGAGAAGTACCTTTCCTTGGGCATGTGTTGTCCGATGGGGGAATTATGGTGGATCCCGCCAAGGTACAAGAAGTACTGAACTGGAAGGCTCCTATCTTGGTTCACAAGGTCCGAAGTTTTCTTGGATTGGCTGGCTATTATCGTCGCTTCATCCCGGATTTCTCTAAAATAGCCAAGCCAATGACTCGGTTGCTGCAAAAAGACACTAGGTTTGTCTGGATTCCTGAGTGTGATGCGGCTTTTCACAAACTGCGAACTCTCCTAACCTTGGCTCTGGTTTTGGCGCAACCGGATATCGAGAAACCATTTGATGTGTATTGTGATGCCTCAGGCATAGGTTTGGGAGGTGTTCTGATGTAGGAAGGCCGAGTAATTGCATATACCTCTCGACAACTTCAGAAGCATGAGGTGAATTATCCAACGCATGACTTAGAACTCGCTGTGGTTGTTCATGCTTTGAAAGCCTGGTGGCACTATCTGTTGGGCAATGTTTGCAATATCTATACTAACCATAAAAGCCTCAAATATATCTTCACTCAACCTGAGTTGAATATGCGTCAAAGAAGATGGCTTGGGTTGATTAAAGATTATAATCTCCAAGTGCACTATCATCCTAGCAAGGCAAATGTGGTTGCCGATTCTTTAAGCCATAAGTCTCATTGTCACTCCTTAGTCGAAAGTGATTTTCATCTGTCTTGCCTTCTACACCCATCAATTCTGTACAACATCACTGCCAGTTGCACTCTCAAGAGCAGAATTATTGAGCTCCAAAAGACTGACACTAGTATATTCCACATCAAGCGTAAGATGAAAGAGCAAGAAACTAAACATTTCAGGGCAGATGAAGAGGGTGTACTGTGGTTCAAGGATAGGTTAGTTGTGCCTAAGGACCGAGAGCTTAGAAATCAGATCCTATCTGAAGCACATTCCTCTAAGTTGTCCATCCATCCGGGTAGCAATAAGATGTATTACGATTTGAAACCATACTATTGGTCGACCAAAATGCGGAAAGAGATAGCTGCATATGTTGCTAGGTGTGATACCTACTGTAGGATTAAGGCTGTGCACATGAAAGCTAGATTGCTTCAACCACTTTCTATCCTAGGTTGGAAATGGGAGGAGATAAGTATGGATTTCATTGTTAGACTTCCTCCTACTATCAAGAATCATAACTCTATCTGGGTAATTGTAGATCGTTTAACCAAGTTGGCTCACTTCATTCCTGTCCGAGTAGACTATCGTCCTACTGACTATGCGGAGTTGTACTTCAATCAGATAGTTCAGCTCCATGGGGTACCTCGTACTATTATTTCTGACCATGGTCCATAGTTCACTGCTCGTTTTTGGGAGCACTTGCATCATCTTCTAGAAACCAAGTTAGTGAGAAGCTCTGCTTATCACCCCCAGACGTTAGGTCAGACTGAACGAGTTAACCAAATCTTAGAGGATATGTTACGGGCGTGTGTTATTTCATCCAAGGGTTCATGGGAAAAATGGTTGCCTCTAGCGGAGTTCTCGTATAATAATAGTTACCAAGAGAGCATTAAGATGGCCCCATTCGAAACATTGTATGGTCGTAAGTGTAGAACCCCACTAAATTGGATAGAAGCTGGTGAGAGAAGGTATTATGGTATTGATTTTGTCAAGGAAGCTGAGGAACAAGTTTGTACCATCAAAATCCATATGGCTGCAGCTCAAGCTAGACAGAAAAGTTACACTGGTCATCGTAGAAAACTGATCGAGTTTGAAGTTGGAGACTTCGTATATCTGAAAGTTTCCCCTATGAAGAGTGCACAACGTTTTGGTGTGAAGCGGAAGCTTACACCAAGATACGTGGGTCCTTTCCAGATCATAGGAAAGAGTGGTGCTATCGCATATAAGATCCAGTTACCTCCTAAAATGAGTGCCATTTTCAATGTTTTCCATGTATCTCAGTTAAAGAAATGTCTTCAGGTTCCTGAAGAGAGAGTTCCATTAGGGGATATCTGGCTAGAATCCAATTTAACTTATGAAGAAAAAACCAGTCCGTGTGATTGACACTCAAGAATAGGTAACTAGAAGTCGAGTGGTTAAGTGGTATAAAGTAATGTGGAGTAATCAGGGTAGTGAGAGTGATGCTACGTGGGAGCGAGAAGACTATTTACGTGATGGTTATAAGGAATTCTATCAACAATGGTACACTTTCCAAATCTCGGGATGAAATTTTTATAAGGGGGGAGGGCTGTAACACCTCAGGTGTTTGGCTTCTATAATTGCATTGCATTTCATAAGCATGAGCATAATCATCTCATTCATGTCTTCATTTTTGCTTGCAACATGAGTATGCAACATACCCTAATGTGCTTGTTTCACAATTTACTTGCTTATGAAATGTGAGTGGTGCAACTTGTAGATACAACATGGGATCTCATACTTTGAAACATTACAATGGGGTTAGTACACCATGATAGGCTCAATTGATGCAACAAAGTATTGAAACATGTGCAACATGTTATTGCAACATTTTGGTAGAAATATTGTTTTGCATGTTTCAACTTATGTGACGCTAGGAATTTTATGTAACCCATGTGTAGAGTGGCTAATTATATCTTATAACACCTTAATTACAATTAGGGTAACTAGTGGAGCAATGTTCATGTTGACCAAAATGACCAAAATGCCCTCCAATGTGCTGTTGACCAACCCTTGACCCTAGAATGCTTTGGTTTGACCATTTAAAACGTCTGCCTTAGAGATCTTGCATGGAGAAGCAACCTTAAGCAAAGATGTAGAGAATTTCATAAGGAACAAAAGTTCCAATATGGCCATCTCATGAAAATGGCTAGAACATGTTCAAAACTGGCCCACAAGTCAGTCTTTGGGGCAGTTTTTGGACTTAGTGTTTTGGCTAAGTCTGAAACTGAAATACAGTTTCACTGTACCCTACTTTGGAGCCACATAACTCATAATCTAGACTGAATCAGTCCAAGATCCAATTGACAACATTGTTGTGCACATATAACTCTACAAAATTATGGTTATCACCTTTTGCTAATTCGAATTGGGTTAGGAGTAATTTGGCCTCAAAATGGCACTATCAGTCACCATTTTCGACTTCCATTCAGAACTTCAGAGCAGGGTTGTGGCCGACCACGGTCTGGGGCCGAGCACCGCGTGGCTGCTCTCGCTCATGCGAAGGCCGCCATGGCGTCACTTGTGCATGTCGTGGAAGCAGAAATTTGGATCCTAGTTTGGTTTTCCTCATTCCCATTGCCTCTCTTCTCCCCTCGCGGCCTTCTCCGACGAGCAGTACCACCACGAGCTTGCCACGGCCGCACACGCGTGACATCCCACCATAGCCCACCAAATCACACCCACAGCTCCGCCACCACCTCACGGACCTTGTCGACCACTCATTTGGGGCAGCCGAGCTTAGGGTAAGCGACATTTGCCGATTTTCCCCGCTCGGAGTTCACCAGAGCACCGCCGCCCCCATGGTCCTCCGTGGCCAGCACTGCACAGCACGCCTCCGTCCCATCTCACCCTCGTTTCATCCTTCTCATGGCCTATAGCAGCTTAGGCGAAGATGTCATCTCGCGGTTTGAGCTGTAGAGGTCGGAACGTAAGGTGAACATAGCGCGCTCTCCCCGTGGTCGCCATTGCCGCAAGGACGAGCTTCTTCCCATTCGCTCTCTACAGTAACAGAGCTAATTGGAATACAAAAAATATGTGTTACTAAGAGAGCTAGTAACACTTTTTTTATCCTACAGTAACATAAGTTGTTGTTACTATATCCCTATGCTGTAGTTAAGGATGAAAACGGTTGAAAAACCTCTCAACCGTTTTCTACTTTTACATTTGGATTAAAAAACGAAAGCGAAAGCAGTAAAGTCGGAAACAAAAACGAACACGAACTTACAGAATTTTGAAAACGAACTAAATCGGGCGGAATTATATCGAACACGGTCGGTATATGAAAAATCAATACGGAATACGACCCGTAGGATCAAGTTGTGACCCCTATGTTTTTTCTCATGCTAAAGTTCACAAAAAATTAAAAATTTTAAAATTTAAAAATAATTTAAAACTTATTTTCTACAAAACTATTTAAAACCTTGCACTAAAATTCACCATATGCATTTTCATGTGTTGATATGCTTTCTCGAATTTATTTGCGGCACCAAAAATATTTACCTTGAATCACCATGCCAAACCACTTACAACAACAACAACAACATAGCCTTTTGTCCCAAGCAAGTTGGGGTAGGCTAGAGATGAAACCCAAAAGAGACGAGAAACAGGGAGACACATAAAGGGACATAAATGGCACAAGACAAAAAGATGTCACGGTTCAGGCACGTTGATTGCCAATCTCCAAGCGCTCCTGTCCATAGCTAAATCCTTGGAGATATTCCACTCCTTAAGATCTCTCTTAACGAACTCATCCCAAGTTAATTTAGGTCGACCTCTACCGCTCTTTACATTATCGGGCCGCTTTAGAACTCCACTACGCACCGGCGCCTCAGGAGGCCTCCGTTGGACATGTCCAAACCATCTCAACCGATGTTGAATCAATTTCTCCTCAATTGGTGCCACCCCAACCCTATCTCGAATATCGTCGTTCCGGACTCTATCCCTCCTTGTGTGCCCACAACACCAACGCAACATACGCATCTCTGCTACACTCAATTGCTGGACATGTCGCCTTTTTGTAGGCCAACACTCAGCACCGTATAACATCGCCGGACGAATCGCCGTCCTATAGAACTTACCTTTCAGCTTCTGAGGCACCCTTTTGTCACAGAGAACGCCAGAAGCTTGACACCATTTTAGCCAGCCGGCTGAAATTCTATGCCTAACATCTTCATCAATGTCTCCATCCTTTTGTAGCATCGACCCTAAATACCGAAAAGTATCCTTCTTGGCCACCACTTGCCCATCGAGGCTAACGTCTCCCTCCTCGTGCCTAGTCGCGCTGAAATCACACCTCATGTACTCGGTCTTAGTCCTACTAAGTCTGAACCCTTTTGACTCTAACGTGTGCCTCCATAGTTCTAACTTCCTATTAACCCCCGCCCTACTGTTGTCAACTAGCACCACATCATCAGCAAAGAGCATACACCAAGGGATATCACCTTGTATGTCCCTTGTGACCTCATCCATCACCAAAGCAAATAAATAAGGGCTCAAAGCTGACCCCTGATGCAGTCCTATTTTAATTGGAAAGTCACTGGTGTCACCATCACATGTTCGGACAAACGTCACCACATCCCTGTACATATCCTTGATGAGGGTAACATACTTAGTTGGGACTTTGTGCTTTTCCAAGGCCCACCACATGACATTTCTTGGTACTTTGTCATATGCCTTCTCGAGGTCAATAAAGACCATGTGCAAGTCCTTCTTCTGCTCCCTATATCTCTCCATCAATTGTCGTAATAAGAAAATCGCCTCCATGGTCGACCTACCAGGCATGAACCCAAACTGATTTTGGGTCACATGTGTCACTCTCCTTAGGCGATGCTCGATAACCCTCTCCCAGAGCTTCATTGTATGGCTCATCAACTTAATCCCACGGTAGTTAGTACAACTTTGAACATCTCCCTTGTTCTTGAAGATAGGTACTAATATACTTCTCCTCCATTCTTTAGGCATCTTGTTAGACCGAAAAATAAGGTTAAAAAGTTTAGTTAACCATACTATCGCTCTGGTGCCTAGGTATCTCCACACCTCAATGGGGATACCATCAGGGCCCATCGCTTTACCTCCCTTCATCCTCTTCAAAGCCTCTCCGATCTCTGCCTCCTGAATTCTCCTCACAAAGCGTCTGTTGGTATCGTCAAAAGAGTCATCCAACTCAAGGGCAGGGCCCTCATTCTCCCCATTAAATAGCTTGTCAAAGTACTCTCTCCATTTGTCCTTGATCTCCTCATCCTTCACCAGAAGTCGATCTGTCTCATCCTTGATGCATTTTATTTGGTTGATGTCCCTTGTCTTCCTCTCGTGGATTCTAGCCATCCTATAAATGTCCTTCTCCCCTTCCTTCGTGCCTAGCCGCTGATAAAGGCCATCATACGCCTGACCTTTTGCTACACTCACAGCTCGCTTTGCAACCCTCTTCGCTATTTTATAGCTCTCGATGTTGGCTACACTCTTGTCATGGTGGAGACGCTTAAAACACTCCTTCTTCTCCCTAATAGCCCTTTGCACCTTGTCATTCCACCACCATGTGTCTTTTGCTTCCCGTTTGCCTCCCCTACTCATGCCAAACACTTCCGAAGCCACCTTCCGGACACATGTTGCCATCTTTAGCCACATGTCGTCGGCATCTTCTCCTTCTTCCCAAGGCCCCTCGTCTAGCATCCTCTCCTTAAACATTTGCGCTGCTTCCCCTCTAAGCTTCCACCACTTCGTTCTCGCAATCTTGGCCCATTTGTCCCGGTGGACACGTACCCGAAAGCGAAAGTCCGCCACCACAAGCTTATGTTGAGGGACAACACACTCCCCAGGTAACACCTTACAATCAAAGCAAGCACGTCTATCCTCCCTCCTTGCAAGGATAAAGTCAATCTGACTTGAGTGTTGTCCACTACGAAAGGTTACTAGATGAGATTCCCTCTTCCTAAAGAGGGTGTTCGCTATCAACAAGTCATAGGCCAGCGCGAAGTTCAAAACATCCTCCCCCTCTTGATTCCTACTACCATACCCAAACCCCCCGTGCACCCGCTCGAAACCTACATTAGTCGCACCAACATGGCCGTTGAGGTCCCCTCCTATAAAGAGTTTCTCGCTGATAGGCACGGTACTAACCACGCTATCAAGATCTTCCCAAAACTGCCTCTTGGTGCCCTCGCTAAGACCTACCTGAGGGGCATAGGCACTGATCACATTCAGAGTCAAATCTCCAACTACCAGCTTGACCAAGATAATCCGATCGCCTTGCCTCCTAACATCAACGACTCCATCCTTAAGGCTCCTATCGATCAAGATGCCTACACCATTCCTACCCGATGTTGTCCCCGTGTACCAAAGTTTAAAGCCAGTATCCTCCACCTCCTTCGCCTTCTGTCCCTTCCATTTAGTCTCCTGAATGCATAGAATATTTACACGCCTTCTAATTGCTGCATCGACTATCTCTCTTAGCTTACCCGTTAGGGACCCTACGTTCTAGCTACCTAGACGAATCCTAGTTGGCTCGGCTAGCTTCCTTACCCTTCGCACCCGTCGAGGGAAGTGCGAAGACCCTTGCTCATTTTTCACTACACTCGGGCATAGATGTAGCGCGCCACTAAGGTTGCGACGGCCCGACCCTTGCTCATTTTTCATCGTACCCAGGTCACGATACGACGCGCCACTAAGGGGATGACGACCCGGCCCTTGCCCATTTAACACCACACCCGGGTTCCGATGTAGCGCGTCGCTAAGAGGGTTACGCCCCAACGAATCTCTTGTGGGTTTCAAATCCATGAGAGTGGCTATTTTTTTACTGTTGGTTTGCCAGACCTTAACACACCCTCCTCCTTTACCCGGGCTTGGGACTGGCTATGTTGAGACGACTTAAGAAAGTCTTCCAGTCAACATAGGCGGAGTTCATGCCAAACCACTTCCTAGAATTTAAATCAAATCACTTCAAATCCTCTTCCTTGATTTTTCTGAGAATTACAAAAGTTGTCATAAAAATACAAATCTATTTTGGGCTACTTTCTCCTCCCTCCACTCCCTCAAATCTCCCTTGGTCCAATAGACCACTTGCCCGATGGGCCGCTCAGCATGGCAGGCTGGCACTAGCACGCAGCGACCTCTCCTCTTGCACCCAAGCTGCAAGCTGAGAAAAAAACGTAAGCTGCAAGCGCCAGCAGCCAGGCGCTCCCTTCTCTATTCATTTTGTACCACCTCACTTACATATGTGGGAGCAAGGGAGCCAATGGCCTATATAAGAACATCCAAGTGCAGTCTCTTAGCAACTTATATAGAGCTCCTAGCTAGGCTGATTGGGCCAAATTTAGAAAACGGTTGCATTCCGAATATAATGTAGAAATGTAGAAATTGGTCAGACAAGACCCAAACCGATTCCATTCTGATTTTGAATTTATTGTTCTGAATTTCAAATAGAATTCGAATTTGTCCGAAAATACGAAATCGATTGGGTCAAATCTAGAAAACAATGTGGTTCAGTTTGGGATATTTCCGTTCCGTTTTCAACCTTAGCTGTAGTAGTTGAATTCCTCATGTAGCAGGTATAGCAGTGGTTCAGGAAGATGTAATTTGGGTGGATGAAAACAACCGGGTGAACTTGCTCTTGATTATGTATACCATCCTACAAAATACCAACAAGAACACCAAAACTCATGGAACGGATTAGGATAAGGGGTTAGTGGTCAGCCGTTCGGAGATTAGTTGTTCTTGTGGGTTTAGTCAGATTTTCTATTAGCAGAATTCTAGCAAGATGTCTATATAATATTTTTGGATTTTCTTATTTTTATAATACAGAAAAGGAAATATGTATGCATGGTATTTTTAATGCCACGACAGTGAATATTCCCATGGGTGTTTACACACCGTAGATTTATTCACATGGAGCTTAGGACTATGGTATGCAGTAATGAAACTTTTTATTTTTCTTTTATTAATGCAATGCTAATGCAGTAAAGTAAATATGCTAAAGTGAAAATAACTCATGCAATACAAGAAAGTAAATATGGATAATTACCGATGTTACCTCATGACAAGGGTTCAAATTTTTAAGTCCTCTAGATAGGACTTGACTAGAGAAAAGTCCATCATTCTTTAGGTGCATCATCCAGTCCCAGAGATGGAGACCTTGATCATCGCACCTCTTGTGATAGTGACTGTAATGATGTCACCTTCTCTTTCCATACCTGCTTAGTCTATGGACTTGACTTGGACAAAGTAGGTTTCTCGGGTTCTTCATCTTCCTCCCATCCATTCATTGGTGGTTGATTCCTTTGTCATTAGGATGATCAACGTCTCCTCCTGGAGTGAATCTTTTTTGGCTATTCATAAGTGCTATAACTATTGAAATAACAACATACCTTTTCTCTAAGGAATTGGAAGTGGACTTGTCCAGATCCGATGTAGATGATTGCATTAGTAGTGTTGAGGAACGGTCTTCCCAAGATGATGGGTGTATCATCTTCTTCTTCTCCCATGTCGAGGACCATGAAGTCGGCAAGGGCATAGTGATCATGTATTCTTACCATGACATCTTTCACTATTCCCTCTAGAAATCGGATTGATTGGTCTGCCACCTACAGTTGCATGTATGTAGGGAACAAAGGTTCATCACCGAATAAGTATTTATATGTTACATTGGACATTATATTGACACCAGACCCAATGTCGTGGAAGGTCTTGTGGAATATTATTTGTCCAATGGTACACTTGATCGTCAGTACGTCTGGATCATCCTTCTTAACAAGGTATGGTGAAGCGAGGAGGTGGTTGTACTCATATCAAAGTGTGTTGATCATGTTGACTACTTCTTCTTATGACTACCTGGCCTTGTTCTCTCTCCTTCTTCAGTTCTTCTTCTTCTTGGTCACTGTTGTCTCTTCGGGCAGGTATGCCTTTTGTGGATGACTAGGAGATTGCAATTCGGTTCTTGAAAGAGAACTTCTCCTTCTTATCCTTAATTGTGAAGCAGATCTTGGGACTGTCCGCATAGATGATGGCTTTCACGGTGCTTAGGAAAGGTCGGCCCAAGATAATAGGTGCCCTTTCATCTCCACCTGTTTCCAGAACCACAAAGTCTATGGGAACATATGATTGTTCCACTCGGACAATGGTATCTTTAAGAAATCCCTTGGGGTAGCAAAGTGACTGATCTATAAGCTGCAAATGCATATTTGTGTACAACAAAGGTTCTCCTAAAATTTTCTCATAAATTACCTTAGGCATGATGTTGACACTTGCTCTGAAGTAGTCGAAGGAACAGTGGCAGCTAGCTGAGCTATTTGTGATTCTATCATTTATTAAAGCTATGCTGGTTTTTTATGGCAGATGAGAGGTTATCCATTCTATTATTTATATTTTCTAAGATTCTATCATTAGAAGCTAACTTTCTAGATAAACCCTCCATCATTTTAGATTGGCCAAAAATCAATTCTCTCAAGGGTGGTTGATTGAAATTACTATAACTATTACCTTGAGGGTTACCTTGGTAGTTCGATCTCTATTGCTGGTTCCATCCTTGATTCTATTGATGATGAAAGTAGTTGTTGACAAAGTTCACATCCTCATGGGTTTTAGGATAATTGTTCCTAGAATGCCCAGTGTTTCCACACTCTTCACATGTCATGCGAGAATCATGAATGTGCATGACTTCTTGCTTCTCATTGGCTCAATCTTCGAGCTTCTTCATCAGCAGGTCCATCTTGGCCGACAGTATGTCTACCTCCTTTAGTTGATGCATACCTTCACCTCTCTTGGGGGTTTGAACCTGTTCTTCATTCCATCCTTGGTTGGAGGCCATCTTCTCCATGAGAGTGGTTGCGACTGGAAGTGTGAGTGATAGGAAAGCACCTTCAGTAGCAACATCCATAGTCTCATGGGTACTGTTGGTCAACTCGTGGTAGAAATCTGCATGAGTAGCCAATTTTCCATCCCATGATGAGGACATTCTGATATGTAATCTTGAAAGTGTTCCTATGCCTTAGGGATAGATTCGTCATGTTGTTGCTGAAAACTTGAAATTCTTCCATGCAAAGCATTGGTTTTACCTATGGGAAAGAACTTGGCTAGGAAGGTAGTGGATCAATTATCCCATGTAGTGTTTCTATCTTTGTTGGCATAGAACCACCGCTTCGCCTTCCCCAAAAGTAAGAATGGGAAGAGGCAAAGTAGTATGGTGTCCTTGGTCACTCCTTTGATGGTGATAGTGCTGCATATCTCGAAGAAGTGTTGGAGATGAGCACTAGCATCTTCATGTGCCTTCCCATAAAACTGGCTAGCTTGCACCATGTTGATGAGAGCTGGCTTGAGCTTGAATCCATTGTCTCCAACATTGACTGTAGGTCTAGTACAAATGTTGGCGGTAGTTGGAGCAGAGAATTCACAGAGAGTCTTATCAGGCATGGCTTCAAATCTGGTGTTAATCTTTGCCTTATCTAGTTGTCTTCTGACTCTAAAGCTGAAACTTTTTTGAGTTTAGCCTCAGTTCTCTTAAGTAATGCTTCTGGATCGTCAACATAGTTTGTCGAAAGGTCAAAACCGGTCATACATTACCCTGCATAAGATACAAAAGTAAATAGAACAAGGGTAAGCCTATTTGAGCATAGGTTAATGGTTATCTCAATCACATCAATAAGTATAAGTTTATCAATACTTCCTTTGTCTAGCTACCTTCTCCGACGATGGCGCTAGAAATGCTTGTTGACATTCCTTAGCGTCGCTACTAAGAACAGAGTTAAATCAAGTCCCTAGCAATGGCACCAGAAATGTTTGTTGGTATTTATTAACTTGTCACTTGTTTTAGTAGTCACCTAATGTATGCCTAGATCTCTTAACATTAGTTTTCTAGGTTGTCATTCCTAGTGATGATGCTAGAGATGCTTGTTGGTACTATCTAGTATTACTACTAGAATAATACTAAGTAGTTCTTTATTATTTTATGTGACTTAGAAGAATATATATATGTGAATGAAAGGAATATGTAAGTGCATAGATATACCATTGTAGCACTTCACCTAGGAGTATTCCAGGTATCATTATTTATATTTTTTTACCATAGGGAAGGTCTGGCAAGGATATATATTGATAACTTATGCTATTGATGGAGAAGTAAATCATAGCCAACATTCTACTCATAATAGGGGTAAGTCAAGAGATAAATGAATATATGAATGGTGGATAATAGCTAATCATTGATCACTCAGAGTACTCCTTTCTATGGTATTAGCTTGGTCAAGTAGAGTATTAAAGGAATAATTCCTAAGTCATTCTTAATTACAAGTCAAAGCATACATTGATTAGTGTAATTACACTTAGTAATCATGGTTAAGACCAACTTTATATCTACACATAAGGGATATTACTAAGGAAGATTAAGAACAAAGCTTGTCTTCCTTTGTAACCGAAACCTACTTGCAAACCTATATTTGAGGAGTGGACTACAAAGGACTCAACGAGAGTGTCACATCCACGATCTATCACATGACTTGGAATATAGGGTGTATCTATAGGTAAACAACATATAAGCACCATGCTTACACAATGTCGACCACTCACCCCATGTACACCAGAGCGAGCGCTATAAGAACTTATGCATGAATATAGTAATAATCTAGCTATACTAAGTATATAATCAAACTAGATGATGAACATTATAACTAGGAACATGAACTATATGAATATTAATGTTGTCATAACAATTGTAGCAAACATATAAAAGTAATGAGAGATATAAAGAGAGGGGGTACAAAGATTATACCAAACCACGCTTTTGACAAGATTAGGAATCCAAGTGAAGCCTGCTTGCCTTTCTCTAGATCTAACCTAGGTAGCTATGCCTAGAATATGGAGGAGCTCCAAGGATTAGGGTTTCTCTTCTACTTCTAACTTAACGATAAGAGTTATGCCTGGGGGTGCCAGGGGCTGGTATATATAGGCTGGAGCATCAATCCTGAGCCCTTGGATCAAACCGACTTGAATAAATGGCATATATGCAACCTAGGAGGTGGTGGAGAACCGCATAGCGATAGGGACTGACATGTGGGCCCTAGGGGCCGAGCAGCCTATAGGTGTGGTCGGTCGGTCCCACTTGGTGGCGCCTCACCCTTTGCTTCGGTGTGGTGTCCTCTAGTGTCCTCTGAAACCTTCTAAAGTTGTTTATCCTGCAGATAAGCGTGATTAAGTCTGACATCTAGGTCTACCTTGACGGTTTTCTAGATAAACCATGTAGAAATCATAGATTCACCAAAACTCGTAGAATTTGTTAGTTTAAACCCCTAGACATTTGTTGGTGATCATATTTATGTCCTTATACAAGTTATATTGACGACTTATAATGGTTGTTAACTATCATCAACAGGTATTGTTATTTATATTTCCCAAAGGAGGGCAAGGTATAAAGAGTCAGCATGAATATGAACAAGATTACATACTTGCATTAGTAAACCAATAGTTCATGATAGGGGTAAATACGGCATTTCAATGATAGTGGACACACATCTGGGCCAACCTTAAGGATAAAAGAAAAACAAAGAATAAAAGAATATTCCTAAGTGGAGTAGGCATGATCTAATATAGCCATGCAAAGAACAGTTAATGATCATACAAGTTACATGGTTAGAACTAGAACTAAGTTCAAGATAGGTCGGGAGGCCACTGAGTACTAGTCTGCCAGCAACCTCATGTGATAATTTAGACTCCTACACCCTACCTGAATGTGGGGGATTACAAGAGACGGACATGGCTATCACCACCAGCCGCCTACCCCTCAACCGAAGAGTAGGAAATGTATTCACCTGCTCCCATGTACCCGGGCACCACGTCCGATTACACAAGAATCCTCTAGGACTTTGACCCTATAGATCAACAAGCATAGGATATGGGCACACCCGAAGGCACGATGAACTGCCACCTCAACTTTGCTCTAATTCTACTCATATAAGAGATATGAATGATTAAGCTTAAAGTTTTACATGTTAAGCTCATAGCATAGAAACTATATGCTAGCTCATATGTCATGAATATAACATGAAAACTATACTCTAGTTTATAAGCACTACTATATCAAAAGTATGAGAGCATGAACATAACTGAACTCTTTGTATTATTCATACCAAGAATCCTCCAAAGTACAAGCTCTCCAACGAAGCTTCTTTCCTAACTCCAAATACTACTAAAAAGTAAAAGAGTACAAGAGTGGTGTGAGATGTTTGACTGCAAATGAGGTGTGTGTTGAAGGAGAGCTCCACCCCTTTTCTTACAGTGGCTGATGGTTGGTTTAACATAGATAAATTAGGAACCCACCCGAAACTACCTAAGCATGCCGCCATGCAACCGTTGGTGGAAGCCAGGCCTAGGCACCAGCCACAGGGATGCGACTGCACCCCTGGTGCGCCCACACCCTAGTGGGGCCACCTCATGACTGTTGACGCTAGATAAGTATTATTTTTTATCGTCAACATAGCATGAAAAAGGACTAAACAATAATTACCACTTAGATATAGGGGGTTTACTGACATAATTCCATGAGTTTTGGTGAATGTCTGTTTCTATAGGGGGTTAGCTGAAAAGAATCAAGGATGGCCCACATGTCAGGTTTACATAGAGACAACAGGGCCACGCATAACTTTTCTGTAATCTAGAAGATATGAGAAGACTCTAGAACCAAACCAGAGGTGAAATAGGCCAGAAAGAGGGGCGGCCGCCCCTGGCCTGGGCGCCCACCCCACCTGCAGAGCTAATCAGGAGCAACCTCCTAGATCATGCCTCCACCACCTTTGAGGATCAATAATAATCATAAATCAAGGTAGGTTTGATCCGAGGGCTGTGGTGCTTCCTAGAGAGCTATATAAGCAAGGCTCCTAGCCCCTGGAGGAGGCATCCCATGAAACCCTAATTCATTATTTCCTATGAGAATCAGGAGGGAGGGTCCCTTGAATGGATCTATCTCTTAGGGCACATATAAGAGAGATTAGCTTTATAGTCTCCATGTGAGATTAGAGTTCTTCTTTAGATTAAGAGAGTTAGAGTGGAGGGATTAGTTAGAGGAAGCCTGGCATGTCGGTGTCTCCTCTCCAGCTTGAACCTGCAGGATCAAGTCTCCTAACCCGAGGCTTGGTTCAACTTCCAATACTAAGTAAGTATGTTGTTATTATTGTTCTATGGTTTATGAGTTTACTTTATTCTCTTCCATGGTAGAGGGTAGGGTAATCGTCTGTATCATAAGCGTGGTGCTTAGGCTAGAGATACTCGTAGATATCCCCTATCTGGCCGGATCCGTGGTAGTAGCGCGGGACGTGACAATCCCGTTGCTTGCTTTGTACCCCACATCCCGTTAGAAGGATTGGTAGGGTTAAGTGCCCTGGTCAAGCATCCTCTATGGTATCTCTTTTTCATCGGTATGTCCCCATAGACCAATAGTTTCATAGCTTACCATAGGTTGGAACCAGACTATCGTCGTAGTCTTCTCCAATCTCTTATATCTTCGCTACCTTGTAGTGCGGCCCAGGGGTTGAGTATAGATTTAGGTTAGTCATCGCACGCTTTCTCCTTGCGGATAAACAAATACGATACTCTGGAAATATCTCCCAGGTGAAATGCTCACCGATATCCATGCGCTTGCGGATCCCTTTTCTATGTGCGTTAACAAATATCAATAAGCATTTCTAGCGTCATTGCCGGGGAGAAAGACGTCAGCTGAGTTAACCTCAAGTCTTGCTTAACCTTGTATTATACTTTTATCTTTTCTCTTTTCCTTTTGCCTTTTCTTTTCTATCCTTATGGATAACCAAAATTTCATGCCTATCTATCAATATCCTGCACCCATGAACCAAAGCTTAGAGCCACCAGAACCCATGATTCTCGCATCTAGCTATGACCTACACCCATGTTTGGTTGCAATAGGTCAAAACTAACCCTTTCATATAGCCAAGGTCCTATCTTCTAATCAAGAAGATAATGAACCCAAGGTCCTATCTTCTAATCAAGAAGGTAATGAACCAAAGGTCCTATGTTCTGATCAAGGAGATAATTAACTTTTGGCTACACTAAGGGAATCTTTTAAGCGTCTTATAAATTTAGGTTTAGACCTAGCCTTACAAGACCCTGTTCTTCTTCAATATTTTTATATGGGTCTTAATATTGCCTTTGGAGGAGTTTTTCTTTCTTTATCCATTAGTGGTATTAGTAGACACACTCCTTGCACTAACCTTCATGATAAACTCCTAGAGGAAAAGAAGGAATCATCCCCCAAACTAGAATAGGAAGTTTTCATAGCCACATTACGAACTTTCCAATCCCACAATTTGGCTATCCATCCCAAACTAGTTGTACTCCAAAATTATTTGAGGGAAGAAGTAATCCTACCCTTGGAAATCCTTTCCAATGATATTGGGAGGAGCATAAACTTCCTGCTTCATAAAAGACCTTTTAGTATATATAGTTTGAATCTTTTCAAGAAGAGATCTCTTTGGAAGCTTTTCAAATCCAATCCCTTTCAAGGACATTTAGAAAGACTCAAGGATGGCATGTCAAGTGATGCCATAGAAGGAAAGCAAAGCCATCTAGAATCTACTCCTATCTTCTCCCTTTCTATGCCCACATTAGATATGAAATTTGAACCCATCTTTAAACCCATCCTTGATCCCTATGAATCTTCCTATGCTCTTTCTCCTGAACGATCCTAGAAATCCACTGAGACATCTAAAGCATAGGATTCATCAAGACCATAAGGAGGATCGAGAAGAGCAACATCAATGGCAAAAGAGCATTAAAAACCTATGTTCTATTTCCATTGAATGTGTAGGCGAGTCCTTATATGAGACCTACTCGAGAGGCAATACAAGGGAAACTTTGGACATTTATGCCGAATCACCCTTGGAAGTTGAAAATGATGGAGACTTCAATAAACAAGGAAGCTACTTTATAAAAACTCTATCAAGTCCTTGCTCGTATAAGAAATCTCTTGATTCACTTAGTCTCTCTAACATTGCCCCACACGAGATCTTCAACCCCCTTATGCTCCTTGTTCCTAAATATTTTGAAAGGGTGGTTGTGGACACATATGTTTATCATAAACATTACAGATCTCATTGTGTTGAATCTTGAGATTAGTACACATAAACTAGTGCTAGAGGGGAAACCACTTTGCCAATTCATATCTTGAAGGTTCCCCAAGGACAAGCTTAGTGTCCTAAAACAAGCACTGTTCAGACCATGACATGAGTATTCACCTTTCTATTGTGCTGCCCTTGTGAAATGAGCATAGAGTTATAATTGTGAAAATATTCCTTTAGGTATTCTTGTCACTAACCATTCCAGGTTGGAGCAAAAAGATTGAAGGAACAACAAATGCAAGGCATGTCTAACCAATCATTATGCAACATTGAATTACATTCATCCAATCTTAATTTTTGCAAAATTCAAGCTTGGGGATAGACTTCCATAAATACATTTATTGCCATGTTGCTACATTATCATGGTTGTCCCTACCTTTAAGACATGCTCAATTTGCTAAATAACAATCATGCTCTTTCATCACTTTTTGAGTAAATCTCTATTATGCTTTAATGATGCCTCCATTTACTATTGTATATGTTTAGGTTTGGAGTAGTTTCATTCATCTCTTAAATAAGGCATGGTGCTTAATTTAGAAGGTAGTGATCTTACTTTCAAAGGCTTTTAATTGCGCGCGGTTAGAATGCCTTCCTAAATCAAATTAGACATGGTGTCTAGGTTGATTTTTGAGCCAACAGTATGCTATAGTAGATGTTGGATATTTTGTTAGACTAACCCCTGTAGAGAAACTCCAAAATTCAAAATGGGAAAGTCCTGAGATGAACTCATACTGGAGATAAAGAGAGACAGAATAATCTTGCACAAGTGAGACACAACTCATTCATAGCCAAAGAGAAAGAAGAAGAGTGCCACAAAATAAGATCCACAATCAAAGCACTCACTCCATGGAAGCAGGTGAACAAATCTCTATCATGCCACTTGAAGACAAAGACCATCGTGGAGGATTTCGAGTTATAGTTGCATTCTCTTGTCAATTATTAATCATTAGGAATCAAGAAAAAATGACAAGAGGAGAGCATGCAACTTCCTGCACCCTCACTAAATTGAGAAGCTGGTGCATGAGGAAGGAAGGCTAACTCCTTTAGAAGATCCAACCATGACCTTCCTCCTATCATGCTCTCATCGCTCTACACGCTGGTTTGCAATCTCTCAATTAACTATTTCTTTATTTCTATAAGTTTGAGTAATGTCTATATATGATAATCAAATATAAGATAAAATCAATTCTCTAGAAAATAAGTAATAGTGAATGTTTCTGTGCTAGTATGTTCAAATAAATTCTTCTGTAGCATAGAAACTGACCCTTAGCTTTGTGACAACAATGCCCCTATTATTACTTGTATACTCCTTCGGTTATGTGTGTCCACTAATGATTCTCATGAATGAAACAATAAGAAGAGCTAATGGTCTAAGCACAAATTAAAGAGAGAACGAAACATGACATTACTAAATGTAAGAAAGAAGGAGTGCAACAGAGAAGACATTGGCACATGAACAAAAGAACATGAACAACTAATGAAGGAAAGCTTCCACAAGGTGTTATAGTGCCAGCACGCTCCAACATTAAAGGTAATATCCTAAGGTTAGTGATCATCACATTAAAATCCTTTCCTTCATGCTGGTATACACATAAATAGAGAACCAACCATGTTTGAGTTACAACCTCATTTGACCCAACCTAATTAACTCAACATGCTTAGTTCTCTAATCTTTGTTTCTGTCATGACTTTCTTGATCTTATAATCTTAACTCAATGATCTGAAATGATTGCATGTCTTTTCTTTAGAAGTTGATAGTCATAATCATGAAATCATTACACAATATGCATAGATAGACTAACCTTCCATAAGGTTAAGAAATTTGATCTGCCTAATTGATTTAATGCTACATTCATGCTTATTGTTTGATCCTATCACCCATGTAAAGTTTAAGCAAAACACATAAACATGAACTTTATCTTGCTCAATATGCCTAAGGTTAGAGAAGAATAAACTTTTGGTTCTGTTGGTGTTTTTTCACCAACAGAGCCCATGCACTTGATCTCTACCTTGTCTCTATGAGCAGGACCCACTTTGAACACAATAGTAGAGGAGCTTGTCAACTCCCCAAGAATCCTACAAGTGAAGATTCTAGACCTACGAACATGTACAATGAGCAAAATGCTGCTAGTTTCCACAACTAGTACTTCACCTCAAACTGCTGGAAGAGCAAGGAACATGGGTGACACCATCTTAAGAGGTGCAAGCTATCAAGGTCTCTACTATGGGACTAGATGGTGCACCTACAGAATGAATATGGTAAGAGGTCCTGTTCAGGGGACCTAAAAACACTAAACCCTTGCCGAAAGGTAAAATCGGTAGTTATCCATATTTATCCTTTTTCAACATTGCATCAGTTTCCCTTTTCACATAGTTACTTTCCAGCAGTTGCATAATCATTCTCCTTTTAGCATGTTTACTTTTATACATTAGCGTTGCATTAAAAAATAAAATAAATATATATTTGCTTTGTTGCATCATAAATTATAAAGCCCCATGCGAATAATTTTGTGGCATGTAAGGACCCTAGGAATATTCACTGTGGTGGCATAAAATAAAAATAAATATGCATTCATCTTGTTAGACTTTCTTTGCATTATAAAAATATAAAATGTATTTGAGAGAAATCCTGTTGAAACTCTGCTTAAAAGAATCAAGAACAATCTTAAAAACTCTGGACAATTAAGGTTTGAGTGGCCAACCACTAACGCTTAATCTATTCCACAAGTTTTGTTGTCTATTTGAGTTCCACAGGATTTGAAGGACCAAGAAGAGCCAATAAGTAAGTGGATATTCTATCCACTGGTGGAGCATTGTCTCAACAATCATCAACATCAATTAATGCTCCACTAGCGGAGGAAGAACATCCCCACTACTAGTCTGCTACTTCATAAGATTGAACGACTACGTCAACATCCAGCTTGGGGGAAAGCACCCCCATGTATCCAGCTAAGTATTTTCTTCTCTCAGTTTTACCTTATTCTTTATGAGTTTTCTTATTTAGCAATAATAATGTTCTAAAATAATAGAAACAAAATAAAAAGGGTTTGTCTATTTTGTGTTCCTTTGTTCTTAAAGAAGTTGTTAATAAAAGAAGAATCTTGAATAATCTCTTGCATGGAAATGATGAATAGTTGATCTGCCGTAATTCCTTTCAAGTACCTAGTTTTTAACCTCGAACTCTCCTGAGTTTTAGACACAACTGTTTTGATCTAAGATTTGCTCTCAACCTGAAACTTGTGGGTAGCAAATGCTTGATCTAAGTCTAGGTAGTTGACGGATATGATATGGGAAGGTTTTGAGCTGCTATTTATCATGCTCCTAGACATACTAGAGTTCTGGAGAATTTATCTTTGAAAATTAAAAATCCTACAAGATGAGTTCCTATATGACAAGTGTTTAATTCCTACCACAGCCATATATACATGCTTACTAGATTAGGAAAGACTTTCACTTGTTAGCTTAGCTGCTTGTAAGCATTGAGTGTGATCAGTCTGTGTTGACCCTAGGGGATTAGTCATGCGATTAAAATCAAGATCACGTACACTCCACCCATATATGCTGCTTCTACCCTAGAAGTACGCATCCACATACTTTCCATTTAGACACATCCCATAATTGTTCTACTCCTATACTGGGAGTGAGCATCAAAAATTTCCCTTCATTCATTGCTAGCCCTTTTGTTATCCAATAAAGGTCCAAATATCCCTTTGTTACTACCTCCATCAATATTTCTAAAAGAAACTTGGGTGCTCCGTTCAAAAAAAAAGAGAAGAAGAAGAAAGAGAGGAAAAGAAAAATAAAAGTAAGAGGACAAATGTCCCAACATAGAGGAATTTTGAGCAGTCCAAGTTCTCCCCAAAGTCTTCAAAGTTCAAAGAAGAGGTATGTGTTTCTTCAAAGAAGCAAAAGTAGAAATAGATATTCACCATTTTTCCTCTACCCCTTCATTTTCACTTACATCCACCATTATTACCACTATATACATATCCACTCAGCCCATATTTAGGATCATACACATGCACATCTTGATTTGACTATATGGCCGGACTTGTCCGTCTGGATCCATGTGTCTAACTATGCAATAAATGTTTGCAAGTATGGATTCCTTGTCTCCCACCTATGAGCTCTAATAGACCTATTAGAAGTAGGGTGATAGAGAGAAGGTATAATGTTACTATGCCTTATGCCAAAAATACCACATATTTTGAGAGAAGAGAGAAGGCATACACCATAAATGCCTTGGTGAGGATCCAGAAATACCATAAAGGAGAGACGTGAAAGGGTCATACACAGAAATCTCTGAGTTTTATTTGAAAACCCTGTAAAACTCTGGAATAATGGTTGATCAAAGAGCTTGAGACATAGCACTTGACTTGACCGTTCTGTCTTTCAACTGCTCAAGGCCCAAGTGATGGCTACAAGCCCTATGGTAAAAGGTAATATGGGTAAGTTTGAAGTTAGAATAGTTCACTCTAATCCGGAGGAGAGTTCTTGTTTGAACGCATGTATACTTTTGAGGCATGAAAGCATTGTAGCAACTCCTGATCCATCACTGAGTTTATCTTTGCTCAGGGACGAGCAAAGGGTAAGCTTGGGGGAGTTTGTTGACGCTAGATAAGTATCAACATAGCATGAAAAATGACTAAACAATAATTACCACTTAGATATAGGGGGTTTACTGACATAATTCCATGAGTTTTGGTGAATATCTGTTTCTATAGGGGGTCAGCTAAAAAGAATCAAGGATGGCCCACATGTCAGGTTTACATAGAGACAACAGGGCCACGCATAACTTTTCTGTATCTAGAAGATACGAGAAGACTCTAGAAACAAACCAGAGGTGAAACGGGCCAGAAAGAGGGGCGATCGCCCCTTGTCCTGGGCGCCCATCCCACCTGTAGAGCTAATCAAGAGCAACCTCCTGGATCATGCCTCCACCACCTTTGAGGATCAATAATAGTCATAGATCAAGGTCAGTTTGATCCGAGGGTTGTGGTGCTTCCTAAAGGGCTATATAAGAAAGGCCCCTTGCCCCTAGAGGAGGCATCCCATGAAACCCTAATTCATTATTTCTTGTGAGGATCAGCAGCGAGGGGTCACTTGAATGGATCTGTCTCTTAGGGCACATATAAGAGAGATCAGCTTTATAGTCTCCATGTGAGATTAGAGTTCTTCTAGATTGAGAGAGTTAGAGTGAAGGGATGAGTTGGAGGAAGCCCGGCATGTCGGTGTCTCCTCTCCGGCTTGAACCTACAGGATCAAGTCTCCTAACCCGAGGCTTGGTTCTAGGATTCTTTGGTAATTCAACTTCCAATACTAAGTAAGTATGTTGTTATTATTGTTCTATAGTTTATGAGTTTACTTTATTCTCTTCTGTGGTAGAGGGTAGGGTAATCGTCTTTAGCGTAAGCATGGTGCTTAGGCTAGAGATACTCGTAGATATCCCCTATCTAGCTAGATTTGTGGTAGTAGCACGCGACGTGACAATCCTGTTGCTTCCTTTGTACCCCACATCCTGTTAGAAGGATTGGTAGGATTAAGTGTCCTAGTCAAGCATCCTCTATGGTGTCTCTTTTCCATCGGTATGTCCCTATAGACCAATAGTTTTATAGCTTACCATCGGTTGGAACCAAACTATCATCGTAGTCTTCTCTAATCGCTTATATCTTAGCTACCTTGTAGTGCGGCCCAGGGGTTGAGTATAGATTTAGGTTAGTCATCGCACGATTTCTCCTTGCGGATAAACAAATACGATACTGTAGAAATATCTCCCGGGTGAAATGCTCACCGATATCCATGCGCTTACGGATCCCTTTTCTGTGTGCGTTAACAAATATCAACAATAACTGCCTTCATGTGGTCGGTTCCTAGGTGGGTCTGGGCCTTGTCTACATTGGTGCTCAGTCCAAATGTGGCGTGAAGGTGGGCTTCTCCATGTATTTTCTTTGCGCATTTTTGCATTATGTTTTCTGCTTTGTGCCTTTGGCTTTGTTTTCCACTTGTATTCGAATGTGTGTCCTGTAAAACATATTTCTTCCAATACAAGTGGAACTAGGTCAATAGTATATGCATATGTGTCAAAAGTTTGTTTATTTATCCTATTTTGGATAGTAATTGGCGGTTGGATTTGATCATTAATGACCACCAACAATGATGTGGCTATGAAAGGTGCGAGTGTAGTAGTGCAATGGTATGCCCACAACGTAGGGAAGGTAAATGGAGATTGGGAAGAACTGAGGAACAAATTTTGTCTCGCATTCTTCCCTATATCTTGAATCGCTGCCCTATGACAAGAGATACTCAACTTCCAACAAAAAGAGAAGGAAACCATAGGTGTAGCCTGGGACAGATTCTCAATTTTAACATGATCTAGCCCAGACTTGTCTGTACCCAACCACATATTGTTACAACACTTCTAGTTAGGTCTTAGCAAGGAATCTGCCCTACAACTCGACGTAGAGGTTCGTTTACCCACAAAACCACTGAGGAAGGAGAAGCTCTCTTAGATCGCATTCTAGAGAACACTCCTCCCTTAGAACCCCTCCATGTAGAACCTACGCCAAGCCACAAGGAAGTGTCTTCAGCTAAGGCCGAACCCACACCTCTAATCCGGAGGCCCTCACCTGAATCAGAAGATCTAGAGGAAGGTTTTGAACCTTCGGACCTTCCGTATTTTGAGGATGACTTCTTTGAAGATTTTGGGAATGAAATACACTTGTCAAAAGAAACCATCGGTTCCTGTCACTCCTTTTGATCCACTAGACAAAAAACTTTCTTAAAGAATTCATCAAGGAGTTGATGGCAATCATGAGTAGCAAATGGCTAAAACAAGCAGAGCTTTCTTCTGAAGAAATTCATATTTGCACCCTTCTTCAACCATTCAATGCCAACGTTGTAGAACCTTGGTGGACATTCTATACAATCCTATAGTCGGAGCAAATCTTATGTCTGCATCATTTGCACACACCTATTTTGGTGATGACATCCTCACTCTGACAAACAAATCCTACAGAATTGCACCTCGAACTAGATTAGAAGGATTAGGGTTCTTCACAACATATCATTATACCATAATAATGTTGAAGTAGCCCTGGCCTTCCATGTCTTCGACATTCAGGATTTTGATATCATGATAGGGAATCCCCTAGAAAAACTCTTCATAGAACCACCTTCATCTGGGGATCTAGATGTAAAGTTGGGGAGAGACACATTTTCCATTCCTATGACTCAAGCTAAAAACTTGGTGGCAAAGCCTCTCCCCTATTCTAACCTGCCCAAGGAAGTCATGTCGATCTCACCCTTTGAATCCCCTGAGTCGTCCTTAGAAAAGATGCAAAACTCTTCATAGAAGAAGAGGACAATTTAGGCGAGACTATTGATCTTCCTTAGGAGGAAGCACTAGCATGACCTCCGGTTAAGCTAATACCTGCTAGCCTATGTTACGCTTTCCTAAATGGCTACAAAGAAACTCCTGTAATCATTAGCGATAAGCTTTCTAATGAGGAGGCAGCCAAACTCATTGCCATCCTAGAAAAACATGGTCAGTTTTCGGGTATTCATTACAAGATCTCAAGGGGATTATCCTAACTCTTTGTACCCATTGCATTCTGATAGACCCTTCAAGTACACCATCTTGAGAGCCTAAGCATAGGCTCAGTAATGCGATACGGGAAGTCGTGAAGAAGAAAGTCCTCAAACTTCTTCACGCCGGGATAATTTATCTCGTACCACATAACAATTAGGTTAGTCCCATCCAAGTGGTACCCAAGAAAGGAGGAATGACGGTCGTTGAAAACAATAAAAATGAGTTGATCCCACAACGTACCATCATGGGGTGGAGAATGTGCATTGATTACCAAAAACTCAATGCGGCAACAAAGAAAGACTACTTCCCACTGCCTTTCAATGATGAAATGTTAGAGCGATTGACGAAGTATTCTTTCTTCTATTTCCTTGATGGGTATTCAGGGTATCATCAAATTCCTATCCACCCTAATGATCAAAGCAAGACGACTTTCATATGCTCGTATGGAACATACGCTTATCGTCGAATGTCTTTTGGGTTGTGCAATGCACCCACTTCATTCCAATGGTGTATGATGTCTATTTTCTCAGACATGGTTGAAGAAATCATGGATGTTTTCATGGATGACTTTTTGGTCTATGGAAAAACCTTTGACCACTGTCTAGAGAATCTAGACAACGTCTTGCAATGATGCCAAGAAAATGATCTAGTACTCAACTAGGAAAGTGCTATTTCATGGTCCGTGAAGGCATCGTTCTTGGGCACCTTGTGTTCGAGAGGGGGAATGAGGTAGAAAAAGCTAATATTGAGGTCATTAAGCAACTACCACCCCTTATGAATGTGAAAGGAATCTATAGCTTCCTAGGTCATGCAGGGTCCTATAGGCGATTTATCAATGATTTCTCTCAAATCTCTAGACTCCTCATAAACCTGCTAGCTAAGGATGCACCTTTCGAGTTCATAGATGAGTGTTTAGATGCTTTCCACACTCTAAAGAAAGCACTCATCTTAGCGCCAATCATCCAACCACCTGATTGGTCGCAGCCATTCGAGATAATGTGTGATGGTAGTGACTATGCTATTGGTGCATGTTGACGGTAGTTAACAACCTTTATAAACCATCAACATAACATGTATAAGGGCATAAATATGATCACCAACAAAGGTCTAGGGGTATAAACTAACAAATTCCATAAGTTTTGGGATATCTGTGATTTCTGCAGGGTTTATCCAGAAAACCATCAAGGTGGACCTAGATGTCAGAGTTAATTACACTTATCCGTTGTGAAATGGACACTAGAAGGTTTTAGAGGACACCAGAGGACACCGTGCCAAGGCAGACCACGAGTGGCTGCCATGTGGGGCTGGCCAGCCCCACCTGTAGGCCGCCTGGCCCTACTAGCACCCACAAGTCGGTCTTTGTTGCAATGTTGGTTCTCCACTGCCTCATAGGTTACATCTACGCTGTTCTTTCAAGTCAGTTTGATCCGAGGGCTTAGGATTGATGCTCCAGCCTATATATACCAACCTTTGCCACCCCCTTGGGGCATCCCTAGTCATCAAGTCATTTGAGAAGATAGAAACCCTAATCATCCTCAGAGCTCCATCATATTCTAGGGCATAGCTAGTTAGGCTAGGTCTAGAGGGAGGCAAGCATGCTTTGCTTGGATTACCAATCATGTCAAGAGTGTGGTTTGGTATAATCTTTGTATCCCCTCCCTTTTGTATCTCTCATTACTTTTATATGTTTGCTACAATTGTTATGACATTATTATTCATTTTGTTTATGTTCCTAGTTATAATGTTCATCGTCTACTTTGATTTTATGCTTAGTATAGTTGGATTGTCATCATGTTCATGCATAAGTTCATATAGCACTCACTCTAAGGATCCATGGGTGGGTGGTCGACATTGTGTGAGCATGGGGCTTATATGTTGTTTACCTATGGATACACCCTATATTCCGGGTCATGTGGTAGATTACGGATGTGATACTCCTGTTGAGTCTTTTGTAGTCCACTCCCTGGATACAGGTTTACAAGTAGGATGCGGTTATGATGGAAGACAAGCTCTGTTCTTAGTCTTCCTTAGTAATATCCCTTATGTGTAGATATGAAGATGATCTTGGCAATGATTACTAGGTATAATTGCACTAATCAATGTATGCTTTGACTTGTAACTAAGAATGACTTAGGAATTATTTCTCTAATATTCTACCTGACCATACTAATGCCATAGAAAGGAGTACTCTGAGTAATTTATCATTATTATTGATCAATACTTATCATATATATATATATATATATATATATATATATATATATATATATATATATATATATATATATATATATATATATATATATATATATCTTATGAATTACCCCTATTATGAGTAGAACATTGGTTATGGTTTACTTCTCCATCAATTGTATAAGTTATCAATACATGTCTGTGCTGGACCTTCCTTGTGGTAAAAATATAAATAACGATACCTGCAATACTCTCGGGTGAAATGCTACAATGGTATATTATCTATGCGCTTGCAGATTCCTTTTCATTCATACCTATATATTCTTTCTAGTCACATGTAATAATAAAGATCTTCTTAGTGTTATTCTAGTAGTAGTGCTAGGTAGTACCAACAAGCATCTCTAGCATCATCGCAAGGGATGACAACCTAATAAGGTAATGTTAGGAGATATAGGTATATGATGGGTGGCTACTAAAATAAGTGACAAGTTAATAAATACCAACAAGCATTTCTGGCGCCGTTGCCGGGGAAGGTAGCTAGGCAAAGGAAGTATTGATAAACTTATCTTATGATTACTGACACCTCTAACGCCACCTAAGCTAGGTTGTCATCCCCAGCATGGCGCTACATGTGATGGTATTAATAAATGCAAATGCTCCTCTAGAATAAATATGAAATCCGCAAGCGCACAGATAATATCGATGTAGCATTTTAACCGGGAGTAATCCAGGTATTGTTATTTATATTTTTACCACTGGGAAGGGAATGCTAAGGATAATGAGCAATGGGCATCACTACATATGGTAATGGAGAGTATAACCATGTCTTTGTCGATCTTCTCATATAGTGTAAGTGTCATAAGATAATAGTATATATAAATGATAAAGCTTGTGGAACTTGATTAAGCGTTAGTGATGAACCTCCAAGCCTTGAACATCTAGAACCTTATAAGTATCTTTCTAGTAGGATCTCTTGTAGCTATATTTTTATACTTTTATATTTTATACTATGCAAGGAATTTATAAAGAATGATGAACGCATCTTTATTTATTTTTATGCCACCACAGCAACTAGACTTATGGGTTTTATGCCACAAATTTATTTGCATGGGGCTTAGTAGTTTTAGGATGCAATGCAAGACATATTTATCTTCTTTTTCTATGCAGAAATAAACTGTAACTAAACATGCAATTGGGGAAAATAAATATGATGAGGAAAAGTTAAATGCAGAATTGAAAAAGGGAAATATTAATAACTATCAAGTTACCTCTTGGCATGGTGTTCGGTGATTTAAGTCCTCCGAACAGGACCTCTTGTCTGCTCAATCCTTCTGGGGCACCTCAGACGGCTTGAGTGGTGCCACTGGCTGAACCACTTCTTGTGTTGAATCTGAAATTCATTTTACCTTTACTTTCCATACCTGTTTTGTTGGTGAGGTTGACTCTGAGGGAGAAGCTTGCTCTTCTGTCTTGTTTTCTGTGTGATCATCAGTGACTGGGTCACTTTCTCTTGGTGGTATAGCTTCCTCCTCAGGAGATGCATTATCTTTAGGGAATAGATCTTCATGTCCCATTACTTCTCCTTCATAGTCGGCCCAGCCGTCCATAGCTAGCTGGCTCTTCTAGTTACGGGTGTGATGCCTTCTTCTTGATCCATTCTTCTTGGGTTCTTCATCAACTATATAATTATTATTGAAATGGTGGCGTACCTTCTCTAGGGGAAATTGGAAATGAACTTCTCCTGTTGCAACGTAGATGATGGCCTTGGTGGTGCTCAGGAATGGTCTTTCCTAGGATGATGGGTGGATCATACTCATCCTCTCCCATGTCGACGACTAGGAAGTCAGTCGAGATGAAGTGGTCGTCGATCTGAATCGGGACGTCTTTTACTAGTCCTTCCACGAAGCGAAATATTTGGTCCACCTTCTGCAGCTGCGCATAGGTAGGTTTAAAGTGCATAGTACTATATAAATATTCATAAGTTACCTTGGCCATTATGTTGACGCCCGATCCGGTGTCACAGATAGCTTTCTGAAAGGAGCTTTTGTTGATTGTGCACTCTATGGTTGGGACACCTGGGTTGTCCTTCTTGATCAGGTAGGGTGACTTGAGCTGATGATCATGCTCTCTATGGACTGCATTAATCATCCTTACTAACTCCATTTATTGTGGCTTCTTGTTCTTGTTCTTCCAATTGTTCTTCTTCTTTGGCTCGTACGGATGGTGGGGGTGTGCAGGGAACTGTAGCACCCTGTTCTTGAAGAAGAAGGTCTCTCTTTTACCTTTGATGTTAAAGCAGATCTTGGCAGTGTTGGCGTACATGATAGCTCCAGTGGTGTTCAAGAATGGGCGTCCCAAAATGATGGGTGACCTCTCATCACCACCTGTCTCTATTACATGAAGTCTGTAGGGACATATGAGCTATCAACTCATACACAGATGTCTTCTAGGATTTCTTTTATGTAGCATAATGACTGATCTGCAAGTTGCAAGCACATGGTTGTATACAATAAAGGATAATTGAACATTTTGTCATAGATCACCTTAGGCATGATGTTGAAGCTTGCACCGAAGTCACAGATAGCCTCATTGAAGTTTATGCTTCCAATGGAGATCGGGATGACCGGTCTTCCGGGGTCACCCTTCTTGATTGGCAGAGTCTCATTGTTCCATCCTTTGGATATAGGATCACTCCAGTAGCTTCCTGCATTGAATATGTCTACAAGATTTGTAGTTTCTAGATCTTCCGGTTGTCCCGGAATCTTACCTTAGTTAGCAGGTGGGACATCATTTGCAAGTTGTTGCAACTGAGACTTTAGCATCTTATTAAAGCTAAGCTGATTCTTAATTATAGTAGAGAAGTTATCCATCCTATTATTAATTGTTTCTAGCACTTTATCATTGGATTCTAACTTTTTAGACAGGTTGTCCATTAACTTGCCTTGATTAAGCACTAACTCTCCCAAAGGTGGTTGATTGAAATTATTGTAAGAGTTATTACCTTGATAGTTACCTGAGTAGTTACCTAAGTAGTTAGGCCTTTGTTGTTGGTTCTAGCGTTGATTCTATTGAGGACAATAGTAGTAGTTGTTGAGGTAGTTCACATCCGCGTGTAGCTCTGGGCAATTACTGCATGAATGCCTAGTGTCTCCACACTCTTCACAAGTCATGTGAGAATCATGGATGTGCATGACTTCATTCTTCTCGCTGGCTCTCTCATTGAGCCTCTTCATAAGTAAATCCATCTTGGCAGACAACATGTCTACCTCCTTCAGCTGGTGCATACCTCCACCTCTCTTGCGGGTTTGAGTTCTTTTTTTGCTCCAACCCTGGTTGGATGCCATCTTTTCCACAAGAGTGTGGCTTGAGCAATTGTAAGTGATAAGAATGCTCCTCCAGCGATTGCATCCATAGTCTCACGGGTGCTGTTGGTGAGCCCGTGATAGAAGGTCTGCATGAGTAGCCAATTCTCCATTCCATGATGAAGATATTCTAGGATGTAGTCTTGAAAGTGCTCCCATGCTTCTAGGATTGACTCATCATGTTGTTGTTGGAAACTTGATATCTTCCCACGAAGAGCATTAGTCTTGCCCATGGGAAAGAACTTTGCTAGGAAATTGGTGGAGCAGAGTGCCCATGTAGTATTCTTCTCTTTAGTTGCATAGAACCACTGCTTCGCTCTCCCTAAGAGTGAGAATGGGAAGAGCCGAAGTAGTATGGCATCTCTGTGGAGTGGGGACATCCTTGATGGTGAAAGTGTTGTAGATCTCTAGGAAGTGTTGGAGATGAGCACTAGCATCTTCATGTGCCTTCCCATAAAACTGGCTAGCTTGCACCATGTTGATCAACGCCGGCTTGAGCTCGAATGACTTCTCAAAGTCTGCAGCAGGTCCAGTACGGATGTTGTCTGTATTAGGAGCTGAGAACTCACGGAGTGACTTGTTGGCCATGGCATTGAACTCTGGTGTTAAGCTTCAAAATATGCTTGGTTGATCTTCCAACTCAGAAGGTAGATGAAATAATCTCGATTTTCCTCGAAGGGAAAATCCATAGATACAAATTATAATGTGATAGCCCACGAAAGGAACCCATCACATTATCAATTAGCAGATGATATCATAGTCTTACATCATAGAATTACAAGTTACAAAGTTTTACAACACTTGTTAACACACCTATTACATCATAATCTAGCGGAAACTCACGTGTCTTCATCAGAATTGTTGTAGCGCGTCAGTAGGTGAAGGCTCCTCCTCCACGACAATCATCAGAGTTGGCATAGAAAGATAGTGGGCGTAGACTCCATCTTCAAAACCAAACTTGAGCGTAGGAACGAGACCACCTAATCCTTCTAACTTCGTTATTACTGCAAGTCAGGAAAACTGCACACCGCCAGATGTGTGCAGGCCATGGTCAGCACCGATGAGCTTTAGTGGAAAAGAGAAAAAGGGATTTGGCGATCCTAAAATATTTGGCTGTGGGTTTCCTATAATGCATGTATCAATATTTTAATAATAATATAAGTTCATCAAGTTTTAACCCATCTCACACGCATGTTCTCCCATTCCATCACATCTCATCACCTCACCACATCTCATCTCACTCTCTCATCGGCATGGACGACTCCCTCTCATCCATGTCTCAACGGCCAAGGCCAGATCACACACTGAAACCCAGGGAAGGTAGAAGGACTCCTCTCGCTAGTCAAGTGAAGTTGTACTTAGGAAAGGTCCATAGCCGACAAGTCAGCATATGTATCGATCGATCAACCAGAAACTATGCAGAGGTTTACACTACCCACAAGATCACCATCATCGATGATCTGGGCCGTCTAGGCTGATAACAGGCCACCTTCCAACTAGACACGATGCCACCCTATCACTCGAAACTAGGGCCATGTCGGAGTACCTCGTACACCGGCACGCTAAGACTGTGAGATGTAGTACTTGGCCCCTCGGGTACTACGCTGTCTTAGGAGGGTGTGGGCGCTTGACGCCCGTACCTCCCTACACTATCCGCTAACCTCCCAATAGTAGTGGCACCGCACTAGAAAGTCAAATATCCGCCTCGTACCCATTAGAGCGAATGAGAGTGTAAGGCTTCCTAAGACCCGGTCCACAGGACATATCAGTCCTTAGAGTGACTAAGCAGGATATCTTCACAAGGGGTAACCGTTTCTCGCTCGACGAGACACCTGGCACCCCGTGCCATCGCAGCACCTCCCATCCCGGGGCTTCATCCCATGAAGACACTCCACCCCGGGACCTCTCCCTATCACATTGCCCGCCATAGGCATCTCTCATGGCAAATGCCTAGGTAGCGCCCTTCAACAAAACTTGTCCTCACGACTCGTCGTAGATCCTACTTGGTCGACTCAACCCTCACCACACACCCAAGACGCATGCCAAGATCTCTCCATGTTCATTATCAGGTTATTATCAGGTTATCGGCACCTCATGCCTTATCTTATTACGCCTCTCACTCACCAGCATCACATCACAGATATAATGCGAGTAAGAGTAAAGCAGTACATAGTAAGCGAGCATCTAGCCTAACAACGGGTGTGTAGGGGAATAGGTTGCGACAAGGTAATGGTTCACAAGCAATCTACCATGCAACCTATCACAGTTCATTTGCATAAAGTAAAGCACTAGCATCTACATTATTGCATGCCTAATAGGATTCTCTAAAGTAAGGTGTTGCCATGACACCTGCGATGTCAAGGTAGTAGAGGTACAAGTCTCTGTTAGTTGGTGCAGTCGATCGGTACGAGTCTCCACCTCCCAGGTCAGCCCCACTCCACAGGTTCTGCTATCCTCGGCTTTCCTTTCCTCCAACGGTTTCCGGTCCGAACAACGTTACCTCACGAGAGTGTCACACAAGGCAAGAGAACAATCAATACTCTCGAAAAGACCAAGACTCAAAAGAGGCAACACTGAAAGAACACCAGAAGACAACTTGACCCTCTCGACAGATATCGGATCCTTGGGCCAAAAGAACAGGGGTGGTCCTTACTGAGTACAACCTTAAGCCTTAGCCTAGCCAATACTTCCTGAGTCGATCGGTTGACCTATATGGCTTAATTAAAATGGCATTAGCCCTAGCTTATCTTAAGCAAGCACCACGGCTCGTGGCTTTCGATCCGAGCATCATAGAGAGTGATGAGAACCGAGAAGACAACAAGTAGGAGAAGTTCCATTTTTCTCAATCCGTACGCCATTGTAATTGACGAGAACCGAGAGAGGGTGGAATGGGGAGAGAAGAAGAGAAAGAAGAGAGAGGTGGTCTACTTCTTCCAACACACATGCCATGGCAAAATGGCAAGGCATCAGAGAGGAGTGACATGCAAAAGAACACGAACACTCACGCTACCCGTAGGGTACCATGACCTAGGTGCACTAAATGCACTAAGACATCTCTATGGTCTGAGGCGGTGCGGTTGTCACCATGAGAACCATAGAAATGCTACGGTCAACTAAGGCACAAGCATATGAGGGCTTGAGCATGAAGAGCAAAGGACAAAAGAAATGCGGGACTCCCCTTCCTTTGATCCTCACGCCATAGCGACAATGGGAATCAGGGGAATGAAATCAAGAAGCAATAAGCACCAACAAGCAAAGGGCTCAACCCACCTCTTACTAGATCGACGAGGATTGAGAACAAGGGAGGAAAAAGGAAGAACGAAATCTGCACCCCTTTGACCAACTCATCATGGAACAGATGAAGGTTGGAAAGAAAGAGAACATGATCCCATAATCCAAACTCACTCGTAGGGTACCATGACCTATGTGCAACCGGATTGGCACTTTGCAGTTCTGATGGCTCATAGTGGTGCGGTTGTCACCGCTAGATCCAAAAGGAATGCTATGGTCAAGGTGGTACAAACGTACGAGATGGCTAGGATAAACAAGCGAACAAAAGAGCACAAGAGAGCAAGGGGCAAAAGAGGTAGAGCCCGATGGTCATGGCGAGGTGGCCCACGGCCATGAGCTCAACCTACACGAGTTGGCTTCCGGTGGTATACAAAGGTTGTCCCCCTAATTCCAACCCCACTAGAGTAGGTCACGGAGGGCTCAGAGTGTGCAGGTAAGAACTGCGTCGATCATGACAGAGAGCCCATGGTGACCGTATTCTAGGGATGTAGATAGGAGCTAACGCTCGTAATCGGACGAAGTCAACCAGATGAGAAGGAAGGGACCATGCTCGGCATTATGGCCATGGCGAGGCAAACCCGCGATCGCAATGAACGAGCACGTCGCTTCCCCAACTGGGTCAAAGGCACGGTGCACAAAAAGGGCAACACAAACACACAAGAACAAACACAAACGACAACTGGAGTAACACAATTCCATAGCATAAGAGAGACATCATATCATAAGAGATAGACCAGCACGAAGGTACAGCATAGGAACAAGATATATATATATATATATATATATCACATGTATCAAGACAGATCATGTATGAATGTGTATAGATGGCAATGATAGCACGATGTGTGATCAAGTATGAAGGAACAAAGTAATGGAGATTCAAGGGCTTGCTGACGTCATTGATGGCGTTGGTAGGGTTAAAGATTTGACCTTGACGTGGAAGGGTTGTTGTGGTGTGCTCCGGCAAGCAACAGCTTGCTGCTAGCCTACTGCAGCCTACTGCTACACGCTGTGGAGGAGGTCATGGCCCGGTGTCGCAGCTCGGCACAGGGGCAGGAGGCGGTGCTGCTACTACCCGTAGTCGGTGTAGGCGCAGGAACACAGCGAGGATGGTGGAGGCCGGTGGCTCACGGTGGATGGAGTTCGCGGTCACTGCAGGGTTGAGAGTGACATCGCAGCTCTGGATCATGGCAACGAGGTGGCTCAATCGCAGTGACTTGAGGACAAGGCAGAGCGGGGCACTGCTATGGCGCATTTATGGCTAATCAGCGTCGTCCGACGTGGCAGTGATCAGCTTGGTGTCCACGGCCGCAGCTCGGATGAGGCAGCAGAGCCGGTAGCGAACGCCGATTGGTGGTGCAGCACCCCCGGCTAGTGATGGAGACGAAGTAGAGCGCGTCGGGGTGCTGCTAGCCAGCGAGGATGGAGTGGAGCTTGCTGTGGTCGATGAGCGAAGGTGTGCCCTCCCTATAGCAGAGAAGGGCGGTGGCGCAAGGGCTGATCTCAGGCGAGATCAGAGGCTAGGAAGGGAAAGGAAGGAGCTTTTGGGCTCTGGTGACTAACCGGCACATGAGGAGATGACAGTGATGGCCTAGATGAAGACGTGACGAGGATGGAGCAGAGGCTCGTCGTGCACATGGATGGTGGTGGCTCGGGGTCATGCCACCGTGAGGCTAGAAAGCAAGACGGCATGAGCTCAAGGGGGTGTTCAAGATGGCTTTACCTTTGATGTTAAAGCAGATCTTGATAGTGTTGGTGTACATGATAGCTCCAGCAGTGTTCAAGAATGGTCATCCCAAAATGATGGGTGACCTCTCATCACCACCTTTGTTTATTACCACGAAGTCTGTAGGGACATACGAGCCGTCAACTTGTACACAGATGTCTTCTAGGATTTCTTTTGTGTAGCATAATGACTGATCTGCAAGCTGCAAGCACATGGTTGTATACAATAAAGGATAATTGAACATTTTGTCATAGATCACCTTAGTGAAAGTCCTATGTTTGGTGTTGGTAATTAGTGACAATGCCTAAGTACTAATCCTATGCCTAAGTTGTATGTAGCATATGAGGATTAGTACATTCCAAGGTTGGTGGCAAGATGGACATGGTGATCATGATGGCCACACTTTGATTTGGACGCAACCCTATGTGTGATCAAGGCAAAGGTATACGCTTAAGGGTTGTGTTTTAGTAACCAAGACACCTAGTGGGTGTGGTTACATTATAGGATAAGATAGCTGTACTATAAAGAGGGGAATGACGCGGCTATTGAACTCCTAAGTGCCTCTAGGTGTGCATTTCATAATCATACGCATTTGGAAAGAACTAATAAGACCTCGAAAAATGATTGTGAAAATGCTAACACACTCACACATGACGAAGATCACTTGGTGGTGTTAGCACGTTTGCGAAGGCGGTGGAGTTTGAGCGGTAGAGAGGGTTTGGGGTCCTCTCTCCCTCCTGTCGAGCTTGCGAGGCGGGATTCAGGCATTTTCGAGGAGTTGAAATGACTATTTTCCACTACGCCGGAAGTCGGAAAAGAAACGAAGGCGAACGGAGGTCACAGAGGTGACCGGACGCTGAACCAGACGCGGTCATTGCATGACCGAACGCGTCCGGTCAGTGTTCAGTGTCTACGCGTTTTTCAGTTTGATGATCGGACGTGAGGCGCGTCCGGTCACTGATGATCGGACGCGTCTGGTCGTTCAGGGAGCTTACTAGACTCTAACCGGACGCTGGCACTGTTGCATCTGGTCATGTTTCTTCAGCGCGTCCGGTCACTGTTTCGTTGAGCGCTGCTCAGGCGACCAGCGCATCCGGTCTGTGCGATGAGCACATCCGGTTGTTGCTTCGCAGTTAGCCGTTAGGCGACCAGCGCGTCCAGTCAGTTGGACCAGCGCGTCCGGTCAGTGTGACCAGCGCGTCTGGTCAGTTGGACTAGCGCGTTCGGTCAGCGCGATTTTGGCTATTTAAGTTTCTAACGGCTATATTCGAAGGGGTACGTCTATAAATACTCGTTGGCCGGCTCAAGGCTCCATCTCTCGAACATTTGACATACTTGTGAGAACTTTGAGCTAAGCAACTCCCCTCCCACTCATCTCTCTTGCTTCTTTACATATTCGAAGTGAGATTGAGTGATCCAAGTGCATTTGCATTGTAAGATTGCATCTAGTTGGCACTTGGTGGTTGATTTGCTGCGGGATTCTTGTTTCACTTGGTGGTTGCCACCACCTAGATGGCTTGGAGCAGCTTGGAGGCATTGGCAAGAGTTGGTGATTATTCTTGGCCACCTCTGATGATTGTGAGGGGTTTGTGCCTACCTCAGCGAAGCGCCAAAGGCAACATTAGTGAATTGCTCGTGTCATTTGTAAGTGATAAGAATGCTCCTCTAGCGGTAGCATCCATAGTCTCACGGGTGTTATTGGTGAGCCCGTGATAGAAGGTCTGCATGAGTAACCAATTCTCCATTCCATGATGAGGATATTCTAGGATGTAGTCTTGAAAGTGCTCCCATGCTTCTAGGATTGACTCATCATATTGCTGTTGAAAACTTGATGTATTCCCACGAAGAGCATTGGTCTTGCCCATGAGAAAGAACTTCGCTAGGAAATTGGGGAGCAGAGTGTCCATGTTGTATTCTTCTCTTTAGTTGCATAGAACCTCTGCTTTGCTCTCCCCAAGAGTGAGAATGGGAAGAGGCGAAGTAGTATGTCATCTCTAGGGACATCCTTGATGGTGAAAGTGCTACAGATATCCAGGAAGTGTTGGAGATGAGCACTAGCATCTTCCTGTGCCTTCCCACAAAACTGGCTAGCTTGCACCATGTTGATAAGCGCTAGCTTGAGCTCGAATGACCTCTCAATGAAGTAGTATGTCATCTCTAGGGACATCCTTGATGGTGAAAGTGCTACAAATATCCAGGAAGTGTTGGAGATGAGCACTAGCATCTTCCTGTGCCTTCCCACAAAACTGGCTAGCTTGCACCATGTTGATAAGCGCTGGCTTGAGCTCGAATGACCTATCAATGTCTGCAGCAGGTCCAGTACATATGTTGTCTATAGGGGAGCTGAAAACTCATGGAGTGACTTCTTGGCCATGGCGTCGAACTCTGGTGTTAAGCTTCAAAATATGCTTGGTTGATCTTCCAACTCAGAAGGTAGAACCTCAAGCTGAGATGATGATGATGTTGCTATTGCGGCTCGAACTTTCTTTAGCTTGGCTCTCATCATTCTGATTAATGCTTCTAGATTATCGATGAAATTATCTGGAAGGTCAAACCTGTTCATAGATTACCCTGTATATGATATATAAATAGACAGGAGACAAGGGTAAGGCTGTATGAGTAGAGAAGGATGATGGTTTCTCAATCTCATTAGTGGATGCAAGTGATAGCTCACTATCCTTTTAATAGCTAATCAACCTTCCCCGTCAACGGCGCCAAAAATGCTTGTTGACACCTCTAACGCCACCTAAGCTAGGTTGTCATCTCCAGCATGGCGCCAGAGGTGCTAGTATTAATAAATGCAAATGCTCCCCTAGAATAAATATGAAATCTGCAAGCGCACAGATAACACCAATGTAGCATTTTAATCGGGAGTAATCCAGGTATCATTATTTATATTTTTACTACTGGGAAGGAAATGCTAAGGATAATGAGCAATGAGCATCACTGCATGTGGTAATGGAGAGTATAACCATGTCTTTATTGATCTTCTCATACAGGGTAAGTGTCACAAGATAATAGTATATATAAATGATAAAGAATAACTGATAAGCACATAGCCACATAATAAATGATAAACATCTCAATAGATTACTCTAAGCTTATAGCACTAGCATGGATTAGGATGAACTACAAGGATAAATCCTAAGTTATTCTAACTATAAGGTCAAAGCATACAATGATTAGTGCAATTACACTTGGCAATCATAGCAAGAAAAGGTTATATCTACGCATAGTGATATTACGAAGGAAGATGAAGAACATAGCAATCACTTCCCTATAATAGTTATGTTATGCCTGCCCTATACTCAGGAGGTGGACTACGAATAACTCAACAGGACTGTCACTTCTGCGATCTACCACACGGTCTGGAATATAGGGTGCAATCACAGGAAAATACGGTATAGGCACCACGCCTACACAATATTGACCACTCACCCATGGTACCAATGAGCAAGTGCTATATGATCCTATACTTAAATATAATTCTAATCTAACTATGCCAAGCATATAATCAAAGTAGACTAAGAACAATATAATTGAGAACATAATCAAATAGAGCAAAGTCATATCCAATATGATAGAATAGACTAAAGTCATATTCATACAAATGATAAACTAGATAAATAATACAAGAACATATATAAAAGTAGAAGAGAATTACCAAGTATTTCTCTTGATAGATTCAGAAACCAAGCGATGCTTGCCTCCTTCTAGTACTAATCCTATGTAGCTATGCTAAACTATAGAGATCTAATTGAGATGATGGCTCTAGGGCTTCGTGTGGGCCTCCTTTGGTTGTTTCCTGATAACCCCCTGCAGAAATAGACATTCACCAAAACTCATGGAATTCTGCTAGTGTAACCCCTATATCTAGATAGTAATTATGTTTTAGGTCCTTTTTTATGCTATGTTGATAGTTAAAAATGATACTTATCTATTGTCAACAATGATGTGATTGAAATAACCATTGACCTCAAGTCAAACAGGCTTACCCTTCTTTTGTCTACTTGTGTATTTTATGCAGGGTAATGTATGACCGGTTTTGATCTTCTGACAAATTACATTAACGATCCAGAAGCATTACTTAAGATAACTAAGGCTAAACTTAAGAAAGTTTCAGCTTTAGAGTCAGAAGACAAACAGATAAGGCAAAGCTTAACACCAGAATTTAAAGCCATGGCTGACAAGACTCTTCATGAATTCTCTGCTCAACTACCGCCAACATTCATACTGGACCAACAGTCAATGTTGGGGACAATGGATTCAAGCTCAAGCTGGCTCTTATCAACATGATGCAAGCTAGCCAGTTTTGTGGAAAGGCACATGAAGATGCAGGTGCTCATCTCCAACACTTCCTAGAGATTTGTAGCACTTTCACCATCAAAGGAGTTACCAATGACGCCATACTACTCCGCCTTTTTGAATTCTCACTCTTGGGGAAGGCGAAGCAATGGTTCTACGCCAATAAAGATTGAAACACTACATGGGATAACTACTCCATTGTCTTCCTAGCAAAGTCTTTTCCATAAGCAAGACTAATGCTCTGTGTAGGAGAATTTCAAGTTTTCAGCAGCAACATGATGAATCTGTCCCTGAGGCATGGGAACACATTCAAAACTACATATTAGAATATCCTTATCATGGGATGGAGAATTGGCTACTCATGCAGACATTCTACCATGGGTTGAACAATAGTACCCCATGAGACTATGGATGCTGCTGTTGGAGGTGCATTCTTGTCACTTACACTTCCAGCTGCAACTGCTCTCGTAGAGAAGATGGCCTCCAACCAAGGTTGGAATGAAGAACATGTTCAGACCTGCAAGAGAGATGGAGGTATGCATCAACTCAAGGAGGTAGACATGCTGTCTGCCAAAATGAACCTGTTAATGAAGAAGCTCGAAGATCGACCTAATGAGAAGCAAGAAGTCATGCACATTCATGATTCTCGTATGACATGTGAAGTATTTGGAAATACTGGGCATTTAGGGAACAACTGCCCTAAAGCCCAAGAAGATGTGAACTTTGTCAATAACAACTACTTTTGCCCTCAACAGAATCAAAGATGGAACCAGCAATAGAGGCCAAGCTACCAAGGTAATCCTCAAGGTAATAGTTATAATAATTTCAATCAACCACCCTTGAGAGAATTGATTTCTGGCCAAGCTAAACTGATGGAGGGTTTATCTAAGAAGTTAGCTTCTAATGATAGGATCTTAGAAAATATAAATAATAGAATGGATAACCTCTCCTCTGCATTAAGAACCAGCATAGCTTTAATAAAATGATAGAACCACAAATAGCTTAGCTGGTGGCTACTGCTCCTCCGACCAACAAATGTAAGATTTTGGGCAACCAGAAGATCTTGAAACTGCAAATCTTGTCAATAGTCACAATGTAGCTTACTACTACACGGAGCCATCAGAGGGAAGGTGGATAGATTATTCACTACCTAACAAGAAAGGTGATCTAGGGAGACCTATCATCCCCATAGCTATTGGACCTCACATTTTCCAAAAAGTTGTCTATGACTTTGGCACAAGTGTCAACATCATGCCTAAGGTAATTTATGAGAAAATTTTAGGAGATCCTTTGTTGTACACAAATATGTATTTATAGCTTGCAGATCAGTCACTCTACTACCCTAAGTGAGTTCTTGAAGATGCTATTGTTCGAGTGAGACAATCATATGTTCCTATAGACTTTGTAGTTTTAGAAACAGGTGGAGATGAAAGGGCACCCATCATCTTGAGCCGACCTTTCCTGAGCACCGCAAAAGTCGTCATCTACATGGATAGTGCTAAGATCTACTTCACAGTCAAGGATAAAAAGGAGAAGTTCTCTTTCAAGAACCATATTTTGCAATCTCCTAGTCATCCACAAAAGGCGTACCTACCTGAAGAGATAGCAGTGACCAAGAAGAAGAAGAACTGGAGAAGGAGAGAGAATAAGGCTAGACAGTCACAAGAAGAAGCAGTCAATATGATCAACACACTGTGATCTGAGTATGCCCACCTCCTCGCTTCACCATACCTTGCCAAGAGGGATGATCCTAGTGTACCAACGATCGAGTGTACCATTGGACAAAGAATCTTCCACAACACCTTCTACGACATTGGATCAGGTGTCAATATAATGTCCAAGGTAACGTATGAATATTTATTTGGTGATGAACCTTTGTTCCCTACATATATGCAATTGCAGATGGTGGATCAATCAATCCAATTTTTGGAGGGGATAGCTAAAGATGTTATGGTAAGAATACACGACCAGTTTGCCCCTACTGATTTCATGGTTCTAGACATGGGAGAAGAAGAAGATGATACACCCATTATCCTGAGAAGACTGTTCATCAACACTACCAATGCAATCATCTACGTCAGATCTAAATAAATCCACTTCTAATTCCCTAGAGAAAAGGTATGCTGTAATTTCAATAGTTACACTACTTATGAACAGCCAAAGAAGAGCCGCTCCAGGACGAGATGTCAATCATCCTGTAGTTAAAGGAACCAACCCCTATAGAATGAATAGGAGGAAGATAAAGAACCTAAAGAACCTATGAAAGATGAACTTACTTTGCATAAGTCAAGCCCACAGTCCAAGTAGGTATAGAAAAAGAAGGTAGCGTCATCAGAGTCACCATCACAAGAGGTGTAGCCATCAGGGTCTCCATCACCAACACCGGATGATGCACCCAAAGAATAAAGAACTTTTCTCCAGCCAAGTCCTGTCTAGAAGACTTAAAAAATCCAGACCCTCACCGTGAGGTAACATCAGTAGTTATCCATATTTACTTTCTAAGCATTGCATAAATTATTTTTTTACTTTAGCATATTTACTTTTCTGCAATTGCATTGCATTAATAAAAGAAAAATAAAAAGTTTCATTACTGCATATTATCATCCTAAGCCTGATGTGAACAAATCTACGGTGTGTAAACACCCACGGAAATATTCACTGTGGTGGCATAAAAAATATAGATAAAATATATAAAACATACCATGCATGCATGTTTTCTTTTTTGTATTATAAAACCTAGAAAATCCAAAAATATTAAATAGACATCCTGCTAAAATTCTGCTAGTAGAAAATCTGTCTAAACTCACAAGAGCAACTAAACTCCCAATGGCTGACCGCTTATCCTAATCCGTTCCACGAGTTTTGGTGTTCTTATTGGAATATTTTGCAGGATGGTGCATGAGATGAAGAGAAAGTTCACTCAGCTATAGTCATCTCGCTCCACCCATGGATGAGAAGGACATCTACTGGCAAACCCACTCTAAAAAAGATCAATCAACTTCAACATTCGACCACGATAACATCTAGCTTGGGAGAGGAGTATCCCCCGTGTATTTAGATAAGTATTTCTTTCCCTTTTGTTTTACTATTAGTGAGTTTGCTCCCTAAAAAGATGCATAACAATCTAAAACAAAATAAAAACTTATTTTAGCTAGTTATATATATTTTTTGGTAAGGTGTGATCTTAAATCTTGAAAACAAAATAAAAAGTGTCTAGTTTTCTATTTTTAAGAGCTGAATGAATAAAAAGGACGCTGAAGATAATCTCTTATAATGGAAATGATGAATAGTTTCTCTGTTGTAATTCCTTTCAAGTACCTAGTTTTTAGCCTTGAATTCTCTCGAGTTCTGGATACGACTGTTTTGATATAAGGATTTACTCTGAACTTGAAATTCGTGGGTAGCATATGCTTGATATAAGTCTAGGTAATTAACGAATATGATATGAGAAGGTCTGAGCTATTGTTTATCTTGTTCTAAGTGACACTAGAGTTCTAGAGATTTATCTTTTGAAAACATAAAAATTTACATGATGAGTTCCTTGTATGACAAAGCTTGAATTCCTACCAAAGCAATGTATGATTTTTAGATTAGGAAAACTTCCACATATATGCTGCTTGCTTTTTCATTGAGGTCAGTCAAGCTTTGTTGACCCTTATGAGAGGTTTGTCATGCTCTTAAAATCAAGATCACATACACACCACCCATATATGCACTACTCCTACACTCGGGGTAGGTGCAAAAACATGTCATTCCATCTAGATCCACCCAAAAAATGTTTTACTCCTACGTTAGGAATAAACACCAAAAGTGAGATGAATAACATAGCCCCTATTCTCTCACAAAAACATTTCCATGTTCCAAAAAGAGAGATATGTTTTTAAGGAGCATAGTAGAATTAGGTTAGCCACCATATATATCCACCATATATCCACACAAATGCACATCTTGATTTGATTGTATGACTTAACTCTCTTTGGACCTGAGGTTTGACTTTACAATATATGTATTGCAAGTATGCTCTTTCATATTTTCTCCATTCCTATAAGTTCCACATAAGCCTTAGTTGTAGGAAGAGAAAGGCATAACATCATTATTGCCTTGGGAGCGGAAAAGTCAAGTGCTCACTAACCGGGAGTGATGACGATTCGAATCGAGTTCCTATCCAGTTGAAGGGGTATTTCTAACACTCACCGCACATGCCCTTGCCAGGGTCACACAAGCCACCTTTTGGTACAATTCAGGAGTTGTGGGTTCAACTGATGCCGCATCCCCAAGGGCGACACTCTGCTAGGTGATAGGGACTCTAACCCCCCCCCTTGGTCTCATGCTAATGTCCCCAAGCACATTCTTACTTCCTCCAAGATCCGACCTACCCTTCGATTCCCGACCTGAACTGTATTACTCGGCTTTGCGGTCACAACGGCTTATCCGGCCAACTAAGTGTTAGACTGCGTTCAACATGACTCAAGGATGTATAGCGAATCGGTCCTTAAATGACTCAGACGGGCATAGCTTCGCACCCAAGACGTGAAGTGTCTTGCGGCTGCACTATCGAACTCCTGCCCGGTCTAAATTTCATTTTCAAGCATGGTTCCATCCACGATAGCCAACATAGTCACTCGTGACCCCACCTCACCTAAATCTCGCGGATGATCGGAAATCATCCGACTTCTACCGCACTAAGCAGGGCTAAGCATTGACACGTGCCTAAACTTAAATTGGGATTCAAGTTATATATCTAGACAAGGTAGATATAATGCAACGAGTGTTTTCAATCAACTCCTACAACTTAATACAGTAAACAAGTAAAAGTACTCAATTATATGTGTATACAAAAGATGGGTTAGCATGCACCGGGGTTTGCCTTTTAGGAAAGAGGAAGGGCGGTGGTCCGGGCACTCAGGTAGCTCGTCTTCGGGAACTCCTTCGCCAATTGGCACCTCGGCCTCCTCCGGCTGCTCCTGATCCTTCAAAAGTGCTCCCTCGAATTCTAGAAGCATCACTCCCTCTGGTACACCTATTTCATGAATGCACAATAAATCTCATGGATACATAAGAAGGAATGCAACATGCTCGGAATGAAATATAACTACAACAACACTAGTGCTCTACTCAAATCACTTTACACATGTGCATATTTCTTCTCTGGTGGAGAAGTACTTGCCTAATCTACACAACCTAATGTACAATTGTTCTTCCTCAGCTAGGGGCCTAACACCTAACAATCAACAAGAACAACATTACTTAAGCTTATCACAAACCTAAGCATAATACAACACAACATAAATCTAGACAGCAGATAAGTACTTTAACCATAACTAGAGATCCAAAAATCCAAACGATATGATACAAGACAATCTGAAAAGCTTATAACATGCTCTACAATTCATTTTCAGACCTCAAGACTTGATTCCTAAGTTTACCTAGTCGAATTTCCAAAGTTTCAGAACTCTGCCCTATCCAAACATAGAACAACCATTTCTGGACAGTTACTTAAAACCACTGTAACTCCTAAACTACTAGGCCAAATGCCACCAATTTTTGACACAAGCTAGTCTAACAACTTTACTACCACTTTGGTATTCACAAGATTCCCAGCAAACACCTTTTTCAAGGCATAAGCCCAAAAATGCTACCAGTTATCCAGAAAACCTAGAAATATGAAAATTAAATATTTACTCATATGTCAAACTACCCCTATGACCAAACTAATGACACTACTAGGTCACACATGACATGAAACCACCAGAAAGTAAGGTATGTTCACCTAAGTCATTTATTGTAATCCCTTTCTTAATTTAATTAATTAATTAAGTGGGGAATTAAAATTATATGAAAACTACTCATAAAATTCTACAAAAATTATAGGGAACTCTATACCTTATCAAGAGGCTACTGTAAAATTTTGAGCCAAAGTTATTCACAGAAACTCCCTACACAAAATTCACAAGCCAGAAAGGCTGATTTGTTTGCATAATTAACAAATCATAAAGAAAAGTGTCAAACAACAGAACAAATATTTTTCTTAGTAACCTTAGGGTACCAGGACACTCTACATAAAATTTCATGAGCATTGCACATACAAAACAATTACGAAAATTCATTCAAGTATCTCCTAATATAAAATGACAACATCATAACTTGAAAACTACTAAAGCAATAGCATCCAAATTTTTACCAGAGCTAGCATAGACATGAAATAGCACAATCACCAAATTTCATAATTTTTGGAGCACTAGAACTCATGTTATCAAATTAACAAGGTTGCATCTATTTTCAAACACATTTCAAACATCTATTTTTATCTTCTAGAAAATAAACAGCACATATACATTTGATATTTTTCCTAAATACTACACTTTATCTAAAACTAAACACAATTGGAATCGCCTCATTTGGATCTATATTGCTTGAGATATGAAATTTATAAAATAGCATAAAAATCTGTGAAAAGAATAAAAGGAAAAACAAAAATGGAAACCAAAACCGGCCATCGGGCCGGCCCGCTAGGCCTGCCCGGCCCGCGGTGAATCCTGCCCACGCGAGTGCGCCGACAGCTAGGTCCCACGTGTCAGGGACACGGTGAAAGGGGAGCGAGGCCGCCGAACTCTGGCGAGCTTAAGCTCGTCGGTGATGGCTTCACCAGCGAAACGAAGTGTACCGACACGTGCTCCTTGACCTCCCGCATCCACTGACCCTCACCTTGTGAACACTACAAGGCCCTAGCGGCGATGGCCATGGCGACGGTGGCTCGGTGGTGGTGCGTGGTGGTGCGCCGGCGAGCTCCGACCACTAGATGGCCAGCTAAGGGGTGCATTAGCTCCCTGGAGCCTTGGCAGACCTAACGAGGCTACTAGTGAGGACTATGGTGAAGTGGAGGAGTGTGGCCGCGTGCGAGCATCAGCGGCGGCCATGTCACGGCATGACGGAAGCACCAGGCCTAGTAACATCATCATGTGAGCAGCAAGGCGAGAAGGGGAATGTGGGACAAGGGTCAAATGAGAGGGAAGAGCGCTCGGCAGCACTGGCCACGGAGGACCGCAAGAGCGACGGTGCCCTAGTGAGCTCTGAGTGGGGAAAAGTCGGCAATGTGCCCTTACCTCCACGTGATTGGCTCAAGTAAGGAGTGGAGGAGGTAGAGGGCAGCGTGTTGAAGCTTCGGACAAAGGAGACTGGGCAATGTTGCGATGACACAGTCGGACAAGCTTGCCGAAGTGTCACGACAGGGAGGGGGACGACGTTTTCCGCCTCAAGCGCACGCGAGGAAGGGAATGGAAGGGCAAGGTCTGGACGGTAGCAGGGACACTCCTCTACGCGTTGAGCAGCTAGCCAAGATGCCAGGTCATGTGCACGTGCATGGAGGACACACGGTGGCGATGGCCTGAAGCTTTCAGCCACACAGTGCTCTGAATGTCTGAATTGATGCCGAAAACGGTGACTGACAGGGCAATTTTGTTGCTGATTATCTCCTAAACTAGCTTGATTTAGTGGTAGGTGATAACAGAAGATTTGTAGAGCTACAGAAGTACTCCAACTTTGTCAATTGGATCTTGGTCTGATTCAGCATGGTTTACGAGTTGCATGGCTCCAAAGTAGGGTACAGCGAAACTGTAAACTTCAATTTCAGACTTAGAAATTTTCTAAGTGTTGGGCAGCCCCTCAAACTGACTTGTGGGCCACTTTTGAGCATGTTCTGGTCATTTTCATGAGATGTCCATATTAGAACTTTTGTTCCTTATGAAATTCTCTACAACTTTGATAAAGGGTGCTCCTCCATGCAAGATCTCTAAGCTATACTTTCTAAATAGTCAAACTAGATCATTCTAGTGGTCAAGACTGGATCAACATCACATAGGAGGGCATTTTGGTCATTTTGGTCAATATGAACATTGTTCCACTAATGATCCTAAGTGTGATTAAGGTACTATAGGACATAATTGACCACTGTACACTTTGGTTACACCCACTTCCAATTATCACATAAGTTGGAACAAACAAAACAAGCATTTTAACTAAATGTTGCCACACCATGTTGCATATATATGTTGCACTACTCATATTTCATAAGCTACCACCTTTGAAACAAACTTAGTAAAGTATGTTGCACACCCTTGTTACAAGCCAAACAATTGAATAAAGAATGAAATGATGCTCATGCTTATGAAATGCAGGTGCAAATTTTGGAAGCCAAACACCTGGGGTGTTACAGCCTATATATTCTTTCTAGTCACATGAAATAATAAAGAACTTCTTAGTGTTATTATAGTTGTAATGCTAGGTAGTACCAACAAGCATCTCTGGCATCATCACTAGGGATGACAACCTAGTATGGTAATGTTAGGAGATATAGGTATACAATAGGCGACTACTAAAACAAGTGACAAGTTAATAAATACCAATAGTGTGGTCCTTGGCCAAACCAAAGATAAGAAGGATCACGCAATCGCTTACGCTAGCAAAATGCTGACAGGAGCCCGACTTAACTATGCTACCACATAAAAAGAGCTCTTAGAAGTCACTTTTGCTATTGACAAGTTTAGGTCTTACTTGCCGAGTGCAAAAGTCATTGTTTACACTGATCACGCTACACTCAAATACTTGCTCACTAAGAAAGACGCTAAACCTAGACTAATAAGATGGATTCTCTTACTCCAAGAATTTGACCTTGAAATAAAAGATAAAAAGGGAGTAGAGAACACTATTGCTGATCATCTATCGCGTATGCAAGTCACTAGCATGCAGAAACTACCAATGACATGCTACTAAAGGAGACAGATTCAAACACGTGGTACGCAAACATCATGAACTTCATGGTCGCATGATACATACCACTAGGCAAAAACAGGAGAAAGCTGCAAGCTAAGAGCTGACGTCACCTTTAGGATGACCCATACCAGTACAGGGTATGCTCTAACAGCCTATTGAGGAGATGCGTACCAATGGTGAAAGGCTTGCAAATCATCGAGAAATGCCATGCAACACCGTATGGAGGCCATTACGGAGTATTATGCACACAAGCCAAAATCTGGCAGTGCAGATTCATCTGGCCGACAATGTACAAAGACACTAAAGAATTCATTCAAAGGTGTCAAAAGTGTCCGCTGCAAGGTGGCATCACTGCTCGCAAAGCCATGCCCCTCCACTACAACTTACAAGTGGAGATATTTGATGTTTGGGGCATTGACTTCCTGGGGCCATTCCAAAAGTCCCATGATAGCGAGTATATCCTTATTGCCATGAACTACTTATCCAAATGGGTGGAAGCACTGCCATGCAGAGCTACTGACGCCAAGCACGCAAGGAAGATGTTTCATGAAGTGATTTTCCCTTACTTTGGAACACCAAGGATGGTGATAAGTGATGGGGAATCTCAATTCACTGACAAAACATTCAGAACCTTTGTAAAAGAGCTTGGAGCAAAGCACAACATTGCAACCCCTGCCATCCTCAAACAAGTGGTTAGGCAGAGACTTCCAATAAATAAATCTAAAATATCCTGCAGAAGACAGTCAATACAATGGAGAAGGGATGGAAAGACAAGCTACCTGATGCACTTTGGGCATATAGGACAGCTTGTAAAACACTCATCGACATATTGCCATTCTAGCTCGTTTATGAAAAAAGTTGTCATTTACTAGTTGAGCTTGAGCATAAAGCTCACTGGGCTATAAAGAGCTAGAACATGGATGTGAAGCTAGCTAGCAAAAATAGATAAAAACAAATTGCTGAGCTAGAAGAATGATGAGAGAAGGCTCATCATAGTGCCAAGCTCTACAAAGAAAGAACCAAGAGATGGCACGATCATCGAATCCAACAAAAAGAGTTCAAGGAGGGAGACAAGGTTCTGCTATTCAACTCCCGAGTCAAGATCTTCGGTGAAGGAAAACTACGCAGCAATTAGCAAGGATCATACACCGTCATCAACACATCGCCACATGGCGTGATCACCATCCAAGATGATGACGGTAACATTTTTAAAGTCAACGGTCAACAATTAAAAGTTTTCCTAGAGCCTTCCCATATCACTAACCAAGAAATATATAGAATAGAATTAATTGCTTTTGATAAATTCATTCAAAATTTATGAAAATTCAAAAATGCTTCTAACATATTCTTTACATTTAATTTAAAATTTAAACATTATTTTGTTAATTACTTTTATACCCACACTAAGATAGCTTAGGATTCTTGCTTATTTCACTGTATTCCTGCTGATCACATGGCATCTCCATTCATGAACATAAATCATGTGAATAACACTTGAGAATATCCCTTGATTCATCATAATCATGTGTATATCTTGTTCTATCACTCACTGATACACAGCATCACCATAATGCCATACCCCTGGCTCTACTGTCCCCCATCCTTCGCGCATCCTTCTCTGATGCTGTGTGTCAAGCAAATCCGATGGTATGGCAGTACGGTGATGTTGTTTCCTTCATGGTAGAGGCCCAAACACCTATATAAACCACCCTAAGCCTCTCCCTCTCTTCACACCAAGCACAAAGCTTTCTTCTCTCTATTGATGGTCACTAAATGCCTATTTTGACCATCAACATTGCACCAAACATGGGAGGAAACAACAACTTAAGTAATGATTTATGTTTATAATTCACCTATTTCCACTTGTACATGGAGATCTTTGCTCACGCAGGAAAACTATACAAAATTGTCAAATATCAAGCAATAGAAGGCAAGTGGACGTGGCAGGGGGGTCTGGGCCCACTTGGTGGCGCCGGCCGGCTCGACTTGGCACCGCTCGGCACCCCTTGGCTTCCTGCCACGTCACTGATTCACCCCAAGTGCAAGAAACACACTCCTAAGCTTCCTCCACCGTTGATTCCAAGTCGATGCACGATCAAGGGCAGAAAAGAGGCATCACACGGATTGCCGACTCACCATCTAGTATGTTAGGTGCTCAAATGGACAAATCACATTCATACACACACTCTACTACACCTCTAGGGGCCCCACACCTCAATAGTGCCCTGTTGGCCGGTGCCCTACCCCTATCGCCCGGCACCCCACTTTCACTCCACCGCCTCCCCTTTGGACACATGCAAGGAAACACACTTGAGAGCAATCCTATGCATCAGTTTAAGGCAGTTCAAGATTGATTTGATGCAAGGGCAAGGAGAAGGTGTCACCTGAATCGATGACATGGTGTTGGAGTAGCCCCTACTCTACCTTAGGCTATAAATAGGACCCTCACCCCTCACTTGTAATACACCATAAGAGAAGCTCTCTCTACTCTCTCAAGATGTAGAAGTAGAATAGTGAGTTGGGCGCTGGGGAGAGTTGGGCTATGCTCGGGTTCCAGAGGATGGCTATGCTCGAGTTTCGGAGGAGTCCTCAGAGGTCTGGTATGCTCTTGTATCTTTCCTTTGTAAGATTCATGCTTTAATATAGTTATCTTTCTCTATTTACTTGTATGCCTTTCATGTTTATCTAGTTCATGCCTTAGTTGTTTAGCTAAGTGTAGTTAGCATAGTTGTATCTCACCTTAGCATAGGATCTCTGCTTGTATTGAGTGCTCTAGTTATAGATCATGACTAGAGTAGTAATCATTAGGGTAGACTTAGTGTCTAGGCTAGTGTTTACCTGAGTTTGTTCCCAATCCCACAGACAGTTGTGATAGCCCTAGAGGTGACGGCTCTATAAGGCCTTTGCACCGGATTGGTGTTATCATAGAGCTTTTTGGCAGCCTTGCCCCGACCACTCTTTCTCACCTCATTCGAGGGTCTGAAAGGTACTGTTGCTCCAAAATGCTATTGTGTGATCACTATGTTTTACCCATTCATCAATTATCCCCTATGATGTGTACTAGAATAGAACCATAATCATAGAGAAGTGCATAGGAACCTTGTACTCCCCCTCTATCCTCTCACCATTGAATTCTCCTGTCTGTGTCATTATCCATATTCTTATCATATATCACTTACCCCCACTTTAATCTAGTCGATATACTAGTTAGTAGATACATGATGGTTAACCATCACCTTCTTTACCATTGCTTCTCTATGGCAGAATTGCCTGAATCATATGGCCCACATGTGCCTATCATTGTCTCCCAGACTTCTGATAGCTACACAAGCAAGTCAGACAACTCCAGTAGTCTGTCGGGTATCCTTGAGGAAAACACAAATCATCCACTTTCTTCTTTCAAGCAGGATCCATTATAGAAGACATTGCAGTATTACAACAATTGTATAATAAAACACTATTACATCAGAGTAAATAGCAGAAGTCTTATAACCATAAGTTTACAATTAATCCATACATTGATTACAACATATAAACTTTAGCCAAATCAGGCAGTAGGGTAGCATGATAGGTCCTACTAATAACACACAAGAGAGATTCACCCTGCCCAAGGGTGCACAACAAACTCTTCTATTACTGGCTCTCTTCCTATAACAAGGGTTTAACAAAACCTGAGTATAAAAATACACAACAAGACTTAACCGATGAAAAGAAAAGACTCCAAGGGTATGCAGGCTTAAGGGGAATCAAGGTAAGTCTGTAGCAAGAATCAAGGTTAACTTTTGCAGAAAAACTTACTACAGGTGGATCCTTACTTTCAATGTTTTAGCTCAAGTCAAATAATTATGAGTCTCTCATTTGCACCTACTCTAATTCAACCACTTCATTAACCACATCACCTCATGATCATACAACTATGGTTCCAATGTATTAACTACGATGCAGTTCAGTTGACTGAGTCTTCTTCACCGAGAAGCTGCGGTGATTCGAATCAGTTTGGCCTAGCTAGGGTTTCCTTACCACACGACATATGTAGTTCCCAGTCTTAGACCTACATATATCAACCCTCATTCAAATCCTCCAAAACCTAAACTAATTTGTGCTACCTAAGAGCACAGTACTCCACCTCTCTGTGTCGTTTGTCCCTGATGGATTCACAGGATGGGTACATGCTACTCTCACCATCTCCACAATCCTAATGTGTAGTTGTCTTTTCAAGTGATAGAATAACCGAGGTATCGGGCTTACCGGAGTATGAGGCCAGTACTACAGGTCATGATCACAAGCGGCCCTACAACGATCGGTCCTTAATCGACACAGGCGAAGCACTATGTCAAGACTCCATTCTTAACATAAGCAAAGGGTCCGCCCAGTCTCCAATTAATTTTATGATCATTATTAATTCTTAGGGACAACCCTGAGAACAGAATCAACATCTTGTAGCTCAACTTTTAACAACTAAGCATGGCTAGGCATCATTAAACTAATCATAACTAAATAGGGTGACAAGGATAAGTATTTGATAAATAAGGAAGGCATGCAGCAATGGTATATCAATCAACTCCTACTTACTTAAATGCAATAGGCATAAGACTTATGTGAATAACATTTATAAAATACAAGGGAATGGTTTATGCTTTGGGGCTTGCCTTTGGTGTCAAGGTTGTTAGTCACTTCAGAAAACCACAACAAGATAACCAACTTCCACTGACAAGAACTCCACTCCAGGACTAGCTCAACAACAGAGATCCACTCTCAAATCACTATACGTAAGTAAGGATACATGCTTTAGAATGATGATGTGCTAAACATGGATTAAAGTGATTAACAAGATTAATTAACTTGAGTACAACTTTCCTTCGCTAATTAACTGGGTTAATTATTCACAAAGCAATGTTGTTATTTATTATTAACAAGTTAACCATGAATACACAACCATGTAAAGTATTGCTAAGGAATAGCAAGGTTTTCATTTTTCAAGGTCCTCAATCAACCCCAAATTACACTCAACTTATTTAAATGATTTATAAGAATCATTTTTGGTATTTTTATTAATCCATAAAAGGCGTTTAAATTAAGTAATGATTTTATTTTTATCTGACAGTACCAAACTTTTTGTGAAGGTTGATTTAAGCATAAAAAGCACATATATAAAATTTCATGGTTTTTGGATAATTATTTTATTCTAGAAAAATCATGGAAGATGCATTTATTAATTAAAAGAGGTAATTTTAGACATAGCAAAACTATTGATTTTGACAAAATCATATTTTCCATGATTAAGCATAACTTAACAAGCTCACACAATTAATTTCATAATTTTATCACTTCTAATTAATTAGTTATGAATTAATCAAGTTTTAGTACTTTAAATCATTTTCTAGAAAAAGAAAAGGACCAAATCCCTTTTCTCACCCACTCTCCCTCTACCCACTCTCTCTCTGTGAAGATTAGGCTAGGGGTCATGCCCGTGCTGACCACGGTGTGGCGGCCATTGACCCAGTGGGTACTCACCGATGGTGAGCTCTTCGGCGACGAGACCTATCACGACAAGCTTTTCTCTCTCTCGCATCCACTGGTGTAGACGAGTGAAGCTCCAGAGCATAGCACAACCCACAGCGGTGCACATGGCGGTCTAGCAGATCTCCGGCGAGTCGAGGACGATCAACGGCGGTGGCTCTAGTGACGGAACTGGCTCCTACATGCTCCTATTGCTCTCGTGCGCCTGCTCGAGGGGTCAGTCGGGCAACTAAGGGTCTAGGACGAGCTCACCCGCGGCCAAGGCAGCACGGCGAGCAGAGCATGCCGGCGCAAACAGTGCTCTGGCCAAACCTGGGCCTAAAACAGCCTAACTATCTACCTTTATGGCATCAGGGGCTCACCATGAAGATGATGCGCACACTGGTCGAGTCGGAGATGAGGTGGTTGATGCTGCAGTAAGTGGTGGCGGATTGGCCGCAGAACCCAAGGTCACGGTGGCATTCTAGCATGTCTCAGCCTCCACTGCAAAAACCAGGGAGCCGATGATGATCACAACATCAAGGTTGAGCCAACGTACAAGATGGCATGACGCGAGGCTCACCAGGATGGGCGGTCCATGGTGGAGATGACCACAGTGACGTTGAGAGCAGCCATGAGGAAGACGATGGCGATTGGGCGGCTCCAGCGAGGAGAGAAGGCACTGGGTGGCTTAGGCGATGTGCAAAGGAGTTGCGGTGCTGGTTGCAAGAGCAATTGGGTGTGGTTGGAGTGAAGACAATGAATTTGCCCATGCAATGAGAGCTCGGTAGCGGCGCTAGAGAGGGAGAAAGGCGAGGCGATGATTGTCCTGACGAGATAAGGGTGTCACGGAGGCTTTAGGGTGTCCACCTCCTGCTGAGGACGTGTCCACGAAAGCAACTGTGTGCCCACACATGCACGAGCGGTAGAAAACGGTCGGTAAGGCATCCACCAACGTTGAGCAAGCAAGCAGCTCATTAGTGACACTGTAGCACCTGACAGTCCTCCTTCCCCTTCTATTTTTTCTTGATTCCATATAGAAACTTGAAAAACTCCAAAACTAAAAGTTGTTCATATTGAGTTGCTCTCCAACTTTGCTTTAAGGATCAAGTCTTGATTCCGACTGGTTTGAGAGATCCAAGGTTAAGAACATGGGTAAGATGAAACTGAAATAGAGTTCATTCAGTTATGACATATTAGGGTTTTGCAAATTCATTACTTAGCTACTTTAGTGAATTGATTAGTGGCTGCTTAATTAACAAACCTCTCAACCATCATCACAATTACATAGTATAAACTTTGTACTACCCAATGATGCTATTGGTTGGACAAATTTATTTGAGAAATTCATTTTAATAAATACCCCAAAATTGAATTCAATACTGAAAATCAGGACAGTCAAATATGCCTAAGTGGTGAATTTCAAGACCGAGTTCAAATTTGAAGCTCAATTTTTAATGAGTTGGACTTGCAATCATACCCCATACTTGACACTAGTATAAAGTACGTACTTTATAGCTCAAAGTTTATTAGGGCAAAAATTCAAGTATTTAGTGAAATTTTAAAAATAGAAGGTCCCAAAGTACCTTGAAAGGATTTTTGGTTTGGAACACATTACATCACACATGCATTGCATAACCTATCGATTAACCTTGTTTTTAGTGGATGCAAGGCATGTTTAGCTACTATGGATGCTTAAAGTGCTTGATGATGACATGATCATGTTTTAGTGATGTTTAACACTAGAGGTGTTACATTCCCTGCGGATAAATACGATACCCTAGAATACTCCTGGGTGAAAGTTACATCAATATCCGTGTGCTTATGGATTTCTCTATGTGTGTTAATAAATACCAACACTCACCCTCTCCAAAACACTTTAAGCTCAAGAATGGCTAGCCATGCTCTTGCTTTGCACACGGCCTCCTGCTCAACCTACAATCTTGATGGAGTGCCGGCTTCAATAGATCTAATGCCCAAGAGCACCTTTGTGAGAGAAGAAGCAAGATGATCACCGAGGCACCACTAGCTATCATGCCACCGCCTAGTTGTGATGAGTGGTGGCACAAGCTTGAAGTCTACGACATGTACCAAGCAGCCCCTTAGCAACACCAAGGTGAAGAAGGCACCCCCAACGAGGGCAACCACCGGTACCATCGGGCTCAAGAGGAAGGCACCTGAGGACAGCAGACCGAAGAAGCGCTTTGTTGTAATGCCCTCGGGCAATTCGGCCTCTCATGCTAGCTCGTCCCTACCCTCCGCTTGTCCTAGCCCTTCCTACACTTCAATGGGCATGTGCAAGCCTGATGGAGGGTACGGCAAGGCCCTCATGGCTAAGCCTAAGCCACCACCTAAGGAGTAGGCCAAGTCATCTTCTCAACCCCTTAGGATCAAAAGGTTTAGGTAGCTTCCTCTGATTAAGTGGCCTGCTAGACAATATGAGAGTAGTGATGAGGAGGACGCACCACCTAAGGGTCCTCATATCTCCTCTCTTAGCTTTGAAAACACAATCCTATGAGATCTCCTTTGGGGCTTAAACAATCGCTTAGCTAAAAACCTCATCAAAATCAGAGATCTAGTCAATGACATCAATAGTTTGCGCTTCAAGATTGAAAGGATCAAGATGCCCAAGAGGGGGGTGAACTGGGCTTCTCTAAATTTTTTTGCAAGAATTAAAACCTACTAAGCCATAATTCACCCCTAGTGCCTACAAGTGTTCCTAGTGATTCTACTGATAAAAGTTTTGCACCCTAAGTTCCAATCTTAGTCTAGCATGGCAATTTTAGGAAAGTAAACCAAGCAACAAGAGTAATGCGAGAAAGTAAATTGCTTGAATGTAAAGGGTTAGGAACACAGTGATGTTTTCCCGAGGTATCGGAGAGTCGCCACTCTCCACTAGTCCTCGTTGGAGCACCCGCGCAAGGGTGTAGCTCCCCCTTGATCCACATGAGGATCAAGTGCTCTCTACGGGCAGATTCTTTAACACTCCATCATGGTGAATCGCCCATAACCGCTCACAAGATGAGTTAGGTCATCCACAAGCTTCACCGGATGATCACCAAGCACCCGATCACCACCAAGCCATCTAGGTGATGACGATCACTAAGAGTAACAAGCAAGAACTCTCACTTGACCACAACAAGCCTAATGAGAAGGTGGATGCACACTTGCTACTCTCTAGACACTAGTGAGGACTCCCACACTTGAATTCTCAAGACTCAAATCTCACTAGGGCTCTTGCACTTCCTTGCACATGAAAGGAGTTTCTCAGCTGATCAAATGAGCAAGAGTGCCTCAAATGGAGGGGTAGAGGAAGTATTTATACTCCCACTCAACTCCCCCAACCGTTATCTTTGAAATCAGTAACTTTCATGACCGACAGACGCGATGACGCCCACCGACAGACGCGTTTGTCGCTCTGGAGAGACGCGTCTGATGCTTCTGAGGAACACGTTTGTCGCATGTAATCAAATCAAACTGGTTCACTAGCTGTTAGGGCTTGATAGATGCTAGCTAGTGTCTGTCGCCCTAGCAACGGACGTGTCTAACGCTATCGAAGAACTTCAGAGCATTCTGGACCACGTCTGTTGACCACCAGATGCGTCTGACGCTCAACCGTTACTGCGTCTGTCGCTCGTAAGCACGTAGGGCACATCTGTCGCCTTTCATCCTCGCGTCTGATGCTTTTCTGTAGTAAGAAACCATGCGAGAGACGCTGAAACAACTTCCAATTCAAACATTAGCGTCTATCGCCCTTCATCCTCAGCATCTGTCACCCATTTAAGGGCTGAAACGACTTCCGATTCAAACGCTTCTTGAATGACTTTTGTTACAAATAATCTTAGGGCCACCTTGGAGCCACCTAGTGCTAAGTTTGACAAGTGTGCACCACACCTAACCACTAGACTTACCTAGGTCAAGCTACTCATCCATGCCCCCTTAATAGTACGGCCAAAGGAGAAAAACAAAAGTCCTAACGACTATTCCGAACGTAACTCAATCGATGTCCGGAACTAACCGTCCTTAACCTTGTCGATCATCCTTTGAAAACCAAAAATGATTTCCATCAATAAGGGGCATGATCACCATATTGCCCATGATTGTCATTACCATGACCTAACACTCTATTGTTTCTGCAAAACACACGTTAGTCATGATACTTAATTGTTGTCATCAATCATCAAAACCCACTCTAGGGGCCTAGATGCTTTCAATCTCCCCCTTTTTGGTGATTGATGACAACCCCTGAGTATGAAGATAAGATTTGAGGTTTTCGAACATGCTTGTTTCACATCAGCAACTTTCAAAGATAACAAGAGATTAGGATTGCTTATGTGCTCCAAGCCAAAATGGCAAACTCATAAGATTAGACATGAAATGTTAGAACACAATGATATAGCTCATAAGAGATCGGAGTAACAACACAGAAGCAAGACATTATGAGCTAGAAACAATCAAGTGACATGATATAATAGAGACAAGATAACCAACATCACTAAAATAACTCACAAGCACATAGTCACATAATGCAAGAAGTACGGAAAAGAGACATGAAGATGCATGAAAGTAGCACACACACACAAGAATCAAAACCCTCTCACAAAGCTCCCCCTATCTACATACTCTCTCTCCCTTTGGCATCAAGGACCAAAAAAACTATGAGTCAGAGGAAGGAGAAGCAGACGAGCCGGCCATAGGAGTGCGGTGAGCAACAATAAACTGATCTGGGGCATCATCTGGACTGCTTTTAGGAGAAGGTTGTGGTTGAGCTGTGGAGCCTATCAGACCCTCAGAAGCTAGAAGTGTAGGTGAAGCTGTCCGAGTCTGCTCAGCTATTGCGGTATCTGACTGTGAAGGGGGTAGAGGACCGATAGGCTGTCCCTGTGACCCTGAAGCAGTAGGAATCTGAGTAGTGGTCACCAGGGGCTCAATCTATGTGACAGGGACTAGAAGTGGATCCATCGAAGCAATAGATGACGGGATCAACTCAGTAGTGTCTGTCCCTATCACTCCCTCAGGAGCTGAAGCTGGAACTAGAGCTGGCTGTGGTGCTGACACGTCTGACACTGAGGTGTCTGCTATAGAGTATGTCAGTGTTGGCTACCCGGTGATCTAACTATAAGTGGCATGGAACTAACTAGTATTGGGCATAAGTAGTTGTGACTGTGTCAAAGGTGTGAACCCTGTCTGAATAGGAGTGAATCCTAGGGACACAAACAACTGAGGCACCTGGTGAACAGGAGAAGTGAACAACTGTGCCTGACTGCCAAGCTGAGACTGACTCTAAAGCCCGCTGGGCTGTGATGCTAGAGTCGTCTGAAGAAGGCTCTGAGGTAGCTAAATGCCTACAGCCTGAACCAACTGGGTGATCAAACCTAAGTACTGCTACTGGCTCTGCTGCTGCTATCTCTGTAGCTCAAGAACCTGCCTTTGGAACTCGTCCTGGCGAGCCTGCACCTGTGCAAGAGCAGCGGCAGTCTCCTATTGGTCCTACTGACGGTGTCGCTCTACCCGCTCCTAGTTCTCTATCAGTCTAGAGAGAATGGAAACCAGAGCGGGATCGATGGCTGACCCTAAGCCCCTAGCCTCTCTGTCGTGCGGGCGAGAAGAACGATACATAGGCAATGGCTGGTAGTCGTCATTCGAGCTGTCTGTGGGGTCTGAGTCTAGCTCAACCTGTGTCGTCCCTGCTCCCTGAGTCTCCAGCTGCTCTAACTTAGCCTCTGCTAGGCCCTGCATAGTAGCATCCTGTTGTGCAGCTGTCTCTAGAACCACTGGCCTGCGACTCGCTCTCACTAGTGTAGCTGTGACTGTGTGGACAAGCTGTGAGAAGTTGTAGGTAGGGTACTCGAAGGTAGTGGAGCTCCACTCCTGAACACTGGCTGTCGGCATAGGCTCAACTCCCATGTAGATAAGAAAAGAGATCTAATGTGCATAGTTCATGTGCCTCTTCGCATTGAAGCTCTCATATTTGGTATCTTCCAGCTCACATAGCATCAAGTCCCATATGTCAAAAGCGATCCCCCTCACAAGGTGTGACAAGAGCCACTGCTGCAGTCAAGTGGTCCCATCCCTAAAGTTCAGACGAGGAAGGATCGTCTGCCTGATGACAGCATCAAGCAAGTGAACTGGTGGCAGCATGTCAATAGGTCTCCTGCTAGAACCCTCCCCGAAGTCACTGCCAAACAAGCACCTAACAGTGTCGACATGTGGCACAATCCCGCCGTGAGCACGCCTGGGGGTCAACTCTTGGATAGCATAGCTGATGGAGACGTACAGTCTGGAGTGGAATCCTCAGCAGCTCTCTAGCTCTGGCACTGGAAAGCTCTTGCTGCTCACCCAAGAAACTAAAGGAAATCCTAGTGTAATCTAGGTGGATCCAAAGTGCAGCAAAGAACTCTCTCACCCAGGACAACACATATGAGCCACTCCGCTGAACTAGGTCAGTCAAGCCAGGCACTGTTTGAAGGTATGTGCGAACCTCTTCTCCAACCAAGTCAACTATACTCTAAAGTGGAATAACTCTATGAGTTGTGATTGATATGTTGGCGTTTACATACGCCATGTGAAAATCCTCCTAGAGAGCTATGTAGAAGTGATCACCTCCTGGCTGCCTCTGAAGTGGGAACCACTCGTGAAGCTAAACTTTGCGGAAAGTCTAAATCTGATGAGCTGAAGCCTTCCGCAGGTCGTAGTGAATGACCTCAGACCTATGAGCTAGACGACCTTCGCATCTCGATCTCTCTAGAGGAGCTACTGGTGTCATCTGAGAACGTGTGGTGCGTCCAGAACGATGTCTAGGTGGTGTTTGCTGCTCCTGCTCTGCTGGCTCCTCAGGCTGGTCCTCTGTCGCCTCTATGGCCTCGGTACCAAGTACACGTCCAAAGAGCGGGACTCGTGTATGAGACTCACCGATAAGAATACCACTACCTCTACCACCACTTTCTGCTCTTTCTGCTGCTTGAGCTACTGCTAGGGCTTCCTCTGCCTCTCTATCTTTTCTGGTGCGCTTCTTCGTGCTGATAAGCTTACGCTTTCCTCGAGCCACCTCTGTAATATGGGGAGGACTGTCACCCCCATCACCTCTGTCACCTCTAGGAGGAGAGCCTCCGACATTCTTACACCTAGCCATGGTGACAAGAATAGAGATACACTGTCACACAAGTGAAACTCCCCCTGTCTCTTTGGCACTGTCAGATCTGACTGTCAATCTCTAAAGAAACAACTGACACTCTAAGAGATGGTGTACTGACGTCTTGTGAGGCTTGGCCTCAATCCGTATCCGTAGGCTTGGCCCCGAATTCAACACTGACAATGGTGCCAAACCACACAACACAGAGAACCGACTTGCTGCACTAGATAGAATAGAGAGTGTTACAATAAGCAATAAAATTTCTAGGGTTACAAGATCCTATCAGAAGCAAGCAATTTTAGGTACGATTAGAGTGAGGCGAAACATTTTCTACCTTAAATCAGAGGAAGTCCTATGAATTAGAGAAGAAAGTCAATGATGTAGAGCACCACACCTAAGAATTGAGGCCTGAAGACATATGCGATCAACAGGATGAGCTCAGAGGCATTTCATCGAGCACCTGAAGAACACAGGGGAAAGATCAGAGGAGGGAGAGCTCACCTTGAGGCCGACCACCAGATCATGAAGGAGGGCTGCAAAGGATGGCGAGGTAGTGCTTGACGGCGACAATCCCAAGCAGCGCTAGGGCAAGATGGTGGTAGCGCTAGGGCAAGGCAGTGGCGGTGCTAGAGCAGGGCGGTGGCAGCGCTGGGAGTGCGATGTAGTGCGCACGAGGAAAAGGTGGTGCGGAGAGAAAAGGACAGGCGCGCGATCCACGATGGTGAAGTGGAGAGGGTGGCGCGGCACGCTTCTAGGGTTAGGGCATGGGGAGTCGGCGGCGTACGAAAGATGAACACAGTCACACGAGGATAAAGAAGGAGGAAGGAGGTGCTCTACATATCAAACAGATTTTTGGATCGAAACCGCCTCAGATCCAAGCGACAGATGCACTAAAGGGGGGCGTCGGGCATAGCACAGGAGCAGCAGATCCTCCACAGAAAGCATGATTTCTCCAAAGACCCGACAGACACATCTGTTGTTCTACCCTCGGACGCTGGTCAGCGTCTGTCACTCACAGGCAATTACTCCTCCACGGTCGACAGACGCGATGACGCTTTCATGACAGCCACGTCCGATGATACTGTTGCAGCATCTATCAGTCGCCTGTGGCAGACTCCTCCATTTGCATGTGACAGATGCGTCTAACGCCAAAAACCAGCATCTGTCATAGCGTCTGACGCCCTAAAAACATGTTTTCGATCAACTTTTTCGTGACACTTTCTCCCAACCAGGTTCCAAGCCAAATAAAAACCAAATAAACACCAAATGGAACCTGATATGAGTGACCTCTCTCAAACTCTTGAATTTTCAAATTAATTTGCCTTGGGCTAGTATTAATTTTTTAAGAAAATAAGCGATAAACACCCGACGAGCAACGTATGACCATGCAATAGAGTTTGTAAACCCTTGGGAGCATCAAATGCTCTCTCTCCATTCATGGACAAACACAGCGGTTTCTCAAAGCTTAACCGAAAAGAAACGGCAAAACAACAAACATGCATATGCAATGCAAAGCAAGAAAGTAAAACTAGGTTGCTTATCAAGTTTGATCCACAATTAGTCTTCTTCACTCCTCCAAAAAGGGTTATCATAACCGTGTTAGACAAATCCTAGATTCATTATGGAAATTTAAACATGACATATATTACAATGCAATGCAAGAGACAACACAAGTTCATTTCTTAATGTTACTTGAATCAAGCACATTGAGCTCACTTCTCAACCTACAAAAGGTAGCCTCATCCAAAGGTTTAGTGAAGATATCCGCCAATTGATTTTCACTTCTTACACCTTCTAGTGATATATCATTTTTAGCAACATGATCCCTTAGAAACTGATGACGGATATCAATGTGCTTGGTGCGTGAGTGTTGTACCGGATTATTGGCAATTTTAACAGCACTTTCATTATCACATAAAAGTGGCACCTTATCAAGAACAACACCATAGTCTAGAAGGGTTTGCTTCATATATAATAATTGTGCACAACAAGCCCCCGCGGTAATGTATTCCGCCTCGGCGGTGGACAAAGCCACACTATTTTGCTTTTTAGATGACCAAGATACAAGTGACCTCCCAAGCAGATGGCACCCTCCGGATGTGCTTTTTCTATTAATTTTGCAACCGGCATAATCCGAGTCAGAATAGCCAACTAGTTGGAATCTAGCTCCTTTGGGATACCAAAGGCCAATGCTTGGGGTGTGCTTAAGATATCTTAAAATTCTTTTCATGACACTTAGGTAAGGTTCTTTAGGACAAGCTTGAAAGCGAGCACACATGCACACACTAAACATGATATCAGGCCTAGATGCGGTAAGGTACAACAAGCTACCAATCATAGAACGATAGAGAGTTTGATCAACCGGTTTACCTCCCTCATCTAGATCGAGATGTCCATTTGATGGCATTGGGGTCTTGATTGGCTTACAATCATCCATCTTGAATCTCTTGAGAAGATCCTTGGTATACTTCTCTTGAGAGATAAAAATCCCTTCTCTCATTTGCTTGACTTGAAAACCAAGGAAGAATGTAAGTTCACCAATCATAGACATCTCGAACTCCTTCGACATCAATTCACCAAATTCCTTGCAATAATCTTTATTTGTTGAGCTGAAGATAATATCATCAACATAGACTTGAAAAATGAAGATCTCCCCATTAAGCTTCTTGGGTGAATAGTTTGGTGTCGACCTTCCCAATAGTGAAGCCCTTCTCAATGAGAAAGTCCCGGAGGCGCTCATACCACACTCTAGGGGCTTACTTGAGCCCATATAGCGCCTCGGACAACCTATAAACATGATTAGGATATCTAGGGTCTTCAAACCCAGGAGGTTGATCAACATAACTAGTTCATTTATGAAGCCATTTAAGAATGCACTACGGGTGAAGTTGTTCAATTCTTCGTGCATTGCATTCACCCAATCCGGATCTTGAAGAGCTTCATCTACATTCTTAGGCTCAAGACAAGAGACAAAAGAGTGATATTCAACAAAAGAAGAAAGCTTTTGAGATCGAGTCATTACACCCTTTGTAGGACTCCCTATGATGAGATCTTGTGGATGTGCTTGAAGTAGAGGTGAGTGTCTTCTATCAACCATTTGAGGAGGAGGTTGGGGAGCATCAACATCTTGAGCTTGTGCCTCGGCTTGTTCATGAGAGACATGAGTGTCTTCATTTTTAACTCTCTCATTTTTGTCATCATCTTGAGGCACATATGATGAAGATGGTGGATTGATCATTTGAGTATCGTTTTCATCATCTTTAGGCTTGATGTCTTCCACTGGCATGTTCTTCATTGCCTCCCTCAATGGTTTATCACCTATATCATCACAATTCTCAATTGCTCTTTGGGAGCCGTTAGATTCATCAAATTCCACATCATATGTTTCTTCAACCAAACCGGTGGCATGGTTAAATACTCTATATGCTTTGGACTTTGATGAGTAGCCAACAAAAAAACCAATATCACAACATCTTTGGAACTTCCCTAGGTGTTACCGCTTCTTATAGATGTAGCATTTGCAATCAAACACCCGAAAGAATGAGACGTTCGGCTTCTTACTATTTAGCAACTCATAGGGGTCTTGCCAAGAAACTTTTGTAGGAAAAGGCAATTTGATGCATAGCATGCGGTGTTAATTGCCTCAGCCCACAACTTTTCCAGTGTGTTGTACTCATCTAGCATTGTTCTTGCAACAGTGATCAAGGTCTGGTTCTTTCTCTCAACTACACCATTTTGTTGAGGAGTGTAGGTTGATGAAACTTCATGCTTGATCTCAATCTCATCACAATAAGCTTCAATATTTGTGTTATCAAATTCTTTGCCATTGTCACTTCTTATCTTCTTGATCTTGACTTCAAATTAATTTTGAGCTCTCTTGGCAAACTTCTTGAAACAAGTGGCCACTTTAGATTTGTCATGAAGAAAGAATGTCCAAGTATATCTTGAGTATTATCAACAATCACAAGACAATAGAGATTTCCACCCAAGCTCTTGTAAGTTGTAGGGCCAAACAAATCCATGTGTAGAAGCTCTAACACTCTTGATGTTGACATGTAAGCTTTTGTTAGATGAGTATTTGCAACTTGTTTACCGGCTTGGCATGCACTACAAGGTTTGTCCTTCTAAAACTTGACATCTTTCAAGCCTCTCACTAACTCTTTCTTCAATAACTTGTTGAGAGTGTTCATTCCAACATGAGCAAGCCTCCTATGCCAAAGCCACCCAAGTGAAGTCTTGGTGAACAAGCATGCCATCAAATTTGCATCTTCGAAGGTGAAATCAACAAGATAGAGATTGTTGTATCTAAAGCCTTTGAAGATCACTTGCTTGTCATCTACTTTGATACTACCACTTCATTTGGAGTGAATGAATATTGATAGCCAAGATCACAAAGTTGCCCAACGGATAGTAGATTGAAACTCAAGGAAGCAACATAGAGCACATTTGAAAGAGAGTGATCATTTGATATTGCAATCTTGCCTATACCCTTGACTTTGTTCTTTGAATTGTCCCCAAATGTGACCTTCTCTTGACATTCCCCATTTTCTTCAAGTGAGATGAACATACGAGGATCACCGGTCATATGTTGAGTGCAACCACTATCAATAACCCAATGAGTTCCACCGGTCTTGTAGTTCACCTACACACAAGAGATCAAGCTTTTTGTTTAGAGACCCAAACTTGAGAGGGACCCTTGACTTTCTCAACTAGTGACTTGGCAACCCAAATTTTCTTAGGCCTATTCTTGTTTGGGGGACCCAAGAACATGACTTTCATCTTTCCACTAGAATCTTTTCTTAGCATATAGTGAGCATTGAAAGCAAAGGGTCTAGCATGCTTGGGCAAGGGTTGTGGTGGTGGAGTTTCACACTCATCAGCAAAGTGGCCCTCTTGTCCACACTCAACACATCTCTTAGGCTTGGGCTTTGATTTGTTTTGTTGTTGTTGAGTTTTGGCCTTCTTCTCTTGATTTGCCAAGTAACCAATACCACTTCTATCCATCTTCATGACAATGTTCACGAGTAGCTCACTTTGCAAGTATTGACCTCTTGTAAACTTGCTCAAACCGGTCTTGAGATGCGCTTTCTCTTGCTTTACCTTTTTGTTCTCCTCAATGAGTGACTCATTTGATGTTTGCTTTTCAAAAGCCATCAACCCTTTTAGCTTCTTGTTCTCATCTCTAAGCATTTCATTTTCACTCTTGAGCTTGACATAATCATCATAATTGTCAGACTCAACCACTTTCTTGTCTTTTCCACTAGAGCCTTGCTCAATGCTCTCAATAATCAAGTCATCACATGATGTGGCTATATCAATCTTAACAACTTGGTTAGTAGCATCATGTGTCTCAAGAGAAAGCTCATTAGCAACAACAAGACTATCATAATTAATTTTCAATGAAGTATAGTTATTTTTTAGTAAGTCGTACCTAGTGTTGAGCTCATCATGCTTCTTCTCAAGTTTATCATGTTCATATCTAAGCTCTTTGTTGAAGGTTTTGAGCTCCTTGAGAGTAGAAGTCACAATTTTATTTTGATCATTAAGCTCATCACTAGTCTCTTGTGCAATCTCAAGCTTTGATGAAAGTGATTCATTCTCATTTTGAAGCTCATCATTTTCATTTCTAGTCTTTCTTATGGCTTTAGAGTATTTGTTGAGCAATTTTACAAGTTCATCATAAGAAGGTGCATCAAATTCATCATCACTATTACTATCATCATCATCACTTTCATTATTTTGTACCTTTCGTTCACCCTTGGCCATGAGGCATATGTGAGTAGTGGATGATGATGGTGAAGATGGCGATGAAGGTGGTGGTGAAGATATTGATGAAGATAATGATGGCCCAATCACAAATGCGGCGACCTTCTCTTTCTCGTCGTCGCTCTCATCGCCGGAGGACTCACATGATGACTCAATATCGGTGAGCCAATCACCAACAATGTAAGCTTTGCCTCCCTTCTTCTTTTTGTGATATTCTTTCTTCTTGCCATCCTTCTTCTTGTATGGCTTGTTCTTCTTCTTTTCATCTTCTTCATCACTAGATTCATCTTTCTTGCCCTTGTTCTTGTTCTTGTATTTGTCTTTTGGATGCTTAGGGCAATGATGAGCTAGATGACCAAGTTCACCACAATTGTAGCAATCCATTTCGGATATAGGCTTTCTTTTAATACTTGTGAAGAACTTCTTCTTGCCATCAAACTTGATGCCACTCTTATTAAGCTTCTTTAGCATCTTGGTGGTCTTTTTCACCATGAGAGCAAGTGATGCATCATCAATGTCACTCTCACTTGAGGTTTCATGCACAATCATGGCTTGGCTCTTCTTCTTTTTCTTGTCATAGCTAGCTTTGAAAGCCAAGTCCTTCTTAGAAGATGATGAACCCTCTTCCAGAGTGATATGCATGTACATCTCATGAGCATTGATCTTTCCCAATACTTGTGTCGGTGTTGCGGTGGAGAGATCACTTTGGTGAAGTACGGTGACAATGTGGCCATACTTCTCAATGGGAAGAACACTCAAGATCCTCCTTGCAACATCCGATGGACACATTTGAGTGAGCCCGAGAGCATTGAGATCCTCTACAAGAACATTCAAGCGAGTGTACATGTCATTAGCACTTTCTTTGGGAAGCATCTCAAACGAATTAATCTTCTTTAAAGCAATATGGTAGCGTTCCTCACGCTCACTCTTATTTCCCTCATGGAGAGTATAAAGGTTTTCCCACAATTCATGAGCATTTTTTTGCATTACGCACACGATTAAAGATATCCTTGCCAAGGCTCTGGTAGAGTGCATTTCTTGCCTTTGCATTCCACCGGTCGTACTTCTCCTCGTCACCAACAGGGTTAGCCGGATCCTTGACTTCCGGAAGCCCTTCGGTGGCGGCTCTAAGACACACGACATCTATGGCTTCGAGGTACGCCTCCATGCGGATTTTCCAATATGGAAAATCATCTCCCTCAAAGATGGGAGGTGGTCTCTCCCTATTAGACATCTTGTTCTAGGCGGTAAAGCCTAATTTAGGAGCAACTCGGCTCCGATACCAATTGAAAGGATCAAGATGCCCAAGAGAGGGGGTGAATTGGGCTTCTCTAAATTTTATTGCAAGAATTAAAACCTACTAAGTCATAATTCACCCCTATTGCCTACAAGTGTTCCTAGTGATTCTACCGATAAAAGTTTTGCACCCTAAGTTACAATCCTAGTCTAGCATGGCAATTTTAGGAAAGTAAACCAAGCAACAAGAGTAATGCGAGAAAGTAAATTGCTTGAATGTAAAAGGTTAGGAACACGGCGATGTTTTCCTAAGGTATCGGAGAGTCGCCACTCCCCACTAGTCCTCGTTGGAGCACCCGTGCAAGAGTGTAGCTCCCCCTTGATCCACGCGAGGATCAAGTGCTCTCTACGGGCTGATTATTTGACACTTCGCCGCAGTGAATCACCCACAACCGCTCACAAGATGAGTTGGGTCATCCACAAGCTCCGCCAGATGATCATCAAGCTCCCGATCACTAACAAGTCGTCTAGGTGATGCCGATCACCAAGAGTAACAGGCAAGAACTCTCACTTGACCATAACAAGCCTAATGAGAACGTGGATGCACACTTGCTACTCTCTAGACACTAGTGAGGACTCTCACACTTGAATTCTCAAGACTCAAATCTCACTAGGGCTCTTGCACTTCCTTGCACATGAAAGGAGTTTCTCAGCTGATCAAATGAGCAAGAGTGCCTCAAATGGAGGGGTAGAGGAAGTATTTATACTCCTCATCAACTCCCCCAACTGTTATCTTCAAAATTAGCAACTTTCGTGACCAACAGACGCGATGACGCCCACCGACAGATGCATCTGTCGCTCTGGAGGGACGCGTCTGATGCCTCTAAGGAACGTGTCTGTTGCATGTAATCGAATCAAACTGGTTCACTAGCTGTTAGGGCTTGACACTGTCACCCTAGCAACAGACACGTCTGACGCTATCGAAGAACTTCAGAGCATTCTAGACCGTGTCTATTGACCACCAGACGCGTCTGACGCTCAACCCTTACTGCGTCTGTCGCTCGTAAGCGCGTAGGGCGCGTCTGTCGCCTTTCATCCTCGCGTCTGACGCTTTTCTGCAGTAAGAAACCACGCGACAGACGCTGATGTCAGCATCTATCACCCTTCGTCCTCATCATCTGTCGCTCGTTTAAGGGCCGAAACGACTTCTGATTCAAACGCTTCTTGAACGACTTTTGTTCCAAATAATCTCAGGGCCACCTTGGAGCCACCTAGTGCTAAGTTTGACAAGTGTGCACCACACCTAACCACTAGACTTACCTAGGTCAAGCTACTCATCCATGCCCCCCTTAATAGTATGGCCAAAGGAGAAAAACAAAAGTCCTAACGACTATTCCAAACATAAGTCAATCGACGTCCAGAACTAACCATCCTTAAGCTTGTCGATCATCCTTTGAAAACCGAAAATGATTTCCATCGATAAGGGCATGATCACCATATTGCCCACGATTGCCATTATCATGACCTAACACTCTATTGTTTCTGCAAAACACACGTCAGTCATGATACTTAACTGTTGTCATCAATCATCGAAACCCACTCTAGGGGCCTAGATGCTTTCAAAGATGGACCACAAAATAGCTAAGCTAGCGAGGGTAGCGGGAGTGGCGGATGCTCTTAATCAACCTTTCTAGGCCACTCCCGCTAAATAATTAGGCACATTTTATTATTCTTAGTTTGTCATTACAATCATTTTTGAGTTTCAATCATGTAATGCGCATCATTTGATAATTGAATAAAGATTTTATTATTAATAGAAATATTTGTTGCATTTGTTTTCTTGTTTTCCTTTGCATCAAAATAAAAACAGGTATGAAAACAAGTGTGGGTGAGGCACCACATTCACCTCCAACAAAGTTGCACAAAAGATCGCCATGTTCAAAACTTCGGTTTGTGCAACTCACTCTCTCTCTCTCCATATTTAAAACAATAAAAGTTTAAAACTAAACCAATTTAAAAAGAAATGCTCCATCAACATATCTTTTGATGATTAAAAGTTTACATACTCTTTATTCCTTGCTAACATTCCTAAAACTTGTGAACATTTATCATAGGGACCCCAATTTATCTAAGTAATTGACGAATGAGATATAATAGGATGACATGAAACTTACTCTTTCTTGCAAAGTACTTGGGGTTTATCTTTGAAAAACAAAATTTCAAAATAGCATGTTCCTTGAATGATATGCAAATACTCACCAGAGCCATATATGTTCATACATGACAAAAACCCTTCTACATATGCCTCTCACTTTGTGTCAAGTTTTGTTAAGTTTTGTGACCCCTATTGAGAGATTTTTCATGCTCCCAAGATCAAAACTCATGTACACGCCACAAATAAACAGATATTCCTACATTGGGAATATGCTAAAACATGTTTCCATCACCATCAAATAAATACTCCATGCTCTAAAATATGATGGATCTCCCTAGCATATTTCTAGAAAGAGACAAAAAGTCTATGCAAAAAACTATTAAAAAAGAAAGAATGGGACACATGAAGGTCCCAAAGTATTTAAAAAAATGATGAGCGCAAGAAGGCTCATAAGAAAATAAGCTAGTCATGTCTCAAAATAAAAGCTAGAGAAAGAGATCATATCAAATAGAGGAGTATATTTCCACCAATTTCACACACTTGCACAGTTTTAATCTAAGAGTATGACACTTCTCTCCGGTGGATCCAGAATTTGACTTTACAACATACGCAAGGTAAGTGTGCTTCAAATTCCATTCCTACCCAAGCTCTGTATAAGCTTTTAGAAGTAGGATGATCAAAAGAAGGCAAATATCCGAACTCATCAATAGTAGGTTGATTTCCATCTTCCATTTGTGGAGATGCTTGTGTGGAGTCGAGGGGCTCGGCAGAAGTCATGTTAACTTTGTAACCTAGCCCATATTTTTCTTCTTTTAACGCTTGATCTTGATGTAGAGCTTCAAGTTGAGCCTAGGACACTAGCTTTTTGAATGGTGCAAGCTACCCCCAGCCATTGCATAAAGAGGGACCAGTAGATATGTAACACCTCAAGTGTTTAGCTCCATAATTGCATTGCATTTGCATGGCATAAGCATAAGCATGCATCATTCATGTTTGTTATTTTATGTGATGCAACACATGTGTTTATTCTAGGGTTGTTTGATTTATTTCATGAAGTATTTGATAGTTGGTGTAACAAAATGGTAAGGTAGCCAATCATGACCTACAACACCTTAGTTATACTTAGGGTAACATTTGGAATAAGTTTCATGTTGACCAAAATTACAAATTTGCCCTCCAAGAGAAGTTGACCACCATTTGACCCTAGAAGGCTCGAGTTTGACCAGTTAAAAAGTCCAGCTTAGAAATCTTGCATGGAGGAGCAACCTTAAGCAAAGTTGTAGAGAATTTCATAAGGAACCAAAGTTCTAATATGGCCATCTCATGAAAATGACCAGAGCATGCTCAAAAATGGCCCACAAGTCAGCTTGAGTGGTGATCAACACTTAGAAAAATTCTAAGTCTGGAAATTGGACTTTTCAGTTTCACTGTACCTCACTTTAGCAACTTGTAACTCACAAACTAGGCCAAACCAGTCCTGGAGCCAATTGACAAAGTTGTTGTCCACACATAGCTCTACAACATTGTCAATATCACCATCACCTGGTTCTCAATAGTTTAGGAGATATAATGTCTTGAAGTTAGGGTTTCAGTCGGCATAGTGACTGAAACTAAGTTTCAGTTTTCGGGTGACCCACTTTGGAGCCTTGTAGTTTCAAATCTAGGCCGAACCAGCCCAAACTCCAATTGACAAACTTGTAGACCTCATGTAGCTCTACAAAATTGGTGTAATCATCTTCGACTAATTCGAACCGGTTTGGGAGATAATCATCGTGGAAGTCGCTCTGTCAGTCGGACATTGATGTCACCGATTCAGTTTCGTCAGCGTCAGAGTGGCCGACCGGCCGCAGGCCGTCGTCGACGCGTGGAGGCGCGGTGGCGCCCGTACACCGGCCCTGGCCCCACCAGTCAGGCCGCGACGCCTTCAAGACGCCACGACGCGCGAGCCGGCCTCCATTCCTCCGCCCCCTCTCTTCCAGTTGCCAAGAACACCGAAACCGAGCCGCCATTGCCGTTCTTCTCCGGCGAGCTCAAGCGCGAGCCACACCGCATCACCGGCCGCTAGACCTCGCCAATCCCTCCGCCTCACCACCCTCCATCTCCCTGACCCACCGAAGCCAGCGATTTGACTCAAGGTGAGCCGCATTGCTTTCTTCCCCGTCTCCGAGAGGTCGCCGGAGCCCGCCATGGGACCTCACCGTGGTCGGGGTGCTTCGGGTCTCTCTCCATCCTCCCTTCCTAGCAAAATGGATCCGCCTAGCTTCGGTGAAGCTCGTACCGAGCCTAGACCGCACCGTACATCCTCACCGTCGACGGTGCGCCGCCACCGGACATCACCGGCCGCCGCTCGCGGTGACAAGCCCCTTCCACCCCATCCCCATCCATTCCACGAGCACCAATCAACGCACCGGGTGACGGAGAACACGAGGCGGTGCTCAATTGGCCGAGCGAGCTCTTCTCCGGCGAGCTCGAGCTCGTCGGAGCTCGCGGGTCTCCGCCTCCCCTATCTCCGGTCACTGACCGCGGGGGCCCGCCCGTCAGTGTCGCGCGCGGGCGGGAGCGCTGAGCGGGCCGCGCGCGCGCGAGTGTGGGCCGAGTTTTTCCGGGCCGGCCCAGTCGTCCGAAATGAAATTCATTTTTATTATTTTGTCACTGATTTTTGTACAAGTTGGAAAAATATAGATCTAGGGTTTTAATGATCTAAAAATCATGAGATAAATTTTATTAGGGTCTACATGATGTGTAGTATTTTAGAAAAATATGGATCTGGCATGAGATGTTTAAAGTCTGTAAGAATTTAATAGATCCTTTAAATGTGTTTTGGAATGCATGCAAATTTGTTAAATTTATAACTTGAGCTGTAGTGTTCCATAAATCTTGAAATTTGGTGGGTAGGTTACTCTATGCTAGCCCTAGCTCTGGTAAAAATTTGGGCATCAGTGCTTAAGTAATTTCCAAGTTATAATGCTATCTTGTTATTCTATGAAATACTTGAAGGAATTTTTGTAATTTTTCTACATGTGCAATGTTCTTATAAATTTTTGGAGAATGTCTTCGTACCCTAGACTGTCCAAGAAAATTAAGAAATCTGTTGTTTGACACTTTTTACTATGCTTGGTTATTTATACAAAAATCAGCCTTTTTGGCTTGGGAATTTTGTGTAGGAAGTTCCGGTGAATAAATTGAGTTCAAAATTTTACAGTAGTCTCTTTGTGGGTCAGAGAGTCCTCTGTAATTTTTGTAGAATTTTAGGAGCAGTTTACATATATGTTTGAAATTCCACTTAATTACTTAAGTAAATTGAGAAATGGGTTTAAATAAATGTTCTAGGTGGGCACACCTTACTTCCTGGTGTCTTTGTGATATTTGTGAACTTGTAGTAGCATTAGTTTGGTTTTAGAGAATGTTTGCCACATCAATAAATATTTAACCTTTGTAATTTTAGGTTTTCTGGACAGCTAAGTAGTAATTCTAAATTTGGCTTTGATAAAATTGGTTGCTGGACAACTTGTAAATACCAAAGTTGGAGTAAACTTGATGAACTAGCTTGTGTTAAAATTTGGAAGCATTTGGCTTAGTAGTTTGAGAGTTACTGTTGTTTAAAATGGCAGTTCAAAATCTGCTACTCTCTGTTTTGGAGAGGACAGATTCTGGAACTTGTGAAGTTTGACATGGAAAACTTAGGAGTTTGGAGTTGAGGTCTGAAAATGAATTGTAGTACATTTCTTAGGCTTTTCAGATTGCCTTAGATCATATCTTTTGGAATTGTAAATCTCCAGTTGTGATAAAAACAAGTAGCTGCTGTCCAGAATGCTTACTGTGGTGTTTTGCTGATTGATATGGTGTGATATCCTAAGACATGCTACTTTTGTAATTGTTAGGTGTTAGGGCCTTAACTGAGGATGAGCAGCTTTATCTTAGGTTAAGTAGATTAGGTGAGTACTTCTCTACCGGAGAGGAAATTTGCACCTACTCTTTTGAAGTGATTTGAGTAGAGCGTTAAATTGTTGTAATACATTTCATTCCGAGCATATTGCATCTTTCATTATGCATTCATGGGATTTATTATGCACTCATGCAATAGGTGTACCGGAGGGGGTGACACTCCTCGAATTCGAACAAGCAATACCGGAGGAGGTGCTGAGTCAACCGGAGGAATTAGCAGAAGAACCCAACGTCGGGGAAGCTCCGTCAGAAGATCTACCCGAGTGCCCTGACCACCGGCCTTCAACTTTTCTGAAAGGCAAGCCCCGGTGCATGCTGAACCTACTGATTTATAAATTAATCTTGAGTACTTTTAATTGTTTACTGCATTAAGTTGTAGGAGTTATATGAAAACACTTGTTGCATTATACCTGTCCTTGTCCAGATATCGTACTTAATCCTATTTTAGGTTTAGGCACGTGTCAATGCTTAGCCCTGCTTAGTACGGTAGAAGTCGGGTGATTTCCGGTCATTCGCGAGATGTAGGAAGGAGTCACAAGTGGCTCTATGGCTATCGTGAATGGAACCATGCTTAAAAATGAAATTGAGACTGGGCGGGAGTTCGATAGTACAGCCGCAAGACACTTCACGTCTTGGGTGTGGAGCTATGCCCGTCTGAGTCGTTTAAGGACCGATTCGCTGTACGTCCTTGAGTCATGTTGAACGCAGTCTAACACTTAGTTGGCCGGATAACCCGTTCCGACCGCGAAGCCGAGTAATGTGGTTCAGGCCGGGAATCGAATGGTAGGTTGCTTCTTGGAGGAGAGAAAGGATGTGCTTGGGGACATTGGCGTGAGACCAAGGGGGGGTTAGAGTCCCTATCACCTGACAGAGTGTCGCCCTTGGGGTCACGACATTATTCGGACCCGCGATTCCTGAATCATATGAAACGGTGGCCTGTGCGACCCTGGCAGGGGTCTGCACGGTGAGTGTTAGAAATACCCCTCCAGCTGGATAGGAATTCGATTCGAATCGCCGTCGCTCCCGGTTAGTGAGCACTTGACTTGAGCAGCGGCAACGTAGATCTCATTAAATGAACAGATGGTTAAGTAAATGATATGATGTTGCCGCAATGATATACCTGCTATGGATATAATAATAATGTTGTTTGATTATACTCAAGTGAATGTTTAGTACAGGTGCTAAGATAGATAACAGGTAAATGCTAAAAATAACTGCTAGTACAGGTTATAAGAGTTTCAACTACTTATGCCTTTATGCAAAACGTGGTGTCAGCTAGCCTCTTGTGTAAGCCTTGCATAATCCTTGGTGTCATCTTATGTCTGGTTTTCGACGGGTAAGTCTAGCTGAGTACATTCTAGTACTCAGGGTTTATTCCCTCCTGTTGCAGATGACATGCTTTATCAGGGATTCTGCAAGACGTGTCTCCACCCTGCGGGTGATGATGACTAGATCACAAGGGCGTGATCGTCTTTATGTACTTTCCTCATGCTTTTGCGAGATGTCGATCATCCAGACTGGTAGTATTTAATTAACTAGTGTGTGTGTTGTGCTTCCGCTACTTTCAAACTTGGTTTGTAATATTTGCTACTCCATGGTGTAAACTTATTTCTGGACTACTTGTGAAATGTATCGTATGATGTTGTATGTTGAATGATGCGATCCTGGTTGTAAGCAGTTTGGTTTGAAATCCTTCGTGATTTCGATTGACTACCGGGATTATATGGGCTCAAGTTTGAAAATTTGAGCGCTTCGGTGCTTGTTTTCGTACTTGTGCTCTTATAATTTGGTCGGTTCTGTTACAGCTGGTACCGGAGCATAATTCAACATTAAACACATCTTATGAGTAATTAAAAACAAAAATATTTGATTATGAAAAAGGGTTAAAACACTAAAATTATTTTTTAGGTATACCAGTGATCACATCCCTTAGCCCAAATAAGGACTCTTAGGTGGCTTATTATAGAGACTAACTTGGGGGCCTTGTTTGTTTTTATTTCGTCGTCCATACGGCGTGATATTGTATGGATGCCATCCACTTGGGTGGTAATGTATGGATCAATTACCTCGACGCTCTGGTAAGTGTGAGTTGTGAGAGCATGATCGTCCAACCGGCGGTCTAGGGGAGAGTAGTTTTGGTGACTTACATCTTTACATGTTTAAACCATGTAACTATGTAAAAGCACTTAATTGTGGGAACCTCTATATCGGGTAGCTTTGATACTGAAGTATATACATTTGGGGATGTATATATGGAAAGTATTTAAATTACTGCTTTCTTGTGTGCTTATATTGGGAATTGTTGGGCTGCAATGAAGTTTTCTGCAGGTACACTAACAGCGTAACGAGTAGACCGATAGTTTCGCTTATATGAGAGAACGTATGTATGCCACCGCCTAGCGTTAGAACTCTAGGTTTCTACTAAGGTGAGAGAACGTACGGAACGTGCATGCATCATGTTTAATTATATCATACATATCATTTACTCCCTCCTTAAAAATTTCTGTACTCCCGACTAAAGTAAATTTCGTATCTCCTAAACGATCCTCACTTTAAGTCGTATCTTATCTTGTTGCTACAGATGGCACGTACCAAGAGGACCGCTCGTAAGTCCACTGGGGGCAGGGCACCGCGTCACCAGCTCGCTCCACGTGAGCCCCGCCCTGAGCCTACTGAGGTGGAAAGGCTGAGGGCAGAGCTGGCAGAGGTGACTGCTGCTAGGGATGCAGCACGGCAACAACTGGAACAAGTGATTCATGATCGTGATCAAGAAACGCCTGCAGTCCAGAGGTTGACAGTGGCAAACCGCAACTGTCAACGCATGTTGGTCCGTGTGATGGAACAGAGGGATGAAGCCTAGCACGAGGGGAACGTTCTGAGAGCTCGCCAGTTTGAGCTCGAGCAACAGTTGGAGAACGCTGAAGAATACAATGATAATCTTCATGAAGAAGTGCACCGCATGAACAACGAGCTTAATCCCCTGCTGCCTCGAAACAACAACGTCGATGAGGACATGGGTTCGGGAATCTTCATGGCTGAGGATGATGATGAAGTGGAGGTTGATGGACCATAGGATGCCCCACCTACAGAAGAGCCAGAAGCAGAAGAAGACGAGGAGTTAGAGCCTGTCAGTGATGAGGACGGCGGGGAGATCCTTGACACTGACTCGGAGGATGATGCTTAGAGTAGTCATCACGTGCCTATAATGTTAGGATCGTCTTTTGTGCCCTCCCTGTGAAGGAGTGAGGCCTTGTAATAACTTGACTTTGGGATGTAAGGTTGAACCGTATGTTTCCTGAATGTAGTTTGAACCTGTTAATTTCGATCACAACTTGATGTCTTATTATGTTGCGTTCGATGATGGTGTCACGATTAGCACCCTTCGGTGCCGCGACGAAACCGAGGGCCTCCTATGGCGCGCGACATAAGGCTGTGCTGCTTGGCACGCGCAGGTATCGAGGTGGCTAGTCATGATCCACCATGGAACTCTTCATTGAGAAGTCTCTTTGTGGTCAGTTTGAAGTAGCCTTTCACAGTCAACTAAAAATCTTGAGATCGAATCCAAGTACCGTGCAAAAGGTCAAAAATCACGTAGATAGCAACGTAAACGGTCCGGTAACCGTTGTGCTCCCCGTGAGTGAGCCTTTATCAAAGAGCATCTTGTTGGATTACCAAGTATGATCTCGTCAATTGATGCGCTAGAATGGATTGTGCGGTTGTGATGAATTATTGTGCCTTAATTATTATGAGAAATCTATTCATACAGTCAGATTGACATTTCGCAATAATTCATCTACAAATTTCCCACATCGTCAGTGCTCATTGGCTATGCATTTTGCAGATGTCGTACAATCTACGCCGGGGTCGTGGAAATGAGGAGGAGGAACAGCCACCCCCTCCGCCACCACCTACTCCGGCCGAGTTGATGCAGACAGTGGTCGAAGGGCAGCGCATGTTGGTGGATGCTATGCGCCAGCTGGCTAACCGGGAGGCTCGTCCTGGCCGCCAGGGCCCAGAGCCAAATCAGTACAGCGATTTCAAGGACTTTCTGGATACAAAGCCCCCGCTCTTCAAGGAAGCGGAAGAACCACTGCAGGCTGACGAGTGGTTGAATACCATTGAACAAAAGTTTTGTCTGCTACGCCTAACTGATGAGCTGAAAACTGAGTATGCTTCCCATCAGTTGCATGGTCCGGCGGGCATTTGGTGGAGCCACTATCGTTCCACACTGCCTGCCAATGTCCCGATTGCTTGGGATCAGTTTAAGGCGGCATTCCGGGGAAATTATATCCCTCCTGGTCTTATGGCAATCAAGCACACAGAGTTTATGAGGCTGTCGCAAGGAAACAAAAGCCTGACTGAATACTTGCAGTCCTTCAACAACCTGGCAAGGTATGCCACAGAGTTTGTGGATACCGATGCCAAAAAGATTGCTAGCTTCAAAAGGGGCCTCGGCCCAAAACTGATGAAAACTATGGACACTAGCAAATGTACTACTTTCAATGATTTCATCAGTGATGCTCTGACTCAAGAGAACAACAATACTATTTATTCTGCCTCTAAGAGCCGTAAAAGGGCCCTTGAGGCAAGTGCTTCTCAGTCAAGGGCCTCAGCGGCACCGAGGTCTTACCCTCGCCCTCCTGCCACAAATGCTAAGTTCCATCCTCCACAAAAGAAGGTGCCAATGAAGACTGGGTTTCGTAAGGCATATACAGTGGCTCTGCCAAAGAGTAATGCGGGCCAAGGCAGCTCCAGTGTCCCCCCTAGCAACATGCCTTGCTGGAACTGTAACAAGCCAGGCCATTGGTCCAGGAACTGTCCGTACCCTAAGAAAAATGTCAACCAAGGTAGTCGTCAGGGACACGCCCATTATAACAGCATTGAGGAAATTCCATCTGGTGAGGTGGTCACCGCTGGTAAGTTTCTAGTTGACCAACACCCCGCAGTGGTACTTTTTGATTCAGGTGCTTCGCATTCCTTTATCAGTCCTAAGTTTGCATCTAAATTTGCACACAAGTTGCATACTGTTGAAGGTGTGGGTTATTGTATTAGCGCTGCAAGTGGGAATATTTCCACAAACAAAGTAGTGGGGAACCTTAAGTTTGAGATAGAAGGGCGAAGTTATTCGCTTGCCCTATTGGTTTTACCTGGTTTAGACATAGATGTTATCTTGGGCATGAATTGGATGAGTCAGAATGGGGTACTCATTGACACATCCGCTCGGGTAGTTATGCTCAGAGATCCTACAGATCAAAAGGGTTTTCTAGTACAACTTCCCAGAAAGGTTGAATTGTCGGGGGAAATTCATGCTGTGCAAGCAAAGGCGTTGGCCGAAATTCCAGTAGTAAATGAGTTTCCGGACGTTTTTCCCGATGATTTGCCGGGACTCCCTCTGGACCGGGATGTGGAGTTTAAAATCGAGTTGTTGCCTGGCACGGCTCCCATCTCTAGGAGACCCTATAGGATGCCTCCAAATGAACTCGCTGAACTTAAGGTGCAATTGAATGAACTTTTGAAGAAGGGGTTGATTCGTCCTAGTTCATCGCCGTGGGGATGTCCTGCTATCTTTGTAAAGAAGAAGGATCAGTCGTTGCGGATGTGCGTAGATTATAGACCTCTCAATGCAGTCACTGTCAAAAATAAGTACCCTCTACCGCGAATCGACATCTTGTTCGATCAGTTGTCTAAAGCTAAAGTTTTCTCCAAGATCGATTTAAGATCGGGCTACCATCAAATTAAAATTCGCCCGGAAGATGTTCCAAGGATAGCCTTTTCTACCAGATACGGTCTTTATGAGTATCTTGTTATGTCCTTCGGCTTGACAAATGCCCCCGCACACTTCATGTACTTGATGAATTCGGTGTTTATGCCTGAATTGGACAAGTTTGTGGTGGTATTTATTGATGACATCCTGGTATACTCTGTGAATGAGGAGGATCACGCTGAACATCTGCGTATAGTCCTCACAAGACTGCGTGAACATCAACTATATGCAAAGTTCAGTAAGTGCGAATTCTGGCTTCGAGAAGTACCTTTCCTTGGGCATGTGTTGTCCGATGGAGGAATTATGGTGGACCCCGCCAAGGTACAGGAAGTACTGAACTGGAAGGCTCCTATCTCGGTTCACGAGGTCCGAAGTTTTCTTGGTTTGGCTGGCTATTATCGTCGCTTCATCCCGGATTTCTCCAAAATAGCCAAGCCAATGACTCGGTTGTTGCAAAAAGACACCAGGTTTGTCTGGACTCCTGAGTGTGATGCGGCTTTTCACCAACTGCGAACCCTCCTAACCTCAGCTCCGGTTTTGGCACAACCGGATATCGAGAAACCATTTGATGTTTATTGTGATGCCTCAGGCATAGGTTTGGGAGGTGTGTTGATGCAGGAAGGCCGAGTAATTGCATATACTTCTCGACAACTTCGGAAGCATGAGGTGAATTATCCGACACATGACTTAGAATTCGCCGCGGTTGTGCATGCTTTGAAAGCCTGGCGACACTATCTGTTGGGCAATGTTTGCAATATCTACACAGACCATAAAAGCCTCAAATACATCTTCACCCAACTCGAGTTGAATATGCGTCAAAGAAGATGGCTCGAGTTGATTAAAGATTATAACCTTCAAGTGCACTATCATCTAGGAAAGGCAAATGTAGTTGCGGATGCTTTAAGCCGTAAGTCTCATTGTCATTCCTTAGCTGAAACTGATTTTCATCGATCTCGCCTTCTACATCCATCAGTCTTGTACAACATCACTGTAAGTTGTACTCTCAAAAGCCGAATTATTGAGCTCCAAAAGACTGACACTGGTATATTCCACATCAAGCGTAAGATGAAAGAGCAAGAAACTACACAGTTCAGGATAGATGAAGAGGGTGTACTATGGTTCAAGGATAGGTTAGTTGTGCCTAAGGACCGAGAGCTTCGAAATGATATTATGTCTGAAGCACACTCCTCTAAGTTGTCCATCCATCCTGGCAGCAATAAGATGTATTATGATTTGAAGCCACTTTATTGGTGGACCAAGATGCGGAAAGAGATAGCTGCATATGTTGCTAGATGTGACACCTGTTGCAGAGTTAAAGCTGTGCACATGAAAGCTGGGCTACTTCAGCCACTTTCCATTCCAGGCTGGAAATGGGAAGAGATAAGTATGGATTTCATTGTCGGACTTCCTCCTACTGTCAAAAATCATAACTCTATTTGGGTAATTGTTGATCGTTTGACCAAATCAGCTCACTTCATCCCAGTGAGAGTGGACTATCGTCCCACTGACTATGCTGAGTTGTACTTCAATCAGATAGTCCGGCTTCATGGGATACCTCGTACTATCATATCTGACCGTGGTCCCCAGTTCACTGCTCGCTTTTGGGAGCACTTGCATCACCTTCTGGGAACCAAGTTAGTGAGAAGCTCTGCTTATCACCCCCAGACATCGGGTCAGACAGAACGAGTTAACCAAATCTTGGAAGATCTGTTGCGAGCATGCGTCATTTCATCCAAGGGTTCTTGGGAAAAATGGTTACCTTTAGCCGAATTCTCGTACAATAACAGTTATCAAGAGAGTATTAAGATGGCTCCATTCGAAGCTTTGTACGGTCGTAGGTGTAGAACCCCACTAAATTGGATAGAATCTGGTGAGAGAAGATTTTATGGTATTGCTTTTATTGAGGAAGCTGAGGAACAAGTCCGTACCATCCAGAAACACATGGCTGCAGCACAAGCGAGACAGAAAAGCTATGCGGATCGTCGTAGAAAACCACTCGAGTTTGAAGTTGGAGACTTCGTGTATTTGAAAGTTTCTCCAATGAAAAGTGTCCAATGTTTTGGTGTTAAGCGGAAACTTGCGCCAAGATACGTGGGTCCTTTTCAAATCATAGGCAAGAGTGGAGCTATTGCGTACAAAATTCAGTTACCTCCAGAAATGAGTGCCATATTCAACGTCTTCCATGTATCTCAGCTTAAAAAGTGTCTTCGAGTTCCTGAGGAACAAGTTCCTTTAGGTGATATCAGGCTGGAATCCGACCTAACCTATGAAGAAAAGCCAGTCCGAGTGATCGATACTCAGGAACGAGTAACTAGAAGTAAAGTGGTTAAGTGGTACAAAGTGATGTGGAGTAATCAGGGAAGTGAGAGTGATGCTACGTGGGAACGGGAGGATTATTTGCGGGATGGTTATAAAGAATTCTATGAAAAATGGTACGCTTTCCAAATCTCGGGACGAGATTTTTATAAGGGGGGAGGGCTGTAACACCTCAAGTGTTTAGCTCCATAATTGCATTGCATTTGCATGGCATAAGCATAAGCATGCATCATTCATGTTTGTTATTTTATGTGATGCAACACATGTGTTTATTCTAGGGTTGTTTGATTTATTTCATGAAGTATTTGATAGTTGGTGTAACAAAAAGGTAAGGTAGCCAATCATGACCTACAACACCTTAGTTATACTTAGGGTAACATTTGGAACAAGTTTCATGTTGACCAAAATTACAAATTTGCCCTCCAAGAGAAGTTGACCACCATTTGACCCTAGAAGGCTCTAGTTTGACCAGTTAAAAAGTCTAGCTTAGAAATCTTGCATGGAGGAGCAACCTTAAGAAAAGTTGTAGAGAATTTCATAAGGAACCAAAGTTCTAATATGGCCATCTCATGAAAATGACCAGAGCATGCTCAAAAATGGCCCACAAGTCAGCTTGAGTGGTGATCAACACTTAGAAAAATTCTAAGTCTGGAAATTGGACTTTTCAGTTTCACTGTACCTCACTTTAGCAACTTGTAACTCACAAACTAGGCCAAACCAGTCCTGGAGCCAATTGACAAAGTTGTTGTCCACACATAGCTCTACAACATTGTCAATATCACCATCACCTGGTTCTCAATAGTTTAGGAGATATAATGTCTTGAAGTTAGGGTTTCAGTCGGCATAGTGACTGAAACTAAGTTTCAGTTTTCGGGTGACCCACTTTGGAGCCTTGTAGTTTCAAATCTAGGCCAAACCAGCCCAAACTCCAATTGACAAACTTGTAGACCTCATGTAGCTCTACAAAATTGGTGTAATCATCTTCGACTAATTCGAACCGGTTTGGGAGATAATCATCGTGGAAGTCGCTCTGTCAGTCGGACATTGATGTCACCGATTCAGTTTCGTCAGCGTCAGAGTGGCCGACCGGCCGCAGGCCGTCGTCGACGCGTGGAGGCGCGGTGGCGCCCGTACGCCGGCCCTGGCCCCACCAGTCAGGCCGCGACGCCTTCAAGACGCCACGACGCGCGAGCCGGCCTCCATTCCTCCGCCCCCTCTCTTCCAGTTGCCAAGAACACCGAAACCGAGCCGCCATTGCCGTTCTTCTCCGGCGAGCTCAAGCGCGAGCCACACCGCATCACCGGCCGCTAGACCTCGCCAATCCCTCCGCCTCACCACCCTCCATCTCCCTGACCCACCGAAGCCAGCGATTTGACTCAAGGTGAGCCGCATTGCTTTCTTCCCCGTCTCCGAGAGGTCGCCGGAGCCCGCCATGGGACCTCACCGTGGTCGGGGTGCTTCGGGTCTCTCTCCATCCTCCCTTCCTAGCAAAATGGATCCGCCTAGCTTCGGTGAAGCTCGTACCGAGCCTAGACCGCACCGTACATCCTCACCGTCGACGGTGCGCCGCCACCGGACATCACCGGCCGCCGCTCGCGGTGACAAGCCCCTTCCACCCCATCCCCATCCATTCCACGAGCACCAATCGACGCACCGGGTGACGGAGAACACGAGGCGGTGCTCAATTGGCTGAGCGAGCTCTTCTCCGGCGAGCTCGAGCTCGTCGGAGCTCGCAGGTCTCCGCCTGCCCTATCTCCGGTCACTGACCGCGGGGGCCCGCCCGTCAGTGTCGCGCGCGGGCGGGAGCGCTGAGCGGGCCGCGTGCGCGCGAGTGTGGGCCGAGTTTTTCTGGGCCGGCCCAGTCGTCCGAAATGAAATTCATTTTTATTATTTTGTCACTGATTTTTGTACAAGTTGGAAAAATATAGATCTAGGGTTTTAATGATCTAAAAATCATGAGATAAATTTTATTAGGGTCTACATGATGTGTAGTATTTTAGAAAAATATGGATCTGGCATGAGATGTTTAAAGTCTGTAAGAATTTAATAGATCCTTTAAATGTGTTTTGGAATGCATGCAAATTTGTTAAATTTATAACTTGAGCTGTAGTGTTCCATAAATCCTGAAATTTGGTGGGTAGGTTACTCTATGCTAGCCCTAGCTCTGGTAAAAATTTGGGCATCAGTGCTTAAGTAATTTCCAAGTTATAATGCTATCTTGTTATTCTATGAAATACTTGAAGGAATTTTTGTAATTTTTCTACAAGTGCAATGTTCTTATAAATTTTTGGAGAATGTCTTGGTACCCTAGACTGTCCAAGAAAATTAAGAAATCTGTTGTTTGACACTTTTACTATGCTTGGTTATTTATACAAAAATCAGCCTTTTTGGCTTGGGAATTTTGTGTAGGAAGTTCCGGTGAATAAATTGAGTTCAAAATTTTACAGTAGTCTCTTTGTGGGTCAGAGAGTCCTCTGTAATTTTTGTAGAATTTTAGGAGCAGTTCACATATATGTTTGAAATTCCACTTAATTACTTAAGTAAATTGAGAAATGGGTTTAAATAAATGTTCTAGGTGGGCACACCTTACTTCCTGGTGTCTTTGTGATATTTGTGAACTTGTAGTAGCATTAGTTTGGTTTTAGAGAATGTTTGCCACATCAATAAATATTTAACCTTTGTAATTTTAGGTTTTCTGGACAGCTAAGTAGTAATTCTAAATTTGGCTTTGATAAAATTGGTTGCTGGACAACTTGTAAATACCAAAGTTGGAGTAAACTTGATGAACTAGCTTGTGTTAAAATTTGGAAGCATTTGGCTTAGTAGTTTGAGAGTTACTGTTGTTTAAAATGGCAGTTCAAAATCTGCTACTCTCTGTTTTGGAGAGGACAGATTCTGGAACTTGTGAAGTTTGACATGGAAAACTTAGGAGTTTGGAGTTGAGGTCTGAAAATGAATTGTAGTACATTTCTTAGGCTTTTCAGATTGCCTTAGATCATATCTTTTGGAATTGTAAATCTCCAGTTGTGATAAAAACAAGTAGCTGCTGTCCAGAATGCTTACTGTGGTGTTTTGCTGATTGATATGGTGTGATATCCTAAGACATGCTACTTTTGTAATTGTTAGGTGTTTGGGCCTTAACTGAGGATGAGCAGCTTTATCTTAGGTTAAGTAGATTAGGTGAGTACTTCTCTACCGGAGAGGAAATTTGCACCTACTCTTTTGAAGTGATTTGAGTAGAGCGTTAAATTGTTGTAATATATTTCATTCCGAGCATATTGCATCTTTCATTATGCATTCATGGGATTTATTATGCACTCATGCAATAGGTGTACCGGAGGGGGTGACACTCCTCGAATTCGAACAAGCAATACCGGAGGAGGTGCTGAGTCAACCGGAGGAATTAGCAGAAGAACCCAACGTCGGGGAAGCTCCGTCAGAAGATCTACCCGAGTGCCCTGACCACCGGCCTTCAACTTTTCTGAAAGGAAAGCCCCGGTGCATGCTGAACCTACTGATTTATAAATTAATCTTGAGTACTTTTAATTGTTTACTGCATTAAGTTGTAGGAGTTATATGAAAACACTTGTTGCATTATACCTGTCCTTGTCCAGATATCGTACTTAATCCTATTTTAGGTTTAGGCACGTGTCAATGCTTAGCCCTGCTTAGTACGGTAGAAGTCGGGTGATTTCCGGTCATCCGCGAGATGTAGGAAGGAGTCACGAGTGGCTCTATGGCTATCGTGAATGGAACCATGCTTAAAAATGAAATTGAGACCGGGCGGGAGTTCGATAGTACAGCCGCAAGACACTTCACGTCTTGGGTGTGGAGCTATGCCCGTCTGAGTCGTTTAAGGACCGATTCGCTGTACGTCCTTGAGTCATGTTGAATGCAGTCTAACACTTAGTTGGCCGGATAACCCGTTCCGACCGCGAAGCCGAGTAATGTGGTTCAGGCCGGGAATCGAATGGTAGGTTGCTTCTTGGAGGAGAGAAAGGATGTGCTTGGGGACATTGGCGTGAGACCAAGGGGGGGTTAGAGTCCCTATCACCTGGCAGAGTGTCGCCCTTGGGGTCGCGACATTATTCGGACCCGCGATTCCTGAATCATATGAAACGGTGGCCTGTGCGACCCTGGCAGGGGTCTGCACGGTGAGTGTTAGAAATACCCCTCCAGCTGGATAGGAATTCGATTCGAATCGCCGTCGCTCCCGGTTAGTGAGCACTTGACTTGAGCAGCGGCAACGTAGATCTCATTAAATGAACAGATGGTTAAGTAAATGATATGATGTTGCCGCAATGATATACCTGCTATGGATATAATAATAATGTTGTTTGATTATACTCAAGTGAATGTTTAGTACAGGTGCTAAGATAGATGACAGGTAAATGCTAAAAATAACTGCTAGTACAGGTTATAAGAGTTTCAACTACTTATGCCTTTATGCAAAACGTGGTGTCAGCTAGCCTCTTGTGTAAGCCTTGCATAATCCTTGGTGTCATCTTATGTCTGGTTTTCGACGGGTAAGTCTAGCTGAGTACATTCCAGTACTCAGGGTTTATTCCCTCCTGTTGCAGATGACATGCTTTATCAGGGATTCTGCAAGACGTGTCTCCACCCTGCGGGTGATGATGACTAGATCACAAGGGCGTGATCGTCTTTATGTACTTTCCTCATGCTTTTGCGAGATGTCGATCATCCAGACTGGCAGTATTTAATTAACTAGTGTGTGTGTTGTGCTTCCGCTACTTTCAAACTTGGTTTGTAATATTTGCTACTCCGTGGTGTAAACTTATTTCTGGACTACTTGTGAAATGTATCGTATGATGTTGTATGTTGAATGATGCGATCCTGGTTGTAAGCAGTTTGGTTTGAAATCCTTCGTGATTTCGATTGACTACCGGGATTATATGGGCTCAAGTTTGAAAATTTAAGCGCTTCGGTGCTTGTTTTCGTACTTGTGCTCTTATAATTTGGTCGGTTCTGTTACAAGATATATCATAGCCCATATGTTGCATAATGTAAAGAACTTTGTTATCATATAAAGAGATGGGTAATGTTTTATCATCTCTATTTAACAAAGTAACTTGTGCAACCATTTTGCTTTTATTGTCCATCTCAATTTTGGCTTGTTTTATTTTATATTGCACCAAAGGAGGTAAGGGAGTTGGAAATGAAATACCTCTATTTTGAGAGGGTTTGTTTATGATGCGAAATATTGATCTCCTTCCTTCCTTTGATCGCTTGGTACATATTGATATATCTTTCGGCTTGATCAAGACTCGCCATCTTCTATCTTTGGGATGTTTTGTTCTAGAGGCAATGTTGATTTTGGTTTTGAGACTTTATCAATAGGCTCAAAATAGAACTTTACATCAGCATAGAAGGACTCGGCTATAGTGAATGGTTTTTTTGTCAGCAAAAATCCTTATTATATATCCTAACAGATCTTTATATTTGATGCATTGATGGAGTGTAGATGGAACAAATCCATTTTCATGCAACCATGGGCGATCGATGAAAGCATTATATGAGGTAGCCGCATCAATCACATGGAAGTTTACATATGTCATGAGATTTTTGAACTTTTGAAATAGAGATATGGTGCCCAATGCTTCCTGACCAGCTCGGTTAAAGCCATGAATGACAACATTTAAGTGACATAGGTGTTGGCGGTGCTTAACTCATAATTTTTACCGCCAACACTTGTATAAAATTCATCATAAACAAACAACCAAACTTAGAAATAGGACTTTTAACTAACCATTTCCACAGTTTGGTGAATTACCCATGTTTTGCAGGACAAGCATGAAAACACATCAAAATGGGTCAAAAGGAGAAGAAATATAAAAGAAAACACTCATCATACAATTTGACCCAATCAAAACAAAGAAGAAAGAGAGAAAAAACCCACCTACCTGATCAACTTGGTACAAAACCAATGGGAGAGTGGCTTAGGCCCAACTAGAAGCCCACCTGACAAAGAAGGTGGCCAGGCGTGCAGGACCAGGTATGGCTGCACTAGGGATGCACCTGCACCCTTGACGCCTCAGCCTAGGCCCATCCTCCTTGTGGTGGTACATTAAATGCTCCTGAGGTCGGTTGTGGTGGGGGTTGCCTAAAATAACTAAGCAAACCATCCTACTAGAGCTATAAAAGGAGAAAACCATCCCCCTCAAAGACATTCATACACAAGAGAAGAAGAAGAAGAAGAGCTCCACTCATATCTTTAGCTTCTAGCTAGAGTAGTATAGGGAGTGAGAGAGAGAAAAGTTGGAGAAGTACCGGAGTTGTCAGCTGCCTCCACTAGTGTGCTTGGTACACTTAGCGGAAGGAGTGCTAGAGCTAATGGCTCCTCCACACTTGTACCTCTATGATCGTCTTACTACTTGAAGAAGTTCATGTTCAACTTTGGAATTGATTTCTTAAGTAAAGTTATCATCGTTATAAACTTGTAGGTTCATCGTCTGTCCCCATGGCAGGTGCTCTAGTAGAGGACTCCTGATAAAGATAGAAGTTCCTAGCCAATGCTAGAGTAATTTTACTTCTGCTTGTGAAACCTCAGCCCTATAATCTTCAGAGAAGGAAAGTGTAGTAATAAATGCATTTCACAAATCAGAAGAGAGACACAAAGCATCATACACAGAAAGCATAGCTAGTATTTTCTTCAAGTGTGAGATTACATCATACTTGACTAACACATTAGGAGTACGGTTAGTCACATCATTCGGAGTTACATTTGGGGGATTTTTTTGTTGAGGAGATGGCCTAGGTAGTTGACGGCCTGATCTAAGCTGAATTTCATCAACTTCGGGTGCCTCTTCTTCAAGGAAGTGACGAAGAGACTCCTCATCATCCTCAAAAACTTCGATGAGGAAAGTAGTGTGACAGAACCACCTAATTTATACAAGATCAAGCACGACAGTCCATGTTAAACATGTTGACGTGCGCATACTTTCACTTATATAAACCTGGTAGTCCACCGAGTGTCACGAAGGACCTCGGTAAATCAACTTCATAACCAAGATCACATGATTAAGCAAATACCATCACATACACAGAGTTGTAGCAGAAATAATATTACAAAAGAGTTCATAAATAACTAGTACAAATTTGGGTTTCAAAACTGATTAGTGAAAACAACATAGCTTTCAAATGATTACAACAATATAAGTTCCAAATACATTTCTAGCATAAGTGACATCCTCTGATAAAAGCATATAGATGAGAACATTATATAGAGTCACCGAGCCCACCGGAGGTTAGCCACCATCTTCAGGAGGCCGAGAACTTCACCTACAACATGGTGGGATAAACCCTAAGTACAAGGGGTACTCAGCTAGACTTACCCGTCATAAATCAAAAATAATATGACACCAAGAAGTATGCAAGGCTTTATAAGTGGAGCTAGCTAGATAGCATAACTTTGCAAAAGAGCATTACTATCATGAGTCCTTACTTTCAATCTTTTAGTCAAGTTTTATCATCAAGTTCAGTGAAGCTATCATAGCTAAAATTTTGCACCTATTCTATAGCAATCACTTGATTAATAAGCATCACATTAGTAACCATATCTGATTTATCATATATTCATCATAACCATCATGTTCCATAGTTTCACTATGATGAAAGAAGCTATGTCAAGTTTTCACTATCTAGGAGAGACAGCGATTCGAATCAATTTCAACCAGCTAGGAATTTATTCCTAACATAAACCCAGGCAGACCAGATCAACAGTCACCTTTGGTACAACTTAGGTCCATTCGCGGGTTCGATCAGCGCCACAATCTCAGGGATACTACCGAATGTCAGGTCAATCAGGACTCTAACCTGCCCTTGGCCTCACACTGACTCCCCACACATCCTTACTACCTCTAGTGTGTCACTTCCACTTAATGAGTCCTGGCCTGAGTTGAGCTACTCGGCTTCATGGTCGGAATGACTTATCTGACAAGCTAAGTGATAGGCATGCGTTCAATATGACGAGAGGGCCTTCAACGATCTGGTCCTTAACCAACACAGATGGAATCACTATAAGTTATAACTCCACCAACATATAAGATTCCGCCTGGTCTTTATTTATTCATCATCACATGGTTATTTTCACGATAGCAAATATAGCCAATCGTGCTCAAGTATCCACCTATATCCACAAGCAACAGGAAATCACCTGACTTCTATGGGTCTAAGCATGGCTAAGCATAGATTGGCCTATTCATCTAGTAAGAGTACAAGTATTGATATATATATTGAACAAGGTAGGGAATATGCACCAACGATTCTATTACCTAATGCATCATATAAAAGTTAGACTCATGTGCATTTATAAAAGAGAGGATAAGAGACTCAGAATGCTTCGGGCATGCCTAGGATCCGACACAAAGTCAGTTCAGTCAGCTTGCATCATCTCGGTGACATCTCCACTTTAGGCATGCACTCTAGGGGTCCTTTCACGTTCGGGCTAGATCCACCAAACACCATCTTCGAGTTTGGCTCTAACATCACATCCATCAGCTCTTGCGTGGTTCATCTAGCATAGATAAATGAGGTATAACAATGCATATGTATGAATGCATGGAAGTGCAACATGCAAAGCATTCATAAAAGTGCACCAAACTAATATAAGCACCTAGAGCTATTTAACTTAATCATCACTCAAGCATAACATAGGAGATGGCAAGCACATCAAGCATGGCATCCAAATTACTTGAGTGTAGCCATGGCAAGTATTCATCAATCAATGTCAACTTAACATGTTTAACTAACAAGAGTAAGCTAAAGCAATCAACCTATACATGCAGTTTCCAGACAGTAGCACAGCAGTCACTTGTTTTAGTCATAAACAGAGATCTCGACATCCAATAAAGGTGAACTAGACTTTCTAAAAAGCTAATGAAATTACCCATGACTCTTTTATTTACACTCAGAGCTAATTCTAAAGCTAACCAAGTCAAAACATGCTAAGAAGCAGGTCTACACAAACAATGGATAGAAAACTGATATGAATTTCAGAGATGCATATCTAGAGTTCTATCCATTCAAAAAATATGGTTCTAAACTTTTTAAAATCTTATTAAGTTAGCTACAACTTTTTTATTATCATCTAAGGGTGATTTCATAGCAAAAAGGGTTGAACAACATAAAGAAGGCATCTCTGTCTAGATTTAGACAAAATATGTCCTTCCACTTTGAATAGCTATAACGGGAGATTTAGATCACCAAAAGGTGTGATATTTAACAATTTAGAAAGCTCATGAAAAGCAATACAACTTTTATATTATCACCAAAATGTGATTCCATGTTTAAACAAGTCAAACAATACAGTCATTCAAAGCTACACAAAGGATAAGCAAAACCTAACAATAAACTTCTAAAATCTATAACTCCTAAACCATTAGGCCAATGGTCATAAAATTTTAGGACAATCAATATAAGGAGATTATCTACTACTTTTGTATTTACCACATTCATACAAAACATCATTTTCATCATGAAAACAATTGCATAACCAAAATTGTACATGCAGCCCAACAGCAGAGGTATATTACATTCACCTATCATTTTGTTGCTACAAATTAACATGTCCTTGACATACATGCTACTCTAAACAACTTGTAATCATATTCAACAATCATAGCACATAGTAATAGCTATTAGAAGCATCAATAATTACATATATTTATTAATAAACTTTCATCCTCTATTTAAATAATGCAACATATATACTACTTTTAGCACTATATGAGAACAACTAGTTTGGGGCTGAGATTTTTATGAGTGGTAGATGTTATCAAAACATGCCTACTGCAAAAATTTCATATGTTCAGGTTTTATAATTTAATTATTATGAAAATGACAAATTGCTATTGCAAGAAAACTTGTGACAACAAGATAAATCTAAAAATCATCATTTTTTATAAACACATAGCCATGTTAGGGCTTCTCAGGCCACAATATCACCATGCAAAGGCAAAAGAACCATATTTCATATTTTTGCATATATAAATTATTTATAAACCATTTAAACTATTTATCAAGCATTAAGTAAATTAAATCAATAACTCATTCATATGTCATCCAATAAGCTTGAACTTTTTTCCACAGCACACATATGACATCAGTAGCCTACCATAAAAATTTCATAGCAATTGGAGCACCACAACTTTAGATATGAATTTATTCCTAGAAAACCCTAATTAACATAGATAAATAAAAATCACAAAAACCTTCTACTAACACATATTATATTATGACTCTATTGTGTAGATCTACTCACAAGGATTGCAAAAGGCCTTCATTTGCTATGTTTGGATTTTTCTACGATTTACTATGATTTTCCAAAGTTTCATCCAAATAAAAGGAATAAAGGAAAAAACACATTTGCACAAAGGACCCTGAACTTTCATGAAAACAAATTCCAGTGAACCGATCCTTCTAGGCACTATTCACATGAGTCATGACTTCTGCAGAAAACCCCCTGGACTTGTTCCTATTCATGTGTGATGTCCTTCCCTTCTTCCTCACGTACATAGAGCAGAGGATGGTCGCTGTCGGCCCGACTTCAGCCGTGAGGATGGTCGCCCAAGGCGGGGGAGGGACGCTGCGGGGTCATAGGACTAGCACGTGGCTGTGGGGGTCGTGTTCAGGCCGAGGATGGCCCATGGCTGGCTGTGGCCACGTGCGCTCAGCGGTTGGCAACGCTAGCAATAGCGGCGGCGACAGATCATGGAGGCGGCGCTCTAGGTGGCGTTAGCCACAGAGGGCACGTGCGTGGGGTAGAGGAGGGGGAGGTAGACGTGGTGGCAGTGGGCATAGCGACGAACAACGACGACGAGCTTGGCTCTGAGCTCGTGACCATGGTGGTGCGCGTCCATGAGCAGCAGCAGCGCGAGAGAGGCAAAGGGAGAGGCAGAGGGAGCGAGTGAGTGAGTGGAGAGCGTCTAGGCATAGCTCAGCATAATCCCAACGCAAGTAGAAAGGTAGGGGATGCACGTCGGTCATGGTGGGGGCACACTACCCTGCATAGCAGCCACATGCCCATTTTAGCGAACAGGTGGCGGGTACGGTCCAGCTCGTCTTGGAGGCCATTTTTCGGCATATTCCATGCATATCCTGGCCAAGGTGCCTAAAGAAAAGTTGGAGCCGATATGATGCTCTACAAGATTTATTTAGGGGCCACGGTCATTAGGGCAGTAGATTAGCGGTTAATTGCACCCCAACTTGACAGTGTCAGTGTATTGCTAGCAATTAAGAAAACCGAAGTTAGCAGTCAAAACAAGGTCAAACGAATTCCAACTTTTTATATGCTCCTCTCCAAAACATTCAGTCCAACTTTTATGTTTGGCTCAACTCGAGTTGCTTAACAAAAATTAGAGAACACGGAATGCCAACATGTCAAGGTCACTTAAGTGTAGTGACAAAGTAAACATCTGCTGTTTTGGAAAGTATTTTTGAAGATCCAAATGAACTCCAAATTTGATGAGACTTGATTTATTGTTTCCACCATGAAAGGTACTTCAACTCATATTAAGGAATCCAATTGAGCTACCATATGAATTTGATGAGACTTGATTTATTGACAGAACAACATCACTTCCTATCTTGAATCCACTGTTTGGGACACTTAGAAGTCGAATCAAGGCTTGATCCAAAAACAATGTTAGTTTTACTCCACTCAAACTTCAACTTTTATTAAAGGTCAAACTTTCACCACTAGTACAGAAGTCAAGGTTTTACTTTGGTCAAAGCAACATCATGATAAACCCTATAATTAGGGTTTTCGACCAATTGAGGCATTTTCTTGACATTTGCTCAACACGAACCCTTCATGAGTTGAATTGGAGCTATTTGAGCAAGGTTGCAAGGTTTGGTTGACATCCTAGGAAGCAATTTAAGTAAAAATGTAACTTATCATTTCATGTGACTTTTTGGCTCTAAACTTCATGAAACTTTTCTAATCATCAATGTGGGTGGAAATTGATGTGAGGCACATGAAAGGGGCACCTTCAACAATACTCAGGCATATATTTGAAAAGGGTCAACATGTAGCAGAGGTGTGTTGTCCAAGTTTAAGTTGGGGCTCACTCTCATAGATTTGACCTTGACACCTTCATCACCACTTAACATGTCATATTTGAGCTCAAACCCACTGCTTAACTGGTGATAAACACCTAGAGTGCTACAAGTAGCATACTCTTTGAGGGAGTCATCCTCATGCTTCTTTATATTTTGGTAGAAGCGCAGGCCTTCGCCCTGATCCATCATTCGTCGAAGAGCAAGTCATCTTGAGAGTTGTTGTCGACGCTCTCCTGATCTTTAGGAACTTGGTGGTCCACGTTTTGGGGTGTGGATCCATCGAAGGAAAGCCTTGCCTTCATGCCGGTGCTTAGCTTGCTGTTGCGAATGTCCTGAGAAAGACATATTAACATGCTCAGGTTTTGATATCATACATTGATCATAAATTGGCCACATTTTTAGAGTTGCACAACTCATCGGATCATTTTGAAAGGTGGCGACATTTGACATAGCCGTTTTCTTTCCACTCTTCATGCTTTTGAGTAAATCAGCATCTATGGTGCCTTCATCTATGAGCTTTTGTATAATATTTTTAGCTACAAAACAATCCTTGAGCATATGACCTAGGATGCGATGAAAGTGATATAAATTTGGCTCATTGAATTTAGAAGCTTCTTCTAGTCTTTTTGGTTTAGGGAGCTCAATGAGTTTTAACTCCCATAGCCCATGAAGAGATCCTCCACTTCTTCGAACGGGAAGGAGTACTTCTGATTTTGACGCTCGCCAAGAGTTGGCCTCCTAGGAGTTGGTGCACCCCCTTTGTTTGGTAATCTTATGATGGTGCCCCCAGTTTGGGACTTTTGGGCGATCACCGTTGTCTCCATGGCATGTATTTGCTTTGGCTTAGAAGATGTTGGCTTATCTCGCTGGTTGTTTTTTTTTCCAATGGCGCCTTGTTTAATGTCCTTGGTGGACGAGACATGTGATGCATATAATTCTCTATGTCTGTAGCCTTTGAGGATAATTCTTTGAAAGTTATTGGCCTCACACCCTGTAGGTGAATGGCCATGTTTGGGCTCAAGTTATTCATACACATACGAACCGCTTTTGGTTCGGTGATTGGCTGTGGGTAGTGGAGGCTTAAATTCCTCCACCTATTGATGAAATCTGCAGCCTTCTCATTTGGCCTTTGTAAGGTTTGAGTCAACTCAGTTATCCCCACCATCCTTTGAGTGCTATAAAAGCGCTCTAGGAAGGCATCCTGCATTTGTTCCCATGTACGGATGGAGGTGCCAACTTGATGTACCATGTGAAAGCTAGACCTGATAATGTTTGTACAAATTGATGGAGGAGAAGAGCTCCATTGTGCTGTATCTTGACACGCAACAAGGAAATTGGCCACATGTTTATGTGGTGACCCAGTCCCATTGAATTTACTAAATTGAGGCTAATGATAGTTGTTCGGAAATGGTACCATGTCCACCTCCGGCGGATATGGTTTCACATAGCCCGTACACATGGAGTGATGTATTTGCATATACTAAGCCCTTACACCTTTGGAAATCATCCTCTGTATGGCTTCGAGTGTGATTTCAGGTTGGGGATGGGGGCTATTATGACTAGTCAAAGCATTCACATCATTTGTACATTTTTTGGTGTTGGCCACCTGGTCATGGAGCGCTGCCAACTCTTCTTCTGTTGTAAGGCTGCCATCATTTGGTTCATCTGCTCTTCAATGGATTGACCTTGATTTGTGGCAAGCACTTGTTCAGCATTTCTAGGCTCACTATCACTATGCGGAGATTATGAGTCATCATTGGCAGGCTCACTCTCACTGTACGAAGATTGTGAGTCATCATCACTTGGGGCATGTGGATGTTCACCATTTAGTGGGTTTGGATCAGCCGAGCCTACAGTATCCAATAATTCATTTTCAAAATGAGAACTCAAATAGGGAATTATAAGACCCTACATACATCGCGTGATTTTTTTGAATGACCAGAGTTTGTTAGGCTTCAAGTCACTAGACGATGACCTAGCAGAATTTGTTTGCGAGGCTTCTTCTTTTGAAATATGTAGAAGCAGAGGAAGCATCCTGTCGGTGTTCGGACCCGAGGGGGTCCTAAACCAATGAGTAAATGCTACGTGTCTCTTTCCTGGATGGTGATGCAAGGAGAACACATGGGGGTTTATCCTGGTTCGGGCAAAAGAAGGCCCTACGTCCAGCGGGGGGGAGAGGTTTGTATTTCCTTGCACCGAGGTGCTCGTGTAGGGGTTACAAGCATGCGAGAGAGGGTGTCGAGCTCAAGTCTTAAAGAGAAAAAAGAGGAAAAAGGTGGTTGCTTGAGATGTTGATCTCTTGTTTGTTGCTCGGTCGGGTGGTTTGTCGGTGGGCTGCTTGTTGCCTGCCCTTGTTTTGTTTTTTTGTTCCATCTCCGTCCTCCCTTTCGTTGAACCCTGGCCTGCCCTTTTATAGGGCGAGAGGAGGCCAAGACGACAGGGAGCCTTAAGGTGATGTTTTTGTCGATTCCTGTTGAGTTGACTGTAGCGACGTGCCTTAGGAATGGCCGGCCATCCCTGGACACCCTGATGTTGTGGGAGATGAGATAGCGAAATGACCCAGAGTGCCATGCCATACCGTCCTTTGAACTAAGTCAAGCGTCAAGGTTGGGTCGAGGCCGGGTCGAGGCCAGATGGATAAGGCCGAATCCCCGATATCGCGGAGAACGGGCCTTGTCTTATCCTCCCTCGAGGGTGATTGATGGTGAACAGTGCACGGTAAGGTGGGTATAGTGACGGGTTTCACCTCCCATCACGGGATGGGCGGTAAAACAGTGAGATCTGACACGGGTATTGTGCCCACGTCGATCCTGGTCGCAGCCATGCCGGTAGGTGGTAGTAGGTAACCGCATTAAATGCTATGGCTTTTGTCCTGGGGTAGGTAAAGAAAAGGTGTCGAGGTGCTCGGTCCGGGCTCACGCGAGTCGGAGTTCTCCCTAGTGGGCGGACGAGCCTCGCGCGGGTCGAAGCGCTGTCGAGGTACCTTGCGGCACGGGATGGGGCGTGGTTGAGGCGCCCCATCGAGCAGGCCTCGTACGAGTTGGAGTCGGGGCGCGGTCGAGGCGCCCCGTCGAGCGGGCCTCGTATGAGTCGGAGCCAGGGCGCGGTCGAGGCGCTCCGTCGAGCGGGCCTTATACGAGACGGACTGGATACGCGGTCGAGGTGGGCTATCTTTTATTGCGGTTTCAGTTGTGTTAGTTTTTTGGCGATAGGTGTGGGTACCCCCGTACTGTTGGTACCGACAGTAGCCCCCGAGCCTTTGGGTGAGTGTGTGATCACTCTCCCAGAGGTTGGTCAGAACTAGAGTCGTAGCGCCGTGATTTTTTCCGGTGGGGGCGCACGAGCGCACCCGCCGGGTGTAGCCCCCGAGGCCTCGGTGGAGTATTGAGACTCCTCCGAGGTCTTGTACGTGTTTGATTGGGGAACGATTCGTTGCGGTCAAGTCCACGATCCTTGCGCGCACGAGGTCGATCAGGGTCCCGGCCGTCTTTCGCTGTGCGACCCTCATGCTCCTTTTCTGAAAAAAGGAGGAGGGGTGGAGAACGCCGTACTACCCTTGTTTGGGCGCGAGTTCCGACGATCTCCGGTGAGCTGCTAGCGGGGGAATTCGAGTGAGAGCCCATGCCCCATTCGTTAGGGGTCAGCTAGTGGCCCGGAGGCGCCCTCAAAGATGCCAAGAAGGGGTCGTGTGGATCTCGATTCCCTTCGATAGGATTCGAGGGCTCGATGCCTCCCTCAGGGGGATTCCTACGACGACCTTCTCCTTCAGCCTCGAATACGTCCTGGGGTGCCTCGAGAGCGTGGCTCGAGCCCTTGGCCATGTACGGGCGCACCCTGGGTCATCCCTAACTCTGTTGCTCGAGGGCAGCTGTCGAACCCTGTTCGAGGGCCAGCTTTCGCTCCCTCGAGACTTATTCTGGGCTTCGGTCCCATTTCTGCGGTCGGGGCCCCGAGCCTCGCGCGCATGAGGTCGATCAGAGTCCCGACCATCTTTTGCTACGAGACCCTCACGCTCCTTTTCCGAAAAAAGGAGGAGGGGTGGAGAACGCCGTACTACCCTCGTTTGGGCGCGAGTTCCGATGATCTCCGGTGAGCTGCTAGCGGGGGAATTCGAGTGAGAGCCCGTGCCCCGTTCGTTAGGGGTCAGCTAGTGGCCTGGAGGCGCCCTCAAAGATGCCAAGAAGTGGTCGTGTGGATCTCGATTCCCTTCGACAGGATTCGAGCGCTCGATGCCTCCCCCGGAGGGATTCCTACGACGACCTTCTCCTTCGGCCTCGAATATGTCCTGGGGTGCCTCGAGAGCATGGCTTGAGCCCTTGGCCATGTATGGGCGCACCCTGGGTCATCCCTAACTCTGTTGCTCGAGGGCAGCTGTCGAACCCTGTTCGAGGGCCAGCTTTCGCTCCCTCGAGGCTTATTCCAGGCTCGGGCCTGTTTCTGCGGTCGGGACCCCGAGCCTCGCACGCACGAGGTCGATCAGAGTCCCGGCTGTCTTTTGCTACGCGACCCTCACGCTCCTTTTCTGAAAAAAGGAGGAGGGGTGGAGAACGCCGTACTACCCTCATTTGGGCGCGAGTTCCGACGATCTCCGGTGAGCTGCTAGTAGGGGAATTCGAGTGAGAGCCCGTGCCCCGTTCGTTAGGGGTCGGCTAGTGGCCCGGAGGCACCCTCAAAGATGCCAAGATGTGGTTGTGTGGATCTCGATTCCCTTCGACAGGATTCGAGGGCTTGATGCCTCCCCTGGAGGGATTCCTACGACGACCTTCTCCTTCGGCCTCGAATACATCCTGGGGTGCCTCGAGAGCGTGGCTCGAGCCCTTGGCCATGTACAGGCGCACCCTAGGTCGTCCCTAACTCTGTTGCTCGAGGGCAGCTATCGAACCCTGTTCGAGGGCCAGTTTTCGCTCCCTCGAGACATATTCCGGGCTTGGGCCCGTTTTCCACATACCTAGGGATATTTCGTTAGCCGGGCGTATCTTTTGGGGAGGCGAGATCGGCGCGGTAGTGGGCGACGTGGCGTATGGTCACGACGTGGGGGACGGCCACGTGCCTGACTCCTACGAGATGTAAGGAAACGGTTAGGTGAGCGCATTTAATGCGGGAAACTGTTCCTACCTTCTCGCGTGGCCGTTGAGCTTCCGCCTGGGCATATAAAGTTAAGGCCTAGGGGGTCTGCGTTCCCCACTGGTCCCTTGCGTTCCTGCAATCTTCGGCCTCAGACAACCCTTGCCATATCGCGTTCTCTGCCCGCGTCGTCGCCGCCACCGCATCCTTTTCTTCCATCCCCCTTCCGACAGCATCGATGGCAGGAAAGAGCCAGATCCTTCCCGCCGACGACTGGGCCGCCTCCTCGGTGACGGAGAGGAGGTTGGAAGAGTTGGTCGAGGACGGGCTGCTGCGACCAAGGACGAGCCTATCGCAGCCAGAGTGGATGGCGCCGCCCCCTGCCCACCGAGAGCCGGTGCCCCCTAAAGGGTATGTGGTGAGCTTCGTCTGCTTCCATGAGCGGGGGTTTGGCGTGCCGGCATCGGTCTTCATGCGCGCGCTCCTCCACCACTACCGGGTAGAGCATCACCATCTTTCCCCCAACGCCGTCGCGCAGGCCGCCATCTTCACGGCGGTCTGCGAGGGCTACCTTGGGGTGGAGCCGCAGTGGAACCTGTGGCTTCACCTTTTCAAGGCCGAGCTCTTCGCCAAGAAGGCGGGGGAGAAGGGCGTCCTGTGCGTGGCCTGAGTGGGGAGCTGCGTGCTGCAGGTGAGGTCGGGTCGGGCGGATCTATACATCCCAGCCCGCCTCATCTCTTCGAACAGTGGGTGGCACGAAGGTTGGTTCTACCTCCACAACGATGAAAATCAGTTGTCGAGGTACATCGGCCGCGTGTTAACCGCTCGAGAGGAGCACTGGCCGTACGCAGTGCCCAAGGCCGAGAAGCCATGCCTAGACTCGCTGCTGGCGGCGCTGCAGCGGCTTTGCCTCCGGGGCTTGACGGCTGCAGCGGTGGTCGTGGCCTTCCATCGCCGCAGAGTGATGCCGCTGTGCCGGCGTCGTCTCTGTCTGGACCAGATGACTCCGGAGGCAAATCTAGAGGGGACCCAGATGTCCCACGAATCCCTCGCCCTCGAGGAGGTCCTCTGGCGAGCGCGCCGGATGGTTGGGAACTTCAAGGTGGAGGAGGCCAACCGGGTTCCCATGAGACCTACCGAAGGGTTCGAGTCCGTGGTACGTATCTCGCGGCTGATGTGTTGCTATTTTCGTTTATCTTTGGATTTCGCTGATCTGTTCGAGGCCGGCGCGTAGGATTTGTCGACGCTGCGGGAAATGCGTCCGCTAGTCCCGAAGGACCAGCCCGCCCGGGAGGCTCGGCGCCTGCATGCTTCCAAGAAGAAGCAAACCAAGGAGACGGCCAAGAAGCGAGCGATCCGCAAGGCCAAAGAGGCGGAGGCGTTGAAGAAGCGCCGGCGTCAGCAGACCATCGACAGAGTCCCCCTGGCACCGTCGCCTTCTGAGATGGTCTCGGGGGAGGACGACGATAGCAGCGGTGAAGACGACGATGCCCTATCGCGGTATGAGATCGCGACTGGGCTAGGGGACCTTCCTGACATTCGCCCCCTGCTGGAGCCCATTAGGGGGGCGTCCTCCTCGGTCGTCGTGGTCGAGGAGTCCGAGGGGAAGAAGACGGAGAAGGAGACGGGCCCCACGACAAGAGGGGCCGTTTCACCCCAGACCCAGCGAGAGAGGGTCAACGGGGACGTCCACGCCAGTCGAGGCCCCGCAAGCTCGGGCAGGGGCTAGGACGGCGGTACCGGCGTCGTCATCGGTGGCGGCGTCGGCAGGCGTGAGAACCCGAGGCTAGCTGGCCTCGGAGGCACAGAAGGCGCAGGGCGATGCGTCGGCCAGGGCTCCTAGGAGCGCTCGGCCTGCTGGTGAGGCCGCTGCGAGGCCACCATCGGCTGTCCCGGGAGGCTCGGGTCGCGCGGGGTTGAGGCCCTTGGTGCCGATTTCTGGGTAAGCATTTCTGCTCGGTTGTCCTGCCTTTCTCTGGGTCCGTTGGCTGACGTTTCTTCTCACTTTGCAGGCTAAAGCAGAAGGCAGAGCCGATGGGGCTTACCCCCGTGAAGTCGCTGCGGGCCAGCGCCGTTGTCCTCAACCGGACGGCAGAGCAGGATGCGGCCTGGGTCCGGGAGGTCGAGGCCGCGAAGGGGCGCCTGCGACAACGGCAGGGGTCAGCCGTCACCGCGGTGGTTGCTGGCCCAGATCCTGCTGTTGAGGGGTCCGAACCGGCAGAGGTAGCGGCGCTCGATACGGTCGAGGCGGGGCCTAGGTCGTCGGGGATAGCCGAGGCTGCCATTGCGGTCGTGACGGGTGAGGCACCCGTCCACGACGCGGAGCGGGCGGGTGCTGACGTGACCATGGAGGAGGTTGTGTCAGTGTCCGGGCAGGAGGCGGCCCTGGCGAGGGGGTCGCGGCCGCAACAAGACCCGTTGGCAGAGCCAGCGGGTACGGTGGAGGGCAGGGCAGTCGAGCCCCTAACCGGAGCACCGGAAGAAGAGGCACTGGCTTCGGAGGTGCCAACGGTCGAGGCGCGGGTACCAGAGCCGTCGTCGGTCGAGGCGCCAGCTCCAGAGGCACCGGTGGTTGAGGGGCCAGCTCCCATAGGAGGGCGGGCACCCACGACCGTGGACTTTACCCTCGACGACATCCCCTGGACAAAGGAAAATAAGCGATGAGGGTCGAGGGGGGTGAGGTCGTGGGTCAGGCCGGTGCCTCGACGACCGTTGGAGAGGTGGATACTACGGGCGAGGCCGGTCCTTCCGCGGGACCGGGAGACGCCCCGGCCGGGTCATCCTCGTCGTGGCCTGACATCGCCACGCTGGCGATAGCGCGGGCAGAGACGGAGCTGCCGAGGTGGGGGGCGTCCCTTCAGTTTAGGGACACTACAAACCCCGACGCCGAGCCCATCTTTGTCATGAGCAACAAAGATGAAGTGCACCGATGGGAATACCTCGAGGGCGTCCGCCGGCACCTTGATCGGTTGCTCCGAGTGGCGTCTGGTGCCGTGCGGAGTATAGGGGATGCCACCGAGGTATGATTGACCCATCGGTTTTCTCTGTGGTTTTCTTGGTGTCTTTTTCCCTCGGCTTTGTGACCTTTTCGGATTGCGTTCAAGAGCTGAAGGAGTACTCCCGCCGCAAGTCACTCTTCATTCGGGACAAAAGTGGCGTGTGGGGCGCGCTGTCCCAGCAACGGGTCCTGATCGAGGAGGCCCAGAAACAGCTATCCGATCGGAACGCCGAGATGGCTGAGCTGCGCGTCGCGTACGCGGTGGTGAAAGAAGAAGCGACGCAGGCATGGGCGGCTGAGGCCGTGATGCGCACTGGCATGGACAAGGCTCGGGAGGAGGCTGCCCAGGCCTGCAGGGATCTCGAGCCCCTGTCCAGGCGGGTGAAGGAGCTTGAGAAGAATGTTTCCCAGGTTAGCCTTCAGCGCGACACCCTCAACGTCGAGACCACGACGCTGAAGGGAGCCGTCCAATAGAAGGACGCAGCTCTCGAGTCTGCTCGGTAGGAGATCGAGGCGCTAAAGGCAGCCATCAGTGATAAGGACAGCGCCTTCCTGGGGCTCGAGCGAACGTGCGGGGGGCTTCGCGATGAGGTCGTGGGCCTGCAGACCCATATCGAGGGTAAGCGTGATTGTTACGGCCACGACATTGAAGGCCCCGCATTGGGTATTAATTTGTTTATCATGTTTCAGAGCTGGAAAGAGAGAATCGAGAGGCCCAATCTTCTGCCAACTCCTTCCAGAGCCTCCTCGAAGCTGAGATCCGAAGGACCCAACTACTCCAGGGTGCGATCACCAGCATGTGTGATGGCCTGGGGGTCAAGCCCGACGCCGACACCGGGGAAGATGTTCCGGGGAACTCCTTCGTCCGCCGGATGGTGGTGTTGGGCCGCCTTGCCCGGGAGAAGATACGGGACGGCCTCCATCATGGCGTGAAGAGGGCGTTGGCCATCATCCGTTCAGGGTTTGTGTTTGACATGAAGCTCGTCGCCGAGGGCTACATCACAGACCTGGATCGGACAGACGAGGAGAACGAGGATGCTTGCGTGGAGCTTATTGAAGCCGTCGAAGAGCCTGGAAGCCGTCTGGCCTCGCTTTTTGAAGCCGAGGTGGTTCCGCCTGCCGACGACGAGGGCCTGTGAGCCAAATCTGGGCATGAAGGCCCATGTAATGAGTTAGTATTTCGAATTTTGGTCGTGGTGGCCGCGGAGGCCCTAAAAACTCGAAACATAAACCAGTTCATGGTTGATTCAGTTTTACTCGAGCTTTTCTTCCCTTTATCGCTCGGATCGTGTTCTCGCGTGATTTACCTAGCACGCAGCTGCATCCTTTGGCGTAAGGGAGCGAGTGGAGGTACCGTAGCCTCGGAGGCGTAAGTGATCTCACGGCTCAACTGCCCTCGAGCTTCAGGGTGATGTTGCGGCCTTGTAAATTGTGTGAGAGCCTGATCTAAGCGACAGGGGGTATGTTCTTTTTTAAATTTAGGAACCGTTGTTTAGATCTTCCTAGCGTGAAGGCGTACCTCTAAAAGGCGTAAGGGGTGAGTGGAGGTACCGTAGCCTCGGAGGCGTAGGTGATGCTCCAGACTCGGGAGCCCTTTCGAACCTTAGGGTGCTCTTTCAGCGAAGTCGGTCTAAGAAGCGGTTCTTAAATTTTAAAAAAGAGCATAAGTTTTTTTGGGGACCGGGGGTTCCCCCCTTGCAGCCCCCGAGGGAGGGTCGACTCTGGGAGTGCAGAGTCGATCCTTCCTCATTACGAAACGAAAATTTGAACATCGCTGTATTCTTTATTGACGAAAAAGAAAATACAGAGCCTCAAGGCTTTTTAAGGAAAGAAGCGACGTAGCTGTTCAATGTTCCAAGCGTTGGTGAGGATTTCGCCCTTCTCGTTGGATAGCTTGTAGGTGCTCGGCTTTAGTACTTCTGTGATGATGTACGACCCTTCCCATGGTAGTGTGAGCTTGTGCTGTCCCTTGGTGTTCTGGTTCCGTCGTAGCACCAAGTCGCCAACGTTGAGGTCACGCTTGCGGACGTGTCTGTCGTGATAGCGTCAGAGACCCTGCTGGTACCTGGCAGAATGCAACAGAGCCACATCTCGGGCTTCCTCGAGCTGGTCGAGGGTGTCCTGTCTTGTGGCGTCGTTATATCTTTTGTTGTATGCCTTCAACCTTGGGGATCCGTATTCTATATCGGTTGGTAGCATAGCCTCAGACCCGTAGACTAAGAAGAACGGAGTGAACCCCGTGGCTCGACTCGGCGTTGTTTTTAGGCTCCACAGGACCGTGGGTAGCTCGGCAGCCCATCTTTTGCCATGTTTATTTAGTTTGTCAAAGATTCTGGGCTTTAGGCCTTGTAGGACCATGCCGTTGGCACGTTCCACCTGACCATTTGTTTTTGGATGAGCCACGACTGACCAGAGCACTCGGATGTGGTGGTTTTCACAGAAATCCAAAAACTTTTTGCCAGTGAACTGGGTGCCATTGTCTGTAATGATACAGTTGGGGACCCCAAAGCGATGAACAATGTTAGTGAAGAAGAGCACAGCTTGCTCGGACCTGATGCTGGTGATAGGGCGGGCCTCGATCCACTTGGAGAATTTGTCGATGGCGATGAGCAGGTGAGTGAAGCCGCCAGTTGTTCTTTTCAGTGGTCTGACAAGGTCGAGCCCCCAAACGGCAAACGGCCATGTGATGGGGATAGTTTGCAGGGCATGTGCCGGAAGATGGGTTTGTCTCGCATAGTACTGACAACCCTCGCAGGAGCGTACTAGCTTGACAGCGTCGGAGACCACGGTCGGCCAATAGAATCCTTGTCGAAAGGCGTTTCCGACGAGGGTTCGAGGTGCGGCGTGGTGACCGCAAGCCCCCGAGTGAAGATCGCCGAGCAGATTCCTGCCTTGCACTTTTGTGATGCAACGTTGGAGGATACCGGTAGAGCTACGGCGGTAGACCTCTCTGCTGTCGCCCGCGATCACAAAAGTTTTGGCCCGGCGTGCGATCCGTCGAGCCTCAGTCTTATCCGAGGGGAGGTCCCCTTGGCTGAGGTAGTCGAGGTACGGGACGCGCCAGTCAGGCTCGAGGTCAGACGGTGGCGTCAAGTCTTCCACCTGCATGGCTTCAGCCCTGGTTGAGGGGGCTTCTGCCTCAGGTGGAGGTTTGAGCGACGCCCCGTCGACCCCCCCGTCTGGCCTGAGGTCGACGGATGGGTGCTGAAGGTCTTTCGTGAAGATGTTCGGTGGAACCGTGGCTCGACTGGACGCGATTTTTGCCAGTTCATCAGCGGCCTCATTATACCTGCGTGCGATGTGGTTGAGCTCGAGGCCGTGAAACTTGTCCTCGAGGCGCCGTACTTCTTGGCAGTAGGCTTCCATCTTAGGGTCACGGCAGCTCGAGCTCTTCATGACCTGATTGATCACGAGTTGGGAGTCGCCTCGGACGTCAAGGTGTCGGACCCCGAGCTCGACGGCGATTCTTAACCCCGTGACAAGTGCCTCATACTCGGCGACGTTGTTAGACATAGGGAAATGAAGCCGGACGACGTAGCGCATGTGAATCCCGAGGGGTGAGACGAAGAGCAAGCCCGCGCCTGCTCCCATTTTCATTAATGACCCATCGAAGTACATGGTCCATAGCTCCGCCTGAAGCTGTGCAGGGGGGAGTTGTGTGTCAGTCCACTCAGCCAGAAAATCTGCTAACACCTGTGACTTGATAGCTTTTCGTGGCACATAGGACAATGCCTCGCCCATGAGTTCGATCGCCCATTTGGCAACCCTACCCGAGGCTTCCCGGTTCTAGGCTATCTCTCCCAAGGGGAAAGAAGAAACCACAGTAATCGGGTGACCCTCGAAGTAGTGTCAGAGCTTGCACCGTGTCAAGATGATAGCATATAGCAGTTTCTAGATTTGTGGGTATCGACACTTTGTTTCTGAGAGCACCTCACTAACGAAATAGACCGGCCTCTGGACGAGCAAGGTATGTGCCTCCTCGGCCCGCTCGACAACCAGGGCAGCACTGACTACTTGTGATGTCGTGGCGACATAGAGTAGGAGTGGTTCCCCCGGGGTTGGAGGGACGAGGATCGGTGAGTTAGAGAGGGTGGCTTTGAGTTTCGTGAGAGCCTCCTCAGCCTCAAGGTTCTAGGAAAAATTGTCCGATTTCTTCAAGAGACGGTACAGAGGGAGTGCTTTTTCGCTGAGGCGCGAAATAAAACGGCTGAGTGCCGCCAAGCAACCTGTGACCCTCTGTACGCCTTTTAGATCTCGGATGGGGCCCATCTTGGTTATTGCAGAGATTTTTTCAGGGTTGGCCTCGACGCCGCGTTTAGATACGATGAACCCTAAAAGCATACCTCGTGGGACGTCGAAGACACATTTCTCTGGATTGAGTCTGATGTTTTTTGCCCTGAGGCACTTGAATGCAACGTCGAGGTCGCTGACCAGATCATCGGCTTGTTGGGTTTTGACCACGATGTCGTCGACATAGGCTTCGACGGTCGACCCAATGTGCTTTCCGAAAACATGTTGCATGCATCGCTGGTACGTTGCCTTCGCGTTTCAGAGACCGAAGGGCATCGTAACGTAGCAATACATGCCAAATGGAGTGATGAATGAAGTCGCGAGCTGGTCGGACTCCTTCATTTTGATTTGGTGGTAGCCGGAGTATGCATCTAAGAATGAGAGAGTTTCACATCCCACAGTGGAATCAACGATTTGGTCAATGCGTGGCAAAGGAAAGAGAACTTTTGGACATGCTTTATTTAAACCGGCATAGTCTACGCACATCCTCCATTTCCCACTCTTTTTCCTAACTAATACAGGATTAGCTAGCCACTCGGGATGATAAACCTCCTTGATGAACCCGGCCTCCAACAGTTTGTGTATCTCCTCGCCGATGACCCTGCGCTTCTCCTCATCGAAGCGACGCAGGCGTTGCTTCACCGGTTTGGATTCGGCCCGGATCTCCAAGGCGTGCTCGGCGACTTCCCTAGGTATGCCCGGCATATCTGAGGGACTCCACACAAAGATGTCAACGTTTGTGCGGAGAAAGTCGACGAGCACTGCTTCCTATTTAGGATCAAGGGTGACACTGACGTTCAGCACCCTTCCCTTGGGATCAGCGGGGTCGAGGGGTACGAGTTTGACATCTTCAGCGGGCTCGAAGCTGCTGGCATGGCGTTTTGGGTCGGGAATCGTATTGGCGAGACCGTCGAGGTCTGCAGCCAAGATTGCCGACTCGAAAATGGCCTCGCCGTGCTCGACGCACTCGACGTCGCACTCATAGGCATGTTCAAATGAGGGTCCTACAGTGATGATGCCGTTTGGGCCTGGCATCTTGAGCTTGAGGTAGGTGTAGTTCGGGATTGCCATGAACCTGGCGTAGCATGGGCGCCCCAGGATAGCGTGGTACGTTCCACGGAATCCGACCACTTCGAAAGTGAGAGTTTCCTTTCAGAAGTTGGCCGGTGTGCCAAAACAAACAGGCAGATCGACCCGCCCGAGGGGTTCCGCCCGTTTCCCTGGCACGACTCCGTGGAAGCCCCTGACGCTAGGTTGGAGGCGTGCTCTGTCGACCCCCAGGAGGTCGAGGGTCTGGGAGTAGATGATGTTGAGGCTGCTTCCGCCGTCCATGAGCACCTTGGTGAGGCGTGTGTTGGCGATGACGGGGTCAACAACGAGCGGATAGACCCCCGAGTTGGGGACATAGTCTGGGTGGTTGTCACGGTCGAAAGTGATGGCCACCGCGGACTAATTAAGGAAGCGGGGTACTACCGATTGTATGGAGAAGACCTCGCGCCGTTCTCGCTTGCGCTGGCGCGTAGAGAGGCAGGTCGAGGGCCCTCCATAGATCATGAAGTAGTCGCGGATCTCGAGGAATTCCCCGTCCTTGTCGTCACCCTTAGGGTCCTCCTCCTTGTCGTCCTTCTTGGCGCCGGCACCCCCGAAGTACCTACGCAGCATGTCACAATCCTCGAGGTTATGGTTAGTGAGTCCCTTGTGGTAGGGACACGGCTCTTTGAGCATTTTGTCGAAGATGCCCCCGCCGGGGGGGGGCCTCGAGGTTTCTTGTGCTCGGTAGCAGCGACGAGCTCGTCGGCCGGGGCCTCGAGCTTGCCCTGCTGGCCTTTCTTCTTCTTGTGGTTGTTTCTCTTGGGGCCCCGGGTGGAACTCGCGGGGTCGTCGACCTTCTGCTCCTCCCTTTCTGGGTCGCCGCCAAAGATTGCACCAACCGCCTCCTCACCGGCGGCAAAGTTGGTGATGATGTCCATCAATCCGTTGGCAGTGAGTGGGGTGTTACGGCCCAATTCTCGGACCAACTCCTTACAGGTGGTGCCGGAGAGGAAGGCCATAATTACGTCGGAGTCGGTGATGTTGGGGAGCTCGATACGCTGCTGGGAGAAGCGTCGGATGTAGTCTCGGAGGGATTCATCTGGTTTCTGCTTGCAGCTCCGGAGGTCCCACGAGTTGCCGAGGCACATGTAGGTCCCCTTGAAATTTCCCTTGAACACCCTCACGAGATCGTCGTAGTCGTGGATCTGCTGAGGTGGGAGATCCTCGAGCCAGGCTCGGGCGGTGTCAGAGAGGAACAGGGGGAGTTGTTGAATGATGACCCGGTCATCGGTGGCCCCGCCCAATTGACACGCCAAGCGAAAATCGGCGAGCCAAAGTTCGGGTTTGGTTTCGTCGTTGTACTTGGTGAGAGTCGTGGGGGGGCGGAACCGAGCTGGGGGCACCGTCTCACGGATTGCCTTACTGAAGACCCGAGGACCCGGGGGCTCGAGTGAAGGGCTACGATCTTCCGAGCTGTCGTAGCGTCCGCCCCTGTGGACGTGGTAGCCTGGAGCCACACCGTCACCGTGCTTGCACGTGCGGCGCTCAACGATGTTGCCACGGGTGTCTCAAGGCTCGCGGTCGTTGGCGGTGGGCTTAGGGGCTGGAGCTACCCGGTTTCGCCGGGCAGGCTCGGGGTGAACCGAGGCTTCTCTCTCCTGTCGGGAAGGCTCGAGGATCCGCTCCGAGGCTGCCTCGCGTCGCCTCAAGGCAGAGCTCTCGGCCTGCTGCATGGCGACGGTCTCGAGGAGTTCTCAGATTTCATCTTGAGCCCGACGGGCGTCGGGGTTTGACGGCTGGAGCATGTTGCGGAGGAGCATGGCGGCGGTGACGACGTTTTGGCTGGCTCGAGCGAAAACTGGGGGGTCGACCGCCCGGTCCTCGTCGATGCGATGGTTGATGTCGCGAGCTCTCTCGTGAGCTCTCCCGCCAAGTGTGTGTTCCGCGTGCTCACGCTCGAGGGTTTGTTAGAGTAGATCCAGGTTTTCCCGTTCCTCGTCAAGCCTGTCCTGCAACTCGCGAATCTGTTCGAGCTGCGCTCCTTGATCCGCAAGGAACTGAGGCTCGTCTCGCTCGGCAGGAAGCTCGACATGAGGTGGCATGTGCCTTCCTTCGACTGGCTCTTCGTCCTCTGATTCCGAACTGCTTTCAACATTGATGTTGAAGCACTCGCGGGTCGGATCATAGGTGTCGTCAGCCGAGTCGGAGTCAGGAGCGCCAAAGTAGTAATATGACGGGGGAATGTGTGGCCATTGCCAATCGTCACCGAGGTGGCGACGTAGAGAAGCAGTCACACGAGGCTCTGTTTCCGGTGTCTCCGTAGAGTCCCGATAATCAGAAGCCGGTGTGGGTGCAATGAGGTCCAGAGTGGAGCGTAGATGGTGCCCGGGGAGTTCCTCATAAGCACTCATGCGAGTGCTCACGGAGGATGCGTACACCCGGGCAGCTGAGTCTAGCCCAAACGGGAATGGTGATGGAGATGTCACTGCCCGTGCTGAAATGGATGCTCCGGATAGTGGTGTCTCACCGGACGGGGGAGCGGCGGGATTCTCCATCGGCATGTCATCCTCAGCCAAGCTCGTCCTTCCCAAACATTCCAAAAGGAGGTCTAGGCTGGCGCCTGGCTGGGGGTGCCGGACCGGGGGACCCCATCGCCCTCTGCGAGGTGAAGACGGTGGTTGTACCAGACTCGTCGTTGTCGGGCGGCCCGCGCCCGCCTAGAACGACGGTGTCGGTGGATTGCTCCCCCGGGCTGGGAGAGCTCGTAGTCCTCGTCGATTGGGTGCCTGGGTGGAAGTAGGATCATGTCGTAGCCAGAGCCGAGCGACATAAACTCTAAACTCCCGAACCAGATCACCGTGGCCAATGGAATAGGGCGTTCGGGGTTAGCCATCCAGGAAAAAAGGCGAGAAAGCGACGTTTGCACGCAGCGATCCCCTACCTGGCGCACCAACTGTCGGTGTTCGGACCTGAGGGGGTCCTAAACCAACGACTAAATGCTGCGTGTCTCTTTCCTGGATGGTGATGCAAGGAGAACACACAGGGGTTTATCCTGGTTCGGGCAAAAGAAGGCCCTACGTCCAGCGGGGGGGAGATGTTTGTATTTCCTTGCACCGAGGTGCTCGTGTAGGGGTTACAAGCATGCGAGAGAGGGTGTCAAGCCCAAGTCTCAAAGAGAAAAAAGAGGAAAAAGGTGGTTGCTTGAGATGTTGATCTCTTGTTTGTTGCTCGGTCGGGTGGTTCGTCGGTGGGCTGCTTGTTGCCTGCCCTTGTTTTGTTTTTTCGTTCCGTCTCCGTCCTCCCTTTCGTTGAACCCTGGCCTGCCCTTTTATAGGGCGAGAGGAGGCCAAGACGACGGGGAGCCTTGAGGTGATGTTTTGTCGATTCCTGTTGAGTTGACTGTAGCGACGTGCCTTAGGAATGGCCGGCCATCCCTGGATACCCTGACGTTGTGGGAGACGAGATGGCGAAATGACCCAGAGCGCCATGCCATACCGTCCATTGAACTAAGTCGAGCGTCGAGGTTGGGTCGAGGCCGGGTTGAGGCCGGATGGATAAGGCCGAATCCCCGATATCGCGGAGAACGGGCCTTGTCTTATCCTCCCTCGAGGGTGATTGATGGTGAACAGTGCGCGGTAAGGTGGGTATAGTGACGGGTTTCACCTCCCATCACGGGATGGGCGGTAAAACAGTGAGATCTGACACTGGTATTGTTCCCACGTCGATCCTGGCCGCAGCCATGCCGGTAGGTGGTAGTAGGTAACCGCATTGAATGCTATGGCTTTTGTCCTGGGGTAGGTAAAGAAAAGGTGTCGAGGTGCTCGGTCCGGGCTCACGCGAGTCGGAGTTCTCCCCAGTGGGCGGACGAGCCTCGCGCGGGTCGGAGCGCTGTCGAGGTACCTTGCGGCACGGGATGGGGCGTGGTCGAGGCGCCCCGTCGAGCGGGCCTCGTACGAGTCGGAGCCGGGGCGCGGTCGAGACGCCCCGTCGAGCGGGCCTCGTACGAGTCGGAGCCAGGGCGCGGTCGAGGCGCCCCGTCGAGCGGGCCTTGTACGAGACGGACTGGATACGCGGTCGAGGTGGGCTATCTTTTATTGCGGTTTCAGTCGTGTTAGTTTTTTGGCGATAGGTGTGGGTACCCCTGTATTGTTGGTACCGACACATCCCTTTATGTTGCAGGCTGCTTCCTCAACACTCACCGGCATCTAGAGAATACCTCAAAACGGTTGTTCGAGGCTCTTTTATGAGGAGGCCGATAAGCTAGCATTGTTGTATTTTCTATTCTTGGAGTGACTGATTTTATTTCTTTTTGGGTGCCACCAACATGGCTTGATGATGCATTCCCTCGTACCCTACTAGACGTGGAGTCAGTTGGTATTGCCATCTCCCTTTGCTTTAAGCTAGCACACCTTGCACGTACATTGGTAGCTTGCTTTACATATCTCCCTCGCCTTGAGTCTTTTTTATGAACTCTTGATACTCGTGCATTTGGCCAGAGCTTCGGCGTGTCACATAATTTCACCCTCAATATTATCTGAGGTGTGGATGCTCCAGGCAACCAGCTTCTTAGGTCCTGACTATGGTCCTTTCGATGGAAGCTTGAAAAGCTTGTCTCGTAGCATTTTGGATCCTATGATATTCCCTACTTTGCTGAGCCAAAATTGAATCGCAAACATAAGCACGTTATGCATTAGTCATAGAGTTAATTGCATGGCATGCCTCTAGGATCTGATTGGTTGGCTACTAATTTTTGCTCCACCAAAACCATAGCATGCTAAAATTTGTAGTCATTAATTTGTTCACTACCAAAGAATTGGCACGCCAATACTTATGGCCAAAATTTTGGCAAGTCTCTATAAAATTCTTCTATACCTAATAATATAGAGGTAAAATTTTAGGTTTTTTTTTCGTCCATTCATTTTTTGTCCGTCTTTCTCTAACTATCGAACAATAGTGAATTTCTTTTGTCCGGACTTATATATATAACCCGTACCCATACGAGTTAGAATAGCTCATGTGTAGACCAATATGGAGTAGGAATCCTAATCTAAATAGATTCCTTAGCTGAGTACTCTAAATAGAACTTTTAATAATAAATAGAAAATGATAAGAATTACATTCTTTATTTTGCACCACTTTCTTTATTTACGAATAAGTTAGAATAGCTCGCGTCTAGACTAATATGGAGTACAAATCCTAATCTAAATAGATTCGTAATACTAAAGATGCAAAATTTCTTACCAATAAAATCTTTCTTCCAACTAAGACAACGACTCTATTTCAGTTTTTGTTTTTTCATTTTAATGTCTGAGTTCTGATCTCTGTTCTGAGTCGCTTGCCTGAGTCCAAATCAGATATGTCACCTCCAGCTCCAAGGCAAAGACATGAGGTGCATATTTATAGACAGCTCACGGCAACTATGTTAGCCTACTATTTAAATAAATAATAATGATTATTCATTCTCTAAAATACTATATATAGGCTGGAGCAGCGTGTTTAGATAAGTACAAAGTTTGAATAGAATATAAAACGTTTCTATGGTCCATTACTATTTTCGGTACTCATAAAAATTAGAGCGGTTTGTCTACATATGTCATATGATCTATTAGGTGACTTTAAAAATCTATACATCCCATTACAATTACAACCACTATGTATCCCTATATATACTTTCTGAAGCTTAAAACCAAAAACCAACTCTCTACGCGTAAAACAAGTTATGAGAAAAACAAGTAGGCCTAAACTAATTAAATTCATCACTTTACTTTAATTGAGTATTTTCTTATAGAATTAAAATCCATAACAACGCACACTTATATCATCTATTTTTTTTCTAATATTAAAGTACGAATCGTTTCCATGGTTTTTTCCCAATCCTATACGAGTTCAAGTAGTGTGACTTTTTCTTATAGAATTAAAATCCATAACACACTTATGCCATCTAGTTTTTTTTCTAATATTAAAGTACGAATCGTTTCCATGGTCCTTTTTCTAATCCTGTACGAGTTCAAGTAGTGTGACTGAAATAAAATCTTAAGATCAATTGAGAAACACAATATAATAATTAATCTCAAATCCTCTCGTGTCTAATGTATCAATAGATTTTCGAGCCACAAGCAATCCATTTATAGATTCTAAATTCCATTACAATGCATGGACTAGTAAACTGCGTAAGAGAGAAAAAGTGCTTCCTATTATTGTCAGGATAGTTCAGTAAATGCACACTTATATTTTGCCCTAACTTTGATATGACTTAATTTTATCTAGCCTAAGTTATAGCTTACTATAATTTTAATTGGGCAAAAATTAGTGGCCAACCAATCCGACACTTGTCCACGGTGAGTCGGTGACTACGGCCAGCATTCACACCACTCGCGCTGACCACGCGAACTACGAGCTGAGCGAGTGCGATAGGGAGAGAAAGGCAGATATCGGTGGGAAAATAAAAAGAAATATAGAAAATCTGCATCCGCATCGATTCCGTTGAGCCTCTCTTCTGATCTAGTAAGCGCTTGCCGCCGCCGGAGCTCGCACGCGATGGGCGCGCTAGGGTTTCGGCGGATGCTGCTTCTGCTGCTGGCGCTGCTCGCGTCGGCAGCGGCGGTGGAGGCGCGCTTCGTGGTGGAGAAGAACAGCCTGATGGTGACGTCGCCGACTTCGCTGCGGGGACGGCGCGACAGCGCTATAGGAAACTTCGGAATCCCGCAGTACGGCGGGAGCATGGCGGGCGCCGTCGTGTACCCTAAAGACAACGCCAACGCTTGCGACGATTTCGACGGCAGGCACCCCTTCCGTGCTAAGCCTGGCGCGATGCCCACTTTCCTCCTCGTCGACCGTGGGGGTTAGTGCCCCCGATCTCTGTCTTTGCGCGGCTGATTTGGGCCATGCCCTTTTCTGCAAACTAATTGGTTAATTATTACTGGTTGGTTTTGTCGGTTGTAGCATACTACAAAAAGGTGGTGCTAGCTTAGCATGTTGTAAGTTCTCTGGCGAGGAAGTTAACACCACTATAAATTGTAACAATGAATTAGGTTTTTTATTGTCTCCATTTCATTATTAAGAAAATAAATTGGTGGATCCATACATTGGATGCTGAATACGGGCTCCTGTAGGCATACACGCCAAAATTGGTGGTTTCAGATAATTGGGTCTGTTCATCGAGAGGCTTATGCTGCTACTGAATAGACTTGCAGAATGGTGATGCAAGAGATTTTGTTGTAGTACTAAGCAGTGAGGACGAGTGAAGAGTGCTGCAGACCATTTTGATAAATTGGTCTTCTAATGCTGCATTGATTGCTTTACATTGCCATCTGACCTTAGCTGTGCATTGAGTCAATTGAGAAAAATATCTTACTAGGAAATTATTGATTCTCTGGCTTATTTTTGCATTAGTTTCTCTTTGTGCCGAAAATTTGACTCTGATCTCACATGACTTTCTGCTATACTAGAAGAATACCCTGCGCGTTGCTGCGAGACTTTCTTAGGAATAAATTTATTGTATATATAGCATTACTATATTGGTACCATGGCTACTCTGTATATATATGACCTTGGTTTGCATGCTATTTTATTGCATTGGATCTGGTAAAAATCGGTAAGCTAATAGAAGAAAAAAGTTAATAGAATATTAGATCATGTTTTAGAACGATAGGATGATAAAATAAATAACATATGTAGATGACTTATATGTTGATAGATTAAAAGATTAAAAGTATTGCACATAATGAGATGACATGGACAACTTTTGTAATTAATAAGAGATGACATGGATAGCTTGCATGAAAGAATTGCAAGTTAGTGGGGCACTTAGAGGGGGAATGATGTGGACACCTTGCATGAAGAGATAGAACATCTAGTGGGGTTTAGCTTTATGAGAGTATATAGATTAGCTGTTTTTTCTTATCGCCCCTAGTAACTTCTGAAATATATCCTTTATTTCCTTTTAACCTTCATCATCACTGTTTTATTTCCTCAAGCTTCATGGTAATCTAGTTTTCCTCCTCCATATGTGTTTTCTAGACTGCCTATTTGCCAAGAAGGTTTGGAATGCGCAAAATGCTGGTGCCTCTGCAGTACTTGTAGTTGATGACAAGGATGAACCATTGATAACAATGGATTTACCTCGTGAAGATGATGAGGCTGCAAAGTATATACAAAACATAACCATTCCTTCTGCACTTATAGATAAAAAATTTGGTGACCAGTTGAAAAAGGCTGTTAAAGATGGGGAAATGGTTAATGTGAATCTTGATTGGAGGGAGGCTGTTCCACATCCAGATGACCGTGTTGAGTATGAGTTATGGACAAACAGCAATGATGAATGCGGGCCTAAATGCGATATGTTGATGGATTTTCTCAAGGAATTTAAAGGAGCTGCCCAACTACTTGAGAAAGGTGGCTATAGTCAATTCACGCCCCATTACATTACTTGGTACTGCCCTCAAGCATTTGTCATCAGTAAACAGTGCAAGTCCCAATGCATAAACCATGGGAGGTACTGTGCACCTGATCCAGAGCAAGATTTTAGCACAGGCTATGAAGGAAAGGATGTGGTGGTAGAGAACCTCAGACAGTTATGTGTGTTTAAAGTTGCAAATGAAAATAAGAGACCATGGGTCTGGTGGGATTATGTGACTGATTTTCACATAAGGTGTCCAATGAAGGAGAAGAAGTACAACAAAAAATGTGCAGAAACTGTCATCAAATCACTAGGTTGGCTCTGTTATTTTCTCCCTTACTGAACAATCCACATTGTATATATTTTTTGTAAGTATGTTTGTAAGCTTTTAACATGCTTGTCATCCACTTGCTAATCTCTGTTTACTCTCACTTGAATTAGTGTTCAGATGTTCACAGTTTATAACATGACATGTAATCAGACATGCAACTTGCAGATATAATGGCTTATCACTTCAGTATACATACATGTAAGTGATGTAACAGCTGTAATGTTTTTACACTTGAAATAGGTCTGGATGTGAAGAAGGTCGATAAATGCATGGGAGACCCAAATGCTGATTCTGACCACCTGTTGCTTAAAATGGAACAAGATGCTCAGGTGAAGTGACCTAGTATTACGTAGTTTGTTGTGGAGCTTTTATTAGTAAAATAAAGCACCATAGATTTTTTTTAAAAAAAAAATTAACAGTCATGCAGACTATTTCATTGAACATTTACTGTCATTGATTATTTATGGGTTAATTTATGCTGTTATATTGTATAGATTGGGAAAGGTTCAAGAGGAGATGTTACTATATTGCCTACTCTTGTTGTGAACAACCGGCAATATCGAGGTAAATATTCCACAGGTATACAAACTTACATCCACTCTGTACGACTTTAACCTGGAAAAGGAATACAGGGAAGCTTGAGAGGAAAGCTGTCCTCAAAGCTATTTGTGCTGGTTTTGAGGAAACTACTGAACCAAATGTTTGCCTGAGTGATGGTAAGCACAGATAAAACTATTTAACACCTAATGCACAGTAAGCAGTAATTTATTATATGCAGGCTACTAATTGTTGAGCTGTTTCGAAACAGATATAGAGACTAATGAGTGTCTGAATGACAATGGGGGTTGCTGGCAAGACAAATCTGCTAATGTAACAGCATGTAGGGTATGTGTAGATAGGTACAATATATTCATTGATGTGTATGTCTGAATAATTTTTCTATTTTCTCACATCAATGTCATTTAAACATTCTTTTACTCAGGACACCTTCCGTGGCAGAGTGTGTGAATGCCCCACTTTCAATGGCGTACAGTTCAAAGGCGATGGCTATAGCAATTGTGAACGTAATGTCTTTTGTTCTATTTTCTCACATTCTAAAATGGTTAACATTGGTGTCAGCTATATTAACAAGTTACATTTTGGAAGGGGCATTTTGAAACAAAAAGCTTGTTAAACAAAGAGGATGTTAAATATGATAGAATGCACTATTTAAATATGATAGATGGCAGCTAGAGGATATTTCAATTTGGCATTTAGGAATTGTTTTCTTTGGTATTTAAACCATCATCAAAGAGGACATTTTAAATCTGCTAAATAGTACTGAGAAAATGTTACAACCAACCTTTATTACTATAGATGATAATAGGGTAAATACCATTGGAGGGAAGCAAGATGTCAATGGTTGAAAAGGAGTGTGTGAGACACCGCACTTGGAGAGAATTACTAGCACGCATAAGTTCCGTTTAAATATAGAACACTTTGTAAAAATTTGATCAAAGAGATGACAGATGAAGATAACTAAGGAAGATATTAATCCAGAAAAGATGGAGACCGATAGTCAACTAATCAAGAATCATTCAACTATACATAGGGATGAAAACGTGATGGATATTTTCCTGATATCCGTCCGTCCCGAAAGAGTCAAAACCCTACGTGGATAGTCCATATGTGAATCCAAACATTTAATATTCGTACCGTATCCATTTCTGATATGTATATGGCATAGATATCAATATATGACATATTCGGCATGATCTGTATCCGGTTCTGAGAACCGAAAAAAAAATATGGGATTGTATCCGATCTGATTTCATCCTTGTTGGTCCTCGATCTCCCTGCACAGGTGAGCAATCAGCTCACCAACACGCTCGCACTCACCCACGGCTAGAGATAGAAGAAGGGGTGAGAACAGAGTACGCACACAACACACAACACAAGTCTGAAACTCTGAATGTGTGGCAAACTGAACTGATTTGCTTCATTCCTTTGCCTTGGTATATATACAAGTCTAGTACCAACTACAAGGTACACTAGTACATGGTGAGTACTGTTAGCCCTCGATCTCCCTGCACAGGTGAGCAGCTAGCTCACCAACACCCTCACACACACTCACAGCTAGAGGTAGGAGGATGAGAACAGAGCTCACACACAGACTGCAAGTTTGAAACTCTGAATATGTGTAGCAACTGAACATCCTATGCTCTATTGCATTGCCTAGTTTACATACATAAGTCTTGTACCTTTATATGGTACTCTAGTACATGGTGAGTACACCAACTACTTGTACTAATACTACATGGCTGATCTCAGCCACCTACTAATACATGGCTGACGTATGCCACTACAAGGATGGCCTATTGCCATACCTATACAATGCAATACAAGGACAACAAGAGCTAACTATAGGTCTAACCCCTGGTGCAGCAAAACAAAGATCGAGAGCAGCATATTATCACACAATTCTTCCCCTAATCCTGCTGCTAAGCCTTAGACTTGAGATCCACCATGTCAATCTCGTTCTTCAACTCTAAAAACTGAAGACACCCAAGTGGCTTGGTGATGATGTCCGCGAGTTGCCGACCGGTCTCGACGAACTCTAGGACGATTTGTCCTCCATCGATGCAATCCTGAAGGAAATAGAAACTTGATGTCGATGTGTTTGCTCCGGTCGTGGAGGACTGGATTCTTGGCAAGGGTGATGGTGGGCTGATTGTCCACCATCAGAGTCGGCGGGCGAACTTCCCCGATGAGCTCGCCCAGCAACTGGTGTAGCCACAAGCCCTAGCACATCGCCGTGGCTGTCGCGATGTACTCTGACTCGCATGTCGATAGTGCTACCACCTTCTGCTTCCGCGACCAGGCGATCAGAGACGAATAAAGGAAGACGAGCACGCCGGAGGTGCTCTTCATTAACGTCGTCTGCCATGTCCGCATCGCTGAAACATTTGAGCCGTAGCCCAATTTCGCCGGTCTTGGGGAAGACCACACCCTAGTCAGTCATCTAGAGATGGCAACGGGTCGGGTTCGGATCGGGTGGAGTCTCCATGCACCCAAAACCGAAACCCGAAGTCGAAACCCGAACCCGAACCGAAAATCGATTCGGGTGGAAATCCATCACCAAAACCAAACCCGCGGATACCCGAAACCCGAACGGATACCCGAAACCCGCGGATAAATATACACATATTCACATGTATAAATAAGAGGCAACAAATAATAAATATTTTCATGAGTCAATTTTCAATAGATTTAATAATCTAAGTAAACAAGTTATTATTAGCATATTATAAAACACGAGTTTTAATTCTAAATGATTTATTTTGGATATCTATTGGATATCCACGGGTGGAAAACCAAACCCGAAACCGAACCCGAAACCAAAACTGAAAACCGTGGGTGAGAAATCATCCCCAAACCCGAACCCGCGGGACCCGAAACCTCCGGATATCCGCCCCGAACCCGATCTGCTACCATCCTTATAGTCATCCCCTTGACGTTGCGCAGGAGCCACTTTACCGCAGCCCAGTGATACTCCCTTAGATCCTCCATGATTCTGCTCACGTAGCCCACGACGAACGAAATGTCTGGCCGTGTGAGTCATGTAGCGCAGTCTGCTGATGATGCTCCGGTAGTTCGTTGTGTCCACCTTCACCGCGATGCTTTCAGCTGCTCCTCCGTCGGAGTTGCGCATGGCTGGCAGTTCGCCATGCCACTCCGCTCCACCAGCTTCTCAGCGTATGCTCACTGGCACACGGTGACTACGCTCCTCCCCTGTTTCACCTCGATGCCGAGGTAGGGGAGCAAGCCGAGATCGCATATACGAAATCGCCATTACGAGCAAGCCGAGATCGCATATATGAAATCGAGCTGCCATCACACACTTGAAGCGAGTGATCTCCCGTCTGCTAGTGATGATCAAATCATCCACATACACATCGACAATGATCTGCTCCTTACCCCGTTGTCACATGTAGAGTGTGTAGGTGGCGCATTTGGCGTAGTGGAGCTCGCCTAGCTGGCGTGGCATTCCATGCTTGCGGGGCCTGCCTCCGCTCGTAGAGGGCCTTGCGCGGTCGGAGCACCTTGTGCTCTTGCCCCTCGATAGCGAAGCCTGGAGCTAGCTTGACGGAGACCGTCTCTTAGAACTCGCTGTTAAGGAAGGCGGACTTCACGTCCATGTGATGGACATGTCAATCATTCGCCGTCGCCAGCGCCAGCAGGAGGTGGATGGACTCCATCCGCGCCACCCGTGTGAAGACTTCCTCGAAGTCGATGCCCTCCTGTTGGATGAAATCCCTGGCGTTGAGCTGTGCCTTGTGCTTGGCAATGGTGCCGTGCTTGACCTTCTAGACCCATTTGAGCCCAATTGGACGACACCCGAGAGGCGGATCAACGAGCTCCCATGTTCCGTTGTCTTCGATTGCCTTCAACTCCTTGATTATGGCCTATCGCTAGTTCTGATCGCGCTTGTCGTCAATGAACGTGGGCGGCTCCTCTGTGCTCATCAGTAGTAGCTCCTCGTCATCGAGCACTCTGCTTGCCAATCCCGGAGCAGCAGAGCCACTGACGAGGTTGTCCATGGTGCAGAAACACACCTCACCTTGATGATGCGCGTCGACGTGCGTGTCCTGGTTGCTAGGTGGAGTCGCGAACTTGACCGGCGTCGGTGGAGGAGTCCCTTGGCTTGCCGGAGTAGGGGATGGTGGTAGAGGCGTCTGCTCCTCCGTTGGAGGAGTCTGTTTGCCTGCGCCCGCCATGGTTGGACTGGGTGGCCCATCTAGAGCCGCCACTGCTAATGTACTCGTCGCGTCTGCAGCCGACTCCTCTCCTCCTGCATCTCCATCACTGTGAATGACCAAGTGCTCGATGATGAAGGTGCCCTTGACCCTGCTAGCTTCCCCTATGCCCGGATCCTCCCAATCCTAGGCCGCTTCCTCGTCGAACACGACGTTGCACGAGATGATGACCTTGCCTCCGCGTGGGTCAAACAACTAGTACGCCTTGCCGCTGGCCTTGTACCCTAGGGGCACCATCGGCATGCTCTTTGGCTTCATCGCCTTGACGTGGCCAACACACCCGAACATTCTCAGAAATGAGATGTCGAGCTTCCTCCCGTGCCATGCTTCGAAGGGTGCCCTTTAGGCTCTTCGGCACACGGTTGAGGATGAACATCGCCGTGCTCACCGCCTCCTAGAATTCTGCCGGCATGCGCTTCGCCTTCATCATGCTGCGTGCCATGCCGACGACGGTCTGGTTCCGCTGCTCCATGACGCCGTTTTGCTACGGTGAGTATGGCGTGGTCAAGTGGCGTGCCACGCCACGATTAGCGCAATACTCCGTGAACTCCACTGAGGTGAACTCGCCACCACGGTCCGTCCTCAGCACTTGAAGCCTCCTCCCCGACTCCACCTCTGCTTGAGCTTGGAAGGTCTTGATGCTGCCGCCACCTTGTCCTTGCTCGCGAGGAGCTGCAAGCACATGTAGTGGCTGCAGTCGTCGACTAGGAGTAGGAAGTACCGCAGCCCTCCGTGCATTGCTAGAGTAATTGGCATGTAGAGGTCATCGTGGACGAGCTCTAGCACGTCGCTGGCACAGTACTTGGCTGCCTTCGGGAAGGGCAGCCTCCTTTGCTTTCCCGCTAGGCAGCTGTGGTACCTCGCTGGCATGCTTGATGTGCGGTAGCCTGCGCACCATCTGCTCCTTCACCATCCGCTTGAGCGCGTTGAAGCTCAGATGCCCGAAGCGAGCCGTGAGGCACACCAGCTGCACAACCTTCAAGTCAAGCATGTAGAGGTGACTACGGGAGCGTTGTACCTTGGCGAGAAGTCGCCGTTCGCGATCCATGATGCGCAGAACGCCGCTGTTGATGAGGACCTCACACCCACCATTGTCCAACTGTCCAATGTTGACAATGCTCGACCGGAGCTTTGGGATGTAGTAAACATTTGTCAACGCACGATGCTTCCTGTTCTGGCACCTGAAGATGATGGTGCCTCGGCTGCGGATGTCCACCGACGAGCTGTCACCGAACTTCACAAAGCCGATCACGCCGCCGTCCAACTCCGCGAACGTGCCCTTGTCGCCGGTCATGTGGTTGCTGGCTCTAGAGTCCAGGTATCACCTCTGCTCCATGCCGCTTCCCTCACATCCGAGATGAACTTGGGCGTGCGACTCATCGAGGGAGACACTTTGCTTCAGCTTTCCATGCCACCTGCACAAACTATGGCAAGGTGCGCTTGCTCCTTCTCCTCCTCCTTGGGGTTCTTGCAATCCCGGGCCCAATGCTGTATCTTCCCGCATCGTCGACATGTATCCTTGTCGATCGGACGTGATGCGACGTTGCTGTCCTTCTTCTGCGGGTCTTGCTGCGGCGTTTCCCTTGCTGCCGGAGCCTTCCTCGGACCGTCGCTCGCGCATACGAGCTGCCCACTCCTCCGTCAGCTGCAGCTTGCCGCCGGCCGACATCGTCGCCGTTTATGCATGGTCTTCAACCGCCTGCCCTGTCCTCGAGAATGAAGGGCGACAGGTCAATCAACATCTCGATGGAGAGCGTGATTTGCGTGTACATGGCGGGCACTATCCGTAGGTACATGGCGACCGCTTCCTCGTCGGTGATGGTGACACCAAGCGTCGCCAGCTGACTGACGAGCAAGCGATTGCTGCCTGAGCACCCGCTCGTCATCGCGGAACGCCATTGCCTCATACTCCCGCCGTAGTTGCTGCGCTTTCGCCTTCTTTGCGTGGTTTGAGCCGACACGCATGGCCTTGAGGGCGTCCCAAGCAGCCTTGGCGGAATCCTTGCTCCCCAGCGACTCCACATACTCGTGAGGCATGGCGGATAGTATCGCCTCTATCGCCGTGCAGTCTTCTTCATCTTCAGTGCCGGTCTCGATGGCGCTCCACAACTTTCATGAGCACCGCCCACTCACCATAGTTTGTATAGGTGAGGACCGGCCAGTTGGCCCTGCCAACCACTTTCACGGTCCTCTGCATGACTTCTTCCTGGCATTCTGCCTGAAGTGCCAGCGTTGTCCTGGGTCATCGCTGGTGATCACGAGGGCTCCGATACCACTTGTTGGTCCTCGATCTCCCTGCACGGGTGAGCAATTAGCTGACCAGCACCCTCACTCACCCACGACTAGAGGTAGAAGAAGGGGTGAGAACAGAGTACGCACACAGCACACAACACAAGTCTGAGGCTCGGAATGTGTGGCAAACTGATCTGATTTGCTTCGTTCCTTTGCCTTGGTATATATACAAGTCTAGTACCAACTACAAGGTACACTAGTACATGGTGAGTACGCCAACTACTTGTACTAATACTACATGGCTGATCTCATCCCATCTACTACTACATGGCTGATCTCATCCCATCTACTACTACATGGCTGAGGTGTGCCACTACAAGGATGGTAGCTGACCAAATGCCATGCCCCTACTGCAGAAAAATCAATCATGGATGCAGCAGATTTGCTCAATAACATAACCCCTTTTTTATGTATGTATATATACTTAGGTGAGTTCCCGTGCGTTGCAACGGGACAACAATCATGTATGATTGACAAATATGAAGAATCAACTCAATAAAAAACACAATTCACGCCCCCCACCCCCCCCACCCACCCATAAAACAACACAATTCATTTAAATGATGCTTCATATGAATAGATCATCTATCTGTGTTTGTGAATTTGAGAGCACACATGATCAACATGAAAATACAAAGATTCTAGTCATCCAAGGTGACATGCATAGCATTGAAATACAATTGAGATAGAGGAAATTGAACAGAGGCCAGCTTGCTAACTGCTGCATCCAAGTTTTATAAAACCATGTCACAAACATCATCCACTGATTGAACTACAGACATATATACAGTTAAAACGTATGACCACTATCAATGTTTTCAAATCGTCTGGTCGAACCTGGTCGACCTGGGACCGACCAGGACGATTAATCACGATTAATCGCGATTAATCGGACGACTTGTACAGGTCGACAGTACCCCTGATCGGTCACCTGAGACCGACCAGGACGATTAATCGCGATTAATCACGATTAATCGGACGACTTGAAAACAATGCCACTAATTGCCATGGCCTCCTTCACCTTTAACTGTCGCACACGCATGAACTTGAGCTGCACCGTGTCCATGTGCTCACGTCGCCCACCGGCGGCACGCCCCAGATCAGCATGGGCATGCATAGAATCAGTTTTGCATCTAAGATTTTCCGAACTTTATCAAATGAAAAAACTTTGAACTTGGGCATGAAGAATTTGACAATCAGAATAGCATTCCGTACACCCTTGAATATAAAATAATTATTTTTCAGCTTGTCACTTGAAAAAGAACCTTATGAGGATTTTTTTTTTGGAAACGTAGGAGCTGTGCTTCATTGTATTAGAAGAAGAAAATGGTGCACATACAACCCACTGATCTCATACGGAGACCAAATATGAGAGGTGGTTTGAGCATCAAAATAAAGATGAAAAACTTGAGCCAAAAAACAACATGACCCGACCAAAGCTACAAAGAAAACTAGATTCTACCACCAAGCTCTAAACCCTGCAGCTTCTTAGCTCCGGCTAGGCACCAGAGACTATGTTCATCTTTGAATTCCCTTATAATTGATGTTACCGAAGGTGCAGCACCCTCGAACACACATGCATTTCTATGCTTCCAGATAATCCAAGCACCCATGATTATTAGAGAATTCACTTCTATGCTCTTTCTCCACCCTTTTCATTGTCTTGCGCCACCAGTTGGCAAAGTTACCTTCATTCTGTCTAGGAACAGAACCAGCTAGACCACCTGGAGCAAACAATCTGAACCAGAACTCTCTTGCCACTACACGTTGTTAGGAGATGCTGTATTGACTCATCTTCTTGATCGCAAAGAGGACACTTATCTGGATGAGAGTCCCCTCTTAGCAAGCCTGTCCACTGTCCAACATTATTGCGGATCGCTAACCAGAGAAATTTTGCATTTTGTCGGGGCCCAAGACTTCCACAACCGACGCCAAGGTTCAAAGGTTACTGATCCATAGAAATAAGCTCTGTACGCAGACTTGGAAGAAAAAAACCCCAGAAGCATCAAATCTCCAGACATGATGATTATCTTGATCATTCAATGGAAACTCTCGAAGACGACATGACGGTCATCTTGATCATATGAGGATTAGTGGACAGCTCTTCCCCCTCACCCTTGCGCTAAATTTTTGAACATTAGAGTTTTTTTTGTTAGTGAGGCCGTCTTCAAAAAGGCATTAGATTTGAAACTAATAAACTGATAATCTATAAAGACCAATGAAAATTTTGAGATATGTAGGCATTAGATGGTCAACCATTCGATTGGTGAAGCCTAACATGGCGATACAAATCTTGTGGATTCAAACATTTAGGAAGTGTGATGTTAGCTTTAACATATTCAGAAGATGGCAATACTGAACGGCTGATGGATGAATATTATGGAGGTTAGTGTAGTTATTTAGCCATGTGGATATCATGGTAATTTTGCTATGTCCTTGTCAGAAGCAACTGCAGGATGCTATGAACTGTTATGATCATTTCATGTATACAATGAGCCAATGGAAAAAATTTGGCAGAGACCATATATAGGAAAGTCTGAACTATTTCAAGCCTTATTATTAATTTTGAGCCTGTAGTAAGCGGCTGTTTGGATGCCCGCAGTTGGAACCCACGCCAGGCTGTGGCGCGCCGCAGTCTTATGGTGAAGAAAAAGCTCGCCGCACCTGTGGTGAAAAAGCTGGCGCAAATGAACCTGTGGTGAGGCTCACTCTACGCACAAACCAAACAGCATCCGATTTTCTGTGGCGAGCCGCATCCGTGCTGTGCAATCCAAGGCTAGGCACCAAACACCCCCTAAATCTTTTTACAGAATATCGTTGAAGGTTTGTTAAATGTCTAATAATATTTAATTGATCAGGGGCTGTACCGTAAATTAAATTAATGCGTTTGTGCCTCAGCCATGCATATAAATATAACACCACAAATTGCAAGTAATGATCAAAGTAGACCAAAAGGAACAAATCTTGGTAGTGTGCTTGTGCATAAATATGAACCCTACGTTTACCTGGCAGGAGAGATGGATGTGGCGGCGTGTGTTAGGGAATGAGATTCTATTATTCTGGGCTAACCCTAGAAGGGTAGCTATATAGGTAACCATACATGGGCCACATGAGCCTAGCCTCATGGGCCTAATACACTCATATTCCAACACCCCCCCGCAGTCTGAACTACCGGCGCAGCGGAGTTCCAGGCTGAACAAGAAAGAAGAAAGACCACACACACGACCCCCCACAGACGCAACTAGCCACGTGTGATGTTGAGGCTGGAGCGAAACTCGGTGAAGGTCGAGGACGGGAGGCCTTTGGTGAAGATGTCCGCGAACTGGGAGGTGGTCGGAACATGAAGGACCCGCACCTCGCCCATGGCCATCCGATCACGTACAAAGTGTAGATCGATCTCCACATGCTTCGTCCGCTAGTGCTGGATGGGGTTGGTGGAGAGGTAGGCCGCACTGACATTGTCGCTGTAGATGAGTGTGCTCCGGGAGGGTGGAGTGTGCAGCTCAGCGAGAAGCTGCCGGAGCCAGGAGACCTCAGCCACGCCGTTAGCGACAGCGCGGTACTCGGCCTCAGCACTGGACCGGGAGACCACAGGCTGGCGCTTAGACGACCAGGACACCAGGTTGCCGCCTAAGAAGACAGCGTAGCCGGAGGTGGAGCGCCGAGTGTTCGGACACCCCGCCCAGTCAGCGTCAGTGTAGACGATAAGGTCGGCGGAGGAGGACCGGTGAAGTAGGAGGCCGTAGTCGATCGTGCCCCGGAGGTAGCGGAGGAGGCGCTTGAGAGCCGTGAGGTGAGGCTCCCGGGGATCATGCATGTGAAGACAGATCTGCTGAACTGCATAGGTGATGTCCGGCCAGGTGAAGGTGAGGTACTGAAGAGCACTAGCAAGACTCCTGTATGCAGTGGGATCTGACATTGGGGGGCCCTCAGCCTCTGACAGCTTGCCTTGAGTATCAACCGGAGTGGAGCAGGGGTTGCAGTCAGTCATCCCAGCCCACTCCAGGATATCCCGAGTGTACTGCTGCTGGTGAAGCAGTAATCCGGCAGGACGAGGCTCAACAGTGACCCCGAGGAAATGGTGGAGCACACCCAGATCCTTCATAGCAAACTCCTGCTGAAGAGCGGCAATGATCCGGCAGAGAAGGAGGTCACTGGAGGCTGTGAGGACAATGTCATCAACATAGAGCAGCAAGTACGCAGTGTCAGCTCCATGGTGATAGATAAACAGAGATGTATCAGACTTGGCCTCCACAAACCCCAGTGTCAACAGGAAAGCAGTAAACCGATGGTTCCACGCCCGGGGTGCCTGCTTGAGGCCGTAGAGAGACCTGTTGAGCCGACAGACCATGTCAGGACGGGAGGAATCAACGAACCATGCCGGCTGACTGCAGTACACTGTCTCGGTGAGAAGGCCGTACAGAAAAGCATTCTTGACGTCCAGCTGATGGACGGGCCATGACCGAGCAAGCGCCAACGAAAGCACGGTGCGGACGGTGGCCGGCTTGACCACCGGGCTGAAGGTCTCATCATAGTCGACCCCAGGGCGTTGAGTGAAGCCCCGGAGAACCCAACGAGCCTTGTAGCGCTCGAGAGTGCCATTAGCCCGGCGCTTGTGGGTCCAGATCCACTTGCCGGTGACGACGTTGGAGCCCGGTGGCCGGGGCACCAACTCCCACGTCTGGTTGGCGAGAAGCGCGGCGTACTCTTCCATCGCGCGGCGCCAGTGAGGATCCAGCAAGGCGTCATGGACGGAAGTGGGTATTGGGGAGACTGGCGCGTCGCTGGTCGATGCCGCAAGGGCCCGGGGTGGTAGTGTGCCAGCCGCATGCCGTGTCACCATCGGGTGAACATGTCGCGGGTGTCGGTGAAGAAGCGGCGGGTGGTAGACCGGCGGTACGTCACGTGCCGGCGGGGACAGTGGCGATGGTGTCGGTGTCCCCGGCGGAGAAGGGACCGCGAGTGGCGGCAGCCGCGACCTGCGCTGGTACACCCGTACTGGCGCAGCGAACCGCGAAGGAGGTGCTGGGGCAGGTGTCAGGGCAGCACCGGGCGACGGCGACCTGCACGGCCCCCCGGGGCAGTATCGGGGGACGAGGTCCCCGGGTCTGCGCCAAACGGAGAGGTCAGGGCCGCGCCAGAGGGCGACCGGCCCGGACCCGCCGGGGAGCCGGGACAGGTGCCCGACAAGGAGCGCGGCGAAGCAGTACCTGCAGGAGACCACGGAAAAGGTGGCTGGACCACCGTGTCAGCGGGAAAGAGGGAGGAGGGATCAGGAATAGGAGGGGTGGTGGGTGTGCTGGAGAAGGGAAAGATGGACTCATCGAACACCACATGGCGAGAGATGAGGACCCGTCGGGAGGTAAGGTCAAAGCACCGCTACCCCTTGTGATCCGGGGTGTACCCGAGGAAGACACACAGAGTGGAGCGGGGGTCCAGTTTGTGGGAAGAAGTGACAGTGGTGTTGGGGTAACACGCACACCCAAAGACGCGAAGGTAATCGTACCGAGGAGGGGTACCGAAGAGGGCGTGGTGTGGCGTAGGAGCAGGACAGACAGCGGAAGAAAGACGGTTGGGGAGGTAGGTGGAGGTGTGCAAGCCCTCAGCCCAGAAGCGAACATGAAGAGAGGCCTGAAACAGAAGGGTGCGCTTGGTGTCGTTGGTGGTGTGAATCATCCGTTCAGCCTTGCCATTCTGGGAAGAGGTATATGGGCAAGACATGCGCAACTGAACACCGTGAGAGAAAGAAGGCACGGGAGGTGGAGTTATCAAACTCACGACCATTGTCACACTGGACGGCCTTGATGGTGAGGCCGAACTGTGTGGACACACAAGTGAAGAAGTGAAGGAGCGTGGGGAACGTGTCAGACTTCGCACGCAGGGGAAAAGTCCACGAATAATGCAAAAAATCATCGACCACCACAAGATAGTACTTGTAACCAGAAATATTGATAACAGAAGTCCATAGGTCGCAATGTACAAGATCAAAAATGCGGGCCACATGTGAAGTAGAACTATGAAAAGGAAGACGAACATGTCGGCCCAATTGGCACGCATGACACAAATGCTCATCATGAGCCCGAGTACACGGAAGACCGGAGCTACGACTGAGCTGCATCAGGGCATCACGTCCAGGATGGCCGAGGCGTCGGTGCCAAGTGGTAGGGGAAGTAGAGGCGGCGAAAGCAGCTGACAAAACGGACGGCGAAGTAGAGGAAGTAGCCGCCGGGAAGCGAAGAGTGTAAGGGGCCCGGAGCTGTCACATCGGAGCAGAGAACGCCGGGAAGCCAAATCCTTTACAGTAAGACTAGAAGAGTCAAACTCGACAGAACAAGAATTGTCAGCTGTAAAACGACGAATAGAAAGAAGGTTGTGAACCATAGAAGGAGCAACAAGAACATCAGGAAGACGAAAGGAGCCATGAGCACCGGCGGTACCCACAGACGTGACAGGAAGACATGAACCATTTGCGACCATAACGGACGAAGGGAGAGAAGAAGAGGGAGAATGGATAGACGAAAGTATACCAGGGTCAGGGGTGGTGTGGTAGGTGGCACCTGAGTCGGTGATCCACTCCGGTCCGACAGGAGGTGTCAGGCCCATGGTGCTGAACGAGCGAGCCAAGGCCACCTGGTCCCAGCCAGCAACCCCAGGTGGGGTACCTAGAAGAGACGACGACGGTGGAGCAGACGGACGCGACGGAGTAGCAGCCAGAGTCGTCGAAGAAGACGAGGACCCCAGAGAAGTGGCGGACCCCGGCCCCTGAGTGAGCTCCTCCATGACAAGGTCGTCACGGACATGCAGGAAGGTGGGGAAGGGCCGCTGACGGGTGATTCACGTCCTGAGGTGGGCGTAGCGGTCACTGAGCCCGCGGAGGACGTTGAGGACCAAGATGCGATCCTCCACGGGACAGCCGAGGTCGCCAAGGGAGTCTGCCATGCCCTTCATCCAACGACAGAACTCGGCAACGGAGAGGTCACCCTGGACGAAGGTGCGGAAGCTCGCGTCGAGTCGCAGAGCCCGGGCCTCGGCGCTGCCCAGGAACTGGCCCTCAAGGGCAAGCCACGCCCGACGCGCGTCAGGGGAGTTGCGGACGAGGTCGTGGAGGTCCACGGAGATCGTCCCCCAGGATCCAGGAGAGGACGATGCTGTCGAGACGGAGCCATGACGGTGTCTGGACGGCGACCTTCTCATCAACAAGGACGTGGTCGTCGAGGGCGTAGCGGCGTAGAGTGAGAAGCACCAGATCCCGCCAGCGGGCGTAGGAGGGCGACTCCGGCTCGAGGACAACCGGAACGAGGAGGCGAATGTTCTGGACCCCCCCGGCCTGGTAGTGCAGCTAAGTCACGAGCGGGTCAGCCGGGTCGTGCCAGAGGACGACGGTGTGGGACACGCGGCGTCCCGACGAGTCGAAGGAGGTGGCCTCAGCGTCCTTGGAGGCGGGAGAGGCATGGAGCTGCTCCGCCTCGGTGATCTGGCGGGCCAGGGCGTCGGCCGCGTCACGCTCATGCTCCCACACGAGGGCAGCCACGCGCACACGAGCCTGCCCCTCCGCGGCGGCAGCCCGGGCAGCGACGAGGGCTGCGGCGAGGGCGGAGTCCGGACCCGTACTCTGGAGGGGCGGCGGAGGAGCAGTGGCGTGCAGGAGAGGGAGACCTCCAGGCGGCGGCGGCTAGAGGCCGGCAGCAGCAGCAGACGCGCCGTCGTGCAGCGGAGGGAGGTTCCCAGGCAGCGGCGGCTGGAGCTCTGCAGCAGAGGCGCCGTTGTGCAGCGGATGGAAGCCCTCAGGCAGCGGCTGATGTATGCCCGCCGGCTGCTGGAGGGCCGCCGCAGCCGCAATCGCGCCCTCCGCAGCCTCCCCCACCGCGCCAAGGCCAGGGGTGGCGGCCAGGGCACGGGCGGCTCCAGCGCCCAGGGCGGCGGCGCCTGGAGGGTGGACCGCGGCACCTGGAGAAGGCGCGGCGCCTGGAGGATGTGCAGCAGGAGGGGCGGCGGGTGGAGAGGCCACCACCTGGGCCCAGGAAGATGAGGAGAGGGGAGGGAAGTAGTTGAAGGAGGGAGGAGGAGGTGGGGTGCCGGCCATGGCGCCGGTGGCGGGAAGCCCACCGGCGGCGGCGGCGGCTGGGAGGAGAGGTGGGAGAAAACTAACCCTAGGCTGCTGATACCATGTTAGGGAATGAAATTCTATTATTCTGGGCTAACCCTAGAAGGGTAGCTATATAGGTAACCATACATGGGCCATATGGGCCTAGCCTTATGGGCCTAATACACTCATATTCCAACAGCGTGGAGGTTTTGGCAGGAGGTGCAGTGGGCAGCCATGAACAGTCAACAGACGACCCGGCATGCCTGCTGCTGCCATAGGCAAATTGGGCTTTTTGTGTCATGGCCGTCAATGGGAAGGCACGAGCGCGATGGGTTGCTGGTGATCCATCCACCGACCAGGAAGATGTGCACGCCGCGTGCGTGAGGTGGACATCTCGCCACCGCCTGATTCGTCTGACTATCCCTGTGTGCCCGCTACTTACGGTTGCCTCCCTCATCGTCGGGATTCCCGTGCCGCCACGTCCTTCGCCCTAATCGAGCTGCTTCCTTAGCGCACAGAGGGGCGCGATTTAGGGAGGAGTGGCCCGTGATTGGACACGACAGGTGACGGCTCTGGATCCTCCCCTCCGATATTGTGGCGGCGGACTGCTCTTCTTCGGACGCATTGGAGCAGAGGCATGAGCGATTCAGGGAGGCGTTTTTCCAGAGACGTTGCCACGTGGGAGCTCCGGAACAGTTTAGGATATCATCAATCATCATATCTCGCGGAGACCGCACAGGGGAGGTGGAGGAGACGGACGACGGACGAAACTTTGTGCACTGATGACACAGACACTTCGTACTTCATATAGTAGAGATGTAAGGAGAAGCGACAAGAAAGAGTGAAGCTAGCAGAGCTGTTTTCACTTGAAAGTGTATTCAGCTTGTCACCTTCATTTTCTTCAGTGTGCTCAAAATCCAGATATTCCATACAAATCAAAAGATGCGCTTATAAACAAGTCAAATGGGGTCCAGTAAACACTGATAATAAAACTTTTAGTGCACTATGGATTAAGTTCATAAAATATTTTATTTGTTTTGTACGAGTGATCTATTGAGCTATTGAGCAGTGACAGTTTTTACCATTGTTCTGGAATTGAATTATGTTGTAGTATTGTAAACTTGCACACCTTGGTATGAATTTGCCTTAAATTGTGGATTATGCATCCCTTTTTGCCATGCATTGAAACATGCACAGTTTGTTTAAACAATTTATGTAAGGTAATAAAGAAGTTTATAATAGTCACCTATGTTATTTGCAGCTGCTGGACCAGGAAAATGTTTGATAAACCATGGGGGATGTTGGCATGAAACTCGTAATGGAAAAACATTCTCTGCTTGCCAGGTAGGTTTAGGGCTTGTTACATGATATATGGCTTTATTACTGAATATTGGTCTGTTGCTTCATAACCCTTTTTTTGTCCTTTCCAGGAATCTGGAGATGGGAAATGCCAGTGCCCAGCTGGTTTCCGAGGGGATGGTGTTAAAAAGTGTGAAGGTGTTGTGTTTACTAATATAAGTTGCCTCAGCATAACCATTTCTTCTCAAACACATAGGAGAGCTGTGTATTATTATATTAAGAAGAAAAAAAGGAGTCAAAGGAGAGACTCATACAAGCCCTAAAGGGTTTGCAAGCTTCTCTCGCCGAAGAATACTAAAGGCGACTATCAGACCACCCATACGACCATACTGTGGCCAAATGTGCCCAAGTCCTTTGGCCCCTGTCACACACAACATTTTTGGCTCACCTCTATTCTCTTGTACTAAGGGGCTAGAATTAGGAGAAGCCCCTAAAAAGCACATCTATTCCTATGCTTCCAAATCCACCAAGGACCAGCACAACTAAATAATTAAAACCCTTTTTGGTGGTGTTTATCTAGTTACAGCAGAACGTGGCACCACCAAGCAATTAAGTTAGAATCAGTAGGCTGTGTTTGCATGCCTGCAATTGGTAAAACTTTTTCCTCCCTTATGGTTCTAATTAGAAATAATTATTTATATGATGTTCAAAGTTCTCACATAATCGCGTAAGCTGTGGCTTGAGAAGAAGCCAATGAGTCCTCATGCAAGGCGGTAGCCCTTTGTGCCGATGGTAACTGATGTCAAGGTGGTGGAGCCAAAGATGCAAAGAGGGCCATGGTGATGATGGAAGCGTGCCGAGGCAGTCGTCGTGGGAGGGGGCGATGCCAAGGTCGATGCAATCAAGGCCATCATGGTCGTAGAAGAAAGTCAATGATGCAATCGAGGTAGACGGGAACGGTAGGGTCGAAGCTGTCAAGCCGCCTTAACCGAGACATGGGCTGGGTTTGCTAGACCCATCAATGCGTTGGGGACGAAAGCACGCTCCAGCGTTGCCAATATTGGACAGACAAGGGAGAGGGGCACCAACCAGGAGTGGTTGTGCTGGACGAAGAAAAAGTAATGTGGGAATAGACACCTCCAACCCAAAGGCATACACAAAGTACAGCAGCAGCGCCGCGGATCCATGTCAGCGAAGAAGACTTGAACGTGACAAAGACCATGTGCAGACGATGGCGCAGCAGAGAGTGCACAACACAATCGTTGATGCACAGGGGACAGTGATATATATGCAACAGCTAGGGACACAGGCAGTGATGCTGCAGCCCGATCAAGTGACATAGCAGCAATCCGGGCTGGAAGAAGATGTGTGTAGTACTCGGCGACAGATGTCACGGGAGTCTGGTGGATCACATGTAGTCGATTGTACGGACTGAGTATGCGTGAGGCGAAGCGACGATGGAAGAAGCCGACGGAAGTGTCCTGATCTGTAGAGACAATGATGAACCGACGATGAAGACTTGCGGATGGATCGTCAGAAAATGCCACGTGAAGGCGTCCCTCAGGCAAGCGTTCCTAACCTGGCCGCTTGGTTGAAGAAGTAGAGGCTGGTGTAGTCGACGCCGATGTCAGAGTATCACGCGAGGTCTGACAGGTGATGGGTGACTCGACCCCAATCAGTGACCGAAAAAAAAGATACAACAGCTGCAGTGGGATCCTCTGTGCAACTCATCAGGTGCACCTAGCAATGTCCTCCATCCTTGTCTCCTAGCTTTGCCTCTCCCGTGGGCAAACAATACATGGAGAAGAGAGTGGGGTGACCAGAGAGGGAGGAGAGGCAGGGGCCTCCGAGCCTCATGGGGAGGCTGGTGCGGTGAGGCAGGCAAGCCCTGGCTGGTGGCAGCGTGGCCCAACGCCGTGGCTCAGGCGAGGAGCACCCGTGCAGATCGATGGGGCGGAGGGCCGCTCGGCCAGCAGCGACACATCGCAGCCTGCCACCACATGTGGACATCGTATGACCCAGCTGCCTCCACATGGGGGAGATCTGGATCGAGGCGGCGAGATGACGAGTGCGAAGAGGTGGATCTGATCTGCTGCGCGACGACGATGGCAGCTGGTTCAATAGGAACCGGCACCTAAACGGTGGCGCTGCTCCCGGCAGAGATCGAACTCTCCACGGGGGCACGCAGTGCGGAAGCTGTGACGGCTAGGGTTAGGATCTAAATCTAGACTTGTGATAACATGTAGGAGAATAGAATTGGTGGGATAATCGTTGTATTGCATAGGACTAAGACCCCATGTGGCTAGACAATGTGTTATTATTCCTATGTACTCTAACAGATACTGTTGGCCACAACACCACAAATGGATCTCAGATTTGGGGCTGCCAGAGGGCAGCTTGGTACTAGGTCGCTTGGATTGAATTGAAGTGCAATACTTGGGATACAAGAAGGTCCTCACCACTGCTACTTATAGAGCAAAATGATCTACCTGCTCCAGCATATTGTAACCACTAAAGTGGATGCTGAGCATCTTCCTAATACAAGGCTTAGGGCCTGTTTGGTTTCAAGCAGTTAAAGTTTAACTCCCGTCACATCAATGTTCCCTCAAATGCATGGAGTACTAAATGTAGACTAATTGCATGCATGTCGGCACAGATTAGGAGTAATTTACGAGACGAATCTATTTAGCCTAATTAGTCCAAGATTGGAAACTTTTTGTCAAATAAGACGAAAGTGCTACAGTGTTTGTTAAACTTTAACACCCAAACCAAACAGGCCCTTAGTAGCCTGAAAAGTAAATGACAGGAAACAACAAAGTTTTGCTAGGCGCTAGGTGAAATCTAGGCGATGACCCTTAGCCTAACGACTAGTCCAGCCTAGGCTAGCCTAGGCGATGCTAGGCGTTTTTCTAGGCGTTTTGCCAATTTAGTATAATATATACATATATAGCAGAAATCATGAATAATTTGGATAGACATACCTTAGGTTCTTAGTCCTTAGTTGTAGTTTGATACAAAAGTGATGTTCCTACTCCTGCAGCAATGCTCCAACTGCAATAGAGAAGTGTGCAGCACTTTTAGATACAATTGGGCATCAATACAATTTCACACGCTCTGCCCGCCTAGCTCGCCTCCGCGACGCCTAGGGCACCTGGGCGCCGCCGAATCGGAGCAAGTCGCCGCCTAGGCGATCTGCCCGCCTAGAGGGCCGACTACCCGCCTAGTTCAGGCGCCAGGCCATAGCCTAGCGACTAGTCGCGCCTAGGCGCATCCTAATCGTCAACTTTCAAAACACTGGGAAACAGTAAAGTAAGATACATACCACTAGGCTTAACTATCAGATACAGCATGCCTTAAACCATATTTCTTTTAATTCACTTTTGCAGACATTGATGAGTGCAAGGAGAGAAAAGCTTGTCAGTGTCCTGAATGCAACTGCAGAGATACATGGGGTGGCTATGACTGCACTTGCAGTGGTGACCTTTTGTACATCAGAGAGCATGACACCTGCATAAGTAATTTTTGAACTGAACTGATAGCTTTTGCTTATCCTTAGTGTATCAATTGTGTATATGTGAATGGTTAATCTGCAGGCAAGACAGTAGTTCAGGCTAAAGCAGCATGGGCTGCAGTGTGGGGTATCTTGATAGTTGTTGCTGTTGTGGCAGCGGGAAGTTATGTTGTATACAAATACAGACTAAGGGTAAGCTAGCACATGCACACCCTTACTTTTGTTCTTTCGTTGTTTGACCATGTTTCACGATGAGTGATTTTCTATCTCTGAGCCTATTCCTAATGTAGGAGTATCTATTTTTGTTAAATAGATTCCATTTCCTAAAGACTTACCCTTTGAGGTTTTTGTATTATCCCTTTTATACTAAGCAGATAGCTGGATTTGTGCCGTCATGTGCAGACATATCCAACTAGTCTAATTTGCATGAAAAAAGCAAGTGTATGATCAACTTGATATAGAAATTGATGCTGTTGTACTGTCACTTAAGTAATTAACATTTGACTAATGATGCATTCAAAACATAGTGATGGAAGTAAAACATACTAGGATGTAGGGATGCAAGTAGGTAACCAGTGGGTAGTTAGGTCACTTTAGTTGTCTTCTGTACATTTTAACTTTTTTGTTCATTTGGATGAGTTTTGGGTTGATCCAATGACCTAGAGAACAATCTTAAAAAAGGGTAGACCCATTGCTGGAGGCTCCCACATGAGTGGGGTCTAGAGAAGGGAAAAACTGAGGCAAGCCTTCCTCCCGCAAAATCTGCGGAGAGGTTGCTTCGATCCCACGACCTGGTGACTCAGTGAGACAGCTCTCACCATTGCACCAGGCCTGCCCTTCTTACCTAGAGAACAAACTTGCATCCATAATAACATGTAGCCGTAAACCAGATGTTGCATTTTACAGCTTGTGTTTCACTTACTCATACTTAGTGTACATTAATTTCTGTCACTTTTATTTTGCTATGTGTACACATAACTTGTCCGTCTCTTTCTTGTTGGTACATGTTTGTGACGTCAAGTACATTTTACCTATTTTCCACCTCCATGTGGCTTGCTAAACATGGAAGATTGAGTTCTCCGTCAGTTTATACATTCTACTGAAAAGAAGGCAGAAATGCTGTGTACCCATTACATCATAATCATATATTGATTTACCTGGGTAAATGCTTCATGTTTTAGTACTATGGAATGATCTCATTATATCTGCTACACATTGGAAACCATAATTTAGGTTCTCATTCTAACAGCACCTGTTGCAAAGGAGTGACTTGTTTAACATAGATATGAATTGTGGCAGCTTTCTGCGCTGATATTGTGCTGTTTAGTTTGCAATAGAAATGTCATGAATAGATTTTAGCAGTAGCTTGTGTTTTTGGTAGTTGATATGCTCAAATATTTTGTCAGCTGTAGTTTGCATGTAGATCAAACATTTTACTGCTGATGACGGATACATGATATTGTAAATTTTCTTCAAACACATTTCAACTTTTTGCTAGTTTTTGTTCACTGATATCAACTGAATTACATTTCCCTATTTTTGTTTCAGTCATACATGGACTCTGAGATTAGAGCTATCATGGCACAGTATATGCCACTAGACAATCAAGGAGAGGTCCCAAATCATACACATGACGAAGATCGATCATAAGTGTGCAGATCATTACATGGTAGGCCCATATGGCCTAAACTGACACCAAGGCAGATCGTCATGAGGCATACAAACTGATACTACAGGTCAATAATAGCTTGATTTAGTGCACACACGGATCTGTTATTTGCCTGCTAGTTTATCTGGAGCAGTTTCATTTTACAATCACTGTAAGCTCCATTTGTGAGGATGTACATCTTAGGATTTTTGTTGACCAGTATTCATACATTTTTAGCCTATCAATGTGTTGTTGGCTCGTTGCTCGTCATTGTAATAGAAGCGCACCAGTTTTCTGCGCACGGCAAGACCTAACCTGGCAACATTTTTGGAGTTTTCTTGGAACATTGGAAATAATAATGACCTGTGTCTTGTGACCACAGAATTGAGAATACTTGCCATCAGGTTACCATATGAGAATTCCAACTGATTTCGTAGGGTTTTCTTCTGAAATTTGCTCGAAATTTTGCACAACAAACCTGAGCTTATCATGCGGGGCCTCATGTACTACAGACGGCAGCCAAGACATGAACGATAGCAGCGTAGAGATAAGCTTGGTTTTGACGGCATTTGTAGGTTCAGTCATGTTTGCTTAGGATCATTAGCTTGGGAACCTCGGCCAATTGCAGGCAGCAAGCCCGACTGACGAGAGTCTTTAACACAGGTTATGTAAAGTCTCAGAAAAGGAGATAGTCGATCGATAGAGCCCTCGACCCCGACTGCAGGAGTCAGGACGAGCCAAAGCACGCCTGTCGTCGCATGGGGCTCGGGGGCTCGGCCCTAGCTCCGGACTCCCACGCCTGCCGTCGCATGGGGCTCGGGGGCTCGGCCCTAGCTCCGGACTCCCAAACGACAAGAGCCGGACCTAACCCTGGCACTGGCAACAGTTTGGCCCTTTGCCCGCACAGCAACCGATGTCCCGAGCCATGACCAGGAGCCGGCTTAGGAATCTATTAGGCACCTAGAACCTGACAGATGCAGAGCTGATGCACCGTCCGCCCGTTCCACAACTGTGAGGCACTGTTGGTCACTCACTTGGCAGGGTCACGCAACGGGTAGGACGCATTTGGACAAGGAACTCCCCAAGCTCCGAGTGCAGAGGGCTTCGGTCTCGCTCGTCAGCCCATCTAGGCGGAGACCGGCCCCGAGGAAGAAACCAAGAACCCTAGGATAGCACCGCGTAATCCCCTACCAAATTCTCTCTCAATTCCTTTGTTGTAAACTCCCGATTGGGCATTCTTAACATGACGAACACCATACTGCTGCATGTAGGGTTCAAAAGCCCGAACCAGGATAAATCGATTGTGTCCCTTGCATGTTTTGAGTGTTCGAGTCACCTGAGACCTACACATCTACCTCTCATGAACAATTCCGATGCTTGCCGCGGTTCTGAACCCATGATAGCTGGTGCACCGGGTAGGGGAGCACATCGTGTGACTATCGCTCTGCGGTGGCCAGAACCACCCGCTTGGCAACTGGAGCTGGCGACATCGTCCTTGAGTGTCACACCCTAGGTGTTAGTAAGGTTGTTAACATTAAACATGAAATCATTAACTAGGTTAATGATTGGTTAGAGTAAAAGTAACTCAAAAAATATGAAGAAACACAAACAAATTTATTAATCAGAGCAAAGTGAGTTGGTCAACTCGTTCCTAGGTGTCACAAAGAAAACCCTAACTCATAAAGACAAATAAAGTCAACACTGGTTAACCTTCTTTAGTAGAAATCAAATTCTTTCAAACAAAGTCAAACTCTGTTTGGTGAAAAAGGTAATTAAGAAATTATTAAATGTTATTAAGGACCAAGAATGTAAATGTAATCCAAATCACCCAATACATGATATACAAACCTCAAGTCATCATTCACATAAAAGAAAGAAGGAAAAAGAATAAAAGTTAAAGTCACATGAAATGATAACACATACAAGCTCTAACTAGCATTATAAAATATATGACCAAAGTCAACCATGTGACTAAATACACTCTAATTAAGTTGATGAACAACTTCTATTAAGAAGTCAAACCGAAACTAAGTGAAGAAAATGACTAAACTAGTCAAAACCCTAAATTTCAATATATAGGTTGATAGGCTTTTAGAAGGCAAATAAAATGATTATTTTATTATAAACACTTCAACCTTGACCAAAATATGAAATATAGTTGAAGTCATCTACTTTGACATAGTGCAAAGCCTTGATGATGACATGGTGTTTAAATAGATTAACTAATGCTCCAAAGCTTGAATCCAAATTCACAATTGCAATAAACTTAGAAAAAACTTGTTGTCAATGCCGTATTGGCAGCTCCGTTCCATCAAATAATTGTAAGTAACCATGACAACTTAATCCACCATTTCATAGACTAAACGTAGTACAACATCCCTAGGACAATTTAAACCCAATTAGAGATTGTTTTGGTAAACCAAACATGCACCAAAAAATACTTAAAATAGATTATCTCGGCTCTGTTCTTCCTATCCAATAGCAGCCTGACACCATTAGAGCCCTCTCTATCTCCCAAACCAAATCTCGTTTCAGCTTAATCCTGTAACCAACTTTGTAGTATGTCACGTGTATAGCATTTTTTCTTATTAGATCATGGGCCAAACCAATTAGAAATGAGTTAATGGACTAACCCAGAACCCTAAACCCAATTTCTAATTTGGGAGGGGCAGCGCCAGTTGCAGTCACCACCGTGACGCGCGTCCATGCCACGAGCCCTCGTGCCCTTGGCCCTGTCCCAGCGTCGTGCCTTCTGCCTTGTTGCCCACGCTCCACCCTATCCCGCTAGCCCAATCGCATCATGAATAGCTAGCCTTGCCGTGCCATGCACCGCAACGACGCCACGCGGCCATGGATACCGTACTGACATCACCTCGTGCTGCGCATGCCCTGGCTCACGCGCCCGGGCAGTGCCTCCCCGGTTGGCACCTCCCTCGACCGCCTCTGGCCCTTGCCATGTGCCCACTGAAAGGTCCTAAATGGCTAGAGGGGGTGAATAGCCTATAAAAATGCTCTACAAAATACTAGAGCAACTGGTTAGACAACTAAATGGCAATAATGTGTTTTTGTTGTAGCTGTAATCAGGTTGCAAGCCACCTAACCACAATTCTAGTTATTATGATCACTAAGGCACACAAATGCTATGTCACTACTTGACTAAGCTAGTGAGCTAGCTAAGCAACTAATTAACTAACTACAATTACACTAGCTACTCTAACAAGCTACCTCTACACAAGATAAAAGAATGTAAATACTAGGTGAGGTAGAGAGTGTTATACCAAACGTGGCAAGTGACAATATATGAATACCAAGTGAAGATCAAAGAGCCAATTGATACAAAATTTTTCTCCCGAGGTTCACTTGCTTGCTAGCAAGCTAGTCCGTGTTGTGAAGGCCAGTTCACTTGGTGGTTCATGAGCTAATCGGCGTCACAAGCCTAGCCTTACACAAAGGCACCGCAAGAACCTACACAAGATGAGGGCACTCAACTTCACGAGCAATTTACTAGAGTGGATTTTGGCGCTCTGCCGGTTAATAAGCCCAAGAACCCCTCACAAATCAGCGGGAGATGGCCATGAACAATAACCAACTCATGCCAAAGCTCTTCCACTGCTCTAAGCCATCTAGGTGGCGGCAACCACTAAGAGTAACCAGTAATCCCATAGCTCACTCGATCACTAGTGCCACTAGATTCTCAAACTCTAGGCAAATGCACTAGAATCACTCCCAATCTCACTTAGATGATGAATCAATAAAGAAGATGAGTGTGAGGTGTTTGGCTTAGCTTACAAGGATATTGTCCATATGTGACCTATAGGGTTTTGTATCAAGTCGACTTCTATCCAGGGGCCCATCCCAGGCCCACAGTCAAGATCAAAGGACATGGACCAAGGTGGTGTGGACTTCAAGGTGTAAAGACCGACCTACTCAGAATATTAGGAAAGTTAGACTCTGTAATAGATCTAGAACTCCTCGATTGTATCTGACTAGGACTAGAATTATACCTCAACCTTCTCTCCATATATAAAGAGAGGCTAGGGGTACCCCTAGTGCACACAATCATACAATCAATCTAACGCAAAGGCTAACGCCGACTAGACGTAAGGCTTTTACTCGATCATGAGGGCCTGAACTAGTATAAATTGCTTGTCCCTTGTGTTACCGTCGAGTTTCCAGGTTCATCGGCCCCTCGAACAATCATCCTAGGTAACCCCATGATGCCAGTCATCAAACACCGACAGATGTATCAATGATCAAAATGTCTAAGAGGGTGAGCTAGAGCCGGCCAACACCTATTTATAGAAGTCCCAAACTCTACATACCCGTTGGCCCTTTTGTTGAGTTGACTGCTTACTGATCGGACTCGCAGGCCCTGACCGAACGCGTTCGGTCATTGCGTTCGGTCCACCTCCACGCGCCATGTGTCCTAGCCATTTGAATATAGCCATTGCCGCCCAACGGCTCCTGCGCACGTGATCGTACACTACATCGGGTTGATTGACCAGACTCTCCTGAGCCTGGCGTCTGGTTCACTACAAAGAGCTCCAAAGCGGCATTTTCTTGACCGAACTTGTCTGGTCACCCCTGACTAGACTCGCCTTAGCATCTAGTCGCTCTGCCGCCAGCGTGCCTGATTGTGAACAGTGTCAAAGGTGTATCTAGTCCCCACTTCGCCAGCATCCGTTCCAACCAGTGCTGCTGGCCCCCGCTTAGGGTTAAGTACCAGACACGTCCGGTTAGTCCAGAGCCAGCATCCAATCACCCAGTGAACCCCTTTCTCTTCTCCTTTTTCATCCCTTGTGCAAATGTGTTAACTCCACCAAGTTTCCAACACTTGTGTACATGAGTTAGCATTTTATAAACATGTTTTTCAAGGGATGTTAGCACTCACTAGGTCCTAATGCAAATGCATAGAGTTAATTCACCTAGTGGCACTTAGATAACCATAATCACTTTGAGATCACCCCTCTTAATAGTATGGCTATCTATCCTAAACCCAGTCACACCCTCTATGGTGTCTTGATTGGCAAAACAAAGATTAGATACCTCATGAGATCAACATTAGAAGCAAGGCTCTAGTACCACTTGAAAAACTACACATATATCTAGCTATCATCCTCTGCATGCAACACACAAGCATGGATATTCAATTGAAAAAACTTATGCTATGCAAGCAAACATATGTAAATGCACATTCAAATGCATCAAACAAGTTCATGAGCTTGCTCCCCATACTTGTGTGCTTCAAATTTTAATTGATCCCCTTCTATTTTCATATCCCCCTTTAGTATGACCTCCCCCTTCTTTGTGAATTACTTCTCCCCCTTTATCATTAATAAATACAAAAGGTGAGCTCAAATTTTAGAAGGTTAAGTTAGCCGACTTGAAATCAATGGGGGTGATGTGAGGATCAATAATTCACTTTGGTTCAATCTAGATCATTTACCAAAGAAATTTAACTCGGTTTGATCCAAGGACAAGCTTCTTCACACATCTTACCATGGTTATCTTGCCCATGTTGAGTTAAACACTTTTAGCTTATTTTCTAGATTAATCACTAGGTTCACAAGCCCACAAACATGTTATATGTTACCACTAGATCATATCAAAACATAGAAGAAATAGTGGCATCATATAAGCATCAAATTTATTTGATTTTCGTGAATGAGCCTGATAACATGAGGAATGACTAGATGCACTAAACATGTCCTTAGCAAAGGATGTATGCCACGCCAAACAACTTTACCTTGCTTTGTCGGAGGAGAGGCGTGTCATATAATGGGGGTGCATCAACACATATTTGAGAAGTCAAGTATGTTCAATTCATTCCTTAGCTTGTAAAACCTTTTCTCATCAAGTGGCTTAGTGAATATATTGGCAAGTTGATCTTTGGTGCCCACACTTTCAATTAAAATGTCCCCTTTTTATTGATGACCTCTTATGAAATGATGGCAGACATCAATTTGCTTTGTTCTAGCATGTTGATCGGGTTGTTACTAAGCTTCACGACACTCTTATTGTCACATAGCAATGACACTTGTTTGAACTTGATTCCAAAATCATCTAAAGTGGCCATCATCCAAAGTAATTATGCATAACAACTATCGACCGAAATGTACTCTGCTTCGGTGGTTGAAAGTGCAGCAGTATTTTGCTTCTTTGGTGACCAAGACACAAGTGATCTTCCTAATAATTGACATGTGCCCGATGTGCTCTTCCTATCCACCTTGCTTCCCACATAATCAGAGTCCGAATATCTAACTAGCTCAAATCTTGACCCCTTGGGATGCAATAAACCAACATTTTGTGTGTATGCTTCAAATACCTCAATATTCTCTTTGTTGCCTTCAAATGACTTTCTCTTGGTGAGGCTTGAAACCTTGCACACATGCATACACTAAACATGACATTCAGTCTTGATGCGGTCACATAAAGTAGGCTTTCAATCATTGATTGATATAACTTTTGATCCACCATGTTGCCACTAGCATCACTATCTAAGTTTCCATTAGTCCCCATAGGTGTAGAATAGCTTTGGCATCATCCATTCCAAACTTCTTAAGAATGGCTTTGATGTACTTGCCTTGACTCACAAACGTACCATTCTTCATTTGATTGATTTGAAGACTAACGAAGTAACTAAGCTCTCCAATCATGGACATCTCAAACTCATTAGCTATCATGTTTCTAAACTCCTCACAAAAATCTTGATTGGTTCATCCAAAGATGATATCATCCACATATATTTGCAACACAAACAAGTCCTTGCCAATCTTCTTAGTGAAGAGAGTGGTGTCAACCCTGCCCATCTTAAATCCCTTAGAGAGTAGAAAATCTCTCAACCTCACGTACCATGCTCTGGTTGCTTCAAACCAAACAATGCCTTCTTAAACTTGTAAATATGGTTGGGCTTTTTGTCATCTTCAAAATCGGGTGGTTGCTCAACATATACCAACTCATTGATGTACTTATTCAAGAGTGCACTCTTCACATCCATTTGATATAGCTTGATATTGTAGGCACAAGCATAGGCTAGCAAAATCCTAATTGCTTCCAATCTAGCAATTAGGGCATATGTTTCTCCAAAGTCAAGACCTTCAACTTCAATGTAGCCTTGTGCTACCAATCTTACTTTATTCCTTATCACTATCCCATCTTGATCCTGCTTGTTCCAAAAGATCCACTTGGTTCCAATCACATTATGATTCTTAGGCCTCTCTACTAATTCTCATACTTAATTCCTTGTGAAGTTATTCAATTCTTCATGCATGGCATTGACCCAATCAACATCATTCAAAGCTTCCTCAATCTTGGTTGGTTCAAATGATGACACAAATGAGAAATGCTCACAAAATGAAGCCAATATTGATCTAGTTTGCACACCACTTATAATATCTCCAATGATATGATCAAGTGGATGATATGTTGCAACAATGGTTGGTTGGAGGATTTGAACTTGATTGCTTGCACTTGATTGGTCATTTGGTTGATTCACTTGAGATGAACTAGCTTGTTGATCTTGCACTTGAGCACCACTAGTACTAGCTTGATTTGTATCATCTTGCACATTCGAAGATCACTTGATCTTTATCATCTTGCACATCTATGACTTCTCTAGGCCTTATATCACCAACATCCATGTTATTTATAGCATTTACCAATTGAATGCCTCTCACATTATCGTGGGGTCAAAACCGTAGCAAGCATTGTTGTTTGTGATAGTGTCAAAGTGCGTGTCTCTCGGTGGCTTCGGTGGATGAACACAAGAATCACAGAGGGGATGCAACGATTTATCTTGGTTTGGGCCAATCGGTACCCTACGTCTAGTAGCCGATGATCCTTATACTCAAGAGCACCAAAAATTTGTAGGGTTACAATAGAGTGTATAGGAGAAAAAGAAAGATTTGGTAGGGGATTGCTCAGTGCTGATCCTAGAGATGCCTCGCCGTCGGTGGAGCCTTCCCTCTCACTGGAGAGGAGGAAGACGATGGGTGCGGTGGAGGATCTCTCAGTGCCCCTCTCTAGGTTGCTCTCTCTCAATGCAGAGCTCGAGTGGAACCGTGAGGACTCGAATGATCTATCTCAGAATCATCCTCCCCGCTCTTAGGATCTGACCTATCCCTTATATTCTGAGGTAGGTCAGGTACATGGTGGTTTGGGGGAGTTGAGCCTAAGGTCTACATGCGTCGGAGTCCAGGAGGGTCTTGTAGCGGAGTTCTGTGGATCGTGGTGATGTCGTGGAGTCGAAGAAGCTCTGAGCATCATCTGGCTACTCGGTTCTGACACGCTGAGTGTTAGGATGTGTTCGCTTGGATCGACCTCCCCTAGGTGCGCCTTCTGAAGGCTTCTTTGTGGCAAAGGAGGTCGGCTTGAGGGGCTGATGTGTAGGCCCAGGAGCCCCTAGAGTTCATGGGGGGAGCTTGTCTTCTTGTGTCACACTATAGATTGACTTTTCACTGCAACACTTTCACTACTGTAGCGATATAAGCATCCGTGTGATACTTCCACCATCCATTGGGCCGATAGAGAGGCCTCACAAGGAATGAAACCGATAGTTGAAAACCATCAATGCGGCGGTGGTAGTGAGGTTGAATTCCATCGTCGTTTGGAACGCCAAGCCGATTGGTATAGGTGTTATGGCCACTAGCCCTACACGACCGTTTGGTGTACCAGCGATAGTAAATTCAGCGTGAGTTATTTACTCATTTCCTAGCTACCCACAACACAGTTGCATCACCATTACTTTCCTATGGAGTATGCCTATTTAAGTTGGGGCTAGATGCACTTCTTGGCAATCCACACACTTCTTCCTCCTTAGATACAGATAGATATAGACAAAGCTCTTAAGCCAATCATCTATATTTTCTTCATCGCCATGGCGCTCCTCCAACTCCTCTGGTGGTAGTAACAGCATTGGGAGAAGCCCTTCAAGATTGGGTACTACTGGCATCTAGGCGCAGCGGGGGTTACTCGATCTAGGTGCTAGTGGAAGTTTTGCGATTAAGGGAGTTTGCTTATTTGGGCAAGCCAAGGGGTACTCAATTGTGGCATAACCGCTTGAAATAACTCGTCCTTGGAGGCACTTGTCTTTCATTAGACACTAAGTACCCGAAAGTGAGCTAAATCGAACAGTTCTGTCGAGCACACCCCAAGAGAGAACTCGAAACAATCCACATTTTACATCCAGAATCCAATAATGAGTACGAGCTTATAATACTTAGTCCATTTCATACAACATGAGTCTTGGAAATTATTTACTACAATACAAGGGTTCAAAGTGCGATAATTAAACAGTAGAATAGAAATAAATATCTAGCGGTAACAATATAAGGATCCATTTGTGCCCACTAGAAGAATCCTCCATACAAGAGCTACTCCTCAAGCTGCACCTACAACAAGGGTAAATAAACCCTGAGTACACAATATGCTCGCAAGATTTACCCAATTAGTAGGAATATATTTCCCGACTCTCAAGGATATGATAGGCTATATGGCTGGTGTGCTTCTTTTGTTTTGTGGAAAGCATTATTAAAAGTTCATCCTTAAGATCAAGTTTTATTAGCAGTCAATATTACTTCATTAGCTAACCATTCTAGGTAAGCACCTGTTCTACTTTCAAGCAAGGGTTAAGCAATCAGAACCATTTTACTATCTTCCATATTCCAGTTCTTACTACAGTGCTAGACCATAGCCAAGTTGTACTGTCACGTAGAAACAGTGATTTGTGAATCAATATATCCTAGCTAGGTACCTCGAAACACACGCCTCGCTTGTACCCTAGACACAAGTAAGACCAATCTTTTCCACTCCTGTCGAGGGGTCCAGGTCCCCGTCCAAACTTAGACTCTAAGCCCCCACACTTGAGACCCGGTCTCAATGTGGTGCTTAGACCTCCATCTTTCCCCGCCTCTAATCAGTCGGTCCGTAAAGAGCCAAAACCCACGACAAGAGAGTAACAAGCCTTCCCCTCCCATAAGCAAGTATATGCTCAGGATAATAAGTCTGTGACTTGACTACCATCCACATCAACAGACGGTCCTCAATCGATATAGACAGGGAAATAGGGCAACCAAGCTAAGCCCCATGGCCGTGGGATACAACTTGTTACACCCACCAATAACCCATTCCTTATCCCTGCCCAGTCACCATTTTCTTTCCATCTTTTTATTATAAGAGTGATAATAATGTTCACCTATTTGTGAGTAACGACAGGTTACCCACACTACCATTAAACCTAAGCATAGCAGCTACTCGATCCTTTACTAGTAAGACTCTTAGGATAGATATATTTTTATGCATGTGGTTTCCATAAAACTTCTGCAACATAAATGCACAACATATATATATATATATGTATATATATATATATGGTGATTATAAAAAATAAGGGTCATGCACCGGGGCTTGCCTTGGGTAGGCACGGTGTCAGCAAAGTTAGTCAGCGGCTCCTGGGTCTCCTCCTGCACAAGGACCTCCTTCTCGTACTCCTCGACGATCTCCTCATACTCGGGCTCGTCGGTGATCATCTGCTCGATCGGCTCGTGCTATATATGCATGCAATATACTAACTAGCAGGCTATTACCACGAACATGTGAGAAACTAATTTTCAAAAAGCTATAATCTTATATTTATGCTAATAATTGGCTGAGAGCCAGACCAGCTTAATATTTATTCATAGGACCTATTCCGGGGCTACAAAAATTACAGGAGGTGCCTAACACTCTAACTAACATGCTGTAAAATTTTGAGGTTGAACGTAATTACTAAGTGCTCACTAAAAATGGCACAATAATTCTACTAGCATATTTATTTATCTATGGCAGACCTAAAAATAATAAGTAACAAATAAATTAATTTCCACAGAGTGCACATTACCAGGAGTCTAATAAAATTGGTTTCACAAATTTTGGACAACTACAACATTTTCTAATGAATTTACAAGATCAGTGAGTTTGGTGACTTTTTGAGAAAAATAGAAAGCTAACAGACACATATCACGCTGGGAACCCCGAGTTTCTCTCAAAATCTCTTTAGCCCTCTTACTATTCATGCCCCTCATACAATTCACACATAACCTCTTGAGTTTCTCTCCTTTTTCACCAACACTCCCTCCCTCTAAATCTTACGTACGGAACAAGGGGAGCTCCCGCTCATGGACACAGAGCACGCGGTGGCCGCGGCTCAGCCGGCAAAAGAGATCCCCAGAGATGGAAACCGGCTGCCGTGTGAATACCAGAGACCTACCACATACATAGATACGACAATGGTTGAGGCGAAGGAGGGTCAAGGGTGGCTGGCTACGAGTGCGTGGCGAGACGGCGGCGCTCATGGTGACGGTGGTGGTGGCTTGGTCAAGGTCGGGAGAGGGGCAGCATAGGAGCGTGTCCACGCGAGGATGTAGGGCGCTAACGGCGTGGTGCCATGCGGGGTTGGAGGCGAAGAAGAAAGGGTCTATTGTAGTTGGATTGTTCGGTTGCTGGTGCTATAAAAGGTGCACTGGTTGCTCGCCTGCTGGCTATCATGTATGCACCCACACCAAACCTGCACAATCTCCTCTCCCTCTCTTTGACTAATGGACATCGTATTAACTCGAGATGGAATAATGGCATGGGCGTCTAGGAACCTCACGCCTGCAGAGAGAGACCAAGGGCGCTGGCGCGTGCTGCCACAGGCCCTAGTCAATCGGTAAGCTCGGACCATTATGCCTGTGGTGCTGATCTAATCCACATGAAAAAACAGATCGAGCAAGCATGTGTGACAGCTAGGTACATATTAAGGCTCAATAACTACTTTAGTGATCGAATCTCTATTAGCTAGCAAATCAGGTCAATTATCTTGTAGTAATAATATAAGCAGTTTTAAGCATTTAACTACTCATCTCTCCGTTTTAGAAAAGCATAATAATTATCTCGCTCTACCACTCATCTGCATGCCATTGTTCTTAATTACACCAACTTTCTCGTGCCACTGAAACGAGGCCACCACATGAACTCAACATAACTGACAGCTATAGCTATATATGTGATGTTAATTTGTAAATGAATCATTATTAATAAAATGATATTAATTTATTTCTTCAAAGATATGATTCCTTTTGCTCGTGTGGAGCATACGGAGGATATAGGCCTAGCTGGCCTTCAATGTTCACGATTCCAAACCAAGTCAACGCGCCACTACTAGTGATCTGCATGATTGCGGCAGCGGCTGTAACAGAACCGACCAATTATACAAAATTAAGTAAAAAAATCATCCATCAAGCAGACGATTTAGCAAACTTAAGCCCGTATAACCCGGTAGTCCGTGAAATCACGACGGATTTCAAACCAACTTACATACCAGCCAAGATCATAATAAGTTTAGCGGTCACCATCACAAATTACATAAAAGTTTACATCGCAGATACATCAGAGTTTAAACATAGTTATTACAACCCAAGTTTGAATAAAAGTAGCGGAAGCATTTAGTTCAAACCACACACACTCACACAGAGTTCGAAATAAAGTGCCAGCTGATGATCATCTCCAATAAAAGTATCAGACAAGACATAGGAAATGACCACTGCCCATGGTCCTAAGCTTCACCCATCGCAGGATAAAGGCAGTTGATACAGTAGCCGTAATACATCTGTCCATCTACAACAAGTGGGAATAAAGCTCTGAGTACGAGAAGGTACTCAGCTAGACTTACCCGACATAACCAAAAATAAATTGACACCAAGGATCATGACAGGCTTTATGGTAGGGTAGCTGACTCATTTGCAAAAAGGCATTTTTAACAATTAAAGAATCTTTTCTAGAAGCTTTTATAACAAGTTAAATCTTTCTTAACCTGCCAACTACATTTTCACCTGTACTAGAGTAAACATATAATTAAACAAGTAAGGATAACCAATGATCATTAACAACTTCCATCATGTCATATTCCATATAATTATCCAAGTGTTCCATCAATATTAGTACGATGAAGTAACTCAAGTCAAGTGTTCACTATCTAGAGAACGATGGCGATTCGAATCGATTATTAACTAGCTGGTAATTTATTCCTCACACAAACCTTACTCACCCGCTAAAGTGAGATATTGGTCACCGAGTTAACTATTCAGGTAAAGTCTCAAGTTTGCCAGGAACCACATGTACCCCGGGGCCGCCTGACTGCTCTTTTGCCTTATCATCGTGACCCCGTGTCCTACCACACCTACTCCGGTATAGTGCATTGCGAGCAATCCACTCGACCCAAATAATCTCCCAGCTTTGTGGTCGAAAGGTACATTATTCGGCCAGCTAAATGTAAGGCATGCGTTCAACATGACTCGAGGCCCAACAACGATCAGTCCTTAATTGACACAGACGAAAAACACTACAGTCCAAAACCCTGCAAGTCTCCGTCTGGTCTCAATTTCATATTAACACTTAGTTATTCTAAGATGACATACTTTTTCAAGCAGATGCAGGTAACCACCTATATCTCGCAGGTGATAGGGAATCACCCGACTTCTACCGGTCTAAGCAAGCTAAGCATTTCTTGACTGCAAATACCAAGGTAACAAGGATATGGTAGAACAAGGGTAAACAAGGTATAATGCAGCAACTGTTGCAAACAATCTCTAAACATAATGCATCAATTAAAGTAAAGCATTAATAAAATATTTGCAAACCGGGAGAGAAATGCTCCGGGGCTTGCCTCTTTCGAAAGAGCTCGGGTGGTGGTCGGGGCACTCCGGAAGATCCTCACCGACCTTCTCGTCGGCTTTGGGCACCTCCTGCTCTTGCACCTTGGGCTGCTCTTCCGGCTCCTCGGGAACTGCTATCAAAGTTACTTCTTGTGATCCTGTATGATGCAATTGTATAAGTGCTCATGCCTAGGTGCATTGCAGAGATGACATGTAATGATCATGATGAATGAGATGTAGATGAACAGGTTTACTTTATTGCATAAAGTGGGAATACGACTCTTCTACAAGGTAGTCCACATCATCCAAGAACATATACTAGTATACTACTACAAACATTCTTTACCATGCCAAATCACCCCAGAAATCTAAGATGCTTCAAAAATACACCAAAGCAAATCTTATCAACTAATCTTGCATTAACAAGGTTAATTAAACCCTAGTTGACACTATGTTTGAATAGCAACACTTCTTTTGGTAGCATAGAAAAATATGATAAAATTACAGTGGCTTACTATCATCTAATCTAGCATGCCACAAAAATTTCATTACATTTGGAGTACTAGAACTGCCTACAGAAAAATAACAATCTTAGGCCTAAAAATGAGCATAAAAATACTTTATACTATGAAAAGTATCAAACAACAGATTTAGCATTTTTCCTACATTCTACACAATAAACAATCACTATAGAAAAATTATTATATGCATGTTTTATTCATATTTTTCTCTCTGTCAAAAATAACAATTATCAACAATAATAAGCACTTGTACTACACATCAAAATTTTTCTACAGAACATGCATGGCACATATTTTTCCTAGAAAGTACATTACACAAAAAGATTAACAAAATTGAAACCATATTTTTCTGAGCTTTATATGATTTATTACATATTTATCAAGAAAACAACAATTTCAATGATTAAATAAAAACCCTTCAGAAAAGTATTTTAAACTTGACATGCAACATTTTTAGATCATAGATCTGGTTCTAAGAAGTCTACCAAAATTTATTTCAAAATTTTTGGAGCCAAAATGATTACACAAACATTTTCTAAAACATTTCTCTTCCCAAAATAATAAAAGAAAAACGAAAATAATTTTTCTTATTGCTAACGGGCCAGCCCAGTGAAACCAACCGGCTTGAAACAGCTTTCGGCCTGGGCGCACGCGGGAGAAAAATGAGCCAGCCCGGCTAGGCCGACGGCCCAAGGCCGTTCGGTCCGCGAGGCCAAGGAGGGGGGGTGGTCATGACGGCGACCATGGCGCCGCGGCCGCGTGGGCAGCAGGCCAACGTCTGTTGCCGGCCATGACCGGGCACGACGAGGTGCGCGCCGGGTCCGTGAGAGGAAGGCGAACGCGGCAAGGTGACTCCGAGGGAACAAGAAACAGTGACACCCTTCCCATGGTGAGGTCGACCGCGACGGCGCCATGACCGACAGCGGCAGAACGGCTCAAATCGAACCTACCTAGCTCGAATGGTGGAATCAAGGCGAGCACGACGTGTCAGAGATGGAGGCGGAGCGATGTGCACGCGATGGAGGACGGCGGTGGACCACCGGCGGCCAATTTTGCCGGTGAAGGTGGCGAGGCCAGCTCGAGCGGTGCTCGGTGTGGGGCGGAGAACTACCGTGTGGGAGAAAGGAAATGGAGAGGGCAGAGAAGGAAGTGGAGCACCTGTAGCTTGAAATGGCCAGGCGCGTGCTCGTGGGGACCACGGTCGGCCAGGTGTCACCGGCGAGCGGCGCATGCCGGCCACGGGGCGAGCAGCTCCTGCCGCGGCCGGGACGTGGCACGGGCGTGTGGGCGGGGTGAGGCGGACGCGACGCGCGGAGCTATGCCAGGCCGATTCGCGAGCAGGCCGAGAAGGGAGGCGGCGGCCCAAAAGGTGAGGAAACGATTTTCTATTTTTATTTTTCAGAAATTTTTCAAATAAATTCAATTAACAGTTTTAAAATCTCATTTTGAGCAAGAAGATGACTTTTTTTGAAAATGACCCAAAAATGAAAGTTGCTTAGAATTTAATTCTCTACAACTTTTATTAAGGGGCTAACTCCAAATTCCTAACAGAATTTGAATTGGAGAATAAAAGCTAAATAGAGAGGGTTTTTGACCATTTTCTAATAATATTTTTAAAAGTAAATTTTGACAAAACTTTGGTTACCAAAGTTGCTCCAAAAATTGTACTAACTAGTTCTAGGTGATTTAAAATTATAGCCACACATGTTTTAGTAGCCTAACAAGTATAATCAAGGTGGAGTAATTCTTAGACAATTATATGCAACAATCATGTTTCATAGAAGTGCTTTAACTAAAAATGCACTCTATTTCATATGTGATTATAAATGCAATGATGCATCATGCGTATGATTTGCAATGCTAAATGCCTGCGTAATACCGGGGTGTTACAACGGCGTGGGCGTGGCACACATGCTGGGAGCGGTAGCGGCGACGCGCAGCGTGTGGCAGCTCCCAGCCCACACGACCGCGTAAATGATGGCCACAGCATGCGGTGCGCCGGCGAGGACGTGTCCAGGACGTGGTAGGCACGGTCATGGCAGCGGGTCACCTGGCCCTGGCACAATAGGGCAGCGACCACGACGATCGAAGCGAGCAGGGTGACCACATGCACAACAGCGACTGAGTTAAGTCTTCTATACTTAGGATTGTCTTCCACATGAGATTGGATTAAATTCTAAATTTTGTTTTTGCAAGCCACAAAATATTCTAATGGTTCTAGGATCCTGCTCACTTACTAGAACACTATGATGACATTTTCATAACTAGAAGCAACTATTGTGAAATAAAAGTCAACATTCAGTATGAACATGAGACTTTGATGGTGGCCAATTTATGAGAGGGATATGCTTCCAAGAAATTACTTGCGAGATTATGAATAGCATTAGCCTCTCCTCCTCTCCACTTCTTATGCCTGTGTTCATCTGTGTGCTTGTGATTGTGTGTGCTTTTATATACATGTATTTAATAAAAAAGCCTCATCATGACACTAATTATTAAAGACATATCAATAATCTTGTATTTCCTAATGATTTGACCTATCATTTTTACAGAAATAACAAGATTAAGCAACACACCAAACATGCAATGAAGGATAATTATGATGCTCATGACATGATTAAGCATTTTAATTAGTGCTTAACACCGAGGGTGTTACATCAATGCACTTTGGTATCCTTAGTTTGCCTTGCGCATTTCTTGTGCTAATTCACCACCCGGCGCCCTCGCGATCCTCCTTCCTCTAGAGCAGCAACGACGACAGCGGCGCTTCTCTTCCACGCCCTCCTCATGACCATGAGATGTGAGCACCACCATATCCTAATTGACAAGGAAGTTACTACATAAGAAAGGTGGACAAAAATGGTTTCCTTCATTTTTTCCTACTGCTAAACTTACATGTTGACAATTAGTCATCCTATGCAGGAATGCACATGCTCGCAACCATGAGAGGTGGAGATGCTCCTCTTGCTCTCTCTCTCTCTCGACCATGAGAGGTGCAGCAGGGAAGGTAAAGCACCTCACTGAGATGCTCCTCTTCTTGCTCTCTCTCTCTCTCGACAATGAGAGGTGCAGATGCTAGTGGAAGTTTTGTGAGGTGCTGCCTCGTCCTTAGCTTGCACTGCCTGTCTCTAGACTTGACTATGGGATGTACCAGTACTCGATTGGTCTTTTGTTATTGTACACCTAGTAGTATTTGATAGATCTTTCTTATTGTACAACTATTGAATAACTGAAGTTATGAATGAAGTTGATGTGATGATTGTTACTGTGTCATTTATATATAGTTTTTGCCAAGGTTAAGCTAGGCGCTAGGCGGAATCTAGGCGCTGACCCATTGCCTAGCGCCTAGTCGGGAGTACTCGCGCCTAGGCGCTCCTAGGCGCTTTCCTAGGCGGAATCAGAGAGGAGGCGGGGAGCAGGGGAGGGGACACGAGAGCAGGGGAGAAGCCTAAGAGGGAGGGGTGAAGAACATGGGAGGGGAGAGGAGCAGGGGAGAGCAGCTGCCGGCGGAGGAGGGGAAGGGGACTGACCATGGGACGGGGAGAGGTGCGTCGGCGGGGAAGACCTCGCGCCTGATTCCATCTACGCGCGTGTGCCTGCGGCGTCCGCCTCCACGTGGAAAGCTTCGCGCCCTGGCCCGCTGTGGCAAATTTCCGCGGGCTCGCACGTCCGCGTCTGCTTTCGCGCCTAGCCTTGCGCCGCTTCCACGCCCGTAGTTCCACCTATCGTCGAGATGGGCGACTACCCACCTAGTCGAGGCGACGGGCTTCGCCCAGCGCCTAGTCGCGACTAGTCGCCGCCTACTCGCCGCCTAGCCGAACTATGGTTTTTGCCTTAAAAACAATTGATAACTGAATGACAATGCTTGTTACTCTATTTTTTTAAGTGTCATAGTATTTGCCTTGGCTACACAGGTGTGAGTTAAAGCACCTCACTGAGATGGTGCTGGGGTGGAAGTATTTGCCTTGGTTAATTTGCAAATTGGTTAATTGTGTTTGCAAATTGTCATTATTGTAGCTCCCATTGCCGTTTCATACGGTGATTCAGCATTAGTGTTAGATCGCAAAGTGTAGGGAATCAAATGGCCTATGTCGTCTTCCCTGCTCCATCGCCCACGATTCGTGTGGGTGGCCATGGATGTCACTAACCTTGACTGTTGCCTTCCCTGCTCATGTTTATTAGTGGAGATGACTTGAATAACTTGTATTAAGAAATTGGAAACATGTGCAAGGGAATCTAAACCACATCATATGAGAAGAAAGGTAACTTTAACAAGTTTAGAAAGGAATCGTACTTGTGTATCATTGTATTAAGGAGAATGAAGAGTTTATCATACAAAAAAGGAGTTTATTATACAAATCCCCATCATCCAGATATATACATATCAACATTGATCTGCATAGAATCTACCACATTGATCTAAAGAACCTATCACACTCATAGCGGATCATACACTCCTCGCTACAGAACATAGCCCACTCCTCCCAACCTTCCCATCCTGCATTGACGCCGTAGCCTCTGCCTCCGCACTGATGTCGGTCCTAGCGATGCACCGGCATGGCTAGAGGAGGCAGAGGACTAGACTGACTCAGTGTTGGCCGCCCAGCGAAGTCCTCCAACATGAACATGGCTTGTTGGAGGCCTCGTGTACATATCTCATTCCTCCACATCACATTCGCCACTGGGCCCGCTTCATCACCTTCGACCTTCCTCAACCACCGCTGGGCAATGTTGTCATTGCCGGAACCGCTATTGGACATGTGGAGCACAAGGGAGAGAACAAATGCAGCAACAACATGGCCTGCCGTAGCGGAGTGCTCAAGCATGTCGAGCCTTTGCCTTTCCTAGGTAGCCGAGGACAACGCCCGTGTCTCCTCCCAGATGGCAGCCAAGAGCAACTAGCGCTACCAGGACCTCCACGTGGTAGTAGATAATGTCGTCCGCGCGCTTTCGCCTTCTGCTTCTGCGGGGGTGACCTTGGCGGACCAGAGCGCACTGTGTTACCACGGGTCATGGAGGTGGCCACGTACTGCATTCGCCTAGGGGCTACTTTGGCCATGGCCACCGCCTAGCTTCGACTGGGTGAAGACCTGACCGTGGTGTAGCCGAGGTTCCCAAGAGAGACAAGCTATCGGCAGTGCCAGTACCTGATCAACGAGTTCTCCACCGTCGGTGATGGCATCTTGGCCATGGTGGATGTAGAGGACATCATTCATAATGCTCCCCGTGAGTAGTTCGATTGTGACGTGCCTCTACATTCTGAATAAAAATGTTCATAATATTTAGTAGTTATTACTTTGAGTTCATCTCTGTTTGCTGTGACTTGAACGTTCCAATTGTGCACCTTAGAGTTCGCAGACCATATGACACATCCGTCGTTAGTAGGTGCTAACATCTTTCGATCATCATTGCCAGTAGCCTTCACCGCTGCTTTCATCAATTTCCAAGCCCACGTGTATTTACAAAGTTTGGCAGAAATTTGTGTTCCCTTGTCTGATATAGTTGCTTATAAAGGACACTCCCCAATGTATCTTTCTCCTCCTCAAACCTTAGTGCTTCTATTCCTCATCACCTCCCCTGGTCTCCAGTGCTGAACTGCGCAACTGCCCCTACTCAGTAGCATGTAAGCTGCCAGTCACTGCCAACAAGCTAGTGCTCTGCGCCGGTACGCCTCACCGGCAGGTAGACAACACAGATCCACCAGTGACCAGGCTGGTACTCATCACCGCCATAGCCACTCGAGCTTAATGCTACAAGATCCAAAGGCAATGGTAATGCTTTCGCACTTCCCTTATGCATTGTTCTTGGATTTTTAATCCCTTCTTCACTCATCTGAGTATGAATGAAGCTTCCATCTAATTATTAACGAGCTCACGAACACATCTCCATAGTTTCTCCTTCTCTGATTCAGGCAACAATGCCGCCACTTCCATCGCCGTCCCTGCTCCACCAAATCCTTGTCAAGATGGAGGAGGAGGCCCTCAACAAGAGGAACAAAGTGGCCATCCTCTCAGACCATGTCTTGTTCCTCATCCTCAGCTGCTTCACCACCCGCTCCTTGTGTAGCTACAAGTGTGTCGTCACTCTTGGAATGGCCTCATCTTGGGATCCAAGTACCATAAGGAGCTGCCCTAGATTCTCGCCGGATTCTTCTACCGCAGCTGGAAATGCAAACACAACTTCACTAGTGTTAATGGTGAATACCCCTCCTTTTCCTTCTTGTCATTCCCCATTTAGGATGTCATGATCTCAGATTACTCCCGGGGCCTCATCCTCTTCTGGTAATCTAGGTTTCGCTATGTTGTCTGCAATCCGGTGACTAAGAAATGGTTGCTACTGCCATGTAGCAACCATTCTTATGGTTCAGCTCGCTTGGGGTTTGATTCGACAGTCTCCTCACACCTCCATGTATTTGAATATGGGATCAGTGATGATGACTCCTTAGGTGTCAACATCTACTCATCTAAAACTGGGGCATGGATCTTTAAGGAATCTGAATGGGGCGAGGGTATTGTAGTATCCACATATGGAAAAGGTGTGTTTATTAATGGTTTTATGCACATGCTAGAGTTCACCCAGATAGTTGCTATTGATATGGAGGGAAAGACATAGAGGAAAATTTATGGGCCAATGCAATCTCCATCCATGAAGCTCAGGGTCAGTTGTGTTTCTGTACTGCTGATACTTTGAATAGGTATGAGCTTTCAATCTAGATCCTTGAAGACTATGGTACTAGTAAATGGACATTGAAGCATAAGGTGACCACGTTGGAGCTAATTGAAAAGAAGAATATTGGAATTGGTACCGAGGTTTGTGATTTGGCTTACAGAGTGATTGCAGTTCATCTTGAATGGAATTTGATTTTCCTTGTTGGGGAGAAGAAATCACTGCTTGCATATGACATGAACCGCAGTAAAGTTCATGTCCTCGTTGCCCGAGCCATCAGCTATCCTAGAAGTACCTGGAACATATTAAGTATGAGCGATAGACCTTACTATCTTCCTTATGTTCCCTTGTTCATGGAGTCATTAGTAGAGCAGTAAAGGTGCATATGCTGTATTTTGTTGTAATTACGTCATGCCTTTGTTTAGGTAGGTAGTTGTTTTGATTCTATATAGGCCAATTTGGGCTTCGTAACTAAAGGAATGGTGTGTTGAATATTATTAATTATGCTACTTTGTGTAGGTGGAGTCTGAGTGCTTTTGAATAATTTTTCTGCATTGGCTAGGAGGAAGAAGAGGGGTTCCATGGTGCATTGCCTAACAATTAGAAGGATCCACTAATTATATTTATTTTTGCCTAGCAAGCAGGAGTGCCACATAGGAGGACCACAACTACATCATTTCATTATGTAAGCCTGTAGAGATCAGTACCTTTAGTCTGCAATATATGTACCACGTGTTAGGACATCAGTTGAGAAAGATATTATGGTAAACATCCATTGTTATTGTAAGAACATGGTTTATGGATGCAATGATTATATCTATATGCTTTGTGTTCAGTAAGCTACTAAGGGTCGTTTATTGTTTTGTTATCACCACCAGCATTGGTGGTGCAAACATCCAACACCATCGCTATACCTATTATGTGGTAGGATAAAAGTGTATGACCGCCAAATTGTTTAGTAACCTGACACCGACTAAACGATCATCAAAGGTGGATCATGGTGCAAGGTGACGGTGACCATGACCTTTGTACTAGCGGATCATATGCTGAAGCGGTGGTGGTGTTAACCTCTACACAGGCATCTCGGTCGTCGAACCGATAGTGAACCCGCACCACTGACAGTCAGATGAAAGTACAAGGCGACGATGCTAGTGAGCACAACACAGGCGGTTGATGTGCCCACACGATAGTTTTGATAGCCTCAACACAATTGTATCATTTGTCAATGCGATGGTGTTAGTGTACATCCATAGCTGGGTCATGCTCCAATGCGACTGAAGTAAGGACCTAATCACGGATGGATCATAAGCCAATCGGTGGTGTTAGTGTACACCATAGTCGGTCCGAGATGCTAACAGTGAAGGCTATGACCATCACTGTTGATAGCTTATTGCCGAGGACAAAATTAGACTACGATGTGGGTTACGACGCAACTATAAAAGGTGCGAGTGTAGTAGTGTCATGCCCCATGCATGACCCTATTGGGGGAGCAGTTCATAGAGCCACGCCTAAGGGGTAGCGCTCGGGGAGCCCCCAAGCCTCGATGGCTCGGGGTGTTCTTTGTCGTGCCTAGGCCTTGGCTAGCACCGAACGCCGAGAGGGAGCCAAGGATCGGGTTCAGGCTCTCGTCGATCGGGAGCCTAGGGCTCAGGCGAGCCCCCAAGCCATGAGCAGAGGCGGTGCACGTGCTCCGGCTTGGCCTGATACCTTGGCCTAAGGGTGCGCATGAGCATACATGGTAGGTATAGCCCATGAGCCCCTAGGCAATCCTAGAGGGGTCAGTCGGGGGGTCTCTCGGTCAGGAACCTTTGATCTCGAGGCTTAACATACCCATTTTTAGGATCTCGTCAGGAGCCCCTGAGCCCTTCGTGGCCTCACTTGGCTAGGTTCTGGTGACTGAACTAGTCATGGGGGGGGATGACTTTCGCTAACAAGAGTGTGATGACCTTCGTGGGGCCCTTCCCAAGTGTAATGGGAGCGCTCAGCTATCAGGGCCAAGCGATGGTGGTGCTGACCCCCCTTTTTTGACCCATGTTGCGTGAGTATGTGGCCTGAGCGAGGGCTCAACAGACTCATCTAGGAGTCACCGACCTTGGGCCTAGAAGCACCCTCATTTTAGATCTATGCCTACCGTGGGTCGGGCGATCAAGTGCGTCTGGACTCAACGGTAGTGTCACATCCGCGATCTACCACATGACCCGGCATGTAGAGTGCATCCGCATGCAAACAATATTTAAGCACCACGCTTACATAGTGTTGACCACTTAACTCACTCGAGCACTGAATTAAGCGCTCTATGAACATATGCTATATTCATCATCAATCTTAACTATATCAAGCAATAAACTAGAGCAAACTAGGATCATAATAAATAGCAACATAATATTGAAGTAGCACAAAGTCATAAAAATAAAGAGATACAATGGCTAATACCAGTGTCCAGATGGTAGATCCAGAATCCTAAGTAGTATCCCAAACTCTACTTGAACCTTGCTAGAAAGCCTACACTAATAACTTGAAGAACTAGAGCTCTCTCTCTAATCTCTAGAAACCCTAATTTCTGGTCTAATCTTGACTTATGGAAGATGTAGATGTCTCTCTAGGGGGTAGGGCCTAGTTATATAGCCCTAGGAGTGCAGCATGAGCCCTTGGATCAAACTGACTTGAAGGACGGTGTAGATGCAACCCTAGGAGGTAGTGGAGGAAGCTTCTGGAAGTTGACAGGTAGGGGCATTGTGGGGGACTGGGTGGCATCATGGTGGGGCCGGCCAGCCCCACCTGGTAGCCTCTCGGGGTCCATTGTGGTGTCGTGTCTTCTGGTGTCCTTTGGAACCTTCTGTAACACCCCAGGTGTTTATCATTCACTAAGTAGTGGGTTTGAGCTCAAACATGATAGATTAAGTAGAGATGAGCCTAATCTAAACTTAGAGTTGCACCATTGCTTTACATATAAGCCCCTTTTCAAGATATATTCTTGGGTGGTGTTATTGCAATATCTTCAGGTGTCTCACCTTAGTACCTATCCATATTGATCTCTGGAAAAGTTTCATGAAGTTTGGAATCAAAAAGTCACATGAAATGATAAGTTCCATTCCTATTGGAATTTGCCCCATTAAGTTAATGGAACTATAGAACATCAACCAAACCTTGCAACTTTACCCAAATGACTCTAGATGAACTCTACAACAAAAGTCATGAAGGGTTCATGTTGAGCAAATGTCGAGAAATTGCCCCGATTGGCCTAAAACCCTAGTTTCGGCTTTACCGGGTTGATACTTTGACCAAAGTGGAAGTTTGACTTCTGTACCAGTTATGAGGTTTGACCTTAAACAAAAGTTATAGTTCATCTTGTGTAGAACAAACTTTATTTAATGGTCAAGAGCTAGTTTGGCCTCTAACCTAGTCAATTAGAGATCACAATGTGGAATAAGCGGCTGTTTTGTTTGAAGCTAGAAAATATTCTAAGTCCTAGAATGGGCAGCAATGAGTTGACTTGTTTGGTGATCTTTATCTCCCTAACCATGCTGAACCAGTCCATGGCCCTTTAATAAAAGTTGTTGTTTAGTTTGTATGCTACAAACTTTATTAAAGGACCCAAGCCTGATTTCATCCCTAAGATTGTCAAACAGAGGCTTGAAGTTTGAATATTCTACAGTTTTCAGACTTGAAAACATTCTAAGTCTGGAATCCATAGTCATCGATGTTGGCATCCCGCGTTCTCAAAATTTTGCTAAACAACTTGAGTTAGTCCAAAAATAAAAGTTCAAGATTATGTTATGGAGAAGAGAATGCAAAAAGTTGCACTAAGTTTGATCGAGTTTCGACCTCCGAAAGCGAGTTTCCGTGATCGCTGTTAACATATTGACACTATCATCTTGGAGCTTAATTATCCGCTGTTACAAAGCTCAAATGGCCGGGCACCCTGAATAAGAAATGTAGAGCATTATGCGGGCTGCAACTTTGCTTTTGGGCCCAAAGTCTAATTCGGACCCGAGCTAGCCCAAAACGGCGTTCGACTTTGCCCACGTCACTGCCCGCCACGTGCTCGTTGATTTGTCTCCGTGTCAGCCATGCAGCAGCGCGCGCGCCCCATTGCCGCCGCGCGTCTGACCTCCGCGCCACGCGCCGCCCCGCTCCCTGCGCCTCCAAATGCGAACGCCCGAGCGTCACCACGCATCCCGCACTCGCTCTCGCCCTTCCTGGAGCTCTCCCTCTGCGCACGCACGCCAGAACAGAGCAGCCATGGCCGCGTCCGCCATGGCCGAGCTCGCCGCCGCCGCATCCTCGCCGCTCCAAGCCCCCACGGTCGCAACCACGTGCACCACCGCCTTCGCCTCGTCGTGCTGCACCTCGCGCGCACGCTCGCCCAAGCCATCGGCCACTGGAGCACCGCCGCCGGTAAGCTGCCGCCTCCCGCCATCATCCAGGCCGCCGGCGTGCGTGGCCAGGCCGCGTCGAGCCACCACGGTGCGAGCCGAGGCACCGGCGAGTGCGCGAGGGCCTCCCGGTGCTCGTGCCGCCCTCGTCCGCCGCCGTCGGCGACCCCCCTTCGCCGGAGCCGAGAAGACCGGCCGCCTCCCTTGCTTGGTGTCGGAGGAAGAAGGAAGCTTTAGGCGGTGTACGTTTTCCCTTAGAATGACAGGCGGGCCCGGGTGGATAATGGGTCCCACATGACAGTTTATGAAGTGGCCATTTTGGGTATCGGTTCGGGTGCGCCTAGCGAATCTTGTTAGGGTTGTTTTAATCCTGATTTTGAATTTCCATTTCATGTAAATCTTCTAAAATGCATATCCCTTGCTAGGTAAATCCAAAAATAGCAAGAGTGGACTTTTTGGAAACCTTGAGAAAAGATCTATGCAGTGGAGTCATAAAAAGTTACATGTTTATAGATGTTTTCTAATGTGTTTATTTAAGGTGAAAAAGAGATTTAGAAATGCTTTTAAACCTAACCAGAGCAAGATCTGGAGTTTTAGAACCCCAAAAATGGTGATTCTTGTTTTGTTAATTTTGTGATGACATGTACTTGCTAGGAAAAATGTTAAACACACTATTTATTCACTGTTTTCTTAGGGTTTCGATTTGACCTTGATAAATAAGGAAATCTGCATTGTATTGCTTGTCATTTTATATCTTGAGTTGTGTTGCTCCATTTGGTGTGAAATTTTTATGGTAGGCTTGTCATGCTATGGATGTACTGTTGTATAAATTTCATGGCCATTGCTTACTGTATGCTCAAGTTATTGAGTTAACTTGTTTATGGCTTGATAAATAGCTTATAAATGTTATATAAATGATAAAATAGAAAATGTTGCCCCATCACCTTATTATGATGTTGCTCTATGATGTTGGTTCATTCTATGGCCATGTGTTCACAGAAAATATTGAGTTTTAGGTTTTACTTGCTCTCCCATGAATTATTGCTATAGCCATTTGTCTTTTTCATAGAGGTTGTTATACATGTCCAAATGGTTTCAAATTTGGACAGTAGACTTTTGGGAGCATGTGTAGGTCTCTGTAATTTTGGTAGAATTTATTATGCAATTTTGATAGGTGTTCATAATTCCACCTAATTATCCAAATAAATTAAGAAAATGTATTAAAAGAATTTATTTAGTAATTGACACTATGTTTTCTGGTGTTCATTAGTCATGTGTGACATGTTGGTAAAGTTAGTTTTGTCCAAGTATATGTTTGCAACATAAGTTAATAATTATTCCTTGCAAACAAGGTTTCTGGACAGATCTGGAAACTTGGTAAAGTTCTTCATGATAATGTGCTTTGTTGTGAAACTTATTTATACAAAAGTTGTAGATAATTTATGTATCTAGCTACTGTTAAAATTTGGTGACATTTGGCCATGTGGTTTAGGAGTTATAGCTGTTTAAAGTTGGGGTACAGAATTGCTTACTCTCTGTCTTGTTAGATCAGTTGCTGTGTTTATGTAAATTCGACATGTTAAACTTTAGAATCATGCTGTGATAATTATAAATGAAATATAGATACTTTCATAAGCTTTCCATAATGTCTTCTTGCAAGTCATTTGGAGCTGTAGATCTCCAGTTATGATTAAATTACTCAGCTGTTGGTCTGATGTCCAGAAGGTAGCAATTTCTAGTTCTAGTACTTTGATTAACTTTGTCATGCTTGGGTATTGAAGTGTGACTCATATCTTTGATGATACTTGGGTGGTACCCTGTGATCTTGTGAGACTTGTTTCTTGATTGATGTGCTTGCCCTCTTCTATGTTATGTCTTAATGAGGATTAAGTTAATTAGCTCTAGGGTTTATGTGAACTTTGGTATGCTTGTTTGATTACTCTGTTTATTGCACTTCTATGCATTCATACATATGCATTATTGCACCTCATTTAGGTGCGCTAGCTGAAGCACGTGAAGGACATGATGTGAAGCCAAACCCGAAGATGGAGTTGGTGGATCTATCCCGAAGATCGAAGGACCGAACAAGTGGTAGATTGGAGGATGCTCGCCAAGCGAACTCATCTGACATACTCTAACTTGAGTCGGATCCCAGGCAAGCCCCGGAGCATTATAAGCCTCCTATCTTTAAAGCAATTAATTCTATATATGTTATAAGTATTGTTGCATTAAGTGATAGGAGTTGGTTGGAAACCCTTGCTGCATTATATCATTCCTTGTCCAGATATATGAATCCTTGAATCCTACATAGGTTAGGATCGAGTAGATGCTTAGCCCTGCTTTAAGCGGTAGAAGTCAGGTGATTTCCTGTCACCTGCGAGATATAGGGATATTCATATATGGCACGGTTGGCTATATTTGCTATCGTGGAAAGGAACCATGTGTTAATAAAATAAAATGAGACCGGGCGGGATGATGATAGTGAAGCGACAAGGCATGGAGGTCTTGGGTGTGAATCTATCCCCGTCTGAGTCGTTTAAGGACCGATTCGCTGTACGTCCTTGAGTCATGTTGAACGCAGTCTAACACTTAGTTGGCCGGATAAGTCGTTCCGACCGCGAAGCCGAGTAATGTGATTCAGGCCGGGAATCGAATGGTAGGTTGCTTCTTGGAGGAGAGAAAGGATGTGCTTGGGGACATTGGCGTGAGACCAAGGGGGGGGTTAGAGTCCCTATCACCTGGCAGAGTGTCGCCCTTGGGGTCGCGACATTATTCGGACCCGCGATTCCTGAATCATATGAAAAGGTGGCTTGTGCGACCCTGGCAGGGGCCTGCGCGGTGAGTGTTAGAAATACCCCTCCAGCTGGATAGGAATTCGATTCGAATCGCCGTCGCTCCCGGTTAGTGAGCACTTGACTTGAGCAGCGGCAACGTAGATTCCATTAAATTGAACGGATGGTTAATTGGATCACGATGGAAAGGTTGCCTCAATTTATACCTGCTATGGTTAATATTGTTTGCTCCTAATAAAGTGAGTGCTCTAGTACAGGTTCTAATATAGATGTTAGGTTAATGATAATTAACTTGATGCTTAAGCATTAATAATTGATCATCTATATTAAGCTTTTTATGCAAAATGTTGTCAAGCTAGCCCCACTTTATATCAGCCTTGCATGATCCTTGGTGTCACCTTATTTCTGGTTTCTGACGGGTAAGTCTAGCTGAGTACTTTGTCGTACTCAGGGTTTTGTTCCCACTTGTTGCAGGTTATGATGTATCATGGCGACTGCAAGAGTTGGTTGACTCCTGCCGTAGAGGCGGAGTGTGATCATGGGCATGATCCTTCTTATTTATCTTCTCTCTAATGCTTTTGTTGGAAGTCGACCGTGGTACTGGCATGTATTTGAAATAAGAATAATATTAATTTCAAATTACTTTGCTTCCGCTACTTTTGAACTTAAGTTGTAATAACTATGTTGAACTCCGATGTATATTCAATTACTTGTGAAATTGTTGTAACATTTGACTTGTTATGTTGAATCACTACGATCTTGGCTTGTATGTTGATTGGTTTGAAATCCCTCGTGATTTCATTGGACTACCGGAGTTATATGGGCTCAAGTGCGAGAATTTGATCATTTCGGTGATTGTTTTTGTACTTGTGCTCTTATAATTTGGACGGTTCCGTTACAGCTGGTATCGGAGCAAGATTCAACATTAAACTTGTCGTATGTGTATTTAAAACAAAGGTTTTGTTTTATAAAATCAGTTTTATCAACTTATAGCTATATATAGGTTTGTGAAATCTGAATTCTAAACCTAGTATGCCAGTGGTCAATTTCCTTATGCCCATATAAGGATTATTAGGTGGCTTATATAAGTACTAACTTGGGGTTTTTTTTTTCATTTATGCATCTACGCCCAGGCCAAGGTATGTATGTGTGATGACTCTCCCACACTATGCTACCCGGTGTGTCCGATTAGAGGTAGCCTTCATATATGAAATAGCCATATATGTCGCTAGTTTACTTTTATGCAACATCGCACCTACGCTCAGGTAAGTGTGAGTTGTGAGAGCATGACTGTACAAACTGCGGTCTAGGGGAGAGCTAGTTTTGGTTACTGGATTATTTACATGTTACACACATGTATATATGAAGGTACTTAATTGTGGGTGATTGATGATTCGGGTAGTTTTGGTGCTACATGTACGTATACGGGGGTATATGTATATGGAAGTACTTAGAATTTTACTTTCGGCTTTCATTGTATGCTATATTGGGAAATGTTGGGCTGCAATGAAAATTTTCTGCAGGTACGCTAACCATGAATGCGTAAGTCGAATGTAGCTGTCGACTAGCTATATATCGAGAGAGTGCGTGTTATGCCACCGACATAGAACGTGATTGCCACCTTAGGTTGGCAATCTTGTGAGGACGAATAGGACGAAGCATGCATCTTCATGATTATTGTTTTATGCATAGCTATGCTCCTCTCACCCTTGTTCTGTAGTGTGTAACTTGTGATCAATGTGTTACACTATCTTTCTTGAGTGAAGCTAAATAAGAATGCCTTACTCCATGTTGTTTGAGAAAAGTGTGTGATTAGCTTTGCTATAAATAAGTGTGGTTACATGCGTGAACCTATAGAGGCCCTCTAGTTGAGTCAAGTGGTGGATGTGTTGTTCATACAAGCATTTGTAAATGCTTTAGACCTTATTTTAGTAATCATGGATTCTCATGAATGAATTAAATTAGTGTTGGTCTAAGATAATAATGTTTAGAGCTACTAGAATAACATGTTTGTGTGCTCTCTTGTTAAGTAGAACAAAGGCAAGCTTTGTTTTGCTTGTTGGACGTTGGCTGCTAGAGCGGTTTCTGTTGTAGTGATGCTTTTGGGGTCATAATGGTGTTTTCTGTAGCTATGGAGAATACCAAAGTTGTAGCTAACTTACTTATCTAGCTTGTCCTAAAATTTCATGACACTAGGCCTTATTGTTTGGGAGTTATGAATTTTAGAAATTTACTAACAGGTTTTGTTTATGCTTTGAATAGATCTGAATGTTTGGTTTGTTTGACCTATGTGCATAAGGAATCATGTCTTGGAGGTAATAGAAGAAGTGTATTACTTTTTCTAAGCTTTCCAAAATGTCCTATAGCACTAATTTTGGTGGTCAAAATTTCTAGTTAGGAGCTTGTCAAGTGGAATGACTGAATCTGCCCAAATCTGGGCAGAGATGTCTTCTTTATCTTAATGGGCCTTGTTAGCTATAGAATCATCTTAATGTGATAATAAGAAAGTTATAGACAACTTAATAAGCTTTACATAAAGTGAAGGCTTAGCATTGTTGTGTCCCTGGAACTCCAGTTACGCATTTTTTTTAAGTTCATGTTAGTTTTCTGTCCATATTGGTACAGATCTGAAACATTAGCATTTTTGTTCATGTTAAGCTATGAATTAGCTGTTGGTATGAATAACTAAAGTGTAGTAATCTTCCTAAGCTTTCTAAAAAGTCTAGGATCACCTTTGTGGGATGTCTACAACCTCAGCTATGGTTGAAACAAGGAACTACTGCGTTGCTGTCCAGATTCTGTGCTCATGCTAAGTTAGTCACCTTAGCTAGAGTTTGTTTTGAGCTAAACTTGTAGTTAGTTCATGCTTGAGATAAATGCTTAGTTTGGGTGAGCCTTGTGCCTTGTATTGGTTGCTTAAACCCATTCGTTTGAATTTTCTCAAATGACTGCTTGATTGTGATGTTGTATGTGTGTTTGTTATCTAGGTAGTGCCCTAGTTGTCACCTCGTTTGTCCTCGGTGAGCATACGAGTGTCGCATAAGCTTTATCCTAGAACAACGTTCACGTTACGTAATTATATAGTTGTTATCTTCCATTAGGTTCTCTCTTAGGAGTCTGAGCCTGTAGACTTAGTGGTTAGTCCTTGAATGTTTGTATCCATGCCTTTGCTTGACCGAAAGCCCAAAGTTTAGTTCTCATATATGTTTGTATGAGCCGTGGATGTTTTGCAACCCTTTTTGTGAAGACCCTTATCGACTGAACAACCAAGTTAAATTTTCATCAACGCTAGTCTTTGACCATGGTTCGTACGTTGCCAATTGTGGGGACTGTACCCAAATCCATGTTGGACCTTCTGTTTGCCTTTCCCAAAGGTTAGCTGGTGTGACGTAACATCTCTTTGTTGAGGTGTTGAAACCTTGTGTTTGCAAATTTATGTAGCGACTTTATCAACTCAATCTTCGATTGGTACCTTAATTTTATCCTTTAAATTTGCTTAATCCATGTCCAACCTTCCCAAGTCTTAAGATGTTCATCAGTCTTGATCTCATGTTATTGCTCAGCATGATTGAATCTTCTGTTAATCTTTTATCTGGTACTCCCCTCGGTAGACGCAAGTCGTACGTAGAATTTAAGCAAGAGTCTCTTGCTCAGTTATCCTTGGCATTTGTGTGACGTTCTCTTGTGCTATATTTTGATCTTCGGATCATTTTCGTGTTGATTCTAAACCTTGTGACTACCTTTGCTTGCTGTCCCTCCTTGTATGGCGCTTGCTCTTACAGCCCATTGGTGCCACTTGAAATTTCACCTTCGTTGTGCGTTTAGTAATGGTGTTATGAGTAGTCGCTGATGGTGCCGCGACGAAACCAAGGGCCTCCTGTGGCTGCAGACACATGGCTGGCTGCCTGGCACGCGCTGGTATCACGGTTTCTAGTCATGATCCATTATCAAACGACAGACGATGTGCTATTTTCTTGTGTTCCTTCTTGGTTATCTCTCCATATCATATCGTAAGATCCATATCTTAGACCGAAAGTAGTGGAGCTTCCTCCTGAAGTTGCTAAGAGGATAACCTTTGAAGAACAGGTCACCGACATAAACTTTAACAGACTGCAATATGTGGTAGTCAAGTGACTCTACTTAGTTGCCCAAGTATTGACAACCAGCTTCTAGGGAGCCACGTATCTCAGCTCTGTTGGAAAAAAAAAGACACACAACACTTACTTTTGGATAAGTTATCTGTGGGATGAGAATCGATTGTCGCATTGTGCATATGACCAGAGCTATCCAAGTCGCAATCTTGGGTGCATAATGACCATACAATCGAAATCAACCATCTCTAGAATAACTTCGTATTTGCCAACTTCGATGGTAACCATCTATTCTGCATCAACCACAGTTGTTGTGGTCAAGAGTGAAGATTTGGAACTTTTTAGTGTTGAGAGACAACTGATTAGTTACCAATAGGAAGGTTAATCTCCAGCTAGGTAACGACTCTTTGGTAGCTACGAAGGCTATGTCTTACAGATCAATAACCAACAACTTGAGAGATACTCTATCTTCTAGAGCCATTGTGATCAAGTAAATTCTGTCTTGGACAATCACACAGATAGTGCAAGGTGTTCTATCAGCTAAAGCGAAGAATTAGAGAAAGCATGACCTAGTTTCAATTAGCATCCTTGTGCCCTTAGGTGCCACAAATGGTTTGTTCATTACTCTATTGGACGATCTCTTAAGTGGTCTTAAGGATCCTGTTGGACACCCTTTCTCTTTGCTTTTATGTTCTCTCATCAATAATTATTGGGACAATCAAGGGTTCTACGAGTAAATTTGCAAATCAAAAGCAATTTGAAAAGTGTCAAACAACAGATTTCCCATCTTAGAGCTGCTATATGACCCTAAAGAGAAAGTCTCATGGTGAAAGGTTGGCCTGACAAAGTTGTTATGCTGCAAGTCAACTCAACTTACAGTATAACTAAGTCACCTAGGAAAATTTTATTTAATCGCTTGGTGGTAGACTACTCCCCGCGGTTAAGTGAATAATTACAACTTTTGTTGTCCTTAAGGTCTCGTTACATTTTTCTTTAGTAATTATTTTCCAATGGTGACATACTTTGGTACCTTGTAAAGGTTTTTATCCAAGAGGTTGCATCTGATTCAACCCAGATAACTATTGTCTTTGGATAAAAGAATCTTATTAGGTAGTTGTTGGCAGGAATACGAAGCCGACAGAGTCAGCTATCACATTCACTAACCCCTCGACAGACTCAGATAATACAGTGTTGTCGTCAGAGAAAGAGAACTGCACACATGGGACCACAAGTAGTTTTCCATTATTGGTGTCTAAATGAATGAACATTTACGACCAACATAGACCCTGTCTATTGGTTAGTTAGTACCATATAACCTCAGAGAATGTTCGTCGTCTATGATCTCACCCTTTGGAAGGTTGTGCTCAAGCCATTTTTGGTACAGGACTGCTTTTCAAAAATTGTGAACATAGGGTCATTTCAACGAATATACTTCTGAATATTTCGGTCTAGAGTCAAGTTCATACGGACTATGTTGTGTTCACTAAAGAATCAGATACTTGTGAGTGGTTCACTCATGGACCAAATGATCTCCGTACACTGAGAATGCAGTATGTGCTATCTTGGATTCCTCCCAAAGTAACAATGCTTTATGGAAGTCAATGAAGGAAATTCTTCAGACAAATTTTACCATAAAGAGTAAGTATCAAAAAGTGCCTTTGACCAAATTGTTCACCGACGTTGAAGCTTTTAGCTGAATGCTATAGCAGAGGTTGGGAACTAGATAACGTGTCTCTCTTTCTTAAAAGATCTTCCATTCCGAATCTCGGGACGCGATTCTTTTAAGGGGGGAGGGCTGTAACACCCCAGGTGTTTATCATTCACTAAGTAGTGGGTTTGAGCTCAAACATGATAGATTAAGTAGAGATGAGCCTAATCTAAACTTAGAGTTGCACCATTGCTTTACATATAAGCCCCTTTTCAAGATATATTCTTGGGTGGTGTTATTGCAATATCTTCAGGTGTCTCACCTTAGTACCTATCCATATTGATCTCTGGAAAAGTTTCATGAAGTTTGGAATCAAAAAGTCACATGAAATGATAAGTTCCATTCCTATTGGAATTTGCCCCATTAAGTTAATGGAACTATAGAACATCAACCAAACCTTGCAACTTTACCCAAATGACTCTAGATGAACTCTACAACAAAAGTCATGAAGGGTTCATGTTGAGCAAATGTCGAGAAATTGCCCCGATTGGCCTAAAACCCTAGTTTCGGCTTTACCGGGTTGATACTTTGACCAAAGTGGAAGTTTGACTTCTGTACCAGTTATGAGGTTTGACCTTAAACAAAAGTTATAGTTCATCTTGTGTAGAACAAACTTTATTTAATGGTCAAGAGCTAGTTTGGCATCTAACCTAGTCAATTAGAGATCACAATGTGGAATAAGCGGCTGTTTTGTTTGAAGCTAGAAAATATTCTAAGTCCTAGAATGGGCAGCAATGAGTTGACTTGTTTGGTGATCTTTATCTCCCTAACCATGCTGAACCAGTCCATGGCCCTTTAATAAAAGTTGTTGTTTAGTTTGTATGCTACAAACTTTATTAAAGGACCCAAGCCTGATTTCATCCCTAAGATTGTCAAACAGAGGCTTGAAGTTTGAATATTCTACAGTTTTCAGACTTGAAAACATTCTAAGTCTGGAATCCATAGTCATCGATGTTGGCATCCCGCGTTCTCAAAATTTTGCTAAACAACTTGAGTTAGTCCAAAAATAAAAGTTCAAGATTATGTTATGGAGAAGAGAATGCAAAAAGTTGCACTAAGTTTGATCGAGTTTCGACCTCCGAAAGCGAGTTTCCGTGATCGCTGTTAACATATTGACACTATCATCTTGGAGCTTAATTATCCGCTGTTACAAAGCTCAAATGGCCGGGCACCCTGAATAAGAAATGTAGAGCATTATGCGGGCTGCAACTTTGCTTTTGGGCCCAAAGTCTAATTCGGACCCGAGCTAGCCCAAAACGGCGTTCGACTTTGCCCACGTCACTGCCCGCCACGTGCTCGTTGATTTGTCTCCGTGTCAGCCATGCAGCAGCGCGCGCGCCCCATTGCCGCCGCGCGTCTGACCTCCGCGCCACGCGCCGCCCCGCTCCCTGTGCCTCCAAATGCGAACGCCCGAGCGTCACCACGCATCCCGCACTCGCTCTCGCCCTTCCTGGAGCTCTCCCTCTGCGCACGCACGCCAGAACAGAGCAGCCATGGCCGCGTCCGCCATGGCCGAGCTCGCCGCCGCCGCATCCTCGCCGCTCCAAGCCCCCACGGTCGCAACCACGTGCACCACCGCCTTCGCCTCGTCGTGCTGCACCTCGCGCGCACGCTCGCCCAAGCCATCGGCCACTGGAGCACCGCCGCCGGTAAGCTGCCGCCTCCCGCCATCATCCAGGCCGCCGGCGTGCGTGGCCAGGCCGCGTCGAGCCACCACGGTGCGAGCCGAGGCACCGGCGAGTGCGCGAGGGCCTCCCGGTGCTCGTGCCGCCCTCGTCCGCCGCCGTCGGCGACCCCCCTTCGCCGGAGCCGAGAAGACCGGCCGCCTCCCTTGCTTGGTGTCGGAGGAAGAAGGAAGCTTTAGGCGGTGTACGTTTTCCCTTAGAATGACAGGCGGGCCCGGGTGGATAATGGGTCCCACATGACAGTTTATGAAGTGGCCATTTTGGGTATCGGTTCGGGTGCGCCTAGCGAATCTTGTTAGGGTTGTTTTAATCCTGATTTTGAATTTCCATTTCATGTAAATCTTCTAAAATGCATATCCCTTGCTAGGTAAATCCAAAAATAGCAAGAGTGGACTTTTTGGAAACCTTGAGAAAAGATCTATGCAGTGGAGTCATAAAAAGTTACATGTTTATAGATGTTTTCTAATGTGTTTATTTAAGGTGAAAAAGAGATTTAGAAATGCTTTTAAACCTAACCAGAGCAAGATCTGGAGTTTTAGAACCCCAAAAATGGTGATTCTTGTTTTGTTAATTTTGTGATGACATGTACTTGCTAGGAAAAATGTTAAACACACTATTTATTCACTGTTTTCTTAGGGTTTCGATTTGACCTTGATAAATAAGGAAATCTGCATTGTATTGCTTGTCATTTTATATCTTGAGTTGTGTTGCTCCATTTGGTGTGAAATTTTTATGGTAGGCTTGTCATGCTATGGATGTACTGTTGTATAAATTTCATGGCCATTGCTTACTGTATGCTCAAGTTATTGAGTTAACTTGTTTATGGCTTGATAAATAGCTTATAAATGTTATATAAATGATAAAATAGAAAATGTTGCCCCATCACCTTATTATGATGTTGCTCTATGATGTTGGTTCATTCTATGGCCATGTGTTCACAGAAAATATTGAGTTTTAGGTTTTACTTGCTCTCCCATGAATTATTGCTATAGCCATTTGTCTTTTTCATAGAGGTTGTTATACATGTCCAAATGGTTTCAAATTTGGACAGTAGACTTTTGGGAGCATGTGTAGGTCTCTGTAATTTTGGTAGAATTTATTATGCAATTTTGATAGGTGTTCATAATTCCACCTAATTATCCAAATAAATTAAGAAAATGTATTAAAAGAATTTATTTAGTAATTGACACTATGTTTTCTGGTGTTCATTAGTCATGTGTGACATGTTGGTAAAGTTAGTTTTGTCCAAGTATATGTTTGCAACATAAGTTAATAATTATTCCTTGCAAACAAGGTTTCTGGACAGATCTGGAAACTTGGTAAAGTTCTTCATGATAATGTGCTTTGTTGTGAAACTTATTTATACAAAAGTTGTAGATAATTTATGTATCTAGCTACTGTTAAAATTTGGTGACATTTGGCCATGTGGTTTAGGAGTTATAGCTGTTTAAAGTTGGGGTACAGAATTGCTTACTCTCTGTCTTGTTAGATCAGTTGCTGTGTTTATGTAAATTCGACATGTTAAACTTTAGAATCATGCTGTGATAATTATAAATGAAATATAGATACTTTCATAAGCTTTCCATAATGTCTTCTTGCAAGTCATTTGGAGCTGTAGATCTCCAGTTATGATTAAATTACTCAGCTGTTGGTCTGATGTCCAGAAGGTAGCAATTTCTAGTTCTAGTACTTTGATTAACTTTGTCATGCTTGGGTATTGAAGTGTGACTCATATCTTTGATGATACTTGGGTGGTACCCTGTGATCTTGTGAGACTTGTTTCTTGATTGATGTGCTTGCCCTCTTCTATGTTATGTCTTAATGAGGATTAAGTTAATTAGCTCTAGGGTTTATGTGAACTTTGGTATGCTTGTTTGATTACTCTGTTTATTGCACTTCTATGCATTCATACATATGCATTATTGCACCTCATTTAGGTGCGCTAGCTGAAGCACGTGAAGGACATGATGTGAAGCCAAACCCGAAGATGGAGTTGGTGGATCTATCCCGAAGATCGAAGGACCGAACAAGTGGTAGATTGGAGGATGCTCGCCAAGCGAACTCATCTGACATACTCTAACTTGAGTCGGATCCCAGGCAAGCCCCGGAGCATTATAAGCCTCCTATCTTTAAAGCAATTAATTCTATATATGTTATAAGTATTGTTGCATTAAGTGATAGGAGTTGGTTGGAAACCCTTGCTGCATTATATCATTCCTTGTCCAGATATATGAATCCTTGAATCCTACATAGGTTAGGATCGAGTAGATGCTTAGCCCTGCTTTAAGCGGTAGAAGTCAGGTGATTTCCTGTCACCTGCGAGATATAGGGATATTCATATATGGCACGGTTGGCTATATTTGCTATCGTGGAAAGGAACCATGTGTTAATAAAATAAAATGAGACCGGGCGGGATGATGATAGTGAAGCGACAAGGCATGGAGGTCTTGGGTGTGAATCTATCCCCGTCTGAGTCGTTTAAGGACCGATTCGCTGTACGTCCTTGAGTCATGTTGAACGCAGTCTAACACTTAGTTGGCCGGATAAGTCGTTCCGACCGCGAAGCCGAGTAATGTGATTCAGGCCGGGAATCGAATGGTAGGTTGCTTCTTGGAGGAGAGAAAGGATGTGCTTGGGGACATTGGCGTGAGACCAAGGGGGGGGTTAGAGTCCCTATCACCTGGCAGAGTGTCGCCCTTGGGGTCGCGACATTATTCGGACCCGCGATTCCTGAATCATATGAAAAGGTGGCTTGTGCGACCCTGGCAGGGGCCTGCGCGGTGAGTGTTAGAAATACCCCTCCAGCTGGATAGGAATTCGATTCGAATCGCCGTCGCTCCCGGTTAGTGAGCACTTGACTTGAGCAGCGGCAACGTAGATTCCATTAAATTGAACGGATGGTTAATTGGATCACGATGGAAAGGTTGCCTCAATTTATACCTGCTATGGTTAATATTGTTTGCTCCTAATAAAGTGAGTGCTCTAGTACAGGTTCTAATATAGATGTTAGGTTAATGATAATTAACTTGATGCTTAAGCATTAATAATTGATCATCTATATTAAGCTTTTTATGCAAAATGTTGTCAAGCTAGCCCCACTTTATATCAGCCTTGCATGATCCTTGGTGTCACCTTATTTCTGGTTTCTGACGGGTAAGTCTAGCTGAGTACTTTGTCGTACTCAGGGTTTTGTTCCCACTTGTTGCAGGTTATGATGTATCATGGCGACTGCAAGAGTTGGTTGACTCCTGCCGTAGAGGCGGAGTGTGATCATGGGCATGATCCTTCTTATTTATCTTCTCTCTAATGCTTTTGTTGGAAGTCGACCGTGGTACTGGCATGTATTTGAAATAAGAATAATATTAATTTCAAATTACTTTGCTTCCGCTACTTTTGAACTTAAGTTGTAATAACTATGTTGAACTCCGATGTATATTCAATTACTTGTGAAATTGTTGTAACATTTGACTTGTTATGTTGAATCACTACGATCTTGGCTTGTATGTTGATTGGTTTGAAATCCCTCGTGATTTCATTGGACTACCGGAGTTATATGGGCTCAAGTGCGAGAATTTGATCATTTCGGTGATTGTTTTTGTACTTGTGCTCTTATAATTTGGACGGTTCCGTTACACCTTCTACAGTAGTTTTTATCATAGTTAAGTTTGGTTCTTTTTGATGTTTTGATCCCCCTTTTCTATTTTCTAGAATAACCTTGCTGAAAATATAGATTCACCAAAACTCATGGAAATTGTCAGTTTAAACCCCTAAGTTTCTATTAGTGATCCATGTCAAGCATTTCTTCAAGTTAAATTAATGGTTTGTGATGAACGATAACTACCGTCAACAAGAAGATAGCCTCTAATCAAGGCTAGTCCCAATGCAACATCCAATCATGCAATAATAGAGAAGAAGTACCAGAAGATGTGTATTCACTGTCAACCAAGATGGACGTACTATTGAATTGGCTTGAACAATGGGCCAATTACAAGAAAGATCGTCAGACCATTCAAGATGCTTTTAATTCCCAGAATGTATGTGGAGAATATTTGGGGGTTGAATTCCCTCAATATCAAGAAGACGCAAACATTATCATCAATAATTCTGCTCAACAACAGAATCAAGGATGGTGACAACAACAATGGTCAACTTACCAAGGTAAGTACCTAGGTAATAATTCTTCTAAACCTAAGCAACCATCCTTGAGAGACTTCATCTTAGAACAAGCCAGGATTAACGAGAATATTTCTAAGAAGCTTGCTTTTAATGATAAGGTCCTAGAAAACATAAATACTAAAATGTATAAATTTTCTTCTACCATAAAAGACCAACTTAGCTATAATAAAAAAATAGAATCATAATTAGTCCAGTTGGCTGCTGCTATGCCTTTTTGCCACTAACCTTGAAAAGGTCAATGCCATAACCACAAGAGGTGGCAAGTCTTACTCGTGATTTGCCATATCCGACAAGGACAGGTAAAACACCAGTGGTTGTGCAGGAAGAGGAGAAGAAGGATGATGAAGTTGAAGAAGTTTAGTCACAAGCACAAGAAATGATGCAAGATTTTCATGACACCACCTTCCTACCGTTTTCGCATAGAAATCAAAAAACCAAAATGGATGAGCAGTTCGATTAGTTTGTAGAGGTAATTCAAAAGTTATATATCAATATTCCTTTGCTAGATGTCATATAGGTTCCTACATATGCGAAGCACCTCTGAGACATCCTCAACAACAAAAGACCACTTCCCACCACTGAGCTAATCAAGTTAACGGAAGAGTTTAGTGCGACCATCCTGAATACATCACCTATCAAGAAGAAGGATCTAGGATGTCCCACTATCGATTGTTCGATCGAAAACTAGAACTTTGAGAATGCGCTATGTGATCTTGGAGCAAGTGTCAGTGTCATGCCCAAAAAGTTTTTTAACAAGCTCAACTATTCAACACTCACGCCAACATCAATGTGCCTACAACTAGCTAACCAATCGGTCCGCTACCCTACAGGAATCACCGAAAATATTCTAGTAAAAGTATGAAACTTCTTTGTTCCCATGGATTTTGTAGTACTTGACATGTAGGAGGACATGAAGACACCCCCATCCTTGGGAGACCCTTCCTAAGCACTACAAATGCGCACATTGATGTTGGAGTTGAAGAAATCAAAATCCATATCAATGGCAAGGAAGAGCGATTCGCCTTCAAGCCAAGACCAGAACAATGCTCCAATTTGGAATGGTGTGAGAAGCAAGTACAACCGTCAAGGTCCCATATCTGGGACCTAAGGATATACCCAAAGAATAAATACAACTAGAGAAGTCCGGTTCGATGGACTCAAAATTCTGAACCCTCACCGAGAGGTAAATCGGTAGTTATCCATCTTTACTTGTTCACATTGCATCAATAATTTTAATTTTGCATATTTAATTTCAACACTTGCATTAAAATAAAAATCCTCATCATGGCATTATAAAAAAATTAAGCCCCATGTGAATAATTTTTACGGAGCATAAAAACTCGTAAGAAATATTTACCGTGGAGGCATCAAAATTTAAAATACCATCATTCATCTTCCTATATTTCATAGTATCATAAAATATTTTTGAATTACATATATATATGCAAATATATGGTAGAAATACATACAACTAGGACCCATAGGAGACACATGGGATCCACTCAACCACCACCCATCACTTCTACCTCCACCACCACCTCCATTTTCACCTCCATCTCCACTCTGGTCATGTCTACACGAAATTCCCCTAACGGTCACTCATCCTTGTTTAAGCATGAAGCAATAAAATATCTGGAGAGAGGAGAGGCCATTTGGCCATGATGTTGGGCCGGCCAGCCCCACCACTAGGCTGGTGAGCCTACTGTTACACTAGCTATAAATACCACTCCCCCTTCTTGATCTCGGCCTCACACACTACAATTCTAGCATCCAAGTTTGAAATTTCGAAATCCACTTTTGTAGTTTGAAAACTCTCTTAGTAGAGGAGTTGTTGGAATTAGAGAGAGTGAAAGAGTTTAAGAGTGAAAGTGCTATTAAAATTTGAGCAAGAGTGAGAGAATTTTAGAGTGGTAGTGTTATCCAAATCAAGAGAGAAAATCATAAAGAATTAGGGTAGAAGTCATGCCAAAATCTTGATTAGAAATTGATTAGGCAACCTTGAGCGATTAACTGCTAGATGACTGACTTCTGGACGGCTGATCGCTAAAATTTGTATTTACCTAATCCATTCCACGAGTTGTGTTATCTTGTGTTTATTTTGTAGGAAGATGAGCAAGTATTTGGGCAAGCTCAAGCAGGTGGCATCAGTTCGTTCGACAAGAAGCTCGTCTTCCCGAGCAAGCACCGACATTGAGATTGACGCTCCATCTCCCACTGTCGGAGCATCGTCCCGATCAATCCCTGCTGAGAGAAACATTATTTTGCAAGAGAAGTAGATTGAGCTCTAGGACGAGACAGAGAAGAACATCTACAAGCAGCTGAAGACCCGGAGGTTCATTCTCACTCCCACCTATGATCCAGCCCTACTGCAAGCAACAAGTATGATCATTGAATTTGAAACTATTTTTAAGGCTGTAGGATGGGAGAATGTTTGGGAAATTGATGAACCAGGGTCTAAGCTTTTAAGAGCTGAATTTTTATGCACCTTACAACCTACCAATTCTGAAGTTTCATTTAGACTTTTTGGAAAAGTTTTTTCTATCCCATGGACACAGTTTAGTGAGCTTCTAGGATTTCATGCACAATGTGTGATTGATGTAGACACTGCTATACAAGACTTTGATAGGACGAAATTTTGGAGGAAAATATCTAAAAAATGTCCTTGCTACCGTCCCCATACAAATGAAATTCATCACCCTACTTTGTGATTCATACATAAATGGCTAGGATTTTCTTTATTTCCTAGAAATGATTTTTGCACTGTGAGGAATGATGAACTTAAGCTGCTCTATGCCATGGTTAAGAGAAGAAAGGTTTCTATCCAATTTATGATGAAACAATGGAAAGAAATCCATGAACTTAAGGGAGATCTTGGGTGTACTTCTTTGGTCACCCGCATAGCTAAAAATTTGGGTCTTTTGAAAAATGCTTCTTTGCTTACATTGATGACATTCCCCATCGGCATATCGATTATGAATATTTTAACCATGCTCACATGTTAAAGAGGAAAAAAGATGGGAAACTTGTCATGATGTATGTGGATTATATAACTGAGATTCCATTACCAGACCGAAACCTCGGTTTGTATGCGGTGGATTCGTTTGTCTTTGATTTGCAGAGGAAGGAGGCAACACCTCATAGAAGCGCTTCTGTGAGACTCACTTGCACCCACAGCACCAGTACCATGGTGATGACTCTACTCTAGTAGGACCTGCCTTCTGCCTTAAAATGAAATTGAGACCGGGCAGGAGTTCGATAGTGCAGCCACAAGACACTCCACATCTTGGGTGCGAAGCTATGCCCGTCTGAGTCGTTTAAGGACCGATTCGTTGTACGTCCTTGAGTCATGTTGGACGCAGTCTAACACTTAGTTGGCCGGATAAGTCGTTTCGACCGTGAATCCGAGTAATACAGTTCAGGCCGGGAATCGAATGGTAGGTCGCATCTTGGAGGTAGTAAGGATGTGCTTGGGGACATTGGCATGAGACCAAGGGGGGGTTAGAGTCCCTAGCACCTGGCAGAGTGTCGCCCTTGGGGATGCGGCATCAATCGAACCTGCGGCTCCTGAACTGTACCAAAGGTGACCCGAGCAGCCCTTGCCAGGCGTGACTCGGTGAGTGTTAGAAATACCCCTCCAGCTGGATAGGAATTCAATTCGAATCGCCGTCGCTCCCGGTTAGTGAGCACTTGACTTGAGCAGCGGCAAAATAGATCTCATTAAATTAAACAGATGGTTAAGCGAATGATATAATGATGCCGCAATTTATATCTGCTATGGATATTATTGTTTGATTATAGTCAAGTGAATGTTTAGTAGAGGTGCTAAGATAGATGATAGGTTAATGCTAAAATAACTGCTAGTACAGGTTAAAAGAGTTTCAATTACTTATACTTTTTCGCAAAGGTGATGTCAGCCAGCTCCACTTACGCAAGCCTTACATGATCCTTGGTGTCTCTTATTTTCCATTTCGACGGGTAAGTGTAGCTGAGTACATTCTGGTACTCAGGGTTTATTCCCTCCTGTTACAGATGACATGCTTTATCAGGGCTTCTGCAAGAACTGCCTCCACCCCACGGGTGATGAGGACTAGATCACTCGGGCGTGATCGTCTGTTAGTTTACTTTCCTAAATGCTTTTGTGGGATGTTGATCTATAAGACTGGCAGTGGTATTTGAACTAAGTGTGCGTGTGTTATGCTTCCGCTACTTTATGAACTCGGTTTGTAATAATTTGCGACTCCGTGTGTTGTAAGTGAATTTCCGAACTACTTGTGAAATGTAACGTGTGATGTGTTATGTTGAATGATGCGATCTTGGTTGTAAACGAGTTGGCTTGAAATCCTTCGTGGTTTCCATTGACTACCGGGATTATATGGGCTCAAGTTCAAAAATTTGAGCGTTTTGGTGCTTGTTTTTGTACTTGTGCTCTAATAATTTGGTCGGTTCTGTTACAGCTGGTATCGGAGCAGAATTCAACATTAAACACATCATACGAGTATTTGAAAACAAAAGTGTTTGTTTGCGAAAAGTGTTAAAAAATCTGAAATTTATTTCTATAAGTATGCTAGTGATCACATCCCTTAGCCCAAATAAGGACTCTTAGGTGGCTTATTAAAAGACTAACTTGGGGGTCTTGTTTGTTTTTGTTTCATCGTCCATATAACGTGATATTGTATGGATGCCATCCACTTGGGTGGTAATGTATGGATCAAACACCTCGATGCTCTGGTAAGTGTGAGTTGTGAGAGCATGATCGTCCAACCGGCGATCTAGGGGAGAGTAGTTGTGGTTACTTGCATACTTACATGTTCAAACCATGTAATTATGAAAGTACTTAATTGTGGGTATATCTGTCGGGTAGTTGTGATACTGAAGTATATACATCGGAGATGTGTATATGGAAAGTATTTAGTTTACTGCTTACTTGTGTGCTTATATTGGGAAAATGTTGGGCTAAAATGAAATTTTCTGCAGGTACACTAACAGTGCAAACGAGTAGACCGATAGTTTCACCTATATGAGAGAGCGTATGTATGCCACCGTGTAGCGTTAGAAGTTTATGATTCTACTAGGGTGAGAGGGCGTACGGAATGTGCATGCATCATGTTTAATTCATGTCATACATTTTATTTTGCTCCCTCCTTAAAATTTCGATGGTCCCAACTAAATTAAATTTCATATCCCCTAAATTGTCCTCACTTTAAGTCATATCTTGTTGATATAGATGGCTCGCACTAAGAGGACCGCTCGCAAGTCCATTGGAGGCAGGGTTCCTCGACACTAGCTCGCTCCACGTGAGCCCCGCTCTGAGCCCATCGAGGTGGAAATGTTGAGGGCCGAGTTGGCTGAGGTGACTGCTGCTAGAAATGCGGCTCAGCAACAGCTGGAGCAAGTGATACATGACAGAGATGAGGAGACACTTGCGGTCCAGAGGTTGACTATGGCTCATCACAACTGTCAGCGCATGCTGGTCCACATGATGAACCAGTGGGATGAAGCCTGGCACGAAGAGAACGTCCTGAGAGCTCGTCAGGTGGAGCTTGAGCAATAGTTAGAAGCTGTAGAAGAATACAATGAAAATCTTCATGAGGAAGTGCACCGCCTAAACAACCAGCTCAATCCTCTGCTTCCTCATGATAATGACGAGGATGAGGAGATGGGCTCTGGAGTCTTCATGGCTAAAGGTGATGATGACATGGAGGTCAATGGGCCACAGGATGCCCCACCAGAAGAAGAAGAAGAAGAAGAAGAAGATGAAGATGAGGAGCTAGGGCCTGCTAGTGATGAGGATGGCGGGAGATCTTTGACACTGACTCCGAGGATGATGCTTAGAGTAGTCATCGCATAGCTATGGCGCTAGAGTTATCATTTGTGCCCTCCATGTGTGGGAGTGGGGCTTTGTATTAACTTAGCTTTTGGGATGTAACATCAAACCCTATGTTATCATGGATGTTAGTTTGAACATGTTAAATTTTGGTCACAAATGGATGTCTCATTGTGTTGTGTTCGATGATGGTGTCACGATTAGCACCCTCCGATGCCGCGACGAAACCGAGGGCCTCCTGTGGCGCGCGACATAAGGCTGTGCTGCTTGGCACGCGCTGGTATTGAGGTAGCTAGTCATGATCCACCACAAAACTCTACCAATGGGATGTCTCCTCGTGGTCATTTCTTGGTTAGCCTTTCTTATTTGGCTAGAAGTTTAGATCGAATCCGGACACCCCATTATGTAAGGTTGAAATTCCATTGATCTGGATGTAACCTGTTCAGTCACGTTTGTGCTCCCTATATGTGAGCCTTTAATAAATTCCATCTTTTCATCGGAAGGTATCTTGTTTGTTATGTCCATCGCATAATTGCATCAATTGATGCGCTTGATGAGGTTATGTGGTTGTGATGAATTATTGTGCCTTGGTTGTTTGTGTATTCATTTCTAATAAAATCTGTTTGGCATATTTACACGTCGTCATCCTTCATTCTTTTGGCTTCAAACCTAGAATGGCTAGTGACAAAAATACCTAAATGAATATTTTCACAATTATATTTCTATGCTCATTTTACAAAGGCATTATAGCAAAAGGTGAAAGCTCATGTTATCTCCCAAAAGTGCTTGTTTTAGGACATAACCTCATCCTTGGGAAACCTTTGAATTGTGTTTCTAATTGATGAAGTGGTTTCCCCTCCAACACCAACCTTTGGGTGCCTATCTCAAGATTCATGTCAACGAGATTTGCAATATTTATGATAAAATGAAAGCATCTACAACCACCCTTTCAAAGTCTTTATGAATAGGGAGTATGAGGGGGTTGAAGATCTAGTGTGTGGCAATGTTGGAGAGACCAATTGATTCTAGAGATTTGTCATGTGAGCATGGATTTGATGAGGTGTTCATGAAATAACTTCCATGCTCGTCTATGTCATCTTCCTCTTCAAGCTCCAAGGTTGTTTCTTTATGAATGTCTATAGGCGAAAACATTGTCTCCATCATTTCATACCTATGACATTCATTGGTCATTTTATTATCCAAAATTTCCCTTAGATTGGTGACTCTTAGGATGATCTTGTCTATGGCCTCGTCCATCCATTCAATGGCAATGGCACATAAGTTCTTAATATCCTCTAGCCATTGTTGTTGTTAGTCTTGGTCTTTCTTGTGGCCTTCATGACTCCTATGCTTTTAGTGCCTTGTGGATTTCTAGGATCATCGTGAGTCTCAGGAAAAGAGCATAACAGGAGTCATTGGGGTCAAGGATGGGTTTGAATAAGACATCTAATATGGGCACATAAGGGGAGAGGACAGGAATAGCTTCTAAATGGCTTGGCTCTCCTTCTATGGGTTTACTAGACATGCCATCCTTGAATTCTTCCTAATGTCCTACATGGGAAAATGATGCTTTCTAAGAGATCCCTTTTTGAGAGGATTTGAATTATATTCACTCGAAGGTCTCTTGTGGAACTAAAAGTTTAAGCTTTTCCCAAAATTAACATAAAAAAGATCATCATCATAAGAAATTTCAAAAGGTTGAATTTCTTCTTTTGGAGGATTTGGATTCTGGGTTATTGATGGTTCAGGGTTGATAGCTAAATCTTGGGATTGGAGTGGTTCTGATTTGGCTATCAAAACTTCTTGTTCAGGAGATGATTTCTTCTCTTCCTCAGGGAGTTCATTATGAATGCTAGTGCAAGAAGTCTTTCTACTAATTCTATCAAGCATAGACCTTGCTTCACTAGCAAACAAATGAAGGAAAGCTCCTCTAAAGGCTTGATCAAGGGATTGCATGGAATCCTTATTAAGACCCATATAAAAATATTGAAGAAGTACTAGGTCTTGGATGGCAAGGTCTGGGCCAGTGATGATGACGTCATTAAAATGATCCCATGACATGACAAGAGATTCTTCTTCTAGTTGTCTAAAATTTAGAACCTCTTTCCAAAGGCTAATCACACTATAGATGGGAAAGAAACCTAAACAAAATTTAGAGCATAATGTTTTTCAATCTCCTTGCATACTTCCTATGGTTCAACTATACCATGTTTTAGCTCTTCCCATTAAAGAGAACGGAAACAACTTCTATCTTAAGGTCTCGTTAGACATGCCAGTGATATGCAAGCATGCACAGGTCTGTCCAAACTCTCGTAGGTGTGAGTATGGGTTTTCGTTGCCTACTCCTGAGAAGGATTGTTCCTGAATCATTTTTATAAAACATGGGCACAACTCATAGCCAGGTGCTAGGATAGGCTCTAAAGATTTTAGTGGCTGTAGGCATGAGCTCGTAGGTTTAGCATATTAATAGATAGGAGTGGAATCCATAGTGAAAAGTAAAAAATTGTTGGGTACCAATACTAGGGTACCCGGAGAGAAGAGCTAATGGTTACCAACATTAACATGCCCAAATGATCAGAGGCGTGACCACGGCTTCGTCCGACCCTAGGAGCGTAGCTCCCGTCTTGCCCGACCCCAAGGGCATGGGCTCCATCTCGCCCGATGTTGACGGTCACTAACATAAATTATAAACCATCAATAAAACATGAATAAGGGCATAAATCAATCTCCAACATAGAATTAGGGATTAAACTAACTGAATTCCACAAGTTTTGGTGAATCTGTGTTTCTACAGGGTTTATCAAGAAAATGAGGCAAGATATCAAGGACGTTGGGCTAAAAAGCATATTCCACCACGGAACCAACTTGAGAAGATTCTAGAGACCATGAGAAGGCGATCCGCCGAAACTTGGGCCAAAGGGCCACAGAAGGGGGTCGACCGACCTAGGCCTAGGTTAGCTGACCTAGGCCAAAGCACGACACGGCTCGCTTCGAACATCGGTTCCCCACCGCCATTGAGGTCCAGTCTTCACCGTAGATCAAAGTCGGTTTGATCTGAGGGCTCTAGTTCATCCCACCGGCCTATATCAACAGCCCTGTACCCCCTGAGCTAAAGGCATCCCTAAAACCCTAATTCATATTTTCTAGTGAGGATCAATTGAGAGGGGTCCCATGAAAGGATCTACCTCTCAGACATAGTCACTAAGAGAAGATTAGTCACGTAGTCTACCAGAGATTCGACTAGTCTTTTAGATATAGAGAGATAGAGTGTGAGGGATGAGTTTGGAGGAAGTGCTAGCCTATCGGTGCTCGCTCTACGGCTTGTACCTTCGAGATCAAGTTCCTCCAGCGCTTGCTTCCGAGATTCCTCTGGTAATCAACTTCTAACTCAAGTAACATTGTTTATACTGTTCTTTAGGTTTGCGAGTCTCTTTTGAATGCTTTAACCTATGGCTGTAGTTTAAGGTATAATTCTAGTGTAAGCATGGCACTTAGACTTGGGTTACTCGTAGATGCACCCTACTTTTTGGATCAGTGGTAGCTCACGAGGGTGACTTTACCTCGTTAAATCTTCTATAGTCCACCTCCCGTTTGTAGGACTAGTAGGACTTGGTTGCTAAGAAAAGCATCCTCTGCTGGTGTCTTTTCTTAAGTAACATCCCCAGTTGAACAATACTAGACATAGCTTGCGAGGGTTAGAACTAGAAGACCTTAGTGATCTTATCTATGTCCCTATCATCTCTGTCCTTGATGCTTCTCATGGGTTAAGCATAGAGTTAGTTGCACTCACACATTTCCCTATGGATACGATATTTAAAACCTCCGGATGAAAGCTACAGTGGTATTCATGCACTTGCAGATCTTTTCTATGAGCGTTAATAAATACCAACAAACTTTGAACCTAGCTTAACCTTGTATTATACTTTTATCTTTTTCATTTTAGATTTTTCTTTTTGTTTTCATCCTTATGGATGCCATATGGATGCCATAGATTCCACTCCCATATACCAATATACTGCACCCACGAGCACCAGTTATAGGCCAAAAGAATCATCAATGCCTATCCTAACACCTGCCTATGAGCTACGCCTGTGTTTGGTTGCAATGGTCCAGAGCCAATCCTTTTTAGGAAAGGTAGACAAAAATCCTTACCTTCACCTACAAGAGTTCGAACAGACCTATGACTGCCTCCACATAGAGGGCATGTACGATGAGACCTTAAGATGGAAGCCTTTTCCTTTCTCTTTGATGGGAAGAGCTAAAAATGGCATAATCGAACCGTAGAGAAGAAGCAGGGAGATAGGGGAACTTTGCGTTCTAGCTTTTGCTTGGACTTCTTTCCCATCTCTAAAGTAGTCAACCTTAGAACCAAGGTCCTATCTTTCAAACAAGAAGATAATGAATCTCTGGCCACATCCTGGGAACGTTTTAACTCTCTTATAGACTCTGGACCAGACTTAGCCTTATAAGACCCCATACTCCTTCAAAATTTTTATGTGGGTCTTAGCTAGGATTTTAGGGAACCCCTTGATTTAATCTCTAGAGGAGAGTTCCTTCATTTGTCCGCTAGTGAAGCAAGGTCTATACTTAATAAGATTAGTGAAAAGACTCATTGCACTAGCATTCATTATGAGCTCCTCGCGGAAGAGAAGGAATCATCTCTCGAACAAGAAAAGGAAGTTTTGATAGCAAAATCATAATCACTCCAATCCCAAGGTTTAGCTATCAATCCCAATCCACCAATATCCCAAAATCCAAATTCTCCAAGAGAAGAAGAAAATCAATCTTTTGAAATTTCTTATGTGGGTGATCTATTTGATGCTGATTTTGGGAATAATTTAAACTTCCAGTCCCATAAGAGACCTTCGAGTTAATATAATTCAAATCCTCTAAAGAAGGGATCTCTTAGAAAGCGTCCTTATTCCCATATAGGACATCAGGAAGAATTCAAGGATGACATGTCTAGTGATGCCATAGAAGGAGAGCCGAGCCATTTAGAAGCCAATCCTATCTTCTCCTCTTCTATGCCCATATTAGATGTTTTATCTAAACCCATATCTCAACCCATCCTTAACCCTGATGATCTCTCTTATGCTTTTTCCCCTAAGTTTCATGATATCCCTAGGAATCCATTAAGACACCCAAAGCATAGGAGTCATGAAGACCACAAGGATGACCAAGAAGAGCAACGATAATGGCAGGAATATATTAAAAATTGCCTAGAACATAAGAAAAACACATATGCTATTGTCAAAGAATAGATGGACAAGGACGAAGCCTTATGGTTAGGATCCAAACTTGGTTTAGATCTAAATAGTGAGCTTAAATCAATCTCCTCAATAAACATGACTCATCCAAGTTGGGAGGAAGCCTTAGACGAGACCAACCTAAGAGACACCAATCCATAGGAAATCTTGGACAATAAAATGTCCAATAAATGTCATAGGCATGGGATGATGACAATGATTCTGCCTATAGACATTTATGAAGAAACACCCTTAGGGCTAGAAAAGGAAGATGACATCGATGAACATGGAAGTTACTTCATTAACATCTCATTGAATCAATGCTCATATGAGAAATCTTCCGAATCAATTGGTCTCTCTAACATTGCCACACACTAGATCTTTAACCCCCTCATGCTTCCTATTCATAAAGACTTTGAAAGGGTGGTTGTAGATGCATGTGTTTATCATAAATACTGCAAATCTTGTTGTGAATCTTGAGATAAGTACACAAAGATTGGTGTTGGAAGGGAAACCACTTCACCAATTCAAAACCAATTCAAAGGTTTCCCAAGGACAAGTTCTTGTCCTAAAGCAAGCATGAGCTTTCACCTTTTTGTCCTTGTGAGTATAGAAATATAGTTGCAAAAATATTCCTTCAAGTATTTTTGTCACTAACCATTCCAGGTTTAAAGCAAAATGGATGAAGGAGGATGACACAAGGTATGTCCAACCAATCATCGTGCAACATTGAATCATATCTATCCAAACTTGACTTTACTTTGCAAAATTCAACCTTGGGGGACGGGCTTCTTTGAAAAAATACTTTATGCTTGGATGCAAATTTTAGTTGTCCCTATCTTTAAGCCATGCTCGATTTGTTAAACTACAATCATGCTTTTCAATTCTAATTGAATAAATCTCTATAGAGCTTTTATGTTACCTTTACCTGCCATAGTAAGTTTTGGTTTGGATGTACTCGACATACTTCCAAAGGTTTTTAAATTAAGCGAGGTGCTTAGGTTAAAATGCCTTCCTTAATCAAATTAGACATGGAGTCTAGTTTGTTTATTGAACTAAAACTCATTATAGTAGATATTGGATATTTTGCTAGACTGACTCCTATAGGAAATTCTCAATTCAATCTGAGTAAGTCAAGAGATGAATTCAAATAGGAGATGAAGCAAGGAACATGATGAACTCTAACAATTGCATAAGAAGACATAGCTCATTCATCATAGATGCAAGAACTATATACCTCATTCAACATGGATGGAAGAACTATAAGTATTAATGTTCATTCACTCTGTCTTCCGCTGCAAATTACCATCTGCCTTGAGCCATGCTTGTATAAGAACATGATAAACAAAATCTATGCTAAAATAATTTCAACATCATCCTTCCATTAGCACAGAAGGAACATAACAAAATTTTGGACAAACAACATGTGTTTTAAAATTGTATATTCCTTAGGGTATGTGTTGTCTACTAATTCATTGCAGGCATAAGAATGAGTGAGGTGGAAGGTTTAACAAGGTGTTAAAAGATCAAAGAGCACAAAGATGGCATGACAAAAGGGTAAGAAAGAAGGAGTGCAACATAGGAGACAAGATGTTCATGAACAACTCAAGATACAAGGAAAACTTCAAGCAAGGGAAGGACCATCAAGTGTCATCTACCCTTCTCATATGGTGTCTTCACACTCCAATGACAAAGGTAACATCCTAAGGTAAATGGTCCTAATTCAAAAGTTTTCCCTGATTCTGGTATGCACATAAATGAAGAGCGAAACATGTTTGAGTTACAACCTTACCTGATCCAACCCGATTAACTCAACATGTTTAGTTCTTTAAACTTGTTACTAGCATCACTTTCTTGATCCCATCAACCCTATTGCCAAATGTGTTTAAATGCTACATTCATATTCATTTTTTGATCTTACCACCCATGTCACAATGGAACAAAACACATAACATTAACCTTATCTTGCTCCATGTGCTCAAGGTTAGAGAAGAATAAATAAAAGTTTGGTTCTATTGGTGTTTTCCCACCAATAGAGCCCATGCACTTGATCTCTACCTTGTCTTTGCTAGCAGAACACACTTCGAGCAAGATGTGGAGAAGTTTATCAATTCCCCAAAATTCTACATGTGAACGTTCTAAACCCGTGAACATGCACACTAAGCAAAATGCTGCCAGCTTCCACTATTAATGCTTCACTTCAAATTGCTGGACGAGCAAAGAATATGGATGATGCCATCCTCATAATCACCATCTCAAGACGTGCAGTTATCAAGGTCTCCACCTTTGGGATCAAATGATGCACCTAAGGAATGAACATGGTAAGTCCTATTTGGAGGACTTAAAATCAGAACTCTCGCCGGGAGGTAAAATCAGTAGTTATCCATATTTACTCTTTCACATTGCATGAATTATTTTTCCTTTAGCATACTTTTTTTGCATTAGCATTACATTAGAAAAAAATATATTTACTTGATGCATTGCATCATAAATCCTAAGCCCCATGTGAACAATTTTGTGGTGTGTAAAAACCCGCATGAATATTCATTGTGGTGGCATAAAAATAAAAATAAATATGCATTCATCTTGTTGCATTTTCCTTACATCATAGAAAATACAAAAATATAAAAACATTGAGAAAGAGATCCTGCTGAAACTCTACTGAGAAGAAAAATAAGAAACAATCTCAAAAGCTCTAGACAACTGAGGCTTAAGTGGCCAACCACTAACGCTTAATCTGTTCCACAAGTTTTGTTGTCTATTTTGAGTTTCACCGAATTTGAAGGACCAAGAAGAGCTGACAAGCAAGTGAATATTCTACCTACTATTGGAGTACTATCTCAACAGTCATCAACATCAATCAATGCTCAGATAGAGGAAGTACATCTCCACTGCCAGTCTGCTACACCGCAAGATCAAACGACCACGACAACATCCAACTTGGGGGTGGAGCATCCCCCGTGTATCTAGCTAAGTATTCCTTTCCCTTTCAGTTTTATTTTGCTATATATTTTCTAATAAAATAAAAATATGCATAACAAACAAAACAAAATAAAAAGTTTATCTTAGCTAGTTATATATATATTAGTAAGGTGTGATCTTAAAACTCTGCAAATAAAATAAAAAGTGTGTCTAGTCTGCTTAATTTGTTTTTAGGAGTTGATAAAATAAGAGGACTCAGACTAATCTCTTAAATGGAAATGATGAATAGTTGCTCTATCATAATTCCTCTCAAGTGCCTAGTTTTCAACCTTAAATTCTCCTGAGTTTTGGATAAAGCTGTTTTGATATAAGGATTTACTCTAAACTTAAAACTCATGGGTAGTGAATGCTTGATCTAAGTCTAGTTAATTGACGGATATGATATGAGAAGGTTTGAGCTACTGTTTATCTTGTTCCAAGTGACACTAGTGTTCTCGAGATTTATTTTTTTTAAAAAATAAAAATATTACATGATGACTTCCTGTGTGACAAAGCTTGAATTCCCACCAGAGCCATATATGTTATTTAGTCTAGGAAAACTTCCACATATATGCTGCTTGCTTTTGCAATGAGTCTTGTCAAGCTTTGTTGATGCCTTATGAGAGGTTTGTCATGCTCTTAACATCAAGATCACGTACACACCACCCACATATGCACTACTCCTACACAGGGGGTAAGCGCAGAAACATGCCATTCCACCTAGATCTACCCAAAAATGTTTCACTGCTACACTAGGAGTGAACACAAAAAATATATACCTGAAAGTCCTAGTTTGGTTTTGGAGAATTGATGAAACCCTATGTGCTAACCTATTTGATCAAGTGTGAATGAGATAGGTAGCACAATTCCACGTGGTGAAGCAAGATGTGATGATCATGATGGCTCAAGTGATCAAGGTGTTTTGGACTTGGAAATGAAGGAAAAGCAAAATGGACTCAAGGCAAAGGTAATAACCATAGGGCCATTTTGCTTTGGTGATCAAGACACTTAGCGAGTGTGATCACTTTTAGAATTGAAAGCCATACTATTAAGAGGGGTGAAACTTGTTGTGAAATGCAGTTGTCAAAGTGCCACTAGATGCTTTAACTCATTGCATATGCATTAGGATCTAGTGTGGTGCTAACTTCTTTGAGAAAATGATTGTGAAAATGCTAACACACGTGCACAAGGTGGTGAACACTTGTTGGTGTTGGCACATTTACAAAGGAGGTGAAGTTTGAGTGGTGGAGAAGGGTTTGGGATCCTCTCTCCCTCCTGCTAAGCTTGCGAGGCGGGATTTGACGCTTTTCAAGAAGTGAAATGGCTGTTTTTTCACTGACCGGACGCGGTCCTTGGATGACTAAACACGTCTAGTCAGTTCTGGTGGCGCACGCTGAGGAGCAAATGGTCTAGTGCACTGACCGGACGCTGAGGGCGTCAGGTCAAGTGCGACCGAATGCGTTAGGTCATGAATTTCATGCTCGGGAACCTCTCTGAACCACGACCGGATGCTGGCACTGTCACGTCTGATCGAGGTGCTGGCATGTCTGATCTTGGCACTATGGTGCACGCTTTCATCTGATCTGCGCGTCTGGTCAGTCACGGGACCGGCACGTCCGGTCAACCACGATGCATGGCTGTGCGCGTAAGCGTGCTATTGGGCTCTACTGTCACGTTCGGTCACCCTGATTTGTGTTGTGCAGTGAGCCCAATGGCTCTATTCATAGGGGCTCCAATATAAGCTTGTTGGCCGGCTCTTGCTCACTCTCTTGGCCATTTGCATTGACATAGCAACCTTGTGAACATAGCCAAACCTCTCCCACTCATCTCCATCATAGATTCTTCATCTTTGTGAGATTGGGAGAGAATCCAAGTGCATTGCTTGAGTGATTGCATCTAAAGGCACTTGGTGATTGTGTTTCATTGCAGGATTCCCTTGTTACTCTTGTTGGTTGCCGCCACCTAGACGGCTTGGAGCAGCGAGGATCGTCAAGCAGAGGAAGGTGATTGTCTCCGGCTCTGATCATGGTGATTGTGAGGGATTCTTGACAATTCCCTGGTGGAGAGCCAAAAGGTACTCTAGTGGAATACGCGTGGCTTGTGTGATCCTCTCTTGTGTTAGTTGTGCGGCACCCTATTGAGGGTTTGGCGTGTGATGCCAATTAGCGCGTGAACCTCCAAGTGAGTGCATCATCACAACGAGGACTAGCTTGCCGGCAAGCAAGTGAACCTTAGTAAAAAATCATTGTGTCATCTTTGATTCCGAGGTGATTGGTCTCTATTGGTATTCTCTCTTGTGATTGGGTGACTTCATTTGTGATTGGCTCAATCCTCTACACAGCGGTATAATCTTCCATCATATCCTTTACTTAACGTTATTTAGTTGTTCTTGTGTAGCCCTCTTGCTTATCTTTAGCTTATCACCTAGGAGTAACTAGTGACATAGCATTGTGTGCTACATTAGATATCATAGAAACTAGAAAGGGTAGGTGGCTTCTGACCTTATTGTAGTGCTAGCGCAAAACTAGCTTCGCCATCTTAAGTACTAACCAATTGTTTCTAAGTGTTGTTGTAGATTTTTAAATAGGCTATTCACCCCCCTGTAGCCATTTGGACCTTACAATACCTCATAGGATATCCCTCAATAAATGCTCCAAGTTCTTGTTGCTATCTCTTTCAAAGTTTTGTTGCCAAGAGACATGGGGTTATGCAAAAGTTATTCATAAAAAGAAAGAAAAAGTATTAGAAAAAATGGACAAGTGTCCGAGATATCTAAAATAATGGGTACTCCGATGCCTGCCTAAAAAAGAGAAAAAAAGAGTGATGAATATGATAGCCCATGTTTTCTTGCAAAATGTTTCTAAGTTTTAAAAGAGAGATATGTTTTCAAGGAGCAAAGTAGAATTAGGATTAGCCACCATACATCCACCAAATATCCACACACATGCACATCTTGATTTGATTGTATGACTTAACTCTCTTTGGATCCCTTGTTTGACTTTACAATATATGCACTGCAAGTAGATTCTAGCTTTCTCCCTACCTCTGAACTCCACATAAGCCTTAGCAGTAGGAAGAAAAAGGCATAACATCTTTATTGCCTTGGAGAGGATCCATAAATACTATATGTTGAGAGACTTGAGAGTGTCATACAATGGAATCTCTGAGTTTTATTTTGAAAATTTCTAGAAACTCTGGAACATTGGTTGAACAAAGAGCTTGAGACATAGTGCTTGACGTGACCATTCTATCTTTCAATTGCTCAAGACCCAAGTGAAGGCTAAGAAGCCCATAGTTGAAGGTAATATGGGTAAGTTTGAAAGTTAGAATAGTTTATTCTAATTCAAAGGAAAATTCTTGTTTGAATGCATATGTACTTTTGAGGTGTGAAAGCATTGTAGCAACTCCTGATCCATCACTGAGTTTAGCTTTGCTAAGGGACTAGCAAAGGTTAAGCTTGAGGGAGTTGTTGACGGTCACTAACATCAATTATAAACCATCAATGAAACATGAATAAGGGCATAAATCAATCTCTAACATAGAATTAGGGATTAAACTAATAGAATTCCACAGGTTTTGGTGAATCTGTGTTTCTGCAGGGTTTATCAAGAAAGTGAGGCAAGATATCAAGGATGTCGGGCTAAAAAGCATATTCCACCGCGAAACCAACTTGAGAGATTCTAGAGAACACAAGAAGGCGATCCACCGAAACTTGGCCTGAAGGGCCACAGAAGGGGGTCAGCTGACCTAGGCCTAGGTCGGCTGACCTAGGCCAAAGCCCATTCATAGCCCGCTTCGAACGTTAGTTCCCCACCGCCATTGAGGTCCAATCTTTGCCATAGATCAAAGTCAATTTGATCCGAGGGCTCTGGTTCATCCCACTAGCCTATATAAGCAGCCATGTACCCCCTGAGCTAAAGGCATCCCTAAAACCCTAATTCATATTTTCCAGTGAGGATCAATTGAGAGGGGTCCCATGAAAGGATCTACCTCTCAGAGATAGCCATCAAGAGAAGATTAGTCATGTAGTCCTCTAGGGATTCTACTAGTCTTTTAGATATAGAGAGATAGAGTGTGAGAGAAGAGATTGGAGGAAGTGTCGGCCTGTTGGTGCTCCCTCTACGGCTTGTACCTTCGGGATTAAGTTCCTCCAGTGCTTGCTTCTGAGATTCCTCTGGTAATCAACTTCTAACTCAAGTAAGTAACATTGTTTATATTGTTCTTTAGGTTTGCGAGTCTCTTTTGAGTGCTTTAACCTACGGCCATAGTTTAAGGTATAATTCTAGTATAAGCGTGGCGCTTAGACTCGGGTTACTCGTAGATGCACCCTACTTTTTGGATCGATGGCAGCTCATGAGGGTGACTTTACCTCGTTGAATCTTCTATAGTCCACCTCTTGTTTGTAGGACTAGTAGGACATGGTTGCTAAGGAAAGCATCCTCTACTAGTGTGTTTTCTTAAGTAACGTCCCCAGTTGAACAATACTAGACATAGCTTGCGAGGGTTAGAACTAGAAGACCTTAGTGATCTTCTCTATGTCCCTATCATCTCCGTCCTTGAAGCTTCTCATAGGTTAAGCATACACTTAGTTGCACTCACACATTTCCCTATGGATATGATATTTAAAACCTCTATGTGAAAGCTACAACGGTATTCGTGCGCTTGCGGATCTTTTCGATGAGCATTAATAAATACCAACACTCGAGCCCTTGGGCATGGTCTCCGCCTTGCCTGACCTCTTGGGTGTGGGCCTGGCCACGTCCGACCCCCTAGGGAAAGGCTTTGCCTCGTCCAACCCTAGAGGTGTGGGATCTGTCCTGCCCGACCCCCTATATTCTGCCTCACCCGACCCGGGGGTTGTGGAGTTGGCCTCGGGCAGGAGACGGGCTCCCGTGAGGGCCCCCGTCTCCCCCAACCACTACGAACGTTGGGTGTGGGCCTAGGACCATGCCCCTAATGCTAGGGATGGGGTGGATATGTCTCGATGTGACCGGCGGCCGCCACAGGCTATATCTAGGCACTCACGTCTCCAATAGTGTAGGGCGGACCAGCACTGTGCTGCTCTATCCCCGTGTGACTCTAGATAAGGGGATCTATTGACCATACTGCATGCCAAGGAAGGACGAGGCACTGTGGCCGAGCGGTGGAGCCTGCCTGTAGCAATAGTGACAAATAGGGGCACCAAAACAAAGATAGTGGCACCTGTCTGTAGCACTAGAAACGGATGAGGTCACGACGTGCGCACACCTTCATTGTCGCCTGCAGGACCTACCCGCAGAGAAGGGCAGTGTAGCCCCAGGGCTCTCTTCCTCTTGATTTTTGTCTTTCTTCTTTTTCTCTTTTTTTTCTCTCTCTCTCTCTCTTTGTCGTGTACCCTAGGTCCTTCCCTTGATCTATAAAAGGAAATACTGGGCGCCCGACTTGGGCAAGCTTTAGAGAAGACTTCTAACACTTTGAAGCACTTCAACTCCACTTTACCTTCACCAGAGACTTGGGACCCCTTCCCTCTCTTGCTCATTTATAACCCCTACTACAAACTTTAGAGTCGGCAACACAAGTAGCCTCAAACTAGATGTAAGGACATTCTACCTGAACCAGTATAATTCCTTATGTCCTCCACGCTCACCATCCGGGCCAAACGTGCAATACAAATTTACTAGTCGGTGGTTCAAAACATCAACAGTTGGCTTGCTAGCTGTGGTAGAACTACCTGAGTAATATGGCCCACATGTGCCTATCATTGTCTTCCAGACTTCTGATAGTGGCACATGCAAGTTAGACAACTCCAGTAGTCTGTCGGGTGTCCTCGGGGAACCCTGAATCATCCACGATTACTTTCGTGCAGGATCCAATTACAGAAACATTGTAGTATTACAACAGTTGTACAATTATACAATAGATTACATCAGAGTAAATAGCAAAAGACTTATAACCATAAGTTTACAACTATTTTTTAAGTTATTACAAAGTTAAACTTTAGCCAACAAGGCCGTAGGGTAGCATGATAGGTACCACTAGTAACACACAAGAGAGAATTCACCCTGCCTAAGGGTGCACAACAAACTCTTCTACTGCTGGCTCTCACCTGCAACAAGGGTTTAACAAACCCGGAGTACAAAAGTACTCAACAAGACTTAACCAATGAAAAGGAAAGACTCCAAGGATATGCGGGTCAAAGGGGAATCACGGTAAGTCTATAGCAAGAATCAAGATAACTTTTCCAGAACAGCTTTACTAACAGTTGATCCTTACATTCAATGTTATAGCATAAGCTTTATAAACATAAGTATCATATTAGCACCAGATCTAAACCAATCACTTTTTAAAACCATCTCATCATGTGATCATGAGCATCCAGTTACAGTTATTAACTACGATGCAACACAGTTGATCGAGTCTTCTTCACCGAGAAGCAACGGTGATTCGAATCGGTTTGGCCTAGTTGGGGTTTCCTTACCACACGACATATGCAAGTCTAGGTCTATAGACCCAAACCTACATATATCAACCCATACCCATATCCCCCAAAACCTAAACCGGTCTGTGCTACCCGGGAGCACAGTACCAACTACACTTTGTCGTTCGTCCATGACGGATTCACAGAAGTGTGTTACACGGTACTCCCACCACCTCCATTCGCCTAGTGCGCAGTTGTCTTTTCAAGTTAAGGATAAACCGGGGCAAAGGCTTACTGGAGTATGTGGCTAGTACTACAAGTCACGATCACAGACAGCTCTACAATGATCCGTCCTTAATCGACATAGGTAGGGTCACTATGTCAGGCCTCAAACCAAGATGCAAGCCAAGATTCCACCCGGTCTTGTATTAAAAACATGATCATTCTCATATACTAGTTTTATCAAAGTTTTAGGATAACTTAAACTTATCATCTAAGCAAGGCTAAGCATTTAACTACTATTATATAAAACTGTGTGACATGGGATAAGTAATTTGTAGTCAAGGAAGATATGCAGCAACGGTATATCACTCAACTCCTAATAACTTAATGCAGCAAGCATAGACTTATGTGAATAAATTTTATAAAAATACAAGGACATGGTTTATGCTCTAGGGCTTGCTTGTGATGTCGAGGTTGTCAGAAACTCTAGAAAACTACAACTAGATAACCATAGTGACTGACTAGAATTCCACTTCAGGACTAGCTCCACAATGGAATCCCACTTGCGATCACTAAACGTAAGAAATTATGCATGCTTAGGATGATGATGTACTAAACATGATTTAGAATGTCAATTAAAGCTTAACTAACTTGAGTACAACTTTTCTTTGCATTTAAGTTGGTTAACAACTTCACAAAGCAATATTAGTTGTTGTTAATAATAATAAGCCAATTGTGAGTAACACAACTAATAATTAACTTGCCAAGGAACATCAATGGTCAACATGTCCCCTGGTCTGCACTCAATCCAAAAATGCACCCAATTCAATTTAGGAATTATCCTAATTACTTTTATCATTTATTAACTAATTTAAACAAGGCATATTATTAAGCATATAATTGAAATTTATCAAAACAGTACCATAATTTTTGTGAAGGTACATCTAAGCATAATAATCATACTAACAAAGTTTCATAATTTTTGGATAACTGTTTTAATCTACAAAATTCATGGAAGTTACATTTATTATTTAAATGAGTTAATTTAAAATCATGCAAAAACTATTAATTTTCAACATCTAATAATTTTCCTGGATAGAGCATAAGAATAAGCATACACAAAATATTTCATGATTTTATCACACTTATATTCATTTCTATGAATCAAACAAGAAGAACATAGTTTAAGCATTTCTGAAAAAAAGAAAAAACATTCTCTCTCTCTGGTCCAACCCATTCACCCGGCCCACTCTCTTCTCTTCCGAACTAGGCCGGCCCAGCGGCTGCTCCCTGCTCAGCCCACAGGATCTTCGTGAGAACCACGGTGAGCTCGACCAACTCCGGCGATCTCCCCAATGGTGGCGAGGTCTCTGGTGGCGCTAAGTACTCTAGCCTACTCCCCTACCTCTCCTGCACATGCTGACGGCTTCAGGTGAAGCACTACTACATTAGAGTGCCCACGGCGGCACGCATGGCGACCAGTGGTGATCCAGTGATCTCACACCGACCAAAACAGAACAGTAGAAGTAAAAGGTGGGCATGAACGGCAACAGGGGCATACCATGAGCACAACAACGTACTCGGCTGACACAGAACTCTAGCGGAGATGGCTCACCATTGCTTTGGGCGGCTGCAACAGAGCGAACTAGTGGTGGAGCAAGGTTCCAACGAAACCTATGGACAAATTGCATAACAGTCACACAGGTGAGCATCAGGACCTCACAGTGAATGTGGAACAAGTGATAGCCAAGCGAGAGGCAACCGAAGCAGTGTGGCCACGGTGAGGGGAAGCACGGCAGCGATGGCGATCCGCCACGGTGAGAAATAGTGGTGCGGACATCTTTGGCAAGGCGAGGCGCTATGAGAGGGACAAGGAGAAGCATGAGGATGTGGAGATATGGTGTGCACGAGCAATTGGAGCAAGCTATAGGAGAGACGATGAATTTTGACGAGGCATCACGACGGCCAGTGGTGAATAGGGGAGAAGAAAGGGAGAGAATGACCGGCTTCATCACATTTAAGAGGAGAAGGGCGAGGCAGGGGAGCTCGACAGCAGCTGCTTGGCTAACGCCATGAAAGCAGTTGCGTGCCCCGATCCAAAAACCATGCGAATGAGATCGATGACCATGGCGGCAAGCACCTGCGCGACAACTCTGGATGTGCTACAATAATGCCTGCACCGCCATCTTCCAAGCTCTTGTTCTCTCAATTCCACATTGCAACTTGTTGAACTCTACACATAGAAGTTGTTCCTCTTAGTATGCTCTTCAACTTTACTTATAGGACTAAGCTCTGATTCTTCATGGTTTGGAAGATCAAGATCAAAGAAAAGGGTTACATAAAAACTGTACTATAGAAAGTTTCAGTTAAGATGACAATAGCAATCTGAACCACATTCTTCTCCTCCTCTTTTCTCCAAATTTTCAGTGACAACTCAAGAATCTCTTAAAACCAATCTTACTCATCTTAGTATAAACTCCAACTTTGCTTTAAGGATCAAGCTTTGATTCTTCACAGATTGAGAGATCACAGCTAGAGAAGAAGGGAAGAGGAAATAGAAAACTCTGAAACTATCAGAGTTGAGGTTAGGGTTTTGCAAAACTATTGATTTAGCAAACTTTAGGAATTAATTGGTGATCAACTAGAAAGCTAATAGTTCAACCAATAGCACCATTTTATAGTACATAATTTGTACTAACAAATGACATTATTGATGGAAACAATTTATTTATGAAATTTATTTTTATCAATTCCCCAAAAATGAACTTAGCATAGAAATCCAACACTTAGCCATGAAGTGACAAAGTGTTACAACTCAATGCTAGTTTCAAATTTGGAGCCAAAATTTTAGTGGGTTGAACTTGAATTCATACCCTACACTTTCTCCTAGTGTAAAGTACAATCCCTACACTCTAAAGTGTATTAAGGCAAAAAACCCAAGTTTTTAGTGAGATTCCAAAAATAGGAAGTCACAAAGTAACTTAAGAGAATTTTTGGTGTCAACACAACATACCACAATTGCATTTGTATAACTAACAAAATAACATTGTTTTTAGTTAATGCAAGGCATGGTTAGCTAAATGACATGTTAACAAGCATGATGATGACATGGCCAAGTTTTTAGTGATGCTTAACACCGAGGGTGTTACACCAGGTAGGGGCCTTTGCTTGTTTCATTGCTTTCATTAGGCTTTGGATAGCTGGCCACAACATGAGCTAGATCCCAGGCACGCATGTGCACTTCGGGACCCTAGACTTCGTCGTCACTGTGGAGGAGGAGCAAGTGCGGGCTCTGGCACCCGCCCAGCCCCCTCTCACCACTGGCCTCAATGCAATCAATGAGGCTCTTGAGGAGCTACAGCTGCATGCCTTGGAGGCTCGCACCTCCGGGCATAACTAGCTTCCTAACTTTGACATTGGGAGGTTGGAGCACTAGCTCGCTATCTCCTTGGGACCCCATCTATCCCAGGAGGACCTATGTAACCTCACCTTTTCTTTTGTCAACATCATGACACAGCTCGCTGGAGGAGAGCTGCTCTCCCCGATGTACCTCTCTTGGGATGCCTCGATGGAGCTCCTGTTCAGCCTATGCAACACCGCCGCAGTAGACAGCCACCACATTGCGTAGCGCATGCATCCCACTCCTGCAGACAGCGAGTTCGTCAGGATGGCAGACTACCTCATGGAATTAATCAATGACCTTCTTGCATCAGACTCGAAGTAGATATCTGACTCTAGCTCAAGTAGCGGGAGCCACCACCCCTCACGAAAGAGCTTCATGGCAGATGTCGCCGATGACGCCCTCCGCGAGGGGACCCCCGAAGGAGCCATCTAGACTATTGACAATGGGAACGAGACTCCTCCTCACTCCGGTGGCTAGGACACTAGCGAGGCTGATGAAGGGCTACCGCCTCATCTGTGATTGGAGCGGCTAAGGGCATGGTAGTAGGAGCTCGAGGATGCATGCCTCGCTCTAGAGCTGGAACACACAGAGCTCAAGCGCGAGATCACTCGTCGCTGAGACGGTGGACCCACAAGCAATAGGGTCGATGACATGCACCAAAGGATCATCAAGGACGATGATGGACTCCCATACTTCACCCAGGCGAGTCAGAACATAATTGATGTGGTGGCTCTAGTTCAAGGGCTCCTAGAGCCTGCAACGCCCGAAGATCACTGAGCTTAATGGGAAATCTGCACACTACTCTAGCATGCAGTGGTCCAATAGGCGGAGAGCTCAATATCCCAGTGATGCAGCCTCAACACCAGCCAACATGCGCCCTCAGGACGGCCTAGCAAGGACGTGTCGGTCCACCAGCCACCATGTGATGGCGGAGCGTGTGTCGTGGTCCTCATACAAGAGCGTATCGGCCCTATCCGTGACGCATGAAACACCCTGAACGCCCGTAGGCGCGGGTGGGGGATGAGAGGGAGGAGGTTGTCTATGGCTACCACCCTCATCGCGCGCCGGCGCTATGATAGCGCCGAAGACCGGAGCCTGAGCCCCATCCCGTCGGGTCCTTAGGTCTTCGGCTGCCACATCCTCACCGCACCTTTCTCGTCACGATACCGACCACCGACCAACATCCCAAAATACTCTAGGGAAGCAAACCCCAGACTATGGCTTGAGGATTACCAACTCGCTTGTCAGGCCGGCAGCATGGATAGTGATTATTTCATTATCCGCAATCTCCCCTTGTTCCTAGCCAATTCAGCACGAACATGGCTAGAGCATCTTTCGCCCAACCGGATTCAAAGTTGGGTGGATTTGAAAGAGGTCTTTGTGGGCAACTTCTAGGGCACCTACGCATGCCTTGGGAACCCCTAGGATTCAAAAAACTACCGACAAAAGTTAGGTGAAACTCTCCATGAGTACATTCATCGCTTCTCTAGGCAATGCAATGAGCTACCCGACATCGCCGACACCGACGTCATCGAGGATTTCCTATTAGGGACCATCTGCGAGTTACTAGTCCACAAGCTGAGGCATAAGCGCCCGAGGACCACCAAGGAACTCCTCGACATCGCCACCAGCCATGCCTCAGGCGAGGAGCGGTCGGAGCAATTTTTGACCACCCCCGAGGCAAGGCGAAGCAGGATAAGGACGCCGACAGAGGTGCCTCCAACTGCTCCAAGAAGAACAGGAATAAGTAGCGACACAGAGACTCGCTCGTGGCCACTGTCGAGTGCAAGGGCAAAAAGGCACCTACCAAGGGCACCCCAGATCACTTTGAGAAGCTACTCGAGGGACTGTGCCCGAACCACGCTTACCCTATCAAGCATGCATACAAGGACTATTCCCTCATGAGGCGGTTCCTCTCTAGGGTTCCAACAAGGTGATCCAAAGAAGAAGCCTGACCCCTCAGTAGATGACACTGAGGGGAAGGAGGATGCCTTCTTGAAGACAACAGGTTGCCTCATGATCTTCAAAGGAATGGTGACTTATGACTCCAAGCGCCGCCAAAAGCTTGTGCACCATGAGGTCTACGTGGCCAAGCTAGCCACACCCGCTTTCCTTCGATGATCATGGTCCCCCATCACCTTCAACCAATTTGACCACCCAGAGAACATCCCGCATTCGGACATGTATTCACTCATGGTTGATCCGATCGTTGGCACAAAGCGGCTCACCAAAGTGCTAATGGACAGAGTTAGTGGCCTTAACATCATGTACACCAAGATGCTTGATGCCATGGGCATCAACGGGACACGCATCCTACTGACTAGAGCGCCCTACCACGTCATCGTGCTAGGAAAGCAGGCCAAACCCCTTGAGCAGATCGACCTGCCCGTCACCTTCAGAAATCCATCCAACTTTAGGATAGAGGTCCTCACCTTCAAGGTGGTTAGGTTCCATGGAACCTACCACACCATCCTAGGATGCCCATGCTATGCAAAGTTCATGGCCATCACCAACTACACATACCTCAAGCTTAAGATGTCGGGCCCGTGTGAGGTCATCACCATCGGCACCTCCTTCTAGCGCACTTACGAATGCGAGGTGGAGTGTTGCAAGCTTGCCACGGCGACCATCGCCTCTGAGGAGCTTGCGGCCATCAGGAGACCACCGATGAAGCACCTGACTCCAAGCGACCCACCAGGTCTTTTGAGCCCACGGAGGGCGCCAAGGAGGTCCCCGTCAACCCCAGCAACCCTAACGGCAAGGTGCTGCGCATCGGCACCGACCTCTCCACCAAATAGGAAAGTGTGCTCGTGGACTTCCTTTGCGCGAATAGTGATGTTTTCACATCAAAACCCTTGGATATGCCAAGAATTCCAAGGGAAGTCGCTGAGCATGCCTTGAGGATCAGGCCAGGCTCCAAGTCGATACAACAGCATCTCTACCTTTTCAACGAGGAGAAGCACAGGGTCATCGATGAGGAGATTACGAAGCTTTTGGCAGCTGGATTCATCAAGGAAGTGTATCATCCTAAGTGGTCAGCCAATCCTATTCTTGTAAAAAATAAGAGTGAAAAATGGAGACTATGTATTGATTATACTGGTCTCAATAAGGCATCTTCAAAGGATCTATTTCCTTTGCCACGTATAGACCAAGTAGTCGCCTCAACCTCGGGGTGCGAAACCCTCTGCTTCTTTGATGCATACTTTGGGTACCATCAGATCATGATGAAAGAGTCTAACCAGCTCATGACCTCTTTCATCACCCCGTTCAGATCATTCTGCTACGTTAGCATGCCGTTCGGTTTGAAAAACGCAAAAGCAACATACTAGTGATGTATGCTCAAATGTTTTGGTGATCTCATCGGAGAGATCATCGAGGCTTATGTGGATGACATCATAGTCAAGTCCAAAAGGTCAACCAGCTCGTGGCTGGCCTCATAAAAACCTTCATGAAACTTTGAGAGAACGGCATCAAACTCAACCTCGAAAAATGTGTTTTTGGGGTCTCGAGGGGCATGTTGCTCGGGTTCATCGTCTCTGAGTGCGACATCGAAGCCAACTCAGAGAAGATTACCGCCATCACTCGGATGGGCCTGATTCAGAACATAAAAGGGGTGCAGCAAATCATGAGATGCCTCATAGCTCTCAGTCGCTTCATATCGTGCCTCGGCAAACAAGGCCTCCCTCTCTATCATCTTTTGAAGAAAACCAACTGGTTCGTGTGGATGGCCGAGGCTCAGGAGGCGCTTGACATGGTCAAGGAGCTCTTGACAAAGGCCATGATCCTAGTCCCACCAGCCGAAAAGGAGCTGCTCCTGCTCTATATCGCAGCCACCACACAGGTGGTTAGCGCTGCTCTAGTTGTGGAGCGAGAAGAAGCAGGGCATGCTCTTAAGGTGCAACGCCCTATTTACTTTATCAGTGAAGTCTTAGCCGATTCCAACACTTGCTATCCATAAATCCAGAAGCTCTTGTACATAGTCCAAGTTGCCAAGAGAAAGCTACAACACTACTTTGAGTCACACCCTGTGACGGTGGTAACATCATTTCCTCTCGGTGAGGTGGTTTAGAACCATGATTCCACGGGGAGAATCGCTAAGTGGATGCTTGAGCTAATGGGTGAAGGCATCACGTACGCCCCACAGAATGCCATCAAGTCCCATGCACTAGCCGATTTCATCATGGAATGGACCAAGATCCAGATGTCGCTGATGCCCGTCGATCTAGAGTATTGGATGATGCACTTTGATGGGTCGCTAATGAAGAAAGGAGCTGGTGTGAGACTGGTCTTTGTCCCCCCCATAGAGTGCGCATGAAGTACATGGTTTGCCTTCATTTCCTGGCCTCTAACAGTGTGGCCGAGTATGAGGCGCTCATCAATGGATTGTGCATCGCCATTGAGCTGGGGATCTAGTGGCATGACATCAGGGGTGACTCAAAGCTTGTCATCGACCAAGTCATGAAGGAGTCAAGCTACCACAACCCTAGGATGGCCACGTACTGCCAAGAAGTTTGCAAGCTAGAGGACAAGTTTGACGGTCTCGTGCTCAACCACATCCCCCGATGGCTCAACAAGGCAGCCGACGAGCTAGCAAAGATGGCATCTGGCCAAGAGTCGGTCCCAATTGGCATCTTTGCCAGTGATCAGCACAAACCCTCGGTTTACTACAAAGAATCAAGATAGGCTAGCGATAAGTTGCTTGCCTTGGGCTCGAGGGATGGGCGATCATCGGCTCCTTCCGACCCCTTCGGCCTAGGATCAAGGGTTGGGGCCAGCAACACAGTGCCCACTCTAGGCTTGGGGGCTAGCCCCCCACCATCTCCATTTGACCCCAAGGTCATGGAGATCGACGAAGATCTAGTAGGGGAGTTCGATGAGGACCCAGCGGTAGGGTCTAACCCCTCACCTGATTAGAGGACCCCTTACCTCAATGCCTCATCTATGAGGTGCTCCCAACAGATAAGACAAAAGCTTGATGGCTCGCGCGCCATGCTAAGTCCTTCTTCACCATCGAGGGAGAGCTTTACAAGAAGAGTCACACCAAGGTCTTGCAGCGCTGCATCCCTATCGAACAAGGGAGGCAACTGCTAGAGGATATCCATGGCGGGACCTGTGGACACCACGCCGCGCCAAGGACCCTCATCAAAAACATGTTATGGTAGGGCTTCTACTGGCCAACCGCCATGGCTGAGGCTAAGAAGATCATATGCACCTATGAAGGGTGCCAGTACTATGCTCAGCAAACCCATTTGCCAGCCCAAGCGCTCTAGATGATCTCCATCACGTGGCCATTCATGGTCTGTGGGCTTGATCTGGTCAGGCCCCTCAAGAAGGCGCCTAAGGGCTACACACATCTGCTTGTCGCCATTGACAAGTTCTCAAAGTGGATAGAAGTGTGGCCGATCACCAAGATCGAATTCGAGTAAGCCATGCTCTTCTTCTGTGACATCATCCATCGATTTGGGATGTCAAACTCCATCATCACCGATAATAGCACACAGTTCATGGGGAAGAAATTCCTTAGGTTCGGCAACGAGTACCACATTCACATCGATTGGGGCACTATGGTGCACCCTCGCATGAACGGGCAGGTCGAGCACACAAACGACATGGTTTTGCAAATGATCAAGCCCAGGATCTTCAACAAGCTCAACAAGTTTGGTGGGTGATGGGTTGTGGAGCTTCCCATGGTACTATGGAGCCTAAGGATGACCGCTAGCCAGGCAACTGGCCACACACCTTTCTTCATGGTCTATTGCTCCAAGGCAGTCCTTTCGACCGATCTCTACTAAGGGGTGCCAAGGGTCATGATGTACAAGGAGATGGAGGCTAAGAAGTTCCTCGATGATGCCTTGGACCAACTCGATGAAGCCCACGACATTGCTCTCCTGTACTTGGCCAAGTACCAGCAAGCATTGCTCCAATACCACAGTCATCGGGTCAAGGGACGAGCCTTCAATGTCGGTGACCTTGTTCTCTACCTTGTCTAGAGCAACAAGGGTCATCACAAATTCACTCCACCATGGGTGGGGCCATACATCATCGTCAATGTCCTCAGGTCAGGCACCTACAAGCTCAATATCGCCGATGGCCAAGTCCTCACCAATGCTTGGAATATTGAGTAGCTACGTCACTTTTACCCCTAATTTTTTTCAAGTTGTTGGCATATCCATGTAAAATCATGTTTCTAAAATAAAATTCAATTTCCTCTATCAGTTTTGCAATGATCCCCACCATTTTTCATGACAACTGACCCTAGCAATGGCCGAGGGTCAGACATCACTCAGAGGCTGATAGGGGTATAAGTATATTTAGAAACACTTTTCTTATCCAACCTCTTCCTGTGTTGAGAACAAAAGCAAGGGTTATGGAAACCAATGCTGAGTAAAGCTGGGCAGACTGCAAAAAGCCCATGTCCTAGTGGCTACAGCACGTTTGCTCTCCATTGTAATCAGTGTTTGTCATCCGCACCTTGGGTTTTGTAGACTTAATGTTGCAAGGGATCAGGATCGCATCACACCTTTTCTACGTTAAAAAGGATTAACATTTAAATAACAAAAGTAGAAAACTTGTTTGAATCTTTACAAGTTTATGGCACCACGGGCCAAGTTCATCTAACTAAGCTAACCCTCTAGGGGAGAACTATGTCTTCTATCGAGCTTGATGGGTCCTACGCAAGGGGAGCCACCGTCGTCTCTATCTCTTCCAGCTCCCTACCTTCATTGCCGAGCACGTAGCGAAGGCTCATCGTGTAACACCCTAGGTGTTTGGCTCCCATATTTGCATTGCATTCCATAAGCATGAGCATCATTCATCTCATTTATGTCTTTGTTTTGCTTGCAACATGAGTATGCAACATACTCCAATATGCTTGTTTCATAATTTATTAGCTTACGAAATGTGACTGGTGCAACATGTAGATGCAACATGGGTGTATCATACTTTGAAACATGGCAATGTTGTTAGTATACCATGATAAGTGTAATTGCTGCAACAAGGGCTTGAAACATATGCAACATGGTAGTGCAACATTTTGTTGGAAATGTTTGTTTTGCTGGTTTCAACTTATGTGACATTTGGAATTGTATGTAACCAATGCGTAGAGTGGTTAATTATGTCCTATAACACCTTAGTCACACTTAGGATCATTAGTGGAACAATGTTCATGTTGACCAAAATGACCAAATTGCCCTCCTAAGTGATGTTGACCAAGTTTTGACCTCTAGAGTGCTTTTGTTTGACTGTTTAAAATGTCCAGCTTAGATATCTTGCATGGAGGTGCACCCTTAAACAAAGTTGTAGAGAAATTTATAGGGAACAAAAGTTTCAATATGGCCATCTCATTAAAATGACCAGAACACCCTTAAAAGTGGCCCACAAGTCAGTCAAGGGACTGTTTTGGGACTTAGCAAATTTGGCTAACTGAAATGCAGTAACAATTTCAAGGTACCCGTCTTTGGGACTTGTAACTCTCAAACCTGGCCGACCTAGCTCTAGATCTAATTGACAAATTTGTAGTACTCATATAGCTCTCCAACTTTTCCAATAACATCTTGACATGAATCGAGCTAGTTTGGGAGGTTAAGGTTCATGAAAATCGACTGTCAGTCACTACCTTTAACTGAATAGGGCGCTATTGATTCAGAGGAGCCGGCTTCAGTGGCTGACTGGCCTTAGGCCATTGCCGCCGCATGGACACATTGTGGTGGCCGTACGCCGACTGCGGCCCCACTGGTCAGTCCGCGACGCCCCTCAAGCCGCCATGGTACTCTACTGCTGCCCCCATTCCTTCCTCCCTCCTCGCTCTCCCTCCAGGCGGAAAACTGAGCCGCCATTGCTGCCCTTGCTCCGGTGAGCTCGCGCGCACTAACCACCGCACCACCGTCCACCAAATCTCACCCACCACTCTACCTTAGACCCCTCTACCTCCTCCACCTCTTAGTTGGGCCAATCGCGTGGAGGTAAGGGCGCATTGCCGCATCCACCACTGTCTGCCTCGGACGTTTCTTGCCGAGGTGCCACCATCGTCGTGGCCGTGCTTCTCTAGGGTCTCACCGCCTCCCTTCTTTGGTGTTTCAAGTCCACCTTGAGCCGCTGATGCTTCTGGGGCCGGCCGATAGGGCCATGCCGCCGTCTAGCTCACCGGAGCCGGCAAGCCACGCCCATAGGCCGCCATTACCATCGCCACCCACCATGGCTGCCACAATAGTGCCCTTAGGCTGCACCCCTATGTTCGCATGGTCAGGGTGAATGCATCGGTGCACTCGGCTTCGCCGAAATCGCCACCGACGGCGAGCTACGCTGTCGCCTTTGCCTCCCCTATCTCCTCTCTATCTGGCCTACGGGCCCTACTCGTCAGGCGCGCACGAGCGGGAGGCCGCCATGGGCCGCGCGGGCCGAGTGGGCCATGTTGGCCGGGCGAGCCACACGTGAAAGCGGGCCGTGCCGGGGTAGGAGGCCGGCCCAGTATCGAGTTAGGGTTTTCATTTTTTGTTTTTCTGGTATTATTTTCACAGATCTGATGCCATTTTGTAAATTCCATATCTCCAAATTGGTAGATTCATTTGAGGTGGTTCCAAGTTTGTTAGGATCTGTGTAAAGTGTAGTATTTAGGAAAAATATAAAATGTATACGTGTTATTCAAATTCTAGAAGAATTAAATAGAAACTTAAAAGGTGTTTTAAAATAGATGCAAACTTTTTAATTTGATAACTTGAGTTCTAGGGCTCCAAAAATTATAAAATTTGGTGAGTGTGCTGTTCTAGGTGTATTCTAGCTCTGGTAAAAATTTAAATGCTTTTTTCTTGAGTAGTTTTCAAGTTATGCCTTTGTCAATTTATAATAGGAGATACTTGAATGAATTTTCATAATTTTTCTATATGTCCAATAATTATGAAATTTTGTGGAGAGTGTCCCGGTACTTTAGGATTACTAGGAAAAATATTATTTCTATTGTTTCATACTTTTCAATAGGATTTATTATTTATGCTAGAATCAGCCCTGCTGGCTTGATAATTTTGTGTAGGGAGTTCCTCTTGGCAACATAGTCTGAAATTTTTACAGTAGTCTACTGATAGTGCATAAGGTCCACTCTAATTTTCGTAGATTTTTTTAATAGTTTATATATAGGTTTAATTTCCCACTTAATTAATTAATTTAATTAAGAAAGTGATTAAAATAAATGACTTGGGTTTGCATACCTTACTTACTGGTGGTTTTATGTCATGTGTGAACTAGTAGTGCCATTAGTTTGGTCATAAGGGCAGTTTGACACATGAGTAAATATTTAATTTTTACATTTCTAGGTTATCTGGACAGCTGGTAGCATTTCTAGGATTAGGCCTTGATAAAGGTGTTTGCTGGGAATCTTATGTATACCAAAGTTGTAGTAAACTTCTTAAACTAGCTTTTGTCAAAATTTGGTGGTATTCGGCCTAGTAGTTTAGGAGTTATAGCTGTTTGAATTTGCTGTCTAGAAATGGCTGCTCTCTGTTTGGAGAGGACAAATTTCTGGAATATTAAGATTTCGACTAGGTAAACTTGGGAATCAAGTCTTGATGTCTGAAAATGAATTGTAGAGCATTTTATAAGCTTCCCAGATTATCTTGTATCATATCATTTGGAATTGTAGATCTCCATTTATTGTTGAAAAACCAAGCTGTTGTCCAGATTTCTGTGTTGCTAAACTGGGGTAGGATTTTGGTAAGCTTAAGTAATGTTGCTCTTGTTGATTGTTTAGGTGTTAGGGACTTAACTGAGGAAGAGCAGCTATACATTAGGTTGTGTAGGCTTAGTAAGTACTTCTCTACCGGAGAAGAGTTTTACACATGTTGTTAAAGTAATTTGATTAGAGCGTTAAATGTGCTGCAGTTCACATTTGCATTCACCGAGCATGATGCATTCATTCGTATGCATCCATGAGATTTATCTATGCATCCATGCAATAGGTGTGCCAGAGGGGGTGACACTTTTGGAGTTCGAGGAAGCACCTCAGGAGGAGGAGCAGGAGCAGCCGAGGGAGCCCGAAGATCTAGCCGGCGAAGGAGCTCCCGAAGAAGAGCTACCTGAGTGCCCTGACCATCGCCCTTCGTCCTTTCTGAAAGGCAAGCCCCGGTGCATGCTGACCTAACTTTTGTAAATCTATCTTTGAGTACTTTTACTTGTTTATTGCATTAAGTTTTAGGAGTTGAGTGAAAACACTTGCTGCATTATATCTATCCTTGTTTAGATGTTGAACTTGAATCCCTATTTAAGTTTAGGCACGTGTTATTGCTTAGCCATGCTTAATGCGGTAGAAGTCGAGTGATTTCCGGTCATCCGTGAGCTTTAGGATGAAGTGGGTCACGATTGGCTATATTTTCTATTGTGGAAAAGAACCATGCTGAAAAATAAACTGAGACTGGACAGAAGTTCGATAGTGTAGCTGCAAGACACTTTACGTCTTGGGTCCAAAGCTATGCCCGTCTAAGTCATTTAAGGACCGATTCGCTGTACGTCCTTGAGTCATGTTGAACGCAGTCTAGCACTTAGTTGGCCGGATAAGCCGTTCCGACCGCGAAGTAAGGATGTGCTTAGGGACACTTCTGGCAGAGTGTTGTTGCCCTTGGGGATGCGGCATCAGTCGAACCTACGCTTTCCTGAACTGTACCAAAGGTGACTTGTGCGATCCTAGCTCAGGGCCTGTGCAGTGAGTGTTAGAAATACCCTCCAGCTAGATAGGAACTCAATTCAAATCGTCGTCGCTCCTGATTAATGAGCACTTGACTTGAGCAACGGCAATGTAGATCCAATTAATTAAACAGATGGTTAATTGGATGATGATTTAAGTGTTGCCTCAATTTATACCTGCTATGGTTATTATTATTTGCTTAATAATCAGATGATTGTTTAGAACAGGTGCTAAGATAGATGATAGGTTAATGCTAAAAGTCACTGCTAGCATAGGTTAAAAGAGTTACTTTTACTTATGCATTTCTGCAAATAAACTATCAGCCAGCTCCACTTGAGAAAAGCCTTGCATGATCCTTGGTGTCCTTTTATTTATGTTTCGATGGGTAAGTCTAGCTAAGTACATTCCTGCACTTAAGGTTCATTCCCTCCTGTTGCAGATGACATACTTTATTAGGGCTTCTGCAAGAGCTGCCTCCACCCGGCGGGTGATAAGGACTAGATCACTTGGGCATGATCGTCTTTTAGTCTACTTTCATTAATGCTTTTGCGGGATGGTGATCTATAAGACTGGCAATCATATTTGGACTAAGTGTGTGTTTAAATTATGCTTCCGCTACTTTTCGAACTTGGTTTGTAATAATTGTGACTCTGTGGTGTTGTAAGCTTATCTCTGAACTACTTGTGAAATGTAACGTGTGATGCGTTTATGTTGAATGATGCAATCTTGGTTGTAATTGGGTTGGTTTGAAATCCTTCGTGATTTTGATTGACTACCGGAATTATATGGGCTCAAGTTCGAAAATTTGAGTGCTTCGGTGCTTGTTTTTGGACTTGTGCTCTTATAATTTGGACGGTTCTGTTACACATCATACCTAGGTCGAGCAATCACAAAGGACTAGAGGATGCTAGCATGGAGAGCGTTCCTCTCGAGCGCATGCACCCGAGCCATGATCTCAATTATACAAGCCACCAGCGAACTGGTCCCCTCCGTCTGCACCACCTCGAGGTCATCACAAATGACCCCGATGGCAACACGCAGCATACCATGCTCATCGTTCTCTGTTTGGAGATTCTTCTTTGTCTTGGCGAGCTTCGTCTCTAGGCCCCGCATCTTTGCCCTACCCAAGACAGGTCTACAGCAAGCCTGACGAAGACGTTCTTGGCTTCCAACTTCTGGGTCCTCTCCCTTCTGAGCTCATCTTCGAGGGAGCCAACCCACTACTGGGCATCATCGCGCTCCCGGTAGGCCGCACCATGCTCCTCGCGAGTCGTGTTGCGCTAAGAGCGGAGCCTCTCCATGGTCTAGAGCAACCCATCCCGCTCCTAGCACAGCTGCTCGATCATTGCGACATCCTAGCGCATCCTCATCTCTAAGGCCGCGAGCCTCCCCTCAACCACCAGCTTCAGGTCCCTCTCCTTCTCAAGCCCACCTAGGAGGTCAAGGATCCACTGGCGGTCTTCAGCGTCCCTCTTAAGCAGCTCATCCCACTCCTTCTTGACCCGCGTAGCTTCCTCATTGTATTTGCGTGACCTCTCCAATAGATCCATGAACATCTTCTCAGTCTCATCGGCATGTCAACAGGCCTTTGCCTCTCAGATCCAAAGGTTAGCTGCCTCCTTGGCAAGGGAAGTCCGCTCGGCCACCCTCTGTTGGGTAGTGGTAAGCTGCGTGATCACCTCCCCAGTAGCCGCGCTGAAAGCCCAAGTTTGGTTTTGGAAATTGAGTGACACCAAAGTTGCTAATGTTATGTGATCAAGTGTGATTAAGCAAGGCATAAGCAACATGTGATGGAGGTGGAAATGGCATGGAGAGATGGCCAAAAGACCACATGATTTGGTGCATTAAATGATGAGCAAGATCATGAAGTAATGCACATAAAATGATGGACTTGATGATCAAGTGGAGGAGAAGGATCTAAGAGCGCAAGGCAAAAGTATAATCATAGGGTTTTCCTTTTGCCGGTCTAAGATGAGTAGAGAAGTGATTGACTGGGTTTAGGATACATAGCCAACTATCAAGAAGGGCAATCACGGTTAGCTCGGGAATGAAGTGCCACTAGATCAATGTCTTGAGCATATGCATTAGGATCTAGTTGAGAGTTAACATAACGCCTTGAAAAATGACTGTGAAAATGCTAACACACATGCACATGGTGATATACACATGGTGGTGTTAGCACTTTTGCGAAGGCAGTGGATATACACATGGTGGTGTTATCATAATGCCTGAATCCCGCCGAGCTTTCGAGGAAATGAAATGCCTATTTTCCATTGCGCCAGAGGCAAGAAAAGGTGGCGATAGTCCGAAGTGTTTCTCTCTGAAAAACTCCAACCGGATGCTTAACCGGACGCGGTCCCAGTTTGACCGGACGCGTCTGGTTAGTTCAATGCGGCTCGGGCACTAGGGTTTGCAACTGACACGTCCGGTCCCTCACGGAACCAGAGCGTCTGGTCAGGCACCTAGAGGAGCAGGGCATGGCGAGGGGTTAATCGGACGCGCGGCGCATCCGATCACATGCGATCGGACACGTCCGGTCACGGTGGGAGCTCTCTGGACTCCAACCGGACGCCAGGTGCAGCGCGTCCGGTCAAACGGTGAAGCGCGTCCGGTCATGGTAATGGCTCTCTGTAACGCATGCTATTACTGTTTGTCCTGTAGTGACCGGATGCGTCCGGTCACCCTGACCGGTGCGTCCGATCATCACGTTTTTCACTGTGACGTCTTGTAACGGCTACCTACGTACCCCTTCGCTATAAATAGAAGATGACCGGGGTTTGAGGGATCTCTAACATTCTTGCTGACCTTGAGATATCATTTGAGCTAGAGAACAACCCCTCTACTCATCTCTTTGCTTTGTTGCACATCTTGAGTGAGATTGAGTGACATTCAAGTGCATTTCTTGAGAGTTGCATTCTAGAGGCACTTGATCTTTGAGTTGCTATGGATTTCTTGTTACTCTTCCGTGTTTCCCAATGCGGTAGACGGCTTGGAGCAGCAAAGGTGATTGAGCTCGCAATTGGGGATTGTTGGAGCCATCACCAATCACCAAGTGTTGTAAAGGGTTCTTGATCCTTCCCTGCGGGAGTTCGCAAATTGGATACTCTAGTGGAGCTCATGGCTTGGAGGATCCCCATCTTGTGTGCGGTTGTGTGGCACCCGCCAAGGGCTCAACTCTTGATAGTCGATTAGCTCGCGAACCAACAAGTGGGTGTATCACCACAACGAGGAGTAGCTTGCCGGGAAGCAAGTGAACCTCAGGATAAATTCTTGTGTCGTTCTCTTCCCGAGGATTTCTCTTGTGTGATTGATTGATTGATTGGTTCTTCTCTTCTCTACACGGTGGTATAATCACTCGAAGCTCTTCTCCCGCGTTACTCCTTTTATCTAGCTTGTAGTTGTTGTTGTGTTTAGTGGATAGCCTTATACTCGACTTGTGTAGGTGGCTTGCTTATTTAGTTAGAGCTAGTGCATTTTGCTTCGCCACCTTTTATACTAACACTTGTGGTTAAGTAATTATTGTAGAAGTTTTAATTAGGCTATTCACCCCCCCTCTAGCCTATTTGGACCTTACAAGTGGTATCAGAGCCTAGGCACCATTTATTTAAGGCTTAACAACCTACGGTGAAGAAGAAATGACTCAATTAAGTTTACACATCAACAACACCAAGAAGGCACCTCACTTTGATGGCATAAATTATGCTCATTAAAAGGTTAAGATGACCGCACACCTCAAGTCCATCAATAGAGAAGTGTGGAAGGTCACCGAAACCAAATTTGAGGTTGCTAATCCAGAAGCACCAACACCAGTTGAAGAGAAGAAGCTTCAATGCAATGACATTGCTATTAGTGCTCTTCATGAAGTGCTTGATGACAAAACATTTGAGCAAGTGAAAAACATAGAAGTTGCACATGATGCTTGGGCAAAGCTTGAAGAAACATTTGAAGGCACCGAAGGCACCAAGACTGCCAAAGCTTACATTCTCCAAGAAAAAGTTCTCTAGCTTCAAGATGCAAGAAGATGAGAGTGTACCGGAGATGTTTCATAGGTTGCAAGTCATTGTAAATGAGCTCAAGGCACTTGGAGAAGAAGTGAAAGACAATCAATTCTTTATGAAGTTCTTGAGAAGCCTACCTAAGAGATTTGACACATTGATGACCGTGCTTGTGAGGACAACCTTGAAAGATTGAACACCTCAACAAGTATTCCAAGAAGTGATGATCGATGACTCATATAGAGAAGATGATGAGAAGGAGGAGTTGGTCAAGAAGAAGAAAAAAGAAAGTGAGAAGAAGGATGATGAGAAGAAGAAGAGTGTGGCATTCAAAGCCACCACATCCAAGGGCAAGTCCAAGATTGAATCATCAAGTGATGAAGACTCAAGCTCTTGTGATAGTGATGACATTGATGAGAAGATGGCTCTCTTTATCAAGCAATTTGGCAAATTCATGAAGAAGAAAGGTTATCATGCAAGGAGGAGGAAGAACTCATCCAAGAAGAATGAGCAAACTATGATATGCTTTAGATGTCATAGCAAGGACCATCTCATCATCAAATGTCCTTATGATAGTGATGATAAAGATGCTATCAAGAAGGAGAGGAAGAAGCAAAAGAAGAAGCAAGAAAAGGAGCTCTCATAAGAAGAAGAATGATTCTCATGTTGCTACATGGGATAGTGATGATTCCTCAAGTGATGATGAGAACTACAAGAAGAAGGGGCATGCTAGCATTGCTATTCAAGAGAAGAGCTCCATATTTGACACTCCATTATGCTTCATGGCTAAGGCCACTAAGGTATCATCCGACAATGAGAGTGATCATGATAGTGCTAGTGATAGTGATAGTGATAGTGATGATGATGATCTAACTAAAAATGAACTAATCACTATGCTAGAAGATTGCACTCAACATTTTAAAGAATCTAGAAAAGAGTGCAAGGGCTTGCTTAAGGATAAGAAAAACCTTATGCAAGAACTTGATGAGCTTAGGGCATCTTATGAGAGTCTAAAAGTAGACCATAATAAGCTTCAAAAGTCTCACTCTAAGATTGAAGAAGCTCACTCCTCTCTAGTTGAAAATGTGAAAACATGCCAACTAATGTTGAGAAAACTAAAACTTGTAACATAGGCATATCATGTGATATAATTGATGAATCTTTTCATAAGCCTATTATTGTTGCTCCCACTAACCCTTCATGTAGCATATCCACATCATCCTCATCTAGTAGTGATGGTTTCACTTGTGACTCCACACTTATAGTTGAGAATGAAAATCTCAAGAAGGAGGTAAAAGAGCTCAATCACACCTTAGCTAAGGCTTATGGTGGTGAGGACTGCTTGCTTATGTGCTTGGGTAGCCAAAGAGCTTCTCTCTATAAAGAGGGATTGGGCTATAACCCCAAGAAAGGCAAGGTTGCTTTTGCTCCTCACAAGACTCGTTTTCTAAAAAACAATGGTAGCTATTGCAAAAGTTGCAAGCAAGTTGGTCACATAGAGCAACATTGCATGAACAAGAAATCTAATGCTAATGTATCCTCAATTAAGTTTGATTCTTTCTATATGCTTACCAAGGGTACTAATGGTGTTCATGCTAAGTTCATTGGTACACCATGGATGGGCTTAAAGAAGAAAGCCATTTGGGTACCAAAGAGCTTGGTCACTAACCTTGGAGGACCCAAACAAGTTTGGGTACCTAAAAAGAATTGATCTTGTCTTGTAGGTTAATTACAAAGCCGGAGGAAGGCATTGGATGCTTGATAGTGGGTGCACTCAACATATGATCGGGGATTCATGTATGTTCAAATCAATTGATACAAGTCAAAATGGTGGTTTTGATGCTATCACTTTCGGCAACAATAAGAAAGCTAAGGTCAAGGGCTTGGTAAAATTGCTATCTCAAATGACATGAGCATATCAAATGTATTGCTAGTTGAGAGCTTGGATTTCAATCTTTTGTCGGTGGCACAACTTTGTGATCTTGGCTTCAAGTGCATATTTGGTAGTGATGATGTTGAAGTCATTAGTGTTGATGGATCAAATTTGATATTCAAAGGATTTAGACATGGTAGCTTACACTTGGTTGACCTCAATGATAGTAAGACACAATTAACATCATGCTTGCTTAGTAAATCTAGTATGGGATGGTTGTGGCATAGAAGGCTTGGTCATGTTGGAATGAAACAATTGAACAAACTTTTCAAGCATGACTTAGTTAGAGGCTTGAAGGATGTCACCTTTGAGAAAGATAAACCTTGTAGTGCTTGTCAAGCCGGTAAACAAGTTGGAAATGCACATCCTAGCAAGAGTGAAATGAGCACATCAAAGGCATTTGAGTTATTACACATGGACTTGTTTGGGATAACAACATAAACTAGCATTGGTGGCAACAAGTATGATTTTGTGATTGTTGATGACTACACTAGATACACTTGGGTGTTCTTTCTCTATGACAAGAGTGATGTTTATGATCTATTCAAGTCTTTTATCAAGAGAGTGCAAAATGAGTTTGAGACAACTATCAAGAAGATTAGAAGTGATAATGAAAGTGAGTTCAAGAACACAAGAATTGAGGATTTGTGTGATGATCTTGGTATTGGACATCAATTCTCTCTAACATACACACCTCAATCCAATGGTGTAGTTGAAAAGAAAAATAGAACCTTGATTGATATGGCTAGATCAATGCTAAGTGAATACAATGTTAGTCATTCATTTTGGAGTGAAGCCATCAACACGACATGCTATTGTAGCAACCGGTCTATTGCCATGGAAAGCTTGGGAAGACACCATATGAGCTATTGAATGGAAGAAATCCCAACATTGCATACTTTAGAGTGTTTGGTTGCAAATGCTATATTCTCAAGAAAGGCACTAGATTGAGCAAGTTTGAAAAGAAATGTGATGAAGGGTTCTTACTCGGTTATTCTACCACAAGCAAAGCATATAGAGTTTGGAATCTCACAAATGGCCCCTTGGAAGAAGTTCATGATGTTGAGTTTGATGAAACCCAAGGATCTTAAAATGAAGATCAAAACCTTGATGATGTAAGAGGAGATCAATTGTCAAATGCAATGAAGAACATGGACATTGGTGATATAAGGCCGAGGCAAGATGATGATGATGGTGACATACATATGATTAATCAAGATGTGCAAATTGATACAAATTAAGCAAGCTCAAGTGCTACTCATGATGAAGCTCAAGTTCAAGGTCAAACAAGTGGAAGCAATCAACTCCTAATACTCCAACCTACTAGCATTGCAAGAGATCATCCATTGGACCAAATCATTGGTGGAATTCAAAGTGGTGTTCAAACTAGATCAAGATTAGCATCCTTTTGTCAGCATTACTCATTTGTGTCTCTTGAAGAACCTAAGAAAATAGAAGATGCATTGTAAGATTCCGATTGGGTAAATGCCATGCATGAAGAGCTAAACAACTTCACTAGAAATCAAGTTTGGGAACTTGTTGAAAGGCCGAAGAACTACAATGTGATTGGTACTAAGTGGGTCTTTAGAAACAAACAAGATCAAGATGGTTTACTTGTGAGAAACAAAGCAAGATTGGTAGCACAAGGTTACACAAAAGTTAAAGGTCTTGACTTTGGTGAGACATATGCACCGGTTGCAAGATTGGAGGCAATTAGAATCTTATTAGCATACGCTTGTGCACACAACATCAAGCTCTATCAAATGGATATCAAAAGTACATTTCTCAATGGCTACATCAATGAAGAAGTTTATGTTGAACAACCTCCCGGTTTTGAAGATGACAAGAAACTCAACCATGTGTACAAGCTAAAGAAGGCATTGTATGGTTTGAAGCAAGCACCTAGAGCATGGTATGAGAGATTGAGGGACTTTCTTCTCTCTAAAGGGTTCTGTAACACCCCAGGTGTTTGCCTTCCTTAAGTGCATTGCATTTCATAAGCATTAACATTAATCATCTAATTCCAGAGTGTGAGCATCATTCATTTCATGCATGAGCTTATAATATGTGAAACATGCTTTCGAAACATTACAACATGTGTTTATATTTCATGTGAATTATGAAGTGAGTAGTGCAACACCCAAGTGCCACATGTGCAACTTCCTTTTGAGACATGCCAACCACTTTAGTGTAACATAATGAGCAAGTGCTATGCAACACACTCATGCAACATGTGCAACATGAGCTTGCAACATTTGGGTGAAATGTTGATTTGTTTGTTTCAAAGTATGTGACACTAGGAATTTTGTGCAACCAATGTGTAGAGTGGCTAATTAGGTCTTATAACACCTTAATTACATTTAGGGTAAGTAGTGGAGCAATGTTCATGTTGACCAAAATTACCAAATTGCCCTTCCAAATGTTGTTGACTAAGTTTGGACCCCTAGAGTGATCTGGTTTGACCAATTAAAAAGTCCAGCTTAGTAATCTTGCATGGAGGAGCAACCTTAAGCAAAGTTGTAGCGAATTTCATGAGGAACAAAAGTTCTAATATGGCCATCTCATGAAAATGACCAGAACATGCTAAAAAATGACCCACAAGTTAGCTTGAGTGGCGATCAACACTTAGAAAAATTCTAAGTCTGGAAATTGGACTTTTCAGTTTCACTGTACCTCACTTTGACAACTTGTAACTCACAAACTAGGCCGAACCAGTCCTTGAGCCAATTGACAAAGTTGTAGTCCTCATGTAGCTCTACCATTTTGGTATTATCAGCTTTGGCTAAATCGAGCTGGTTTAGGAGATAATCGGTGTTAAACTTGCTCTGTCAGTCACCATTCCGGACACCGATTTAGTCAAACGGGTGATGTTTAGTGAGCATCGTGGCCGACCGGCCGCAGGGCCGTGCTGCCATGTGGGCGCGCGGTGGCGACCGTACGCTGGTCGGGGGCCCACCCATCAGGCCGTGAGGGCTTCAAGGGCGCCACGACGCCACACTCCACCTCACTCGCGCCTCTGTCTCCTCTCTCACTCTCTCCATGCTCAAGCGGAGAGAACCGAGCCGCCATTGCCGCTCTTGCTCTGACGAGCTCGCGTGCGTTTTCCACCACACCACCGCGCCTCAAGTTCGGCCAACAGCTACACCTTGAGCCCCTCTACCCACTCGTCCCGTCCCTACCCTCTGATGCACCTCGGTAAGGATGAATCGCCAGTTTCGCCACTACCAGACCTCGTCGGCGTTCTTCCACGCAGCGGCTCACCGTGGCTAGGGTCTTCGGTGCTTCCACAGCGAGCACTAGTGGGTGCATTAGGACTGGGGTAGTGCGGGGATGCTCACCGTGGGTCTAGAAAAGGGTCTCGAGGTCATCGCTGGCGAGGAGCACCACCACTGCTCCGCCAGTCTGCCATGCCCGCCACCATCCCTCATAGCCGCAACAATTGCTCCAATTAGTGGCACCTCTAGGTGCGCAAGGAAGATGTGAACGTGCATGTGCCCTTGGTCTCGCCGGAGCTGCCGCCGGCGGCGAGTTCACCGTCGACCATTTTCTCCCCCGCCTTTGTCTCGCTAACCAGTGGGACCCACTCGTCAGAGCGCGTGCGTGGGCGGGAGGCCATCGCGGGTCGCGTGTGTTGTGGGCCATGTCGCTCAGGCGTGCTGCGCGAGTCTTGGGCCGTGCTGGCGGGTCGGCTGACCCAGTGGTTCCTTTTTTATTTGTTTGAAATTTCAGTTTCTTTATTATTCCATAGATTTGAATAATGTTGTGATTTTCATATTTAGGGTTTGGTAGATTCAAAAATTGTGATCCAAATTTTGTTGGGCTCCAAATAAAGTGTAGGATCTAGGAAAAATATCAAATGCTTATGTGGTATTTAATTTCTAGAATAATTAATTAGGGTTTTGAAATGTGTTTTTAATTGCATGCAAACTTGTTTAAATCATATCTTGAGCTTCTGTGTTCCAAAAATTATGAAATTTGGTGAGTATGTTATCTTATATATATACTAGCTCTGGTAAACGTTTGGATCCTATTGCTTGAGTAGTTTTCAAGTTATGATGTTATCATTTTATATTAAGAGATACTTGAATGAATTTTCATAATTGTTCTATAGTTCCAGTAAAGGTAAAATTTTGGGAGTGTTGTTCTTGGGGTAGAATGATACTAGGAAAAATATGAAATCTGTTGTTTGACACTTTTCAATAGGGTTTCCTATTTTTGCAAAAATTAGCCTTTTTGGCTTGTGAATTTTGTGTAGGGAGTTTCTGTCAATAACTTTAGTTCCAATTTTTACAGTAGCCTCCTAGTTGGCTAGAGAGCCTCATGTAATTTTTATAGAATTTTCTAAGCAGTATGAATATAAGTTTAATTTCCCACTTAATTAATTAAGTAAATTAAGAAAAGGGGTTAAAATAAATGTTCTGGGTTGACACACTTTACTTTCTAGTGTTTTCATGACATGAGTGAACTAGTGGTATCATTGGTTTGGTCATAGGGGAAGTTTTACGCATGAATAAATATTTAAATTTTACATTTCTAGGTTCTCTAGACAGCTGGTAGCAATTTTGGATTTGAACTTTGATAAAATTGTTTACTGGGAAACTTGTGAATACCAAAGTGGTAGTAAACTGGTTAAATTAGCTTGTGTCAAAATTTAATGGCATTTGGCCTAGTAGTCTAGGAGTTATAGCTATTTATAGTGGCTATCTAGAAATGACTGCTCTCTATTTGGAGAACACAGATTTCTGGAACTTTGGAATTTAGACTAGGTAAACTTTGGAATTAAGTGTGGAGGTCTGAAAATGAATTGTAGGGTATTTTATAAGATTTCCAGATTGTCTTTTATCATGCCTTTAGGATTTGGGAATCTCCATTTGTAATAAGAATACGTAGCTGCTGTCCAGATTATGTTGTTACGATATCTGATAAGTTGTTGTTGGTAACCTAAGTGATATTGTTCTTATGATTTCTAGGTGTTAGGGCCTTAATTGAAGAGGAACATTTGTACATTAGGTTGTGTAGATTAGGTAAGTACTTCTCCACCGGAGAAGAGATTTGCATGTAATATTGAAGTAACATGAATAGAATAATTAAATTGCTGCAATGCATTCCATTCCGAGCATATTGCATTCATTATGCATCCATGAGATTTATTGTGCATTCATGCAATAGGTGTACCGGAGGGGGTGACACTCCTTGAGTTCGAGGGAACGATTCCGGAGGAGGACCAGGAGCAGCCGAGGGAGCCCGAGGATCCAGCCGGCGAAGGAGTGCCCGCAGACGACCTACCTAAGTGCCCGGATCACCGCCCGTCCTCTTTTCTGAAAGGCAAGCCCCGGTGCATGCTGAGCTAATTGTTTTAAATATAAATCTTGAGTACCTTTACTTGTTTACTGCATTAAGTTGTAGGAGTTGTATGGAAACACTTGTTGCATTACACCTGTCCTTGTCCAGATATCATACTTAAACCCTAAATTAGGTTTAGGCCCGTGTTAATGCTTAGCCCTGCTTAGTCTGGTAGAAGTCAGGTGATTTTCGGTCATCCGCGAGATATAGGAATGGGTCACGAGTGGCTATGTTGGCTATCGTGGATGGAACCATGCCTAAAAATGAATTTGAGACTAGGCGGGAGTTCGATAGTGTAGCTGCAAGACACTTCACGTCTTGGGTGCGGAGCTATGCCCGTCTGAGTCGTTTAAGGACCGATTCGATGTACGTCCTTGAGTCATGTTGAACACAGTCTAACACTTAGTTGGCCGGATAAGTCATTCCGACCGCGAAGCCGAGTAATTCGGTTTAGGTCGGGAGTCAAATGGTAGGTTGCATCTTGGAGGAGAGCAACGTTGTGCTTGGGGACATTAGCATGAGAGCAAGGGGGGTTAGAGTCCCTAGCACCTGGCAGAGTGTCACCCTTGGGGATGTGGCATCATTCGAACCCGTGACTCCTAAATCGTACGAAAGGTGGCTTGTGCGACCCTGGCAGGGGCCTGCGCGGTGAGTGTTAGAAATACCCCTCCAGCTAGATAGGAATTCGATTCGAATCGCCGTCGCTCCCGGTTAGTGAGCACTTGACTTGAGCAGCGGCAACGTAGATCTCATTAAAGTGAACAGATGGTTAAGCAAATGATATAATGTTGCCGCAAATTTATACCTGCTACGGATATAATAATATTGTTGTTTGTTTATACTCAAGTGAATATTTAGTACAGGTGCTAAGATAGATGACAGGTTAATGATAAAAATAAATGCTAGTACAGGTTAAAAGAGTTTAAATTACTTATGCTTTTCCGTAAAGGTAATGTCAGCTAGCTCCACTTAGAAAGCCTTGCATTATCCTTGGTGTCTCTTATTTTCCATTTCGACGGGTAAGTCTAGCTGAGTACATTCCCGTACTTAGGGTTTATTCCCTCCTGTTGCAGATGACATGCTTTATCAGGGCTTCTGCAAGACCTGCCTCCACCCCGCGGGTGATGAGGACTAGATCACTCGGGCGTGATCGTCTGTTAGTTCCTTTCCTTAATGCTTTTGTGGGATGGTGATCTGTAATACTGACAGTAGTATGTGAACTAATGCGTGTGTTATGCTTCCGCTACTTTATGAACTTGGTTTGTAATAATTTGTGACTCCGTGTGTTATAAGAGAACTTCCGCTCTACTTGCAAAATGTAACGTGTGATGTGTATGTTGAATGATGCAATCTTGGTTGTAAAAGAGTTGGTTTGAAATCCTTCGTGGTTTCGATTGACTACCAGGATTATATGGGCTCAAGTTCGAAAATTTGAGCGTTTCGGCGCTTGTTTTTGTACTTGTGCTCTTATAATTTGGTCGGTTCTAGTATAGGTTCAAGATGGGAAATGTTGACACCACTCTCTTCACCAAGAAGCTTGGAAATGACTTATTTCTGTTACAAATCTATGTTGATGATATTATTTTTGGATCAACAAATCAAGACTTTTGTGAAGAGTTTGGAAAAATGATGGCAAATGAGTTTCAAATGTCTATGATTGGAGAGCTTAGTTACTTCCTTGGACTTCAAATCAAGCAAATGAAGAATGGCACTTTTGTAAGTCAAGGCAAGTACATCAAGGACATGATCAAGAAGTTTGGATTGCAAGATGCTAAGTCAATGAGTACACCAATGGGCACAAGTGATCAATTGGGTGTTGATGCTAGTGGCAACATGGTAGATCAAAAGCAATACTGGTCTATGATTGGATGTTTACTCTATGTCACCGCTTCTAGGCTGGATGTGGTGTTTAGTGTGTGCAAGTGTGCAAGAATCAAGCTTCACCTAGAGAAAGTCACTTGAAAGCAACCAAGAGAATATTGAGATATCTTAAGGGCACTCATGATGTTGGACTATGGTATCCCAAGGGATCAAACTTTGAGTTGATTGGATATTTGGACTCTGACTATGGTGGATGCAAGATTGATAGAATGAGCACAAGTGGCACTTGTCAATTACTAGGAAGGTCTCTTGTTTCATGGTCATCAAAGAAACAAAATAGTGTCACACTATCTACCGCTGAGGCTGAATATATTAGTGTCGGTAGTTGTTGAGCACAATTGCTTTGGATGAAGGCCACCTTGAATGACTTTGGAATCAAATTCAAGAATGTGCCATTGTTTTGTGACAATGAAAGTGCTATCAAGATGACTCAAAATCCAGTTCAACATTCAAGAACAAAGCACATTGACATAAGGCATCACTTCATAAGAGACCATCAACAAAAGGGTGATATTAGCATTGAAAGCATTGGCACCAAAGATCAATTAGCCGACATATTCACAAAGCCACTTGATGAGAAAAGATTTTACAAGTTGAAGAATGAATTGAACATACTTGACTTCTCCAACTTGAAATGAGTGCACCCCCACATTCTTATATGACATGCCTCCCCTTCAACAATGCAAGGTAAAGTTATTTAGCATACCATTCAAACTTTGCTAAGGACATGGTTAGAACATATAGACATATTTGCATGACAAATAGGCTCATTCATGAAAATTAAATGATTTCGATGTATATATGATACCACTATTGCTTCTATGTTTGTTTGATCTAGTGGTAGCATATAACATGTTTGTGGTCTTGCAAACCTAGTGTTGAATCTAGAAAATGAGCTCATGATGTGTAATTCAACATGGCCAAGATAACCCTTATACTTTATGAGGTGTGAAGAAGCTTGTCCTTGATCAAACCAAATTACATATTCTAGGCAAGTGTTCTAGATTGAACCATTTTGGACTCCCTCATATTGATTGACTTAACTCTCACTAAAATTGGCACCTTTTTGGTGATTGTTGATAAAGGGGGAGAGAAAAGTCACAAAGATAAAAAGTTAAGTCGCAAAGGGGGAGAAGTAAGTCACAAAGGTATAGTAAGGGGGAGAAAGATATAGTAAGGGGGAGAGAAAGCAAAAGATATGACATTGGAAAGGGATCAATTAAAATTGAGCACACGAGTAGGGGGAGCAAGCTCATGAATCATTTGTTGCATTTATATGTGCATTAACATGATGATGTGTTGCATTGCAAATTTAAATTTGATATTCATGCTTGTGTGGTGAATGCTAGAAATAGAACTTGAATGATGATTTGTTGAGAGTAGCTTTACAAGTGGTATCTAGACACCTTTGCTTATAATGTTGATCTCACGAGGTATTTTAGTGTTTGTGATCTTTACAAGTGATGTATTACAAGTGGTGTCTAGCTACATTGATGCTAAGGATGGTATATAAAGGCAACTCTGAATGGTATCATGCTTCAAAGGTCCATTCTATATATCTTAGCATCAATTTGATAGTAGTAACTCTCCCAAAATTCAAATCCATACATATGTGCACAATTGAACCAAACTCATGGAAGCACATATGTAGGGGGAGCTAATACTATCGAAATTGAAAACTGATTTCATTTCATATCTTTGTGATGGTTGTCATCAATTACCAAAAAGGGGGAGATTGAAAGCCCAAGTTTGGTTTTGGAAATTGAGTGACACCAAAGTTGCTAATGTTATGTGATCAAGTGTGATTAAGCAAGGCATAAGCAACATGTGATGGAGGTGGAAATGATATGGAGAGATGGCCAAAAGACCACATGATTTGGTGCATGAAATGATGAGCAAGATCATGAAGTAATGCACATAAAATGATGGACTTGATGATCAAGTGAAGGAGAAGGATCTAAGAGCGCAAGGCAAAGGTATAACCATAGGGTTTTCCTTTTGCCGGTCTAAGATGAGTAGAGAAGTGATTGACCAGGTTTAGGATACATAGCCGACTATCAAGAGGGGCAATCACGGTTAGCTCGGGAATCAAGTGCCACTAGATCAATGTCTTGAGCATATGCATTAGGATCTAGTTGAGAGTTAACATAACACCTTGAAAATGACTGTGAACATGCTAACACACATGCACATGGTGATATACACATGGTGGTGTTAGCACTTTTGTGAAGGCAGAGGAAATGAAATGCCTATTCTCCATTGCGCCAGAGGCAAGAAAAGGTGGTGATAGTCTGAAGTGTTTCTCTCTGAAAAACTCCAACTGGACACAGTCCCGATTTGACCGGATGCGTCCGATCAGTTCAACGCGGCTCGGGCACTGGGTTTTGCAACCGGCGCGTCTGGTCCCTAACAGAACCGGAGCGTCTAGTCGGGCATCCAGAGGAGCAGGGTGTGGTGAGGGGCTGATCGGACGCGTGGCGCGTCCGGTCACATGCGATCAGACGTGTCCGGTCGCGGTGGGAGCTCTCTGGACTCCGATCAGATGCCGGATGCAGCGCGTCCGATCAAACGGTGAAGCGCGTCCGGTCACGGCAATGGCTCTCTCTGACGCACGCTGTTACTATTTGTCCTGTAGTGACCGGACATGTCCGGTCACCCTGACCTGTGCGTCTGGTCATCACATTTTTCACTACGACGTCTTATAACGGCTAGCTATGTACCCCTTCGCTATAAATAGAAGATGACTAGGGTTTGGGGGGATCTCTTGCATTCTTGCTGACCTTGAGATATCCTTTGAGCTAGAGAACAACCCCTCCACTCATTCTTTGCTTGGTTGCACATCTTGAGTGAGATTGAGTGAGATTCAAGTGCATTTCTTGAGAGTTACATTCAAGAGGCACTTGATCTTCGAGTTGCTGTGGATTTCTTGTTACTCTTCCGTGTTTCCCGACGTGGTAGACGGCTTGGAGCAGCGGAGGTGATTGAGCTTGCAATTGGAGATTGTTGGAGCCCGCACCAAGTGTTGTAAAGGGTTCTTGATCCTTCCCCGCAGGAGTTCACAAATTGGATACTCTAGTGGAGCTCGTGGCTTGGAGGATCCTCATCTTGTGTGCGGTTGTGCGGCGCCCACCGAGGGCTCGACTCTTGATTGTCGATTAGCTCGCGAACCAAGAAGTGGGTATATGGCCACAACGGGGAGTAGCTTGCCGGGAAGCAAGTGAACCTCAGGATAAATTCTTATGTCATTCTCTTCCCGAGGATTTCTCTTGTGTGATTGATTGATTGGTTCTTCTCTTCTCTACATGGCAGTATAATCACTCGAAGCTCTTCTCTCGCGTTACTCGTTTTATCTAGCTTGTAGTAGTTGTTGTGTTTAGTGGATAGCCTTATACTAGACTTGTGTAGGTGGCTTGCTTATTTAGTTAGAGCTAGTGCATTTTGCTTTGCCACCTTTTGTACTAACACTTGTGGTTAAGTAGTTCTTGTAGAAGTTTTAATTAGGCTATTCACCCCCCTCTAGCCTATTTGGACCTTACATGCGCCTCCTCGACGCAAGAACCTGGACTTTCCCTGACTGTGCGCCATGAGGGACTACAGGGAGGGGACAAGTTAGAAACACCAAAACATAAAATGGAGATCAAGAGTATGAACGAGTCACACCTGGCCAACTGGGGCAGCGTCATTCAGTGTGCGTAGCATGGAGTTCAAAGCATGCACTGCACCTCCGAGTGTCGCATGAAAGCCGCACCCCTCCTCCTCTATGGCATCATCAAGGGCGAAGAGCGTTGTAACATCTTGGCCCGGCTTAACAGGATTAATAGGATACTCATACCAACAAGTTGCAACTTCTTTTTTGGCAGCCTATCTCCAAAGAACTCTGAGGTTAAGCATGCTTGGCCTAGAGCAATTTTCAAGATGGGTGGCCAACTGGGAAGTCCATACCAGGTGCGCACAAGTGAGGCAAAGTGCGTAGAAAAGACTTGTGTGGGTTTGTGAGGGCAGTCTATGTCCTAGAAAAGCAACCAGATGTAAGCGGGCCTGGCCTCATAGAGGCGGGACATTACATGTAACAGAACCGACCAAATTATAAGAGCACAAGTACGAAAACAAGCACCGAAGCGCTCAAATTTTCAAACTTGAGCCCATATAATCCCGGTAGTCAATCGAAATCACGAAGGATTTCAAACCAAACTGCTTACAACCAGGATCGCTTCATTCAACATACAACATCATACGATACATTTCACAAGTAGTCCAGAAATAAGTTTACACCACGGAGTAGCAAATATTACAAACCAAGTTTGAAAGTAGCGGAAGCATAACACACACACTAGTTAATTAAATACTGCCAGTCTGGATGATCGACATCTCGCAAAAGCATGAGGAAAGTACATAAAGACAATCATGCCCTTGTGATCTAGTCCTCATCACCCGTAGGGTGGAGACACGTCTTGCAGAATCCCTGATAAAGCATGTCATCTGCAACAGGAGGGAATAAACCCTGAGTACTGGAATGTACTCAGCTAGACTTACCCGTCGAAAACCAGAAATAAGATGACACCAAGGATTATGCAAGGCTTACACAAGAGGCTAGCTGACATAACAATTTGCATAAAGGCATAAGTAATTGATACTCTTATAACCCGTACTAGCAGTTATTTTTAGCATTTACCTGTCATCTATCTTAGCACCTGTACTAAACATGCACTTGGTTGTAATCAAACAATTATCATCATTATATCCAGAGCAGGTATGAATTGTGGCAATATTGTATCATTCCCTTAACCACCAGTTCATTTAATGAGATCTACGTTGCCGCTGCTCAAGTCAAGTGCTCACTAACCGGGAGCGACGGCGATTCGAATCGAATTCCTATCCAGCTGGAGGGGTATTTCTAACACTCACCGTGCAGACCCCTGCCAGGGTCGCACAGGCCACCGTTTCATATGATTCAGGAATCGCGGGTCCGAATAATGTCGCGACCCCAAGGGCGACACTCTGCCAGGTGATAGGGACTCTAACCCCCCCTTGGTCTCACGCCAATGTCCCCAAGCACATCCTTTCTCTCCTCCAAGAAGCAACCTACCATTCGATTCCCGGCCTGAACCACATTACTCGGCTTCGCGGTCGGAACGGGTTATCCGGCCAACTAAGTGTTAGACTGCGTTCAACATGACTCAAGGACGTACAGCGAATCGGTCCTTAAACGACTCAGACGGGCATAGCTCCACACCCAAGACGTGAAGTGTCTTGCGGCTGTACTATCGAACTCCCGCCCGGTCTCAATTTCATTTTTAAGCATGGTTCCATTCACGATAGCCATAGAGCCACTCGTGACTCCTTCCTACATCTCGCGGATGACCGGAAATCACCCGACTTCTACCGTACTAAGCAGGGCTAAGCATTGACACGTGCCTAAACCTAATATAGGATTAAGTACGATATCTGGACAAGGACAGGTACAATGCAGCAAGTGTTTTCATATAACTCCTAGAACTTAATGCAATAAACAATTAAAAGTACTCAAGATATATTTATAAAATGATGGGCTCAGCATGCACCGGGGCTTGCCTTTGAGAAAGGTTGCGGGTCTGTGGTCCGGACACTCGGGTAGATCTTCTGACGGAGCTTCCCCGACGTTGGTTTCTTCTGCTAATTCCTCCGGTTGACTCAGCACCTCCTCCGGTATCGCTTGTTCGAATTCGAGAAGTGTCACCCCCTCCGGTACACCTATTGCATGAATGCACAATAAATACCATGGATGCATAACGAAAGATGCAATATGCTCGGAATGGAATGCATTACAACAATTTAATGCTCTACTCAAATCACTTCAAAAGAGTAGGTGCAAATTTCCTCTCCGGTAGAGAAATACTCACCTAATCTACTTAACCTAAGATGAAGCTGCTCATCCTCAGTTAAGGCCCTAACACCTAACAATTACAAAAGTAGCATGTCTTAGGATATCACACCATATCAATCAGCAAAACACCACAGTAAGCATTCTGGACAGCAGCTACTTGTTTTTATCACAACTGGAGATTTACAATTCCAAAAGATATGATCTAAGCCAATCTGGAAAGCCTAAGAAATGTACTACAATTCATTTTCAGACCTCAACTCCAAACTCCTAAGTTTTCCATGTCAAACTTCACAAGTTCCAGAATCTGTCCTCTCCAAAACAGAGAGTAGCAGATTTTTAACTGCCACTTTAAACAACAGTAACTCTCAAACTACTAAGCCAAATGCTTCCAAATTTTAACACAAGCTAGTTCATCAAGTTTACTCCAACTTTGGTATTTACAAGTTGTCCAGCAACCAATTTTATCAAAGCCAAATTTAGAATTACTACTTAGCTGTCCAGAAAACCTAAAATTACAAAGGTTAAATATTTATTGATGTGGCAAACATTCTCTAAAACCAAACTAATGCTACTACAAGTTCACAAATATCACAAAGACACCAGGAAGTAAGGTGTGCCCACCTAGAACATTTACTTAAACCCATTTCTCAATTTACTTAAGTAATTAAGTGGAATTTCAAACATATATGTAAACTGCTCCTAAAATTCTACAAAAATTACAGGGGACTCTCTGACCCACACAGAGACTACCGTAAAATTTTGAACTCAATTTATTCACAGGAACTCCCTACACAAAATTCCCAAGCCAAAAAGGCTGATTTTTGTATAAATAACCAAGCATAGTAAAATGTGTCAAACAACAGATTTCTTAATTTTCTTGGACACTCTAGGGTACCAAGACATTCTCCAAAAATTTATAAGAACATTGCACATGTAGAAGAATTAATAAAATTCATTTTAGTATTTCCTAGAATAACAAGATAGCATTATAACTTGGAAATTACTTAATCACTGATGCCCAAATTTTTACCAGAGCTAGGGCTAGCATAGAGTAACCTACCCACCAAATTTCATGATTTATGGAACACTACAGCTCAAGTTATAAATTTAACAAATTTGCATGCATTCCAAAACACATTTAGAGGATCTATTAAATTCTTATAGACTTTAAACATCTCATGCCAGATCCATATTTTTCTAAAATACTACACATTATGTAGACCCTAATAAAATTTATCTCATGATTTTTGGATCATTAAAACCCTAGATCTATATTTTTCCAACTTGTACAAAAATCAGTGACAAAATAATAAAAATGAATTTCATTTCGGACGACTGGGCCGGCCCGGAAAAACTCGGCCCACACTCGCGCGCGCGCGGCCCGCTCAGCGCTCCCGCCCGCGCGCGACACTGACGGGCGGGCCCCCGCGGTCAGTGACCGGAGACAGGGGAGCGACAGCCGTGAGCTCCGGCGAGCCCAAGCTCGTCGGAGGGAAGCTCGCCCGGAAAAATCGAGCCCACCCACGCGTTCCCCGTTCCGTAACGCTTCGATTCATGCTAGTGGAAGAGCTTAGGTTGGAGTGGGAGGGCTCGCCGTCGTGAGCGGCGGCCGGTGAGGGTCGGGTGAGGGTATGCCGTCGCCGGTGAGGCCGCACGGCCATATCTAAGCTCGGTACGAGCTACACTACGCCCGGGCGAATCTATTGAGGTAGAAAGGAGGTTTGGAAGAGGTCCTAACTACCCTGGCCACGGAGTGCCGTGACGCGGTGCGGTGAGCGCGACGACAGTGGTCGTCGTGTTCCGCTCCGGCGAGGTCGCATCCCACTGTAAGGTCATGCCTAGAGCTAGAGGAGGGCCTACACTATTCCGAACGCTGACCACACAGAGAGGAGGGTGAAAGAGGACGTCGGTGGTGAGCTCACAATGGCGGCGGTCATGGCGGAGCTCCGCACCGCCGAGGTTTGATTGGGTGATTTGCCCTCTACCTTGACCCAACGGCTGACCCAATGTGCGGAGGTTGTAGAGTATGGGCAGGCGGTGCTGTTCGTGAGCTCTCGGGTGTGGTGGCGCGGTGGTTGGCGCAACCGAAGGCGGCGGAGCCGGCTGTGGGGGCGGAGGACGCTCGGTCGCCTTACCGGTGAGCTGGGGAAGGAGGGCGATGGAAATGGAGGGGGGAGCGGGTCGTCCTGGTCTTCATGCTGAGCTCGCAGGCGACGTGGGGCGTCGGCAGAACACGCGCGCCACGCGGCCACCGGGCTCTGCCCGAGCGCCACGACGTGGTCGGCCGCGGCCGTCGGTGTCTGAACCCTGAACCCGACGACTTCGGCGTCCATTGCCCGACTGACGGCCAAAGTTCCACCGATCCCCGTTCCAAATCTAGCCGGAATTAGTGCTAAGTGTTAACAGCAATTTGGTAGAGCTATGTGAGGGCAACAAAATTGTCAATTGGAGCTTAGACTGGTTCGGCCTAGATTTGAAACTACAGAGCTCCAAAGTGGGTCACCCGAAAACTGAAACTTAGTTTCAGTCACAATGCCGACTGAAACCCGATTTTCTAGGCACCAAATCTCCTAAACCATTTAGAACTAGGTGATGGTGATATTGGCAATGTTGTAGAGCTACATGTGATCTACAAGTTTGTCAATATGAGTGAAAGCTGGTTTGGCCTGGTTTGCAAACTAAAAGCTCCTAAAGTAGGCATCAGTAAAACTGTAGGGTCAGATTCCAGACTTAGAAAAATTCTAAGTCTTGGAGCTACCTCTCTAACTGACTTATGGGCCACTTTTGAGCATGTTAGGGTCAATTTCATGAGATGGTCATATTGGGACTTTTGTTCCCCATGAATTTCTTTACAACTTTGCTTAAGGGTGCTCTTCCATGCAAGGTCTCTAAATTAGACTTTTTAATTGGTCAAATTAGGGCCTTCTAGGGTCAAATGGTGGTCAAACTTCTCTTGGAGGGCAATTTAGTAATTTTGGTCAACATGAACCTTGTTCCAAATGTTACCCTAAGTATAACTAAGGTGTTGTAGGTCATGATTGGCTACCTTACCTTTTTGTTACACCAACTATCACATACTTCATGAAATAATTCAAATAAACCCCAGAACTATCACATGTGTTGCATCACATGAAATAACAAACATGAATGATGCATGCTTATGCTTATGCCATGCAAATGCAATGCAATTAAGGAGCTAAACACTTGAGGTGTTACAGCCCTCCCCCCTTATAAAAAATCTCGTCCCGAGATTTGGAAAGCGTACCATTTTTCATAGAATTCCTTATAACCATCCCGCAAATAGTCCTCCCGTTCCCACGTAGCATCACTCTCACTTCCCTGATTACTCCACATCACTTTGTACCACTTAACCACTTTACTTCTAGTTACTCGTTCCTGAGTATCGATCACTCGGACTGGCTTTTCTTCGTAGGTTAGGTCGGATTCCAGCCTGATATCACCTAAAGGAACTTGTTCCTCAGGAACTCGAAGACACTTTTTAAGCTGAGATACATGGAAGACGTTGAACATGGCACTCATTTCTGGAGGTAACTGAATTTTGTACGCAACAGCTCCACTCTTGCCTATGATTTGAAAAGGACCCACGTATCTTGGCGCAAGTTTCCGCTTAACACCAAAATGTTGGACACTTTTCATTGGAGAAACTTTCAAATACATGAAGTCTCCAACTTCAAACTCGAGTGGTTTTCTACGACGATCCGCATAGCTTTTCTGTCTAGCTTGGGCTGCAGCCATATGTTTTTGGATGGTACGGACTTGTTCCTCAGCTTCCTCAACAAAAGCAATACCATAAAATCTTCTCTCACCAGATTCTATCCAATTTAGTGGGGTTCTACACCTACGACCGTACAAAGCTTTGAATGGAGCCATCTTAATACTCTCTTGATAACTGTTATTGTACGAGAATTCGGCTAAAGGTAACCATTTTTCCCAAGAACCCTTGGATGAAATGACGCATGCTCGCAACAGATCTTCCAAGATTTGGTTAACTCGTTCTGTCTGACCCGATGTCTGGGGGTGATAAGCAGAGCTTCTCACTAACTTGGTTCCCAGAAGGTGATGCAAGTGCTCCCAAAAGCGAGCAGTGAACTGGGGACCACGGTCAGATATGATAGTACGAGGTATCCCATGAAGCCGGACTATCTGATTGAAGTACAACTCAGCATAGTCAGTGGGACGATAGTCCACTCTCACTGGGATGAAGTGAGCTGATTTGGTCAAACGATCAACAATTACCCAAATAGAGTTATGATTTTTGACAGTAGGAGGAAGTCCGACAATGAAATCCATACTTATCTCTTCCCATTTCCAGCCTGGAATGGAAAGTGGCTGAAGTAGCCCAGCTTTCATGTGCACAGCTTTAACTCTGCAACAGGTGTCACATCTAGCAACATATGCAGCTATCTCTTTCCGCATCTTGGTCCACCAATAAAGTGGTTTCAAATCATAATACATCTTATTGCTGCCAGGATGGATGGACAACTTAGAGGAGTGTGCTTCAGACATAATATCATTTCGAAGCTCTCGGTCCTTAGGCACAACTAACCTGTCCTGGAACCATAGTACACCCTCTTCATCTATCCTGAACTGTGTAGTTTCTTGCTCTTTCATCTTACGCTTGATGTGGAATATACCAGTGTCAGTCTTTTGGAGCTCAATAATTCTGCTTTTGAGAGTACAACTGACAGTGATGTTGTACAAGACTGCTGGATGTAGAAGGCGAGATCGATGAAAATCAGTTTCAACTAAGGAATGACAATGAGACTTACGGCTTAAAGCATCCGCAACTACATTTGCCTTTCCTGGATGATAGTGCACTTGAAGGTTATAATCTTTAATCAACTCAAGCCATCTTCTTTGACGCATATTCAACTCGGGTTGGGTGAAGATGTATTTGAGGCTTTTATGATCGGTGTAGATATTGCAGACATTTCCCAGCAGATAATGCCGCCATACTTTCAAAGCATGAACAACTGCAGCCAGTTCTAAGTCATGCGTTGGATAATTCACCTCATGCTTCCAAAGTTGTCGAGAAGTATATGCAATTACTCGGCCTTCCTGCATCAACACACCTCCCAAACCTATGCCTGAGGCATCACAATAAACATCAAATGGTTTCTCGATATCCGGTTGTGCCAAAACCGGAGCTGAGGTTAGGAGGGTTCGCAGTTGGTGAAAAGCCGCATCACACTCAGGAGTCCAGACAAACCTGGTGTCTTTTTGCAGCAACCGAGTCATTGGCTTGGCTATTTTGGAGAAATCCGGGATGAAGCGACGATAATAGCCAGCCAAACCAAGAAAACTTCGGACCTCGTGAACCGAGATAGGAGCCTTCCAATTCAGTATTTCCTGTACCTTGGCGAGGTCCACCATAATTCCTCCATCGGACAACACATGCCCAAGGAAAGGTACTTCACGAAGCCAGAATTCACACTTACTGAACTTTGCATATAGTTGATGTTCACGCAGTCTTGTGAGGACTATACGCAGATGTTCAGCGTGATCCTCCTCATTCACAGAGTATACCAGGATGTCATCAATAAATACCACCACAAACTTATCCAATTCAGGCATAAACACCGAATTCATCAAGTACATGAAGTGTGCGGGGGCATTTGTCAAGCCGAAGGACATAACAAGATACTCATAAAGACTGTATCTGGTAGAAAAGGCTGTCTTTGGAACATCTTCCGGGCGAATTTTAATTTGATGGTAGCCCGATCTTAGATCGATCTTGGAGAAAACTTTAGCTTTAGACAACTGATCGAACAAGATGTCGATTCGCGGTAGAGGGTACTTATTTTTGACAGTGACTGCATTGAGAGGTCTATAATCTACGCACATCCGCAACGACTGATCCTTCTTCTTTACAAAGATAGCAGGACACCCCCACGGCGATGAACTAGGACGAATCAACCCCTTCTTCAAAAGTTCATTCAATTGCACCTTAAGTTCAGCGAGTTCATTTGGAGGCATCCTATAGGGTCTCCTAGAGATGGGAGCTGTGCCAGGCAACAACTCAATTTTAAACTCCACATCCCGATCCGGAGGGAGTCCCGGCAAATCATCGGGAAAAACGTCCGGAAACTCATTTACTACTGGAATTTCGGCCAACGCCTTTGCTTGCACAGCATGAATTTCCCCCGACAATTCAACCTTTCTGGGAAGTTGTACTAGAAAACCCTTTTGATCTGTAGGATCTCTGAGCATAACTACTCGAGCGGATGTGTCAATGAGTACCCCATTCTGACTCATCCAATTCATGCCCAAGATAACATCTATGTCTAAACCAGGTAAAACCAATAGGGCAAGCGAATAACTTCGCCCTTCTATCTCAAACTTAAGGTTCCCCACTACTTTGTTTGTGGAAATATTCCCACTTGCAGCGCTAATACAATAACCCACACCTTCAACAGTATGCAACTTGTGTGCAAATTTAGATGCAAACTTAGGACTGATAAAGGAATGCGAAGCACCTGAATCAAAAAGTACCACTGCGGGGTGTTGGTCAACTAGAAACTTACCAGCGGTGACCACCTCACCAGATGGAATTTCCTCAATGCTGTTATAATGGGCGTGTCCCTGACGACTACCTTGGTTGACATTTTTCTTAGGGTACGGACAGTTCCTGGACCAATGGCCTGGCTTGTTACAGTTCCAGCAAGGCATGTTGCTAGGGGGAACACTGGAGCTGCCTTGTCCCGCATTACTCTTTGGCAGAGCCACTGTATATGCCTTACGAAACCCAGTTTTCATTGGCACCTTCTTTTGTGGAGGACGGAACTTAGCATTTGTGGCAGGAGGGCGAGGGGAAGACCTCGGTGCCGCTGAGGCCCTTGACTGAGAAGCACTTGCCTCAAGGGCCCTTTTACCGCTCTTAGAGGCAGAATAAATAGTATTGTTGTTCTCCTGGGTCAAAGCATCGCTGATGAAATCATTGAAAGTAGTACATTTGCTAGTGCCCATTGTTTTCATCAGTTTTGGGCCGAGGCCCCTTTTGAAGCTAGCAATCTTTTTGGCATCGGTATCCACAAACTCAGTGGCATACCTTGCCAGGTTGTTGAAGGACTGCAAGTATTCAGTCAGGCTTTTGTTTCCTTGCGACAGCCTCATAAACTCTGTGTGCTTGATTGCCATAAGACCGGGAGGGATATAATTTCCCCGGAATGCCGCCTTAAACTGATCCCAAGCAATCGGGACATTGGCAGGTAGTGTGGAACGATAGTGGCTCCACCAAATTCCCGCCGGACCATGCAACTGATGGGAAGTATACTCAGTTTTCAGCTCATCAGTTAGGCGTAGCAGACGAAACTTTTGTTCAATGGTATTCAACCACTCGTCAGCCTGCAGTGGTTCTTCCGCTTCCTTGAAGAGCGGGGGCTTTGTATCCAGAAAGTCCTTGAAATCGCTGTACTGATTTGGCTCTGGGCCCTGGCGGCCAGGACGAGCCTCCCAGTTAGCCAGCTGGCGCATAGCATCCGCCAACATGCGCTGCCCTTCGACCACTGTCTGCATCAACTCAGCCGGAGTAGGTGGTGGCGGAGGGGGTGGCTGTTCCTCCTCCCCATTTCCACGACCCCGACGTAGATTGTACGACATCTGCAAAAATGCATAGCCAATGAGCACTGACGATGTGGGAAATTTGTAGATGAATTATTGCGAAATGTCAATCTGACTGTATGAATAGATTTCTCATAATAATTAAGGCACAATAATTCACCACAACCGCACAATCCATTCTAGCGCATCGTTTGACGAGATCATACTTGGTAATCCAACAAGATGCTCTTTGATAAAGGCTCACTCACAGGGAGCACAACGGTTACCGGACCGTTTACGTTGCTATCTACGTGATTTTCGACCTTTTGCACGGTACTTGGATTCCATCTCAAGATTTTTAGTTGACTGTGAAAGGCTACTTCAAACTGACCACAAAGAGACTCCTTAATGAAGAGTTCCATGGTGGATCATGACTAGCCACCTCGATACCTGCGCGTGCCAAGCAGCACAGCCTTATGTCGCGCGCCATAGGAGGCCCTCGGTTTCGTCGCGGCACCGAAGGGTGCTAATCGTGACACCATCATCGAACGCAACATAATAAGACATCAAGTTGTGATCGAAATTAACAGGTTCAAACTACATTCAGGAAACATACGGTTCAGCCTTACATCCCAAAGTCAAGTTATTACAAGGCCTCACTCCTTCACAGGGAGGGCACAAAAGACGATCCTAACATTAAAGGCACGTGATGACTACTCTAAGCATCATCCTCCGAGTCGGTGTCATGGATCTCCCCGCCGTCCTCATCACTGACAGGCTCTAACTCCTCGTCTTCTTCTTCTTCTGGCGCTTCCTCTGGTGCTTCTGCAGGTGGGGCATCCTGTGGTCCATCAACCTCCACTTCATCATCATCCTCCGCCATGAAGATTCCCGAACCCATGTCCTCATCGACGTTGTTGTTTCGAGGCAGCAGGGGATTAAGCTCGTTGTTCAGGCGGTGCACTTCTTCATGCAGGTTGTCATTGTATTCTTCAGCATTTTCTAACTGTTGCTCGAGCTCAAACTGGCGAGCTCTCAGAACGTTCTCCTCGTGCCAGGCTTCATCCCTCTGTTCCATCACACGGACCAACATGCGTTGACAGTTGCGGTTTGCTACTGTCAACCTCTGGACTGCAAGGGTTTCCTGGTCACGATCATGAATCACTTGTTCCAGTTGTTGCCGTGCTGCATCCCTAGCAGCAGTCACCTCTGCCAGCTCTGCCCTCAGCCTTTCCACCTCAGTAGGCTCAGGGCGGGGCTCACGTGGAGCGAGCTGGTGACGCGGTGCCCTGCCCCCAGTGGACTTACGAGCGGTCCTCTTGGTACGTGCCATCTGTAGCAACAAGATAAGATACGACTTAAAGTGAGGATCATTTAGGGGATACGAAATTTACTTTAGTCGGGAGTACAGAAATTTTTAAGGAGGGAGTAAATGATATGTATGATATAATTAAACATGATGCATGCACGTTCCGTACGTCCTCTCACCTTAGTAGAAACCTAAAGTTCTAACGCTAGGCGGTGGCATACATACGTTCTCTCATATAAGCGAAACTATCGGTCTACTCGTTATGCTGTTAGTGTACCTGCAGAAAACCTCATTTCAGCCCAACAGTTTCCCATTATAAGCACATAAGAAAGCAGTAATTTAAATACTTTCCATATACACATCCCCAGATGTATATACTTCAGTATCAAAGCTACCCGATATAAAGGTTCCCACAATTAAGTGCTTACGTAATTACATGGTTTAAACATGTAAGTATGCAAGTCACCAAAACTACTCTCCCCTAGATCGCCGGTTGGACGATCATGCTCTCACAACTCACACTTACCAGAGCGTCGAGGCAATTGATCCATACATTACCACCCAAGTGGATGGCATCCATACAATATCACGCCGTATGGACGACGAAATAAAAACAAACAAGGCCCCCAAGTTAGTCTTTATAACAAGCCACCTAAGAGTCCTTATTTGGGCTAAGGGATGTGATCACTGGCATACCTATAAAATAATTTTTAGAATTTAACCCTTTTCGCAAACAAATACTTTTGTTTTTAATTACTCGTAAGATGTGTTTAATGTTGAATTATGCTCCGGTACCAGCTGTAACAGAACCGACCAAATTATAAGAGCACAAGTACGAAAACAAGCACTAAAGCGCTCAAATTTTCAAACTTGAGCCCATATAATCCCGGTAGTCAATCGAAATCACGAAGGATTTCAAACCAAACTGCTTACAACCAGGATCGCTTCATTCAACATACAACATCATACGATACATTTCACAAGTAGTCCAGAAATAAGTTTACACCACGGAGTAGCAAATATTACAAACCAAGTTTGAAAGTAGCGGAAGCATAACACACACACTAGTTAATTAAATACTGCCAGTCTGGATGATCGACATCTCGCAAAAGCATGAGAAAAGTACATAAAGATGATCACGCCCTTGTGATCTAGTCCTCATCACCCGCAGGGTGGAGACACGTCTTGCAGAATCCCTGATAAAGCATGTCATCTACAACAGGAGGGAATAAACCCTGAGTACTGGAATGTACTCAGCTAGACTTACCCGTCGAAAACCAGAAATAAGATGACACCAAGGATTATGCAAGGCTTACACAAGAGGCTAGCTGACATAACAATTTGCATAAAGGCATAAGTAATTGATACTCTTATAACCTGTACTAGCAGTTATTTTTAGTATTTACCTGTCATCTATCTTAGCACCTGTACTAAACATGCACTTGGTTGTAATCAAACAATTATCATCATTATATCCAGAGCAGGTATGAATTGTGGCAACATTGTATCATTCCCTTAACCACCAGTTCATTTAATGAGATCTACGTTGCCGCTGCTCAAGTCAAGTGCTCACTAACCAGGAGCGACGGCGATTCGAATCGAATTCCTATCCAGCTGGAGGGGTATTTCTAACACTCACCGTGCAGACCCCTGCCAGGGTCGCACAGGCCACCATTTCATATGATTCAGGAATCGCGGGTCCGAATAATGTCGCGACCCCAAGGGCGACACTCTGCCAGGTGATAGGGACTCTAACCCCCCTTGGTCTCACGCCAATGTCCCCAAGCACATCCTTTCTCTCCTCCAAGAAGCAACCTACCATTCGATTCCCGGCCTGAACCACATTACTCGGCTTCGCGGTCGGAACGGGTTATCCGGCCAACTAAGTGTTAGACTACGTTCAACATGACTCAAGGACGTACAGCGAATCGGTCCTTAAACGACTCAGACGGGCATAGCTCCACACCCAAGACGTGAAGTGTCTTGCGGCTGTACTATCGAACTCCCGCCCGGTCTCAATTTCATTTTTAAGCATGGTTCCATTCACGATAGCCATAGAGCCACTCGTGACTCCTTCCTACATCTCGCGGATGACCGGAAATCACCCGACTTCTACCGTACTAAGCAGGGCTAAGCATTGACACGTGCCTAAACCTAATATAGGATTAAGTACAATATCTGGACAAGGACAGGTACAATGCAGCAAGTGTTTTCATATAACTCCTAGAACTTAATGCAATAAACAATTAAAAGTACTCAAGATATATTTATAAAATGATGGGCTCAGCATGCACCGGGGCTTGCCTTTGAGAAAGGTTGCGGGTCTATGGTCCGGACACTCGGGTAGATCTTCTGACGGAGCTTCCCCGACGTTGGTTTCTTCTGCTAATTCCTCCGGTTGACTCAGCACCTCCTCTGGTATCGCTTGTTCGAATTCGAGAAGTGTCACCCCCTCCGGTACACCTATTGCATGAATGCACAATAAATACCATGGATGCATAACGAAAGATGCAATATGCTCGGAATGGAATGCATTACAACAATTTAATGCTCTACTCAAATCACTTCAAAAGAGTAGGTGCAAATTTCCTCTCCGGTAGAGAAATACTCACCTAATCTACTTAACCTAAGATAAAGCTGCTCATCCTCAGTTAAGGCCCTAACACCTAACAATTACAAAAGTAGCATGTCTTAGGATATCACACCATATCAATCAGCAAAACACCACAGTAAGCATTCTGGACAGCAGCTACTTGTTTTTATCACAACTGGAGATTTACAATTCCAAAAGATATGATCTAAGCCAATCTGGAAAGCCTAAGAAATGTACTACAATTCATTTTCAGACCTCAACTCCAAACTCCTAAGTTTTCCATGTCAAACTTCACAAGTTCCAGAATCTGTCCTCTCCAAAACAGAGAGTAGCAGATTTTTAACTGCCACTTTAAACAACAGTAACTCTCAAACTACTAAGCCAAATGCTTCCAAATTTTAACACAAGCTAGTTCATCAAGTTTACTCCAACTTTGGTATTTACAAGTTGTCCAGCAACCAATTTTATCAAAGCCAAATTTAGAATTACTACTTAGCTGTCCAGAAAACCTAAAATTACAAAGGTTAAATATTTATTGATGTGGCAAACATTCTCTAAAACCAAACTAATGCTACTACAAGTTCACAAATATCACAAAGACACCAGGAAGTAAGGTGTGCCCACCTAGAACATTTATTTAAACCCATTTCTCAATTTACTTAAGTAATTAAGTGGAATTTCAAACATATATGTAAACTGCTCCTAAAATTCTACAAAAATTACAGGGGACTCTCTGACCCACAAAGAGACTACTGTAAAATTTTGAACTCAATTTATTCACAGGAACTCCCTACACAAAATTCCCAAGCCAAAAAGGCTGATTTCTGTATAAATAACCAAGCATAGTAAAAAGTGTCAAACAACAGATTTCTTAATTTTCTTGGACACTCTAGGGTACCAAGACATTCTCCAAAAATTTATAAGAACATTGCACATGTAGAAGAATTACTAAAATTCATTTTAGTATTTCCTAGAATAACAAGATAGCATTATAACATGGAAATTACTTAATCACTGATGCCCAAATTTTTACCAGAGCTAGGGCTAGCATAGAGTAACCTACCCACCAAATTTCATGATTTATGGAACACTACAGCTCAAGTTATAAATTTAACAAATTTGCATGCATTCCAAAACACATTTAGAGGATCTATTAAATTCTTACAGACTTTAAACATCTCATGCCAGATCCATATTTTTCTAAAATACTACACATTATGTAGACCCTAATAAAATTTATCTCATGATTTTTGGATCATTAAAACCCTAGATCTATATTTTTCCAACTTGTACAAAAATCAGTGACAAAATAATAAAAATGAATTTCATTTCGGACGACTGGGCCGGCCCGGAAAAACTCGGCCCACACTCGCGCGCGCGCGGCCCGCTCAGCGCTCCCGCCCGCGCGCGACACTGACGGGCGGGCCCCCGCGGTCAGTGACCGGAGACAGGGGAGCGGCAGCCGTGAGCTCCGGCGAGCCCAAGCTCGTCGGAGGGAAGCTCGCCCGGAAAAATCGAGCCCACCCACGCGTTCCCCGTTCCGTAACGCTTCGATTCATGCTAGTGGAAGAGCTTAGGTTGGAGTGGGAGGGCTCGCCGTCGTGAGCGGCGGCCGGTGAGGGTCGGGTGAGGGTATGCCGTCGCCGGTGAGGCCGCACGGCCATATCTAAGCTCGGTACGAGCTACACTACGCCCGGGCGAATCTATTGAGGTAGAAAGGAGGTTTGGAAGAGGTCCTAACTACCCTGGCCACGGAGTGCCGTGACGCGGTGCGGTGAGCGCGACGACGGTGGTCGTCGTGTTCCGCTCCGGCGAGGTCGCATCCCACTGTAAGGTCATGCCTAGAGCTAGAGGAGGGCCTACACTATTCCGAACGCTGACCACACAGAGAGGAGGGTGAAAGAGGACGTCGGTGGTGAGCTCGCAATGGCGGCGGCCATGGCGGAGCTCCGCACCGCCGAGGTTTGATTGGGTGATTTGCCCTCTACCTTGACCCAACGGCTGACCCAATGTGCGGAGGTTGTAGAGTATGGGCAGGCGGTGCTGTTCGTGAGCTCTCGGGTGTGGTGGCGCGGTGGTTGGCGCAACCGAAGGCGGCGGAGCCGGCTGTGGGGGCGGAGGACGCTCGGTCGCCTTACCGGTGAGCTGGGGAAGGAGGGCGATGGAAATGGAGGGGGGAGCGGGTCGTCCTGGTCTTCATGCTGAGCTCGCAGGCGACGTGGGGCGTCAGCAGAACACGCGCGCCACGCGGCCACCGGGCTCTGCCCGAGCGCCACGACGCGGTCGGCCGCGGCCGTCGGTGTCTGAACCCTGAACCCGACGACTTCGGCGTCCATTGCCCGACTGACGGCCAAAGTTCCACCGATCCCCGTTCCAAATCTAGCCGGAATTAGTGCTAAGTGTTAACAGCAATTTGGTAGAGCTATGTGAGGGCAACAAAATTGTCAATTGGAGCTTAGACTGGTTCGGCCTAGATTTGAAACTACAGAGCTCCAAAGTGGGTCACCCGAAAACTGAAACTTAGTTTCAGTCACAATGCCGACTGAAACCCGATTTTCTAGGCACCAAATCTCCTAAACCATTTAGAACTAGGTGATGGTGATATTGGCAATGTTGTAGAGCTACATGTGATCTACAAGTTTGTCAATATGAGTGAAAGCTGGTTTGGCCTGGTTTGCAAACTAAAAGCTCCTAAAGTAGGCATCAGTAAAACTGTAGGGTCAGATTCCAGACTTAGAAAAATTCTAAGTCTTGGAGCTACCTCTCTAACTGACTTATGGGCCACTTTTGAGCATGTTAGGGTCAATTTCATGAGATGGTCATATTGGGACTTTTGTTCCCCATGAATTTCTTTACAACTTTGCTTAAGGGTGCTCTTCCATGCAAGGTCTCTAAATTAGACTTTTTAATTGGTCAAACTAGGGCCTTCTAGGGTCAAATGGTGGTCAAACTTCTCTTGGAGGGCAATTTAGTAATTTTGGTCAACATGAACCTTGTTCCAAATGTTACCCTAAGTATAACTAAGGTGTTGTAGGTCATGATTGGCTACCTTACCTTTTTGTTACACCAACTATCACATACTTCATGAAATAATTCAAATAAACCCCAGAACTATCACATGTGTTGCATCACATGAAATAACAAACATGAATGATGCATGCTTATGCTTATGCCATGCAAATGCAATGCAATTAAGGAGCTAAACACTTGAGGTGTTACATTACAAGCGTGGCTCCTAGGTTCTACCGGTCCACCCACTCGATCTAGGTTCCATCGCATGCCTCCTGGCCGCCACCTACTCAGGCCAAGGCTCAGGATGACTCCTTGTCATATTTGGGCATCGCTGGACCCTCCTACCGTGACACCTCCATGCGGACGGTTTCTTTGGTGGTAGAGGGGGTCAGCAGCATGGACACAAACCCCTACTCCATCATCGTGACGTCTAGGGACACCTCAGCCATGTCCCCTCGATCTGCCCTGCCTCGGATGCTATCATCTGTGCCGCCAATGGCTTGGACCATGCTGTCATCGTTTGCATAACACCCTAGGTGTTTGGCTTGCATTTGTGCATGTGCATTGCATCACATGAGCACATTCATCCCATAATCACATGTGTATCACCTTATGTTTCAATGTTGCAACATGATGTTTCATTAGTGCTTGTGCAGGTGTGTATCATATGTGATGTCTCTATGATATGCCTAGTACACTAGAGGGGTTTGGCATGCCCCATAGGCCATGTTTTAAGTGTTGCATGCCTTTGTTTCAATGTTTCAAATGATTGTTTTGTTTGTTTCAGTGGAATGTTTCATATGTTTCAAGTCTATGTTTCAGTTGATTTGAGAAGCTAGGGTACATGAATCACATGCAAATGAATGTGGTGACTCACCAAAACACCCTAGCTACCTTTAGAATGTCATTAGGAACAATGTTCATGAAGGTCATTAGTTCTAATTAAGCTTCTAAGTATTGGTGTGACGTGTGTTGACCCTAGAACTAATTTGTTTGACTATTTAAAAAGTGCTGCCAAAAGTCAATGCATGGTGGTGTACCCTTAAACAAAGTTGTAGCAAATTTGTTATGGAACAAAAGTTATTTTATGGTCATCTCACGAAATGGCTGGAACATGCTCAAACAGGGCCTACAAGCCAGGATTTCATGCTATTTCAGCACTTGAAAAATATCCTAAGTTAGGGTCCATTCCAGTTTCAAAGTAGCCCACTTTAGGACCCTGTATCTTCTAATCTAGTTTGAACCAGCTCAAGCTTCAATTGACAAAGTTGGAAAGCTAGTGTAGCTCTGCATTTTTCCTAATTACGCCTTTCATAAATTTGATCTGGTTTAGGGGATCTTGGCCGATCAAAATGTGCTATCAGTCGCTGCCTTAATTGAATCGAGCGTCATCAATTCAAATGAGCCGGCTTCAGTGGCCAACCGCACGCAGGACTTGGCGGTCACATGGCTGCTACGCGTCAACATCGTGCCCGCACTCGCGTGAATAAGGCCATGAGCCGAGGTGACTGCTGAAAGGAATGTCGTTCGACAGCGTTTGGAGCAGGTTACATGGGAAAGGGATCAGGAGACGCTTGAGGTTCAGAGGTTGACTGTTGCTCACCACAACTATGAGCGTATGTTGGTTCATGTGATGATTCAGCGGAATGAAGCCTAGCACAAAGAGAATATCTTGAGGACTCAGCAGGTTGAGCTTGAGCAGCAGTTGGCAGCTACAGAAGAGTACAACGACAATCTCCATGAGGAAGTTCATTTGCTACATAATCAGCTCTATTCGATCCTTCCTCATGACCATGATGATGATGAGATGGGCTCTGGTGTCATCATGGTTGAAGATGATGATGACATCGAGATAAATGGACCTGAGGATATTCTGCCTAAAGAAGAGGAAGATGAGGAGTTAGAGCTTGCCAGTGATGAAGACGGAGGAGAGATCTTTGACACTGACTCAGAGGACGATGCGTAGTTTAGCTCACCACTTAGCTAATGCACTAGAGCTAGCCTTTTGTTGACCCTCATGCATGAACAAGTAGCTTTGTAGTAAGTTGATCTTTGGGATGTAACATCAAACCCTATGTTATCTTTGATGTAAGGTTGGAATCTCAATGGTTTAGATGTAACCTATCAGACATGCTTGTGCTCCATGTATGTGAGCCTTTAATAAGTTCCATCTTAGTTGTCGGTAAACATCGTTGTTTGTTGAGAACATCGCACTATTACATCAATTGATGTGCTTGATGGTGTTGTGTGATTGTGATGAATTATTGTGCCTCTGTTTATTGTATGAATTTATTCCCTCTAATGAAATCAGTTTGGCATAATTACACAATTCATCTACAAATTTTCCACATCATCAATGCTCATTGGCTATGCATTTTGCAGATGTCTTACAATCTTGGTCGAGGTCATGGCGTTGGGGATGAGGAACAACCGCCACCTCCTCTACCACCGCCCACACCAGTAGAGCTGATGCAGACAGTTGTTAAAAGTCAGCACTTGTTGGTTAAGGCTATGCATCAGCTAATCAACTATGATGATCAACATGTTCACCAGGGACCCGAACCGAATCAGTATAGTAGTTTCAAGGACTTCATGGACACAAAGCCTCCTATCTTCAGAGAGGCAGAAGAACCACTACAAGCTGACGAATGGTTGAGCACCATAGAGCAAATGTTTTGTTTGCTCAGGTTGACTGAAGGTATGAAAGCCTTGTATGTAGGACATCAGCTACAAGGACCTACAGTTATCTGGTGGAACCATCATAGGACCACCTTCCCTGCCAATGTTGAGGTTGTTTGGGACCAGTTCAAGGATGCTTTCAAGGGACATTTTATTCCTCCTGGCCTTATGGCAATCAAGCATACCGAGTTCATGAAGCTGACTCAAGGCAACAAAAGTCTGAATGAGTACCTCTAGGCGTTTAACAACCTGGCGAGGTATGCCCCTAAATTTGTGGATACTGATGCCAAGAAGATAATTAGCTTCAAGAGGGGTATTTCCCCTAAATTGATGAAGTCTATGGGCAACAGCAAGTGTATAACTTTTAATGAGTTCATTAGTGATGCCCTAACTCAGGAGAACAATGATAAGATTTATGCTGCTTCCAAAAGCTGTAAAAGAAATTTTGAGGCAGGTGCTTCTTAGTCTAAGGCTCTAGTAGTATCCAAAACTCAATATCGTCCACCTACTGCCAACGTCTGGTATCGCCCACCTTAGAAGAAGAATCAGGCTAAGACTGGCTTTCACAAGGGGTACATGGTTTCTCTGCCAAAGAATACTTCTGGCCAGGTTAGTTCCAATGTTCCACCAGCTAATAGGCCGTGCTAGAATTGCAACAAGCCTGGTCACTGGGCTAATAATTGTCCTTATCCTCCCAAGCTGAATTCTCAGGGAAACATCCGTTAGGGGCGTGTTCACTATACCACTGTTGAGGAAATTCATGCTAGGGAAGTGGTCACTGCTGGTAAGTTTCTTGTTAATGATCATCCCGCAATTGTGCTCTTTGATTCAGGTGTTTCACATTCCTTTGTGAGTTCTACTTTTGTATTTGAGCATAAGCTGAATGTGATTACAATTGCCAAGGGTGGTTATTGTATTAGTGCTGCTAGGGACAACATCTCGATGAATCAAGTAGTTAATAATGTGAGGATTGAGATTGGTGATCGAGATTTTTTAGTTGATCTGGTAGTTCTATCAGGGTTGGGAATCGATGTAATCCTAGGAATGAAGTGGATGAGTGGTAATGTGGTGTTGATCGATACCTCAACCCGTGTGGTAATGTTGAGGGATCCCGTAGATAAGAAGGGTTTTCTAGTTCAACTCCCTCGTGATATCGCTATCCACAATACGTCCAATGCTACTCTAGCCAAGGCCATTAAGGATATACCTATTGTCTATGAGTTTCTAGATGTCTTCCCTGATGACTTGCCTGGATTACCTCTGGACCATGAAGTGGAATTCAAGATAGAACTCATTCTGGGTACGGCTCCTATATCTCGAAGGCCTTATCAAAGGCCACCCAATGAGTTGGCTGAGCTAAAAATTTAGTTGAATGAGTTATTGAAGAAATGTTTGATTCGACCTAGTCCCTCTCCTTGGGGTTGTCCTACCATCTTTGCGAAGAAGAAGGATGAGTCTCTGTGCATGTGTGTGGACTATCAACCACTCAATGCTGTCACCATCAAGAACAAATATCCTCTTCCTCTCATTGATATTCTTTTTTATCAACTATCCAAAGCTAAGGTATTCTCCAAGATTGATTTGAGGTCTGGCTACCATCAAATCAAAATTTGTCCTAAAGATATACCTAAGACGACTTTCTCTACTCGCTATGGTTTGTTCAAGTATCTTGTCATGTCCTTTGGATTGATAAATGCTCCTGCACACTTCATGTACCTGATGAATTTGGTATTCATGCCGGAATTGGACTGATTCATGGTAGTTTTCATCGATGACATCCTTGTCTATTCTCATAATGAAGAAGAACATGCTGAGCATCTGAGAATTGTCTTAACTCGATTGCGCGACAAGCAGCTTTATGCCAAGTTCAGCAAATGCAAGTTCTAGTTAACGAAAGTACCTTTCCTAGGTCATGTGCTATCTGAAGATGGAATCTCTGTCGATCTTGCTGGATTGGAAGGCACCTACTATGGTCTTAGAAGTCTGAAGTTTCCTCGGTTTGGCCGGTTATTACCATCACTTTATCCTAGATTTCCCTAAAATAGCCAAGCCCATGACTTGATTACTTCAAAAGAATGAGAAGTTTGTTTGGACTCTGAAGTGTGAAGAGGCTTTCCACACTTTATGGACTTTGCTAACTTTTGCTCCTATTTTGGCACAACCTGACATCGAGAAGCCTTTTGATGTATATTGTGACACATCGGGCACCAGTTTGGGGTGTGTTCTTATGCAAGAAGGTCGAGTCATTGCTTATGTCTCGTGCCAACTTCAAAAGCATGAAGTCAATTATCCTACTCATGACTTAGAGCTAGCCACAGTTGTTCATGCTCTGAAGATTTGGAGACATTACTTGCTTGGTAATGTGCGCAACATTTATACTGACCATAAGAGTCTCAAGTACATCTTTACTTAGTCAGAGTTGAACATGCGTCAACGACGATGATTAGAGTTAATCAAATACTACAATCTCCAAGTGCATTACCATCCTGGCAAGGCAAATGTTGTTGCTAATGCCTTAAGCCGAAAATCTCATTACAATTCTTTGGTTAGTGAAGACTTTCATCTGTCACATCTCCTTCATCCTATGGTACTCCACAATATTACTGTGGATTGCTCTATTAGAAGTCAAATTATCGAGCTCCAAAAGACTGATGTGGGTGTGTTTCACATCGAGCAAAAGATGAAAGAGAAAGAAACCAAGCACTTTAGAGTGGATGATAAAGGAATTCTCTAGTTCAACGATAGACTTGTCGTACCCAAAGACAAGGAACTTAGAAACAAAATTATGGCTAAAGCCCACTCTTCCAAGTTATCTATCCATCCTAGTAGTAGTAAAATGTATCAAGATCTCAAGCCTTACTATTGGTGGACCAAGATGAAGAAGGAAATAGCAGACTACGTTGCTAGGTGTGATACCTGTTATAGAGTCAAGGCTATTCACATGAAGCCTAGTAACCACTCTCTATTCCTGGCTAAAAGTGGGAAGAAATTGTTATGGATTTCATTGTTGGATTACCCACTATAGAGAAGGGTTTTGATTCAATCTCGTTATCGTGGATTGTCTAACCAAATCCGCTCATTTTATTCCTGTCAAGTCTAACTATCACCCTCATGTGTATGCTGATATTTATTTTCAACAAGTGGTATGTCTTCATGGTGTTCCTAAGTCTATTATTTCTGATAGGGGATCTCAATTCATAGCTCATTTTTGGGAACATTTACATCAAAATCTTGGTACTAACTTAATCCACAGTTCTACATATCATCCACAAACTTCTGGGCAGACTGAGCGTGTTAATCAAATTCTTGAAGACATGCTTAGAGCTTGCCTCATCTCTTGCAAAGGTTCTTGGGAGAAATGGTTGCCCCTCGCTGAATTCTCTTATAACAACAGTTATCAAGAGAGTATCAAAATGGCTCCGTTTGAAGCTTTGTATGGGCGTAAGTGTAGAACTCCTTTGAATTGGGTGGAACCTGGAGAAAGAAGATTCTACAGGATTGACTTTGTAGAAGAAGTCGAGAAGCAAGTCTGTGCTATATAGAAAAATATGGTAGCCGCTTAGGCTAGATAAAAAGAGTTATGGAGATAAGAGAAGGAAACCCATTGAGTTCAAAGTAGGTGACCATGCCTATCTAAAGGTATCACCTATGAGAGGTGTGAAGCGTTTTGGAATAAAAAGAAAGCTTGAACCTCGATATGTTCAACCCTATTAGATTATAGAGCAAAGTGGAAGAGTAGCTTATAAGCTCAATCTACCTTGTGAGCTAGGAGCTATCTTCCTAGTGTTTCATGTTTCTCAATTGAAGAAATGTCTTTGCCTTCCTGAGGAAAGAGTAGATGTAAGATGCATCAAACTGAAATCAGATCTCGCTTATGAGGAGAAACCTGTATATGTTCTAGATACTCAAGAAAGGGTGACTCATAGTCGAGTAGTGAAACTATACAAGGTGGTTTGGAGTATTCATGGGGAGCGTGACGCAACATGGGAAAGAGAGGATTATTTAAAGGACAACTATTTTGCTTTCTATGAAAAATGGTATGCTTTTCAAATCTCGGGACGAGATTTTTATAAGCGGGGAGGGTTGTAACACCCGAAGTGTTTGGCTTGCATTTGTGCATGTGCATTGCATAACATGAGCAAATTCATCCCATTATCACATGTGCATCATCTTATGTTTCAATGTTGCAACATGATGTTTCATTAGTGCTTGTGCAGGTGTGTATCATATGTGATGTCTCTATGATATGCCTAGTACACTAGAGGGGTTTAGCATGCCCCGTAGGCCATGTTTTAAGTGTTGCATGCCTTTGTTTCAATGTTTCAAATGATTGTTTTGTTTGTTTCAGTGGAATGTTTCATATGTTTCAAGTCTATGTTTTAGTTGATTTGAGAAGCTAGGGTACATGAATCACATGCAAATGAATGTGGTGACTCACCAAAACACCCTAGCTACCTTTAGAATGTCATTAGGAACAATGTTCATGGAGGTCATTAGTTCTAATTAAGCTTCTAAGTATTGGTGTGATGTGTGTTGACCCTAGAACTAGTTTGTTTGACTATTTAAAAACTGTTGCCAAAAGTCAATGCATGGTGGTGCACCCTTAAACAAAGTTGTATCAAATTTGTTATGGAACAAAAGTTATTTTATGGCCGTCTCATGAAAATGGCTGGAACATGCTCAACAGGGCCCATAAGCCAGGATTTCATGTTGTTTCAGCACTTAGAAAATATCCTAAGTCAGGGTGCATTCCAATTTCAAAGTACACCACTTTGGGACCCTGTATCTTCTAATCTAGGCCAAACCAACTCAAGCTTCAATTAACAAAGTTGGAAAGCTAGTGTAGCTCTGCATTTTTGCTAATTACGCCTTTCACTAATTCGATCTGGTTTAAGGGATCTTGGCTGATCAAAATGCGCTGTCAGTCGCTACCTTAACTGAATCGAGCATCATCAATTCAAATGAGCCGGCTTTAGTTGTCATGGAACCATCCAAATTATAAGAGCACAAGTCCAAAAACAAGCGCCGAAGCGATCAAATTCTCAAACTTGAGCCCATATAACTCTGGTAGTCCACGAAATCGTGAGGGATTTCAAACCAAACTGAGAGCAACCAAGATCGTAGTGATTCAACATAACACATCACTTGTTACAACAGTTCATAAGTAGCTCTCATACATCAGAGTACGAATAATTTATTACAAAACCAAAGTAAGGATTAGCGGAAGCAACACAATTTCTTAAAACATTTGGAATCAAATACTGCAGTACAGAGTCACGTCCTGCAAAAGCATACCAGAAGAGATACTACAGAGACCATGCCCATATGGTCTAGTCTTCACGCCCACATGGCGAAGACAATACTTGCAGCAACAAGTATGAATCTACTACCTACAATAGGTGGGAATAAACCCTGAGTACAAGAAGGTACTCAGCTAGACTTACCCACCAAAAACCATAAATAAAGTGACACCAAGGAGTATGCAAGGCTTTATAAAGTGGGCTAGCTTGACTCATTTGCAGAAATGCTTAATACAGATAAGTAACAATTATTTGCTTATGTATCAAGTTGATCATCATTAACCTGCTTACTATATTAGCACCTGTACTATAGCAATCACTTGATTAAGCTAAAGAAGCAATAAAAACCATATCCGGTTTAATCATGGTTGTCATCATCATCCTTATCATCGATTCCCAACCATCAATATAATTAGTGTATCTACGCTAGAGATAACCAGTCAAGTTTCTCACTATCCGGGAGAGATGACGACCTGAATCGATTCCAACTCAGCTGAGGGGGTATTCCTGACACTCACTCGGCAAACCCCGCTAAAGGTAGTCGTAGATAACCTTTGTACAACTCAGGGTAGGCCCAAACAGCGCCATGTTCTCGGGGATACTAGTGGCCAGGATGCTCAGGACTTTTAACTCACCTGCCCTTGGACCCTCTAGCTCCCTTCCGAGGTGACTTCCACTTTTTGACTTCACAGCCTGAGTTGAGCTACTAGGCTTCGCGGTCGGCAACCTCAGGCCGGCCAGCTAAATGTCAGACATGCGTTCAAAATGACATAGAAGGCTTCAGGTCTCGGTCCTTAATTGACACAGGTGGCATCACTATAGCCGTAAGACCCCGCCTGGTCTTTTATTCATATTAACACATGGTTCTTTTCCATGATAGCAAAATATAGCCAACCGTGACCTGATAAAGCCCTATATCTCACAGGTGACAGGAAATCGCCTGACTTCTACTAGTCTAATTAAGTAGGGCTAAGCATAGATACAATCCTGTCTACATAGGATTCAAGGTTCAAATTGCTGGACAAGGAGTGTTATCAATGCAGCAAGGGTTTCCAACCAACTCCTATAACGTAATTCAATAATACATATATAACACATATATAGATATTTGCTTCGAAAGTAAGATGCTTATAATGCTCTGGGGCTTGCCTTAACCGAAAGAAGATAGATCAAGTTTCGGCTTTAAAGAACGGTTCCCACGCCTTCTCTGGCTTTGTTGGACTGGACCTCCAGCTCCCAAACGGACTACAACTTCGGGTTTCACGCCTTGCGGAGCTTTGCTTGTAACATGATCCTCGATGCACTATTGCATGTATATGCATCCAATGAATTTCATGTATGCACCAAGGATGACATAATGATTTATGAACATGTATGAATAATGTGAAGATGAATATAATGATATTGCAACATCATGGGCACAAAACCAAGTCATGACACTAGCATAAATATTTATCGAATCACCCTTTTCTATTTATTTTGGGTGCGTAAGCATAAATGGAATCACATATAAAATATACCTAGAAAATTCTAATAAAATTACAGAGGCAAATACATGTCACCAGAAGGCTACCATAAAAAATTTACCTCATTTTGATAAACGGATATGCAGATATCAAAATAACAAAAAGATAAGTGCTAATAAAGCCTATAATAAAGGAATTTCATAATTGGAGCAAATGACCTTCAAAAAGTCTGAAAATTTAACTAGAGCATCTTTATACCATACTTAGCATCTCACAAAAAATTCATGAAAATAGGATTAACACACAGGGAGATATTGATTTAACAAATTCACACAATTAAATAAAGCACTTAGTAAAAGTAATTATTAACTCTAGAAAACATAACTAACATGTAACATTTTAATACTCTACTGCATAGTACACTTCATGAGGATTCCAAAAAGTCCTTATTTTCTATTTTATGATTTTTCTACTAATTTGTATGAATTAACAAAGTTTAGCAAATAAATCTAAATTTCAGAAAAAAGAAAACCTAAAACTATTGGCCAAGGTGGATGGGCCATAGGTCCTTGGCGCTGCGCTGGGCTCAGCCCAGCTGCTGGGCAACCCGGCCCATGAAACTGGCCCAATCGATCCAAGCAGGAGAGGGGCGCTGGCACGCGGGCCCTGGCCGTCATAGGCACGGGGGCAGGGGACGGTGGTCCGGCGGCGCAACTCGACGACGGCGAGCACTCAGGTGAAGGCGATGGCACCCACGTCCTCTGTGTGCCAAGGTGAACCCAATGGTGGTTCTTGGGACGCATATGGTGCACGGGTGAGGGCTCACCACTAGCAACGGCGTGCGGCGGCGCTGCATGCGGCGGTACCGACTAGTAGAGGGCGTGGCAAGGCGCAGTGAAGGCAGCTACGAGCTCGGTGAGGTGAGGCGGAGCTGCTAGTGCCATAGGCATGATGCCAGAGTGGCAGACAAGGCATAGCCGCATACAGGACGCGACGGTGGCGAGACGAAGCGGCAGAGACAGCGACATTCAACGCCGGTGAGACCATCGCATGGAGTAACATCATGCACATAGCTAGCCCTAGCCCTAAAACGCACAGAACACCATGAATGAAGGAGGAAGAAGGAGCGAACATAGAGATGAAGCTTGCCAGCCATGGCGGAGCGCGCTCCATGACGAAGCCATTCCGGAGAGTTCACCTCAGTAGAGGTAGAACCGATGGGAGCTCCACGCTCCACGTGTCACGGCGGTGCGGGGACGAGGTGGATGCACCTCGGTGGAGCTCAATGCAGGGCTGACCATGGTGGCAGGCTTGCGGGCTAGCGGCTTGCCGCGGCAGCGGTCGTGAGAGAGCAAACGGAGGCGAACTGGAATGAGCTTGGGGTACTGTGGTGGTAATGCAGGCTTTGATGACCTAACCAGTGGGCCCACGACGGCGTATGGCCTGCCACGGCGTGACCACGTGGCAACCGTGGCCTGTGCGCAGTCGGCCACCATCGAGGTCAGCTTTGCATTTGCTCAGATGAACTGAACTACGATTCAGTAACGGACTAAGCCTGACAGCGCAACTTCAGCGCTTGATAACTCTTAAACCTGACCGAGTTAGCGATAGGTAATAATAGCAAACTTGTAGAGCTACGTTAGGTCTTCAACTTTGTCAATATGGACTTGAGCTATTTCAGCATGGATTTGGAACTATAGAGCCCTAAAGTAGGGTACATGAAACTGTGACTACATTAGGACTTAGGAAATTTTTCTAAGTGTTGGAACAGCACTTCAAACTGGCTTGTGGGCCCTATTTGAGCATGTTATAGTCACTTTCATGAGATGGCCATATTAAGACTTTTGTTCCTTGATAAATTGGCTACAACTTTGGTAAAGGGTGCACCTCCATGCAAGGTCTCTAGGTTGGACTTTGTAATCAGTCAAATAGAGTCACTTTATAGGTCACCCCAAGTCAAACCTCCCTTTAGAGGGCAAATTAGTCATTTTGGTTCACATGAACAGTGCTCCACTAGGTGTCCTAAGCATAGTTAAGCTACCAGAGATCATGTTAGTATGTGTTGAAACATTGTGTTGCAAGTATGTGTTGCATAGTTTAACTAAGCATGTTGCATGTGTTGCATGATCATGTTTCAAGATGTTGTGTCACCCATCATAATAATACAAGTCTAAGGCATACATGAGCTATTACTACAAGCAAAAATACACATAGTACATACACTCAACATGAATGTTGCAGATGTTTCAATGTTATGTTTCAATGACAATGCACATGAAATGATGGTGCACATGCTCATGTCATGCTCATATGGATGCACAGATGCAAGGCAAACACCTGGGGTGTTACATTAGTGGCCGACCACGCATAGGACATGGCGGCCATGTGGCTGCTACGCATTAATGTCGCGCCCATGCTCACGTGAACAAGGCCAGGAGCCATCCTAGAGCGCCATGTTGCCTCCATTTGCTTCTCCCTCCCCTTCACTCTCTCTCTCTTATTCTCTGCCCTGGCGGTCATGCCTAACTCCCACACCACCGCACCACAGCATGCCAAAGCATGCCCACGGCTCCGTATTGCCTCGCGCTACCATCCCCATCTGCTCATAGAGCCAACCTGTAACACCCCTGGTGTTATGGTAACTAAAACTAGCCATGTCATCATATGCATTGCAAAGCATTCATGTTTTAGTCAACTCTGATGTGCATCAACTAAAACAAATTTACATTCATAGATTGATTGAGTTCTGGTGATGTTTGACTTGAATCCAAAACCCTAGTTTTGAATGTCATTCCAAATACTTGGATTATGCCCTATGTAAATTAAGGTGTTAAGTTGTGCTCTACACTATTGTCAGGTGTAGGGGATAAACTCAAGTGCAACATTTAAAAATGAACTCCAAGTTTGAGGTTGAATTTGACTTCCAAAACTTGCCCTAAGTTTTCCAATTCAAATTCGAATTCAAATTGGGAGGTTTATTAAAATGAATTTATAATTCAAAATTGGTTCAAACAAATGGAGCATTAGGAAGATCAAGTGCGATTTGACCCAATGGTACATTTGGATGATAGTTGTGATCACTAATTAATCATCAATTAATGTAGAAACCAAATCAAGTTTGAATTTGATTCAAAACCCTGATTTTCGAAAAACCCTGTTTTACCCCTTTTGTATAATTCAAAATCTAAAAAGAATTTGTGGGTGAGCCAAAAAGTAAAGTTGTATATCTGGTCAAGTCGTACAACTTTGGTTTCTGGAGTTTTCAAAGTTTTAGTATAAAATTTGGAGTAATTTTGAAAAGGTTCAAATCCCATATTTGACCCTTTTCATTTCCCTATTCCAATTTCAAAATGGAGGCATAATTTGAAAATGGTTTGAAAAGCAAAGTTGTAGCTCTTGTCAAGATGTACAACTTTGGTCTTTTGAGTTTTTAAAATTTTGAATGTAAAATTTAAAGTAATTTTGAATTTACCAATTTCCAGAAATTGTCCCCTTTTGATTTCAAATTCAAATTTTAAAATCTAAGCTGAATTTGAAAAAGTTTTTATTGAGAAAGTTGTAGAATTTGAAAAGTTGAGCAACTTTTGTATTTGGAGATTTTGAAGTTCTTTAGAAAATTTTTGAGTAATTTGAAAAATAGAGTCAGTGGCAATTCTATTAATTTTTCCAAATCAAGCAAGGTGGCAGGCAGCTCACCATCGGTGTCCTTCCGGCCGCTTCCAGGCACAGCCATGGCTATCAAGCTGCCTGCCTGCCGCCTCCGCCTCTGCACCTCGCTCCACTGCCTCTGCACCTCGCTCCACCGCTCGCCGCCATTGCTATCAAGCCATCTCCAGCCAAGTTGCAAGTGCCATCGTGTTCCCCTCGCTCCCGCGCCCCCGCCTAGCCCGCTTGTGTTGCGTCTCTCCACCAAGGTTGGTCGAAGGGCGTCGTCTTCCTTGTCGACGACCACCGAGCGCCATAGTGCTTGCCTCTCCGTGGTCGACCGTCTCCGCTGCCTCTCCACATCTACCGATTGCTCAGTCATGATCGTGGTGAGCCACTGGTGCTCGCTATTCTCTCAATTCTGTCTCTACCGGCTTGCCTCGCTCGAGTGTCATGCGCCATCACCACCGTGGCCACCATGGCCGGTGTGGGGATCCCTCCGTTGTGTTTGTTGCTGTTAGAAGTGTCGAAGTAGCTTCACGGCGTCGTGTTGGTCATGCTGGTGTGGTCTGTCTCGCCAGAATCTCGCCGCCGGCGAGATAACCACTGACTGGCCACCGCCTTGGCCATCGGCCAAAGGAGGGGAGCGGCGTGGTCTTGCTGGGCAGCCCAGTCGGTTAGGCTAGGCAAGGGAGAAGTGGGCCGGGGGGGGAAGAGGAGAGTGGGGCGCACGCCCTTGTGCAGCGCGGGCTGGTTGGGCCAGACTGGGCTGGATTAGATGAATGAAGTTTAAATTTTCTTCTTTTCTAAAAATATTAAATAGTATCAGATATTGTTTATTTCATAGAAAAATGTTTGGAACTCCAAAAATTATAAATTGTTTTGTGTAGCCTCTCTGTGATGTGTACTATCTAGGAAAAATATGAAATGCCAATTTTGATTACTTTTTGCATGTCAATTAATTAGCTCCATTAATTAATAAATGAGTTTTCTATAATTTTTGTAGGCTTAAATAATTATCCAAAAATTGTGAAAATTGTTTTGCTACTTAGTTATGATGTGAGCTTCTTAAAATCAAAATTTGAGCTTAATTGGACAAATTCAAATTTTATACTTAATTTTATGCTTAATTAATTAATCAATTCACCCTTAATCTTGTTTAATCATTTTAGGCTTGTTTAATTTTATGATTGTGTGTTGACCCTAGGTCATTAACTATTAATGACCTTTGGCACCTTTAATTAATTGTTTGAGCTCTCTTAATCGTGTTATTAGGGCTTAATTAATATTATTTCATGTGCTTAATGAAAGTCATTTACAAAATAGTTAACCTAATAAAACCCTAGGCTAGGATTAGGTTAGGTTGTTGGCTTGCAACTGTACCATGAAGTAAAGTTGTACTCAAGTTCTCAATTTTGTCATACCATCATCAAGCATCATGTTTATTACTTCATCATGTTGAAGCATGTCATGCTATCTTGTATAGTCCCCGTGAACGAGGAGGGTAACGTGGTCGAACCAGTCCCTGAAGAAGAGCAGTCGTCAGTGGATGTGGGATTCGATATTTGTGGGACTAACTCGAAACTAGAAATTCCCATCGACCAAGGCAAGCCCCGGATGCATTTAAACCTTCCTTGAGTTTTCAAAGCTTTATATCACTTATGCTTATGAACTGTTGCATTAGGTGACTAGGAGTTGCGTGATAACCTAATTGATGCATTATCAACCTTGACTACTCAATATCATCCTTGATACCTATTTGATTTAAAAATACTTAGTTATGCTTAACCATGCTTACTAAGATAGTCTTTCAAATGAAATGGTTTCAAAATGATTGAAGTTGGCATAACCTGTTGGATCATGAGGTATGAGAATGAAATTGAGACTAGATGGGTAACTTGCATTGGGAAAGGAGTCTTGATGTAGTGTTTCCATCTGTGTCAGTTAAGGACCGTTCGTTGTTGAACTATGTATGTTGAGACATTATAGTACTAACCACATACCCGTGGTAAGCCCTACCTCGACTATTCTATCCCATGAACGGTCGACCGTGCACTAGGAGTGGAGAGATGACGAGAGTAGTGTGTACCCTCATAGCCAAGGAGCTGGATTGGAGGTGTACTGTGCTCTTGGGTGGCGCTGGACCCGGTCACGTTTTGGAGGATCCGAGTGAAGGTTGATATATGTGGGTTTGAGTCTCACATATATTGTGTGGTTAGGAAGCCCTAGCTGGGTAGATGTAACATCCCGGTTTTTCAGGCAACCAAAAATATGAGCTTTTTAAAATTTTTCTTGCAATTGTGTGAAGCATGTAGTTTCTAGGTCTAACCCGAGACTAACTCACTAAGAAGTCGTTGCATACACGTAGAATTGTTTGTAGGAGTGTGTCAAAGTTCTCTCCTTGGTTTAGGAATTGGAGTCGGAGTGCACAAATTCGTCCTTTCTAAATTTATCTCCAATCTTGATTGAAACTCCCTTCTCGATCTTCCCTGTTGGGTAACTCTCGGATCACCTATGAGTTCCTTTCGATTCCTTTTCAAACTTGCTTGACAACCCTTCTCAAATTTATTCCCGAATTCCCCTTTCAAATTTCATCCCAAATTTACCCACTTCAAATCTGACTCGTATTCCTTTCTATTTCATCTCCAACTTGTATCAACCTCCTCTCAATCTACCTTGGGCCATCTTAACCTCTTTTGGCTTTCAACTCGGATCCCCCTTTGGGAATTTTCCTCATTTCACCCTTTGAAAGGTTATCTAGGATTCCTTTTTATTTTCCATCTAAAGGTCATTCGTCTATAGATGGCGAAACTCTCTTATCTCATCACCTGATAAGAAATCCGAACATCTTTCCATTTTCACTCTCTACATTCATCTCAATCTTCATTTGAATCCTTTCCAAATCCACCTTGAAACTCATTTCAAATTCCCTTTGGAAATTCCATCTCATCAAAAATATCTAAATTTGAAATGGAAAAATCCCTTATCTTCCTTATCAATCAGGCCCAACCTCCTCTTTCCCCCTCCCCATTTCTACTGGCTTGATCTAAGGCCCAGCTGGCCCACTCGGCCATCTCCCCCTCTCCTCTCGTAGAGGCCCGTCAGCCCATCAGGCCCCTTCATCCCTTGCGCCGAGACCCAAGTTGCCTCCCCTCACCTTCTCGCAAAACAGGCCAACCTAGCTCCAACCACTGGCTTGCTCAGCCCAGCAGCCCACCGACCCAGCTGTGGCCCCCGTAGGCCCATGTGGACAGCCCTCGCGGGCCCGCCAGCTCAGCCCGATGCACCCCTATACAAACCCTAGGGCAAATTCTCCTAAGACCGAGCCACCGCTGCCGCCTGATGTCACACGCCACACCCTAGCACCTCGGCATCCGTACCGTGAGCACCAGGATTTCCGCCGGGTGTTCCACTTGTTGCACGGACGTCGAGGATGAATGGAGCCTCTTTGGGAACCCTAGCCATGTGCCTATAAGAGGCCGAAGCCACCGCTCTCCTTTCCATTTCCCCCAACCCGCCACCGCTCCTCAGCTCACCTTTTCCCCTCGCTCACCCACAGCGCTGTGCTGCTCCCCAGACTTGCCACGTCGAGCTAAGGCCATGACATCGCGTCCACCATTCTGGCCTTGACAACGCGCCCCGACATCGAGCAGGAGCTCTGCCGCTGCAACGCCATCCACGCCAAGATGCCTGCTCACACCAAGGTAGCTCCGGTCCACACGAGCGGTGTCCGTGCGGACATGCCAGAGGTGCTCAGCAGGCTGGCTCTTCCCTACGGCGCCGGGCGCCTGCAGCGCCAACCTTGTATTCCTGCACCACCGAGCCGGTTGCCACCGGTGTCGTGCCCCTCAACGGTCACCACCACCGCCTGACCGCGTCAACTCGCTTCACCGCTGTTTCAAACCCCACGACCAGGAGCAGGGCTTGGGAATGACATTGGCCTCACTAGACCTTCTCTGCAGCTACTGGAAGGTCGTGCCATTCAACGCTGGAGGCAACACCACTCTAACAGCGCCCAGTGCATCCTCGTCCCTTTCCGACAGCACCAATGGCCACCCCGGTGAGCCACTGGGCGCCCAAGATCCCACCTTTCCCCTCTTGTCTGTCGACCTTGCCATAGTCCTTGTCTGATGTCGGCCATCGTGCTGTTGCTCTTCACTAATGTAGGGAGTCCATCGACCCTACTATGCCGATCGCTGAAGCCAGACATCGCTGCCTACCTCACTAGAGTCCCTCTGTCCGGCCATCGAGCCACTTTTCTCTCTGATTGCAAGGAAGACAGTGGCCTTGTTGTGCTTTTTCGGGGCTGAGACACCTCCTAGGGCATGCTGCTGTAGCCAGTCCCCGACCATGTCTAGCTAGGTGCCGGCTGAAAGCCCAAGTTTGGTTTTGGTATTTAACGACACCAAGTTGCTAATGCCATGTGGTAAGTGTTTTGAGTTAGGCATAAGCAACACATGTGATGAAGGTGTATATGGCAAGGAGTGGTGGCCACAAGATCACAAAGAGATGGTGCATGGACATGAAATGATGATCATGGTGGAGATGCACATAAAATGAAGGACATGATGATCAAGTGGAGGAGAAGGATCTAAGAGCGCAAGGCAAAGGTATAGCCATAGGGTTTTCCTTTTGCCGGTCTAAGATGAGTAGAGAAGTGATTGACCGGGTTTTGGATACATAGCCGACTATCAAGAGGGGCAATCATAGTTAGCTCGGGAATCAAGTGCCACTAGATCAATGTCTTGAGCATATGCATTAGGATCTAGTTGAGAGCTAACATAACGCCTTGGAAAAATGTTTGTAAAATGCTAACACACATGCACATGGTGGCATACACTTGGTGGTGTTAGCACTTTTGCGAAGGCGGTGGAGTTTGAGCGATAGAGAGGGGTTTGGTGATGAGGACATCACTCCTTCACATACACACAATGATCCACTGCTGGACATTCAAGGTCCAATCACTAGAGCTCGCGCGCGTCAATTAAATTTAGAGGTGAGCTCGTTCCTAAGTAACTCTTTATATGATTTTGAGAATAGATTGCTACCTAATGATTATATTGTGCTTAGGAATGAAGGAGAGGTCTAGGAGACACATGGAGGAGGGCTTGGAGGTGTGGAGGACCAGCGAGGGCGCCTGGATAAAGATGGAGGACCAATCCAAGTTGAGTTCAAGTCTGCCTCGCAGTTCAGGACTAGTCTGCCTTGAACTGGTCACTCAGGACGCGTCCAGACTCCATTTTCGATGATCCATATATTGATGGAAAGCTTATTTGATAAGGAAGCCAACCCAAGTGGTCCCACGTCAAAATCTATTCGGAATCAACGGAAATCATCAAAACAAGTCATCATCCAGAATCTGTCAGGGCACTGTAACGTGTCGGCGCTCCCCAGGGACACGAATAGGGGTCCTTGGATGCCCCTTAGGCTATATAATCAGTAGTTAGCACCTACATTAGGGTTGGGTTTTGCTTAGATTATTCTGTTGACAATAGTTTCACCGCCGCCGTCGGTTTGTGAGACCCCAACTTTGTGAGATTAATCATTCATCAGCAATTTGGTTGCATTCCTTTGTGTTCTTGCGTGTGTTCTCGATTCGCAGGCAAGGACTTAGCCTTCTTGGCGAGGTCGACCGTGCAATGCCAGTCAATAACCAGAGGGGTCGTGGTGCTGCGATTGCGGGGTTCAGAGCCAAGTTGTTCGGAAGCCGGATCGAATTGTGTCGTGACTCCACCAAATCGAGAGTTATCAGAACCTTTCGGAAGATCGGGAACCCTAGTTCACATCAATTGGTAATCAGAGCTTTAGGTATACCATTAGGTTCAATTTTACCCTAGTTTAGTTTGATTTCGCCTTCGTCCTAGAGTCCACAGAAAAGCCAAAAAAATTAGAGTTAGGTTTTTTTCCCTATCCCAGAAACCATGTTTAGCCTTTTGCATAATTCTTTTCAGATTCCGTCGTGTTGAGTTTGTGTCCTGGTCAAGGGCTTGTTGCTGGTTAGGTTGTGTTAGAGTCCAGTTTGTGTGTTTTCCCCATCGTTTCCATCAAACTCTAGCCACTGTGACCACTTTTGTGCGTATTGTTCCTGTTTTGTCCTCTAATTCAGAGTCCAAACTTGAAATTGGTCCAGTTTTCACGTACGAACTTGGATTTCAACATTCTAGATATCAAAATCAATCAAAAAAAAAATTCGGATCTATCCATCCCTCGCCTTGTTGGGGTTCAAAAATTTTATTTTGGCCAAAAACTGGTCACAAGATCCTCTTTTCTTGGTCACAAGCTTTTTCTCAATTTTGGACCCATCTTCTGAAATTTCCATAGGCCACGACTTTTACTGGTTTAAGCTCAAATTTTTTGTGGTTACTTCTTGTGTGCTCCTAAGTCAAGAAAAAATATCAATTTTTTTAAAAAAGTCAAAAGTTCCCAAAAAAACAACGACAGCCCAAAAAATAGAAAAATTGAGAGGGGCAAAAGAGGAACAATATTTATAGGAGCACATAGAGGAGACAATTTGTTATATTGTGGGCGTGTACTATCTTGTGTTTGTTTCCTATTACTCTTGCTATCCATCATACTTGTTTCTCCATTTTGTTATCACACATCTGGTACTTGGAACACATTAGACCAGCAACGAGAGCAAGTATTTGGGACTATAATTCAGCATTACTTTCTATTTTTGAATTGTGTTCCACTCACATATTTGGCCTGCTTTCCTTAACTCCACATACTTCTTCTGGACAGTATAAGTTTTGACCCCTGTAATCATAGTGCTACGTCTTCCAGGTATCCTTGACCTTGCTGGTAAGAACCTTGTAAGAGATTGAGAAGGGGTCTCCTTTTGCTGTGATCTTGAGAGGCACTACTCCACCTACGTAGTAGATTATTAGGGATAACTTTCACTGTTTGTTCCTATTTTGTGTCTACAATGTCAGGTGATGGTGAGGATACGGCGCCCAAAGACTGGTCAGAGTGCATCAGCCAAGACCAACTACAATCTGTTGTAGATAATGCTCAGAAGGAGATGACTTAGGCAATAGCCAAGGCTGTCACCGATGCACTCATTGACCTCAAGCTCAGCAATACCCTTGAGAGATTGGACAAACATTTGTCCACACTAACCGACAGGGTAGCTGCCTTGGAAGTGCAGCCGCCACCCGACCAAGAAGTCCATGATGGCAGCAACACCAGAGGACTCGAGGATGCAGTATATGACGTCGATGGTAATGTTGATCAAGCAGCAACAAGAAAAAATAGATTACACCATCGTTTATGCACAAATGCCACAAGTATGGGTGGTGCTCAACACTTCAACCGCCACCAAGGTAATCGTAATCGTGCTTCCGATGATCCTTATGCTAAGGTTAAATTTAAAATACCCTCCTTTTTGGGCCATTATGATGCTGAGGGATACCTTGATTTGGAGATGATAGTCGAGCAGAAATTTAGTTCCCACCTAGTGCCTGAGGAACATAGGGTTAGACAAGCCACTAGTGAGTTTAAAGATTTTGCTATCATTTGGTGGACTAGTTTAGCTGCAGAGAATGCGACACCTAGTACCTGGGAAGAGCTTAAGGTTGCTATGCGTGATAGATTTGTGCCACCATCATATCATAGAGACCTCTGTAAGAAACTGATGCGCTTAGAACAGGGAGATAAAGTTTTGTAGGATTACTATGGTGACCTTCAGAAAGGATTGATGCGTTGTGGCATAGTGGAGGGGCCCGAGGATTCTATTGTTCTTTTTTATTCAGGTTTGAGGCGTGAAATTCAGGACATAGTTGATTATAAGGAATTTAACACTGTCAACCAGTTATTTCAGTTTGCTATGCTTGCAGAGAAGGAGTTGCAGGGGCGTGATTTGCAGGGCAAGAACAAGGTTGGCACCACATAGACACCACGATCTTTGGGGCTTCCCAAGGCATCTTCCTATCGGGTGCCCCCACCAGCGAGCAAGGATAAGTCTAGTCAATTCATCTTCTCCACGACCTTCCGGTTCAGGTAAAAATTCTGTGCAGGAACCTTCAAAGAGTGCATCCTCCGTCGCCTCAATGGGACGCACTCGAAAGATCGGGAACCCTAGTTCACATCATTCGACGCTTTTGGGGAAGTGAAATGCCTATTTTCTACTGCGCTGGAGGCAGAGAAACAGAGGCGAAAGTCTGGAGTGTTTTTCACTGAAAAACGTCAATCGGACGCTAGACCGGACGCGGTCCAGGATGGACCTGCGCGTCCGGTTAGCGTGCCTAGGGTTTGTGATCGGACGCTGGTCTGGCCTGACTAGTGCATCCGATCAGCTCACCTAGGTGCAGAAGAAAACTAAACACTGAACGCGTGACCGATGCGTCCGTTGGTCCTCGGGACCGAAGCGTCCGGTTAGTAACGCGACACGATCGGACACACGGCGTGTCCGGTCACGTGCGATCAGACGTGTTCGGTCATGGTGGGAGCTGACTAGACTCTGACCGGACGCCAGGTGTAGCATGTCCGGTCAAACGCTAGAGCACATCCGGTCACGGCAATGGTAACTTATAACGCGTAATGTTCATGCTTGTCCTGTAGTAACCCTGACTGGTGCGTCCAGTTAGCACGTTTTGAACTGTGTCATCCAGTAACGGCTAGCTGCGTACCCCTTCATTATAAATAGAAGTTGTCCAAGGTTTGAGGGCAACTCTTGCACATTTTGAGACCTAGAGACATCCTTTGAGCGATGATTCATATAGAGAAGATGATGAGAAAGAGGAGTTGGTCAAAAAGAAGAAGAAGGAAAGTGAGGAGAAGGATGATGAGAAGAAGAAGAGTGTGGCATTCAAAGCCACCACATCCAAGGGCAAATCCAAAACTGAATCATCAAGTGATAAAGACTCAAGCTCTTGTGATAGTGATGACATTGATGAGAAGATGGCTCTTTTTGTCAAGCAATTTGGGAAATTTATGAAGAAAATGGGCTTTCATGCAAGAAGGAGGAAGAACTCATCCAAGAAGAATGAGCATACCATGAGATGTTTTAGTTGCCATAGCAAGGACCATCTCATTGCAAAGTGTCCTTATGATAGTGATGATGAAGATGATATCAAGAAGGAGAGGAAGAAGCAAAAGAAGAAGCAAGAAAAGAAGGAGAGCTCTTATAAAAAGAAGAATGACTCTCATGTTGCTACATGAGATAGTGATGATTCCTCAAGTGATGAGGAGGATGACAACAAGAGCAAGAAGAAGGGACATGCTAGCATTGCCATCCAAGAGAAGGTCTCCCTCTTCGACACTCCATCGTGCTTCATGGCTAAGGCCGCTAAGGTATCATCCGACAATGAGAGTGATCATGATAATGCTAGTGATAGTGATAGTGATGAAGAAAAATTCACTAAAGATGAACTAATCACTATGCTAGAAGATTGCACTCAACATTTTAAAGAATCTAGAAAGGAGTGCAAGGGCTTGCTTAAAGAAAAGAAAAACCTTATGCAAGAACTTAATGAGCTTAGAGCATCTTATGAGAGTCTAAAGGTAGACCATAAGAAGATTCAAAAGTCTAATGAGCTTAGAAGCTCATTCCTCTCTAGTTGAAAAATGTGAAAACATGCCAACTAATGTTGAGAAGGCTAAAACTTGCAACATAGGCATATCATGTGATATAATTGATGAATCTTTTCATAAGCCTATTGTTATTGCTCCCACTAACCCTTCATGTAGCTCATCTGCATCATCCTCATCTAGTAGTGACGGTTTCTCTTGTGACTCCACACTAATAGTTGAGAATGAAAATCTCAAGGAGGTAAAAGAGCTCAATCACACCTTAGCTAAGGCTTATGGTGGTGAGGACCACTTTCTTATGTGCTTGGGTAGCCAAAGGGCTTCTCTCTATAAAGAGGGATTGGGCTATAACCCCAGGAAAGGCAAGGCCGCTTTTGCTCCTCACAAGACTCATTTTGTGAAGAACAATGGTAGCTATTGCAAAAGTTGCAAGCAAGTTGGTCACATAGAGCAACTTTGCATGAACAAGAAATCTAAAGCTAATGTATCCTCAATTAAGTTTGATTCCTTCTATATACTTACCAAGGGTACAAATGGTGTTCATGCTAAGTTCATTGGTGCACCATGGATGGGCTCAAAGAAGAAAGCCATTTGGGTACCAAAGAGCTTGGTCACTAACCTTGGAGGACCCAAACAAGTTTGGGTACCTAAAAAGAATTAATCTTATCTTGTAGGTCAATTACAAAGCCAGAGGAAGGCATTGGGTGCTTGATAGTTGGTGCACTCAACATATGACCGGGGATTCTTGTATGTTCAAATCAATGGATACAAGTCAAAATGGTTGTTTTGATGCTATCACTTTTTGGCAACAACAAGAATGGCAAGGTCAAGGGGCTTGGTAAAATTGCTATCTCAAATGACATGAGCATATCTAATGTGTTGCTAGTTGAGAGCTTGAATTTCAATCTTTTGTCGATGGCATAACTTTGTGATCTTGGCTTTAAGTGCATATTTGGTAGTGATGATGTTGAAGTCATAAGTGTTGATGGATCAAATTTGATATTTAAAGGATTTAGACATGTGAAAGCCCAAGTTTGGTTTTGGTAATTAATGACACCAAGTTGCTAATGCCATGTGTTAAGTGTTTTGAGTTAGGCATAAGCAACACATGTGATGAAGGTGTATGTGGCAAGGAGTGGTGGCCACAAGATCACAAAGAGATGGTGCATGGACATGAAATGATGATCATGGTGGACATGCACATAAAAGGAAGGACATGATGATCAAGTGGAAGAGAAGGATCTAAGAGCGCAAGACAAAGGTATAATCATAGGGTTTTCCTTTTGCCAGTCTAAGATGAGTAGAGAAGTGATTGACCGGGTTTAGGATACATAGCCGACTATCAAGAGGGGCAATCACGGTTAGCTCAGAAATCAAGTGCCACTAGATCAATGTCTTGAGCATATGCATTAGGATCTTGTAAAGAGCTAACATAACGCCTTGGAAAATGATTGTGAAATGCTAACACACATGCACATGGTGGTGTACACTTGGTGGTGTTAGCACATTTGCGAAGGCGGTAGAGTTTAAGCGGTAGAGAGGGGTTTGGGCTCCTCTCTCCCTCCTGTCGAGCTTGCGAGGCGGGATTCGGTGCTTTTTGGGGAGGTGAAATGCCTATTTTCTATTGCGCCAGAAGTTGGAAAAGAAACGGAGGTGAACGGAGGTCACAGAGGTGACCGGACGCTGAACCGGACGCGGTCTCTGTATGACCGGACGCGTCCGGTCAGTGTTCAGTTTCTGCGCGTGTTTTAGCTTGTTGATCGAACGCGCAGCGCGTTCGGTCACTGATGACCAGACGCATCCGATCGTCCAGGGAGCTTACTAGAATCTAATCGGACGCTGGCACTGTGGTGTCTGGTCAGTTCAACAGCGTGTCCGGTCGTTGTTTCGTTGTGCGCTACTCAGCCTGACCAGCGCGTCCGGTCATTTACGGGACCAGCGTGTCCGGTCACACCCAGCGCGTCTGGTCAGTGTTTCGGAAATTAGCCGTTGCGTGACCGGCGCGTCCGGTCAGTTTGACCAGCGTGTCCGGTCTGCGCGACCAGCGCGTCCGGTCAGCGCGATTTCAGCTGTTTGAGTTCCTAACGGCTAGCTGCGTACCCCTTCGTTATAAATAGATGTTGGTCGGGGTTTGAGGGGAACTCTTGCACATTTTGAGACCTAGAGACATACTTTGAGCTAGAGAACAACCCCTCCACTCATCTCTTTGATTAGTTGCATATCTTGTGTGAGATTGAGTGAGATTCAAGTGCATTGCTTGAGAGTTGCATTCTAGAGGCACTTGATCTTCGAGTAGCTGCGGATTTCTTGTTACTCTTCCGTGTTTCCTGACATGGTAGACGGCTTGGAGCAGCAGAGGTGATTGAGCTCACAATTGGAGATTGTTGGAGCCTTCACCAAGTGTTGTAAGGGGTTCTTGATCCTTCCCCGCATGAGTTCGTGAATTGGATACTCTAGTGGAGCTCGTGGCTTGGAGGATCCCCATCTTGTGTGCGGTTGTGCGGCGCCCGCCGAGGGTTCGACTCTTGATAGTCGATTAGCTCGTGAACCGACAAGTGGGTGTATCGCCACAACAGGGAGTAGCTTGCCGGGAAGCAAGTGAACCTCGGGATAAATTCTTGTGTCATTCTCTTCCCGAGGATTTCTCTTGTGTGATTGATTGATTGGTACATCTCATCTCCACATGGCAGTATAATCACTCAAAGCTCTTCTCTCGTATTACTTCTTGTTTCTAGCTTGTAGTTGTTGTTGTGTTTAGTGAATAGCTTTGTTATAGACTTGTGTAGGTGGCTTGCTTAATTAGTTAGAGCTAGTGCATTTGCTTTGCCACCTTTCGTACTAACGTGTGGTAAAGTAATTCTTGTAGAAGTTTTAATTAGGCTATTCACCCCCCTCTAGCCTATTTAGACCTTACAACATGGTAGTTTATACTTGGTTGACTTCAATGATAGTGAGACACAATTGACATCATGCTTGCTTAGCAAATCTAGTATGGGTTGGTTGTGGCATAGAAGGCTTGGTCATGTTGGAATGAAACAATTGAACAAACTTTTGAGGCATGACCTAGTTAGAGGCTTGAAGGATGTCACCTTTGAGAAGGATAAACCTTGTAGTGCTTGTCAAGCCGACAAACAAGTTGGAAATGCACATCCTAGTAAGAGTGAAATGAGCACATCAAAGGCATTTGAGTTATTGCACATGGACTTGTTTGGGCCAACAACATATACTAGCATTGGTGGCAACAAGTATGGTTTTGTGATTATTGATAACTACACTAGATACACTTGAGTGTTCTTTCTTTATGACAAGAGTGATGTTCATGATCTATTCAAATCTTTTGTCAAAAGGGTGCAAAATGAGTTTGAGACAACCATCAAGAAGATTAGAAGTGACAATGGTAGTGAGTTCAAGAACACAAGAATTGAAGATTTATGTGATGATCTTGGTATTGGACATCAATTCTCACCAACATACACTCCTCAATCCAATGGTGTAGTTGAAAGGAAAAATAGAACATTGATTGATATGGCTAGATCAATGCTTAGTGAATACAATGTGAGTCATTCTTTTTGGAGTGAAGCCATCAACACGTCTTGCTATTGTAGCAACCGTCTCTATTGCCATGGGAAGCTTGGGAAGACACCATATGAGCTATTGAATGGAAGAAAGCCTAACATTGCATACTTTAGAGTGTTTGGTTGCAAATGCTATATTCTCAAGAAAGGCACTAGATTGAGCAAGTTTGAAAAGAAATGTGATGAAGGATTCTTACTTGGTTATTCTACCACAAGCAAAGCATATAGAGTTTGGAATCTCACAAATGGCACCTTGGAAGAAGTTCATGATGTTGAGTTTGATGAAACCCAAGGGTCTCAAAATGAAGCTCAAAACCTTGATGATGTGAGAGGAGATCAATTGTCAAATGCAATGAAGAACATGGACATTGGTGATGTTAGGCCAAGGCAAATTGATGATGATGATGATGATATTCATGTGATCAACCAAAGTGTGCAAATTGATACAAATCAAGAAAGCTCTAGTGGTACTCATGATGAAGCTCAAGTTCAAGGTCAAACAAGTGGAAGCAATCAACTCCCAATACTCCAACCTACTAGTATTGCAAGAGATCATCCATTGGACCAAATCATTGGTGGAATTCAAAGTGGTGTTCAAACTAGATCAAGGCTAGCATCTTTTTGTGAGCATTACTCATTTGTGTCACTTGAAGAACCTAAGAAAATATAAGATGCTTTGAAAGATTCCGATTGGGTAAATGCCATGCATGAAGAGCTAAACAACTTCACTAGAAATCAAGTTTAGGAACTTGTTGAAAGGCCACAGAACTACAATATAATTGGCACCAAATGGGTCTTTAGAAACAAGCAAGATCAAGATGGCATGGTTGTAAGGAACAAAGCAAGATTAGTAGCACAAGGATACACTCAAGTTGAGGGTCTTGATTTTGGAGAGACATATGCACCGGTTGCAAGATTGGAGGCTATTATAATCTTATTAGCATATGCTTGTGCACACAACATCAAGCTCTATCAAATGGATGTAAAAAGTGAATTTCTCAATGGCTACATCAATGAAGAAGTTTATGTTGAGCAACCTCCCGATTTTGAAGATGATAAGAGGCCCGACCATGTTTACAAGCTCAAGAAGGCATTGTATGGTTTGAAGCAAGCACCTAGAGCATGGTATGAGAGATTGAGGGACTTTCTTCTCTCTAAAGGGTTCAAGATGGGAAAGGTTGACACCACTCTCTTCACCAAGAAGCTTGGAAATGACTTGTTTGTGTTGCAAATCTATGTGGATAATATCATTTTTGGATCAACCAATCAAGATTTTTGTGAAGAGTTTGGAAAAATGATGGCAAATGAGTTTGAGATGTCTATGATTGGAGAGCTTAGTTACTTCCTTGGACTTCAAATCAAGCAAATGAAGAATGACACTTTTGTAAGTCAAGGCAAGTACATCAAGGACATGATCAAGAAGTTTGGATTGCAAGATGCTAAGCCAATGAGTACACCAATGGGCACTAATGATCAATTGGGTATTGATGCTAGTGGAAACATGGTAGATCAAAAGCAATACCGGTCTATGATTGGAAGTTTGCTCTATGTCACCGCTTCTAGGACGGATGTAATGTTTAGTGTGTGCAAGTGTGCAAGATATCAAGCTTCACCTAGAGAAAGTCACTTGAAAGCAACCAAGAGGATATTGAGATATCTTAAGGGCACTCATGATGTTGAATTATGGTTTCCAAAGGGGTCTAATTTTGAGTTGATTGGATATTCGGATTCCGACTATGGTGGATGCAAGATTGATAGAATGAGCACAAGTGGCACTTGTCAATTGCTTGGAAGGTCTCTTGTTTCATGGTCATCAAAGAAACAAAATAGTGTTGCACTATCTACCGCCGAGGCCGAATACATTAGTGCCGGTAGTTGTTGTGCACAATTGCTTTGGATGAAAGCCACCTTGAATGATTTTAGAATCAAGTTCAAAAATGTGCCTTTGTTTTGTGATAACGAGAGTGCTATCAAGATGACACAAAATCCAGTTCAACATTCAAGAACCAAGCACATTGACATAAGGCATCACTTCATAAGAGACCATCAACAAAAGGGTGATATTAGTATTGAGAGCATTGGTACCGAAGATCAACTAGCCAACATATTCACAAAGCCACTTGATGAAAAGAGATTTTACAAGTTGAAGAATGAATTGAACATACTTGACTTCTCCAACTTGAAATGAGTGCCCCCCCACATTCTTATATGACATGCCTCTCCTCCAACATAGCAAGGTAAAGTTGTTTAGCATATCATTCAAACTTTGCTAAGGACATGGTTAGAACATATAGACATATTTGTATGACAAATAGGCTCATTCATGAAAATCAAATGAGTTTAATGTATATATGGTACCACTATTGCTTCTATGTTTGATTGATCTAGTGGTAGCATATGACATGTTTGTGAGCTTGCAAATCTAGTGTTGAATCTAGAAAATGAGCTCATGATGTGTACTTTAACATGGTCAAGATAACCATTATACTTTATGAGGTGTGAAGAAACTTGTCCTTGGATCAAACTGAATTACATATTCTAGGCAAGTGATCTAGATTGAACCATAATTTGGACTCCCTCATATTGTTTAACTTGACTCTCACTAAAATTGGCACCTTTTTAGTGATTGTTGACAAAGGGGGATATAAAAGTCACAAAGATAAAAAGTTAAGTTGTAAAGGGGGAGAAATATATAGTAAGGGGGAGAGAAATTAAAATTGAGCACACAAGTAGGGGGAGCAAGCTCATGAATGATTTGTTGCATTTGTATGTGCATTAACATGATGAATTGTTGTATTGCAAAGCTATTCATATTCATGATTGTATGGTGATTGCTAGAAATAGAACTTGAATGATGATTTGTTGAGAGTAGCTTTACAAGTGGTTTCTAGACACCTTTGCTTATAATGTTGATCTCATGGGGTACTTTAGTGTTTGTGATCTTTACGAGTGATGTATTACAAGTGGTGTCTAGCTACATCGATACTAAGGATGGTATATAAAGGCAACTCCGATTGGTATCACGCTTCAAAGGTCCATTCTATATACCTTAGCATCAATTTAATAGTAGTAACTCTTCCAAAATTCAAATCCATACATATGTGCACAATTGAACCAAACTCATGGAAGCACATATGTAGGGGGAGCTAATACTATCGAAATTGAAAATTGATTTCATTTCATATCTTTGTGATGGTTGTCATCAATTACCAAAAAGGGGGAGATTGAAAGCCCAAGTTTGGTTTTGGTAATTAATGACACCAAGTTGCTAATGCATGTGGTAAGTGTTTTGAGTTAGGCATAAGCAACACATGTGATGAAGGTGTATATGGCAAGGAGTGGTGGCCACAAGATCACAAAGAGATGGTGCATGGACATGAAATGATGATCATGGTGGAGATGCACATAAAATGAAGGACATGATGATCAAGTGGAGGAGAAGGATCTAAGAGCGCAAGGCAAAGGTATAACCATAGGGGTTTCCTTTTGCCGGTCTAAGATGAGTAGAGAAGTGATTGACCAGGTTTAGGATACATAACCGACTATCAAGAGGGGTAATCACGGTATGCTCGGGAATCAAGTGCCACTAGATCAATGTCTTGAGCATATGTATTAGGATCTAGTTGAGAGCTAACATAACGCCTTGGAAAATGTTTGTGAAATGCTAACACACATGCACATGGTGGTGTACACTTGGTGGTGTTAGCACTTTTGCGAAGGCGGTGGAGTTTGAGCGGTAGAGAGGGGTTTGGGTTCCTCTCTCCCTCTGGCCTCACAAGCTCGGTAGGATTCAGCGCTTTTGGGGAAGTGAAACGCCTATTTTCTACTACATCGGAGGCAGAGAAACGGAGGCGAAAGTCTAGAGTGTTTTTCACTGAAAAATGTCAATCAGACGCTGGACTGGACGCGGTCCAGGATGGACCTGCGCGTCCGGTCAGTGCGCCTAGGGTTTGTGACCGGACGCTGGTCTGGCCTGACCAGTGCGTCCGGTCAGCTCACTTGGGCGTAGAAGAAAACTGCACGCAGAACGCGTGACCGGCACGTCCGTTGGTCCTTAGGACCGAAGCATCCGGTTAGTAACGCGACACGATCAGACGCGCGGCGCGTCCGGTCACATGCAATCGGACACGTCCGGTCATGGTGGGAGCTTACTAGACTCCGACCGGATGCCAGGTGTAGCGCGTCCGGTCAAACGCTAGAGTGCATCCGGTCATGACAACGGTAACTTCTGACGTGCATTGTTCATGCTTGTCCTATAGTGACCAGACGCGTTCGGACACCCTAACCGGTGCGTCTGGTCAGCATGTTTTGAACTATGTTGTCCGGTAACGGCTAGCTGCGTACCCCTTCGTTATAAATAGAAGTTGTCCGAGGTTTGAGGGCAACTCTTGCACATTTTGAGACCTAGAGACTCCTTTGAGCTAGAGAACAACCCCTCCACTCATCTCTTTGCTTAGTTGCACATCTTGAGTGAGATTGAGTGGGATTCAAGTGCATTGCTTGAGAGTTGCATTCTAGAGGCACTTGATCTTCGAGTTGCTGCGGATTTCTTGCTACTCTTCCGTGTTTCCCGACATAGTAGACAGCTTGGAGCAGCGGAGGTGATTGAGCTCACAATTGAAGATTGTTGGAGCCCTCACCAAGGGTTGTAAGGGGTTCTTGATCCTTCCCCACGGGAGTTTGTAAATTGGATACTTTAGTGGAGCTCGTGGCTTGGAGGATCTCCATCTTGTGTGCGGTTGTACGGTGCCCGCCGAGGGCTCGACTCTTGATAGTCGATTAGCTCACGAACCGACAAATGGGTGTATCGCCACAATGAGGAGTAGCTTGCCAGGAAGCAAGTGAACCTCGGTAAAAATCTTGTGTCATCTCTTTGCTGAGGATTTCTCTTGTGGTTGATCATTGTGATTGATTCTTTGAGTGCATTACTTCTCTACATCGTTGGTATAAGAATCAAGTAACTTGCTCTTTACTTTCTTATACTAATCTTAGTGTAGCTTTTATCACATAGGAGTAAGTAGCTTAGTGACTTAGTCTTGTTAGTGTGTATTAGAGATCATAGCCTTGCTTCACTAGAATTGTATAGGTGGCTTGCATAGTGTAGTTGAGCTAGTGCTAGAATTAGCTTAGCCATCTTTTATACTAACGTGGTTGTTTAGTGAAGCTTGTAGATTTTTTAAATAGGCTATTCACCCCCCTCTAGCCATTTGGACCTTACACCGGCCAACCATAGCATGCTGTAGCAGCCCTTCTGCCCTAAAGTCATACCCTTGAACCCCACTGATGCACCTTCGACGTCGACAAAGTTTCCATTCTACATTCCCGTGCAAACTTATCATCTATATATCATTGTTCTTACTTGATACATGATGATCTATCCATATCGATTATTTATAGTTGTTCGTGCACTTGATACATGTTAGTCTCTCTCTGTACCTATGCCTGTGCTATGCCTTCGTGCCGGTCTAATTCTCTTGCTATGGATATGTGTTACTCCGAGTCAGTGGTGTGTCGGTTGTCGAGTCGTTGTTCTTGTTGCTGTGTGGTTATGTTGTGGGTTGTTTGACTTTGGACCGTGCTGTCGAGCCGGTCGAGAGAGTGATAGTTTGAACGTCACGATTGTGAGCTCGTCTCGCCATGGCTGCAATGCCGAACGTATCCCTTCTCTCGTGCTTTAGTTGACTCCGCTGAGCTACGATGGTTAGCCCTATTTTCCATCACTGAGACTTGGCCATTTTGGGGCTCAAGGTCAATATCGAGGCGGCTCTTACCTGCACAACTCAAGCCGTTCATGACCTAGCCTCGCGGGAAGGAAATTGGGGATGAAAATAATGGAATGGTGAAGCCAACGCGTTAGGTTAAAGTTCATGGCCGCGAGTCGCTTCGCCATGGCCATCGGGCTTTACCTCTTTTATTTGCTCGTTTTAATCCTAACCACCTTGTATGCTTGTACATATTAGACCATAGCATTTCTTCGGTTCTTGCGGTGACAACCGCACCGCTAAGAACCCTGGGTGTCTTAGTGCATCCATTGCACCTAGGTCTTGGTACCCTACAAGAGGTTTGGTCACTCGTGTTCTTTTGCGTGTCGCTTCTCTCTGATGCCTCATCTTCTGTCATGGCTTGTGTGTTCGAAGAAGTGGACCGCCTCTCCTCCATTCTTTTCTCTCCCCTGTTCCATCCTCTCTTGGTTCTTGCCAATTGCAATGGCGTCTAGATCAAGAGAGATCAAAACTACTTTAGCCGCTCCTTCCGGTTCTCGTCATTTTTCTGTGATGCCCGGATCAGAAGACTGCAAGTCGTGGTGTTTGCTTAGGATGAGCTAAGGACTATGCCATTTATCTTTAAGCCGTACAGGTTGACATGATCAACCTAGGAAGTACTGGCTAGGCTAAGGCTTAAGCTTGTACTTAGCAAATGACCACTCCTGTTTCTTTTGGTTGAAGGATCAGATATCTGTCGAGAGGGTCAAGTTGTCTTCTCCTTGTGTTATTTCAGTGTTGCCTCTTTTGTGTCTTGGTCTTTTCGAGAGTATTGATTGTTCTTTTGCCTTCTGTGACACTCTCGCGAGGTAACGTTATTCGGACCGGAACCCGTTGGAGGAAAGGAAGGCCGAGGATAGCGGAACCTGTGGAGTGAAGCTAACCTGGGAGGTGGAGACTCGTACCGATCGACTGCACCAACTAACAAAGATTGTACCTCTACTACCTCAACATCGCAGGTGTCATGGCAGCACCTTACTCTAGAGAATCCTATTAGGCATGCTAAAATGTAGATGCTAGTGCTTTACTTTTATGCAAATGAACTGTGATAGGGTGCATGGTAGATTGCTTGTGAGCCATTACCTTGTCGCAACCCTTTCCCCTGCACACCCGCTGTTAGGTTAGATGCTCGCTTACTACTTGTTGCCTTACTCTTACTTGCATTATATCTGTGATGTGGTGCTGGTGAATGAGAGGCGTAATGAGATAAGGTACGTGGTGCCGATAACCTGATAATAACCTGTTAATGAACATGGGGAGATCTTGGCGTGTGTCTTGGGTGTATGGTGAGGGTCGAGTCGACTGAGCAGGATCTACGATGAGTCATGGGGACAAGTCTTGCCAGGGGATGCTACCTGGGTGTTTCCCACGAGAGAGGTACCTGTGGCGGGTACATGTGACAGGGAGAGGTCCTGGGGTGGAGTGTCTTCGTGGGATGAAGCCCCAGGATGGGAGGTGCTGTTTTAGCACGGGGCGCCGGATGTTCCATAGAGCAGGCCATCGGTTTGCCCCTTTGAGAAGATACCCTGCTTAGTCACCCTAAGGACTAATATGTTATGTGAACCGGGTCTTAGGAATCCTTACGCCCCACTCGCCCTTACCATGGAAATGGGACGGACGTACGACTTGCTGGTGCATTGCCACTACTATTAGGAGGTTAGCGGATAGTGTAGGGAGGTACAGGCACGAGGACCCACACCCTCCTAAGACAGTGTAGTACCTCGGGGCCTAGTACTACGTCTCATAGTCTCAACGTGTCGATGGTACTGCGACACGACCCTAGTTTTGAGTGATAGGGTGGTACCGTATCCGGTTGAAAGACGGCCCGGAATCAGCCTAGACGAGCCGGTTTGTCGATGATGGTGATCTTGTGGGTAGTGTAAACCTCTGCAGAGTTTCTGGTTGATCGATCGATACATATGCCGACTTGTCGGCTATGGACCTTTCCTAAGTACAGCTTCACTTGACTAGAGAGAGGAGTCCTTCTACCTTTCCTGGGTTTTAGTATGTGATCCAGCCTTGGCCGTTGAGACATGGACGAGAGGGAGTCGTCCATGCCGATGAGAGAGTGAGATGAGATGTGGTGAGGTGATGAGATGTGATGGGATGGGAGAACATGTGTGTGAGATGGGTTAAAACTTATATTATTATTAAAATATTGATACATGCATTATAGGAAACCCATAGCCAAATATTTTAGGATCGCCAGATCCCTTTTCTCTTTTTCACTAAAGCTCATCGGTGCTGACCATGGCCTGCACACATCTAGTAGTGTGCAGATTTCCTAACTTGCAGTATTAGCGAAATTAGAAGGATTAGGTGGTTCGCTCCTACGCTCAAGTTTGGTTGAAGATGGAGTCTACGCCCGCTGTCTTTCTATGCCAACTCTGATGATTATCATGGAGGAGGAGCCTTCACCTGCTAACGCACTACAACTCTAATGAAGACACGTGAGTTTTCGTTAGATTACGATGTAATAGGTGTGTTAACAAGTGTTGTAAAACCTTGTAACTTGTAATTCTACGATGTATGACTGTGATATCATCTGATAATTGATAATGTGATGGGTTTCTCTTGTGGGCTATCACATTATAATTCGTATCTGTGGATTTTCCCTTCGAGAAAAATTGAGATCGTTTCAGTAGATAAGCGGTTCAGATCATCGTTGCTCCTCGGATATGGAGACTCGATTTGCTGTTCAACATCGTAGTTAACAAGTGGAACATTAATCGAGGACTAAGAAAGAAGTTGTATGAATTACTTGATCTAGAATAGGATCACTTAGATTCTATTAATGATTAATGATGAGTTAAAACATGGATCTTAAGGACTCAGTATTAGTAGCTTTTATGCAAAAGAATGGAAACTCACCTTGATTCCCCTGAGCCTGCATTCCTGAGTCTTCTCCACCCTTTTCGTTGGTTAAGTCTTGTGGAGTACTTTTGTACTCAAGGTTTGTTAAACCCTTGTTGCAGGTACATCTCATGAGTAGGTGTGTTTCGAACCCTGCTGCATGAACGTCTTTGCTGTAAGCAATGACGAGTAGTATGTTTTACTCTTGGGCAGAGCACTTCATTTGGTGATCTGTAATAAAGTTACTAATGTTACTCCACTACTATGGTTGTAATAACTACACTTAAGGTTTGTAATGTTTGGAATGTCACGGAACCGTCCAAATTATAAGAGCACAAGTACAAAAACAATCACCGAAATGATTAAATTCTCACACTTGAGCCCATATAACTCCGGTAGTCTAATGAAATCACGAGGGATTTCAAACCCACCAACATACAAGCCAAGATCGTAGTGATTCAACATAACAAGTCACATGTTACATCCATTTCACAAGTAATTCAATATACATTGAAGTTTAACATAGTTATTACAACTTAAGTTGAAAAGTAGCGGAAGCAAAGTGATTTGAAACTAACAATACTCTTATTTCAAATACATGCCAGTACCGAGGTCAACTTCCAACAAAAGCATTAGAGACAAGATACTCAGAAGGATCATCCCCGTGATCACACTCCGCCACTATAGCAGGAGCCAACCAACTATTGCAGTAGCCATGATACACCACAACCTGCAACAAGTGGGAAATAAACCCTGAGTACGAGAAGGTACTCAGCTAGACTTACCCATCAAAAATTAGAAATAAGATGACACCAAGGAGTATGCAAGGCTTTATATAAGTCGGCTAGCTTGACTCCTTTGCATAAAAGAGCTTATGAGCATAAGTAACCAATTAAACTTAGCATCAAGTTCATCATCATTAACCTGTCAACTATATTAGCACATGTACTAGAGCACTCACTTATTAGGAGCAAACAATATTAACCATAGCAGGTATAATAAGGCCATCATCATATCATCAATTACAAACCATCATTATAATTAGTGTATCTACGCTGGAGATAACTAGTCAAGTTTCTCACTATCCGGGAGAGACGACGACTCGAATCGATTCCAACTCAGCTGAGGGGGTATTCCTAACACTCACCCGGCAAACCCCGCTAACGGTAGCCATAGATAACCTTTGGTACAACTCAGGGTGGGCCCAAACAGCGCCGCGTTCTCGGGGATACCAGTGGCTAGGATGCTCAGGACTTTTAACTCATCTGCTCTTGGACCCCCTGGCTCCCTTCCGAGGTGACTTCCACTTTTTGACTTCGCAGCCTGAGTTGAGCTACTAGGCTTCGTGGTCGGCAACCTCAGGCCGGCCAGCTAAATATCAGGCATGCGTTCAAAATGACATAGAAGGCTCCAGGTATCGGTTCTTAATCGACACAGACGGGGATAGTTCCACACCCAAGACCTCCATGCCTTGTTGCTTCACTATCGACATCCCGCCCGGTCTAAGTTCATTATTAACACTTGGTTCTTTTCCATGATAGCATATATAGACAATCGTGACCCAATACTTCCTATCTTGCAGGTGATAGGAGATCACCTGACATTACCATTCTAATTAAGCAAGGCTAAGCATAGAGTCGATCCTGTCTACATAGGATTCAGGGATTCATATATCTGAACAAGGAATGATATAATGCAGCAAGGGGTTCCAATCAACTCCTACCACTTAATGCAACAATACATGTATAACATATATAATTAATTGCTTTTAAAGTAGGAGGCTTATAATGCTCTGGGGCTTGCCTGAGATCCGACACAAGTCAGTCAAGTTAGCTTGCACCGTCTTGCGGAGCATCTCCACTCCAAGCATACACTCCAAGGTCCTTCCATCTTCGAGTTCGGGTCCACATCAAGTTCTTCACGTGGTTCATCTAGCATACCTAAATGAGATGCAAGTGTATGAACACATAGAAATGCAATAGATGATGCATCACACACTAATCAAGGCAAATACACGGTTACACTAAACCTACTTAAGCACATCACATAGCTTAATTAAACATCACACTAATCATCACGCTAAGATAGCAAGGAAAGCAATACCAAACATGACACAAGATTTACAAAGTCTCAAGTGTACTAACTTCATCACCAAGGACATGAACCACACTTAGCAACATGCCAAGCAAGTCAAGATGAAGCAACAACGATAACTGGAATATGCCGATTTCGGGACTTGCAAACAGTAGCTTCATAAATCAATCATATCTAGAGTTTTATAAATCCAAATGACTTGAAAGAAGACATTATGGAAAGATTATAAAATTCTCTACATTTCATTTATAAACATCACAGCATGATTCCAAAGTTTCACATGTCAAAATTACAAAGTTCCAGAATCAGTTCATGACAAACAGAGAGCAAGCAATTCTGTACCCTAACTTTAAACAGCTATAACTTCTAAACCACATGGCTAAATGCCACCAAATTTTAACAGCAGCTAGATAAATAAATTATCTACAACTTTTGTATAAACAAGTTTTACGAAAAAGCATATTATCATGAAGAACTTTGCTAAGTTCCCAGATCTGTCCAGAAACCTCGTTTGCAAGGAATAATTATTAACTTATGTTGCAAACATGTAATTGGACAAAACCAACTTTATCAACATGTCACACATGACTAATGAACTCCAGAAAATATAGTGTCTATTTCTAAATAAATTCTTTTAATGCATTTTCTTAATTTATATAGATAATTAGGTGGAATTATGAACACATAGAAAAATTATACAATAAATTCTACCAAAATTACAGTGCCCTAAATATGCTCCCAATAGCCTACTGTCCAAATTTCAAGCCATTGGGATATGTATATAAACCTCTATGAAAAAGACAAATGGCTATTACAATAAATCATGTGAGAGCAAGATACACTAATAACCCACTCATAACGCACCCAAAATTCATGAAATTTTTACCACATATCAAACATCACATGAGTAGCATTCCACAAAAAATTCACTTCATTTGGAGCCATAAATTTGCAGTTATAAAAATGACAAATACAACTAGCATTGAAAACCTAGTTGCATAAATCTATTTTTACAGCTAAAATATTAAACTAAAACATGACATATGATAGATCTACTGCATAAACAATTTCACAAAGGATACCAAAAAGTTCTCATTTGCTATTTTATGAATTTTCTATGATTTACTATGAATTTTCATAAATCAGCAAAAACTACCACAAATCAGTCCTTACGATACTATTCATACGAGTCTATGACATTGCAGTTAGGCCCCTGCCTTTTCTCAAATTCTGACTCGAGGTCCCTGGTCGTGAATTAATACAGAGGAGGCGCTGGAGGTCATCGGTTTCGGTCGTAGGGGGCTCGTCGGCGATGACGGGGTGGCGGCAGAGCAACAGGGGACCTGTGCGCTCCCGTGGGTAGTCACGGCTGGGCCGGAGGTGGCCCATGGCCACCTAAGCACGGTGGTTCAGGGGCCGTAGCCGTGGTGGCAATGGCGGACGACGGCGCTGGGGCTTGGAGTAGGGCCGACGGCGACGGGGAAGTGGATGGGGAGCCTCACCACGTCCGCGCGTGTCTAGGGGACAGCTCGGCTGGGCCCGAGGCGGCCCTCGGTGGTGCGACCACGACAGCAGTCCATGGCCTGTCAGCCATGGCAAGCTGCAGTGGCGCTCTGGCGACAAGGGAGACAGGGAAGTGGTGCATTAGACTCGTGAGAGGGTGGAGAAGCTTCTGGTGGTGGTGGTTGGGACGGAGGAGGTCTAGAGGACGAGCGAGGGCGGCGGTCGCGGTGTTCAGCTCGGCCAACAATGGTGAGCGCGGCCGCGTCAGCACGAGCGCGAGAGGGAAAGCGAAAGTGAGCGCCTAAGGGGGAGAGTGAGGGCAGGGAGGCGTGGAGGCGCTCGACATCCGCTCTAGAGGAGCTGGGGCGCGTGGCAAGGAGGAGGACGCGCGTCTGCCTGCATGGTCTCCATGGAGGCAAATCATCAAGCACGTGGCATGCAACGAGGTGGCCAAGGTGGGACGCCATTTGGGCCGCTTCTGGGCCAACTTAGTCCATGGGCCCAAAACGAAGTTTGTTGTACCCTTGATGCTCTACAAATTTCATTGAGGGACCACGGCCATTAGAGCTATGGATTAGCAAGTAATTATGCTCCAAAGTGACAGTGTCAGCGACTTGAATTCGATTAAGCTTGCCCGGCTTTGACCTAAAATTCACGGCCAAAACTTTGTCAAACTTAATGCAACTTTTTGCTAGACCTTCTCCATAGGGTTAGCTCCAGCTTCTATTTTCGGATCAAATCATGTTGCTTGACAAAAACATGAGAACGCGGCATGCCAACCGGTATTGGTGCTAGAATTCCCGGACTTGGAATATTTCTAAGTCTGAAACAAACTGCAGCAGATTCAAACTTTGGGCCATGGTTTGACTTATTTCCAAGTAAATCTAACCCTCAGTCCAAAAACATTATTTGCAGAGCACGAACTGAACTACAACTTTCATTTAAGGCTCAAAGTCTAGACCGGCTTGGGTTGTGAGAGATAAGGCTCCAAAGTATGGCACATGAACTAAAACACCAGTTATGACTTAGCTAAATTCTTGGACTCTGTAACAGCAGTTGATTCCTCCTTTTGAGCGCTATTTTACTAGGTTAGAGGCCAAACTAGCTCTTGACCATTAAACAAAGTTTGTTCTACACAAGATGAACTACAACTTTTGTTTAAGGTCAAACCTCATAACTAGTGCAGAAGTTAAACTTTCACTTTGGTCAAAGTAGCAACTCGATAAAGCCTAAACTAGGGTTTTAGGCCAAACGGGGCATTCTCTTGACATTTGCTCAACATGAACCCTTCATGACTTTTGTTGTAGAGTTCATCTAGAGTCATTTGGGAAAGTTTGAAAGGTTGGGTTGATGGTCTATAATTCCATTCACTTAATGGTGCAATTCCAACACTTAGTAAAGTCATTGAAACAAAAACATGACTTATCATTTCATGTGACTTTTTGATTCCAAACTTCATGAAACTTTTATAGTGACCAATATAGATAGGTATTAAGGTGAGACATGAAGATATGGCAATAACACCACCCAAGCATATATCTTGAAAATGGCCTATATGTAAAGCAATGGTGCAATATTCAAGTTTAAGTTGGGACTCTATTCCATAGACTTGGCTTCGACATCTTCATTACCACTTCACATGTCATGTTTGAACTCAAAAACCCTTGCTTAACTGGTGATAAACACCTAGGGTGTTACATGGAACAAATGGTTTGTAAACTTATGTTATGTAAGACTTCTGCACTTTTACTCTGATGTAATTTGTTATACAAACTGTTGTAATACTGCAATGCCTCTGTAATGTGATCCTGCTCGGAAGATCATGGATGATTCAGGTTTCTCAAGGACACCCGACAGACTTCTTAAGTTCTATGGTACACATGCATAGCCATCAGAGGTCTTCGAGATAATGATAGGTGCAGGTGGGCCATATTATTTAGGAGGTTCTACCACACGACCGAGCTTGGGTAAGGGCCTATTGGCCACTTCTGCCGCCACTCGCCATGGACCTTGCTCGCCAGAGCACCACCATCATCATGGCTAGCTTCACCGGGACTCCCTCTCATCCTTCTCTTTGCCTTCATTTGTTTTTGCGCATGCGTGAAGCTCGTACCAAGCCTCAGAGAGCACGCCATGCCCTACCATCGCCAGAGCATCACCGTGCCATGGCCACCGGCCATTGCTCTCACCACTGGCCTAGCTAGGGTTAGGGGGAGGTTGCATTTCTGGCACCGTTAGGTGCGGCTCATCGCGGTGGTCACGTAGATGGTCGGGGCTCCGCTAGAGACCTCACCGCCGACGAGCTTGCCACGGTCAAAATCCTCCCCTACTCCGCCTACGACTAACCGGTGGGGTCGTTGACTTCAGCGAGTCCCGCTATCAGCGCCGTCGGACGGAGAGTGGACATGGTCCAAGCTACGCCACCGGGCCAGCCCAGTAGATAGGTTTAGGTTAGTTATTTGTTTTTCTTTTCTTTATTTCATAGATTTGAGTGCTAGATTCAAAAATCCAAATCTGGTGATTTAGAGATCCAAATAAAGTGATTCAAATTTTGTGGTGCTCCTTGTGAAGTATAGTTTTTAATAAAAATATAAAACTAGGTATGTTTATATAAAAATAAATGGTTATTATTTATGCCTTTTATGCATGCATGAAAAGGGGAAAATCATATCTCTTTGTTTACAGCTCCAAATGACTTGAAATTTTTATGGGCTTCTGTTTATGCCTTGAGTAGCCTGTAGTTTAAATTTCATTAATTTTGGATGCTGGAGCATGGAGTTATGCATTTACCTTGTTTGCTTGGTTGGATCTTGTGTGAATTTTCATAATTTATCTGTAGATCCAGTATATGTGAAATTTGGTGAGTGCTATTATCATGTTAGTAAGGACCTAAGAAAAAATATGAAATCAATTGTCTGACACTTTTCAGTAGGGTTTCTCATTTGTGCCAAAATCAGCCTTTCTGTCTATTATTTTTAGTATAGGAAAATATACTTGTTCAATTGCTATGAGAATTTTATGGTAGACTCCTGGAATCATGTTGTAGCTTCTGTAATTTTTATATAATTTATTGTATAGTTTTGATATGGGTTCCTTTATTCACCTAATTATCTGAATAAATTAATAAAGGGTATTAAAGAAATTATTTAGATGTTGGAACCACACTTTCTGGTGTTCTTTTGATATGTGTAATAAGTTGGTAAACTTGATTTAGCTCAAATGTGCTTTTGCTACATCACTAAATATTTAATTTAGTGAATCTGCCAATTCTGGACAGATTTTGAGATGTTGTTAATTACTCTATGTAGATGATGGTTTCATGTCTTGTGGTCTATAACAAAGTTGTTGTTAATTTCATGATCTAGTTGCTGTTAAATTTGGTGGCATTTGGCCATATAGTTTAGGAGTTATAGCTGTTCAAAGTTGGCTCTCAGCTTTGGCTCCTCTCTGTTTGCACAGAACAGATTCTGTGTTTTCTTTAATTTGACTAGGTAAACTTTGGAATCATGCTTGGATGTTTATAAATTAATTGTATAGAATTTCATAAGCTTTCCATAATGTCCTTTTGTAAGTCAATTTAATTTGCATAAATCCTTTTGTGATTAATTTAATGAACTGCTTCTTTCTATGTGAAACCTGAACTTTCTGATTAAGTGTGTCTTTATTATACTTAAGCATGTTGGTGATGTATTAGGTGCTTAAATTTGATTAAGGTGAGTTTAGGTGTAGGTTTTAGGCCTTTAACTGAAGATGAACATCTTTATCTTAGGTTGTGCAATTTAGGTGAGTTTAATCTTGTTCTTTAGAGGAAAGATAAACACATGTTTTTAAAGTGATTTGAATAGAGCTATTCTTACTCGATAAACAAGTGTCTAGTGATGCTTTGTTAATTACCTACTTACTGTTATTCATCCATCATAAGCACCATTTCACTCTTATGCATCCATGATATTCATCTTGTGCACATGCATGCAATAGGTGTACCAGAGGGCGTAACTTTGCTAGAATTCGACAGGACGAGCTAGGGAGCTCTAGAGGTGTAGCAGCGTGAACCCAAAGTTCAGGAGGTGCAGCTCGCAGCCAAGGAGCCAGGAGAGGTGGTGGTTGAGTGCCCGGATCACAAGCCGTGCAACTTTGTTAAAGGCAAGCCCTAGAGCATTATAAGCCTCCTAATTTATGAAATACAATTAACTACTATGTTATATATATTGTTGCATTAAGTTATAGGTGTTGGATGAAAACACTTGTTGCATTGATGTCCCATCCTTGTCCAGATATTATCACTGTCAATCCTATGTAGCTCAGGCTCGAGTAGATGCTTAGCCTTGCTTTAAGCGGTAGAAATCGGGTGATTTTCTATCACCTGCGAGCTATAAGAATATACATATGGCACGGTTGGTTATATTTGCTATAGTGGAAAAGAACCTGGTACAATTGAATGAAGACCGAGCGAGGGCTTGTAAGGCTATAGGCTTACAGTGACTCCATCTATGTCACTTAAGGACCAATTTTTGGAGCCTTTCTTTGTCATGTTCAACGCATGCCTCTCTCTTAGCTAACCAGAATCGAGTGTCTCTAACCACGAATCCGAGTAGATCAACTCAGGCCGGGCTCTGGCAAGTACAAAGTGCGCCTCGGAAGGGAGCCGTAGGCATGAGTCCAAGGGCAGTGATTTAAAGTCTTGATCGTCCTGGCAGAAGGGTAATCCCTGAGAGTGCTGGCGCTGACCGAACCCGTGAAGTTGGTTCCTGAGTTGTACCAAAGGTGACCCACGGCTACCCTTGCAAAGTATGCCAGGGTGAGAGTTAGGAATACCCCATTAGCTAAGTTGTAATTCGATTCGAGTCACCGTCTCTCACCGGTTAGTGAGAACTTGACGGGAGTATCTCCAACATAGATGCACTAAATAATAATTATGGTTCAGGAATGATGATATGATGATGATGGCCTTATTATACCTGCTATGGTTAATATTGTTTGCTCCTAATAAGTGAGTGCTCTAGTACAACTGCTAATATAGTTGACAGGTTAATGATGATGAACTTGCTGCTAAGTTTAATTGGTTACTTATGCTCATAAGCTCTTTTATGCAAATGCATCAAGCTAGCCCCACCTTATAAAGCCTTGCATGATCCTTGGGGTCCTTTATTTCTGGTTTATGATAGGTAAGTCTAGCTAAGTACCTTCTTGTAGTCAGGGTTTATTTTTCCCACCTGTTGCAGATGACCTGTTCTATTCTGGGTGCTGCAAGTACTGTCTCCTCCTGGCCGAAGATGAGGACTAGATCGTTGGGCGTGATCTCTACTAGTTATCTTATCTAAGATGCTTTTGTGGGACATGACTACTATCTGGTAATGTATTTGAACTTATGAAGTTATGTATCAAACTACGTTGCTTTCGTGAAACAAACTTAGTTTGTAATATTTTATTTTGAACTCCAATGGATGTAATCCGGATGCCACTTGTGAAATGTTGTAACGCTTGGTGTGTTGTGTTGAATCACTATGATCTTAGCTTGTATGTTGAAAGTTGTTTGAAATCCTTGGAGATTTCTGGACTACCGGGATTATGGAAGCTTAAGTACAGGGATTTGATCACTTTGGTGATTGTTTTTATACTTACGTTCTTATAATTTGGTCAGTTCTGTTACAGTCTGCAATGACATGGTTGTGCCCAGCTACTTCGCGTTCATCGCAGGCGCCTCCACCTCCATCTGGGGCGTCGTGATTGCGCTCGGCTATGCCACTCCTGGCACAGGCCTCACCGTCTCCGTCGATGACGTCGCGCCCATGCCTGGCTGCCCCACGCCAGCTATGGGCACCTCCTGAGCACTCTCCTCCATCCGCTCTATGGACACCATCGCTGCCACCAGTGCCACCACCCTGATCGGCACCATGGCTACCCCGGCGCTACCCCTGCTCGCATCTAGCGCTGCGTCGACTGGCTCCTGATGCGTCGACCATCGAGCGAGCTTCTTCTTTGGTGCAAGCTACAGGGGAGCTCCATGCCTACCAGCACTGCAAAGGGCATGACAATTAGCATGTCACGAAATCAAGTTAAAACAAAGGAGCAAGGAAATTTCTAACTCACCTCGATGCCACTTGACGATGATGTTTTAGGGCTGGCCCACCTAACCCTGGCTACACCTCGTTGGCGTGTGGTCACTTTGAGCCTTCCCTCTATTCAGAGGGCTTGGACGGTGCACACTGACCCACCACTGTCGGCTTCGAGGGCACACCCTCCATCTCCTAAAAGGGAAGGGTCCTACCAAGGATGCATCACCACCTGCTAGCTCCTCATCCGTCAGGTACTCCCATGGAATGGGTGACGCAAAGCCATAGGCTCCCTCCTCTTCCTCCTCGTCGTCCATCTCATCCTTCTCCTCCTCTGACCCTTGGTGCTGCTTCCCTCGGTCCAGCCATGTCCTCGCCTTCTTCTGTATTTTCTTCTTCCTATCATCCTTCTCCTTCTTGCACTCGTTCTCAGTGCGATTCACCGCCCTCACCACCGCATCCTTCGGCAGTGGAGCCAGGTGGTCCATGAGGATGAGATCCCTCGGCTGGCACCATCCCACTCAAAGTTAGATAAGCAGGATCTAAGGATTAACTGGGGGAGAGGGGCAGAAGAAAGAAAACTTATGAACTCAACGAAGCCCGCATCTGGCCTCATCATGGGGTGCCTTGGCACCAGGTACACAAAGTCGAGGATGACCCCCATCATGTCCCGAGTAGCCTCCATCACTTCATTGATGCGCTATGCAATTTTGGCATTAGGGAGCGCCTCCTCAGCAAGCGCCATCCCCTCAAGCAGCACGCTAGGCGCCATCTGGTACAGTGGGAGCATGCGCACCATCAGAGGTGCCACCCTCCTCACGTGATACGTGCCGATGATGCCTGATCCCCTAAGGCCACGCTCCTTTAGGAACATGATGGCAGCGTGGTGATCGCCAATCTTCTTCTTGTCCTTCTCTAGAACTCCCTACCCCCACTGTTCTAGTGTATCCTCGATTAGGCATTCGGAGAACATCGGTAAGGGGGCGGTAGTGTCGTTCTTCAAATAGAACCACTACTTGTGCCACCCTTTGTTGGATGACAACAGTCACAGGGACATGTACTCTCTGGCCTAGTTGCTCTAGAGATGGATGCTGGCGCACCCCATTGACATGTGTAGGTCTGGTCGACCCCTCTCCCTCTTCTTTTATAGGTTGACCGTGAAAAAGTACCTCCATAGGTCAAAGTGGAGTTGGATCCCTAGAAATCCTTCACACAGCGAGATGAAGGCCGCCATGTGCTTGATTCCATTGGGATTGAGATGCTGCAACTCAATCTTATAGTAATGTAGCAGCCCCCGGAGGAATTGATGGGCGGGGGTCATGAGCCCTTGCTTATGGAAGTGAACAAAGGAGAAGATGTAGTCGTCAGGCGATGACGACATCTCCTCATCACTGGGCACAATCCACTCCATGGCCACGGTCCTCACACGGAGAAGACCATGTCGAATGAAACCCTCCATGCATTGGTTCATGACCCCAAAATTGTACCATGGCTCCATGGAAGGTGGGGTGGAGGAACATGAGTTCGTCAATGGCGAGGATATGGGGGCAAGGAACCCTAGCGCTGGCAGCAGCAGAAACTAAGAAGGTAAGATTGTGATTGAACATATCAAATAGGAAGGGCTAACCCTCAGTTTCATAGGGAGGCATGGAACGGAAGGTGAACTGCCCACCTCGATCCACGCGCTTGCCGTGTCCTATCACCACGTCCCTTCATGGGCATGCACACATGACCTCTAGCCGCCTGCTTGAGAGACGCACCTAATAGCAGTTCGCCTCCCTCAATGGGCCACCCACCACCATAGGTAAGAAGGGATACGGAGCTAAAAATGCTCCTATGGCCCATTACGGCTTAGGAGTTCGAAGGTTGGCCCACCAATGGGTTTGACAACCGCTCCAGGGCACCTCTAGAGAGAGGGGTGGAAAGGGATGGGTCCGCTAGCGGCCAATACTCGGGCGCATGGACACCATGGGCACCCCAGCCCATGTTTGAGTCTTGGCAGTGCATGGTCCATGGTTTTTTCTCAAAGAAAGGCGATGTGCCCTCAGGACCAGTCGAAAGGACCTGAGAACTATATGGATTAGCCATCAGGAATCTAGAGTCAGTCACCAGCTGACCCATGCTAGATCCCCCACAGACGGGAACTAGGGCCTGATTCGAACTAACCTGTTAACAACTCACCGAGCGCCATGATTTGTCCAGCGAGGAAAATTGTAGCACGGCTCAACCCCTCCATTTTATTGGAAGAATGCTTGAGGGGTGAACGAGTAGAAGACGAGCTGACCCTTGATTGGAACCCTGCTACGTGTGGGGGCTCGGGGGCCTGGACTCGCAAAGAGACCCGATGTGTGGTTGCACACGAATGATGAATTAACCTAGCCAAGGGTGCCCTACAAGTTGCATGAGGCAAAGCCTGGGGACTACGCCCTTCGAGTATGCTCGCGTGCACCCTTAGGTGATTGGGGAAATCCCTCCATCCTAAAGAACCTGCATAGAAGTTCCCAATTTCTCTACATGCTCGGGGCTACTGTCAGGTACCAATACTAGGGTACCAGAGAAAAGAGCTAATGGTTACCAACATTAACACACCCAAATGATTAGAGGTGTGACCACGGCTTCGTCCAACCCCCGGAGCATAGCTCCTACCTCGCCAGACCCTAAGGGCATGGGCTTCGTCTCGGCCGACCTCTTGGGTGTAGGCTTAGCCACGTCCGACCCCCCGGGGAAAGGCTTCGACTCGTTTGACCCTAGAGGCGCAGGATCCGTCCCACCCGACCCCCTAGAGAGGATTCCACCTTGCCCAGCCTAGGGGTTACAGAGTTGGCCTTGGGTAGGGGACGGGCTCCCACGAGGGCCCTCACTGCCCCTAACCGCTACGAACGTGGGGTGTGGGCCTAGGACCATGTCCCTAACGCTAGGGAGGGGCAGACGCATCTTGATGTGACTAGCGGCCGCCATAGGCTATACCTAGGCACTCACGTCTATAGTAGTGCCAGGCGGACCAGCACTATGCTACTCGATCCCCGTGCGACTCTAGACAAGGGGATCTATTGACCATACCGCATGCCTAGGTGGGACGAGGCACCACGGCTGAGCAGCGACGCCTGCCTATAGCGACAGTGACAGACAGGGGCGCCACGACCAAGACAACGGTACCTGTCTGTAGCACCAGAAACAAATGAGGTCATGATGTGCGCACACCTTCATTGTCATTTGTAGGACCAGTAGGACCCACCCACGGAGGAGAAGGGCGGCGTAGCCCCAGGGCTCCCTTCCTCTCAGTTTTTCTCTTTCTTCTTTTCCTCTTTTTTTCTCTCTCTCGTGTACCCCAGGTCCTTCCCTTGATCTATAAAAGGAAAGAGTGGCGCCCTTGGGCAAGCTTTGGAGAAGACTTCTAACACTCTGAAGCACTTTAACTCCACTTCACCTACACTAGAGACTTACGACCCCTTCCCTCTCTCGCCCGTTTGTAACCCCTGCTACAAACTTTAGAGCCGATAACACGAGCAACCTCGAATTAGACGTAGGGACGTTATGCCCGAACCAGTATAATTCCTTGTGTCCTCTGCGCTCACCATCTGGGCCAAACGCGTAATACAAATTTACTAGTCAGTGGTTTGAAACATCAACAAGAATAAAAGAAAAAAGATACAAGATACAAGGTTAAGCTAGGTTCATAGTTAATTTAGCAACTGTTTCCCCAGCAATGGCACCAAAAAGCTTGTTGGTATTTATTAACGCACACAGATAAATCCGCAAGCGCACGGATATCACTGTAGCTTTCACTCAGAAGTATTCCAAGTATTGTATCCACAGGGAAACATGTGAGGTTAACTACAATCTAACTTAACCAGGGGTACCAACAAGGTTAGGATAAATAGGAGCATAGAGAGGATAACTAAGGTTCTCTAGTTCTAACTTCAGTAAGCTATGTCTTCTACTATTCAACTAGGGACATTACTAAGGAAAATACACCAGTAGAGGATACTTTCTTTCATAATTGGGTCCTACTTGGCCTACAAATGGGAGGTGTACTACAAAGGATTCAACTAGGCTATAAGAGTCACCATCGCGAGCTACCACCGATTCAAAATGCAGGGTGCATCCACGATTAACCTAAGTCTAAGCACTATGCTTACACTTACGATTAAGACTTTACTCCCCCTAGGAAGAGAATAAAGCACTTAAAAGAGTCGTGATCCTGATAAACAATATAAACAAGATGCTTACTTGAATAGAAAGTTGATTACTAGAGAAATCTCAGAGGCAAGCTTAGATAGAACTTGGATCCACCAAGGTACAAGCTGTAGAGAGAGCACCGACAGGCCGACATCTCCTCCAAACTCTTCTCTCACTCTCTATCTCACTATTTCTATTTATAAGACTAGATCCTATGGAGGACCAATCTTCTCTTGATTGCTGGCTCAATCCTGAAGATATGAATTAGGGTTTCAGGCATGGCTCTAGGGATGGGGGTAGGGGGCACCTTATATAGGGGAGATGGAGTAGGGGGCAAGGGCCCCTCGGGGTCTCCTTTGGTGGGTTGCCTTCTAGTGTGTTCTAGATCCTTCCCAAGTAGTTTATGTCGCGGATAAACATGTAATCTAACAATTAAGTCTCCCTTGACAGTTTTCTAGATAAACCTAGCTGAAAACACAGATTCACCAAAACTTATGGAATTTGTCAGTTTAAACCCCTATTATGTTTGCTGATGGAATTAAGTATATATGAAAGATATGTTGATGGTTTATAATTGATGTTAGTGACCGTCAACAAGCTCCCCCAAGCTTAACCTTGGCCAGTCCCTGAGCAAAGCTAAACTTAGCACTGGATTAGGAGTTGCTACAATGCTTTCACGCCTCAAAAGTACAAAGGTGTTCAATCAAGAATTATCCTCTAGATTAGAACAAACTGATCTGACTTTCAAACTTACCCATATTACCTTCCACCATGGGGCTTCTTAGCCTTCACTTGGGTCTTGAGCAATTGAAAGACAGAATGATCAAGTCAAGCTTTATGTCTCAAGTTCTTTGTTCCACCATTATTCCAGAGTTTTATAAGTTTTTTGAAATAAAAAGTTAGATATTCCATTATATGACACTCTTAAGTCTCTCAATATATGTGGTATTTGTGGATCCTCACCTAGGCAATAATGATGTTATGCCTTTTTCTCTTCCTACCACTAAGGCTTATGTGGAGTTCAAAGGTAGGGAGAAAGCTAGAGCATACTTGCAATGCATATATTATAAAAGTCAAACAACGGATCCAAAGGGAGTTGAGTCATACAAACAAATCAAGATGTGCATGTGTATGGATATATATGGTGGCTAACCTAATTCTACTTTACTCCTTGAAAACTTATCTCTCTTTTGAAACTTGAAAATAATTACAAGAGAATATGGGCTATCTTATTCATCTCTTTTTTCAGGCGGACATCTGAGTACCCATTGTTTTAAATATCTCAGACACTTTTATGTCCATTTTTTTCTCAACTCTTTTTTTTTGTTTCTTTCTCTCTTTTTTTATATGAATAACTTTTGCATAGCCCCATGTCTCTTTTCTACAACAAAACTTTGAGAGAAATATCAACAAGAACATGGAGCATTTATTTGCTAGATGAAAAACCTATCAAGAATGTTTTTGTGTTCACTCCCAGTGTAGGAGTAAAACATTTTTGGGTGGATCTAGATGGAAGGTATGTTTTTGCATACTCCTAGTGTAGGAGCAGCAGGTATATGTGGGTAGTGTGTACGTGATCTTGATTTTAAGAGCATGACAAATCTCTCATAAGGGTCACAAGGCTTGACAAAACTCAATGCAATTACAAGCGGCATATATGTGGAAGTTTTCCTAGCCTAAATAACATATATGGCTCTGATGGGAATTCAAGCTTTGTCATATAGCAACTCATCATGTAGCATTTTATGCTTTTCAAAAGATAAATCTCCAGAACTTAAGTGTCACTTGGAATACAATAAACAGTAGCTCAGACCTTCTCATATCATATCCGTCAATTACCTAGACTTAGATCAAGCATATGCTACACATGAGTTTTCAGTTTAGAGTAAATCCTTATATCAAAACAATCTTATCCTAAACTCAGGAGAATTCAAGGCTAAAAACTAGGTACTTCAAAGGAATCACAACAGAGCAACTATTCATCATTTCTATTTTAAGAGATTATTCTGAGTCCTCTGTATTTTATTTAGCTCTTAGAATAAATTAAATCAAACTAGACACACTTTTTAATTTTGTTTTCAATTTTACTAGATCACACATTATTACTCTAAATTAGTAATGCAAAGATAAATTTTTATTTTGTTTTCATTCATCATTTTTTAACTATTTCAAGGAAACTAAAATTAAAACACAAGGGGAAAGAATACTTACCTAGATACATGGGTCCCCTAACCTAGCTCTTTCGGTGAGGGTTCAATGTTGCAAGTTCTTCAAATAGGACTTCTCCTTGTGAAGTTTATTGACCAAATACCTTGGTTTGCTTGGAAGATGAGAATTCTTGTGATGACACATCTAATGGTGATGTCTCCTCTTTCCACCAAACCCGTCTTAGTTTTTGAGTTTGGATTTTGGTTTGACAGGTTCAGCACACTTGTAGAAATTGGGGGATCAACTAACTTCCCCCACACTTTGCTTGAAGTGTGTCCTGCTCATAAAGACAAGGTAGAGATCAAGTGCATGGGCTCTTTTGGTGGGAAAACACCAACCGAACCAAAACTTTACTTTTCCCCTCTATCCTTAGATACATTGAGCAATATAAAGTTGATGTTATGTGCTTTGTTCATTTATATGATGGGTGATAAGATCAAAAGATTGAGCATGAATCTAGCATTTGAGGATATTTGCCCAAAAGGGTTGAATTGCTTAACCCATGAAAGGATTGTCCATAAGGTATTGATCTTTACAAGATTATGACTATCATCTTCCAGATATAAGGTGTGGAACTTTTTAGCTCATTTGGTTAAAACTATGAAATCAAGAAAGTGGTGCTAGGAACAAGCTTAAAGAACATGTTGAGTTTGTCAGGTTGGATTAAATAATGGAGTTGTAACCCAAACATATTTGTTTCTTATTTATGTGTCTACCAAAATCAAATAAAAACTCTCTTCTTTCTTTCTTTTTCTTAAATAATGACTATTTACCTTAGGATGTTACCTTTGTTATTGGAGCATGATGACACTATGTGACGAAGGGTAGATGACTCGTGATGGTCCTTCCCTTTTGTTTGAAGTTTTCCTTGTTCGGCTAGCCTCGCAACTTGAGATGTTCATGATCTTCATGTTTCCAAGATTGTACCCTTTCTTTCTCATCCTTTTATCATGCTCTTTGATCATTGATCTTTGACATTTTGTTGGATCTTCTGCTCCACTCATTGTTTCATGCTTGCAAGGGATTAGTGGACAACACATACCCAAAGGAATATAACAAATTTGAACTATGGGTTGTTGTCCATAAATTATATGAATTACATCTATGCTAATGAAAAGATGGTTTTAGGATTACTTTATCATAGATTGTGTTTATCATGTTTTATACAAGCATGGCTCAAGGCAAAGGTAACTTGTAGTAGAAGATAAAGTGAATGAACTTTGATATTTACAGTTCTTCCATCCATGTTGAATGAGTTATGTCTTCTTTGCACAATGTTATTGGAGTTCATCATGTGCCTTGCTTCATCTCTGATTTAAATTCATCTTGTGACTTACCCAAATTGAATTGAGAGTTTTCTGCAGGTGTTAGTCCAACAAAGTATCCAGAATCTACTAAAGTATACTATCGGCTCAAAAATCAACCTAGACACCATGTCTAATTTGATTTTGGAAGGCATTTTAACTTAAGCACCATGCTTAATTTAAAAGCCTTTGAAAGTAAAATCAGCACCCCTAAACTAAGAACTATGCTTGATTTAAAAGATGTATGAACATACTCCAAACCTTAAGCATACTATAGCAAACAAAGGTAGCATGAAAGCATTATAGAGATTTATTCAAATAGAGATGAAAGAGCATGGTTGTTATTTAGCAAATGGAGAATGGCTTAAAGGTAGAGATAGCCAAAATGAATTAGCAACATGGCATAAGATTTTTCAGAGAAGTCCATCCCCCATGCTTGAATCTAATCAAGTTTGGATGGATGTGATTAAATGTTGCATGATAATTGGTTGGACATACCTTGTGTTGTCATCCTTCATTCATTTTGCTTCAAACCTGGAATGGCTAGTGACAAAAATACCTAAAGGAATGTTTTCACAATTATATTTCTATGCTCATTTTACAAAGGTATTATAGCAAAAGGTGAAAGCTCATGTTATCTCCCAAAAGTGCTTGTTTTAGGATAGAAGCTCGTCCTTAGGAAACCTTCGAATTGTGTTTCTAATTGGTGAAGTGGTTCCCCTCCAACACCAACCTTTGGGTGCCTATCTTAAGATTCATGCCAACGAGATTTGCAATTTTTATGATAAACAAAAGCATCTACAACCACCCTTTCAAAGTCTTTATGAACAGGGAGTATGAGGGGGTTGAAGATCTATTGTGTGGCAATATTGGAGAGACCAATTGATTTAGGAGATTTCTCATGTGAGCATGGATCTGATGAGGTGTTCATGAAATAACTTCCATGCTCATCTATGTCATCTTCCTTTTCAAGCTTCAAGGTTGTTTCTTTATGAATGTCTATAGGCGAAAATATTGTCTCCATCATTTCATACCTATGACATTCATTGGTCATTTTATTGTCCAAGATTTCCCTTGGATTAGTGACTCTCAGGTTGATCTTGTCTAAGGCCTCGTCCATCCATTCAATGGCAACGGCAAATAAGTTCTTAATATCCTCCAGCCATTGTTGTTGCTCTTCTTGGTCTTTCTTGTGGCCTTCATGACTCCTATGCTTTTGGTGCCTTGGTGGATTTCTAGGATCATCATGAGTCTCAGGAAAAGAGCATAACAGGAGTCATTGGGGTCAAGGATGGGTTTGAATGAGAAGAAGGGGAGAGGATAGGAATAGCTTCTAAATGGCTTAGCTCTCCTTCTATGGGTTCACTAGACATGCCATCCTTGAATTCTTCCCAATGTCTTACATGGGAATAAGGACACTTTCTAAGAGATCCCTTCTTGAGAGGATTTGAATTATATTCGCTCGAAGGTCTGTTGTGGAACTAGAAGTTTAAGCTTTTTCAAAAATCAGCATAAAAAAGATCATCATCACAAGAAATTTCAAAAGGTTGAATTTCTTCTTCTTTTGAAGGATTTGGATTCTAGGGTATTGATGGTTCAGGGTTGATAGCTAAATCTTGGGATTGGAGTGGTTCTGATTTGGCTATTAAAACTTCTTCTTGTTCGAGAGATGATTTCTTCTCTTACTCAGGGAGTTCATTATGAATGCTAGTGCAATGAGTCTTTTCACTAATTCTATCAAGCATAGACCTTCCTTCACTAGCAGACAAATGAAGGAAAGCTCCTCTAGAGGCTTGATCAAGGGATTGCATGGAATCCTTGCTAAACCCATATAAAAATGTTGAAGAAGTACCAGGTCTTGGATGGCAAGGTTTGGGCTAGTGATGATGAGGTCATTAAAATGATCCCATGATGCGGCAAGAGATTCTTCTTCGAGTTGTCTAAAATTTAGAACCTCTTTTCGAAGGCTAACCACTCTATAGATGGGAAAGAGACATAAACAAAATTTAGAGCATAATGTTTCCCAATCTCCTTGCATACTTCCTACGTTCGACTATACCATGTTTTAGCTCTTCCCGTTAAAGAGAACGGAAACAACTTTCATCTTAAGGTCCTATCAGACATGCCAGCGATATGCAGCCATGCACAGGTCTGTTCAAACTCTCATTGGTGTGAGTCTAGGTTTTCATTGCCTACTCTTGAGAAGATTGTTCTTGAATCATTTTTATAAAACATGGGCACAACTCATAGCCAGGTGCTAGGATAGGCTCTGAAGATTTTAGTGGTAGTAGGCGTGCACTCATAGGTTTAGCATATTAATAGATAGGAGTGGAATCCATAGTGAAAAGGAAAAGCATAAAAGAAAAAAGAAAAAAAAGATACAAAGTTAAGCTTCATAGTTAATTCAGCAACTGTTTCCCCATCAATAGCAATAGAAAGCTTGTTAGTATTTATTAACGCACATAGATAAATCCGCAAGCGCACGGATACCGCTGTAGCTTTCACCTAGAAGTATTTCAGGTATCGTATCCATAGGGAAACGTGTGAGGTTAACTACAATTCAATTTAACCAGGGATAGCAACAAGGTTAGGATAAATAGGAGCATAGAGAGGATAACTAAGGTTCTCTAGTTCTGACTTTAGTAAGCAGAGGATGCTTTCCTTAATAACTAGGTCCTACTTGGCCTACAAACGGGAGGTAGACTACAAAGGACTCAATGAGGCTATAAGATTCACCCTCGCGAGCTACCACTGATTTGGAATGTAGGGTGCATCCACGATTAACCTAACTCTAAGCACCATGCTTACACTTATGATTAATACTTTACTCCCACTAGGAAGAGAATAAAGCACTCAAAAGGGTCATGATCCTGATGAACAATATAAACAAGATGCTTACTTGAATCGAAAGTTGATTACTAGAGAAATCTCAAAGGCAAGCTCAGATAGAACTTAGATCCGCCAAGGTACAAGCCATAGAGAAGCACCGACATGCTGCATCTCCTCCAAACTCTTCCCTCGCTCTCCATCTCACTATTTCTATTTATAAGACTAGATCCTATGGAGGACTAATCTTCTCTTGATTGCTAGCTCGATCCTAAAGATATGAATTAGGGTTTCAGGCATGGCTCTAGGGAGGGGTATATAGGGGAGATGGAGTAGGGGGCAAGGCATTGCCACTCATCAATCCATGTCAACTCCCTCGATCACTATTGGTTGAACTGACTTAAAAGGATGGCGTAGATGCAATCTAGGAGACGGTGGAGAATCGACATTCGAAGCGAAGACTGATGGGAGGGGCCCATAGGCCAGCTAGCACATGGCAGCCCCTCAGGGCCTCCTTCGGTGGGTTGCCTTCTGGTGTGTTCTAGATCCATCCCAAGTAGTTTACATCATGGATAAATGTGTTGTAATCTGACAATTAAGTACCTTTGACGAATTTCTGGATAAACCCTGCTAAAAAACACAGATTCACCAAAACTTGTAGAATTTGTCAGTTTAAACCCCTATACCTATGTTTGGTGATGGAATTAAGTATATATGTAGGATATGTTGATAGTTTATAATTGATGTTAGTGATCATCAATAGTATTCTTCTCGAGGCAACCTTGAAGCTTGGGAGAGCTGACCTTGAACCCCGAGTGGTGCCCCCTTCTAGGGGGCCATCGCTTCTGCCTCACTGAGGGGCGGGCTCCTACTAGGGGGCTAGAGGTACGATTAACAAAAAACAAGAAGGAACGAGCTATGGATAGAAATGACATAGTTGTTTGATGTTCCACCCATTGTCATACTCGTGTCCCGCCATGGTGCTAATCTTGTAGGTGCCCAGCCGAATCACCTGTAAGATGAGGAAGGGTCCTTCCTAGGGAGGAGATAGCCCGTGGCCCTTTTTTTGACAAGGTGGCTCTTTGTAGGAAAGATCACCTACAACAAAGGAATGCTTGCATACCCATATAGTGTGATAGCAATGAAGCCCCTGCTAGTAGCTGACAGATCATACCACGGTGGTGTTCTGCACCTCCTCGAGCATGTCGATGTCCGCTTGGCATTGTTCCTTGGCCCGTTGCTCATCATAGAAGTGGACGCGCAGAGTGCCGAAGTCAAGGTCGGAGGGGATGACTGCCTCAACCCCATAGACGAGGAAGAAGGGGTGTACCCCATCGAGCCGTTCATGCTCGTCTGCAGGCTCCAGAGCAAGGAAGGGAGTTCATCCACCCATCGCCTGGCATGAATCTTGAGCTCGTTGTAGATATGGGTTTTGATCCCCTGTAGGATTAGCCCATTAGCACGCTCAATTTGGCCGTTGGACTCAGGCTGGTAGACTGTGGCCCAGTCCACCTGAATTCGCTTGGCATCATAGAAGTCTAGGAACTTGTGACCTGTGAACTGGTGCCATTGTTAGTAATAATGCGATTGGGAACTCTGAACCTGTGGATAATGTCTTTGATGAATTCGGTCGCCCACTCAGAGTTGAGGGGGGACGCCTCGTCGCTCTAGGGTGTCGGCCGTCTTCCCCAGGGCCGCCTCGGGGGCCTCAGTAGGCCGGTCATCAGTGGCTCCATCAAGGGCAGCTGGCTCTTGTTTCCTGCGCTTAGTAGGGCATGCTAGCAAGTCATGGAGGGTGTGAGCCCGTGGCTTAGTACCCTACTGGCTGCGCGTGAAGACCGCGAACATGCACTCGCGGGGGAATGACACCTCTTTGTTGACGCAGGTTGAGGTAGAAGTGGTGCCAGTTGGGTCTAGCGTCTTATCCACCTCAGGGGGGTCAAGGGGCATCGAGGACGTCGAGGAAGACTCTGTGTAGTGGAGGCCTGCGAGAGGACACCAGCCTTGCCAAGAGTTTGAGGAATAGCAGAGTAGCAGTGCCCTCTACTTCTTGTACTCAACTAGCCTTGTACATTGGGTAGACGGAGTGCCGGACTTGTCGGCCCCCTCTACACTTGTACCTCTATGTTCATCTTACTACTTGGAGTAAGAAGTTCATGTTCATCTATTGGTTTTGATCCCTTAAAGTAAAGTTATCATTGTTACTACTTACTTGCGAGTTCGTCATCCATCATTGTAGCGGGTGCTTTAGTAGAGGACTCCTAATAAAGACAAAAGTTCCTAGCCAACACTAGAGTAGTGACCTATAGAGTAGGCATGGTGTCTAAGTTAAAAGTCACCTTCATTTGCTTCGTATCCTCTGGTTGAGGGCTAGGCGATAGGTGGTGACAGCCATATCCGTCCTTTATAATCCCCCACATTCACATACGACATAGAGCTGTAGGTCGGCATCACTTAGCAGACCAAGTGCCCAAAGTGAATCTGTAGTAGCAAAGTTATCTTCGCTTAAGGTTTCTACCCTTAGAAGAACCTCACTACCCAAGTTATCCTTCCTTTTGTTCTCCTAGATAAACTAGCCAAGATACTACTTACACCTTCATTCCTTGTGGAAATATGATACCCTGAATACCACCGGGTGAACTACTACAACGGTACTTCCGTGTGCTTGCGAACTTTTCTGCTTACGCTAAGAAGCACCAATAGATACCCAGGGTTTTGGCTTGAGCTAGCTACTGCAACTAATGATTCATAAATTTACTTAAAATCCTAAAAGAGATTGAGACATTAAGATTGGGCATGATAGCTTAGCTTGGGGTTTTGGTGAGTTCCTTGTCACCAAGGTTAGAGATTGAACACTTGACATCCTTGCTTCCAAGCTAAAGAGATGGATTCCATTTTCTTGCAAAAATATCCAAGAATCCAAATGGGAGGAAATGTAGGGAAAATCTTGAGAGGATTGAGTTGTATCACACTTGATTCTTACCCTTGAGGTGATAAACACCAAACAATCCTCATGATCCATCCATGCAAATAGAAGAAACTTGAGTTAGGGTTTGAGGATTGATCTCAAGATAATGAGAAGAGAGAGTTCTTGAGCTAACCATGATATGAGAGGTTATTGAACCTTAGGGCCTTGACCCAAAGCTGATCTTGCTACCCTTTGGTAGATTTGATTCTCTTCTCCTTCTCTAACTTATCCACTTTCTCACTCTAGTTCATCCTTTTCTTTCTCTTGTTCTTCATTCTAGAGAGAGAGCAAGTGAGTGGAATGAGTGTTCAGTGAGTAGTGCTGAGGTTAAGCTATTGAGAAATATCTCCATTTTGTGCTAACATGTGGGCCATGCCCCATAATGGATAACAGCACATTCTCCACTCAATTTGTCGTATCTCTAGCGAACTGTCTGGTAGATCTCTATCTTTGCCCAATTGAGTTGAGGACTAGGGTTCTTGCCATTAGGTTCAGTCTCAAAGTTCACATAATCTTGCTTAACTTCATAGAAGATAAGGGGTCCTTGTCTCACAATTCTCAAAAGATGATTTTTGATAGTAACCTCTTAGTTGACTTTGACTGACCAGAAGTTGCTTGCTTTGACTTAGGTAGTTGCCAAGAATTAGAAATGTAGTTGGGTGAAATGGTGTCACATCCTTCGATTCAAGGCACTAGGGATCTCCATAGGAGCTCGGTTGGTTGTACCTCGAATGACCGAAAACGAGAGCCTACATTGTAATGAACTCGGGTCGTTTCAGTCCGCTAGTGGTAATGGACACTCCGTCAATGCATGAGTTGCCTTAAATTTTTCTAAGTCTGTGAAATGTCCTGACAAAACATTCGATGGTGCGATCAAACATCCGCCAAAACAAGCAGTGCTCAGTTTTATTTAGTTTATGCACTAGTCAAAATCTAATTTTGGATTAGAAATGCACATGATGCTCAACAAGTTTACAAGTAACATGCAAGGTTTTTTATTTTAGGAATTTTTAAGTGAATTTTTATGGTTGAGGTGCTTGTGAAAAATTGTAACATTTTTTGGGTTGTTACAGTGAATGCACATTACCATCACTGGTGGCTGGGTGCTATTACCACCCAGAGACTGCCGTATGATATGGTGATGAACAATAAGGCACACAATTATAACATTTGGCATTGAAACAAATCCAAACTACGCACTTAGAAAACTAAGAAAAGCACAATTCCAGTACTCAAATTGAAAGGAAGCCAACTTGAGTTCGATGGTGAATAATAAGGCACATAAATTTACATTGAAAGAAAGCCAAACTATGCACTTGCAAAACATATGGAAAGCTAGCACTATAATGCTGATACTCGGATTGAAAGGAATCTAATGTAAGTTCTATACATTCATACCAAATAAGTAGGTCAACACTACAAAGATAACAAGGATGCTGAAAGCTAAAATGTTGAGACTAATTAGGTTGACACTATACAAAAGGTAAAAGACCTTCATATATACATCATTGGTTGCATAATTAATCATTCTCCATGCAGATCCTAGTCGACCTCCATGGGATTATTGTGAATCTCCATAAGATCCTGCAGACCATGGTCATCCTCCATGGGATTTTTGTCAATTTCCATGTCATCGAGAGCCTTGACCACTACAACCCTGTCTATATCCACTGGTACACTTTCATGTAGTTCATCGACTTTGTTCACAAAGCACTGATTCAATGAACCAATACTGAGGACAATAAGGCTCACAAGCTAAACTCCACAAAGATAAAAGGACACAAAATCCAAAACGAGAAGATGTGTGTTCATCTATAGATCCAAGAAAGTTACTGTAGCTAGGTTCAGAAAGGTCCGATTCGCTACAAAGGAATATAGAATCTAGTACAATTACCTTAGATCAGAATAGAGCAGAGAAGCAGGGACAACGTGCTGAAGATTTATGCACCGATGAGGTTGGAGGTGAAGGAGCAGAGAGCATGAGAGAGGCTACCTTTCGTCCGCCGCTAGCAGGGTGAAGCAGAGCATAGGAGCAAAGTGGGGAATGGATGGGAGGGAGGTGTGGTAGGATCATTGAAAGCTCTAGTTTGGTTTTGGTGAATTGATGAAACCCTAGGTACTAACCTATTTGCTCTAAGTGAATATGAGATAGGTTAAGTACATTCCAAGTGGTGGAGCAAATGGATGAAGATCATGATGGTGGTGATTGCCATGGTGATAATCAAGTGCTCGGACTTGGAAAAGAAGAAAGAGAAAAACAAAATGGGCTCAAGGCAAAGGTGATATCCACAGGGCCATTTTGTTTTGGTGATCGAGACACTTAGTGAGTGTGATCATATTTAGGATAGATAATTGTACTACTAAGAGGGGTGAAACTCATTGTGAAATGCGGTTATCAAAGTGTCACCAGATGTTCTAATTCATTGCATATGCATCTAGATTCTAGTGAGTGCTAACACCCTTAAAAATGTTGTGAAAATATGCTAACACATGTGCACAAGGTGATACACTTAATGGTTAGCACATTTGAGTAAGGGTGAAGTGAAAGAAGTTGGAAAGGAGGAGTTTTCAGTGACCAAACTCTAGTCATGTAGTGACCGGACCCTGCTTTGGCTACATCCGGTCATCAGGGCAGTGTGGCATGGCCTCAGGTTCTTAACCAGACCCTAAAGGAGGTAGGTGACCGATGCACAGGGCCTGTGTCTGGTCAGGTGCTAACGTACACTGACATCGACTGCGTAACTTGGCACGTAGAGAAGAAGTACCAGACTCTGGCCTAAGTCCAGTCACCCCTTTGCGAACATGTTTGATTGTTTAAAAGTGGCTCTAGATGCTTACTGGAGTCGACCGGACTCCATGTTGGTGGAGCGTCTGGTCAGTGGATGGCGCGTCCAGTCTCGGTGCGAAGGCAGTGTGGGAGCGCATGAGCAGACACTGACATAGGCGCATCCGATCTTCACTTAACGCATGGCACAGGCAAAGTTGACTGTTGGGATTAGGTGGTGTAGGTTTGAAGGCAGGGACGCATGGCACACATCCGTTGACCAGATGCTGGCTGGGCTACGTCTGGTCACCCGGAATGGCATGTCTGGTCAATGCACAGGGACACCCCACTTGACCCTAATGGCTCTATTTTGTGGGGTTGCCTATATAAGTGTTTTGACTAGCTCTTGCTCACTCTCTTGGCAATTTGTATTGAGAATACATCCTAGTAAGCATAGCCAACAATCTCTAACTCACCTTGCTTGATTGGGTCATCATCTAGTGAGATTTGAGAGCATCCAAGTGTATTGCTTTGAGTGCTTGCATCTAGAGGCACTTGGTGATTGTGTTTCGCTACGGGATTTGCTTGTTACTCTTAGAGTTTGCCGACTTCTAGATGGCTTGGTGCAGTGAGGATCATTGAGTGGAGGAAGGTGCTTGTCTTCTGCTCTGATCATGGTGATTGTGAGGGATACTTAACCTTTTTCCTAGTGGAGAGCCAAAAGGTACTCTAGTGGATTGCTTGTAGCATGTGGATCCCCATCTTGTGTTGGTTGTGTGGCACTCGGTTGCGGGTTAGGCGTGTGTCACAGAACCATCCAAATTATAAGAGCACAAGTACAAAAACAATCACCGAAGTGATCAAATTCTCACACTTGAGCCCATATAACTCTAGTAGTCCAATGAAATCATGAGGGATTTCAAACCAACCAACATACAAGCCAAGATCATAGTGATTCAACATAACAAGCCACATGTTACATCCATTTCACAAGTAATTCAATATACATCGGAGTTCAACATAGTTATTACAACTTAAGTTGAAAAGTAGCGGAAGCAAAGTAAATTTAAAACTAGCATTTATCTTATTTCAAATACATGCCATTACCAAGGTTGACTTCCAACAAAAGCATTAGAGACAAGATAACTCAGAAGGATCATGCCTATGATCACACTCCGCCTCTATGGCAAGAGCAAACCAATTCTTGCAGTAGCCAAGGTACATCACAACCTGCAACAAGTGGGAATAAACCCTGAGTACGAGAATGTACTCAGCTAGACTTACCCGTCATAAACCAGAAATAAAGTGACACCAAGGATCATGCAAGGCTGATATAAAGTGGGCTAGCTTGACAACATTTTTCATACAAGCTTAATACATATAAGTAATCCTTAATGCTTAAGCATCAAGTTAATCATCATGAACCTATCATCTAGATTAGCACCTGTACTATAGCAATCACTTTATTAGGAGCAAATAATATTAACCATAGTAGGTATAAATCTAGGCAACATTTAAATCATCATCCAATTAACCATCCGTTCCATTTAATTGAATCTACGTTGTCGCTGCTCAAGTCAAGTGCTCACTAACCGGGAGCGACGACAATTTGAATCAAGTTCCTATCTAGGTGGAGGGGTATTTCTAACACTCACCGAGACACGCCTGGCGAGGGCTGCTCTGGTCACCTTTGGTACAATTCAGGAAATCATGGGTTCAACTGATGCCGCATCCCCAAGGGCAACACTCTGCCAGGTGATAGGGACTTTAACCCCCCCCCTTAGTCTTATGCCAATCTCCCCAAGCACATCCTTCTTCCTCCAGAATGCGCACTTGACCCCCTGATTCCCAGCCTGAACTATATTACTCGGCTTCGCGGTTGAAACGGCTTATCCAGCCAACTAAGTGTTAGACTGCGTTCAACATGACTCAAGGACGTACAGCGAATCAGTCCTTAAACGACTCAGACAGGATAGATCCACACCCAAGACTTCCATGCCTTGTTGCTTCACTATCGTCATCCCATCCGGTTTCCTTTCATATTATTAGCACATGGTTCTTTTCCATGATAGCAAATATAGCCAACCGTGCCATATATGAATATCCCTACATCTCGCAGGTGATAGGAAAATCACCTGACTTCTACCTCTTAAAGCAGGGCTAAGCATCTACTCGATCCTGAGCTAATAGAATTTATGGTATACTTTCTAGACAAGGATAGGATATCAATGCAGCAAGCATTTTCATCCAACACTTATAACTTAATGCAACAATACATATAACATATAATACTCAATTGCATTTTCAGAAATTAGGAGGCTTATAATGCTCTAGGGCTTGCCTAGGATTCAACATTAAGTCAGTGTTTGTCAGACACCATTTGCCATGTACTTCCATCTTCGGGATGGTCCCACCAAACACCGTCTTCGGGTTTAGCTCCAATGCCACATCCTTCACGCGTTTCAGCTAGCGTACCTAAATTTGGTGGAACAATGCATATGTGTGAATGCATAGAAGTACAATAAACAAAGTAATCATGCAAGCATACCAAAGTTCACATAAGCACCTAGAGCTAATTAACTTCATCCTCACTAAGGCATAACATAGAAGATGGCAAGCACATCAATCAAGACACAAGTTTCATAAGATCACAGGGTACCAACCCAAGTACCATCAAAGATATGAGTCACACTACAACACACAAGCATGGCAAAGTGAATCGAAGCACTAAAACTAGAATTTGCCACCTTCTGGACATCAGAACAGCAGCTGAGTAATTTAATCATAACTGGAGATCTACAACTCCAAATGATGTGAAACAAGACATTCTAGAAATCTTATGAAATTTTCTACAATTAATTTAGTATCAACTAAGCTTAATTACCAAGTTTACAAGGCTGAAAAGATGAAACTACAGAAGCTGGTCTGCTCCAACAGAGAGCACCCAAACCCGGAACCTGATTTTAAACATCTATAACTCAAAAACTACTTGGCCAAATGACACCAAATTTTAATAGCAGCTAGATACATGAATCATCTACAACTTTTATATAAACAAGTTTCACAACAAAGCAAATTATCATGAAGAACTTGGCTAAGTTCCCAGATCTAACATATGTTGCAAACATATAATTGGACAAAACCAACTTTACCAACATGTCTCACATGACTAATGAACACAAAAAAACATAGTGTCACCACCTAAATAAATTCTTTTAATACATTTCTTAATTTATTTAGACAATTAAGTGGAATTATGAACACATATCAAAAGTGTCCAATAAATTCTACCAAAATTACAATGGCTTACATATGCTCCCAATAGACTACTATACAAATTTAGATCATTTGCATGAGTAAAAAAAACCTTTATGAAAAAGACAAGTAACTTAAGCTAAATAACCTTAGAGAGCAAGTTAAACCTATATCTCACTCATCCAACATCCAAAGCTCATGAAATTTTAATCACAGTTCCCATATAACCTCAGGATACTACCATAAAAATTTCACGTAAATTGGAGCACCACAACTCAAGATATAAAAATGACAAGCAATATAATGTAGATTTCTTATTTAATGAGGTCAAATCAAAACCTTAAGAAAACAGTGAACAACTAGTATGTTTAATATTTTTCCTACCAAGTACATGTCATTAAGAAACTAACAAAACAAGAATCACTATTTTTTGAGTTCTAAAACTCAAGATATGGCTCTGGTCAATTTTATAAGTATTTTTGGAGTACTTTTCAAGGTTAAATAGAAACACCAGAAAACTTCTACAAACATATAACATATTATGACTCTACTGCATAGATCTTTTTTCAGGGTTTCCAAAAAGCCCACATTTGCTATTTTTGGAATTTCCTAGCATGAGATATGGATTTTACAACATTCAGTAAAGTTTTGGAAATAAAAAAAGGAAAACCAACTTCACCCTAGATATGCTAGGTGCACCCGATTGTGCACCCAAATCAGTCACCACTTAAACTGACACGCAGGACCCGCTGCACATTTGGGCCCACTTGCCATTCACATAGAGAGAGACACAGGACCGGCTCCTCCTCCCTCCGGTGCCGGAAAACAGAGGAACGACGGTGGATTGCTGGCCGACCATCTTCTGGCCGGTGAGGTCAGTGCCGCCGGCAGGGAAGGACAGCGCGGGCACCGCCGTGCCATTCCGCATCCGTGGGTGGCCGAGGAGCAGTGGGAGGTGGTTGGTAGTGGCTTGGCCACATGCGCTGGCGGCTCATTGGCCATTGCTCCGGTGGCAGCAAACAGCGGGGGCGGAGCCAGTGAGGCGAGGAGTCCCGGAGGTGCAGCGTGGTGTAAGAAACATGATGGCACGGTTAGCTCGGTGGAGGGAGGCCAGAGACAATGGGATGACGATGGCATTGGAGCTTGGCCGGTCGGCCATGGCGATGGCGTGCTCCGGTGATGAAGGAAGGTGGGGAAAGAGTGCTCTAGGCTCACGGGAAGGTGGAGAAGGTTCTGGCAGTGGTGGTTTGGCGCGCGGTGGCTGCTAGCAGTGGGAATGGCAGTGGCCAAGCTTGAGCTCACGACGGCCATTCATGGCAACAACGACCATGGAGGAGCGGAGGGAGTGAGGGCGAGTGGGAAACGAGCAATGAGCGGAGGGCGAGCTCGGGCGTCCGCTTGGGAGGAGGCAAGACGTAGGGACGCGCGTCTAAGTGGTTGGGATGCGGCCTCATGCATGGTGGACACGCCCATGCCACGCATTGCCCGTTGAGGCAATTCTCCGAACAGATGGCAGGCAACAGAGTGACTGACGTGGGAGCCAATTTTGGGCCACTTCTGGGCTGAATCTGGACATGGGCCAAGAAGAAAAGCTAGAGCCCACTTGATGTTCTACAAATTTGATTAAGGAGCCATGGTCATTAGGGTTCTACATAAGTGGTTAATTAAGCTCTAATTAGGTATTGTCAACAACTAAACGAGGACTAAGCTTGGCTTGGTTGAGGCTCCAATTTGCTGGTCAAAACATGTCAAACTTAAACCAACTTTTGACATGCTCTCCTTCATGATATTGGCTACAAGTTCTATTTTGGAAGCAAGTCAAGTTTGCTAACAAAATCATGAGAACGCGGCATGCCAATCTAAAGACATAGGATTATTGAAGGCTAGACAACAGCAGCACATTCAAATTTGGTGACCTTATTTGGCTAGGTTAGAAGTCATACTAGGCCTTGGTGATTAAACAATGTTTGTAGTACATAAACTAAACTACAACTTATATTAGAGGATCAAGGTCTGGATCAGCTTGTGTTGCAAGATATAAGGCTCCAAATTGGGGTACCCGAAATTAAACCTCAGCTAGGACTTAGCCAAAATCTAGGGCTCCAAAACAACACTGCATTGAATCTTGGGAGCTCTATTTGACTAAGCTAGAGACCAAACTAGCTCTTGACCATTAAACAAAGTTTGTTATACACAAGGTGAACTATAACTTTTGTTTAGGGTCAAACCTCATAACTAGTACATAAGTCAAACTTTAACTTTGGTCAAAGTAGCAACTCGATAAAGCCTAAACTAGGGCTTTAGACCAAATGGGGTATTTTCTTGACATTTGCTCAACATGAACCCTTCATGACTTTTGTTATAGAGTCCATCCAGAGTCTTTTGGGAAAAGTTGCAAGGTTTGGTTGATGATCTATAATTCCATTCACTTAATGGTGCAATTCTAATAGGAATAGAACATATCATTTCATGTGACTTTTTGATTCCAAACTTCATGAAACTTTTCTAGGGATCACTATAGATAAAGAGTGATGTGAGACACATGAAAGAAGTGACATCAACACTCACTTGTATCACTAGGCATGAGCACCAAACATAGACCCATTGAAACACAATAACAAAGGTATGTTGCATATGTTCCAAAGAGATGTTGCAAGCACATTCCATATATACATGTTTCACATGTTGCACTAGTATCTTCCATATGTTTTACTAGTGCATCACATATGTTCCATACTCATATATGAACAAATGATGCTTAGGCTCATGCAATGCAAGTGCTAAAATGCAAGCCTAACACTTAGGGTGTTACAGCCCTCCCCCTTAAAGGAATCACGTCCCGAGATTCAGAACGGGAGACTTTTAAGGAAGAGAACCATATTATCCATTTTCTAACATCTACGATAGCATTAGGCTACATAGCTTCAAGCATCAGAGAGGCTTTTTTTGGTCATGACACCTTCTGATACTTACTCTTCATGGTGTACTTTATCTAAAGAATTTCCTTCAGGGACTTCCATGAAGCATTGCTACTTTGGGAGGAATCCAAAATAGCACAGTACTTCATTCTCTAGTGAACATAGCATAGGCCATATAAACTTCACACTAGACCACAATCTTCAGAAGTAGACTCATTACAATGACTCTATGTTTAACCCCATAGTTTAAAAAGAAGTCCTCTACCAAAGTGGCTTGAGCATAACCTTCCAAAGGGTGAGATCATAGACGACAACAAAATTTGTAAATATTCACTAAACCACGAGGAGTAGTCTACCACCAAGCGGTTGAGTAAAATTTTCCTTCGTGACTTAGTTGCACTGTAAGTTGAGTTGACTTGCAGCGTAGCAACTTTGTCAGACCAACCTTTCACCTGGAGGCTTCCTCTTTAGGATAAAATAGCAGCTCTAGAATGGGAAATCCGTTGTTTGACACTTTTCAAATTGCTTTCGATTCATGATGGTATACATTGATCTATAGAACACCAAGGCTGCTCGTATATTATTGACATGAGAAAGCAAAAACAAATGAAAGAGTGTAAACTAGTATCTTTATACCGCAGCAGCAGCTTTTCCCTCTGTGGATGGAGGATAAGGCTTATCTCATATGCTTCTTGGGAATTAACCTCAACCATGCATTTACCTACAAATCCGATGATGCATATGCTTTGAACTTATGACTGCTTTAGCAAGACAAAACGCATACTCTACCCGAAGGACATTCCTACAAAGATAATGAACTGTTTTCGAATATTCCTCAACACTTCATCCAATAGAGTTCGGAACAAAACCGTTTGTGGCACCTAGGGCACCAAGATGCTGTTCAAAACTAGGGCATGCTTTCTCTAATTCTTCACTTTAGTTGATAGAACACCTTGCACTATTTGTGTGATTGTCTAAGATAGAATTGACTTGGTCATAATGGCTCTAGAAGATAGAGTATCGCTCAAGTTGTTGGCTAGTTGATTAACTTCTTGTTGGTTATTGCTCTGTAAGACATAGCCTTCATAGCTACCAAGGAGTTGTTACCTAGTTGGAGATTAACCTTCCTATTGGTAACTAATCAGTTGTCTCTAAACACTAAAAAGTTCCAATTCTTCACTCTTGACAACAACTATGGCTGATGTAGAATAGATGGTTGCCATCGAAGTCAGCAGATAAGGAGTCACACCAGAGATGGTTGATTTCGATGGTATGGTCATTATGCATACAAAGGTTAAGACTTGCAAATGTGACGATCGATTCTTATCCAACGAATGACTTGTCCAACATTAAGTGTTGTGTGTCCTTTTTATCGAATAGGGATGAGATATTTTTCTCACTAGAGGGTGGTCATCAATACTTGGGACAGCCAAATAGAGTCTTTTATCTACCACCTCTTACCGTTCGTTAATGTTTATGTTGGTGACCTGCTCTTCCAAGGTTATCCTTTATGTATCTTTGGATGGAAGCTCTACTACATTTGGTCCGATATAAGGGTCTTCTAATAAGATATGAGGAGATAACCAAGGAAGAAGGTCACATGAAAATCACATCAGTGTTGTTCTGCAATGGATTATGGCTAGAAACCACGATACCAGCGCGTGCCAAGCAGCACAACCTTGTGTCAGCCACCCACAATAGGCTCTCGATTTCATCGTGGCACCATTAGTTACTACTTATAACACCATTACTGTTCACACCACCAAGGTGAAATCTTAAGTGACACAATTTGAGTTGTAAAAACAATCACTGTGCAAAGGAGGGATAGCAAGCAAAGGTAGTCATAAGGTTTAGAATCAACAAGGAGGCGATCTGAAAATCAACACATAGCACAAGAGAACATAGCTCAATTGCCAAAGACAACTGAGGAAGGGACTCTTGCTTAAATTCTACGTACGACTTGCGTCCACCAAGGTGAGTACCAGATAAAAGATTAATAGGAGATTCAATCATGTTGAGCAACAACATGAGATCAAGTTTGATAAACATCCCGAGACTTGGGAAGAAGTTGGAGATGAAGTAAGTAGACTCCAAGGACAAAATCGATGTACCAATCGAAGATTGAGGCATTTTAGCACTTGCATTGCATGAGCCCAAGCATCATTTGTTCATATATGAGCATGGAACATATGTGATGGACTAGTGAAACATATGGAACATACTAGTGCAACATGTGAAACATGTATATATGGAATGTGCTTGCAACATCTCCTTGAAACATATGCAACATACCTTTGTTATTGTGTTTCAATGGGTGTATGTTTGGTGCTCATGCCTGGTGATACAAGTGAGTGTTGATGTCACTTCTTTCATGTGTCTCACATCACTCTGTATCTATAGTGATCCCTAGAAAAGTTTCATGAAGTTTGGAATCAAAAAGTCACATGAAATGATAAGTTTTATTCCTATTGGAATTGCACCATTAAGTGAATGGAATTATAGATCATCAACCAAACCTTGCAAGTTTTCCCAAATGACTCTATATGAACTCTACAACAAAAGTCATGAAGGGTTCATGTTGAGCAAATGTCAAGAAAATACCCCATTTGGTCAAAAACCCTAGTTTAGGCTTTATCGAGTTGCTACTTTGACCAAAGTGAAAGTTTGGCTTCTGTACTAGTTATGAGGTTTGACCTTGAACAAAAGTTGTATTTAACCTTGTGTATAACAAACTTTGTTTAATGGTCAAGAGCTAGTTTGGTCTCTAGCTTAGTTAAATAGAGCTCCCAAGATTCAATGCAGTGCTGTTTTGGAGCCCTAGATTTTGGCTAAGTCCTAGCTGAGGTTTAATTTCGGGTACCCCCAATTTGGAGCCTTATATCTTGCAACACAAGCTGATCCACACCATGATCCTCTAATATAAGTTGTAGTTTAGATTATGTACTACAAACATTGTTTAAGCACCAAGGCCTGTTATGACTTCTAACCTAGCCAAATAAGGTCACCAAGTTTGAATGTGCTGCTGTTGTCCAACCTTCAATAATCCTATGTCTTTAGATTGGCATGCCGCGTTCTCATGATTTTGTTAACAAACTTGACTTGCTTCCAAAATAGAACTTGTAGCCAATATCATGAAGGAGAGCATGCCAAAAGTTGGTTTAAGTTTGACATGTTTTGACTAGCAAATTGGAGCCTCAACCGAGCCAAGCTTAGTCCTCGTTTAGTTGTTGACAGTGCCTAATTAGAGCTTAATTAATCACTAATGTAGAACCCAAATGACCATGGCTCCTTAATCAAATTTGTAGAACATCGAGTGGGCTCTAGCTTTTCTTCTTGGCTCATGTCCAGATTGAGCCCAGAAGTGGCCCAAAATTGGCTCCCAAGTCGGTCACTCCGTTGCCCGCCATCTGTTCAAAGAATTGCCTCAATGGGCAACGTGTGGTGTGGGCGTGTACACCATGCTTGAGGCTGCACCCCCACCACTTGGACACGCGTCCCTGCATCTTGCCTCCTCTCGAGCGAACGCCCGAGCTTGCCCTCCTCTCATTCCTCGTTTCCCACTCACCCTCACTCCCTCCACTCCTCCATGCCCGCTGTTGCCAAGAATGGCCGCCACGAGCTCAAGCTTGGCCGCTGCCATTCCCACTGCTAGCAGCCGCTGCACGCCAAACTGCCACCGCCAGAACCTTCTCCACCTTCCCGTGAGCCTAGAGCACTCTTTCCCCACCTCCCTTCATCACCAAAGCACGCCATCGCCATGGCCGACCGGCCAAGCTCCAATGCTGCTAACGTCCCATCGTCTCTGGCCTCCCTCCATCGAGCTGACCGCACCATCGCGTTTCTTGCACCACGCTGCACCTTCGGGACTCCTCGCCTCACCGGCTCTGCCCCCGCTGTTTGCTGCCGCCGGAGCACCGACCGACGAGTCGTCGGCGCATGTGGCCAAGCCACTGCCGACCACCTCCCACCATTCCTCGGCCACCCACGGATGCGGAATGGCATGGTGGTGCTCGCACTGCCCTTCCCCGCCGATGGCACTGACCTCACCGGCCAGAAGATGGCTGGCCAGCAATCCACCGCCGTTCCTCTGTTTTCTGGCGCCGGAGGGAGGAGGAGCCGGTCCTGTGTCTCTCTTTGTGTGAATGGCAAGTGGGCCCAAATGTGCAGCGGGTCCCATGTGTTGGTTTAAGTGGTGACTGATTTGGGTGCGCAATCGGGTGCACCTAGCATATCTAGGGTGAAGTTGGTTTTCCTGTTTTTATTTCCAAAACTTTACTAAATGTTGTAAAATCCATATCTCATGCTAGGTAATTCCAAAAATAGCAAATGTGGGCTTTTTGGAAACCTTGAGAAAAGATCTATGCAGTAGAGTCATAATATGTTATATATTTGTAGAAGTTTTCTGGTGTTTTTATCTAACCTTGAAAAGTACTCCAAAAATACTTATAAACATGACTAGAGCCATATCTTAATGACATGTACTTGCTAGGAAAAATATTAAACACACTAGTTGTTCACTGTCCTACATTATATTGCTTGTTATTTTTATATCTTGAGTTGATAAGGTACTACACAATTTGCAAGCACAAGATTCTGAGATCCAGCAGTGAGATAAAGCGTTGTACCAAAACATCTGTAGGAGAGGTAGCTAGGAGGTCCAACATAGATTGGTTATGGGCCTTACAACTTGGCAACGAACAACTATGGCCAAAAGGAGGCGTTTGCAAAAATCTATCTTGGTTGGTAGATCAAACAAAGGTATTCAAGTGCGGGTGCAGGACAGCCATGGTATACGCAAATATTTTAGGGTCCAGGCTCGGGCTTATATATCAAGCAAAGACATGGTGCACAAACATTCAAAGCAAGCAACCATGGCTACAAGCTCAGGCTCCTAAGGGAAAGAACCTAATTGGAGATGACACCAAGAGATCATTTCATGTAACTCGAGTGTTGCTCTAAGATAATGCTATTCGACACTCGTATGCTCACTGAGGACAAACGAGGTGACAACTATGGCACTAATTAGATAACAAGCATACATACAACATCACAGTCCGGCATTTGAGAGATTCAATCAAATTAGCTTAAGCAACCATTACTAATCACAAGGCTCACCCATAACAAGCATTTATCTAAAGCAAGAACTAACTACAAGTTTAGCCCAAAACAAACACTAACTAAGGTAGCCAACTTAGCATGGCACCGAATCTGGACAGCAACACAGTAGTTACTTGTTTCAACCATAACTGAGGTTGTAGACATCCCACCAAGGTAATCCTAGACTTTCTAGAAAGCTTAGGAAGTTTTCCACACTTTTGTTATTCATACCAAAATCTAATTCAAAGATTAACAAGGACAAACATAACAAAGAAGGCATCTCTGCCAGATTTGGACAGATTCTGCCATTCCATTTTGCAAGCTCATAATTGGAGATTTAAACCGCCAAAATTAGTGCTATAGGACATTTTGGAAAGATTAGAAAAAGTACTACACTTATTCTATTATCTCTAGTACATGATCCCATATGCACACAGGTCAAACAAACCAAACATTCAGATCTATTCGGAGCATAAGCAAAACCTGACAGCAAACTTCTAAAATTCATAACTCCCAAACCATAAGGCTTAGTGTCATGAATTTTTAGGAAAATATAGATAAGTAAGTTAGCTACAACTTTGGTATTCTCCATAAATATAGAAAACACCATTATGACCACGAAAGCATCACTACAATAGAAACTATTCTAGCAGACAATGTTCAACAAGCAAACAAAGCTTGACTGTGTTCTACTTATCAAGAGAGCACACAAACATGTTATTCTAGTAGCTCTAAACATTGTTACCTTAGACTAACACCAATTTAATTCATTCATGAGAATCACAATTACTAAAATGAGGTCTAAAGCATTTACAAATGCTTGTATGAACAACACATCCACCACTTGACTAAACTAGAAGACATTTATAGGTTCAAGCATGTAACCTCAGTTATTTCTAACAAGGCTACGCACACACTTTTCTCAAACTTTCTATTTAAACAACATGGAACAAGGCATTCCTGTTTAACTCCATACAAGGAAGATAGTGTACCACATCAATCACAAGTTACTTAATATAGAATAAGGGTGAGAGGAGCATAGTCATGCATAAAGCAACAATCATGAAGATGCATGCTTCGTCCTCATCCTCACAAGATTGCCAACCTAAGGTGGCGATCATGTTCTATGTCGGTGGCATCACACGCACTCTCTCGATATATAGCTAGTCGACAGCTACATTCACTTACGCATTCATGGTTAGCGTACCTACAGAAAATTTTCATTGCAGCCCAACAATTTCCCAAATATAGCACACAATGAAAGAAGGAAAGTAACATTCTAAGTACTCCCATATACATATACCCCCATATATATACATGTAGCACCAAAACTACCCAAATCATCAATCACCCACAATTAAGTACCTTCATATATACATGTGTGTAACATGTAAATAATCCAGTAACCAAAACTAGCTCTCCCCTAGACCGATGGTTGGACGGTCATGCTCTCACAACTCACACTTACCTGAGCGTAGGTGCGACGTTGCATAACAGTAAACTAGCGACATATATGGCTATTTCATATATGAAGGCTACCTCCAATCTGACACACGGGGTAGCATAGTTCAGGAGTCATCACACATACATACCTTGGCCTGGGCGTAGATGCATAAATGAAAAACCCCCAAGTTAGTACTTATATAAGCCACCTAATAATCCTTATATGGGCATAAGGAAATTGACCACTGGCATACTTAGGTTTAAAATTTAGATTTGACAAACCTATATATAGCTATATGTTGATAAAACTGATTTTATAAAACAAAACCTTTGTTTTAAATACACATTTGACAAGTTTAACGTTGAATCTTGCTGTGATACTAGCTGTCATGGAACCGTCCAAATTATAAGAGCACAAATACAAAAACAATCACCGAAGTGATCAAATTCTCACACTTGAGCCCATATAACTCCGGTAGTCCAATGAAACCCCTCGTGATTTCATTGGACCACCGGAGTTATATGGGCTCAAGTGTGAGAATTTGATCACTTCGGTGATTGTTTTTGTACTTGTGCTCTTAATGCCAATTAGCATGTGAACCTCTAAGTGGGTGAATCACTACAACAAGAACGTAGCTTGCCAGCAAGTAAGTGAACCTTAGGGATAAATCATTGTGTCATCATTGTCTCTGGGATTTCTTGTGATTGATTGATCATCTCTTGCCATGGCAGTATAAACTTCACTACCTCTCTTGTGTATTTACATTCTTAGTGTATCTAAGCTCTTAAACTAGTTTTAAGAGCTAACTTGTGTCTTGTCTAGTTTGGTTAGTAAGGATCTTTAGTTAGTTTTTGAGAGCTCACTAACTTAGTGGTGCCTTATGTGTGACTTAGAGACTATAGCAACTAGAATTGTTTTTAATAGGCTATTCACCCCCCTCTAGCTATTAGGACCTTTCAAGTGGTATCAGAGTTGTGGTCACCGTGACTTGAGGCTAAACAACCTTCGGTGTCAAAATGGCTCAAATCAACAACACCAAGAACCCACCCAAATTTGATGGCACAAATTATCCTTATTGGAAGTCAAAGATGACCACACATATGAAGTCAATCAATAGAAAGATATGGAAGACAGTAGAGACCAAGATTGAGGTTGCTAATCCAGAGGCACCCACCGTAGCCGAAGAGATATTGCTCCAAAACAATGACATAGCTCTTAGTGCAATTCATGAAGCTCTTGATCAGAAGACATTTGAGCAAATCAAGAACACTGAGATGGCTCATGAGGCTTGGAAGAAGTTGGAGGAATCATTTGAGGGCACTCAAGCCATGAAGAGAGCCAAAGCATACATTCTCAAAGAAAAGTTTGCAAGCTTCGAGATGGTGGATGATGAGAGTGTGCCAGAGATGTGTTGATGGTAGTTAACTATCATTTTCAACTGCCAACTTACATAAAAGAATGCTATAAAACTAATTACCACCAAAGACTAGGTGTTTAACTGATAGAATTCCTTGAGTTTTGGTGAATATTTATTTCTGTAGGGTGCCAGCTGAAAATAATCAAAGATGGGCCAAATGTTAGGTTTACATAGAGAGAAAGGGCCACGTATGGAAAAAGTATAATCTAGAAGGTTCAAGAAGCCTATTGACATCATTTTTTAGCACGTGTCAAGATGGTCAGGAAGGGCTAATCAACAGAGGAAAGATTATTGTGTAGATTGATAGCTGATGAAAATAAGTTTGCTTATGAGTGGTAGCGGCGTATGGATTCAAATTGAAATGTTGCCAATAAGGTTAAGGGTAGTATTGCCGATGTCGATGAAAGATGGTTTGAAGACTGCTGCCGATGAAACAGGGAATGTACCGATGGAAGGAACTTGAAGGCTGCTGCCGATGGAATAGGGATTGTGCCGATGGAACAGGGATTGTGCCGATAAAAAGGAGGTCGATGAGAATACCATCGTGACTAAGGCGGACTATGGAATAAGATAGGAGTTAATTTCCTTATATACGTTTATTAGAGTCTGAGTTGTATCAAAGTTATGTGTTTCCATAGATTTGGATTTAGTGTCCTAGTCGTATTTGGTTATGTTTCTGTAGATGAGGATATAAATATAGGGTGAAGGGCAATGTAAAAAAAAAGAAATCAATCAATACATCAAAACAGCTTTTATTCTTATTTACATCTACTTTCGACGACTTCGTTAATTTGCATATTTTTCTTTTTTACGAGTTCTCATCGATTCGGCGAGTTGCATTGCTCCAGTGCAATCTTCGGCGATCCTCGAGTTTCGTGTGAGTACCTCTTGGCCGTGACTTCCGGGCGTATCGCTGTTGTCAGGACCAAAGTGCTCGTATCTTCATCCTTGTCGATTAACAGGTCAAATCGACTGGCACGCTTTGGATATCGATTTCAAGTATTAGCCCTTTGTGTTTGCAGATCTACTTTTGCATCAACACATCTTTTGGCACGCCTGGTGGGACAGATTTAGTCAAGATGCTTAATCCTGAGATCGATGCGGGGAACATCATTGCGGTAACAGAAGAAGATCTTAAGGACGATCAGAAGTAGGCTATGGAGAGGGCTATAGAAGAATACAGACAGCTCTGCTTGAAGTCATTCAATTTGAACAAAAGTGGACAAGTCATCCAGAAGCAAGACTTGCCGTTGCCTCGGCAAGTTACCTTTGATTCTAATCCGGGTAAACTTCAAGAGATGGTTAATTCTGCAGTGAATCATTCTTTAATTAATCATTCCAATGTGATGTCCAATACTGTTCATAATGCTATGATTCGAACTTTCAAAGAAGGGCAAGCGTCACCTCGTTATGTTGGGCATGCTTATCATCAACCAGAATCAGCATCTGCTATTGCTCCATCGGCTCCCTCAGCCATTGCGGGTATAGAGATTTCTTCTCTTCTAGTATCAGCAGGTTTATCTAACGTACAATCTACACCGATGCGTCCGGATTCAACATTATCAGGACGAGTTCAGTTTAATACAGATCTATCAGCATCGGCTTTATTAGGTCCTGTACCACAGAATAATCAGACTCCTGCTAATTGGTGGGGATATGGTATGCCTCCAGAGCCATCTATTTTTAACCATGGATCACCTCAAGTGTTTGATGCAACGGGAAAAGCTCCTATGCTATCGGCCGGTTCACCGATAGCTCAAGTACCCCAATATACTACAGCAACTACTGTACAACCAACTCTAGGAGGTTTCCAAGTGTCTTTGGGTCAAACATCTAGTTCAAGTCCATCGGCAAATTTGTTACCGATGCAACAGAAGGCTCCAATCGTAAGTCAACCTGGAGTCTAGGTTTTACCTCAAGTTAGTTGTAATTATCCGGCAATGCCAACAAGTTACCAACCATCAGCAAATTTTGTACCGATGAACGCTAATAACTGGCCAGGGCAGTTTCCCACTCAACATTCAGTTCAGCCAAATCAGCAAGCCACATGTGTTCATCAAGGTCACATGCATGCTGGTTTTCAGAATCAAGCATCGGCAGCTCAACCGATGAACCCTTTTCAGTAGGTTAATGGACCACAGATAGTGACAAATATGCCAATTACTGGAGATCGTGGGCCACAAAGGTATGCAGAAGGGTATCAGCAAGTACCTCCAGTGGAGATTCAACCATGTCGTCAACAAGATGTTGATGCTTTTTGGGCCGATAAAATAGCAGAAATTATGAAGGATCAGTTTGGGATCAAGCCCAAAGTTAATACCTATTCTTATCGGACTCCGTATCCTCTGGCATATGATTTAATTCCTCTCCCAAATCGTTACAAGGTGCCAGATTTCACTAAGTTTTCTGGGCAAGACGATACATCAACCATGGAGCATGTTAATCGTTTTATTATTCAATGTGGAGAGGCAGCTTGTAGAGATGAATTGAGAGTTCATTTGTTTTCATCATCTCTATCTGGATCAGCATTTACATGGTTTATCTCACTACCACCAAATTCTATTATTACTTGGGCTGATCTGGAAAAGCAATTTCATAAGTATTTCTTTGCTGGAGTTCATGAAAAGAAGCTTACCGATTTGGTAAAGATGAAACAACGCAATGATAAATCGGTAGAAGACTTTGTGCAAAGGCTACGAGATGTAAAGAACAAATGTTATAGCCTGGTGTTGGATGATCGGTAGCTTGCCGATTTGGCCTTTCAGGGATTGTTGCCACACCTTAAGGACAGATATGCTTCTCAGGAGTTTGAAAGCCTAAGTCATCTAGTGCAAAGAATTTCTGATCAAGACACTAGGGTTTTTGAACCTAAAAGGAATTGGAATAAGAAAGTTTCATTTGTCAAAGAAGTAGAAGATTCTGATTCGGATGAAGAACCAGTTATCGGTTTGGCTGAGTGGGTTAAGAATAAAAAGCCGATATCTTGTCCCTTTGGTCACAAAGAGCCAGAGAAGTTTACTTTCGACGTCACCAAAGCCGATAAGATATTTGATCTTTTGCTTCAGGAGGGCCAGATTAAGTTGTTACCTAATCATGTGATGCCATCGGCAGAAGAGTTGAAGCATATGCTGTATTGCAAATGGCATAATGCAACTTCACACATTACAAATGAGTGCAAAGTATTTAGACAACAATTACAGTTAGCTATTGACTCTGGGAGAATAAAATTTGGCAATTCCAAGATTCAGAAGCCGATGAAAATTGATCAACATCCTTTTCCAGCAAATATGTTGGATACTAAAGGTAAAATTAAGGTGTTGACATCGGAAGCTGCTAAAAAGAATGCATCAGTAGATCCCCAACATCGGATAACTACCGATGATGCAAAAGGCAAGGGGCTATTGATAGAAGGTGGCAGTTTTGGAAAGCCTCCTCGATCTGGCATCATGATTACTCAACAAAGACAACAGGAAGGCTAGCATCAGCGAAGGGACCGATATCGACAACAGCAAGAGGAAAGACGTCAAGAAGAGTGGAATCGGCATAAGGATCATTGGAATTGTCTGTTTTTATTCATTGTTGGGAGGAAGGTATTAAGTTACCTACTGTTGAAGATTGCCCAGAGTGCAATGGTTATTATGGAGTTAATCATCCTATAAGAAGATTTCAATCTGGTAATCAAGATTTGTCCATTAATGAGCCGATCAGAAGGAGAGCATCAGTATATGATCGGCTGGGGGGGCAGGCTTAGTGTACATGAAAGGCTTGGTAAACACGTTGCATATTTTCCGAGAAACCAAGAGGAACTTGAAGAGATGGCAAATGCAAGAGTTCCTGATGAAGAAATATTTTACAGGGATCCTAATATACGTCATGTGGAGACAACCAGGACCTATCAGCCAGTGTGGAAAACTAAACTTCCTCAATGGTGTCCAGAGGGTTTGACAAAGACATAGAAGAGGAAAATGCAGCGAGAGCATCAAAAAGACTTTTACCAAGAAGGAAGTCCCTTCAATGAGAAATCTGGTAATCAGCAATGGCAGATAAGGCATAAAAATAAAGGCCCATCGGTAGATGTCAATATGGTGTTTATGTTGCCGATGGAATTTTTGGCTCTATCTGATAGCGAAGAAGAAGTTTTTTTTCTCTGACCAAATAGCTCAATTAACACTAGATCCAATGATGGCTATTTTTGAGAAGCCTGCCGATGATGAGAGACAACACCTCAAGGCTTTGTTTGTAAAAGACAGAGTTGATGGGCAGCCTGTATCTAAGATACTTATTGATGGAGGAGCTGCAATTAATATTATGCCTTATGTGATGTATCGGAAGCTTGGTAAGGGAGATCAAGACTTAACTAAGACTGATATGATGCTAAAGGACTTTGAAGGCAATGTATCACCAGCTAAAGGGGCAGTGTGTGTTGAATTGACCATCGGTAGTAAAACCTTACTGACAACTTTCTTTGTTATTAATGGCAAGGGTGCATATAATCTGCTTTTAGGAAGGGATTGGATTCATGCTAATTGTTGTGTTCCTTCTACAATGCATCAGTGTCTTATACAATGGGTTGGAGACAAAATTGAAGTTGTTCTTGGTGATTCTTCTTATATCATCGCATCGGCAGAATCAGACACTTATGAGCGAACTAGGTGCATATCAGGAGAAGCTTGGGAAAAAGAGTTCCTCAAGGTTGCCGATTACGAAATTCTACCGATCCAAGCAGTCGGTTCTGAAGAAGAGTTTTAATGGATAGATTTGCCGATGATGGAAAATTAGGTCAAGGATTTACATCGGCAGATGATTTAATAGAAGTAGATATTGGTGAAGGCGATGGGCCAAGGCCCACTTTTATTAGCGCTAAGTTAAATTCCAAGTGTAAACAACAACTAGTTGATTTGTTAAAGGAATATAAAGATTGTTTTGCTTGGGATTATACTGAAATGTCTGGGTTAGACCGATCTATAGTTGAACATCGGTTGCCTATTAAATCTGGATTTCGGCCACATCAGCAGCCGGCACGCCGCTGCAATCCTAATATACTTCCTGATATTAAGGCCGAAATAACTAAATTAATTGAGGCAAAGTTTATTCGGCAGTGTCGATATGCAGAGTGGATTTCTAATGTGGTTCCTATATACAAGAAAAATGGGAAACTTCGTGTTTGTATTGATTTCAGGAATCTCAATAAGGCCACACCGATGGATGGTTACCCAATGCCGATTGCTGATTTGTTGATTGATGCTGCAGTAGGGCATCAGATTATTAATTTCATGGATGGTAATGCATGTTATAATCAAATATTCATGGCTGAAGAAGATATTTCTAAGACTGCTTTTAGATGTCCAAGACATGTGGGATTATTTGAGTGGATAGTTATGACATTTGGTTTGAAAAATGCCGGTGCTACTTATCAAAGAGCTATGAACTTTATTTTCCATGAATATATCGGCACATTGGTGGAAATCTACATTGATGACATAGTGATTAAGTCTGGAGACATCACAAAGCATCTAACCGATCTACAGAAGATATTGGAGTGCACAAGAAAGCATGGATTAAAGATGAATCCTAATAAATGTGCATTTGGTGTATCGGTAGGACAATTCTTGGGTTTTATGGTGCATCAGCGGGGTATTGAAATTAGTAGAAAATCTATTGAGGCAATCAACAAGATTGTTGCTCCTGCCGATAAAACTGAATTACAATCCTTGATCGGTAAGATTAATTTCATCAGAAGATTCATATCTAATTTGTCGGGTAAGATCAAGGCTTTTAGTCCATTATTGAAATTGAAAGCCGATCAGGAATTTAAATGGGGGGGGGTGAACAGCAGTTAGCCTTAGATGAAATTAAGAGTTATTTAACAAATCCTCCAGTGTTAGTTCCACCCCAACATGGAAAACCTTTCAGATTGTATTTATCAACTGAAGATACTGTTATCGGTTTAGCTCTTATTCAAGAATTTGAAGGAAAGGAGCGTGTTATCTATTATTTGAGCAGACGGTTAATAGATGCTGAAACCAGGTATTCGGCCATTGAGAAATTATGTCTATGTTTATACTTTTCTTGTATTAAGCTGAGACATTATTTACTATCGGCTGAATGTACTGTCATATGCAAAGATGACATGGTCAAGTATATGTTGTCAATGCCGATACTGAATGGTAGGATTGGTAAATGGATTTTAGCATTATCAGAATTTGACCTATGTTATGAATCGGCTAAGGCAGTTAAAGGACAGGTTATGGCCGATTTCGTTACTCAACATTGCAACACGGTGGATTCTCTGGAAATTGCTCTGTGGACACTTTTCTTTGATGGGTCTACTTGTGGTGAAGGGGCAGGCATTGGTATCGTATTAATTTCCACTCAGGGGAAAAAGTATGAGTTCTCATTGCCGATTGTTGCTACATCGACAAATAATCAAGCTGAGTACCAAGCCCTGATAAAAGGGTTAGAATTGCTCAAGGAAGTACATGCTGATACTGTTGAGATCTTTGGTGATTCTATGTTAGTTATAAATCAGTTGACTGGGATTTATGAATGCCGAAGTGAAATTCTAATTTCATATCATGAAAAGTGTTTGAGATTATTAAAATGGTTTAGGAGTTTTTATCTAGAACATATTTCTCGGATGCATAATGAAGAGGCTAACCGATTGGCTCAGTAGGCTTTAGGATATCAACCTGTTCAAGAAGTATTAATATCAGCAGCTGATACCGATGACTGGAAGAAAGAAATTATTGATTATTTAAAGAATCCATCTAAAAAGGTCGAAAGACGTATAAGGTTCCAAGCTACCAAGTATGTACTCCTCGATGATGAATTGTATTACCGTACCATAGATGGAGTTTTACTCAGGTGTATTAGCATAGAGGAATCAAAAGGCTTGATGGGTGAAATTCATGAAGGAGTATGTGGGGCTCATCAGTCAGCCTTCAAGATGAAATGGATGATCAGAAGAAATGGATATTATTGGCCGACTATTCTTGGAGATTGTTTTAAATATTTTAAAGGATGTTAGGAATGTCAGAAATTTGGTAATATTCAAAGGGCACCTGCATCGGCTATGAACCCTATAATTAAGCCTTGGCCGTTCCGAGGTTGGGATATTGATCTCATCGGTCAGATTTATCCACCATCGAGTAAAGGGCATAAGTTTATTCTGGTTGCTACCGATTATTTCACAAAGTGGGTTGAAGCAATTCCTTTTAAAAAGGTGACATCAGCTAATATGATTGATTTTGTGAAGGAGCATATCGTTTACCGATTTGGCATCCCTCAAACCATCACTACCGATCAGGGCACTATGTTTACATCAGGTGAATTTGATGAATTTGCTATAGGAATGGGGATTAAAGTTTTGAATTCTTCACCGTATTATGCCCAGGCTAATGGTCAGACTGAAGCATCTAATAAAGGAATTATCAAGCTCATTAAGCGCAAAATTAAAGAATATCCTAAGAAATGACATACAGTATTAAATGAGGCTTTGTGGTCATATCGGATGGCATGTCATGGTGCAACCAAGGTAACACCTTATCAGTTGGTGTATGGACACGATGTAGTCTTACCTTGGGAGATTAAAATTGGTTCTAGGCGAATACGCTCTCAAGATCAATTGACAGTCGATGATTATGATATCCTTATGAAGGATGAGTTGGAAGATGTAGCATGTCATCGGTTAAAAGCTTTAGTTAGCATCGAGGAGAATAAGAAAAGAGTAGCTAGATGGTATGACAAGAAGGTGAAGGTAAAGGAATTTGTCGATGGAGAATTAGTTTGGAAGTTGATTTTACCGATTGGGACTAAAAGTTCTAAGTTTGGCAAATGGTCACCTAATTGGGAAGGTCCATATCGGATAAATCAATCTGTTCCTGGTAATGCATATATTCTTGAAACTCTTGAAGGAGTTGTATTTCCCAGAGCATTAAATGGAAAATATTTAAAGAAATATTACCCTAGTATCTGGATGGATGCATAAAAGAGTAATTGTAACAGAACCGACCAAATTATAAGAGCACAAGTACAAAAACAAGCACCGAAGCGCTCAAATTTTCGAACTTGAGCCCATATAATCCCGGTAGTCAATCGAAACCACGAAGGATTTCAAACCAACTCGCTTACAACCAGGATCGCATCATTCAACATACAACATCATACGTTACATTTCACAAATAGTGCTGAAATAAGTTTACACAAACGGAGTAGCAATTATTACAAACCAAGTTTGAAAGTAGCGGAAGCATAACACACACTAGTTAATTAAGTACTGCCAGTCTGGATGATCGACATCCCGCAAAAGCATGAGGAAAGTACATAAAGACGATCACGCCCTTGTGATCTAGTCATCGTCACCCGCAGGGTGGAGACACGTCTTGCAGAATCCCTGATAAAGCATGTCATCTGCAACAGGAGGGAATAAACCCTGAGTACTGGAATGTACTCAGCTAGACTTACCCGTCGAAAACCAGAAATAAAGTGACACCAAGGATTATGCAAGGCTTACACAAGAGGCTAGCTGACATAACATTTTGCATAAAGGCATAAGTAATTGAAACTCTTATAACCTGTACTAGCAGTTATTTTTAGCATTTACCTGTCATCTATCTTAGCACCTGTACTAAACATACACTTGATTATAATCAAACAACATGATTATTATATCCATAGCAGGTATATCATTATGGCAACATTGTATCATTCCCTTAACCACCAGTTCATTTAATGAGTTCTACGTTGCCGCTGCTCAAGTCAAGTGCTCACTAACCGGGAGCGACGGCGATTCGAATCGAATTCCTATCCAGCTGGAGGGGTATTTCTAACACTCACCGTGCAGACCCCTGCCAGGGTCGCACAGGCCACCGTTTCATATGATTCAGGAATCGCGGGTCCGAATAATGTCGCGACCCCAAGGGCGACACTCTGCCAGGTGATAGGGACTCTAACCCCCCCTTGGTCTCACGCCAATGTCCCCAAGCACATCCTTTCTCTCCTCCAAGAAGCAACCTACCATTCGATTCCCGGCCTGAACCACATTACTCGGCTTCGTGGTCGGAACGGGTTATCCGGCCAACTAAGTGTTAGACTGCGTTCAACATGACTCAAGGACGTACAGCGAATCGGTCCTTAAACGACTCAGACGGGCATAGCTCCACACCCAAGACGTGAAGTGTCTTGCGGCTGTACTATCGAACTCCCGCCCGGTCTCAATTTCATTTTTAAGCATGGTTCCATTCACGATAGCCATAGAGCCACTCGTGACTCCTTCCTACATCTCGCGGATGACCGGAAATCACCCGACTTCTACCGTACTAAGCAGGGCTAAGCATTGACACGTGCCTAAACCTAAAATAGGATTAAGTACGATATCTGGACAAGGACAGGTGTAATGCAACAAGTGTTTTCATATAACTCCTACAACTTAATGCAGTAAACAATTAAAAGTACTCAAGATATATTTATAAAACGATGGGTTCAGCATGCACCGGGGCTTGCCTTTCAGAAAAGTTGAAGGCCGGTGGTCAGGGCACTCGGGTAGATCTTCTGACGGAGTTTCCCCGACGTTGGGTTCTTCTGCTAATTCCTCCGGTTGACTCAGCACCTCCTCCGGTATTGCTTGTTCGAATTCGAGGAGTGTCACCCCCTCCGGTACACCTATTGCATGAATGCACAATAAATACAATGGATGCATAAATGGGTGCAACATGCTCGGAATGAAATGCATTTCAGAATAAAATACTCTATTGAAGTTATTTTACTAGTACGTGCAAATCTCTTCTCCGGTGGAGAAGTACTTACCTAAGTTACTTAACCTAAGATAAAGTTGCTCATCCTCAGTTAAGGCCCTAACACCTAACAATTACAAAAGTAGCATGTCTTAGGATATCACACCATATCAATCAACAAAACACCACAGTAAGCATTCTGGACAGCAGCTACTTGTTTTTATCACAACTGGAGATTTACAATTCCAAAAGATATGATCTAAGCCAATCTGGAAAGCCTAAGAAATGTACTACCATTCACTTTCAGACCTCAACTCCAAACTCCTAAGTTTTCCAGGTCAACTTCACAAGTTCCAGAATCTGTCCTCTCCAAAACAGAGAGCAGCAGATTTTGGACTGCCACTTTAAACAACAATAACTCTCAAACTACTAAGCCAATTGCTTCCAAATTTTAACACAAGCTAGTTCATCAAGTTTACTCCAACTTTGGTATTTACAAGTTGTCCAGAAACCCTTTTTATCAAAGCCAAATTTAGAGTTACTACTTAGCTGTCCAGAAAACCTAAAATTACAAAGGTTAATTATTTATTGATGTAGCAAACATTCTCTAAAACCAAACTAATGCTACTACAAGTTCACAAATATCACAAAGACACCAGAAAGTAAGGTGTGCCCACCTAGAACATTTATATAAACCCATTTCTCAATTTACTTAAGTAATTAAGTAGAATTTTAAACATATATGTAAACTGCTCCCAAAATTCTACAAAAATTACAGAGGACTCTTTGACCCACAAAGAGACCACAGTAAAAATTTGAACAAGTTTTATTCACAGAAACTCCCTACACAAAATTCACAAGCTAATAAGGCTAATTTTTGCATAATTAGGAAACCCTATTGAAAAGTGTCAAACAACAGATTTCATATTTTTCTTAGACACTTTAGGGTACCAAGACATTCTCCAAAAATTTACAATAACATTGCACATGTAGAAAAATTATAAAAATTACTTCAATTATTTCCTAGAATAAAATGATAGCCTTATAACTTGAAAATTACTTAAGCACTGATGCCCAAATTTTTACCATAGCTAGGATTAGCATAGAGTAACCTACCCACCAAATTTCATAATTTATGGAACACTACAGCTCAAGTTATAAATTAAGCAAATTTGCATGCAATCCAAAACACATTTAAAGGATCTAATAAATTCTTACAGAATTTAAACATCTCATGCCAGATCCATATTTTTCTAAAATACTACACATCCAGTAGATTCTAACAAAATTTATCTCATGATTTTTGGATCACTAAAACCCTAGATTCCTATTTTTCCAACTAGTACAAAAATCAGTGTCAAAATAATAAAAATCCTTTTCACTTCGGACGACTGGGCCGGCCCGGAAACGAACTCGGCCCACAACGCATTCCCCCGCGCGCTCGGCCCGCTCAGCGCCCCTGCCCGCGCGCGCGACGCTGACGGTGGACCCCCGCGGTCAGCGACCGAAAACAGGGGAGCCGGCGCCCCGCGAGCTCCGGTGAGCTCGAGCTCGCCGGAGAAGGGCTCGCGCGGCTAACCGAACACGGTATCGTGCTCTCCGTCACCTGGCGCACCGATTGGCACCCGTAGGATGGATGGGGATGGGGTGGAGAGGGCCTGCCGCCGTGCGTGGCGGCCGGTGACATCCGGTGGCGGGGCACCGTCGCCGGTGAAGAAACATGGTGCGGTTTGGGCTCGGTACGAGCTTCACCGAGGCAAGACGGTTCCGTTTTGCGGGTAAGGGGGGATGGAGACGGACCCGAAGCACCCCGACCACGGTGAGGTCTCATGGCGGGCTCCGGCGACCCCTCGGAGGCGGAGAAGAAGGTAATGTGGCTCACCTTGGGTCAAATCGTGGGGTTCGGTAGGTCCAGGGGGTGGAGGGTGTCGAGGCGGAGGAACTGGCGAGCTCAGGCGGCCGGTGGTGTGGCGTGGCTCACGGTCGAGCTCGTCGGAGAAGAAAGGGGAATGGCGGCTCGGTTCTTTCCCTTTTGCAAACGAGAGGGAAGGAGGAGGAGGAAATGGACGGGTGAGGTCGGAGCGACAGCGGAGATGCCCTTCATGCGCTCGGCAGCTGGCCAAGGCGCCAGGTCACGCGCGGCGCGTGGAGGACACGCGGCGGTGTTCTTCTGCCGGGGCGCCACGTTCAGTTTTCTGAAGTTCTGAATCGCGGTTTCAGTCAAGCCGAGCCTGACAGCGTGACTTTGGCAACCTGTAACTCCCAATCTAGGCCGATCTCGTACAATCCGTAATTAGTAAAGTTGTAGAGGTACATATCGTCTACAAAATTGTCCACTAGAGCTCGAGCTGATTCGGTCTATAATGGAAACTACATGGTCTCAAAGTAGTGCTCGGTGAAACTGAAACCGGGTTCAGTTAATGATACCGCCTGACAGCTCATGTTCATGGCACGATATCTCTTGAACCATTGAGAACCAGGCTTGGGTGATATTGACAAAGTTGTAGGGCTACATGTGATCTACAAGTTTGTCAATATGAGTGAAGGCTGGTTTGGCTTGGTTTGCAAACTACAAGCTCCTAGAGTAGGCACCAGTGAAACTGTAAGGTCCAATTCCAGACTTAGAGAAATTCTAAGTCCTGGAGTTACACCACTAGCTGACTTGTGGGCCACTTTTGAGCATGTTGTGGTTACTTTCATGAGATGGTCATATTGAGACTTTTGTTCCCCATGAATTTCTTTACAACTTTGCTTAAGAGCACTCCTTCATGCAAGATCTCTAAATTGGACTTTTTAATTGGTCAAACCAGAGCACTCTAGGGTTCCAAACTTGGTCAACCACATTTGAAAGGGCAATTTGGTAATTTTGGTCAACATGAACATTGTTCCAAATGTTATCCTAAGTATAACTAAGGTGTTGTAGGTCATGATTGGCTACCTTACCTTTTTGTTACACCAACTGTCAAGCACTTCATGAAATAAATCAAACTAACCCTAGAATAGTTACATGTGTTGCATCACATAAAATAACAAACATGAATGATGTATGCTTATGTTTATGCCATGCAAATGCAATGCAATTATGGAGCTAAACACTTGAAGTGTTACAGCCCTCCCCCCTTATAAAAATCTCGTCCCGAGATTTGGAAAGCGTACCAATTTTCATAGAATTCTTTATAACCATCCCGCAAATAATCCTCCCGTTCCCACGTAGCATCACTCTCACTCCCCTGATTACTCCACATCACTTTGTACCACTTAACCACTTTGCTTCTAGTTACTCGTTCTTGAGTATCGATCACTCGGACTGGTTTTTCTTCATAGGTTAAGTCGGATTCCAGCCTGATATCACCTAAAGGAACTTGTTCCTCAGGAACTCGAAGACACTTTTTAAGCTGAGATACATGGAAAACGTTGAATATGGCACTCATTTCAGGAGGCAACTGGATTTTGTACGCAACAGCTCCACTCTTGCCTATGATCTGGAAAGGACCCACGTATCTTGGTGCAAGTTTCCGCTTAACACCAAAACGTTGGACACTCTTCATGGGAGAAACCTTCAAATAAACGAAGTCTCCAACTTCAAATTCGAGTGGTTTTCTACGACGATCCGCATAGCTTTTCTGTCTCGCTTGTGCTGCAGCCATGTGTTTCTGGATGGTACGGACTTGTTCTTCAGCTTCCTCAACAAAAGCAATACCATAAAATCTTCTCTCACCAGATTCGATCCAATTTAGTGGGGTTCTACACCTACGGCCATACAAAGCTTCGAATGGAGCCATCTTAATACTCTCTTGATAACTGTTATTGTATGAGAATTCAGCTAAAGGTAACCATTTTTCCCAAGAACCCTTGGATGAAATGACGCATGCTCGCAACAGATCTTCTAAGATTTGGTTAACTCGTTCTGTCTGACCCGATGTCTGGGGGTGATAAGCAGAGCTTCTCACTAACTTGGTTCCCAGAAGGTGATGCAAGTGCTCCCAAAAGCGAGCAGTGAACTGGGGACCACGGTCAGATATGATAGTACGAGGTATCCCATGAAGCCGGACTATCTGATTGAAGTACAACTCAGCATAGTCAGTGGGACGATAGTCCACTCTCACTGGGATGAAGTGAGCTGATTTGGTCAAACGATCAACAATTACCCAAATAGAGTTATGATTTTTGACAGTAGGAGGAAGTCCGACAATGAAATCCATACTTATCTCTTCCCATTTCCAGCCTGGAATGGAAAGTGGCTGAAGTAGCCCAGCTTTCATGTGCACAGCTTTAACTCTGCAACAGGTGTCACATCTAGCGACATATGCAGCTATCTCTTTCCGCATCTTGGTCCACCAATAAAGCGGTTTCAAATCATAATACATCTTATTGCTGCCAGGATGGATGGACAACTTAGAGGAGTGTGCTTCAGACATAATATCATTTCGAAGCTCTCGGTCCTTAGGCACAACTAACCTATCCTTGAACCATAGTACACCCTCTTCATCTATCCTGAACTGTGTAGTTTCTTGCTCTTTCATCTTACGCTTGATGTGGAATATACCAGTGTCAGTCTTTTGGAGCTCAATAATTCTGCTTTTGAGAGTACAACTGACAGTGATGTTGTACAAGACTGCCGGATGTAGAAGGCGAGATCGATGAAAATCAGTTTCAACTAAGGAATGACAATGAGACTTACGGCTTAAAGCATCCGCAACTACATTTGCCTTTCCTGGATGATAGTGCACTTGAAGGTTATAATCTTTAATCAACTCGAGCCATCTTCTTTGACGCATATTCAACTCGGGTTGGGTGAAGATGTATTTGAGGCTTTTGTGGTCGGTATAGATGTTGCAGACATTGCCCAGCAGATAATGTCGCCAGGCTTTCAAAGCATGAACAACTGCAGCCAGTTCTAAGTCATGCGTTGGATAATTCACCTCATGCTTCCGAAGTTGTCGAGAAGTATATGCAATTACCCGGCCTTCCTGCATCAACACACCTCCCAAACCTATGCCTGAGGCATCACAATAAACATCAAATGGTTTCTCGATATCCGGTTGTGCCAAAACCGGAGCTGAGGTTAGGAGGGTTCGCAGTTGGTGAAAAGCCGCATCACACTCAGGAGTCCAGACAAACCTGGTGTCTTTTTGCAGCAACCGAGTCATTGGCTTGGCTATTTTGGAGAAATCCGGGATGAAGCGACGATAATAGCCAGCCAAACCAAGAAAACTTCGGACCTCGTGAACTGAGGTAGGAGCCTTCCAGTTCAGTACTTCCTGTACCTTGGCGGGGTCCACCATAATTCCTCCATCGGACAACACATGCCCAAGGAAAGGTACTTCTCGAAGCCAGAATTCGCACTTACTGAACTTTGCATATAGTTGATGTTCACGCAGTCTTGTGAGGACTATACGCAGATGTTCAGCGTGATCCTCCTCATTCACAGAGTATACCAGGATGTCATCAATAAATACCACCACAAACTTATCCAATTCAGGCATAAACACCGAATTCATCAAGTACATGAAGTGTGCGGGGGCATTTGTCAAACCGAAAGACATAACAAGATACTCATAAAGACCGTATCTGGTAGAAAAGGCTGTCTTTGGAACATCTTCCGGGCGGATTTTAATTTGATGGTAGCCAGACCTTAGATCGATCTTGGAAAAGACTTTAGCCTTGGACAACTGATCGAACAAGATGTCGATACGCGGTAGAGGATACTTATTCTTAACAGTGACCGCGTTCAGAGGTCTGTAGTCCACGCACATCCGCAAGGTTTGATCCTTCTTCTTTACAAAGATAGCAGGGCATCCCCACGGCGATGAACTAGGACGAATCAACCCTTTCTTCAAAAGTTCATTCAATTGCACCTTAAGTTCAGCTAATTCATTAGGAGGCATCCTATAGGGTCTCCTAGAGATGGGTGCCGTGCCAGGCAACAACTCAATTTTAAACTCCACATCCCGATCCGGAGGGAGTCCCGGCAAATCATCGGGAAAAACGTCCGGAAACTCATTTACTACTGGAATTTCGGCCAACGTCTTTGCTTGCACAGTATGAATTTCCCCCGACAATTCAACCTTTCTGGGAAGTTGTACTAGAAAACCTTTTTGATCTGTAGGATCTCTGAGCATAACTACCCGAGCGGATGTGTCAATGAGTACCCCGTTCTGACTCATCCAATTCATGCCCAAGATAACATCTATGTCTAAACCAGGTAAAACCAATAGGGCAAGCGAATAACTTCGCCCTTCTATCTCAAACTTAAGGTTCCCCACTACTTTGTTTGTGGAAATATTCCCACTTGCAGCGCTAATACAATAACCCACACCTTCAACAGTATGCAACTTGTGTGCAAATTTAGATGCAAACTTAGGACTGATAAAGGAATGCGAAGCACCTGAATCAAAAAGTACCACTGCGGGGTGTTGGTCAACTAGAAACTTACCAGCGGTGACCACCTCACCAGATGGAATTTCCTCAATGCTGTTGTAATGGGCGTGTCCCTGACGACTACCTTGGTTGACATTTTTCTTAGGGTACGGACAGTTCCTGGACCAATGGCCTGGCTTGTTACAGTTCCAGCAAGGCATGTTGCTAGGAGGAACACTGGAGCTGCCTTGGCCCGCATTACTCTTTGGCAGAGCCACTGTATATGCCTTACGAAACCCAGTCTTTGCAGCAGGCTTTTTCTGCGGCGGACGGAACTTTGTATTCTGAGCAGGAGGGCGAGGAGGAGCTCTCGGGGCAGCTGGAGTTCGAGACTGTGAAGCACTCGCCTCAATGGCCCTCTTGCGGCTCTTAGAAGCAGAATAGATAGCATTGTTGTTCTCTTGGGTCAAAGCATCGCTGATGAAATCATTGAAAGTAGTACATTTGCTAGTGCCCATTGTTTTCATCAGTTTTGGGCCGAGGCCCCTTTTGAAGCTAGCAATCTTTTTGGCATCGGTATCCACAAACTCAGTGGCATACCTTGCCAGGTTGTTGAAGGACTGCAAGTATTCAGTCAGGCTTTTGTTTCCTTGCGACAGCCTCATAAACTCTGTGTGCTTGATTGCCATAAGACCTGGAGGAATATAATTTCCCCGGAATGCCGCCTTAAACTGATCCCAAGCAATCGGGACATTGGCAGGCAGTGTGGAACGGTAGTGGCTCCACCAAATACCCGCTGGACCATGCAACTGGTGAGAAGCATATTCAGTCTTTAACTCATCAGTCAGGCGAAGCAGACGAAACTTTTGCTCAATAGTATTTAACCACTCATCAGCTTGCAGTGGTTCTTCCGCTTCCTTGAAGAGCGGGGGCTTAGTATCCAGAAAGTCCTTGAAATCACTGTATTGATTGGGCTCTGGGCCCTGGCGGCCAGGACGAACCTCCCGGTTAGCCAGCTGGCGCATAGCATCCGCCAACATGCGCTGCCCTTCGACCACCGTCTGCATTAATTCGGCCGGAGTAGGTGGTGGCGGAGGGGGTGGCTGTTCCTCCTCCTCATTTCCACGACCCCGACGAAGATTGTACGACATCTGCAAAATGCATAGCCAATGAGCACTGACGATGTGGGAAACTTGTAGATGAATTATTGTAAATATGTCAAACTGACTTCATGAAATAGACTTCTCATAATAATTAAGGCACAATAATTCACCACAACCGCACAATCCATTCAAGCGCATCATTTGACGAGATCATACTTGGTAATCCAACAAGATGCTCTTTGATGAAGGCTTACTCACAGGGAGCACACGGTTACCGGACCGTTTACGTTGCTATCTACGTGATTTTTGACCTTTTGCACGGTACTTGGATTCGATCTCAAGATTTTTAGTTGACTGTGAAAGGCTACTTCAAGCTGACCACAAAGAGACTTCTCAATGAAGAGTTCCATGGTGGATCATGACTAGCCACCTCGATACCTGCGCGTGCCAAGCAGCAGCCTTATGTCGCGCGCCATAGGAGGCCCTCGGTTTCGTCGCGGCACCGAAGGGTGCTAATCGTGACACCATCATCGAACGCAACATAATAAGACATCAAGTTGTGATCGAAATTAACGGGTTCAAACTACATTCAGGAAACATACGGTTCAACCTTACATCCCAAAGTCAAGTTATTACAAGGCCTCACTCCTTCACAGGGAGGGCACAAAAGACGATCCTAACATTATGGGCACGTGATGACTACTCTAAGCATCATCCTCCGAGTCGGTGTCAAGGATCTCCCCGCCGTCCTCATCACTGACAGGCTCTAACTCCTCGTCTTCTTCTTCTTCCGGCTCTTCCTCTGGTGCTTCTGCCGGTGGGGCATCCTGTGGTCCATCAATCTCCACTTCATCATCATCCTCAGCCATGAAGATTTCCGAACCCATGTCCTCATCGACGTTGTTGTATCGAGGCAGCAGGGGATTAAGCTCGTTGTTCAGGCGGTGCACTTCTTCATGAAGGTTGTCATTGTACTCTTCAGCATTTTCTAACTGTTGCTCGAGCTCAAACTGGCGAGCTCTCAGAACGTTCTCCTCGTGCCAGGCTTCATCCCTCTGTTCCATCACACGGACCAACATGCGTTGACAGTTGCGGTTTGCCACTGTCAACCTCTGGACTGCAAGCGTTTCTTGATCACGATCATGAATCACTTGTTCCAGTTGTTGCCGTGCTGCATCCCTAGCAGCAGTCACCTCTGCCAGCTCTGCCCTCAGCCTTTCCACCTCAGTAGGCTCAGGGCGGGGCTCACGTGGAGCGAGCTGGTGACGCGGTGCCCTGCCCCCAGTGGACTTACGAGCGGTCCTCTTGGTACGTGCCATCTGTAGCAACAAGATAAGATACGACTTAAAGTGAGGATCATTTAGGGGATACGAAATTTACTTTAGTCGGGAGTACAGAAATTTTTAAGGAGGGAGTAAATGATATGTATGAGATAATTAAACATGATGCATGCACGTTCCGTACGTCCTCTCACCTTAGTAGAAAACTAAAGTGCTAACGCTAAGCGGTGGCATACATACGTTCTCTCATATAAGCGAAACTATCGGTCTACTCGTTACGCTGTTAGTGTACCTGCAGAAAACTTCATTGCAGCCCAACAATTCCCAATATAAGCACACAAGAAAGCAGTAATTTAAATACTTTCCATATATACATCCCCAAATGTATATACTTCAGTATCAAGCTACCCGATATAAAGGTTCCCACAATTAAGTGCTTTTACATAGTTACATGGTTTAAACATGTAAAGATGTAAGTCACCAAAACTACTCTCCCCTAGACCGCCGGTTGGACGATCATGCTCTCACAACTTACACTTACCAGAGCGTCGAGGTAATTGATCCATACATTACCACCCAAGTGGATGGCATCCATACAATATCACGCCGTATGGACGACGAAATAAAAACAAACAAGGCCCCCAAGTTAGTCTTTATAATAAGCCACCTAAGAGTCCTTATTTGGGCTAAGGGATGTGATCACTGGCATACCTATAAAATAATTTTTAGAGTTTAACCCTTTTCGCAAACAAATACTTTTTGTTTTTAATTACCCGTAAGATGTGTTTAATGTTGAATTATGCTCCGATACCAGCTGTAACAGAACCGACCAAATTATAAGAGCACAAGTACAAAAACAAGCACCGAAGCGCTCAAATTTTCGAACTTGAGCCCATATAATCCCGGTAGTCAATCGAAACCACGAAGGATTTCAAACCAACTCGCTTACAACCAGGATCGCATCATTCAACATACAACATCATACGTTACATTTCACAAATAGTGCTGAAATAAGTTTACACAAACGGAGTAGCAATTATTACAAACCAAGTTTGAAAGTAGCGGAAGCATAACACACACTAGTTAATTAAGTACTGCCAGTCTGGATGATCGACATCCCGCAAAAGCATGAGGAAAGTACATAAAGACGATCACGCCCTTGTGATCTAGTCATCGTCACCCGCAGGGTGGAGACACGTCTTGCAGAATCCCTGATAAAGCATGTCATCTGCAACAGGAGGGAATAAACCCTGAGTACTGGAATGTACTCAGCTAGACTTACCCGTCGAAAACCAGAAATAAAGTGACACCAAGGATTATGCAAGGCTTACACAAGAGGCTAGCTGACATAACATTTTGCATAAAGGCATAAGTAATTGAAACTCTTATAACCTGTACTAGCAGTTATTTTTAGCATTTACCTGTCATCTATCTTAGCACCTGTACTAAACATACACTTGATTATAATCAAACAACATGATTATTATATCCATAGCAGGTATATCATTATGGCAACATTGTATCATTCCCTTAACCACCAGTTCATTTAATGAGTTCTACGTTGCCGCTGCTCAAGTCAAGTGCTCACTAACCGGGAGCGACGGCGATTCGAATCGAATTCCTATCCAGCTGGAGGGGTATTTCTAACACTCACCGTGCAGACCCCTGCCAGGGTCGCACAGGCCACCGTTTCATATGATTCAGGAATCGCGGGTCCGAATAATGTCGCGACCCCAAGGGCGACACTCTGCCAGGTGATAGGGACTCTAACCCCCCCTTGGTCTCACGCCAATGTCCCCAAGCACATCCTTTCTCTCCTCCAAGAAGCAACCTACCATTCGATTCCCGGCCTGAACCACATTACTCGGCTTCGTGGTCGGAACGGGTTATCCGGCCAACTAAGTGTTAGACTGCGTTCAACATGACTCAAGGACGTACAGCGAATCGGTCCTTAAACGACTCAGACGGGCATAGCTCCACACCCAAGACGTGAAGTGTCTTGCGGCTGTACTATCGAACTCCCGCCCGGTCTCAATTTCATTTTTAAGCATGGTTCCATTCACGATAGCCATAGAGCCACTCGTGACTCCTTCCTACATCTCGCGGATGACCGGAAATCACCCGACTTCTACCGTACTAAGCAGGGCTAAGCATTGACACGTGCCTAAACCTAAAATAGGATTAAGTACGATATCTGGACAAGGACAGGTGTAATGCAACAAGTGTTTTCATATAACTCCTACAACTTAATGCAGTAAACAATTAAAAGTACTCAAGATATATTTATAAAACGATGGGTTCAGCATGCACCGGGGCTTGCCTTTCAGAAAAGTTGAAGGCCGGTGGTCAGGGCACTCGGGTAGATCTTCTGACGGAGTTTCCCCGACGTTGGGTTCTTCTGCTAATTCCTCCGGTTGACTCAGCACCTCCTCCGGTATTGCTTGTTCGAATTCGAGGAGTGTCACCCCCTCCGGTACACCTATTGCATGAATGCACAATAAATACAATGGATGCATAAATGGGTGCAACATGCTCGGAATGAAATGCATTTCAGAATAAAATACTCTATTGAAGTTATTTTACTAGTACGTGCAAATCTCTTCTCCGGTGGAGAAGTACTTACCTAAGTTACTTAACCTAAGATAAAGTTGCTCATCCTCAGTTAAGGCCCTAACACCTAACAATTACAAAAGTAGCATGTCTTAGGATATCACACCATATCAATCAACAAAACACCACAGTAAGCATTCTGGACAGCAGCTACTTGTTTTTATCACAACTGGAGATTTACAATTCCAAAAGATATGATCTAAGCCAATCTGGAAAGCCTAAGAAATGTACTACCATTCACTTTCAGACCTCAACTCCAAACTCCTAAGTTTTCCAGGTCAACTTCACAAGTTCCAGAATCTGTCCTCTCCAAAACAGAGAGCAGCAGATTTTGGACTGCCACTTTAAACAACAATAACTCTCAAACTACTAAGCCAATTGCTTCCAAATTTTAACACAAGCTAGTTCATCAAGTTTACTCCAACTTTGGTATTTACAAGTTGTCCAGAAACCCTTTTTATCAAAGCCAAATTTAGAGTTACTACTTAGCTGTCCAGAAAACCTAAAATTACAAAGGTTAATTATTTATTGATGTAGCAAACATTCTCTAAAACCAAACTAATGCTACTACAAGTTCACAAATATCACAAAGACACCAGAAAGTAAGGTGTGCCCACCTAGAACATTTATATAAACCCATTTCTCAATTTACTTAAGTAATTAAGTAGAATTTTAAACATATATGTAAACTGCTCCCAAAATTCTACAAAAATTACAGAGGACTCTTTGACCCACAAAGAGACCACAGTAAAAATTTGAACAAGTTTTATTCATAGAAACTCCCAACACAAAATTCACAAGCTAATAAGGCTGATTTTTGCATAATTAGGAAACCCTATTGAAAAGTGTCAAACAACAGATTTCATATTTTTCTTAGACACTTTAGGGTACCAAGACATTCTCCAAAAATTTACAATAACATTGCACATGTAGAAAAATTATAAAAATTACTTCAATTATTTCCTAGAATAAAATGATAGCCTTATAACTTGAAAATTACTTAAGCACTGATGCCCAAATTTTTACCATAGCTAGGATTAGCATAGAGTAACCTACCCACCAAATTTCATAATTTATGGAACACTACAGCTCAAGTTATAAATTAAGCAAATTTGCATGCAATCCAAAACACATTTAAAGGATCTAATAAATTCTTACAGAATTTAAACATCTCATGCCAGATCCATATTTTTCTAAAATACTACACATCCAGTAGATTCTAACAAAATTTATCTCATGATTTTTGGATCACTAAAACCCTAGATTCCTATTTTTCCAACTAGTACAAAAATCAGTGTCAAAATAATAAAAATCCTTTTCACTTCGGACGACTGGGCCGGCCCGGAAACGAACTCGGCCCACAACGCATTCCCCCGCGCGCTCGGCCCGCTCAGCGCCCCTGCCCGCGCGCGCGACGCTGACGGTGGACCCCCGCGGTCAGCGACCGAAAACAGGGGAGCCGGCGCCCCGCGAGCTCCGGTGAGCTCGAGCTCGCCGGAGAAGGGCTCGCGCGGCTAACCGAACACGGTATCGTGCTCTCCGTCACCTGGTGCACCGATTGGCACCCGTAGGATGGATGGGGATGGGGTGGAGAGGGCCTGCCGCCGTGCGTGGCGGCCGGTGACATCCGGTGGCGGGGCACCGTCGCCGGTGAAGAAACATGGTGCGGTTTGGGCTCGGTACGAGCTTCACCGAGGCAAGACGGTTCCGTTTTGCGGGTAAGGGGGGATGGAGACGGACCCGAAGCACCCCGACCACGGTGAGGTCTCATGGCGGGCTCCGGCGACCCCTCGGAGGCGGAGAAGAAGGTAATGTGGCTCACCTTGGGTCAAATCGTGGGGTTCGGTAGGTCCAGGGGGTGGAGGGTGTCGAGGCGGAGGAACTGGCGAGCTCAGGCGGCCGGTGGTGTGGCGTGGCTCACGGTTGAGCTCGTCGGAGAAGAAAGGGGAATGGCGGCTCGGTTCTTTCCCTTTTGCAAACGAGAGGGAAGGAGGAGGAGGAAATGGACGGGTGAGGTCGGAGCGACAGCGGAGATGCCCTTCATGCGCTCGGCAGCTGGCCAAGGCGCCAGGTCGCGCGCGGCGCGTGGAGGACACGCGGCGGTGTTCTTCTGCCGGGGCGCCACGTTCAGTTTTCTGAAGTTCTGAATCGCGGTTTCAGTCAAGCCGAGCCTGACAGCGTGACTTTGGCAACCTGTAACTCCCAATCTAGGCCGATCTCGTACAATCCGTAATTAGTAAAGTTGTAGAGGTACATATCGTCTACAAAATTGTCCACTAGAGCTCGAGCTGATTCGGTCTATAATGGAAACTACATGGTCTCAAAGTAGTGCTCGGTGAAACTGAAACCGGGTTCAGTTAATGATACCGCCTGACAGCTCATGTTCATGGCACGATATCTCTTGAACCATTGAGAACCAGGCTTGGGTGATATTGACAAAGTTGTAGGGCTACATGTGATCTACAAGTTTGTCAATATGAGTGAAGGCTGGTTTGGCTTGGTTTGCAAACTACAAGCTCCTAGAGTAGGCACCAGTGAAACTGTAAGGTCCAATTCCAGACTTAGAGAAATTCTAAGTCCTGGAGTTACACCACTAGCTGACTTGTGGGCCACTTTTGAGCATGTTGTGGTTACTTTCATGAGATGGTCATATTGAGACTTTTGTTCCCCATGAATTTCTTTACAACTTTGCTTAAGAGCACTCCTTCATGCAAGATCTCTAAATTGGACTTTTTAATTGGTCAAACCAGAGCACTCTAGGGTTCCAAACTTGGTCAACCACATTTGAAAGGGCAATTTGGTAATTTTGGTCAACATGAACATTGTTCCAAATGTTATCCTAAGTATAACTAAGGTGTTGTAGGTCATGATTGGCTACCTTACCTTTTTGTTACACCAACTGTCAAGCACTTCATGAAATAAATCAAACTAACCCTAGAATAGTTACATGTGTTGCATCACATAAAATAACAAACATGAATGATGTATGCTTATGTTTATGCCATGCAAATGCAATGCAATTATGGAGCTAAACACTTGAAGTGTTACAGTAATTGCCAATAACAATCCTATCGGCTAGAGTCAAAACAAAGTATCAATCATTGCCGATGCGCTAATTTAACAAAGCGTGGATAGCTGATATCGCACGCAGGCGAATTTCATCGGTTTCTTTTAATTCCTTGGCATCTTCATCGGCACTTCCTTCCATAGGCTTGAGTTTCTTCTTGAGAACCAAGGCCTTGCGAGCTTGGATGTCTCGTTCTTGCTGAAAGGCCTTGATAGCGTCAGGAAGCTGGTCTTCTTCTTGCTTGGCTTGAGTCAGGGCTGTTTCAACCTTTTCTAGTTCGACTAGCAGGGCTACCCTTTTTGCCAATAGGTCTAAGATTTTCTGTTTAAGATCAGCACCAGAGGCTTGCAAGTTGCTGATGCTTTTGTGCTTCTCATCGGCAGTTTGCTTCAGCTGCAGCATTTCTTCCTTAAGTTGAGCCTGAGCTGCTCTGTCGGCAATACGATGAACAACCTTTTGATATTGAAGTTGTCTGCTCTCTAGATGGACTGCTGGGAAGATGATTTCTTTAACATCGGCAGGGACTTGGCCACGGATTGTTTTGAAGATGGTCCTTGCAGGGTCTGAATCGATCACCAGTTGAGCAGTATCTTGTTACAGCAGATTCAGGAGAACTTCTAGTTTGCCATAGGTATTTGCCGATATTGTTCCCAATGCCAGGGAAGAACTCGCCTCTTCTCCGTCATCATCAGAGACATCGATAGCAAAAGAAAACAAGCTATCGGGAGAATCTTGTTCCTGTGAAATAAAGAGAGTTAGGAATCCTATTTGTGGTGTCCGGGGATATTATAAACCAAATAGTTAATCAGTTTACCTGCTTCAGGGCAATTTCTTGAGCTTGGCTTGAGGGAGTGGCTTGAAAAAGATCATGCAAGAGTTTTGGCACGAGTCCTCTGGAAGGTTAAGGCCCGTTTGTTGCTAGTCTTGGTCTGGAGGTGATAGTTTTGGCGCGAGTCCTCTGGAAGGTTAAGGCCTCTAAGGTAGGGGCGTTGTAGCCAATTATTGAGACTGGAGAAATAGGGTGGAGGTTGAAGGGTCTTCCACTTTTGCTTATTGATGAAACTGGATCATTGGCCTATTTCAGGGAAGATTAGTTACCAATATACATATAAAAGGAAGGAGAGAGACGAAAGTTAAAAGGAACTTACTGCATCATCAGGAACAACATAGTCGGGATCGATCATGTGCCGATATGTATGAACGGATGTTGAAAACAACTGTTCTTTCCACTCTTGCCACCATTGCTTATATGACTCTATGATGAAAGACACTGGTGACCAGGCGGAGAGATCAACATTTGAAATATCGGCATCAGGAGCAAGTCTTACTACTCTACTCCATTCAGTTCCAGCTGTAATTATTTCTCTGGGCTTAATCACATCGGCAAAGCATAGTTTCTCTAGTTGCCCAAAGGCTAATTGGGGAGACACTGCCGATGGATTGTAGAATTCATAAGTAATATGGGAATTCTTCCCGCTACCAAATGTGTTTACTGGGATTGCTCTGGGGGTAATAATAGCCATCATAAGATCATTATCTTAGTTCAGATCACTATCGGCAAAATTAAAAAGAAGAGGGAACTTGTTATCCTCATTGATATAGGGTACCCAAGCTCTGAGATCACGAGGGAGACCATGGTAGAAATTCTAAAAAAACCTGCCAATTTGATCTTCAATGGACTATGTTCCAGGAAGGACGATTATGGTTTCGCTGAAGTTGAGAGGAGGGCGTGTTGCTGATTCATCATCTCCAAGGACGTAATCTTCGGCAATCTCTTGTGGGAATTATTGGGCAAAGAAATCCCATTGTAGACGCTTATGCATGTGAGCATTTAACCACATATTAATGAACCACCACGGACCTCCCAGATTGCTGATGGGTTCACCAAGTAGAAGCTTCTGAGACGCTTGGTGGAGAAGGTGGTAAGTTGAGCTCAGGAGGTATCGGCCAAGTGGGAATCTGACACCGTTGGCCAAGAGTTTCGCTACTAGGAGGAAGGCGTTAGTTGGTCCTACTGATCGACCACAGAAGATAAACTTCTCCAGCCACATGTTCAGGAATATGGCGTGTTCCCTTTGATTGACAGTACCAGTTTTTTGGTACTCTTGGATGTATCCTATCCAGCCGCCGATGTTGCGTGTATTTACTCTATACTCAGTTTTTCTGCCAAAAATGTGGCCTTCATCGACAGTTGAGATATCCAAGCCAGTGAGCATATATACATCGGCAAGAGTAGGGGCACATGGGCCATGACCGAACATGAAGGTATTTGTGGTATCTGACCAAAAATGAGCAACAGCTATCATCATGGATTCATTCCTTTGCATATCAGCAATAGATAGCCTGATACATTGATCTATCTTCCGTTCTACCCAGAACACTTGCATTGATCTGTTGACCCTCAAGTACTAGTTTTTCCACCCTTTGGTAGGTTTGGGCCAAGATCGAAATGTATCTTTCCATAGATTCAAAGAAAAATTTTGAGCTTTGAAGAGAATACGATTAGCCTTTGCATTGATCAGATCGGTTGGATCTGGATCACCCATTGGACCTAGGCAATGGAGGGGAGGTTGGTTGGTTGGAATAACCAGTGTGTTGCGTAGTTCCTGAGTTTGGAAGATCAAGAGAATGGAAGAAGTAGAAAAAAATACCAACTGTAAGAATTCGCAATGGGCCAGAAGGGTCAAAGTAAAAGTAATAAAAAAAAGAAGAAGAACGAACTGCAGGGACATTGAAGTTGATCACCATTGTTTCGAGAAGGATGAGGGCACGAGCTGGAGATTGGAAAATGACGATGGAAGGAGCTCTGGTGGGTTAAGGATGCACAGTTAGGGTTGCTGCCGGAGAGAGAATGCCAAAGGTTGTAATTTGAAGGTAGAAGATGAGCAGTTTGGAGAGATCTACTTACAGGCCATTTGGGTAGGGGTATTCTTGACTTATCTCTATGCCGTACGCGGATGGATCGAGGTGGTTCAGATAGATATGGTAACTGTTCGCACAACAATCAAGGGATTGTACAAAAGATTTGATGGCATGACAAGTAATCATGACTTGAAGGATATTTTGATACAGGATCTTTCAGTTCTAAAATGGTGATGTTGCTGTGATAAGATCTTGCCGATGGATTGTTATTTTGGTATCTCAACCGTAATTGAGGCAAAAAACAGTTGGAAGATGTGCGATATTTACTGAGATACATGGATTAGATCTAGATTTGATTAAATCTAGTAACAGATCATGTTATGCTTGGAGAATGGGTTGAAAAATAGGTAATAGCAGGCATTATCTGGAGTAAATTTCGGAGCATCAATATCTTATACTCCGAAATTGGGGGGCATGTGTTGACATCGTTTTTTAGCACGTGTCAAGATGGTCAGGAAGGGCTAATCAACAGAGGAAAGATTATTGTGTAGATTGATAGCTGATGAAAATGAGTTTGCTTATGAGTGGTAGTGGCGTATGGATTCAAATTGAAATGTTGCCAATAAGGTTAAGGGTAGTATTGTTGATGCCGATGAAAGATGGTTTGAAGACTGCTGCCGATGAAACAGGGAATGTACCGATGGAAGGAACTTGAAGGCTGCTGCCAATGGAACAGGGATTGTGCCGATGGAACAGGGATTGTGCCGATAAAAAGGAGGTCGATGAGAATACCATCGTGACTAAGGTGGACTATAGAATAAGATAGGAGTTAATTTCCTTATATACGTTTATTAGAGTCTGAGTTGTATCAAAGTTATGTGTTTCCATAGATTTGGATTTAGTGTCCTAGTCGTATTTGGTTATGTTTCTGTAGATCAGGATATAAATATAGGGTGAAGTGCAATGTAAAAAAAGAAATCAATCAATACATCAAAAACAACTTTTATTCTTATTTACATCTACTTTCGATGACTTCGTCAATTTGCATATTTTTCTTTTTTACGAGTTCTCATCGATTCGGCGAGTTGCATTGCTCTAGTGCAATCTTCGGCGATCCTCGAGTTCCACGTGAGTACCTCTTAGCTGTGACTTCCGGGCATATCGCTGTTGTCAGGACCAAAGTGCTCGTATCTTCATCCTTGTCGATTAACAGGTCAAATCGACTGGCACGTTTTGGATATCGATTTCGGGTATTAGCCCTTTGTGTTTGCAGATCTACTTTTGCATCAACAAAGCCAAACCCTAGGAGGTGGGACCCACCTGTCACTATGATAGGGGTAGGTGCCTAGCCCTAGGGGTGGCCGCCACACCTAGAGAGCCAATGAGCTTCCACCTCGCGAATCCTGCTTCCACCACCTTTGAGGATGAATAAAAATCGTTGATCAAGGTCGGTTTGATCCGAGGGTTCTGGTGCTTCCTAGAGAGCTATATAAGCAAGGCCCCTGGAGGAGAGAGTTCAGAAACCCTAATTCATATTTTTCAAAGAATTTGCCTGAGAGGGGTCCCTTGAATGGATCTTTTTCTAGGGCACATACAAGAGAGTTTAGCTTTGTAGTCTCTATGTGAGATTAGAGTTATTCTTCTAGATTGAGAGAGTTAGACTGGAGGTAGAAGATTGGAGGAAGCCTGACCTGTCGGTGTCTCCTCTCCAAGCTTGTATCTATGGGGTCAAGTCTCCTAACCTAAGGCTTGGTTCTAGGATTCTTCAACAATTCAACTTCTAATACAAAGTAAGTACGTTGTTATTATTGTTCTTTGGTTTGTGGGTTTACTTTATTCGCTTCACATAGGGAATATAGTTATCATTCATAGCGTAAGCGTGGTGTTGGGCCAGGAATACTCGTGGATATCCCCTATCTAGCCGGATTAGTGAGTAGTAGCGTGGGACGTGACAATCCCATTGTTACCTTTGGAGTCTCCTCCCGTCAAAAGGTTTGGTAGGGTTTAAGTACCCTGGTTAAACATCCTTTGTGGTGTCTCTTTTCCATTGGTATTTCCCCTAAGATCAATAGTATCATAGCTTGCCATAGGTTAGAACCAGACTGTCATCGTAGTTCTCTCCAATCGCTTATATCTTCGTCACCTTGTAGTGTGGCCCAAGGGTAATAGTATAGACTAGGTTAGTTATCGCATGCTTTCTCCTTGCGGATAAAACAAATACGATACTCTGGACTTATCTCCCGGGTGAAGTGCTCACCGATATCCGTGCGCTTGCGGATTATTTCTTGAATTCCTTCATGTGCGTATCTAATATCAACAAGCATTTCTGACGCCGTTGCCGGGGAGAAAGACGTCAGCTGAGTTAACCTTAAGTCTTGCTTTACCTTGTACCTATACTTTTATCTTTTCCTTTTTATTTCTTACCTCATTCTTCTTGCCTCTTTCTATCCTTATGGATAATATAAATTCAATTCCTATCTTTGAATTTTCTACACCCACGGAGACCAGCCTAGTACCTTGGGAGTCATCACAACCTATCCAAACCCCTAACTATAGGCTGAGTCCACGGTTGATTGCAATGGTCCAAAGCCTATCCTTTTCAGGAGGAGTAGACGAAAACCCTTACCTTCATATTAGAGACTTTGAGCAAACATGTGACTATCTTCGCATAGAGGGCATGTCTGATCAAACTTTACGTTGGAAGCTATTTCCTTTCTCTTTAAAGGGAAAAGCTAGATAATGATATGATAAAGTCATAGGTAAGCAACAAGGAGATTGGGGATCCTTACGTTCTAATTTTTGCTTAGATTTTTACCCTATCTCCCAAATCGTCGACCTTAGAATTAAGGTTCTGACTTTTAAGCAAGAACCTAGTGAATCTTTGGCCTCATCCTAGAATCGTTTTACTACTACTTTAGCATCTGGCTCAGACCTCAGTTTACAAGACCCTATTCTTCTTCAACATTTTTATAAAGGTCTTCATAAAAACAGTAAGCAATTGCTCGATACAACTTCTGGAGGATCATTCTTGCATGTTTCGTCAGAAAAAAGAAAGATTAATCTTAGATCAAATCCTATCCTCTGAATTAGATAATCTCCTAGAAGAAGAACTTCAAGTGGCTGAAGCAAATTCTTTGCCAGATATACCATCTACTTCAGCTATTCCAAGTTTTGAGCAAGAAGAAGAAGAAATTATGTTTCCTGATTTTATGCTTGATATCAAACCCGATCTTTTTTCTGATTTTGGAAACGTTATGAATTATTATTCTATAAAGAAACCACAGAATCATCATAATCACCTTAGAGAATCTTTGAATCCTTCTGAGGATATTTCTTATAGAAGCACTTTAGCAGAGCTAGTGTCGGTCATAAGCAGTGAATGGTTAGAGGAATCAGAGCTTTCCTCTGATGTGATCTGTTTGGATTCACCCTCTCTTCCAATACCATGCTCATTTAATTCCGATCACATAGATGCTCTCTATAATCTAGTTGTGGGCATTAATATCATGTCTGTTTCACTTGCACAACATTTAATGAGCCACATGACATTAACCCCAACTACAAAATTGATGAAGAGTCTTTCAGGACACATTGTCCACAGTTCAGGAATTTTACATATCCAACCAATCTAGGTAGAAGGAACCTTGGTTCATTTGAGCTTTTATGTCTTCCCTATATGGGACTTCTACCTGTTGATAGGACAACCTTTTAGAAGACTCCTTTATGAAGGACAAATAGGGAAAATAAACATTTGTTTTGGAAAGAAACTTCAATTCCCAATGTCCATATCTTATTCTCTAAGTACTAGGACCGAATCTTATCTAGAATCTGACCCGCTAGAGGAATTTAATGCTGCTTCTCTAGAGTTCTTAGTTGACTCAGGTCTAGAGGATGATGCTCAATTCTTCATAGAAGAAGAGGCTGATTACTCTGAGCCTGAACCTTTAGATGAGTTTGTAGAACCACCTAGACCTCCTATAGAACTTAAACTTTTACCAACCGGTCTTAAATATGCTTTTCTAAATGATGATCTAGAGTTTCCTATGATCATAAGTGATAAGCTCACTCTGGAACAAACTTTTCGCTTAATGGATGTCATAGAGAAACATCGATCAGCGTTTTGCTACTCACTCCAATATCTTAAAGGAATTAGTCATGCCCTTTGCACCCATCGCATCCCAACAGATCCTACTGTTCCAACTTCTAGAGAGCCACAGTGTAGACTCAATAATGCGATGAGGGAGGTGGTTAAAAAGGAAGTTTTCATAGATGACTTTTCTGTTTATGGAAAAACTTTTGATGATTGTCTTGAAAATTTAGATAGAGTTTTGTAAAGATGTGAAGAAAAGCACTTAGTCCTTAATTGGGAGAAATGCCACTTTATGGTTAGAGAAGGAATAGTGCTAGGACACTTAGTGTCTGAAAGAGGTATAGAGGTAGATAGGGCTAAAATTGAAGTAATTGAATAGCTACCTCCACTTGTGAATGTAAAAGGAATTAGAAGTTTTCTTGGCCATGCTGGTCTTTATCGTAGATTTATAAAAGATTTCTCATTTATTGCTAGACCTCTTACTTGTTTGCTAGCCAAGGATGTTCCTTTTGAATTTGATGATGAATGTTTAAGATCTTTTGAAATTTTAAAGAAAACACTCATCTCAGCATCAATCATTCAACCCCCTAATTGGTCTTTACCTTTTGAAATTATATGTGATGCAAGTGATTATGCTGCGGGGGCAGTTTTAGGACAAACTAAAGATAAAAAGCATAATGTAATAGCCTATGCTAGCAAAACATTAATAGGACCTCAACTTAATTATGCAACTACTAAAAAAAGCTCCTTGCTGTTGTTTTTGCTATTGATAAGTTTAGATCTTACTTAGTGGGAGCTAAAGTAATTATTTATTCTAATCATGTTGCTTTGAAATATTTACTCACTAAGAAAGATGCTAAACCATGTTTGATAAGATGGATTTTGTTACTCCAAGAATTTGACTTAGAAATAAAAGATAAAAAGGGAGTGGAAAATTCTATTGCCGATCACTTGTCTAGAATGCAGTTTGAGAATTCACAGGAACTGCCCATCGACGATTCACTCCAGGATGACATGCTATACGGGATCAACATATTTGACCCCTGGTATGCAGATATTGTTAATTTTATGGTTTCAGGATATGTACCACTAGGAGCAAACAAAAGGAAACTCGTCTAGGAAAGTCGTACTCACATATGGGATGAACCGTACCTCTTCCGAGTCTGCTCAGATGGTCTACTTAGGAGATGTGTACCTATTGAGGAAGGAATAAAAATCATTGAGAGATGCCATTCATCACCATATGGAGGACATTATGGGGCATTCCGCACACATGCAAAGATTTGGCAATGCAGATTCTTTTGGCCAACAATGTATGAAGACACAAGAGAATTCACCTGAAGATGTGGATCATGTCAGAGGCACGGCAATATCAATACAAGAGATGCCATGCCACTCATCAAAAACCTTCAAATTGAACTCTTTGATGTCTGGGGAATTGACTATATGGGACCATTCCCACCATCGAGGAAATGTGAGTACATTTTGGTGGCAGCAGATTATGTCTCCAAATGGGTTGAAGCCCTACCATGCAAGAAGGCTGATAATATAAATTCCAAGAAGATGTTTGAAGAGATAATATTTCCCATATTTGGAGTCCCAAGGATAGTGATAAGTGACAGAGGATCACACTTCATCGACAAGCGCTCTGAGCACTACTTTGTCTAAGCATGGAATACGTCACAACGTTGCTACCCCCTTTCATCCTCAGACAAGTGGACAAGCAGAAACATCAAATAAGCAAATCAAGAACATTCTATAGAAGACAGTAAATGGGATGGGTACTGGATGGAAGGACAAGCTTCCCGAAGCACTCTGGGCATACCAAACAGCATACAAGACACCTATTGGGATGTCTCCTTATCAGTTGGTGTATGGGAAGACTTGCCACCTACCAGTTGAGTTAGAATTTAAAGCTCACTGGGCTATCAAGAAATGGAACATGGACCTTGATGCTGCTAGAATAAGGAGGAAAATACAACTCTCAGAGTTAGATGAATGGAGAGAAAAAGCATATCACAATTCAAAGATTTATAAAGAGAGAGTTAAGAGATGGCATGACAAGAGAATTAAGAAGAAGGAGTTCACCCCAAGGGATAAGGTATTACTTTTTAATTCCAAGGTAAAGCTCTTTAGACATGGAAAGCTATGAAGTAAGTGGGAAGGACCATTTAAAGTGGTAGACGCATCATCACATGGCGCGGTCACGCTTCAAAATGATGAAGGTACGTTATTCAAGGTAAATGGTCAACGCCTTAAATTATTTTTAGAGCCCAATAAAGAATTAGAAGAATTAGATGTTATTAATTTCTTTATTACTTAAGTATTGTTGGCCCCGACCTTTTTAGTTTTCATTTTTTGGGGTCCAATATATGTTTCAAAATAACAAAAATATTTAGAAAATTCTGTGAAAAAGTGGACCGAAGCTGGGCTCATGGGCCAAGCACCCGCCACTAGGGCTGGGCGGCCGCACCACCCCTTGTGCCGTTTTGCCACCGCCTTTTGCCTTCGCGATTCTTCTAAATTCTTCTTTCAGAAAAAGTTTATTCCTAGTTTATTCGGGCATTTTTATCACGAGATACCGTTTAGGTGCTGTTTTGGTCCTTCGAACCCTCCTATATAAATGCCCTGTGACGTCAGCCATCCTCATCAGATTATTCATCTTTTCCTTTTAGAAGTTTGCTATCCCTCTCTCCCTAGCTCCAATGGCCAACCACGACAAGAGGATCATCCCCTACGGTATCAACTTCAACTCCATCCCCAAGGAAGATCCAAATTGCAAAGCTCTTATCCCAGTTAGCAATGCTCAACCCCTCACTACCATTCCACTAAGACCTCATAGCTATAGCCAGTCTTACTTCGCTCAGCCAGTTCTCACAACACCTCCGCAGCCCCTCTTGCTAGAAGATAAACTGTCGAAGGGGTCTGTCGTCAAGCTATCTGCTGGAACAAAGCTCTTGCCGCCGAAGCACAATGAGATGCTTGTTGGTGTGAAGACCAACAAGAAAGGAGAGATCGTCTACGCCAAGTACAGCACTGGGGAACGCACCTACTTCAAAGGAGTTCGTGCATATCCAAGCAAAGTCAAATTTCTTCCACCTGAGGAAGCTCCTAAACACACCCTTGCTAAGGCTGAAGCTCCGTGCAAGCGTCGCAAGACTTTAGCTGATCCAGAAAAGCTGATAGAGGCTCAGCAAGCTACTATCTCCTCTATAGAATCCACTTTACGCCTTCAGAATAGATGTTTTCTTCGCACGCACGAGAAAGTAGGGGACATAGAGAAGAACAATAAGGAACTAGAAAAGCGCATAAGTGCTTTAGAGCCTCCTAAGCCAAAGAAGTAGATTGAGTACCATTTAGCAGTTGATAAGGCACCTTCGAGATTAGTCGTGAATTTTTTTAAATTATTTTGCTTAGATTAATTCTTTTATTCAGAATTCTTGTAAACAAAGTGCCTTACATGATACTGAATAAATAGTTGTTTTTTATTATTATTGGATATAATTTGCTTGTGCTTTTATCTCCACCATGCTTTGTATAAAGGAAAATAGGAAATAAGTGTGGGGGATGATGAGTACTGGCCCGATCTTCCGAGAGGTAACCGGTAAGTTCGATTTGTGGAGATCTCAACGTTGGCGATCCGGCTTCAAATTAGACACGATTTGAACCCTGCAACCGTTACACCACTGCTCCGTTGGTTATCAACCAAGCACAACTTGATTGACCTCGCCAAGAAGGCTTTTCCTGCAAGCGAATCGAAGAGCACAAGCAAGAAGGTAAAACACGCAATCTGAAATTGCAAATATGAATGATGCGAATATCAATAGAGGGTTCAAGAACTCGGTTCCAAAGGACTAATCGACACAGTGGAGGAGATCAAGAACAGGGGCCCTAGATCACTGTAAAAGGATTTGTCACCACAGTTACAATGAATGATTCAGTTTCTCGATGGAAAACTAAACTCTAAACAAAACCCAATTGTCTAATAGTGGCGGCGGCTGTGTTTATAGTCTAAGACTCGACCTAGGGTTGGGAATGACTAGGGGTTGGGCGCCCACAACTTGGGCTTAAAGCCCGACACAATACATGGCCAAGTTGGCCCAAATAGGTGACGCAACACCTTGCTAGATTCTAGACAGTGACTTGTTTCAACGATTCCTGTTGATTCCAAATATCTTTTGACGCAGGACCATTTGGGTTGGCTTCCTTATCAAATAAGCTTTCCATCCATATATGGATCATCAAAAATGGAGTCTGTACGCGTCCTAGGTGACCAGTTCAAGGCAGACTGGTCCTGAATTCCAAGGTGGACTCAAACTTGATTTGGGCCTCCACCTTGGTGACTCGAACCGGATAAGTTTTGGGCCTCCTTCTCGATTTGGATGCCCTTGCTGATCTCCTTGGCCTCCATGTAATTCTCCAAGCATGGTCATGATCTCATCAGGGGATGCACTCGACGATTTAATGGATAGATTTTACCACACAAATGAAAAATCTTGAAGATACATAACACGAGGACCTTGTACGTCGAAGCGGGCTTCGGAAGTCCACCCCAAGTGGGGCAGCCGCCCAGACCTAGGGGCGGGCGCCCAGGTGGTAAGCCCTCCTCGCTCCTTCCTTTGACCACGGTCAAGTATGCTCCCTACACGTTCCAATTTTTGTATACACACTTTCTGTTAAGTTTCGCATTATGAATTCTTGAGTACAACCTATTTAATACTGAATTTAAAGAAGATAGATTATTTTAGTCATGATCTCTTTATAGACTCACACCATGATTCTTTCCTAGGAGTCTTGTTACTGTTGGAAACTTAATTTTTAGGGACCCCATATCATTTAAGTTGTTGTGGAGTGAGAGATAGTAGAATCATGAGAACTTGATTTCTAATACTTTGTCACTTGGAGAATTTCTTTTACAAAAATGTTAAAATTTTTAGCTATGCTTCTCCTCTGTGGTAAGAATAAATACCTAGTAGAGCCTTACATATCTATAAAAAAACTAGCTCATAAGCTATTTACTTTGTGTTGAGTTTGGTCAACCCGTGCTAGACCCTTGTTGAGAGGTAGGCCATGCTCCCAAGATCAGGATTCACACTAATTTTTGCACCCCTTGCTACTTCTACCCTGGAAGTACGCACCACCATATTACCTATTTAGATCCACTTAAAATTTTGTTCTGCTCCTACCCTAGGAGTAACAATTAAAAATATATCTCCTATAGGTTTTTCTTGATTGCTAGTCATGATTCTAAAATGCTCTAGAATGTTATTATCCTCTCACAATGTTCCATCAAAATTCAGTACATTTCTTTGTTGTTAAAAAAAGAAAGAAAAAAAGAGAAAGAAGAAAGAAAAAGAAAGTATTGATTTTGCCTTTTGTGAAGTACAAGTTTCAAGTTGCAATTCCTCAAATCAAAGTTGAATAAGTGTATCTTTTGTAAAGGAGCATTGTAGAATTTTTTTTGCACCCCCTCTACCTTCCACAAATATTTCCTATTATGTTTATTCTTTTGAAACCACACCACATGCATGTCCTAATCTAGGGGTATGTCACTCCCCTCCTTGGATCCCGTTTTGACTAGGCAATATATGCAAAGTAAGTATGCTACATCCTTGAAATACCATCAACTCCAGATAAGCTTTTGTAGAATAGGATGGGCTATATGGCATTTGTCATACATACCTCAGAGAAGTCTACAAATACCACATATCTTGAGTGACTTGAGAGTACCACATGAGGTAGAAGGAAAGCTATGTTTTTTATTTCAAATACATTACAAAAACACCAAGTGACAGGTTGAAAGGAGAAAGGGGCTCAGTTTCAGGCTGTTCCATTCTTCAACTGCCTAAAATGGTATGGTAGACACTTTGAATCCCCTAGTACAGGTATGACTAAGGAATAAATCTACTGTTGATGTCTTGGCTAGAGATTATGCCTAAGGTAATCCATTCTTTTCTCGAGGATGAGTAAAAGTCCAAGTGTGGGGGAGTTTGTTGATGGTAGTTAACTATCATTTTTAACCGTCAACTTACATAAAATAATGCTATAAAACTAATTACCACAATAGACTAGGTGTTTAACTGATAGAATTCCACAAGTTTTGGTGAATATTTATTTCTACAGGGTGCCAGCTGAAAATAATCAAAGATGGGCCACATGTCAGGTTTACACAGAGAGAAAGGGCCGCGTATGGAAAAAGTATAATCTAGAAGGTTCAAGAAGCCAAACCCTAGGAGGTGGGACCCACCTATCACTGTGACAGGGGCGGGCACCCAGCCCCAGGGGCGGCCGCCCCACCTAGAGAGCCAATGAGCTTCCACCTCGTGGATCCTGCTTCCACTGCCTTTGAGGATGAATAAAAATCGTTGATCAAGGTCAGTTTGATCTAAGGGTTGTGGTGCTTCCTAGAGGGCTATATAAGCAAGGCCCCTAGCTCCTAGAGGAGAGAGTTTAGAAACCCTAATTCATATTTTTTAGAGAGAATTTGCCTGAGGGGGTCCCTTGAATGGATCTTTCTCTAGGGCACATACAAGAGAGTTTAGCTTTGTAGTCTCTATGTGAGATTAGTGTTATTCTTCTAGATTGAGACAGTTAGAGTGGAGGTAGAAGATTGGAGGAAGCCTGACCTGTCAGTGTCTCCTCTCCAAGCTTGTATCTACGGGGTCAAGTCTCCTAACCCGTGGCTTAGTTCTAGGATTCTTTGGCAATTCAACTTCTAATACTAAGTAAGTATGTTGTTATTATTGTTCTTTGGTTTGCGGGTTTACTTTATTTGCTTCGCGTAGGGAATAGAGTAATCATTCATAGCGTAAGTGTGGTGCTGGGGCTTGGAATACTCATGGATATCCCCTATCTGGCTGGATTAGTGAGTAGTAGCATGGGATGTGACAATCCCATTGTTACCTTTGGAGTCTCCTCCCTTCAGAAGGTTTGGTAGGATTTAAGTACCCTGGTTAAGCATCCTCTGTGGTGTCTCTTTTCCATTGGTATTTTCCCTAAGATCAATAGTATCATAGCTTGCCATAGGTTGGAACTAGACTGTCGTCATAGTTCTCTCTAATCGCTTATATCTTTGCCACCTTATAGTGTGGCCCAAGGGTAATAGTATAGACTAGGTTAGTCATTGGATGCTTTCTCCTTGCGGATAAAACAAATACGATACTCTAGACTTATCTCCCGGGTGACATGCTCACCGATATCCGTGCGCTTATGGATTATTTCTTGAATTCCTTTGTATGCGTATCTAATATCAACAAGATGTTCCATAGGTTCTAAGTGCTTGTCAATGATCTCAAAGCACTTGGTGAGGAAGTGAAGGACAAGGACTTCTCTCATAATTTCATGAGATGCTAACCATTGAGATTTGGCAAGTTGGTCACCTTGCTAGTGAGGAGTGGATTGGACACAATAACACCTAACCAAGTATTGGGAGATGTAATGACCGATGACACTTATAGAGATGATGATGAGAAGGAAGAAAAGAACAAGGAGAAGAAAGATGAGAAGAAGAAGAGTGTGGCATTCAAGACCGCATATTCATCTAAGGGCATGGCCAAGCAAGACACATCAAGTGAAGATGAAGGCTCATGTTCATGGGATGATGAGGATGACGAGAAGATGGCTCTCTTTGTGAAGAGATTTGGCAAATTCATGGTGAAGGGCTATCATGTAAGAAGGAAGAAGTCATCATCCAAGAGTAATGATGAAGCAAGAAGGTGCTTCAAGTGCAATAGCAAGGATCATCTAGTTGCTCAATGCCCGTACAATAGTGATAATGATGATGATGACAAGAAGAGCAAGAAGAAGGACAAGAAGGAAAAGAAAGAGAAGAAAGACAAGATGACCTTCAAGAAGAAGAAGAAGGGTGGTTCATATGTGGTCACTTGGGATAGTGATACTTCCTCAAGTGATGATGATGATAGTAATGATGACAAGACCACCAAGAAGAAGGCTCTTGCAAGCATTGCTATTAATGAGAAGCTTTCTCTCTTCGACACTCCATCGACATGCTTCCTGGCTAAGGCCATTAAGATACAATCCAATGATGAGTGTGATGAAGAACATAATAAAAATGAAAGTGAAAGTGATAATGATGATGACGAACCAACTAAAGATGAACTATTTAACATGTTAGAAGATGCTAAAGAACATTTTGACATTAAGAGAAGGGAATGTAATGTCTTGACTAAGGAACTAAAAGCCCTTAGGAAAGCCTTTAATGAGTTCAATGCATCTCATGAGAGTCTAAAGGAAGACCATGAGGAACTTGGCAAGGCTCACAAGAAGCTTGAAAAAGCTCATTCCTCTCTACTCAATGAGCAAAATGAGGAGTGTGTTGTAACATGTGAAGTAGGCTTAACATGTGATATAATTAAAGAATTATTCTATAAGCCTATTGTTGTTTGTTCTATAAGCCTATTGTTGTTTGTTCCACTAACCCTTATTGTAGCACTTCCACTTCTACCTCATCTAGTAGTAATGGTTTCATTTATGATGCCTCATGGTTGAGAATGAAACCCTCAAGAAGGAGGTCAATGAGCTCACTCATGCCTTAGGCAATGCCTATGGTGGTGAGGCCCGCTTGCTAAAGTGCTTGGGTAGCCAAAGGTTTTCTCTCAACAAAGAGGGATTAGGCTATACCCCCAAGAAAGGCAAGGCGACCTTTGTGTCGACAAAATATGGTCGGCAGTCTACCGAGGGGTATGCCCATGGTAGTATATGAATTGGTGGAGGTGCGTGAGATATGAACTAGATGGTGACACAGAACGCAGAGATAGCGATTTAGACAGGTTCAGGCTATAAGCTTGACGTAATACCCTATGTCCTATGTCTTTGGTGGATTGTATTATGAGATATTGGATGAAAACAAGAGGGTCCCTACCTGCCTTATATAGCTTGGGGGTAGGGTCATAGGTCGGTTTAATCTAATCCTGATCGGTTACACAAAAGGAATTACAAAGATCACGAAATCTAGCATATATGAACAGATTTCTTGATAGACAAGGATCTTCATGTAGCCTTGTGAGGCACACCGACCTATGATGTGCTTCACATGGCATAGTCTTGTGGGCTAGGCCTCCCCTGGTGGCTCGGCCCAAGTACAACCCTATGGGTATCAGGGGTCATACCCCAATAGCTAGTCCCTAAGCGCCTTGTATCCACTGAGCAACACCATGTTGAGCTTGTCCGAGCCATCCAACTTGTTGAGGAGCAGGCTTCCAACCAGTTTAACTAGGAGCTGAGCTATTGAAGAAGTCATCTGAGCAGTTGACCAAGCGTCCAAGCTATCTAAACAAGCATCTAAGTTGTTAGAGTAGGTGTCCAAGTAGTTCAACTGGAAGCCAAGCTCAGATTCACGTGAAATTAAGGTTTGTTAGAAGGATGTAAGGAGCTCAAGTAAAAAAATTTGAAGTCTCCATCTTAGATGAAGTGTGTTCACTTAGGTTCTGGGTGATGAAGTTGGACGCTTAGTGTCCCTGACTTAGTCAGCGCAGAGGAACTTAGTACCTCAGGAGTGAATAGAGATGCTTAGCATCGATGGCTTAGGCAGAATTGACTCTTAGAGCCAAAACAAGAAGCTTGGACGATTACAGTCTGTGACTTAGTCGCTTTGTAGAAGACCGAGTCCAGCAATAAGCACATTCACCACAAGGTGAAGTGTGCCTACTTAGTCCCTGAGCCTGACAGTAGGTGAAGCATTCATGTGGGGCCAAGGTTCAAAAAAGTAGTCCTCAAGTGCTAACCCAGTCCCTAGCTTAGCTAAACACTTGGCCCCAACTTAGCTGAGAGAAGCAGCGTAGAAATAAGTATAGTCATCACTAGATGATGTGTACACACATAGTCCCTGAGCTTGACAGTAGGTGAAGCATTCACGTGGTGCTAGGGTCCAAAAAAGTAGTCCTCAGGTGCTAACCCAGTCTCTAGCTTAGCTAGAAACTTGGCCCCAGCTTTGCTGAGAGAAGCAACATAGAAATAAGTACAATCATTGCTAGATGATGTGTACACACGTTGTCCCCGAGCCTGCTAGAAGATGAAAAACTAAATCTTGTAGAAGGGTCAAAGAATTTTAATGAAAGCTTGCCAATGTTATCTGCCATGTACTTAATAAGACCTCGGACGTGCTGCCTAAGATCAATACCCTGATCTGAACAGCATGGAGCAACTTGATAGCACATCAATGAGACGTAGCAAAATCCGACCACAAAAGGAATCCCTAGCTTAGCTAGCGATGCTAGCATGAAGAATCTAAATGCTGAGGAGTCCCCAACTTAGCTGGTGAGCCCCTAGCATAGCTAACGATGAAGCAATGAAGAATCCAAATGTCGAGGAGTCCCTAGATTAGCTAGCAAGCCCCAGCGTGATGATGAAGCGATAAACAATCCGAACACCGAGGAGTCCCTCGCTTAGCTGGCGAGCCCCCAGTGTAGCTGATGATGAAGCGACAAAGAATACGAACATCGAGGATCCCTAGCTTAGCTGGTGAGCCCTAGCATGACGATGAAGCGATGAATAATCCAAACATTGAGGGGTCCCTAGCTTAGCTGATGAGCCCCTAGCATGATGATGAAGCGATGAACAATCCGAACACCTAAGAGTCCCTAGCTTAGCTGGCAAGCCCTAGCGTGATGATGAAGCAACGAACAATCCGAATTTCAAGGAGTCCCTAGCTTAGCTAGCGAGCCCCCAGCGTAGCTAACAATTAAGTGATGAACAATCCGAATGTCGAGAAGTCCCCAACTTATTCATATCATTACTTTTATATGTTTGCTACAATTGTTATGACATTATTATTCATCTCATTCATGTTCCTAGATATAATGTTTATCGTCTACTTTGATTATATACTTAGTATAGTTGGATTATCATCTGTTCAGGCATAAGTTCATACAACACTCACTCTAAGGTACCATGGGTGAGTGGTCGACATTGTGTAAGTGTGGTGCTTATACGTTGTTTACCTATGGATACACCCTATATTTTGGGTCATGTGGTAGATCATAGATGTGACATACACGTTAAATCCTTTGTAGTCCACTTCTCGAATATAGGTATGCATGTAGGACCTAGTTACGAAGGAAGACAAGCTCTGTTCTTAATCTTCCTTAGTAATATCCCTTATGTGTAGATATGAATTTGATCTTAACCATGATTGCTAAGTATAATTGCACTAATCTATGTATGCTTTGACTTGTAATTAAGAATGACTTAGGAATTATTCCTCTAATATTCTACTTAGCCATGCTAATGCCATAGAAAGGAGTACTATGAGTGATCAATGATTAGTTATAACTTAGCATTTATATACATTTACCTCTTGACTTACCCCTATTATGAGTACAATATTGGTTATGGTTTACTTCTCCATCAATCATATAAGTTATCAATACATGTCCTCGCCTAACCTTCCCTGTGGTAAAAATATAAGTTATGATACCCGGAATACTCTCAGGTGAAGTGCTATAATGGTATATTATCTGTGCGCTTGCAGATCCTTTTCATTCATCTATATAATCTATCTACTCACATGAAATAATAAAGAACTGCTTAGTATTACTCTAGTAGTAGTACTAGGTGGCATCCATAAGCGCCTCTAGCATCATCACTAGGGATGACAACCTAGTAAAGTATTGTTAAGAGATGTAGACATACATTAGGTGGCTATTAAAACAAGTGACAAGTTAATAAATACCAACAAGCATTTCTGGCGCCGTTGCTAGGGAAGGTAGCTAGGCAAAGGAAGTATTGATAAGCTTATACTTATTGATGTGATCGAGATAAACCATTGGCCTCCGCTCAAACAGGCTTACCCTTGTTTTGTCTACTTTTATATCTTATGTAGGGTAAGGTAGACCGATTTTGACCTTCTGACAAACTACGTTGATGATCCAGAAGCATTACTTAAGAGAACTAAGGCTAAACTCAAGAAAGTTTCAGCTTTAGAGTCGGAAGACAACCAGATAAGGCAAAGCTTAACACCAGAATTTGAGGCCATGGCTGATAAAACTCTCCAGGAATTCTCCGCTCCAACTACAGCCAACATCCGTACTAGACCAATAGTCAATGTTGGAGATAATGGATTCAAGCTCAAGACAGCTCTCATCAAGATGGTGCAAGCAAGCCAGTTTTGTGGGAAGGCACATGAAGATGCAAGTACACATCTCCAACACTTCATGGAGATCAGTAGCACTTTTACCATCAAAGGAGTGACCAAGGATGCCACACTACTTTGCCTCTTTCCATTATCACTCTTAGGGAAGGCAAAGCAGTGGTTCTATGCCAATAAAGATAGAAATACTACATGGGATAACTGCTTCACTGTCTTCTTAGCCAAGTTCTTTCCCATAGGTAAGAGCAATGATCTGCGTGGGAGAATCACAAGTTTTTAGCAACAACATGATGAATCTATCCCTAAGGCATGGGAACTCTTCCAAGATTACATATTAGAATATCCTCATCATGGGATGGAGAATGGCTACTCATATTGTAACATCCTAGATGTTAAAAAGTAGCTAAAACATGATCATGAGCATCATCATGCATAAGCATCAAGCATTGTTGCATAAGTGCACCTTATGTTCCAAGTTAAGTACTCATATGTATCACATGTTGCATTTATAACACTACCATGTGCATTTATAAGGGTTCATATGTTACCTAGAAATGTTTCACATATTATGCTTGTGTTGCACATATGTTTCATTTGTTGCATAGTGTTGTTCCAGAAGTAGCTTTCCCATGTTGCAAATAAGGTGCTTCACATGTTAGCTATGCAATGGTTCATGTGTTTCAAGTTAGTGTTTCATAAGATGTTATAAATATGTTTCACCTATTTCATTGTTTCACATGTGCATGAAAGTTAGTGTTTCATAAGGTGCATCAAATAGTGCTTAGTGATCTTTGTTAATTTATATATGAGAAATTGTTTAAATAAATAAAATTTGACAAACATAAACTTTATAGTTCAAAGCATGCTTTTAGTTTTCATGAATGAATTGTGGTTGCTTATAGATTAATTACCTAAGATGCTTACAAAAACTATTTTCAACTCCATGTAAACTGAATTCTGTATTACAGTTTCATGGTGCCTCACTTTTCAATTAAAAATCTCAAAATATAATCATCTTTTGATGATAAGGCTTTAAGCAATCTTCGAGATCTCTTGTAGATGAACAAATTTGCTTAAGGATGCTTATCATGTCGATTTGCAAAATAGAGAGAAAAAGAGGAGAGAAGTTGGGTTGTCAATCGGGTGCTTGATGCTCTATTCTATCACTGGCAGCAGCCTGCCTGCTTGTCGCTGACGGCCGCCACCCTCCGTTTGCCGCTTACAGACGCATGGGCATGTAGCTACTTGCGTGACCACATTCAAGCAGGTGGTGGCACACCTAGAAGCCGTGCCCTACCATTTTAACCCGAAGTGGCCAGTCATCTTACCTTTTCCCCTTCTCTGCTCGCCACCGACGAGCTTCACTGCCTCACCAAATTTGTCATCACCGCTGCAGCCCTCTCCAATTCCGCATGCTAGTAGCTCTGTCCTAATCTTGCACACCTACCCAGCCCCTCCGTAGCACCTTGCTTCGCTAAGGTGGCCTCACCGCTATTTCCGCCAAAGCGCACCCCGCCACCGCCACCGCAGCTCACCTCATCGTGGCCAGCTCTCTCCGTCGCATCCCTAGCTCCTCTGAGTAGTCGAGACGGTCCATGGTACATCCATGGTGCTGCTCGACCTCTCCATTGAACCCCTACCGCCTCGTTGTTTCCGGCATGCCATTGCTACCCCACCGTGACCACCATGGCCAACGACGAGCCTGTTGCTCACCTCTTCCCGTTCTGTTTTCTTCCTTGGGCGACGCGCAGCTTCACCATGAGCGCATTGGAGCTAACCGCATTGCCAGAGGAGCCACCAGTGGTGAGTACCCACAGGTTAGTGTGGCCAAGCACGCTGGAGTTGACCGGGTCCCTCTATCAGTCGCTAGGGCTGGGGTGAGCTCGGTTGAAAATGAATTTCCTCGTTTTCTTCTTTTTTAGAAATGATTAAATGGTGCTATATCTTATTTAATTCCTAGAAAATGAATGAAGCATGATAAAAATTCTAGAAATTTTTGTGTGAGCTCTCCATGATGTACTCTTCCTAGGAAAAGTATAATATGATCATTTTCAGTAATTTTGCTATGATTTAAAATTACCTCTTTTAATTAATAAATGCACCTTCCATGAATTTTATAGACTAAAATAAATACCCAATGGTCATGAAACTTTGTGAGAATGTTTTATATGCTTAGTTTAACCTTCACAAAAATTATGGTACTGTTTTGATAATTTTCATTTATATCCTTAATTACATGCCTTAATTAACTAATTGATAAATGCTTGTTTAATTAGGAAAATCATAAAATGTCTTAAATGTGCTTTTGGATTGATTGTAGACCATGGATCACAAACACCTCTGGTGACCCATGGCAACCTAATTACTTATTGGTTGTGCTCATAATCACCTTTTAATAATAATAGAAAATATTGATTAGTGAGTAATTAACCTAAGTAACCAATGAAGGAAAGTTGTACTCAACTTTCTCAAGTTTGTTTAGTTTCTAGTCATACACTTGTATGTCCTTCATCATGCATCATGGCAAGCATTCCATGATGTTAAGCAAAGCACCATTATTATGTGTAGTGTACGAGAGTGCGAAGGCTCATGTTGATCAAGTCTCGGAGTAGGTCCATCCACCAGAGGTGTTGGTGTCTATTGGATCTCTCTGAGGAAACTAACCTTCTCTACAATGCAAGCCTCGAAGCATAACCCAATTCTTGTACTTTTATAAAAGTTATTCACATAAGTCTATGCTTGATGCATTAAGTAGTAGGAGTTGTGTGATATACTGTTGTTGCATATCTTCCTTGTCTACTATTACTTATCCCATGTTACATAGCTTTATATAATAAATAGTTTTATGCTTAGCCCTACCTAGATGATAAAAGTGATAAAGTAAAGTTATTCTAAAACTTTGATGAACCTGAAGTATGAGGATGATCATGTCATACTTTTAATATGAGACCGGGCGGAACTACTTGTCATGGTAAGTTGAGCAGACAGGTTCGCCTGGTCATGCTTGTTCTGTCTGTGTCAATTGAGGACCGTTCGTTGTAGGTCTATGTGTGGTTGAGACTTTGCCAGTACTAGCCACATACTCTAGTAAGCCTTTGCCCTGGTTTATCCTTAACTTGAAAAGACAACTGCGCACTGGGTGAATGGAGATGGTGGGAGTACCGTGTAACACACTTCTGCAAAACCATCAAGGACGAATGACGCGGTGTAGTGGGTACTGTGCTCCCGGGTATCGCAGACCGATTCAGGTTTTGGGGGATCTGGGTATGGGTTGATATATGTAGGTTCGGGCAGGATCCGGTTCTAGACCTAGACTTGCATATGTCATGTGGTAAGGAAACCCCAGCTGGGCCAATCGATTCGAATCAGCGTTGCTTCTAGGAGAAGAAGACTCGATCGTTTGCCCTGCATCGTAGTTAATAACTAAAATTGGATACTCATGATCACATGATGAGATGGTTTTAAAAAGTGATTGGTTTAGATCACGCACTAATATGATACTTATGTTTATAAAGCTTAAGCTATAATACTAAAAGTAAGGATCAACTGTTAGTAAAGCTTTTGTACAAAAGTTATCTTGATTCTTGCTATAGACTTATCTTGACTTCCCTTAAGCCTACATATCCTTGAAGTCTTTCCTTTTCATCGATTAAGTCTTGTTGGGTACCTTTGTACTCAGGGTTTGTTAAACCCTTGTTGCAGGTGAGAGCCAGCAGTAGAAGAGTTTGTTGTGAACCCTTGGGCAGGGTGAATCTCTCTTGTGTGTTACTAGTGGTACATGTCATGCTACCCTACTGCCTCTGTGGCTAAAGCTTAAGTTTGTAATAACTTAATGAATGATTTGTAAACTTATATTTATAAGTCTTCCACTATTTACTTTGATATAATTGATTGTATAATTGTACAACTGTTGTAATACTGCAATGTTTCTATAATGGATCCTGCTCGAAAGAATTACATGGATGATTTGGGGTTCCCCGAGGACACCCGACAGACTATCGAAGTGATCTGACTTGCATGTGTTGCTATCAGAAGTCTGGGAGACGATGATAGGCACATGTGGGCCATATTATTCAGGTGATTCTACCACACATATAGACGTTCTACCACGGGTTGACCAACAATACCCATGAGACTATGGATGCTGCTGCTAGAGGTGCTTTCCTATCACTCACACTTCTAGCTACAACCACTCTCGTGGAGAAGATGGCCTCCAACCAAGGTTGGAATGAAGAACGTCTTCAGATCCGCAAGAGAAGTGGAGGTATGCATCAACTCAAGGAAGTAGACATGTTGTCTGCCAAGATGGATCTATTGATGAAGAAGCTTGAAGACTGAGCTAATGAGAAGCAAGAAGTCATGCATATTCATGATTCCTGAATGATATGCGAAGAATGTGGCAACACTAGGCATTTAGGGAGCAACTGTCCTAAAACCCATGAGGATGTGAACTTTGTCAACAACAATTACTTTCGTCCTCAATAGATCCAAGGACAGAACTAGCAACAGAGGCCGAACTACCAAGGTAACTCTCAAGGTAATAATTATAATAACTTCAATCAACCACCTTTGAGAGAATTAATTTCTAGCCAAGCTATAATTATGGAGAGTTTATCTAAAAAGTTAGCTTCTAATGATAGAAATTTAGAAAATATAAATAATAGAATGGATAGCTTCTCCTCTACCATTAAAAACTAGCATAGCTTTAACAAAATGATAGAATCACAAATAGCTCAGCTGATGGCCGCTATTCCTCCGACCGACAAAAGTAAGATTCTAGGGCAACCGGAAGATCTAGAAACTGCAAATCTTGTCGATATTCACAATGTAGCATACTATTGTATACAACCATCGATGGGAAGGTGGATAGATTATACCTTGCCTGAAAAGAAGAGCGATCCTAGGAGATTTGTCATCCCCATCGCTATTAGACCTCACATTTTCCCAGAAGCTATTTATGACTTCGGAGCAAGTGTCAACATCATGCCTAAGGCAATCTATGATAAAATTAATGGAGATACTTTGTTGTACACAAACATGTGTATGTAGCTTGCAGATTAGTCACTCTGCTACCCCAAGGGAGTTCTTGAGATGCCATTGTTTGAGTGGGACAATCATATGTTCCCATAGACTTTATGGTTTTGGAAATAGGTGGAGATGAAAGGGCGCCCATCATCTTGGGTTGACCTTTCCTAAGCACTGCAAAAGCCATCATCTACATGGATAGTGCTAAGATCTGCTTCACAATCAAGGATAAGAAGGAGAAGTTCTCTTTCAAGAACCGCATCTTGCAATCTCCTGGACATCCACAACCACTATACCTACTCGAAGAGACAATAGTGACCAAGAAGAAAAACAACCAAAGAAGGAAGAACAAGACCATGCAACCACAAGAAGAATCAGTTAATATGATCAACACACTCTGATCAAAGTACAACCACCTCCTCTCTTCACCATTCCTTGCCAAGAAGGATGATTTAGGCGTACCGATGATCGAGTGTACCATTAGACAAAGAATCTTCCACAACACGTTCTGCGACATTGGATTAGGTGTCAACATAATGTCCAAGGTAATGTATGAATACTTGTTTAGCGATGAACCTTTCTTCCCTACATATATGCAATTGCAGATGGTGGATCAATCAATCTGATTTCCAAAAGGGATAGCTAAAGATGTTATGGTAAGAATACACAACTAGTTTGCCCCTGCCAACTTCATGGTTCTAGATATGGTAGATGAAGAAGACGATACAACCATCATCTTGGGAAGATCGTTCCTCAACACTACTAACACTATCATCTACGTCAGATCTAGACAAGTCCACTTCCAATTTCCTAGAGAAAGGTACGATGTTATTTCAACAGTTATACAACTTATGAACAATCAAAGAAGAGCTGCTCTAGGAGGAGATGTCAATCATCCTGACGTCAAAGGAACCAACCTCTATGGAATAAGTGGGAAGAAGATGAGGAACCTGTGAAAGATGAACCTACTCCACCAAAGTCAAGTCCATAGACCAAATAGGTATGGAAAGAAAAGGTGACATTAATAGAGTCACCATCACAAGAGGTGCAACCATCAAGGTCTCTGTCACGGAACCGTCCAAATTATAAGAGCACAAGTACAAAAACAATCACCGAAGTGATCAAATTCTCACACTTGAGCCCATATAACTCTGGTAGTCCACTGAAATCATGAGGGATTTCAAACCAACCAACATACAAGCCAAGATCGTAGTGATTCAACATAACAAGTCACATGTTACATCCATTTCACAAGTAATTCAAAATACATCGGAGTTCAACATAGTTATTACAACTTAAGTTAATAAGTAGCGGAAGCAAAGTAATTTGAAACTAGCATTACTCTTAATTCAAATACATGTCAGTATCAAGGTCGACTTCCAACAAAAGCATTAGAGACAAGATAACTCAGAAAGATCATGCCCATGATCACACTCCACCACTACGGCAGGAGACAACCAATTCTTGCAGTAGCCATGATACATCACAACCTGCAACAAGTGGAAATAAAACCCTGAGTACGAGAATGTACTCAGCTAGACTTACCCGTCATAAACCAGAAATAAAGTGACACCAAGGATCATGCAAGGCTGATATAAGTGGGGCTAGCTTGACAACCTTTTACATAAAAGCTTAGTACAGATAAGTAATCATTAATGCTTAAGCATCAAGTTAATCATCATGAACCTGTCATCTAGATTAGCACCTATACTAGAGCACTCACTTATTAGGAGCAAACAATATTAACCATAGCAGGTATAATAAGGCCATCATCATCATTATCATCAATTTCAAACCATCATTATAATTAGTGTATCTACGTTGGAGATAACCGGTCAAGTTTCTCACTATCTAAGAGAGACGGCGACTCGAATTGATTCCAACTCAGCTGAGGGGGTATTCCTGACACTCACCCGGCAAAGCCCGCTAAAGGCAGCCATAGATAACCTTTGGTACAACTCAGGGTGGGCCCGAACAGCGCCGTGTTCTCAGGGATACCAGTGGCCAGGATGCTCAGGACTTTTAACTCACCTGCCCTTGGACCCTCTAGCTCCCTTCTGAGGTGACTTTCACTTTTTGACTTCGTAGCCTGAGTTGAGCTACTAGGCTTCACGGTCAGCAACCTCAGGCTGGCCAACTAAATGTCAGGCATGCGTTCAAAATGACATAGAAGGCTCCAGGTCTCGGCCCTTAACTGACACAGACAGGAATAGATCCACACCCAAGACCTCCATGCCTTGCTGCTTCACTATCATCATCCCGCCCGGTCTCATTTCATTTCATTAACACATGGTTCATTGCCACGATAACAAATATAGTCAACCATGACCTGATAAAGCCCTATATCTCGCAGGTGACAGGAAATCATCTGACTTCTACCGGTCTAATTCAGCAGGGCTAAGCATAGATACAATCCTATCTACATAGGATTCAAGGTTTGAATTGCTGGACAAGGAGTGTTATCAATGCAGTAAGGGTTTTCAATCAATTCCTATAACATAATGCAACAATACAAATACAACACATAGATATAGATAACTACTTTGAAAGTAGGAGGCTTATAATGCTCCGGGGCTTGCCTGGGATCCGACACAAGTCAGTGGTTGTTAGATGACACTAGTTTGGCGAGCACCTCCCATTCTAGCACTTGTCTAGTCATTCCGTCTTTGAGATACGTCCACCAAACACCGTCTTCGGGTTAGGCTCCACATCTCGTCCTTCACATGGTGCATCTAGCGTACCTAGATGAGATGCAAGATGCAAGTGTATGAACACATAGAAATGCAATAGATGATGCATTTACACACTAAACATCATGCTAAGATAGCAAGTAAAACAACCTCATACCAACAATTGTGATTATCTAAGTCATTTAACTCATCACCCAAGCACAACATATGAATATAGTAAGCATACTAGACATGGCACACAAATTTTACAAGATCTCAGGTGTATTAACTTAACTACCCTCAAAGGCATAAGTCACACTTAACAATATACAATCAAACACTATAATTGGAATATATCAATTTCTGGACATGCACACAGCAGCTACAAGATTTAGCTATAACTGGAGTTCCACAAATCCAAATGACTTGTAAGAAGACATTCTGGAAAGCTTATGAAATTATATACATTTCATTTATAATCATAACAGCATGATTCCAAAGTTTAACATGTCGAATTTCCACAAAAACATAAACTAGTCTAACAAGACAGAGAGCAAGCAATTCGGTAACCCAACTTTAAATAGCTATAACTCCTAAACCACATGGCCAAATGCCACCAAATTTTAACAGCAGCTAGATACATAAATTATCTACAACTTTTGTATAAACAAGTTTTACCACAAAGCACATTATCATGAAGAACTTTGCTAAGTTCTTAGATCTGTACAGAAACCTCATTTGCAAGAAATAATTATTAACTTATGTTGTAAACATATAATTGGACAAAACCAACTTTACCAACATGTCACACATGACTAATGAACACCAGAAAACATAGTGTCCATTCCTAAATAAATTCTTTTAATGCATTTTCTTAATTTATTTAGATAATTAGGTGGAATTATGAACACCTAGCAAATGTGCGCAATAAATTCTACCAAAATTACAGTGGCCAACATATCTCCCAATAGTCTACTATCCAAATTTCAATCCATTTGGACATGTATAACAATCTCTATGAAAAAGATAAATTGCTATTGCAAGAATTCATGAGAGAGCTAGATGAATTAATAACTCACTCATACTATAACCAAAATTCATGAAATTTTTACCACACATCAATCATCACATGGTTAGCATGCCACAAAAATTTCACTTCATTGGGAGTCATACAACTGCAGTTATGAAAATGACAAATACCACTAGTATTAAAAACCTAGGAGCATAGATCTATTTTTACAGCTAAAACTTTAAACTAAAACATGTCATATTATAGATCTACTACATAGAAAATTTTACAAGGATTCCAAAAAGTCCTCATTTGCTATTTTATGAATTGTCTACGATTTACTATGTATTTTCAAAGTTCCTGTAAAATAAATACAACTCAGTCACTAGAGCACTATTCATCTAAGTCTATGACAATGCATTTAGGTCCTTCCCTTTCTTCGAATTTGAGCACGAGACCCCTGGTCACGAATCAGAACAAAGCAGGCCATCAGCGTCGTGGTTTTCACTAGAGGGGAACCATGCCGGCGGCGGCCGAGGGTCGGCGGAGGCTCAGGGGAACCGTGCACGCCCGTGGGTAGCCGTGGCTCGCACCGTGGTGGCTCGAGGAGGTGGGGCCATGCGGAGCAGCGGCTCACAGGAGGCGGAGAAGCAGCAGCCCAGTGGTGATGACCTTCCCATGGCGGTGGAGTGGCGGTGGAGCACAAGCGAGTCCACGCGTACCCGCGGAGCTGCTCGGCTCGGCTCGAGGCAGCCCACAGCGCCGTGGCCACAGGAGCAGGCAGCCCGACGTGGCTGTTCCAGCGGTGACACTGTTTTGGCGGCTAGGGAAGGCGAAGAAATGGCGCTGCGCACTCGGCACGACCTGGCAAAGGTGGTGGCGAGCTCAGCTTGGATAGCGGTTGAGTGCTAGGGTAGAAACACGGCAGTGGTAGAGCTTGGCCAGCCAGCCAGGGAGGACGCGGCCGCGAGCAGCGCGTGCAAGCGCCCAAGAGCGAGTGAGAGTGAGGCCGAGAGCCTGGGGAGAATCTCAGGCTTCGTCAAACCCGATGGGGAGCAGCAGGGGCATTTGTCGCAGAGGTGGGAATGGAGTCGGGCATGGCCGACACATCTAGGGCGTGCATCACCCACTGCGGCATTACGTCGGACACCTAGCGGGTAGTGAACGGGACAAGGTGGACGCTGTTTTGGGCTTGCTCCGGGCCGATTCTGGACATGGGCCTTTAACGAAGTTTGAAGCCCGCGAGATGCTCTACAAATTTCATTAAGGGACCATGGCCATTAGAGCCATGATTAGTGAGTAATTATGCTCCAAAGTGACAGTGTCAGCCACTTGAATCCGATTAAGCTTGTCTGGCTTTGACCTAAAATTCATCACCGAAACTTGGTCAAACTTAATGTAACTTTTTCCTAGACCTTCTCCATAGGGTTAGCTCCAACTTCTATTTTTGGATCAAATCAAGTTGCTTGACGAAAACGTGAGAACACGGCATGCCAACCGGTATTGGTGCTGGAATTCCTGGACTTGGAATATTTCTAAGTCTGAAACAAACTGCAGCAGATTCAAACTTTGGGCCATGGTTTGACTTATTTCCAAGCCAATCTAACCCTTGGTCCAAAAACATTATTTGTAGAGCACGAACTAAACTACAACTTTCATTTAAGGCTCAAAGCCTAGATCGGCTTGGGTTGCGAGATATAAGGCTCCAAAGTATGGCACATGAACTAAAACACCAATTATGACTTAGCCAAATTCTTGGACTATGGAACAATAGCTGATTCCTCCTTTTCAGCTCTATTTGACTAGGTTAGAGGCCAAACTATATCTTTACCATTAAACAAAGTTTGTTCTACACAAGATGAGCTATAACTTTTGTTTAAGGTCAAACCTCATAACTAGTACAGAAGTTAAACTTTCACTTTGGTCAAAGTAGCAACTTGATAAAGCCTAAACTAGGGTTTTAGGCCAATTAGGGCATTTTCTTGGCATTTGCTCAACATGAACCCTTCATGACTTTTGTTGTAGAGTTCATCTAGAGTCATTTGGGAATATTTGCAAGGTTTGGTTGATGGTCTATAATTCCATTCACTTAATGGTGCAATTCCAGCAATTAGTAAAGTCATTTCAACAAGGATATAACTTATCATTTCACGTGACTTTTTGATTCCAAACTTCATGAAACTTTTCCAGTGACCAATATAGATAGGTATTAAGGTGAGACACATGAAGATATGGCAATAACACCACCCAAGCATACATTTTTTAAAAGGGCCTATATGTAAGCGATGGTGCAATATTCAAGTTTAAGTTGGGACTCTATTCCATAGACTTGGCTTCGACATCTTCATTACCACTTCACATGTCATGTTTGAACTCAAAAACCCTTGCTTAACTAGTGATAAACACTTGGGGTGTTACAGTCTCCATCTTCGATACCGATAGATGCACTCAAGGAATAAACAAGGCTCGAGATAGTCCTGTTTGGAGGACTTAAAATCTGAATCCTTATCGTGAGGTAACATCAGTAATTATCCATATTTACTTTCTCACATTGCATGAGTTATTTTCACTTTAGCATATTTACTTTACTGCATTAGCATTGTATTAATAAAAGAAAAATAAAAAGTTTCATTACTGCATACCATAAATTCTAGGCCCCTTATGAATAATCTTATGGTGTGTAAAGATCCGCAGGAATATTTCACTGTGGTGGCATAAAAATTAAAAATACCATACATACATATTTCCTTTTGTATATTATAAAAATAAGAAAATCCAAAAATATTAGATAGACATCCTATTAGAATTCTGCTAATAGAAAGTCTGTCTAAACCCACAAGAACGACTAATCTCCAAATGGCTAACCGCAAACCCTTTATCCTAATTCGTGCCACGAGTTTTGGTGTTCTTGTTGGTAATTTACAGGATGATACATAATTAAGAGCAAGTTCACCTGGTTGTCTTCATTCACTCGAAGTACATCTTCCTGAACCACTGCTACACCTATTGCACTAGGAACCTAACTTCTAGATGGATGAGAAAGATTTCTGCTGGTAAAACTGCTCTAAGAAGGACCACAACAAATCCAGCTTGGGGGAGGAGTGTCCCCATGTATCTTGATAAGTATTACTTTTCCTTTGGTTTTACTATTAGTGAGTTTGTTGTATGCTAGTTAACAAATACATAACAAACTAAAACAAAATAAAAATTTATCTTAACTAGTTATATATATTATTAAGGTGTGACCTTAAAAATAAAAACAAAATAAAAAGAGTGTGTCTAGAATTCTTTAAGTTTGATTTTTAAGAGCTGAATAAAAAATGGACTCTGAAGATAATCTCTTGAAATGAAAATGATAAATAGTTGTTTTGTTGTAATTCCTTTCAAGCATCTAGTTTTTAGCCTTGAATTTTCATGATTTTTGGTTAAGATTGTTTTGATATAAGAATTTACTCTGAACTTGAAACTTGTGGGTAGCATATGCCTCATCTAAGTCTAGATAATTGGCAAATATGATATGAGAAGGTCTGAGCTACTATTTATCTTGTTCTAAGTGACACTAAAGTTTCAAAGATTTATCTTTTAAAACATAAAAATTCTACATGATGAGCTCCTATATGACAAAGCTTTAATTCCTACTACAGTCATACATGATATTTAGTTTAGGAAAACTTCCTTATATATGCTGCTTGTTTTGTATTGAGTTTGGTCAATCTATGTTGACCCTTATAAGAGGTTTGTCATGCTCTTAAAATCGAGATCACATACACGCCACCCACATATGCACTACTCCTACACTGGGGGTAGGCGCACAAACATGACATTCCATCTAGATCCATACAAAAATGTTTCACTCCTACACTAGGGGTAAACAGCAAAAATATGCTCGATAGGATGTTCTGCCAAATAAATGCTCCAAGTTCTTGTTACTATCTCTCAAAAGTTTTGTTGTAGAAAAGAGACATGGGAGCTATGCAAAAGTTATTATAAAAAAAGAAAGAAAAAATAATTGAAAAAATAGACAAGTGTCTGAGATATCTAAAACAGTGGGTACTCAGATGCCCACCTAAAAAGAGAGATGAATTAGATAGCCCATGTTTTCTTGCAAAGTTGTTTCCAAAAAAAGAGATATGTTTTTAAAGAGCAAAGTAGAATTAGGTTAGCCACCATATATCCACACACATGCACATCTTGATTTGATTGTATGACTCAACTCTCTTTGGATCTGAGGTTTGACTTTACAATATATGTATTGCAAGTATACCCTTTCATACTATTTCCACACCTATGAGCTCCATATAAGCCTTAGTTGTAGGAAGAGAAAGGCATAACATCATTATTGCCTTGGTGAGGATCCACAAATACCACATATAGTGAGAGACTTGAGTGTCATACAATGGAAGCTCTGAGTTTTATTTTAAAAACTTACAAAAACTCTGGAATAATGGTTGAGCAAAGAACTTGAGACATAGTGGTTGACTTGATCATTCTGTCTTTCAATTACTCAAGACCCAAGTGAAGGCTAAGAAGCCCCATGGTTGAAGGTAATATGGGTAAGTTTGAAAGTCAGATCAGTTTATTCTAATCTGGAGGAGAATTCTTGTTTGAACGCATGTGTACTTTTGAGGAGTGCAAGCATCGACACAACTCCTGATCCATTTTGCTAAATTTAGCCTTGCTAAGGGACTAGCAAAGGTTAAGCTTGAGGGAGTTTGTTGATGGTAGTTAACAACCAATATAAGACCATCAATATAACTTGTATAAGGGCATAAATATGATCACCAACAAAGGTCTAGGGGTTTAAACTAACAAATTCCATGAGTTTTGGTGAATCTGTGATTTCTGCAGGGTTTATCTAGAAAACCATCAAGGTGGACCTAGATGTGAAAGTTAATCGCGCTTATCCGCAGCGAAACAGACACCACAAGGATCTAGAAGACACCAGAGGACACTGCACCGAGGTAGAGAGGCAGAGGCTACTAGGTGGGGCCGGTTGGCCCCACCTGTTGGCTGGCCAGCCCCTGGGGCCCACATGTCAGCCCCCATCGCTATGTCGATTCTCCATCGCATCCTAGATTACATCTAAGCCATTTATTCAAGTCGGTTTGATCTGAGGGATCAGGATTGACGCTCCAGCCTATATAAACTAGCCCCTGCCACCCCCTGGAGGCATCCCCAGTCATCAAGTCATTTAAGAAGAAACCCTAATCATCCTCAGAGCTCCACCATATTCTAGGGCATAGCTAGGTAGGCCAGGTCTAGAGGGAGGCAAGCAGGTTTAGCTTGGATTCTCGATATTGTCAAGAGCGTAGTTTGGTATAATCCTTGTACGCCCTCTCTTTTGTATCTCTCATTACTTTTATATGTTTGCTACAATCGTTATGACATTATTATTCATATCATTCATTCTCCTAGTTATAATGTTCATCATCTACTTTGATTATATACTCAGTATAGTTGGATTATCGTGTTCATGCATAAGTTCATATAGCGCTCACACTATGGTACCATGGGTGAGTGGTCGACATTTTGTAAGTGTGGTGCTTATAGGTTGTTTACCTGTGGATACACCCTATATTCTAGGTCATATGGTAGATCGCAGATGTGACACTCCTGTTGAGTCCTTTATAGTCCACTCCCCGAATATAGGTATGCATGTAGGATCTAGTTACGAAGGAAGACAAGCTCTGTTCTTAATCTTTCTTAGTAATATCCCTTATGTGTAGATACGAAGTTGATCTTAACCATGATTGCTAAGTATAATTGCACTAATTAATGTATGCTTTGACTTGTAATTAAGAATGACTTAGGAATTATTTGTCTAATATTCTACTTAGCCATGCTAATGTCATAGAAAGGAATACTCTAAGTCATCAATGATTAGTTGTAACTTACCATTTATATACATTTACATCTTGACTTACCCCTGTTATGAGTAGAATATTGGTTATGGCTTACTTCTCCATCAATCGTATAAGTTATCAATACATGTCCTTGCCTGACCTTCCCTGTGGAAAAAATATAAATAACGATACCTGGAATACTCCCAGGTGAAGTGCTACAGTGGTATATTATCTGTGTGCTTGCATATCCTTTTCATTCATCTATATAATCTATCTAGTCACATGAAATAATAAAGAACTACTTAGTATTACTCTATTAGTGGTACTAGGTGGCATCCATGAGCATCTTAGCATCATCACTAGGGATGATGTCAGCGTTCTAGAATGGGGGGTGTCTAGAGACGGGACAAGTGAATGATGTTGTGCGTCGGAGCCTCCGATGGTGTGCAAGGTGGACACAAGATATATACTAGTTCGGGCTGAACGTCCCTATTTCCAGTGCTTGTGTTGCTTTACACTGAAGTGCTTGTAGTAGGGGGATACAAGCTTGTCGAGAGAGGGATAGCTCCTAGGTCTCTCTATGTGCATGTGTTCGAGTGTTTGAGTGTGTGCTTAGTACATTGCCATTGCGTGATGTTGTCTCACCCCTCTGGTTGAGGGTCCTTCCCTCCCCTTTTATAATATGCAAAGGGAGGGGTCGGGTTACAGTGTTTGGATGTACGAAAATAGAAAGAGAATGCCCTAAGGTGCTCCCTATTCCTAGCTTTCCTTTTAGTTCGTGCTTTCACACAGTCGTCATTGCGGTGGTGACACGCCATGGCTATAGATGACGTGGCGCGGCCATACCCTGAAATGATGTCATGATGGAGAAGATTTTGTGGCCCTGAAGCCGCATCGGTCACTACAAAAAATCTAGGCTTATATGACAAACCGAAACTATCATGTAAAGTACAGAATTTGTCATAAAAAGTATTTTATGCCGAAAAAGCAGCGTCATGCTGGTCATCATAGAACAGCCGTCACATAATGTACCTCGTGACGATAATTTGGAAAACCATCACAAAATGTGACAACCTTTTGTGATGGTATCGTTCGGTCGTCACATATTGTTACCTTTTATGACGACAGTATCTGTCACATATTGTGTAGTCAATGCGTCACTTAATGTATGAACTATCACAAATGCCAGGTACGTACCCTGGTTAATGCTCGCTATTATGACGATAAGAAGTCGTCATGTATAGGTAGTTAACCATGGTTAAGAAGCTTTCATGTATTATATATTCATTCAGTGACGAATCTTAGCAAAGGTCATATAACATAGATATAAGTTGCACCATCATTCACATACAACCCAGATCATATGATACATTACATAGTGCAAATAAGTTCATATAGCTTTTGACAAGACAGTCTGTAGTTCTAGCAATACATTAGCTCCCATGTCCCTCACCACAAGGTAGAATAATGTGCACCTTGCAAGAATATGTAGCTCCCATGTCCCTCACTGCCCTCCTTGGTTGCTGCAACTTTCAACTGAATAAAACAACACAAAAGAAAATAAGTAGTTGGCAATAAACTTAAATAGGGCTAACAAATAAATTTTCATTTCAATTCATATATATAAATGGTCTATTTTAACTATTATTCTATAAATCATCTTGTTCGGTCCTAACTAACAACCATATTTGTCAAGAAGGCTGAGCTCACTAAATCAAAATAGTCTAGACAATAATAATTCCATGTAGATAATGCAATAGTTTCATACTGTAAGAAGGATCATAGGGTTCTAGTAGTAGCAAAAGGTAACTATAAGGAATGAGAGTGATATGTTATCTGACAGAAGCAGCAGCTTCGGATCATGATCTAGATGGAAAGAAAAAAAAGAGTGTTCCTAGATTAGCCTAGCACTACCCCATCATCAGTCATGCTCCACCTCTTATTTGGAACTATCAATAGATTCTTTTCGGCCCATATGACAGAGATTATATTGGATAGTGGTGACATATATTGCTGCCATTTATGAATAGGAATTGGAAGTAATTGTCATGAATTGGCAAAAATAGTTGAGAGAATGTCTCACCCAATGCAGCCTGTGCAAGCTCCACATACCTATTGTACCTCCTGCTTGGGATAGCCTTTTGAAGCTTCACTTGGATCCAGAGCGTGTATAGTTGCCAGAAAGAAGCAATAGTCAATAAAATTATCCCTCAGCTCCTACAATCCAAACATGGTTCACTAGAGATTAGTCTAATTAGACACATCTAGCAGCACATCCAGTACAGAAAAAATTAGATTTTTTCAAGACATACACATGAAAGCACGATAGCTAAAAAGCTGAAGTTTAATCCTACAATATCCAAAAATGACACATTCTGGTTGTTGCTGCAACATCTGAAAATAGAGAGCATTACACAACTCTTCTTGCAAGTGCTTAGTGCATCAATTTGATCCCACATACAAAAAATAATAATTAGTACAAGTTCGAGGCTTGGAGCAACAGTTCAATATGTGAGAAACTATGAAGTAGAAACATTGAGTAAACAAACAGGTTAGTGCATGGAGGGGGACCATACATTCAATGTTGATCTCCAGGTTTGTGCTGTCAGCTTCAAGATGGTAATGAAGACAGACCTCCTAAAATGCATCAACGCTGCCAAACATGTCACATTTGTCACAATTAATGGATGATTGGTCAGTGAAGAAAGAAAGTAACAATTGACAATATGAAAACTGAACCTTGCTGCTTACCTCAGGCTAAAGTTCTTGTTCCTAGAATGAGGTTGTAACTAAGAATACAGGAAGAAATGAGTGGAACAACCAACTAATCAGTCTTGAGCATGCTGCTACTGTATGAGAGTGTCCTACTATGTAACAGATAACTGAATGCTATGCCATGACTTCACAGTTCTGCATTGTTACTAATAAGCTAAAGTTTGATTTCCTATTTCAATGAGCCTGCTATCAAAGAGCAATAGCAATGTCAGCTTTATTTTATACAAAACAACACCACTTTGTCCACTAATAAGCCCTAATGACCGTCTATGTTAAGCAAAAAACATGAAATTTGTATGCATATCTTCTCCTCATTATATTATAACTACTGTATGCTGGTAATGCCAAGGCTACTGGCATTGCGTTTGCACAACCAAAAGAGCAACTTGAGTAAAAAATAACATTGCAGGTAGGTAGCATTCTACTTTAGTCATTCTTAAAGTTTGTTTTCTCTGTATAAATTTGGATAACTGGGTTGCAATTCAGAGTACTAGCCATATTTGTACTAACTAAATTGCTCTATTATATCACCAACAAGGCCGTGGTAGTAATGATTAATGTACAAGCAATATTACTTGTACTAATAAATAAGAGTACTACTTCTAGTAACAGATCTCTGGTATCCAGTCTACTATGAATAATACAAGTAGTAGTACTACTTCTAGCAAAAAGGATTGGGAGTGGAGAGTCTGCTCTCTGACGATGACTAACTCAATGGATCACCGTAGCCTATTTCTGGAATAATGAAATCAAACCATGACCAATACAAGTACTAATTTGCCACAACTACACATCTAGATCTAAGTGGGAGTGGAGAGTCTGCTCTCTGACGATGACTAAACTCAGGAAGGAGAGCGACTGGTGGAGGGGCTGCACACCCCCGCAAGCAATGAAAAAAATAGATGAACACAAACTGAGCTACGTACTGCGGTAGGCAATGAGCGAGGTTACTGGGCTCATCCTAGCACATGGCTCATAGCACACGGTGCTAAGCACTCTGCGCTTGGATGTGTTTCAGCTGCCAAAGAACAAAGACACGCAGAGAGAGAAGAGAGCTGCAGACGGCGAGCATTCGTTGGCCTGGCAATGAACAGGATCACGGGGTCTCAGGGGCGAGCACTACTCTAGTGAGCGCGCATGGCATAACAGTGCCAGCATTGATAGCGCTGCATCTTGGCCTGGAACTAAAACTGACAAACAGCACCCTGACTGCAAGAACAGAGACACCGATGGGCTATGACCTGAGAAGGGACGCAACAAAAAATCGACAAGAACTCGATCAAAATTCCATGATTTGATCTAAAAAATTGCACATATAATCACAACAAAGTTGTCGAGCTACTCCTAAAAGATCATGGCTCAAACCAACCTCAATCTCTGGGAAAATCAGATCACAGTGTGAGGAGGCCCAAGAGGGTGGAAGCGGCGGCACTCGAGCTTGACTCCCTCCAGCCGCACCTCCTCTTCCATTTTCAACTGGGTTGAGGCCCAACTCCGGGCCCAACAGACATGGGTCAAGGGTCTAGTTCCTACTAGAGTATTTTATGATGTTAGGGGTCATTATATTTGACAAAACATTCAATGACAGTGTAATGTCATCACATAAAAATTGTATGCATCATCATAAATTCGCTACCGTCAGCTAACTAACCTACAAATTACATTTTGTGACGATGCTTGGTATCTTTATGTGACATAAAAAATAGTGTCGTCATAAATAGTTCTGGCTCTCCTGATTTTACGACGCTATAGACTTTTTTGTCATATTATGGTACATTATATGACAAAAAATTGCCCCATCATAAGGAATTTTGTCATAGAAAGAAGGATTTCTTGTAGTGGGTGGAAATGTAGGGGGCCTGGATGGCTGTTGCTCCCCGTCTCGTTGAAGCAGACATGGTATGGTGTGGCGTAGCGTAGCTTCTTCCTATTACTGCCGTGGGGGGCGAGAAAGAACCGTGGAAGCCTTGGCTGGATTGTGAATCAGGTGTTACAAGTTCCTAGGTAGTCCTGCTCGATGTGGCGAGCTCCTATTCCTTAACAGGAAAGGGTAGGGCCCATGTGTACCCGTGGCAATGTGTTACAGTGGGGGTCGAACGAAGCAGTAGTTGTGTAGAGGGGTTGAGCGCCTTGATGATGTCATAGGGCTCGGGCGCCTAGATGACAGAGAGGGGTCGAATGAAGCAGAGGAGCGCTGGGGGGCTCGGGCACTTGTCCTTTGCCTTTGGTTTTGAGCAGGGTAAGGCCTGGGCCAGCTGTGATGGGTTGTGGGCCGTAATTCTGTCTTGGTAGGTAGTTTTTGCGGTGAAAATAGGGTACCCTATTTTGCTGGTACCCGACAGTAGCCCCCGAGCCTTTGGAGGAATAAGTTTTATTCCTTCATAGGCTTAGAGATGTGTGAGCGATTTGTTTGGTGTTCTTGAGGATTTTTTCCGGTGGGTGCACGCGAGCGAACCCGCTGGGTGTAGCCCCTAGGGCTTTGGAGGGGTAGTGTACCCCTTCAAGGGCTAAGATTTGAGTGTGTGGTCGTAGAGTTGTGGGCAACCTTGGCTGTTCGCTAGGTTGACAAGGTGAGGGCAGCCCCTAAGCCCTTGCTCTAGGAAAGTTGGAATGCTTCAAAGAATGGGTGTCCTTGACCAACCGTTGGCTGGTCTCGGTGGGGTCCGCCCCCAAGTCCCTTCTTTTTGTAATGGTTCTTCATGCCAAGTCCTTCAATTTCCTCCGCAAGCCTCTGAAACTCAGCTTGAATTATGTGTATCGTTCTAATCACCGTCCGCCAGCTTTTGGTATAGTTCTGGTGTATTCTGTTGGGCCCAAGGAAGGCCTTTCTAGGTGAGTCTTGGCAAAAGGTGTTTTTGTTTTGCCATGGCCCATGGTCGGCCTATGGACGCGCTAGAGATCAGTCATGTGGAAAGGAAGGCAAAAGGGTGCAGTTGCGATTTTTGTCAGAGGTAATTGAGTGTGGTTTTGATGGAAGCAGTGATATGACATGGCTTGGCTCCCGAGGTTTTTGTGGTAGTGGTAGGTCCCTGTTTGTCAAAGGGAGGTTAATAGCACTGGCTTGGTACCCCATGTGCCTTGCGTCGCCCTCTTTGCAATCTAGAACCCTCCTCTTATCCTCGCATAGTCGTTCCCTCTGCCCTTTGTCCTCTTGTCGCTGCCACCACTGAAGCACCTCCTAGCCTTCTCCAAAGGAGCCATGGTTAGTTTCCTCTTTCATTCCTAAGGACGCCTAGAAGCTGGTGGAGGAGGGCTTTCTCTGCCCCAACATCGACCCGAACTAGTTAGAGTGGATTATTCCCAGTGAGGAGTGGAAACTGGTTTGCCCTCCTGGGTATGTGGTTAGTTTCGCTCGATTTCACGAGCATGGATTTGGGACGCCGGCGGATAAATTCATCTGCTAGATTCTTCACCACTACGAGCTCAAGCTGCAAAACCTAAATCCAAACTCGATTCAGTAAGCCGTCGCCTTTGCCGCTTTGTGCGAGGGTTATTTGGGCATTGAGCCCAACCACATCTTATGGAAGTACTATTTTTTGGGTCTGTCTTCCTCAAATCCTCGAAGAAAGGGGGTTCGTCATCAGTGTATATCGGTAGCTTTGTGCTCCAGCTCCGTTATTCCTGGTCTGATGAGTACATCCCCATGAAGGGGGTTTCTTCCAACAAGGGGTGGCACTAGAAGTGGTTCTACCTCAGAAATCACGATGACGTGCCCCTTCCCAACTTCACGGGCCACTGGTACAAGGATGCGCTTGAGAAATGGATGCACGACCCCTGTAGCTGGAGATGAAGAGGATCCAATCTCTCCTCTAGGCCATGCAGCGCTTGGTAAACGTCGGCGTGATGGGCGCTGGAGTTATCGCTGCTTACCATGAGCGGAGGGTCTTGCCCCTGATGCGCCAAGAGCGATGCCTCTTTGACATGGTGCCGGGGGCGTCCCCGAAGAGGTTAATAAGCGCATCATGTCTGCATTAGGGATCATGATTATGGACGCCGAGCTCGACATCCATCCCCCTATGCATCCTGACTACAACACTGTTGATTTGGTAAGGCATTTTTTCTTTGGGATTTCATAGTCTCCTTCGATTTCTGCCATATGCCTAACTGTGCGATATTCGAATAGGGGGCAGCTTTGTATGGTGCGTGTGCTGGATCTCCCACTCCCAGACCTAGTGATTCAGCAGCAGAATCAGGCCCGAGCTTAAGCAGAATGGGGTCGCAAACAAAAGTGACTTCTAGAAAGCGCTGCCAGGGCCTACAAGCACAAGGAACATGAAGTGCGGTGGAAGAAGTAATGGGTTGCTGGGGAGGAGCATGAAGAGTCAACCGAGGAGGAGACAGACTGGGAGGAGGATGAGGATGACGATGATGGTGGTTCACGGGCTATCTGCGTCAAAGGATAGGACCAACATGTTGTAGGGCCATCTTCCTCCGCCTAGGCATTGCCTCATGGGTCCAGTGATTTAGACCTTGGGGTGCTGCCCCATCCCAACGTCGTGGGTCCTTGAGCGGTTTCGGCCACTCTGGGATAGAATCAAGTGGGCTTTGTCCTCGTCGACTGATCGTTCCTCCATCTTCGCCTCCCCTTTCATCAGGAACAGCTTCCTCCAAGGCTGCCAGGGAAGGCGTTGAGGCCACGGTGGTGGCTGGTTCCACCATCCCAACGGAAAGGACAGACTCCAGCGCCATCATGATGGTAGTGGGGTTCATCCCTATGGTGACTGGGGTGAACCCTAGTACCGTGGGGATGGGACGAGGTCAGTTCTCCGATGCTTTTTAGAAGCGTGGGCATCCAAAGGTGTCAAGGTATGTTCATGCTCTCCTCCTTCAAATGCTAGTAGTTGGATGTGCCTTGTACTAATGTTCGGTTTTACACAGTAGGATGGGCTTTCGCACCCTATCGCTTGCACCGTGGAAGAGGCTGAAACACTAGGTCCAAAGCCCTACTAGGACCAGACTCGACACCGCCTCCACTGGTCAGGCTCTTCTCGGTTCGTCTCCTCCAGTCATGGCGCATGTCGTGATTACTCCAGAGGGGACGATACAACCGGGTGTTTCTGATCCTACCGTCGAGACCATCGTTCTGGATGATGATGAGGCCACCCCTTGGGGGGTGCCACCAGCTACCGCAACGACAATATCTACGGCTGGTGTGACTGGTGACACCAGATCAGGAGACTGCATGGAGCCATCTGCTGACAGTGAGCGGCCTATGCCAAGGATGCAGGGCAAAGCCGGCAAGGTTTCCGAACTGGTAGGGACGTCATCCTATCCTGCCAAGGCTTGGACCTCATCAAAAGTGGAGCGGTAGCCCCTTCCTATCGGTCTCCTGTCCTTGGTGAGGACGGAACCCGAGGCCCACCATCAAGATGAACCACATCAGGGACTGCCTAGGCTACTGCCCCCTTCATTTTGGACAATGCCTAGGAGCAGAGGCATTAGAGCCAAATGCAGGCGTCGGGTCAGGTTGGTTAGTGGTGCTTTTTGACTTTTCTACATCTATCCGACATGTGTGGTATGTTCCTAGTGTGATTCTTTTATGCAGGCACTCTTTGCATGCAGCCGGGTGAAGTCCGACTTCATTCACCGAGGCCAGGAGGCTTAGGCACGGCTGGCTGAAGAGACTCAGCGGACCGCTGCGATTGAATCGCATTGAGTGCCGCTCAGCAGCGGTTGTCCACCCTTGAGGGCGAGATAATAGAGCTCCAAGCCTAGCTTCGAGAGGCCATCGCCCGTGCTGAGGAAGAGGTGAAGGCCGCAGCAGCTTCCTCCGAGAGCGCTTGTCAGGCTGCCGAAGTGGCTCATGAAACATCGACCGACCGCGAGGCATTGCTGGCGGAAAATGGGGCACTCCAGTCTAGTCTCCTCTCCGTCCGCTGAGAGCTCTGGTGTGCTCTTGCTGATCGGAACCTGTTAGTCCAATAGTGTCGCACGATCCACCATGAATGGGATGCCATGCTTGAGCGATGGAAGATGACCATGCGGAGTGCTGCTCAACTTGTTGCCGAGAACCAAAGATTGCGCCCATTCAAGTCAGTGGCGACTTGGGCGGTCAATCAACTCCGCGCTCAGCCCACGGAGGTCACGGGTGAGTGGGGTTGTTCTTGCTTGGATATCATGGCTTTCTCATGTTTGCTTATTACTTCTCTCCCCTTGCCCAGGGCTGAGGGCTAGGGTTATTGAGCTCAAGACGGGGCTGTCGTCAATGCAAGGAACCCTGGTGGTAGCAAACAATGATCATTCCGAGCTACGTGTCACTACTAGATCACTGTGCAATGCCTTAGGGGTAGTCCCTGCCAGAGCCTAGGAGGTCCTAGTGCGTGAACGCCTCTCGCTTGCCTTTGGACAGGTCCGAGCCCTCATGAGGGATGCGTTGCATTTTTGGTGTTCGTCGCATGTTCACCGTCTACAGGTCTCATTATGAGGTTAATTTAGTAGCTCTGAGTGATGGTTACCTTGATGCTCCTAACAAGGTGTTGGACACCGCTGATGTAGAGGCCTAGACACCCATGGCGATCCTGGTGGCTAGGTTTGATGAAGATGTGGTTCCTCCTCCTATTGACCTGTGAACAACACGTTGGGCTGTGGCACCCATATAAAGACTTTAGATTCTAGGCAAGGTATCGACCTTTGAGGCCTCCTTGTATAAGTCTTTTTGTTTTGACATGCATTTTGTTTTAGTAAGTGTTTACTCGCTTTCTACGCTGCGTCGGTTTACGAATGCTTTTTTAGAGTGCGATCTGGTCTCTTTGGGTTCGGGTTGGTGGGCGAATGTACCATAACCACTGGGGTGTAGGCTTTTCACAGTCTGGCCAGTCCTTCCCTTGGATGCCCCTTGACCCCAAGAAAGAATCGATTACCTAGCTATGGTAAAAAGTTTTTTCAACACTTGCTACTGGGGGGTTCCCCCTGTTAGCCCCCGAGCGAGGCCCAGCTCAGACCACTGGTTGAGTTGGGTCTCACTTTTTTGGAGACAAAGTAAATTCAGAGATAATGAGAGCTTCTCTTTATTTACATAAGCATATTAAGAATGCTTTTTCATGGGTAAGAGCGACGTAGTTGTTCGATGTTCCATGTGTTGGTGAAGACCTCGCCTTTCATGGTTGCTATCCTATAGGTGTTGGGTGAAGTACTTCTGCGATGATGTAAGGCCCTTCCCATGGTGGGGTTAGCTTATGCTTTTCCTTATTGTGTTGCTTCAACTGGAGTACCAGATCACCCACGCTAAATGCTTGGCCATGGATGCGCCGGGCGTGGTATCGCTAGAGTGATTGTTGGTACTTGGCTAAGTACAGGAGGGCAACATCATGAGCTTCTTCTAGTGATTGTTGGTACACTGGAGCAGATGGCTCGGGCATTTCTCGGAGAAGAATTGTTGCTGCCGCGATGTTCTGGCTTGCCCGAGCGAAGGGCGGTGGTTGTTCATCGCGACCATTGTTGTAGATGTGCCTCTAAACATCGTGGGCCCTAAGGCGGGCTGCCCCAACGTTGCGGTTCCCATGCTCAGCCTCGATGGTGGCATGGAGCTGAGCTAGCTAGAAATGCTCTTCCTCAACCTTCCTTTTGAGTTCCTAGAGTTTCTCCAGTTGGAGGTGCGACTCCCCCGGCTACGGAGCTGGAGGGGCCCCGCCCTGCACCACGGGAGCAGCTACAGCGTTGATGGGAGTGTGGACACTAGGTGTCTCCTCAGAGCCCCTAGCGGCAGGGTCTTCATCACACATGAAGCACTCTTGGGATGGGTCAACATAGCAGTTGGAGTCAGAGTTAGTCCCCCCAAGGAGGTTGTCATTGTTGAGGAAGTGACGCAGGTCTTCCGGGCCATTGAACCTGGCATAGGTAGTGGATGTCTAGCTCTTGTTGGAGTCGACCAAGGACTCCTCCTTGTCATCCAAGGATGACTTCAAGAAGGGGCCCAGTGCACAGACCTAGGTCAATGCCTGCGTGCCTAGCATGAGCTTGATCTGGCACCGGTAGGACTGAGTGGTGCCTTCCAAACCGTAGGGTCAGGAGAATTGGCACTTGCTAGGCTCTGATGCATCCTGGTTTAGCAAATGGAAACTCGCTAGGGCCTTGGTGACGTTGTTGAGGTTGCTCATTGTCTCAGTGTAGTTGTTAGAGGTGGATGAGTGGAGTCCCTTTTCTCTACCCATGAGGTTGGGAAACAAGGAAATTGGAAGCATCTTCAGCCCCTGGCCCTCCTGGCCGCAGACAAAGTCTAGGCTCCTAAAATGGATTCGGGTGCCAGGAGCGAACTAGCCGATGGGGTCAGCCATCGGAAGCTTGGTGGAGTCGATCGTGATGCATAGAGCTCCCCTACTTGGCACGCCAACTATCGGCATTCTAAAATGGGGGATGTCTAGAGAAAGCACAAGTGAATGATGCCATGCGTCGGAGTCTCCGATGGTGTGCAAGGTAGACACAAGATGTATACTGGCTTGGGCTGAATGTCCCTACTTCTAGTGCTCGCTGCTGCTCGTGTTGCTTTGCACTGAAGTGCTTGTAGTAGGGGGATACAAGCTGGTCAAGAGAGGGATAGCTCCTAGGTCTCTGTGTGTGTGTTCGAGTGTTTGAGTGTGTGCTTAGTACATTGCCATTGCATGGTGTTGTTTTGCCCCTTTGGTCGAGGGTCCCTCCCTCCCCTTTTATAATATGCAAAGGGAGGGGTCAGATTATAGTGTTTAGATGTACAAAAATAGAAAGAGAATGCCCTAAGGTGCTCCCTATTCCTAGCTTTCCTTTTAGTTCGTGCTTTCGCATAGCCGTCGTTGCAGTGGTGGCACGCTGTGGCTGTAGATGACGTGGTGCGGCCATACCCTAACACGATGTCATGATGGAGAAGATTTCGTGGCCCTGAAGCCACACCAGTGAAACAGTAGGGGGCCTAGATGGTCGTTGCTCCCCATCCTATTAAGGCGGACATGGTAGGGTGCAGCGTAGCGTAGCTTCTTTCTGTTACTGCCATGGGGGGCGAGAAAGAATCATGGAAGCCTTAACCGGATTGTGAATCAAGTGTTACAAGTTCTCAGGCAGTCCTGCTCGACGTGGCAAGCTTCTATTCCTTAATAGGAAAGGGTAGGCACCCATGCATACCCATGGCAGTGTGTTACAGTGGGGGTCAAACGAAGCAGTAGTTGTGTAGGGGGGTCGAGCGCCTTGATGACGTCACAGGGCTCGGGTGCCTAGATGACATCATGAGGGTTGGGCGAGACAGAGAGGGGTTGAACTGTAACACCCTAGGTGTTTATCACCAATTAGACAGTGGGTTTGAGCTCAAACATGATAGATTAGTGGAGATGACGATGCCAAAGTCAAACCTATGGAAATAAACCCTAACCTAAATTTGGATGTTGCACCCTTGCTTACATATAGGATCAATTAAAAGATATATGCTTGGGTTTTGTTAGCAAAGTATCTTCACTTGTCCCACCTCAATAACTATCTATATTGAGCCCTGGAAAAGTTTCATGAAGTATGGAATCAAAAAGTCACATGAAATGATAAGTTCCATTCCTATTGGAACTTGCATCATTAAGTGAATGGAATTGTAGATCATCATCCAAACCATGCAAACTTGCCCAAATGACTCTAGATGAACTCTACAACAAAAGTCATGAAGGGATCATGTTGAGCAAATGTCAATAAATTGCCCCGATTGGCCTAAAACCCTAGTTTCGGCTTTATCGAGTTAATACTTTGACCAAAGTGAAAGTTTGACTTCTGTACTAGTTATGAGGTTTGACCTTAAACAAAAGTTGTAGTTCATCTTGTGTAGAACAAACTTTGTTTAATGGTCAAGAGCTAGTTTGGCCTCTAACCTAGTCAAATAGAGATCACAATGTGGAATCAGCTGCTGTTTTCAGCACTTAGAAAAATATTCTAAGTCCTTGTTGTGACAGCAGCAAGTTGGTTATTTTGCGACATTTTATCCTCCAAATTCATATAGTGGCTCAATTAGGTTCCTTAATATGAGTTGGAGTGCTGTTCCTAGGGTACACAATGAATCAAGTGTCATTACATTTGGAGTATAATTGGATCTCCAAAATCAATTGCTAAAACAACATGTTTGCAACTTTGTCGCTCAAAGGATCCTGAGATTGGCATGTCGCGTTCTCCAAAAATTGTTAAGTAACTTGGGTAGGTCCAAATGTAAAAGTTGGAGCTCACATGAAGGGGAAGGCCATGCTAGAAGATGGCATAAGTTGCATTTCATTTTGGCCATAAATTCTTGTAGTTGTTAATCATTGTTAACTCACTGACACTGCCGACTTGGAGGTCAATTAGCTGCCAATCTAAAGCCCTAATGGCCAAGCACCCTTAACCAAAATTTTAGAGAACAAGTAGTAGAGCAAACTTTGTTTTGGGCCCACGATCCAGTTCGGCTCAGAGCTAGCCCAAAATCAACACCCAAGATGCCCTGATCTGTGCACACCAACTGCTCGACAGCTGTCCTCTAAGGGATGGGCGTGGCGGCCATGTGTCGTGCGTCTCCTCCATGGACGCCGCGCGTCCATTCTCTCTGCCACGTGCGTCCTCCTCCCTACCACATGTGTTTGTGCCCTGGATCACTGGGAGAGGCCGAGGCTGAGCTCCCCATATCCCACTCGCCCTCACTGCCCTCCCTCTACCTCGCCATCTGGTTCGCGCGCATGCACGCCACCAAGGCCATGGCCACCATTGCTGGTCGAGCAAAGCTCCATGGCCGCTGGCATAGCATGGTCGTGTCCTGCTCCCTTTTCCTCTCTCAACCGCCGGCCGCACCACCGCCTCCTCCTCGACCTCCCCATGCCCAGCCCCGCGCTCGTTGCTGTCCACCGCCGCTGCCGCATCCGCTGCCAGTGCCATAGAAATGTCGATGCTCGTGGACTGGGCACCTTAGGCCACCGCTGGCCTGGCAGAAGACTCCTGTGGGAGTACCCAACAGCAGGCAAGCCGCGACGTCTCTCTCTGGTTGCCATCATTGCCGGAGTCGGCCTGCAGCCGAACGCCGCCGTCGCCGACCGCTAGTGCTCGTGGGCGGACCACCATGGACTGTCGCCAACTGCAACAAGACCCTCATCAGGTGCGCCAGAGTTAGAGCATGCTCCTCGGCCGCCACTCGCCGCCGGTGCCGCCCCTGCCGGCTGGAGCCGCGATTCCGGCCTCCCTCCCCTGTTCCGGCGGCCGAAAGGGGAGGCCGACGTTTTCCCCTCTCTCGGTCTCTCTGTGTTAGTATGACAAGCGGGCCTGACCGGACCGTGGGGCCCATGTGTCGGTTTAAGTAGTGACTATTTTGGGTACACGTTCGGGTGCACCTAGCGAAATTAGTTAGGGTTGCTTTTATTCTGGTTTTGAATTTAGATTTCATGTAAATTTTCTAAAATCCATATCTCGTGCTAGTTAATTCCAAAAATAGCAAAAGTGGACTTTTTGGAAACCTTGAGAAGAGATCTATGCAGTAGAGTCATAATATATTACATGTTTGTAGGTATTTTCTAATGTCTTTATTTAAGTTTTAAAAATACTCTAAAAATGCCTTTAAACTTAACCAGAGCAAGATCTGGAGTTTTAGAACTCCAAAAATAGTGATTCTTGTTTTGTTAATTTTGTGATGACATGTACTTGCTAGGAAAAATATTAAACACACTACTTGTTTACTGTTTTCTTAAAGTTTTGATTTGACCTTGATAAATAAGGAAATCTACATTTATATTGCTTGTCAAATTATATCTTGAGTTGTGTTGCTCCAATTGGTGTGAACTTTTTTTGGTAGGCTTGTCATGCTATGGATGTACTGTGGTATAAATTTCATGGCCATTGCTAACTGTATGCTCAAGTTATTGAGTAAACTTGTTTATGTATTAATAAATAGCTTATAAATTATATATAAATGATTAAATAGAAAATGTTGTTCTATTACCTTAGTATGATGTTTCTCTATCATATTGATTCATAATATGGCCATGTGTTCATAGAAAATATTGAGTTTTAGGTTTAACTTGCTCTCACATGATTTATTGCAATAGCTATTTGTCTTTTTCATAGAGGTTGATATACTTGCCCAAATGGATTGAAATTTGGACAACAGACTTTTGAGAGCATTTGTAGACCCCTGTAATTTTGGTAGAATTTATTGAGTATCTTTATGATGTGGTCATAATTCCACCTAATTATCTAAATAAATTAAGAAAACGCATTAAAAGAAATTATTTAGGAATGGACACTATGTTTTCTGGTGTTCATTAGTCATGTGTGATATGTTGGTAAAGTTAGTTTTGTCTAATTATATGTTTGCAACATAAGTTAATACTTATTTCTTGCAAATAAGGTTTCTGGACAAGATCTGGGAACTTAGCAAAGTTCTTCATGATAATGTGCTTTGTTGTGAAACTTATTTATACAAAAGTTGTAGATAATTTATGTATCTAGCTTCTGTTAAAATTTGGTGGCAGTTGGCCATGTGGTTTAGGAGTTATAGCTGTTTAAAGTTGGGTTACAGAATTGCTTGCTCTCTATCTTGTTAGACCAGTTGCTGTGTTTATGTAAATTCGACATGTTAAACTTTGGAATCATGCTGTGATGATTATAAATGAAATATAGATAATTTCATAAGTTTTTCATAATGTCTTCTTGCAAGTCATTTAGAGTTGTAGATCTCTAGTTATGATTAAATTACTCAGCTGTTGGTCTGATGTCCAGAAGGTAGCAATTTCTAGTTCTAGTACTTTGATTAACTTTATCATGCTTGGGTATTGAAGTGTGACTCATATCTTTGATGATACTTGGGTGGTACCCTGTGATCTTGTGAGACTTGGTTCTTGATTGATGTGCTTGCTCTCTTCTATGTTATGTCTTAATGAGGATTAAGTTGATTAGCTCTAGGGTTTATGTGAACTTTGGTATGCTTGCATGATTACTTTGTTTATTGCACTTCTATGCATTCATACATATGCATTATTGCACCTCATTTAGGTACGCTAGCTGAAGCATGTGAAGGACCTGATATGGAGCCAAACCCGAAGATAGAGTTGGTGGGTCTATCCCGAAGATAGAAGGACCGGACAAGTGATAGATTGGAAGATGCTCGCCAAGCGAACTCATCTGACATACTCTAACTTGAGTCGGATCCCAGGCAAGCTTCGGAGCATTTTAAGCCTCCTATTTTATAAAAGTTGTTCCTTACTACATGAACTATAGTTATATATATTGTTGCATTAAGTTATAGGAGTTGAGTGAAACCGTTGTTGCATTATTACCTTGGCCCCGAATTATCTTTCACCCTATTAGGTCAGGATCGAGTAAATTGCTTAGCCATGCTTAGACCGATAGAAGTCGGGTGATTTCCTGTCACCTGCGAGTTATAGGTGGATACCGGGTTATGGTTAGCTGTAAATGTGAGCATAAAAAGTAACCAAGTGTTGATGGATAAACGAAGACCAGGCGGAGTCTTATAGGGTTTTGGACTATAGTGATTCCATCTGTGTTGATTAAGGACCGATCGTTGCTCGTCCCTCTTGTCATGTTGAACGCATGCCTCACATTTAGCTGGCCAAATAAAGTACCTTTCGATCGCGAAGCTAGTGACACTTTTCGAGCCAGGATAAACTCGGGTTGGCAGACTGGTGTTGAAGAGGGTGTAACAGGGACGCGAAGAGTGAGCCCAAGGTGCGTCCTGGCAGTCGGGCGGTCACTGGGTAGTGCGATCCATGATTGTTATCCCGCGGCTTCTTAGAAAGTGTCATTGGTGATCTATGCGACCCTGACGGGGGAAACAGGGTTTGTGTGAGGAATAAATCTCCAGCTGGATAGGAATTCAATTCGAATCACCGTCGCTCCCGGTTAGTGAGCACTTGACTCGAGCTATGGCATCGTAGTAACATTAATGGAACACTGATGGTTAAGTGAATGATGTTGGAAATGCTAAACCTGATATGGTAATCTAGATTGTTAATGATGAATCAAGTGATTGTTTTAGTAATAGGTGCTTACCTAGCTTGAATAGTTTATACTAAAAGTGATGCAAAAAGTACTGGTATAGTTTTTCATAACCACTTATGCTTTTCACAAATGAGTCAAGCCAGTCCAACCTATAAAGCCTTGCATGATCCTTGGTGTCACCTTATTTCTGGTTTCTGACGGGTAAGTCTAGCTAAGTACCTTCTTGTACTCAGGGTTTTATCCCCACTTGTTGCAGGTAGTGATGTATCGTGGCGACTGCAAGAGTTGGTTGGCTCCTGCCTTGTGGCAGAGTGTGATCATGGGCATGATCCTTCTTATTTACCTTATCTCTAATGCTTTTGTTGGAAGTCGACCGTGGTACTAGCACGTATTTGAAATAAGAACACTGTTAGTTTTAAATTACTTTGCTTCCGCTACTTTTGAACTTAAGTTGTAATAACTATGTTGAACTCCGATGTAAATTGATGTACTTGTGAAATGGTTGTAACATGTGACTTGTTATGTTGAGTCACTACAATCTTGGCTTGTATGTTGGTTGGTTTGAAATCCCTCATGATTTCATTGGACTACCGGAGTTATATGGGCTCAAGTGCGAGAATTTGATCATTTCGGTGATTGTTTTTGTACTTGTGCTCTTATAATTTGGACGGTTCTGTTACAGCTGGTATCGGAACAAGATTCAACATTAAACTTGTCGTATGTGTATTTAAAACAAAGGTTTTGTTTTATAAAATCAGTTTTATCAACTTATAGCTATATATAGGTTTGTGGAAACTGAATTCTAAAGCTAAGTATGTTAGTGGTCAATTTCCTTACGCCCATATAAGGATTATTAGGTGGCTTATATAAGTACTAACTTGGGGGTTTTTCATTTATGCATCTACGCCCAGGCCAAGGTATGTATGTGTGATAACTCTCCCACACTATGCTACCCAGTGTGTCAGATTAGAGGTAGCCTTCATATATGAAATAGTCATATATGTTGCTAAGTTTACTTTTATGCAACGTCGCACCTACGCTCAGGTAAGTGTGAGTTGTGAGAGCATGACCGTACAACCCTCGGTCTAGGGGAGAGCTAGTTTTGGTTACTGGATTATTTACATGTTACACACATGTATATATGAAGGTACTTAATTGTGGGTGATTAATGATTCGGGTAGTTTTGGTGCTACATGTATATATACAGGGGTATATGTATATGGGAGTACTTAGAATTTTACTTCTCTGCTTTCATTGTGTGCTATTGGGGAATTGTTGGGCTGCAATGAAACTTTTCTGCAGGTATGCTAACCACGAATGCGTAAGTCGAATGTAGCTGACGACTAGCTATATATCGAGAGAGTGCATGTTATGCCACCGACATAGAACGTGATCGCCACCTTAGGTTGGCAATCTTGTGAGGATGAATAGGACGAAGCATGCATCTTCATGATTGTTGCCTTATGCATAGCTATGCTCCTCTCACCCTTGTTGTAGTGATGTTTTTGTGGTCATAATGGTGTTTTCTTTAGTTATGGAAAATACCAAAATTTTTGCTAACTTGCTTGTCTTTCTGGTCCTAAAATTTCATGACCCCAGGTCTTACGGTTTTAGAGTTATGAATTTTAGAAGTTTACTGTCAGGTTTTACTTATGCTCTGAATAGATCTGAATGTCTGGTTTGTTGACCTATGTGCGTATGGAATCATGTCTTGGAGATAATAGAAGCAATGTAGTACTTTTTCTAAGCTTTCCAAAGTGTCCTATAGCACTAATTTTGGTGGTCGAAATTTCTAGTTATGAGCTTGCTAAGTGGAATGATAGAATCTGTCCAAATCTGGGCAGAGATGTCTTCTTTATCTTGTTTGGCCTTGTTGGCTATAGAATCATATTAATATGATAATAAGAAAGTTATAGACAACTTAATAAGCTTTACATAAAGTTAAGGCTCAGCCTTGTTGTGTCCTAAGAACTCCATTTATGTATTTTTGAAGTTCTTGTTAGTTTTCTGTGCATATTGGTACAGATCTGAAATATTAGCATTTCTGGTCATGTTAATCTATGAATTTGCTTTTGGTATGAATAACTAAAGTTTAGTCATCTTTTTAAGCTTTCTAGAAAGTCTAGGATCACCTTTGTGGGATGTCTACAACCTTAGTTATGGTTGAAACAAGTAACTACTGTGCTGTTGTCCAGATTCTATGCACATGCTAAGTTGGCTCCCTTAGCTAGCGTTTGTTTAGAGCTAAACTTGTAGTTAGTTCATGCTTGAGATAAATGCTTATTTTGGGTGAGCCTTGTGCCTTGTATTGGTTGCTTAAGCCCATTCGTTTGAATTTTCTCAAATGATTGCTTGATTGTGATGTTGTATGTATGCTTGTTATTCTTGGTAGTGCCCTAGTTGTCACCTCGTTTGTCCTCGGTGAGCATACGAGGGTCACATAGCTTTATCCTATAACAAAGTTCACATACGTAATTGTATGGTTGTTATCTTCCATTAGGTTCTCTATCTAGGAGCCTGAGCCTGTAGACTTAGTGGTTAGTCCTTGAATGTTTGTATCCATGCCTTTGCTTGACCAAAAGCCCAAAGTTGAGTTCTCCTATATGTTTGTATAAGCCGTGGATGTTTTTCAACCCTTTTTGTGAAGACCCTTGTCGACTGATCAACTAAGTTAACTTCCATCAACGCTAGCCTTTGACCATAGTTCGTACGTTGCCAATTGTGGAGACCGTACCTAAATCCATGTTAGACCTTCCGGTTACCTCTCCCAAAGGTTAGCTAGTGTGACGCAATGTCTCTCTGCTATGGCCTCTAAATCGTGTGCTTGCAAATTCATTCATCTACCTTGACAACCCAATCTATGCCATTTGAAATTCCTCATCGGGTGCATGTTCAGTAATGGTGTTGTGAGTAGCAACTAATGGTGCCACGACGAAACCGAGAGCCTCCTGTGGGTGCACACACAAGGTTGTGCTGCTCGGCACGTGCTGGTATCATGGTTTCTAATCATAATCCATTGCAGAACAACACTGATGTGATTTTCACATGACCTTCTTCCTTGGTTATCTTTCCCATATCTTATCAAAAGACCCTTATATCGGACCAAAAGTAGTAGAGCTTCCTTCTGAAGTTGCTAAGAGGATAACCTTTGAAGAATAGGTCACCGACATAAACTTTAACAAACTGCAATAGGTGGTAGACAAGCGACTCTACTTAGTTGTCCCAATACTGATGACTCCTTATCTGCTGACTTCGATAGCAACCATCTGCGTTGTATCAACCACAATTATTGTGATCAGGAATGAAGATTTGGAACTTTTAGTGTTGAGAGACAACTAATTAGTTACCAATAGGAACGTTAATCTCCAGCTAGGTAATGACTCCTTGGTAGCTACGAAGGCTATGTCTTACAAAGCAATAACCAACAAGAAGTTGATCAACTAGCTAACAACTTGAGCGATACTCTATCTTCCAGAGCCATTGTGATCAAGTCAATTTAATCTTGGACAATCACACAGACAGTGCAAAGTGTTCTATCAACTAAAGTGAAGAATTAGAGAAAGTATGCCCTAGTTCTGATCCGCATCCTTGTGCCCATAGGTGCCACAAACGGTTTGCCCACAACTAGGAAGGAAATTTGAGAAGTGTTAAACAACAGATTTCCTATCTTAGAGCTGTTATTTGATCCCAAAGAGGTTGGTCTGACAAAGTTGTTATGCTGTAAGTCAACTCAACTTACAGTACAACTAAGTCACCAAGGAAAAATTTTACTCAATTGCTTGGTGGTAGACTACTCCCCGTGGTTTAGCGAATAATTACAACTTTTGTTGTCCTTAAGGCCTCGTTACATCTTTCATTGGGAATTATTTTCTAATGATGACATACTTTGGTACCTTATACATGTTTTTACCAAGAGGTTGCATCTGCTTCAACTCAGATAACTATTGTCTTTGGATAAAAGAATCTTTTAGATAGCTATTGGCAGAAATATGAAGCCGACAGAGTCAGCTATCACATTCACTAACCTATCGATAGACTCAGATAATACAGTGTTGTCATCAGAAAAAGAGAACTGCACACATGGAACCTTAAGTAGTTTTCTATTAGTTGGTGTCTAAATGAATGAACATTTACGACCAACATAGACCTTGTCTATTGGTTAGTCAGTATTCTATGGCCTCAGAGTATATTTGTCATCCATGATCTCACCCTTTTGGAAGGTTGTACTCAAGCCATTTTGGTAGAGAGCTGCTTTTCAAAACCATGTGAACATAGAGCCATTTCAACGAGTATACTTCTAAAAAATTTGGTCTAATGTAAAGTTCACATGGCCTATGTGGTGGTCATTAGAAAGTCAGATACTTGTGAGTGGTTCACTCATGGACCAAATGATCTCCGTACACTGAGAATGTAGTATGTGCTATCTTGGATTCCTCCCAAAGTAACAATGCTTCATGGAAGTCAATGAAGGAAATTCTTCAGACAAATTTTACCATGAAAAGTCAGTGTCAGAAAGTGCCTTTGGCCAAATTGTTCATCGATGTTGAAGCTTTGTAGCTGAATGCTATAGCAGATATTGAGAACTAGATAACGTGTCTCTTTTCCTTAAAAGGTCTTCCATTCCGAATCTCGGGACGTGATTCTTTTAAGGGGGGGAGGGCTGTAACACCCCAGGTGTTTATCACCAATTAGACAGTGGGTTTGAGCTCAAACATGATAGATTAGTGGAGATGACGATGCCAAAGTCAAACCTATGGAAATAAACCCTAACCTAAACTTGGATGTTGCACCCTTGCTTACATATAGGCTCAATTAAAAGATATATGCTTGGGTTTTGTTAGCAAAGTATCTTCACTTGTCCCACCTCAATAACTATCTATATTGAGCCCTGGAAAAGTTTCATGAAGTATGGAATCAAAAAGTCACATGAAATGATAAGTTCCATTCCTATTGGAACTTGCATCATTAAGTGAATGGAATTGTAGATCATCATCCAAACCATGCAAACTTGCCCAAATGACTCTAGACGAACTCTACAACAAAAGTCATGAAGGGATCATGTTGAGCAAATGTCAAGAAATTGCCCCGATTGGCCTAAAACCCTAGTTTCGGCTTTATCGAGTTGATACTTTTACCAAAGTGAAAGTTTGACTTCTGTACCAGTTATGAGGTTTGACCTTAAACAAAAGTTGTAGTTCATCTTGTGTAGAACAAACTTTGTTTAATGGTCAAGAGCTAGTTTGGCCTCTAACCTAGTCAAATAGAGATCACAATGTGGAATCAGCTGCTGTTTTCAGCACTTAGAAAAATATTCTAAGTCCTTGTTGTGACAGCAGCAAGTTGGTTACTTTGCGACATTTTATCCTCCAAATTCATATAGTGGCTCAATTAGGTTCCTTAATATGAGTTGGAGTGCTGTTCCTGGGGGACACAATGAATCAAGTGTCATTACATTTGGAGTATAATTGGATCTCCAAAATCAATTGCTAAAACAGCATGTTTGCAACTTTGTCGCTCAAATGATCCTGAGATTGGCATGTCGCGTTCTCCAAAAATTGTTAAGTAACTTGGGTAGGTCCAAATGTAAAAGTTGGAGCTCACATGAAGGGGAAGGCCATGCCAGAAGATGGCATAAGTTGCATTTCATTTTGGCCATAAATTCTTGTAGTTGTTAATCATTGTCAACTCACTGACACTGCCGACTTGGAGGTCAATTAGCTACCAATCTAAAGCCCTAATGGCCAAGCACCCTTAACCAAAATTTTAGAGCACAAGTAGTAGAGCAAACTTTGTTTTGGGCCCATGATCCAGTTCGGCTCAGAGCTAGCCCAAAATTGACACCCAAGATGCCCTGATCTGTGCACACCAACTGCTCGACAGCTGTCCTCTAAGGGATGGGCGTGGCGGCCATGCATCGTGCGTCTCCTCCATGGACGCCGCGCGTCCATTCTCTCTGCCACGTGTGTTCTCCTCCCTACCGCGTGTGCTGTGCCCTAGATCACTGGGAGAGGCCGAGGCCGAGCTCCCCATATCCCACTTGCCCTCACCGCCCTCCCTCTGCCTCGCCATCTGGTTCGCGCGCATGCACGCCACCAAGGCCGTGGCCACCATTGCCGGTCGAGCAAAGCTCCATGGCCACCGGCATAGCATGGTCGCGTCCTGGTCCCTTTTCCTCTCTCAACTGTCGGCCGCACCACCGCCTCCTCCTTGGCCTCCCCATGCCCAGCCCCGCGCTCGTTGTCGTCCACCGCCGCTGCCGCGTCTGCCGCCAGTGCCATCGAAATGTCGATGCTCATGGACTGGGCACCTTAGGCCACCGCTGGCCTAGTAGAAGACTCCTGTGGGAGTACCCAACAGCGGGCAAGCCGCGACGTCTCTCTCTGGTTGCCGTCATCGCCGGAGTCGGCCTGCAGCCGAACGCCGCAGTCGCCGACCGCTGGTGCTCGTGGCCGGACCACCACGAACTATTGCCAACTGCAACAAGACCCTCATTAGGTGCGCCAGAGTTAGAGCATGCTCCTCGGCCGCCACTCGCCGCCGGCGCCGCCCCTGCCGGCCGGAGCCGCGATTCTGGCCTCCCTCCCCTATTCCGGCGGCCGAAAGGGGAGGCCAACGTTTTCCCCTCTCTCGGTCTCTCTGTGTTAGTATGACAAGCGGGCCTGACCAGACCGTGGGGCCCATGTGTTGGTTTAAGTAGTGACTATTTTGGGTACACGTTCAGGTGCACCTAGCGAAATTAGTTAGGGTTGCTTTTATTCTGGTTTTGAATTTAGATTTCAAGTAAATTTTCTAAAATCCATATGTCGTGCTAGTTAATTCCAAAAATAGCAAAAGTGGACTTTTTGGAAACCTTGAGAAGAGATCTATGCAGTAGAGTCATAATATATTACATGTTTGTAGGTATTTTCTAATGTCTTTATTTAAGTTTTAAAAATACTCTAAAAATGCCTTTAAACTTAACTAGAGCAAGATCTGGAGTTTTAGAACTCCAAAAATAGTGATTCTTGTTTTGTTAATTTTGTGATGACATGTACTTGCTAGGAAAAATATTAAACACACTACTTGTTCACTGTTTCCTTAAAGTTTTGATTTGACCTTGATAAATAAGGAAATCTGCATTTATATTGCTTGTCAAATTATATCTTGAGTTGTGTTGCTCCAATTGATGTGAAATTTTTATGGTAGGCTTGTCATGATATGGATGTACTGTGGTATAAATTTCATGGCCATTTCTAACTGTATGCTCAAGTTATTGAGTTAACTTGTTTATGGATTAATAAATAGCTTATAAATAATATATAAATGATAAAATAGAAAATATTGTTCTATTACCTTAGTATGATGTTTCTCTATCATATTGATTCATAATAAGGCCATATGTTCATAGAAAATATTGAGTTTTAGGTTTAACTTGCTCTCACATGATTTATTGCAATAGCTATTTGTCTTTTTCATAGAGGTTGATATACTTGCCCAACTGGATTGAAATTTGGACAGTAGACTTTTGAGAGCATTTGTAGACCCCTGTAATTTTGGTAGAATTTATTGAGTATCTTTATGATGTGGTCATAATTCCACCTAATTATCTAAATAAATTAAGAAAACGCATTAAAAGAAATTATTTAGGAATGGACACTATGTTTTCTGGTGTTCATTAGTCATGTGTGACATGTTGGTAAAGTTAGTTTTGTCTAATTATATGTTTGCAACATAAGTTAATACTTATTTCTTGCAAATAAGGTTTCTAGACAAGATCTGGGAACTTAGCAATGTTCTTCATGATAATTTGCTTTGTTGTGAAACTTATTTATACAAGTGATAGATTGGAAGATGCTCGCCAAGCGAACTCATCTGACATACTCTAACTTGAGTCGGATCCCAGGCAAGCTCCGGAGCATTTTAAGCCTCCTATTTTATAAAAGTTGTTCCTTACTACATGAACTATAGTTATATATATTGTTGCATTAAGTTATAGGAGTTGAGTGAAACCGTTGTTGCATTATTACCTTGGCCCTGAATTATCTTTCACCCTGTTAGGTCAGGATCGAGTAAATTGCTTAGCCATGCTTAGACCGGTAGAAGTCGGGTGATTTCCTGTCACCTGCGAGTTATAGGTGGATACCGGGTTATGGTTAGCTATAAATGTGAGCATAAAAAGTAACCAAGTGTTGATGGATAAACGAAGACCGGGCGGAGTCTTATAGGGTTTTGGACTATAGTGATTCCGTCTGTGTTGATTAAGGACCGATCGTTGCTCGTCCCTCTTGTCATGTTGAACGCATGCCTCATATTTAGCTGGCCAAATAAAGTACCTTTCGACCGCGAAGCTAGTGACACTTTTCGAGCCGGGATAAACTCGAGTTGGCAGACTAGTGTTGAAGAGGGTGTAACGGGGACGCGAAGAGTGAGCCCATGGTGCATCCTGGCAGTCGGGCGGTCCCTGGGTAGTGCGATCCATGATTGTTATCCCGCGGTGTCGGTACCAACAGTACGGGGGTACCCACACCTATCGCCAAAAAACTAACACGACCGAAACCGCAATAGGAGATAGCCCGCCCCGGCTCCGACTCGTACGAGGCCCACTCGACGGGGCGCCTCGATCGCGCCCCGGCTCCGACTCGTACGAGGCCCGCTCGACGGGGCGCCTCGACTGCGCCCCGGCTCCAACTCATATGAGGCCCGCTCGATGGGGCACCTCGACCGCGCCCCGGCTCCGACTCGTACAAGGCCCGCTCGACGGGGCGCCTCGACCACGCCCCGGCTCCGACTCATACGAGGCCCGTTCGACGGGGCGCCTCGACCACGCCCCATCCCGTGCCTCAAGGTACCTCGACAGCGCTCCGACCCGCGTGAGACTCGACCGCCCGCTGGGGAGAACTCCGACTCGCGTGAGCCCAGACCGAGCACCTCGACACCTTTTCTTTACCTACCCTAGGGCAAAAGCCATAGCATTCAATGTGGTTATGTACTACCACCTACCGGCATGGCTGCGGCCAGGATCAACGTGGGAATAATACCCTTGTCAGATCTCACTGTTTTACCGCCCATCTCATGATGGGAGGTGAAAGCTGTCACTATACCCACCTTACCGCACACTGTTCACCATCAATCACCCTCGAGGGAGAATAAGACAAGGCCCGTTCTCCATGATATCTGGGATTCGGCCTTATCCATCCAGCCTCGACCCGGCCTCGACCCGACCACGACGCTCGACTTAGTTCAAAGGACGGTATGGCATGGCGCTCTGGGTCATTTCGCCATCTCGTCTCACACAACGTCAGGCTGCCCAGGGATGGCCGGCCATTCCCAAGGCACGTCGCTACAGTCAACTCAATAGGAATCGACAAAACACCACCTCAAGGCTCCCCCTCGACTTGGCCTCCTCTCGCCCTATAAAAGGGCAGGCCAGGGTTCGACAGGGGGGAGGAAGATGGAACGAAAAAACCAACCATCCGACCAGACAACAACAGACAACGAAAAGCAAGAGATCAACATCTCAAGCAACCACCTTTTTCCTCTTTTTCTCTCTTTGAGACCTGGGCTCGACACCCTCTCTCGCATGCTTGTAACCCCTACACGAGCACCTCGGTGCAAGGAAATACAAACTTCCCCCCGCTGGACGTAGGGCCTTCTTTTGCCCGAACCAGGATAAACCCCCGTGTGTTCTCCTTGCATCACCATCCAGGAAAGAGACACGTAGCATTTACTCGTTGGTTTAGGACCCCCCGGGTCCGAGCACCGACAGTTGGCACGCTAGGTAGGGGATCGCTGCGTGCAAACGTCGCTTTCTTGCATTTCTTCCTGGATGGCTAACCCCGAACGCCCTATCCCGTTGGCAATGCTGATCTGGTTCGGGAGTTTGGAGTTCATGTCTCTCGACTCTGGCTACGACATGATCCTACTTCCACCCAGGCACCCAACTGACGAGGATTACAAGCTCTCCCAGCCCGGGGGAGCAGTCCACCGGCACCGTCGCTCCAGGTGGGCGCGGGCCGCCCGATGACGACGAGCCTGGTACAACCACCGTCTTCACCTGGCGGAGGGCGATGGGGTCCCCCAGTCCAGCACCCCCTAGCCAGGTGCTAGCCTAGATCTCCTTTTGGAAGATTTGGGAAGGACGAGCCTGGCTGAGGGTGGCGTGCCGACGGAGAATCCCACCGCTCCCCCATTCGGTGAGACACCACTGTCCGTAGCATCCATTTCGCCACGGGCAGTGACATCCCCATCACCACTCCCGTTTGGGCTAGACTCGGTTGCCCGGGTGTACGCATCCTCCGTGAGCACTCGCATGAGTGCTTATGAGGAACTCCCCAGGCACCATCTACGCTCCACTCTGGACCTCGTTGCATCCACACCGGCTTCTGATTATCGGGACTCTACGGAGACACCGGAAACAGAGCCTCGTGTGACTGCTTCTCCATGTCGCCACCTCAGTGACGGTTGGTAACGGCCACATATTCCCCCGTCATATTACTACTTTGGCGCTCCTGACTCTGACTTGGCTGACAACACCTATGATCCGACCCGCGAGTGCTTCAACATCGACGTTGAAGGCACTTTGGAATCAGAGGACGAAGAGCCAGTCGAAGGAAGGCATACGCCACCTCATGTCGAGCTTCCTGCAGAGCGAGATGAGCCTCAGTTCCTTGCGGATCAAGGAGCGCAGCTCGAACAGATTCGCGAGTTGTAGGACAGGCTTGATGAGGAACGGGAAAACCTAGATCTACTCCAACAAACTCTCGAGCGTGAGCATGCGGAACACGCATTTGGCGGGAGAGCTCGCGAGAGAGCTCGCGATGTCAACCGTCGCATCGACGAGGATCGGGCGGTCGACCCCCCAGTTTTCGCTCAAGCCAGCCAGAACGTCGTCGCCGCCGCCATGCTCCTCCGCAACATGCCCAAGCCGTCAAACCCCGACGCCCGTCGGGCTTGAGATGAAATCCGAGAACTCCTCGAGACCGCCGCCATGCAGCAGGCCGAGAGCTCTGCCTCGAGGCGACGCGAAGCAGCCTCGGAGCGGACCCTCGAGCCTTCCTGACAGGAGAGAGAAGCCTCGGTTCACCCCGAGCCTGCCCGGCGAGACCGGGTAGCACCAGCCCCTGAGCCCATCGCCAACGACCGCGAGCCTCGAGACACCCGTGGCAACATCGTCGAGCACCGCACGCGCAAGCACGGTGACGGTGTGGCTCGAGGCTACCACGTCCACAGGGGCAGACGCTACGATAGATCGGAAGATCATAGCCCTTCACCCGAGCCCCCGGGTCCTCGGGTCTTCAGTAAGGCTATCCGTGAGATGGTGCCCCCGGCTCGGTTCCGCCCCCCCACGACTCTCACCAAGTACAACGGCGAAACCAAACCCGAACTTTGGCTCGCCGATTTCCGCTTGGCGTGTCAGTTGGGCGGGGCCACCGATGACCGGGTCATAATTCGGCAACTCCCCCTGTTCCTCTCCGACACCGCCCGAGCCTGGCTCGAGGATCTCCCACGTCGGCAGATCCACGACTGGGACAATCTCGTGAGGGTGTTCGAGGGAAATTTCAAGGGGACCTACATGCGCCCCGGCAACTCGTGGGACCTCCGGAGCTGCAAGCAGAAACTAGATGAGTCCCTCAGAGACTACATCCGAAGCTTCTCCCGGCAGCGTATCGAGCTCTCCAACATCACCGACTCCGACGTGATTACGGCCTTCCTCTCCGGCACCACCTGTAAGGAGTTGGTCCGAGAGTTGGGCCGTAACACCCCACTCACTGCCAACGGATTGATGGACATCGTCACCAACTTCGCCGCCGGCGAGGAGGCGGTTGGTGCAATCTTTGGCGGCGAGCCGGCAAGGGGGGAGCAGAAGGTCGACGACCCCGCGAGTTCCACCCAGGGCCCCAAGAGAAACAACCGCAAGAAGAAGAAAGGCCAGTAGGGCAAGCTCGAGGCCCCCTCGGCGGGGGTGTCTTCGACAAAATGCTCAAAGAGCCATGTCCCTACCACAAGGGACTCACTAACCATAACCTCGAGGATTGTCACATGCTGCGCAGGTACTTCGGGGGTGCCGACGCCAAGAAGGACGACAAGGAGGAGGACCCTAAGGGTGACGACAAGGACGGGGAATTTCCCAAGATCTGCGACTGCTTCATGATCTACGGAGGGCCCTCGACCCGCCTCTCTACACGCCAGTGCAAACGAGAACGGTGCGAGGTTTTCTCCGTATAATCGGCAGTACCCTGCTTCCTTGATTGGTCTGCAGTGGCCATCACTTTCGACCGTGATGACCACCCAGACTACGTCCCCAACCCAGGGGTCTATCCGCTCGTCGTTGACCCCATCATCGCCAACACACGCCTCACCAAGGTGCTCATGGACGGCGGAAGCAGCCTCAACATTATCTACTCCTAGACCCTCGACCTCCTGGGGTCGATAGAGCGCGCCTCCAGCCTAGCGTCGGGGGCTTCCACGGAGTCGTGCCAGGGAAACGGGCAGAACCCCTCAGGTGGGTCGATCTGCCTATTTGCTTTGGCACACCGGCCAACTTTCGAAAGGAAACTCTCACTTTCGAAGTGGTCGGATTCCGTGGAACGTACCACGCTATCCTGGGGCGTCCATGCTACGCCAGGTTCATGGCAATCCCGAACTACACCTACCTCAAGCTCAAAATGCCAGGCCCAAACGGTGTCATCACTGTAGGGACCTCATATGAACATGCCTACGAGTGCGACGTCGAGTGCGTCGAGCACGGCGAGGCTGTTTTTGAGTCGGCAATCCTGGCTGCAGACCTCGACGGTCTCGCCAATACGATTCCCAACCCAAAACGCCATGCCGGCAGCTTCGAGCCCGCCGAAGACGTCAAACTCGTACCCCTCGACCCCGCTGATCCCAAGGGAAAGGCGCTAAACGTTAGTGCCACCCTCGATCCTAAATAGGAAGCAGTGCTCATCGACTTTCTCCACGTGAACGTCGACATCTTTGCGTGGAGTCCCTCGGATATGCCGGGCATACCCAGGGAAGTCACCGAGCACGCCTTGGAGATCCGGGCCGGATCCAAACCGGTGAAGCAACGCCTGCGCCGCTTCGATGAGGAAAAGTGCAGGGTCATCGGCGAGGAAATACACAAACTGTTGGAGGCCGGGTTCATCAAGGAGGTTCATCATCCTAAGTGGCTAGCTAATCCTGTATTAGTTATGAAAAAGAGTGGGAAATGGAGGATGTGCGTAGACTATACCGGTTTAAATAAAGCATGTCCGAAAGTTCTCTTTCCTTTGCCACGCATTGACCAAATCGTTGATTCCACCGCGGGATGTGAAACTCTCTCATTCTTAGATGCATACTCCGGCTACCACCAAATCAAAATGAAGGAGTCCGACTAGCTCGCGACTTCATTCATCACCCCATTTGGCATATATTGCTACGTTACGATGCCCTTCGGTCTCCGGAACGCAGAGGCAATGTACCAGCGATGCATGCAACATGTTTTTGGAAAACACATTGGGTCGACCATCGAAGCTTACGTCGACGACATCGTGGTCAAAACCCAACAAGCCGACGATCTGGTCAGCGACCTCGACGTTGCATTCAAGTGCCTCAGGGCAAAAAACATCAGACTCAATCTAGAGAAATGTGTCTTCGGTGTCCCACGAGGTATGCTTTTAGGGTTCATCGTATCTAAACGCGGCATTGAGGCCAACCCTGAAAAGATCTCTGCAATCACCAAGATGGGCCCCATCCGAGATCTAAAGGGCGTACAGAGGGTCATAGGTTGCTTAGCGGCACTCAGCCGTTTCATTTCGCGCCTCGGCGAAAAAGCACTCCCTCTGTACCATCTCTTGAAGAAATCGGACCATTTTTCCTAGAACCTTGAGGCTGAGGAGGCCCTCACAAAACTTAAAGCCACCCTCTCTAACTCACCGATCCTCGTCCCTCCAACCCCGGGGGAACCACTCCTACTCTATGTCGCCGCGACATCACAAGTAGTCAGTGCTGCCCTAGTTGTCAAACGGGCCAAGGAGGCACACACCTTGCTCGTCCAGAGGCCGATCTATTTTGTTAGCGAGGTGCTCTCAGAAACAAAGTGTCGATACCCACAGATCTAGAAACTACTATATGCTATCATCTTGACATGGCGCAAGCTCCGACACTACTTCGAGGGTCACCTGATTACTGTGGTTTCTTCTTTCCCCTTGGGAGAGATAGCCCAGAACCGGGAAGCCTCGGGTAGGGTTGCCAAATGGGCAGTCGAGCTCATGGGCGAGGCATTGTCCTATGCGCCGCGAAAACCTATCAAGTCATAGGTGTTAGCAGATTTTCTGGCCGAGTGGACTGACACACAACTCCCCCCTGCACAGCTCCAGGCGGAGCTATGGACCATGTACTTCGACGGGTCATTAATGAAAACGGGAGCAGGCGCGGGCTTGCTCTTCGTCTCACCCCTCGGGATTCACATGCGCTACGTCGTCCGACTTCATTTCCCTACGTCTAACAACATCGCCGAGTATGAGGCACTCGTCATGGGGTTGAGAATCGCCATCGAGCTCGGGGTCCGACACCTTGACGTCTGAGGCGACTCCCAACTCGTGATCGATCAGGTCATGAAGAGCTTGAGCTGCCGTGACCCCAAGATGGAAGCCTACTGCCAAGAAGTACGGCGCCTCGAGGACAAGTTTCATGGCCTCGAGCTCAACAACATCGCACGCAGGTATAATGAGGCCGCTGATGAACTAGCAAAAATCGCGTCTAGTCAAGCCACGGTTCCACCGGACGTCTTCGCGAAAGACCTTCAGCAGCCATCCGTCGACCTCAGGCCAGACGGGGGAGTCGACGGGGCATCGATCGACCCTCCACCTGAGGCAGAAGCCCCCTCGACCGGGGCTGAAGCCATGCAGGTGGAAGACTTGATGCCACCGTCTGACCTCGAGCCTGACTGGCGCGTCTCGTACCTCGAATACCTCATCCAAGGGGACCTCCCCTCGGATAAGACTGAGGCTCGACGGATCGCACGCCGGGCCAAAACTTTTGTGATCATGGGCGACAGCAGGGAGCTCTACCATCGTAGCCCTACCGGTATCCTCCAACGTTGCATCACAAAAGAGCAAGGCAGGAATCTGCTCGGCGATCTTCACTCGGGGGCTTGCGGTCACCACGCTGCACCTCGAACCCTCGTCGGAAACGCCTTTCGACAAGGATTCTATTGGCCGACCGCGGTCTCTGACGCTGTCAAGCTAGTACGCTCCTACGAGGGTTGTCAGTACTATGCGAGACAGACTCATCTTCCGGCACATGCCCTGCAAACTATCCCCATCACATGGCCATTCGCCGTTTGGGGGCTCAACCTTGTCGGACCACTAAAAAGGACAACTGGCGGCTTCACCCACTTGCTCATCGCAATCGACAAATTCTCCAAGTGGATCGAGGCCCGCCCTATCACCAGCATCAGGTCTGAGCAAGCTATACTCTTCTTCATTAACATTGTTCATCGCTTTGGGGTCCCCAACTGTATCATCACAGACAATGGCACCCAGTTCACTGGCAAAAAGTTTTTGGATTTCTGCGACAGCCACATCTGAGTGCTCTGGTCAGCCGTGGCTCATCCAAAAACAAACGGTCAGGTGGAGCGTGCCAATGGCATGGTCCTACAAGGCCTGAAGCCCAGAATCTTTGATAAACTAAATAAACATGGCAAAAGATGGGCTGCTGAGCTACCCTCGGTCCTGTGGAGCCTAAGAACAATGCCGAGTCGAGCCACGGGGTTCACTCCGTTCTTCTTAGTCTACAGGTCTGAGGCTATGCTACCAACCGATATAGAATACGGACCCCAAGGTTGAAGGCATACAACGAAAGACATAACGACACCACAAGACAGGACGACCTTGACTAGCTCGAGGAAGCCCGAGATGTGGCTCTGTTGCATTCTGCCAGGTACCAGCAGGGTCTCCGATGCTACCACGACAGACACGTCCGCAAGCATGACCTCAACGTTGGCGACTTGATGCTACGGCGGAACCAAAACACCAAGGGACGGCACAAGCTCACACCACCATGGGAAGGGCCGTACATCATCGCAGAAGTACTAAAGCCAGGCACCTACAAGCTATCCAACGAGAAGGGTGAAATCCTCACCAACGCTTAGAACATTGAACAGCTACGTCGCTTCGTTCCTTAAAAAGCCTTGAGGCTCTGTATTTTCTTTTTCGTCAATAAAGAATACAGCGATGTTCAAATTTTCGTTTCGTAATGAGGAAGGATCGACTCTGCACTCCCAGAGTCGACCCTCCCTTGGGGGCTGCAAGGGGGGAACCCCCGGTCCCCGAAAAAACTTATGCTCTTTTTTAAATTTAAGAACCGCTTCTTAGATTGACTTCGCTGAAAGAGCACCCTAAGGTTCGAAAGGGCTCTGAGTCTGGAGCATCACCTACGCCTCCGAGGCTATGGTACCTCCACTCACCCCTTATGCCTTCTAGAGGTATGCCTTCACGCTAGGAAGATCTAAACAATAGTTCCTAAAATTAAAAAAGAACATACCCCCTGTCGCTTAGATCAGGCTCTCACACGATTCACTAGGCCGCAACATCACCCTGAAGCTCGAGGGCAGTTGAGCCACGAGATCACTTATGCCTCTGAGGCTACGGTACCTCCACTCGCTCCCTTACGCCAAAGGATGCAGCTGCGTGCTAAGTAAATCATGCGAGAACACGATCCGAGCGATAAAGGGAAGAAAAGCTCGAGTAAAACTGAATCAACCACGAACCGGTTTATGTTTCGAGTTTTTAGGGCCTCCGCGGCCACCACGATCAAAATTCAAAATGCTAACTCATTACATGGGCCTTCATGCCCAGATTTGGCTCATAGGCCCTCGGTGACGAGCCTCATCTGTCCGATCCAGGTCTGTGATGAAGCCCTCGGCGACGAGCCTCATGTCAAACACAAACCCTAAACGGATGACAGCCAGCGCCCTCTTCACACCGTGATGGAGGCCATCCCGTATCTTCTCCCGGGCAAGGCGGCCCAGCACCACCATCCGGCGGACGAAGGAGTTCCCTGGAACATCTTCCCCGGTGTCGGCGTCGGGCTTGACTCCCAGGCCGTCACACACGGTGGTGATCGTGCCCTGGAGAAGTTGGGTCCTCCGGACCTCGGCTTCGAGGAGGCTCTGGAAGGAGTTGGCAGATGATTGGGCCTCTCGGTTCTCTCTCTCCAGCTCTGAAACATGACAAACAGATTAGTACCCAATGCGGGGCCTTCAACGTCGTGACTATAACAATCACACTTACCCTCGATGTGGGTCTGTAGGCCCATGACCTCATCGCGAAGCCCCCCGCACATTCGCTCGAGCCCCAGGAAGGCGCTGTCCTTATCACGGATGGCTGCCTTTAGCGCCTCGATCTCCTGCCGAGCAGACTCGAGAGCTGCGTCCTTCTCTTGGACGGCTCCCTTCAGCGTCGTGGTCTCGGCGTTGAGGGTGTCGCGCTGAAGGCTGACCTGGGAAACATCCTCCTTGAGCTCCTTCACCCGCACAGACAGGGGCTCGAGATCCCTGTGCGCCTAGGCAGCCTCCTCCCGAGCCTTGTCCAGGCCAGTGCGCATCATGGCCTCGGCTGCCCATGCCTGCGTCGCTTCTTCTTTCACCACCGCGTACGCGACGCGCAGCTCAGCCATCTCGGCGTTCCGATCGGATAGCCGTTTCTGGGCCTCCTCGACCAGGACCCGTTGTTGGGACAGCGCGCCCCACACGCCACTCTCGTCCCGAATGAAGAGCAACTTGCGGCAGGAGTACTCCTTCAGCTCCTAAATGCAATCAGAAAAGGTCACAAATCCGAGGGAAAAATACATCAAGAAAGCCGACGGGTCGATCATACCTCGGTGGCATCCCCCATACTCCGCACAGCACCGGACGCCACTCGGAGCAACCGGTCTAGGTGCCGGCGGACGCCCTCGAGGTATTCCCATCGGTGCAATTCGTCTTTGTCGCTCAGGACAAAGATGGGCTCGGCGTCGGGGTTCGTAGCGTCCCTGAACTGAAGGGACGCCCCCCCCCACCTTGGCAGCTCCGTCTCTGCCCGCGCTATCGCTAGCGCGGCAATGTCGGGCCGCGACGAGGACGACCCAGCCGGGGCGTCTCCCGGTCCCGTGGAAGGACTGGCCTCGCCCGCGGTATCCACCTCTCCAACGGCCGTCGAGACACCGGCCTGGTCCGCGACCTCACCCCCCTCGACCCCCATCGCTTGTTTCCCCTTGTCCAAGGGGATGTCGTCGAGGGGAAGGTGAGGGCGGGCACCCACGACCGCCGGCACCTCCGGAGCCGGCGCCTCGACTGACGACGGCTCCGGTACCCGCGCCTCGACCGTCGGCACCTCTGGAGCCGGCGCCTCTTCTTCCAATGTCCTCTCGCACTCGACCGCCCCACCCTCCACCATGCCCGCTGGCTCTGCCAACGGGTCTTGTTGCGGCCATGACCCCCTCGCCAGGGCCGCCTCTTGCCCCGACGTCGGCGTGACCTCCTCCATGGTCACGTCAGCACCCGCCTGCTCCGCATCGTGGACACGTGCCTTGCCCATCGCGACCGCAACGGCAGCCTCGGCCGTCCCCAATGACCTGGGCCCCGCCTCGACCGTATCAACCACCGTAGTGTCGGCTGACCCCTGCCGTTGTCGCAGGCGCCCCTTCATGGCCTCGACCTCCCGGACCCAGGCCGCATCCTGCTCCGTCGTCCGGTTGAGGACAACGGCGCTGGCTCGCAGTGACTTCACGGGGGTAGGCCCCATCGGCTCCGCCTTCCGCTTCAGCCTGCGAAGTGAGAAGAAACGTCAGCCAACGGACTTAGAGAAAGGCAGGAGAACCGAGCTGAGATACTTACCCGGAAATCAGCACCAAGTACCTCGACCCCCCGCGACCCGAGCCTCCCGGGACGGCCGATGGTGGCCTCGCGATGGCCTCACCAGTAGGCCGAGCGCTCCTGGGAGCCCCGGCCGACGCACCGCCCTGCGCCCTCTGTGCTTCCGAGGCCAGCTGGCCTCGAGTTCTCATGCCTGCCGACGCCGCTGCCGATGACGACGCCAGTACCGCCATCCCCGCCCCTGCCGGAGCTTGCGGGGCCCCGGCTGGTGCGGACATCCCCGTCGACCCCTCTCGCTGGGTCCGGGGTAAAACGGCCCCTCCCGTCGAGGGGCCCGCTTCCTTCTCCGCCTTCTTCCCCTTGGGCTCCTCGACCACGATGACCGAGGAGGACGCCCCCCTGATGGGCTCTAGCAGGGGGCGAATGTCGGGAAGGTCCCCCAGCTCGGTCGCGATCTCATACCGCGACAGGGCATCGTCGTCTTCGCCGCTGCTGCCGTCGTCCTCCCCTGAGACCGTCTCGGAAGGCAACGGCGACAGGGGGACTCCGTCGATGGTCTGCTGGCGCTGGCGCTTCTTCAACGCCTCCGCCTCTTTGGCCTTGCAGACCGCTCGCTTCTTGGCCGTCTCCTTGGTCTGCTTCTTCTAGGAAGCATGCAGGCGTCGAGCCTCCTGGGCGGGCCGGTCCTCCGGGACTAGCAGACGTGTTTCCCGCAACACCGACAAATCCTACACGCCGGCCTCGACCACATCAATGAAATCCACAGATAAACGAAAATAGCGACACCTCAACCCCAGGGTACGTACCACGAACTCGAACCCTTCGGTAGGCCTCATGGGAACCCGGTTGGCCTCCTCCACCTTGAAGTTCTCGACCATCCGGCGCGCTCGCCGGAGGACCTCCTCGAGGGCGAGGGATTCATGGGACATCCGGGTCCCCTCCAGATTTGCCTCCGGAGTCATCTGGTCCAGATGGAGACGACGCCGGCACAGCGGCATCACTCTGCGGCGATGGAAGGCCGTGGCCACCGCCGCAGCCGTCAAGCCCCGAAGGCGGAGCTGCTGCAGCGTAGCCAGCAGCGGGTCCAGGCACGTCTTCTCGGCCTCCGGCACTCCGTACGACCAGCGCTCCTCTCGAGCGGTCAGCACGCGGCCGGTGTACCTCGGCAACTGATTTTCATCATTGCAGAGGTAGAACCAACCTTCGTTGCATCCACTATTCGAAGAGATGAGGCGGGCCGGGATGTACAGATCCGCCCGACCCAACCTCACCTGCAGCATGCAGCTCCCCACTCGGGCCATGCACAGGACGCCCTTCTCCCCCGCCTTCTTGGCGAAGAGCTCGGCCTTGAAAAGGTGAAGCCACAGGTTCCACTGTGGCTCCACCCCAAGGTAGCCCTCGCAAACCGCCGCGAAGATGGTGGCCTGCACGACGGCGTTAGGGGAAAGATGGTGAAGCTCCACCCGGTAGTGGTGGAGGAGCACGTGCATGAAGACCGACGCCGGCACGCCAAACCCCCGCTCGTGGAAGCTGACGAAGCTCACCACGTACCCTTCAGGGGGCACCGGCTCCCGGTGGGCAGGGGGCGGCGCCATCCACTCCGGCTGCGACAGGCTCGTCCTCAGCCATAGCAGCCCATCCTCGACCAACTCTTCTAACCTCCTCTCCGTCACCGAGGAGGCGGCCCAGTCGTCGGCAGGAAGGATCTGGCTCTTTCCTACCATCGATGCTGTCGGAAGGGGGATGGAAGGAAAGAATGCGGTGGCGGCGGCGATACGGGTGGAGAACGCGATATGGCAAGGGTTGTCTAAGGCAGAAGATTGCAGGAACGCAAGGGACCAATGGGGAACGCAGACCCCTAGGCCTTAACTTTATATGCCCAGGCGGAATCCCAACGGCCGCGCGAGAAGGTAGGAACAGTTTCCCGCATTAAATGCGCTCACCTAACCGTTTCCTTACATCTCACAGGAGTCAGGCACATGGCCGTCTCCCACGTCGTAACCATACGCCACGTCGCCCACTACCGCGCCGATCTCGCCTCCCCAAAAAACGTGCCCGGCTAACGGAATATCCCTAGGTATGTGGAAAATGGGCCCGAAGCCCGCAACAAGTCTCAAGGGAGCGAAAGCTGGCCCTCGAACAGGGTTCGACAGCTGCCCTCAAGCAACAGAGTTAGGGATGACCTAGGGTGCGCCCGTACATGGCCAAGGGCTCGAGCCACGCTCTCGAGGCACCCCAGGACGTATTCGAGGCCGAAGGAGAAGGTCATCGTAGGAATCCCTCCAGGGGAGGCGTCGAGCCCTCGAATCCTGTCGAAGGGAATCGAGATCCACACGACCACTTCTTGGCATTTTTTAGGGCGCCTCCGGGCCACTAGCCGACCCCTAACGAACGGGGCACGGGCTCTCACTCGAATTCCCCCGCTAGCAGCTCACCGGAGATCGTCGGAACTCGTGCCCAAATGAGGGTAGTACGACGTTCTCCACCCCTCCTCCTTTTCTCGGAAAAGGAGCATGAGGGTCGCGAAAGATGGCCGGGACTCTGATCGACCTCGTGCGTGCGAGGCTCGGGGTCCCGACCACAAAAATGGGCCCGAAACCCACAATAAGTCTCGAGGGAGCGAAAGCTGGCCCTCGAACAGGGTTCAACAACTGCCCTCAAGCAACATAGTTAGGGATGACCCAGGGTGCGCCCGTACATGGCCAAGGGCTCGAGCCACGCTCTCAAGGCACCCCAGGACGTATTCGAGGCCGAAGGAGAAGGTCGTCATAGGAATCCCTCTAGGGGAGGCATCGAGCCCTCGAATCCTGTCGAAGGGAATCGAGATCCACACGACCACTTCTTGGCATCTTTGAGGGCGCCTTCGGGCCACTAGCCGACCCCTAACGAACGGGGCATGGGCTCTCACTCGAATTCCCCCGCTAGCAGCTCAAGGGAGATCGTCAGAACTCGTGCCCAAATGAGGGTAGTACGACGTTCTCCACCCCTCCTCCTTTTCTCAGAAAAGGAGCGTGAGGGTCGCGAAAGATGGCTGGGACTCTGATCGACCTCGTGCATGCGAGGCTCGGCGTCCCGACCGCAAAAATGGGCTCTAAGCCCGCAATAAGTCTCGAGGGAGCGAAAGCAGGCCCTCGAACAGGGTTCGACAGCTGCCCTCGAGCAACAGAGTTAGGGACGACCCAGGGTGCGCCCGTACATGGCCAAGGGCTCGAGCCACGCTCTCGAGGCACCCCAGGACGTATTCGAGGCCGAAGGAGAAGGTCGTCGTAGGAATCCCTCCGGGGGAGGCATCGAGCCCTCGAATCCTATCGAAGGGAATCGAGATCCACACGACCACTTCTTGGCATCTTTGAGGGCGCCTCCGGGCCACTAGCCGACCCCTAACGAATGGGGCACGGGCTCTCACTCGAATTCCCCCACTAGCAGCTCACCAGAGATCGTCGGAACTCGCACCCAAACGAGGGTAGTACGGCATTCTCCACCCATCCTCCGTTTCTTGGAAAAGGAGCGTGAGGGTCGCACAGCGAAAGACGGCCGGGACCCTGATCGACCTCGCGCGTGCGAGGCTCGGGGGCTTGACCGCAACAAATCGTTCCCCAATCAAACGCGTACAAGACCTCAGAGGAGTCTCCATACTCCACCGAGGCCTCGGGGGCTACACCCGGCGGGTGCGCTCGCGCGCCCCCACCGGAAAAAAATCACGACGCCATGACTCTAGTTCTGACCAACCTCTGGGAGAGTGATCACACACTCAACCAAAGGCTCGGGGGCTACTGTCGGTACCAATAGTACGGGGGTACCCACACCTATCGCCAAAAAACTAACACGACTGAAACCGCAATAGGAGATAGCCCGCCCCGGCTCTGACTCGTACGAGGCCCGCTCGACGGGGCGCCTCGATCGCGCCCCAGCTCCGACTCGTACGAGGCCCGCTCGATGGGGCGCCTTGACCGCGCCCCGGCTCTGACTCGTACGAGGCCCGCTCGACGGGGCGCCTCGACTGCGCCCTAGCTCCGACTCGTACGAGGCCCGCTCGATGGGGTGCCTTGACTGCGCCCCGGCTCCGACTCGTACGAGGCCCGTTCAATGGGGCGCCTCGACCACGCCCCATCCCATGCCGCAAGGTACCTCGACAGCGCTCCGACCCGCGCGAGACTCGACCGCCCGCTGGGGAGAACTTCGACTCGCGTGAGCCTAGACCGAGCACCTCGACACCTTTTCTTTACCTACCCCAGGGCAAAAGACATAGCATTCAATGCTGTTACCTACTACCACCTACCGGCATGGCTGCGGCCAAGATCAACGTGGGAACAATACCCGTGTTAGATCTCACTGTTTTACCGCCCATCCCGTGATGGGAGGTGAAAGCCGTCACTATACCCACCTTACCGCACACTGTTCACCATCAATCACCCTCGAGGGAGAATAAGACAAGGCCAGTTCTTCGCGATATCGGGGATTCGGCCTTATCCATCCGGCCTCGACCCGACCACGACGCTCGACTTAGTTCAAAGGACGATATGGCATGGCGCTCTGGGTCATTTCGCCATCTCGTCTCACACAACGTCAGGCTGCCCAGGGATGGCCGGCCATTCCCAAGGCACGTCGCTACAGTCAACTCAACAGGAATCAACAAAACACCACCTCAAGGCTCCCCCTCGACTTGGCCTCCTCTCGCCCTATAAAAGGGTAGGCCAGGGTTCGACAGGGGGGGAAGGAAGATGGAACGAAAAAACCAACCATCCGACTAGACAACAACAGACAACGAAAAGCAAGAGATCAACATCTCAAGCAACCACCTTTTTCCTCTTTTTCTCTCTTTGAGACCTGGGCTCGACACCCTCTCTCGCATGCTTGTAACCCCTACACGAGCACCTCGGTGCAAGGAAATACAAACTCCCCCCCCCCCCCCGCTAGACGTAGGGCCTTCTTTTGCCCAAACCAGGATAAACCCCCATGTGTTCTCCTTGCATCACCATCCAGGAAAGAGACATGCAGCATTTACTCGTTGGTTTAGGACCCTCGGGTCCGAGCACCGACACGCGGCTTCTTGGAAAGTGTCATTGGTGATCTATGAGACCCTAACGGGGGAAACAGGGTTTGTGTGAGGAATAAATCTCCAGCTGGATAGGAATTCGATTCGAATCGCCGTCGCTCCCGGTTAGTGAGCACTTGACTCAAGCTATGGCATCATAGTAACATTAATGGAACACTGATGGTTAAGTGAATGATGTTGGAAATGCTAAACCTGATATGGTAATCTAGATTGTTAATGATGAATCAAGTGATTGTTTTAGTAATAGGTGCTTACCTAGCTTGAATAGTTTATACTAAAAGTGATGCAAAAAGTACTTGTATAGTTTTTCATAACCACTTATGCTTTTCGCAAATGAGTCAAGCCAGTCCAACCTATAAAGCCTTGCATGATCCTTGGTGTCACCTTATTTCTGGTTTCTGACGGGTAAGTCTAGCTGAGTACCTTCTTGTACTCAGGGTTTTATCCCCACTTGTTGCAGGTAGTGATGTATCGTGGCGACTGCAAGAGTTGGTTGGCTCCTACCTTGTGGCAGAGTGTGATCATGGGCATGATCCTTCTTACTTACCTTATCTCTAATGCTTTTGTTGGAAGTCGACCATGGTACTGGCACGTATTTGAAATAAGAACACTGTTAGTTTTAAATTACTTTGCTTCCGCTACTTTTGAACTTAAGTTGTAATAACTATGTTGAACTCCGATGTAAATTGATGTACTTGTGAAATGGTTGTAACATGTGACTTGTTATATTGAATCACTACAATCTTGGCTTGTATGTTGGTTGGTTTGAAATCCCTCGTGATTTCATTGGACTACCGGAGTTATATGGGCTCAAGTGCGAGAATTTGATCATTTCGGTGATTGTTTTTGTACTTGTGCTCTTATAATTTGGACGGTTCTGTTACATGAACAAAGCGGAGGAGCGCTGGGGGGCTTGGGCGCTTGTCCTTTGGCTTTGGTTTTGAGCAGGGTAAGGCTCGTGCCGGCTGTGGATGGCCATGGGCCGTAATTCTATCTTGGTGGATAGTTTTTGCGGTGAAAATGAGGTACCCTATTTAGCTGGTACCCGATAGATGACAACCTAGTAAAGTAATGTTAAGAGATGTAGACATACATTAGGTGGCTATTAAAACAAGTGACAAGTTAATAAATACCAACAACAACTCAAGGAAGTGTTGAAGATGTGCGTTCGCGTCCTCGCTAGGCAAACCACAGAAAGGGTTTTCCTACACCATCGTGATTAGCCTAGGCCTGAGTTCAAATTTTCCATTTGCCAGTGTTGACAGCGGGCCCAATAGGCACGTTGCCAATAGCAGGGATGGAGTACTCGTGAAGTGACTTTTGGGGCATATCAGTAGTAGCGGATGGTGCGGGGTGACTGGTTCATTTGTCGGTGGAATGGCAGAACAGGAAATGGCACGAGACTGGTTCTTTCTTAGGAGTGACTCTAGATTTTTTGTGAAGTCCAATGGCAATTGAAACCAGTCTAACACTATCCTATTTTCATCCATAATAGGAGAAGACAAACGAAGTTATCCTATTATAAGCAATGGCTACTACACATGCATACTATCATGAACATGTCCTAATAGATTCTTCTAAACCAGTGCCTTGCTCGGCAACAGCGCTAGAAATGCTTGTTGGTGTTTCTTAGCGTCACTACTAGGATTTGTGTTTTCTAGCAATGGCACTAGAAACATCATGATGATATTTCTAAACACATGCAGAAATATTCCACAAGCGCATGGATATATTGTCATTCATTTATATTTTCCCAAAGGAAGGCATGGCATAAAAATCTCTAGTAGGGACATGGACAAGATAACAAGACTGTATAACAGACCAAAGTTCATAATAGGGGTAAGCCAGGATAAATATTGGATAGTGTGACACACACACTAAAGCCAATCTCAAGGATAAAGATAAAAGAAAGAATAAAGAATAAAAGAATATACCTAAACTGGAGCAAGCTTATCTTATATAGCTATGCTAAGCAAATAGTCATGCAAATACATGAGTTTCTAGGGTTAGAGATTGTAAGTTAAGATAGCTTTGGTCACTATAAACTTACTTTGGGAACTAGTGTACACCCGATCTGCCAAGCGATACCGGCCTATGGCTCTATGTCGAACCTGAACGTGGGGGATTACGGGACAAATAGGGCTGTCACTAACTGCCGCCTACCCCTCAACCATGGGGCACGAGGCAAATGAAGGTAGCCTCTAGCCCAAACACCATGTCTAAGCTATCGACTACTACTCTAGCATTGGCCACGAACATCCATCTTTATCAGGAGTCCTCTACTAGAGCATCCATCACGGGGACAGACAACGAACCCGCAAGAAAACAATGACCCAAACTAACTTAAAGTAGAACTCATCACCTCAACTTAGCTCTTGGTCTAAACATGTATGTTGTATGAAGGATTAAGCATAAAGTTCTATATGCTAAACTAATAACATAAGAACTCAGCTCTAATTCATAAGCATAACTATATTGATATATTGAGAACAAGAACATAAGGGAACTCTTCATATTATTCATACCAAGTTTGCCTTGCTCCAAATACTAAGAAATGTAAAAAGAATACAAGTGGAGAGGGAGAGAGCTCAAGTGTGGTGTGTGTTGGTGTGTGGCTCTATCTCTCTATTTATACATGTTTAAGGTCGATTTTGGCTGAGATAAAAATGGAAACCAACATGAACCGACCCTGGCATCATCAATGCACCGCCTGATGAAGATGGGCCCAAGAGGTGGTGGTAGGGTGCGACCGCACTAGGGTTGGCTCCCCTCGCCACCGTCTTCGCGTGGTCGGTTCCTAAGTTGGTCTGGGCCACTGCTATGTTGGTGCTTGGCCCAGATTTGCATGGTACATGGGCCTTTCTTCTATTTGCTTTGAGCGGGTCTGCATTACACTTTCTCTGATGGCGCACTTTGATCATATTTTCCACGTATTCCAGATATATGTCCTACAAAATACTGATTCTCCAATACATGTGGAAATGTGTCAATATAAATAACATATGTGTACAAGTTTGCTTAGTTCTCCTATTTTTGTATCTTATTTGGTGGTTGAATTTGGTCAATAAGGACTGCCAACATGTACCAGGGCCTAGTGTCTAAGGAAGTAGGATGCCTCTGACACATCAATTGATATTTGGATCTACTGCATTTATAGTTCAATAAATTGAGCACTAGGTTAATCACCTTGCATTTAGTTCAACAATAGTCATACAAAAGTAACAGATTTTAGTCCAACACATGAATTGATACTTGAATCTACTACGGTGAACTAAGCAACTTGCTAATGAACAGATAAGTACAAAATAGGTGAAAGAAGAATAGCAAGCACATTTCTTTCTCAAAGGTATGAAATCTTCCTTCATCGTCGTTGGAACCTAGCCATTTCTTCAATCTGTGGCATCTCTTCCATCTCCTATAGGTGTTCTTCATTTGTTTTAACATTAGCCTCCGCCTTTAGCTCCCAAATCTTGTTACGTAAATCCAAAAATCAAAGTATTCAGATATTTTCCATATGGGGGATCGTACCACTCATAGAACCCACAATCAAAGTTGGACTATGAAAAAACCAAATTATTATAAGTACAGCGGGATTTCAGCATTTGCAATGTGAAAATAGAATGAACTAGAAAGAAATCGAGTTACATTTGCCCTGCAGCATCTATGGTACTGATGTCCTAGGTTTCCATCACTTCACAAAATCCACCGAGGCGTCTTCAAGCCACAGTGACACAAAAGTGGTGGCTGGTATGCATAGGGGTGGTAATAGTACGATATGGGCGGCCCCCTCCCACTGTAGCCTCCTCCATTGGAAGCTGGTGTTCTTCTCGTGACGACGTCCGAGGATGGTCCCGACCACTATGAGGAGTTGGAGCTAGATGCAGCCATTAAGCAGTTAGGGTTCAAAGTGTTACACACTCTGAGTGAAGAGATCAACCCAGGTCTTGTTTATGATTTTGCCTCCCACTAAGGCACCAAAACCTCCTGGAAAACCCTCGCACTCCCACCAAGATGAAATATAGTGTCACCGGTGATTCAGGGTACTATCCGCCTGTAGAAGAATGCCTATTTTGGATCCTCTGTGCTTACATAGAGGTGTACATATGGATGACAATCAAGACCGACTGATTCAATTAACAGTTCAACAATTATGTAGTACTCATACATACTAATCTAGAGGTTTCATTAGTACATATAAACTTCATTAACATAAAAGTTTCACAAATTCTAAGAGTAATGTTGGATGTGTTGGCAGTTGCAAAGGTACTCAATTGGTTGATGCAGTCCTGAAACCCAAAGGTAGTGAACCATAGCAAAGATGACAGCATCTCCATCTATGACCACAGTGTATCTATAAAGCATGTCTACTTCTCGTCTAGTCCTGCAAAGCATAAAAATCTCTCCACAAATAGGGTCTTCAATTATTCTTATCAAATTTTGTGGTCTGAGAAGGTGATGAGCAGCAGCTTCAACAATGAACCATCGGTCCGAGTGAATGCTCCATCCCCAAAGTAGCAAACAACATCATCTGGGGTCCTGGTTCCACCCCTAGCTACCAAAAGGCAAGGTTGCTTGCATTGAAATGGCTTCTTCCCAAGTAAGACATTTGTTGCAATGAAGAAATTCCTAATATGAACAAAAGTGATACCGAACCCAAAACCAATTGCCACCAATTGCAAATAGGGGGTCATTGAATCCATCTAACCTTCATAAGGCATTGTCTACGACGATAATGCAAGGTGCACGAGGCAGGGCAAGTACATGCGATGGGTCAGAATGAAAATGAAGTAACGGGTGTGGAGAATGAAGATGAAGCAACGGGTGGGGAGAACTAATCGCTTCCTATTGGGGTTTTTTAGTTGGTCGAACCATAGCCAAGGCGTCGATAGAGGCCAAGGGGAGTTGGGGGATGGGCCAGATGATTCTAGGTTTATTGCCACATGGACGGTCTAGATTGATCGGCAGCAAGAATGGACGGTACAAGATAAATTAAACAATATCCATATTAAGCCGACCATTGTTGCGCTAATCCAATGCTATAATATGGTGATTATCAGTGATTGAACTGCTATTAGATTCTCCTAGAAGCAACCACAACCATACATGATAGTTTTTTATTTTCATTCATATTTATATAGTAAAAGAAATAAAACATTCATTGCGTAGCATTATCTATATTAGGACCTAATAAAAGTCAAGAGATCAAATTTGTGCATTAGCATTTTAGAAGTAGTATTGGAAAGAACTTGTTTTGCATTTCATATAAAAAGGTGGCATTCAAGAGATCAAATGTGCACAAATAGAATTTTTTTCTTTGATTCATTGTATATATCTAACGGAACGATATAATTTGGATGAGTATATGATTGTACTCATTCAGAAACATAATAACTAACCTAAACTATTAAAACTACTTAGAGCGAGAGGATCATGTTCGCCTCGCTCGCTTGGGAGGAGCCAAGTCAAAGTCGGAGTTGGAATCATCGGAGTCATCATCGTCGTCCTCCAACTCCTCGTCCTCGTTCTCCTCCTCCTAGTTGTAATAGAACCGCCCAAATTATAAGAGCACAAGTATAAAAACAATCACTGAAGTGATCAAATTGTCATACTTGAACCCATGTAACTCCGGTAGTCCAATGAAATCATGAGGGATTTCAAACCAACCAACATACAAGCCAAGATCGTAGTGATTCAACATAACAAGTCACATGTTACATCCATTTCACAAGTAGTTCAACATACACCGAAGTTCAACCAAGTTATTACAACTCAAGTTCAAAAGTAGCGCAAGCAAAGTAGTTTGAAACTAACAACACCCTTATTTCAAATACATGCCAGTACCAAGGTCAACTTCCAACAAAAGCATTAGAGACAAGATAACTTAGAAGGATCATGCCTATTATCTTACTCCTCCACTACGGCAGGAGTCATCCAATTCTTGCAGTAGCCATGATACTTCACAACCTGCAATAAGTGGGAATAAACCCTGAGTACGAGGGGTACTCAGCTAGACTTACCCATCATAAACCATAAATAAAGTGACACCAAGGAGTATGCAAGGCTGATATATAAGTGGAGCTTGCTTGACAACATTTTTGCATAAAAACTTAGTATATATAAGTAACCATTTATTGCTTTAATCATTAAATTAATAATCAGTACCTACCATCTACATTAGCACCTGTACTATAGCAATCACTTGATTAGGAGCAAATAGTAATAACCATATCAAGTATAATAAGGCTGTCATCATCATCATTATTGAACCATTAAATCATTTAGTGTGACTACAATGGAGATAAACCCATCAAGTTCTCACTAATCGGAAGAGACGACAACTCAAATCGAATTACAACTTAGCTGAGGGGGTATTCCTAACACTTACCCAGCAAACCCTGCTAAAGGCAACCGTAGATCACCTTTGGTACAACTTAGGAACCAACTTCATGGGTCCGATCAGTGCCACCACTCTCAGGGATTACCCTTCTACCAGGTCATTCATGACTTTTAAATCACCTGCCCTTGAACTCACGCCTACGTCTCCCTTTCGAGGCACACTTTATACTTGTCAGGTCCCTACCTGAGTTGAGCTACTCGGCTTCGCGGTCAGACACTCAGGTCTAGCCAGCTAAGTGATAGGCATGCGTTCAACATGATTAGGCAAGGCTGAATGCCTTAGTCCTTAATCAACACAGACGGGGATAGATCCACACCCAAGATCTTCACGTCTTGTTGCTTCACTATCGTCATCCCGCCCGGTCTCCTTTCATATTATTAGCACATGGTTCTTTTCTATGATAGTAAATATAGCCAACTGTAACCAGATAGATCCTATCTTGTAGGTGACAGGAAATCACCCGCCTTCTATCGATTAAAGCATGGCTAAGCTTCTATCTGACTATACTTAAATAGGATTCTAGGGATTTATGCTGGACAAGGAAGGAATATATATGCAACAAGTGTTTTCATCCAACTCCTATAACTTAATGTATCATACATCATAAGATGCTCAATTGTATTTTATAAAACATGGGGGGACTTAGAATGCTCCGGAGCTTGCCTGAGATCCAACACTTAGGTTAGTGTTTGTTAGATGACACCCGCTTGGCGAGCATCTTCCATCCTAGCACTTACTTAGTCCTTCCATCTTCATGATAGGTCCACCAAACATCGTCTTCGGGTTTGGCTCCAACATCTCATCCTTCACGTGGTGCATCTAGCATACCTAGATGAGATGCAAGATGCAAGTGCATGAATATGGAGAATGGCAATAAGTAATGCATCACATAAAATGATGAATACTGGCCCAATCTTCTGAGAGGTAACCGGTAAGTTTGATTCGATTTGTGGAGATCTCGATGTTGGCGATCCGGCTTCAAATCAGACACGATTTGAACCCTGCAACCGTTACACCACTGCTTTGTTGGTTATCAACCAAGCACAACTTGATTGACCTCGCCAAGAAGGCTTTTCCTGCAAGCAAATCGAAGAACACAAGCAAGAAGGTAAAAACACGCAATCTGAAATTGCAAATATGAATGATGTGAATATCAATAAAGGGTTCAAGAACTCGGTTCCAAAGGACTAATCGACACAGTGGAGGAGATCAAGAACAGGGGCCCTGGATCACTGTAAAAGGATTTGTCACCACAGTTACAATGAACGATTCAGTTTCTCGATGGAAAACTAAACACTAAACAAAACCCAATTGTCTAACAGTGGCGGTGGCTGTGTTTATAGTCTAAGACTCGACCTAGGGTTGGGAACGACCAGGGGTTGGGCGCCCACAACTTGGGCTCAAGGCCCGACACGATACATGGCCAATCGGCCCAAAAGACGGCGACACAGCACCCTGACAGATTCTGGACGGTGACTTGTTTCGACGATTCCTGTTGATTCCGAACATATTTTGATGTAGGACCACTTGAGTTGGCTTCCTTATCAAATAAGCTTTCCATCCATATATGGATCATCGAAAACGGAGTCCGTACGCGTCCTGGGTGACCAGTTCAAGGCAGACTGATTCTGGATTCTGAGGTGGACTCAAACTTGATTTGGGCCTCCACCTTGGTGACTCAAACCGAATAAGTTTTGGGCCTCCTTCTCGATTTGGATGCCCTTGCTGATCTCCTTGGCCTCCATGTAATTCTCCAAGCATGGTCATGACCTCATCATCCTCCCCTTCTTGATGAAAAGTCGTCCTCGGCGTCGATGTTGCTTGAATGCCATTCTGCACAACATGGAGACAAACGAGGTTGCCAAAATATTGGGAATTGACAATGTTGGAAGAAAGAATATGACCATATGTTTTGATTTGCAGCATGCCTTCTCCTACAAACATGTAGTCTCCTTGATTAAAATACACACGATCTTTGTCAATACTATCCTGCAAAAGATTAGTACTAACAAGAAACATATGCTCCCCTTCTTTGGAGTCCACTTGGGATTGTAAAGCAAAATGAGAGGAATGTGGCATGACAACATTGTTGATTTTATAGTCCTCTAAGTGATCATTATTTTGCACAACAAAAGAAGAATTCACAGTTGTACAAATATAAACTCATTATACCATATATTGTCCTTGGTTGCTATATTTGCCAAAAACATGATATGTATGTCTAGACAACCATGGAAAATCAGCATATGCATAAAGTTTTTCCTCTAAATAATTAAGATTGCAAAGAACATTAAAATCAATGTATCCTAATGTATTTAAATAAGACATCAACTTTAGCTCATAAACATCGCTAGCATTATGAATAACATGTCTATTTTCATTAGTAGTGTTCGATTCCAACATACATATAGCATGATCATTCAGTATTGGAATAATATAAATATCATCATTCAAGTCATCTTTATCACAAGGAACATCAAGCAAATCATCTTGTGACAAAGGTAAATCAAACAAAGATTCCACTAATATTTGCTCTATCATAACATGATTGGTGGAAAAATTCAGCACATCAATAGAACTCTCATCTTTTGTGAGATTAGCATCATTGGTATTACCTTGGCTCTCACTATCAGCAGAAGTAACATGTGTTGAATGTGCACATGAAACTGAGAGCACCTCATTTTCTGTCATGTCATCCCCGCTCTTTTGTGCATTATCCTGCAAAAGGTTAGGCACAATAGGAGGAATAATAGGAGATTGGTCTAGTTGATGTTCCTCATCATATGAATTAATTACAAGAGATGGATTAACAAAATTTTCTCTCATAAGAATTTTCATATCGTTCCATGTATGAGGTTTATCTGAAGAACTTAAAGACTCCCACCAAATTGATGCTAAATGTCTCAAAACACTAGATGCATTCTTAATCTTCCTCCGTTCACACATATGACAGTGTGCAAAAATATTATCTATTTTACTTTCCCACTCAATGTACTCATCAGCACCAACACCATCATAAGTAGGTGGAGAAGAAATAATAGAATGACCCGTGGAAGGAGGTGTAGCAGCAATAGTGCGTGGCTCATGCATCATTGTTGTCTCGTATCGATGAGTGTTGTAACCTGTCATTGTAGACACAAAATAGGAACAAAACAGTGAAAGTTATCCCTAATAATCTACTAAAAGAAAACAAGTGGTGGTGGTGAAAGTGGAATGCAAAATCACAAGCGGCTTATCACCGTCTTGCTTGTATTCTTACCAACGCCAAACAGGAGCCAAACCAAAGTGGCGAAGTAATCTGTTGTTGAGCGTGGGTAACAGTTGCAAGATGAACCTGTGCTGACAGAAGAATATGTGGAGCTATGGATAGGCACATAATATGACAGCAAGGATTAGCAATTAACGAATGCAGATTAGCAAATGTTCAATCCGGATCCAAAGTATAAATCACAGCTATTGGCTAAGACGTGTCGAGACGTAGCGCAATAAGGTGGAAACAAAGGACGATGGAAAGAACTCACAGAACAAGCAAATAACCCGAATTTTTCCTTTTTCTGAATTTTTCCCAGAATTTCCCAAAAGGCACTAGTAGGAATCAAACTTTTTTTTTTATTTTTGTGCTACTTTTTTATATTTTTCTCTGAACAAGGATAAAAAAAGATGCAACCACAAAAATTGGCACCTACAACTGAGGTGGGATGTGGTCTACAGAAATACAGCACATTCTCTGAAAAGCGTGCAAAAACTTTGACAATTTTTTTTCTTTATTTTCCTAAATTTTTTTGGCAATTTTGATGAAACCAAACAGGGCAAAGCCGAGTTTGGGTCGGCCTCAAATGGTGTCAAGAAGCTGCTCAAAAAATTTCAGATTTTTCTGATAAACAAGCGAAAAGTTATGCCTGTTTTACCGAAGGTATCTCAAGTTATGTTTTCCGGAAGGCACAATACGACAGTTAGGGCAAAACGTCCCTAAACTCCAACACCGATCACAAGATGGTTCCTGTGACTAACAACAGTAGGCATTCGCACCGATCACAAGATGGTTCCTGTGACTAACAGCAGTAGGTATTCGCCTGATGATGTAAGTAGGGCTGTGATGCAGGCAAAATAAGAGTGGCTGACAACCTATCTAGGGTTTGCATGGTGGCGAGAAGTTACACAAGGCGGCTAGCGGGGCAAGTCAAGTAATGTGGTGGCTTCGACTTGTTGTTTGGAAACGGTGGATGGGATAGCGGCGGAAAACAAAAATCACAACAACGGGCGATTGATCTACGACTACGAACACAATCCTAAACCAGCAACAAGACTCGACCACGGACACAAACTCAACAACGCGAATCTGAAACGAAATTGCGAAGGCACAAAGGTGATAGGACAGCGGAAATTGAAATAGTATTGGGCTTTTTGTGGACTCTAGGTAAAGAACAAATATGAATCTAAGGCAAACGAGAGTATACCTCACGGTAAACCTGAAATATCCAATACCAATTGATGAATACTGGCCCGATCTTCCGACAGGTAACCGGTAAGTTCGATTCGATTTGTGGAGATCTCGACGTTGGCGATCCGGCTTCAAATCAGACATGATTCGAACCCTGCAACCGTTACACCACTGCTCCGTTGGTTATCAACCAAGCACAACTTGATTGACCTCGCCAAGAAGGCTTTTCCTGCAAGTGAATCGAAGAACACAAGCAAGAAGGTAAAAACACGCAATCTGAAATTGCAAATATGAATGATGGGAATATCAATAAAGGGTTTAAGAACTCGGTTCCAAAGGACTAATCGACATAGTGGAGGAGATCAAGAATAGGGGCCCTGGATCACTGTAAAAGGATTTGTCACCACAGTTATAATGAACGATTCAGTTTGCACCTATAGTTATTTAAGACAACACCAGGGTATGCAGGACATATGCACCTATAGTTATTTAACTAAACATCACACAATCTAATATAAATTGATAGCAAGCATATTAGGCATGCCACACAAGTTTCACAAGGTCTTAGGTGTGTCAACTTAATCACCATTCAAGGCATGAGCCACACTTAATAATACACAAATCAAGCCACTCAACTAGAATCAGTCATTCAAGCAATTTCAGCAAATCTGGGAACATAGACAGCAGCTGAGTAAATAATTCATAACTCGAGTTCTATAAATCCAAATGACATGAAACAAGACATTCTGGAAATCTTATTAAATTGTCTACATTTCATATGTAAACATATCAGCATGATTCAGAAGTTAAACAAGTCAAAATTACACATTTACAGAATCTGGTCCTGACAAGATAGAGAGCAACCAATTCTGGGACCCCACTTTGAACAGCTGTAACTCCTAAACCACTTGGCCAAATGACACCAAATTTTAACAGCAGTTATATACATGAATTATCTACAACTTTTGTGTTCACAAGTTTCCCAGCAAACCACATTTACATGGTGTAACTCATAAAGTTCCGAGAACTGTCCAGAAACCACATTTGCAAGAAAATAAATATTAACTTATATTTCAAACTCATATCTGGACAAAACCAACTTCACCAATATGTCACACATGACTAAAGAACACCAGAAAACATGGTGCTCACCTCTAAATAATTTCTCTTAATGCATTTCTTAATTTATTTAGATATCAAGGTGTATTTATGAACATATAACAAAAGTGCACAATAAATTCTACAAAAAATACAAAAGCTTACACATGCTCCAAATAGACTACTGTACAAATTTCATACCATTTGAAAAAGCATAGTAGCCTCTATGAAAAAGGCAAATTGCTATTGCAAGTAATCATGTGAGAGTAGGATGAACCAATAACTCACCCATACAGCAACCAATGACCACGAAATTTTTACCACACATCAAACATCACATGAGTAGCATGCCATAAAAATTTCAATCGATTTGGAGCCCTACATCTGCAGCTATGAAAAAGACAAATACGACTAGCATTAAAAACCTAACTGCATAAATCTATTTTTACAGCTAAAACTTTAAACTAAAACATACCATATTGTAGATCTACTGCATATACAATTTCACAAGGATTCCAAGAAGTCCTCGTTTGCTATTTTATGAATTTCCTATGATTTACTATGCATTTTCAAAGTTTCACCAGATTTACAACAAATAGGTCCCTAGAGACACTATTCATCTGAGTCATAGAGTTCGCAAATAGACCCCTTCCCTTCTTCAAACTCCTGCACGAGGCCCTTGTCGGGATTCAACAGAGGGTGGTCGTCGGAGCTCATCATTTGCCTGCCGGGGAGACTCGTCGGCGGCGGGGAAGGGGCCGGCGAGGCACGGCGGCGCCTGGCCACACCCCCAGGTGGCCTTGGCTCGATCGGAGGCTACCGGTGATGGGCTGCTCGCGTGCACCCATGGCCACCACAGCGGCGACCTGACGCTGGGCTGCTCCGATGACTAGGGAAGGCGGGAAGTGGCGCTGTGCTCACGGCATGGCCTGGCAAAGGTGGAGGCGAGCTTGGATTGGCGGCGGTTGAGCGCAGAGGTAGAAACGCGGCGACGGCGGTAGAGCTTCATGAAAGTCCCTAGTTTGGGTTTTAGCTAATTGATGAAACCTAGGACTAACCTTTATATCTAAGTGGATGATTTAGATAAAGGTGGTCATTGAATATGAGACATGACATTGACTCATGTGACCAAGATGATGAAGACCAAGATGATGCTTGGCTCGATGGACCGGTTGTGAAGGTGAAGGGCAAGTCGAGGCTTCGAAGTGAAGGACCATGCGATGGTGAAGCTTGAGCAAGACTTGGCGCCGACGGACCGATGCAACGGTGAAGAGCAAGTGAAGTCAAGGTCGATGGATCGAGATGGACATGTGATGATATGAAGTGGATCATATCTTCTGGAAAAACAAAATGGGCTCAAGGCAAAGGTATAACCATAGGGCCATTTTGTTTTGCACTCAAGACACCATAGAGGGTGTGAGTGGTTTAGGATCGATAGCCGAACTATTAAGAGGGGAAGTCTTATCAGTTATTTGACGCATGGGTGCCACTAGGTGAATTCATGAAGTGCATTGCATGTAGGGCCTAGTGAGCTAACTGGAAAACCTTCGAAAATGTTTATGAAAATGCTAACACACGTGCACAAGGTGGTGATCACTTGTTGGTGTTGGCACATTTGCGAAGACGTTGGAGCTTAAGCGGTAGAGAGGGTTTGGGTCTCTCTCTCCCTCCCGCCGAGCTTGCGAGCGCGGGATTCAGACGTTTTTGGGAACTTGAAATGCCTATTTTCCACTACGCCGGAAGTCGGAAAAGAAACGGAGGCAAACGGAGGTCATAGAGGTGACCGGACGCTGCATCGAACGTGGTCATGGTATGACCGAATGCGTCCAGTTAGCAGTCAGGTGCGCGGTTGCTAGGGTTTGCAACCGGCGCGTCCGGTCACTCGCGGGACCAGCGCATCTGGTCATGCACCCAGAAGGAACTGAGGTTCGTAGAGGACGATCGGACGCAGGGCATGTCCGATCACACATGATCGGATGCGTCCGATCGTTGAAGGAGCTTACTGGACTCTAACCGGACGCGGGCACTGTCGCGTCCGGTCATCGCAAGGAGCGCGTCCGGTCGTTGCGTCGTAGGCGCGTGGGTCTATGCGATCGACGCATCCGGTCGTTCGACAGGCGCGTCCGGTCGTTGCCCGGGGCACGTTCGGTCATCGGGACCAGCGCGTCCGGTTGTTATGAGAAGCGCGTCCGGTCATTGGTTTGACCGTTGGGGTCAGTGACCGTTGGAGGACCGGACGTGGTTGAGCGCGTCCGGTCAGTTATGACCGGCGCGTTCGGTCATCCCGAAAAGACCCAGTGAAGGGGTATAACAGCTCTATTCGGATGGGATGCTTATAAATACTTGTTGGCCAGCCCTTGGGGAGGTGACTCGTGATTTCTAACATTCTTGTACATCCTTTGAGCTAGAGCTTCTCCTCCCACTCATCTCCCTTGCTTGATTGCAAATCAAAAGTGAGATTGAGTGATCCCAAAGTGCATTGCATAGCTTGAGGGCATCTAGTGGCACTTGTGGGTGGTTTAGCTGGTGAATTTCTTGTTACTCTTGGAGAGTACCGCTCCTAGCCGGCTTGGAGATTGTTGGAGGCATTGGCAAGAGAAGGTGATTGTTCTTGGCCACCTCCGGTTGATTGTAAGAGGTTCTTGTGCTTTCCTCGGCGGGACGCCAAAAGCAACTCTACTACATTGCGCGTGTCATTGAGTTACCTCACTTGAGAGTGGTGTCTTGCGGTGCCTTGTGGGGCGTTCCTTGAGGGGCAAGTGACTTGAGGGTCACACCGAGGAACCATCTAAGTGTTGGTCGACACAACCGGTGACGTAGCTTGTCGGTGCACAAGTGAACACCAGGTGAACAAAAATATTGTGTCTCTTGTCTCCCGGTGATTGGTCTTCATATTGTGTTGTTGTCAATATTGATTGGTTGTATATCATCTTGGTGATTGGCAACATCTTCACTCCACCGTCGGTATAAGATTCACAATCCTATCTCTTGCTTTTACATTTACTAGATTATCTTGTGTAGCTCTAGTGGTAGCCTTTGCTAGTAGTTGTTAGCTTGCTCTCTAGTGTAAGATTAGTGACATAGCCCTTGTGTGAACTAGAGATCATAATTTACTAGACATGTGGATAGGAGGCTTGCATCACAACCGTAGGCTAAGCAAAACTCGCTTTGCGCCGTTTGTTATTCTAACAAGTTTGTTTAGTGATTCTTGTAGAAATTTTTATAGGCTATTCACCCCCCCTCTAGCCATCTAGGACCTTACAAGTGGTATCGGAGCCATGGTCACCATTTTAATCAAGGCTTAACATCCTTCGGTGTGAAAAATGGCTCAAATTGTGTTAAATCATGTTGGGGGCAAGCCACCGTTCTTTGATGGTGTTAGTTCTTTTGCTCATTGGAAGAGAAAGATGACAATGTACCTTGGTTCTATTCATGAGAGAGTTTTGCAAGTCACCGAGAATGACTTTGCTATCATTGATCCCGATCATCTCACCGATGAAGATAGAGCAAATAGAACATGCAATAGAATGGCTCTCAATACACTTTACCATGGTATTGACACAAAAGTATTTGAGGGCATCAAGGACTTAGAATTGGCATATGAAGTATGGACAAGGTTGAGTGAAACATATGAGGGCACTAAGGTTGTGAAGAGTGCCAAGCTATATGGGCTCAAGAGTGAGTTTGAGAACTTCAAGATGAAAGAAGAAGAAACAATCTTAGAGATGTTTCATAGATTGCAAGTAATTGTGAATGATCTCAAGAGCTTAGGGCACAAGACACAAGACCAAGATTTTTGCCACAAGTTCTTGTTGAGCTTACCAAGAAAATTCAAAAAGTTGATCATGATGCTACAGAGAGATGGGCTTGAAACAATGAAGCCTAATGATTTGCTTGGAGAGGTATTAACATATGATAAGTATGATCAAGATGTTGATGAGAAGGAGAAGGAGGAAGAAAAGAAGAAGAAGACCATGGCGTTCAAGGCCATCTCCTCCAAGGGCAAAGCTACCATCATTGAAGAAGAAGAATACAATAGTAAAGATGAAGATTATAAAATTGATGATGAGGCATTTGCTTTTGTAGTCAAGAAAATGGGTCACATGTTCATTAAGAGAAGAGGCTTCAAAAAGAGAAATGACCATTTCAAGAGCAATGAGCAACAAAGGAAGTGCTTCAATTGTGATAGCACCGAACATCTTCAAGCCAAATGTCCCTATGACAAGAAGAAGAAGAACAAGAGGGGCAAGTTTGAGAATAAAAAGAGAGAAGCAAAGATGACTTTCAAGAAGGGCAAGAACGGAGCCTATGTGGTCACTTGGGAAAGTGATGATGATGATGAAGAAGAAGAATCATCCAACAAGGCTTTTGCTTCCATTGCTATCAACAAGAAGCCTTCACTATTTGATTCATCCTCTTCGTGCTTCATGGCCAAAGAAGCTAAGGTATTATATGATGAGAGTGATGATGAAAGTGAAATGGAATATGTTCATGATAGTGATAATGATAATAATAATAATGATAATGAAAATGATGATGATGAACCAACTAAAGAACAACTATATGACTTGATGCAACAAACTAGAGACATAGCTATTGCCAAGAACAAGGAGTGTAAGAAGCTTTCAATGAAAGTAGCAATACTTGAGAAAGTTTTAGGTGAGCTTAAGACCACTCATGAGAGTCTAGTGGAAGACCATGAGGATCTTGGTAAAGCTCATTCCAAGCTTGAAAAAGCTCACTCATTGCTACTTGAGCAACAAGCAAAGAAGGAGGTTGTTGTATCATGTGATATAGGTGTTACATGTGATATAATTGATGAATCTTTTTATAAACCTATCATCATGTCAAATGCTAACCCTTCTTGTAGCTCTTCATCCACCACCACCAACTCTACCTCCACTACTAGTGATGGTTTCACTTGTGATGCCTCACTAATGGTTGAGAATGAGACTCTCAAGAGAGAGGTGGATGAGCTCACTCACGCCCTAGGCAAGGCCTATGGTGGTGAGGCCCGCTTGCTTAAGTGCTTGGGTAGCCAAAGGTTCTCTCTTAACAAAGAGGGATTGGGTTATACCCCCAAGAAAGGTAAGTCGGCCTTTGCAACTCCAAAGCCTAGCTTTGTGAAGGGCAATGGTCGGTTTTGCAATAGATGCAAGCAAGTTGGGCACTTAGAGCATAATTGCAATAAAAAGAATCAAAGCAAGAAATTTGCTAATGCTATACCTTTTGATTCTTGCTATGTGCTTACCAAGAGTGTGAAGGGTGTGCAAGCTAACTTTATTGGTACACCCATTGTTGGCCCAAAGAAGAAGGCTATTTGGGTACCAAAGAGCTTAGTTACTAACCTACAAGGACCCAAGCAAAAATGGGTACCTAAGCTTCATTGATTTGCTTGTAGGTCAATTACAAAGCCGGAGGAAGGCATTGGATTATTGATAGTGGGTGCACTCAACACATGACCGGTACATCAAGAATGTTTGACTCAATCAATGACAATAATAGTGGTGTTGATTCTATCACATTTGGCAATAACAAGAAAGGCAAGGTTATTGGCTTGGGCAAGATTGCAATATCAAATGACTTGAGTATCTCCAATGTGTTGCTAGTTGAAAGCTTGGATTTCAATCTTCTATCCGTGGCATAAATATGTGATCTTGGTTTAAAATGTATTTTTGGGGTTGATTGTAACAGAACCGTCCAAATTATAAGAGCACAAGTACAAAAACAATCACTGAAGTGATCAAATTCTCGCATTTGAGCCCATATAACTCCGGTAGTCCAATAAAATCATGAGGGATTTCAAACCAACCAACATACAAGCCAAGATCATAGTGATTCAACATAACAAGTCACATGTTACAACCATTTCATAAGTAATTCAATATACATCAGAGTTCAACATAGTTATTACAACTTAAGTTTAAAAGTAGCGGAAGCAAAGTAATTTGAAACATACATTATTCTTATTTCAAATACATGCCAGTACCACGGTCGACTTCCAACAAAAGCATTAGAGATAAGGTATATAAGAAGGATCATGCTCGTGATCACACTCCGCCACTACGGCAAGAGTCAACCAACTCTTGCAGTCGCCATGATACATCGTAACCTGCAACAAGTGGGGATAAAACCCTGAGTACAAGAAGGTACTCAGCTAGACTTACCCGTCAGAAACCAGAAATAAGGTGACACCAAGGATCATGCAAGGCTGATATAAAGTGGGGCTAGCTTGACAACATTTTGCGTAAAAGCTTAATATAGATAAGTAATCATTAATGCTTAAGCATCAAGTTAATTATCATTAACCTGTCATCTATATTAGAACCTGTACTAGAGCACTCACTTTATTAGGAGCAAACAATATTAACCATAGCAGGTATAAATTGAGGCAACCGTTCCATCGTGATCCAATTAACCATCCATTCAATTTAATGGAATCTACGTTGCCGCTGCTCAAGTCAAGTGCTCACTAACCGGGAGCGACGACGATTCGAATTGAATTCCTATCCAGCTGGAGCGGTATTTCTAACACTCACCGCGCAGGCCCCTGCCAGGGTCGCACAAGCCACCTTTTCATATGATTCAGGAATCGCGGGTCCGAATGATGTCGTGACCCCAAGGGCGACACTCTGCCAGGTGATAGGGACTCTAACCCCCCCTTGGTCTCACGCCAATGTCCCCAAGCACATCCTTTCTCTCCTCCAAGAAGCAACCTACCATTCGATTCCCGGCCTGAATCACATTACTCGGTTTCGCGGTCAGAATGGCTTATCCGGCCAACTAAGTGTTAGACTGCGTTCAACATGACTCAAGGACGTATAGTGAATCGGTCCTTAAACGACTCAGACGGGGATAGATTCACACCCAAGACCTCCATGCCTTGTCGCTTCACTATCATCATCCCGCCCGGTCTCATTTCATTTTATTAACACATGGTTCCTTTCCACGATAGCAAATATAGCCAACCATGCCATATATGAATATCCCTATATCTCGCAGGTGACAGGAAATCACCTGACTTCTACCGCTTAAAGCAGAGCTAAGCATCTACTCGATCCTAGTCTACGTAGGATTCAGGGATTCATATATCTGGACAAGGAATGATATAATGCAGCAAGAGTTTCCAACCAACTCCTATCACTTAATGCAACAATACTTATAACATATATAGAATTAATTGCTTTGAAGATAGGAGGCTTATAATGCTCCGGGGCTTGCCTGGGATCCGACTCAAGTTAGAGTATGTCAGATAAAACCCGCTTGGCGAGCAACCTCCAAACTACTACTTGTCCGGTCCTTCTATCTTCGGGTTTAGATCCACCAAACACCGCCTTCGGGTTTGGCTCCACATCAGGTCCTTCACGTGCTTCAGCTAGCGTACCTAAATGAGGTGCAATAATGCATACGTATGAATGCATAGAAGTACAATAAACAAAGTAATCATGCAAGCATACCAAAGTTCACATAAACACCTGGAGCTAATTAACTTAATCCTCATTAAGACATAACATAGAAGAGGGCAAGCACATCAATCAAGAAACAAGTCTCACCAGATCACAGGGTACCACCCAAGTATCATCAAAGATATGAGTCACCCTTCAACACACTAGCATGGCAAAGTTAATCAAAGCACTAGACTAGAATTTGCCACTTTCTGGGCATCAGAACAACAGCTAAGTAATTTAATCATAACAAGAGATATACAAAACCAAATGACTTGCAAGAAGACATTATGGAAACCTTATGAAATTATCTACATTTCATTTATAATCATCACAGCATGATTCCAAAGTTTAATATGTTGAATTTACACAAACACAGAAACTGGTCTAACAAGACAGAGAGCAAGCAATTCTGTACCCCAACTTTAAACAGCTATAACTCCTAAACCACATGGCCAAATACCACAAAATTTTAACAGCAGCTAGATACATAAATTATCTACAACTTTTGGATAAATAAGTTTCACAACAAAGCACATTATCATGAAGAACTTTGCTAAGTTACCAGATCTGTCCAGAAACCTCATTTGCAAGAATTAATTATTAACTTATGTTGCAAACATATAATTAGACAAAACCAACTTTACCAACATTTCACACATGACTAATGAACACCAGAAAACTTAGTGTCCATTTCTAAATAAATTCTTTTAATGCCTTTTCTTAATTTATTTAAATCATTAGGTGGAATTATGAACACATATCAAAAGTGCACAATAAATTCTACCAAAATTACAGTGGTCTACAAATGCTACCAAAAGTCTACTGTCCAAATTTCAAGCCATTTGGACAAGTATATCAACCTCTATGAAAAAGACAAATAGCTATTGCAATAAATCATGTGAGAGCAAGTTAAACCTAAAACTCAATATTTTCTATGAACACAAGGCCATATTATGAATCAATATGATAGAGAAACATCATACTAAGGTAATGGAACAACATTTTCTATTTTATCATTTATATATTATTTATAAGCTATTTATCAATCTATAAACAAGTTGAATCAATAACATGAGCATACAGTAAGCAATGACCATGAACTTTATACCACAGTACATCCATAGCATGGAAAGACTACCATAAAAGTTTCACATCATTTGGAGCAACACAACTCAAGATATAAAATGACAAGTAATAAAATGTAATTTTCCTTATTTAACAAGGTCAAATCAAAACCCTAAGAAAACAGTGAACAACTAGGGTGTTTAATATTTTTCCTAGCAAGTACATGTCACTACAAAATTAACAAAACAAGAATCGCTATTTTTGGAGTTCTAAAACTCTAGATCTTGCTCTGGTTAAGTTTAAAGGCATTTTTAGAGTATTTTTAAAACTTAAATAAAGACATTAGAAAATACCTACAAACATGTAATATATTATGACTCCACTGCATAGATCTCTTCTCAAGGTTTCTAAAAAGTCCTCATTTACTATTTTTGGACTTTTCTATCCTGAGATATAGATTTTCAAAGATTAACATGAAATTGAAATTCAAAATTGGAATTAAAACCACCCTAACCTAATTCGCTAGGCACACCCGAAAACATACCCAAAACAGCCACTCCTTAAACCGACAAGTGGGACCCTTCGCCCAACCGGGCCCGCCTGTCATACAAGAGAGAGGCACAGGGGAGGGAAAACCGGTCTTCATCTTCTACCTCCGTCGGCCGAATAGAGGAGGCGGCTCGGCCGATCGGTCTCCGGCGAGGAGGTCACTGGCGGCGGCGACTAAGGGTGGCAGGAGCTCCAACGTGCCCTTGCGCACCCATAGAGCTACACGGCTCGGCCCGCGGTGGTCCCCAACGTTGTGGCCACCGGAGCAGGCGGCGGCGGCGGCGGCCCAATGGCAGCGGCCTCCGGTGAAGGTCAAGGCCGGGGAGGAGGTGCCGCGCGTGCGGCTTGGCGTGGCGAATGTGGTGCGGTGGTCCGTTCGGGCGGAGGAAGGCTGGAGATAGAGCGACAACGGTGGCCATGGAGCTCCGCCGGCCGACCATGGCGGCTGCATGCTCCGGTGACGAAGGAAGGTGGAGGGAAAAAGCGCTCTAGGCTCGCGGGAATGTGGAGCAGGCTCTAGTGGTGCTGCTGAGGGCTCCAGGGGGATACGAGGATAGGCTTGGTGGAGGAACGACAGTGGTCGGCCATGGCGGTCATCACGGCATGCGCGCGAACAGGATGGCGAGGCAGAGGGAGGGCAGTGAGGGCGAGTGGAAAGCTCGGAATGGAGCTCGGCGAGTGCCCTGGTGCTCCCCCATCGAACAAAGCGCAAGGTCACACGTCAGAGAAGAGGACGCACGGCGCCCATGGTGGAGGCTCTCGGGTGCATGGCCGCCACGCCCTTGGACACGCGTCGGCCTTTGCGGCATTTCAACGAACACCTGGCGAGTGACGGTGTGGGTGAAGTGGAGCACTGATTTGGGCCGTCTACAGGCCGAATTAGGTCATGGGCCCAAAAGCTAAATTGAAGCCCACATAACCCTCTACAAAACTTGTTTAAGGGTCATGGTCATTAGGGAAAAGGATTAATGGGTAATTAAGCACCAAAGTGGTTGTGTCAGCGTGTTGACAGCGATCGACAAACTCCAAAAATTGATGGCCAAACTGACGTCAAACTGATGCCATCTTGTTGCATGCTCTTCCCCACAATGTATGCTCCAACTTTTATAAAAGGACCAACTCAAGTTACTTAGTAAATTTTGGAGAACGTGGCATGTCAACATGTCAAGGCCAATTAGTGATAAAAACAACTTTTTGCTATTTTGGAAGCTCTTATTGAAGGCCCAACTAAGCTCCATTTTGAGTGACACTTGATCCATGGTTTCCATCATGAAAAGTACTACAACTCATATTAAGGAACCTAATTGAGCCACCATATGAAATTGGAGGATAAAATGTTGCCAACTTGTCAACTTTCTGCTGTTCACTCGAGGACTTAGAATATTTTTCTAAGTGCTGAAAACAGCAGCTGATTCCACATTGTGATCTCTATTTGACTAGATTAGAGGTCAAACTAGCTCTTGACCATTAAACAAAGTTTGTTCTACACAAGCTGAGCTACAAATTTCGTTTAAGGTCAAACCTCATAACTGGTACAGAAGTCAAACTTTCACTTTGGTCAAAGCATCAACTCGATAAAGCCAAAACTATGGTTTTAGGCCAATCGACGCAATTTCTTGACATTTGCTCAACATGAACCCTTCATGACTTTTGTTGTAGAGTTTATCTAGAGTCATTTGGGCAAGTTTGCATGGTTTGGCTGATGATCTACAATTCCATTCACTTAATGATGCAAGTTCCAATAGGAATGGAACTTATCATTTCATGTGACTTTTTGATTCCAAACTCCATGAAACTTTTCCAGGGCTTAATATAGATAGTTATTGAGGTGAGACATGTGAAGATACCTTGATAGCAACACCCAAGCATATATCTTTTAATCGAGCCTATATGTAAGCAAGGGTGCAATATCCAAGTTTAGATTAGGGTTTATTTCTATAGGTTTGACTTGGCATCGTCATCTCCACTAATTTATCGTGTTTGGGCTCAAACCCACTGCTTAGTGAGTGACAAACACCTGGGGTGTTACAGCCCTCCCCCCTTAAAAGAATCGTGTCCCGAGATTCGGAATGGAAGACCTTTTTAAGGAAGAGAGGCACATTATCTTGTTCCCAACATTTGCTATAGCTTTCAGCTACAAAGCTTCAACATCGGTGAACAATTTGGTCAAGGTACTTTCTGATACTTACTCTTCATGGTAAAATTTGTCTGAAGAATTTCCTTCATTGACTTCCATGAAGCATTGTTACTTTGGGAGGAATCCAAGATAGCATGTACTGCATTCTCAGTGTACGGAGATCATTTGGTCCATGAGTGAACCACTCCCAAGTATCTGATTCTTTAGTGAACACAACATAGTCCGTATGAACTTGACACTAGATTGAAATATTCAGAAGTATGCTCGTTGAAATGACTCTATGTTCACACGGTTTTGAAAAGCAGTTCTCTACCAAAATGGCTTGAGCGCAACCTTCCAAATGGGGTGAGATCATAGATGACAAACATCCTCTGAGGTTATAGGATACTGACTAACCAATAGACAAGGTCTATGTTGGTCGTAAATGTTTATTCATTTAAACACCAACTAATGGAAAACTACTTGCAGCTCCATGTGTGTAGTTCTCTTTCTCTGATGACAACACTGTATTATCTGAGTCTATCGAGGGGTTAGTGAATGTGATAGCTGACTCTGTTGGCTTCATATTTCTACCAACAGCTATCTAAAAGATTCTTTTATCTAATGGCAACAGTTATCTAGGTTAAATCAGATGCAACCTCTTAGGTAAAAACATTTATAAGGTACTAAAGTATGCCTTCTTAGGAAGATTAGTACCAAAGCAAAATGTAGTGAGGCCTTAAGGACAACAAAAGTTGTAATATTTACTAAACCACGGGAAGTAGTCTACCACCAAGCGATTGAGTAAAATTTTTCCTTCGTGACTTAGTTGTACTGTAAGTTGAGTTGACTTGCAGCATAACAACTTTGTCAGGCCAACTTTCACCTTGAGGCTTCCTTTTTAGGATCAAACAGTAGCTCGAAGACAGGAAATCTGTTGTTTGACACTTTTCAAATTGCTATCGAATATTCCTCAACACTTTGTCCAATAAAGTTATGAACAAACTGTTTGTGGCACCCAAGGACACAAGGATGTTGATCGAAACTAGGGCATATTTACTCTAATTCTTCACTTTAGTTGATAGAACACTTTGCACTATCTGTGTGATTGTCCAAGATGGAATTGACTTCGTCACAATGGCTCTGGAAGATAGAGTATCGCTCAAGTTGTTGGCTAGTTGATCAACTTCTTGTTGGTTATTCCTTTGTAAGACATAGCCTTCGTAGCTACCAAGGAGTCGTTACCTAGCTGGAGATTAATGTTCCTATTGGTAACTAATTAGTTGTCTCTCAACACTAAAAGTTCCAAATCTTCACTCCTGATCACAATAATTGTGGTTGATACAACGCAGATGGTTGCTATCGAAGTCAGCAGATAAGGAGTCATCAGTATTGGGACAACTAAGTAGAGTCACTTGTCTACCACCTATTGTAGTTTGTTAAAGTTTATGTCAGTGACCTGTTCTTCAAAGGTTATCCTCTTAGCAACTTCAGGAGGAAGCTCTACTACTTTTGGTCCAATATAAGGGTCTTTTGATAAGATATGGGAAGACAACCAAGGAAGAAGGTCACGTGAAAATCACATCAGTGTTGTTCTGCAATGGATTACAATTAGAAACCATGATACCAGCGCGTGCCGAGCAGCACAACCTTGTGTGTGCACCCACAGGAGGCCCTCGGTTTCGTCGCGACACCATTAGTTGCTACTCCCAACACTATTACTGAACATGCACCCGATGAGGAATTTCAACTGACATAGATTGGGTTGTCAAGGTAGATGAATGAATTTGCAAGCACACGATTTAGAGGCCATAGCAGAGAGACATTGCGTCACACTAGCTAACCTTTGGGAGAGGTAACCGGAAGGTCCAACATGGATTTAGGTACGGTCTCCACAACTGGCAACGTACGAACCATGGTCAAAGGCTAGCGTTGATGAGAGTTAACTTGGTAGGTCAGTCGACAAGGGTCTTCACAAAAAGGGTTGCAAAACATCCACGACTTATGCAAACATATCAGAGAACTAAACTTTGTGTTTTCGGTTAAGCAAAGGCATGGATACAAACATTCAAGGCAAGCAACCATGGCTACAGGATCAGACTCCTAAGAGAGAACCTAACTAGAGACGACAACCATGCGATTACATAACATGAACGTTGTTCTTAGGATAAAGTTATTCGACACTCGTATGCTCACCGAGGACAAACAAGGTGACAACTATGGCACTAAATAAATAACAAGCATACATACAAACATCACAATCAAGCATTAGAGAGATCCAATCCAATTAGCTTAAGCAATCATTACTAAGCACCAGGCTCACCCAAAATAAACATTTATCTAAAACAAGAACTAACTACGAGTTTAGCCTAAGACAAACGCTAGCTAAGGTAGCCAACTTAGCATGTGCATAGAATCTGGATAGCAGCATAGTAACTACTTGTTCCCACCATAACTGAGGTTGTAGACATCCCACAAAGGTGATCCTAGACTTTCCAGAAAGCTTAGGAAGATGACTACACTTTAGTTATTCACACCAAAAGCTAATTCATAGATTAACATGACCAAAAATGCTAATGTTTTAGATCTATACCAATATGGACAGAAAACTGACAAGAACTTCAAAAATGCGTAACTGAAGTTCTAGGGACCCAACAAGGCTGATCCTTAACTTTATGTAAAGCTTATTAAGTTGTCTATAACTTTCTTATTATCATTTTAAGATGATTCTACAGCTAACAAGGCCAAACAAGACAAAGAAGACATCTCTACCCAGATTTGCACAGATTCTGTCATTCCACTTTACAAGCTCATAAGTAGAGATTTAGAGCACCCCAATTAGTGCTACAGGACAGTATGGAAAGCTTAGAAAAAGTAATACACTTCTTATATTATCTCCAAGACATGATTCCATATGCACACAGGTCAACAAACCAAACATTCAGATCTAATCAGAGCATAAGCAAAACCTGACAGTAAACTTCTAAAATTCATAACTCCCAAACCATAAGGCCTAGTGTCATGAAATTTTTGGACAAGCTAGATGTGTAAGTTAGCTATAATTTTGGTATTCTCCATAACTACAGAAAACACCATTATGAGCACGAAAGAATCACTACAACAGGGGTGAGAGGAGTATAGCTATGCATAAAGCAACAATCATGAAGATGCATGCTTCGTCCTATTCATCCTCACCAGATTGCCAACCTAAGGTGGCGATCACGTTCTATGTCGGTGGCATAACACGCACTCTCTCAATATATAGCTAGTCGTCAGCTACATTCGACTTACGCATTCGTGGTTAGCGTATCTGCAGAAAAGTTTCATTGCAGCCCAACATTTCCCAATATAGCACACAATGAAAGCAGAGAAGTAAAATTCTAAGTACTCCCATGTACATATACCCCTATATATATACATGTAGCACCAAAACTACCCGAATCTTCGATCACCCACAATTAAGTACCTTCATATATACATGCTTGTAACATGTAAATAATCCAGTAACCAAAACTAGCTCTCCCCTAGACCGTGGGTTGTACGGTCATGCTCTCACAACTCACACTTACCTGAACGTAGGTGCGACGTTGCATAAAAGTAAACTTAACAACATATATGGCTATTTCATATATGAAGGCTACCTCTAATCTGACACACTAGGTAGCATAGTGTGGGAGAGTTATCACACATACATACCTTGGCCTGGGCGTAGATGCATAATGAAAAACCCCCAAGTTAGTACTTATATAAGCCACCTAATAATCCTTATATGGGCATAAGGAAATTGACCACTGGCATACATAGATTTAGAATTTAGTTTTCACAAACCTATATATAGCTATAAGTTGATAAAACTGATTTTATAAAACAAATCTTTTGTTTTAAATACACATACGACAAGTTTAATGTTGAATCTTGCTCCGATACCAGCTATAACAGAACCGTCCAAATCATAAGAGCACAAGTATAAAAACAATCACCGAAGTGATCAAATTCTCGCACTTGAGCCCATATAACTCCGGTAGTCCAATAAAATCACGAGGGATTTCAAACCAACCAACATACAAGCCAAGATCGTAGTGATTCAACATAACAAGTCACATGTTACAACCATTTCATAAGTAATTCAATATACATCGGAGTTCAACATAGTTATTACAACTTAAGTTTAAAAGTAGCGGAAGCAAAGTAATTTGAAACATACATTATTCTTATTTCAAATACATGCCAGTACCACGGTCGACTTCCAACAAAAGCATTAGAGATAAGGTAAATAAGAAGGATCATGCCCGTGATCACACTCCGCCACTACGGCAGGAGTCAACCAACTCTTGCAGTCGCCATGATACATCATAACCTGCAACAAGTGGGGATAAAACCCTGAGTACAAGAAGGTACTCAGCTAGACTTACCCGTTAGAAACTAGAAATAAGGTGACACCAAGGATGTAACGGAACCGTCCAAATTATAAGAGCACAAGTACAAAAACAATCACCGAAATGACCAAATTCTCGCACTTGATCCCATATAACTCCGGTAGTCCAATGAAATCACGAGAGATTTCAAACCAACCAACATACAAGCCAAGATCGTAGTGATTCAACATAACAAGTCACATGTTACAACCATTTCGCAAGTAATTCAATATACATCGGAGTTCAACATAGTTATTAATTTACATTGAAAAGTAGCGGAAGCAAAGTAATTTGAAACTAACATTAATCTTATTTCAAATACATGCCAGTACCACAGTCGACTTCCAACAAAAGCATTAGAGATAAGGTAGCTCAGAAGGATCATGCCCATGATCACACTCCGCCTCTATGGCAGGAGCCAACTAACTCTTGCAGTCGTCGTGATACATCGCAACCTGCAACAAGTGGGGATAAAACCCTGAGTACGAGAAGGTACTCAGCTAGACTTACCCGTCAGAAACCAGAAATAAGGTGACACCAAGGATCATGCAAGGCTGATATGAAGTGGGGCTAGCTTGACAACATTTTGCATAAAAGCTTAATATAGATGATTAATCATTAATGCTTAAGCATCAAGTTAATTATCATTAACCTATCATCTATATTAGAACCTGTACTAGAGCACTCACTTTATTAGGAGCAAACAATATTAACCATAGCAGGTATAAATTGAGGCAACCTTTCCATCGTGATCCAATTAACCATCAGTTTAATTTAATTGAATCTACGTTGCCGCTGCTCAAGTCAAGTGCTCACTAACCGGGAGCGACGGCGATTCGAATCGAATTCCTATCCAGCTGGAGGGGTATTTCTAACACTCACCGAGTCACGCCTGGCGAGGGCTGCTCAGGTCACCTTTGGTACAGTTCAGGAGCCATGGGTCCGAATGATGTCGCGACCCCAAGGGCGACACTCTGCCAGGTGATAGGGACTCTAACCCCCCCTTGGTCTCACGCCAATGTCCCCAAGCACATCCTTTCTCTCCTCCAAGAAGCAACCTACCATTCGATTCCCGGCCTGAACTGTATTACTCGGATTCGCGGTCGGAACGACTTATCCGGCCAACTAAGTGTTAGACTGCGTTCAACATGACTCAAGGACGTACAGCGAATCGGTCCTTAAACGACTCAGACGGGGATAGATCCACACCCAAGACCTCCATGCCTTGTCGCTTCACTATCATCATCCCGCCCGGTCTCATTTCATTTTATTAACACATGGTTCCTTTTCACGATAGCAAATATAGCCAACCGTGCCATATATGAATATCCCTATATCTCGCAGGTGACAGGAAATCACCTGACTTCTACCGCTTAAAGCAGGGCTAAGCATCTACTCGATCCTAGTCTATGTAGGATTCAAGGATTCATATATCTGGACAAGGAATGATATAATGCAGCAAGGTTTTCAACCAACTCCTACCACTTAATGCAACAATACTTATAACATATATAGAATTAATTGCTTTGAAGGTAGGAGGCTTATAATGCTCCGGGGCTTGCCTGGGATCCGACTCAAGTTAGAGTATGTCAGATGAATTCACTTGGCGAGCATCCTCCCATCTAGCACTTGCCCGATCCTTCTATCTTCGGGATGGATCCACCAAACACATCGGGTTTGGCTCCACATCAGGTCCTTCACGTGCTTCAGCTAGCGTACCTAAATGAGGTGCAATAATGCATATGTATGAATGCATAGAAGTGCAATAAACAAAGTAATCATGCAAGCATACCAAAGTTCACATAAACCCTAGAGTTAATTAACTTAATCCTTATTAGGGCATACAAAGAAGATTGCAAGCACATCAATCAAGAAACAAGTCTCACAAGATTACAGGGTACCACCCAAGTATCATCAAAGATATGAGTCACCCTTCAATACCCAAGCATGATAAAGTTAATCAAAGCACTTAGAACAATAATCTGCTACTTTCTGGACATACATACAGTAGCTCAGTAAATCAATCATAACTGGAGATATCTAAATCCAAATGACTTGCAAGAAGACATTATGGAAAGCTTATGAAATTATCTATATTTCATTTATAATCATCACAGCATTATTCTAAAGTTTAACATGTCGAATTTACATAAACACAGCAACTGGTCTAACAAGACAGAGAGCAAGCAATTCTGTAACCCAACTTTAAACAGCTATAACTCCTAAACCACATGACCAAATGCCACCAAATTTTAACAGTAGCTAGATATATAAATTATCTACAACTTTTGTATAAACAAGTTTCACAATAAAACACATTATCATGAAGACTTTGCTAAGTTTCCAGATCTGTCCAGAAACCTCATTTGCGAGAAATAATTATTAACTTATGTTGCAAACATATAATTGGACAAAACCAACTTTACCAACATGTCACACATGACTAATGAACACCAGAAAACATAGTGTCCATTCCTAAATAAATTCTTTTAATACATTTTCTTAATTTATTTAGATAAATAGGTGGAATTATGAACACCTATCAAAAGTGCACAATAAATTCTACCAAATTTACAATGTCCTACTAATGCTCCCAAAAGTCTACTGTCCAAATTTCAAGCCATTTGGACATGTATAACAACCTCTATGAAAAAGACAAATAGCTATTGCAATAATCATGTGAGAGCAAGTTAAACCTAAAACTCCATATTTTCTATGAACACATGGTCATAGCATGAATCAATATGATAGATAAACATCATACTAAGCTAAAGGAACAACATTTTCTATTTTATCATTTATATATTATTTATAAACTATTTATTAAGCCATAAACAAGTTAACTCAATAACTAGAGCATACAGTAAGCAATGACCATGAAATTTATACCACAGCACATCCATAGCATGACAATCCTACCATAAAAATTTCACATAAATTGGAGCATCATAACTCAAGATATAAAATGTCAAGTAATAAAATGGGATTTTCCTTATTTAACAAGGTCAAATCAAAACCCTAAGAAAACAATGAGCAACTAGGGTGTTTAATATTTTTCCTAGCAAGTACATGTCATTACAAAATTAACAAAACAAGAATCATCATTTTTGGAGTTCTAAAACTCCAGATCTTGCTCTGGTCAAGTTTAAAGGTATTTAAGAGCATTTTTAACACTTAAATAAAGACATCAGAAAACATCTACAAACAGGTACCATTTTATGACTCTATTACATAGATCTTTTCTCAAGGTTTCCAAAAAGTCCCCATTTACTAATTTTGGAGTCTCCTAGCATGAGATATGCATTTTAGAAGATTTAACCAAATTCTGAAATTCAAAATCGGAATAAAACAACCCTAACAAGATTCGCTAGGCGCACCCGAACCGATACCCAACCCAGCCACCACTCAAACTGCCATGTGGGACCCGTTACCCACCCGGGCCCACCTGTCATCCTAAGAAAAAGGCATACACAACATTTCCTCTTCTCCTTCCTTGGAACGGAGCAGAGGAGGGGGGCGGCTCTGGCTCGGTCGGTGCCCTGCGAGGCGGCTCTTCGGCGGCGGAGGAGCGGCGCTGAAGGGCGGCACGAGCACCGCTGTGCCATTTTGCATCCATGGGTGGCTGAGGAGCGGCGTGAGGCGGTCGGCAGTGGCTCGGCCACGGCGTAGGCGGTCCGACGATGGCCGTGCCGGCGGCGGCGGCGCTCCGGTGAAGGTCAAGGCCGGGGAAGAGGTGCTGCGCGTGCGGCATGGCATGGCGAAGGTGGTGTGGCGGTCCATTCAGGTGGAGGGAGGCCGGAGGTACGAGAACGTTGGTGGCCATGGAGCTCGGCGGCGGCGCCCATGGTGGAGCGTGCTTGCGGGCTACAACAGCGCGAGAGGGCGAGCAAAGAGGCAGAGAGGGTGCGAGTGAGAGAGGGAGCAAGCTCGGCATCCACTTCAGGAGGGCGCAGCGACGCGACAGTGGCATACCACGCGGCAGCAATGGCAGGCATGCTCTGTGCATGGCGGCCACGCTCGGCACGCGTCGCCCCTTGAGGCATTCGAGCGAGCACGTGGCGGGCAGCGACATGGGCAAGGTGGAACGCCGTTTTGGGCCGCTTCTAGGCAGAATTAGACATTGGGCCCTAAACGAAATTTGCTCACCTCGGTCTGCTCTACGTTTCTTATTTAAGGTGCCCAACCATTTGAGCTTTGTAACAGTGGATAATTAAGCCCCAAGATGATAGTGTCAATATGTTAACATCGATCACGGAAACTCGCTTTCGGAGGTCGAAACTCGATCAAACTTAGTGCAACTTTTTGCATTCTCCTCTCCATAACATAATCTTGAACTTTTATTTTTGGACCAACTCAAGTTGCTTAGCAAAATTTGGAGAACGCGGGATGTCAATGTCGACAACACCGAAATCAGGGATTAAAATGGCTAAGTGCTGAAATCAGCCCTAAAACTGACTTGTGGGCCCTGTTTGAGCATGTTTCACACATTTTCATGACTTGACTCTTAAACAAAGTTTGTTCCTTATAAAATTCTCTACAACTTTGTCAAAGGGTGCACAGTCATGCAAAGCTTCTAGGTCACACTTTTGAAATGGTCAAACCACAGGGCTCTAGGCCCCATACATGGTCAACCACCAATTAGAAGCATAATTAGGCAAAATGATCAACATGAACATTGTTCCATTACGTGTCCTAAGTGTAGTTAAGGTGTTGTAGAGTTCATCTAGAGTCATTTGGCTAGTTTGCAAGGTTTGGTTGATGTTCTATAGTTCCATTAACTTAATGGGGCAAATTTCAATAGGAATGGAACTTATCATTTCATGTGACTTTTTGATTCCAAACTTCATGAAACTTTTCCAAGGGTCAATATAGATAGTTATTGAGGTGAGACATGTGAAGATACTTTGATAGCAACACCCAAGCATATATCTTTTAATTGAGCCTATATGTAAGCAAGGGTGCAATATCCAAGTTTAGGTTAGGGCTTATCTCCATAGGTTTGATTTTGGCATCGTCATCTCCACTAATCTATCAGGTTTGATCTTAAACCCACTGTCTAATTGGTGATAAACACCTAGGGTGTTACAGCCCTCCCCCCTTAAAAGAATCGCGTCCCGAGATTCGGAATGGAAGACCTTTTAAGGAAGAGAGACACGTTACCTAGTTCCCAACATTTGCTATAGCATTCAGCTACAAAGCTTCAACATCGGTGAACAATTTGGTCAAAGGCACTTTCTGATACTTGCTCTTCATGGTAAAATTTGTCTGAAGAATTTCCTTCATTGACTTCCATGAAGCATTGTTACTTTGGGAGGAATCCAAGACAACGCAGTACTTCGTTCTCAATGTACAGAGATCCTTGGGTCCATGAGTGAACCACTCACAAGTATCTGACTTTCTAATGACCACAACATAGGCCATATAAACTTGACACTAGACCGAAATAATCAGAAGTATACTCGTTAAAATGACTCTATGTTCACAAAGTTTGAAAAGCAGTCCTCTACCAAAATGGCTTGAGCACAACCTTCCAAAAGTGTGAGACCATAGACGGCAAATATACTCTGAGACTTTAGGATACTGACTAACCAATAGACAGGGTCTATGTTGGTCGTAAATGTTCATTCATTTAAACACCAACTAAAGGAAAAACTACTTGCGGTTACATGTGTGCAGTTCTCTTTCTCTGACGACAACACTGTATTATCTGAGTCTATCGATGGTCAGTAAATGTGATAGCTGACTCTGTCGGCTTCGTATTTCTGTCAAATGTTACCTAAGAAGATTCTTCTATCCAAGACAACAGTTATCCGGGTTGAATCAGATGCAACCTCTTGGGTAAAAACATTTATAAGGTACCAAAGTATGTCATCTTAGGAAAAATAATTTCCTAAGAAAGATGTAACGAGGCCTTAAGGACAACAAAAGTTGTGATTATTCACTTAACCGCAGGGAGTAGTCTACCACCAAGCGATTGAGTAAAATTTTCCTTGGTGACTTAGTTGTACTGTAAGTTGAGTTGACTTGCAGCATAACAACTTTGTCAGGCCAACCTTTCACCATGAGACTTTCTCTTTGGGATCAAACAACAGCTCTAAGATAGGAAATCTGTTGTTTGACACTTCTCAGATTGCTTTCAAATTTTCCTCAACACTTTGTCCAATAAAGTTATGAACAAACCGTTTGTGGCACCTAAGGGCACAAGGATGTTGATCGAAACTAGGGTAGGCTTTCTCTAATTCTTCACTTTATTGGATAGAACACCTTGCACTATCTGTGTGATTGTCCAAGATGGAATTGACTTGATCCAATGGCTCTAGAAGATAGAATATTACTCAAGTTGTTGGCTAGTTGATTTACTTCTTGTTGGTTATTGCTCTGTAAGACATGGCCTTCGTAACTACCAAAGAGTCGTTACCTAGCTGGAGATTAACCTTTCTATTGGTACTAATCAGTTGTCTCTCAACACTAAAAAAAATTCGAAATCTTCACTCTTGACCACAACAACTGTGGTTGATGCAGAATAGATGGTTGCCATCGAAGTTGGCAAATACGAAGTTATTCTAGAGATGGTTGCTTTCGATTGTACGGTCATTATGCTCCCAAGATTGCGACTTGGATAGCTCCGGTCATATGCACAATGCGCCAATCGATTCTCATCCCATAGATAACTTGTCCAACATTAAATGTTGTGTGTCCTATTTATCCAACACAGATGAGATACTTTGCTCACTAGATGACGTTTGTCAATACTGGGACAACTAAGTAGAGTCACATGTCTACCACTTCTTGTGGTCTGTTAATGTTTATGTCAGTGACCGGTTCTTCAAAGGTTATCTTCTTAGCAACTTCAGAAGGAAACTCCACTACTTTCGGTCTAAGATATGGATCTTACGATACGATATGGAGAGATAACCAAGGAAGAGTTCACATGAGAATAACACGTTGATGTTGTTCTGCAATGGATCATGACTAGAAACCATGATACCAGCGCGTGCCAAGCAGCACAACCTTGTGTCGGCCGCCCACAGGAGGCTCTCGGTTTCGTCGCGGCACCGTTAGTTGCTACTCATAACACCATTACCGATCACACCACCAAGGTGAAATTTCAAGTGACACAAATTGGGTGGTAAAAACAAGCATTATACAAGGGAGGATAGCAAGAAAAGGTAGTCACAAGGTTTGGAATTAACCAGGAGGTGATTCAAAGATCAAAACATAGCACAAGAGACAGAGCTCAATTGCCGATGGCGATTAAGCATGATATTTTTGCTTAACTCCAAACACACCTTGCGTCGACTAAGGAAACTACCAGATAATTAAATAATAGAGATTCGATCATGTTGAGCAACAACATGAGATCAAGATTGATAAAACATCCCGAGACTTGGGAAGGTTGAGGATGGCTTAAGCAAACTTCATGGACAAAATTGAGGTACCACTCAAAGATTGAGTTGATAAGGTAGATGTACGAATTTGTGAGCACACGATTTAGAGGCCATAGCAGAGAGGCGTTGTGTTACACTAGCTAACCTTTGGGAGAGGCAACCAGAAGGTCCAACATGGATTTAGGTACAGTCTCCATAATTGGCAACGTACGAACCATGGTCAAAGGCTAACGTTGATGAGAGTTAATTTGGTTGGTCAGTCAATAAGGGTCTTCCCAAAAATAGTTGCAAAACACCCACGGCTTATGCAACCATATAGGAGAACTAAACTTTGGGCTTTCGGTCAAGTAAAGGCATGGATACAAACATTCAAGGACTAACCACCGAGTCTACAGGCTCAGGCTCTTAAGATAGAGAACCTAATGGAAGACAACAACCATACAATTACGTACGTGAACGTTGTTCTAGGATAAAGCTTATGCGATACTCGTATGCTCACCGAGGACAAACGAGGTGACAACTAGGGCACTACCTAGACAACAAGCATACATACAACATCACAGTCAAGCAGACATTTGAGAAAATTCAAACGATTGAGCTTAAGCAACCAATACTAGCACAAGGCTCACCCAAATAAGCATTTATCTCAAGCATGAACTAACTACAAGTTTAGCTCAAAACAATGCTAGCTAAGGAAGCCAACTTAGCATGTGCATAGAACCTGGACAGCAGCACAGTAGTTACTTGTTTCAACTATAACTGAGATTGTAGACATCCCACAAAGGTGATCCTAGACTTTCTAGAAAGCTCAGGAAGATGACTACACTTTAGTTATTCATAACAAAAGCAAATTCATAGATTAACATGACCAAAAATGCTAATGTTTCAGATCTGTACCAATATGGACAGAAAACTGACAAGAACTTCAAAAATGCATAACTGGAGTTCTAGGGACACAACAAGGCTAAGTCTTAACTTTGTGTAAAGCTTATTAAGTTGTCTATAACTTTCTTATTATCATATTAAGATGATTCTATAGCCAACAAGGCCAAACAAGACAAAGAAGACATCTCTGCCCCGATTCGGACAGATTCTGTCATTCCATTTTGCAAGCTCATAACTAGAGATTTATACCACCACAATTAGTGCTATAGGACAATTTGGAAAGCTTAGAAAAAGTACTACACTTCTTCTATTATCTCCAAGACATGATTCCATATGCACACAGGTCAAATAAAGCAAACATTCAGATTTGTTCTGAACATGAGCAGATTCTGACAACAAACTTCTAAAATTTATAACTCTCAAACCATAAGACCTAGGGTCATAAAATTTTTGGACAAGCTAGATAAGTAAGTTAGCTACAACTTTGGTATTCTCTATAACTACAGAAAACACCATTATGATCATAAAAGAATCACTACAACAGAAACCGTTCTAGCAGCCAATGTTTAATAAGCAAAACAAAGCTTGCCTTTGTTCTACTTAACAAGAGAGCACACAAACATGTTATTCTAGTAGCTCTAAATTTTGTTACCTTAGACCAACATGAATTTAATTCATTCATGAGAATCCATAATTATTTAAGTGAGGTCTAAAGCATTGGCAAACGCTTGGGTGAACAACATATCCATCACTTTGCTAAGCTAGAGGACATCTATAGGTTCAAACATGTAACCAAAATTATTTATAGCAAGGCTAAGCACACACCTTTTTTTTTTCAAGCGCTTTCTATTCAAGCAATCATTGAAAAAGGCATTCATATCTAACTCCACACAAGAAAGATAGTGTACCACATCAATCATAAGTTACTTCGTATAGGACAAGGGTGAGAGGAGCATAGTTATGCATAAAGCAACAATCATGAAGATGCATGCTTCGTCCTATTCGTCCTCACCAGATTGCCAACCTAAGGTGGCGATCACGTCCTATGTCGGTGGCATAACACGCACTCTCTCGATATATAGCTAGTCGTCAGCTACATTCGACTTACGCATTCGTGGTTAGCGTACCTGCAGAAAAGTTTCATTGCAGCCCAACATTTCCCAATATAGCACACAATGAAAGCAGAGAAGTAAGATTCTAAGTACTCCCATGTACATATACCCCTGTATACGTACATGTAATACCAAAACTACCCAAATCTTCGATCACCCACAATTAAGTACCTTCATATATACATGTGTGTAACATGTAAATAATCCAGTAACCAAACTAGCTCTCCCCTAGACCGCGGGTTGTACGGTCATGCTCTCACAACTCACACTTACCTGAGCGTAGGTGCGACGTTGCATAAAAGTAAACTATCAACATATATGGTTATTTCATATATGAAGGCTACCACCAATCTAACACACCGGGTAGCATAGTGTGGGAGAGTCATCACACATACATACCTTGGCCTGGGCGTAGATGCAAAATTTAAAACCCCCCAAGTTAGTACTTATATAAGCCACCTAATAATCCTTATATGGGCGTAAGGAAATTGACCACTGGCATACTTAGGTTTAAAATTTAGATTTGACAAACCGATATATAGCTATAAGTTGGTAAAACTAATTTTATAAAACAAAACCTTTGTTTTAAATACACATATGACAAGTTTAATGTTGAATCTTGCTCCGATACCAGCTGTAACGGAACCGTCCAAATTATAAGAGCACAAGTACAAAAACAATCACCGAAATGACCAAATTCTCGCACTTGAGCCCATATAACTCCGGTAGTCCAATGAAATCACGAGAGATTTCAAACCAACCAACATACAAGCCAAGATCGTAGTGATTCAACATAACAAGTCACATGTTACAACCATTTCGCAAGTAATTCAATATACATCGGAGTTCAACATAGTTATTAATTTACATTGAAAAGTAGCGGAAGCAAAGTAATTTGAAACTAACATTAATCTTATTTCAAATACATGCCAGTACCACAGTCGACTTCCAACAAAAGCATTAGAGATAAGGTAGCTCAGAAGGATCATGCCCATGATCACACTCCGCCTCTATGGCAGGAGCCAACTAACTCTTGCAGTCGTCGTGATACATCGCAACCTGCAACAAGTGGGGATAAAACCCTGAGTACGAGAAGGTACTCAGCTAGACTTACCCGTCAGAAACCAGAAATAAGGTGACACCAAGGATCATGCAAGGCTGATATGAAGTGGGGCTAGCTTGACAACATTTTGCATAAAAGCTTAATATAGATGATTAATCATTAATGCTTAAGCATCAAGTTAATTATCATTAACCTATCATCTATATTAGAACCTGTACTAGAGCACTCACTTTATTAGGAGCAAACAATATTAACCATAGCAGGTATAAATTGAGGCAACCTTTCCATCGTGATCCAATTAACCATCAGTTTAATTTAATTGAATCTACGTTGCCGCTGCTCAAGTCAAGTGCTCACTAACCGGGAGCGACGGCGATTCGAATCGAATTCCTATCCAGCTGGAGGGGTATTTCTAACACTCACCGAGTCACGCCTGGCGAGGGCTGCTCAGGTCACCTTTGGTACAGTTCAGGAGCCACGGGTCCGAATGATGTCGCGACCCCAAGGGCGACACTCTGCCAGGTGATAGGGACTCTAACCCCCCCTTGGTCTCACGCCAATGTCCCCAAGCACATCCTTTCTCTCCTCCAAGAAGCAACCTACCATTCGATTCCCGGCCTGAACTGTATTACTCGGATTCGCGGTCGGAACGACTTATCCGGCCAACTAAGTGTTAGACTGCGTTCAACATGACTCAAGGACGTACAGCGAATCGGTCCTTAAACGACTCAGACGGGGATAGATCCACACCCAAGACCTCCATGCCTTGTCGCTTCACTATCATCATCCCGCCCGGTCTCATTTCATTTTATTAACACATGGTTCCTTTTCACGATAGCAAATATAGCCAACCGTGCCATATATGAATATCCCTATATCTCGCAGGTGACAGGAAATCACCTGACTTCTACCGCTTAAAGCAGGGCTAAGCATCTACTCGATCCTAGTCTATGTAGGATTCAAGGATTCATATATCTGGACAAGGAATGATATAATGCAGCAAGGTTTTCAACCAACTCCTACCACTTAATGCAACAATACTTATAACATATATAGAATTAATTGCTTTGAAGGTAGGAGGCTTATAATGCTCCGGGGCTTGCCTGGGATCCGACTCAAGTTAGAGTATGTCAGATGAATTCACTTGGCGAGCATCCTCCCATCTAGCACTTGCCCGATCCTTCTATCTTCGGGATGGATCCACCAAACACATCGGGTTTGGCTCCACATCAGGTCCTTCACGTGCTTCAGCTAGCGTACCTAAATGAGGTGCAATAATGCATATGTATGAATGCATAGAAGTGCAATAAACAAAGTAATCATGCAAGCATACCAAAGTTCACATAAACCCTAGAGTTAATTAACTTAATCCTTATTAGGGCATACAAAGAAGATTGCAAGCACATCAATCAAGAAACAAGTCTCACAAGATTACAGGGTACCACCCAAGTATCATCAAAGATATGAGTCACCCTTCAATACCCAAGCATGATAAAGTTAATCAAAGCACTTAGAACAATAATCTGCTACTTTCTGGACATACATACAGTAGCTCAGTAAATCAATCATAACTGGAGATATCTAAATCCAAATGACTTGCAAGAAGACATTATGGAAAGCTTATGAAATTATCTATATTTCATTTATAATCATCACAGCATTATTCTAAAGTTTAACATGTCGAATTTACATAAACACAGCAACTGGTCTAACAAGACAGAGAGCAAGCAATTCTGTAACCCAACTTTAAACAGCTATAACTCCTAAACCACATGACCAAATGCCACCAAATTTTAACAGTAGCTAGATATATAAATTATCTACAACTTTTGTATAAACAAGTTTCACAATAAAACACATTATCATGAAGACTTTGCTAAGTTTCCAGATCTGTCCAGAAACCTCATTTGCGAGAAATAATTATTAACTTATGTTGCAAACATATAATTGGACAAAACCAACTTTACCAACATGTCACACATGACTAATGAACACCAGAAAACATAGTGTCCATTCCTAAATAAATTCTTTTAATACATTTTCTTAATTTATTTAGATAAATAGGTGGAATTATGAACACCTATCAAAAGTGCACAATAAATTCTACCAAATTTACAATGTCCTACTAATGCTCCCAAAAGTCTACTGTCCAAATTTCAAGCCATTTGGACATGTATAACAACCTCTATGAAAAAGACAAATAGCTATTGCAATAATCATGTGAGAGCAAGTTAAACCTAAAACTCCATATTTTCTATGAACACATGGTCATAGCATGAATCAATATGATAGATAAACATCATACTAAGCTAAAGGAACAACATTTTCTATTTTATCATTTATATATTATTTATAAACTATTTATTAAGCCATAAACAAGTTAACTCAATAACTAGAGCATACAGTAAGCAATGACCATGAAATTTATACCACAGCACATCCATAGCATGACAATCCTACCATAAAAATTTCACATAAATTGGAGCATCATAACTCAAGATATAAAATGTCAAGTAATAAAATGGGATTTTCCTTATTTAACAAGGTCAAATCAAAACCCTAAGAAAACAATGAGCAACTAGGGTGTTTAATATTTTTCCTAGCAAGTACATGTCATTACAAAATTAACAAAACAAGAATCATCATTTTTAGAGTTCTAAAACTCCAGATCTTGCTCTGGTCAAGTTTAAAGGTATTTAAGAGCATTTTTAACACTTAAATAAAGACATCAGAAAACATCTACAAACAGGTACCATTTTATGACTCTATTACATAGATCTTTTCTCAAGGTTTCCAAAAAGTCCCCATTTACTAATTTTGGAGTCTCCTAGCATGAGATATGCATTTTAGAAGATTTAACCAAATTCTGAAATTCAAAATCGGAATAAAACAACCCTAACAAGATTCGCTAGGCGCACCCGAACCGATACCCAACCCAGCCACCACTCAAACTGCCATGTGGGACCCGTTACCCACCCGGGCCCACCTGTCATCCTAAGAAAAAGGCATACACAACATTTCCTCTTCTCCTTCCTTGGAACGGAGCAGAGGAGGGGGGCGGCTCTGGCTCGGTCGGTGCCCTGCGAGGCGGCTCTTCGGCGGCGGAGGAGCGGCGCTGAAGGGCGGCACGAGCACCGCTGTGCCATTTTGCATCCATGGGTGGCTGAGGAGCGGCGTGAGGCGGTCGGCAGTGGCTCGGCCACGGCGTAGGCGGTCCGACGATGGCCGTGCCGGCGGCGGCGGCGCTCCGGTGAAGGTCAAGGCCGGGGAAGAGGTGCTGCGCGTGCGGCATGGCATGGCGAAGGTGGTGTGGCGGTCCATTCAGGTGGAGGGAGGCCGGAGGTACGAGAACGTTGGTGGCCATGGAGCTCGGCGGCGGCGCCCATGGTGGAGCGTGCTTGCGGGCTACAACAGCGCGAGAGGGCGAGCAAAGAGGCAGAGAGGGTGCGAGTGAGAGAGGGAGCAAGCTCGGCATCCACTTCAGGAGGGCGCAGCGACGTGACAGTGGCATACCACGCGGCAGCAATGGCAGGCATGCTCTGTGCATGGCGGCCACGCTCGGCACGCGTCGCCCCTTGAGGCATTCGAGCGAGCACGTGGCGGGCAGCGACATGGGCAAGGTGGAACGCCGTTTTGGGCCACTTCTAGGCAGAATTAGACATTGGGCCCTAAACGAAATTTGCTCACCTCGGTCTGCTCTACGTTTCTTATTTAAGGTGCCCAACCATTTGAGCTTTGTAACAGTGGATAATTAAGCCCCAAGATGATAGTGTCAATATGTTAACATCGATCACGGAAACTCGCTTTCGGAGGTCGAAACTCGATCAAACTTAGTGCAACTTTTTGCATTCTCCTCTCCATAACATAATCTTGAACTTTTATTTTTGGACCAACTCAAGTTGCTTAGCAAAATTTGGAGAACGCGGGATGTCAATGTCGACAACACCGAAATCAGGGATTAAAATGGCTAAGTGCTGAAATCAGCCCTAAAACTGACTTGTGGGCCCTGTTTGAGCATGTTTCACACATTTTCATGACTTGACTCTTAAACAAAGTTTGTTCCTTATAAAATTCTCTACAACTTTGTCAAAGGGTGCACAGTCATGCAAAGCTTCTAGGTCACACTTTTGAAATGGTCAAACCACAGGGCTCTAGGCCCCATACATGGTCAACCACCAATTAGAAGCATAATTAGGCAAAATGATCAACATGAACATTGTTCCATTACGTGTCCTAAGTGTAGTTAAGGTGTTGTAGAGTTCATCTAGAGTCATTTGGCTAGTTTGCAAGGTTTGGTTGATGTTCTATAGTTCCATTAACTTAATGGGGCAAATTTCAATAGGAATGGAACTTATCATTTCATGTGACTTTTTGATTCCAAACTTCATGAAACTTTTCCAAGGGTCAATATAGATAGTTATTGAGGTGAGACATGTGAAGATACTTTGATAGCAACACCCAAGCATATATCTTTTAATTGAGCCTATATGTAAGCAAGGGTGCAATATCCAAGTTTAGGTTAGGGCTTATCTCCATAGGTTTGATTTTGGCATCGTCATCTCCACTAATCTATCAGGTTTGATCTTAAACCCACTGTCTAATTGGTGATAAACACCTAGGGTGTTACAAAGGATCATGCAAGGCTGATATAAAGTGGGGCTAGCTTGACAACATTTTGCGTAAAAGCTTAATATAGATAAGTAATCATTAATGCTTAAGCATCAAGTTAATTATCATTAACCTGTCATCTATATTAGAACCTATACTAGAGCACTCACTTTATTAGGAGCAAACAATATTAACCATAGCAGGTATAAATTGAGGCAACCTTTCCATCATGATCCAATTAACCATCCGTTCAATTTAATGGAATCTACGTTGCCGCTGCTCAAGTCAAGTGCTCACTAACCGGGAGCGACGGCGATTCGAATCGAATTCCTATCCAGCTGGAGGGGTATTTCTAACACTCACCGCACAGGCCCCTGCCAGGGTCGCACAAGCCACCTTTTCATATGATTCAGGAATCGCGGGTCCGAATGATGTCGCGACCCCAAGGGCGACACTCTGCTAGGTGATAGGGACTCTAACCCCCCTTGGTCTCACGCCAATGTCCCCAAGCACATCCTTTCTCTCCTCCAAGAAGCAACCTACCATTCGATTCCCGGCCTGAATCACATTACTCGGCTTCGCGGTCGGAACGGCTTATCCGGCCAACTAAGTGTTAGACTGCATTCAACATGACTCAAGGACGTACAGCTAATCGGTCCTTAAACGACTCAGACAGGGATAGATTCACACCCAAGACCTCCATGCCTTGTCGCTTCACTATCATCATCCCGCCCGGTCTCATTTCATTTTATTAACACATGGTTCCTTTCCACGATAGCAAATATAGCCGACCGTGCCATATATGAATATCCCTATATCTCGCAGGTGACAGGAAATCACCTGACTTCTACCGCTTAAAGCAGGGCTAAGCATCTACTCGATCCTAGTCTATGTAGGATTCAGGGATTCATATATCTGGACAAGGAATGATATAATGCAGCAAGAGTTTCCAACCAACTCATATCACTTAATGCAACAATACTTATAACATATATAGAATTAATTGCTTTGAAGATAGGAGGCTTATAATGCTCCGGGGCTTGCCTAGGATCCGACTCAAGTTAGAGTATGTCAGATAAAACCCGCTTGGCGAGCAACCTCCAAACTACTACTTGTCCGGTCCTTCTATCTTCGGGTTTGGATCCACCAAACACCGCCTTCGGGTTTGGCTCCACATCAGGTCCTTCACGTGCTTCAGCTAGCGTACCTAAATGAGGTGCAATAATGCATACGTATGAATGCATAGAAGTACAATAAACAAAGTAATCATGCAAGCATACCAAAGTTCACATAAACACCTGGAGCTAATTAACTTAATCCTCATTAAGACATAACATAGAAGAGGGCAAGCACATCAATCAAGAAACAAGTCTCACTAGATCACAGGGTACCACCCAAGTATCATCAAAGATATGAGTCACCCTTCAACACACTAGCATGGCAAAGTTAACCAAAGCACTAGACTAGAATTTGCCACTTTCTGGGCATCAGAACAACAGCTAAGTAATTTCATCATAACTGGAGATATACAAAACCAAATGACTTGCAAGAAGACATTATGGAAACCTTATGAAATTCTCTACATTTCATTTATAATCATCACAGCATGATTCCAAAGTTTAGTATGTCGAATTTATACAAACACAGAAACTGGTCTAACAAGACAGAGAGCAAGCAATTCTGTACCCCAACTTTAAACAGCTATAACTCCTACACCACATGGACAAATACCACCATATTTTAACAGAATCTAGATACATAAATTATCTACAACTTTTGTATAAATAAGTTTCACAACAAAGCACATTATCATGAAGAACTTTGCTAAGTTCCCAGATCTGTCCAGAAACCTCATTTGCAAGAATTAATTATTAACTTATGTTGCAAACATATAATTAGACAAAACCAACTTTACCAACATTTCACACATGACTAATGAACACCAGAAAACTTAGTGTCCATTTCTAAATAAGTTCTTTTAATGCCTTTTCTTAATTTATTTAAATCATTAGGTGGAATTATGAACACATATCAAAAGTGCACAATAAATTCTACCAAAATCATAGTGGTCTACAAATGCTACCAAAAGTCTACTGTCCAAGTTTCAAGCCATTTGGACAAGTATATCAACCTCTATGAAAAAGACAAATATCTATTGCAATAAATCATGTGAGAGCAAGTTAAACCTAAAACTCAATATTTTCTGTGAACACAAGGCCATATTATGAATTAATATGATAGAGAAACATCATACTAAGGTAATGGAATAACATTTTCTATTTTATCATTTATATATTATTTATAAGCTATTTATCAAGCTATAAATAAGTTGAATCAATAACTTGAGCATACAGTAAGCAATGACCATGAAATTTATACCACAGTACATCCATAGCATGGAAAGACTACCATAAAAGTTTCACATCATTTGGAGCATCACAACTGAAGATATAAAATGACAAGTAATAAAATGTAATTTTCCTTATTTAACAAGGTCAAATCAAAACCCTAAGAAAATAGTGAACAACTAAGGTGTTTAATATTTTTCCTAGCAAGTACATGTCACCACAAAATTAACAAAACAAGAATCACTATTTTTGGAGTTCTAAAACTCCAGATCTTGCTCTGGTTAAGTTTAAAGGCATTTTTAGAGTATTTTTAAAACTTAAATAAAGACATTAGAAAATACCTACAAACATGTAACATATTATGACTACACTGCACAGATCTCTTCTCAAGGTTTCCAAAAAGTCCTCATTTACTATTTTTGGACTTTTCTATCCTGAGATATAGATTTTCAAAGATTAACATGAAATTGAAATTCAAAATCGGAATTAAAACCACCCTAACCTAATTCGCTAGGCACACCCGAAAACATACCCAAAACAGCCACTCCTTAAACCGACAAGTGGGACCCTTCGCCCAACCGGGCCCGCCTATCATACAAGAGAGAGGCACAGGGGAGGGAAAACCGGTCTTCATCTTCTACCTCCGTCGGCCAAACAGAGGAGGCGGCTCGGCCGGTCGGTCTCCGGCGAGGGGGTCACCGGCGGCGGCGACTAAGGGTGGCAGGAGCTCCAACGTGCCCTTGTGCACCTGTAGAGCTACATGGCTCGGCCCGCGGTGGTCCCCAGCGTTGTGGCCACCGGAGCAGGCGGCGGCGACGGCGGCGGCCCGATGGCAGCGGCCTCCGGTGAAGATCAAGGCCGGGGAGGAGGTGCCGCGCATGCGGCTTGGCGTGGCGAATGTGGTGCGGTGGTCCATTCGGGCGGAGGAAGGCCAGAGATAGAGCGACGACGGTGGCCATGGAGCTCGGCCGGCCGGCCATGGCGGCTGCATGCTCCGGTGACGAAGGAAGGTGGAGGGAAAAAGCGCTCTAGGCTCGCGGGAATGTGGAGCAGGCTCTAGTGGTGCTGCTGAGGGCTCCAGGGGGATACGAGGATAGGCTTGGTGGAGGAACGACAGTGGTCGGCCATGGCGGTCATCGTGGCATGCGCGCGAATAGGATGGCGAGGCAGAGGGAGGGCGGTGAGGGTGAGTGGAAAGCTCAGAATGGAGCTCGATGAGTGCCCTGGTGCTCCCCCATCGAACAAAGCGCAAGGTCACACGTCAGAGAAGAGGACGCGCGGTGCCCATGGTGGAGGCTCTCGGGTGCATGGTCGCCACGCCCTTGGACACGCGTCGGCCTTTGCGGCATTTCAACGAACACCTGGCGAGTGACGGTGTGGGCGAAGTGGAGCACTGATTTGGGCTGTCTACAGGCCAAATTAGGTCATGGGCCCAAAAGCTAAATTGAAGCCCACATAACCATCTACAAAACTTGTTTAAGGGTCATGGTCATTAGGGAAAAGGATTAATGGGTAATTAAGCACCAAAGTGGTTGTGTTAGCGTGTTGACAACGATCGACAAACTCCAAAAATTGATGGCCAAACTGACGTCAAACTGATGCCATCTTGTTGCATGCTCTTCCCCACAATGTATGCTCCAACTTTTATAAAAGGACCAACTCAAGTTACTTAGTAAATTTTGGAGAACGCGGCATGTCAACATGTCAAGGCCAATTAGTGATAAAAACAACTTTTTGCTGTTTTGGAAGCTCTTATTGAAGGCCCAACTAAGCTCCATTTTGAGTGACACTTGATCCATGGTTTCCATCATGAAAAGTACTACAACTCATATTAAGGAACCTAATTGAGCCACCATATGAAATTGGAGGATAAAATGTTGCCAACTTGTCAACTTTCTGCTGTTCACTCGAGGACTTAGAATATTTTTCTAAGTGCTGAAAACAGCAGCTGATTCCACATTGTGATCTCTATTTGACTAGGTTAGAGGCCAAACTAGCTCTTGACCATTAAACAAAGTTTGTTCTACACAAGCTAAACTACAACTTTCGTTTAAGGTCAAACCTCATAACTGGTACAGAAGTCAAACTTTCACTTTGGTCAAAGCATCAACTCGATAAAGCCGAAACTATGGTTTTAGGCCAATCGAGGCAATTTCTTGACATTTGCTCAACATGAACCCTTCATGACTTTTGTTGTAGAGTTCATCTAGAGTCATTTGGGCAAGTTTGCATGGCTTGGCTGATGATCTACAATTCCATTCACTTAATGATGCAAGTTCCAATAGGAATGGAACCTATCATTTCATGTGACTTTTTGATTCCAAACTCCATGAAACTTTTCCAGGGCTTAATATAGATAGTTATTGAGGTGAGACATGTGAAGATACCTTGATAGCAACACCCAAGCTTATATCTTTTAATCGAGCCTATATGTAAGCAAGGGTGTAATATCCAAGTTTAGATTAGGGTTTATTTCCATAGGTTTGACTTGGCATCGTCATCTCCACTAATTTATCGTGTTTGGGCTCAAACCCACTGCTTAGTGAGTGACAAACACCTGAGGTGTTACATTGATGATGTGGAAGTCATTAGTATGAATGGTTCAAATGTGGCATTCAAGGGTTTTAGATATGAGAATCTCTACCTAGTTGACTTCAATGCTAGAGAAACTTCCTTGACAACTTGCTTAATCTCCAAATCAAGCATGGGTTGGCTTTGGCATAGAAGGCTTGGTCATGTTGGCATGAAACAATTGAAGAAGCTTACAACTCACAATCTTGTCAATGGGTTGAAAGATGTTGAATTTGAGAAGAATAAGCTTTGTAGTGCATGTCAAGCCGGGAAGCAAGTTGGAAGCTCACATCCAAAGAAGAGTACAATGAGCACATGCAAAGCATTTGATTTGATGCATACGGATCTATTGGGCCCAACAATATATACTAGCATAGGTGGCAACAAGTATGGCTTTGTCATAGTGGATGACTTCACAAGATTCACATGGGTATTCTTTCTTAGTGACAAAAGTGAAGTGTTTGACACCTTCAAGACCTTTCTCACTAGAGTTCACAATGAGTTTGAGATTAGAATCAAGAAAGTGAGAAGTGACAATGGAAGTGAGTTCAAGAATACAAGAATTGAAGAACATTGTGATCACTATGGCATTCGACATCAATTCTCGGCCAAGTACACTCCACAATCAAATGGCCTAGTTGAGAGAAAGAATAGAACATTGCTTGATATGGCTAGATCAATGCTTCATAAGTACAATGTGAGTCAATCATTTTGGGATGAAGCAATCAATACCGCTTGCTACTACATCAATAGACTATATTGTCATCCATTGCTAGAGAGGACCCCATATGAGCTACTTCATGGAAGAAAGCCCAATACTTCTTACTTTAGGGTGTTTGGTTGCAAATGCTATATCTTAAAGAAGGGCACTAGATTAGGAAAGTTTGACAAGAGATGTGATGAGGGGTTCCTACTTGGTTATTCAACTACAAGCAAAGCTTATAGAGTTTGGAACAATTCAAGTGGCATTCTAGAAGAAGTCCATGATGTGCAATTTGATGAAACCAATGGGTCATAAGATGAAGAAGAGAATCTAGATAATGTTGGTGGAACTCTATTGGTGGAAGCAATGAAGAACATGGACATTGGGGATATTAAAGCAAAGCAAGTAATTGATATTCAAGATGATGATAAAGATCAAGTGCTCAATTCTCCATTCAAGCTAGCTAGTGACTCTCAAGTGCAAGATCATGGTGCTAGTTCATCTCATCAAGATACATCAAGTGATCAACCAAGCTCAAGCAATCAAGTGCAAGTACTCCAACCACAACATGTTGCAAGAGATCACCCCATTGATAGTGTTATTGGTGATATTAGAAGTGGTGTGCAAACTAGATCAAGATTGGCCATGTTTTGTGAGCATGCATCATTTGTGTCAACCATAGAACCAAAGAAAATAGAAGAAGCTTTGAAGGATGCCGATTGGATCATGGCTATGCAAGAAGAGCTAATCAATTTCACAAGAAATGATGTTTAGGAATTGGTAGAAAGGCCAAATGACTACAATGTGATTGGAACCAAGTGGGTGTTCAAAAACAAGCAAGATCAAGATGGCATTGTGGTGAGAAACAAAGCAAGACTAGTTGCTCAAGGTTACACTCAAGTAGAAGGTCTTGACTATGATGAGACATATGCTCCCGTGGCAAGATTGGAGGCAATAAGGATTCTATTGGCTTATGCTTGTGCACACAACATCAAATTATATCAAATGGATGTCAAAAGTGCATTTCTCAATGGGATCATCAATGAGTTAGTCTTTGTTGAGCAACCTCCCGGATTTGAAGATGACAAGAAACCCAACCATGTATACAAGTTGAAGAAGGCTTTATATGGCTTAAAGCAAGCACCTAGAGCATGGTATGAGAGGCTAAGGGATTTCCTTCTCTCTAAGGGATTCAAGATGGGCAAGGTTGATACAACTCTATTCACCAAGAAGATTGGGAATGATCTATTCATAGTGCAAATATATGTTGATGACATCATCTTTGGATCAACCGACTAAGATTATTGTGAAGAATTTGGTGCTATGATGGCCAAAGAGTTTGAAATGTCTATGATTGGTGAACTTAGCTACTTTCTTGGTCTCCAAGTCAAACAATTGAAGAATGGGACATTTGTGAGTCAAGGGCACATAAGGGACATGTTGAAGAAGTTTGGAATGCAAGATGCAAAGCCAATTTCAACTCCAATGAGTACAAATAACAATTTGGATAGTGATTTTGATGGCAAAATGGTGAATCAAAAGGAATATCGGTCTTTGATTGGAAGTCTACTCTATGTCACCGCATCAAGGCCGGATGTCATGTTTAGTGTTTGCATGTGTGCTAGATATCAAGCCTCACCTAGAGAGAGTCATCTCACGGCCGCAAAGAGAATTTTGAGGTACTTGAAGCAAACAAGAGATGTTGGACTATGGTATCCCAAGGGGTCAAAGTTTGAATTGATTGGATATTCGGACTCCGACTATGGGGGTTGCAAGATCAATAGAAAGAGCACAAGTGGCACATGTCAATTACTTGGAAGATCACTTGTGTCATGGTCCTCAAAGAAACAAAATAGTGTGGCAATCTCTACCGCCAAAGCCGAATATGTGAGTGCGGGGAGTTGTTGTGCACAATTGCTATAGATGAAATCAACTTTGAAGGATTATGGCCTCAACTTTAAGAATGTGCCATTGCTATGTGATAATGAAAGTGCAATCAAGATGACACAAAACCCGGTTCAACATGGAAGAACAAAGCATATTGACATAAGGCATCATTTCATTAGAGATCATCAACAAAAGGGAGATATTGCCATTGAAAGTGTTGGCACCGATGATCAACTTGCCGACATTCTCACCAAGCCACTTGATGAAAAGAGGTTTTGCAAGCTAAGGAATGAGTTGAACATTCTTGATTTCTCAAACATGAGTTGAATGCACCCCACCCACTTATTGACATGCCTCTCCTTCGACATTGCAAGGTAAAGTTGATTGACATGTCATTCATCCTATGCTAAGGACTTGCTAGAGCATGTAGACATAATAAGTGGTACGCATGAGCATTCATGATAAATCAAATGAATTTGATGGATATATGTTACCACTATTGCTTCTATGCTTATTTTGATCTAGTGGTGGCATATGACATGTTTGTGAGCTTGTAAACCTAGTGTTGAATCTAGAAGATTTGCTATAAGTGTTTAATTCAACATCGGCAAGATAACCTTTATTATGAGGTGTGAAGAAGCTTGTCTTTGGTTCAAATCGAATTAAATATCTTTGGCAAGTATTCTAGGTTAAACCAAATTTGATAAATTCGAACTTACTCCATCAAACATTGTTTTTCTGTCCACAATTTGATCCCATTTTTAGTAAGTTGTTGACAAAGGGGGAGAGAAAAAGATGATTCAACATGATAAAGGGGTAAATAAAATTTTGATGCACACAAGTAGGGGGAGCAAGCTCATAAACAAAGTTGTTGCATTTGTTTGTGCATTCTCATATGACTTGCTCATTGCACATGTTTTTAAATTTAATATACATGCTTGTGTGGTGCAATGCTAGTATAGAACTTGAATGATGAAATGATCTACTAGCATGCATAGGAATAGTTTACATGTGGTATCTAGACATGCCTTAAGCATTACAAGTGGTCCAAGAACCTTTACATATAATGTTGATCTCACGGGGTTCTTGAGTTGTGATGGATGTCTAGTTACTTCATGATGCTAAGGATGGTGTAAAAGGCAACTCCGATTGGTATCACGCTTCAAAGGTCCATTTCTTACACCTTAGCATCATTTTGGTAGAATTACTCTCTCAACACTTCTATTCATGCATATGTGCAAAGCTTTCAATCCAAACTCTATGCACATATGTAGGGAGAGCTAATGCTATCAAAACTGAGCTTGTGATAAGTGTCCAAACTTTACTTATGAGCAAAATGATTGGACAAGTATGACAAGTTCAAAACTTTTATTATCAAAATCATCTTTGTGAGGGTTGTCATCAATTACCAAAAAGGGGGAGATTGAAAGTCCCTAGTTTGGTTTTGGCTAATTGATGAAACCTAGGACTAACCTTTGTATCTAAGTGGATGATTTAGATAAAGGTGGTCATTGAATATGAGACATGACATTGACTCATGTGACCAAGATGATGAAGACTAAGATGATGCTTGGCTCGATGGACCGGTTGTGAAGGTGAAGGGCAAGTCGAGGCTTCGAAGTGAAGGACCATGCGATGGTGAAGCTTGAGCAAGACTTAGCGCCGATGGACCGATGCAACGGTGAAGAGCAAGTGAAGTCAAGGTCGATGGATCGAGACGGTCATGTGATGATATGAAGTGGATCATATCTTCTAGAAAAACAAAATGGGCTCAAGGCAAAGGTATAACCATAGGGCCATTTTGTTTTGCACTCAAGACACCATAGAGGGTGTGAGTGGTTTAGGATCGATAGCCGAACTATTAAGAGGGGAAGTCTTATCGGTTATTCGACGCATGGGTGCCACTAGGTGAATTCATGAAGTCCATTGCATGTAGGGCCTAGTGAGCTAACTGGAAAACCTTCAAAAATGTTTATGAAAATGCTAACACACGTGCACAAGGTGGTGATCACTTGTTGGTGTTGGCACATTTGCGAAGACATTGGAGTTTAAGCGGTAGAAAGGGTTTGGGTCTCTCTCTCCCTCCCGCCGAGCTTGCGAGCGCGGGATTCAGGCGTTTTTGAGAACTTGAAATGCCTATTTTTCACTACGCCGGAAGTCGGAAAAGAAACGGAGGCGAACGGAGGTCACAGAGGTGACCGGACGCTGCACTGGACGTGGTCATGGTATGACCGAACACGTCCGGTCAGCAGTTAGGTGCGCGGTTGCTAGGGTTTGCAACCAGCGCGTCCGGTCACTCGCAGGACCGGCGTGTCCGGTCATGCGCCCAGAAGGAACTGAGGTTCGTAGAGGACGATCGGACACAGGGCGCGTCCGGTCATACATGATCGGACGCGTCTGATCGTTGAAGGAGCTTACTGGACTCTAACCGGACGCGGGCACTGTCATGTCCGGTCATCGCAAGGAGCGCGTCCGGTCGTTGCGTCGTAGGCGCGTGGGTCTATGCGATCGGCGTGTCCGGTCGTTCGACAGGCGCGTCCGATCGTTCGATAGGCGCGTCCAGTCGTTGCCCAGGGCGCGTTCAGTCATCGGGACTAGCACGTCCGGTCGTTATGAGAAGCGCGTCCGGTCGTTGGTTTGACTGTTGGGGTCAGTGACCATTGGAGGATCGGACGCGGTTGAGCGCGTCCGGTCAGTTATGACCGATGCGTCCGGTCATCCCGAAAAGACCCAGTGAAGGCGTATAACGGCTCTATCCGGATGGGATGCTTATAAATACTTGTTGGCTGGCCCTTGGGGAGGTGACTCGTGATTTCTAACATTCTTGTACATCCTTTGAGCTAGAGCTTCTCCTCCCACTCATCTCCCTTGCTTGATTGAAAATCAAAAGTGAGATTGAGTGATCCCAAAGTGCATTGCATAGCTTGAGGGCATCTAGTGGCACTTGTGGGTGGTTTAGCCGGTGGATTTCTTGTTACTCTTGGAGAGTACCGCTCCTAGCCGGCTTGGATATTGTTGGAGGCATTGGCAAGAGAAGGTGATTGTTCTTGGCCACCTCCGGTTGATTGTAAGAGGTTCTTGTGCTTTCCTTGGTGGGACACCAAAAGCAACTCTACTACATTACGCATGTCATTGAGTTACCTCACTTGAGAGTGGTGTCTTGCGGTGCCTTGCAGGGCATGCCTTGAGGGGCAAGTGACTTGAGGGTCACACCGAGGAACCATCTAAGTGTTGGTTGACACAACCGGTGACGTAGCTTGTCGGTGCACAAGTGAACACCGGGTGAACAAAAATATTGTATCTCTTGTCTCCCGGTGATTGGTCTTCATATTGTGTTGTTGTAAATATTGATTGGTTGTATATCATCTTGGTGATTGGCAACATCTTCACTCCACCGTCGGTATAAGATTCACAATCTTATCTCTTGCTTTTACATTTACTAGATTATCTTGTGTAGCTCTAGTGGTAGCCTTTGCTAGTAGTTGTTAGCTTACTCTCTAGTGTAAGATTAGTGACATAGCCCTTGTGTGAACTAGAGATCATAATTTACTAGACGTGTGGATAGGAGGCTTGCATCACAACAGTAGGCTAAGCAAAACTCGCTTTGTGTCGTTTTTTATTCTAACAAATTTGCTTAGTGATTCTTGTAGAAATTTTTATAGGCTATTCACCCCCCCCCTCTAGTCATCTAGGACCTTACACTTCAGTTGCGACCATGGCGGTGGCATCCGTGCAGCATGGCAACCCACTATAGGGGAGGAGAAAGCAGTGCCAGCAGCGGCGCTCCTGCCCGACCCGGCCATGGGGCACGCTAGAGAGAACGAGCGAGGTAGAGAGCGAGTGAATGAGAGAGACCAAGGGAAAAAGGGAGGGCAAGCGCTCGGCTTTTCCCTTCAGCAAGCGCGAGCGAGCTGGCGGGTATGCACAGTGAGGACGGGCGAGGTGTCGAGCAAGGTGAGCCTGAGACAGCCACGTGGCATTGAGCCCAGGCGCACTGTCGGCCTGATGAGCTCCAGTTTGAAATGAACTACGAAGCTAACAATACCACTGCGAAAATACACTAAAACATCAATCTTCCTCCCTCTGTAACTCCTAACCCATTTAGTTTTAGCACAAGTTGTAGTAAACAAAGTTGTAGAGCTACGTGAGATCTCTAATTTCTCTTAAAGTATCAAAGTCTGATTCGGCCTATATTAGAAGATATGGAGCTGCGAAAGAGGGCACCTCAAACCAAAATCTGAACTTAAGTTCCATACCGACTGAAACGGCATTCTTCTCACCATTCTTATTCCCAAAACGAGCAATGAAAAGCTAAGCCAATCACACCGTGTGGTAGAGCTATAAGAGTACTATAACATTGCTTACAGGTACTTGTTAAAATTCCAACCGGTTTGCAAGATATAAATCCCTGAAGTAGGGTACTTGCAAACTAAAATCTGGAAAAGTTCAGTTCCAGACTTAGCCTATTTTTGGGACCATGAAAATAGTATTTCCATCCCTCTTGAGTCCATGGTTTGAGCCACTTAGAGGTTGAATCATGGCGTGGTCCAAAAATAACATCTGTTGTACATATTCCACTCTTCAACTTTGCTTAAAGGAGTTTGCCCAAATTCGAAATGGTTTTGCAAACTAAAATTCGCCAAATGTGGGTACATTAAAACTGAAAACTAGAAGTTCAGTCATCTACACTTAGCCAAATTTTAGGGTTCCAAAAACTGCAGTTTGTTGATTCTTGTGAGCTCTATTTGACCTAGCTAGGCACTGAATTAGCTCTTGAGCATTAAACAAAGTTTGTTCTATTCAACTTAAACAACAACTCCTATTTAAGGTCAAACCTTGTATCTTGAATAGAAACCTTTCTTTCATCTCAGTCAATGCAACATCACAATAAAAGCTCAAACTAGAGTTTTAGGCCGATTGAGGCATTTTCTAGGCAAGCTCTCAACATGAACCCTTTATGACTTTTGTTGTAGAGTTCATCTAGAGTCATTTGGGCAAGGTTGCAAGGTTTGGTTGATGACACATGTTTCCATTCACTTAATAGTGCAATTCAAGCACTTAGTAAAGCCATTCCAACAAGGATATAACTTATCATTTCATGTGTCTTCTTGATTCCAAACTTCATGAAACTTTTCTAGTGATCACTATATATAGAAAGTGATGTGAGACACATGAAACAGGTTCCATTAACATCACTCAAACATACATTCAAACAGGGTCAACATATAAGCAAAAGTGTGTAATCCAAATTCAAGTTGGGCTCATTTTCATACATTTGGCTTTGACATCTGCAACACCACTTAATCTGCCATATTTGAGCTCAAACCCACTGCTTAACTGGTGATAAACACCTAGGGTGTTACACTGGTCCACCTTCTCGGAGATCCACAAAGGACTCCAATCAGAAGACATCCAATCATCGGAGAAGACGTTCACCTCGGAGCACTGGCGGACTGGCAAGTCATCTTCGCTAGATGACTCCCTGCTTGGAAACTTGATGGGGCTTTCCACCATTTTCTTTGTAGAATTGAAGAGAAGGGGTTGATGAATGAAGAAGAAGGGTGGTTTCATAGGGCACCAGGCTTGAAGAATATGTAGAGCAGTAGTGGATGCGGCTCTTCAGCTACACCTAGCGTAAGTAATGGTGATTTGACAGCCATGGAAGTTGGAGGCATTCAACACTCACGCAGAATTTATGTAACATCCCAGATGTTAAGAAACAGCTAAAACTTGATCATGAGCATTATCATGCATAATTACCAAGCATTGTTGCATAAAAGCACTCATATGTTGCATAGGTTGTGTGGTAATGTTTCAGTAAGAGCATGTTCATGTTGCACCTACAATGTTCCATGTGTTGCTTTACCATGTTGCATTTATAAGGGTTCATATGTTGCCTAGAAATGTTTCACATATACATAAATGTTGTTGTAAGTGCCAAATAGTGCTTAGTGATCTTTGTTAATTTATATAAGAAAATTTGCTTAAACAAATAAAATTTGGTAAATATAAACTTTATATTTCAAAGCATGTCCTATGTTATGGCATCAAAGTTTGGTAATATTTATAAGCCAAGCATGTTTAATTTTTAGCACAAATATTGGATTAAATACTAACTTTCATACTTAGTCATTTTGCCTAAGTCCTTGAAAATTAGCTATTAAGTTCAATTTTTGGGTATTTATTAAATCAATTTCCATGAATAAAATATGTCCAACTTTTATTTCTTTGATTAGTCCTATACTTGATATGTGCTACTGTATAATGAGTTGATAGGTTTGATTGATGGTTGCTCCTTTATTTAATTGCTCAAAGTTGCTAACTGAAAATAGTTTCAAAACCTGAAACTGAAACTTCCAGTTTCAGTTCCACTGTACTCATATTTGATCTTCAAAATCTTTAAAACTAGTTAATTTTTTATGTTGAGGTTTTAAGCAATATGGTAGATCCTTGATCAATGTACGAGGTTGCTTAAGGCCTCTCATCAAGTCACTTTGGAAAATCTAGAGAAAAAGGGTGATGAAGGGGTAGTTTCAATTTGTTTTTGGAACTGAACCTTCTTTTAGTCCTAAAGTTTCAAAGTGCCCTTGTTTGGTTTGAAAAATCTTCAAAACTACAACTCCTTTGTTGGTGATCCTTTAAGGGAAGTTGAAGATGGGAGATTAAGGAACAACATTTCTTAAAGAATCTCCTTGAGCTTTGTAGTGAAATCGTGAGCTAGAGAAGTGAGAAAGAGGAGGGTTCAGTGGGGAACAGTAGTAAGGGACCCGCAGAGCCACACAACTGCATGCCGATGAGCCACCGCCCTCACCCACTGCTCTATCATGCGTGGACACACCGTTGTTGACGTGTCTAAATGAAAGCAGGTGCTAGCGAGTCCTGAGGCCACGTCCTCACATTAAAGACCAAGTCGTTGTTGTTTCCTCTTTCTTTTAATCTTCTCTGTCGTCGCCATTGTGCCTTGATCCATCGGCCAAAAATTGTCCTGGCTACGTCACCCTCGCCCAATTCCTCTCGCAGGTAGCATCGACCAGCCCTTGCACGTCATTTGCACTTGCTTACGCCACCTCTACCAGCCGAGAATGCCCGCGCCGCCAGTTCCATCATGGTCGTGCCGCCATGGACACCGAGCTCACTTCACGCATGGCTGGGCTACTACCGGCCATGCCAAACCAAGCTGACCATGCCACCGTGTTCCCCTACCCGCGCTACCCCTCCCACACTCACTCCCTTGGTCCTCGTTGGCTACCATGCCCTGCAGCGCTGCTGTCGCTGGCAAGGTCACCACGGCCACTACGGGTGCGCATGGTCAGGAGGCTGTGAACCACCTCCGACGAAGCCGCTACGACCCATGGATTTTTGTAGGCCTATGGATGTTGAGCTGCCACTCCATCATCGCTGATAGGCCTCCGGTCAACCTGAGTCAACCGAAACCAGTCACCTCCTCGGCTCCCTACCTTGAAGAAGAAGAAGGACCTCGGGGTGAGAATACGAGTTTTCCTCGGGTTCTATTGTAAATTTTGTGACTCATATGAATAGTGTCATAGGACCTCGGGTTGATTTGAGGGAACCCTGAGGGCCTTTATGCAAATCTGCCAGGGCACGTTTGATCAGGCTGCTCCTGGGCTGGCATGCTTCTATGCATGGGCTGACTGCCCCCTCGCTTTGGGTTGTGCCTGCTTGTGCTGGGCCAAACAGGTCAATCCCTTTTCCTTATTCAGAGAATACTTTTAAATGTTGATTTTGTTATTTTCATAACTAAATATTGGTGTGTGATAAAAATATGAAAGTTTGTGTGTAGCCTTGTTATGATGTGCTCTACATAGGAAAAATATTAAATGAGAATTTTCAATAGTTTTGGTATACTTTAAAATTACCCTATTTAATTAATAAATGGACCTTTCATGATTTTTATAGGCTAAAATGAATATCCAAAAATTATGAAATTTGTTTTGACATTGTTTTATGATAATACCAACCCCCTCAAAAAGTTTGGGACCATTTGGATGATGTTTGTTATAACCTCAATTGTATGCTTTAATTATTAGTTTCTAATTATCAAATTGATAAGCATAAACCCTAATATGACTCGAGTGCATTTTAGGTGATTGGTGACCATGATACACATCCACACCTACTTTTTAATGGCAAAGTAATTATCTTCTTAATATGGTCATGATCAACTTGTACCAATGCAAACTAAATATGCTTTTAAGTTTAAATAAGCACTTCGTTAGTTGATGTATGTGTGTAGTCTTGATTGCCTCTTGTATGCAACCCCTTGGGTAAAAAGTAAAAGTTGTTTATTTCCCTGTATGTTGTTTGTGCATGTTATTCCCTAGTAAAAGCTTTAGTTGGTAAGCATGTTTTAATAAGTAAACCTTTGAATTGTTAGAAGAACAATTAAAAAATTATTTATGATAACTACTTGCAACTATACCGTGAAGCAAAGTTGTACTCAAGTTAGTTTATCTTGTTATGTTTTCACCAATGCATTCCCTATATCATGTCATGCATTTCATCATGCTAAAGAATGCATCATTCGTTTACGTGTAGTGCTTACGTGAGTGAGAAGGTTTGTGTTGACCAATCTTCAGATTAATGTTATCATTCAATGGTGCTCATGTTGATCAAGTGTTGGAGAAGGTGTTTCCGTCAGTGGTGATGATGTCAAGTCTAACTCATGTGACCCTCTATGGTAGCTAACCTTCTCTCGCAGGCAAGCCCCGGACATACAATCACTCTGCTGTTTTATAAATAATTTATTACACCTTAAGTCTAGTGTAATGTGCATTATGTTAGTAGGAGTTGGTTGATACCGTTGCTGCATAATTACCTTGATCTCTATTTATATCTAGATGATATCCCACTAGTATGTGTAAGTCGATCTCTTATGCTTAGTAATGCTTAGACTTCGGTAGAAGTCGAATGGTGATTTCATCGTTCGTGAGAAATAGGTTTATCTTTGCTTCTCCTGACCTAATGACAGGTCATGAGAGCATATGAATAAGAATATGGTAATATTAAGCAAAGACCGAGCGGGTGGCTTGCATTGTGGAATGAGTTGATGTAGTGCTCCGCCTGTGTCGGTTAAGGACCGTTCGTTATAGGCTTGCTTGGTTGAGACTTTGCAACTGACCGCATGCTACGATAAGCCTAAGACCTCGGCTAGTCCATCATGTGAATGGCCAATTGCGCACTAGGAGTGGAGAGATGGCGAGAGTAGCATGTACCCTCGTGGCCAAGGGCTGGATTGGAGGTGTACTGTGCTCTCAGGTGGTGCTTGACCTAGTCATGTTTTGGAGGATCCAAGTGAAGGTTGATATATGTAGGTTTGAGTCCTGCATATGTCATGTGGTTAGGGATCCCTAGCTAGGTATAATCGATTCGAATCATCGTTGCTCCTCGATTATGGAGACTCAATCAACTGCCCTACATCATAGTTAATAATGGAACATGGTGATTATAGAAACGAGGTAAAGAGATGGATATGAGATGTGATGCTTAATACAAGTGATTGAGATAGAATAAGTGCAAATCTATCTATAATAAGCTTCACTAAAATTTATGCTAAAACTTGACTAAAACATTGAAAGTAAGGATCCACTTGTAGTAAGCTTTTCTACAAAACTTCTCTTTTCTAGCTCCACTACTTCCCTTAAAGCCAGCATATCCTTGGAGTCTTTTCTTTTCGTCAAGTAAGTCTTGCAGAGTACAATTGAGTACTCAGGCTTTGTTAACCCCTGTTGCAGGTACTGACTGGTATTGCTAATTAGGTTATGTCAGTGGGCTCGATGTGATCTGGTTGTCCTCTTCTGACTTAAATGCTCTTCCTAAGTTGTCTTCTTTAGTTCTACTCGACTTCCGCGATTAAAGTTAAGTTGTAAAAGTAACTTATTTTTTATATGTAAAATACTATTTTAAATTCCTCCGCACTCTGATATAAAGATTTGTAGCAAATGTTGTAATGTTGTAGTTACTCCTTTGTTGATCTTGTGTGAGTTGTAAAATGTGGATGATTTATGTTTTCGAGGACGCCGATAGACTTTTTAAGTTATCTAGAACACATGCATAGCCATCAGAGGTCTTCGGGATAATGACAGATGCATGTGAGCCATATAATTTAGGAGGTTCTGCCACAATTTATCACTAGTAGACCAAATGCTAGTTTAGGGCCGGCAGCCAAAACACGTATCCCAGTCGATCTAGCTTTTCATGCAACAGAGAAAATGCAACCCCAACACCACCGCCGCATGCATCGTTAACCCATTAGTGGTAGAAGTTTCAACTGCCGGCTTCATTCCTTATGAGGCCTCGCTATCGATCCATCCAACAGTGCAAGTATCACATCGTTGCTTATGTCTTCTATGGCAGTGAAAGTGGTGACAGTGGTAGCTTAATCTATAGTAGTGAGATGATGACATGATGATTTTTCTCCTGAGTTTCACTTGCTTGCTAGCAAGCTACTCCTCATTGTGTCAGTCGTTCACTTGGTGCATTGACAGTCACTAACATCAAAAATAAACCGTCAACATAACCTGTATATATACTTAATTCTATCACCAAACATAGGTATAGGGGTTTAAACTAATGAATTCCATGAGCTTTGGTGAATATTTGTATGCAGGAGGATTTATCTAGAAAACACTATCATACACCCTAAACAAGCCACCTGACAACAACAAGTGATTCTATCCGCGAAAACTGCGAAAGACAACTCTAGAAGGTTCCAGAAGACACCACGATGAAGCGTGGGTCAACAGGCCACTGTAGCAGGCCGCCTGGACCATGGGGGAGGTCGCCCGGCCCCTTATGGCCCCACCTGGTAGTCCTCTTTCAGAAGCTTCCTCCACCGCCTCCTAGGATTGCATCTATGCCGTCCTTCAAGTTGGTTTGATCAAAGGGCTCATGTTGCACCCCTAGGGCTACAAATATAGGCCTACACCCCCTCCCTAGAGTCATCCTAAAACCCTAATTCATATTCTCTAGTTAGGGTCAATTGAGAGGGATCCTATGAAAGGATCTACCTCTTAGAGCCAGCTATAAAGAGAAGATTAGTCCTCATTAGGCTCTAGTCTTTAGAAATAGAGAGAGGAGAGAAGGCAAGAGTTTGGAGGAGGTGTTGGCCTGTCAGTGCTCCCTCTATGGCTTGTACCTAGGAGAAAGTTAATCTATGTCTATGATTCTCTGGTAATCAACTTCTTATTCAAGTAAGCAACGTGTTTATATTGTTCTCTAGTTTGCGAGTCTCTTTTGAGCACTTTAATCTATGGCCATTAGGTTAAAGTATAATTCATAGTGTAAGCATGGTACTTAGACTCGGGTTACTCATGAATGCACCTTCATTTTCCAGATCGGTGGTAGCTCGTGAAGGTGACTTTTATAGCTTCGTTGAATCCTCTGTAGTCCACCTCCCATTAATAGGACTAGCAGAGCTTTTAGTTGCTTATAGGGAAGAAACTCTACATTTGTTCCTTATAAGACACAAATGGAGGTTCTTACAGGGCCCAAGTGTTGTGCTAGGCATGGTGCCTATAAGCGTGTGAACCACTGTTGGTATAAATTAACGCACATAGATAAATCCGCAAGCGCATAGGTACCGCTGTAGCTTTCACCCAGAGGTATTCAAATATCGTATCCATAGGGAAATGTGTGAGGCTAACTACGATCCAACTTAACCCAAAGCAGCAACAAGACTTAAGAAGGTCAAGAGTGTAGAGGAGATCCTAAGGTCTTCTAGTTCTAATCTTAGTAAGATATGCCTTCTACTGTTCTATCTGGGGAGATGTCTTATAAGGAACAAATGTACTAGAGTTGCCTATTGGCGCTTTGCCGGGGAAGGCACAACACCCCTCACAATCTCTTCTCTAGAGCACCACACAATCTTCTTGCATGCTTTGACAGAGACCACCACCAAGCCATCTAGGAGGCGGCAACCTCCAAGAGTAACAAGCACCACTGGCTTGCAACTCAATCACCTAGTGCGACTCGATGCAACCTCGAAATGCAACGCACTAGAATCACTCACTCGCTATTGATTCGCACTCTTGCAAGCACAAGTGAGTTAGAGGGCTCCCAAGCACTCTCAAGCATGGACACTAAGTCCCCCAAGGTGCTCAACCTTAGCCAAGCCCAAGCTCCACCTCCCAAGCACTCTCAACCAAAATTTCTTGTTCACAAAGGAGAATTGCTGGTTGAGTAATAGCACCTCTATTTTAAACCATTTTAAGTGCTATATCTTCTCAATTTTCAACACCTTTGCAAATGTGCTAACACCACCAAGTGTTCACCATCTTGTGCATGTGTGTTAGCTATTCACAGTCATTTTGTCAAAGGATTTTTCTCTCTTTTCACCATGCCACTCGATCCTAGCAACGTATGCAAAGTTAGATCGCTCAAGTGGCACTAGATGACCGATATGCAAACAAATTTACCCCTCTTGATAGTACGGCCATCTATCCTAAAATCGGTCATGCACTTCTCTACACAACCTTTGACCGGTGAAATAAAATGCCCAACAAATATACCTTTGCCTTGCGCATTCCATTTCATCTCCTCCAATGTTTATGCAACACATGCACCAACCTTGATCAACAAATGATATGATCCACTTCATATCATCACGCAACCTTGTTGGTTCATCAATCTTGAGCTCACTTGCTCTTCACCGTTGCTTCAGTCCATTGGTGCCAAGTCTTTGCTCAAGCTTCACTGCCATGCCAAAGCCTCCAACTTGCCCTTCATGCTTGCAACCAGTCCATTAAGCCAAGTCCAATCTTGATCTTCTCCACCTAGTCACATGACTCCAAGTCATGTCTCATATACAATGAGCTCATTCATCACATTTGTACCTATGGATTTAATTTCTTATGTATCTCACATAAACATATATTACTCCACCTAGGCTATCACTCAATTACCAAAACCAAACAAGGACCTTTCAACAATATGGGTCGTGGCTATCACCTCACTATCCTGTGTGATGTGGGCGCATGGTGCGTGGCATGGTCTTCGTCTTGGTGCCCGTGATCCTAGGGGTAACATCGTGGTGCTAGTGTTGAACAAGGTGATCATCCTCTGCTGACCATCAACCCTCCCAGCTGTGGTGGTGTCATCCTCGACCACACCTGGTTAGGTCGGAGGCCTCTTGGTTTGACCAGTTTGGAGAAGACTAGCTCCTAGTTGTGTGACCCATGCCCATGGTTAGCATGCCTGTATGCCCGCCGATCGAGTCAAGCAGGGGTTAGGTGATGTTTAGCCATGCTCTAATGTTGCCTAGTCATGGAGTGGTCTTGTCCATGAGAGGGGAGCAGTCCAAGGGTGACGCTCCACACTAGGACCCTGTTGATGGTCTCTACCGCCAAAATAAATCAATAATTTTACCTGCTCAAATCCTTAAAATCAAACATCATCATAGGTTTAGAAGCTTTAAACAAATGAATTCCACAAGTCTTGGTGAATATTTGCATGCAAGTGAATTTAGCATTTCTACGGGCCAAAATGGGACATAACACGTGAAGTAATTTTGATGATCTGCGATGGACTCAACCAAAAAGGGCTTCAAGACAATTATCCAAGACTTACCGCCAAAGATTAGGGCGAGATGCTGACAGGGGGCTGGCCAGCCCCACCCCTAGGCCAACCGATTTGTGGGCCCCACCTGTTAGGATCCCCTTTGACGTGGAGTCTCCACCACCTTTGAGGACCAACCTCCACCGTGATTCAACGTTAGTTCAAATAGAGGGACAAGATGAAGCCATGCCATGCATTCATGGGCTAAATTCAGAGTTTGGCCCATAATGGCCCATGTGCATTTTAATGAGATATGGTGTAAAGTTTAGTACCACCTCGGTTATAGGTGGGGGAGGCTGCCAGGCGCCTCCTATAAAAGGACCACTAGAGCTCCTCCAGAAGGCCATCCATCAGAGATCAATATCAAGACATACTAGGAGATTAGGTCTAGAACTCACCAATGTAGTAGATTAGTATCTTGAGAGTTAGGGTCAAGTGGACTCATGTCTAGATTCTGGATCTAGTCTTGGAGGCTTGGTAAGCCATTATATCTTCACTTTCATATCTTATGAGACTTCAATACTTATATGCTATATTCTTATTTACATGATTATGCTTACATTGGTTATACACTTAGAAGTAGTCAAAGTTTTCTTCATGCTTATCCATAGGATCATAGAGTGCTTAGCTTAGTTGTCGACCGAGCTAAGTAGCAGACTATATGTAAGCATGGTACTTATACATAGTAGTGCCTGCAGATGCACCCTACAAACCAAAACATGTGGTAGACCAAGTAGAGTGATAGTTACGAGGTTCTCTGTAATCCACCTCCCATTTGTAGGACTAGTAGGACTTGTGTCATGAGGGAGGAAGTCATACTTTGTTTATGCTCCTCTTTAGAGTTGTCCCTTGTGCATGAATATAGAGCTAATCTTTTGCTATAACTAAGTACATATGCTTGTAGTAAGAATATCATAGGAATCTACCTCACCTATTATACACCCAAGTTAACATTTATTTAATCATTAATGATCTATCCCCTGAGTGTCATTATGCTTAATTCCTATTTTTACATTTACCCCTGCTCTAGCCATGTTGGTATGTTGATAGATATACTTTTATTATCCAATAAATCTTTATTCCATTGTTTTCCTATGGTAAAATATAAATAATGATACTTGAAATACCCCGGTGAAATGCTACAATGGTACTATGTGTGCTTGCAGAATCCTTAATATAATATTTACACTCACAACTGTCAATAAGAATTTCTAGCGCCATTATCGGGGAAACAATTGGCGTAAAGATTTAGATCATTAACATACCGCTAGCTATAGTAGGATTACCCCTGTTTTGTTATATTGCGAAATAGATAGGACAACAGATTCTATTTCGACCTTCCGGCAAGATTTCACAAGAAAAGAAGAAAGACATTGAAGAACCCAGGGTACCTGAACTTCATGATCCATCAACACTAGGACCTTGCCATCTCACAAGTTTGTATAAACATATATATTATTCTAACCATGTGTAGATTGGAGAAAAGGTCACTGTCATAAGAATTCAAATTAGATCTCAAGTGACGAACATAGATGCTATGCTACTCACAAATTCTGATCTTGTGAGTTATGGAAAGTATGATCAAGAAAGGTGAGATAGTCTTGCTCATGGACTTTAAACCTGACGAGTAGTTATCTTTTAATTTTTGTATTCCACATTGCATGTTTACTTTGAATAATCCATGCATCCATTCCATTTAGTTTAAACTTTCTCATATCAAATCCACAACATGTTTAGTTCCCTGCATATATCCATATTGTCTGCATTTAAAAAGAAAAAATATATTCCTCACCATGATCATGCTCTTTCATCTCCATTTAAGTAAGTCTCTATAATGCTTTCTAGCTACTGTTGTCTGCTAAAGTATGCTCAGGTTTGGAGTATCTTCATGCAACTTTTAAATTAAGCATGGTGCTTAGTTTAGGATTGTTGATCTTACTTCTAAAGGCTTTTTAAATTAAACGTGGTGCTTAGGTTAAAAGGCTTTCCTAAATTAAATTAGACACGGTGTCTAGTTTGATTTTTAAACCAAGAGTATGCTCTAGTAAATAGCAGTTATTTTGTTAGACTAACCCCTATAGAAAACTCTCAAATTCAATTTGGATAAGTCAAGAGATGAATTCACATCAAAGATGAATCAAGCCATGCTTGAACTCCAAATTACTTTGCACAAAGAAGACACAGCTCATTTATCATGAATGGAAGAACCGTAATTATCAAAGTTCATTCATTCTGTCTTTTGTTGTAAGTTATCTTTGCCTTAAACCATGCTAGAATGCATCAAACAAATAAAATTTTATATAAAACATGATAAACAAATTCTATGCTAAGGTAATTTAAAAAACTATCTTTTCGTTAGCATAAATGAAATTCACTTAATTTATGGATAACAACCCATGTTTTAAATTTGTTGTACTCCCTCGGATATGTGTCCATTAATTAACATTTTGTAGGAAAAAAAATACAAGCTATGCCTATTCGTGGTTTGATATGGACCTACAAACCCAAACCAAACCACCTCTTTAGTGACGGAACAAAAAGGAAGAAGACGAGTGCCATAAAATAGATCTCAATAAAAGCTCTCACTCATAAGAAGTGGACAAATCGACAGGCCACAAGCAACATTGAAGATAGCTTAGCATTGAGCCTTCCCAAGACTCAAGCTAGGATGCTGATGAGAAGCAAGGTGCAACCCACCTTGTATTAGCCAAATTATGCCTACTTCCATCATCTTTAAAGACATTGACTCACACATCGACAACAAGGACTAGGACAATGAGATGCCACTACATCATGGCATGCATCCTCGTATTAATAAACGTCATCAATTAATAGCTAGTGGTCTGTCGACTGAGTCTCGTAAGGCTGTGAACAACCATGGTCATACAAACACACCCCTAAGTCATTGGAGATGAAGCTTTCATGCAAGTATCAATGAAGTTCCTTCCTTTACTACTACATTCAAACCTTTCATAGCCACGTCGTAACCCCCATCGCAGTCTAATTTTGACCTCAGTAGTTTGCTGTCGGCAGTGATGGTCATAGCCATCACCATCGGCATTTGAGACCGACTATGGTGTACACTAACACCATCATATTGGCTTATGATCCATCCGTGATTAGGTCCTTACTTCTATCATATTAGAGCATGACCTGCCTGTGTAGGTATGCACTAACACCGCTGCATTGTCGTATGATCCATCCGTGATGAGATCCCTATTTCTGTCGTATTGGAGCATGACCTGCCTATGTTGAGACGAACATCACCGTCGCTTCAGCGTATGAACCGCCTGGTCATAGGGCATGGTTACCGTCACAATGCAGTACGATCCACCCTGTGATGATCCTTTAGTCGATGTTGGGTTACTAAACAAATCGGTAGTGATACACTACGGACCCCGTGCCGCATTAGATGAATAGTTGCGGTGCTGACATCCAAATTTCACAATTTATTTACTAATTCGACTAGGCCTTAATAACTTACTGAACACACATAATACAGATATAATCACTACACATCATTCACCATGTCCACAATGAAGAGTACTTTTTATAATAACAATCGACACTAACATAACAACTATGACAACTGATCGATTAGCACAAGCAGTACATAGATAGCAGAATAAAGGTTTTGCTCCCTACAAATGTAAGTAACAAAACATGTGCTCCGGTCCTTTAGATTGGCACTCCTGCTTGTAAGGAAAAGCTTTCTTGATTAGCTTGGTAGCCAATGCACCATGGAAACCCTCTTCTTCCTCCCTTAGGCATTGTAGGAAAATTGTTCAAAAGCACTGAGACTCCAAAACATGCACAAAGCAGCAGATTTAATAATATTCAATATAATATTGGTTTAGTTACCAAGCCAAAATTGGACTATATATAGACTCAAAACAACTCCCTACCTGAACAAAGACATGTCCTAATAATAAAATATAGCATATGCACCTTTACTGCTCTGCTAATGACTCCATGAACAAGGGAACATAAGGTAGAGAGGACTGTTCAAATGAAAACTCCTGGTACTTCTAGGATAGCGAATGACCCCGCTAGGGAAGACATAGACTTTTCTACGGTTCATGTCATATGCCATCAATGTTCTGTGTAACAGAACCGACCAAATTATAAGAGCACAAGTACAAAAACAAGCGTCGAAACGCTCAAATTTTCGAACTTGAGCCCATATAATCTCGGTAGTCAATCGAAACCACGAAGGATTTCAAACCAACTCATTTACAACCAAGATTGCATCATTCAACATAACACATCACACGTTACATTTCACAAGTAGTTTGGAAATCCACTTACAACACACGGAGTCGCAAATTATTACAAACCGAGTTTATAAAGTAGCAGAAGCATAACACATGCACACTATTTAAATACTATTGCCAGTCTTACAGATCAACATCCCACAAAAGCATTTAGGAAAGTAAACTAACAGACGATCATGCCCGAGTGATCTAGTCCTCATCACCCGCAGGGTGGAGGCAGTTCTTGCAGAAGCCCTGATAAAGCATGTCATCTGCAACAGGAGAGAATAAACCCTGAGTATTGGAATGTACTCAGCTAGACTTACCCGTCGAAACAGAAAATAAGAGGCACCAAGGATTATGCAAGGCTTTCATAAGTGGAGCTGGTTGACATCACATTTGTGGAAAAAGCATAAGTAATGGTAACTCCTTTAACCTGTACTAGCAGTTATTTTTAACATTAACTTGTCATCTATCTTAGCACCTGTACTAAACATTCACTTGATTATAATCAAACAATAATCTTATTATATCCAAAGCAGGTATAAATTGCGACATCATTATATCATTCGCTTAACTATCTGTTCAATTTAATGAGATCTACATTGCCGCTACTCAAGTCAAGTGCTCACTAACCGGGAGCGACGGCGATTCGAATCGAATTCCTATCCAGCTAGAGGGGTATTTCTAACACTCACCGAGTCACGCCTGGCGAGGGCTGCTCAGGTCACCTTTGGTACAGTTAAGGAGTCACGGGTTCGACTGATGCCGCATCCCCAAGGGCGACACTCTGCCAGGTGCTAGGGACTCTAACTCCCCTCCCCTTGTCTCATGCCAATGTCCCCAAGCACATCCTTACTACCTCCAAGATGCGACCTACCAATCGATTCCTGGCCTGAACTGTATTACTCAGATTCGTGGTCGAAATGACTTATCCGGCCAACTAAGTGTTAGACTGCGTTCAACATGACTCAAAGACGTACAGCGAATCGGTCCTTAAATGACTCAGATGGGCATAGATTCGCACCCAAGATGTGAAGTGTCTTGCGGCTGCACTATCAAACTCCCGCCCAGTCTCGATTTCATTTTAAGGCATGGTTCCATCCACGATAGCCAATATAGCCACTCGTGACCCATTCCTACATCTCGCGGATGACCGGAAATCATCTGACTTCTACCGAACTAAGCAGGGCTAAGCATTGACACGTGCCTAAACCTAATTTAGGATTTAAGTATGATATCTAGACAAGGTCAGGTATAATGCAACAAGTGTTTTCACACAACTCCTACAACTTAATGTAGTAAACAAGTAAAAGTACTCAAGATTGATATAAAACAATTGGGTCAGCATGCACTGAGGCTTGCCTTTCAGAAATGAGGAAGGACGATGGTCTAGACACTCTGGTAACTCGTAAATGGTGTTTCCTTCGTTGGCTACCTCTTTGGGTTCTCCCGGCTGCTCCTGAACCTCCTCCAGAATCGCTCCCTCGAACTCAGGAGTGTCACTCCCTCCGGTACACCTATTGTATGAATGCACAATAAATCTCATGGATGCATAAGAAGGAATGCAGCATGCTCGGGATGAAATGCACTACAGCAATTCCTAATGCTCTATTCAAATCACTTCAATAATAAGTGCAAATCTCTTCTCCGGTAGAGAAGTACTTACCTATTCTACACAACCTGATGTACAGATGTTACTCCTTAGTTAAGGCCCTAACACCTAACAATCACAAGAACAACATTACTTAGGTTTCCACCAACTAAGCACAAAATATCACAACACATTCTGAACAACAGCTAAGTATTTCCATCACAACTGTAGATTCCCAAATCCTAAAGGCATGATACAAGACAATATGGAAATCTTATAAAATGCTCTACAATTCACTTTCAGACCTCAACACTTAATTCCAAAGTTTACCTGGTCGAAATTCTAAATTTCCAGAAATATATCCTCTCCTAAACAGAGAGCAGCCATTTCTGGACAGCCACTTTAAACAGCTACAACTCCTAGACTATTAGTCCAAATGTCACCAAATTTTGACACAAGCTAGTTTAACAAGTTTACTACTACTTTGGTATTCACAAGTTTCCTAGCAAACCTCTTTATCAAGGTTCAAACCCAAAAATTCTACCAGTTGTCCAGAGAACCTAAAAATGTGAAAATTAAATATTTATTCAAGTGTCAAACTACCCTTATGACCAAACTAATGACACTACTAGTTCACACATGTCATGAAACCACCAGAAAGTAGGGTGTGTCAACCTAAGACATTTATTTCAACCCCTTTCTTAATTTACTTAATTAATTAAGTGGGAAATTAAACTCATATGCAAACTGCTTAGAAAATTTTATAAAAATTACAGGAGGCTCTCCAGCCTACTAGGAAGTTACAGTAAAAATTCGAACTAAAGTTATTCACAGAAACTCCCTACAAAAAATTCACAAGCCAAAAAGGCTGATTTTTGCATAATTAATAAATCACATTGAAAAGTATCAAACAACAGAAACCATATTTTTCTTAGCAACCTTAGGGTACCAGGACACTCTCTATAAAATTTCAGGAGCATTGCACATAGAGAACAATTATGAAAATTCATTCAAGTATCTCATAATATAAAATGACAACATCATAACTTGAAAACTACTCAAGCAATAGTATCCAAACTTTTACCAGAGCTAGCATAGATATAAAATAACACACCCACCAAATTTCACAATTTTTGGAGCACTAGAACTCCAGTTACAAATTTAACAAGTTTGTATCTATTTGAAAACACCTTTCAAGGGTCCAATTAATTACCTCAGAAATTAACTAACATATTAGTGTTTTATATTTTTCCTACAAACTATACTTTGCAGAGAACCAAACAAATTTGGAATCACCTCATTTGGATCTATATTGCATGAGATATATAATTTAAAATATAGCATGAAAATATGTGAAAAGAATGAAGGAAAAACCAAAAATGAAAACCTAAACCGGTCATTGGGCCGGTCCAACCCGTCGGCGCGGCCCAACACCCGTGGCCCGCTCCAGCTCCTGCCTGTGCGCGTGACCCTAGACAGGTGGGCCTCCCTGGTCAGAGAGAGAGGGTAGGGGATCGAACGCCATCGAGCTCCGGCGAGCTCTAACTCGTCGGTGGTGAGCTCTCCCGAGAATCTGAGTCTACCATCGCGCTCCCCTTCAAGTTTCGCACTAGTCCAGGTAGGGGAGATGGCTAAGGTCATAGCGGAGAAGGCTCGTCATTGGCCATGGCGGACGGCGGCGAGAGCTCGGCGGTATGCCAGCCCTTCTAGGCTTGGACTAAGCACGGTAATGGCAGCTATAGCACCAGTGAGATGTGGTGAATCTTTCAGATCCAGTTAGAATCCTAGAGGGGTGCTGGTGTGGTCGGACCACGAGCACGCCCGCACAACAACGCTTAGAGCATGGCGCTGGCGAAGCCGTTCTAGCTAAACGACGGTGGCTTAGATAGCTACATCTAGGCTCTGAACTCCACGAGGTGTGGGAAGACCCATGCGCTCGCTAGAGAGGGATGAAGTGGCTTAGACAGGGGTAGCCCCAAGTGGTGCCCATCGACGGCTATGGTAGACACGTCTAGAGCGCAACCCGACACGGCTTTGTTCTAGCTTCCACAGCCCACCTCTCCCTTTAACATCTTCATGGAAGCATCTAGGGGTGTTGATAAGTCGAGGACACGAGCTAGAGAAGAAGAGAAGAGGCGGAGAGGTACTGGCCACGTGGCCATGGCCATGGCGGAGCTTCGGTGAGGCCCGCGTGGTGATGGCATCCCCAATGTCGCTCACCTGGGGTTTGATGGAGGCCAAGAGTTGGTCAACAAGGTGCAGGGCAGTGTGGCAGAGTGAGGGACGCAATTTGGCCAGTGGTGATGCGGTGACGAGCGCTCATGGCCGTGGAGAAGCGCGCGGCGGCGATGGCGGCTCGGTGCGTCCGCCAGACCAAGGAGAGAGCGAGAGAGAGGAGCAGAGGCGCGAGTGAGGTTGAGGCAGCATCATGGCGATCAAGAGGCCCGCTCGGACCTGACCGGTGGGGCCACGACCGGTGTACGGCCGCCACCGCGCGTCCACGCATTGGCACAGGCCTCTGGCCGGTCAGCCACCGGTGCTCTGAATGTCTGAAACGAAGCCGCCATCAGACGATTGACAGGGGAAATTTGGCACCAATTATCTCCTAATCTAGCTCGAGTCAGCAAAAAATGATAACATCAATTTTGTAGAGCTATGTGAGGACTACAAGTTTGTCAATTGGAGCTTCGACTGGTTCGGCTTGGTTTGTGAGTTACATGGTGTCGAAGTGGGGTACATTGAAACTGAAATTCCAATTTTTACACTTAGAAATTTTCTAAGTGTTGGGCAGCCCCTCAAACCGACTTGTGGCCCATTGTTTTGCATGTTCTGGTCATTTTCATGAGATGGCCATATTAGAACTTTTGTTCCTTATGAAATTCTCTACAACTTTGAATAAGGTTGCTTCTCCATGCAAGATCCCTAAGCTAGACTTTTTAAATAGTCAAACCAAAGCATTCTAGGGGTCAAGGGTTGGTCAACAACACCTAGGAGGGCAATTTGGTCATTTTGGTCAACATAAACATTGTTCCACTAATTACCCTAAATGTAATTAAGGTGTTATAAGATATAATTAGCCACTCTACACATTGGTTACACAAAATTCCTAGTGTCACATAAGTTGAAACCAGCAAAACAATTATTTTCCATAAAATGTTGCACTACCATGTTGCACATGTTTCAAGGCCTTGTTGCAACAATTAAGCTTATCATGGGATACTAACAACATTGCCATGTTTCCAAGTATGAGATACCATGTTGTATCTACAAGTTGCATCACTCACATTTCATAAGCACAACAATTACAAACAAGCATATTAGAGTATGTTGCATACTCATGTTGCAAACAAAATAAAGACATGAATGAGATGAATGATGCTCATGCTTATGAAATACAATGCAATTATGGAAGCCAAACACCTAAGGTGTTACAGCCCTCCCCCCTTATAAAAATCTCGTCTCGAGATTTGGAAAGCGTACCATTATTGATAGAATTCCTTATAACCATCACGTAAATAGTCTTCTCGCTCCCACGTAGCATCACTCTCACTACCCTGATTACTCCACATTACTTTATACCACTTAACCACTCGACTTCTAGTTACCCGCTCTCGAGTGTCAATCACACGGACTGGCTTTTCTTCATAAGTTAGATCAGATTCTAGCCTGATATCCCCTAATGGAACTCTTTCTTCAGGAACCCGAAGACACTTCTTTAACTAAGATACATGGAAAACATTGAAAATGGCGCTCATTTTAGGAGGTAACTGGATCTTATACGCGACAGCTCCACTCTTACATATGATCTGGAAAGGACCCACGTATCTCTGTGCAAGCTTCCGCTTCACACCAAAATGTTGTACACTCTTCATAGGGGAAACTTTCAGATAGATGAAGTCTCCAACTTCAAACTCGATCAGTTTTCTACGGCGATCAGCTTAACTTTTCTATCTAGATTGAGCTGCAACCATATGTATTTTGATGGTACGAACTTGTTCCTCAGCTTCCTTGACAAAATCAATACCATAATACCTTCTCTCGCCAACTTCTATCCAATTTAGTGGGGTTCTACACTTACGACCGTACAATGCTTCGAATGGGGCCATCTTAATGCTCTCTTGATAACTATTATTATACGAAAACTCAGCTAGAGGCAACCATTTCTCCCATGAACCCTTGGACGAAATAACACAAGCCCGTAACATATCCTTCAAGATTTGGTTAACTCGTTCAGTCTGACCTGAGGTCTGGGGGTGATATGCCGAGCTTCTCACTAACTTGGTTCCCAGAAGATGATGCAAATGCTCCCAAAAACGAGCAATGAACTAGGGACCACGGTCAGAAACGATAATACGAGGTACTCCATGGAGCCAGACTATCTGATTGAAGTACAACTCGGTATAGTCAGTAGGACGATAGTCTACTTGAACAGGAATGAAGTGAGCCAACTTGGTTAAGCGATCTACAATTACCCAGATAGAGTTATGATTCTTGACAGTAGGAGAAAGTCCAACAATGAAATCCATACTTATCTCCTCCCATTTCCAACCTGGGATAGAAAGTGGTTGAAGCAATCCAGCTTTCATGTGCACAGCCTTAACCCTACAGTAGGTATCACACCTAGCAACATATGCAGCTATTTCTTTCTGCATTTTGGTCCACCAATAGTATGGCTTCAAATCATAATACATCTTATTGCTACCCAGATGGATAGACAACTTAGAGGAATGTGCTTCAGACAGGATCTGATTTCTAAGCTCTTGGTCCTTAGGCACCACTAACCTATCCTTAAACCACAGCACACCCTCTTCATCTACCCTGAAATGTTTAGTTTCTTGCTCTTTCATCTTACGCTTGATATGGAATATACTAGTGTCAGTCTTTTGGAGCTTAATAATTCTGCTCTTAAGAGTGCAACTGACAGTGATGTTGTACAGAATTGCTGGGTGTAGAAGGTGATACAGGTGAAAATCACTTTCAACTAAGGAGTGGTAATGAGACTTACGGCTTAAAGCATCGGCAACCACATTTGCCTTGCCAGGATGATAGTGCACTTGAAGATTATAATCTTTAATCAACTCAAGCCATCTTCTTTGACGCATATTCAACTTGGGTTGGGTGAAGATATATTTGAGGCTTTTATGGTCAGTATAGATATTGCAAACATTGCCCAACAGATAGTGCCGCTAGGCTTTCAAAGCATGAACAACTGCAGCGAGTTCTAAGTCATGCGTTGGATAATTCACCTCATGCTTCCAAAGTTGTCGAGAGGTATATGCAATTACTTGGCCTTCCTGCATCAGAACACCTCCCAAACCTATGCCTAAGGCATCACAATACACATCAAATGGTTTCTTGATATCCGGTTATGCCAAAACTGGAGCCGAGGTTAGGAGAGTTCGCAGTTTGTAAAAAGCCGCATCACACTCAGGAGTCCAAACTAACATGGTGTCTTTTTGTAGCAACCGAGTCATTGGCTTGGCTATTTTAGAGAAATTCGAGATGAAGCGACGATAATAGCCAGTCAATCCAAGAAAACTCTAGACCTCATGAACCGAGATAGGATCCTTCCAGTTCAGTACTTCTTGTACCTTGGCAGGATCCACCATAATTCCCCCATCGGACAACACATGCCCAAGGAAAGGTACTTCACAAAGCCAGAATTCGCACTTACTGAATTTTGCATACAGTTGATGTTCACGCAGTCTTGTGAGGACTATACGCAGATGTTCAGCGTGGTCTTCCTCATTTTTAGAATATATCAAGATATCATCAATAAATACCACCACAAACTTATCCAATTCGGGCATAAACACCGAATTCATCAAGTACATGAAGTGTGCAGGGGCGTTGGTCAAGCCAAAGGACATAACAAGATACTCATACAGACCGTATCTTGTAGAGAAAGTTGTTTTTGGAACATCTTTTGGATGGATTTTAATTTGATGGTAGCCAGACCTCAGATCGATCTTGGAAAAGACTTTAGCTTTAGACAACTAATCAAACAAGATGTCGATGTGCGGTAGAGGATACTTATTTTTGACAGTGATTGCATTCAGAGGCCTATAATCTACACACATCTGCAACGACTGGTCCTTCTTTACAAAGATAGCAAGACATCCCCATGGAGACAAACTAGGACGAATCAGCCCTTTCTTCAAAAGTTCATTCAACTGCACCTTAAGTTCAGCTAGTTCATCCGTAGGCATCCTATAGGGTCTTCTAGAGATGGGTGCCGTGCCAGGCAACAACTCGATTTTAAACTCCACATCCCGATCCGGAGGTAGTCCCAGCAATTCATCAGGAAATACGTCAGGAAACTCACTCACTACGGGAATATCAGCTAATGCCTTCGCTTGCACCGCATGAACTTCACTAGAAAGATCGATTTGCCGGGGAAGTTGCACTAGAAAACCTTTTTGATCAGTAGGATCTCTGAGCATAACTACCCGGGTGGATGTATCAATGAGTACCCCATTCTGACTCATCCAATTCATGCCCAAAATAACATCTAAGCCTAATCCAGGCAAAACCACTAAGGTAAGCGAGTACTTTCGCCCTTCTATTTCAAACTCTAGATCTCTTACTACTTGATTTGTGGAAATATTCCCACTTGCCGCTCTAATGCAACAATCCCCACCTTCAACAGTATGTAATTTGTGTGCAAACTTTGATGCAAACATAGGACTGATAAAGGAATGCAAAGCACCTGAATCAAATAGCACCACTGCAGAATATTGGTCAACTAGGAACTTACCAGCAGTGACTACCTCACCAGATGGAATTTCTTCAATACTATTATAATGAACATGCCCCTGACGGCCACCTTGATTTGCATTCTTCTTAGGATATGGACAGTTCCTAGACCAATAACCTGGTTTGTTGCAGTTCCAGCAAGGCATGTTGCTTGGAGGGACACTGGAGCTGCCTTGACCAGAACTACCCTTTGGCAGAGACACTGTATATGCTTTGTGAAACCCAGTCTTAGCTGGAGCCTTCTTCTGCGGGGCACGGAACTTAGCATTCGGGGCAGGAGGGCGAGGAGGAGCCCTCAGTGCAGCTGGAGCTCAGGACTGTGAAGCACTCGCCTCAAGGGCCCTCTTGCGGCTCTTAGAACTAGCATAGACAGAATTATTGTTCTCTTGAGTCAGGGCATCACTAATAAAATCATTGAAAGTGGCACATTTGCTAGTGCCCATGGTCTTCATTAGCTTTGGACCAAGGCCACGCTTGAAGCTAGCAATCTTCTTAGCATCAGTATCCACAAACTCAGTTGCATACCTTGCAAGGTTGTTAAAGGCTTGCAGGTATTCCGTCAAACTCTTATTGCCTTGGGTTAATCTCATGAACTCAGTGTGCTTCATAGCCATCAAGCCTGGAGGAATGTAATTCCCACGGAAAGTCATTTTAAACTGGTCCCAAACGATCAGGACATTAGGAGGCAACGTGGAGCGGTAGTGACTCTACCAAATACCAGTCGGGACATGCAGTTGGTGGGAAGCATACTCGGTCTTCAACTTCTCAATCGGACGAAGCAGACAGAACTTCTGCTCAATGGTATTCAACCACTCATCAGCTTGCAGAGGTTCCTCTGCCTCCTTAAAGAGCGGGGGCTTGGTGTCAAGAAAATCCTTGAAGTCACTATGCTAATTTGGTTTCGGTCCCTGACGACCATGGCGAGCATCCCGGTTGACTAGCTAGGGCATAGTGTCTGCTAACAGGCGCTAACCTTCAACCACTGTCTGCATCAGTTCCGCCGGAGTGGGTGGTGGCGGAGGGGGTGGCTGTTCCTCATCCTCAATGACATGACCACGACGGAGGTTGTACGCCATCTTCAAAATGCATAGCCAATGAGCACTAACGATGTGGGAAATTTGTAGATGAATTGTGTAAATATACCAAACTGATTTCATTAGAAATGAATTCGCAAACAACCGAGGCACAGTAATTCATCACAACCACACAACCTCATCAAGTGCACCAATTGACGCAATTATGCGATGGACATAACAAACAAGATATCTTGCGATGAAAAGATAGAATTTATTAAAGGCTCTCATGTAGGGAGCACAAACGTGACTGAACAAGTGACAACGATATCAATGGGATTTCAACCTTACATAACTGATGTCCGGATTCGATCTAAACTTCTAGCCAAATAGGAAAGGCTAACCAAGAAATGACCACGAGGAGACATTCCATTGGTAGAGTTCCATGGTGGATCATGACTAGCCACCTCGATACCAGCATGTGCCAAGCAGCACAGCCTTATATCGCGCACCACAGGAGGCCCTCGGTTTCGTCACGGCACCAAAGGGTGCTAATCGTGACACCATCACCGAACACAACGCAATGAGATATCCACTTGTGACCAAAATTTAACATGTTCAAACTAACATCCAAGATAACATAGGGTTCGATGTTACATCCCAAAAGCTAAGTTATTACAAAGCCCCACTCCCACACATGGAGGGTACAAAAGATAACTCTAACGCCATAGCTATGCGATGACTACTCTAAGCATCGTCCTCGGAGTCAGTGTCGAAGATTTCCCCACCATCCTCATCACTAGCAGGCTCTAGCTCCTCATTTTCTTCCTCTTCTTCTTCTGGTGGGACATCCTGTGGCCCATTGACCTCCACGTCGTCATCACCTTCAGCCATGAAGACTCCAGAGCCCATCTCCTCATCCTCGTCATTGTCATGAGGAAGCAGAGGATTGAGCTGATTGTTTAGGCGGTGCACTTCCTCATGAAGATTGTCATTATATTCTTCTGCAGCTTCTAACTGTTGCTCAAGCTCCATCTGACGAGCTCTCAGGATGTTCTCTTCGTGCTAGGCTTCATCCCGCTGGTTCATCATGTGGACCAGCATGCGCTGACAGTTGTGATTAGCCACAGTCAACCTCTGGACCGCAAGTGTCTCCTAATCTCTGTCATGTATCACTTGCTCTAGCTGTTGCTGAGCCGCATTTCTAGCAGCAGTCACCTCAGCCAACTCGGCCCTCAACCTTTCCGCCTCGGTGGGCTCAGGGCGGGGCTCACGTGGAGTGAGCTGGTGGCGAGGAGCCCTGCCTCCAGTTGACTTGCGAGCGGTCCTCTTGGTGTGAGCCATCTGTAGCAACAAGATATGACTTAAAGTGAGGATAATTTAGAGGATACGAAATTTAATTTAGTCAGGACCATCGAAATTTTTAAGGAGGGAGTAAAATGAAATGTATGACATGAATTAAACATGATGCAAGCACGTTCTGTACGCCCTCTCACCCTAGTATAATCATAAACTGCTAACGCTAGGCGGTGGCATACATACGTTCTCTCATATAGGCGAAATTATCGGTCTACTCATTTGCGCTGTTAGTGTACCTGCAGAAAATCTCATTTTCAGCCCAATAGTTTCCCAATATAAGCACACAAGTAAGCAGTAAACTAAATACTTTCCATATACACATCCCCGATGTATATACTTCAGTATCACAACTACCCGACAGATATACCCATAATTAAGTACTTTCATAATTACATGGTTTGAACATGTAAGTATGCAAGTAACCACAACTACTCTCCCTTCGGTACACCTATTGCGTGAATGCACAATAAATCTCATGGATGCATAAGAAGGAATGCAGCATGCTCGGGATGAAATGCACTACAGTAATTCCTAATGCTCTATTCAAATCACTTCAATAATAAGTGCAAATCTCTTCTCCGGTAGAGAAGTACTTATCTAATCTACACAACCTAATGTATAGATGTTCCTCTTCAGTTAAGGCCCTAACACCTAACAATCACAAGAACAACATCACTTAGATTTCCACCAACCAAGCAGAAAATATCACAACAACACATTCTAGACAGTAGCTAAGTATTTCCTTCACAACAGTAGATTCCCAAACCTAAAGGCATGATACAAGACAATCTGGAAAGCTTATAAAATGCTCTACAATTCACTTTCAGACCTCAACACTTAATTCCAAAGTTTATCTACTCGAAATTCTATATTTCCAGAAATCTGTCCTTTCCCAAACAGAGAGCAGTCATTTCTGGACAGCCACTTTAAACAGCTACAACTCCTAGACTATTAGGCCAAATGTCACTAAATTTTGACACAAACTAGTTTAACAAGTTTACTACTACTTTGGTATTCACAAGTTTCCCAGCAAACCTCTTTATCAAGGTTCAAACCCCAAAATGCTACCAGCTGTCCAGAGAACCTAGAAATGTGAAAATTAAATATTTATTCAAGTGTCAAACTACCCTTATGACCAAACTAATGACACTACTAGTTCACACATGTCATGAAACCACCAGAAAGTAGGGTGTGTCAACCTAAGACATTTATTTCAACCTCTTTCTTAATTTACTTAATTAATTAAGTGGGAAATTAAACTCATATGAAAACTACTTAGAAAATTCTATAACAATTACAAGAGGCTCTCTGGCCTACCAGGAGGCTACTGTAAAAATTTGAACTAAAGTTATTCACAGAAACTCCCTACAAAAAATTCACAAGCCAAAAAGGCTGATTTTTGCATAATTAATAAATCACATTGAAAAGTATCAAACAACAGAAACCATATTTTTCTTAGCAACCTTAGGGTACCAGGACACTCTCTATAAAATTTCAGGAGCATTGCACTTAAAGAAAAATTATGAAAATTCATTCAAGTATCTCATAATATAAAATGACAACATCATAACTTAAAAACTACTCAAGCAATAGTATCCAAACTTTTACTAGAGCTTGCATAGATATAAAATAGCACACCCACCAAATTTCACAATTTTTGGAGCACTAGAACTCCAGTTACAAATTTAACAAGTTTGTATCTATTTGAAAATACCTTTCAAGGGTCCAATTAATTACCTCAGAAATTAACTAACATCTTAGTGTTTTATATTTTTCCTACAAACTATACTTTATAGAGAACCAAACAAATTTGGAATCACCTTATTTGCATCTATATTGCATGAGATATAGAATTTACAATATAGCATGAAAATCTGTGAAAAGAATAAAGGAAAACCCAAAAAAGAAAACCTAAACCGGTCACTGGGCCGGTCCAACCCGTCGGTGTGGCCCAACACCCATGGCTCGCTCCAGCTCCCGCCCGTGCACGCGACCCCCAGACAGGTGGGCCTCCCTGGTCAGAGAGAGGGCAGGGGATCGAACGCTGCCGAGCTCCGGCGAGCTCTCCCGGGAATCTGAGTCTACCATCACGCTCCCCTTCAAGTTTTGCACTAGTCCGGGTGGGGGAGACGGATAAGGTCGTAGCAGAGAAGGCTCGTCGTCGGCCATGGTGGACGGCGGCGAGAGCTCGGTGGTACGTTGGCCCTTCCAGGCTTGGACTGAGCACGATGATGGTGGCTATAGCACCAGTGAGATGTGGCAAATCTTTCAGAGCCAGTTAGAATCCGAGAGGGGCGCTGGTGCGGCCGAACCACGAGCACGCCCACACGGTGGCGCTCAGAGCATGGCGGTGGTGAAGCCGTTTCGGCTAAACAACGGTGGCTTAGATAGCTACATCTAGGCTTCAGACTCCACGTGGTGTGGGAAGACCCATGCGCTCGCTAGAGAGGGACGAAGTGGCTTAGACAGGGGTAGCCCCAATTGGTGCCCATCGGCGGCTATGGCAGACGCGGCTAGAGCGCAACCCGAAACGGCTTTGTTCCAGCTTCCACAGCCCACCTCTCCTGTTAACATCTTCATGGAAGCATCTAGGGGTGCTGATAAGTCAAGGACACGAGCTAGAGAAGAAGAGAAGAGACGGAGAGGTACTGGCCATGTGGTCGTGGCCATGGTGGAGCTTCGTTGAGGCCCGCGTGGTGACGGCATCCCCAATGTCGCTCACCTAGGGTTCGATGGAGACCAAGAGTTGGTCGACGAGGTGCATGGCAGTGTGGCAGAGCGAGGGACGCAATTTGGCTGATGGTGATGCGATGACGAGCGCTCATGGCCACGGAGAAGCGCGCGGCGGCGATGGCGGCTCAGTGCGTCCGCCTGGCCATGGAGAGAGCGAGAGAGAGGAGTAGAGGCGCGAGTGAGGTTGAGGCAGCGTCGTGGCGATCAAGAGGCTCGCTCAGACCTGACCGGTGGGGCCACGGTCAGTGTACGACCGCCACCGCATGTCCATGCGTCGGCATAGGCCTGCGGCCGGTCGACCACCGGTGCTCTGAATGTCTGAAACGAAGCCGCCATCAGACGACTGATAGGGGAACTTTGGCACCGATTATCTCCTAATCTAGCTCGAGTCAGCAAAAAATGATAACATCAATTTTGTAGAGCTATGTGAGGACTACAAGTTTGTCAATTGGAGCTTGGACTGGTTCGGCTTTGTTTGTGAGTTACATGGCGTCAAAGTGGGGTACATAGAAACTGAAATTCCAATTTTCAGACTTACAAATTTTCTAAGTGTTGGGCAGCCCCTCAAACCGACTTGTGGCCCATTTTTTTGCATGTTCTGGTCATTTTCATGAGATGGCCATATTAGAACTTTTGTTCCTTATGAATTTCTCTACAACTTTGATTAAGGTTGCTTCTCCATGCAAGATCCCTAAGCTGGACTTTTTAAACAGTCAAACCAGAGCATTCTAGGGGTCAAGGGTTGGTCAACAGCACCTAGGAGGGCAATTTGGTCATTTTGGTCAACATGAACATTGTTCCACTAATTACCCTAAATGTAATTAAGGTGTTATAAGATATAATTAGCCACTGTACACATTGGTTACACAAAATTCCTAGTGTCACATAAGTTGAAACCAGCAAAACAATTGTTTTCCATAAAATGTTGCGCTACCATGTTGCACATGTTTCAAGGCCTTGTTGCAACAATTAAGCTTATCATGGGATACTAACAACATTGCCATGTTTCCAAGTATGAGATCCCATGTTGTATCTACAAGTTGCATCACTCACATTTCATAAGCATAACAATTACAAACAAGCATATTAGAGTATGTTGCATACTCATGTTGCAAACAAAATAAAGACATGAATGAGATGAATGATGCTCATGCTTATGAAATGCAATGCAATTATGGAAGCCAAACTCCTGAGGTGTTACATTCTATCCTCCCCAACAAGGAAAATCAAATTCTATTCTAGGTGAACTGCAATCACTCTATAGTCTCATCGGAAGCCTTGAAACGAAATTGAATATTGTTCCATCCAAATAGCTGCAACGTGTTCATCTTATGCTTTAATGTCCATTCATTAGTACCATATTCTTCAAGGATCCAGATTGAAAGGTCATACATATTGAAAATATCAGCAATACATATACACAACTGACCCTGGTCTCCATGGATGGACATTGCATGACCACATGGCCTATGAATTTTTCTCCATGTCTTTCCCTCCTTATCGACAACAACTATCTGGGATGACTCCATCATATGCATAAAACCATTAAGAAACATAGTTCTAGGAAATTTGTATACGACACTATACTCTCCCCATTCAAAATCTTTTAAGCATCCATGCTCTAGTTTTGGATGGGTAGATGTTGACAACTAACACCCCATTCAACCTATGCGACAGTTCAACCACATGGAAGTGCAAGGAGACTGTCAGATTGAACCCCAAGTAAGCTGAACCATAGGAATGGTTGCTATGTGGTAGTACCACTGATTTGCTAGTCATTGGATTACAGACAACATAGCGAAGCCCAATGTACCAGCAGAGGTAGCCCTGGGCATAATTAACCGAAGACCGAACCGAACTAACCGAGACCGAGACCGAAGTGACCGAGACCGAAAATTTCGGTCACAAGTTCGGTCTTTAGTTTGAAGTAACCGAACTAACCAGACTTAGTTCGGTCATTACCCTCGGGTAACCGAACTAACCGAATTAACCGAACATTTGAATTTTATTGACATAATATGTAATTTAGACTATTATTAGTGATATAATATTTATTCTAGTGGGTTTATATCAACCATCACTCTTATCACTATGTTTAATCTATATTTTGTATTGTATTTTTGCCTTGAAATAGAAAAAATATTAGTAAAATTTGCTACAAATTACAATATTTAGCAGTTGTTTTGTGAAGTTTGGTTAGTTCGGTCATGACTGAGACCGAACCGAACTAACCGAGACCGAACTTGCTCGGTCCTAAGTTTTGAAACTAACCGATCGGTCTCCGTTTTTAGATGACCGAACTTTCGAAATGACCGAAGACCGAGACCGATCGGTTCGGTCAGACCGAACGCCTAGGGCTAAGCAGAGGATGAGGCCTCTACAACAATCTGAGATGACTAAATCCTCAATGGTGAAGGTCAAGAAGGAAAAGGAGGGGTACTCATAGTGATGCTGGCGAATCGGCATTTGCCTTTCTAGGTGCAATACAAGAACCCGACGACAATCTGGGGCAGCTCCTTACGGTACTTGGATCCCGAGATGAGGTGGTTCCAGGAGCGACAAACATACTTATAGCTGCACAAGGTGCGGGCGGTGAGGCAATGGAGGATGAGGGCCAAGACATCATCTATGAGGATGTGTATTTCGTTGCTCTTATTAGGGGCCTCCTCCTCCATCTTGACTAAGATCTGGTGGAGTGAGGCTGGCAATGGAAGCGGCGGCACTGTTGCTTCGATTAGAGATAAGAGGGGAATAAAAAGCCAAGAAACATGGATAAGGAAAGTACGAAAACATTACCCTTGCCCTTGGATCTTGCGACAGTGAGCTCGAGCGGCCACGCTAGTGATGAGAACCAGCTTGGTCACTGGTGGATCCGTGCGGGTGTGCCGGTGAGGTGTACCAACATGGAGCACTAGCTTGTCTACGGTGAGTGGTGGCTTGCACGCCGATGAGTAGGTGTGATTGCATCGTTCAACACTAGAGAGCAGGAGCAGTGATGAGGAATAGTAGCACTGAGGAGGAGATTGATAGGGTGGGAAGAGGTCTTTGTAAGCTAACTATAAAGTAGGATTTACGGGAATAGAAATTTCTGCCAAAATTTTTAAAAATGCGTGAGAGCCTCGCGCTGGCTTGCAAATTTTGATGATATCAGTGGTGAAGGCTACCGGTGGTGGTGATTAGGTCTTAATTAAAGAAGATGTTAGCACCTAACGACGCTTATATCCGATGGTGACAGAATTGTACAATGTTGATACTAATTCAGCTGAGCCTTAATAGGTTACTGAACACACAGCGTACTTTTTATAATAAAAATGGACGCTAACATGACAAAGTTTGTCAGCTGATGTTATATAATAAAGGTACTAGTCTCTACAATAACAATGGACAGATAACAGAGCCGTATAGACTAGTGTAGTTAAGATGCGTGATCTAAGGAGCATGCATACAGGGAAGACGAGGTATATGATGGTTCCCAACATAATAAGTGGTGGGGACGATGTTGGAAATTGGGATATTCAACACTCACACATGCTTCACTTAGTTTTGGGCTTCCTATGCATCTTTCTAAATTTTGGTGTGAACACATGCCCCCAATTTTGGACTTTTGTTCCAAAATTCTCATTCCAAGCCATCTTTATTCCTATCCTTTCATGGTGCTCTCGGTCGGTTGTCATTCCATATTGATTGCAATAATCTCACGCGTAACTCAATGAACCCACTATAGAGGTCCCCTAGGGCGCTATAAATTTGGAGGCAAGGCAGAGGAGAAGGAATATTGCTTGTGTGTTATTTGTTGTGCTATGACACATATCTTTTCTTCTTCATTTCCTCCTTTTAGTCTTCTTCTAAATAATGGCTCATGGCAAGCGTCCAAGGGAGGAAACTCTAGAAGCCGTGGATCTACCTCCGTGCCTTCGTGTCCCTTCGTCGCCAAGGGTGAGAGGGAATGATTTCTTATCTCTATGGCTGCCTTGCATTAATCCTTTGAATATACAGGTCTATCTCTCATATTGCTATACATTGGCCAACTCCGGCAGAGGTTGGCGAACCCTCAAATATTTGTGCTATCGAAGCACATCTTGCTGGGTCTATGATATCTTCATCTTCATCCTCCAAGTCATATGATAGTCAGGATGTCTGGAATCTTATCCGTGCAAGGAGGGAGGGTGGAAACCTGTATTCTGAAGCGACGTGTGAGGTAGGTCAGCTCGAGCCATGTCTCGATGCCATCAAAACAACCCTCTCTTCATCTGAAGAAGAGACCAATGTTGCTTAGATGAGGGTTGATGAAGCTCATGCTAGGGCAGCAGGTAAAATTTCTTTGAAGTGTCTTTGCTTTTATATTCGTGACTTAATCCGATAACCCTTCATTTTCATTAGATCTTGAGGAACAATTGGTTGCTTCTCATCGTGAGATTAAGGAGGCTCGTCATCGGGAGATTAACCTAGAGAATCGCCATGAGATCCTCAAACAGGCAACACATGGCGTAGTTGCCGCAGTCAACACCAGGGGTGTTTCTCTTGAAGATCGCCTACAGGATATCTCGGTTCATGCTAGAGAAGTGGTAACTCATGGTGTCTGCTATGGTGCTGATGCCGCTCTGGCTGTAGCGCAACTACGTTCAGGGTACGAGCTTCGTCACTTGGAACCTAGTTTTTTAGACACTGATCGGCTGGAAGATCAAGAGGACCTGATTGGAGACTTCACTGATGCTGCCGAGGCTATCATAGTGATCATCCATGCATAAGATGTTGGAAACAATGTTTTTTAGGACCATATATTATATCTAGGGTCTTATTAGTAAAGAACCTACTGTTTGAATGTCATTTTTAATCCTATGTCTTTTATTTTTGTTATTTTTTGTTCTAAAGGCGATACTATTGGTGTTAGCTATTTTGAGTTGATGAGACTCGGCTATCAAGCATCGACCCAAATACTTGGGTAGTACTTCTTTACATATTTTCCATTAAGGTCTACACGATAATAGATTTGTATCATATGACAGTTTATAAAGCAACAGGTCCGAGGGGCTGCCTTCTTGCTACCTCCAAGGGTCGAGGGATGCAGATATGCATCTCGATCCTCTGAGATACAAAGATTTTGGAATCCAAAGAACGATGCAACACATCACAAAACTTCACCCTCAGTGAGGTGCTCTACCTTCCATCTTGCAACCCTCATGGTCAAAGGATAAGATCTGCTTCTTGACTATGAGAGCTGTAAGATGGAATATCAAGCACCCAATCTTGAAGAACAAGCACCTCACAAACTTGAAGCACCCCCAATCGAGTATAGAGCCCTTGAACAGAAGAGAACCAAATGATTATAGATCTTTTGTTAATAAGATCTGCAATCATCAAGGTCTACCTCCTGTTCAGCGGTAGAACCTCACTAAGGATGTTCAAGGAGCACCTCGCAAAACATGCACCTGCATCTCAGTGAGGTTCAATTCTTTATATTCCATAATCTTGCTACCTCTAAGGATTGAGGGATGCACATCTGCATCTCGATGCTCAAGGGCAGCAAGATTATAGAATCTAAAGCACCCAATCTTGAAGGCCTTCTCCAAACACTAGCATCCCGGTGAGGTGCTTTATCTCCATCTTACACCTCTGACGGCCTCCTGGCCATGAGAGGTGCAAGGAGGAAGACAAAGCACCTCTAGGCGATGAAGAGAGATGATTGGCTCATGAGTGTGTGGATTGAGCCCAAGAGGTGCATCTAGACCTAGGTTAAATAGTCCAACCGAAGATGGAGAAGTGCACGTAATGGTGATGTTGATGCAACTGTGTTGTGGGTAGTTGGGAAATAACTCACGCTGTAGGGCCGATGGCCATAACACATATCCCAGTCAGCTCGGCTTTTCATACGATGGTGCAATTCAACCCCACTAGCATTGCCGCATCGATGGTTTGGTAGAGGTTTCAACTATCGATTTCCTTCCTTAGGTGGCCTCGCTACCGGTCCAACCAACGGTGGAAGTATCACACCATCACTTCTATCGCTACGGCAATGAAAGTGGTGACAATGGTATCTCAATCTGTAGTAGTGCTTGACCATCAAGATAGATGGCATATCGCTAACAAACAAAGAAGAACAACTCTCCACCACACCGTTAGAGGACAAAGACAATCAAGGAGGAACTTGAGTTTGCATCTCCAAAGAACACCAACTTGTCAACCAAGAACAAACGAAAATCAAGAAGGTTGACAAAGAAGAATATGCAACTATCTGCATTTTCATCTCCTGGATTGGATGGTACAAAGGAGAGCTAAATACAATGGAGAGTTCCTACTCAATGGACCTAAAACCATGAGTCCTCGACAATAGGTTTAAAAATGAAGGATGTACAATACACTATGAGGGATGCTTCAATATTCATACTTGACTTTGAGTGTCAAGTGATATAAAAGTCCAAGTGTGGGGAGGAAAGCTAGCTTTTCTACAGATGATACAACCTCCTCCTATGCTCCCATCACTTTGGCATGCTGGTTTGCAATCCCTTTGCTCTACGCTACATGCAAATGGACGGTGGCACGTAGTGGGGGACGGTGGATGCTCAGCATACATGGTCGGTGCTTAATTACCATGGTGGTCGGCTCCATGGAAGGTCTAGGTCTTCTAAGGCTAGCATTCCTTTCTTGTGCTGGTCCACTCTTGTCTCCATGATGGTCGGACCTTGCTCACCATAGATCAGCAAGGCGGTTGTTGTGGCTACATAGGTCACATGGCCGGCTAGGGCCAGTTAGGGGAGGTTGTTCATTGCCATGGAGGGCCTAGCGGGCACACGCCTGTGCGTCGCCATGTAGTTGTAGCCACATGGCGAGCCATATATAGGAGAAGCGTGTGCAATGCTTTATGGGCACGCCTTTTGTCACTTGGTTGGCAAGGAGGTGACAACACGACATGTGGTCCATGGTCACGCCTTTAGTGGCATGGGCGACACTGAGGTGACAGCATGCTGATGGTGGTCTTGTTGATGTCCATATACCATTCATTGGTCTCCTATTATGTTGTTACATGTGTGTGTGCTATATTCATTTGTGAAACGTATAGTGGGCAATGCTAAGTAGATTTGAAGATGTACGCACGTATATACCATGTTTAGTTTGGTAGGTATAGGTTAATAGTGGTGCCAACGTTAAACCTCCATCCTTCGCTCCAACATATAGTCGACTCTTACTACAGTATGGGCTAGTAGATCTAAGGTTTATGGGGCCATAAGTATTTTCCCCTTAACCACTCCACTGCAAACCTTGGTCACCTTTGCAAGAGCAAACTACACTACATAGATGGTGTCAACTAAATCGACAATAATCATGGGCACCGCTGGCACAGGGTAAATGAAGGGCATCGATTGCCATATCCAAGGTGATTGGTGGTGAGGTGATAATTGCGGCTAAGATGCACATGTATATTGGTCTTGGCATCACAACTAATAAGAACCGGTTGAATGGTTAAGGTGGTATTCCGTATCACTTAACTGGGGTAATTCTATTAACTGTGGATGACCTATTTGTGCCATCCTTCCTAACTATTTCGATAACTACGATAGATCTCTACCTCTCTATTAGGAATAGATTCTTTTCTCATCCTATGGTTTTCCCTCTCATCTTGTTCTATGTATAGTAGGTTTTTATAAAGCTCGCAACTAGGGGTATTTTAAGATCACTACCAATGCAACCCAAGAAATACACAACAGACACTTTGAAAGTATGCTTTAATTTGCATGTAGCCTACGTGCACTCTGCGGTCTGCTGCGAACTGGGGGGTTGCATGGGTGTGGCCGAGGTGCCTACATTTACTCCACACCCATGCAACCCACAAAGCGCACAACAGACCGCATACAAATTAAAGCCACATGCACAGCTAGTGACCACTCACCCGGTCAGTGCCTAATTAGCACGGTGGTCGGCTCCATAGAAGCTCTGAGTCTTCTAAGGCTAGCATTGTTCTCCTGTGCCGTTCCACTCTCTTGCATGGGTGCGCTGCCATGCAGTTGTAGTCCTATATAGGAGGAGCATGTGCAATGCTTTATGGGCATGCCTTTTGTTGCTTGGTTGGCAAGGAGGTGAGAACACGACATGTGGTCTATGGTCGCCCCTTTAGTGGCATGGGTGACACTAAGGTGACAACATGGTGATGTCGGTCTTGTTGATGTCCATATACCATTCATTGGTCTCCTATTACGATGCTACATGTGTGTCTGCTAATTCATTTATGAAGTATGTAGTGGGCAACACTAAGTAGATTTAAAGATGCACACATGTATATACCATGTTTAGTTTGGTAGGGACGGGTTAATAGTGGTGCAAGTGTTAAACCTCCATCCTCTGCTCGAACATATAGTCAGCTCTTTCTACGGTACAAGCTGGTAGAGCTAAGGTGTTTGGGGTCATAAGCACTTTCCCCTTCACCACACCACTGCGAACCTCGGTCACCTTCGCAAGAGCGAACTACACTGAATAGCTGTTGTTGACTAAATTGACGGTAATCATGGGTGCCAGGTGGTATTCCTTACCACTTAACTGGGGTAATTCCAATAACTGCGGATGACCTGGCTGTGACATCCTTCCTAACTATTTCAATAACTACAATAGATCTCTACCTCTCTATTAGGAATAGATTCTTTTTCTGATTCCATGCTTTAATCTCTCATCATGTTCTATGTAGAGTAGACTTTTAGAAAGATTGCCACCAGGGACATTTTGAGATCACCACTAATGCAACTCGAAAAACGCACAACATACACTCTGAGAGTATGCTTTAATTTGCATGTGGCCTGCCGTGCACTCTGTGGTTTGCTGTGAACTTTGGGGGTTGCATGGGTGCGCCCAAGGTAGGTATATTTACTCCACAGCCACGCAAACCCATAGTGCACAACAGACCACATGCAAATTAAAGGCGCATGGACAGCCGGTGACTACTCATCCGCACTCTTTTCTCGCACACTAGTGTCGTCCTCTCAGTGCCACACCACTGTCTCCTCTGCACCACTAGGTACCGCACACCACACTACCGCCTATGACGCCGCTCATAGTGTCGCCTCCATTGGACCACTGCCGTCGCTGCTGTCCCCCACGAACCTGATTCACTCAGCCCCTGATGCTGCTCAATGTCGCCGATAATGCCGCGCACCTACCATCTGAACCTCGCCATCGATCGCCTATAAAACGCCCCGCTCCCCCATCATAGCAAGACACTCCACATGCAACACCAATCACCTGCATAAGCCCCTATTCAAATGCTACCCTATTTCAACATTTCAAGAAAAAGCCCGAGGTAAGTGCTATAGGCTGCAAACTATCGTAGAAAACATCGGGAGGGAGGCAGAGTACATTGTGACAAGCAAAAAGTTGACGCTCTCAAGATGTTCTTAGATGAAGATGAGCTCGCCATGGCCATCTTTGCTATCCTAATTCCTACTCTGGTGGCTTCAATCATATTGTATATCCTTGTAATGCGCCCGCTACCCTACAAGAGGCCCTAACATAGTTGCTGAAATAAGAACAATCTATTCAAATTTCGAGGCCATAGCGCCTGCCCAGAACTTGACTACGCATGACTAAGCTATTTCTTGCATTCACTAAATAAATAGCGACGCAACTCCTGTGCCAGCTATATTGGCATGTGAGGTCATTTGCAGTTGTTACTGTGGTTAAGTGTGTCCGTAGGTACCATAGTACCAGCGCTTGGTATCTATATGAGTTCATTGTTAGTAATAACTAAACAAAGTTCAGATAGACTACACTTTAACATATATGAGGAATACTATGGGGAATGTGATATGGAACATTAGTTGTGCTAACTCTGTCGTGGGCTATCATTTTACGTGGAACCATTTCACGTGGTAGTACTCAGGCCATATATATGGCAACGATAATGCATTTTGTATGACTATATGCTTGCTACCACTGTGTCCTCCCATACTCCTCTTCGAAGGAAGGTACACATGTTTGTCACGCGTGTATTAGCTAAATTTAGCCCGGTGTGTGCCTAAATAGGTTTCGGTATAGTCACCACAAACTCTTTCATGAATTTATTGAAATTCCGAGGGCATAGGGCATGTACACAGCGTTTGCAGGCGTATCCCACTGAAATATCTAAAATGTCAGCATCGACCACCCCTTCGACGCAAGGAGAGTTCTCTATTTTTTATATATGTCGCATTGCCTTTGTTCTAAGGCAAATACTACGATCTTATACCATTCATTTAAGTTCTTTGTTTCCCAATACTCGGGATAGATACTATGAAAACATTTATTGCAGTAAACCTAGGAACATATGACCTCCATCGCATACTAAAGGTATTTCGTAGAGGCATGGGATGAATAGTTGCGCAAACCTATATAATGACTAGGGATATCAAATGGTTTAATAAATACATATTTGACTACCATAAGCAGGTTCCACGTACAGTTGCAAATGAGCCGCCTCGACCATATCAAACATATGCATGCAACAAATTAGTGCGTAGATATTTGGGTCCAAAAAAATAGCATGTATCCACATCTACCGTATACCTTTATTTATTTATTTATTTATTTCTGTACCCTTATTTCTGTATACCATTTTCTGGCTCCACAGAAAGCCACGTCACCCTTATTTCCTGCCCATCCGATTCAGTATCCACGGCTACCAGATTGCCATCTCGGGAACCTTCCACGACGTTGCCGACCCTTCCGCCCCACACGCTGCTACGGCCCCGGCAAAATCCCCAATCCGCTCCCGAACCTTCTCCTCCCGTCTCGCACTCAGGGGCTCCGATTAAGGGCGAGTGGCGCCCCTTCCTCGGGCATCGGTCCTCCTCTAGCGCCGCCCCTGGCACTCCTCCCTCCACCCAGCTGCGGCGTGACGCGGGGCTGCAGCAGCGCCGCCCTGCCTGTGCCTTCGACCGGCGGCGCGACGGGCCCATTCCTCCGGCAACGGCTCTTATCTGGCGCCGCCCCCGGCTCTCCTCGAAGCACCTTCCCCAACGGCGGCGCGACGGGCCCCGCTGGCCCTTCTCTGGCGCCGCCCCCGGCTCTCCTCCAAGCATCTCCCCCAACGGTGGCGCGACGGGCCCCGCAGCAACGCCGCTCCGCTGGCGGTCGCCTCCCTCGCGCGGCAGCTCGCTCTGGCCAATCCCACAGCAGCAACGTTTGCGACTCCGCCCTGTCCCTCGCATGCCAACTTCACCAACACCGTTCCCCTGGAGGCCCAACCAGAGGTATGCCCCGCCTTCTCTATTTTTATTATTTTTTTCATTTTTTTTTGGGAACGATATCGACAATGTCAATGCAATATACATTCTTTTAGATGTCGATAGCAGTTACACAGTGCCTTCTAAATTTTCAGAAACTCTTTCAGGCATGAACTGATTGTAAACGTTGTTCAGTTCGTCGGAGCAGCTATCACTAAGGACATACCTATGATCATTATTTCTGAACTCCATGAAGAGGTAATATATAGCACCATACCTTTTTCCCATGCAAAATAAAGTTAGTGTAATATTCAGACCAACAAGTAATTTTGAGCATGCCCCTATATTTATTAGTGTATATGAGAATTGCCTTCAGGTGGGTTGCCTCCATTCTTTTTCTGTGAAACTCAAAAAGACTTATCAGTCTATATCCATAAGAATGCACATTGCTCTGAAAGTGCTAAGAAATGGCGTTCAATGCAATGCATATTTTGAGTTTGCATAGACCAATCATTTGAGAGTCATTTCCTGTCAGCATAGACAGTCAGTGCTTCTTCCATTCATTTCACTATTAGATTTTGGGAAGAAACCATTATACACAGCCAATGCTTACAGCAAGGAGAAAATTGTTTTTGGCTGCGCGTGGTCTTCTAATTCATCCTCTCTTAATTTCATGACCAATAATACTTCCATAATCAACACGCATGTCCTATCCACATTAGCCTCAGATTTACCATCTTTTGCCATCAAACTAAATGTTCATGCTTTACCCATCACTATTTTAGATGAGCACCAAACACTTCATATATATTTTAATAACTAATATTGATGTGCTTTTGTAGCCATTGTTGTTTGTCGCTAAGATCAATAAATCTTAATAAACAAACATTTCACGAATCTCCCAACCACTATAATGGTGGCTTACTGGAAGGAGTGGTTCCCTATAAAATTGAGATGTACAAATTTGCAACCTATATATTTAATGTGTTTTCTGATCAATGTTTTCAGATCGTATTATCGAGGCTAGTCGTATGACCACCGATCAGACGACTAATCGCGATTAGTCGTCGATCAGGGTCGATTAGTCGGTCTGATCGGTCTGATCGGCTAGTCGGACCAATTAGTCGTCCTCATGCCTGGATGACCTGATCGACCCTGTATATACTATATATATAGATCGGCGCAGCCACACAAATGTGTCACAAATTGGAGGCAACAGGCACAACAGCAGAGTAGCAGAGGAAGACATAGACACCAACCTTCAGAGGAGGCAGAGTGTTGGCTCATCTTGAAGCTTCAGGCCTCCCGCGTCCGTCCTCCAAGCGTCGAGGTCTCGAGGAATGGAGGAAGTATATTAGAGCCTAAGAGGCGGCGGTGGAGCTGCTGGGGTTGCGCACGGGAGGACACAGACACGGGCGGAGGTGGAGGTGCGGACGGAGCTTTGGACGCCGGCGAGAGGCACGAATGGAGCTGCCGCGGACGCCGGAGAGAGGCGCGGACGTAGTTGCGGACGCCGGCGAGGAAGATCTAGAGAGGTAGGCCGCGGCCGGAGGAGACGCAGGCCTCAGGCGGAGGAGACGCGGGCGGAGGCGCCGGCGGCTGCGAGGGAGAGCAGAGCCAGAGCGGGAAATGGAATGTGTCGAGCGGGAGCTGGAAATGCGGCGGCTGCAGGTGGTTCACTGATTCACTCACTCCCCTCACTCAGCACGTCAGCACTCCTCTTCTTCTAACCCTAATGGGCCAGCCAAAGGTGGGCCGAATTCTATCTACATCATGTACCTGTACTGGCCCAACTTATCGTCCAGCTAGCCTTAGCAGACGACTAATCGCGATTAGTCGTCATTTATCGGACGATAAGTTTTCTGATCGAAAAAACTAATCGAGGGCCCTTATCGAGCACCTATTTACGATAAGGACGACTAATCGCGATTAATCGCGATTAGTTGTCCGATCTGAAAACATTGTTTCTGATTAACCTGCCTTTCTACTAATGTATGCTACTTACCTGAAGACTTAAGACCTCATACATATTGGCCTGTCTTACAATCATTACATGTTGTGCTATGTTTTATCAGTTTCATTAGTCATTTTTGGCTCATCTACAGGTTGTACTATCCAACAAGGCTATATCTTGCAGGGATGCCGATCCTGTAAGTTTAGGTTCAATATTTTCCTACACTTATCTCATACTTCTAGATTATGATGCCAGAATAGTGATGTATAATTGTATATATATATGGTCTCCAAACAATTTCCTTCCTTCCAATAAAATGCAACTTTGTGATTTTATTTGTTCCGGCATTTCATCTCAAAATACTTGGCTATATTAAAGTTCTCATAATTCTTTTGCATGTCAAACCTAACAAATAGCGTTGTCTCTGCGCCGATTGCTTGCTATTATTGCCCGCGGCACCGCGCGGGGTACTGACTAGTATATGTATATGATTGTAGGGCTAAGTTCCTATTTTTTCCCCTAATGGGAAGGTTGTACGTCTACGGCTAAGGTTAGGGATTGTTCGAATGGATCTAAGTTTGGGTCCAAGGTAGACGGGCTCCACAAAGGTGATGCAACAAAAAAAAACCCCAACCTAGCCAGCCTCAAGCCTTCTCAATGCGCTGACCTGCTACCGGCGAACGCCGACCGCCGACCGTGAGGCCGCTGCCGCTGCACGGCCGCGAGGGTTGCCGCTGCTGCTTGTGCTCGTGCAGCAGTGGCGCGCCTGACCCCGAGTCCGCGACCCCTCCGCTCCAGCTCTGGCCCTCCCCTCCCCTCCCAGACCCCGACACGGCGGGCCGTGCAGGCACCACCTGCCTGCCCCCATGTCGCCCGCTCCGCCCAGGCAGCGGGGGCGGCTCAACTTTGGGGAGCGGCCCAAGATCGCCTTTGCCGGCGTGGCCGTCACAATGCAGGTCGACCTCGTTCTGCTTCACATCGTCTTGGATTGGATTTTTATTAGGAAGTATAATTTGGATGGAGTAATCTGATATTTTCTGCAGAAGTTTAATTAGAAAGTTTAAAGCTTGCAGAATTAACTTTTACCTTTTAGTATTGGAACAAATTTTTGCTCTGGAACAGAGTATCTGAGTTAGTTGCAAGTTATCTTGTTGTGTATCAAGATCGTTCTATAAGTTCTAGTAGGGATCTCCACATGCCAAACACTACTCTGAACTGGAGTTTCAGATTATAGTGATATCGAGATAAGCATAGTTTCTGGTGTTTAATTAGCTGCATCTGCTCCGCACACTTTCAGCTGTGATTCTGTTGTATGGCCTTACCAAATTCAGGAAAATTTCTGCTGTATTGCCTTTCCAAATTCATCATTGAGAAAGTGTGCTCAGAGAGGTTGGAAGCAAGAGTGGTGGAGAGGCAGATATGTTTGCTGCCTTCATTTAATCTAATATAGATTAGTTATTGTGTCGAGACATTATTGTAATCCTTTTAAGACTACTATTGGAACGGATTAATCACCTACTTCTTTGTGTTTTACACTACCACTAATTTTATGTTTGCTTAGATATACATACCATCCGCTCTACTCCTCTGTGTTATATACACTATCACTATTTTTTCACCTACTTCTTTGTGTTAACTTTCTTTTTAATATTTCTTTCATGTGCACTCTGTTGCAGGTTAAGCGAACGGCAGCTACTGTTGGGGCTCCAGTTACTGTCCACCAAGCACAACAACACCAGTTACCATACTCCACCAGCATCAAGAATGCGCTGGATCGGTTCCTTGCACAAGTGCTTGTGTCTGCCCAGTGTGGAGGAGACCTGTGGCAGGGTTCTGGATCTACAGCTACGCCCAGCTGGTTGCTGGCTTGGCAGGTAAACAAAGCAAATTTAAACCTTCCCATGGTGGAAATTGTAGGAGTCATACCAATCTCACTGGTCACTACCTGTATACAACTGAGAAGCCATGTTACAAATTATTAACATAGCACACGTCTGAGAAATCTATACCAGATTAATGAAATAAATAATAAAGTAACACATCATACAATCAAAGTCAACCAGAAGGGACAGTTAAAAAGAAGAATCTTGATCTCAGACATAAGAGGTTCAGAGATCTCTTGGCACCAAGTGATGTGAATGCAAACATAGAATTGTAGGGCAGACCCAGTGCCAGAGGCTCCCACATAGAATTGTAGGACCGAACAGATTTAATAAAATATTTTGAAAGAATACCACTATTTGGATTCAACAGCCCATCTAGGAACGAAGGAGGGTCTCTTTGGAAAGGCAAACTGACCTTCCCTTCCTTGCAGCAAAGATGGAAACAAATAGCGGCTGTGTCACCTGGATATGACCTTTTCACACGCTCTTGGTACCAAAATTGCACACCACAGTGCTAGCACTCGTGTACTGGAGGGCCGTAGTATGAAGTCTCACTGAAAATGCAATCTGCAGAAAGCACAGAGCATCTCTATTTTAAGCAAAGCGAGCTAAGATAGCAAATGAAAATCAACAGAATTCAAGCTAAAGGAAAAGCCATTGTGCAATGCGCACATTTTGATGGATCTGAATAAGTATAGGATTATGCTGAAAAGAGTGATGATGACACATTCAGCTTTTCCTGTGCGCATGGGTTCTATTTTCTAGAACAATATGTTTATGATCAGGTGTAACCTCGCCGCAAGTCATTCTATATCGAATATGATTTCAGTAGAAGGTATTGTTGCTGAAATATAAAATAGGTAGCAACCTGGTTAGACCAGTCAGCAGATGGCCACATTCTGATATAGGATGGCAACTGATTACAATTGTCAGACTCTCAACGTATGGAGCCAAATTAGTGGCAATTAGCGTTAGCATGCTATCCAAACTTCGACACATGGAACACAGAAAATAATTTAATGGCATCTTGTAACCCACTTCCTTAAACGGATTATACTATAGTTAGAAAGTTAGCATAGAGGCCAAGTAGTACGAAAAATGTAAGCAGCTACATTTGAGTAAAAATCAGTTAGAGAAAACCTTATCGAAGCTTTCAAAATGGTAAATTAGGCATGAAGAGTAAGCAAGGCATGTTAAATAGTCAGCATCCATACTTGTGATTCAAATGCTAATGTCCACCCATTCATGTCAGTAGCTGCTCCATTTGAATACAATCCTCCCGTTGTTAGGGGACTACCATGTTCCACTTTGATTTAAAAGGGATGGATTCTCCAATAGAGTGGAAACGCGTAAAATTTCTGCTCCAACATTGCAATTACAAGCACAAGATGTAGAAAAAGTTAGGAGCTAGAATTAGTGTGCAGTGAATGCAATTAGCACTAGTAATTAGTAAAGGCACTCAGAATTAGTGAGTAGTACATGCATAGGTAGCCTCACGTTGCTAGTTGCTAGTGTCAAGGCATTGATTTGGAAGAAATTTTCCATCCTAGAAGTAGACAGCTTGCGCATTCTGAACAGAGTCAAGGTCTCTTATCTAAAATATTTATGCTGAGAATATATGCAAATATAGCATGTAGCTACTATGGCAATCCTGAAACACCAAAAGAAGCTGCAAAAGGAAATCCTATAGTATGATAAAAAGAACCACCGAAAACAAAACAAGCAGACATGCAATGTAACACTATATGGTAATCATAGATTTGTAGGACATATATTGGCACCTGCTTTTTTGATGAGGCCCAGCACAATTTCCTACATATGGAATCAGAACTTGCACATTAACATAAGGGGAAAGCAACACAACACCTACACAGATACCTATACAAACAACAAGGTACAGAACTAACCTTTTTTCTTTAGCTGTCTCTTAGACCTCTGACGTTGCTTCCTCTCACGTACCGTCCCCTCAACTATAGCTTAAGGTGGGGGGCAGGGAAGACATCCAGGGAGAGGAATGTCCAATTTAGAGACGCAAACAATGCAAATAAAAGGGGAATGGTAAACAAGCAAACACCTAGAACTGAAGTTGCACTCTTCCCACGCTGCCTCTTCCTTGGCCGGCTAGAGGAAGCTCCTTCCATGTGCCATCAATGTGTGTCTGTACACGTTGGGAGCACCACAAAAATTACATACTGCCGAGATGAAATTTAGGAGAGGAGAGGTCCGACGCAAAGAAGAGGAAAAGAAAATAAGAACACAGGAAGCCACATGGATAACAGCAAGGGCACGAATAAGGCTGCAGGCGCCACTTCCCAGGATCGAGATCATGCACTAAACACATGCACGCACAGTGGAACGATTTGGTCAGCCACCATCACAACACGTGTATGTGCACAAGGTGTGCCTGCTGAGTCTATTTGCACATGCTAGCTAAGTGAGCTTCAATGTATATGCACAGGCTAACTAACCACTGAGCTCAAACTCAAAGTTTTTCCTAGGCACTCGCTGCACTCATAGTTAGGCGTTAATTTTATAGTCTTTCATTACAATAGGTTCACAGCACAGACCTATTGTGTCGTGCTTCTTATGCAGCCAGCTCTGGTTAGGCCATTATCCGTGTCTGGAAAATGCCACGGCGCCTGTGCTGGTGGTTTTAGCGTAACAAAGGCAAGGAACTGCAACACAAAGAACTACAGGGGTGAACTATATGAACTACAAGGAGGCACTTGTAAGCAATGGGAAGGAATCGATGAAGCACTGGGCGGCACACCACACACTTATATAGGCAAGAGCTGGAGGCTTGGAGGGCGCCTCTACCACCATCGGGTGCAAGAACCTCATCAATAGGAATGGGGCCCAACCTAAATACTGTGTGCATGCACGCTTGGATGGCTATATGAGGACAAATGCCGATGCATGTTCGTGGAAGAGCAAGCTATTCTTCATGCACTGATAGCAAGGAGGTCAATCACTAGATAGACCCACCTACTCCTTCCTATGGCGTGCATGTGAATCTTTTTAACTGAAGGCATGTGAAGCCAACATACATGTTGTAAAAGTACTATTTTGCCTCCAACAAAATACTCAAGAGGCACTGGCAGGGAAGTACAGTGCTCATTCTCATGGTAAATCTGAATGGTAAGAACACCTATAATTTTTATATAGTCTAGGGAACACTCGTGCATACAGGAATGTTTACCACATTGTCCTGAGGTACCGGTAAATTTGTAACCATGGGTGACATAGATCCCTGCTGACTGCTAAGTTTTTGCGCAGGTAAAGAGGTCACTATGGTCTCACAAAAGGCTGCGGGCACGGTGCACATATCCATGGTAAATGTGGATGGTAAAAACACCTACACTTTTTACATAGTCGAGAGATCACTCGTGCATGCATGAAAATTCACCACACTGGCTAAAAGGGCCACAGGCCTCACCTAGGGTTCCTTCCTTCCTAGTAAAAACTGGGTGCTAGGAAGCTCCTCTATGTAAAAGGAGAACCTCGTGCATGCAAAGGACACCTAGAGTTCCAGATGGTGCCTGAATGCATGGTCGATCAATTTTTCATCTGCTCCATTCATAGTCTTAAGTGGGGGCTAGTATAAAAACTTTATAGAAGTAGGTTCGTATATGAGAAGGTAAAAGAGACTATATTAGTATTTTTTTTGTATGTAAAGGGGAGCCTAGAATTTGTATACACACTGTCGTTGCATGCATGTATGTCCATTCAATTTCACATGTGATGTAAATTCCTCTCAAACTGTGGTAACCTTTATGTATGTGAGGAGAGGTGCAATTTTTACATTGTCCTTGCATGCATGCATGCTCATTCAATTTTACATCCATTTGCATGCATACTCATTGAATGCTTTGCTTAGGATACGGTTGTGAGCAACCACACACTGTCCTTGCTTGCATGTATGCTCATTCAATTTCATGTGTGCTGTAAATTCCTCTCATGTTGTGGTAACTTTTCTGTATGTGAAGGAGAGATGTAATTTTTACACTGTCCTGGCGTGCATGCATGCTTATTTAATTTTACATCCACTTGCATGTTCATTGAATGCTTGGCTTGTTTTAGGTAGTAATAGGATAGGACTATGAGTAACTTCATCTAGGTCCGTGGGATTTCTATCTAACACACCACCTAAATGAAGCATACGTTGACACCCTGGGAGGCCGCCTAGGTGGCACGGCCTCAAATTTTTAATCCACAAAATATTCTATACATATGCACATCTTGATTTAATTGTACTATATTTTTTTCTTTGGATCCATTGTTTGACTTTACACTATATGTATTGCAAGTATGCTCTCTAGTTTTACCCCTACCTATAAATTCCACAAAAGCTTTAGGAAGAAAAGGCAACAACTAGATATGCCTGGGTGAGGATCCAAAATACTACATATAAAAGAGAGCCTAGAGAGTGAGGATCCAAAAAAACCACATATAGAGGGATCAGAGAGTGTCATACAAAGGAATCTCTGAGTTTATTTAAAAATATATAAAACCTCTAGAATGAGGTTGAGCCAAAGAACATGAGATGTAGTGCTTGACTTACCGTTCTATGTTTTAACTGCTCAAGACCCAAGTGAAGGCTAAGAAGCCCCATGGTTAAAGGTAATATGGGTAAGTTTAAAAGTTAAGTCAGTTTATTTTAATTTAGAGGACAATTTTTAATTGAACGCCTATATACATAGAGTGAAAGTATTGTAGCAACTCTTAATCCATTGTTCAAGTTTAACTTTGCTCAGACTAGCAAAACGTAAGCTTAGGGGATCTTGTTGACGGTCTCTACCGCTAAAATAAACCGACAATTTTACTTGCTCAAATCCTTAAAATCAAACATCATCATATGTTTAGAAGCTTTAAACTGACAAATTCCACATGTCTTGGTAAATATTTGCATGTAGGTGAATATAGCCATTCTAGGGCCAAAATGTACAGAACACATGAAGTCATTTTGATGATCTGCGACGGACTCAACCTAAAAGGGCTTCAAGACAATTATCCAAGACTTATCGCCAAAGATCAGGGCGAGATGCTGACAGGGGGTTGATTGGCCCTACCCCTATGCCAGCCAACCTGTGGGCCCCACCTATCAGGCTCCCCTTTGACGTGGAGTCTCCACCGCCCTTGACAATCAACTCCACCGTGATTCAACGTCAGTTCGAATAGAGGGACGAGATGGAGCCATGCCATGCTCAATTCAGAGTTTGACCCATAATGGCCCATGTGCATTTTAATGAGATATGGTGTAAAGTTTAGTACCACCTTGGTCATTAGGCGGGAGAGGGTGCCAGGTGCCCCCTATAAAAGGACCCCTAGACTTCCTCTAGAAGGCCATCCATCAGAGATCAATATCAAGACACACCAGGAGGATTAGGTCTAGAACTCTCCAATGTAGTAGATTAGTATATTGAGAGTTAGGGTCGAGTGGACTCATGTCTAGATTCTGGATCTAGTCTTAGAGGCTTGGTAAGCCATTGTATCTTCACTTTCATATCTTATGAGACTTCAATACTTACATGCTATATTCTTATTTACATGATTATGCTTACATTGGTTATACACTTAGAAGAAGTTATCTTTATGCTTATGCATAGGAACGCAGAGTGCTTAGCTTAGTGGTCGACCGAGCAAAGTAGCAGACTATATGTAAGCGTGGTGCTTATACATAGTAGTGCCTACAGATGCACCCTGCAAGCCAGAACGTGTGGTAGACCAAGTAGAGTGATAGCTATGAGGTTCTCTGTAATCCACCTCCTATTTGTAGGACTAGGACCTATGTCACGAGGGAGGAAGTCATACTCTATTTGTGCTTCTCTTTAGAGATGTCCCTTATGCATGAATATAGAGCTAATCTTTTGCTATAACTAAGTACATATGGTTGTAGTAAGAATATCATAGGAATCTACCTCACCCATTATACACCCAAGTTATCACGTTTATTTAATCATTAATGATATATCCCCTGAGTGTCATTGTGCTTAATTCCTATCTTTACATTTACCCCTACTCTAGCCATGCTGATATGTTGCTAGATATACTTTTATGATCCAATAAATCTTTATTCCATTGTTTTCCTGTGGTAAAATATAAATAACGATACCTGGAATACTTCCGGTGAAATGTCACAATGGTAGTCTGTGCGCTTGCAGAATCCTTAATACTATATTTGCACCCACAACCGTCAACAGACCCCATAGTTCGAAGGGTGGTCGTCCTTCTCTATCCTAAAGGAGTGTGTGCGATGCATGCGCATCTTGTCAGGGAGGTGCATTTAATGTGCCAACCACCTCTAGTCCTTCCCGAGTGGTCGAGGCTAGAGGTGGTCAAGGTGGCTATGCGCCGCATGGTTGAGAGAAGAGAATGGTCAAGGCAGGTTGCATATCGTATGGTCGAGGGTAAGAGTGTTCGAGGCAGGCCGCAGATGCTGGGCCGTGCCCAACTAGGCCGACCCGAGTGTTTTGTTAGCCGTGCCGTGGGCACCCCGAGTATGTGCCCTCGACATAACTGGACTAAGATAGTTCCTTTAAAGAATATGACACACAAGGAGGTAATTGAGTTTATTACTAAGCATATCATATATAGATCGGCATCCCTCAAACATTAACTATGGATCAAGGACCTCATTTGTGTCAAAAAGAGGTACATGATTTTTTCGAATTATATAAGATTAAGTTGCCCAATTCATCTCATACTATGCTCAAGCTAATGGTCAAGCCGAGTCTAGTAATAAGACTTTGATCAAGCTTATCAAAAAGAAGATTGAGGATAATCCAAGGAGGTGGCATGACGTTTTGTCCGTAGCTCTATGGGAACATCGCATATCTAGGGATGGTGCTACAAAGGTTACTCCTTTTGAGTTGGTATATGGATAAAAAGCCATGTTGCCCATTAAGGTGAATTTGGATGCATATAGGCTTGCTAAACAAAATGATTTAGTCATTGTTATATATCATGATTTGATGATGGATAATGTCAACGAGGTGGTTGATAAAAGATTACTAGCTCTTAAGGAGATGGAGAAAGATAAGGCTCAGGTTGTCAAAGCTATAACTAGAAAGTCAAAAGCAAGTCATTCCAAGTTGGAGATTTAGTGTGGAAAACCATACTACCACTTGGGGTGAGGAGTAACAAATTTGGCAAAGTGGTCACCAAGTTAGGAAGGTTCGTATAGAGTGATCAAAGTGATATTTGGGAATTCATATCTACCGAAGACGTTGCAAAGTGGCAGTCTTCCTAGAGCAATTAATAGAAGATACTTGAAAATGTAACAAGTGTTTTGCAAGAAGCCTAGAATGCTCTCCAAACAATGGCTGATATATGTATTGCCCTTAGAATAAATATAGCCAGTATATACATCGCCCTTAGATGCTAGATAGTCAATGAGTTAGGCGTTGTTGCTATTTAGTGCTTTAATTGTGTTTTCAAATTAACGCTTCATTTACCTAAAACAAGGGAACATATGATGACACTTAAAAATGTCTCGACATGGAATATGGGCAACATCAATATGTTCATGGCATCTTAAAGTTCTTGGAAATTATTTGGTGCAACAAACAACGAAAGAATCAAGTAAAAAAGGACGGAGACAACACCTATCCTAGCAGAGTTGGCTTGGCTGGCTCACCAAGCTGGCTTAGCCGGTTCATCAAGCCCTAGTTAGCTTAGCCGACTGCCCCTGTTACAGAGCGAGCCATGGTGCTCGAGCCCATGAAAACTGGCTTAGCCGACTCGAGTCAGTTTTGAATCTATTTTTGGTGTAGGAAACTTGGAGAACGTATTTTGAACTTGTTTCCTACTAGGATAACATCACCTCGTCTATATATATATATGAAAGGATCATAACCGATTGAGGATCCCAACTTCGAATTGTAAACAATACATCTACTACACCATTTTTAGCCCTTCCTCTCCCTACCTTGGTGTTCGTTACGTCTCCCAGCGAGATTTGCTAGCATCCTAGGTGGCCTTGCTGACCCTAGGATAACATTCATATGCTCCTCCCTAATGGGTCTTTCCGAAAGGTGTTCGGGAGTCTAACAAGTGAAGAACAGGATCAATATCGGCCTAACCGGTCTGTAGATCAGTTTCGTGGGTTCGCTGCGTTCTTGCTACGATCAAGGTCATGTGTCGACCGTGGACATGCTAGCTCATGCTAGTGTGTGATTCGAAACACCATCCAGCATCAACAAGCGCGCTGGATGGCAGCACTGAGATAGGAGCAGCGGAGGCGACACTGCGTGTGAGACGATGATGTGGGACTCATAAGGTGGTGGCACTGGGCGACATGCGTTTTCTCTCTCGAAGGATCCACGAAACAAGAGTGTACATAAGGAGTGGGCCGAAAAGACGGAAACATGAGCGAACATGATACGGGCATCTGGGCCTGAATAAAATAGGTGAGACGAAAGGATGTGACAAAAAAAGTTGGCTTTTTAATACTAAATCCGTTCTAAATTATAGTTTGTTTGACTTTTTAACCTCAAGTTTGACCACTCGTCCTATTAAAAAAATTCTGCTAAATATCACTTCTTTTGTTGTGGCTTGTTTTATTAACAAAAATTCTTCAAGAATGACTTAAATTTGACTATGTTTGTACAAAATTTTTAAATAAAACAAGTGGTTAAACTTGGGGTAAAAAAAGTCAAACAAATTATAATTTGAAATGGAAGGAGAACCATGTATATATAGATATAGATAGCCCCGGGACTAGGAGGGGGTAGCTTTTTTTTATCAAACATACCTATATTAATATTAAGGAAAATGTACATAGACCAGTAGAAATACAGATACGTCACAATAGGATACAGAGGACAGCTGTCCTAACCTATTTGCACACAAGGACTAGTAAAGAGAAAAATTACAAACAAGTCCCTGGACCCTGTGTTCGCCATGGCCACCTGCATCGGTCGCCGCCGATCATCGTCGAAACCCAACACCAGACGCCATCTTCCCTAGATCTGAGAGAGCTCCATCGCACGAGCGTTTTGCAAAGAGCCGAAGTAGACACTCGTCCCTAAGAACGAGATAAGCCACCGCTGAACGCTCGTCGGCCGGGGCCGCGCCCCAAGCACCCTCGACATTAGATCTGAGCCCACCATCGACAATGATAGCCAACACGAGGAGACCGAGCTCGATCCGTCTTCCACATCGCCACAAAACCTACAGCTTCCTCTCCATCCATGAAACAAAAGGCCGACACCCAACTCACCTCGGCAACCGTCGAATGGAGTGGCCGCCAATGGATAACTCATGCACTAGGACTCCACACAAGGAGTACCACCTCCACGGGCTCGCCATCGTCGCCGGAGAGGAGCGTCGACGGGGCGAGGAAGAGTCCGAGAGGACTTATTCCGCCACGACGTCGCCGCCATCGCCTCACCGGCGCTGCCAGGAAACCTAACCCTAGTAACCGTAGGACCCAAACTAGAACCTACCCTACTAGCCGACAAGAGAACAGCGGTCTCCGCCACCTCGCGACGCCCCGCAGGCCATCAGAGGCTGTAGAGACCGCCAGCTCCGCCAGCGGCGACCAAATCATTTTTTTTCGCCCTCGCATCTGTAGAAGGGGAGAGCCCTCTCGATTTGAGTGGGATATACTGTTAGACGATGTGCAATTCGAGTCGCTATCCTAGGAGAGGGGGCCAGCTAATGCCACGCCCACCCTCAGGGGTAAAAACGGAAACGAAGAAATACTTTGCCACAAGGGCTGCTGCTGCCTGTGCTACAGAAACGTCACGCCGTACGGAGCCTTGCCCTGCGCCCCTGAACGAGCCTTGTTCCTCCCGAACCCCTCCAAGGAAAGGCGGCTCCAACAACCAGAGCGCTCATCAGCAAAATCTGTACAAGATCCGCCTTTGATTTGGGTAGCACGAGTGACCGTGAGGCCGGGCCGTCGAGTGAAACAAGATTCGCCATGGGGCGGAACAGGAAGGAGTCCGGCTATCCGACGGCGCAAGAAGAGGCGGAGGAACAGACTGAGGAGGGCGACGAGGAAGAGGGGGAGGGACAGACGGAGGAGGGGTCTGGTGGGGAGGATCAGGCCGAGGCTGAGGCGGAGACGCCGGCACAGGAAGCAGTGGAGCCGCCGAAGCTGGCCGAGGGCTTCTACGAGATTGAGGCCATCCGCCGCCGCCGCCTCCGCAAGGGCCAGCTTCAGTACCTCGTCAAGTGGTCGGTGACGGCCCTTGCTCTCCCAAATCCCAATCTTTCCCCTTTTTGCAATTTTCCCCTAGGCGTAGCGCTTCGTCTTCCTTGATTCTTGCTTGGACGGTAGTCCAGATTCTTGCGCAGTTAGTACCGTTTGGGCGTGGTTTAGTGTTTAATACACCACATTTGTTTGTTGTTTGATGGGATGGTGACTCTCGAAGTAGGTTGAGTTCAAGGGCACTGGAAACTATCGTTTTTTTTATTGGTTCGTGCAATGCGTTTTCCTTGTCTATTTGTTTTTATTCAAATATCAGCATGGCTCGTGGGCGTATCTAGTACGATTGTAGATGCTAAGTCATGAACTCCACATTCAAGAATGGATGTTTGGCTTTGGAGCAATGCTCTACTGAAGTAATTTCTGTGATTTTGAACACAACTATTCCATTCTCATGTTAAATAGAGCGCGCGTTGCAGCATTTGCAATTTGGTGGCCAACTTTGGTAGTCATTGAGTCATGTCTTCCTCTAACTTATGTTTGAGTCATGTCTTCCTCTAACTTCATGTTTACAACAACAACAACATAGCCTTTTGTCCCAAGCAAGTTGGGGTAGGCTAGAGATGAAACCCAAAAGAGACGTGAAACAGGGAGACACATAAAGGGACATAAAGGGCACAAGACAAAAAGAGATCACGGTTCAGGCACGTTGATTGCCAATCTCCGAGCGCTCCTGTCCATAGCTAAATCCTTGGAGATATTCCACTCCTTAAGATCTCTCTTAACGGATTCGTCCCAAGTTAGTTTAGGTCGACCTCTACCGCTCTTTACATTATCGGCTCGCTTTAGAACTCCACTACGCACCGGCGCCTCAGGAGGCCTCCGTTGGACATGTCCAAACCATCTCAACCGATGTTGAATCAATTTCTCCTCAATTGGTGCCACCCCAACCCTATCCCGAATATCGTCGTTCCGGACTCTATCCCTCCTTGTGTGCCCACAACACCAACGCAACTTACACATCTTTGCTACACTCAATTGCTGGACATGTCGCCTCTAACTTCATGTTTGCTTCATTAAATAGATTCATTGTGTAATGCATAGTTGCTCTTTCTTTCCTTGATTGAGAACTACGGATTTGAAAGCTGAATGTTGTGTATGTGCATGTTTACTGCATATATATTACTGCTGATACTGTATTCCTACCAATTTGATGTGATTTAAAAGGCGTGGGTGGCCGGAGAGTGCGAACACATGGGAACCCCTTGAAAACTTGAAGGCCTGTTCCGACATTGTTGATGCTTTCAATAAGCGGTATGAATGTGTATTGCTTCTGTTCAGCATTAGATTCACATGCGCAGCTGATAACATTGTTTGCTGATGGTTTTATGAAACACAGGTCAAGGTCGCCCAGGTCCTCTCGAAAGCGAAAGCGTAAGACTGCAACAACTCCAACATCCGATCCTAACCCTTCTCGTGGCAAACGTGGCCGACCACCTCGGTCGGAGGCCCGGAGCATGCAAGGCATACATGCCTCAGAAGTGAAAAAACTGCCCTGCAGGACAAGTAGTAGGAGAGCAAATTGTAATAGTAACAAGACGTCACCTGGGGGCCTTGATGCATCAGTGAACTTGCTTGGGCAAAGAGTAGTACAGGAGGGTAGTTCTGGTGTGGTCTCAGTTGGGTTTCTGTCTCAAGGGGCTCCCTTATCTGTTAGCTTGACTGACCAACAAGATGTGCAGCACCCTGCTAATGGTTCATTGAAGGTGGACAATTCAATACGAGCAACCCCACCTCAGGGTGGACAGGTGACAGGTGCCAAGAAGCGCAAGTCTGGATGTGTCAGAAGGTTCAAGCAGGATGAAGTAACACAGGAGCAAGGAGATATCCGTGATCGCACAAGTGACAAGCCAGGCAATGAGACTGTTGATTCCACAGAAGGAGAAACTGGTGATAAGAACAAGGGGGAGGACTCTGGTAACCAAATTCATATGCCTAAGATCATTAAGATCATCAAGCCAGTTCGCTATTTTGCCACAGTTATGGATGGTGTGCAGCAAGTTGCAATAACATTCAAGGCACTCAGGTCATAGCTTCTTTCTTAGTTCACGGATCTTATTTTCTGAATCTCTAAAAAAGTTTCGTGTTCACATGCTGACGGTGCTTGGTATTTTGGCATTGCTCCCTTTCAAATTAGAGCGCTATCATCACAAGGAATGATACTTTATGCAACATAAAGTGATAAAACCACATGTTCACACAGTAGAGTGCTTTGGTTTGCTATTCTTCGCTGGAGTCACCTAAATGTTTTTTGGTATACTTTGAACCAATTCAGGATTGAAGAGTAATTGTAAAGAGAAATTTGCATCCAATCTGGGTTTTGATATTATCGCTTGCTTATTGTCTTATCTGAAGGCACTAAGGTGATGGTGCAATAAGTTGTTTGATTTAAATCATAGAATTATTTATCTCTGCTATAGTGTACATTTAAACATCTGTTTTCATGCCTTTATTTTTTGTTTCATTTTACTTCTTGTGCACTGGATTTTCAAATCAATTACTTCTACTTATAATCTTGGGTTATGGTAGAATTGTCTTCAAGTTAATTTGTTTGATCGAGTTTGAATGGAATTGATTGGATAATATAAGTAGGCTAACTTTACAAAGATAATCTGGGAGGCCTTCATTTAAAAACTTGAAATGTGCATTTGTTGATTCTGTTATATCTGAATTTAGGGGATTGCATACTTTTATACATGAATCACTAAAGACATTAGTGTCCAACAGCAAAGATTATAATTGGGCATTGGAGTCATGTCTGTAGCAGCTCTAGGTATAACAAATGGTTATACTATTCCATCATACAGTCATAATGAATTGTTGACCTGTGTTTTTGAGCGCCTCGAAGGTACTGGCTTGACTTGGATATTGGTATGAGTCACCGGTGCTATACTTGATACTAGAGCTTTGTCTAGTTAATACTATGATATTGGTTTAGGCAATTTTTTGAGCGCCTCAAAGGTACTGGCTTGACTTGGATATTGGTATGAGTCACCGGTGCTATACTTGATACTAGAGCTTTGTCTAGTTAATACTATGATATTGGTTTAGGCAATTTGGGAGCTTAAAATGTGCATTTGAAGATTCCAGTGTTCCTCAACTTAGGGAACTACATTCTCAGCCATTCAGTCCCAAGCAAGTTGTGGTAGGCTATAGTTGAAACCCAACGAGAGCCCGTAAACTCGGTTTAGGCACGTCAATAGCTGCTTTGTTGTTTAATACATATTGGTATGAAACCCTAATATATATCCAGTATAGAAGCAGTTGGTGTGCATCAAATTTGAGAAATGGTGTGTTCCAATGCATGCAACACAGTATTTTGTGGGTTCTTATAGTATCAATAATTTTTTTTTGTCTCTTAGATTGCTGTATTATTAAAGTCACTAACTGTATTGTGAATTATTGTAGTCAGGTCAAATGCCCTTTCAAAATGGTTTTGCACTAAACAATGAGCACTCTGTTCTACAAGAAAAGAACACTCAAGCTCTTCCATTTTGAAACCTCGATGGTGGTATTCTATGTATTCAAATAAAGAAAAACGGTCTATGGCCTTTAGTCAAAAGAGAGATTACATAGCTTTGGAGGTAGCATATCAATCCGGCATTAAAATGCAGAACCTTTGAAGGCATTATGTTGAATTGGACTAACTGATGTTCTGATAACTCATCATGGAGGAGCGGTCATCCTATGTTTAAGTTTTTATCCTGCATTGTTATTGCTGTTGAGTGTGTGTGTGTGTGTGTGTGTGTGTGTGTGTGTGTGTGTGGTTTCTATCTCTAAATTCTGACTATCATGAAGTGGTTTACATGTCTTGCCAACATAACACCCTTGCACGTGTCTTTGGTATAAGGTTTGCTGAACATTTCTCCTGACCAACATGATCAACAGGTCTGACGGAGAGGAGGTATTCGTGGATGACAAGCAGTTGAAAGCTAAAGAGCCCCTGGTGGTATGACCTCATTGTCTTCTCATTTCACTTGATGAAGGAAAATGTAATGACACCCCAACAATTATTATTCTGGTTTGCAGCTTATTAATTACTATGAGCAACACCTTCGCTATAACCCCACCTCGTGAGAAGGATGCATTGACGCCGCTGTGTTTCAGTTGCTTGTGCTGCACCTATGTTTGGAACCGATGGAGATGTATTTAAATGTAGTATTTTTTTGTGCTAGATATATCTGTCGCTCTATCTGAGTAAGTAGATGATTAGTCTGCACTCTTCTCGTTTAGTGGTCATTCTGACTTTCTGAGTGCAAGTAAAATATTGATAGCATGGTTTGCCAAACGAACTGCTTGCTATTGTGTGTATTATATGCTAAGAAGTTAGTTGCTTCATTGTACCTGCTGTGCTGGTGATTGGAGTTTTTTGATCAGCAAATTTGATAGCATGGTCGTTAAGCATTTCATTTCCAGCAAGTTTGAACCAATTCCACCGTGTGCTTTCTTTGGGCACTTGGCAAGGTCATCTATGCCGGACATGTTAAGGTGGCGTATTCGTGTTAATTTGTTTCGGGTGCGATAGCGTTTCATGTCCAGGTTTTGAGACATGCTAACCGATTGACCGTTATGGTCTACATGTCTCAGCGTATGTTACCCCATCCTGTGATCATGCACGCTTGCAAAAGATTGTATGGAGGAGTCGATAATGATTGTTTTATTCTTACTATTTTAGTTTAGTCTATTTTTGAAAGAGTTCTACATTTGGACCCCTTAGGAAAATATTTGCAGAAATGGACTCTTACCTATGCACCAAAGTTCTCGGCACTGCGCTACTTGGCACTGAGGCAGGGGAGGGCGCTGTGGCCCATGGTGCCCACTAGTGATGAAAACGGTACGGATATTTTCCGACCGTATTCGAGACCGAATCCGTTTAGAGGGGTTTTAATCCGTCCGTATCCGAGTCCGGATATTTAACATCCGATACCGTATTCGTATCCGAATATTTAAATTATATATTTATGATGTCGATATCCAATCGTATCCTATCCGGTATTTTTTATACTATCCGTATTCGAATCCGAATCCAAACATAAATATGAAAACAAATATGATATCAGTGATATTCGTCCATATCCGATCCGTTTTCCCTAGTGCCCACTTTGACGTTTAGATCGTGTGCTTGTGAATGCTGAATGGTGTTTGGCTTTTCCTGGTACAACGGTCTACCATCTTCCTATGATACGTAGTGATCAGGGGGGTTCCGCCCTTCTCAACCCAGGGTGCCTGACGATACCGCCGCCGGCTGCCGGCCGCCGCCACCATTGATCTCCTTCCTCCGGCCATCAAATCCCCCTCTTTCTTCTCCATTCGATAGATCCAGAGCCCCTGAAGTGCTGTGCCCCTAGGAAAGTTCCCTTCCTGGATTAGAATCGCGTCTCTGTCGTTCCCCTTTCCCAGTCCCCTTTGCCTGATCCACCCACTCCGTTCGATTCAAGCTTCCTGCCTCCTGTGGATCTGTTCAACAGCAATCGTCACCTTCTCGTCTGCCTCTGCTTGATTCGTGCTTCCCCTCCATAGGCGGTAGCTGAGTGTGTCCCTGCTCGCGTTTGCTCGGGGGCCCTTGACGCGGATGCAAGAGGGGGTCACGCTGGTACAGGGGGTGTTTCTGCTCAACCATGACGCTACTCGCGTGGAACTTTCAGGGCTCGGGTGGGAGCCTTAACAGTTCCAAGATGATCCATCTTGCTCGCCTCCTAGCTTCTATCAAGACTCAGGTATGTTTCATTTCTGAAACCCATAATTCCTCTATTAGATGCACTTCTTTAGTTAATCGTTTAGTGCCTCTGATGCCTTTGTCGTTCCAGCAGTAGGCCAAGCTAGTGGCCTTTGGCTTCTCTGGAATGACCAGGTCGATATCAATATAGTAGATCATTCCCCAAATTACATTTTTGCGTTGTGTAATAGTAACTTAGGTTCTAAACAGTTTGCTCTTGTTTGCATCTGTGGTGACCCCAGTCACCGAACTACTAATGCTATATGGGCTAAGGTGCTTGATTTTGTGGTTATGAATGGCACCTTGCCAGCTGTGTGTATGGGAGATATGAATGATATTATGCACCCTACTGAAAAATCAGGTCCTGGTAGGCCTGATCTTAGAAGAATTAATGCTTTCTGTGATCATGTGAAACAATGTGGTTTTATTGACATGGGTTACAGTGGTCCTGCTTATACTTGGTGTAACAAAAGATTTGCTACCGTGCCCACCTTCTAACGTTTAGATCGTGTGCTTGCGAATGCTGAATGGTGTTTGGCTTTTCCTGGTACAACGGTCTACCATCTTCCTATGATGCGTAGTGATCATGCTCCTATTCTCACCATGCTCAACTCTACTCATATAAGAACTAACAAACCTTTCCGTTTTGAGAACTGGTGGCTTAAAGAACAGGATTACCAGGTGGTTGCAAAGCATAGCTGGTTGAGGTCGGCGACACGATCCTTTGCAGATAAAACACATTTTCTTGCAGCTGATCTTCGTAAATGGAGAAGGAAAAAGCCCAAATTAAAAGACCAACTTGAAGTTGTTGAGCAGGAACTCTTGAAGCAGCAGATGAGGCCTCCTCACCAACAGGACTATGATCTCCAGCAACATCTCACACAGCAGCACCATCAGCTCCTTCTCAAAGATGAGGAGTTCCATCTACAGCGAGCAAAGAAAAATTGGGCCACGCAGGGAGATCGCAATACCTCTTATTTTCACCAAGCTATAGTCAAAAGAAATAGGAAAAATAGAATTACCTATCTATGCAACCCTGATGGTTTCCATTCTACTACACCTGAACAATTGGCTAACACTAAGTACTTATTTCAGGCAAATATTTTCATCCGATCCTGTTACCCATAATAATGTGAATGCCAATACTCACAACTCTTCTGTCCTAGTGACTCAAAGCATGCAGGAACCGCAAGAACACCAGAGGCGCTACTGCAGAATATTGATGTGCCTGATACACATCTGAGTTCCACTCAGGAAGACCAACACATGCAGTTCACCAACTCCAAGCCTGATACCCAGGAGCTACACAAGATTATAAAGAACATCAGAAGCAATGCATCTCTGGGACCTGATGGACTTAGTGCGGCTTTCTACAAAGCAGCTTGGAACTGGATTGCCCAGGATGTCACACAACTGGTAACCCATTTCTATACCACTGCTTCTTTACAGCACCCTTTGAATCACACTTTTATTACGTTGGTGCCCAAAAAGATGCAGCCTACTCTTCCACAAGACTTTAGACCTATAAGCTTATGCAATGTCATTTACAAATTAATTGCTAAAACTCTGGCAGATAGATTGAAACCCCACCTACCTAATTACGTAGACCACTCTCAAGCAGCCTTCATAGAGTCCAGGCACATTTCTTCTAACATTATCATCACCCAGGAACTTGTTCATTCTTTTTCTCTTAAATCCTGGAAAGACCATGCTTTTATCATCAAACTTGATCTGGCCAAAGCTTTTGATAGGATGGAATGGACTTTCATTGAATCTGCACTTACTCATATTGGCCTTAATGATCATTTCATCAGGCTTATCAAAGTCTGCATTTCCACTTCCACCCTCTCTGTTCTGGTTAATGGTGAACCGACTGATTCCATTTCTCCAACCCGTGGGATTCGCCAAGGTTGTCCTCTTTCACCTTACCTGTTTGTGGTAGCCATCAATGAACTTTCTATTCGGCTCAACCAGGCTATGAGTGATGCTGCCATTACTGGTGTCTCTCTTGGTCCTGGTTGTCCACCTATTCACTCCCTATTGTTTGCTGATGATCTCATCCTTTATGGGAAGGCTACTACTGAGGAGGCCACTAATATTCATAATATCCTTCAGAATTTCTACAATCAGTCGGGTCAAACTCCTAATCTCCAAAAGTCCTCCATTCTCTTCAATAAAAATGTGTCTGCCTCTATTAAAGCTCAGATTATACATATCTTCCCTGTATCTGATTTGCTTCCCAATACTATCCACTTAGGTCACCCTATTATTTTCAACCACAGGGACAGAAACAAGGCTTATGATTTCATCAAACGTGAATTCATTGCTAAGCTCACTACAGTCACAGCTAATAAGCTAAATCATGCTGGCCGGCTAACCTACATTAAATCTGTTTTGGCTTCTATTCCTATATACTACATGTCTACTGTCTTGTTTTCAAAAGCTTTTGTAGGCCAAATTACAGCTATCATAAGGAGATTCTGGTGGACTGGTGTACAGGATGACAACCCCACTACCCCCATTCCCTATAGATCATGGGATGACATTTGCCAGCCAAAGGAAAATGGAGGTTTAGGTGTCAGAGATCTTCACACGGTTAATAAGAGCCTGCTTATACATGCTGCCTGGAATGTAGCCACCAACAAAAACCCAATGCTCTCAGCTATACTAAAGGCTAAATACCATCCCAATTCATCTTTTTGGACAGCTAGGAATCCAGCTTCTAAATCAGTTTTCTGGTCTTCCATCTTGCAGGTTAAACAAGAACTAATCAACAACTGCACACTCCAAATCCACTCAGGTAACAGCTCCATCTGGTCCACCCCTTGGTGTCCAGTATGGGAAAACATTCATGACCATATTAACTTACCTGTTACTCAACTCCCGCTACCAGCTATTGTCTCCCAGGTGTGGGACCATGACTCATGCAATTGGAACGTCAATTATATTGCTTCCATCTTTGATTCTCAAGCTATGTAGGAAATCAGTTCTCTAATGGTAGTCCCAAGCCCTGAAAATGACATTCTTTGATGGGTGCCTTCTACGGATGGCAAGTGCACAACCAAAAGCATCTACAAGCACCTAAGTGGCCAGAATCTTGTCCAATTACCTGTACAGGGCCCACGAAGTATTACACATCATGCTAACTCTATTTTGCAGAAAGCCTGGAGAAGCAAAGAATTACCACCACTGATCAAAACCTTCACTTGGAGACTAGTCAGAAGAGCCCTATCCACTAGAGATAGAGCAGGTAAGTACAGTGCACACATAGATAAGCACTGCACAGTCTATGGAGCGATTGAAGATGATGCCCATCTCTTCTTCCATTGTCAACTGCCCCGCGCAGTGTGGTTCTCCTTTAGTCCACCGCTCCGAACTGACAGCCTCCCACAGGAGCACGATGGAGTTCAACACATCCTTCAAACTGTTCTACCTGACTCCATTTCAGATGCTGTTTTTAACAAAGTTCTCCTAACCCTTTGGTATCTCTGGAAGGCTAGGAATGAAAACAGATTCGGCAGGAAAACTTTGACTCCTTGGCAGGTGCACCACGCTGTACAGGCCCATCTTTCAACTCAAGTCTTGGTGACACAGGAGCTCAATCACTCAGGTATGCATACTGAGACTCAGCAGGTACACCACGACCTTGTGACGTCTACCTCGGCTCCAACAGCGCAGGAACACCAGGCACAACAGCAGCTTCAAGGAATCAGGACACCCACCCAACATGTAGTATCTTTGCAGGATCCATACTTTGCTCCCTCCCCTAATTCTCTGGAGGGCATCAGGTGCTATACAGATGCGTCCAGGCCTCCTGATAACTTCTCCACTCATCATACTACTGCAGGGATTGGAATATTTATTATCAACACAAGCATTCAGCCATCACAGTACATCTACATCAAGGCCACACTCAACGCCACTGCCTCGGTTCTTATGGCTGAGGCGGCTGCTTTGGCATTAGCAGCGCTTGTCACAGACAAGCTTGGTTTCCAACAGGTACATTTCTTATCTGACAGCCAACAGCTGGTGCACTTCCTCAATGCTCAGGATAGGTCCAACCCACCCCAATGGAGAATCAAGTACTACACCCACATGTTCATCAACTCCATGGCAAACAGGAACATAAGAACCTGGAAGATACAGAGAACTCAACTAAATAGCTTATGCTCTTGCTAGGCAATCCCTAGTACAATCTCAGTCTCAAACCTCTACAGAGCTCATTTGTAACTGCCTTAGTGCACAGCATGATCAGTGCGCTCTTCAAGAGGCACTCTAATCTGTAACCTTGGACTTTGTAAGGTTGCTCACAGCTTCTTGCTGTTAATTAATGAAATGTTTGTTCTAAACGAAAGACATGGAGACTTGTGGGGCCTGTTTGGATTGCTCTGGACGGAGCTGCCTGGCCTAGGCAAGCCTCCTAGGCGTTTGATTTTGGATGCCTGGGGTCACCATTGGATGCACATATGTCTAACAGGGCACCAACCAAACATGCCCATAGTGTCGAGACATGGACAAAAATGTTATGTAATTTGCTCTTATCCTGCTATTGGTTTTGCCTGGTGGGGGCTACCACATATTCAAAGGTGGCAGAATTAACAAATCTAGATTGCATGGAGAAGCAAATATGTAGTGATGAGTGCAGAAACAAGACCAAAATTGCATTCGCATGCCATGGATATGCAGGGTGTTAATCTGTGTTCTGCGGCCATGCAGCGTGCAACTGTAGTTTTGCATCCCTATAGGATCAGTAAGTCTGCATGTCTAGCAACATCCTGCAATAGAAAGAAATGTTTAAATTATGTGCCCTTGGTTACAGAAGTCAAAGTAGAACAGGAAACACCGTAAAGCTAAATTAACATTGAATTTGTTTACACCAGAATTTGGAATGGTACGTGGGAATACGATATTCGGGAAAGCGTCTGAGAACAGCGTCGCACACGGAGTCGGCCCACGAATGATTAGGCCGTAAAGCCAGAATCAGCAGGATAGGCTGTTAGTATTTTTATCATCACTCTTACTAAGTTGTCATCCCTAGCAATATGCTAGAAATGCGTTGTTGGTAATTATAGAGAACACTTGTAAATTTATATATATAGGTTAAGTATCCGCAAGCGCACAGATAATATGTCATTGTAGCATTTCATCCGAGAGTATAACAGATATCGTTATTTATATTTTATCCACAGGGAGGAGCGATGGGGTTGCATAGAGATATTGACAAATATGTATACTAATGATAAGATTACTCTCATGTTATAGCAGGAGTAAGTCAAGTGATAAATAAATGATAAGTGTAAGGTATTGATAGTAATCTAGAGATGGAAATAGATATTCATTAATGTAGTATGATTAGACAGGAGATTAATTAAAAGCAAAAGATTCCTAAGTCATTCCTTATTTACTAAGTTTTTTGTACACCCAAGTATATATACTCTCATCTATAGCATAATTAACTTTAGATCTATACATAAGGAACATTATTAAGGAAGATCAGGAACAGAGCTTGACTCTCTTCGCAACCGGGTTCTAATTGCTCTATAAACAGGGAGTGGACTACAAAGGACTTAACAGGAGTGTCACATCCGCGATCTACCACATGACCCAGAATGGAGAATGCATCCGCAGGTAAACAATATTTAAGCACCACGCTTACATAATGTTGACCACTTAACTTACTCGAGTATTGGCGAAGCGCTTTGCGAACATATGCATATATTCATAATCAATCATAACTATATCAAGCATACAACTAGAGCAAACTAGGAACATAATAAATAGCAACATAATATTGAAGTAGCACAAAGTCATAAATAAGAGATACAATGGCTATACTGATCTCCAGACGGCAGATCCAGAATCCTAAGCAATAGCCCACACTCTACTTGAACCTTACTAGCTAGCCTATACTAGAACTCAAAGAATTAGAGCTCTATTCTCTTCTCTCTAGAAACCCTAATTTATGATCTGATCTTGACTTATGATCCAATGCCTCAGGGAGGGGGTAGGGGTTGATATATAGGCCAGAGCGTCAATCTTGAACCCTCGGATCAAACTGACTTGAATAAATGGTGTAGATGCAATCTAGGAGGCGGTGGAGGAACCGAGTCAAAGCGGAGGCCGATAGGTGGGCCCAGGGGGCCGATCGGGCAACCTCTCGCCCTCTGCTTTGGTGGCGTGGCTTCTGGTGTCCTTTGGAACCTTCTAGAGTTGGTTTCGCTGCGGATAAGCGCGATTTTATTTGACGTTTTGATCCTCCTTGACAGTTTTCTGGAATGAACCCTGCTGAAAACACAGATTTACCAAAACTTGTGGAAATTGTTAGTTTAAACCGCTAAGTCTATGTTGGTGATTATTTTCATGCATGATTTCAAGTTTTATTGGTGGTTTATAATGGATGATAACTATCGTCAACAACCTCCCCCAAGCTTAACCTTTGCTCGTCCCTGAGCAATGCCAAACTTAGCAATGGATCAGGAGTTTAGGACTTTTGAAAATATTGTAGCAACTCCTCAAAAGTATACATGCGTTCAAACAAAAATTCTCCTCCGAATTGAAATCTACCGATCTGACTTTCAAACTTACCCATATTACCTTTAACCATGGGGCTTTTGAGCTTTCACTTGGATCTTGAGCAATTGAAAGACAGAACGATAGTCAAGCACTATGTCTCAAGTTATTTGCTCAACCATTATTTCGGAGTTTTTTGTAAGTTTTCAAAATAAAACTCAGAGATTCCATTGTATCTCAATATATGTGGTATTTATGGATCCTTACCAAAGCAATAGTGATGTTATGTCTTTCTTCTTCCTACAACTATAGCTTATGTGGAGCTCATAGGAATAGAGAAAGTATGAAAGAACATACTTGCAATACATATATTGTAAAGTCAAACCTTAGATCCAAAGAGAGTTGAGTCATACAACAAATCAAGATGTGCTCCTTGAAAACATATCTCTCTTTTGAAACTTGAAAACATTTGCAAGAAAACATGAGCTATCTTATTTATTTCTTCTTCTTTTTTCAGGCTGGCATCTAAGTACCCATTGTTTTGATAATTCGGACACTTGTCCATTTTTTCAATTCTTCCTTTTTTCTCTTTTATTTTTCTTTTTTTTATGAATAACTCTTGCATAGCCCATGCTTCTTTTTTGCAATAAAATATTTGAGAGATAGCAAAGGAACTTGGAGCATTTATTTGGTGAAAAAACCTATCAAACATATTGTTGATGTTTACTCCTAGTGTAGGAGTAAAACATTTTGGGTGGATCTAGATGGAAAGCATATTTTTGTGTTTACCCCTAGTGTAGGAGTAGTGCATACATGGGTGGTATGTGCGTGATCTTGATTTTAAGAGCATGACAAACCTCTCATAATGATCAACAAAGCTTGACTAAACTCAATGCAAAGCAAGTAGCATATATGAGTGGGCCTAAATATTAGCATGTTTGGCTTTTGTAGGAATTCTAGCTTTGTCATACAGAATCTCATCATGTTGCATTTTTATGTTTTTCAAAAGAAATCTCTAGAATTTAGTATCATTTAAAACAATATAAATAGCAGTTCAGACCTTCTCATATCATATTCGTTAATTACCTAGACTTAGATCAAACATTTGCTACCCATGAGTTTCAAGTTCAGAGCAAATTCTCATGCCAAATCAATTTTATCCAAAACTCGGGAGAATTCAAGGCTGCAAACTAGGTACTTGAAAGGAATTATAACAGAGCAACTATTCATCATTTCTATCCTGAGAGATCATCTTCAAGTTTTTTTAGCTCTTAAAACAGAATTGAAAGCAAACTCTATACACACTCTTTTATTTGGTTTTCATTCATTTTTTTAGATCACACCGTAGTAATTTATTTGGTTTTCATTCATTTTTTAGATCACACCATAGTAATATATATAAAAGACAAAGGAAAATTTTTATTTTGTCTTCTTAATTATGCATTTTTTAACTAATACTAATTTGAAAATTAAATAAACTAAAGAAAATAATAAAATACTAGAAAGAAAACTTACCTGAGATAAATGGGGGCTCCTCCCCCAAGCTAGGTGTTGCTGCGGTCTTTCAGAAAGGCAAGTCGATGTGGAGACCCTAGAAGAAGTATCGCCAATTCTTATTCTCCTGCTCTTGGGGCTACTGAATGGTGGTGATGCGTTCTCCCATCTCTGCTTGCCACTGGGAGTGTTGATGAAGTTGGTTCTGGATGTCATGTTGTGTCTCCTCGATGGTGGTCAACCTGGTGTCAAGGCGGGGGTGCTCCGTCTGCTTCTCATGATAGCCCATGGGCTAATCATGATAGCCACAAGTAGAGAAGGACATGCACCTTCCCTGGTTGCCACTTGAAACTTCTTCATAGGACTATTGCTGGTAGTAGTCAAAATTGCTGTGCTGCCATTGCCCACTTGAGCCCTGTTGCCATGAGCTCTCAGAGTGCTGAGTGGGTTGCTCCCAACCAGCATGCTCAGGATGGTACCCATGGGAAGATCCCGGTTGGTCCTACCCTGCATAGCTAGTGAAGGCAAGTAGGGTCATCACCATGGTATTGGGACTGTGGGTTGCAAGTGAGTCTCGTAGAAGCGCTTCTACGAGGTGCTGCCTCCTTCCTCTATAAATCAAAGACAAATGAATCCACCGCATACAAACCGAGGTTCTGGTCTGATAACGGAATCTCGGTTGTATAATCCATATACATCATGACAAGTTTCCCATCCTTTTTCTTCTTTAACATGTGAGCATGGTTAAATTATTCATAATTGATATGCCAATGGGGAATGTCATCAATGTAAGCAATAAAAGCATTTTCCAAAAGACCCAAATTCTTAGCTATGCGGGTGACCAAAGAAGTACAACCAACATCTCCCTTAAGTTCAGAAATTTATTTCCATTGTTTCATCATAAATTGGACAGGTGAAACCTTTCTTCTCTTAACCATGGCATAGAGCAGCTTAAGTTCATCATTCCTGACATTGTGAAAATCATTTCTAGGAAATAAAGAAAATCCTAGCCATTTATGCATGAATCACAAAGTAGGGTGATGAATTTCATTTGTATGGGGATGGTAGCAAGTAAGTTCTTTAGATATTTCCCTCCAAAATTTTGTCTTATCAAAGTCTTGTATAGCACTGTCTATATCAATCACACATTGTGCATGAAATCCTAGAAGCTCACTAAACTATTTCCATGGGATAGAAAAATCTTTTCCAAAGAGTCTAAATAAAACTTCAGAATTGGTAGGTTGCAACGTGCATAAAAATACAACTATCAAAAGCTTAGACCCCGGTTCATCAATTCCCAAACATTCTTCCATCCTATAGCCTTAACAATAGTTTCAAATTCAGTGTTCATGCCTGTTGCTTGCAATAGGGCTGGATCATAGGCAGGAGTGAGAATGAACCTCTGGGTCTTCACTTGCTTGTAGATGTTCTTGTCCATCTCGTCCCAGAGCTTGAGCTGCTTCTCTTGCAAAAGAATATTTCTCTTAGCAGGGGATGATCAGGACGACGCTCCGACAGTGGGAGATGGAGCGTCAATCTCCATGTCGGTGTTCGCTTGGGAAGACGAGCTTCTTATCGAATGGAATGATGCTGCCTGCTTGAGCTTGCCCAAATACTTGCTCATCTTCTTGCAAAATAAACACAAGACAACACAACTCGTGGAATGGATTAGGTAAATAAAAATGTTAGCGGTCAGCCGTCTAGAAGTCAATTGTCGAGGAGTTAGTCGTCCGAGGTTGCCTAATGAATATCTAATCAAGATTTTGGCATGACTTCCACCCTAATTCTTTAAGGTTCTATCTTGATTTGGACAACACTACCACTCTAAAATTCTCTCACTCTTGCTCAAATTTTAACAGCACTTTCACTCTTAAACTCTTTCACTCTCTCTAATGCCTACAACTCTACTAAGAGAGTTTTCAAACTATGAAAGTGGATTTCAAAATTTCAAACTTGGATGCTAGAATTGTAGTGTGTGAGGCTAAAAACAAGCAGGAGGAGTGGTATTTATAGCTGGTGCAGCAGCAGGCAGGCCGGCCTAGTGGTGGGGTCGGTCAGCCCTACATCATGGCCAAATGGCCTCTCCTCTCTCCAGATATTTTATTGCTTCATGCTTAAGCAAGGATGAGTGACCGTCGGTGGAATTTGTGCAGACATGACCTGAGTGGAGATGGAGGTGGAAATGGAGGTGATGGTGGAGGTAGAAGTGATGGGTGGTGGTCGAGTGGGTCCCATGTGTCTCCTGTGGGTCCTAGTTGTATGTATTTCTACCGTATATTTGCGTGTATATATGTAATGCAAAAATATTTTATGATACTATGAAATATAAGAAGATGAATGATGGTATTTTTAAATTTTTATGCCTCCATGCTAAATATTTCTTATGGGTTTTTATGTTCCGAAAAAATTATTCACATGGGGCTTGATTTTTTTTATAATGCCATGATGAGGATTTTTATTTTAATGGAAGTGTTGAAAGTAAACATGCAAAAGTAAAATAATTGATGCAATGTGAAAAAGTAAAGATGGATAACTACCAATTTACCTCTCGGCGAGGGTTCCGAATTTTGAGTCCACCGAACTGGACTTCTCGAGTTGTATTTATTCTTTGGGTATATCCTTAGGTCCTAGAGACAGAGACCTTTATGGTTGCACTTGCTTCTCACACCATTCCAAATTGGAGCAATGTTCTGGTCTTGGCTTGAAGGTGAATCACTCTTCCTTGCCATTGATATGGAATTTGATTTCTCCGGCTCCGACATCAATGTGTGCATTTGTAGTGCTCAAGAAGGATCTCCCAAGGATGAGGGGTGTCTTCATGTCCTCCTACATGTCAAGTACTACAAAATCCACAGGAACAAAGAAGTTTCATATTTTTACCGGAATATTTTTGGTGATTCCTATAGGGTAGCGGACCGATTAGTCAGCTAGTTATAGGCACATCGATGTTGCGTGAATGTTGAATTATCGAGCTTGTCGAAAACCTTTTTTGGGCATGACACTGACACTTGCTCCAAGCTCACATAGCACATTCTCGAAGTTCTAGTTTTTGATCGAACAATCGATAGTGGGACATCTTGGATCCTTTTTCTTGATAGGTGATGTGTTCAGGATGGCCGCACTACACTCTTCTGTTAACTTGATTACCTTAGTGGTGGGCAGTGGTCATTTGTTGTTGAGGAAGCCTCGAAGATACTTCGCATATGTAGAAACCTATATGACATCTAGCAAAGGAATATTGATATATAACTTTTGAATTACCTCTACAAATTTACCAAACTGCTCATCCATTTTAGCTTTTCAATTTCTACGTGGAAATGGTAGGAAGGTGGTGTCATGAAAATCTTGCATCATTTCTTGTGCTTGTGGCTCAACTTCTTCAACTTTATCGTCCTTCTTCTCCTCTTCCTACACTACCACTAGTGTTTTACCTGTCCTTGTCAGATATGGCGGATCACGAGTAAATTTGCCACCTCTTGTGGTTATGGCATTCACCTTTTCATGGTTAGTGGCAAAAGGCATAGCAACAACCAACTGGGCTAATTGTGATTCTATTTTTTTATTATAGCTAAGTTGGTCTTTTATGGTAGAAGAAAAACTGTCCATTTTAGTATTTATGTTTTCTAGGACCTTATCATTAAAAGCAAGCTTCTTAGAAATATTCTTGTTAATCCTGACTTGTTCTAAGATCAAGTCTCTCAAGGATGGTTGCTTAGGTTTAGAAGAATTATTACCTGGGTACTTACCTTGGTAAGTTGACCGTTGTTGTTCTTGTTGTCTCTATCCTTGATTCTGTTGTTGTGGAGCAGAATTATTGATGACAATGTTTGCATCTTCTTGATATTCAAGGAATTCAACCCCTAAATATTCTCCACATACAAGGAATTAAAAGCATCTTGAATGGCCTGATTATCTTTCTTGTAATTGGCTTGTTGTTTAGGCCAATTCAATAGTACGTCCATCTTAGTTGACAGTGCACACACCTCTTCTAGTACTTCTTCGCTCTTATTGCATGATTGGATGTTGCATTGTGACCATCCTTGATTAGAGGCTATCTTCTCCATAAGAGTTTCAACTTTTCCAAGGGTGAGTGATATGAATGATCCTCTAGCAGTGGCATCTAGTTGTTCATGAGCTTTTTGAGTTAATCCATGGTAGAAACTTTTCATGAGCAACCAATCTTCCATTCCATGATGAGGACAATTCGAAACATATTCTTGAAAATGTTCCCATGCTTCTGGAATGGTTTCTCCCTTCTGCTATTGGAAATTGGAAATCTTTCCTCTTAAGGCATTTGTTTTGCCTATAGGGAAGAATTTTTCTAGGAAGGCCTTTGAACATTTTGCCCGTGTGTTGATGTGATCCTTATTGGTGTTGTCAGCATTTAGAAACCGCTACCTAGTAAATTTTATAGATTGCGCATCTAGGCTTGGATGGTGTGCAAAGAGGAAACAAATACTAGTTCGGGCAGAATGTCCCTACGTCCATTGACGAGTTGTTCGTGTTACTTGCACTTGAGTTTGTAGTAGGGGTTACAAATGGTCGAGAGAGAGATCCCAAGTCTCTAGTGAGGGTGAAGTGGAGTTGAAGTCCTCCTGAGGTCATAATGTGCTTCTGAGTGGTCAAAAAAAGATCCCCAATGGGGTGCCCAACCTTTCCCTTATAGACCAAGGGAAGGAACTAGGGTACACGAGAGAGAGAGAAAGAAGAAAGAGAAAAATAGAGAAGGAGAGAGCCCTGGGACTACGCTGCCCTTCTCCTCCATGGGCGGGTCCTGTGGGTCTTCCAGATGATCATAGAGACGTCTCCATGTCGTGATGCTGATGGTGATGGAGACGGATCCACATTGTGGCTCTGTTTGCCGCTGGCGTCACTATGGGTGACGCGGGCCTCCTAGGCATGGCGTAATCGTGGCTCTTGCTCAAGCATTTTTCTCAGAAAAACAGAGGGGTTCAGCCATGCCTATTTTTTCTCATTGGACAAACTATGGTGCTCGGCGAGCTGCTAATGGGTTAGTTCAAGTAGGGCCCCAGTTCCTATTCGTGGGGATCCAACATGGGGTCAGCTAGGGACCGACTCTAGATTCCTGATGACTAGTCCATATAGTTCTCAGGTCCGTTTGACTGGTCCCTTGGGCTTGTTGCTTTTCTTCAAGGAAAAACATGGACCGTGTGCGGTCAAGACCCGAACGTGAGTCAGGATGCCCATGACGCTCATGTGCCTAGGTACCGGCTGCTAGCGGGCCCATCCTTTTCCACCCCTCACTTTGAAAGGAGCCCTAGAGCGGCTCTTGTAACAGAACCAACCAAATTATAAGAATGTAAGTACAAAAACAATCACCGAAGCGATTGATTTCCTATACTTGGGCTCTCATAACCCCGGTAGTCTGAAAATATCAAAGGATTTCAAACAACTTTCAACAGACAAGCCAAGATCGTACATGATTCAACACAACACATCATTCATTACCATAGTTCATAAGTAGCATACAGATTACACCATCAAAGTTTGAAATAAAATATTACAAACCCAGTTTGATTAGTGGAAGCAACATAGTTCGGTACATAACTTCATAAGTTCAAATACATTGCTAGATTAAAGGTCATGTTCCACAAAAGCATCTTCAAGTAAGAACACTAGTAGAGATCACACCCAACGGTCTAGTCTTCATTCCTGACAGGGAGAAGGCAACACTTGCAGCACCCGTGATAGAATAGGTCATCTGCAACAGGTGGGAAATAAACCCTGAGTATGAGAAGGTACTCAGCTAGACTTACCCGTCAAAAACTAGAAATAAAAGACACCAAGGATCATGCAAGGCTGATATAAAGTGGAGCTAGCTTGACACAATTTGCATAAAAGCTGGCATAGCATAAGTAACCTTTTAAAGCTTAGCTTCAAGTTAATAATCATTAACCTATCATCTATATTAGCATCTGTACTAGAGCACTCACTTTATAAGGAGCAAACAATATTAACCATAGAAGGTATAATAAGGCCATCATCATATCATCATTCCTGAACCATCATATTATTTAGTGTATCTACTTTAGTGATACTCCCGTCAAGTTCTCACTAACCGGTGAGAGACGGTGACTCGAATCGAATTACAACTTAGCTGAGGGGGTATTCCTAACTCTCACCCTGGCATACTTTGCAAGGGTAGCCATGGGTCACCTTTGGGACAACTCAGGAACCAACTTCATGGGTTCGGTCAGCGCCAGCACTCTTAGGGATTACCCTTCTGCCAGGACTATCAGGACTTTTAAATCACCTGCCCTTGGACTCACGTCTACGGCTCTCTTCCGAGGCGCACTTTATACTTGCTGGAGCTCGGCCTGAGTTGAGCTACTCGGCTTCATGGTCGGTCTCTAGACCTGGCCGACTAAGAGAGAGGCATGCATTCAACATGAACAGGAAAGGCTCCAAGAGTCGGTCCTTAATCGACACAGACGGAGGCACTGTAAGCCTACCACTCTACAAGCCTCCGCCTGGTCTTCATTTATATTATACCAGGTTCTTTTTCACGATAGCAAATATAGCCAACCATGCCATATGTATATTCCTAAAGGTCGCAGGTGACAGGGAATCACCCAAATTCTACCGCTTAAAGCAGGGCTAAGCATCTACTCGAGCCCGAGCTACATAGGATTCATGGTATATTCTTTGGATAAGGATTAGATATCAATGCAACAAGTGTTTTCATCTAATACCTATAACCTAATACAATAATATATAACATAGTACTTAATTGCATTTTAGAAATTAGGAGGCTTATAATGCTCCGGGGCTTGCCTTTCACGAAATTGCAAGGGACGTGGTCAGGGCAGTCAACGACAACCTCATCTGGCACCTCTCTTGCGGGCTGCACCTCCGGAACCTCTAGTGTTGCTGCTGCTCCTCCTAGCATGGTTCCTCAAACTCCAACAAGGTCACTCCTTCTGGTACACCTATTGCATGTATATGCACAAGATGAATATCATGGATGCATAAAGAATGACATGACACTCATGGATGAATAACAAGTAACAAAGCATCACTAAACATTCATTGACCGAGTAGGTGCAATGCTCTATTCAAACCACTTTAAAGAGTAGGTGCATATCTCCTCTCTAGAGAGCAAGAACACACTTACCCAGCTTTCACAATCTAAGGTATAGATGCTCATCCTCTGTTAGAGGCCTAACACCTGCACCTAAACTTACCTTAATCAATTTAAGCACCTAGTAGCATCACAAACATGCTTAAGCATAACAAAGGTACACTTAACAGAAACTTTCAGGTTTAACATGCAAAGGAGCAGTTTAGTAATTCAATCATAGTAGAAGATAAAAAATTACAAATGACTTGCAAGAGAACATTCTAGAAAGCTTATGAAATTCTCTACAAATCATTTATAAACATCATAGTATGATTCTAAAGTTTACCTGGTCGAATTTTACTAAACACCGAATCTGGTCTATGCAAGATAGAGAGCAAACATCACTGAGTCCTAACTTTGAGCAGCTATAACTCTTAAACTAAATGGCCAAATGCCACCAAATTTTAACAGAAGATAGATACATAAGTTATCTGCAACTTTTCTATAAACAAGTTTCACAACAAAGCAATATATCATGGAGAACTTTGCCAAGTCCCCAGATCTATCCAAAATTAGCAGATTTAGCAAATTAAATATTTAGAGATGTAGCAAAAACACATATAGACTAAACCAACTTTACTAACTCATTACACATATCAAGAGAACACTAGAAAGTGTGGTGTCAACATCTAAATAAATTCTTTAAGGCCTTTATTAATTTATTTGGATATTTAGGTGGATAAAGGAACCTATATCAAAATGGCACAATAATTTCCATAAAAAATTACAGCAGTTACAACATACTTTCAGGAGGCTACCATAAAATTTTCATAGCATTTGAGCAAGTATATTTTTCTGTATAAAAAATAACATATAGCAAGGCTGATTTTGTCATAAATGAGAAATCCTATTGAAAAGTGTCAAATAACAGATTTCATATTTTTTAGGTTCTTACTAACATAAGAATAAAACTCACCAAATTTCACCTTTATTGGACTTATAGATAATTTATGAAAATTAGCATAAGACCCATCTAATTAAATAAGAGAAATGCATAACTAAATCATACAGTATCAATAATTGCTGAAATTGAAACTACAAGCTATTCATGGCATAAACAACACCCCATAAAAATTTCACATTATTTTGAGCTGTCTATAGAGAGATATGTTTTTCTTCTTTTCATGCATGAATAAAAGGCATACATAATAACCATTTATTTTTCTATAATACATACCTAGTTTTTGTATTTTTATTAAAAACTAGAGTCCCCGAGGAACCCAATAAAATTTGAACCACCTCATTTGGATCTACAGAACTCTAGATATGAATTTTTGAACATTGCATAAAAATCTGCATTTAAAAACTAACCCTAACCTATTGGAGCCGCTGACGCGCGGGCCCCATGGGTCAACGACCCCACAAGACAGAGAGAGCAGAGCAGAGGCGGAGGTTGACTGCAGCGTGCTCAATGTCGGCGAGGATTGCGGCAAGGCCGAGGTCACCATCGTGCTCATCTTGACGAGCTACACCTACCCATGCCCTTCACTCAACCGCTACCGCACTCTAGCTAGGGCGACGACGTGCATGGTGGACGGCGGAGCTCCGGTGGTGGTGCACCGGCGACGGCGAGCCCCCATTACCTCATCCGAGCTTGGTACGAGCTTCACGAGGTCACAACGGAGATAGCTAGGAAGAAAAGGGAGGATGAGAGGGACCCTAGCTACCCTAACCATGGTAGCCTCGAACTCCGGCGAGGTCGCACTCATGGCGATGGTGGCAGAAGTGGCAAATGTGCCCTCACCTCGACTCGATAGGCTCAATAAGAGGTGGAGGAGGTAGAGGAGACGACGGTGGAGCTCCGTGCGGGAGGAATCGAGCAGAGGAGTAGTGCTGGCGATGCACGAGCTCGGCGAGCTCGCGGCGGCGGCGATGGTGCATCTCTCCGCCTCGATGCGCACGAAGGAGTGAGGAAGGAGAGAATGGAGAGAGGGGCTAGTGGAGGGTGTCGTGGCGCACTTGAGGCACGCCGTGGCCTGACCGGTGGGGCCAGCGCTGACGTATGGCTGCCACAACGCGGCCACGTGCCGGCAACGAGCTGAGGCTGGTCGGCCACTCCCCCATTCCAAACTTTTGAACTAAAACATTGAAACAATGCCTTGAAACATTTGCAACATTCCAAACCAAAACAACAACTCCTTTGCTCTCTATCTCACAATCTAGCCTGAATCTCGAGGTGAGCCAATTAGCAAAGTTGTAGCTTAACAATTTCTGTACAAGTTTTAAGGTGTCAAGTCTAGGTTAGCATGGTTTGAGAGATACAAAGCAAAAAGCAGGAACTGTTTTGTGTAACAACAGAAATTCAGCAGGATAGAGATGCTGAGTTTTGAGTGGGTTAGAGGGAGATTCATGAGATGACCTAAAAATAAAGTTTGTAGCTAATAAAATTTTCCACAACATTGTTATAGATGACTTTCGCAGATTCTATTTCTAAGATGGACATTTTGAAAGGTTCAGCAGATGCACTCCTCAAGTCAACCCAGTTAGCAACACTTAGAAACTTAATTAGCCTAAGTGACCAATATGAATATTGTTCCAAAAGCATAACTAAGTACCACTAAGATGTTTACAAACATTCATGACAAGTACTTGCATTGGTAACACATGATTATAGCATACAACACATGGAAACACAAAGTAACATGCTATGTTTCATTAGTGAAATAGAGATGTTGCATTAGTTCAAAAATGATTGTTTCATCAACTTAAACTTAACAAACAAGATGCAATGCTCATGGTATGAGTTGATGATGCTATGCTCATGCAATGCAAGTGCATAATGAGGCAAGATAACACCTAGGGTGTTACAGCTGTTGAACCTATCGGTGGGCCAGCCATTGGAATCCTAAGACTTCATGTGACTAGGAGCATTTCCAGCTCCGTATCCCTCTTACCTATAGCGGTTCATTGCCCATCGGGGCAAACGAACCGCCATCGGCGTGTCCTTCGAGGGAGCAACTAGGGATGGCATGTACATGATTCCCGGAGGGACGTGATGATAGGACGCGGCAGGCGTGCGGATTTAAGGCGAGCGGTTCGCCTTCTCGTTCCGCCTACCATAAATAGAGAGCCATACCTCCCATCTTCGGTACGCTCAATCGTGATCTTGTCACATCCGCTCCCCTGCCGCTAGCACCAGGATTTCTTTCTCTCATCCTTCCGCCGCCGCTCCGCTGCTAGCGCTAGAGCCTCTCGCCCTCCTTCCTTCATGGAGTCATGGTATTGCTCTGACATCCTTCACGCTCACATGGAGGCCCTTGTCAAGCGTGGGCTCCTCTAGACAAGGACAGAGGCGAATGAGTGGATCATGTCTGGTGACGAGGAGGTGCCGATGCTGCTTGATGGCTATGTCATCTCCTTCGTGGTGTTCCATGAGCGTAGGCTTGTGGTTCCCCTCACCTGCAGCACCTGAATGCTAATGGGGTTCAGCACATCACTGCCTTCATCCCGTTGTGTGAGGGGTATTTAGGGGTTGAGCCCCACTTTGAATTGTGGAAATACTTCTTCGCCATTTCCCTACAGAAGAAGAGGGAGAAGAGGGGGGAGGACCTACCGGTGCCGATGGGGTGTGCGAGTATCCACCTCTGAGGTCGCCGATCATCCGAGTACATGGCCACTGCCTTGTTAAAGTCTAATAAGGGATGGCACAAGCAGTGGTTCTACTTAAAGAACGATGCCAACGCCCCCCTGCTGATCTTCTTTGGTCGCTTGATTGAGGAGCCACCGTAGTTATGAGGATAGGGCCCCGTCAATAAGGAGAAGAGGAGGCTGGGCGACCTCCTCAAGGCCATCACGCTTCTAATGCGCCACGACCTCCACACCACCGGCGTCATCGGCGCATACCATGCGACGAGGGTGGTGCCACTGATGGCGCGTGCGCTCCCGCTGCATCAGATGACGCCCGTTGCGTTACTTGAGGGGTGCTTTTCTGAGAGCCGCTCCACAACAGCGAGATTAAGCAGCGCATCTAGGAGGCGATGGAGGTGAACATCGTCACATTCGAGTTCCTGATTTCGAGACATCCCGTGATGCGCTCGGAGCCAGGTTTCATTGAAATGGTATGCTTCTTCCCTATTTCCTTTCCCAGCCGACCCTCTTCTACTTGTCCAGTTTTGAGTGCTGGGACATGCAGCCTAGTTTCTTCACCTAAGCCTCCAACGTGCCATTGCCGGAGGACATGGTTGTGAGGGCGACGGATCGTGCTGCAACTGAAAAGACGACGGAGAAGAAGGACGATAAGAAAACGAAGAAGGTGAGGAGGGAGCGGGTGAAGCTGCACTAGGGGAAGCAGCACCAAGGGTCGGAGGAGGAAGAAGACGAGGAGGAGGATGAGGAGGGAGATGACGAGGAGGAGGAAGAGGAGGGAGACAATGAGGAGGAGGAAGAGGAGGGTGACGATAGTGTCCAATGGGACATGCTGCAGGATGATGCCACAGATCTATACTTGCTACAGCTAGCAGATGAGGACATGGATTCGTCCTTGCAGGCATTAGGACTCTTCCTATATCACATGGAGGATGATGGGCCTTTGGGACCGATGGAGACAGGCCACTCCACCTCGTCTAGGCCATCTGAGCAGAGAGAGGGCCCGAAGCGACAACGCGATGATGAGAAGCAGTCAGGATCGGGAGGGCCAGCCCCAAAGCGTTGCCATCTAGTGGCGTCAAGGTGAGCTAAAAATTCTTCGCTCCTCTTGTTTCAATTAGTCTTGCCGATAGTTGAGCGTTGCACCCTTTGTAGCTTTGGTGGACGCGGGGTCCCCCTACAGCTCACACCGCAGAAGATCCTTGCTCGCCAGCCGACATGCCAAGAGCCAGCCAACACCGCGCTGGAGATGGGGAGGGTTGGTGCCGGGGCGTCCTCGACGTCAACTGCAGGAGTACCACCGATAGTGGCTGCCGCGCATATGGGGTAGGCAGGGGGCGCATGAGGCGCCTGCAGAGGATGTAGTGTGGCCAGGTGTGGTTGCGACGCCGTAGGTGGAGACAGTAGCGTCTATGGTAGCTGTGTCGCGACTGGTGTCATAGAACCGTCTAAATTATAAGAGCACAAGTACAAAAACAATCACCGAAGTGATCAAATTCTCACACTTGAGCCCATAAAACTCTGGTAGTCTAATGAAATAACGAGGGATTTTAAACCAACCAACATACAAGCCAAGATCGTAGTGATTGAACATAACAAGTCACATGTTACATTCATTTCACAAGTAATTCAATATACATCGGAGTTCAACATAGTAATTACAACTTAAGTTGAAAAGTAGTGGAAACAAAGTAATTTGAAACTAACATTTCTCTTATTTTAAATACATCCTAGTACTAAGGTCAACTTCTAACAAAAGCATTAGAAACAAGATAACTCAGAAGGATATGCACATGATCACACTTTGCCACTATGGCAGAAGCCATCCAATTCTTGCAGTATCCAAGATATATCACAACCTGCAACAAGTGAAAATAAACCCTAAGTACGAGAAGGTACTCAACTAGACTTACCCGTCAAAAACCAGAAATAAATTGACACAAAAAAGTATGCAGGGCTGATATAAAGTGGGCTAGCTTGACAACATTTTGCATAAAAGCTTAATACAGATAAGTAATCATCAATGCTTAAGCATCAAGTTAATAATCATTAACCTGTCATCCATATTAGCACTTGTACTAGAGCACTCACTTGATTAGGAGCAACCAATATTGACCATAGCAGGTACAAATTGAGGCAACATTTAAATCATCATCCAATTAACCATCTGTTCCATTTAATTGAATCTACGTTGCCACTGCTCAAGTCAAGTGCTCACTAACCGGGAGCGACGACAATTCAAATCGAATCCCTATCCAGCTGGAGGGATATTTCTAACACTCACCGAGACACACCTCGCGAAGGCTGCTCAGGTCACCTTTGGTACAATTCAGGAATCGTGGGTTCGACTGATACCGCATCCCCAAAGGCAACACTCTGCCAGGTGATAGAGACTTAAACCCCCCTTGGTCTCACGCCAATGTTCCCAAGCACATCCTTACTTCCTCTAGAATGCACACTTGACCCCCCAATTCCTGGCCTGAACTGTATTACTTAGCTTCGTAGTTAGAATGACTTATCCAGCCAAAAAGTGTTAGACTGCGTTGAACATGAATCAAGGACATGCAGCGAATCGGTCTTTAACCGACACAGATTCACACCTAAGACCGCCATGTCTTGTTGCTTCACTATCGTCATCCCGTCTGGTCTCCTTTCATATTATTAGCACATGGTTCTTTTCTATGATAGCAAATATAGCCAACTATACCATATATATGTATCCCTAAAGCTCGCAGGTGATAGGAAATCACCCGACTTCTACCGCTTAAAGCAGGGCTAAGCAATTACTTGAACCTGAACCTAAATAGGATTCAAGGTATAGTTTCTGGATAAGGATAGGATATATATGCAATAAGTGTTTTCATCCAACACCTATCCCTTAATGCAACAATACATATAACATATATATACTCAATTGCATTTTCAGAAATTAGGAGGCTTATAATGCTCCAGAGCTTGCTTGGTATCCAACACTAAGTCAGTGTTTGTCAGACACCACTCGCTGAGTACTTCTATCTTCGGGATAGTTCCACCAAACACCGTCTTCGGGTTTGGCTCCAACACCACATCCTTCACGCGTTTCAGCTATCGTACCTAAATGAGGTGCAACAATGCATATGTATGAATACATAGGAATACCACAAACAACCATTTATGCAAGCACCTCAAGTTCAATAAAAGCACCTAGAGCTATGAACTTAATCATCACTAAAGTACAACATAGGAGATAATGAGGACATCAATCATGACCAAGTCCCACAAGATCTCAGGTGTATCAACTCAGTTTCATCAAGGCTATGAATCACACTTAGCACCGCACAAACATGGTAAAGTGAATCAAAGCACTAAAACTAGAATCTAGCACTTTCTAGACATCAAAATAGCAGCTGAGTAATTTAATCGTAACTGGAGATCTACAACTCCAAATGATGTGAAACAAGACATTCTGGAAAGCTTATACAATTATCTACATTTCATTTATAATCATTACATCATGATTCCAAAGTTTAACATGTCAAATTTACACAAACACAAAAACTAGTCTTGCAAGATAGAGATCAAGCAACTATGTAACCCAACTTTAAACAGCTATAACTCCTAAACTACTTGGGCAAATGCCACCAAATTTTAACAGTATCTAGATAAATAAATTATGTACAACTTTTGTATACAAAAGTTTCACAACAAAGCACATTATCATGAAGAGCTTTGCTAAGTTCCCAGATCTGTCCAGAAACCTCATTTGCAAAAAATAAATACTAACTTATGTTGCAAACATATAATTGGACAAAACCAACTTTACCAACATGTCACCCATGACTAATGAACACGAGAAAACATAATTTCCAATGCTAAATAAATTCCTTTAATGCATTTCTTAATTTATTTAGATAATTAGGTGGAATTATGAACACATATCAGAAGTGCACAATAAATTCTACCAACATTATAGTGGCCTACATATGCTCCCAATAGTCTTCTGTACAAATTTCAAGCCATTTGGACATGTATATCCACCTCTATGAAAAAGACAAATTGCTATTGCAAGAAATCATGTGAGAGCAAGATACACCAATAACACCCTCATACAGCAACCAAAATTCATGAGTTTGTTACCACACATCAAACATCACATGGGTAGCATGCCACAAAAATTTCACTTCATTTGGAGCCCTACATTTGTAGTTATGAAAATGACAAATACAACTAGCATTGAAAACCTAGAAGCATAGATCTATTTTTATAACTAAAACTTTAAACTAGAACATGACATATTATAGATCCAATGCATAGACAATTTCACAAGGATTCCAAAAAGTCCTCATTTGCTATTTTCTAATTTCCCTACAATTTACTATGCATTTTCAAAGTTACTACCATTTATTTGCATAAAAGAAAACAAAAAGGATAAACCCTTTTGCACAGAGGCCCCTGCAAGAACATGAATCCGATTCCAACAACCAAGTCCTTCTTGGCACTATTCACTCAAGTCACAGCTTCAACACTTAACCCCATCCCTTCTCTTCTATTCATGTGCAACGTCCTTCTTCTCCTTCAGAACAGAGGACAGTAGAGGGGGTGGCCGAGCTTGCCGGTCCCGGCCAGAGAAGGGCAGGCGATGGCGGAGAAGTGCGGCTCGAGCTCCAGCGTGCCCACCCGCACCAGTGGGAGGTCGAATCGTGTCCGGAAATGAATCGTGGCATCCTGGCCACGTGAGCGGGTGGCTCAGTGGCGGTCGTGCTGGCAGCGCTAGCCCTTCGGTGGCGCTAGCCCGCAGCGAGCGCACGCTTGAGGTGGAGTGCGACGAGGCGCAGGTGGTGAGGCTCATGGCTGCGGCCGCGGTGGCTCAAGGTAACCCAGCCACGTACGCCGGCGGACAAGCCTGTGGCACCGCTGGCGGCGGGGCGCTTCGGTGACCGCATTGACTAGGAGCGGGCTGTGTCGGGGTGGCATGAGTTGGGGATGGCGATGACGCACTTGGTTGGGGTGGAGACAAAGCGTAGCAGCGAGGACGGCATCGGCGTCGTGGGCTTGGCTCTATCGTCCATGGCGACAGCGAGCGCGCGTGGCTTTTGGTGGAAATTGGTCGTGACGAACGCACACGAGGGAGGTAGGGAGGCGAGGCGGCCATGGTGGTGTGCTCTACTTCGCCTGTTATCGAACAAATCAGTGAGAATGTCAGCGTGGCCATGAGCTCTAGAGATTGGCCATGGCGGCAGCGCTCTGTGAGCAACAACGAGGCGAAGGCAGCGGCAAGAGCGAGTAAGGGAGGCGTGGAGAAGCTCTGTGTCCACACCAGCGTGAGGAAGAGGCAGGGGACGCGGTAGTAGCACTGGCAAGGTGGAGGGCGTGCGATAGCCCTACATGGCGGCCATGCACAAGGCACACGGCGCTCATTGAGGCATTTCTCTAACTACGTGGCGGGCAATGGTATGGCTCAAGTGGGACGCGATTTGGGCTTGTTCTGGGCTGATTTGGACATCGTGCCTAAAAGGAAGTTTGTTCACCATAGAATACTCTCCAACTTTGATTAAGGGGTCATGGCCATTAGGGTTCTAGATTAGGAGATAATTACGTTCGAAGATTGCAGTGTCAGTGTTTTGACAGTGATCAACGACCACAGGAATTTCTAGCCAAAATGAAATCCATTGATGCCATCTTCTTGTGTGCCCTTCTCCAGGACATAAACTCCAACTTCTATAAAAGGACCAACTCATGTTTCTCAACCAATTTGGAGAACGCGAAATGCGAATGTCAAGGTCATTTCAGCGATAAAGTACAATTTTGTTGTTTTAGCAACAATTTTTGGAGATCCAAATATACTCCAAACGTGGTGACACTTGATTCATTATTTCCACCACAAATGGTACTTCAACTCATATTAAGGAATCTAATTGAGCTACCATATGAATTTGGATGATAAAATGTTGCAAACATGTCAACTCACAGCTGCCAAACAGGGACTTAGAAATATTTTCTGCTTCTTCCAAACAATAGCTGATTCAATATTGTGAGCTCTATTTGACTAGGTTAGAGGCCAAACTAGCTCTTGACCATTAAACAAAGTTTGTTGTATACAAGATGAGCTATAGCTTTTGTTAAAGGTCAAACCTCATAACTAGTACATAAGTCAAACTTTCACTTTGGTCAAAGTAGCAACTCGATAAAGCCTAAACTAGGGTTTTAGGCCAAATGGGACATCTTCTTGACATTTGCTCAACATGAACCCTTCATGAATTTTGTTATAGAGTTCATCTAGAGTCATTTGGGCAAGTTTGCATAGTTTGTTTAATGATCTATAATTCCATTCACTTAATAGTGCAATTCCATTAGGAATAGAACTTATCATTTCATGTGACTTTTTGATTCCAAACTTCATGAAACTTTTCTAGGGGTCACTATAGATAGAGAGTGATGTGAGACATATGAAAGAAATGACATCAACACTCACTTGCATTACCAAGCATGAGCACCAAACATACACACATTGAAACACGGAATAACAAGGTATGTTTCATATGTTTTAAGGAGATGTTTCAAGCACATGCCATATATACATGTTTCACATGTTGCAATAGTATGTTCCATATGTTTCACTAGTGTGTTACATATGTCATGCTCATATATGAACGAATGATGCTTAGGCTCATGAAATGCAAGTGTCAAGATGTAACCCTAACACCTAGGGTGTTATAGCCCTCCCCCCTTAAAAGAATCTCGTCCCCAGATTCAGGGTGAAAGACTTTCAAAGGAAGAGAAGCATGCTATCCATATTCCAACATCTATAATAGCATTAGGTTACTTAGCTTCAAACATCAAAAGGGCTAATCTGGTTAAGACCTCATTCTGATATGTGCCCTTCGTGGTAAATTTTTATTTGAAGAATTTCATTCATTGACTTTCATGAAGCATTGTTACTTTGGGAGGAATCCAAGATAGCACAGTACTTCATTCTCTGTGTACGAAGATCATTTGTTCCATGAGCTAACCACGCACAAGTATCTCTTATTCTCTAGTGAACATAACATGGGCCATATGAACTTCCCATTAGACCACAGTCTTTAGATCATTGAAATGATTCCCTGCTCACAAAGTTTGAAAAGCAGTCCTCGACTAAAGTGGCTTGAGTACAACCTTCCAAAGGGGTGAGATCATAAATGACAAACACTCTCAGAGGCTATAGGAAACTGACTAACCAATAGACAAGGTCTATGCGGGTCGTAAATGTTCAATCACTTGATGCCAACTAATGGAAAACTACCTAATGTTCCATGTGTGCAGTTCTCTTTCTCTGATGACAGCACTATATTATCTATGTATGTTGAGGGATCAGTGAATATGGTAGCTGACTCGGTTGGCTCCGCATTTCTGTCAAATGTTACCTAAGAAGATTCTCTTATCCAAGGCAACAGTTATCTGGGTTGAATCAGATGCAACCTCTTGGGTAAAACACTTATAAGTACCAAAGATTAGTGAGTATTAGCAATTATTGCTAAAGAAGGATATAGCGAGTTCTGGAAGACAGCAAAAGTTGCAAGTAGTTACCAACTTCGGTAATTAGTTCACTACCGAGCAAGTTGAGTACAATTTCCTTCGTGATGCAGTTGCATAGTAAGTGGAGTTGACTTGCAGCGTAGCAAAACTAGCTTTGTCAGGCTAACTTTTCACCTTGAGGCTTCCTCTTTTGGATCAAATAGCAGCTCTAAAATGAGAAATCTTTTGTTTGACACTTTTCAAATTGCTTTCGATTCGTGAGGGTATAAATTGATTTGCAGAATACTAAAACTGCTCGTATATTGTTGATACGAGAAAGCAAAAGCAAACGAAAGAGTGTAAACTAGTATCTTTAGGACCTCAAAAGGGGCATCCAACAGTAGATCTCGACCATGTTCCACACTTGGACATCTACCACTACCATAACCTTATCATGCGAGTAATGAGTATAGTCACGGGAAAAATGGCAGATTCTATACCATTTGGTTTTCTGCTCATATCTCACAAACTACTGCTCCATTTTACATGAATTTTGGTAGGCATATAGATCCATAAGTTCTCTAACTACTGACCAAATTTCAGCTCCAACGGACACCATTTGGCTATCCATACAATTCATTTTCCAAAACTGCTCTATTCTGAATTTGCAGCAAACTGATCTGATCAAACATCTCTTAAATCTGATGTTTTACTCACCAAATTCTCAAACCAAATTAAGACATTGAAATATCCTAAGTAAGGAATGAAATTATCAAGTTTGGGCTCAATCCAACCTCGTTTGTGTCATTAATCGGTGGCTTGAAGATAACCGGTTTAGTGCTACAAAATCTAGACAGATTTCTTGTTCTTCTTTTCCTTTGCTTCACACGTTGAGGTGGGTGGTTGCACTCTCTAACTCTTTGTACTATAGAAGCAGCTTTCTCTCTGTGGATGGAAGCTAAGGCTTACCTCATATGTCTCTTGGGAACTAAACTCAACCATTCATTTACATACTAACCTGACGATGCACAAGATTCAAGCTTGCGTCTGCTTTTGCAAGGCAAAATGCAAACTCCACCTGAAGAACATTCCTACAAAGGTAATGAACCATTTTCAAATATTTCTCAACACTTTTGTCCAATAGTGTTCTGAACAAAACCATGGGTGGCACCTAGGGGCACAGGGATGCTGATCGAAATTTAGGCATGCTTTCTCTAATTCTTCACTTTAGCTGATAGAACACCTTGCAATATCTGTGTGATTGTCCAAGATGGAATTGACTTGGTCATAATGGCTCTGAAAGATAGAGTATCACTCAAGTTGTTGGCTAGTTGATTAATTTCTTATTGGTTATTGCTCTGTAAGACATAGCCTTCGTAGCTACTAAGGATTCGTTACCTAGCTAGAGATTAACCTTCCTATTGGTAACTAATCAGTTGTCTCTCAACACTAAAAAGTTCCAAACCTTCACTCTTGACCACAACAACAGTGGCTGATGTAGACAGATGCGGACATTGAAGTCTACAGATAAGGAGTCACACTAGAGATAGTTGATCTCGACGGTATGGTCATTATGCATACAAGATTGAGACTTGGGTACCTCCGCCATATACACAATGTGACGATCGATTCTTATCCAACAGATGACTTGTCCAACTAAAGTGTTGTGCATCCCTTTTTATCCAACAGGGATGAGATACGTTGCTCCCAGATGATGGTCGTCAATACTAGGATAGCCAAGTAGAGTCACTTGTCTACCACCTCTTGTAGTCATTATGCATCTTTAGATGGAAGCTCTATGACTTTCGGTCTAAGATATGGATCTTACGATAAGATATGGTGAGGCAATCAAGGAAAAGTTCACGTGAGAATAACACGTCGGTGTTGTTCTACAATGGATCATGACTAGAAACCACGATACTAGCGCGTGTCGAGCAGCACAACCTTGTGGCCGCGGTCCATAGGATGCCCTCGGTTTCATCGTGGCACCATAGAGTACCAATCATGACACCATTACTAGACACATCACCAATGAAAAATCCCACACGGCACAATTTTGGGAATATAGAATAAGCATAATACAATGGAGGGATAGCAAACAAAGGTAGTCACAAGGTTTAGAATCAACAAGGAGGCGATCCGAAGACCAAAACATAGCACAAGAGAACATAGCTCAATTGCCAAAGACAACAGAGCATGAAATCTTTGCTTAAATCCATGCACGCCTTACATCCACCTAGGTGATGACCAGATGAAAGATTACCATGAGATTTGGTCATGTTGGACAACAACATGAGATCAAGACTGATAAACATCTGAGACTTGGGAATGTTGGAGATGGATTAAGCAAACTTCAAAGAAGAAACCGATATGCCAATCAGAGATTTAGTCGATAAAATCGCTACATGAATTTGCAAACAAAAGGTTTCAAGGCCTCGACAAAGAGACGTTACGTCACACTAGCTAACCTTTGGGAAAGGCAAACGAGAGGTCCAACATGGATTTGGGTATGGTCACCACGATTGGCAAGGTACACACCATGGTCAAGGCTAGCATTCGCTAGAACTTAACTTGGTTGGTTGGTCGACAAGGGTCTTGACAAAAAGGGGGTGCAGAACATCCACGGCTTATGCAAGCATATAAGGGAACTAAACTTGGGCTTTTGGTCAAGCAAAGGCATGGATACACAAACATTCAAGGGCTAACAACCATGTCTACAGGCTCAGACTCCTAAGAGAGAGAACCTGATTGGAGATGACAACCATGTGACTTTGTAACTTGAATGTTGTTATAAGATAAGGCTATTCGATACTTGTATGCTCACCGAGGACAAACGAGGCGAGAACTATGGCACTTATTAAATAACAAGCATACATACAAACATCACAGTCAAGCATTTGAGAGATTCAATTAAATTAGCTTAAGCAACCATTACTAAGCACCAGGCTCACCCATAATAAGCATTTATCTAAAGCAAGAACCAACTACAAGTTTAGCCCAAAACAACGCTAGCTAAGGTAGCCAACTTAGTATATGCACAGAAAACTGAATAGTAGTACGGTAGGCACATGTTTCACGCATAACTAAAGTTGTAGGCATCAAACAAAGGTGATCCTAGACTTTCTAGAAAGCTTAAGAAGTTTTCCACAACTTTGTTACTCAAACAAAAGCTAATTCATAGATTAGCATGACCAAATATGCTAATGTTCTAGGTCTACATCATCATGGGCAGAAAACTTGCATGAACTTTAAAAGTAGGTAACTGCAGTTCTAGGAGCTCAACAAGGCTGATCCTTAACTTTATGTAAAGCTCATTAAGTTGTCTATAACTTTCTTATTATCATATTAAGATGATTCTAGAGCTAACAAGGCCAATCAAGGCAAAGAAGACATCTCTGCCCAGATTTGGACAGATTCTGTCACTTCATTTTGCAAGCTCACAACTGGAGATTTAGATCACCAAAAGCAGTGCTATTAGACATTTTGGAAAGATTAGAAAACGTACTACACTTCTTCTATTATCTCCAAGACATGATTCCATATGCACATAGGTCAAACAAACCAAACCTTTAGATCTATTCGGAGCCTAAGCAAAACCTGACAGCTAACTTCTAAAATTTATAACTCACAAACCATAAGGCCTAGTGTCATGAAATTTTAGGACAAACTAGATAAGTAAGTTAGGTACAACTTTGGTATTCTCCATAACTACAGAAAACACCATTATGACTACGAAAGCATCACTACAACAGAAACCGTTCTAGCAGCCAACGTTCAACAAGCAAAACAAAGCTTGCCTTTGTTCTACTTAACAAGAGAGCACACAAACATATTATTCTAGTAGCTCTAAACATTGTTACCTTAGACCAACACCAATTTAATTCATTCATGAGGATCCACAATTACTTAAGTGAGGCCTAAAGCATTTGCAAACTCTGAACAACATATCCACCACTTGGCTAAACTAGAGGACATTTATAGGTTCAAGCATGTAACCACAATTATTTCTAATAAGGCTAAGCACACATTTTTCTCAAGCACTTTCTATTCAAGCAACATGGAACAAGGCATTCTTGTTTAACCCACACAAGGAAGATAGTGCAACACATCAATCACAAGTTACTATAGAACAAGGGTGAGAGGAGCCACTATAAGATTTTGACCCTATTGCCACTTGACGTCATTTGCATCACCATAAATTGTGTTGTAATAGGGGTGTGTTTTGCAACATTTGTCCAAAAAGGTGGCAATAGGGGGACTGTGTTGCCGCAAAATAGTGTATTGCAATTTTTACGTTCGGTGTTGCAATAGGTGAGACCTATAGCAACCCTATTTTGAAAAGTGTTGCTATTGGTTAATAATATTGCTACGATGACATTTAGTTGCATTAGTATTGATTAACGTTGCAACTGTCTGGTGCTCTTGCAACCAAATAGAATAGTGTTGCTACTGCTTTAAATTATAGCGACAGTGTTATTGGGTTGTAATATTTCTCACGACCATTGCAATAGGTAGACCATGTATTGCAACTAAATTTCTAAGGCGATGTAATAGCTTATTGCTATTGCCACAATTTTTGTTGGTTGTAATATTTCTCACGACCATTGCAATATGTAGCTGTTTATTGCAACTAAATTTCTAAGGCGATGTAATAGTTTGTTGCTATTGCCACATTTTTTGTTGGTTGTAATATTTCTCACGACCATTGTAATAGGTAGCTGTTTATTGTAACTAAATACCTAAAGCGATGCAATAGTATGTTGCTATTATCACAGATCGTTTGGTTGCTAAAGAACAACGTGTCATTACAATATGGTATTGTATTGCAACACTCTTGTTTGGTGGGCCTTTGGGGTGTGAAGGGCTAGGAAAACAGACACAGGCCTCTGACATGAGCAGAAACACCAACACCGCACCCCTAATCGGGACATCGACGTTGTGGCACCCAGCACATGTCGTCTGCATTAACAATGCTTGCACCTTGATTAATGGCGTACTAGGGGATTCTAGTTCTCAACCAAATAGTTGCCTGCTTAAGATACTAGTATATATTTAGTCATGATTTTGAGGGCAAACATAGCTACGAAATTGACATTAGTTCATGCCAACAAGAAGATCATACATACATATATATCGTGGTTCCAGACATAGCCACCACTACAAGAGATATGACCTTCTACGAGGTTGCACTTATGTCGTTGAAACTAAAATTATGTCGTATTTCTCAATTTACAATGCACACGTAACAAAAACACATTCTTCGCCTATCATACTTTCATCGTTGATTTACAATGCTCAATTATCATCGTTATCAAGCAAAGAAAACGTCACAAACCAATGACCATAGATGTCTATGCAGGTGCCACTTAGGTAATAAAATGTTGTAAAATATTATTATCATATAACGTGGTAATTTAATATACTGTAGCCAACTATATATATTGCATCCCAAAAAAATCAATTTATAAGCAACAAACAAATTAAAAATGGCCACATTCATTACATCACTTGGCAAATCAGATCCTTTAATAGTTGCATGTCCAATAATTGTCACATGTCAAACTCAACCAAAATACAAGAACCTCACATGTCCAAGTCATTACCAGATCCAACAAGCAGTAAAATAGTGGCCATGAAGTTTATCTCTAAGTGTAAGTGTTGCAGCACCTTGCTTCTCTGCCGCAACTCCAACTCTTGTACATGTGCAGCAGCTGCAGTAGTGTTCTCTTGGGGCCTATTGGCTCAAGGGCAACATTTCGAAAAAAAAAATTATGGCAAAACATGAGCAACGGCATCACCAGGAGTCTTTTGGTTATTCCCCATCTAGTGTAGATTGAGCCATGATGGCTTTCATTTGAGCCTAACATGGCAATAGAAATAATTTGGATTAGTAGCTAAAATGGGTTGCACAAGGGTAGCTAAGTAGTAGTAATAGTAAAGAGCGTATTCATCTCAGGTTAGGATGACTTAAGTTTGCATTATCATCATAAAAATCAGTCTGCAATAATATTCAAATTCCATTTTTAACAAATAGATAGCTGGAAGTGCCACCCATGATGTAATAATATTCAGATTCCAGAAAGTAGTAGTTCAGTAGTGTCTGTTATACCAATTTTCTGAATATAAATGCACAAAAGCAGGAATCCTAACAAAAATGTATCCCATAATCTGAAAAGCAGCAGCACTTCTTTATGGACATGCTTGTCTCATCCATTTCTTTGCTTCCATGATGTATAATGGAAATACAAACAATAGTTATTAGCAAACAGAGATATTCAGATGTGGTTTTTAAAAGAAGTACAAAAAATAGATGGTCCTATGGTAAATAACAACATTATTCCTCTGAACTGAAAACTATAAGGCATACTTCTTAAGTTGATCTCTGACATATTTCAGAAAAGGTCTAGGTACTGTTCATACTTCTTAATGTTACAAGGGTACATTATCACAGCCAGTATCATCTAAATTGGTTGAGAACTGCACATTAAAGATAGCTAGCAGAGTAGCTGATCTGACCTGTACCTTTCCATGCTTTTCACTCCTTGCTTGAAGTGCAGAGATGCTACTTCATTCTCACATAACAGTCCATTGTCAGTTCATCACCGAAGATTAAAATCCTAAGTAACACAAGAATGAAATATTGCCAGGTGAATTACAACTATGTGGGATAGAGGTGCAGCAATGTATAGCTGTTTTAGTGTCCCTTGAAGCTGAATATATGTGGGTCAAAGATACTCGACATATTAAGTTCATCAACAGTAGTTCTCTAACAGAGAGAGCAAAAAAATAGTAGTTAACTGGAATACTGTACAAGAACCACTAGTGACATTAGTAATGAAATAAGGATGGCATTCATTAATCTCTTTTGAATTGATACAACATTAAGACTGTACATTAGTAATGACATAAGAATCATGTTTGCAGCACATGATTTTCAGCAAACAAGGAAATAGAATGATTTCTTGGTGCCTAATGTGTTACACACATCTTCATATGCAAATGTTTATGTAACATGACTTCTGATGGCAATGTAGGTTAACAGACCATGTAGGACCAAGAGTGGAGGGAGTAATATTCAAGGGAACATTCAAGTTTACTCCATAAAAAATAATATTATATTAACAAAAGGCAATGTAGGTTAACAGACCATGTAGGACCAAGAGTGCTACTCATTTAGTAACCATTAGAAGTTAATCACTATGATAGAAGAGAAAAACAACATGCTCCAAAGTCTGTTGCAGAGAACTGTTCAATAGCAATGCATTGCCAATACTGAAGAGAAAATCCCCTGTCGGTGCAAAATCGACACCGACAAGGAATAGGATTATAATGTACCAGAAAGTACTTCCAAATTTCAAGGATCTTCAGAACTACACATCAAAACTGCTCTGCTACTTATGAATTCAACAAGCATACCCTAAAGGCCACATGTTTGTTGTCAAGCCACTCACACTTTGCACATGTTATAAAAAACAACACAGGGAAAAAATAGAATTTATGGTTTAAGATGAGAATTGCACCTGCTATATCAGCACACCTACCGGTGCTCATCTTTTCTACTTACTGCTTGAGAATCAGCATTGTTGTTAGTGAATCGAGAGCCTCGCTGTTGTGGCAGTCAGCGTCAGCGGTCTGCATGTGACAGGGTGGTATTCTTTTGCAGTCTCAATTACAGCAACCGCCATGTAACTCTGAACCTAATTTACAATTCAACTTACCTAGAGTAAGCTAACTTTTCCTCGCCCTTGTGTGTTATTTGACAGAAATGTCAGGCACAATTCATAGCACTTGGCATGCAGGCCAAACAAAAACAGACCCTTGCAGCAAAGCTTTTTCATGTCAGACCATTTACTAGTCCACAGCACTTTACACACTAGGATACAAACAAAGAAATGAAAGGGACATCAATAAATATATGAAATAATTGCACTTTTCCAAGAATAATTAGATAAGATAAACATAGAAATCAGCAACAGTCCTCTCAAGGCTGGTGTCTCCCATGCTTGTCACCCTTGTCCCTTGTCAATGCTCCTGCACTCCTCCACGGTGCTTTATTAAAAGCAAGACCACCAAATTCCTCAATAATTCAATGTTTAGTAAATAACTTGAACGCTCAGGCTTTGCATAAATCAAGGTGGTGTCTTTTCTGTTTTCCATTTTGAATTGACAAATAAATGATACAATCCCATCTAGAAAAATGAAATCAAGACCTGGAAGCTGAAACACCTGTCAACGGACACGTTTTCACACTTTGTAATTTGTCCCTGCTTTATTTTTAATATATCTCCTGGGGAGCTTGGCTCCACAGTTTCAGTAAAAAAAAAACAGACACGTTCTCAAAAAAAAAGCTGAAACACCAATATATCACAAATCCTACAAACCAACTTGGTCCCATTCCAGATTTGCAAATTTTAAATGACCTTAATGACAGTCACATATGCATTTCATAAGAGGCATTTCAACAAACATGTGGAGGGTTAATCTCCAGCTTTTTTTAACTAGCAGTCATACCAAACATATATCTAAATGCCGAAGCGTGATTTCGATCCACTCATCCACTATAAGGGCAAACTTGAAGCATGGAAATGTTGTTTGAAGCCTAAAATTAATTACATTCTCTAAACACAGGTTGAATTTTTTACTTGAACCAGTATAGCATTACCTGACTGCATTTAGCAAGGTTAATTACTACCGAGGAATAGATCGAGGGATCCTGCTTGGTCGCCATGTATGTCCCCATCTGACAATTCGGGCACCCTGAGTACATGTAAATTTGCACGTCTCAGTGCATCAAATTCACTACTCGGACATCCTCCAAAGTCCTATGCATCTACGGGTACATCTACTGGTACATACAGTAGATTTAGCTATTTGTATTAGCATTAACAATTGAAACAGTTCACTAAGACGATTAAGAGAGGAATAATCGTTCAAAAAGAAAGCTGAGAGAGAGGGAGGGAGAAGTGATTGTGTTCCTTCCTGGCGTTTGTGCAGCGACGACGGCAAGCAGATGGGGCGGAGTCCGTGCGACAGGGTGGACTGGAGGCCGGACAAAGGGATGGTGCGGAAGGGGCTGGGGAGGGCTGCGCCGGCAGGTAACGCTGGGCACGAAAAACTGAATTCCCGAAACCGCACCGAACTACCTGAGAACTGAATCAAGCAGTTGGTTTCGGTTTAGTTCGGTTCCTATTTCTGAGTACCCGAAATACCCGAGTACCGAACCAAAATTCCTGAACTGAACCGAAGTACCCGAATTTGCACAATCCTATTTATATAAATATATATATATACACATCCTAGTTATATATTATATTCAAAGCTGCACAATCTTACTTGTTTTACTTTACAAGACTTGTTTTAAGAGAAAGTGATGTCATAGAGATGCATGTGGACCGTGGTATGTGCTTATGTGGAGCCATGGTGGACGCCCATTGAGGCTTATCGTTAAGTTTGTTGCTTGTCGAATGTTGTTTGTTTGCATTGGAGACTCTTATACTGCTTTAAGCTTCATATTCTCCCCGTTATGTGCATGAAAATGAGGCGAAATGCTGTCGAAATTTACATTTGAATGAGTTGTTTTTTTATTTTTTTATTTTTTTGGTTCCATTCGGGAATACCCGAAACTGAACCGAATTACCCGAAACCGAACTAGGAACTGATTGGTTCCAATTCCTTGGTACCCGAATTACCCGAATACCCGAGGAACCGAACCGATCGGTTTCGGGTACCCGAATGCCCAGGGTGACCGGCAGGGGTGGATAGACTGCAGGGGCTGGGTCTGTTATTTGACAAAATTTATCTAATTATGAATTAATTAGGCTCAAAAGATTCTTCTCGATATTTACAGACAAACTATGCAATTAGTTATTTTTTTACCTACATTTAATGCTCCATGCATACATCCAAAGATTCGATGTGATAGGTACGTAAACTTTTTTTGGCTTTTGTAGACAACTAAACAGACCCTAAAATCAATTCTCCGTTTCTGGTGCAGATGTGCGCGACTGCGCGGCACGGCAGATGATTGAGGAAAAAAAAGACTGCGGCGTCTCCCAAATTTTAGTGCGGGAGATTTATTTATTAGTATCAAAAAAATGAAGCATATGAATGTACTATTAGTTTAATTAACCTTCTTGATGAAACTTTTTTGAGGATGTAACAATAATGTAGTTTGACACTTAACATGTTTTAGATTTTTTGAGAAAACTTGGGCATTATTAAATATTAAAAAAATAAATTAAGTAGGTAATAAAACTATATACAAAATATACAAGTAATTCTAAAAACTTGCATAACACCACAATTTTATTGTATAATCATTCCATTAAAGTGTTGCACCCTAGGGCTATGAATCCGATTATTCTTATGTGCTAGGTGGTGCTCGGCCTGTCCACGGGATGTGCTCGGAGGAGGACACCACCGCCCGCAGGGGTGTGCTCGGAGGTGGACCGCCGCCACCTTCTTTGTGGGCAAGGATAAGAACAGTTGCGGGAGAGGTATGGAAGACGATAGCGAATGGTGAGAGGTAGTGATAACAGAGTAAGGTTGTACTTGTACAGAGAGTGATACGAGCGAAAAAAAAGATGGGTTGTGGCGCCAGTTTGGCCACTAAAGGCGCCAAGCACCAAAAGTTTGGATTTGTTGGCGCTTATTCTACAAGTCGAGTCCTAAAAACAACTACAAGTAGCTCATATGATATTTATTATTTAAAATTTGTTTATGGGACTTAAAAAATTCTCATTCTTTATTTTTCTTTTCGTTTAGTTTTATAGGCAATTGCCTATATGTAGATCAACATTGATAGATGCAGAGTAAAATTCGCCAACAAATATTGCCACACAAATATGTTGGTCTGAGATCACATCCCAACATGTGGATCCCTAAACTTGGCCAACGTTGTCATCTTGGTCCATAAACTTCCAAGGTGATCACTGTCGGTCTCTAAACTTAGATAGTGGTGTCATTCCAAACCCTTAACTTGGTTTTGAGTCTCATCTGAGTCCAAACTAAGCTTAACCCACTCCATTCGCCGTTGCTAAACTTGACACAGTGTCATCACGGTCCACGTGTCAAAGATGAGGAATAGAGAGGAGAGGTGGACTGCACACTCCAGTGAGGACTTTGCTACTCCATCTATTCTAAATTTGTCGGTGTTTTGTACCACCGACGAGTGAATTTGTATTGCGTGTGTTGGCCCGGATGGTGTGCAAAGAGGACACAATGATGTATACTGGTTCAGATGGAATGTCCCTACGTCCAGTCGCTACTGCTGCTCGTGTTACTAGCACTGAAGTTTGCAGTAGGGGTTACAAACATGCGAGAGAGGGAAGAATTCCCAAGTCTCTAGTAAAGGTGAAGTGAAGTTGAAGTGCTCAGAGTGTTTGAAATCTCCAAAGCCTAAGAGCTTGAAAAGCTTGCCCAGGTGGGCCGCCTAGCCTTCCCTTTTATAGACCAAGGGAAGGACCTGGGGTACATGAGAGAGAGAGGGAAAGAAGAAAGAGAAAAACCGAGAGGAAGGGAGCCTGGAGCTGCGCCGCCCTCCTCCTCCTGTAGGCGTGCCCTGCTGGTCTTGTAGATGATGACAGAGACGTCTCCACGTCGCAATGCTAATGGCGATGGAGACGGCTCCACGTCGTGGCCCTATTTGCTGCTGGCGCCACACACGAGCATCGTTAGCCGGTCGTGGCGCCCCGTCCCATCATGCTTGGCGCTGTGGACGACGTGGGCCTCCCAGGCATGGCCTGCCATGGCTTTGGGTCATGTTGAGGCGCGCCCATTCCTATCCGGTGTCAGAAGTTTGACCCCAGACTTTATCTTTTGCATCTGTGGTGGTTGGAGGCAGTGCGGGCCCCCTGCTGGGCCTGCACCCCCATCCGAGGCTGATCGTGTGCTCTCAGGGTCAGGCGGGGCAGAGCTCCCCTTCTTGGGGTCGGGCGAGGCGAGGCCTGTTCTCTTAGGGTCAGGCGAGGCGTGGCCCACTCCCAAGGGGTCGAACGAGCGGAACCTGTGCCCCAAGGGTCGGGCGAACCAGAACCTATTCCCTAGGGGTCGGATAAAGCCGCGGTCACGCCCTTTAATCGTCCGTTCGATTTTGATCGTTGGGGACCAGTAGTTCCCCTTATTCGGGTACCCTAAAATTGGTACCCGACAAAATTATAAGATGCTTTTAGCTTTTTAGATACATTGATTATAACATAATTTATATTTAAATACATAGCAAAAGCTTTGTATCTAGATAAGCCAAAATATCTTATAATTTATAATTGAGAGAGTACTTTTCATTTTCCAAAATTTAATAGTCTCTAGATCTTCTTTGAAAATTTTGAAATTTTATGGTGGACCAAAATTCATCTTCATAACATTTTTAAAAAGTGTAACTAAGGTAGTCATATGCTTCATTTGACCTCCAATCCTATATGAAAATAACAAAACATTTATTTCATATATTTTTGAATAACTTCAATATGTTGGCAATAAGGTACTAGGAATAAAAATGTAGTTATGTCATGCTATTGGTTCAAGTACATGGTACTGGTACCAAACGTCCAGCTTGAGGTGGAACTCTTATCTCATATGCTTAAGTTTACAGGGGCGCTGCTTGTAACTTGCGCTGTACCGATTGGGGGTCTTACCCCCGCCTTATATAGTATAGGGGGAAGGGTTACAAGATCCGATTGGTTACATGGAAAGTATAACAAACAATCTATCTTTGTGGGACCCGGCGTCCAAATCTTCCCCGTAGGTTTCTTGTCCACCACATCTAAAAGAATACCCTGGTTTTGGTGGGCCTCATCCTCATCGTATTCAGCCCATCCTATCCATGGCTGATATATAGGCATCGAGGTACCTTGGATCTATATCATCGACGTATAGTAAAGGTATATATCTAGATATATTGTATACCTGGAGACAAAAAATATGTATCTATAAAATCCAGAACCACTTATAATTTGGAATGGGGGAGTACATGTGTGGGAAAAAAAATTAAGCCACCAACAATTATATGTATGATTACACACGTGTTTCAAATCATGTTGTTGACAACATAAATATGCCAACAAAGGTAACAAACTCCACCATCAAGTTCCTGACATCAGATATTGAATAAATATGTTTAGAACATCAAATTTTGTGTTCAAACGAAGAAAAGAGGAAATTGAGCTTAATCTGCCAAAATCGTCTAAGCTTATAGACTGCAATTTGAAGATGTTTCCTGTTAGCATAAAACTAGCCCTCTACCATGGGTTTCTCATCTCTTATTTCTTTCCATGATTTTTTTTTGAAACTATGATTTTTGTTAGTTGTGTAGAAATATAGTAGTCAGTTGTTGAGAATCGTCGTTGTGCAATTTTGACGAAATTCCATATTTTTCATTGGCACAAAAAAATATACCGATCAAATTTTCAGCTATTTTTAAGCAATTTTTTCAGCTAAATTTGGCCTGCGCGCCCACTCAGCATGCAAGCCGCCCAAAACTTGAATTTCCACTGGCCACCCGGGTGCACCCTATACAACCCCAACCAAAGCCTAAAAATCTCGCTTCCAATTTCCCCCCAAATCTTCAACACCCGGCCAGCCGCCGCCGCCGCCAGCTCCAGGCCTCCCCGCCTTCTCTCCCCATTGTGCTCCTCTCCAAATCCAGCGCCGCCCCTCTCCAAATAAGTCCAGGTCACTGGCTCCGCCCCTCCCCTTCTGCATCAACAGGGTGCTACTGGGCCCGGTGTAGCAGTTGACGTAGAGGAGGCCGAGCCAACTCTGCACGCCGGTGAGCCCCTCATCACCACTCTAGTGCGGCCAGCGTCATTAGGGGTCACCACTCTCCCTTCTCTGTGCGCAGGAGGTGTGCATCCATGGGCGGCGGCGTGGAGGAGAGTGGTCCGTCCTCGATCCTGCAAGGTGTGGTTTGGCGTCGATGTCGCCGAGTCCGGTATGCCTCCAACAAGTGATCTCGATAGATAAGCATCTCCTGTTTTTGGTTTTTGCTGATCCGTCTTCTGGTTCGATCTAGCTGTTGCTGAACTATGGACAATGATCTTCCGTGCAGGTTAGATTTGAATCATGCGTTGCCGGTGATGACAAGCTTATGCATGAGCCTCAGTAACTATTTTGTGCTTTGGGTAATCTTTTGCTTGAGTTATCGGTGGCCATGATTAATGTGCCAAAATGCTAATATGAGGCCAAGCATATATCTCCACTTTTTTTAATCTGTTGTTAATCTGAATGCATGATAAGTAATTTGGGTCTGAGGTTGTAGCTTCAGTAGATTTAGGCCTAGATCCACCTTAGATTGTTTAAAGCTGGGGAAGCACATGTTCTTTTGTGATAGGCGAATAAATCAGTAAATCTAAGTTAACTAACTGGAAGAACAGATAGCATCCATACATAATGTGTCTGTTAGAGATTGCTTCACATATTCTTGAACAAGTGATCTTTACAGATAAGCATATTCACAATTCGTTAAATATTTATGCATGATATGTGCTGCATTCTAGTTCTTTTTTTGTGTACATAGAGGATTTTATTTGTTTTTTTACCAGTCTGCTGATGTTGTTCTTGTTACCATGTGGTTCTTCTGCAGTTGGATGACTGGGTGCCCTACCAGGAATACAACAAGAAGAGCCAGTGATGCAGCAGCAGAAGGACATTGCAGGGGAAGAAAGGAGTGAATACGTCAGGTGCTGAGTTCCTTGCTTTAGCAGTGAAGGTAGAAAAGTGCTCTTCATTATCTCAGCCCCAATAAATCGTGCAATATTTTGCTACATGTGTAACTGAAACTCCAAACCAATAAGATCTGACTTTTGCCATGATCTTTCTGAACTCTGTCTACAGGAAGGTTGGAACTTTCAAGTAGCAGGAAGTCATCCGCATCTCCTATTTTAACATAATTACTAATGATATGTGATTGCCGAAGTCTCTCTACCATTTTGTTCCTTAGTTCTGATTGCCATCTCTTGTGGTGGCTTTGACTTTTGATGTTCAGCCAATCTTTTGCTCCTAAAGCGCTATTTACTTTCTTCTAGTTGGACTACATATCTATGTTGGCTGCTGCTATATCTGAAGTTGCTTATGTCTTTTTCTAGCTTTGGTTAGAGTACTTAGGCATAAGACTAATGCTCTGTTACTCTTATATCACCTTTAGCTGATTCGCTTAGTGGTGTTTTGTTTCAGTCATGTCATTTTAGTTCTGCATTATTGCAGCATTCACAGTATATGATACATGCGCACTTACTTTGTTGCTTGACATTGGCAGTTCTGTTTATGCAATATCTTCACATATTTGCTCCCATTGCCTTTCCTCTATGCACATAACTGCTGAATCATATCCTTCAGTTTAATTTTTTACATCATATTACTTAGAGATTAGTAGATCTTATTAGTATGAATTATTGAGTTTATGTAATTCATTGGTTGTTCATTATGTATTTTTGTGCGTTTTTTCTGATTATTTTCTCATTTAATTGTTTCTTATTAGTTCTATTTTTAGTCTATTTGTTTTCTAGAGCAGTGGCTCTCCGCCTCTTTCTTTCATTGTCGCTCACTTGTGTTGTGATAAAGCAGTTGCTGAGTTGTTGATTTTCCTTCTGCTTTTCTCTTGTGTATATATGATTTGACATAGATGTTCCTTATGTATTTATTGTGTATTTATGGTTTCACATAGGCAATGATTTGTATAGCTTCATTTCCTATGACTATCCTTATCAACATGTGATTTACAATGTCATTGTACTGAAAAACTAATGCATATGCCAAATGACAGGAGGAAGGTAAGAGTTTGAATGGAGCGCACGTGTGATGTGATGGTCCAAATCAAGCCAAGCGAAGCTTCATCAATGGTGTCTAGGCACTTTAGATGTTGCTGCTTAGGAACAAATGTGTTGAATATCTTTCTTATGGGATGGTTTTGTAACACCCAAAAATCTTAAAAGTTTGAATTAGATGAAATTTGAAGTTAAAAGAGATTTAGTTATGAGTTTAAATAATTTAGATGATATTTAATGGGAATTAAAATTTAAAATATTAGGTGAAATATTTGATGATGCATTCATGCTGTTGCATTTGTTTTATTGTGTGGTGTGGTTTTGGTATTTATTTGATTTGGATTCAAAATCTATTTTTATATGGCTTTGGAAACAAATTTAAATGAGAAAAGAAAAGAAAAAGAAAAAGAGAAAAGCCTTACCTGTGCGGCCCGGTGGCCTGGAGGCCCGCTTCGCGCTGGCCTGCTCCCTCCTCTCCCTCTTCGCTTTGGGCCGAGCGGAACTAAGCCGCCGTTTCCCCGTTTCTTCTCGTGCCCACGTGGGCCGGCCCAGAGAGCAGCCGCGACCGCGCGTTCCTCTCTCTAGTGTCGCTGATGGGTGGGACCCCGCTGTCAGTCGTGATCTTCTTCCTCACGTCGTAACTGAGCCGGAGTGCGTGATCTTCACCGAATCGAATCCGTGCTACCCGGGATTCTTATCCAAACCGAGGCGTCTTAGCTCCATATAAGCTAGAGCCGAGCCGCCGCCTTTCGTTTTTAGATCAAACCGCAAACGGTCACCTCCGTTCGAGCTTTTGCCACCACCGCAACCCTAGGCTTCACTGTCGGCCGTCGTCGGGGTTTGCCGGTGAGCCCGCGTCCTCCTTCTTTGTATTGGTGAGCTCGCCATCTCTTTCTCTCCCTCCCCATGCTTTTCTTTTGAATTGTGGAGCCTTGAACCGCGAGAATATAGAGCTCCAGTGAGTTTGCCAAAGCCGGCAATGGCACCGCCGTCTTCCTGAGCCGCAGCACGTCTTGGATCCGTTTTTGCCTCCCTAACCGGCGTAGATGAGTTCGCATCGAGCTCCGTGATCGATTGATATCGACTCCCTTCCAAACGATGTCCAGGGACACTCGGTTACCAACTCCGGTGAGCCGTCGGCAATGGCGCCGCCGCATGCGGCACTGTGGATGCCAGAATTTCCCCACTCTCCTCCAACTCCTATGTGAGCCGTCCATCTGTTAACCAACGAACGAGATTAGAAGATACCCCTTCGCGGGGTGAAATTTCTAAAGAGACCCTGCATTTTTCTTTATTAGAACCCACGGTCCTTGACATAATATGGGAATTCCGTTTCTTCGTTTTGAAAACGTATTTCTTCTCGGTAAATTGAAAATACGTTTTCTAGTATTTATAGTTTTGCCACTAAATTTGTTTTGATCATAAAATCTTCGTTTTAACTCTGATTTGACCCGTTCAAGTTGCGTTAGGTTCATATTTGCTAGCTCTATATGTTAGTATAGCTGTACAGTAGGTTTGAGAGATTTATTTTTTGAGTTTATATTAAAGTAATTATTTATCTAAAGGAAATCTTAGGAAATTCATAACTTTCACGTTTTAAATCTGAATTTTCGTGATCTTTATGTCTGTGTGATCGTAGAAACCTATAGAAGAGTTTTACAAACTTTTCATACTGTTTTGCTACTGTTGGTGTATTGTTCTAACTATGTTTTTTTGTTTGCTTCGTGTATGATTGCTCGGATGATTGTGTGATGATGTTTGGTGATCGACTATAGATGGTGAGCAGTTTCTTGACGATTCGGAGTATTATTTTGAGCCAGATCAGCAGGGTCATCAGAAAAGCTTTGATCAAGGCAAGTATAACATGGGACCATCCTTGTTGTCCTATTCATTGAAATTATCATACATATGCATGTGTCTTCCTTGATAATCATAGAGATTATAACTTGGCTATTGATATCTTGTTTCCTTGTCACCTATGGGTTGTGCATTTGGATAGCTATTGCTAGTGCTTAATTATGAACAATGATCTTGTAATTTGATTAATGGATTAAGCAACCAACCATTAAAATGATTTTATTACTGTTGAAAAGGGGGCTAGAGTAAGGGGTTATATTGTTGCTCTGGTTTCTCTCCATAAGGACTTATTTGTACGTGATCATCCAGGACATACAGTACAACTGTGAGGGCTATATGGCTCTGGCTTTAGTTGTTTAAAGGACCTTTTCTAGCTTGTTAGTGGTTACCTTAATTGGCGTAAGAATGACTTGACATGTTAGGTGTAGGACAACCTCTAGTCTATGAGTATAGTCGAGAAGAAATTGTGCCATTTGAAAAGGGGGGTTCCTATATCTGCCTGTCGAGTGAATCTAATGGCCCTAACTTGTTAGACGAACTTTTGAATGGCTTTATATGGTTTTCGATGTTTTGGGCCTTGCAAACCCACGCATTTGGAAGACATGACTCATAGTGAAAGTGTACACCTCTACGTAGAGTTAAAAACTGCTATACTAGCCGTGCCCACGGATACGGGTGGCCTTGGAACATCTATAGATAGATGATCACTGTTGTTATATCATGCTTAATTACTGTTGATTATTATTATTATGTTAATGCTATTCATTATCCTTATTACAATTGGTCATTGATTCATTAATGGGAAGTGAAATATCTTGATGCTACTCAATTGCTAAATATATGATGATTAAAAGCTAAATGCAGTCAAATAATGTCTAGCCTTTTGTGCCTCATGAACCCTGTGTTATACTTGTTGAGTTCAACATGGACTCACTCTTGCTATTTCCACCATAACAGATGAAGAATATGATGATGATTATCGAAATGAGTACTAGTCTTGGTGTCAACCAGTCAACCGTGTCCCTGTGTTTGGAGTTTCTGCTGGAGATCTACTACTAGTTGCTACAATTTATTGTATAAGACTATGTGTTAAATATTTATTCGCTATGTAATAAGCACTGTGATGATACTATGTAATTTGTCTACTTATGTGTGCGATCGTTTCCTAGGGCGCACATGAGTCTTTTATGTATCCTATTTTTGTCCTTAAAAATAGGTGTAACAGATTAGTATCAGCGCAATGCTGATTGTATGGACGCTTGTGTGTTGCTTTATAATCATGTCTAGTCGATGAGATTTGGATCAAGAAGCTATTAATTGAAGATTTGGATCAGAGAAAGGATCTTGATTTAAGGCAAGTATAGCTTGGGTTTTCTTTCTATGACCATGATCTTGTGAATTAATTAATGTAAGAGCTATGATGGTTGAGAAATGACTTTTTAGCAACATAAGATCTTGTTTGTACGTGAACCTCCGGGATTTACAGTACAACTGTGAGGGCTATATGGCTCTGGCTTTAGTCAAGTATGAGGACATTTTCTAGCTTGTTAGATGTTACCCTTATGGCGCAAATGGGAAAAAGCAGACTGTGGATCCCTGAGACTGGTTGTATCACATAGACTGACTAATGAAACCTAGCAGTCCTAACTTGTTAGACGAACCTTTGAAAGGCTTCATAGTGAACCCTGCCTGCTCACCTTGGGAGTGTTTTGGGGATTGGCCGCCCCGAGCATATGGGTAATCATGACTTACAGTGAAAGTGTACACCTCCATGCAGAGTTTATTAAACTGGTATACTAGTCATGCTCACGGACACGAGCGGCCTTGGAGATATCTACATTAAAGATGATGATTCTTGTTTTGTTAAGATGCTCATTTACTTATCGATTATGTTTTTATATTTATTATGTTACATTGATCATGAGTTTATGGGATCTATACTACCTTGTTGCTATACTTGTGGAGTTCGACATGGACTCACTCTTGCTATTTTGCCCCACACCTCAGGAGAAGTTTAGACTTGTGATCAACCAGTCAGTTTGTTCCTAGAGTAAAGTCTACACCCAGTGTTTGGAGTTGTCTTTTCACCGTGTTGCTCTCTAAGGTATATTTTATACTATTGAGTTATGTATATTAAGCATTTATCTCTTTATATTACACTTATCTGTGGCTATATGTGAGATTTGACTCCTTTATTTCACATATAGTGTATATCTAGTTTTGTTCTTTAGAAAACCGGGTGTGACAGGTTTGAATGTGTGTTTAGTCTAACTTTGAATTTGGATAAATTCCAGATGTGAACAAATTAAATAAGTTTGGTTCATTGGCTTTATTCAAATGCTTTATTGATGTCTACTGAGTTTCTAATTAATTAACAACGCTATAATATTGTTCGGTGGCACCAAATCCCAAACCAAAAACGTTGTAAAAGTGACCATTGGCAACTATATTTTTTGTGGCAGTGTATCCTATAGCAACGAATAGTCCGCGTGGCAATAGAGGCTGCATCTTATAGCAAGGACAATGTGAATGTGGCAATTGCACATGTTGCCACTACTTTTTGGTGTTGCCACATAGATTTTTTTGCCACACTCATTATGCGATGCAATAGAGAGTGCACCTTATAGCAATGATAATGCGAACGTGGCAATTGCACATGTTGCCACCACTTCTTGGTGTTGTCACATAGGTCTTGTTGCCACACTTGTTATGCGATGCAATAAAGTGTGCACCTTATAGCAACCAAACCTTGGTCGTGGTAATTGCACATGTTGCCACCATTTCTTGGTGTTGCGACATAATCCTTGTTGCCACACGCATTATGCGTGGCAATACATTGTCTTGCAACACACGTTCATCGTTGCTAGTGCACCATTTGCTATGACATGGGCAAGTTGCCATTGCAAGGTCTAGCAATGCCTAAGACGTTGCATTAGTTGCTGTTGCCACACCTACAACTGTAGCAAAACCTTATGTTGCAATGCCTAGGTGTTGCAAATTCAAAACACATTTTGCAACACTTCCTAGAAAAGCGTTGTCCAAAGTTTTACCCATGCAAGCGCCTGCAATGCCTCCCAACGAAAAAAAGTGTTGCTATTTCTAATATTTCAGGCCTATTGCAACACTTTTCGGGCGTTGAAATAGGGTCAAAATTTAGTAGTGAGCATAGCTATGCATAAAGCAACAATCAGGATGATGCATGCTTTGTCATATTCGACCTCCCAAGATTATCAACCTAAGGTGGTGATTTGAACACACACACACACACACACACACACACACACACACACACACACACACACACACACACACACACACACACACACACACACACACACACACACACATATATATATATATATATATATATATATATATATATATATATATATATATATATATATATATAACTATTACCCTACAGCTAGCTATAAAATAACTTATTCTGTAGCCACTTTGATTTACGATAATTGCTATACTAATTTACGAGATTATAGTAACTCCTTACTATGTGATTTACTATAACATTATAGTAAATACCCCCATGTGTTATAGTAATTCAACTATCGTAAATATATACTGACATTGTCGTAAATTAGTATATAAAATTATCGTAAATGGAGGTGGCTACAGAATAACTTATTCTGTAGCTAGCTATAGAGTATACTCTCCCTATATATATATATAAGTTGTCAAAACTAACTTTTGCACACAAAAACCTTTGTTTTAAATACACATATGACATGTTTAATGTTGAATCTTGCTCTGATACCAGTGTCATGGAACCGTCCAAATTATAAGAGCACAAGTACAAAAACAATCACCGAAGTGATTAAATTCTCACACTTGAGCCCATATAACTCCGATATTCCAATGAAATCACGAGGGATTTCAAACCAACCAACATACAAGCCAAGATCGTAGTGATTCAATATAACAAGTCACATGTTACATCCATTTCACAAGTAATTCAATATACATCGGAGTTCAACATAGTAATTACAACTTATGTTGAAAAGTAGTGGAAACAAAGTAATTTGAAACTAACATTTCTCTTATTTCAAATACATCCAAGTACCAAGGTCAACTTCCAACAAAAGCATTAGAAACAAGATAACTCAGAAGGATCATGCCCATGATCACACTCTGCCACTACGGCAAAAGCCATCCAATTCTTGCAGTATCTAAGATACATCATAACCTGCAACAAGTGAAAATAAACCCTAAGTACGAGAAGGTACTCAACTAGACTTACCCATCAAAAACTAAAAATAAAATGACACCAAGGAGTATGCAAGATTGATATAAAGTGGGCTAGCTTGACAACATTTTGCATAAAAGCTTAATACAGATAAATAATCATCAATGCTGAAGATCTCTTTCCTTGTCAATTGTAGGGTCAAATTGACTAGCATACCTACGAACTCGAAACTGGCTTATCCTGTATGAGCCAAAGCGAATCTCCTAGACTGGTCATGTGTCCTGTGTAATGATTAGATTTCTGTGTCGACACATTTTCTAGCATGCCTAGTGGGACCACAATTGTCAAGATCATCAAGTGCCTGATAAAGGTGAAGCCGCAAATGTTTCCTTCGAAGAATATAAATATTTGGTAGATGCACATGGATTAATAGGCATTTGTTCACTTGTATAAAAGCATAGGGTTCATTAAAAGAATGACATGCTCATGATTCATAATTAAGTTATTTAGCAATTATAAGTTCATGACAAGTAGTAATGAGTAATATGATTAAAGTGATCAACATTATAATTCATCTCATCTCATAATCAAGTTTCATCATCAACACTACAATAGGTATAGAAGAAAGAACAACCGGTTCTGTCCCGAAGGACTTCAGGTTTTCAACAAACTCTGCGTAGAGGGTACAACTATACCCACACGGAGAATGGGACAAACCACCATACCCGTGCCTGAGTAAGGGTTGCCTCACGTCTCCAACCTTTACCTAATCCAGCCAAGATGTTCATGAAAGGTTCGACTAGTTCCTGGTTAATGCTACCACCATCTAACCGGTGCCACCTTCTTGCCAGTTTTACAAACAAATCAGTTGTAATTAGTTACTCAGCTTGTCACACCCATATTTGACATGTGGTCTATACGGGTGGTTACTCAATCCACATATCCCAATGAACGGTCCTTAATTGCTCCACGAGCTACATTACTTGAGATCCCACACTCATAGTGACCTTACCCCTCACAAGAGTAGAGATTAAAAAATTGATCATCATGATTATATTTCAAGTTGGGGTTGGTCCTTAGTCATATTTGCACAACTATAAATCAAGTTAATACCCTCACAAGTTTTAAGTAATTAATTATCCTAGCGAAGCTCCTACACTCGCAAGAATGAGTTCCCTTCTCAAGTTGCTAAGTGTCGGTACCAATATAAGGGTACCTAGAGGAAGGAAGCTAATAGATCATCAATGTTAAAGGACGTGACTATGGCTTTGTCTGACCCCAAAGGCATGGGATCCATCTCGCTTGACCCCTTGGGGGTGGGCTCTGCCTTGCCCGACCCCTAGGGAACGGGGTCCGTCTCACCCGACCCCTTGGCCGCAGGCTCTTCCTCGCCTGGCCCCCAGGCAACGGGGTCTGTCTCGCCTAAGCCCCCGAGGGGGGACTCCACCTCGCCCGATCCTAGGAGGCGAATCTAGCCTCGAGTGGGAGCGCAGGCCCCTGCGGGGGCCCGCACTGCCTCCAACCACTATGAGTGTGATGACATGGGCCTAGGATCACACTTCTGCTGTCAAAAGGGAAGCGGGCACGTCTCAATGTGACCCGTGGCCATGACGGGCCATACCTAGGAGCGCACGTCGCTAACCGCGCTAGGCGAACTGGCACTGTGCCGCCTAATCCCTGTATGACTCCCATCAAGGGATCCTATTGACCATGCCATGCGCTAGGACGGAATGGGACACCATGACTGACTAACGACAACCACGTGTAGCACCAGTGACGAATAGGGTCACGATGTGGAGCCATTTCTGTCATCATCTACAGGACCGCCGGGACCCACCTACAGGAGATGGAGGATGACATGGCCTTAGGGCCTTCTCCCTCTCTACTTTTCTCTCTCTCTTGTGTAACCCGCACCTTCCCCTTGGCCTATAAAAGGGGAAGCAAAGTGCCCCACAAGGGCCAAGTCTCAAGCCATTCAAACTCTCTAAAGTGATCGCAAGCAACCAAAGCTTGGGATCCTTTCCCTCTCTCACCTGTTTGTGACCCCTACTGTGTCACAGAACCACCCAAATTATAAGAGCACAAGTACAAAAACAATCACCGAAGTGATCAAATTGTCATACTTGAACCCATATAACTCTAGTAGTCCAACGAAATCATGAGGGATTTCAAACTAACCAACATACAAGCCAAGATCATAGTGATTCAACATAACAAGCCACATGCTACATCCATTTCACAAGTAATTCAATATACATTAGAGTTCAACATAGTTATTACAACTTAAATTGAAAAGTAGCAAAAGCAAAGTAATTTGAAACTAACATTACTCTTATTTCAAATACATGCCAGTACCAAGGTCAACTTCCATCGAAATCATTAGAGACAAGATAACTCAGAAGGATCATGCCCATGATAACACCCGCCACTACGGCAGGAGCCATCCAACACAACCTGCAACAAGTGGGAATAAACCCTGAGTACGAGAATGTACTCATCTAGCCTTACTCGTAAAAAACCAGAAATAAAGTGACACCAAGGAGTATGCAAGGTTGATATAAGTGGGGCTAGCTTGACAACATTTTGCAGAAAGCTTAGTACAGATAAGTAAGCATTTAATGCTTAAGCATCAAGTTAACAATCATTAACCTGTCATCTATATTAGCACCTGTACTAGAGCACTCACTTGATTAGGAGCAAATAATATTAACCATAGCAGGTATAATAAGGCCATCATCACATCATCATTCCTGAACCATCAAGTTATTTAGTGTATCTACTTTAGAGATAAGCCCGTCAAGTTCTCACTAACCGGGAGAGATAGGGACTCAAATTGAATTACAACTCAGCTCAGGAGGTATTCCTAACTCTCACCCATGACTTCCCCCGTCAGGGAGCATTAGGTCACCACCTTTGGGACAACTTAGGAACCAACTTTATGGGTTTGGTTAGTGCTAGCACTCTCAGGGAGTACCCTTCTGCCAGGACGATCAGGACTTTTAAATCACTTGCCCTTGGACTCACGCCTACGACTCCCTTTCGAGGCGCACTTTATGCTTGCTAGAGCCTGACCTGAGTTGAGCTACTCAGATTCGTGGTCAAGCACTTGGGCCTGGCCAGCTAAGAGAAAGGCATGCGTTCAACATGATAAAGAAAGGCTCCAAGAATTGGTCCTTAAGCGACACAGACGGAGTCACTGTAAGCCTACAGCCTTAAAAACCTCCGCCCGGTCTTCATTCACATTATAGTCAACTGTGCCACATGTATATTCCTATAGCTCGCAGGTGACAGGAAATCACCCGACTTCTACCGCTTAAAGCAGGGCTAAGCATCTACTCGAGCCTGAGCTACATAGGATGCATGGTATACTTTCTGGACAAGGATAGGGTACATATCTAGCAAGTGTTTTCACCCAACACCTGTCACTTAATGCAACAGTATATATAACATAATACTTAATTGCATTTCAAAAATTATGAGGCTTATAATGCTCTGGGGCTTGCCTGGGATCCGACATGAGTCAGTCAATTTAGCTTGCACCGTCTTGACGATGTCTCCACTCCAGGCATGCACTCTAGGGTCCTTCCATCCTCGGGATGGATCCATCAACACCATCTTCGGGTTCAGCTCCACATCATGTCCATCACGTTGTGCATCTAGCGTACCTACATGAGATGCAAGATGCAAGTGCATGAATATGAAGAATGGTAACACAAGATGCATCATATAGGAATATTTAGGACAAGCACAAGATTAAGCAAGACATATGCATTCATAGTCACTCAACTAAATATCACCCAATCCAATAAGAGATATAACATGCATATCAAGTAAAGACACAAGCTTCCTAAAGTCTCAGGTGTATTACTTAACCATCATCACAGGCATGAGTCGCACTTAACAATATACAAGAAAACAACTATAATTGGAATCTGTCAATTTCTGGACATGCAAATAGCAGCTACAAGATTTAGCTATAACTGGAGTTACACAAATCCAAATGGTTTAAAAGAAGACATTCTGGAAAGCTTATGAAATTCTCTACATTTCATCTATAACCGTCACAGTATGATTCACAAGTTAAGTAGGTCAAAATTATACATTTACAGAAACTGGTCTAAACAAGACAGAGAGCAATCAATTCTGTAACCCAACTTTAAACAGCTATAACTCTTAAACTACTTGGCCAAATGATACCAAATTTTAACAGTATCTAGATACATCAATTATATACAACTTTTGTATAAACAATTTCACAACAAAGCATATTATCATGAAGAACTTTGCTAAGTTCCCAGATCTGTCCATAAACCACATTTGCAAGAAAATAAATATTAACTTATGTTGCAAACACATAATTGGGCAAAACCAACTTTATCAACATGTCACGCATGACTAAGGAACACTAGAAAGCATGGTGCTCACCTCTAAATAATTTTTCTTAAAGCATTTCTTAATTTATTTAGACATCAAGGTGTATTTATGAACATATACCAAAAATGCACAATAAATTCAACAAAAATTACAGAAGCTTACATATGCTCCAATTAGTCTACTGCACAAATTTCAAGCCATTTGAACGTGTATAGCAACCTCTATGGAAAATACAAAATGCTAATGCAAGAATTCATGTGAGAGCAAGATAAAGCAATCACTCACTCATACAGCAACCAATGACCATGAAATTTTTACCATACATCAAACATCACATGAGTAGTGTGCCACAAAAATTTCACTTTATTTGGAGCCCTACATTTGCAGTTATGAAAAAGACAAATACAACTAGCATTAAAACCCTAACTGAAGAAATCTATTTTTACAGCTAAAACTTTAAACTAAAACATGCCATATTATATATCTACTGCATAGAAAATTTCACAAGGATTCCAAAAAGTCCTCATTTGCTATTTTATGAATTTCCTGTGATTTACTATGCATTTTCAAAGTTTCACCCGATTTACAACAAATAGGTCCTTAGGTGCACTATTCATTTGAGTCATGAGCTATGCAAATAGGCCCTTCCCTTTTCTCTAATTCATGCATCAGAGTAGGGAGGCGCAGGAGCTCGCCACTGACAGTCGGAGGAGGCTTGTCGGTAGCGGTGGAGCAGCGGTGGAACATTAGGGGAGTCATGCGCACCTAGGGGACAGCTCGGCTTGGCCCGAGGCGGGCTAAGTTGGCCTGGCCACGTGAGCCTGCGGCTCAATGGGAAAGCAGCACGGCAGCAGTAGGCTCCGGCGATGGTTGGGGCCGGGGAAGAAGTTCAGTGCATTTACTAGGTGACGGCGATGGTGCGGAGGCTCTTGGCTTGGGCTGTGAAGTAGTGGAGCAGCAGGAACCGCAGGAGCAGGCAACGGCCATGGAGCTCTATCCGGCGTCCACACTCTGTGCACCACGCGAGGTTGGAGAATGACAAGGTGAGGCTGCTGGTGGCACTAGCGAGGGATGTGGGAGCCTAGAGAGGCAGGAGCACACCACGGCGTGGAGCTCTGCTCCAGCAAACGACCATGGCAGAGAGAGAGCGAGAGAGACACAATGAGAGAGCGAGAGATGAGGGGTGAGCGCTCGACTTTCTCCAGCTGATGGGCTGGGCGAGCTGGCAGGCATGCACGAGCGATGACGGCCGAGGTGTTGAGTGAGGTGAGCTCGAGGAAGCCACACGGCGTCGAGACCCTATGCACAATCGACCACGACGCTCTACTGAAGGCGTTCAAGTTCAAAATGTCAAAGAACTAATACTACCACAAAAATTCAACTGAAACATCAACTTTCCCATCCTCTATCTCCCAATCCGATTGTCCATTGATTTTGGCGGAAGAGGCAAAGTTGTAGCTCTTTGCGAGGTGAACAATATTGCTTTAAGAATCAAGAGCTAACTCAACCTAGATTGGAAGATATGGAGCTCAAAAGGAGGGTACCCAAAATTGAATCCGGAGTTTCAGTTTTAAGCCGACTAAAACTACGTTTTTCTCTACTCCGTATCTCCTAAACTGATTCATGATTCGATCAACCAATTGTTCCTAACGATAGAGCTACATGAGTAATCCAATATTTCTTAAAGGATCGTGGTCCAATTCGAGCTGGTTTGTGAGATATAACTCCTCAAAGTTGGGTACCTCGAAACTAACTTTCAGGCTTAGAAACATTCAGATATTGGCAAGGATTTCCATTGTAATTAGCAGTTTTGAAATTAGAGTTTGAATATCCAAACGAACTCCAAACCTAATGAGACTTGTTTTGTTGCTTCTAACACAAAGTGCACTTCAACTCGTATTAAGGAATCCAATTGATCTGCCATATGAATTTGGAAGATAAAATGTCGCAAACATATCAACTCACAGCTATCAATCAAGGACTTAGAAATATTTTAGAGGTCCAAACTCGAGGACACTGTTTGAGGCACTTAAAGGTTGAACTAGGTCTTGACCTTTAAACAAAGTTTGTTCTACATAAGATGAACTACAACTTTTATTTAGGTTCCAACATCAAAATAAGTACAAAACCACAGTTCTACTTTGGTCAAGGTTGCATCACGATAAAGCTTAAAGTAGAGTTCTAGACCAATTGAGGCATTTTCTTGGCCTTTGCTCAAATGAACCTTTTTATAACTTTTGTTGTAGAGTTCATCTAGAGTCATTTGGGCAAGGTTGCAAGGTTTGGTTGATGACCTATGTTTCCATTCACTTAACAGTGCAATTCAACACTTGGTAAAGTCATTGAAACAAAGACATGACTTATCATTTCATGTGACTTTTTGATTCCAAACTTCATGAAACTTTTCCAGTGCTCACTATAGATAGAGAGTGATGTGAGACACATGAAAGAAGAACCTTCAAACATCACTTAGCTTGCCATGTTTGAGGTCAAACTCAATGCTTAGCCAATGACAAACACTTGGGGTGTTACAGCCCTCCCCCTTAAAAGAATCTTATCCTGAGATTCAGGGCGAAAGATTTTCAAGGGAAGAGAAGCATGTTATCCATTATTCAATATCTACAATAGCATTAGGCTACTTAGCTTTCAACATTAGAGAGGCTAATTTGGTCAAGATGTTTTCTGATACTTGCTCTTCGTGGTAAACTTTGTCTGAAGAATTTCCTTTATTGACTTCCATGAAGCATTTTTACTTTGGGAGGAATTCAGGACAGCACAGTACTTCATTCTTAGTGTACAAAGGTCATTTGGTCCATGAGCTAACCACACACAAATATCTCTTTCTGAAGTGAATATGGCAGAGGCAATATGAACTTTACACTAGACCAAAATCTTCTAAAGTATACTCATTGAATGACTCCATGTTCACAATGTTTGAAAAGCAGTCCTTTACCAAAGTGGCTTGAGCACAACCTTCCAAAGGGGTGAGAACATAGATGACAAACATCCTTTGAGGCTATAGGAAACTGACTAACCAACAGACAAGGTCTATGTTGTTCGTAAATGTTCAATCATTCAGATATCAACTAATGGAAAACTACTTACTATTCTATGTGTGCATTTCTCTTTCTCTAATGACAACATTGTATTATCTGTGTCTGTTGAGGGATTAGTGAATATAGTAGCTGACTCTGTTGGCTCCATATTTCTACCAAATGTTACCTAAGAAGATTCTCTTATCCAAAGGCAACAGTTATCTAGGTTGAATCAGATGCAACCTCTTGGGTAAAAACACTTATAAGGTAGCAAAGATCAAGCTAGCATTAGAAATCCTTGAAGAGGAAAGATGAAAGCTAGACCTGGAGGAAAACAATGGTTACAAGTACTCTCCAGACTTCAGGAAATAGTTCGCTACCGAGCAAGTTGAGTACAATTTCCTTCGTGATGCAGTTGCACAGTAAGTCGAGTTGACTTGCAGCGTAGCAAAACTAGTTTTATCAGGCTAACTTTTCACCTTGAGGCTTCCTCTTTAGGATCAAACAACAGCTCTAAGATTAGAAATCTGTTGTTTGACACTTTTCAAATTGCTTCCGATTTGCAAATTGATTCATGGAACCTTGATTGCTCCAACATTGTTGATGGGAGAAAACAAAAGCAAAGTGAAAGAGTGTACAATAGTATCCTTGGGACCACTAAGGGGTCACCCAATGGCAGATTTCGACCATGTTCCGCATCGGGACATCTACCACTATCATAACCTTCTCATGCGAGGAATGAGCACAGCCAACGGAAAAAATGGCAGATTCTGTACCCTTCAGTTTTCTGCTCATATTTCACAAGCTACTGCTCAATTTTGCATGAATTTTGGTAGGCATATAGATCCATAAGTCCTCTAACTACTGACCAAATTTCAGCTCAAACGATCACCATTTGGCTATCCATACAATTCATTTGCCAAAACTGCTCTGTTTTGAATTTGCAGCCAACAAATCTAATCAAACATTTCTCAAATCTGATGTTTTGCTCACCTAATTCTCAAACCAAATTAAGACATTGAAGTGTCCTAAGTAAGGAATGAGAACACCAAGTTTGGGGTCACTCCAACCACGTTTGAGTCACCAATCACCGGCTTAAAGATAACCGGTTTAGTGCTACAAAATCTGGACAGATTTCTTGTTCTTTTTTTCCCTTTGCTTCACACGTTGTGGTGTGTGTTTTGCACTCTCTAACCCTTTGTATCGCAATAGCAGCTTTCTCTCTATGGATGGAGGCTAAGGCTTACCTCATATGCTTTTTGGGAATTAACCTCAACCATTCCTTTACTTACAAATCCGAAGATGCACGTGCTTTGAACTTACGTGCTACTTTTGTAGGGCACAAAGCATACTCCACATAGAGGACATTCCGACAAAGATAATGAACCATTTCTGAATATTCCTCAACACTTCATCCAATAGTGTACTGAACAAAACCGTTTCTGACACCTAGGGGCACAAGGATGCTAATCAAAATTAGGGGCATGCTTTCTCCAGTTCTTCACCTAGCTGATACAACACCTTGCACTATCTATGTGATTGTCCAAGATAAACTTGACTTGGCAACACAAGGTCTGGCGAAGAAAGTGGTACTTGTATTGGTGAGTGGCTTTGTTGTTTCCTTGCTCAATTTCGATCTGTGAGACATAGTCTTCATAGTTACCACTAAGGCGTTACCTAGCTGGAGTTTAATCTTCCTAATGGTAACTAATCAGTTGTCTCTCAACACTAAAAGTTCCAAATCTTTACTCTTGACCACAATAATTGTAGTTGAGGCATAACAAATAGTTGCCATCGAAGTCAGTAGACAAGGGTCACACTAAAGATGGTTGATTTCGACTGTATGGTCATTATGCCTACAAAGATTAAGACTTGGATAACCAGGTTATAAGCACAATGTGACGATCGATTCTTATCCATCAGATAACTTGTCCAACATCAAGTGTTGTGTGTCCTTTTTATCCAACGGGAATAACATATGTTGCTTACTCGATGTCCGACCGGATAGTCAAGTAGAGTCACTTGTCTGTCATCTCTTGCAGTTTGTTAATGTTTATGTCGGTGACCTATTCTTCAAAGGTTATCCTCTTAGCAACTTCAGAAGGAATCTCTACTACAATTGGTTCGAGATATGGATCTTCTTAATAAGATATGAGGGATAACCAAGGAAAAATTCACGTGAAAATAACACATCAGTGTAGTTCTATAATGAATCATGACTAGAAACCTCAATACCAGCACGTGTTGAGCCGCACAACCTTGTGTCGGCCGCCATAGGAGGCTCTTGGTTTCGTTGCGGCGCCGTCAGTTATTAATCAGGACACCATTACCGAGTCTACAACCCAAGTGAACTTTCAAGTGGCACATATTCGGGTTGGAAGAACAAGCACTATACAAGGGAGGGATAGCAAACAAAGGTAGTCACAAGGTTTGGAATCAACAAGGAGGCGATTTGAATATCAAAACATAGCATAAGAGAACATAGCTTAATTGCCGAAGACAACTGAGCAGGGGACTCTTGCTTAATTTCCATACATGCCTTGCATCCACCAAGGTGATTACTAGATAAAAGACTAACATGAGATTCGATCAAGGCCTCCCCTTTACCAACTTCTAAAGAAACCGACCGATTCGTGTGGATGCCTGAAGCTCGGGAGGCGCTCGATAAGGTCAAAGAACTCCTGACAAAGGCCCCGATTCTGGTTCCACCAACTGATAGGGAACCACTCCTGCTCTATATTATGTCCACCACGCAAGTAGTCAGCGCCGCCCTGGTGGTGGAACAGGAAGAGGAGGGGCACACCCTCAAGTTGTAGCGCCCCATGTTCTTTGTTAGTGAAGTCTTGTCTGATTCCAAGACTCACTACCCCTAGATCTAGAAGCTCTTGCACGCCATCCTGATCATCAAGAGGAAAGTACATCATTACTTCGAGTCACACCCGATGACAGTCGTGACATCCTTCCCTCTCAGTGAGGTGGTCCAAAACCAGGATGCCACGGGGAGAATCACAAAGTGGGCACTCAAGCTGATGGGTTAGGCCATTTCATACACTCCTCGAACAGCCATCAAATCCCAAGTGCTGGTTGATTTCGTTGTGGAATGGACTGAGATCCAAATGCCGCCAGCGGCATCAACCAAGTGTACTAAACGATGTACTTTGATGGGTCGCTGATGAAGAAAGGCACTAGCGTGGGGCTAGTCTTTGTCTCCCTCCTTAGAGTACACATGAAGTACATGGTTTGCCTTCACTTCCCCGCCTCCAACAACATGGCAGAGTATGAAGCGCTCATCAATGGCCTATGCATCGCCATCGAGTTGGGCATTTGACGGCTTGACATCTAGGGTGACTTGCAGCTAGTCATCGATCAAGTCATGAAAGAGTTGAGCTACCGTAGCACCAAGATGGCTGCGTATTGCCAAGAAGTCCACCAGCTGGAGGACAAGTTTGATGGACTCGAGCTCAACCATGTCCCAAGACGGCTCAACGAGGCGACGGACGCGTTAGCGAAAGCAGCATCTAGTCAAGAGCCAGTCCCAATTGGCATCTTTGCCAGCAATCAACACAAGCGCTCGGTCTGCTATGAGGAGTCGGAGCAGACCGATGATGGGCCGCCTACCCTAGGCTCAGGGGCTAACCAACTGTCGGCTCCTTTCGACCTCAAGGTAATGGAGCTTGATGAAGATCCAGTGACAGAGCCTGAACCTCTGACCGACTAGAGGACCCCTTACCTCAATTGCCTCCTCCACGAGGTGCTCTTAGCTGACAAGACAGAAGCTCGATGGCCTGCACGCCAAGCTAAGTCTTAAACCATTATTGAGGGAGAGCTTTACAAGCAAAGCCACACCAAGATCCTATAGCGCTGCATCCCCATTGAATAGGGGAAGTGAATGCTGAGGGATATCCATGGCGAGGTTACGAACACCACGCCGCGCCTAGGACCCTAGTTAGAAATGTGTTCCGATAGGGCTTCTACTGGCCAACCACGGTGGCTGACACCGAAAAGATAGTACACATCTATGAAGGGTGTCAGTATTATGCCTGACAAACCCACCTGCCAGCCCAAGCACTCCAGATGATCCCCATCACGTGGACGATTGCGGTATGGGAGCTTGATCTAGTTAGGCCCATCAAAAGGGCACTCAGGGCTACACGCATCTACTTGTCGCCATGGACAAGTTCACAAAGTGGATAGAAGCTCGGCTGATCTCCAAGATCAAATCCGAGCAGGCCATGTAGTTTTTTCTCGACATCATCCACCGCTTTGGAGCCCAAACTCCATCATGGACAATGACACGCAGTTCACGGGGAAGAAATTCCTCAAGTTCTGTGATGACCGCCACATTGTAAGGTCCAAATGGCTAGAGGGGGGGTGAATAGCCTATTTAAATTTTCTACAAGCTTCACTAAACAACAAAGTTAGTATATAAGATGGCGAAGCTAATTCTAGCACTAGCTCAACTACTTTTATGCAAGCCACAAATATAATTCTAGTGCAAGGCTATGATCTCTAGTTCACACCAACAAAGCTAAGTCACTAAGCTACTTACTCCTATGTGATAAGCTATTCTACTCAAGCTAAACAAGGCAAAGAACAAAAAGTAAAGAAGAGAGCTTGAATATATATACCAACATTGATGAGAAGAGATATGTCCAATGTACCAATCAATCAATGTGATCACATACACAAATGAAATCCTCGGCAAAAAGATGACACAAGATTTTTTACCGAGGTTCACTTGCTTCCTGGCAAGCTACTCCTCGTTGTGGTGATGCACCCACTTGATGGATCGTGAGCTAATCAACTATCAAGAGTTGAACCCTCAGTGGGTGCCGCACATCCACTCACAAGATGGGGATCCTCCAAGCCACAAGCTCCACTAGAGTAGTCAATTCGCGAACTCCCGTGGGGAAGGCTTAAGAACCCCTCACAATCGCTTAGTGAGGCTCAAAACAATCTCTAATCATGAGCTCAACACCACCACTGCTCCAAGCCATCTAGGATGTCAGGAAACACCCATGAGTAACAAGCAATCTGTAGCAAACTCAAGAATCAAGTGCCACTAGATGCAACTCTCAATTCAATACACTTGAATCTCACTCAATCTCTCTAGAGTATGCAACCAAGCAAGGAGATGAGTGGAGGAGAAGTTCTCTAGCTCAAAGTGTGCCTCAATATCTAAAAAGTGCAAGAGAGAACCCCCAAGGGCCGGTCACCTCTTATTTATAGCGAATGGGTAAGCAACTAGCCATTACAAGACAACACAGTGAAAAACGTGATGACCGGACGCACCGATCAGGGTGACCGGACGCGTTCGGTCACTATAGGACAAACAGTAGCAGTGCGCATCTGAGAGAGCCATTGCCATGACTGGACATGCTACACCGTTTGATCAGACGCGCTGCACCCGGCGTTTGATCAGAGTCCAGAGAGCTCCTCGCACGATCGGACGCGTCCAGTCACACGTGACCGGACGCGCCACCGCGTCCGATTGACACTGAGACACACACTGCCCACTGGGTGCATGAACGGATGCTCCGGTTTCACAAGGGACCAGACGTGCCGGTCCATGACCTTCATGCATGCGTCTCTACCTATAATTTGAACTGACCGGACGTGCAGGTCCACCCTGGACCGCATCCGGTCCAGCGTCCGGTTAGAGTTTTTTAGAGATAACAACTTCGGACTTTCACCACCTTTTCTCGTCTCCGGCCCAATGCAAAATAGGCATTTCATTTCCTCAAAAATGCCTGAATCCTACGCTCGCAAGCTCATGTTCATGTGTGTTAGCATTTCCACAATCATGTGTATACCCTTCTCTATCGCTCAAACTCCACCGCCTTCGCTAATGTGCCAACACCACCATGTGTATACCATCATGTGCATGTGTGTTAGCATTTTTACAATCATTTTTCAAAGCACTATGTTAGCCCTCTACTAGATCCTAATGCATATGCTCAAGATGATGACCTAGTAGCACTTGATTTGCGAGCTAACCGTGATTGTACCTCTTGATAGTCGGCTATCAATCCTAAACCCGGTCAATCACTTCTCTACTCATCTTAGACCAGCAAAAGAAAACTCTATGATTATACCTTTGCCTTGATCAATTTGTTCCACATCCATCTCCACATGCTTGATCACCTTGATCATCATTTTATGTGCATCTCCACCTCTTGTGACCTTGTGGCCATCACTTCATACCACATGCTCCTTCATCACGTGTGTTGCTTATGCCTAACTCATTCCACTTGATACAATAGCATTAGCAACTTGGTGTCATTAATTACCAAAACCAAATTTGGGCTTTCACACATCCACATCGATTAAGCCACCATGGTGCCCCTCTGCATGAATGGGTAGGTCGAACATGCAAACGACATGGTCTTGCAAGGCATCAAGCCTAGGATCTTCAACAAGCTAAACAAGTTTGGCGGACGATGGGTCGCGGAGCTTCTCGTGGTACTTTGGAGCGTGAGGATGACACCTAGCTAGGCGACTGGCTACACACCTCTCTTCATGGTCTATGGTGGCAAAGTGGTCCTCCCAACCAACCTTGACTATGGAGCACCAAGGATCATGGCATACAAAGAGCATGAAGCCAAGGAGTTCCTCAAAGACGCCATGGATCAGCTTGATGAAGCACATAACATTGCCCTCCTTCGCTCAGCCAAGTACCAGCAAGCGTTGCATCGGTACCATAGGTGCCATGTGCGGGGTCAGGCCTTCAACATCGGGGATCTGTTGCTCCACCTCATCTAGAGCAACAAGGACTACCACAAGCTCTCTCCGCCATGGGAGGGACCATACATCGTCACAGAGGTGCTTTGACCGGGCACCTACAAACTCAAGACCAATGGTGGTGAAGTCTTCACCAATGCATGGAACATTGAGCAGCTATGTCGCTTTTACCCCTAGATTATGCATGTATTTATGAAAATCAAGAATGATGTTTCTAAAATACAAAAATGCTTTCTATCCTATTGATTTCACTATCTTCTCCTCAATCTTTAGCGACACCCGACCCATGCAAGGGTAGGGGGTCGGGCCTCACTCGAGGGCTGATATGAGTATATATACTCAGAAACACTTTTCACACCCGACCCCTTCTTACGTTAAGACTTAGAAGCAAGAATCACGGGACCAAACACTGAGTAAAGCTAGTCGGAACACAAGAAGCCTACACCCCAGCAGCTATAGTGCCTTTGCTCACCAGCGTGATCAGAGTTTTTCGCCTGTACCTTGAACTTTCTAACCTTAGCGTCAGAAGGGACTGGATCGCATCAACCTTTTCATACATTAAAAAGGGGTCAATGTTTTTGACGGCTAGGACAAAAGCTAAAAACTTGTTCCAATTATTACAAGTTCATGGGCATCATCGCCTCATTCATCCAACTAACTAACTAATGCCTCGGGGGATGACCTCATCCTCTATGCTTTTGGCCAGGTCTTGCACAAGGGGGCCACCTCATACTCGATCTACCCTAGCTCAGTGTTGGAGTAGCTAGGCATGAAGCCTTGACTCATCATTATCAGATCGATGTTCTCGTAATGAGAACGAGTGATCATGAATGATCGATGAACGATAAGGCGAAGCGTGTCCCTCACAATCTCATGTGCTCAATCCATGATTTAGGTGGCGCGAACCATGAGTGAGCTTGTCTCCTGCATGAGGGCCAGCTCTAGGTCATCATAGACCACCTCGACGGTGATGCATAGGGTATCATGCTCGTCGCTCTACTTTTGGAGGGAGTCCTTCACCCCAGCGAGCTCCTTCTCCAAGTCATGGCTCTTCACCACCTCTGCCGCAAGTCTATTATCAAGGCCTGTCCAATTCGTACATCAACCATGTTAGAAAATCAGTCGCGGATTCTAGAAGGGGTGGCAACAAGGGAAACCGGAGTCTTACCTTCCATGTCTGCCTAGAGTTTGCACGCCACCTCATGCTGCTGGGCCACCTCAGTCTGTAGGCCCTGGATCTCCCTCCAACGCTGACCGACCACCATGCCAAGCCTGGTAGACATGTTCTCGAGCTCTATCTTTAGGACTCTCTCCTTCTCTAGCTCGCCCTAGAGGAGGCATGCTCCTGGCGAGCCATGTCATGCTCCGCCCCGTGTCCTTTTACGGCCAGGAGTAGGTCGTCCCACTCCTTCCGTAGCTGTTCGATCACTGTAGCGTCTGAGCGCGCCCTCTTGGCTAGGGCTATGAGATTCTCCTCGACCTTGTTGGCATGCTAACGAGCATCTGCCTCCCTAATTCAAAGGCTGGCCAGCTCCTGGCCAATGGGGGCGAGCTTAGCCACCTCTTGACGAGCGGTGACAAGCTGTCCGACTAGCTCCTCATGCAGCCATGCCTCCTCAACAAGGTGGTCCCAAGCATCCTTCTAGCGACGAAGGAACTTGACTTCTCCTAGCTATGAGCCATGAGGGACTATAGAAAGGATGCGAGTCAGAGGCATGAAAAGGGAAAAAGAAAGTCAAAAGCATGGGCACATCGTACCTAGTCGGCCGGGGTAACAACGTCGCACAATGAGCTCAGCGCGGTGGTAAGGGCATGAACCACGGTCCCAACCCCCATGTTGATGCTCCCCCATTCTATCTCCTTTGTGGCATCATCAAGGATGAAGAGCGTCGCCTCTGGGTTCCGCCAGTCAGCTCACCGGAGCATGGGTCCATCTCACACGTGCGGGTCATCGCCCACCCAGACCAGAGCCTAGGATGACCCCGCATCGGCCCAAATCTACGCCGACCCCTCCTGTGGCTCTACCTCTGGAAAGCCCCTCTAGCGGTAGGAGGGGTGGATGGTGTAGATGCAGAGGACTACCCTGATGCCATGGTTGTCAAGGACACCTTAGATGCGTCCCCCTCTGTTTGTCCTGCCGTAGATATGCTCGCTTGCACGGACGGCGGCTCCGGCTGTGCTGTCTTCGCCTATGCAGATGGCGGCTCCAGCTATGTTGTCCCCTCTGGTGCAGGCGGTGGCTCTAGCTCTGCTGTCTCAGTCTGTGATGTCATGGCTGCACCCAGCTGCGCCACGTCCGTCATGGGCACCGCAGACGTGGCTGTCTCCGTCCACGACATCATGGCTGCACCTGGCTGCGCCACGTCTGCCTCGGGCACCCCAGACATGCCTCCTCTATCTACTGCTGTGTGGACACCACCGCTGGTGGAACTTCCCTAGTTAGCTCCGTGGCCGCCCCTACACTGCTCTCGCTCGCCTCTAGCGTGGCACCAGATGACTCTTGATGCACTGGCCAAAGGGCAAGAGTCTTCTTCGGTGCAATCCTTAGGGGAGCCCCATGTCCGCCAATGCTACAAACGATACAACAATCAGCTTATGGCAAAATTCGATTAGAACGAAGGAGCAAAGAAGTGAAGAAATCCTCAACTTACCTCAGCACCACATGGTAATGTTTTGAGGTTGGCTCGCCCGACCTTGGCTGCACCTCATTAGCACATGGCCGCTTCGGGCCTTTCCTCTACTCGGAAGACCTGGATGATGTGGAGCGGCTCATCTCTGTCCACTCCGGGGCACGTTCTCTCCCTCGTGCCACGGGAAGGGTCCCCCCTACTAGGACAAACCCTCATACGCACCTGCCAGCTCATCCTAGTGGACGGGCGACCCGAAGCTATAAGCTCCCTCTTCTTCCTCCTCTTCCTCTTCATCTTCTTCTTCCTTCTTCGAGCCTTGGCGTCACCTTCCTCAGTCTAGCTTCGCCCTCTCCTTCTTCTGCTTCTTCTTCTTGTCATCCTTCTCCTTCTTCCTCCTCTCATTCTTAGCGTGGTTCGCTGCCCTCATCACCGCATGCTCTAGTAGTGGCGCTATGGAGTCTCAAAAGATGAGGCCCGCCTACGGATCATAGCTCTCAGAGTCAAACAATGGGGTCAAAGGGTTGGTCGAGGGAGAAAACAAAAAAAGAACCAACAAATTCAATAAAACCCACGTCCAGCTACATCACAGGATGCCCTAGAATCGGGAACACAGAGTCGAGATCAGCCTCTATCATTGTGTCTTTGATGCGCTGCGCGGCCTCAGTGTCGTGTAGTGCCTCATGTGCGATCATCATCCTATCGAGCGATGCACCAGGCATCATCTCGTATAGTGAGAGGGCATGTGCCATCAGCAGTGCCACCCTCCTTGTGTGATATGCCCCGATGACATCGGTCCATGGAGACTGTGCTGCTTTAGGATCGCGATAGCGGCAAGGTGGTCGTTAATCCTTCTCTTCTCCTTCTCGGGGGGTCCCCACCCCAACACCTACGGTGCCTTTTCGATTAGGCATCTAGTGAAGTCTGGCAAGGGGGCAGCGGCATCATTCTTCAAATAGAACCATAGCACATGCCATCCCTTGTTGGATCTAGAAAGCTAGAGGGATATGTACTCAGTAGCCCGGTTGCTCCGAAGATGGATGCCGATGCACCCCATCAGCGCCAATAGGTCTGGCCTATTCTTCTCCCTTTTCTTGAGCAGGGTGATAGAGAAGAACTACCTCCACATCTTGAAGTGGGGCTTGATCCTCAAATACCCCTCACACAACACAACAAAGGCCACGATGTGCTGGATCCCATTGGGATTTAGGTGCCACAGCTTGATCTTGTAGTGGTGCAGCAATCCCTAGAGGAATCAGTGGGGAGATGTCATGAGTCCACACTCATGGAAGGGCGTGAAGGACATGACATAGCCGTTGGGCGGCGTCGATGTTTCCTCATTACTGGGCACGAGCCACTCCATCACCTCGGTCCTCGCATGGAGAAGACCGTGCTTGACCAGGCTCTCCATGCGCTTGTGGGTGATGTCTGAGTGATACCATGACTCCATGGGAAGCGAGAGCGGAGGAGCGAGAACTTCACCGGTGGCGGAAGAGCAAGAGCGAAAAACCCTAGCGCTGGTGGCGGACAAGCGGAGAAGGCGAGGTTGCGACTAGGCATATTAAAGATGGAAGGGAAGACCCCTATTTATAGGGGAAAGGTGAAGTGAGAGGCAAACCATCCGCCTCGGTCCATGTGCCTGCCGTGTCTCATCATTACGCCTCTTTGGGAGTCGTGCGCCCGTAACCCTCGAGCCGCTCTCTCAAAGAATGGGCCACGAACCGCCATAGGTAAGAGGGGATACCGAGCTAAAAACGCTCCCATAGCCCATTAAGGCCCAGGAATTCAAAGGTTGGCCCACCAATAGGTTTGCAACCGCTCTAGGGAACCTTTAGAGTGAGGAGTGGCTAAGGATGGGCTCGCTGGCGGCCAGTACTTAGGTGCATGAGCGGTTTTTCCATGAAGAAAGGCGATGAGCCCTTGGGGCTGGTCGAATGGACCTGAGAACTATATGGACTAGCCATCAGGAATCTAGAGTCGGTCACCAACTAACCCATGTTGGATCCCCATGAACAAGAATTGGGGCCCCACTTGAATTAGCCCATTAATAGCTCACCGAGCACCATGATTCATCTAATGAGGAAAACATGGCACGGCTCAACCCCTCTGTTTTCTCGAGAAAACACTTGAGGGAGAATGATCATAAGATGAGCCAACCCCTCGACCAGACCCCTACCACAAGTGGGCGCTCAGGGTCTTGGACTCGCAAAGAGACCTAGTGCGCGGTCACATACGAACGACGGATCGGTCATCACAACCTAACTGAGATGCCCTACGAGCAGTGACAGGCAAGTTAGAACACTGGAGTCTCCTCGTACAAAAAACCTATGAAGGAGTATCTGACTCCCTCACAAGCTGAGGGCCTACACCCACCAGGTGCGCTCGCGTGCACCCTCAAGCAATCGAAAGACCCCCTAACCAATCCTTACCGGATCACCCGAGGGCTGGGGGGCTACTATCGGGTATCAATATAAGGGTACCTGAAGAAAGGAAGCTAATAAGTCATCAATGTTAAAGGGCGTGACTACAACTTCGTCCAACCCCAAAGGCATGGGCTCTATCTCGCTCGACCCCTTAGGGGCAGGCTCCACCTCGCTCGGCCCCCAGGGGACGGGGTTTGTCTCGCCCGACCCCTTGGCTGTGGGCTCCGCCTCGCCCGGCACCTAGGGAATGAGGTCTATCTCACCTGATCCCCCAAGGGGGGACTCCGCCTCCCCTGACCCCGAGAGGCAAATCTAGCCTCGGGTGGGAGCGCAGGCCCCTACGGGGGACCGCGCCGCCTCCAACCACAACGAGCGTGATGGCATGGGCCTAGGACAACGCTTCTGTTGCTAGGAGCGGAGCGGGCACGTCTCAACGTGAACTGTGGCCACGACGGTCCATACCTAGGAGCACACGTTGCCAACAATGCCAGGTGAACTGGCACTGTGCCGCCTAATCCCTGTATGACTCCCGTCAAGGGAGCCTATTGACCATGCCATGTGCCAGGTTAGAATGGGATGCCATGACTGGCTGACGACGCCCGTGCATAGCACCAGTGATGAACAGGGTCATGACGTGGAGCCGTTTCTGTCATCATCTATAGGACCCACCTATAGGAGTTGGAGAACGACGCAGCCTAGAGGCCCTCTCCCTCTCTGCTTCTCTCTCTCTCATGTATCCCATGCGTTCCCCTTGGCCTATAAAAGGGAAAGCAGGGTGCCCCACAAGGGCATGGCTCAAGCCATTCAAACTCTCTAAAGCGATCGCAAGCAACCGGAGCTCAAGCAATAGAACTAAACTCAACTCCATTCACTAGAGACTTGGGATCCTTTCCCTCTCTCGCCCATTTCTAACCCCTACTACAAACATAGTGCCGGTAACACGAGCAACACCTCACTAGACGTAGGGACATTCAGCCCGAACCAGTATAAATCCTTGTGTCCTCCAAGCACACCATCCATGCCAAATGCGCAAATACAAATTTACTAGTCGGTGGATCAAAACACCGACACTAAGCAAATAAGCAATTAAGAGTTCCAATCCTTGTTGATTAAATGAAAGACCCTAATTACTTAATGAGTAATTCTAAGTTGATGGATCAAAATTAATTAAGTTGTTAATCATATCTAAAAGAAATGCAAACTCATAATGAGACAAGTAATAAGTATCTAAAATAGGGTTCATAGTAGTGGGGTGCCTGCCTATTGGAAGAGCAAGGTCCCAATAGTTTGGAACATCACTTGGCGTCTCTCCGATATCACGTACCTATATGTATGTGCATGTATGAGATATCCATGCATGCATGTTATTATATGAGGTATGAAAGAGAGAGATGAAAGTGCAACATGAGAGGAGCTTGTGTGGTTCAACTCCTATGAGTGCAAGGGGCAACAAATAAACATAATGCTTGATGAGTACAATGCATACAGTAAATGGTACGAGATGATATGCATTGATGTTACTTGATTAGAGTCTAACCATATATGTTATATGTAGGTGTCATAGGGTATATTGGCTATCGGGCTAGACTATAGGATGGTCCGATAGGAAGCTCGGACGGTCCGTGGGTTAAGGTACTTAGTGGAAACTAGACAGCCATGAACTAGCGGACCCTCCACTAGGTTCAGGTGACCATTGGGTACTCTCAAGTTCTTGGTTTATAAATCAATGAATACTTTGCGGGGTCTCACGGACACTCCGATGGAAATTGAGTGTTCTCGAGTTGGCTAGAAAACTTGTTTTATAAATTAGCGGACACTCCATGACATTTCATAGACACTCCGTTTACTCAAGTTTATAGCTTTGACGGATCAGGATCCTATAGGTTCCCTATTGGGATGACTATTTAGTATAATCCTAGGTTGTCCCAAGGTTCGCTTGAAGACATGGAACAAGGTGGCATGATCTCCAAGTAGTCAAGGACCAACCTAGTCGGACATTTAGGGAAATTAGTCTCTGTAATAGAACTAGGACTCTCTAATTGTAACTAACTAGGATTAGAACAACCACCCTGCTCTCTGACCTATATAAAGAGAGGTAGGCAACACCCCTTGTACATCATCAACTCAATCATACAATCCAACACAAAGGCATCACACCGAACTGGACGTAAAGGCTATTACTTGATCATGAGGGCCCAAACCAGTACAAATCATTTGTCTTTGTGTTTCCCGCCGAGTTTTGCATATGCTAAAGCCTACCAAACTCTATCCTGGGTAACCCTGTAATAGGTTGTTGGTCATCAAACACTGACAGCTGGCGTGCCAGGTAGGGGCTTTTGGCGACTTTGCGATCAAGAGCTCGATGGACCTCGACATCAACATCATTTTCTCACTGGTTTTTTAGTTTGTCTTCGGCTCCTGGGTCTGCATAGCAGATGAAAAAGCCAAGCTTCAAGGTCACCTCATGGAGATCTAAGCTAATCAAGCTCTACCAGCCCAATCTGAGGATGCGCTGGATGATCTCGTCGAGAAGATTCAAGATTTCTCAATTTTTGATTCTACAATGATCCGTTTCGACGAGTTTGAGTCTTACTCGGACTTGGTCACTGGTGTTGTACTTCGACTCCCATATGGATTATGGAATTCATCTTCCATCTTTCAAGAGTCAAGATTGGGTACGTTTGTGTTGGCGTCTGGTCCTGCGGGGGTCCTAAGCCAACGAGTGAATCAAATGCTATGTGTCCCTAATCTGGATGGTGATGCAAGGAGGATACACGGGGATTTATCCTAGTTCGAGCAAAGGAAGGTCCTACGTCCAGCGGGGGGGAGAGTATTATATTTCCTTGCACCTAAGTGCTTGCATAGGGGTTACAAGCTATGAGAGAGGGAACCGAGCCTAGGTCTCAAAGGAAAAGTGAGAGTACAAAGGAGATTGCTTGAGATGTTGATCTGTGAGTTGTGTGCCTTTGCTTACTTGGCTTCTGGCTTGTGTCTTGCTTTGTCTGTCTCCCCTTATAGAGCCATGGCTTGTCCTTTTATAGGGTAAGAGGAGGCTAGGACGTCGGGGGAGTCTTGAGGTGAAGTTTTGTCGATCCCTGTAGAGGTGGCTATAGCGACGTGCCCCAGGAATGGCCGGCCATCCCCGGACACCATGGTGACGTAGGGGACGAGACGGTGAAAAGACCTCGAGTCCTGTGCCATGTCGGCCTTTCCTCCCTGCTGACCTATGGTAGGTCGAGGCTAGGTCGAGGCCGGGTCGAGGATGGGCGGATAAGGCCAAATCCCTGAGATCGTGGGGTACGGACCTTGTCGTATCCTCCCTCGAGGGTGATCGGCGGCAAAATAGTATGCGGTATGGTGTGTATAGTGATAGGTTTTCACCTCCCATCCCGGGATGGGTGGTAAAAAGTGAGATTTGACACCGGTGTTGTTTCCACATCGGTCATAGCTGTAGCCATGACGGTAGAAAGTAGCAGGTAATCACATTAAATGCCCTGACTTTTGTTTCAGAGTAGGTGAATAAGATGGGTCGAGCAGTCCGACCTTGGGTTGTGTGAGTCAGAGATTTCCCGATAGTCGAGATGCCTTGTCGAGCGAGCCTCGTGCGAGTCGGAACACGGTTGAGGCATCCCATCGAGCGTGCCTCGTACGAATCAGAACGTAGTCAAGGCGTCCCGTCGAGCGAGCCTCGTACAAGTCGGAACGTAGTCGAGGCGTCCCATCGAGCGAGCCTCATACGAGTCGGAACACAGTCGAGGCATTTTCGTCCGCTATTTTGGCATTTGCAGGTAGCATTTTATTTTTCTTAATCATTGATTGTGGCTACCCCTAGTTTTAGGTACCCGACAGTTTGCATATGATCAATAGATTCCCTTGGGCGGTGCGCAGCAGGGTCTAGTGTTCATATCTACTCCTGAAGGCAATATTGCACACTGGCCACTTTGGATCATGCACTACTACACTCACACTTTTCACAGCCACGTCATAACCCCCATCGCAGTCCAATTTTGGCCTTGGTGGTAAGCTGTTGGTAGTGATGATCATAGTCCTCACCGTCTGTGACGTACACTAACACCGCCGCATTGGCTTATGATCCGTCTATGCTAAGGTCCTTACTTCTGTCATATTAGAGCACGACCCGCCTGTGTGGGTATGCACTAACATCACCACATGGCTTATAATCGGTCCATGATCAGATCCTTATTCCATTGCATTGGAGCACGACTGACCTGTGTTGAGGCGAACATCACCATCGCTTCAGCGTATGAACCATCTGGTTATAGGGCATGGTCACCGTCGCGTTGCAGTACGATCCGCTCGTGATGATCCTTTAGTCAGTGTCAGGTTACTAAACGATTCGGTGGTGATACACTATTGACCCTAGCCACATAAAATGAATAGCGGTGGTGATGGTTGTCTACTTCACCAACAGTGGGTATGCATCCAGTTTTCACAATGTATTTACTAATTTAGCTGGGCCTTAATAACTTATTGAACACACACCATATAGATATAATCATTAGACATCATGAACACACACCATATAGATATAATCATTACACATCATTCAGCATGTCCACAATGAAGAGTACTTGTTATCATAACAATGCTCAACACTAACATAACAACTCTATCAACTGATGAATTAACACAAGCGGTGCATAGACAACACAATAAAGGTTCTGCTTCGTACAGACTTACATAACTAAAACAAGGTAGATGTGATTTGCTCCTTCAGATTTGTACTCCTTGATTAGCTTGGCAGCCAATGTGGCATGGAGCCCCTCTTCTTCCTCCCATAGGCATTGCAGGAAAATCGTTCAAAAGCACTTACACTCCAAAACCTGCACAATACAAATCTTCACTACTCTGAACAAAATTGGACTATATATATAGACTCAAAACAATTCCCTACCTAAACAAAGACATGTACTAACAACAAAATACAACATATGCACCTTCACTACTCTGCTAATGACTCCATGAACAAGGGACATAATGTAGATAGTGAGGTCCGTTCAAATAAATACTCCAGGTACTTCTAGGATAGTGGATGACCTAGGCAGGGAGGACATGAACTTTATGCGGCTCATGTCATATGCCATCAGTGTTTTGTCCTCCCCAACAAGGAAAATCAAATTCCATTCTAGGTGAACTGCAATCACTCTATAGTTCGCGTTGGCAGCCTCAGAACCGAGTAGAATATTGTTCAGTCCAAATAGCTGCAACGTGTTCACCGTATGCTTCAGTGTCCATTTACTAGTACCATAGTCTTCAAGGATCCGGATTGAAAGGTCAAACCTATGGAAAATATTAGCAATACATAGACATAGCTGACCCTGATCTCCATGGATGGACATTGCAGGACCTAGTGGCCTAAGAATTTTCCTCCATGTCTTTCCCTCCATATCAACAACAACTATCTAGGACACCCCATCATGTGCATAAAACCATTAAGAAACACTATTCCTAAAAATTTGCATACTAGAATATCCTCTCCCCATTCATATTCTTTAGACACCCATGCTCTATTTTTGGATGAGTAGATGCTAACAACTAACACCCCAAGTGACCTTACCCATAGTTCTACCACATGGAAGTGTGAGGAAATTGTGGGATCGAACTCCAAGCAAGATGAACCAAAACAAAGATTGCTATGTGGTAGTACCACTAATTCACTAGTCACTGGATTGCAGACAACATAGCGAAGCCCAATGCACTAGCAGAGGAAGAGGCCTCTGTAGCAATCTGAGATGACCAAATCCTAAATGGGGAAGGGCAAGAAGGAAAAGGAGGGGTATTCACTGGTGAATCAGTGTTTGCCTTTCCAGTTGCCATACATGAATCCGGCAAGAAACTGGGTAGCTCGTTACGATACTCAGATTCGAAGATGAGGTGGTACCAGGAGTGACACACACTTGCAACTACACAAGGTGCGGATGGTGAGGTGGTGGAGGATAAGGACCAAGACTTCATCTATCTAGATGTCTACTTCGTTCTTCTTGTTGGTGGCCTCCTCCTCCATCTTGACTAGGATCTGGTGGAGCGAGGCCGGCGATTGAAGCAGTAGCGCTATCACTTGAATTAGAGTAGGAGCGCCTGCGGGGATGTACTCGTGAGCTCCTTAATGATTAGATGGAAGCTTGATTTGTACTTAGATGACATAAGAGGGTAATAAAAAGCCAAGAAACATGGATAAGTGAAGTGCAAGAAAGCATTACCCCTGCCTTTGGATCTTGTGGCAGTGAGCTTAAGCAGCCATGGCGGTGATGAGTACTAGCCTAGTCACCGGTGGATCTGTGCAGGCATGCCGGTGAGGCGTACCAGTGCAGAGCACTTGCTTGTCGACGGTGAGTGGCGCCTTACACGCCGATGAGTAGGTGAGGAATAGCAACACTTGAGGAGGAGATGTATAGGGTGGCAGCTAGGAGGGTAGTGGTCTTTGTAAGCTAACTACAAAGTAGAACTTGTGGGAACAAAAGTTTCTGCCAAAATTTCTAAAAACACGCAGGAGTCTCGCGTTGGCTTGCAAATTTTGATGATATCGGCGGTGAAGGCTACCGGCGATGGTGATTGGGTCTCAAAGAAGATGGTACATAGCACCTAACGATGGGCATGGAAATTGAACGTTGGAACGGAACAAAATATTATATGAACATTATTTTTGCAGTTACAGCAAGAAGATGTTAGCACGTAACAGTGAATAGTGGTGATGATACAATTTTTTCAACAATGCTTATATCCGACGCAAGAACACATAGTGTACTTTTTACAAAAACAATGGACGCTAACATGACAAAGTTCATTAGCTGTTGTTGCATAATAAAGGTACTGATCTCTACAATAATAATGGACGCGAATACAAAGTCGTACCATACAACGGTTGCACATACAAAGCAACACTCCACCAGCATCTTAGTGAGGTAACAATGTTCAAAATAAACAAAAGACATTCATTTTCGATTAACTCGGTTACACTTTTCATTCACTAGGCATATAATAACAAGGATCTATCAGCAACTACAGTTATGACGACAGCATAAGCACTACTTTAACACTACTTTTCAGTGAACAAATAGTGTTTTTCTCACAACAAATCAGCATAAACATCAGCATAAGCCAAATTTCAGCATAGGTTTATCCCTGCACTGAGCGATGGACATCTCATGAACCGTAGAAGTTAGACGAAGGCATAACTAACCTTCACCACGTCTCTAGATCTTTGCCACGAGTAGGGACGATGCCTAGAAGAAGCCTAGGGATGAACCACCTCATGGAACTCCCTCTAACATCTGAGAGGATGAGGAGCCCTATGAGGAGCCTTGCCCGCGTTGTCTTCTTCAATGTTTGGGAGGAACGCATGCCACGGCATTGAGAGATCCTAGGTCAAGATCTATGGGCTCAAAAGGTTTCCCGACAATAGCAAGACACCCTCCACCCTCTAGGATTTCCTATAGATATTATAACCTAGAAGTCTCCCACACGCCGACCATAAACGAGCCTAGCCACCATGTCACCAGTGACCCAGGCCACCGAAGATGGTATTGTTCTTCCCTATCTCTTCGTGGAACTTCCTCTAACACCCAAGATGAACGATCACTAGTAGGCCGCTGTAGAACCTAATCTTGAAAGCCTTCTCCTAGCAACAGCAAGCCACCAAAGTACACCATGAACCATGGTGGATGAAAGGAGTTGCCGCTCTCTCACTTAGTCTAATGCTATGGGATTTGGAGGGAGGAGAGGGGAGGGGCGAGAGACTTAGTGCACCCAGACTTGGCTTAAATAGGCCAACCTTGAAGATGCACCTAGACTCAATGTAGTTAAGATGCGTGATCTAGAGAGCATGCATAAGGGAAGACGAGGTATATGACAGTTCCTGGTGTGACAAGTGGTGGGGATAGTGTTGGAAGTTGGGACATTCAACACTCACCTTGAAGATGCACCAAGACTCAATGTAGTTAAGATGCGTGATCTAGGGAGCACACATCAGGGAAGATGAGGTATACGATGGTTCCTGGCATAACAAGTGGTGCGGATAGTTGTTGGAAGTTGGGACATTCAACACTCACCTTGAAGATGCACCCAGACTTAGTGTAGTTAAGATGCATTATCTAGGGAGCACGATGAGGTATACGACAGTTCTCGGTGTTACAAGTGGCGGGGATGGTGTTGGAAATTGGAGGACGCCCTAAGGGCATCCCCAATGTGTAACATCCCAAATGTTAAAAGCAACTAAAACTTGGTCATGAGCATCATCATGCATAGTCATCTATCATTGTCGCATTAATGCACCTTTTGTTTCAAGTATCGCATACATAAAGTTTCATATGTTGCATAGTAAGGTTTCATATGTTGCATTTAAACAAATGTTCACATGTTACATATGCCTTGTTTCATATGTTTCGTAATGTTATGTTCCCTATATTGCAATAATAGCATAACCATGTTGCATTTGTGGTGTTTCATAGGTGCATATACTAAGTTGCAGTTATAATATCCATATGTTTCAATGTTGCATTGTAATATTGCATATGTTGCTTACCATAAGTTTCATTAAAGCAAATCATGTTTCAAGTATAGAAATCCTATGTTGCATAGGTAGTGTTTCCTATGTTCCTTGAGTTATGTTTCACATATATGTTTCATACATGTTTCACATGTTAGGTTTTATAGTTACATGAAATAATGTCAATATTTTATGATCAAGGCTTTTTATGATTTTATATATAAGATATTACTTAAACAATTAAAATTTTGTTAAAATCAACTTTGTAGAGCAAAGTGTGTACTTCCATATAGAGTCCAAGTTTGATAAGGTTTATAACTTAACCATGGTTAATTCTATGCTCAAAGATGGAATGATATGGCTAAATTCTCAAACTTGGACATTTTTGCCTAAGTGTTGATTATTAATTATAAAGATTCAATTTTTGAGATTTATTAAATGGGTTTTCATAAATAAAACTTGTTCAACTTTTGTTCTATGTTTTAGAGTGATGCTTAAGCTATGTTACTATGTAATTAGTTGCAAAGTATGATCACTGTTTAGCTTATATTTAATTACCCAAACTTGCTTGATCAAAACAGTTTTCAAAACCTGAAACTATATTCCACTTTTAGTTTCATTGTACCCTATTTTGGGATTAAAAATCGTTCAAAGTATCAAGTTTTGGGTGTGGAGTCCTTAACCAAAGTTGGACAAGGCTTGTAGATGAGAAAGTTTTGTTAAGAGAGTTGATCGAGCTGCTATACGAAATTGTGAGAATGAGAGAGGGGAAGTTGGAGTTTCAGATGATGAATAGCGCTCACCGTGTTAGCTGCTCACCACCAGCGCCACCATCTTCGTGCCGATTCTTGCACGCTCAGCACGTAGCTGCATGCGTCGTTTTGCGCAAGGAGCTGCTGGCAACCGCGAACGCCTTCCACTCGCCTTTACCTGACCGAGCCGCTGGTGTTCTCCCTTTTCTCTTCCTCAGCTCTGTCGCCAACAAGCTCTCTTCGATGGCCAAATCCACCGCAGCTACCGCATCTCTTTCCAATTCCCCACATCCTCTATTCCACCTTGCAGTCGTGTGCGCGTTGAGCCAGCTCGTAGCGCCTCGCTCCACCGTAACCGCTCATGCGTACGGTCACCATCATGGCCGTGTCACCTTGGCCACCATAGCCACTCTCCCCATCGGTCAATTCATCACCACCAAAGCAATTCTACTCAATTCCACTTGACCATGGCACCGCCTACTACTCGCGCACCTCCTTGACCAACTTGTGCCACTTATCCTCACCAGAATCGGCCATGGGCTGGGTTCCCGTCACGGTGGCTCGTCATGATCCCCACCACTCGCTCACCATGGCTAGCACCCTCTAGAGCCCCGCTTGCCATTCCATCTTCTGTTTGAACTCTCCTATGGCTCCTTGATGCTCACCGGCTCTTTTTTTCTTTCCTAGCTGAGTACCCACTAAGCCGGAACGCCGCCGCAACACCAATTTTCACCGCCGTGCTCGTCCTCACCATCGGCGTGATCATCCGCACCGCCCCGCCTCAACCTTTCTAGCCGAGCATGGTCGTGGTGAGCTGCTGATGCCTCCTAACCCCGTAATCTAACCTCAACCGCACTCTAACGACTGGCCCGCCGTTGCGCCGACAGCTCGTGCGCCACCGATCACCATTAGAGCCGCTGTGGCTGCTATGGTGCAGTAGGGGTTTGCCCGATAGTTCCTACGTGCGTAGGGGAGAATGGGGAATCCGCCAAGGTGCACCTCGTCGCCAGCGAACCTCACCGTCGGCGAGCAGCGCGCCACCGTCCCGCTAGTAGGTCATTGTGAGCTCGGTTTGGGCCGAGTTGGCTCTGGGCCGCTCTGGCTGTGGGTTGGGCCGGAGGCAAGCCGGGTGAGATTGGTTTTCAAAACCAAAAATGAATTTTTTTCCAGAAAATGTTGATTTGAGCTATTCCTTGCAAAATTCATAACTAAATATTTAGAGTTCATAAAAATATGAAATTTTGTATGAATGCTTGCTATGCTATACTCTATCCATGAAAAATATGAAATGGTACTTTTCTATAATTTTGCTATGGGTGATAATTAGCTCTTTTAATTAATAAATGTAACTTCCATTAATTTTATATGATAAAATATTTATCCAAAAATTATGAAACTTGGTAGGAATACTTTATATGCTTAGATCTACCTCCCCTAAATTTATGATACTGTTTTGATGATGTTTAATTATATGCTTAATAATATGCTTTTGTTTAATTAGTTAATACATGATAAATTAATTAGGATAGTTCCTAAATTGAGTTGGGTGCAATTTCAGATTGATTGTAGACCTTGGAACACTCCAACCCTGCTGTTCCTTGTCAACTTAATGCTTTTCATGTTATGACCATGGTTATCTTGTCAGTAATAAATAAAATAGTTATTTATCTAATTGGTTAATCAATGCATGTGATTAGGTCATATAGTGATCTTTGTTTAAATCTTCATGGTTACACTTAGTATAATGTTAAGTTACATATCTTGCCATGCTCAACTAGCATAATCGGATAAGTGTAATTTCCATGCTAGATAACTACTTAAACATGCTAGTTAAATAATTGATTTGCTTTTATAATAATAACTCTAGTTTCATGATGAAGGAAAGTTGTACTTAAGTAGATAAACTAGTGTTTATCCTTTCTAAATGTCCCTTTTATACTATGCATTGTTTATCACCATGTATCATGGCATGCATTCCATCATAGTAAGCATGCATCATTTATTACGTGTAGTGTACAAGAGTGAGAAGGCTCGTGTTGATCAAGTCTTGGAGTAGATCCATCCACCAGAGGTGTTGTGTCTATTGGATCTCTCTAAGGAAACTAACCGTCTCTGCAATGCAGGCAAGCCCTAGTGCATATCACCCTTCTATAGCTTTTACAAATCTTTATCATAATTAAGTCTTGTGAGATGTGCATTAAGTAAATTAGGAGTTCATTTATATCGTTGTTGCATGATTACCTTGATATCTAGATATCCTCAGATATACCCTATTTTTATATAAAGGTCGTTACCTCCTATGCCTAGTAATGCTTAGTCTTCAATGGAGGTCGAATGATGATTTCATCGTTTGAGAGTAACAGTTTTACCTTCTCTTCTCAACTCTTAATGGGTTGTGAATACCATGATGTTAATTTGGTAAATCGAGACCGAGCGGAATCTTGGCTTGCACCCAATTTGAGTCTGGACGTAGTGACCCCGCCTGTGTTGATTAAGGACCGATCGTTGTCAGAGCTGTCTGTGATCATGATTTGAAGTATTGTCCATGTACTCTAGTAAGCCCAACATCTAGGCTATTCCATTTTGGGAAACAATAACCGTGCACTGGGAGTGGAGAGATGGCGGGAGTATTGTGTACCCATGGTTGTGAATGCGTCAGGCTTGAACGATTCTAAGAGGTGGGATACTGGCTCTCCGGTAGCGCTGGACCAGTTCCCATTTTGGAGGATCCGAGTGAGGGTTGATATATGTAGGTTCGGGTCTGTAGACCTAGACCTGCATATGTCGTGTGGTAAGGAAACCCTAGCTGGGCCAAACCGATTTGAATCGCGGCAGCTTCTCAGTGAAGAAAACTCGATCAACTGTGCTGCATCGTAGTTAATCAATGAAACATGGATACTAATGGATAAAGGATGATATGAGTTGGACATGAGCTTGATGAGTAAAGAAGTGGTTGATTTAGACCAGGTGCTAATTGGATACTGATAATAACTTAATACACAACTAAAAGATTAAAAGTAAGGATTCAGTTGTAGTAAGCTTTTCTGCAAAAGTTACTTCTTACTTCTACCTTACCTTTAAGCCAGCATATCCTTGGAGTCTTTTCTTTAGCTAGGTAAGACTTGTTGAGTTCCCTCAAGTACTCAGGGTTTGTTAACCCCTGTTGCAGGTTTTGACTTGAGCAGCTTAGTGAGGTCATGTCCATGGGCTCGACATGGTCTGACTACCTCTTCTACATTAGATGTTTCTTCTTGGATGCTTCCTGTGTCTACTCGTCTTTTGGAGCTTAGGTTAAAGTTTAACTTCTACAGGTTTTGTAAACTAATGTATATTATTCCGCACTCTGATGTAAGATATTTTATACCAAACGTTGTAATGTTGTAACAACTCCTTTGTTGATCCTGTATGAGTTGTAAAACGTGGATGATTTGGGTTTCCCTGAGGACACCAGATAGACTACCGGAGTTTGTCTGGCTTACATGTGCAGCTATCAGAAGTCTGTAAGACAAAGGTAGGCACATGTGGGCCATATAATTCAGGTGGTTCTGCCACACAACGGTTTCCAAATAGCTAGTCTAGGAAGAATTTCATTTGCTATCAAGGAGAGAGATCAAATAGCTAGCATGAGATTAATTAGAGATAAATTAGATATACCAAGTTTTAGTATACCAAGTTTGACAAATTAGATATAAAAAGCATAAATAATATCAAATAAATACCATTAGATTAATTATAAAATGTATTTTCAATATAAATTGATTTGGAGCCATAAATATGAATATTATTTACTAAAAATGTGGTCAAATGTGAAACACTTGAACTAGCACGTATACCATAGTTACATTATTTTAGGGACAGAGTGTTGACACTTCTTAGCATCACTCGCATTAGGTTGTCATCCCCAACATGACACCAAGAGTGTGGTTGTATTGTACTCATGCCACTTAACTATATAAAGATATTAAAGTATATATCCGTAAGCGCATAGATAAATACACCAGTTGCAGCATTTCACCCAAGTTTATCCTAGGTATCGTTATTTATATTTAACCAAAGGAGAACAAACAGAGGGGCACATATTAATTAAAGGCTACTCTACACATGTGATATGAATATTCGAAATCACTATCCTTTACTCTCAAATAGGAGTGAATCAAATAAAAAGAGATAAAATATATGATAATCAGACCATTCAGATGATATTCCTTAGAGCAGTACTACTATGTCAAGTCATTGATCAGAATATAAAGTAAAAGAATAACTCCTAAGTAATCCGTTAACTATTAGTCATAATCTACATTGATTAGTGCAATTATATCATGCAATCATTGGCTAGGTTATCTCATATCCATAAACAAGGAACATCTCCATTACGAAGCTAAGAAACAGAGTAACAACTAAGTAATGAGACCGCATTCTACTAAGTTCTACACTCAGGGAGTGGACTACAAAGGACTCAATAGGAATGTCACACCCGCGATCTACCACATGGCCCGGAGTATAGAGTGCATTTGCAGGTAAACAATGTATAAGTACCACACTTACACAATATTGACCACCCACCCATGACTCAATAAGGTGAGTGCTTTGCAAACATGTGTATAAACATAATGATAAACTATCTATGCCAAATATATAATCAAAGTAGACTAATCTCATAATAATCAAGGATATAATATAGATTAAGAACAAGATCATATCTAATGTATCAAGAATAATGATCAAGAACAATGAACTAGAACTAGATAATGATGAACTAGAACAATTACAAACTAGACCATAAACAATTAGAACATGAAGAACTAGAACTAGAACATGAACTAGATCAAGAACTAGAAGAACTGATGAACTAGATGAATATCTGAAGAACAATGTTGATACAAGAGAGAAGAACTGGTTTTACCAAGCTCCTCTTAACTAGATCTGGAGCCCAAGGCTGCTTGACTCCTCTACTTCTAATTCTAATCTAGCTATGCCTAGATCTGATGGAGCTCTAAGGAGATGAGAGTTGCTGGTTGGTCTTCTGCTTTCTGGTTAATGATTGATTGAATGAATTTTCCTTTGGAGGGGGGTCTAGGGCCTCGTTTATATAGCCTAGAGCATGGAACTGTGGCCCTTGGATCAAATCAACCTTCACATAGGGTTAGGATGCATCCTTAGAGGCGGTTGAAGTAGCTTGCAAAGGAAGGAGCCGAGGGGCGGCGACCAAGGGCCGGTTGGCCTAGGGCCGATCGGCCTAGGGTTGAGGCCGGTCGGCCCTACCTGGTGGCGCTTGGTGGTGGCCCTCCTCGTGGAGTCCTTTGGTGTCCTCTAGAAGCCTCTTGCGTATTCATGACGTGGAGATTAGGCCGATTGACGTGGGTTCCTTCTCGTGGAAGATATCAATTCCTAAATTATTCTGATAACCCCCTACAAAATATAGATTCACCAAAACTCATGGAATTTCGTTAGTTGACATCCTAAACCTATGTTGGTGATCATTTATTAGCCCTTTATATATTTATTTTAACCCTTTATTATGGTAGATAACCATCGTCAACACAGATGTATATGGGTGGGCTAAGAGAAGGCTTCAAGGAATCGTACAACCAGCAAGTGGACTGTATTATTAACCTTGCTCTACAAAGGTTCCTGGCATAATAAGTGGTTGGGACAGTGTTGGAAGTTGGGATGGCATTCAACACTCATGCATGCTTCCCTAAGTTTTGGGCTTCTTGTGCATCTTAACAAATTTCTGTGTGAACACATGCCCCCCAATCTTGCACGTAACTTGATGAACCCACTATAGAGGTCCCCTAGGGCTATAAATTTGGAGGCAAGATGGAGTAGAAGGAATACTACTTATGTTAATTTGTTGTGTTGTGACACATCTTTTCTTCTTCATTTTCTCCTTCCAATCTTCTTCTGAACAATGGCTCATGGCAAGCATCCAAGGGAGGAAACCCCAAAAGCCACAAATCCACCACCGTGCCTTCATGTCCCTCTTCATCGCCAAGGGTGAGAGGGAATGATTTCTTATCTCTATGGCTGCCTTGCATTAATCCTTTGAATATGCAGGGCTGCCTCTCATGTTGTGGTACATCGGCCAACTCAGGCAAAAGTTGGAGTACAATCAATTATGCAGGGATGTGATGGGTGCAAAGAGTAGGGTTGATGCCCTTAAGGTCTTGAAGCGAGTAGCCAAAAGCAGAGCGATGCTTTTCTAAGATTGTTATCAAGCAAAGGGATTCTTCTTGAGAGAGTTTATCACTTATGATCACAGGAGAATCCTGATCATTATTGAGAAAACATATCTAAGACCAGAAGGCAGGGGTTTGAGTTCAATGGCAGGCTTAGGTGGTTCTAGCAATTCATCTAGAGGTTTAGGAGCTGTAGGAGTTTCCTCTTCTTCTTCAATGAAGAACTAGGCATCATCTTCAAGGCTAGGTTCGATCAAATCATCAAGAGATGCAACCTTAACCTCTTCCACTAGGTCTTCCTCGAGGATTGGCTTAGTCTTAGTATTTAGAGAATGAGTAATGGGTATAGAAAGTTTAAAGTTTTTCCCAAGATTTGTTTTCAACTTCCCTATTTGTCCTTCTTAGATAAGTCTTTCATTGGTTGTCCTATCAACAAGTTGAACTCCATAATATCATAGATATAGAAGCTCAAATGAACCTTAGTTCCTTTTACCTGGATAGGGAGAACATATAAAATCCCTAAAATTAGGAGAATGTGTCCTGAAAGGCTTTTCAACAACTTTGTTGTTGGGGTTAATGGTATGTCTTTTAATAAATCTTGAGCAAAAGATGCAAACATGATATTAACACCTACAACTAGATTATAAAGAGCATCGAAAGGAGCTTTGTTAATCTGGCAACACATGGAAATAGAAGGTGAATCTAAACGAATCACATCAGAGGAAAGCTCTGACTCTTCTAACCATTCATTGCTTATGATAGACACAAGCTCTTTCGTAGTCTTTGTAAGGAAAGCTTCCTCAAAAGGGTCAAGAGTTTCTTCATGGAATGATGATTTCTTAGGCTTCTAGGGTCTCCTCATAGTATGATAATTCAAGGTATTTCAATATTCTTCAAAAGTTCATCCTCGAATTCAAGCATAAAATCCAAAATTAGAGTTTCCACCTTTTTTGGTGGTTTGGGATTTTGGATAGCTGAAGTTGGTGATGGGTTAGGCAAAAGTTCTAGTTCAGCTATCTGGGATTCCTCCTCTAGTGGCTTCTTTTCTATTTCTTCAGGGGTATTCTCTAGAATTTTAGTAAGAATGCTCCTCCCCGAATTGGCAGAAACATGCAAGAACGAACCTCTTGAAGCTGTGTCAAGATACTTCGAGGTTTTCCTATCAAGACCTATATAGAAGTGTTGAAGAAGAATGGGGTCTTGAATGGCAAGGTTAGGGTCTGTATTAATGAGAGCATTAAAATGATCCCATGCCATGCCTTTGAGATTCTTTTTCTTCTTGTTTAAAAGTCAGAACCTCTAAACGAAGACTAACTACTCTAGAGATGAGAAGAAATGTAGGCAAAATTTAGAGCATAAAGCTTCTCAATCTCCTTGCATACTTTCTATGGTTTTCTTATACCAAACTTTAGCCTTCCTATCAATGAGAAAGGAAAGAGCTTCTATCATAAGATTTCATCTAACATGCCCTCAATGCATAGACATGCACAGTCTTGCTCAAACTCATTTAGGTGGAAGTAAGGGTTTTCATCATCTTCGTCCGAAAAAGATTGATCTCGGACCATGTTAACTAAACACGGGTGCAGCTCATAGGTAGGTGTCAGGATAGGCTTTAAGGATTCTGGTGCTCTAGGTGTGTGCTCGTAGGTGTGGCATATTGGTGGATAGGAGTGGATGCCAGATTCATGGTAAAAAGAAGAGAATAAAAAGATAAAAGAATAATGATACAAGGTTAAGCTTGGTTCGAAGTTAACTTAGCAACTGTTTCCCCAACAATGGCGCAAGAAATGCTTGCTGGTATAAATTAACACACACAGAATAATTTGCAAAGCACAGATATTATACTGATGTTGCACTTCACCAGAAGTATTCCAGTTTTATATCGATCTCAAGGAAACGTGTGTGCACAATTTGCGCCGAATGTACCACAAGCTCAAAAATCATTTTGGACGCACCCGAAGGAACTCCTAGGTGACGTGGTCATGTGGATTCTCGTTTTGGTCCATTTGGAAACAATGTTAGTGTCGATGCAAGATAGGTGCATGGTTTGCGCTAAACATACCATGGGCTTAGCAATCATTTTGGACACACTCGATGGTACTCCTACAGGACGAGGCTCAAGTGGAATGTTGATTCAGTCCGTTTGGAGGTAGTGCTAATCTTGAGGCAAGATAGGTGCATGGTTTGCATCAAATGTACCGCAGGCTCAGAAATCATTTTGGACGCACCCAATGGAACTCAAACGTGTCATGGGTCATGTGGATTCTTGTTTCGGTCTGTTTGGAGACAGTGTTACCGTCAGTGCAAAAATCATTTTGGACGCACCCAATATTACACCTAGGTAATAAGGCTCAAATGGAAGCTCGATTTAGTCCATTTTTTGAAAGTTCCATTCTTGACGCAAGACAGGTGCATGGTTTGCACTGGACGTATCCTAGGCTCAGAAATCATTTTGGACACACCTGATGGAACTCCTAGGTGAAGTGATCTTGTGCAATCTTGTTTCGGTCTGTTTGGAGACAATGTTAGTGTTGGTGCAAGATAGGTGCACGGTTTGTGCCGAACTCATTTTGGACACACCCGATGGTACTCCTAGGTGAGAGGCTCAAGTGGAAGCCCAACTCAGTCTGTTTAGAGATGGTGCTAATGCTAGTGCAAGATAGGTGCACAATTTGCGCTAAACATACCACAGGCTCAAAATCATTTTTGGATGCACCTGATGAAACTCCTAGGTGACATGGGACATGTGCAATCTCAATTCGCTTAGAGATAGTGTTAGTGTCAGTGTAAGATAGGTGTATGGTTTGCGCCAAACGTACCACATGCTCAGAAATTATTTTGGATGCACCCAATGGTACTCCTAGGTAAAGAGACTCAAGTGGAAGTTCGATTCAGTCTGTTTCGAGATAGTGCTAATCTGACACAAGATAGGTGCATGGTTTGCACTGAACATACCACAGGCATAGAAACCGTTTTGGACGTGCCCGATGGAACTCCTAGGTGACATGGGTCTTGTGGAATCTCGTTTCGGTCCATTTGGAGACAGTGTAGGTGATGGCACAAGACACATGCAAGGTTTATGCCAAATATACCATAGGCCCAGAAATCATTTTGGACACACCCAATGGTACTCCTAACGGATGAGGCTCAAGTGGAAGCTTGATTCAGTCTGTTTGGAGATAGTGCTAATCTTGACGCAAGATAGGTGCACCGTTTGCACCGAACATACACAGGCTTAACAATTATTTTGGGCGCATCCAATGGAACTCCAAGGTGATATGGGTCATGTGGAATCTTATTTTAGTCCATTTGGAGTAATTGTTAGTGTTAGTGCAAGACAGTTGCACGGTTTGCACCAAATGTACCATAGGCTTAGAAATTACCTAGAAGTACCATCGAGTGCGTCCAAAATGAATTTTGAGCCTATGTTACGTTTGGTGCAAATCGTGCATGTATCTTGCACCGACACTAACATTGTCTCCAAACGAACCGAAACGAGATTGCACATGTCTCACATCAACTAGGAGTTCCATTGGGTGCGACCAAAATTATTTCTGAGCCTGTGGTACATTCAGCGCAAACTGTTCACCTATCTTGCATCAAGATTAGCACTATCTCCAAACGAATTGAATCGAGCTTCCACTTGAGCCTCGTCACCTAGGAGTACCATCGGGTGCTTCCAAAATAATTTTTGAGCCTATGGTTTGTTTGGCGGAAACTGTGCACATATCTAACACCGACACTAACATAGTCTCCAAACAGACCAAAAAGAGATTCCATATGACCCACATCACCTAGGAGTTCTATCGGATGCGTCCAAAACAATTTCTGAGCCTATGATACGTTTGGCGCAAACCGTGCACCTATCTTGCGTCAAGATTAGCACTATCTCCAAACGAATTAAATCGAGCTTCCACTTGAGCCTCGACACCTAGGAGTACTATTGGGTGTGTCCAAAATGATTTCTGAGTGTATGGTATGTTTGGCATAAATCGTGCACCTATCTTGCACTGACCCTAACAATGTCTTCAAATGGACCGAAACAAGATTCCACATGACCCACGTCACCAAGGAGTTCCATCCAGTGCATTCAAAATGATTTCTGAGCCTCTAGTACATTCAGCCCAAATCATGCACCTATCTTACATCAAGATTAGCACTATCTACAGACCGAATCGAGCTTCCACTTCAACCTCATCACCAAGGAGTACCATCGGGTGCATCCAAAAAGATTTCTGAGCCTCTGGTACATTTAGCGCAAACCATGCATCTATCTTGCACCGACACTAACACTGTCTTCAAACGCACCAAAACGAGATTCCACATCACCCACATCACCTAGGCGTTCCATCGGGTGCGTCCAAAATGATTTTTGAGCCTATGGTACGTTCGGTGCAAACCATGCACCTATCTTGCATCAAGATTAGCACTGTCTCCAAACAAAATGAATCGATCTTCCACTTGAGCCTCATCAGCAAGGAGCACCATCAGATGCGTCCAAAACAATTTATAAGCTTATGGTATGTTTGGCGCAAACCGTGCACCTATCTTGCACCAACACTAGCACTGTCTCCAAATGGACTGAAATGAGATTCCACATGACCCACGTCACCTAGGAGTTCCATCATGTGCGTCCAAAAAAATTTCTGAGCCTCTAGTATGTACGGCCAAAACTATGCACCTATCTTGCTCAAGATTAGCACTATCTCCAAACAGACTGAATCGAGCTTTTTCTCAAGCCTCATTACCTAGGAGTACCATCGGGTGCATCCAAAGCAATGAGGCTGAAGTGAAAGCTCGATTTAGTCCGTTTGAAGACTATGATAATGTTGACACAAGATAGGTGCTCGGTTTGCACCGAACGTACCATAGGTTCAGAAATAGTTTTGGATGCACCCGATGGAACTCCTTGGTGACGTGGGTCATGTGGATTCTCATTTTGGTCTGTTTGGAGATAGTGTTAGTGTCAGTGCAATATAGGTGTAGGGTTTGCGCAAAACATACCATAGGCTGAGAAATCATTTTGAACGTACCTGATGGTACCCCTAAGTGATGAGGCTAAAGTGAAAGCTTGATTTAGCCTATTTGGAGATAGTGCTAATCTTGACGTAAGATAGGTGCACAGATTACATCAAACATACCACAGGCTCAGAAATCATTTTGGACACACCCGATGAAACTCCTAGGTGACGTGGGTCCTATGGATTCTTGTTTCGGTCCATTTGGAGACAGTGTTAGTGTCAGTGCAAGATAGGGGCATGGTTTGCGCCAAACGTTCCATGGGCTCACAAATTGATTTGGACACACCGGATGATACTCCTACGTGATAAGGCTCAAGTGGAAGGTCGATTCAGTCCATTTGGAGGTAATGCTAATCTTGACGCAAGATAGATGCATGGTTTGTGCCGAATGTACCATAGGCTCAGAAATCATTTTGGACGCACCCAATGGAACTCCTAGGTGATGTGGCCATGAGGAATATCTTTTCGGTCCGTTTGGAGTAGTGCTAATCTTGACGTAAGATAGGTGCACGATTTGTGTCAAACATACCATAGGCTCAGAAATTGTTTTGGACACACTCGGTGTTACTCCAAGGTGACGAGGCTCAAGTGGAAGCTCGATTCAATTCGTTTGGAGATAGTGCTAATCTTGACGTAAGATAGGTGAACGGTTTGTGCTGAACATACCATAGGCTCAAAAATCATTTTGTGCACACCTGATGGAACAAATAGGTCACATGGGTCTTATAGAATCTCATTTCGGTCTGTTTGGAGATAGTGTTAGTGTCGGTGTAAGATAGGTGCACGATTTGCATGAAACATACCACAAGATCAGAAATTCTTTTGGATGCACCCGATGGTACTCCTAGGTAATGAGGCTCAAGTGGAAGCTCGATTCAGTATGTTTGTAGATAGTGCTAATTTTGACACAAAATAGGTGCTCGGTTTGCATCGAATGTACTAGAGGCTCAGAAATTGTTTGGACACACCCAATGGAACTCTTAGGTGACGTGGGTCTAGTGGAATCTCATTTTGGTCCGTTTGGAGACTGTTAGTGTTGGTGCAGGATTGGTGCACGGTTTGCGCCAAATGTAACATAGGCTCAGAAATCATTCTAGACACACCCGATGGTACTCCAAGGTGACGAGGCTCAAGTGGGAGCTCGATTCAGTCCATTTGGATATAGTGCTAATCTTGACGCAAGACTGGTGCACGGTTTGCTTTGGACATACCCTAGGATCACAAATCATTTTGGACACACCCGATGGAACTCCTTGTGGAATCTCGTTTCGGTCTGTTTGGAGACAGTGTTAGTGTCAGTGCAAGATAGGTGCACAGTTTATGGCGAACATACCATAGGCTTAGAAAATCATTTTGGATGCACTCAATGGTACTCCTAGGTGACCAGGCTCAAGTGGAAGCTTGACTTAGTCCATTTAGAGATGGTGCTAATGCTAATGCAAGATAGGTGTACGGTTTGCTTCGAATGAACACAGGCTCAGAAATCATTTTGGACGCACCCGATGGAACTCCTAGGTGACATGGGTCATGTGGAATCTCGGTCCATTTGGAGACAGTGTTAGTGTCGGTGCAAGATAGGTGCGTGGTTTATGCCAAACATATCATAGGCTCAAAAATCATTTTGGACGCACCTGATGGTACTCCTAGGTAATGAGGCTCAAGTGGAAGCTTGATTCAGTCCGTTTGGAGATAGTGCTAATCTTGATGCAAGATAGGCTCCTTGTTTGCACCGAACATACCACATGTTCAGAAATCATTTTGGATGCACCCGATGGAACTCCTAGGTGACGTGGGTTTCATGGAATCTCGTTTCGGTATGTTTGGAGATAGTGTTAGTGTCGGTGCAAGTAGGTGCACAGTTTGTGCCAAACATACCATAGGCTCAGAAATTGTTTTGGACGCACCCGATGGTACTCCTAGGTGATGATGCTCAAGTTGAAGCTTGATTTAGTTCATTTGGAGATAATGCTAATCTTGATGCAAGATAAGTGCGCGGTTTGCGCTAAACATGCCACATGCTCATAATCATTTTGGATGCACCCAATGGAACTCCTAGGTGTCATGGATCATGTGGATTCTAGTTTCAGTCCGTTTGGAGACAGTGTTAGTGTCGGTGCAAGATACATGCTTGATTTGCGTCAAACGTACCATAGGCTTAGAAATCGTTTTGCATGCACCCGATGGTGCTCCTAGGTAATGAGGCTCAAGTGGAAGCTCGATTAAGTCTATTTGGAGATAGTGCTAATCTTGAGGCAAGATAGTGCATGATTTGCACCGAACGTATCCTAGGCTCAGAAATCATTTTGGACACACCCGATGGAACTCCTAGGTGAAGTGGGTCTTGTGGAATCACATTTTGGTCTGTTTGGAGATAGTGTTAGTGTCGGTGTAAGGTAGGTGCATGGTTTGTGTCAAACATACCATAAGCTCAGAAATGGTTTTGGATGCACCCGGTGGTACTCCTACGTAATGAGGCTCAAATGAAAGCTCGACTCAGTCCGTTTGGAGATAGTGCTAATCTTGACGCAAGATAGGTGCCCAGTTTGCACCGAACGTACCATAGGCTCAGAAATCATTACGGACGCACCCGATGGAACTCTTAGGTGACGTGGGTCTTGTGGAATCTCGTTTCGGTCTGTTTGGAGACAGTTTTAGTGTCAGTGCAAGTAGGTGCACGGTTTGCGCCAAACATACCATAGGCTCAGAAATCATTTTGGACGCACCAGATGGTACTCCTAGGTGATGAGGCTCCGATGGAATCTTGATTTAGTTCATTTGGAGATAGTTCTATTCTTGACTTAAGATAGGTGCTTGGCTTGCACCGAACATACCATAGGCTTATAAATCATTTTTGACGCACCCAATGGAACTCCTAGGTGACATGGGTCTTCTGGAATCTCGTTTTGCTCCGTTAGGAGATAGTGTTAGTCTCGGTGCAGGATTGGTGCACGGTTTGCGCCAAGCATGCCATAGGCTTAGAAATCCTTCTAGACCCACCCGATGGTACTCCTAGGTGACAATTCTCAAGTGGAATCTTGATTTAGTCCGTTTGGAGATAGTGCTAATCTTGATGCAAGATAGGTGCATAGTTTCGGCCGACAGTACTAGAGGCTCAGAAATCATTTTGTGCACATCGGATGGAACTACTAGGTGACATTGGTCATGTGGAATCTAGTTTCAGTCAGTTTGAAGACAGAGTTAGTGCCGGTGCAAGATAGGTGCACGGTTTGCGCCAAACATAGCACAGGCTCACAAATCATTTTGGATGCACCTGAAGGTACTCTAAGGTGACGAGGCTCAAGTGGAAGCTTGATTCAGTCCATTTGGAGATAGTGCTAATCTTGATACAAGATAGGTGCACGGTTTGCGCTAAACCTACCATAGCCTCAGAAAATTGTGTAGGACGCACTTGATGGAACTCCAAGGTGACGTGGGTCATGTGGAATCTCATTTAGGTCAGTTTGGAGACAATGTTAGTGTCGGTGTAAGATAGGTGCACAATTTGCACCAAACATACCATAGGCTCAGAAATCATTTTGGACGCCCCCGATGGTACTCCTAGGTAAGGTGACGAGGCTCAAGTGGAAGCTCAATTTAGTCCATTTGGAGATAGTGCAAATCTTTATGCAAGGTAGGTGCATGGTCTGCGCTGAATGTACCACAACCATAGAAATTGTGTAGGACCACTCGATGGAACTCCAAGGTGACCTAGGTCATGTGGAATCTTATTTTGGTCTGTTTGGACATAGTGTTAATGTCGGTGCAACATAGGTGTATGGTTTGTGGAAACAAACTGTAGGCTCAGAAATAATTTTGGACGCACTCGATGGTACTCCTAGGTGTTGAGGGTCAAGTGGAAGCTTGATTCAGTTTATTTGGAGATAGTGCTAAATTCAATGCAAGATAGGTGCATGGTTTGCGTCGAACGTACCATAGGCTCAGAAATTATTTTGGACACACCCAATGGAAGTGCTATGTGAAGTGGGTCTTATGGAATCTCATTTTGGTTAGTTTGGAGATAGTGTTAGTGTCGGTGCAAGATAGGTGTATGGTTTACGCCGAACGTACCATAGGCTCAGAAATTGTTTGGGACGCCCTTGATGGTACTGCTAGGTGACAAGGCTCAAGTGGAAGCTTGACTCGATTCGTTTGGAGATGGTGCTAACGTTGATGCAAGATAGGTGCAAGGTTTGTGCCGAACGTACCATAGGCTCGGAAATTATTTTGGACACACCCGATGGAACTCCTAGGTGACATGGGTCATATGCAATCTTGGTCCATTTGGAGACAGTGTTAGTGTCTGTGCAAGATAGGTGCATGGTTTGCGCTAAACGTACCATAGGCTTAGAAATCATTTTGGGCTCACTCGATGGTACTCCTCGGTAATGAGGCTCGAGTGAAAGCTCGATTCAGCCCGTTTAGAGATAGTGCTAATCTTGATGCAAGATAGGTGCTCAGTTTGCACCGAATGTACCACAGGCTCAAAAATCATTTTTGATGCACCAGATGGAACTCCAAAGTCATGTGGGTCTTGTGGAATCTCATTTTGGTTCGTTTGGAGACACTGTTAGTGTCGGTGCAGGATTGGTGCACGGTTTGTGCCAAATGTACCAAAGGCTCTTAAATCGTTCTGGACACACCCAATGGTACTCCTAGGTGACAAGGCTCAAGTGCAATATTGATTTAGTCCGTTTATCCTTGAGGCAAGATAGGTGCACGGTTTAGGTCGAGCTTGCTAGAGTCTTGGAAATCATTTTGTACACACCGGATGGAACTACTAAGTGACGTGGGTCATGTGGAATCTCATTTCAAGTAGTTTGAAGATAGTGTTTATGTCAGTGGAATATAGGTGCACGGTTTGCGCCAAATGTACCATAGCTCCGAAATCATTTTGGATGCACCTGATGGTACTCCTAGGTGATGAGTCTCAAGTGGAAACTCGATTTAGTCTATTTAGAGATAGTGCTAATCTTGACGCAAGATAGGTGCACAGTTTGCGCAGAACCTACCATGGCCTCAGAAATTGTGTAGGACGCACCCGGTGGAACTCCAAGGTGTTCTGGGTCATGTGAAATCTTGTTTTGGTCAGTTTGTAGACAGTGTTAGTGTCGGTGCAAGATAGGTGCACGGTTTGTGCTAAACATGCCATAGGCTTAGAAATCATTTTGGACGCACCCTATGGTACTCCTAGGTGATGAGGCTCAAGTGGAAGCTTGATTCAGTTTGTTTGGAGATAGTGCTAATCTTGACGCAAGATAAGTGCACGATTTGTGTCGAGCGTACCATAGGCTCAGAAATTGTTTTGGACGCATCCGGTGGTACTCTTAGGTGACGTAGCTCAAGTGGAAGCTCGATTCAGTTTGTTTGGAGATAGTACAAATCTTGACGCAAGATAAGTGAATGGTTTGCGCCAAACATAGCATAGGCTCATAAATCATTTTGGACGCAACCAATGGAACTCCTAGGTGATGAGGCTCAAGTGGAAGCTTGATTCAATTTGATTGGAGATAGTGCTAATCCTGACACAAGATAGGTGTACAGTTTGCGCCGAACGTACAATAGGCTCAACAATTGTTTTGGATGCACCGGATGGAACTACTAGGTGACATGGGTCATGTGGAATCTCATTTTGGTCCGTTTGGAGATAGTTAGTGTCAGTGCAAGATAGGTGCACGGTTCGAGCCAAACATACCATAGGTTCAAAAATCATTTTGGATGCACCTGGTGGTACTCCTAGATGACAAGGCTCAAGTGGAAGCTCGATTCAGTTCGTTTGGAGATAATGCTAAGCTTGACGCAAGATAGGAGCATGGTTTGAGCCAACGTACCACTGGCTCAAAAATTATTTTGGACGCACCCGATGGAACTCCTAGGTGACGTGGGTCATGTGGAATCTCGTTTCGGTCCGTTTGGATACAGTGTTAGTGTTGGAGCAAGATAGGTGCACGGTTTGCGCCAAACATACCATAGGCTTAGAAATCATTTTGGACATAGCTGATGGTACTCCTAAGTGATGTGGCTCAAGTGGAAGCTCGATTCAGTCCATTTGGCGATATTGCTAATCTTGACGTAAGATAGGTGCATGGTTTATACCGAATGTACCACAGGCTTAGAAATCATTTTGGATGCACCCAGTGGAACTTCTAGGTGACGTGGGCCATATGGAATCTCATTTTGGTCCGTTTGGAGACAGTGTTAGTGTTGGTGCAAGATTGGAGCCCGGTTTGCGCCAAACGTACGATAGGCTCAGAAATCGTTCTAAACACACCCGATGGTACTCCTATATCATGAGGCTCAAGTGGAAGCTCAATTCAGTCCGTTTGGAGATAATGCTAATCTTGACGCAAGATAGGTGTACCGTTTGGGTCAACCGTATAGAGGCTCAAAAATCATTTTGTACGCACCAGATGGAACTATTAGGTGACATGGGTCATGTGGAATCTCTTTTTGGTTCATTGGGAGACAGTGTTAATGTCGGTGTTAGATAGGTGTACGTTTTGTGTTAAACATAGCATAGGCTCAGAAATCATTTTGGACACACCCGGTGGTACTCATAGGTGACGCGGCTCAAGTGGAAGCTCAATTCAGTTCGTTTGGAGATAATGCTAATCATGACGCAAGACATGTGAATAGTTTGCGCTGAACGTACCACTGGCTCATAAATCGTTTTGGACACACCCGATGGTACTCCTAGGTGACGAGGCTCAAGTGGAAGCTCAATTAGGTTCGTTTGGAGTAGTGCTAATCTTGACGGAAGATAGGTGCATGGTTTGTGCTGAATGTACCATAGGCTAAAAAATCATTTTGGACGCACCCAATAGAACTCCTAGGTGGTGTGGGTCATGTGGAATCTCATTTTGGTCTGTTTGGAGACAGTGCTAGTGTCGATGCAAGATAGGTGCATGTTTTGAGCCAAGTGTACCAAATGCTCAGAAAATCGTTTTGGACACAACTGATGGTGTAACAGAACCGACCAAATTATAAGAGCACAAGTACAAAAACAAGCACCGAAGCGCTCAAATTTTCGAACTTGAGCCCATATAATCCCGGTAGTCAATCGAAATCACGAAGGATTTCAAACCAAACTGCTTACAACCAGGATCGCATCATTCAACATACAACATCATACGTTACATTTCACAAATAGTGCTGAAATAAGTTTACACAAACGGAGTAGCAATTATTACAAACCAAGTTTGAAAGTAGCGGAAGCATAACACACACTAGTTCATTAAATACTGCCAGTCTGGATGATCGATAACCCGCAAAAGCATGAGGAAAGTACATAAAGATGATCACGCCCAAGTGATCTAGTGATCATCACCCGCAGGGTGGAGACACGTCTTGCAGAATCCCTGATAAAGCATGTCATCTGCAACAGGAGGGAATAAACCCTGAGTACTGGAATGTACTCAGCTAGACTTACCCGTCGAAAACCAGAAATAAAGTGACACCAAGGATTATGCAAGGCTTACACAAGAGGCTAGCTGACATAACATTTTGCATAAAGGCATAAGTAATTGAAACTCTTATAACCTGTACTAGCAGTTATTTTTAGCATTTACCTGTCATCTATCTTAGCACCTGTACTAAACATACACTCGATTATAATCAAACAACAAGATTATTATATCCATAGCAGGTATATCATTATGGCAACATTGTATCATTCCCTTAACCACCAGTTCATTTAATGAGTTCTACGTTGCCGCTGCTCAAGTCAAGTGCTCACTAACCGGGAGCGACGGCGATTCGAATCGAATTCCTATCCAGCTGGAGGGGTATTTCTAACACTCACCGCGCAGGCCCCTGCCAGGGTCGCACAAGCCACCTTTTCATATGATTCAGGAATCGCGGGTCCGAATGATGTCGCGACCCCAAGGGCGACACTCTGCCAGGTGATAGGGACTCTAACCCCCCCTTGGTCTCACGCCAATGTCCCCAAGCACATCCTTTCTCTCCTCCAAGAAGCAACCTACCATTCGATTCCCGGCCTGAACCACATTACTCGGCTTCGCGGTCGGAACGACTTATCCGGCCAACTAAGTGTTAGACTGCGTTCAACATGACTCAAGGACGTACAGCGAATCGGTCCTTAAACGACTCAGGCGGGCATAGCTCCACACCCAAGACGTGAAGTGTCTTGCGGCTGTACTATCGAACTCCCGCCCGGTCTCAATTTCAGTTTTAAGCATGGTTCCATCCATGATAGCCATAAAGCCACTCGTGACTCCTTCCTACATCTCGCGGATGACCGGAAATCACCCGACTTCTACCGTACTAAGCAGGGCTAAGCATTGACACGTGCCTAAACCTAATATAGGATTAAGTACGATATCTGGACAAGGACAGGTATAATGCAACAAGTGTTTTCATATAACTCCTACAACTTAATGCAGTAAACAATTAAAAGTACTCAAGATATATTTATAAAACGATGGGTTCAGCATGCACCGGGGCTTGCCTTTCAGAAAAGTTGAAGGCCGGTGGTCAGGGCACTCAGGAAGGTCGTCTGCGGGCACTCCTTCGCCTGCTGGATCCTCGGGCTCCTGCTGCTCCTGGTCCTCCTCCGGAATCACAGGCTCGAATTCGAGGAGAGTTACCCCCTCCGGTACACCTATTGCATGAATGCACAATAAATACAATGGATGCATAAATGGGTGCAACATGCTCGGAATGAAATGCATTTCAGAAATAAAAACAATAATCTAATCAAGTTACTTTATTAGTACGTGCAAATCTCTTCTCCGGTGGAGAAGTACTTACCTAAGCTACTTAACCTAAGATAAAGTTGCTCATCCTCAGTTAAGGCCCTAACACCTAACAATTACAAAAGTAGCATGTCTTAGGATATCTCACCATAACAATCAGCAAAACACCACAGTAAGCATTCTGGACAGCAGCTACTTGTTTTTATCACAACTGGAGATTTATAATTCCAAAAGATATGATCTAAGACAATCTGGAAAGCCTAAGAAATGTACTACAATTCATTTTCAGACCTCAACTCCAAACTCCTAAGTTTTCCATGTCAAACTTCACAAGTTCCAGAATCTGTCCTCTCCAAAACAGAGAGTAGCAGATTTTGAACTGCCAATTTAAACAACAGTAACTCTCAAACTACTAAGCCAAATGCTTCCAAATTTTAACACAAGCTAGTTCATCAAGTTTACTCCAACTTTGGTATTTACAGGTTGTCCAGCAACCAATTTTATCAAAGCCAAATTTAGAATTACTACTTAGCTGTCCAGAAAACCTAAATCACAAAGGTTAAATATTTATTGATGTGGCAAACATTCTCTAAAACCAAACTCATGCTACTACAAGTTCACAAATATCACAAAGACACCAGAAAGTAAGGTGTGCCCACCTAGAACATTTATTTAAACCCATTTCTTAATTTACTTAAGTAATTAAGTGGAATTTTAAACATATATGTAGACTGCTCCCAAAATTCTACAAAAATTACAGAGGACTCTTTGACCCAAAAAGAGACTGCTGTAAAAATTTGAACTAAATTTATTCACAGGAACTCCCTACACAAAATTCACAAGCTAATAAGGCTGATTTTTGTATAAATAAGAAACCCTATTGAAAAGTGTCAAACAACAGATTTCATATTTTTCTTAGACACTTTAAGATACCAAGACATTCTCCAAAAATTTATAAGAACATTGCACATGTAGAAAAATTACTAAAATTCCTTTAAGCATTTCCTAAAATAACAAGATAGCATTATAACTTGAAAAGTACTTAAGCACTGATGCCCAAATTTTTACCAGAGCTAGGACTAGCATAGAGTAACCTACCCATCAAATTTTATGATTTATGGAACACTACAGCTCAAGTTATACATTTAACAAATTTGCATGCATTCCAAAACACATTTAAAGGATCTATTAAATTCTCCTAAAAATTAAACATCACATTCTAGATTTATATTTTTCTAAAATACTACACATCATGTGGACCCTAATAAAATTTATCTCATGATTTTTGGATCATTAAAACCCTAGATCTATATTTTTCCAACTTGTACAAAAATCAGTGACAAAATAATAAAAATGAATTTCGTTTCAGATGAACTGGGCCGGCCCGGAAAACTCGGCCCACACTCGCGCGCGCGCGGCCCGCTCAGCGCTCCCGCCCGCGCGCGACACTGACAGGCGGGCCCCCGCGGTCAGCGACCGGAGACCGGGGAGGCGGAGACCCGCGAGCTCCGACGAGCTCGAGCTCGCCGGAGAAGGGCTCGCTCGGCCAATCGGACACCGCCTCGTGTTCTCCGTCACCCGGTGCGTCGATTGGTGCTCGTGGAACGGATGGGGATGGGGTGGAAGGGGCTTGTCACCGCGAGCGGCGGCCGGTGATGTCCGGTGGCGGCGCACCGTCGCCGGTGAGGATACACGGTGCGGTCTAGGCTCGGTACGAGCTTCACCGAAGCTAGGCGGATCCATTTTGCTAGGAAGGGAGGGTGGAGAGAGACCCGAAGCACCCCGACCACGGTGAGGTCCCATGGCGGGCTCCGGCGACCTCTCGGAGGCGGGGAAGAAAGCAATGCGGCTCACCTTGAGTCAATTTGCTGGCTTCGGTGGGTCAGGGAGATGGAGGGTGGTGAGGCGGAGGGAGTGGCGAGGTCTGGTGGACTGCGATGCGGTGGTGAGCGGGCACGAGCTCGCCAGAGAGGGGCGGCAATGGCGGCTCAGTTTTCTTTGTGTCGAAGCCAAATGAGGGAGGGAGAGGAACTGGGGCAGCTCTAGTGTGGCGTGGCGACCTTGTAGGTTCGGTGGACTGACCAGTGGGACCACGGCCGGCGCATGGCCGCCACCGAGCCCCCACGCGTCGCCGCGGCCCTGCCTCCGGTCGGCCACGACAGACAACGAAGTCGGGTTCGACTGAATGAAGACTGTCATTCGATGACTGACAGCGTGATTTCAACGAAGAATATCTCCTAAACCAGCTCGAGTTAGTCGAAGATGATTACACCAATTTTGTAGAGCTACATGAGGTCTACAAGTTTGTCAATTGGAGTTTGGGCTGGTTCGGCCTAGATTTGAAACTACAGAGCTCCAAAGTGGTGCTTGATGAAACTGAAACTTAGTTTCAGTCACTATGCCGACTGAAACCCTAACTTCAAGACATTATATCTCCTAAACTATTGAGAACCAGGTGATGATGATATTGACAAAGTTGTAGAGCTATGTGTGGACAACAACTTTGTCAATTGGCTCAAAGACTGGTTTGGCCTAGTTGGTGAGTTACAAGTTGCTAAAGTGAGGTACAGTGAAACTGAAAAGTCCAATTTCCAGACTTAGAATTTTTCTAAGTGTTGATTCCCACTCAAGCTGACTTGTGGGCCATTTTTGAGCATGCTCCGGTCATTTTCATGAGATGGCCACATTAGAACTTTTGTTCCTCATGAAATTCTCTACAACTTTGCTTAAGGGTGCTCTTCCATGCAAGGTCTCTAAATTAGACTCTTTAATTGGTCAAACTAGGGCCTTCTAGGGTCAAAGGGTGGTCAAACTTCTCTTGGAGGGCAATTTAGTAATTTTGGTCAACATGAACCTTGTTCCAAATGTTACCCTAAGTATAACTAAGGTGTTGAAGGTCATGATTGGCTACCTTACCTTTTTGTTACACCAACTATCAAGTACTTCATGAAATAAATCAAACAAACCCTAAAATAATCACATGTGTTGCATCACATAAAATAACAAACATGAATGATGCATGCTTATGCCTATGCCATGCAAATGCAATGCAATTAAGGACTAAACACTTGAAGTGTTACAGCCCTCCCCCCTTATAAAAATCTCGTCCCGAGATTTGGAAAGCGTACCATTTTTCATAGAATTCTTTATAACCATCCCGCAAATAATCCTCCCGTTCCCACGTAGCATCACTCTCACTTCCCTGATTACTCCACATCACTTTGTACCACTTAACCACTTTACTTCTAGTTACTCGTTCCTGAGTATCGATCACTCGGACTGGCTTTTCTTCATAGGTTAGGTCGGATTCCAGCCTGATATCACCTAAAGGAACTTGTTCCTCAGGAACTCGAAGACACTTTTTAAGCTGAGATACATGGAAGACGTTGAATATGGCACTCATTTCAGGAGGCAACTGGATTTTGTATGCAACAGCTCCACTCTTGCCTATGATCTGGAAAGGACCCACGTATCTTGGTGCAAGTTTCCGCTTAACACCAAAACGTTGGACACTCTTCATTGGAGAAACTTTCAAATAAACGAAGTCTCTAACTTCAAATTCGAGTGGTTTTCTACGACGATCCGCATAGCTTTTCTGTCTCGCTTGTGCTGCAGCCATGTGTTTCTGGATGGTACGGACTTGTTCCTCGGCTTCCTGGACAAAATCAATGCCATAATACCTTCTTTCCCCAGCTTCTACCCAGTTTAGTGGAGTTCGACACTTTCGACCGTACAAAGCTTCGAATGGGGCCATCTTAATACTCTCTTGATAACTGTTATTGTACGAGAATTCGGCTAAAGGTAACCATTTTTCCCAAGAACCCTTGGATGAAATGACGCATGCTCGCAACAGATCTTCCAAGATTTGGTTAACTCGTTCTGTCTGTCCCGATGTCTGGGGGTGATAAGCAGAGCTTCTCACTAACTTGGTTCCCAGAAGGTGATGCAAATGCTCCCAAAAGCGAGCAGTGAACTGGGGACCACGATCAGAAACGATAGTACGAGGTATCCCATGAAGCCGGACTATCTGATTGAAGTACAACTCAGCATAGTCAGTGGGACGATAGTCCACTCTCACTGGGATGAAGTGAGCTGATTTGGTCAAACGATCAACAATTACCCAAATAGAGTTATGATTTTTGACAGTAGGAGGAAGTCCGACAATGAAATCCATACTTATCTCTTCCCATTTCCAGCCTGGAATGGAAAGTGGCTGAAGTAGCCCAGCTTTCATGTGCACAGCTTTAACTCTGCAACAGGTGTCACATCTAGCAACATATGCAGCTATCTCTTTCCGCATCTTGGTCCACCAATAAAGTGGCTTCAAATCATAATACATCTTATTGCTGCCAGGATGGATGGACAACTTAGAGGAGTGTGCTTCAGACATAATATCATTTCGAAGCTCTCGGTCCTTAGGCACAACTAACCTATCCTTGAACCATAGTACACCCTCTTCATCTATCCTGAACTGTGTAGTTTCTTGCTCTTTCATCTTACGCTTGATGTGGAATATACCAGTGTCAGTCTTTTGGAGCTCAATAATTCTGCTTTTGAGAGTACAACTGACAGTGATGTTGTACAAGACTGCTGGATGTAGAAGGCGAGATCGGTGAAAATCAGTTTCAACTAAGGAATGGCAATGAGACTTACGGCTTAAAGCATCCGCAACTACATTTGCCTTTCCTGGATGATAGTGCACTTGAAGGTTATAATCTTTAATCAACTCGAGCCATCTTCTTTGACGCATATTTAACTCGGGTTGGGTGAAGATGTATTTGAGGCTTTTATGGTCTGTGTAGATATTGCAGACATTTCCCAGCAGATAATGCCGCCATACTTTCAAAGCATGAACAACTGCAGCCAGTTCTAAGTCATGCGTTGGATAATTCACCTCATGCTTCCGAAGTTGCCACGAAGTATATGCAATTACTCGGCCTTCCTGCATCAACACACCTCCCAAACCTATGCCTGAGGCATCACAATAAACATCAAATGGTTTCTCGATATCCGGTTGTGCCAAAACCGGAGCTGAGGTCAGGAGGGTTCGCAGTTGGTGAAAAGCCGCATCACACTCAGGAGTCCAGACAAACCTGGTGTCTTTTTGCAGCAACCGAGTCATTGGCTTGGCTATTTTGGAGAAATCCGGGATGAAGCGACGATAATAGCCAGCCAAACCGAGAAAACTTCGGACCTCGTGAACCGAGATAGGAGCCTTCCAGTTCAGTACTTCCTGTACCTTGGCGGGGTCCACCATAATTCCTCCATCGGACAACACATGCCCAAGGAAAGGTACTTCACGAAGCCAGAATTCGCACTTACTGAACTTTGCATATAGTTGATGTTCACGCAGTCTTGTGAGGACTATACGCAGATGTTCAGCGTGATCCTCCTCATTCACAGAATATACCAAGATGTCATCAATAAATACCACCACAAACTTGTCCAATTCAGGCATAAACACCGAATTCATCAAGTACATGAAGTGTGCGGGGGCATTTGTCAAGCCGAAAGACATAACAAGATACTCATAAAGACCGTATCTGGTAGAAAAGGCTGTCTTTGGAACATCTTCCGGGCGAATTTTAATTTGATGGTAGCCCGATCTTAGATCGATCTTGGAGAAGACTTTAGCCTTGGACAACTGATCGAACAAGATGTCGATACGCGGTAGAGGGTACTTATTTTTGACAGTGACTGCATTGAGAGGTCTATAATCTACGCACATCCGCAACGACTGATCCTTCTTCTTTACAAAGATAGCAGGACATCCCCACGGCGATGAGCTAGGACGAATCAACCCTTTCTTCAAAAGTTCATTCAATTGCACCTTAAGTTCAGCTAGTTCATTTGGAGGCATCCTATAGGGTCTCCTAGAGATGGGTGCGGTGCCAGGCAACAACTCGATTTTAAACTCCACATCCCGATCCGGAGGGAGTCCCGGCAAATCATCGGGAAAAACGTCCGGAAATTCATTCACTACGGAAATTTCAGCCAACGCCTTTGCTTGCACAGCATGAATTTCCCCCGACAATTCAACCTTTCTGGGAAGTTGTACTAGAAAACCTTTTTGATCTGTAGGATCTCTGAGCATAACTACCCGAGCGGATGTGTCAATGAGTACCCCATTCTGACTCATCCAATTCATGCCCAAGATAACATCTATGTCTAAACCAGGTAAAACCAATAGGGCAAGCGAATAACTTCGCCCTTCTATCTCAAACTCAAGGTTCCCCACTACTTTGTTTGTGGAAATATTCCCACTTGCAGCACTAATACAATAACCCACACCTTCAACAGTATGCAACTTGTGTGCAAATTTGGATGCAAACTTAGGACTGATAAAGGAATGCGAAGCACCTAAATCAAAAAGTACCACTGCGGGGTGTTGGTCAACTAGAAACTTACCAGCGGTGACCACCTCACCAGATGGAATTTCCTCAATGCTGTTATAATGGGCGTGACCTTGACGGCCACCTTGGTTGACATTCTTCTTGGGGTAAGGACAATTCCTGGACCAATGGCCTGGCTTGTTGCAGTTCCAGCAAGGCATATTGCTAGGAGGAACACTAGAGCTGCTCTGTCCAGAAGTCCCCTTTGGCAGAGATACGGTATAAGCCTTACGGAACCCTGTTTTTGCAGCAGGCTTCTTCTGCGGCGGACGGAACTTTGTATTCTGAGCAGGTGGGCGAGGGGAAGACCTCGGTGCCGCTGAGGCCCTTGACTGAGAAGCACTTGCCTCAAGGGCCCTTTTACGGCTCTTAGAGGCAGAATAAATAGTATTGTTGTTCTCCTGGGTCAAAGCATCGCTGATGAAATCATTGAAAGTAGTACATTTGCTAGTGCCCATTGTTTTCATCAGTTTTGGGCCGAGGCCCCTTTTGAAGCTAGCAATCTTTTTGGCATCGGTATCCACAAACTCAGTGGCATACCTCGCCAGGTTGTTGAAGGACTGCAAGTATTCAGTCAGGCTTTTGTTTCCTTGCGACAGCCTCATAAACTCTGTGTGCTTGATTGCCATAAGACCGGGAGGGATATAATTTCCCCGGAATGCCGCCTTAAACTGATCCCAAGCAATCGGGACATTGGCAGGCAGTGTGGAACGATAGTGGCTCCACCAAATACCCGCTGGACCATGCAACTGGTGAGAAGCATATTCAGTCTTTAACTCATCAGTCAGGCGAAGCAGACGAAACTTTTGCTCAATAGTATTTAACCACTCATCAGCTTGCAGTGGTTCTTCCGCTTCCTTGAAGAGCGGGGGCTTAGTATCCAGAAAGTCCTTGAAATCACTGTATTGATTGGGTTCTGGGCCCTGGCGGCCAGGACGAGCCTCCCTGTTAGCCAGCTGACGCATAGCATCCGCCAACATGCGCTGCCCTTCGACCACTGTCTGCATCAATTCGGCCGGAGTAGGTGGTGGCGGAGGGGGTGGCTGTTCCTCATCCTCATTGCCACGACCCCGACGAAGATTGTACGACATCTGCAAAATGCATAGCCAATGAGCACTGACGATGTGGGAAACTTGTAGATGAATTATTGTAAATATGTCAAACTGACTTCATGAAATAGACTTCTCATAATAATTAAGGCACAATAATTCACCACAACCGCACAATCCATTCAAGCGCATCATTTGACGAGATCATACTTGGTAATCCAACAAGATGCTCTTTGATGAAGGCTTACTCGCAGGGAGCACACGGTTACCGGACCGTTTACGTTGCTATCTACGTGATTTTTGACCTTTTGCACGGTACTTGGATTCGATCTCAAGATTTTTAGTTGACTGTGAAAGGCTACTTCAAACTGACCACAAAGAGACTTCTCAATGAAGAGTTCCATGGTGGATCATGACTAGCCACCTCGATACCTGCGCGTGCCAAGCAGCACAGCCTTATGTCGCGCGCCATAGGAGGCTCTCGGTTTCGTCGCGGCACCGAAGGGTGCTAACCGTGACACCATCATCGAACGCAACATAATAAGACATCAAGTTGTGATCGAAATTAATAGGTTCAAACTACATTCAGGAAACATACGGTTCAACCTTACATCCCAAGTCAAGTTATTACAAGGCCTCACTCCTTCACAGGGAGGGCACAAAAGACGATCCTAACATTATAGGCACGTGATGACTACTCTAAGCATCATCCTCCGAGTCAGTGTCAAGGATCTCCCCGCCGTCCCCATCACTGACAGGCTCTAACTCCTCGTCTTCTTCTTCTTCTGGCTCTTCCTCTGGTGCTTCTGCCGGTGGGGCATCCTGTGGTCCATCAACCTCTACTTCATCATCATCCTCAGCCATGAAGATTCCCGAACCCATGTCCTCATCGACGTTGTTGTTTCGAGGCAGCAGGGGATTAAGCTCGTTATTCAGGCGATGCACTTCTTCATGAAGATTATCATTGTATTCTTCAGCGTTCTCCAACTGTTGCTCGAGCTCAAACTGGCGAGCTCTCAGAACGTTCTCCTCGTGCCAGGCTTCATCCCTCTGTTCCATCACACGGACCAACATGCGTTGACAGTTGCGATTTGCCACTGTCAACCTCTGGACTGCAAGCGTTTCTTGATCACGATCATGAATCACTTGTTCCAGTTGTTGCCGTGCTGCATCCCTAGCAGTAGTCACCTCTGCCAGCTCTGCCCTCAGCCTTTCCACCTCAGTAGGCTCAGGGCGGGGCTCACGTGGAGCGAGCTGGTGACGCGGTGCCCTGCCCCCAGTGGACTTACGAGCGGTCCTCTTGGTACGTGCCATCTGTAGCAACAAGATAAGATACGACTTAAAGTGAGGATCATTTAGGGGATACGAAATTTACTTTAGTCGGGAGTACAGAAATTTTTAAGGAGGGAGTAAATGATATGTATGATATAATTAAACATGATGCATGCACGTTTCGTACGTCCTCTCACCTTAGTAGAAACCTAGAGTTCTAACGCTAGGCGGTGGCATACATACGTTCTCTCATATAAGCGAAACTATCGGTCTACTCGTTACGCTGTTAGTGTACCTGCAGAAAATTTCATTGCAGCCCAACAATTCCCAATATAAGCACACAAGAAAGCAGTAATTTAAATACTTTCCATATATACATCCCCAAATGTATATACTTCAGTATCAAGCTACCCGATATAAAGGTTCCCACAATTAAGTGCTTTTACATAGTTACATGGTTTAAACATGTAAAGATGTAAGTCACCACAACTACTCTCCCCTAGACCGCCGGTTGGACGATCATGCTCTCACAACTCACACTTACCAGAGCGTCGAGGTAATTGATCCATACATTACCACCCAAGTGGATGGCATCCATACAATTTCACGCCGTATGGACGACGAAATAAAAACAAACAAGGCCCCCAAGTTAGTCTTTATAATAAGCCACCTAAGAGTCCTTATTTGGGCTAAGGGATGTGATCACTGGCATACCTAAAAAAATAATTTTTAGTGTTTTAACCCTTTTTCATAATCAAATATTTTTGTTTTTAAATACTCATATGATGTGTTTAATGTTGAATTATGCTCCGGTACCAGCTGTAACAGAACCGACCAAATTATAAGAGCACAAGTACAAAAACAAGCACCGAAGCGCTCAAATTTTCGAACTTGAGCCCATATAATCCCGGTAGTCAATCGAAATCACGAAGGATTTCAAACCAAACTGCTTACAACCAGGATCGCATCATTCAACATACAACATCATACGTTACATTTCACAAATAGTGCTGAAATAAGTTTACACAAACGGAGTAGCAATTATTACAAACCAAGTTTGAAAGTAGCGGAAGCATAACACACACTAGTTCATTAAATACTGCCAGTCTGGATGATCGATAACCCGCAAAAGCATGAGGAAAGTACATAAAGATGATCACGCCCAAGTGATCTAGTGATCATCACCCGCAGGGTGGAGACACGTCTTGCAGAATCCCTGATAAAGCATGTCATCTGCAACAGGAGGGAATAAACCCTGAGTACTGGAATGTACTCAGCTAGACTTACCCGTCGAAAACCAGAAATAAAGTGACACCAAGGATTATGCAAGGCTTACACAAGAGGCTAGCTGACATAACATTTTGCATAAAGGCATAAGTAATTGAAACTCTTATAACCTGTACTAGCAGTTATTTTTAGCATTTACCTGTCATCTATCTTAGCACCTGTACTAAACATACACTCGATTATAATCAAACAACAAGATTATTATATCCATAGCAGGTATATCATTATGGCAACATTGTATCATTCCCTTAACCACCAGTTCATTTAATGAGTTCTACGTTGCCGCTGCTCAAGTCAAGTGCTCACTAACCGGGAGCGACGGCGATTCGAATCGAATTCCTATCCAGCTGGAGGGGTATTTCTAACACTCACCGCGCAGGCCCCTGCCAGGGTCGCACAAGCCACCTTTTCATATGATTCAGGAATCGCGGGTCCGAATGATGTCGCGACCCCAAGGGCGACACTCTGCCAGGTGATAGGGACTCTAACCCCCCCTTGGTCTCACGCCAATGTCCCCAAGCACATCCTTTCTCTCCTCCAAGAAGCAACCTACCATTCGATTCCCGGCCTGAACCACATTACTCGGCTTCGCGGTCGGAACGACTTATCCGGCCAACTAAGTGTTAGACTGCGTTCAACATGACTCAAGGACGTACAGCGAATCGGTCCTTAAACGACTCAGGCGGGCATAGCTCCACACCCAAGACGTGAAGTGTCTTGCGGCTGTACTATCGAACTCCCGCCCGGTCTCAATTTCAGTTTTAAGCATGGTTCCATCCATGATAGCCATAAAGCCACTCGTGACTCCTTCCTACATCTCGCGGATGACCGGAAATCACCCGACTTCTACCGTACTAAGCAGGGCTAAGCATTGACACGTGCCTAAACCTAATATAGGATTAAGTACGATATCTGGACAAGGACAGGTATAATGCAACAAGTGTTTTCATATAACTCCTACAACTTAATGCAGTAAACAATTAAAAGTACTCAAGATATATTTATAAAACGATGGGTTCAGCATGCACCGGGGCTTGCCTTTCAGAAAAGTTGAAGGCCGGTGGTCAGGGCACTCAGGAAGGTCGTCTGCGGGCACTCCTTCGCTTGCTGGATCCTCGGGCTCCTGCTGCTCCTGGTCCTCCTCCGGAATCACAGGCTCGAATTCGAGGAGAGTTACCCCCTCCGGTACACCTATTGCATGAATGCACAATAAATACAATGGATGCATAAATGGGTGCAACATGCTCGGAATGAAATGCATTTCAGAAATAAAAACAATAATCTAATCAAGTTACTTTATTAGTACGTGCAAATCTCTTCTCCGGTGGAGAAGTACTTACCTAAGCTACTTAACCTAAGATAAAGTTGCTCATCCTCAGTTAAGGCCCTAACACCTAACAATTACAAAAGTAGCATGTCTTAGGATATCTCACCATAACAATCAGCAAAACACCACAGTAAGCATTCTGGACAGCAGCTACTTGTTTTTATCACAACTGGAGATTTATAATTCCAAAAGATATGATCTAAGACAATCTGGAAAGCCTAAGAAATGTACTACAATTCATTTTCAGACCTCAACTCCAAACTCCTAAGTTTTCCATGTCAAACTTCACAAGTTCCAGAATCTGTCCTCTCCAAAACAGAGAGTAGCAGATTTTGAACTGCCAATTTAAACAACAGTAACTCTCAAACTACTAAGCCAAATGCTTCCAAATTTTAACACAAGCTAGTTCATCAAGTTTACTCCAACTTTGGTATTTACAGGTTGTCCAGCAACCAATTTTATCAAAGCCAAATTTAGAATTACTACTTAGCTGTCCAGAAAACCTAAATCACAAAGGTTAAATATTTATTGATGTGGCAAACATTCTCTAAAACCAAACTCATGCTACTACAAGTTCACAAATATCACAAAGACACCAGAAAGTAAGGTGTGCCCACCTAGAACATTTATTTAAACCCATTTCTTAATTTACTTAAGTAATTAAGTGGAATTTTAAACATATATGTAGACTGCTCCCAAAATTCTACAAAAATTACAGAGGACTCTTTGACCCAAAAAGAGACTGCTGTAAAAATTTGAACTAAATTTATTCACAGGAACTCCCTACACAAAATTCACAAGCTAATAAGGCTGATTTTTGTATAAATAAGAAACCCTATTGAAAAGTGTCAAACAACAGATTTCATATTTTTCTTAGACACTTTAAGATACCAAGACATTCTCCAAAAATTTATAAGAACATTGCACATGTAGAAAAATTACTAAAATTCCTTTAAGCATTTCCTAAAATAACAAGATAGCATTATAACTTGAAAAGTACTTAAGCACTGATGCCCAAATTTTTACCAGAGCTAGGACTAGCATAGAGTAACCTACCCATCAAATTTTATGATTTATGGAACACTACAGCTCAAGTTATACATTTAACAAATTTGCATGCATTCCAAAACACATTTAAAGGATCTATTAAATTCTCCTAAAAATTAAACATCACATTCCAGATTTATATTTTTCTAAAATACTACACATCATGTGGACCCTAATAAAATTTATCTCATGATTTTTGGATCATTAAAACCCTAGATCTATATTTTTCCAACTTGTACAAAAATCAGTGACAAAATAATAAAAATGAATTTCGTTTCAGATGAACTGGGCCGGCCCGGAAAACTCGGCCCACACTCGCGCGCGCGCGGCCCGCTCAGCGCTCCCGCCCGCGCGCGACACTGACAGGCGGGCCCCCGCGGTCAGCGACCGGAGACCGGGGAGGCGGAGACCCGCGAGCTCCGACGAGCTCGAGCTCGCCGGAGAAGGGCTCGCTCGGCCAATCGGACACCGCCTCGTGTTCTCCGTCACCCGGTGCGTCGATTGGTGCTCGTGGAACGGATGGGGATGGGGTGGAAGGGGCTTGTCACCGCGAGCGGCGGCCGGTGATGTCCGGTGGCGGCGCACCGTCGCCGGTGAGGATACACGGTGCGGTCTAGGCTCGGTACGAGCTTCACCGAAGCTAGGCGGATCCATTTTGCTAGGAAGGGAGGGTGGAGAGAGACCCGAAGCACCCCGACCACGGTGAGGTCCCATGGCGGGCTCCGGCGACCTCTCGGAGGCGGGGAAGAAAGCAATGCGGCTCACCTTGAGTCAATTTGCTGGCTTCGGTGGGTTAGGGAGATGGAGGGTGGTGAGGCGGAGGGAGTGGCGAGGTCTGGTGGACTGCGATGCGGTGGTGAGCGGGCACGAGCTCGCCAGAGAGGGGCGGCAATGGCGGCTCAGTTTTCTTTGTGTCGAAGCCAAATGAGGGAGGGAGAGGAACTGGGGCAGCTCTAGTGTGGCGTGGCGACCTTGTAGGTTCGGTGGACTGACCAGTGGGACCACGGCCGGCGCATGGCCGCCACCGAGCCCCCACGCGTCGCCGCGGCCCTGCCTCCGGTCGGCCACGACAGACAACGAAGTCGGGTTCGACTGAATGAAGACTGTCATTCGATGACTGACAGCGTGATTTCAACGAAGAATATCTCCTAAACCAGCTCGAGTTAGTCGAAGATGATTACACCAATTTTGTAGAGCTACATGAGGTCTACAAGTTTGTCAATTGGAGTTTGGGCTGGTTCGGCCTAGATTTGAAACTACAGAGCTCCAAAGTGGTGCTTGATGAAACTGAAACTTAGTTTCAGTCACTATGCCGACTGAAACCCTAACTTCAAGACATTATATCTCCTAAACTATTGAGAACCAGGTGATGATGATATTGACAAAGTTGTAGAGCTATGTGTGGACAACAACTTTGTCAATTGGCTCAAAGACTGGTTTGGCCTAGTTGGTGAGTTACAAGTTGCTAAAGTGAGGTACAGTGAAACTGAAAAGTCCAATTTCCAGACTTAGAATTTTTCTAAGTGTTGATTCCCACTCAAGCTGACTTGTGGGCCATTTTTGAGCATGCTCTGGTCATTTTCATGAGATGGCCACATTAGAACTTTTGTTCCTCATGAAATTCTCTACAACTTTGCTTAAGGGTGCTCTTCCATGCAAGGTCTCTAAATTAGACTCTTTAATTGGTCAAACTAGGGCCTTCTAGGGTCAAAGGGTGGTCAAACTTCTCTTGGAGGGCAATTTAGTAATTTTGGTCAACATGAACCTTGTTCCAAATGTTACCCTAAGTATAACTAAGGTGTTGAAGGTCATGATTGGCTACCTTACCTTTTTGTTACACCAACTATCAAGTACTTCATGAAATAAATCAAACAAACCCTAAAATAATCACATGTGTTGCATCACATAAAATAACAAACATGAATGATGCATGCTTATGCCTATGCCATGCAAATGCAATGCAATTAAGGACTAAACACTTGAAGTGTTACAGCCCTCCCCCTTATAAAAATCTCGTCCCGAGATTTGGAAAGCGTACCATTTTTCATAGAATTCTTTATAACCATCCCGCAAATAATCCTCCCGTTCCCACGTAGCATCACTCTCACTTCCCTGATTACTCCACATCACTTTGTACCACTTAACCACTTTACTTCTAGTTACTCGTTCCTGAGTATCGATCACTCGGACTGGCTTTTCTTCATAGGTTAGGTCGGATTCCAGCCTGATATCACCTAAAGGAACTTGTTCCTCAGGAACTCGAAGACACTTTTTAAGCTGAGATACATGGAAGACGTTGAATATGGCACTCATTTCAGGAGGCAACTGGATTTTGTATGCAACAGCTCCACTCTTGCCTATGATCTGGAAAGGACCCACGTATCTTGGTGCAAGTTTCCGCTTAACACCAAAACGTTGGACACTCTTCATTGGAGAAACTTTCAAATAAACGAAGTCTCCAACTTCAAATTCGAGTGGTTTTCTACGACGATCCGCATAGCTTTTCTGTCTCGCTTGTGCTGCAGCCATGTGTTTCTGGATGGTACGGACTTGTTCCTCGGCTTCCTGGACAAAATCAATGCCATAATACCTTCTTTCCCCAGCTTCTACCCAGTTTAGTGGAGTTCGACACTTTCGACCGTACAAAGCTTCGAATGGGGCCATCTTAATACTCTCTTGATAACTGTTATTGTACGAGAATTCGGCTAAAGGTAACCATTTTTCCCAAGAACCCTTGGATGAAATGACGCATGCTCGCAACAGATCTTCCAAGATTTGGTTAACTCGTTCTGTCTGTCCCGATGTCTGGGGGTGATAAGCAGAGCTTCTCACTAACTTGGTTCCCAGAAGGTGATGCAAATGCTCCCAAAAGCGAGCAGTGAACTGGGGACCACGATCAGAAACGATAGTACGAGGTATCCCATGAAGCCGGACTATCTGATTGAAGTACAACTCAGCATAGTCAGTGGGACGATAGTCCACTCTCACTGGGATGAAGTGAGCTGATTTGGTCAAACGATCAACAATTACCCAAATAGAGTTATGATTTTTGACAGTAGGAGGAAGTCCGACAATGAAATCCATACTTATCTCTTCCCATTTCCAGCCTGGAATGGAAAGTGGCTGAAGTAGCCCAGCTTTCATGTGCACAGCTTTAACTCTGCAACAGGTGTCACATCTAGCAACATATGCAGCTATCTCTTTCCGCATCTTGGTCCACCAATAAAGTGGCTTCAAATCATAATACATCTTATTGCTGCCAGGATGGATGGACAACTTAGAGGAGTGTGCTTCAGACATAATATCATTTCGAAGCTCTCGGTCCTTAGGCACAACTAACCTATCCTTGAACCATAGTACACCCTCTTCATCTATCCTGAACTGTGTAGTTTCTTGCTCTTTCATCTTACGCTTGATGTGGAATATACCAGTGTCAGTCTTTTGGAGCTCAATAATTCTGCTTTTGAGAGTACAACTGACAGTGATGTTGTACAAGACTGCTGGATGTAGAAGGCGAGATCGGTGAAAATCAGTTTCAACTAAGGAATGGCAATGAGACTTACGGCTTAAAGCATCCGCAACTACATTTGCCTTTCCTGGATGATAGTGCACTTGAAGGTTATAATCTTTAATCAACTCGAGCCATCTTCTTTGACGCATATTTAACTCGGGTTGGGTGAAGATGTATTTGAGGCTTTTATGGTCTGTGTAGATATTGCAGACATTTCCCAGCAGATAATGCCGCCATACTTTCAAAGCATGAACAACTGCAGCCAGTTCTAAGTCATGCGTTGGATAATTCACCTCATGCTTCCGAAGTTGCCACGAAGTATATGCAACTCGGCCTTCCTGCATCAACACACCTCCCAAACCTATGCCTGAGGCATCACAATAAACATCAAATGGTTTCTCGATATCCGGTTGTGCCAAAACCGGAGCTGAGGTCAGGAGGGTTCGCAGTTGGTGAAAAGCCGCATCACACTCAGGAGTCCAGACAAACCTGGTGTCTTTTTGCAGCAACCGAGTCATTGGCTTGGCTATTTTGGAGAAATCCGGGATGAAGCGACGATAATAGCCAGCCAAACCGAGAAAACTTCGGACCTCGTGAACCGAGATAGGAGCCTTCCAGTTCAGTACTTCCTGTACCTTGGCGGGGTCCACCATAATTCCTCCATCGGACAACACATGCCCAAGGAAAGGTACTTCACGAAGCCAGAATTCGCACTTACTGAACTTTGCATATAGTTGATGTTCACGCAGTCTTGTGAGGACTATACGCAGATGTTCAGCGTGATCCTCCTCATTCACAGAATATACCAAGATGTCATCAATAAATACCACCACAAACTTGTCCAATTCAGGCATAAACACCGAATTCATCAAGTACATGAAGTGTGCGGGGGCATTTGTCAAGCCGAAAGACATAACAAGATACTCATAAAGACCGTATCTGGTAGAAAAGGCTGTCTTTGGAACATCTTCCGGGCGAATTTTAATTTGATGGTAGCCCGATCTTAGATCGATCTTGGAGAAGACTTTAGCCTTGGACAACTGATCGAACAAGATGTCGATACGCGGTAGAGGGTACTTATTTTTGACAGTGACTGCATTGAGAGGTCTATAATCTACGCACATCCGCAACGACTGATCCTTCTTCTTTACAAAGATAGCAGGACATCCCCACGGCGATGAGCTAGGACGAATCAACCCTTTCTTCAAAAGTTCATTCAATTGCACCTTAAGTTCAGCTAGTTCATTTGGAGGCATCCTATAGGGTCTCCTAGAGATGGGTGCGGTGCCAGGCAACAACTCGATTTTAAACTCCACATCCCGATCCGGAGGGAGTCCCGGCAAATCATCGGGAAAAACGTCCGGAAATTCATTCACTACGGAAATTTCAGCCAACGCCTTTGCTTGCACAGCATGAATTTCCCCCGACAATTCAACCTTTCTGGGAAGTTGTACTAGAAAACCTTTTTGATCTGTAGGATCTCTGAGCATAACTACCCGAGCGGATGTGTCAATGAGTACCCCATTCTGACTCATCCAATTCATGCCCAAGATAACATCTATGTCTAAACCAGGTAAAACCAATAGGGCAAGCGAATAACTTCGCCCTTCTATCTCAAACTCAAGGTTCCCCACTACTTTGTTTGTGGAAATATTCCCACTTGCAGCACTAATACAATAACCCACACCTTCAACAGTATGCAACTTGTGTGCAAATTTGGATGCAAACTTAGGACTGATAAAGGAATGCGAAGCACCTAAATCAAAAAGTACCACTGCGGGGTGTTGGTCAACTAGAAACTTACCAGCGGTGACCACCTCACCAGATGGAATTTCCTCAATGCTGTTATAATGGGCGTGACCTTGACGGCCACCTTGGTTGACATTCTTCTTGGGGTAAGGACAATTCCTGGACCAATGGCCTGGCTTGTTGCAGTTCCAGCAAGGCATATTGCTAGGAGGAACACTAGAGCTGCTCTGTCCAGAAGTCCCCTTTGGCAGAGATACGGTATAAGCCTTACGGAACCCTGTTTTTGCAGCAGGCTTCTTCTGCGGCGGACGGAACTTTGTATTCTGAGCAGGTGGGCGAGGGGAAGACCTCGGTGCCGCTGAGGCCCTTGACTGAGAAGCACTTGCCTCAAGGGCCCTTTTACGGCTCTTAGAGGCAGAATAAATAGTATTGTTGTTCTCCTGGGTCAAAGCATCGCTGATGAAATCATTGAAAGTAGTACATTTGCTAGTGCCCATTGTTTTCATCAGTTTTGGGCCGAGGCCCCTTTTGAAGCTAGCAATCTTTTTGGCATCGGTATCCACAAACTCAGTGGCATACCTCGCCAGGTTGTTGAAGGACTGCAAGTATTCAGTCAGGCTTTTGTTTCCTTGCGACAGCCTCATAAACTCTGTGTGCTTGATTGCCATAAGACCGGGAGGGATATAATTTCCCCGGAATGCCGCCTTAAACTGATCCCAAGCAATCGGGACATTGGCAGGCAGTGTGGAACGATAGTGGCTCCACCAAATACCCGCTGGACCATGCAACTGGTGAGAAGCATATTCAGTCTTTAACTCATCAGTCAGGCGAAGCAGACGAAACTTTTGCTCAATAGTATTTAACCACTCATCAGCTTGCAGTGGTTCTTCCGCTTCCTTGAAGAGCGGGGGCTTAGTATCCAGAAAGTCCTTGAAATCACTGTATTGATTGGGTTCTGGGCCCTGGCGGCCAGGACGAGCCTCCCTGTTAGCCAGCTGACGCATAGCATCCGCCAACATGCGCTGCCCTTCGACCACTGTCTGCATCAATTCGGCCGGAGTAGGTGGTGGCGGAGGGGGTGGCTGTTCCTCATCCTCATTGCCACGACCCCGACGAAGATTGTACGACATCTGCAAAATGCATAGCCAATGAGCACTGACGATGTGGGAAACTTGTAGATGAATTATTGTAAATATGTCAAACTGACTTCATGAAATAGACTTCTCATAATAATTAAGGCACAATAATTCACCACAACCGCACAATCCATTCAAGCGCATCATTTGACGAGATCATACTTGGTAATCCAACAAGATGCTCTTTGATGAAGGCTTACTCGCAGGGAGCACACGGTTACCGGACCGTTTACGTTGCTATCTACGTGATTTTTGACCTTTTGCACGGTACTTGGATTCGATCTCAAGATTTTTAGTTGACTGTGAAAGGCTACTTCAAACTGACCACAAAGAGACTTCTCAATGAAGAGTTCCATGGTGGATCATGACTAGCCACCTCGATACCTGCGCGTGCCAAGCAGCACAGCCTTATGTCGCGCGCCATAGGAGGCTCTCGGTTTCGTCGCGGCACCGAAGGGTGCTAACCGTGACACCATCATCGAACGCAACATAATAAGACATCAAGTTGTGATCGAAATTAATAGGTTCAAACTACATTCAGGAAACATACGGTTCAACCTTACATCCCAAGTCAAGTTATTACAAGGCCTCACTCCTTCACAGGGAGGGCACAAAAGACGATCCTAACATTATAGGCACGTGATGACTACTCTAAGCATCATCCTCCGAGTCAGTGTCAAGGATCTCCCCGCCGTCCCCATCACTGACAGGCTCTAACTCCTCGTCTTCTTCTTCTTCTGGCTCTTCCTCTGGTGCTTCTGCCGGTGGGGCATCCTGTGGTCCATCAACCTCTACTTCATCATCATCCTCAGCCATGAAGATTCCCGAACCCATGTCCTCATCGACGTTGTTGTTTCGAGGCAGCAGGGGATTAAGCTCGTTATTCAGGCGATGCACTTCTTCATGAAGATTATCATTGTATTCTTCAGCGTTCTCCAACTGTTGCTCGAGCTCAAACTGGCGAGCTCTCAGAACGTTCTCCTCGTGCCAGGCTTCATCCCTCTGTTCCATCACACGGACCAACATGCGTTGACAGTTGCGATTTGCCACTGTCAACCTCTGGACTGCAAGCGTTTCTTGATCACGATCATGAATCACTTGTTCCAGTTGTTGCCGTGCTGCATCCCTAGCAGTAGTCACCTCTGCCAGCTCTGCCCTCAGCCTTTCCACCTCAGTAGGCTCAGGGCGGGGCTCACGTGGAGCGAGCTGGTGACGCGGTGCCCTGCCCCCAGTGGACTTACGAGCGGTCCTCTTGGTACGTGCCATCTGTAGCAACAAGATAAGATACGACTTAAAGTGAGGATCATTTAGGGGATACGAAATTTACTTTAGTCGGGAGTACAGAAATTTTTAAGGAGGGAGTAAATGATATGTATGATATAATTAAACATGATGCATGCACGTTTCGTACGTCCTCTCACCTTAGTAGAAACCTAGAGTTCTAACGCTAGGCGGTGGCATACATACGTTCTCTCATATAAGCGAAACTATCGGTCTACTCGTTACGCTGTTAGTGTACCTGCAGAAAATTTCATTGCAGCCCAACAATTCCCAATATAAGCACACAAGAAAGCAGTAATTTAAATACTTTCCATATATACATCCCCAAATGTATATACTTCAGTATCAAGCTACCCGATATAAAGGTTCCCACAATTAAGTGCTTTTACATAGTTACATGGTTTAAACATGTAAAGATGTAAGTCACCACAACTACTCTCCCCTAGACCGCCGGTTGGACGATCATGCTCTCACAACTCACACTTACCAGAGCGTCGAGGTAATTGATCCATACATTACCACCCAAGTGGATGGCATCCATACAATTTCACGCCGTATGGACGACGAAATAAAAACAAACAAGGCCCCCAAGTTAGTCTTTATAATAAGCCACCTAAGAGTCCTTATTTGGGCTAAGGGATGTGATCACTGGCATACCTAAAAAAATAATTTTTAGTGTTTTAACCCTTTTTCATAATCAAATATTTTTGTTTTTAAATACTCATATGATGTGTTTAATGTTGAATTATGCTCCGGTACCAGCTGTAACAGAACCGACCAAATTATAAGAGCACAAGTACAAAAACAAGCACCGAAGCGCTCAAATTTTCGAACTTGAGCCCATATAATCCCGGTAGTCAATCGAAATCACGAAGGATTTCAAACCAAACTGCTTACAACCAGGATCGCATCATTCAACATACAACATCATACGTTACATTTCACAAATAGTGCTGAAATAAGTTTACACAAACGGAGTAGCAATTATTACAAACCAAGTTTGAAAGTAGCGGAAGCATAACACACACTAGTTCATTAAATACTGCCAGTCTGGATGATCGATAACCCGCAAAAGCATGAGGAAAGTACATAAAGATGATCACGCCCAAGTGATCTAGTGATCATCACCCGCAGGGTGGAGACACGTCTTGCAGAATCCCTGATAAAGCATGTCATCTGCAACAGGAGGGAATAAACCCTGAGTACTGGAATGTACTCAGCTAGACTTACCCGTCGAAAACCAGAAATAAAGTGACACCAAGGATTATGCAAGGCTTACACAAGAGGCTAGCTGACATAACATTTTGCATAAAGGCATAAGTAATTGAAACTCTTATAACCTGTACTAGCAGTTATTTTTAGCATTTACCTGTCATCTATCTTAGCACCTGTACTAAACATACACTCGATTATAATCAAACAACATGATTATTATATCCATAGCAGGTATATCATTATGGCAACATTGTATCATTCCCTTAACCACCAGTTCATTTAATGAGTTCTACGTTGCCGCTGCTCAAGTCAAGTGCTCACTAACCGGGAGCGACGGCGATTCGAATCGAATTCCTATCCAGCTGGAGGGGTATTTCTAACACTCACCGCGCAGGCCCCTGCCAGGGTCGCACAAGCCACCTTTTCATATGATTCAGGAATCGCGGGTCCGAATGATGTCGCGACCCCAAGGGCGACACTCTGCCAGGTGATAGGGACTCTAACCCCCCCTTGGTCTCACGCCAATGTCCCCAAGCACATCCTTTCTCTCCTCCAAGAAGCAACCTACCATTCGATTCCCGGCCTGAACCACATTACTCGGCTTCGCGGTCGGAACGACTTATCCGGCCAACTAAGTGTTAGACTGCGTTCAACATGACTCAAGGACGTACAGCGAATCGGTCCTTAAACGACTCAGGCGGGCATAGCTCCACACCCAAGACGTGAAGTGTCTTGCGGCTGTACTATCGAACTCCCGCCCGGTCTCAATTTCAGTTTTAAGCATGGTTCCATCCACGATAGCCATAAAGCCACTCGTGACTCCTTCCTACATCTCGCGGATGACCGGAAATCACCCGACTTCTACCGTACTAAGCAGGGCTAAGCATTGACACGTGCCTAAACCTAATATAGGATTAAGTACGATATCTGGACAAGGACAGGTATAATGCAACAAGTGTTTTCATATAACTCCTACAACTTAATGCAGTAAACAATTAAAAGTACTCAAGATATATTTATAAAACGATGGGTTCAGCATGCACCGGGGCTTGCCTTTCAGAAAAGTTGAAGGCCGGTGGTCAGGGCACTCAGGAAGGTCGTCTGCGGGCACTCCTTCGCCTGCTGGATCCTCGGGCTCCTGCTGCTCCTGGTCCTCCTCCGGAATCACAGGCTCGAATTCGAGGAGAGTTACCCCCTCCGGTACACCTATTGCATGAATGCACAATAAATACAATGGATGCATAAATGGGTGCAACATGCTCGGAATGAAATGCATTTCAGAAATAAAAACAATAATCTAATCAAGTTACTTTATTAGTACGTGCAAATCTCTTCTCCGGTGGAGAAGTACTTACCTAAGCTACTTAACCTAAGATAAAGTTGCTCATCCTCAGTTAAGGCCCTAACACCTAACAATTACAAAAGTAGCATGTCTTAGGATATCTCACCATAACAATCAGCAAAACACCACAGTAAGCATTCTGGACAGCAGCTACTTGTTTTTATCACAACTGGAGATTTATAATTCCAAAAGATATGATCTAAGACAATCTGGAAAGCCTAAGAAATGTACTACAATTTATTTTCAGACCTCAACTCCAAACTCCTAAGTTTTCCATGTCAAACTTCACAAGTTCCAGAATCTGTCCTCTCCAAAACAGAGAGTAGCAGATTTTGAACTGCCAATTTAAACAACAGTAACTCTCAAACTACTAAGCCAAATGCTTCCAAATTTTAACACAAGCTAGTTCATCAAGTTTACTCCAACTTTGGTATTTACAGGTTGTCCAGCAACCAATTTTATCAAAGCCAAATTTAGAATTACTACTTAGCTGTCCAGAAAACCTAAATCACAAAGGTTAAATATTTATTGATGTGGCAAACATTCTCTAAAACCAAACTCATGCTACTACAAGTTCACAAATATCACAAAGACACCAGAAAGTAAGGTGTGCCCACCTAGAACATTTATTTAAACCCATTTCTTAATTTACTTAAGTAATTAAGTGGAATTTTAAACATATATGTAGACTGCTCCCAAAATTCTACAAAAATTACAGAGGGCTCTTTGACCCAAAAAGAGACTGCTGTAAAAATTTGAACTAAATTTATTCACAGGAACTCCCTACACAAAATTCACAAGCTAATAAGGCTGATTTTTGTATAAATAAGAAACCCTATTGAAAAGTGTCAAACAACAGATTTCATATTTTTCTTAGACACTTTAAGATACCAAGACATTCTCCAAAAATTTATAAGAACATTGCACATGTAGAAAAATTACTAAAATTCCTTTAAGCATTTCCTAAAATAACAAGATAGCATTATAACTTGAAAAGTACTTAAGCACTAATGCCCAAATTTTTACCAGAGCTAGGACTAGCATAGAGTAACCTACCCATCAAATTTTATGATTTATGGAACACTACAGCTCAAGTTATACATTTAACAAATTTGCATGCATTCCAAAACACATTTAAAGGATCTATTAAATTCTCCTAAAAATTAAACATCACATTCCAGATTTATATTTTTCTAAAATACTACACATCATGTGGACCCTAATAAAATTTATCTCATGATTTTTGGATCATTAAAACCCTAGATCTATATTTTTCCAACTTGTACAAAAATCAGTGACAAAATAATAAAAATGAATTTCGTTTCAGATGAACTGGGCCGGCCCGGAAAACTCGGCCCACACTCGCGCGCGCGCGGCCCGCTCAGCGCTCCCGCCCGCGCGCAACACTGACAGGCGGGCCCCCGCGGTCAGCGACCGGAGACCGGGGAGGCGGAGACCCGCGAGCTCCGACGAGCTCGAGCTCGCCGGAGAAGGGCTCGCTCGGCCAATCGGACACCGCCTCGTGTTCTCCGTCACCCGGTGCGTCGATTGGTGCTCGTGGAACGGATGGGGATGGGGTGGAAGGGGCTTGTCACCGCGAGCGGCGGCCGGTGATGTCCGGTGGCGGCGCACCGTCGCCGGTGAGGATACACGGTGCGGTCTAGGCTCGGTACGAGCTTCACCGAAGCTAGGCGGATCCATTTTGCTAGGAAGGGAGGGTGGAGAGAGACCCGAAGCACCCCGACCACGGTGAGGTCCCATGGCGGGCTCCGGCGACCTCTCGGAGGCGGGGAAGAAAGCAATGCGGCTCACCTTGAGTCAATTTGCTGGCTTCGGTGGGTCAGGGAGATGGAGGGTGGTGAGGCGGAGGGAGTGGCGAGGTCTGGTGGACTGCGATGCGGTGGTGAGCGGGCACGAGCTCGCCAGAGAGGGGCGGCAATGGCGGCTCAGTTTTCTTTGTGTCGAAGCCGAATGAGGGAGGGAGAGGAACTGGGGCAGCTCTGGTGCGGCGTGGCGACCTTGTAGGTTCGGTGGACTGACCAGTGGGACCACGGCCGGCGCATGGCCGCCACCGAGCCCCCACGCGTCGCCGCGGCCCTGCCTCCGGTCGGCCACGACAGACAACGAAGTCGGGTTCGACTGAATGAAGACTGTCATTCGATGACTGACAGCGTGATTTCAACGAAGAATATCTCCTAAACCAGCTCGAGTTAGTCGAAGATGATTACACCAATTTTGTAGAGCTACATGAGGTCTACAAGTTTGTCAATTGGAGTTTGGGCTGGTTCGGCCTAGATTTGAAACTACAGAGCTCCAAAGTGGTGCTTGATGAAACTGAAACTTAGTTTCAGTCACTATGCCGACTGAAACCCTAACTTCAAGACATTATATCTCCTAAACTATTGAGAACCAGGTGATGATGATATTGACAAAGTTGTAGAGCTATGTGTGGACAACAACTTTGTCAATTGGCTCAAAGACTGGTTTGGCCTAGTTGGTGAGTTACAAGTTGCTAAAGTGAGGTACAGTGAAACTGAAAAGTCCAATTTCCAGACTTAGAATTTTTCTAAGTGTTGATTCCCACTCAAGCTGACTTGTGGGCCATTTTTGAGCATGCTCCGGTCATTTTCATGAGATGGCCACATTAGAACTTTTGTTCCTCATGAAATTCTCTACAACTTTGCTTAAGGGTGCTCTTCCATGCAAGGTCTCTAAATTAGACTCTTTAATTGGTCAAACTAGGGCCTTCTAGGGTCAAAGGGTGGTCAAACTTCTCTTGGAGGGCAATTTAGTAATTTTGGTCAACATGAACCTTGTTCCAAATGTTACCCTAAGTATAACTAAGGTGTTGAAGGTCATGATTGGCTACCTTACCTTTTTGTTACACCAACTATCAAGTACTTCATGAAATAAATCAAACAAACCCTAAAATAATCACATGTGTTGCATCACATAAAATAACAAACATGAATGATGCATGCTTATGCCTATGCCATGCAAATGCAATGCAATTAAGGACTAAACACTTGAAGTGTTACAGATGGTACTCCTAGGTAATGAGGCTCTAGTGGAAGCTTGATTCTATCCATTTGGATATAGTGCTAATCTTGATGCAAGATAGGTGCATGCTTTGCAACGAATGTACCAGGCTTAGAAATCGGCTTTCGACGCACCCGATGAAACTCCTAGGTGACCTGGGTCTTGTGGAATCTCATTTCGGTCCGTTTGGAGACAGTGTTAGTGTCGGTGCAAGATAGGTGTAGGGTTTGCACCAAACATACCATAGGCTTAGAAATCATTTTGGACGCACCCGATGGCACGCCTAAGTGATAAGGCTCAAGTGGAAGGTTGATTCAGTCCGTTAGGAGATAGTGCTAATCTTGCTGCAAGATAGGTGCACGGTTTATGCCGAACGTACCATAGGTTCAGAAATCATTTTGGACGCACCAGATGGAACTCCTAGGTGACATGGGTCATGCAAAATATCATTTTGGTATGTTTGGAGACAATGTTAGTGTCGGTGATAGGCATAGCGTTTGTGCTAAGCGTACCATAGGCTCAAAAATCTTTTTGGACGCACTCGATGGCACTCCTAAGTTATGAGGCTCACATGGAAGCTTGATTCGGTCCGTTTGGAGATAGTGCCAATCTTGAAGCAAGATAGGTGCACGGTTTGCGCCAAACGTACCATTGGCTCATAAATCATTTTGGGCACACCCGATGGTACTCCTAGGTGACAAGGCTCTAGTGGAAGCTCGATTTAGTATGTTTGGAGATTATGCTAATCTTGACGCAAGATAATTGCACAGTTTTGGCAAATGTACTAGAGGCTCAAAAATCATTTTGTACACATCGGATGGAACTACTAGGTGACATGGGTCATGTGGAATCTCATTTTGGTCTGTTTGGACACAGTGCTAGTGTCGGTGCGTGATAGGTGCACGGTTTGCGCCAAACATACAATATGCTCATAAATCATTTTGGACGCGCCTGATGGTACCCCTAGGTGACGAGGCTTGAGTGGAAGCTTGACTCTATCCATTTGGAGATATTGCTAATCTTGACTCAAGATAGGGGCACACTTTGCACCGAATGTACCAGGCTTAGAAATCGGTTTGGACGCACCCCATGGAACTTGTAGGTGACATGGGTCTTGTGGAAACACATTTTAGTCCATTTGGAGACAGTGTGAATGTCAGTGCAAGATAGGTGGAAGGTTTGCGCTGAACAAATCATAGGCTAACAAATCATTTTGGATGCACCCGATGGTACTCCTAAGTGATAAGGCTCAAGTGGAAGCTTGATTCAGTCCATTTGGAGATAGTGCTAATCTTGAGGCAAAATGGGTGCATGGTTTGCGCCGAATGTACCACATGCTCAGAAATCATTTTTGACGCACTCGATGGAACTCCTAGATGACGTGGGTCATGTAGAATCTTGTTTTGGTCCATTTGGAGACATTTTAGTGTCGATGCAAGATTGGAGCCCGGTTTGCGCCAAATGTACCATAGGCTCAAAAATCGTTCTAGACACACCCGATGGTACTCCTAGGTCACGAGGCTCAAGTGGAAGCTTGATTCAGTTCATTTGGAGATAGTGCTAATCTTGACCCAAGATAGGTGAACGGTTTGTGCGAGCATACTAAGGCATAGGAAACATTTTGTACGCCCCGGATGGAACTACTAGGTGATGTGGGTCATGTGGAATCTCATTTTGGTCCATTTGGAGATAGTGTTAGTGTCGGTGCAAGATAGGTGCACGGTTTGCACCAAATGTACCATAGGCTTAGAAATCATTTTGGGCACACCCGATGGTACTCGTAGGTGATGAGGCTCTAGTGGAAGCTCGATTCCGTCTGTTTGGAGATTGTGCTAACCTTGACGCAAGATAGTTGCATGGTTTGGGCTGATTGTACTAGAGGCTTGCAAATTATTTTGTCCACACCAGATGTTAGTACATGGTGACGTGGGTCATGTGGAATCTCATTTCGGTCTGTTTGGAGACAGTGTTAGTGTTGGCGCATGATAGGTGCACGGTTTGCGCCAAACATACAATAGGCTCATAAATCATTTTGGACGCACCTGATGGTACCCCTAGGTGACGAGGCTCAAGTGGAAGCTCGATTCTGTCCGTTTAGAGATTGTGCTAATCTTGACGCAAGATAGGTGCACAATTTGTGCCAAATGTACCACAACCTCATAAATTGTTTTGCATGCAACCGATGGAACTCCAAGGGACGTGCGTCATGTGAAATCCCATTTTGGTCTGTTTGGAGATAGTGTTACGGTACAAGATAGGTGTATGGTTTGCGCCAAACATACCATAGGCTCATAAATCATTTTGGACAGACCCGATGGTACTCCTAGGTGATGAGGCTCAAGTGGAAGCTCGATTGAGTCCATTTGGAGATAGTGCTAATCTTGATGCAAAATTGGTGCACGATTTGCACTAGATGTATCACAGATCCAGAAATCATTTTGGACACACCAGATTGTACTTCTAGGTGATGAGGCTCAAGTGGAAGGTCGATTCAGTCCGTTTGGTGCACGGTTTGGGCCGAACATACTAGAGGCTAAAAAATTGTTTTGGACGCACCGGATGGTTCTCCTAAGGGACATGGGTAATGTGGAATCTTTGCAGACATTGTTTGTGTCGGTGCAACATAGGTCCACGATTTGAGCCAAACATACCGTAGGCTCATAAATTGTTTTGGATGCACCTAGTGGTACTCCTAGGTGACGAGGCTCAAGTGGAAGCATGATTCAGTTTGTATGTAGATAATACTAAGCTTGATGCAAGATAGGTGCACGGTTGGTGCTGAACGTACCACAGGCTTAGAAATCATTTTGGATGCACCCGATAGAACTCCTAGGTGACGTGGGTCATGTGGAATCTCTTCATAGTCCATTTGGAGACAGTGGTAGGTTGGTACAAGATAGGTGCATGGTTTAGGCCAAACGTACCATAGGCTTAAAAATCATTTTGGGCACACCCGATGGTACTCGTAGGTGATGAGGCTCTAGTGGAAGCTCGATTCCGTCCGTTTGGAGATTGTGCTAACCTTGATGCAAGATAGTTGCATGGTATGGACCGAATGTACTAGAGGCTTGAAAATCATTTTGTACACACCGGATGGAACTACAAGGTGACGTGGGTCATGCGGAATCTCGTTTCGGTCTATTTGGAGATAGTGTTAGTGTCAGCGCATGATAGGTGCACGGTTTGCGCCAAACATACAATAGACTCATAAATCATTTTGGACGCACCTGATGGTACCCCTAGCTGACGAGGCTCGAGTGGAAGCTCGATTTCGTCCATTTGGAGATTGTGCTAATCTTGATGCAAGATAGGAGCATGATTTGTGCCAAATGTACCACAACCTCATAAATTGTTTTTGCATGCACCGGATGGAACTCCAAGGTGACATGAGTCATGTGAAATCTCATTTTGGTCTATTTGGAGATAGTGTTACGGTGCAAGATAGGTCTACGGTTTGCGCCAAACATACCATAGGCTCAGAAATCATTTTGGACACACCCGATGGTACTCCTAGGCGATGAGGCTCAAGTGGAAGCTTGATTCAGTTCATTTGGAGATAGTGCTAATCTTGACGCAAGATTGGTGCACGGTTTGCGCTAGATGTATCATAGACTCATAAACCATTTTGGACACACTAGATTGTACTCCTAGGTGACGAGGCTCAAGTGGAAGGTCGATTCAGTCCATTTGGTGCACGGTTTGGGCCAAACATACTAGAGGCTCGAAAATTGTTTTGGACAGACCGGATGGTTCTTCTACGGGACATGGCTAATGGGGGATCTTTGGAGACATTGTTTGTGTCGGTGCTCCTAGGTGACAAGGCTAAAGTGGAAGCACGATTTAGTTCGTATGTAGATAATGCTAAGCTTGATGCAAGATAGGTGCACGGTTGGCGCTGAACGTACCACAGGCATAGAAATCATTTTGGATGCACCCGATAGAACTCCTAGGTGATGTGGGTCATGTGGAATCTCTTCACGGTCTATTTGGAGACTGTGGTAGTATTGGTGCAAGATAGGTGCACAGTTTGTGCCAAATGTACTATAGGCATAGAAATCATTTTGGGCACACCCGATGGTACTCATAGGTGACGAGGCTCTAGTGGAAGCTCGATTCCATCCGTTTGGAGATTGTGCTAACCTTGATGCAAGATAGTTGCATGGTTCGGGCCGAATGTACTAGAGGCTCAGAAATCATTTTATACACACCGGATGGAACTACAAGGTGACGTTGGTCATGTGGAATCTCATTTCGGTCCATTTGAAGACAGTGTTAGTGTCAGCGCATGATAGGTGCACGGTTTGCGCCAAACATACAATAGGCTCATAAATTATTTTGGACGCACCTGATGGTACCCCTAGGTGATGAGGCTCAAGTGAAAGCTCGATTCTGTCCGTTTGGAGATTGTGCTAATCTTAACGCAAGATAGGTGCACGATTTGTGCCAAATGTACCATAGCCTCATAAAATGTTTTGCATGCACCCGATGGAACTCTAAGGTGACGTGGGTCATGTCAAATCTCATTTTGGTCGATTTGAAGATAGTGTTACAGTGCAAGATAGGTGTACGGTTTGTGCCAAACATACCATAGGCTCAGCAATCATTTTGGATACACCCGATGGTACTCCTAGGTGATGAGGCTCTAGTGGAAGCTCGATTCCGTCTATTTGGAGATTGTGCTAACCTTGACGCAAGATAGTTGCATGGTTTGGGCCAAATGTACTAGAGGCTCGAAAATCATTTTGTACACACCGGATGGAACTACAAGGTGACGTGGGTCATGCGGAATCTCGTTTCGGTCCGTTTGGAGATAGTGTTAGTGTCAGCGCATGATAGGTGCACGGTTTGCGCCAAACATACAATAGACTCATAAATCGTTTTGGACGCACCTGATGGTACCCCTAGCTGATGAGGCTCGAGTGGAAGCTCGATTTCGTCTATTTGGAGATTATGCTAATCTTGATGCAAGATAGGAGCACAATTTGTGCCAAATGTACCACAGCCTCATAAATTGTTTTGCATGCACCGGATGGAACTCCAAGGTGACGTGGGTCATGTGAAATCTCATTTTGGTCTGTTTGGAGATAGTGTTACGGTGCAAGATAGGTCTACGGTTTGCGCCAAACATACCATAGGCTCAGAAATCATTTTGGACACACCCGATGGTACTCCTAGGTGATGAGGCCCAAGTGGAAGCTTGATTCAGTTCATTTGGATATAGTGCTAATCTTGACGCAAGATTGGTGCACGGTTTGCGCTAGATGTATCACAGACTCATAAACCATTTTGGACACACTAGATTGTACTCCTAGGTGACGAGGCTCAAGTGGAAGGTCGATTCAGTCCATTTGGTGCATGTTTTGGGCCGAACATACTAGAGGCTCGAAAATTGTTTTGGACAGACTGGATGGTTCTTCTAGGGGACATGGGTAATGGGGAATCTTTGGAGACATTGTTTGTGTCGGTGCAACATAGGTCCACGGTTTGAGCCAAACATACCATAGGCTCATAAATTGTTTTGGACGCACCTGGTGGTACTCCTAGGTGACGAGGCTCAAGTGGAAGGTCGATTCAGTCCGTTTGGTGCATGTTTTGGGCCGAACATACTAGAGGCTCGAAAATTGTTTTGGACAAACTAGATGGTTCTTCTAGGGGACATGGGTAATGGGGAATCTTTGGAGACATTGTTTGTGTCGGTGCAACATAGGTCCACGGTTTGAGCCAAACATACCATAGGCTCATAAATTGTTTTGGACGCACCTGGTGGTACTCCTAGGTGACGAGGCTAAAGTGGAAGCATGATTTAGTTTGTATGTAGATAATGCTAAGCTTGATGCAAGATAGGTGCACGGTTGGCGCTGAACGTACCACAGGCTTAGAAATTATTTTGGATGCACCTGATAGAACTCCTAGGTGATGTGGGTCATGTGGAATCTCTTCACGGTCTATTTGGAGACTGTGGTAGTGTTGGTGCAAGATAGGTGCACAGTTTGCGCCAAATGTACTATAGGCATAGAAATCATTTTGGGCACACCCGATGGTACTCATAGGTGACGAGGCTCTAGTGGAAGCTCGATTCCATCCGTTTGGAGATTGTGCTAACCTTGATGCAAGATAGTTGCATGGTTCGGGCCGAATGTACTAGAGGCTCGGAAATCATTTTGTACACACCGGATGGAACTACAAGGTGACGTTGGTCATGTGGAATCTCGTTTCGGTCCATTTGAAGACAGTGTTAGTGTCGGCGCATGATAGATGCACGGTTTGCGCCAAACATACAATAGGCTCATAAATTATTTTGGACGCACCTGATGGTACCCCTAGGTGATGAGGCTCAAGTGGAAGCTCGATTCCGTCCGTTTGGAGATTGTGCTAATCTTGACGCAAGATAGGTGCACGATTTGTGCCAAATGTACCCCAGCCTCATAAATTGTTTTGCATGCACCCGATGGAACTCCAAGGTGACATGGGTCATGTGAAATCTCATTTTGGTCGATTTGAAGATAGTGTTATGGTGCAAGATAGGTGTACGGTTTGTGCCAAATATACCATAGGCTTAGCAATCATTTTGGACACACCCGATGGTACTCCTAGGTGATGAGGCTCAAGTGGAAGCTCGATTTAGTCTGTTTGGAGATAGTGCTAATCTTGACGCAAGATTGGTGCATGGTTTGCGCTAGATGTATCATAGACTCAGAAATCATTTTGGACACACCAGATTGTACTCCTAGGTGACGAGGCTCAAGTGGAAGGTCGATTCAGTCCATTTGGTGCATGGTTTGGGCCAAACATACTAGAGGCTTAGAAATCGTTTTGGACGCACTGGATGGTTCTCCTAGGGGACATGGGTAATGTGGAATCTTTGGAGACATTGTTTGGGTCGGTGCAACATAGGTCCACGGTTTGAGCCAAACAAACCATAGGCTCATAAATTGTTTTGGATGCACCCATTGGTACTCCTAGGTGACGAGGCTCAAGTGGAAGCACGATTCATTTCGTATGTAGATAATGCTAAGCTTGATGCAAGAGAGGTGCACGGTTGGCGCTGAACGTACCGTAGGCTTAGAAATCATTTTGGATGCACCCGATAGAACTCCTAGGTGATGTGGGTCATGTGGAATCTCTTCACGGTCCATTTGGAGACAGTGGTAGTGTTGTTGCAAGATAGGTGCATAGTTTGTGTCAAACATACCATAGGCTCATAAACCATTTGGGACGCACCCGATGGTACTCCTTGGTGACGAGGCTCAAGTGGAAGCTCGATTCAGTTTGTTTGGAGATAGTGCTAATCTTGACGCAAGATAGGTGCACTGTTTGCGCCGAACGTACCACAAGCTCAGAAATCATTTTGGACACACCCGATGGAACTCAGAGTTTACTGGGTCATGTGGAATCTCGTTTCGGTCCATTTGCAGATAGTGTTAATGTCGATTCGGACGCACCCGATGGTACTCCTAGGTGACTATTTGCACCAAATATACCATAGGCTTAGAAATCTATTCGGATGCACCCGATGGTACTCCTAGGTGATGAGGCTCAAGTGGAAGCTTGATTCAGTTCGTTTGGAGATAGTGTTATTCTTGACGCAAGATAGGTGCACAGTTTGCGCCGAAGGTACCACAGGCTTCGAAATTGTTTTGGTCGCACCCGATGGAACACCTAGGTAACGTGGGTGATGTGGATTCTCGTTTTGGTCCATTTGGAGACAGTTTTAGTATCGGTGCAAGATAGGTGCACAGTTTGTGTCAAACATACCATAGGTTCAGAAATCATTTTGGACACACCCGATGCTATTCCTTGGTGACAAGGCTCAAGTGGAAGCTCAATTCAGTCCATTTGGAGGTATTGCTAATCTTGACGCAAGATTGGTGCATGGTTTGGGTCGAACGTATTAGAGGCTTGGAAATCATTTTGGACGCACCGGATGGAACTACTAGGTAACTTAGGTCACGTGAAATCTTTTTTCGGTCCGTTTGGAGATAGTGTTACTATCAGTGTAAGATAGGTGCATGGTTAGCGCCAAACATAGTATGGGCTCATAAATCATTTTGCACGCACCCGGTGGTACTTCTAGGTGACGCGGCTCAAGTGGAAGCTCGATTTAGTTAATTTGGAGATAGTGCTAATCTTGACGCAAGATAGGTAAATGGTTTGCGCCAAACGTCGTATAGGCTCATAAATCGTTTTGGACACACCCGACGGTACTCCTAAGTGAAGAGACTCAAATGGAAGCTTGATTCAATTCGTTTGGAGATAGTGCTAATCTTGACGCAAGATAGGTGTATTATTTGCGCTGAACATACCACAGGCACAGAAATCTTGTTAGACGCACCAGATGGAAGTACTAGGAGACATGGGTCATATGGAATCTTGTTTCGGTCCGCTTGGAGATATTGTTAGTGTTAGTGTAAGATAGATGCACGGTTTGAGCCAAACATACCACAGGCTCAGAAATCATTTTGGACGCACGCCGGTAGTACTCCTAGGTGACGAGGCTCAAGTGGAAGTTTGATTCAGTTCATTTGGTGATAATGCTAGGCTTGACGCAAGATAGGTGCACGGTTTGCGCCGAACATACCATAGGCTCAGAAATCATTTTGGATGCACTCGATGGAACTCCTAGGTGACGTGGGTCATGTGGAATCTTGTTAAGGTCCGTCGGAGACAGTGTTAGTGTCAGAGCAAGATAGGTGCATGGTTTGCGCCAAACATACCATAGGCTTAGAAATTATTTGGACCTACCCGGTGGTACCTTAGTTGACGTGCCTCGGAAATCATTTTGTACGCTCCAGATGTAACTACTAGGTGACGTGGGTCTTGTGGTATCTTATTTTGGTCTATTTGGAGATAGTGTTAGTGTCGGTGCAAGATAGGTGCACGGTTTGCGCCAAACGTACCATAGGCTCAAAAATCATTTTGGACACACCCAATGGTACTCCTAGGTGATGAGGTTCAAGTGGAAGCTCGATTCAGTCTATTTGGAGATAGTCCTAATCTAAATGCATGATAGGTACATGGTTTGTGCTGAATGTACCGCAAGCTCAGAAATCGTTTTGGACGTACCCGATGAAACTCCTAGGTGACGTGGGTCCTATGGAATCTCGTTTTGGTCCATTTGGAGACAGTGCTAGTGTTGGTGCAAGATAGGTGCACAATTTGTGCCAAACGTACCACAGGCTCAGAAAACATTTTGGATGCACTTGATGGTACTCCTAGTTAATGAGGCTCAAGTGGAAGCATGATTCAATCCGTTTGGAGATAATGCTAATTTTGACGCAAGATAGGTGCATGCTTTGCACCGAATATACTAGGCTTAGAAATCATTTTGGATGCACTCAATGGAACTCCTAGGTGACAAGGGTCTTGTGGAATCTTATTTCGGTCCGTTTGGAACAGTGTTAGTGTCGGTATAAGATAGGTGCAGGTTTTATGCCAAACATACCATAGGCTCAGAAATTATTTTGGACACACCCGATGAAACTCCTATGGTACGTGGGTCAAGTGGAATCTTGTTTTGGTCTATTTGGAGAAAATGTTTGTGTCGATGTAAGATAGGTGCACGATTTGCACCAAATATACCATTGGCTCAGAAATCATTTTGGACGCACCGGATGGTACTCCTGGGAAATAAGGCTCAAGCGGAAGCTCGATTCTGTCCGTTTGGAGATAGTGCTAATCTTGATGTAAGATTGATGCACAGTTTGCACCGAACATACCACAGGCTTAGAAATCATTTAGGACACGCCCGATGGAACTCCTTGGTGATGTAGGCCGTGTGGAATCTCGTTTCGGTCAGTTTGGAGACACTGTTAGTGTTAGTACAAGATAGGTGCAGGGCTTGCACTAAACATACCATAGGCTCATAAATTGTTTTGGATGCCTTGATGGTACTCCTAAGTGATGAGGCTCAAGCAGAAGCTTGATTCAGTCTATGTTAGAGATAGTGCTAATCTTGACGCAAGATACGTGCACAGTTTGGGTCGAACATACCAGAGGCTCAAAAATCATTTTGTACGCACCAAATCGAACTACGAGGTGACATGGGTCATGTGGAATCTCATTTTGTTCCGCGTGGAGACAGTGTTAGTATCGGTGCAAGATAGGTGCACGGTTTGCGCCAAACATACCATAGGCTCATAAATTGTTTTGGATGCACCCGATGGTACCGCAAGGTGACAAGGCTCAATTGAAGCTTGATTTAGTCTATTTGGTGACAGTGCTAATCTTGGTGAAAGATAGGTGCATAGTTTGCGCCAAACATACCACAGGCTCAGAAATTGTTTTGGAAGCACCCTATAGAACTCTAAGGTGACGTGGATCTTGTGGAATCTCATTTTAGTCCATTTGGAGATAGTGTTAGTGTCAGCGAAAGATAGCTGCATAGTTTGCGCCTAACGTAGCATAGGCTTAGAAATCATTTTGGACGCACCCGATGGTACTCTGAGGTGATGAGGCTCAAGTGGAAGTTTGATTTAGTTCATTTGGACATAGCGCTAATCTTGATGCAAGATAGGTGCAACGTTTGCACAAATATACCACAAGCTCAGAAATCATTTTGGAAGCACTCGATGGAACTCCAAGGTGACGTTGGTCATTTGGAATCTCATTTCAGTCCATTTGTAGATAGTGTTATTGTTGGCACAAGATAGGTGCACTATTTATGCCAAACGTACTATAGGCTCAGAAAAATCATTTTAGACACACCCGATGGTACTCCTTGGTGACAAGGCTCAAGTGGAAGCTCGATTCTGTCCATTTGGAGGCAGTGCTAATCTTGACGCAAGATTGGTGCACGGTTTGGGCTGAACGTATTAGAGGCTCGAAAACCATTTTGGATGCACCGAATGGAACTACTAGGTGACTTGGGTCATGTGAAATCTTTTTTTGGTCTGTTTGGAGACAGTGTTACTATCGATGTTAGATAGGTGCATGGTTTGCGCCAAACATAGCAAAGGCTCATAAATCATTTTGGACGCACCCGGTGGTACATCTAGGTGCGTGGCTCAAGTGGAAGCTTGATTCAGTTAATTTAGACATAGTGCTAATCTTAACGCAAGATAGGTAAACGGTTTGTGCCAAATGTAGCATATGATTAGAAATCATTCTGGACACACCCGATGGTACTCCTAGGTGATGAACCTCAATTGGAAGCTTGATTCAGTCCATTTAGAGATAGTGCTAATCTTGACGTAAGATAGGTGTATTGTTTGCGTCGAACGTACCACAGGCTCAGAAATCGTTTTAGACGCACCAGATGGAAGTACTAGGTGATGTGGGTCATATGGAATCTCGTTTTGGTCTGCTCAGAGATAGTGTTAGTGTTAGTGTAAGATAGGTGCATGGTTTGAGCCAAACATATCATAGGCTCAGAAATCATTACGCACCCCGGTAGTACACCTTGGTGACGAGGCTCAAGTGGAAGGTTGATTCAGTTCATTGGTGACAATGCTAAGCTTGACGCAAGATAGGTGCACAGTTTGCGCTGAACATACCATAGGCTCAGAAATCATTTTGGATGCACCTGATGGAACTTCTAGGTGACATGGGTCATGTGGAATCTCATTTCGGTCTGTCGGAGACAGTGTTAGTGTTGGAGCAAGATAGGTGCACGGTTTGCGCCAAAAATACCATAGGCTCAGAAATTTTTTTGGACGCACCCGGTGGTACCTTAGTTGACGAGGCTCAGAAATCATTTTGTACGCACCGAATGCAACTACCAGGTGACGTGGGTCTTGTGGAATCTCATTTCGATCTGTTTGAAGATCGTGTTAGTGTCGGTGCAAGATAGGTGCACAGTTTGCGCCAAACGTACCACAGGCTCAAAAATCATTTTGGACGCACCCGACGGTACTCCTAGGTGATTAGGCTCAAGTGGAAGCTTAATTCAGTCCGTTTGGAGACAATCCTAATCTACACGCAAGATAGGTACATGGTTTGTGCTAAATGTACCGCAGGCTCATAAATCGTTTTGGACGTACCTGATGGAACTCTTAGGTCATGTGGGTCCTGTGGAATCTCGTTTCGGTCCATTTGGAGACGGTGCTAGTGTTTGTGCAAGATAGGTGCACGATTTGGGCCAAACATACCATAGGCTCAGAAATAATTTTGGACGCACCCGATAATACTCCTAGGTGATGAGGCTCAAGTGGAAGCTTGATTCAGTCCGTTTGGAGATAGTACTAATCTTGACGCAAGATGCGTGCATAGTTTGGGCCGAATGTAGCAAAGGCTCAGAAATCATTTTGGACGCACCCAGTGGTACTCCTAGGTGATGTGGCTCAAGTGGAAGCTCGATTCAGTTAATTTGGAGATAGTGCTAATCTTGATGCAAGATTGGTAATCGGTTTGTGCCAAACGTAGCATAGGCTCAGAAATCATTCTGGACACACCCGATGGTACTCCTAGCTGACGAACCTCAAGTGGAAGCTCGATTCAGTCCATTTGGAGGTAGTGCTAGTCTTGATGCAAGATAGGGGCACGGTTTGCACCGAACATAGCATAGGCTCACAAATCATTTTGGGCGCACTCGGTGCTACTCCTAGGTGACACGGCCCAAGTGGAAGCTAGATTTAGTTTGTTTAGAGATAGTGCTAATTTTGACGCAAGATAGGTGAACGGTTTGCGCTGAACATACCACAGGCTCAGAAATCGTTGAGGATGAGCCCTTTGGAACTGCTAGGTGATGTGGGTCAAGTGTAATCTCGTTTCAGTCAATTTAGAGATAGTGTTAGTGTCGGTGCAAGATAAGTGCACAATTTGTAACAAACATACCATAGGCTCAGAAATTGTTTTGGACACACCGGATGGCACTACTCGGTAATAAGGCTCAAGGGGATGCTCGATTCAGTCCGTTTGGAGATAGTGCTAATCTTGATGCAAGATAGGTGCACTATTTGCATCAAACGTAACACCGGCTCAGAAATCATTTTGGACGCACTCGATGGAACTCTTTGGTGATGTGGGCCTTGTGGAATCTCGTTTCGGTCAGTTTGGAGACAATGTTAGTGTTGGTGCAAGATAGGTGTAGGGTTTGCGCCAAACATACCATAAGCTCAGAAATCATTTTTGGAGATAGTGCTAATCTTGATGCAAGACATGTGCATGGTTTGGACCGAATGTAATAGAGGCTCGGAAATTGTTTTGTATGCATCGAATGGAACTACTAGGAGACGTGGGTCATGTGGAATTTCATTATGGTCTGTGTGGAGACCGTGTTAGTGTCGGTGCAAGATAGGTGCACGGTTTGCGCCAAACAAACCATAGGCTCAAAAATTATTTTGGGTGCACCCGATGGTACCCCTAGTGACAAGGCTCAATTGAAGCTTGATTCGGTCCGTTTGGTGACAGTCCTAATCTTGACGCAAGATGGGTGCACAGTTTGTGCCGAATGTACCATAGGCTTAGAAATCATTTTGGACACACCCGATGGAACTCCAAGGTGATGTGGGTCCTGTGGAATCTCGTTTTTGTCCGTTTGGAGACAGTGTTAGTGTTGGCAAAAGATAGCTGCACGATCTGCACCAAACGTACCATAGGCTCAGAAATCATTTTGGATGCACCCGATGGTACTCCTAGGTGACGAGGCTCAAGTGGAAGCTTGATTCAGTTCGTTTGGAGACAGTGCTAATCTTGATGCAAGATAGGTGCATGGTTTGCACTGAACGTAATATAGGATCAGAAATCATTTTGGACGCACCCGGTGGAACTCCTTGGTAACATGGGCTTTATGGAATCCATTTCGGTTAGTTTGGAGACAGTGTTAGTGTCAGTGCAAGATAGGTGCAGGGTTTGCGCCTAACACACCATAAGCTCAGAAATTATTTTGGATGCCTTAATGGTACTCCTAGGTGATGAGGCTCAAGTGGAAGCTTGATTCAATCCATTTGGTGATAGTGCTAATCTTAATGCAAGATAGGTGCACGGTTTGCGCTGAACATACCATAGGCTCAGAAATTGGTTTGTACGCACTAGATGGAACTACTAGGTGACGTGGGTCAAGTGGTATGTCGTTTTGATCTGTTTGGAGACTGTGTTTGTGTCGATCTTCGGACGCAGGAGGGTCCTAAGCCTACGAGTGAGTTTGTGTTACGTGTTCCCTAATCCGGATGGTGATGCAAAGAGAATACACGGGATTTTATCCTGGTTCACGCAAAGAAGGCCCTACGTCCAGCGGGGGGGGGGGGAAGTTTTGTATTTCCTTGCACATAAATGCTTGCGTAGGGGTTACAAGCTGTGAGAGAGGGAAGCGGTAGAAAGGTCTTGATGGCTAGAGGGGGGATGAATAGCCTTTTAAAATTATCTACAAAGACAAGCTAAACAAGTTTATCAATATAACAAATAGCAAGATGCGAGTTTTGCTTAGCCTACGGCGTGTTTGCAAGCCACCTATCCAAAACACAATTCTAGTAGTTGCACTCAACCACACAAGTCAAACCGAGAAGGTAACTACAACTACAACTAGAAAGCTACACAAAAGAGCTACTCTAGCAAAGCTAACTAGCTAGCAAAGATAACTAAGAAAGTAATGTGGAGTTGAGTTAGGAGAGTTTCACCGAGGGGCGAAGTATTGAGCCAACCAATATGATAACAATGAATACCAAGATAACCGAACACCGGGATCAATCAATCACAATATGAAAGTGATGACACGAAGATTTATCCTGAGGTTCACGTGCTTGCCGGCACGCTAGCCCCGTTGTGTCCCTCTTCACCACGTGGTTCGGTGGCTAATCGGTCTCACACCGAGCCTCTCAAAAGGCGCCACAAGAACCTACCAAATGGCAAAAGGTTGCAATGACACGAGCAATTCACTAACGTTGCCTTTGGCGCTTCGCCGAGGTAGGCACAAACCCCTCACAATCACCGGAGGTGGCCAAGAACAATCACCAACTCTTGCCAACGCCTCCAAGTTGCTCCAAGTCATCTAGGTGGTGGCAACCACCAAGAGAAACAAGAATCCCACAGCAAATCAACCACCAAGTGCCAACTAGATGCTATCTCACAATGCAAATGCACTTGGATCACTCAATCTCACTTTGAATATGCAAAGAAGCAAGAGAGATGAGTGGGAGGGGAGTTGCTTAGCTCAAAGTGCTCACAAGGATGTCAAATGTTCAAGAGAGAGAGCCTTGAGCTGGCCAACGAGTATATATAGACGTACCCCTTCGAATAGAGCCGCTAGAAACTTAAACAGCTGAAATCGCGCTGACCGGACGCGCTGGTCCAACTGACCGGACGCGTCGGTCGCACAACGGCTAAGTCGCAAAGCACTGACCGGACGCGCTGGTCCAACTGATCGGACGCGCTGGTCACACAACGGCTAACTGCGAATCAATGACCGAACGCGCCTGACGCACAGACCGGACGCGCTGCAAATGACCGGACGCGCTGGTCCCGTGATTGACCGGACGCGCTGGTCAAGTCTGAGCAGCGCACGACAGAACAGTGACCGAACGCGCTATAGAACTGACCGGACGCGACAGTGCCAGCGCCCGGTTAGAGTCCAGTAAGCTCCCTGAACGACCGAATGCGTCCGATCATCAATGACCGGACGCGCTGCGTGTCCGATCATCAACCTGAAAAACGCGCAGACGCCAAACGCTGACCGGACGCGTCCAGTCATGCAAAGACCGTGTCCGGTTCAGCGTCCGGTCACCTCTATGACCTCCATTCGCCTCTGTTTCTTTTCCGACTTCTGACGTAGTGGAAAATAGTCGTTTCAACTCCTCGAAAACGCCTCTCTACCGCTCAAACCCTCTCTACCGCTCAAACTCCACCGCCTTCGCAAAACGTGCTAACACCACCAAGTGATCTTGTCATGTGTGAGTGTGTTAGCATTTTCACAATCATTTTTTGAGGCGATATTAGTTCTATCCAAATGCATATGATTATGAAATGCACACCTAGAGGCACTTATGATGTAACCACGTCATTCCCCCTTTATAGTACGACTATCTATCCTATAATGTAACCACACCCACTAGGTGTCTTGGTTACTAAAAACACAACCCTTAAGCATATACCTTTGCCTTGATCACGTAGGGTTGCGTCCAAATCCAAGTGTGGCCATCATGATCACCATGTCCATCTTGCCACCAACCTTGGAATGTACTAATCCTCATATGCTACATACAACTTAGGCATAGGATTAGTACTTAGGCATTGTCACTAATTACCAACACCAAACATAGGACTTTCATTCTCCCCCTTGTTGGTAATTGGTGACAAACCTTTCATAAAGATATTATGATAAAATTTTGATTGAACCCATGTCACATTGTCCAAGTATATTACCATGTGTAAGAATTATGGACATGTGATCATGAATTCAAATTGATAGCAATGGCTCCCCCTACATGTATGCTATATGTTTGGATTTTGGAAGCATACATGTTAGATAGGAAAGATTAGGAGCATTGACTACCAATAGGTGCTAAGTGTTTAAGATTATAGACCTTTAAAGCGTGATACCATCGGAGTAGTGATAAACACCATCTTAGCACCTTGTGTAGTTAGATACATCTTGGAAAAGCACAAACATAACTAGAAACCTCGTGAGATCAACATTATAAGCAAGGTTCTAGTACCACTTTGAAAAACATGAAGCAAGAAAAATCTAACTACTTCCTATTCATGCTAGTACCTCAAAATACCATTCAAACTATACTAGCAAGTCACCACACAAGCAATGTATCGGAGAAAAAGAAATGCATCACTATGTATCATACATATGAAGTGCACATGGAAATGCAACATTCATGTTTAAGAGCTTGCTCCCCCTACTTGTGTGCTCAAAATTATCTTTGTGAACAACATTTTCTCCCCCTTTGTGCTTCTCCTCCTTTGAGTTTTTCTCCCCCTTTGTGCTTCTCCTCCTTTGAGTTCTATCTTTATGAACAACAATTTCTCCCCCTTTGGCACCAATGACCACAAGGGACCAATTTTAGATAGATTATCATGTTGAAATATGGGGTGAGGATCAAGTTTGTGATTCAACCTAGATTGCTTGCATAAATAAAATGCTTCGGTTTGATCGAAGGGCAAGCTTCTTCACACCTCACTAGAAGGGTTATCACTCACCATGTTGAAGCAAATATTTAGACAAGTTTTCTAGATTAAACACTTAGGATCACAAGCTACTTAAATAAGTTATATGCTACCACTAGATCAAACAAGTCATGGAAACAATAGTGGCACCATATAAACTTCAAATTTATTTGATTTTCATGAATGAGCCTAGAACATGTAAATTATGACTAGATGCACTAAACAAGTCCTTAGCATAGAATGTATGACATATCAACCAATTGTACCTTGGGGCTCGAAGGAGAGGCATGTCATATATGGGGTGCATCAACTCATGTTGGAGAAATCAAGTATGTTCAACTCATTCTTTAGCTTGTGAAATCTCTTCTCATCAAGTGGCTTGGTGAATAGATCGGCTAATTGATCTTCGGTGCCCACACTCTCAATAGCAATGTCACCCTTTTGTTGATGATCTCTAATAAAGTGATGGCGAACATCAATATGCTTTGTTCTTTGATGTTGAACCGGATTGCTGGTTAGCTTCACGACACTTTCATTGTCACATAACAATGGCACATTCTTGAAGTTGATTCCAAAATCTTTCAATGTTGCCTTCATCCACAAGATTTGTGCACAACAACTACCCGCGGTGATGTATTCGGCTTCGGTGGTAGATAGTGCAATACTATTTTGCTTCTTGGATGACCATGAGACAAGTGATCTTCCCAATAATTGACAAATCCCAGAGGTGCTTTTTCTCTCAACTTTGTCACCGACATAGTTGGAATCCGAATATCCAACTACCTCAAAGCTTGCACCTTTGGGATACCATAATCCAACATCTTGTGTATGTTTTAAGTACCTTAATATTCTCTTTGTTGCCTTCAAATGACTTTCTCTTGGTGAGGCTTGAAATCTTGCACACATGCATACACTAAACATCACATCGGCCTTGATGCCGTCACATAGAGTAGGCTACCAATCATTGATCTATATAGCTTTTGATCCACCATGTTGCCATTCTTGTCACTATCCAAGCTTCCATTAGTGCTCATTGGAGTAGTGATTCCTTTTGCATCTTCCATACCAAACTTCTTTAGCATATCCTTTATGTATTTGGTTTGGCTTGCAAATGTTCCTTCCTTCATTTGTTTGATTTGAAGTCCAAGAAAGAAACTAAGTTCACCAATCATTGACATTTCAAACTCCTTTGCCATCATTTTCCCAAACTCATTACAATACTCTTGATTGGTTGAACCGAATATGATATCATCAACATATATTTGCAACACAAACAAGTCTTTCCCAATCTTCTTGGTGAATAGTATTGTATCAACTTTGCCCATGACAAATCCTTTGGATAGCAAGAAGTCCCTCAATCTTTCATACCATGCTCTAGGTGCTTGCTTCAATCCATACAAAGCTTTCCTCAACTTGTAGACATGATTGGGTTTATTGTCATCTTCAAAACCGGGAGGTTGCTCCACATACACCTCTTCTTGAATGTACCCGTTGAGAAATGCACTCTTCACATCCATTTGATATAGCTTGATATTGTGAGCACAAGCATAGGCAAGTAAGATCCTAATTGCTTCCAATCTTGCAACCGGGGCATAAGTTTCACCAAAGTCAAGACCCTCTATTTGTGTGTAACCTTGAGCCACTAGTCTTGCTTTGTTCCTTACTACTATCCCATCTTGATCTTGCTTGTTGCGAAAGACCCATCTTGTTCCAATGACATTGTGATCCTTAGGCCTCTCAACTAGTTCCCATACTTCATTTCTCTTGAAGTTGTTGAGCTCTTCATGCATTGCATTTACCCAATCTAGATCTCTCAATGCTTTATCAATGTCCTTGGGTTCTTCTATTGACACAAAAGAAGAGTGAGCACAAAAAGATGCCAATCTTGATCTAGTTTGAACTCCCCTTTGTATGTCACCAATGATGGAATCCAATGGATGGTCTCTTGCAATGTTAGTTGGTTGAAGCACTTGGACTTGATTGCTTGGATGTTGATGTTGATCATGAGTTGGAGATGATGAACTAGCCACTTGTTGACCTTGTTGCACTTGAGATGATGTACTAGCTTGATTTTGCATTAGAGAACCACTAGCTTGTGTAATTGGACTTTGGAGCACTTGATCTTTGTTGTCATCCACATCAATCACTTGCTTTGGCCTAATATCACCAATATCCATTTCTTTCATAGCATTGGTCAATTGAGTTCCTCTCACATCATCCAGGTTATCTTCTTCGTCTTGAGAGCCATTTGTTTCATCAAATTCAACATCATGAACTTCCTCAAGTAAACCACTAGCCAAATTCCAAACTCTATAAGCTTTGCTAGTAGTTGAGTAACCAAGTAGAAAGCCTTCATCACATTTCTTCTCAAACTTGCTCAATCTAGTGCCCTTCTTCAAGATGTAGCATTTGCAACCAAATACCTGAAAGTATGCAATGTTGGGCTTTCTTCCATTTAAGATCTCATAAGGTGTCTTCTCTAAGAACTTGTGGCAATAGAGGTGGTTGCTATAGAAGCAAGCCGTGTTGATTGCTTCGACCCAAAATGAATGACTCACATTATACTCATTCAATATTGATCTTGCCATATCAATTAAGGTTCTATTCTTCCTCTCAACTAAGCCATTTGATTACTTGGCCGAGAATTGATGTTTGATTCCAAGCTCATCACATAGCTCATCAACTCTTGTGTTTCTAAACTCACTTCCATTATCACTTCTTACTTTCTTGATTGTGGTCTCAAACTCATTTTGTACTCTCTTGATGAACTTCTTGAATATGTCAAATACATCACTTTTGTCCCCAAGAAAAAATACCCATGTATATCTAGTGAAATCATCCACAATCACAAAGCCATACTTGTTGCCACCAATGCTTGTGTATGTAGTTGGCCCAAATAGATCCATGTGCAACAACTCAAATGCCTTGGAAGTACTCATAATGCTTTTCAATGGATGAGTGTTGCCTACTTGCTTTCCGGCTTGACATGCACTACATAGCTTATCTTTCTCAAATGTGACATCCTTCAAGCCTCTAACTAAGTCATGCTTCACTAACTTGTTCAATTGCTTCATGCCAACATGATCAAGTCTTCTATGCCATCACCAACCCATACTTGATTTGGTGAGCAAGCATGTTGAGAGTTGAGTGTCACTAGCATTGAAATCAACCAAGTAAAGATTCTCATATCTAAAACCCTTGAATATCAAATTGGAGCCATCAACACTAACTATCTCCACATCATCAACACCAAATATGCACTTGAAACCGAGATCACACAATTGAGCAACCAAGAGAAGATTGAAGTTCAACTTTTCAACTAAGAGCACATTGGAAATGCTATGATCATTAGAGATTGCAATCCTTCCAAGAGCCTTTACATCACCCTTGCTATTGTCACCAAATGTGATGCTATCAATGCCACTATCATTTGATTTGAGAGAGTTGAACATTCTTGAATCTCCGGTCATATGTTGAGAGCACCCACTATCAAGCACCCAATGCCTTCCTCCAGCCTTGTAATTTACCTACAAAACAATTTAATGTCTTTTAGGTACCCATACTTGCTTGGGTCCTTGGAGGTTAGTAACTAAGCTCTTTGGTACCCAAATGGCCTTCTTCTTTGGACCCACAATTGGTGTACCAACAAACTTAGCATACACACCTTTCTCACCCTTGGTAAGCACATAACAAGAATCAAAAGGAATGTAAGGTACATTAGCATTTTTCTTGTTCTTGTTCATTTTGTTGCAATTAATCTCTAGATGCCCAACTTGCTTGCATCTATTGCAATAACGACCATTGCTCTTCACAAAGCAAGGCTTTGGAGTAGCAAAGGCCGCCTTGCCCTTCTTGGGAGTATAGCCCAAACCCTCTTTGTTAAGTGAGAACCTTTGGCTACCCAAGCATTTTAGCAAGCGGGCATCCCCACCATAGGCATTGCCTAATGCGCGGGTGAGATCATCCACCTCTCTCTTGAGAGTCTCATTCTCAACCTCAAGTGATGAATCACTAGTAGTAGAGATAGAGTTGGTTGTGGCAGATGATGATGAGCTACATGAAGCATTAGTAGGACCAACAAATAAAGAATCATCAATAATATCACATGTTAGTCCAATATCACAAGTGACAATCACTTGCTCCTCCTTAGCTTCCTTCATGACCTTCTCCAACTTGAGGTCCTTTTCCTTGATGAGCTCAAGTAGAGTGGAGTGGGCTTCCTTAAGCCTAGTGTGAGCAATTTCAAGATCCTCGTGGTCTTCCTTTAGACACTCACGAGAGGCCTCTAGCTCATCAAAGGATTTCCTAAGAGCTTTGAGCTCTTGTTCAATTCCTTTGCACTCCTTACTCTTTTTGAGAGCAACAAGCTCCTCCATCAAGGAATCATTTTCATTGCTCTTGGCAATGAGCTCTTGCTCCAAGATCTTGCACTTCTTGGTTGTCCTCTTGTAGCCCTTGCTCATTTGATCTATTATGCCTAATAGATCATCCTTGGAGTAGTCTTCATCCTCCTCATCATCACTCCTATAATCATCACTAGCACAAGAATCATCATCACTATCATCATGTTTTACCTTAGTAGGCTTGGCCATAAGGCATGTCGATGTAGTGTTGAAGATGGATGGCTTGTTGGAGAGGGCGATGTTTGCAATGGCTCGCCGAGTGGTCTTCTCATCATCACTAGAGCTATCATCATCACTATCGGAGTTATCACTATCCCAAGTGACCACATAGCCACCACCCTTCTTCTTCTTATTGAATGTGAAGCTCTTCTTTGCTTTCTTCTCCTTCTTGTTCTTCTTCAACTTCAACTCCCCATCATGATATCTTTTGTCTTCATAGGGGGCACTTTGCCACTACATGATCGGGGCTATTGCAATTGTAGCAAAGCACCTCCTTTGCCTTCATGAAGTCCCTTCTCTTTCTTGCACCATAGCCTCTCTTCTTCATGAACCGACCCATCTTTTGCACTAGAAGGGCCATGGTCTCATCATCAAATGGATCATCATCATCAACAACCTTGCTCTTGCCCTTGGAAGAAGAAGCCTTGAATGTGGTGGTCTTCTCTTGCTTGACCTTGATCTCCTTCTTCTCATCTTCATCTTCATCATCATCATATTGAGCATCGGTCATGACATCTCCAAGCACTTGGTTTGGAGTCACCTTGTCCAAACCCTCTCTTTAGATCATCTTCCTCAAGATAGCAAACTTCTTAGGTAATTTCATCAAGAACTTATGTGAGAAGTCCTTGTCCTTAACATCTTCTCCTAGGCTCTTGAGATCATTGACAATAACTTGTAGCCTATAGAACATCTCCGGTATGGACTCATCATCCTTCATCTTGAAGCTTGCAAACTTATCCTTGAGCATATAGAGCTTGGCACTCTTTACCGTTGAAGTGCCCTCATATGTTTCCTCTAATTTTGTCCACACTTCACTTGACATCTCAAGATCCTTGATTTGCTCAAAGACCTTTGCATCAATCCCATTGTAGAGAGTATTGAGAGCCATAGTGTTGCATTGGTTGTTGATGCGATCATTGTTGGTGAGGTTGTCGAGATCAATGATAGCATAATCATGGTGTGTCACCTTCCAAACGTTCTCATGAATAGAGCCAAGATATTGCTTCATCTTTCTTTTCCAATGATCAAAAGATGTGACACCATCAAAGAATAGAGGCTTGCCCCCGACATGGTTGAACACAACTTGAGCCATCTTACACCGAGGTTGTTAAGCCTTGAAAACGGTGACCACGACTCCGATACCACTTGAAAGGTCTTGATGGCTAGAGGAGGGGTGAATAGCCTTTTAAAATTTTCTACAAAGACAAGCTAAACAAGTTTATCAATATAACAAATAGCGAGATGCGAGTTTTGCTTAGCCTACGGGGTGTTTGCAAGCCACCTATCCAAAACACAATTCTAGTAGTTGCACTCAACCGCACAAGTCAAACCGAGAAGGTAACTACAACTACAACTAGCAAGCTACACAAAAGAGCTACTCTAGCAAAGCTAACTAGCTAGCAAAGATAACTAAGAAAGTAATGTGGAGTTGAGTTAGGAGAGTTTCACCGAGGGACGAAGTATTGAGCCAACCAATATGATCAACAATGAATACCAAGATAACCGAACACCGGGATCAATCAATCACAATATGAAAGTGATGACACGAAAATTTATCCCGAGGTTCATGTGCTTGCTGGCACGCTAGTCCCCATTGTGTCCCTCTTCACCATGTGGTTCGGTGGCTAATCGGTCTCACACCGAGCCTCTCACAAGGCGCCACAAGAACCTACCAAATGGCAAAAGGTTGCAATGACACGAGCAATTCACTAACGTTGCCTTTGGCGCTTCGCCGAGGTAGGCACAAACCCCTCACAATCACCGGAGGTGGCCAAGAACAATCACCAACTCTTGCCAACGCCTCCAAGCTACTCAAAGCCGTCTAGGTGGCGGCAACCACCAAGAGAAACAAGAATCCCGTAGCAAATCAACCACCAAGTGCCAACTAGATGCTATCTCACAATGCAAATGCACTTGGATCACTCAATCTCACTTTGAATATGCAAAGAAGCAAGAGAGATGAGTGGGAGGGGAGTTGCTTAGCTCAAAGTGCTCACAAGTATGTCAAATATTCAAGAGAGAGAGCCTTGAGCCGGCCAATGAGTATATATAGACGTACCCCTTCGAATAGAGCCGTTAGAAACTTAAACAGCTGAAATCGCGCTGAACGAACGCGCTGGTCCAACTGACCGGATGCGTCGGTCGCACAACGGCTAAGTCGTGAAGCACTGACCGGACGCGCTGGTCACACAACGGCTAACTGCGAATCAATGACCGGACGTGCCTGACGCACAAACCAGACACGCTGCAAATGACCGGACGCGCTGGTCAAGTCTGAGCAGCGCACGACAAAACAGTGACCGGACGTGCTATAGAACTGACCGGACGCGACAATGCCAGTGTCTGGTTAGAGTCCAGTAAGCTCCCTGAACGACCGAACGCGTCCGATCGTCAGTGACCGGATGCGCTGCGCGTCCTATCATCAACCTAAAAAACGCACAGACGCCAAACGCTGACCGGACGCGTCCGGTCATGCAAAGACCGTGTCTGGTTCAGCGTTCGGTCACCTCTGTGACCTCTGTTCGCCTCCGTTTCTTTTCCGACTTCCGGCATAGTGGAAAATAGTAGTTTCAACTCCTCGAAAATGCCTGAATCCTGCCTTGCAAGCTCGGCGGGAGGGAGAGAGGACCCCAAACCCTCTCTACCGCTCAAACTCCACCGCCTTTGCAAAATGTGCTAACACCACCAAGTGATCTCATCATGTGTGAGTGTGTTAGCATTTTTACAATCATTTTTCGAGGCGATATTAGTTCTATCCAAATGCATATGATTATGAAATGCACACCTAGAGGCACTTATGATGTAACCACGTCATTCCCCCCTTTATAGTACGGCTATCTATCCTATAATGTAACCACACCCACTAGGTGTCTTGGTTACTAAAAACACAACCCTTAAGCATATACCTTTGCCTTGATCACGTAGGGTTGCGTCCAAATCCAAGTGTGGCCATCATGATCACCATGTCCATCTTGCCACCAACCTTGGAATGTACTAATCCTCATATGCTACATACAACTTAGGCATAGGATTAGTACTTAGGCATTGTCACTAATTACCAACACTAAACATAGGACTTTCAGCGGTCCCAAGTCTCAAGAAAAGGAAAAAAGAGTATATTGCTTGAGATGTTGATCTTAGAAGCTAGGGAATGTCTTGTGGGTTTTCGTCCTTTGTCCTCCTCTAGGAGAGTCCCCTGCCTTTCCTTTTATAGGGTCAAGTGAAGGCAGAGGAGTCGATAAAACCCTAGGGCAGTGCCTTAAAGGCGAAGGTTCGACGGACGCTTGTGGGGGTTGCTGTAGCGATGTGCTCGAGGAATGGCGGGCCATCCTCAGGGTACCATGGTGACGTTAGGGATGGGACGGTGAAAGACCCTGGGTCCTGTGGCAAGCGGACGTGCAGGCATTGTTCCTTTGTTGACCAGCGATTAGTCGAGGCCGGGTCAAAGCATAGCTGAGGGAGGTCGACGGGGAATGGATAAGGCTGGGCCCTAGAAACCCCGAGATATGATGGTCGTCGTGTTGTGCCTCGAGGGGGCATCGATGGTGGATCAGTACCCGGCATGGTGTGTACAGTGATAGGTTTTCACCTCCCATCCCAGGATGGGTAGTAAAAAGCGGGATTTGACACCGGTACTGCTTCCATGCCGGCAGTGATATAGCCACGTGGGTAGAAAGTGGTTGGCGGTTTGCATTAAATACTTTGAATTTTGTCTGTAAGTAGGTGGGTGAGGAAGGGTCGACCGGCTCGACCTAGGGTCATGCGCGTCAGAGATTTTGCTATGGTCGAGGTATCCCATCGAGCGGGCCTCGTGCGAGTCGGAACGCAATCGAGGGTGCCCTGTCTTCACACGTATGTGGTTTTGGCTCGTCGTACCTACGTGGACGGAGCCTTGATGTGGTTTTTCAAGGGGGTTTGCTCCTTTTAGTTATGGGTTTTGGGTACCCCTAGTTTAGGTACCCGATAATAGCCCCCGAGCCTTTGTGTGAGTGTGGACACTCTCACAGAGGCTCAGCAAGTCATGAACTAGAGTCATAGCGTCATTGCTCCTTCAAGGGCTTTAGTATGTTATGTCGGGGGGTGCTCATGCGTTCGAGCCCCCGAGCCTCGTGCACGTGAGGTCGATCAGGATCTTGCCCATCTTCATCATACGACCCTCATGCATCCTTTAGGAAAGGAGGAGGGGTGGGGAACGTTGCACTACCCTTGGTGGGCGAGTTCCGATGATCTCCGTTTTTATTATTCGACCCTCACGCATCCTTTTGACAAGGAGCAGGGGTGGGAACGTCGTACTACCATCGACGGGTGAGTTCTGATGGCCCCTAGCGAGCTGTTTGCAGGGAATTCGAGTGGGAGCCCGTGCCCCGTTCGATAGGGGTCAGCTGGCGGTCGTGGAGGCGCTCTCCAAGAGTGCCAAAGAGTAGTCGTGTGGATCTTGGCTCCGTTCGGTAGGATCCGAGGGCTCGATGCCTCCCTCCAAGGGGATTCCACCGCCGACCTCTCCTTTAGCCTCGAATATGTCTGAGGTCGTCTCGAGAAAGTGGCTCGAGCCCTAGCCTTGTACAGGCACGTCCTCAGTCATCCCTGACTCTGTTTACTCGAGGGCTATTGTCGAACCCTAGTTGAGGGCCAGCTTTTGATCCCTCGAGGTTTATAGTGGGCTTGGAGCCCGTGGTTCCTTCGCTTGGAAGTATCCGTTTTTATTGTTCGACCCTCATGCATCCTTTTGACAAGGAGGAGGGGTGGGAACATCGTACTACCCTCGACGGGTGAGTTTCGATGGCCCCTGGTGAGCTGTTAGCAGGGAATTCGAGTGGGAGCCCATGCCCCGTTCGATAGGGGTCGACTAGTGGCCATGGAGGCACTCTCCAAAAGTGCCAAAGAGTAGTCGTGCAGATCTCCGCTCCGTTCGGTAGGATCCGAGGGCTCGATGCCGCCTTCCGAGGGGATTCCACTGTCGACCTCTCCTTTAGCCTCGAATATGTCTAAGGTCATCTTGAGAAAGTGGCTCGAGCCCTAGCCTTGTACGGGCATGTCCTCATACATCCCTGACTCTATTTACTCAAGGGCTATTGTCGAACCTTGGTCGAGGGCTAGCTTTCGTACCCTCGAGGCTTGAAGCGGGCTCAGAGCCCGTGCTTCCTTTGCCTAGAAGTATCTGTCTATGAGCCTCCCTTCCCACCCATTGGGGCACGTCTTTTTAGGAGGGGAGCGAGATCGGCATGGTAGTAGGCGGCGTGGCAGGTGGTTGGTGAGCGAATGGCTGACACGTGCCTGTGTGTGGGTTTCAAGGGGAGCGATTAGGTAGGGGTATTAAATGTGGAAACTGTTCCTACCTTTTCGCTGGATCCATCCATTGCCCTTCCGCCGGGGTATAAGTACGGAGCCTAGGGTTCCATGTGCCCCCCACCAGCCCTTTGTGATTGCCCTTTCCTCCCTTCGCCTTCATCGACCGTTCTCTGCTGCCACTGCATCTCCCTCCCTATCGCCACCGTAAGCCGATCTTGGATGCTCATGGCGGGAAAGAGTCAAGTTCTCCCTGCAGACGCGTGAGTCCGTTCTTCGGTAACAGAGAGGAAGCTAGAGGACCTGGTTCACGACGGTCTCCTTCGACCGAGGGTGAGTCAGAGCCAGCCAGAGTGGAGGGTGCCGCCGTCCAGCCACCTAGAGCCACGCACCCCCGGAGGGCTACGTGGTGAGCTTCATCGCCTTCCACGAGAGGGGGCTCGGGATGCCATCGAGCCGGTTCATGCGGGAGCTCCTGCATTACTACAAGGTAGAGCTCCATCACCTTGCCCCTAACTCCGTCTCGTAGGCCACCATCTTTGTGGCAGTCTGCGAGGGGTACTTGGGGATGGAGCCCCACTGGAATCTGTGGCTCCACCTCTTCAAGGTGGAGCACTTTGTCAAGAAGGCGGGCGAGAAGGGAGTGCGGCGTGCAGTGCACGCTGATAGTTACACAATTCAAGTCCGGGCGGGTTGAGGCGAGCTCTACATCCTGGTGCAGCTCATCTCGTCAAACAATGGATGGCACGACGGGTGGTTCTACCTGCGCAACGATGACGACCGCCTACCAAAGTTCTTCGGGCGGGTCCTAATGTCACACGAGGACAACTGGTCATACGGCATCATTAAGGAAGAGAAGCCGAAGCTACTGCCGCTCCTCGATGCGCTGAGGAGACTCCGTTAGCGTAGATTGACTGCGGGGATGGTGGCCGCCGCGTTCCACCATCGGAGAGTGCTACCGTTGATGTAGCGCCATCTTCAAATTGACAAGATGACACCGGGCGTCTCGTTGGAGGGGAGTCAGATGTCGCATGAGACCCTCCCCCTCGATGAGGTTGCCCAGCGCGCGTGGTGGATGGTGGGTAGCTTCAAGTAGGAGGACATCGACAAGGTCCCAATGTGACCTAACCAGGGTTTTGAGGCTCTGGTAAGTGTTGTTTCGCTAAACTTGTGTCCTTTTGCTTCCTAGTTCTCTTGATTTAGTCCGTCGAGGCTTTCGTGCAGGATCTGTCGGCAGTTAAGGACTCGCGGCCACCGGTCTCGGAGGATCACACTACTCGAGAGGCGAGATGCCTTTCTGTGGCTCAAAAGAAGAAAGAGAAAGACGCCGCGAAGAAGCGTTAGATCAGGAAGGCCCTCGAGCGCGAGGTGTTGAATAGGCACCACCGCCAGCAAAGGCTCGAGGGTCTCCCCATCGAGGAGTCCACCTCTAAGACAGCCTCGGAGGAGGATGAGGATAGCGACGATAATGGTGCCGAGTCGCGGTATGACACTATGACTTTTCTCGTGCATCTCCCTAACGTGTGGTCCCTGCATGGGCCCGTCGATGGGGGGTTGACCTCCCCGACGTCGAGGGCAGCTTCGGCACCCATCGAGGAGGAGGAAGAGCCAGCGGGAGGAAGGGGCCGAGAGGGACCTTCAGAGAGGGGATCCATCATGCCTAGGGTCCCTCTGACGATATTGGTGGCTCCACGCCCACACGTCCAATCGCCCCGGACTTCATTGGTGGCTCCAGTCCCGACCCAAGGGTCGACTTTAGCTATGATTGATCTCACCGTCGACGACCCTCCTTCCGACAAGGGGAAGCAGAAGGCAGACGTTGAGATGGTCGATGCCCCGGATTGGCCCGGGACTCCCGTAGCACTAGAGGAGGAGCTCCCGCGCTGGGGTCAGTCGACCCTTGAGTTCAGGGATGTGGCTAACCCCAACGCCGAGCCCTTCTTTGCCCTCAACAATAAGGATGAAGTGCAGCACTAGGAGTACGTCGAGGGACTCCACAAGCATTCCGTGTAATCCCTATGAATGGTAACGGATACCTTGGTGCGACGGATGTCAGAGGCATTTGAGGTGAGCCGTGTTTGTTATTTTATTTGGCTCATACCCCCTTTTGCCTTGGTTCTGACTCTGAGTTTGGCCGCGGTCAGGAGCTCAAGGAGCGATCGTGCCGCAAATCGTTATTCATCCGCCACGAGAGCGGTGTGTGGGCGGCGCTTCCGCACTAACGGCCAACCAGCGGCTGTCGAAGAAGAGCACCGAGGCAGATGAGCTTCGCGTCATCACTACGTCGCTTAAGGAAGAGGCGGAACAGGCACGGGATACCATGGCCAAAGCCCTAGAGGACACAGCCAAGGCTCGAGAGGAAGCAGTCAAGGCTCGCGAGGATCTTGCGCCATTGTTAGCGTGCATGAAGGAGCTCGAGGAGGACATCGCTCTTGTCAGTGGCTAGTGTGATGCCCTCAATGTCTAGATCGGGCTGGTGTTCGCTCACGTCGGGACCCTGGAGAACGAGGTCGCGACGTTGAATGGAACCGTCCGAGAGAGGGACGAGGCTCTCTCAGGCACCGGTCGAGAGATCGAGACGCTGAGGGCGACCGTCCGTGACAAGGACGAGGCTCTTTAGGTGGCGGAGAAGGCGCGTGATGAGTTGCGTGATGAGATTGTGGGTTGGTAGACCCATGCAGAGGGTAAGCCTTTGCCGAGCTTTGACCTTGACTTTGGGCTCCCATGTTTTTGCTGACTTGGTCTTTGTGTTTCAGAGCTGGAGAAGCAGCAGTGTGCGGCCCAGGCGACGGCTACCTTGTTTCAAACCCTCCTCGAGGTCGAGGCCAGGTGGAACCAACTACTCCATGGCACGATCACCTCGGTGTGCGATGGCCTAGGGGTCGAGCCTGATGCCAATACCAAGGAGGATGTGCTAGGGAACTTGTTCGTATGCCAGATGGCACTAGGTTGCCTTGTCCGCGAGAAGATCCAAGGCAGGCTGCATCATGGCGTGAAGAGGGCCATGGCGATCATCCGGTCTGGGTTCGAGTATGACATGGGCCTTATTGCGGATGACTTCATCTCAGACCTAGATAGGACTGAAGAGGAGAATGAGGCGGTCTGCCTCAGATTGATCGAGGCTGTGGAAGAGCCTGGGGGTCAACTCGTGAGGCTATTTGAAGACGAGGTGGTCCCGTCTACCGATGATGAGGGCCTATGAGCCAAACCTGGGCATGAAGGTCCATGTAATAAGTTAGTAAGCATTCATGACTTGCATCATCGTGGCCCTAGGGGCCATAAAACATCTAGATGTAAATATGTACTAAATGTCCTTTTTTGTTTGAGTCTTTTGTCCCGTTTTCGTTCGGATCGCGTTCTTATGCGATCTTCTTGGCGCACGGTCACACCCCTTGGCGTGGGGTGCGAGTAGAGATACCATAGCCCGAAGGCAAAGGTGGTCTCACTACTCGACTGCCCCTCATCCTTAGGATGACCTTACGACCTCATCGATCATGTAAGAACTCGAACCAAAGCGTATAGGGACGTCAGACGTCGATTTTTTGAGATCATATGCTTTTACAAGGTCTTCTTAGCATGCGGTTGCACCCCTTAGTGCAGGGGAGTCAGTGGAGGTGCCGTAGCTCGGAGGCATAGGCGATCTCACGGCTCAACAACCCTTGAACCTTAGGGTGCTCTCGCGGCCTTGTTGACTATATAAAACTTTTTTTGAAAAATGTGAGCCAAAATGTGGGACACAAGGGGTTTCCCCCTTTTTAGCCCCTGAGGGAGGGTCGACCCTGAGAAAACAGGGTCGAGCCTACTTGTTTTTTATGAAAGAATGCTTTGAACATGTACTATTTATTTATTCACGTGAGCGATGACAAAGGTACAAAGCCTCAAGGCTCTAGGGTTAAAAGCGACGTAGTTGTTTGATGTTCCACACGTTGGTGAAGATTTTGCCCTTTTCGTTTGATAGCTTGTAGGTGCCAGGCTTCAACACCTCCGCGATGATGTACGGTCCTTCCCATGGTGGAGAAAGCTTATGTCGTCCCTTGTTGCTTTGGCTTTGTTGGAGCACTAGGTCACCGAAGTTGAGGTCTCGACTACGTACGTGCTTGTCATGGTAGCATCAGAGATTCTGCTGATACCTTGCCGAGTGCAACAGAGCTATTCGCGAGCTTCCTCGAGCTGGTCAAGGGTGTTTTCTCTTGTGACGTCATTGCTTTGCTCATTGTAGGCTGAAAGCCTTGGGGATCCATACTCTAGGTCGGTTGGAAGCACGACCTCAGCCCTATATACTAAGAAAAATGGAGTGAACCCCGTGGCTCGACTCGGCATTGTTCTTAGGCTCCATAGGACCAAGGAGAGCTCGGCAACCCATTTCTTGCCATGTTCATTCAATATGTCAAAGATTCTCAGCTTTAGGCCTTGTAAAACCATGCCATTGGCACACTCTACTTGGTCATTTCTCTTTGGTTGAGCTACGGCTGACCAACATGAATGTGGTGGCTATCGTAGAAATCCAAGAACTTCTTGTCGGTGAACTGGGTGCCATTGTCTATGATGATGTAGTTAGGTACCCCAAAGCGAAGGATGATGTTGGTGAAGAACAGCGCGGCTTGCTCCGATCTGACGTTGGTAATGGGGTGGCCCTTGATCCACTTGGAAAACATGTCAGCGGCGACGAGCAAGTGGGTGAAGCCTCCGGTTGTTCTCTTCAGGGGTCCGACCAAGTCGAGCCCCCAAATGGCGAACAACCATGTAATGGGAATGGTTTATAGGGCGTGAGCCGCGAGATGGGTTTGCCTTGCGTAGTACTAGCATCCTTTACAGGAGCGTACTAGCTTGATAGCGTCGGAGGCTGCGGTTGGCCAATAGAAACCTTGTTGGAATGCGTTTTTGACAAGGGTTCGAGGTGCCGTGTGATGACCACAAGCCCCCGAGTGTAGGTCCTTGAGCAGGCTCTTGCCTTCCTTGATTGTGATACAATGTTGTAAGATGCCCGTAGGGCTGCGTCGATAAAGTTCTTTGTCGTCGCCGTATATCACAAAGGTCTTGGCCTAGCGAGCGATCCATCGAGCCTCGATCTTATCTAAGGTGAGCTACCCTCGAGTGAGACAGTCTAGGTACAGAATACGCCGGTTAGGCCCGAGGTCGGCTAGTAGGGTCGAGCCTTCCGTCTGCATGACATCAGCCCCGGTCGAGGGGGCTTCCGCCTCAGGTGGGGGGTAGAGCAATGGACTGTTGGCCTCCTCAGTCATCCCGGTGTCGATGAAAGGTTGGTGAAGATCCCTCGAGAAAACATCGGGTGGAACCGTGGCTTAGTTAGACATGATTTTCACAAGTTCGTCGGCAGCCTCATTATATCTGCGCGCAACGTGGTTGAGTTTGAGGCTGTGGAATTTGTCCTCAAGGCGCTACACCTCATTGCAGTAGGCTTCCATCTTGGGGTTGCGGTAGCTTGAGTCCTTCATGACTTGGTCGATCATGAGCTAGGAATCACCACGAACGTCGAGGTGTCAGACCTCAAGTTTGATGGCGACGCATAAGCCGTTAACGAGAGCCTCGTACTCAACTACATTATTGGAGGCAGCGAAATGGAGTCAGATCACGTAGCGCATGTGAACTCTAAGGGGCAAGATGAAGACTAGGCCCACACCCGCTCCCGCTTTCATCAATGATCCATCGAAGTACATGGTCCATAGCTCGGCTTGAATCTGAGCGGGAGGTAGCTCGGTATCGGTCCATTTCCCTAGAAAATCTACCAACACTTGGGATTTAATTGCTTTACGTGGCACATAAGAGAGGGTCTCGCCCATGAGCTCAACCACCCACTTAGCTATCCTTCCTGAGGCCTCCCGGCTCTAGACTATCTCCCCTAGAGGGAAAGAAGTGACCACGGTTACTGGGTGGCCCTCGAAGTAGTGCCGGAGCTTATGCCGTGTTAACACGATGGCGTGTAGCAATTTCTAGATTTGTGGATATCGAACATTGGTTTCCGAGAGTACCTCACTAATGAAGTAGACTAGCCTCTAAATAGGCAGGGTGTGTCCTTCCTCCGCCCTCTCGATGACTACGGCTGCGCTAACCACTTGAGTCGTTGTGGCAACGTAGAGTAAGAGGGTTCCCCCATGGCTAGAGGGACGAGGATCGGAGGATTGGACAGCGTTGCCTTGAGCTTGGTGAGTGCTTCTTCGGCCTCGAGGGTCCACAAGAAGTGTTCCAATTTCTTCAGGAGATGGTACAGAGGGAGTGCCTTCTTACCGAGACACAAAATAAAGTGACTGAGGGCCGCGAGGCAGCCCGTTACCCTTTGCACGCCCTTCAGATCTCGGATGGGGCCCATCTGAGTGATCATAGAGATTTTTCCGGGTTGGCCTCAATGCCGTGCGCGGAAATGATGAACCCTAGGAGCAAGCCTCGAGGAACGCCGAAGACGCATTTCTCGGGGTTGAGCAAGATGGGTGCACGGTTTGCGCCAAACGTACCATAGGCTCAGAAATTGTTTTGGACACAATGTCAAGGTCATCAACTAGGTTGTTGACCCTCTTGGATTTGACTACGATGTCATCAATGTAGGCCTCGATGGTTGGCCTAATATGTTCCCCAAAAACGTGTTGCATGCATCATTGGTACCTAGCCCCCGCATTCCGGAGACCGAAGGGCATAGTAAAGTAGCGGCGAGAGGTGATCGCACGGAGCTCCGTACCAGGGGTCTTCGTAGAGTCTAGGTACTCAGAAGCTAGCATGGATGCCATGAGGTCACGGGCAGAACATAGATGGTGTAACAGAATCGTCCAAATTATAAGAGCACAAGTACAAAAACAATCACCGAAGTGATCAAATTCTCGCACTTGAGCCCATATAACTCCGGTAGTCCAATGAAATCACGAGGGTTTCAAACCAACCAACATACAAGCCAAGATTGTAGTGATTCAACATAACAAGTCACATGTTACAACCATTTCACAAGTAATTCAATATACATCGGAGTTCAACATAGTTATTACAACTTAAGTTCAAAAGTAGCGGAAGCAAATTAATTTGAAACTAACATTATTCTTATTTCAAATACATGCCAGTACCATGGTTGACTTCCAACAAAAGCATTAGAGATAAGGTAAATAAGAAGGATCATGCCCATGATCACACTCTACCACAAGGCAGGAGCCAACCAACTCTTGCAGTCGCCATGATACATCACTACCTGCAACAAGTGGGGAATAAAACCCTGAGTACAAGAAGGTACTCAGCTAGACTTACCCATCAGAAACTAGAAATAAGGTGACACCAAGGATCATGCAAGGCTGATATAAAGTGGGGCTAGCTTGACAACATTTTGCATAAAAGCTTAATATAGATGATCAATCATTAATGCTTAAGCATCAAGTTAATTATCATTAACCTATCATCTATATTAGAACCTGTACTAGAGCACTCACTTTATTAGGAGCAAACAATATTAACCATAGCAAGTATAAATTGAGGCAACCTTTCCATCGTGATCCAATTAACCATCAGTTCAATCCCGGGGTACCATGGTGACGTTAGGGATGTGATGGTGAAAGACCCTGGGTCTTGTGGCGAGTGGACATGCAGGCATTGTTCCTTTGTTGATCGGCGATTAGTCGAGGCCGGGTCAAGGCGTAGCTGAGGGGGGTCGACGGGGAATGGATAAGGCCAGGCCCTAGAAATCCCAGGATATGACAGTCGTCGTGTTGTGCCTCGAGGGGGCATCGATGGTGGATCAGTACCCGACATGGCGTGTATAGTGATAGGTTTTCACCGCCCATCCCGGGACGGGCAGTAAAAAGCAGGATTTGACACCGATACTGCTTCCATGTCGGCGATGCTATAGCCACGTGGGTAGGAAGTGGTTGACGGTTTGCATTAAATGCTTTGACTTTTGTCTGTAAGTAGGTGGGTGAGGAAGGGTCGACCGGCTCGACCCAGGGTCATGCGAGTCGGAGATTTCCTTGGAGTCGAGGCGTCCCGTCGAGCGGGCCTCGTGCGAGTCAAAACGCAGTCGAGGGTGGGGCATCTTCACACGTATGTGGTTTTGGCTCGTCGTACCTGCGCGGATGGACCCTTGATGTGGTTTTTCAAGGGGGTTTGCTCCTTTTAGTCATGGGTTTTGGGTACCCCTAGTTTAGTTACCCGACAGTTTGTGTCAGACCAAGATAGGTGCATCGTTTGTGCCAAACGTACCATAGGCCCAGATATCATTTTGGACACACTCGATGGTATTCCTAGGTGACGAGGCTCAAGTAGAAGGTTGATTCAGTCCATTTGGAAATAATGCTAATTTTGACGCAAGATACATGCACGGTTTGGGCAGGACGTGCTAGAGGCTTAGAAATCATTTTGTATGCACCGAATGGAACTACTACATGATGTGGGTCATGTGGAATCTTGTTTTGATCCATGTGGAGACAGTGTTAGTGTCGGCGTAAGATAGGTGCACGGTTTGCACCAAACATACCATAGGCTCATAAATCATTTTGGATGCACCCGATGGTACCCCTAGGTGATGAGACTCAAGTGGAAGCTTGATTCAATCCATTTGGAGACAGTGCTAATCTTGATGCAAGATAGGTGCAGGGTTTGTGCTGAACATACCATAGGCTCAGAAATCATTTTAGATGCACCCAATGGAACTCCTAGGTGACGTGGGTCTTGTGGAATCTCATTTTGGTCCATTTGGAGAGAGTGTTAGTAACGGCAAAAGATAGCTTCACTGTTTGCTCCAAACATAGCACAGGCTCAAAAATTGTTTTGGACGCACCTGATGGTACTACTAGGTGACGAGGCTCAAGTGGAAGCTTGATTCAGTTCGTTTAGAGATAGTGCTAATCTTGATGCAAGATAGGTGCAGGGTTTGTGCAAATATACCACAAGCTCAAAAATCATTTTGGAAGCACCCAATGGAAGTCCAAGGTGACGTGGGTCATTTGGAATCTCATTTCGGTCCGTTTGTAGATAGTGTTAGTGTCGGTGCAAGATAGGTGCACTATTTGTGCCAGACGTACCACAGGCTCAGAAATCATTTTGGGCACACCCTATGGTACTCATAGGTGACAAGGCTCAAGTCGAAGCTCGATGTCTATTTGTAGATACTGCTAATATTGATGGAAGATTGGTGCACGGTTTGCGCCAGATGTTACACAGGTTCAGAAATCATTTTGGACACACTAGATTGTACTCATAGGTGACGAGGCTAAAGTGAAAGCTTGAATCAGTCTATTTGGAGATAGTGCTAATCTTGACGCGAGATTGATGCACAGTTTGGGCCAAACATGCTAGAGGCTTGAAAATCATTTTGGACACACCGGATGGAACTCCTAGGTGACATGGATCATGTGGAATCCTGTTCCGTTCTGTTTGGAGGCATTGTTTGTGTCAGTGCAAGATAGTTGCATTATTTGAACCAAACATACCATAGGCTCAGAAATCATTTTGGACGCACCCGGTCATACTCCTAGGTGACGAGGCTCAAGTGGAAGCTCGATTCTGTTTGTTTGGAGATAATGCTAAGCTCGATGCAAGATAGGTGCACGGTTTACGCCAAACGTACGACATGCTCAGAAATCATTTTGAACGCACCCAATGGAAATCCTAGGTGATGTGGGTCATGTGGAATCTCTATACGATCCATTTGGAGACAGTGTTAGTGTTGGTGCAAGATAGGTACATGGTTTGCTCCAAACATACCTAGGTTACGAGGCTCAAGTGGAATCTTGATTCAGTTCATTTTGAGATAGTGCTAATCTTTATGCAAGATAGGTGAATGGTTTGCGCCGAACGTACCACGGGCTCAGAAAATCATTGTGGACACACTCGTTGGAACTCCTAGGTGACGTAGATCATGTGGAATCCCATTTCTATCCATTTGAAGACGGTGTAAGTGTCGGTGCAAGATGGGTGCACGGTTTGCGCCAAACGTACCATAGGCTCAGAAATTGTTTTGGACACAATGTCAAGGTCATCAACTAGGTTGTTGACCCTCTTGGATTTGACTACGATGTCATCAATGTAGGCCTCGATGGTTGGCCTAATGTGTTCCCCAAAAACGTGTTGCATGCATCATTGGCACAAGTGGATGCTCGTTTCATTCCATGTGGAGATTGTGCTAATCTTGACTCAAGATAGGTGCATGATTCGCGTTGAACGTATCACAGGCTCAGAAATCATTTTAGACGCACCCGATGTAACTCCTATGTGACTTGGGTCATGTGAAATCTCATTTTAGTCTATTTGGAAACAGTGTTAGTGTTCGTGCAAGATAGGTGCTCAATTTGCGCCAAACGTACCATAGCCTTAGAAATCGTTTTGGATGCACCCAATGATACTCCATGGTGACGAGGCTCAAGTCAAAGCTCGATTCAGTCCGTTTGGAGATAGTGCAAATCTTGACGCAAGATAGGTGCATGCTTTCCGTCGAATGTATGATAGGCTCAGAAATCATTTTGGATGCACCCGATGTAACTCCTCGGCGACATGGGTCATGTGGAATCTCGTTTTGGTCTATTTGGAGAAAGTGTTAGTGTCGCTGCAAGATAGGTGCATGGTTTGCGCTAAACATACCATAGGCTTAGAAATCATTTTGGATGCACCCAATGATACTCCATGGCGACGAGGCTCAAGTAGAAGCTCGATTCAGTCCGTTTGGAGATAGTGCTTATCTTGATGCAAGATTGTTGCACGATTTGCACCGAACATACCACAGGCTCAGAATTGTTTTGGATGCATCTAATAGAACTCCTAGGTGACGAGGCTCAAGTGGATGCTCGTTTCATTCTGTTTGGAGATAGTGCTAATCTTGACGCAAAATAGGTGCACGATTCACGGTGAACGTACCACAGGCCCAGAAATCGTTTTAGACGCACCCGATGTAACACCTAGGTGACTTGGGTCATGTGGAATCTGGTTTCGGTCTATATGGAGACCGTGTCAGTGTTGGTACAAGATAGGTGCACGGTTTGCATAGAACGTACCATAGGCTCATAAATCATTTTGGACGCACCCAATGATACTCCATGGTGGCTTGGCTCAAGTGGAAGATCGATTCAGTCTGTTTGGAGATAGTGCTAATCTTGACACAAGATAAGTGCACGGTTTGCGCCAAATGTACCGTAGGCTCAGAAATCATTTTGGATGCACCTGATGGGACTCCTAGGTGAGAGGCTCAAGTGGAAGCTTGATTCAGTCCATTTGGAAATAGAGTTAATCTTGACAAAAGATAGGTGCACAGTTTGCACCGAACGCATCACAGGCTCAGAAATCATTTTGGACACATCCAATGATACTCCATGGTGACGAGGCTCAAGTGGAAGATCGACTTAGTCCATTTGGAGATAGTGCTAATCTTGACACAAGATAGGTGCACGCTTTGCGCTGAATGTACCATACGCTCATAGATCATTTTGGACGCACCCGATGTAACACTTGGTGACTTGGGTCATGTGGAATCTCGTTTTGGTCCGTTTGGAGATAGTGTTAGTGTCGGTGCAAGATAAGTGCACGGTTTCTATCAAATGTACCATAGGCTCAGAAATCATTTTGAACGCACCCAATGATACTCCTAGGTGATAAGGCTCAAGTGAAAGCTCGATTCAGTTCGTTTGGAGATAGTGCTAATCCTGACGCAACATAGGTGCACGATTTGCGCCAAACATACCACAAGCTTTGAAATCATTTTGGACGCACCCGATGGAACTCCTAGGTGATGTGGGTCATGTGGAATCTCATTTTGGTCCATTTGTAGATAGTGTTTGTGTTAGCACAAGATAGGTGCACTGTTTGCGCCAAAATGTACCATATGCTCAGAATTGTTTTGGACGCTTGAGATGGTACTCCTAGGTGACGAGGCACAAGTGGATGCTCATTTCATTCCATGTGGAGATTGTGCTAATGTTGATGCAAGATAGGTGCAGAAATCATTTTAGACGCACCCGATGTAACTCCGATGTGACTTGGGTCATGTGAAATCTCATTTCGGTCTGTTTGGAAATAGTGTTAGTGTTCATGCAAGATAGGTGCTCGGTTTGCGCCAAACATACCATAGGCTTAGAAATCATTTTGGATGCAACCAATGATACTCCATGGTGACGAGGCTCAAGTGGAAGCTCGATTCAGTACGTTTAGAGATAGTGCAAATCTTGACGCAAGATAGGTGCATGCTTTCCGCTGAATGTACGATAGGCTCAGAAATCATTTTGGATGCACCCGATGTAACTCCTCGGCGACATGGGTCATGTGGAATATCGTTTTGGTCTATTTGGAGACAGTGGTAGTGTCGATGCAAGATAGGTGCACGGTTTGCGTCAAACATTCCATTGGCTTAGAAATCATTTTGGACGCACCCAATGATACTCCATGGTGACAAGGCTCAAGTGGAAGCTCGATTCAGTCTGTTTGGAGATAGTGCTTATCTTGACGCAAGATTGTTGCATGATTTGCACCGAACATACCACAGGCTCAGAAATTATTTTGGATGCATCTGATAGAACTCCTAGGTGATGAGGCTCAAGTGGATGCTCGTTTCATTCCGTTTGGAGATAGTGCTAATCTTGACGCAAGAGAGGTGCATGATTCACATTGAACATACCACAGGCTCAGAAATTGTTTTAGACGCACCCAATGTAACACCTAGGTGACTTGGGTTATGTGGAATCTAGTTTCGGTCTATATGGAGACAATGTCAGTGTTGGTACAAGATAGGTGCACGATTTGCATCAAACGTACCATAGGCTCAGAAATCATTTTGGACGCACCCAATGATACTCTATGGTGACTTGGCTCAAGTGGAAGATCGATTCAGTCTGTTTGGAGATAGTGCTAATCTTGACACAAGATAGGTGCACGGTTTGCGCCAAACATACCATAGGCTCAGAAATCATTTTGGACGCACTCGATGGTACTCATAGGTGACAATGCTCAAGTGGAAGCTTGATTCAGTCCATTTAGAGATAGTGCTAACCATGAGGCAAGATTAGTGCACGATTTGCGCCGAACATACCATAGGCTCAGATATCATTTTAGATGCAACCAATAGAACTCCTAGGTGATGTGGGTCGTGTGGAATCTCATTTTGGTGCATTTGGAGACTTTGTTAGTGTTAGTGGAAGATAGGTGCACGATTTATGCCAAACTTACCATAGGCTCAGAATCGTTTCGGACGCTCGCGATGGTACTCCTAGGTGATGAGGCTCAAGTGCAAGCTGGACTCAGACCGTTTGGAGATAGTGCTAATCTTGACGCAAGATGGATGCATGGTTTGTGTCGAATGGACCGTAGGATCAAAAATCATTTTGGACTCACCCGATGGAACTCCTAGGTGACATGGGTCTTGTGGAATTTCGTTTGGATCCGTTTGGAGATAGTGTGAGTGTCTATTGTGAGATAGGTGCACAGTTTGCACCAAACATAACATAGGCTCAGAAGTCATTTTGGACACACCTAATGGTACTCCTCAGTGACGAGGCTTAAGTGGAAGCTCAATTCAGTCCGTTTGGAGATAATGCTAATCTTGACGCAAGGCAGGTGCACGGTTTGCGATGAACGTATCATAGGCATAGAAATTGTTTTGGGTGCACCCAATAGAACTCCTAGGTGATGTGGGGCATGTGGAATTTTTTTTCGGTCTATTTGGAGACAGTGTTAGTGTCGGTGCAAGATAGGTGCATGGTTTTTGCCAAACATACCATAGGCTCAGAGATCATTTTGAACGCAGCCGATGGTACTCCTAGGTGATGAGGAGTGCTAATCTTGACGCAAGATAGGTGCACGATTTAGTCCGTTTGGAGATAGTGCTAATCTTGACACAAGATAGGTGCACAATTTGCGTCGAACATACCATAGGCTCAGAAATCATTTTGGACGCACCTGATGGAACTGTTAGGTGACGTGGGTCATGTGGAGTCTCATTTTGGTTTGTTTGTAGATAGTGTTTGTGTTAGCGCAAGATAGGTGCATGGTTTGTGGCAAAACATACCATAGGCTCATAATCGTTTTGGACGCCCGCGATGGTACTCCTAGGTGACGAGGCTCAAGTGGAAGCTCGATTCAGTCTGTTTGGAGATAGTGCTAATCTTGACGCAAGATGGATGCACGGTTTGCATCGAGCGTACCGTAGGCTCAAAAATCAATTTGGACACACCTGTTGGAATTCCTAGGTGACGTGGGTCTTGTGGAATCTTGTTTTGGTCTGTTCGGAGACAATGTTAGTGTCGGTGCAAGATTGGTGCACGGTTTGCGCCAAACGTAACATAGGCTCAGAAATCATTTTAGATGCACCGAATGGTATTCCTAGGTAGCGAGGCTCAAGTGGAAGCTCAATTCAGTCCATTTGGAGATAGTGCAAATCTTGACGCAAGATAGGTGCATGCTTTGCGCCGAATGTACGACAGGCCTAGAAATCGTTTTGGATGCACCCAATGTAACTCCTAGGCGGCTTAGGTCATGTGGAATCTCGTTTCGGTCTATTTAGAGATAGTGTTAGTGTCGGTGCAAGATAGGTGCACGGTTTATGCTAAACATACCATAGGCACAGAAGTCGTTTTGGACACACCCGATAGTACTCGTCGGTGATGAGGCTCAAGTGGAAGCTCGACTCAGTCCGTTTGGAGATATTGCTAATCTTGACATAAGATAGGTGCACGGTTTGCGCTGAACGTATCATAGGCACATAAATCATTTTGGTTGCACCCTATGGAACTCCTAGGTGACGTGGGTCATGTGGAATTTTGTTTCGGTCTATTTGGAGACAATGTTAGTGTCGGTGCAAGATTGGTGCATGGTTTGTGCCAAACATTGCATAGGCTCAGAAATTATTTTGAACGCACCCGATGGTACTCCTAATGACGAGGCTCAAGTGGATGCTCGTTTCATTCCGTTTGGAGATAGTGCTAATCTTGACCTAAGATAGTTGCACGATTTGTGCCAAACATACCATAGGCTTAGAAATTATTTTGGACGCTCCCGATGGTACTCCTAGGTGACGAGGCTCAAATAGAACCTCAAGTCAGTCCGTTTGGAGATACTGCTAATCTTGACGTAAGATAGGTGCACGATTTGCACCAAATGTACGACCAGTTTAGAAACCAATTTGGACGTACCCGATAGAACTCCTAGGTGACGTGGGTCATGTGGAATCTTGTTTTGGTCTGTTTAGAGATAGTGTTAGTGTCAGTGCAAGATAGGTGCACGATTTGAGCTAAATATACCATAGGTTTAGAAATCATTTTGGACGCACCCAGTGATACTTCTAGGTGACAAAGCTCAAGTGGAAGCTTGATTCAGTCTGTTTGGACATAGTGCTAATCTTGACACAAGATAGGTACACGCTTTGCGCAGAACGTACCACAGGCTCAGAAATCATTTGGCGTAGGGTTTAAGGTTTAGGGTTTAGGGGACGTGGGTCATGTGGAATCTTATTTTGGTCCATTTGGAGATAGTGTTAGTGCAAGATAGGTGCCCAATTTGTGTTGAACGTACCATAGGCTCATAAATCATTTTGTACACACCTGATGGAAGTCCTTGGTAACGTGGGCCACGTGCAATCTTGTTTTGGTCTATTTGGCTATAATGTTAGTGTCGGTGAAAGATAGGTTAATGGTTTGCGCTAAACATATCATAGGCTCAGAAATCATTTGTATGCACCCAATGGTACTCCTAGGTGACGAAGGTCAAGAGGATGCCCATTTCATTCTGTTTGGAGATAGTGCTAATCTTGACGCAAAACAGGTGCACGGTTTGTGCCAAACGTACCATAGGCTCATAAATCATTTTGGACGAACCCAATGGTACTCCTAGGTGACGAGGCTCAAGTGGAAGCTCGATCCAGTCTGTTTGGAGATAGTGCTAATCTTAACGCAAGATAGGTGCACGCTTTGCGCCGAACATACCATAGGCTCAGAAATCATTTTGGACGCACTCGATGTAACTACTAGGTGACTTGGGTCATGTGGAATCTCATTTCGGTGTGTTTGGCGACAGTGTTGGTGTCGGTGCAAGATAGGTGCATGGTTTGCGTCAAATGTACCATAGGCTCAGAAATCATTTTGGATGCACCCAATCATACTCCTAGGTGACAAGGCTCAAGTGGAACCTCGATTCAGTCCGTTTGGAGATAGTGCTAATCTTAACGTAAGATAGGTGCACGATTTGCGCCGAACATACCATAGGCTTAGAAATCATTTTAGATGCACCCGATGGAACTCTTAGGTGACATGGGTCATGTGGAATCTCGTTTTGGTCCGTTTGTAGATAGTGTTTGTGTCAGCGCAAGATAGGTGCACGATTTGTGCCAAAACGTACCATAGGTTTAGAATCGTTTTGGACGCTCACGATGGTACTCCTAGGTGACGAGGCTCAAGTGGAAGCTTGATTCTGTCCGTTTGGAGATAGTGCTAATCTTGATGCAGGATGGATGCACGGTTTGCGTTGAGCATACCGTAGGCTAATAAATCATTTTGGACACACCTAATGGAACTCCTAAGTGACATGGGTCTTGTGCAATCTTGTTTTGGTAAGTTCGGAGATAGTGTTAGTGTCGGTGCAAGATAGGCACAGTTTGCGCTAAATGTACTATAGGCTCATAAACCATTTTAGATGCACCCAATGATACTCCATGGTGACGAGGCTTAAGTGGAAGCTCGATTCAGTCAGTTTGGATGCACCCAATGATACTCCATGGTGATGACGCAAGATTGGTGCATGCTTTGTGCTGAACGTACCATAGGCTCAGAAATCATTTTAAATGCACCCGATGTAACTACTAGGTGACTTGGGTCATGTGGAATCTTGTTTCAGTCTATTTGAAGACAGTGTTAGTGTCGGTGCAAGATAGGTACATGGCTTGCACCAAACGTACCATAGTCTAAAAAATCATTTTGGACGTACCTGATGGTACTCCTAGGAGACGAGGCTCAAGTGGAAGCTCGATTCACTCCATTTGGAGATAGTGCTAATCTTGACGCAAGATAGGTGCACCATTGCGCCGAACGTCATAGACTCATAAATCATTTTGGATCCACCCGAAGTAACTACTTGGTGACTTGGATAATGTGGAATCTCATTTTGGTCCGTTTGGAGACAGTATTAGTGTCGGTGCAAGATAGGTGCACAATTTGTGCCAAATATACCATAGGCTCAGCGATCATTTTGGACGCACCCAACAATACTCCTAGGTGACGAGGCTCAAGTGGAAGCTCCATTTAGTCCGTTTGGAGATAGTGCTAATCTTGAGGCAAGATTGGTGCACGATTTGTGCCGAACTAACCACAGGCTCAGAAATCATTTTGGATACACCCGATAAAACTCCTAGGTGATGTGGATCATGTGGAATCTCATTTTAGTCCGTTTGGAGATAGTGTTAGTGTCAGTGCAAGATAGGTACACAGTTTGCACCAAACGTACCATAGGCTCCGAGATCATTTTGGATGCACCCAACGATACTCCTAGGTGACGAGGCTCAAGTGGAAGCTCAATTCAGTCCGTTTGGAGATAGTGCTGATCTTGATGCAAGATAGGTGCATGATTCGCGTCGAACATACCACAGGTCAGAAAACATTTTAGACACACCCAATGTAACTCGTAGATGAGTGGGTGATGTAGAATCTCATTCTGATCTATTTGGAGACTGTGTTAGTGTCAGAGCAAGATAGGTCCACAGTTTGCCCCAAACGTACCATAGGCTCTGAAATCATTTTGGATGAACCCAATGATACTCCATGGTGATGAGGCTCAAGTGAAAGATCGATTCAGTCCATCTTGACGCAAAATGGGTGCACGGTTTGCGCCAAACATACCAAAGGCTCAGAAATCATTTTTGACAAACCTGATGGTACTCCTAGGTGACGAGGCTCAAGTGGAAGATTGATTCTGTCCGTTTGGAGATAGTACTAATCTTGATGCAAAATAGGTGCACGGTTTGCGCCAAATGTACCATAGCTTGGAGATCATTTTGGATGCACCCAACGATACTCCTAGGTGACGAGGCTGAAGTGGAAGCTCAATTTAGTCCGTTTGGAGATAGTGCTAATCTTGAGGCAAGATTGTTGCACAATTTGTACCAAACTTACCACAGGCTCAGAAATCATTTTGGATGCACCCGATAGAACTCCTAGGTGACATGGGTCGTGTGGAATCTCATTTTGGTCCATTTGGAGACAGTGTTAGTGCCAATGCAAGATATGTGCATGGTTTGCGCCAAACATACCATAGGCTCATAATCGTTTTGGATGCTCATGAAGGTACTCCTAGGTGATGACGCTCAAGTGGAAGCTCGATTCAGTCTGTTTGGAGATAGTGCTAATCTTGACGCAAGATGGATACACGGTTTTCATCGAATGTACCATAGGCTCAGAAATTGTTTTGGACACACCCGATGGAACTCCTAGGTGACGTGGGTCCTGTGGAATCTCGTTTCGGTCCATTTGGGGATAGTGTTAGTGCCTGTTGTAAGATAGGTGCATAGTTTGCGCCAAACATATCATAGGCTCAGAAGTCATTTTGGATACACCCGATGGTACTCCTCGGTGATGAGCCTCAAGTGGAAACTCGATTCAGTCCGTTAGGAGATATTGATAATCTTGACACAAGATAGGTGCACGGTTTGCGCCGAACATATCATAGGCATAGAAATCATTTTGGTTGCACCCAATGGAACTCCTAGGTGACATGGGTCATATGGAATTTTGTTTCAATCTGTTTAGAGACAGTGTTCGTGTTGGGGCAAGATAGGTGCATGGATTGTGCCAAATGTACCATAGGCTTAGAAATCATTTTGAACGCACCCGATGGTACTCCTAGGTGACGAGGCCCAAGCGGATGCTTGTTTCATTCCGTTTGGAGATAATCCTAACCTTGAACTAAGATAGTTGCCCGGTTTGCGCCAAACGTACCATAGGCTCAGAAATCATTGTGGATGCTCCCAATGGTACTCCTAGGTGATGAGGCTCAAGTTGATGCTTGTTTCATTCCGTTTGGAGATAGTGCTAATCTTGACGCAAGATAGGTGCACGATTTGCGCCCAACATACCACATGCTCAAAAATCATTTTGGACGCACCTGATGGAACTCTTAGGTGACGTGGGTCATGTGGAATCTTGGTTTGGTCCGTTTGGAGACAGTGTTAGTGTCGGTGCAAGATAGGTGCACGGTTTGTGCCAAACATACCATAGGTTTAGAAATTGTTTTGGACGCACCTAGAGATATTTCTAGGTGATGAGGCTCAAGTGGAAGCTTGATTCAGTCTGTTTGGAGATAGTGTTAATCTTGACGCAAGATAGGTGCACGGTTTGCACCAAACGTACCATAGGCTCAAAAATCATTTTGGACGCACCCAATGATACTCCATGATGACAAGGCTCAAGTGGAAGCTCGATTCAGTTCGTTTGGAGATAGTGCTAATCTTGACGCAAGATTAGTGCACGATTTGCGCCGAACGTACCACAAGCTCAAATCCTTTTGGATGCACCCGATAGAACTCCGTGGTGATGAGGCTCAAGTGAATGCTCGTTTCAATGCGTTTGGAGATAGTGCTAATCTTAACGCAAGAGAGGTGCACGATTCGCGTCGAAGGTACCACAGGCTCAGAAATCATTTTAGACGCACCCCATGTAACTCTTAGGTGACATGGGTGATTTGGAATCTCATTTCGGTCTGTTTGGAGACAGTGTTAGTGTCGGTGCAAGATAGGTGTACGGTTTGCGCCAAACATACCATTGGCACAGAAGTCGTTTTGGACTCACCCAAGCATACTCCATCGTGACAAGGCTCATGTGGAAGCTCGATTCAGTCTATTTGGAGATAGTGCTAATCTTGACACAAGATTGGTGCACGATTTGCGCTGAACGTACCACGGGCTCAAATCATTTTGGATGCACCCGATGGAAGTCCTAGGTGACAAGGGTCAAGTGAATGCTCATTTCATTCCGTTTGGAGATAATGCTAATCTACGCAAAATAGGAGCGCGGTTTGTGCCAAACGTACCATAAGCTCAGAGATCATTTTAGACGCACCCGATGGTACTCCTAGGTGGCGAAGCTCAAGTAGAAGCTCGATTCAGTCTGTTTGGTGATAGTGCAAATCTTGACGCAAGATAGGTGCATGCTTTGTGTCGAACGTACCACAGGCTTAGAAATCATTTTGGACGCACCCGAAGTAACTCCTAGGTGACTTGGGTAATATAGAATCTCGATTTGGTCCGTTTGGAGACTGTTATTATCGGTGGAAGATAGGTGCACGGTTTGCGCCGAACATACCATTGGCTCAGAAATCATTTTGGACGCACCCAATGACACTCCTAGGTGACGAGGCCCAAGTGGAAGCTCGATTCAGTCTATTTAAAGATAGTGCTAATCTTGACGCAAGGTAGGTGCAGAGTTTGCGTCGAGCGTACCACAGGCTCATAAATCATTTTGGACACTCCCGATGGAACTCCTAGGTGATGTGGGTCTTGTGAAATCTTGTTTTGGTAAGTTCAGAGACAATGTTAGTGTCGGTGCAAGATAGGCATAGTTTGCTCAAACGTACCATAGGCTCAGAAATCGCTTTAGACACACCCGATGGTACTCGTAGGTAGCAAGGCTCAAGTGGAAGCTTGATTCAGTACGTTTGGAGATAGTGCAAATCTTGACGCAAGATAGGTGCGTGCTTTGTGCCGAACGTACCACAGGCTCAGAAATTGTTTTGGACGCACCTAATGTAACTCCTAGGTGACTTGGGTCATGTGGAATCTCGTTTCGGTCTGTTTGGAGACAGTGTTAGTGCCGGTGCAAGATAGGTGCATGCTTTGTGCCAAACGTACCATAGGCTCAGAATTTGTTTTGGACGCACCTGATGTAACTACTAGGTGAGTTAGATCATGTGGAATCTCGTTTCGGTCCGTTTGGAGAACGTGTTAGTGTCGGTGCAAGATAGGTACACGTTTCGCGCCAAATGTGCCATTGGCTCAGATATTGTTTTTAATGCATCCAATGATACTCCTAGGTGACGAGGCTCAAACAGAAGCTCGATTCAGTTTGTTTGGAGATAGTGCTAATCTTGATGCAAGATAGGTACACGGTTTGCGTCGAATGTACCACAGGCTCAGAAATCATTTCAGACACACCCGATAGAACTTCTTGGTGCTGTGGGCCATGTGAAATCATGTTTCGGTTCGTTTGGAGATAGTGTTAGCGTCGGTGCAAGAAAGGTGCATGGTTTGCACCAGCCGTACCATAGGCTCAGAAATCTAGACGCACCCGATGGAACTCCTAGGTAACGAGGCTTAAGTGGATGCTCGTTTCATCCTGTTTGGAGATAGAGCTAATCTTGACGCAAGATAGGTGCACGATTTCGGCCGAACATGCCACAGGCTTAGAATTATTTATGATGCACTCGATAGAACTCCTAGGTGACGAAACTCAAGTGGATGCTCGTTTATTTCCGTTTGCAGATAGTGCTAATCTTGACGCAAGATAGGTGCACGATTCGCGTCAAACGTACCATATGCTCAGAAATCATTTTAGACACACCCGATGTAACTGCTAGGTGACTTGGGTCATGTGGAATCTCGTTTCGGTCTGTTTGGGGATAGTGTTAGTGTCAGTGCAAGATAGGTCCATGGTTTGCACTAAACGTACCATAGGCTCAGAAATAATTTCGGATGCACCCGATGGTACTCCAAGGTGATGAGGCTCAAGTGGAAGCTCGATTCAGTCCGTTTGGAGATAGGACTAATCTTAAGGCAAGATAGGTGCACGCTTGGCGCTGAACGTACCACAGGCTCATAAATCATTTTGGATGCACCCGATGTAACTACTTGGTGACTTAGGTCATGTGCAATCTCATTTTGGTCCATTTGGAGACTGTGTTAGTGTTAGTGCAAGATAGGTGCACGGTTTGCGCCAAATATACCATAGGCTCAGAAATCATTTTGGGTGCACCCGATAGTACTCCTAGGTGATGAGGCTCAAGTGGAAGCTCGATTCAGTTCGTTTGGAGATAGTGCTAATCTTGATGAAAGATAGGTGCACGCTTTGCGCCGAATGTACTATAGGCTCATAAATCATTTTGGACACACCCGATGTAAGTACTTGGTGACTTGGGTCATGTGAATCTTGTTTTGGTCCATTTGGTGACAATGTTACTGTCGGTGCAAGATAGGTGCACAGTTTGCGCCAAACGTACCATAGGCTCAGAGATCGTTTTGGACGCACCCAATGATACTCCTAAGTGATGAGGCTCAAGTGGAAGCTTGATTCAGTCCATTTGGAGATAGTGCTAATCTTGAGGCAAGATTGGTGCATGATTTGTGTCGAACGTACCACAGGCTCAGAAATCATTTTGGATGCACAAGATAAAACTCCTAGGTTCTTGGTGACCTGGGTCATGTGGAATCTCATTTTGGTCTGTTTAGAGACAGTGTTAGTGTCAGTGTAAAGATAGGTGCACGGTTTGCGCCAAATGTACCATAGGCTCAGAAATCATTTTGGACGCACCTGATGGTACCCCTAGGTGACGAGGCTCAAGTGGAAGCTCGATTCAGTCTGTTTGGAGAGAGTGCTAATCTTGACGCAAGATAGGAGCATGGTTTGCACGAAACGTACCATAGCCTCAGAAATCATTTTGGACGCACCCGTTGGAACTCCTATGTGATGTGGGTCATGTGGAATCTCGTTTCGGTCTGTTTGGAGACATTGTTTGTATCGGTGCAAGATAGGTGCACGGTCTGCGTCAAATGAACCATTGGCTCAGAAATCATTTTGGATGCACCCAATGATACTCCTTGGTGACGAGGCTCAGGTGGAAGCTCGATTCAGTCCGTTTAGAGATAGTGCTAATCTTGACGCAAGATTGGTGCACGATTTGCGCCGAACGTACCACAGGCTTAGAAATTATTTTGGATGCACTCGATAGAACTCCTAGGTGATGAGGCTCAAGTGGATGCTCGTTTCATTCTATTTGGAGATAGTGATAATCTTGACGCAAGATAGGTGCACGATTCGCGTCGAACGTACCACATGCTCAGAAATCATTTTAGACGCACCCGATGTAACTGCTAGGTGACTTGGGTCATGTGGAATCTCATTTCGATCTGTTTGGAGACAGTGTTAGTGTCGATGCAAGATAGGTGCACGGTTTGCGCCAAACGTACCACAGGCTTAGAAATCATTTCGGACGCACCCGACGGTAATCCTAGGTGATAAGGCTGAAGTGGAAGCCCGATTCAGTCCGTTTGGAGATATTGCTAATCTTGACGCAAGATAGGTGCACGGTTTGCGCCGAGCGTACCATAGGCTCATAAATCATTTTGGACGCACCCGATGTAACTACTTGGTGACTTAGGTCATGCGGAATCTCATTTTGGTCCATTTGGAGACAACATTAGTGTCGGTGCAAGATAGGTGCACGGTTTGCGACAAACATACCATAGGATCAGAGATCGTTTTGGACGCACCAAACGATACTTCTAGGTGATGAGGCTCAAGTGAAAGCTCGATTTAGTGTGTTTGGAGATAGTGCTAATCTTGAAGCAAGATTGGTGCATGATTTGTGTTGAACGTACCATAGGCTCAGGAATCATTTTGGATGCACCCGATAGAACTCCGAAGTGACATGGGTCGTGTAGAATCTCATTTTGGTCCATTTGGAGACTGTGTTAGTGTCAGTGCAAGATGGGTGCACGGTTTGCGCCAAACGTAACATAGGCTCATAAATCATTTTGGACGCACATGATGTAACTACTTGGTGACTTGGGTCATGTGGAATCTCATTTTGGTCCGTTTGGAGATAGTGTTACTATCGGTGCAAGATAGGCGCACGATTTGTGTCAAACATACCATAGGCTCAGAGATCGTTTTGGACGCACCCAACGATACTCCTAGGTGACGAGGCTCAAGTGGAAGCTCGATTTAGTCTGTTTGGAGATAGTGCTAATCTTGAGGCAAGATTGGTGCATGATTTGCACCAAACGTACCACAGGCTTAGGAATCATTTTGGATGCACCCAATAGAACTCCCAGGTGACGTGGGTCATGTGGAATCTCATTTTGGTCCGTTTGGAGATAGTGTTAGTGTCAGTGCAAGATAGGTACATGGTTTGCGCCAAACGTACCATAGGCTTAGAAATCATTTTGGACGCACCCGATGGTACTCCGAGGTGACGAGGCTCAAGTGGAAGCTCGATTCAGTCTGTTTGGAGAGAGTGCTAAACTTGATGCAAGATAGGTGCACGCTTTGCGCCGAAAGTACCATAGGCTCATAAATCATTTTGGACACGCCCAATGTAACTACTTGGTGACTTAGGTCATGTGGAATCTCATTTTGGTCCGTTTGGAGACAATGTTAGTGTCAGTGCAAGATAGGTGCACGGTTTATGCCAAACGTACCATAGGCTCATAAATCATTTTGGACGCACCCAATGATACTCTATGGTGATGGGGCTCAAGTGGAAGCTTGATTTAGTCTGTTTGGAGATAGTGCTAATCTTGAAGCAAGATTGGTGCACGATTTACGCCGAATGTACCACAGGATCAAAAATCATTTGGCATAGGGTTTAGCGTTTAGGGTTTAGGGGACATGGGTCATATGGAATCTCATTTTGGTCTGTTTGGAGATAGTGTTAGTGTCAATGCAAGATAGGTGCCCGGTTTGCGCTGAACATACCATAGGCTCAGAAATCGCTTTGTACGCACCTATTGGAAGTCCTTGGTAACGTGGGCCATATGGAATCTCATTTCGATCCATTTGGCTACAGTGTTAGTGTCGGTGCAAGATAGGTTCATGGTTTACGCCAAACGTACTATAGGCTCAGAAATTATTTTGTATGCACCTGATGGTACTCCTAGCTGAGGAGGCTCAAGTGGATGCTTGTTTCATTTGGTTTGGAGATAGTGCTAATCTTGACACAAAATGGGTGCACGGTTTGCCTCAAACGTACCATAGGCTCAGAAATCATTTTGGACGCACCCGATGGTACTTCTAGGTGACGAGGCTCAAGTGGAAGCTCGATTCAGGCCCTTTGGAGATAGTGCTAATCTTGACGCAAGATAGGTGCACGCTTTGCGCCGAATGTACCACAGACGTATAGATCGTTTTGGATGCACTCGATGTAACTACTAGGTGACTTGGGTCAAGTCGAATCTCATTTCTGTGCATTTAGAGACAGTGTTGGTGTCGGTGCCAAATAGGTGCATAGTTTTCGCCAAAACATACCATAGGCTCACAGATCGTTTTGGATGCACCCGATAGAACTCCGAAGTGACATGGGTCGTGTAGAATCTCATTTTGGTCCATTTGGAGACTGTGTTAGTGTCAGTGCAAGATGGGTGCACGGTTTGCGCCAAACGTAACATAGGCTCATAAATCATTTTGGACGCACATGATGTAACTACTTGGTGACTTGGGTCATGTGGAATCTCATTTTGGTCCGTTTGGAGATAGTGTTACTATCGGTGCAAGATAGGCGCACGATTTGTGTCAAACATACCATAGGCTCAGAGATCGTTTTGGACGCACCCAACGATACTCCTAGGTGACGAGGCTCAAGTGGAAGCTCGATTTAGTCTGTTTGGAGATAGTGCTAATCTTGAGGCAAGATTGGTGCATGATTTGCACCAAACGTACCACAGGCTTAGGAATCATTTTGGATGCACCCAATAGAACTCCCAGGTGACGTGGGTCATGTGGAATCTCATTTTGGTCCGTTTGGAGATAGTGTTAGTGTCAGTGCAAGATAGGTACATGGTTTGCGCCAAACGTACCATAGGCTTAGAAATCATTTTGGACGCACCCGATGGTACTCCGAGGTGACGAGGCTCAAGTGGAAGCTCGATTCAGTCTGTTTGGAGAGAGTGCTAAACTTGATGCAAGATAGGTGCACGCTTTGCGCCGAAAGTACCATAGGCTCATAAATCATTTTGGACACGCCCAATGTAACTACTTGGTGACTTAGGTCATGTGGAATCTCATTTTGGTCCGTTTGGAGACAATGTTAGTGTCAGTGCAAGATAGGTGCACGGTTTATGCCAAACGTACCATAGGCTCATAAATCATTTTGGACGCACCCAATGATACTCTATGGTGATGGGGCTCAAGTGGAAGCTTGATTTAGTCTGTTTGGAGATAGTGCTAATCTTGACGCAAGATTGGTGCACGATTTACGCCGAATGTACCACAGGATCAAAAATCATTTGGCATAGGGTTTAGCGTTTAGGGTTTAGGGGACATGGGTCATATGGAATCTCATTTTGGTCTGTTTGGAGATAGTGTTAGTGTCAATGCAAGATAGGTGCCCGGTTTGCGCTGAACATACCATAGGCTCAGAAATCGCTTTGTACGCACCTATTGGAAGTCCTTGGTAACGTGGGCCATATGGAATCTCATTTCGATCCATTTGGCTACAGTGTTAGTGTCGGTGCAAGATAGGTTCATGGTTTACGCCAAACGTACTATAGGCTCAGAAATTATTTTGTATGCACCTGATGGTACTCCTAGCTGAGGAGGCTCAAGTGGATGCTTGTTTCATTTGGTTTGGAGATAGTGCTAATCTTGACACAAAATGGGTGCACGGTTTGCCTCAAACGTACCATAGGCTCAGAAATCATTTTGGACGCACCCGATGGTACTTCTAGGTGACGAGGCTCAAGTGGAAGCTCGATTCAGGCCCTTTGGAGATAGTGCTAATCTTGACGCAAGATAGGTGCACGCTTTGCGCCGAATGTACCACAGACGTATAGATCGTTTTGGATGCACTCGATGTAACTACTAGGTGACTTGGGTCAAGTCGAATCTCATTTCTGTGCATTTAGAGACAGTGTTGGTGTCGGTGCCAAATAGGTGCATAGTTTTCGCCAAAACATACCATAGGCTCACAGATCGTTTTGGACGCACCCAATGATACTCCTTGGTGATGAGGCTCAAGTGGAAGCTCGATTCAGTCCATTTGGAGATAGTGCTAATATCGAGGCAAGATTGGTGCACGATTTGCGCTGAACGTACCATAGGCATAGAAATCATTTTTGGATGCACCTGATGGAACTCCTAGGTGACGTGGGTCGTGTGGAATATCATTTTGGTCCGTTTGGAGATTGTGTTAGTGTCAGTGCAAGATAGGTGCACAGTTTGTGCCAAACGTACCATAGGCTCAGAATCATTTTGGATGCCCGCGATGGTACTCCAAGGTGACCAGCCTCAAATGGAAGCTCAATTCAGTCTGTTTGGAGATAGTGCTAATCACGACACAAGATGGATGCACCGTTTGCGTTGAACGTACCGTAGGCTTAGAAATCATTTTGTACACACCTGATGGAACTCGTAGGTGATGTGGTTCTTATGAAATTTTGTTTTGGTCTGTTTGAAGGCAGTGTTAGTGTCGGTGCAAAATAGGTGCACAGTTTGCGCGAAACATACCACAGGCTCAGATGTCGTTCTGGACGCACCTGATGGTACTCATAGGTGACAAGGCTCAAGTGGATGCTCGTTTCATTCCATTTGGGGATAGTACTAATCTTGACGCAAGATAGGTGCATGGCTTGCGCCAAACGTACCATAGGCCTAGAAATCATTTTGGACGCACCGGATGGTACTCCTAGGTGACGAGGCTCAAGTGGAAGCTCAATTCAGTCTTTTGTAGATAGTGCTAATCTTGACACAAGATAGGTGCACGCTTTGCGCCAAATGTACCATAGGCTCATAAATAATTTTGGACGCACCTGATGTAACGACTTGTGACTTGGGTCTTGTGGAATCTTGTTTTGGTTCGGTTGGAGATTGTGTTAGTGTCGGTGTAGAATAGGTGTGCTGTTCGCGCCAAACGTACCATAGGCTCAGAGATCGTTTTCGACGCACCCAATGATACTCCTAGGTGATGAGGCTCAAGTGGAAGCTCGATTTAGTCCGTTTGGAGATAGTACTAATCTTGATGCAAGATTGGTGCATGATTTGCGCCGAATGTACCACAGGCTCAGAAATCATTTTGGATGCACCCGATTGAACTCCTAGGTTATGTGGGTCATGTGGAATCTCATTTTGGTCTGTTTGGAGGTATTGTTAGTGACAATGCAAGATAGGTACACGGTTTGCGCCAAACGTACTATAGGCTCAGAAATAATTTTGGACGCACCCAATGATACTCCATGGTGACGAGGCTCAAGTGGAAGCTCGATTCAGTCTGTTTGGAGATAGTGCTACTCTTGATGCAAGATTAGTGTACGATTTGCGCCGAATGTACCATAGGCTCAGAAATCATTTGGCGTAGGGTTTAGGGTTTATGGTTTAGGGGACGTGGGTCGTGTGGAATCTCATTTTGGTCCGTTTAGAGATAGTGTTAGTGTCAATGCAAGATAGGTGCCTGGTTTGCAGAGAACATACCATAGGCTCAGAAATCATTTTGTACGCACCTGATGGAACTCGTAGGTGTTGGTATCGTGGGCCATGTGGAATCTTGTTTTGGCCCATTTGGCTACATTGTTAGTGTCGATGCAAGATAGGTTCATGGTTTGCGCCAAACATACCATAGGGTTAGAAATTATTTTGTATGCACCCGATGGTACTCCCAGGTGACGAGGCTCAAGTGGATGCTCGTTTCATTCCGTTTGGAGATAGTGCTAATCTTGATGCAAAACAGGTGCACGGTTTGCTCCAAACGTACCATAGGCTCAGAAATCATTTTGGAGACGCCCGATGATACTCCTAGGTGACAAGGCTCAAGTGGAACCTCGATTTAGTCCGTTTGGAGATAGTGCTTATCTTGACGCAAGATAGGCGCAAGCTTTGCGCCAAATGTACCACAAGGTCGGAAATTGTTTTGCACGCACTCGATGTAACTACTTGGTGACTTGGGTCATTTGGAATCTCGTTTCGGTGCGTTTGGAGACAGTGTTAGGGTCGGTGTAAGATAGTTGCATGGTTTGCGCCCAATGTACCGTAGGATCAGAAATCATTTTGGACGCACCCAATGATACTCCTTGGTGATGGGGCTCAAGTGGAGGCTCAATTCAGTCTGTTTGGAGATAGTGCTAATTTTGAGGCAAGATTGGTGCACGATTTGCGCCGAACATACCATAGGCTTAGAAATCATTTTGGATGCACCCGATGGAACTCCTAGGTGACGTGGGTCATATGGAATCTCATTTTATTCCGTTTGGAGATAGTGTTAGTGTCTGTGCAAGATAGGTGCACAATTTGCGCCGAACGTACCATGGCACAGAATCATTTTGGATGCCCGCGATGGTACTCCAAGGTGATGAGGCTCAAGTGGAAGCTCGATTCAGTCTGTTTGCAGATAGTGTCAATCTTTGACGCAAGATGGATGAACCGTTTGCGTCGAACATACCGCAGGCTTAGAAATCTTTTTAGACACACCCGATGGAACCCATAGGTTATGTGGTTCTTGTGGAATTTTGTTTTGGTCCATTTAAAGACAGTGTTAGTGTCGGTGCAAAATAGGTGCACGGTTTACGCCAAACATACAATAGGCTCAAAAGTCATTTTGGATGCACCCGATGGTACTCGTAGGTAACGAGGCTCAAGTGGAAGCTCGATTCAGTCTGTTTGGACATGGTGCTAATCTTGATGCAAGATAGGTGCACGCTTTACGCTGAATGTACCATAGGCTCAGAAATCATTTTGGACGCACCCGATGTAACTACTAGGTGACTTGGGTCATGTGGAATCTTGTTTCAGTCCATTTAGAGATGGTATTATTGTCGGGGGAAGATAGGTGCACAGTTTGTGCCAAACATACCATAAGCTCAGAAATTGTTTTGGACGCACCTGATGGTAATCCTAGATGACAAGGCTCAAGTGGAAGGTTGATTCAATCTGTTTGGAGATGGTGCTAATCTTGACACAAAATAGTTGCACGGTTTGCGCCGAACATACCGTTGTCTCAGAAATCATTTTGGACGTACCCGATGGAACTCCTTGGTAATGTGGGCCATGTTGAATCTCATTTCTATCTGTTTAGAGACAGTGTTAGTGTCGGCGCAAGATAGTTGCATGTTTTGCGCCAAACATACCATAGGCTCATAAATCATTTTGGATGCACCAGATGGTACTCCTAGGTGATGAGGCTCAAGTGGATGTCCGTTTCATACCATCTGGAGATAGTGCTTATCTTGACGCAAGATAGGTGCACGATTCATGTCGAACGTACCATAGGCTTAGAAATCGGTTTGGACGCCACCGATGTAACTCCTAGGCGACTTAGGTCATGTGGAATCTCGTTTTAGTCTATTTGGAGACAGTGTTAGTGTAGGTGCAAGATAGGTGAACGGTTTGTGCCAAACGTACCTAATGATACTCCATGCTAATGAGGCTCTAGTAGAGGCTCGATTCATTCCGTTTGGAGATAGTGCTAATCTTGATGCAAGATTGGTGCACGATTTGCGCCAAATGTACCACAGCCTCAGAAATCATTTTGAATGCACCTGATAGAACTCTTAGGTGACGTGGGTCGTGTGGAATCTCATTTATTGCGTTTGGAGATAGTGTTAGTGTCAGTGCAAGATAGATGCAGGATTTGCGCCGAACGTACCACATGCTCTGAAATCGTTTTGTATGCACCTGATGGAACTCCTTGCTGACATGGGTCATGTGGAATCTCATTTCGGTCCATTTGGATACAATGTTAGTGTCGGTGCAAGATAGGTTCATGGTTTGTGCCAAACATACCATATGCTCAGAAATCATTTTGCAAGCACCCGATGGTACTCCTAGGTGACAAGGCTCAAGTGGTTGCTCGTTTCATTCCGTTTGGGGATAATGCTAATTTTGACGCAAGATAGGTGCATGGCTTGCGCCAAGCGTACCATAGGCTTAGAAATCATTTTGGACGCACTCGATGGTACTCTTAGGTGACGGGGCTCAAGTGGAAGCTCGATTCAGTCTATTTGGAGATAGTGCTAATCTTAACGCAAGATAGGTGCACACTTTGCGCCGAACATACCATAGGCTCATAAAATCACTTTGGACGCACCTGATGTAATGACTTGTGACTCAGTGTGGAATCTCATTTTGGTCCATTTGGAGGTATTGTTAGTGTCAGTGCAAGATAGGTACATGGTTTGCACCAAATGTACCATAGTCTCAGAAATCATTTTGGACCCACCCAATGATACTCCATGCTGATGAGGCTCAAGTAGAAGCTCGATTCATTCCGTTTGGAGATAGTGCTAATCTTGATGCAAGATTGGTGCATGATTTGCGCCAAATGTACCACAACCTCAGAAATCATTTTGTATGCACCGATAGAACTCTTAGGTGACGTGGGTCGTGTGGAATCTCATTTTATTCCGTTTGGAGATAGTGTTAGTGTCAGTGCAAGATAGATGCAGGATTTGCGCTGAACGTACCACATGCTCTGAAATCATTTTGTATGCACCCGATGGAACTCCTTGGTGACATGGGTCATGTGTAATCTCGTTTCGGTCCATTTGGATACAATGTTAGTGTCGGTGCAAGATAGGTTCATGGTTTGTGCCAAACATACCATAGGCTCAGAAATCATTTTGCAAGCACCCGATGGTACTCCTAGGTGACGAGGCTCAAGTGGTTGCTCATTTCATTCCGTTTGGGGATAGTGCTAATCTTGATGGAAGATAGGTGCACGGCTTGCGCCAAGCATACCATAGGCTTAGAAATCATTTTGGACGCACTCGATGGTACTCTTAGGTGACGGGGCTCAAGTGGAAGCTCGATTCAGTCTGTTTGGTGATAGTGCTAATCTTAACGCAAGATAGGTGCACACTTTGCGCCAAACATACCATAGGCTCATAAAATCACTTTGGACGCACCTGATGTAACGACTTGTGACTCGGTGTGGAATCTCATTTTGGTCCATTTGGAGGTATTGTTAGTGTCAGTGCAAGATAGGTACATGGTTTGCGCCAAATGTACCATAGGCTCAGAAATCATTTTGGGCGCACCCAATGATACTCTATGGTGACGAGGCTCAAGTGGAAGCTTGATCAGTCTGTTTGGAGATAGTGGTAATCTTGACGCAAGATTGGTGCACGATTTGCGCCGAACGTACCACAGGCTCAGAAATCATTTTAGATGCACCCAATAGAACAACTACATGATGGGGCTCAAGTGGAAGCTCGATTCAGTCCATTTGGAGATAGTGCTAATCTTGATGCAAGATGGATGCACGGTTTGTGCCTAACGTACCGTAGGCTCAGAAATCGTTCTGGACACAACCGATGGAACTCCTCGGTGATGTGAGTCTTGTGGAATTTTGTTTCGGTCCATTTGTAGACAGTGTTAGTGTCGGTTGTAAGATAGGTGCACGGTTTGCACCAAACATACCATAGCCTCAGATGTCATTTTGGACACACCAGATGGTACTACTCGATGACGAGGATCAAGTGAAAGCTTGATTCAGTCTGTTTGGAGATAGTACTAATCTTGATGGAAGATAGGTGCACTGTTTGCGCCGGACGTACCACAGACTCAGAAATCATTTTGTATGCACCCGATGGAACTCCTTGGTGATGTGGTTCATTGTTTGCGCCAAACGTACAATATGCTCAAAAATCATTTTATATGCACCCGATGGGTACTCCTACGTGACGAGGCTCAAGTGGTTGCTCGTTTCATTCCATTTGGAGATAGTGCTAATGTTTGACGCAAGATAGGTGCACGGTTTGCAGCAAACTTACCATAGCCTCAGAAATCATTTTGGATGCGCCCGATGGTACTCCTAGGTGACAAGGCTCAAGTGGAAGCTCGATTCAGTCCGTTTGGAGATAGTGCTAATCTTGATGCAAGATAGGTGCACACTTTGCGTCGAATGTACCATAGGCTCATAAATCATTTTGGACACTCCCAATGTAACTACTAGGTGACTAGGGTCATGTGGAATCTCGTTTTGGTCCGTTTGGAGACAGTGTTAGTGTCGGTGCAAGATAGGTGCACGGTTTGCGCCAAACGTACCATTGGTGCATAAGTCATTTTGGACGCACCCAATGATACCCTAAGGTGATAAGACCCATGTGGATGCTCAATTTAGTCTGTTTGAAGATAGTGCTAATCTTGACACAAGATAGGTGCATGATTTGCGTCGAACGTACCACAGGCTCAAAAATCATTTTGGACACACCCGATACAACTCCTAGGTGACGTGGGTCATGTGGAATTTCATTTTGGTCCGTTTGAAGATAATGTTAGTGTCAGTGGAATATAGTGCATGGTTTGTGCCAAATGTTGCGTTGGTGTTGTGGGCACACAAGCTGGGATAGAGTCCGGAACGACGATATTCGGGATAGGGTTGGGGTGGCACCAATTGAGGAGAAATTGATTCAACATCGGTTGAGATGGTTTGGACATGTCCAACGGAGGCCTCCTGAGGCGCCAGTGCGTAGTGGAGTTCTAAAGCGGGACGATAATGTAAAGAGTGGTAGAGGTCGACCTAAACTAACTTGGGACGAGTCCGTTAAGAGAGATCTTAAGGAGTGGAATATCTCCAAGGATTTAGCTATGGACAGGAGCGCTTGGACATTGGCAATCAACGTGCCTAAACCGTGACATCTTTTTGTCTTGTGCCATTTGTGTCCCTTTATGTGTCTCCCTGTTTCTCGTCTCTTTTGGGTTTCATCTCTAGCCTACCCCAACTTGCTTGGGACAAAAGGCTATGTTGTTGTTGTTGTTGGTTTGTGCCAAATGTACCATAGGCTCATAATCATTTTGTATGCCCACGATGATACTCCTATGTAACAAGACTCAAGTGGAAGCTCGATTTAGTCCATTTGGAGATAGTGCTAATCTTGATGCAAGATGGATGCATGGTTTGCGTCGAACGTACCGTATGCCTAGAAATCATTTTGGAAACACCCAATGGAACTCCTATGTTACGTGGATCTTGTGGAATTTCGTTTTGGTCCGTTTGGAGACAGTGTTAGAGTCAGTGCAAGATAGGTGCACGGTTTGCGCCAAACATACCATAGCCTCAGAAGTCATTTTGGACACACCCGATGGTACTCCTAGGTGACGAGGGTCAAGTGGAAGCTCAATTCAGTCCATTTGGAGATAGTGCTAATTTTGACGCAAGATAGTTGCATGGTTTGCGCGGCACGTACCATAGGCTCAGAAATCGTTTTGGACACACCCGATGGAACTCCTTGGTGACCTAGGCCATGTTGAATCTCATTTCGGTCCATTTTGAGATAGCGTTAGTGTCGGTGCAAGATAGTTGCATGTTTTGTGCCAAACGTACCATAGGACCAGAAATCATTTTGGAGGCACCCGATGGTGCTCCTAGGTGACGTAGGATAGGTTCATGATTCGCGTCGAACGTACCACAGGCTCAAAAATCATTTTGGACGCACCCAATGTAACTCCTAGGCAACTTGGGTCATGTGGAATCTGTTTCGGTCTGTGTTGGAGATAATGTTAGTCTTGATGCAAGATAGGTGCACAGTTTGCGCTGAATGTACGCCTAGGTGATGAGGCTCAAGTGGATGCTTGTTTCATTCTGTTCGGGGATAGTGCTAACCTTTACGCAAGATAGGTGCACGGTTTGCACCAAATGTGTAACAGAACCGACCAAATTATAAGAGCACAAGTACGAAAACAAGCACCGAAGCGCTCAAATTTTCAAACTTGGGCCCATATAATCCCGGTAGTCAATCGAAATCACGAAGGATTTCAAACCAAACTGCTTACAACCAGGATCGCATCATTCAACATACAACATCATCCGATACATTTCGCAAGTAGTTCTGAAATAAGTTTACACCACGGAGTAGCAAATATTACAAACCAAGTTTGAAAGTAGCGGAAGCATAACACACACATTAGTTAATTAAATACTGCCAGTCTAGATGATCGACATCTCGCAAAAGCATGAGGAAAGTACATAAAGACGATCACGCCCTTGTGATCTAGTCATCGTCACCCGCAGGGTGGAGACACGTCTTGCAGAATCCCTGGTAAAGCATGTCATCTGCAACAGGAGGGAATAAACCCTGAGTACTGGAATGTACTCAGCTAGACTTACCCGTCGAAAACCAGAAATAAGGTGACACCAAGGATTATGCAAGGCTTACACAAGAGGCTAGCTGACACCACATTTTGCATAAAGGCATAAGTAATTGAAACTTTTATAACCTGTACTAGCAGTTATTTTTAGCATTTACCTGTCATCTATCTTAGCACCTGTACTAAACATACACTTGATTATAATCAAACAACATGATTATTATATCCATAGCAGGTATATCATTATGGCAACATTGTATCATTCCCTTAACCACCAGTTCATTTAATGAGTTCTACGTTGCCGCTGCTCAAGTCAAGTGCTCACTAACCGGGAGCGACGGCGATTCGAATCGAATTCCTATCCAGCTGGAGGGGTATTTCTAACACTCACCGTGCAGACCCCTGCCAGGGTCGCACAGGCCACCTTGTCATATGATTCAGGAATCGCGGGTCCGAATGATGTCGCGACCCCAAGGGCGACACTCTGCCAGGTGATAGGGACTTTAACCCCCCCTTGGTCTCACGCCAATGACCCCAAGCACATCCTTTCTCTCCTCCAAGAAGCAACCTACCATTCGATTCCCGGCCTGAATCACATTACTCGGCTTCGCGGTCGGAACGACTTATCCGGCCAACTAAGTGTTAGACTGCGTTCAACATGACTCAAGGACGTACAGCGAATCGGTCCTTAAACGACTCAGACGGGCATAGCTCCACACCCAAGACGTGAAGTGTCTTGCGGCTGTACTATCGAACTCCCGCCCGGTCTCAATTTCATTTTTAAGCATGGTTCCATTCGCGATAGCCATAGAGCCACTCGTGACTCCTTCCTACATCTCGCGGATGACCGGAAATCACCCGACTTCTACCGTACTAAGCAGGGCTAAGCATTGACACGTGCCTAAACCTAAAATAGGATTAAGTACGAGATCTGGACAAGGACAGGTATAATGCAACGAGTGTTTTCATATAACTCCTACAACTTAATGCAGTAAACAAGTAAAAGTACTCAAGATATATTTATAAAACGATGGGTTCAGCATGCACCGGGGCTTGCCTTTCAGAAAAGTCGAGGGCCGGTGGTCAGGGCACTCGGGTAGACCTTCTGACGGAGCTTCGTCGCCGGCTGGTTCCTCGGGCTCCTGCTGCTCCTGGTTCTCCTCCGGAATCACAGGCTCGAATTCGAGGAGTGTCACCCCCTCCGGTGCACCTATTGCATGAATGCACAATAAATACCATGGATGCATAAATGGGTGCAACATGCTCGGAATGAAATGCATTTCAGAATAAAATACTCTATTCAAGTTATTTTACTAGTACGTGCAAATCTCTTCTCCGGTGGAGAAGTACTTACCTAAGTTACTTAACCTAAGATAAAGTTGCTCATCCTCAGTTAAGGCCCTAACACCTAACAATTACAAAAGTAGCATGTCTTAGGATATTACACCATCTCAATCAGCAAAACACCACAGTAAGCATTCTGGACAGCAGCTACTTGTTTTTATCACAACTGAAGATTTACAATTCCAAAAGATATGATCTAAGAAAATCTGGAAAGCCTAAGAAATGCACTACAATTCATTTTCAGACCTCAACTCCAAACTCCTAAGTTTTCCATGTTAAACTTCACAAGTTCCAGAATCTGTCTTCTCCAATACAGAGAATAGCAGATTTTGAACTGCCACTTTAAACAACAGTAACTCTCAAACTACTAAGCCAAATGCTTCCAAATTTTAACACAAGCTAGTTCATCAAGTTTACTCCAACTTTGGTATTTACAAGTTTTCCAGCAACCAATTTTATCAAAGGCCAAGCTTAGAAATACTACCAGCTGTCCAGAAAACCTAAATTTACAAAGGTTAAATATTTATTGATGTGGCCAAAGTCCCCTACAACCAAACTAATGTTACCAAAAGTTCACATGAGGTACAAAAACACCATAAAGTAGGGTGTGACTACCTAAAACATTTATTTATACTCATTTCTTATTTTACTTAATTAATTAGGTGGAATTTTAAACATATATGTAAACTGCACCAAACATTCTTCAAAAATTACAGGGGACTCTCTGACCCAAAAAGAGACCACTGTAAAAATTTGAACAAATTTTATTCACAGGAACTCCCTATAAAAATTCACAAGTCCAAAAGGCTGATTTTTGTATAAATAATAAATCATGTTGAAAAGTATCAAACAACAGATTTCATATTTTTCCTAGCATCTATAAGGTACCAAGATACTACCTACCAAGTTTCATGGCCATAGGATTCATAATTAATTTACTAAAATTCACCCAAGTATCTACCAATGATAAAAAGGAAATCTATAACTCAAAAACTACACATGCAATGACTCTCAAATTTTAACCAGAGCTTCTACTAAGGAAGACTAGCTTACCCACAAAATTTCACAATTTTTGGATCAAGGAAACTCAAGATATGATTTAAACAAGTTTGCGTGCATTCAAAAACACATTTCAAGTTCCTATTTAATTCATCCAAAACTTCTACATAAAGTGCTCAAGACATATTTTTCTTAAATACTAGACCTAACTGTGAGTCTCACAAAATTGGAACCATCCAATTTGGATCTACATAACAGGAGATACAAAAATATCAAATAAGCAATCAAAACTGTATTTTTGAACTATCCTTAAGAACAACAGCCACTGACGTGTGGGACCCGGCTGTCAGCCGACCCCACTGGTCAGCGGCAGCAAAGCAGAGGAGGCGGCTGCGACGTGCGGAAGACGGTGTAGCTCGCCGACGGTGACCTCACCGGCGACGAGAACGGCACCAACGTGACCGCCTAGACCTACTGCGTCGATTGGTACCCTAACCGCAAACCCTACCGACCACTAGGTACCCCGGCCACAAAGCTCGGCGGCTCGGCCATGGCGCATGGCGGTGCGCGGCCGTGTTCTGGCCTGACTGGACCGGCGGAGGTGGTGACGTCTTCACCCGAGCATTAGAACATGACGGAGAAGGCGATGCTGGAGCTAGGGAAGGAAGAGAGGAGCGGTGTTGAGCTGGCCACGGCGAGGTCACCGGCGCGGCCATGGCGCGGTGGTGCACGGAGTCGGCAATGCCGCTCACCTAGGGCTCTTACGGCACAGCGAAGACGTCGACAAGGACCGTGAGGTGCTAGTGGAGCTTTGGGCGGGATGGTGCGAGGCGAGACGCAGCGGCAAGCGCGTGCGAGCTCGTCGGAGCTCTCGGCGGCAATGGGGAGCGGTGGTTCCGCTGCTTCGGCTGCGGAGGAGAAAGAAGGAAGCGAAGAAATGAACTGAGGCACAGGGGGGGGCTCTCGGTGGCGTGCTGCGGCTTGTGCTGGCGCTCTCAGGCCCGACGTGGCCTGGCCGATCAGGCCGGCGGTGACGCGCGGCGCCACGCGGCCGTCGAGTTCTGAATCGGTCGGGTCACTGTAGGTGTCTGAACTTTCGTTTCAGTTTCGACAATACCGACTGACAGGCGAACTTCAACGATGATCATCTCCTGAACCGTGTTGATTTAGCTCGTGGTATAATTAACAAAGTTGTTCATCTATATGCGAACTACAATCTTTACAATTGGAGCTCGAGCTGTTTGGGCTTTGTTTGGAATCTACAAGGTGCATAAGTTGGGTACATGAAACTGAAATCCAGTTATAAGACTTAGAAAATTTTCAAGTGTGGAATCAGCCTTCAAAGCTGACATGTGGGCCATGTTAGAGACTGTTCCACACAATTTCATGACTTGACTTCTAAACAAAGTTTGTTCCTTATATAATTCTCTACATCTTTGCTTTAGGTTGCTCAGACATGCAAACATCCTAAGACACACTTTTTAAACGGTCAAACAAAAAGGTTCAGGGGTCAAATTTGGTCAAACCATGACTTGGAAAACTAATTAGTCAAAGTGACCAACATGAACAATGTTCCAAAAGACATTCTATGTGTAACTAAGTTACTTACAAGCATTTCTAGCCATACCATACATCGGTCACACAAGAATCAATCAAGGTATGTACTGAAACAATGAAAAACACAAGAAATGTTGCAAATGTTTCATAGTCATGTTTCACATGTTTCATGATCTTGTTGCATAGTATTAACTAATCTTGTTTCACTAAGTGAGTGGCACATGTTGCACTTAAGTGTTGCACACTTTACATTTCATAAAAGAACAACACACATGAAATATACAACACGTTGCAATGTTTCGAAATCATGTTTCATGTGCTATAAGTTCACGAATGGATGCATGATGCTCATGTTTATGAAATGCAGTGCAAATGTGGAAGCTAAACACCAGGGGTGTTACAGCCCTCCCCCCTTATAAAAATCTCGTCCCGAGATTTGGAAAGCGTACCATTTTTCATAGAATTCCTTATAACCATCCCGCAAATAATCTTCCCGTTCCCATGTAGCGTCACTTTCACTACCCTGATTACTCCACATCACTTTATACCACTTAACCACTTTGCTTCTAGTTACTCGTTCCTGAGTATCGATCACTCGGACTGGCTTTTCTTCATAGGTTAGGTCGGATTCCAGCCTGATATCACCTAAAGGAACTTGTTCCTCAGGAACTCGAAGACACTTTTTAAGCTGAGATACATGGAAAACGTTGAATATGGCCCTCATTTCAGGAGGTAATTGGATTTTGTACGCAACAGCTCCACTCTTGCCTATGATCTGGAAAGGACCCACGTATCTTGGTGCAAGTTTCCGCTTAACACCAAAACGTTGGACACTCTTCATTGGAGAAACTTTCAAATAAACGAAGTCTCCAACTTCAAATTCGAGTGGTTTTCTACGACGATCAGCATAGCTTTTCTGTCTAGCTTGGGCTGCCGCCATGTGTTTCTGGATAGTACGGACTTGTTCCTCGGCTTCCTGGACAAAATCAATGCCATAATACCTCCTTTCCCCAGCTTCAACCCAGTTTAGTGGAGTTCGGCACTTACGACCATACAAAGCTTCGAATGGGGCCATCTTAATACTCTCTTGATAACTGTTATTGTACGAGAATTCGGCTAAAGGTAACCATTTTTCCCAAGAACCCTTGGAGGAAATGACGCATGCCCGCAACAGATCCTCCAAGATTTGGTTAACTCGTTCCGTCTGACCAGATGTCTGGGGGTGATAAGCAGAGCTTCTCACTAACTTGGTTCCCAGAAGGTGATGCAAATGCTCCCAAAAGCGAGCAGTGAACTGGGGACCACGGTCAGAAACGATAGTACGAGGTACCCCATGAAGCCGAACTATCTGATTGAAGTACAACTCGGCATAGTCGGTGGGACGATAGTCCACTCTCACTGGAATGAAATGAGCTGATTTGGTCAAACGATCAACAATTACCCAGATAGAGTTATGATTTTTGACAGTAGGAGGAAGTCCGACAATGAAATCCATACTTATCTCTTCCCATTTCCAGCCTGGAATGGAAAGTGGCTGAAGCAACCCAGCTTTCATGTGCACAGCTTTCACTCTGCAACAGGTGTCACATCTAGCAACATATGCAGCTATCTCTTTCCGCATCTTGGTCCACCAATAAAGTGGCTTTAAATCATAATACATCTTATTACTACCCGGATGGATGGACAACTTGGAAGAATGTGCTTCGGACAGGATCTGATCTCTAAGCTCTCGGTCCTTAGGTACCACTAATCTCTCCTTAAACCACAGCACACCTTCGTCATCTAACCTGAAATGCTTAGTTTCTTCCTCTTTCATTTTCCGTTTTATGTGAAATATACCCGGATCAGTCTTTTGGAGCTCAATGATTCTATTTCTGAGAGTACCACTGACAGTGATGTTGTACAAGACTGCCGGATGTAACAGGCGAGATCGGTGAAAATCAGTTTCAATTAAGGAATGGCAATGAGACTTACGGCTTAAAGCGTCCGCAACCACATTTGCCTTGCCTGGGTGATAGTGTACTTGAAGATTATAATCTTTTATCAACTCGAGCCATCTTCTCTGACGCATATTTAGCTCGGGTTGAGTGAAGATGTATTTGAGGCTTTTATGATCGGTGTAGATATTGCAGACATTTCCCAGCAGATAATGCCGCCATACTTTCAAAGCATGAACAACTGCAGCCAGTTCTAAGTCATGCGTTGGATAATTCACCTCATGCTTCCGAAGTTGTCGAGAAGTATATGCGATTACTCGGCCTTCCTGCATCAAAACGCCTCCCAAACCTATGCCTGAGGCATCACAATAAACATCAAATGGTTTCTCGATATTCGGTTGTGCCAAAACCGGAGCTGAGGTTAGGAGGGTTCGTAGTTGGTGAAAAGCCGCATCACACTCAGGAGTCCAGACAAACCTGGTGTCTTTCTGCAGCAACCGAGTCATTGGCTTGGCTATTTTGGAGAAATCCGGGATGAAGCGACGATAATAGCCAGCCAACCCAAGGAAACTCCGAACCTCGTGAACCGAGATAGGAGCCTTCCAGTTCAGTACTTCCTGTACCTTGGCGGGGTCCACCATAATTCCTCCATCGGACAACACATGCCCAAGGAAAGGTACTTCTCGAAGCCAGAATTCGCACTTACTGAACTTTGCGTAGAGTTGGTGTTCACGCAGTCTTGTGAGGACTATACGCAGATGTTCAGCATGATCCTCCTCATTCACAGAATATACCAGGATGTCATCAATAAATACCACCACAAACTTGTCCAATTCAGGCATAAACACCGAATTCATCAAGTACATGAAGTGTGCGGGGGCATTTGTCAAACCGAAAGACATAACAAGATACTCATAAAGACCGTATCTAGTAGAAAAGGCTGTCTTTGGAACATCTTCCGGGCGGATTTTAATTTGATGGTAGCCAGACCTTAGATCGATCTTGGAAAAGACTTTAGCCTTGGACAACTGATCGAACAAGATGTCGATACACGGTAGAGGATACTTATTCTTAACAGTGACCGCGTTCAGAGGTCTGTAGTCCACGCACATCCGCAAGGTTTGATCCTTCTTCTTTACAAAGATAGCAGGGCATCCCCACGGCGATGAACTAGGACGAATCAACCCTTTCTTCAAAAGTTCATTCAATTGCACCTTAAGTTCAGCTAATTCATTAGGAGGCATCCTATAGGGTCTCCTAGAGATGGGTGCCGTGCCAGGCAACAACTCAATTTTAAACTCCACATCCCGATCCGGAGGGAGTCCCGGCAAATCATCGGGAAAAACGTCCGGAAACTCATTTACTACTGAAATTTCGGCCAACGCCTTTGCTTGCACAGCATGAATTTCCCCCGACAATTCAACCTTTCTGGGAAGTTGTACTAGAAAACCCTTTTGATCTGTAGGATCTCTGAGCATAACTACCCGAGCGGATGTGTCAATGAGTACCCCATTCTGACTCATCCAATTCATGCCCAAGATGACATCTATGTCTAAACCAGGTAAAACCAATAGGGCAAGCGAATAACTTCGCCCTTCTATCTCAAACTTAAGGCTCCCCACTACTTTGTTTGTGGAAATATTCCCACTTGCAGCACTAATACAATAACCCACACCATCAACAGTATGCAACTTGTGTGCAAATTTGGATGCAAACTTAGGACTGATAAAGGAATGCGAAGCACCTGAATCAAAAAGTACCACTGCGGGGTGTTGGTCAACTAGGAACTTACCAGCCGTGACCACCTCACCAGATGGAATTTCTTCAATGCTGTTATAATGAGCGTGTCCCTGACGACCACCTTGGTTGACATTTTTCTTAGGGTACGGACAGTTCCGGGCCCAATGGCCTGGCTTGTTGCAATTCCAGCAAGGCATATTGCTAGGAGGAACACTAGAGCTGCTCTGTCCAGAAGTCCCCTTTGGCAGAGCTACAGTATAAGCCTTACGGAACCCAGTTTTTGCAGCAGGCTTTTTCTGTGGCGGACGGAACTTCGTATTCTGAGCAGGCGGGCGCGGAGAAGACCTTGGTGCAGCTGAGGCCCTTGACTGAGAAGCACTTGCCTCAAGGGCCCTTTTACGGCTCTTAGAGGCAGAATAAATAGCATTGTTGTTCTCCTGGGTCAAAGCATCGCTGATGAAATCATTGAAAGTAGTACATTTGCTAGTGCCCATAGTTTTCATCAGCTTTGGGCCGAGGCCCCTTTTGAAACTAGCAATCTTTTTGGCATCGGTATCCACAAACTCCGTGGCATACCTTGCCAAGTTGTTGAAGGACTGCAAGTACTCAGTCAAGCTTTTGTTTCCCTGTGACAGCCTCATAAACTCCGTGTGCTTGATTGCCATAAGACCGGGAGGAATATAATTTCCCCGGAATGCCGCCTTAAACTGATCCCAAGCAATCGGGACATTGGCAGGCAGTGTGGAACGGTAGTGGCTCCACCAAATACCCGCCGGACCATGCAACTGATGGGAAGCATACTCAGTCTTTAACTCATCAGTCAGGCGAAGCAGACGAAACTTTTGCTCAATAGTATTTAACCACTCATCAGCTTGCAGTGGTTCTTCCGCTTCCTTGAAGAGCGGGGGCTTAGTATCCAGAAAGTCCTTGAAATCACTGTACTGATTTGGCTCTGGGCCCTGGCGGCCAGGACGAACCTCCCGGTTGGCCAGCTGGCGCATAGCATCCGCCAACATGCGCTGCCCTTCGACCACTGTCTGCATCAACTCGGCCGGAGTGGGTGGTGGCGGAGGGGGCGGCTGGTCCTCCTCCTCATTTCCACGACCCCGACGTAGATTGTACGACATCTGCAAAATGCATAGCTAATGAGCACTGACGATGTGGGAAATTTGTAAATGAATTATTGCGAAATGTCAAACTGTCTTCAAGAATAGAATTCTCATAATAATTAAGGCACAATAATTCATCACAACCGCACAATCCATCCCAGCGCATCAATTGCCGAACTCGTACTTGGTAACCCATCAAGACGTTCTTCGATAAAGGCTCACTCACAGGGAGCACAACGGTTATCGGATCGTTTACGTTGCTATCTACGTGATTTTGACCTTTTTCCCGGTACTTGGATTTGATCTCAAGATTTTTAGTTGACTGTGAAAGGCTATTTCAAACTGACCACAAAGAGACTTCTCAATGGAGAGTTCTATGGTGGATCAGGACTAGCCACCTCGATACCTGCGCGTGCCGAGCAGCACAACCTTATGTCGCGCGCCATAGGAGGCCCTCGGTTTCGTCGCGGCACCGAAGGGTGCTAATCGTGACACCATCATCGAACACAACACAATAAGGCATCCCATTGCGATCGAAATTAACAGGTTCAAACTACATTCAGGAAACATACGGTTCAACCTTACATCCTAACGTCAAGTTATTACAAGGCCTCACTTTTACACAGGGAGGCGCAAAAGACGATCCTAGCACTAAAGGTGCGTGATGACTACTCTAAGCATCATCCTCCGAGTCAGTGTCAAGGATCTCCCCGCCGTCCTCATCACTGACAGGCTCTAACTCCTCGTCTTCTTCTTCTTCTAGCTCTTCCTCTGGTGCTTCTGCAGGTGGAGCATCCTGTGGTCCATCGACCTCCACTTCATCATCATCCTCAGCCATGAAGATTCCTGAACCCATGTCCTCATCTACGTTGTTGTTTCTAGGTAGCAGAGGATTAAGCTGGTTGTTCAGGCGGTGCACTTCTTCATGAAGGTTGTCATTGTATTCTTCAGCGTTCTCCAACTGTTGCTCGAGCTCAAACTGACGAGCTCTCAGAACATTCTCCTCGTGCCAGGCTTCATCCCTCTGTTCCATCACATGGACCAACATGCGTTGACAGTTGCGGTTTGCCACTGTCAACCTCTGGACTGCAAGCGTTTCTTGATCACGATCATGAATCACTTGTTCCAGTTGTTGCCGTGCTGCATCCCTAGCAGCAGTCACCTCTGCCAGCTCTGCCCTCAGCCTTTCCACCTCAGAAGGCTCAGGGCGGGGCTCACGTGGAGCGAGCTGGTGACGCGGTGCCCTGCCCCCAGTGGACTTACGAGCGGTCCTCTTGGTACGTGCCATCTGTAGCAACAAGATAAGATACGGCTTAAAGTGAGGATCATTTAGAGGATACGAAATTTACTTTAGTCGGGAGTACAGAAATTTTTAAGGAGGGAGTAAATGATATGTATGATATAATTTAAACATGATGCATGCACGTTCCGTACGTTCTCTCACCTTAGTAGAAAACTAAAGGGCTAACGCTAAGCGGTGGCATACATACGTTCTCTCATATAAGCGAAACTATCGGTCTACTCGTTACGCTGTTAGTGTACCTGCAGAAAACTTCATTGCAGCCCAACAATTCCCAATATAAGCACACAAGAAAGCAGTAATTTAAATACTTTCCATATATACATCCCCAAATGTATATACTTCAGTATCAAGCTACCCGATATAAAGGTTCCCACAATTAAGTGCTTTTACATAGTTACATGGTTTAAACATGTAAAGATGTAAGTCACCACAACTACTCTCCCCTAGACCGCCGGTTGGACGATCATGCTCTCACAACTCACACTTACCAGAGCGTCGAGGTAATTGATCCATACATTACCACCCAAGTGGATGGCATCCATACAATATCACGCCGTATGGACGACGAAATAAAAAAAAAACAAACAAGGCCCCCAAGTTAGTCTTTATAATAAGCCACCTAAGAGTCCTTATTTGGGCTAAGGGATGTGATCACTGGCATACCTAAAAAAAAATAATTTTTAGTGTTTTAACCCTTTTTTCATAATCAAATATTTTTGTTTTTAAATACTCATATGATGTGTTTAATGTTGAATTATGCTCCGATACCAGCTGTAACAGAACCGACCAAATTATAAGAGCACAAGTACGAAAACAAGCACCGAAGCGCTCAAATTTTCAAACTTGGGCCCATATAATCCCGGTAGTCAATCGAAATCACGAAGGATTTCAAACCAAACTGCTTACAACCAGGATCGCATCATTCAACATACAACATCATCCGATACATTTCGCAAGTAGTTCTGAAATAAGTTTACACCACGGAGTAGCAAATATTACAAACCAAGTTTGAAAGTAGCGGAAGCATAACACACACATTAGTTAATTAAATACTGCCAGTCTGGATGATCGACATCTCGCAAAAGCATGAGGAAAGTACATAAAGACGATCACGCCCTTGTGATCTAGTCATCGTCACCCGCAGGGTGGAGACACGTCTTGCAGAATCCCTGGTAAAGCATGTCATCTGCAACAGGAGGGAATAAACCCTGAGTACTGGAATGTACTCAGCTAGACTTACCCGTCGAAAACCAGAAATAAGGTGACACCAAGGATTATGCAAGGCTTACACAAGAGGCTAGCTGACACCACATTTTGCATAAAGGCATAAGTAATTGAAACTTTTATAACCTGTACTAGCAGTTATTTTTAGCATTTACCTGTCATCTATCTTAGCACCTGTACTAAACATACACTTGATTATAATCAAACAACATGATTATTATATCCATAGCAGGTATATCATTATGGCAACATTGTATCATTCCCTTAACCACCAGTTCATTTAATGAGTTCTACGTTGCCGCTGCTCAAGTCAAGTGCTCACTAACCGGGAGCGACGGCGATTCGAATCGAATTCCTATCCAGCTGGAGGGGTATTTCTAACACTCACCGTGCAGACCCCTGCCAGGGTCGCACAGGCCACCTTGTCATATGATTCAGGAATCGCGGGTCCGAATGATGTCGCGACCCCAAGGGCGACACTCTGCCAGGTGATAGGGACTTTAACCCCCCCTTGGTCTCACGCCAATGACCCCAAGCACATCCTTTCTCTCCTCCAAGAAGCAACCTACCATTCGATTCCCGGCCTGAATCACATTACTCGGCTTCGCGGTCGGAACGACTTATCCGGCCAACTAAGTGTTAGACTGCGTTCAACATGACTCAAGGACGTACAGCGAATCGGTCCTTAAACGACTCAGACGGGCATAGCTCCACACCCAAGACGTGAAGTGTCTTGCGGCTGTACTATCGAACTCCCGCCCGGTCTCAATTTCATTTTTAAGCATGGTTCCATTCGCGATAGCCATAGAGCCACTCGTGACTCCTTCCTACATCTCGCGGATGACCGGAAATCACCCGACTTCTACCGTACTAAGCAGGGCTAAGCATTGACACGTGCCTAAACCTAAAATAGGATTAAGTACGAGATCTGGACAAGGACAGGTATAATGCAACGAGTGTTTTCATATAACTCCTACAACTTAATGCAGTAAACAAGTAAAAGTACTCAAGATATATTTATAAAACGATGGGTTCAGCATGCACCGGGGCTTGCCTTTCAGAAAAGTCGAGGGCCGGTGGTCAGGGCACTCGGGTAGACCTTCTGACGGAGCTTCGTCGCCGGCTGGTTCCTCGGGCTCCTGCTGCTCCTGGTTCTCCTCCGGAATCACAGGCTCGAATTCGAGGAGTGTCACCCCCTCCGGTGCACCTATTGCATGAATGCACAATAAATACCATGGATGCATAAATGGGTGCAACATGCTCGGAATGAAATGCATTTCAGAATAAAATACTCTATTCAAGTTATTTTACTAGTACGTGCAAATCTCTTCTCCGGTGGAGAAGTACTTACCTAAGTTACTTAACCTAAGATAAAGTTGCTCATCCTCAGTTAAGGCCCTAACACCTAACAATTACAAAAGTAGCATGTCTTAGGATATTACACCATCTCAATCAGCAAAACACCACAGTAAGCATTCTGGACAGCAGCTACTTGTTTTTATCACAACTGAAGATTTACAATTCCAAAAGATATGATCTAAGAAAATCTGGAAAGCCTAAGAAATGCACTACAATTCATTTTCAGACCTCAACTCCAAACTCCTAAGTTTTCCATGTTAAACTTCACAAGTTCCAGAATCTGTCTTCTCCAATACAGAGAATAGCAGATTTTGAACTGCCACTTTAAACAACAGTAACTCTCAAACTACTAAGCCAAATGCTTCCAAATTTTAACACAAGCTAGTTCATCAAGTTTACTCCAACTTTGGTATTTACAAGTTTTCCAGCAACCAATTTTATCAAAGGCCAAGCTTAGAAATACTACCAGCTGTCCAGAAAACCTAAATTTACAAAGGTTAAATATTTATTGATGTGGCCAAAGTCCCCTACAACCAAACTAATGTTACCAAAAGTTCACATGAGGTACAAAAACACCATAAAGTAGGGTGTGACTACCTAAAACATTTATTTATACTCATTTCTTATTTTACTTAATTAATTAGGTGGAATTTTAAACATATATGTAAACTGCACCAAACATTCTTCAAAAATTACAGGGGACTCTCTGACCCAAAAAGAGACCACTGTAAAAATTTGAACAAATTTTATTCACAGGAACTCCCTATAAAAATTCACAAGTCCAAAAGGCTGATTTTTGTATAAATAATAAATCATGTTGAAAAGTATCAAACAACAGATTTCATATTTTTCCTAGCATCTATAAGGTACCAAGATACTACCTACCAAGTTTCATGGCCATAGGATTCATAATTAATTTACTAAAATTCACCCAAGTATCTACCAATGATAAAAAGGAAATCTATAACTCAAAAACTACACATGCAATGACTCTCAAATTTTAACCAGAGCTTCTACTAAGGAAGACTAGCTTACCCACAAAATTTCACAATTTTTGGATCAAGGAAACTCAAGATATGATTTAAACAAGTTTGCGTGCATTCAAAAACACATTTCAAGTTCCTATTTAATTCATCCAAAACTTCTACATAAAGTGCTCAAGACATATTTTTCTTAAATACTAGACCTAACTGTGAGTCTCACAAAATTGGAACCATCCAATTTGGATCTACATAACAGGAGATACAAAAATATCAAATAAGCAATCAAAACTGTATTTTTGAACTATCCTTAAGAACAACAGCCACTGACGTGTGGGACCCGGCTGTCAGCCGACCCCACTGGTCAGCGGCAGCAAAGCAGAGGAGGCGGCTGCGACGTGCGGAAGACGGTGTAGCTCGCCGACGGTGACCTCACCGGCGACGAGAACGGCACCAACGTGACCGCCTAGACCTACTGCGTCGATTGGTACCCTAACCGCAAACCCTACCGACCACTAGGTACCCCGGCCACAAAGCTCGGCGGCTCGGCCATGGCGCATGGCGGTGCGCGGCCGTGTTCTGGCCTGACTGGACCGGCGGAGGTGGTGACGTCTTCACCCGAGCATTAGAACATGACGGAGAAGGCGATGCTGGAGCTAGGGAAGGAAGAGAGGAGCGGTGTTGAGCTGGCCACGGCGAGGTCACCGGCGCGGCCATGGCGCGGTGGTGCACGGAGTCGGCAATGCCGCTCACCTAGGGCTCTTACGGCACAGCGAAGACGTCGACAAGGACCGTGAGGTGCTAGTGGAGCTTTGGGCGGGATGGTGCGAGGCGAGACGCAGCGGCAAGCGCGTGCGAGCTCGTCGGAGCTCTCGGCGGCAATGGGGAGCGGTGGTTCCGCTGCTTCGGCTGCGGAGGAGAAAGAAGGAAGCGAAGAAATGAACTGAGGCACAGGGGGGGGCTCTCGGTGGCGTGCTGCGGCTTGTGCTGGCGCTCTCAGGCCCGACGTGGCCTGGCCGATCAGGCCGGCGGTGACGCGCGGCGCCACGCGGCCGTCGAGTTCTGAATCGGTCGGGTCACTGTAGGTGTCTGAACTTTCGTTTCAGTTTCGACAATACCGACTGACAGGCGAACTTCAACGATGATCATCTCCTGAACCGTGTTGATTTAGCTCGTGGTATAATTAACAAAGTTGTTCATCTATATGCGAACTACAATCTTTACAATTGGAGCTCGAGCTGTTTGGGCTTTGTTTGGAATCTACAAGGTGCATAAGTTGGGTACATGAAACTGAAATCCAGTTATAAGACTTAGAAAATTTTCAAGTGTGGAATCAGCCTTCAAAGCTGACATGTGGGCCATGTTAGAGACTGTTCCACACAATTTCATGACTTGACTTCTAAACAAAGTTTGTTCCTTATATAATTCTCTACATCTTTGCTTTAGGTTGCTCAGACATGCAAACATCCTAAGACACACTTTTTAAACGGTCAAACAAAAAGGTTCAGGGGTCAAATTTGGTCAAACCATGACTTGGAAAACTAATTAGTCAAAGTGACCAACATGAACAATGTTCCAAAAGACATTCTATGTGTAACTAAGTTACTTACAAGCATTTCTAGCCATACCATACATCGGTCACACAAGAATCAATCAAGGTATGTACTGAAACAATGAAAAACACAAGAAATGTTGCAAATGTTTCATAGTCATGTTTCACATGTTTCATGATCTTGTTGCATAGTATTAACTAATCTTGTTTCACTAAGTGAGTGGCACATGTTGCACTTAAGTGTTGCACACTTTACATTTCATAAAAGAACAACACACATGAAATATACAACACGTTGCAATGTTTCGAAATCATGTTTCATGTGCTATAAGTTCACGAATGGATGCATGATGCTCATGTTTATGAAATGCAGTGCAAATGTGGAAGCTAAACACCAGGGGTGTTACAGCCCTCCCCCCTTATAAAAATCTCGTCCCGAGATTTGGAAAGCGTACCATTTTTCATAGAATTCCTTATAACCATCCCGCAAATAATCTTCCCGTTCCCATGTAGCGTCACTTTCACTACCCTGATTACTCCACATCACTTTATACCACTTAACCACTTTGCTTCTAGTTACTCGTTCCTGAGTATCGATCACTCGGACTGGCTTTTCTTCATAGGTTAGGTCGGATTCCAGCCTGATATCACCTAAAGGAACTTGTTCCTCAGGAACTCGAAGACACTTTTTAAGCTGAGATACATGGAAAACGTTGAATATGGCCCTCATTTCAGGAGGTAATTGGATTTTGTACGCAACAGCTCCACTCTTGCCTATGATCTGGAAAGGACCCACGTATCTTGGTGCAAGTTTCCGCTTAACACCAAAACGTTGGACACTCTTCATTGGAGAAACTTTCAAATAAACGAAGTCTCCAACTTCAAATTCGAGTGGTTTTCTACGACGATCAGCATAGCTTTTCTGTCTAGCTTGGGCTGCCGCCATGTGTTTCTGGATAGTACGGACTTGTTCCCCGGCTTCCTGGACAAAATCAATGCCATAATACCTCCTTTCCCCAGCTTCAACCCAGTTTAGTGGAGTTCGGCACTTACGACCATACAAAGCTTCGAATGGGGCCATCTTAATACTCTCTTGATAACTGTTATTGTACGAGAATTCGGCTAAAGGTAACCATTTTTCCCAAGAACCCTTGGAGGAAATGACGCATGCCCGCAACAGATCCTCCAAGATTTGGTTAACTCGTTCCGTCTGACCAGATGTCTGGGGGTGATAAGCAGAGCTTCTCACTAACTTGGTTCCCAGAAGGTGATGCAAATGCTCCCAAAAGCGAGCAGTGAACTGGGGACCACGGTCAGAAACGATAGTACGAGGTACCCCATGAAGCCGAACTATCTGATTGAAGTACAACTCGGCATAGTCGGTGGGACGATAGTCCACTCTCACTGGAATGAAATGAGCTGATTTGGTCAAACGATCAACAATTACCCAGATAGAGTTATGATTTTTGACAGTAGGAGGAAGTCCGACAATGAAATCCATACTTATCTCTTCCCATTTCCAGCCTGGAATGGAAAGTGGCTGAAGCAACCCAGCTTTCATGTGCACAGCTTTCACTCTGCAACAGGTGTCACATCTAGCAACATATGCAGCTATCTCTTTCCGCATCTTGGTCCACCAATAAAGTGGCTTTAAATCATAATACATCTTATTACTACCCGGATGGATGGACAACTTGGAAGAATGTGCTTCGGACAGGATCTGATCTCTAAGCTCTCGGTCCTTAGGTACCACTAATCTCTCCTTAAACCACAGCACACCTTCGTCATCTAACCTGAAATGCTTAGTTTCTTCCTCTTTCATTTTCCGTTTTATGTGAAATATACCCGGATCAGTCTTTTGGAGCTCAATGATTCTATTTCTGAGAGTACCACTGACAGTGATGTTGTACAAGACTGCCGGATGTAACAGGCGAGATCGGTGAAAATCAGTTTCAATTAAGGAATGGCAATGAGACTTACGGCTTAAAGCGTCCGCAACCACATTTGCCTTGCCTGGGTGATAGTGTACTTGAAGATTATAATCTTTTATCAACTCGAGCCATCTTCTCTGACGCATATTTAGCTCGGGTTGAGTGAAGATGTATTTGAGGCTTTTATGATCGGTGTAGATATTGCAGACATTTCCCAGCAGATAATGCCGCCATACTTTCAAAGCATGAACAACTGCAGCCAGTTCTAAGTCATGCGTTGGATAATTCACCTCATGCTTCCGAAGTTGTCGAGAAGTATATGCGATTACTCGGCCTTCCTGCATCAAAACGCCTCCCAAACCTATGCCTGAGGCATCACAATAAACATCAAATGGTTTCTCGATATTCGGTTGTGCCAAAACCGGAGCTGAGGTTAGGAGGGTTCGTAGTTGGTGAAAAGCCGCATCACACTCAGGAGTCCAGACAAACCTGGTGTCTTTCTGCAGCAACCGAGTCATTGGCTTGGCTATTTTGGAGAAATCCGGGATGAAGCGACGATAATAGCCAGCCAACCCAAGGAAACTCCGAACCTCGTGAACCGAGATAGGAGCCTTCCAGTTCAGTACTTCCTGTACCTTGGCGGGGTCCACCATAATTCCTCCATCGGACAACACATGCCCAAGGAAAGGTACTTCTCGAAGCCAGAATTCGCACTTACTGAACTTTGCGTAGAGTTGGTGTTCACGCAGTCTTGTGAGGACTATACGCAGATGTTCAGCATGATCCTCCTCATTCACAGAATATACCAGGATGTCATCAATAAATACCACCACAAACTTGTCCAATTCAGGCATAAACACCGAATTCATCAAGTACATGAAGTGTGCGGGGGCATTTGTCAAACCGAAAGACATAACAAGATACTCATAAAGACCGTATCTGGTAGAAAAGGCTGTCTTTGGAACATCTTCCGGGCGGATTTTAATTTGATGGTAGCCAGACCTTAGATCGATCTTGGAAAAGACTTTAGCCTTGGACAACTGATCGAACAAGATGTCGATACGCGGTAGAGGATACTTATTCTTAACAGTGACCGCGTTCAGAGGTCTGTAGTCCACGCACATCCGCAAGGTTTGATCCTTCTTCTTTACAAAGATAGCAGGGCATCCCCACGGCGATGAACTAGGACGAATCAACCCTTTCTTCAAAAGTTCATTCAATTGCACCTTAAGTTCAGCTAATTCATTAGGAGGCATCCTATAGGGTCTCCTAGAGATGGGTGCCGTGCCAGGCAACAACTCAATTTTAAACTCCACATCCCGATCCGGAGGGAGTCCCGGCAAATCATCGGGAAAAACGTCCGGAAACTCATTTACTACTGAAATTTCGGCCAACGCCTTTGCTTGCACAGCATGAATTTCCCCCGACAATTCAACCTTTCTGGGAAGTTGTACTAGAAAACCCTTTTGATCTGTAGGATCTCTGAGCATAACTACCCGAGCGGATGTGTCAATGAGTACCCCATTCTGACTCATCCAATTCATGCCCAAGATGACATCTATGTCTAAACCAGGTAAAACCAATAGGGCAAGCGAATAACTTCGCCCTTCTATCTCAAACTTAAGGCTCCCCACTACTTTGTTTGTGGAAATATTCCCACTTGCAGCACTAATACAATAACCCACACCATCAACAGTATGCAACTTGTGTGCAAATTTGGATGCAAACTTAGGACTGATAAAGGAATGCGAAGCACCTGAATCAAAAAGTACCACTGCGGGGTGTTGGTCAACTAGGAACTTACCAGCCGTGACCACCTCACCAGATGGAATTTCTTCAATGCTGTTATAATGAGCGTGTCCCTGACGACCACCTTGGTTGACATTTTTCTTAGGGTACGGACAGTTCCGGGCCCAATGGCCTGGCTTGTTGCAATTCCAGCAAGGCATATTGCTAGGAGGAACACTAGAGCTGCTCTGTCCAGAAGTCCCCTTTGGCAGAGCTACAGTATAAGCCTTACGGAACCCAGTTTTTGCAGCAGGCTTTTTCTGTGGCGGACGGAACTTCGTATTCTGAGCAGGCGGGCGCGGAGAAGACCTTGGTGCAGCTGAGGCCCTTGACTGAGAAGCACTTGCCTCAAGGGCCCTTTTACGGCTCTTAGAGGCAGAATAAATAGCATTGTTGTTCTCCTGGGTCAAAGCATCGCTGATGAAATCATTGAAAGTAGTACATTTGCTAGTGCCCATAGTTTTCATCAGCTTTGGGCCGAGGCCCCTTTTGAAACTAGCAATCTTTTTGGCATCGGTATCCACAAACTCCGTGGCATACCTTGCCAAGTTGTTGAAGGACTGCAAGTACTCAGTCAAGCTTTTGTTTCCCTGTGACAGCCTCATAAACTCCGTGTGCTTGATTGCCATAAGACCGGGAGGAATATAATTTCCCCGGAATGCCGCCTTAAACTGATCCCAAGCAATCGGGACATTGGCAGGCAGTGTGGAACGGTAGTGGCTCCACCAAATACCCGCCGGACCATGCAACTGATGGGAAGCATACTCAGTCTTTAACTCATCAGTCAGGCGAAGCAGACGAAACTTTTGCTCAATAGTATTTAACCACTCATCAGCTTGCAGTGGTTCTTCCGCTTCCTTGAAGAGCGGGGGCTTAGTATCCAGAAAGTCCTTGAAATCACTGTACTGATTTGGCTCTGGGCCCTGGCGGCCAGGACGAACCTCCCGGTTGGCCAGCTGGCGCATAGCATCCGCCAACATGCGCTGCCCTTCGACCACTGTCTGCATCAACTCGGCCGGAGTGGGTGGTGGCGGAGGGGGCGGCTGGTCCTCCTCCTCATTTCCACGACCCCGACGTAGATTGTACGACATCTGCAAAATGCATAGCTAATGAGCACTGACGATGTGGGAAATTTGTAAATGAATTATTGCGAAATGTCAAACTGTCTTCAAGAATAGAATTCTCATAATAATTAAGGCACAATAATTCATCACAACCGCACAATCCATCCCAGCGCATCAATTGCCGAACTCGTACTTGGTAACCCATCAAGACGTTCTTCGATAAAGGCTCACTCACAGGGAGCACAACGGTTATCGGATCGTTTACGTTGCTATCTACGTGATTTTGACCTTTTTCCCGGTACTTGGATTTGATCTCAAGATTTTTAGTTGACTGTGAAAGGCTATTTCAAACTGACCACAAAGAGACTTCTCAATGGAGAGTTCTATGGTGGATCAGGACTAGCCACCTCGATACCTGCGCGTGCCGAGCAGCACAACCTTATGTCGCGCGCCATAGGAGGCCCTCGGTTTCGTCGCGGCACCGAAGGGTGCTAATCGTGACACCATCATCGAACACAACACAATAAGGCATCCCATTGCGATCGAAATTAACAGGTTCAAACTACATTCAGGAAACATACGGTTCAACCTTACATCCTAACGTCAAGTTATTACAAGGCCTCACTTTTACACAGGGAGGCGCAAAAGACGATCCTAGCACTAAAGGTGCGTGATGACTACTCTAAGCATCATCCTCCGAGTCAGTGTCAAGGATCTCCCCGCCGTCCTCATCACTGACAGGCTCTAACTCCTCGTCTTCTTCTTCTGGCTCTTCCTCTGGTGCTTCTGCAGGTGGAGCATCCTGTGGTCCATCGACCTCCACTTCATCATCATCCTCAGCCATGAAGATTCCTGAACCCATGTCCTCATCTACGTTGTTGTTTCTAGGTAGCAGAGGATTAAGCTGGTTGTTCAGGCGGTGCACTTCTTCATGAAGGTTGTCATTGTATTCTTCAGCGTTCTCCAACTGTTGCTCGAGCTCAAACTGACGAGCTCTCAGAACATTCTCCTCGTGCCAGGCTTCATCCCTCTGTTCCATCACATGGACCAACATGCGTTGACAGTTGCGGTTTGCCACTGTCAACCTCTGGACTGCAAGCGTTTCTTGATCACGATCATGAATCACTTGTTCCAGTTGTTGCCGTGCTGCATCCCTAGCAGCAGTCACCTCTGCCAGCTCTGCCCTCAGCCTTTCCACCTCAGAAGGCTCAGGGCGGGGCTCACGTGGAGCGAGCTGGTGACGCGGTGCCCTGCCCCCAGTGGACTTACGAGCGGTCCTCTTGGTACGTGCCATCTGTAGCAACAAGATAAGATACGGCTTAAAGTGAGGATCATTTAGAGGATACGAAATTTACTTTAGTCGGGAGTACAGAAATTTTTAAGGAGGGAGTAAATGATATGTATGATATAATTTAAACATGATGCATGCACGTTCCGTACGTTCTCTCACCTTAGTAGAAAACTAAAGGGCTAACGCTAAGCGGTGGCATACATACGTTCTCTCATATAAGCGAAACTATCGGTCTACTCGTTACGCTGTTAGTGTACCTGCAGAAAACTTCATTGCAGCCCAACAATTCCCAATATAAGCACACAAGAAAGCAGTAATTTAAATACTTTCCATATATACATCCCCAAATGTATATACTTCAGTATCAAGCTACCCGATATAAAGGTTCCCACAATTAAGTGCTTTTACATAGTTACATGGTTTAAACATGTAAAGATGTAAGTCACCACAACTACTCTCCCCTAGACCGCCGGTTGGACGATCATGCTCTCACAACTCACACTTACCAGAGCGTCGAGGTAATTGATCCATACATTACCACCCAAGTGGATGGCATCCATACAATATCACGCCGTATGGACGACGAAATAAAAAAAAAACAAACAAGGCCCCCAAGTTAGTCTTTATAATAAGCCACCTAAGAGTCCTTATTTGGGCTAAGGGATGTGATCACTGGCATACCTAAAAAAAAATAATTTTTAGTGTTTTAACCCTTTTTCATAATCAAATATTTTTGTTTTTAAATACTCATATGATGTGTTTAATGTTGAATTATGCTCCGATACCAGCTGTAATAGAACCGACCAAATTATAAGAGCACAAGTACGAAAACAAGCACCGAAGCGCTCAAATTTTCAAACTTGGGCCCATATAATCCCGGTAGTCAATCGAAATCACGAAGGATTTCAAACCAAACTGCTTACAACCAGGATCGCATCATTCAACATACAACATCATCCGATACATTTCGCAAGTAGTTCTGAAATAAGTTTACACCACGGAGTAGCAAATATTACAAACCAAGTTTGAAAGTAGCGGAAGCATAACACACACATTAGTTAATTAAATACTGCCAGTCTGGATGATCGACATCTCGCAAAAGCATGAGGAAAGTACATAAAGACGATCACGCCCTTGTGATCTAGTCATCGTCACCCGCAGGGTGGAGACACGTCTTGCAGAATCCCTGGTAAAGCATGTCATCTGCAACAGGAGGGAATAAACCCTGAGTACTGGAATGTACTCAGCTAGACTTACCCGTCGAAAACCAGAAATAAGGTGACACCAAGGATTATGCAAGGCTTACACAAGAGGCTAGCTGACACCACATTTTGCATAAAGGCATAAGTAATTGAAACTTTTATAACCTGTACTAGCAGTTATTTTTAGCATTTACCTGTCATCTATCTTAGCACCTGTACTAAACATACACTTGATTATAATCAAACAACATGATTATTATATCCATAGCAGGTATATCATTATGGCAACATTGTATCATTCCCTTAACCACCAGTTCATTTAATGAGTTCTACGTTGCCGCTGCTCAAGTCAAGTGCTCACTAACCGGGAGCGACGGCGATTCGAATCGAATTCCTATCCAGCTGGAGGGGTATTTCTAACACTCACCGTGCAGACCCCTGCCAGGGTCGCACAGGCCACCTTGTCATATGATTCAGGAATCGCGGGTCCGAATGATGTCGCGACCCCAAGGGCGACACTCTGCCAGGTGATAGGGACTTTAACCCCCCCTTGGTCTCACGCCAATGACCCCAAGCACATCCTTTCTCTCCTCCAAGAAGCAACCTACCATTCGATTCCCGGCCTGAATCACATTACTCGGCTTCGCGGTCGGAACGACTTATCCGGCCAACTAAGTGTTAGACTGCGTTCAACATGACTCAAGGACGTACAGCGAATCGGTCCTTAAACGACTCAGACGGGCATAGCTCCACACCCAAGACGTGAAGTGTCTTGCGGCTGTACTATCGAACTCCCGCCCGGTCTCAATTTCATTTTTAAGCATGGTTCCATTCGCGATAGCCATAGAGCCACTCGTGACTCCTTCCTACATCTCGCGGATGACCGGAAATCACCCGACTTCTACCGTACTAAGCAGGGCTAAGCATTGACACGTGCCTAAACCTAAAATAGGATTAAGTACGAGATCTGGACAAGGACAGGTATAATGCAACGAGTGTTTTCATATAACTCCTACAACTTAATGCAGTAAACAAGTAAAAGTACTCAAGATATATTTATAAAACGATGGGTTCAGCATGCACCGGGGCTTGCCTTTCAGAAAAGTCGAGGGCCGGTGGTCAGGGCACTCGGGTAGACCTTCTGACGGAGCTTCGTCGCCGGCTGGTTCCTCGGGCTCCTGCTGCTCCTGGTTCTCCTCCGGAATCACAGGCTCGAATTCGAGGAGTGTCACCCCCTCCGGTGCACCTATTGCATGAATGCACAATAAATACCATGGATGCATAAATGGGTGCAACATGCTCGGAATGAAATGCATTTCAGAATAAAATACTCTATTCAAGTTATTTTACTAGTACGTGCAAATCTCTTCTCCGGTGGAGAAGTACTTACCTAAGTTACTTAACCTAAGATAAAGTTGCTCATCCTCAGTTAAGGCCCTAACACCTAACAATTACAAAAGTAGCATGTCTTAGGATATTACACCATCTCAATCAGCAAAACACCACAGTAAGCATTCTGGACAGCAGCTACTTGTTTTTATCACAACTGAAGATTTACAATTCCAAAAGATATGATCTAAGAAAATCTGGAAAGCCTAAGAAATGCACTACAATTCATTTTCAGACCTCAACTCCAAACTCCTAAGTTTTCCATGTTAAACTTCACAAGTTCCAGAATCTGTCTTCTCCAATACAGAGAATAGCAGATTTTGAACTGCCACTTTAAACAACAGTAACTCTCAAACTACTAAGTCAAATGCTTCCAAATTTTAACACAAGCTAGTTCATCAAGTTTACTCCAACTTTGGTATTTACAAGTTTTCCAGCAACCAATTTTATCAAAGGCCAAGCTTAGAAATACTACCAGCTGTCCAGAAAACCTAAATTTACAAAGGTTAAATATTTATTGATGTGGCCAAAGTCCCCTACAACCAAACTAATGTTACCAAAAGTTCACATGAGGTACAAAAACACCATAAAGTAGGGTGTGACTACCTAAAACATTTATTTATACTCATTTCTTATTTTACTTAATTAATTAGGTGGAATTTTAAACATATATGTAAACTGCACCAAACATTCTTCAAAAATTACAAGGGACTCTCTGACCCAAAAAGAGACCACTGTAAAAATTTGAACAAATTTTATTCACAGGAACTCCCTATAAAAATTCACAAGTCCAAAAGGCTGATTTTTGTATAAATAATAAATCATGTTGAAAAGTATCAAACAACAGATTTCATATTTTTCCTAGCATCTATAAGGTACCAAGATACTACCTACCAAGTTTCATGGCCATAGGATTCATAATTAATTTACTAAAATTCACCCAAGTATCTACCAATGATAAAAAGGAAATCTATAACTCAAAAACTACACATGCAATGACTCTCAAATTTTAACCAGAGCTTCTACTAAGGAAGACTAGCTTACCCACAAAATTTCACAATTTTTGGATCAAGGAAACTCAAGATATGATTTAAACAAGTTTGCGTGCATTCAAAAACACATTTCAAGTTCCTATTTAATTCATCCAAAACTTCTACATAAAGTGCTCAAGACATATTTTTCTTAAATACTAGACCTAACTGTGAGTCTCACAAAATTGGAACCATCCAATTTGGATCTACATAACAGGAGATACAAAAATATCAAATAAGCAATCAAAACTGTATTTTTGAACTATCCTTAAGAACAACAGCCACTGACGTGTGGGACCCGGCTGTCAGCCGACCCCACTGGTCAGCGGCAGCAAAGCAGAGGAGGCGGCTGCGACGTGCGGAAGACGGTGTAGCTCGCCGACGGTGACCTCACCGGCGACGAGAACGGCACCAACGTGACCGCCTAGACCTACTGCGTCGATTGGTACCCTAACCGCAAACCCTACCGACCACTAGGTACCCCGGCCACAAAGCTCGGCGGCTCGGCCATGGCGCATGGCGGTGCGCGGCCGTGTTCTGGCCTGACTGGACCGGCGGAGGTGGTGACGTCTTCACCCGAGCATTAGAACATGACGGAGAAGGCGATGCTGGAGCTAGGGAAGGAAGAGAGGAGCGGTGTTGAGCTGGCCACGGCGAGGTCACCGGCGCGGCCATGGCGCGGTGGTGCACGGAGTCGGCAATGCCGCTCACCTAGGGCTCTTACGGCACAGCGAAGACGTCGACAAGGACCGTGAGGTGCTAGTGGAGCTTTGGGCGGGATGGTGCGAGGCGAGACGCAGCGGCAAGCGCGTGCGAGCTCGTCGGAGCTCTCGGCGGCAATGGGGAGCGGTGGTTCCGCTGCTTCGGCTGCGGAGGAGAAAGAAGGAAGCGAAGAAATGAACTGAGGCACAGGGGGGGGCTCTCGGTGGCGTGCTGCGGCTTGTGCTGGCGCTCTCAGGCCCGACGTGGCCTGGCCGATCAGGCCGGCGGTGACGCGCGGCGCCACGCGGCCGTCGAGTTCTGAATCGGTCGGGTCACTGTAGGTGTCTGAACTTTCGTTTCAGTTTCGACAATACCGACTGACAGGCGAACTTCAACGATGATCATCTCCTGAACCGTGTTGATTTAGCTCGTGGTATAATTAACAAAGTTGTTCATCTATATGCGAACTACAATCTTTACAATTGGAGCTCGAGCTGTTTGGGCTTTGTTTGGAATCTACAAGGTGCATAAGTTGGGTACATGAAACTGAAATCCAGTTATAAGACTTAGAAAATTTTCAAGTGTGGAATCAGCCTTCAAAGCTGACATGTGGGCCATGTTAGAGACTGTTCCACACAATTTCATGACTTGACTTCTAAACAAAGTTTGTTCCTTATATAATTCTCTACATCTTTGCTTTAGGTTGCTCAGACATGCAAACATCCTAAGACACACTTTTTAAACGGTCAAACAAAAAGGTTCAGGGGTCAAATTTGGTCAAACCATGACTTGGAAAACTAATTAGTCAAAGTGACCAACATGAACAATGTTCCAAAAGACATTCTATGTGTAACTAAGTTACTTACAAGCATTTCTAGCCATACCATACATCGGTCACACAAGAATCAATCAAGGTATGTACTGAAACAATGAAAAACACAAGAAATGTTGCAAATGTTTCATAGTCATGTTTCACATGTTTCATGATCTTGTTGCATAGTATTAACTAATCTTGTTTCACTAAGTGAGTGGCACATGTTGCACTTAAGTGTTGCACACTTTACATTTCATAAAAGAACAACACACATGAAATATACAACACGTTGCAATGTTTCGAAATCATGTTTCATGTGCTATAAGTTCACGAATGGATGCATGATGCTCATGTTTATGAAATGCAGTGCAAATGTGGAAGCTAAACACCAGGGGTGTTACAAAATGTACCATATGCTTAGAAATCATTTTGGACGCACCAAATGGTACTCCTTGGTGACAAGGCTCAAGTGGAAGCTCGATTTCGTCCATTTGGAGATGGTGCTAATCTTGACACAAGATAGATGCACGCTTTGCGCTGAATGTACCATCAGCTCAGAAATCATTTTGGATGCACCCGATGTAATACTAGGTGACTTGGGTCATGTGGAATTATGTTTCGGTCCATTTGGAGACAGTGTTATTTTCGGTGGATGATAGGTGCATGGTTTGTGTTCAACATATCATAGGCTCAGAAATCGTTTTGGACGTACCCAATGGAACTCCTTGGCGACATGGGCCAAGTGGAATCTTATTTCGGTCCGTTTGGAGACAGTGTCAGGGTCAGTGCAAGATAGGTGCATAGTTTGCATCAAACGTACGAAAGGCTCAGAAATCATTTTGGACACACCCAATGGTACTCCTAGGTGACGAGGCTCAAGTGGATGCTCGTTTCATTCCGTTTGGGGATAGTGCTAATCTTGACGCAAGATAGGTGCACGGTTTGCGCCAAACGTACCATATGCTCATAAATCGTTTTGGACGCACCCGATGGTACTCCTAGGTGACGAGGCCAGAGTGGAAGCACGATTTAGTCCATTTGGAGATAGTGTTAGTGTCAGTGCAAGATAGCTCCACGGTTTGCGCCAAACGTACCATAGGCTCAGAATCAATTTAGACGCCCATAATGGTACTCCTAGGTGACGAGGCTCATGTGAAAGCTTGATTCAGTCTGTTTGGAGATAGTGCTAATCTTGACGCAAGATGGATGCACGGTTTGCGTCGAACGTTCCTTAGGATTAGAAATCGTTTTGGACACACCCGATGGAACTCCTAGGTGACGTTGTTCTTATGGAATTTTGTTTTGGTCCGTTTGGAGTCAGTGTTAGTGTCAGTGTAGGATAGGTGCATGGTTTGCACCAAACATTCTATAGGCTCAGAAGTCATTTTGGACACACCCGATGGTAGTCCTCGATTACGAGGCTCAAGTGGAAGCTCGATTCAGTCCGTTTGGAGATAGTGCTAATCTTAATGCAAGATAGGTGCTCGGTTTGCAGTGAACGTATCATAGGCACAGAAATCATTTTGGTTGCACCCAATGGAACTCCTAGGTGACGTGGGTCATCTAGAATTTTGTTTCGGTATGTTTGGAGACAGTGTTAGTGTTGGAGCAAGATAGGTGCGTAGTTTGCGCCAAACGTTCCATAGGCTAAAAATTATTTTGGACGCACCCGATGGTACTCCTAGGTTATGAGGCTCAAGTGGATGCTCATGTCACTGCATTTGGAGACAGTGCTAATCTTGATGCAAGATAGGTGCATGGTTTGTGCCAAACGTACCATGGGCTTAGATATCATTTTGGACGCACCTGATCGTTCTCCATGGTGATGAGGCTCAAGTGGAAGCTCGAGTGGAAGCTCGATTCAATCTGTTAGGAGATGGTGCTAATCTTGACGCAAGATAGGTGCATGCTTGGCACCGAATGTACCATAGGGTCAGAAATTGTTTTGGACACGCTCGATGTAACTACTAGGTGACTTGGGTCATGTGGAATCTCGTTTCAGACCGTTTGGAGACAGTGTTATTATCGGTGGAAGATAGGTGCACGGTTTGTGCCAAACGTACCATTGGCTCAAAAATTGTTTTGGACGCACCGAATGATACTCCTAGGTGATGAGGCCCAAGTGGAAGCTCGATTCAGTTCATTTGGAGATAGTGATAATCTTGACGCAAGATAGTTGCATGCTTTGTGTTGAACGTACCATAGGCTTAGAAATCATTTTGGACATACCCGTTGGAACTCCTTGGTGATGTGGGCCATGTTGAATCTCGTTTCGGTTCATTTGGAGACAGCGTTAGTATCAGTGCGAGATAGTTGCAAGTTTTGCGCCAAACGTACCATAGGCTCAGAAATCATTTGAGAGGCACCCGACTCGTAGGTGACGAGGCTCAAGTAGATGCTCGTTTGATTCCATTTGGAGATACTGCTAATCTTAACGCAAGATACGTGCATGATTCGTGTCGAACGTACCATAGGCTCAGAAATCATTTTGGACGCACCCGATGTAACTCCTAGGCGACTTGGGTCATGTGGAATCTTGTTTCATTCTGTTTAGAGACAGTGTTGGTGTCGGTGCAAGATAGGTGCACGGTTCGCGTCGAACATACCATAGGCTCATAAGTCGTTTTGGACGCATCCGATGGTACTCCTAGGTGATGAGGCTCAAGTGGATGCTCGTTTCATTCCGTTTGGGGATAGCGCTAATCTTGACGCCTGATAGGTGCTCGGTTTGTGCCAAACGTACCATATGCTCAGAAAATGTTTTGGACGCACCCAATCGTACTCCTAGATGACGACGCTCAAGTGGAAGCTCGATTCAGTCTGTTTGGAGATGGTGCTAATCTTGACACAAGATAGGTGCTTGGCTTGCGTCGAACGTACTATAGGCTCAAAAATTATTTTGGACGCACTCGATGGAACTTCTTGGTGACATGGGCCATGTGGAATCTCGTTTCGGTCCATTTGGAGATAGTGTCAGGGTCGGTGCATGGTTTGCACCAAATGTACCATAGGCTCAGAAATCATTTTGGACGCACTCGATGGTACCATAGGCTCAAGTGGATGCTCTATTCATTCCATTTGGACATAGTGTTAGAGTTAGTGCAAGATAGCTGCATGGTTTGAGCCAAACATACAATAGGCTTAGAATCGTTTTGGACGCCCACGATGGTACTCCTAGGTGATGAGGCTCAAGCGGAAGCTTGATTCAGTCCGTTTGGAGATGATGCTAATATTGACGCAAGATAGTTTCATAGTTTGCGTCAAACGTACCATACGCTCAGAAATCATTTTGGATGCACCTGATGGAAATCCTAGGTGATGAGGCTCAAGTGGAAGCTCGATTCAATCTATTTGGAGATGGTGCTCATCTTGACACAAGACAGTTGCATGGTTTGCGCTGAACGTACCATTATCTCAGAAATCTTTTTTGACGCACCCGATGGAACTCCTTGGTGACGTGGGCCATGTTAGTGTCGATGCAAGATAGTTGCATGTTTTGTGCCAAATGTACCATAGGCTCAGAAATCATTTTGGACACACTTGATGGTACTCCTAGGTGACGAGGCTCAAGTGGATGCATGTTTCATTCCGTTTGGAGATAGTGCTTATCTTGACGCAAGATAGGTGCACGATTTATGTCGAATGTACCATAGGCTCAGAAATCGGTTTGGACGCCCCCGATGTAACTCCTAGGCGACTTAGGTCATGTGGAATCTCGTTTTAGTCTATTTGGAGATAGTGTTAGTGTCGGTGCAAGATAGGTGCACGGTTTGCACCAAACGTACCATAAGCTCAGATATCGTTTTGGACGTACCCAATGAAGATGATGAGGCTCTAGTAGAAGCTCAATTCATTTTGTTTGGAGATAGTGCTAATCTTGATGCAAGATTGGTGCATGATTTACACCGAACGTACCATAGGCTCAGAAATCATTTTGAATGCACCTAATAGAACTCTTAGGTGATGTGGGTCGTGTGGAATCTCATTTTATTCCGTTTGGAGATAGTGTTAGTGTTAGTGCAATATAGGTGCATGATTTGTGCCGAACGTACCATAGGCTCTGAAATCGTTTTGTACGCACCCGATGGAACACCTTGGTGACATGGGTCATGTGAAATCTCATTTCGGTCCATTTGGATACAGTGTTAGTGTCGGTGCGAGATAGGTTCATGGTTTGTGCGAAACGTACCAAAGGCTCAGAAATCCTTTTGCAAGCACCCAATGGTACTCCTATGTGACGAGGCTCAAGTGGATGCTCGTTTCATTCCGTTTGGGGATAATGCTAATCTTAACGCAATATAGGTGCACGGCTTGTGCCAAACGTACCATAGGCTTAGAAAATCATTTTGGACGCACCCGATGGTACTCCTAGGTTACGAGGCTCAAGTGGAAGCTCGATTCAGTCCGTTTGGAGATAGTGCTAATCTTAACACAAGATAGGTGCACACTTTGCGCCGAATGTATCATAAGCTAATTGTAACATCCCAGCCCAGGGCTTAACAGGATTAATTGGATATTCATACCAACAAGTTGCAACTTCTTTTCCTAAAGCCCATGTCCAAAGAACTCCAAAGTTAAGCGTGCTTGACCTGGAGCGATGGTTGTCCGACCGGGAAGTTCTTCTCGGGTGCGCACGAGTGAGGACAAAGTGCGCAGAAAGGACTTGTGTTGGTCTGTGAGGGCAGTCTATGTCCTAGAAAAGCGGTCAGATGTAAGCATGCTCGGCCTCGAGGAGGCGGGACATTACAGAATGGTATCAGAGCTGACTCTCGTGGTTTCACGAGCGCATGTGCTGCAGTTGCGTAGGCATGGTGTGCATGGCTGGTGTGGACCCAGAGTGGTCACATAGTATGACACATGCGCTAGTACTGGACACACGGACGTGGCTAAGAGAGGACGTTCCTAGCTTGGGATTGACCGACGAGGACGTCGGTCTCTTAAGGGGGTGAGGATGTAACATCCTAGCCCAGGGCTTAACATGATTAATAGGATATTCATACCAACAAGTTGCAACTTCTTTTCTGGAAGCCCATCTCCAAAGAACTCCAAAGTTAAGCGTACTTGACCTAGAACGATGGGTGACTGACTGAGAAGTTCTTTCCGGGTGCGCACGAGTGAGGACAAAGTGCATAGAAAAGACTTGTGTTGGTCTATGAGGGCAGTCTATGTCCTAGAAAACTGGCTAGATGTAAGCGGGCTCAGCCTCGAGCAAGCAGGACGTTACACTCATAAATCACTTTGGACACACCTGATGTAACGACTTGTGACTTGGGTCATGTGGAATCTCGTTTTGGTCTGGTTGGAGATAGTGTTAGTGTCGGTGCAGAATAGGTGCACAGTTTGCGCCAAATGTACCATAGGCTCAGAGATCATTTTGGACACACCCAATGATACTCCTAGGTGATGAGGCTCAAGTGGAAGCTCGATTTAGTCCGTTTGGAGATAGTGCTAATATTGATGCAAGATTGGTGCATGATTTGCGCCGAACATACCATAGGCTCAGAAAATCATTTTGGATGCACCCGATAGAACTCCTAGGTGATGTGGGTCATGTGGAATCTCATTTTGGTCTATTTGGAGGTATTGTTAGTGTCAGTGCAAGATAGGTACACGGTTTGCGCCAAACGTACCATAGGCTCAGAAATCATTTTGGACGCACCCAATGATACTCCATGGTGACGAGGCTCAAATGGAAGCTCGATTCAGTCTGTTTGGAGATAGTGCTAATCATGACGCAAGATTGGTGCACGATTTGCACTGAACGTACCATAGGCTCAGAAATCATTTGGCATAGGGTTTAGGGATTAGGGTTTAGGGTTTAGGGGACGTGGATCGTGTGGAATCTCATTTTGGTCCATTTGGAGATAGTGTTAGTGTCAATGCAAGATAGGTGCCCGGTTTGCGCAGAACGTACCATAGCCTCAGAAAGTCATTTTGTACGCACCCGATGGAAGTCCTTGGTAACGTGGGCCTTGTGGAATCTCGTTTCGGCCCATTCGGCTACAGTGTTAGTGTCGATGCAAGATATGTTCTTGGTTTGCGCCAAGTGTACCATAGGGTCATAAATCATTTTGTATGCACCCGATGGAACTCCTAGGTGATGAGGCTCAAGTGGATGATCGTTTCATTCCCTTTGGAGATAGTGCTAATCTTGATGCAAAACAGGTGTACGGTTTGCGCCAAACATACCATAGGCTCAAAAATCATTTTGAACATGCCCAATGGTACTCCTAGGTGACGAGGCTCAAGTGGAACCTCGATTTAGTCCGTTTGGAATTAGTGCTAATCTTGATGCAAGATAGGCACACGCTTAGCGCCGAATGTACCACAAGCTCAGAAATCATTTTGGACACACTCAATGTAACTACTAGGTGGGTTGTGTGGAATATCATTTTGGTCCAGTTTGAGATAGTGTTAGTGTTAGTGTTAGTGCAAGATAGGTGCACGGTTTGCGCCAAACATACCATAGGCTCAGAATCATTTTGGATGCCCGCGATGGTAGTCCAAGGAGATGAGGCTCAAGTGGAAGCTGGATTCAGTCCGTTTGGATATAGAGCTAATCTTGATGCAAGATGAATGAAACTTTTGCGTTGAACGTACCACAGGCCTAGAAATCATTTTGGACACACCCCATGGAACTCATAGGTGATATGGTTCTTGTGGAATTTCATTTCGGTCCGTTTGAAGACAGTGTTGTTATCGGTGGAAGATGGGTGCATGGTTTGTGTCAAACGTACCATTGGCTTAGAAATCATTTTGGACGCACCGAATGATACTCCTAGATGACGAGGCCCAAGTGGAAGCTCGATTCCGTCCATTTGGAGATAGTGCTAATCTTGGCGCAAGATAGTTGTATGGTTTGTGCCGAACATACCATAGGCTTAGAAATCGTTTTGGACGCACCCGATGAAACTCCTTGGTGACATGGTCCATGTTAAATCTCGTTTCGGTTCGTTTGGAGACAGCGTTAGTATCAGTGCAAGATAGTTGCAAGTTTTGCGCCAAACGTACCATACGCTCAAAATTCATTTGAGAGGCACCCGATGGTACTCCTAGGAGACGAGGCTCAAGTGGATGCTCGTTTGATTCCATTTGGAGATAGTGCTAATCTTAACGCAAGATAGGTACACGATTCGTGTTGAACGTACCACAGGCTCAGAAATCGTTTTGGATGCACCCGATGTAACTCCTAGGTGACTTGGGTCATGTGGAATCTTGTTTCAGTCTGTTTAGAGATAGTGTTAGTGTCGGTGCAAGATAGGTGCATGGCTTGCGCCGAACATACCATAGGCTCAGAAGTCATTTTGGATGCACCCGATGGTACTCATAGTTGACGAGGCTCAAGTGGATGCTCTGATACGCTCAGGGGGTCCCGATCTTCACGACGTAGGATGATCACCGATAACTAGCTGAAGAACAGTCGAATAACTTGCTGCAGGCAGCGATAACTAGTGCAACCTGGTAAATAAAACTCGAAGCCAACCACCGTCTTTAACCGGCAACCTGAATCGAGGATTCGCCCAACCACACTCTCAAAGAACCAACCAACACAGCCTACAATCAATCGAGGAAACCTCAAAGGGAGTAGGAGCACCAATTGGGAGCGGATGAAGCCACCGCTTCTGTAAATCCCGCAAAGGAAATCACAAGAGCAAAGGGGTAGAGATCTCTCTCAATATTTGTTAGCACACAGCTGAACAAAAGGGGGGTTTGTATTCCATTATCAAAAGTCTAAGATTGCAATGAGTCTAGGAGGTATTTATACTAGCAACAGCCCTGCTAGATAGGTGGAAACTCGAAAAAAAAATATAAGACACACTATGTGAACGGGCCTCCTCGAGATGCCTTCCTGGAGAGTTTTCGCGTGGCTGCTGGTTGTTAGCGTAGTCTTCAGTGTTTTGGCAATAACTCTATCTTGGAAACTCCAAATGACATGCGGTTTGTTGGGTTGGAAATTTAACTTGATAACCTTTCACACCATGTGCAGCATGTACCACAAAATATTGTAGATTGGTATAGTTTTGCATGGGAACTTCGACATCAGGCTGACTGCTGACAAGCTGACCAGTCTGTACTAAATCAGTCGAATCTCAACATTGGAGAATCCAAATCAAGTGAGAGAACTTGGGCTTGAAACTAGACTTGATAAGCTTTCCAACAAGTCCTCATGGGCCTTCATAGCTTTTGCGAGCAAAAAGTTGTGACTGATTCTTTCTGATGGTTTTGTCACACGGGACTGGCTCGAACGTGATCCTCCTCTTTGGTTCACCCTTGGTGTCTTCTTGTCATCCTCCGTGGTGCACCAAAGCAATAGCAACGTGCACGACTTAGGCAGTATATAATCCTCATTAACATTAAAATGATTTTTAGAAAGTAGCGCGTGCACCTCTTGTTGTAGCTTCTTGGCTCGACTATGTGTAATTGGTCCATCAAAGACTTGGACTAGTGTTGGTGTAACTTGACTTGGAGGTTGTAACATGTTGTTGGTTGACGTGGTCATATCATGCTCTATTCATTCCGTTTGGAGATAGTGTTAGTGTCAGTGCAAGATAGCTGCATGGTTTGAGCCAAACGTACAATAGGCTCAGAATCATTTTGGACGCCCACGATGGTACTCCTAGGTGATGAGGCTCAAGCGGAAGCTTGATTCAGTCCGTTTGGAGATGATGCTAATCTTGACGCAAGATAGTTTCACAGTTTGCGCCAAACGTACCATATGCTCAGAAATTTTTTTTGGATGCACCTAATGGTAATCCAAGGTGATGAGGCTTAAGTGGAAGCTCAATTCAATCTGTTTGGAGATGGTGCTAATCTTGACACAAGACAGTTGCACGGTTTGCGCCGAACGTACCATTGTCTCAGAAATCTTTTTTGACGCACCCAATTGAACTCCTTGGTGACGTGGGCCATGTTAGTGTCGGTGCAAGATAGTTGCATGTTTTGGGCCAAATGAACCATAGGCTCAAAAATTATTTTGGACGCACTTGATGGTACTCCTAGGTGACGAGGCTCAAGTGGATGCTCATTTCATTCCATTTGGAGATAGTGCTTATCTTGATGCAAGATAGGTGCATGATTCATGTCGAACGTACCACAGGCTCAGAAATCGGTTTGGATGCCCCCGGTGTAACTCCTAGCCGACTTAGGTCATAAGGAATCTCGTTTTAGTCTATTTGGAGATAGTGTTAGTGTCGATGCAAGATAGGTGCACGGTTTGCGCCAAACGTACCATAGGCTCAGATATCATTTTGGACGCATCCAATGATACTCCATGGTGATGAGGCTCTAGTAGAAGCTTGATTCATTCTGTTTGGAGATAGTGCTAATCTTGATGCAAGATTGGTGCACGATTTATGTCGAACCTACCACAGGCTCAGAAATCATATTGAATGCACCCGATAGAACTCTTAGGTGACGTGGGTCGTGTGGAATCTCATTTTATTCCATTTGGAGATAGTGTTAGTGTCAGTGCAAGATAGGTGCATGATTTATGATGAACGTACCACAGGCTCTGAAATCATTTTCTACGCACCCGATGGAACACCTTGGTGACATGGGTCATATGGAATCTTGTTTCGGTCCATTTGGATACAGTGTTAGTGTCAGTTCAAGATAGGTTCTTGGATTGTGCCAAACATACCATAAGCTCAGAAATCCTTTTACAAGCACCCGATGGTACTCCTATGTGATGAGGCTCAAGTGGATGCTCGTTTCATTCTGTTTGGGGATAATGCTAATCTTGATGCAAGATAGGTGCACGGCTTGCGCCAAACGTACCATAGGCTTAGAAATCATTTTGGACGCACCTGATGGTACTCCTAGGTGACGAGGCTCAAGTGGAAGCTCAATTCAGTCCGTTTGGAGATAGTGCTAATCTTAAGGCAAGATAGGTGCACGCTTTGCGCCGAATGTACCATAGGCTCATAAACCACTTTGGACGCACCTGATGTAACGACTTGTGACTTGGGTCATGTGGAATCTTGTTTTTGTTTGGTTGGAGATAGCGTTAGTGTTGGTGCAGAATAGGTGCACGGTTTGCGCCAAATGTACCATAGGCTCAGAGATCATTTTGGATGCACCCAATGATACTCCTAGGTGACGAGGCTCAAGTGGAAGCTCGATTCAGTTCGTTTGGAGATAGTGCTAATATTGTTGCATGATTTGCACCGAACGTACCACAGGCTCAGAAAATCATTTTGGATGCACCCAATAGAACTCCTAGGTGACGTGGGTCATGTGGAATCTCATTTTGGTCCATTTGGTGGTATTGTTAGTGCCAGTGCAAGATAGGTACATGGTTTGCGCCAAATGTACCATAGGCTCAGAAATCATTTTGGACGCACCCAATGATACGCCATGGTGACGAGGCTCAAATGGAAGCTTGATTCAGTCTATTTGGAGATAGTGCGAATCTTGACGCAAGATTGGTGCACGATTTGCACTAAACGTACCATAGGCTCAGAAAACATTTGGCATAGGGTTTAGGGATTAGGGTTTAGGGTTTAGGGGATGTGGATCGTGTGGAATCTCATTTTGTTCCATTTGGAGATAGTGTTAGTGTCAGTGCAAGATAGGTGCCGATTTGTGCAGAACGTACCATAGCCTCAGAAATCATTTTGTACGCACCCGATGGAAGTCCTTGGTAACGTGGGCCTTGTGGAATCTCGTTTTGGCCCATTCGGCTACAATGTTAGTGTCGATGCAAGATAGGTTCATGGTTTGTGCCAAGTGTACCATAGGGTCATAAATCATTTTGTATGCACCCGATAGAACTCCTAGGTGACGAGACTCAAGTGGATGCTCGTTTCATTCCCTTTAGAGATAGTGCTAATCTTGACGCAAAACAGGTGCACGGTTTGTGCCAAACAAACCATAGGCTTAGAAATCATTTTGAACACATCAGATGGTACTCCTAGGTGACGAGGCTTAAGTGGAACCTCAATTTAGTCCGTTTGGAGATAGTGCTAATCTTGACTCAAGATAGGCGCACGCTTTGCGCTGAACGTACCACAAGCTCAGAAATCATTTTGGACGCACTCGATGTAACTACTAGGTGGGTCATGTGGAATCTCATTTTGGTCCAGTTAGAGATAGTGGTAGTGCAAGATAGATGCACAGTTTGCGCCAAATGTACCATAGGCTCATAATCATTTTGGATGCCCGCGATGGTAGTCCAAGGTGATGAGGCTCAAGTGGAAGCTTGATTCAGTCCGTTTGGAGATAGTGCTAATCTTGACGCAAGATGGATGAAACATTTGCGTTGAACGTATCGCAAGCCTAGAAATCATTTTGGACACACCCCATGGAACTCATAGGTGATGTGGTTCTTGTGGAATTTCATTTCGGTCCCTTTGAAGACAGTGTTAGTTCAGTGCAAACTAGGTGCACGTTTTGCGCCAAACATATAATAGGCTCAGAAATCGTTTTGGACGCACCCGACGGTACTCGTAGGTGACGAGGCTCAAGTGCAAGATTGATTCAGTCCGTTTGGATATGGTGCTAATCTTGACGCAAGATAGGTGCACGCTTTGCGCTGAATGTACCATAGGCTCAGAAATCATTTTGGACGCACCCGACGTAACTACTAGATGACTTGGGCCATGTGGAATCTCATTTCAATCCATTTAGAGACGGTGTTATTGTCGGTGGAAGATAGGTACACAGTTTGCGCCAAACGTACCATAGGCTCAGAAATCATTTTGGACGCACCCATTCATACTCCTATGTGACAAGGACCAAGTGGAAGCTCGATTTTGTCCATTTGGAGGTAGTACTAATCTTGACGCAAGATAGTTGCACTGTTTGCGCCGAATGTACCATAGGCTAAGAAATCATTTTGGACGCACCCGGTGGAACTCCTTGGTAATGTGGGCCATGTTGAATCTTGTTTCGGTTCGTTTGGAGATAGCGTTAGTGTCGGTGCAAGATAGTTGCATGTTTTGCGCCAAACGTACCATAGGCTCAGAAATCATTTTGGAGACACCCGATGGTAGTCCTAGGTGATGAGGCTCAAGTGGATGCTCGTTTCATTCTGTTTGGAGATAGTGCTAATCTTGACGCAAGATAGGTGCACGATTCGCGTCGAACGTACCACAGGCTCAGAAATCGTTTTAGATGCACCCGATGTAACTCCTAGGTGACTTGGGTCATGTGGAATCTCGTTTCGGTCTGTTTGGAGACAGTGTTTGTGTCGGTGCAAGATAGGTGCATAGTTTGCGCCAAATGTACCATAGGCTCAGAAAACATGTTGGACACACCCAATGATACTCCATGGTGACGAGACTCAAGTGGAAGTTTGATTCAGTCTGTTTGGAGATACTACTAATTTTGATGCAAGATTGTTACACGATTTGCGCCAAACGTACCACAGGCTCAGAAATCATTTTGGATGCTCCCGATAGAGCAACTACGTGATGAGGCTCAAGTGGAAGCTCGATTCAGTCCATTTGGAGATAGTGCTAATCCTAACGCAAGATGGATGCACGGTTTGCGCCAAACGTACCGTAGGCTCAGAAATCGTTCTGGACACACCCGATGGAACTTCTAGGTGACGTGGGTCTTTGTGGAATTTTGTTTCGGTCCATTTGCAAACAGAGTTAATGTGTGTTGTAAGATTGGTGCACGGTTTGGCCCAAACATACCATAACTTCAGAAGTCGTTTTGGACACACCAGATGGTACTCGTCGGTGATGTGGCTCAAGAGGAAGCTTGATTTAGTCCGTTTGGAGATAGTGCTAATCTTGATGCAAGATGGATGCATGGTTTACGTTGAGCGTACCATAGGCCCAGAAATCATTTTGGAAACACCTAATGGAACTCCTATGTTACATGGGTCTTGTGGAATTTTGTTTCGGTCCGTTTGGAGACAGTGTTAGTGTCCGTGCAAGATAGGTGCACGGTTTGCGCCAAACATACCATAGGCTCAGAAGTCGTTTTGGACACACCCGATGGTACTCCTAGGTGACGAGGCTCAAGTGGAAGCTCGATTCAGTCCATTTGGAGATAGTGCTAATCTTGACGCAAGATAGTTGCATGGTTTGCGCCGCACATACCGTAGGCTTAGAAATTATTTTGGACACACCCGATGGAACTCCTTGGTGACGTGGGCCATGTTGAATCTTGTTTCAGTCCGTTTGGAGATAGCATTAGTGTTGGTTTAATATAGTTGCCTGTTTTGTGCCAAACGTACCATAGGATCATAAATCATTTTGGAGGCACCCGATGCTGCTCCTAGGTGATGGGGCTCATGTGGATGCTCATTTCATTCCGTTTGGAGATAGTGCTAATCTTGACGCTTGATAGGTGCACGATTCGCGTCGAACGTACCATAGGCTCAGAAATCATTTTGGATGCACTCGATGTAACTCCTAGGCGACTTGGGTCATGTGGAATCTGTTTTGGTCTGTTTGGAGATAGTGTTAGTCTCGGTAGAAGATAGGTGCACATTTTGCACTGAATGTACGCTTGGATGATGAGGCTCAAGTGGATGCTCGTTTCATTCTGTTTGGGGATATTGCTAATCTTAACACAACATAGGTGCATGGGTTGTGCCAAACGTACCATATGCTTAGAAATCATTTTGGATGCACCAGATGGTACTCCTAGGTAACGTGGCTCAAGTGGAAGCTCAAATTCCATCCGTTTGGAGATGGCGCTAATCTTGACGCAAGATAGATGCACGCTTTGTGTTGCATGTACCATCTGCTCAAAAATCATTTTGGACGCACCCGATGTAACTACTAGGTGACTTGGGTCATGTGGAATTTCGTTTTGGTCCATTTGGAGACAATGTTATTTTCGATGGAAGATAGGTGCACAGTTTGTGTTGAACGTACCATAGGCTCAGAAATCATTTTGGACGTACCTAAAGGAACTCCTTAGCGACATGGGCCACGTGGAATCTCATTTCGGTCCGTTTGGAGATAGTGTCACGGTCAGTGCAAGATAGGTGCACAGTTTACGCGAAAACGTACCAAAGGCACAGAAATCATTTTGGACGCACCCAATGGTATTCCTAGGTGACGAGGCTCAAGTGGATCCTCGTTTCATTCCGTTTGGGGATAGTGCTATCCTTGACGCAAGATAGGTGCATGGTTTGCGCCAAACGTACCATATGCTCAGAAATTGTTTTGGACACACCCGATAGTACTCCTAGGTGATGAGGCTAAAGTGGAAGCACGATTCAGTCTGTTTGGATATAGTGTTAGTGTCAGTGCAAGATAGTTGCATGGTTTACGCCAAACATACCATAGGCTCAGAATCATTTTGAACGTCCATGATGGTACTCCTAGGTGACGAGGCTCAAGTGGAAGCTCGAGTCAGTCCATTTGGAGATAGTGCTAATCTTGACGCAAGATGGATGCATGGTTTGAGTCGAACGTTCCGTAGGCTCAGAAATAATTTTGGACACACCCGATGGAACTCCTAGGTGACGTGAGTCTTGTGGAATTTTATTTCGGTCTGTTTGGAGATAGTGTTAGATAGAGCAAGATAGGTGTGTGGTTTGCACCAAACGTTTTGTAGGCTCAAAAATAATTTTGGATGCACCTGATGGTACTCTTAGGTGATGAGGCTCAAGTGGATGCTCATGTCATTCTATTTGGAGATAGTGCTAATCTTGATGCAAGATAGGTGCACGGTTTGCGCCAAACGTACCATGGGCTTAGATATCGTTTTGGACACACCTGATGGTACTCCTAGGTGACGAGGCTCAAGTGGAAGCTCGATTCAATCCATTAGCAGATGGTGCTAATCTTGACGCAAGATAGGTGCATGCTTGGCGCCGAACGTACCATAGGCTCAGAAATCATTTTGGACGTACCTGATGTAACTACTAGGTGACTTGAGTCATGTGGAATCTCGTTTCAGACTGTTTGGAGATAGTATTATTGTCAGTGGAAGATAGGTGTACAGTTTGTGCCAAACATACCATGGCTCAGAAATCCCTTTGGACGCAAGATAGTTGCATGGTTTGTGCCGAACATACCATATGCTTAGAAATCGTGTTGGACGCACCCAATGGAACTCCTTGGTGACGTGGGCCATGTTGAATCTCGTTTTGATTCGTTTGGAGACAGCGTTAGTATCAGTGCAAGATAGTTGCAAGTTTTGCGCCAAACGTACCATAGGCTCAGAAATCATTTGAGAGGCACCCGATGGTACTCCTAGGTGACGAGGCTCAAGTGGATGCTCATTTGATTCCGTTTGGAGATAGAGCTAATCCTAACGCAAGATAGGTGCACGATTCGTGTCGAACGTACCACAGGCTGAGAAATCATTTTGGACGCACCCGACGTAACTCCTAGGCGACTTGAGTCATATAGAATCTAGTTTCGGTCTGTTTGGAGACAGTGTTAGTATCAGTGCGAGATAGGTGCACGGTTTGCGCCAAACATACCATAGGCTTAGAAGTCATTTTGGACGCACCCGATGGTACTCCTAGGTGACGAGGCTCAAGTGGATGCTCGTTTCATTTCGTTTATGGATAGTGCTAATCTTGACGCTAGATAGGATGCACGATTTGTGTCAAACGTACCATATGCTCAGAAAATGTTTTGGACGCACCCAATGGTACTCCTAGGTGATGACGCTCAAGTGGAAGCTCGATTCAATTTGTTTGGAGATGGTGCTAATCTTGACACAAGATAGGTGCTCGGCTTGCGTCAAATGTACCATAGGCTCAAAAATCATTTTGGACGCACCCGATGGAACTTCTTGGTGACATGGGCCATGTGGAATCTTGTTTCCGTCCGTTTGGAGACAGTGTCAGGGTTGGTGCATGGTTTGCACCAAACGTACCATAGGCTCAGAAATCACTTTGGACGCACCCGATGGTACTCATAGTTGATGAGGCTCAAGTGGAAGCTCGATTCACTCTGTTTGGAGATAGTGTTAGTGTCAGTGCAAGATAGCTGCATGGTTTGAGCCAAACGTACAATAGGCCCAGAATCATTTTGGACGCCCACGATGGTACTCCTAGGTGATGAGGCTCAAGCAGAAGCTTGATTCAGTCCGTTTAGAGATGGTGCTAATCTTGAAGCAAGATAGTTGGACGGTTTGTGCCAAACATACCATATGCTTAGAAATCATTTTGGACGCACTCGATGGAACTCTTTGGTGACGTGGGCCATGTTGAATCTCGTTTTTGTCCATTTGGTTACTTTGTTAGCGTCGGTGCGAGATAGTTGCATGTTTTGCGCCAAACGTACCACAGGCTCAGAAATCATTTTGGACACACTCGATTATACTCCTAGGTGACAAGGCTCAAGTGGATGCTCGTTTCATTCCGTTTTGAGACAGTGCTTATCTTGACGCAAGATAGGTGCACGATTCATGTCGAACATACCACAGGCTTAGAAATCGGTTTGGACGCCCCTGATGTAACTCCTAGGAGACTTAGGTCATGTGGAATCTCGTTTTAGTCTATTTGGGGACAGTGTTAGTGTCGGTGCAAGCGTGCATTGTTTGTGCCAAACATATCATAGGCTCAAAAATTGTTTTGGACGCACCCAATGATACTCCATGGTGATGAGGCTCAAGTAGAAGCTCGATTCATTCTGTTTGGAGATAGTGCTAACCTTGATGCAAGATTGGTGCATGATTTGCGCCGAACGTACCACAATCTCAGAAATCATTTTGAATGCACCCGATAGAACTCTTTGGTGATGTGGGTCGTGTGGAATCTTATTTTCTTCTGTTTGGAGATAGTGTTAGTGTTAGTGCAAGATAGGTGCACGATTTACGTGGAACGTACCATGGGCTCAGAAATCGTTTTGTACGCACCTGATGGAACTCCTTGGTGACATGGGTCATGTGGAATCTCATTTTGGTCCATTTGGATACAATGTTAGTGTTGATGTAAGATAGGTTCATGGTTTGCGCCAAACGTACCATAGGCTCAGAAATCATTTTGAAAGCACCCGTTGGAACTCCTAGGTGACAAGGCTCAAGTGGAAGCTCGTTTCATTCCGTTTGGAGATAGTGCCAATCTCGAGGCAAGATAGGTGCACAATTTGCGCCAAATATACCATAGGCTCAGAAATCATTTTGGACGCACCTGATGGTACTCCTAGGTGACGAGGCTCAAGTGGAAGCTCAATTCAGTCCGTTTGGAGATAGTGCTAATCTTGACGCAAGATAGGTGCACGCTTTGCGCCGAACATACCATAGGCTCATAAATCATTTTGGACGCACCTGATGTAATTACTAGGTAAATTGGGTCATGTGGAATCTTGTTTTGGTCCGTTTGGGGACAGTGTTAGTGTCGGTGCAAGGTAGGTGCATGGTTTGCACCAAACGTCCCATAGGCTCAGAAGTTGTTTTTGAATGAACCCAATAATACTCCTAGGTGATGAGGCTCAAGTGAAAGCTCGATTCAGTTCGCTTGGAGATAGTGCTAATCTTGACACAAGATTGGTGCACGATTTGCGCCGAACGTACCACAGACTCAGAAATCATTTTAGATGCACCCAACAAAACTCCTAGGTGACGTGGGTCATGTGGAATTTTTTTGGTCTGTTTGGAGACAGTGTTAGTGTCGGTGCAAGATAGGTGCATAGTTTGCGCCAATCGTACCATAGGCTCAGAAAATCATTTTGGACGCACCTGATGGTACGGATAGGTGACGAAGCTCAAGTGGATGGCCGTTTAATTCTGTTTGGAGATAGTGCTAATCTTGACGCAAGATAGGTGCATAGTTTGCGCCAAACGTATCATAAGCTCAGAAAATCATTTTGGATGCACCGTTGGTACTCCTAGATGACGAGGCTCAAGTGGAACCCCAATTCAGTCCGTTATGAGATGGTGTTGATCTTGACGCAAGATAGGTGCATGGTTTGCACTAAACATACCATAGGCTCAAAAATCATTTTGAACACACCTGATGGTACTCCTAGGTGACGAGGCTCAAGTGGATGCTCATTTCATTCCATTTGGAGATAGTGCTAATCTTGACCCAAGATAGTTGCATGGTTTGCGCCAAACGTATCATAGGCTTAGAAATCGTTTTGGATGCACCTGATGGTACTCATAGGTGACAAGGCTCAACTAGTACCTTGGGTCAGTCCGTTTGGAGATACTGCTAATCTTGACGCAAGATAGGTGCATGTTTTGCACCGAATGTACGACTGGCTTAGAAAGCAAATTGGACGCTCCTAATGGAACTCGTAGGTGACGTGGGTCATGTGGAATCTCGTTTTGATCCGTTTGGAGACAGTGTTAGTGTCGGTGCAAGATAGGTGCACGGGTTACACCAAATGTACCATAGGCTCAGAAATCATTTTGGACATGCCCATTGATACTCCATGGTGACGAGGCTCAAGTGGAAGCTTGATTCAGTCTGTTTGGAGATAGTGCCAACCTTGACGCAAGATAGGTGCATAGTTTTGCGCTGAACGTACCATAGGCACATAAATCAGTTTGGTTGCACCTAATGGAACTCCTTGGTGACATTGGTAATGTGGAATCTCGTGTGAGTCCATTTGTATATAGTGTTAGTGTCGGTGCAGAATAGGTGCATGGTTTGTGCCAAACATACCATAGGCTTAGAAACCATTTTGGACGCACCTGATGGTACTCCTAGGTGACTTGGGTCATGTGGAATCTCGTTTCGGTCCATTTGGAGACAGTGTTACTTTGGGTGCAAGATTGGTGCACGGTTTTCACCAAATGCACCATTGGCTCAGAAATTGTTTTGGACGCACCTAGGTGATGAGGGTCAAGTGGAAGCTCGATTCAGTCCATTTGGAGATAGTGCTAATCTTGACACAAGATTGGTGCATGATTTGCGCCAAACGTACCCTAGGCTCAGAATCATTTTGGACGTCTGCGATGGTACTCTTAGGTGATGGGGCTCAAGTGGAAGCTCGATTCAGTCTATTTGGAGATAGTGCTAATCTTGATGCAAGATGGATGCACGGTTTGCGTCGAACGCACCATAGGCTCAGAAATCATTTTGGACACACCCGATGGAACTCCTAGGTGACGTGGGTCTTGCGGAATTTCATTTCGCTCCATTTGGAGACAGTGTTAGTGTTGATGCAAGATAGGTGCATGGTTTGTGCCAAACATACCATAGGCTCAGAAGTCATTTTGGACACACCCAATGGTACTCCTCGGTGACGAGGCTCAAGTGGAAGCTCGATTCAGTCTGTTTGGACATAGCGCTAATCTTGACGCAAGATTGGTGCACGGTTTGCGCCAAACGTATCATAGGCACAAAAATTGTTTTGGTTGCACCCAATCGAACTGCTAGGTGACGTGGGTCATGTGGAATTTTGTTTCGGTCTGTTTGGAGACAGTGTTAGTGTCGGTGCAAGATAGGTGCATGGTAAGCGCTAAACGTACATAGGCTCAAAAATCATTTTGAACACACCTGATTGTACTCCTAGGTGACGAGGCTCAAGTGGATGCTTTTTTCATTCCATTTGGAGATAGTGCTAATCTTGACCCAGAACAGTTGCACGGTTTGCACCAAATGTACCATAGGCTTAGAAATCATTTTGGACGCAACCAACGGTACTTGTAATAGCCCAGGTGTTAGACTTGCATTTGGCACTTGCATTGCATGAGCCTAAGCATCATTTGTTCATATATGAGCATGGAACACATGTGATGCACTAGTGCAACATGTGAAACATGCCTATATGGAATGTGCTTTGAAACATCTGCAACATCTCTTTGAAACATATGCAACATACTCTTGATAATTATGTTTCAATGTGTGTATGTTAGATGCTCATGCTTGGTAATGCAAGTGAGTGTTGAGGTCACTCCTTTCATGCGTCTCACATCACTTTCTATCTATAGTGACCCCTTAATGAAAGTTGGAGTAGACATTCTGGAGAATAGCATGTAAAAGTATGGCATCAAATTGACTTAGTCTTGACCATCAATTTAAATAGTTACTCATTTCTGTTAGAATCGCTGACAGTGCCTATTTGGAGCTTAATTATTCACTAATCTGTGGCTCTAATGACTTTACACCATATATAGAAATTGTAGACCTTTGTATGGGCTTTGACTTTTATTTTGGGCCCATAGTCCAAATCGGCCCAGATGTAGCCCAAAAACGCATTCGAATTGGCTCACTTCGGCACCTGTCAGCTGTTTGGTGCAAGTCCTCAACGGGAGCCACGCATCCCGAACGTGTCCTCCATGCACGAGCGAAGCGCCCACGTCGCCTCCACGTGCCCTGCGTCCTGCGGCAGTGATGGAGAAGCCTCAACGCGCCCTCCTCGTCCTCCTCCACTCCCTGCACCTCGCTCTCCTTGCTCACGAGCGCGGAGCCACCATGGACGACGCCAATAAAGCTTCGCCACCTATGTTTCCTCGCCTCCGCACCTCCTCGCCACCAATCGAGCATGACATCACCTTCTCCAGCCCGTGCTGCGCCTTCCGAGCTGTTTCCCCAGTCCAAACCGCCACCGGAGCTCGTCACCGCCATGGCCGTCCACGGAGCTCCGAGCTGCCACCGTCGTCTCGCTACCTCCAAGCCTCCTTCATCCTAACCAGCCCCACCTTCATGTTCGGTGGGCCATCTCACGTGCGTCGCGCCTCTTCCCCAGCCACCTCCACCGCTGTGTACGGTTGCCACCGGCGCCCACTCGGCCATTGCCATCGGCACACGCGGCCAGGCCATCATGGACCACCGTGGGGCAAGCTACGACTGTCAGCGGGTGCGCGTGGGCCCCCTAGTGCCACACGACCAGCCCTCGCTGCCGGCGCTTCCCCTACTGGCTGGGCGCATCTCCTCTGTTCGTCGGCAGGATGAAGAAGACGACCGGTGCCTCTCCTCTCTGTCTCTCTCTCTCTGTGTTCATGACAAGTGGGCCAATGCTACAGCGGGCCACGCATGTCGGTTATATGGTGGCAAATCTGGGTGTGCGACCGGGTGGGTGTAGCAATTAAGTTAGGGTTGTTTTTATTCTGGTTTTGAATTTCAGATTTTGTGTAAATCTTCTAAATTCCATATCCCATGCTAGGAAAGTCCAAAAATGGCAAATGTTGACTTTTTGGAAACCTTTAGAAGAGATCTATGCAGTGGAGTCATAAAGTGTTAGGTGTTTGTAGATGTTTTCTGATGTCTCTATTTAATCTTGAAAAGTACTCCAAAAATGCTTATAAAATTGACCAGAGCCATATCTTGAGTTTTAGAACTTCAAAAATAGTAATTCTTGTTTTGTTAATTTTATGATGACATGTACTTGCTAGGAAAAATATTAAACACACTAGTTGTTCACTATTTTCTTAAGGTTTTGATTTGACCTTGATAAATAAGGAAATCTACATTATATTGCTTGTCATTTTTATATCTTGAGTTGTGTTGCTCCAAATGATGTGAAATTTTGATGGTAGGCTTATAATGCTATGGATGTACTGTGGTATAAATTTCAGGCTCATTTCTTACTATATGATTAAGTTATTGAGTTAACTTGTTTACGGCTTGATAAATAGCTTATAAATAATATAGAAATGATAAAATGGAAAATGTTATTCCATTACCTTGGTACGATGTTGCTCTATCATGTTGATTCATACTATGGCCATGTGTTCATAGAAAATATTTAGTTTTAGGTTTAATTTGCTCTCACATGATTTATTGCAATAGCTATTGTCTTTTTCATAGAGGTTGATAGACTTGTCCAATTGGCTTGAAATTTAGAAAGTAGACTGTTGGGGGCATATGCAGGCCATTGTAATTTTGGTCGAATTTATGGTGCACCTTTGATATGTGATTCATAATTCCACCTAATTATCTAAATAAATTAAGAAATGTATTAAAAGAATTTATTTAGAAATGGACACTATGTTTTCTGGTATTCATTAGTCATGTGTGACATGTTGGTAAAGTTGATTTTGTCCAATCATATGTTTGCAACATAAGTTAGTATTTAATTCTTGCAAATGTGGTTTCTGGACAGATCTGGGAACATAGCAACGTTTTTTTATGATAATTTGCTTTTTCATGAAACTTGTGTATACAAAAGTTGTAGATAATTCATGTATCTAGCTGCTGTTAAAATTTGGTGTCATTTGACAAAGTAGTTTATGATTTATAGATGTTTAAAGTCAGGTCCCAGATTTGGTTGCTCTCTGTTTGGAGCAGACCAGAGTCTGTAGTTTCATCTTTTTGACCTAGTAAACTTGCAAATCAGGCTTAGGTGATATTAAATGAATTATAGATAATTTCATAAGCTTTCCAGATTATCCTCTTGCATGTCATTTGGAATTATGTATCTCCTGGAATGATGTTATTTCTGGACTGTTCATGCTGATTGCAAATCTAAACTTTTCTGTTAAGCATAGTTTGAGTTACATAAGTATGTTGGTGTCACTACTTGATACTTGGGTGGTACCCTGTGATCTTCTGAGACTTGTTCTTGATTGATGTGCTTGCCCTCTTCTATGTTATGCCTTAATGAGGATTAAGTTAATTAGCTCTAGGTGCTTATGTGAACTTTGGTATGCTTACTTGATTACTTTGTTTATTGCACTTCCATGCATTCATACATATGCATTGTTGCACCTCATTTAGGTACGTTAGCTGAAGCACGTGAAGGACCTAAGGTGGAGCCAAATCCAAAGGCGGAGTTGGTGGATCCATCCCGAAGATAAAAGGATCGGACAAGTGCTAGATTGGAGGGTGCTCGCCGAGCAGGTTTCATCTGACATACTCTAACTTGAGTCAGATCCCAGGCAAGCCCCGGAGCATTATAAGTCTCCTACCTTCAAAGCAATTAATTCTATATATGTTATAAGTATTGTTGCATTAAGTGGTAGGAGTTGGTTGGAAACCCTTGCTGCATTATATCATTCCTTATCCAGATATATGAATCCTTGAATCCTACATAGACTAGGATCGAGTATATGCTTAGCCCTGCTTTAAGCGGTAGAAGTCAGGTGATTTCCTATCACCTGCGAGATGTAGGAATATTCATATATGGCACGATTGGCTATATTTGCTATCGTGGAAAAGAACCATGTGTTAATAAAATAAAATGAGACCGGGCGGGATGACGATAGTGAAGCAACAAGGCATGGAGGTCTTGGGTGTGGATCTATCCCCGTCTGAGTCGTTTAAGGACCGATTCGTTGTACGTCCTAGAGTCATGTTGAATGCAGTCTAACACTTAGTTGGCCGGATAAGTCATTCCGACCGCGAAGCCGAGTAATACAGTTCAGGCCGGGAATGGAATGGTAGGTCGCATCTTGGAGGTAGTAAGGATGTGCTTGGGGACATTGGCATGAGACCAAGGGGGGTTAGAGTCCCTATCACCTGGCAGAGTGTTGCCCTTGGGGATGCGGCATCAGTCGAACCCATGACTCCTAAATTGTACGAAAGGTGGCTTGTGCGACCCTAGCAGGGGCCTGCACGGTGAGTGTTAGAAATACCCCTTCAGCTAGATAGGAACTCGATTCGAATCGCCGTCGCTCCCAGTTAGTGAGCACTTGACTTGAGCAGCGACAACGTAGATTCCATTAAATTGAACGGATGGTTAATTGGATGACGATGGAAAGGTTGCCTCAATTTATACCTGCTATGATTAATATTGTTTGCTCCTAATCAAGTGAGTGCTCTAGTACAGGTGCTAATATAGATGACAGGTTAATGATAATTAACTTGATGCTTAAGCATTAATGAATACTTATCTATATTAAGATTTTATTTAAAATGTTGTCAAGCTAGCCCACTCTACATCAGCCTTGCATTATCCTTGGTGTCACTTTATTTCTGATTTTTGACGGGTAAGTCTAGCTGAGTACCCTCTCGTACTCAGGGTTTTATTCCCACTTGTTGCAGGTTGTGAAGTATCATTGCTACTGCAAGAATTGGTTGACTCCTGCCGTAGTGGCGGAGTGTGATCATGTGCATGATTCTTCTGAGTTATCTTCTCTATAATGCTTTTGTTGGAAGTCGACTTTGGTACTGGCATGTATTTGAAATAAGGGTGTTGTTAGTTTCAAATTACTTTGCTTTCGCTACTTTTGAACTTAAGTTGTAATAACTATGTTGAACTCCGATGTATATTGAATTACTTGTGAAATGGATGTAACATGTGACTTGTTATGTTGAATCACTATGATCTTGGCTTGTATGTTGGTTGGTTTGAAATCCCTCGTGATTTCATTGGACTACCAGAGTTATATGGGCTCAAGTGCGAGAATTTGATCACTCCGGTGATTGTTTTTGTACTTGTGCTCTTATAATTTGGACGGTTCCATTACAGCTGGTATTGGAGCAAGATTCAACATTAAACTTGTCATATGTGTATTTAAAACAAAGGTTTTTATGTTATAAAATTAGTTTTATCAACTTATAGCTATATGATATAGGTTTGTCAAATCTGAATTTTAAACCTAAAGTATGCCAGTGGTCAATTTCCTTATGCCCATATAAGGATTATTATGTGGCTTATATAAGTACTAACTTGGGGGATTTAAATTTTGTATCTACGCCCTTTCCAAGGTATGTATGTGTGATAACTCTCTCACACTATGCTACCTCGTGTGTCAGAGTAGAGGTAGCCGTCATATATGAAATAGCCATATATGTCGCTAGTTTACTTTTATGTAGCATCGCATCTACGCTCATGTAAGTGTGAGTTGTGAGAGCATGACCATACAACCCGCAGTCTAGGGGAGAGCTAGTTTTGGTTACTGGATTATTTACATGTTATACACATGTATATATGAAGGTACTTAATTGTGGGTGATTGATGATTCGGGTAGTTTTGGTGCTACATGTATATATACGGGGGTATATGTATATGGGAATACTTAGAATTTTATTTTCCTGCTTTTGTTGTGTGCTATATTTGGGGAATTATTGGGCTGCAATGAAAATTTTCTGCAGGTACGCTAACAACGAATGCGTAAGTTGAATGTAGCTGGCGACTAGCTATATATCGAAAGAGCACGTGTTATGCCATCGACATAGAACGTGATCGCCACCTTAGGTTGGTAGTCTTGTGAGGACGAATAGGACGAAGCATGCATCTTCATGATTGTTGCCTTATGCATAGCTATGCTCCTCTCACCCTTGTTCTATAGTGAATAACTTGTGATTGATGTGGTACACTATCTTTCTTGTGTGGAGTAAAACAAGAATGCCTTACTCCATGTTGTTTGAGAAAGTGTGTGCTTAGCCTTGCCAGAATTAGTTGTGGTTACATGCTTGAACCTATAGATGCCCTTTAGTTTAGCCAAGTGGCAGATATGTTGTCATACAAGCATTTGCAAATGCTTTAGACCTCACTTAAGTAATTATGGATTCTCATGAATGAATTAAATTTTTGTTGGTCTAAAGTAACAAAATTTAGAGCTACTAGAATAACATGTTTGTGTGCTCTCTTGTTAAGTAGAACAAAGGCAAGCTTTGTTTTGCTTGTTGGACGTTGGCTGCTAGAATGATTCTGTTGTAGTGATGTTTTTGTGGTCATAATGGTGTTTTTTGTAGTTATAGAGAATACCAAAGTTGTAGCTAACTTACTTATCTACCTTATCCTAAAAATTCATGACCCTAGGTCTTAAAGTTTGAGAGTTATGAAATTTAGAAGTTTACTGTCAGGTTTTTCTTATGCTCTGAATAGATCTGAATGTTTGGTTTGTTTGACCTGTGATCATATGGAATCATGTCCTGGAGATAATAGAAGAAGTGTATTACTTTTTCTAAGCTTTCCAAAATGTCCTATAGAACTAATTGGGGTGGTCTAAATCTCTACTTATGAGCTTGTAAAGTGGAATGACAGAATCTGTCCAAATCTAGGCAGAGATGTCTTCTTTGTCTTGTTTGGCCTTGTTAGATATAGAATCATCTTAATATGATAATAAGAAAGTTATAGACAACTTAATAAGCTTTACATAAAGTTAAGTCTCAGCCTTGTTGTGTCTCTAGAACTCCAGTTATGCATTTTTGAAGTTCTTGTCAGTTTTCTGTCCATATTGGTACAGATCTGAAATATTAGCATTTTTGGTCATCTTAATCTATGAATTTGCTTTTGGTATGAATAACTAAAGTGTAGTCATCTTCCTAAGCTTTCTATAAAGTCTAGGATTACCTTTGTGGGATGTCTATAACCTCAGTTATGGTTGAAACAAGTAACTACTGCGTTGCTGTCCAGATTCTAGGCACATGCTAAGTTGGCTTCCTTAGCTAACGTTTGTTTGGACTAAACTTGTAGTTAGTTCTTGCTTTAGATAAAGCTTGTTAGGGGTGGGCCTAGTGATTAGTAATGATTGGTGTGTGCGAGCTTTTTGCTTGGTAATAGTTGCTTGAGTTCGTTTGTGTAAGCTTCTTCATGTGTTGCTTGAAGTTATGATGTGTGTATGTATGCTTGTATTCTAATTAGTGCCATCGTTGTCACCTCATTATCCTCAGTTAGTATATGAGTGTCAAATAGCATTATCTTAGAGCAATACTCAAGTTATGCAAAACGAGCTCGTAGTGTCGTCTTCAATTAGGTTCTTTCCCTTAGGAGCCTGAGCCGGTGACGTGGTTGTTAGTCATGAATGTTTTGTGTTTGTGCATCTGCTTGACCTAAAAAGCCTAAGCTTGTTTCATTGTATGTTGCTTATGCCGTAGACGCCCATACCCTTTGGGGAACAATCTTATCGACTGACCAACCAAGTTAACTCTTGTCAACACTAGCCTTTGACCAGGGTTTGTACGTTGCCAGTTGTGGAGACCATACCCAAATCCATGTTGGATCTCCTGTTTGCCTTTCCCAAAGGTTAGCTGGTGTGACGTAACGTCTCTTTGTTGAGGTGTTGAAACCTTGTGTTTGCAAATTCATGTAGCGACTTTATCAACTCAATCTTTGATTGGTACCTCGATTTTATCCTTGAAATTTGCTTAATCCATCTCCAACCTTCCCAAGTCTCGGATATTTATCAGTCTTGGTTTCATGTTGTTGTCCAACATGACCAAATCTCATGGTAATATTTCATCTAGGCATCACTGTGGTGAACGCTAGGTGTGCATGGAATTAAGCAAAAATCTCATGCTTAGTCGCATTCGGCATTTGAGCTATGTTCTCTTGTGAGGTGTTTTGATCTGTGAATAGCTTCCCTGTTGATTCTAAACCTTATGACTACCTTTGTTTGCTATCCTTCCTTGTATAATGCTTGTTGTTACCACCCAAATTGTGTCACTTGAAATTTCACCTTGGTGGTGTGATCGGTAATGGTGTTATGAGTAGCAACTAACGGTGCCGCGACGAAACTGAGAGCCTCCTGTGGGTGGCCGACACAAGGTTGTGCTGCTCGGCACGCGCTGGTATCATGGTTTCTAGTCATGATCCATTACGGAACAACATCAACATGTTATTCTTAGGTTTACTCTTCCTTGGTTATCTCCTCATATCTTATTGTAAGACCCATATCTCAGACCAAAAGTAGTAGAACTTCCATCTGAAGATATATAAAGGATAACCTTTGAAGAACAGGTCACCGACATAAACATTAACATACTACAAGAGGTGGTAGACAAGTGACTCTACTTAGTTATCCTAGTATTGACAACCACCATCTAGTGAGAAAAATATCTCATCCCTGTTGGATAAAAAGGACACACAACACTTAATGTTGGACAAGTCATTCGTTGGATAAGAATCGATCGTCCCATTATCCAAGTCTTAATCTTTGTATGCATATGATGGTACAGTCACCATCAACCCTCTCTGATGTGACTCCTTATCTGCTAAATTCGATGGCAACCATTCGTTCTGCATCAACCACGATTATTGTGGTCAAGAGTGAAGATTTGGAATTTTTAGTGTTGAGAGACAACTGATTAGTTACCAATAGGAACATTAATCTCCAACTAGGTAATGACTCCTTGGTAGCTACGAAGGCTATGTCTTACAGAGCAATAACCAACAAGAAGTTGATCAACTAGCCAACAACTTGAGCGATACTCTATCTTCTAGAGCCATTGTGATCAAGTAAATTCTGTCTTGGACAATCACACAGATAGTGCAAGGTGTTCAATCGGCTGAGGTGAAGAATTAGAGAAAGTATGCCCTAGTTCCGATCTGCATCCTTGTGCCTTAGGTGCCATAAACGGTTTGTTCATAACTTTATTGGTCGAAGTGTTGAGGAATATTCAGAAACGGTTCCTTATTCTTGTAGGAATTTCATCTAGGCAGAGTATGCGTTTTGCCTTTCAAAAGTAACCCGCAAGTTCAAAGCGTGTGCTTCATCGAATTGGTATGGAAATTAATGGTCAAAATCTGCTACTGGATGGCCCTTTTGAGGTTCCAAAGATACTAGTTTACACTCTTTCGTTTGCTTTTGCTTTCTCGTATCAACAATGTACGATATGCCTTGGTGTTCTACAAATCAATTTATACCATCGCAAATCAAAAGCAATTTGAAAAGTGTCAAACAACAGATTTCCCATCTTAGAGCTGCTATTTGACCCTAAAGAGGAAGTCTCATGGTGAAAGGTTGACCTACCAAATTTGCTACACTGCAAGTCAACTCAACTTACAGTGCAACTAAGTCACAAAGGAAAAATTTTACTCAACCGCTTGGTGCTAGACTACTCCCCACGGTTTAGTGAATATTTACAACTTTTGTTGTCCTTAAGGGGCTACATCTTTCTTTGGCAATGATTTTTCCAATGATGACATACTCTGGTACCTTATAAATGTTTTTACCCAAGAGGTTGCATCTGATTCAACCTAGATAACTATTGCCTTTGGGTAAGAGAATCTTCTTATGTAACATTTAGCAGAAATACGAAGCCGACAGAGTCAGCTATCACATTCACTAACCCCTCGACAGACTCAGATAATACAGTGTTGTCATCAGAGAAAGAGAACTGCAAACATGGAACCTCAAGTAGTTTTCCATTAGTTGGTGTCTAAATGACTGAACATTTACAACCAACATGGACCTTGTCTATTGGTTAGTCAGTATCCTATGGCCTCAGAGAACGTTTGTCGTCTATGATCTCACCCCTTTAGAAGGTTGTACTCAAGCCACTTTGGTAGAGGACTGCTTTTCCAACTTTGTGCACATAGGGTCATTTCAACGAGTATACTTCTCATAATTCCGGTCTAGCGTAGAGTTCATACGACCCATACTATGTTCACTAGAGAAGAAGAGATACTTGTGTGTGGTTAGCTTATGGACCAAATTATCTCTGTATACTAAGAATGAAGTACTACGTTGTCTTGGATTCCTTCCAAAGTAACAATGCTTCATGGAAGTCAATAAAGGAAATTCTTCAAACAAAGTTTACCATGAAGAGCAAGTATCGAAAAGCATCTTAACCAGATTAACACTTCTAATGTTTGAAGCTTAGGAGCCTACTGCTATCACAAATGTTGGAAACTAGATAACATGTCTCTCTTCCTTAAAGATCTTCTATTCTGAATCTCGGGACACAATTCCTTTAAGGGGGGAGGGCTGTAACACCCCAGGTGTTAGACTTGCATTGCATGAGCCTAAGAATAATTTGTTCATATATGAGCATGGAACACATGTGATGCACTAGTGCAACATGTGAAACATGCCTATATGGAATGTGCTTTGAAACATCTACAACATCTCTTTGAAACATATGCAACATACTCTTGATAATTATGTTTCAATGTGTGTATGTTAGATGCTCATGCTTGGTAATGTAAGTGAGTGTTGAGGTCACTCCTTTCACATGTCTCACATCACTTTCTATCTATAGTGATCCCCGGAAAAGTTTTATGAAGTTTGGAATCAAAAAGTCACATGAAATGATAAGTTATATCCTTCTTGGAATGGCGTGATTAAGTGAATGGAATTATAGATCATCAACCGAACTTTGCAACTTTGCCCAAATGACTGTAGATGAACTCTACAACAAAAGTCATGAAGGGTTCATGTTGAGCAAATGTCAAGAAAATGCCCCGATTGGCCTAAAACCCTAGTTTAGGCTTTATCGAGTTACTACTTTGACCAAAGTGCAAGTTTAACTTATGTACCAGTTATGAGGTTTGTAGTTCATCTTGTGGTTCATCTTGTGTAGAACAAAATTTGTTTAATGGTCAAGAGCTAGTTTGGCCTCTAACCTAGTCAAATAGAGCTCCCAAGATTCAATAAAGTGTGGTTTTGGATCTTAGAAAATTGGCTAAGTCATAATGGAGTTTAGTCTCAAGTATTCCACTTTGGAGCTTTGTATCTTGCAACACAAGCTGATCTAGACCTTGGTCATTTAAGAGAAGTTGTAGTTCAGGTTGGGTACTACAAACTTTGTTCAAGCCTCAAGGCCTAGTCCACCTCCTAACTTAGTCAAATAAGGAACCCAAGTTTGAATCTACAACTGTTTTCAAACTTAGAAAAGAATTAAGGCCGAGTTTAGTCAACTTAATTGACATTCCACATTCTCGAGATTTTGTTAAGCAACTTGGTTTGAGCCCTTAATGAAAGTTGGAGTAGACATTCTGGAGAAGAGCATGTAAAAGTATGGCATCAAATTGACTTAGTCTCGACCATCAATTTAAATAGTTGCTCATTTCTGTTAGAATCGCTGATACTGCCTATTTGGAGTTTAATTATTCACTAATCTGTGGCTCTAATGACTTTACACCTTATATAGAAATTATAGACCTTTGTATGGGCTTTGACTTTTATTTTAGGCCCATAGTCCAAATCAGCCCGGATGTAGCCCAAAAACGCATTCCAATTGGCCTACTCTGGCACCTGCAGCTGCTCGGTGGAAGTCCTCAACGGGAGCCACACGTCCCAAACGTGTCCTCCATGCGCGAGCGAAGCGCCCGTGTCGCCTCCACGCGCCCTGCTTCCTGTGGCCGTGATGGAGAAGCCTCAGCGTGCCCTCCTCGTCCTCCTCCACTCCCTGCACCTCGCTCTCCTTGCTCATGAGCGTAGAGCCACCATGGACAGCGCCAACTGAGCTTCGCCACCTATGTTTCCTCGTCTCCGCACCTCCTCGTCACCAATCGAGCGTGACATCACCTTCTCCAGCCCGTGTTGCGCCTTCCGAGCCATTTCCCCGGTCCGAACCGCCACTAGAGCTCGTCACCGCCATGGCCGTCCACGGAGCTATGAGCAGCCGCCGTCATCTCGCTACCTCTAAGCCTCCTTCATCCCAACCAGCCCCACCTTCATGTTCGATGGGCCATCTCACGTGTGTCGCGCCTCTTCCCCAGCCACCTCCACCGTCGTGTACGGTTGCCACCGGCGCCCGCTCAGCCATTGCCGCCGGCACACGCGGCCAGGCCATCACGAACCACCGCGGGGCAAGCTACGACTGTCAATGAGTGCGCGTGGGCCCCCTGGTGCTGCATGGCCAGCCCTCGCCGCTGGCGCCGCCCCTGCCGGCCGGTCGAGTCGGCTGCCGCCTCCTCTGTTCACCGGCAGGATGAAGAAGACGACCGGCACCTCTCCTCTCTGTCTCTCTCTGTGTGTTCATGACAAGTGGGCCAATGCTACAGCGGGCCCTGCATGTCGGTTATATGGTGGCAAATCTGGGTGTGCGACCGGGTGGGTGTAGCAATTAAGTTAGGGTTGTTTTAATTCTGATTTTGAATTTCAGATTTTGTGTAAATCTTCTAAATTCCATATCTCATGCTAGGAAAGTCCAAAAATGGTAAATGTGGACTTTTTGGAAACCTTGAGAAGAGATCTATGCAGTGAAGTCATAAAGTGTTAGGTATTTGTAGATGTTTTTTGATGTCTCTATTTAATCTTGAAAAGTACTCCAAAAATGCTTATAAACTTGACCAGAGCCATATCTTGAGTTTTAGAACTTCAAAAATAGTAATTCTTGTTTTGTTAATTTTACGATGACATGTACTTGATAGCAAAAATAATAAACACACTAGTTGTTCACTGTTTTCTTAAGGTTTTGATTTGACCTTGATAAATAAGGAAATCTACATTATATTGCTTGTCATTTTTATATCTTGAGTTGTGTTGCTCCAAATGATGTGAATTTTTTATGGTAGGCTTGCCATGCTATGGATGTATTGTGGTATAAATTTCATGGCTCTTGCTTACTGTATGATCAAGTTATTGAGTTAACTTGTTTACGGCTTGATAAATAGCTTATAAATAATATAGAAATGATAAAATGGAAAATGTTGTTCCATTACCTTGGTACGATGTTGCTCTATCATGTTGATTCATACTATGGCCAAGTGTTCATAGAAAATATTTAGTTTTAGGTTTAATTTGCTCTCACCTGATTTATTGCAATAGCTATTTGTCTTTTTCATAGAGGTTGATAAACTGTTGGGGGCATATGTAGGCCACTGTAATTTTGGTAGAATTTATGGTGCACCTTTGATATGTGATTCATAATTCCACCTAATTATCTAAATAAATTAAGAAATGTTTTAAAAGAATTTATTTAGAAATGGACACTATGTTTTCTGGTATTCATTAGTCATGTGTGACATGTTGGTAAAGTTGATTTTGTCCAATCATATGTTTGTCCAATCATATGTGTGACATGTTAGTATTTAATTCTTGCAAATGTGGTTTCTGGACAGATCTGGGAACTTAGCAAAGTTCTTTATGATAATGTGCTTTGTCATGAAACTTGTGTATACAAAAGTTGTAGATAATTCATGTATCTAGCTGCTGTTAAAATTTGATGTCATTTGGCCAAGTAGTTTATGAGTTAAAGATGTTTAAAGTCAGGTCCCAGATTTGGTTGCTCTCTGTTTGGAGCAGACCAGAGTCTGTAGTTTCATCTTTTTGGCCTAGTAAACTTGAGAATCAGGCTTAGGTGATATTAAATGAATTATAGATAATTTCATAAGCTTTCCAGATTATCCTCTTGCATGTCATTTGGAATTATGTATCTCCTGGAATGATGTTATTTCTGGACTGTTCATGCTGACTGCAAATCTAAACTTTTCTGTTAAGCATAGTTTGAGTTACATATGTATGTTGGTGTCACTACTTGATACTTGGGTGGTACCCTGTGATCTTGTGATACTTGTTATTGATTGATGTGCTTGCCCTCTTCTATGTTATGCCTTAATGAGGATTAAGTTAATTAGCTCTAGGTGCTTACGTGAACTTTGGTATGCTTACTTGATTACTTTGTTTATTGCACTTCTATGCATTCATACATATGCATTGTTGCACCTCATTTAGATACGTTAGCTGAAGCATGTGAAGGACCTAAGGTGGAGCCAAATCCAAATACGGAGTTGGTGGATCCATCCCGAAGATAAAAGGATCGGACAAGTGCTAGATTGGAGGGTGCTCGCCAAGCGGGTTTCATCTGACATACTCTAACTTGAGTCGGATCCTAGGCAAGCCCCGGAGCATTATAAGTCTCCTACCTTCAAAGCAATTAATTCTATATATGTTATAAGTATTGTTGCATTAAGTGGTAGGAGTTGGTTGAAAACCCTTGCTATATTATATCATTCCTTGTCCAGATATATGAATCCTTGAATCCTACATAGACTAGGATCGAGTAGATGCTTAGCCCTGCTTTAAGCGGTAGAAGTCAGGTGATTTCCTGTCACCTACGAGTAGGGATGAAAATGGATCGGATACGGACAGATATCACTGATATCGTTTTTGTTTTCATATTTATGTCCGAATTCGGATTCGAATACGGATAGTATAAAAAATTTCGGATAGAATACGATTGGATATCGACATCATAAATATGTGATTTAAATATTCAGATACGAATACGGTATCGGATGTTAAATATCTAGACTCAGATATGGACGGATTAAAACCCCTCTAAACGAATTCGGTCTCGAATACGGTCGGAAAATATCCGTACCGTTTTCGTCCCTACCTGCGAGATGTGGGAATATTCATATATGGCACGGTTGGCTATATTTGCTATCGTGAAAAAGAACCATGTGTTAATAAAATAAAATGAGACCGGGCGGGATGACGATAGTGAAGCAACAAGGCATGGAGGTCTTGGGTGTGGATCTATCCCCGTCTGAGTCGTTTAAGGACCGATTCACTGTACGTCCTTGAGTCATGTTGAACGCAGTCTAACACTTAGTTGGCTGGATAAGTCGTTCCGACCGCGAAGCCGAGTAATACAGTTCAGGTCAGGAATCAAATGGTAGGTCACATCTTGGAGGTAGTAAGGATGTGCTTGGGGGACATTGGCGTGAGACTAAGGGGGGTTAGAGTCCCTATCACCTAGCAGAGTGTTGCCCTTAGGGATGCGGCATCAATCAAACCTGTGACTCCTGAATTGTACGAAAGGTGGCTTGTGCAACCCTAGCAGGGGCCTGCGTGGTGAGTGTTAGAAATACCCCTCCAGCTGGATAGGAACTCGATTCGAATCGTCGTCGCTCCCAGTTAGTGAGCACTTGACTTGAGCAGCGGCAACGTAGATTCCATTAAATTGAACGGATGGTTAATTGGATGACGATGGAAAGGTTGCCTCAATTTATACCTGCAATGGTTAATATTGTTTGCTCCTAATCAAGTGAGTGTTCTAGTATAGGTGCTAATATAGATGATAGGTTAATGATAATTAACTTGATGCTTAAGCATTAATGAATACTTATCTACATTAAGCTTTTATGCAAAATGTTGTCAAGCTAGCCCACTCTACATCAGCCTTGCATGATCCTTGGTGTCACTTTATTTCTGATTTTTGACGGGTAAGTCCAGCTGAGTACCCTCTCGTACTTAGGGTTTTATTCCCACTTGTTGCAGGTTGTGAAGTATCATTGCTACTGCAAGAATTGGTTGGCTCCTTCCGTAGTGGCGGAGTGTGATCATGGGCATGATCCTTCTGAGTTATCTTCTCTATAATGCTTTTGTTGGAAGTCGACCTTGGTACTGGCATGTATTTGAAATAAGAGTGTTGTTAGTTTCAAATTACTTTGCTTTCGCTACTTTTGAACTTAAGTTGTAATAACTATGTTGAACTCCGATGTATATTGAATTACTTGTGAAATGGATGTAACATGTGACTTGTTATGTTGAATCACTATGATCTTGGCTTGTATGTTGGTTGGTTTGAAATCTCTCGTGATTTCATTGGACTACCGAAGTTATATGGGCTCAAGTGCGAGAATTTGATCACTCTGGTGATTGTTTTTGTACTTGTGCTCTTATAATTTGGATGGTTCCGTTACAGTACTCCTAGGTGACGAGGCTCAACTAGTGCCTCGAGTCAGTCTGTTTGGAGATACTAGTAATCTTAATGCAAGATAGGTGCACGATTTGGACCGAATGTACGACCGGCTTAGAAACCAAATTGGACGCTCCTAATAGAACTTGTAGGTGACATAGGTCTTGTGGAATCTCATTTTAGTCCATTTGGAGACAGTGTTAGTGTCGGTGCAAGATAGGTGCACGATTTGCGCCAAACATATCATAGGCTTAGAAATTATTTCGGACGCACCTAGTGGTACTTCTAGGTGACGAGGCTCAAGTGGAAGCTCAATTCAGTCTGTTTGGAGATATTGCTAATCTTGATGCAAGGCAGGTGCACGGTTTGCGCCGAACGTACCACTAGAATAGAAATCATTTTGGTTGCACCCAATGGAACTCCTAGGTGACTTGGGTCATGTGGAATCTTGTTTTGATCTATTTGGAGACAATGTTAGTGTTGGTGCAAGATAGGTGCACGGGTTACGCCAAACGTACCATAGGCTCAGAAATCATTTTGGATACGCCCATTGATACTCCATGGTGACAAGGTTCAAGTGGAAGCTCGATTTAGTCTATTTGGAGATAGTGCCAACCTTGACGCAAGATAGGTGCACAGTTTTGCATCGAACGTACCATAGACACAGAAATCATTTTGGTTGCACCCAATGGAACTCCGTGGTGACGTTAGTCATGTGGAATCTCGTGTCAGTCCATTTGTACATAGTGTTAGTGTAGGTGCAGGATAGGTGCATGGTTTGCGCCAAACGTACCATAGCTTAGAAATCATTTTGGACGCACCCAATGGTACTCCTAGGTGACGAGGCTCAAGTGGATGCCCGTTTCATTCCGTTTGGAGATAGTGCTAATCTTGACCCAAGATTGTTGCACGGTTTGTGCCAAACGTACCATAGGCTTAGAAATCGTTTAGGATGCACCCAATGGTACTCCTTGGTTACGAGGCTCAAATAGAACCTCGAGTCAGTCCATTTGGAGATAATTCTAATCTTGACGCAAGATAGGTGCACGATTTGCACCGAACATAGGACCGCCTTAGAAATCAAATTGGACGCACCTGATGGAACTCCTAGGTGACGTGGGTCTTATGGAATCTCGTTTTGGTCCAGTATTAGTGTTGGTGCAAGATAGGGCATGATTTGCGCCAAACATATCATAGGCATAGAAATCATTTCGGAAGCACCTAGTGATACTTCTAGGTGATGAGGCTCAAGTGGAAGCTTGATTCAGTCTGTTTGTTGATAGTGCTAATTTCGACGCAAGATAGGTGCACGCTTTGCGCCGAACGTACCACAAGCTCTGAAATCGTTTTGGACGCACCCAATGTAACCCCTCTATGACTTGGGTCATATGGAATCTCGTTTCGGTCCATTTGGAGACAGTTTTAGTTTGGGTGTGAGATTGGTGCACGGTTTGCGCCAAATGTACCACAGGCTCAGAAAATGTTTTGGACGCACCCACTGATACTCCTAGGTGACAAGGCTCAAGTGGAAGCTCAATACAGTCCGTTTAGAGATACTGCTAATCTTGATGAAAGATAGATCTACGGTTTGCGCCGAACGTACCATAGGCTCAGAAATCATTTTGGACGCACCCAATGGAACTCCTAGGTGATGTGGGTCATGTGGAATTTCATTTCAGTCCGTTTGGAGATAGTGTTAGTGTCGGTGCAAGATAGATACATGGTTTGCACCAAACATACCATAGGCTTAGAAATTATTTTGGTGGCACCCTATGGTACTCCTAGGTGACAAGGCTCAAGTGGATGCTCGTTCATTCCGTATGGTGATAATGTTAATCTTGACGCAAGATAGCTGCACGGTTTGCACTAAATGCACCATAGGCTCAGAAATCGTTTTGGATGCACCCGATGGTACTACTAGGTGACGAGGCTCAAGTGAAAGCTCGATTCAGTCCATTTCAGGATAGTGCTAATTTTAACGCAAGATAGGTGCATGATTTGCACCGAACATACCATAGGCTCAGAAATTGTTGTGGACACACCTGATGGAACTCATAGGTGATGTGGGTCATTTGGATTCTTTTTTGGTCCGTTTGGAGACAGTGTTAGTGTTAGTGGAAGATAGGTGCACAGTTTGCGCCAAACGTACCATAGGCTTAGAAATCGTTTTAGATGCACCTGATGGAACTCATTCGTGACGTGGGTCAAGTGGAATACCGTTTCTGTCCATTTGGATATAGTGTTTGTGCCAGTGCAAGATAGGTGTATGGTTTGTGCCAAACATATCATAGGGTCAGAAATCATTTTGGACCCAACTGATGGTACTCCTAGGTGATGAGGCTCAAGCGGATGCTCGTTTCATTCCATTTGGAGATACTGCTAATCTTAAAGCAAGATAGGTGCACGGTTTACACCAAAAGTATCATAGGCTCATAATTCGTTTTGGACGCACTGATGGAACTCCTTTGTGATGTGGGTCATGTGGAATCTGGTTTCTGTCCATTTGGATACGGTGTTAGTGTCAGTGCAACATAGGTGCATGGTTTGCGCTAAACATACCATAGGCTTAGAAATTATTTTGGACGCACCTGATGGTACTCCTAGGTGATGTGGCTCAAGTGGATGCTCGTTTCATTCTATTCGGAGATCGTGCTAATCTTGACGCAAGATAGGTGCATGGTTTGTGCCAAGCGTACCATAGGCTTAGAAATCATTTTGGACGCACCTGATTGTACTCCTAGGTGAGAGGCTCAAAGTGGAAGCTTGATACAGTCCGTTGGGAGATGGTGCTAATCTTGACGTAAGATAGGTGCACGCTTGGCGCTGAACGTACCACAGGCTCAGAAATCATCTTGGATGTACCCGATGTAACTACTAGGTGACTTGGGTCATGTGGCGTCTCGTTTCATTCTGTTTTGAGAGAGTGTTAGTGTCGGTGCAAGATAGGTGCACGGTTTGCGCCAAATGTACCATTGGCTCAGAAATCATTTTCGATGCACTCAATGATACTCGTAGGTAACGAGGCTCAAGTGGAAGCACGATTTAGTCCTTTTGGAGATAATGCTAATCTTGACACAAGATAGGTGCACGGTTTGCGCCGAATGTACCATAGGCTCAGAAGTCATTTTGGACACACCCAATGGAACTCCTTGGTAACGTGGGCCATGTGGAATCTCGTTTCGGTCCGTTTGGAGACAGTGTTAGTGTTGGTGCAAGATAGGTGCATAGTTTGCACCAAACGTACCATAGGCTTAGAAATCATTTTGGACGCACCCGATGGTACACCTAGGTGACGAGGCTTAATTGCATGCTCGTTTCATTCTATTTGGAGATAGTGCTAATCTTGACGCAAGATAGGTGCATGATTTGCGCTGAATGTACCACAGGCTCAGAAATCATTTTGGACGCACCCGATGGAACTCCTTGGTGACGCGGGTCATGTGGAATCTCATTTTGGTCCGTTTGGAGACAATGTTAGTATCAGTGCAAGGTACATGCACTATTTGCGCCAAATTTACCTTAGGCTCAGAAATCATTTTGGATGAACCCGATGGTACTCCTGGGTGACGAGGCTCAAGTGGAAGCTCTATTTAGTCCATTTGGAGATAGTACTAATCTTGACGAAAGATAGGTGCATGGTTTGTGCGGAACGTAGCATAGGCTCAGAAAATGTTTTGGACGCACCTAATGATACTCCTAGGTGACGAGGCTCAAGTGCAAGCTTGATACAGTTCGTTTAGAGATACTACTAATCTTGATGAATGATTGGTGCACGGTTTGCGCTGAACGTACCGTAGGCTTAGAAATTGTTTTGGACGCACCCAATGGAACTCCTAGGTGTTGTGGGTCATGTGGAATTTCATTTCGATGTTTGGAGACAGTGTTACTATTGGTGCAAGATAGATGCATGGTTTGCACCAAACATACCATAGGCTCAAAAATTATTTTGGACGCACCCTATGGTACTCCTAGGTGACGAGGCTCAAGTGGACGCTTGTTTCGTTCCGTATGGAGATAATGCTAATCTTGACGCAAGATAGCTGCATGGTTTGCACCAAACGCACTATAGGCTCAGAAATTGTTTTGGACGCACCCGATGGTACTGCTAGGTTACGAGGCTCCAGTGGAAGCTCGATTCAGTCCATTTCGAGATAGTGCTAATCTTGATGCAAGATAGGTGCATGATTTGCACCGAACGTACCACCGGCTCAGAAATCATTTTGGACACACCCGCTGGAACTCGTAGGTGACGTGGGTCATGTGGATTCTTGTTTTGGTCCATTTTGAGACAGTATTAGTGTTAGTGGAAGATTGGTGCACTGTTTGCGCCAAACATACCACAGGCTCATAAATCATTTTGAACCCAACCGATGGTACTCCTAGGTGATGAGGCTCAGGTGGATGCTCGTTTCATTCCGTTTGGAGATAGTGTTAATCTTGAAGCAAGATAGGTGCACGGCATTGGTCGAACGTAACACAGCCTTAGAAATTGAGTTGGAGGCACCCCATGGAACTCCAAGGTGACGTGGGTCTTGTGCAATCTCGTTTTGGTCTATTTGGAGATAGTGTTGGTGTTGGTGCAAGATAGGTGCACGGATTGCGCCAAATGTACCATAGGCTCATAAATCATTTTGGATGCATCCGATGGTACTCCTAGGTGACGAGGCTCAAGTGGAAGCTTGATTCTGTCCATTTGGAGACAGTACTAATCTTGACGAATGATAGGTGCACGCTTTGCACCAAGCGTACCACAGGCTCTGAAACCATTATGTTCGAAACTGATGTAACTACTAGGTGACTTGGGTCATGTGGAATCTTGTTTCGGTCCGTTTGGAGACAGTATTAGTGTCAGTACAATATAGGTGCACGGTTTGCACCAAATGCACCATAGGTTTAGAAATCGTTTTGGATGCACCCAAATGATACTCCTAGGTGGTGAGGCTCAAGTGGTAAGTTCGATTCACTCCGTTTGGAGATAGTGCTAATCTTGACACAATATAGGTGCACGGTTTACACCGAACGTACCACAGGCTCAGAAATCATTTTGGATGCTCCCGATGGAACTCCTTGGTGATGTGGGCCATTTGGAATCTTGTTTCAATCCATTTGGAGACGGTGTTAGTGTCGGTGCAAGATAGGTGCATGGTTTGTGCCAAACGTACCATAGGCCCATAAATCATTTTGGACGCAGCCGAGGTATACTTCGATGACGAGGCTCAAGTGGAATCTTGTTTTGGTCCGTTTGGAGACTGTTGGTGTCGGTGCAAGATAGGTGCATGGTTTGCGCCAAATGTACTATAGCCTCTAAAATCATTTTGGACACACCTAACGGTATTCCTAGGTGACAAGGCTCAAATGGATGTTCGTTTCATTCCATTTTGAGATAGTGCTAATCTTGACGCAAGATTGTTGCACGATTTGCGCCGAATGTACCACAGGCTCAGAAATCATTTTGGACGCACCCGATGGAACCCTAGGTGACGTGGGTCATGTGGAATCTCATTTTAGTCCGTTTGGATATAGTGTTAGTTTTAGTGCAAGATAGGTGCATGGTCTGCGCCAAATGTACCACAGGCTCAGAATCGTTTTGGACACCCACGTTGGTACTCCTAGTTGACGAGGCTCAAGTGGAAGCTCGATTCGGTCCGTTTGGAGACAGTACTAAACTTGACGCAAGATGGATGCATGGTTTGCATCAGACGTATCGCAGGCTCAGAAATCATTTTGGACGCACCCGATGGAACGCCTAGGTGATGTGGGTCATGTGGAATCTCATTTCGGTCCGTTTAGAGACTATGTTGTTGTCGGTGTAAGATAAGTGCACAGTTTGCGCCAAACATACCATAGGCTCAGAAATTGTTTTGGACACACCTAATTGTACTCCTAGTTGACGGGGCTCAAGTGGAAGCTCGATTCAGTCTATCTAGAGATAGTGCTAATCTTGATGCAAGAGAGTTGCACGCTTTGCGCCGAATGTACAACAGGCCCATAAATCATTTTGGACGCACCCGATGTATCTACTACGTGACTTGGGTCATGTGGAATCTCGATTCGGTCCGTTTGGAGACAGTGTTAGTGTCGGTGCCAGATAGGTGCACGATTTGTGCCAAATGTACCATAGGCTCAAAAATCGTTTTGGACGCACCCAATGATATTCTTAGAAGATGAGGCTCAAGTGAAAGCTCGATTCAGTCTGTTGGGAGATAGTACTAATCTTCATGCAAGATAGGTGCACAGTTTGCGCCGAACGTACCATAGGCTCAGAAATTGTTTTGGACATACCCGATGGAACTCCTTAGTGATGCCATGTGGAATTTCGTTTCGGTCCGTGTGTAGACAGTGTTAGTGTCAGTGCAAGATAGGTGCACGGTTTGTGCCAAAATGTACGATAGGCCCAAAAATCATTTTGGACGCACACAATGATACTCCTTGGTGATGTGGCTCAAGTGGAAGCTCGATTTAGACTGTTTTGAGATAGTTCTAACCTTGACGCAAGATAGGTGTACGGTTTGTGCCAAACATACCATAGGCTTGGAAATCCTTTTGGACGCATCCGATGGTACTCCTAGGTGACGAGGCTCATGTGGAAGCTCGATTTAGACTGTTTGGAGATAATGCTAATCTTGATGCAAGATAGGTGCACGGTTTGCGCTGAGCGTACCATAGCCTCAGAAATCATTTTGGACGCCCCCAAAAATACTCCTTGGTGACGAGGCTCAAGTGGAAGCTCGATTTATTCCGTTTGGAGATAGTGCTAATCTTGCCACAAGATAGGTACACGGTTTGCGCCGAACGTACTATAGACAGAGAAATCATTTTGGATGCAGCCGATGGAACTCCTTGGTGACGTGGGCCATGTGGAATATCATTTTGGTCCATTGGAGATAGTGTTAGTGTCAGTGCAAAATAGGTGCATGGTTTGCACCAAATGTACCATAGGCTCATAATCGTTTTGGACTCCCACGATGGTACTCCTAGGTGACAAGGCTCAACTGGAACCTTGATTCGCTCTGTTTGGAGATAGTCCTAATCTTAACACAAGATGGATGCACGATTTGGGTCGAACGTACAGCAGGCTTAGAAATCATTGTGGGTGCACCCGATGGAACTCCTAGGTTACGTGGGTCATGTGGAATCTCGTTTCAGTCCGTTTGGAGACTGTGTTTGTGTCGGTGCAAGATAGGTGCACGGTTTGCGCCAAACGTGCCATAGGCTCATAAAATTGTTTTGGACACACCCAATAATACTCCATGGCGACGAGGCTCAAGTGGAAGCTCAATTCAGTCCATTTGGAGAAAGTGCTAATCTTGACGCAAGATTGGTGCACGATTTGCGCCAAACGTACCACAGCCTCAGAAATCATTTTGCATGCACCCGATGGTACTCCTAGGTGATGAGGCTCAAGTGGATGCTCGTTTCATTCCATTCAAAGACAGAGCTAATCCTGACAAAAGATAGGTGTGCGGTTTGAGACAAACTTACCATAGGCTCAAAAATCGATTTGGACGGACCCGATGGTACACCTAGGTGACAGTGCTCAAGTGCAAGCTCGATTCAAACCGTTTGGAGATAGTGCTAATCTTGACGCAAGATAGGTGCACGATTTGCGCCGAACGTACCATAGGCTTAGAAATCGTTTTGGACGCACCCGATGGAACTCCTAGGTGACGTGGGTCATGTGAAATCTCGTTTTCACCCGTTTGGAGACGGTGTTAGTGTTGGTGCAAGATAGGTGCATGGTTTGCGCCAAATGTACCTAGGGATGGAAACCATTTTGGATGCACCTGATGGTACTCCTAGGTGACAAGGCTCAAGTGGAAGCTCAATTTAGTCCGTTTGGAGATAGTGATAATCTTGATGCAAGATAGGTGCACAATTTCCATGGAATGTACCACAGGCCCAGAAATCATTTTGGACGCGCCTAATGGAACTCCTAGGTGACGAGGCTCAAGTTGATGCTCGATTTAGTCCGTTTGGAGATAGTGCTAATGTTGACGCAAGATAGGTGCATGGTTTGCACCAAACGCACCATAGGCTCAGAAATTATTTTGGACACACCCACTGGAACTACTAGGTGACTTGGGTCATGTGGAATCTCAGTCCGGTCTGTTTGGAGACAGTGTTAGTGTCGGTGCAAGACTAGAGCACGATTTGCACCAAATGTACCATAGGATCAGAAATCATTTTGGACTCCCACGATGGTACTTCTAGGTGACAAGGCTCAACTGGAACCTTGATTTGCTCTGTTTGGAGATAGTCCTAATATTAACACAAGATGGATGCACGGTTTGGGTCGAACGTACCGCAGGCTTAGAAATTGTTGTGGGTGCACCCGATGGAACTCCTAGGTTACGTGGGTCATGTGGTATCTTGTTTCGGTCCGTTTGGAGACAGTGTTTGTGTCGGTGCAAGATAGGTGCATGGTTTGCGCCAAACGTGCCATAGGCTCATAAATCTGTTGGACACACCCAATAATACTCCATGGTGACGAGGCTCAAGTGGAAGCTCAATTCAGTCCATTTGGAGAAAGTGCTAATCTTGACGTAAGATTGGTGCACGATTTGCGCCGAACGTACCACAGCCTCAAAATTCATTTTGCATGCACCCGATGGTACTCCTAGGTGATGAGGCTCAAGAGGATGCTCGTTTCATTCTGTTCGGAGATAGAGCTAATCCTGACAAAAGATAGGTGCGCGGTTTGAGACAAACTTACCATAGGCTCAAAAATCGATTTGGACGGACCCGATGGTACACCTAGGTGACAGTGCTCAAGTGGAAGCTCGATTCAAACCGTTTGGAGATAGTGCTAATCTTGACGCAAGATAGGTGCACGATTTGTGTCGAACGTACCATAGGCTCAGAAATCGTTTTGGACGCACCCGATGGAACTCCTAGGTGACGTGGGTCATGTGAAATCTCGGTTTTCCTGTTTGGAGACGGTGTTAGTGTTGGTGCAAGATAGGTGCACGGTTTGCGCCAAATGTACCATAGGGTTGGAAACCATTTTGGATGCACCTGATGGTACTCCTAGGTGACAAGGCTCAAGTGGAAGCTCAATTTAGTCTGTTTGGAGATAGTGATAATCTTGACGCAAGATAGGTGCACAATTTCTATGGAACGTACCACAGGCTCAGAAATCGTTTTGGACGCGCCTGATGGAACTGCTAGGTGACGAGGCTCAAGTGGATGCTCGATTTAGTCCGTTTGGAGATAGTGCTAATCTTGACGCAAGATAGGTGCATGGTTTGCACCGAATGCTCCATAGGCTCAGGAATCATTTTGGACGCACCCATTGGAACTACTAGGTGACTTGGGTCATGTGGAATCTCAGTCCGGTCTATTTGGACATAGTGTTAGTATCGGTGCAAGACTGGAGCACGATTTGCACCAAACGTACCATAGGCTCAGAAATCATTTTGGACTCCCACGATGGTACTCCTAGGTGACAAGACTCAACTGGAACCTTGATTTGCTCTGTTTGGAGATAGTCCTAATCTTAACACAAGATGGATGCACGGTTTGGGTCGAACATACCGTAGGCTTAGAAATTGTTGTGGGTGCACCCGATGGAACTCCTAGGTTACGTGGGTCATGTGGTATCTTGTTTCGGTCCGTTTGGAGACAGTGTTTGTGTCGGTGCAAGATAGGTGCACGGTTTGCGCCAAACATGCCATAGGCTCATAAATCGTGTTGGACACACCCAATAATACTCCATGGCGACGAGGCTCAAGTGGAAGCTCAATTCAATCCATTTGGAGAAAGTGCTAATCTTGACGTAAGATTGGTGCACGATTTGCGCCGAACGTACCATAGCCTCAGAAATCATTTTGCATGCACCGGATGGTACTCCTAGGTGATGAGGCTCAAGTGGATGCTCCTTTCATTCTGTTCGGAGATAGAGCTAATCCTGACAAAAGATAGGTGCGCGGTTTGAGACAAACTTACCATAGGCTCAAAAATCGATTTGGACGGACCCGATGGTACACCTAGATGACAGTGCTCAAGTGGAAGCTCGATTCAAACCGTTTGGAGATAGTGCTAATCTTGACACAAGATAGGTGCACAATTTGTGCCGAATGTACCATACGCTCAGAAATCATTTTGGACGCACCCGATGGAACTCCTAGGTGACGTGGGTCATGTGAAATCTCGTTTTTGCCCGTTTGGAGACGGTGTTAGTGTTGGTGCAAGATAGGTGCACGGTTTGCGCCAAATGTATCATAGGGTTGGAAACCATTTTGGATGCACCTGATGGTACTCCTAGGTGACAAGGCTCAAGTGGAAGCTCAATTTAGTCCGATTGTAGATAGTGATAATCTTGACGCAAGATAGGTGCACAATTTCCGTGGAATGTACCACAGGCTCAGAAATCGTTTTGGACGCGCCTGATGGAACTCCTAGGTGACGAGGCTCAAGTTGATGCTCGATTTAGTCCGTTTGGAGATAGAGCTAATCTTGACGCAAGATAGGTGCATGGTTTGCACCGAAGCACCATAGGCTCAGAAATCATTTTGGACACACCCACTGGAACTACTAGGTGACTTGGGTCATGTGGAATCTCGGTCCGGTCTGTTTGGAGACAGTGTTAGTGTCGGTGCAAGACTGGAGCACGATTTGCACCAAACGTACCATAGGCTCAGAAATCGTTTTGGACTCCCACGATGGTACTCCTAGGTGACAAGGCTCAACTGGAACCTTGATTTGCTCCGTTTGGAGATAGTCCTAATCTTAACACAAGATGGATGCACGGTTTGGGTCGAACGTACCGCAGGCTTAGAAATCGTTGTGGGTGCACCCGATGGAACTCCTATGTTACGTGGGTCATGTGGTATCTTGTTTCGGTCCGTTTGGAGACAGTGTTTGTGTCGGTGCAAGATAGGTGCACGGTTTGCGCCAAATGTGCCATAGGCTCATAAATCATTTTGGACACACCCAATAATACTCCACGACGACGACGCTCAAGTGGAAGCTCAATTCAGTCCATTTGGAGAAAGTGCTAATCTTGATGCAAGATTGGTGCACGATTTGCGCCGAACATACCACAGCCTCAGAAATCATTTTGCATGCACCTGATGGTACTCCTAGGTGATGAGGCTCAAGTGGATGCTCGTTTCATTCTGTTCGGAGATAGAGCTAATCCTAACAAAAGATAGGTGCGTGGTTTGAGACAAACTTACATAGGCTCAAAAATCGATTTGGACGGACCCGATGGTACACCTAGGTGATAGTGCTCAAGTGGAAGCTTGATTCAAACCGTTTGGAGATAGTGCTAATCTTGATGCAAGATAGGTGCACGATTTGCGCCGAACGTACCATAGGCTTAGAAATCGTTTTGGACGCACCCGATGGAACTCCTAGGTGACGTGGGTCATGTGAAATCTCGTTTTTGCCCGTTTGGAGACGGTGTTAGAGTTGGTGCAAGATAGGTGCACGGTTTGCGCCAAATGTACCATAGGGTTGGAAACCATTTTGGATGCACCTGATGGTACTCCTAGGTGACAAGGCTCAAGTGGAAGCTCAATTTAGTCCGTTTGGAGATAGTGATAATCTTGATGCAAGATAGGTGCACAATTTCCGTGGAACATACCACAAGCTCAGAAACCGTTTTGGACGCGCCTGATGGAACTCCTAGGTGACGAGGCTCAAGTGGATGCTCGATTTAGTCCGTTTGGAGATAATGCTAATCTTGATGCAAGATAGGTGCATGGTTTGCACCGAACGCACTATAAGCTCAGAAATCATTTTGGACGCACCCGCTGGAACTACTAGGTGACTTGGGTCATGCGGAATCTTGGTCCAGTCTATTTGGAGACAGTGTTAGTGTTGGTGCAAGACTGGAGCACGATTTGCGCCAAACGTACCATAGGCTCAGAAATCGTTTTGGACGCACTCGATGGAACTCCTAGGTGACGTGGGTCATGTGAAATCTCGTTTTCGCCCGATTGGAGATGGTGTTAGTGTCGGTGCAAGATAGGTGCACGGTTTGCGCCAAACATACCATAGGGTTGGAAACCATTTTGGATGCACCTGATGGTACTCCTAGGTGACAAGGCTCAGGTGGAAGCTTGATTTAGTCCGTTTGGAGATAGTGATAATCTTGACACAAGATAGGTGCACAATTTTTGTCGAACGTACCACAGGCTTAGAAATCGTTTTGGACGCACCTGATGGAACTCCTAGGTGACGAGGCTCAAGTGGATGCTCGATTTAGTCCGTTTGGAGATAGTGCTAATCTTGACACAAGATAGGTGCATGGTTTGCAGCGAACGTACCATAGGCTCAGAAATCATTTTGGACGCACCCGCTGGAACTACTAGGTGACTTGGGTCATGTGGAATCTCGGCCCAGTCCGTTTGGAGACAGTGTTAGTGTCGATGCAAGACTAGAGCATGATTTGCGCCAAACGTATGATAGGCTCAGAAATCATTTTGGGCGCACCCGATGGTACTCGTAGGTGACGAGGCTCAAGTGGAACCTCAATTTAGCCCGTTTAGAGATAGTGCTAATCTCGACGCAAGATAGGTGCATGATTTGCGTTGAACGTACCATTGGCTCAGAAATCATTTTGGACGCATCCGATGGAAGTCCTAGGTGACGTGGGTCATTTGGAATCTCGTTTTGGTCCATTTGGAGATGGTGTTAGTGTTAGTGCAAGATAGGTGCACGGTTTGCGCCAAATGTACCATAGGCTTAGAAATCACTTTGGACGCACCCGATGGTACTCCTATGTGACAAGGCTCAAGCGGATGCTCGTTTCATTCCATTTGGATATTGTGCTAATCTTGACGCAAGATAGGTGCACGATTTGCAAGAAGTGTATCATAGGCTCAGAAATTATTTTGGATGCACTCGATGGTAGTCCTTGGTGACGAGGATCAAGTGAAAGCTCGATTCAGTCCATTCAGAGATAGGGCTACTCTTGACGCAAGATAGGGGCACGGTTTGCGCCGAATGTACCACAGGCTCAAAAATTGTTTCGGACGCACCTGATGTAACTACTAGGTGACTTGGGTCATGTGGAATCTCGTTTCAGTCCGTTTGGAGACAGTGTTTGTGTCGGTCCAAGATAGGTGCACAGTTTGTGCCAAACATACCATAGGCTCAGTAATCGTTTTGGACACACCTAATGTTACTCCTTGGTGACGAGGCTCATCTGGAAGCTCGATTCAGTCCGTTTGGAGATAGTGCTAATCTTGATGCAAGATAGGTGCACAGTTTGCGCCGAGCATAGCATAGGCTCAGAAATCATTTTGGACGCATCCAATAATACTCCTTGGTGACGAGGCTCAAGTGGAAGCTCGATTTAGTCTGTTTGGAGATAATGCTAATCTTGTCACAAGATAGGAGCACGGTTTGCGCCGAACGTACCATAGGCTGAGAAATCATTTTGGATGCACCCAATGGAACTCCTAGGTGACGTGGGTTATGTGGAATCTTGTTTTGGTCTGTTTGGAGATATTGTTAGTGTTAGATCAAGATAGGTGCACGGTTTGTGCCAAACATACCATAGGCTCAAAATCATTTTGGACACCCACGATTGTACTCCTAGGTGACAAGGCTCAAGTGGAAGCTCGATTCAATCCATTTGTAGATAGTGCTAATCTTGACACAAGATGGATGCATGGTTTGGGTCGAATGTACTGTAGGCTTAGAAATTGTTTTGGGTGCACCCGATGGAACTCCTAGGTTACGTGGGTCATGTGGAATCTCATTCCGGTCTGTTTGGAGACAGTGTTAGTGTCGGTGCAAGATAGGTGCGCAGTTTGCGCCAAATGTACCATCGGTTTAGAAATCGTTTTCGATGCACCCAATGATATTCCTTGGTCACCAGGCTCAAGTGAAAGCTTTATTCAGTCTGTTTAGAGATAGTGCTAATCTTGACGCAAGATTGGTGCACGATTTGCGCTGAACGTACCACAGGCTCTGAAATCATTTTGCATGTACCCGATGGTACTTCTAGGTGACAAGGCTCAAGTCGATGCTCGTTTCATTCCGTTTGGAGACAGAACTAATCCTGACAAAAGATAGGAGCACGGTTTGTGACAAACTTACCATAGGCTGAAAAATCGTTTTGGATGGACCTGATGGTATGTAACACTTCAAGTGTTTAGTCCTTAATTGCATTGCATTTGCATGGCATAAACATAAGCATGCATCATTCATGTTTGTTATTTTATGTGATGCAACACATGTAATTATTCTAGGGTTTATTTGATTTATTTCATGAAGTATTTGATAGTTGGTGTAACAAAAAGGTAAGGTAGCCAATCATGACCTACAACACCTTAGTTATACTTAGGGTAACATTTGGAACAAGGTTCATGTTGACCAAAATTACAAAATTGCCCTCCAAGAGAAGTTTGACCACCATTTGACCCTAGAAGGCTCTAGTTTGACCAATTAAAAAGTCTAATTTAGAGACCTTGCATGGAAGAGCACCCTTAAGTAAAGTTGTAGAGAATTTCATGAGGAACAAAAGTTCTAATATGGCCATCTCATGAAAATGACCAGAGCATGCTCAAAAATGGCCCACAAGTCAGCTTGAGTGGGAATCAACACTTAGAAAAATTCTAAGTCTGGAAATTGGACTTTTCAGTTTCACTGTACCTCACTTTAGCAACTTGTAACTCACAAACTAGGCCAAACCAGTCTTAGAGCCAATTGACAAAGTTGTTGTCCACACATAGCTCTCCAACATTGTCAATATCACCATCACCTGGTTCTCAATAGTTTAGGAGATATAATGTCTTGAAGTTAGGGTTTCAGTCGGCGTTTATCTCTGAAACTGCATTTCAGTTTCCAAGTACACTAGTTTGGAGCCCTGTAGTTTCAAATCCAAACCGAACTAGCTCATGGTGCCTTTTACAAACTTGTAGTGCTCACATAGGTCTACAACTTTGCTAATTGGAGGTTTCACTAATACGAGCTGGTTTGAGAGTAAATCGTCGACGAAACTGCCCTGTCAGTCAGTCTTTGGAGGCGCGGTTTCAGTCACGAGCTCGAACTCCGGCCTGTCGTGGCGCCCGGGCAGAAGAGCGTCGCCGCGTGGCGTCCGAGCTCTGTCGTCGCCTCCACGTCGCGAGCCCAGGCGCGGAGATGAAGACCGAGCCGACACCTCCACCCCCACACTCGCGCTCACTCTTCTCTCCTTCACTCTCGCTCTGGCCGGGTTCACCGAGGCGGAAAACGGAGGCGCCATTGCCGCCGCAGCCCGCCCCGTGCTTGTGCAAGCTCACCGTCGCACCACCGTCCTCCAAATCCCGTCCACCGCTCCACCAGCATCCCCTCCACCTCCTCCAACCGTTGCTTGACCGGATTGTGTAGAGGTGAGGGCGAATTTCGGTTTCCGCCACCGTGAGTCCTCGCCGGCGCACTGTCCGCGCGGCGGCTCACCGTGGCCAGCTCCCTACGGTCATCCTCCATTCTCACTAGTACATGTTTTGGGTTCCGGGTCGGGTAGAGAAGCCTAGGTGATGACGTTACCGGATGGGATGGCCGGTACACGTCGAAACACCGTCGTGCGCCACCGCGCCATGGCCGCCGGTGCGGTGCTCACGTGGCCAGCGGCACTTGCTCCACCTCCGTCCTTTTCCGTGGCATGGAGAGGTCCGCCATGTCCTCAGGAAGCCGCAGCACACGTCACTTAGGTCCCTGACCCCCGGAGCTCGCCGGACCACCACCGGGTGCCGCCTCCGAGCCGCGGTCGCCATGGCCGTCGTAGCTAGGGTGGGATAGGTTCAGCAAATCTAGGTTTGGTCGATGCGGGAAGTCGCGGGGAAGCCGTTGGTGCTCCTTTCGTCGCCGGAGGCGCCGTCGTCGGCGAGCTTGAGCTCGCCGGAGTCGCGGCCGTCTTCCCCCTTTCGCTCTCTCTCTCTGGCCTGCGGGCCCGCACTGTCAGCGTCGCGCGCGCGGGCGGGGCGCCAAGGCAGGCCGCGCGCTGGCTGGGCCGCGCTAGCAAGCCGGGCCGGCCCAGTTTCATTTGGGATTTATTTCATTTCTTGATTTTTGTCACAGTTTTAAGTAAGGTTTGGAAAAATGAAGATCTAGGGTTTTACTTACCCAAAAATTATGAGATAAATTTTGTTAGGATCTACATGATGTGGAGTATTTTAGAAAAATATAAATCTGGTATGTGATGTTTAGTTTTCTGAAGAATTTAATAGATCTTCCAAATGTGTTTTGGAATGCATGCAAATTTGTTAAATTTATAACTTGAGCTGTAGTGTTCCATAAATCATGAAATTTGGTGGGTAGGTTACTCTATGCTAGCCCTAGCTCTGGTAAAAATTTGGGCGTCAGTGCTTAAGTACTTTTCAAGTTATAATGCTATCTTGTTATTTTAAGAAATACTTAAATGAATTTTTGTAATTTTTCTACATGTGCAATGTTCATATAAATTTTTGGAGAATGTCTTGGTACCCTAGAGTGTCCAAGAAAATTAAGAAATCTGTTGTTTGACACTTTTGACTATGCTTTGTTATTTATACAAAAATCAGCCTTTTTGGCTTGGGAATTTTGTGTAGGAAGTTCCTGTGAATAAATTGAGTTCAAAATTTTACAGTAGTCTCTTTGTGGGTCAGAGAGTCCCCTGTAAAATTTGTAGAATTTTTGGAGTAGTTTACATATATGTTTAAAATTCCACCTAATTAATTAAGTAAAATAAGAAATGGGTTTAAATAAATATTCTAGGTGGGCACACCTTACTTTCTGGTGTTTTTGTGACATTGGTGAACTTGTAGTAGTATTAGTTTGGTCTTAGAGAATGTTTGCCACATCAATAAATGTTTAACCTTTGTAATTTTAGGTTTTCTGGACAGCTAGTAGTAATTCTAAATTTGGCTTTGATAAAATTGGTTGCTAGAAAACTTGTAAATACCAAAGTTGGAATAAACTTGATGAACTAGCTTGTGTCAAAATTTGGAAGCATTTGGCTTAGTAGTTTGAGAGTTACTGTTGTTTAAAGTGGCAGTTCAAAATCTGCTACTCTCTGTTTTGAGAGGACAGATTCTGGAACTTGTGAAGTTTGACATGGAAAACTTAGGAGTTTGGAGTTGAGGTCTGAAAATGAATTGTAGTGCATTTCTTAGGCTTTCCAGATTGTCTTAGATCATATCTTTCGGAATTGTAAATCTCCAGTTGTGATAAAAACAAGTAGTTGCTGTCCAGAATGCTTACTGTGGTGTTTTGCTGATTGATATGGTGTGATATCCTAAGACATGCTACTTTTGTAATTGTTAGGTGTTAGGGCCTTAACTGAGGATGAGCAGCTTTATCTTAGGTTAAGTAGATTAGGTGAGTACTTCTCTACCGGAGAGGAAATTGCACCTACTCTTTTGAAGTGATTTGAATAGAGCGTTAAATTGTTGTAATGCATTTCATTCCGAGCATATTGCATCTTTCATTATGCATTCATGGGATTTATTATGCACTCATGCAATAGGTGTACCGGAGGGGGTGACACTCCTCGAATTCGAGCCTGTAATTCCGGAGGAGAACCAGGAGCAGCAGGAGCCCGAGGATCCAGCAGGCGAAGGAGACGCCGCTGAAGACTTGCCAGAGTGCCCTGACCACCGGCCTTCAACTTTTCTGAAAGGCAAGCCCCGGTGCATGCTGAGCCCATCATTTTATAAATATATCTTGAGTACTTTTAATTGTTTATTGCATTAAGTTCTAGGAGTTATATGAAAACACTTGCTGCATTGTACCTGTCCTTGCCCAGATATCGTACTTAATCCTATTTTAGGTTTAGGCACGTGTCAATGCTTAGCCCTGCTTAGTACGGTAGAAGTCGGGTGATTTCCGGTCATCCGCGAGATGTAGGAAGGAGTCACGAGTGACTTTATGGCTATCGTGGATGGAACCATGCCTTAAAATGAAATTGAGACCGGGCGGGAGTTCGATAGTACAGCCGCAAGACACTTCACGTCTTGGGTGTGGAGCTATGCCCGTCTGAGTCGTTTAAGGACCGATTCGCTGTACGTCCTTGAGTCATGTTGAACGCAGTCTAACACTTAGTTGGTCGGATAAGTCGTTCCGACCGTGAAGTCGAGTAGTATGGTTCAGGCCGGGAATCGAATGGTAGGTTGCATCTTGGAGGAGAGAAAGGATGTGCTTGGGGACATTGGCGTGAGACCAAGGGGGGGGGGTTAGAGTCCCTATCACCTGGCAGAGTGTCGCCCTTGGGGACGCGACATTATTCGGACCCACGATTCCTGAACTGTACAAAAGATGACCTGAGCAGCCCTCGCCAGGCGTGACTCGGTGAGTGTTAGAAATACCCCTCCAGCTGGATAGGAATTCGATTCGAATCGCCGTCGCTCCCGGTTAGTGAGCACTTGACTTGAGCAGCGGCAACGTAGATCTCATTAAATGAACTGGTGGTTAAGGGAATGATACAATGTTGCCACAATTCATACCTGCTCTGGATATAATGATGATAATTGTTTGATTACAACCAAGTGCATGTTTAGTACAGGTGCTAAGATAGATGACAGGTAAATGCTAAAAATAACTGCTAGTACAGGCTACAAGAGTTTAAATTACTTATGCCTTTATGCAAAATGTTATGTCAGCTAGCCTCTTGTGTAAGCCTTGCATAATCCTTGGTGTCATCTTATTTCTGGTTTTCGACGGGTAAGTCTAGCTGAGTACATTCCAGTACTCAGGGTTTATTCCCTCCTGTTGCAGATGACATGCTTTATCAGGGATTCTGCAAGACGTGTCTCCACCCTGCGGGTGATGATGACTAGATCAGAAGGGCATGATCGTCTTTATGTACTTTCCTCATGCTTTTGTGGGTTGTTGATCATCCAGACTGGCAGTATTTAAGTAACTAGTGTGTGTGTTATGCTTCCGCTACTTTCAAACTTGGTTTGTAATAATTGCTACTCCGTGGTGTAAACTTATTTCAGAACTACTTGTGAAATGTATCGTATGATGTTGTATGTTGAATGATGCGATCCTGGTTGTAAGCAGTTTGGTTTGAGATCCTTCGTGATTTCGATTGACTACCGGGATTATATGGGCTCAAGTTTGAAAATTTGAGCGCTTCAGTGCTTGTTTTCGTACTTGTGCTCTTATAATTTGGTCGGTTCTGTTACAGCTGGTATCGGAGCATAATTCAACATTTAACACATCGTACGAGTATTTAAAAACAAAAGTATTTGATTATGAAAAGGGTTAAAACTCTAAAAATTATTTTTAGGTATGCCAGTGATCACATCCCTTAGCCCAAATAAGGACTCTTAGGTGGCTTATTATAAAGACTAACTTGGGGGCCTTGTTTGTTTTTGTTTCGTCGTCCATACAGCGTGAAATTGTATGGATGCCATCCACTTGGGTGGTAATGTATGGATCAATTGCCTCGACGCTCTGGTAAGTGTGAGTTGTGAGAGCATGATCGTCCAATCGGCGATCTAGGGGAGAGTAGTTTTGGTGACTTGCATACTTACATGTTTAAACCATGTAATTACGTAAGCACTTAATTGTGGGAACCTTTATATCGGGTAGCTTTGATACTGAAGTATATACATCTGGGGATGTGTATATGGAAAGTATTTAAATTACTGTTTTCTTGTGTGCTAATATTGGGAAACTGTTGGGCTGAAATGAGGTTTTCTGCAGGTACACTAACAGCGTAACGAGTAGACCGATAGTTTCGCTTATATGAGAGAACGTATGTATGCCACCGCCTAGCGTTAGAACTTTAGGTTTCTACTAAGGTGAGAGGGCGTACGGAACGTGCATGCATCATGTTTAATTATATCATACATATCATTTACTCCCTCCTTAAAAATTTTCAGTACTCCCGACTAAATTAAATTTCGTATCCCCTAAATGATCCTCACTTTAATTCGTATCTTATCTTGTTGCTACAGATGGCACTACCAAGAGGACCGCTCGTAAGTCCACTGGGGGCAGGGCACCGCGTCACCAGCTCGCTCCACGTGAGCCCCGCCCTGAGCCTACTGAGGTGGAAAGGCTGAGGGCAGAGTTGGCTGAAGTGACTGCTGCCAGGAATGCAGCGCGTCAGCAACTGGAGCAAGTGATCCGTGATCGTGACCAGGAAACCCTTGCAGTCCAGAGGTTGACAGTAGCAAACCGCAACTGTCAACGCATGTTGGTTCGTGTCATGGAACAGAGGGATGAAGCCTGGCACGAAGAGAATATTCTGAGGGCTCGCCAGTTTGAGCTCGAGCAACAGTTAGAAAATGCTGAAGAATACAACGATAATCTTCATGAAGAAGTGCACCGCCTGAACAACGAGCTTAATCCCCTGCTACCTAGAAACAACAATGTAGATGAAGATATGGGATCAGGCATCTTCATGGCTGAGGATGATGATGAAGTGGAGGTTGATGGACCACAGGATGCCCCACCTGCAGAAGCACCAGAGAAAGAGCCAGAAGAAGAAGAAGACGAGGAGTTAGAGCCTGTCAGTGATGAGGACGGCGGGGAGATCCATGACACCGACTCGGAGGATGATGCTTAGAGTAGTCATCACGTGCCTTTAATGTTAGGATCATCTTTTGTGCCCTCCCTGTGAAGGAGTGAGGCCTTGTAATAACTTGACGTTGGGATGTAAGGTTGAACCATATGTTTCCTGAATGTAGTTTGAATCTGTTGATTTCGATCACAACTTGATGTCTTATTATGTTGCGTTCGATGATGGTGTCACGATTAGCACCCTTCGGTGCCGCGACGAAACCGAGGGCCTCCTATGGCGCGCGACATAAGGCTGTGCTGCTTGGCATGCGCAGGTATCGAGGTGGCTAGTCATGATCCACCATGGAACTCTTCATTGAGGAGTCTCTTTGTGGTCAGTTTGAAGTAGCCTTTCACAGTCAACTAAGAATCTTGAAATTAAATTCAAGTACCGGCAACAGATCAAAAATCACGTAGATTTTAACGTAAACGGTTCAGTAACTATTGTGCTCCTTGTGTGTGAGCCTTTATCAAAGTACACCTTGTTGGATTCTCTCGCATGATTGCGCCAATTGATCCGCTTGAATGGATTGTGCGGTTGTGATGAATTATTGTGCCATGAATAATTTGAGAAGTCTATTTCATGAAGTCAGTTGACATATTACAATAATTCATCTACAAAATTCCCACATCGTCAGTGCTCATTGGCTATGCATTTTGCAGATGTCGTACAATCTACGCCGGGGCCGTGGAAATGAGGAGGAGGAACAGCCACCCCCTCTGCCACCACCTACTCCGGCCGAGTTGATGCAATCAGTGGTTGAGGGGCAGCGTATGTTGGCTGATGCCATGCGCCAACTGGCTAATCGAGAGGCTCGTCATGGCCGCCAGGGCCCAGAGCCAAATCAGTACAGCGATTTCAAGTACTTTCTGGATACAAAGCCCCCGCTCTTCAAGGAAGCGGAAGAACCACTGCAGGCTGACGAGTGGTTGAATACCATTGAACAAAAGTTTCGTCTGCTACGTCTAACTGATGAGCTGAAAACTGAGTATGCTTCCCATCAGTTGCATGGTCCGGCGGGCATTTGGTGGAGCCACTATCGTTCCACACTGCCGGCAAATGTCCCTATTGCTTGGGATCAGTTTAAGGCGGCATTCCGGGGAAATTATATTCCTCCCGGTCTTATGGCAATCAAGCACACAGAGTTTATGAGGCTGTCGCAAGGAAACAAAAGCCTGACTGAATACTTGCAGTCCTTCAACAACCTGGCAAGGTATGCCACTGAGTTTGTGGATACCGATGCCAAAAAGATTGCTAGCTTCAAAAGGGGCCTCGGCCCAAAACTGATGAAAACAATGGGCACTAGCAAATGTACTACTTTCAATGATTTCATCAGCGATGCTTTGACCCAGGAGAACAACAATGCTATTTATTCTGCCTCTAAGAGCCGTAAAAGGGCCCTTGAGGCAAGTGCTTCTCAGTCAAGGACCTCAGCGGCACCGAGGTCTTCCCCTCGCCCACCTGCTCAGAATACAAAGTTCCGTCCGCCGCAGAAGAAGCCTGCTGCAAAGACGGGGTTCCGTAAGGCTTATACCGTCGCTCTGCCAAAGGGGACTTCTGGACAGAGCAGCTCTAGTGTTCCTCCTAGCAATATGCCTTGCTGGAATTGCAACAAGCTAGGTCATTGGTCCAGGAACTGTCCGTACCCTAAGAAAAATGTCAACCAAGGTAGTCGTCAGGGACACGCCCATTATAACAGCATTGAGGAAATTCCATCTGGTGAGGTGGTCACCGCTGGTAAGTTTCTAGTTGACCAACACCCCGCAGTGGTACTTTTTGATTCACGTGCTTCGCATTCCTTTATCAGTCCTAAGTTTGCATCCAAATTTGCACACAAGTTGCATACTGTTGAAGGTGTGGGTTATTGTATTAGCGCAGCAAGTGGGAATATTTCCACAAATAAAGTAGTGGGGAGTCTTGAGCTTGAGATAGAAGGGCGAAAGTACTCGCTTGCCTTAGTGGTTTTGCCGGGTTTAGGCATAGATGTTATTCTGGGCATGAATTGGATGAGTCAGAATGGGGTACTCATTGATACATCCACTCGGGTAGTTATGCTCAGAGACCCTACAGATCAAAAGGGTTTTCTGGTACAACTTCCCAGAAAAGTTGATTTGTCGGGGGAAGTTCATGCTATTCAAGCAAAGGCGTTGGCCGAAATTCCAGTAGTAAAAGAGTTTCCGGACGTTTTTCCCGATGATTTGCCGGGGCTCCCTCCGGATCGGGATGTGGAGTTTAAAATTGAGTTGTTGCCTGGCACGGCGCCCATCTCTAGGAGACCCTATAGGATGCCTCCGAATGAACTCGCTGAACTTAAGGTGCAATTGAATGAACTTTTGAAAAAGGGGTTGATTCGTCCTAGTTCATCGCCGTGGGGATGTCCGGCTATCTTTGTAAAGAAGAAGGATCAGTCGTTGCGGATGTGCGTAGATTATAGACCTCTCAATGCAGTCACTGTCAAAAATAAGTACCCTCTACCGCGAATCGACATCTTGTTCGATCAGTTGTCTAAAGCTAAAGTTTTCTCCAAAATCGATCTAAGATCTGGCTACCATCAAATTAAAATTCGCCCGGAAGATGTTCCAAAGACAGCCTTTTCTACCAGATACGGTCTTTATGAGTATCTTGTTATGTCTTTCGGCTTGACAAATGCCCCCGCACATTTCATGTACTTGATGAATTCGGTGTTTATGCCTGAATTGGACAAGTTTGTGGTGGTATTTATTGATGACATCCTGGTATATTCTGTGAATGAAGAAGATCACGCTGAACATCTGCGTATAGTCCTCACAAGACTGCGTGAACATCAACTATATGCAAAGTTCAGTAAGTGCGAATTCTGGCTTCGAGAAGTACCTTTCCTTGGGCATGTGCTGTCCGATGGAGGAATTATGGTGGACCCCGCCAAGGTACAGGAAGTACTGAACTGGAAGGCTCCTATCTCGGTTCACGAGGTCCGGAGTTTTCTTGGTTTGGCTGGCTATTATCGTCGCTTCATCCCGGATTTCTCTAAAATAGCCAAGCCAATGACTCGGTTGCTGCAAAAAGACACCAGGTTTGTCTGGACTCCTGAGTGTGATGCGGCTTTTCACCAACTGCGAACCCTCCTAACCTCAGCTCCGGTTTTGGCACAACCGGATATCGAGAAACCATTTGATGTTTATTGTGATGCCTCAGGCATATGTTTGGGAGGTGTGTTGATGCAGGAAGGCCGAGTAATTGCATATACTTCTCGACAACTTCGGAAACATGAGGCGAATTATCCAACACATGACTTAGAACTCACCGCAGTTATTCATGCTTTGAAAGCCTGGCGACACTATCTGCTGGGCAATGTCTGCAATATCTATACCGACCACAAAAGCCTCAAATACATCTTCACCCAACCCGAGCTAAATATGCGTCAAAGAAGATGGCTCGAGTTGATTAAAGATTATAACCTTCAAGTGCACTATCATCCTGGCAAGGCAAATGTGGTTGCGGATGCTTTAAGCCGTAAGTCTCATTGCCATTCCTTAGTGGAAACGGATTTTCATCGATCTCGCCTTCTACATCCAGCAGTCTTGTACAACATCACTATCAGTTGTACTCTCAAAAACAGAATTATTGAACTCCAAAAGACTGACACTGGTATATTCCACATCAAGCGTAAGATGAATGAACAAGAAACTACACAGTTCAGGATAGGCGAAGAGGGTGTACTATGGTTCAAGGATAGGTTAGTTGTGCCTAAGGACCAAGAGCTTCGAAATGATATTATGTCTGAAGCACACTCCTCTAAGTTGTCCATCCATCCTGGCAGCAATAAGATGTATTATGATTTGAAGCCATACTATTGGTGGACCAAGATGCGGAAAGAGATAGCTGCATATGTGGCTAGATGTGACACCTGCTGTAGGGTTAAAGCTGTGCATATGAAAGCTGGGTTGCTTCAACCACTGTCTATCCCAGGTTGGAAATGGGAAGAGATAAGTATGGATTTCATTGTCGGTCTTCCTCCTACTGTCAAAAATCATAACTCCATCTGGGTAATTGTGGATCGTTTGACCAAATCAGCTCACTTCATTCCAGTTAGAGTGGACTATCGTCCCACTGACTATGCTGAGTTGTACTTCAATCAGATAGTCCGGCTCCATGGGATACCTCGTACTATCATATCTGACCGTGGTTCCCAGTTCACTGCTCGCTTTTGGGAGCACTTGCATCATCTTCTGGGAACCAAGTTAGTGAGAAGCTCTGCTTATCACCCCCAGACATCGGGTCAGACAGAACGAGTTAACCAAATCTTGGAAGATCTGTTGCGAGCATGCGTCATTTCATCCAAGGGTTCTTGGGAAAAATGGTTACCTTTAGCCGAATTCTCGTACAATAACAGTTATCAAGAGAGTATTAAGATGGCCCCATTCGAAGCTTTGTACGGTCGAAAGTGTCGAACTCCACTAAACTGGGTAGAAGCTGGGGAAAGAAGGTATTATGGCATTGATTTTGTCTAGGAAGCCGAGGAACAAGTCCGTACCATCCAAAAACATATGGCTGCAGCACAAGCGAGACAGAAAAGCTATGCGGATCGTCGTAGAAAACCACTCGAATTTGAAGTTGGAGACTTCGTGTATCTGAAAGTTTCTCCAATGAAGAGTGTCCAACGTTTTGGTGTTAAGCGGAAACTTGCGCCGAGATACGTGGGTCCTTTCCAAATCATAGGCAAGAGTGGAGCTGTTGCGTACAAAATCCAGTTGCCTCCTGAGATGAGAGCCATATTCAACGTTTTCCATGTATCTCAGCTTAAAAAGTGTCTTCGAGTTCCTAAGGAACAAGTTCCTTTAGGTGATATCAGGCTGGAATCCGACTTAACCTATGAAGAAAAGCCAGTCCGAGTGATCGATACTCAGGAACGAGTAACTAGAAGTAAAGTGGTTAAGTGGTACAAAGTGATGTGGAGTAATCAGGGAAGTGAGAGTGATGCTACGTGGGAACGGGAGGATTATTTGCGAGATGGTTATAAAGAATTCTATGAAAAATGGTACGCTTTCCAAATCTCGGGACGAGATTTTTATAAGGGGGGAGGGCTGTAACACTTCAAGTGTTTAGTCCTTAATTGCATTGCATTTGCATGGCATAAACATAAGCATGCATCATTCATGTTTGTTATTTTATGTGATGCAACACATGTAATTATTCTAGGGTTTGTTTGATTTATTTCATGAAGTATTTGATAGTTGGTGTAACAAAAAGGTAAGGTAGCCAATCATGACCTACAACACCTTAGTTATACTTAGGGTAACATTTGGAACAAGGTTCATGTTGACCAAAATTACAAAATTGCCCTCCAAGAGAAGTTTGACCACCATTTGACCCTAGAAGGCTCTAGTTTGACCAATTAAAAAGTCTAATTTAGAGACCTTGCATGGAAGAGCACCCTTAAGTAAAGTTGTTGAGAATTTCATGAGGAACAAAAGTTCTAATATGGCCATCTCATGAAAATGACCAGAGCATGCTCAAAAATGGCCCACAAGTCAGCTTGAGTGGGAATCAACACTTAGAAAAATTCTAAGTCTGGAAATTGGACTTTTCAGTTTCACTGTACCTCACTTTAGCAACTTGTAACTCACAAACTAGGCCAAACCAGTCTTAGAGCCAATTGACAAAGTTGTTGTCCACACATAGCTCTCCAACATTGTCAATATCACCATCACCTGGTTCTCAATAGTTTAGGAGATATAATGTCTTGAAGTTAGGGTTTCAGTCGGCGTTTATCTCTGAAACTGCATTTCAGTTTCCAAGTACACTAGTTTGGAGCCCTGTAGTTTCAAATCCAAACCGAACTAGCTCATGGTGCCTTTTACAAACTTGTAGTGCTCACATAGGTCTACAACTTTGCTAATTGGAGGTTTCACTAATACGAGCTGGTTTGAGAGTAAATCGTCGACGAAACTGCCCTGTCAGTCGGTCTTTGGAGGCGCGGTTTCAGTCACGAGCTCGAACTCCGGCCTGTCGTGGCGCCCGGGCAGAACAGCGTCGCCGCGTGGCGTCCGAGCTCTGTCGTCGCCTCCACGTCGCGAGCCCAGGCGCGGAGATGAAGACCGAGCCGACACCTCCACCCCCACACTCGCGCTCACTCTTCTCTCCTTCACTCTCGCTCTGGCTGGGTTCACCGAGGCGGAAAACGGAGGCGCCATTGCCGCCGCAGCCCGCCCCGTGCTTGTGCAAGCTCACCGTCGCACCACCGTCCTCCAAATCCCGTCCACCGCTCCACCAGCATCCCCTCCACCTCCTCCAACCGTTGCTTGACCGGATTGTGTAGAGGTGAGGGCGAATTTTGGTTTCCGCCACCGTGAGTCCTCGCCGGCGCACTGTCCGCGCGGCGGCTCACCGTGGCCAGCTCCCTACGGTCATCCTCCATTCTCACTAGTACATGTTTTGGGTTTCGGGTCAGGTAGAGAAGCCTAGGTGATGACGTTACCGGATGGGATGGCCGGTACACGTCGGAACACCGTCGTGCGCCGCCGCGCCATGGCCGCCGGTGCGGTGCTCACGTGGCCAGCGGCACTTGCTCCACCTCCGTCCTTTTCCGTGGCATGGAGAGGTCCGCCATGTCCTCAGGAAGCCGCAGCACACGTCACTTAGGTCCCTGACCCCCGGAGCTCGCCGGACCACCACCGGGTGCCGCCTCCGAGCCGCGGTCGCCATGGCCGTCGTAGCTAGGGTGGGATAGGTTCAGCAAATCTAGGTTTGGTCGATGCGGGAAGTCGCGGGGAAGCCGTTGGTGCTCCTTTCGTCGCCGGAGGCGCCGTCGTCGGCGAGCTTGAGCTCGCCGGAGTCGCGGCCGTCTTCCCCCTTTCGCTCTCTCTCTGGCCTGCGGGCCCGCACTGTCAGCGTCGCGCGCGCGGGCGGGGCGCCAAGGCAGGCCGCGCGCTGGCTGGGCCGCGCTAGCAAGCCGGGCCGGCCCAGTTTCATTTGGGATTTATTTCATTTCTTGATTTTTGTCACAGTTTTAAGTAAGGTTTGGAAAAATGAAGATCTAGGGTTTTACTTACCCAAAAATTATGAGATAAATTTTGTTAGGATCTACATGATGTGGAGTATTTTAGAAAAATATAAATCTGGTATGTGATGTTTAGTTTTCTGAAGAATTTAATAGATCTTCCAAATGTGTTTTGGAATGCATGCAAATTTGTTAAATTTATAACTTGAGCTGTAGTGTTCCATAAATCATGAAATTTGGTGGGTAGGTTACTCTATGCTAGCCCTAGCTCTGGTAAAAATTTGGGCGTCAGTGCTTAAGTACTTTTCAAGTTATAATGCTATCTTGTTATTTTAAGAAATACTTAAATGAATTTTTGTAATTTTTCTACAAGTGCAATGTTCATATAAATTTTTGGAGAATGTCTTGGTACCCTAGAGTGTCCAAGAAAATTAAGAAATCTGTTGTTTGACACTTTTGACTATGCTTTGTTATTTATACAAAAATCAGCCTTTTTGGCTTGGGAATTTTGTGTAGGAAGTTCCTGTGAATAAATTGAGTTCAAAATTTTACAGTAGTCTCTTTGTGGGTCAGAGAGTCCCCTGTAAATTTTGTAGAATGTTTGGAGTAGTTTACATATATGTTTAAAATTCCACCTAATTAATTAAGTAAAATAAGAAATGGGTTTAAATAAATATTCTAGGTGGGCACACCTTACTTTCTGGTGTTTTTGTGACATTGGTGAACTTGTAGTAGTATTAGTTTGGTCTTAGAGAATGTTTGCCACATCAATAAATGTTTAACCTTTGTAATTTTAGGTTTTCTGGACAGCTAGTAGTAATTCTAAATTTGGCTTTGATAAAATTGGTTGCTAGAAAACTTGTAAATACCAAAGTTGGAATAAACTTGATGAACTAGCTTGTGTCAAAATTTGGAAGCATTTGGCTTAGTAGTTTGAGAGTTACTGTTGTTTAAAGTGGCAGTTCAAAATCTGCTACTCTCTGTTTTGAGAGGACAGATTCTGGAACTTGTGAAGTTTGACATGGAAAACTTAGGAGTTTGGAGTTGAGGTCTGAAAATGAATTGTAGTGCATTTCTTAGGCTTTCCAGATTGTCTTAGATCATATCTTTCGGAATTGTAAATCTCCAGTTGTGATAAAAACAAGTAGTTGCTGTCCAGAATGCTTACTGTGGTGTTTTGCTGATTGATATGGTGTGATATCCTAAGACATGCTACTTTTGTAATTGTTAGGTGTTAGGGCCTTAACTGAGGATGAGCAGCTTTATCTTAGGTTAAGTAGATTAGGTGAGTACTTCTCTACCGGAGAGGAAATTGCACCTACTCTTTTGAAGTGATTTGAATAGAGCGTTAAATTGTTGTAATGCATTTCATTCCGAGCATATTGCATCTTTCATTATGCATTCATGGGATTTATTATGCACTCATGCAATAGGTGTACCGGAGGGGGTGACACTCCTCGAATTCGAGCCTGTAATTCCGGAGGAGAACCAGGAGCAGCAGGAGCCCGAGGATCCAGCAGGCGAAGGAGACGCCGCTGAAGACTTGCCAGAGTGCCCTGACCACCGGCCTTCAACTTTTCTGAAAGGCAAGCCCCGGTGCATGCTGAGCCCATCATTTTATAAATATATCTTGAGTACTTTTAATTGTTTATTGCATTAAGTTCTAGGAGTTATATGAAAACACTTGCTGCATTGTACCTGTCCTTGCCCAGATATCGTACTTAATCCTATTTTAGGTTTAGGCACGTGTCAATGCTTAGCCCTGCTTAGTACGGTAGAAGTCGGGTGATTTCCGGTCATCCGCGAGATGTAGGAAGGAGTCATGAGTGGCTTTATGGCTATCGTGGATGGAACCATGCCTTAAAATGAAATTGAGACCGGGCGGGAGTTCGATAGTACAGCCGCAAGACACTTCACGTCTTGGGTGTGGAGCTATGCCCGTCTGAGTCATTTAAGGACCGATTCGCTGTACGTCCTTGAGTCATGTTAAACGCAGTCTAACACTTAGTTGGCCGGATAAGTCGTTCCGACCGCGAAGTCGAGTAGTATGGTTCAGGCCGGGAATCGAATGGTAGGTTGCATCTTGGAGGAGAGAAAGGATGTGCTTGGGGACATTGGCGTGAGACCAAGGGGGGGTTAGAGTCCCTATCACCTGGCAGAGTGTCGCCCTTGGGGACGTGACATTATTCGGACCCACGATTCCTGAACTGTACAAAAGATGACCTGAGCAGCCCTCGCCAGGCGTGACTCGGTGAGTGTTAGAAATACCCCTCCAGCTGGATAGGAATTCGATTCGAATCACCGTCGCTCCCGGTTAGTGAGCACTTGACTTGAGCAGCGGCAACGTAGATCTCATTAAATGAACTGGTGGTTAAGGGAATGATACAATGTTGCCACAATTCATACCTGCTCTGGATATAATGATGATAATTGTTTGATTACAACCAAGTGCATGTTTAGTACAGGTGCTAAGATAGATGACAGGTAAATGCTAAAAATAACTGCTAGTACAGGCTACAAGAGTTTAAATTACTTATGCCTTTATGCAAAATGTTATGTCAGCTAGCCTCTTGTGTAAGCCTTGCATAATCCTTGGTGTCATCTTATTTCTGGTTTTCGACGGGTAAGTCTAGCTGAGTACATTCCAGTACTCAGGGTTTATTCCCTCCTGTTGTAGATGACATGCTTTATCAGGGATTCTGCAAGACGTGTCTCCACCCTGCGGGTGATGATGACTAGATCAGAAGGGCATGATCGTCTTTATGTACTTTCCTCATGCTTTTGTGGGTTGTTGATCATCCAGACTGGCAGTATTTAAGTAACTAGTGTGTGTGTTATGCTTCCGCTACTTTCAAACTTGGTTTGTAATAATTGCTACTCCGTGGTGTAAACTTATTTCAGAACTACTTGTGAAATGTATCGTATGATGTTGTATGTTGAATGATGCGATCCTGGTTGTAAGCAGTTTGGTTTGAGATCCTTCGTGATTTCGATTGACTACCGGGATTATATGGGCTCAAGTTTGAAAATTTGAGCGCTTCGGTGCTTGTTTTCGTACTTGTGCTCTTATAATTTGGTCGGTTCTGTTACATGGTACACCTAGGTGACAGGGCTCAAGTGCAAGGTCGATTCAGTCTGTTTGGAGATAGTGCTAATCATAACGCAAGATAGGTGCACGATTTGCGCCGAACGGACCACAGGTTCAGAAATCATTTTGGATGCACTCGATGGAACTCCTAGGTGACGTGGGTCATGTGGAATCTCATTTTCACTAGTTCGGAGACAGTGTTAGTGTTGGTGCAAGCTAGGTGCATGGTCTGCGCCAAATGTACCATAGGCTTGGAAATCATTTTGGACGCACCTGATGGTACTCGTAGGTGACGATGCTCAAGTGGAAGCTTGATTTAGTCCGTTTAGATATAGTGCTAATCTTGATGCAAGATAGGTGCATGCTATACGTTGAACGTACCATAGGCTCAGAAATCATTTTGGACGCACCCGCTGGAACTACTTGGTGACTTGGGTCGTGTGGCATCTCGGTCTGGTCCGTTTGGAGACAGTGTTAGTGTTGGTGCAAGACTAGAGCACGATTTGCGCCAAACGTACCATAGGCTTAGAAATCATTTTGGTCGCACTCGATGGTACCCCTAGGTGACAAGGCTCAAGTGGATGCTCGTTTCATTCTGTTTGGAGACAGTGCTAATCTTGATGCAAGATAGGTGCATGATTTGCGCCAAACATACCATAGGCTCTAAAATCATTTTGGATGCACCTGATGGAACTCCTAGGTGACGTGGGTCATGTGGAATATCGTTTTGGTCCGTTTGGAGATAGTGTTGGTGTTAGCGCAAGATAGGTGCTTGGTTTGCGCCAAACGTACCATAGGCTTAGAATAGTTTTGGACGCCTATGAAGGTACTCCTAGGAGATGAAGCTCAAGTGGAAGCTCAATTCAGTCTGTTTGAAGATAGTGCTAATCTTGACGCAAGATGGATGCACGGTTTGTGTCAAACGTACCACAGGCTCAGAAATCAGTTTGGACACACATAATGGTACTCCTAGGTGATGAGGCTCAAGTGGAAGCTCAATTCAGTTTGTTTAGAGATAGTGCTAATTTGACGCAAGACTGGTGCACGGTTTATGCCGAACATACCATAGGCTGAGAAATCATTTTGGACGCACCTGATGGAACTCCTTGGTGATGTGGGTCACGCAGAATCTCGTTTCGATCCATTTGGATACAGTGTTAGTGTCAGTGCTAGATAGGTGCATGGTTTGCGCCAAATGGACCATTGGCTCAGAAATCGTTTTAGACACACCCGATGGTACTCCTAGGTGATGAGGCTCAAGTGGACGCTCGTTTCATTCCATTTGGATATTGTGCTAATCTTGAGGCAAGATAGGAGCACAGTTTGCAAGAAATGTACCATATGCTCAGAATATCATTTTGGACGCACCCGATTGTAGTCCTTGGTGACGAGGCTCAAGTGGAAGCTCGATTTAGTCCGTTCGGAGATAGTGCTAATCTTGACATAGGATAGGTGCATGGTTTGCGCCAAACATACCACAGGCTCAAAAAACCATTTTGGACGCACCTGATGTAACTACTTGGTGACTTGGGTCATGTGGAATCTCGTTTCAGTCTGTTTGGAGACAGTGTTAGTATCGGTGCAAGATAGGTGCATGGTTTGCGCCAAACGTACTATAGGCTCAGTAATCAATTTGGACACACCCGATGTTACTCCTAGGTGACATGGCTCATCTGGAAGCTCGATTCAGTCTGTTTGGAGATAGTGCTAATCTTGACGTAAGATAGGTGCACGGTTTGGGCCGAACATACCATAGGGTCAGAAATCATTTTGGATGCACCCAATTATACTCCTTGGTGACGAGGCTCAAATGGAAGCTCAGTTTAATCCGTTTGGAGAAATGCTAATCTTGCCGCAAGATAGGAGCATGATTTGCGCCGAACATACCATAGGCTGAGAAATCATTTAGGACGCACCTGATAGAACTCCTTGGTGATGTGGGTCATGCGAAATCTCGTTTCAATCCATTTTGATACAATGTTAGTGTCAGTGCAAGATAGGTGCATGGTTTGCGCCAAATGTACCATTGGCTTAGAAATCGTTTTAGACGCACCCGATGGTACTCCTAGGTGACGAGGCTCAAGTGGACGCTCGTTTCATTCCATTTGGATATTGTGCTAATCTTGAGGCAAGATAGGAGCACGGTTTGCAAGAAATGTACCATAGGCTCAGAAAATCATTTTGGATGCACCCAATGGTAGTCTATGGTGATGAGGCTCAAGTGGAAGCTCGAATCAGTCTGTTTGGAGATAGTGCTAATCTTGACACAGGATAGGCGCACGGTTTGCGCAAAACATACCACCGGCTCAAAAATTGTTTTGGACGCACCTGATGTAACTACTAGGTGACTTGGGTCACATGGAATCTTGTTTCAGTTCGTTTGTAGACAGTGTTAGTGTCAGTGCAAGATAGGTGCACAGTTTGCGTCAAACGTACCATAGGCTCAGTAATCATTTTGGACACACCTGATGTTACTCCTAGGTGACAAAGCTCATCTAGAAGCTCGATTCAGTCTGTTTGAAGATAGTGCTAATCTTGATGTAAGATAGGTGCATGGTTTGCGCCGAACATACCATAGGCTCAGAAATCATTTTGGACGTACCCAATAATACTCCTTGGTGACGAGGCTCAAGTGGAAGCTCGATTCTGTCCGTTTGGAGATAATGCTAATCTTGCCGCAAGATAGGAGCACGACTTGCACCGAACGTACCATAGGCTGAGAAATCATTTTGGACGCACATGATGGAACTCATAGGTAACGTGGGTCATGTGGAATCTCATTTCGGTCTGTTTGGAGATAGTGTTAGTGTCAGAGCAAGATAGGTGCATGGTTTGCGGGAAATGTACCATAGGCTCAGAATCATTTTGGACGCCCACGAAAAGTACTCCTAGGTGACAAGGCTCATGTGGAAGTTCGATTCAGTCCATTTGTAGAGAGTGCTAATCTTTACACAAGATGGATGCTCGGTTTGGGTCGAACGTACTGTGGGCTCAGAAATCATTTTGGGTGCAACCGATGGAACTCCCAGGTTACATGGGTCGTGTGGAATCTCATTTTGGTCTGTTTGGAGACAGTGTTGGTGTGGGTGCAAGATAGGTGCACGGTTTGCGCTAGACGTACCACAGGCTTAGAAATCGTTTTGGACGCACCCAATGATACTTCGTCCTGATGAGTCTCAAGTGGAAGCTCGATTCAGTCCGTTTGGAGATAGTGCTAATCTTGACGCAAGATTGGTGCACGATTTGCGCCGAATATACCACAGGCTCATAAATCATTTTGCATGTACCTGATGGTACTCCTAGGTGACGAGGCTCAAGTGGATGCTCGTTTCATTCTGTTTGGAGACAGAGCTTGTAACACCTCAAGTGTTTAGCTCCATAATTGCATTGCATTTGCATGGCATAAGCATAAGCATGCATCATTCATGTTTGTTATTTTATGTGATGCAACACATGTAATTATTCTAGGGTTTGTTTGATTTATTTCATGAAGTATTTGATAGTTGGTGTAACAAAAAGGTAAGGTAGCCAATCATGACCTACAACACCTTAGTTATACTTAGGGTAACATTTGGAACAAGGTTCATGTTGACCAAAATTACAAAATTGCCCTCCAAGAGAAGTTTGACCACCATTTGACCCTAGAAGGCTCTAGTTTGACCAATTAAAAAGTCTAATTTAGAGACCTTGCATGGAAGAGCACCCTTAAGTAAAGTTGTAGAGAATTTCATGAGGAACAAAAGTTCTAATATGGCCATCTCATGAAAATGACCAGAGCAGGCTCAAAAATGGCCCACAAGTCAGTTTGAGTGGGAATCAACACTTAGAAAAATTCTAAGTCTGGAAATTGGACTTTTCAGTTTCACTGTACCTCACTTTAGCAACTTGTAACTCACAAACCAGGCCAAACCAGTCTTAGAGCCAATTGACAAAGTTGTTGTCCACACATAGCTCTACAACATTGTCAATATCACCATCACCTGGTTCTCAATAGTTTAGGAGATATGGTGCCTGGAAAAATGGGTTTCAGTCGGTTAGTTAACTGAAACTCGGTTTCAGATTTCGGGTGCCTCACTTTGGAGCGTTGTATCTCACTAACCAAGCCGAATTGGCTCACGACCCTATTGGCAATGTTGAAGCCCTCACGTAGCTCTACCAATTTGTCAACTACGGTTCTCACTGAGTCAGCCTCGATCACGAGCTATGAGGCGATGAAATCTCCCTGTCAGTCGCTGTGGAACGCCGATGGCCTTGACAGTCATTCAGAAAAGTTCAGAAAAACCGAACTCGGCGCGTGGCCGACCGGGGACAGGAAACCTCCGCCACGTGGCAACACGCGTCGACGCGATGCTCACCTCGGTTGCCCAAAGACGCCACGACGCCCGGAGGCCCTTCCTCGCTGCTCCTTCTTCTGCCTCCGTGTTTCCTTCGCCACCGAGCGCGCGACAACCGGAGGAGCATCAGCGGCCGCCACCGAAAATTCCACCACAGTCAAGCACCACCACCCAATTCCCCGTAGGCACAGTCGCACAGTGAGCTCCTCCACATCGCGGACCACACCGTACGACCGCTTGACCTCAGGTAGAGCTCGCCGAGCTTGCGCCTCCACCGCGGCCGCCATTGGCGTCGCCAAGTTGAGCTCGCGCGTGGCCGTGCTTCTCGGTGCCCTTACCGCCTTCCTTCTCCGGTGTTCTAGGTTCGTCTCGGTGTGCTGGTGCTCACGGGGTAGACCGTTTGGGGGTCGAGCCGCTGCTAGCTCGCCGGAGCCGGCAAGCACGCGGTAGTGGCCGCCATTGCCGCTGCCACCCCCCCTAGCCACGGTCATAGTGTCAATTAGTTATGCCAATCGTTGCGCGAGGTGGTGGTGAACGCGCTGGTACGGTAGCTTCGCCGGAGCTGCCGCCGGCGGCGAGCTATCGCCGTCGCCTTCTTTTCCCCCTCTGCCTCCCTCGCTGACCAGTGGGGTCCCCAGGTCAGGCGCGCGCGCGAGCGGGAGGCCGGTCGCGTGCCGTCGCGTGGGAGCGGGCCGTAGCGCGGGGAGTGGGCCGCGTGGGTCTCCCAGGCCGGCCCGGTAGCAGGGTTTCGATTTTTGTTTTTATTTTCTTTCTATATTTGCCACAGATTTTGGGTAAAGTTAGGAAATGTATATCTAGGGTTTTAATGATCCAAAAATCATGAGATAAATTTTGTTAGGGTCTACATGATGTGTAGTATTTTAGAAAAATATAAATCTGGAATGTGATGTTTAATTTCTAGGAGAATTTAATAGATCCTTTAAATGTGTTTTGGAATGCATGCAAATTTGTTAAATTTATAACTTGAGCTGTATTGTTCCATAAATCATAAAATTTGGTGGGTAGGTTACTCTATGCTAGCCCTAGCTCTGGTAAAAATTTGGGCATCAGTGCTTAAGTAATTTCCAAGTTATAATGCTATCTTGTTATTTTAGGAAATGCTTAAAGGAATTTTAGTAATTTTTCTACATGTGTAATGTTCTCATAAATTTTTGGAGAATGTCTTGGTGTCTTAAAGTGTCTAAGAAAAATATGAAATCTGTTGTTTGACACTTTTCAATAGGGTTTCCTATTTATGCAAAAATCAGCCTTATTAGCTTGGGAATTTTGTGTAGGAAGTTCCTGTGAATAAATTGAGTTCAAAATTTTACAGTAGTCTCTTTGTGGGTCAGAGAGTCCCCTGTAATTTTTGTAGAATTTTAGGAGCAGTTTACACATATGTTTGAAATTCCACTTAATTACTTAAGTAAATTGAGAAATGGGTTTAAATAAATGTTCTAGGTGGGCACACCTTACTTTCTGGTGTCTTTGTGATATTTGTGAACTTGTAGTAGCATTAGTTTGGTTTTAGAGAATGTTTGCTACATCAATAAATATTTAACCTTTGTAATTTTAGGTTTTCTGGACAGCTAAGTAGTAATTCTAAATTTGGCTTTGATAAAATTGGTTGCTGGACAACTTGTAAATACCAAAGTTGGAGTAAACTTGATGAACTAGCTTGTGTCAAAATTTGGAAGCATTTGGCTTAGTAGTTTGAGAGTTACTGTTGTTTAAAGTGGCAGTTCAAAATCTGCTACTCTCTGTTTTGAGAGGACAGATTCTGGAACTTGTGAAGTTTGACATGGAAAACTTAGGAGTTTGGAGTTGAGGTCTGAAAATGAATTGTAGTGCATTTCTTAGGCTTTCCAGATTGTCTTAAATCATATCTTTTGGAATTGTAAATCTCTAGTTGTGATAAAAACAAGTAGCTGCTGTCCAGAATGCTTACTGTGGTGTTTTGCTGATTGATATGGTGTGATATCCTAAGACATGCTACTTTTGTAATTGTTAGGTGTTAGGGCCTTAACTGAGGATGAGCAGCTATATCTTAGGTTGGGTAGAGTAGGTAAGTACTTCTCCACCGGAGAAGAGATTTGCACGTACTAATAAAATAACTTGAATAGAGTATTTTATTTCTGTAATGCATTTCATTCCGAGCATGTTGCACCCATTTATGCATCCATTGTATTTATTGTGCATTCATGCAATAGGTGTACCGGAGGGGGTGATACTCCTCGAATTCGAGCCTGTAATTCCGGAGGAGGACCAGAAGCAGCAGGAGCCCGAGGATCCAGCAGGCGAAGGAGTGCCCGCAGACGACCTTCCTGAGTGCCCTGATCACCGCCCTTCGACCTTTCTGAAAGGCAAGCCCCGGTGCATGCTGAACCTACTGATTTATAAATCAATCTTGAGTACTTTTAATTGTTTACTGCATTAAGTTGTAGGAGTTATATGAAAACACTTGTTGCATTATACCTGTCCTTGTCCAGATATCGTACTTAATCCTATTTTAGGTTTAGGCACGTGTCAATGCTTAGCCCTGCTTAGTACGGTAGAAGTCGGGTGATTTCCGGTCATCCGCGAGATGTAGGAAGGAGTCACGAGTGGCTCTATGGCTATCGTGAACGGAACCATGCTTAAAAATGAAATTGAGACCGGGCGGGAGTTCGATAGTACAGCCGCAAGACACTTCACGTCTTGGGTGTGGAGCTATGCCCGTCTAAGTCGTTTAAGGACCGATTCGCTGTACGTCCTTGAGTCATGTTGAACGCAGTCTAACACTTAGTTGGCCGGATAACCCGTTCCGACCGCGAAGCCGAGTAATGTGATTCAGGCCGGGAATCGAATGGTAGGTTGCTTCTTGGAGGAGAGAAAGGATGTGCTTGGGGACATTGGCGTGAGACCAAGGGGGGGTTAGAGTCCCTATCACCTGGCAGAGTGTCGCCCTTGGGGTCGCGACATTATTCGAACCCGCGATTCCTGAATCATATGAAACGGTGGCTTGTGCGACCCCGGCAGGGGCCTGCGCGGTGAGTGTTAGAAATACCCCTCCAGCTGGATAGGAATTCGATTCGAATCGCCGTCGCTCCCGGTTAGTGAGCACTTGACTTGAGCAGCGGCAACGTAGATCTCATTAAATAAACTGGTGGTTAAGGGAATGATACAATGTTGCCACAATTCATACCTGCTCTGGATATAATGATGATAATTGTTTGATTACAACCAAGTGCATGTTTAGTACAGGTGCTAAGATAGATGACAGGTAAATGCTAAAAATAACTACTAGTACAGGCTACAAGAGTTTAAATTACTTATGCCTTTATGCAAAATGTTATGTTAGCTAGCCTCTTGTGTAAGCCTTGCATAATCCTTGGTGTCATCTTATTTCTGGTTTTCGACGGGTAAGTCTAGCTGAGTACATTCCAGTACTCAGGGTTTATTCCCTCCTGTTGTAGATGACATGCTTTATCAGGGATTCTGCAAGACGTGTCTCCACCCTGCGGGTGATGATGACTAGATCACCAGGGCGTGATCATCTTATGTACTTTCCTCATGCTTTTGCGGGATGACGATCTTTCAGACTGGCAGTATTTAATTAACTAGTGTGTGTGTTATGCTTCCGCTACTTTCAAACTTGGTTTGTAATAATTGCGACTCCGTGGTGTAAACTTATTTCAGAACTACTTGTGAAATGTATCGTATGATGTTGTATGTTGAATGATGCGATCCTGGTTGTAAGCAGTTTGGTTTGAAATCCTTCGTGATTTCGATTGACTACCGGGATTATATGGGCTCAAGTTTGAAAATTTGAGCGCTTCGGTGCTTGTTTTCGTACTTGTGCTCTTATAATTTGGTCGGTTCTGTTACAGCTGGTACCGGAGCATAATTCAACATTAAACACATCTTACGAGTAATTAAAAACAAAAGTATTTGTTTGTGAAAAGGGTTAAACTCAAAAAAATTATTTTATAGGTATGCCAGTGATCACATCCCTTAGCCCAAATAAGGACTCTTAGGTGGCTTGTTATAAAGACTAACTTGGGGGCCTTGTTTGTTTTTATTTCGTCGTCCATACGGCGTGATATTGTATGGATGCCATCCACTTGGGTGGTAATGTATGGATCAATTGCCTCGACGCTCTGGTAAGTGTGAGTTGTGAGAGCATGATCGTCCAACCGGCGATCTAGGGGAGAGTAGTTCTGGTGACTTGCATACTTACATGTTTAAACCATGTAATTACGTAAGCACTTAATTGTGGGAACCTTTATATCGGGTAGCTTTGATACTGAAGTATATACATCTGGGGATGTGTATATAGAAAGTATTTAAATTACTGCTTTCTTATGTGCTTATAATGGGAAACTGTTGGGCTGAAATGAGGTTTTCTGCAGGTACACTAACAGCGTAACGAGTAGACCGATAGTTTCGCTTATATGAGAGAACGTATGTATGCCACCGCCTAGCGTTAGAACTTTAGGTTTCTACTAAGGTGAGAGGACGTACGGAACGTGCATGCATCATGTTTAATTATATCATACATATCATTTACTCCCTCCTTAAAAATTTCTGTACTCCCGACTAAAGTAAATTTCGTATCCCCTAAATGATCCTCACTTTAAGTCGTATCTTATCTTGTTGCTACAGATGACACGTACCAAGAGGACCGCTCGTAAGTCCATTGGGGGCAGGGCACCGCGTCACCAGCTCGCTCCACGTGAGCCCTGCCCTGAGCCTACTGAGGTGGAAAGGCTGAGGGCAGAGCTGGCAGAGGTGACTGCTGCTAGGGATGCAGCACGGCAACAACTGGGACAAGTGATTCATGATCGTGATCAAGAAACGCTTGCAGTCCAGAGGTTGACAGTGGCAAACCGCAACTGTCAACGCATGTTGGTCCGTGTGATGGAACAGAGGGATGAAGCCTGGCACGAGGAGAACGTTCTGAGAGCTCGCCAGTTTGAGCTCGAGCAACAGTTAGAAAATGCTGAAGAATACAATGACAACCTTCATGAAGAAGTGCACCGCCTGAATAACCAGCTTAATCCTCTGCTACCTAGAAACAACAATGTAGATGAAGACATGGGTTCGGGAATCTTCATGGCTGAGGATGATGATGAAGTGGAGGTTGATGGACCACAGGATGCCCCACCTGCAGAAGCACCAGAGGAAGAGCCAGAAGAAGAAGAAGACGAGGAGTTAGAGCCTGTCAGTGATGAGGACGGCGGGGAGATCCATGACACCGACTCGGAGGATGATGCTTAGAGTAGTCATCACGTGCCTTTAATGTTAGGATCGTCTTTTGTGCCCTCCCTGTGAAGGAGTGAGGCCTTGTAATAACTTGACTTTGGGATGTAAGGCTGAACCGTATGTTTCCTGAATGTAGTTTGAACTTGTTAATTTCGATCACAACTTGATGTCTTATTATGTTGCGTTCGATGATGGTGTCACGATTAGCACCCTTCGGTGCCACGACGAAACCGAGGGCCTCCTATGGCGCGCGACATAAGGCTGTGCTGCTTGGCACGCGCAGGTATCGAGGTGGCTAGTCATGATCCACCATGGAACTCTTCATTGAGAAGTCTCTTTATGGTCAGTTTGAAGTAGCCTTTCACAGTCAACTAAAAATCTTGAGATCGAATCCGAGTACCGTGCAAAAGGTCAAAAATCACGTAGATAGCAACGCAAACGGTCCGGTAACCGTGTGCTCCCTGTGAGTGAGCTTTTATCAAAGAGCATCTTGTTGGATTACCAAGTATGATCTCGTCAAACGATGCGCTAGAATGGATTGTGTGGTTGTGGTGAATTATTGTGCCTTAATTATTATGAGAAATCTATTCATGCAGTCAGATTGACATTTCGCAGTAATTCATCTACAAAATTCCCACATCGTCAGTGCTCATTGGCTATGCATTTTTGCAGATGTCGTACAATCTACGTCGGGGTCGTGGAAATGAGGAGGAACAGCCACCCCCTCCGCCACCACCTACTCCGGCCGAGTTGATGCAGACAGTGGTCGAAGGGCAGCGCATGTTGGCGGAAGCTATGCGCCAGCTGGCTAACCGGGAGGCTCGTCCTGGCCGCCAGGGCCCAGAGCCAAATTAGTACAGTGATTTCAAGGACTTTCTGGATACAAAGCCCCCGCTCTTCAAGGAAGCGGAAGAACCACTGCAGGCTGACGAGTGGTTGAATACCATTGAACAAAAGTTTCGTCTGCTACGCCTAACTGATGAGCTGAAAACTGAGTATGCTTCCCATCAGTTGCATGGTCCGGCGGGAATTTGGTGGAGCCACTATCGTTCCACACTACCTGCCAATGTCCCGATTGCTTGGGATCAGTTTAAGGCGGCATTCCGAGGAAATTATATCCCTCCCGGTCTTATGGCAATCAAGCACACAGAGTTTATGAGGCTGTCGCAAGGAAACAAAAGCCTGACTGAATACTTGCAGTCCTTCAACAACCTGGCAAGGTATGCCACTGAGTTTGTGGATACCGATGCCAAAAAGATTGCTAGCTTCAAAAGGGGCCTCGGCCCAAAACTGATGAAAACTATGGGTACTAGCAAATGTACTACTTTCAATGATTTCATCAGCGATGCTCTAACTCAAGAGAACAACAATGCTATCTATTCTGCCTCTAAGAGCCGCAAAAGGGCCATTGAGGCGAGTGCTTCACAGTCTCGAGCTCCAGCTGCCCCGAGGGCTCCTCCTCGCCCTCCTGCCACAAATGCTAAGTTCCGTCCTCCACAAAAGAAGGTGCCAATGAAAACTGGGTTTCGTAAGGCATATACAGTGGCTCTGCCAAAGAGTAATGCGGGCCAAGGCAGCTCCAGTGTTCCCCCTAGCAACATGCCTTGCTGGAACTGTAACAAGCCAGGCCATTGGTCCAGGAACTGCCCGTACCCTAAGAAAAATATCAACCAAGGTAGTCGTCAGGGACACGCCCATTATAACAGCATTGAGGAAATCCCATCTGGTGAGGTGGTCACCGCTGGTAAGTTTCTAGTTGACCAACACCCCGCAGTGGTACTTTTTGATTCAGGTGCTTCGCATTCCTTTATCAGTCCTAAGTTTGCATCAGAGTTTGCACACAAATTGCATACTGTTGAAGGTGGGGTTATTGTATTAGCGCAGCAAGTGGGAATATTTCCACAAATAAAGTAGTGGGGAATCTTGAGCTTGAGATAGAAGGGCGAAAGTACTCGCTTGCCTTAGTGGTTTTGCCGGGTTTAGGCATAGATGTTATTCTGGGCATGAATTGGATGAGTCAGAATGGGGTACTCATTGATACATCCACTCGGGTAGTTATGCTCAGAGACCCTACAGATCAAAAGGGTTTTCTGGTACAACTTCCTAGAAAAGTTGATTTGTCGGGGGAAGTTCATGCTATTCAAGCAAAGGCGTTGGCCGAAATTCCAGTGGTAAAAGAGTTTCCGGACGTTTTTCCCGATGATTTGTCGGGGCTCCCTCCGGATCAGGATGTGGAGTTTAAAATTGAGTTGTTGCCTGGCACGGCGCCCATCTCTAGGAGACCCTATAGGATGCCTCCGAATGAACTCGCTGAACTTAAGGTGCAATTGAATGAACTTTTGAAAAAGGGGTTGATTCGTCCTAGTTCGTCTCCGTGGGGATGTCCGGCTATCTTTGTAAAGAAGAAGGATCAGTCGTTGCGGATGTGCGTAGATTATAGACCTCTCAATGCAGTCATTGTCAAAAATAAGTACCCTCTACCGCGAATCGACATCTTGTTCGATCAGTTGTCTAAAGCTAAAGTTTTCTCCAAGATCGATCTAAGATCGGGCTACCATCAAATTAAAATTCGCCCGGAAGATGTTCCAAAGACAGCCTTTTCTACCAGATACGGTCTTTATGAGTATCTTGTTATGTCTTTCGGCTTGACAAATGCCCCCGCACACTTCATGTACTTGATGAATTCGGTGTTTATGCCTGAATTGGACAAGTTTGTGGTGGTATTTATTAATGACATCCTGGTATACTCTGTGAATGAGGAGGATCACGCTGAACATCTGCGTATAGTCCTCACAAGACTGCGTGAACATCAACTATATGCAAAGTTCAGTAAGTGCGAATTCTGGCTTCGTGAAGTACCTTTTCTTGGGCATGTGTTGTCCGATGGAGGAATTATGGTGGACCCCGCCAAGGTACAGGAAGTACTGAACTGGAAGGCTCCTATCTCGGTTCACGAGGTCCGAAGTTTTCTTGGTTTGGCTGGCTATTATCGTCGCTTCATCCCGGATTTCTCCAAAATAGCCAAGCCAATGACTCGGTTGCTGCAAAAAGACACCAGGTTTGTCTGGACTCCTGAGTGTGATGCGGCTTTTCACCAACTGCGAACCCTCCTAACCTCAGCTCCGGTTTTGGCACAACCGGATATCGAGAAACCATTTGATGTTTATTGTGATGCCTCAGGCATAGGTTTGGGAGGTGTGTTGATGCAGGAAGGTCGAGTAATTGCATATACTTCTCGACAACTTCGGAAGCATGAGGTGAATTATCCAACGCATGACTTAGAACTGGCTGCAGTTGTTCATGCTTTGAAAGTATGGCGGCATTATCTGTTGGGAAATGTCTGCAATATCTACACCGATCATAAAAGCCTCAAATACATCTTCACCCAACCCGAGTTGAATATGCGTCAAAGAAGATGGCTCGAGTTGATTAAAGATTATAACCTTCAAGTGCACTATCATCCAGGAAAGGCAAATGTAGTTGCGGATGCTTTAAGCCGTAAGTCTCATTGTCATTCCTTAGTTGAAACTGATTTTCATCGATCTCGCCTTCTACATCCAGCAGTCTTGTACAACATCACTGTCAGTTGTACTCTCAAAAGCAGAATTATTGAGCTCCAAAAGACTGACACTGGTATATTCCACATCAAACGTAAGATAAAAGAGCAAGAAACTATACAGTTCAGGATAGATGAAGAGGGTGTACTATGGTTCAAGGATAGGTTAGTTGTGCCTAAGGACCGAGAGCTTCGAAATGATATTATGTCTGAAGCACACTCCTCTAAGTTGTCCATCCATCCTGGCAGCAATAAGATGTATTATGATTTGAAACCACTTTATTGGTGGACCAAGATGCGGAAAGAGATAGCTGCATATGTTGCTAGATGTGACACCTGTTGCAGAGTTAAAGCTGTGCACATGAAAGCTGGGCTACTTCAGCCACTTTCCATTCCAGGCTGGAAATGGGAAGAGATAAGTATGGATTTCATTGTCGGACTTCCTCCTACTGTCAAAAATCATAACTCTATTTGGGTAATTGTTGATCGTTTGACCAAATCAGCTCACTTCATCCCAGTGAGAGTGGACTATCGTCCCACTGACTATGCTGAGTTGTACTTCAATCAGATAGTCCGGCTTCATGGGATACCTCGTACTATCATATCTGACCGTGGTCCCCAGTTCACTGCTCGCTTTTGGGAGCACTTGCATCACCTTCTGGGAACCAAGTTAGTGAGAAGCTCTGCTTATCACCCCCAGACATCGGGTCAGACAGAACGAGTTAACCAAATCTTGGAAGATCTGTTGCGAGCATGCGTCATTTCATCTAAGGGTTCTTGGGAAAAATGGTTACCTTTAGCCGAATTCTCGTACAATAACAGTTATCAAGAGAGTATTAAGATGGCTCCATTCGAAGCTTTGTACGGTCGTAGGTGTAGAACCCCACTAAATTGGATAGAATCTGGTGAGAGAAGATTTTATGGTATTGCTTTTGTTGAGGAAGCTGAGGAACAAGTCCGTACCATCCAAAAACATATGGCTGCCGCCCAAGCTAGATAGAAAAGCTATGCGGATCGTCGTAGAAAACCACTCGAGTTTGAAGTTGGAGACTTCGTGTATTTGAAAGTTTCTCCAATGAAAAGTGTCCAACGTTTTGGTGTTAAGCGGAAACTTGCGCCAAGATACGTGGGTCCTTTTCAAATCATAGGCAAGAGTGGAGCTGTTGCGTACAAAATTCAGTTACCTCCAGAAATGAGTGCCATATTCAACGTCTTCCATGTATCTCAGCTTAAAAAGTGTCTTCGAGTTCCTGAGGAACAAGTTCCTTTAGGTGATATCAGGCTGGAATCCGACCTAACCTATGAAGAAAAGCCAGTCCGAGTGATCGATACTCAGGAACGAGTAACTAGAAGTAAAGTGGTTAAGTGGTACAAAGTGATGTGGAGTAATCAGGGAAGTGAGAGTGATGCTACGTGGGAACGGGAGGACTATTTGCGGGATGGTTATAAGGAATTCTATGAAAAATGGTACGCTTTCCAAATCTCGGGACGAGATTTTTATAAGGGGGGAGGGCTGTAACACCTCAAGTGTTTAGCTCCATAATTACATTGCATTTGCATGGCATAAGCATAAGCATGCATCATTCATGTTTGTTATTTTATGTGATGCAACACATGTAATTATTCTAGGGTTTGTTTGATTTATTTCATGAAGTATTTGATAGTTGGTGTAACAAAAAGGTAAGGTAGCCAATCATGACCTACAACACCTTAGTTATACTTAGGGTAACATTTGGAACAAGGTTCATGTTGACCAAAATTACAAAATTGCCCTCCAAGAGAAGTTTGACCACCATTTGACCCTAGAAGGCTCTAGTTTGACCAATTAAAAAGTCTAATTTAGAGACCTTGTATGGAAGAGCACCCTTAAGTAAAGTTGTAGAGAATTTCATGAGGAACAAAAGTTCTAATATGGCCATCTCATGAAAATGACCAGAGCAGGCTCAAAAATGGCCCACAAGTCAGTTTGAGTGGGAATCAACACTTAGAAAAATTCTAAGTGTGGAAATTGGACTTTTCAGTTTCACTGTACCTCACTTTAGCAACTTGTAACTCACAAACCAGGCCAAACCAGTCTTAGAGCCAATTGACAAAGTTGTTGTCCACACATAGCTCTACAACATTGTCAATATCACCATCACCTGGTTCTCAATAGTTTAGGAGATATGGTGCCTGGAAAAATGGGTTTCAGTCGGTTAGTTAACTGAAACTCGGTTTCAGATTTCGGGTGCCTCACTTTGGAGCGTTGTATCTCACTAACCAAGCCGAATTGGCTCACGACCCTATTGGCAATGTTGAAGCCCTCACGTAGCTCTACCAATTTGTCAACTACGGTTCTCACCGAGTCAGCCTCGATCACGAGCTATGAGGCGATGAAATCTCCCTGTCAGTCGCTGTGGAACGCCGATGGCCTTGACAGTCATTCAGAAAAGTTCAGAAAAACCGAACTCGGCGCGTGGCCGACCGGGGACAGGAAACCTCCGCCGCGTGGCAACACGCGTCGACGCGATGCTCACCTCGGTTGCCCAAAGACGCCACGACGCCCGGAGGCCCTTCCTCGCTGCTCCTTCTTCTGCCTCCGTGTTTCCTTCGCCACCGAGCGCGCGGCAACCGGAGGAGCATCAGCGGCCGCCACCGAAAATTCCACCACAGTCAAGCACCACCACCCAATTCCCCGTAGGCACAGTCGCACAGTGAGCTCCTCCACATCGCGGACCACACCGTACGACCGCTTGACCTCAGGTAGAGCTCGCCGAGCTTGCGCCTCCACCGCGGCCGCCATTGGCGTCGCCAAGTTGAGCTCGCGCGTGGCCGTGCTTCTCGGTGCCCTTACCGCCTTCCTTCTCCGGTGTTCTAGGTTCGTCTCGGTGTGCTGGTGCTCACGGGGTAGACCGTTTGGGGGTCGAGCCGCTGCTAGCTCGCCGGAGCCGGCAAGCACGCGGTCGTGGCCGCCATTGCCGCTGCCACCCCCCTAGCCACGGTCATAGTGTCAATTAGTTATGCCAATCGTTGCGCGAGGTGGTGGTGAACGCGCTGGTACGGTAGCTTCGCCGGAGCTGCCGCCGGCGGCGAGCTATCGCCGTCGCCTTCTTTTCCCCCTCTGCCTCCCTCGCTGACCAGTGGGGTCCCCAGGTCAGGCGCGCGCGCGAGCGGGAGGCCGGTCGCGTGCCGTCGCGTGGGAGCGGGCCGTAGCGCGGGGAGTGGGCCGCGTGGGTCTCCCAGGCCGGCCCGGTAGCAGGGTTTCGATTTTCGTTTTTATTTTCTTTCTATATTTGCCACAGATTTTGGGTAAAGTTAGGAAATGTATATCTAGGGTTTTAATGATCCAAAAATCATGAGATAAATTTTGTTAGGGTCTACATGATGTGTAGTATTTTAGAAAAATATAAATCTGGAATGTGATGTTTAATTTCTAGGAGAATTTAATAGATCCTTTAAATGTGTTTTGGAATGCATGCAAATTTGTTAAATTTATAACTTGAGCTGTATTGTTCCATAAATCATAAAATTTGGTGGGTAGGTTACTCTATGCTAGCCCTAGCTCTGGTAAAAATTTGGGCATCAGTGCTTAAGTAATTTCCAAGTTATAATGCTATCTTGTTATTTTAGGAAATGCTTAAAGGAATTTTAGTAATTTTTCTACATGTGTAATGTTCTCATAAATTTTTGGAGAATGTCTTGGTGTCTTAAAGTGTCTAAGAAAAATATGAAATCTGTTGTTTGACACTTTTCAATAGGGTTTCCTATTTATGCAAAAATCAGCCTTATTAGCTTGGGAATTTTGTGTAGGAAGTTCCTGTGAATAAATTGAGTTCAAAATTTTACAGTAGTCTCTTTGTGGGTCAGAGAGTCCCCTGTAATTTTTGTAGAATTTTAGGAGCAGTTTACACATATGTTTGAAATTCCACTTAATTACTTAAGTAAATTGAGAAATGGGTTTAAATAAATGTTCTAGGTGGGCACACCTTACTTTCTGGTGTCTTTGTGATATTTGTGAACTTGTAGTAGCATTAGTTTGGTTTTAGAGAATGTTTGCTACATCAATAAATATTTAACCTTTGTAATTTTAGGTTTTCTGGACAGCTAAGTAGTAATTCTAAATTTGGCTTTGATAAAATTGGTTGCTGGACAACTTGTAAATACCAAAATTGGAGTAAACTTGATGAACTAGCTTGTGTCAAAATTTGGAACCATTTGGCTTAGTAGTTTGAGAGTTACTGTTGTTTAAAGTGGCAGTTCAAAATCTGCTACTCTCTGTTTTGAGAGGACAGATTCTGGAACTTGTGAAGTTTGACATGGAAAACTTAGGAGTTTGGAGTTGAGGTCTGAAAATGAATTGTAGTGCATTTCTTAGGCTTTCCAGATTGTCTTAAATCATATCTTTTGGAATTGTAAATCTCCAGTTGTGATAAAAACAAGTAGCTGCTGTCCAGAATGCTTACTGTGGTGTTTTGCTGATTGATATGGTGTGATATCCTAAGACATGCTACTTTTGTAATTGTTAGGTGTTAGGGCCTTAACTGAGGATGAGCAGCTATATCTTAGGTTGGGTAGAGTAGGTAAGTACTTCTCCACCGGAGAAGAGATTTGCACGTACTAATAAAATAACTTGAATAGAGTATTTTATTTCTGTAATGCATTTCATTCCGAGCATGTTGCACCCATTTATGCATCCATTGTATTTATTGTGCATTCATGCAATAGGTGTACCGGAGGGGGTGACACTCCTCGAATTCGAGCCTGTAATTCCGGAGGAGGACCAGAAGCAGCAGGAGCCCGAGGATCCAGCAGGCGAAGGAGTGCCCGCAGACGACCTTCCTGAGTGCCCTGATCACCGCCCTTCGACCTTTCTGAAAGGCAAGCCCCGGTGCATGCTGAACCTACTGATTTATAAATCAATCTTGAGTACTTTTAATTGTTTACTGCATTAAGTTGTAGGAGTTATATGAAAACACTTTTTTGCATTATACCTGTCCTTGTCCAGATATCGTACTTAATCCTATTTTAGGTTTAGGCACGTGTCAATGCTTAGCCCTGCTTAGTACGGTAGAAGTCGGGTGATTTCCGGTCATCCGCGAGATGTAGGAAGGAGTCACGAGTGGCTCTATGGCTATCGTGAACGGAACCATGCTTAAAAATGAAATTGAGACCGGGCGGGAGTTCGATAGTACAGCCGCAAGACACTTCACGTCTTGGGTGTGGAGCTATGCCCGTCTGAGTCGTTTAAGGACCGATTCGCTGTACGTCCTTGAGTCATGTTGAACGCAGTCTAACACTTAGTTGGCCGGATAACCCGTTCCGACCGCGAAGCCGAGTAATGTGATTCAGGCAGGGAATCGAATGGTAGGTTGCTTCTTGGAGGAGAGAAAGGATGTGCTTGGGGACATTGGCGTGAGACCAAGGGGGGGTTAGAGTCCCTATCACCTGGCAGAGTGTCGCCCCTGGGGTCGCGACATTATTCGGACCCGCGATTCCTGAATCATATGAAACGGTGGCTTGTGCGACCCCGGCAGGGGCCTGCGCGGTGAGTGTTAGAAATACCCCTCCAGCTGGATAGGAATTCGATTCGAATCGCCGTCGCTCCCGGTTAGTGAGCACTTGACTTGAGCAGCGGCAACGTAGATCTCATTAAATAAACTGGTGGTTAAGGGAATGATACAATGTTGCCACAATTCATACCTGCTCTGGATATAATGATGATAATTGTTTGATTACAACCAAGTGCATGTTTAGTACAGGTGCTAAGATAGATGACAGGTAAATGCTAAAAATAACTGCTAGTACAGGCTACAAGAGTTTAAATTACTTATGCCTTTATGCAAAATGTTATGTCAGCTAGCCTCTTGTGTAATCCTTGCATAATCCTTGGTGTCATCTTATTTCTGGTTTTCGACGGGTAAGTCTAGCTGAGTACATTCCAGTACTCAGGGTTTATTCCCTCCTGTTGCAGATGACATGCTTTATCAGGGATTCTGCAAGACGTGTCTCCACCCTGCGGGTGATGATGACTAGATCACCAGGGCGTGATCATCTTATGTACTTTCCTCATGCTTTTGCGGGATGACGATCTTTCAGACTGGCAGTATTTAATTAACTAGTGTGTGTGTTATGCTTCCGCTACTTTCAAACTTGGTTTGTAATAATTGCGACTCCGTGGTGTAAACTTATTTCAGAACTACTTGTGAAATGTATCGTATGATGTTGTATGTTGAATGATGCGATCCTGGTTGTAAGCAGTTTGGTTTGAAATCCTTCGTGATTTCGATTGACTACCGGGATTATATGGGCTCAAGTTTGAAAATTTGAGCGCTTCGGTGCTTGTTTTCGTACTTGTGCTCTTATAATTTGGTCGGTTCTGTTACAGAGCTAATCCTGAGAAAAGATAGGTGCACGGTTTGTGACAAACTTACCATAGGCTCAAAAATTGTTTTAGACGGACCCGATGGTACACCTAGGTGACAGTGCTCAAGTGGAAGCTTGATTCAGTCCGTTTGGAGATAGTGCTAATCTTGACGCAAGATAGGTGTACGATTTGCGCTGAACGTACCACATGCTCAGAAATTGGTTTGGACGCACCCGAAGGAACTACTAGGTGACGTGGGTCATGTGGAATCTCGTTTTGGCTTGTTTGGAGATAGTATTAGCATCGGTTGAAGATATGTGCATGGCTTGCGCCAAACATACCATAGGCTTTGAAGTCATTTTAGACGCACCCGATGGTACTTCTAGGTGATGAGGCTCCAGTGGAAGCTCGATTTAGTCTGTTTGGAGATAGTGCTAATCTTGACACAAGATAGGTGCACGATCTGTGGAACATACCATAGACTTAGAAATAGTTTTGGATGCACCTGATGGAACTCCTTGGTGACGTGGTTCATATGGAATACCGTTTCGGTCCATTTGGTTACAGTGTTAGTGTAGGTGCAAGATAGGTGCATGGTTTGAGCCAAACGTACCACATGCTCAGAAATCATTTTCGATGAACCTGATGGTACTCCCAGGTGATGAGGCTCAAATGAAAGCTCGATTCAGTCCGTTTGGAGATTGTGCTAATCTTGTCGCAAGATAGGTGCGCGGTTTGCACCGAACGTACCATAGGCTCAGAAATCATTTTAGACGCACCTGATGTTACTCTTAGGTGACGTGGATCATGTGGAATCTCATTTTGGTCTGTTTCGAGATAGTGTTAGTGTCACTACAAGATACGTGCATGGTTTGTGTAACACCCCAAGTGTTAGGCTTACAGTTGGCACTTCCATTGTATGAGCCTAAGCATCATTTGTTCATATATGAGCATATAACATATGTGATGCACTAGTGCAACATGTGAAACATGCCTATATAGAATGTGCTTTGAAACATCTTCAACATCTCTTTGAAACATATGCAACATACTCTTGTTAATTATGTTTCAATGTGTGTATGTAGATGCTCATGCTTGGATGGTGTTATTGCAATATCTCCATGTGTCTCACATCACTCTCTATCTATAGTGACTCCTGAAAAAGTTTCATGAAGTTTGGAATCAAAAAGTCACATGAAATGATAAGTTCCATTCCTATTAGAACTTGCACCATTAAGTTAATGGATTTATAGACCATCAACTAAACCTTGAAAACTTGTCCAAATTACTCTAGATGAACTCTACAACAAAAGTCATGAAGGGTTCATGTTGAGCAAATGTCAAGAAAATGCCCCGATTGGCCTAAAACCCTAGTTTAGGCCTTATCGAGTTGTTACTTTTACCAAAGTGAAAGTTTGACTCCTATACCAGTTGTGAGGTTTGACCTTAAACAAAAGTTGTAGTTCGTCTTGTGTAGAACAAACTTTGTTTAATGGTCAAGAGCCAGTTTGGCTTCTAGCTTGGTCAAATAGAGCTCACAAGATTGAATAAGTTGCTGTTTTTGGAAGATCAGAAATTTTTCTAAGTCCTTGAGTGGCAGCAATAAGTTGACATGTTTGGTAATCTTTATCTCCCTAACCATGCGAACCAGTCCATGAACCTTTAATAAAAGATGAAGTTTAGTTTGTGTTCTACAAACTTTGTTGAAGAGCCCAAGCCTGAATCCATCTCTAAGCTGGTCAAACTGTGGGTTGAAGGTTGTATATAGCTGCTGTTCTCAGCACTCCAAAGATTCCTGGTCACCATGTTGACATCCGACGTTCTCCTAATTTTGTTAAGTAACTTGAGTAGGTCCAAATGTAAAAGTTGGAGCTTACATGATGGGAAAGAGCATACAAGAAGATGGCACCAGTTGCATTTCATTTCAACCATCAATTTGATTAGTTGCTCATTGCTATCAAATCACTGACATTAGCAAATTTGGAGCCAATTATCTCCTAAACCAGAACCCTAATGACTGAAGTGTCTTAATAAAAATCATAGAGCATCATGTGGGCTTCGAACTTCATTTTGGACCCAAGACCCAGTTCGGCCTTGAACGAGCCCAAACGGTGTCTCACCTTGGCCACCTTGCTGCCTGCCACGTAGTCGACGAAATGCCTCCAAGGCCAACGCGTGCCCAGTGCGTGGCCGTCATGCACAGAGTGCGCCCGCCATTGCTACCGCGTGCGCTACTCGCTACCGCGTGTTCCGCGCCTGGGTCACTAGGAGGGGCCAAGGCCGAGCTCCCCATCTCCTCCTTGCCCTCTCCTCATTCCTCTGCCTCTCCCTATGCTCGCCTGGCCACGCACAGCCATGGCTGCCATGGTTGGCTCCTGTGCAGGAGTGTCGCTGCCGCTGCAGGCACTGCTCTACCCATTCTCCACTCGAGCTGACCACGCCAGTGCATTCCTTGCACCTCGCTGCACCTCTTGGGTTCCTCGTCGGGCTGGCTCCGCTTCCGCAGCTAGCTGCCGCCGAAGCGCCGGCCGTCGGGTCATCGATCACCGTGGCTAAACCTCCTCGGGTCGCCGCGAGGTGAGCCACCACCTTCCCATGGTTGCACGTGAAGCCATGTTGCTCCACCTCCCCATCCCCACCGCCGACGGTGACCTCACCGGCCGGAATCGGCTCGGCCCTCCTCCCCTATTTTTGCCAACCGAGCAGAGCTCAGGCAACCCCTGACCACACCTAGGCAGGCCATGAACCACTGTGGGTGTAGGCAGGTATGCCGGGGCCTAGGCCCGTCGTGGCCCTCGACCACCGCCGTCGGCGGTCGGCCGGCGAAACCGGCCCAGCGGTCACCCCTCTTCCCTGCTCTATCGTCCACAGGAAGGGGACGATCTCCCCTCTCTCTGTCTTTCTCGGTGAGAATGACAGGTGGGCAGCGGGTCCCGCATGCCAGTTTAAGTAGTAGCCGGTTTGGGTACTTTATCGGGTAGACCTAGCATTTAGTAGGGTAAGTGGAATTCTATTTTTGAATTTCAAGATTTCATGTTAATCTTTGAAAATCCATATCTCCTACTAGGAAAGTCCAAAAATGTCAAATGTGGAATTTTTGGAAACCTTGGGAAAATCCCTATGTAGTAGAGTCATAAAATGTTAGGTGTTTGTAGGTGTTTTCTGATGTATTTATTCAAGCTTTAAAAGTGCTCCTAAAAATGCTTATAACTTGACCAGAGGCATATTTAGAGTTTGGGAAGTCCAAAAATAGTGATTCTTGTTTTGTTAATCTTATGATGGCATTTACTAACTAATAAAAATATTAAACCTAGTAGTTGTTCACTGTTTCCTTAGGGTTGTGATTTACTCTTGCTAATTTGGCATTTCTTGCATATGTTGGTTGGGAAATTCATAACTGATGTTGTGATGCTCCAAATGATGCAAAATTTTAATGGTAGTCTTGTTATGCTGTGTGTGTACTATGGTATAAATTTCATGGTCATTGCTTACTGTATGATCAAGTTATTGATTTAACTTGTTTACGGCTTGATAAATAGTTTATTAATAAAATATAAATGATAAAATGGAAAATGTTGCTCCATTACCTTAGTATGATGTTGCTATATCATGTTGACTCATACTATGGCCATGTGTTCATAGAAAATATTGAGTTTTAGGTTTAACTTGCTCTCACATGATTTATTGCAATAGCTATTTGTCTTTTTCATAGAGGTTGATATGCTTGTCCAAATGGCTTGAAATTTGGACAGTAGACTTTTGGGAGCATTTGTAGGACACTGTAATTTTGGAAGAATTTATTGTGCACTTTTGATATGTGTTCATGATTCCACCTAATTATCTAGATAAATTAAGAAATGTATTAAAAGAATTTATTTAGGAATGGAAACTATGTTTTCTGGTGTTCATTAGTCATGTGTGACATGTTGGTAAAGTTGGTTTTGTACAATTATATGTTTGCAACATAAGTTAGTATTTATTTCTTGCAAATGTGGTTTCTGGACAGTTCTGGGGGCAATGTAGATTACCCCATGTTAATGATGTTTTCTGAGCATCTTGTCTATAGCAAAGTTGTATATAATTCATGTATCTAGCTTGTGTTAAAATTTGGTGGCATTTGGTTAAGTAGTTTTTGAGTTATAGATGTTTAAATTCAGGTCCCAGATTTGGTTGCTCTCTGTTTGGAGCAGACCAGAGTCTGTCGTTTTATCTTTTTGACCTAGTAAACTTGGGAATCAGGCTTAGGTGATGTTAAATAAATTGTAGAAAATTTCATAAGCTTTCCATAATGTCTTGTTGCACATCTTTTGGAGTTGTAGATCTCCAGTTATGATTAAATTACTTTGCTGTTGTTCTAATGCCCAGAAAGTGGCAAATTCTAGTTTTAGTGCTTTGATTAACTTTGCCATGCTAGTGTGTTGAAGTGTGACTCATATCTTTGATGGTATTTGGGTTAGCACCCTATGATCTTATGAGACTTGTGTCTTGATTGAGGTGCTTGCCCTCTTCTATGTTATGTCTTAGTGAGGATTAAATTAATTAAGGTTAGGTGCTTATGTGAACCTTGGTATGCTTGCTTGATTTCTTTGTTTATTGCATTTCTATGTATTCATACATATGCATTGTTGCACCTCATTTAGGTACGTTAGTTGAAGCACGTGAAGGACCTGATGGGGAGCCAAACCCGAAGATGGAGTTGATGCATCCATCCCGAAGATAGAAGGATCGGACAAGTGCTAAATTGGAGGATGCTCGCCAAGCGAGTTTCATCTGACAAACATTGACTTGAGTCAGATCCCAGGCAAGCCCCAGAGCATTATAAGCCTCCTACCTTCAAAGCAATTAATTCTATATATGTTATAAGTATTGTTGCATTAAGTAATAGGAGTTGGTTGGAAACCCTTGCTGCATTATATCATTCGTTGTCTAGATATATGAATCCTGAATCCTACATAGACCAGGGCCGAGTAGATGCTTAGCCCTGCTTTAAGCGGTAGAAGTCAGGTGATTTCCTGTCACCTGCGAGATGTAGGGATATTCATGTATGACACGGTTGGCTATATTTGCTATCGTGGAAAGGAACCATGTGTTAATAAAATAAAATGAGACCGGGCGGGATGACGATAGTGAAGCAACAAGGCATGGAGGTCTTGGGTGTAGATCTATCCCCGTCTGAGTTGTTTAAGGACCGATTCGTTGTACGTCCTTGAGTCATGTTGAACGCAGTCTAACACTTAGTTGGCCAGATAAGTCGTTCCGACCGCGAAGCCGAGTAATACAGTTCAGGCGGGGAATCAAATGGTAGGTCACATCTTCGAGGTAGTAAGGATGTGCTTGGGGACATTAGCATGAGACCAAGGGGGGTTAGAGTCCCTATCACCTAGCAGAGTGTTGCCCTTGGGGATGCGGCATCAGTCGAACCCACGACTCCTGAATTATATGAAAGGTGGCTTGTGCGACCCTGGCAGGGGCCTGTGCGGTGAGTGTTAGAAATACCCCTCTAGCTGGATAGGAACTCAATTCGAATCGTCGTCGCTCCCGGTTAGTGAGCACTTGACTTGAGCAACGGCAATATAGATTCCATTAAATTGAACAGATGGTTAATTGGATGATGATGTAAATGTTTCCTCAATTTATACCTGCTATGGTTAATATTGTTTGCTCCTAATCAAGTGAGTGCTCTAGTACAAGTGCTAATCAAGTGAGTGCTCAAAAATCGTGATAGACGCACCTGATGGTAATCCGAGGTGATGAGGCTCAAGTGGAAGCTTGACTTGGTCCGTTTAGAGATAGTGCTAATCTTGCCGCAAAGATGGGTGCACGGTTTGCACCGAACGTACCATAGGCTCAGGAATCATTTTGGATGCATCCAGTAGAACTCCTAGGTGACGTGGGTCATGTGGAATTTCGTTTTGGTCTGTTTAGAGGCAGTGTTAGTGTCGGTGTAAGATTGGTGCATGGTTTGTGCGAAACGTATCATAGGCTTAGAAATCATTTAGGACGCACCTGATGGTACTCCTAGGTGACAAGGCTCAAGTGGATGCTCATTTCATTTCGTTTGGAGATAGTGCTAATCTTGATGCAAGATAGGTGCATGGTTTGCGCCAAATGTACCATAGGCTCAGAAATCATTTTGGATGCACCCGATGGTACTCCTAGGTGACAAGGCTCAAGTGGAAGCTCGATTCTATCCATTTGGAGATAGTGCTAATCTTGACATAAGATAGGTGCATAGTTTGCACCGAACGTACCACTAGCTAAAATTTTTTTTGGACGCACCTGATGGAAATCCTAGGTGACATGGGTCATTTGGAATCTCGTTTGGGTCCGTTTGGAGACAGAGCTAGGGTTGGTGCAAGATAGGTGCACAGTTTATGCCAAACGTACCATACACTCAGATGGTACTCGTAGGTGACCAGGCTCAAGTGGAAGGTTGATTCAGTCCGTTTGGAGATAGTGGTAATCTTGCTGCAAGATAGGTGCATGGTTTGCGCCGAACGTACCATAGGCACAAAATTCATTTTGGACGCACCCGATGGAACTCCTAGGTGATGTCGGTCATGTCAAATCTCGTTTTGGTCCATTTGGAGATAGTGTTAGTGTCAGTGCAAGACAGGTGCATAGTTTGCGGCAAAGGTACCATAGGCTCAGAATCATTTTGGATGCCCTCAATAGTACTCCTAGGTGACGAGGCTCAAGTGGAAGCTCGAGTCAGGTCGTTTGGAGATTGTGCTAATCTTGACACAAGATGGATGCACGATTTGGGTCGAACGTACCATAGGCTCAGAAATGATTTTAGATGCACCCGATGGAACTCTTAGGTTCCGTGGGTCATGTGGAATCTCGTTTCAGTCTGTTTGGAGACTGTTAGTGTCGGTGCAAGATTGGTGCTCGGTTTGCGCCAAACATACAATAGGCTCAAAAATTGTTTTGGACACACCTGATGATACTCCTAGGTGACGAGGCTCAAGGGGTGCTTGTTTCATTCTATTTGTAGATAGTACTAATCTTGACATAAGATAGGTGCACGGTTTGTGCCAAATGTACCATAGGCTCATAAAATCATTTTGGATGCACCCGATGACACTCCTAGGTGATGAGGCTCAAGTGGAAGCTCGATTCAGTCCGTTTGGAGATAGTGATAATCTTGACGCAAGATAGGTGCATGGTTTGCACCGAATGTACTATAGGGTCAGAAATCATTTTGGATGCACCTGATGGGACTCCTAGGTGACGAGGGTGTGGGATCTCTGGTAAGACTAGGAGTGCCTAGAGGGGGGTGAATAGGGCTATAAAAACTTAGCTCCAAATTTGGTTAGAACTTAGGGCGGCACTGCCGGCCTACGCAGGGGAAATTCAACACAATTTGAAATATTGCAAAGGAAATTCAGATCAGATGAAATTCCTAGCTTCCTGCAGTAGAGTTAGTCACAGTATAACAACCAGAACCTGCAGGACAAGCACCACCAAGTAGATCGACCACAAACCCTAGGAATGCAACCTCAACAACACATATGCAAGAAAGTAAACAGCACACGGTGATTTATACCGTGGTTTGGCTTGCCACCAAGGCTTGCCTACTCCACGTTGTTGAGGTTGGCCACAAATGGCTAGGGCTTGCCACCGAGGCTTGCCTTTCCATCGTTCTCAAGTCAAGAGAGTGAACTCTTGAAGTGAGGGGTGATTTCTTAGCTGCACAAGATGGTTACAAACCTCCCAAGGCTACCACATGATTTGGCAAGCTCAAGGATGATGCCTAGCCGGCTAGGAGCAAAGCTTCAAGAGTAATAAACTCAAGGACACCGGCCAAACACGAACCAAATGTTCTTTTGACTTTGGGAATTAATGGATCTACTCTCCAATCAAAGTTTGCTACCTTTTCTCTCAAGTTTTGATGGTGGAAACCAAGGATTAACTTGGGAGCTTGAGGGGCAACAATGGAGGAGAGAGAGATGAGCTCTGGTCTGTTTCTGGTCAAACTGAACTATTTGGGAAGAAGGGGTGACCGTTGGAGGCTAGGCCAATGGATATTTATACCCCTTGGGGCCAACAGTCGGTTATGGGCGGCATTGTCGCCCTCACCAAAACAGCAAGAATAGGCAACAGAAAGCATGGCTATTTTGGCTGGGGTGCGAGGATGTTCTGGGCAGGATATGAGCACTTAGTTCACAATTTGATAGAACTCATTGAGTCCCCCTTGATAGTACGACTTTCCTATACTCAAATTCAAAGTATAAATGAATTTAAAACCTCGTTTGAGCTAGGAAACATCACCATTTGCAGTTGGGGGCTCCTCCATCACATGAATCATCCTCCTTTCATCATTCACTGCTTATCATCTCGATAAATCTCATTAGACCTCTAATTTGGTGGTCACAACGCCAAAACCCACATAGGGCTTGATTACACTTACAATTTCCCCCTTTTTGGTGATTGATGACAACCCAATTAGAGCTTACTAATGATATGAAATATAGACTGAGAACTTATCAAGCCATGAATGTAGGGCCTCCCCCTAAATATTTGAATACAGATTTGAATTTCCAATTTGGTATAAAAGGCCAAAATTCACATCTTAGAGTGTGTAGGGAGCCTCCCCCTACATCCATGCCTGTTGTGGGGTGCTGCAAACTGTGTCAGATATAACAATGTGGTGCATATGATAGTTTATGCATAGCAAAGTCTGGCCAGAGTAGCACAGGGTGCCACTATCGGCCTGGCTAAATCAACCAGAAAACAATCAGGTTCACATAGCATAAACTAGATATCTAAAAGTACTTCTAGCACAAATATGACAAGCTAAAATAGTAACCAAGATACATGTCCATATCTGATACAAATAGAGTCAAATAGGTAGCAATATTACAAAATAGTGTTTTCAACAACTCTCTAGCTCACAACCTATCAAACTAACAAGCTACTCTTAGAGGAAAGGACATGTAGAACTATAGCAAAGCATCGAAATCATTGAAAAAGAATTGACCCCTCTAATTTTCTCCCCCTTTGGCATCAAGTATCAAAAAGAGAAGAGAAAAGAAGAGAAGCCAACTCACTCCTTGTTAGAGTCGGATGAAACGACAGCACGTCCTGCTTGATGAGTAGTGGAAGTGAAGCGTGTCGAGCGTGTAGAGCATCGTGGTGGAACTACAGTAGTAGAAGGACCTACACCAGTTTGCCTCTGACTCCTGTAGAAGTTGTATAAGGTCTCCTGAAGATCTGGATCATCATAACTACCAAACAGCTGCTACTCCTCTGACTCACTAGCATCATCCTGATCATCACCATTATCATCATCTGTGTCTGAAAGACTTGGCAAGTTGTAGATTAGTGGAGATGGTATAAGTGGAATAGTGGAAAGGTGTTGTCCTATAAGCTCTCTCTGCTCACGTTGAGTATCATAAGCTCTCTCAGCTGCATATGAACACGTCCTAAAGATGGCCTTCATCCATGATCCAATCTTCTTCCTCCAAGATACACTCCTAGACCTAGAGTGGGACCCCTTAGGTAAATCTTCATGAGCAAATGAGCTGCCCGCCCTATGAGTAGGTGCTACCCCTCCCCGTGTCTTCTTGATCTTGTAGGCTTGGTGGAATCCACCCTTGGGATATCTAAGGCCGGTGACCCTCTCAATCATGAACATGAGATAGGGAGCATAAGGCAAGTCCCTTCTCCCATCATCCATAGCAAAGCCAAGCTCTACCCACATAAACCTTGGCACATTGAACCTCTCACCATCAAGAAAGTGAGACAACACATTAGTAATGTATCCATTGAGATCAGTGGCATTATCCTTTGGGTTGAGAGTGCTTCTAATAAGGTTGTTCATGATGTAATAAAAGCTCTTTAACCCAGTCCTCCTACCATCGGCCTTGTCTGGATCCTCCCGCATAAAACTCACCTCTTGTGGCTCTGAATGCCTCTCATTGTGAATCCGAGAGTAGGTCCTATGCACATGCCCAAATCCAAGGATCCGACAGAAAGTGACAAAGTTCACTCTATAATGATGACAATCCGTCATCCAATGTATCTCATCTGTCTCCTTGTTCTAGAAAAATGTGGCATGAAACTGAGCTAGGATCTCTACATTCCAATCATGCTTGAAGGACATGATGGTTGTAAGCTCAAATCTGTTACAGATCCTGATAGCAGTGTTGAATTCAGGCTCTTCCTTCGCTTGCAAGTCATCAAAGTCAATATATTGCATCTTGCAAATCTTGCCCTTCCTAGCAGTGAGTATGGCTGTGGCATCAAAGTTGGAATGAAAAACATTCCAAAACCTGTAGTCAAGTCCCATCACCTTTCTAGTGGCATAAGGATCCATTTCCCTGGCCTCCTCAGTTCCATTCCAACTCTTGGAGTAATCAATCACTGGATGAGCACTATGTCGTGAGGAGCTCTCAACTCAAACACATCACGATTCTCCCTCATATAGCTGTCATCAAACTCTATAATGTGCAGAGGGGTGTCAGGGTAGCCACTAGGAGAAATGGTGTGCCCTATTTGTTGAAACCTCTCATCTACCTCAACATACTGCTGATGTGCATCTCTATCATAGGCAGGAGGTCCTGCTGTACTGCTACTAGTGCCCCTCCCCCTGCCTCATCAAGACAGCTCCTTAGTCAACATCTTCCTCTTTCCTCTTCCATCATCTCCTCCTTGCTCCATCTATGCAAATAAATAGCACTAGATAAGAAACTGTACCAGATGGAGTATTAAAAGAGGCCACAGACTAGTTTTAACAAGAAAAAGAAGTTAGGTAATGAACTTGGGAGCTTGCTATTTTGAATACAGTTAAGAAGGATGACACTGCTGCCCCCTAAGGTCGGCACTGCCACCCTTAGATGCTCCAAACTTTCATTTACTATTTTCTTGTTCTTGCTAAATCTAGTTTCCAACCACTTCTATCCTCCATCACAATCTTAGAATCAAGACTTAAGAACTTATGGTGACATAACCATGGATTTGATATACTTTGCATGAAGGAATAGATCTAGAGTATTGGTGACTGAATCCAACCTATTTAGAGTGTTCTCAATCGAATGGAGCCACAGGAAACACATTCTGCAGCTACGTGGGGCGGCACTGCTAACCCTGGTCGTGGCACTACCACAGGGCCTACGTCCACTCCATTGAGAGAACTCCAAATTGATTTGAATCAGTCATTACTACTACTTTCTATCCCTTCATACTACCCATTGAGAGCAAAATCCATAGCTAGAACACCAACATTGCATGGATCAGGCGAAGTTAGGGTTATACCTCGATTCAACTCATGGATTGAGGAGGGAAGGAGTGAAACTGCTTGGCCAAGGAGCAGCATCGGCCACCGGTGACATAGAAGGAAAGGCCAATGGCGAGCGACACTGTCGGGCCTAGCGGCATGAGGCAGACGACGGTGCGCGACGACATCGGGGAAAGAAGAGGGAGAGAGAGGGATCGTGGGGCCAGATGGATAAGAGAGAAGTAAAATGGGCCCCCACAGATCCTGCCATTGTGGGCCGGATCCCAACAGAAACCCAGAGGGCGACACTGCTGCACCCTAGGGGCGGCACTGTCGCCCTGCCCAAACAGCATAGATTTAGCTATAGACTATGTGACTCTCCCTATCTCAGATATGAACATATATCCTCTATATATCATGACCAGAGACACAACAACAATACAAAACCATGGTCATGCTACATAGATCAAGTTTTATAAACCATTTTGAAGCACTTAAATAAAGTTTTCACAAATTTTGCCTATGTTTCTAGTTGATCAAACATTGGTATGCTAAATTTCAAACAATGTTACGAGAATCAAGTATATTTAACTCACTACACAAAGCATAAAACCTTGACTCATCTAGAGGCTTAGTGAAGATATCGGCTAGTAGCTTTTCGGTGCTCACATGGTGAATTTCGATATCTCTTTTGGCTTCATGGTCTCTCAAGAAATGATGTTAGATGTCTATGTGTTTGGTTCTTGAGTGGCTTACGGGATTGTTTGCTAGCTTTATGGCACTTTCATTGTCACACAAGAGTGGGATTTTGGTGAATCGACACCTGAAATCACGAAGGGTTTGCCTCATCCAAAGTAGTTAAGCGCAACATGCACCGGTTGCAACATAGGCCTCAGCGGTGGAGAGGGTTACACAATTTTGCTTCTTAGAACTCCAAGACACTAGGGACCATCCAAGGAATTTGACATGTCCCTGTTGACAGTAGATAAGTATCATTTTTAACCGTCAACATAGCATGAGAAAGGACCTAAACATAAATACTATCTAGATATAGGGGTTACAATGACAGAATTCCATGAGTTTTGGTGAATATCTATTTCTGTAGGGGGTTATCAGGAAATAACCAAAGGAGGCCCACATGTTAGATTTACATAGATACAAAAGGGCTACACACAACTTTTCTATAATCTGGAAGGTACGAGAAGACTCTAGAAACAAACAGGAGGCAAAATAAGCCTAGAAGCCGGGATCATGCATCCATCACCTTTAAGGATTAATAAAAAGTCATTGATGAAGGTCGGTTTGATCCAAAGTCTATGGTGCTTCCTAAAGGGCTATATAAGCAAGGCCCCTAACCCCAGAAAAAACCCTAATTCAATTAATTTATTAGAGAGAGAACTCATTCCATTCATTCAGAGAAGCCCTAGAGCCACCATCTCAATTAGATCTCTAGTTTAGCATAGCTACATAGCGTTAGAACTAGAAGGAGCCAAGCATTGCTTGATTTCTAGATCTGTCAAGAGAATACTTGGTAATTCTCTTCTACTTTTGTATTTGTTGTTATATTATTCATTTAGTTCATCATTTGTATGAATATGTCTTTAGTCTATTCTATCATATTGGATATGACTTTGCTCTATTTGATTATGTTCTCAATTATATTGTTCTTAGTCTACTTTGATTATATGCTTGGCATAGTTCGATCAGAATTATATTTAAGTATAGGATCGTATAGCGCTTGCTCATGATATCATGGGTGAGTGGTAAACATTGTGTATGCGTGGTGCCTATACCATATTTACCTACGATTGCACCCTATATTTCAGACAGTGTGGTAGATCGCGGGAGTGATAGTCCTGTTGAGTCCTTTGTAGTCCACCTCCTGAGTATAGGGCAGGCAGAGCACAACTATTACAGGGAACTGACGGCTATGTTCTATATCTTCCTTAGTAATATCACTATGCATAGATATAACCTTTTCTTGCCATGATTGCCAAGTGTAATTGCACTAATCATTGTATGCTTTGAGTGTATAGTTAGAATAACTTAGGATTTATCCTTATAGTTCGTCCTAATCCATGCTAGTGCTATATACTTAGAGTAATCTATTGAGATGTTTATCATTATATGTGGCTATGTGCTTATCAGTTATCTATTATTATTCTTTATTCATATATACATATATATATATTATTTATCTTGTGACACTTACCCTGTATGAGAAGATAGATAAAGACATGGTTATGCTCTCCATTATCACATGCAGTGATGCTCATTACTCATTATCCTTAGCATCCCTTCCCAGTGGTAAAAATATAAATAACGATACCTGGATTACTCCCGGTTAAAATGCTACATCAGTATTATCTGTGCGCTTGTGGATTTCATATTTATTTCAGAGGAGCATTTGCATATTTTAGTACCAGCACCTTTAGTGTCATGCTGGGGATGACAACCTAGCTTAGGTGGCATTAGAGGTGTCAACAAGCATTTTTGGCGCCGTTACCGGGGAAGGTTGAATTGCTATTCAAAGGATAACGAGCCATCACTTGCATCCACTAATGTGATCGAGAAACCATCATCCTTCTCTACTCATACAACCTTACCCTTGTCTATTGTCTATTTATATATTATATATAGGGTAATGTATGAGCAGGTTTGGCCGTCCAGATAACTTTATCAAAAATCCAGAATTATTGTTCCGAAGAGCAAGAGCCAAGCTAAAGAGAGTTCAAGCAAACACATCATCATCTTAGCTTGAAGCTCCACTCTCTGACTCAGAAGGCCAACCAAACATAGTTCGAAACTTAACACCAGAGTTTGACACCATGGCAAACAAGTCACTCCGTGAGTTCTTAGCTCCTACTACAGCTAACATCCAGACTGGACCTGCGGCAGAGATCGAGCAAAACTTTGATCTAAAGCCGGCATTGATCGACATGGTGCAAGCCAACCAATTTTGTGGGAAGGCACATGAAGATGCTAGTGCTCATCTCCAACACTTCTTGGAGATTTGCAACACTTTCACCATCAAGGATGTCCCCAAAGATGCCATGCTACTTCGCCTCTTTCCATTCTCACTCTTGGGGAGAGCGAAGCAGTGGTTCTATGTGAATAAGGAGAAGAATACTACGTGGGCACTCGGTTCCACCAATTTCCTAGCAAAGTTCTTTCCCATGGGCAAGACAAATGCTCTTCATGGGAAGATATCAAGTTTTCAGCAGCAACATGATGAGTCAGTCCCAGAAGCATGGGAGCTCTTTCAAGACTACATTCTAGAATGTCCTCATCATGGAATGGAGAATTAGCTACTTATGCAGACCTTCTATCACAGGCTCACCAATAGTACACGTGAGACTATGGATGCTGCCGTTGGAGGAGCATTGTTATCACTTACAATCAATCAAGCCACAGCTCTTATGGAGAAAATGGTGTCCAACCAAGGTTGGAATGAAGAAAGAACTCAAACCCGCAAGAGAGGTGGAGGTATGCACCAGCTGAAGGAGGTAGACATGATGTCTGCTAAGATGGACCTACTTATGAAGAGGCTCGATGAGAGAGCCGGAGAGAAAAAGGAAGTCATGCACATCCATGATTCCCGCATGACTTGTGAAGAGTATAGAGATACTGGGCATTCAGGAAGCAATTGCCCAGAACTACAAGAGGATGTGAACTACCTCAACAATAACAACAACTACTACCGTCCTCAATAGAATCAAGGCTGGAATCAACAGCAAAGGCCTAACTACTTAGGTAACTACTCAAGTAATTATCAAGGTAATAATTCTTTTAATCAACCTCCTCTAAAAGAGTTAGTGCTTAATCAAGGAAAGTTAATGGATAGCCTGTCTAAGAAATTATCATCCAATGATAAAACATTAGAAATAATTAATAATAGAATGGATAGCTTTTCTTTTTTTTGAAACTGAATGGATAGATTTTCTACTGCTATTAAGAATCAGCTCAGCTTTAATAAGATGCTAGAGTCTCAGTTGCAATAGCTTGCCAATATTGTTCCTACTAACCAAGGTAAAATTCCAGGACAACCGGAAGATCTAGAAACTGCAAATCTTGTAGACATATTTAATGCAGGAAGTTATTGGAGTGACCCTATCTCCAAAGGATGGAACGACGAGACTCTGCCAATCAAGAAAGGTGATCCAGGAAGACCTGTCATCCCGATCTCCATTGGAAGCATGAACTTCAACGAAGCTATCTGTGACTTTGGTGCAAGCGTCAACATCATGCCTAAGGTGATCTATGATAAAATGTTTAATTATCCTTTATTGTATACAACCATGTGCTTGCAGCTTGTAGATCAGTCACTTTGCTACACCAAGGGAATCCTAGAAGACATATGTATACGAGTAGGCAGCTTGTATGTTCCTGCAGACTTCGTGGTAATAGAGACAGGTGGTGATGAGAAGTCGCCCATCATTTTGGGACAACCGTTCTTGAACACCGCTGGAGCTATCATGTATGCCAACACTGTCAAGATATGTTTCAACATCAAAGGAAAAAGAGAGACCTTCTTCAAGGATAGAGTGTTGCAGTTCCCTGCACACCCTCAACATCCCTATGAGACAAAGAAGAAGAACAATCAGAGGAACAAGAACAGGAACAAGAACAAGAAGCCACAACAGATGTAATCAGCGAGAGTAATCACTGCAGTCCACATAGAGCATGATCATTAGCTCAAGTCCCCATATTTACTCAAGAGAGATGACCCAGGTGTCCCAATCATTAAATGCACAATCAATAGGAGTTCCTTTCAGAAAGCTGTCTGTGACACTGGATCGGGCGTCAACATAATGGCCAAGGTAACTTATGAATATCTATATGGTACTATGCCTTTAGACCCAACCTATGTGCAGCTGCAAATGGTGGACCAATCACTTCGCTTTGTGGATAGAATAGTTAAGAACGTCCCCGTACAAATTGATGACCACTTCATCCCGACTGACTTCTTAGTCATCGACATGGGAGAAGATGAGTACGATCCACCGATCATTCTAGGGAGACCATTCCTAAGCACCACCAAGGCCATCATCTACATTGCAATAGGAGAAGTGCATTTCCAATTCCCCTCAGAGAAGGTACGCCGCTATTTCAACAGTAACTATATAGTTGACGAAGAACCCAAGAAGAACAGAACCAGAAGAAGGCGTCGTAACCGCACTCAGAATAATCAGATCCCCAAGGATGGATGGGCTGACTATGAAGGAGAGGTATCAAGATATGAAGATCGATTTCCTAAAGACAATACATCTCCTGAGAGAGAAGCTGTACCGCTAACAGAGAGTGACTCAGTCACTAAGGAGAACAAAGAAGATAAGACAGAAAAGCAAGCTTCCACCTCAAAGTAAACCTCACCAACAAAACAGGTATGGAAAGTAAAAATAAATTCAATGTTAGACTCAGCACAAGCAGAGGCACCACTCGATCCATCTGAGGTGCCCTAGAATGCTTAGAGCGAACAAGAGGTCCTGTTCGGAGGATCCAACTCACCGAACATCACACCAAGAGGTAACTTGGTAGTTATCAATATTTCCGTCTTTAGTTCTGCATTTAATTTTTTCACACCATATTTACTTTCCTTTATCACATGTTTAGTTACACTTTATTTTTGCATAGGAAAGAAAACAAATATGTCTTGCATTGCATCATAAAATTACTAAGCCCCATGCAAATAAATTTGTGGCATAAAACCCATAAGTCTACTTGCTGTGGTGGCATAAAAAATAAAATAAAGAAGCATTCATGATCCTTTATAATTCCTTGCATAGTATAAATATAAAAGCATAAAAATATGGCAACACAAGATCCTGCTAGAAAGATACATCTGTTAAGAGGTTCTAGATGCTCAAGGCTTAGAGGTTTATCACTAACACTTAATCAAGTTCCACAAGCTTTGTTGTCTATTTGAGCTTCATAGAATTTGAAGGATCAAGGAAAGCAAACAGACAGAAGGACAATTTGTCCCCTATCGGAGTGTTGCCACAACAATCATCATCATGAGCACTCTGATGAGGGAAGTACAACTTCACTGTCTGCCTGCTTCATCAAGCAAGACTATGTCAACATCCAGCTTGGGGGAGAGCATCCCCCATGTATCTAGCTAAGTATTTTCTTACCTACTTATTTTTGCTTTGATATATGAAACAAATAAAAAGATGCATAACCTATAGAAACCCAAATAAATGTTTTCTTATATATATATATATGCTTTCTGTATAATCTTTAAGTTTGATAAATAAATATAGGAGTGTGCTAAGTTTCATCTTGCTAAGTGAACCCCTAGAATAAACTCTTATCGAAATGATGAATAGTTGCTCTACCGTAATTCCTTTCAAGTACCTAGTTTTCAACCGCGAGCTCTCCTGAGTTTTGGACACAATGATTTTGATTTAAGATTTGCTCTAAACCTGAACTTGTGGGTAGCGAATGCTTGATCTAAGTCTAGGTAGTTGACGGATATGATATGGGAAGGTTTTGAGCTGATGTCTATCATGTTCCTAGAGATACTAGACTTCTGGAGAATTTATCTTATGAAAATTAACTTGCTACATGATGAGTTCCTATATGACGAGAGTTTAAATTCCTACCACAACCATATACATGTTTATAGATTAGGAAGCTTTACATTCATATTTACTATTTATGAGCATTGAGTATGGTCAGGCTGTGTCGATCCTTAGGAACTGGTCATGTGGTTAAAATCAAGATCCACCTATACACTCTACCTATATATGATGCTTCTACCCCGGAAGAACGTATCCATCTCCACCCATATACATCCACCCATATATTCTGCTTCTACCCTAGAAGTATGAATCCACATATATTCCATTCAGATCCACCCAGAAAATAGTTCTACTCTTATACTAGGAGTGAATTGTCCAAAAATATCCCTAATATCCATTTTATCCCTTGCTAGCCAACAAAGCTCCAAACATCCAGTTATGCTACCTCATGTTATTATGTTCCAAAAGAGGCTTGGGTATTCTATCATATGAAAGAAAGAAAGAAAAACAAAAGAAAGAGGACAAATGTCCCATTCAAAATAAAGAGAGATTTAGCAGCCCAAGTTTTCCTCAAAATCTTCAAGTTTCTAAGAGAGGTATATGAAATTTCTCAAAGGAGCTAAGTATTCACCATCGTCATTCCTTTACCCCTTATAACCACTTCTACCCTATTCTCTATTTATCCATTTACCACCACCTACCATACAACCCATACACATGCATATCTTGATTTGACTTTATGACTCGTTCCTTTGGATCCATAGTTTTGATTATGCAATATATGTTTCGTTGTCTCCCCACCTATGAGCTCCACATAAGCCTATTAGAAGTAGGGTGAGAGAGAGAAGGCATAATGTTACTATGCTATAAAAAATACCACATATTTTTAGAGGAGAGAAAAGGTACACACCATAATTGCCTTGGAGAGGATCTAGAAATACCACAAAGGAGAGACTTGGAAGGGTCATACTTAGGAATCTCTGAGTTTTATTTTGAAAATCTTGCAAAACTCCGGAATAATAGTTGATCAAAGAGCTTGAAACATGGCGCTTGACTTGACCATTCTGTCTTTCAACTACTCAAGACCCAAGTGATGGCTACAAGCCCCATGGTGGAAGGTAACATGAGTAAGTTTTTCACTAGAATAGTTCACTCTAATCTGGAGGAGAGTTCTTGTTTGAATGCATGTGTACCTGTAAGGCGTGAAAGTATTGTAGCAACTCCTGATCCATTACTGAGCCTATCTTTGCTCAGGGACGAGCAAAAGGTAAGCTTGGGGGAGTTTGTTGATGGTAGATAAGTATCATTTTTAACCATCAACATAGCATGAGAAAGGACCTAAACTTAAATACTATCTAGATATAGGGGTTACACTGATAGAATTCCACGAGTTTTGGTGAATATCTATATCTACAGGGGGTTATCAGGAAATAACCAAAGGAGGCCCACATGTCAGATTTACATAGAGACAAAAGGGCTACACATAACATTTCTGTAATCTGGAAGGTATGAGAAGACTCTAGAAACAAACGGGAGGCAAAATAGGCCTAGAAGCCGGGTGGCTGCCCAAGGGGTGGGGCGCCTACCCCACCTGTAGAGCCAATCGAGCTCCGTCTCACGGATCATGCCTCCACCACCTTTGAGGATTAATAAAAAGTCATTGATGAAGGTCGGTTTGATCCAAGGGATGTGGTGCTTCCTAGAGGGCTATATAAGTAAGGCCCCTGACCTGAGGAAAAACCCTAATTCATTCAATTCATTAGAGAGAGAACTCATTCCATTCATTCAGAGAAGCCCTAGAGCCACCATCTCAATTAGATCTCTAGTTTAGCATAGCTACATAGGATTAGAACTAGAAGGAGCCAAGCATTGCTTGATTTCCAGATCTGTCAAGAGAATACTTGGTAATTCTCTCCTACTTTTGTATTTTTTCTTATATTATTCATCTAGTTCATCATTTGTATGAATATGACTTTAGTCTATTCTATCATATTGGATATGACTTTGCTCTATTTGATTATGTTCTCAATTATATTGTTCTTAGTCTACTTTGAATATATGCTTGGCATAGTTCGATCAGAATTATATTTAAGTACAGGATCGTATAGCGCTTGCTCATTGATATCATGGGTGAGTGGTAAACATTGTGTAGGCATGTTGCCTATACCGTATTTACCTGCGATTGCACCCTATATTCCGGACCGTGTGGTAGATCACGGGAGTGACAGTCCTGTTGAGTCCTTTGTAGTCCACCTCCCGAGTATAGGGCAGGCAGAGCACAACTATTACAGGGAAGTGACGGCTATGTTCTATATCTTCCTTAGTAATATCACTATGCGTAGATATAACCTTTTCTTGCCATGATTGCCAAGTGTAATTGCACTAATAATTATATGCTTTGACTGTATAGTTAGAATAACTTAGGATTTATCCTTATAGTTCGTCCTAATCCACGTTGTTGAGGTTGGCCACAAATGGCTAGGGCTTGCCACCAAGGCTTGCCTTTCCATCGTTCTCAAGTCAAGAGAGTAAACTCTTGAAGTGAGGGGTGATTTCTTAGCTGCACAAGATGGTTACAAACCTCCCAAGGCTACCACATGATTTGGCAAGCTCAAGGTGATGCCTAGCTGGCTAGGAGCAAAGCTTCAAGAGTAACAAACTCAAGGATGTCGGCCAAACATGAACCAAATGCTCTTTTGACTTTGGGAATTAATGGATCTGCTCTCCAATCAAAGTTTGCTACCTTTTCTCTCAAGTTTTGATGGTGGAAACCAAGGATTGACTTGGGAGCTTGAGGGGCAACAATGGAGGAGAGAGAGATGAGCTCTGGTCTATTTCTGGTCAAACTGAACTATTTGGGAAGAAGGGGTGACCGTTGGAGGCTAGGCCAATGGATATTTATACCCCTTGGGGCCAACGGTCGGTTATGGGCGGCACTATTGCCCCCACCAAAATAGCAAGAATAGGCAACATAAAGCATGGCTGTTTTGGCTAGGGTGCGAGGATGTTCTGGTCAGGATATGAGCACTTAGTTCATAATTTAACAGAAGTCATTGAGTCTCCCTTGATAGTATGACTTTCCTATACTCAAATTCAAAGTATAAACGAATTTAAAACCTCCTTTGAGTCAGAAACCGTCACCATTTGTAGTTGGGGGCTCCTCCATCACATGAATCATCCTCTTTTCATCATTCCCTGCTTATCATCTCGATAAATCTCATTAGACCTCTAATTCGGTGGTCATCAACGCTAAAACCCACATAGGGCTTGATTGCACTAACAGTGGATCATGTGGAATCCTGTTTTGGTTCGTTTGGAGATAGCGTTAGTGTCGGTGCAAGACAGGGGCATGGTTTGCGCCAAACATACCATAGGCTCAGAAATCGTTTTGGACGCACCCGATGGTACTTCTAGGTAACTAGGCTCAAGTGGATGCTTGTTTCATTCCGTTTGGAGACAGTGCTAATCCTGACACAGGCTCAGAAATCATTTTGGACACACCCGATGATACTCCTAGGTGACAAGGCCCAAGTGAAAGCTCGATTCAGTCCGTTTAGAGATAGTGCTAATCTTGATGCAAGATAGGTGCACGATTTGCTCCGAATGAACCATAGTCTCAAAAATCTTTTGGACACACCTAATGGAACTCCTAGGTGGCGTGGGCCATGTAGAATCTCATTTTGGTCCCATTGGAGACAGTGTTAGTGTCAGTGCAAGATAGGTGCACGGTTTAAGCCAAACGTACCATAGGCTCAGAAATCATTTTGGGCGCACCCGATGGTACTCCTAGGCGATGAGGCTCAAGTGGAAGCTAATTCAGTCCGTTTGGAGATAGTGCTAATCTTGACGCAAGATAGGTGCATGCTTTGTGGCGAACGTACGACAAGCTCAGAAATTGTTTTAGACGCACTTGATGGAACTCTAAGGTGACGGGGGTCATGTGGAATCTCATTTCGGCCCATTTGGAAATAGTGTTAGTGTCGGTGCAAGATAAGTGCACGATTTGTGCCAAACATACCATAGGCTCAGGAGTAATTTTGGATGCACCCAATGGTACTCGTTGGTGACGAGGCTCAAGTGGAAGCTCGATTCAGTCTGTTTGGAGATAGTGCTAATCTTGACGCAAGATTGCACGGTTTGCGTCGAACGTACCATAGGCTCAGAAATCATTTTGGACGCACCCTGGTGACGTGGGACATGTCAAATCTCATTTTAGTCCATTTGGACATAGTGTTAGTGTCAGTGCAAGATAGGTGCATAGTTTGCACCAAACGTTCCATAGGCACATAAATCATTTTGGACGCACCCGATGGTACTCCTAGGTGACGAGGCTCAAGTGGATGCTCGTTTCTTTCCGTTTGGAAATAGTGCTAATCTTGACGCAAGATAGGTGCATGATTTGCGCCAAACGTACCATAGGCTAAAAAATCATTTTGGATGCACCCGATGGAACACCTTAGTGACGTGGGTCGTGTGGAATCTAGTTTTGGTCCATTTGGAGACAATGTTAGTGTTGGTGCAAGATAGATGCATGGTTTGCGCCAAACGTACCATTGGCTCAGAATCGTTTTGGATGCCCCCGATGGTACTGCTAGGTGACGAGGCTCAAGTGGAAGATTGATTTAACCCGTTTAGAGATAGTGCTATTCATGATGCAAGATGGATGCACGTTTTGCGCCGAATGTACCATAGGCCCAGAAATTATTTTGGACACACCTGATAGAACTCTTAGGTGGCGTGGGTCATGTGGAACTCATTTTGGTCCGTTTGAAGATAGTGTTAGTGTCAGTGCAAGATAGGTGCACGGTTTGCGCCAAACGTACCATAGGCTCAGAAATCATTATGGACACAGCCAATGGTACTCCTAGGTGACGTGGGTCATGTGGAATCTCGTTTTGGCACGTTTGGAGACTGTGTTAGTGTCGGTTCAAGATAGGTGCACAGTTTTTCGCCAAACATACCATAGACTGAGAAAATCATTTTGGACGCACCGGATGGTAGTCTTAGGTGATAAGGCTTAAGTGGATGCTAGTTTCATTCTGTTTGGAGATAGTGCTAAACTTGATGCACGGTAAGTGCATGGTTTGCGCCAAATGTACCATAGACTTAGAAATCATTTTGGACGCTCCCGATGGCACTCCTAGGTGACGAGGCTCAAGTGGAAGCTCGGTCTGTTTGGAGATAGTGCTAATCTTGATGCAAGAAGGATGCATCGGTTTGCGCCAACTGTACCACAGGATCAGAATTTGTTTTGGATGCACCCGGTGGAACTCTTAGATGACATGGGTCATGTGGAATGTCATTTTGGTCTATTTCAAGATAGTGTTAGTGTCAACGCAAGATAGGTGCACTATTTTCTCCAAACGTACCATAGGCTTAGAAATCCTTTTGGGCGCACCTAGTGGTACGGTGACAAGGCTCAAGTGGAAGCTCGATTCAGTCCTTTTGGAGATAGTGCTAATCTTGATGCAAGATAGATGCACGCTTTGTGCCGAGCATACGATAGGCTCAGAAAATTGTTTTGGATGCACCAAATAATACTCCTAGGTGACGAGGCTCAAGTGGAAGCTCGATTCAGTCCGTTTGGAGATAGTGCTAATTTTGCCGCAAGATAGGTGCATAGTTTGCGCCAAGTGTACCATAGGCTCAGAAATCATTCTGCATGCACCTAATAATACTCCTAGGTGACAAGGCTCAAGTGGAAGCTCGATTCAGTCTATTTGGAGATAGTGCTAATCTTGATGCAAGATACGTGCACAGTTTGCGCCGAACGTACCATAGGCTCAGAAATCGTTTTGAACGCACCTTCCTTGGTGACGTGGGCCATTTGGAATCACATTTCAATCCATTTGGAGACAATGTTAGTGTCAGTGCAAGTAGGTGCATGGTTTGCGCTAAACGTACCATATGCTTATAAATTATTTTGGACACACCCGATGGTACTCCTTGATGACAAGGCTCTAGTGGAAGCTCGTTTTGGTCCGTTTGGAGACAATGTTAGTGTCAGTGCAAGATAGGTGCACTATTTGCGCCAAACGTACCATAGACTCATAAATCATTTTGGACACACCCGATGCTACTCCTATGTGACAAGCCTCAAATGGATGCTCGTTTCATTCTATTTGGAGATAGTGCTAATCTTGATGCAAGATAGATCTACGATTTGCACCGAACATACCACAGGCTCAGAAATCATTTTGGAGGTAGCCGATGGAACCCTAAGTGACGTGGGTCATGTGGAATCTCGTTTTGGTATGTTTGGAGATAGTGTTAGTGTTAGCACAAGATAGGTGCACGGTTTGCGCTAAACGTACCATAGGCTCAGAATCGTTTTGGACACCCACGAAGGCCTCCTAGGTCACGGCGCTCAAGTGGAAGCTCGATTCAGTCCATTTGGAGATAGTGCTAATCTTGACTTAAGATGGTTGCATGGTTTGCGTCGAACGTACCACAGGCTCAGAAATCGTTTTGGACGCACCCAATGGAACTTCTAGGTGATGTGGGTCATGTGGAATCTAGTTTTGGTCCATTTGGAGACAGTGTTAGTGTTGGTGCAAGATAGATGCATGGTTTGCGCCAAACGTACCATTGGCTCAGAATCATTTTGGATGCCCCCGATGGTACTGCTAGGTGACGAGGCTCAAGTGGAAGATTGATTTAACCCGTTTAGAGATAGTGCTATTCATGATGCAAGATGGATGCACATTTTGCGCCGAATGTACCATAGGCCCAGAAATTATTTTGGACACACCTGATGGAACTCTTAGGTGGCGTGGGACATGTGGAAACTCATTTTGGTCCGTTTGAAGATAGTGTTAGTGTCAGTGCAAGATAGGTTCACGGTTTGCGCCAAATGTACCATAGGCTCAGAAATCATTATGGACACACCCAATGGTACTCCTAGGTGACGTGGGCCATGTGGAATCTCGTTTTGGCATGTTTGGAGACCGTGTTAGTGTCAGTTCAAGATAGGTGCATAGTTTTTCGCCAAACATACCATAGACTGAGAAAATCATTTTGGACGCACCGGATGGTAGTCTTAGGTGATAAGGCTTAAGTGGATGCTCGTTTCATTCTGTTTGGAGATAGTGCTAAACTTGATGCACGGTAAGTGCATGGTTTGCGCCAAATGTACCATAGACTTAGAAATCATTTTGGACGCTCCTGATGGCACTCCTAGGTGACGAGGCTCAAGTGGAAGCTCGGTCTGTTTGGAGATAGTGCTAATCTTGATGCAAGAAGGATGCATCGGTTTGCGCCAACTGTACCACAGGATCAGAATTTGTTTTGGATGCACCCAGTGGAACTCTTAGATGACATGGGTCATGTGGAATGTCGTTTTGGTCTATTTCAAGATAGTGTTAGTGTCAACGCAAGATAGGTGCACTATTTTCTCCAAACGTACCATAGGCTTAGAAATCCTTTTGGGCGCACCCAGTAGTACGGTGACGAGGCTCAAGTGGAAGCTCGATTCAGTCCTTTTGGAGATAGTGCTAATCTTGATGCAAGATAGATGCACGCTTTGCGCCGAGCATACGATAGGCTCAGAAAATCGTTTTGGATGCACCAAATAATACTCCTAGGTGACGAGGCTCAAGTGGAAGCTCGATTCAGTCCGTTTGGAGATAATGCTAATTTTGCCACAAGATAGGTGCATAGTTTGCACCAAGTGTACCATAGGCTCAGAAATCATTCTGCATGCACCTAATAATACTCCTAGGTGACAAGGCTCAAGTGGAAGCTCGATTCAGTCTATTTGGAGATAGTGCTAATCTTGATGCAAGATAGGTGCACGGTTTGCGCTGAACGTACCATAGGCTCAGAAATCATTTTGAACGCACCTAATAGAACTCCTTGGTGACGTGGGCCATTTGGAATCACATTTCAATCCATTTGGAGACAAGGTTAGTGTCAGTGCAAGTAGGTGCATGGTTTGCGCTAAACGTACCATAGGCTTATAAATTATTTTAGACACACCCGATGATACTCCTTGATGACAAGGCTCTAGTGGAAGCTCGTTTTGGTCCGTTTGGAGACAATGTTAGTGTCAGTGCAAGATAGGTGCACTGTTTGCGCCAAACGTACCATAGGCTCAGAAATCATTTTGGACACACCCAATGCTACTCCTATGTGACAAGCCTCAAATGGATGCTCGTTTCATTCTATTTGGAGATATTGCTAATCTTGATGCAAGATAGATCTATGATTTGCACCGAACATACCACAGGCTCAGAAATCATTTTGGAGGCAGCCGATGGAACCCTAAGTGACGTGGGTCATGTGGAATCTCGTTTTGGTATGTTTGGAGATAGTGTTAGTGTTAGCATAAGATAGGTGCATGGTTTGCGCTAAACGTACCATAGGCTCAGAATCATTTTGGACACCCGCGAAGGTCTCCTAGGTCACGGCGCTCAAGTGGAGGCTCGATTCGGTCCATTTGGAGATAGTGCTAATCTTGACTTAAGATGGTTGCATGGTTTGCGTCGAACGTACCACAGGCTTAGAAATCGTTTTGGACGCACCGAATGGAACTCCTAGGTGATGTGGGTCATGTGGAATCTTGTTTCGGTCCGTTTGGAGACAGTGTTAGTGTCATTGCAAGATAGATGTTAGCTTGCGCCAAATGTACCATAGGCTCAGAAATTGCTATGGACACACCCAATGGTACTCCTATGTGGTGAGGCTCAAGTGGAAGCTCAATTCGATTCGTTTGTAGATAGTTCTAATCTTGACGTAGGACAGGTGCCCAGTTTGCGCTGAACGTACCAAAGGCTCAAAACTCATTTTGGACGCACCCAATGGAACTCCAAGCTAATGTGGGTCATGTGGAATCTCGTTTTGATCCATTTGGAGAGGTTCAAGTGGTTGCTCGTTTCCTTCCATTTGGAGACAAAGCTAGTCCTGACAAAAGATAGGTGAACGGTTTGTGACAAACTTACCATAGGCTCAAAAATCATTTTGGATGGACCCGATGGTACACCTAGGTGACAGGGCTCAAGGGGAAGCTTGATTCAGTCCGTTTGGAGATAGTGCTAATCTTGATGCAAGATAGGTGCACGATTTTGTGTCGAATGTACCACAGGCTTAGAAATCATTTTGGATGCACCCGATGGAACTCCTAGGTGACGTGGGTCATGTGGAATCTTGTTTCAGTCTGTTTAGAGATAGTGTTAGTGTCGGTGCAAGATAGGTGCACGGTTTGCGCCAAACATACCATAGGCTCAGAATCGTTTTGGATGCCCACGATGGTACTCCTAGGTGACAAGGCTCAAGTGGATGCTCGTTTCATTCTGTTGGAGATAGTGCAAATCTTCATGCAAGATAGGTGCACGATTTGCGCTGAATGTACCATAGGCTCGGAAATCATTTTGGACACACCCGATTGAATTCCTAGGTGACGTGGGTCATGTGGAATCTTGTTTTGGTCCATTTGGTGATATTGTTAGTGTTAGCGCAAGATCTCGGTTTGCGCCAAACATACCATAGGCTCAGAATCATTTTGGACGCCCGCGAAGGTACTCCGAGGTCACGAGGCTCAAGTGGAAGCTTGATTTAGTCTGTTTGGAGATAGTGCTAATCTTGACGCAAGGTCGATGCATGGTTTGCGTCGAACGTACCGTAGGCTCAGAAATCATTTTGGACGCACCTAATGGAACTCCAAGGTGACGTGGGTCTTGTGGAATCTCATTTTGGTCCATTTGGAGACAGTGTTAGTGTCGTTGCAAGATGGGTGTTGGTTTGCACCAAATGTACCATAGGCTCAGAAATCGCTTTGGACACACCCGATGGTACTCCTACGTGACGAGGCTCAAGTGGAAGCTCGATTCAGTTCGTTTGGAGATAGTGATAATCTTGACGCACAATAGGTGCACGGTTTGCGCCGAACGTACCAAAGGCTCAAAAATCATTTTGGATGCACCTGATGGAACTCCTTGGTGATGTGGGTCATGTGGCATCTCGTTTCGATCCAATTGGATATAGTGTTAGTGTCGGTGCAAGATAGGTGCATGGTTTGCGCCAAATGTACCATAGGCTCAGAAATTGTTTTGGTTGCACTCGAAGGTACTCCTAGGTGACGAGGCTCAAGTGGATGCTCATTTCATTCCATTTGGATATTGTGCTAATATTGACGCAAGAAAGGTGCACGATTTGCATCAAATGTACCATAGGCTCAGAAATAGTTTTGGACGCACCTGATGGTACTCCTAGGTGACGAGGCTCAAGTGGAAGGTCGATTCAGTCCGTTTGGATATAGTACTAATCTTGACGCAAGATAGGTGCACGCTTTGCGCCGAACGTACCATAGGCTCAAAAACCGTTTTGGACGCACCTAATGTAACTACTGGGTGACTTGGGTCATCTGGAATCTCGTTTTGGTCCATTTGGAGACAGTGTTAGTGCTGGTGGAAGATAGGTGCATGGTTTGCGCCATACGTACCATAGGCTCGGAAATCATTTTGGACGCACCTGATGGTACTCCTAGGTGATGAGGCTCAAGTGGATGCTCATTTCATTCCGTTTGGAGATGGCGCTAATCTTGACATAAGATTATTGCTTGATTTGCACCGAATGTACCATAGGCTCTGAAATCATTTTGGACGCACCCGATAGAACTCCTAGGTGACGTGGGTCATGAGAAATCTTGTTTTCGTCCGTTTGGAGATAGTGTTAGTTTTAGAGCAAGATAGTTGCACGATTTGCGCCAAACGTACCATAGGCTCAAAATCGGTTTGGACGCCCGCGATGGTACTCCTCGATGACGAGGCTCAAGTGGAAGCTCGATTTAGTCCGTTTGGAGATAGTGCTAATCTTGACGCAAGATGGATGCACGATTTGCGTCGAACGTACCACAGGCTTAGAAATCATTTCGGACGCACCCGATGGAACTCCTAGGTGATGTGGGTCATGTGGAATCTCGTTTCGGCCCGTTTGGAGACAGAGTTAGTGTTGAGCAAAAAAGGTGCACGGTTTACACCAAACGTACCATAGGCTCAGTAATTGTTTTGTACACACCCGATGTTACTCCTAGGTGACGAGGCTTATGTGGAAGCTCGATTCAGTCCGTTTGGAGATAATGCTAATCTTGATGCAAGATAGGTGCACGGTTTGCGCCGAGTGTACCATAGGCTCAGAAATCATTTTGGACGCACCCAATAATACTCCTTGGTGACGAGGCCCAAGTGGAAGCTCGATTCAGTCCATTTGGAAATAGTGCTAATCTTGCCACAAGATAGGTGCACGGTTTGCGCCGAACGTGCCATAGGTTGAGAAATCATTTTGGACGCACCTGATGGAACTCCTAGGTGATGTGGGTCATGTGGAATCTCATTTTGGTCCATTTGGAGATAGTGTTAGTGTCAGTGCAAGATAGGTGCTTGGTTTGCGCCAAATGTACCATAGGCTCGGAATCATTTTGGACACCCATGATGATACTCCTAGGTGACGAGGCTCAAGTGAAAGCTCGATTTAGTCCATTTGGAGGTAGTGTTAATCTTGACACAAGATGGATGCACGGTTTGGGTTGAACATACCGTAGGCTCCGAAATCATTTAGTGTGCACTTGATGGAACTCCTAGATTACGTGGGTCATGTGGAATCTCGTTTCGGTCCGTTTGGAGATAGTGTTACTATCAATACAAGATAGGTGCACAGTTTACGCCAAACGTACCATAGGCTCAGATATCGTTTTGGACACACCCAACGATACTCCTAGGTGACTGGGCTCAAGTGGAAGCTCGATTTCGTCCGTTTGGAGATAGTGCTAATCTTGAGGCAAGATTGGTGCATAATTTGCGCCAAACGTACCACAGACTCATGAATCATTTTGGATGCACCCGATAGAACTCCCAGGTGATGTGGGTCATGTGGAATCTTATTTTGGTCCATTTGGAGACAGTGTTAGTGTTAGTGTAAGATAGGTGCACAGTTTGCACCAAATGTACCATAGGCTCAGAAATCATTTTGGACGTACCCGATGGTACTCCTAGGTGACGAGGCTCAAGTGGAAGCTCGATTCAGTCCATTTGGAGAGAGTGCTAATATTGATGCAAGATTGGTGCACGATTTGTGTCGAACGTACCACAGGCTCAAAAATTATTTTGCATGCACCCAATGGTACTCCTAGGTAATAGGACCCGCTAGGGTTTGTTCCTGATCTTCGATGAGAGTTGGGGATAACTTTCAATTTGGGGTGGATCTAACGTTGGCTGTCTGACTACAACACCACAAGGGCAGCGCCTTAGCAATAGGTACACCGTCTCCAGTTGGGATGTTCTTGTCATGCCAAGAACACCTCTGAACCTGCTAGCAATCGAGAACAAGCAGGAACAAGATGAACAAGCAAATAACTCACGGTTGGAAGATACAAAGGTGAATCTGAATCACGAGTTGGGATCTTGAATCAAGCAAATGGGTGGTCTAATCGACACACACGCTCACTAGGAAGAAGCAGTAGCTAAACTTACAACAAAACAAAACCCAACCTCATTCTGGTGGCTGCTGGTTCTATTTATAGGGAGGAGAGCACAAGGGGGCATGGGAAACCCTAATGTGGGCATCCCTTAATGGGTTCTAATCAATACAAGGCCCAGGCCCAAGCTATAGTCTGTGCACCATTTTGCTTGTTGCACACAGTTTTGGTAGAGTCTGATATTGTGATTGGACCCATCTGAAAGAGGGCGACGAGCTCTTTCCAACAAGTGAAAAACCACCTTCATTGGATCTCATATCAAGGAGTTATGGTGTTTTTATGGAGCCTTCCCTGCTATCTCGATATGAGTGGAGCGCCCATTATGATGATTCCCACTTGTTCGGTTGTTCCATCCTCATCATAGGGTCTAAACATGAGCTAATGGGGTCTTGGCCAACATTCCTAAGAATAAGACAATCATAACCATGATTTAGTAGCATCCAATTGTGAGACGAGGATGTATGAATAGCAAGGAATGACTTAATCTGATAATTGAGTTGTCGCGTTCGAGCTCTTGTCATTGGACCTTGTTGTGCAGTAGGTGTGGTTGTATCAATGGAAGAGATGTCCTCATCATCCTCCCCTTCTTGCATTTGAGTCGTCCTCGACTCAAGTTCATCATCTTTTCCCAAATATGGCTTCAAATCTGCAATGTTAAATGTGGGCCGAACCCCAAAATCTGCAGGTAGCTCAAGTTTGTACGCATTATCATTAATCCTTTCTAACACTTTAAAAGGGCCATCGGCTCTAGGCAACAACTTAGACTTTCTCAAATGTGGGAACCTATCCTTTCTCAAATGGAGCCAAACTAGATCACCAGGTTCAAAAATGACATGTTTCTTCCCTTTGCTACCAGCTAGTTTGTATTTTGCATTCATGCACTCTATTTTCTCATTAGTGGTTTCGTGCAATTTTAAGATCAGATCCACACATTGTTTAGCATCAAAGTTCACTCGCTCTGAGGTTGGAAGAGGTAACAAATCAATAGGAGCACGTGGCACAAACGCATAAACAATCTCAAAAGGGGTTTTCTTAGTGGTATAATGTTGTGGACGATTATAAGCAAACTTAACATGAGGCAAGCAATCTTCCCACATTTTTATGTTCTTTTTCAAAACAGCACTAAGCAAAGTAGATAAAGTTCTATTGACAACCTCAGTTTGTCCATCAGTTTGTGGATGATAAGTAGTGGAAAATAAAATCTTAGTCCCCAGTTTAGCCCACAAAGTTCTCCAAAAATGACTAAGAAATTTTGCATCCCGATCAGAAACAATGGTGTTAGGCACACCATGCAATCGAACAATCTCATGAAAGAACAAATCAGCAACATGCGTTGCATCATTGCTCTTATGACATGGTATGAAATGGGCCATTTTAGAAAATCTGTCCACAACAACAAACACACTACCTCTCCCCTTCTTTGTTCTAGGCAGTCCTAAAATGAAGTCCATTGAAATATCTTCCCACGGTGCACTTGGAACAGGAAGAGGCATGTATAAACCATGAGGATTTAGGCGTGACTTAGCTTTTTGGCATGTTGTGCAGCGAGCAACGAACCTCTCCATGTCTCTCCTCATCTTGGGCCAAAAGAAATGATCAGCAAGGATGTCCTCTATCTTCTTTACACCAAAATGTCCCATGAGTCCTCCTCCATGTGCTTCCCGCAACAATAACAAACGCATGGAGCTAGCTGGAATGCATAGCTTGTTAGCTCTAAAGACAAACCCATTAGCTAGGACAAATTTGTTCCAAGTTTTTCCCTCTTTGCAATTCAGCAACACATCCTTGAAATCATCATCATGAGCATATTGTTTTTTAATTGTTTCCAAGCCAAATATTTTGAAATCAAGTTGGGACAACATGGTGTAATGCCTACACAAAGCATCAACAATGACATTTTATTTACCCTTCTTGTGTTTGATGACATAAGGAAAAGACTCAATGAATTCAACCCATTTAGCATGCCTACGATTTAGTTTTGCTTGACTTCGAATGTGTTTCAAGGACTCATGATCAGAATGTACAACAAATTCTTTGGCCCATAAATAGTGCTGCCATGTTACCAAAGTTCGAACTAAAGCAAGCAATTCCTTATCATAAGTAGAATAGTTTAGACTAGGCCCACTCAATTTCTCACTGAAATATGCTACAGGTTTGCCATCTTGTAGCAGCACACCACCCAAACCAATTCCACTAGCATCGCATTCAAGCTCAAAGGTTTTATTGAAATCTGGAAGTTGGAGCAAGGGTGCATGAGTTAACTTATCTTTGAGCATGATGAAAGCATCCTGTTGGGCTGCAGCCTAAGTGAAGGTTGCACCCTTCTTGGTGAGTTCGTCTAGCAGGGTTGCAATGATGCTGAAGTCCTTCACAAATCGTCTGCAGAAACCAGCAAGTCCTAGAAAACTCCGTACTTGTGTGACCTTGGAGGGCACAGGCCAGCTATGTATGGCCTCCACCTTGGCTTGATCAACTTCAATTCCCTATGGTGTCACAACATATCCAAGAAAAGAGACTCGATCTATGCAAAAAGTGCACTTCTCAAGGTTTCCAAACAAACGTGCATCTTGTGGAGCATTATAAACAGCACGCAAATGTTCAAGATGTTCCTCTAATGATCTACTATATATCAAGATGTCATCAAAGTATACCACCACAAATCTGCTAATAAAAGCGCATAAAACCTCATTCATTAATCGCATGAAAGTGCTGGGTGCGTTAGTCAATCCAAAGGACATGACTAGCCATTCATATAAACCAAACTTAGTTTTAAATGTTGTTTTCCATTCGTCTTCTAGCTTCATGCGAATCTGGTGGTAACCACTACGCAAATCAATTTTAGAGAACACAATTGACCCACTCAATTCATCAAGCATATCATCTAACCTAGGAATAGGATGACAATACCTGATTGTGTGTTGTTTATCGCTCTGCAATCTATACACATGCACCATGATCCATCTTTTTTGGAATTAAAAGCACGGGAGCAGCACAAGGGCTTAGAGACTCACACACATAACCTTTGTCAAGCAGTTCTTGAACTTGGCGCTGAATCTCTTTTGTTTCTTCTGGATTGGTCCTGTATGGCGCACAGTTGGGCAAGGAAGCCCTAGGAATGAGGTCAATTTGGTGCTCAATTCCTCGAATTGGTGGCTGTCCTGGTGGCACCTCCTTTGGAAAAATATCAGCATACTCCTGCAAAAGATTAGTGACAGCAGGAGGCATGGAAATAGATGCATCATCAAGTGAAAATAAAGTTTCTTTGCACACCAACACATAGCAAACAGTAGTACTAGCATCAATCTCATCCAAATCAGATTTGGGGGCAAGGTAACAAGAGCCTTTCAGCTTGATCTCACTTTTATTACTGTGGACAGATTTGGTAGACTTTTGTTTCTCAAGTTCATTAGCAAGAACCTGATTTTCACTAGCAACATGCTCCTGGTTCTTATGTTTGCTAGCTCTAGCAAGTTCATCTCTTAGAATAGCTTCAGGAGACATGGGGTGCAACACAATCTTCTTGTCATTATGCATGAAACAGTACTAATTTGTTTTACCAAAGTGCAAGGAATCTTTATCAAACTACCATGGTCTGCCTAACAACATAGAGCATGCTTGCATAGGCACAACATCACAATCAATGGAATCATGATAAGAACCAATGGCAAACTCTACTCTTACCAACTGTGTTACCTTCACCTTACCACTGCTGTTAAGCCACTGAATGTAGTAAAGCTGCGGGTGTGGTCTTGTGCTCAATGAAAGCTTTTCCACCATTTCAGCACTTTGCCAAGTTGTTGCAGCTTCCCCCATCTATGATCACACGGCAAGAGCGTTCCTTGATCACTTTTTGTTTGAAACAAGATGTGGCGCTAATTTTGTTCAGTCGTCTCCATTTGTGCACTTAGCAACCGCTGCACCACTGCCTTCTCATAGTGCTCAGAAGCATCAGCGCCAATGTGCTCTTCGTCTTGTTGAAAACTATCTCCCTTCCCTACATTGTTAGCAGCAAGCAAAACATATGTTTCTTCATCAAAATCACTAGCAGAGGAGTACCCACCATCAGTTCGCACAACCATCACACGTGTGCTTGGGCAGTCCTTGCATATGTGGCCATACCCTTTGCAGCGTAGGTACTGAATATCCCTTGATCTCCCCGTGGATGCCACCGAGGTTGAACTTTTGGTAGGTGTAGCCGCTGCTCCTTTATTTGGTTCGCTTGGGCATTGTACAACATGTGTTGGAGAGGAGCATGGCTTGATGGTCGAGGAAGATTGTGCAGGTGCACGTGTTAATGGTACAACAACGTTGGAGGGTGTCCATGGGCTAGCATGACCTGTAGGAATGTTAGCTCTCATGCTAGCTCGTCGTCCCTGCACTTCCTATTCAGCTTTACAAGCAAGGTGAAATAAACGATTGACAAAATTATATTCCTTGTAAGCTAGAATGTCCTAAATATCACGGTTCAGCCACCAAAGAATCTAGCTATAGCACCATCCTCATTTTCCTCTAACCCACAATGAAGCATACCCATTTGTAGCTCTTGATAGTACTCTTCTACAGATTTAGATCCTTGCCTCAATTGTAGCAACTTATGTAAAAGATCATGGGCATAATAAGAAGGAACAAATCTGGCCTACATGATCATTTTAAGGCATCCCAACTTGGTGTGTTGTTTGGGTTCTTACGATGATATTCATACCACCAAATAGAGGCAAAATCAGTAAACTCACTAGTGGCAGCCCTAACACGTTTGTCCTCAGGAAAATCATGGCAACTAAATTTTTGATCAACAGCTAGTTCCCAAGTAAGGTATGCATCAGGATTGTATTTTCCATCAAAAGTAGGGATGGTGAATTTAATCTTTCCTAGAGAGTCATCAGCACGTACCTCTCGCCGTGGTGGACGTGTACCTGCACTACGACAGCTATGATGTGGATGGCTACATTGACGACCATTTACCTCGCCATCAAACTCGGTGTCCGTAGAATACTCTTCCTCGTCTAGACCCACAGTGCTGCCCACAATGTTTTTGTTTTTCTGAGGTTTAGCCCTGTCCATCTTCTCTAATCTATTCAAAATGGCTGCAAGAGAAGCATTCACATCCCCAATAGACCTCTCTAGTGTGGTCAACCTAGTGTTGGTGTCAACTTGGGTTGTTTCCATCTGACCAATGCGCTCATTTTGCGCTCGAAGTGTTGGTGTCAAGGTGTTCAGCATGCAGCCTCACTTTGCGCTCGAAGTGTTGCAGCAAGACTTTCGAATGAGGTGAGTGTGGAGGGGTCCTTTCATCTTCTCCTGTCATGGTTAGTATACAACAAGGAAATCACAAGGAAAATTTCCTACCAACTAAATGAATCAGGTGTCAACAATTTTCATTCTCTCAGCATGTGCAACCAAGATCTTACATGTCCTTACCATGCTAGGCAGATGGTGTTGGCAGCAATAAGAACAACACAAAATGGTGACACAAACACAGCCTTGTGATGTCATAGATGATTTGTGGAGCTATAGATGGCTGCAAGCAAAGTCAAGGAATAGCTGGAACCACGTTAGTTAAAGCAAGTTGAATAAACGTTCAGAGATGGTACTTGCTGGTCCTAGGCTAAGCCGTGCTAGAGACGCAAGCCTACACACAAGCGTTGTCACCTAGATTAGAAACAAAGATGTAGCAAGTGAGCAGCTATGGAAGCACTTCCCCTTCTTCTTCTCCCCCTTTTCCTTTGTTTCCTTCTTTTCTATTTTTCTGTTCTTTCTTTTTATTTTTTTCTTCTTTGCACAACTAGCCCAAATCTGAAAACTTCTCACAAGGGTTTCAGAATGACAATTTGCACACACACTTTTTTGTGTCTCTTTCTTTTTAACACAACCCTTCCTTTGGGGATTGCACAGCAACAAGAATGGGGAGCTTATTTGAACTAGCAGCGGTGGGGAAAAGGGATGCGGTGGTGGTGGTGGTGGTGATGGCAATGGTGGCAGTGAACTGGATGAGGTGGAGATGATGGCGGTAGATCTGGTGGTTGTTGTGATGGAGGTGCTGCTAGTTGTAAAGGCGGTGACCAAAATGTGAGGGAACTCGAAACTATAAAGGATTAGACACTAAGAACCAGCAACTCTACCAACAATGCAACTGAAAATTCAACAAGCAAGAACTAAGCAGAACAGCCAGGCTCAAACTTGTTTTGGGATTTCAGTTCTATCCTATTTTTAGGATTTCTGGACTGTAGGTAATGTAAAATTATGGGTAGAATCTCTCACCGATAAACCTTGCTTTGATTACCACATGATAGGACCCGCTAGGGTTTGTTCCTGATCTTCGATGAGAGTTGGGGAAACTTCTGATTTGGGGTGGATCCAACGTTGGCTGTCTGACTACAACGCCACAAGGGCAGCGCCTTAGCAACAGGTACACCGTCTCCAGTTGGGATGTTCTTGCCATGCCAAGAACACCTCTGAACCTGCTAGCAATCGAGAACAAGCAAGAACAAGATGAACAAGCAAATAACTCACGGTTGGAAGATACAAAGGTGAATCTGAATCACGAGTTGGGGTCTTGAATCAAGCAAACGGGTGGTCTAATCGACACACACGCTCACCAGGAAGAAGCAGTAGCTAAACTTACAACAAAACAAAACCCAACATCATTCTGGTGGCTGCTGGTTCTATTTATAGGGAGGAGAGCACAAGGGGGCGTGGGAAACCCTAATATGGGCATCCCTTAATGGGTTCTAGTCAATACAAGGCCCAGGCCCAAGCTGTAGTCGGTGCACCATTTTGCTTGCTGCGCACAGGTTTGGTAGAGTCTGATAGTGTGGTTGGACCCATCTGAAAGAGGGCAACGAGCTCTTTCCAACAAGTCAAAAACCACCTTCATTGCATCTCGTATCAAGGAGTTATGGTGTTTTTTATGAAGCCTTCCCTGCTATCTCGATATGAGTGGAGCGCCCCATTAATGATGATTACCTCTTGTTTGGTTGTTCCATCCTCATCATAGGGTCTAAACATGAGCTAATGGGGTCTTGACCAACATTCCTAAGAATAAGACAATCATAACTATGATTTAGTAGCATCCAATTCTGAGACGAGTTTCTATGAACAGCAAGGAATGACTTAACTTGATAATTGAGTTGTCGCGTTCGACCTCTTGTCATTGGACCTTGTTGTGTAGCAGGTGTGGTTGTATCAATGGGAGATGTCCTCGTCACTAGGTGAGGAGGCTCAAGTGGATGCTCGTTTCATTCCTTTTGGAGACAGAGCTAATCCTGACAAAAGATAGGTGCACGGTTTATAACAAACTTACCATAGACTCAAAAATTATTTTGGACAGACCTGATGGTACACCTAGGTGACAGGTCTCAAGTGGAAGCTCGATTTAGTCCGTTTGGAGATAGTGCTAATCTTGACGCAAGATAGGTGCACGATTTGCGCCGAACATACCATAGGCTTAGAAATCATTTTGCACACACCCGATGGAACTCCTAGGTGACGTGGGTCAAGTGGAATCTTGTTTTGGCCCGTTTGGAGACAATGTTAGTGTCGGTGCAAGATAGATGTACGGTTTACGCCAAACGTACCATAGGCTTAGAAGACATTTTGGATGCACCCGATGGTACACCTAGGTGACGAGGCTCAAGTGGAAGCTCGATTCAGTCTGTTTGGAGATAGTGCTAATCTTGATGCAAGATAGGTGCATGGTTTGCGGAACATACCATAGGCTTAGAAATAGTTTTGGACGCACCTGATGGAACTCCTTGGTGACGAGGGTCATGTGGAATATCATTTGAGTCCATTTGGTTACAGTGTTAGTGTAGGTGCAAGATAGGTGCATGGTTTGAGCCAAACATACCATAGGCTCAGAAATCATTTTGGACGAACCCGATCGCACTCCCAGGTGATGAGGCTCAAGTGGAAGCTCGATTTAATCCGTTTGGAGATTGTGCTAATCTTGCCGCAAGATATGTGCATGGTTTGCGTCAAACGTACCATAGGCTCAGAAATCGTTTTCGACGCATCCTATGGACGTCCTTGGTGACGTGGATCAAGTGGAATCTTGTTTTGGTCTATGTTCGAGATAGTGTTAGTGTCAGTGCAAGATACGTTCATGGTTTGCACCAAATGTACCATAGGCTCAGAATCGATTTGGATGGGCGCGATGGTACTCCTAGGTGATGAGGCTCAATTGGAAGCTCAATTTAGGCCATTTGGACATGGTGCTAATCTTGACACAAGATGGATGCACGGTTTGGGTTGAACGTACCGCAGGCTCAGAAATCATTTTGGATGCAACCGACGGAACTCTCAGGTGACGAGGAATAAGTGAAAGCTCAATTCAGTTTGTTTGGCGATGGTGCTAATCTTGACACAAGATGGATGCACAGTTTGGGTCGAACGTACAACAGGCTCAGAAATTATTTTGGACGCACCCGATGGAACTCCTAGGTTACATGGGGTCATGTGGAATCTTGTTTCGGTCCATTTAGAGACAGTGTTAGTGTCGGTTCAAGATAGGTGCACGATTTACGCCAAACGTACCATAGGCTTAGAAGTCATTTTGGATGCATCCGATGGTACTCCTTGGTGACGAGGTCCAAGTGGAAGCTCGATTCAGTCCATTTGTAATCTTGACGCAAGATAGGTGCACGGTTTGCGCCTAACGTACCATAGGCTTACAAATAGTTTTGGATGCACCCGATGAAACTCATTGGTGACGGGGATCATGTGGAATCTCGGTTTGGTCCATTGGGTTATAGTGTTAGGTTAGATGCAAGATTGGAGCATGGTTTGCGCTAAACGTACCATAGGCTAAAAAATTGGTTTGGACGGACCCGATGGTATTCCTAGGTGACGGGGCTCAAGTGGAAGCTCGACTCAGTCTCGTTTAGAGATTGTGCTAATCTTGATGCAAGATGGTGCACATTTGCGCTGACCATACCATAGGCTTAGAAATAGTTTTGGACGCACACGATAGAACTCCTTGGGGATGTGGGTCATGTGGAATCTCGTTTTAGTTCATTTGGTTACAGTGTTAGTTTAGGTGCAAGATAGGTGCATGGTTTGCGCCAAACATACCATAGGCTTAGAAATCATGAGGACGCACCCGATGGAACTCCTAGGTGGCGGGGCTGAAGTGTAAGCTCGACTCAGTCCGATTAGAGATAGTGCTAATCTTGCCGCAAAGATAGGTGTACGGTTTGCACCAAACGTACCATAGGCTCAGGAATCATTTTGGATGCATCCAATAGAACTCCTAGGTGATGTGGGTCATGTGGAATTTCATTTTGGTCCGTTTAGAGGCAATGTTAGTGTTGGTGCAACATAGGTGCATGGTTTGAGCCAAACATACCATAGGCTCAGAAATCATTTAGGACGCACCAGATGGTACTCCTAGGTGACGAGGCTCAAGTGGATGCTCATTTCATTTTGTTTGGATATAGTGCTAATCTTGACGCAAGATAGGTGCATGGTTTGCGCCAAACGTACCATAGGCTTAGAAATCGTTTTGGACGCACCTGATGGTACTCCTAGGTGAGAGGCTCAAGTGGAAGCTCGATTCAGTCCATTTGAAAATAGAGCTAATCTTGACGAAAGATAGGTGCACAGTTTACACCGAACGTACCACATGCTAAGAAATCATTTTGGACACACCTGATGGAACTCCTAGGTGTCGTGGATCATTTGGAATCTCGTTTCGGTCCATTTGGAGACAGTGCTAGGGTCGGTGCAAGATAGGTGCACGGTTTGCGCCAAATGTACCATAGGCTTAGAAGTCATTTTGGATGCACCCAATGGTACACGTAGGTGACAAGGCTCAGGTGCAAGCTCGATTCCGTCCGTTTGGAGATAGTGCTAATCTTGCTGCAAGGTAGGTGCACAGTTTGCGCCGAACGTACCATAGGCATAGAAATCATTTTGGATGCACCCGATGGAACTCCTAGGTGACGTGGGTCATGTGGAATCTCATTTTGGTTTGTTTGGGGATAGTGTTAGTGTTAGTGCAAGATAGGTGCATGGTTTGCGCCAAAGGTACCATAGGCTCAGAATCATTTTGGACACCCGCAATGGTACTCATAGGTGACGAGGCTCAAGTGGAAGCTCGATTCAGTCCGTTTGGAGATAGTGCTAATCTTGACCCTAGATGGATGCACGGATTGGGTCGAACGTACCACAGGCTTAGAAATCATTTTTGACGCACCCGATGGAACTCCTAGGTTACGTGGGTCATGTTGAATCTTGTTTTGGTCCATTTGGAGATAGTGTTAGTGTCAGTGCAAGATAGGTGCACGGTTTGCACCAAACATATCATAGGCACAAAAATCATTTTAGACACACCCTTAGATACTCCTAGGTGACGAGGCTCAAGGGGATGCTTGTTTCATTCCATTTGGAGATAGTACTAATCTTGACATAAGATACACGGTTTGCGCCAAACGTACCATAGGCTCAGAAAATCATTTTTGACGGACCCGATGGCACTCCTAGGTGACGAGGCTCTAGTGGAAGCTCGATTCAATCTGTTTGGAGATAGTGCTAATCTTGACACAAGATAGGTGCATGGTTTGCGCCGAACGTACCATAGGGTCAGAAATCATTTTGGATGCACCTGATAGAACTCCTAGGTGACGTGGGTCATGTGAAATCTTGTTTTGGTTTGTTTGGAGAAAGTGTTAGTGTCGGTGCAAGATAGGTGCTAGGTTTGCGCCAAACATACCATAGGCTCAGAAATTATTTTCGACGCACCCGATGGTACTCCTAGGTGACTTGGCTCAAGTGGATGCTCGTTTCATTCCGTTTAGAGACAACGCTAATCCTGCATAGGCTCAGAAATCATTTTCAACGCACCCGATGGTACTCCTAGGTGACAAGGCTCAAGTGAAAGCTTAATTCAGTCCATTTGGAGATAGTGCTTATCTTGATGCAAGATAGGTTCACGTTTTGCGCTGAATGAACCACAGGCTCAGAAATCTTTTGGACTCAGCCGATGGAACTCCTAGGTGACGTGGCTCATGTAGAATCTTGTTTTGGTCTGTTTGGAGACAATGTTAGTGTCAGTGCAAGATAGGTGCATGGTTTGCGCCAAACATACCATAGGCTCAAAAATTGTATTGGGTGCACCCGATGGTACTCCTAGGTGATGAGACTCAAGCGGAAGCTCAATTCAGTCTGTTTGGAGATAGCGCTAATCTTAACGCAAGATAGGTGCAAGCTTTGCAGCGAACGTACCACAGGTTCAGAAATTGTTTTAGACGCACCTGATGGAACTCCTAGGTGACAGGGTCATGTGGAATCTCGTTTTGGCCTGTGTTAGAGACAGTGTTAGTGTTGGTGCAAGATAGGTGCACGATTTGCACCAAATGTACCATAGGCATAAAAGTCATTTTGGATGCAACTAATGGTACTCGTAGGTGACGAGGCTTAAGTAGAAGCTCAATTCAGTATATTTGGAGATAGTGCTAATCTTGACACAAGATTTCATGGTTTGTGCCGAACGTACCATAGGCTTAGAAATCATTTTAGACGCACCCGATGGAACTTCTAGGTGACATGTGTTATGTGGAATCTCGTTTTAGTCTATTTGGATACAGTGTTTGTGTCGGTGCAAAATAGGTGCATGGTTTGCGCCAAACGTTCCATAAGCTCAGAAATCATTTTGGACGCACCCAATGGTACTCCTAGGTGACGAGGCTCAAGTGGATGCTCGTTTCATTCCATTTAGAGATAGTACTAATCTTAATGCAAGATAAGTGCATGGTTTGTGCCAAACGTACCATAGTCTCATAAATCATTTTAGACACACCCAATCGTACTCCTAGGTGATGAGGCTCAAGTAGAAGCTCGATTCAGTCCATTTCAAGATAGTGCTAATCTTGACGCAAGATAGGTGCACGCTTTGCGCTAAACGTACAACAGGCTCAGAAATTGTTTTGGATGCACCAGATGTAACTCCTAGGTGACTTGGGTGATGTGGAATCTCGATTCGGTCCATCTGGAGACAGTGTTAGTGTCGGTGCACAGTTTGCGCCAAACGTACCATAGGCTTAGAAATCGTTTTGGACGCACCTGATGGTACTCCTAGGTGACGGGGCTCAAGTGGAAGCTCGACTCAGTCCATTTAGAGATTGTGCTATTCTTGACGCAAGATAGGTGGACAGTTTACACCGAACATACCATAGGCTTAGAAATAGTTTTGTACGCACCCGATGGAACTCCTTGTTGACGTGGGTCATGTGGAATCTTGTTTCGGTTCATTTGGTTATAGTGTTAGTCTAGGCGCAAGATAGGTGCATGGTTTGTGCCGAATGTACCATAGGCTCAAAAATCATTTTGGACCCACCTGATGGAACTCGTTAGTGACATGGGTCATGTGGAATCTCGTTTTGGTCCATTTGGAGACAGTGTTAGTGTCGGTGCAAGATAGATGCATGGTTTGCGCCAAACGTACCATAGGCTTGGAATCATTTTGGACACCACCGATGGTACTACTAGGTGACGAGGCTCTAGTGGAAGATCGATTTAGCCTATTTAGAGATAGTGTTATTCTTGATGCAAGACAGATGCACGTTTTGTGCCAAACGTACCACCGGCTCAGAAATTGTTTTGGATGCACCTGATGGAACTCTTAGGTGACGTGGGTCATGTGGAATCTTGTTTTGGTCCATTTGGAGACAGTGTTAGTGTCAGCGCAAGATAGGTGCACAGTTTGTTTGGAACCCGATGGGTCTCCTAGGTGATGTGGGTCATATGGAATCTTGTTTTGCCATGTTTGGAGATAGTGTTAGTGTCGGTGCAAGATAGGTGCACGGTTTGCGCCAAACATTCCATAGGCTGAGAAATCATTTTGGACGCACCTAATGCTACTCCTAGGTGACGAGACTAAAGTGGATGCTCGTTTCATTTTGTTTGGAGATATTGCTAATCTTGATGCAGGGTAAGTCCACGGTTTGTGCCAAACGTACCATAGACACAGAAATCATTTTGGACGCGTCCGATGGCACTCCTAGGTGATGAGGCTCAAGTGGAAGCTCGATTCAGTTCGTTTGGAGATAGTGCTAATCTTGATGCAAGATGAATGCATTGGTTTGCGCCGACTGTACCACATGATCAAAATTTGTTTTGGACGCACCCGACGGAACTCTTAGGTGACGTGGGTCATGTGGAATATCGTTTTGGTCTATTTCGAGACAGTGTTAGTGTCAACGCAAGATAGGTGCATGGTTTGCGCCAAACGTACTATAGGCTCAGAGATCATTTTGGGCGCACCGATGGTATGCTGACGAGGCTCATGCGGAAGCTCGATTCTGTCCTTTTGGAGATAGTGCTAATCTTGATGCAAGATAGGTGCACACTTTTCATTGAGTGTACCATAGGCTTAGAAAATCGTTTTGGATGCACCCAATAATACTCCTAGGTGACAAGGCCTAAGTGGAAGCTCGATTCAGTCCGTTTAGAGATAGTGCTAATCTTGCCGCAAGATAGGTGCACGGTTTGCGCTGAGCGTACCATAGGCTCAGAAATCATTTTGGACACACCCAATAATACTCCTAGGTGACGAGGCTCAAGTGGAAGCTCGATTCAGTTTGTTTGGAGATAGTGTTAATCTTGCTGCAAGATAGATGCACGGTTTGCGCCGAACGTACCATAGGCATAGAAATTATTTTGGACGCACCTGATGGAACTCCTAGGTGACGTGGGTCATGTAGAATCTCGTTTTGGTCCGTTGGGAAATAGTGTTAGTGTTAGTACAAGATAGTTGCACGGTTTGCGCCAACGGTACCATAGGCTCAAAATCATTTTGGACGCCCACAATGGCGCTCCTAGGTGACGAGGCTAAGTGGAATCTCGATTCAGTCCGTTTAGAGATAGTGCGAATACACAAGATGGATGCACAGTTTGGGTCGAATGTACCATAGACTCAGAAATCATTTTGGACGCACCTGATGGAACTCATAGGTTACGTGGGTCATGTGGAATCTCTTTTTTGGTCCGTTTGGAGATATTGTTTGTGTCGGTGCAAGATAGGTGCACGGTTTGCGCCAAACATACCATAGGCTCAAAAATTGTTTTGGACACACCCGATGATACTCCTAGGTGACGAGGCTCAGAATCGTTTTGGACACCCACAATGGCGCTCCTAGGTGACGAGGCTAAGTGGAATCTCGATTCAGTCCGTTTAGAGATAGTGTGAATACACAAGATGGATGCACGGTTTGGGTCGAACGTACTATAGACTCAGAAATCATTTTGGACGCACCTGATGGAACTCATAGGTTACGTGGGTCATGTGGAATCTCTTTTTGGTCCGTTTGGAGATAGTGTTTGTGTCGGTGCAAGATAGGTGCACGGTTTGCGCCAAACATACCATAGGCTCAAAAATTATTTTGGACACACCCGATGATACTCCTAGGTGACGAGGCTCAAGGGGATGCTATTTTTATTCCATTTGGAGATAGTGCTAGTCTTAACGTAAGATAGGTGCACGGTTTGCGCCAAACGTACCATAGGCTCAGAAAATGGTTTCAGACTCACCCGATGGCACTCCTAGGTGACGAGGCTCAAGTGGAAGCTCGATTTAGTATGTTTGGAGATAGTGCTAATCTTGACGCAAGATAGGTGCATGGTTTGCGCCGAACGTACCATAGGCTTAGAAATTTGTTTTGGACGCACCTGATGGAACTCTCAAGTGACATGGGTCATGTGGAATCTTGTTTTGGTTCATTTGCAGATAGTGTTAGTGTCCATCCAAGATAGGTGCATGGTTTGCGCCAAACATACCATAGGCTTAGAAATAATTTTGGGCACACCCGATGGTACTCCTAGGTGACGAGGCTCAAGTGGAAGCTCGATTTAGTCCGTTTGGAGATAGTGTTAATCTTGAAGCAAGATAGGTCCATGCTTTGCCATGAACGTACCACGGGCTCAGAAATTGCTTTAGACGCACCCAATGAAACTCCTAGGTGACGGGGGTCATGTGGAATCTCATTTTGGCCCGTTTGGAGACAGTGTTAGTGTCGGTGCAAGATACGTACCATAGGCTTATAGGTCATTTTGGAGGCACCTGATGGTACTCCTAGGTGACGAGGCTTAAGTGGAAGCTCGATTCAGACCGTTTAGAGACAGTGCTAATCTTGATGCAAGATGGATGCATCGGTTTGCGTTGACTGTACCACAGGATCAGAATTTGTTTTCGATGCACCCGATGGAACTCTTAGGTGATGTGGGTCATGTGGAATCTTGTTTTGGTCCTTTTAAAGACAGTGTTAGTGTCAGCGCAAGATAAGTGCACGGTTTGTGCTGAACCCAATGGGTCTCCTAGGTGACGTGGGTCATATGGAATCTCGTTTCGGCATGTTTGGTGACATGGTTAGTGTCGGTGTAAGATAGGTGCACGGTTTGCACCAAACATACCATAGGTTGAGAAATCGTTTTGGACGCACCTAATGGTACTCCTAGGTGACGAGGCTCAAATGGAAGCTCGATTTAGTCCGTTTGAAGATAGTGCTAATCTTGACGCAAGATAGGTGCACAATTTGCACCAAACGTACCACTGGCTAAAAAATTGTTATGGTCACACCTGATAGAACCCCTAGGTGATGTGGGTCATTTGGAATCTCATTTCATTCCATTTGGAGATAGTGTTTGTGTCGGTGCAAGATAGGTGCATGGTTTGCACTAAACGTACCGTAGGCTTGGAAATCGTTTTGGATGCACCCAATGATACTCCTAGGTGATGAGGCTCAGGTGGAAGCTTGATTTAGTCCATTTGGAGATAGTGCTCCTCATGACGCAAGATAGGTGCATGGTTTGCGACGAACGTATCATAGGCATAGAAATCGTTTTGGACACACCTAATGGAACTCCTTGGGGACGTGGGTCATGTGGAATCTCATTTTAGTCCATTTGGATATAGTGTTAGTGTCAGTGCAAGATAGGTGCATGGTTTGCGCCAAAAGTACCATAGGCTCAGAATCGTTTTGGGCACCCCAATGGTACTGCTAGGTGATGAGGCTCAAGTGGAAGCTTGATTCAACCCGTTTGGAGATAGTACTAATTTTGATGCAAGATAGATGCACGGTTTGCGCCGAATGTACCATAGGCACATAACTTCTTTTGGTGCACCCGGTGGAATTCATAGGTGACGTGGGTTATGTGAAATCTCGTTTTGATCCGTTTGGAGACAGTGTCAGTGTCAGCACACGATAGGTGCACGGTTTGCACCGAATATACCATAGGCTCAGAAATCATTTTGGGCACACCCGATGGTACTCTTAGGTGATGTGGGTCATATGGAATCTCATTTCGGTACGTTTGGAAATAGTGTTTATGTCGGTGCAAGATAGGTGCACGGTTTGCGCAAACGTACCACAGGCTGATAAATCATTTTGGATGCACCTGATGGTACACCTAGGTGACAAGGCTCAAGTGGATGCTCGTTTCATTTCGTTCGGATATAGTGCTAATTTTGACTCAAGGTAAGTGCGTGGTTTACGCAAAACGTACCATAGACTCCGAAATCATTTTGGATGCACCCGATGGCACTCCTAGGTGACGAGGCTGAAGTGGAAGCTTGATTCAGTACGTTTGGAGATAGTGCTAACCTTGACGCAAGATAGGTGCCCTCTTTGCGCCAAATGTACCAAAGGCTCAGAAATCTTATTGGACGTACCCGATGGAACTCCTCAGTGATGTGGGTCATGTGGAATCTCCTTTTGGTCCGTTTGGAGACAATGTTAGTGTCGGTGACATGGGTAAATGTATCATAGCCTCAGAAATCATTTTGTAGCATCCGATGGTACTCCTAGGTGACGAGGCTCAAGTGGAAGCTCGATTCAGTCTGTTTGGAGATAGTGCTAATCTTGACGCACGATGGATGCACGGTTTGCGTCGAACGTACCGCAGGCTCAGAAATCATTTTGGACGCATCTGATGGAACTCTTAGGTGACGTGGGTCATATGGAATCTCATTTTGGTACGTTTGGAGACAGTGTTAGTGTCGGTGCAAGATAGGTGCACGGTTTGCGCCAAATGTACCCTAGGCTGAGAAATCATTTGGACGCACCCGATGGTACTCCTAGGTGATGAGGCTCAAGTGGATGCTCGTTTCATTCCGTTTAGAGATAGTGCTAATCTTGACGCAAGGTAAGTGCACGGTTTGTGCCAAACATACCATTGACTCATAAATCATTTTGGACGCACCCGATGGTACTCCTAGGTGATGAGGCACAACAGGATGCTCATTTCATTCTGTTTGGAGATAGTGCTAACCTTGATGCAAGATAGGAGCACGGTTTGTGCCAATCGTATCATAGGCTCAGAAACCATTTTGGACACACCCGATGGAACTCCTAGGTGACGAGGCTCAAGTGGAAGCTCGATTCAGTCCATCTAGAGATAGTCCTAATCTTGACATAAGATAAGTGCACGCTTTGTGCCGAATGTATCACAGGATGTAGCTACTATGTGAGTTGGGTCATGTGGAACCTCATTTTGGGTCCGTTTAGTGATAGTGTTAGTGTTAGTACAAGATAGGTGCACGGTTTGCGCCAAGTGGATGCTCGTTTCATTCCGTTTGGAGATTATGCTAATCTTGACGCAAGGTAAGTGCACGGTTTGTGCCAAACATACCATAGACTAAGAAATCATTTTGGACACACTTGATGGTACTGCTAGGTGATGAGGCTCAAGCGGAAGCTCGATTCAGTCTGTTTGGAGATAGTGCTAATCCTGACGCAAGATGGATGCACGGTTTGCGTCGAACGTACCGTAGGCTCAGAAATCCTTTTGGACACATCCGATGGAACTCCTAGGTGATGAGGCTCAAGTAGAATCTCATGTCGGTCCGTTTGGAGACAGTGTTAGTGTCGGTGCAAGATAGTGCACGGTTTGCGCCAAATGTACCCTAGGCTGAGAAATCATTTGGACGCACTCGATGGTACTCCTAGGTGATGAGGCTCAAGTGGATGCTCGTTTCATTCCGTTTAGAGATAGTGCTAATCTTGACACAAGGTAAGTGCACGGTTTGTGCCAAACATACCATTGACTCAGAAATCATTTTGGACGCACCCGATGGTACTCCTAGGTGATGAGGCACAACAGGATGCTCATTTCATTCTGTTTGGAGATAGTGCTAACCTTGACGCAAGATAGGAGCACGGTTTGTGCCAATCGTATCATAGGCTCAGAAACCATTTTGGACACACCCGATGGTACTCCTAGGTGACGAGGCTCAAGTGGAAGCTCGATTCAGTCCATCTAGAGATAGTCCTAATCTTGACATAAGATAAGTGCACGCTTTGCACCGAATGTATCACAGGATGTAGCTACTATGTGAGTTGGGTCATGTGGAACCTCATTTTGGGTCCGTTTAGTGATAGTGTTAGTGTTAGTACAAGATAGGTGCACGGTTTGCGCCAAGTGGATGCTCGTTTCTTTCCGTTTGGAGATTATGCTAATCTTGACGCAAGGTAAGTGCACGGTTTGTGCCAAACATACCATAGACTTAGAAATCATTTTGGACACACTTGATGGTACTGCTAGGTGATGAGGCTCAAGCGGAAGCTCGATTCAGTCTGTTTGGAGATAGTGCTAATCCTGACGCAAGATGGATGCACGGTTTGCGTCGAACGTACCGTAGGCTCAGAAATCCTTTTGGACACATCCGATGGAACTCCTAGGTGATGAGGCTCAAGTAGAATCTCATGTCGGTCCGTTTGGAGACAGTGTTAGTGTCGGTGCAAGATAGTGCATGGTTTGAGCCAAAACATACCATAGGCTCAGAAATCATTTTGGATGCACCCGATGGTCCTCCTACGTGAAGAGGCTCAAGTGGATGCTCATTTCATTTCGTTTGGAGATAGTGCTAATCTTCAAGGAAGCTTTACGCCAAATGTACCATAGGCTCAGAAAATCATTTTGGATGCAGCCAATGGCACTCCTAGGTGACTGGGTCATGTGGAATCTCATTTTGGTCCATTTTGGAGACAGTGTTGGTGTCAGTACAAGATAGGTGCATAATTTGCGCCGAACATACCATAGGCTCAGAAATCATTTTGGACGCATCCGATGGTACTCCTAGGTGACAAGGCTCAAGAGGAACCTTGATTCAGTCCATTTGGAGATAGTGCTAAACTTGACGCAAGATGGATGCACGATTTGCGTTGAAAGTACTGTAGGCTCAGAAATCATATTGGACGCACCCGATGGAACTCCTAGGTGTCGTGGTCCATATGGATTCTCATTTTGGTATGTTTCGAGACAGTGTTAGTGTCGGTGCAAGATAGGTACACAGTTTACGCCAAACATACACAAGGCTAAGAAATCATTTTGGACGCACCTGATGGTACTCCTAGGTGACGAGGCTCATGTGGATGCTCATTTCATTCTGTTTGGAGATTGTGCTAATCTTGACGCAAGGTAAGTGCACGGTTTGGGCCAAACATACCATAGACTCAGAAATCATTTTGGACACACCCGATGGTACTGCTAGGTGACGAGGCTCAAGTGAAAGCTCGATTCAGTCTGTTTGGAGATAGTGCTAATCTTGACACAAGATGGATGCACGGTTTGCGTCGAACGTACCACAGGCTTAGAAAAACATTTTGGATGCTATCGATGGAACTCCTAGGTGGCATGGTTCATATGGAATCTCATTTTGGTACATTTAGAGACAGTGTTAGTCTTGGTGCAAGATAGGTGCACGGTTTGCACCAAACGTACCCTAGGCTGAGAAATCGTTTTGAGCGCACCCGATGGTACTCCTAGGTGACGAGGCTCAAGTGAATGCTTGATGCATTCTGTTTGGATATAGTGTTAATCTTGACACAAGATAGGTGCATGATTTGTGTCAAACGTACCACAGGCTCAGAAATCATTTTGGACGCACTCGATGGAACTCTTAAGTGACTGGGTCATGTCGAATCTCATTTGGTCCATTTTGGAGACAGTGTTGGTGTTAGTACAAGATAGGTGCACAATTTGCGCCGAACATACCATAGGCCCAGAAATAATTTTGGATGCATCCGATGGTACTCCTAGGTGACGAGGCTCAAGTGGAACCTTGATTCAGCCCGTTTGGAGATAGTGCTAATCTTGATGCAAGATGGATGCACGATTTGCTTCAAACATACCACAAGCTCAGAAATCATTTTAGACACACCCGATGGAACTCCTAGGTGGCGTGGTTCATATGGAATCTCATTTTGGCACGTTTGGACACAGTGTTAGTGTCGGTGCAAGATAGGTGTACAGTTTGCGCCAAACATACCCTAGGCTAAGAAATCGTTTTGGCTGCACCCGATGGTACTCCTAGGTGACGAGGCTCAAGTGGATGCTCGTTTCATTCCGTATGGAGATTGTGCTAATCTTGACACAAGGTGGGTGCATGGTTTGTGCCAAACAAACCATAGACTCAGAAATCATTTTGGACGCACCCAATGGTACTTCTAGGTGACGAGGCTCAAGTGGAAGCTCGATTTAGTCTGTTTAGAGATAGTGCTAACTTTGACGCAAGATGGATGCATGGTTTGCGTCGAACATACTGTAGGCTCAGAAATCATTTTGGATGCACCCGATGGAACTCCTAGGTGGCGTGGTTCATATGGAATCTTATTTTGGTATGTTTGGAGATAATGTTAGTGTCGGTGCAAGGTAGGTGCATGGTTTGTGCCAAACATACCCTAGGCTAAGAAATCAATTTGGACGCACCTGATGGTACTCCTAGGTGATGAGGCTCAAGTGGACGCTTGTTTCATTCTGTTTGGAGATAGTGCTAATCTTGATGTAAGATGGATGTACGATTTGCGTCGAATGTACCGCAGGCTTAGAAATCATTTTGGACGCACCCGATGGAACTCCTAGGTGCCGTGGTGCATATGGCATTTTGGATGCACCCGATGGTACTCCTTGGTGATGTGGCTCAAGTGGAAGCTCGATTCAATCTGTTTGGAGATAGTGCTAATCTTAATGCAAGATGGACGCACGGTTTGCGTCGAACGTTCCGTAGGCTCAGAAATCATTTTGGACGCACCCGATGGAACTCCTAGGTGATGAGGCTCAAGTAGAATCTCGTTTTGGTATGTTTGGAGATAGTGTTAGTGTCGGTGCAAGATAGGTACACAGTTTGAGCCAAATGTACCAAAGGCTCAGAAATTGTTTTGGATGCACCCGATGGTGCTTCTAGGTGACGAGGCTCAAATGGACGCACATTTCATTCTATTTGGAGATAGTGCTAATTTTAAAACAAGGTTTGCGCTAAACGTACCATAGGCTCAGAAATCGTCTTGGATGCACCCGATGGCACTCCTAGGTGATGAGGCTAAAGTGGAAACTCGATTCGGTCTGTTTGGAGATAGTGCTAATCTTGATCCAAGAAAGGTGCACGGTTTGTGCCAAACGTACCATAGGTTTAGAAATCATTTTAGACACAGCCGATGTTACTCCTAGGTGACGAGGGTCAAGTGGAAGCTTGATTCAGTCCATTTGGATATAGTGCTAATCTTGACACAAGAAAGGTGTACGATTTTCGTCGAACGTACCACATGCTCAGAAATCTTTTTGGATGCACCCGATGGAACTCCCAGGTCACTAGGTCATGTGGAATCTCATTTTGGTCTATTTTGGAGACAGTGTTGGTGTCAGTGCAAGAGAGGTGCAAAATTGGTGCCAAACTTAACATAGGCTCAGAAAACATTTTGGACGCATCTGATGGTACTCCTAGGTGATGAGGCTCAAGTGGAAGCTTGATTCAGTCCATTTGGAGATAGTGCTAATCTTGATACAAGATGGGTGCACGATTTGCATTGAACGTACCGTAGGCTCAGAAATCATTTTGGACGCAACCGTTATCCTAGGTGACGTGGGTCATATGGAATCTCATTTTGGTACATTTGGAGATAGTGTTAGTGTCGGTGCAAGATAGTTACACGGTTTGCGCCAAACATACCCTAGGCTGAGAAATCATTTTGGACCCACCCGATGGTACTCCTAGGTGATGAGGCTCAAGTGGATGCTTGCTTCATTCTGTTAAAGATCGTGCTAATCTTGACGCAATTTTAGTGCACGATTTGTGTCAAACATACCATAGACTCAAAAATCATTTTGGACGCACCCGATGGTACTGCTAGGTGATGAGGCTCAAGTGGAAGCTCAATTCAGTCTGTTTGAAGATGGTGCTAATCTTGACGCAAAATGCATGCACGGTTTGCGTGGAACGTACCATAGGCTCAGAAATCCTTTTGGATGCACCGGATGGAGCTCCTTGGTGACAAGGCTCAAGTAGAATCTCGTTTCGGTCCGTTTGGAGATAGTGTTAGTGTCGGTGCAAGATAGGTGCACAGTTTTGAGCCAAATGTACCGTAGGCTCAGAAATCATTTTGGATGCACCCGATGGTCCTCCTAGGTGACGAGGCTCAAGTGGATGCTCATTTCATTCCGTTTGGAGATAGTGCTACTCTTGAAGCAAGGTTTACGCCAAACGTACCATAAGCTCAGAAATCATTTTGGATGCTCCCGATGGCACTCCTAGGTGATGAGGCTGAAATGGAAGCTTGATTCATTCTGTTTGGAGATAGTGCTAATCTTGACCCAAGATAGGTCCACGGTATGCGCCAAACGTACCATAGGCTCTGAAATTGTATTGGACACAACTGATGGTACTCCTAGGTGACGAGGCTCAAGTAGAAACTCAATTCTGTCCGTTTGGATATAGTGCTAATCTTGACGCAATATATGTGCATGATTTGCATCGAACGTACCATAGGCTCAGAAAATCATTTTGGATGCACCCGATGGAACTCCTAGGTGACTGGGTCATGTGGAATCTCATTTTTGTCCATTTTGGAGACAGTGTTGCTGTCAGTACAAGATAGGTGCACAATTTGCATCGAACATACCATAGGCTCAGAAATCGTTTTGGACGCACCCGATGGAACCCATAGGTGACGAGGCTCAAGTAGAATCTTGTTTCGGTCCATTTGGAGACAGTGCTAATCTTGACACAAGATGGATGCACGATTTGCGTTGAACGTACCGTAGGCTCAGAAATCATTTTGGACGCACCCGATGGAACTCCTAGGTGGCGTGGTTAATATGGAATCTCATTTTGGTACGTTTGGAGACAGTGTTAGTGTCGGTGCAAGATAGGTGCACGGTTTGCGCCAAACATACCCAAGACTGAGAAATCATTTTGGACACACCCGATGGTACTCCTAAGTGATGAGGCTCAAGTGGACGCTCGTTTCATTCCATTTGGAGATAGTGCTAATCTTGATGCAAGGTAAGTGGACGGTTTGTGACAAACTACCATAGAATCAGAAATCATTTTGGACGGACCCGATGGTACTCCTAGGTGACGAGGCTCAAGTGGAAGCTCAATTCAGTCTGTTTGGAGATAGTGTTAACCTTGACGAAAGATGGATGCACGGTTTGCGTCGAACGTACCGCGGGCTCAGAAATGGTTTTGGACGCACCCAATGGAACTTCTAGGTGATGAGGCTCAAGTAGAATCTTGTTTCAGTCCGTTTAGAGACAGTGTTAGTGTTAGTGCAAGATAGGTGCACGGTTTGAGCCAAACGTACCATAGGCTCAGAAATCATTTTGGATGCACCCGATGGTCCTCCTAGGTGACGTGGCTCAAATGGATGATCATTTCATTCCGTTTGGAGACAGTGCTAATCTTGAAACAAGGTTTGCACCCAACATACCATAGGCTCAAAAATCATTTTGGATGCACGCGATGGCACTCCTAGGTGACGAGGATGAAGTGGAAGCTCGATTCAGTCTATTTGGAGATTGTGCTAATCTTGATCCAAGATAGGTGCACAGTTTGCGCCAAACGTACCAAAGGCTCAGAAATCATTTTGGACACAACCGATGGTACTCCTAGGTGACGAGGCTCAAGTGGAAGCTCGATTCAGTCCGTTTATATATTTTGCTAATCTTGACGCAAGATAGGTGCACGATTTGCGTCGAACGTACCACAGGCTCAGAAATCATTTTGGACGCACCCGAGGAACTCTTAGGTGACTAGGTCATGTGGAATCTCGTTTTGGTCCGTTTCAGAGACTGTTGGTGTCACTGCAAGTTAGGTGCACAATTTGCGCCAAACATAACAGAGGCTCAGAAATCATTTTGGACGCATCTGATGGTACTCCTAGGTGACGAGGCTCAAGTGGAAGCTTGATTCATTCCATTTAGAGATAGTACTAATCTTGACGCAAGATGGATACACGATTTGCGTCGAACATACCGGTGGCTCAGACATCATTTTGGATGTAACCGATATCCTAGGTGACGTGGGTCATATGGAATCTAATTTTGGTACATTTGGAGATAGTGTTAGTATCGGTGCAAGATATGTGCACTGTTTGCGCCAAACGTACCCTAGGCTGAGAAATCATTTTGGACGCACCTGATGGTACTTCTAGTTGACGAGGGCCAAGTGGATGCTCATTTCATTCTGTTTGGAGATTGTGCTTATCTTGACGCAAGGTAAGTGCATGGTTTGTGCCAAACATACCATAGACTCATAAATCATTTTGGACGCAACCAATGGTACTGCTAGGTGATGAGGCTCAAGTGGAAGCTTGATTTAATCTTTTTGAAGATAGTGCTAATCTTGACCCAAGAAAGGTGCACGGTTTGCGCCAAACGTACCATAGGCTCAGAAATCATTTTGGACACAACCGATGGTACTCCTAAGTGACAAGGCTCAAGTGGAAGCTCAATTCAGTCCGTTTGGATATAGTGCTAATCTTGACGCAATATAGGTGCACGATTTGCGTCAAACATACCATAGGCACATAAATCATTTTAGACGCACCGAATGGAACTCCTAGGTGACTGGGTCATGTGGAATATCATTTTGGTCCATTTTGGAGACAGTGTTGGTGTCAGTACAAGATAGGTGCACAATTTGCACCGAACATACCTTAGGCTCAAAAATCGTGTTGGACACATCCAATGGTACCCTTAGGTGACGAGGCTCAAGTGGAACCTTGATTCAGTCCGTTTGGAAATAGTGCTAATCTTGATGTAAGATGGATGCACTATTTGCGTCGAACGAACCGTAGGCTCAGAAATCATTTTGGATTCACCCGATGGAACTCCTAGGTGGTGTAGTTCATATGGAATCTCATTTTGGTACGTTCGGAGACAATGTTAGTGTCGGTGCGAGATAGGTGCACGGTTTGCGCCAAACGTACCCTAGGCTGAGAAATCATTTTGGACGCACCCGATGGTACTCCTAGGTGACGAGGCTCAAGTGGACGCTCGTTTCATTCTGTTTGGAGATTGTGCTAATCTTGACGCAAGGTAAGTGCACGGTTTGCGTCAAACGTACCATAGGCTCAGAAATCATTTTGGACACAACCGATGGTACTCCTAGGTGATGAGGCTCAAGAGGAAGCTCAATTCAGTCCGTTAATATATAGTGCTAATCTTGACGCAAGATAGGTGCATGATTTGCGTCGAACGTACCACAGGCTCAGAAATCATTTTCGACGCACCGATGGAACTCCTAGGTGACTAGGTCATGTGGAATCTCGTTTTGCTCCATTTCGGAGACAGGGTTGGTGTCAGTGCAAGATAGGTGCACAATTTGCGCCAAACATAACATAGGCTTAGAAATCGTTTTGGACGCATCTGATGGTACTCCTAGGTGACGAGGCTCAAGTGGAAGCTCAATTCAGTCTATTTGGAGATAGTGCTAATCTTGACGCAAGATGGATGAACAGTTTGCGTTGAACGTACCGCAGGCTCAGAAATCATTTTGGATGCAGCCGATGGAATCCCTAGGTGCTGAGGCACTAGTAGAATCTCGTTTCGGTCCATCTAGAGACAGTGCTAATCTTGATGCAAGATGGATGCATGATTTACGTCGAATGTACCGCAGGCTCAGAAATCATTTTGGACGCACCCGATGGAACTCCTAGGTGATTGGGTCATATGGAATCTCATTTTGGTACGTTTGGAGACAGTGTTAGTGTCGGTGCAAGATAGGTGCATGGTTTGTGCCAAACGTACCCTAGGCTGAGAAATCGTTTTGGACACACGCGATGGTACTCCTAGGTGACGAGGCACAAGTGGATGCTCATTTCATTTCGTTTGGAGATAGTGCTAATCTTGACGCAAGGTAAGTGCACGGTTTGTGCCAAACATACCATAGACTCAGAAATCATTTTGGACGCTCCCAATGGTACTCCTAGGTGACGAGGCTCAAGTGGAAGCTCATTTCATTCCGTTTGGAGATAGTGCTAATCTTGACGAAAGATGGATGCACGGTTTGCGTCGAACGTACCGCAGGTTCAGAAATGGTTTTGGACGCACCTGATGGAACTTCTAGGTGACGAGGCTCAAGTAGAATCTCATTTCGGTCCGTTTGGAGACAGTATTAGTGTTAGTGCAAGATAGGTGCACGGTTTGAGCCAAACGTACCATAGGCTCAGAAAATATTTTGGATGCACCCGATGGTCCTCCTAGGTGACGAGGCTCAAGTGGAAGCTTGATTCAGTCTGTTTGGAGATCGTGCTAATCTTGCCGCAAGATAGGTGCACGGTTTGCGCTGAACGTACCACTGGCTCAGAAATTATTTTGGACGCACCCAATGGAACTCCTATGTGACATCTGTCATGTGGAATTTTGTTTTGATCTATTTGGAGACAGTGTTAGTGTCGGTGCAAGAAAGGTGCGTCGTTTGCTCCAACCGTACCATAGGCTCAGAAGTCATTTTGGACGCACCCTATGGTACTCCTAGGTGACGAGGTTCAAGTGGATGCTCATTTCTTTTTGTTTAGAGACTAGCTAATCTTGACCCATGATAGGTCACGATTTGCACCAAACATACCATAGGCTCAGAAATCATTTTAGATGCCCCCGATGGTACTCCTAGGTGACGAGGCTCAGGTGAATGCTTGATTCAGTCTGTTTGGAGAAATTGCTAATCTTGACGCAAGATAGGTGCATGATTTGCGTTGAACGTACAACAGGCTTAGAAATCATTTTGGACGCACCCGATGAAACACCTAGGTGACGTGGGTCATGTGAAATCTCATTTTGGTCCATTGGAGACAGTGTTAGTGTCAGTGCAAGCTAGGTGCACGATTTGCGCCAAATATACCATAGGCTCATAAAATCATTTTGTACGCATCCGATGGTACTCCTAAGTGACGAGGCTCAAGTGGAAGCTCGATTCAGTCTGTTTGGAGATAGTGCTAATCTTGACGCAAGATGGATGCACAATTTGCGTCAAATGTACCACAGACTTTGAAATCGTTTTGGATGTATCTGATGGAACTCCTAGGTGACGTGGGTCATATGGAATCTCAATTTGGTACGTTTGGAGACATTGTTAGTGTCGGTGCAAGATAGGTGCACGGTTTGCGCCAAACATACCCTAGGCTGAGAAATCATTTTGGACGCACCCAATGGAACTCCTAGGTGACGAGCCTAATGTGGATGCTCGTTTCATTCAGTTTGGAGATAGTACTAACATTGATGCAAGGTAAGTGAACGGTTTGTGCCAAACATACCATAGACTCATAAATCGTTTTGGACGCACCCGATGGTACTCCTAGGTGATGAGGCACAGGCTCAGAAATGATTCATGTGGAATCTCATTTTGGTCCATTTGGAGATAGTGTTAGTGTGAGTGCAAGATAGGTGCATGGTTTGCGCCAAACATAACATAGGCTCAGAAATCATTTTGGACGAATCCGATGGTACTCCTAGGTGACGAGGCTCATGTTAAAGCTCGATTCATTCCGTTTGGAGATAGTGCCATTCTTGACGCAAGATAGGTGCATGGATTGCACCAAACGTACCGCAGGCTCATAAATCATTTTGGATGCACCCGATGAAACTCCTAGGTGATGTGCGTCACATGGAATCTCGTTTCAGTCCATTTGGATACAATGTTAGTGTCGGTGGAAGGAGGTGCATGGTTTGGCCCAAACGAACCATAATCCTAGAAATCGTTTTGGACCTACCCAATGGTACTCCTAGGTGACAAGGCTCAAGTGGATGCTGGTTTTATACCGTTTGGGGATAGTGCTAATCTTAACGCAAGATAGGGCACCGTTTGCGCCAAACGTACCATAGGCTCAAAAACATTTCAGACGCACCTGATAAAACTCCTAGGTGATGTTGGTCATGTGGAATCTTGTTTTGGTCTATTTGGAGACAATGTTAGTGTCGGTGCAAGATGGCTGCACGGTTTGCGCCAGACGTACCATAGGCTCATTAATCATTTTGGACGCACCCGTTGGTACTTCTAGGTGACGAGGCTGAAGTTGAAGCTTGATTCGGTTTGTTTGAACATAGTGCTAATCTTAACGCAAGATAGGTGCACAGTTTGCGCCGAACATTCCATAGGCTCATAAATCATTTTGGACGCACCCGATGGAACTAATAGGTGATGTGGGACATGTAGAATCTTGTTCCATTTCGTTTGGAGATAGTGTTAGTGTTAGTGCAAGATAGGTGCACGATTTGCACCAAACGCACCATAGGCCCAAAAATCAATTTGGACACAGTCGATGGTACTCCTAGGTGACGAGGCAGAATCAGAAGCTCAATTCAGTCCATCTATTGATAGTGCTAATCTTGATGCAAGATAGGTGAACGTTTTGTGCCCAAAGTACCACATGCTCAAAAATTGTTTTGGACACACCCGATGGAACTCCTAGGTGACATGGGTCATGTGGTATCTTGTTTAGGTCTGTTTGGAGATAGTTTAGTGTTAGTGCAAGATAGGAGCATGGTTTGCGCCAAACGTAGCATAGGCTCAGAAATCATTTTGGACGCACCTGATGATACTCCCAGGTGATGAGGCTCAAGTGGAAGCTCGATTCAATCCCTTTGAAGATAGTGCTAATCTTGATGCAAGATAGGTGCACGATTTGTGTCGAATATACCACAGGCTTAGAAATCATTTTGGACGCATACGATGGAACTCCTCGGTGACATGGGTCACATGAAATCTCGTTTCGGTCCGTTTAGAGAAAGTGTTAGTGTCAGTGTTAGATAGGTGCACGGTTTGTGCCAAATGTACAATAGACTCAGAAATAATTTTAGACGCACGCAATGGTACTCCTAGGTGACGAGGCTCATGTGGATGCTTGTTTCATTCTGTTTGGAGATAGTGCTAATCTTGACGCAAGATAGGTGTACGGTTTACGCCAAACGAACCATAGGCTTAGAAAAATCATTTTGGACACAACCGATGGTACTCCTAGGTGACGAGGCCAAAGTTAAAGCTCGATTCAGTCTGTTTGGAGATAATGCTAATTTTGACACAAGATAGGTGCACGGTTTGCGCTGAATGTACTACAGGCTCAAAAATCATTTTAGACGCACCCGATGGAACTCCTCGGTGACGTGGTTCATGTGGAATCTTGTTTTGGTCGGTTTAGAGACAATGTTAGTGTCGGTGCAACATAGGTGCACGGTTTGCGCCAAACGTACCATAGGCTCAGAAATCATTTTGTACGCACCTGATGATACTCCTAGGTGACGAGGCTCAAGTGGATGCACATTTCGGTCTATTTGCTAATCTTGACGCAAGATAGGTGCCCAATTTTCACTGAACGTGCCACAAGCTCTAAAATCATTTCGGACACACCCGATGGAACTCCTCGGTGACGTGGTTCATGTGGAATCCTGTTTTGGTCCGTTTGGAGACAATGTTAGTGTCGGTGCAAGATAGGTGCACGTTTTTCGCCAAACATACCATAGGCTCAGAAATTGTTTTGGACGCAACCGATGTACTCCTAGGTGACAATGCTCAAGTGAAGCTTGACTCGGTCTATTTGAAGATAGTGCTAATCTTGACGGAAGATAGGAGCACGGTTTGCACTAAACATATCATAGGCTTAGAAATCATTTTGGATGCACTCGATGGAACTCCTAGGTGACATGAGTCATGTGGAACCTCGTTTCGGTGTGTCTGCATACAGTGTTAGTGTCGGTGCAAGATTGGTGCACGGTTTGCGCCAAATGTACCATAGGCTCAGAAATCATTTTGGACGCATCTAATGGTACACCTAGGTGACGAGGCTCATGTGGATGCTCGTTTCATTCCGTTTGGAGATAGTGCTAATCTTGACGCAAGATAGGTGTACGGTTTACGCAAACGTACCATAGGCTCAGAAAATCATTTTGGACACACCCAATGGTACTCCTAGATAACGAGGCCAAAGTGGAAGCTCGATTCAGTCCGTTTGGAGATAGTGCTAATTTTGACACAAGATAGGTGCACGGTATGCGCCGAACGTACTACAGGCTCAAAAATCATTTTAGACGCACCCGATGGAACTCCTAGGTGACATCGGTCATGTGGAATCTTGTTTTGGTCCGTTTAGAGACAATGTTAGTGTCGGTGCAACATAGGTGCATGGTTTGCGCCAAACGTGCCACAAGCTCAAAAATCATTTTGGACGCACATTCCTAGGTGACGAGGCTCAAGTGGATGCACATTTCGGTTTGTTTGCTAATCTTGACGCAAGATAGGTGCCCAGTTTTCGCTGAACATGCCACAAGCTCAAAAATCATTTTGGACGCACCCGATGGAACTCCTTGGTGACGTGGTTCATGTGGAATCCTGTTTTGGTCCATTTGGAGACAATGTTAGTGTCGATGCAAGATAGGCGCATGGTTTTCACGAAACATACCATAGGCTCAGAAATTGTGTTGGACGCAACCGATGGTACTCCTAGGTGACGATGCTCAAGTGGAAGCTTGACTCAGTCCGTTTGAAGACAGTGCTAATCTTGACGCAAGATAGGTGCACGGTTTGCACTAAACATACCATAGGCTCAGAAATCATTTTGGACACACCCGATGGAACTCCTAGATGACATGGGTCATGTGGAACCTCGTTTCGATCTGTCTGCAGACAGTGTTAGTGTCGGTGCAAGATTGGTGCACAGTTTACGCCAAACGTACCATAGGCTCAGAAATCATTTCGGACGCATCTAATGGTACTCCTAGGTGACGAGACTCAAGTGGAAGCTTGATTCAGTCCGATTGGAGATAGTGCTAATCTCGATGCAAGATGGATGCATGGTGTGCATTGAATGTACCATTGGCTTAGAAGTCATTTTGGACGCACCCGATGGTACTCCTAGGTGACGTGGGTCATGTGGAACCTCGTTTTGGTCTGTCTGCAGACAGTGTTAGTGTCGGTGCAAGATTGGTGCACGGTTTACGCCAAACGTACCATAGGCTCAGAAATCATTTCGGACGCATCTATTGGTACTCCTAGGTGACGAGACTCAAGTGGAAGCTTGATTCAGTCCGGTTGGAGATAGTGCTAATCTCGATGCAAGATGGATGCATGGTGTGCATTGAATGTACCATTGGCTCAGAAGTCATTTTGGACGCACCCGATGGAACTCCTAGGTGACATGGGTCATGTGCAATCTCGTTTTGGGTCTGTTTAGAGATATTGTTCGTGTCAGTGCTAGGTAGGTGCACGGTTTGCGCCAAATGTGCTATAGGCTCAGAAATCATTTTTGACGCACCCGATGGAACTGCTAGGTGATGTGAGTCATGTGGAACCTCATTTTAGTTCGTTTGGAGATAGTGTTAGTGTCGGTGCAAGATAGGTGCACGGTTTGCACCAAACTTATCATAGGCTCTGAAATCATTTCTGACGCATCCAATGGTACTCCAAGGTGACAGAGCTCAAGTGAAAGCTCGATTCAGTCCGTTTGTAGATAGTGCCAATCTTGACACAAGATAGGTGCACAGTTTGTGCCAAACGTTCCAGAGGCTCAGAATTCATTTTAGACGGACCGGATGGTACTCCTATGTGACAAGGCCCAAGTGGAAGCTCGATTCAGTACATTTGGAGATAGTGCTAATCTTGATGCAAGATAGGTGCACGCTTTGCGCCAAACTAACAACGGACTCAGAAATCATTTTGGATGCACCTGATGTAACTCCTAGGTGACTTGGGTCATGTGGAATCTTGTCTCGGTCCGTTTGGAGATAGTGTTAGTGTTTGTGAAAGATAGGTGCACGGTGTGTGCCGAACATACCATAGGCTTAGAAATCATTTTGGACGCACCCAATGATACTCCTAGGTGACGAGGCTCAAGTGGAAGCTTGATTCAGTTTGTTTGGAGATAGTGTTAATCTTGATGCAAGATAGGTGCACGGTTTGCGGCGAACGTACCATAGGCTCAGAAATCATTTTGGACACACCGATGGAACTACTTGGTGATGTGGCTCATGAGGAATCTCGTTTCGGTCCATTTGGAGATAGTGTTAGTGTCGGTGCAAGATAGGTGCATGGTTTGCGTCAAACGTACCACAGGCTCAGAAATTATTTTGGGCGCACCCGATGGTACTCCTAGGTGATGTGGGCATATGGAATCTTGTTTCAGTACGTTTGGAGACAATGTTAGTGTCGGTGCAAGATAGGTGCACGGTTTGCGCCAACCATACCATAGGCTGAGAAATCGCTTTGGACGCACCAAATGGTACTCCTAGGTGATGAGGCTCAAGTGGCTGCTCGTTTTATTCAGTTTGGAGATAGCGCTAATCTTGACCCAAGGTTAGTGCATTGTAACACCCCAGGTGTTTGCCTTGCATCTGTGCATCATATGAGCATGACATGAACATGTGCACCATCATTTCATGTGCATTGTCGTTGAAACATAGCATTGAAACATCTGCAACATTCATGTTGAGTGCATGTGCTATACATACATGTGTTGTTTGCAAGTGATGGTATGTGTGTACTAGACTTGTAGTAGTGTGATGTGTGACACCACATCTTGAAACATGATCATGCAACACATGCCACATGCCTAATTAACCCATGCAACACAATGTTTCAATAATTTCTTAGTGTTGTTTCAATGCACCTTGAGGTGACTTTTGCTCATATGTGATGCTAAATGTGTGACTTGTGGCTTGAAAACATCTTTGACATGTTAAGGGAGCAAAATAAGATAGGGTCTATATTCATGTTTTGGTCGAAATCCAATTTGACTAGGTTTAACCCCAGTTTGACCATAGCACTGATATGCTTTGACCAATTTAAAAGTGGTACCTAGAGATCTTGCATGGTTGTGCAACCTTTAACAAAGTTGTAGCAAACTTGATAAGGAACAAAAGTTGTAATATGGGCATCTCATGAAAATGCCTAGAACCTGCTCAAACAGGGCCCACAAGTCAGTTAGAGGATTGCCCAACACTTAGAATTATTTCTAAGTTTGAAATGTCACATTGCAGTTTCATGGTGGCCTACTTTGGGAGCTTGTAGTTTGAAAACCAGACCAAACCAGCTCTAACCCATATTGACACTTTTGTAGCACTCACTTAGCTCTATAATCTTGTCAATAACGCCATCACCTAGTTCTCAATGGTTTATGAGTTAGAGTGCTTTGAAAATCGGGTTTCAATCAGGGGGGTAACTGAAACTCAGTTTCAGTTTTCATGTGCCTCACTTTGGGGCGCTGTATCTCACTAACCAAGTCGAGTTAGCTCATGATCCTATTAACAAACTTGGAGATCTTACTTAGAACTATAGTTTTGTAATTAACACTTTGGCCCAATTCGAAATCGTTTGCGAGATCTTGAGCTCCAAACTTGGTCTGACAGTCACCTCTATCGGTTTCCATTCATTCGGTTTCAGTTTGTTAGAGTTCAAAATGTCGAACTCCTTCACGTCGTGGCTAACCACGCACAGGAATAGGGGCGTCGCGTGGCTGCTACGCGTCGACACCGTGCCTGTGCTCGCGTGCATGAGGCCAGAGGCCACGCCGGAGCGCTCTAGATGCCCTCAGTTCGCTTTCCCTCGCCCTGTTTTGCTTCTCGTGGCTCTGTCGGGGTGACATTGCTGCCGAGGCCCTCGTTGCTTGTAGCACCACCACGGCCCACCATTCTCCCATCCAGCGTACCCACCAACTCGCCTTCACCTTCTCTACTTCTCTACCCAGTCAGGGAGCCAGCAGAGCAGGGTGGGCGCCGTATTGCTCCGCCATCGTCACCGGCGTCGATGACCTCCCACTGTCATGGAACCTCACACGAGGCCAAGCCTCATGGGACGCTCTACCACCTCGCTAGTGGCTCTAATAGCTTCACCTCGTAACGCTGAATCCGTAGCTGCCCTCGCCTAGGACAGCCGAACGCTGTGCCGGCCGCGCATGCCCTCACCGAAGCGCCGTTGCTCGCCATTGGCGCCGGTGAGCCCCTCTTGGTGACCTAACACCTCAACCCGATACACCAATCGGCGTGGAATATGATGGGGAGCACTATGGTGCTAGCGGTTTCGCCGGCTACCTCACCGCCGTTACAAAATCGCCGGCCGATCTCATTCCCCTACTGTGGTGTCATTGACGGGTGGGCCCCGCTGGTCAGCGCGATATTCCCCCCTCCCTCTCTGTTTGATTGTTGGGCCTCGGGTGGGCCGGCTGGCCCGGTTGGCCCATGGCCTTAGCGGGCCGAGTGGATTCGGCCTGTTTAGGGTTCCGGTTTTGTTTTATTTTTATTCTTTTTCACATATTTGTGCGTAGATTCAAAAATGCGTATCTCATGATTAATAGATCCAAATGATGTGGTTCCAATTTTTTTGGTTTCCTAGTAATGTATAGTTTATTTAGAAAATATAATATGGGGTATGTTGGTTAATAATTTCTGAAGGTTGTAATTAATTTTGCTATGCCTCTATTTAACTATGTGATTTTTGTAGTTTTTGTATCTCCCTGTGTAGTCATCCAATTGCCATGAAATTTTTGTGAGATGCTAAGTATGCTATAAAGATGCTATAGTTAAAGTTTCAGCCTTTTTAAAGGTCATTTGCTCTAGTTATAAAATTTCTTTGTTATAGGCTTTATTAGCACTTATCTTTTTGTTATTTTTATATCTCCTAATCTACTTGTCAAATTGAGGTGAACTTTTTATGGTAGCCTCTTGTTAGCATGTATTTGCCTCTGTAATTTTATTAGAATTTGCTAGTTATATTTTATATGTGATGCCATTTATGCTTATGCACTCTAAATAAATAGAAAAGGGGAATTAGATAAATAATTATGCTAGTGCCATGACTTGATTTGGTGTTACTTAAACATGATCTAACTATTAGTAAAGTTGGGTAAGTCATTTGTGATGTTCCCAACATCACTTAATATTTAATTGTACAAATCTATCTTTTCTGGACAGATTTGGTGGTTAAGTAAGTTAGGCTATGTTAATGAGGTTTTCTTGCTTGGTGAGCTATAGCAAAGTTGTTGAGAATTTCATGAACTAGTTTTTGGTAAATTTTGGTAGCATTTGGAATTATAGTTTAGAAATGGCAGCTGTTCCAAGCTAGGTTCAGTTTTAGAAGTGCTCTCTGTCTTTTAGAATAGTTTCTGTACATGTGCTATTTTAACTTGGTAAATGATGAAATCATGCTTAGATGTTTATAAATGAAATATAGAAAATTTCATAAGCTTTCCAGAATATCCTCTTGCAAGTCATTTGGATTGGTAGAACTCCAGTTGTGAGTTTTCTTAGCTACTGTTGATAATATGTTGTAAATACTAAATTTCTGGAATCTTGTTATGTGTGTGTTTAGTCTTAACTTTGTGATACTTAGTGGTTTCTTAGAGGTGTTCAAACATGTTAATACCAGAGAAGAAATTTGCACTTAAGCTTGAAGTGATTTGATTAGAGCACCACATGACTTTGTTTTGTGCCCATGATGTTGCAATATCAATACATTCATCTTCACATCATTCATACATGTTCATAAATCATCATGTTATCCTTGGTGCATACATGAAATTCATTGGGTGCATATACATGCAATAGGTGCACCGAGAATTGTGTTACGAGCGAAGTCTCGCTGGGCGTGGAACCTGAAGTTGAAGTCCGTTTAGGAGCTGGAGGTCCAGTCCGACGAAGCCGGAGAAAGCGTGGGAATCATTCTTGAAGCCGACCTTTGATCTATCTTCTTTCGGTTAAGGCAAGCCCCGGAGCATTATAAGCCTCCTACTTTCAAAGCAATTATCTATATATACATGTTATATGTATTGTTGCATTACGTGATAGGAGTTGGTTGAAAACCCTTGCTGCATTGATAACACTCCTTGTCCAGCAATTCGAACCTTGAATCCTATGTAGACAGGATCGTATCTATGCTTAGCCCTTCGAAATTAGACCGGTAGAAGTCGGGTGATTTCCTATCACCTGCGAGATATAGGGCTTTGTCAGGTGACGGTTGGCTATATTTGCTATCGTGGAAATGAACTATGTGTTAATGAAATGAAATGAGACTAGACGAGATGATGATACTGAAGCAGCAAGGCATGGAGGTCTTGGGTGTGGATCTATCCCCGTCTATGTCGATTAAGGACCGAGACCTGGAGCCTTCTATGTCATTTTGAACGCATGCCTGACATTTAGCTGGCTAGCCTGAGGTTGCCAACCACGAAGCCTAGTATCTCAACTCAGGCTGCGAAGTCAAAAAGTGAAAGTCACCTCGGAAGGGAGCCAGAGGGTCCAAGGGCAGGTGAGTTAAAAGTCTTGAGCATCCTAGCCACTGGTATCCCCGAGAACGCGGCGCTGTTCGGGCCCACCCTGAGTTGTACCAAAGGTTATCTATGGCTGCCTTTAGCGGGGTTTGCCGGGTGAGTGTCAGGAATACCCCCTCAGCTGAGTTGGAATGGATTCGAGTTGTCGTCTCTCCCGGATAGTGAGAAACTTGACTGGTTATCTCCAGCGTAGATACACTAATTATAATGATGGTACGGAATTGATGATAATGATGATGATAGCCTTATTATACCTGCTATGGTTAATATTGTTTGATCCAAATAAAGTGAGTGCTTTAGTACAGGTGCTAATCTAGTTATCAGGTTAATGATGATCAACTTGATACTTAAGCATATATTGGTTACTTATCTGTAATAAGCTTTTCTGCAATTGAGTCAAGCTAGCCCACTTTATAAAGCCTTGCATACTCCTTGGTGTCACCTTTATTTCTGGTTTATGACGGGTAAGTCTAGCTGAGTACCTTCTCGTACTCAGGGTTTACTCCCACCTGTTGCAGGTAGCAAATTTGTTCTTGTTGCTACAAGTATTGTCTTCACCTTGTGGGCGTGAAGACTAGACCATATGGGCATGGTCTCTGTAGTATCTCTTCTGGTATGCTTTTGCAGGATGTGACTATGTACTGGCAGTATTTAACTTCAAATGGTTTCAGAAATTATGTTGCTTCCGCTAATCTTTACTTTAGTTTGTAATAAATTATTTGTACTCCGATGTATGATATTACTTTTGAACTGTTGTAACAAGTGTTGTGTTATGTTGAATCACTACGATCTTGGCTCGTTATGATTTGGTTTGAAGTCTCTCGTGATTTAATGGACTACCGGAGTTAAATGGGCTCAAGTTTGAGAATTTGATCGCTTCGGCGATTGTTTTTGGACTTGTGCTCTTATAATTTGGATGGTTCCGTGACATGTATGGTTTGCGCTAATCATACCATAGACTCAGAAATCATTTTGGATGCACCCGATGGCACTCCTTGGTGACGAGGCTCAAGGAGAAGCTCGATTCATTCTGTTTGGAGATAGTACTAATCTTGATGCAAGATAGGTGCACGCTTTGCGGCGAACGTACCATAGGCTCAGAAATCATTTTGGACGCACCGATGGAACTACTTGGTGATGTGGCTCATGAGGAATCTCGTTTTGGTCCATTTGGAGACAGTGTTAGTGTCGGTGCAAGATAGGTGCATGGTTTGCGCCAAACGTACCACAGGCTTAGAAATTATTTTGGGCGCACCCGATGGTACTCCTAGGTTATGTGGCATATGGAATCTTGTTTCGGTACGTTTGGAGACAATGTTAGTGTCGATGCAAGATAGGTGCACGGTTTGCGCCAACCGTACCATAGGCTAAGAAATTGCTTTGGACGCACCAGATGGTACTCCTAGGTGATGAGGCTCACGTGGCTGCTCGTTTCATTTAGTTTGGAGATAGTGCTAATGTTGACCCAAGGTTAGTGCACGGTTTGCGCTAATCATACCATAGACTTAGAAATCATTTTGGACGCACCCGATGGCACTCCTTGGTGACGAGGCTCAAGGAGAAGCTCGATTTAGTCTGTTTGGAGATAGTGCTAATCTTGACGCAAGATTGGTGCACGCTTTGCGCCGAACGTACTATATGCTCAGAAATCATTTTGGACGCACCCAATCGAACTCCTTGGTGATGTGGGTGGAATCTCCTTTCGGTCTGTTTGGAGACAATGTTAGTGTTGGTGCAAGATACGTGAATGGTTTGCGCCAAATGTACCAAAGGCTCAGAAATCATTTTGGACGCACCTGATGATACTCCTTGTTGTCGAGGCTCAAGTGGATGCTTGTTATCATTATGTTTGTAGATTGTGCTAATCTTGACGCAAGATGGGTGCACGATTGGCACCAAACGTACCATAGGCTCAGAAATCGTTTTGGATGCACCCGATGGTTCTCTTAGGTGACGAGGCTCAAGTGGAAGCTCGATTCAGTCCATTCGGAGATAGTGCTAATCTTGACGCAAGATAGGTGCACGCTTTGCGCCGAACGTACAACAGGCTCAGAAATCGGTTTGGACACACCCGATGTAACTCCTGGTGACTTGGGTCATGTGGAATCTCATTTCGGTCCGTTTGGAGACAATGTTAGTGTCAGTGTAAGATAGGTGCATGGTTTGCGCCAAACGTACCATAGGCTTAGAAATTGTTTTGGCGCACCCAATGAAACTCCTAGGTGACGGGGCTCAAGTGGAGGCTCGATTCAGTCTGTTTGGAGATAGTGCTAATCTTGACACAAGATTGGTGCATGATTTGCGTCGAACGTACCATAGGCTCAGAAATCATTTGGCGTAGGGTTTAGGGTTTAGGGGACGTGGGTCATGTGGATCTCATTTTGGTCCGTTTGGAGATAGTCTTAGTGTCAATGCAAGATAGGTGCCTAATGATACTACTAGGTGACCATGCACCTACTTGCGTCAAGACTAGCACTATGTCCAAATGAAGTGAATCAAGCATCCACTTGAGCCTTGTCACCAAGGAGTACCATCGGGTGCATCCAAAATGATTTCTTAGCCTATGGTATGTTTTCCGCAAAACTGTGCACCTATCTTGCACCGACACCATTACTTTCACCAAATGGACCAAAATGAGATTCCACATGACCCACGTCACCATGGAGTTCCATCGGGTGCGTCCAAAATGATTTCTGAGGCTATGGTACGTTCGGCACAAACTCTGCACCTATCTTGCGTCAAGATTAGCACTATCTCCGAACAGACTAAATCGAGCTTCCACTTGAGCGTTGTCACCTAGGAGTACCATCGGGTGCATCCAAAATGATTTCTGAGCCAGTGGAACGTTCGTCGCATACCGTGCACCTGCTTGTGTCGAGGTTAGCACTATCTCCAAATGAAGTGAATCAAGCATCCACTTCAGCCCTGTCACCTAGGAGTACCATTTGGTGCGTCCAAAATGATTTCTGAGCCTATGGTACGTTTGGCGCAAACCTACACCTATCTTGGGTCAAGATTAGCACTATCTACAAATGGAAGGAAACGAGGATCACTTGAGCCTCATCACCTAGGAGTACCATCGGGTGTGTCCAAAATGATCTCTGAGCCTGAGGTACATTTGGCGCAAACCGTGCAACTATCTTGCACCGATAGTAACACTGTCTCCGAACAGACCGAAACAAGATTCCATATGACCCATGTCACCTAGTAGGTCCATCCAGTGCATTCAAAACAATTACCGAGCCTATAGTACATTCGACGTAAACCGTGCACCTATCTTGCATTAGGATTAGCACTATCTCGAAATGAACTGAATCGAGCTTCCACTTGAGCCTCGTCTTCTTGGAGTACCACCAGGTGCATCCAAAATGATTTCGGAGCCTTTGGTATGTTTGGCGCAAATAATGCACCTATCTTGCACCAACACTAGCATTGTCTCCGAATGGATAGAAACAAGATTTCACAAGACCCAAATCACCTAGTTGTTCCATCCGGTGCATCCAAAACAATTTCTGAGCCTGTGATATGTTCGGCACAAACCGTGCACCTATATTGCGTCAAGATTAGCCCTATCTCCAAATGAACTGAATCAAGCATCCACTTGAGTCATGTCACCTAGGAGTACCATCGGGTGCATCCAAAACGATTTGTGAGCTACGGTATGCTTGGCGCAAACCGTGCGCCTACTTGCACCGACACCAGCACTTTCACCAAATGGACCAAAACAAGATTCCACAAGACCCACATCACCTTCAAGTTCCATCGGGTGCGTCCAAAACAATTTTCTAAGGCTGTGGTATGTTTGGTATAAATAGTGCACCTACCTTGAGTCAAGATTTGCACTGTCTCTGAATGGACTAAATCGAGCTTCCACTTGAGCCTCGTCACCTAGGAGTACAATCGGGTGCGTCCAAAACGATTTCTGAGCTTGAGGTACGTTTGGCGCAAACAATGCACCTATCTTGCACCGACATTAACACTATCATCGAATGGACCAAAACAAGATTCCACATGACCCACATCATCTAGTAGTTCCATTCGGTATGGACAAAATGATTTCTGAGCCTCTAGTATGTTGGGCACAAATTATGCCCCTATCTTGCGTCAAGCAAATGGACTGAATCGAGCTCCACTTGGCCCTCGTCACCTAGGAGTACCATCAGGTGTGTCAAAAATAACTTTTGAGCCTTTGGTATGTTTGGCGCAAACCTTGCACCGAAACTTGCAGTGTCTCCAAACAGACCAAAACGAGATTCCACATGACCCACGTCACCTAGGAGTTACATCGGGTCCTTTCAAAATGATTTCTGAGCTTGTGGCACGTTCGGCGCAAACCTAGAACCTATCTTACATCAGGATTAGGACTATCTCCAAACGAACTAAATCAAGGTTTCACTTGAGCCTCATCACTTAGGAGTTCCATGGAGTGCATCCAAAACGATTTCTGAGCCTTTGGTATGTTTGGCGCAAACCCTGCACCTATCTTGACCGACACTAACATTATCTCTAAATGGACTGAGATGAGATTCCACATGACCCACGTTACCTAGTAGTTATATTCGATGCGTACACAACGATTTTCGAGCCTCTAGTACGTTTGACGCAAACCATGCACCTATCTTGCGTCAAGATTAGCACAATCTACGAATGAACTCAATCAAGTATCCACTTGAGCCTCGTCACCTAGTAGTTCCATCCGGTGGATCCAAAACGATTTCTGAGGCTATGGTAAGTTCAGCACAAACCGTGCACCTATCATGTGTCAAGATTAGCATCATCTCTGAACGGACTGAATCAAGCTTCCACTTGAGCCTTGCCACCTAGGGGTACGATCAGGTGTGTCCAAAATGATTATGACCTAAGGTACGTTTGGCACAAACCGTGCACGTATCTTGCACGACACTAACACTATCTCTGAACGGACCGAACCGAGATTCCACATGACCCACGTCATCTAGTAGTTCCATCCCGTGCGTACAAAATGATTTATGAGCCTCTATTACGTTTGGCCCAAATCGTGCACCTATCTTGCATCAAGATTAGCACTATCTCCAAAAGGACTGAATCAAGCTTATACTTGGGCCTTGTCACCTAGGAGTACCATCGGGTGTGTCCAAAACAATTTCTGAGCCTTTGGTATGTTCGGCACAAACCTTGCACCTATCTTGCACCGACACTAGAACTGTCTCCAATGGACCAAAACAAGATTACACATGACCCACGTCACCTAGGAGTACCATCAGGTGCGTCAAAAATGATTTCTGAGCCTGAGGTACGTTTGGCGCAAACCGTGCACCTATCTTGCACCGACACTAACACTATCTCCAAATGGACCAAAACAAGATTTCACATGACCCACGTCATCTAGTAGTTCCATCCGTTGTGTACTAAATGATTTTCGATCCTCTAGTACGTTCGGCCCAAATCGTGCACCTATCTTGCGTCAAGATTAGCCCTATCTCCAAACGGACTGAATCGAGCTTCCAGTTGGGACTTGACACCTAGGAGTACATCGGCTATGTCCAGAATGATTTTTGAGCCTTTGGTATGTTTGGCGTAAACCTTGCATCTATCTGGCACCAACCCTTGCACTTTCTCCAAACAGATCAAAATGAGATTCCACATGACCCACGCCACCTAGGAGTTCCATCAGGTGCGTCCAACATGATTTCTAAGCTTGTGGTATGTTCGAGGAAAACCTGGCACCTATCTTGCATCAGGATTAGGTCTATCTCCAAATGGACTAAATCAAGTTTCCACTTGAGCCTCATCACTTAGGAGTACCATCGGGTGTGTCCAAAATGATTTCTGAGCCCATGGTATGTTTGGCGCAAACCTTGCACTTATCTTGCACTGACACTAACACTATCTCTAAATGGACCGAAACACATGACCCACATCACCTAGTAGTTCCATCCGGTGCGTACAAAATGATTTCTGAGCCTCTAGTACGTTCGACGCAAATCGTGCACCTATCTTGCGTCAAGATTAGCACTATCTGCAAATAAACTGAATCAAACATCCACTTGAGCCTCATCACCTAGGAATACCGTCGGGTGCGTCCAAAATGATTTCTGAGCCTACGGTATATTTAGCGCAAACCGTGCACCAATCTTGCTCCGTCACTAACACTATCTCCAAATGGACCAAAACAAGATTCTACATGACCCACGTCACGTTGGAGTTCCATCGGGTGCATCCAAAACGATTTCTGAGGCTGTGTTCTGTTCGGCACAAACCGTGCACCTATTTTGCGTTAAGATTAGTACTATCTCCGAACGGACTGAATCGAGCTTCCACTTGTGCCTCGTCACCTAGGAGTACCATCGGGTGTGTCCAAAATGACTTCTGAGCCTAAGGTACGTTCGGCACAAACCGTGCACCTATCTTGCACTAACTGTAACACTATCTTCGAATAGACCGAAACTAGATTCCACATGACCCATGTCACCTAGTGGTTCTATCCGGTGTGAACAAAATGATTATGGAGCCTATAGTATGTTCGATGCAAACTGTGCACCTATCTTGTGTCAAGATTAGCACTATCTCCAAATGAACTGAATCGAGCTTCCACTTGAGCCTTTGGTATGTTTGCCGCAAACTATGCACCTATCTTGCACTGACACTAGCACTGTCTCCAAATGGATAGAAACAAGATTCCACAAGACCCACGTCACCTAATAGTTCCATCCGATGCGTCCAAAATGATTTCTGAACCTATGGTATGTTCGGTGCAAACCATGCACCTCTCTTGCTTCAAGATTACCACTATCTTCAAATGAACTGAATCAATCATCCACTTGATCCATGTCACCTAAGAGTACCATCGGGTGCGTCCAAAACGATTTATGAGGCTACGGTGTGTTTGGCGCAAAACGTGCACCTATCTTGCAACGACACCAACACTGTCTCTGAATGGACCAAAACGAGATTCCACATGACCCACGTCACCTTTGAGTTCCATCAGGTGCGTCCAAAACAATTTATGAGGCTATGGTATGTTCGGCACAAACCATGCACCTATCTTGCATCAAGATTAGCATTATCTCCAAACAGACTGAATCGAGCTTCCACTTGAGCCTCGTCACCTAGGAGTACTATCGGGTGCATCCAAAACGATTTCTGAGCTTGTGGAATGTTCGTTGGATATCGTGCACCTACTTGTATCAAGATTAGCACTATCTCCAATTGAAGTGAATTAAGCATCCACTTGAGCCTCGTCACCTAGGTGTACTGTCAGGTGCATCCAAAATGATTTCTAAGCCTATGGTATGTTTGGCGCAAACCGTGCACCTATCTTGTACCAACACCAACACTTTCACCAAATGGACCAAAACGAGATTCCACAAGACCCATGTCACCTTCGAGTTCCATCGGGTGCATCCAAAACAATTTATGAGGCTATGGTATGTTTGGCACAAACTGTGCACCTATCTTGCGTCAAGATTAGCATTATCTCCGAATGGACTGAATCGAGCTTCCACTTGAGCCTTGTCACCTAAGGGTATGATCGGGTGCCTCCAAAATGATTTTTGAACCTAAGGTACGTTCGGCGCAAACAGTGCACATATCTTGCACCGACACTAACACTACCTCTAAACACACCGAACCGAGATTCCACATGACCCACGTCAGCTAGTAGTTTCATCTGGTGCGTAGAAAATGATTTCCGAGCCTCTAGTACATTTGGCACAAATCGTTCATCTATCTTGCATCAAGATTAGCACTATCTCCAAAAGGACTAAATCGAGCTTCCACTTGGGCCTCGTCACCTAGGAGTACCATCGAGTGTGTCCAAAATAATTTCTGAGCCTTTGGTATGTTTAGCGCAAACCTTGCACCTATCTTGCATCGACTCTAGCACTGTCTCCAAATGGACCAAAATAAGATTTCACTTGACCCACGTCACCTAGGAGTACTATCGGGTGCGCCAAAAATGATTTCTGAGCCTGAGGTATGTTCAGCGCAAACCAAGCACCTATCTTGCACTGATAGTAACATTGTCTCCGAACGGACCGAAATGAAATTCCACACGATCCTTGTGACCTAGTACTTCCATCCGATGCGTCCAAAACGATTACCGAGCCTCTAGTACGTTCGACGCAAACCGTGCACCTATCTTGCGTCATGATTAGCACTATCTCCAAACAAACTCAATCGAGCTTCCACTTGAGCCTCATCATCTAGGAGTACCACCAGGTGCGTCTAAAATGATTTCTGAGCCTTTGGTATGTTTGGCGCAAACTATGCACTGATCTTGCACCGACACTAGGACTGTCTCCAAATGGACAAACACGAGATTCCATAAGACCCACGTCACCTAGTAGTTCCATCGGGTGCATTCAAAATGATTTCTAAGCCTGTGGTACATTCGGCGCAAACCATGCACCTATCTTGCATCAAGATTAGTACTATCTCCAAATGAACTGAATCAAGCATCCACTTGAGCCTCATCACCTAGCAGTACCATCAGGTGCGTGCAAAGCGATTTTCTGAGCCTGTGGTACGTTTGGTGCATCCCGTGCAGCTATCTTGCGTCAAGACTAGCACTATCTCCAAATGAACTAAATCATCCACTTGAGCTTCATCACCTAGGAGTACTATCAGGTGCATCCAAAACCATTTCCGAGCCTACAGTGTGTTTGGCACAAACTGTGCACCTATTGTTCACCGACACTGACACTCTCTCCAAATGGCCCAAAACAAGATTCCACATGACCCATGTCACCTTCGAGTTGCATCGGGTGCGTCCAAAATGATTTCTGAGGTTGTGGTACGTTTGGCACAACTTGTGTACCTATATTGCGTCAAGATTTGCACTATACCTGAACGGACTGAATCGAGCTTCCACTTGAGCCTCGGCACCTAGGAGCACCATCAGGTGCGTCCAAAACGATTTCTGAGCCTGAGGTACGTTCATCGCAAACTATGCACATATCTTGCACCGACGGTAAAACTGTCTCTGAATGGACCAAAACAAGATTCCACATGACCCACGTCACCTTAGAGTTCCATTGGGTCCGTCCAAAATGATTACCAAGCCTCTAGTACGTTCGACGCAAACTGTGCACCTATCTTGTGTCAAGATTAGCAATATCTCCAAATAAACTAAGTCAAGCATCCACTTGAGCTTCGTCACCTAGGAGTACTATCAGGTGCGTCCAAAATGATTTCTATGCCTACGGTATGTTTGGCACAAACTATGCATCTATCTTGCAACGACACCAACACTATCTCCAAATGGACCAAAATGAGATTCCACATGACCCACGTCACCTTAGAGTTCCATTGGGTGCGTCTAAAACGATTTTTGATGCTGTAGTACGTTAGGCACAAACCGTGCACCTATCTTACGTCAAGATTAGCACTATCTCTGAACGCACTGAATTGAGCTTCCACTTGAGCCTTGTCTCCTAGGAGTCCCATCGGGTTTGTCTAAAATGATTTCTAAGCATGTGGAACGTTCACATATCGTGCACCTATCCTGCGTCAAGATTAGCACTATCTCCTAATGAACTAAATCAAGCATCCATTTGAGCCTCATCACCTAGGAGTACCATCAGGTGCGTCCAAAACGATTTCTGAGCATGCAGTATGTTTAGTGCAAACCATGCACCTATCTTGCACCGACACCAATACTATCTCTAAATGGACCAAAACAAGATTCTATATGACTCACGTCACCTTGAGTTCCATCAGGTGCATCCAAAATGATTTCTGAGGTAGTGTTACGTTCAGCACAAACCGTGGACCCATCTTGCGTCAAGATTAGCACTATCTACCAATGAACTGAATCGAGCTTCCACTTGACACTCGTCACATAGGAGTACCATCACCGTCCAAAATGATTTTTGAGCCTGAGGTACGTTTCGCGCAAATCGTGCATCGGTCATGCACCGACAGTAACACTATCTCCGAACAGACCGAAACGAGATTCCACATGACCCATGTCACCTAGTAGTTCCATCCCATGCGTACAAAATGATTACCTAGCCACTAGTACGTTCGACGCAAACCGTGCACCTATCTTGTGTGAAGATTAGCACTATCTCCAAACGAACTGAATCGAGCTTCCACTAGATCCTCGTCATGAAATGATTTCTAAGCATGTGGAACGTTCACATATCGTGCACCTATCCTGCGTCAAGATTAGCACTATCTCCTAATGAACTAAATCAAGCATCCATTTGAGCCTCATCACCTAGGAGTACCATCAGGTGCGTCCAAAACGATTTCTGAGCATGCAGTATGTTTAGTGCAAACCATGCACCTATCTTGCACCGACACCAATACTATCTCTAAATGGACCAAAACAAGATTCTATATGACTCACGTCACCTTGAGTTCCATCAGGTGCATCCAAAATGATTTCTGAGGCAGTGTTACGTTCAGCACAAACCGTGGACCCATCTTGCGTCAAGATTAGCACTATCTACCAATGAACTGAATCGAGCTTCCACTTGACGCTCGTCACATAGGAGTACCATCACCGTCCAAAATGATTTTTGAGCCTGAGGTACGTTTGGCGCAAATCGTGCATCGGTCATGCACCGATAGTAACACTATCTCCGAACAGACTGAAACGAGATTCCACATGACCCATGTCACCTAGTAGTTCCATCCCATGCGTACAAAACGATTACCTAGCCACTAGTACGTTCGACGCAAACCGTGCACCTATCTTGTGTGAAGATTAGCACTATCTCCAAATGAACTGAATCGAGCTTCCACTAGATCCTCGTCATCTAGGAGTACCACCAGGTGCATCCAAAATTATTTCTAAAACTTTGGTATATTTCGCACAAACCTTGCACCTATCTTGCAACGACACTAGCACAGTCTCCAAATAGACCAAAATGAGATTCCACATGACCCACGTCATCTAGAAGTTTCATCCGGTCTGTACAAAATGATTTCTGAGCCTCTAGTACGTTCGGCCCAAATCGTGCACCTATCTTACGTCAAGATTTGCACTATCTCCAAATGAACTGAATCGAGCTTCCACTTGTGCCTCGTCACCTAGGAGTACCATCGGGTGTGTCCAAAACAATTTCTAAGCCTTTGGTATGTTTGGCACAAACCTTGCACCTATCTTGCAACGACACTAGCACTGTCTCTAAACGGACCAAAATGAGATTCCACATGACCCATGTCACCTAGGAGTTCCATTGGGTGCATCCAAAATGATTTCTGACCTTGTGGTAGGTTCAGCGCAAACCTAGCACCTATCTTGCGTTAGGATTAGCACTATCTCCAAACGAACGAAATCAAGCTTCCACTTGAGCCACATTACTTAGGACTACTATCGGTGCGTCAAAATGATTTTTGACCATATGGTATGTTTGGCGCAAACCCTGCACCTATCTTGCACCAACACTAACACTGTCTCCAAATGGATCAAAAACGAGATTCCATATGACCCACGTCACCTAGTAGTTCCATCTGGTGCATACAAAATGATTTCTGAGCCTCTAGTACGTTCGACGCAAACGAGATTCCACATGACCCACGTCACCTAGGAGTACCATCGGGTGTGTCAAAAATGATATCTCAGCCTGCAGTATGTTTAGCACAAACCGTGCACCTATCCTACACCGACACCAACACTATCTCCAAATGGACCACAACGAGATTCCACATGACCCACGTCACCTTGGAGTTCCATCGGGTGCGTCCAAAACGATTTTATAAGGCTGTGTTAAGTTCGGCACAAACCGTGGACCTATCTTGTATGAAGATTAGCACTATCTCCGAATGGACTAAATCGAGCTTCCACATGACCCTCGCCACCTAGGAGTACCATCACCGTCCAAAATGTTTTCTGAGCCTGATGTACGTTTGGCGCAAACCGTGCACCGGTCATGCACCGATAGTAACACTGTTTTTGAACGGACCGAAACGCTATTCCAGATGACCCATGTTGCCTAGTAGTTCCATCCGGTGCGTACAAAACGATTACCTAGCCTCTAGTACGTTCGACGCAAACCGTGCACCTATCTTGCGTCAAGATTAGCACTATCTCCAAAGGAATTGAATCGAGCTTCCACTTGAGCCTCGTCATCTAGGAGTACACCAGGTGCGTCCAAAATTATTTATGAGCCTTAGGTATGTTTGGTGCAAACCTTGCACCTATCTTGCAACGACACTAGCACTATCTCCAAACGGACCAAAACGAGATTCCACATGACCCACGTCATCTAGTAGTTCCATCCGGTCTGTACAAAATGATTTCTGAGCCTCTAGTACGTTCGGCCTAAATCGTGCACCTATCTCATGTCAAGATTACCACTATCTCCAAACGGACTGAATCGAGCTTCCACTTATGCCTCGTCACCTAGGAGTAACTTCGGGAGTGTCCAAAACGATTTCTAAGCCTTTGGTATGTTTGGTGCAAACCTTGCACCTATCTTGCAACGACACTAGCACTGTCTCCAAACGGATCAGAACAAGATTCTACATGACCCACGTCATCTAGTAGTGGTCTGTACAAAATGATTTCTGAGCCTCTAGTACGTTCGGCCCAAATCGTGCACCTATCTTACGTCAATATTAGCACTATCTCCAAACGGACTGAACCAAGCTTCCACTTGTGCCTCGTCACCTAGGAGTACCATCGGGTGTGTCCAAAATGATTTCCAAGCCTTTGGTATGTTTGGCGCAAACCTTGCACCTATCTTGCGATGACACTAGCACTATCTCCAAACAGACCAAAACGATATTCCACATGACCCACATGACCTAGGAGTTCCATCGGGTGCGTCCAAAATGATTTTTGTGCTTGTGGTACGTTCAGCGCAAACCTAGCACCTATCTTGCGTCAGGATTAGCACTATCTCCAAACTGATGAAATAAAGCTTCCACTTTAGCCTCATTACTTAGGAGTACCATTGGCGCGTCCAAAATGAATTATGAGCATATGGCATGTTTGGCGCAAACCATGCACCTATCTTGCACCGACACTAACACTGTCTTCAAATGGACCGAAACGAGATTCCACATGACCCACGTCACCTAGTAGTTCCATCTAGTGCATACAAAATGATTTCTGAGCCTCTAGTATGATCGACGCAAACGAGATTCCATACGACCCACGTCATCTAGGAGGACCATCGGGTATGTCAAAAATGATATTTGAGCCTGTAGTATGTTAAGCACAAACCGTGCACCTATCCTGCACCGACACCAACACTATCTCCAAATGGACCAAAACGAGACTCCACATGACCCATGTCACCTTGGAGTTCCATCGAGTGCGTCCAAAACGATTTTCTGAGGCTATGTTATGTTCGGCACAAACCGTGGACCCATCTTGCGTCAAGATTAGCACTATCTATGAACGGACTAAATTGAGCTTCCACTTGACCCTCGTCACCTAGGAGTACCATCACCGTCCAAAATGATTTCTGAGCCTGAGGTACGTTTGGCACAAATTGTGCACCGACCATGCACCGATAGTAACACTATCTCTGAACGGACTGAAACACTATTCCACATGACCCATGTCGCCTAGTAGTTCCATCCGGTGCGTACAAAACGATTACCTAGCCTCTAGTACGTTCGACGCAAACCGTGCACCTATCTTGCGTCAAGATTAGCACTATCTCCAAAGGAACTGAATTGAGCTTCCACTTGAGCCTCTTCATCTTGGAGTACCACTAGGTGCGTCCAAAATTATTTGTGAGCCTTTGGTATGTTTGGCGCAAACCTCGCACCTATCTTGCAACGACACTAGCGCTGTCTCCAAACAGACCAAAACGAGATTCCACATGACCCACGTCATCTAGTAGTTCCATCTGGCCTATACAAAATGATTTCTAAGCCTCTAGTATGTTCGGCCCAAATCGTGCACCTATCTTACGTCAAGATTAGCACTATCTCCAAACGGACTAAATCGAGCTTCCACTTGTGCCTTGTCACCTAGGAGTACCATCAGATGCATCCAAAATGATTTCTTAGCCTTTAGTATGTTTGGTGCAAACCTTGCACCTATCTTGCAACGACACTAGCACCATCTCCAAACAGACCAAAACGAGATTCCACATGACCCACGCCACCTAGGAGTTCCATCGGGTGCGTCCAAAATGATTTCTGTGCTTGTGGTAAGTTCAGCGCAAACCTAGCACCTATCTTGCGTCAGGATTAGCACTATCTCCAAACTGACGAAATAAAGCTTCCACTTTAGCCTCATTACTTAGGTGTACCATCAGCGTGTCCAAAATGAATTCTGAGCATATGGCATGTTTGGCGCAAACCATGCACCTATCTTGCACCGACACTAACACTGTCTTCAAATGGACCGAAACGAGATTCCACATGACCCACGTCACCTAGTAGTTCCATCTAGTGCATACAAAATGATTTCTGAGCCTCTAGTATGATCGACGCAAACGAGATTCCACACGACCCACGTCATCTAGGAGGACCATCGGGTATGTCAAAAATGATATTTGAGCCTGTAGTATGTTAAGCACAAACCGTGCACCTATCCTGCACCGACACCAACACTATCTCCAAATGGACCAAAACGAGACTCCACATGACCCATGTCACCTTAGAGTTCCATCGAGTGCGTACAAAACGATTACCTAGCCTCTAGTACGTTCGACGCAAACCGTGCACCTATCTTGCGTCAAGATTAGCACTATCTCCAAAGGAACTGAATCGAGCTTCCACTTGAGCCTCGTCATCTTGGAGTACCCCTAGGTGCGTCCAAAATTATTTATGAGCCTTTGGTATGTTTGGCGCAAACCTCGCACCTATCTTGCAACGACACTAGCGCTGTCTCCAAACAGACCAAAACGAGATTCCACATGACCCACGTCATCTAGTAGTTCCATTTGGCCTATACAAAATGATTTCTAAGCCTCTAGTACGTTCGGCCCAAATCATGCACCTATCTTACGTCAAGATTAGCACTATCTCCAAACGGACTGAATCGAGCTTCCACTTGTGCCTTGTCACCTAGGTGTACCATCGGGTGTGTCCAAAATGATTTCTAAGCCTTTGGTATGTTTGGTGCAAACCTTGCACCTATCTTGCAACGACACTAGCACCATCTCCAAACAGACCAAAACGAGATTCCACATGACCCACGTCACCTAGGAGTTCCATCGGGTGCATCCAAAATGATTTCTGTGCTTGTGGTACGTTCAGTGCAATCCTAGCACCTATCTTGCGTCAGGATTAGCACTATCTCCAAACTGACGCAATAAAGCTCCCACTTTAGCCTCATTACTTAGGAGTACCATCAGCGTGTCCAAAATGATTTCTGAGCATATGGCATGTTTGGCGCAAACCGTGCACCTATCTTGCACCAACACTAACACTGTCTTCAAATGCACCATAACGAGATTCCACATGACCCACGTCACCTAGTAGTTCCATCTAGTGCATACAAAATGATTTTTGAGCCTCTACTATGTTCAACGCAAACGAGATTCCACACGACCCACGTCACCTAGGAGGACCATCGGGTATGTCAAAAATGATATTTGAGCCTGTAGTATGTTAAGCACAAACCATGCACCTATCCTGCACCGAAACCAACACTATCTCCAAATGGACCAAAATGAGACTCCACATGACCCATGTCACCTTGGAGTTCCATCGAGTGCACCCAAAACAATTTTCTGAGGCTGTGTTAAGTTCGGCACAAACCGTGGACCCATCTTGCGTCAAGAATAGCACTATCTATGAACAGACTGAATCGAGCTTCCACTTGACCCTCGTCACCTAGGAGTACCATCACCGTCCAAAATGATTTCTGAGCCTGAGGTACGTTTGGCGCAAATCATGCACCGGTCATGCACCGATAGTAACACTATCTCCGAACGGGCCGAAACGCTATTCCACATGACCCATGTCGCCTACTAGTTCCATCCGGTGCGTACAAAATGATTACCTAGCCTCTAGTACGTTCGACGCAAACCGTGCACCTATCTTGCATCAAGATTAGCACTATCTCCAAAGGAACTGAATCGAGCTTCCACTTGAGCCTCGTCATCTTGGAGTACCACTAGGTGCGTCCAAAATTATTTATGAGCCTTTGGTATGTTTGGCGCAAACCTCGCACCTATCTTGCAACGACTCTAGCGCTGTCTCCAAACAGACCAAAACGAGATTCCACATGACCCACGTCATCTAGTAGTTCCATCTGGCCTATACAAAATGATTTCTAAGCCTCTAGTACGTTCAGCCCAAATCGTGCACCTATCTTACGTCAATATTAGCACTATCTCCAAACGGACTGAATCGAGCTTTCACTTGTGCCTCGTCACCTAGGAGTACCATCGGGTGTGTCCAAAATGATTTCTAAGCCTTTGGTATGTTTGGTGCAAACCTTGCACCTATCTTGCAACGACACTAGCACCGTCTCCAAACAGACCAAAACGAGATTCCACATGACCCACGTCACCTAGGAGTTCCATCGGGTGCGTCCAAAATGATTTCTGTGCTTGTGGTACGTTCAGCGCAAACCTAGCACCTATCTTGCGTCAGGATTAGCACTATCTCCAAACTGACGAAATAAAGCTTCCACTTTAGCCTCATTACTTAGGAGTACCATCAGCGTGTCCAAAATGAATTCGGAGCATATGGCATGTTTGGCGCAAACCGTGCACCTATCTTGCACCGACACTAACACTATCTTCAAATGGACCGAAACGAGATTCCACATGACCCACATCACCTAGTAGTTCCATCTAGTGCATACAAAATGATTTTTGAGCCTCTACTATGTTCAACACAAACGAGATTCCACACGACCCACGTCACCTAGGAGGACCATCGGGTATGTCAAAAATGATATTTGAGCCTGTAGTATGTTAAGCACAAACCGTGCACCTATCCTGCACTGAAACGAACACTATCTCCAAATGGACCAAAACGAGACTCCACATGACCCATGTCACCTTGAAGTTCCATCGAGTGCGTCCAAAATAATTTTCTGAGGCTGTGTTAAGTTCGGCACAAACCGTGGACCCATCTTGCGTCAAGAATAGCACTATCTACGAACAGACTGAATCGAGCTTCCACTTGACCCTCGTCACCTAGGAGTACCATCACCGTCCAAAATGATTTCTGAGCCTAAGGTACGTTTGGCGCAAATCGTGCACCGGTCATGCACCGATAGTAACACTATCTCCGAACGGACCAAAACGCTATTCCACATGACCCATGTCGCCTAGTAGTTCCATCCGGTGCGTACAAAACGATTACCTAGCCTCTAGTACGTTCGACGCAAATCATGCACCTATCTTGCGTCAAGATTAGCACTGTCTCCAAAGGAACTGAATCGAGCTTCCACTTGAGCCTCGTCATCTAGGAGTACCACTAGGTGCGTCCAAAATTATTTTTGATCCTTTGGAATGTTTGGCGCAAACCTCGCACCTATCTTGCAACGACACTAGCGCTGTCTCCAAATAGACCAAAATGAGATTCCACATGACCCATGTCATCTAGTAGTTCCATCTGGCCTGTACAAAATGATTTCTAAGCCTCTAGTACGTTCGGCCCAAATCGTGCACCTATCTTATGTCAAGAATAGCACTATCTCCAAACAGACTGAATCGAGCTTCCACTTGTGCCTCGTCACCTAGGAGTACCATCGGGTGTGTCCAAAATGATTTCTAAGCCTTTGGTATGTTTGGTGCAAACCTTGCACCTATCTTGCAACGACACCATCCAAAATGATGTCTGTGCCTGAGGTATGTTTGGCACAAATAGTGCACCTGTCATGAACCGACAATAACACTATCTTCAAATAGACCGAAACAAGATTCCCCATGACCCATGTCACCTAGTAGTTCCATCCGGTGCGTACTAAACGATTACCTAACCTCTAGTACGTTCGACGCAAACTATGCACCTATCTTGCGTCAAGATTAGCACTATCTCCAAAGGAACTGAATCGAGCTTCCACTTGAGCCTCGTCATCTAGGAGTACCACCAGGTGCGTCCAAAATTATTTATGAGCCTTTGGTATGTTTGGCAAAAACCTTGCACCTATCTTGCAATGACACTAGCACTGTCTCCAAACAGACCAAAACGAGATTCCACATGACCCACGTCATATAGTAGTTCCATCCGGTCTGTACAAAATGATTTCTGAGCCTCTAGTATGTTCAACCCAAATCATGCACCTATCTTATGTCAAGATTGGCACTATCTCCTAATGAACTAAATCAAGCATCCACTTGAGCCTCGTCCCCTAGGAGTAGGATCGGGTGCGTCTGAAATGATTTCTGAGCCTGAGGTACATTTGGCACAAATCATGCACCTATCTTGCACCAACACTAACACTTTCTCCAAATGGACCGAAACAGGATTCCACATGACCCATGTCATCTAATAGTTCCATCTAGTCTGTATAAAATGATTTCTAAACCTCTAGTACGTTCGGCCCAAATCGTGCACCTATCTTACGTCAAGATTAGCACTATCTCCAAATGGACTGAATCGAGCTTCCACTTGCGCCTCATCACCTAGGAGTACCATCGGGTGTGTCTAAGATGATTTCTAAGCTTTGGTATGTTTGGCGCAAACCTTGCACCTATCTTGCAACGACACTAGCACTGTCTCCAAATGGACCAAAACGAGTGATATGAACCTGCAAGGGTTTGTGGTCAATCTTTCGATGAGAAGCGTGAGATAACTCGATTGGTGGATGGAGATGACGTTCACGGCCCGACTACAGCCTTCCAAGACTACGCCTTAGCGACCGATACACCACTTCCCAAGGCCGTCACGATCTTGTGGAGTATGACAACCAGCCCCTAGGGCTCCCGTCCTGCAAGCAATCGAGGAACTAGCAAGAACGAGGAAACAAGCACTGAAATTGCAAGATAAAATTGAAGGTTTCACACTGAATCTTATTATGAGTGGGGTTTCGAAGACAAGGAGACGGGCGACTGGATCAGCACGCGCGCCTACAAGCAAGTAGCGATGGCTAAACTTGATCTAAACAAAACCCGAGTGTTCCTGGTGGCGGCTAAGGGGTATATAACGTGTGAAGGACGACCACAAGAGAGTTTGGGTCGTGCTCCAACCCTAGGACGCGTCCCTACTGGACTCTAAACGATACAAGCCCATTGGGCTAACTTAAGGTGACGCAGCACCCTGGACAGAATAGACCTCTCGGTGATTTTTGGACTGTTGACGCCTCTTCTGAGCAGGTATGAGTACAATGTCAGATCCATATGAAAGTAGACTTTATTAGCTTTCCAACAAGTCCAGAATCACCCCAATCCGACTCCGTATGTAACCGTGGCGACCGTCACAAGTTGGAGGTGTGCTGCAGTCCGAATCCAGCCTACGCGAGTCCTTTTCCCTTTCGGTCTTCTCCTTGATTCCTAATCAAAACAAGAGTGCACGTGTCTCCAAGATCTAAACAGGATGGACAAGAGCTCAAGAAGGAACTCACTTGATGATTAACTTTTCGAGCACGAGCACGAGTAATAGGACCAGCAGTTGTCGCCGTGGACGGCGTGGATGTATGATCGGTGTTGATGTCCTCATCATCCTCCCTTTCTTGAATTTGAGTCGTCCTCGGCTCAAGCTCATCTTCCTCACCCAAATAAGGCTTCAAATCTGCAATGTTAAATGTGGGACTAACCCCAAAATCTGCAGGAAGATCAAGCTTATATGCATTCTCATTTATTCATTGCATCACTTTAAAAGGACCATCCGCTCTAGGCATCAATTTAGATTTTCTTAATTCAGGAAACCTATCCTTTCGCAAATGCAACCAAACCAAATCTCCAGGTTCAAGAATCAATTCCCTTCTACCTTTATCTCCAGCAAATTTGTACTTAGCATTCATGCGCTCTATGTTTTCTTTAGTAGTTTCATGTAGTTTTAGCATCAATTCAGCACGTTGCTTAGCATCAAAATTCAACTTTTCAGAACTTGGCAATGGCATTAAATCAATAGGAGCACGTGGTAACAAGCCATAAACAATCTCAAAGGGACACATCTTCGTAGTAGAATGCAGCGAACGATTATAAGAAAACTCAATATGAGGCAAACAATCTTCCCACATCTTAATATTCTTCTTTAAAATAGTCCTTAACATAGTAGACAAAGTTCTATTCACAACTTCAGTTTGACCATCAGTTTGGGGGTGACAAGTGGTGGAAAATAAAAGCTTAGTCCCCAATTTAGCCCATAAAGTTCTCCAAAAATGGCTAAGAAATTTAGCATCATGATCAGAAACAATTGTATTTGGCACAACATGCAAGCGAACAACTTCTCGAAAGAACAAATCAGCAATATTTGTAGCATCATCAGTTTTATGACATGGTATGAAATGTGCCATTTTAGAGAATCGATCCACAACCACAAAAACACTATCTTGCCCTTTCCTAGTTCGTGGCAATCCCAACACAAAATCCATAGAAATATCCTCCCAAGGAGCACTAGGAACAGGAAGAGGCATATACAAACCATGTGGATTCAACCGGGACTTAGCCTTTTGACATGTTGTGCAGCGAGCAACAAATCTCTCCATGTCTCGTCGCATCTTTGGCCAAAAGAAATGACCAGCAAGAATGTCCTTCGTCTTCTTCGCTCCAAAATGCCCCATCAAGCCACCTCCATGCGCTTCCTGCAGCAACAACAAGCAAACGGAGCTAGCTGGAATGCATAGCTTGTTAGCTCTAAACACAAACCCATCATTGACGATGAATTTGTTCCACGTTTTCCCATCTTTACAATGCAGTAGCACTTCTTTAAAATCAGCATCATGAGCATATCGGTCTTTAATTGTTTCTAACCCAAAGATCTTGTAATCAAGTTGATTCAGCAAAGTATATCTCCTAGACAATGCATCTGCAATGATATTATCTTTCCCTTTCTTGTGTTTGATAACATAAGGAAAAGATTCAATAAATTCAACCCATTTTGCATGTCTACGATTTAGTTTTCCTTGACTACGAATATGCTTCAAAGATTCATGATCAGAATGTATAACAAATTCTTTGGGCCACAAATAATGCTGCCATGTTTCTAATGTCCGCACTAGAGCATATAATTCCTTACCATATGTAGAATAATTAAGAATAGGCCCGCTCAATTTCTCACTAAAGTATGCAACAGGTTTGCCTTCTTGCAACAAAACACCACCCAATCCAATTTCACTCGCATCACATTCAAGCTCGAAAGTCTTATTAAAATCAGGGAGTTGGAGTAGAGGTGCATGTGTTAACTTATCTTTGAGCACATGGAAGGCGTGCTCTTGTGCTTTGCCCCAAGAAAAGGGCACTCCCTTCTTTGTAAGCTCATTCAATGGTGCAGCAATGGTGCTGAAGTCCTTCACGAAACGGCGATAGAAACCAGCAAGTCCTAGGAAACTCCGCACTTGTGTGACCGTCATGGTACAGGCCATCCTTGTATAGCTTCCACCTTGGCTTTATCAACCTCAATTCCCTGTGGAGTGACAACATAGCCAAGAAACGATACTCGATTGGTGCAGAAAGTGCACTTCTCAAGGTTACCAAACAAACGTGCATCACGTAGAGCATTGAAAACAGCACGTAAGTGATCAAGGTGTTCATCCATGGATTTGCTATAAATCAGTATATCATCAAAGTAGACAACAACAAATTTCCCAATGAAAGCACGCAAAACCTCGTTCATTAATCTCATGAAAGTACTAGGTGCATTAGATAACCCAAAAGGCATGACTAACCACTCATATAAACCGAACTTAGTTTTGAAAGCAGTTTTCCATTCATCCCCCAATTTCATACGAATCTGGTGGTACCCACTACGCAAATCAACCTTTGAAAACACAACAGCACCACTCAATTCACAAGCATATCATCTAATCGTGGAATAGGGTGTCGATATCGAATGGTGATATTATTAATAGCCCTACAATCAACACACATGCGCCATGTTCCATCTTTCTTAGGCACTAAAATCACTGGAACAGCACAAGGACTAAGAGACTGACGCACATAACCTTTGTCTAGTAGTTCTTGCACTTGTCGCTGAATTTCCTTCGCTTCTTCCGGATTGGTCCTGTATGGGGCACGGTTTGGCAAAGATGCTCCAGGGATAAGATCAATTTGGTGCTCAATCCCACGTATTGGTGGCAGCCCCGCTGGTATCTCAATGGGGAACACATCAGAATACTCCTGCAAAATGTTAGCAGCAACAGGGGGCAAAGAACGTTGCATATCCTCAAATGAAATCAAAGCATCCTTGCATACCAAAGCATAAGCAACAGAGGTGGATGCATTGAACTCATTAATATCAGATTTTGTAGCAAGCATACAACGTCCTTTCAATTTTATCTCATCTTTGTCATCAACAACAGATTTGTCATTTTTATTGCTCTCGCTCTTTGCTTTTGCAGCCTTAGTAACATCAGATTGCATAATAGCTTCAGGAGACATAGGATGCAACACAATTTTTCGATCATGGTATAGAAACGAATATTGATTTGATCTACCATGATGCATCGAATCTCTATCAAATTGCCATGGTCTACCTAGCAGAAGATTACAAGCTTGCATAGGCACAACATCACATTCAACAATATCTTTGTATGATCCGATGGCAAAATCAATTCGCACAATTCTCGTTACCTTTGCCTTACCACTGTTGTTCAGCCATTGGATGTAGTAGGGATGGGGGTGTGGTTTGGTGGTGAGGGCGAGCTTCTGTACCATGTCGCTACTTGCCAAGTTGTTGCAGCTACCTCCATCAATGATCATGCGGCACGAACACTCCTTGATGACACACTTTGTTTGGAATAAAGTGTGTCGCTGATTTTGCTCTACCTTCTCCATTTGTACACTAAGCACTCGCTGTACAATCAAGCTCTCATAGTGCTCCGCGTCACCTGCATTAATGTGTTCTTCTATGTGTTCCTCACTACCTGCATAGTCAGCTGCAAGCAATGCAAGTGTATCTTCATCAAAATCACTAGCAGATGAACAATCACCATCATCTTTGACAATCATAACACGCTTGTTTGGGCAGTCACGCATCATATGGCCATATCCCTTGCACCGATGACATTGTATGTTGCTTGTTCTACCGGTCGATGCCACGGATGACGTACTTGCAGCCGGCTTTTGTGCTGTCTTCGTGACTGAATTGGTGGGGGCAGCTCGAGTCTTGTCACTAGATGATGGCGTAGGAGTACATGTAGACGGAGTTGTAGTCGTGTGCTGCTGCCATGAACTAGCTTTCCCTACAGAAACATTAGTCCTTGCGCTAGCACGTCGTCCCTGTACTTCCTGTTTAGCTTTACAAGCAAGATGAAACAGTTTGGTTACGTTATTGTATTCTTTGTAAGCGAGGATATCCTGAATTTCCCAATTTAACCCACCTAAAAATCTAGCCATAGCAGGTTCCTCATTCTCCTCTAATTTACAACACAACATACCCATTTGTAATTCCTGATAGTATTCTTCTACACTTTTAGAACCTTGTCTCAATTGCTGCAACTTATTTATCATATCACGGGCATAGTAAGATGGAACAAATCTAGCTCTCATGGCTCGTTTCAGCGCATCCCAAGTTTTAGGTATGTTATTAGGATTTTTCTTGCCATATTCGATCCACCAAATAGAAGCAAAATCTGTGAACTCACTAGTAGCAGCCCTAACACGTGTGTTCTCAGGAAATTCATGGCATGCAAACTTTTGATCAACAGCAATCTCCCAAGTAATGTATGCATCAGGGTCATATTTACCATCAAAAGGAGGTATTTTAAATTTAATCTTACTGAAAGCATCATCATTATTATGTACCTCGCGTCGGCGGCGGCCACCCATACCTCTACGGTTGTGACGTAGGCGACGTCGATCACGAGTGTCTCGATCATCATGTTCAGTATCACCTGTGTATTCTTCATCATAACTACCATCCTCTCGATCTTCCTCCTTTTCTTCATCATGCTAGTCTTTATCATTGTTGTGGAGGTCATCAAAACGCCTCAGCAGAGCAGCAAGGCTTTTATCCACACTAGCAATGGACTTCTCCAAACCTGCAAGCTTGTTGTTTGTGGCAATCTGCGTAGCCTCCAACTGCCCAAGTTTGTCATTTGTCACCTGCAAGTCATTATCAAGTCCCTCCGTGTGCAACTTCACTTTCCTTTTAAAATGTTGTATGACGCCCTTTGTGCGAGGCGAATGTGGAATTTGGTTATCTTCGTCGGACCCTGGCATGGTTCAAAGACAAAGACAAAGACAACAAGAAGACAAGTGAAGAAATAAAAGCCCTACAACTACTAGGATGTAGCTACAGCAAGTCGCTCACTCTCCACCTGCTACACAAGTTCTTACCAGTTCTTACCTTGCTCGACAGGAGGGGTCGTGTACCAACAAGTCTGCAGCAATGGATGAAGTGTATCGGTGCCGTAGCACAAGACCTGTCAAGCTGTAGAATATGTGGAGCTATAGGTGGGCTGAAACAAGGAACGAACTAGCACCACGTTAGTTACAAAAAGCAAGCTGAATAATCGTTCAACCGGCGGTACTGTGCTGGTCCTAGTCTAGACCGTGCTAGAGACGTGAGCCTGGACACAAGGAGAGCACAACACACCACCCAAAGTGAACAAAAAAAATCTCTAAGATCAGCCCCTTTCTCTTCTTTTCTTTTGCTTCTTTCTCTTTTTTTTTTCTTTTTTTTTCTTTTTTTTCTTTTTTTTCTTTTTTTTTCAGGGGGCACTCAAAACTGATTATATGAACAAAAACACTCCCAAAGAGTAACTGAGCACACACACTTTTTCCGAAAGGGTAGGGGTATTCCGGTAAAAAAAAGATATGAATACTTGTTGCGTGGTTAGTTTGATATGAATACTTGTTGCGTGGTTAGTTTGATATTTGTAGCACAGGGTGAACTGATTCCTCGTCCGATTAGAACTTCCAATTCTACTCGGACTTGGCCAACAGCGAGAAATAACTGATTCCTTGATCCGACTCAAACTTGGAAAACCTACTTGGATTTGGCCAATAGAGAGACTATATGATAGCGCGTGTTGTGATAGGAAAGTGACAAGAACTCGAAACTCTAAGGGAATAAACTAAGACCAGCAATCCGACACACCCGATGTAACCGAATATTCAACAAGCCCTAACTAGATAGCACTAGCCACGGCTCAAAGGTCTATAGGATTGCAGGAAACTAATCTACTATTTTTTTGGCTTTTCTGGACTATAGGAAAAATAAAACAGTGAAGGATTGGAAGTCTCTCACCGATAAACCTTGCTCTGATACCAACTGATATGAACCCACAAGGGTTTGTGGTCGATCTTTCGATGAGAAGCATGAGATAACTCGATTGGTGGATGGAGATGATGTTCACGGCCCGACTACAGCCTTCAAGACTGCGCCTTAGCGACCGATACACCACTTCCTAAGGCCGTCACGATCTTGTGGAGTATGACAACTAGCCCCTAGGGCTCCCGTCCTGCAAGCAATCGAGGAACTAGCAAGAACGAGGAAACAAGCACTGAAATTGCAAGATAAAATTGAAGGTTTCACACTGAATCTTATTATGAGTGGGGTTCCGAAGATAAGGAGACGGGCGACTGGATCAGCACGCGCGCCTACAAGCAAGTAGCGATGGCTAAACTTGATCTAAACAAAACCCGAGTATTCCTGGTGGTGGCTAAGGGGTATATAACGTGTGAAGGACGACCACAAGAGAGTTTGGGTCGTGCTCCAACCCTAGGACGCGTCCCTACTGGACTCTAAACGATACAAGCCCATTGGGCTAACTTAAGGTGATGCAGCACCCTGGACAGAATAGACCTCTCGGTGGTTTTTGGACTGTTGACACCTCTTCTGAGCAGCTATGAGTACAATGTCAGATCCATATGAAAGTAGACTTTATTAGCTTTCCAACAAGTCCAGAATCACCCCAATCCGACTCCGTTTGTAACCGTGGCGACCATCACAAGTTGGAGGTGTGCTGCAGTCCGAATCCAGCCTACGCGAGTCCTTTTCCCTTTCGGTCTTCTCCTTGATTCCTAATCAAAACAAGAGTGCACGTGTCTCCAAGATCTAAACAGGATGGACAAGAGCTCAAGAAGGAACTCACTTGATGATTAACTTTTCGAGCACGAGCACGAGTAATAGGACCAGCAGTTGTCGGCGTGGACGGCGTGGATGTATGATCGGTGTTGATGTCCTCATCAACGAGATTCCGCATGACCCACGTCACCTAGGAGTTCCATCGGGTGTGTCCAAAACGATTTCTGAGCCTGTGCTACGTTTGGCGCAAACCGTGGACCTAACTTGCGTCAAGATTAGCACTATCTACGAATGGACAGATTCGAGCTTCCACTTGACCCTCATCACCTAGTTGTACCATCACCGTCCAAAATGATTTCTGAGCCTAACGTATGTTTGGCACAAACCGTTCACCACTGATGCACCGACAGTAACACTATGTCCGAATAGACCGAAACAAGATTCCACATGACCCATGTCGCCTAGTAGTTCCATTCGGTGCGTACAAAATGATTACCAAGCCTCTAGTATGTTTGACGCAAACCGTGCAACTATCTTGCATCAAGATTAGCACTATTTCCAAATGAACTGAATCGAGCTTCCACTTGAGCCACGTCATCTAGCAGTACCACTAGGTGCACGCAAAATTATTTCTAAGCCTTTTGGTATGTTTGGCGCATACCTTGCACCTATCTTGCAATGACACTACCACTATCTCCAAACAGATCAAAACGAGATTCCACATGACCCACATCAACTAGTAGTTCCATCCGGTCTATACAAAATGATTTTTGAGCCTCTAGTACGTTCGGCCCAAATCGTGCACCTATCTTACGTCAAGATTAGCACTATCACCAAACGGACTAAATCGAGCTTCCACTTGTGCCTCATCACCTAGGAGTACCATCGGGTGTGTCTAAGACGATTTCTAAGCCTTTGGTATGTTTGGCACAAACCTTGCATCTTTCTTGCAATGATACTAGCAGTGTCTCGAAACGGATAAAAACGAAAATCCACATGACCCACGTCACCTAGGACTTTCATCGGGTGCGTCCAAAATGATTTCTGAGCTTGTGGTACGTTCAGCGCAAACCTAGCACCCATCTTGCGTTAGGATTAGCACTATCTCCATACGGACGAAATCAACCTTCCACTTGAGCGTCATTACTTAGGAGTACCATCGACACGTCCAAAATGATTTCTAAGCCTATGGTATGTTTGGTGCAAACCCTGCACCTATCATGCACCGACACTAACACTGTCTCCAAATGGATCGAAATGAGATTCCACATGACCCACGTCACCTAGTGGTTCCATCTGGTGCATACAAAATGATTTCTGAGCCTCTAGTACATTCGACGCAAACGAAATTCCACATGACCCACGTTACCTAGGAGTACCATCGGGTGTGTCAAAAATTATTTCTGATCCTGCAGTATGTTTAGCACAAACCATGCAACTATCTTGCACTGACACAACACTATCTCCAAATGGACCAAAACAAGGTTCCATATGACCCACGTCACCCCTTAGAGTTCCGTCGGGTGCGTCCAAAATGATTTCTGAGGCTGTGTTATGTTCGGCACAAACCATGGACCTATCTTGCATCAAGATCAGCACTATCTAGGAACAGACTGAATCGAGCTTCCACTTCACCCTTATCACCTAGGAGTACCATCACTGTCCAAAATGATTTCTGAGCCTGAGGTACGTTTAGCACAAACCGTGCACCTGTCATGTAACTATAGTAACACTATCTCTGAATAGACCAAAACGAGATTCCACATGACCCATGCCACGTAGTAGTTCCATCCGGTGTGTACAAAACGATTACCTAACCTCTAGTACGTTTGACACAAACCGTGCACCTATCTTGCGTCAAGATTAGCATTATCTCCAAATGAACTGAATCGAGCTTCCACTTGAGCCTCATCTCTAGGAGTACCACCAGGTGCGTCCAAAATTATTTCTGAGCCTTTGGTATGTTTCGCGCAAACCTTGCACCTATCTTGCAATGACACTAGCACTGTCTCTAAACAGACCAAAACGAGATTCCACATGACCCACGTCATCTAGTAGTTCCATCCGGTTTATACAAAATGATTTCTGAGCCTCTAGTACATTCGGCCCAAATCGTGCACCTATCTTATGTCAAAATTAGCACTGTCTCTAAATGAAGTGAATCGAGCATCCACTTGAGCCTCACCACCTTGGAGTAGGATCGGGTGTGTCCAAAACGATTTGTAAGCCTAAAGTACGTTTGGCGCAAACCGTGCAGCTATCTGGCACCGACACTAACACTATCTCTGAACGGACCGAATCAAGATTTCCACTTGACCCACGTCATCTAGTAGTTCCATCCCTTCTGTACAAAATGATTTCTAAGCCTCTAATACGTTCGGCCCAAATCGTGCATCTATCTTACGTCAAGATTAGCACTATCTCCAAACGGACTAAACTGAGCTTCCACTTGTGTCTCGTCACCTAGGACTACCATCGGGTGTGTCCAAAATGATTTCTAAGCCTTTCGTATGTTTGGCGCAAATCTTGCACCTATCTTGCAACGACACTAGCACCGTCTCCAAACGGACTGAATTGAGCTTCCACTTGTGCCTCGTCACCTAGGAGTACCATCGGGTGCCTCCAAAACGATTTCTGAGCTTGTGGTACATTCAGCGCAATCCTGGCACCTATCTTGCGTTAGGATTAACACTATCTCCAAATGGATGAAATCAAGCTTCCACTTGAGCCTCGTCATCTAGGAGTACCATGAGGTGCATCCAAAATTATTTTCTGAGCCTTTGTTATGTTTAGCCCAAACTATGCACCTATCTTGCACCGACACTAGCACTGTCTCCAAATGGATAGAAATGAAATTCTACAAGACCCACGTCACCTAGTAGTTCCATCCGGAGCGTCCAAAACAATTTCTGAGCCTATGGTATGTTCGGCGCAAACCGTGCACCTATCTTGCGTCAAGATTATCACTATCTCCAAATTAACTGAATCAAACATCCACCTGAGCCAGGTCATCTAGGAGTACCATCAGGTGCGTCCAAAATGATTTATGAGCCTACTGTGTGTTTGGCGCAAACCAAGCACCTATCTTCCTATTACAGCAACACCATCTCCAAATGGACTAAAATGAGACTCCACATGGCCCACGTCACCTTGGAGTTCCATCGGGTGCATCCAAAATAATTTTTGAGGCTATGGTACGTTCGGCACAAACCATGTACTTATCTTGCATCAAGATTAGCACTATCTCCGAACAGACTGGATCGAGCTTCCACTTGAGCCTCGTCACCTAGGAGTACCATCAGGTGCGTCCAAAACGATTTCTAAGCCTGTGGTACGTTTGGCGCAAACCGTGCACCTTTCTTGCACTAACACTAACACTATATCCGAACGGACCGAAATAAGATTCCACATGACCCACGTCATCTAGTAGTTCCATCCGGTCTGTACAAAATGATTTTATGTGGTATGTTCGACACAAACCGTGCACCTATCTTGCGTCAAATTAGCATTATCTGCAAATGAACTGAATCAAGCATCCACTTGAGCCTCATCACCAAGGAGTACTATCAGGTGCGTCCAAAACAATTTCTGAGCTTGCAGTATGTTTAGCACAAACCGTGCACCTATCTTGCACTGACACCAACACTATCTCCAAACTGACAAAAATGAGAATCCACATGACCAACGCCACCTTTGAGTTCCATCGGGTGCGTCCAAAACGACTTCTAAGGCTGTGTTACTTTTGGCACAAAACCATGCACCTACCTTGCATGAAGATTGGCCCAATCTCCGAATGGACTGAATCAAACTTCCACTTGAGCCTCATCACCTAGGAGTACCACCGGGTGCATCTAAAATGATTTATGAGCCTAAGGTATGTTTCGCGCAAACTGTGCGCCTATCTTGCACCGATAGTAACACTATCAACGAATGGATAGATACAAGATTCCACATGACCCATGTCACCTAGTAGTTCATTTGGTGCGTACAAAATGATTACCGAGCCTCTAGTATGTTCGACGCAAACCGTGCACCTATCTTGCGTCAAGAATAGCACTATCTCCAAATTAACTGAATCAAACATCCACCTGAGCCAGGTCATCTAGGAGTACCATCAGGTGCGTCCAAAATGATTTATGAGCCTACTGTGTGTTTGGCGCAAACCAAGCACCTATCTTCCTACGACAGCAACACCATCTCCAAATGGACTAAAATGAGACTCCACATGGCCCACGTCACCTTGGAGTTCCATCGGGTGCATCCAAAATAATTTTTGAGGCTATGGTACGTTCGGCACAAACCATGTACTTATCTTGCATCAAGATTAGCACTATCTCCGAACAGACTGGATCGAGCTTCCACTTGAGCCTCGTCACCTAGGAGTACCATCGGGAGCGTCCAAAACGATTTCTAAGCCTGTGGTACGTTTGGCGCAAACCGTGCACCTTTCTTGCACTAACACTAACACTATATCCGAACGGACCGAAACAAGATTCCACATGACCCACGTCATCTAGTAGTTCCATCCGGTCTGTACAAAATGATTTTATGTGGTATGTTCGACACAAACCGTGCACCTATCTTGCGTCAAATTAGCATTATCTGCAAATGAACTGAATCAAGCATCCACTTGAGCCTCATCACCAAGGAGTACTATCAGGTGCGTCCAAAACAATTTCTGAGCTTGCAGTATGTTTAGCACAAACCGTGCACCTATCTTGCACTAACACCAACACTATCTCCAAACTGACAAAAATGAGAATCCACATGACCAACGCCACCTTTGAGTTCCATCGGGTGCGTCCAAAACGACTTCTAAGGCTGTGTTACAATTGGCACAAACCATGCACCTACCTTGCATGAAGATTGGCCCAATCTCCGAATGGACTGAATCAAACTTCCACTTGAGCCTCATCACCTAGGAGTACCACCGGGTGCATCTAAAATGATTTATGAGCCTAAGGTATGTTTCGCGCAAACTGTGCGCCTATCTTGCACCGATAGTAACACTATCTCCGAATGGATAGATACAAGATTCCACATGACCCATGTCACCTAGTAGTTCATTTGGTGCGTACAAAATGATTACCGAGCCTCTAGTATGTTCGACGCAAACCGTGCACCTATCTTGCGTCAAGAATAGCACTATCTCCAAATGAACTGAATGAAGCATCCACTTGAGCTTCATCACCGAGTACTATCGGCTGCATCCAAAACAAATTTTCAGCCCACGGCATGTTTGGTGCAAACTGTGCACCTATCTTGCACTGACACCGACACTGTCTCCGAATGGACCAAAACGAGATTCCACATGACCCACGTCACCTTAGAGTTCCATCGGGTGCGTCCAAAATAATTTCTAAGCCTACAGTATGTTTTGCGCAAACTATGCACCTATCTTGCACCAACACCCACAATGTCTCCAAATGGACCAGAACGAGATTCCACATGACCCACGTCAATTTGGAGTTCCATGAGGCACGTCCAAAATGATTTCTGAGGCTGTGGTACATTCAGCACAAACTATGCACATATCTTGTGTCAAGATTAGCACTATCTTCGAATGGACTGAATCAAGCTTCCACTTGAGCATCGTCACCTAGGGATACCATCGGGTGCGCCTAAAATGATTTCTAAGCCTGAGGTACGTTTGGCGCAAACCATGCACCTACCTTGCGTGAAGATTGGCCCAGTCTCCAAATGGACTGAATGAAGCTTCCACTTGAGCCTCATCACCTAGGAGTACCACCGGGTGCATCCAAAATGATTTATGAGCCTAAGGTATGTTTGGCGCAAACTGTGCGCCTATCTTGCACCGACAGTAACACTATCTCCAAACGGACAGATATAAGATTCCACATGACCCATGTCACCTAGTAGTTCATCTGGTGCGTACAAAATAATTACCGAGCCTCTAGTACGTTCGACGCAAACCGTGCACCTATCTTGCGTCAAGATTAGCACTATCTCCAAATGAACTGAATGAAGCATCCACTTGAGCTTCGTCACCAAGGAGTACTATCGGCTGCGTCCAGAATGAATTTTGAGCCCACAACATGTTTGGTGCAAACCGTGCACGTATCTTGCACCGGCACTGTCTCCGAATGGACCAAAACGAGGTTCCACATGACCCACGTCACCTTGGAGTTCCATCGGGTGCGTCCAAAAAGATTTCTAAGGCTGTGGTACATTCAGCACAAACCATGCACCTATCTTTCATCAAGATTAGCACTATCTCCGAGGGACTGCATCGAGCTTCCCCCTGAGCCACGTACTAGGAAGTACCTTCAGGTGCGTCCGAAATGATTTCTGAGCCTAAGGTACATTTCGTGCAAACCATGCACTTATCTTGCACCGACAGTAACACTGTCTCCAAATGGACTGAAACGAGATTCCACAAGACCCACGTCACCTACTAGTTCCATCCAGTGCGTCCAAAATGGTTTCTGAGCCTGTGGTACGTTTGGCACAAACCGTATACCTAGCATATCTCTAAATGAACTAAATCAAGCATCCACTTGAGCCTCGTCACCTAGGAGTACCATCAGGTGTGTCTAAAATAATTTATGAGCCTATGGTATGTTTGACACAAACTGTGCACCGCACCAACACTAGCACTGCTCCAAATGGACCGAAACGAGATTCCACAAAGACCCACGTCACCTAGTAGTTCCATCCAGTGCGTCCAAAACGGTTTCTGAGCCTATTGTACGTTCGGCGCAAATCATGTACCTATCTTGCGTCAGTATTAGCATATCTCCAAACGAACTGAATCAAGCATCCACTTGAGTCTCGTCACCTAGGAATACCAATAGGTGCATTCAAAATGATTTCTGAGCTTGTGGTACATTCAGTGCAAAACCGTGCACCTATGTTGCGTAAAGATTAGCATTGTCTCCAAATGAACTGAATGAAGCATCCACTTGAGCTTCGTCACCTAGGAGTACTATCGGGTGCGTCCAAAATAATTTCTGAGCCTGCGCTATGTTTGATGCAAACCGTGCACCTATCTTGCACCGACAACAACACTATCTCCAAATGGACCAAAACGAGATTCCACATGACCCACGTCACCTTGGAGTTCCATCGGGTGCATCCAAAATGGTTTCTGAAGCTGTGGTATGTTCATCACAAACCGTGCACCCATCTTGCGTCAAGATTAGCACTTTCTCCGAATGGACTGAATCGAGCTTCCAATTGGGCCTCGTCTCCAAGGAGTACTATCAGGTGCGCCCAAAATAATTTCCGAGCCTACCGTATGTTTGGTACAAACCGTGCACCAATCTTGCACCGACACCAGCACTATCTCCAAATGGAACAGAATGAGATTCCACCTGATACACGTCACCTTGGAGTTCCATCATTGCGTCAAAAATGATTTCAGAGGCTGTGGTACGTTCGGCACAAACCATGCACTTATCTTGCATCAAGATTAGCACTATCTCTGAATGGACTGAATTGAGCTTCTACTTGAGCCTCGTCTCATAGGAGTACCATCGGGTACATCCAAAACGATATTTGAGCCAGCAAAACGTTTGGCACATACCGACTACCTATCTTGCGTCAAGTTTAGCAATATCTCCACATGAACTGAATCAAGCATCCAGTTGAGCCTTGTCACCTAGGAGTTCCATCAGGTGCGTCCAAAATGATTTCTGAGCCTATGGTATGTCTTGCACAAACTGTGCACCTATCTTGCACCGACAGTTGCACTGTCTGCAAATTGACCAAAATGAGATTCCACAAGACACACGTCACCTAGTAGTTCCATCCGGTACGTACAAAATGATTTCTAAGCCTCTATTACGTTTGACCCAAACCGTGCACCTTTCTTGCGTCAATATTAGCACTATCTCCAAATGAACTGAATCAAGCATCCACTTGAGCCTCGTCACCTAGGAGTACCATCGGGTGCGTCCAAAACAATTTCCGAGCCTACAGTATGTTTTGCGCAAACTATGCACCTATCTTGCACCAACACCAACAATGTCTCCAAATGGACCAAAACGAGATTCCACATGACCCACGTCAATTTGGAGTTCCATCAGGCGCATCCAAAATGATTTCTGAGGCTATGGTACATTCGCCACAAACTGTGAACATATCTTGTATCAAGATTAGCACTATCTTTGAATGGACTGAATCAAGCTTCCACTTGAGCATCGTCACCTAGGGCTACCATCGGGTGCGCCTAAAACGATTTCTAAGCCTGAGGTACGTTTGGCACAAACCATGCACCTACCTTGCGTGAAGATTGGCCCAATCTCCGAATGGACTGAATCAAGCTTCTACTTGAGCCTCGTCACCTAGGAGTACCACCGGGTGCATCCAAAACGATTTATGAGCCCAAGGTATGTTTGGCACAAACTGTGCGCCTATCTTGCACCGACAGTAACACTATCTTCAAACGGACAGATATAAGATTCCACATGACCCATGTCACCTAGTAGTTCATCTGGTGCGTACAAAATGATTACCGAGCCTTTAGTATGTTCGACGCAAACCGTGCACCTATCTTGCGTCAAGATTAGCACTATCTCCAAATGAACTGAATGAAGCATCCACTTGAGCTTCTCACTGAGTACTATCGGCTGCGTCCAAAACGAATTTTGAGCCCACGGCATGTTTGGTGCAAACTATGCACCTATCTTGCACCGACACCGACACTGTCTCCGAATGGACCAAAACGAGATTCCACATGACCCACGTCACCTTGGAGTTCCATTGGATGCGTCCAAAATGATTTCTAAGGCTGTGGTACATTCAGCACAAACCATGCACCTATCTTTCATCAAGATTAGCACTATCTCCGAAGGACTGCATCGAGCTTCCACCTGACCCACGTCACCAGGAAGTACCTTCAGGTGCGTCCGAAACGATTTCTGAGCCTAAGGTACATTTCGTGGAAACCATGCACTTATCTTGCACCGACAGTAACACTGTCTCCAAATGGACTGAAATGAGATTCCATAAGACCCACGTCACCTAGTAGTTCCATTCGGTGCGTCCAAAATGGTTTCTGAGCCTGTGGTACGTTCGGCACAAACCGTGTACCTAGCATATCTCTAAATGAACTAAATCAAGCATCCACTTGAGCCTCGTCACCTAGGAGTATCATAGGTGTGTCCAAAATGATTTCTGAGCCTATGGTATGTTTGACACAAACTGTGCACCGCACCGACACTAGCACTGCTCCAAATGGACCGAAACGAGATTCCACAAACACCCACATCACCTAGTAGTTCCATCCAGTGCGTCCAAAATGGTTTCTGAGCCTGTTGTACGTTCGGTGCAAACCATGTACCTATCTTGCGTCAATATTAGCATATCTCCATACGAACTGAATCAAGCATCCACTTGAGTCTCGTCACCTAGGAATACCATCAGGTGCATTCAAAATGATTTCTGAGCTTGTGGTACATTCAGTGCAAAACCGTGCACCTATGTTGCGTAAAGATTAACACTGTCTCCAAATGAACTGAATGAAGCATCCACTTGAGCTTCGTCACCTAGGAGTACTATCGGGTGCATCCAAAATAATTTCTGAGCCTGTGCTATGTTTGAAACCGTGCACCTATCTTGCACCGACACCAACACTATCTCCAAATGGACCAAAACAAGATTCCACATGACCCACGTCACCTTAGAGTTCCATCGGGTGCATCCAAAATAGTTTCTGAAGCTGTGGTATGTTCAGCACAAACCGTGCACCTATCTTACGTCAAGATTAGCACTTTCTCCGAATGGACTGAATCGAGCTTCCAATTGGGCCTCGTCTCCAAGGAGGACTATCAGGTGCACCCAAAATAATTTCTGAGCCTGCGGTATGTTTGGTACAAACCATGCACCAATCTTGCACCGACACCAACACTATCTCCAAATGGAACAGAATGAGATTCCACCTGATACACGTCACCTTGGAGTTCCATCGGTGTGTCCAAAATGATTTCAGAGGTTGTGGTACGTTCGGCACAAATCATGCACTTATCCTGCATCAAGATTAGCACTATCTCTGAATGGACTGAATCGAGCTTCTACTTGAGCCACGTCTCATAGGAGTACCATCGGGTACATCCAAAACGATATTTGAGCCAGCGAAACGTTCGGCACATACCGACTACCTATCTTGCGTCAAGTTTAGCAATATCTCCACATGAACTGAATCAAGCATCCAGTTGAGCCTTGTCACCTAGGAGTACCATCAGGTGCGTCTAAAATGATTTCTGAGCCTATGGTATGTCTTGCACAAACTATGCACCTATCTTGCACCGACATCTCCACATGAACTGAATCAAGCATCCAGTTGAGCCTTGTCACCTAGGAGTACCATCAGGTGTGTCCAAAATGATTTCTGAGCCTATGGTATGTCTTGCACAAACTGTGCACCTATCTTGCACCGACAGTTGCACTGTCTGCAAATTGACCGAAATGAGATTCCATAAGACACACGTCACCTAGTAGTTCCATCCGGTACGTACAAAATGATTTCTAAGCCTCTATTACGTTTGACGCAAACCGTGCACCTTTCTTGCGTCAATATTAGCACTATCTCCAAATGAACTGAATCAAGTATCCACTTGAGCCTCATCACCTAGGAGTACCATCGGGGGCGTCCAAAATAATTTCTGAGTCTACATTATGTTTTGCGCAAACTGTGCACCTATCTTGCACTAACACCAACAATGTCTCCAAATGGACCAAAACGAGATTCCACATGACCCATGTCAATTTGGAGTTCCATCAGACGCGTCCAAAATGATTTCTGAGGTTGTGGTACATTCGGCACAAACTGTGCACATATCTTGTGTCAAGATTAGCACTATCTCCGAATGAACTGAATCAAGCTTCCACTTGAGCATCGTCACCTAGGGCTACCATCGGGTGCGCCTAAAATGATTTCTAAGCCTAAGGTACGTTTGGCGCAAACCATGCACCTATCTTACACCGACACTAACACTATCTCCGAATGGACCGAAACGAGATTCCACATGATCCATAACATCTAGTAGTTCCATCTGGTGTGCACAAAATGATTTCTGAGCCTATACTATGTTCGGCCCAACTCGTGCACTTATCTTGTATCAAGATTAACACTATCTCCAAACAGACTGACTCGAGCTTCCACTTGCGCCTCGTCACCTAGGAGTACCATCGGGTGTGTCCAAAATGATTTCTAAGGCTTTGGTATGTTTGGCGCAAACCCTGCACCTATCTTGCAACAACATTAGCATTGTCTCCAAACAGACCAAAACGAGATTCTACATGACCGACGTCACCTAGGAGTTCCATCGGGTGCGTCCAAAACAATTTTTGAGCTTGTGGTACGTTCGGCGCAAAGCTAGCACCTATCTTGTGTCAGGATTAGCACTATCTCCAAACAGACTAAATCAAGCTTCCACTTGAGCCTCATCACTTAGAAGTACCATCGAGTGCGTCCAAAACTATTTATGAGCATATGGTATGTTTGGCCCAAATCTTGCACCTATCTTGCACCGACACAAACACTTCTCCAAATCGACTGAAACGAGATTCCACATGACCCATGTCACCTTGTAGTTCCATCTGGTGCATACAAAATGATTTTTGTGCGTGTTGTACGTTCGACACAAATCATGCACCTATCTTGCGTCAAGATTCGCATTATCTGCAAATGAACTGAATCAAGCATCAACTAGAGCCTCGACACCTAGGAGTACCATCGGGTGCATCCAAAACAATTTCAAAGCCTACAATATGTTTAGCACAAATCGTTCACCTATCTTGCACCGACACCAACACTATCTCCAAATTGACCAAAACGAGATTCCGCATGACCCACGTCACCTTGGAGTTCCATCGGGTGCGTCCAAAATGATTTCTAAGGTTATGTTATATTCGGCACAAACCGTGCACCTATCCTGTGTTAAGATTAGCAATATCTCTGAACTGACTGAATTGAGCTTTCACTTGAGCCTCGTCACCTAGGAGTACCATCGGGTGCGTCCAAAATGATTTCTGAGCCTAAGGTACGTTTGGCGCAAACCGTGCACCTATCTTGGACTGACAGTAACACTATCTCCGAACGGTCCAAAATGAGATTCCAGATGACCCATGTCACCTAGTAGTTCATCCGGTGCATACAAAACAATTACTGAGCCTCTAGTACATTCGACGCAAACTATGCACCTATCTTGCGTCAAGATTAGCACTATCTCCAATCAGACTAAATTGAGCTTTCACTTGAGCATTATCACCTAAGAGTACCATCGGGTGTGTCAGAAACGATTTCTGAGCCTACGTTATGTTTGGCGCAAACCGTGCTCCTATCTTGCACCAACACCAACACAGTCTTCAAATGGACCAAAACGAGATTCCACATGACTCACGTCACCTTGGAGTTCCATCGGGTGCATCCAAAATGATTTCTGAGGCTGTGGTACGTTCGGCACAAACCGTGCACCTATCTTGCGTCAAGATTAACACTATCTCTGAACGGACTGAATCAAGCTTCCACTTGAGCATCGTCACCTAGGAGTTCCATCGTGTGCCCCCAAAACGATTTATGAGCCTGAGGTACATTTGGTGCAAACCGTGCACCTATCTTGCATCAACACTAACACTGTCTCTAAACGAACTAAATAAGATTCTACATGACCCACGTCACCTAGTAGTTCCATCCGATGCGTACAAAATGATTTCTGAGCCTCTAGTACATTCGACGCAAACCGTGCACCTATCTTGCGTCAAGATTAGCACTATCTCCAAATGGACTGAATCAAGATTCCACTTGAGCCTCATCACCTAGGAGTACCCCAGGTGTGTCCAAAATGATTTCTGAGCCTATGGTATGCTTGGCGCAAGCTGTGTAGCTATCTTGCACCGACACAAGCACTGTCTCCAAATGGACTAAAATGAGATTCCTCAAGACCCACGTCACCTAGTAGTTCCATCCGGTGCGTCCAAAATGATTTCTGAGCCTATTGTTCATTCGGCACAAACCATGCACCTATCTTGCGTCAAGATTAGCACCATCTCCAAACGAACTGAATCAAGCATCCACTTGAGCCTCGTCACCTAGGAGTGCCATTGAGTGCGTCCAAAATGATTTCTGAGCCTGTGGTACATTCGGCGCAAACCGTACACCTATCTTGCATAAATATTAGCACTATCTGCAAATAAACTTAATCGAGCATCCACTTGAGCTTTATCACCTAGGAGTACTATCGGGTGCATCAGATATGATTTCTTAGCCTACGGTATGTTTGGCACAAACTCGGCACCTATCTTGCACTGACACGAACACTGTCTCTGAATGGACCAAAACGAGATTCCACATGACCCACGTCACCTTAGAGTTCCATCGGGTGTGTCCAAAATGATTTCTGAGGCCGTGGTATGTTCGGCACAAATCGTGCAGCTATCTTGCGTCAAGTTTAGCACTATCTCTAAACGGACCGAATCAAGCTTTCACTTGAGCCTCTTCAACTAGGAGTACCATCGGGTGCGTACAAAATGATTTCTAAGCCCGTGGAACGTTGGGTGCATACCGTGCACCTATCTTGTGTCAAGATTAGCAGTGTCACCAAATGAACAGGATCAAGCATCCACTTGGGCCACATCTCCTAGGAGTACCATCGGGTACGTCCAAAATGATTTCTTAGCCTATGTTATGTTTAGCGCAAGCCATGCACCTATCTTGCACCGACATCAACACTATCTCCAAATGCACAAAAATAAGATTCCACATGACCCATGTCACCATAGAGTTCCATCGGGTGCGTGCAAAACAATTTATGAGGCTGTGTTACGTTCGGCACAATTCGTGCACCTATCTTGCTTCAAGATTAGCACTATCTCCGAACGGACTAAACCAAGCATCCACTTGGGCCTCGTCACCAAGGAGTACCATCAGGTGTGTCGAAAACGATTTCTGAGCCTAAGGTACGTTTGGCACAAACTGTGCACCTATCTTGCAACGACAGTAACACTGTCTACGAATGGACCAAAATGAGATTCCACATGACCCATGTCACATAGTAGTTCCATCCTTTATGTACAAAACAATTACCGAGCCTCTAGTACGTTCAATGCAAACCATGCACCTATCTAGCGTCAAGATTAGCACTATCTCCAAATGAACTAAATCGAGCTGCCACTTGAGCCTTGTTACCAAGGAGTACTTCTAGGTGCGTCCAAACTTATTTTATGAGCCTTTGGTATGTTTGGCGCCAACTATGCACCAATCTTGCACTGACACTAGCACTGCCTCCAAATAGACTAAAATGAGATTTCACAAGACCATGTCATCTAGTAGTTCCAACGGGTGCGTCCAAAATGATTTTTGAGCCTATGGTATGTTCGGTGCAAACCGTGCACTGTTCGGTGTAAACCATGCACCTATCTTACACCAACAACAACACTATCTCCAAATGGACCAAAATGAGATTCCACATGACCCACGTCACCTTTGAGTTCCATCGGGTGGGTCTGAAATGACTTCTGAGGCTATGGTAGGTTCGGCACAAACCGTGCAACTTTCTTGCATCAAGATTAGCACTATCTCCGAACAGACTAAATCGAGCTTCCAGTTGAGCCTCGTCACCTAGGACTACCATCGGGTGCGTCCAAAATGATTTCTAAGCCCATGGAACCTTCGGCGAATATCCTGCACCTATCTTGCATCAAGATTAGCACCATCCCCAAATGAATTGAATCCAGCATCCACTTGAGTCTTGTCACCTAGGAGTACCATCGGGTGCGTCCAAAACGATTTCTGAGCCTGTGGTATGTTTAGTGCAAGCCGTGCAGCTATCTTGCACCGACACCAACACTATCTCCAAATGCACAAAAACGAGATTCCACATGACCCACGTCACCTTGGAGTTCCATCGGGTGCATGCAAAATGATTTATGACGTTTTGTTATGTTTGGAAAAAAACCATGCACCTATCTTACTTCAAGATTATCACTATCTCCGAATGAACTGGATCGAGCTTCCACTTGAGCCTCATCACCTAGTAGTTCTATCGGGTGCGTCCAAAATGATTTCTGAGCCTGCGGTATCTTTAGCGCAAGCCATGCACCTATCTTGCACCAACACCAACACTATCTACAAATGGACCAAAACAAGATTCCACATGACCCACGTCACCTTGGATTTCCATCGAGTGCGTCAAAAATGATTTCTGAGGCAGTGTTACGTTCGGCACAAACTATGGACCTATCTTGCGTCAAGATTAGCACTATCTACGAACGGACTAAATCAAGCTTCCACTTGACCCTTGTCAGCTAGGAGTGCCATCACCGTCCAAAATGATTTCTGAGCTTGAGGTACATTTGGCGCAAACCATGCACCTGTCATGCACCAACAGTAACACTGTCTCCAAACGGACCGAAACGAGATTCCACAAGACACATGTCGCCTAGTAGTTCCATCTGGTGCATACAAAATGATTACCTAGCCTCTAGTATGTTCGACGTAAACCATGCACCTATCTGGTGTCAACATTAGCACTATCTCCAAACAAACTAAATCGAGCTTCCATTTGAGCCTCGCACCTGGGTGTACCACCAAGTGCGTCCAAAATAATTTCTGAGCATGTGGTACGTTCGGCGCAAACCAAGCACTATTTGGCGCAAACCATGCACCTATCTTACACCGACACCCACACTATCTCCAAATGGACCAAAATGAGATTCCATATGACCGACATCACCTTGGAGTTCCATCGGGTGGGTCCAAAATGACTTCTGAGGCTGTGGTACATTCGGCACAAACGTGCACCTTGCTTGCATCAAGATTAGCACTATCTCTGAACGGACTAAATCGAGCTTCTAGTTGAGCCTTGTCACCTAGGAGTACCATTGGGTGCATCCAAAATGATTTTTGAGCCTAGATATGTTTGGCGCAGACTAGGCACCTATCTTGCGTCAAGATTAGCACTATCTCCAAACGAACTCAATCAAGCTTCCATGTGAGCCTCGTCACCTAGGAGTATCATCGGGTGCATCCAAAATGATTTTGGAGATTGTGAAACATTTGTCGCAAACCATGCACCTACTTCCATCAAGATTAGCACTATCTCCAAATGAAGTGAATCAAGCATTCACTTGAACCTGATGACCTAGGGTACCATCGAGTGCGTCCAAAACAATTTCTGAGCTTATGGTATGTATGGTGCAAACCATGCTCCTATCTTGCACCGACACCAACACTTTCACCAAATGGATCAAAATGAGATTACACATAACTCATGTCACCTTCGAGTTCCTTCGGTTGTGTCCAAAACATTTTTTGAGGTTGTGGTACGTTTGGCACAAACCTTACACCTATCTTGCGTCAAGATTAGCACTATCTCCAAACAAACTGAATCAAGCATCCACTCGAGCCTCGTCGCCTAGGAGTACCATCGGGTACGTCCAAAATGATTTCTAAGCCTGAGGTACGTTTGGCGCAAACCACACCTATCTTGCACCGACACTAACACTATCTCCGAACGGACCAAAATGAGATTCCACATGACCCACATCATCTAGTAGTTCCATTTGGTGTGTACAAAATGATTTTCGAGCCACTAGAATGTTCGGCCCAAATCGTGCACCTATCTTACGTCAAGATTAGAACTATCTCCAAACGTAATGAATCGAGCTTCCACTTGTGCCTCGTCACCTAGGAGTACCATCGGGTGTGTCCAAAATGATTTCTAAGCCTTTGGTATGTTTGGCGCAAACCTTGCACCCATCTTGCACCGGCACCGACACTGTCTCCAAATGGACCAAAATGAGATTCCACATGACCCATGTCACCTTGGAGTTTCATTGGGTGCGTCCAAAACGACTTCTGACGCTATGGTACGTTTGGCACAAACCATGCACCAATCTTTCGTCATGATTAGCACTATCTCCGATGGACTGCATCGAGCTTCCACTTGAGGCACGTCACCTAGAAGTACCATTAAGTGTGTCCAAAATGATTTGTGAGTCTGAGTTTTGTTTCATGCTATGCACCTATCTTGCACCGATAGTAATAATATCTCTGAACGGATCAAAACAAGAATCCACATGACCCATGTCATCTGGTAGTTCGATCTAGTGCATACAAAATGATTACCGAGCCTCTAGTACGTTCGATGCATACCGTGCAACTATCTTGCATCAAGATTAGAAATATATCCAAATGTACTAAATCGAGCTTCCACTTGAGCCGAGTCATCTATGAGTACCACTAGGTGTGTCCAAAATGATTTCTGAGCCTATGGTATGTTTGGCGCAAACTATGCACCTATCTTACACCGACACTAGCACTGTCCCCAAATGGACCGAAACGAGATTCCACATGACCCACAAAACCTTATAGTTTCATCGGGTGCGTCCAAAATGATTTCTGAGGCTGTGGTATGTTCACCACAAACTGTGCACCTATCTAGCATTAAGATTATAATAGAATGAATTGAGCTTCCACTTGAGCCTCATCTTCTAGGAGTACCATCGGGTTCATCCAAAATGATTTCTGAGGCTGCGAAACGTTCGGTGCATAGCGTGCACCTATCTTGCATCAAGATTAGCAATATCTCCACATGAACTAAATCAAGCATCCACATGAACCTCATCACAAAGGAGTACCTTGGGGCCCGTCCAAAATGATTTCTGAGCCTTTGGTATGTCTGGCGCAAACTGTGCACCTATCTTGCACCGACACCAACATAATCTCCAAATTGACCAAAACGAGATTCCACATGACCCACGTCATCTTGGAGTTCCATTGGGTGTGTCCAAAATGACTTCTAAGGCTGTGTAACATTCGGCACAAACCGTGCACCTATCTTGCATCAAGATTAGCAATATCTCTGAACGGACTGAATCGAGCTTCCACTTGAGCCTCGTCACCTAGGTGTACCATCGGGTGCGTCCAAAACGATTTCTGAGCCTAAGGTACGTTTGGCGCAAACAATGCAACTATCTTGCACCAACAGTAACACTGTCGCCGAACAGACCGAAACGACATTCCACATGACCCATGTCATCTAGTGGTTCATCCAGTGTGTACAAAACGATTACTGAGCCTCAAGTACGTTCGACGCAAACCATACACCAATCTTGCATCAAGATTAGCACTATCTCCAACTGAGCTGAATGAAGCATCCACTTGAGCTTCATCACCTAGGAGTACTATCGGGTGCGTCCAAAATGAATTATGAGCCTACGGTATGTTTGGTGCAAACAGTGCATCAATCTTGTATCGACACCAACAATATCTCCAAATGGACAAAATGAGATTCCACATGACCCACGTTAGCTTAGAGTTCCATCAGGTGCATCCAAAATGATTTCTGAGGCTTTGGTATGTTCGGCACAAACTGTTCACCTATCTTGCGTCAAGAGCCTTCTCACCTAGGAGCACCATCAGGTGCGTCCAAAACGATTTCTGAGCTTGAAGTCGTTTGGCGCAAACCGTGCACCTATCTTGCACCGATAGTAACACTGTCTCTGAACGGACCGAAACGAGATTTCACATGACCCATGTCACCTAGTAGTTCCATCCAGTGCGTACAAAACGATTTCCATGCCTCTAGTACGTTCGATGAAAACACACAACCTATCTTGCGTGAAGGTTAGCACTATCTCTAAATGAACTGAATCGAGCTTCCACTTAAGCCTTGTCATCTACGAGTACCACCATGTGTGTCCAAAATGATTTATCAGCCTTTGGTATGTTTGGCGCAAACTATGCACCCATCTTGCACCGACATTAGCCCTATCTCCAAACGAACTGAATCAAGCATCCACTTGATCCTGGTCACCTAGGAGTACTATCGGGTGCATCCAAAATGAATTTTGAGCCTATGGAATGTTTGGCGCAAACCTTGCACCTATCTTGCACTGGCACCGACACTGTCTCCAAATGGACCAAAATGAGATTCCACATGACCCACGTCACCTTGGAGTTCCATCGGGTGCGTCCAAAACGACTTCTGAGGCTATGGTGCGTTCGGCACAAACCGTGCACCTATCTTTCATCAAGATTAGCACTACCTTTGATGGACTGCATCGAGCTTCCACTTGAGCCATGTCACCTAGAAGTACCATCAAGTGCGTCTAAAACGATTTGTGAGCATGAGTTACGTTTCGTTCAAACCATGCACCTATCTTGCACCGATAGTAACACTATCTCTAAACGGACTGAAATGAGATTCCACATGACCCATGTCACCTGGCAGTTCGATCCAGTGTGTACAAAACGATTACCGAGCCTCTAGTACGTTCGACGCAAATCGTGCAACTATCTTTCATCAAGATTAGAAATATATCCAAACAAACTGAATCGAGCTTCCACTTGAGCCGAGTCATCTAAGAGTACAACCAGGTGCGTCCAAAATGATTTCTGAGCCTATGGTATGTTTGGTGCAAGCTATGCACCTATCTTGCACCTACACTAGCACTGTCTCCAAATGGACTGAAACGAGATTCCACAAGACCCATGTCACCTAGTAGTTCCATCCGGTGCTTCCAAAATGGTTTCTGAGCTTGTGGTACGTTCGGCACAAACCGTGCACCTATCTTGCGTCAAGATTTCCACATCTCCAAACGAACTGAATCAAGCACCCACTTGAGCCTCGTCACCTAGGAGTACCATCAAGTGCGTCCAAAATGATTTTCGAGCCTATGGTACATTCAACACAAACCATGCACCTATCTTGTGTCAAGATGAGCACTATCTCCAAATGAACTGAATCAAGGATCCACTTGTGCTTCGTCACCTAGGAGTACAATCGGGTGCGTCCAAAATGATTTCTGAGCCTACGGTTTGTTTAGCGCAAACCGTGCACCTATCTTGCACCGATAGCAACACTATCTCCACATGGACCAAAACGAGATTCCACATGACCCACGTCACCTTGGAGTTCTATCGGGTGCGTCCAAAATGATTTCTGAGGCTATGGTACGTTCGCCACAAACCGTGCACCTATCTGCAATCAAGATTAGAATGGATTGAATCGAGCTTCCACATGAGCCTCATCTCCTAGGAGTACCATCAGGTGCATCCAAAACTATTTTTGAGACTGCGGAATGTTTGGCACATAGCATGCACCTATCTCGCATCAAGATTAGCACTATCTCCACATGAATTGAATCAAGCATCCACATGAGGCTCGTCACTAAGGTGTACCATCGGGCGCGTCCAAGATGATTTCTGAGCCTATGGTATGTCTGGGGCAAACTGTGCACCTATCTTGCACCGACACCAACACAATCTCCAAATTGAACAAAACGAGATTCCACACGACCCACGTCCCCTTAAAGTTCTGTCGAGTGCGTCCAAAATGATTTCTGAGGCTGTGTTATGTTTTGGCACAAACCGTGGACCTATCTTGCATCAAGATCAGCACTATCTACGAACGGACTGAATCGAGCTTCCACTTCACCCTTGTCACCTAGGTGTACCATCGAGTGCGTCCAAAATGATTTCTGAGCCTAAGGTACGTTTGGCGCAAACAGTGCAACTATCTTGCACCGATAGTGACTCTGTCACCGAACAGACCAAAACGACATTCCACATGACCCATGTCATCTAGTGGTTCATCCGGTGTGTACAAATGATTATCGAGCCTCAAGTACGTTCGACGCAAACCGTGCACCTATCTTGTGTCGAGATTAGCACTATCTCCAACTGAACTGAATGAAGCGTCCACTTGAGCTTCCTCACCTAGGAGTACATCGGGTGCGTCCAAAATGAATTATGAGCCTACGGTATGTTTGGTGCAAACCGTGCACCAATCTGGTACTAACACCAACACTGTCTCCAAATGGACCAAAATGAGATTTCACATGACCCACGTCATCTTGGAGCTCCATTGGGTGCATCCAAAATGATTTCTGAGGCTTTGGTACATTCAGCACAAACTGTGGACCTATCTTGCGTTAAGAGCCTTCTCGCCTAGGAGTACCATCAGGTGCGTCCAAAATGATTTCTGAGCCTGAAGTCGTTTGCCACAAACCGTGCACCTATCTTGCACCGACAGTAACACTATCTCCGAACGGACCGAAATGAGATTCCACATGATCCATGTCACCTAGTAGTTTCATCTGATGCGTACAAAACGATTTTCCAAGCCTCTAGTACGTTCGATGCAAACAGTGCACCTATCTTGCGTGAAGGTTAGCACTATCTCTAAATGAACTGAATCGAGCTTCCACTTGAGCCTCGTCATGTAGGAGTACCACCATGTGTGTCCAAAATGATTTATGAGCCTTTGGTATGTTTGGAACAAACTATGCACCCATCTTGCACCGACATTAGCACTCTCCAAATGAACTAAATCAAGCATCCACTTGAGCCTAGTCACCTAGGAGTACTATCGGGTGCATCCAAAATGAATTTTGAGCCTACAGAATGTTTGGCGCAAACCGTGCACCTATCTTGCACCGCAACCGACACTATCTCCAAATCAACCAAAATGAGATTCCACATGACCCACGTCACCTTGGAGTTCCATCGGGTGCGTCCAAAACAACTACGGAGGCTATGGTACGTTCGGCACGAACCGTGCACCTATCTTTCGTCAAGATTAGCACTATCTCCGATGGACTGCATCGAGCTTCCACTTGAGCCACGTCACCTAGAAGTACCATGAAGTGCGTCCAAAACAATTTGTGAGCCTGAGTTACGTTTCGTGCAAACCATGCACCTATCTTGCACCGACAGTAACACTATCTCTGAATAGACTAAACGAGATTCCACATAACCCACATCACCTGGTAGTTCGATCCAGTGCATACAAAATGATTACCGAGCCTCTAGTAAATTAGACGCAAACCGTGCACCTATCTTGCGTCAAGATTAGCACTATCTCCAAACGAACTGAATCGAGCTTCCACTTGAGTCGAGTCATCTAAGAGTACGACCAGGTGCGTCCAAAATGATTTATGAGCCTATGGTATGTCTGGCGCAAACTGTGCACCTATCTTGCACCGACACCAACACAATCTCCAAATTGACCAAAACGAGATTCCACATGACCCACGTCCCCTTAGAGTTTTGTCGAGTGTGTCCAAAATGATTTCTAAGGCTGTGTTATGTTCGGCAAAAACCGTGGACCTATCTTGCGTCAAGATCAGCAATATCAATGAACGGACTGAATCAAGCTTCCACTTCACCCTCGTCACCTAGGTGCACCATCGGATGCGTCCAAAATGATTTCTGAGCCTAAGGTACATTTGGCGCAAACAGTGCAACTATCTTGCACCGATAGTCACACTATCGCTGAATAGACCAAAACGACATTTCACATGACCCATGTCATCTAGTGGTTCATCCGGTGTGTACAAAATGATTACCGAGCCTCAAGTACGTTCGACGCAAACCATGCGTCTATCTTGTGTCAAGATTAGCACTATCTCCAACCGAACTGAATGAAGCATCCACTTGAGCTTCGTCACTTAGGAGTACATCGGGTGGATCCAAAACGAATTGTCATATAGTTCCATCCGGTGTGTACAAAACTATTTTCCAAGCCTCTAGTACGTTCGACGCAAACAGTGCACCTATCTTGCGTGAAGGTTAGCACTATCTCTAAATGAACTGAATCGAGCTTCCACTTGAGCCTTGTCATATAGGAGTACCACCATGTGTGTCCAAAATGATTTTTGAGCGTTTGGTATGTTTGGTGCAAACTATGCACCCATCTTGCACCGACATTAGCACTCTCCAAATGAACTGAATCAAGCATCCACTTAAGCCTGGTCACCTAGGAGTACTATCAGGTGCATCCAAAATGAATTTTGAGCCTACGGAATGTTTGGCGCAAACCGTGCACCTATCTTGCACCGGAACCGACATTATCTCCAAATCAACCAAAATGAGATTCCACATGGCCCACGTCACCTTGGAGTTCCATCGGGTACGCCCAAAATGACTTCGGAGGCTATGGTACGTTTGGCACAAACCGTGCACCTGTCTTTCGTCAAGTTTAGCACTATCTCCGATGGACTGCGTTGAGCTTCCACTTGAGCCACGTCACCTAGAAGTACCATCAAGTGCGTCCAAAATGATTTGTGAGCCTAAGTTACGTTTCGTGCCAACCATGCACCTATCTTGCACTAACAGTAACACTATCTCCGAATAGACCAAAACAAGATTCCACATGACCCACATCACCTGGTAGTTCAATCCAGTGCATACAAAATGATTACCGAGCCTCTAGTAAATTCGATGCAAACCGTGCACCTATCTTGCGTCAAGATTAGCACTGTCTCCAAATGAACTGAATCGAGCTTCCACTTGAGTCGAGTCATCTAAGAGTATGACCAGGTGCGTCCAAAATGATTTCTGAGCCTATGGTATATTTGGCGCAAACTATGCACCTGTCTTGCACAGACACTTGCACTGTCTCGAAATGCACCAAAACGAGATTCCACAAGACGCACGTCACCTAGTAGTTCCATCCGGAGCGTCCAAAACAGTTTCTGAGCTTGTGGTACGTTCGACACAAACGGTGCATCAATCTTGCGTCAAGATTAGCACATCTCCAAACGAACTGAATCAAGCACCCACTTGAGCCTTGTCACCTAGGAGTACCATCAAGTGCGTCCAAAATGATTTCCGAGCCTGTGGTACATTCGGCGCAAACCGTGCAACTATCTTGCGTCAAGATGAGCACTATCTCTAAATAAACTGAATCAAGCATCCACATGAGCCTCGTCACCAAGGAGTACAATCGGGTGCGTCCAAAACGATTTCTGAGCTTGCGGTATGTTTGGCGTAAACCGTGCACCTATCTTGCACCGAGACCAACACTGTCTCCAAATGGACCAAAACGAGATTCCACATGACCCACGTCACCTTGGAGCTCCATCGGGTGCATCCAAAATGATTTATGAGGCTTTGGTACGTTCATCACAAACTGTGCAGTTATCTTGCATCAAGATTCACACTTTCTCCGAATGCACTGAATCGAGCTTCCACTTGGGCCTCGTCTCCTACGAGTACTATCAGGTGCGTCCAAAATGATTTCTGAGCTTACGGTAGGTTTGGCGCAAACTGTGCATCTATCTTGCATCGACACTAACATAGTCTCCAAATGGACCAAAACGAGATTCCACATGACCCACATCACCTCGGAGTTCCATCGGGTGCGCCCAAAATGATTTCTGAGGCTATGGTACCTTCGCCCCAAACCGTGCACCTATCTAGCATCAAGATTAGAATGTAATGAATCGAGCTTCCACTTGACCTCATCTCCTAGGAGTACCATCGGGTGCGTCCAAAATGATTTTTGAGCGTACAGAACATTTGGGGCATAGCGTGCACCTATCTTGCGTCATGATTTGCACTATCTCCACATGAACTGAATCAAGCATCCACATGAGCCTCGTCACCTAGGAGTACCATCGGGTGCGTCTCCAAAATGATTTCCGAGCCTATGGTACGTCTGGCGCAAATTGTGCATCTATTTTGCACCAACACTTCCACTATCTCCAAATTGACCGAAATGAGATTCCACAAGACCCACGTCACCTAGTAGTTCCATCCGGTACGTACAAAATGATTTTTGAGCCTCTAGTACGTTCGATGCAAACCGTGCACCTTTCTTATGTCAAGATTAGCACTATCTCCAAATGAACGAAATCAAACATCCAATTGAGCCTTGTCACCTAGGAGTACCATTGGGTGCGTCCAAAATGATTTATGAGCCTATGGTATGTTTGTCGCAAACCGTGGACCTATCTTACACTAACACCAACACTGTCTCCAAATGGACCAAAACAAGATTCCACATGACCCACGTTACCTTGGAGTTCCATCGGGTGCGTCTAAAACAATTTCTGAGCCTGTGGTACGTTCGACGCAAATCGTGCACCTATCTTGCGTCAAGATTAGCATATCTCCAAACAAACTAAATCAAGCATCCACTTGAGCCTCATCACCTACGAGTACCATAAGGCTCGTCCAAAATGATTTCTGAGCCTATGGTACACTCGGCGCAAACCATGCAATTATCTTGCATCAAGATTAGCACTATCTCCAAATGAACTGAATCAATCATCCACTTGAGCTTCGTCACCTAGGAGTACAATCGGGTGTGTCCAAAATGATTTCTGAGCCTGTGGTATGTTTGGCACAAATCGTGCACTAATCTTGCACCGACACCAACATTGTCTCCAAATGGACCAAAAGGAGATTCCACATGACTCACGTCACCTTGGAGTTCCATCGCGTCCGTCCAAAATGATTTCTGAGCCCGTGGAACCTTCGGCACAAACCGTGCACCTATCTTGCGTCAAGATTAGCACTATCTCCAAATGAACTGAATCAAGCATCCACTTGAGCCTCATCACCTGGGAGTACCATTGGGTGCGTCCAAAACAATTTATGACCCTACAGTATGTTTAGCGCAAGCCGTGCACCTACCTTGCAATAACACCAACACTATCTCCAAATGGACCAAAAATGATTCCACATGACCCACGTAACCAAGTAGTTGCATCTGGTGAATACAAAAAGATTTTAGAGCCTCTAGTACGTTCGACGCAAACCATTCACCTATCTTGCGTCATGATTAGCGCTAGCTCCAAACGAATAGAATCAAGATTCCACATAAGCCTCGTCACCTAGGAGTACCACCAAGTGCTTTCATAATGATTTCTGAGCCTATGGTCTGTTCGGCACAAACTGTGCACCTATCTTGCACCGACACTAGCATAGTCTCCAAATGGACCGAAACGAGATTCCACAAGACCCACGTCACCTAGTAGTTCCATCCGGGGCATACAAAACAATTTTCGAGCCTCTAGTAGATTCGACACAAACCTTGCACCTTTCCTGCGTCTAGATTAGCACTATCTCCAAATGAACTAAGTGAAGCATCCACTTGAGCCTCGTCGCTTAGGAGTACCATCGGTTGCGTCCAAAATGATTTCTAAGGCTGTGGTACGTTCAGCACAAACCGTGCACCTATCTTGTATCTAGATTAGAAATATCTCTGAATAGACTAAATCAAGCTTCCACTTGAGCATCGTCACCTAGGAGTACCATCGGGTGCGTCCAAAACGATTTATGAGCCTCTAATACGTTCGTCGCAAACCGTGCACCTATCTTGCGTTAAGATTAGCACTATCTCCAAACAAACAGAATCGATCTTCCACTTGAGGCTCGTCACCTAGGAGTACCACTTGGTGCGTATAAAATAATTTTCTGAGCCTGTGGTATGTTTGGCACAAACTGTGCACCTATCTTGCACTGACACTAGCACTGTCTCCGAATGGACAGAAATGAGATTCCACATGACCCACATCACCTAGTAGTTCCATCCGGTGCGTCCAAAATTATTTCTGAGCCTATGGTCCGTTTGGCACAAACCGTGCACCTATGTTGCGTCAAGATTAGTACTATCTTCAAATGAACTGAATCAAGCATCCAATTGAGCCATGTCACCAGTAGTTCCATTAGGTGCGTCCAAAACGATTTTTGAGCCTATGGTACGTTTGGCATAAATCGTGCACCTATCTTGCGTCAAGATTAGCACTATCTCCAAATGAACTGAATCAAGCATCCAATTGAGCCTCATCAACCAAGAGTACCATCGGGTGCCTCCAAAACAATTTCTAAGCCTACTGTATGTTTGGTGCAAACAGTGCACCTATCTTGCACCAACACCAACACTACCTCCAAATCGAGATTCCACATGACCCACATCGCCTTAGAGTTTTATCGGGTCTGTCTAATATGATTTCTGAGGTTACGTTTGACACAAATCATGCACCTATCTTGCATCAAGATTAGCACTGTCTTCGAACAGACCGAATCAAGCTTCCGCATGAGCATTGTCACCTAGGAGTACCATCAGGTGTGTCCAAAATGATTTCAGATCCTAAGGTACATATGGCGCAAACCGTGCATCTATCTTGCACTGACACAAACACTATGTCCAAACGGACCGAAACGATATTCCACATGAACACATCACCTAGTAGTTCCATTCGATGCATGCAAAACGATTTTCGAGCCTCTAGTATGTTCAGCCCAAACCGTGCAGCTATGTTGCGTCAAGGTAAGCACAATCTCTAAACTGACTGAATCGAGCTTCCATTTGAGCCTCATCACCTAGGAGTACCATCGGGTGTGTCCAAATAATTTCTAAGCCTATGGTACATTTGGCGCAAACCATGCACCTATCTTGCACCGACACTAGCGCTGTCTCCAAACGAACCAAAATGAGATTCCACATGACCCACATCACCTAGAAGTGCCATCTGGTGTGTCCAAAATGATTTCTGAGCCTATTGTACATTCAGCGCAAACTAGGCACCTATATTGCGTCAGGATTACCACTATCTCCAAAAGGACTAAATCAAGATTCCACTTGAGCCTCGTCACTTACCATCAGGTGCGTCCAAAAGTGATTTCTAAGCCTTTGGTTTGTTTGGCGCAAAACCTACACGTAACATGCGTCAAGATTAGCACTATCTATAAACGAACTGAATCAAGCTTCCACTCGAGCCTCATCCCCTAGGAGTACCACCGGGTGCTTCCAAAATGATTTCTAAACCTATGGTAGCACCGACACCAACACTTTCGCCAAATGGACCAAAATGAGATTCCACGTGACCCACGTCACCTTGGAGTTCCATCGGATGCGTCCAAAATGATTTCTGAGGTTGTGGTACATTCGGCATAAACTGTGCACCTATCTTACGTCAAGATTAGCACTATCTCCTAACAGACTAAATCGAGCTTCCACTTGAGCCTCGTCACCTAGGAGTACCATCGGGTGCGTCCAAAATGATTTCTGAGCCTGACGTACGTTTGGCAAAAAATTGTGCACCCATCCTGCACCGACACTAACACTATCTCCAAACAGACCGAAACAAGATTCTACATGACCCATGTCACCTAGTAGTTCCATCTGGTGCGTACAAAACTATTTTCAAGCTTCTAGTACATTCAGCCCAAACCGTGCTCCTATCTTTCATGAAGATTAGCACTATCTCCAAATGGACTGAATCGAGCTTCCACTTGGGTCTCATCACCTAGGAGTACCATCGGATGTGTCCAAAATGATTTCTGAGCATTTCGTATGTTTGGCACAAACCTTGCACCGACACTACCACTATCTTCAAAAGGACCAAAATGAGATTCCACAGGACCCATGTCACCTAGGAGTTCCATTGAGTGCATCCAAAAAGATTTGTGAGCCTATGGTATGTTCGGTGCAAACCGTGCACCTATCATACGTCAAGATTAGCACTATCTCTAAATAGACTAATTTGAGCTTCATTATCTTGGAGTACCATCAGATGCATCCAAAACTATTTTTGAGCCTGTGGCTTGCAAATCATGCACTGACCCTAACACTGTCTCCAAATAGACCGAAACAAGATTCCCATGACCCACAACACCCAGTAGTTCCACCTGGGGCTTACAAAATGATTTTCGAGCCATTAAAACGTTCGACGCAAATCGCGCACCTATCTTACGTCAAGATTAGCACTATGTCCAAATTAACTGAATCAAGCATCCACTTTACCTTAGTCACCTAGGAGTACCATCGGATGCGTCCAAAATGATTTTTGAACCTACAGTATGTTTGGCGTAAACTGTGCACCTATCATCCACCGACACCAACACTATCTCCAAATGGACCAAAACGAGATTCCACATGACCCACGTCACCATGGAGTTGCATCGGGTGCGTCAAAAATGATTTATTTGGCAGTGGAACGTTCGGCACAAACCATGCACTTATCTTGCATCAAGATTAGCACTATCTCCGAATGGACTGAATCGTGCTTCCACTTGAGACTCGTCACCTAGGAGTACCATCGGGTGCGTCCAAAACTATTTCTGAGCCCGTGGAACGTTCAGCACATGCCGTGCACCTATGTTGCGTCAAGATTAGCACTATCTCCACATGAACTGAATCAAGAATGCACATGAGCCTTGTCACCTAGGAGTACAATCGGGTGTGTCCAAAACAATTTCTAAGGCTGTGGTACGTTCAGCATAAACCGTGCACCTACCTTTCATCAAGATTAGCACTATCTCCGAATAGACTGAATCAAGCTTTCACTTGAGCCTCATCACCAAGGAGTACTATCGGGTGCGTCCAACACGATTTCTGAGCCTGTGGACCGTTCGTCACATACCGTGCACCTACTTGCGTCAAGATTAACACTATCTCCAAACAGACAATATCGAGCTTTCACTTGAGCCTCGTCACCTACGCGTACCATCGGGTGCATCCAAAACGATTTCTAAGCCTGAGATATGTTTGGCTCAAACCGTGCACCAATCTTGCACCGACACTAACACTGTCTCTGAATGGACCGAAACAAAATTCCACTTGACCCACGTCACCTAGTAGTTCCATCCGGTGTGTATAAAATGATTTTCGAGCCTCTTGTATGTTCAACGCCAACCGTGTACCTATCCTGTGTCAAGATTAGCACTATCTCCGAATGGACTGAATCGTGTTTCCACTTGAGCCTCGTCACGTTGGATTACCACCAAGTGCATCGAAAATGATTTCTGAGCCTATAGCATGTTAGGCACAAACTATGGTCCTATCTTGCACTAACACTAACACTGTCTCCAAATGGATCAGCATGAGATTCCACAAGACCCACGTCACCTAGTTGTTCCATCTAGTGCGTCCAAAATGATTTATGAGCCTATGGTATGTTCGGTGCAAACCGTGCACCTATCTTACATCAAGATTAGCACTATCTCAAAACAAACTAAATCAAGCATCCAATTGAGCCTCGTCACCTAGGAGTACCATTGGGTGTGTCCAAAATGATTTCCGAGCATGTGGTACGTTCAGCGCAAATTGTGCACCTATCTTGCGCCAAGATTAGGACTATCTCCAAACGAACTCAATCAAGCATCCACTTGAGCCTCGTCACCTAGGAGTTCCATCGGGTGCGTCCAAAATGATTTCTGAGCCTATGGTACGTTTGGCGCAAACCATGCACCAATCTTGCATCAAGATTAGGAATATCTTCCAAATGAGCTGAATCAAGCATATACATGATCCTCATCACCTAGGAGCAACATCGAATGCGTCCAAAATGATTTATGTACCTATGATATGTTTGGTGCAAACTGTAAACCTATCTTGGAAAGATACCAATACTGTCTCCAAATAGACCAAAACAAGATTCCACATGACCCACGTCACCTTGGAGTTCTATAGGGTGCATGAAAAACGATTTCTAGGGCTATGGTACGTTTGGCACAAACCATGCCTCGATCTTGCGTCAAGATTAGCACGATCTCCAAATGACTGAATCGTGCTTTCACTTGAGCCTCATCACCTAGGAGTTCCAAATCGTGCTTTCACTTGCGTCAAGATTAACATGATTTCTGAGCTTGAGGTACGTTTGGCGCAAACCGTGCACCTACCTTGCACCGACACTAACACTATCTCCAATTGGACCGAAACGAGATTTCCCAAGACCCACATCATCTAGTAGTTCCATCTAGTGCGTCCAAAATGATTTCTGAGCTTGTGGTACGTTCGGCGCCAACCGTGCACCTATCATGTGTCAAGATTAGCATTGTCTCCAAATGAACTGAATCAAGCATCCACTTGAGCCTCGTCACCTAGGAGTACCATCGGGTGCGTCTAAAATGATTTCTGAGAGTATGGTATGTTTGGCACAAACCATGCATGCATCTTGCACCGACACAAACACTGTCTCCAAATGGACCAAAACGAGATTCCACATGACACACGTCACCTTAGAGTTCCATCAGGTGTGTCCAAAACAATTTCTGAGGCTGTCGTACGTTTGGCACAAACTGTGCACCTTTCTTGCATCTAGATTAACACTATCTCTGAATGGACTGAATCAAGCTTCCATTTGAGCATCGTCACCTAGGAGTACATTTGGCCTAAGGTACATTTGGCACAAACCGTGTACCTATCTTGCGCCGACACTAACAATGTCTCTGAACGAACCGAAACAAGGTTCCACATGACCCACATCACCTAGTAGATCCATTCAGTGCGTAGAAAATGATTTCTGAGCCTACGGTATGTTTGGCGCAAACCCTGCACCTGTCTTGCACCGACACCAGCACTGTCTCCAAATGGACCAAAACAAGATTCCATATGACCCACGTCACCTTGGAGTTCCATCAAGTACGTCGAAAATGATTTCTAAGGTTGTGGTATGTTTGGCACAAACTGTGCACCAATCTTGCATCAAGATTTGCACTATCTCTGAACGAACTAAATTGAGCTTCCACTTGAGCCTCGTCACCTAGAAGTACCATCGGGTGTGTCCAAAATGATTTCTTTGCCTGTGGAACGTTGGGCGCATATCGTGCACCTATCTTGCGTCAAGATCAGCACTATCTCCAAATGAACTGAATCAAGCATCCACTTGAGCCTCGTCACGTAGGAGTACCATCGAGTGCGTCCAAAATGATTTATGATCCTACGGTATGTTTTCCGCAAACAGTGCATCTATCTTGCACCGACACCAAAACTATCTCCAAATTGACCAAAAACAGATTTCACATGACCCACGTCACCTTGGGGTTCCATCGGGTGCATCCAAAATGATTTCTGAGGCTGTGGCACGTTCGGCACAAACTGTTCACCTATCTTACATCAAGATTAGCACTATCTTTGAACGGTCTAAATCGAGCTTCCACTTGAGCCTCGTGACCTAGGAGTACAAAACGATTTCTGAGCCTGAGGTACATTTGGCGCAAATCGCGCACCTATCTTGCACCGACACTAACACTATCTCCGAATGGACTAAAACAAGATTCCACATGACCCACGTAACCAAGTAGTTGCATCTGGTGAATACAAAACGATTTTCGAGCCTCTAGTACGTTCGATGCAAACCATTCACCTATCTTGCGTTAAGATTAGCACTATCTCCAAACGAACAGAATCAAGATTCCACTTAAGCCTCGTCACCTAGGAGTACCACCAAGTGCGTTCAAAATAATTTCTGAGCCTATGGTATGTTCGCCGCAAACTATGCACCTATCTTGCACCGACACTAGCACAGTCTCCAAATGGACCGAAACAAGATTCCACAAGACCCATGTCACCTAGTAGTTCCATCCGGTGCGTATAAAATGATTTTTGAGCCTCTAGTACGTTCGACGCAAACCATGCACCTTTCTTCCATCCAGATTAGCATTATCTCCAAATGAACTGAGTGAAGCATCCACTTGAGCCTCTTCGCTTAGGAGTACCATAAGTTGCGTCCAAAATGATTTCTAAGGCTATGGTACGTTTGGCACAAACCATGCACCTATCTTGTATCTAGATTAGAAATATCTCCGAACGGACTGAATCAAGCTTTCACTTGAGCATCGTTACCTAGGAGTACCATCGGATCCGTCCAAAACGATTTTCTGAGCCTGAGGTACATTTGGGGTGAACCATGCACCTATCTTGAGCCTCGTCACCTAGGAGTACCACCTGGAGCGTCCAAAATGATTTCTGAGCCTTTGATATGTTTAGAAAGAAACTGTGCACCTATCTTGCACCGACACTAGCACTATCCTCGAATGGATCGAAATAAGATTCCACATGACAAATGTCACCTAGTAGTTCCATCCGGTGCATCCATGTGATATGCTTGGAAACAAACGGTGCACCTATCTTGCACCGACACTAGCACTGTCTCCAAATGGACCGAAATGAGATTCCACATGACCCATATCACCCAGTAGTTCTATCCGGTGCATCCAAAATGTTTTTTGAGCCAGTGGTACGTTTGGCACAAACTGTGCACCTATCTTGCGTCAAGATTAGCACTATCTCTAAATGAACTAAATCAAGCATCCACTTGAGCCTCGTCAACTAGGAGTACCCTCGGGTGCCTCCAAAATGATTTCTGAGCCCACGATATGTTTGGCGCAAACCGTGCACCTATCTTGCACCGACACCAACACTGCCTCCAAATGGACCAAGACGAGATTCCACATGACCCACATCACCTTGGAGTTTTATCGGGTCTATCCAATACGATTTTTGAGGCTGTGGTACGTTCGGCACGAACCGTGCACCTATCTTGCATCAAGATTAGCACTATCTCTGAACGGACTGAATCAAGCTTGTGCATGAGCATCGTCACCTAGGAGTACCATCGGGTGTGTCCAAAATGACTTCAGAGCCTGAGGTACATATGGTGCAAACCGTGCACCTATCCTGCACCGACACTAACACTATCTCCGAACGGACCAAAATGAGATTCCACACGACCCACGTCACCTAGTGGTTCCATCTGATGCATACAAAACAATTTTTGAGCCTCTAGTATGTTCAACACAAACCATGCAGCTATCTTGCGTCAAGGTAAGCACAATCTCCAAACGGACTGAATCGAGCTTCCATTTGAGCCTCATCAACTAGGAGTACCGTCGGGTGTGTCCAAAACGATTTCTGAGCCTATGGTACGTTTGGCACAAACCGTGCACCTATCTTGCACCGACACTAGCGCTGTCTCCAAACGAACCAAAACGAGATTCCACATGACCCACGTCACCTAGAAGTGCCATCTGGTGCATTGAAAACGATTTCTGAGCCTATTGGACGTTTGGCGCAAACCAGGCACCTATCTTGCGTTAGGATTACCACTACCTCCAAATGGACTAAATTAAGATTCCACTTGAGCCTCATCACTTAGGGTACCATCGGGAGCATCCCAAATGATTTCTGAGCCTTTAGTATGTTTGGCGCAAAACCTACACATAACTTGCGTCAAGATTAGCACTATCTATAAACGAACTGAATCAAGCTTCCACTTGAGACTCGTCACCTAGGAGTACCACCGAGTGCTTCCAAAATGATTTCTGAACCTATGGTAGCACCGACACCAGCATTTTCACCAAATGGACCAACACGAGATTCCACATGACCCACGTCACCTTCGAGTTCCATCGGATGCGTCCAAAACAATTTCTAAGGCTGTGGTACGTTTGGCACAAACCGTGCACCTATCTTACGTCAAGATTAGCAGTATATCCGAACAGACTAAATCGAGCTTCCACTTGAACCTCATCACTTGGGAGGACCATCGGGTGCGTCCAAAATGATTTCTGAGCCTAAGGTATGTTTAGCAAAAAAAACCATGCACCCATCTTGCACCGACACGAACACTATTTCCAAACGGACTAAAACAAAATTCCACATGACCCATGTCACCTAGTAGTTCCATTCGGTGCGTACAAAATGATTTTCAAGCCTCTAGTACATTCAGCCCAAACCGTGCACCTATCTTTCGTCAAGATTAGCACTATCTCCAAACGGACTGAATCGAGCTTCCACTTGGGCCTTATCACCTAGGAGTACCATCAGATGCGTCCAAAATGATTTCTGAGCATTTGTGTTGGGCGCAAACCTTGCACCGACACTAGCACTATCTCAAAACGGACCAAAATGATATTCCACAGGACCCATGTCACCTATGAGTTCCATCGAGTGCATCCAAAAAGATTTTTCAGCCTATGGTATGTTCGTGCAAACTATGCACCTATCTTATGTCAAGATTAGCACTATCTCCAAACGGACTAAATCGAGCTTCATTACCTTGGAGTACCATCAGGTGCATCCAAAACTATTTTTGAGCCTATGGCTTGCAAATCATGCACTGACACTAACACTGTCTCCAAATAGATCGAAATGAGATTCCCTATGACCCACGACACCTAGTAGTTCCATCTGGGGCGTACAAAACAATTTTCGAGTCACTAATATGTTCGATGCAAACCGCGCACCGATCTTATGTCAAGATTAGCACTATCTCCAAATGAACTGAATCAAACATCCACTTTAGCCTAGTCACCTAGGAGTACCATCGGGTGCGTCCAAAATGATTTTTGAGCCTATGGTATGTTTGGCGTAAACTATGCACCTATCTTGTACTGACACCTACACTATCTCCAAATGGACCAAAACAAGATTCCACATGACCCACGTCACCTTGGAGTTGCATCGGGTGCGTACAAAACGATTTTTGTGGCTGTGGAACGTTCAACACAAACCGTACACCTACTTGCGTCAAGATTAGCACTATCTCTGAACGGACTGAATCGAGCTTCCTCTTGAGCCTCATCACCTAGGAGTACCATCGGGTGCGTCCAACATGTTTTCTGAGCCTATGGACCGTTCATCGCATACCATGCACCAAATTGCATCAAGATTAGCACTATCTCCAACTCGACTATATCGAGCTTTCACTTGAGCCTCGTCACCTACGCGTACCATCGGGTGCATCTAAAATGATTTCTGAGCCTGAGGTATGTTTGGCGCAAACCGTGCACCAATCTTTCACCGACACTAGCACTGTCTCCGAGTGGACCAAAACGAAATTCCACTTGATCCACGTCACCTAGTTGTTCCATCCAATGCGTACAAAATGATTTCTGAGCCTCTAGTACGTTCGACGCAAAACTGTGTACCTATCCTGCATCGTGATTAGCACTATCTCCAAACGAATTGAATCGAGCTTCCACTTGAGCCTCGTCACCTTGGAGTACCACCAAGTGTGTCCAAAATGATTTATGAGCCTATGGAATGTTTGGCGCAAACTGTGCTCCTATTTTGCACTAACACGAACAATGTCTCTAAATGGATTATAACGAGATTCCACAAGACCCATGCCACCTAATAGTTCCATCTAGTGCATCCAAAATGATTCCTGATCATGTGGTACGTTCAGCGCAAACTGGGCACCTATCATGAGTCAGGATTAGCACTATCTCCAAACGAACTCAATCAAGTATCCACTTGAGCCTCGTCACCTAGGAGTACCATCGGGTGCGTCCAAAATGATTTCCGAGCATGTGGTATGTTCGGCGCAAAATCGTGCACCTATCTTGTGCCAAGATTAGGACTATATCCAAATGAACTAAATCGAGCATCCACTTGAGTCTTGTCACCTGGAGTAGAATTGGGTGCGTCCAAAATGATTTCTGAGCCAATGGTTTGTTTGGCGCAAACTGTGCACCTATCTTGCACCGATACCAACACTGTTTCCAAATGGACCAAAATGAGATTCCACATGACCCACGTCACCTAGTAGTTCCATTCGGTGCGTCTGAAATGATTTCTGAGCCTGTGGTACGTTCGGCGCAAAATGTGCACCTATCTTGCGTCAAGAGTAGCACTATCTCCAAATGAACTCAATCAAGCATCCACTTGAGCCTCGTCACCTAGGAGTACCATCGGGTGCGTCCAAAATGATTTCTAAGCCTATGGTACGTTCAGCGCAAACCATGCACCTATCTTGCGTCAAGATTAGGACTATCTTCCAAATGAACTGAATCAAGCATCACTTGATCCTCAACACCTAGGAGTACCATCGAATGCGTGCAAAAAAATTTCTGTGCCTACGGTATCGTTGGCGCAAACTGTGCACCTATCTTGGACAGATACCAACACTATTTCCAAATGGACCAAAATGAGATTTCACATGACCCACGTTACCTTGGAGTTCCATCAGGTGCATCAAAAATAATTTCTGAGCGTACGGTATGTTTGGCGCAAACCGTGCACCTATCTTGCACCGATACCAACCAAATGGACCAAAATGAGATTCCACATGACCCACGTCACCATGGAGTTCCATCGGGTGTGTCCAAAACGATTTCAGAGGCTGTGGTATGTTTGGCACAAACCGTGCACCTATCTAGCGTCAAGATTTGCACTATCTCCGAACAGAATGAATCGAGCTTCCACTTGAGCCTCGTCACCTAGGAGTACCATCGGTTGCATCCAAAATGATTTCTGAGCCTGAGATAGGTTTGGTGCAAACTATGCACCTATCTTGCACCGACACTAACACTTTCTCCGAACGAACCGAAACGAGATTCCACATGACCCACGTCACCTAGTAATTCCATCCGGTGCGTACCAAACGATTTCTAAATGTATGGTACATTCAGCCTAAACCACACATTTCTAGTGTCAAGATTAGCACTATCTCCAAACTAACTGAATCGAGCTTCCACTTGGGCTCATCACCTAGGAGTACCATCGAGTGTCTCCAAAATGATTTCTAAGTGTTTGGTATGTTTGGCGCAAACCATGCACCTATCTTGCACCGACACTAGCACTATCTCCAAATATATCAAAATGAGATTCCACATGACCCATGTCACTTAGGAGTTCCATCGAGTGCGTCTAAAATGATTTCTGAGCCTCTGGTATGTGCGGTGCAAACTATGGACCTATCTTACGTCAAGATTAGCACTGTCTCCAAATGGACTGAATCGAGCTTTCACTTGAGCCTCATTACCTTGGAGTACCCTTAGGTGCATCCAAAACTATTTTTCAGCCTATGGCTTGCAAATCATGCACCGACACTAACACTCTCTCCGAATGGACCGAAACGAGATTCCACATGACCCATGATTTCTGAGCCTCTAGTACATTCAACGCAAACCGTGTGCCTATCCTACGTCAAGATTAGCACTATCTCCAAACAAACTGAAACGAGCCTCCACTTGAGCCCGTCACCTAGGAGTACCACCAGGTGCATCCAAAATGATTTCTGAGCCTATGGTATGTTTGGTGCAAACTGTGCACCTATCTTGCACTAACACTAACATTGTCTCCAAATGGATCAAAACGAGATTCCACAAAATCCACGTCACCTAGTACTTCCATACAGTGCGTCCAAAATGATTTCTGAGCCAGTGGTATGTTCGGCACAAACCGTGCACCTATCTTGTGTCAAGGTTGGCACTCTCTCCAAATGAACTCAATTAAGCATCCACTTGAGCATCGTCACCTAGGAGTACCATCGAGTGCGTCCAAAACGATTTTCTAAGCCTGTGGTTCGTTCGGCGTAAACCGTTCACCTATCTTGTGCCAAGATTAGGACTATCTCCTAATGAACGGAATCAAGCATCCACTTGAGCCTTGTCATTAGGAGTACCATCGGGTGCATCCAAACAGTTCTGATCCTACGGTATGTTTGGCGCAAACCATGCACCTATCTTTCACCGATACCAACACTATCTCCAAATGGACGAAAATGAGATTCCGCATGACCCACATCACCTAGTAGTACCATCCGGTGCGTCCAAAACATTTCTAAGCCTATGGTACATTTGGCGCAAACCGTGCACCTATCTTGCATCAAGAATAGCACTATCTCCAAAAGAACTCAATCAAGCATCCACTTGAGCCTCGTCACCTAGGAGTACCATCGGTTGTGTCCAAAATGATTTCTGAGCCTGTGGTACGTTCAGCACAAACCGTGCACCTATCTTGCGTTAGGATTAGCATATCTCTAATGGACTGAATCAAGCTTCCACTTGAGCTTCATTACCTAAGAGTTCCATCAAGTTTGTCCAAAATGATTTCTGAGCTTGAGGTACGTTTGGCGCAAACTGTGCACCTATCTTGCACCGACACTAATATTGTCTCTGAATGGACAGAAACGAGATTCCACACAACCCACGTCACCTAGTAGTTCCATCTAGTGTGTACAAGATGATTTCCGAGCCTCTAGTACGTTCGGGCCAAACCGTGCACCAATCTTGCGTCAAAATTAGCACTATCTTCAAACGGACTGAATTGAGCTTCCACTTGGGCCTCATCACCTAGGAGTACCATCGGGTGTGTCTAAAACGATTTCTAAGCCATTGGTATGTTTGGCGCAAACCTTGCACTATCTTGCACTGACAATAGCACTGTCTCCAAACAGACCAAAATGAGATTCCATATGACCCGTGTCACCTAGGAGTTCTATTGGGTGTGTCCAAAATGATTTCTGAGCTTGTGCTACGTTTCACGAAAACCTGGCACCTATCTTGCGCCAGGATTAGCACTATCTCCAAACGGACTAAATCAAGCTTCCACTTGAGCCTCATCACTTAGGTGTACCATCGGGTGTGTCCAAAACAATTTCTAAGCCTATGGTATATTTGGTGCAGACCCTGCACCTACCTTGTGTCAAGATTAGCACTATCTCTAAATGAACGGAATCAAGGTTCCACTTAATCCTCGTCACCTAGGAGTACCACTGGGTGTCCAAAATGATTTCTGAGCCTATGGTATGTCCGGTGCAAATTGTGCACCTATCTTTCTCAGATACTAGCACTGTCTCCAAATGGACCAAAACAAGATTCCACAGGACCCAGATCACCTAGTAGTTCCTTCTGGTGCGTCCAAAACGATTTCTAAGCTTATGGTACGTTCGGCACAAACCGTGCACCTATCTTGCGTCAAGGTTAGCACTATCTCCAAACATACCGAATCAAGCTTCCACTTGAGCCTCATCACCTAGGAGTACCATCAGGTGCGTCCAAAATAATTTCTGAGACTATGGAACGTTCCGTGCAAATAGTGCACCCATCTTGCGTCAAAATTAGCACTATCTCCAAATGAACTGAATCAAGCATCAACATGAGCCTCGTCACCTAGGAGTACCATCGGATGTGTCCAAAATGATTTCTGAGCCTACGGTATGTTTGGCGCAGACCGTGCACCTATCTTGCACCGACACCAACACTTTCACCAAATGGACCAAAATGAGATTTCACATGACCCACGTCACCATGGACTTCCAACGGGTGTGTCCAATACGTTTTCTGAGGTTGTGGTACATTCGGCAAAAACCGTGCACCTATCTTGCGTCAAGATTAGCACTATCTCCAAACGGACTGAATCGAGCTTCCACTTGAGCCTCATCACCAAGGAGATCATCGGGTGCGTCCAAAATGATTTATGAGCCAAGGTACATTTGGCGCAAACAGTGCACCTATCTTGCATCGACACTAACACTATCTCCGAACGGACCAAAACGAGATTCCACATGACCCACGTCACCTAGTAGTTCCATATGGTGCGTGCAAAATGATTTCCAAGCATGTAGTACATTTGGCCCAAACTATGCACCTATCTTGCGTGAAGATTAGGAATATCTCCAAACAGACTGAATCAAGCTTCCACTTGGGCCTCGTCACCTAGGAGTACCATCGAGTGCGTCCAAAACAATTTCTGTGCCTTTGGTATGTTTGGCGCAAACCGTGCACCTATCTTGCACTAACACTAGCACTATCTCCAAATGGACAAAAATGAGATTCCACATGACCCATGTGACCTAGGACTTTTCATCGGGTGCATCTAAAATGATTTCTAAGCTTGTGGTACGTTCGGCGCAAACCTAGGGCCTATCTTGCGTCAGGATTAGTACTATCTCGAAATGGACTAAATCAAGCTTCCACTTGAGCCTCATCACTTAGGAGTACCATCGGGTACGTCCAAAATGATTTCTAAGCCTATGGTATTGTTGACACCCAAAATTGTCCAGAGGGCATAATAGATATTATCATCATGTTTCTATCATCAAGATGGCCAGAGAGCATACTCGGTATGTTGACAACCAAAAATGTCCATTTTGTGAAGTTGTCAAAATGTGTAACAGACTTCACCATTGCATTCCTCTCATCGAGATGGTCAAAAAAACTTATATGGAACATCCAATTTGGGGTCCGGATGAGAGAGTTATGCCTCCAAGAAAATATCTATTTAGGCTACCGGTACTTCTGGTCCGAGACCAGTTGGTGCGAAAATGAACTACTGGTACTTCCGGTCCATGACCAGAACTTTCGATGGCTGGCGGAGGAAGGCATAGTTTGGTGTGAAAATGAACTACGGGTCCTTGACCGGTACTACCGGTGGAGCCTGACCGGAAGTACCGGTAGGTGTTTATTCCGAATCTGACTTTCAGATCTTGAACTGATTTGTTTCTAGATCGGTTATTGGACGTGGGAAACTTGGAAAATAAGCCTTGCAGAGGTTTCCTACTAGGATAAGACCACCCCCTTTATATATGAGAGGACCATGGTCGATTGAGTTCCCATCTATCCAATCGTCAACCACAACAAATCAATCTACTCCTACCCCTTTTACTCTCTTCTCCTACCTCCATGATGTTCATCCCTTGATCCACGACCAAGGGTGGTGCCCTAGGCTTGCTGGCTGACCTAGGGCAACCCAACGACATCCTTGCCTTGACGGAGTCCCTCCCGGGCGAGAGCTTCGGCAGTTCCTTTTGCTAGTTTGCTTGAAAACTAGCCGGTTCTTCGTCACGTAAGCACGACTGGTTATCCTTTGGTGGTTGCTTGTAAACCTCTCTGTGTTTCACCATGTAAGAGTGACATCCTCGCTGCATTCTTCGGTCCGTAGCGGCTCGGGCGTCCAATGCCCTCTTCTAGTGTGTGATTCGGACCACATCCGATGTCAACACACTTTTTGGTGACTCCGCTGGGGAAGAATTTGCTTCAGCTCTACTTTGTAGCCGATTCTTCTTGCCCTAGCCTCACTCCTCACTGATCTATCTTCTTGAGCTCACCATTACCATTGCATCTGGCCCAAAAGGCCGATCACATCTGGTTTTGACCCCTTGTGATCTTGCTTGCAATTTTGCAATGTGTTGCGCTTGATATTGGAAAATTTAGGAAGGTGGTTAAGTTCTAAATTATGGAGTACCAAGGTGGTTCATCACAAAACTACTACAATTACCCCAAGGTACAACTTGCAAATGCATCTTATGATCCCAATGATTATTTTGCAAGTTCTATGAACTCTCATGTTGGTGTTGCTAGCTGTAATGATACTAGATATGTTGTTTCGGCTGATATTTTTGATAATGTTCCTCATCATACACATCATAATTATGGATATTGTGGTAAAAGCCGATGTCAATTGTAAATTCTTTGAGTTTTGATGCTACCAGCAACACACAACATGTAAATCCTTGTTTATCGGCTATAAGTTCACAATATGTGGTTTCACCACATGACATGCCGATGAATGAGAATTGGCTATGACAATGCTAATTACTTAGTCATTTGCTCTCAAAATTCAGCACCATCTGCCAATGCTCTTATTCATAATTCGACTCCACATGTTACTTCTAACTTGAGCTGAATTAATGAAAATTCAGCAAGGTATGTAAGTGCTAATACCCATGATTCGGCTTCATGTGTTATTAGTAACCATAGCCGAATCAATGAAAATTCAGCACCATGTGCAAAGGTCAATGCCCACAATTTGGCTTCGTATTTTGCTCATGATCAAAGCCGAATTAGTGAAATTTCAGCAAGGCATTTGAGTACTAAAACTCATGATTTTGGCTCAACCTATTGCTAATAATTGTATCCGAATTAATGAAAATTCAGCAATGGGTGCACATGCAAACAATCATGATTCGGCTTCATATGATGCTCTCAAATCAATCAGAATCGAGGAAGATTTAGCCCATTCTAGAAATCCATATGGCTCCTCTAAATGGAAGGTGCCCGCATATCATAGGCCGTATCCATTACACATTGATTACTTGAAAACTCCTAATGGTTGGTGGATACCTGATTTTTATGAGTTTAGTGGTGTAGATGATAAAACCGCTATGGAACATATTAGTATATATCTCTCACAACTGGGTTTTGCTGGTAAAGAAGACTATATGAGAGTGCAAATTTTTCCTTTATCTCTTACTGGTATTGCCTTTGCATGGTTTACATCTTTGCCCGGATGCATTATTGGTTCATGGTCTCAATTAGAGGAGCAATTCTATGAATATTTTGGGAAGACTAATGAGAAGAGGCCGATCACAATGGAGTCATCGGCTAAAAGAGGATTGCTAGTGGGCATGAAAGCAAGAATTGATTCTAATGTAAGCAAAGGTTCAGCTACAAAAGCCGAACAACACAATATCATCTCCGAATCAATCATATCTCAGAAAATAAGTCTTGCTACAGAAAAACATGGAAAACGCTAGAAATCAGCTAGACTTGATTTTTAGGAGCTAAAGGGGTTATATATTTATCTAGTGATTGCAGCATCATTGATGGAGATCAAGCCCCTACAAGCAACAAAGGAGGGTTGTCTGCCTACTCAGAATCGGCTAAGCCGACTTCTGCCTGCTCTAAGTCGGCTAGGTCAACTTCCTAGTCGGCCAAGCCGACTATCTTTGCCACTAGCTCCATGTCAGCTACGTCGACTTCCCAGTCAGCCAAGCCGACTGCCCCTACCGCCGACTCCGAGTCAGCTAGGCTGATTTTCCAATCGGCTAGGCCAACTACCTCTGCCACCTACTCCGAGTCAGCTAGGCTGGCTTCCCAGTCGGCCAAGTCGGCTGCCTCTAATGCCTACCTTGAGTCGGCCAAGCTGACTGCCCCTGCTAGTGCCTAAGTCGGCCTAGACGACTTCCAATCGGCTAAGCCAACTTTCCCAGTTCTGCCATCTACTGATGCGTCTTTGGGTGATTTGACCCCACTTGTTGATTGGTTTCTGGAGAAGAAGAGCAACATCATGCAAATCAAGGACATGCACTTCTCCAACATGATCAACAAGGTAGAAGACATAAATATTTTGCTCAAATTCCAATCTGGTCACACTATTTCAATTTTAGCATCTATTAGAGATATCCTTACTAATAGTTGTAATAGACCGATTAAGAATAGCAATTTATTTGTTAATGATAAAGTAAATTCAGATTCTATCGGCCAACACATTGTGCCATATGGCAAGGTTGATGGTGATACTTCATCAAAATTAAAGCTTCCCATAAGCAATTTGTCACAGAACCTCCTAATTATGATGGCCCACATGTACCTGTCATCGTCATAAGGACCTCTGACAGCCGTACTTATGTTCCTCATAACTTAAAAGGCCTGCTTTCCTACGAACAAGATCTAATCACAGGAGTATTGCAATATTACAACCGTTTATTCAAAATACCATCAGAGTAAAGTAGCGGAAGTCTTACAATAACTTAAGTTTACAAACCACAGTTTCCAAACTTCAAACCTTATGTAACATTATTACAAACCGATAGTAGGGAAGTATCAGTAGTAACTTTATTACAAACACATAAGCGAAGTGCCTTGCCCAGAGGCCACACAGTCTACTCGTCGTCACTTTCTTCAGCCACAACGGTCATGCAACAAGGCTTAAAGCAGACTTGTTCATGAACCGCACCTGCAACAAGGGGTTTAACAAACCCTGAGTACAAAAGTACTCAACAAGACTTACCCGACTAAGAAAAGACTCCAAGGGCATGCTAGCTTTAGGGAATCAAGGTACGGTATTCAAGAATCAAAATTTCTTTTGCAAAAAAGCTTACTAAAGTAAGTCCTTACCTTCATTATTTTACTTTTATCATTGATGGTTCATTAACAAATTCTAAGTGATCCTAATCTAGATCAAAGTAATTCTCATCAAGACATTTCTCAATCTTTCTTTCAATTCTAGTTCTTAACTACGATGTTGGTGCAAGGGCAAGACTCCTTTCTCGTGGAGTAACGACGATTCAAACTGCTTCATTTACCCAGCTGGGGATTCCTAACCACACGACATATGTAGAACCGAATCTTGCATATATCAACTCTTATCCGAGTAACCCAAAACCAGAACGTGTCCATCGCCACCCGAGAGCACAGTACTCCTCCAATCTAGCCCTTGTCCACGAGGGTACACACTACTCTCGCCATCTCTCCACTCCCAGTGCGAGGTTAGACGTTCTCGTAATGGACTAGTCGAAATAAAGGCTTACCCGCCAGGGGTACATGGCTAGTACTAATAAAAACTCCATGACGCGAGGGCCAACAACGTACGATCCTTAACTGATAAGGCAGAAACATTACATTGAGACTCCTTTCCCAATGCAAGTTAGCAGTGGCCAAACAACCCACCCGATCTTACAAGTTTATTCTCATATTTCAATATTTATCAAGTATGCCATCATTGTCATATAAGCATTCATTTAAAAAGCTTAACTCATAAGCATAGCAAAGCATACTATGCATTTTCAGTAAAACAGGTATCAAGGGTGATATCGCAATAATCAAGGATAATAATGCAGCAATTGGGTTATCACTCAACTCCTAATTACTTAATGCAATAAACTATAGTACCAGTGATAAAGATTTTTAAAACTCAAGGAAGGGTTTAAATGCACCGGGGCTTGCCTTGCTCTGACGTGACGACTGACTCAGACTCGAAGACTTCGACTTCTGGTCCGAAACCCACCGACGACAACTCTTCTCCGAAGACTTGCTCGCCAACTTCGACTTCTTCGAAAGCGGGAACTACACGAGTATAGAACATGCTTCAACATGATACTTGATGATAAACATGATGCTTGATGATGCTATGCCACGGTTTACGATTCGAGTACAACTTCCCTTTGCGGTACAGTCGCAAAACAGTAAAACCTACTAACTAAAAGCAATAACTTAAGCGACGCTAACGTTTCTTACTGGACTTGCTACTAACGAGCTCAAACAAGTAATTAAGGTGCCAAAGATCACCTAGAATTAGTGACCTAAGGACATCACTCAATCAAAAGAGCACACAACATTTAAAGTGATCATCTCAACAATTATTTAAACATTTAATTAATTAGGGCATAATTAATACTAGATCAAACTTCATCTAAAAGAGCTTAAACTTTTTCTATGGGTTAACCAAGGCCTAGAATAGTGTCAAAATAAATTTCATAATTTTTGGATTAATAAATTAATTACTAAAATTCATGGAAGTTGCATTTAATATTTACTTGAACTAATTAATTAACTTGCAAAAAGTAATCCACTTTAGCATTTAATATTTTTCCTAAGTAGTTTACACCTTGAAAAGCTTACAAAAAAAATTTCACTATTTTTGGAGCTCTACAGAATTTTAAACGAAATAAACAAATACTAACACTATTCACATTTTTGAAAAGGAAAACAAAACTTTCCTCTTGGGCCGACTCTCCTTTCTCCCTCCGGCTCGGCCCAGCCGAACGGCCCGCTGCAACGCGCCCGCGTGGCCCAGCAACGCGGCCCATCCGCGCGGCCTGCCCGCGCGCGCGCTCTTCCTCTCTCTCGCTCATAGCTCTGCCCCACCTGTCATCGCCTACCTCCGCTCTCTCGCTCTCTCCCGCGCACTCGGCCATGCCCGCACGGCGGCCGGCCGGCGATCACACCTCTAACGACTCAACCATCATGACCAAACTAATCTACACCACCCCATGACTCCACTACGCCGTTCTACAGCTAAGCTCGAGCTCCGGCGACCCCTCACCGATGACGATGGCAGACCACGATCGACGGTGAGCTGCGAAAACGCGTCCCCAACGGAGTAGCGGCTAAATTAACACGAGGAAAACATTTAGGGGCTCACAACGGTTACGGTGGTGCTCTTGGTGACGACGGCGACGAGCTAAAGTGGCCTGGCCACGTGGGGGCAGTGGTGGCGGTGCTCCGACCGGAGTTGGGCACAGGAAGTGGTGGTGCGGTGGTTCAGGCGAGAAAACGGCTAAGCCCGTTAGACCATGAGGTGCGCGAGGGCGAGGCGAACTTGCTGGTGTGATTTGCGTGGCTGGTGGCGGCTCAACGGCGGTAGCAGCGAGCGGCGGAGCTGCGGTGGCGGCGGAGCTGCGGTGGCGGCGGCGGTAAAAACAGAGAAGCAAAGACGGTTCACCGCGAGCTCGACGTATTTATAGGCATGACCACAGTGAGGGTCACTAGAAGGCGCGAGACGTCGCGCTGGCGGTCCTGGTGCGCGCGAGAAGCTCCTGGACGTCGCCCGGCGGCTCGCCCGCGCCCATGCCGCGCGGTGCCCGGCGGTGATTGGTCGCGGCACTGTAGCTCCCCCCCAACTTTGAAAACTTTGAACTGTTTTCTCAAATTACTCCCAAAATCATGTAGCAACTTGAAAAATTCCCAAGATATGAAATCTTCAGAATTTCAAGCTCTACAAGTTTTGTATTGAACACTTTTTCAAATTCGAAGTAGATTTTGAAATTTGAGTTTAAATTCAAAAGGGGACACTTTTTGGAAATTTGGTAATTTAGAAATTACTTTGGATTTTATATTGAAACTTTAAAAACTCCAAACACCAAAGCTGTACATCTAGCCAAGACCTACAACTTTGCTACTCAAACCATTTTCAAAATCTGCCTCCATTTTGAAATTTGAGTTTGGGGATAAAAAGGGGTCAAATTTGAAATTTGCTTCTTTTCAAAATTGCTCCACACTTTACACTCAAACTTTGAAAACTCAAAACACCAAAGTTGTAGCCCTTGAAAAGGTCTACAAACTTGGTTTTAAACTTTTTCCCAAATTTTGCTTAGATTTTTAATTATTTGAAAAGGGGTAAAACAGGGTTTTGGATTTTAGGTTTTTCAGAGGAATTTTCAATTGAAATTTGTTGCTACCTTAATTAGTGATTACTTAATGATCAAACCATCATCCAAGGGCATCATTTGGACAAGCATAACATGGTTGACCAAATGCCACTCTTGGTTGACCAATTTAGCTTTTGAAAATCTTTTAATATTTCCCCAAATTTGAATTCAAATTCGAATCGGAAAACTCGCGACAAGTTTTTGGATTCCAACTCAAACTCAAACTTGGAGCTTCCTTTTATGTGTTGTACTTGAGTTCATACCCTACACTTGACACTAGTGTGTAACACAGTCACACACCTCAAATTACGCAGGGCATGGACTAAGTATTTGCGGCGGCATTCGAAATTAGGGTTTCCGGTTCGAATCACACCACTGAGAAGCTCATCCAACCTAGAAAGGTAAACTCATTTTAGTTAATGCATAACAGGGTTGACCTAACCATGGATGCTTTGCGATGCAATATGATGACATGGCAGATTAATTAGCAACTATAACACCCGGGGTGTTACACAATTACAAAGGTGTGGCTGAATGGATTGATAACAAATCTGATACCTTCGTTTGCCTAGATTTAAAGCCGACTCCACAAAAGAATCGGCTAAAGAAATCAAAATACACCTTTGACTTTACTTTTTATGATCATGTCTTTGATATCCTACTCAAGAATAATTTTATTAGAATCATTGATCACAATGCTTTGCCATCTATTCAAATATAGAAGAGCTTACATATTGCACATGGCACAATTATTTTGATCATAATATTTCTAATTGCAATGTGTTTCATCGAGTGATCCAATCGGCCATTAATAATGGACGATTGAGATTTTCTAAAGCTTAACAAATGGACCAATTAGATTCAATTGGTCTTGATGGCAAATAGGTTTCGAATCGGCTTGCATTAGCCATTCACTCAAAGCTCAAGGCTCAAATGCCCAAGAGAGAGATGTGGAGCCCTCTAGTGAAGACAAGGTTATCCATGAATTACAAATTGAAGATACTCAAGAGGACAGCAATGTTATCATAGTTTTAGAAGACACTAGGGGCAGGTGAAATCTCTCCAACTAAAGCAAAAGTCGATTGATCCCATTGAGCAAAGGGAGTCGACTAAGGATCCTCCTCTGGAGCATGTATGTCAAGATGGGGAGAAGAAGGAGGATGCTCATAAAGCTGATGGAGGTAAAGGCCATGACAAGCTAAAGAATAGAAGGCCAAAGCTTAGCTTCAAGAAACTTCTAGCTAAATATGAGAAGATAGCAGAAGCAAACGTCACCAATCGGCCAAAGAAAGTCCAATCATCAAAATCACCTCCAAAGCACAAGTTTCAAGAGTGGAATTGGCAAGGAGATAGATCTCACGTAGGAGCAACATATTCTCCTTTTGAGCAGCCAATTCCTATGTCATATGGACCACAGCCCACATATTTTCATCCTTATTCATCTTGGGGCTGGTTTGATCAAGAGGCACATGTTCCATCATATTTTAGGCCACAATATATAGAATATGCAGCTCCTAGACATTCAGAGAGATCTTCTTGTAAAGACCATTTTGATCAAAATCGGTCTAGAGCTCAACCAAAGAAGAAAGTGGTAAAGCAAGTTTACCGTGTGAAGTATGATGGCCGAAAAAAGAAAAGTTCAAATCTGAATTCAACTATTGAAAAGCTAATTACATTGCTGGAAAATCTGGCTATTGATGGCAAAGAAGTGTGGAAATCATCTATTAATATTCTAGGTGCCAAATCTGAACAAAAGAAGGTGAGAGTGCCCAAAGTCAAGAATGATTTGCCATCGTCCAAAACAGAAATAAAACCGATATGCTCAATCGGTTTACCAAAGTGGCAAGAAAAGAAGTTGCAGAAGCTTAGTGCAGAGAAGCTGAAAGAAAAGGGCTTAGCATGGGTTCCTAAAGGAAGTATTCAAGCTCAGAAGGATAATGCTCAAGCAAATGGTGCAACAAAGGCAAAGGAGAGAAGAAGATTCAAGAAACAATTGCCAAGTGGGAGGTTTGCACTAAATCATCAAAATCATTGGTCATGGCATCATTCATACTCTCTGCCTATATTTATGTAGAATTCATCCCCTGGTATGCATGGTTATTCCTTAGCTCCTTATTTTGATCCTTGTTATGGATCTTTATGTTATGGATGGTTGCCAAATTATTTTTCTCATCAATGATCAAGAGCCGAAATATTTATTTTGGTTATGCATGCTCTTATGGATGAATTCATATGGCCGATATTTTGATATCACCCTTAGTATAAAAATATAGCCGATGAGTGCTTGCGACCATCGTGCTATTAGAAAGCCCCCATGAAATTCACTTAGATGACTTTTAGGCCCGGGGGGCATGATATATGTATTTTGATTTACTTCATGGATGTGACAATATGATTAATTGGTTTGCAAATAAGGCCAAGGTGTTGGCATTATCATTATTCCTCACAATGTTGTTGTTTGAGGCATCAAGCCGATTAAAATTACATTTGCACCAAAATTCAAGCTGAATGTGAATTTTTCTTATTCGGCTTGGCCATATTGCAATTCATGAAGTATGACATGTTGAAACCTATGGTGATTCTTTACTAGTGGTGCAGCAAGTCGCTGGTATGTTTCAATGTTTAGAAAGATCACTAAGAGCTTATCTTGATGCTTGCCTTGATATTATTGCCTATTTTGTTGAATTCTAAATTCGGCATATTTCGAGGCATGAAAATCAGAAGGTCAACATGTTAGTTCAATAAGCATCTGGCTTTGACGTCGGTGGGTGTAATTTTCACATCAAAGAAAGGCCAATGCAAGAGAACTTTGTTGTTTTGTGTGCAGGAGCAGCAGAGTCAGCTGAGCCGACTTCCCCTGTCGGCTAAGCTAACACCTAAGTCAGCTAAGCCGACTCACCCTGTCGGCTGAGCCAACTCTCCAAGTCGGATAAGCCGACTCTCCTCTGGCTCGTCAGGTCGGCTCACCGAGGAATTACCAAATTAGCCTAACTTGATTTCCAGCAATGACACGGCCGATTTGGATGATTGGAGGACTCCCATATTGCGGATTTGATCAAGCAAAGATGGTTATGGGAGAAGTCTACGGATTGTGATCAAGCTCATCAAAGAAGAGAATTGAGGATAATCTAAGGAGGTGGCCTAAAAGTTTTGTTTAAAGCTCTATGGGTATATTTCATATTGAGGAGTGGTGCTAGATGTGGAAAATCATACCACCGCTTGAGACAAAGAGCAACAAGTTTGGCAAAAGGTCACCAAGTTGGGAAGGTCCTTTTTAGAGTTATCACAGTGATATTTGATAGTTCTTATCTCCTAGAGACGTTGCAAGGTGATAGTCTCCCAAGAGCAGTTAACAGGAGATGCTTGAAAAGGTACTTTCTAAGTGTTTGGCAAGAGGCCTAGAGTGCTCTCCAAACAATGGCCGATACAAGTATCTCCCTTAGAACAAATATGGCCAATGTATACATCGCCTTTAGATGCTAGATAGCCGATGAGTTGGGTATCATTGCTATTTAGTGTTTTGATTATGCATATATGAGAAGATGATGGAAAAGCCGAGGATGTTATTCTGGACAAGTTCAGGACAACAAACAGAAAGTATTGATGAATTTTTGTACACAAGACTGCAGCAATGGAATAATTTTGGTTTTGAAGATGCTTTTTAGTATGCAAGCTTTACTAAAAAGCAGGGGGGGCATATGTTGACACCCAAAATTGTCCAAAGGGCATAATAGATATTATCATCATGTTTCTATCATCAAGATGGCTAGAGAGCATACTCGGTATCTTGACAACCAAAAATGTCCATTTTGTGAAGTTATCAAAATGTGTAACAGACTTCACCATTGCATTCCTCTCGTCGAGATGGTTAAAAAACATATATGGAATTGACAACCAAAAATGTCCATTTTGTGAAGTTATCAAAATGTGTAACGGACTTCACCATTGCATTCCTCTCGTTGAGATGGTCAAAAAACATACATGGAACATCCAACTTGGGGTCCGAATGAGAGAGTTATGCCTCTAAGAAAATATTTATCTAGGCTACCAGTACTTCTGATCCGAGGCCAGTTGGTGCGAAAATGAACTACCGTACTTTCGGTCTGAGACCAGAACTTCTGGTGGCTGGTGGAGGAAGGCGTAGTTTGGCATGAAAATGAACTACCGGTACTACCGGTCCTTGACCAATACTACCGGAGGACCTTGACCGGAAGTACCAATAGGTGTTTATTCCGAATTTGACATTCAGATCTCGAACCGATTTGTTTCTAGATCGGTTTTTGGACATGGGAAACTTGGAAATAAGCCTTCGAGAGGTTTCCTACTAGGATAAGACCACCCCCTCTATATATATGAGAGGATCATGGCCGATGGAGTTCCCATCTATCCAATCGTCAAACACAACAAATCAATCTACTCATACCCCTTTTACTCTCTTCTCCTACCTCCATGCTGTTCATCCCTTGATCCATGACCAAGGATGGCGCCCTAGGCTTGCCGGCTGACCTAGGGCAACCTAGCGACATCCTTGCCTTGACGGAGTCCCTCCTAGGCGAGAGCTTCGGTAGTTCCTTTGCTAGTTTGCTTGAAAACTAGTCGGTTCTTCGTCACGTAAGCATGACAAGTTATCCTTTGGTGGTTTGCTTGTAAACCTCTCTATGTTTCACCACATAAGAGTGACATCCTCGCTGCATTCTTCGGTCCGTAGCGGCTCGGGCGTCCAATGCCCTCTTCTGGTGTGTGATTCGAACCACATCCGACGTCAACACACTTTTTGGCGACTCCACTGGGGAAGAATTTGATTCAGCTCTACTTTGTAGCTGATTCTTCTTGCCCTAGCCTCACTCACTGATCTATCTTCTTGAGCTCACCATTACCGTTGCATCTGGCCCAAAAGGCTGATCGCATCTGGATTTGACCCCTTGTGATCTTGCTTGCAATTTTGCAACATGTTGCGCTTGATATTGGAAAATTCAGCAAGGTGGTTAAGTTCTAAATCATGGAGTACCATCGGGTGCATCCAAAATGATTTCTGAGCCTATCATATGCTCGGTGCAAACCGTGCACCTATCTTGCATCAATATTAGCACTATCTCTGAACGGGACTGAATCAAGCATCCACTTAAGCCTCGTCACCTAGGAGTACGATCAGGTGCTTCCAAAACGATTTTTGAGCCTAAGAGACGTTTGGCGCAAAGCGTGCACCTATCTTGGCCCGACACTAAAACTATCTCTGAACAGACCAAAACGAGATTCCACATGACCCACATTATCTTGTAGTTCCAGCCGGTGCGTACGAAATGATATCCGATCCTCTAGTGTGTTTGGCCCAAATCATGCACATATCTTGCATCAAGATTAGCACTATCTCCAAATGGACTGAATCGAGCTTCCCCTTGAGCCTCATCACCGAGGAGTACCATTGGGTGCGTCCAAAATGATTTCTGAGCCTATGGTATGTTTGGCGTAAACTGTGCACCTATCTTGCACCAACACCAATGCTATCTTCAAATGGACCAAAACGAGTTTCCACATGACCCAAGTCACCTTGGAGTTCCATGGGGTGTGTCCAAAACAATTTTTAAGGCTATGGTACATTCGACACAAACTGTACTCCTATCTTGCGTCTAGATTAGCACTATCTCTGAACGGTCTGAATCGAGCTTTCACTTAAGCCTCGTCACCTAGGAGTACCATCAGGTGCGTCCAAAATGATTTTTGAGCTTGAGGTACGCTAGGTGCAAACCATGCACTTATCTTGCACAGATAGTAACACTATCTCCGAATGGACCAAAACGATATTCCACATGACCCATGTCACCTAGTAGTTCCATCCGGTGCGTACAAAACTATTACCGAGCCTCTAGTACGTTCGACATAAACTGTGCACCTACCTTGCGTCAAGATTAGCACTATCTCCAAACGAACTGAATCGAGCTTCCACTGGAGCCTCATCATCTAGGATTACCACCAGGTGTGTCCAAAATGATTTCTGAGCCTTTAGTATGTTTGACGCAAACTATGCATCTATGTTGCACCGACACAAGCACTGTCTCCAAATGGATAGAAACGAGATTCCACAAGACCCACATCACTTAGTAGTTCCATCCGGTGTGTCCAAAACGATCTCTAAGCCTATGGTACGTTTAGCGTAAACCGTGCACCTATCTTGCATCAGATTAGCACTATCTCTAAATGAACTAAATCAAGCATCCACTTGAGCTTCGTCAATTAGGAGTACTATTGGGTGCGTCCAAAACGATTTCTGAGCCTATGGTATGTATGGCGCAAACCAAGCACCTATCTTGCACCGACACCAACACTGTCTCCAAATGGACCAAAATGAGATTCCACATGACCCACGTCACCTTAGAGTTCCATCAGGTGCATCGAAAACGATTTCTAAGGTTGTGGTATGTTCAGCACAAATCGTGTACCTATCTTACGTGAAGATTAGCAATATCTTTGAAATGACTGAATCGAGCTTCCAATTGAGCCTCGTCACCTAGGAGTATAATCAGGAGCGTCCAAAACGATTTCTGAGCCTGAGGTACATTTGGTGCAAACCGTGCACCTATCTTGCACAGACAATAACACTATCTCCGAACGGACTGAAACGAGATTCCACATGACCCATGCCACCTTGGAGTTCCATCGGGTGCGTCCAAAACAATTTCTGAGGCCGTGGTGTGTTCAGCACAAACCGTGCACCAATCTTTCGTCAAGATTAGCATTATCTCCGGACAGATTGAATCGAGCTTCCACTTGAGCCTCATCACCTAGGAGTACCATTGGGTGCGTCTAAAATGAATTCTGAGCCTGTGGAACATTCAACTCAAATGGTGCACCTATTTGCGTCAATATTAGCACTATCTCCAAATGAAGTGAATCAAGGATCCACTTGAGCATCGTCACCTAGGAGTTCCATCAGGTCTTTCAAAATGATTTCATAGCCTATGTTATGTTTGGTGCAAACCGTGCACCTATCTTGCACCGACACCATCAGTTTCACCAAATGGCTCAAAACAAGATTCCACATAACCCACGTCACCTTTGAGTTCCATCGGGTGCGTCCAAAACGATTTCTGAGGTTGTGGCACTTTCGGCACAAACCGTGCACCTATCTTACGTCAAGATTAGCTCTATCTCCAAATGAACTAAATCGAGCATCCACTAGAGCCTCTTCACCAAGGAGTACGATTGGGTTCGTCCAAAACAATTTTTGAGCCCGAGGTACGTTTGGCACAAACCGTGCACCTATGTTGCACCAACACTAACACTATCTCCAAATGGACCAAAATGAGATTCCACAAGACCCACGTCATCTAGTTGTTCCATCCAGTGCGTACATAATGATTTCCAAGCCTCTAGTACGTTCGGCGCAAAGCGTGCACCTATCTTGTGTCAAGATTAACACTATCTCCAAATGAAACAGAATCTAGATTCCACTTAAGCCTCGTCACCTAGGAGTACCACCAGGTGCGTCCAAAATGATTTCTAAGCCTATGGTATGTTTGGTGTAAACTATGCACCTATCTCGCACCGACACTAGCACTGTCTCCCAATAGACCAAAACAAGATTCCACAAGACCCACGTCACCTAGTAGTTCCATCTGGTGCATCCAAAACGATTTCTAAGCCTTTGGTATATTTGGCGCAAACTTTGCACCTATCTTGCACAAACACTAGAACTATCTCCAAACGGACCAAAACGAGATTTCACATGACCCACGTCACCTAGGAGTTCCAATGGGTGCGTCCAAAATGATTTTTGAGCTTGTGGTACGTTCGGCGAAAACCTGGCACATATCTTGCATCATAATTAGCACTATCTCCAAACGGACTAAATCAAGCTTCTACTTGAGCCTCATCACTTAGGAGTATCATCGGGTGTGTCCAAAATGATTTCTGAGCCTATGGTATATTTGGCGCAAACCCTACACCTATCTTGCACTGACACTCACACTATCTACAAATGGATCGAAACGAGATTCCGCAAGACCCACGTCACCTAGTAGTTTCATCCGGTCCGTACAAAATGATTTATGAGCCTCTAGTATGTTCAAAGCATACCGTGCACCTATCTTGCATCAAGATTAGCACTATCAACAAATGAACTAAATCAAGCATCCACTTGAGCCTCATCACCTATGAGTAGCATCGGGTGCATCCAAAATGATTTCTGGGCATGCAGTATGTTTAGCACAAGCCATGCACCTATCTTGCACCGACACCAACACTATCTCTAAATGGACCAAAACGAGATTCCACATGACTCACATCACCTTGGAGTTCTATCGGGTGCGTCCAAAACGACTTCTAAGGTTGTGTTATGTTCGGCACAAACTATGCACCTACCTTGCATCAAGATTAGCACGATCTCTGAACGGACTGAATCAAGCTTCCACTTGAGCCTCGTCACCTAGGAGTTCTATCGGGTGTGTCCAAAATGATTTCTGAGCCTGAGGTACGTTTGGCACAAACCGTGCACCTATCTTGCACCCATAGTAACACTATCTGAATGGACGAATTGAGATTCCACATGACCCATGTCACCTAGTAGTTCCTCTGGTGTGTACAAAATGATTACCGAGCCTCTAGTACATTCGACGCAAACTATGCACCTATCTTGCATCTTGATTAGCACTATCTCCAAATGAATTGAATTGAGCTTCCACTTGAGCTTTGTCATTTAGGAGTACCACCAGGTGCGTCTAAAATGATTTCCGAGCCTTTGGTATGTTTGCCGCAATCTGTGCACCTATCTTGCACTGACACTAGGACTGTCTCCAAATGGACACAAAGTAGATTCCATAAGACCTAAGTCACCTAGTAGTTCCATCGGGTGCGTCCAAAACAATTTCTGAGCCTAAGGTACGTTTGGCGCAAACCGTGCACCTATCTTGCACAAACAATAACACTGTCTCCGAATGGATCGAAATGAGATCCACATGACTCATGTCACCTAGTAGTTCCATCAGCACACAAAACAATTATTGAGCCTCTAGTACGTTCGACGCAAACCGTGCACCTACCTTGTATCAAGATTAGCACTATCTCAAAACGAACTGAATTGAACTTCCACTTGAGCCTCGTCACCTAGGTGTACCACCAGGTGTGTCTAGAATGATTTTTGAGCCTTTGGTATGTTTGGCGCAAACTATGCACCTATCTTGCACCGACACTAGCACTATATAAATGGACAGAAATGAGATTCCACAAGACCCACGTCACTTAGTAGTTTCATCTGGTGCGTCCAAAACGATCTCTGAGCCCGTCATATGTTTGCTGCAAACCGTGCACCTATCTTGCCTCAAGATTAGCACTATCTCCAAATGAACTGAGTCAAGCATCCACTTGACCTTCATCATCCAGGAGTACTATCGGGTGCGTCCAAAACGATTTGTGAGCCTACGGTATGTTTGGCGCAAACCATGCGCCTATCTTGCACCGACACCAACACTGTCTCCAAATGGACTAAAACGAGATTCCACGTGACCCATGTCATCTTGGAGTTCCATCGGGTGCATCCAAAACAATTTTTGAGGTTGTGGTACATTTGGCACAAACCATGCACCTATCTCTGAATAGACTGAATCGAGCTTCCAATTGAGCCTCGTCACCTAGGAGTACCATCGGGTGCGTCCAAAATAATTTTTGAGCATGTGGAACGTTCATCGCAAACCATGCACCTACTTGCGTCAAGATTACCACTACTCCAAATGAAGTGAATCAAGCATCCACTTGAGCCTCGTTACCTAGGAGTACCATCGGGTGCATCCAAAATGATTTCTGAGCCTATGTTATGTTTGGCGCAAACCGTGCTCTTATCTTGCGCCGACACCAACACTTTCACCAAATAGATCAAAACGAGATTCCACATAACCCACGTCACCTTTGAGCTCCATCAGGTGCATCCAAAACGATTTATGAGGCTGTGGTACTTTAGGCACAAACCATGCACGTATCTTGCGTCATGTTTAGCACTATCTCTAGGTGAACTGAATCGAGCATCCACTTGAGCCTCTTCACCTAGAAGTACGATTAGGTGCGTCCAAAACAATTTTTGAGACAAAGCTACGTTTGGCACAAACTGTGCACCCATGTTGTACCAACAATAACACTATATCCAAATAGACCAACAATAACCCACGTCACCTAGTAGTTCTATCCAATGCGTACATAACAATTTTTGAGCCTCTGGTACGTTCGACGTAAACCATGCACCTATCTTGCGTTAAGATTAGCACTATCTCCAAACGAACAGAATCAAGATTCCACTTGAGCCTCGTCACCTGGAGTACCACCAGGTGCATCCAAAATGATTTCTGAGCCTATGGTATGTTAGGCGCAAATTGTGCTCCTATCTTGCACCGACACTAGCACTGTCTCCCAATGGACTGAAACAAGATTCCACAAGACCCATGTCACCTAGTAGTTCTATCAGGTGCGTCCAAAACGATTTCTGAGCTTCCACTTGCGCCTCATCACCTAGGAGTACCATCGATTGTGTCCAAAATGATTTCTAAGCCTTTGGTATGTTTGTTGCAAACCATGCACCTATCTTGCACTGACACCAATTTTGTCTCCAAATGGACTAAAACAAGATTCCACATGACCCATGTCACCTTGGAGTTCTGTCGGGTGCGTTCAAAACAATTTCTGAGGCAGGGGTACATTCGGCACAAACCGTGCACCTATCTTTCGTCAAGATTAGCACTATCTCTGGACAGACCAAATCGTGGTTCCACTTGAGCCTCGTCACCTAGGAGTACCATTGGGTGCATCCAAAATGATTTCTAAGCCTGTGGAACATTCATCGCAAATGGTGCACCTACTTGCGTCAAGGTTAGCACTATCTCTAAATAAAGTGAATCAAGCATCCACTTGAGCCTCGTCACCTGGGAGTACGATCAGGTGCGTCCAAAATGATTTTTGAGCCTATGTTATGTTTGGCACAAACCGTGCACCTATCTTGCACCGACACCAATACTTTCACCAAAAGGATCAAACCGAGATTCCACATAACCCATGTCACCTTTGAGTTCCATCGGGTGCGTCCAAAATGATTTCTGAGGTTGTGGTATCTTCAGCACGAACCATGCACCTATCTTGCGTCAAGATTAGCACTGTCTCTAGATGAACTGAATCAAGCATCCACTTGAGCCTCTTCACCTAGCAGTATGATCGGGTGCGTCCAAAACAATTTCTAAGCCTGAGGTACATTTGGCGCAAACCGTGCACCTATGTTGTACCGACACTAAAACTATCTCCAAATAGACCAAAATGAGATTCCAAATGACCCACGTCATCTAGTAGTTCCATCCGGTGCATACATAACGATTTTTGAGCCTCTAGTAAGTTCAACACAAGCAATGCACCTATCTTGCGTCAAGATTAGCACTATCGCCAAACGAACAGAATTGAGATTCCACTTGAGCCTCGTCACCTAGGAGTACCACCAGGTGCATCCAAAATAATTTCTAAGCCTATGGCATGTTTGGCGCAAGTTGTGCTCCTATCTTGCACCGACACTAGCACTGTCTCCCAATGGACCGAAACAAGATTCCACAAGACCCATATCTCCAAGTAGTTCTATCTAGTGTGTCCAAAACGATTTCTGAGCTTCCACTTGCGCCTCGTCACCTAGGAGTACCATCGGGTGTGTCCAAAATGATTTCTAAGCCTTTGGTATGTTGCAAACCGAGCACCTATCTTGCACCGACACCAACACTATCTCCGAATGGACCAAAACAAGATTCCACATGACCCATGTCACCTTGGAGTTCCATCGAGTGCGTCCAAAACAATTTCTGAGGCAGTGGTACGTCCGGCATAAACCGTGCACCTGTCTTTCGTCAAGATTAGCACTATCTCTAGACAGACTGAATCGTGCTTCCACTTGAGCCTCATCACCTAGGAGTACCATTGGGTGTGTCCAAAACGATTTCTGAGCCTGTGGAACATTCATCGCAAACAGTACACCTACTTGTGTCAAGATTCGCACTCTCTCCAAATAAAGTGAATCAAGCATTAACTTGAGCCTCGTCACCTGGGAGTATCATCGGGTGCGTCCAAAATGATTTCTGAGCGTATGTTATGTTTGGCGCAAACCGTGCACCTATCTTGCACCGACATCAACACCTTCACCAAATGGATCAAACCAAGATTCCACATAACCCACGTCACCTTTGAGTTCCATCGGGTGCGTCCAAAATGATTTTCTGAGGTTGTGGTACTTTCAGCACAAACCGTGCACCTATCTTGCGCCAAGATTAGCACTATCACCAGATGAACTGAATCAGGCATCCACTTGAGCCTCCTTACCTAGGAGTATGATCGGGTGCGTCCAAATGATTTCTAAGCCTTAAGTACGTTTGGCGCAAACCGTGCACCTATGTTGTACTGACACTAAAACTATCTCCAAATAGACCAAAATAAGATTCCAAATGACCCACGTCATCTAGTAGTTTCATCCGGTGCATACATAACGATTTCGAGCCTCTACTAAGTTCGACACAAACGGTGCACCTATCTTGCGTCAAGATTAGCACTATCTCCAAACGAACAGAATCGAGATTCCACTTGAGCCTTGTCACCTAGGAGTACCACCAGGTGCATCCAAAATAATTTCTAAGCATGTGGCATGTTTGGCACAAGTTGTGCTCCTATCTTGCACCGACACTAGCACTGTCTCCCAATGGACCGAAACAAGATTCCACAAGACCCACGTCTCCAAGTAGTTCTATCTGATGCGTCCAAAACGATTTCTATGCTTCCACTTGTGCCTCGTCACCTAGGAGTACTATCGGGTGTGTCCAAAACGATTTCTAAGCCTTTGGTATGTTTGTTGCAAACCGTGCAACTACCTTGCACCAACACCGACACTGTCTCCAAATGGACCAAAATGAGATTCCACATGACCCATGTCACCTTGGGGTTCTATCGGGTGCGTCCAAAATAGTTTCTGAGGGAGTGGTTCGTTCGGCACAAACCGTGCACCCATCTTTCATCAAGATTGGCACTATCTCCGGACAGACTAAATCGAGCTTCCACATCAGCCTCGTCAATAGAGGAGTACCATCGGGTGTGTCCAAAATGATTTCTGAGCATGTGGAACATTCGTCGCAAACAGTGCACCTACTTGCGTCAAGATTCGCACTATCTCCAAATGAACTGAATCAAGCATCCACTTTAGCGCCGTCACCTAGGAGTACCATCGAATACGTCCAAAATGATTTCTGAGCCTATGTTATGTTTGGTGCAAACCATGCACCTATCTTGCACCGACACCAACACTTTCACCAAATGCATCAAAACAAGATTCCACATAACCTATGTCACTTTTGAGTTCCATCGGGTGCGTCCAAAACGATTTCTGAGGCTGTGGTACTTTCGGCAAAAACCATGCACCTATCTTGCGTCAAGATTAGCACTATCACCAGATGAACTGAATCGAGCATCCACTTGAGCCTCTTCACCTAGCCGTATGATCGGGTGCGTCCAAAATGATTTCTGAGCCTGAGGTATGTTTGGCGCAAACCGTGCACCTATGTTGTACCGACACTAAAATTATCTCCAAATAGACCAAAATGAGATTCCAAATGACCCACATCATCTAGTAGTTCCATCCGATGCATACATAATGATTTTCGAGCCTCTAGTAAGTTCGACACAAACCGTGCACCTATCTTGCGTCAAGATTAGCACTATCTCCAAACGAACAGAATCGAGATTCCACTTGAGCCTCGTCACCTAGATGTACCACCAGGTGCGTCCAAAATGATTTTAGAGCCTATGGTCTGTTTGGCACAACCTATGCTCCTATCTTGCACCGACACTAGCACTGTCTCCCAATTGACCAAAACAAGATTCCACAAGACTCATGTCACCTAGTAGTTCTATCTGGTGCGTCCAAAACGATTTCTGAGCTTCCACTTGCACCTCGTCACCTAGGAGTACCATTGGTTGTGTCCAAAATGATTTCTAAGCCTTTGGTATGTTTGTTACAAACCGTGCACCTATCTTGCACTGACACCAACACTGTCTCCAAATGGACCAAAACAAGATTCCACATGACCCATGTCTCCTTGGAGTTCCATCGTATGTGTCCAAAATAATTTCTGAAGTTGTGGTACGTACGGCACAAACTGTGCACCTACCTTTGGTCAAGATTAGCACTATCTCTAGACAGACTAAATCATGCTTCCACATGAGCCTCATCACCTAGGAGTACCGTTGGGTGCATCCAAAACAATCTCTGAGCGTATGGAACACTCATCGCAAATGGTGCACCTACTTGCGTCAAGATTAGCACCATCTCCAAATGAAGTGAATCAAGCATCCACTTGAGCCTTCTCACCTAGGAGTACTATCGGGTGCGTCCAAAATTATTTCTGAGCCTATGTTATGTTTGGCGCAAACTATGCACCTATCTTGCACCAACACCAAAACTTTCACCACATGGATCAAACCAAGATTCCACATAACCCACGTCACCTTTGACTTCCGTCGGGTGCGTCCAAAACAATTTCTGAGGCTATGGTACTTTCGGCACAAACCGTGCACCTATCTTGCATCAAGATTAGCACTATCTCCAAATGAACAGAATCGAGATTCCACTTGAGCCTCGTCCCCTAGGAGTACCACCAGGTGCGTCCAAAATGATTTCTAAGCCTATGGCATGTTTGGCGCAAGTTGTGCTCCTATCTTGCACCGACACTAGCACTGTCTCCCAATGGACCAAAACGAGATTCCACAAGACCCATGTCTCTAGCTAGTTCTATCTGGTGTGTCCAAAATGATTTTTGAGCTTCCACTAGCGCCTCGTCACCTAGGAGTACCATTGGCCATGTCCAAAATGATTTCTAAGCCTTTGGTATGTTTGTTGCAAACCGTGCACCTATCTTGCACTGACACCGACACTGTCTCCAAATGGACCAAAACAAGATTCCACATGACCCATGTCTCCTTGGAGTTCCATCGTATGTGTCCAAAACAATTTCTGAGGTTGTGGTACGTACGGCACAAACTGTGCACCTACCTTTGGTCAAGATTAGCACTATCTCTAGACAGACTGAATCATGCTTCCACATGAGCCTCATCACCTAGGAGTACCGTTGGGTGCATCCAAAACAATCTCTGAGCGTATGGAACACTCATCGCAAATGGTGCACCTACTTGCGTCAAGATTAGCACCATCTCCAAATGAAGTGAATCAAGCATCCACTTGAGCCTTCTCACCTAGGAGTACTATCGGGTGCGTCCAAAATTATTTCTGAGCCTATGTTATGTTTGGCGCAAACTATGCACCTATCTTGCACCAACACCAAAACTTTCACCACATGGATCAAACCAAGATTCCACATAACCCACGTCACCTTTGACTTCCGTCGGGTGCGTCCAAAACAATTTCTGAGGCTATGGTACTTTCGGCACAAACCGTGCACCTATCTTGCATCAAGATTAGCACTATCTCCAAATGAACAGAATCGAGATTCCACTTGAGCCTCGTCCCCTAGGAGTACCACCAGGTGCGTCCAAAATGATTTCTAAGCCTATGGCATGTTTGGCGCAAGTTGTGCTCCTATCTTGCACCGACACTAGCACTGTCTCCCAATGGACCAAAACGAGATTCCACAAGACCCATGTCTCTAGCTAGTTCTATCTGGTGTGTCCAAAATGATTTTTGAGCTTCCACTAGCGCCTCGTCTCCTAGGAGTACCATTGGCCATGTCCAAAATGATTTCTAAGCCTTTGGTATATTTGTTACAAACCGTGCACCTATCTTGCACCGACAACGACACTGTCTCCAAATGGACCAAAATGAGATTCCACATGACCCATGTCACCTTGTGGTTCCATCGGGTGTGTCCAAAATAGTTTCTGAGGCAGTGGTTCTAATGAGGACATCATTGGCTCAAATATGACCATGCCAACCACTTCTATACCAAAGGTGCAACCATTCTATATGAGGCTTATCATTGATGCATTTGATGAATTGATGCTGCACCATGATGTGTGTTCATTCTCATTTTCAGAATTACTTACATGGATCAAGGGAAGGTTTGATTGCATATGGAAAACATGGAAGGTTAATGAAGTTGATTGGGGACCAAATCCAAGTATTCCTAACGTCCTCCGCTAGGCCACCATGTCACTTTGGTTCCAAAGGATAGAAAGAGTCCAAGTCCAACACGTTTTGGAAGTTGAATTCGGACTGCAAAATAGTCCCAAATTGCGACGGTCACCACGACTTCATACGGACTCCGATTGGGACGTTCTAGCACTTTTTGGAAAGCTTATCAAGTCTATTTTCCAACGGATCTGGACTCATAGCTATATCTTATCCGATGCTTCCGTAATTGTCGTTTCAACGCCGAGACCTTTTCTGCCTTTGGTGCTATATCACCCTATTTTGGGCCGATGGTCTATGTATCAATTTGGGTCCATTAAGGACGTGTCCTAGGGTTGGAGAACGACCCCAACACCCCCCTGGTCGTTCCCCTAGGTATTAATAAGGATTAGAGCCGCCACAAACATATTGGGTTTTGTTTTGTTGAAAGTTTAGCCATTGCTACTTCCTTGTAGACGCGTGTGTTGACTAGACCATCCGTTCTACTTGATTCAGAACCCCAACTTTGTGAGTTCAGATTGGTTTTTCATCTCCATATTTGCAATTGAGTTGCTTGTTCTACTTGTTCTTGCTTGTTCCTCGATTGCTTGCAGGAATTACCCTAGTGGTTTGGTTGATCGTGCTCCACAAGATCACGACGGCTGTTGGAGGTGGTGTATCGGTTGCTAAGGCGCAGCTTAGAAGGTTGTAGTCGGGCCGTGAACGTCATCTCCATCCCCAAATCGAGTTATCCACCTTCTCTCATCGAAAGATCAGGATTCACCCTAGCGGGTTCATATCAGTTGGTAATCAGAGCAAGGTTGATCGATGAGAGACTTCTAGTTCTTTGCTGTTTTTTTAATCTCCTATAGTCCAGAAAAAGCCAAAACAAAATTAGTATATTAGTTCTCCATAATCCCAAAAACCCTTTGAGCTTAATACTATTACTGCTTAGTTAGGGCTTATTGAATTAGCGGTTGCATCGTCGTGTCAAGTTGCTGGTTTTAGCATCTAGTCGTTTAGAGTTTCGAGGTCTAGTCACGTTTCTGTCACCATCGCAGATTTGAGTTTATTTGTTTCTCTCAACGAATCCGAGTGGATTTCCAAATTCCTTTGTTTTGTTTACCACCATTATCCTAGCCACGCCCTTGGAGGTTTCATCCATGTCCATATTTCCATCTACAAAAAGGAAATCCAACAAGATCAAGATAGAATTCGATTTGGAGTCCTGTTTTATCCTGAAAAGAAAAGCACCATATTTCCTTTGTTAGGAGTCTGAATAGGGAGTTTAAATACAATCTAGAAACCTTAACTTGTCCTCTTTCCAACTGATCAGAGCTTGGTCCCAAATTCAATCTGAGCGCTTCGCAATTGCCCTGGAGATTTGTGCGTCTGCTGGTTTTGCAAAACAGCCACTTGTTTGACTTTGCTACTGAATCACCCTTCCCAAGGAAACATTTAATTGTTGTAAGTAGCTTGTTAATTCTTGTTGCAAAATTTCAGTTTTGTGCTAGTTGAAAAAAATAGAAAAAAAGACAGAAGAAAGAAAGAAAAGAAAGATAGAAAGAAAGAAAGAAAAGAAAGAGAAAGAAGAAGAGAAGGGTTTTTCTTTTGTTGTTATTCCTGTCCTTGTGATCCTTCTTTGCTACAGCTTAGTGACTTCGTTTGTGTCTAGGCTCGCGTCTCTAGCACGTACTAGCCTAGGACCAGCACAATAACGTCGTTGAGCGTTTGTTCAATTTGCTTGCAACTAACGTGGTTCTAGTACTTCCTTGCTTTAGCCCAACTACAGCTCCACATATTCGACTACAGTTTGACAATTTGTTTTATTGCTACGGCACCGATACACTTCACTCCACGGTTGTAGACTTGTTGGTTGCCATCACCTCCTGTTTGGCTTGGTAAGAACTTGTAAGGGCTTGTTTTAACAAGTTGAGTTTGAGAGAGTTACAACCGACACATCCTAGTAGTTGATAGGAGGATACATATTATTTTTGTGTTTCTTGTTTTCTACTAATCATGGCAGGTGATATGGAGATTTTTGAGCTGTTGAAACTAGACCCTTATATTCAGGATGTCATTCAACACTTGCCGTTATATGATGGTAAGTTTGATCCTCAAGCTTACATTGATTGGGAGTTAAAAGTAGACAATGAATTTGATGAGCATGACCTATCCGAGAAACAAAAGATTTGTATTGCCTCTAATATTTTGATTGAAAATGCTTTGCTAGAATGGAAACACATTTGTAGGCACAACAAAGTTCCAGAATCTTGGAAAGACTTCAAATTTCTTTTTAGAGATGCATTCGTTCCTGCATATTATGTTGATTATTTGCTTGCAAAATTAGACAACTTGAACCAGGGTAGTAAGACTGTGAAACAATACTACCATAATTTTAAGATTTGTATCATGTTTGGTGGATTGGATGAATGCATGGAAGATGTTATGAGTAGATTCATGAGAGGGCTCAATTCTGAAATTCGAACCTTGTTAATTAGCAAATCATATTGTCATATTGGTCAATTGTTTTGTCTGGCTCTCAATGCTAAAAAAGAGATTCTATTATCTGTGAATACTTGCCAGAATGATGTGACCCATAATGTCCAAAATTTGTCCACTCTGCATGCTAATGAAGAGCAACAAATAGTGGAACCCACTACTGATTTTCCTTTGTCACAAAATGAATTACTCGCTATTCCTTGTGATAAAGAGGAGTTGTGTGCTAATGATTCTTTTACTCCTATGCCACAAGTAGCGAATAAGTGTGATACTTTTGGTTTGGAACCATACAAATGTGCTGAAGATAAGCTTTTTCATCCTATTACATGTGCACAAGATGAACTAAATTTACTGTCCTCTTTAAATACTTTGGGTTATATTGAATTTGATATTCTGTGTAATCTAAATTGTCTAAAAGAGAAACTTAAATTTGATTCTGGTTTGCTGAGTTTTAATCATTGTTCGCTTCATGCAATTGGCAAATATGACAGCAAAGGAGAATATTTGGTGCATAAAGTTTATATTTGTTCTAATCTGAAATATCCTTTTGGGCCACAATACCATGATCAAATTGAGGGCAGCACTAACACTAATGATGTCTTGCAAAGTTTTCATAGTTTTCCCCATATGCAACAGGATAAATATCAAGAAGGGGAGCACGGTTCACTTTTACCTACAACACATACTCCAACAAAGATCAAACCGAGGACGGTTTGCTGTCAAGAAGGGGAGAATGATGAGGACATCATTGGCTCAAATATGACCATGCCAACCACTTCTATACCAAAGGTGCAACCATTCTATATGAGGCTTATCATTGATGCATTTGATGAATTGATGCTGCACCATGATGTGTGTTCATTCTCATTTTCAGAATTACTTACATGGATCAAGGGAAGGTTTGATTGCATATGGAAAACATGGAAGGTTAATGAAGTTGATTGGGGACCAAATCCAAGTATTCCTAACATCCTCCGCTAGGCCACCACGTCACTTTGGTTCCAAAGGACAGAAAGAGTCCAAGTCCAACATGTTTTGGAAGTTGAATTCGGACTGCAAAATAGTCCCAAATTGCGACGGTCACCACGACTTCATACGGACTCCGATTGGGACGTTCTAGCACTTTTTGGAAAGCTTATCAAGTCTATTTTCCAACGGATCTGGACTCATAGCTATATCTTATCCGATGCTTCCGTAATTGTCGTTTCAACGCCGAGACCTTTTCTGCCTTTGGTGCTACATCACCCTATTTTGGGCCGATGGTCTATGTATCAATTTGGGTCCATTAAGGACGTGTCCTAGGGTTGGAGAATGACCCCAACACCCCCCTGGTCATTCCCCTAGGTATTAATAAGGATTAGAGCCGCCACAAACAGATTGGGTTTTGTTTTGTTGAAAGTTTAGCCATTGCTACTTCCTTGTAGACGCGTGTGTTGACTAGACCATCCGTTCTACTTGATTCAGAACCCCAACTTTGTGAGTTCAGATTGGTTTTTCATCTCCATATTTGCAATTGAGTTGCTTGTTCTACTTGTTCTTGCTTGTTCCTCGATTGCTTGCAGGAATTACCCTAGTGGTTTGGTTGATCGTGCTCCACAAGATCACGACGGCTGTTGGAGGTGGTGTATCGGTTGCTAAGGCACAGCTTAGAAGGTTGTAGTCGGGCCGTGAACATCATCTCCATCCCCAAATCGAGTTATCCACCTTCTCTCATCGAAAGATCAGGATTCACCCTAGCGGGTTCATATCAGAACGTACCACAGCCTCAGAAATCATTTTGGACGCAACCGATGGAACTCCAAGGTGAAGTGGGCATGTGGAATCTCGTTTTGGTCCATTTGGAGATAGTGCTGGTGTCGGTTCAAGATAGGTGTCGGTTTGTGCTAAACATACCGTAGGATCAGAAATCATTTTGGATGCACCCGATAGTACTCCTAGGTGACGAAGCTCAAGTGGATGCTTGATTCAATTCATTTGATATAGTGCTAATCTTGACGCAAGATAGGTGCAAGGTTTGCATCGAACGTACCATAGGCTCATAAATCGTTTCGGACACACCTGATGGTACTCCTAGGTGATGAGGCTCAAGTGGATGCTTGATTCAGTTTGTTTGGAGATAGTGCTAATCTTGATGCAAGATCGGTGCAAGGTTTGTGCCGAACATACCATAGGCTTAGAAATCATTTTGGACGCACCTGATGGTACTCTTTGGTGACGAGGCTCAAGTGGAAGCTCGATCGAGACCGTTCAAAGATATTGCTAATCTTGACGCAAGATAGGTGCACGGTTTGTACCGAACTTACCATAGCCTCAGAAAGTCATTTTGGACGCACCCGATAGAACTCCAAGGTAACGTGGGTCATGTAGAATCTCGTTTTGGTCCATTTGGAGATAGTGTTGGTGTCATTACAAGATAGGTGCACGGTTCGTGCTAAACATACCGTATGCTCAGAAATCATTTTGGACGCACCCGATAGTACTCCTAGGTGATGAAGCTCAAGTGGATGCTTGACTCAGTTCATTTGATATAGCGCTAATCTTGACGCAAGATAGGCGCATGGTTTGCGCCAAACGTACCATAGGCACTTAAATCATTTTGGACGCACGTGATGGTACTCCTAGGTGACAAGGCTCAAGTGGAAGCACGATTAAGTCTGTTCGAAGATAGTGCTACTCTTGACGCAAGATAGGGGCACGATTTGTGCCAAACGTACCACAGCCTCAGAAATCGTTTTGGACGCACCTGACGGAACTCCAAGGTCACGTGGGTCATATGGAATCTCGTTTTGGTCCATTTGAAGACAGTGTTGGTGTCGGTGCAAGATAAGTGCACGGTTTGCGCCAAACACACCGTAGGCATAGAAATCATTTAGGACGCACCCGATGGTACTCCTAAGTGACGAGGCCCTAATGGAAGCTCGATTCAGTCTGATTGGAGATAGTGCTAAACTTGACACATGATAGGTGCTCGGTTTGCGCTGAACGTACCACAGGCTCAGCAATCGTTTTGGACATACCCGATGGTACTCCTAGGTGACGAAGCTCAAGCGGAAGCTCGATTCGGACCGTTCAAAGATAGTGCTAATCTTGGTGCAAGATAGGTGCATGGTTTGTGCCGAATGAACCACAACCTCAGAAATCATTTTGGGCGCACCCGATGGAACTCCAAGGTGACGTGGGTCTTGTGGAATCATGTTTAGGTCCATTTGGAGATAGTGTTGGTCTCGGTGAAAGATGGGTGCATGGTTTGTGCTAAACATACTGTAGGCTCAGAAATTGTTTTGGACGCACCCGATAGTAGTCCTAGGTGACGAAGCTCAAGTAGATGCTTGACTCAGTTCATTTGATATAGGTGCATGGTTTGCACCGAATGCACCATAGGCATATAAATCATTTTAGACGCACCCGATGGGACTCCTAGGTGATGATGGTCAAGTGGAAGCTCGATTCAGTCCATTTGAATATATTGCTAATCTTGACGCAAGATAGGTGCACGGTTTGTGCCGAACGTACCACAGCCTCATAAATTGTTTTGGACGCACCGTGTTGAGGAAATCATTGGCTCAAATATGACCATGCCAACCACTTCTATACCAAAGGTGCAACCATTCTATTTGAGGCTTATCATTGATGCATTTGATGAATTGATGCTGCACCATGATGTGTGTTCATTCTCATTTTCAGAATTACTTACATGGATCAAGGGAAGGTTTGATTGCATATGGAAAACATGGAAGGTTAATGAAGTTGATTGGGGACCAAATCCAAGTATTCCTAACGTCCTCCGCTAGGCCACCACGTCACTTTGGTTCCAAAGGACAGAAAGAGTCCAAGTCCAACACGTTTTGGAAGTTGAATTCGGACTGCAAAATAGTCCCAAATTGCGACGGTCACCATGACTTCATATGGACTCCGATTGGGACGTTCTAGCACTTTTTGGAAAGCTTATCAAGTCTATTTTCCAACGGATCTGGACTCATGGCTATATCTTATCCGATGCTTCCGCAATCATCGTTTCAACGCCGAGACCTTTTCTGCCTTTGGTGCTGCGTCACCCTATTTTGGGCCGATGGTCCATGTATCCATTTAGGTCCATTAAGGACGTGTCCTAGGGTTGGAGAACGACCCCAACACCCCCCTGGTCGTTCTCCTAGGTATTAATAAGGATTAGAGCCGCCACAAATAGATTGGGTTTTGTTTTGTTGAAAGTTTAGCCATTGCTACTTCCTTGTAGACGCGTGTGTTGACTAGACCATCCGTTCTACTTGATTCAGAACCCCAATATTTGTGAGTTCAGATTGGTTTTTCATCTCCATATTTGCAATTGAGTTGCTTGTTCTACTTGTTCTTGCTTGTTCCTCAATTGCTTGCAGGAATTACCCTAGTGGTTTGGTTGATCGTGCTCCACACGATCACGACGGCTGTTGGAGGTGGTGTATCGGTTGCTAAGGCGCAGCTTAGAAGGCTGTAGTCGGGCCGTGAACGTCATCTCTATCCCCAAATTGAGTTATCCACCTTCTCTCATTGAAAGATCAGGATTCACCCTAGCGGGTTCATATCTGTTGGTATCAGAGCTGGGCCCTTGTTTAAGGGGGTGAGAATGATGAGGACATCCTCCACTATTACCCGCTGGCAAAGACGCAACAAAAAAAGGCAAAAAAATAGAAAAAAAAGATAGAAGAAAGAAAGAAAAGAAAGATAAAAAGAAAGAAAGAAAAGAAAGAGAAAGAAGAAGAGAAGGGTTTTTCTTTTGTTGTTATTCCTGTCCTTGTGATCCTTCTTTGCTGCAGCTTAGTGACTTCGTTTGTGTCCAGGCTCTCGTCTCTAGCACGTACTAGCCTAGGACCAGCACAATAACGTCGTTGAGCGTTTGTTCAATTTGCTTGCAACTAACGTGGTTCTAGTACTTCCTTGCTTTAGCCCACCTACAGCTCCACATATTCGACTATAGCTTGACAATTTGTTTTGTTGCTACGGCACCAATACACTTCACTCCACGGTTGTAGACTTGTTGGTTGCCATCACCTCCTGTTTGGCTTGGTAAGAACTTGTAAGGGCTTGTTTTAACAAGTTGAGTTTGAGAGAGTTACAACCGACACATCCTAGTAGTTGATAGGAGGATACATATTATTTTTGTGTTTCTTGTTTTCTACTAATCATGGCAGGTGATATGGAGATTTTTGAGTTGTTGAAACTAGATCCTCATATTCAGGATGTCATTCAACACTTGCCGTTATATGATGGTAAGTTTGATCCTCAAGCTTACATTGATTGGGAGTTAAAAGTAGACAATGAATTTGATGAGCATGACCTGTTCGAGAAACAAAAGATTTGTATTGCCTCTAATATTTTGATTGAAAATGCTTTGCTAGAATGGAAACACATTTGTAGGCACAACAAAGTTCCAGAATTTTGGAAAGACTTCAAATTTCTTTTTAGAGATGCATTCGTTCCTGCATATTATGTTGATTATTTGCTTGCAAAATTAGACAACTTGAACCAGGGTAGTAAGACTGTGAAACAATACTACCATAATTTTAAGATTTGTATCATGTTTGGTGGATTGGATGAATGCATGGAAGATGTTATGAGTAGATTCATGAGAGGGCTCAATTCTGAAATTCGAACCTTGTTAATTAGCAAATCATATTGCCATATTGGTCAATTGTTTTGTCTGGCTCTCAATGCTGAAAAAGAGATTCTATTATCTGTGAATACTTGCTAGAATGATGTGACCCATAATGTCCAAAATTTGTCCACTCTGCATGCTAATGAAGAGCAACAAATAGTGGAACCCACTACTGATTTTCCTTTGTCACAAAATGAATTACTCGCTGTTCCTTGTGATAAAGATGAGTTGTGTGCTGATGATTCTTTTACTCCTATGCCACAAGTAGCGAATAAGTATGATACTTTTGGTTTGGAACCATACAAATGTGCTGAAGATAGGCTTTTTCATCCTATTACATGTGCACAAGATGAACTAAATTTACTGTCCTCTTTAAATACTTTGGGTTATATTGAATTTGATATTATGTGTAATCTAAATTGTCTAAAAGAGAAACTTAAATTTGATTCTGGTTTCCCAAGTTTTAATCATTGTTTGCTTCATGCAATTGGCAAATATGACAGCAAAGGAGAATATTTGGTGCATAAAGTTTATATTTGTTCTAATCTGAAATATCCTTTTGGGCCACAATACCATGATCAAATTGAGGGCTGCACTAACACTAATGATGTGTTGCAAAGTTTTTCTAGTTTTCCCCATATGCAACAGGATAAATATCAAGAAGGGGAGCACGGTTCACTTTTACCTACAACACATACTCCAACAAAGATCAAACCGAGGACGGTTTGCTGTCAAGAAGGGGAGAATGATGAGGACATCATTGGCTCAAATATGACCATGCCAACCACTTCTATACCAAAGGTGCAACCATTCTATATGAGGCTTATCATTGATGCATTTGACGAATTGATGCTGTACCATGATGTGTGTTCATTCTCATTTTCAGAATTACTTACATGGATCAAGGGAGGGTTTGATTGCATATGGAAAACATGGAAGGTTAATGAAGTTGATTGGGGACCAAATCCAAGTATTCCTAACGTCCTCCGCTAGGCCACCACGTCACTTTGGTTCCAAAGGACAGAAAGAGTCCAAGTCCAACACGTTTTGGAAGTTGAATTCGGACTGCAAAATAGTCCCAAATTGCGACGGTCACCACGACTTCATACGGACTCCGATTGGGACGTTCTAGCACTTTTTGGAAAGCTTACCAAGTCTATTTTCCAACGGATCTGGACTCATGGCTATATCTTATCTGATGCTTCCGCAATCGTCATTTCAACGCCGAGACCTTTTCTGCCTTTGGTGCTGCGTCACCCTATTTTGGGCCGATGGTCCATGTATCCATTTAGGTCCATTAAGGACGTGTCCTAGGGTTGGAGAACGACCCCAACACCCCCTGGTCGTTCCCCTAGGTATTAATAAGGATTAGAGCCGCCACAAATAGATTGAGTTTTGTTTTGTTAAAAGTTTAGCCATTGCTACTTCCTTGTAGACGCGTGTGTTGACTAGACCATCCGTTCTACTTGATTCAGAACCCCAACTTTGTGAGTTTAGATTGGTTTTTCATCTCCATATTTGCAATTGAGTTGCTTGTTCTACTTGTTCTTGCTTGTTCCTCGATTGCTTGCAGGAATTACCCTAGTGGTTTGGTTGATCGTGCTCCATAGGATCGCGACGGCTATTGGAGGTGGTGTATCGGTTGCTAAGGCGCAGCTTAGAAGGCTGTAGTCGGGCCGTGAACGTCATCTCCATCCCCAAATCGAGTTATCCACCTTCTCTTATCGAAAGATCAGGATTCACCCTAGCGAGTTCATATCACACCCGATGAAACTTCAAGGTGACGTGGGTCATGTGGAATCTTGTTTTGATCTATTTGGAGATCGCACTGGAGTCAGTGCAAGATAAGTGCATGGTTTGCGCCAACATACCGTAGGCATAGAAATCATTTTGGACGCACCCGATGGTACTCCTAGGTGACAAGGCTCAAGTGGAAGCTTGATTCAGTCTGATTGGAGACAATGCTAATCTTTATACAACATAGGTGCAAGGTTTGTACCGAATGTACCACAGGCCTAGAAATTGTTTTTTACGCACCTGATGGTACTACTAGGTGATGAGGCTCAGGTGGATTCTTGATTCAGTTCATTTGGAGATAATGCTAATCTTGACGCAAGATAGGTGCACTGTTTGCGCTGAACATACCACAGGCTTAGAAATCAATTTGGACGCACCCTATGGTACTCTTAGGTGACAAGGCTAGATTGGAAGGTCGAGCCAGACCATTTTAAGATATTGCTCATCATGACACAAGATAGGTGCACGATTTGTGCCGAACGTTCCATAGCCTTAGAAGTCATTTTGGACGCACCCGATGGAACTCCAAGCTGACGTCGGTCATGTGGAATCTTGTTTTGGTCCATTTGGAGAGAGTGCTGGTGTCGGTGCAAGATAGGTGCACGGTTTGTGCTAAACATATCGTAGGCTCAGAAATCGTCTTGGTCGCACCCGATAGTACTCCTAGGTGATGAAGCTCAAGTGAATGCTTGACTCAGTTCATTTGATATAGTGCTAATCTTGATGCTAGATAGGTGCACGGTTTGCGCCGAACGTACTACGGGCACAGAAATTGTTTTGGACGCACACGATGGTAATCCTAGGTGGCGAGGCTCAAGTGGAAGCTCAATTCGGTCCACTCGAAGATAGTGCTAATCTTGACGCAAGATAGGTGCACGGTTTGTGCCGAACGTACCACAACCTCAGAAATCATTTTGGACGCACCCGATGAAACTCCAAGGTGACATGGGTCCTGTCGAATCTCATTTTAGTCCATTTGAAGACAGTGTTGGTGTCGGTGCAAGATAAGTGCACGATTTGCGTCAAACATACTGTAGGCACAGAAATCATTTTGAACGCACTCGATGGTACTCCTAGGTGACGAGGCTCAAGTGGAAGCTTGATTTAGTCTGATTTGAGATATTGCCAAACTTGACACAATATAGGTGCATGCTTTGCGCCAAACATACCACAGGCTCAGCAATCGTTTTGGATAGACCCGATGGTACTCCTAGGTGACGAGGCTCAAGTGGAAGCTTGATTCGGACCGTTCAAAGATAGTGCTAATCTTGATGCAAGATAGGTGCACGGTTTGTGCCGAACGAACCACAGCCTCATAAATCATTTTGGACGCACCCGATGGAACTCCAAGGTGACGTCGGTCTTGTGCAATCACGTTTTGGTCCATTTGGAGATAGTGTTGGTGTCGGTGAAAAGATAGGTGCATAGTTTGTGCTAAACATACCGTAGGCCCAGAAATTGTTTTGGACGCACCCGATAGTACTCCTAGGTGACGAAGCTCAAGTAGATTCTTGACTCATTTCATTTGATATAGTGTTAATCTTGACGCAAGATAGGTGCATGGTTTGCGCCAAATGCACCAAAGGCATATAAATCGTTTTGGACGCACCCGATGGGACTCCTAGGTGACCATGGTCAAGTGGAAGCTCGATTCAGTCCGTTTGAATATAGTGCTAATCTTGACGCAAGATAGGTGCACGGTTTGTGCCGAACGTACGACAGCCTCAGAAATTGTTTTGGACACACCCGATGGAACTCCATGGTGACATGGGTCATGTGGAATCTTGTTTTGGTCTATTTGGAGATAGCACTGGAGTCAGTGCAAGATAAGTGCATGGTTTGCGCCAACATACCGTAGGCACAGAATTATTTTGGACGCACCCGATGGTAGTCCTAGGTGACAAGGCTAAGTGTAAGCTTGATTCAGTCTAATTGGAGACAGTGCTAATCTTTATTCAAGATAGGTGCAAGGTTTGCACCGAACGTACCACAGGCCCAGAAATTGTTTTTTACGCACCTGATGGTACTCCTAGGTGATGAGGCTTAGGTGGATTCTTGATTCAGTTCGTTTGGAGATAATGCTAATCTTGACGCAAGATAGGTGCACTGTTTGCGCTGAACAGACCATAGGCTTAGAAATCAATTTGGACGCACCCTATGGTACTCCTAGGTGACAAGGCTAGATTGGAAGGTCGAGCCAGACCGTTCAAAGATATTGCTCATCTTGACACAAGATAGGTGCACGATTTGTGCCGAACGTTCCATAGCCTTAGAAATCGTTTTGGACGCACCCGATGGAACTCCAAGCTGACGTCGGTCATGTGGAATCTCGTTTTGGTCCATTTGGAGAGAGTGCTGGTGTCGGTGCAAGATAGGTGCACCGTTTGGCTAAACATATCGTAGGCTCAGAAATCGTTTTGGTCGCACCCGATAGTACTCCTAGGTGATGAAGCTCAAGTGGATGCTTGACTCAGTTCATTTGATATAGTGCTAATCTTGATGCAAGATAGGTGCACGGTTTGCGCCGAACGTATCACAGGCATAGAAATTGTTTTGGACGCACACGATGGTAATCCTAGGTGGCTAGGCTCAAGTGAAGCTCAATTCAGTCCACTCGAAGATAGTGCTAATCTTGACGCAAGATAGGTGCACGGTTTGTGCCGGACGTACCACAACCTCAGAAATCATTTTGGACGCCCCTGATGGAACTCCAAGGTGACGTGGGTCATGTCGAATCTCATTTTGGTCCATTTGAAGATAGTGTTGGTGCAAGATAAGTGCACAGTTTACGTCAAACATACCGTAGGCACAGAAATCATTTTGAACGCACTCAATGGTACTCCTAGGTGACGAGGCTCAAGTGGAAGCTTGATTTAGTCTGATTTGAGATATTGCCAAACTTGACACAAGATAGGTGCATGCTTTGCGCCAAACGTACCACAGGCTCAGCAATCGTTTTGGACAGACCCGATGGTACTCCTAGGTGACGAGGCTCAAGTGGAAGCTTGATTCGGACCATTCAAAGATAGTGCTAATCTTGATGCAAGATAGGTGCACGGTTTGTGCCGAACGAACCACAGCCTCATAAATCATTTTGGACGCACCCGAGGGAACTCCAAAGTGACGTGGGTCTTGTGGAATCACGTTTCGGTCCATTTGGAGATAGTGTTGGTGTCGGTGAAAGATAGGTGTATGGTTTGTGCTAAACATACCGTAGGCCCAGAAATTGTTTTGGACGCACCCGATAGTAATCCTAGGTGACGAAGCTCAAGTGGATTCTTGACTCATTTCATTTGATATAGTGTTAATCTTGACGCAAGATAGGTGCATGGTTTGCGCCGAATGCACCAAAGGCATATAAATCGTTTTGGACGCACCCGATGGGACTCCTAGGTGACGATGGTCAAGTGGAAGCTCGATTCAGTCTGTTTGAATATAGTGCTAATCTTGACGCAAGATAGGTGCACGGTTTGTGCCGAACGTACCACAGCCTTAGAAATTGTTTTGGACACACCCGATGGAACTCCAAGGTGACGTGGGTCATGTGAAATCTTGTTTTGGTCTATTTGGAGATAGCACTGGAGTCAGTGCAAGATAAGTGCATGGTTTGCGCCAACATACCGTAGGCACAGAAATCATTTTGGACGCACCCGATGGTAGTCCTAGGTGACAAGGCTAAGTGTAAGCTTGATTCAGTCTGATTGGAGACAGTGCTAATCTTTATTCAAGATAGGTGTAAGGTTTGCACCGAACGTACCACAGGCCTAGAAATTGTTTTTTACGCACCTGATGGTACTCCTAGGTGATGAGGCTTAGGTCGATTCTTGATTCAGTTCGTTTGGAGATAATGCTAATCTTGATGCAAGATAGGTGCATTGTTTGCGCTGAATAGACCACAGGCTTAGAAATCAATTTGGACGCACCCTATGGTACTCCTAGGTGACAAGGCTAGATTGGAAGGTCGAGCCAGACCGTTCAAAGATATTGCTCATCTTGACACAAGATAGGTGCACGATTTGTGCCGAACGTTTCATAGCCTTAGAAGTCGTTTTGGACGCACCCGATGGAACTCCAAGCTGACGTCGGTCATGTGGAATCTCGTTTTGGTCCATTTGGAGAGAGTGCTGGTGTCGGTGCAAGATAGGTGCACCGTTTATGCTAAACATATCGTAGGCTCAGAAATCATTTTGGTCGCACCCAATATACTCCTAGGTGACGAAGCTCAAGTGGATGCTTGACTCAGTTCATTTGATATAGTGCTAATCTTGATGCTAGATAGGTGCACGGTTTGCGCCGAACATACTACGGGCACAGAAATTGTTTTGGACGCACACGATGGTAATCCTAGGTGGCGAGGCTCAAGTGGAAGCTCAATTCAGTCCACTCGAAGATAGTGCTAATCTTGACGCAAGATAGGTGCACGGTTTGTGCCAAACGTACCACAGCCTCAGAAATCATTTTGGACGCACTCGATAGTACTCCTAGGTGACGAAGCTCAAGTAGATTCTTGACTCATTTCATTTGATATAGTGTTAATCTTGACGCAAGATAGGTGCATGGTTTGCGTTGAATGCACCAAAGGCATATAAATCGTTTTGGACGCACCCGATGGGACTCCTAGGTGAGCATGGTCAAGTGGAAGCTCGATTCAGTCCGTTTGAATATAGTGCTAATCTTGACGCAAGATAGGTGCACGGTTTGTGCCGAACGTACCACAGCCTTAGAAATTGTTTTGGACACACCCGATGGAACTCCAAGGTGACATGGGTCATGTGGAATCTTGTTTTGGTCTATTTGGAGATAGCACTGGAGTCAGTGCAAGATAAGTGCATGGTTTGCGCCAACATACCGTAGGCACAGAATTATTTTGGACGCACCCGATGGTAGTCCTAGGTGACAAGGCTAAGTGTAAGCTTGATTCAGTCTGATTGGAGACAGTGCTAATCTTTATTCAAGATAGGTGCAAGGTTTGCACCGAACGTACCACAGGCCCAGAAATTGTTTTTTACGCACCTGATGGTACTCCTAGGTGATGAGGCTTAGGTGGATTCTTGATTCAGTTTGTTTGGAGATAATGCTAATCCTGACGCAAGATAGGTGCACTGTTTGCGCTAAACAGACCACATGCTTAGAAATCAATTTGGACGCACCCTATGGTACTCCTAGGTGACAAGGCTAGATTGGAAGGTCGAGCCAGACTGTTCAAAGATATTGCTCATCTTGACACAAGATAGGTGCACGATTTGTGCCGAACGTTCCATAGCCTTAGAAATCATTTTGGACGCACCCGATGGAACTCCAAGCTGACGTCGGTCATGTGGAATCTCGTTTTGGTCCATTTGGAGAGAGTGCTGGTGTCGGTGCAAGATAGGTGCACCGTTTGGCTAAACATATCGTAGGCTCAGAAATCGTTTTGGTCGCACCCGAAAGTACTCCTAGGTGACGAAGCTCAAGTGGATGCTTGACTCAGTTCATTTGATATAGTGCTAATCTTGACGCAAGATAGGTGCACGGTTTGCGCCGAACGTACCACAGGCACAGAAATTGTTTTGGACGCACACGATGGTAATCCTAGGTGGCTAGGCTCAAGTGAAGCTCAATTCAGTCCACTCGAAGATAGTGCTAATCTTGACGCAAGATAGGTGCACGGTTTGTGCCGAACGTACCACAACCTCAGAAATCATTTTGGACGCCCCCGATGGAACTCCAAGGTGACGTGGGTCATGTCGAATCTCATTTTGGTCCATTTGAAGACAGTGTTGGTGCAAGATAAGTGCACAATTTACGTTAAACATACCGTAGGCACAGAAATCATTTTGAACGCACTCAATGGTACTCCTAGGTGACGAGGCTCAAGTGGAAGCTTGAATTAGTCTGATTTGAGATATTGCCAAACTTGACACAAGATAGGTGCATGCTTTGCGCCAAACGTACCACAGGCTCAGCAATCGTTTTGGACAGACCCAATGGTACTCCTAGGTGACGAGGCTCAAGTGGAAGCTTGATTCGGACCGTTCAAAGATAGTGTTAATCTTGATGCAAGATAGGTGCACGGTTTGTGCCGAACGAACCACAGCCTCATAAATCATTTTGGACGCACCCGAGGGAACTCCAAGGTGACGTGGGTCTTGTGGAATCATGTTTTGGTACATTTGGAGATAGTGTTGGTGTCGGTGAAAGATAGGTGCATGGTTTGTGCTAAACATACCGTAGGCCCAGAAATTGTTTTGGACGCACCCGATAGTAATCCTAGGTGACGAAGCTCAAGTGGATTCTTGACTCATTTCATTTGATATAGTGTTAATCTTGACGCAAGATAGGTGCATGGTTTGCGCCGAATGCACCAAAGGCATATAAATCGTTTTGGACGCACCCGATGGGACTCCTAGGTGACGATGGTCAAGTGGAAGCTCGATTCAGTCTGTTTGAATATAGTGCTAATCTTGACGCAAGATAGGTGCACGGTTTGTGCCGAACGTACCACAGCCTTAGAAATTGTTTTGGACACACCCGATGGAACTTCAAGGTGACGTGGGTCATGTGAAATCTTGTTTTGGTCTATTTGGAGATAGCACTGGAGTCAGTGCAAGATAAGTGCATGGTTTGCACCAACATACCGTAGGCACAGAAATCATTTTGGACGCACCCGATGGTAGTCCTAGGTGACAAGGCTAAGTGTAAGCTTGATTCAGTCTGATTGGAGACAGTGCTAATCTTTATTCAAGATAGGTGCAAGGTTTGCACCGAACGTACCACAGGCCTAGAAATTGTTTTTTACGCACCTGATGGTACTCCTAGGTGATGAGGCTTAGGTCGATTCTTGATTCAGTTCGTTTGGAGATAATGCTAATCTTGATGCAAGATAGGTGCATTGTTTGCGCTGAATAGACCACAGGCTTAGAAATCAATTTGGACGCACCCTATGGTACTCCTAGGTGACAAGGCTAGATTGGAAGGTCGAGCCACACCGTTCAAAGATATTGCTCATCTTGACACAAGATAGGTGCACGATTTGTGCCGAACGTTTCATAGCCTTAGAAGTCGTTTTGGACGCACCCGATGGAACTCCAAGCTGACGTCGGTCATGTGGAATCTCGTTTTGGTCCATTTGGAGAGAGTGCTGGTGTCGGTGCAAGATAGGTGCACCGTTTATGCTAAACATATCGTAGGCTCAGAAATCATTTTGGTCGCACCCGATATACTCCTAGGTGACGAAGCTCAAGTGGATGCTTGACTCTGTTCATTTGATATAGTGCTAATCTTGATGCTAGATAGGTGCACGGTTTGCGCCGAACATACTACGGGCACAGAAATTGTTTTGGACGCACACGATGGTAATCCTAGGTGGCGAGGCTCAAGTGGAAGCTCAATTCAGTCCACTCGAAGATAGTGCTAATCTTGACGCAAGATAGGTGCACGGTTTGTGCCAAACGTACCACAGCCTCAGAAATCATTTTGGACGCACCCGATAGTACTCCTAGGTGACGAAGCTCAAGTAGATTCTTGACTCATTTCATTTGATATAGTGTTAATCTTGACGCAAGATAGGTGCATGGTTTGCGTTGAATGCACCAAAGGCATATAAATCGTTTTGGACGCACCCGATGGGACTCCTAGGTGAGCATGGTCAAGTGGAAGCTCAATTCAGTCCGTTTGAATATAGTGCTAATCTTGACGCAAGATAGGTGCACGGTTTGTGCTGAACGTACCACAGCCTTAGAAATTGTTTTGGACACACCCGATGGAACTCCAAGGTGACATGGGTCATGTGGAATCTTGTTTTGGTCTATTTGGAGATAGCACTGGAGTCAGTGCAAGATAAGTGCATGGTTTGCGCCAACATACCGTAGGCACAGAAATCATTTTGGACGCACCCGATGGTAGTCCTAGGTGGCAAGGCTAAGTGTAAGCTTGATTCAGTCTGATTGGAGACAGTGCTAATCTTTATTCAAGATAGGTGCAAGGTTTGCACCGAACGTACCACAGGCCCAGAAATTGTTTTGGACGCACACGATGGTAATCCTAGGTGGCTAGGCTCAAGTGAAGCTCAATTCAGTCCACTCGAAGATAGTGCTAATCTTGACGCTAGATAGGTGCACGGTTTGTGCCGAACGTACCACAACCTCAGAAATCATTTTGGACGCCCCCGATGGAACTCCAAGGTGACGTGGGTCATGTCGAATCTCATTTTGGTCCATTTGAAGACAGTGTTGGTGCAAGATAAGTGCACAATTTACGTTAAACATACCGTAGGCACAGAAATCATTTTGAACGCACTCAATGGTACTCCTAGGTGACGAGGCTCAAGTGGAAGCTTGAATTAGTCTGATTTGAGATATTGCCAAACTTGACACAAGATAGGTGCATGCTTTGCGCCAAACGTACCACAGGCTCAGCAATCGTTTTGGACAGACCCAATGGTACTCCTAGGTGACGGGGCTCAAGTGGAAGCTTGATTTGGACCGTTCAAAGATAGTGCTAATCTTGATGCAAGATAGGTGCACGGTTTGTGCCGAACGAACCACAGCCTCATAAATCATTTTGGACGCACCCGAGGGAACTCCAAGGTGACGTGGGTCTTGTGGAATCATGTTTTGGTCCATTTGGAGATAGTGTTGGTGTCGGTGAAAGATAGGTGCATGGTTTGTGCTAAACATACCGTAGGCCCAGAAATTGTTTTGGACGCACCCGATAGTAATCCTAGGTGACGAAGCTCAAGTGGATTCTTGACTCATTTCATTTGATATAGTGTTAATCTTGACGCAAGATAGGTGCATGGTTTGCGCCGAATGCACCAAAGGCATATAAATCGTTTTGGACGCACCCGATGGGACTCCTAGGTGACGATGGTCAAGTGGAAGCTCGATTCAGTCTGTTTGAATATAGTGCTAATCTTGACGCAAGTTAGGTGCACGGTTTGTGCCGAACGTACCACAGCCTTAGAAATTGTTTTGGACACACCCGATGGAACTCCAAGGTGACGTGGGTCATGTGAAATCTTGTTTTGGTCTATTTGGAGATAGCACTGGAGTCAGTGCAAGATAAGTGCATGGTTTGCGCCAACATACCGTAGGCACAGAAATCATTTTGGACGCACCCGATGGTAGTCCTAGGTGACAAGGCTAAGTGTAAGCTTGATTCAGTCTGATTGGAGACAGTGCTAATCTTTATTCAAGATAGGTGCAAGGTTTGCACCGAACGTACCACAGGCCTAGAAATTGTTTTTTACACACCTGATGGTACTCCTAGGTGATGAGGCTTAGGTCGATTCTTGATTCAGTTCGTTTGGAGATAATGCTAATCTTGATGCAAGATAGGTGCATTGTTTGCGCTGAATAGACCACAGGCTTAGAAATCAATTTGGACGCACCCTATGGTACTCCTAGGTGACAAGGCTAGATTGGAAGGTCGAGCCAGACCGTTCAAAGATATTGCTCATCTTGACACAAGATAGGTGCACGATTTGTGCCGAACGTTTCATAGCCTTAGAAGTCGTTTTGGACGCACCCGATGGAACTCCAAGCTGACGTCGGTCATGTGGAATCTCGTTTTGGTTCATTTGGTGATAGTGCTGGTGTCGGTGCAAGATAGGTGCACCGTTTATGCTAAACATATCGTAGGCTCAGAAATCATTTTGGTCGCACCCGATATACTCCTAGGTGACGAAGCTCAAGTGGATGCTTGACTCAGTTCATTTGATATAGTGCTAATCTTGATGCTAGATAGGTGCACGGTTTGCGCCGAACATACTACGGGCACAGAAATTGTTTTGGACGCACACGATGGTAATCCTAGATGGCGAGGCTCAAGTGGAAGCTCAATTCAGTCCACTCGAAGATAGTGCTAATCTTGACGCAAGATAGGTACACGGTTTGTGCCAAACGTACCACAGCCTCAGAAATCATTTTGGACGCACCCGATAGTACTCCTAGGTGACGAAGCTCAAGTAGATTCTTGACTCATTTCATTTGATATAGTGTTAATCTTGACGCAAGATAGGTGCATGGTTTGCGTTGAATGCACCAAAGGCATATAAATCGTTTTGGACGCACCCGATGGGACTCCTAGGTGAGCATGGTTAAGTGGAAGCTCGATTCAGTCCGTTTGAATATAGTGCTAATCTTGACGCAAGATAGGTGCACGGTTTGTGCCGAACGTACCACAGCCTTAGAAATTGTTTTGGACACACCCGATGGAACTCCAAGGTGACATGGGTCATGTGGAATCTTGTTTTGGTCTATTTGGAGATAGCACTAGAGTCAGTGCAAGATAAGTGCATGGTTTGCGCCAACATACCGTAGGCACAGAATTATTTTGGACGCACCCGATGGTAGTCCTAGGTGACAAGGCTAAGTGTAAGCTTGATTCAGTCTGATTGGAGACAGTGCTAATCTTTATTCAAGATAGGTGCAAGGTTTGCACCGAACGTACCACAGGCCCATAAATTGTTTTTTACGCACCTGATGGTACTCCTAGGTGATGAGGCTTAGGTGGATTCTTGATTCAGTTTGTTTGGAGATAATGCTAATCCTGACGCAAGATAGGTGCACTGTTTGCGCTAAACAGACCACATGCTTAGAAATCAATTTGGACGCACCCTATGGTACTCCTAGGTGACAAGGCTAGATTGGAAGGTCGAGCCAGACCGTTCAAAGATATTGCTCATCTTGACACAAGATAGGTGCACGATTTGTGCCGAACGTTCCATAGCCTTAGAAATCATTTTGGACGCACCCGATGGAACTCCAAGCTGACGTCGGTCATGTGGAATCTCGTTTTGGTCCATTTGGAGAGAGTGCTGGTGTCGGTGCAAGATAGGTGCACCGTTTGGCTAAACATATCGTAGGCTCAGAAATCGTTTTGGTCGCACCCGATAGTACTCCTAGGTGACGAAGCTCAAGTGGATGCTTGACTCAGTTCATTTGATATAGTGCTAATCTTGACGCAAGATAGGTGCACGGTTTGCGCCGAACGTACCACAGGCACAGAAATTGTTTTGGACGCACACGATGGTAATCCTAGGTGGCTAGGCTCAAGTGAAGCTCAATTCAGTCCACTCGAAGATAGTGCTAATCTTGACGCAAGATAGGTGCACGGTTTGTGCCGAACGTACCACAACCTCAGAAATCATTTTGGACGCCCCCGATGGAACTCCAAGGTGACGTGGGTCATGTTGAATCTCATTTTGGTCCATTTGAAGACAGTGTTGGTGCAAGATAAGTGCACAATTTACGTTAAACATACCGTAGGCACAGAAATCATTTTGAACGCACTCAATGGTACTCCTAGGTGACGAGGCTCAAGTGGAAGCTTGAATTAGTCTGATTTGAGATATTGCCAAACTTGACACAAGATAGGTGCATGCTTTGCGCCAAACGTACCACAGGCTCAGCAATCGTTTTGGACAGACCCAATGGTACTCCTAGGTGACGAGGCTCAAGTGGAAGCTTAATTCGGACCATTCAAAGATAGTGTTAATCTTGATGCAAGATAGGTGCACGATTTGTGCCGAATGAACCACAGCCTCATAAATCATTTTGGACGCACCCGAGGGAACTCCAAGGTGACGTGGGTCTTATGGAATCATGTTTTGGTCCATTTGGAGATAGTGTTGGTGTCGGTGAAAGATAGGTGCATGGTTTGTGCTAAACATACCGTAGGCCCAGAAATTGTTTTGGACGCACCCGAAAGTAATCCTAGGTGACGAAGCTCAAGTGGATTCTTGACTCATTTCATTTGATATAGTGTTAATCTTGACGCAAGATAGGTGCATGGTTTGCGCCGAATGCACCAAAGGCATATAAATCGTTTTGGACGCACCCGATGGGACTCCTAGGTGACGATGGTCAAGTGGAAGCTCGATTCAGTCTGTTTGAATATAGTGCTAATCTTGACGCAAGATAGGTGCACGGTTTGTGCCGAACGTACCACAGCCTTAGAAATTGTTTTGGACACACCCGATGGAACTCCAAGGTGACGTGGGTCATGTGAAATCTTGTTTTGGTCTATTTGGAGATAGCACTGGAGTCAGTGCAAGATAAGTGCATGGTTTGCGCAATCATACCGTAGGCACAGAAATCATTTTGGACGCACCCGATGGTAGTCCTAGGTGACAAGGCTAAGTGTAAGCTTGATTCAGTCTGATTGGAGACAGTGCTAATCTTTATTCAAGATAGGTGCAAGGTTTGCACCGAACGTACCACAGGCCTAGAAATTGTTTTTTACGCACCTGATGGTACTCCTAGGTGATGAGGCTTAGGTCGATTCTTGATTCAGTTCGTTTGGAGATAATGCTAATCTTGATGCAATATAGGTGCATTGTTTGCGCTGAATAGACCACAGGCTTAGAAATCAATTTGGACGCACCCTATGGTACTCCTAGGTGACAAGGCTAGATTGGAAGGTCGAGCCAGACCGTTCAAAGATATTGCTCATCTTGACACAAGATAGGTGCACGATTTGTGCCGAATGTTTCATAGCCTTAGAAGTCGTTTTGGATGCACCCGATGGAACTCCAAGCTGACGTCGGTCATGTGGAATCTCGTTTTGGTCCATTTGGAGAGAGTGCTGGTGTCGGTGCAAGATAGGTGCACCGTTTATGCTAAACATATCGTAGGCTCAGAAATCATTTTGGTCGCACCCGATATACTCCTAGGTGACGAAGCTCAAGTGGATGCTTGACTCAGTTCATTTGATATAGTGCTAATCTTGATGCTAGATAGGTGCACGGTTTGCGCCGAACATACTACGGGCACAGAAATTGTTTTGGATGCACACGATGGTAATCCTAGGTGGCGAGGCTCAAGTGGAAGCTCAATTCAGTCCACTCGAAGATAGTGCTAATCTTGACGCAAGATAGGTGCACGGTTTGTGCCAAACGTACCACAGCCTCAGAAATCATTTTGGACGCACCCGATAGTACTCCTAGGTGACGAAGCTCAAGTAGATTCTTGACTCATTTCATTTGATATAGTGTTAATCTTGACGCAAGATAGGTGCATGGTTTGCGTTGAATGCACCAAAGGCATATAAATCGTTTTGGACGCACCCGATGGGACTCCTAGGTGAGCATGGTCAAGTGGAAGCTCGATTCAGTCCGTTTGAATATAGTGCTAATCTTGACGCAAGATAGGTGCACGGTTTGTGCCGAACGTACCACAGCCTTAGAAATTGTTTTGGACACACCCGATGGAACTCCAAGGTGACATGGGTCATGTGGAATCTTGTTTTGGTTTATTTGGAGATAGCACTGGAGTCAGTGCAAGATAAGTGCATGGTTTGCGCCAACATACCGTAGGCACAGAAATCATTTTGGACGCACCCGATGGTAGTCCTAGGTGACAAGGCTAAGTGTAAGCTTGATTCAGTCTGATTGGAGACAGTGCTAATCTTTATTCAAGATAGGTGCAAGGTTTGCACCGAACGTACCACAGGCCCAGAAATTGTTTTTTACGCACCTGATGGTACTCCTAGGTGATGAGGCTTAGGTGGATTCTTGATTCAGTTTGTTTGGAGATAATGCTAATCCTGACGCAAGATAGGTGCACTGTTTGCGCTAAACAGACCACAGGCTTAGAAATCAATTTGGACGCACCCTATGGTACTCCTAGGTGACAAGGCTAGATTGGAAGGTCGAGCCAGACCGTTCAAAGATATTGCTCATCTTGACACAAGATAGGTGCACGATTTGTGCCGAACGTTCCATAGCCTTAGAAATCATTTTGGACGCACCCGATGGAACTCCAAGCTGACGTCGGTCATGTGGAATCTCGTTTTGGTCCATTTGGAGAGAGTGCTGGTGTCGGTGCAAGATAGGTGCACCGTTTGGCTAAACATATCGTAGGCTCAGAAATCGTTTTGGTCGCACCCGATAGTACTCCTAGGTGACGAAGCTCAAGTGGATGCTTGACTCAGTTCATTTGATATAGTGCTAATCTTGACGCAAGATAGGTGCACGGTTTGCGCCGAACGTACCACAGGCACAGAAATTGTTTTGGACGCACACGATGGTAATCCTAGGTGGCTAGGCTCAAGTGAAGCTCAATTCAGTCCACTCGAAGATAGTGCTAATCTTGACGCAAGATAGGTGCACGGTTTGTGCCAAACGTACCACAACCTCAGAAATCATTTTGGACGCCCCCGATGGAACTCCAAGGTGACGTGGGTCATGTCGAATCTCATTTTGGTCCATTTGAAGACAGTGTTGGTGCAAGATAAGTGCACAATTTACGTTAAACATACCGTAGGCACAGAAATCATTTTGAATGCACTCAATGGTACTCCTAGGTGACGAGGCTCAAGTGGAAGCTTGAATTAGTCTAATTTGAGATATTGCCAAACTTGACACAAGATAGGTGCATGCTTTGCGCCAAACGTACCACAGGCTCAGCAATCGTTTTGGACAGACCCAATGGTACTCCTAGGTGACGAGGCTCAAGTGGAAGCTTGATTCGGACCGTTCAAAGATAGTGTTAATCTTGATGCAAGATAGGTGCACGGTTTGTGCCGAATGAACCACAGCCACATAAATCATTTTGGACGCACCCGAGGGAACTCAAAGGTGACGTGGGTCTTGTGGAATCATGTTTTGGTCCATTTGGAGATAGTGTTGGTGTCGGTGAAAGATAGGTGCATGGTTTGTGCTAAACATACCGTAGGCCCAGAAATTGTTTTGGACGCACCCGAAAGTAATCCTAGGTGACGAAGCTCAAGTGGATTCTTGACTCATTTCATTTGATATAGTGTTAATCTTGACGCAAGATAGGTGCATGGTTTGCGCCGAATGCACCAAAGGCATATAAATTGTTTTGGACGCACCCGATGGGACTCCTAGGTGACGATGGTCAAGTGGAAGCTCGATTCAGTCTGTTTGAATATAGTGTTAATCTTGACGCAAGATAGGTGCACGGTTTGTGCCGAACGTACCACAGCCTTAGAAATTGTTTTGGACACACCCGATAGAACTCCAAGGTGACGTGGGTCATGTGAAATCTTGTTTTGGTCTATTTGGAGATAGCACTGGAGTCAGTGCAAGATAAGTGCATGGTTTGCGCCAACATACCGTAGGCACAGAAATCATTTTGGACGCACCCGATGGTAGTCCTAGGTGACAAGGCTAAGTGTAAGCTTGATTCAGTCTGATTGGAGACAGTGCTAATCTTTATTCAAGATAGGTGCAAGGTTTGCACCGAACGTACCACAGGCCTAGAAATTGTTTTTTACGCACCTGATGGTACTCCTAGGTGATGAGGCTTAGGTCGATTCTTGATTCAGTTCGTTTGGAGATAATGCTAATCTTGATGCAAGATAGGTGCATTGTTTGCGCTGAATAGACCACAGGCTTAGAAATCAATTTGGACGCACCCTATGGTACTCCTAGGTGACAAGGCTAGATTGGAAGGTCGAGCCAGACCGTTCAAAGATATTGCTCATCTTGACACAAGATAGGTGCACGATTTGTGCCGAATGTTTTATAGCCTTAGAAGTCGTTTTGGACGCACCCGATGGAACTCCAAGCTGACGTCGGTCATGTGGAATCTCGTTTTGGTCCATTTGGAGAGAGTGCTGGTGTCGGTGCAAGATAGGTGCACCGTTTATGCTAAACATATCGTAGGCTCAGAAATCATTTTGGTCGCACCCGATATACTCCTAGGTGACGAAGCTCAAGTGGATGCTTGACTCAGTTCATTTGATATAGTGCTAATCTTGATGCTAGATAGGTGCACGGTTTGCGCCGAACATACTACGGGCACAGAAATTGTTTTGGATGCACACGATGGTAATCCTAGGTGGCGAGGCTCAAGTGGAAGCTCAATTCAGTCCACTCGAAGGTAGTGCTAATCTTGACGCAAGATAGGTGCACGGTTTGTGCCAAACGTACCACAGCCTCAGAAATCATTTTGGACGCACCCGATAGTACTCCTAGGTGACGAAGCTCAAGTAGATTCTTGACTCATTTCATTTGATATAGTGTTAATCTTGACGCAAGATAGGTGCATGGTTTGCGTTGAATGCACCAAAGGCATATAAATCGTTTTGGACGCACCCGATGGGACTCCTAGGTGAGCATGGTCAAGTGGAAGCTCGATTCAGTCCGTTTGAATATAGTGCTAATCTTGACGCAAGATAGGTGCACGGTTTGTGCCGAACGTACCACAGCCTTAGAAATTGTTTTGGACACACCCGATGGAACTCCAAGGTGACATGGGTCATGTGGAATCTTGTTTTGGTCTATTTGGAGATAGCACTGGAGTCAGTGCAAGATAAGTGCATGGTTTGCGCCAACATACCGTAGGCACAGAAATCATTTTGGACGCACCCGATGGTAGTCCTAGGTGACAAGGCTAAGTGTAAGCTTGATTCAGTCTGATTGGAGACAGTGCTAATCTTTATTCAAGATAGGTGCAAGGTTTGCACCGAACGTACCACAGGCCCAGAAATTGTTTTTTACGCACCTGATGGTACTCCTAGGTGATGAGGCTTAGGTGGATTCTTGATTCAGTTTGTTTGGAGATAATGCTAATCTTGACGCAAGATAGGTGCACTGTTTGCGCTAAACAGACCACAGGCTTAGAAATCAATTTGGACGCACCCTATGGTACTCCTAGGTGACAAGGCTAGATTGGAAGGTCGAGCCAGACCGTTCAAAGATATTGCTCATCTTGACACAAGATAGGTGCACGATTTGTGCCGAACGTTCCATAGCCTTAGAAATCATTTTGGACGCACCCGATGGAACTCCAAGCTGACGTCGGTCATGTGGAATCTCGTTTTGGTCCATTTGGGGAGAGTGCTGGTGTCGGTGCAAGATAGGTGCACCGTTTGGCTAAACATATCGTAGGCTCAGAAATCGTTTTGGTCGCACCCGATAGTACTCCTAGGTGACGAAGCTCAAGTGGATGCTTGACTCAGTTCATTTGATATAGTGCTAATCTTGACGCAAGATAGGTGCACGGTTTGCGCCGAACGTACCACAGGCACAGAAATTGTTTTGGACGCACACGATGGTAATCCTAGGTGGCTAGGCTCAAGTGAAGCTCAATTCAGTCCACTCGAAGATAGTGCTAATCTTGACGCAAGATAGGTGCACGGTTTGTGCCGAACGTACCACAACCTCAGAAATCATTTTGGACGCCCCCGATGGAACTCCAAGGTGACGTGGGTCATGTCGAATCTCATTTTGGTCCATTTGAAGACAGTGTTGGTGCAAGATAAGTGCACAATTTACGTTAAACATACCGTAGGCACAGAAATCATTTTGAACGCACTCAATGGTACTCCTAGGTGACGAGGCTCAAGTGGAAGCTTGAATTAGTCTGATTTGAGATATTGCCAAACTTGACACAAGATAGGTGCATGCTTTGCGCCAAACGTACCTCAGGCTCAGCAATTGTTTTGGACAGACCCAATGGTACTCCTAGGTGACGAGGCTCAAGTGGAAGCTTGATTTGGACCGTTCAAAGATAGTGCTAATCTTGATGCAAGATAGGTGCACGGTTTGTGCCGAACGAACCACAGCCTCATAAATCATTTTGGACGCACCCGAGGGAACTCCAAGGTGACGTGGGTCTTGTGGAATCATGTTTTGGTCCATTTGGAGATAGTGTTGGTGTCGGTGAAAGATAGGTGCATGGTTTGTGCTAAACATACCGTAGGCCCAGAAATTGTTTTGGACGCACCCGATAGTAATCCTAGGTGACGAAGCTCAAGTGGATTCTTGACTCATTTCATTTGATATAGTGTTAATCTTGACGCAAGATAGGTGCATGGTTTGCGCCGAATGCACCAAAGGCATATAAATCGTTTTGGACGCACCCGATGGGACTCCTAGGTGACGATGGTCAAGTGGAAGCTCGATTCAGTCTATTTGAATATAGTGCTAATCTTGACGCAAGATAGGTGCACGGTTTGTGCCGAACGTACCACAGCCTTAGAAATTGTTTTGGACACACCCGATGGAACTCCAAGGTGACGTGGGTCATGTGAAATCTTGTTTTGGTCTATTTGGAGATAGCACTGGAGTCAGTGCAAGATAAGTGCATGGTTTGCGCCAACATACCGTAGGCACAGAAATCATTTTGGACGCACCCGATGGTAGTCCTAGGTGGCAAGGCTAAGTGTAAGCTTGATTCAGTCTGATTGGAGACAGTGCTAATCTTTATTCAAGATAGGTGCAAGGTTTGCACCGAACGTACCACAGGCCTAGAAATTGTTTTTACGCACCTGATGGTACTCCTAGGTGATGAGGCTTAGGTCGATTTTTGATTCAGTTCATTTGGAGATAATGCTAATCTTGATGCAAGATAGGTGCATTGTTTGCGCTGAATAGACCACAGGCTTAGAAATCAATTTGGACGCACCCTATGGTACTCCTAGGTGACAAGGCTAGATTGGAAGGTCGAGCCAGACCATTCAAAGATATTGCTCATCTTGACACAAGATAGGTGCACGATTTGTGCCGAACGTTTCATAGCCTTAGAAGTCGTTTTGGACGCACCCGATGGAACTCCAAGCTAACGTCGGTCATGTGGAATCTCGTTTTGGTCCATTTCGAGAGAGTGCTGGTGTCGGTGCAAGATAGGTGCACCGTTTATGCTAAACATATCGTAGGCTCCGAAATCATTTTGGTCGCACCCGATATACTCCTAGGTGACGAAGCTCAAGTGGATGCTTGACTCAGTTCATTTGATATAGTGCTAATCTTGATGCTAGATAGGTGCACGGTTTGCGCCGAACATACTACGGGCACAGAAATTGTTTTGGACGCACACGATGGTAATCCTAGGTGGCGAGGCTCAAGTGGAAGCTCAATTCAGTCCACTCGAAGATAGTGCTAATCTTGACGCAAGATAGGTGCACGGTTTGTGCCAAACGTACCACAGCCTCAGAAATCATTTTGGACGCACCCGATAGTACTCCTAGGTGACGAAGCTCAAGTAGATTCTTGACTCATTTCATTTGATATAGTGTTAATCTTGACGCAAGATAGGTGCATGGTTTGCGTTGAATGCACCAAAGGCATATAAATCGTTTTGGACGCACCCGATGGGACTCCTAGGTGAGCATGGTCAAGTGGAAGCTCGATTCAGTCCGTTTGAATATAGTGCTAATCTTGACGCAAGATAGGTGCACGGTTTGTGTCGAACGTACCACAGCCTTAGAAATTGTTTTGGACACACCCGATGGAACTCCAAGGTGACATGGGTCATGTGGAATCTTGTTTTGGTCTATTTGGAGATAGCACTGGAGTCAGTGCAAGATAAGTGCATGGTTTGCGCCAACATACCGTAGGCACAGAAATCATTTTGGACGCACCCGATGGTAGTCCTAGGTGACAAGGCTAAGTGTAAGCTTGATTCAGTCTGATTGGAGACAGTGCTAATCTTTATTCAAGATAGGTGCAAGGTTTGCACCGAACGTACCACAGGCCCAGAAATTGTTTTTTACGCACCTGATGGTACTCCTAGGTGATAAGGCTTAGGTGGATTCTTGATTCAGTTTGTTTGGAGATAATGCTAATCTTGACGCAAGATAGGTGCACTGTTTGCGCTAAACAGACCACAGGCTTAGAAATCAATTTGGACGCACCCTATGGTACTCCTAGGTGACAAGGCTAGATTGGAAGGTCGAGCCAGACCGTTCAAAGATATTGCTCATCTTGACACAAGATAGGTGCACGATTTGTGCCGAACGTTCCATAGCCTTAGAAATCATTTTGGACGCACCCGATGGAACTCCAAGCTGACGTCGGTCATGTGGAATCTCGTTTTGGTCCATTTGGGGAGAGTGCTGGTGTCGGTGCAAGATAGGTGCACCGTTTGGCTAAACATATCGTAGGCTCAGAAATCGTTTTGGTCGCACCCGATAGTACTCCTAGGTGACGAAGCTCAAGTGGATGCTTGACTCAGTTCATTTGATATAGTGCTAATCTTGACGCAAGATAGGTGCACGGTTTGCGCCGAACGTACCACAGGCACAGAAATTGTTTTGGACGCACACGATGGTAATCCTAGGTGGCTAGGCTCAAGTGAAGCTCAATTCAGTCCACTCGAAGATAGTGCTAATCTTGACGCAAGATAGGTGCACGGTTTGTGCCGAACGTACCACAACCTCAGAAAATCATTTTGGACGCCCCCGATGGAACTCCAAGGTGACGTGGGTCATGTCGAATCTCATTTTGGTCCATTTGAAGACAGTGTTGGTGCAAGATAAGTGCACAATTTACGTTAAACATACCGTAGGCATAGAAATCATTTTGAACGCACTCAATGGTACTCCTAGTTGACGAGGCTCAAGTGGAAGCTTGAATTAGTCTGATTTGAGATATTGCCAAACTTGACACAAGATAGGTGCATGCTTTGCGCCAAACGTACCACAGGCTCAGCAATCGTTTTGGACAGACCTAATGGTACTCCTAGGTGACGAGGCTCAAGTGGAAGCTTGATTTGGACCGTTCAAAGATAGTGCTAATCTTGATGCAAGATAGGTGCACGGTTTGTGCCGAACGAACCACAGCCTCATAAATCATTTTGGACGCACCCGAGGGAACTCCAAGGTGACGTGGGTCTTGTGGAATCATGTTTTGGTCCATTTGGAGATAGTGTTGGTGTCGGTGAAAGATAGGTGCATGGTTTGTGCTAAACATACCGTAGGCCCAGAAATTGTTTTGGACGCACCCGATAGTAATCCTAGGTGACGAAGCTCAAGTGGATTCTTGACTCATTTCATTTGATATAGTGTTAATCTTGACGCAAGATAGGTGCATGGTTTGCGCCGAATGCACCAAAGGCATATAAATCGTTTTGGACGCACCCGATGGGACTCCTAGGTGACGATGGTCAAGTGGAAGCTCGATTCAGTCTGTTTGAATATAGTGCTAATCTTGACGCAAGATAGGTGCACGGTTTGTGCCGAACGTACCACAGCCTTAGAAATTGTTTTGGACACACCCGATGGAACTCCAAGGTGACGTGGGTCATGTGAAATCTTGTTTTGGTCTATTTGGAGATAGCACTGGAGTCAGTGCAAGATAAGTGCATGGTTTGCGCCAACATACCGTAGGCACAGAAATCATTTTGGACGCACCCGATGGTAGTCCTAGGTGACAAGGCTAAGTGTAAGCTTGATTCAGTGTGATTGGAGACAGTGCTAATCTTTATTCAAGATAGGTGCAAGGTTTGCACCGAACGTACCACAGGCCTAGAAATTGTTTTTTACGCACCTGATGGTACTCCTAGGTGATGAGGCTTAGGTCGATTCTTGATTCAGTTCGTTTGGAGATAATGCTAATCTTGATGCAAGATAGGTGCATTGTTTGCGCTGAATAGACCACAGGCTTAGAAATCAATTTGGACGCACCCTATGGTACTCCTAGGTGACAAGGCTAGATTGGAAGGTCGAGCCAGACCGTTCAAAGATATTGCTCATCTTGACACAAGATAGGTGCACGATTTGTGCCGAACGTTTCATAGCCTTAGAAGTCGTTTTGGACGCACCCGATGGAACTCCAAGCTGACGTCGGTCATGTGGAATCTCGTTTTGGTCCATTTGGAGAGAGTGCTGGTGTCGGTGCAAGATAGGTGCACCGTTTATGCTAAACATATCGTAGGCTCAGAAATCATTTTGGTCGCACCCGATATACTCCTAGGTGACGAAGCTCAAGTGGATGCTTGACTCAGTTTATTTGATATAGTGCTAATCTTGATGCTAGATAGGTGCACGGTTTGCGCCGAACGTACTACGGGCACAGAAATTGTTTTGGACGCACACGATGGTAATCCTAGGTGGCGAGGCTCAAGTGGAAGCTCAATTCAGTCCACTCGAAGATAGTGCTAATCTTGACGCAAGATAGGTGCACGGTTTGTGCCAAACGTACCACAGCCTCAGAAATCATTTTGGACGCACCCGATAGTACTCCTAGGTGACGAAGCTCAAGTAGATTCTTGACTCATTTCATTTGATATAGTGTTAATCTTGACGCAAGATAGGTGCATGGTTTGCGTTGAATGCACCAAAGGCATATAAATCGTTTTGGACGCACCCGATGGGACTCCTAGGTGAGCATGGTCAAGTGGAAGCTCGATTCAGTCCGTTTGAATATAGTGCTAATCTTGATGCAAGATAGGTGCACGGTTTGTGCCGAACGTACCACAACCTTAGAAATTGTTTTGGACACACCTGATGGAACTCCAAGATGACATGGGTCATGTGGAATCTTGTTTTGGTCTATTTGGAGATAGCACTGGAGTCAGTGCAAGATAAGTGCATGGTTTGCGCCAACATACCGTAGGCACAGAATTATTTTGGACGCACCCGATGGTTGTCCTAGGTGACAAGGCTAAGTGTAAGCTTGATTCAGTCTGATTGGAGACAATGCTAATCTTTATTCAAGATAGGTGCAAGGTTTGCACCGAACGTACCACAGGCCTAGAAATTGTTTTTTACGCACCTGATGGTACTCCTAGGTGATGAGGCTTAGGTCGATTCTTGATTCAGTTCGTTTGGAGATAATGCTAATCTTGATGCAAGATAGGTGCATTGTTTGCGCTGAACAGACCACAGGCTTAGAAATCAATTTGGACGCACCCTATGGTACTCCTAGGTGACAAGGCTAGATTGGAAGGTCGAGCCAGACTGTTCAAAGATATTGCTCATCTTGACACAAGATAGGTGCATGATTTGTGCCGAACGTTTCATAGCCTTAGAAGTCGTTTTGGACGCACCCGATGGAACTCCATGCTGACGTCGGTCATGTGGAATCTCGTTTTGGTCTTTTTGGAGAGAGTGCTGGTGTCGGTGCAAGATAGGTGCACCGTTTGTGCTAAACATATCGTAGGCTCAGAAATCATTTTGGTCGCACCCGATATACTCCTATGTGATGAAGCTCAAGTGGATGCTTGACTCAGTTCATTTGATATAGTGCTAATCTTGACGCTAGATAGCTGCACGGTTTGCGCCGAACGTACTACGGGCACAGAAATTGTTTTGGACGCACACGATGGTAATCCTAGGTGGCGAGGCTCAAGTGGAAGCTCAATTCAGTCCACTCGAAGATAGTGCTAATCTTGACGCAAGATAGGTGCACGGTTGTGCCAAACGTACCACAGCCTCAGAAATCATTTTGGACGCACCCGATAGTACTCCTAGGTGACGAAGCTCAAGTAGATTCTTGACTCATTTCATTTGATATAGTGTTAATCTTGACGCAAGATAGGTGCATGGTTTGCGCCGAATGCACCAAAGGCATATAAATCGTTTTGGACGCACCCGATGGGACTCCTAGATGACCATGGTCAAGTGGAAGCTCGATTCAGTCCGTTTGAATATAGTGCTAATCTTGACGCAAGATAGGTGCACGGTTTGTGCCGAACGTACCACAGCCTCAGAAATTGTTTTGGACACACCCGATGGAACTCCAAGGTGACATGGGTCATGTGGAATCTTATTTTGGTCTATTTGGAGATAGCACTGGAGTCAGTGCAAGATAAGTGCATGGTTTGCGCCAACATACCATAGGCACAGAATTATTTTGGACGCACCCGATGGTAGTCCTAGGTGACAAGGCTAAGTGTAAGCTTGATTCAGTCTGATTGGAGACAGTTCTAATCTTTATTCAAGATAGGTGCAAGGTTTGCACCGAACATACCACAGGCCCAGAAATTGTTTTTTACGCACCTAATGGTACTCCTAGGAGATGAGGCTTAGGTGGATTCTTGATTGAGTTCGTTTGGAGATAATGCTAATCTTGACGCAAGATAGGTGCACTGTTTGCGCTGAACAGACCATAGGCTTAGAAATCAATTTGGACGCACCCTATGGTACTCCTAGGTGACAAGGCTAGATTGGAGGTCGAGCCAGACCGTTCAAAGATATTGCTCATCTTGACACAAGATAGGTGCACGATTTGTGCCGAACGTTCCATAGCCTTAGAAATCGTTTTGGACGCACTCGATGGAACTCCAAGCTGACGTCAGTCATGTGGAATCTCGTTTTGGTCCATTTGGAGAGAGTGCTGGTGTCGGTGCAAGATAGGTGCACCGTTTGGCTAAACATATCGTAGGCTCAGAAATCGTTTTGGTCGCACCCGATAGTACTCCTATGTGACGAAGCTCAAGTGGATGCTTGACTCAGTTCATTTGATATAGTGCTAATCTTGACGCAAGATAGGTGCACGGTTTGCGCCGAACGTACCACAGGCACAGAAATTGTTTTGGACGCACACGATGGTAATCCTAGGTGGCTAGGCTCAAGTGAAGCTCAATTCAGTCCACTCGAAGATAGTGCTAATCTTGACGCAAGATAGGTGCACGGTTTGTGCTGAACTTACACAACCTCAGAAATCATTTTGGACGCCCCCGATAGAACTCCAAGGTGACGTGGGTCATGTCGAATCTCATTTTGGTCCATTTGAAGACAGTGTTGGTGCAAGATAAGTGCACAGTTTACGTCAAACATACCGTAGGCACAGAAATCATTTTGAACGCACTCAATGGTACTCCTAGGTGACGAGGCTCAAGTGGAAGCTTGATTTAGTCTGATTTGAGATATTGCCAAACTTGACACAAGATAGGTGCATGCTTTGCGCCAAACGTACCACAGGCTCAGCAATCGTTTTGGACAGACCCGATGGTACTCCTAGGTGATGAGGCTCAAGTGGAAGCTTGATTCGGACCGTTCAAAGATAGTGCTAATCTTGATGCAAGATAGGTGCACGGTTTGTGCCGAACGAACCACAGCCTCATAAATCATTTTGGACGCACCCGAGGGAACTCCAAGGTGACGTGGGTCTTGTGGAATCACGTTTTGGTCCATTTGGAGATAGTGTTGGTGTCGGTGAAAGATAGGTGCATGGTTTGTGCTAAACATACCGTAGGCCTAGAAATTGTTTTGGACGCACCTGATAGTAATCCTAGGTGACGAAGCTCAAGTGGATTCTTGACTCATTTCATTTGATATAGTGTTAATCTTGACGCAAGATAGGTGCATGGTTTGCGCCGAATGCACCAAAGGCATATAAATCGTTTTGGACGCACCCGATGGGACTCCTAGGTGACCATGGTCAAGTGGAAGCTCGATTCAGTCTGTTTGAATATAGTGCTAACCTTGACGCAAGATAGGTGCACGGTTTGTGCCGAACGTACCACAGCCTCAGAAATTGTTTTGGACACACCCGATGGAACTCCAAGGTGACATGGGTCATGTGGAATCTTGTTTTGGTCTATTTGGAGATAGCACTGGAGTCAGTGCAAGATAAGTGCATGGTTTGCGCCAACATACCCTAGGCACAGAAATCATTTTGGACGCACCCGATGGTAGTCTTAGGTGACAAGGCTAAGTGTAAGCTTGATTCAGTCTGATTGGAGACAGTGCTAATCTTTATTCAAGATAGGTGCAAGGTTTCCACCGAACGTACCACAGGCCTAGAAATTGTTTTTTACGCACCTGATGGTACTCCTAGGTGATGAGGCTTAGGTCGATTCTTGATTCAGTTCATTTGGAGATAATGCTAATCTTGATGCAAGATAGGTGCATTGTTTGCGCTGAACAGACCACAGGCTTAGAAATCAATTTGGACGCACCCTATGGTACTCCTAGGTGACAAGGCTAGATTGGAAGGTCGAGCCAGACCGTTCAAAGATATTGCTCATCTTGACACAAGATAGGTGCACGATTTGTGCTGAACGTTTCATAGCCTTAGAAGTCGTTTTGGACGCACCCGATGGAACTCCAAGCTGACGTCGGTCATGTGGAATCTTGTTTTGGTCCATTTGGAGAGAGTGCTGGTGTCGGTGCAAGATAGGTGCACTGTTTGTGCTAAACATATCGTAGGCTCAGAAATCATTTTGGTCGCACCCGATATACTCCTAGGTGACGAAGCTCAAGTGGATGCTTGACTCAGTTCATTTGATATAGAGCTAATCTTGACGCTAGATAGGTGCACGGTTTGCGCCGAACATACTACGGGCACAGAAATTGTTTTGGACGCACACGATAGTAATCCTAGGTGGCGAGGCTCAAGTGGAAGCTCAATTCAGTCCACTCGAAGATAGTGCTAATCTTGACGCAAGATAGGTGCACGGTTTGTGCCAAACGTACCACAGCCTCAGAAATCATTTTGGACGCACCCGATAGTACTCCTAGGTGACGAAGCTCAAGTAGATTCTTGACTCATTTCATTTGATATAGTGTTAATCTTGACGCAAGATAGGTGCATGGTTTGCGCCGAATGCACCAAAGGCATATAAATCGTTTTGGACACACCTGATGGGACTCCTAGGTGACCATGGTCAAGTGGAAGCTCGATTCAGTCCGTTTGAATATAGTGCTAATCTTGACGCAAGATAGGTGCACGGTTTGTGCCGAACGTACCACAGCCTCAGAAATTGTTTTGGACACACCCGATGGAACTCCAAGGTGACATGGGTCATGTGGAATCTTGTTTTGGTCTATTTGGAGATAGCACTGGAGTCAGTGCAAGATAAGTGCATGGTTTGCGCCAACATACCATAGGCACAGAATCATTTTGGACGCACCCGATGGTAGTCCTAGGTGACAAGGCTAAGTGTAAGCTTGATTCAGTCTGATTGGAGACAGTGCTAATCTTTATTCAAGATAGGTGCAAGGTTTCCACCGAACATACCACAGGCCTAGAAATTGTTTTTTACGCACCTGATGGTACTCCTAGGTGATGAGGCTTAGGTCGATTCTTGATTCAGTTCATTTGGAGATAATGCTAATCTTGACGCAAGATAGGTGCACTGTTTGCGCTGAACAGACCATAGGCTTAGAAATCAATTTGGACGCACCCTATGGTACTCCCAGGTGACAAGGCTAGATTGGAAGGTCGAGCCAGACCGTTCAAAGATATTGCTCATCTTGACACAAGATAGGTGCACGATTTGTGCTGAACGTTTCATAGCCTTAGAAGTCGTTTTGGACGCACCCGATGGAACTCCAAGCTGACGTCGGTCATGTGGAATCTTGTTTTGGTCCATTTGGAGAGAGTGCTGGTGTCGGTGCAAGATAGGTGCACTGTTTGTGCTAAACATATCGTAGGCTCAGAAATCATTTTGGTCGCACCCGATATACTCCTAGGTGACGAAGCTCAAGTGGATGCTTGACTCAGTTCTTTTGATATAGTGCTAATCTTGACGCTAGATAGGTGCACGGTTTGCGCCGAACATACTACGGGCACAGAAATTGTTTTGGACGCACACGATGGTAATCCTAGGTGGCGAGGCTCAAGTGGAAGCTCAATTCAGTCCACTCGAAGATAGTGCTAATCTTGACGCAAGATAGGTGCACGGTTTGTGCCAAACGTACCACAGCCTCAGAAATCATTTTGGACGCACCCGATAGTACTCCTAGGTGACGAAGCTCAAGTAGATTCTTGACTCATTTCATTTGATATAGTGTTAATCTTGACGCAAGATAGGTGCATGGTTTGCGCCGAATGCACCAAAGGCATATAAATCATTTTGGACACACCCGATGGGACTCCTAGGTGACCATGGTCAAGTGGAAGCTCGATTCAGTCTGTTTGAATATAGTGCTAATCTTGACGCAAGATAGGTGCACGGTTTGTGCCGAACGTACCACAGCCTTAGAAATTGTTTTGGACACACCCGATGGAACTCCAAGGTGACGTGGGTCATGTGAAATCTTGTTTTGGTCTATTTGGAGATAGCACTGGAGTCAGTGCAAGATAAGTGCATGGTTTGCGCCAACATACCGTAGGCACAGAAATCATTTTGGACGCACCCGATGGTAGTCCTAGGTGACAAGGCTAAGTGTAAGCTTGATTCAGTCTGATTGGAGACAGTGCTAATCTTTATTCAAGATAGGTGCAAGGTTTCCACCGAACGTACCACAGGCCTAGAAATTGTTTTTTACGCACCTGATGGTACTCCTAGGTGATGAGGCTTAGGTCGATTCTTGATTCAGTTCGTTTGGAGATAATGCTAATCTTGATGCAAGATAGGTGCATTGTTTGCGCTGAACAGACCACAGGCTTAGAAATCAATTTGGACGCACCCTATGGTACTCCTAGGTGACAAGGCTAGATTGGAAGGTCGAGCCAGACCGTTCAAAGATATTGCTCATCTTGACACAAGATAGGTGCACGATTTGTGCTGAACGTTTCATAGCCTTAGAAGTCGTTTTGGACGCACCCGATGGAACTCCAAGCTGACGTCGGTCATGTGGAATCTTGTTTTGGTCCATTTGGAGAGAGTGCTGGTGTTGGTGCAAGATAGGTGCACTGTTTGTGCTAAACATATCGTAGGCTCAGAAATCATTTTGGTCGCACCCGATATACTCCTAGGTGACGAAGCTCAAGTGGATGCTTGACTCAGTTCATTTGATATAGAGCTAATCTTGACGCTAGATAGGTGCACGGTTTGCGCCGAACATACTACGGGCACAGAAATTGTTTTGGACGCACACGATGGTAATCCTAGGTGGCGAGGCTCAAGTGGAAGCTCAATTCAGTCCACTCGAAGATAGTGCTAATCTTGACGCAAGATAGGTACACGGTTTGTGCCGAACGTACCACAACCTCAGAAATCATTTTGGACGCCCCCCGATGGAACTCCAAGGTGACGTGGGTCATGTCGAATCTCATTTTGGTCCATTTGAAGACAGTGTTGGTGCAAGATAAGTGCACAGTTTACGTTAAACATACCGTAGGCACAGAAATCATTTTGAACGCACTCAATGGTACTCCTAGGTGACGAGGCTCAAGTGGAAGCTTGATTTAGTCTGATTTGAGATATTGCCAAACTTGACACAAGATAGGTGCATGCTTTGCGCCAAACGTACCACAGGCTCAGCAATCGTTTTGGACAGACCCAATGGTACTCCTAGGTGACGAGGCTCAGGTGGAAGCTTGATTCGGACCGTTCAAAGATAGTGCTAATCTTGATGCAAGATAGGTGCACGGTTTGTGCCGAACAAACCACAGCCTCATAAATCATTTTGGACGCACCCGAGGGAACTCCAAGGTGACGTGGGTCTTGTGGAATCATGTTTTGGTCCATTTGGAGATAGTGTTGGTGTCGGTGAAAGATAGGTGCATGGTTTGTGCTAAACATACCGTAGGCCCAGAAATTGTTTTGGACGCACCCGATAGTAATCCTAGGTGACGAAGCTCAAGTGGATTCTTGACTCATTTCAATTGATATAGTGTTAATCTTGACGCAAGATAGGTGCATGGTTTGCGCCGAATGCACCAAAGGCATATAAATCGTTTTGGACGCACCCGATGGGACTCCTAGGTGACGATGGTCAAGTGGAAGCTCGATTCAGTCTGTTTGAATATAGTGCTAATCTTGACGCAAGATAGGTGCACGGTTTGTGCCGAACGTACCACAGCCTTAGAAATTGTTTTGGACACACCCGATGGAACTCCAAGGTGACGTGGGTCATGTGAAATCTTGTTTTGGTCTATTTGGAGATAGCACTGGAGTCAGTGCAAGATAAGTGCATGGTTTGCGCCAACATACCGTAGGCACAGAAATCATTTTGGACGCACCCGATGGTAGTCCTAGGTGACAAGGCTAAGTGTAAGCTTGATTCAGTCTGATTGGAGACAGTGCTAATCTTTATTCAAGATAGGTGTAAGGTTTGCACCGAACGTACCACAGGCCTAGAAATTGTTTTTTACGCACCTGATGGTACTCCTAGGTGATGAGGCTTATGTCGATTCTTGATTCAGTTCGTTTGGAGATAATGCTAATCTTGATGCAAGATAGGTGCATTGTTTGCGCTGAATAGACCACAGGCTTAGAAATCAATTTGGACGCACCCTATGGTACTCCTTGGTGACAAGGCTAGATTGGAAGGTCGAGCCAGACCGTTCAAAGATATTGCTCATCTTGACACAAGATAGGTGCATGATTTGTGCCGAACGTTTCATAGCCTTAGAAGTCGTTTTGGACGCACCCGATGGAACTCCAAGTTGACGTCGGTCATGTGGAATATCGTTTTGGTCCATTTGGAGAGAGTGCTGGTGTCGGTGCGAGATAGGTGCACCGTTTGTGCTAAACATATCGTAGGCTCAGAAATCATTTTGGTCGCACCTGATATACTCCTAGGTGACGAAGCTCAAGTGGATGCTTGACTCAGTTCATTTGATATAGTGCTAATCTTGACGCTAGATAGGTGCACGGTTTGCGCCGAACGTACTACGGGCACAGAAATTGTTTTGGACGCACACGATGGTAATCCTTGGTGGCAAGGCTCAAGTGGAAGCTCAATTCAGTCCACTCGAAGATAGTGCTAATCTTGACGCAAGATAGGTGCACGGTTTGTGCCAAACGTACCACAGCCTCAGAAATCATTTTGGACGCACCCGATAGTACTCCTAGGTGACGAAGCTCAAGTAGATTCTTGACTCATTTCATTTGATATAGTGTTAATCTTGACGCAAGATAGGTGCATGGTTTCCGCCGAATGCACCAAAGGCATTTAAATCGTTTTGGACGCACCCGATGGGACTCCTAGGTGACCATGGTCAAGTGGAAGCTCGATTCAGTCCGTTTGAATATAGTGCTAATCTTGACGCAAGATAGGTGCACGGTTTGTGCCGAATGTACCACAGCCTCAGAAATTGTTTTGGACACACCCGATGGAACTCCAAGGTGACATGGGTCATGTGGAATCTTGTTTTGGTCTATTTGGAGATAGCACTGGAGTCAGTGCAAGATAAGTGCATGGTTTGCGCCAACATACCATAGGCACAGAATTATTTTGGACGCACTCGATGGTAGTCCTAGGTGACAAGGCTAAGTGTAAGCTTGATTCAGTCTGATTGGAGACAGTGCTAATCTTTATTCAAGATAGGTGCAAGGTTTGCACCGAACATACCACAGGCCCAGAAATTGTTTTTACGCACCTGATGGTACTCCTAGGTGATGAGGCTTAGGTGGATTCTTGATTCAGTTCGTTTGGAGATAATGCTAATCTTGACGCAAGATAGGTGCACTGTTTGCGCTGAACAGACCATAGGCTTAGAAATCAATTTGGACGCACCCTATGGTACTCCTAGGTGACAAGGCTAGATTGGAAGGTCGAGCCAGACCGTTCAAAGATATTGCTCATCTTGACGCAAGATAGGTGCACGATTTGTGCCAAACGTTCCATAGCCTTAGAAATCGTTTTGGACGCACCCGATGGAACTCCAAGCTGACGTCAGTCATGTGGAATCTCGTTTTGGTCCATTTGGAGAGAGTGCTGGTGTCGGTGCAAGATAGGTGCACCGTTTGGCTAAACATATCGTAGGCTCAGAAATCGTTTTGGTCGCACCCGATAGTACTCCTAGGTGACGAAGCTCAAGTGGATGCTTGACTCAGTTCATTTGATATAGTGCTAATCCTGACGCAAGATAGGTGCACGGTTTGCGCCGAACATACCACAGGCACAGAAATTGTTTTGGACGCACACGATGGTAATCCTAGGTGGCTAGGCTCAAGTGAAGCTCAATTCAGTCCACTCGAAGATAGTGCTAATCTTGACGCAAGATAGGTGCACGGTTTGTGCCGAACGTACCACAACCTCAGAAATCATTTTGGACGCCCCCGATAGAACTCCAAGGTGACGTGGGTCATGTCGAATCTCATTTTGGTCCATTTGAAGACAGTGTTGGTGCAAGATAAGTGCACAGTTTACGTCAAACATACCGTAGGCACAGAAATCATTTTGAACGCACTCAATGGTACTCCTAGGTGACGAGGCTCAAGTGGAAGCTTGATTTAGTCTGATTTGAGATATTGCCAAACTTGACACAAGATAGGTGCATGCTTTGCGCCAAACGTACCACAGGCTCAGCAATCGTTTTGGACAGACCCGATCGTACTCCTAGGTGACGAGGCTCAAGTGGAAGCTTGATTCGGACCGTTCAAAGATAGTGCTAATCTTGATGCAAGATAGGTGCACGGTTTGTGCCGAATGAACCACAGCCTCATAAATCATTTTGGACGCACCCGAGGGAACTCCAAGGTGACGTGGGTCTTGTGGAATCACGTTTTGGTCCATTTGGAGATAGTGTTGGTGTCGGTGAAAGATAGGTGCATGGTTTGTGCTAAACATACCATAGGCCTAGAAATTGTTTTGGACGCACCCGATAGTAATCCTAGGTGACGAAGCTCAAGTGGATTCTTGACTCATTTCATTTGATATATTGTTAATCTTGACGCAAGATAGGTGCATGGTTTGCGTCGAATGCACCAAAGGCATATAAATCGTTTTGGACGCACCCGATGGGACTCCTAGGTGACGATGGTCAAGTGGAAGCTCGATTCAGTCTGTTTGAATATAGTGTTAATCTTGACGCAAGATAGGTGCACGGTTTGTGCCGAACGTACCACAGCCTTAGAAAATTGTTTTGGACACACCCGATGGAACTCCAAGGTGACGTGGGTCATGTGAAATCTTGTTTTGGTCTGTTTGGAGATAGCACTGGAGTCAGTGCAAGATAAGTGCATGGTTTGCGCCAACATACCGTAGGCACAGAAATCATTTTGGACGCACCCGATGGTAGTCCTAGGTGACAAGGCTAAGTGTAAGCTTGATTTAGTCTGATTGGAGACAGTGCTAATCTTTATTCAAGATAGGTGCAAGGTTTGCACCGAACATACCACAGGCCTAGAATTTGTTTTTTACGCACCTGATGGTACTCCTAGGTGATAAGGCTTAGGTCGATTCTTGATTCAGTTCGTTTGGAGATAATGCTAATCTTGATGCAAGATAGGTGCATTGTTTGCGCTGAACAGACCACAGGCTTAGAAATCAATTTGGACGCACCCTATGGTACTCCTAGGTGACAAGGCTAGATTGGAAGGTCGAGCCAGACCGTTCAAAGATATTGCTCATCTTGACACAAGATAGGTGCACGATTTGTGCTAAACGTTTCATAGCCTTAGAAGTCGTTTTGGATGCACCCGATGGAACTCCAAGCTGACGTCGGTCATGTGGAATCTCGTTTTGGTCCATTTGGAGAGAGTGCTGGTGTCGGTGCAAGATAGGTGCACCGTTTGTGCTAAACATATCGTAGGCTCAGAAATCATTTTGGTCGCACCCGATATACTCCTAGGTGACGAAGCTCAAGTGGATGCTTGACTCAGTTCATTTGATATAGTGCTAATCTTGACGCTAGATAGGTGCACGGTTTGCGCCGAACGTACTACGGGCACAGAAATTGTTTTGGATGCACACGATGGTAATCCTAGGTGGCGAGGCTCAAGTGGAAGCTCAATTCAGTCCACTCGAAGATAGTGCTAATCTTGACGCAAGATAGGTGCACGGTTTGTGCCAAACGTACCACAGCCTCAGAAATCATTTTGGACGCACCCGATGGAACTCCAAGGTGACGTGGGTCATGTCGAATCTCATTTTGGTCCATTTGAAGACAGTGTTGGTGTTGGTGCCAGATAAGTGCACAGTTTGCGTCAAACATACCGTAGGCACAAAAATCGTTTTGGACGCACGCGATGGTACTCCTAGGTGACGAGGCTCAAGTGGAAGCTTGATTTAGTACCCGATGGAACTCCAAGGTGACATGGGTCATGTGGAATCTCGTTTTGGCCCATTTGGAGATAGCGTTGGTGTTAGAGAAAGATAGGTGCATGGTTTGTGCTAAACATACCGTTGGCTTAGAAATCATTTTGGATACACCCGATAGTACTCCTAGGTGACAATGCTCAACTGGATGCTTGACTCAGTTCATTTGATATAGTGCTAATGTTGACGCAAGATAGGTGCACGGTTTGTGCCGAATGCACCACAGGCTTAGAAATCATTTTGGACGCACCCGATGGTACTCCTAGGTGATGAGGCTCAAGTGGAGGCTCGATTCAGTTCGTTCGAATATAGTGCTAACCTTGAGGCAAGATAGGTGTACGGTTTGTGCCAAACATACCGCAGCCTTAGAAATCATTTTGGACACACCCGATGGAACTCCAAGGTGACGTGGGTCATGCGGAATCTCGTTTTGGTCCATTTGGTGATAGTGCTGGTGTCGGTTCAAGATAGGTGCATGTTTGTGCTAAATGTACCGTAGGCTCAGAAATCATTTTGGACGCACTCGATAGTACGCCTAGGTGACCAAGGTCAAGTGGATGCTTGATTCGGTTCATTTGATATAGTGCTAATCTTGACACAAGATAGGTGCAAGGTTTGCACCAAACATACCATAGGCTTAGAAATCGTTTTGGACACACCTGATGATACTCCTAGGTGACGAGGCTCAAGTAGATGCTTGATTCCGTTCGTTTGGAGATAGTGCTAATATTGGCGCAAGATAGGTGCACGGTTTGCGTCGAACGTACCACAGCCTGAGAAATCATTTTGGACGCACCTAATGGTACTCCTAGGTGACAAGGCTCAAGTGGAAGCTCGATCCAGACCGTTCAAAGATATTACTAATCTTGACGAAAGATAGGTGCATGGTTTGTGCTGAACGTACCATAGCCTTAGATGTCATTTTGGATGGACCCGATGGAACTCCAAGGTGACGTGGGTCTTGTGGAATCTCGTTTTGGTCCATTTGGAGATAGTGTTGGGGTTGGTGCAAGATAGTTGCACGGTTTGTGCTAAACATACCATAGGCTATGAAATCATTTTGGACGCACCTGATAGTACTCCTAGGTGACAAAGCTCAAGTGGATGCTTGATTCAGTTCATTTGATATAGCACTAATCTTGACGCAAGATAGGTTCATGGTTTGCGCCGAACGTACCATAGGCTCATAAATCATTTTGGACGCACACGATGGTACTCCTAGGTGACAAGGCTCAAGTGGAAGCACGATTCAATCCATTCGAAGATAGTGCTACTCTTGACGCAAGATAGGGGCACGATTTGTGCCGAACGTACCACAGCCTCAAAAATCATTTTAGACGCACCTGACGGAACTCCAAGGTCACGTGGGTCATGTGGAATCTCGTTTTGGTCCATTTGAAGATAGTGTTGGTGTCGGTGCAAGATAAGTGCACGGTTTGCGTCAAACATACCATAGGCACAGAAATCGTTTTGGACGCACTCGATGGTACTCCTAGGTGACGAGGCTCAAATGGAAGCTTGATTTAGTCTGATTGGAGATAGTGCCAAACTTGACGTAAGATAGGTGCATGCTTTGCGCCAAACGTACCACAGGCTCAGCAATCGTTTCAGACACACCCGATGGTACTACTAGGTGACGAGGCTCAAGTGGAAGCTCGATTCAGACCGTTCAAAGATAGTGCTAATCTTGATGCAAGATAGGTGCACGGTTTGTGCCGAATGAACCACAGCCTTAGAAATCGTTTTGGACGCACCCGATGGAACTCCAAGGTGACGTGGGTCTTGTGGAATCACGTTTTGGTCCATTTGGAGATAGTGTTGGTTTCGGTGAAAGATAGGTTCATGGTTTGTGCTAAACATACCGTAGGCTCAGAAATTGTTTTGGACGCACCCGATAGTACTCCTAGGTGACGAAGCTCAAGTAGATGCTTAACTCAGTTCATTTGATATAGTGTTAATCTTGACGCAAGATAGGTGCATGGTTTGCGCCGAATGCACCATAGGCATATAAATCGTTTTGGACGCACCTGATGGGACTCCTAGGTGACGATGGTCAAGTGGAAGCTCGATTCAGTCCGTTTGAATATAGTGCTAAACTTGACGCAAGATAGGTGCACGGTTTGTGCCGAACGTATCACAGCCTCAGAAATTGTTTTTACCCGATGGAACTCCAAGGTGACGTGGGTCATGTGGAATCTTGTTTTGGTCTATTTGGAGACAGCGCTGGAGTCAGTGCAAGATAAGTGCATGGTTTGCGCTAAACATACCATAGGCACAGAAATCATTTTGGACACACCCGATGGTACTCCTAGGTGACAAGGCTCAAGTGGAAGCTTGATTCAGTCTGATTGGAGACAGTGCTAATCTTTATTCAAGATAGGTGCAAGGTTTGCACCGAACGTACCACAGGCCTAGAAATTGTTTTTTACGCACATGATGGTACTCCTAGGTGATGAGGCTCAGGTGGATTCTTGATTCAGTTCGTTTGGAGATAATGCTAATGTTTGCGCTGAATATACCACAGGCTCATAAATCAATTTGGACGCACCCTATGGTACTCCTAGGTGAGGAGGCTAGATTGGAAGGTCGAGCCAGACCATTCAAAGATATTGCTCATCTTGACACAAGGTAGGTGCACGATTTGTGTCGAACGTTCCATAGCCTTAGAAGTCGTTTTGGACGCACCGGATGGAACTCAAGCTAACTTCGGTCATGTGGAATCTCGTTTTGGTCCATTTGGAGAGACTGCTGGTGTCGGTGTAAGATAGGTGCACGGTTTGTGCTAAACATATCGTAGGCTCATAAATCGTCTTGGTCGCACCCGATAGTACTCCTAGGTGACGAAGCTCAAGTGGATGCTTGACTCAGTTCATTTGATATAGTGCTAATCTTGACGCAAGATAGGTGCACAGTTTGCGCCGAACATACCATAGGCACAGAAATTGTTTTGGACGCACACGATGGTAATCCTAGGTGGCGAGGCTCAAGTGGAAGCTCAATTCAGTCCACTCAAAGATAGTGCTAATCTTGACGCAAGATAGGTGCACGGTTCATGCCGAACATACCACAGCCTCAGAAATCATTTTTGACGCACCCGATGGAACTCCAAGGTGACGTGGGTCATGTCGAATCTCATTTTGGTCCATTTGAAGATAGTGTTATTATCGGCGCAAGATAGGTGCACGGTTTACGCCAAACATACCGTAGGCTCAGAAATCATATTGGACGCATGTGATGGTACTCCTAGGTGAAAAGCCTCAAGTGGAAGCTCGATTCAGTCCAATTGGAGACAGTGCTAAACTTGACGTAAGATAGTTGCACGGTTTGCGCCGAACGTACCATAGGCTCAGAAATTGTTTTGGACGCACCTGATGGTATTCCTAGGTGATGAGGCTTAAGTGGATGCTTGATTCAGTTCGTTTGGAGATAGTGCTAATCTTGATGCAAGATAGGTGCATGGCTTGCGCCGTACGTACCACAGACTCATAAATCGATTTGGACGCACCCTATGGTACTCCTAGGTGACCAGGCTAGAGTGGAAGCTTGATTCGAACTGTTCAAAGATAGTGTTAATCTTGACGCAAGATAGGTGCACGGTTTGTGCCGAATGAACCACAGCCTCAGAAATCATTTTGGACGCACCTGATGGAACTCCAAGGTGACGTGATCATGTGGAATCTCGTTTTGGTCCATTTAGAGATAGTGTTGGGGTCGGTGCAAGATAGTTGCACGGTTTGTGCTAAACATACCGTACGCTATGAAATCGTTTTGGACGCACCCGATAGTACTCCTAGGTGACGAAGCTCAAGTGGATGCTTGACTCAGTTCATTTGATATAGTGCTAATCTTGACGCAAGATAGTTGCACGGTTTGTGCCAAACGTACCACAGGCTCAGAAATTGTTTTGGACGCACCTGATGCTACTCCTTGGTGATGAGGCTCAAGTGGATGCTTGATTCAGTTCATTTGGAGATAGTGCTAATCTTGACGCAAGATTGGTGCACGATTTGCACCGAACGTACCACAGGCTCAACAATAGTTTTAGACACACCCGATGGTACTCCTCGGTGACGAGGCTCAAGTGGAAGCTCGATTTAGACTGTTCAAAGATAGTGCTAATCTTGAAGCAAGATAGGAGCACGGTTTGTGCCGTACGAACCATAGCCTCAGAAATCATTTTGGACGCACCCGATGGAACTCCAAGGTGACGTGGGTCATGTGGAATCTCATTTTGGTCAATTTGGAGATAGTGTTGGTGTTGGTGCAAGATAGGTGTATGGTTTGTGCTAAACATACCGTAGGCTTAGAAATCGTTTTGGACGGACCCGATAGTACTCCTAGGTGACGAAGCTCAAGTGGATGCTTGATTCAGTTCATTAGATATAGTGCTAATCTTGATGCAAGATAGGTGAATGGTTTGCGCCGAACGTACCACAGGCTCAGAAATCATTTTCGACGCACCTGATGGTACTCCTTTGTGATGAGGCTCAAGTAGTCACTTGATTCAATTCGTTTGGAGATACTGCTAATCTTGACGCAAGTTAGGTGCACGGTTTGCGCTGAACGTACAACAGGCTCAGAAATCATTTTGGACGCACCTGATGGAACTCCAAGGTGAAGTGGGTCATGTGGAATCTCGTTTTGGTTCATTTGAAGACAGTGTTAGTGTCGGCGCAAGATAGGAGCACGGTTTACGCCAAACATACCGTAGGCTCAGAAAATTGTTTTGGACGCACCCGATGGTACTACAAGGTGACGAGGCTCAAGTGGAAGCTCGATTCAGTGCAATTGGAGATAGTGCTAAACTTGATGCAAGATAGTTGCACGGTTTGCGACAAACGTACCACAGGCTCAAAAATTGGGTTGGACGCACCTGATGGTACTCCTAGGTGATGAGGCTCAAGTGGATGCTTGATTCAGTTCGTTTGGAGATAGTACGAATCTTGACACAAGATAGGTGCACAATTTCCGCCAAATATACCACATGCTCAGCAATCGTTTTGGATGCACCCGATGGTACTCCTAGGTGATGTGGCTCAAGTCGAAGCTCGATTCGGACCGTTCAAAGATAGTGCTAATCTTGACGCAAGAAAGGTGCACGTTTTGTGCCGAATGTACCACAACCTCAGAAATTGTTTTGGACGCACCCGATGGAACTCCAAGGTGACGTGGGTCATGTGGAATCTTATTTTGGTCCACTTGGAGATAGTGTTGGTGTCGGTGCAAGATAGGTGCATGGTTTGTGCTAAACATATCATAGGCTCAGAAATTATTTTGGGGGCACTCGATGGTACTCTTAGGTGATGAGGCTCAAGTGGAAGCTCGATTTAGTCCGATTGGAGATAGTGCTAAACTTGATGCAAGATAGTTGCACGGTTTGCGCCGAACGTACCACAGGCTAGAAATTGTTTTGGACGCACCTGATGCTACTCCTTGGTGACGAGGCTCAAGTGGATGCTTGATTCAGTTTGTTTGGAGATAGTGCTAATCTTGACGCAAGATTGGTGCACGATTTGCACCGAACGTACCACAGGCTCAGCAATAGTTTTAGACACACCCGATGGTACTCCTTGGTGACGAGGCTGTTCAAAGATAGTGCTAATCTTGATGCAAGATAGGAGCACAGTTTGTGCCGAACGAACCACAGCCTCAGAAATTATATTGGATGCACCCGATGGAACTCCAAGGTGACGTGGGTAATGTGGATTCTCGTTTTGGTCAATTTGGAGATAGTGTTGGTGTCAGTGCAAGATAGGTGCATGGTTTGTGCTAAACATACCGTAGGCTCGGAGATCGTTTTGGACGCACCCGATAGTACTCCTAGGTGACGAAGCTCAAGTGGATGCTTGATTTAGTTCATTCGATATAGTGCTAATCTTAACGCAAGATAGGTGAATGGTTTGCGCCGAACGTACCACAGGCTCAGAAATTGTTTTGGACGCTCCTGATGGTACTCCTCGGTGAAGAGGCTCAGGTGGTCACTTGGTTCAGTTCGTTTGGAGATAGTGCTAATCTTGACGCAAGATAGGTGCACGGTTTGCGCTGAACGTACAACAGGCTCAGAAATCATTTTGGACATACTCGATGGCACTCCTAGGTGACGGGGCTCAAGTGGAAGCTCGATTCGGACTGTTCAAAGATAGTGCTAATCTTGACGCAAGATAGGTGCACGGTTTGTGCTGAACATACTGATACATCCGGTCCAGGTGGGGTTGGCCGAGGCCCAATAAATTAAGGCTGCCCGGACCCCAACAGTTCTTATGCACACCCACTCGGAAAAAGGCCCAATGTCGCTAAAAGACTAGTCTGATATGGGAAGGGTGACTCTCTCTTTTAAGGTGGCTTCCTCCTCCCAAGTTAAGCAAGGTGGGATTATTCAGAGACTCATACGATCGCCGCCCGACTACAACTAGGCCACTTTGCCTTTTTTGTTGCGTCTTTGTCAGCGGGTAATAGTGGAGGATGTCCTCATCATTCCCACCCTCTTAAACAAGGGCCCAGCTCTGATACCAAATGATACATCCGGTCCAGGTGGGGTTGGCCGAGGCCTAATAAATTAAGGTTGCCCGGACCCCAACAGTTCTTATGCACACCCACTCGGAAAAAGGCTCAATGTCCCTAAAAGACTAGTCCGATAGGGGAAGGGTGACTCTCTCTTTTAAGGTGGCTTCCTCCTCCCAAGTTAAGCAGGGTGGGATTATTCAGAGGCTCACACGATCGCCGCCCGACTACAACTAGGCCACTTGGCCTTTTTTGTTGCGTCTTTGTCAGTGGGTAATAGTGGAGGATGTCCTCATCACGTACCACAGCCTCAGATATCATTTTGGACACACCCGATGGAACTCCAAGGTGACATGGGTCATGTCGAATCTCATTTTGGTCCATTTGAAGATTGTGTTGTTATCGGTGCAAGATAGGTACACGATTTGTGCTAGACATACCGTAGGCACAGAAATCATTTTGGGCGCACCTGATGGTACTCCTAGGTGACGAGGCTCAAGTGGAAGCACGATTTAGTCCAATTAGAGATAGTGCTAAACTTGATGCAAGATAGCTACATGGTTTGCGCAGAACAAACCACAGGCTCAGAAATTGTTTTGGACGCACCTGATGCTACTCGTTGGTGCCAAGGCTCAAGTGGATGCTTGATTCAATTTGTTTGGAGATAGTGCTAATCTTGACGCAAGATTGGTGCATGATTTGCGCCGAACGTACCACAGGCTCAGCAATAGTTTTGGACACACTTAATGGTTCTCCTGGGTGACGAGGCTCAAGTGGATGCTTGGTTCAGTTCGTTTAGAGATAGTGCTAGATTTGACGCAAGATAGGTGCATAGTTTGCACCGAACATAATACAGGCTCATAAATCGATTTGGACGCACCCTATGGTACTCCTAGGCGACGAGGCTTAAGTGGAAGCTCGATTCAGTCCATTCGAAGATAGTGGTAATCTTGACGCAAGATAGGTGCACGGTTTGGGCCAAACGTACCACAGCTTCAGAAAACATTTTGGATGCACCCGGTGGAACTCCAAGGTGAAGTGGATCATATGGAACCTCGTTTTGGTTCATTTGAAGACAGTGTTAGTGTCGGCGCAAGATAGGTGCACGGTTTATGCCAAACATACTATAGGCTCAGAAATTGTTTTGGACGCACCCGATGGTACTACAAGGTGACGAGGTTCAAGTGGAAGCTCGATTTAGTCGGATTGGAGATAGTGCTAAACTTGAAGCAAGATAGTTGCACGGTTTGCGACAAACGTACCATAGGCTCAAAAATTGTTTTGGACGCACCTTATGGTACTCCTAGGTGATGAGGCTCAAGTGGATGCTTGATTTAGTTCGTTTGGAGATAGTGCTAATCTTGACGCAAGATAGGTGAATGATTTCCGCCGAACGTACCATAGTCTCAACAATCATTTTGGACGCACCCGATGGTACTCCTAGGTGACGAGGCTCAAGTCGAAGCTCAATTCAGACCGTTCAAAGATAGTGCTAATCTTGACGCAAGATAGGTGCACGTTTTGTGCTGAACGTATCACAGCCTTAGAAATTGTTTTGGACGCACCCAATGGAACTCCAATGTGAAGTGGGTCATGTGGAATCTCATTTTGGTTCATTTGAAGACAGTGTTGGGGTCGGCGCAAGATAGGTGCACGGTTTGTGCTAAACATACCGTAGGCTCAGAAATCGTTTGGAACGCACCCGATAGTACTCCTAGGTGACGAAGCTCAAGTGGATGCTTGACTCAGTTCATTTTATATAGTGCTAATCTTGACGCAAGATAGGTGAATGGTTTACGCCGAATGTACCACTAGCACAAAAATCGTTTGGGACGCACACGATGGTACTCCTAGGAGACGAGGCTTAAGTGGAAGGTCAATTCAGTCCGTTCGAAGATAGTGCTAATCTTGACGCAAGATAGGTGCATGATTTGTGCCGAACGTACCACAGCCTCAGAAAATCATTTTGGACGCACCCGATGGAACTGCAAGGTGACATGGGTCTTGTGGAATCTCGTTTTGGTCCATTTGGAGATAGTGCTGGTGTCGGTTCAAGATAGGTGCAGGTTTGTGCTAAACATACCATAGGCTCAGATATCGTTTTGGACTCACCCGATAGTACTCCTAGGTGACGAAGCTAAAGTGGATGCTTGATTCAGTTCATTTGATATAGTGTTAATCTTGACGCAAGATAGGTGCAAGGTTTGCGCCGAATGTACCACAGGCTCAGAAAACATTATGTATCCACCTGATGGTACTCCAAGGTGACGAGCCTCAAGTGGACACTTGATTCAGTTCATTTGGAGATAGTGCTAATCTTGACGCAAGATAGGTGCACGGGTTGTGCCGAACGTACCACATGCTCAGCAATCATTTTGGACGCACCCGATGGTACTCCTAGGTGACGAGGCTCAAGTGGAAGCTCAATTTGGCCCGTTCAAAGACAGTGCTAATCTTGACAAAAGATAGGTGCAATGTTTGTGCCAAACATACCATAGCCTCAGAAATCATTTTGGACGCACCCGATGGAACTCCAAGGTGACGTGGGTCATGTGGAATCTCGTTTTGGCCCATTTGAAGATAGTGTTGTTGTCGGTGCAAAATAGGTGCATGGTTTGTGCTAAACATACCGTAGGCTCGCAAATCATTTTTGGCGCACCCAATGGTACTCCTAGGTGACGAGGCTCAAGTGGAAGCACGATTCAGTCCGATTGGAGATAGTGCTAGACTTGATGCAAGATAGTTGTATGGTTTGCGCAGAACATACCATAGGCTTAGAAATTGTTTTGGACGCACCTGATGCTACTCCTAGGTGACGAGGCTCAAGTGGAAGATCAATTCAGTCCGATTCGAAATAGTGCTGAACTTGACGCAATATAGTTGCACGATTTGTGTCGAACCTACCACAGACTCAGAAATCATTCTGGACGCACCTGATGCTACTCCTTGGTGATGAGGCTCAAGCTGATGCTTGATTCAGTTCGTTTGGAGATAGTGCTAATCTTGATGCAAGATAGGTGCACGGTTTGTGCCGAACGTACCATAGGCTCAGAAATCGATTCGGACGCACCTGATGGTACTACAAGGTGACGAGGCTCAAGTGGAAGCTCGATTCAGTCCAATTGGAGATAGTGCTAAACTTGATGCAAGATAGTTGCATGGTTTGCGCCGAACGTACCACAAGCTCAAAAATTGTTTTGGACGCACCTGATGGTACTCCTAGGTGATGAGGCTCAAGTGGATGCTTGATTCAGTTCGTTTGGAGATAGTGCTAATCTTGGTGCAAGATAGGTGCACGGTTTCCACCGAACGTACCACAGGCTGAGCAATCGTTTTGGACGCACCCGATGGTACTCCTAGGTGATGTGGCTCAAGTCGAAGCTCGATTCGGACCGTTCAAAGATAGTGCTAAGCTTGACGCAAGAAAGGTGCACGTTTTGTGCGAACGTACCACAGCCTCAGAAATTGTTTTGGACGCACCCGATGGAACTCCAAGGTGACGTGGGTCATGTGGAATCTTGTTTTGGTCCACTTGGAGATAGTGTTGGTGTCAGTGCAAGATAGGTGCACGGTTTGTGCTAAACATACCGTAGGCTCAGAAATCATTTTGAGGGCACTCGATAGTACTCTTAGGTGTTGAGGCTCAAGTGGAAGCTCGATTCAGTCCGATTGGAGATAGTGCTAAACTTGATGCAAGATAGTTGCACGGTTTGCGCCGAACGTACCATAGGCTCAGAAATTGTTTTGGACACACCTGATGCTACTTCTTGGTGACGAGGCTCAAGTGTATGCTTGATTCAGTTCATTTGGAGATAGTGCTAATCTTGACTCAAGATTGGTGCACGATTTGCACCGAACGTACCACAGGCTCAGCAATAGTTTTAGACACACCCGATGGTACTCCTCGGTGACGAGACTCAAGTGGAAGCTCGATTCAGACTGTTCAAAGATATTGCTAATCTTGATGCAAGATAGGAGCATGGTTTGTGCTAAATGAACCACAGCCTCAGAAATCATTTTGGACACACTTGATGTAACTCCAAGGTGATGTGGGTCATGTGGAATCGTGTTTTGGTCAATTTGGAGATAGTGTTGGTGTCGGTGCAAGATAGGTGCATGGTTTGTGCTAACATACTATCGGCTCAGAAATCATTTTGGACGCACCCGATAGTACTCCTAGGTGACGAAGCTCAAGTGGATGCTTATTCAGTTCATTCGATATAGTGCTAATCTTGACGCAAGATAGGTGAATGGTTTGCGCAGAACGTACCATAGGCTCAGAAATCATTTTGGACCCACCTGATGGTACTCCTCGATGATGATGCTCAAGTGGTCACTTGATTTAGTTCGTTTGGAGATAGTGCTAATCTTGACGCAAGATAGGTGCACAATTTGCGCTGAACGTACAACAGGCTCACAAATCATTTTGGACACACCCGATGGCACTCCTAGGTGACGGGACTCAAGTGGAAGCTTGATTTGGACTGTTCAAAGACAATGCTAATCTTGACGCAAGATAGGTGCACAGTTTGTGCCAAACGTACTACAGCCTCAAAAATCATTTTGGACGCACCCGATGGAACTCCAAGGTGACGTGAGTCATGGGGAATCTCATTTTGGTCCATTTGAAGATAGTGTTGTTGTCGGTGCAAGATAGGTACACGATTTGTGCTAAACATACCGTAGGCTCAAAAATCATTTTGGGCGCACCCGATGGTACTCCTAGGTGACGAGGCTCAAGTGGAAGCACGATTCAGTCCGATTAGAGACAGTGCTAAACTTGATGCAAGATAGCTGCATGGTTTGCGCAGAATATACCACAGGCTCAAAATCGTTTTGGACGCACCCGATAGTACACCTAGGTGACGTAGCTCAAGTGGATGCTTATTCAGTTCATTCGATATAGTGCTAATCTTGACACAAGATAGGTGAATGGTTTGCGCCGAACGTACCACAGGCTCAGAAATCGTTTTGGACGCACCTCATGGTACTCCTCGGTGATGAGGCTCAAGTGGTCACTTGATTTAGTTCGTTTGGAGATAGTGCTAATCTTGACGCAAGATAGGTGCACAGTTTGCGCAGAACGTACAACAGGCTCAGAAATCATTTTGGACACACCCGATGGCACTCCTAGGTGATAGGGCTCAAGTGGAAGCTCGATTTGGACTGTTCAAAGACAGTGCTAATCTTGACGCAAGATAGGTGCACGGTTTGCGCAGAACGATTTCTGAGCCTGTGGAATCTTGACGCACTCGATGGAACTCCAAGGTGACATGGGTCATGTGGAATCTCATTTTGGTCCATTTGAAGATAGTGTTGTTGTCGGTGCAAGATAGGTACATGGTTTGTGCTAAACATACTGTAGGCTTAGAAATCATTTTGGGCGCACCTGATGGTACTCCTAGGTGACGAGGCTCAAGTGGAAGCACGATTTAGTCTGATTAGAGATAGTGCTAAACTTGATGCAAGATAGCTGCACGGTTTGCGCAGAACATACCACAGGCTTAGAAATTGTTTTGGACGCACCTGATGCTACTCCTTGGTGACGAGGCTCAAGTGGATGCTTGATTCAATTTGTTTGGAGATAGTGCTAATCTTGACACAAGATTGGTGCACGATTTGCGCCGAACATACCACAGGCTCAGCAATAGTTTTGGACGCACTTGATGTTGTCCTAGGTGATGAGGCTCAAGTTGATGCTTGGTTCAGTTCATTTAGAGATAGTGCTAGATTTGACGCAAGATAGGTGCATAGTTTGCACCGAACATACCACAGGCTCATAAATCGATTTGGATGCACCCTATGGTACTCCTTGGTGACGAGGCTTAAGTGGAAGCTCGATTCAGTCCATTCGAAGATAGTGATAATCTTGACGCAAGATAGGTGCATAGTTTGTGCCGACCGTACCACAGCCACAGAAAACATTTTGGACGCACCCGGTGGAACTCCAAGGTGAAGTGGGTCATATGGAATCTCGTTTTGGTTGATTTGAAGACAGTGTTAGTGTCAGCGCAAGATAGGTGCATGGTTTATGCCAAACATACTATAGGCTCAGAAATTGTTTTGGACGCACCCGATGGTACTACAAGGTGACGAGGCTCAAGTGGAAGCTCGATTTAGTCCGATTGGAGATAGTGCTAAACTTGAAGCAAGATAGTTACACGGTTTGCGACAAACGTACCACAGGCTCAAAATTTATTTTGGACACACCTGATGGTACTCCTAGGTGATGAGGCTCAAGTGGATGCTTAATTTAGTTCGTTTGGAGATAATGCTAATCTTGACACAAGATAGGTGCATGATTTGTGCTGAACATACCACAACCTTAGAAAATCATTTTGGACGCACCCGATGGAAGTCCAAGGTGACGTGGGTCATGTGGAATCTCGTTTTGGTCCATTTGGAGATAGTGCTTGTGTCGGTTCAAGATAGGTCTAGGTTTGTGCTAAACATACCATAGGCTCAGAAATCATTTTGGACTCACCCGATAGTACTCCTAGGTGACGAAGCTAAAGTCGATGCTTGATTCAGTTCATTTGATATAGTGCTAATCTTGACGCAAGATAGGTGTAAGGTTTGCGCCGAATGTACCACAGGCTTAGAAAACATTTTGTACGCACCTGATGTTACTCCTAGGTGACGAGACTCAAGTGGACACTTGATTCAGTTCGTTTAGAGATAGTGCTAATCTTGACGCAAGATACGTGCAACGTTTGTGCCAAACATACCATAGCCTCAGAAATTGTTTTGGACACACCTAATGCTACTCCTTGGTGACGAGGCTCAAGTGGATGCTTGATTCAGATCGTTTGGAGATAGTGCTAATCTTGACACAAGATTGGTGCACGATTTGCGCCGAACATACCACAGGCTCAGCAATAGTTTTGGACGCACCTGATGGTACTTCTAGGTGACGAGGCTCAAGTGGATGCTTGATTCAGTTCGTTTGGAGATAGTGCTAATCTTGACGCAAGATAGGTGCTCGGTTTGCGTCGAACGTACCACAGGCTCAGAAATCGATTTGGATGCACCCAATGGTACTCCTACGTGACAGGCTCAAGTGGAAGCTCGATCCAGACCGTTCAAAGATATAGCTAATCCGGACGCAAGATAGGTGCATAGTTTGTGCCGAATGTACCACAGCCCAAGAAATCATTTTAGATGCACCTGATGGAACTCCAAGGTTACTTGGGTCGTGCGGAATCTCATTTTGGTCCATTTGAAGACAGTGTTTGTGTCGGTGCAAGATAGGTGCACGGTTTACGCCAAACATACCGTAGGCTCAGAAATCGTTTTGGATGCACCCGATGGTACTCCTAGGTGACGAGACTCAAGTGGAAGCTCAATTCAGTTCGATTGGAAATAGTGCTGAACTTGACGCAAGATAGTTGCACGATTTGCGCTGAATGTACCACAGACTCAGAAATCATTTTGGACGCACCTGATGCTACTCATTGGTGACGAGGCTCAAGCGGATGCTTGATTCAGTTCGTTTGGAGATAGTGCTAATCTTGACGCAAGATAGTTGCGCGGTTTATGTCGAACGTACCATAGGCTCAGAAATCGATTTGGACGCACCCGATGGTACTCCTAGGTGACGAGGCTCAAGTGGAAGCTCGATTCAGACCATTCAAAGATATTGCCAATCTTGACGCAAGATAGATGCACGATTTGTGCCGAACATACCATAGCCTCAGAAATCATTTTGGATGCACCCAATAGTACTCCTAGGTGACAACGCTCAAGTGGATGCTTGACTCAGTTCATTTTATATTGTGCTAATCTTGACGCAAGATCGGTGAATGGTTTGCGCCGAACGTACCATAGGCATTGAAATCGTTTTGGACGCACATGATGGTACTTCTACGTGACAAGGCTCAAGTGGAAGCTTGATTCGGACTGTTCAAAGTTAGTGCTACTCTTGACGCAAGATAGGTGTACGATTTGTGCCGAACGTACCATAGCCTTAGAAATGGTTTTGGACGCACCCGATGAAACTCTAAGATCATGTGGGTCATGTGGAATCTCGTTTTGGTCCATTTGGAGATAGTGTTGGTGTGGGTGAAAGATAGGTACATGGTTTGTGCTAAACATACCGTAGGCTCAGAAATTGTTTTGGACGCACCTGATAGTACTCCTAGGCGACAAAGCTCAAGTAGATGCTTGACTCAGTTCATTTGATATAGTGCTAATTTTGATGCAAGATAGGTGCATGCTTTGCACCGAATGCACCATAGGCATATAAATCATTTTGGACGCACCCAATGGGACTCCTAGGTGACGAGGCTAAAGTGGAAGCTCGATTCAGTCTGTTTGAATATAGTGCTAATTTTGATGCAAGATAGGTGCACGGTTTGTGCCGAACGTATCACAGCCTTAGAAATCGTTTTGGACACACCCGATGGAACTCCAAGCTGACGTGGGTCATGTGGAATCTTGTTTTGGTCTATTTGGAGATAGCGCTGGTGTTGGTGCAAGATAAGTGCACGGTTTGCGCCAAACATACTATAGGCACAGAAATCATTTCGGACGCACCCAATGGTACTCCTAGATGACAAGGCTCAAGTGGAAGCTTGATTCAGTCTAATTGGAGACAGTGCTAATCTTGATTCAAGATAGGTGCACCGTTTGCGCCAACACATACCATAGGCTCATAAATCAATTTGGACGCACCCTATGGTACTCCTAGGTAACGAGGCTAGACTGGAAGGTCGATCCAGACCATTCAAAGATATTGCTCATCTAGACACAAGATAGGTGCACGATTTGTGCCGAACGTTCCATAGCCTTAGAAGTCATTTTGGACGCACCCGATGGAACTCCAAGCTAACGTCGGTCATGTGGAATCTTGTTTTGGTCAATTTGGAGAGAGTGCTGGTGTCGGTGCAAGATAGGTGCACGGTTTGTCCTAAACATATCGTAGGATCAGAAATTGTTTTAGTCGCACCCAATAGTACTCCTAGGTGACGAAGCACAAGTGAATGCTTGACTCAGTTCATTTGATATAGTGCTAATCTTGATGCAAGATAGGTGCACGGTTTGCGCTGAACGTACCACAAGCACATAAATTGTTTTGGATGCACACGATGGTAATCCTAGGTGGCGAGGCTCAAGTGGAAGCTCGATTTAGTCCACTCGAAGATAGTGCTAATCTTGACGCAAGATAGGTGCACGGTTTGTGCCGAACATACCACAGTCTTAGAAATCATTTTGGACGCACCCGATGGTACTCCAAGGTGACGTGGGTCATGTCGAATCTCATTTTGGTCCATTTGAAGATAGTGTTATTATCGGCGCAAGATAGGTGCACGGTTTACACCAAACATACCGTAGGCTCAGAAATCGTTTTAGACGCACACGATGGTACTCCTAGGTGACAAGGCTCAAGTGGAAGCTCGATTCAGTCCAATTGGAGATAGTACTAAACTTGACGCAAGATAGTTGCTCGGTTTCCACCGAACGTACCACAGGCTCAGAAAATTGTTTTGGACGCACCTGATGGTATTCCTAGGTGACGAGGCTCAAGTGGATGCTTGATTCAGTTCATTTGGAGATAGTGCTAATCTTGACGCAAAATAGGTGCATGGCTTGCGCCGTACGTACCACAGACTCATAAATCGATTTGGATGCACCCTATGGAACTCCGAGGTGACGAGGCTAGAGTGGAAGCTTGATTCGGACCGTTCAAAGATAGTGCTAATCTTGACACCAGATTGGTGCACGGTTTGTGTCGAACGTACCACAACCTCAGAAATCATTTTGGAGGCACCTGATGGAACTCCACGGTGACGTGGTCATGTGGAATCTCATTTTGGTCCATTTAGAGATAGTGTTGGTGTCGGCGCAAGATAGGTGCACGGTTTACGCCAAACATACTGTAGGCTCAAAAATCATTTTGGACGCACCTGATGGTACTCCTAGGTGACAAGGCTCAAGTGGATGCTTGACTCAGTTTATTTGATATAATGCTAATCTTGACGCAGATAGGTGCACGGTTTACGCTGAATGTACCACAGGCTCAGAAATCGATTTGGACGCACCCGATGGTACTCCTAGGTGATGCGGCTCAAGTCGAAGCTCGATCCAGACCGTTCAAAGATATTGCTAAACTTGATGCAAGATAGGTGCACGGTTTGTGCCGAATGTACCACAGCCTCAGAAATCATTTTGGACGCACCCAATGGAACTCCAAGGTGATGTGGGTCATGTGGAATCTCATTTTGGTCCATTTGGAGATAGTGCTAGTGTCGGTTCAAGATAGGTGCAGATTTGCGCCAAACGTACCACAGGCTCAGCAATAGTTTTGGACGCACTTGATGGTTCTCCTAGGTGACGAGGCTCAAGTGGATGCTTGGTTCAGTTCATTTGATATAGTGCTAATCTTGACGCAAGATAGGTGCAAGGTTTGCGCCGAATGTACCACAGGCTCAGAAATCGTTTTGGTCGCTCCTGATGGTACTCCCAGGTGACGAGGCTCAAGTGGATGCTTGATTTAGTTCGTTTGGAGATAGTGCTAGTCTTGACGCAGGATAGGTGCACGGTTTGCACTGAACATACCACAGGCTCATAAATCAATTTGGACGCACCCTATGGTACTCCTAGGTGACGAGGCTTAAGTGAAAGTTTGATTCAGTCCATTCAAAGATAGTGGTAATCTTGACGCAAGATAGATGCACGGTTTGTGCCGAACATACCACAACCTCAGAAATCATTTTGGATGCACCCGATGGAACTCCAAGGTGAAGTGGGTCATGTGGAATCTCGTTTTCGTTCATTTGAAGACAGTGTTAGTGTCGGCGCAAGATAGATGCACGTTTTATGCCAAACATACCGTAGGCTCGGAAATCGTTTTGGATGCACCCGATGGTACTACAAGGTGACGAGGCTCAAGTGGAAGCTCGATTCAGTCCAATTGGAGATAGTGCTAAATTTGACGCAAGATAGTTGCACGGTTTGCGACAAACGTACCACAGGCTCAAAAATTGTTTTGGATGCACCTGATGGTACTCCTAGGTGATGAGGCTCAAGTGGATGCTTGATTCAGTTTGTTTGGAGATAATGCTAATCTTGACACAAGATAGGTGCACGGTTTCCGCCGAACGTACCACAGGCTCAGCAATCGTTTTGGATGCACCCGATGTTACTCCTAGGTGATGTGGCTCAAGTCGAAGCTCAATTCGGACCATTCAAAGATAGTGCTAGTCTTGACGCAAGAAAGGTGTACGTTTTGTGCCGAACGTACCACAGCCTCAGAAATTGTTTTGGACGCACCCGATGGAACTCCTAGGTGACGTGGGTCATGTGGTATCTTGTTTTGGTCCACTTGGAGATAGTGTTGGTGTCGGTGCAAGATAGGTGCACAGTTTGTGCTAAACATACCGTAGGCTCAGAAATCATTTTGAGGGCACTCGATGGTACTCTTAGGTGATGAGGCTCAAGTGGATGCTTGATTCAGTTCGTTTGGAGATAGTACTAATCTTGACACAAGATTGGTGCACGATTTGCACCGAACGTACCACAGGCTCAGCAATAGTTTTAGACACACCCGATGGTACTCCTCGGTGACGAGGCTCAAGTGGAAGCTTGATTCAGATTTTTCAAAGGTAGTGATAATCTTGATGCAAGATAGGAGCATGGTTTGTGCCGAACGAACCATAGCCTCAGAAATCATTTTGGACGCACCCGATGGAACTCCAAGGTGACGTGGGTCATGTGGAATCTCGTTTTGGTCAATTTGGAGATAGTGTTGGTGTCGGTGCAAGATAGGTGCATGGTTTGTGCTAAACATACCGTTGGCTCAGAAATCGTTTTGGACGCACCCGATAGTACTCCTAGGTGACGAAGCTCAAGTGGATGCTTGATTCAGTTCATTTGATATAGTGCTAATCTTGACGCAAGATAGGTGAATGGTTTGCGCCGAACGTACCACAGGCTCAGAAATCATTTTGGACGCACCTGATGGTACTCCTAGGTGATGAGGCTCAAGTGGTCACTTGATTCAGTTCGTTCGGAGATAGTGCTAATCTTGACACAAGATAGGTGCACGGTTTTCGCTGAACGTACAACAGGCACAGAAATCATTTTGGACACACCCGATGGCACTCCTAGGTGACGAGGTTCAAGTGGAAGCTCGATTCGGACTGTTCAAAGACAGTGCTAATCTAGACGCAAGATAGGTGCACGGTTTGTGCCGAACGTACCACAGCCTTAGAAATCATTTTGGACGCACCCGATGGAACTCCAAGGTAACGTGGGTCATGTGGAATCTCATTTTGGTCCATTTGAAGATAGTGTTGTTGTCCGTGCAAGATAGGTACACGGTTTGTGCTAAACATACCGTAGGCTCAGAAATCGTTTTGGGCGCACCTGATGGTACTCCTAGGTGACGAGGCTCAAGTGGAAGCACGATTCAGACCGATTGGAGATAGTGCTAAACTTGATGCAAGATAGCTGCATGGTTTGCGCAGAACGTACCAAAGGCTCAGAAATTGTTTTGGACGCATCTGATGCTACTCCTTGGGATGAGGCTCAAGTGGATGCTTGATTCCATTTGTTTGGAGATAGTGCTAATCTTGACACAAGATTGGTGTACGATTTGCGCCAAACGTACCACAGGCTTAGCAATAGTTTTGGACGCACTTGATGGTTCTTCTAGGTGACGAGGCTCAAGTGGATGCTTGGTTTAGTTTGTTTGATATAGTGCTAATCTTAACGCAAGATAGGTGCAAGGTTTGCGCCGAACGTACCATAGGCTCAGAAGTCGTTTTGGTCGCACCTGATGGTACTCCTAGGTGACAAGGCTCAAGTGGATGCTTGATTCAGTTCGTTTGGAGATAGTGCTAGTCTTGACGCAGGATAGGTGCACGGTTTGCACTGAACATACCACAGGCTCATAAATCGATTTGGACGCACCCTATGGTACTCCTAGGCGAGAGGCTTAAGTGGAAGCTCGATTCAGTCCATTCAAAGATATTGGTAATCTTGACGCAAGATAGGTGCACGGTTTGTGCCGAACGTACCACAACCTCAGAAATCATTTTGGACGCACCCGATCAAACTCCAAGGTGAAGTTGGTCATGTGGAATCTCATTTTGGTTCATTTGAAGACAATGTTAGTGTCGGCGCAAGATAGGTGCACGGTTTATGTCAAACATACCGTAGGCTCAGAAATCATTTTGGATGCACCTGATGGTACTACAAGGTGATGAGGCTCAAGTGGAAGCTCGATTTTGTCCAATTGGAGATAGTGCTAAACTTGACGCAAGATAGTTGCACGATTTGCGACAAACGTACCATAGGCTCAAAAATTGTTTTGGACGCACCTGATGTGGGTCAAGTGGATGCTTGATTTAGTTCGTTTGGAGATAGTGCTAATCTTGACGCAAGATAGGTGCATGGTTTCCACCGAACGTACCACAGGCTCAACAATCGTTTTGGACGCACCCGATGGTACTCCTAGGTGATGTGGCTCAAGTCGAAGCTCGATTCGGACCGTTCAAAGATAATGCTAATCTTGACGCAAGAAAGGTGCACGTTTTGTGCCGAACGTACCACAGCCTCAGAAATTGTTTTGGACGCACCCGATGGATCTCCAAGGTGACGTGGGTCATGTGGAATCTTATTTTGGTTCACTTGGAGATAGTGTTGGTGTCGGTGCAAGATAGGTGCACGATTTGTGCTAAACGTAGGCTCAGAAATCATTTTGAGGGCACTTGATGGTACTCTTAGGTGATGAGGCTCAAGTGGAAGCTAGATTCAGTCTGATTGGAGATAGTGCTAAACTTCATGCAAGATAGATGCACGGTTTGCGCCGAACGTACCACAGACACAGAAATTGTTTTGGACGCACCTAATGCTACTCCTTGGTGACGAGGCTCAAGTGGATGCTTGATTCAGTTTGTTTGGAGATAGTGCTAATCTTGACGCAAGATTGGTGCATGATTTGCACCGAACGTACCACAGACTCAGTAATAGTTTTAGGCACACCCGATGGTACTCCCTAGTGACGAGGCTCAAGTGGAAGCTTGATTCAGGCTGTTCAAATATAGTGCTAATCTTGATGCAAGATAGGAGCATGGTTTGTGCCGAACGAACCACAGCCTCATAAATCATTTTGGACGCACCCGATGGAACTCCAAGGTGACGTGGGTCATGTGGAATCTCGTTTTGGTCAATTTGGAGATAGTGTTGGTGTTAGTGCAAGATAGGTGCATGGTTTGTGCTAAACATACCGTAGGCTCAGAAATCGTTTTGGACGCACCCGATAGTACTCCTAGGTGACGAAGCACAAGTGGATGCTTGATTCAATTCATTCGATATAGTGCTAATCTTGACGCAAGATAGGTGAATGGTTTGTGTCGAACGTACCATAGGCTTAAAAATCGTTTTGGACGCACCTGATGGTACTCCTTGGTGATGTGGCTCAAGTGGTCACTTGGTTCAGTTCGTTTGGAGATAGTGCTAATCTTGACGCAAGATAGGTGCACGGTTTGCGCTGAACGTACAACAGGCTCAGAAATCATTTTGGACACACCCGATGGCACTCCTAGGTGACAAGGCTCAAGTGGAAGCTCGATTCGGACTGTTCAAAGATAGTGCTAATCTTGACGCAAGATAGGTGCACGGTTTGTGCCGAATGTACCACAGCCTCAAAAATCATTTTGGACGCACCCGATGGAACTACAAGGTGACGTGGGTCATGTGGAATCTCATTTTGGTCCCTTTGAAGATAGTGTTGTTGTCAGTGCAAGATAGGTACATGGTTTGTGCTAAACATACCGTAGGCTCAGAAATCGTTTTGGGCGCACCTGATGGTACTGCTAGGTGACGTGGGTCATGTGGAATCTTGTTTTGGTCTACTTGGAGATAGTGTTGGTGTCGGTGCAAGATAGCAAGGTTTGTGCTAAACATACTGTAGGCTCAGAAATCGTTTTGGACGCACCCGATAGTACTCCTAGGTGACGAATCTCAAGTGGATGCTTGACTCAGTTTATTTTATATAGTGCTAATCTTGACGCAAGATAGGTGCATGGTTTTGCGCTGAACGTACAACAGGCTCAGAAATCATTTTGGACACACCCGATGGCACTCCTAGGTGACGAGGCTCAAGTGGAACCTCGGTTCGGACTGTTCAAAGACAGTGCTAATCTTGACGCAAGATAGGTGCACGGTTTGTGCCGAACGTACCACAGCCTCAGAAAATCATTTTGGACGCACCCGATGGAACTCCAAGGTGACGTGGGTCATGTGGAATCTCATTTTGGTCCATTTGAAGATAGTGTTGTTGTCGATGCAAGATAGGTACACGGTTTGTGCTAAACATACCGTAGGCTCAGAAATCATTATGGGCGCACCTGATGGTACTCCTAGGTGACGAGGCTCAAGTGGAAGCACGATTCAGTCCGATTGGAGATAGTGCTAAACTTGATGCAAGATAGCTGCACGGTTTGCGCAGAACATACCACAGGCTCAGAAATTGTTTTGGACGCACCTAATGCTACTCCTTGGTGATGAGGCTCAAGTGGATGCTTGATTCATTTTTGTTTGGAGATAGTGCTAATCTTCATGGAAGATTGGTGCATGATTTGCGCCAAACGTACCACAGGCTCAGCAATAGTTTTGGACGCACTTGATGGTTCTCCTAGGTGACGAGGCTCAAGTGGATGCTTGGTTCAGTTTGTTTGATATAGTGCTAATCTTGACGCAAGATAGGTGCAAGGTTTGCGCTAAACGTACCACAGGCTCAGAAATCGTTTTGGTCGCACTTGATGGTACTCCTAGGTGATGAGGCTCAAGTGGAAGCTCGATTCGGACTGTTCAAAGACAGTGCTAATCTTGACGCAAGATAGGTGCACGGTTTGTGCTGAATGTACCACAGCCTCAGAAATCATTTTGGACGCACCCGACGAAACTCTAAGGTGACGTGGGTCATGTGGAATTTCATTTTGGTCCCTTTGAAGATAGTGTTGTTGTAAGTGCAAGATAGGTACACGGTTTGTGCTAAACATACCATAGGCTCAGAAATCGTTTTGGGCGCACCTGATTGTACTGCTAGGTGACGTGGATCATGTGGAATCTTATTTTGGTCCACTTGGAGATAGTGTTGCTGTCAGCACAAGATAGGTGCATGGTTTGTGCTAAACATACCGTAGGCTCAGAAATCGTTTTGGACGCACTTGATAGTACTCCTAGGTGACGAATCTCAAGTGGATGCTTGACTCAGTTCATTTTATATAGTGCTAATCTTGATGCAAGATAGGTGAATGGTTTGCGCCGAATATACCACAGGCTCAGAAATCATTTTGGACGCACCTGATGGTACTCCTAGGTGATGTGGCTCAAGTGGTCACTTGATTCAGTTCGTTTGGAGATAGTGCTAATCTTGACGCAAGATAGGTGCACGGTTTGCGCTGAACGTACAACAGGCTCAGAAATCATTTTGGACACAACCGATGGCACTCCTAGGTGACGAGACTCAAGTGGAACCTCGGTTCGGACTGTTCAAAGACAGTGCTAATCTTGACGCAAGATAGGTGCACGGTTTGTGCCGAACGTACCACAGCCTCAGAAAATCATTTTGGACACACCCGATGGAACTTCAAGGTGACGTGGGTCATGTGGAATCTCATTTTGGTCCATTTGAAGATAGTGTTGTTGTCGATGCAAGATAGGTACACGGTTTGTGCTAAACATACCGTAGGCTCAGAAATCATTATGGGCACACCTGATGGTACTCCTAGGTGACGAGGCTCAAGTGGAAGCACGATTTAGTCTGATTGGAGATAGTGCTAAACTTGATGCAAGATAGCTGCACGGTTTGCGCAGAACATACCACAGGCTCAGAAATTGTTTTGGACGCACCTGATGCTACTCCTTGGTGACGAGGCTCAAGTGGATGCTTGATTCATTTTTGTTTGGAGATAGTGCTAATCTTCATGGAAGATTGGTGCATGATTTGCGCCAAACGTACCACAGGCTCAGCAATAGTTTTGGACGCACTTGATGGTTCTCCAAGGTGACTGGCTCAAGTGGATGCTTGGTTCAGTTTGTTTGATATAGTGCTAATCTTGACGCAAGATAGGTGCAAGGTTTGCGCTAAACGTACCACAGGCTCAGAAATCGTTTTGGTCGCACTTGATGGTACTCCTAGGTGACGAGGCTCAAGTGGATGCTTGATTCAGTTCATTTGGAGATAGTGCAAGTCTTGACACAGGATAGGTGCATGGTTAGCACTAAACATACCACAGGCTCATAAATCAATTTGGACGCACCCTATGGTACTCCTAGGCGACGAGGCTTAAGTGGAAGCTCGATTCAGTCCATTCAAAGATAGTGATAATCTTGACGCAAGATAGGGGCACGGTTTGTGCCGAATGTACCACAACCTCAGAAATCATTTGGGATGCACCCGATGGAACTCCAAGGTGAAGTGGGTCATGTGGAATCTTGTTTTGCTTCATTTGAAGACAGTGTTAGTGTCGACGCAAGATAGGTGCACGGTTTATGCCAAACATACCGTAGGCTCAGAAATCATTTTGGATACAGCCGATGGTACTACAGGGTGACGAGGCTCAAGTGGAAGCTCGATTCAGTCCAATTGGAGATAGTGCTAAACTTGACGCAAGATAGTTGCACGGTTTGTGACAAACGTACCACAGGCTCAAAAATTGTTTTGGACGCACCTGATGGTACTCCTAAGTGATGAGGCTCAAGTGGATGCTTGGTTCAGTTCGTTTGGAGATAGTGCTAATCTTGACACAAGATAGGTGCACGGTTTCCGCCGAACGTACCACAAGCTAAGCAATCGTTTTGGACGCACCCGATGGTACTCCTAGGTGATGTGGCTCAAGTCAAAGCTCGATTCGGACCGTTCAAAGATAATGCTAATCTTGACGCAAGAAAGGTGCACGTTTTGTGCCGAAAGTACCACAACCTTAGAAATTGTTTTGGACGCACCTGATGAAATTCCAAGGTGACGTGGGTCATGTGGAATCTTGTTTTGGTCCACTTGGAGATAGTGTTGGTGTCGGTGCAAGATAGGTGCATGGTTTGTGCTAAACATACCGTAGGCTCAGAAATCATTTTGAGGGCACTCGATGGTACTCTTAGGTGATGAGGCTCAAGTGGAAGCTCAAATTCAGTCCGATTGGAGATAGTGCTAAACTTGATGCAAGATAGTTGCACGGTTTGCGTTGAACGTACCACAGGCTTAGAAATTGTTTTGGACGCACCTGATGCTATTCCTTGGTGACTAGGCTCAAGTGGATGCTTGATTCAGTTCGTTTGGACATAATGCTAATCTTGACGCAAGATTGGTGCACGATTTGCACCGAACGTACCACAGGCTCAGCAATAGTTTTAGACACACCCGATGGTACACCTCGGTGACGAGGCTCAAGTGAAAGCTTGATTCAGACTGTTCAAAGATAGTGCTAATCTCGATGCAAGATAGGAGCACGGTTTGTGCCGAACGTACCACAGCCTCAGAAATCATTTTGGACGCACCCGATGGAACTCCAAGGTGATGTGGGTCATGTGGAATATCATTTTGGTCAATTTAGAGATAGTGTTGTTGTCGGTGCAAGATAGCTGCATGGTTTGTGCTAAACATACCGTAGGCTCAGAAATCATTTTGGGCGGACCTGATGGTACTCCTAGGTGACGAGGCTCAAGTGGAAGCACGATTCAGTCCGATTAGAGATAGTGCTAAACTTAATGCAAGATAGCTGCATGGTTTGCGCAGAACATACCATAGGCTCAGAAATTGTTTTGGACGCACCTGATGCTACTCCTTGGTGACAAGGCTCAAGTGGTTGCTTGATTCAATTTGTTTGGAGATAGTGATAATCTTAACGTAAGATTGGTGCACGATTTGCACCGAACGTACCACAGGCTCAGTAATAGCTCTGGATGCACTTGATAGTACTTCTAGGTGACGAGGCTCAAGTGGATGCTTGGTTCAGTTCGTTTAAGAGATAGTGCTAGATTTGACGCAAGATAGGTATACAGTTTGCACCGAACATATATCGATTTGGACGCACCCTATGGTACTCCTAGGCGACGAGGCTTAAGTGGAAGCTCGATTCAGTCCATTCGAAGATAGTGGTAATCTTGACGCAAGATAGGTGCACAGTTTGTGCCGAACGTACCACAGCCTCAGAAAACATTTTGGACGCACCCAGTGGAACTACAAGGGGAAGTGGGTCATATGGAATCTCGTCTTGGTTCATTTGAAGACAGTGTTAGTGTCGGCGCAAGATAGGTGCACAGTTTATGCCAAACATACCGTAGGCTCAGAAATCATTTTGGATGCACCCGATGGTACTACAAGCTGACGAGGCTCAAGTGGAAGCTCGATTTAGTCCGATGGGAGATAGTGCTAAACTTGAAGCAAGATAGTTGCACGGTTTGCGACAAACGTACCACAGGGCACATGCTCAAAAATTGTTTTGGACGCACCTGATGGTACTTCTAGGTGATGAGGCTCAAGTGGATGCTTGATTTAGTTCGTTTGGAGATATTGCTAATCTTGTTGCAAGATAGGTGCACGGTTTGCGCTGAACGTACAACAGGCTCAGAAATCATTTTGGACACACCACAGGCTCAGCAATCATTTTGGACGCACCCGATGGTACTCCTAGGTGACGAGGCTCAAGTCGAAGCTCAATTCGGACCATTCAAAGATAGTGCTAATCTTGACGCAAGATAGGTGCACGTTTTATGCCGAACATACCACAGCCTCATAAAATTGTTTTGGATGCAGCCAATGGAACTCCAATGTGAAGTGGGTCATGTGGAATCTCATTTTGGTTCATTTGAAGACAGTGTTGGGGTCGCGCAAGATAGGTGCACGGTTTGTGCTAAACATACCGTAGGCTCAGAAATCGTTTGGGACACACCCGATTGTACTCCTAGGTGACGAGCTCAAGTGGATGCTTGACTCAGTTCATTTTATATAGTGCTAATCTTGATGCAAGATAGGTGAATGGTTTGCGCTGAACGTACCACTAGCACAGAAATCATTTTGGACGCACACGATGGTACTCCTAGAAGACGAGGCTTAAGTGGAAGGTCAATGCAGTCCGTTCGAAGATAGTGCTAATCTTGACTCAAGATAGGTGCACGATTTGTGCCGAACGTAGCACAGCCTCAGAAAATCATTTTGGACGCACCCGATGGAAGTCTAAGGTGACGTGGGTCATGTGGAATCTCGTTTTGGTCCATTTGGAGATAGTGCTGGTATCGGTTCAAGATAGGTGCAGGTTTGTGCTAAACATACCATAGGCTCAGAAATCGTTCTGGACTCACCCGATAGTACTCCTAGGTGACGAAGCTAAAGTGGATGCTTGATTCAGTTCATTTGATATAGTGCTAATCTTGACGCAAGACAGGTGCAAAGTTTGCGCCGAACGTACCACAGGCTCAGAAAACATTTTGTACGCACCTAATAGTACTCCTAGGTGACGAGGCTCAAGTGGACACTTGATTCAGTTCGTTTGGAGATAGTGTTAATCTTGACGCAAGATAGGTGCACGGTTTGCGCCGAACGTACCACAGGCTCACCAATCATTTTGGACGCACCCGATGGTACTCCTAGGTGACGAGGCTCAAGTGGAAGCTCGATTTGGCCCGTTCAAAGATAGTGCTAATCTTGACGCAAGATAGGTGCATCGTTTGTGCCGAACATACCATAGCCTCAGAAATCATTTAGGACGCACCCGATGGAACTCCAAGGTGACGTGGGTCATGTGGCATCTCATTTTGGTCCATTTGAAGATAGTGTTGTTGTTGGTGCAAGATAGGTGCACGGTTTGTGCTAAACATACCGTAGGCTCAGAAATCATTTTGGGCGCACCCGATGGTACTCCAAGGTGACGAGGCTTAAGTGGAAGCACAATTCAGTCCGATTGGAGATAGTGCTAAACTTGATGCAAGATAGCTGCACGGTTTTGCGCTGAACATACCATATGCTCAGAAATTATTTTGGACGCACCTGATGCTACTCCTTGGTGACGAGGGTCAAGTGGATGCTTGATTCAGATCGTTTGGAGATAGTGCTAATCTTGACGCAAGATTGGTGCACGATTTGCGCCGAACGTACCATAGGCTCAGCAATAGTTTTGGACGCACCTGATGGTACACCTAGGTGACGAGGCTCAAGTGGATGCTTGATTCAGTTCGTTTGGAGATAGTGCTAATCTTGACGCAACATAGTTGCACGGTTTGCGTCGAACGTACCAAAGGCTCAGAATTCGATTTGGATGCACCCGATGGTACTCCTATGCGACGGGCTCAAGTGGAAGCTCGATCTAGACCGTTCAAAGATATAGCTAATCCGGACGCAAGATAGCTGTACGGTTTGTGCCGAATGTACCACAGCCCAAGAAATCATTTTGGACGCACCCGATGGAACTCCAAAGTTACATGGGTCATGTAGAATCTCGTTTTGGTCCATTTGAAGACAGTGTTGGTGTCGGCGCAAGATAGGTGCACGGTTTACGCTAAACATACCGTAGGCTCAGAAATCATTTTGGATGCACCCGATGGTACTCCTAGGTGATGAGGCTCAAGTGGAAGCTCAATTTAGTCCGATTGGAAATAGTGCTGAACTTGACGCAAGATAGGTGCACGGTTTACGCTAAACATACCGTAGGCTCAGAAATCATTTTGGATGCACTTGATGGTACTCCTAGGTGTTGAGGCTCAAGTGGATGCTTGATTCTGTTTGTTTGGAGATAGTGCTAATCTTGACGCAGATAGGTGCACGGTTTGCGCCGAATGTACCACAGGCTCAGAAATCGATTTTGGATACACCCGATGGTACTCCTAGGTGACGAGGCTCAAGTGGAAGCTCGATCCAGACCGTTCAAAAATATTGCTAAACTTGACGCAAGATAGGTGCACAGTTTGTGCCGAACGTACCATAGCCTCAGAAATCATTTTGGATGCACTCGATGGAACTCCAAGGTGACGTGGGTCATGTGGAATCTTATATTGGTCCATTTGGAGATAGTGCTGGTGTCGGTTCAAGATATGTGCAGGTTTGTGCTAAACATACCATAGGCTCAGAAATCATTTTGGACGCACTCGATAGTACTCCTAGGTGACGAGGCTCAAGTCGAAGCTCAATTCGGACCATTCAAAGATAGTGCTAATCTTGACGCAAGATAGGTGCACGTTTTATGCCGAACATACCACAGCCTCATAAAATTGTTTTGGATGCAGCCAATGGAACTCCAATGTGAAGTGGGTCATGTGGAATCTCATTTTGGTTCATTTGAAGACAGTGTTGGGGTCGCGCAAGATAGGTGCACGGTTTGTGCTAAACATACCGTAGGCTCAGAAATCGTTTGGGACACACCCGATTGTACTCCTAGGTGACGAGCTCAAGTGGATGCTTGACTCAGTTCATTTTATATAGTGCTAATCTTGATGCAAGATAGGTGAATGGTTTGCGCTGAACGTACCACTAGCACAGAAATCATTTTGGACGCACACGATGGTACTCCTAGGAGACGAGGCTTAAGTGGAAGGTCAATGCAGTCCGTTCGAAGATAGTGCTAATCTTGACTCAAGATAGGTGCACGATTTGTGCCGAACGTAGCACAGCCTCAGAAAATCATTTTGGACGCACCCGATGGAAGTCTAAGGTGACGTGGGTCATGTGGAATCTCGTTTTGGTCCATTTGGAGATAGTGCTGGTATCGGTTCAAGATAGGTGCAGGTTTGTGCTAAACATACCATAGGCTCAGAAATCGTTCTGGACTCACCCGATAGTACTCCTAGGTGACGAAGCTAAAGTGGATGCTTGATTCAGTTCATTTGATATAGTGCTAATCTTGACGCAAGACAGGTGCAAAGTTTGCGCCGAACGTACCACAGGCTCAGAAAACATTTTGTACGCACCTAATAGTACTCCTAGGTGACGAGGCTCAAGTGGACACTTGATTCAGTTCGTTTGGAGATAGTGTTAATCTTGACGCAAGATAGGTGCACGGTTTGCGCCGAACGTACCACAGGCTCACCAATCATTTTGGACGCACCCGATGGTACTCCTAGGTGACGAGGCTCAAGTGGAAGCTCGATTTGGCCCGTTCAAAGATAGTGCTAATCTTGACGCAAGATAGGTGCATCGTTTGTGCCGAACATACCATAGCCTCAGAAATCATTTAGGACGCACCCGATGGAACTCCAAGGTGACGTGGGTCATGTGGCATCTCATTTTGGTCCATTTGAAGATAGTGTTGTTGTTGGTGCAAGATAGGTGCACGGTTTGTGCTAAACATACCGTAGGCTCAGAAATCATTTTGGGCGCACCCGATGGTACTCCAAGGTGACGAGGCTTAAGTGGAAGCACAATTCAGTCCGATTGGAGATAGTGCTAAACTTGATGCAAGATAGCTGCACGGTTTTGCGCTGAACATACCATATGCTCAGAAATTATTTTGGACGCACCTGATGCTACTCCTTGGTGACGAGGGTCAAGTGGATGCTTGATTCAGATCGTTTGGAGATAGTGCTAATCTTGACGCAAGATTGGTGCACGATTTGCGCCGAACGTACCATAGGCTCAGCAATAGTTTTGGACGCACCTGATGGTACACCTAGGTGACGAGGCTCAAGTGGATGCTTGATTCAGTTCGTTTGGAGATAGTGCTAATCTTGACGCAACATAGTTGCACGGTTTGCGTCGAACGTACCAAAGGCTCAGAATTCGATTTGGATGCACCCGATGGTACTCCTATGCGACGGGCTCAAGTGGAAGCTCGATCTAGACCGTTCAAAGATATAGCTAATCCGGACGCAAGATAGCTGTACGGTTTGTGCCGAATGTACCACAGCCCAAGAAATCATTTTGGACGCACCCGATGGAACTCCAAAGTTACATGGGTCATGTAGAATCTCGTTTTGGTCCATTTGAAGACAGTGTTGGTGTCGGCGCAAGATAGGTGCACGGTTTACGCTAAACATACCGTAGGCTCAGAAATCATTTTGGATGCACCCGATGGTACTCCTAGGTGATGAGGCTCAAGTGGAAGCTCAATTTAGTCCGATTGGAAATAGTGCTGAACTTGACGCAAGATAGGTGCACGGTTTACGCTAAACATACCGTAGGCTCAGAAATCATTTTGGATGCACTTGATGGTACTCCTAGGTGTTGAGGCTCAAGTGGATGCTTGATTCTGTTTGTTTGGAGATAGTGCTAATCTTGACGCAGATAGGTGCACGGTTTGCGCCGAATGTACCACAGGCTCAGAAATCGATTTTGGATACACCCGATGGTACTCCTAGGTGACGAGGCTCAAGTGGAAGCTCGATCCAGACCGTTCAAAAATATTGCTAAACTTGACGCAAGATAGGTGCACAGTTTGTGCCGAACGTACCATAGCCTCAGAAATCATTTTGGATGCACTCGATGGAACTCCAAGGTGACGTGGGTCATGTGGAATCTTATATTGGTCCATTTGGAGATAGTGCTGGTGTCGGTTCAAGATATGTGCAGGTTTGTGCTAAACATACCATAGGCTCAGAAATCATTTTGGACGCACTCGATAGTACTCCTAGGTGACGAAGCTCAAGTGGATGCTTGACTCAGTTCATTTGATATAGTGCTAATCTTGATGCAAGATAGGTGCAAGGTTTGCGCCGAGCGTACCATAGGATCAGAAATCGTTTTGGTCACACCTGATGGTACTCCTAGGTGACGAGGCTCAAGTGGATGCTTGATTCGGTTCGTTTAGAGATAGTGCTAGTCTTGATGCAAGATAGGTGCATGGTTTGCACCGAACATACCATAGGCTCATAAAATGATTTGGACGCACCCTATGGTACACCTAGGCGATGAGGCTTAAGTGGAAGCTCGATTCAGTCCATTCAGATATAATGGTAATCTTGACGCAAGATAGGTGCACGGTTTGTGGCGAAAGTACCACAGCCTCAGAAATCATTTTGGAGGCACCCGATGGACTTCCATGGTGAAGTGGGTCATGTGGAATCTCGTTTTGGTCCACTAGGAGATAGTGTTGGTGTCGGTGCAAGATAGGTGCACAGTTTGTGCTAAACATACCGTTGGTTCAGAAATTGTTTTCGACGCACCCGATAGTACTCCTAGGTGACGAAGCTCAAGTGGATGCTTGACTCAGTTCATTTGATATAGTGCTAATCTTGACGCAAGATAGGTGCAAGGTTTGCATCAAACGTACTACAGACTCATAAATGGTTTTGGTCACACCTGATGGTACTCCTATGTGACGAGGCTCAAGTGGATGCTTAATTCAGTTCGTTTGGAGATAGTGCTGTCTTGACGCAAGATAGGTGCACGGTTTGCACTGAACATACCACAGGTTCCTAAATCAATTTGGATGCACCCTATGGTACTCCTAGGCGACGAGGCTTAACTAGAAGCTCGATTCTGTCCTTTCGAAGATAGTGGTAACCTTGATGCAAGATAGGTGCACGGTTTGTGCCGAACGTACCATAGCCTTATAAATAATTTTGGATGCACCCGATGGAACTTCAAGGTGACATGGGTCATGTGGAATCTCATTTTGGTCCATTTGGAGATAGTGCTGGTTTCGGTTCAAGACAGGTGCAGGTTTGTGCTAAACATACCGTAGGCTCAGAAATCATTTTTGACGCACCCGATAGTACTCCTAATTGACGAGGCTTAAGTGAATGCATGATTTAGTTCATTTGATATAGTGCTAATCTTGACGCAAGATAGTTGCACGATTTGCGTAGAACGTACCATAGACTCAGAAATCATTTTGGACGCACCTGATGGTACTCCTAAGTGATGAGGCTCAAGTGGATGCTTGATTCAGTTCGTTTGGAGATAGTGCTAATCTTGACGCAGATAGGTGCACGGTTTGCGCCGAATGTACCACAGGCTCATAAATCGATTTGGACGCACCCAATGGTACTCCTAGGTGACAAGGCTCAAGTGGAAGCACGATCCACACCGTTCAAAAATATTGCTAAACTTGAGCAAGATAGGTGCACGATTTGTGCCGAGCATACCATAGCCTCAGAAATCATTTTGGACGCACCCGATGGAACTCCAAGGTGACGTGGGTCATGTGGAATCTTATATTGGTCCATTTGGAGATAGTGCTAGTGTCGATTCAAGATATGTGCAGGTTTGTGCTAAACATACATAGGCTCAGAAATCGTTTTGGACGCACCCGATAGTACTCCTAGGTGACGAAGCTCAAGTGGATGCTTGACTCATTTCATTTGATATAGTGCTAATCTTGACGCAAGATAGGTGCAAGGTTTGCACCGAGCGTACCACAGGATCAGAAACCGTTTTGGTCACATCTGATGGTACTCCTAGGTGACGAGGCTCAAGTGGATGCTTGATTCGGTTCGTTTAGAGATAGTGCTAGTCTTGACGCAAGATAGGTGCATGGTTTGCACCGAACATACCACAGGCTCATAAATCGATTTGGACGCACCCTATGGAAACTCGATTTAGTCCATTCGAAGATAATGGTAATCTTGACGGAAGATAGGTGCATGGTTTGTGGCGAAAGTACCACAGCCTTAGAAATCATTTTGGAGGCACCCGATGGACCTCCACGGTGAAGTGGGTCATGTGGAATCTCGTTTTGGTCCACTAGGAGATAGTGTTGGTGTCGGTGCAAGATAGGTGCACGGTTTGTGCTAAACATGTCGTAGGTTCAGAAATCGTTTTGGACGCACCCGATAGTACTCCTAGGTGACGAAGCTCAAGTGGATGCTTGACTCAGTTCATTTGATATAGTGCTAATCTTGACGCAAGATAGGTGCAAGGTTTGCGTTGAATGTACTACAGGCTCATAAATGGTTTTGGTCACACCTGATGGTACTCCTATGTGACGAGGCTCAAGTGGATGCTTGATTTAGTTCGTTTGGAGATAGTGCTAGTCTTGGCGCATGATAGGTGCACGGTTTGCACCGAACATACCATAGGTTCCTAAATCAATTTGGACGCAACCTATGGTACTCCTAGGCGACGAGGCTTAAGTGGAAGCTCGATTCAGTCCATTCGAAGATAGTGGTAACCTTGATGCAAGATAGGTGCACGGTTTGTGCCGAACATACCATAGCCTCAGAAATCATTTTGGATGCACCCGATGGAACTTTAAGGTGACATGGGTCATGTGGAATCTCATTTTGGTCCATTTGGAGATAGTGCTGGTGTCGGTTCAAGACAGGTGCAGATTTGTGCTAAACATACCATAGGCTCAGAAATCATTTTCGACACACCCGATAGTACTCCTAAGTAACGAAGCTCAAGTGGATGCATGATTCAGTTCATTTGATATAGTGCTAATCTTGATGCAATATAGATGCAAGGTTTGTGCCAAACGTACCACAGACTCCAAAATCATTTTGGACGCACCTGATGGTACTCCTAGGTGATGAGGCTCAAGTGGATGCTTGATTCAGTTCGTTTGGAGATAGTGCTAATCTTGACACAGATAGGTGCACGGTTTGCGCCGAATGTATCACAAGCTCAGAAGTCGATTTGGACGCACCCGATGGTACTCCTAGTTGACGAGGCTCAAGTGGAAGCTTGATCTAGACCGTTCAAAAATATTGCTAAACTTGAAGCAAGATAGGTGCATGGTTTGTGCCAAATGTACCACAACCTCAGAAATCATTTTGGACGCATCCAATGGAACTCCAAGGTGACGTGGGTCAAGTGGAATCTTATATTGGTCCTTTTGGAGATAGTGCTGATGTCGGTTCAAGATATGTGCAGGTTTGTGCTAAACATACCATAGGCTCAAAAATCGTTTTGGATGCACCCGATAGTACTCCTAGGTGACGAAGCTCAAGTAGATGCTTGACTCAGTTCATTTGATATAGTGCTAATCTTGATGCAAGATAGGTGCAAGGTTTGCGCCGAACGTACCACAGGATCAGAAATCATTTTGGTCACACCTAATGGTACTCCTAGGTGACGAGGCTCAAGTGGATGCTTGATTCGGTTCGTTTAGAGATAGTGCTAGTCTTGACACAAGATAGGTGCATGGTTTGCACCAAACATACCACAGGCTCATCAATCGATTTGGATGCACCCTATGGTACACCTAGGCGACGAGGCTTAAGTGGAAGCTCGATTCAGTCCATTCGAAGATAAATGGGAAACTTGACGCAAGATAGGTGCATAGTTTGTAGCGAAAGTACCACAGCCTTAGAAATCATTTTGGAGGCACCCGATCGACCTCCACGGTGAAGTGGGTCATGTGTAATCTCGTTTTGGTCCACTAGGAGATAGTGTTGGTGTCGGTGCAAGATAGGTGCACGGTTTGTGCTAAACATACCGTAGGTTCAGAAATCATTTTGGACGCACCTGATAGTACTCCTTGGTGACGAAGCTCAAGTGGATGCTTGACTCAGTTCATTTGATATAGTGCTAATCTTGACGCAAGATAGGTGCAAGGTTTGCGCCGAACATACTACAGGCTCAGAAATGGTTTCGGTCACACCTGATGGTACTCCTATGTGACGAGGCTCAAGTGGATGCTTGATTCAGTTCGTTTGGAGATAGTGCTAGTCTTGACGCAAGATAGGTGCACGGTTTGCACCGAACATACCACAGGTTCCTAAATCAATTTGGATGCACCCTATGGTACTCCTAGGCGACGAGGCCTAAGTGGAAGCTCGATTTAGTCCATTCGAAGATAGTGGTAACCTTGACGCAAGATAGTTGCACGATTTGCGTCGAACATTCCATAGACTCAGAAATCATTTTGGATGCACCTGATGGTACTCCTAGGTGTTGAGGCTCAAGTGGATGCTTGATTCAGTTCGTTTGGAGATAGTGCTAATCTTGACGCAGATAGGTGCACGGTTTGCGCCGAATGTACCACAGGCTCAGAAATCGATTTGGACTCACCCGATGGTACTCCTAGGTGACGAGGCTCAAGTGCAAGCTCGATCTAGACCGTTCAAAAATATTGCTAAACTTGACGCAAGATAGGTGCACGGTTTATGCCGAACGTACCACGACCTCAGAAATCATTTTGGACGCACCTGATGGAACTCCAAGGTGACGTGGGTCATGTGGAATCTTATATTGGTCCATTTGGAGATAGTGCTAGTGTCGGTTCAAGATATGTGCAGGTTTGTGCTAAACATACCATAGGCTCAGAAATTATTTTGGACGCACCCGATAGTACTCCTAGGTGACGAAGCTCAAGTGGATGCTTGACTCAGTTCATTTGATATAGTGCTAATCTTGATGCAAGATAGGTGCAAGGTTTGCGCCGAGCGTACCACAGGATCAGAAATCGTTTTGGTCACATCTGATGGTACTCCTAGGTGACGAGGCTCAACTGGATGCTTGATTCGGTTCGTTTAGAGATAGTGCTAGTCTTGACGCAAGATAGATGTATGGTTTGCACCGAACATACCATAGGCTCATAAATCGATTTGGATGCACGCTATGGTACTCCTAGGCGACGAGGCTTAAGTGGAAGCTCGATTCAGTCCATTCGAAGATAGTGGTAATCTTTACGCAAGATAGGTGCACAGTTTGTGGTGAAAGTACCACAGCCTCAGAAATCATTTTGGAGGCACCCGATGGACCTCCACGGTGAAGTGGGTCATGTGGAATCTCGTTTTGGTCCACTAGGAGATAGTGTTGGTGTCGGTGCAAGATAGGTGCACGATTTGTGCTAAACATACCGTAGGTTCAAAAATCGTTTTGGACACACCCGATAGTACTCCTAGGTGACGAAGCTCAAGTGGATGCTTGACTCAGTTCATTTGATATAGTGCTAATCTTGATGCAAGATAGGTGCAAGGTTTGCGTCAAACGTACTACAGACTCAGAAATGGTTTTGGTCACACCTGATGGTACTCCTATGTGATGAGGCTCAAGTGGATGCTTGATTCAGTTCATTTGGAGATAGTGCTAGTCTTGACGCAAGATAGGTGCACGGATTGCACCGAACATACCACAGGTTCCTAAATCAATTTGGACGCACCCTATGGTACTCCTAGGCAATGAGGCTTAAGTGGAAGCTCGATTCAGTCTATTCGAAGATAGTGGTAACCTTGATGCAAGATAGGTGCACGGTTTGTGCCGAACGTACCACAGCCTCAGAAATAATTTTGGATGCACCCGATGGAACTTCAAGGTGACATGGGTCATGTGGAATCTCATTTTGGTCTATTTGGAGATAGTGCTAGTGTCAGTTCAAGACAGGTGCAGGTTTGTGCTAAACATACCGTAGGCTCAGAAATCATTTTCGACGCACCCGATAGTACTCCTAAGTGACGAGGCTCAAGTGGATGCATGATTCAGTTCATTTGATATAGTGCTAATCTTGACGAAAGATGGTTGCACGATTTGCGCCGAATGTACCATAGACTCAGAAATCATTTTGGACACACCTGATGGTACTCCTAGGTGTTGAGGCTCAAGTGGATGCTTGATTCAGTTTGTTTGGAGATAGTGCTAATCTTGACGCAGATAGGTGCACGGTTTGCGCCGAATGTACCACAGGCTCAGAAATCGATTTGGACTCACCCGATGGTACTCCTAGGTGACGAGGCTCCAGTGCAAGCTCGATCTAGACCGTTCAAAAATATTGCTAAACTCGACGCAAGATAGGTGCACGGTTTATGCCGAACGTACCACAACCTCAGAAATCATTTTGGACGCACTTGATGGAACTCCAAGGTGACGTGGGTCATGTGGAATCTTATATTGGTCCATTTGGAGATAGTGCTAGTGTCGGTTCAAGATATGTGCAGGTTTGTGCTAAACATACCATAGGCTCAGAAATCATTTTGGACGCACCCGATAGGACTCCTAGGTGACGAAGCTCAAGTGGATGCTTGACTCAGTTCATTTGATATAGTGCTAATCTTGATGCAAGATAGGTGCAAGGTTTGCGCCGAGCGTACCACAGGATCAGAAATCGTTTTGGTCACATCTGATGGTACTCCTAGGTGACGAGGCTCAACTGGGTGCTTGATTCGGTTCGTTTAGAGATAGTGCTAGTCTTGACGCAAGATAGGTGTATGGTTTGCACCGAACATACCATAGGCTCATAAATCGATTTGGACGCACGCTATGGTACTCCTAGGCGATGAGGCTTAAGTGGAAGCTCGATTCAGTCCATTCGAAGATAGTGGTAATCTTTACGCAAGATAGGTGCACAGTTTGTGGTGAAAGTACCACAGCCTCAGAAATCATTTTGGAGGCATCCGATGGACCTCCACGGTGAAGTGGGTCATATGGAATCTCGTTTTGGTCCACTAGGAGATAGTGTTGGTGTCGGTGTAAAATAGGTGCACGATTTGTGCTAAACATACCGTAGCTTCAAAAATCGTTTTGGACGCACCCGATAGTACTCCTAGGTGACGAAGCTCAAGTGGATGCTTGACTCAGTTCATTTGATATAGTGCTAATCTTGACGCAATATAGGTACAAGGTTTGTGTCGAACGTACTACAGGCTCAGAAATGGTTTTGGTCACACCTGATGGTACTCCTATGTGATGAGGCTCAAGTGGATGCTTGATTCAGTTCGTTTGGAGATAGTGCTAGTCTTGACGCAAGATAGGTGCACGGATTACACCGAACATACCACAGGTTCTTAAATCAATTTGGACGCACCCTATGGTACTCCTAGGCAACGAGGCTTAAGTGGAAGCTCGATTCAGTCTATTCGAAGATAGTGGTAACCTTGATGCAAGATAGGTGCACGGTTTGTGCCGAACGTACCACAGCCTCAAAAATCATTTTGGATGCACCCGATAGAACTTCAAGGTGGCATGGGTCATGTGGAATCTCATTTTGGTCCATTTGGAGATAGTGCTAGTGTCAGTTCAAGACAGGTGCAGGTTTGTGCTAAACATACCGTAGGCTCAGAAATCATTTTCGACGCACCCGATAGTACTCCTAAGTGACGAGGCTCAAGTGGATGCATGATTCAGTTCATTTGATATAGTGCTAATCTTGACGAAAGATGGTTGCACGATTTGCGCCGAACGTACCATAGACTCAGAAATCATTTTGGACGCACCTAAAGGTACTCCTAGGTGTTGAGGCTCAAGTGGATGCTTGATTCAGTTTGTTTGGAGATAGTGCTAATCTTGACGCAGATAGGTGCACGGTTTGCGCCGAATGTACCACAGGCTTAGGAATTGATTTGGACGCACCCGATGGTACTCCTAGGTGACGAGGCTCAAGTGCAAGCTCGATCCAGACCATTCAAAAATATTGCTAAACTTGACGCATGATAGGTGCATGGTTTGTGCCGAACGTACCATAGCCTCAGAAATCATTTTGGATGTACCCGATGGAACTGCAAGGTGACATGGGTCATGTGGAATCTTATATTGGTCCATTTGGAGATAGTGCTGGTGTCGGTTCAAGATATGTGCAGGTTTGTGCTAAATATACCATAGGCTCAGAAATCGTTTTAGACGCACCCGATAGTACTCCTAGGTGACGAAGCTCAAGTGGATGCTTGACTCAGTTCATTTGATATAGTGCTAATCTTGACGCAAGATAGGTGCAAGGTTTGCGCCAAGCGTACCATAGGATCAGAAATCATTTTGGTCACATCTGATGGTACTCCTAGGTGACGAGGCTCAACTAGATGCTTGATTCGGTTCGTTTAGAGATAGTGCTAGTCTTGACGCAAGATAGGTGCATGGTTTGCACCGAACATACCACAGGCTCATAAATCGATTTGGACGCACCCTAAGGTACTCCTAGGCGACGAGGCTTAAGTGGAAGCTCGATTCAGTCCATTCAAAGATAATGGTAATCTTGACACAAGATAGGTGCACGGTTTGTGGCGAAAGTACCACAGCCTCAGAAATCATTTTGGTGGCCCCCGATGGACCTCCACGGTGAAGTGGGTCATGTGGAATCTCGTTTTGGTCCACTAGGAGATAGTGTTGGTGTCGGTGCAAGATAGGTGCACAATTTGTGCTAAACATACCGTAGGTTCAGAAATCGTTTTGGACGCACCCGATAGTACTCCTAGGTGACGAAGCTCAAGTGGATGCTTGACTCAGTTCATTTGATATAGTGCTAATCTTGACGCAAGATAGGTGCAAGGTTTGCGTCGAACGTACTACAGACTCAGAAATGGTTTTGGTCACACCTGATGGTACTCCTATGTGATGAGGCTCAAGTGGATGCTTGATTCAGTTCGTTTGGAGATAGTGCTAGTCTTGACGCAAGATAAGTGCACGGTTTGCACCGAACATACCACAGGTTCCTAAATCAATTTGGACGCACCCTATGGTACTCCTAGGCAACGAGGCTTAAGTGGAAGCTCGATTCAGTCCATTCGAAGATACTGGTAACCTTGATGCAAGATAGATGCACGATTTGTGCCGAACATACCATAGCCTCAGAAATCATTTTGGATGCACCCGATGGAACTTCAAGGTGACATGGGTCATGTGGAATCTCATTTTGGTCCATTTGGAGATAGTGCTGGTGTCAGTTCAAGACAGGTGCAGGTTTGTGCTAAACATACTGTAGGCTCAGAAATCATTTTCGACGCACCCGATAGTAATACTAAGTGACGAAGCTCAAGTGGATGCATGATTCAGTTCATTTGATATAGTGCTAATCTTGACGCAATATAGGTGTAAGGTTTGTGCCAAATATACCACAGACTCCAAAATCATTTTGGACAGACATAATGGTACTCCAAGGTGATGAGGCTCAAGTGGATGCTTGATTCAGTTCGTTTGGAGAGAGTGCTAATCTTGACACAGTGTGCACAGTTTGCGCCGAATGTACCACAGGCTCAGAAATCGATTTGGACGCACCCGATGGTACTCCTAGGTGATGAGGCTCAAGTGGAAGCTCGATCCAGACCGTTTAAAAATATTGCTAAACTTGACGCAAGAAAGGTGCACGGTTTGTGCCGAACGTACCACAACCTCAGAAATCATTTTGGACGCACCCGATGGAACACCAAGGTGACGTGGGTCATGTGGAATCTTATATTGGTCTATTTGGAGATAGTGCTGGTGTCGGTTCAAGATATGTGTAGGTTTGTGCTAAATATACCATAGGCTCAGAAATCGTTTTGGACGCACCCGATAGTACTCCTAGGTGACGAAGCTCAAGTGGATGCTTGACTTAGTTCATTTGATATAGTGCTAATCTTGATGCAAGATAGGTGCAATGTTTGCGCCGAACGTACCACAGGATCAGAAATCGTTTTGGTCACACCTAATGGTACTCCTAGGTGACGAGGCTCAAGTGGATGCTTGATTCGGTTCGTTTAGAGATAGTGCTAGTCTTGACGCAAGATAGGTGCAAGGTTTGCACTGAACATACCATAGGCTCATCAATCGATTTGGACGCACCCTATGGTACACCTAGGCGATGAGGCTTAAGTGGAAGCTCGATTCAGTCCATTCGAAGATAAATGGTAATCTTGACGCAAGATAGGTGCGTTTGTAGCGAAAGTATCATAGCCTTAGAAATCATTTTGGAGGCACCCGATGGACCTCCACGGTGAAGTGGGTCATGTGTAATCTCGTTTTGGTCCACTAGGAGATAGTGTTGGTGTCGGTGCAAGATAGGTGCACGTTTTGTGCTAAACATACCGTAGGTTCAGAAATCATTTTGGACGCACTTGATAGTACTCCTAGGTGACGAAGCTCAAGTGGATGCTTGACTCAGTTCATTTGATATAGTGCTAATCTTGACGCAAGATAGGTGCAAGGTTTGTGTCGAACGTACTACAGGCTCAGAAATGGTTTCGGTCACACCTGATGGTACTCCTATGTGACGAGGCTCAAGTGGATGCTTGATTCAGTTCGTTTGGAGACAGTGCTAGTCTTGACGCAAGATAGGTGCACGGTTTGCACTGAACATACCACAGGTTCCTAAATCAATTTCGATGCACCCTATGGTACTCCTAGGCGACGAGGCCTAAGTGGAAGCTCGATTCAGTCCATTCGAAGATAGTGGTAAACTTGATGCAAGATAGGTGCACGGTTTGTGCCGGATGTACCATAGCCTCAGAAATAATTTTGGATGCACACGATGGAACTTCAAGGTGACATGGGTCATGTGGAATCTCATTTTGGTCCATTTGGAGATAGTGCTGGTGTCGGTTCAAGACAGGTGTAGGTTTGTGCTAAACATACCGTAGGCTTAGAAATCATTTTTGACGCACCCGATAGTACTCCTAAGTGACTAGGCTCAAGTGGATGCATGATTCAGTTCATTTGATATAGTGCTAATCTTGACGCAAGATAGTTGCACGATTTGCGCCGAACGTACCACAGACTCAGAAATCATTTTGGACGCACCTGATGGTACTCTTAGGTGTTGAGGCTCAAGTGGATGCTTGATTCAGTTCGTTTGGAGATAGTGCTAATCTTGACGCAGATAGGTGCACGGTTTGCGCCGAATGTACCACAGGCTCAGAAATCGATTTGGACTCACCCGATGGTACTCCTAGGTGACGAGGCTCAAGTGCAAGCTCGATCTAGACCGTTCAAAAATATTGCTAAACTTGACGCAAGATAGGTGCACGGTTTATGCCGAACGTACCACAACCTCAGAAATCATTTTGGACGCACCTGATGGAACTCCAAGGTGACGTGGGCCATGTGAAATCTTATATTGGTCCATTTGGAGATAGTGCTGGTGTCGGTTCAAGATATGTGCAGGTTTGTGCTAAACATACCATAGGCTCAGAAATCATTTTGGACGCACCAGATAGTACTCCTAGGTGACGAAGCTCAAGTGGATGCTTGACTCAGTTCATTTGATATAGTGCTAATCTTGATGCAAGATAGGTGCAAGGTTTGCGCCGAGCGTACCACAGGATCAGAAATCGTTTTGGTCACATCTGATGGTACTCCTAGGTGACGAGGCTCAACTGGATGCTTGATTCGGTTCGTTTAGAGATAGTGCTTGTCTTGACGCAAGATAAGTGTATGGTTTGCACCGAACATACCACAGGCTCATAAATCGATTTGGACGCACGCTATGGTACTCCTAGGCGACGAGGCTTAAGTGGAAGCTCGATTCAGTCCATTCGAAGATAGTGGTAATCTTTACGCAAGATAGGTGCACAGTTTGTGGTGAAAGTACCACAGCCTCAGAAATCATTTTGGAGGCACCCGATGGACCTCCACGGTGAAGTGGGTCATGTGGAATCTCGTTTTGGTCCACTAGGAGATATTGTTGGTGTCGGTGCAAGATAGGTGCACGATTTGTGCTAAACATACTGTAGGTTCAAAAATCGTTTTGGACGCACCCGATAGTACTCCTAGGTGATGAAGCTCAAGTGGATGCTTGACTCAGTTCATTTGATATAGTGCTAATCTTGACGCAATATAGGTGCAAGGTTTGTGTCGAATGTACTACAGGCTCAGAAATGGTTTTGGTCACACCTGATGGTACTCCTATGTGATGAGGCTCAAGTGGATGCTTGATTCAGTTCGTTTAGAGATAGTGCTAGTCTTGACGCAAGAAGGTGCACGGATTGCACCGAACATACCACAGGTTCTTAAATCAATTTGGACGCACCCTATGGTACTCCTAGGCAACGAGGCTTAAGTGGAAGCTCGATTCAGTCTATTCGAAGATAGTGGTAACCTTGATGCAAGATAGGTGCACGGTTTGTGCCGAACGTACCACAGCCTCAGAAATAATTTTGGATGCACCCGATGGAACTTCAAGGTGACATGGGTCATGTGGAATCTCATTTTGGTCCATTTGGAGATAGTGCTAGTGTCAGTTCAAGATAGGTGCAGGTTTGTGCTAAACATACCGTAGGCTCAGAAATAATTTTCGACGCACCCAATAGTACTCCTAAGTGACGAGGCTCAAGTGGATGCATGATTCAGTTCATTTGATATAGTGCTAATCTTGACGAAAGATGGTTGCACGATTTGCGCCGAACGTACCATAGACTCAGAAATCATTTTGGATGCACCTGATGGTACTCCTAGGTGTTGAGGCTCAAGTGGATGCTTGATTCAGTTTGTTTGGAGATAGTGCTAATCTTGACGCAGATAGGTGCACGGTTTGCGCCGAATGTACCACAGGCTCAGAAATCGATTTGGACTCACCCGATGGTACTCCTAGGTGACGAGGCTCAAGTGCAAGCTCGATCTAGATCGTTCAAAAATATTGCTAAACTTGACGCAAGATAGGTGCACGGTTTATGCTGAACGTACCACAACCTCAGAAATCATTTTGGACGCACCTGATGGAACTCCAAGGTGACGTGGGTCATGTGGAATCTTATATTGGTCCATTTGGAGATAGTGCTTGTGTCGGTTCAAGATATGTGCAGGTTTGTGCTAAACATACCATAGGCTCAGAAATCATTTTGGACGCACCCGATAGTACTCCTAGGTGACGAAGCTCAAGTGGATGCTTGACTCAGTTCATTTGATATAGTGCTAATCTTGATGCAAGATAGGTGCAAGGTTTGCGCCGAGCGTACCACAGGATCAGAAATCATTTTGGTCACATCTGATGGTACTCCTAGGTGACGAGGCTCAACTGGATGCTTGATTCGGTTCGTTTAGAGATAGTGCTAGTCTTGACGCAAGATACGTGTATGGTTTGCACCGAACATACCATAGGCTCATAAATCGATTTGGACGCACGCTATGGTACTCCTAGGCGACGAGGCTTAAGTGGAAGCTCGATTCAGTCCATTCGAAGATAGTGGTAATCTTTACACAAGATAGGTGCACAGTTTGTGGTGAAAGTACCACAACCTCAGAAATCATTTTGGAGGCATCCGATAGACCTCCACGGTGAAGTGGGTCATGTGGAATCTCGTTTTGGTCCACTAGGAGATAGTGCTGGTGTCAGTGTAAGATAGGTGCACGATTTGTGCTAAACATACCATAGGTTCAAAAATCATTTTGGACGCACCCGATAGTACTCCTAGGTGACGAAGCTCAAGTGGATGCTTGACTTAGTTCATTTGATATAGTGCTAATCTTGACGCAATATAGGTACAAGGTTTGTGTCGAACGTACTACAGGCTCAGAAATGGTTTTGGTCACTCCTGATGGTACTCCTATGTGATGAGGCTCAAGTGGATGCTTGATTCAGTTCGTTTGGAGATAGTGCTAGTCTTAACGCAAGATAGGTGCACGGATTGCACCGAACATACCACAGGTTCCTAAATCAATTTGGACGCACCCTATGGTACTCCTAGGCAACGAGGCTTAAGTGGAAGCTTGATTCAGTCTATTTGAAGATAGTGGTAACCTTGATGCAAGATGGGTGCACGGTTTGTGCCGAACGTACCACAGCCTCAGAAATCATTTTGGATGCACCCGATAGAACTACAAGGTGACATGGGTCATGTGGAATCTCATTTTGGTCCATTTGGAGATAGTGCTAGTGTCAGTTCAAGACAGGTGCAGGTTTGTGCTAAACATACCGTAGGCTCAGAAATCATTTTCGACGCACCCGATAGTACTCCTAAGTGACGAGGCTCAAGTGGATGCATGATTCAGTTCATTTGATATAGTGCTAATCTTGACGAAAGATGGTTGCACGATTTGCGCCGAACGTACCATAGACTCAGAAATCATTTTGGACGCACCTGAAGGTACTCCTAGGTGTTGAGGCTCAAGTGGATGCTTGATTCAGTTTGTTTGGAGATAGTGCTAATCTTGACGCAGATAGGTGCACGGTTTGCGCCGAATGTACCACAGGCTCAGGAATTGATATGGACGCACCCGATGGTACTCCTAGGTGATGAGGCTCAAGTGCAAGCTCGATCCAGACCGTTCAAAAATATTGCTAAACTTGACGCATGATAGGTGCACGGTTTGTGCCGAACGTACCATAGCCTCAGAAATCATTTTGGACGTACCCGATGGAACTGCAAGGTGACATGGGTCATGTGGAATCTTATATTGGTCCATTTGGAGATAGTGCTGGTGTCGGTTCAAGATATGTGCAGGTTTGTGCTAAATATACCATAGGCTCAGAAATCGTTTTAGACGCACCCGATAGTACTCCTAGGTGACGAAGCTCAAGTGGATGCTTGACTCAGTTCATTTGATATAGTGCTAATCTTGACGCAAGATAGGTGCAAGGTTTGCGCCAAGCGTACCATAGGATCAGAAATCATTTTGGTCACATCTGATGGTACTCCTAGGTGACGAGGCTCAACTAGATGCTTGATTCGGTTCGTTTAGAGATAGTGCTAGTCTTGACGCAAGATAGGTGCATGGTTTGCACCGAACATACCACAGGCTCATAAATCGATTTGGACGCACCCTATGGTACTCCTAGGCGATGAGGCTTAAGTGGAAGCTCGATTCAGTCCATTCAAAGATAATGGTAATCTTGACGCAAGATAGGTGCACGGTTTGTGGCGAAAGTACCACAGCCTCAGAAATCATTTTGGTGGCCCTCGATGGACCTCCACGGTGAAGTGGGTCATGTGGAATCTCGTTTTGGTCCACTAGGATATAGTGTTGGTGTCGGTGCAAGATAGGTGCACGATTTGTGCTAAACATATCGTAGGTTCAGAAATCGTTTTGGACGCACCCGATAGTACTCCTAGGTGACGAAGCTCAAGTGGATGCTTGACTCAGTTCATTTGATATAGTGCTAATCTTGATGCAAGATAGGTGCAAGGTTTGCGTCGAACGTACTACAGACTCAGAAATGGTTTTGGTCACACCTGATGGTACTCCTATGTGATGAGGCTCAAGTGGATGCTTGATTCAGTTCGTTTGGAGATAGTGCTAGTCTTCACGCAAGATAGGTGCACAGTTTGCACCGAACATACCACAGGTTCCTAAATCAATTTGGACGCACCCTATGGTACTCCTAGGCAACGAGGCTTAAGTGGAAGCTCGATTCAGTCCATTCGAAGATACTGGTAACCTTGATGCAAGATAGGTGCACGATTTGTGCTGAACATAACATAACCTCAGAAATCATTTTGGATGCACCCGATGGAACTTCAAGGTGACATGGGTCATGTGGAATCTCATTTTGGTCCATTTGGAGATAGTGCTGGTGTCAGTTCAAGACAGGTGCAGGTTTGTGCTAAACATACTGTAGGCTCAGAAATCATTTTCGACGCACCCGATAGTAATACTAAGTGACGAAGCTCAAGTGGATGCATGATTCAGTTCATTTGATATAGTGCTAATCTTGACGCAATATAGGTGCAAGGTTTGTGCCAAACGTACCACAGACTCCAAAATCATTTTGGACAGACATAATGGTACTCCAAGGTGATGAGGCTCAAGTGGATGCTTGATTCAGTTCGTTTGGAGATAGTGCTAATCTTGACACAGTGTGCACAGTTTGCGCCGAATGTACCACAGGCTCAGAAATCGATTTGGACGCACCCGATGGTACTCCTAGGTGATGAGGCTCAAGTGGAAGCTCGATCCAGACCGTTTAAAAATATTGCTAAACTTGACGCAAGATAGGTGCACGGTTTGTGCCGAACGTACCACAACCTCAGAAATCATTTTGGCCGCACCCGATGGAACTCCAAGGTGACGTGGGTCATGTGGAATCTTATATTGGTCCATTTGGAGATAGTGCTGGTGTCGGTTCAAGATATGTGCAGGTTTGTGCTAAATATACCATAGGCTCAGAAATCGTTTTGGACGCACCCGATAGTACTCCTAGGTGATGAAGCTCAAGTGGATGCTTGACTCAGTTCATTTGATATAGTGCTAATCTTGATGCAAGATAGGTGCAATGTTTGCGCCGAACGTATCACAGGATCAGAAATCGTTTTGGTCACACCTAATGGTACTCCTAGGTGACGAGGCTCAAGTGGATGCTTGATTCGGTTCGTTTAGAGATAGTGCTAGTCTTGACGCAAGATAGGTGCAAGGTTTGCACTGAACATACCACAGGCTCATCAATCGATTTGGACACACCCTATGGTACACCTAGGCGATGAGGCTTAAGTGGAAGCTCGATTCAGTCCATTCGAAGATAAATGGTAATCTTGACGCAAGATAGGTGCGTTTGTAGCGAAAGTATCACAGCCTTAGAAATCATTTTGGAGGCACCCGATGGACCTCCACGGTGAAGTGGGTCATGTGTAATCTCGTTTTGGTCCACTAGGAGATAGTGTTGGTGTCGGTGCAAGATAGGTGCATGTTTTGTGCTAAACATACCGTAGGTTCAGAAATCATTTTGGACGCACTTGATAGTACTCCTAGGTGACGAAGCTCAAGTGGATGCTTGACTCAGTTCATTTGATATAGTGCTAATCTTGACGCAAGATAGGTGCAAGGTTTGCGTCGAACGTACTACAGGCTCGAAAATGGTTTCGGTCACACCTGATGGTACACCTATATGACGAGGCTCAAGTGGATGCTTGATTCAGTTCGTTTGGAGACAGTGCTAGTCTTGACGCAAGATAGGTGCACGGTTTGCACCGAACATACCACAGGTTCCTAAATCAATTTCGATGCACCCTATGGTACTCCTAGGCGACGAGGCCTAAGTGGAAGCTCGATTCAGTCCATTCGAAGATAGTGGTAAACTTGATGCAAGATAGGTGCACGGTTTGTGCCGGATGTACCATAGCCTCAGAAATCATTTTGGATGCACCCGATGGAACTTCAAGGTGACATGGGTCATGTGGAATCTCATTTTGGTCCATTTGGAGATAGTGCTGGTGTCGGTTCAAGACAGGTGTAGGTTTGTGCTAAACATACCATAGGCTTAGAAATCATTTTTGATGCACCCGATAGTACTCCTAAGTGACTAGGCTCAAGTGGATGCATGATTCAGTTCATTTGATATAGTGCTAATCTTGACGCAAGATAGTTGCACGATTTGCGCCGAACGTACCATAGACTCAGAAATCATTTTGGACGCACCTGATGGTACTGTTAGGTGTTGAGGCTCAAGTGGATGCTTGATTCAGTTCGTTTGGAGATAGTGCTAATCTTGACGCAGATAGGTGCACGGTTTGCGCCGAATGTACCACAGGCTCAGAAATCGATTTGGACTCACCCGATGGTACTCCTAGGTGACGAGGCTCAAGTGCAAGCTCGATCTAGACCGTTCAAAAATATTGCTAAACTTGACGCAAGATAGGTGCACGGTTTATGCCGAACGTACCACAACCTCAGAAATCATTTTGGACGCACCTGATGGAACTCCAAGGTGACGTGGGTCATGTGAAATCTTATATTGGTCCATTTGGAGATAGTGCTGGTGTCGGTTCAAGATATGTGCAGGTTTGTGCTAAACATACCATAGGCTCAGAAATCATTTTGGACGCACCCGATAGTACTCCTAGGTGACGAAGCTCAAGTGGATGCTTGACTCAGTTCATTTGATATAGTGCTAATCTTGATGCAAGATAGGTGCAAGGTTTGCGCCGAGCGTACCACAGGATCAGAAATCGTTTTGGTCACATCTGATGGTACTCCTAGGTGACGAGGCTCAACTGGATGCTTGATTCGGTTCGTTTAGAGATAGTGCTAGTCTTGACGCAAGATACGTGTATGGTTTGCACCGAACATACCACAGGCTCATAAATCGATTTGGACGCACGCTATGGTACTCCTAGGCGACGAGGCTTAAGTGGAAGCTCGATTCAGTCCATTCGAAGATAGTGGTAATCTTTACGCAAGATAGGTGCACAGTTTGTGGTGAAAGTACGACAGCCTCAGAAATCATTTTGGAGGCATCCGATAGACCTCCACGGTGAAGTGGGTCATGTGGAATCTCGTTTTGGTCCACTAGGAGATAGTGTTGGTGTCGGTGTAAGATAGGTGCACGATTTGTGCTAAACATACCGTAGGTTCAAAAATCGTTTTGGACGCACCCGATAGTACTCCTAGGTGACGAAGCTCAAGTGGATGCTTGACTCAGTTCATTTGATATAGTGCTAATCTTGACGCAATATAGGTACAAGGTTTGTGTCGAACGTACTACAGGCTCAGAAATGGTTTTGGTCACACCTGATGGTACTCCTATGTGATGAGGCTCAAGTGGATGCTTGATTCAGTTCGTTTGGAGATAGTGCTAGTCTTGACGCAAGATAGGTGCACAGATTGCACCGAACATACCACAGGTTCCTAAATCAATTTGGACGCACCCTATGGTACTCCTAGGCAACGAGGCTTAAGTGGAAGCTTGTTTCAGTCTATTCGAAGATAGTGGTAACCTTGATGCAAGATAGGTGCACGGTTTGTGCCGAACGTACCACAGCCTCAGAAATCATTTTGGATGCACCCGATAGAACTTCAAGGTGACATGGGTCATGTGGAATCTCATTTTGGTCCATTTGGAGATAGTGCTAGTGTCAGTTCAAGACAGGTGCAGGTTTGTGCTAAACATACCGTAGGCTCAGAAATCATTTTCGACGCACCCGATAGTACTCCTAAGTGACGAGGCTCAAGTGGATGCATGATTCAGTTCATTTGATATAGTGCTAATCTTGACGAAAGATGGTTGCACGATTTGCGTCGAACGTACCATAGACTCAGAAATCATTTTGGACACACCTGAAGGTACTCCTAGGTGTTGAGGCTCAAGTGGATGCTTGATTCAGTTTGTTTGGAGATAGTGCTAATCTTGACGCAGATAGGTGCACGGTTTGCGCCGAATGTACCACAGGCTCAGGAATTGATTTGGACGCACCCGATGGTACTCCTAGGTGATGAGGCTCAAGTGCAAGCTCGATCCAGACCGTTCAAAAATATTGCTAAACTTGATGCATGATAGGTGCACGATTTGTGCCGAACGTACCATAGCCTCAGAAATCATTTTGGACGTACCCGATGGAACTGCAAGGTGACATGGGTCATGTGGAATCTTATATTGGTCCATTTGGAGATAGTGCTGGTGTCGGTTCAAGATATGTGCAGGTTTGTGCTAAATATACCATAGGCTCAGAAATCGTTTTGGACGCACCCGATAGTACTCCTAGGTGATGAAGCTCAAGTGGATGCTTGACTCAGTTCATTTGATATAGTGCTAATCTTGACGCAAGATAGGTGCAAGGTTTGCGCCAAGCGTACCATAGGATCAGAAATCATTTTGGTCACATCTGATGGTACTCCTAGGTGACGAGGCTCAACTAGATGCTTGATTCGGTTCGTTTAGAGATAGTGGTAGTCTTGACGCAAGATAGGTGTATGGTTTGCACCGAACATACCACAGGCTCATAAATCGATTTGGACGCACCATATGGTACTCCTAGGCGACGAGGCTTAAGTGGAAGCTCGATTCAGTCCATTCAAAGATAATGGTAATCTTGACGCAAGATAGGTGCACGGTTTGTGGCGAAAGTACCACAGCCTCAGAAATCATTTTGGTGGCCCCCGATGGACCTCCACGGTGAAGTGGGTCATGTGGAATCTCGTTTTGGTCCACTAGGAGATAGTGTTGGTGTCGGTGCAAGATAGGTGCACGATTTGTGCTAAACATACCGTAGGTTCAGAAATCGTTTTGGACGCACCCGATAGTACTCCTAGGTGACGAAGCTCAAGTGGATGCTTGACTCAGTTCATTTGATATAGTGCTAATCTTGATGCAAGATAGGTGCAAGGTTTGCATCGAACGTACTACAGACTCAGAAATGGTTTTGGTCACACCTGATGGTACTCCTATGTGATGAGGCTCAAGTGGATGCTTGATTCAGTTCATTTGGAGATAGTGCTAGTCTTGACGCAAGATAGGTGCACAGTTTGCACCGAACATACCACAGGTTCCTAAATCAATTTAGACGCACCCTATGGTACTCCTAGGCAACGAGGCTTAAGTGGAAGCTCGATTCAGTCCATTCGAAGATACTGGTAACCTTGATGCAAGATAGGTGCACGATTTGTGCCGAACATACCATAGCCTCAGAAATCATTTTGGATGCACCCGATGGAACTTCAAGGTGACATGGGTCATGTGGAATCTCATTTTAGTCCATTTGGAGATAGTGCTGGTGTCAGTTCAAGACAGGTGCAGGTTTGTGCTAAACATACTGTAGGCTCAGAAATCATTTTCGACGCACCCGATAGTAATACTAAGTGACGAAGCTCAAGTGGATGCATGATTCAGTTCATTTGATATAGTGCTAATCTTGATGCAATATAGGTGCAAGGTTTGTGCCAAACGTACCACAGAATCCAAAATCATTTTGGACAGACATAATGGTACTCCAAGGTGATGAGGCTCAAGTGGATGCTTGATTCAGTTCGTTTGGAGATAGTGCTAATCTTGACACAGTGTGCACAGTTTGCGCCGAATGTACCACAGGCTCAGAAATCGATTTGGACGCACCCGATGGTACTCCTAGGTGATGAGGCTCAAGTGGAAGCTCGATCCAGACCGTTTAAAAATATTGCCAAACTTGACGCAAGATAGGTGCACGGTTTGTGCCGAACGTACCACAACCTCAGAAATCATTTTGAACGCACCAGATGGAACTCCAAGGTGACATGGGTCATGTGGAATCTTATATTGGTCCATTTGGAGATAGTGCTGGTGTCGGTTCAAGATATGTGCAGGTTTGTGCTAAATATACCATAGGCTCAGAAATCGTTTTGGACGCACCCGATAGTACTCCTAGGTGACGAAGCTCAAGTGGATGCTTGACTCAGTTCATTTGATATAGTGCTAATCTTGATGCAAGATAGGTGCAATGTTTGCGCCGACGTACCACAGGATCAGAAATCGTTTTGGTCACACCTAATGGTACTCCTAGGTGACAAGGCTCAAGTGGATGCTTGATTCGGTTCGGTTAGAGATAGTGCTAGTCTTGACGCAAGATAGGTGCAAGGTTTGCACTGAACATACCACAGGCTCATCAATCGATTTGGACGCACCCTATGGTACACCTAGGCGATGAGGCTTAAGTGGAAGCTCGATTCAGTCCATTCGAAGATAAATGGTAATCTTGACGCAAGATAGTTGTGTTTGTAGCGAAAGTATCACAGCCTTAGAAATCATTTTGGAGGCACCCGATGGACCTCCACGCTGAAGTGGGTCATGTGTAATCTCGTTTTGGTCCACTAGGAGATTGTGTTGGTGTCGGTGCAAGATAGGTGCACGTTTTGTGCTAAACATACCGTAGGTTCAGAAATCATTTTGGACGCACTTGATAGTACTCCTAGGTGATGAAGCTCAAGTGGATGCTTGACTCAGTTCATTTGATATAGTGCTAATCTTGACGCAAGATAGGTGCAAGGTTTGCGTCGAACGTACTACAGGCTCGGAAATGGTTTCGGTCACACCTGATGGTACTCCTATGTGACGAGGCTCAAGTGGATGCTTGATTCAGTTCGTTTGGAGACAGTGCTAGTCTTGACGCAAGATAGGTGCACGGTTTGCACCGAACATACCACAGGTTCCTAAATCAATTTGGATGCACCCTATGGTACTCCTAGGCGACGAGGCCTAAGTGGAAGCTCGATTCAGTCCATTCAAAGATAGTGGTAAACTTGATGCAAGATAGGTGCACGGTTTGTGCCGGATGTACCATAGCCTCAGAAATCATTTTGGATGCACCCGATGGAACTTCAAGGTGACATGGGTCATGTGGAATCTCATTTTGGTCCATTTGGAGATAGTGCTGGTGTCGGTTCAAGACAGGTGTAGGTTTGTGCTAAACATACCGTAGGCTCAGAAATCATTTTTGACGCACCCGATAGTACTCCTAAGTGACTAGGCTCAAGTGGATGCATGATTCAGTTCATTTGATATAGTGCTAATCTTGACGCAAGATAGTTGCACGATTTGCGCCGAACGTACCACAGACTCAGAAATCATTTTGGACGCACCTGATGGTACTCTTAGGTGTTGAGGCTCAAGTGGATGCTTGATTCAGTTCGTTTGGAGATAGTGCTAATCTTGACGCAGATAGGTGCACGGTTTGCGCCGAATGTACCACAGGCTCAGAAAATCGATTTGGACTCACCCGATGGTACTCCTAGGTGACGAGGCTCAAGTGCAACCTCGATCTAGACCGTTCAAAAATATTGCTAAACTTGACGCAAGATAGGTGCACGGTTTATGCCGAACGTACCACAACCTCAGAAATCATTTTGGACGTACCTGATGGAACTCCAAGGTGACGTGGGTCATGTGAAATCTTATATTGGTCCATTTGGAGATAGTGCTGGTGTCGGTTCAAGATATGTGCAGGTTTGTGCTGAACATACCATAGGCTCAGAAAATCATTTTGGAGGCACCCGATAGTACTCCTAGGTGACGAAGCTCAAGTGGATGCTTGACTCAGTTCATTTAATATAGTGCTAATCTTGATGCAAGATAGGTGCAAGGTTTGCGCCGAGCGTACCACAGGATCAGAAATCGTTTTGGTCACATCTGATGGTACTCCTAGGTGACGAGGCTCAACTGGATGCTTGATTCGGTTCGTTTAGAGATAGTGCTAGTCTTGACGCAAGATAAGTGTATGGTTTGCACCGAACATACCACAGGCTCATAAATCGATTTGGACGCACGCTATGGTACTCCTAGGTGACGAGGCTTAAGTGGAAGCTCGATTCAGTCCATTCGAAGATAGTGGTAATCTTTACGCAAGATAGGTGCACAGTTTGTGGTGAAAGTACCACAGCCTCATAAATCATTTTGGAGGCACCCGATGGACCTGCACGGTGAAGTGGGTCATGTGGAATCTCGTTTTGGTTCACTAGGAGATAGTGTTGGTGTCGGTGCAAGATAGGTGCACGATTTGTGCTAAACATACCGTAGGTTCAAAAATCATTTTGGACGCACCCGATAGTACTCCTAGGTGACGAAGCTCAAGTGGATGCTTGACTCAGTTCATTTGATATAGTGCTAATCTTGACGCAATATAGGTGCAAGGTTTGTGTCGAACGTACTATAGGCTCAGAAATGGTTTTGGTCACACCTGATGGTACTCCTATGTGATGAGGCTCAAGTGGATGCTTGATTCAGTTCGTTTGGAGATAGTGCTAGTCTTGATGCAAGAAGGTGCACGGATTGCACCGAACATACCACAGGTTCTTAAATCAATTTGGACGCACCCTATGGTACTCCTAGGCAACGAGGCTTAAGTGAAAGCTCGATTCAGTCTATTCGAAGATAGTGGTAACCTTGATGCAAGATAGGTGCACGGTTTGTGTCGAACGTACCACAGCCTCAGAAATAATTTTGGATGCACCCGATGGAACTTCAAGGTGACATGGGTCATGTGGAATCTCATTTTGGTCCATTTGGAGATAGTGCTAGTGTCAGTTCAAGACAGGTGCAGGTTTGTGCTAAACATACCGTAGGCTTAGAAATCATTTTCGACGCACCCGATAGTACTCCTAAGTGACAAGGCTCAAGTGGATGCATGATTCAGTTTATTTGATATAGTGCTAATCTTGACGAAAGATGGTTGCACGATTTGCGCCGAACGTACCATAGACTCAGAAATCATTTTGGATGCACCTGTTGGTACTCCTAGGTGTTGAGGCTCAAGTGGATGCTTGATTCAGTTTGTTTGGAGATAGTGCTAATCTTGACGCAGATAGGTGCACGGTTTGCGCCGAATGTACCACAGGCTCAGAAATCGATTTGGACTCACCCGATGGTACTCCTAGGTGACGAGGCTCAAGTGCAAGCTTGATCTAGACCGTTCAAAAATATTGCTAAACTTGACGCAAGATAGGTGCACGGTTTATGCTGAACGTACCACAACCTCAGAAATCATTTTGGACGCACCTGATGGAACTCCAAGGTGACGTGGGTCATGTGGAATCTTATATTGGTCCATTTGGAGATAGTGCTAGTGTCAGTTCAAGATATGTGCAGGTTTGTGCTAAACATACCATAGGCTCAGAAATCATTTTGGACGCACCCGATAGTACTCCTAGGTGACGAAGCTCAAGTGGATGCTTGACTCAGTTCATTTGATATAGTGCTAATCTTGATGCAAGATAGGTGCAAGGTTTGCGCCGAGCGTACCACAGGATCAGAAATCGTTTTGGTCACATCTGATGGTACTCCTAGGTGACGAGGCTCAAGTGGATGCTTGATTCGGTTCGTTTAGAGATAGTGCTAGTCTTGACGCAAGATACGTGTATGGTTTGCACTGAACATACCACAGGCTCATAAATCGATTTGGACGCACGCTATGGTACTCCTAGGCGACGAGGCTTAAGTGGAAGCTCGATTCAGTCCATTCGAAGATAGTGGTAATATTTACGCAAGATAGGTGCACGGTTTATGCTGAACGTACCACAATCTCAGAAATCATTTTGGATGCACCTGATGGAACTCCAAGGTGACGTGGGTCAAGTGGAATCTTATATTGGTCCATTTGGAGATAGTGCTAGTGTCGGTTCAAGATATGTGCAGGTTTGTGCTAAACATACCATAGGCTCAGAAATCATTTTGGACGCACCCGATAGTACTCCTAGGTGACGAAGCTCAAGTGGATGCTTGACTCAGTTCATTTGATATAGTGCTAATCTTGATGCAAGATAGGTGCAAGGTTTGCGCCGAGCGTACCACAGGACCAGAAATCGTTTTGGTCACATCTGATGGTACTCCTAGGTGACGAGGCTCAACTGGATGCTTGATTCGGTTCGTTTAGAGATAGTGCTAGTCTTGACGCAAGATACGTGTATGGTTTGCACTGAACATACCACAGGCTCATAAATCGATTTGGACGCACGCTATGGTACTTCTAGGCGACGAGGCTTAAGTGGAAGCTCGATTTAGTCCATTCGAAGATAGTGGTAATCTTTACGCAAGATAGGTGCACAGTTTGTGCTGAAAGTACCACAGCCTCAGAAATCATTTTGGAGGCATCCGATGGACCTCCACGGTGAAGTAGGTCATGTGGAATCTCGTTTTGGTCCACTAGGAGATATTGTTGGTGTCGGTGTAAGATAGGTGCACGATTTGTGCTAAACATACCGTAGGTTCAAAAATCGTTTTGGACGCACCCGATAGTACTCCTAGGTGACGAAGCTCAAGTGTATGCTTGACTCAGTTCATTTGATATAGTGCTAATCTTGACGCAATATAGGTACAAGGTTTGTGTCGAACGTACTACAGGCTCAGAAATGGTTTTGGTCACACCTGATGGTACTCCTATGTGATGAGGCTCAAGTGGATGCTTGATTCAGTTCATTTGGAGATAGTGCTAGTCTTGACGCAAGATAGGTGCACGGATTGCACCGAACATACCACAGGTTCCTAAATCAATTTGGACGCACCCTATGGTACTCCTAGGCAACGAGGCTTAAGTGGAAGCTCGATTCAGTCTATTCGAAGATAGTGGTAACCTTGATGCAAGATAGATGCACGGTTTGTGCCGAACATACCACAGCCTCAGAAATCATTTTGGATGCACCCGATAGAACTTCAAGGTGACATGGGTCATGTGGAATCTCATTTTGGTCCATTTGGAGATAGTGCTAGTGTCAGTTCAAGACAGGTGCAGGTTTGTGCTAAACATACCGTAGGCTCAGAAATCATTTTCGACGCACCCGATAGTACTCCTAAGTGACGAGGCTCAAGTGGATGCATGATTCAGTTCATTTGATATAGTGCTAATCTTGACGAAAGATGGTTGCACGATTTGCGCCGAACGTACCATAGACTCAGAAATCATTTTGGACACACCTGAAGGTACTCCTAGGTGTTGAGGCTCAAGTGGATGCTTGATTCAGTTTGTTTGGAGATAGTGCTAATCTTGACGCAGATAGGTGCACGGTTTGCGCCGAATGTACCACAGGCTCAGGAATTGATTTGGACGCACCCGATGGTACTCCTAGGTGATGAGGCTCAAGTGCAAGCTCGATCCAGACCGTTCAAAAATATTGCTAAACTTGATGCATGATAGGTGCACGGTTTGTGCCGAACGTACCATAGCCTCAGAAATCATTTTGGACGTACCCGATGGAACTGCAAGGTGACATGGGTCATGTGGAATCTTATATTGGTCCATTTGGAGATAGTGCTGGTGTCGGTTCAAGATATGTGCAGGTTTGTGCTAAATATACCATAGGCTCAGAAATCGTTTTGGACGCACCCGATAGTACTCCTAGGTGATGAAGCTCAAGTGGATGCTTGACTCAGTTCATTTGATATAGCGCTAATCTTGATGCAAGATAGGTGCAAGGTTTGCGCCAAGCGTACCATAGGATCAGAAATCATTTTGGTCGTATCTGATGGTACTCCTAGGTGACGAGGCTCAACTAGATGCTTGATTCGGTTCGTTTAGAGATAGTGGTAGTCTTGACGCAAGATAGGTGCATGGTTTGCACCGAACATACCACAGGCTCATAAATCGATTTGGACGCACCATATGGTACTCCTAGGCGACGAGGCTTAAGTGGAAGCTCGATTCAGTCCATTCAAAGATAATGGTAATCTTGACGCAAGAAAGGTGCACGGTTTGTGGCGAAAGTACCACAGCCTCAGAAATCATTTTGGTGGCCCCCGATGGACCTCCACGGTGAAGTGGGTCATGTGGAATCTCGTTTTGGTCCACTAGGAGATAGTGTTGGTGTCGGTGCAAGATAGGTGCACGATTTGTGCTAAACATACCGTAGGTTCAGAAATCGTTTTGGACGCACCCGATAGTACTCCTAGGTGAAGAAGCTCAAGTGGATGCTTGACTCAGTTCATTTGATATAGTGCTAATCTTGATGCAAGATAGGTGCAAGGTTTGCATCGAACGTACTACAGACTCAGAAATGGTTTTGGTCACACCTGATGGTACTCCTATGTGATGAGGCTCAAGTGGATGCTTGATTCAGTTCGTTTGGAGATAGTGCTAGTCTTGACGCAAGATAGGTGCACGGTTTGCACCGAACATACCACAGGTTCCTAAATCAATTTGGACGCACCCTATGGTACTCCTAGGCAACGAGGCTTAAGTGGAAGCTCGATTCAGTCCATTCGAAGATACTGGTAACCTTGATGCAAGATAGGTGCACGATTTGTGCTGAACATACCATAGCCTCAGAAATCATTTTGGATGCACCCGATGGAACTTCAAGGTGACATGGGTCATGTGGAATCTCATTTTGGTCCATTTGGAGATAGTGCTGGTGTTAGTTCAAGACAGGAGCAGGTTTGTGCTAAACATACCGTAGGCTCAGAAATCATTTTCGACGCACCCGATAGTAATACTAAGTGACGAAGCTCAAGTGGATGCATGATTCAGTTCATTTGATATAGTGCTAATCTTGACGCAATATAGGTGCAAGGTTTGTGCCAAACATACCACATACTCCAAAATCATTTTGGACAGACCTAATGGTACTCCAAGGTGATGAGGCTCAAGTGGATGCTTGATTCAGTTCGTTTGGAGATAGTGCTAATCTTGACACAGTGTGCACGGTTTGCGCCGAATGTACCACAGGCTCAGAAATCGATTTGGACACACCCGATAGTACTCCTAGGTGATGAGGCTCAAGTGGAAGCTCGATCTAGACCGTTTAAAAATATTGCTAAACTTGACGCAAGATAGGTGCACGGTTTGTGCCGAACGTACCACAACCTCAGAAATCATTTTGGACGCACCCGATGGAACTCCAAGGTGACGTGGTCATGTGGAATCTTATATTGGTCCATTTGGAGATAGTGCTGGTGTCGGTTCAAGAAATGTGCAGGTTTGTGCTAAATATACCATAGGCTCAGAAATCGTTTTGGACGCACCCGATAGTACTCCTAGGTGACGAAGCTCAAGTGGATGCTTAACTCAGTTCATTTGATATAGTGCTAATCTTGATGCAAGATAGGTGCAATGTTTGCGCCGAACGTACCACAGGATCAGAAATCGTTTTGGTCACACCTAATGGTACTCCTAGGTGACGAGGCTCAAGTGGATGCTTGATTCGGTTCGTTTAGAGATAGTGCTAGTCTTGACGCAATATAGGTGCATGGTTTGCACCAAACATACCACAGGCTCATCAATCGATTTGGACGCGCCCTATGGTACACCTAGGCGATGAGGCTTAAGTGGAAGCTCGATTCAGTCCATTCGAAGATAAATGGTAATCTTGACGCAAGATAGGTGCACAGTTTGTAGCGAAAGTATCACAACCTTAGAAATCATTTTGGAGGCACCCGATGGACCTCCACGGTGAAGTGGGTCATGTGTAATCTCGTTTTGGTCCACTAGGAGATAGTGTTGGTGTCGGTGCAAGATAGGTGCACGTTTTGTGCTAAACATACCGTAGGTTTAGAAATCATTTTGGACGCACTTGATAGTACTCCTAGGTGACGAAGCTCAAGTGGATGCTTGACTCAGTTCATTTGATATAGTGCTAATCTTGACGCAAGATAGGTGCAAGGTTTGCGTCGAACGTACTACAGGCTCGGAAATGGTTTCGATCACACCTAATGGTACTCCTATGTGACGAGGCTCAAGTGGATGCTTGATTCGGTTCGTTTAGAGATAGTGCTAGTCTTGACGCAAGATAGGTGCATGGTTTGCACCGAACATACCACAGGCTCATCAATCGATTTGGACGCACCCTACGGTACTCCTAGGCGACGAGGCTTAAGTGGAAGCTCGATTCTGTCCATTTGAAGATAAATGGTAACCTTGACGCAAGATAGGTGCACGGTTTGTGGCGAAAGTACCACAGCCTCAGAAATCATTTTGGAGGCACCCGATGGAACTCCACGGTGAAGTGGGTCATGTGGAATCTCGTTTTGGTCCACTAGGAGATAGTGTTGGTGTCGGTTCAAGAGAGGTGCAGGTTTGTGCTAAACATACCGTAGGCTCAGAAATCATTTTCGACGCACCCGATAGTACTCCTAAGTGACGAGGCTCAAGTGGATGCATGATTCAGTTCATTTGATATAGTGCTAATCTTGACGAAAGATGGTTGCACGATTTGCGCCGAACGTACCATAGACTCAGAAATCATTTTGGACGCACCTGATGGTACTCCTAGGTGTTGAGGCTCAAGTGGATGCTTGATTCAGTTTGTTTGGAGATAGTGCTAATTTTGACGCGGATAGGTGCACGGTTTGCGCCGAATGTACCATAGGCTCAGAAATCGATTTGGACGCACCCGATGGTACTCCTAGGTGACGAGGCTCAAGTGCAAGCTCGATCCAGACCGTTCAAAAATATTGCTAAACTTAACGCATGATAGGTGCACGGTTTGTGCCGAACGTACCACAGCCTCAGAAATCATTTTGGACGTACCCGATGGAACTGCAAGGTGACGTGGGTCATGTGGAATCTTATATTGGTCCATTTGGAGATAGTGCTGGTGTCGGTTCAAGATATGTGCAGGTTTGTGCTAAATATACCATAGGCTCAGAAATCGTTTTGGACGCACACGATAGTACTCCTAGGTGACGAAGCTCAAGTGGATGCTTGACTCAGTTCATTTGATATAGTGCTAATCTTGACGCAAGATAGGTGCAAGGTTTGCGCCAAGCGTACCATAGGATCAGAAATCATTTTGGTCACATCTGATGGTACTCCTAGGTGACGAGCCTCAACTAGATGCTTGATTCGGTTCGTTTAGAGATAATGCTAGTCTTGACGCACCCTATGGAACTCCTAGGCGACGAGGCTTAAGTGGAAGCTCGATTCAGTCCATTCGAAGATAATGGTAATCTTGACGCAAGATAGGTGCATGGTTTGTGGCGAAAGTACCATAGCCTCAGAAATCATTTTGGAGGCCCCCGATGGACCTCCACGATGAATTGGGTCATGTGGAATCTCGTTTTGGTCCAATAGGAGATAGTGTTGGTGTCGATGCAAGATAGGTGCACGATTTGTGCTAAACATACCGTAGGTTCAGAAATCGTTTTGGACGCACCCGATAGTACTCCTAGGTGACGAAGCTCAAGTGGATGCTTGACTCAGTTCATTTGATATATTGCTAATCTTGATGCAAGATAGGTGCAAGGTTTGCGTCGAACGTACTACAGACTCAGAAATGGTTTTGGTCACACCTAATGGTACTCCTATGTGATGAGACTCAAGTGGATGCTTGATTCAGTTCGTTTGGAGATAGTGCTAGTCTTGACGCAAGATAGGTGCACGGTTTGCACCGAACATACCACAGGTTCCTAAATCAATTTGGACGCACCCTATGGTACTCCTAGGCAACGAGGCTTAAGTGGAAGCTCGATTCAGTCCATTCGAAGATAGTGGTAACCTTGATGCAAGATAGGTGCACGATTTGTGCCGAACGTACCATAGCCTCAGAAATCATTTTGGATGCACCCGATGGAACTTCAAGGTGACATGGGTCATGTGGAATCTCATTTTGGTCCATTTGGAGATAGTGCTGGTGTCAGTTCAAGATAGGTGCAGGTTTGTGCTAAACATACCGTAGGCTCAGAAATCATTTTCGACGCACCCGATAGTAATACTAAGTGACGAAGCTCAAGTGGATGCATGATTTAGTTCATTTGATATAGTGCTAATCTTGACGCAATATAGGTGCAAGGTTTGTGCCAAACGTACCACAGACTCCAAAATCATTTTGGACGGACCTGATGGTACTCCAAGGTGATGAGGCTCAAGTGGATGCTTGATTCAGTTCGTTTGGAGATAGTGCTAATCTTGACATAGTGTGCATGGTTTGTGCCGAATGTACCACAGGCTCATAAATCGATTTGGACGCACCCGATGGTACTCCTAGGTGATGAGGCTCAAGTGGAAGCTCGATCCAGACCGTTTAAAAATATTGCTAAACTTGACGCAAGATAGGTGCACGGTTTGTGCCGAACGTACCACAACCTCAGAAATCATTTTGGACGTACCCGATGGAACTGCAAGGTGACGTGGGTCATGTGGAATCTTATATTGGTCCATTTGGAGATAGTGCTGGTGTCGGTTCAAGATATGTGCAGGTTTGTGCTAAATATACCATAGGCTCAGAAATCGTTTTGGACGCACCCGATAGTACTCCTAGGTGACGAAGCTCAAGTGGATGCTTGACTCAGTTCATTTGATATAGTGCTAATCTTGACGCAAGATAGGTGCAATGTTTGCGCCGTACGTACTACAGGATCAGAAATCGTTTTGGTCACACCTAATAGTACTCCTAGGTGACGAGGCTCAAGTGGATGCTTGATTCGGTTCGTTTAGAGATAGTGCTAGTCTTGACGCAAGATAGGTGCATGGTTTGCACCGAACATACCATAGGCTCATAAATCGATTTGGACGCACCCTATGGTACTCCTAGACGACGAGGCTTAAGTGGAAGCTCGATTCAGTCCATTCGAAGATAATGGTAATCTTGACGCAAGATAGGTGCACGGTTTGTGGCTTAAGGACCACAACCTTAGAAATCATTTTGGAGGCCCCCGATGGACCTCCACGGTGAATTGGGTCATGTGGAATCTCGTTTTGGTCCACTAGGAGATAGTGTTGGTGTCGATGCAAGATAGGTGCACGATTTGTGCTAAACATACCGTAGGTTCAGAAATCGTTTTGGACGCACCCGATAGTACTCCTAGGTGACGAAGCTCAAGTGGATGCTTGACTCAGTTCATTTGATATAGTGCTAATCTTGATGCAAGATAGGTCCAAGGTTTGCGTTGAACGTACTACAGACTTAGAAATGGTTTTGGTCACACCTGATGATACTCCTATGTGATGAGGCTCAAGTGGATGCTTGATTCAGTTCATTTGGAGATAGTGCTAGTCTTGACGCAAGATAGGTGCACGGTTTGCACCGAACATACCACAGGTTCCTAAATCAATTTGGACGCACCCTATGGTACTCCTAGGCAACGAGGCTTAAGTGGAAGCTCGATTCAGTCCATTCGAAGATACTGGTAACCTTGATGCAAGATAGGTGCACGATTTGTGCCGAACAAACCATAGCCTCAGAAATCATTTTGGATGCACCCGATGGAACTTCAAGGTGACATGGGTCATGTGGAATCTCATTTTGGTCCATTTGGAGATAGTGCTGGTGTCAGTTCAAGACAGGTGCAGGTTTGTGCTAAACAAACCGTAGGCTCAGAAATCATTTTTGACGCACCCGATAGTAATACTAAGTGACGAAGCTCAAGTGGATGCATGATTCAGTTCATTTGATATAGTGCTAATCTTGACGCAATATAGGTGCAAGGTTTGTGCCAAACGTACCACAGACTCCAAAATCATTTTGGACAGACCTAATGGTACTCCAAGGTGATGAGGCTCAAGTGGATGCTTGATTCAGTTCATTTGGAGATAGTGCTAATCTTGACACAGTGTGCATGGTTTGCTTAGGAATCGATTTGGACGCACCCGATGGTACTCCTAGGTGATGAGGCTCAAGTGGAAGCTCGATCTAGACCGTTAGAAATCGTTTTGGAAGCCCCCGATAGTACTCCTATGGTACCGACCGTTAGAAATCATTTGCACCGAACATACCACGGGTTCCTAAATTGATGAGGACATCCTCCACTATTATCCGCTGGCAAAGACTCAACAAAAAAAGGGCCAAGTGGCCTAGTTGTAGTCCGGTGACCGTGTGAGCCTCTGAATAATCCCACCTTGCTTAGCTTGGGAGGAGGAAGCCACCTTAAAAGAGAGAGCCACCCTTCTCCTATCGGACTAGTCTTTTAGGGACATTGGGCCTTTCCCCGAGTGGGTGTGCATAAGAACTGTTGGGGTCCGGACAACCTTAATTTTTTGGGCATCTACCAACCCCACCTGGGCCGGATGTATCATAAATCGATTTGGACACACCCAATGGTACTCCTAGGCGACGAGGCTTAAGTGGAAGCTCGATTCAGTCCATTCGAAGATAGTGGTAACGTTGACGCAAGATAGGTGTACGGTTTGTGCCAAACGTAACATAGCCTCAGAAATCATTTTGGATACACCCGATGGAACTTCAAGGTGACATGGGACATGTGGAATCTCATATTGGTCCATTTGAAGATAGTGCTGGTGTCGGTTCAAGACAGGTGTAGGTTTGTGCTAAACATACCATAGGCTCAGAAATCGTTTTGGACGCACCCGGTAGTACTCCTAGGTGACGAAGCTCAAGTGGATGCTTGACTCAGTTCATTTGATATAGTGCTAATCTTGATGCAAGATAGGTGCAAGGTTTGCGCCGAATGTACCACAGGATCAGAAATCGTTTTGGTCACACCTAATGGTACTCCTATGTGACGAGGCTCAAGTGGATGCTTGATTCGGTTCGTTTAGAGATAGTGCTAATCTTGACGCAAGATAGGTGCAAGGTTTGCGCCGAACGTACCACAGGATCAGAAATCATTTTGGTCACACCTAATGGTACTCCTATGTGACGAGGCTCAAGTGGATGCTTGATTCGGTTCATTTAAAGATAGTGCTAGTCTTGACGCAAGATAGGTGTATGGTTTGCACCGAACATACCACAGGCTCATCAATCGATTTGGACGCACCCTATGGTACTCCTAGGCGACGAGGCTTAAGTGGAAGCTCAATTCAGTCCATTCGAAGATAAATGGTAACCTTGACGCAAGATAGGTGCACGGTTTGTGGCGAAAGTACCACAGCCTCAAAAATATTTTGGAGGCACCCGATGGAACTCCACGGTGAAGTGGGTCATGTGGAATCTCGTTTTGGTCCACTAGGAGATAGTGTTGGTGTCGGTTCAAGACAGGTGCAGGTTTGTGCTAAACATACCGTAGGCTCAGAAATCATTTTCGACGCACCCGATAGTACTCCTAAGTGACGAGGCTCAAGTGGATGCATGATTCAGTTCATTTGATATAGTGCTAATCTTGACGAAAGATGGTTGCATGATTTGCGCCGAACGTACCATAGACTCAGAAATCATTTTGGATGCACCTGATGGTACTCCTAGGTGTTGAGGCTCAAGTGGATGCTTGATTCAGTTTGTTTGGAGATAGTGCTAATCTTGACGCAGATAGGTGCACGGTTTGCACCGAATGTACCACAGGCTCAGAAATCGATTTGGACGCACCCAATGGTACTCCTAGGTGATGAGGCTCAAGTGCAAGCTCGATCCAGACCGTTCAAAAATATTGCTAAACTTGACGCATGATAGGTGCACGGTTTGTGCCGAACATACCACAACCTCAGAAATCATTTTGGACGTACCCGATGGAACTGCAAGGTGACATGGGTCATGTGGAATCTTATATTGGTCCATTTGGAGATAGTGCTGGTGTCGGTTCAAGATATGTGCAGGTTTGTGCTAAATATACCATAGGCTCAGAAATCGTTTTGGACGCACCCGATAGTACTCCTAGGTGACGAAGCTCAAGTGGATGCTTGACTCAGTTCATTTGATATAGTGCTTATCTTGACACAAGATAGGTGCAATGTTTGCGCCGAACGTACCACAGGATCAGAAATCGTTTTGGTCACACCTAATGGTACTCCTAGGTGACGAGGCTCAAGTGGATGCTTGATTCGGTTCGTTTAGAGATAGTGCTAGTCTTGACGCAAGATAGGTGCATGGTTTACACCGAACATACCACAGGCTCATCAATCGATTTGGACGCACCCTATGGTACACCTAGGCGACGAGGCTTAAGTGGAAGCTCGATTCAGTCCATTTGATGATAAATGGTAATCTTGACGCAAGATAGGTGCACAGTTTGTAGCGAAAGTACCACAGCCTTAGAAATCATTTTGGAGGCACCCGATGGACCTCCACGGTGAAGTGGGTCATGTGTAATCTCGTTTTGGTCCACTAGGAGATAGTGTTGGTGTCGGTGCAAGATAGGTGCACGGTTTGTGCTAAACATACCGTAGGTTCAGAAATCATTTTGGACGCACCTGATAGTACTCCTAGGTGACGAAGCTCAAGTGGATGCTTGCTCAGTTCATTTGATATAGTGCTAATCTTGACGCAAGATAGGTGCAAGGTTTGCGTCGAACATACTACAGGCTCGGAAATGGTTTCGGTCACACCTGATGGTACTCCTATGTGACGAGGCTCAAGTGGATGCTTGATTTAGTTCGTTTGGAGATAGTGCTAGTCTTGACGCAAGATAGGTGCACGGTTTGCACCGAACATACCACGGGTTCCTAAATTGATGAGGACATCCACCACTATTATCCGCTGGCAAAGACTCAACAAAAAAGGGCCAAGTTGCCTAGTTGTAGTCGGGCGGTGACCGTGTGAGCCTCTAAATAATCCCACCTTGCTTAGCTTGGGAGGAGGAAGCCACCTTAAAAGAGAGAGCCACCCTTCTCCTATCGGACTAGTCTTTTAGGGACATTGGGCCTTTCCCCGAGTGGGTGTGCATAAGAACTGTTGGGGTCCGGACAACTTTAATTTATTGGGCATCGGCCAACCCCACCTGGGCCGGATGTATCATAAATCGATTTGGACACACCCAATGGTACTCCTGGGCGACGAGGCTTAAGTGGAAGCTCGATTCAGTCCATTCAAAGATAGTGGTAACGTTGATGCAAGATAGGTGTACAGTTTGTGCCGAACGTAACATAGCCTCAGAAATCATTTTGGATGCACCCGATGGAACTTCAAGGTGACATGGGACATGTGGAATCTCATATTGGTCCATTTGAAGATAGTGCTGGTGTCGGTTCAAGACAGGTGTAGGTTTGTGCTAAACATACCATAGGCTCAGAAATCGTTTTGGACGCACCCGGTAGTACTCCTAGGTGACGAAGCTCAAGTGGATGCTTGACTCAGTTCATTTGATATAGTGCTAATCTTGATGCAAGATAGGTGCAAGGTTTGCGCCGAATGTACCACAGGATCAGAAATCGTTTTGGTCACACCTAATGGTACTCCTATGTGACGAGGCTCAAGTGGATGCTTGATTCGGTTCGTTTAGAGATAGTGCTAAACTTGACGCAAGATAGGTGCAAGGTTTGCGCCGAACGTACCACAGGATCAGAAATCGTTTTGGTCACACCTAATGGTACTCCTATGTGACGAGGCTCAAGTGGATGCTTGATTCGGTTCGTTTAGAGATAGTGCTAGTCTTGACGCAAGATAGGTGTATGGTTTGCACCGAACATACCACAGGCTCATCAATCGATTTGGACGCAACCTATGGTACTCCTAGGCGACGAGGCTTAAGTGGAAGCTCAATTCAGTCCATTCGAAGATAAATGGTAACCTTGACGCAAGATAGGTGCACGGTTTGTGGCGAAAGTACCACAGCCTCAAAAATATTTTGGAGGCACCCGATGGAACTCCACGGTGAAGTGGGTCATGTGGAATCTCGTTTTGGTCCACTAGGAGATAGTGTTGGTGTCGGTTCAAGACAGGTGCAGGTTTGTGCTAAACATACCGTAGGCTCAGAAATCATTTTCGACGCACCCGATAGTACTCCTAAGTGACGAGGCTCAAGTGGATGCATGATTCAGTTCATTTGATATAGTGCTAATCTTGACGAAAGATGGTTGCATGATTTGCGCCGAACGTACCATAGACTCAGAAATCATTTTGGATGCACCTGATGGTACTCCTAGGTGTTGAGGCTCAAGTGGATGCTTGATTCAGTTTGTTTGGAGATAGTGCTAATCTTGACACAGATAGGTGCACGGTTTGCGCTGAATGTACCACAGGCTCAGAAATCGATTTGGACGCACCCGATGGTACTCCTAGGTGATGAGGCTCAAGTGCAAGCTCGATCCAGACCGTTCAAAAATATTGCTAAACTTGACGCATGATAGGTGCACGGTTTGTGCCGAACATACCACAACCTCAGAAATCATTTTGGACGTACCTGATGGAACTGCAAGGTGACTTGGGTCATGTGGAATCTTATGTTGGTCCATTTGGAGATAGTGCTGGTGTCGGTTCAAGATATGTGCAGGTTTGTGCTAAATATACCATAGGCTCAGAAATCATTTTGGACACACCCGATAGTACTCCTAGGTGACGAAGCTCAAGTGGATGCTTGACTCAGTTCATTTGATATAGTGCTAATCTTGACGCAAGATAGGTGCAATGTTTGCGCCGAACGTACCACAGGATCAGAAATCGTTTTGGTCACACCTAATGGTACTCCTAGGTGACGAGGCTCAAGTGGATGCTTGATTCGGTTCGTTTAGAGATAGTGCTAGTCTTGACGCAAGATAGGTGCATGGTTTGCACCGAACATACCACAGGCTCATCAATCGATTTGGACGCACCCTATGGTACACCTAGGCGACGAGGCTTAAGTGGAAGCTCGATTCAGTCCATTCGAAGATAAATGGTAATCTTGACGCAAGATAGGTGCATAGTTTGTAGCGAAAGTACCACAGCCTTAGAAATCATTTTGGAGGCACCCGATGGACCTCCATGGTGAAGTGGGTCATGTGTAATCTCGTTTTGGTCCACTAGGAGATAGTGTTGGTGTCGGTGCAAGATAGGAGCACGGTTTGTGCTAAACATACCGTATGTTTGGACGCACCTAATAGTACTCCTAGGTGACGAAGCTCAAGTGGATGCTTGCTCAGTTCATTTGATATAGTGCTAATCTTGACGCAAGATAGGTGCAAGGTTTGCGTCGAACATACTATAGGCTCGGAAATGGTTTCGGTCACACCTAATGGTACTCCTATGTGACGAGGCTCAAGTGGATGCTTGATTTAGTTCGTTTGGAGATAGTGCTAGTCTTGACGCAAGATAGGTGCACAGTTTGCACCGAACATACCACGGGTTCCTAAATTGATGAGGACATCCACCACTATTATCCGCTGGCAAAGACTCAACAAAAAAGGGCCAAGTGGCCTAGTTGTAGTCGGGCGGTGACCGTGTGAGCCTCTAAATAATCCCACCTTGCTTAGCTTGGGAGGAGGAAGCCACCTTAAAAGTGAGAGCCACCCTTCTCCTATCGGACTAGTCTTTTAGGGACATTGGGCCTTTCCCCGAGTTGGTGTGCATAAGAACTGTTGGGGTCCGGACAACCTTAATTTATTGGGCATCGGCCAACCCCACCTGGGCCGGATGTATCATAAATCGATTAGGACACACCCAATGGTACTCCTAGGCGACGAGGCTTAAGTGGAACCTCAATTCAGTCCATTCGAAGATAGTGGTAACCTTGACGCAAGATAGGTGCACGGTTTGTGCCGAACGTAACATAGCCTCAGAAATCATTTTGGATGCACCCGATGGAACTTCAAGGTGACATGGGACATGTGGAATCTCATATTGGTCCATTTGGAGATAGTGCTAGTGTCGGTTCAAGACAGGTGTAGGTTTGTGCTAAACATACCATAGGCTCAGAAATCGTTTTGGACGCACCCGGTAGTACTCACAGGTGACGAAGCTCAAGTGGATGCTTGACTCAGTTCATTTGATATAGTGCTAATCTTGACGCAAGCTGCAAGGTTTGCGCCGAATGTACCATAGGATCAGAAATCGTTTTGGTCACACCTAATGGTACTCCTATGTGACGAGGCTCAAGTGGATGCTTGATTCGGTTCGTTTAGAGATAGTGCTAATCTTGACGCAAGATAGGTGCAAGGTTTGCGCCGAACGTACCACAGGATCAGAAATCGTTTTGGTCACACCTAATGGTACTCCTATGTGACGAGGCTCAAGTGGATGCTTGATTCGGTTCGTTTGGAGATAGTGCTAGTCTTGACGCAAGATAGGTGTATGGTTTGCACCGAACATACCACAGGCTCATCAATCGATTTGGACACACCCTATGGTACTCCTAGGCGACGAGGCTTAAGTGGAAGCTCGATTCAGTCCATTCGAAGATAAATGGTAACCTTGACGCAAGATAGGTGCACGGTTTGTGGCGAAAGTACCACAACCTCAGAAATCAATTTGGAGGCACCCGATGGAACTCCACGGTGAAGTGGGTCATGTGGAATCTCGTTTTGGTCCACTAGGAGATAGTGTTGGTGTCGGTTCAAGACAGGTGCAGGTTTGTGCTAAACATACCGTAAGCTCAGAAATCATTTTCGACGCACCCGATAGTACTCCTAAGTGACGAGGCTCAAGTGGATGCATGATTCAGTTCATTTGATATAGTGCTAATCTTGACGAAAGATGGTTGCATGATTTGCGCCGAACGTACCATAGACTCAGAAATCATTTTGGATGCACCTGATGGTACTCCTAGGTGTTGAGGCTCAAGTGGATGCTTGATTCAGTTTGTTTGGAGATAGTGCTAATCTTGACGCAGATAGGTGCACGGTTTGCGCCGAATATACCACAGGCTCAGAAATTGATTCGGACGCACCCGATGGTACTCCTAGGTGATGAGGCTCAAGTGCAAGCTCGATCCAGACCGTTCAAAAATATTGCTAAACTTGACGCATGATAGGTGCATGGTTTGTGCCGAACATACCACAACCTCAGAAATCATTTTGGACGTACCTGATGGAACTGCAAGGTGACTTGGGTCATGTGGAATCTTATGTTGGTCCATTTGGAGATAGTGCTGGTGTCGGTTCAAGATATGTGCAGGTTTGTGCTAAATATACCATAGGCTCAGAAATCATTTTGGACACACCCGATAGTACTCCTAGGTGACGAAGCTCAAGTGGATGCATGACTCAGTTCATTTGATATAGTGCTAATCTTGACGCAAGATAGGTGCAATGTTTGCGCCGAACGTACCACAGGATCAGAAATCGTTTTGGTCACACCTAATGGTACTCCTAGGTGACGAGGCTCAAGTGGATGCTTGATTCGGTTCGTTTAGAGATAGTGCTAGTCTTGACGCAAGATAGGTGCATGGTTTGCACCGAACATACCACAGGCTCATCAATCGATTTGGACGCACCCTATGGTACACCTAGGCGACGAGGCTTAAGTGGAAGCTCGATTCAGTCCATTCGAAGATAAATGGTAATCTTGACGCAAGATAGGTGCATAGTTTGTAGCGAAAGTACCACAGCCTTAGAAATCATTTTGGAGGCACCCGATGGACCTCCATGGTGAAGTGGGTCATGTGTAATCTCGTTTTGGTCCACTAGGAGATAGTGTTGGTGTCGGTGCAAGATAGGAGCACGGTTTGTGCTAAACATACCGTATGTTTGGACGCACCTAATAGTACTCCTAGGTGACGAAGCTCAAGTGGATGCTTGCTCAGTTCATTTGATATAGTGCTAATCTTGACGCAAGATAAGTGCAAGGTTTGCGTCGAACATACTATAGGCTCGGAAATGGTTTCGGTCACACCTAATGGTACTCCTATGTGACGAGGCTCAAGTGGATGCTTGATTTAGTTCGTTTGGAGATAGTGCTAGTCTTGACGCAAGATAGGTGCACAGTTTGCACCGAACATACCACGGGTTCCTAAATTGATGAGGACATCCACCACTATTATCCGCTGGCAAAGACTCAACAAAAAAAGGGCCAAGTGGCCTAGTTGTAGTCGGGTGGTGACCGTGTGAGCCTCTAAATAATCCCACCTTGCTTAGCTTGGGAGGAGGAAGCCACCTTAAAAGTGAGAGTCACCCTTCTCCTATCGGACTAGTCTTTTAGGGACATTGGGCCTTTCCCCGAGTTGGTGTGCATAAGAACTGTTGGGGGTCCGGACAACCTTAATTTATTGGGCATCGGCCAACCCCACCTGGGCCGGATGTATCATAAATCGATTAGGACACACCCAATGGTACTCCTAGGCGACGAGGCTTAAGTGGAAGCTCAATTCAGTCCATTCGAAGATAGTGGTAACCTTGACGCAAGATAGGTGCACGGTTTGTGCCGAACGTAACATAGCCTCAGAAATCATTTTGGATGCACCCGATGGAACTTCAAGGTGACATGGGACATGTGGAATCTCATATTGGTCCATTTGGAGATAGTGCTGGTGTCGGTTCAAGACAGGTGTAGGTTTGTGCTAAATATACCATAGGCTCAGAAATCGTTTTGGACGCACCCGGTAGTACTCACAGGTGACGAAGCTCAAGTGGATGCTTGACTCAGTTCATTTGATATAGTGCTAATCTTGACGCAAGATAGGTGCAAGGTTTGCGCCGAATGTACCACAGGATCAGAAATCGTTTTGGTCACACCTAATGGTACTCCTATGTGACGAGGCTCAAGTGGATGCTTGATTCGGTTCGTTTAGAGATAGTGCAAATCTTGACGCAAGATAGGTGCAAGGTTTGCGCCGAACTTACCACAGGATCAGAAATCGTTTTGGTCACACCTAATGGTACTCCTATGTGACGAGGCTCAAGTGGATGCTTGATTCGGTTCGTTTAGAGATAGTGCTAGTCTTGACGCAAGATAGGTGTATGGTTTGCACCGAACATACCACAGGCTCATCAATCGATTTGGACGCACCCTATGGTACTCCTAGGCGACGAGGCTTAAGTGGAAGCTCGATTCAGTCCATTCGAAGATAAATGGTAACCTTGACGCAAGATAGGTGCACGGTTTGTGGCGAAAGTACCACAACCTCAGAAATCAATTTGGAGGCACCCGATGGAACTCCACGGTGAAGTGGGTCATGTGGAATCTCGTTTTGGTCCACTAGGAGATAGTATTGGTGTCGGTTCAAGACAGGTGCAGGTTTGTGCTAAACATACCGTAAGCTCAGAAATCATTTTCGACGCACCCGATAGTACTCCTAAGTGACGAGGCTCAAGTGGATGCATGATTCAGTTCATTTGATATAGTGCTAATCTTGACGAAAGATGGTTGCATGATTTGCGCCGAACGTACCATAGACTCAGAAATCATTTTGGATGCACCTGATGGTACTCCTAGGTGTTGAGGCTCAAGTGGATGCTTGATTCAGTTTGTTTGGAGATAGTGCTAATCTTGACGCAGATAGGTGCACGGTTTGCGCCGAATATACCACAGGCTCAGAAATTGATTTGGATGCACCCGATGGTACTCCTAGGTGATGAGGCTCAAGTGCAAGCTCGATCCAGACCGTTCAAAAATATTGCTAAACTTGACGCATGATAGGTGCACGGTTTGTGCCGAACATACCACAACCTCAGAAATCATTTTGGACGTACCCGATGGAACTGCAAGGTGACGTGGGTCATGTGAAATCTTATATTGGTCTATTTGGAGATAGTGCTGGTGTCGGTTCAAGATATGTGCAGGTTTGTGCTAAATATACCATAGGCTCAGAAATCGTTTTGGACGCACCCGATAGTACTCCTAGGTGACGAAGCTCAAGTGGATGCTTGACTCAGTTCATTTGATATAGTGCTAATCTTGACGCAAGATAGGTGCAAGGTTTGCGCCAAGCGTACCATAGGATCAGAAATCATTTTGGTCACATCTGATGGTACTCCTAGGTGACGAGGCTCAACTAGATGCTTGATTCGGTTCGTTTAGAGATAGTGCTAGTCTTGACGCAAGATAGGTGCATGGTTTGCACCGAACATACCACAGGCTCATAAATCAATTTGGACGCACCCTATGGTACTCCTAGGCGACAAGGCTTAAGTAGAAGCTCGATTCAGTCCATTCGAAGATAATGGTAATCTTGACGCAAGATTGGTGCACGATTTGTGGCGAAAGTACCACAGCCTCAGAAATCATTTTGGAGGCCCCCGATGGACCTCCACAGTGAATTGGGTCATGTGGAATCTTGTTTTGGTCCACTAGGAGATAGTGTTGGTGTCGATGCAAGATAGGTGCACGATTTGTGCTAAACATACCATAGGTTCAGAAATCGTTTTGGACGCACCTGATAGTACTCCTAGGTGACGAAGCTCAAGTGGATGCTTGACTCAGTTCATTTGATATATTGCTAATCTTGATGCAAGATAGGTGCAAGGTTTGCGTCGAACGTACTACAGACTCAGAAATGGTTTTGGTCACACCTGATGGTACTCCTATGTGATGAGGCTCAAGTGGATGCTTGATTCAGTTCGTTTGGAGATAGTGCTGGTCTTGACGCAAGATAGGTGCACGGTTTGCACCGAACATACCAAAGGTTCCTAAATCAATTTGGACGCACGCTATGGTACTCCTAGGCAACGAGGCTTAAGTGGAAGCTCGATTCAGTCCATTCGAAGATAGTGGTAACCTTGATGCAAGATAGGTGCACGATTTGTGCCGAACGTACCATAGCCTCTGAAATCATTTTGGATGCACCCGATGGAACTTCAAGGTGACATGGGTCATGTGGAATCTCATTTTGGTCCATTTGGAGATAGTGCTGGTGTCAGTTCAAGACAGGTGCAGGTTTGTGCTAAACATACCGTAGGCTCAGAAATCATTTTCGACGCACCCGATAGTAATACTAAGTGACGAAGCTCAAGTGGATGCATGATTCAGTTCATTTGATATAGTGCTAATCTTGACGCAATATAGGTGCAAGGTTTGTGCCAAACATACCACATACTCCAAAATCATTTTGGACAGACCTAATGGTACTCCAAGGTGATGAGGCTCAAGTGGATGCTTGATTCAGTTCGTTTGGAGATAGTGCTAATCTTGACACAGTGTGCACGGTTTGCGCCGAATGTACCACAGGCTCAGAAATCGATTTGAACGCACCCGATAGTACTCCTAGGTGATGAGGCTCAAGTGGAAGCTCGATCTAGACCGTTTAAAAATATTGCTAAACTTGACGCAAGATAGGTGCACGGTTTGTGCCGAACGTACCACAACCTCAGAAATCATTTTGGACGCACCCGATGGAACTCCAAGGTGACGTGGTCATGTGGAATCTTATATTGGTCCATTTGGAGATAGTGCTGGTGTCGGTTCAAGAAATGTGCAGGTTTGTGCTAAATATACCATAGGCTCAGAAATCGTTTTGGACGCACCCGATAGTACTCCTAGGTGACGAAGCTCAAGTGGATGCTTAACTCAGTTCATTTGATATAGTGCTAATCTTGATGCAAGATAGGTGCAATGTTTGCGCCGAACGTACCACAGGATCAGAAATCGTTTTGGTCACACCTAATGGTACTCCTAGGTGACGAGGCTCAAGTGGATGCTTGATTCGGTTCGTTTAGAGATAGTGCTAGTCTTGACGCAATATAGGTGCATGGTTTGCACCAAACATACCACAGGCTCATCAATCGATTTGGACGCACCCTATGGTACACCTAGGCGATGAGGCTTAAGTGGAAGCTCGATTCAGTCCATTCGAAGATAAATGGTAATCTTGACGCAAGATAGGTGCACAGTTTGTAGCGAAAGTACCACAGCCTTAGAAATCATTTTGGAGGCACCCGATGGACCTCCACGGTGAAGTGGGTCATGTGTAATCTCGTTTTGGTCCACTAGGAGATAGTGTTGGTGTCGGTGCAAGATAGGTGCACGGTTTGTGCTAAACATACCGTAGGATCAGAAATCATTTTGGACGCACCTGATAGTACTCCTAGGTGACGAAGCTCAAGTGGATGCTTGACTCAGTTCATTTGATATAGTGCTAATCTTGACGCAAGATTGGTGCAAGGTTTGCGTCGAACATACTACAGGCTCAGAAATGGTTTCGGTCACACCTGATGGTACTCCTATGTGACGAGGCTCAAGTGGATGCTTGATTCAGTTCGTTTGGAGATAGTGCTAGTCTTGACGCAAGATAGGTGCACGGTTTGCACCGAACATACCACGGGTTCCTAAATTGATGAGGACATCCTCCACTATTATCCACTGGCAAAGACTCAACAAAAAAAGGGCCAAGTGGCCTAGTTGTAGTCCGGTGACCGTGTGAGCCTCTGAATAATCCCACCTTGCTTAGCTTGGGAGGAGGAAGCCACCTTAAAAGAGAGAGCCACCCTTCTCCTATCGGACTAGTCTTTTAGGGACATTGGGCCTTTCCCCGAGTGGGTGTGCATAAGAACTGTTGGGGTCCGAACAACCTTAATTTTTTGGGCATCGGCCAACCCCACCTGGGCCGGATGTATCATAAATCGATTTGGACACACCAAATGGTACTCCTAGGCGACGAGGCTTAAGTGGAAGCTCGATTCAGTCCATTCGAAGATAGTGGTAACCTTGACGCAAGATAGGTGCACGGTTTGTGCCGAACGTAACATAGCCTCAGAAATCATTTTGGATGCACCCGATGGAACTTCAAGGTGACAGGGGTCATGTGGAATCTCATATTGGTCCATTTGGAGATAGTGCTAGTGTCAGTTCAAGACAGGTGTAGGTTTGTGCTAAACATACCATAGGCTCAGAAATCGTTTTGGACGCACCCGGTAGTACTCCTAGGTGACGAAGCTCAAGTGGATGCTTGACTCAGTTCATTTGATTTAGTGCTAATCTTGACGCAAGATAGGTGCAAGGTTTGCGCCGAACGTACCACAGGATCAGAAATCGTTTTGGTCACACCTAATGGTACTCCTATGTGACGAGGCTCAAGTGGATGCTTGATTCGGTTCGTTTAGAGATAGTGCTAGTCTTAACGCAAGATAGGTGCATGGTTTGCACCGAACATACCACAGGCTCATTAATCGATTTGGATGCACCCTATGGTACTCCTAGGCGACATGGCTTAAGTGGAAGCTCGATTCAGTCCATTCGAAGATAAATGGTAACCTTGACGCAAGATAGGTTCACGATTTGTGGAGAAAGTACCACAGCCTCAGAAATCATTTTGGAGGCACCCGATGGAACTCCACGGTGAAGTGGGTCATGTGGAATCTCGTTTTGGTCCACTAGGAGATAGTGTTGGTGTCGGTTCAAGATAGGTGCAGGTTTGTGCTAAACATACCGTAGGCCCAGAAATCATTTTCGACGCACCCGATAGTACTCCTAAGTGACGAGGCTCAAGTGGATGCATGATTCAGTTCATTTGATATAGTGCTAATCTTGACGAAAGATGGTTGCACGATTTGCGCTGAACATACCATAGACTCAGAAATCATTTTGGACGCACCTGATGGTACTCCTAGGTGTTGAGGCTCAAGTGGATGCTTGATTCAGTTTGTTTGGAGATAGTGCTAATCTTGATGCAGATAGGTGCACGGTTTGCGCCGAATGTACCACAGGCTCAGAAATCGATTTGGACGCACCCGATGGTACTCCTATGTGACGAGGCTCAAGTGCAAGCTCGATCCAGACCGTTCAAAAATATTGCTAAACTTGACGCATGATAGGTGCACGGTTTGTGCCGAACGTACCACAGCCTCAGAAATCATTTTGGACGTACCCGATGGAACTGTAAGGTGACGTGGGTCATGTGGAATCTTATATTGGTCCATTTGGAGATAGTGCTGTTGTCGGTTCAAGATATGTGCAGGTTTGTGCTAAACATACCGTAGGCTCAGAAATCGTTTTGGACGCACCCGATAGTACTCCTAGGTGACGAAGCTCAAGTGGATGCTTGACTCAGTTCATTTGATATAGTGCTAATCTTGATGCAAGATAGGTGCAAGGTTTGTGCCAAGCGTACCATAGGATCAGAAATCATTTTGGTCACATCTGATGGTACTCCTAGGTGACGAGGCTCAACTAGATGCTTGATTCGATTCGTTTAGAGATAGTGCTAGTCTTGACGCAAGATAGATGCATGGTTTGCACCGAACATACTACAGGCTCATAAATCGATTTGGACGCACCCTATGGTACTCCTAGGCGACGAGGCTTAAGTGGAAGCTCGATTCAGTCCATTCGAAGATAATGGTAATCTTGACGCAAGATAGGTGCACGGTTTGTGGCGAAAGTACCACAGCCTCAGAAATCATTTTGGAGGCCCCCAATGGACCTCCACGGTGAATTGGGTCATGTGGAATCTTGTTTTGGTCCACTAGGAGATAGTGTTGGTGTCGATGCAAGATAGGTGCACGATTTGTGCTAAACATACCGTAGGTTCATAAATCGTTTTGGACGCACCCGATAGTACTCCTAGGTGACGAAGCTCAAGTGGATGCTTGACTCAGTTCATTTGATATAGTGCTAATCTTGATGCAAGATAGGTGCAAGGTTTGCGTCAAACGTACTACAGACTCAGAAATGGTTTTGGTCACACCTGATGGTACTCCTATGTGATGAGGCTCAAGTGGATGCTTGATTCAGTTCTTTTGGAGATAGTGCTAGTCTTGACGCAAGATAGGTGTACGGTTTGCATCGAACATACCACAGGTTCCTAAATCAATTTGGATGCACCCTATGGTACTCCTAGGCAACGAGGCTTAAGTGGAAGCTCGATTCAGTCTATTTGAAGATAGTGGTAACCTTGATGCAAGATAGGTGCATGATTTGTGCCGAACGTACCATAGCCTCAGAAATCATTTTGGATGCACCCGATGGAACTTCAAGGTGACATGGGTCATGTGGAATCTTATTTTGGTCCATTTAGAGATAGTGCTGGTGTCAGTTCAAGACAGGTGCAGGTTTGTGCTAAACATACCGTGGGCTCAGAAATCATTTTTGACGCACCCGATAGTAATACTAAGTGACGAAGCTCAAGTGGATGCATGATTCAGTTCATTTGATATAGTGATAATCTTGACGCAATATAGGTGCAAGGTTTGTGCCAAACGTACCACAGACTCCAAAATCATTTTGGACGGACCTGATGGTACTCCAAGGTGATGAGGCTCAAGTGGATGCTTGATTCAGTTCGTTTGGAGATAGTGCTAATCTTGACACAGTGTGCACGGTTTGCGCCGAATGTACCACAGGCTCAGAAATCGATTTGGACGCACCCAATGGTACTCCTAGGTGATGAGGCTCAAGTGGAAGCTCGATCCAGACCGTTTAAAAATATTGTTAAACTTGACGCAAGGTAGGTGCACGGTTTGTGCCGAAAGTACCACAACCTCAGAAATCATTTTGGACGCACCTGATGGAACTCCAAGGTGACGTGGGTCATGTGGAATCTTATATTGGTCCATTTGGAGATAGTGCTGGTGTCGGTTCAAGATATGTGTAGGTTTGTGCTAAATATACCATAGGCTCATAAATCGTTTTGGACGCACCCGATAGTACTCCTAGGTGACGAAGCTCAAGTGGATGCTTGACTCAGTTCATTTGATATAGTGCTAATCTTGACGCAAGATAGGTGCAATGTTTGCGCCGAACGTACCACAGGATCAGAAATCATTTTGGTCACACCTAATGGTACTCCTAGGTGACGAGGCTCAAGTAGATGCTTGATTCGGTTCGTTTAGAGATAGTGCTAGTCTTGACGCAAGATAGGTGCATGGTTTGCACCGAACATACCATAGGCTCATCAATTGATTTGGACGCACCCTATGGTACACCTAGGCGACGAGACTTAAGTGGAAGCTCGATTCAGTCCATTCGAAGATAAATGGAAATCTTGACGCAAGATAGGTGCACAGTTTGTAGCGAAAGTACCACAGCCTTAGAAATCATTTTGGAGGCACCCGATGGACCTCCACGGTGAAGTGGGTCATGTGTAATCTCGTTTTGGTCCACTAGGAGATAGTGTTGGTGTCGGTGCAAGATAGGTGCACGGTTTGTGCTAAACATACCGTAGGTTCAGAAATCATTTTGGACGCACCTGATAGTACTCCTAGGTAACGAAGCTCAAGTGGATGCTTGACTCAGTTCATTTGATATAGTGCTAATCTTGACGCAAGATAGGTGCAAGGTTTGCGTCGAACATACTACAGGCTCAGAAATGGTTTCGGTCACACCTGATGGTACTCCTATGTGACGAGGCTCAAGTGGATGCTTGATTCAGTTCGTTTGGAGATAGTGCTAGTCTTGACGCAAGATAGGTGCACGGTTTGCACCGAACATACCACGGGTTCCTAAATTGATGAGGACATCCTCCACTATTATCCGCTGGCAAAGACTCAACAAAAAAGGGCCAAGTGGCCTAGTTGTAGTCGGGCGGTGACCATGTGAGCCTCTGAATAATCCCACCTTGCTTAGCATGGGAGGAGGAAGCCACCTTAAAAGAGAGAGCCACCCTTCCCCTATCGGACTAGTCTTTTAGGGACATTGGGCCTTTCCCCGAGTGGGTGTGCATAAGAACTGTTGGGGTCCGGGCAACCTTAATTTATTGGGCATCGCCCAACCCCACCTGGGCCGGATGTATCATAAATCGATTTGGACACACCCAATGGTACTCCTAGGCGACGAGGCTTAAGTGGAAGCTCGATTCAGTCCATTCGAAGATAGTGGTAACCTTGATGCAAGATAGGTGCACGGTTTGTGCCGAACGTAACATAGCCTCAGAAATCATTTTGGATGCACCCGATGGAACTTCAAGGTGACATGGGTCATGTGGAATCTCATATTGGTCCATTTGGAGATAGTGCTGGTGTCGGTTCAAGACAGGTGCAGGTTTGTGCTAAACATATCATAGGCTCAGAAATCGTTTTGGACGCACCCGGTAGTACTCCTAGGTGACGAAGCTCAAGTGGATGCTTGACTCAGTTCATTTGATATAGTGATAATCTTGATGCAAGATAGGTGCAAGGTTTGCGCCGAACGTACCACAGGATCAGAAATCGTTTTGGTCACACCTAATGGTACTCCTAGGTGACAAAGCTCAAGTGGATGCTTGACTCAGTTCATTTGATATAGTGCTAATCTTGACGCAAGATAGGTGCAAGGTTTGCGCCGAACGTACCACAGGATCAGAAATCGTTTTGGTCACACCTAATGGTACTCCTATGTGACGAGGCTCAAGTGGATGCTTGATTCGGTTCGTTTAGAGATAGTGCTAGTCTTAACGCAAGATAGGTGCATGGTTTGCACCGAACATACCACAGGCTCATTAATCGATTTGGATGCACCCTATGGTACTCCTAGGCGACAAGGCTTAAGTGGAAGCTCGATTCAGTCCATTCGAAGATAAATGGTAACCTTGACGCAAGATAGGTGCACGATTTGTGGAGAAAGTACCACAGCCTCAGAAATCATTTTGGAGGCACCCGATGGAACTCCACGGTGAAGTGGGTCATGTGGAATCTCGTTTTGGTCCACTAGGAGATAGTGTTGGTGTCGGTTCAAGATAGGTGCAGGTTTGTGCTAAACATACCGTAGGCCCAGAAATCATTTTCGACGCACCCGATAGTACTCCTAAGTGACGAGGCTCAAGTGGATGCATGATTCAGTTCATTTGATATAGTGCTAATCTTGACGAAAGATGGTTGCACGATTTGCGCCGAACATACCATAGACTCAGAAATCATTTTGGACGCACCTGATGGTACTCCTAGGTGTTGAGGCTCAAGTGGATGCTTGATTCAGTTTGTTTGGAGATAGTGCTAATCTTGATGCAGATAGGTGCACGGTTTGCGCCGAATGTACCACAGGCTCAGAAATCGATTTGGACGCACCCGATGGTACTCCTATGTGACGAGGCTCAAGTGCAAGCTCGATCCAGACCGTTCAAAAATATTGCTAAACTTGACGCATGATAGGTGCACGGTTTGTGCCGAACGTACCACAGCCTCAGAAATCATTTTGGACGTACCCGATGGAACTGTAAGGTGACGTGGGTCATGTGGAATCTTATATTGGTCCATTTGGAGATAGTGCTGTTGTCGGTTCAAGATATGTGCAGGTTTGTGCTAAACATACCGTAGGCTCAGAAATCGTTTTGGACACACCCGATAGTACTCCTAGGTGACGAAGCTCAAGTGGATGCTTGACTCAGTTCATTTGATATAGTGCTAATCTTGATGCAAGATAGGTGCAAGGTTTGCGCCAAGCGTACCATAGGATCAGAAATCATTTTGGTCACATCTGATGGTACTCCTAGGTGACGAGGCTCAACTAGATGCTTGATTCGATTCGTTTAGAGATAGTGCTAGTCTTGACGCAAGATAGATGCATGGTTTGCACCGAACATACTACAGGCTCATAAATCGATTTGGACGCACCCTATGGTACTCCTAGGCGACGAGGCTTAAGTGGAAGCTCGATTCAGTCCATTCGAAGATAATGGTAATCTTGACGCAAGATAGGTGCACGGTTTGTGGCGAAAGTACCACAGCCTCAGAAATCATTTTGGAGGCCCCCAATGGACCTCCACGGTGAATTGGGTCATGTGGAATCTTGTTTTGGTCCACTAGGAGATAGTGTTGGTGTCGATGCAAGATAGGTGCACGATTTGTGCTAAACATACCGTAGGTTCAGAAATCGTTTTGGACGCACCCGATAGTACTCCTAGGTGACGAAGCTCAAGTGGATGCTTGACTCAGTTCATTTGATATAGTGCTAATCTTGATGCAAGATAGGTGCAAGGTTTGCGTCAAACGTACTACAGACTCAGAAATGGTTTTGGTCACACCTGATGGTACTCCTATGTGATGAGGCTCAAGTGGATGCTTGATTCAGTTCTTTTGGAGATAGTGCTAGTCTTGACGCAAGATAGGTGTACGGTTTGCATCGAACATACCACAGGTTCCTAAATCAATTTGGATGCACCCTATGGTACTCCTAGGCAACGAGGCTTAAGTGGAAGCTCGATTCAGTCTATTCGAAGATAGTGGTAACCTTGATGCAAGATAGGTGCATGATTTGTGCCGAACGTACCATAGCCTCAGAAATCATTTTGGATGCACCCGATGGAACTTCAAGGTGACATGGGTCATGTGGAATCTTATTTTGGTCCATTTAGAGATAGTGCTGGTGTCAGTTCAAGACAGGTGCAGGTTTGTGCTAAACATACCGTGGGCTCAGAAATCATTTTTGACGCACCCGATAGTAATACTAAGTGACGAAGCTCAAGTGGATGCATGATTCAGTTCATTTGATATAGTGATAATCTTGACGCAATATAGGTGCAAGGTTTGTGCCAAACGTACCACAGACTCCAAAATCATTTTGGACGGACCTGATGGTACTCCAAGGTGATGAGGCTCAAGTGGATGCTTGATTCAGTTCGTTTGGAGATAGTGCTAATCTTGACACAGTGTGCACGGTTTGCGCCGAATGTACCACAGGCTCAGAAATCGATTTGGACGCACCCAATGGTACTCCTAGGTGATGAGGCTCAAGTGGAAGCTCGATCCAGACCGTTTAAAAATATTGTTAAACTTGACGCAAGGTAGGTGCACGGTTTGTGCCGAAAGTACCACAACCTCAGAAATCATTTTGGACGCACCTGATGGAACTCCAAGGTGACGTGGGTCATGTGGAATCTTATATTGGTCCATTTGGAGATAGTGCTGGTGTCGGTTCAAGATATGTGTAGGTTTGTGCTAAATATACCATAGGCTCATAAATCGTTTTGGACGCACCCGATAGTACTCCTAGGTGACGAAGCTCAAGTGGATGCTTGACTCAGTTCATTTGATATAGTGCTAATCTTGACGCAAGATAGGTGCAATGTTTGCGCCGAACGTACCACAGGATCAGAAATCATTTTGGTCACACCTAATGGTACTCCTAGGTGACGAGGCTCAAGTAGATGCTTGATTCGGTTCGTTTAGAGATAGTGCTAGTCTTGACGCAAGATAGGTGCATGGTTTGCACCGAACATACCATAGGCTCATCAATTGATTTGGACGCACCCTATGGTACACCTAGGCGACGAGACTTAAGTGGAAGCTCGATTCAGTCCATTCGAAGATAAATGGAAATCTTGACGCAAGATAGGTGCACAGTTTGTAGCGAAAGTACCACAGCCTTAGAAATCATTTTGGAGGCACCCGATGGACCTCCACGGTGAAGTGGGTCATGTGTAATCTCGTTTTGGTCCACTAGGAGATAGTGTTGGTGTCGGTGCAAGATAGGTGCACGGTTTGTGCTAAACATACCGTAGGTTCAGAAATCATTTTGGACGCACCTGATAGTACTCCTAGGTAACGAAGCTCAAGTGGATGCTTGACTCAGTTCATTTGATATAGTGCTAATCTTGACGCAAGATAGGTGCAAGGTTTGCGTCGAACATACTACAGGCTCAGAAATGGTTTCGGTCACACCTGATGGTACTCCTATGTGACGAGGCTCAAGTGGATGCTTGATTCAGTTCGTTTGGAGATAGTGCTAGTCTTGACGCAAGATAGGTGCACGGTTTGCACCGAACATACCACGGGTTCCTAAATTGATGAGGACATCCTCCACTATTATCCGCTGGCAAAGACTCAACAAAAAAGGGCCAAGTGGCCTAGTTGTAGTCGGGCGGTGACCATGTGAGCCTCTGAATAATCCCACCTTGCTTAGCATGGGAGGAGGAAGCCACCTTAAAAGAGAGAGCCACCCTTCCCCTATCGGACTAGTCTTTTAGGGACATTGGGCCTTTCCCCGAGTGGGTGTGCATAAGAACTGTTGGGGTCCGGGCAACCTTAATTTATTGGGCATCGCCCAACCCCACCTGGGCCGGATGTATCATAAATCGATTTGGACACACCCAATGGTACTCCTAGGCGACGAGGCTTAAGTGGAAGCTCGATTCAGTCCATTCGAAGATAGTGGTAACCTTGATGCAAGATAGGTGCACGGTTTGTGCCGAACGTAACATAGCCTCAGAAATCATTTTGGATGCACCCGATGGAACTTCAAGGTGACATGGGTCATGTGGAATCTCATATTGGTCCATTTGGAGATAGTGCTGGTGTCGGTTCAAGACAGGTGTAGGTTTGTGCTAAACATATCATAGGCTCAGAAATCGTTTTGGACGCACCCGGTAGTACTCCTAGGTGACGAAGCTCAAGTGGATGCTTGACTCAGTTCATTTGATATAGTGATAATCTTGATGCAAGATAGGTGCAAGGTTTGCGCCGAACGTACCACAGGATCAGAAATCGTTTTGGTCACACCTAATGGTACTCCTAGGTGACAAAGCTCAAGTGGATGCTTGACTCAGTTCATTTGATATAGTGCTAATCTTGACGCAAGATAGGTGCAAGGTTTGCGCCGAACGTACCACAGGATCAGAAATCGTTTTGGTCACACCTAATGGTACTCCTATGTGACGAGGCTCAAGTGGATGCTTGATTCGGTTCGTTTAGAGATAGTGCTAGTCTTAACGCAAGATAGGTGCATGGTTTGCACCGAACATACCACAGGCTCATTAATCGATTTGGATGCACCCTATGGTACTCCTAGGCGACAAGGCTTAAGTGGAAGCTCGATTCAGTCCATTCGAAGATAAATGGTAACCTTGACGCAAGATAGGTGCACGATTTGTGGAGAAAGTACCACAGCCTCAGAAATCATTTTGGAGGCACCCGATGGAACTCCACGGTGAAGTGGGTCATGTGGAATCTCGTTTTGGTCCACTAGGAGATAGTGTTGGTGTCGGTTCAAGATAGGTGCAGGTTTGTGCTAAACATACCGTAGGCCCAGAAATCATTTTCGACGCACCCGATAGTACTCCTAAGTGACGAGGCTCAAGTGGATGCATGATTCAGTTCATTTGATATAGTGCTAATCTTGACGAAAGATGGTTGCACGATTTGCGCCGAACATACCATAGACTCAGAAATCATTTTGGACGCACCTGATGGTACTCCTAGGTGTTGAGGCTCAAGTGGATGCTTGATTCAGTTTGTTTGGAGATAGTGCTAATCTTGATGCAGATAGGTGCACGGTTTGCGCCGAATGTACCACAGGCTCAGAAATCGATTTGGACGCACCCGATGGTACTCCTATGTGACGAGGCTCAAGTGCAAGCTCGATCCAGACCGTTCAAAAATATTGCTAAACTTGACGCATGATAGGTGCACGGTTTGTGCCGAACGTACCACAGCCTCAGAAATCATTTTGGACGTACCCGATGGAACTGTAAGGTGACGTGGGTCATGTGGAATCTTATATTGGTCCATTTGGAGATAGTGCTGTTGTCGGTTCAAGATATGTGCAGGTTTGTGCTAAACATACCGTAGGCTCAGAAATCGTTTTGGACGCACCCGATAGTACTCCTAGGTGACGAAGCTCAAGTGGATGCTTGACTCAGTTCATTTGATATAGTGCTAATCTTGATGCAAGATAGGTGCAAGGTTTGCGCCAAGCGTACCATAGGATCAGAAATCATTTTGGTCACATCTGATGGTACTCCTAGGTGACGAGGCTCAACTAGATGCTTGATTCGATTCGTTTAGAGATAGTGCTAGTCTTGACGCAAGATAGATGCATGGTTTGCACCGAACATACTACAGGCTCATAAATCGATTTGGACGCACCCTATGGTACTCCTAGGCGACGAGGCTTAAGTGGAAGCTCGATTCAGTCCATTCGAAGATAATGGTAATCTTGACGCAAGATAGGTGCACGGTTTGTGGCGAAAGTACCACAGCCTCAGAAATCATTTTGGAGGCCCCCAATGGACCTCCACGGTGAATTGGGTCATGTGGAATCTTGTTTTGGTCCACTAGGAGATAGTGTTGGTGTCGATGCAAGATAGGTGCACGATTTGTGCTAAACATACCGTAGGTTCAGAAATCGTTTTGGACGCACCCGATAGTACTCCTAGGTGACGAAGCTCAAGTGGATGCTTGACTCAGTTCATTTGATATAGTGCTAATCTTGATGCAAGATAGGTGCAAGGTTTGCGTCAAACGTACTACAGACTCAGAAATGGTTTTGGTCACACCTGATGGTACTCCTATGTGATGAGGCTCAAGTGGATGCTTGATTCAGTTCTTTTGGAGATAGTGCTAGTCTTGACGCAAGATAGGTGTACGGTTTGCATCGAACATACCACAGGTTCCTAAATCAATTTGGATGCACCCTATGGTACTCCTAGGCAACGAGGCTTAAGTGGAAGCTCGATTCAGTCTATTCGAAGATAGTGGTAACCTTGATGCAAGATAGGTGCATGATTTGTGCCGAACGTACCATAGCCTCAGAAATCATTTTGGATGCACCCGATGGAACTTCAAGGTGACATGGGTCATGTGGAATCTTATTTTGGTCCATTTAGAGATAGTGCTGGTGTCAGTTCAAGACAGGTGCAGGTTTGTGCTAAACATACCGTGGGCTCAGAAATCATTTTTGACGCACCCGATAGTAATACTAAGTGACGAAGCTCAAGTGGATGCATGATTCAGTTCATTTGATATAGTGATAATCTTGACGCAATATAGGTGCAAGGTTTGTGCCAAACGTACCACAGACTCCAAAATCATTTTGGACGGACCTGATGGTACTCCAAGGTGATGAGGCTCAAGTGGATGCTTGATTCAGTTCGTTTGGAGATAGTGCTAATCTTGACACAGTGTGCACGGTTTGCGCCGAATGTACCACAGGCTCAGAAATCGATTTGGACGCACCCAATGGTACTCCTAGGTGATGAGGCTCAAGTGGAAGCTCGATCCAGACCGTTTAAAAATATTGTTAAACTTGACGCAAGGTAGGTGCACGGTTTGTGCCGAAAGTACCACAACCTCAGAAATCATTTTGGACGCACCTGATGGAACTCCAAGGTGACGTGGGTCATGTGGAATCTTATATTGGTCCATTTGGAGATAGTGCTGGTGTCGGTTCAAGATATGTGTAGGTTTGTGCTAAATATACCATAGGCTCATAAATCGTTTTGGACGCACCCGATAGTACTCCTAGGTGACGAAGCTCAAGTGGATGCTTGACTCAGTTCATTTGATATAGTGCTAATCTTGACGCAAGATAGGTGCAATGTTTGCGCCGAACGTACCACAGGATCAGAAATCATTTTGGTCACACCTAATGGTACTCCTAGGTGACGAGGCTCAAGTAGATGCTTGATTCGGTTCGTTTAGAGATAGTGCTAGTCTTGACGCAAGATAGGTGCATGGTTTGCACCGAACATACCATAGGCTCATCAATTGATTTGGACGCACCCTATGGTACACCTAGGCGACGAGACTTAAGTGGAAGCTCGATTCAGTCCATTCGAAGATAAATGGAAATCTTGACGCAAGATAGGTGCACAGTTTGTAGCGAAAGTACCACAGCCTTAGAAATCATTTTGGAGGCACCCGATGGACCTCCACGGTGAAGTGGGTCATGTGTAATCTCGTTTTGGTCCACTAGGAGATAGTGTTGGTGTCGGTGCAAGATAGGTGCACGGTTTGTGCTAAACATACCGTAGGTTCAGAAATCATTTTGGACGCACCTGATAGTACTCCTAGGTAACGAAGCTCAAGTGGATGCTTGACTCAGTTCATTTGATATAGTGCTAATCTTGACGCAAGATAGGTGCAAGGTTTGCGTCGAACATACTACAGGCTCAGAAATGGTTTCGGTCACACCTGATGGTACTCCTATGTGACGAGGCTCAAGTGGATGCTTGATTCAGTTCGTTTGGAGATAGTGCTAGTCTTGACGCAAGATAGGTGCACGGTTTGCACCGAACATACCACGGGTTCCTAAATTGATGAGGACATCCTCCACTATTATCCGCTGGCAAAGACTCAACAAAAAAGGGCCAAGTGGCCTAGTTGTAGTCGGGCGGTGACCATGTGAGCCTCTGAATAATCCCACCTTGCTTAGCATGGGAGGAGGAAGCCACCTTAAAAGAGAGAGCCACCCTTCCCCTATCGGACTAGTCTTTTAGGGACATTGGGCCTTTCCCCGAGTGGGTGTGCATAAGAACTGTTGGGGTCCGGGCAACCTTAATTTATTGGGCATCGCCCAACCCCACCTGGGCCGGATGTATCATAAATCGATTTGGACACACCCAATGGTACTCCTAGGCGACGAGGCTTAAGTGGAAGCTCGATTCAGTCCATTCGAAGATAGTGGTAACCTTGATGCAAGATAGGTGCACGGTTTGTGCCGAACGTAACATAGCCTCAGAAATCATTTTGGATGCACCCGATGGAACTTCAAGGTGACATGGGTCATGTGGAATCTCATATTGGTCCATTTGGAGATAGTGCTGGTGTCGGTTCAAGACAGGTGTAGGTTTGTGCTAAACATATCATAGGCTCAGAAATCGTTTTGGACGCACCCGGTAGTACTCCTAGGTGACGAAGCTCAAGTGGATGCTTGACTCAGTTCATTTGATATAGTGATAATCTTGATGCAAGATAGGTGCAAGGTTTGCGCCGAACGTACCACAGGATCAGAAATCGTTTTGGTCACACCTAATGGTACTCCTAGGTGACAAAGCTCAAGTGGATGCTTGACTCAGTTCATTTGATATAGTGCTAATCTTGACGCAAGATAGGTGCAAGGTTTGCGCCGAACGTACCACAGGATCAGAAATCGTTTTGGTCACACCTAATGGTACTCCTATGTGACGAGGCTCAAGTGGATGCTTGATTCGGTTCGTTTAGAGATAGTGCTAGTCTTAACGCAAGATAGGTGCATGGTTTGCACCGAACATACCACAGGCTCATTAATCGATTTGGATGCACCCTATGGTACTCCTAGGCGACAAGGCTTAAGTGGAAGCTCGATTCAGTCCATTCGAAGATAAATGGTAACCTTGACGCAAGATAGGTGCACGATTTGTGGAGAAAGTACCACAGCCTCAGAAATCATTTTGGAGGCACCCGATGGAACTCCACGGTGAAGTGGGTCATGTGGAATCTCGTTTTGGTCCACTAGGAGATAGTGTTGGTGTCGGTTCAAGATAGGTGCAGGTTTGTGCTAAACATACCGTAGGCCCAGAAATCATTTTCGACGCACCCGATAGTACTCCTAAGTGACGAGGCTCAAGTGGATGCATGATTCAGTTCATTTGATATAGTGCTAATCTTGACGAAAGATGGTTGCACGATTTGCGCCGAACATACCATAGACTCAGAAATCATTTTGGACGCACCTGATGGTACTCCTAGGTGTTGAGGCTCAAGTGGATGCTTGATTCAGTTTGTTTGGAGATAGTGCTAATCTTGATGCAGATAGGTGCACGGTTTGCGCCGAATGTACCACAGGCTCAGAAATCGATTTGGACGCACCCGATGGTACTCCTATGTGACGAGGCTCAAGTGCAAGCTCGATCCAGACCGTTCAAAAATATTGCTAAACTTGACGCATGATAGGTGCACGGTTTGTGCCGAACGTACCACAGCCTCAGAAATCATTTTGGACGTACCCGATGGAACTGTAAGGTGACGTGGGTCATGTGGAATCTTATATTGGTCCATTTGGAGATAGTGCTGTTGTCGGTTCAAGATATGTGCAGGTTTGTGCTAAACATACCGTAGGCTCAGAAATCGTTTTGGACGCACCCGATAGTACTCCTAGGTGACGAAGCTCAAGTGGATGCTTGACTCAGTTCATTTGATATAGTGCTAATCTTGATGCAAGATAGGTGCAAGGTTTGCGCCAAGCGTACCATAGGATCAGAAATCATTTTGGTCACATCTGATGGTACTCCTAGGTGACGAGGCTCAACTAGATGCTTGATTCGATTCGTTTAGAGATAGTGCTAGTCTTGACGCAAGATAGATGCATGGTTTGCACCGAACATACTACAGGCTCATAAATCGATTTGGACGCACCCTATGGTACTCCTAGGCGACGAGGCTTAAGTGGAAGCTCGATTCAGTCCATTCGAAGATAATGGTAATCTTGACGCAAGATAGGTGCACGGTTTGTGGCGAAAGTACCACAGCCTCAGAAATCATTTTGGAGGCCCCCAATGGACCTCCACGGTGAATTGGGTCATGTGGAATCTTGTTTTGGTCCACTAGGAGATAGTGTTGGTGTCGATGCAAGATAGGTGCACGATTTGTGCTAAACATACCGTAGGTTCAGAAATCGTTTTGGACGCACCCGATAGTACTCCTAGGTGACGAAGCTCAAGTGGATGCTTGACTCAGTTCATTTGATATAGTGCTAATCTTGATGCAAGATAGGTGCAAGGTTTGCGTCAAACGTACTACAGACTCAGAAATGGTTTTGGTCACACCTGATGGTACTCCTATGTGATGAGGCTCAAGTGGATGCTTGATTCAGTTCTTTTGGAGATAGTGCTAGTCTTGACGCAAGATAGGTGTACGGTTTGCATCGAACATACCACAGGTTCCTAAATCAATTTGGATGCACCCTATGGTACTCCTAGGCAACGAGGCTTAAGTGGAAGCTCGATTCAGTCTATTCGAAGATAGTGGTAACCTTGATGCAAGATAGGTGCATGATTTGTGCCGAACGTACCATAGCCTCAGAAATCATTTTGGATGCACCCGATGGAACTTCAAGGTGACATGGGTCATGTGGAATCTTATTTTGGTCCATTTAGAGATAGTGCTGGTGTCAGTTCAAGACAGGTGCAGGTTTGTGCTAAACATACCGTAGGCTCAGAAATCATTTTTGACGCACCCGATAGTAATACTAAGTGACGAAGCTCAAGTGGATGCATGATTCAGTTCATTTGATATAGTGATAATCTTGACGCAATATAGGTGCAAGGTTTGTGCCAAACGTACCACAGACTCCAAAATCATTTTGGACGGACCTGATGGTACTCCAAGGTGATGAGGCTCAAGTGGATGCTTGATTCAGTTCGTTTGGAGATAGTGCTAATCTTGACACAGTGTGCACGGTTTGCGCCGAATGTACCACAGGCTCAGAAATCGATTTGGACGCACCCAATGGTACTCCTAGGTGATGAGGCTCAAGTGGAAGCTCGATCCAGACCGTTTAAAAATATTGTTAAACTTGACGCAAGGTAGGTGCACGGTTTGTGCCGAAAGTACCACAACCTCAGAAATCATTTTGGACGCACCTGATGGAACTCCAAGGTGACGTGGGTCATGTGGAATCTTATATTGGTCCATTTGGAGATAGTGCTGGTGTCGGTTCAAGATATGTGTAGGTTTGTGCTAAATATACCATAGGCTCATAAATCGTTTTGGACGCACCCGATAGTACTCCTAGGTGACGAAGCTCAAGTGGATGCTTGACTCAGTTCATTTGATATAGTGCTAATCTTGACGCAAGATAGGTGCAATGTTTGCGCCGAACGTACCACAGGATCAGAAATCATTTTGGTCACACCTAATGGTACTCCTAGGTGACGAGGCTCAAGTAGATGCTTGATTCGGTTCGTTTAGAGATAGTGCTAGTCTTGACGCAAGATAGGTGCATGGTTTGCACCGAACATACCATAGGCTCATCAATTGATTTGGACGCACCCTATGGTACACCTAGGCGACGAGACTTAAGTGGAAGCTCGATTCAGTCCATTCGAAGATAAATGGAAATCTTGACGCAAGATAGGTGCACAGTTTGTAGCGAAAGTACCACAGCCTTAGAAATCATTTTGGAGGCACCCGATGGACCTTCACGGTGAAGTGGGTCATGTGTAATCTCGTTTTGGTCCACTAGGAGATAGTGTTGGTGTCGGTGCAAGATAGGTGCACGGTTTGTGCTAAACATACCGTAGGTTCAGAAATCATTTTGGACGCACCTGATAGTACTCCTAGGTAACGAAGCTCAAGTGGATGCTTGACTCAGTTCATTTGACATAGTGCTAATCTTGACGCAAGATAGGTGCAAGGTTTGCGTCGAACATACTACAGGCTCAGAAATGGTTTCGGTCACACCTGATGGTACTCCTATGTGACGAGGCTCAAGTGGATGCTTGATTCAGTTCGTTTGGAGATAGTGCTAGTCTTGACGCAAGATAGGTGCACGGTTTGCACCGAACATACCACGGGTTCCTAAATTGATGAGGACATCCTCCACTATTATCCGCTGGCAAAGACTCAACAAAAAAGGGCCAAGTGGCCTAGTTGTAGTCGGGCGGTGACCATGTGAGCCTCTGAATAATCCCACCTTGCTTAGCATGGGAGGAGGAAGCCACCTTAAAAGAGAGAGCCACCCTTCCCCTATCGGACTAGTCTTTTAGGGACATTGGGCCTTTCCCCGAGTGGGTGTGCATAAGAACTGTTGGGGTCCGGGCAACCTTAATTTATTGGGCATCGCCCAACCCCACCTGGGCCGGATGTATCATAAATCGATTTGGACACACCCAATGGTACTCCTAGGCGACGAGGCTTAAGTGGAAGCTCGATTCAGTCCATTCGAAGATAGTGGTAACCTTGATGCAAGATAGGTGCACGGTTTGTGCCGAACGTAACATAGCCTCAGAAATCATTTTGGATGCACCCGATGGAACTTCAAGGTGACATGGGTCATGTGGAATCTCATATTGGTCCATTTGGAGATAGTGCTGGTGTCGGTTCAAGACAGGTGTAGGTTTGTGCTAAACATATCATAGGCTCAGAAATCGTTTTGGACGCACCCGGTAGTACTCCTAGGTGACGAAGCTCAAGTGGATGCTTGACTCAGTTCATTTGATATAGTGATAATCTTGATGCAAGATAGGTGCAAGGTTTGCGCCGAACGTACCACAGGATCAGAAATCGTTTTGGTCACACCTAATGGTACTCCTAGGTGACGAAGCTCAAGTGGATGCTTGACTCAGTTCATTTGATATAGTGCTAATCTTGACGCAAGATAGGTGCAAGGTTTGCGCCGAACGTACCACAGGATCAGAAATCGTTTTGGTCACACCTATTGGTACTCCTATGTGACGAGGCTCAAGTGGATGCTTGATTCGGTTCGTTTAGAGATAGTGCTAGTCTTAACGCAAGATAGGTGCATGGTTTGCACCGAACATACCACAGGCTCATTAATCGATTTGGATGCACCCTATGGTACTCCTAGGCGACAAGGCTTAAGTGGAAGCTCGATTCAGTCCATTCGAAGATAAATGGTAACCTTGACGCAAGATAGGTGCACGATTTGTGGAGAAAGTACCACAGCCTCAGAAATCATTTTGGAGGCACCCGATGGAACTCCACGGTGAAGTGGGTCATGTGGAATCTCGTTTTGGTCCACTAGGAGATAGTGTTGGTGTCGGTTCAAGATAGGTGCAGGTTTGTGCTAAACATACCGTAGGCTCAGAAATCATTTTCGACGCAGCCGATAGTACTCCTAAGTGACAAAGCTCAAGTGGATGCATGATTCAGTTCATTTGATATAGTGCTAATCTTGATGCAATATAGGTGCAAGGATTGTGCCAAACGTACCATAGACTCCGAAATCATTTTGGACGCACCTGATGGTACTCCTAGGTGATGAGGCTCAAGTGGATGCTTGATTCAGTTAGTTTGGAGATAGTGCTAACCTTGACGCAGATAGGTACACGGTTTGCGTCGAGTGTACCATAGGCTCAGAAATCGATTTTAACGCACCCGATGGTACTCCTAGGTGACGAGGCTCAAGTGGAAGCTCGACCAGACCGTTCAAAGATATTGCTAAACTTGACGCAAGATAGGAGAACGGTTTGTGCCGAACGTACCACATGATGAGGACATCAACACCGATCATACATCCTCGCCGTCCACGCCGACAACTGCTGGTCCTATTACTCGTGCTCGTGCTCGAAAAGTTAATCATCAAGTGAGTTCCTTCTTGAGCTCTTGTCCATCTTGTTTAGATCTTGGAGACACGTGCACTCTTGTTTTATTAGGAATCAAGGAGAAGACCGAAAGGGAAAAGGACTCGCGTAGGCTGGATTCGGACTGCAGCACACCTCCAACTTGCGACGGTTGCCACGGTTACATACGGACTCGGATTGGGGTGATTCTAGACTTGTTGGAAAGCTAATAAAGTCTACTTTCATATGGATCTGACATCGTACTCATACCTGCTCAGAAGCGGCGTCAACAGTCCAAAAATCACCGAGAGGTCTATTCTGTCCAGGGTGCTGCGCCACCTTAAGTTAGCCCAATGGGCTTGTATCGTTTAGAGTCCAGTAGGTACGCGTCCTAGGGTTGGAGCACGACCCAAACTCTCTTGTGGTCGTCCTCCACACGTTATATACCCCTTAGCCGCCACCAGGAACACTCGGGTTTTGTTTAGATCAAGTTTAGCCATCGCTACTTGCTTGTAGGCGCGCGTGCTGATCCAGTCGCCCATCTCCTTGTCTTCGGAACCCCACTCATAATAAGATTCAGTGTGAAACCTTCAATTTTATCTTGCAATTTCAGTGCTTGTTTCCTCGTTCTTGCTAGTTCTTCGATTGCTTGCAGGACGGGAGCCCTAGGGGCTGGTTGTCATACTCCACAAGATCGTGACGACCTTGGGAAGTGGTGTATCGGTCGCTAAGGCGCAGTCTTGGAAGGCTGTAGTCGGGCCGTGAACGTCATCTCCATCCACCAATCGAGTTATCTCACGCTTCTCATCGAAAGATCGACCACAAACCCTTGCGGGTTCATATCAGTTGGTATCAGAGTAAGGTTTATCGGTGAGAGACTTCCAATCCTTCATTGTTTTATTTTTCCTATAGTCCAGAAAAGCCAAAAAAATATATAGTAGATTAGTTTCCTGCAATCCTATAGACCTTTGAGCCGTGGCTAGTGCTACCTAATTAGGGTTTGTTGAATATTCGGTTGCATCGGGTGTGTCGGATTGCTGGTCTTAGTTTATTCCCTTAGAGTTTCGAGTTCTTGTCACTTTCCTATCACAACACGCGCTATCATATAGTCTCTCTGTTGGCCGAATCCAAGTAGGGTTTGAAGTTTGAGTCGGATCAAGGGATCGGTTATTCCTCGCTGTTGGCGTCTGAGTAGAATTGGAAGTTCCAATCGGACGAGGAATCAGTTCACCCTGTGCTACAAATATCAAACTAACCACGCAGCAAGTATTCATATCTAAAATGAGTGGCTTACTCTAGAAAGAGAGAGTATCTTTTTTTTACCGGAATACCCCTGCCCTTTCGGAAAAAGTGTGTGTTCTGAGTTACTCTTTGGGAGTGTTCTTGTTTATATAATCAGTTTTGAGTGCCCCCTGAAAAAAAGAGGAAAGAAAAAAAGAGAAAGAAGCAAAAGAAAAGAAGAGAAAGGGGCTGATCTTAGAGATTTTTCGTTCACTTTGGGTGGTGTGTTGTGCTCTCCTTTGTGTCCAGGCTCGCGTCTCTAGCACGGTCTAGACTAGGACCAGCACAGTACCGCCGGTTGAACGATTATTCAGCTTGCTTTTTGTAACTAACGTGGTGCTAGTTCGTTCCTTGTTTCAGCCCACCTATAGCTCCACATATTCTACAGCTTGACAGGCCTTGTGCTACGGCACCGATACACTTCATCCATTGCTGCAGACTTGTTGGTAGACGACCCCTCCTATCGAGCAAGATAAGAACTGGTAAGAACTTGTGTAGCAGGTGGAGAGTGAGCGACTTGCTGTAGCTACATCCTAGTAGTTGTAGAGCTTTTATTTCTTCAGTTGTCTTCTTGTTGTCTTTGTCTTTGAACCATGCCAGGGTCCGACGAAGATAACCAAATTCCACATTCGCCGCGCACAAAGGGCATCATACAACATTTTCAAAGGAAAGTGAAGTTGCACACGGAGGGACTTGATAATGACTTGCAGGTGACAAATGACAAACTTGGGCAGTTGGAGGCTACGCAGATTGCCGCAAACAACAAGCTTGCAGGTTTGGAGAAGTCCATTGCTAGTGTGGACAAAAGCCTTGCTGCTCTGTTGAGGCATTTTGATGACCTCCACAACAATGATAAAGACCAGCATGATGAAAAAAAGAAGAAGGAAGATCAAGAGGATGGTAGTTATGATGAAGAATACACAGGTGATACTGAACATGATGATCGAGACACTCGTGATCGACGTCGCCTAGGTCACAACCGTAGAGGTATGGGTGGTCGCCGCCGACGCGAGGTACACAATAATGATGATGCTTTCAGTAAGATTAAATTTAAAATACCTCCTTTTGATGGTAAATATGACCCTAATGCATACATTACTTGGGAGATTGCTGTTGATCAAAAGTTTGTAGGTGCACAATTTGTACCGAATGTACCACAACCTCAGAAATCATTTTGAACGCACCTGATGGAACTCCAAGGTGATGTGGGTCATGTGGAATCTCATTTTGGTCTATTTGGAGATAGTGTTGGTGTCAGTGCAAGATACATGCACGGTTTGTGTTAAACATACCGTAGGCTTAGAAATCGTTTTGGACACACCCGATTGTACTCCTAGGCGACGAAGCTCAAGTGGATGCTTGATTTAGTTCATTTGATATAGTGCTAAACTTGACGCAAGATAGTTGCACGGTTTGCGCCTAACTTACCACAGGCTAAGAAATCGTTTTAGATGCACCTAATGGTACTCCTAGGTGATGAGGCTAAAGTGGACGCTTGATTCAGTTCGTTTGGAGATAGTGCTAATCTTGACACAAGATAGGTGCATGGTTTGTGCCAAATGTACCACAGGCTCAGCAATCATTTTGGACGCATCCGATGGTACTCCTAGTTAACGAGGCTGAAGAGGAAGCTCAATTGAGACCATTCAAAGATAGTGCTAATCTTGATGCAAGATATGTGCACGGTTTGTGACGAACGTACCATAGCCTCAGAAATCATTTTGGACGCACCCGATGGAACTCCAAGGTGACATGGGTCATGTGGAATCTCCTTTTGCTGTATTTGGAGATATTTTTGGTGTCGGTGCAAGATAGGTGCATGGTTTGTGCTAAACATACCGTAGGCTCAAAAATCATTTTGGACGCACCCGATAGTACCCCTAGGTGACGAAGCTCAAGTGGATGCTTGACCCAGTTCATTTGATATAGTGCTATTCTTAACGCAAGATAGGTGCATTGTTTGCGCTGAATGTACCAAAGGCTCAGAAATCATTTTGGACGCACCTGATGGTACTCCTAGGTAATGAGGCTGAAGTGGATGCTTGATTTAGTTCATTTGGAGATAGTGCTAATCTTGATGCAAGATAAGTGTACGGTTTGCGCCGAACGTACCATAGGCTGAGAAATCATTTTGGACGCACCTGATGGTAGTCCTAGGAGACGTGGGTCATGTGGAATCATGTTTTGGTCCATTTGGAGAAGTGTTGGTGTCGGTTCAAGACAGGTGCATGGTTTGTGCTAAACATACCGTAGGCTCAGAAATCGTTTTGGACGCACTCGATAGTACTCCTAGGTGACGAAGCTCAAGTGGATGTTTGATTCAGTTCATTTGATATAGTGCTAATCTTGATGCAAGAAAGGTTCGTGGTTTGCGCCGAATGTACCAAAGGCTTAGAAATCATTTTGGACGCACCCGATGGAACTCCAAGGTGACGTGGGTCATGTGGAATCTCGTTTTGGTCCATTTGGAGATAGTGTTGGTGTCAGTGCAAGATATTTGCAGGTTTGTGCTAAACATACTGTAGGCTCAGAAATCATTTTGGACGCACTGATGGAACTCCTAGGTGACGAGGTTTAAGTGGATGGTTGATTCAGTCCATTCGATGATAGTGGTAATCCTGATGCAACATAGGTGCACGATTTGTGCCGAATGTATCACAACCTCAGAAATCATTTTGAACGCACCTGATGGAACTCCAAGGTGACGTGGGTCATGTGGAATCTCATTTTGGTCCATTTGGAGATAGTGTTGGTGTCGGTGCAAGATACATGCACGGTTTGTGCTAAACATACCGTAGGCTTAGAAATCATTTTGGACACACCCGATTGTACTCCTAGGCGACGAAGCTCAAGTGGATGCTTGATTTAGTTCATTTGATATAGTGCTAAACTTGACGCAAGATAGTTGCACGGTTTGCGCCTAACTTACCACAGGCTGAGAAATCGTTTTAGATGCACCTAATGGTACTCCTAGGTGATGAGGCTGAAGTGGACGCTTGATTCAGTTCGTTTGGAGATAGTGCTAATCTTGACACAAGATAGGTGCATGGTTTGCGCCAAATGTACCACAGGCTTAGCAATCATTTTGGACGCATCCGATGGTACTCCTAGTTAACGAGGCTGAAGAGGAAGCTCAATTGAGACCATTCAAAGATAGTGCTAATCTTGATGCAAGATATGTGCACGGTTTGTGACGAACGTACCACAGCCTCAGAAATCATTTTGGACGCACCCGATGGAACTCCAAGGTGACGTGGGTCATGTGGAATCTCCTTTTGCTCTATTTGGAGATATTGTTGGTGTCGGTGCAATAGGTGCATGGTTTGTGCTAAACATACCATAGGCTCAGAAATCATTTTGTGCGCACCCGATAGTACCCCTAGGTGACAAAGCTTAAGTGGATGCTTGACCCAGTTCATTTGATATAGTGCTATTCTTAACGCAAGATAGGTGCATTGTTTGCGCTGAATGTACCAAAGGCTCAGAAATCATTTTGGACGCACCTGATGATACTCCTAGGTGATGAGGCTGAAGTGGATGCTTGATTCAGTTCGTTTGGAGATAGTGCTAATCTTGACGCAAGATAAGTGTGCGGTTTGCGCCGAACGTACCATAGGCTGAGAAATCATTTTGGATGCACTCGATGGTAGTCCTAGGTGACGTGGGTCATGTGGAATCACGTTTTGATCCATTTGGAGAAGTGTTGGTGTCGGTTCAAGAGTGGTGCATGGTTTGTGCTAAACATACCGTAGGCTCAAAAATTGTTTTGGGCGCACCCGATAGTACTCCTAGGTGAGGCAGCTCAAGTGGATGCTTGATTCAGTTCATTTGATATAGTGCTAATCTTGACGCAAAAAAGTGTGTGGTTTACGCCGAACATACCAAAGGCTCAGAAATCATTTTGGACGCACCCGATGGAACTCTAAGGTGACGTGGGTCAATGTGGAATCTCGTTTTGGTCCATTTGGAGATAGTGTTGGTGTCGGTTAAAGATAGGTGCACGGTTTATGCTAAACATACCGTAGGCTCAGAAATTGTTTTGGACACACCCGATAGTACTCCTAGGTGACGAAGCTCAAGTGGATGCTTGATTCAGTTCATTTGATATAGTACTAATCTTAACACAAGATATGTGCATGGTTTGCGCCGAACGTATCAAAGGCTCATAAATCGATTTGGTCGCACCTTATGGTACTCCAAGGTGACGAGGCTCAAGTGGATGCTTGATTCAGTTCGTTTGAAGATAGTGCTAATCTTGACGCAAGATAGGTGTATGGTTTGCGCCGAACGTACCATAGGCTGAGAAATCATTTTGGACGCACCTGATGGTAGTCCTAGGAGACGTGGGTCATGTGGAATCACATTTTGGTCAATTTGGAGAAGTGTTGGTGTCAGTTCAAGACAGGTGCATGGTTTGTGCTAAACATACTGTAGGCATAGAAATCGTTTTGGACGCACCCGATAGTACTCCTAGGTGACAAAGCTCAAGTGGATGTTTGATTCAGTTCATTTGATATAGTGCTAATCTTGATACAAGAAAGGTTCGTGGTTTGCGCTGAACGTACCAAAGGCTCAGGAATCATTTTGGACGCACCGATGGAACTCCAAGGTGACATGGGTCATGTGGAATCTTGTTTTGGTCCATTTGGAGATAGTGTTGGTGTCGCTGCAAGATATTTGCAGGTTTGTGCTAAACATACCGTAGGCTCAGAAATTATTTTGGACGCACGTAATGGAACTGGGGTGACGAGGTTCAAGTGGATGCTTGATTCAGTCCATTTGAAGATAGTGGTAATCCTGATGCAACATAGGTGCACGGTTTGTGCTGAACGTACCACAACCTCATAAATCATTTTGAATGCACCTGATGGAACTCCAAGGTGATGTGGGTCATGTGGAATCTCATTTTGGTCCATTTGGAGATAGTGTTGGTGTCGGTGCAAGATACATGCACGGTTTGTGCTAAATATACCGTAGGCTTAGAAATCGTTTTGGACACACCCGATTGTACTCCTAGGCGACAAAGCTCAAGTGGATGCTTGATTTAGTTCATTTGATATAGTGCTAAACTTGACGCAAGATAGTTGCACGGTTTGCGCCTAACTTACCACAGGCTGAGAAATCGTTTTAGATGCACCTAATGGTACTCCTAGGTGATGAGGCTGAAGTGGACGCTTGATTCAGTTCATTTGGAGATAGTGCTAATCTTGACACAAGATAGGTGCATGGTTTGCGCCAAATGTACCACAGGCTCAGCAATCATTTTGGACGCATCCGATGGTACTCCTAGTTAACAATTCTGAAGAGGAAGCTCAATTGAGACCATTCAAAGATAGTGCAAATCTTGATGCAAGATATGTGCACGGTTTGTGACGAATGTACCACAGCCTCAGAAATCATTTTGGACGCACCCGATGGAACTCCAAGGTGACGTGGGTCATGTGGAATCTCCTTTTGCTCTATTTGGAGATATTGTTGGTGTCGGTGCAAGATAGGTGCATGGTTTGTGCTAAACATACCATAGGCTCAGAAATCATTTTGGACGCACCCGATAGTACCCCTAGGTGATGAAGCTCAAGTGGATGCTTGACCCAGTTCATTTGATATAGTGCTATTCTTAACGCAAGATAGGTGCATTGTTTGCGCTGAATGTACCAAAGGCTCAGAAATCATTTTAGACGCACCTGATGATACTCCTAGGTGATGAGGCTGAAGTGGATGCTTGATTCAGTTCGTTTGGAGATAGTGCTAATCTTGACGCAAGATAAGTGTACGGTTTGCGCCGAACGTACCATTGGCTGAGAAATCATTTTGGATGCACTCGATGGTAGTCCTAGGTGACGTGGGTCATGTGGAATCACATTTTGGTCCATTTGGAGAAGTGTTGGTGTCGGTTCAAGAGTGGGCATGGTTTGTGCTAAACATACTGTAGGCTCAAAAATTGTTTTGGACGCACCCGATAGTACTCCTAGGTGAGGCAGCTCAAGTGGATGCTTGATTCAGTTCATTTGATATAGTGCTAATCTTGACGCAAAAAAAGTGCGTGGTTTACGCCGAACATACCAAAGGCTCAGAAATCATTTTGGACGCACCCGATGGAACTCTAAGGTGACGTGGGTCAATGTGGAATCTCGTTTTGGTCCATTTGGAGATAGTGTTGGTGTCGGTTAAAGATAGGTGCACGGTTTATGCTAAACATACCGTAGGCTCAGAAATTGTGTTGGACGCACCCGATAGTACTGCTTGGTGACGAAGCTCAAGTGGATGCTTGATTCAGTTCATTTGATATAGTACTAATCTTGACACAAGATAGGTGCATGGTTTGCTCATAAATCGATTTGGTCGCACCTGATGGTACTCCAAGGTGACGAGGCTCAAGTGGATGCTTGATTCAGTTCGTTTGAAGATAGTGCTAATCTTGATGCAAGATAGGTGTACGTTTTGCGCCGAACGTACCATAGGTTGAGAAATCATTTTGGATGCACCTGATGGTAGTCCTAGGAGACGTGGGTCATGTGGAATCACGTTTTGGTCAATTTGGAGAAGTGTTGGTGTCGGTTCAAGACAGGTGCATGGTTTGTGCTAAACATACTGTAGGCTTAGAAATCATTTTGGACGCACCCGATAGTACTCCTAGGTGACGAAGCTCAAGTGGATGTTTGATTCAGTTCATTTGATATAGTGCTAATCTTGATACAAGAAAGGTTCATGGTTTGCGCTGAACGTACCAAAGGCTCAAGAATCATTTTGGACGCACCCGATGGCACTCCAAGGTGACGTGGGTCATGTGGAATCTCGTTTTGGTCCATTTGGAGATAGTGTCTGTGTCGCTGCAAGATATTTGCAGGTTTGTGCTAAACATACCGTAGGCTCAGAAATCGTTTTGGACGCACCTAATGGAACTCCTAGGTGACGAGGTTCAAGTGGATGCTTGATTCAGTCCATTTGAAGATAGTGGTAATCTTGATGCAAGATAGGTGCACGGTTTGTTCTGAACGTACCACAACCTCATAAATCATTTTGAACGCACCTGATGGAACTCCAAGGTGATGTGGGTCATGTGGAATCTCATTTTGGTCCATTTGGAGATAGTGTTGGTGTCGGTGCAAGATACATGCACGGTTTGTGCTAAATATACCGCAGGCTCAGAAATCATTTTGGACGCACCAGGTGGTACTCCAAGGTGACGACGCTCAAGTGGATGCCTGATTCAGGTCGTTTGAAGATAGTGCTAATCTTGACACAAGATAGGTGTATGGTTGCGCCGAACATACCATAGGCTGAGAAATCATTTTGGACGCACCTGATGGTAGTCCTAGGAGACGTGGGTCATGTGGAATCATGTTTTGGTCCATTTGGAGAAGTGTTGGTGTCGGTTCAAGACAGGTGCATGGTTTGTGCTAAACATACCGTAGGCTCAGAAATCGTTTTGGACGCACCCGATAGTACTCCTAGGTGACGAAGCTCAAGTGGATGTTTGATTCAGTTCATTTGATATAGTGCTAATCTTGTGCAAGAAAGGTTCGTGGTTTGCGCCGAACGTACCAAAGGCTTAGAAATCATTTTGGACGCACCCGATGGAACTCCAAGGTGACGTGGGTCATGTAGAATCTTTGTTTTGGTCCATTTGGAGATAGTTTTGGTGTCGGTGCAAGATATTTGCAGGTTTGTGCTAAACATACTGTAGGCTCAGAAATCGTTTTGGACGCACCTGAGGGAACTCCTAGGTGACAAGGTTCAAGTGGATGCTTGATTCAGTCCATTCGAAGATAGTGGTAATCCTGATGCAACGTAGGCGCACGATTTGTGCCGAATGTACCACAACCTTAGAAATCATTTTGAACGCACATGATGGAACTCCAAGGTGACGTGGGTCATGTGGAATCTCATTTTGGTCCATTTGGAGATAGTGTTGGTGTCAGTGCAAGATACATGCACGGTTTATGCTAAACATACCGTAGGCTTAGAAATCGTTTTGGACACACCCGATTGTACTCCTAGGCGACGAAGCTCAAGTGGATGCTTGATTTAGTTCATGTGATATAGTGCTAAACTTGACGCAAGATAGTTGCACGGTTTGCACCTAACTTACCACAGGCTGAGAAAATGTTTTAGATGCACCTAATGGTACTCCTAGGTGATGAGGCTGAAGTGGACGCTTGATTCAGTTCGTTTGGAGATAGTGCTAATCTTGACACAAGATAGGTGCATGGTTTGCGCCAAATGTACCACAGGCTCAGCAATCATTTTGGACGCATCCGATGGTACTCCTAGTTAACGAGGCTGAAGAGGAAGCTCAATTGAGACCATTCAAACATAGTGCTAATCTTGATGCAAGATATATGCACGGTTTGTGACAAACGTACCACAGCCTCAGAAATCATTTTGGACGCACCCGATGGAACTCCAAGGTGATGTGGGTCATGTGGAATCTCCTTTTGCTCTATTTGGAGATATTGTTTGTGTCGGTGCAAGATAGGTGCATGGTTTGTGCTAAACATACCGTAGGCTCAGAAATCATTTTGGACGCACCCGATAGTACCCCTAGGTGACGAAGCTCAAGTGGATGCTTGACCCAGTTCATTTGATATAGTGCTATTCTTAATGTAAGATAGGTGCATTGTTTGCGCTGAATGTACCAAAGGCTCAGAAATTATTTTGGACGCACCTGATGGTACTCCTAGGTGATGAGGCTGAAGTGGATGCTTAATTCAGTTCGTTTGGAGATAGTGCTAATCTTGACGCAAGATAAGTGTACGGTTTGCGCCGAACGTACCGTAGGCTGAGAAATCATTTTGGACGCACCTGATGGTAGTCCTAGGAGACGTGGGTCATGTGGAATCACGTTTTGGTCAATTTGGAGAAGTGTTGGTGTCGGTTCAAGACAGATGCATGGTTTGTGCTAAACATACCGTAGGCTCAGAAATCGTTTTGGACGCACTCGATAGTACTCCTAGGTGACGAAGCTCAAGTGGATGTTTGATTCAGTTCATTTGATATAGTGCTAATCTTGATGCAAGAAAGGTTCGTGGTTTGCGCCGAACGTACCAAAGGCTCAGAAATCATTTTGGACGCACCTGATGGAACTCCAAGGTGACGTTGGGTCATGTGGAATCTCGTTTTGGTCCATTTGGAGATAGTGTTGGTGTCGCTGCAAGATATTTGCAGGTTTGTGCTAAACATACCGTAGGCTCAGAAATCGTTTTGGACGCACCTAATGGAACTCCTAGGTGACGAGGTTCAAGTGGATGCTTGATTCAGTCCATTTGAAGATAGTGGTAATCTTGATGCAAGATAGGTGCACGGTTTGTGCTGAACGTACCACAACCTCATAAATCATTTTGAACGCACCTGATGGAACTCCAAGGTGACGTGGGTCATGTGGAATCTCATTTTGGTCTATTTGGAGATAGTGTTGGTGTCGGTGCAAGATACATGCACGGTTTGTGCTAAATATACCGTAGGCTCAGAAATCGTTTTGGACACACCCGATTGTACCCCTAGGTGACGAAGCTCAAGTGGATGCTTGATTTAATTCATTTGATATAGTGCTAAACTTGACACAAGATAGTTGCACGGTTTGCGCCTAACTTACCACAGGCTGAGAAATCATTTTAGATGCACCTAATGGTACACCTAGGTGATGAGGCTGAAGTGGATGCTTGATTTAGTTCATTTGGGGATAGTGCTAATCTTGACGCAAGATAGGTGCACGGTTTGCACCGAATGTACCACAAGCTCATCATCATTTTGGACGCATCCGATGGTACTCCTAGTTAACGAGGCTAAAGCGGAAGCTCAATTGAGACCATTCAAAGATAGTGCTAATATTGACGCAAGATAGGTGCACGGTTTGTGACAAACGTACCGCAGCCTCAGAAATCATTTTGGACGCACTCGATGCAAATCCAAGGTGACGTGGGTCATGTGGAATCTCCTTTTGCTCTATTTAGAGATATTATTGGTGTCAGTGCGAGATAGGTGCATGGTTTGTGCTAAACATACCGTAGGCTCAGAAATCATTTTGGACGCACCTGATGGTACTCCTAGGTGATGAGGCTAAAGTGGATGCTTGATTCAGTTCGTTTGGAGATAGTGTTAACCTTGACGCAAGATAGGTGTACGGTTTGCACCGAACGTACCATAGGCTGAGAAATCATTTTGGACGCACCTGATAGTAGTCCTAGGAGACGTGGGTCATGTGGAATCACGTTTTGGTCCATTTGGAGAAGTGTTGGTGTCGGTTCAAGACAGGTGCATGGTTTGTGCTAAACATACCGTAGGCTCAGAAATCGTTTTGGACGCACCCGATAGTACTCCTAGGTGACGAAGCTCAAGTGGATGTTTGATTCAGTTCATTTGATATAGTGCTAATCTTGATGCAAGAAAGGTTCGTGGTTTGCGCCGAACGTACCAAAGGCTTAGAAATCATTTTGGACGCACCCGATGGAACTCCAAGGTGACGTGGGTCATGTGGAATCTTGTTTTGGTCCATTTGGAGATAGTTTTGGTGTCGGTGCAAGATATTTGCAGGTTTGTGCTAAACATACTGTAGGCTCAGAAATCGTTTTGGACGCACCTGATGGAACTCCTAGGTGACAAGGTTCAAGTGGATGCTTGATTCAGTCCATTCGAAAATAGTGGTAATCCTGATGCAACATAGGTGCACGATTTGTGCCGAATGTACCACAACCTTAGAAATCATTTTGAACGCACATGATGGAACTCCAAGGTGACGTGGGTCATGTGGAATCTTATTTTGGTCCATTTGGAGATAGTGTTGGTGTCGGTGCAACATACATGCACGGTTTATGCTAAACATACCGTAGGCTTAGAAATCGTTTTGGACACACCCGATTGTACTCCTAGGCGACGAAGCTCAAGTGGATGCTTGATTTAGTTCATTTGATATAGTGCTAAACTTGACGCAAGATAGTTGCACGGTTTGCGCCTAACTTACCACAGGCTGAGAAATCATTTTGGACGCACCTGATGGAACTCCAAGGTGACGTTGGGTCATGTGGAATCTCGTTTTGGTCCATTTGGAGATAGTGTTGGTGTCGCTGCAAGATATTTGCAGGTTTGTGCTAAACATACCGTAGGCTCAGAAATCGTTTTGGACGCACCTAATGGAACTCCTAGGTGACGAGGTTCAAGTGGATGCTTGATTCAGTCCATTTGAAGATAGTGGTAATCTTGATGCAAGATAGGTGCACGGTTTGTGCTGAACGTACCACAACCTCATAAATCATTTTGAACGCACCTGATGGAACTCCAAGGTGACGTGGGTCATGTGGAATCTCATTTTGGTCTATTTGGAGATAGTGTTGGTGTCGGTGCAAGATACATGCACGGTTTGTGCTAAATATACCGTAGGCTCAGAAATCGTTTTGGACACACCCGATTGTACCCCTAGGTGACGAAGCTCAAGTGGATGCTTGATTTAATTCATTTGATATAGTGCTAAACTTGACACAAGATAGTTGCACGGTTTGCGCCTAACTTACCACAGGCTGAGAAATCATTTTAGATGCACCTAATGGTACACCTAGGTGATGAGGCTGAAGTGGATGCTTGATTTAGTTCATTTGGGGATAGTGCTAATCTTGACGCAAGATAGGTGCACGGTTTGCACCGAATGTACCACAAGCTCATCATCATTTTGGACGCATCCGATGGTACTCCTAGTTAACGAGGCTAAAGCGGAAGCTCAATTGAGACCATTCAAAGATAGTGCTAATATTGACGCAAGATAGGTGCACGGTTTGTGACAAACGTACCGCAGCCTCAGAAATCATTTTGGACGCACTCGATGCAAATCCAAGGTGACGTGGGTCATGTGGAATCTCCTTTTGCTCTATTTAGAGATATTATTGGTGTCAGTGCGAGATAGGTGCATGGTTTGTGCTAAACATACCGTAGGCTCAGAAATCATTTTGGATGCACCTGATGGTACTCCTAGGTGATGAGGCTAAAGTGGATGCTTGATTCAGTTCGTTTGGAGATAGTGTTAACCTTGACGCAAGATAGGTGTACGGTTTGCACCGAACGTACCATAGGCTGAGAAATCATTTTGGACGCACCTGATAGTAGTCCTAGGAGACGTGGGTCATGTGGAATCACGTTTTGGTCCATTTGGAGAAGTGTTGGTGTCGGTTCAAGACAGGTGCATGGTTTGTGCTAAACATACCGTAGGCTCAGAAATCGTTTTGGACGCACCCGATAGTACTCCTAGGTGACGAAGCTCAAGTGGATGTTTGATTCAGTTCATTTGATATAGTGCTAATCTTGATGCAAGAAAGGTTCGTGGTTTGCGCCGAACGTACCAAAGGCTTAGAAATCATTTTGGACGCACCCGATGGAACTCCAAGGTGACGTGGGTCATGTGGAATCTTGTTTTGGTCCATTTGGAGATAGTTTTGGTGTCGGTGCAAGATATTTGCAGGTTTGTGCTAAACATACTGTAGGCTCAGAAATCGTTTTGGACGCACCTGATGGAACTCCTAGGTGACAAGGTTCAAGTGGATGCTTGATTCAGTCCATTCGAAAATAGTGGTAATCCTGATGCAACATAGGTGCACGATTTGTGCCGAATGTACCACAACCTTAGAAATCATTTTGAACGCACATGATGGAACTCCAAGGTGACGTGGGTCATGTGGAATCTTATTTTGGTCCATTTGGAGATAGTGTTGGTGTCGGTGCAACATACATGCACGGTTTATGCTAAACATACCGTAGGCTTAGAAATCGTTTTGGACACACCCGATTGTACTCCTAGGCGACGAAGCTCAAGTGGATGCTTGATTTAGTTCATTTGATATAGTGCTAAACTTGACGCAAGATAGTTGCACGGTTTGCGCCTAACTTACCACAGGCTGAGAAAATCGTTTTAGATGCACCTAATGGTACTCCTAGGTGATGAGGCTGAAGTGGACGCTTGATTCAGTTCGTTTGGAGATAGTGCTAATCTTGACACAAGATAGGTGCATGGTTTGCGCCAAATGTACCACGGGCTCAGCAATCATTTTGGACGCATCCGATGGTACTCCTAGTTAACGAGGCTGAAGAGGAAGCTCAATTGAGACCATTCAAAGATAGTGCTAATCTTGATGCAAGATATGTGCACGGTTTGTGACGAACGTACCACAGCCTCAGAAATCATTTTGGACGCACCCGATGGTACTCCAAGGTGACGTGGGTCATGTGGAATCTCCTTTTGCTCTATTTGGAGATATTGTTGGTGTCGGTGCAAGATAGGTGCATGGTTTGTGCTAAACATACCGTAGGCTCAGAAATCATTTTGGACGCACCCGATAGTACCCCTAGGTGACGAAGCTCAAGTGGATGCTTGACCCAGTTCATTTGATATAGTGCTATTCTTAACGCAAGATAGGTGCATTGTTTGCGCTGAATGTACCAAAGGCTCAGAAATCATTTTGGACGCACCTGATGGTACTCCTAGGTGATGAGGCTGAAGTGGATGCTTAATTCAGTTCGTTTGGAGATAGTGCTAATCTTGACGCAAGATAAGTGTACGGTTTGCGCCGAACGTACCATAGGCTGAGAAATCATTTTGGACGCACCTGATGGTAGTCCTAGGAGACGTGGGTCATGTGGAATCACGTTTTGGTCCATTTGGAGAAGTGTTGGTGTCGGTTCAAGACAGGTGCATGGTTTGTGCTAAACATACCGTAGGCTCAGAAATCGTTTTGGACGCACTCGATAGTACTCCTAGGTGACGAAGCTCAAGTGGATGTTTGATTCAATTCATTTGATATAGTGCTAATCTTGATGCAAGAAAGGTTCGTGGTTTGCGCCGAACGTACCAAAGGCTCAGAAATCATTTTGGACGCACCCGATGGAACTCCAAGGTGACGTGGGTCATGTGGAATCTCGTTTTGGTCCATTTGGAGATAGTGTTGGTGTCGGTGCAAGATATTTGCAGGTTTGTGCTAAACATACTGTAGGCTCAGAAATCATTTTGGACGCACCTAATGGAACTCCTAGGTGACGAGGTTCAAGTGGATGCTTGATTCAGTCCATTCGAAGAGAGTGGTAATCCTAATGCAACATAGGTGCACGATTTGTGCTGAATGTACCACAACCTCAGAAATCATTTTGAATGCACCTGATGGAACTCCAAGGTGACGTGGGTCATGTGGAATCTCATTTTGGTCCATTTGGAGATAGTGTTGGTGTCGGTGCAAGATACATGCACGGTTTGTGCTAAACATACCATAGGCTTAGAAATCGTTTTGGACACACCCGATTGTACTCCTAGGCGACGAATCTCAAGTGGATGCTTGATTTAGTTCATTTGATATAGTGCTAAACTTGACGCAAGATAGTTGCACGGTTTGCTTCTAACTTACCACAGGCTGAGAAATCGTTTTAGATGCACCTAATGGTACTCCTAGGTGATGAGGCAGAAGTGGACGCTTGATTCAGTTCGTTTGGAGATAGTGCTAATCTTGACACAAGATAGGTGCATGGTTTGCGCCAAATGTACCACATGCTCAGCAATCATTTTGGACGTATCCGATGGTACTCCTAGTTAACGAGGCTGAAGAGGAAGCTCAATTGAGACCATTCAAAGATAGTGCTAATCTTGATGCAAGATATGTGCATGGTTTGTGACGAACGTACCACAGCCTCAGAAATCATTTTGGACGCACCCGATGGAACTCCAAGGTGACGTGGGTCATGTGGAATCTCCTTTTGCTCTATTTGGAGATATTGTTGGCGTCGGTGCAAGATAGGTGCATGGTTTGTGCTAAACATACCATAGGCTCAGAAATCATTTTGGATGCACCCCATAGTACCCCTAGGTGACGAAGCTCAAGTGGATGCTTGACCCAGTTCATTTGATATAGTGCTATTCTTAACGCAAGATAGGTGCATTGTTTGCGCTGAATGTACCAAAGGCTCAGAAATCATTTTGGACGCACCTGATGATACTCCTAGGTGATGAGACTGAAGTGGATGCTTGATTCTGTTCATTTGGAGATAGTGCTAATCTTGACGCAAGATAAGTGTACGGTTTGCGCCGAACGTACCATAGGCTGAGAAATCATTTTGGATGCACTCGATGGTAGTCCTAGGTGACGTGGGTCATGTGGAATCACGTTTTGGTCCATTTGGAGAAGTGTTGGTGTCGGTTCATGAGTGGTGCATGGTTTATGCTAAACATACCGTAGTCTCAAAAATTGTTTTGGACACACCCGATAGTACTCCTAGGTCAGGCAGCTCAAGTGGATGCTTGATTCAGTTCATTTGATATTGTGCTAATCTTGACACAAAAAAAGTGCGTGGTTTACGCCGAACATACCAAAGGCTCAGAAATCATTTTGGACGCACCTGATGGAACTCTAAGGTGTCTGGGTCAATGTGAAATCTCGTTTTGGTCCATTTGGAGATAGTGTCGGTGTCGGTTAAAGATAGGTGCACGGTTTATGCTAAACATACCGTAGGCTCAGAAATTGTTTTGGACGCACCCGATAGTACTCCTAGGTGACGAAGCTCAAGTGGATGCTTGATTCAATTCATTTGATACAGTACTAATCTTGACACAAGATAGGTGCATGGTTTGCGCCGAACGTATCAAAGGCTCATAAATCGATTTGGTCGCACCTGATGGTACTCCAAGGTGATGAGGCTCAAGTGGATGCTTGATTCAGTTCGTTTGAAGATAGTGCTAATCTTGACGCAAGATAGGTGTACGATTTGCGCCAAACGTACTATAGGCTGAGAAATCATTTTGGACGCACCTGATGGTAGTCCTAGGAGACGTGGGTCATGTGGAATTATGTTTTGGTCAATTTGGAGAAGTGTTGGTGTCGTTTCAAGACAGGTGCATGGTTTGTGCTAAACATACTGTAGGCTTAGAAATCGTTTTGGACGCACCCAATAGTACTCCTAGGTGACGAAGCTCAAGTGGATGTTTGATTCAGTTCATTTGATATAGTGCTAATCTTGATACAAGAAAGGTTTGTGGTTTGCGCTGAACGTACCAAAGGCTCAGGAATCATTTTGGACGCACCCGATGGAACTCCAAGGTGACGTGGGTCATGTGGAATCTCGTTTTGGTCCATTTGGAGATAGTGTTGGTGTCGCTGCAAGATATTTGCAGGTTTGTGCTAAACATACCGTAGGCTTAGAAATCGTTTTGGACGCACCTAATGGAACTCCTAGGTGACAAGGTTCAAGTGGATGCTTGATTCAGTCCATTTGAAGATAGTGGTAATCTTGATGCAAGATAGGTGCACGGTTTGTGCTGAACGTACCACAACCTCATAAATCATTTTGAACGCACCTGATGGAACTCCAAGGTGACGTGGGTCATGTGGAATCTCATTTTGGTCCATTTGGAGATAGTGTTGGTGTCGGTGCAAGATACATGCACGGTTTGTGCTAAATATACCGTAGGCTCAAAAATCGTTTTGGACACACCCGATTGTACCACTAGGTGACGAAGCTCAAGTGGATGCTTGATTTAATTCGTTTGATATAGTGCTAAACTTGACGCAAGATAGTTGCATGGTTTGCGCCTAACTTACCACAGGCTGAGAAATCATTTTAGATGCACCTAATGGTACACCTAGGTGATGAGGCTGAAGTGGATGCTTGATTCAGTTCGTTTGGGGATAGTGCTAATCTTGACGCAAGATAGGTGCACGGTTTGCGCCGAATGTACCACAAGCTCATCATCATTTTGGACGCATCCGATGGTACTCCTAGTTAACGAGGCTAAAGTGGAAGCTCAATTGAGACCATTCAAAGATAGTGCTAATATTGACGCAAGATAGGTGCACGGTTTGTGACGAACGTACCGCAGCCTCAGAAATCATTTTGGACGCACCCGATGCAAATCCAAGGTGACGTGGGTCATGTGGAATCTCCTTTTGCTCTATTTGGAGATATTATTGGTGTCGGTGCAAGATAGGTGCATGGTTTGTGCTAAACATACCGTAGGCTCAGAAATCATTTTGGACGCACCTGATGGTACTCCTAGGTGATGAGGCTGAAGTGGATGCTTGATTCAGTTCGTTTGGAGATTGTGCTAATCTTGACGCAAGATAGGTGTACGGTTTGCGCCGAACGTACCATAGGCTGAGAAATCATTTTGGGTGCACTCGATGGTAGTCCAAGGTGACGTGGGTCATGTGGAATCACGTTTTGGTCCATTTGGAGAAGTGTTGGTGTCGGTTCAAGATAGGTGCATGGTTTGTGCTAAACATACCGTAGGCTCAAAAATTGTTTTGGACGCACCCGATAGTACTCCTAGGTGAGGCAGCTCAAGTGGATGCTTGATTCAGTTCATTTGATATAGTGCTAATCTTGACGCAAAAAAGGTGCGTGGTTTACGCCGAACGAACCAAAGGCTCAGAAATCATTTTGGACGCACCCGATGGAACTCCAAGGTGACGTGGGTCAATGTGGAATCTCGTTTTGGTCCATTTGGAGATAGTGTTGGTGTCGGTTAAAGATAGGTGCACGGTTTGTGCTAAACATACCGTAGGCTTAGAAATTGTTTTGTACGCACCCGATAGTACTCCTATGTGACGAAGCTCAAGTGGATGCTTGATTCAGTTCATTTGATATAGTACTAATCTTGACACAAGATAGGTGCATGGTTTGCACCGAACGTACCAAAGGCTCATAAATCCATTTGGTCGCACCTGATGGTACTCCTAGGTGACAAGGCTCAAGTGGATGCTTGATTCAGTTCGTTTGAAGATAATGCTAATCTTGACGCAAGATAGGTGTACGGTTTACGTCGAACGTACCAAATGCTAAGAAATCGTTTTGGACGCACCCGATGGAACTCCAAGGTGATGTGGGTCAATGTGGAATCTTATTTTGGTCCATTTGGAGATAATGTTGGTGTCGGTGCAAGATACATACACACCGTAGGCTTAGAAATCGTTTTGGACACACCCGATTGTACCCCTAGGTGACGAAGCTCAAGTGGATGCTTGATTTCGTTCATTTGATATAGTGCTAAACTTGACGCAAGATAGTTGCACGGTTTGCGCCTAACTTACCACAGGCTGAGAAATCGTTTTAGATGCACCTAATGGTACTCCTAGGTGATGAGGCTGAAGTGGATGCTTGATTCAGTTCGTTTGGAGATAGTGCTAATCTTGACGCAAGATAAGTGCATGGTTTGCGCCGAATGTACCATAGGCTCAGAAATCGTTTTGGACGCACCCGATGGAACTCTGAGGTGACGTGGGTCATGTGGAATCTCGTTTTGTCTATTTGGAGATAGTGTTGGTGTCGGTTGAAGATAGGTGCACAGTTTGTGCTAAACATACCATAGGTTTAGATATCGTTTTGGACGCACCCGATAGTGCTCCTAGGTGACGAAGCTCAAGTTAATGCTTGATTCAGTTTATTTGATATAATGCTAATCTTGACGCAAGTAGGTGCAAGGTTTGTGCCAAACATACCACGGGCTCAGAAATCATTTTGGACACACCAGATGGTACTCCTTGGGGATGAGGCTCAAGTGGAAGGTCAATTTAGACCGTTAAAAGTTATTGCTAATCTTGATGCAAGATAGGTGCACGGTTTGTGCCGAACGTACCATAGCCTCAGAAGTCGTTTTGGTCGCACCCGATGGAACTCTAAGGTGACGTGGGTCATGTGGAATCTCATTTTGGTCTATTTAGATATAGTGTTGGTGTCGGTTCAAGATAGGTGCGCGGTTTGTGCTAATCATACCGTAGGCTCAGAAATCATTTTGGATACACTCGACAGTACTCCTACGTGACGAAGCTCAAGTGGATGCTTGATTCAGTTCATTTAATATAGTGCTAATCTTGACGCAAGTTAGGAGCATGGTTTGCGCCGAAAGTACCAAAGGCTCAGAAAATCGATTTGGACGCACCCGATGGAACTCCAAGGTGACGTGGGTCATGTGGAATCTCCTTTTGCTCCATTTGGAGATATTGTTGGTGTCAGGGCAAGATAGGTGCATGGTTTGTGCTAAACATACCGTAGGCTCAAAAATTGTTTTGGACGCACCTGATAGTACTCCTAGGTGAGGCAGCTCAAGTGGATGCTTGATTTAGTTCATAAGATATAGTGCTAATCTTGACACAAAAAAGGTGCGCGGTTTACGCCGAACGTACTAAAGGCTCAGAAATCATTTTGGGCGCACCCGATGGAACTCCAAGGTGATGTGGGTCAATGTGGAATCTCGTTTTGGTCCATTTGGAGATAGTGTTGGTGTCTGATGAGGACATCAACACCGATCATACATCCACGCCGTCCACGCCGACAACTGCTGGTCCTATTACTCATGCTCGTGCTTGAAAAGTTAATCATCAAGTGAGTTCCTTCTTGAGCTCTTGTCCATCCTGTTTAGATCTTGGAGACACGTGCACTCTTGTTTTGATTAGGAATCAAGGAGAAGACCGAAAGGGAAAAGGACTCGCATAGGCTGGATGAAGACTGCAGCACACCTCCAACTTGCGACGGTCGCCACGGTTACATACGGAGTCGGATTGGGGTGATTCTAGACTTGTTGGAAAGCTAATAAAGTCTACTTTCATATGGATCTGACCTCATACTCATACCTGCTCAGAAGCGGCGTCAACAGTCCAAAAATCACCGAGAGGTCTATTCTGTCCAGGGTGCTGCGCCACCTTAAGTTAGCCCAATGGGCTTGTATCATTTAGAGTCTAGTAGGGACACGTCCTAGGGTTGGAGCACGACCCAAACTCTCTCGTGGTCGTCCTCCACACGTTATATACCCCTTAGCCGCCACCAGGAACACTTGGGTTTTGTTTAGATCAAGTTTAGCCATCGCTACTTGCTTGTAGGCGCGCGTGCTAATCCAATCGCCCGTCTCCTTGTCTTCGGAACCCCACTCATAATAAGATTCAGTGTGAAACCTTCAATTTTATCTTGCAATTTCAGTGCTTGTTTCCTCGTTCTTGCTAGTTCTTCGATTGCTTGCAGGACGGGAGCCCTAGGGGCTGGTTGTCATACTCCACAAGATCGTGACGGCCTTGGGAAGTGGTGTATCGGTCGCTAAGGCACAGTCTTGGAAGGCTGTAGTTGGGCCGTGAACGTCATCTCCATCCACCAATCGAGTTATCTCACGCTTCTCATCGAAAGATCGACCACAAACCCTTGCGGGTTCATATCAGTTGGTAATCAGAGCAAGGTTTATCGGTGAGAGACTTCCAATCCTTCACTGTTTTATTTTTCCTATAGTCCAGAAATGCCAAAAAAATATAGTAGATTAGTTTCCTGCAATCATATAGACCTTTGAGCCGTGGCTAGTGCTACCTAGTTAGGGCTTGTTGAATATTCGGTTGCATCAGGTGTGTCGGATTGTTGGTCTTAGTTTATTCCCTTAGAGTTTCGAGTTCTTGTCACTTTCCTATCACAACACGCGCTATCATATAGTCTCTCTGTTGGCCGAATCCAAGTAGGGTTTGAAGTTTTAGTCGGATCAAGGGATCGGTTATTCCTCGCTGTTGGCCAAGTCTGAGTAGAATTGGAAGTTCCAATCGGATGAGGAATCAGTTCACCCTGTGCTACAAATATCAAACTAACCACATAGCAAGTATTCATATCTAAACGAGTGGCTTACTCTAGAGAGAGAGAGTATCTTTTTTACCGGAATACCCCTGCCCTTTCGGAAAAAGTGTGTGTGCTGAGTTACTCTTTGGGAATGTTCTTGTTCATATAATCAGTTTTGAGTGCCCCCTGAAAAAAAGAGGAAAGAAAAAAAGAGAAAGAAGCAAAAGAAAAGAAGAGAAAGGGGCTGATCTTAGAGATTTTTCGTTCACTTTGGGTGGTGTGTTGTGCTCTCCTTTGTGTCCAGGCTCGCGTCTCTAGCACGGTCTAGACTAGGACCAGCACAGTACTGCCGGTTGAACGATTATTCAGCTTGCTTTTTGTAACTAACGTGGTGCTAGTTCGTTCCTTGTTTCAGCCCACCTATAGCTCCACATATTCTACAGCTTGACAGGTCTCGTGCTACGGCACCGATACACTTCATCCATTGCTGCAGACTTGTTGGTAGACGACCCCTCCTGTCGAGTAAGGTAAGAACTGGTAAGAACTTGTGTAACAGGTGGAGAGTGAGCGACTTGCTGTAGCTACATCCTAGTAGTTGTAGGGCTTTTATTTCTTCACTTGTCTTCTTGTTGTCTTTGTCTTTGAACCGTGCCAGGGTCCGATGAAGATAACCAAATTCCACATTCGCCTCGCACAAAGGGCGTCATACAACATTTTGAAAGGAAAGTGAAGTTGCACACGGAGGGACTTGATAATGACTTGCAGGTGACAAATGACAAACTTGGGCAGTTGGAGGCTACGCAGATTGCCGCAAACAACAAGCTTGCAGGTTTGGAGAAGTCCATTGCTAGTGTGGACAAAAGCCTTGCTGCTCTGCTGAGGCGTTTTGATGACCTCCACAACAATGATAAAGACCAGCATGAAGAAGAAAAGAAGGAGGAAGATTGAGAGGATGGTAGTTATGATGAAGAATACACAGGTGATACTGAACATGATGATCGAGACACTCGTGATCAACGTCGCCTACGTCACAACCGTAGAGGTATGGTTGGCCGCCGCCGACGCGAGGTACACAATAATGATGATGCTTTCAGTAAGATTAAATTTAAAATACCTCCTTTTGATGGTAAATATGACCCTGATGCATACATTACTTAGGAGATTGCTGTTGATCAAAAGTTTGCATGCCATGAATTTCCTGAGAACACACGTGTTAGGGCTGCTACTAGTGAGTTCATAGATTTTGCTTCTGTTTGGTGGATCGAATATGGCAAGAAAAATCCTAATAACATACCTAAAACTTAGGATGCGCTGAAACGAGCCATGAGAGCTAGATTTGTTCCATCTTACTATGCCCGTGATATGATAAATAAGTTGCAGCAATTGAGACAAGGTTCTAAAAGTGTAGAAGAATACTATCAAGAATTACAAACGGGTATGTTGCGTTGTAAATTAGAGGAGGATGAGGAACCTGCTATGGCTAGATTTTTAGGTGGGTTAAATCAGGAAATTCAGGATATCCTCGCTTACAAAGAATACAATAACGTAACCAAACTGTTTCATCTTGCTTGTAAAGCTGAACGGGAAGTGCAGGGACGACGTGCTAGCGCAAGGACTAATGTTTCTGTAGGGAAAGCTAGTTCATGGCAGCAGCGCACGTCTACAACTCCATCTACATGTACTCCTATGCCATCATCTAGTGACAAGACTCGAGCTGCCCCCACCAATTCAGTAGCGCAGACAGCGCAAAAGCCGGCTGCGAGTACTTCATCCGTGGCATCGACCGGTAGAACAAGCAAAATACAATGTCATCGGTGCAAGGGATATGGCCATATGATGCGTGACTGCCCAAACAAGCGTGTTATGATTGTCAAAGATGATGGTGAGTGTTCATCTGCTAGTGATTTTGGTGAAGATACACTTGCATTGCTTGCGGCTGACTATGCAGGTAGTGAGGAACACATAGAAGAACACATTAATGCAGGTGACGCGGAGCACTATGAGAGCTTGATTGTACAGCGAGTGCTTAGTGTACAAATGGAGAAGGCAGAGCAAAATCAGCGACACACTTTATTCCAAACAAAGTGTGTCATCAAGGAGCGTTCGTGCCGCATGATCATTGATGGAGGTAGCTGCAACAACTTGGCAAGTAGCGACATGGTACAGAAGCTCGCCCTCACCACCAAACCACACCCCCATCCCTACTACATCCAATGGTTGAACAACAGTGGTTAGGCAAAGGTAACGAGACTTGTGCGAATTGATTTTGCCATCGGATCATACAAAGATATTGTTGAATGTGATGTTGTGCCTATGCAAGCTTGTAATATTCTGCTAGGTAGACCATGGCAATTTGATAGAGATTCGATGCATCATGGTAGATCAAATCAATATTCGTTTCTATACCATGATCGAAAATTTGTGTTGCATCATATGTCTCCTGAAGCTATTATGCAATCTGATGTTACTAAGACTGCAAAAGCAAAGAGCGAGAGCAATAAAAATGACAAGTCTGTTGTTGATGACAAAGATGAGATAAAATTGAAAGGTCGTTGTATGCTTGCTACAAAATCTGATATTAATGAGTTCAATGCATCCACCTCTGTTGCTTATGCTTTGGTATGTAAGGATGCTTTGATTTCATTCGAGGATATGCAACGTTCTTTGCCCCCTGTTGCTGCTAACATTTTGCAGGAGTATTCTGATGTGTTCCCCATTGAGATACCAGCGGGGCTGCCACCAATACATGGGATTGAGCACCAAATTGATCTTATCCCTGGAGCATCTTTGCCAAACCGTGCACCATACAGGACCAATCCGGAAGAAGCAAAGAAAATTCAGCGACAAGTGCAAGAACTACTAGACAAAGGTTATGTGCGTCAGTCTCTTAGTCCTTGTGCTGTTCCAGTGATTTTAGTGCCTAAGAAAGATGGAACATGGCGCATGTGTGTTGATTGTAGGGCTATTAATAATATCACCATTCGATATCGACACCCTATTCCACGATTAGATGATATGCTTGATGAATTGAGTGGTGTTGTTGTGTTTTCAAAGGTTGATTTGTGTAGTGGGTACCACCAGATTCGTATGAAATTGGGAGATGAATGGAAAACTGCTTTCAAAACTAAGTTCGGTCTATATGAGTGGTTAGTCATGCCTTTTGGGTTAACTAATGCACCTAGTACTTTCATGAGATTAATGAATGAGGTTTTGCGTGCTTTCATTGGGAAATTTGTTATCGTCTACTTTGATGATATACTGATTTATAGCAAATCCATGGATGAACACCTTGATCACTTACGTGCTGTTTTCAATGCTCTACGTGATGCACGTTTGTTTGGTAACCTTGAGAAGTGCACTTTCTGCACCAATCGAGTATCGTTTCATGGCTATGTTGTCACTCCACAGGGAATTGAGGTTGATAAAGCCAAGGTGGAAGCTATACAAGGATGGCCTGTACCCATGACGGTCACACAAGTGCGGAGTTTCCTAGGACTTGCTGGTTTCTAACGCCGTTTTGTGAAGGACTTCAGCACCATTGCTGCACCATTGAATGAGCTTACAAAGAAGGGAGTGCCCTTTTCTTGGGGCAAAGCACAAGAGCGCGCCTTCCATGTGCTGAAAGATAAGTTAACACATGCACCTCTACTCCAACTCCCTGATTTTAATAAGACTTTCGAGCTTGAATGTGATGCGAGTGGAATTGGATTGGGTGGTGTTTTGTTGCAAGAAGGCAAACCTGTTGCATACTTTAGTGAGAAATTAAGCAGGCCTATTCTTAATTATTCTACATATGATAAGGAATTATATGCTCTAGTGCGGACATTAGAAACATGGCAGCATTATTTGTGGCCCAAAGAATTTGTTATACATTCTGATCATGAATCTTTGAAGCATATTCGTAGTCAAGGAAAACTGAATCGTAGACATGCAAAATGGGTTGAATTTATTGAATCTTTTCCTTATGTTATCAAACACAAGAAAGGGAAAGATAATATCATTGCAGATGCATTGTCTAGGAGATATACTTTACTGAATCAACTTGATTACAAGATCTTTGGGTTAGAAACAATTAAAGACCAATATGCTCATGATGCTGATTTTAAAGAAGTGCTGCTGCATTGTAAAGATGGGAAAACGTGGAACAAATTCATCGTCAATGATGGGTTTGTGTTTAGAGCTAACAAGCTATGCATTCCAGCTAGCTCCGTTCGCTTGTTGTTGCTGCAGGAAGCGCATGGAGGTGGCTTGATGGGGCATTTTGGAGCGAAGAAGACTGAGGGCATTCTTGCTGGTCATTTCTTTTGGCCAAAGATGCGACGAGACGTGGAGAGATTTATTGCTCGCTGCACAACATGTCAAAAGGCTAAGTCCCGGTTGAATCCACACGGTTTGTATATGCCTCTTCCTATTCCTAGTGCTCCTTGGGAGGATATTTCTATGGATTTTGTGTTGGGATTGCCACGAACTAGGAAAGGGCGAGATAGTGTTTTTGTGGTTGTGGATCAATTCTCTAAAATGGCACATTTCATACCATGTCATAAAACTGATGATGCTACAAATATTGCTGATTTGTTCTTTCGAGAAGTTGTTCGCTTGCATGGTGTGCCAAATACAATTGTTTCTGATCGTGATGCTAAATTTCTTAGCCATTTTTGGAGAACTTTATGGGCCAAATTGGGGACTAAGCTTTTATTTTCCACCACTTTTCACCCCCAAACTGATGGTCAAACTGAAGTTGTGAATAGAACTTTGTCTACTATGTTAAGGACTATTTTAAAGAAGAATATTAAGATGTGGGAAGATTGTTTGCCTCATATTGAGTTTTCTTATAACCGTTCGCTGCATTCTACTACGAAGATGTGTCCCTTTGAGATTGTTTATGGCTTGTTACCACGTGCTCCTATTGATTTAATGCCATTGCCAAGTTCTGAAAAGTTGAATTTTGATGCTAAGCACCGTGCTGAATTGATGCTAAAACTACATGAAACCACTAAAGAAAACATAGAGTGCATGAATGCTAAGTACAAATTTGCTGGAGATAAAGGTAGAAGGGAATTGATTCTTGAACCTGGAGATTTGGTTTGGTTGCATTTGCAAAAGGATAGGTTTCCTGAATTAAGAAAATCTAAATTGATGCCTAGAGTGGATGGTCCTTTTAAAGTGATGCAACGAATAAATGAGAATGCATATAAGCTTGATCTTCCTGTAGATTTTGGGGTTAGTCCCACATTTAACATTGCAGATTTGAAGCCTTATTTGGGTGAGGAAGATGAGCTTGAGTCGAGGACGACTCAAATTCAAGAAAGGGATGATGATGAGGACATCAACACCGATCATACATCCACGCCGTCCACGCCGACAACTGCTGGTCCTATTACTCGTGCTCGTGCTCAAAAAGTTAATCATCAAGTGAGTTCCTTCTTGAGCTCTTGTCCATCCTGTTTAGATCTTGGAGACACGTGCACTCTTGTTTTGATTAGGAATCAAGGAGAAGACCGAAAGGGAAAAGGACTCGCGTAGGCTGGATTCGGACTGCAGCACACCTCCAATTGCGACGGTCGCCATGGTTACATACGGAGTCGGATTGGGGTGATTCTAGACTTGTTGGAAAGCTAATAAAGTCTACTTTCATATGGATCTGACATCGTACTCATACCTGCTCAGAAGCGGCGTCAACAGTCCAAAAATCACCGAGAGGTCTATTCTGTCCAGGGTGCTGCGCCACCTTAAGTTAGCCCAATGGGCTTGTATCGTTTAGAGTCCAGTAGGGACGCGTCCTAAGGTTGGAGCACGACCCAAACTCTCTCATGGTCGTCCTCCACACGTTATATACCCTTTAGGTTGGAACACTTGGGTTTTGTTTAGATTAAGTTTAGCCATCGCTACTTGCTTGTAGGCGCGCGTGCTGATCCAGTCGCCCGTCTCCTTGTCTTCGGAACCCCACTCATAATAAGATTCAGTGTGAAACCTTCAATTTTATCTTGCAATTTCATTGGTTGTTTCCTCATTCTTGCTAGTTCTTCGATTGCTTGCAGGACGGGAGCCCTAGGGGCTGGTTGTCATACTCCACAAGATCGTGACGGCCTTGAGAAATGGTGTATCGGTCGCTAAGGCGCAGTCTTGGAAGGCTGTAGTCAGGCCGTGAACGTCATCTCCATCCACCAATTGAGTTATCTCACTCTTCTCATCGAAAGATCGACCACAAACTCTTGCGGGTTCATATCAGTGTCGGTTAAAGATAGGTGCACGGTTTGTGCTAAACATACCGTAGGCTTAGAAATTGTTTTGGATACACTCAACAGTACTCCTATGTGACAAAGCTCAAGTGGATGCTTGATTCAGTTCATTTAATATAGTGCTAATCTTAACGCAAGTTAGGAGCATGGTTTGCGCCGAAAGTACCAAAGGCTCAGAAAATCGATTTGGACACACCCGATGGAGCTCTAAGGTGATGTGGGTCATGTGGAATCTCCTTTTGCTCCATTTGGAGATATTGTTGGTGTTAGGGTAAGACAGGTGCATGGTTTGTGCTAAACATACCGTAGGCTCAGAAATCATTTTGGACGCACCCGATAGTACCCCTATGTGACGAAGCTCAAGTGGATGCTTGACCCAGTTCATTTGATATAATGCTAATCTTGACGCAAGACAGGTGCATGGTTTAAGAGGAATGTAAAAAAGGCTCAGAAATCATTTTGGACGCACCTGATGGTACTGCTTGGTGATGAGGCTCAAGTGGATGCTTGATTCAGTTCGTTTGGTGAGAGTGCTAATCTTGACGCAAGATAGGTTTACGGTTTTCTCCGAACGTACCATAGGCTCAGAAATTATTTTGGACACACCCGATGGTACTCCTAGGTGACGAGGCTTAAGTGGAAGCTTGATTCAGTCTGTTCGAAGATAGTGCTAATCTTGACGTAAGATAGGTGCACGGTTTTTGCCAAACGTACCACAGTCTCAGAAATCATTTTGGACGCACCCGATGGAACTCGAAGGTGACATGGGTCATGTGGAACCTCATTTTGGTCCTGATATGAACCCGCAAGGGTTTGTGGTCGATCTTTCGATGAGAAGCGTGAGATAACTCGATTGGTGGATGGAGATGACGTTCACGGCCCGACTACAGCCTTCCAAGACTGCGCCTTAGCGACCGATACACCACTTTCCAAGGCCGTCACGATCTTGTGGAGTATGACAACCAGCCCCTAGGGCTCCCGTCTTGCAAGCAATCGAAGAACTAGCAAGAACGAGGAAACAAGCACTGAAATTGCAAGATAAAATTGAAGGTTTCACACTGAATCTTATTATGAGTGGGGTTCCGAAGACAAGGAGACGGGCGACTGGATCAGCACGCGCACCTACAAGCAAGTAGCGATGGCTAAACTTGATCTAAACAAAACCCGAGTGTTCCTGGTGGCGGCTAAGGGATATATAACGTGTGAAGGACGACCACAAGAGAGTTTGGGTCGTGCTCCAACCCTAGGACGCGTCCCTACTGGACTCTAAACGATACAGGCCCATTGGGCTAACTTAAGGTGGCGCAGCACCCTGGACAGAATAGACCTCTCGGTGATTTTTGGACTGTTGACGCCTCTTCTGAGCAGGTATGAGTACAATGTCAGATCCATATGAAAGTAGACTTTATTAGCTTTCCAACAAGTCCAGAATCACCCCAATCCGACTCCGTATGTAACCGTGGCGACCGTCACAAGTTGGAGGTGTACTGCAGTCCGAATCCAGCCTACGCGAGTCCTTTTCCCTTTCGGTCTTCTCCTTGATTCCTAATCAAAACAAGAGTGCACGTGTCTCCAAGATCTAAACAGGATGGACAAGAGCTCAAGAAGGAACTCACTTGATGATTAACTTTTCGAGCACGAGCACGAGTAATAGGACCAGCAGTTGTCGGCGTGGACGGCGTGGATGTATGATCGGTGTTGATGTCCTCATCATCCTCCCTTTCTTGAATTTGAGTCGTCCTCGACTCAAGCTCATCTTCCTCACCCAAATAAGGCTTCAAATCTGCAATGTTAAATGTGGGACTAACCCCAAAATCTGCAGGAAGATCAAGCTTATATGCATTCTCATTTATTCGTTGCATCACTTTAAAAGGACCATCCGCTCTAGGCATCAATTTAGATTTTCTTAATTCAGGAAACCTATCCTTTCGCAAATGCAACCAAACCAAATCTCCAGGTTCAAGAATCAATTCCCTTCTACCTTTATCTCCAGCAAATTTGTACTTAGCATTCATGTGCTCTATGTTTTCTTTAGTGGTTTCATGTAGTTTTAGCATCAATTCAGCACGTTGCTTAGCATCAAAATTCAACTTTTCAGAACTTGGCAATGGCATTAAATCAATAGGAGCACTTGGTAACAAGCCATAAACAATCTCAAAGGGACACATCTTCGTAGTAGAATGCAGCGAACGATTATAAGAAAACTCAATATGAGGCAAACAATCTTCCCACATCTTAATATTCTTCTTTAAAATAGTCCTTAACATAGTAGACAAAGTTCTATTCACAACTTCAGTTTGACCATCAGTTTGGGGGTGACAAGTGGTGGAAAATAAAAGCTTAGTCCCCAATTTAGCCCATAAAGTTCTCCAAAAATGGCTAAGAAATTTAGCATCACGATCAGAAACAATTGTATTTGGCACACCATGCAAGCGAACAACTTCTCGAAAGAACAAATCAGCAATATTTGTAGCATCATCAGTTTTATGACATGGTATGAAATGTGCCATTTTAGAGAATCGATCCACAACCACAAAAACACTATCTCGCCCTTTCCTAGTTCGTGGCAATCCCAACACAAAATCCATAGAAATATCCTCCCAAGGAGCACTAGGAACAGGAAGAGGCATATACAAACCATGTGGATTCAACCGGGACTTAGCCTTTTGACATGTTGTGCAGCGAGCAACAAATCTCTCCACGTCTCGTCGCATCTTTGGCCAAAAGAAATGACCAGCAAGAATGTCCTCCGTCTTCTTCGCTCCAAAATGCCCCATCAAGCCACCTCCATGCGCTTCCTGCAGCAACAACAAGCGAACGGAGCTAGCTGGAATGCATAGCTTGTTAGCTCTAAACACAAACCCATCATTGACGATGAATTTGTTCCACGTTTTCCCATCTTTACAATGCAGTAGCACTTCTTTAAAATCAGCATCATGAGCATATCGGTCTTTAATTGTTTCTAACCCAAAGATCTTGTAATCAAGTTGATTCAGCAAAGTATATCTCCTAGACAATGCATCTGCAATGATATTATCTTTCCCTTTCTTGTGTTTGATAACATAAGGAAAAGATTCAATAAATTCAACCCATTTTGCATGTCTACGATTCAGTTTTCCTTGACTACGAATATGCTTCAAAGATTCATGATCAGAATGTATAACAAATTCTTTGGGCCACAAATAATGCTGCCATGTTTCTAATATCCGCACTAGAGCATATAATTCCTTATCATATGTAGAATAATTAAGAATAGGCCCGCTCAATTTCTCACTAAAGTATGCAACAGGTTTGCCTTCTTGCAACAAAACACCACCCAATCCAATTCCACTCGCATCACATTCAAGCTCGAAAGTCTTATTAAAATTAGGGAGTTGGAGTAGAGGTGCATGTGTTAACTTATCTTTCAGCACATGGAAGGCGTGCTCTTGTGCTTTGCCCCAAGAAAAGGGCACTCCCTTCTTTGTAAGCTCATTCAATGGTGCAGCAATGGTGCTGAAGTCCTTCACGAAACGGCGATAGAAACCAGCAAGTCCTAGGAAACTCCGCACTTGTGTGACCGTCATGGGTACAGGCCATCCTTGTATAGCTTCCACCTTGGCTTTATCAACCTCAATTTCCTATGGAGTGACAACATAGCCAAGAAACGATACTCGATTGGTGCAGAAAGTGCACTTCTCAAAGTTACCAAACAAACGTGCATCACGTAGAGCATTGAAAACAGCACGTAAATGATCAAGGTGTTCATCCATGGATTTGCTATAAATCAGTATATCATCAAAGTAGACGACAACAAATTTCCCAATGAAAGCACGCAAAACCTCGTTCATTAATCTCATGAAAGTACTAGGTGCATTAGTTAACCCAAAAAGGCATGACTAACCACTCATATAAACCGAACTTAGTTTTGAAAGCAGTTTTTCATTCATCCCCCAATTTCATACGAATCTGGTGGTACCCACTACGCAAATCAACCTTTGAAAACACAACAACACCACTCAATTCATCAAGCATATCATCTAATCGTGGAATAGGGTGTCGATATCGAATGGTGATATTATTAATAGCCCTACAATCAACACACATGCGCCATGTTCCATCTTTCTTAGGCACTAAAATCACTGGAACAGCACAAGGACTAAGAGACTGACGCACATAACCTTTGTCTAGTAGTTCTTGCACTTGTCGCTGAATTTCCTTCGCTTCTTCCGGATTGGTCCTGTATGGGGCACGGTTTGGCAAAGATGCTCCAGGGATAAGATCAATTTGGTGCTCAATCCCACGTATTGGTGGCAGCCCCGCTGGTATCTCAATGGGGAACACATCAGAATACTCCTGCAAAATGTTAGCAGCAACAGGGGGCAAAGAACGTTGCATATCCTCAAATGAAATCAAAGCATCCTTGCATACCAAAGCATAAGCAACAGAGGTGGATGCATTGAACTCATTAATATCAGTTTTTGTAGCAAGCATACAACGTCCTTTCAATTTTATCTCATCTTTGTCATCAACAACAGATTTGTCATTTTTATTGCTCTCGCTCTTTGCTTTTGCAGCCTTAGTAACATCAGATTGCATAATAGCTTTAGGAGACATAGGATGCAACACAATTTTCCGATCATGGTATAGAAACGAATATTGATTTGATCTACCATGATGCATCGAATCTCTATCAAATTGCCATGGTCTACCTAGCAGAAGATTACAAGCTTGCATAGGCACAACATCACATTCAACAATATCTTTGTATGATCCGATGGCAAAATCAATTCGCACAATTCTCGTTACCTTTGCCTTACCACTGTTGTTCAGCCATTGGATGTAGTAGGGATGGGGGTGTGGTTTGGTGGTGAGGGCGAGCTTCTGTACCATGTCGCTACTTGCCAAGTTGTTGCAGCTACCTCCATCAATGATCATGCGGCACGAACGCTCCTTGATGACACACTTTGTTTGGAATAAAGTGTGTCGCTGATTTTGCTCTACCTTCTCCATTTGTACACTAAGCACTCGCTGTACAATCAAGCTCTCATAGTGCTCCGCGTCACCTGCATTAATGTGTTCTTCTATGTGTTCCTCACTACCTGCATAGTCAGCTGCAAGCAATGCAAGTGTATCTTCATCAAAATCACTAGCAGATGAACACTCACCATCATCTTTGACAATCATAACACGCTTGTTTGGGCAGTCACGCATCATATGGCCATATCCCTTGCACCGATGACATTGTATGTTGCTTGTTCTACCGGTCGATGCCACGGATGACGTACTCGCAGCCGGCTTTTGTGCTGTCTTCGTGACTGAATTGGTGGGGGCAGCTCGAGTCTTGTCACTAGATGATGGCGTAGGAGTACATGTAGACAGAGTTGTAGTCGTGCGCTGCTGCCATGAACTAGCTTTCCCTACAGAAACATTAGTCCTTGCGCTAGCACGTCGTCCCTGTACTTCCCGTTCAGCTTTACAAGCAAGATGAAACAGTTTGGTTACGTTATTGTATTCTTTGTAAGCGAGGATATCCTGAATTTCCCGATTTAACCCACCTAAAAATCTAGCCATAGCAGGTTCCTCATTCTCCTCTAATTTACAACGCAACATACCCATTTGTAATTCCTGATAGTATTCTTCTACACTCTTAGAACCTTGTCTCAATTGCTGCAACTTATTTATCATATCACGGGCATAGTAAGATGGAACAAATCTAGCTCTCATGGCTCGTTTCAGCGCATCCCAAGTTTTAGGTATGTTATTAGGATTTTTCTTGCCATATTCGATCCACCAAATAGAAGCAAAATCTGTGAACTCACTAGTAGCAGCCCTAACACGTGTGTTCTCAGGAAATTCATGGCATGCAAACTTTTGATCAACAGCAATCTCCCAAGTAATGTATGCATCAGGGTCATATTTACCATCAAAAGGAGGTATTTTAAATTTAATCTTACTGAAAGCATCATCATTATTATGTACCTCGCGTCGGCGGCGGCCACCCATACCTCTACGGTTGTGACGTAGGTGACGTCGATCACGAGTGTCTCGATCATCATGTTCAGTATCACCTGTGTATTCTTCATCATAACTACCATCCTCTCGATCTTCCTCCTTTTCTTCATCATGCTGGTCTTTATCATTGTTGTGGAGGTCATCAAAACGCCTCAGCAGAGCAGCAAGGCTTTTATCCACACTAGCAATGGACTTCTCCAAACCTGCAAGCTTGTTGTTTGTGGCAATCTACGTAGCCTCCAACTGCCCAAGTTTGTCATTTGTCACCTGTAAGTCATTATCAAGTCCCTCCGTGTGCAACTTCACTTTCCTTTCAAAATGTTGTATGACGCCCTTTGTGCGAGGCGAATGTGGAATTTGGTTATCTTCGTCGGACCCTGGCATGGTTCAAAGACAAAGACAAAGACAACAAGAAGACAAGTGAAGAAATAAAAGCCCTACAACTACTAGGATGTAGCTACAGCAAGTTGCTCACTCTCCACCTGCTACACAAGTTCTTACCAGTTCTTACCTTGCTCGACAGGAGGGGTCGTCTACCAACAAGTCTGCAGCAATGGATGAAGTGTATCGGTGCCGTAGCACAAGACCTGTCAAGCTGTAGAATATGTGGAGCTATAGGTGGGCTGAAACAAGGAACGAACTAGCACCACGTTAGTTACAAAAAGCAAGCTGAATAATCGTTCAACCAGCGGTACTGTGCTGGTCCTAGTCTAGACCGTGCTAGAGACGCGAGCCTAGACACAAGGAGAGCACAACACACCACCCAAAGTGAACAAAAAAATCTCTAAGATCAGCCCCTTTCTCTTCTTTTCTTTTGCTTCTTTCTCTTTTTTTCTTTTTTTTTTCTTTTTTTTCTTTTTTTTTCTTTTTTTTTTTCAGGGGCCACTCAAAACTGATTATATGAACAAAAACACTCCCAAAGAGTAACTGAGCACACACACTTTTTCCGAAAGGGTAGGGGTATTCCGGTAAAAAAATCTCTCTCTCTCTCTCTCTCTCTCTAGAGTAAGCCACTCGTTTAGATATGAATACTTGTTGCGTGGTTAGTTTGATATTTGTAGCACAGGGTGAACTGATTCCTCGTCCGATTAGAACTTCCAATTCTACTCGGACTTGGCCAACAGCGAGGAATAACCGATTCCTTGATCCGACTCAAACTTGGAAAACCTACTTGGATTCGGCCAACAGAGAGACTATATGATAGCGCGTGTTGTGATAGAAAAGTGACAAGAACTCGAAACTCTAAGGAAATAAACTAAGACCAGCAATCCGACACACCCGATGCAACCGAATATTCAACAAGCCCTAACTAGGTAGCACTAGCCATGGCTCAAAGGTCTATAGGATTGCAGGAAACTAATCTACTATTTTTTTGGCTTTTCTGGACTATAGGAAAAATAAAACAGTGAAGGATTGGAAGTCTCTCACCGATAAACCTTGCTCTGATTACCAACTGATATGAACCCGCAAGGGTTTGTGGTCGATCTTTCGATGAGAAGCGTGAGATAACTCGATTGGTGGATGGAGATGACGTTCACGGCCCGACTACAGCCTTCCAAGACTACGCCTTAGCGACCGATACACCACTTTCCAAGGCCGTCACGATCTTGTGGAGTATGACAACCAGCCCCTAGGGCTCCCGTCCTGCAAGCAATCGAAGAACTAGCAAGAACGAGGAAACAAGCACTGAAATTGCAAGATAAAATTGAAGGTTTCACACTGAATCTTATTATGAGTGGGGTTCCGAAGACAAGGAGACGGGCGACTGGATCAGCACGCGTGCCTACAAGCAAGTAGCGATGGCTAAACTTGATCTAAACAAAACCCGAGTGTTCCTGGTGGCGGCTAAGGGATATATAACGTGTGAAGGACGACCACAAGAGAGTTTGGGTCGTGCTCCAACCCTAGGACGCATCCCTACTAGACTCTAAACGATACAAGCCCATTGGGCTAACTTAAGGTGGCGCAGCACCCTGGACAGAATAGACCTCTCGGTGATTTTTGGACTGTTTACGCCTCTTCTGAGCAGGTATGAGTACAATGTCAGATCCATATGAAAGTAGACTTTATTAGCTTTCCAACAAGTCCAGAATCACCCCAATCCGACTCCGTATGTAACCGTGGCGACCATCACAAGTTGGAGGTGTGCTGCAGTCCGAATCCAGCCTACGCGAGTCCTTTTCCCTTTCGGTCTTCTCCTTGATTCCTAATCAAAACAAGAGTGCACGTGTCTCCAAGATCTAAACAGGATGGACAAGAGCTCAAGAAGAAACTCACTTGATGATTAACTTTTCGAGCACGAGCACGAGTAATAGGACCAGCAGTTGTCGGCGTGGACGGCGTGGATGTATGATCGGTGTTGATGTCCTCATCAGGTCCATTTGGAGATATTGTTGGTGTCGGTTCAAGATAGGTGCATGGTTTGTGCTAAACTTACCATAGGCTCAGAAATAGTTTTGGACGCACCCGATAGTACTCCTAGGTGATGAAGTTCCAGTGGATGCTTGATTCAGTTTATTTGATATAGTGCTAATCTTGACGTATGATAGGTGCAATGTTTGTGCCGAACGTACCATAGGCTCAGAAATTGTTTTGGACGCACCTGATGGTACTCCTTGGGTACGAGGCTCACGTGGATGCTTGATTCAGTTCGTTTGGAGATACTACAAATCTTGACGCAAGATAGGTGCACGGTTTGTGCCGAACGTGCCACAGGCTCAGAAATCATTTTGGACGCACCCGATTGTACTCCTAGGTGACGAGGCTCAAGTGGAAGCTCGATTCAGACTGTTCAAAGTTATTGCTAATCTTGATACAAGATAGGTGCAAGGTTTGTGTTGAACGTACCATTGCATCAGAAGTCATTTTGGACGCACCCGATGAAACTCTAAGGTGACGTGGGTCATGTGGAATCTCGTTTTGGTCTATTTGGAGATAGTGTTGGTGTCGGTTGAAGATAGGTGCACGGTTTGTGCTAAACATACTATAGGTTCAAAAATCATTTTGGACGCACCCGATAGTGCTCCTAGGTGACGAAGGTCAAGTGGATGCTCGATTCAGTTTATTTGATATAATGCTAATCTTGACGCAAGTAGGCGCAAGGTTTGTGCCGAACATACCACAGGCTTAGAAATCATTTTGGACGCACCTGATGGTACTCCATGGGGACGAGGCTCAAGTGGAAGCTCGATTTAGACCGTTCAAAGTTATTGCTAATCTTGATGCAAGATAGGAGCATGGTTTGCGCCCAATGTAACAAAGGCTCAGAAATCGTTTTGGACGCACCTGATGATACTCCTAGGTGACGATGCTCAAGTGGAAGCTTGATTCAGTCCATTCGAAGATAGTGCTAATCTTGACGCAAGATAGGAGCATTGTTTGTGCCAAACGTACCACAACATCGGAAATGGTTTTGGACGCACTCGATGGAACTCCAAGGTGACGTGGGTCGTGTCGAATCTCGTTTTGGTACATTTGGAGATAGTGTTGGTGTCGGTGCAAGATAGTTGCACGGTTTGTGCCAAACATACTGTAGGCTTAGAAATCATTTAGCACGCACCTGATAATACTCCTAGGTGACGAAGCTCAAGTCGATGCTTGATTCAGTTCATTTGATATAGTGCTAATCTTGACGCAAGATTGGTGCACGATCTGCACCAGACGTACCACAGGCTCAGAAATCGTTTTGGATACACAAGATGGTACTCCTAGGTGACGCGGCTCAAGTGGATGCTTGATTCCATTTGTTTGGAGAAAGTGCTAATCTTGACACAAGATAGGTGCACGGTTTTGTGCCGAATGTACCACAGGCTCAGAAATCATTTTGGACGCAACCTATGGTACTCTTAGGAGACGAGGCTCAAGTGGAAGCTCGATTCAGACCATTCAAACATAGTGCTAATCTTGATGCAAGACAGGTGCACGATTTGTGCCGAACGTACCCCAGCCTCAGAAATCGTTCTGGACGCACCCGATGGAATACCAAGGTGAAGTGGGTGATGTGGAACCCGTTTTGGTCTATTTGGAGATAGTGTTGGTGTCAGTGCAAGATAGGTGCACGGTTTGTGCTAAACATACCGTAGGCTCAGAAATCATTTTGGACGCACCCGATAGTACTCCTAGGTGACGAAGCTCAAGTGGATGCTTGATTCAGTTCATTTGATATAGTGCTAATCTTGACGCAAGATAGGTGCATGGTTTGCGCTGAACGTACCAAAGGCTCAAAAATCATTTTGGACATATCTCATGGTACTCCTAGGTGACAAGGCTCAAGTGGATGCTTGATTCAGTTCATTTGGAGATAGTGCTAATCTTGACGCAAGATAGGTGCACGGTTTGCGTCGAACGTACCGTAGGCTTAGAAATCATTTTGGACGCACCTGATGGAACTAGTAGGTGACATGGGTATTGTGGAATCTCATTTTGGTCCATTTGGAGATAGTGTTGGTGTTAGTTCAAGATAGGTGCACATTTTGTGCTAAACATACCATTGGCTCAGAAATTTTTTTGGACGCACCCGATAGTGCTCCTAGGTGACGAAGCTCAAGTGGATGCTTGATTCAGTTTATTTGATATAGTGCTAATTTTGACTCAAGATAGGTGCATGGTTTGTGCCAAATGTACCAAAGGCTCAGAAATCATTTTGGATGCACCCGATGGTACTCTTAGTTGATGATGCTCAAGTGGAAGCTCGATTCAGTCCATTCGAAGATAGTGCTAATTTTGACGCAAGATAGGAGCACTGTTTGTGCCAAACGTACCACAATATCAGAAATGGTTTTGGACACACCCGATGGAACTCCAAGGTGACAGGGGTAATGTCAAATCTCGTTTTGGTCCATTTGGAGATAGTGTTGGTGTCGGTGCAAGATAATACTCCTAGGTGACGAAACTCAAGTGGATGCTTGATTTAGTTTATTTGGAGAAGGTGCTAATCTTGATGCAAGATAGGTGCACGGTTTGCGCTGAACGTACCACAGGCTCAGAAATCATTTTGGACGCACCAGATGGGACTCCTAGGAGACGAGGCTCAAGTGGAAGCTCAATTCATACCGTTCAAAGATAGTGCTAATCTTGACGCAAGATAGGTGCACGGTTTGTGCTGAACATACCACAGCCTTAGAAATCATTTTGGACACACCCGAGGAACTCCAAGGTGACATGGGTCATGTGGAATCTTCTTTTGGTCCATTTGGACACACAGTGTTGGTGTCGGTGCAAGATAGGTGCATGGTTTGTGCTAAACAGACAATAGGCTCAGAAATCATTTTGGACGCACATGATAGTACTCCTAGGTAACAAAGCTCAACTAGATGCCTGACTCAATTCACTTGATATAGTGCTAATCTTGACGCAAGATACGTGCATGGTTTGCGCCGAACGTACCACAGGCATAGAAATCATTTTTGACGCACACAATGGTACTCCTAGGTGACGAGGCTAAAGTGGAAGCTCGATTCAGTCCGTTCGAAGATAGTGCTAATCTTAACACAAGATAGGTGCACGGGTTGTGCCGAACGTACCATAGCCTCAGAAAATTGTTTTGGACATATCCGATGGAACTCCAAGGTGACGTGGGTCATGTGGAATCTCCTTTTGGTCCATTTGGAGATAGGGTCAGTGTCGGTTCAAGATAGGTGCACAGTTTGTGCTAAACATACCGTGGGCTTAGAAATCGTTTTGGACGTACCCAGTAGTACTCCAAGGTGACGAAGCTCAAGTGGATGCTTGATTCAGTTTATTTGATATAGTGATAATCTTGACACAAGATTGGTGCTTGGTATGCGCCGAATGTACCAAAGGCTCAAAAATCGTTTTGGATGCACTTGATGATACTCCTAGGTGACGAGGCTCAAGTGGATGCTTGATCTAGTTCGTTGGTGATAGTGCTAATCTTGATACAAGATAGGTGCACGGTTTGCTCCGAACGTACCATAGGCTCAGAAATCGTTTTGGACGCACCCGATGGTACTCCTAGGCGACGAGGCCAAGTGGAAGCTCGATTCAGTCTGTTCGAAGATAGTGCTAATCTTAACGTAAGATAGGTGCACGGTTTGTGCCAAACGTACCATAGCCTCAGAAATCATTTTGGACGCACCCGATGCAACTCCAAGGTGACGTGGGTCATGTGGAATCTCGTTTTGGTTCATTTGGAGATATGTTGGTGTCGGTTCAAGATAGGTGCCGGGTTTGTGCTAAACATACTGTAGGCTCAGAAATCGTTTTGGACGCACCCGATAGTACTCCTAGGTGACGAAGCTCAAGTGGATGCCTGATTCAATTTATTTGATATAGTGCTAATCTTGACGCACGATAGGTGCAAGGTTTGTGCCGAATGTAACACATGCTCAGGAATCATTTTGGACGCATGTGATGGTACTCCTTGGTGACGAGGCTCAAGTGGATGCTTGATTAAGTTCGTTTGGAGATACTGCAAATCTTGATGCAAGAAAGGTGCACGGTTTGTGCGGAATGTACCACAGGCCCAGAAATCATTTTAGATGCACCCGATGGTACTCCTAGGTGACAAGGCTCAAGTGGAAGCTCTATTCAGACCGTTCAAAGTTATTGCTAATCTTGACGCAAGATAGGTGTACGGTTTGTGCCCAACGTACCATAGCCTCAGAAATCATTTTCGACGCACCCGATGGAACTCCAAGGTGATGTGGGTCATGTGGAATCTCATTTTGGTCCATTTAGAGATAGTGTTGGTGTCGGTGCAAGATAGGTGCACGGTTTGTGCTAAACATACTATAGGCTCAGAAATTGTTTTGGACGCACCCGATAATACTCCTAGGTGACGAAGCTCAAGTCCATGCTTGATTCAGTTCATTTGATATAGTGCAAATCTTGACGCAAGATAGGTGCACGGTTTGCGCCGAACGTACCACAGGGTCAGAAATCGTTTTGGACGCACCTAATGGAACTAATAGGTGACATGGGTCTTATGGAATCTCGTTTTGGTCTATTTGGAGATAGTGTTGGTGTCGGTCAAGATAGGTGCATAGTTTGTGCTAAACATACCGTAGGCTCAGAAATCATTTTGGACGCACCCGATAGTGCTCCTAGGTGACGAAGCTCAAGTGAATGTTTGATTCAGTTTATTTGATATAGTGCTAATCTTGATGCAAGATAGGTGCATGGTTTGTGCCAAATGTACCAAAGGCTCAGAAATCATTTTGGATGCACCAGATGGTACTCCTAGGTGATGATGCTCAAATGGATGATTGATTCATTTCGTTTGGAGATAGCGCTAATCTTGACGCAAGATAGGTGCATAGTTTGCGCCGAACGTACCATTGGCTCATATATTGTTTTGGACGCACCTGATGGTACACCTAGGTGACGAGGCTCAAGTGGAAGCTTGATTCAGTCCGTTCAAAAATAGTGCTAATCTTGACATAAGATAGTTGCACGGTTTGTGCCAAAAGTACCACAGCCTCAGAAATCATTTTGGACACACCCGATGGAACTCTAAGGTGACATGGGTCATGTGGAATCTCGTTTTAGTCCATTTAGAGATAGTATTGGTGTCGATTCAAGATAGGTGCACGGTTTGTGCTAAACATACGATAGGCTCAGAAATCGTTTTGGACGCACCTGATAATACTCCTAGGTGACGAAACTCAAGTGGATGCTTGATTCAGTTTGTTTGGAGAAGGTGCTAATCTTGATGCAAGATAGGTGCACGATTTGCGCTGAACGTACCACAGGCTCAGAAATCATTTTGGACACACCAGATGGTACTCCTAGGAGACGAGGCTCAAGTAGAAGCTCAATTCAGACTATTCAAAGATAGTGCTAATCTTGACGCAAGATAGGTGCACGGTTTGTGCCTAACATACCACAGCCTTAGAAATCATTTTGGACACACCCGATGGAACTCCAAGGTGACGTGGGTCATGTGGAATCTTCTTTTGGTCCATTTGGACGCACAGTGATGGTGTCGGTGCAAGATAGGTGCATGGTTTGTGCTAAATAGACAATAGGCTCAGAAATCATTTTGGACGCACGTGATAGTACTCCTATGTAACAAAGCTCAACTGGATGTCTGACTCAGTTCACTTGATATAGTGCTAATCTTGACGCAAGATACGTGCACGGTTTGCGTCGAACGTACCACAGGCATAGAAATCATTTTTGAAGCACATAATGGTACTCCTAGGTGACGAGGCTAGAGTGGAAGCTCGATTCAGTCCATTCGAAGATAGTGCTAATCCTGACACAAGATAGGTGCACGGTTTGTGCCGAACGTACCACAACCTCGGAAAATTGTTTTGGACATATCCGATGGAACTCCAAGGTGACGTGGGTCATGTGGAATCTCCTTTTGGTCCATTTGGAGATAAGGTCGGTGTCGGTTCAAGATAGGTGCATAGTTTGTGCCAGTAGTACTCCAAGGTGACGAAGCTCAAGTGGATGCTTGATTCAGTTTATTTGATATAGTGATAATCTTGACACAAGATTGGTGCCTGGTATGCGCCGAATGTACCAAAGGCTCAAAAATCGTTTTGGATGCACTTGATGATACTCCTAGGTGATGAGGCTCAAGTGGATACTTGATCCAGTTCGTTTGGTGATAGTGCTAATCTTGACACAAGATAGGTGCACGGTTTGCTCCAAACGTACCATAGGATCAGAAATCGTTTTGGACGCACCCGATGGTACTCCTAGGCGACGAGGCCAAGTGGAAACTCGATTCAGTCTGTTCGAAGATAGTGCTAATCTTGACATAAGATAGGTGCACGGTTTGTGCCAAACGTACCATAGCCTCAGAAATCATTTTGGACGCACCCGATGCAACTCCAAGGTGACATGGGTCATGTGGAATCTCGTTTTGGTCTATTTGGAGATAGTGTTGGTGTCGGTCAAGATAGGTGCACGGTTTGTGCTAAACATACCGTAGGCTCAGAAATCGTTTTGAACGCACCCGATAGTACTCCTAGGTGACGAAGCTCAAGTGGATGCCTGATTCAGTTTATTTGATAGAGTGCTAATCCTGACGCAAGATAGGCACAAGGTTTGTGCCGAACGTAACATAGGCTCAGGAATCATTTTCGATGCACGTGATGGTACTCCTTGGTGACAAGGCTCAAGTGGATGCTTGATTAAGTTCGTTTGGAGATACTGCAAATCTTGATACAAGAAAGGTGCACGGTTTGTGTGGAACGTACCACAGGCCTAGAAATCATTTTAGATGCACCCGATGGTACTCCTAGGTAAGGCTGGACGAAAAACTCGAAGCTCGTTAGCTCGCTCGGCTCGTGGCTGGCTCGGCTCAGCTCGGCTCGACTCGTTATGATAACGAGCCGAGCCGAGCCAGGATTTTAGCTCGTTAGCTATAACGAGCCAACTCGAGCTGGCTCGTGAGCCGCTCGCGAGCCAAACGAGCCGTAGTTTTAGAGAAAAAGTCATCATAACTTATATTAGTTTTGTATTACTTCAGGTTTTGCACTTCACAAATAGATAATATGTTAGCTCATATAAATATTTTATTCGATTTAAGGCTATTGAATATATTATTTTTATATTATTAATATTTTTATGCTTTAGATAAATACAAATATTATATTTTGTATTTTTTTTCCCTGGCTCGCGAGCCTAACGAGCCAGCTCGAGCTCATAACGAGCCGAGCTGAGCTGGCTTTCTGGCTCGTTAAGATAACGAGCCGAGCCGAGCTAGCTCGTTATCCTAACGAGCCAGAACGAGTCGAGCCGAGCCAAGCCGAGCTGGCTCGTTAGCCAGCCTTACTCCAAGGTGACAAGGCTCAAGTGATTCAGACCGTTCAAAGTTATTGCTAATCTTGACGCAAGATAGGTGCCTGGTTTGTGCCCAACGTACCATAGCCTCAGAAATCATTTTCAACGCACCCGATGGAACTCTAAGGTGACGTGGGTCATGTGGAATCTCATTTTGGTCCATTTGAAGATAGTGTTGGTGTCGGTGCAAGATAGGTGCACGGTTTGTGCTAAACATACCGTAGGCTTAGAAATTGTTTTGGACGCACCTGATAATCCTCCTAGGTGACGAAGCTCAAGTCCATGCTTGATTCAGTTCATTTGATATAGTGCAAATCTTGACGCACGATAGGTGCACGGTTTGCGCCGAACGTACCATAGGGTCAGAAATCGTTTTGGACGCACCTGATGGAACTAATAGGTGACGTGGGTCTTGTGGAATCTCATTTTGGTCCATTTGGAGATAGTGTTGGTGTCGGTTCAACATAGGTGCACGGTTTGTGCTAAACATACCGTAGGCTCAAAAATCGTTTTGGACACACCCGATAATACACCTAGGTGACGAAACTCAAGTGGATGCTTGATTCAGTTTGTTTGGAGAAGGTGCTAATCTTGATGCAAGATAGGTGCACGGTTTGCGCTGAACGTACCACAGGCTTAGAAATCATTTTGGACGCACCAGATGGTACTCCTAGGAGATGAGGCTCAAGTGGAAGCTCAATTTAGACCGTTCAAAGATAGTGCTAATCTTGACGCAAGATAGGTGCACGGTTTGTGCCGAACGTACCACAGCCTTAGAAATCATTTTGGACACACCCGATGGAACTCCAAGGTGACGTGGGTCATGTGGAATCTTCTTTTGGTCCATTTGGACGCACAGTGTTGGTGCCGGTGCAAGATAGGTGCACGGTTTGTGCTAAATAGACAATAGGCTCATAAATTATTTTGGACGCACATGATAGTACTCCTAGGTAACAAAGCTCAACTGGATGCCTCACTCAGTTCACTTGATATAGTGCTAATCTTGATGCAAGATACGTGCACGGTTTGCGCCGAACGTACCACAGGCATAGAAATCATTTTTGACGCACATAATGGTACTCCTAGGTGACGAGGCTAAAGTGGAAGCTCGATTCAGTCCGTTCGAAGATAGTGCTAATCTTGACACAAGATAGGTGCACGGTTTGTGCCGAACGTACCACAGCCTCAGAAAAATTGTTTTGGACATATCCGATGGAACGTACCACGGCCTCAGAAAATTCTTTTGGTCCATTTGGAGATAGGGTCAGTGTCGGTTCAAGATAGGTGCATAGTTTGTGCTAAACATACCGTGGGCTTAGAAATCGTTTTGGACGTACCCAGTAGTACTCCAAGGTGACGAACCTCAAGTGGATGCTTGATTCAGTTTATTTGATATAGTGCTAATCTTGACACAAGATTGGTGCCTGGTTTGCGCCGAATGTACCAAAAGCTCAAAAATCATTTTGGATGCACTTGATGATACTCCTAGGTGACGAGGCTCAAGTGGATACTTGATCCAGTTCGTTTGGTGATAGTGCTAATCTTGACACAAGATAGGTGCACGGTTTGCTCCAAACGTACCATAGGATCAGAAATCATTTTGGATGCACCCAATGGTACTCCTAGGCGACGAGGCCAAGTGGAAGCACGATTCAGTCTGTTCGAAGATAGTGCTAATCTTGACATAAGATAGGTGCACGGTTTGTGCCAAACGTACCATAGCCTCAGAAATCATTTTGGACGCACCCGATGCAACTCCAAGGTGACGTGGGTCATGTGGAATCTTGTTTTGGTCTATTTGGAGATAGTGTTGGTGTCGGTTCATGATAGGTGCATGGTTTGTGCTAAACATACCGTAGGCTCAGAAATCGTTTTGAACGCACCCGATAGTACTCCTACGTGACGAAGCTCAAGTGGATGCCTGATTCAGTTTATTTGATAGAGTGCTAATCTTGACGCAAGATAGGCGCAAGATTTGTGCCGAACGTAACACAGGCTCAGGAATCATTTTGGATGCACGTGATGGTACTCCTTGGTGACGAGGCTCAAGTGGATGCTTGATTAAGTTCGTTTGGAGATACTGCAAATCTTGATGCAAGAAAGGTGCACGGTTTGTGCGGAACGTACCACAGGCCTAGAAATCATTTTAGATGCACCCGATGGTACTCCTAGGTGACAAGGCTCAAGTGGAAGCTCTATTCAGACCGTTCAAAGTTATTGCTAATCTTGACGCAAGATAGGTGCCCGGTTTGTGCCCAACGAACCATAGCCTCAGAAATCATTTTCGACGCACCCGATGGAACTCCAAGGTGATGTGGGTCATGTGGAATCTCATTTTGGTCCATTTGGAGATAGTGTTGGTGTCGGTGCAAGATAGGTGCACGGTTTGTGCTAAACATACCGTAGGCTCAGAAATTGTTTTGGACGCACCTGATAATACTCCTAGGTGACGAAGCTCAAGTTCATGCTTAATTCAGTTCATTTGATATAGTGCAAATCTTGACGCACGATAGGTGCACGGTTTGCACCGAATGTACCACAGGGCCAGAAATCGTTTTGGACGCACCTGATGGAACTAATAGGTGACGTGGGTCTTATGGAATCTCGTTTTGGTCCATTTGAAGATAGAGTTGGTGTCGGTTCAAGATAGGTGCACGGTTTGTGCTAAACATACCGTAGGCTCAAAAATCGTTTTGGACGCACCCGATAATACTCCTAGGTGACGAAACTCAAGTGGTGCTTGATTCAGTTTGTTTGGAGAAGGTGCTAATCTTGATGCAAGATAGGTGCACGGTTTGCGCTGAACGTACCACAGGCTCAGAAATCATTTTGGACGCACCAGATGGTACTCCTAGGAGACGAGGCTCAAGTGGAAGCTCAATTCAGACCGTTCAAAGATAGTGCTAATCTTGACGCAAGATACGTGCACGGTTTGTGCCGAACGTACCACAGCCTTAGAAATCATTTTTGACACACCCGATGGAACTCTAAGGTGACGTGGGTCATGTGGAATCTTTTTGGTCCATTTGGACGCACAGTGTTGGTGTGGTTGCAAGATAGGTGCACGGTTTGTGCTAAACAAATAATAGGCTCAGAAATTATTTTGGACGCATATGATAGTACTCCAAGGTAACAAAGCTCAACTGGATGCCTGACTCAGTTCACTTGATATAGTGCTAATCTTGACGCAAGATACATGGACAATTTGCGCCGAACATACCACAGGCATAGAAATCGTTTTTGACGCACACAATGGTACTCCTAGGTGACGAGGCTAAAGTGGAAGCTCGATTTAGTCTATTCGAAGATAGTGCTAATCTTGACACAAGATAGGTGCACGGTTTGTGCCGAATGTACCACAGCCTCAGAAAATTGTTTTGGACATATCCGATGGAACTCCAAGGTGACGTGGGTCATGTGGAATCTCCTTTTGGTCCATTTGGAGATAGGGTCAGTGTCGGTTCAAGATAGGTGCACAGTTTGTGCTAAACATACCGTGGGCTTAGAAATCGTTTTGGACGTACCTAGTAGTACTCCAAGGTGATGAAGCTCAAGTGGATGCTTGATTCAGTTTATTTGATATAGTGCTAATCTTGACACAAGATTGGTGCCTGGTTTGCGCCAAATGTACCGAAGGCTCAGAAATCATTTTGGATGCACTTGATGATACTCCTAGGTGACGAGGCTCAAGTGGATGCTTGATCTAGTTCGTTTGGTGATAGTGCTAATCTTGACACAAGATAGGTGCACGGTTTGCTCCGAACGTACCATAGGCTCAGAAATCGTTTTGGACGCACCCGATGGAACCCCAAGGTGATGTGGGTCATGTGGAATCTAGTTTTGGTTCATTTGGAGATAGTGTTGGTGTCGGTTCAAGATAGGTGCACGGTTTGTGCTAAACATACCATAGGCTCAGAAATTGTTTTGGACGCACCCGATAATACTCCTAGGTGACAAAACTCAAGTGGATGCTTGATTCAGTTTGTTTGGAGAAGGTGCTAATCTTGATGCAAGATAGGTGCACGGTTTGCGCTGAACGTACCATAGGCTCAGAAATCATTTTGGACACACCAGATGGTACTCCTAGGAGACAAGGCTCAAGTGGAAGCTCAATTCAGACCGTTCAAAGATAGTGCTAATCTTGACGTAAGATAGGTGCACGGTTTGTGCTGAACGTACCACAGCCTTAGAAATCATTTTGGACACACCCGATGGAACTCCAAGGTGACGTGGGTCATGTGGAATCTTCTTTTGGTCCATTTGGACGCACAGTGTTGGTGTCGGTACAAGATAGGTGCACGATTTGTGCTAAATAGACAATAGGCTCAGAAATCATTTTGGACGCACATGATAGTACTCCTAGGTAACAAAGCTCAACTGGATGCCTCACTCAGTTCACTTGATATAGTGCTAATCTTGATGCAAGATACGTGCACGGTTTGCGCCGAACATACCACAGGCATAGAAATCGTTTTGACGCACACAACGGTACTCCTAGGTGACGAGGCTAAAGTGGCAGCTCGATTCAGTCCGTTTGAAGATAGTGCTAATCTTGACACAAGATAGGTGCACGGTTTGTGCCGAATGTACCACAACCTCAGAAAATTGTTTTGGACATATCCGATGGAACGTACCACAGCCTCAGAAAATTCTTTTGGTCCATTTCGAGATAGGGTTAGTGTTGGTTCAAGATAGGTGCACAGTTTGTGCTAAACATACCGTGGGCTGAGAAATCGTTTTGGACGTACCCAGTAGTACTCCAAGGTGACGAAGCTCAAGTGGATGCTTGATTCAGTTTATTTGATATAGTGCTAATCTTGACACAAGATTGGTGCATGGTTTGCGCCGATTGTACCAAAGGCTCAAAAATCGTTTTGGATGCACTTGATGATACTCCTAGGTGATGAGGCTCAAGTGGATGCTTGATCCAGTTCGTTTGGTGATAGTGCTAATCTTGACACAAGATAGGTGCACGGTTTGCTCCGAACGTACCATAGGCTCAGAAATCGTTTTGGACGCACCCGATAGTACTCCTAGGCGACGAGGCCAAGTGGAAGCTCGATTCATTATGTTCGAAGATAGTGCTAATGTTGACGTAAGATAGGTGCACGGTTTGTGCCAAACGTACCATAGCCTCGGAAATCATTTTGGACGCACCCGATGGAACTCCAAGGTGACGTGGGTCATGTGGAATCTCGTTTTGGTCCATTTGGAGATAGTGTTGGTGTCGGTGCAAGATAGGTGCACGGTTTGTGCTAAACATACCGTAGGCTCAGAAATTGTTTTGGACGCACCCAATAATACTCCTAGGTGACGAAGCTCAAGTCCATGCTTGATTCAGTTCATTTGAAATAGTGCAAATCTTGACGGACCTAATGGAACTAATTGGTGACATGGGTCTTGTGGAATCTCGTTTTGGTCCATTTGGAAATACTGTTGATGTCGGTTTAAGATAGGTGCACCGTTTGTGCTAAACATATCGTAGGCTCAGAAATCGTTTTGGACGCACCCGGTAGTGCTCCTAGGTGACGAAGCTCAATTGGATGTTTGATTCAGTTTATTTGATATAGTGCTAATCTTGATGCAAGATAGGTGCATGGTTTGTGCCGAATGTATCAAAGGCTCAGAAATCATTTTGGATGCACCAGATGGTACTCCTAGGTGACGAGGCGCAAATGGATGCTTGATTCATTTCGTTTGGAGATAACGCTAATCTTGACGCAAGATAGGTGCACAGTTTGCGCCGAACGTACCATTGGCTCATATATTGTTTTGGACGCACCCGATGGTACACCTAGGTGACGAGGCTCAAGTGGAAGCTCAATTCAGTCCGTTCGAAAATAGTGCTAATCTTGACGTAAGATAGTTGCACGGTTTGTGCCAAAAGTACCACAGCCTCAGAAATCGTTTCGGACGCACCCGATGGAACTCCAAGGTGACGTGGGTCATGTGGAATCTCGTTTTGGTCCATTTGGAGATAGTGTTGGTGTCGGTTCAAGATAGGTGCACGGTTTGTGCTAAACATACCATAGGCTCAGAAATCATTTTGGACACACCCGATAGTACTCCTAGTTGACAAAGCTCAAGTGGATGCTTGATTCAGTTTATTTGATATAGTGCTAATCTTGACGCAACATAGGTGCATGGTTTGCGCCGAGCCTACCATTGGCTCAGAAATTATTATGGATGCACCTGATGGTACACCTAGTTGACGAGGCTCAAGTGGAAGCTCGATTCAGTCTGTTCGAAGATAGTGCTAATCTTGACGTAAGATAGGTGCACAGTTTGTGCCAAATGTACCACAGCCACAGAAATCATTTTGGACGCACCCGATGGAACTCCAAGGTGACGTGGGTCATGTGGAATCTCGTTTTGGTCTATTTGGAAATAGTGTTCATGTCGGTTCAAATAGGTGCATGGTTTGGGCCAAATATACCGTAGGCTCAGAAATAATTTTGGACGCACTTGATAGTACTCCTAGGTGACAAAGCTCAAGTGGATGCTTGATTCAGTTTATTTGATATAGTGCTAATCTTAACGCAAGATAGGTGCAAGGTATGTGCCGAACGTACCACAGGCTCAGAAATCGTTTTGGACGCACCTGACGGTACTACTTGGCAACGAGGCTCAAGTGGATGCTTGATTCAGTTCATTTGGAGATACTGCAAATCTTGACGCAAGATAGCTGCACGGTTTGCGTCGAACATACCACAGGCTCAGAAATCATTTTGGACGCACCCGATGGAACTCCAAGGTGTCGTGGGTCATGTGGTATCTCGTTTTGGTCCAACTGGAGATAGTGTTTGTGTCGGTGCAAGATAGGTGCATGATTTGTGCTAAACATATCGTAGGCTTAGAAATTGTTTTGGACGCACCCAGTAGTACTAGGTGACCAAGCTCAAGTGGATGCTCGATTCAGTTTATTTGATATAGTGCTAATCTTGACGCAAGATTGGTGCATGGTTTGCACCGAATGTACCACAGGCTCAAAAATTGTTTTGGATGCACTTGATGATACTCCTAGGTGACGAGGCTCAAGTGGATGCTTGATTTAGTTCGTTTGGTGATAGTGCTAATCTTGACGCAAGATAGGTGCATGGTTTGCGTCGACCATACCATAGGCTCAAAAATCATTTTGGACGCAATCGATGGTACTCTTAGGTGACGATGCTCAAGTGGAAGCTCGATTCAGTCCATTCGAAGATAGTGCTAATCTTGACGCAAGATAGGAGCATTGTCTGTGCCAAACGTACCATAGCGTTAGAAATGGTTTTGGACACACCCGATGGAACTCCAAGGTGACTTGGGTCATGTCAAATCTCATTTTGGTCCATTTTGAGATAGTGTTGGTGTCGGTGCAAGATAGGTGCACGGTTTGTGCTAAACATACCGTAGGCTGAGAAATCGTTTTGCACGCACCCGATAATACTCCTAGGTGATGAAGCTCAAGTCGATGCTTGATTCAGTTCATTTGATATAGTGCTAATCTTGACGCAAGATTGGTGCACGGTTTGCACCAAACGTACCACAAGCTTAGAAATCGTTTTGGACACACCAGATGGTACTCCTAGGTGACGAGGCTCAAGTGGATGCTTGATTCAGTTTGTTCAGAGATAGTGCTAATCTTGACGCAAGATAGGAGCATTGTCTGTGCCAAACGTACCATAGCGTTAGAAATGGTTTTGGACACACCCGATGGAACTCCAAGGTGACTTGGGTCATGTCAAATCTCATTTTGGTCCATTTTGAGATAGTGTTGGTGTCGGTGCAAGATAGGTGCACGGTTTGTGCTAAACATACCGTAGGCTGAGAAATCGTTTTGCACGCACCCGATAATACTCCTAGGTGATGAAGCTCAAGTCGATGCTTGATTCAGTTCATTTGATATAGTGCTAATCTTGACGCAAGATTGGTGCACGGTTTGCACCAAACGTACCACAAGCTTAGAAATCGTTTTGGACACACCAGATGGTACTCCTAGGTGACGAGGCTCAAGTGGATGCTTGATTCAGTTCGTTTGGAGAAAGTGCTAATCTTGACACAAGATAGTGCACGGTTTCCACCGAATGTACCACAGGCCAGAATTCATTTTGGACGCACCCGATGGTACTGCTAGGAGATGTGGCTCAAGTGGAAGCTCAATTCAGACTGTTAATCTTGACGCAAGATAGGTGCCGAACGTACCCCAGCCTCAGAAATCATTTTGGACGCACCCGATGGAACACCAAGGTGAAGTGGGTCATGTGGAATCTCGTTTTGGTCTATTTGGAGATAGTGTTGGTGTTGGTGCAAGACAGTTGCACGGTTTGTGCTAAACACACCGTAGTCTCAGAAATTATTTTGGACGCACCCGATAGTACTCCTAGGTGACGAAGCTCATGTGGATGCTTGATTCAGTTCATTTGATATAGTGTCAATCTTGATACAAGATAGGTGCATGGTTTGCGCCGAACGTACCAAATGCTTAGAAATTGTTTTGGACGCACCTGATGGTACTCCTAGGTGACCAGGCTCAAACGAATGCTTGATTTAGTTCGTTTGGTGATAGTGCTAATCTTGACGCAACATAGGTCCACGGTTTGTACCGAACGTATCGTAGGCTCAGAAATCATTTTTGACGCACCCGATAGTACTCCTAGGTTTTGAGGCTCAAGTGGAAGCTTGATTCAGTTTATTTGATATAGTGCTAATTTTGACGCAAGATAGGTGCAAGGTTTGTGCCGAACGTACCATAGCCTTAGAAATCATTATGATACTCCAAGGTGACATGGGTCATGTGGAACCTCATTTTGGTCCATTTGGAGATAGTGTTGGTGTCGGTGCAAGATACATGCACAGTTTGTGCTAAACATAACGTAGGCTTAGAAATCATTTTGGACACACCCGATAGTACTCCTAGGTGACGAAGCTCAAGTGGATGCTTGATTCAGTTCCTTTAATATAGTGCTAAACTTGACGCAAGATAGTTGTACGGTTTGCGCTGAATGTACCACATGCTCAAAAAATCATTTTGGATGCACCTGATGGTACTCCTAGGTCACGAGGCTCAAGTGGATGCTTGATTCAGTTCGTTTAGAGATAGTGCTAATCTTGACACAAGATAGGAGCACTGTTTGCGTTAAACGTACCACAGGCTTAGCAATTGTTTTGAAAGCACCTGATGCTACTCCTAGGTGATGAATCTCAAGAGGATGCTCGATTCAGACCATTCAAAGATAGCGCTAATCTTGACGCAAGGTAGGTGCACGATTTGTGCTGAACGTACAACAGCCTCAGAAATCATTTTGGACGCACCTGATGGAACTCCAAAGTGACGTGGGTCATGTGGAATCTTGGATTGGTCCATTTGGAGATAGTTTTGGTGTCGGTTGAAGATAGGTGCACGGTTTGTGCTAAACATACCGTCGGCTCAGAAATCGTTTTGGACACACCTGATAGTACTCCTAGGTGACAAAGCTCAAGTGGATGCTTCATTCAGTTCATTTGATATAGTGCTGATCTTGACGCAAGATAGGTGCATGGTTTGTGCCGAATGTACCACATGCACAGAAATCGTTTTGGACACACACGATGGTACTCCTAGGTGATGAGGCTCAAGTGGAAGCTCAGTTCAGTCCATTCGAAGATAGTGCTAATCTTGATGCAAAATAGGTGCACGGTTTGTGCTGAAAGTACCCTAGCCTTAGAAATAATTTTGGACGCACCCGATGGAACTCTAAGGTGACGTGGGTCATGTAGAATCTCATTTTGGTCCATTTAGAGATAGTGTTGGTGTCAGTTCAATATAGGTGCACGGTTTGTGCTAAACATACCGTAGGCTCAGAAATTGTTTTGGACACACCTAGTAGTACTCCTAGGTGACGAAGCTCAAGTGGATGCTTGATTTAGTTTATTTGATATAGTGCTAATCTTGACGCAAGATAGGTGCATGATTTGCGCCGAATGTACCAAAGGCTCAGAAATCGTTTTGGACGCACCTGACGATACTCCTAGGTGACGAGGCTCAAGTGGATGCTTGATCTAGTTCGTTTGGTGATAGTGCTAATCTTGACACAACATAGGTGCATGGTTTGCGCCGAATATACCATAGACTCAGAAATCGTTTTGGACGCACCCGATGGAACTCCTAGGTGATGTGGGTCGTGTGGAATCTCATTTTGGTCCATTTGGAGATAGTATTGGTATCGGTTCAAGATAGGTGCACGGTTTGTGCTAAACATACCGTAGGCTCAGAAATTTTTTTGGACGCACCCGATGATACTCCTCGGTGACGAAGCTCAAGTGGATGCTTGATTAAGTGCATTTGATATAGTGCTAATCTTGACGCAAGATAGGAGCATGGTTTGCGCCGAACGTACCAAAGGCTCAGAAATCGTTTTGGATGCACCTAATGATACTCCTAGGTGACGAGGCTCAAGTGGATGCTTGATCTAGTTTGTTTAGTGATAGTGCTAATCTTGACGCAAGATAGGTGCATGGTTTGCGCCGAACGTACCATAGGCTCAGAAATCGTTTTGGACGCACCCGATGGTACTCTTAGGCCGATGGTACTCTTAGGTGACGATGCTCAAATGGAAGCTCGATTCAGTCCATTCGAACATAGTGCTAATCTTGACCCAAGATAGGAGCACTGTTTGTCCCAAACGTACCACAGCTTCAGAAATGGTTTTCGACGCACTCGATGGAACTCCAAGGTGACGTGGGTCATGTCGAATCTCATTTTGGTCCATTTGGAGCTAGTGTTGGTGTCGGTGCAAGATAGGTGCACGGTTTGTGCTAAACATACCGTAGGCTTAGAAATCATTTAGCACGCACCCGATACTACTCGTAGATGATGAAGCTCAAGTCGATACTTGATTCAGTTCATTTGATATATTGCTAATCTTGACGCAAGATTGGCGCACGGTTTGCACCAAACGTACCACATGCTCAGAAATCGTTTTGAATGCACAAGATGGTACTCCTAGGTGACGAGGCTCAAGTGGATGCTTGATTCAGTTCATTTGGAGAAAGTTCTAATCTTGATACAAGATAGGTGCACGGTTTGCGCCAAACGTACCACAGGCTCAGAAATCATTTTCGACGCACCCGATGGTACTCCTAGGAGACGAGGCTCAAGTGGAAGCTCGATTCAGACCGTTCAAAGATAGTGCTAATCTTGATGCAAGATTGGTGTACGGTTTGTGCCGAACGTACCCAGCCTTAGAAATCATTTTGGACGCACCCGATGGAACACCAAGGTGAAGTGGGTGATGTGGAATCTCGTTTTGGTCCATTTGAAGATAGTGTTGGTGTCAGTGCAAAATAGGTGCATGGTTTGTGCTAAACATACCGTAGGCTCAGAAATCATTTTTGGATGCACCCGATAGTACTCCTAGGTGACGAAGCTCAAGTGGATGCTTGATTCAGTTCGTTTGGTGATAGTGCTAATCTTGATGCAAGATAGGTGCACGGTATGTGCCAAACGTACCCCAGCCTCAGAAATCATTTTGGACGCACCCGATGGAACTCCTAGGTGCGTGGGTCGTGTGGAATCTCGTTTTGGTCCATTTGGAGATAGTATTGGTGTCGGTTCAAGATAGGTGCACGGTTTGTGCTAAACATATCGTGGGCTCAGAAATTGTTTTGGACGCACCCGATGATACTCCTCGGTGACGAAGCTCAAGTGGATGCTTGATTCAGTTCATTTGATATAGTGCTAATCTTGACGCAAGATAGGTGCATGGTTTGCGCTGAACATACCAAAGGCTCAGAAATCATTTTGGACGCACCTCATTGTACTCCTAGGTGACGAACCTCAAGTGGATGCTTGATTCAGTTCATTTGGAGATAGTGCTAATCTTGACGTAAGACAGGTGCACGTTTTGCGCCGAACGTACCGCAAGCTTAGAAATCATTTTGGACGCACCCGATGGAACTACTAGGTGACATGGGTCCTATGGAATCTCATTTTGGTCCACTTGGAGATAGTGTTGGTGTTGGTTCAAGATAGGTGCACGTTTTGTGCTAAACATATCGTTGGCTCAGAATTGATTTTGGACGCACCCTATAGTGCTCCTAGGTGACGAAGCTCAAGCAGATGCTTGATTCAGTGTATTTGATAGAGTGCTAATCTTGACTCAAGATAGGTGCATGGTTTGTGCCAAATGTACCAAAGCCTTAGAAATCGTTTTGGATGTATCCGATAGTACTCTTAGGTGACGATGCTCAAGTGGAAGCTCAATTCAGTCTGTTCGAAGATAGTGGTAATCTTGACGCAAGATGGGAGCACGGTATGTGCCGAACGTACCCCAGCCTAATAAAATCATTTTGGACGCACCTGATGGAACTCCTAGGTGACGTGGGTCGTGTGGAATCTCGTTTTTGTCCATTTGGAGATACTATTGGTGTCGGTTCAAGATAGGTGTACGGTTTGTGCTAAACATACCGTAGGCTCATAAATTGTTTTGGACGCACCCGATGATACTCCTCGGTGACGAAGCTCAAGTGGATGCTTGATTCAGTTCATTTGATATAGTGCAAATCTAGATGCAAGATAGGTGCATGGTTTGCGTTGAACGTACCAAAGGCTTAGAAATCATTTTGGATGCACCTCATGGTACTCCTAGGTGACAAGGCTCAAGTGGATGCTTGATTCAGTTTGTTAGGAGACAGTGCTAATCTTGACGTAAGACAGGTGCACGGTTTGCGCCGAACGTACCATAGGCTTAGAGAACATTTTTTATGCACCCGATGGAACTACTAGGTAAAATGGGTCTTGTGGAATCTCGTTTTGGTCCATTTTTGAGATAGTGTTGGTGTCGGTTCAAGATAGGTGCACGTTTTGTGCTAAACATACCTTTGGCTCAGAAATCATTTTGGACGCACCCGATAGTTTTCCTAGGTGACGAAGCTCAAGTGGATGTTTGATTCAATTTATTTGATATAGTGCTAATCTTGACTCAAGATAGGTGCATGGTTTGTGCCAAATGTACCAAAGGCTCAGAAATCGTTTTGGATGCACCCGATGGTACTCTTAGGTGACGATGCTCAAGTGGAAGTTCGATTTAGTCCATTCGAAGATAGTGCTAATCTTGACGCAAGATAGGAGCACTGTTTGTGCCAAACATACCACAGTATCAGAAATTGTTTTGGACGCGCCCAATAGAACTCTAAGGTGACGTGGGTAATGTCAAATCTCGTTTTGGTCCATTTGTAGATAGTGTTGGTGTCGGTGCAACATAGGTGCACGGTTTGTGCTAAACATACCGTAGGCTCAGAAATCGTTTTGGACGCACCTGATAATACTCCTAGTTGACGAATGTCAAGTCAATGCTTGATTCAGTTCATTTGATATAGTGCTAATCTTGACGTGAGATTGGTGCACGGTTTGCACCAAACGTACCACAGGCTTAGAAATCATTTTGGACGCACCGGATAGTACTCCTTGTTGATGAGGCTCAAGTGGATGATTGATTCAGTTTGTTTTGAGAAAGTGCTAATCTTGACGCAAGATAGGTGCATAGTTTTGCGCTGAACGTACCACAGGCTCAAAAATCATTTTGGACGTACCTGATGGTACTCCTAGGAGATAAGTCTCAAGTGGAAGCTTGATTTAGACCGTTCAAAGATAGTGCTAATCTTGGCGCAAGATAGGTGCACGGTTTGTGCCGAACGTACCATAGCCTTAGAAATTATTTTGGATACACCCAATGGAACTCCAAGGTGACGTGGGTCATGTGGAATCTCATTTTAGTCCATTTGGAGATATTGTTGGTATCAGTGCAAGATAGGTGCATGGTTTGCGCCGAACGTACCAAAAGCTCAAAAATCATTTTGTTCGCACCCGATGGAAATCCTAGGTGACAAGGCTCAAGTGGAAGCTTAGTTCAGTCCGTTCGAAGATAGTGCTAATCTTGACGCAAGATAGGTGCACGGTTTGTGCCGAACGTACCACAGGCTCAGAAATTGTTTTAGACGCACCCGATGGTACTCCTAGGTGACGAGGCTCAAGTGGAAGCTCGATCTAGACCGTTCAAAGATAATGCTAATCTTCACGCAAGATAGGTGCATGGTTTAGGCCGAATGTACCATAGCCTTAGAAGTCGTTTTGGATGCACCCGATGGAACTCCAAGGTGACGTGGGTCATGTGGAATCTTTTTTTGGTCCATTTAAAGATAGTGTTGGTGTCGGTGCAAGATAGGTGCACGGTTTGTGCTAAACATATAATAGGCTCAGAAATCATTTTCAACGCACATGATAGTCCTCCAAGGTAACAAAGCTCAAGTGGATGCTTGACTCAGTTCATTTTATATACTGCTAATCTTGACGCAAGATAGGTGCATGGTTTGCGCCGAACGTACCACAGGCACATATATCGTTTTTGACACACACAATGGTACTCCTAGGGGACGAGGTTCAAGTGGAAGCTCGATTCAATCCGTTCGAAGATAGTGCTAATCTTGACGCAAGATAGGTGCACGATTTGTGCCGAATGTACCTCAGCCTCAGAAATCATTTTGGATGCACCCGATGGAACTCCCAGGTAAAGTGGGTCATATGGAATCTCGTTTGGGTCCATTTGGAGATAGTGTTGGTGTGAATTCAAGATAGGTGCATGGTTTGTGCTAAACATACCGTAAGCTCAGAAATCACTTTTGACGCACCTGATAGTGTGACGAAGCTCAAGTGGATGCCTAATTTAGTTCATTTGATATAGTGCTAATCTTGACGCAAGATAGGTGCATGGTTTACGCCGAACATACCAAAGGCTCAGAAATCATTTTGGATGTACTTGATGGTACTCCTAGGTGACGAGGCTCAAGTGGATGCTTGATTCAGTTCATTTGGTATAGTGCTAATCTAGACGCAAGATAGGTGCATGGTTTGCGATGAACATACCGTAGGCTCAAAAATAGTTCTGGACGCTCCCGATGGTACTCCTAGGTTTTGAGGCACAAGTGGAAGCTCAATTCAGTCCGTTCGAAGATAGTGGTAATTATGACGCAAGATAGGTGCACGGTATGTGCCGAACGTACCCCAGCCTCAAAAATCATTTTGGATGCACCCGATGGAACTCCTAGGTGACGTGGGTCATGTGGAATCTCGTTTTGGTCCATTTGGAGATAGTGTTGGTGTCGGTTCAAGATAGGTGCACGGTCTATGCTAAACATACCGTAGGCTCAGACATCATTTTGGATGGACCCGATGATACTCCTCGGTGACGAAGCTCAAGTGGATGCTTGATTCAGTTCATTTGATATAGTGCTAATCTCGATGCAAGATACCATGCTTTGCGCAGAACGTACCAAAGGATTAGAAATCATTTTGGACGCACCTCATGGTACTCCTAGGTGACGAGGCTCAAGTGGATGCTCAATTCAGTTTGTTTGGTGATAGTGCTAATCTTGACGCACGACAGGTGCATGGTGTGCGCCGAACGTAACGCAGGCGTAGACATCATTTTCGATGCACCCGGTGGAACAACTAGGTGACATGGGTCTTGTGGAATCTCATTTTGGTCCATTTGGAGATAGTGATGGTGTCGGTTCAAGATAGGTGCATGTTTTGTGCTGAACAAACCGTAGGCTCAGAAATCATTTTTGACGCACGCGATAATGCTCCTAGGTGACGAAGCTCAAGTGGATGCTTGATTTAGTTTATATGATATAGTGCTAATCTTGACTCAACATATGTGCATAGTTTGTGCCGAATGTACCAAAGGCTCCGAAATCGTTTTGGACGCATCTGATGGTACTCCTAGGTGACGAGGCTCAAGTGGATGGTTGATTCAGTTCGTTTGGTGATAGTGCTAATCTTGACACAAAATAGGTGCACAGTTTGCGCCAAACGTACCATTGGCTCAAAAATTGTTTTGGATGCACCCCATGGTACTCCTAGGTCATGAGGTTCAAGTGGAAGCTCGATTCAGTCCATTCGAAGATAGTGCTAATCTTAACGCAAGATAGGTGCATGGTTTGTGCCAAACGTACCATAGCCTCAGAAATCGTTTTGGAAGTAGCTGATGGAACTCCAAGGTGACGTGGGTCATGTGGAATCTCGTTTTGGTCCATTTGGAGATAGTGTTGGTGTCGGTTCAAGGTAGGTGCATGATTTGTGCTAAAAATACTGTAGGCTCAGAAATCGTTTTGGACGCACCCGGTAGTACTCCAAGGTGACGAAGCTCAAGTGGATGCTTCATTCAGTTTATTTGATATAGTGCTAATCTTGACACAAGATAGGTGCATGGTTTGCGCCGAATGTACCAAAGGCTCAGAAATTGTTTTGGACGCACCTGACGGTACTCCTAGATGACGAGGCTCAAGTGGATGCTTGATTCAGTTCGTTTGGTGATAGTGCTAATCTTGACGCAAGATAGGTGCATGGTTTGCGCCGAACGTATCATTGGCTCAGAAATTGTTTTGGACGCACCTGATGGTACTCCTAGGTGACGAGGCTCAAGTGGAAGCTCGATTCAGACCATTCAAAGGTAGTGCTAATCTTGATGCAAGATAGGTGAACGATTTGCGCTGAACGTACCATTGGCTTAGTAATCATTTTGGATGCACCCAATGGAACTCCAAGGTGATGTGGGTCATGTGGAATCTCATTTTAGTCCATTTAGATATATTTTTGGTGTCATTGCAAGATAGGTGTATGGTTTGTGCTAAACATACCATAGGCTCAGAAATTATTTTAGACGCACCCGATAGTACTCCTAGGTGACGAAGGTCAGGTGGATGCTTGAACTAGTTCATTTGATATAGTGCTAATCTTGATGCAAGATTGGTGTATAGTTTGCGCCAAACATACCACAGGCATAGAAAATGTTTTTGATTAACACGATGGTACTCCTAGGTGACGAGGCTCAAGTGGAAGCTCGATTCAGTCCGTCAGAAGATTGTGCTAATCTTAACGCAAGATAGGTGCACAGTTTGTACCCAACGTACCACAGCCTTAGAAATCGTTTTGGACACACCAGATGGAACTCCACGGTGACATGGTTCATGTGGAATCTCGTTTTGGTCCATTTGGAGATAGTGTTAGTGTCGGTGCAAGATAGGTGCACGGTTTGTGCCAAACATACCGTAGCTCAGAAAATGGTTTTCGACGCACTCGATAGTACTCCTAGGTGATGAAGCTGAAGTGGATGTTTGATTCAGTTCATTTGATATAGTGCTAATCTTGATGCAAGATAGGTGCAAGGTTTGCACCGAACGAACCACAGGCTCAGAAATCATTTTGGACAGACCGGATGGTACTCCTAGGTGACGAGGCTCAAGTGGATGCTTGATTCAGTTCGTTTGGTGATAGTGCTAATCTTGACGCAAGATAGGTGGACGGTTTTGTGCCGAACATACCACGGCCTCAGAATTCATTTTGGACATACCCGATGGAACTCCAAGGTGATGTGGAACAAGTGGAGTCTCGTTTTGGTCCATTTGGAGACAGTGTTGGTGTCAGTACAAGATAGATGCACCGTCTGCGCCAAACATACCGTAGGCTTGGAAATCATTTCAGACGCACTCGATAGTACTCCTAGGTGACGAAGCTCATGTGTGTGCTTGATTCAGTTTATTCAGAGATAGTGCTAATCTCGACGCAACATAGGTGCATGGTTTACGCCGAATGTACCACAGGCTCAGAAATTGTTTTGCACGCACTCGATGGTACTCCTAAGTGACGAGGCTCAAGTGGATGCTTGATTTAAGTTGGAGATAATGCTAATCTTGACGCAAGATAGGTGCATTATTTGCGCCGAACATACCACAGATCTAGATATCATTATGGACGCGCCGGATGGAACTACTAGGTGACATGGGTCTTGTGGAATCTCGTTTCGCTCCATTTGGAGGCAGTGCTAGTGTCGGTGAAAGATAGGTGCACAATCTGCGTCAAACATACCATAGGCTCAGAAATCATTTTGGATGCACCAGGTGGTACGCCTAGGTGACGGGCTCAAGTGGAAGATCGGTTCAGTTCATTTGGAAATAGTGCTAATCTTGATGCAAGATACGTGCATGATTTGCATCGAACATACTAGAGGCTCGCACACCAAAACAATTTCTGGTGTACCCCTAGGTGACGAGGCTCAAGTGGATGCTTGATTCAGTTCGTTTCGAGACTGTGCTAATCTTGACGCAAGATAGGTGCATGGTTTGCGCCAAACGTACCACAGGCTCTGAAATCATTTTGGATGCACCGGATAGAACTACCAGGTGACGTGGGTCATGTGGAATCTCATTTCCATCTATTTGGAGACAGTGCTAGTGTCAGTGAAAGATAGGTGCACAATTTGTGCCAAACATACCATAGGCTCAGAAATCATTTTGGACGCACTTGACGGTATGCCTAGGTGACGAGGCTCAAGTGGAAGCTTGATTCAGTTTGTTTGGAGATAGTGCTAATCTTGAGGCAAGATTGGTGCATGGTTTGCGCCAAATGTACGTCAGGCTTAGAAATCATTTTGGATGCACCTGATGGTGCTCCTATGTGACGATGCTCAAGTGGAAGCTTGATTCAGTCTGTTTGAAGATAGTACTAATCTAGATGCAAGATAGATGCACGGTTTGAGCCAAACGTAGCACAGCCTCAGAAATCATTTTGGACGTACCTGATAGAACTCCAAGGTAATATGGGTCAAGTGGAATCTCATTTTGGTCCATTTGGAGATAGTGTTGGTGTCGGTGCAAGATAGGTGCATGGTTTGCGTTGAACATACTAGAGGTTTGGAAATCATTTTGTACGTACCGGATGGAACTACTCAGTGACGTTGGTCCTGTGGAATCTCGTTTCGGTCCATTTGGAGACAGTGCAAGTGTCGGTGGAAGATAGGTGCGCAGTTTGTGCCCAACATACCATGGGTTCAACAATCATTGTGGATGCACCTAGTGGTACTCCAGGGTGACGAGGCTCAACAGGAATCTCGATTCTGTTCATTTGGAGATAGTGCTAACCTTGACACAAGATAGGTGCATGATTTGCGTCGAACATACTAGAGGCTCGAAAATCATTTTGTATGCACCGGATGGAACTACTTGGTGTTGTGGGTCATGCAGAATCTTGTTTCAGTCCGTTCGGAAACAGTGTTTGTGTCGGTGCAAGATAGGTGCACGGTTTGCGCCAAACGTACCTCAGGCTCAGAAATCGTTTTGGATGCACCCAATGGTACTCCTAGGTGACGATGCTCAAGTGGAAGGTCGATTCAGTCCATTCGGAGATAGTGCTAATCTTGATGCAACATAGTTGCATGGTTTGTGCCGAACGTACCACAGCCTTAGAAATCATTTTGGACGCATTCAATGGAACTCTAAGGTGACGTGGGTCATATGGAATCTCATTTTGGTCCATTTGGAGACAGTGTTAGTGCCGGTGCAAGATAGGTGCAAGATAGGTGCACGGTTTGCGTTCAACGTACCATAGGCTCATAAATTGTTTTGGATGCACCCGATGGAGCTACTAGGTGACATGGGTCATCTAGAACTTTGTTTTGGTCCGTTCGGAGATAGTGTTACTATCGGTGTAAGATAGGTGCATGGTTTGCGCCAAACATACCTTAGGCTCAGAAATCATTTTGGACGCACCTGATAGGACTCCTAGGTGACGAGGCTCAAGTGCAAGCTCGATTCAGTCCATTCGGAGATAGTGCTAATCTAGATGTAAGATAGGTGCACGGTTTGTGCCAAACATACCACAGCCTCAAAAATTATTTTGGACACACCCGATGGAACTCCAAGGTGACATGGGTCATGTGGAATATCGTTTTGGTCCATTTGGAGACTGTGTTGGTGTCGGTGCACGGTTTGCGCCAAACATACCGTAGGCTCAGAAATGGTTTTGGACGCACTCGATAGTACTCCTAGGTGATAGAGCTCAAGTGGATGCTTGATTCAGTTCATTTGATATAGTGCTAATCTTGATGCAAGATTGGTGCAAGGTTTGCGCCGAAAGTACTACAGGCTCATAAATCATTTTGGATGGACCGGATGGTACTCCTAGGTGAAGAGGCTCAAGTGGATGCTTGATTTAGTTTGTTTGGTGATAGTGCTAATCTTGACGCAAGATAGGTGGACGGTTTGTGCCGAACATACCATGGCCTTAGAATTCATTTTGGACACACCCGATGGAACTCCAAGGTGATGTGGGTCAAGTGGAGTCTCGTTTTGGTCCATTTAGAGATAGTGTTGGTGTCAATACAAGATAGGTGCACCGTCTGCGCCAAACAGACCGTAGGCTTGGAAATCATTTCGGACGCACCCGATAGTACTCCTAGGAGACGAAGCTCAAGTGTGTGCTTGATTCAGTTTATTTGGAGATAGTGCTAATCTCGACGCAACATAGGTGCATGGTTTACGCCGAATGTACCACATGCTCAGAAATTGTTTTGCACGCACTCGATGGTACTCCTAAGTGATGAGGCTCAAGTGGATGCTTGATTTAGTTCGTTTAGAGATAATGCTAATCTTGACGCAAGATAAGTGCACTATTTGTGCCAAACATACCACAGGTCCAGAAATCATTTTGGACGCGCCGGATGGAACTACTAGGTGACATGGGTCTTGTGGAATCTCGTTTTGGTCCATTTGGAGACAGTGCTAGTGTCGGTGAAAGATAGGTGCACAATTTGCGCCAAACATACCATAGGCTCATAAATCATTTTGGACGCACCAGGTGGTACGCCTAGGTGACAAGGCTCAAGTGGAAGCTCGGTTCAGTTCGTTTGGAGATAGTGCTAATCTTGAGGCAAGATAGGTGCATGATTTGCATCGAACATACTAGAGGCTCGCGCACCAAAACGAGTTCTGGTGTACCCCTAGGTGACGAGGCTCAAGTGGATGCTTGATTCAGTTCGTTTCGAGACAGTGCTAATCTTGACGCAAGATAGGTGCATGGTTTGCGTCAAACGTACCACAGGCTCTGAAATCATGTTGGATGCACCGGATAGAACAGGTGGAATATCGTTTTGGTCCATTTGGAGACTGTGTTGGTGTTGGTGCAAGATAGGTGCACGGTTTGTGCCAAACATACCGTAGGCTTACAAATGGTTTTGGACGCACTCGATAGTACTCCTAGGTGATGGAGCTCAAGTGGATGCTTGATTCAGTTCATTTGATATAGTGCTAATCTTGATGCAAGAAAGGTGCAAGGTTTGCGCCGAACGTACTATAGGCTCATAAATCATTTTGGATGGACCGGATGGTACTCCTAGGTGACGAGGCTCAAGTGGATGCTTGATTCAGTTCATTTGGTGATAGTGCTAATCTTGACGCAAGATAGGTGGACGGTTTGTGCCGAACATACCACGGCCTTAGAATTCATTTTGGACACACCCGATGGAACTCCAAGGTGATGTGGGTCAAGTGGAGTCTCGTTTTGGTCCATTTAGAGATAGTGTTGGTGTCAGTACAAGATAGGTGCACCGTCTGCACCAAACAGACCGTAAGCTTGGAAATCATTTCGGACGCACCCGATAGTACTCCTAGGAGACGAAGCTCAAGTGTGTGCTTGATTCAGTTTATTCGGAGATAGTGCTAATCTCGACGCAACATAGGTGCATGGTTTACGCCGAATATACCACATGCTCAGAAATTGTTTTGCACGCACTCGATGGTACTCCTAAGTGATGAGGCTCAAGTGGATGCTTGATTTAGTTCATTTGGAGATAATGCTAATCTTGACGCAAGATAAGTGCACTATTTATGCCGAACATACCACAGGTCCAGAAATCATTTTGGACACGCCAGATGGAACTACTAGGTGACATGGGTCTTGTGGAATCTCGTTTTGGTCCATTTGGAGGCAGTGCTAGTGTCGGTGAAACATAGGTGCACAATTTGCGCCAAACATACCATAGACTCAGAAATCATTTTGGATGCACCAGGTGGTACGCCTAGGTGACAAGGCTCAAGTGGAAGCTCGGTTCAGTTCATTTGGAGATAGTGCTAATCTTGAGGCAAGATAGGTGCATGATTTGCATCGAACATACTAGAGGCTCGTGCACCAAAATGAGTTCTGGTGTACCCCTAGGTGACGAGGCTCAAGTGGATGCTCGATTCAGTTCGTTTCGAGACAGTGCTAATCTTGACGCAAGATAGGTGCATGGTTTGCGCCAAACGTACCACAAGCTCTGAAATCATGTTGGATGCACCGGATAGAACTACCAGGTGGAATATCGTTTTGGTCCATTTGGAGACTGTGTTGGTGTTGGTGCAAGATAGGTACACGGTTTGCGCCAAACATACCGTAGGCTCAGAAATGGTTTTGGACGCACTCGATAGTACTCCTAGGTGATGGAGCTCAAGTGGATGCTTGATTCAGTTCATTTGATATAGTGCTAATCTTGATGCAAGAAAGGTGCAAGGTTTGCGCCGAACGTACTATAGGCTCATAAATCATTTTGGATGGACCGGATGGTACTCCTAGGTGACGAGGCTCAAGTGGATGCTTGATTCAGTTCGTTTGGTGATAGTGCTAATCTTGACGCAAGATAGGTGGACGGTTTGTGCCGAACATACCACGGCCTTAGAATTCATTTTGGACACACCCGATGGAACTCCAAGGTGATGTGGGTCAAGTGGAGTCTCGTTTTGGTCCATTTAGAGATAGTGTTGGTGTCAATACAAGATAGGTGCACCGTCTGCGCCAAACAGACCGTAGGCTTGGAAATCATTTCGGACGCACCCGATAGTACTCCTAGGAGACGAAGCTCAAGTGTGTGCTTGATTCAGTTTATTCGGAGATAGTGCTAATCTCGATGCAACATAGGTGCATGGTTTACGCCGAATGTACCACATGCTCAGAAATTGTTTTGCACGCACTCGATGGTACTCCTAAGTGATGAGGCTCAAGTGGATGCTTGATTTAGTTCGTTTGGAGATAATGCTAATCTTGACGCAAGATAAGTGCACTATTTGTGCCGAACATACCACAGGTCTAGAAATCATTTTGGACGCGCCGGATGGAACTACTAGGTGACATGGGTCTTGTGGAATCTCGTTTTGGTCCATTTGGAGGCAGTGCTAGTGTCGGTGAAAGGTAGGTGCACAATTTGCGCCAAACATACCATAGGCTCAGAAATCATTTTGGACGCACCAGGTGGTACGCCTAGGTGACAAGGCTCAAGTGGAAGCTCGGTTCAGTTCGTTTGGAGATAGTGCTAATCTTGAGGCAAGATAGGTGCATGATTTGCATCGAACATACTAGAGGCTCGCGCACCAAAACGAGTTCTGGTGTACCCCTAGGTGACGAGGCTCAAGTGGATGCTTGATTCAGTTCGTTTCGAGACAGTGCTAATCTTGACGCAAGATAGGTGCATGGTTTGCGCCAAACGTACCACATGCTCTGAAAATCATGTTGGATGCACCGGATAGAACTACCAGGTGGAATATCGTTTTGGTCCATTTGGAGACTGTGTTGGTGTTGGTGCAAGATAGGTGCACGGTTTGCGCCAAACATACCGTAGGCTCAGAAATGGTTTTGGACGCACTCGATAGTACTCCTAGGTGATGGAGCTCAAGTGGATGCTTGATTCAGTTTATTTGATATAGTGCTAATCTTGATGCAAGAAAGGTGCAAGGTTTGCGCCGAACGTACTATAGGCTCATAAATCATTTTGGATGGACCGGATGGTACTCCTAGGTGACGAGGCTCAAGTGGATGCTTGATTCAGTTCGTTTGGTGATAGTGCTAATCTTGACGCAAGATAGGTGGACGGTTTGTGCTGAACATACCACGGCCTTAGAATTCATTTTGGACACACACGATGGAACTCCAAGGTGATGTGGGTCAAGTGGAGTCTCGTTTTGGTCCATTTAGAGATAGTGTTGAATGTACCACAGGCTCAAAAAATCATTTTGGATGCACCTGAAGGTACTCCTAGGTGATGGGCTCAAATGGATGCTTGATTCAGTTCGTTTGGAGATAGTGTCAATCTTGATGCAAGATAGCTGCACGGTCTGCGCCGAACGTACCACAGGCTTAGAAATCATTTTGGATGCATCCGATAGAACTACTAGGTGACCTAGGTCTTGTGGAATCTCTTTGTGTCCTTTTGGCGATAGTCCTAGTGTCAGTGCAAGATAGGCGCATAGTTTGCGCCAAATATACCAAAGGCTTGGGAATCATTTTAGATGCGCCTGGTGGTACACCTAGATGACAAGGCTCAAGTGGAAGCTCAATTTAGTCCATTTGGAGATAGTGCTAATCAAAACGCAAGGTAGGTGCATGCTTTGCATCGAACGTACTAGAGGCTCGGTAATCGTTTTGTACACACTGGATGAACTACTAGGTGACAAGGGTCATGTGGAATCTCATTTCGGTCTATTTGGAGATAGTATTACAGCCGGTGCATGATAGGTGCACGGTTTGTGCCAAACGTACCTCAGGCTCAGAAATTGTTTTGGACGCACCCGATAGAACTCCTAGGTGACAGGCTCAATGCAAGCTCGATTTAGTCCGTTCGGGGATAGTGCTAATCTCGACGCAAGATAGGTGCAAGGTTTGTGCCAAACATAACACAGCCTTAGAAGTCATTTTGGATGCATCCGATAGAACTCTAAGGTGACATGGGTCATGTGGAATCTCACTTTGCTCCATTTGGAGATAGTATTGATGTCAGTGCAAGATAGGTGCACGGCTTGTGCTAAACATACTACATGCCCAGAAATCGTTTTGGATGCAACCGATGGTACTCCTAGGTGACGAGGCTCAAGTGGTGCTTAATTCAGTTCATTTGTAGATAGTGCTAATCTTGACGCAAGATAGGTGCATGGTATGCTTCAAACATACTAGAGACTCAGAAATCGTTTTGTACGCACCGGATGGAACTACTAGGTGACGTGGGTCATGTGGAATCTCGTTTCGGTCCATTTGGAGGCAGTGTTAGTGTCGGTGCAAGATAGGTGCAGGGTTTGCGCCACACATACCAAAGGCTCAGAAATCCTTTTGGACGCACCTGATGATACTCCTAAGTTATGAGGCTCAAGTAGGAGCTTGATTTAGTCTGTTTGGAGGTAGTGCGAATCCTGACGCAAGATACGTGCTAGGTTCGTGCCGAACGTACCACAAGCTCATAAATTGTTTTGGACGCACCCATTGGAACTCCTAGGTGACGTGGGTCATGTGGAATCTTGTTTTGGTCCGTTTGGAGATAGTGCTAGTGTCAGTGCAAGATAGGTGCAAGGTTTGCGCCAAACATACCAAAGGCTTAGAAATCGTTTTGGACACACCAGATAGAACTACTAGGCGACGTGGGTCTTGTGGAATCTTGTTTCGGTCCGTTGTGAGACAGTGCTAGTGTCGGTGTAGGATAGCTGCACAGTTTGCGCCAAACATACCACAAGCTCATAAATCATTTTGGACGCACCTGGTGGTACTCCTAGGTGACGAGGCTCAAGTGGAATATAGGTTCTATTCTTTTAGAGATAGTGCTAACCTTGACGCAAGATAGGTACATGGTTTGCGTTGAACGTACTAGAGGCTCGAAAATCGATATGTATGCACCAGATGGAACTACTAGATGATGTGGGTCATGTGGAATCTTGTTTTGGTCCATTTAGATATAGTGTTAGAGTTGGTGCAACATAGGGGCACGGTTTGCGCCAAACGTACCTCAGGCTTAGAAATCGTTTTGGGCGAACCTGATCGTACTCCTATGCGAAGAGGCTCCAGTGGATGCTCGATTCAGTTGATTTGGAGATAGTGCTAATCTTGATGCAAGACAGGTGCACGGTGTGTGCCGAAAGTACCACAGCCTCAGAAATCATTTTGGACGCACCCAATGGAACTCAAAGGTGACGTGGGTTATGTGGAATCTCGTTTGGATCCATTTTGTGAAAGTGTTGGTGTTAGTGCAAGATAGGTGCACGGTTAACGCCAAACATAACATAGGCTCAAAAATCATTTTGGACGCACCTGATGGTACTCCTAGGTGAGGATGCTCAAGTGGATGATTAATTCACTTCATTTGGAGATAGTGCTAAACTTGACGCAAGTAGACACACCGTTTGTGATGAACGTTCTGGAGGCTCAGAGATCATTTTGGACGCACCCGATGGTACTCCTAGGTGATGAGGCTCAATTGGAAGCTCGATTCAGTCTGTCTGGAGAGAGTGCTAATCTTGACGAAATATAGGTGCAAGGTTTGTGCCGAACGTACCACCACCTCAGAAATTATTTTGGTGCACCCGATGGAACTCTAAGGTGATGTGGGTCTTGTGGAATCTTGTTTTGGTCCATTTGGAGACAGTGTTGATGTCAGTGCAAGATAGGTGCTCGATTTGCAACAAACACACCAAAGGCTTAGATATCGTTTGAAACACACCCGATGGTACTCCTAGGTGACGAGGCGAAAGTGGAAGCTCTAAAATCATTTTAGACGCACTAGATAGAACTACAAGTTGACGTGGGTCTTGTGGAATCTCGTTTCAGTCCATTGGGAGACAGTGCTAGTGTCGGTGCTATAGGCGCACAGTTTGCGCCAAGCATACCATAGGCTCAGAAATCATTTTGGACGCACCTGGTGGTACTCCTAGGTGACGAGACTCAAGTGGAATCTCGATTCTGTTCGTTTGGAGATAGTGCTAATCTTGACGCAAGATAGGTGCACGGTTTGCGTCGAACGTACTAGAGGCTTGGAAATCGTTATGTACGCACCGGATAGAACTACTTGATGACATGGATCATGTGAAATCTCGTTTTGGTCTATTTGGAGATAGTGTTAGTGTCAGTACAACATAGGTGCACGGTTTGCGCCAAACATACCATAGGCTCAGAAATCATTTTTGACGGACCCGATCGACTCCTAGGTGAAGAGGCTCAGGTCGATGCTTGATTCAGTTCATCTGGAGATAGTGCGAAACTTGACGTAAGATAGGTGCACAGTTTGTGCCGAAAGTACCATAGCCTCAGAAAACATTTTGGACGCACCCAATGGAACTAGAAGGTGACGTGGATTTTGTGGAATCTCGTTTTGATCCATTTGGTGAAAGTGTTGGTGTCGGTGCAAGATAGGTGCATGGTTTGCGCTAAATATAAAATAGGCTCCGAAATCATTTTGGACGCACTTGATGGTAGTCCTAGGTGAAGAGGCTCAGGTGGATGCTCGATTCACTTCATTTGGAGATAGTGCTAAACTTGACGCAAGATAGGTGCATGGTTTGTGCCGAAAGTACCATAGCCTCAGAAATCATTTTGGACGCACCCGATGGAACTCGAAGGTGACGTGGGTTTTGTGGAATCTCGTTTTGATCTATTTGGTGAAAGTGTTGGTGTCGGTGCAAGATAGGTGCATGGTTTGCGCTAAACATAACATAGGCTTTGAAATCATTTTGGACGCACTCGATGGTAGTCCTAGGTGACGAGGCTCAAGTGGATGCTTGATTCACTTCATTTGGAGATAGTGCTAATCTAAATGCAAGATAGGTGCGCAGTTTGCTCCGAACATACCACAGGCTCAAAAAATCATTTTGGACGCACTTGAAGGTACTCCTAGGTGATGAGGCTCAAGTGGATGCTTGATTCAGTTCGTTTGGAGATAGTACCAATCTTGATGCAAGATAGGTGCACGGTCTGCGCCAAACGTACCATAGGCTCACAAATCATTTTTGACGCACCTGATGGAACTACTAGGTGACCTGGGTCTTGTGGAATCTCATTTGTGTCTATTTGGAGACAGTCCTAATGTCAGTGCAAGATAGGTGCATAGTTTGCGCCAAACATACCAAAGGCTCAGAAATCATTTTAGACGCACCTAGTGGTACTCCTAGATAAGGCTCAAGTGGAAGCTCAATTCAGTTCATTCGGAGATAGTGCAAATCAAGACGCAAGATAGGTGCACGGTTTGCGTCGAACGTACTAGAGGCTTGGTAATCATTTTGTATGCACCGGAAGAACTACTATTTGAGATGGGTCATGTGGAATCTCGTTTCAGTGCGTTCGGAGATAGTGTTACTGTCGGTGCAATATAGGTGCACAGTTTGCGCCAAATGTACCTCAGGCTCAGAAATCATTTTGGACGCACCCGATAGAACTCCTAGGTGACGAGGCTCAAGTGGAAGCTCAATTCAGTCCGTTCGGAGATAGTGCTAATTTTGACGCAAGATAGGTGCATGGTTTGTGCCGAACATAACACAGTCGTAGAAGTGATTTTGGACGCACCCAATAGAACTCCTAGGTGACGAGGCTCAAGTGGAAGCTCAATTCAGTCCATCCGGAGATAGTGCTAATCTTGACGCAAGATAGGTGCATGGTTTGTGCCGAACATAACACAGCCGTAGAAGTCATTTTGGATGCACCCGATAGAACTCCAAGGTGACATGGGTCATGTGGCATCTCGTTTGGTCCATTTGGAGATAGTGTTGGTGTCGTTGCAAGATAGGTATATGGCTTGTGCTAAACATACTACATGCCCAGAAATCGTTTTGGACGCACCCGATGGTACTCCTAGGTGACGAGGCTCAAGTGGATGCTTGATTCAGTTCAATTGCAGATAGTGCTAATCTTGATGCAAGATAGGTGCATGGTATGCTTCGAACGTACTAGAGCCTCAGAAATCATTTTGTACGCATCGGATGGAACTACTTGGTGACGTGGGTCATGTGGAATCTCGTTTCGGTCCATTTGGAGATAGTGTTAGTGTCGGTGCAAGATAGGTGCAGGGTTTGCGCCAACCATACCATAGGCTCAGAAATCATTTTGGACGCACTTAATGATACTCCTAAGTGATGAGGCTCAAGTAGAAGCTTGATTTAGTCCTTTTGGAGATAGTGCTAATCCTAACGCAAGATATGTGCCAGGTTTGCGCTGAACATACCATAAGCTCAGAAATCATTTTGGACGCCCATTGGAACTCCTAGGTGACGTGGGTCATGTGGAATCTCGTTTTGGTTCGTTTGGATATAGTGCTAGTGTCAGTGCAAGATAAGTGTAAGGTTTGCGCCAAACATACCAAAGCCTTAGAAAACATTTTGGACGCACCAGATAGAACTACTAGGTGATGTGGGTCTTGTGGAATCTTGTTTCGGTCCATTGGGAGACAGTGCTAGTGTCAGTGCAAGATAGTGCATAATTTACGCTAAACATACCATAGGCTCAGAAATCGTTTTGGACGCACCTGGTGGTACTCCTAGGTGACAAGGCTCAAGTGGAATCTAGATTCTGTTTGTTTGGAGATAGTGCTAATCTTGACGCATGATAGGTGCACGGTTTGCGTCGAATGTACTAGAGGCTTGGAAATTGTTTTGTACACACCGGATAGAACTACTGGATGACGTGGCTCATGTGGAATCCCATTTTGGTCTATTTGGAGATAGTGTTAGTGTCGGTACAACATAGGTGCACGGTTTGCGCCAAACATACCGCAGGCTTAGAAATCATTTTTGATGCACTCGATCAACTCCTAGGTGAAGAGGCTCAAGTGGATGCTTGATTCAGTTCGTTTGGAGATAGTGCTAAACTTGACGCAAGATAGGTGTACGATTTGTGCCAAAAGTACCACAGCCTCAGAAATCCTTTTGGACGCACTCGATGGAACTCGATGGTGACGTGGGTTTTGTGGAATCTCATTTTGATCCATTTGGTGAAAGTGTTGGTGTCAGTACAAGATAGTTGCATGGTTTGCACTAAACATAACACAGGCTCCGAAATCATTTTGGACGCACTCGATGGTAGTCCTAGGTGACGAGGCTCAAGTGGATGCTTGATTCACTTCATTAGGAGATAGTGCTAATCTTCATGCACGTAGGTGCACGGTTTGCGATGAATGTACCTTAGGCTCATATATCATTTTGGACGCACCCAATGGTACTCCTAGGTGATGATACTCAAGTGGAAGCTTGATTCAGTCTGTTCGGAGATAGTGTTGATCTTGACGAAAGATAGGTGCACGAATTGTGCCGAACGTACCATAGCCTCAGAAATCATTTTGGGCACACCCAATGGAACTCCATGGTGACGTGAGTCATGTGGAATCTCGTTTTGGTCCATTTGGAGACAGTGTTGGTGTCCGTGCAAGATAGGTACACGATTTGCGCCAAACATACCATAGGCCCATAAGTCGTTTTGGACGCACCCGACAGTACTCCTAGGTGACGAAGCTCAAGTGGATGCTTGATTCAATTCATTTGGAGATAGTGCTAATCTAAATGCAAGATAGGTGCATGATTTGCTCCGAACGTACCACAGGCTCAAAAAATCATTTTGGACGCACCTAAAGGTACTCCTAGGTGATGAGGCTCAAGTGGATGCTTGATTCAGTTCGTTTGGAGATAGTGCCAATCTTGATGCAAGATAGGTGCACGGTCTGCGCCAAACATACCACAGGCTCACAAATCGTTTTGGACGCACCCGATGGAACTACTAGGTGACCTGGGTCTTGTGGAATCTCATTTGTGTCCATTTGGAGACAGTCCTAATGTTAGTGCAAGATAGGTGCATAGTTTGCGCCAAACATACCAAAGGCTCAGAAATCATTTTAGACGCACCGAGTGGTACTCCTAGATGAGACTCAAGTGGAAGCTCAATTCAGTTCATTCGGAGATAGTGCTAATCAAGACGCAAGATAGGTGCACGGTTTGCGTCAAACGTACTAGTGGCTTGGTAATCGTTTTGTACGCACCAGATGAACTACTAGGTGACATGGGTCATGTGGAATCTCATTTCAGTCCATTCGGAGATAGTGTTACTATCGGTGCAACATAGGTGCACGTTTTGCGCCAAATGTACCTCAGACTCAGAAATCATTTTGGACGCACCCGATAGAACTCCTAGGTGACGAGGCTCAAGTGGAAGCTCAATTCAGTTCGTTCGGAGATAGGTGCATGGTTTGTGCCGAACATAACATAGCCGTAGAAGTCATTTTGGACGCACCCGATAGAACTCCAAGGTGACATGGGTCATGTGGAATCTCATTTGGTCCATTTGGAGATAGTGTTGGTGTCGGTGCAAGATAGGTGTATGGCTTGTGCTAAACATACTACATGCCCAGAAATTATTTTGGACGCACTCGATGGTACTCCTAGGTGATGAGGCTCAAGTGGATGCTTGATTCAGTTCAATTGCAGATAGTGTTAATCTTGACGCAAGATAGGTGCATGGTGTGCTTCGAACGTACTAGAGCCTTAGAAATCATTTTGTACGTATCGGATGGAACTACTTGGTGACGTAGGTCATGTGGAATCTCGTTTTGGTCCATTTGGAGATAGTGTTAGTGTCGGTGCAACATACCATAGGCTCAGAAAATCATTTTGGACGCACTCGATGATACTCCTAAGTGATGAGGCTCAAGTAGAAGCTTGATTTAGTCCATTTGGAGATAGTGCTAATCCTAACGCAAGATATGTGCCAGGTTTGCGCCGAATGTACCATAAGCTTAGAAATCATTTTGGACGCCCATTGGAAATCCTAGGTGACGTGGGTCGTGTGGAATCTCATTTTGATCCGTTTGGAGATAGTGCTAGTTTAAATGCAAGATAGGTGCAAAGTTTGCGCCAAACATACCAAAGCCTTAGAAAATGTTTTGGACGCACCAGATAGAACTACTAGGTGACGTGGGTCTTGTGGAATCTTGTTTCGGTCCATTGGGAGACAGTGCTAGTGTCAGTGCAAGATAGTGCACAATTTACGCCAAACATACCATAGTCTCAGAAATCATTTTAGACACACCTGGTGGTACTCCTTGGTGACAAGGCTCAAGTGGAATCTAGATTCTGAACATTTAGAGATAGTGCTAATGTTGACCCAAGATAGGTGCACGGTTTGCGTACTAGAGGCTCAAAAATCGTTATGTACGCACCGGATGGAACTAATAGATGATGTGGGTCATGTGGAATCATGTTTTGGTCCATTTGGAGATAGTGCTAGTGTTGGTGCAACAGAGGTGCACGGTTTGTGCCAAACGTACCTTAGGCTGAGAAATCATTTTTGGATGCACCCGGTCGTACTCCTAGGTGAAAAGGCACCAGTGGATGCCTGATTCAGTTCATCTGGTGATAGTGCTCATCTTGATGCAAGTTAGGCGCACGGTTTGTGCCGAAACTATCACAGACTCAGAAAATGTTTTGGACGCACCCGATGGAACTCAAATGTGACGTGGGTTATTTGGAATCTTGTTTTGATGCATTTGGTGAAAGTGTTGGTGTCTATGCATGGTAGGTGCATGGTTTACACCAAACATAACATAGGCTCAGAAATCATTTTAGACGCAACCGATGGTACTCCTAGGTGACGACGCTACAGTGGATGCTTGATTCACTTCATTTGGAGATAGTGCTAATCTTGACACAAGTAGGTGCACCATTTGCGACGAATGTTCCACAGGCTCAGAAATTGTTTTGGATGCACCCGATGGTAATCCTATGTTGACCCATGTGGAAGCTTGATTCAGTCTGTTCGGAGATAGTGCCAATCTTGATGAAAGATAGGTGCACGGTTTGTGCCGAACGAACCTGATGAGGACATCCTCCACTATTACCCGCTGGCAAAGACGCAACAAAAAAGGGCCAAGTGGCCTAGTTGTAGTCGGGCGGCGACCGTGTGAGCCTCTGAATAATTCCACCTTGCTTAGCTTGGGAGGAGGAAGCCACCTTAAAAGAGAGAGCCACCCTTCCCCTATCAGACTAGTCTTTTAGAGACATTGGGCCTTTCCCCAAGTGGGTGTGCATAAGAACTGTTGGGGTCCGGGCAACCTTAATTTATTGGGCCTCGGCCAACCCCATCTGGGTCGGATGCATCATTTGGAATCAGAGCTGGGCCCTTGTTTAAGGGGGTGGGAATGATGAGGACATCCTCCACTATTACCCGCTGGCAAAGACGCAACAAAAAAGGGCCAAGTGGCCTAGTTGTAGTCGGGCAGCGACCGTGTGAGCCTCTGAATAATTCCACCTTGCTTAGCTTGGGAGGAGGAAGCCACCTTAAAAGAGAGAGCCACCCTTCCCCTATCAGACTAGTCTTTTAGGGACATTGGGCCTTTCCCCGAGTGGGTGTGCATAAGAACTGTTGGGGTCCGGGCAACCTTAATTTATTGGGCCTCGGCCAACCCCATCTGGGTCGGATGCATCACGTTCGGCGCAAACCGTGCACCTATCTTGCGTCAAGATTAGCACTATCTCCGAACAAACTGAATCAAGCATCCACTTGAGCCTCATCACCTAGGAGTACCATCAGGTGCGTCCGAAACGATTTCTAAGCCTATGGTACGTTCGATGCAAACCTTGCACCTATCTTGCGTCAAGATTCGCACTATATCAAATGAATTGAATCAAGCATCCACTTGAGATTCGTCACCTAGGAGTACTATTGGGTGCGTCCAAAATGATTTCTGAGCCTACAATATGTTTAGCACAAACCATGCACATATCTTGCACCGACACCAACACTATCTCCACATTGAGCAAAACGAGATTCCACATGACTCACGTCGCCTTAAAGTTCCATCGGGTGCCTCCAAAACTATTTCTAAGGCTATGATCGCTCGGCACAAACCATGCACCTATCTTGTGTCAAGATTTGCACTATCATTGAATGGTCTGAATTGGGCTTCCACTTGAGCCTCGTCACCAAGGAGTACCATCGAGTGTGTGCAAAATGATTGCTGAGCCTGTGGTACTTTTAGCGCAAAATGTGCACGTATCTTGCATCTAGTTTAGCATTTGCTCCAAATGAACTGAATCAAGCTTCCACTTGAGCATTGTCACCTAGGTGTACCATCAGGTGCGTCCAAAATGATTTCTGAGCCTATGGTATGTTCGGCGCAAACCTTGCACCTATCTTGCGTTAAGATTATCACTATATCAAATGAATTGAATCAAGCATCCACTTGAGCTTCGTGACCTAGGAGTACTATCGGGTGCATCCAAAACAATTCTAAGCCTGTATGTTTAGCACAAACCTGCACCTATCTTGAATCGACACTATCACTATCTCCAAACAAACTGAATCAAGCATCCACTTGAGCCTCGTCACCTAGGAGTACCATCAGGTGCGTCCAAAACGATTTCTGAGCCTATGGTACGTTCGATGCAAACCTTGCACCTATCTTGCGTCAAGATTAGCACTATATCAAATGAATTAAATCAAGCATCCACTTGAGCTTCGTCACCTAGGAGTACTATCGGGTGCATCCAAAATGATTTCTGAGCCTACGGTATGTTTAGCACAAACCGGCACCTATCTTGAACCGACACCAGCACTATCTCCAAATGGACCAAAATGAGATTCCACATGCCCACTTCACCTTGGAGTTCCATCGGGTGCGTCCAAAATGATTTCTGAGGTTGTGGTACGTTCGGCGCAAACCGTGCACCTATCTTGCGTCAAGATTAGCACTATCTCTGAACAAACTGAATCAAGCATCCACTTGAGCCTCGTCACCTAGGAGTACCATCAGGTGCGTCCGAAACGATTTCTGAGCCTATGGTACGTTCGATGCAAACCTTGCACCTATCTTGCGTCAAGATTCGCACTATATCAAATGAATTGAATCAAGCATCCACTTGGGCTTCGTCACCTAGCAGTACTATCGGGTGCATCCATAACGATTTCTGAGCCTACGGTATGTTTAGCACAAACCGGCACCTATCTTGAACCGACACCAGCACTATCTCCAAATCGACCAAAACGAGATTCCACATGCCCACTTCACCTTGGAGTTCCATCGAGTGCGTCCAAAACGATTTCTGAGGCTGTGGTACGTTCGACACAAACCGTGCACCTATCTTGCGTCAAGATTAGCAATATATTCCAATGGACTGAATCGACCTTCGACTTGTGCCTCGTCACCTAGGAGTACCATCGGGTGTGTCCAAAATAATTTCTAAGCCTGTGGTACAGTCGGCGCAAACCATGCACCTATCTTGCATCAAGATTAGCATTATATCAAATGAACTGAGTCAGCATCCACTTGAGATTTGTCACCTAGGAGTACTATTGGGTGCGTGCAAAATAATTTCTGAGCCTACAGTATGTTTAGCACAAACCATGCACATATCTTGCACCGACACCAACACTATCTCCACATTAAGCAAAACAAGATTCCACATGACCCACGTCACCTTAAAGTTCCATCGGGTGCCTCCAAAACTATTTCTAAGGCTATGATCCGTTCAGCACAAACCGTGCACCTATCTTGCGTTAAGATTAGCACTATCATTGAATGGTCTGAATTGGGCTTCCACTTGAGCCTCGTCACCAAGGAGTACCATTGAGTGTGTGCAAAACGATTGCTGAGCCTATTGTACTTTCAGCGCAAAACGTGCACGTGTCTTGCATCTAGTTTAGCATTAGCTCCAAATGAACTAAATCAAGCTTCCACTCGAGCATTGTCACCTAGGAGTACCATCAAGTGTGTCCAAAATGATTTCTGAGCCTATGGTATGTTCGGCGCAAACCTTGCACCTATCTTGCGTCAAGATTAGCACTATATCAAATGAATTGAATCAAGCATCCACTTGAGCTTCGTGACCTAGGAGTACTATCGGGTGCATCCAAAACAATTCTAAGCCTACGGTATGTTTAGGACAAACCTGCACCTATCTTGAACCGACACTAGCACTATCTCCAAATCGACCAAAACAAGATTCCACATGACCCACTTCACCTTGGAGTACCATCGGGTGCATCCAAAATGATTTCTGAGGTTGTGGTACGTTCGGCACAAACCGTGGACCTATCATGCATCAAGATTAGCACTATACTCGAACGGACTGAATCGAGCTTCCACTTGTGCCTCATCACCTAGGAGTACCATCGGGTGCGTCCAAAATGATTTCTGAGGTTGTGGTATGTTCGGCACAAACTGTGCACCTATCTTGCATCAAGATTAGCACTATATTCGAACGGACTGAATCGAACTTCCACTTGTGCCTCGTCACCTAGGAGTACCATCGGGTGCGTCCAAAATGATTTATGAGCCTGTGGTATATTCGGTGCAAACCATGCACCTATCTTGCGACGACACCAACACTATCTCCAAATGGACCAAAACGAGATTCAACATGACCCACGTCACCTTGGAGTTCCACCGGGTGCGTCCAAAACTATTTCTGAGGCTATGGTTCATTCGGCACAAACCGTGACCCTATCTTACGTCAAGATTAGCACTATCGTTGAACGGTCCGAATTGAGCTTCTACTTGAGCCACGTCACCTAGGAGTACCATCGGGTGTGTGCAAAACGATTGCTGAGCTATGGTACGTTCAGCGCAAACTGTGCACCTATCTTGCATCAAGTTTAGCATTACCTCCAAACGAACTGAATCAAGCATCCACTTGAGCCTCGTCACCTAGGAGTACCATCAGGTGCTTCCAAAACGATTTCTGAGCCTGTGGTACGTTCGGCGCAAATCGTGCAACCATCTTGCGTCAAGTTTAGCACTATCTCCAATCAGACCGAATCGAGCTTCCACTTGAGCTTCGTCACCTAGGAGTACCTTCGGGTATGTCCAAAACGATTGCTGAGCTTGTGGTATGTTCAGCACAAACTGAGCACCTATCGTGTGTCAAGTTTAGCACTGTCTCCAATCAGACTGAATCGAGCTTCCACTAGGGCCTCATCACTTAGGAGTACCATCAGGTGCGTCCTAAATGATTTCTGTGCCTACAGTATATTTGGCGCAAACCGTGCACTTATCTTGCACCGACACCAACACTGTCTTCAAATGGACCAAAACGAGATTCCACATGACCCACGTGACCTTAGAGTTCTGTCAGGTGCATCCAAAACGATTTCTAAGGCTGTGGTACGTTCGGCACAAACTATGCCCCTATCTTGCATCAAGAGTAGCACTATCTTCGAACAGACTTAATCGTGCTTCCACTTAAGCCTTGTCACCTAGGAGTACCATCGTGTGCGTCCTAAATGATTTATGTGCCTATGGTTCGTTCGGCGCAAACCATGCGCCTATCTTGCGTCAAGATTAGCGCTATATCAAATGAACTGAGTCAAGCATCCACTTGAGCTTCATCACCTAGGAGTACTATCGGGTGCGTCCAAAATGATTTCTGAGCCTACGGTATGTTTAGCACAAACCGTGCACCTATGTTGCAATGACACCAACACTATCTCCAATTAGACCAAAACGAGATTCCACATGACCCACGTCACCTTGGAGTTATATCGGGTGCGTCCAAAATGACTTCTGAAGCTATGGTAAGTTCAGCACAAGCCGTGCACCTATCTTGCGTCAAGATTAGCAATATCTTTGAATGGTCTCGATCGAGCTTCCACTTGAGCCTCGTCACCTAGGAGTACCATCAGGTGCGTCCAAAATGATTTCTAAGCCTATGGTACGTTCGGCGCAAACCTTGCATCGATCTTGCGTCAAGATTAGCACTATCTCCAAACAAACTGAATGAAGCATCCACTTGAGCCTCGTCACCTAGGAGTACCATCAGGTGCGTCCGAAACGATTTATGAGCCTATGGTACGTTCGATGCAAACCTTGCACCTATCTTGCATCAAGATTAGCACTATGTCAAATGAATTGAATCAAGCGTCCACTTGAGCTTCGTGACCTAGGAGTACTATCGGGTGCATCCAAAACGATTTTTGAGCCTAGGGTATGTTTAGCACAAACCGGCACCTATCTTGAACCGACACCAGCACTATTCGCAAATGGACCAAAATGAGATTCCACATGCCCACTTTACCTTGGAGTTCCATCGGGTGCGTCCAAAACGATTTCTGAGGCTGTGGTACGTTCGGCGCAAACTGTGCACCTATCTTGTGTCAAGATTAGCACTATCTCCGAACAAACTGAATCAAGCATCCACTTGAGCCTCGTCACCTAGGAGTACCATCAGGTGCGTCCGAAATGATTTCTGAGCCGATGATACGTTCGATGCAAACCTTGCACCTATCTTGCGCCAAGATTCGCACTATATCAAATGAATTGAATCAAGCATCCACATGAGCTTCGTCACCTAGCAGTACTATCAGGTGCATCTAGTTTAGCATTAGCTCCAAATGAACTGAATCAAGCTTCCACTTGAGCATTGTCACCTAGGAGTACCATCAGGTGCGTCCAAAATTATTTCTAAGCCTATGGTATGTTTGGTGCAAACCTTGCACCTATCTTGCATCAAGATTAGCACTATATCAAATGAATTGAATCAAGCATCCACTTGAGCTTCGTGACCTAGGAGTACTATCGGGTGCATCCAAAACAATTCTAAACCTACGGTATGTTTAGCACAAACCTGCACATATCTTGAACCGACACTAGCACTATCTCCAAACAAACTGAATCAAGCATCCACTTGTGCCTCATCACCTAGGAGTACCATCAGGTGCGTCCGAAACGATTTATGAGCCTATGGTACGTTCGATGCAAACCTTGCACCTATCTTGCGTCAAGATTCGCACTATATCAAATGAATTGAATCAAGCATCCACTTGGGCTTCGTCACCTAGCAGTACTATCGGGTGCATCCATAACGATTTCTGAGCCTACGGTATGTTTAGCACAAACTGGCACCTATCTTGAACCGACACCAGAACTATCTCCAAATCGACAAAAACGAGATTCCACATGCCCACTTCACCTTGGAGTTCCATCGGGTGCGTCCAAAACGATTTCTGAGGCTGTGGTACGTTCGACACAAACCGTGCACCTATCTTGCGTCAAGATTAGCAATATATTCGAATGGACTGAATCGACCTTTGATTTGTGCCTCGTCACCTAGGAGTACCATCGGGTGCGTCCAAAATAATTTCTGAGCCTGTGGTACAGTCGGCGCAAACCATGCACCTATCTTGCGTTAAGATTAGCACTATATCAAATGAACTGAGTCAGCATCCACTTGAGATTCGTCACCTAGGAGTACTATTGGGTGCGTCCAAAACGATTTCTGAGCCTACAGTATGTTTAGCACAAACCATGCACATATCTTGCACCGACACCAACACTATCTCCACATTAAGCAAAACAAGATTCCACATGACCCACGTCACCTTAAAGTTCCATCGGGTGCCTCCAAAACTATTTCTAAGGCTATGATCTATTTGGCACAAACCGTGCACCTATCTTGCATCAAGATTAGCACTATCATTGAATGGTCCGAATTGGGCTTCCTGATATGAACCCGCAAGGGTTTGTGGTTGATCTTTCGATGAGAAGCGTGAGATAATTCGATTGGTGGATGGAGATGACGTTCACGGCCCGACTACAGCCTTCCAAGACTGCGCCTTAGCGACCGATACACCACTTCCCAAGGCCGTCATGATCTTGTGGAGTATGACAACCAGCCCCTAGGGCTCCCGTCCTACAAGCAATTGAAGAACTAGCAAGAACGAGGAAACAAGCACTGAAATTGCAAGATAAAATTAAAGGTTTCACACTGAATCTTATTATGAGTGGGGTTCCAAAGACAAGGAGACGGGCGACTGGATCAGCACGCGCGCCTACAAGCAAGTAGCGATGGCTAAACTTGATCTAAACAAAACCCGAGTGTTCCTGGTGGCGGCTAAGGGGTATATAACGTGTGGAGGACGACCACAAGAGAGTTTGGGTCGTCCTCCAACCCTAGGACGCGTCCCTACTGGACTCTAAATGATACAAGCCCATTGGGCTAACTTAAGGTGGCGCAGCACCCTGGACAGAATAGACCTCTCGGTGATTTTTGGACTGTTGACGCCGCTTCTGAGCAGGTATGAGTACGATGTCAGATCCATATGAAAGTAGACTTTATTAGCTTTCCAACAATTCCAGAATCACCCCAATCCGACTCTGTATGTAACCGTGGCGACCGTCGCAAGTTGGAGGTGTGCTGCAGTCCGAATCCAGCCTACGCGAGTCCTTTTCCCTTTCGGTCTTCTCCTTGATTCCTAATCAAAACAAGAGTGCACGTGTCTCCAAGATCTAAATAGGATGGACAAGAGCTCAAGAAGGAACTCACTTGATGATTAACTTTTCGAGCACGAGTAATAGGACCAGCAGTTGTCGGCGTGGACGGCGTGGATGTATGATCGGTGTTGATGTCCTCATCATCCTCCCTTTCTTGAATTTGAGTCGTCCTCGACTCAAGCTCATCTTCCTCACCCAAATAAGGCTTCAAATCTGCAATGTTAAATGTGGGACTAACCCTAAAATCTGCAGGAAGATCAAGCTTATATGCATTCTCATTTATTCGTTGCATCACTTTAAAAGGACCATCCGCTCTAGGCATCAATTTAGATTTTCTTAATTCAGGAAACCTATCCTTTCGCAAATGCAACCAAACCAAATCTCCAGGTTCAAGAATCAATTCCCTTCTACCTTTATCTCTAGCAAATTTGTACTTAGCATTCATGCGCTCTATGTTTTCTTTAGTGGTTTCATGTAGTTTTAGCATCAATTCAGCACGTTGCTTAGCATCAAAATTCAACTTTTCAGAACTTGGCAATGGCATTAAATCAATAGGAGCACGTGGTAACAATCCATAAACAATCTCAAAGGGACACATCTTCGTAGTAGAATGCAGCGAATGATTATAAGAAAACTCAATATGAGGCAAACAATCTTCCCATATCTTAAATATTCTTCTTTAAAATAGTCCTTAACATAGTAGACAAAGTTCTATTCACAACTTCAGTTTGACCATCAGTTTGGGGGTGACAAGTGGTGGAAAATAAAAGCTTAGTCCCCAATTTAGCCCATAAAGTTCTCCAAAAATGGCTAAGAAATTTAGCATCACGATCAGAAACAATTGTATTTGGCACACCATGCAAGCGAACAACTTCTCGAAAGAACAAATCAGCAATATTTGTAGCATCATCAGTTTTATGACATGGTATGAAATGTGCCATTTTAGAGAATCGATCCACAACCACAAAAACACTATCTCGCCCTTTCCTAGTTCGTGGCAATCCCAACACAAAATCCATAGAAATATCTTCCCAAGGAGCACTAGGAACAGGAAGAGGCATATACAAACCATGTGGATTCAACCGGGACTTAGCCTTTTGACATGTTGTGCAGCGAGCAACAAATCTCTCCACATCTCGTCGCATCTTTGGCCAAAAGAAATGACCAGCAAGAATGTCCTCCGTCTTCGCTCCAAAATGCCCCATCAAGCCACCTCCATGCGCTTCCTGCAGCAACAACAAGCGAACGGAGCTAGCTGGAATGCATAGCTTGTTAGCTCTAAACACAAACCCATCATTGACGATGAATTTGTTCCACGTTTTCTCATCTTTACAATGCAGTAGCACTTCTTTAAAATCAGCATCATGAGCATATCGATCTTTAATTGTTTCTAACCCAAAGATCTTGTAATCAAGTTGATTCAGCAAAGTATATCTCCTAGACAATGCATCTGCAATGATATTATCTTTCCCTTTCTTGTGTTTGATAACATAAGGAAAAGATTCAATAAATTCAACCCATTTTGCATGTCTACGATTCAGTTTTCCTTGACTACGAATATGCTTCAAAGATTCATGATCAGAATGTATAACAAATTCTTTGGGCCAGAAATAATGCTGCCATGTTTCTAATGTCCGCACTAGAGCATATAATTCCTTATCATATGTAGAATAATTAAGAATAGGCCCGCTCAATTTCTCACTAAAGTATGCAACAGGTTTGCCTTCTTGCAACAAAACACCACCCAATCCAATTCCACTCGCATCACATTCAAGCTCGAAAGTCTTATTAAAATCAGGGAGTTGGAGTAGAGGTGCATGTGTTAACTTATCTTTCAGCACATGGAAGGCGTGCTCTTGTGCTTTGCCCCAAGAAAAGGGCACTCCCTTCTTTGTAAGCTAATTCAATGGTGCAGCAATGGTGATGAAGTCCTTCACGAAACGGCGATAGAAACCAGCAAGTCCTAGGAAACTCCGCACTTGTGTGACCATCATGGGTATAGGCCATCCTTGTATAGCTTCCACCTTGGCTTTATCAACCTCAATTCCCTGTGGAGTGACAACATAGCCAAGAAACGATACTCGATTGGTGTAGAAAGTGCACTTCTCAAGGTTACCAAACAAACGTGCATCACGTAGAGCATTGAAAACAGCACGTAAGTGATCAAGGTGTTCATCCATGGATTTGATATAAATCAGTATATAATCAAAGTAGACGACAACAAATTTCCCAATGAAAGCACGCAAAACCTCGTTCATTAATCTCATGAAAGTACTAGGTGCATTAGTTAACCCAAAAGGCATGACTAACCACTCATATAGACCGAACTTAGTTTTGAAAGCAGTTTTCCATTCATCTCCCAATTTCATACGAATCTGGTGGTACCCACTATGCAAATCAACCTTTGAAAACACAACAGCACCACTCAATTCATCAAGCATATCATCTAATCGTGGAATAGGGTGTCGATATCGAATGGTGATATTATTAATAGCCCTACAATCAACACACATGCGCCATGTTCCATCTTTCTTAGGCACTAAAATCACTGGAACAGCACAAGGACTAAGAGACTGACGCACATAACCTTTGTCTAGTAGTTCTTGCACTTGTCGCTGAATTTCCTTCGCTTCTTCCGGATTGGTCCTGTGTGGCGCACGGTTTGGCAAAGATGCTCCAGGGATAAGATCAATTTGGTGCTCAATCCCACGTATTGGTGGCAGCCCCACTGGTATCTCAATGGGGAACACATCAGAATACTCCTGCAAAATGTTAGCAGCAACAGGGGGCAAAGAACGTTGCATATCCTCAAATGAAATCAAAGCATCCTTGCATACCAAAGCATAAGCAACAGAGGTGGATGCATTGAACTCATTAATATCAGATTTTGTAGCAAGCATACAACGCCCTTTCAATTTTATCTCATCTTTGTCATCAACAACAGATTTGTCATTTTTATTGCTCTCGCTCTTTGCTTTTGCAGCCTTAGTAACATCGGATTGCATAATAGCTTCAGGAGACATAGGATGCAACACAATTTTTCGATCATGGTATAGAAACGAATATTGATTTGATCTACCATGATGCATCGAATCTCTATCAAATTGCCATGGTCTACCTAGCAGAATATTACAAGCTTTCATAGGCACAACATCATATTCAACAATATCTTTGTATGATCCGATGGCAAAATCAATTTGCACAAGTCTCATTACCTTTGCCTTACCACTGTTGTTCAGCCATTGGATGTAGTAGGGATGGGGGTGGTTTGGTGGTGAGGGCGAGCTTCTGTACCATGTCGCTACTTGCCAAGTTGTTGCAGCTACCTCCATCAATGATCATGCGGCACGAACGCTCCTTGATGACACACTTTGTTTGGAATAAAGTGTGTCGCTGATTTTGCTCTACCTTCTCCATTTGTACACTAAGCACTCGCTGTACAATCAAGCTCTCATACTGCTCTGCGTCACCTGCATTAATGTGTTCTTCTATGTGTTCCTCACTATCTGCATAGTCAGCTGCAAGCAATGCAAGTGTATCTTCATCAAAATCACTAGCAGATGAACACTCACCATCATCTTTGACAATCATAACACGCTTGTTTGGGCAGTCACGCATCATATGGCCATATCCCTTGCACCGATGACATTGTATGTTGCTTGTTCTACCGGTCGATGCCACGGATGAAGTACTCGCAGCCAGCTTTTGCGCTGTCTTCGCCACTGAATTGGTGGGGGCAGCTCGAGTCTTGTCACTAGATGATGGCGTAGGAGTACATGTAGACGAAGTTGTAGACGTGCACTGCTGCCATGAACTAGCTTTCCCTACAGAAACATTAGTCCTTGCGCTAGCACGTCGTCCCTGCACTTCCCGTTCAGCTTTACAAGCAAGATGAAACAGTTTGGTTACGTTATTGTATTCTTTGTAAGCGAGGATATCTTGAATTTCCTGATTTAACCCACCTAAAAATCTGGCCATAGCAGGTTCCTTATCCTCCTCTAATTTACAACGCAACATACCCGTTTGTAATTCCTGATAGTATTCTTCTACACTTTTAGAACCTTGTCTCAATTGCTGCAACTTATTTATCATATCACGGGCATAGTAAGATGGAACAAATCTAGCTCTCATGGCTCGTTTCAGCGCATCCCAAGTTTTAGGTATGTTATTAGGATTTTTCTTGCCATATTCGATCCACCAAACAGAAGCAAAATCTGTGAACTCACTAGTAGCAGCCCTAACACGTGTGTTCTCAGGAAATTCATGGCATGCAAACTTTTGATCAACAGCAATCTCCCAAGTAATGTATGCATCAGGGTCATATTTACCATCAAAAGGAGGTATTTTAAATTTAATCTTACTGAAAGCATCATCATTATTGTGTACCTCGCGTCGGCGGCGGCCACCCATACCTCTACGGTTGTGACGTAGGCGACGTCGATCACGAGTGTCTCGATCATCATGTTCAGTATCACCTGTGTATTCTTCATCATAACTACCATCCTCTCGATCTTCCTCCTTCTTTTCTTCATCATGCTGGTCTTTATCATTGTTGTGGAGGTCATCAAAATGCCTCAGCAGAGCAGCAAGGCTTTTGTCCACACTAGCAATGGACTTCTCCAAACCTGCAAGCTTGTTGTTTGCGGCAATCTGCGTAGCCTCCAACTACCCAAGTTTGTCATTTGTCACCTGCAAGTCATTATCAAGTCCCTCCATGCGCAACTTCACTTTCCTTTCAAAATGTTGTATGATGCCCTTTGTGCGCGGCGAATGTGGAATTTGGTTATCTTCGTCGGACCCTGGCATGGTTCAAAGACAAAGACAACAAGAAGACAAGTGAAGAAATAAAAGCCCTACAACTACTAGGATGTAGCTACAGCAAGTCGCTCACTCTCCACCTGCTACACAAGTTCTTACCAGTTCTTACCTTGCTCGATAGGAGGGGTCGTCTACCAACAAGTCTGCAGCAATGGATGAAGTGTATCAGTGCCGTAGCACAAGACCTGTCAAGCTGCAGAATATGTGGAGCTATAGGTGGGCTAAAACAAGGAATGAACTAGCACCACGTTAGTTACAAAAAGCAAGCTGAATAATCATTCAACCGGCGGTACTGTGCTGGTCCTAGTCTAGACCGTGCTAGAGACGCGAGCCTGGACACAAAGGAGAGCACAACACACCACCCAAAGTGAATGAAAAATCTCTAAGATCAGCCCCTTTCTCTTCTTTTCTTTTGCTTCTTTCTCTTTTTTTTCTTTTTTTTTTCTTTTTTTCAGGGGGCACTCAAAACTGATTATATGAACAAAACACTCCCAAAGAGTAACTCAGCACACACACTTTTTCCGAAAGGGCAGGGGTATTCTGGTAAAAAAAAGATACTCTCTCTCTCTCTCTAGTGTAAGCCACTCGTTTAGATATGAATACTTGCTGCGTGGTTAGTTTGATATTTGTAGCACAGGGTGAACTGATTCCTCATCCGATTGGAACTTCCAATTCTACTCAGACTTGGCCAACAGCGAGGAATAACCGATCCCTTGATTCGACTCAAACTTCAAACCCTACTTGGATTCGGCCAATAGAGAGACTATATGATAGCGCGTGTTGTGATAGGAAAGTGACAAGAACTCGAAACTCTAAGGGAATAAACTAAGACCAGCAATCCGACACACCCAATGCAACTGAATATTCAACAAACCCTAACTAGGTAGCACTAGCCACGGCTCAAAGGTCTATAGGATTGCAGGAAACTAATCTACTATTTTTTTGGCTTTTCTAGACTATAGGAAAAATAAAACAGTGAAGGATTGGAAGTCTCTCACCGATAAACCTTGCTCTGATTACCAACTGATATGAACCCGCAAGGGTTTGTGGTCGATCTTTCGATGAGAAGCGTGAGATAATTCGATTGGTGGATGGAGATGACGTTCACGGCCCGACTACAGCCTTCCAAGATTGCGCCTTAGTGACCGATACACCACTTCCCAAGGCCGTCGCGATCTTGTGGAGTATGACAACCAGCCCCTAGGGCTCCCGTCCTGCAAGCAATCGAAGAACTAGCAAGAACGAGGAAACAAGCACTAAAATTGCAAGATAAAATTGAAGGTTTCACAGTGAATCTTATTATGAGTAGGGTTCCGAAGACAAGGAGACAGGCGACTGGATCAGCACGCGCGCCTACAAGCAAGTAGCGATGGCTAAACTTGATCTAAACAAAACCCGAGTGTTCCTAGTGGTGGCTAAGGGGTATATAACGTGTGGAGGACGACCACAAGAGAGTTTGGGTCGTCCTCCAACCCTAGGACGCGTCCCTACTAGACTCTAAACGATACAAGCCCATTGGGCTAACTTAAGGTGGCGCAGCACCCTGGACAGAATTGACCTCTCGGTGATTTTTGGACTGTTGACGCCGCTTCTGAGTAGGTATGAGTACGATGTCAGATCCATATGAAAGTAGACTTTATTAGCTTTCCAACAAGTCCAGAATCACCCCAATCCGACTCCGTATGTAACTGTGGCGACCGTCGCAAGTTGGAGGTGTGCTGCAGTCCGAATCCAGCCTACGCGAGTCCTTTTCCCTTTTGGTCTTCTCCTTGATTCCTAATCAAAACAAGAGTGCATGTGTCTCCAAGATCTAAACAGGATGGACAAGAGCTCAAGAAGGAACTCACTTGATGATTAACTTTTCGAGCACGAGCACGAGTAATAGGACCAGCAGTTGTCGGCGTGGACGGCATGGATGTATGATCGGTGTTGATGTCCTCATCACTTCCACTTGAGCCTCGTCACCAAGGAGTACCATCGAGTGTGTGCAAAACGATTGCTGTGCCTGTGGTACTTTTAGCGCAAAACGTGCACGTATCTTGCATCTAGTTTAGCATTAGCTCCAAATGAACTGAATCAAGCTTCCACTCGAGCATTGTCACCTAGGAGTACCATCAGGTGCGTCCAAAATGATTTCTGAGCCTATGGTATGTTCGGCGCAAACCTTGCACCTATCTTGCGTCAAGACTAGCACTATATCAAATGAATTGAATCAAGCATCCACTTGAGCTTCGTGACCTAGGAGTACTATCGGGTGCATCCAAAACAATTCTAAGCCTACGGTATGTTTAGGACAAACCTGCACCTATCTTAAACCGACACTAGCACTATCTCCAAATCGACCAAAACAAGATTCCACATGACCCACTTCACCTTGGAGTACCATCGGGTGCGTCCAAAATGATTTCTGAGGTTGTGGTACGTTCGGCACAAACCGTGGACCTATCATGCATCAAGATTAGCACTATATTCGAACAGACTGAATCGAGCTTCCACTTGTGCCTCATCACCTAGGAGTACCATCGGGTGCGTTCAAAATGATTTCTAAGGTTGTGGTACGTTCGGCACAAATCGTGCACCTATCTTGCATCAAGATTAGCACTATATTCGAACGGACTGAATCGAACTTCCACTTGTGCTTTGTCACCTAGGAGTACCATCGGGTGCGTCCAAAACGATTTTTGAGCCTGTGGTATATTCGGTGCAAACCATGCACCTATCTTGCAACGACACCAACACTATCTCCAAATGGACCAAAACGAGATTCAACATGACCCACGTCACCTTGGAGTTCCATCGGGTGCGTCCAAAACTATTTCTGAGGCTGTGGTTCATTTGGCACAAACCGTGCCCCTATCTTGCGTCAAGATTAGCACTATCGTTGAACGGTCCGAATTGAGCTTCCACTTGAGCCACGTCACCTAGGAGTACCATCGAGTGTGTGCAAAACGATTGCTGAGCTGTGGTATGTTCGGTGCAAACTGTGCACCTATCTTGCATCAAGTTTAGCATTTCCTCCAAACGAACTGAATCAAGCATCCACTTGAGCCTCGTCACCTAGGAGTACCATCAGGTGCTTCCAAAACGATTTCTGAGCCTATGGTACGTTCGGTGCAAATCGTGCAACCATCTTGCGTCAAGTTTAGCACTATCTCCAATCAGACTGAATCGAGCTTCCACTTGAGCTTCGTCACCTAGGAGTACCATCGGGTATGTCCAAAACGATTGCTGAGCCTGTGGTATGTTCTGATACATCCGGCCCAGGTGGGGTTGGCCGAGGCCCAATAAATTAAGGTTGCCTGGACCCCAACAGTTCTTATGCATACCCACTCAGGGAAAGGTCCAATATCCCTAAAAGACTAGTCCGATAGGGGAAGGGTGGCTCTCTCTTTTAAGGTGGCTTCCTCCTCCCAAGCTAAGCAAGGTGGGATTATTCAGAGGCTCACACGGTCGCCGCCCGACTACAACTAGGCAACTTGGCCTTTTTTGTTGCGTCTTTGCCAGCGGGTAATAGTGGAGGATGTCCTCATCATTCCCACCCCCTTAAACAAGGGCCCAGCTCTGATACCAAATGATACATCCGGTCCAGGTGGAGTTGGCCGAGGCCCAATAAATTAAGGTTGCCCGGACCCCAATAGTTCTTATGCACACCCACTCGGGGAAAGGCCTAATGTCTCTAAAAGACTAGTCTGATAGGGAAGGGTGGCTCTGTCTTTTAAGGTGGCTTCCTTCTCCCAAGCTAAGCAAGGTGGGATTATTCAGAGGCTCACACGGTCGCCACCCGACTATAACTAGGCCACTTGGCCCTTTTTTGTTGCGTCTTTGCCAGCGGGTAATAGTGGAGGATGTCCTCATCATTCCCACCCCCTAGGGTGAATCCTAATCTTTCGATGAGAGAAGGTGGATAACTCAATTTGGGGATGGAGATGACGTTCACGGTCCGACTACAGCCTTCTAAGCTGCGCCTTAGCAACCGATACACCACCTCCAACGGCCGTCGCGATCTTGTGGAGCATGATCAACCAAACCACAAGGGTAATTCCTGCAAGCAATCGAGGAACAAGCAAGAACAAGTAGAACAAGCAACTCAATTGCAAATATAGAGATGAGAAACCAATCTGAACTCGCAAGGTTGGGGTTCTGAATCAAGTAGAACGGATGATCTAGTCAACACACGTGTCTACAAGGAAGTAGCAATGGCTAAACTTTCAACAAAACAAAACTCAATCTGTTTGTGGCAGCTCTAATCCTTATTAATACCTAGAGGACGATCAGGGGGGTGTTGGGGTCATTCTCCAACCCTAGGACACGTCCTTAATGGACCCAAATTGATACATGGACCATCGGCCCAAAATAGGGTGACGCAGCACCAAAGGCAGAAAAGGTCCCAGCGTTGAAACGACGATTGTGGAAGCATCGGATACGATATAGCCATGAGTCCAGATCCATTGGAAAATAGACTTGATAAGCTTTCCAAAAAGTGCTAAGATTAGCAATATCTTCGAACAGTCTGAATCGAGCTTCCACTTGAGCTTTGTCACCTTCGGGTGCGTCCAAAACGATTACTGAGCCAGTGGTACACACTAAATCAAGTATCCAGTTGAGCCTCGTCACCTAGGAGTACCATTAGGTGCGTCCAAAACGATTTATGAGGTTGTGGTACGTTCGGCGCAAACCGTGCACCTATCTTGCGTCAAGATTAGCACTATCTCCAAACGAACTGAATCTAGCATCCACTTGAGCCTCGTCACCTAGGAGTACCATCAGGTGCGTCCAAATAGATTTCTGAGCCTATGGTACGTTCGGCGGAAACCTTACACCTATCTTGCGTCAAGATTAGCACTATATCAAATAAATTGAATCAAGCATCCACTTAAGCTTCGTCACCTAGGAGTACTATCGGGTGCATCCAAAATGATTTCTGAGCCTAGGGTATGTTTAGCACAAACCATGCACCTATCTTTCACCGACACCAACACTATCTCTAAATGGACCAAAACAAGATTCCACATGACCCACGTCACCTTGGAGTTCCATCGGGTGCATCCAAAACGATTTCTGAGGCTGTGGTTCGTTCGGCACAAACCGTGCACCTATCTTGTGTAAAGATTAGCACTATATCTGAACGAACTGAATCAAGCTACAGTTGTGCCTCATCACCATGGAGTTCCATCAGGTGCATCCAAAACGACTTCTAAGACTGTGGTACGTTCGACACAAACCATGCTACTATCTTGCGTCAAGATTAGCAATATCTTTGAACGGTCTGGATCGGGCTTTCACTTGAGCCTCGTCACCTAGGAGTACCACCAGGTGCGTCCAAAATGATTTATGAGGCTGTGGTACATTCAGCGCAAACTGTGCACGTATCTTGCGTCAAGATTAGCACTATGTCCAAATGAACTGAATCAAGCATTCACTTGAGCCTCGTCCCCTAGGAGTACCATCAGGTGCGTCCAAAACAATTTCTAGGCCTACGGTACGTTCGACGCAAACCCTGCACCTATCTTGCTTCAAGATTAGTACTATATCAAATGAACCGAATCAAGCATCCACTTGAGCTTTGTCACCTAGGAGTACTATCGGGTGCATCCAAAACGATTTCTGAGCCTACGGTATGTTTAGCACAAACCTACACCTATCTTGAACCGACACCAGGACTATCTCCGAATCGACCAAAGTGAGATTTTACATGACCCACGCCACCTTGGAGTTCCATCGAGTACGTCCAAAACGATTTCTGAGGCTGTGGTACGTTCGGCACAAACTGTACACCTATCTTGCGTCAACATTAGCACTATATTCGAATGGACTGAATCGAGCTTCCACTTGAGCCACATCACCTAGGAGTACCATCAGGTGCGTCCAAAATGATTTCTGAGGCTGTGGTACGTTCGGTGCAAATCGTGCACCTATCTTATGTCAAGTTTAGCAGTATCTCCAAACGAACAGAATCAAGCATCCACTTGAGCCTCGTCACCTAGGAGTACCATCAGGTGCGTCCAAAACGATTTCTGAGCCTATGGTACATTCTGCACATACCTTGCACCTATCTTGTGTCAAGATTAGCACTATATCAAATGAACTGAATCAAGCATCCACTTGAGCTTCGTCACCTAGGAGTACTATCAGGTGTATCCAAAACGATTTCTAAGCCTACAGTATGTTTAGCACAAACCGTGCACCTATCTTGCAATGACATCAACATTCTCCAAATAGACCAAAATGAGATTCCATAGGACCCACGTCACCTTGGAATTTCATAGGGTGCGTTCGAAACAACTTCTGAGGCTATGGTACGTTCGGCACAAACGTGCACCTATCTTGCGTCAAGATTAGCAATATCTTTGAATGGTCTGGATCAAGCTTCCACTTGAGCCTCGTCACCTAGGAGTACCATCAGGTGCATCCAAATCGATTTCTAAGGCTATGGTACGTTCGATACAATAAGTGCACCAATCTTGCGTCAAGATTAGCACTATCTCCAAACGAACTGAATCAAGCATCCACTTGAGCCTCGTCCCCTAGGAGTACCATCAGGTGTGTCCAAAACAATTTCTAGGCCTACGGTATGTTCGACGCAAACCCTGCACCTATCTTGCTTCAAGATTAGTACTATATCAAATAAACTGAATCAAGCATCCACTTGTGCTTCGTCACCTAGGAGTACTATCGGGTGCATCCAAAACGATTTCTGAGCCTATGGTATGTTTAGCACAAACCTGCACCTATCTTGAACCGACACTAGGACTATCTTCGAATCGACCAAAATGAGATTTTACATGACCCACGCCACCTTGGAGTTCCATCGAGTACGTCCAAAATGATTTCTGAGGCTGTGGTACGTTCGGCACAAACTGTACACCTATCTTAAGTCAACATTAGCACTATATTCGAACGGACTGAATCGAGCTTCCACTTGAGCCGCATCACCTAGGAGTACCATCAAGTGTGTCCAAAACGATTTCTGAGGCTGTGGTACGTTCGGTGCAAACCGTGCACTATCTTGCGTCAAGTTTAGCAGTATCTCCAAACGAACTGAATCAAGCATCCACTTGAGCCTCGTCACCTAGGAGTACCATCAGGTGCATCCAAAACGATTTTTGAGCCTATGGTACATTCCGCACATACCTTGCACCTATCTTGTGTCAAGATTAGCACTATATCAAATGAACTGAATCAAGCATCCACTTGAGCTTCGTCACCTAGGAGTACTATCAGGTGCATCCAAAACAATTTCTAAGCCTACAGTATGTTTAGCACAAACCGTGCACCTATCTTGCAATGACACCAACATTCTCCAAACGGACCAAAATGAGATTCCACAGGACCCATGTCACCTTGGAATTCCATCGGGTGCATTCAAAACAACTTCTGAGGCTATTGTACGTTCGGCACAAACGTGCACCTATCTTGCGTCAAGATTAGCAATATCTTTGAATGGTCTGGATCGAGCTTCCACTTGAGCCTCGTCACCTAGGAGTACCATCAGGTGCGTCCAAATCGATTTCTGAGGTTGTGGTACGTTTGACACAAACCGTGCACCAATCTTGCGTCAAGATTAGCACTATCTCCAAACGAACTGAATCAAGCATCCACTTGAGCCTCGTCGCCTAGGAGTACCATCAGGTGCGTCCAAAATGATTTCTAAGCCTATGGTACATTCGGCACAAACCCTGCACCTATCTTGCTTCAAGATTAGCACTATATCGAATGAACTGAATCCAGCATCCACATGAGCTTCGTCACCTAGGACTACTATTGGGTGCATCCAAAACAATTTCTGAGCCTACGGTATGTTTAGCACAAACCTGCACCTATCTTGAACTGACACCAGCACTATCTCCAAATCGACCAAAATGAGATTCCACATGACCCACGTCACCTTGGAGTTCCATCTGGTGCATCCGAAACAATTTCTGAGGCGGTGGTACGTTCGGGAAAAACCGTGCACCTACCTTGCGTCAAGATTAGCACTATATTCGAACGGACTAAATAGAGCTTCCACTTGAGCCTTGTCACCTAGGAGTACCATCGGGTGCGTCCAAAACGATTTCTAAGCCTGTGGTACATTCGGCGCAAACTATGCACCTCTCTTGCAACGACACCAACACTATCTCCAAATGGACCAAAACGAGATTCCACATGACCCACGTCACCATGGAGTTCCATCGGGTGCGTCCAAAATAATTTCAGAGGCTATGGTTCGTTCAGCATCCAAAATGAACTGAGTCAGCATCCACTTGAGATTCATCACCTAGGGGTACTATTGGGTGCGTTCAAAATGATTTCTGAGCCTACGATATGTTTAGCACAAACCATGAACCTATCTTGCATCGATCCCAACACTATCTGCAAATTGACTAAAACGAGATTCCACATAACCCACGTCACCTTGATGTTCCATCGGGTGCGTCCAAAATGATTTATGAGGCTATGGTTCGTTCAGCACAAACCATGCACCTATCTTGTGTCAAAATTAGCACTATCTTTGAGCGGTCCGAATTGAGCTTCCACTTGATCCTCGTCACCTAGGAGTACCATCGGGTGTGTCCAAACCGATTGCTGAGCCTGTGGTACGTTCGGCGCAAACAGTGCACCTATCTTGCGTCAAGTTTAGCACTATCTCCAAACGAACTGAATCAAGCATCCACTTGAGCCTCGTCACCTAGGAGTACCATCGGGTGCGTCCAAAACGATTTCAAAGCCTGTGGTACGTTCGGCGCAAACCATGCAACCATCTTGCGTCAAGTTTAGCACTATCTCCAATCAGACTGAATCGAGTTTCCACTTGAGCCTCATCACCTAGGAGTACCATCGGGTGCGTCCAAAATGATTTCTATGCCTACGGTATGTTTGGCATAAACCGTGCACTTATCTTGCACCGACACCAACACTATCTTCAAATAGACCAAAATAAGATTCCACATGAGCCACGTGACCTTGGAGTTACATCGGGTGCATCCAAAACGATTTCTGAGGCTGTGGTACATTCGGCATAAACCGTGCACCTATCTTGCATCAAGATTAGCACTATCTTCATACAGACTGAATTGAGCTTCCACTTAAGCCTTGTCACCTAGGAGTACCATTGTGTGCGTCCAAAACGATTTCTGTGCCTGTGGTACGTTCGGCGCAAACCATGCATCCATCTTGCGTCAAGATTAGGGCTATATCAAATGAACTAAGTCAAGCATCTAGTTGAGCTTCGTCACCTAGGAGTACTATCGGGTGCGTCCAAAATGATTTCTGAGCCTACGGTATGTTTAGTACAAACCGAGCACCTATCTTGCAATGACACCAACACAATCTCCAAATGGACCAAAATGACTTCTGAGGCTATGGTACATTCGGGTCTGAATCGAGCTTCCACTTGATCTTCGTCACCTTTGGGTGCGTCCAAAATGATTGCTGAGCCAGTGGTACGTTCGGCGCAAACCGTGCAGCTATCTTGCGTCAAGATTAGCACTATATCCATACGAACTGAATCAAGCATCCACTTGGGCCTCGTCAACTAGGAGTACCATCAGGTGCGTCCAAAATGATTTCTGAGGCTGTGGTACGTTCGGCGCAAACCGTGCACCTATGTTGCGTCAAGATTAGCACTATCTCCAAACGAACTAAATCAAGCATCCACTTGAGCTTCGTCACCTAGGAGTACCATTAGGTGCGTCCAAAATGATTCCTAAGCCTATGGTATGTTCGGTGCAAACCTTGCACCTATCTTGCGTCAAGATTAGCACTATATCAAATGAATTGACTCAAGCATCCACTTGAGCTTCGTCACCTAGGAGTACTATCGGGTGCATCCAAAATGATATATGAGCCTATGATATGTTTAGCACAAACATGCACCTATCTTGAACCGACTCCAGCACTATCTCCAAATTGACCAAAACGAGATTCCACATGACCCACTTCACCTTGGAGTTCCATCGGGTGCGTCCAAAATGATTTCTGAGGCTATGGTACGTTTGGCACAAACCGTGCACCTATCTTGCGTCAAGATTAGCACTATATTTGAATGTACTAAATCGAGCTTCCACTTGTGCCTCATCACCTAGGAGTACCATCAGGTGCGTCCAAAATGATTTCTGAGCCTGTGGTACATTCGGCACAAACCATGCACCTCTCTTGCAACGACACCAATACTATTTCCAAATGGACCAAAACGAGATTCCACATGACCCACGTCACCATGGAGTTCCATCAGGTGCATCCAAAACGACTTCTGAAGCTATGGTACGTTCGGCACAAACCGTGCTACTATCTTGTGTCAAGATTAGCAATATCTTTGAACGGTCTGGATCGAGCTTTCACTTGAGCCTCGTCACCTAGGAGTACCATCAGGTGTGTCCAAAACGATTTCTGAGGCTATGGTACATTGGACGCAAACTGTGCACCTATATTGCGTCAAGATTAGCACTATCTCCAAACGAACTGAATCAAGCATCCACTTGAGCCTCGTCACCTAGGGGTACCATCAGGTGTGTCCAAAACAATTTCTAAGCCTATGGTACGTTCGACGCAAACCCTGCACCTATCTTGCTTCAATATTAGTACTATATAAAATGAACTGAATCAAGCATCCACTTGAGTTTTGTCACTAAGGAGTACTATCGGTGATGAGGACATCCTCCACTATTACCCGCTGGCAAAGACACAACAAAAAAAAGGCCAAGTGGCCTAGTTGTAGTCGGGCGGCGATCGTGTGAGCCTCTGAATAATCCCACCTTGCTTAGCTTAGGAGGAGGAATCCACCTTAAAGGACAGAGCCACCCTTCCCCTATCGGACTAGTCTTTTAGGGACATTGGGTCTTTCCCCGAGTGGGTGTGTATAAGAACTGTTGGGGTCTGGGCAACCTTAATTTATTGGGCCTCGGCCAACCCTACCTGGGCCAGATGTATCATTTGGTATCAGAGCTGGGCCCTTGTTTAAGGGGGTGGGAATGATGAGGACATCATCCACTATTACCCGCTGGCAAAGACGCAACAAAAAAAGGCCAAGTGGCCTAGTTGTAGTCGGGCGGCGATCGTGTGAGCCTCTGAATAATCCCACCTTGCTTAGCTTGGGAGGAGGAATCCACCTTAAAGGAGAGAGCCACCCTTCCCCTATCGGATTAGTCTTTTAGGGACATTGGGCCTTTTCCCGAGTGGGTGTGTATAAGAACTGTTGAGGTCCGGGCAACCTTAATTTATTGGGCCTCGGCCAACCCCACCTAGGCCAGATGTATCATTTGCACCCTTCCCCTATCGGACTAGTCTTTTAGGGACATTGGGCCTTTCCCCGAGTGGGTGTGTATAAGAACTGTTGGGGTCCGGGCAACCTTAATTTATTGGGCCTCGGCCAACCCCACCTGGGCCAGATGTATCATTTGAATGATACATCCAGCCCAGGTGGGGTTGGCCGAGGCCCAATAAATTAAGGTTGCCCGGACCCCAACAGTTCTTATGCACACCCACTCGGAGAAAGGCCTAATGTCCCTAAAAGACTAGTCCGATAGGGGAAGGGTGGCTCTCTCCTTTAAGGTGGATTCCTCCTCTCAAGCTAAGCAAGGTGGGATTATTCAGAGGCTCACACGATCGCCGCCCGACTACAACTAGGCCACTTGGCCTTTTTTTGTTGCGTCTTTGCCAGCGGGTAATAGTGGAGGATGTCCTCATCAATCGGTTGCGTCCAAAATTATTTTCGAGCCTACATTATGTTTAGCACAAACTGTGCACCTATCTTACACCGACACCAACACTATCTCCAAATGGACCAAAACGAGATTCCACATGAGCCACATCACCTTGGAGTTCCATCGGTTGCATCGAAAATGATTTCTAAGCCTGTGGTACGTTCGGCGCAAACCGTGCACCTATCTTACGTCAAGATTAGCACTATCTCTAAACGAATTGAATCAAGCATCCACTTGAGCCTCGTCACCTAGGAGTACCATTAGGTGTGTCCAAAATGAATTTTGAGCCTATGGTACGTTTAGCGCAAACCTTGCACCTATCTTGCGTTAAGATTAGCACTATATCAAATGAACTGAATCAAGCTTCCACTTGAGCTTTGTCACCTAGGAGTACTATCGGGTGCGTCCAAAACAATTTGTGAGCCTACAGTATGTTTAGCACAAACCTGCACCTATCTTGAACTGACCCCAGCACTATCTCCAAATGGACCAAAAGGAGATTCCACTTTACCACGTCACCTTGGAGTTCCATCGGGTGCATCAAAAATGATTTCTGATGCTGCGGTACATTTGGCACAAACCGTGCACCTATCCTACGTCAAGATTAGCGCTATATTCAAACGGACTGAATCAGGCTTCCACTTGAGCGTCATCACCTAGGCGTACCATCGGATGCGTCCAAAATGATTTCTAAGCATGTGGTTTATTCGGTGCAAACCATACACCAATCTTGTGTCAAGATTAACAATATATCAAATGAACTAACTCGAGCATCCACTTGAGTTTTGTCACCAAGGAGTACTATCAGGTGCGTCCAAAATGATTTTTGAGCCTATATTATGTTTAGCACAATTTCTGCACCTATCTTGCACCAACACCAACACTATCTCTAAATGGACTAAAACGAGATTCCACATGAGCCACATCACCTTGGAGTTCCATCGGGTGCATCCAAAATAATTTCTGAGGCTATGGTACATTGGGCACAAACTATGCACCTATCTTGCGTCAAGATTAGCACTATCTTCAAACGGACTGAATCGAGCTTCCACTTGAGCCTTGTCACCTAGGAGTACCATCGTGTGCATCCAAAACCATTTCTGTGCCTGTGGTACATTCGGCGCAAACCATACACCTATCTTGCGCCAAGATTAGCGCTATGTCAAATGAACTGAGTAAGCATCCACATGAGCTTCGTCACCTAGGAGTACTATCGGATGCGTCCAAAACGATTTCTGAGCCTACAGTATGTTTAGCACAAACCGTGTGATGAGGACATCACCAGTTTCGAATTACTTACTTGGATCAAGGGAATGTTTGATTGCATATGGAAAGTATGGATGATTAATGAAGTTGATTGGGGACCATTTAAGCCATACTTGGGAGAAGAGGATGAGCTTGATTCGAGGACGACTCAAATGCAAGAATGGGAGGATGATGAGGACATCAGCACCATCAATACATCCACACCTACACAAGTACAAATTCGTAGTCCTATTGCTCGTGCCTGTGCATGCCATCACAATTATCTGGAAAGTTCATTCTTAAACTCTTGTCCATCACATTTAGACAATGGAGACATGTGCACTCTTGTTTTGCTTAGGAATGGTGGAGACGATCAGAAGGACAGGGGATTGGCGCAGGCTGGATTCGGACTGCAAAACTGACCCAACTTGTGCGGATCACCACAGCTTCATACGGACTCCAATTGGGACGTTCTAATACTTGTTGGAGAGCTAATGTAGTGTACTTTCCAAAGGATCCGACCTCACATGCAAATCACATCAGACTCACCCGCAACAGTCAATTTCCTCTGGACTGTTTCTGCCCACAGGAGCTGCAACACCTAATTTTAGCACCTATTCTTAGTGCATGTTCAGTTAATAAGGGATCTCAGCAACCATGCAGTGGTCATTGTTTCTCTTCTTTTTTTAGTGTGTCGAGAGCACCTCCCGACCCTCCTCTAGTCTCCCACTCCTTACATAAGGCTCCTACAGCCACAACATTAGATGGGTTTTGTTTAGATCAAGTTTAGCTTTCCCTACTTGCTTGTAAGCATGCGTGCTGGATCAGCCGCCCGTCTTCTTATCTTTAGAACCCCACTTCATTGGAGATTGAGTTTGAAACCTTCATTTACATTTACTCCCTCCGTCTCAAGATACTAGGCGTAACTGCTTTTTTAGTTAGTCCCAAGATACAAGGCGCGGATGCATGCAATAGCAATCGCGGGAGATGGTTTTACATGCAGAATTTACTGTGGGTTGGTGACCTTCTCGTTTTACTCCCATCCCGCTAGATATAGACGTTAGTATTCTCACAGAGTCATAGCGCAGGGGAGAAATTAGCATGTGCATGTATGCATGCGCGAGCGGAGCCACGTGATTTGGCTAACGCCCCGGACGGAGAAATGTTTTCTGCAATTAATCAGAGACGGAACCCAAGGGACATTCCTAGGAGCACGCGGTAATTACTCTCCTCCTTGGTCTTTGCGTTTTCTGAGTTGCGCCTACTATCATGAGACGGAGGGAGTAGTAGTTAAGTACTTGTTCAACTTGTTCTTGTTGGTTCTTCGATTGCTTGCAGGACGAGTGCCCTAGTGCCGGGTGTCGCGCTCCACAAGATCATGACAGCCATTGGGGGTGGTATCGGTTGCTAAGGCGCGGTCTTGGAAGGCTGTAGTCAGGCCGTGAACGTCATCTCCATCAACCAATCGAGTTATCCCACGCCTCTCATCGAAAGATCAGGCAAAAACCCTAACGGGTTCACATTACCATGCACCAATCTTGCACCGACACCAACACTATCTCCAAATGGACCAAAACGAGATTCCGCATGACCCACGGCACCTTAGAGTTCCATCGGGTGTGTCCAAAATGACTTCTGAGGCTATGGTACGTTCGGCACAAACCGTGCACCTATCTCGCGTCAAGATTAGCAATATCTTTGAACGGTCTAGATCGAGCTACCAGTTGAGCCTTGTCACCTAGGAGTACCATCAGGTGCGTCCAAAATGATTTCTGAGGCTATGGTACGTTCGGCACAAACCGCGAACCTATCTTGCGTCAAGATTAGCACTATCTCCAAACGAACTGAATCAAGCATCCACTTGAGCCTCGTCACCTTGGAGTACCATCAAGGGCGTCCAAAATGATTTCTGAGTCTATGGTACGTTCGGCGCAAACCGTGCAACTATCTTGCATCAAGTTTGGCACTATCTCCAATTAGACTGAATCGGGCTTCTACTTGAGCCTTGACACCTAGGAGTACCATCGGGTGTGTCCAAAACAATTTCTATGCCTACGTTATGTTTGGCGCAAACCGTGCACTTATCTTTCACCGACACCAACACTGTCTTCAAATGGACTAAAACGAGATTCCACATGACCCATGTGACCTTGGAGTTCCATCGGGTGCATCCAAAACGATTTTCTGAGGCTGTGGTACGTTCGGCACAAACCGTGCACCTATCTTGCGTCAAGATTAGCACTATCTTCGAACGGACTGAATCGAGCTTCCACTTGAGCCTTGTCACCTAGGAGTACCATCGTGTGCGTCCAAAACGACTTCTGAGGCTATGGTACGTTCGACACAAACCGTGCACCTATCTTGCGTCACGATTAGCAATATCTTTGAACGGTCTAGATCGAGCTTCTACTTGAGCCTCGTCACCTAGGAGTACCATCGGGTGTGTCCAAACTGATTTCTAAGGCTGTGGTACGTTCGGCGCATACCGTGTACCTATCTTGCGTCAAAATTAGCACTATCTCCAAACGAACTGAATCAAGCATCCACTTGAGCCTCGTCACCTAGGAGTACCATCAGGTGCGTCCAAAATGATTTCTCAGCCTATGGTACGTTCAGCGCAAACCTTGCACCTATCTTGGGTTAAGATTAGCACTATGTCAAATGAACTGAATCAAGCTTCCACTTGAGCTTCGTCACCTAGGAGTACTATCAGGTGCGTCCAAAACGATTTCTGAGCCTACGGTATGTTTAGCACAATCCTACACCTATCTTGAACCGACACCAGCACTATCTCCAAATTGACCAAAATGAGAATTCACACGACCCACGTCACCTTGGAGTTCCATCGGGTGCGTCCAAAACAATTTCTGAGGCTGTGGTACATTCGGTACAAACCGTGCACCTATCCTACGTCAAGATTAGCATTATATTCGAACGGATTGAATTGGGCTTCCACTTGAGCCTCATCGCCTAGGAGTACCATCGGGTGCATCCAAAATGATTTCTAAGCCTGTGGTGCATTCGGTGCAAACCATGCACCTATCTTGCATCAATATTAGCAATATATCAAATGAACTGAGTTGAGCATCCACTTGAGTTTTGTCACCAAGGAGTACTATCGGGTGCGTCCAAAATGATTTTCAAGCCTATATTATGTTTAGCACAAACTGTGCACCTATCTTGCACCGACACCAACACTATCTCCAAATGGACCAAAACGAGATTCCACATGAGCCACATCACCTTGGAGTTCCATCGGGTGCATCCAAAATAATTTTTGAGGCTGTGGTACGTTGGGCACAAACTGTGCACCTATCTTGCGTCAAGATTAGCACTATCTTTGAACGGACTGAATCGAGCTTTCACTTGAGCCTTGTTACCTAGGAGTACCATCATGTGGATCCAAAACCATTTATGTGCCTGTGGTACATTCGGCGCAAACCATACACCTATCTTGCGCCAAGATTAGCGCTATGTCAAACGAACTGAGTCAAGCATCCACATGAGCTTCGTCACCTAGGAGTACTATCGGGTACGTCCAAAACGATTTCTGAGCCTACGGTATGTTTAGCACAAACCGTGTGATGAGGACATCACCAGTTTCGAATTACTTACTAGGATCGAGGGAAGGTTTGATTGCATATGGAAAGTATGGATGATTAATGAAGTTGATTGGGGACCATTTAAGCCATACTTGGGAGAAGAGGATGAGCTTGATTCAAGGACAACTCAAATGCAAGAATGGGAGGATGATGAGGACATCAGCACCATCAATACATCCACACCAAAACAAGTACAAATTCATGGTCCTATTGCTCGTGCCTGTGCATGCCATCACAATTATCTGGTAAGTTCATTCTTAAACTCTTGTCCATCACATTTTAGACAATGGAGACATGTGCACTCTTGTTTTGGTTAGAAATGGTGGAGACGATCAGAAGGACAGGGGATTGGCGCAGGCTGGATTTGGACTGCAAAACTGACCCAATTTGTGCGGATCACCACAGCTTCATACGGACTCCAATTGGGACGTTCTAATACTTGTTGGAGAGCTAATGAAGTGTACTTTCCAAAGGATCCGACCCCACATGCAAATCACATCAGACTCGCCCGCAACAGTCAATTTCCTCTGGACAGTTTCTGCCCACAGGAGCTGCAACACCTAATTTTAGCACCTATTCTTAGTGCATGTTCAGTCAATAAGGGATCTCATGCAATCATGCAGTGGTCATTGTTTCTCTTCTTTTTTAGTGAGTCAAGAGCACCTCCCGGCCCTGCTCTAGTCGCCCACTACTTTGAACGGTCTAGATCGAGCTTCTACTTGAGCCTCGTCACCTAGGAGTACCATCGGGTGTGTCCAAAATGATTTCTAAGGCTGTAGTACGTTCGGCGCAAACCGTGCACCTATCTTGCGTCAAAATTAGCACTATCTCCAAACGAACTGAATCAAGCATCCAATTGAGCCTCGTCACCTAGGAGTACCATCAGGTGCGTCCAAAATGATTTCTCAGCCCATAGTACGTTCAGCGCAAACCTTGCATCTATCTTGCGTTAAGATTAACACTATATCAAATGAACTGAATCAAGCTTCCACTTGAGCTTCGTCACCTAGGAGTACTATCAGGTGCGTCCAAAATGATTTCTGAGCCTACGGTATGTTTAGCACAATCCTACACCTATCTTGAACCGACACCAGCACTATCTCCAAATTGACCAAAATGAGAATTCACACGACCCACGTCACCTTGGAGTTCCATCGGGTGCGTCCATAACAATTTCTGAGGCTGCGGTACATTCGGTACAAACCGTGCACCTATCCTGCGTCAAGATTAGCATTATATTCGAACGGATGGAATTGGGCTTCCACTTGAGCCTCATTGCCTAGGAGTACCATCGGGTGCATCCAAAACGATTTCTAAGCCTGTGGTGCATTCGGTGCAAACCATGCACCTATCTTGCATCAAGATTAGCAATATATCAAATGAACTGAGTCGAGCATCCACTTGAGTTTTGTCACCAAGGAGTACTATCGGGTGCGTCCAAAATGATTTTCGAGCCTATATTATGTTTAGCACAAACTGTGCACCTATCTTGCACCGACACCAACACTATCTCCAAATGGACCAAAACGAGATTCCACATGAGCCACATCACCTTGGAGTTCCATCGGGTGCATCCAAAATAATTTCTGAGGCTATGGTACTTTGGGCATAAACTGTGCACCTATCTTGCGTCAAGATTAGCACTATCTTTGAACGGACTGAATCAAGCTTCCACTTGAGCCTTGTTACCTAGGAGTACCATCATGTGGATCCAAAACCATTTCTGTGCCTGTGGTACATTCGCCGCAAACCATACACCTATCTTGCGCCAAGATTAGCGCTATGTCAAACGAACTGAGTCAAGCATCCACATGAGCTTCGTCACCTAGGAGTACTATCGGGTACGTCCAAAACGATTTCTGAGCCTACGGTATGTTTAGCACAAACCGTGTGATGAGGACATCACCAGTTTCGAATTACTTACTTGGATAAAGGGAAGGTTTGATTGCATATGGAAAGTATGGATGATTAATGAAGTTGATTGGGGACCATTTAAGCCATACTTGGGAGAAGAGGATGAGCTTGATTCGAGGACGACTCAAATGCAAGAATGGGAGGATGATGAGGACATCAGCACCATCAATACATCCACACCAAAACAAGTACAAATTCGTGGTCCTATTGCTCATGCCTGTGCATGCCATCACAATTATCTGGTAAGTTCATTCTTAAACTCTTGTCCATCACATTTTAGACAATGGAGACATGTGCACTCTTGTTTTGGTTAGAAATGGTGGAGACAATCAGAAGGACAGGGGATTGGCGCAGGCTGGATTTGGACTGCAAAACTGACCCAATTTGTGTGGATCACCACAGCTTCATACGGACTCCAATTGGGACGTTCTAATACTTGTTGGAGAGCTAATGAAGTGTAATTTTCAAAGGATCTGACCCCACATGTAAATCACATCAGACTCGCCCGCAACAGTCAATTTCCTCTGGACTATTTCTGCCCACAGGAGCTGCAACACCTAATTTTAGCACCTATTCTTAGTGCATGTTCAGTCAATAAGGGATCTCATGCAATCATGCAGTGGTCATTGTTTCTCTTCTTTTTTAGTGAGTCAAGAGCACCTCCCGGCCCTGCTCTAGTCGCCCACTCCTTTGAACGGTCTAGATCGAGCTTCTACTTGAGCCTCGTCACCTAGTAGTACCATCGGGTGTGTCCAAACTGTTTTCTAAGGCTGTGGTACGTTCGGCGCAAACCGTGCACCTATCTTGCGTCAAAATTAGCACTATCTCCAAACGAACTGAATCAAGCATCCACTTGAGCCTCGTCACCTAGGAGTACCATCAGGTGCGTCCAAAATGATTTCTCAGCCTATGGTACGTTCAGCGCAAACCTTACACCTATCTTGCGTTAAGATTAGCACTATATCAAATGAACTGAATCAAGCTTCCACTTGAGCTTCGTCACCTAGGAGTACTATCAGGTGCGTCGAAAACCATTTCTGAGCCTACGGTATGTTTAGCACAATCCTACACCTATCTTGAACCGACACCAGCACTATCTCTAAATTGACCAAAATGAGAATTCACACGACCCACGTCACCTTGGAGTTCCATCGGGTGCGTCCAAAACAATTTCTGAGGTTGCGGTACATTCGGTACAAACCGTGCACCTATCCTGCGTCAAGATTAGCATTATATTCGAACGGATGGAATCGGGCTTCCACTTGAGCCTCATTACCTAGGAGTACCATCGGGTGCATCCAAAACGATTTCTAAGCCTGTGGTGCATTCGGTGCAAACCATGCACCTATCTTACGTCAAAATTAGCAATATATCAAATGAACTGAGTCGAGCATCCACTTGAGTTTTGTCACCAAGGAGTACTATCGGGTGCGTCCAAAATGATTTTCGAGCCTATATTATGTTTAGCACAAACTGTGCACCTATCTTGCACCGACACCAACACTATCTCCAAATGGACCAAAACGAGATTCCACATGAGCCACATCACCTTGGAGTTCCATCGGGTGCATCCAAAATAATTTCTGAGGCTGTGGTACTTTGGGCACAAACTGTGCACCTATCTTGCGTCAAGATTAGCACTATCTTTGAACGGACTGAATCGAGCTTCCACTTGAGCCTTGTTACCTAGGAGTACCATCATGTGGATCCAAAACCATTTCTGTGCCTGTGGTACATTCGCCGCAAACCATACACCTATCTTGCGCCAAGATTAGCGCTATGTCAAACGAACTGAGTCAAGCATCCACATGAGCTTCGTCACCTAGGAGTACTATCGGGTACGTCCAAAACGATTTCTGAGCCTACGGTATGTTTAGCACAAACCGTGTGATGAGGACATCACCAGTTTCGAATTACTTACTTGGATAAAGGGAAGGTTTGATTGCATATGGAAAGTATGGATGATTAATGAAGTTGATTGGGGACCATTTAAGCCATACTTGGGAGAAGAGGATGAGCTTGATTCGAGGACGACTCAAATGCAAGAATGGGAGGATGATGAGGACATCAGCACCATCAATACATCCACACCAAAACAAGTACAAATTCGTGTTCCTATTGCTCGTGCCTATGCATGCCATCACAATTATCTGGTAAGTTCATTCTTAAACTCTTGTCCATCACATTTTAGACAATGGAGACATGTACACTCTTGTTTTGGTTAGAAATGGTGGAGACAATCAGAAGGACAGGGGATTGGCGCAGGCTGGATTTGGACTACAAAACTGACCCAATTTGTGTGGATCACCACAGCTTCATACGGACTCCAATTGGGACGTTCTAATACTTGTTGGAGAGCTAATGAAGTGTAATTTCCAAAGGATCCGACCCCACATGTAAATCACATCAGACTCGCCCGCAACAGTCAATTTCCTCTGGACTATTTCTGCCCACAGGAGCTGCAACACCTAATTTTAGCACCTATTCTTAGTGCATGTTCAGTCAATAAGGGATCTCATGCAATCATGCAGTGGTCATTGTTTCTCTTCTTTTTTAGTGAGTCAAGAGCACCTCCCGGCCCTGCTCTAGTCGCCCACTCCTTTGAACGGTCTAGATCGAGCTTCTACTTGAGCCTCGTCACCTAGTAGTACCATCGGGTGTGTCCAAACTGTTTTCTAAGGCTGTGGTACGTTCGGCGCAAACCGTGCACCAATCTTGCGTCAAAATTAGCACTATCTCCAAACGAACTGAATCAAGCATCCACTTGAGCCTCGTCACCTAGGAGTACCATCAGGTGCGTCCAAAATGATTTCTCAGCCTATGGTACGTTCAGCGCAAACCTTGCACCTATCTTGCGTTAAGATTAGCACTATATCAAATGAACTGAATCAAGCTTCCACTTGAGCTTCGTCACCTAGGAGTACTATCAGGTGCGTCCAAAACCATTTCTGAGCCTAAGGTATGTTTAGCACAATCCTACACCTATCTTGAACCGACACCAGCACTATCTCCAAATTAAACCAAAATGAGAATTCACACGACCCACGTCACCTTGGAGTTCCATCGGGTGCGTCCAAAACAATTTCTGAGGCTGCGGTACATTCGGTACAAACCGTGCACCTATCCTGCGTCAAGATTAGCATTATATTCGAACGGATGGAATCGGGCTTCCACTTGAGCCTCATTGCCTAGGAGTACCATCGGGTGCATCCAAAACAATTTCTAAGCCTGTGGTGCATTCAGTGCAAACCATGCACCTATCTTGCGTCAAGATTAGCAATATATCAAATGAACTGAGTCGAGCATCCACTTGAGTTTTGTCACCAAGGAGTACTATCGGGTGCGTCCAAAATGATTTTCGAGCCTATATTATGTTTAGCACAAACTGTGCACCTATCTTGCACCGACACCAACACTATCTCCAAATGGACCAAAACGAGATTCCACATGAGCCACATCACCTTGGAGTTCCATCGGGTGCATCCAAAATAATTTCTGAGGCTGTGGTACGTTGGGCACAAACTGTGCACCTATCTTGCGTTAAGATTAGCACTATCTTTGAACGGACTGAATCGAGCTTCCACTTGAGCCTTGTTACCTAGGAGTACCATCATGTGGATCCAAAACCATTTCTGTGCCTGTGGTACAGTCGCCGCAAACCATACACCTATCTTGCGCCAAGATTAGCGCTATGTCAAACGAACTGAGTCAAGTATCCACATGAGCTTCGTCACCTAGGAGTATTATCGGGTATGTCCAAAACGATTTCTGAGCCTACGGTATGTTTAGCACAAACCGTGTGATGAGGACATCACCAGTTTCGAATTACTTACTTGGATCAAGAGAAGGTTTGATTGCATATGGAAAGTATGGATGATTAATGAAGTTGATTGGGGACCATTTAAGCCATACTTGGGAGAAGAGGATGAGCTTGATTCGAGGACGACTCAAATGCAAGAATGGGAGGATGATGAGGACATCAGCACCATCAATACATCCACACCAAAACAAGTACAAATTTGTGGTCCTATTGCTCGTGCCTGTGCATGCCATCACAATTATCTGGTAAGTTCATTCTTAAACTCTTGTCCATCACATTTTAGACAATGGAGACATGTGCACTCTTGTTTTGTTTAGAAATAGTGGAGACGATCAGAAGGACAGGGGATTGGCGCAGGCTGGATTTGGACTGCAAAACTGACCCAATTTGTGCGGATCACCACAGCTTCATACGGACTCCATTTGGGACGTTCTAATACTTGTTGGAGAGCTAATGAAGTGTACTTTCCAAAGGATCTGACCCCACATGCAAATCACATCAGACTCGCCCGCAACAGTCAATTTCCTCTGGACTGTTTCTGCCCACAGGAGCTGCAACACCTAATTTTAGCACCTATTCTTAGTGCATGTTCAGTCAATAAGGGATCTCATGCAATCAAGCAGTGGTCATTGTTTCTCTTCTTTTTTAGTGAGTCAAGAGCACCTCCCGGCCCTGCTCTAGTCGCCCACTCCTTTGAACGGTCTAGATCGAGCTTTTACTTGAGTCTCGTCACCTATGAGTACCATCGGGTGTGTCCAAAATGATTTCTAAGGCTGTGGTACGTTCGGCGCAAACCGTGCACCTATCTTGCATCAAGTTCAGCACTATCTCCAAACGAAATGAATCAAGCATCCACTTGAGCCTCGTCACCTAGGAGTACCATTAGGTGCGTCCAAAATGATTTTTTGAGCCTATGGTACGTTCAGCGCAAACCTTGCACCTATCTTGCGTTAAGATTAGCACTATATCAAATGAACTGAATCAAGCTTCCACTTGAGCTTCGTCACCTAGGAGTACTATCTAGTGCGTCCAAAATGATTTCTGAGCCTACAGTATGTTTAGCACAAACCTGCACCTATCTTGAACCGACACCAGCACTATCTCTAAATGGACCAAAAAGAGATTCCACATGACCCATGTCACCTTAGAGTTCCATCGGGTGCGTCCAAAATGATTTCTGATGCTGCGGTACACTCGGCACAAACCGTGCACCTATCCTACGTCAAGATTAGCGCTATATTCAAACGGACTGAATCAGGCTTTCACTTGAGCGTCGTCACCTAGGAGTACTATCGGATGCATCCAAAATGATTTCTAAGCATGTGGTGCATTTGGTGCAAACCATGCACCTATCTTGCGTCAAGATTAGCAATATATCAAATGAACTGAGTCGAGCATCCACTTGAGTTTTGTCACGAAGGAGTACTATCGGGTGCGTCCAAAATGATTTTTGAGCCTATATTATGTTTAGCACAAACTGTGCACCTATCTTGCACCGACACCAACACTATCTCCAAATGGACCAAAACGAGATTCCACATGAGCCACATCACCTTGGAGTTCCATCGGGTGCATCCAAAATGATTTCTAAGGCTATGGTACGTTGGGCACAAACTGTGCACCTATCTTGCGTCAAGATTAACACTATCTTTGAACGGACTGAATCGAGCTTCCACTTGAGCCTTGTTACCTCTGAGTACCATCATGTGCATCCAAAACCATTTCTGTGCCTGTGGTACATTTGCCGCAAACCATACACCTATCTTGCGCCAAGATTAGCGCTATGTCAAACGAATTGAGTCAAGCATCCACATGAGCTTCGTCACCTGGCAGTACTATCGGGTGCGTCCAAAATGATTTCTGAGCCTACGGTATGTTTAGCACAAACCGTGTGATGAGGACATCACCAGTTTCGAATTACTTACTTAGATCAAGGGAAGGTTTGATTGCATATGGGAAGTATGGATGATTAATGAAGTTGATTGGGGACCATTTAAGCCATACTTGAGAGAAGAGGATGAGCTTGATTCGAGGACAACTCAAATGCAAGAATGGGAGGATGATGAGGATATCAGCACCATCAATACATCCACACCTACACAAGTACAAATTCGTGGTCCTATTGCTCGTGCCTGTGCATGCCATCACAATTATCTGGTAAGTTCATTCTTAAACTCTTGTCCATCACATTTAGACAATGGAGACATGTGGACTCTTGTTTTGGTTAGAAATGGTGGAGACGATCAGAAGGACAGGGGATTGGCGCAGGCTGGATTCGGACTGCAAAACTGACCCAATTTGTGCGGATCACCACAGCTTCATACAGACTCCAATTGGGACGTTCTAATACTTGTTGGAGAGCTAATGAAGTGTACTTTCCAAAGGATCCGATCCCACATGCAAACCACATCAGGCTCGCCCACAACAGTCAATTTCCTCTAGACTGTTTCTGCCCATAGGAGCTGCAACACCTAATTTTAGCACCTATTCTTAGTGCATGTTCAGTCAATAAGGGATCTCATGCAATCATGCAGTGGTCATTGTTTCTCTTCTTTTTTAGTGAGTCAAGAGCACCTCCCGGCCCTGCTCTAGTCGCCCACTCCTTTGAACGGTCTAGATCAAGCTTCTACTTGAGCCTCGTCACCTAGGAGTACCATCGGGTGTGTCCAAAATGATTTCTAAGGCTGTGGTACGTTCGGCGCAAACCATACACCTATCTTGCGTCAAGATTAGCACTATCTCCAAACGAAATAAATCAAGCATCCACTTGAGCCTCGTCACCTAGGAGTACCATTAGGTGCGTCCAAAATGATTTTTGAGCCTATGGTACGTTCAGCGCAAACCTTACACCTATCTTGCGTTAAGATTAGCACTATATCAAATGAACTGAATCAAGCTTCCACTTGAGCTTCGTCACCTAGGAGTACTATCGGGTGCGTCCAAAACAATTTCTGAGCCTACAGTATGTTTAGCACAAACCCACACCTATCTTGAACCGACACCAGCACTATCTCCAAATGGACCAAAAAGAGATTCCACATGACCCACGTCACTTTGGAGTTCCATCGAGTGCATCCAAAATGATTTCTGATGTTGTGGTACATTCGGCACAAACCGTGCACCTATCCTACGTCAAGATTAGCGCTATATTCAAACGGACGGAATCGGGCTTTCACTTGAGCGTCGTCACCTAGGAGTACCATCGGATGCATCCAAAACGATTTCTAAGCATGTGGTGCATTTGGTGCAAACCATGCACCTATCTTGCGTCAAGATTAGCAATATATCAAATGAACTGAGTCGAGCATCCACTTGAGTTTTGTCACCAAGGAGTACTATCGGGTGCGTCCAAAATGATTTTCGAGCCTATATTATGTTTAGCACAAACTGTGCACCTATCTTGCACCGACACTAACACTATCTCTAAATGGACCAAAACGAGATTCCACATGAGCCACATCACCTTGGAGTTCCATCGGGTGCATCCAAAATGATTTCTGAGGCTATGGTACGTTGGGCACAAACTGTGCACCTATCTTGCGTCAAGATTAGCACTATCTTTGCATGGACTGAATTGGGCTTCCACTTGAGCCTTGTTACCTTGGAGTACCATCATGTGCATCCAAAACCATTTCTGTGCCTGTGGTACATTCGCCGCAAACCATACACCTATCTTGCGCCAAGATTAGCGCTATGTCAAACGAACTGAGTCAAGCATCCACATGAGCTTCGTCACCTGGCAGTACTATCGGGTGCGTCCAAAACGATTTCTGAGCCTACGGTATGTTTAGCACAAACCGTGTGATGAGGACATCACCAGTTTCGAAACACTTACTTAGATCAAGGGAAGGTTTGATTGCATATGGAAAGTATGGATGATTAATGAAGTTAATTGGGGACCATTTAAGCCATACTTGAGAGAAGAGGATGAGCTTGATTCGAGGATGACTCAAATGCAAGAATGGGAGGATGATGAGGACATCAGCACCATCAATACATCCACACCTACACAAGTACAAATTCGTGGTCCTATTGCTCGTGCCTGTGCATGCCCTCACAATTATCTGGTAAGTTCATTCTTAAACTCTTGTCCATCACATTTAGACAATGGAGACATGTGCACTCTTGTTTTGGTTAGAAATGGTGGAGACGATCAGAAGGACAGGGGATTGGCGCAGGCTGGATTCGGACTGCAAAACTAACCCAATTTGTGCGGATCACCACAGCTTCATACGGACTCCAATTGGGACGTTCTAATACTTGTTGGAGAGCTAATGAAGTGTACTTTCCAAAGGATCCGATCCCACATGCAAACCACATCAGGCTCGCCCGCAACAGTCAATTTCCTCTGGACTGTTTCTGCCCACAGGAGCTGCAACACCTAATTTTAGCACCTATTCTTAGTGCATGTTCAGTCAATAAGGGATCTCATGCAATCATGCAGTGGTCATTGTTTCTCTTCTTTTTTAGTGAGTCAAGAGCACCTCCCGGCCCTGCTCTAGTCGCCCACTCCTTTGAACGGTCTAGATCGAGCTTCTACTTGAGTCTCGTCACCTATGAGTACCATCGGGTGTGTCCAAAATGATTTCTAAGGCTGTGGTACGTTCGGCGCAAACCGTGCACCTATCTTGCATCAAGTTCAGCACTATCTCCAAACGAAATGAATCAAGCATCCACTTGAGCCTCGTCACCTAGGAGTACCATTAGGTGCGTCCAAAATGATTTTTTGAGCCTATGGTACGTTCAGCGCAAACCTTGCACCTATCTTGCGTTAAGATTAGCACTATATCAAATGAACTGAATCAAGCTTCCACTTGAGCTTCGTCACCTAGGAGTACTATCTAGTGCGTCCAAAATGATTTCTGAGCCTACAGTATGTTTAGCACAAACCTGCACCTATCTTGAACCGACACCAGCACTATCTCTAAATGGACCAAAAAGAGATTCCACATGACCCATGTCACCTTAGAGTTCCATCGGGTGCGTCCAAAATGATTTCTGATGCTGCGGTACACTCGGCACAAACCGTGCACCTATCCTACGTCAAGATTAGCGCTATATTCAAACGGACTGAATCAGGCTTCCACTTGAGCGTCGTCACCTAGGAGTACTATCGGATGCATCCAAAATGATTTCTAAGCATGTGGTGCATTTGGTGCAAACCATGCACCTATCTTGCGTCAAGATTAGCAATATATCAAATGAACTGAGTCGAGCATCCACTTGAGTTTTGTCACGAAGGAGTACTATCGGGTGCGTCCAAAATGATTTTCGAGCCTATATTATGTTTAGCACAAACTGTGCACCTATCTTGCACCGACACCAACACTATCTCCAAATGGACCAAAACGAGATTCCACATGAGCCACATCACCTTGGAGTTCCATCGGGTGCATCCAAAATGATTTCTAAGGCTATGGTACGTTGGGCACAAACTGTGCACCTATCTTGCGTCAAGATTAACACTATCTTTGAACGGACTGAATCGAGCTTCCACTTGAGCCTTGTTACCTCTGAGTACCATCATGTGCATCCAAAACCATTTCTGTGCCTGTGGTACATTTGCCGCAAACCATACACCTATCTTGCGCCAAGATTAGCGCTATGTCAAACGAATTGAGTCAAGCATCCACATGAGCTTCGTCACCTGGCAGTACTATCGGGTGCGTCCAAAATGATTTCTGAGCCTACGGTATGTTTAGCACAAACCGTGTGATGAGGACATCACCAGTTTCGAATTACTTACTTAGATCAAGGGAAGGTTTGATTGCATATGGGAAGTATGGATGATTAATGAAGTTGATTGGGGACCATTTAAGCCATACTTGAGAGAAGAGGATGAGCTTGATTCGAGGACAACTCAAATGCAAGAATGGGAGGATGATGAGGATATCAGCACCATCAATACATCCACACCTACACAAGTACAGATTCGTGGTCCTATTGCTCGTGCCTGTGCATGCCATCACAATTATCTGGTAAGTTCATTCTTAAACTCTTGTCCATCACATTTAGACAATGGAGACATGTGGACTCTTGTGTTTGGTTAGAAATGGTGGAGACGATCAGAAGGACAGGGGATTGGCGCAGGCTGGATTCGGACTGCAAAACTGACCCAATTTGTGCGGATCACCACAGCTTCATACGGACTCCAATTGGGACGTTCTAATACTTGTTGGAGAGCTAATGAAGTGTACTTTCCAAAGGATCTGATCCCACATGCAAACCACATCAGGCTCGCCCGCAACAGTCAATTTCCTCTAGACTGTTTCTACCCATAGGAGCTGCAACACCTAATTTTAGCACCTATTCTTAGTGCATGTTCAGTCAATAAGGGATCTCATGCAATCATGCAGTGGTCATTGTTTCTCTTCTTTTTTAGTTAGTCAAGAGCACCTCCCGGCCCTGCTCTAGTCGCCCACTCCTTTGAACGGTCTAGATCGAGCTTCTACTAGAGCCTCGTCACCTAGGAGTACCATCGGGTGTGTCCAAAATGATTTCTAAGGCTGTGGTACGTTCGGCGCAGACCGTACACCTATCTTGCGTCAAGATTAGCACTATCTCCAAACGAAATGAATCAAGCATCCACTTGAGCCTCGTCACCTAGGAGTACCATTAGATGCGTCCAAAATGATTTTTGAGCCTATGGTACGTTCAGCGCAAACCTTACACCTATCTTGCGTTAAGATTAGCACTATATCAAATGAACTGAATCAAGCTTCCACTTGAGCTTCGTCACCTAGGAGTACTATCGGGTGCGTCCAAAACAATTTCTGAGCCTACAGTATGTTTAGCACAAACCCACACCTATCTTGAACCGACACCAGCACTATCTCCAAATGAACCAAAAAGAGATTCCACATGACCCACGTCACCATGGAGTTCCATCGAGTGCATCCAAAATGATTTCTGATGCTGTGGTACATTCGGCACAAACCGTGCACCTATCCTACGTCAAGATTAGCGCTATATTCAAACGGACGGAATCGGGCTTCCACTTGAGCGTCGTCACCTAGGAGTACTATCGGATGCATCCAAAACAATTTCTAAGCATGTGGTGCATTTGGTGCAAACCATGCACCTATCTTGCGTCAAGATTAGCAATATATCAAATGAACTGAGTCGAGCATCCACTTGAGTTTTGTCACCAAGGAGTACTATCGGGTGCGTCCAAAATGATTTTTGAGCCTATATTATGTTTAGCACAAACTGTGCACCTATCTTGCACCGACACTAACACTATCTCTAAATGGACCAAAACGAGATTCCACATGAGCCACATCACCTTGGAGTTCCATCGGGTGCATCCAAAATGATTTCTGAGGCTATGGTATGTTGGGCACAAACTGTGCACCTATCTTGCGTCAAGATTAGCACTATCTTTGCACGGACTGAATTGAGCTTCCACTTGAGCCTTGTTACCTTGGAGTACCATCATGTGCATCCAAAACCATTTCTGTGCCTGTGGTACATTCGCCGCAAACCATACACCTATCTTGCGCCAAGATTAGCGCTATGTCAAACGAACTGAGTCAAGCATCCACATGAGCTTCGTCACCTGGCAGTACTATCGGGTGCGTCCAAAACGATTTCTGAGCCTACGGTATGTTTAGCACAAACCGTGTGATGAGGACATCACCAGTTTCGAAACACTTACTTAGATCAAGGGAAGGTTTGATTGCATATGGAAAGTATGGATGATTAATGAAGTTAATTGGGGACCATTTAAGCCATACTTGAGAGAAGAGGATGAGCTTGATTCGAGGATGACTCAAATGCAAGAATGGGAGGATGATGAGGACATCAGCACCATCAATACATCCACACCTACACAAGTACAAATTCGTGGTCCTATTGCTCGTGCCTGTGCATGCCCTCACAATTATCTGGTAAGTTCATTCTTAAACTCTTGTCCATCACATTTAGACAATGGAGACATGTGCACTCTTGTTTTGGTTAGAAATGGTGGAGACGATCAGAAGGACAGGGGATTGGCGCAGGCTGGATTCGGACTGCAAAACTAACCCAATTTGTGCGGATCACCACAGCTTCATACGGACTCCAATTGGGACGTTCTAATACTTGTTGGAGAGCTAATGAAGTGTACTTTCCAAAGGATCCGATCCCACATGCAAACCACATCAGGCTCGCCCGCAACAGTCAATTTCCTCTAGACTGTTTCTGCCCACAGGAGCTGCAACACCTAATTTTAGCACCTATTCTTAGTGCATGTTCAGTCAATAAGGGATCTCATGCAATCATGCAGTGGTCATTGTTTCTCTTCTTTTTTAGTGAGTCAAGAGCATCTCCCGACCCTGCTCTAGTCGCCCACTCCTTTGAACGGTCTAGATCGAGCTTCTACTTGAGCCTCGTCACCTAGGAGTACCATCGGGTGTGTCCAAACTGATTTCTAAGGCTGTGGTACGTTCGGCGCAAACCGTACACCTATTTTGCGTCAAGATTAGCACTATCTCCAAACGAAATGAATCAAGCATCCACTTGAGCCTCGTCACCTAGGAGTACCATTAGGTGCGTCCAAAATGAATTTTGAGCCTATGGTACGTTCAGTGCAAACCTTGCACCTATCTTGCGTTAAGATTAGCACTATATCAAATGAACTGAATCAAGCTTCCACTTGAGCTTCGTCACCTAGGAGTACTATTAGGTGCGTCCAAAACGATTTCTGAGCCTACAATATGTTTAGCACAAACCCACACCTATCTTGAACCGACACCAGCACTATCTCCAAATGGACCAAAAAGAGATTCCACATGACCCACGTCACCTTGGAGTTCCATTGAGTGCATCCAAAATGATTTCTGATGCTGCGGCACACTCGGCACAAACTGTGCACCTATCCTACGTCAAGATTAGCGCTATATTCAAACGGACGGAATCGGGCTTCCACTTGAGCGTCGTCACCTAGGAGTACCATCGGATGCATCCAAAACGATTTCTAAGCATGTGGTGCATTTGGTGCAAACCATGCACCTATCTTGCATCAAGAATAGCAATATATCAAATGAACTGAGTCGAGCATCCACTTGAGTTTTGTCACCAAGGAGTACTATCGGGTGCGTCCAAAATAATTTTCGAGCCTACATTATGTTTAGCACAAACTGTGCACCTATCTTGCACCGACACCAACACTATCTTCAAATGGACCAAAACGAGATTCCACATGAGCCACATCACCTTGGAGTTCCATCGGGTGCATCCAAAATGATTTCTGAGGCTATGGTACGTTGGGCACAAACTGTACACCTATCTTGCGTCAAGATTAGCACTATCTTTGAACGGACTGAATCGAGCTTCCACTTGAGCCTTGTTACCTCGGAGTACCATCATGTGCATCCAAAACCATTTCTGTGCCTGTGGTACATTCGCCGCAAACCATACACCTATCTTGCGCCAAGATTAGCGCTATGTCAAACGAACTGAGTCAAGCATCCACATGAGCTTCGTCACCTGGCAGTACTATCGGGTGCGTCCAAAATGATTTCTGAGCCTACGGTATGTGTAAGTGCATTCGCCCCCGTTGTGGGTTTTGGATAATTAATGACAATCAAATTAGGGACTAACATGTCTATCTAAGTGAATATGCAGGTGTTAGTTCAATGAAAGAATTTGTATGGTCACATTTGGTGATGTTAGCACCCTCAATTTCATTGTTTGAAAAGCGTTCCGTCTCAAGTGGATAGATTAGATTTTATCTTTTGACTTGAGTTATAGGAAACGCCGCACTATCAAGAGGGATACAAATTAGGTTATCTAGAGGAAAAACTTGTGCTCAATTTGTATTGGTTTAAGCGTTTGAGAGACACCTTTGCACTCACGGACACTTAGAGAAGTGTTTTATGCCTGGGAGTACCGGTAGTACCGGTGAACCACCGGTAGTACTGGTAGGCATAAATCCCGCCGGTGTCAGCGCCTTAGTTCTGCGAGTTTTTGTTCTAGCGGTAGTATCGGTGGTGGACCGGTAGTACCGGCCTTTGACCGGTGGTACCGGTGAAAGCCCGGTAGTACCGGTAAGTCTTTTTCCCGCAAAACTTGTCTTCGCCAAAATCTGTACTACCGGTAGTACCGGTCGTTGACCGGTGGTACCGGTGAAAGACCGGTAGTACCGGTAGGCTATTTTCTCGTAATAGTCTCCAGTAGGTTGGTTGTAACGGTCGAAACCCTTAGGATCGGTAGTACCGGTGGGTTCACCGGTAGTACCGGTACCGCTTCGAAGATAAGAGTATAAATAGCTCTCCCCTTCATTTCTAACCGTTACCCACGCCATTTACTCCTACCAACCTTCAGACAAACAGCTCTCAAGCATTGACTCACCCACTCTCTCTTCCTCTTTGCTCTCAAATCCAATCCCTTGCAAGATCTGAGTAGAGAGGAGAGATTTAAGAGTGGAAAGCTTCGATTCACATCTTGAGCACTTGGTTCCCCTCCTAGTTGGCTTGGTTTGTATTTGTTACTCTTGGGTTCTTGGAACCCTAGCCGGCTAGGTGTTCTTCGTGGTTGCCCGTGTTGTTGTACTTGTGAGGGCACCCCGAAGAGTTTGTATTACCCTTGTATTCTTAGTGGAAATCTTGGGCTAACCTTTGTGGTTGCTTGAGGGAGGCAAGGAGGTGGAATAGACTCCGACCTTAGTGGTCACCTCAACAACGAGGACGTAGGAACTCCTTTGTGGGGTTGCCGAACCTCGGATTAAATCGTGTGTCCTGCGTGCTTGTTGTTGTTGTTATTTGTGTTCACTTGAGATATTACTTGTTCTTTGTGTTCTCCCTCTTTCATATCTCTTTCATAGGTTGTGGGTGCTCGATCTACTCTTGGTGAAGAAAGAAGAGTTCATAAACTTCATCAACATCATCTTCGGTAGTGGGGTAAAACTCAGATCTGAAATCACAACTCGTAAATCTCTGATTTCTTAGTTTCAGTAGGGTACCGGTAGTACCGGTGGTCAGCGTCGGTAGTACCGGTGATCCCTCACCGGTAGTACCGGTCCAAACCAACCGGTAGTACCGGTCAGTGTTTTAACTTCCGCGTTGAGTTTTGAGTTTCAGGTTTTTAGATCCGCCTATTCACCCCCCCTCTAGGCCTATTAGATCCTTTCAATTGGTATCGGAGCAGGTTTCCTCGTGTTTAGCGCTTCACCGCGTGAGGAGAAAGCATGGCTACCCTTGATGATGACACCTTGAACAAGCTAGTTGAGCTGCTTGCCGAGAAACTCAGTGACAGGCTTCTAGAGCAACAAAAAGAGCAAATGAACAAGATGCAAGATGACATGAATAAGTTAAAGGAAGCCGTAAGTAAGAAGATTGAAGATGTGGCAAGTGGTGGTGATGGAGATGGTGAGAATGAAGCAATCAAGACACCTAAAGGGTTTACTCGTGTTCCATATGAGTACTCTTCTTTTAGCAAATCCAATACACACTTGCCAACCATCAACCCCGGTAAACCACCTCAATTTGATGGAGTTAGATATACCGATTGGGCTCATAGAATGAAGATGCATCTTATTGCCGCAAGATGTTGGGAGATTGTGGAAGTGGGTGTTAAAGCTTTGGAAGAAGATGGTGAGTTGACAACCGAAGATTACCTTGATATACAACAAAATGCTACAGCTGCTTCCTTGATTCTATCATGCCTAAATCAAGAAGATTACAACAAGGTAAACGGCATGGAAAGTGCAAAGCAAATTTGGGATACCTTGAAGGTTTCATTTGAAGGTGATAAAAGTGTGAGAAAGGGAAACATTGAGCTACTTCAAAGCAAGATTGAGAACTTTGGGATGATTGAAGGTGAAACTACCCAAGCTATGTTTGATAGATTCATGACCTTGATCAATAGAATAAGAGCTCTTGGTGACACGTATTGGGATGACAACTCGGCGGCTAGAAAGTTGTGTAGAGTATATAGACAAAAGAACAACATTCTTGCTTCGGTCATCATGGAAAGACCTAACTATGACACAATGACACCTCAAGAAATGCTTGCCAAGTTGAAACACCATGAGTGCTTAGAAGATGAAGCAAAAGAAGCATCAAGTCAAAAGAAGAATATTGCTCTCAAGGCATCTCATGGTAGAGGCAAGAAGAAAGATATTCATGATCCGTCAAGTGATGAAGAACAAGATGAAGATTCCGATGCGGAAGAAGCTCTACTAGTTGCAAACTATAGAAAATACTTGAAAAAGAAGAAGGAGAGGAAGAGGAGTGGAGCCAAGCCATACAAGAAAAGATTTTGTTATGGTTGTGGAGATATTGGTCATTTCATTGCCGATTGTCCAAAAGAGAAGATGAAGCACAAGCACAACAAAGATGATGACAAGAAGCATAAAGGCAAGAAGAGAGGTGAAGCACATCTTGGTGAAGAATGGGAATCAAATGATGAAAGTGATGATTCAAATGACAAAGATAAGGAGAAGAAGAAGGGTGTAGCAATGATTGCTATTCAAGAGACTTCTTCCTCTCAACCCAAGCGCATCATCAACCATTCTTCGTCACCATCATTGTTCACCGACTTATCTTTATCACCTAGGATCTTCGAGAATCTCATCGACAACGACTACTACACTCCTACTTGCCTTATGGGAAAGGGAGAGAAGGTACCACACAACTCTCCGACTCACTCTAGTAATGAATGTAGTAGTTGTGATGAAAATGATGATGAACTTGCAAACAACATGATAAAGAAATTCGGAAAATCGGCCGGCTCTCAAATAATAAAACTAATCCAAAAGCTAGAAAAGCGGGAAGCATGCATCGAGTCGCAAGGGGAATTGCTCCTAGTGGAAAGGGAGAAGAACCTTGAACTTGAAGCATGTCTTTCTAAGGAAAAGGAGAAAGTTGAGAAATTAAACAAAGAATTATCCTTAGCCAAAGATTCATATGAACGTTTGACTAAGGAACATTCTTTGGTTAATGACTCTTTATCTAGTTTAAAGAGTGAACATAGCTTGGTTCAAGAAAGCCTCACAAGCTTCAAAGATAAATATTATACTCTTGAACTTAGCTATGAAACTCTTTGGAATAGCACTTCCATCCATCCTAAGGAATCCGGTGATTCCAATGCTTCAACTAGTGAAGGATGTAAAAGATGTTATAATCATGATATAAGTGCTTGTGGTACTAACCTTGTTGAGCTAGAAAAGAAAGATAAAGAGATTCAAAGATTGAACATGGTTATCAAGAATGGTTGCAAGGAGAAGCAATCAACAACCATGTACAAGTAATCAAGACACCCCCTCATCAAGGATGGACTTGGCTACAATAGGTATGATGGTAAAGCAAATGGAAGGAACATGATCAATGGAGTGCCTTGTGTGAGATTCAACAAGGGTGTGGCACTAGACGATCTTATCAACAAGGTCAACAACGTTGCCACTCCTTCAAGCACATTTGTTAAGACCAAGGCTAACAACAAAAAGAAGCAAGTGCTTACCTCCAAGCAACAAGTACCCATTTCACGAAGCTATGCTAGTGATTATATGTGTTGTTGGGGCAAGGATGGTAAGATTGTTGTGAAGTATATTGGTGCACTCAAGAAGAAGCAAATCATAAGGAGTGTTTGGGTGCCCAAGACCTATGTGACTAACCCCTTAGGACCCAATTCAATTTGGGTACCTAAAACTAAGGCTTAATTTGTTTTTGTAGGAATACTCCTCCGGTGGAACAAGTTGGGTGCTAGATAGTGGATGCACTAATCATATGACCGGAGAGAAGAATATGTTCACCTCCTTTCAACCAAATCAAAGTACAAGTGAACGCATTGTGTTTGGTGATAATGGTAAAGGAGACGTCCTTGATTTGGGTAAAATTGCTATCTCAAATGATAATTCTATTTCAAATGTATTACTTGTGGAAGGGTTAGGATACAATTTGTTATCCGTTTCACAACTTTGTGAGATGGGCTACAATTGTCTCTTTACCAATGTGGGTGTGGAAGTCTCTAAAAGGAAGGATTCCTCCATTGTTTTCACGGGTTGTTTGAAAGGCAAACTTTATCTAGTTGATTTCACATCTAGTAAAGTGAAGCCCGAGACTTGTTTAGTGGCAAAATCTAGCATGGGTTGGCTATGGCATCGCCGACTAGCCCATGTTGGAATGAGGAACTTGGCCGACCTTCAAAGAGGCAAACACATCCTTGGACTAACAAATGTCTCTTTTGAGAAAGATAGGATTTGCAGCGCATGTCAAGCGGGCAAACAAGTTGGAGCCAAGCATCCCGTCAAAAATGTTGTATCAACAATGAGACCACTTGAGCTACTTCACATGGACTTATTTGGTCCCAATGCTTACATAAGCATTGGAGGTAACAAATATGGTTTCGTTATTGTTGATGATTATTCCCGCTTCACTTGGGTATTCTTTTTGCAAGATAAAAGTGATACTCAAGTAATCTTCAAGAAGTTTGCAAGAAGAGCTCAAAACGAATTTGAAGTGAAGATCAAGAAAGTGAGAAGTGACAACGGGACGGAGTTTAGGAACACCAATATTGAAGAGTTCCTTAATGAAGAGGGAATCAAGCATGAGTTTTCGGTTCCCTATACTCCTCAACAAAATGGTGTGGTGGAGAGAAAGAACCGAACACTCATAGAAGCGGCAAGAGCAATGTTGGATGAATACAAGACTCCGGACAAGTATTGGGCGGAAGCGGTCAACACGGCATGTCATGCAATCAACCGCTTGTATCTTCATAAAATCATGAAAAAGACCGCCTACGAGCTTCTTACTGGTAACAAACCTAAGGTGCATTACTTTCGAGTTTTTGGATGCAAGTGTTTCATACTTAACAAGAAATCCAAAAGCTCAAAGTTTGCACCAAAGGTTGATGAAGGTTTCTTGCTTGGTTATGGTACTAACGAACATGGCTATCGTGTTTTCAACAAGACAACCGGTCAAGTTGAAATAGCGATTGACGTGACATTTGATGAAACCGACGGCTCTCAGAAGGAGCAAGTCAATGTTGACATTATAGGTAAAGAAGAACCATCCTCTCAAGTGATCAAGAAGCTTGCTACCGGTGAAGTAAAGCCCGTTGAAGAAGATGGTGAATATGAACAAGAGCAAACCATTCATGATCCGCATATGCATCATGAGTCAATAAATGTCCATGATGATGGTTCTACATCAAGAAATGGACATGATTCAAGTGTTCAAGTCATTCAAAATTCACCACAAGTCGAAGATAGCAACCAAGTTGATGATCGAAATAGAAATAAAGACAACTTCACACAAGATCTTAATCTTGACCTTTCAATCAACCAAGACAAGGATGATGAAGATGAAGGTCCAATCCAAAGGAGAACTCAAGTGCCTCACCCAAGAGTACATCATACCATTCAACGAGATCATCCCGTTGATAACATCTTGGGAAGCATTCAAAGAGGAGTCGTCACAAGGTCAAGGCTTGCAAGCTTTTGTGAACACTTCTCATTTGTGTCTCCAAAAGAGCCTAAAAAGGTTGAAGAAGCCATTGATGATGAGGATTGGATGATTGCAATGCAAGAAGAGTTGAATAACTTCACTCGTAATGAAGTTTGGACATTGGTGGAAAGACCTAAACAAAATGTGATTGGAACCAAATGGGTTTTCCGCAACAAGCAAGATGAGCATGGTGTGGTCACAAGAAACAAGGCGAGGTTGGTAGCTCAAGGATTCACTCAAATTGAAGGTTTGGATTTTGGGGAAACTTATGCACCGGTGGCAAGGCTTGAGTCAATACGGATCTTACTTGCCTATGCCGTCCATCACAACTTCAAGCTATATCAAATGGATGTGAAGAGTGCATTCCTCAACGGCCCCCTCTCCGAAGTAGTATATGTAGAGCAACCACCGGGTTTTGAAGATCCCAAGAATCCTGATCATGTCTATAAGCTCAACAAAGCACTCTATGGGCTTAAGCAAGCCCCTAGAGCTTGGTATGATTGTCTTAAGGACTTCCTACTCAAACAAGGGTTTGAGATAGGCAAGGCCGATCTAACTTTATTTACTCGCAAAGTCAATAATGATATCTTTATTTGCCAAATATATGTCGATGACATAATATTTGGTAGTACTAATGTGGCTTTTTGTGAGGAGTTTAGTAGGATTATGACGAATAGATTCGAGATGTCTATGATGGGAGAGTTGAAGTTCTTTCTTGGTTTTCAAATCAAGCAACTCAAGGAAGGAACCTTTATTTGTCAAACGAAGTATACTCTTGACATGTTGAAGAAGTTTGACATGGAGAAAGCAAAACCCATCAAGACACCGATGCCAACCAATGGGCATCTTGATCTCGACAAGGATGGAAAGGCCGTCGATCAAAAGGTATATCGTTCCATGATTGGATCCTTACTTTACCTTTGTGCATCTAGGCCCGATATTATGCTTAGTGTGTGCTTGTGTGCAAGATTTCAAGCTAATCCGAAAGAATGTCACTTAGTGGCTGTTAAGAGAATTTTGAGATATCTAGTGCTCACTCCTAATCTTGGCTTGTGGTATCCTAAGGGCTCCACTTTTGATTTACTTGGCTACTCCGATTCAGATTATGCCGGTTGCAGGGTAAATCGAAAGAGCACTACCGGGACTTGCCAATTTCTTGGTAGGTCTTTGGTGTCGTGGAGCTCTAAAAAGCAAAATAGTGTTGCCTTGTCTACTGCCGAAGCCGAGTATGTGGCTGCCGGTGCTTGCTGTGCCCAGCTACTTTGGATGAAGCAGACCCTGAAAGACTTTGGTTGTGAGCTAACCAAGATTCCCCTCTTGTGTGACAATGAGAGTGCCATTAAATTGGCTAACAATCCCGTAAACCATTCTCGTACAAAGCACATAGACATCCGGCATCATTTCTTGAGAGACCATGAAGCCAAAGGAGATATCGCTTTACATCATGTGAGCACCGAAAAGCAACTAGCCGATATCTTCACAAAGCCCCTAGATGAGTCAAGATTTTGTGCTTTGAGGAGTGAACTAAATATCATTGATTCTCGTAACGTGGCTTGATTTTTTGGACATATTTTGTTTGATTCTAGCTAGGCGAAAACTCTTTTAAAAAATTTGGATGAGATTTCAAAATCTATTTTCACTTCTTAAGCATGTTCATAGTTTTGTGTTGTTTCTATGAAATCTGGTCATGCTTGAGTTGGTTCTAGTTCATCATATATGTTCACCATCTCTCACTCACTTCTTCCTGCACTGGAACCACCGGTGGTACCGCCGGGTGACCGGTAGTACCGGTCTATGACCGGTAGTACCGACTAGACATCGGTACAACCGGTAGTTCTTTTTCTCGCATCGCCTGTCTGCCGTTGTCGACCTGACCGGTAGTACCGGTGCTTCTCCACCGGTAGTACCGGTAGTGTAAGTTGCGGCTGGGTATAAATAGGGGCTGTGATCTTTCTTCCCTCATTCGTCTTCCCCGTGCCCGCATCCTACCATCACCGACGGCGCCGCCCCTTCCAACCCCCCACTCGATCTCCCTCCTCCCTCCACCTCTCTTGCCGATCTTTGAGGAGAAGTTTCCCCTTGTCGTGGGGATCGAGTGAAGGTGCTTTGGAGTTGCCCAAACTTCTTCCTTTGCTGTGATTCGATCTTCTTTCATCTTCAAGCATGCAAAGGAAGAACCCCAAGAGGGCCGCTCGTCCCAGTGGAGGTGATGGTGGTAGTGCTTCCCGGCCTGTCCGTGGAAGGACTGCCGCTCGTTCTAGCGGCCGTGGAGGTGGTGGCGGCATTGGAGATGAAGATGATGTTGAGTCCCAAGGTGTGCCTGCTCCTCTCTCGAGTATGGGACGCCCCAATCCTCCGCGTCGTCATAGCGAGCAAGTGCAGGGTCAGCGTCCGGCAGGTGAGAATCCACAGCTTGCCGCTATGCAAATTGAGGGTCGCTCTATTGACCCTAACATTGTGGCTCAATCCCCTATTCAAATTGGTCTTGCCACTGCCAACCGGATGCTTTTATTTCATCAAAATGCAAATCCTTGTATGTCCGGTCCTCAGAATCAAGGTGGTTATCAACCCTCTCTTCCTGTTGATTATTCTAAGAGAGCGGGTGATTTACGGGTGCAGCGCAGTGAGAATCCCTATCAGTTTATCCCCAATCCTAGTGTGGATGTTCGTTTTTGGAGCCGCATGCATTCGGATTATTATTACAAGGTTCTTTTCAAGAGTGGGCAGCGTGGCTCTTCTCCGCCAATCTTCCAGCACAAGTGGGTGCAGCGCGCCTCTCTTGATAATTTGAACAATCCTGACATTCACTGTTTGGTTGCTGATCTTGATGCTTGTCGTCTGCTTCCTCTTATGACGTTCCAGCATAATTGGAATGATGAGATTATCTGTCAGTTTTATGCAACTCTGTGGATTGATTCTCAGAACCTTGTACTACATTGGCTTACCCAAGGCATCCATTACAGATGTGATTATCGGACTTTTTCACGCCTTCTTGGGTTTACTGCTGAGGACAGGGGTGCTTCTAGTCTTTTTGACATTTTTCTAGACTCTATCTCTCACGATGACTTAGAGGCTGCTGAGGTATACAAGCCTGGTGCGACTGTTGATTTCACTACCACTCATTTGAAGCCGTACTTTTATGTCCTCAACAATCTCATTCGCCTTACCTTGGACCCGAAGATTGGAGATTCTATTCATCTCATGCTAGATGCTCCTAAGGTCCTTTGCCGTTTTGGAACTGGTGGTGATCGTTTTTCCATCACTGACTTCATGTGGCGCAAGATTGAGCAGGCTGCAAATGATCCCCACAAGTCTGTGCCATATGCTCCATATCTCATGTATATCATTGAGCAAGTGGTGGGTCGTTCATTCCATCACAATACTGTGCACAAGTCCTACTCCGTGCGTCATTTGGGCCCCAGAGGTGTTGGTGGTGGTTCCGCTCCTTCTTCCACTCGTGGTCCGGCCACTCGTACTTCCTCCCGCGGTGCTTACTGTGGTGGTACTGCTACTGCTCCTACTCGCTCCTCCTCGGAGCGTCGTCGGCGTGGTGGCGGTGTCATCAAGTATGCTTTGGGGAAGCTTTGGGAGGCCTTCTGTTACAAGGCTGAGAAGGATGATCGTCGCCTAAGGCGTATTGAGCAGCACCTACAGATTGATCCTCCTGAGAGTCCTCTCCGTGAGTTTCGGGATCCCTTTGTCGAGTACAATGCGTCGTATGGTGCTCCCGTCTCTGGTCCTAGTGAGGAGGCTGGCCCGTCCGATGACCCTCGTGGTAAGAAGACGGTCCCTCCATCGCCAGGGTTGGTTGACTACTCGACCGACGACGACGACGACGGCGACGACAGTGACGATGACCGCGAGTTCTCGGAGCCTTATTAGTTTTTGCTACCTTGGTTGTTTCCGTGCCTACCCTTTTTGGCATTTGATGCCAAAGGGGGAGTGTTAGGCTTATCATCTATGTAATAGGTAGTTAATGCTCGTGTTATAATTCCAAACCCTGTGGTGAACTATGTTTGGTGGACTAAGAACTATTGGTGTGATGATGGATGATTGTAGGCAAATCACTTATGCTTATTTGTTATGTTTGCCTAGATGTTATTTTCCTGTGTTGTTTGTTGGCTTAGTTTGGCTGTGTTGTTTTTTTTAAAGTCCTTTTCTTTCTTCCTTAGCCTTTCTTGTTTTTGTGTGATAAGTCATGTCTCATGCATCACGATATAATTCTTGTCACACACTTTTAGGCACCCCACGAATTGCAAAATTTAGGGGGAGCTTCCCTTATGTATGCATATTGATTATGATCAATGTTGAGATTCAAGTTCAATGCATACACTGAGGGGGAGCCTCTCGTAAAGTTTGAAATTCAAAAATCTTCAATTCTCTACATCTTATGTAAGCCTAAGTTGGTTGTCATCAATAACCAAAAAGGGGGAGTTTGTAAGTGCATTCGCCCCCGTTGTGGGTTTTGGATAATTAATGACAATCAAATTAGGGACTAACATGTCTATCTAAGTGAATATGCAGGTGTTAGTTCAATGAAAGAATTTGTATGGTCACATTTGGTGATGTTAGCACCCTCAATTCCATTGTTTGAAAAGCGTTCCGTCTCAAGTGGATAGATTAGATTTTATCTTTTGACTTGAGTTATAGGAAACGCCGCACTATCAAGAGGGATACAAATTAGGTTATCTAGAGGGAAAACTTGTGCTCAATTTGTATTGGTTTAAGCGTTTGAGAGACACCTTTGCACTCACGGACACTTAGAGAAGTGTTTTATGCCTGGGAGTACCGGTAGTACCGGTGAACCACCGGTAGTACTGGTAGGCATAAATCCCGCCGGTGTCAGCGCCTTAGTTCTGCGAGTTTTTGTTCTAGCGGTAGTATCGGTGGTGGACCGGTAGTACCGGCCTTTGACCGGTGGTACCGGTGAAAGCCCGGTAGTACCGGTAAGTCTTTTTCCCGCAAAACTTGTCTTCGCCAAAATCTGTACTACCGGTAGTACCGGTCGTTGACCGGTGGTACCGGTGAAAGACCGGTAGTACCGGTAGGCTATTTTCTCGTAATAGTCTCCAGTAGGTTGGTTGTAACGGTCGAAACCCTTAGGATCGGTAGTACCGGTGGGTTCACCGGTAGTACCGGTACCGCTTCGAAGATAAGAGTATAAATAGCTCTCCCCTTCATTTCTAACCGTTACCCACGCCATTTACTCCTACCAACCTTCAGACAAACAGCTCTCAAGCATTGACTCACCCACTCTCTCTTCCTCTTTGCTCTCAAATCCAATCCCTTGCAAGATCTGAGTAGAGAGGAGAGATTTAAGAGTGGAAAGCTTCGATTCACATCTTGAGCACTTGGTTCCCCTCCTAGTTGGCTTGGTTTGTATTTGTTACTCTTGGGTTCTTGGAACCCTAGCCGGCTAGGTGTTCTTCGTGGTTGCCCGTGTTGTTGTACTTGTGAGGGCACCCCGAAGAGTTTGTATTACCCTTGTATTCTTAGTGGAAATCTTGGGCTAACCTTTGTGGTTGCTTGAGGGAGGCAAGGAGGTGGAATAGACTCCGACTTTAGTGGTCACCTCAACAACGAGGACGTAGGAACTCCTTTGTGGGGTTGCCGAACCTCGGATTAAATCGTGTGTCCTGCGTGCTTGTTGTTGTTGTTATTTGTGTTCACTTGAGATATTACTTGTTCTTTGTGTTCTCCCTCTTTCATATCTCTTTCATAGGTTGTGGGTGCTCGATCTACTCTTGGTGAAGAAAGAAGAGTTCATAAACTTCATCAACATCATCTTCGGTAGTGGGGTAAAACTCAGATCTGAAATCACAACTCATAAATCTCTGATTTCTTAGTTTCAGTAGGGTACCGGTAGTACCGGTGGTCAGCGTCGGTAGTACCGGTGATCCCTCACCGGTAGTACTGGTCCAAACCAACCGGTAGTACCGGTCAGTGTTTTAACTTCCGCGTTGAGTTTTGAGTTTCAGGTTTTTAGATCCGCCTATTCACCCCCCCCTCTAGGCCTATTAGATCCTTTCAGTATGTTTAGCACAAACCGTGTGATGAGGACATCACCAGTTTCGATTTACTTACTTAGATCAAGGGAAGGTTTGATTGCATATGGAAAGTATGGATGATTAATGAAGTTGATTGGGGACCATTTAAGCCATACTTGAGAGAAGAGGATGAGCTTGATTCGAGGACGACTCAAATGCAAGAATGGGAGGATGATGAGGACATCAGCACCATCAATACATCCACACCTACACAAGTACAAATTCGTGGTCCTATTGCTCGTGCCTGTGCATGCCATCACAATTATCTGGTAAGTTCATTCTTAAACTCTTGTCCATCACATTTAGACAATGGAGCCATGTGCACTCTTGTTTTGGTTAGAAATGGTGGAGACGATCAGAAGGACAGGGGATTGGCGCAGGCTGGATTCGGACTGCAAAACTGACCCAATTTGTGCGGATCACCACAGCTTCATACGGACTCCAATTGGGACGTTCTAATACTTGTTGGAGAGCTAATGAAGTGTACTTTCCAAAGGATCCGATCCCACATGCAAACCACATCAGGCTCACCCGCAACAGTCAATTTCCTCTAGACTGTTTCTACCCACAGGAGCTGCAAACACCTAATTTTAGCACCTATTCTTAGTGCATGTTCAGTCAATAAGGGATCTCATGCAATCATGCAGTGGTCATTGTTTCTCTTCTTTTTTAGTGAGTCAAGAGCACCTCCCGACCCTGCTCTAGTCGCCCACTCCTTTGAACGGTCTAGATCGAGCTTCTACTTGAGCCTCGTCACCTAGGAGTACCATCGGGTGTGTCCAAAATGATTTCTAAGGCTGTGGTACGTTCGGCGCAAACCGTACACCTATCTTGCATCAAGATTAGCACTATCTCCAAACGAAATGAATCAAGCATCCACTTGAGCCTCGTCACCTAGGAGTACCATTAGGTGCGTCCAAAATGAATTTTGAGCCTATGGTACGTTCAGTGCAAACCTTGCACCTATCTTGCGTTAAGATTAGCACTATATCAAATGAACTGAATCAAGCTTGCACTTGAGCTTCGTCACCTAGGAGTACTATTGGGTGCGTCCAAAACGATTTCTGAGCCTACAGTATGTTTAGCACAAACCCACACCTATCTTGAACCGACACCAGCACTATCTCCAAATGGACCAAAAAGAGATTCCACATGACCCACGTCACCTTGGAGTTCCATCGAGTGCATCCAAAATGATTTCTGATGCTGCGGTACATTCGGCACAAACCGTGCACCTATCCTACGTCAAGATTAGCGCTATATTCAAACGGACGGAATCAGGCTTCCACTTGAGCGTCGTCACCTAGGAGTACCATCGGATGCATCCAAAACGATTTCTAAGCATGTGGTGCATTTGGTGCAAACCATGCACCTATCTTGCATCAAGATTAGCAATATATCAAATGAACTGAGTCGAGCATCCACTTGAGTTTTGTCACCAAGGAGTACTATCGGGTGCGTCCAAAATAATTTTTGAGCCTACATTATGTTTAGCACAAACTGTGCACCTATCTTGCACCGACACCAACACTATCTCCAAATGGACGAAAACAAGATTCCACATGAGCCACATCACCTTGGAGTTCCATCGGGTGTATCCAAAATGATTTCTGAGGCTATGGTACGTTGGGCACAAACTGTGCACCTATCTTGCGTCAAGATTAGCACTATCTTTGAACGGACTAAATCGAGCTTCCACTTGAGCCTTGTTACCTCGGAGTACCATCATGTGCATCCAAAACCATTTCTGTGCCTGTGGTACATTCGCCGCAAACCATACACCTATCTTGCACCAAGATTAGCGCCATGTCAAACGAACTGAGTCATGCATCCACATGAGCTTCGTCACCTGGTAGTACTATCGGGTGCGTCCAAAACGATTTCTGAGCCTACGGTATGTTTAGCACAAACCGTGTGATGAGGACATCACCAGTTTCGAATTACTTACTTAGATCAAGGGAAGGTTTGATTGCATATGGAAAGTATGGATGATTAATGAAGTTGATTGGGGACCATTTAAGCCATACTTGAGAGAAGAGGATGAGCTTGATTCGAGGACGACTCAAATGCAAGAATGGGAGGATGACGAGGACATCAGCACCATCAATACATCCACACCTACACAAGTACAAATTCGTGGTCCTATTGCTCGTGCCTGTGCATGCCATCATAATTATCTGGTAAGTTCATTCTTAAACTCCTGTCCATCACATTTAGACAATGGAGACATGTGCACTCTTGTTTTGGTTAGAAATGGTGGAGACGATCAGAAGGACAGGGGATTGGCGCAGGCTGGATTCGGACTGCAAAACTGACCCAATTTGTGCGGATCACCACAGCTTCATACGGACTCCAATTGGGACGTTCTAATACTTGTTGGAGAGCTAATGAAGTGTACTTTCCAAAGGATCCGATCCCACATGCAAACCACATCAGGCTCGCCCGCAACAGTCAATTTCCTCTAGACTGTTTATGCCCATAGGAGCTGCAACACCTAATTTTAGCACCTATTCTTAGTGCATGTTCAGTCAATAAGGGATCTCATGCAATCATGCAGTGGTCATTGTTTCTCTTCTTTTTTAGTGAGTCAAGAGCACCTCCCGGCCCTGCTCTAGTCGCCCACTCCTTTGAACGGTCTAGATCGAGCTTCTACTTGAGCCTCGTCACCTAGGAGTACCATAGGGTGTGTCCAAAATGATTTCTAAGGCTGTGGTACGTTCGGCGCAAACCATACACCTATCTTGCGTCAAGATTAGCACTATCTCCAAACGAAATAAATCAAGCATCCACTTGAGCCTCGTCACCTAGGAGTACCATTAGGTGTGTCCAAAATGATTTTTGAGCCTATGGTACGTTCAGCGCAAACCTTACACCTATCTTGCGTTAAGATTAGCACTATATCAAATGAACTGAATCAAGCTTCCACTTGAGCTTCGTCACCTAGGAGTACTATCGGGTGTGTCCAAAACAATTTCTGAGCCTACAGTATGTTTAGCACAAACCCACACCTATCTTGAACCGACACCAGCACTATCTCCAAATGGACCAAAAAGAGATTCCACATGACCCACGTCACCTTGGAGTTCCATCGAGTGCATCCAAAATGATTTCTGATGCTGTGGTACATTCGGCACAAACCGTGCACCTATCCTACGTCAAGATTAGCGCTATATTCAAACGGATGGAATCGGGCTTCCACTTGAGCGTCGTCACCTAGGAGTACCATCGGATGCATCCAAAACGATTTCTAAGCATGTGGTGCATTTGGTGCAAACCATGCACCTATCTTGCACCAAGATTAGCAATATATCAAATGAACTGAGTCGAGCATCCACTTGAGTTTTGTCACCAAGGACTACTATCGGGTGCGTCCAAAATGATTTTCAAGCCTACATTATGTTTAGCACAAACTGTGCACCTATCTTGCACTGACACCAACACTATCTCCAAATAGACCAAAACGAGATTCCACATGAGCCACATCACCTTGGAGTTCCATCGGGTGCATCCAAAATGATTTCTGAGGCTATGGTACGTTGGGCACAAACTGTGCACCTATCTTGCATCAAGATTAGCACTATCTTTGAACGGACTGAATCGAGCTTCCACTTGAGCCTTGTTACCTTGGAGTACCATCATGTGCATCCAAAACCATTTCTGTGCATGTGGTACATTCGCCGCAAACCATACACCTATCTTGTGCCAAGATTAGCGCTATGTCAAACGAACTGAGTCAAGCATCCACATGACCTTCGTCACCTGGCAGTACTATCAGGTGCGTCTAAAATGATTTCTGAGCCTACGGTATGTTTAGCATAAACCGTGTGATGAGGACATCACCAGTTTCGAAATACTTACTTAGATCAAGGGAAGGTTTGATTGCATATGGAAAGTATGGATGATTAATGAAGTTGATTGGGGACCATTTAAGCCATACTTGAGAGAAGAGGATGAGCTTGATTCGAGGACGACTCAAATGCAAGAATGGGAGGATGATGAGGACATCAGCACCATCAATACATCCACACCTACACAAGTACAAATTCATGGTCCTATTGCTCGTGCCTGTGCATGCCATCACAATTATCTGGTAAGTTCATTCTTAAACTCTTGTGCATCACATTTAGACAATGGAGACATGTGCACTCTTGTTTTGGTTAGAAATGGTGGAGACGATCAGAAGGACAGGGGATTGGCGCAGGCTGGATTCGGACTGCAAAACTGACCCAATTTGTGCGGATCACCACAGCTTCATACGGACTCCAATTGGGACGTTCTAATACTTGTTGGAGAGCTAATGAAGTGTACTTTCCAAAGGATCCGATCCCACATGCAAACCACATCAGGCTCGCCCGCAACAGTCAATTTCCTCTAGACTGTTTCTGCCCATAGGAGCTGCAACACCTAATTTTAGCACCTATTCTTAGTGCATGTTCAGTCAATAAGGGATCTCATGCAATCATGCAGTGGTCATTGTTTCTCTTCTTTTTTAGTGAGTCAAGAGCACCTCCCACCCCTGCTCTAGTCGCCCACTCCTTTGAACGGTCTAGATGGAGCTTCTACTTGAGCCTCGTCACCTAGGAGTACCATAGGGTGTGTCCAAAATGATTTCTAAGGCTGTGGTACGTTCGGCGCAAACCATACACCTATCTTGCGTCAAGATTAGCAATATCTCCAAACGAAATAAATCAAGCATCCACTTGAGCCTCGTCACCTAGGAGTACCATTAGGTGCGTCCAAAATGATTTTTGAGCCTATGGTACGTTCAGCGCAAACCTTATACCTATCTTGCGTTAAGATTAGCACTATATCAAATGAACTGAATCAAGCTTCCACTTGAGCATCGTCACCTAGGAGTACTATCGGGTGCGTCCAAAACAATTTCTGAGCCTACAGTATGTTTAGCACAAACCCACACCTATCTTGAACCGACACCAGCACTATCTCCAAATGGACCAAAAAGAGATTCCACATGACCCACGTCACCTTGGAGTTCCATCGAGTGCATCCAAAATGATTTCTGATGCTGTGGTACATTCGGCACAAACCGTGCACCTATCCTACGTCAAGATTAGCGCTATATTCAAACGGACGGAATCGGGCTTCCACTTGAGCGTCGTCACCTAGGAGTACCATCGGATGCATCCAAAACGATTTCTAAGCATGTGGTGCATTTGGTGCAAACCATGCACCTATCTTGCACCAAGATTAGCAATATATCAAATGAACTGAGTCGAGCATCCACTTGAGTTTTGTCACCAAGGACTACTATCGGGTGCGTCCAAAATGATTTTCGAGCCTACATTATGTTTAGCACAAACTGTGCACCTATCTTGCACCGACACCAACAGTATCTCCAAATAGACCAAAACGAGATTCCACATGAGCCACATCACCTTGGAGTTCCATCGGGTGCATCCAAAATAATTTCTGAGGCTATGGTACGTTGGGCACAAACTGTGCACCTATCTTGCGTCAAGATTAGCACTATCTTTGAACGGACTGAATCGAGCTTCCACTTGAGCCTTGTTACCTTGGAGTACCATCATGTGCATCCAAAACCATTTCTGTGCCTGTGGTACATTCGCCGCAAACCATACACCTATCTTGTGCCAAGATTAGCGCTATGTCAAACGAACTGAGTCAAGCATCCACATGAGCTTTGTCACCTGGCAGTACTATCGGGTGCGTCCAAAACGATTTCTGAGCCTACGGTATGTTTAGCATAAACCGTGTGATGAGGACATCACCAGTTGGAAATACTTACTTAGATCAAGGGAAGGTTTGATTGCATATGGAAAGTATGGATGATTAATGAAGTTGATTGGGGACCATTTAAGCCATACTTGAGAGAAGAGGATGAGCTTGATTCGAGGACGACTCAAATGCAAGAATGGGAGGATGATGAGGACATCAGCACCATCAATACATCCACACCTACACAAGTACAAATTCATGGTCCTATTGCTCGTGCCTGTGCATGCCATCACAATTATCTGGTAAGTTCATTCTTAAACTCTTGTCCATCACATTTAGACAATGGAGACATGTGCACTCTTGTTTTGGTTAGAAATGGTGGAGACGATCAGAAGGACAGGGGATTGGCGCAGGCTAGATTCGGACTGCAAAACTGACCCAAATTGTGCGGATCACCACAGCTTCATACGGACTCCAATTGGGACGTTCTAATACTTGTTGGAGAGCTAATGAAGTGTACTTTCCAAAGGATCCAATCCCACATGCAAACCACATCAGGCTCGCCCGCAACAGTCAATTTCCTCTAGACTGTTTCTACCCACAGGAGCTGCAACACCTAATTTTAGCACCTATTCTTAGTGCATGTTCAGTCAATAAGGGATCTCATGCAATCATGCAGTGGTCATTGTTTCTCTTCTTTTTTAGTGAGTCAAGAGCACCTCCCGACCCTGCTCTAGTCGCCCACTCCTTTGAACGGTCTAGATCGAGCTTCTACTTGAGCCTCGTCACCTAGGAGTACCATCGGGTGTGTCCAAAATGATTTCTAAGGCTGTGGTACGTTCGGCGCAAACCGTACACCTATCTTACGTCAAGATTAGCACTATCTCCAAACGAAATGAATCAAGCATCCACTTGAGCCTCGTCACCTAGGAGTACCATTAGGTGCGTCCAAAATGAATTTTGAGCCTATGGTACGTTCAGTGTAAACCTTGCACCTATCTTGCGTTAAGATTAGCACTATATCAAATGAACTCAATCAAGCTTCCACTTGAGCTTCGTCACCTAGGTGTACTATTGGGTGCGTCCAAAACGATTTCTGAGCCTACAGTATGTTTAGCACAAACCCACACCTATTTTGAACTGACACCAGCACTATCTCCAAATGGACCAAAAAGAGATTCCACATGACCCACGTCACCTAGGAGTTCCATCGAGTGCATCCAAAATGATTTCTGATGCTACAGTACATTCGGCACAAACCGTGCACCTATCCTACGTCAAGATTAGCGCTATATTCAAACGGACGGAATCAGGCTTCCACTTGAGCGTCGTCACCTAGGAGTACCATCGGATGCATCCAAAACGATTTCTAAGCATGTGGTGCATTTGGTGCAAACCATGCACCTATCTTGCATCAAGATTAGCAATATATCAAATGAACTGAGTCGAGCATCCACTTGAGTTTTGTCACCAAGGAGTACTATCGGGTGCGTCCAAAATGATTTTCGAGCCTACATTATGTTTAGCACAAACTGTGCACCTATCTTGCACCGACACCAACACTATCTCCAAATGGACCAAAACGAGATTCCACATGAGCCACATCACCTTGGAGTTCCATCGGGTGCATCCAAAATGATTTCTGAGGCTATGGTACGTTGGGCACAAACTGTGCACCTATCTTGCGTCAAGATTAGCACTATCTTTGAACGGACTAAATCGAGCTTCCACTTGAGCCTTGTTATCTCGGAGTACCATCATGTGTATCCAAAACCAATTCTGTGCATGTGGTACATTCGCCGCAAACCATACACCTATCTTGCGCCAAGATTAACGCTATGTCAAACGAACTGAGTCAAGCATCCACATGAGCTTCGTCACCTGGCAGTACTATCGGGTGCGTCCAAAATGATTTCTGAGCCTACGGTATGTTTAGCACAAACCGTGTGATGAGGACATCACCAGTTTCGAATTACTTACATAGATCAAGGGAAGGTTTGATTGCATATGGAAAGTATGGATGATTAATGAAGTTGATTGGGGACCATTTAAGCCATACTTGAGAGAAGAGGATGAGCTTGATTCGAGGACGACTCAAATGCAAGAATGGGAGGATGATGAGGACATCAGCACCATCAATACATCCACACCTACACAAGTACAAATTCGTGGTCCTATTGCTCGTGCCTGTGCATGCCATCACAATTATCTGGTAAGTTCATTCTTAAACTCTTGTCCATCACATTTAGACAATGGAGACATGTGCACTCTTGTTTTGGTTAGAAATGGTGGAGACGATCAGAAGGACAGGGGATTGGCGCAGGCTCGATTCGGACTGCAAAACTGACCCAATTTGTGCGGATCACCACAGCTTCATACGGACTCCAATTGGGACGTTCTAATACTTGTTGGAGAGCTAATGAAGTGTACTTTCCAAAGGATCCGATCCCACATGCAAACCACATCAGGCTCGTCCGCAACAGTCAATTTCCTCTAGACTGTTTCTGCCCACAGGAGCTGCAACACCTAATTTTAGCACCTATTCTTAGTGCATGTTCAGTCAATAAGGGATCTCATGCAATCATGCAGTGGTCATTGTTTCTCTTCTTTTTTAGTGAGTCAAGAGCACCTCCCGACCCTGCTCTAGTCGCCCACTCCTTTGAACGGTCTAGATCAAGCTTCTACTTGAGCCTCGTCACCTAGGAGTACCATCGAGTGTGTCCAAAATGATTTCTAAGGCTGTGGTACGTTCAGCGCAAACCGTACACCTATCTTGCGTCAAGATTAGCACTATCTCCAAATGAAATGAATCAAACATCCACATGAGCCTCGTAACCTAGGAGTACCATTAGGTGCGTCCAAAATGAATTTTGAGACTATGGTACGTTCAGTGCAAACCTTGCACCTATCTTGCGTTAAGATTAGCACTATATCAAATGAACTGAATCAAGCTTCCACTTGAGCTTCGTCACCTAGGAGTACTATTGGGTGCGTCCAAAATGATTTCTGAGCCTACAGTATGTTTAGCACAAACCCACACCTATCTTGAACCGACACTAGCACTATCTCCAAATGGACCAAAAAGAGATTCCACATGACCCACGTCACCTTGGAGTTCCATCGAGTGCATCCAAAATGATTTCTGATGCTGCGGTACATTCGGCACAAACCGTGCACCTATCCTACGTCAAGATTAGCGCTATATTCAAACGGACGGAATCGGGCTTCCACTTGAGCGTCGTCACCTAGGAGTACCATCGGATGCATCCAAAACGATTTCTAAGCATGTGGTGCATTTGGTGCAAACCATGCACCTATCTTGCATCAAGATTAGCAATATATCAAATGAACTGAGTCGAGCATCCACTTGAGTTTTATCACCAAGGAGTACTATCGGGTGCGTCCAAAATGATTTTCGAGCCTACATTATGTTTAGCACAAACTGTGCACCTATCTTGCACCGACACCAACACTATCTCCAAATGGACCAAAACGAGATTCCACATGAGCCACATCACCTTGGAGTTCCATCGGGTGCATCCAAAATGATTTCTGAGGCTATGGTACGTTGGGCACAAACTGTGCACCTATCTTGCGTCAAGATTAGCACTATCTTTGAACAGACTGAATCGAGCTTCCACTTGAGCCTTGTTACCTCGGAGTACCATCATGTGCATCCAAAACCATTTCTGTGCATGTGGTACATTCGCCGCAAACCATACACCTATCTTGCGCCAAGATTAGCGCTATGTCAAACGAACTGAGTCAAGCATCCACATGAGCTTCGTCACCTGGCAGTACTATCGGGTGCGTCCAAAACGATTTCTGAGCCTACGGTATGTTTAGCACAAACCGTGTGATGAGGACATCACCAGTTTCGAATTACTTACTTAGATCAAGGGAAGGTTTGATTGCATATGGAAAGTATGGATGATTAATGAAGTTGATTGGGGACCATTTAAGCCATACTTGAGAGAAGAGGATGAGCTTGATTCGAGGACGACTCAAATGCAAGAATGGGAGGATGATGAGGACATCAGCACCATCAATACATCCACACCTACACAAGTACAAATTCGTGGTCCTATTGCTCGTGCCTGTGCATGCCATCACAATTATCTGGTAAGTTCATTCTTAAACTCTTGTCCATCACATTTAGACAATGGAGACATGTGCACTCTTGTTTTGGTTAGAAATGGTGGAGACGATCAGAAGGACAGGGGATTGGCGCAGGCTCGATTCGGACTGCAAAACTGACCCAATTTGTGCGGATCACCACAGCTTCATACGGACTCCAATTGGGACGTTCTAATACTTGTTGGAGAGCTAATGAAGTGTACTTTCCAAACGATCCGATCCCACATGCAAACCACATCAGGCTCGTCCGCAACAGTCAATTTCCTCTAGACTGTTTCTGCCCACAGGAGCTGCTACACCTAATTTTAGCACCTATTCTTAGTGCATGTTCAGTCAATAAGGGATCTCATGCAATCATGCGGTGGTCATTGTTTCTCTTCTTTTTTAGTGAGTCAAGAGCACCTCCCGACCCTGCTCTAGTCGCCCACTCCTTTGAACGGTCTAGATCAAGCTTCTACTTGAGCCTCGTCACCTAGGAGTACCATCGGGTGTGTCCAAAATGATTTCTAAGGCTGTGGTACGTTCAGCGCAAACCGTACACCTATCTTGCGTCAAGATTAGCACTATCTCCAAACGAAATGAATCAAACATCCACTTGAGCCTCGTAACCTAGGAGTACCATTAGGTGCGTCCAAAATGAATTTTGAGCCTATGGTACGTTCAGTGCAAACCTTGCACCTATCTTGCGTTAAGATTAGCACTATATCAAATGAACTGAATCAAGCTTGCACTTGAGCTTCGTCACCTAGGAGTACTATTGGGTGCGTCCAAAATGATTTCTGAGCCTACAGTATGTTTAGCACAAACCCACACCTATCTTGAACCGACACCAGCACTATCTCCAAATGGACCAAAAAGAGATTCCACATGACCCACGTCACCTTGGAGTTCCATCGAGTGCATCCAAAATGATTTCTGATGCTGCGGTACATTCGGCACAAACCGTGCACCTATCCTACGTCAAGATTAGCGCTATATTCAAACGGACGGAATCGGGCTTCCACTTGAGCGTCGTCACCTAGGAGTACCATCGGATGCATCCAAAACGATTTCTAAGCATGTGGTGCATTTGGTGCAAACCATGCACCTATCTTGCATCAAGATTAGCAATATATCAAATGAACTGAGTCGAGCATCCACTTGAGTTTTGTCACCAAGGAGTACTATCGGGTGCGTCCAAAATGATTTTCGAGCCTACATTATGTTTAGCACAAACTGTGCACCTATCTTGCACCGACACCAACACTATCTCCAAATGGACTAAAACGAGATTCCACATGAGCCACATCACCTTGGAGTTCCATCGGGTGCATCCAAAATGATTTCTGAGGCTATGGTACGTTGGGCACAAACTGTGCACCTATCTTGCGTCAAGATTAGCACTATCTTTGAACAGACTGAATCGAGCTTCCACTTGAGCCTTGTTACCTCGGAGTACCATCATGTGCATCCAAAACCATTTCTGTGCATGTGGTACATTCGCCGCAAACCATACACCTATCTTGCGCCAAGATTAGCGCTATGTCAAACGAACTGAGTCAAGCATCCACATGAGCTTCGTCACCTGGCAGTACTATCGGGTGCGTCCAAAACGATTTCTGAGCCTACGGTATGTTTAGCACAAACCGTGTGATGAGGACATCACCAGTTTCGAATTACTTACTTAGATCAAGGGAAGGTTTGATTGCATATGGAAAGTATGGATGATTAATGAAGTTGATTGGGGACCATTTAAGCCATACTTGAGAGAAGAGGATGAGCTTGATTCGAGGACGACTCAAATGCAAGAATGGGAGGATGATGAGGACATCAGCACCATCAATACATCCACACCTACACAAGTACAAATTCGTGGTCCTATTGCTCGTGCCTGTGCATGCCATCACAATTATCTGGTAAGTTCATTCTTAAACTCTTGTCCATCACATTTAAACAATGGAGACATGTGCACTCTTGTTTTGGTTAGAAATGGTGGAGACGATCAGAAGGACAGGGGATTGGCGCAGGCTGGATTCGGACTGCAAAACTGACCCAATTTGTGCGGATCACCACAGCTTCATACGGACTCCAATTGGGACGTTCTAATACTTGTTGGAGAGCTAATGAAGTGTACTTTCCAAAGGATCCGATCCCAAATGCAAACCACATCAGGCTCGTCCGCAACAGTCAATTTCCTCTAGACTGTTTCTGCCCACAGGAGCTGCAACACCTAATTTTAGCACCTATTCTTAGTGCATGTTCAGTCAATAAGGGATCTCATGCAATCATGCGGTGGTCATTGTTTCTCTTCTTTTTTAGTGAGTCAAGAGCACCTCCCGACCCTGTTCTAGTCGCCCACTCCTTTGAACGGTCTAGATCAAGCTTCTACTTGAGCCTCGTCACCTAGGAGTACCATCGGGTGTGTCCAAAATGATTTCTAAGGCTGTGGTACGTTCAGCGCAAACCGTACACCTATCTTGCGTCAAGATTAGCACTATCTCCAAACGAAATGAATCAAACATCCACTTGAGCCTCGTAACCTAGGAGTACCATTAGGTGCGTCCAAAATGAATTTTGAGCCTATGGTACGTTCAGTGCAAACCTTGCACCTATCTTGCGTTAAGATTAGCACTATATCAAATGAACTGAATCAAGCTTCCACTTGAGCTTCGTCACCTAGGAGTACTATTGGGTGCGTCCAAAATGATTTCTGAGCCTACAGTATGTTTAGCACAAACCCACACCTATCTTGAACCGACACCAGCACTATCTCCAAATGGACCAAAAAGAGATTCCACATGACCCACGTCACCTTGGAGTTCCATCGAGTGCATCCAAAATGATTTCTGATGCTGCGGTACATTCGGCACAAACCGTGCACCTATCCTACGTCAAGATTAGCGCTATATTCAAACGGACGGAATCGGGCTTCCACTTGAGCGTCGTCACTTAGGAGTACCATCGGATGCATCCAAAACGATTTCTAAGCATGTGGTGCATTTGGTGCAAACCATGCACCTATCTTGCATCAAGATTAGCAATATATCAAATGAACTGAGTCGAGCATCCACTTGAGTTTTGTCACCAAGGAGTACTATCGGGTGCGTCCAAAATGATTTTCGAGCCTACATTATGTTTAGCACAAACTGTGCACCTATCTTGCACCGACACCAACACTATCTCCAAATGGACCAAAACGAGATTCCACATGAGCCACATCACCTTGGAGTTCCATCGGGTGCATCCAAAATGATTTCTGAGGCTATGGTACGTTGGGCACAAACTGTGCACCTATCTTGCGTCAAGATTAGCACTATCTTTGAACAGACTGAATCGAGCTTCCACTTGAGCCTTGTTACCTCGGAGTACCATCATGTGCATCCAAAACCATTTCTGTGCATGTGGTACATTCGCCACAAACCATACACCTATCTTGCGCCAAGATTAGCGCTATGTCAAACGAACTGAGTCAAGCATCCACATGAGCTTCGTCACCTGGCAGTACTATCGGGTGCGTCCAAAACGATTTCTGAGCCTACGGTATGTTTAGCACAAACCGTGTGATGAGGACATCACCAGTTTCGAATTACTTACTTAGATCAAGGGAAGGTTTGATTGCATATGGAAAGTATGGATGATTAATGAAGTTGATTGGGGACCATTTAAGCCATACTTGAGAGAAGAGGATGAGCTTGATTCGAGGACGACTCAAATGCAAGAATGGGAGGATGATGAGGACATCAGCACCATCAATACATCCACACCTACACAAGTACAAATTCGTGGTCCTATTGCTCGTGCCTGTGCATTCCATCACAATTATCTGGTAAGTTCATTCTTAAACTCTTGTCCATCACATTTAAACAATGGAGACATGTGCACTCTTGTTTTGGTTAGAAATGGTGGAGACGATCAGAAGGACAGGAGATTGGCGCAGGCTCGATTCGGACTGCAAAACTGACCCAATTTGTGCGGATCACCACAGCTTCATACGGACTCCAATTGGGACGTTCTAATACTTGTTGGAGAGCTAATGAAGTGTACTTTCCAAAGGATCCGATCCCACATGCAAACCACATCAGGCTCGTCCGCAACAGTCAATTTCCTCTAGACTGTTTCTGCCCACAGGAGCTGCAACACCTAATTTTAGCACCTATTCTTAGTGCATGTTCAGTCAATAAGGGATCTCATGCAATCATGCGGTGGTCATTGTTTCTCTTCTTTTTTAGTGAGTCAAGAGCACCTCCCGACCCTGCTCTAGTCGCCCACTCCTTTGAACGGTCTAGATCAAGCTTCTACTTGAGCCTCGTCACCTAGGAGTACCATCGGGTGTGTCCAAAATGATTTCTAAGGCTGTGGTACGTTCAGCGCAAACCGTACACCTATCTTGCGTCAAGATTAGCACTATCTCCAAACGAAATGAATCAAACATCCACGTGAGCCTCGTAACCTAGGAGTACCATTAGGTGCGTCCAAAATGAATTTTGAGCCTATGGTACGTTCAGTGCAAACCTTGCACCTATCTTGCGTTAAGATTAGCACTATATCAAATGAACTGAATCAAGCTTCCACTTGAGCTTCGTCACCTAGGAGTACTATTGGGTGCGTCCAAAATGATTTCTGAGCCTACAGTATGTTTAGCACAAACCCACACCTATCTTGAACCGACACCAGCACTATCTCCAAATGGACCAAAAAGAGATTCCACATGACCCACGTCACCTTGGAGTTCCATCGAGTGCATCCAAAATGATTTCTGATGCTGCGGTACATTCGGCACAAACCGTGCACCTATCCTACGTCAAGATTAGCGCTATATTCAAACGGACGGAATCGGGCTTCCACTTGAGCGTCGTCACCTAGGAGTACCATCGGATGCATCCAAAACGATTTCTAAGCATGTGGTGCATTTGGTGCAAACCATGCACCTATCTTGCATCAAGATTAGCAATATATCAAATGAACTGAGTCGAGCATCCACTTGAGTTTTGTCACCAAGGAGTACTATCGGGTGCGTCCAAAATGATTTTCGAGCCTACATTATGTTTAGCACAAACTGTGCACCTATCTTGCACCGACACCAACACTATCTCCAAATGGACCAAAACGAGATTCCACATGAGCCACATCACCTTGGAGTTCCATCGGGTGCATCCAAAATGATTTCTGAGGCTATGGTACGTTGGGCACAAACTGTGCACCTATCTTGCGTTAAGATTAGCACTATCTTTGAACAGACTGAATCGAGCTTCCACTTGAGCCTTGTTACCTCGGAGTACCATCATGTGCATCCAAAACCATTTCTGTGCATGTGGTACATTCGCCGCAAACCATACACCTATCTTGCGCCAAGATTAGCGCTATGTCAAACGAACTGAGTCAAGCATCCACATGAGCTTCGTCACCTGGCAGTACTATCGGGTGCGTCCAAAATGATTTCTGAGCCTACGGTATGTTTAGCACAAACCGTGTGATGAGGACATCACCAGTTTCGAATTACTTACTTAGATCAAGGGAAGGTTTGATTGCATATGGAAAGTATGGATGATTAATGAAGTTGATTGGGGACCATTTAAGCCATACTTGAGAGAAGAGGATGAGCTTGATTCGAGGACGACTCAAATGCAAGAATAGGAGGATGATGAGGACATCAGCACCATCAATACATCCACTCCTACACAAGTACAAATTCGTGGTCCTATTGCTCGTGCCTGTGCATGCCATCACAATTATCTGGTAAGTTCATTCTTAAACTCTTGTCCATCACATTTAGACAATTGAGACATGTGCACTCTTGTTTTGGTTAGAAATGGTGGAGACGATCAGAAGGACAGGGGATTGGCGCAGGCTGGATTCGGACTGCAAAACTGACCCAATTTGTGCGGATCACCACAGCTTCATACGGACTCCAATTGGGACGTTCTAATACTTGTTGGAGAGCTAATGAAGTGTACTTTCCAAAGGATCCGATCCCACATGCAAACCACATCAGGCTCGCCCGCAACAGTCAATTTCCTCTAGACTATTTCTGCCCATAGGAGCTGCAACACCTAATTTTAGCACCTATTCTTAGTGCATGTTCAGTCAATAAGGGATCTCATGCAATCATGCAGTGGTCATTGTTTCTCTTCTTTTTTAGTGAGTCAAGAGCACCTCCCGGCCCAGCTCTAGTCGCCCACTCCTTTGAACGGTCTAGATCGAGCTTCTACTTGAGCCTCGTCACCTAGGAGTACCATCGGGTGTGTCCAAAATGATTTCTAAGGCTGTGGTACGTTGGGCGCAAACCGTACACCTATCTTGCGTCAAGATTAGCACTATCTCCAAACGAAATGAATCAAGCATCCACTTAAGCCTCGTCACCTAGGAGTACCATTAGGTGCGTCCAAAATGATTTTTCAGTCTATGGTACGTTCAGCGCAAACCTTACACCTATCTTGCGTTAAGATTAGCACTATATCAAATGAACTGAATCAAGCTTCCACTTGAGCTTCATCACCTAGGAGTACTATCGGGTGCGTCCAAAACAATTTCTGAGCCTACAGTATGTTTAGCACAAACCCACACCTATCTTGAACCGACACCAGCACTATCTCCAAATGGACCAAAAAGAGATTCCACATGACCCACGTCACCTTGGAGTTCCATCGAGTGCATCCAAAATGATTTCTGATGCTGTGGTACATTCGGCACAAACCGTGCACCTATCCTACGTCAAGATTAGCGCTATATTCAAACGGACGGAATCGGGCTTCCATTTGAGCGTCGTCACCTAGGAGTACCATCGGATGCATCCAAAACGATTTCTAAGTATGTGGTGCATTTGGTGCAAACCATGCACCTATCTTGCATCAAGATTAGCAATATATCAAATGAACTGAGTCGAGCATCCACTTGAGTTTTGTCACCAAGGAGTACTATCGGGTGCGTCTAAAATGATTTTCGAGCCTACATTATGTTTAGCACAAACTGTGCACCTATCATGCACTGACACCAACACTATCTCCAAATAGACCAAAACGAGATTCCACATGAGCCACATCACCTTGGAGTTCCATCGGGTGCATCCAAAATGATTTTTGAGACTATGGTACGTTGGGCACAAACTGTGCACCTATCTTGCGTCAAGATTAGCACTATCTTTGAACGGACTGAATCGAGCTTCCACTTGAGCCTTGTTACCTCGGAGTACCATCATGTGCATCCAAAACCATTTCTATGCCTGTGATACATTCGCCGCAAACCATACACTTATCCTGCGCCAAGATTAGCGCTATGTCAAATGAACTGAGTCAAGCATCCACATGAGCTTCGTCACCTGGCAGTACTATCGGGTGCGTTCAAAACGATTTCTGAGCCTACGGTATGTTTAGCATAAACCGTGTGATGAGGACATCACCAGTTTCGAAATACTTACTTAGATCAAGGGAAGGTTTGATTGCATATGGAAAGTATGGATGATTAATGAAGTTGATTGGGGACCATTTAAGCCATACTTGAGAGAAGAGGATGAGCTTGATTCGAGGACGACTCAAATGCAAGAATGGGAGGATGATGAGGACATCAGCACCATCAATACATCCACACCTACACAAGTACAAATTCGTGGTCCTATTGCTCGTGCCTGTGCATGCCATCACAATTATCTGGTAAGTTCATTCTTAAACTCTTGTCCATCACATTTAGACAATGGAGACATGTGCACTCTTGTTTTGGTTAGAAATGGTGGAGACGATCAGAAGGACAGGGGATTGGCGCAGGCTGGATTCGGACTGCAAAACTGACCCAATTTGTGCGGATCACCACAGCTTCATACGGACTCCAATTGGGACGTTCTAATACTTGTTGGAGAGCTAATGAAGTGTACTTTCCAAAGGATCCGATCCCACATGCAAACCACATCAGGCTCGCCCGCAACAGTCAATTTCCTCTAGACTATTTCTGCCCATAGTAGCTGCAACACCTAATTTTAGCACCTATTCTTAGTGCATGTTCAGTCAATAAGGGATCTCATGCAATCATGCAGTGGTCATTGTTTCTCTTCTTTTTTAGTGAGTCAAGAGCACCTCCCGGCCCAGCTCTAGTCGCCCACTCCTTTGAACGGTCTAGATCGAGCTTCTACTTGAGCCTCGTCACCTAGGAGTACCATCGAGTGTGTCCAAAATGATTTCTAAGGCTGTGGTACGTTCGGCGCAAACCGTACACCTATCTTGCGTCAAGATTAGCACTATCTCCAAACGAAATGAATCAAGCATCCACTTGAGCCTCGTCACCTAGGAGTACCATTAGGTGCGTCCAAAATGATTTTTCAGTCTATGGTACGTTCAGCGCAAACCTTACACCTATCTTGCGTTAAGATTAGCACTATATCAAATGAACTGAATTAAGCTTCCACTTGAGCTTCGTCACCTAGGAGTACTATCGGGTGCGTCCAAAACAATTTCTAAGCCTACAGTATGTTTAGCACAAACCCACACCTATCTTGAACCGACACCAGCACTATCTCCAAATGGACCAAAAAGAGATTCCACATGACCCACGTCACCTTAGAGTTCCATCGAGTGCATCCAAAATGATTTCTGATGTTGTGGTACATTCGGCACAAACCGTGCACCTATCCTACGTCAAGATTAGCGCTATATTCAAACGGACGGAATCGGGCTTCCACTTGAGCGTCGTCACCTAGGAGTACCATCGGATGCATCCAAAACGATTTCTAAGCATGTGGTGCATTTGGTGCAAACCATGCACCTATCTTGCATCAAGATTAGCAATATATCAAATGAACTGAGTCGAGCATCCACTTGAGTTTTGTCACCAAGGAGTACTATCGGGTGCGTCCAAAATGATTTTCGAGCCTACATTATGTTTAGCACAAACTGTGCACCTATCATGCACTGACACCAACACTATCTCCAAATAGACCAAAACGAGATTCCACATGAGCCACATCACCTTGGAGTTCCATCGGGTCCATCCAAAATGATTTTTGAGGCTATGGTACGTTGGGCACAAACTGTGCACCTATCTTGCGTCAAGATTAGCACTATCTTTGAACGGACTGAATCGAGCTTCCACTTAAGCCTTGTTACCTCGGAGTACCATCATGTGCATCCAAAACCATTTCTGTGCCTGTGATACATTCGCCGCAAACCATACACCTATCTTGCGCCAAGATTAGCGCTATGTCAAACGAACTGAGTCAAGCATCCACATGAGCTTCGTCACCTGGCAGTACTATCGGGTGCGTCCAAAACGATTTCTGAGCCTACGGTATGTTTAGCATAAACCGTGTGATGAGGACATCACCAGTTTCGAAATACTTACTTAGATCAAGGGAAGGTTTGATTGCATATGGAAAGTATGGATGATTAATGAAGTTGATTGGGGACCATTTAAGCCATACTTGAGAGAAGAGGATGAGCTTGATTCGAGGACGACTCAAATGCAAGAATGGGAGGATGATGAGGACATCAGCACCATCAATACATCCACACCTACACAAGTACAAATTCATGGTCCTATTGCTCGTGCCTGTGCATGCCATCACAATTATCTGGTAAGTTCATTCTTAAACTCTTGTCCATCACATTTAGACAATGGAGACATGTGCACTCTTGTTTTGGTTAGAAATGGTGGAGACGATCAGAAGGACAGGGGATTGGCGCAGGCTGGATTCGGACTGCAAAACTGACCCAATTTGTGCGGATCACCACAGCTTCATACGGACTCCAATTGGGACGTTCTAATACTTGTTGGAGAGCTAATGAAGTGTACTTTCCAAAGGATCTGATCCCACTTGCAAACCACATCAGGCTCGCCCGCAACAGTCAATTTCTTCTAGACTGTTTCTGCCCACAGGAGCTGCAACACCAAATTTTAGCACCTAATCTTAGTGCATGTTCAGTCAATAAGGGATCTCATGCAATCATGCAGTGGTCATTGTTTCTCTTCTTTTTTAGTGAGTCAAGAGCACCTCCCGACCCTGCTCTAGTCGCCCACTCCTTTGAACGGTCTAGATCGAGCTTCTACTTGAGCCTCGTCACCTAGGAGTACCATCGGGTGTGTCCAAAATGATTTCTAAGGCTGTGATACATTCGGCGCAAACCGTACACCTATCTTGCGTCAAGATTAGCACTATCTCCAAACGAAATGAATCAAGCATCCACTTGAGCCTCGCCACCTAGGAGTACCATTAGGTGCGTCCAAAATCAATTTTGAGCCTATGGTACGTTCAGTGCAAACCTTGCACCTATCTTGCATTAAGATTAGCACTATATCAAATGAACTGAATCAAGCTTCCACTTGAGCTTCGTCACCTAGGAGTACTATCGGGTGCGTCCAAAACGATTTCTGAGCCTACAGTATGTTTAGCACAAACCCACACCTATCTTGAACCGACACCAGCACTATCTCCAAATGGACCAAAAAGAGATTCCACATGACCCACGTCACCTTAGAGTTCCATCGAGTGCATCCAAAATGATTTCTGATGCTGCGGTATATTCGGCACAAACCGTGCACCTATCATACGTCAAGATTAGCGCTATATTCAAACGGACGGAATCGGGCTTCCACTTGAGCGTCGTCACCTAGGAGTACCATCGGATGCATCCAAAACGATTTCTAAGCATGTGGTGCATTTGGTGCAAACCATGCACCTATCTTGCATCAAGATTAGCAATATATCAAATGAACTGAGTCGAGCATCCACTTGAGTTTTGTCACCAAGGAGTACTATCGGGTGCGTCCAAAATGATTTTTGAGCCTACATTATGTTTAGCACAAACTGTGCTCCTATCTTGCACCGACACCAACACTATCTCCAAATGGACCAAAACGAGATTCCACATGAGCCACATCACCTTGGAGTTCCATCGGGTGCATCCAAAATGATTTCTGAGGCTATGGTACGTTGGGCACAAACTGTGCACCTATCTTGCGTCAAGATTAGCACTATCTTCGAACGGACTGAATCGAGCTTCCACTTGAGCCTAGTTACCTTGGAGTACCATCATGTGCATCCAAAACCATTTCTGTGCCTGTGGTACATTCGCCGCAAACCATACACCTATCTTGCGCCAAGATTAGCGCTATGTCAAACGAACTGAGTCAAGCATCCACATGAGCTTCGTCACCTGGCAGTACTATCGGGTGCGTCCAAAACGATTTCTGAGCCTACGGTATGTTTAGCACAAACCGTGTGATGAGGACATCACCAGTTTCGAATTACTGACTCAGATCAAGGGAAGGTTTGATTGCATATGGAAAGTATGGATGATTAATGAAGTTGATTGGGGACCATTTAAGCCATACTTGAGAGAAGAGGATGAGCTTGATTCGAGGACGACTCAAATGCAAGAATGGGAGGATGATGAGGACATCAGCACCATCAATACATCCACACCTACACAAGTACAAATTCGTGGTTCTATTGCTTGTGCCTGTGCATGCCATCACAATTATCTGGTAAGTTCATTCTTAAACTCTTGTCCATCACATTTAGACAATGGAGACATGTGCACTCTTGTTTTGGTTAGAAATGGTGGAGACGATCAGAAGGACAGGGGATTGGCGCAGGCTGGATTCGGACTGCAAAACTGACCCAATTTGTGCGGATCACCACAGCTTCATACGGACTCCAATTGGGACGTTCTAATACTTGTTGGAGAGCTAATGAAGTGTACTTTCCAAAGGATCCGATCCCACATGCAAACCACATCAGGCTCGCCCGCAACAGTCAATTTCCTCTAGACTGTTTCTGCCCATAGGAGCTGCAACACCTAATTTTAGCACCTATTCTTAGTGCATGTTCAGTCAATAAGGGATCTCATGCAATCATGCAGTGGTCATTGTTTCTCTTCTTTTTTAGTGAGTCAAGAGCACCTCCCGGCCCTGCTCTAGTCGCCCACTCCTTTGAACGGTCTAGATCGAGCTTCTACTTGAGCCTCGTCACCTAGGAGTACCATCGGGTGTGTCCAAAATGATTTCTAAGGGTGTGGTACGTTCGGCGCAAACCATACACCTATCTTGCGTCAAGATTAGCACTATCTCCAAACGAAATGAATCAAGCATCCACTTGAGCCTCGTCACCTAGGAGTACCATTAGGTGCGTCCAAAATGATTTTTGAGCCTATGGTATGTTCAGCGCAAACCTTACACCTATCTTGCGTTAAGATTAGCACTATATCAAATGAACTGAATCAAGCTTCCACTTGAGCTTCGTCACCTAGGAGTACTATCGGGTGCGTCCAAAACAATTTCTGAGCCAACAGTATGTTTAGCACAAACCCACACCTATCTTGAACCGACACCAGCACTATCTCCAAATGGACCAAAAAGAGATTCCACATGACCCACGTCACCTTGGAGTTCCATCGAGTGCATCCAAAATGATTTCTGATGCTGCGGTACATTCAGCACAAACCGTGCACCTATCCTACGTCAAGATTAGCGCTATATTCAAACGGACGGAATCGGGCTTCCACTTGAGCGTCGTCACCTAGGAGTACCATCGGATGCATCCAAAACGATTTCTAAGCATGTGGTGCATTTGGTGCAAACCATGCACCTATCTTGAATCAAGATTAGCAATATATCAAATGAACTGAGTCGAGCATCCACTTGAGTTTTGTCACCAAGGAGTACTATCGGGTGCGTCCAAAATGATTTTCGAGCCTACATTATGTTTAGCACAAACTATGCACCTATCTTGCACTGACACCAACACTATCTCCAAATGGACCAAAACGAGATTCCACATGAGCCACATCACCTTGGAGTTCCATCGGGTGCATCCAAAATGATTTCTGAGGCTATGGTACGTTGGGCACAAACTGTGCACCTATCTTGCGTCAAGATTAGCACTATCTTTGAACAGACTGAATCGAGCTTCCACTTGAGCCTTGTTAACTTGGAGTACCATCATGTGCATCCAAAACCATTTCTGTGCCTGTGGTACATTCGCCGCAAACCATACACCTATCTTGCGCCAAGATTAGCGCTATGTCAAACGAACTGAGTCAAGCATCAACATGAGCTTCGTCACCTGGCAGTACTATCGGGTGCGTCCAAAACGATTTCTGAGCCTACGGTATGTTTAGCACAAATCGTGTGATGAGGACATCACCAGTTTCGAATTACTTACTCAGATCAAGGGAAGGTTTGATTGCATATGGAAAGTATGGATGATTAATGAAGTTGATTGGGGACCATTTAAGCCATACTTGAGAGAAGAGGATGAGCTTGATTCGAGGACGACTCAAATGCAAGAATGGGAGGATGATGAGGACATCAGCACCATCAATACATCCACACCTACACAAGTACAAATTCATGGTCCTATTGCTTGTGCCTATGCATGCCATCACAATTATCTGGTAAGTTCATTCTTAAACTCTTGTCCATCACATTTAGACAATGGAGACATGTGCACTCTTGTTTTGGTTAGAAATGGTGGAGACGATCAGAAGGACAGGGGATTGGCGCAGGCTGGATTCGGACTGCAAAACTGACCCAATTTGTGCGGATCACCACAGCTTCATACGGACTCCAATTGTGACGTTCTAATACTTGTTGGAGAGCTAATGAAGTGTACTTTCCAAAGGATCCCGTCCCACATGCAAACCACATCAGGCTCGCCCACAACAGTCAATTTCCTCTAGACTGTTTCTGCCCATAGGAGCTGCAACACCTAATTTTAGCACCTATTCTTAGTGCATGTTCAGTCAATAAGGGATCTCATGCAATCATGCAGTGGTCATTGTTTCTCTTCTTTTTTAGTGAGTCCAGAGCACCTCCCGGCCCTGCTCTAGTCGCCCACTCCTTTGAATGGTCTAGATCGAGCTTCTACTTGAGCCTCGTCACCTAGGAGTACCATCGGGTGTGTCCAAAATGATTTCTAAGGCTGTGGTACGTTCGGCGCAAACCGTACACCTATCTTGCGTCAAGATTAGCACTATCTCCAAACGAAATGAATCAAGCATCCACTTGAGCCTCGTCACATAGGAGTACCATTAGGTTCGTCCAAAATGATTTTTGTGCCCGTTCAGCGCAAACCTTACACCTATCTTGCGTTAAGATTAGCACTGTATCAAATGAACTGAATCAAGCTTCCACTTGAGCTTCGTCACCTAGGAGTACTATCGGGTGCGTCCAAAACAATTTCTGAGCCTACAGTATGTTTAGCACAAACCCACACCTATCTTGAACCGACACTAGCACTATCTCCAAATGGACCAAAAAGAGATTCCACATGACCCACGTCACCTTGGAGTTCCATCGAGTGCATCCAAAATGATTTCTGATGCTGCGGTATATTCGGCACAAACCGTGCACCTATCCTACGTCAAGATTAGCGCTATATTCAAACGGACGGAATCGGGCTTCCACTTGAGCGTCGTCACCTAGGAGTACCATCGGATGCATCCAAAACGATTTCTAAGCATGTGGTGCATTTGGTGCAAACCATGCACCTATCTTGCATCAAGATTAGCAATATATCAAATGAACTGAGTCGAGCATCCACTTGAGTTTTGTCACCAAGGAGTACTATCGGGTGCGTCCAAAATGATTTTCGAGCCTACATTATGTTTAGCACAAACTGTGCACCTATCTTGCACCGACACCAACACTATCTCCAAATGGACCAAAACAAGATTCCATATGAGCCACATCACCTTGGAGTTCCATCGGGTGCATCCAAAATGATTTCTGAGGCTATGGTACGTTGGGCACAAACTGTGCACCTATCTTGCGTCAAGATTAGCACTATCTTTGAATGGACTGAATCGAGCTTCCACTTGAGCCTTGTTACCTTGGAGTACCATCATGTGCAACCAAAACCATTTCTATGCCTGTGGTACATTCGCCGCAAACCATACACCTATCTTGCGCCAAGATTAGCGCTATGTCAAACGAACTGAGTCAAGCATCCACATGAGCTTCGTCACCTGGCAGTACTATCGGGTGCGTCCAAAATGATTTCTGAGCCTACGGTATGTTTAGCACAAACCGTGTGATGAGGACATCACCAGTTTCGAATTACTTACTCAGATCAAGGGAAGGTTTGATTGCATATGGAAAGTATGGATGATTAATGAAGTTGATTGGGGACCATTTAAGCCATACTTGAGAGAAGAGGATGAGCTTGATTCGAGGACGACTCAAATGCAAGAATGGGAGGATGATGAGGACATCAGCACCATCAATACATCCACACCTACACAAGTACAAATTCGTGGTCCTATTGCTTGTGCCTGTGCATAACATCACAATTATCTGGTAAGTTCATTCTTGAACTCTTGTCCATCACATTTAGACAATGGAGACATGTGCACTCTTGTTTTGGTTAGAAATGGTGGAGACGATCAGAAGGACAGGGGATTGGCGCAGGCTGGATTCGGACTGCAAAACTGACCCAATTTGTGCGGATCACCACAGCTTCATACGGACTCCAATTGGGACGTTCTAATACTTGTTGGAGAGCTAATGAAGTGTACTTTCCAAAGGATCCGATCCCACATGCAAACCACATCAGGCTCGCCCGCAACAGTCAATTTCCTCTAGACTGTTTCTGCCCATAGGAGCTGCAACACCTAATTTTAGCACCTATTCTTAGTGCATGTTCAGTCAATAAGGGATCTCATGCAATCATGCAGTGGTCATTGTTTCTCTTCTTTTTTAGTGAGTCAAGAGCACCTCCCGGCCCTGCTCTAGTCGCCCACTCCTTTGAACGGTCTAGATCGAGCTTCTACTTGAGCCTTATCACCTAGGAGTACCATCGGGTGTGTCCAAAATGATTTCTAAGGCTGTGGTATGTTCGGCGCAAACCGTACACCTATCTTGCGTCAAGATTAGCACTATCTCCAAACAAAATGAATCAAGCATCCACTTGAGCCTCGTCACCTAGGAGTACCATTAGGTGCGTCCAAAATGATTTTTGAGCCTATGGTACGTTCAGCGCAAACCTTACACCTATCTTGCGTTAAGATTAGCACTATATCAAATGAACTGAATCAAGCTTCCACTTGAGCTTCGTCACCTAGGAGTACTATCGGGTGCGTCCAAAACAATTTCTGAGCCTACAGTATGTTTAGCACAAACCCACACCTATCTTGAACCGACACCAGCACTATCTCCAAATGGACCAAAAAGAGATTCCACATGACCCATGTCACCTTGGAGTTCCATCGAGTGCATCTAAAATGATTTATGATGCTGCGGTACATTCAGCACAAACCGTGCACCTATCCTACGTCAAGATTAGCGCTATATTCAAACGGACGGAATCGGGCTTCCACTTGAGCGTCGTCACCTAGGAGTACCATCGGATGCATCCAAAACGATTTCTAAGCATGTGGTGCATTTGGTGCAAACCATGTACCTATCTTGCATCAAGATTAGCAATATATCAAATGAACTGAGTCGAGCATCCACTTGAGTTTTGTCACCAAGGAGTACTATCGGGTGCGTCCAAAATGATTTTTGAGCCTACATTATGTTTAGCACAAACTGTGCACCTATCTTGCACCGACACCAACACTATCTCCAAATGGACCAAAACGAGATTCCACATGAGCCACATCACCTTGGAGTTCCATCGGGTGCATCCAAAATAATTTCTGAGGCTATGGTACGTTGGGCACAAACTGTGCACCTATCTTGCGTCAAGATTAGCACTATCTTTGAACGGACTGAATCGAGCTTCCACTTGAGCCTTGTTACCTTGGAGTACCATCATGTGCATCCAAAACCATTTCTGTGCCTATGGTACATTCGCCGCAAACCATACACCTATCTTGCGCCAAGATTAGCGCTATGTCAAACGAACTGAGTCAAGCATCCACATGAGCTTCGTCACCTGGCAGTACTATCGGGTGCGTCCAAAACGATTTCTGAGCCTACGGTATATTTAGCACAAACCGTGTGATGAGGACATCACCAGTTTCGAATTACTTACTCAGATCAAGGGAAGGTTTGATTGCATATGGAAAGTATGGATGATTAATGAAGTTGATTGGGGACCATTTAAGCCATACTTGAGAGAAGAGGATGAGCTTGATTCGAGGACGACTCAAATGCAAGAATGGGAGGATGATGAGGACATCAGCACCATCAATACATCCACACCTACACAAGTACAAATTCGTGGTTCTATTGCTTGTGCCTATGCATGCCATCACAATTATCTGGTAAGTTCATTCTTAAACTCTTGTCCATCACATTTAGACAATGGAGACATGTGCACTCTTGTTTTGGTTAGAAATGGTGGAGACGATCAGAAGGACAGGGGATTGGCGCAGGCTGGATTCGGACTGCAAAACTGACCCAATTTGTGCGGATCACCACAGCTTCATACAGACTCCATTTGGGACGTTCTAATACTTGTTGGAGAGCTAATGAAGTGTACTTTCCAAAGGATCCGATCCCACATGCAAACCACATCAGGCTCGCCCGCAACAGTCAATTTCCTCTAGACTGTTTCTGCCCATAGGAGCTGCAACACCTAATTTTAGCACCTATTCTTAGTGCATGTTCAGTCAATAAGGGATCTCATGCAATCATGCAGTGGTCATTGTTTCTCTTCTTTTTTAGTGAGTCAAGAGCACCTCCCGGCCCTGCTCTAGTCGCCCACTCCTTTGAACGGTCTAGATCGAGCTTCTACTTGAGCCTCGTCACCTAGGAGTACCATCGGGCATGTCCAAAATGATTTCTAAGGCTGTGGTACGTTCGGCGCAAACCATACACCTATCTTGCGTCAAGATTAGCACTATCTTCAAACGAAATGAATCAAGCATCCACTTGAGCCTCGTCACCTAGGAGTACCATTAGGTGCGTCCAAAATGATTTTTGAGCCTATGGTATGTTCAGCGCAAACCTTACACCTATCTTGCGTTAAGATTAGCACTATATCAAATGAACTGAATCAAGCTTCCACTTGAGCTTCGTCACCTAGGAGTACTATCGGGTGCGTCCAAAACAATTTCTGAGCCAACAGTATGTTTAGCACAAACCCACACCTATCTTGAACCGACACCAGCACTATCTCCAAATGGACCAAAAAGAGATTCCACATGACCCACGTCACCTTGGAGTTCCATCGAGTGCATCCAAAATGATCTCTGATGCTGCGGTACATTCAGCACAAACCGTGCACCTATCCTACGTCAAGATTAGCGCTATATTCAAACGGACGGAATCGGGCTTCCACTTGAGCGTCGTCACCTAGGAGTACCATCGGATGCATCCAAAACGATTTCTAAGCATGTGGTGCATTTGGTGCAAACCATGCACCTATCTTGAATCAAGATTAGCAATATATCAAATGAACTGAGTCGAGCATCCACTTGAGTTTTGTCACCAAGGAGTACTATCGGGTGCGTCCAAAATGATTTTCGAGCCTACATTATGTTTAGCACAAACTATGCACCTATCTTGCACTGACACCAACACTATCTCCAAATGGACCAAAACGAGATTCCACATGAGCCACATCACCTTGGAGTTCCATCGGGTGCATCCAAAATGATTTCTGAGGCTATGGTACGTTGGGCACAAACTGTGCACCTATCTTGCGTCAAGATTAGCACTATCTTCGAACAGACTGAATCGAGCTTCCACTTGAGCCTTGTTACCTTGGAGTACCATCATGTGCATCCAAAACCATTTCTGTGCCTGTGGTACATTCGCCGCAAACCATACACCTATCTTGCGCCAAGATTAGCGCTATGTCAAACGAACTGAGTCAAGCATCAACATGAGCTTCGTCACCTGGCAGTACTATCGGGTGCGTCCAAAACGATTTCTGAGCCTAAGGTATGTTTAGCACAAATCGTGTGATGAGGACATCACCAGTTTCGAATTACTTACTCAGATCAAGGGAAGGTTTGATTGCATATGGAAAGTATGGATGATTAATGAAGTTGATTGGGGACCATTTAAGCCATACTTGAGAGAAGAGGATGAGCTTGATTCGAGGACGACTCAAATGCAAGAATGGGAGGATGATGAGGACATCAGCACCATCAATACATCCACACCTACACAAGTACAAATTCATGGTCCTATTGCTTGTGCCTGTGCATGCCATCACAATTATCTGGTAAGTTCATTCTTAAACTCTTGTCCATCACATTTAGACAATGGAGACATGTGCACTCTTGTTTTGGTTAGAAATGGTGGAGACGATCAGAAGGACAGGGGATTGGCGCAGGCTGGATTCGGACTGCAAAACTGACCCAATTTGTGCGGATCACCACAGCTTCATACGGACTCCAATTGTGACGTTCTAATACTTGTTGGAGAGCTAATGAAGTGTACTTTCCAAAGGATCCCGTCCCACATGCAAACCGCATCAGGCTCGCCCGCAACAGTCAATTTCCTCTAGACTGTTTCTGCCCATAGGAGCTGCAACACCTAATTTTAGCACCTATTCTTAGTGCATGTTCAGTCAATAAGGGATCTCATGCAATCATGCAGTGGTCATTGTTTCTCTTCTTTTTTAGTGAGTCAAGAACACCTCCCGGCCCTGCTCTAGTCGCCCACTCCTTTGAACGGTCTAGATCGAGCTTCTACTTGAGCCTCGTCACCTAGGAGTACCATCGGGTGTGTCCAAAATGATTTCTAAGGCTGTGGTACGTTCGGCGCAAACCGTACACCTATCTTGCGTCAAGATTAGCACTATCTCCAAACGAAATGAATCAAGCATCCACTTGAGCCTCGTCACCTAGGAGTACCATTAGGTTCGTCCAAAATGATTTTTGTGCCCGTTCAGCGCAAACCTTACACCTATCTTGCGTTAAGATTAGCACTGTATCAAATGAACTGAATCAAGCTTCCACTTGAGCTTCGTCACCTAGGAGTACTATCGGGTGCGTCCAAAACAATTTTTGAGCCTACAGTATGTTTAGCACAAACCCACACCTATCTTGAACCGACACCAGCACTATCTCCAAATGGACCAAAAAGAGATTCCACATGACCCACGTCACCTTGGAGTTCCATCGAGTGCATCCAAAATGATTTCTGATGCTGCGGTACATTCGGCACAAACCGTGCACCTATCCTACGTCAAGATTAGCGCTATATTCAAACGGACGGAATCGGGCTTCCACTTGAGCGTCGTCACCTAGGAGTACCATCGGATGCATCCAAAACGATTTCTAAGCATGTGGTGCATTTGGTGCAAACCATGCACCTATCTTGCATCAAGATTAGCAATATATCAAATGAACTGAGTCGAGCATCCACTTGAGTTTTGTCACCAAGGAGTACTATCGGGTGCGTCCAAAATGATTTTCGAGCCTACATTATGTTTAGCACAAACTGTGCACCTATCTTGCACCGACACCAACACTATATCCAAATAGACCAAAACGAGATTCCACATGAGCCACATCACCTTGGAGTTCCATCGGGTGCATCCAAAATGATTTCTGAGGCTATGGTACGTTGGGCACAAACTGTGCACCTATCTTGCGTCAAGATTAGCACTATCTTTGAACGGACTAAATCGAGCTTCCACTTGAGCCTTGTTACCTTGGAGTACCATCATGTGCATCCAAAACCATTTCTGTGCCTGTGGTACATTCGCCGCAAACCATACACCTATCTTGCGCCAAGATTAGCGCTATGTCAAACGAACTGAGTCAAGCATCCACATGAGCTTCGTCACCTGGCAGTACTATCGGGTGCGTCCAAAACGATTTCTGAGCCTACGGTATGTTTAGCACAAACCGTGTGATGAGGACATCACCAGTTTCGAATTACTTACTCAGATCAAGGGAAGGTTTGATTGCATATGGAAAGTATGGATGATTAATGAAGTTGATTGGGGACCATTTAAGCCATACTTGAGAGAAGAGGATGAGCTTGATTCGAGGACGACTCAAATGCAAGAATGGGAGGATGATGTGGACATCAGCACCATCAATACGTCCACACCTACACAAGTACAAATTCGTGGTCCTATTGCTTGTGCCTATGCATGCCATCACAATTATCTGGTAAGTTCATTCTTAAACTCTTGTCCATCACATTTAGACAATGGAGACATGTGCACTCTTGTTTTGGTTAGAAATGGTGGAGACGATCAGAAGGACAGGGGATTGGCGCAGGCTGGATTCGGACTGCAAAACTGACCCAATTTGTGCGGATCACCACAGCTTCATACGGACTCCAATTAGGACGTTCTAATACTTGTTGGAGAGCTAATGAAGTGTACTTTCCAAAGGATCCGATCCCACATGCAAACCACATCAGGCTCGCCCGCAACAGTCAATTTCCTCTAGACTGTTTCTGCCCATAGGAGCTGCAACACCTAATTTTAGCACCTATTCTTAGTGCATGTTCAGTCAATAAGGGATCTCATGCAATCATGCAGTGGTCATTGTTTCTCTTCTTTTTTAGTGAGTCAAGAGCACCTCCCGGCCCTGCTCTAGTCGCCCACTCCTTTGAACGGTCTAGATCGAGCTTCTACTTGAGCCTTATCACCTAGGAGTACCATCGGGTGTGTCCAAAATAATTTCTAAGGCTATGGTATGTTCGGCGCAAACCGTACACCTATCTTGCGTCAAGATTAGCACTATCTCCAAACGAAATGAATCAAGCATCCACTTGAGCCTCGTCACCTAGGAGTACCATTAGGTGCGTCCAAAATGATTTTTGAGCCCGTTCAGCGCAAACCTTACACCTATCTTGCATTAAGATTAGCACTATATCAAATGAACTGAATCAAGCTTCCACTTGAGCTTCGTCACCTAGGAGTACTATCGGGTGCGTCCAAAACAATTTCTGAGCCTACAGTATGTTTAGCACAAACCCACACCTATCTTGAACTGACACCAGCACTATCTCCAAATGGACCAAAAAGAGATTCCACATGACCCACGTCACCTTGGAGTTCCATCGAGTGCATCCAAAATGATTTCTGATTTTGCGGTACATTCGGCACAAACCATGCACCTATCCTACGTCAAGATTAGCGCTATATTCAAACGGATAGAATCGGGCTTCCACTTGAGCGTCGTCACCTAGGAGTACCATCGGATGCATCCAAAACGATTTCTAAGCATGTGGTGCATTTGGTGCAAACCATGCACCTATCTTGCATCAAGATTAGCAATATATCAAATGAACTGAGTCAAGCATCCACTTGAGTTTTGTCACCAAGGAGTACTATCGGGTGCGTCCAAAATGATTTTCGAGCCTACATTATGTTTAGCACAAACTGTGCACCTATCTTGCACCGACACCAACACTATCTCCAAATGGACCAAAACAAGATTCCATATGAGCCACATCACCTTGGAGTTCCATCGGGTGCATCCAAAATGATTTCTGAGGCTATGGTACGTTGGGCACAAACTGTGCACCTATCTTGCGTCAAGATTAGCACTATCTTTGAATGGACTGAATCGAGCTTCCACTTGAGCCTTGTTACCTTGGAGTACCATCATGTGCATCCAAAACCATTTCTATGCCTGTGGTACATTCGCCGCAAACCATACACCTATCTTGCGCCAAGATTAGCGCTATGTCAAACGAACTGAGTCAAGCATCCACATGAGCTTCATCACCTGGCAGTACTATCGGGTGCGTCCAAAACGATTTCTGAGCCTACGGTATGTTTAGCACAAACCGTGTGATGAGGACATCACCAGTTTCGAATTACTTACTCAGATCAAGGGAAGGTTTGATTGCATATGGAAAGTATGGATGATTAATGAAGTTGATTGGGGACCATTTAAGCCATACTTGAGAGAAGAGGATGAGCTTGATTCGAGGACGACTCAAATGCAAGAATGGGAGGATGATGAGGACATCAGCACCATCAATACATCCACACCTACACAAGTACAAATTTGTGGTCCTATTGCTTGTGCCTGTGCATGCCATCACAATTATCTGGTAAGTTCATTCTTGAACTCTTGTCCATCACATTTAGACAATGGAGACATGTGCACTCTTGTTTTGGTTAGAAATGGTGGAGACGATCAGAAGGACAGGGGATTGGCGCAGGCTGGATTCGGACTGCAAAACTGACCCAATTTGTGCGGATCACCACAGCTTCATACGGACTCCAATTGGGACGTTCTAATACTTGTTGGAGAGCTAATGAAGTGTACTTTCCAAAGGATCCGATCCCACATGCAAACCACATCAGGCTCGCCCGCAACAGTCAATTTCCTCTATACTGTTTCTGCCCATAGGAGCTGCAACACCTAATTATAGCACCTATTCTTAGTGCATGTTCAGTCAATAAGGGATCTCATGCAATCATGCAGTGGTCATTGTTTCTCTTCTTTTTTAGTGAGTCAAGAGCACCTCCCGGCCCTGCTCTAGTCGCCCACTCCTTTGAACGGTCTAGATCGAGCTTCTACTTGAGCCCTGTCACCTAGGAGTACCATCGGGTGTGTCCAAAATAATTTCTAAGGCTGTGGTACGTTCAGCGCAAACCGTACACCTATCTTGCGTCAAGATTAGCACTATCTCCAAACAAAATGAATCAAGCATCCACTTGAGCCTCGTCACCTAGGAGTACCATTAGGTGCATCCAAAATAATTTTTAAGCCTATGGTACGTTCAGCGCAAACCTTACACCTATCTTGCGTTAAGATTAGCACTATATCAAATGAACTGAATCAAGCTTCCACTTGAGCTTCGTCACCTAGGAGTACTATCGGGTGTGTCCAAAACAATTTCTGAGCCTACAGTATGTTTAGCACAAACCCACACCTATCTTGAACCGACACTAGCACTATCTCCAAATGGACCAAAAAGAGATTCCACATGACCCACGTCACCTTGGAGTTCCATCGAGTGCATCCAAAATGATTTCTGATGCTGTGGTACATTCAGCACAAACCGTGCACCTATCCTACGTCAAGATTAGCGCTATATTCAAACGGACGGAATCGGGCTTCCACTTGAGCGTCGTCACCTAGGAGTACCATCGGATGCATCCAAAACGATTTCTAAGCATGTGGTGCATTTGGTGCAAACCATGCAACTATCTTGCATCAAGATTAGCAATATATCAAATGAACTGAGTCGAGCATCCACTTGAGTTTTGTCACCAAGGAGTACTATCGGGTGTGTCCAAAATGATTTTCGAGCCTACATTATGTTTAGCACAAACTGTGCACCTATCTTGCACCGACACCAACACTATCTCCAAATGGACCAAAACGAGATTCCACATGAGCCACATCACCTTGGAGTTCCATCGGGTGCATCCAAAATGATTTCTGAGGCTATGGTACGTTGGGCACAAACTGTGCACCTATCTTGCATCAAGATTAGCACTATCTTTGAACGGACTGAATCGAGCTTCCACTTGAGCCTTGTTACCTTGGAGTACCATCATGTGCATCCAAAACCATTTCTGTGCCTGTGGTACATTCGCCGCAAACCATACACCTATCTTGCGCCAAGATTAGCGCTATGTCAAACGAACTGAGTCAAGCATCCACATGAGCTTCGTCACCTGGCAGTACTATCGGGTGCGTCCAAAACGATTTCTGAGCCTACGGTATGTTTAGCACAAACCGTGTGATGAGGACATCACCAGTTTCGAAATACTTACTTAGATCAAGGGAAGGTTTGATTGCATATGGAAAGTATGGATGATTAATGAAGTTGATTGGGGACCATTTAAGCCATACTTGAGAGAAGAGGATGAGCTTGATTCGAGGACGACTCAAATGCAAGAATGGGAGGATGATGAGGACATCAGCACCATCAATACATCCACACCTACACAAGTACAAATTCGTCGTCCTATTGCTCGTGCGTGTAAATGCCATCACAATTATCTGGTAAGTTCATTCTTAAACTCTTGTCCATCACATTTAGACAATGGAGACATGTGCACTCTTGTTTTGGTTAGCAATGGTGGAGACGATCAGAAGGACAGGGGATTGGCGCAGGCTGGATTCGGACTGCAAAACTGATCCAATTTGTGTGGATCACCACAGCTTCATACGGACTCCAATTGGGACGTTCTAATACTTGTTGGAGAGCTAATGAAGTGTACTTTCCAAAGGATCCGATCCCACATGCAAACCACATCAGGCTCGCCCGCAACAGTCAATTTCCTCTAGACTGTTTCTGCCCACAGGAGCTGCAACACCTAATTTTAGCACCTATTCTTAGTGCATGTTCAGTAAATAAGGGATCTCATGCAATCATGCAGTGGTCATTGTTTCTCTTCTTTTTTAGTGAGTCAAGAACACCTCCCGGCCCTGCTCTAGTCGCCCACTCCTTTGAACGGTCTAGATCGAGCTTCTACTTGAGCCTCGTCACCTAGGAGTACCATCGGGTGTGTCCAAAATGATTTCTAAGGCTGTGGTACGTTCGGCGCAAACCGTACACCTATCTTGCGTCAAGATTAGCACTATCTCCAAACGAAATGAATCAAGCATCCACTTGAGCCTCATCACCTAGGAGTACCATTAGGTTCGTCCAAAATGATTTTTGTGCCCGTTCAGCGCAAACCTTACACCTATCTTGCGTTAAGATTAGCACTGTATCAAATGAACTGAATCAAGCTTCCACTTGAGCTTCGTCACCTAGGAGTACTATCGGGTGCGTCCAAAACAATTTCTGAGCCTACAGTATGTTTAGCACAAACCCACACCTATCTTGAACCGACACCAGCACTATCTCCAAATGGACCAAAAAGAGATTCCACATGACCCACGTCACCTTGGAGTTCCTTCGAGTGCGTCCAAAATGATTTCTGATGCTGCGGTACATTCAGCACAAACCGTGCACCTATCCTATGTCAAGATTAGCGCTATATTCAAACGGACGGAATCGGGCTTCCACTTGAGCGTCGTCACCTAGGAGTACCATCGGATGCATCCAAAACGATTTCTAAGCATGTGGTGCATTTGGTGCAAACCATGCACCTATCTTGCACCGACACCAACACTATCTCCAAATGGACCAAAACGAGATTCCACATGAGCCACATCACCTTGGAGTTCCATCAGGTGCATCCAAAATGATTTCTGAGGCTATGGTACGTTGGGCACAAACTGTGCACCTATCTTGCGTCAAGATTAGCACTATCTTTGAACGGACTGAATCGAGCTTCCACTTGAGCCTTGTTACCTTGGAGTACCATCATGTGCATCCAAAACTATTTCTGTGCCTGTGGTACATTCGTCGCAAACCATACACCTATCTTGCGCCAAGATTAGCGCTATGTCAAACGAACTGAGTCAAGCATCCACATGAGCTTCGTCACCTGGCAGTACTATCGGGTGCGTCCAAAACGATTTCTGAGCCTACGGTATGTTTAGCACAAACCGTGTGATGAGGACATCACCAGTTTCGAATTACTTACTCAGATCAAGGGAAGGTTTGATTGCATATGGAAAGTATGGATGATTAATGAAGTTGATTGGGGACCATTTAAGCCATACTTGAGAGAAGAGGATGAGCTTGATTCGAGGACGACTCAAATGCAAGAATGGGAGGATGATGAGGACATCAGCACCATCAATACATCCACACCTACACAAGTACAAATTCGTGGTCCTATTGCTTGTGCCTATGCATGCCATCACAATTATCTGGTAAGTTCATTCTTAAACTCTTGTCCATCACATTTAGACAATGGAGACATGTGCACTCTTGTTTTGGTTAGAAATGGTGGAGACGATCAGAAGGACAGGGGATTGGCGCAGGCTGGATTCGGACTGCAAAACTGACCCAATTTGTGCGGATCACCACAGCTTCATACGGACTCCAATTAGGACGTTCTAATACTTGTTGGAGAGCTAATGAAGTGTACTTTCCAAAGGATCCGATCCCACATGCAAACCACATCAGGCTCGCCCGCAACAGTCAATTTCCTCTAGACTGTTTCTGCCCATAGGAGCTGCAACACCTAATTTTAGCACCTATTCTTAGTGCATGTTCAGTCAATAAGGGATCTCATGCAATCATGCAGTGGTCATTGTTTCTCTTCTTTTTTAGTGAGTCAAGAGCACCTCCCGGCCCTGCTCTAGTCGCCCACTCCTTTGAATGGTCTAGATCGAGCTTCTACTTGAGCCTCGTCACCTAGGAGTACCATCGGGTGTCTCCAAAATGATTTCTAAGGCTGTGGTACGTTCGGCGCAAACCGTACACCTATCTTGCGTCAAGATTAGCACTATCTCCAAACGAAATGAATCAAGCATCCACTTGAGCCTCGTCACCTAGGAGTACCATTAGATTCGTCCAAAATGATTTTTGAGCCCGTTCAGCGCAAACCTTACACCTATCTTGCGTTAAGATTAGCACTATATCAAATGAACTGAATCAAGCTTTCACTTGAGCTTCGTCACCTAGGAGTACTATCGGGTGCGTCCAAAACAATTTCTGAGCCTACAGTATGTTTAGCACAAACCCACACCTATCTTGAACCGACACCAGCACTATCTCCAAATGGACCAAAAAGAGATTCCACATGACCCACGTCACCTTGGAGTTCCATCGAGTGCATCCAAAATGATTTCTGATGCTGCGGTACATTCGGCACAAACCGTGCACCTATCCTACGTCAAGATTAGCGCTATATTCAAACGGACGGAATCGGGCTTCCACTTGAGCGCCGTCACCTAGGAGTACCATCGGATGCATCCAAAACGATTTCTAAGCATGTGGTGCATTTGGTGCAAACCATGCACCTATCTTGCATCAAGATTAGCAATATATCAAATGAACTGAGTCGAGCATCCACTTGAGTTTTGTCACCAAGGAGTACTATCGGGTGCGTCCAAAATGATTTTCGAGCCTACATTATGTTTAGCACAAACTGTGCACCTATCTTGCACCGACACCAACACTATCTCCAAATGGACCAAAACGAGATTCCACATGAGCCACATCACCTTGGAGTTCCATCGGGTGCATCCAAAATGATTTCTGAGGCTATGGTACGTTGGGCACAAACTATGCACCTATCTTGCATCAAGATTAGCACTATCTTTGAACGGACTGAATCGAGCTTCCACTTGAGCCTTGTTACCTTGGAGTACCATCATGTGCATCCAAAACCATTTCTGTGCCTGTGGTACATTCGCCGCAAACCATACACCTATCTTGCGCCAAGATTAGCGCTATGTCAAACGAACTGAGTCAAGCATCCACATGAGCTTCGTCACCTGGCAGTACTATCGGGTGCGTCCAAAACGATTTCTGAGCCTACGGTATGTTTAGCACAAACCGTGTGATGAGGACATCACCAGTTTCGAATTACTTACTCAGATCAAGGGAAGGTTTGATTGCATATGGAAAGTATGGATGATTAATGAAGTTGATTGGGGACCATTTAAGCCATACTTGAGAGAAGAGGATGAGCTTGATTCGAGGACAACTCAAATGCAAGAATGGGAGGATGATGAGGACATCAGCACCATCAATACATCCACACCTACACAAGTACAAATTCATGGTCCTATTGCTTGTGCCTGTGCATGCCATCACAATTATCTGGTAAGTTCATTCTTAAACTCTTGTCCATCACATTTAGACAATGGAGACATGTGCACTCTAGTTTTGGTTAGAAATGGTGGAGACGATCAGAAGGACAGGGGATTGGCGCAGGCTGGATTCGGACTGCAAAACTGACCCAATTTATGCGGATCACCACAGCTTCATACGGACTCCAATTGGGACGTTCTAATACTTGTTGGAGAGCTAATGAAGTGTACTTTCCAAAGGATCCGATCCCACATGCAAACCACATCAGGCTCGCCCGCAACAGTCAATTTCCTCTAGACTGTTTCTGCCCGGAGCTGCAACACCTAATTTTAGCACCTATTCTTAGTGCATGTTCAGTCAATAAGGGATCTCATGCAATCATGCAGTGGTCATTGTTTCTCTTCTTTTTTAGTGAGTCAAGAGCACCTCCCGGCCCTGCTCTAGTCGCCCACTCCTTTGAATGGTCTAGATCGAGCTTCTACTTGAGCCTCGTCACCTAGGAGTACCATCGGGTGTGTCCAAAATGATTTCTAAGGCTGTGGTACGTTCGGCGCAAACCGTACACCTATCTTGCGTCAAGATTAGCACTATCTCCAAACGAAATGAATCAAGCATCCACTTGAGCCTCGTCACCTAGGAGTACCATTAGATTCGTCCAAAATGATTTTTGAGCCCGTTCAGCGCAAACCTTACACCTATCTTGCGTTAAGATTAGCACTATATCAAATGAACTGAATCAAGCTTCCACTTGAGCTTCGTCACCTAGGAGTACTATCGGGTGCGTCCAAAACAATTTCTGAGCCTACAGTATGTTTAGCACAAACCCACACCTATCTTGAACCAACACCAGCACTATCTCCAAATGGACCAAAAAGAGATTCCACATGACCCACGTCACCTTGGAGTTCCATCGAGTGCATCCAAAATGATTTATGATGCTGCAGTACATTCGGCACAAACCGTGCACCTATCCTACGTCAAGATTAGCGCTATATTCAAACGGACGGAATCGGGCTTCCACTTGAGCGTCGTCACCTAGGAGTACCATCGGATGCATCCAAAACGATTTCTAAGCATGTGGTGCATTTGGTGCAAACCATGCACCTATCTTGCATCAAGATTAGCAATATATCAAATGAACTGAGTCGAGCATCCACTTGAGTTTTGTCACCAAGGAGTACTATCGGGTGCATCCAAAATGATTTTCGAGCCTACATTATGTTTAGCACAAACTGTGCACCTATCTTGCACCGACACCAACACTATCTCCAAATGGACCAAAACGAGATTCCACATGAGCCACATCACCTTGGAGTTCCATCGGGTGCATCCAAAATGAATTCTGAGGCTATGGTACGTTGGGCACAAACTATGCACCTATCTTGCGTCAAGATTAGCACTATCTTTGAACAGACTGAATCGAGCTTCCACTTGAGCCTTGTTACCTTGGAGTACCATCATGTGCATCCAAAACCATTTATGTGCCTGTGGTACATTCGCCGCAAACCATACACCTATCTTGCGCCAAGATTAGCGCTATGTCAAACGAACTGAGTCAAGCATCCACATGAGCTTCGTCACCTGGTAGTACTATCGGGTGCGTCCAAAACGATTTCCGAGCCTACGGTATGTTTAGCACAAACCGTGTGATGAGGACATCACCAGTTTCGAATTGCTTACTCAGATCAAGAGAAGGTTTGATTGCATATGGAAAGTATGGATGATTAATGAAGTTGATTGGGGACCATTTAAGCCATACTTGAGAGAAGAGGATGAGCTTGATTTGAGGACGACTCAAATGCAAGAATGGGAGGATGATGAGGACATCAGCACCATCAATACATCCACACCTACACAAGTACAAATTCGTGGTCCTATTGCTTGTGCCTGTGCATGCATCACAATTATCTGGTAAGTTCATTCTTAAACTCTTGTCCATCACATTTAGACAATGGAGACATGTGCACTCTTGTTTTGGTTAGAAATGGTGGAGACGATCAGAAGGACAGGGGATAGGTGCAGGCTGGATTCGGACTGCAAAACTGACTCAATTTATGCGGATCACCACAGCTCATACGGACTCCAATTGGGACGTTCTAATACTTGTTGGAGAGCTAATGAAGTGTACTTTCCAAAGGATCCGATCCCACATGCAAACCACATCAGGCTCGCCCGCAACAGTCAATTTCCTCTAGACTGTTTCTGCCCATAGGAGCTGCAACACCTAATTTTAGCACCTATTCTTAGTGCATGTTCAGTCAATATGGGATCTCATGCAATCATGCAGTGGTCATTGTTTCTCTTCTTTTTTAGTGAGTCAAGAGCACCTCCCGGCCCTGCTCTAGTCGCCCACTCCTTTGAACAGTCTAGATCGAGCTTCTACTTGAGCCTCGTCACCTAGGAGTACCATCGGGTGTGTCCAAAATGATTTCTAAGGCTGTGGTACGTTCGGCGCAAACCGTACACCTATCTTGCGTCAAGATTAGCACTATCTCCAAACGAAATAAATCAAGCATCCACTTGAGCCTCGTCACCTAGGAGTACCATTAGGTGCGTCCAAAATGATTTTTGAGCCCGTTCAGTGCAAACCTTGCACCTATCTTGCGTTAAGATTAGCACTATATTAAATAAACTGAATCAAGCTTCCACTTGAGCTTCGTCACCTAGGAGTACTATCGGGTGCGTCCAAAACAATTTCTGAGCCTACAGTATGTTTAGCACAAACCCACACCTATCTTGAACTGACACCAGCACTATCTCCAAATGGACCAAAAAGAGATTCCACATGACCCACGTCACCTTGGAGTTCCATCGAGTGCATCCAAAATGATTTATGATGCTGCGGTACATTCGGCACAAACCGTGCACCTATCCTACGTCAAGATTAGCGCTATATTCAAACGGACGGAATCGGGCTTCCACTTGAGCGTCGTCACCTAGGAGTACCATCGGATGCATCCAAAACGATTTCTAAGCATGTGGTGCATTTGGTGCAAACCATGCACCTATCTTGCATCAAGATTAGCAATATATCAAATGAACTGAGTCGAGCATCCACTTGAGTTTTGTCACCAAGGAGTACTATCGGGTGCGTCCAAAATGATTTTCGAGCCTACATTATGTTTAGCACAAACTGTGCACCTATCTTGCACTGACACCAACACTATCTCCAAATGGACCAAAACGAGATTCCACATGAGCCACATCACCTTGGAGTTCCATCGGGTGCATCCAAAATAATTTCTGAGGCTATGGTACGTTGGGCACAAACTGTGCACCTATCTTGCATCAAGATTAGCACTATCTTTGAACGGACTGAATCGAGCTTCCACTTGAGCCTTGTTACCTTGGAGTACCATCATGTGCATCCAAAACCATTTCTGTGCCTGTGGTACATTCGCCGCAAACCATACAACTATCTTGCGCCAAGATTAGCGCTATGTCAAACGAACTGAGTCAAGCATCCACATGAGCTTCGTCACCTGGCAGTACTATCGGGTGCGTCCAAAACGATTTCTGAGCCTACGGTATGTTTAGCACAAACCGTGTGATGAGGACATCACCAGTTTCGAATTACTTACTCAGATCAAGGGAAGGTTTGATTGCATATGGAAAGTATGGATGATTAATGAAGTTGATTGGGGACCATTTAAGCCATACTTGAGAGAAGAGGATGAGCTTGATTCGAGGACGACTCAAATGCAGGAATGGGAGGATGATGAGGACATCAGCACCATCAATACATCCACACCTACACAAGTACAAATTCGTGGTCCTATTGCTTGTGCCTGTGCATGCCATCACAATTATCTAGTAAGTTCATTCTTAAACTCTTGTCCATCACATTTAGACAATGGAGACATGTGCACTCTTGTTTTGGTTAGAAATGGTGGAGACGATCAGAAGGACAGGGGATTGGCGCAGGCTGGATTCGGACTGCAAAACTGACCCAATTTATGCGGATCACCACAGCTTCATACGGACTCCAATTGGGACGTTCTAATACTTGTTGGAGAGCTAATGAAGTGTACTTTCCAAAGGATCCGATCCCACATGCAAACCACATCAGGCTCGCCCGCAACAGTCAATTTCCTCTAGACTGTTTCTGCCCATAGGAGCTGCAACACCTAATTTTAGCACCTATTCTTAGTGCATGTTCAGTCAATAAGGGATCTCATGCAATCATGCAGTGGTCATTGTTTCTCTTCTTTTTTAGTGAGACAAGAGCACCTCCCGGCCCTGCTCTAGTCGCCCACTCCTTTGAACGGTCTAGATCGAGCTTCTACTTGAGTCTCGTCACCTAGGAGTACCATCGGGTGTGTCCAAAATGATTTCTAAGGCTGTGGTACGTTCGGCGCAAACCGTACACCTATCTTGCGTCAAGATTAGCACTATCTCCAAACGAAATAAATCAAGCATCCACTTGAGCCTCGTCACCTAGGAGTACCATTAGGTGCGTCCAAAATGATTTTTGAGCCCGTTCAGTGCAAACCTTGCACCTATCTTGCGTTAAGATTAGCACTATATCAAATGAACTGAATCAAGCTTCCACTTGAGCTTCGTCACCTAGGAGTACTATTGGGTGTGTCCAAAACAATTTCTGAGCCTACAGTATGTTTAGCACAAACCCACACCTATCTTGAACTGACACCAGCACTATCTCCAAATGGACCAAAAAGAGATTCCACATGACCCACGTCACCTTGGAGTTCCATCGAGTGCATCCAAAATGATTTATGATGCTGCGGTACATTCGGCACAAACCGTGCACCTATCCTACGTCAAGATTAGCGCTATATTCAAACGGATGGAATCGGGCTTCCACTTGAGCGTCGTCACCTAGGAGTACCATCGGATGCATCCAAAACGATTTCTAAGCATGTGGTGCATTTGGTGCAAACCATGCACCTATCTTGCATCAAGATTAGCAATATATCAAATGAACTGAGTCGAGCATCCACTTGAGTTTTGTCACCAAGGAGTACTATCGGGTGCGTCCAAAATGATTTTCGTGCCTACATTATGTTTAGCACAAACTGTGCACCTATCTTGCACCGACACCAACACTATCTCCAAATGGACCAAAACGAGATTCCACATGAGCCACATCACCTTGGAGTTCCATCGGGTGCATCCAAAATGATTTCTGAGGCTATGGTACGTTGGGCACAAACTGTGCACCTATCTTGCGTCAAGATTAGCACTATCTTTGAACGGACTGAATCGAGCTTCCACTTGAGCCTTGTTGCCTTGGAGTACCATCATGTGCATCCAAAACCATTTCTGTGCCTGTGGTACATTCGCCGCAAACCATACACCTATCTTGCGCCAAGATTAGTGCTATGTCAAACGAACTGAGTCAAGCATCCACATGAGCTTCGTCACCTGGCAGTACTATCGGGTGCGTCCAAAACGATTTCTGAGCCTACGGTATGTTTAGCACAAACCGTGTGATGAGGACATCACCAGTTTCGAATTACTTACTCAGATCAAGGGAAGGTTTGATTGCATATGGAAAGTATGGATGATTAATGAAGTTGATTGGGGACCATTTAAGCCATACTTGAGAGAAGAGGATGAGCTTGATTCGAGGACGACTCAAATGCAAGAATGGGAGGATGATGAGGACATCAGCACCATCAATACATCCACACCATGCACCTATCTTGCATCAAGATTAGCAATATATCAAATGAACTGGGTCGAGCATCCACTTGAGTTTTGTCACCAAGGAGTACTATCGGGTGCGTCCAAAATGATTTTCGAGCCTACATTATGTTTAGCACAAACTGTGCACCTATCTTGCACCGACACCAACACTATCTCCAAATGGACCAAAATGAGATTCCACATGAGCCACATCACCTTGGAGTTCCATCGGGTGCATCCAAAATGATTTCTGAGGCTATGGTACGTTAGGCACAAACTGTGCACCTATCTTGCGTCAAGATTAGCACTATCTTTGAACGGACTGAATCGAGCTTCCACTTGAGCCTTGTTACCTTGGAGTACCATCATGTGCATCCAAAACCATTTCTGTGCCTGTGGTACATTCGCCGCAAACCATACACCTATCTTGCGCCAAGATTAGCGCTATGTCAAACGAACTGAGTCAAGCATCCACATGAGCTTCGTCACCTGGCAGTACTATCGGGTGCGTCCAAAATGATTTCTAAGCCTACGGTATGTTTAGCACTAACCGTGTGATGAAGACATCACCAGTTTCGAATTACTTACTTAGATCAAGGGAAGGTTTGATTGCATATGGAAAGTATGGATGATTAATGAAGTTGATTGGGGACCATTTAATCCATACTTGAGAGAAGAGGATGAGCTTGATTCGAGGATGACTCAAATGCAAGAATGGGAGGATGATGAGGACATCAGCACCATCAATACATCCACACCTACACAAGTACAAATTCGTGGTCCTATTGCTCGTGCCTGTGCATGCCATCACAATTATTTGGTAAGTTCATTCTTAAACTCTTGTCCATCACATTTAGACAATGGAGACATGTGCACTCTTGTTTTGGTTAGAAATGGTGGAGACGATCAGAAGGACAGGGGATTGGCGCAGGCTGGATTCGGACTGCAAAACTGACCCAATTTGTGCGGATCACCACAGCTTCATACGGACTCCAATTGGGACGTTCTAATACTTGTTGGAGAGCTAATGAAGTGTACTTTCCAAAGGATCCGATCCCACATGCAAACCACATCAGGCTCGCCCGCAACAGTCAATTTCCTCTAGACTGTTTCTGCCCACAGGTGTTGCAACACCTAATTTTAGCACCTATTCTTAGTGCATGTTCAGTCAATAAGGGATCTCATGCAATCATGCAGTGGTCATTGTTTCTCTTCTTTTTTAGTGAGTCAAGAGCACCTCCCGGCCCTGCTCTAGTCGCCCACTCCTTTGAACGGTCTAGATCGAGCTTCTACTTGAGCCTCGTCACCTAGGAGTACCATCGGGTGTGTCCAAAATGATTTCTAAGGCTATGGTACGTTCGGCGCAAACCGTACACCTATCTTGCGTCAAGATTAGCACTATCTCCAAACGAAATGAATCAAGCATCTACTTGAGCCTCGTCACCTAGGAGTACCATTAGGTGCGTCCAAAATGATTTTTGAGCCTATGGTACGTTTAGTGCAAACCTTGCACCTATCTTGTGTTAAGATTAGCACTATATCAAATGAACTGAATCAAGCTTTCACTTGAGCTTCGTCACCTAGGAGTACTATTGGGTGCGTCCAAAACGATTTCTGAGCCTACAGTATGTTTAGCACAAACCCACACCTATCTTGAACCAACAACAGCACTATCTCCAAATGGACCAAAAAGAGATTCCACATGACCCACGTCACCTTGGAGTTCCATCGAGTGCATCCAAAATGATTTCTGATGCTGCTGTACATTCGGCACAAACAGTGCACCTATCCTACGTCAAGATTAGCGCTATATTCAAACAGACGGAATCGGGCTTCCACTTGAGCGTCGTCACCTAGGAGTACCATCGGATGCATCCAAAACGATTTCTAAGCATGTGGTGCATTTGGTGCAAACCATGCACCTATCTTGCATCAAGATTAGCAATATATCAAATGAACTGAGTTTAGCATCCACTTGAGTTTTGTCACCAAGGAGTACTATCGGGTGCGTCCAAAATGATTTTCGAGCCTACATTATGTTTAGCACAAACTGTGCACCTATCTTGCACCGACACCAACACTATCTCCAAATAGACCAAAACGAGATTCCACATGAGCCACATCACCTTGGAGTTCCATCGGGTGCATCCAAAATGATTTCTGAGGCTATGGTACGTCGGGCACAAACTGTGCACCTATCTTGCGTCAAGATTAGCACTATCTTTGAACGAACTGAATCGAGCTTCCACTTGAGCCATGTTACCTCGGAGTACCATCATGTGCATCCAAAACCATTTCTGTGCCTGTGGTACATTCGCCGCAAACCATACACCTATCTTGCGCCAAGATTAGCGCTATGTCAAACGAACTGAGTCAAGCATCCACATGAGCTTCGTCACCTGGCAGAACTATCGGGTGCGTCCAAAACGATTTCTGAGCCTACGGTATGTTTAGCACAAACCGTGTGATGAGGACATCACCAGTTTCAAATTACTTACTTAGATCAAGGGAAGGTTTGATTGCATATGGAAAGTATGGATGATTAATGAAGTTGATTGGGGACCATTTAAGCCATACTTGAGAGAAGAGGATGAGCTTGATTCGAGGACGACTCAAATGCAAGAATGGGAAGATGATGAGGACATCAGCACCATCAATACATCCACACCTACACAAGTACAAATTCGTGGTCCTATTGCTCGTGCCTGTGCATGCCATCACAATTATCTGGTAAGTTCATTCTTAAACTCTTGTCCATCACATTTAGACAATGGAGACATGTGCACTCTTGTTTTGGTTAGAAATGGTGGAGACGATCAGAAGGACAGGGGATTGGCGCAGGCTGGATTCGGACTGCAAAACTGACCCAATTTGTGCGGATCACCACAGCTTCATACGGACTCCAATTGGGACGTTCTAATACTTGTTGGAGAGCTAATGAAGTGTACTTTCCAAAGGATCCGATCCCACATGCAAACCACATCAGGCTCGCCCGCAACAGTCAATTTCCTCTAGACTGTTTCTGCCCACAGGAGCTGCAACACCTAATTTTAGCACCTATTCTTAGTGCATGTTCAGTCAATAAGGGATCTCATGCAATCATGCAGTGGTCATTGTTTCTCTTCTTTTTTAGTGAGTCAAGAGCACCTCCCGACCCTGCTCTAGTCGCCCACTCCTTTGAACGGTCTAGATCGAGCTTCAACTTGAGCCTCGTCACCTAGGAGTACCATCGGGTGTGTCCAAAATGATTTCTAAGGCTGTGGTACGTTCGGCGCAAACCGTACACCTATCTTGCGTCAAGATTAGCACTATCTTCAAACGAAATGAATCAAGCATCCACTTGAACCTCGTCACCTAGGAGTACCATTAGGTGCGTCCAAAATAATTTTTGAGCCTATGGTACGTTCATCGCAAACCTTGCACCTATCTTGCGTTAAGATTAGCACTATATCAAATGAACTGAATCAAGCTTCCACTTGAGCTTCGTCACCTAGGAGTACTATCGGGTGCGTCCAAAACAATTTCTGAGCCTACAGTATGTTTAGCACAAACCAACACCTATCTTGAACCGACACCAACACTATCTCCAAATGGACCAAAAAGAGATTCCACATGACCCACGTCACCTTGGAGTTCCATCGAGTGCATCCAAAATGATTTCTAATGCTGCGGTACATTCGGCACAAACCGTGCACCTATCCTACGTCAAGATTAGCGCTATATTCAAACGGACAGAATCGGGCTTCCACTTGAGCATTGTCACCTAGGAGTACCATCGGATGCATCCAAAACGATTTCTAAGCATGTGGTGCATTTGGTGCAAACCATGCACCTATCTTGCATCAAGATTAGCAATATATCAAATGAACTGAGTCGAGCATCCACTTGAGTTTTGTCACCAAGGAGTACTATCGGGTGCGTCCAAAATGATTTTCGAGCCTACATTATGTTTAGCACAAACTGTGCACCTATCTTGCACCGACACCAACACTATCTCCAAATGGACCAAAACGAGATTCCACATGAGCCACATCACCTTGGAGTTCCATTGGGTGCATCCAAAATGATTTCTGAGGCTATGGTACGTTGGGCACAAACTGTGCACCTATCTTGTGTCAAGATTAGCACTATCTTTGAACGGACTGAATCGAGCTTCCACTTGAGCCTTGTTACCTTGGAGTACCATCATGTGCATCCAAAACCATTTCTGTGCCTGTGGTACATTCGCCGCAAACCATACACCTATCTTGCGCCAAGATTAGCGCTATGTCAAATGAACTGAGTCAAGCATCCACATGAGCTTCGTCACCTGGCAGTACTATCGGGTGCGTCCAAAACGATTTCTGAGCCTACGGTATGTTTAGCACAAACCGTGTGATGAAGACATCACCAGTTTCGAATTACTTACTTAGATCAAGGGAAGGTTTGATTGCATATGGAAAGTATGGATGATTAATGAAGTTGATTGGGGACCATTTAATCCATACTTGAGAGAAGAGGATGAGCTTGATTCGAGGACGACTCAAATGCAAGAATGGGAGGATGATGAGGACATCAGCACCATCAATACATCCACACCTACACAAGTACAAATTCGTGGCCCTATTGCTCGTGCCTGTGCATGCCGTCACAATTATCTGGTAAGTTCATTCTTAAACTCTTGTCCATCACATTTAGACAATGGAGACATGTGCACTCTTGTTTTGGTTAGAAATGGTGGAGACGATCAGAAGGACAGGGGATTGGCGCAGGCTGGATTCGGACTGCAAAACTGACCCAATTTGTGCGGATCACCACAGCTTCATACGGACTCCAATTGGGACGTTCTAATACTTGTTGGAGAGCTAATGAAGTGTACTTTCCAAAGGATCCGATCCCACATAAAAACCATATCAGGCTCGCCCGCAACAGTCAATTTCCTCTAGACTGTTTCTACCCACAGGAGCTGCAACACCTAATTTTAGCACCTATTCTTAGTGCATGTTCTGTCAATAAGGGATCTCATGTAATCATGCAGTAGTCATTGTTTCTCTTCTTTTTTAGTGAGTCAAGAGCACCTCCCGGCCCTGCTCTAGTCGCCCACTCCTTTGAACGGTCTAGATCGAGCTTCTACTTGAGCCTCGTCACCTAGTAGTACCATCAGGTGTGTCTAAAATGATTTCTAAGGCTGTGGTACGTTCGGCGCAAACCGTACACCTATCTTGCGTCAAGATTAGCACTATCTCCAAACGAAATGAATCAAGCATCCACTTGAGCCTCGTCACCTAGGAGTACCATTAGGTGCGTCCAAAATGATTTTAGAGCCTATGGTACGTTCAGCACAAACCTTACACCTATCTTGCGTTAAGATTAGCACTATATCAAATGAACTGAATCAAGCTTCCACTTGAGCTTCGTCACCTAGGAGTACTATCGGGTGCGTCCAAAACAATTTCTGAGCCTACAGTATGTTTAGCACAAACCCACACCTATCTTGAACCGACACCAGCACTATCTCCAGATGGACCAAAAAGAGATTCCACATGACCCACGTCACCTTGGAGTTCCATCGAGTGCATCCAAAATGATTTCTGATGCTGCGGTACATTCGGCACAAACCGTGCACCTATCCTACGTCAAGATTAGCGCTATATTCAAACGGATGGAATCGGGCTTCCACTTGAGCGTCGTCACCTAGGAGTGCCATCGGATGCATCCAAAACGATTTCTAAGCATGTGGTGCATTTGGTGCAAACCATGCACCTATCTTGCATCAAGATTAGCAATATATCAAATGAACTGAGTCGAGCATGCACTTGAGTTTTGTCACCAAGGAGTACTATCGGGTGCGTCCAAAATGATTTTCGAGCCTACATTATGTTTAGCACAAATTGTGCACCTATCTTGCACCGACACCAACACTATCTCCAAATGGTCCAAAACGAGATTCCACATGAGCCACATCACCTTGGAGTTCCATCGGGTGCATCCAAAATGATTTCTGAGGCTATGGTACGTTGGACACAAACTGTGCACCTATCTCGCGTCAAGATTAGCACTATCTTTGAACGGACTGAATCGAGCTTCCACTTGAGCCTTGTTACCTTGGAGTACCATCATGTGCATCCAGAACCATTTCTGTGCCTGTGGTACATTCGCCACAAACCATACACCTATCTTGCGCCAAGATTAGCGCTATGTCAAACGAACTGAGTCAAGCATCCACATGAGCTTCGTCACCTGGCAGTACTATCGGGTGCGTCCAAAATGATTTCTGAGCCTACGATATGTTTAACACAAACCGTGTGATGAGGACATCACCAGTTTCGAAATACTTACTTAGATCAAGGGAAGGTTTGATTGCATATGGAAAGTATGGATGATTAATGAAGTTGATTGGGGACCATTTAAGCCATACTTGAGAGAAGAGGATGAGCTTGATTCGAGGACGACTCAAATGCAAGAATGGGAGGATGATGAGGACATCAGCACCATCAATACATCCACACCTACACAAGTACAAATTCGTGGTCCTATTGCTCGTGCCTGTGTATGCCATCACAATTATCTGGTAAGTTCATTCTTAAACTCTTGTCCGTCACATTTAGACAATGGAGACATGTGCACTCTTGTTTTGGTTAGAAATGGTGGAGACGATCAGAAGGACAGGGGATTGGCGCAGGCTGGATTCGGACTACAAAACTGACCCAATTTGTGTGGATCACCACAGCTTCATACGGACTCCAATTGGAACGTTCTAATACTTGTTGGAGAGCTAATGAAGTGTACTTTCCAAAGGATCCGATCCCACATGCAAACCCCATCAGGCTCGCCCGCAACAGTCAATTTCCTCTAGACTGTTTCTGCCCATAGGAGCTGCAACACCTAATTTTAGCACCTATTCTTAGTGCATGTTCAGTCAATAAGGGATCTCATGCAATCATGCAGTGGTCATTGTTTCTCTTCTTTTTTAGTGAGTCAAGAGCACCTCCCGGCCCTGCTCTAGTCGCCCACTCCTTTGAACGGTCTAGATCGAGCTTCTACTTGAGCCTCGTCACCTAGGAGTACCATCGGGTGTGTCCAAAATGATTTCTAAGGCTGTGGTACGTTCGGCGCAAACCGTACACCTATCTTGCATCAAGATTAGCACTATCTCCAAACGAAATGAATCAAGCATCCACTTGAGCCTCGTCACCTAGGAGTACCATTAGATGCGTCCAAAATGATTTTTGAGCCTATGGTACGTTCAGCGCAAACCTTACACCTATCTTGCGTTAAGATTAGCACTATATCAAATGAACTGAATCAAGCTTCCACTTGAGCTTCGTCACCTAGGAGTACTATCGGGTGCGTCCAAAACAATTTCTGAGCCTACAGTATGTTTAGCACAAACCCACACCTATCTTGAACCGACACCAGCACTATCTCCAAATAGACCAAAAAGAGATTCCACATGACCCACGTCACCTTGGAGTTCCATCGAGTGCATCCAAAATGATTTCTGATGCTGCGGTACATTCGGCACAAACCGTGCACCTATCCTACGTCAAGATTAGCGCTATATTCAAACGGACGGAATCGGGCTTCCACTTGAGCGTCGTCACCTAGGAGTTCCATCGGATGCATCCAAAATGATTTCTAAGCATGTGGTGCATTTGGTGCAAACCATGCACCTATCTTGCATCAAGATTAGCAATATATCAAATGAACTGAGTCGAGCATCCACTTGAGTTTTGTCACCAAGGAGTACTATCGGGTGCGTCCAAAATGATTTTCGAGCCTACATTATGTTTAGCACAAACTGTGCACCTATCTTGCACCGACACCAACACTATCTCCAAATGGACCAAAACGAGATTCCACATGAGCCACATCACCTTGGAGTTCCATCGGGTGCATCCAAAATGATTTCTGAGGCTATGGTATGTTGGGCACAAACTGTGCACCTATCTTGCGTCAAGATTAGCACTATCTTTGAACGGACTGAATCGAGCTTCCACTTGAGCCTTGTTACCTCGGAGTACCATCATGTGCATCCAAAACCATTTCTGTGCCTGTGGTACATTCGCCGCAAACCAAACACCTATCTTGCGCCAAGATTAGCGCTATGTCAAACGAACTGAGTCAAGCATCCACATGAGCTTCGTCACCTGGCAGTACTATCGGGTGCGTCCAAAACGATTTCTGAGCCTACGGTATGTTTAGCACAAACCGTGTGATGAGGACATCACCAGTTTCGAATTACTTACTTAGATCAAGGGAAGGTTTGATTGCATATGGAAAGTATGGATGATTAATGAAGTTGATTGGGGACCATTTAAGCCATACTTGAGAGAAGAGGATGAGCTTGATTCGAGGACGACTCAAATGCAAGAATGGGAGGATGATGAGGACATCAGCACCATCAATACATCCACACCTACACAAGTACAAATTCGTGGTCCTATTGCTCGTGCCTGTGCATGCCATCACAATTATCTGGTAAGTTCATTCTTAAACTCTTGTCCATCACATTTAGACAATGGAGACATGTGCACTCTTGTTTTGGTTAGAAATGGTGGAGACGATCAGAAGGACAGGGGATTGGCGCAGGCTGGATTCGGACTGCAAAACTGACCCAATTTGTGCGGATCACCACAGCTTCATACGGACTCCAATTGGGACGTTCTAATACTTGTTGGAGAGCTAATGAAGTGTACTTTCCAAAGGATCCGATCCCACATGCAAACCACATCAGGCTCGCCCACAATAGTCAATTTCCTCTAGACTGTTTCTGCCCATAGGAGCTGCAACATCTAATTTTAGCACCTATTCCTAGTGCATGTTCAGTCAATAAGGGATCTCATGCAATCATGCAGTGGTCATTGTTTCTCTTCTTTTTTAGTGAGTCAAGAGCACCTCCCGGCCCTGCTCTAGTCGCCCACTCCTTTGAACGGTCTAGATCGAGCTTCTACTTGAGCCTCGTCAGCTAGGAGTACCATCAGGTGTGTCCAAAATGATTTCTAAGGCTGTGGTACGTTCGGCGCAAACCGTACACCTATCTTGCGTCAGGATTAGCACTATCTCCAAACAAAATGAATCAAGCATCCACTTGAGCCTCGTCACCTAGGAGTACCATTAGGTGCGTCCAAAATAATTTTTGAGCCTATGGTACGTTCAGCGCAAACCTTACACCTATCTTGCGTTAAGATTAGCACTATATCAAATGAACTGAATCAAGCTTCCACATGAGCTTCGTCACCTAGGAGTACTATCGGGTGCGTCCAAAACAATTGCTGAGCCTACAGTATGTTTAGCACAAACCCACACCTATCTTGAACCGACACCAGCACTATCTCCAAATAGACCAAAAAGAGATTCCACATGACCCACGTCACCTTGGAGTTCCATCGAGTGCATCCAAAATGATTTCTGATGCTGCGGTACATTCGGCACAAACCGTGCACCTATCCTACGTCAAGATTAGCGCTATATTCAAACGGACGGAATCGGGCTTCCACTTGAGCGTCATCACCTAGGAGTACCATCGGATGCATCCAAAACGATTTCTAAGCATGTGGTGCATTTGGTGCAAACCATGCACCTATCTTGCATCAAGATTAGCAATATATCAAATGAACTGAGTCGAGCATCCACTTGAGTTTTGTCACCAAGGAGTACTATCGGGTGCGTCCAAAATGATTTTCGAGCCTACATTATGTTTAGCACAAACTGTGCACCTATCTTGCACCGACACCAACACTATCTCCAAATGGACCAAAACGAGATTCCACATGAGCCACATCACCTTGGAGTTCCATCGGGTGCATCCAAAATGATTTCTGAGGCTATGGTACGTTGGGCACAAACTGTGCACCTATCTTGCGTCAAGATTAGCACTATCTTTGAACGGACTGAATCGAGCTTCCACTTGAGCCTTGTTACCTTGGAGTACCATCATGTGCATCCAAAACCATTTCTGTGCCTGTGGTACATTCGCCGCAAACCATACACCTATCTTGCGCCAAGATTAGCGCTATGTCAAACGAACCGAGTCAAGCATCCACATGAGCTTCGTCACCTGTCAGTACTATCGGGTGCGTCCAAAACGATTTCTGAGCCTACGGTATGTTTAGCACAAACCGTGTGATGAGGACATCACCAGTTTCGAAATACTTACTTAGATCAAGGGAAGATTTGATTGCATATGGAAAGTATGGATGATTAATAAAGTTGATTGGGGACCATTTAAGCCATACTTGAGAGAAGAGGATGAGCTTGATTCGAGGACGACTCAAATGCAAGAATGGGAGGATGATGAGGACATCGGCACCATCAATACATCCACACCTACACAAGTACAAATTCGTGGTCCTATTGCTCGTGCCTGTGCATGCCATCACAATTATCTGGTAAGTTCATTCTTAAACTCTTGTCCATCACATTTAGACAATGGAGACATGTGCACTCTTGTTTTGGTTAGAAATGGTGGAGACGATCAGAAGGACACGGGATTGGCGCAGGCTGGATTCGGACTGCAAAACTGACCCAATTTGTGCGGATCACCACAGCTTCATACGGACTCCAATTAGGACGTTCTAATACTTGTTGGAGAGCTAATGAAGTGTACTTTCCAAAGGATCCGATCCCACATGCAAACCACATCAGGCTCGCCCGCAACAGTCAATTTCCTCTAGACTGTTTCTGCCCATAGGAGCTGCAACACCTAATTTTAGCACCTATTCTTAGTGCATGTTCAGTCAATAAGGGATCTCATGCAATCATGCAGTGGTCATTGTTTCTCTTCTTTTTTTAGTGAGTCAAGAGCACCTCCCGGCCCTGCTCTAGTCGCCCACTCCTTTGAACGGTCTAGATCGAGCTTCTACTTGAGCCTCGTCACCTAGGAGTACCATCGGGTGTGTCCAAAATGATTTCTAAGGCTGTGGTACGTTCGGCGCAAACCGTACACCTATCTTGCGTCAAGATTAGCACTATCTCCAAACGAAATGAATCAAGCATCCACTTGAGCCTCGTCACCTAGGAGTACCATTAGGTGCGTCCAAAATGATTTTTGAGCTTATGGTACGTTCAGCGCAAACCTTACACCTATCTTGCGTTAAGATTAGCACTATATCAAATGAACTGAATCAGGCTTCCACTTGAGCTTCGTCACCTAGGAGTACTATCGGGTGCATCCAAAACAATTGCTGAGCCTACAGTATGTTTAGCACAAACCCACACCTATCTTGAACCGACACCAGCACTATCTCCAAATGGACCAAAAAGAGATTCCACATGACCGACGTCACCTTGGAGTTCCATCGAGTGCATCCAAAATGATTTCTGATGCTGCGGTACATTCGGCACAAACCGTGCACCTATCCTACGTCAAGATTAGCGCTATATTCAAACGGACAGAATCGGGCTTCCACTTGAGCGTCGTCACCTAGGAGTTCCATCGGATGCATCCAAAACGATTTCTAAGCATGTGGTGCATTTGGTGCAAACCATGCACCTATCTTACATCAAGATTAGCAATATATCAAATGAACTGAGTCGAGCATCCTCTTGAGTTTTGTCACCAAGGAGTACTATCGGGTGCGTCCAAAATGATTTTCGAGCCTACATTATGTTTAGCACAAACTGTGCACCTATCTTGCACCGACAACAACACTATCTCCAAATGGACCAAAACGAGATTCCACATGAGCCACATCACCTTGGAGTTCCATCGGGTGCATCCAAAATGATTTCTGAGGCTATGGTACGTTGGGCACAAACTGTGCACCTATCTTGCGTCAAGATTAGCACTATCTTTGAACGGACTGAATCGAGCTTCCACTTGAGCCTTGTTACCTCGGAGTACCATCATGTGCATCCAAAACCATTTCTGTGCCTGTGGTACATTCGCCGCAAACCATACACCTATCTTGCGCCAAGATTAGCGCTATGTCAAACGAACTGAGTCAAGCATCCACATGAGCTTCGTCACCTGACAGTACTATCGGGTGCGTCCAAAATGATTTCTGAGCCTACGGTATGTTTAGCACAAACCGTGTGATAAGGACATCACTAGTTTCGAAATACTTACTTATATCAAGGGAAGGTTTGATTGCATATGGAAAGTATGGATGATTAATGAAGTTGATTGGGGACCATTTAAGCCATACTTGAGAGAAGAGGATGAGCTTGATTCGAGGACGACTCAAATGCAAGAATGGGAGGATGATGAGGACATCAGCACCATCAATACATCCACACCTACACAAGTACAAATTCGTGGTCCTATTGCTCGTGCCTGTGCATGCCATCACAATTATCTGGTAAGTTCATTCTTAAACTCTTTTCCATCACATTTAGACAATGGAGACATGTGCACTCTTGTTTTGGTTAGAAATGGTGGAGACGATCAGAAGGACAGGGGATTGGCGCAGACTGGATTCGGACTGCAAAACTGACCCAATTTGTGCGGATCACCACAACTTCATACGGACTCCAATTGGGACGTTCTAATACTTGTCGGAGAGCTAATGAAGTGTACTTTCCAAAGGATCCGATCCCACATGCAAACCACATCAGGCTCGCCCGCAACAGTCAATTTCCTCTAGACTGTTTCTGCCCACAGGAGCTGCAACACCTAATTTTAGCACCTATTCTTAGTGCATGTTCAGTCAATAAGGGATCTCATGCAATCATGCAGTGGTCATTGTTTCTCTTCTTTTTTAGTGAGTCAAGAGCACCTCCCGGCTCTGCTCTAGTCGCCCACTCCTTTGAACGGTCTAGATCGAGCTTCTACTTGAGCCTCGTCACTTAGGAGTACCATCGGGTGTGTCCAAAATAATTTCTAAGGCTGTGGTACGTTCGGCGCAAACCGTACACCTATCTTGCGTCAAGATTAGCACTATCTCCAAACAAAATGAATCAAGCATCCACTTGAGCCTCGTCACCTAGGAGTACCATTAGGTGCGTCCAAAATGATTTTTCAGCCTATGGTACGTTCAGCGCAAACCTTACACCTATCTTGCGTTAAGATTAGCACTATATCAAATGAACTGAATCAAGCTTCCACTTGAGCTTCGTCACCTAGGAGTACTATCGGGTGCGTCCAAAATAATTGCTGAGCCTACAGTATGTTTAGCACAAACCCACACCTATCTTGAACCGACACCAGCACTATCTCCAAATGGACCAAAAAGAGATTCCACATGACCCACGTCACCTTGGAGTTCCATCGAGTGCATCCAAAATGATTTCTGATGCTGCGGTACATTCGGCACAAACCGTGCACCTATCCTATGTCAAGATTAGCGCTATATTCAAACGGATGGAATCGGGCTTCCACTTGAGCGTCGTCACCTAGGAGTTCCATCGGATGCATCCAAAACGATTTCTAAGCATGTGGTGCATTTGGTGCAAACCATGCACCTATCTTGCATCAAGATTAGCAATATATCAAATGAACTGAGTCGAGCATCCACTTGAGTTTTGTCACCAAGGAGTACTATCGGGTGCGTCCAAAATGATTTTCGAGCCTACATTATGTTTAGCACAAACTGTGCACCTGTCTTGCACCGACACCAACACTATCTCCAAATGGACCAAAACGAGATTCCACATGAGCCACATCACCTTGGAGTTCCATCGGGTGCATCCAAAATGATTTCTGAGGCTATGGTACGTTGGGCACAAACTGTGCACCTATCTTGCGTCAAGATTAGCACTATCTTTGAACGGACTGAATCGAGCTTCCACTTGAGCCTTGTTACCTCGGAGTACCATCATGTGCATCCAAAACCATTTTTGTGCCTGGGGTACATTCGCCGCAAACCATACACCTATCTTGCGCCAAGATTAGCGCTATGTCAAACGAACTGAGTCAAGCATCCACATGGGCTTCGTCACCTGGCAGTACTATCGGGTGCGTCCAAAACGATTTCTGAGCCTACGGTATGTTTAGCACAAACCGTGTGATGAGGACATCACCAGTTTCGAATTACTTACTTAGATCAAGGGAAGGTTTGATTGCATATGGAAAGTATGGATGATTAATGAAGTTGATTGGGGACCATTTAAGCCATACTTGAGAGAAGAGGATGAGCTTGATTCGAGGATGACTCAAATGCAAGAATGGGAGGATGATGAGGACATCAGCACCATCAATACATCCACACCTACACAAGTACAAATTCGTGGTCCTATTGCTCGTGCCTGTGCATGCCATCACAATTATCTGGTAAGTTCATTCTTAAACTCTTGTCCATCACATTTAGACAATGGAGACATGTGCACTCTTGTTTTGGTTAGAAATGGTGGAGACGATCAGAAGGACAGGGGATTGGCGTAGGCTGGATTCGGACTGCAAAACTGACCCAATTTGTGCGGATCGCCACAGCGTCATACGGACTCCAATTGGGACGTTCTAATACTTGTTGGAGAGCTAATGAAGTGTACTTTCCAAAGGATCCAATCCCACATGCAAACCACATCAGGCTCGCCCACAACAGTCAATTTCCTCTAGACTGTTTCTGCCCATAGGAGCTGCAACACCTAATTTTAGCACCTATTCTTAGTGCATGTTCAGTCAATAAGGGATCTCATGCAATCATGCAGTGGTCATTGTTTCTCTTCTTTTTTAGTGAGTCAAGAGCACCTCCCGGCCCTGCTCTAGTTGCCCACTCCTTTGAACGGTCTAGATCGAGCTTCTACTTGAGCCTCGTCACCTAGGAGTACATCAGGTGTGTCCAAAATGATTTCTAAGGCTGTGGTACATTCGGCGCAAACCGTATACCTATCTTGCGTCAAGATTAGCACTATCTCCAAACGAAATGAATCAAGCATCCACTTGAGCCTCGTCACCTAGGAGTACCATTAGGTGCGTCCAAAATGATTTTTGAGCCTATGGTACGTTCAGCGCAAACCTTACACCTATCTTGCGTTAAGATTAGCACTATATCAAATGAACTGAATCAAGCTTCCACTTGAGCTTCGTCACCTAGGAGTACTATCGGGTGCGTCCAAAACAATTTCTGAGCCTACAGTATGTTTAGCACAAACCCACACCTATCTTGAACCGACACCAGCACTATCTCCAAATGGACCAAAAAGAGATTCCACATGACCCACGTCACCTTGGAGTTCCATCGAGTGCATCCAAAATGATTTCTGATGCTGTGGTACATTCAGCACAAACCGTGCACCTATCCTACGTCAAGATTAGCGCTATATTCAAACGGATGGAATCGGGCTTCCACTTGAGCATCGTCACCTAGGAGTACCATCGGATGCATCCAAAATGATTTCTAAGCATGTGGTGCATTTGGTGCAAACCATGCACCTATCTTGCATCAAGATTAGCAATATATCAAATGAACTGAGTCGAGCATCCACTTGAGTTTTGTCACCAAGGAGTACTATCGGGTGCGTCCAAAATGATTTTCGAGCCTACATTATGTTTAGCACAAACTGTGCACCTATCTTGCACCGACACCAACACTATCTCCAAATGGACCAAAACGAGATTCCACATGAGCCACATCACCATGGAGTTCCATCGGGTGCATCCAAAATAATTTCTGAGGCTATGGTACGTTGGGCACAAACTGTGCACCTATCTTGCGTCAAGATTAGCACTATCTTTGAACGGACTGAATCGAGCTTCCACTTGAGCCTTGTTACCTCGGAGTACCATCATGTGCATCCAAAACCATTTCTGTGCCTGTGGTACATTCACCGCAAACCATACACCCATCTTGCGCCAAGATTAGCGCTATGTCAAACGAACTGAGTCAAGCATCCACACGTCACCTGGCAGTACTATCGGGTGCGTCCAAAACGATTTCTGAGCCTACGGTATGTTTAGCACAAACCGTGTGATGAGGACATCACCAGTTTCGAATTACTTACTTAGATCAAGGGAAGGTTTGATTGCATATGGAAAGTATGGATGATTAATGAAGTTGATTGGGGACCATATAAGCCATACTTGAGAGAAGAGGATGAGCTTGATTCGAGGACGACTCAAATGCAAGAATGGGAAGATGATGAGGACATCAGCACCATCAATACATCCACACCTACACAAGTACAAATTCGTGGTCCTATTGCTCGTGCCTGTGCATGCCATCACAATTATCTGGTAAGTTCATTCTTAAACTCTTGTCCATCACATTTAGACAATGGAGACATGTGCACTCTTGTTTTGGTTAGAAATGGTGGAGACGATCAGAAGGACAGGGGATTGGCGCAGGCTGGATTCGGACTGCAAAACTGACCCAATTTGTGCGGATCACCACAGCTTCATACGGACTCCAATTGGGACGTTCTAATACTTGTTGGAGAGCTAATGAAGTGTACTTTCCAAAGGATCCGATCCCACATGCAAACCACATCAGGCTCGCCCACAACAGTCAATTTCCTCTAGACTGTTTCTACCCATAAGAGCTGCAACACCTAATTTTAGCACCTATTCTTAGTGCATGTTCAGTCAATAAGGGATCTCATGCAATCATGCAGTGGTCATTGTTTCTCTTCTTTTTTAGTGAGTCAAGAGCACCTCCCGGCCCTGCTCTAGTCGCCCACTCCTTTGAACGGTCTAGATCGAGCTTCTACTTGAGCCTCGTCACCTAGGAGTACCATCGGGTGTGTCTAAAATGATTTCTAAGGCTGTGGTACGTTCGGCGCAAACCGTACACCTATCTTGCGTCAAGATTAGCACTATCTCCAAACGAAATGAATCAAGCATCCACTTGAGCCTCGTCACCTAGGAGTACCATTAGTTTCGTCCAAAATGATTTTTGAGCCTATGGTACGTTCAGTGCAAACCTTACACCTATCTTGCGTTAAGATTAGCACTATATCAAATGAACTGAATCAAGCTTCCACTTGAGCTTCGTCACCTAGGAGTACTATCGGGTGCGTCCAAAACGATTTCTGAGCCTACAATATGTTTAGCACAAACCCACACCTATCTTGAACCGACACCAGCACTATCTCCAAATGGACCAAAAAGAGATTCCACATGACCCACGTCACCTTGGAGTTCCATCGAGTGCATCCAAAATGATTTCTGATGCTGCGGTACATTCGGCACAAACCGTACACCTATCCTACGTCAAGATTAGCGCTATATTCAAACGGACGGAATCGGGCTTCCACTTGAGCGTCGTCACCTAGAAGTTCCATCGGATGCATCCAAAATGATTTCTAAGCATGTGGTGCATTTGGTGCAAACCATGCACCTATCTTGCATCAAGATTAGCAATATATCAAATGAACTGAGTCGAGCATCCACTTGAGTTTTGTCACCAAGGAGTACTATCGGGTGCGTCCAAAATGATTTTCGAGCCTACATTATGTTTAGCACAAACTGTGCACCTATCTTGCACTAACACCAACACTATCTCCAAATGGACCAAAACGAGATTCCACATGAGTCACATCACCTTGGAGTTCCATCGGGTGCATCCAAAATGATTTCTGAGGCTATGGTACATTGGGCACAAACTGTGCACCTATCTTGCGTCAAGATTAGCACTATCTTTGAACGGACTGAATCGAGCTTCCACTTGAGCCTTGTTACCTCGGAGTACCATCATGTGCATCCAAAACCATTTCTGTGCCTGTGGTACATTCGTCGCAAACCATACACCTATCTTGCGCCAAGATTAGCGCTATGTCAAACGAACTGAGTCAAGCATCCACATGGGCTTCGTCACCTGGCAGTACTATCGGGTGCGTCCAAACCGATTTCTGAGCCTACGGTATGTTTATCACAAACCGTGTGATGAGGACATCACTAGTTTCGAATTACTTACTTAGATCAAGGGAAGGTTTGATTGCATATGGAAAGTATGGATGATTAATGAAGTTGATTGGGGACCATTTAAGCCATACTTGAGAGAAGAGGATGAGCTTGATTCGAGGATGACTCAAATGCAAGAATGGGAGGATGATGAGGACATCAGCACCATCAATACATCCACACCTACACAAGTACAAATTCGTGGTCCTATTGCTCGTGCCTGTGCATGCCATCACAATTATCTGGTAAGTTCATTCTTAAACTCTTGTCCATCACATTTAGACAATGGAGACATGTGCACTCTTGTTTTGGTTAGAAATGGTGGAGACGATCAGAAGGACAGGGGATTGGCGCAGGCTGGATTCGGACTGCAAAACTGACCCAATTTGTGCGGATCACCACAGCGTCATACGGACTCCAATTGGGACGTTCTAATACTTGTTGGAGAGCTAATGAAGTGTACTTTCCAAAGGATCCCATCCCACATGCAAACCACATCAGGCTCGCCCACAACAGTCAATTTCCTCTAGACTGTTTCTGCCCATAGGAGCTGCAACACCTAATTTTAGCACCTATTCTTAGTGCATGTTCAGTCAATAAGGGATCTCATGCAATCATGCAGTGGTCATTGTTTCTCTTCCTTTTTAGTGAGTCAAGAGCACCTCCCGGCCCTGCTCTAGTCGCCCACTCCTTTGAACGGTCTAGATCGAGCTTCTACTTGAGCCTCGTCACCTAGGAGTACCATCGGGTGTGTCCAAAATGATTTCTAAGGCTGTGGTACGTTCGGCGCAAACCGTACACCTATCATGCGTCAAGATTAGCACTATCTCCAAACGAAATGAATCAAGCATCCACTTGAGCCTCGTCACCTAGGAGTACCATTAGGTGCGTCCAAAATGATTTTTGAGCCTATGGTACGTTCAGCGCAAACCTTACACCTATCTTGCGTTAAGATTAGCACTATATCAAATGAACTGAATCAAGCTTCCACTTGAGCTTCGTCACCTAGGAGTACTATCGGGTGCGTCCAAAACAATTGCTGAGCCTACAGTATGTTTAGCACAAACCCACACCTATCTTGAACCGACACCAGTACTATCTCCAAATGGACCAAAAAGAGATTCCACATGACCCACGTCACCTTGGAGTTCCATCGAGTGCATCCAAAATGATTTCTGATGCTGCGGTACATTCGGCACAAACCGTGCACCTATCCTATGTCAAGATTAGCGCTATATTCAAACGGACGGAATCGGGCTTCCACTTGAGCGTCGTCACCTAGGAGTACCATCGGATGCATCCAAAACGATTTCTAAGCATGTGGTGCATTTGGTGCAAACCATGCACCTATCTTGCATCAAGATTAGCAATATATCAAATGAACTGAGTCGAGCATCCACTTGAGTTTTGTCACCAAGGAGTACTATCGGGTGTGTCCAAAATGATTTTCGAGCCTACATTATGTTTAGCACAAACTGTGCACCTATCTTGCACCGACACCAACACTATCTCCAAATGGACCAAAACGAGATTCCACATGAGCCACATCACCTTGGAGTTCCATCGGGTGCATCCAAAATGATTTCTGAGGCTATGGTACGTTGGGCACAAACTGTGCACCTATCTTGCGTCAAGATTAGCACTATCTTTGAACGGACTGAATTGAGCTTCCACTTGAGCCTTGTTACCTCGGAGTACCATCATGTGCATCCAAAACCATTTCTGTGCCTGTGGTACATTCGCCGCAAACCATACACCTATCTTGCGCCAAGATTAGCGCTATGTCAAACGAACTGAGTCAAGCATCCACATGGGCTTCGTCACCTGGCAGTACTATCGGGTGCGTCCAAAACGATTTCTGAGCCTACGGTATGTTTAGCACAAACCGTGTGATGAGGACATCACCAGTTTCGAATTACTTACTTAGATCAAGGGAAGGTTTGATTGCATATGGAAAGTATGGATGATTAATGAAGTTGATTGGGGACCATTTAAGCCATACTTGAGAGAAGAGGATGAGCTTGATACGAGGATGACTCAAATGCAAGAATGGGAGGATGATGAGGACATCAGCACCATCAATACATCCACACCTACACAAGTACAAATTCGTGGTCCTATTGCTCGTGCCTGTGCATGCCATCACAATTATCTGGTAAGTTCATTCTTAAACTCTTGTCCATCACATTTAGACAATGGAGACATGTGCACTCTTGTTTTGGTTAGAAATGGTGGAGACGATCAGAAGGACAGGGGATTGGCGCAGGCTGGATTCGGACTGCAAAACTGACCCAATTTGTGCGGATCACCACAGCGTCATACGGACTCCAATTGGGACGTTCTAATACTTGTTGGAGAGCTAATGAAGTGTACTTTCCAAAGGATCCGACCCCACATGCAAACCACATCAGGCTCGCCCACAACAGTCAATTTCCTCTAGACTGTTTCTGCCCATAGGAGCTGCAACACCTAATTTTAGCACCTATTCTTAGTGCATGTTCAGTCAATAAGGGATCTCATGCAATCATGCAGTGGTCATTGTTTCTCTTCCTTTTTAGTGAGTCAAGAGCACCTCCCGGCCCTGCTCTAGTCGCCCACTCCTTTGAACGGTCTAGATCGAGCTTCTACTTGAGCCTCGTCACCTAGGAGTACCATCGGGTGTGTCCAAAATGATTTCTAAGGCTGTGGTACGTTCGGCGCAAACCGTACACCTATCTTGCGTCAAGATTAGCACTATCTCCAAACGAAATGAATCAAGCATCCACTTGAGCCTCGTCACCTAGGAGTACCATTAGGTGCGTCCAAAATGATTTTTGAGCCTATGGTACGTTCAGCGCAAACCTTACACCTATCTTGCGTTAAGATTAGCACTATATCAAATGAACTGAATCAAGCTTCCACTTGAGCTTCGTCACCTAGGAGTACTATCGGGTGCGTCCAAAACAATTGCTGAGCCTACAGTATGTTTAGCACAAACCCACACCTATCTTGAACCGACACCAGTACTATCTCCAAATGGACCAAAAAGAGATTCCACATGACCCACGTCACCTTGGAGTTCCATCGAGTGCATCCAAAATGATTTCTGATGCTGCGGTACATTCGGCACAAACCGTGCACCTATCCTATGTCAAGATTAGCGCTATATTCAAACGGACGGAATCGGGCTTCCACTTGAGCGTCGTCACCTAGGAGTACCATCGGATGCATCCAAAACGATTTCTAAGCATGTGGTGCATTTGGTGCAAACCATGCACCTATCTTGCATCAAGATTAGCAATATATCAAATGAACTGAGTCGAGCATCCACTTGAGTTTTGTCACCAAGGAGTACTATCGGGTGTGTCCAAAATGATTTTCGAGCCTACATTATGTTTAGCACAAACTGTGCACCTATCTTGCACCGACACCAACACTATCTCCAAATGGACCAAAACGAGATTCCACATGAGCCACATCACCTTGGAGTTCCATCGGGTGCATCCAAAATGATTTCTGAGGCTATGGTACGTTGGGCACAAACTGTGCACCTATCTTGCGTCAAGATTAGCACTATCTTTGAACGGACTGAATTGAGCTTCCACTTGAGCCTTGTTACCTCGGAGTACCATCATGTGCATCCAAAACCATTTCTGTGCCTGTGGTACATTCGCCGCAAACCATACACCTATCTTGCGCCAAGATTAGCGCTATGTCAAACGAACTGAGTCAAGCATCCACATGGGCTTCGTCACCTGGCAGTACTATCGGGTGCGTCCAAAACGATTTCTGAGCCTACGGTATGTTTAGCACAAACCGTGTGATGAGGACATCACCAGTTTCGAATTACTTACTTAGATCAAGGGAAGGTTTGATTGCATATGGAAAGTATGGATGATTAATGAAGTTGATTGGGGACCATTTAAGCCATACTTGAGAGAAGAGGATGAGCTTGATTCGAGGATGACTCAAATGCAAGAATGGGAGGATGATGAGGACATCAGCACCATCAATACATCCACACCTACACAAGTACAAATTCGTGGTCCTATTGCTCGTGCTTGTGCATGCCATCACAATTATCTGGTAAGTTCATTCTTAAACTCTTGTCCATCACATTTAGACAATGGTGACATGTGCACTCTTGTTTTGGTTAGAAATGGTGGAGACGATCAGAAGGACAGGGGATTGGCGCAGGCTGGATTCGGACTGCAAAACTGACCCAATTTGTGCGGATCATCACAGCGTCATACGGACTCCAATTGGGACGTTCTAATACTTGTTGGAGAGCTAATGAAGTGTACTTTCCAAAGGATCTGATCCCACATGCAAACCACATCAGGCTCGCCCACAACAGTCAATTTCCTCTAGACTGTTTCTGCCCATAGGAGCTGCAACACCTAATTTTAGCACCTATTCTTAGTGCATGTTCAGTCAATAAGGGATCTCATGCAATCATGCAGTGGTCATTGTTTCTCTTCTTTTTTAGTGAGTCAAGAGCACCTCCCGGCCCTGCTCTAGTCGCCCACTCCGTTGAACGGTCTAGATCGAGCTTCTACTTGAGCCTCGTCACCTAGGAGTACCATCGGGTGTGTCCAAAATGATTTCTAAGGCTATGGTACGTTCGGCGCAAACCGTACACCTATCTTGCGTCAAGATTAGCACTATCTCCAAACGAAATGAATCAAGCATCCACTTGAGCCTCGTCACCTAGGAGTACCATTAGGTGCGTCCAAAATGATTTTTGAGCCTATGGTACGTTCAGCGCAAACCTTACACCTATCTTGCATTAAGATTAGCACTATATCAAATGAACTGAATCAAGCTTCCACTTGAGTTTCGTCACCTAGGAGTACTATCGGGTGCGTCCAAAATAATTTCTGAGCCTACAGTATGTTTAGCACAAACCCACACCTATCTTGAACCGACACCAGCACTATCTCCAAATGGACCAAAAAGAGATTCCACATGACCCACGTCACCTTGGAGTTCCATCGAGTGCATCCAAAATGATTTCTGATGCTGCGGTACATTCGCCACAAACCGTGCACCTATCCTACGTCAAGATTAGCGCTATATTCAAACGGATGGAATCGGGCTTCCACTTGAGCGTCGTCACCTAGGAGTACCATCGGATGCATCCAAAACGATTTCTAAGCATGTGGTGCATTTGGTGCAAACCATGCACCTATCTTGCATCAAGATTGGCAATATATCAAATGAACTGAGTCGAGCATCCACTTGAGTTTTGTCACCAAGGAGTACTATCGGGTGCGTCCAAAATGATTTTCGAGCCTACATTATGTTTAGCACAAACTGTGTACCTATCTTGCACCGACACCAACACTATCTCCAAATGGACCAAAACGAGATTCCACATGAGCCACATCACCTTGGAGTTCCATCGGGTGCATCCAAAATGATTTCTGAGGCTATGGTACGTTGGGCACAAACTGTGCACCTATCTTGCGTCAAGATTAGCACTATCTTTGAACGGACTGAATTGAGCTTCCACTTGAGCCTTGTTACCTCGGAGTACCATCATGTGCATCCAAAACCATTTCTGTGCCTGTGGTACATTCGCCGCAAACCATACACCTATCTTGCGCCAAGATTAGCGCTATGTCAAACAAACTGAGTCAAGCATCCACATGAGCTTCGCAGTACTATCGGGTGCGTCCAAAACGATTTCTGAGCCTACGGTATGTTTAGCACAAACCGTGTGATGAGGACATCACCAGTTTCGAATTACTTACTTAGATCAAGGGAAGGTTTGATTGCATATGGAAAGTATGGATGATTAATGAAGTTGATTGGGGACCATTTAAGCCATACTTGAGAGAAGAGGATGAGCTTGATTCGAGGACGACTCAAATGCAAGAATGGGAGGATGATGAGGACATCAGCACCATCAATACATCCACACCTACACAAGTACAAATTCGTGGTCCTATTGCTCGTGCTTGTGCATGCCATCACAATTATCTGGTAAGTTCATTCTTAAACTCTTGTCCATCACATTTAGACAATGGAGACATGTGCACTCTTGTTTTGGTTAGAAATGGTGGAGACGATCAGAAGGACAGGGGATTGGCGCAGGCTGGATTCGGACTGCAAAACTGACCCAATTTGTGCGGATCATCACAGCGTCATACGGACTCCAATTGGGACGTTCTAATACTTGTTGGAGAGCTAATGAAGTGTACTTTCCAAAGGATCTGATCCCACATGCAAACCACATCAGGCTCGCCCACAACAGTCAATTTCCTCTAGACTGTTTCTGCCCATAGGAGCTGCAACACCTAATTTTAGCACCTATTCTTAGTGCATGTTCAGTCAATAAGGGATCTCATGCAATCATGCAGTGGTCATTGTTTCTCTTCTTTTTTAGTGAGTCAAGAGCACCTCCCGGCCCTGCTCTAGTCGCCCACTCCGTTGAACGGTCTAGATCGAGCTTCTACTTGAGCCTCGTCACCTAGGAGTACCATCGGGTGTGTCCAAAATGATTTCTAAGGCTATGGTACGTTCGGCGCAAACCGTACACCTATCTTGCGTCAAGATTAGCACTATCTCCAAACGAAATGAATCAAGCATCCACTTGAGCCTCGTCACCTAGGAGTACCATTAGGTGCGTCCAAAATGATTTTTGAGCCTATGGTACGTTCAGCGCAAACCTTACACCTATCTTGCATTAAGATTAGCACTATATCAAATGAACTGAATCAAGCTTCCACTTGAGTTTCGTCACCTAGGAGTACTATCGGGTGCGTCCAAAATAATTTCTGAGCCTACAGTATGTTTAGCACAAACCCACACCTATCTTGAACCGACACCAGCACTATCTCCAAATGGACCAAAAAGAGATTCCACATGACCCACGTCACCTTGGAGTTCCATCGAGTGCATCCAAAATGATTTCTGATGCTGCGGTACATTCGCCACAAACCGTGCACCTATCCTACGTCAAGATTAGCGCTATATTCAAACGGATGGAATCGGGCTTCCACTTGAGCGTCGTCACCTAGGAGTACCATCGGATGCATCCAAAACGATTTCTAAGCATGTGGTGCATTTGGTGCAAACCATGCACCTATCTTGCATCAAGATTGGCAATATATCAAATGAACTGAGTCGAGCATCCACTTGAGTTTTGTCACCAAGGAGTACTATCGGGTGCGTCCAAAATGATTTTCGAGCCTACATTATGTTTAGCACAAACTGTGTACCTATCTTGCACCGACACCAACACTATCTCCAAATGGACCAAAACGAGATTCCACATGAGCCACATCACCTTGGAGTTCCATCGGGTGCATCCAAAATGATTTCTGAGGCTATGGTACGTTGGGCACAAACTGTGCACCTATCTTGCGTCAAGATTAGCACTATCTTTGAACGGACTGAATTGAGCTTCCACTTGAGCCTTGTTACCTCGGAGTACCATCATGTGCATCCAAAACCATTTCTGTGCCTGTGGTACATTCGCCGCAAACCATACACCTATCTTGCGCCAAGATTAGCGCTATGTCAAACAAACTGAGTCAAGCATCCACATGAGTTTCGCAGTACTATCGGGTGCGTCCAAAACGATTTCTGAGCCTACGGTATGTTTAGCACAAACCGTGTGATGAGGACATCACCAGTTTCGAATTACTTACTTAGATCAAGGGAAGGTTTGATTGCATATGGAAAGTATGGATGATTAATGAAGTTGATTGGGGACCATTTAAGCCATACTTGAGAGAAGAGGATGAGCTTGATTCGAGGACGACTCAAATGCAAGAATGGGAGGATGATGAGGACATCAGCACCATCAATACATCCACACCTACACAAGTACAAATTCGTGGTCCTATTGCTCGTGCCTGTGCATGCCATCACAATTATCTGGTAAGTTCATTCTTAAACTCTTGTCCATCACATTTAGACAATGGAGACATGTGCACTCTTGTTTTGGTTAGAAATGGTGGAGACGATCAGAAGGACAGGGGATTGGCGCAGGCTGGATTCGGACTGCAAAACTGACCCAATTTGTGCGGATCACCACAGCTTCATACGGACTCCAATTGGGACGTTCTAATACTTGTTGGAGAGCTAATGAAGTGTACTTTCCAAAGGATCCAATCCCACATGCAAACCACATCAGGCTCGCCCACAACAGTCAATTTCCTCTAGACTGTTTCTGCCCATAGGAGCTGCAACACCTAATTTTAGCACCTATTCTTAGTGCATGTTCAGTCAATAAGGGATCTCATGCAATCATGCAGTGGTCATTGTTTCTCTTCTTTTTTAGTGAGTCAAGAGCACCTCCCGGCCCTGCTCTAGTCGCCCACTCCTTTGAACGGTCTAGATCGAGCTTCTACTTGAGCCTCGTCACCTAGGAGTACCATCGGGTGTGTCCAAAATGATTTCTAAGGCTATGGTACGTTCGGCGCAAACCGTACACCTATCTTGCGTCAAGATTAGCACTATCTCCAAACGAAATGAATCAAGCATCCACTTGAGCCTCGTCACCTAGGAGTACCATTAGGTGCGTCCAAAATGATTTTTGAGCCTATGGTACGTTCAGCGCAAACCTTACACCTATCTTGCGTTAAGATTAGCACTATATCAAATGAACTGAATCAAGCTTCCACTTGAGCTTCGTCACCTAGAAGTACTATCGGGTGCGTCCAAAACAATTTCTGAGCCTACAGTATGTTTAGCACAAACCCACACCTATCTTGAACCGACACCAGCACTATCTCCAAATGGACCAAAAAGAGATTCCACATGACCCACGTCACCTTGGAGTTCCATCGGGTGCATCCAAAATGATTTCTGATGCTGCGGTACATTCGGCACAAACCGTGCACCTATCCTACGTCAAGATTAGCGCTATATTCAAACGGACGGAATCGGGCTTCCACTTGAGCGTCGTCACCTAGGAGTACCATCAGATGCATCCAAAACGATTTCTAAGCATGTGGTGCATTTGGTGCAAACCATGCACCTATCTTGCATCAAGATTAGCAATATATCAAATGAACTGAGTCGAGCATCCACTTGAGTTTTGTCACCAAGGAGTACTATCGGGTGCGTCCAAAATGATTTTCGAGCCTACATTATGTTTAGCACAAACTGTGCACCTATCTTGCACCGACACCAACACTATCTCCAAATGGACCAAAACGAGATTCCACATGAGCCACATCACCTTGGAGTTCCATCGGGTGCATCCAAAATGATTTCTAAGGCTATGGTACGTTGGGCACAAACTGTGCACCTATCTTGCGTCAAGATTAGCACTATCTTTGAACGGACTGAATCGAGCTTCCACTTGAGCCTTGTTACCTCGGAGTACCATCATGTGCATCCAAAACCATTTCTGTGCCTGTGATACATTCGCCGCAAACCATACACCTATCTTGCGCCAAGATTATCGCTATGTCAAACGAACTGAGTCAAGCATCCACATGAGCTTCGTCACCTGGCAGTACTATCGGGTGCGTCTAAAACGATTTCTGAGCCTACGGTATGTTTAGCACAAACCGTGTGATGAGGACATCACCAGTTTCGAATTACTTACTTAGATCAAGGGAAGGTTTGATTGCATATGGAAAGTATGGATGATTAATGAAGTTGATTGGGGACCATTTAAGCCATACTTGAGAGAAGAGGATGAGCTTGATTCGAGGACGACTCAAATGCAAGAATGGGAGGATGATGAGGACATCAGCACCATCAATACATCCACACCTACACAAGTACAAATTCGTGGTACTATTGCTCGTGCCTGTGCATGCCATCACAATCATCTGATAAGTTCACTCTTAAACTCTTCTCCATCACATTTAGACAATGGAGACATGTGCACTCTTGTTTTGGTTAGAAATGGTGGAGACGATCAGAAGGACAGGGGATTGGCGCAGGCTGGATTCAGACTGCAAAACTGACCCAATTTGTGCGGATCACCACAGCTTCATACGGACTCCAATTGGGACGTTCTAATACTTGTTGGAGAGCTAATGAAGTGTACTTTCCAAAGGATCCGATCCCACATGCAAACCACATCAGGCTCGCCCGCAACAGTCAATTTACTCTAGACTGTTTCTGCCACAGGAGCTGCAACACCTAATTTTAGCACCTATTCTTAGTGCATGTTCAGTCAATAAGGGATCTCATGCAATCATGCAGTGGTCATTGTTTCTCTTCTTTTTTAGTGAGTCAAGAGCACCTCCCGACCCTGCTCTAGTCGCCCACTCCTTTGAACGGTCTAGATCGAGCTTCTACTTGAGCCTCGTCACCTAGGAGTACCATCGGGTGTGTCCAAAATGATTTCTAAGGCTGTGGTACGTTCGGCGCAAACCGTACACCTATCTTGCGTCAAGATTAGCACTATCTCCAAACGAAATGAATCAAGCATCCACTTGAGCCTCGTCACCTAGGAGTACCATTAGGTGCGTCCAAAATGATTTTTGAGCCTATGGTATGTTCAGTGCAAACCTTGCACCTATCTTGCGTTAAGATTAGCACTATATCAAATGAACTGAATCAAGCTTCCACTTGAGCTTCGTCACCTAGGAGTACTATTGGGTGCGTCCAAAACGATTTCTGAGCCTACAGTATGTTTAGCACAAACCCACACCTATCTTGAACCGACACCAGCACTATCTCCAAATGGACCAAAAAGAGATTCCACATGACCCACGTCACCTTGGAGTTCCATTGAGTGCATCCAAAATGATTTCTGATGCTGCGGTACATTTGGCACAAACCGTGCACCTATCCTACGTCAAGATTAGCGCTATATTCAAACGGATGGAATCGGGCTTCCACTTGAGCGTCGTCACCTAGGAGTACCATCGGATGCATCCAAAACGATTTCTAAGCATGTGGTGCATTTGGTGCAAACCATGCACCTATCTTGCATCAAGATTAGCAATATATCAAATGAACTGAGTCGAGCATCCACTTGAGTTTTGTCACCAAGGAGTACTATCGGGTGCGTCCAAAATGATTTTCGAGCCTACATTATGTTTAGCACAAACTGTGCACCTATCTTGCACCGACACCAACACTATCTCCAAATGGACCAAAACGAGATTCCACATGAGCCACATCACCTTGGAGTTCCATCGGGTGCATCCAAAATGATTTCTGAGGCTATGGTACGTTGGGCACAAACTGTGCACCTATCTTGCGTCAAGATTAGCACTATCTTTGAACGGACTGAATCGAGCTTCCACTTGAGCCTTGTTACCTTGGAGTACCATCATGTGCATCCAAAACCATTTCTGTGCCTGTGGTACATTCGCCGCAAACCATACACCTATCTTGCACCAAGATTAGCGCTATGTCAAACGAACTGAGTCAAGCATCCACATGAGCTTCGTCACCTGATAGTACTATCGGGTGCGTCCAAAACGATTTCTGAGCCTACGGTATGTTTATCACAAACCGTGTGATGAGGACATCACCAGTTTCGAATTACTTACTTAAATCAAGGGAAGGTTTGATTGCATATGGAAAGTATGGATGATTAATGAAGTTGATTGGGGACCATTTAAGCCATACTTGAGAGAAGAGGATGAGCTTGATTCGAGGACGACTCAAATGCAAGAATGGGAGGATGATGAGGACATCAGCACCATCAATACATCCACACCTACACAAGTACAAATTCGTGGTCCTATTGCTCGTGCCTGTGCATGCCATCACAATTATCTGGTAAGTTCATTCTTAAACTCTTGTCCATCACATTTAAACAATGGAGACATGTGCACTCTTGTTTTGGTTAGAAATGGTGGAGACGATCAGAAGGACAGGGGATTGGCGCAGGCTGGATTCGGACTGCAAAACTGACCCAATTTGTGTGGATCACCACAGCTTCATACGGACTCCAATTGGGACGTTCTAATACTTGTTGGATAGCTAATGAAGTGTACTTTCCAAAGGATCCGATCCCACATGCAAACCACATCAGGCTCGCCCGCAACAGTCAATTTCCTCTAGACTATTTCTGCCCACAGGAGCTGCAACACCTAATTTTAGCACCTATTCTTAGTGCATGTTCAGTCAATAAGGGATCTCATGCAATCATGCAGTGGTCATTGTTTCTCTTCTTTTTTAGTGAGTCAAGAGCACCTCCCGACCCTGCTCTAGTCGCCCACTCCTTTGAACGGTCTAGATCAAGCTTCTACTTGAGCCTCGTCACCTAGGAGTACCATCGGGTGTGTCCAAAATGATTTCTAAGGCTATGGTACGTTCGGCGCAAACCGTACACCTATCTTGCGTCAAGATTAGCACTATCTCCAAACAAAATGAATCAAGCATCCACTTGAGCCTCGTCACCTAGGAGTACCATTAGGTGCGTCCAAAATGATTTTTGAGCCTATGGTACGTTCAGTGCAAACCTTGCACCTATCTTGCGTTAAGATTAGCACTATATCAAATGAACTAAATCAAGCTTCCACTTGAGCTTCGTCACCTAGGAGTACTATTGGGTGTGTCCAAAACGATTTCTGAGCCTACAGTATGTTTAGCACAAACCCACACCTATCTTGAACCGACACCAGCACTATCTCCAAATGGACCAAAAAGAGATTCCACATGACCCACGTCACCTTGGAGTTCCATCGAGTGCATCCAAAATGATTTCTGATGCTGCGGTACATTCAGCACAAACCGTGCACCTATCCTACGTCAAGATTAGCGCTATATTCAAACGGACGGAATCGGGCTTCCACTTGAGCGTCGTCACCTAGGAGTACCATCGGATGCATCCAAAACGATTTCTAAGCATGTGGTGCATTTGGTGCAAACCATGCACCTATCTTGCATCAAGATTAGCAATATATCAAATGAACTGAGTCGAGCATCCACTTGAGTTTTGTCACCAAGGAGTACTATCGGGTGCGTTCAAAATGATTTTCGAGCCTACATTATGTTTAGCACAAACTGTGCACCTATCTTGCACCGACACCAACACTATCTCCAAATGGACCAAAACGAGATTCCACATGAGCCACATCACCTTGGAGTTCCATCGGGTGCATCCAAAATGATTTCTGAGGCTATGGTACGTTGGGCACAAACTGTGCACCTATCTTGCGTCAAGATTAGCACTATCTTTGAACGGACTGAATCGAGCTTCCACTTGAGCCTTGTTACCTCGGAGTACCATCATGTGCATCCAAAACCATTTCTGTGCCTGTGGTACATTCGCCGCAAACCATACACCTATCTTGCGCCAAGATTAGCGCTATGTCAAATGAACTGAGTCAAGCATCCACATGAGCTTCGTCACCTGGCAGTACTATCGGGTGCGTCCAAAATGATTTCTGAGCCTACGGTATGTTTAGCACAAACCGTGTGATGAGGACATCACCAGTTTCGAATTACTTACTTAGATCAAGGGAAGGTTTGATTGCATATGGAAAGTATGGATGATTAATAAAGTTGATTGGGGACCATTTAAGCCATACTTGAGAGAAGAGGATGAGCTTGATTCGAGGACGACTCAAATGCAAGAATGGGAGGATGATGAGGACATCAGCACCATCAATACATCCACACCTACACAAGTACAAATTCGTGGTCCTATTGCTCGTGCCTGTGCATGCCATCACAATGATCTGATAAGTTCACTCTTAAACTCTTGTCCATCACATTTAGACAATGGAGACATGTGCACTCTTGTTTTGGTTAGAAATGGTGGAGACGATCAGAAGGACAGGGGATTGGCGCAGGCTGGATTCGGACTGCAAAACTAACCCAATTTGTGCGGATCACCACAGCTTCATACGGACTCCAATTGGGACGTTCTAATACTTGTTGGAGAGCTAATGAAGTGTACTTTCCAAAGGATCCGATCCCACATGCAAACCACATCAGGCTCGCCCGCAACAGTCAATTTCCTCTAGACTGTTTCTGCCCACAGGAGCTGCAACACCTAATTTTAGCACCTATTCTTAGTGCATGTTCAGTCAATAAGGGATCTCATGCAATCATGCAGTGGTCATTGTTTCTCTTCTTTTTTAGTGAGTCAAGAGCACCTCCCAACCCTGCTCTAGTCGCCCACTCCTTTGAATGGTCTAGATCGAGCTTCTACTTGAGCCTCGTCACCTAGGAGTACCATCGGGTGTGTCCAAAATGATTTCTAAGGTTGTGGTACGTTCGGCACAAACCGTACACCTACGTTGCGTCAAGATTAGCACTATCTCCAAACGAAATGAATCAAGCATCCACTTGAGCCTCGTCACCTAGGAGTACCATTAGGTGCGTCCAAAATGATTTTTGAGCCTATGGTACGTTCAGCGCAAACCTTACACCTATCTTGTGTTAAGATTAACACTATATCAAATGAACTGAATCAAGCTTCCACTTGAGCTTCGTCACCTAGGAGTACTATTGGGTGCGTCCAAAACAATTTCTGAGCCTACAGTATGTTTAGCACAAACCCACACCTATCTTGAACCGACACCAGCACTATCTCCAAATGGACCAAAAAGAGATTCCACATGACCCATGTCACCTTGGAGTTCCATCGAGTGCATCCAAAATGATTTCTAATGCTGCGGTACATTCGGCATAAACCGTGCACCTATCCTACGTCAAGATTAGCGCTATATTCAAACGGACGGAATCGGGCTTCCACTTGAGCGTCGTCACCTAGGAGTACCATCGGATGCATCCAAAATGATTTCTAAGCATGTGGTGCATTTGGTGCAAACCATGCACCTATCTTGCATCAAGATTAGCAATATATCAAATGAACTGAGTCGAGCATCCACTTGAGTTTTGTCACCAAGGAGTACTATCGGGTGCGTCCAAAATGATTTTCGAGCCTACATTATGTTTAGCACAAACTGTGCACCTATCTTGCACCGACACCAACACTATCTCCAAATGGACCAAAACGAGATTCCACATGAGCCACATCACCTTGGAGTTCCATCGGGTGCATCCAAAATGATTTATGAGGCTATGGTACGTTGGGCACAAACTGTGCACCTATCTTGCGTCAAGATTTGCACTATCTTTGAACAGACTGAATCGAGCTTCCACATGAGCCTTGTTACCTTAGAGTACCATCATGTGCATCCAAAACCATTTCTGTGCCTGTGGTACATTCGCCGCAAACCATACACCTATCTTGTGCCAAGATTAGCGCTATGTCAAACGAACTGAGTCAAGCATCCACATGAGCTTCGTCACCTGGCAGTACTATCGGGTGCGTCCAAAACGATTTCTGAGCCTACGGTATGTTTAGCACAAACCGTGTGATGAGGACATCACCAGTTTCGAAATACTTACTTAGATCAAGGGAAGGTTTGATTGCATATGGAAAGTATGGATGATTAATGAAGTTGATTGGGGACCATTTAAGCCATACTTGAGAGAAGAGGATGAGCTTGATTCGAGGACGACTCAAATGCAAGAATGGGAGGATGATGAGGACATCAGCACCATCAATACATCCACACCTACACAAGTACAAATTCGTGGTCCTATTGCTCGTGCGTGTGCATGCCACCACAATTATCTGGTAAGTTCATTCTTAAACTCTTGTCCATCACATTTAGACAATGGAGACATGTGCACTCTTGTTTTGGTTAGAAATGGTGGAGACGATCAGAAGGACAGGGGATTGGCGCAGGCTGGATTCGGACTACAAAACTGATCCAATTTGTGTGGATCACCACAGCTTCATACGGACTCCAATTGGGACGTTCTAATACTTGTTGGAGAGCTAATGAAGTGTACTTTCCAAAGGATCCGATCCCACATGCAAACCACATCAGGCTCGCCCGCAACAGTCAATTTCCTCTAGACTATTTCTGCCCACAGGAGCTGCAACACCTAATTTTAGCACCTATTCTTAGTGCATGTTCAGTCAATAAGGGATCTCATGCAATCATGCAGTGGTCATTGTTTCTCTTCTTTTTTAGTGAGTCAAGAGCACCTCCCGACCCTGCTCTAGTCGCCCACTCCTTTGAACGGTCTAGATCGAGCTTCTACTTGAGCCTCGTCACCTAGGAGTACCATCGGGTGTGTCCAAAATGATTTCTAAGGCTGTGGTATGTTCGGCGCAAACCGTACACCTATCTTGCGTCAAGATTAGCACTATCTCCAAACGAAATGAATCAAGCATCCACTTGAGCCTCGTCACCTAGGAGTACCATTAGGTGCGTCCAAAATGATTTTTGAGCCTATGGTACGTTCAGTGCAAACCTTGCACCTATCTTGCGTTAAGATTAGCACTATATCAAATGAACTGAATCAAGCTTCCACTTGAGCTTCGTCACCTAGGAGTACTATTGGGTGCGTCCAAAACGATTTCTGAGCCTACAGTATGTTTAGCACAAACCCACACCTATCTTGAACCGACACCAGCACTATCTCCAAATGGACCAAAAAGAGATTCCACATGACCCACGTCACCTTGGAGTTCCATCGAGTGCATCCAAAATGATTTCTGATGCTGCGGTACATTCGGCACAAACCGTGCACCTATCCTACGTCAAGATTAGCGCTATATTCAAACGGATGGAATCGGGCTTCCACTTGAGCGTCGTCACCTAGGAGTACCATCGGATGCATCCAAAACGATTTCTAAGCATGTGGTGCATTTGGTGCAAACCATGCACCTATCTTGCATCAAGATTAGCAATATATCAAATGAACTGAGTCGAGCATCCACTTGAGTTTTGTCACCAAGGAGTACTATCGGGTGCGTCCAAAATGATTTTCGAGCCTACATTATGTTTAGCACAAACTGTGCACCTATCTTGCACCGACACCAACACTATCTCCAAATGGACCAAAACGAGATTCCACATGAGCCACATCACCTTGGAGTTCCATCGGGTGCATCCAAAATGATTTCTGAGGCTATGGTACGTTGGGCACAAACTGTGCACCTATCTTGCGCCAAGATTAGCACTATCTTTGAACGGACTGAATCGAGCTTCCACTTGAGCCTTGTTACCTTGGAGTACCATCATGTGCATCCAAAACCATTTCTGTGCCTGTGGTACATTCACCGCAAACCATACACCTATCTTGCGCCAAGATTAGCGCTATGTCAAACGAACTGAGTCAAGCATCCACATGAGCTTCGTCACCTGGTAGTACTATCGGGTGCGTCCAAAACGATTTCTGAGCCTACGGTATGTTTATCACAAACCGTGTGATGAGGACATCACCAGTTTCGAATTACTTACTTAAATCAAGGGAAGGTTTGATTTCATATGGAAAGTATGGATGATTAATGAAGTTGATTGGGGACCATTTAAGCCATACTTGAGAGAAGAGGATGAGCTTGATTCGAGGACGACTCAAATGCAAGAATGGGAGGATGATGAGGACATCAGCACCATCAATACATCCACACCTACACAAGTACAAATTCGTGGTCCTATTGCTCGTGCCTATGCATGCCATCACAATTATCTGGTAAGTTCATTCTTAAACTCTTGTCCATCACATTTAGACAATGGAGACACGTGCACTCTTGATTTGGTTAGAAATGGTGGAGACGATCAGAAGGACAGGGGATTGGCGTAGGCTGGATTCGGACTGCAAAACTGACCCAATTTGTGTGGATCACCACAGCTTCATACGGACTCCAATTGGGACGTTCTAATACTTGTTGGATAGCTAATGAAGTGTACTTTCCAAAGGATCCGATCCCACATGCAAACCACATCAGGCTCGCCCGCAACAGTCAATTTCCTCTAGACTGTTTCTGCCCACAGGAGCTGCAACACCAAATTTTAGCACCTATTCTTAGTGCATGTTCAGTCAATAAGGGATCTCATGCAATCATGCAGTGGTCATTGTTTCTCTTCTTTTTTAGTGAGTCAAGAGCACCTCCCGACCCTGCTCTAGTCGCCCACTCCTTTGAACGGTCTAGATCAAGCTTCTACTTGAGCCTCGTCACCTAGGAGTACCATCGGGTGTGTCCAAAATGATTTCTAAGGCTATGGTACGTTCGGCGCAAACGGTACACCTAACTTGCGTCAAGATTAGCACTATCTCCAAACGAAATGAATCAAGCATCCACTTGAGCCTCGTCACCTAGGAGTACCATTAGGTGCGTCCAAAATGATTTTTGAGCATATGGTACGTTCAGTGCAAACCTTGCCCCTATCTTGCGTTAAGATTAGCACTATATCAAATGAACTGAATCAAGCTTCCACTTGAGCTTCGTCACCTAGGAGTACTATTGGGTGCGTCCAAAACAATTTCTGAGCCTACAGTATATTCAGCACAAACCCACACCTATCTTGAACCGACACCAGCACTATCTCCAAATGGACCAAAAAGAGATTCCACATGACCCATGTCACCTTGGAGTTCCATCGAGTGCATCCAAAATGATTTCTGATGCTGCGGTACATTCGGCATAAACCGTGCACCTATCCTACGTCAAGATTAGCGCTATATTCAAACAGACGGAATCGGGCTTCCACTTGAGCGTCGTCACCTAGGAGTACCATCGGATGCATCCAAAATGATTTCTAAGCATGTGGTGCATTTGGTGCAAACCATGCACCTATCTTGCATCAAGATTAGCAATATATCAAATGAACTGAGTCGAGCATCCACTTGAGTTTTGTCACCAAGGAGTACTATCGGGTGCGTCCAAAATGATTTTCGAGCCTACATTATGTTTAGCACAAACTGTGCACCTATCTTGCACCGACACCAACACTATCTCCAAATGGACCAAAACGAGATTCCACATGAGCCACATCACCTTGGAGTTCCATCGGGTGCATCCAAAATGATTTCTGAGGCTATGGTACGTTGGGCACAAACTGTGCACCTATCTTGCGTCAAGATTAGCACTATCTTTGAACAGACTGAATCGAGCTTCCACTTGAGCCTTGTTACCTTAGAGTACCATCATGTGCATCCAAAACCATTTCTGTGCCTGTGGTACATTCGCCGCAAACCATACACCTATCTTGCGCCAAGATTAGCGCTATGTCAAACGAACTGAGTCAAGCATCCACATGAGCTTCGTCACCTGGCAGTACTATCGGGTGCGTCCAAAACGATTTCTGAGCCTACGGTATGTTTAGCACAAACCGTGTGATGAGGACATCACCAGTTTCGAAATACTTACTTAGATCAAGGGAAGGTTTGATTGCATATGGAAAGTATGGATGATTAATGAAGTTGATTGGGGACCATTTAAGCCATACTTGAGAGAAGAGGATGAGCTTGATTCGAGGACGACTCAAATGCAAGAATGGGAGGATGATGAGGACATCAGCACCATCAATACATCCACACCTACACAAGTACAAATTCGTCGTCCTATTGCTCGTGCGTGTAAATGCCATCACAATTATCTGGTAAGTTCATTCTTAAACTCTTGTCCATCACATTTAGACAATGGAGACATGTGCACTCTTGTTTTGGTTAGCAATGGTGGAGACGATCAGAAGGACAGGGGATTGGCGCAGGCTGGATTCGGACTGCAAAACTGATCCAATTTGTGTGGATCACCACAGCTTCATACGGACTCCAATTGGGACGTTCTAATACTTGTTGGAGAGCTAATGAAGTGTACTTTCCAAAGGATCCGATCCCACATGCAAACCACATCAGGCTCGCCCGCAACAGTCAATTTCCTCTAGACTGTTTCTGCCCACCGGAGCTGCAACACCTAATTTTAGCACCTATTCTTAGTGCATGTTCAGTAAATAAGGGATCTCATGCAATCATGCAGTGGTCATTGTTTCTCTTCTTTTTTAGTGAGTCAAGAGCACCTCCCGACCCTGCTCTAGTCGCCCACTCCTTTGAACGGTCTAGATCGAGCTTCTACTTGAGCCTCGTCACCTAGGAGTACCATCGGGTGTGTCCAAAATGATTTCTAAGGCTGTGGTACGTTCGGCGCAAACCGTACACCTATCTTGCATCAAGATTAGCACTATCTCCAAACGAAATGAATCAAGCATCCACTTGAGCCTCGTCACCTTGGAGTACCATTAGGTGCGTCCAAAATGATTTTTGAGCCTATGGTACGTTCAGTGCAAACCTTGCACCTATCTTGCGTTAAGATTAGCACTATATCAAATGAACTGAATCAAACTTCCACTTGAGCTTCGTCACCTAGGAGTACTATCGAGTGCGTCCAAAACAATTTTTGAGCCTATAGTATGTTTAGCACAAACCCACACCTATCTTGAACCGACACCAGCACTATCTCCAAATGGACCAAAAAGAGATTCCACATAACCCACGTCACCTTGGAGTTCCATCGAGTGCATCCAAAATGATTTCTGATGCTGCGGTACATTCGGCACAAACCGTGCACCTATCCTACATCAGGATTAGCGCTATATTCAAACGGATGGAATCGGGCTTCCACTTGAGCGTCGTCACCTAGGAGTACCATCGGATGCATCCAAAACGATTTCTAAGCATGTGGTGCATTTGGTGCAAACCATGCACCTATCTTGCATCAAGATTAGCAATATATCAAATGAACTGAGTCGAGCATCCACTTGAGTTTTGTCACCAAAGAGTACTATCGGGTGCGTCCAAAATGATTTTCGAGCCTACATTATGTTTAGCACAAACTGTGCACCTATCTTGCACCGACACCAACACTATCTCCAAATGGACCAAAATGAGATTCCACATGAGCCACATCACCTTGGAGTTCCATCGGGTGCATCCAAAATGATTTCTAAGGCTATGGTACGTTGGGCACAAACTGTGTACCTATCTTGCGTCAAGATTAGCACTATCTTTGAACGGACTGAATCGAGCTTCCACTTGAGCCTTGTTACCTTGGAGTACCATCATGTGCATCCAAAACCATTTCTGTGCCTGTGGTACATTCGCCGCAAACCATACACCTATCTTGCGCCAAGATTAGCGCTATGTCAAACGAACTGAGTCAAGCATCCACATGAGCTTCGTCACCTGGCAGTACTATCGGGTGCGTCCAAAACGATTTCTGAGTCTACGGTATGTTTAGCACAAACCGTGTGAAGAGGACATCACCAGTTTCGAAATACTTACTTAGATCAAGGGAAGGTTTGATTGCATATGGAAAGTATGGATGATTAATGAAGTTGATTGGGGACCATTTAAGCCATACTTGAGAGAAGAGGATGAGCTTGATTCGAGGACGACTCAAATGCAAGAATGGGAGGATGATGAGGACATCAGCACCATCAATACATCCACACCTACACAAGTACAAATTCGTGGTCCTATTGCTCGTGCCTGTGCATGCCATCACAATTATCTGGTAAGTTCATTCTTAAACTCTTGTCCATCACATTTAGACAATGGAGACATGTGCACTCTTGTTTTGGTTAGAAATGGTGGAGACGATCAGAAGGACAGGGGATTGGCGCAGGCTGGATTCGGACTGCAAAACTAACCCAATTTGTGCGGATCACCACAGCTTCATACGAACTCCAATTGGGACGTTCTAATACTTGTTGGAGAGCTAATGAAGTGTACTTTCCAAAGGATCTGATCCCACATGCAAACCACATCAGGTTCGCCCGCAACAGTCAATTTCCTCTAGACTGTTTCTGCCCACAGGAGCTGCAACACCTAATTTTAGCACCTATTCTTAGTGCATGTTCAGCCAATAAGGGATCTCATGCAATCATGCAGTGGTCATTGTTTCTCTTCTTTTTTAGTGAGTCAAGAGCACCTCCCGACCCTGCTCTAGTCGCCCACTCCTTTGAACGGTCTAGATCGAGCTTCTACTTGAGCCTCGTCACCTAGGAGTACCATCGGGTGTGTCCAAAATGATTTCTAAGGCTGTGGTACGTTCGGCGCAAACCGTACACCTATCTTGCGTCAAGATTAGCACTATCTCCAAACGAAATGAATCAAGCATCCACTTGAGCCTCGTCACCTAGGAGTACCATTAGGTGCGTCCAAAATGATTTTTAAGCCTATGGTACGTTCAGTGCAAACCTTGCACCTATCTTGCGTTAAGATTAGCACTATATCAAATGAACTGAATCAAGCTTCCACTTGAGCCTCATCACCTAGGAGTACTATTGGGTGCGTCCAAAACGATTTCTGAGCCTATAGTATGTTTAGCACAAACCCACACCTATCTTGAACCGACACCAGCACTATCTCCAAATGGACCAAAAAGAGATTCCACATAACCCACGTCACCTTGGAGTTCCATCGAGTGCATCCAAAATGATTTCTGATGCTGCGGTACACTCGGCACAAACCGTGCACCTATCCTACATTAGGATTAGCGCTATATTCAAACGGACGGAATCGGGCTTCCACTTGAGCATCGTCACCTAGGAGTACCATCGGATGCATCCAAAACGATTTCTAAGCATGTGGTGCATTTGGTGCAAACCATGCACCTATCTTGCATCAAGATTAGCAATATATCAAATGAACTGAGTCGAGCATCCACTTGAGTTTTGTCACCAAGGAGTACTATCGGGTGCGTCCAAAATGATTTTCGAGCCTACATTATGTTTAGCACAAACTATGCACCTATCTTGCACCGACACCAACACTATCTCCAAATGGACCAAAACGAGATTCCACATGAGCCACATCACCTTGGAGTTCCATCGGGTGCATCCAAAATGATTTCTGAGGCTATGGTACGTTGGGCACAACTGTGCACCTATCTTGCGTCAAGATTAGCACTATCTTTGAACGGACTGAATCGAGCTTCCACTTGAGCCTTGATACCTCGGAGTACCATCGTGTGCATCCAAAACCATTTTCTGTGCCTGTGGTACATTCGCCGCAAACCATACACCTATCTTGCGCCAAGATTAGCGCTATGTCAAACGAACTGAGTCAAGCATCCACATGAGCTTCGTCACCTGGCAGTACTATCGGGTGCGTCCAAAACGATTTCTGAGTCTACGGTATGTTTAGCACAAACCGTGTGAAGAGGACATCACCTGTTTCGAAATACTTACTTAGATCAAGGGAAGGTTTGATTGCATATGGAAAGTATGGATGATTAATGAAGTTGATTGGGGACCATTTAAGCCATACTTGAGAGAAGAGGATGAGCTTGATTCGAGGACGACTCAAATGCAAGAATGGGAGGATGATGAGGACATCAGCACCATCAATACATCCACACCTACACAAGTACAAATTCGTGGTCCTATTGCTCGTGCCTGTGCATGCCATCACAATTATCTGGTAAGTTCATTCTTAAACTCTTGTCCATCGCATTTAGACAATGGAGACATGTGCACTCTTGTTTTGGTTAGAAATGGTGGAGACGATCAGAAGGACAGGGGATTGGCGCAGGCTGGATTCGGACTGCAAAACTAACCCAATTTGTGCAGATCACCACAGCTTCATACGAACTCCAATTGGGACGTTCTAATACTTGTTGGAGAGCTAATGAAGTGTACTTTCCAAAGGATCTGATCCCACATGCAAACCACATCAGGCTCGCCCGCAACAGTCAATTTCCTCTAGACTGTTTCTGCCCACAGGAGCTGCAACACCTAATTTTAGCACCTATTCTTAGTGCATGTTCAGCCAATAAGGGATCTCATGCAATCATGCAGTGGTCATTGTTTCTCTTCTTTTTTAGTGAGTCAAGAGCACCTCCCGACCCTGCTCTAGTCGCCCACTCCTTTGAACGGTCTCGATCGAGCTTCTACTTGAGCCTCGTCACCTAGGAGTACCATCGGGTGTGTCCAAAATGATTTCTAAGGCTGTGGTACGTTCGGCGCAAACCGTACACCTATCTTGCGTCAAGATTAGCACTATCTCCAAACGAAATGAATCAAGCATCCACTTGAGCCTCGTCACCTAGGAGTACCATTAGGTACGTCCAAAATGATTTTTAAGCCTATGGTACGTTCAGTGCAAACCTTGCACCTATCTTGCGTTAAGATTAGCACTATATCAAATGAACTGAATCAAGCTTCCACTTGAGCCTCGTCACCTAGAGTACTATTGGGTGCGTCCAAAACGATTTCTGAGCCTATAGTATGTTTAGCACAAACCCACACCTATCTTGAACCGACACCAGCACTATCTCCAAATGGACCAAAAAGAGATTCCACATAACCCACGTCACCTTGGAGTTCCATCGAGTGCATCCAAAATGATTTCTGATGCTGCGGTACATTCGGCAAAACCGTGCACCTATCCTACATCAGGATTAGCGCTATATTCAAACGGATGGAATCGGGCTTCCACTTGAGCGTCGTCACCTAGGAGTACCATCGGATGCATCCAAAACGATTTCTAAGCATGTGGTGCATTTGGTGCAAACCATGCACCTATCTTGCATCAAGATTAGCAATATATCAAATGAACTGAGTCGAGCATCCACTTGAGTTTTGTCACCAAGGAGTACTATCGGGTGCGTCCAAAATGATTTTCGAGCCTACATTATGTTTAGCACAAACTGTGCACCTATCTTGCACCGACACCAACACTATCTCCAAATGGACCAAAATGAGATTCCACATGAGCCACATCACCTTGGAGTTCCATCGGGTGCATCCAAAATGATTTCTAAGGCTATGGTACGTTGGGCACAAACTGTGTACCTATCTTGCGTCAAGATTAGCACTATCTTTGAACGGACTGAATCGAGCTTCCACTTGAGCCTTGTTACCTTGGAGTACCATCATGTGCATCCAAAACCATTTCTGTGCCTATGGTACATTCGCCGCAAACCATACACCTATCTTGCGCCAAGATTAGCGCTATGTCAAACGAACTGAGTCAAGCATCCACATGAGCTTCGTCACCTGGCAGTACTATCGGGTGCGTCCAAAACGATTTCTGAGTCTACGGTATGTTTAGCACAAACCGTGTGAAGAGGACATCACCAGTTTCGAAATACTTACTAAGATCAAGGGAAGGTTTGATTGCATATGGAAAGTATGGATGATTAATGAAGTTGATTGGGGACCATTTAAGCCATACTTGAGAGAAGAGGATGAGCTTGATTCGAGGACGACTCAAATGCAAGAATGGGAGGATGATGAGGACATCAGCACCATCAATACATCCACACCTACACAAGTACAAATTCGTGGTCCTATTGCTCGTGCCTGTGCATGCCATCACAATTATCTGGTAAGTTCATTCTTAAACTCTTGTCCATCACATTTAGACAATGGAGACATGTGCACTCTTGTTTTGGTTAGAAATGGTGGAGACGATCAGAAGGACAGGGGATTGGCGCAGGCTGGATTCAGACTGCAAAATTGACCCAACTTGTGCGGATCACCACAGCTTCATACGGACTCCAATTGGGACGTTCTAATACTTGTTGGAGAGCTAATGAAGTGTACTTTCCAAAGGATCCGATCCCACATGCAAACCACATCAGGCTCGCCCGCAACAGTAAATTTCCTCTAGACTGTTTCTGCCCATTGGAGCTGCAACGCCTAATTTTAGCACCTATTCTTAGTGCATGTTCAGTCAATAAGGGATCTCATGCAATCATGCAGTGGTCATTGTTTCTCTTCTTTTTTAGTGAGTCAAGAGCACCTCCCAGCCCTGCTCTAGTCGCCCACTCCTTTGAACGGTCTAGATCGAGCTTCTACTTGAGCCTCGTCACCTAGGAGTACCATCGGGTGTGTCCAAAATGATTTCTAAGGCTGTGGTACGTTCGGCGCAAACCGTACACCTATCTTGCGTCAAGATTAGCACTATCTCCAAACGAAATGAATCAAGCATCCACTTGAGCCTCGTCACCTAGGAGTACCATTAGGTGCGTCCAAAATGATTTTTGAGCCTATGGTACGTTCAGTGCAAACCTTGCACCTATCTTGCGTTAAGATTAGCACTATATCAAATGAACTGAATCAAGCTTCCACTTGAGCTTCGTCACCTAGGAGTACTATTGGGTGCGTCCAAAACGATTTCTGAGCCTACAGTATGTTTAGCACAAACCCACACCTATCTTGAACCGACACCAGCACTATCTCCAAATGGACCAAAAAGAGATTCCACATGACCCACGTCACCTTGGAGTTCCATCGAGTGCATCCAAAATGATTTCTGATGCTGCGGTACATTCGGCACAAACCGTGCACCTATCCTACGTCAAGATTAGCGCTATATTCAAACGGACAGAATCGGGCTTCCACTTGAGCGTCGTCACCTAGGAGTACCATCGGATGCATCCAAAACGATTTCTAAGCATGTGGTGCATTTGGTGCAAACCATGCACCTATCTTGCATCAAGATTAGCAATATATCAAATGAACTGAGTCGAGCATCCACTTGAGTTTTGTCACCAAGGAGTACTATCGGGTGCGTCCAAAATGATTTTCGAGCCTACATTATGTTTAGCACAAACTGTGCACCTATCTTGCACCGACACCAACATTATCTCCAAATGGACCAAAACGAGATTCCACATGAGCCACATCACCTTGGAGTTCCATCGGGTGCATCCAAAATGATTTCTGAGGCTATGGTACGTTGGGCACAAACTGTGCACCTATCTTGCGTCAAGATTAGCACTATCTTTGAACGGACTGAATCGAGCTTCCACTTGAGCCTTGTTACCTCGGAGTACCATCGTGTGCATCCAAAACCATTTCTGTGCCTGTGGTACATTCGCCGCAATCCTTACACCTATCTTGCGCCAAGATTAGCGCTATGTCAAACGAACTGAGTCAAGCATCCACATGAGCTTCGTCACCTGGCAGTACTATCGGGTGCGTCCAAAATGATTTCTGAGCCTACGGTATGTTTAGCACAAACCGTGTGATGAGGACATCACCAGTTTCGAATTACTTAATTAGATCAAGGGAAGGTTTGATTGCATATGGAAAGTATGGATGATTAATGAAGTTGATTGGGGACCATTTAAGCCATACTTGAGAGAAGAGGATGAGCTTGATTCGAGGACGACTCAAATGCAAGAATGGGAGGATGATGAGGACATCAGCACCATCAATAATCCACACCTACACAAGTACAAATTCGTGGTCCTATTGCTCGTGCCTGTGCATGCCATCACAATTATCTGGTAAGTTCATTCTTAAACTCTTATCCATCACATTTAGACAATGGAGACATGTGCACTCTTGTTTTGGTTAGAAATGGTGGAGACGATCAGAAGGACAGGGGATTGGTGCAGGCTGGATTCGGACTGCAAAACTGACCTAATTTGTGCGGATCACCACAGCTTCATACGGACTCCAATTGGGACGTTCTAATACTTGTTGGAGAGCTAATGAAGTGTACTTTCCAAAGGATCCGATCCCACATGCAAACCACATCAGGCTCGCCCGCAACAGTCAATTTCCTCTAGACTGTTTCTGCCCATAGGAGCTGCAACGCCTAATTTTAGCACCTATTCTTAGTGCATGTTCAGTCAATAAGGGATCTCATGCAATCATGCAGTGGTCATTGTTTCTCTTCTTTTTTAGTGAGTCAAGAGCACCTCCCGACCCTGCTCTAGTCGCCCACTCCTTTGAACGGTCTAGATCGAGCTTCTACTTGAGCCTCGTCACCTAGGAGTACCATCGGGTGTGTCCAAAATGATTTCTAAGGCTGTGCTACGTTCGGCGCAAACCGTACACCTATCTTGCATCAAGATTAGCACTATCTCCAAACGAAATGAATCAAGCATCCACTTGAGCCTCGTCACCTAGGAGTACCATTAGGTGCGTCCAAAATGATTTTTGAGCCTATGGTACGTTCAGCGCAAACCTTGCACCTATCTTGCGTTAAGATTAGCACTATATCAAATGAACTGAATCAAGCTTCCACTTGAGCTTCGTCACCTAGGAGTACTATCGGGTGCGTCCAAAACGATTTCTGAGCCTACAGTATGTTTGGCACAAACCCACACCTATCTTGAACCGACACCAGCACTATCTCCAAATGGACCAAAAAGAGATTCCACATGACCCACGTCACCTTGGAGTTCCATCGAGTGCATCCAAAATGATTTCTGATGCTGCGGTACATTCGGCACAAACCGTGCACCTATCCTACGTCAAGATTAGCGCTATATTCAAACGGACGGAATCGGGCTTCCACTTGAGCGTCGTCACCTAGGAGTACCATCGGATGCATCCAAAACGATTTCTAAGCATGTGGTGCATTTGGTGCAAACCATGCACCTATCTTGCATCAAGATTAGCAATATATCAAATGAACTGTGATATGAACCCGCAAGGGTTTGTGGTCGATCTTCCGATGAGAAGCGTGAGATAACTCGATTGATGGATGGAGATGACGTTCACGGCCTGACTACAGCCTTCTAAGCTGCGCCTTAGCAACCGATACACCACCTCCAACGGCCATCGCGATCTTGTGGAGCACGATCAACCAAACCACTAGGGTAATTCCTGCAAGCAATCGAGGAACAAGCAAGAACAAGTAGAACAAGCAACTCAATTGCAAATATGGAGATGAAAAACCAATCTGAACTCACAAAGTTGGGGTTCTGAATCAAGTAGAACAGATGGTCTAGTCAACACACGCGTCTACAAGGAAGTAGCAATGGCTAAACTTTCAACAAAACAAAACCCAATCTGTTTGTGGCGGCTCTAATCCTTATTAATACCTAGGGGAACGACCAGGGGGGTGTTGGGGTTGTTCTCCAACCCTAGGACACGTCCTTAATGGACCCAAATTGATACATGGACCATCGGCCCAAAATAGGGTGACACAGCACCAAAGGCAGAAAAGGTCTCGGCGTTGAAACAACGATTGTGAAAGCATCGGATAAGATATAGCCATGTGTCCAGATCCGTTGGAAAATAGACTTGATAAGCTTTCCAAAAAGTGCTAGAACGTCTCAATCGGAGTCCGTATGAAGTCGTGGTGACCGTCATAATTTGGGACTATTTTGCAGTCCGAATTCAACTTCCAAAACGTGTTGGACTTGGACTCTTTCTGTCCTTTGGAACCAAAGTGACGTGGTGGCCTAGCGGAGGACGTTAGGAATACTTGGATTTGGTCCCCAATCAACTTCATTAACCTTCCATGTTTTCCATATGCAATCAAACCTTCCCTTGATCCATGTAAGTAATTCTGAAAAAGAGAATGAACACACATCATGGTGCAGCATCAATTCATCAAATGCATCAATGATAAGCCTCATATAGAATGGTTGCACCTTTGGTATAGAAGTGGTTGGCATGGTCATATTTGAGCCAATGATGTCCTCATCAAACTGAGTCGAGCATCCACTTGAGTTTTGTCACCAAGGAGTACTATCGGGTGCGTCCAAAATGATTTTCGAGCCTACATTATGTTTAGCACAAACTGTGCACCTATCTTGCACCGACACCAACACTATCTCCAAATGGACCAAAACGAGATTCCACATGAGCCACATCACCTTGGAGTTCCATCGGGTGCATCCAAAATGATTTCTGAGGCTATGGTACGTTGGGCACAAACTGTGCACCTATCTTGCGTCAAGATTAGCACTATCTTTGAACGGACTGAATCAAGCTTCCACTTGAGCCTTGTTACCTCGGAGTACCATCGTGTGCATCCAAAACCATTTCTGTTCCTGTGGTACATTCACCGCAAATAATACACCTATCTTGCGCCAAGATTAGCGCTATGTCAAACGAACTGAGTCAAGCATCCACATGAGCTTCGTCACCTGGCAGTACTATCGGGTGCGTCCAAAACGATTTCTGAGCCTACGGTATGTTTAGCATAAACCATGTGATGAGGACATCACCAGTTTCGAATTACTTACTTAGATCAAGGGAAGGTTTTATTGCATATGGAAAGTATGGATGATTAATGAAGTTGATTGGGGACCATTTAAGCCATACTTGAGAGAAGAGGATGAGCTTGATTCAAGGACGACTCAAATGCAAGAATGGGAGGATGATGAGGACATCAGCACCATCAATACATCCACACCTACACAAGTACAAATTCGTGGTCCTATTGCTCGTGCCTGTGCATGCCATCACAATTATCTGGTAAGTTCATTCTTAAACTCTTGTCCATCACATTTAGACAATGGAGACATGTGCACTCTTGTTTTGGTTAGAAATGGTGGAGACGATCAGAAGGACAGGGGATTGGCCCAGGCTGGATTCGGACAGCAAAACTGACCCAATTTGTGCGGATCACCACAGCTTCATACGAACTCCAATTGGGACGTTCTAATACTTGTTGGAGAGCTAATGAAGTATACTTTCCAAAGGATCTGATCCCACATGCAAACCACATCAGGCTCGCCCGCAACAGTCAATTTCCTCTAGACTGTTTCTGCCCACAGGAGCTGCAACACCTAATTTTAGCACCTATTCTTAGTGCATGTTCAGTCAATAAGGGATCTCATGCAATCATGCAGTGGTCATTGTTTCTCTTCTTTTTTAGTGAGTCAAGAGCACCTCCCGGCCCTGCTCTAGTCGCCCACTCCTTTGAACGGTCTAGATCGAGCTTCTACTTGAGCCTTGTCACCTAGGAGTACCATCGGGTGTGTCCAAAATGATTTCTAAGGCTGTGCTACGTTTGGCGCAAACCGTACACCTATCTTGCGTCAAGATTAGCACTATCTCCAAACGAAATGAATCAAGCATCCACTTGAGCCTCGTCACCTAGGAGTACCATTAGGTGCGTCCAAAATGATTTTTGAGCCTATGGTACGTTCAGCGCAAACCTTGCACCTATCTTGCGTTAAGATTAGCACTATATCAAATGAACTGAATCAAGCTTCCACTTGAGCTTTATCACCTAGGAGTACTATCGGGTGCGTCCAAAACGATTTCTGAGCCTATAGTATGTTTAGCACAAACCCACACCTATCTTGAACCGACACCAGCACTATCTCCAAATGGACCAAAAAGAGATTCCACATGACCCACATCACCTTGGAGTTCCATCGAGTGCATCCAAAATGATTTCTGATGCTGCGGCACATTCGGCACAAACCGTGCACCTATCCTACGTCAAGATTAGCGCTATATTCAAACGGACGGAATCGGGCTTCCACTTGAGCGTCGTCACCTAGGAGTACCATCGGATGCATCCAAAATGATTTCTAAGCATGTGGTGCATTTGGTGCAAACCATGCACCTATCTTGCATCAAGATTAGCAATATATCAAATGAACTGAGTCGAGCATCCACTTGAGTTTTGTCACCAAGGAGTACTATCGGGTGCGTCCAAAATGATTTTCGAGCCTACATTATGTTTAGCACAAACTGTGTACCTATCTTGCACCGACACCAACACTATCTCCAAATGGACCAAAACGAGATTCCACATGAGCCACATCACCTTGGAGTTCCATCGGGTGCATCCAAAATGATTTCTGAGGCTATGGTACGTTGGGCACAAACTGTGCACCTATCTTGCGTCAAGATTAGCACTATCTTTGAACGGACTGAATTGAGCTTCCACTTGAGCCTTGTTACCTCGGAGTACCATCATGTGCATCCAAAACCATTTCTGTGCCTGTGGTACATTCGCCGCAAACCATACACCTATCTTGCGCCAAGATTAGCGCTATGTCAAACAAACTGAGTCAAGCATCCACATGAGCTTCGCAGTACTATCGGGTGCGTCCTAAACGATTTCTGAGCCTACGGTATGTTTAGCACAAACCGTGTGATGAGGACATCACCAGTTTCGAATTACTTACTTAGATCAAGGGAAGGTTTGATTGCATATGGAAAGTATGGATGATTAATGAAGTTGATTGGGGACCATTTAAGCCATACTTGAGAGAAGAGGATGAGCTTGATTCGAGGACGACTCAAATGCAAGAATGGGAGGATGATGAGGACATCAGCACCATCAATACATCCACACCTACACAAGTACAAATTCGTGGTCCTATTGCTCGTGCCTGTGCATGCCATCACAATTATCTGGTAAGTTCATTCTTAAACTCTTGTCCATCACATTTAGACAATGGAGACATGTGCACTCTTGTTTTGGTTAGAAATGGTGGAGACGATCAGAAGGACAGGGGATTGGCGCAGGCTGGATTCGGACTGCAAAACTGACCCAATTTGTGCGGATCACCACAGCTTCATACGGACTCCAATTGGGACGTTCTAATACTTGTTGGGGAGCTAATGAAGTGTAATTTCCAAAGGATCCGATCCCACATGCAAACCACATCAGGCTCGCCCGCAACAGTCAATTTCCTCTAGACTGTTTCTGCCCACAGGAGCTGCAACACCTAATTTTAGCACCTATTCTTAGTGCATGTTCAGTCAATAAGGGATCTCATGCAATCATGCAGTGGTCATTGTTTCTCTTCTTTTTTAGTGAGTCAAGAGCACCTCCCGGCCCTGCTCTAGTCGCCCACTCCTTTGAACGGTCTAGATCGAGCTTCTACTTGAGCCTCGTCACCTAGGAGTACCATCGGGTGTGTCCAAAATGATTTCTAAGGCTGTGGTACGTTCGGCGCAAACCGTACACCTATCTTGCGTCAAGATTAGCACTATCTCCAAACGAAATAAATCAAGCATCCACTTGAGCCTTGTCACCTAGGAGTACCATTAGGTGCGTCCAAAATGATTTTTGAGCCTATGGTACGTTCAGCGCAAACCTTGCACCTATCTTGCGTTAAGATTAGCACTATATCAAATGAACTGAATCAAGCTTCCACTTGAGCTTTGTCACCTAGGAGTACTATCGGGTGCGTCCAAAACGATTTCTGAGCCTATAGTATGTTTAGCACAAACCCACACCTATCTTGAACCGACACCAGCACTATCTCCAAATGGACCAAAAAGAGATTCCACATGACCCACGTCACCTTGGAGTTCCATCGAGTGCATCCAAAATGATTTCTGATGCTGCGGTACATTCGGCACAAACCGTGCACCTATCCTACGTCAAGATTAGCGCTATATTCAAACGGACGGAATCGGGCTTCCACTTGAGCGTCGTCACCTAGGAGTACCATCGGATGCATCCAAAACGATTTCTAAGCATGTGGTGCATTTGGTGCAAACCATGCACCTATCTTGCATCAAGATTAGCAATTATCAAATGAACTGAGTCGAGCATCCACTTGAGTTTTGTCACCAAGGAGTACTATCGGGTGCGTCCAAAATGATTTTCGAGCCTACATTATGTTTAGCACAAACTGTGCACCTATCTTGCTCCGACACCAACACTATCTCAAAATGGACCAAAACGAGATTCCACATGAGCCACATCACCTTGGAGTTCCATCGGGTGCATCCAAAATGATTTCTGAGGCTGTGGTACATTGGGCACAAACTGTGCACCTATCTTGCGTCAAGATTAGCACTATCTTCGAACGGACTGAATCGAGCTTCCACTTGAGCCTTGTCACCTAGGAGTACCATCGTGTGCATCCAAAACCATTTCTGTGCATGTGGTACATTCGCCGCAAACCATACACCTATCTTGCGCCAAGATTAGCGCTATGTCAAACGAACTGAGTCAAGCATCCACATGAGCTTTGTCACCTAGGAGTACTATCGGGTGCGTCCAAAACGATTTCTGAGCCTACGGTATGTTTAGCACAAACCGTGTGATGAGGACATCACCAGTTTCGAATTACTTACTTAGATCAAGGGAAGGTTTGATTGCATATGAAAAGTATGGATGATTAATGAAGTTGATTGGGGAGCATTTAAGCCATACTTGAGAGAAGAGGATGGGCTTGATTCGAGGACGACTCAAATGCAAGAATGGGAGGATGATGAGGACATCAGCACCATCAATACATCCACACCTACACAAGTACAAATTCGTGGTCCTATTGCTCGTGCCTGTGCATGCCATCACAATTATCTGGTAAGTTCATTCTTAAACTCTTGTCCATCACATTTAGACAATGGAGACATGTGCACTCTTGTTTTGGTTAGAAATGGTGGAGACGATCAGAAGGACAGGGGATTGGCGCAGGCTGGATTCGGACTGCAAAACTGACCCAATTTGTGCGGATCACCACAGCTTCATACGGACTCCAATTGGGACGTTCTAATACTTGTTGGGGAGCTAATGAAGTGTACTTTCCAAAGGATCCGATCCCACATGCAAACCACATCAGGCTCGCCCGCAACAGTCAATTTCCTCTAGACTGTTTCTGCCCACAGGAGCTGCAACACCTAATTTTAGCACCTATTCTTAGTGCATGTTCAGTCAATAAGGGATCTCATGCAATCATGCAGTGGTCATTGTTTCTCTTCTTTTTTAGTGAGTCAAGAGCACCTCCCGGCCCTGCTCTAGTCGCCCACTCCTTTGAACGGTCTAGATCGAGCTTCTACTTGAGCCTCGTCACCTAGGAGTACCATCGGGTGTGTCCAAAATGATTTCTAAGGCTGTGGTATGTTCGGCGCAAACCGTACACCTATCTTGCGTCAAGATTAGCACTATATCCAAACGAAATGAATCAAGCATCCACTTGAGCCTCGTCACCTAGGAGTACCATTAGGTGCGTCCAAAATGATTTTTGAGCCTATGGTACGTTCAGCGCAAACCTTGCACCTATCTTGCGTTAAGATTAGCACTATATCAAATGAACTGAATCAAGCTTCCACTTGAGCTTCGTCACCTAGGAGTACTATCGGGTGCGTCCAAAACGATTTCTGAGCCTACAGTATGTTTAGCACAAACCCACACCTATCTTGAACCGACACCAGCACTATCTCCAAATGGACCAAAAAGAGATTCCACATGACCCACGTCACCTTGGAGTTCCATCGAGTGCATCCAAAATGATTTCTGATGCTGCGGTACATTCGGCACAAACCGTGCACCTATCCTACGTCAAGATTAGCGCTATATTCAAACGGACGGAATCGGGCTTCCACTTGAGCGTCGTCACCTAGGAGTACCATCGGATGCATCCAAAACGATTTCTAAGCATGTGGGGCATTTGGTTCCAACCATGCACCTATCTTGCATCAAGATTAGCAATATATCAAATGAACTGAGTCGAGCATCCACTTGAGTTTTGTCACCAAGGAGTACTATCGGGTGCGTCCAAAATGATTTTCGAGCCTACATTATGTTTAGCACAAACTGTGCACCTATCTTGCTCCGACACCAACACTATCTCAAAATGGACCAAAACGAGATTCCACATGAGCCACATCACCTTGGAGTTCCATCGGGTGCATCCAAAATGATTTCTAAGGCTGTGGTACATTGGGCACAAACTGTGCACCTATCTTGCGTCAAGATTAGCACTATCTTCGAACGGACTGAATCGAGCTTCCACTTGAGCCTTGTCACCTAGGAGTACCATCGTGTGCATCCAAAACCATTTCTGTGCATGTGGTACATTCGCCGCAAACCATACACCTATCTTGCGCCAAGATTAGCGCTATGTCAAACGAACTGAGTCAAGCATCCACATGAGCTTTGTCACCTAGGAGTACTATCGGGTGCGTCCAAAACGATTTCTGAGCCTACGGTATGTTTAGCACAAACCGTGTGATGAGGACATCACCAGTTTCGAATTACTTACTTAGATCAAGGGAAGGTTTGATTGCATATGAAAAGTATGGATGATTAATGAAGTTGATTGGGGAGCATTTAAGCCATACTTGAGAGAAGAGGATGGGCTTGATTCGAGGACGACTCAAATGCAAGAATGGGAGGATGATGAGGACATCAGCACCATCAATACATCCACACCTACACAAGTACAAATTCGTGGTCCTATTGCTCGTGCCTGTGCATGCCATCACAATTATCTGGTAAGTTCATTCTTAAACTCTTGTCCATCACATTTAGACAATGGAGACATGTGCACTCTTGTTTTGGTTAGAAATGGTGGAGACGATCAGAAGGACAGGGGATTGGCGCAGGCTGGATTCGGACTGCAAAACTGACCCAATTTGTGCGGATCACCACAGCTTCATACGGACTCCAATTGGGACGTTCTAATACTTGTTGGGGAGCTAATGAAGTGTACTTTCCAAAGGATCCGATCCCACATGCAAACCACATCAGGCTCGCCCGCAACAGTCAATTTCCTCTAGACTGTTTCTGCCCACAGGAGCTGCAACACCTAATTTTAGCACCTATTCTTAGTGCATGTTCAGTCAATAAGGGATCTCATGCAATCATGCAGTGGTCATTGTTTCTCTTCTTTTTTAGTGAGTCAAGAGCACCTCCCGGCCCTGCTCTAGTCGCCCACTCCTTTGAACGGTCTAGATCGAGCTTCTACTTGAGCCTCGTCACCTAGGAGTACCATCGGGTGTGTCCAAAATGATTTCTAAGGCTGTGGTATGTTCGGCGCAAACCGTACACCTATCTTGCGTCAAGATTAGCACTATATCCAAACGAAATGAATCAAGCATCCACTTGAGCCTCGTCACCTAGGAGTACCATTAGGTGCGTCCAAAATGATTTTTGAGCCTATGGTACGTTCAGCGCAAACCTTGCACCTATCTTGCGTTAAGATTAGCACTATATCAAATGAACTGAATCAAGCTTCCACTTGAGCTTCGTCACCTAGGAGTACTATCGGGTGCGTCCAAAACGATTTCTGAGCCTACAGTATGTTTAGCACAAACCCACACCTATCTTGAACCGACACCAGCACTATCTCCAAATGGACCAAAAAGAGATTCCACATGACCCACGTCACCTTGGAGTTCCATCGAGTGCATCCAAAATGATTTCTGATGCTGCGGTACATTCGGCACAAACCGTGCACCTATCCTACGTCAAGATTAGCGCTATATTCAAACGGACGGAATCGGGCTTCCACTTGAGCGTCGTCACCTAGGAGTACCATCGGATGCATCCAAAACGATTTCTAAGCATGTGGGGCATTTGGTTCCAACCATGCACCTATCTTGCATCAAGATTAGCAATATATCAAATGAACTGAGTCGAGCATCCACTTGAGTTTTGTCACCAAGGAGTACTATCGGGTGCGTCCAAAATGATTTTCGAGCCTACATTATGTTTAGCACAAACTGTGCACCTATCTTGCTCCGACACCAACACTATCTCAAAATGGACCAAAACGAGATTCCACATGAGCCACATCACCTTGGAGTTCCATCGGGTGCATCCAAAATGATTTCTAAGGCTGTGGTACATTGGGCACAAACTGTGCACCTATCTTGCGTCAAGATTAGCACTATCTTCGAACGGACTGAATCGAGCTTCCACTTGAGCCTTGTCACCTAGGAGTACCATCGTGTGCATCCAAAACCATTTCTGTGCATGTGGTACATTCGCCGCAAACCATACACCTATCTTGCGCCAAGATTAGCGCTATGTCAAACGAACTGAGTCAAGCATCCACATGAGCTTCGTCACCTAGGAGTACTATCGGGTGCGTCCAAAATGATTTCTGAGCCTACGGTATGTTTAGCACAAACCGTGTGATGAGGACATCACCAGTTTTGAATTACTTACTTAGATCAAGGGAAGGTTTGATTGCATATGGAAAGTATGGATGATTAATGAAGTTGATTGGGGACCATTTAAGCCATACTTGAGAGAAGAGGATGAGCTTGATTCGAGGACGACTCAAATGCAAGAATGGGAGGATGATGAGGACATCAGCACCATCAATACATCCACACCTACACAAGTACAAATTCGTGGTCCTATTGCTCGTGCCTGTGCATGCCATCACAATTATCTGGTAAGTTCATTCTTAAACTCTTGTCCATCACATTTAGACAATGGAGACATGTGCACTCTTGTTTTGGTTAGAAATGGTGGAGACGATCAGAAGGACAGGGGATTGGCGCAGGCTGGATTCGGACTGCAAAACTGACCCAATTTGTGCGGATCACCACAGCTTCATACGAACTCCAATTGGGACGTTCTAATACTTGTTGGGGAGCTAATGAAGTGTACTTTCCAAAGGATCCGATCCCACATGCAAACCACATCAGGCTCGCCCGCAACAGTCAATTTCCTCTAGACTGTTTCTGCCCACAGGAGCTGCAACACCTAATTTTAGCACCTATTCTTAGTGCATGTTCAGTCAATAAGGGATCTCATGCAATCATGCAGTGGTCATTGTTTCTCTTCTTTTTTAGTGAGTCAAGAGCACCTCCCGGCCCTGCTCTAGTCGCCCACTCCTTTGAACGGTCTAGATCGAGCTTCTACTTGAGCCTCGTCACCTAGGAGTACCATCGGGTGTGTCCAAAATGATTTCTAAGGCTGTGGTATGTTCGGCGCAAACCGTACACCTATCTTGCGTCAAGATTAGCACTATCTCCAAACGAAATGAATCAAGCATCCACTTGAGCCTCGTCACCTAGGAGTACCATTAGGTGCGTCCAAAATGATTTTTGAGCCTATGGTACGTTCAGCGCAAACCTTGCACCTATCTTGCGTTAAGATTAGCACTATATCAAATGAACTGAATCAAGCTTCCACTTGAGCTTCGTCACCTAGGAGTACTATCGGGTGCGTCCAAAACGATTTCTGAGCCTACAGTATGTTTAGCACAAACCCACACCTATCTTGAACCGACACCAGCACTATCTCCAAATGGACCAAAAAGAGATTCCACATGACCCACGTCACCTTGGAGTTCCATCGAGTGCATCCAAAATGATTTCTGATGCTGCGGTACATTCGGCACAAACCGTGCACCTATCCTACGTCAAGATTAGCGCTATATTCAAACGGACGGAATCGGGCTTCCACTTGAGCGTCGTCACCTAGGAGTACCATCGGATGCATCCAAAATGATTTCTAAGCATGTGGTGCATTTGGTGCAAACCATGCACCTATCTTGCATCAAGATTAGCAATATATCAAATGAACTGAGTCGAGCATCCACTTGAGTTTTGTCACCAAGGAGTACTATCGGGTGCGTCCAAAATGATTTTCGAGCCTACATTATGTTTAGCACAAACTGTGCACCTATCTTGCTCCGACACCAACACTATCTCAAAATGGACCAAAACGAGATTCCACATGAGCCACATCACCTTGGAGTTCCATCGGGTGCATCCAAAATGATTTCTGAGGCTGTGGTACGTTGGGCACAAACTGTGCACCTATCTTACGTCAAGATTAGCATTATCTTCGAACGGACTGAATCGAGCTTCCACTTGAGCCTTGTCACCTAGGAGTACCATCGTGTGCATCCAAAACCATTTATGTGCATGTGGTACATTCGCCGCAAACCATACACCTATCTTGCGCCAAGATTAGCGCTATGTCAAACGAACTGAGTCAAGCATCCACATGAGCTTCGTCACCTAGGAGTACTATCGGGTGCGTCCAAAACGATTTCTGAGCCTACGGTATGTTTAGCACAAACCGTGTGATGAGGACATCACCAGTTTCGAATTACTTACTTAGATCAAGGGAAGGTTTGATTGCATATGGAAAGTATGGATGATTAATGAAGTTGATTGGGGACCATTTAAGTCATACTTGAGAGAAGAGGATGAGCTTGATTCGAGGACGACTCAAATGCAAGAATGGGAGGATGATGAGGACATCAGCACCATCAATACATCCACACCTACACAAGTACAAATTCGTGGTCCTATTGCTCGTGCCTGTGCATGCCATCACAATTATCTGGTAAGTTCATTCTTAAACTCTTGTCCATCACATTTAGACAATGGAGACATGTGCACTCTTGTTTTGGTTAGAAATGGTGGAGACGATCAGAAGGACAGGGGATTGGCGCAGGCTGGATTCAGACTGCAAAACTGACCCAATATGTGTGGATCACCACAGCTTCATACGGACTCCAATTGGGACGTTCTAATACTTGTTGGAGAGCTAATGAAGTGTACTTTCCAAAGGATCCGATCCCACATGCAAACCACATCAGGCTCGCCCGCAACAGTCAATTTCCTCTAGACTGTTTCTGCCCACAGGAGCTGCAACACCTAATTTTAGCACCTATTCTTAGTGCATGTTCAGTCAATAAGGGATCTCATGCAATCATGCAGTGGTCATTGTTTCTCTTCTTTTTTAGTGAGTCAAGAGCACCTCCCGGCCCTGCTCTAGTCGCCCACTCCTTTGAACGGTCTAGATCGAGCTTCTACTTGAGCCTCGTCACCTAGGAGTTCCATCGGGTGTGTCCAAAATGATTTCTAAGGCTGTGGTATGTTCGGCGCAAACCGTACACCTATCTTGCGTCAAGATTAGCACTATCTCCAAACGAAATGAATCAAGCATCCACTTGAGCCTCGTCACCTAGGAGTACCATTAGGTGCGTCCAAAATGAGTTTTGAGCCTATGGTACGTTCAGCGCAAACCTTGCACCTATCTTGCGTTAAGATTAGCACTATATCAAATGAACTGAATCAAGCTTCCACTTGAGCTTCGTCACCTAGGAGTACTATCGGGTGCGTCCAAAACGATTTCTGAGCCTACAGTATGTTTAGCACAAACCCACACCTATCTTGAACCGACACCAGCACTATCTCTAAATGGACCAAAAAGAGATTCCACATGACCCACGTCACCTTGGAGTTCCATCGAGTGCAGCCAAAATGATTTCTGATGCTGCGGTACATTCGGCACAAACCGTGCACCTATCCTACGTCAAGATTAGCGCTATATTCAAACGGACGGAATCGGGCTTCCACTTGAGCGTCGTCACCTAGGAGTACCATCGGATGCATCCAAAACGATTTCTAAGCATGTGGTGCATTTGGTGCAAACCATGCACCTATCTTGCATCAAGATTAGCAATATATCAAATGAACTGAGTCGAGCATCCACTTGAGTTTTGTCACCAAGGAGTACTATCGGGTGCGTCCAAAATGATTTTCGAGCCTACATTATGTTTAGCACAAACTGTGCACCTATCTTGCTCCGACACCAACACTATCTCCAAATGGACCAAAACGAGATTCCACATGAGCCACATCACCTTGGAGTTTCATCGGGTGCATCCAAAATGATTTCTGAGGCTGTGGTACGTTGGGCACAAACTGTGCACCTATCTTGCGTCAAGATTAGCACTATCTTCGAACGGACTGAATCGAGCTTCCACTTGAGTCTTGTCACCTAGGAGTACCATCGTGTGCATCCAAAACCATTTATGTGCATGTGGTACATTCGCCGCAAACCATACACCTATCTTGCGCCAAGATTAGCGCTATGTCAAACGAACTGAGTCAAGCATCCACATGAGCTTCGTCACCTAGGAGTACTATCGGGTGCGTCCAAAACGATTTCTGAGCCTACGGTATGTTTAGCACAAACCGTGTGATGAGGACATCACCAGTTTCGAATTACTTACTTAGATCAAGGGAAGGTTTGATTGCATATGGAAAGTATGGATGATTAATGAAGTTGATTGGGGACCATTTAAGCCATACTTGAGAGAAGAGGATGAGCTTGATTCGAGGACGACTCAAATGCAAGAATGGGAGGATGATGAGGACATCAGCACCATCAATACATCCACACCTACACAAGTACAAATTCGTGGTCCTATTGCTCGTGCCTGTGCATGCCATCACAATTATCTGGTAAGTTCATTCTTAAACTCTTGTCCATCACATTTAGACAATGGAGACATGTGCACTCTTGTTTTGGTTAGAAATGGTGGAGACGATCAGAAGGACAGGGGATTGGCGCAGGCTGGATTCGGACAGCAAAACTGACTCAATTTGTGCGGATCACCACAGCTTCATACGGACTCCAATTGGGACGTTCTAATACTTGTTGGAGAGCTAATGAAGTGTACTTTCCAAAGGATCCGATCCCACATGCAAACCACATCAGGCTCGCCCGCAACAGTCAATTTCCTCTAGACTGTTTCTGCCCACAGGAGCTGCAACACCTAATTTTAGCACCTATTCTTAGTGCATGTTCAGTCAATAAGGGATCTCATGCAATCATGCAGTGGTCATTGTTTCTCTTCTTTTTTAGTGAGTCAAGAGCACCTCCCGGCCCTGCTCTAGTCGCCCACTCCTTTGAACGGTCTAGATCGAGCTTCTACTTGAGCCTCGTCACCTAGGAGTTCCATCGGGTGTGTCCAAAATGATTTCTAAGGCTGTGGTATGTTCGGCGCAAACCGTACACCTATCTTGCGTCAAGATTAGCACTATCTCCAAACGAAATGAATCAAGCATCCACTTGAGCCTCGTCACCTAGGAGTACCATTAGGTGCGTCCAAAATGATTTTTGAGCCTATGGTACGTTCAGCGCAAACCTTGCACCTATCTTGCGTTAAGATTAGCACTATATCAAATGAACTGAATCAAGCTTCCACTTGAGCTTCGTCACCTAGGAGTACTATCGGGTGCGTCCAAAACGATTTCTGAGCCTACAGTATGTTTAGCACAAACCCACACCTATCTTGAACCGACACCAGCACTATCTCCAAATGGACCAAAAAGAGATTCCAAATGACCCACGTCACCTTGGAGTTCCATCGAGTGCATCCAAAATGATTTCTGATGCTGCGGTACATTCAGCACATACCGTGCACCTATCCTACGTCAAGATTAGCGCTATATTCAAACGGACGGAATCGGGCTTCCACTTGAGCGTCGTCACCTAGGAGTACCATCGGATGCATCCAAAACGATTTCTAAGCATGTGGTGCATTTGGTGCAAACCATGCACCTATCTTGCATCAAGATTAGCAATATATCAAATGAACTGAGTCGAGCATCCACTTGAGTTTTGTCACCAAGGAGTACTATCGGGTGCGTCCAAAATGATTTTCGAGCCTACATTATGTTTAGCACAAACTGTGCACCTATCTTGCTCCGACACCAACACTATCTCCAAATGGACCAAAACGAGATTCCACATGAGCCACATCACCTTGGAGTTCCATCGGGTGCATCCAAAATGATTTCTGAGGCTGTGGTACGTTGGGCACAAACTGTGCACCTATCTTGCGTCAAGATTAGCACTATCTTCGAACGGACTGAATCGAGCTTCCACTTGAGCCTTGTCACCTAGGAGTACCATCGTGTGCATCCAAAACCATTTCTGTGCATGTGGTACATTCGCCGCAAACCATACACCTATCTTGCGCCAAGATTAGCGCTATGTCAAACGAACTGAGTCAAGCATCCACATGAGCTTCGTCACCTAGGAGTACTATCGGGTGCGTCCAAAACGATTTCTGAGCCTACGGTATGTTTAGCACAAACCGTGTGATGAGGACATCACCAGTTTCGAATTACTTACTTAGATCAAGGGAAGGTTTGATTGCATATGGAAAGTATGGATGATTAATGAAGTTGATTGGGGACCATTTAAGCCATACTTGAGAGAAGAGGATGAGCTTGATTCGAGGACGACTCAAATGCAAGAATGGGAGGATGATGAGGACATCAGCACCATCAATACATCCACACCTACACAAGTACAAATTCGTGGTCCTATTGCTCGTGCCTGTGCATGCCATCACAATTATCTGGTAAGTTCATTCTTAAACTCTTGTCCATCACATTTAGACAATGGAGACATGTGCACTCTTGTTTTGGTTAGAAATGGTGGAGACGATCAGAAGGACAGGGGATTGGCGCAGGCTGGATTCGGACAGCAAAACTGACTCAATTTGTGCGGATCACCACAGCTTCATACGGACTCCAATTGGGACGTTCTAATACTTGTTGGAGAGCTAATGAAGTGTACTTTCCAAAGGATCCGATCCCACATGCAAACCACATCAGGCTCGCCCGCAACAGTCAATTTCCTCTAGACTGTTTCTGCCCACAGGAGCTGCAACACCTAATTTTAGCACCTATTCTTAGTGCATGTTCAGTCAATAAGGGATCTCATGCAATCATGCAGTGGTCATTGTTTCTCTTCTTTTTTAGTGAGTCAAGAGCACCTCCCGGCCCTGCTCTAGTCGCCCACTCCTTTGAACGGTCTAGATCGAGCTTCTACTTGAGCCTCGTCACCTAGGAGTTCCATCGGGTGTGTCCAAAATGATTTCTAAGGCTGTGGTATGTTCGGCGCAAACCGTACACCTATCTTGCGTCAAGATTAGCACTATCTCCAAACGAAATGAATCAAGCATCCACTTGAGCCTCGTCACCTAGGAGTACCATTAGGTGCGTCCAAAATGATTTTTGAGCCTATGGTACGTTCAGCGCAAACCTTGCACCTATCTTGCGTTAAGATTAGCACTATATCAAATGAACTGAATCAAGCTTCCACTTGAGCTTCGTCACCTAGGAGTACTATCGGGTAAGTCCAAAACGATTTCTGAGCCTACAGTATGTTTAGCACAAACCCACACCTATCTTGAACCGACACCAGCACTATCTCCAAATGGACCAAAAAGAGATTCCAAATGACCCACGTCACCTTGGAGTTCCATCGAGTGCATCCAAAATGATTTCTGATGCTGCGGTACATTCGGCACATACCGTGCACCTATCCTACGTCAAGATTAGCGCTATATTCAAACGGACGGAATCGGGCTTCCACTTGAGCGTCGTCACCTAGGAGTACCATCGGATGCATCCAAAACGATTTCTAAGCATGTGGTGCATTTGGTGCAAACCATGCGCCTATCTTGCATCAAGATTAGCAATATATCAAATGAACTGAGTCGAGCATCCACTTGAGTTTTGTCACCAAGGAGTACTATCGGGTGCGTCCAAAATGATTTTCGAGCCTACATTATGTTTAGCACAAACTGTGCACCTATCTTGCTCCGACACCAACACTATCTCCAAATGGACCAAAACGAGATTCCACATGAGCCACATCACCTTGGAGTTCCATCGGGTGCATCCAAAATGATTTCTGAGGCTGTGGTACGTTGGGCACAAACTGTGCACCTATCTTGCGTCAAGATTAGCACTATCTTCGAACGGACTGAATCGAGCTTCCACTTGAGCCTTGTCACCTAGGAGTACCATCGTGTGCATCCAAAACCATTTCTGTGCATGTGGTACATTCGCCGCAAACCATACACCTATCTTGCGCCAAGATTAGCGCTATGTCAAACGAACTGAGTCAAGCATCCACATGAGCTTCGTCACCTAGGAGTACTATCGGGTGCGTCCAAAATGATTTCTGAGCCTACGGTATGTTTAGCACAAACCGTGTGATGAGGACATCACCAGTTTTGAATTACTTACTTAGATCAAGGGAAGGTTTGATTGCATATGGAAAGTATGGATGATTAATGAAGTTGATTGGGGACCATTTAAGCCATACTTGAGAGAAGAGGATGAGCTTGATTCGAGGACGACTCAAATGCAAGAATGGGAGGATGATGAGGACATCAGCACCATCAATACATCCACACCTACACAAGTACAAATTCGTGGTCCTATTGCTCGTGCCTGTGCATGCCATCACAATTATCTGGTAAGTTCATTCTTAAACTCTTGTCCATCACATTTAGACAATGGAGACATGTGCACTCTTGTTTTGGTTAGAAATGGTGGAGACGATCAGAAGGACAGGGGATTGGCGCAGGCTGGATTCGGACTGCAAAACTGACCCAATATGTGCGGATCACCACAGCTTCATACGGACTCCAATTGGGACGTTCTAATACTTGTTGGAGAGCTAATGAAGTGTACTTTCCAAAGGATCCGATCCCACATGCAAACCACATCAGGCTCGCCCGCAACAGTCAATTTCCTCTAGACTGTTTCTGCCCACAGGAGCTGCAACACCTAATTTTAGCACCTATTCTTAGTGCATGTTCAGTCAATAAGGGATCTCATGCAATCATGCAGTGGTCATTGTTTCTCTTCTTTTTTAGTGAGTCAAGAGCACCTCCCGGCCCTGCTCTAGTCGCCCACTCCTTTGAACGGTCTAGATCGAGCTTCTACTTGAGCCTCGTCACCTAGGAGTTCCATCGGGTGTGTCCAAAATGATTTCTAAGGCTGTGGTATGTTCGGCGCAAACCGTACACCTATCTTGCGTCAAGATTAGCACTATCTCCAAACGAAATGAATCAAGCATCCACTTGAGCCTCGTCACCTAGGAGTACCATTAGGTGCGTCCAAAATGATTTTTGAGCCTATGGTACGTTCAGCGCAAACCTTGCACCTATCTTGCGTTAAGATTAGCACTATATCAAATGAACTGAATCAAGCTTCCACTTGAGCTTCGTCACCTAGGAGTACTATCGGGTGCGTCCAAAACGATTTCTGAGCCTACAGTATGTTTAGCACAAACCCACACCTATCTTGAACCGACACCAGCACTATCTCTAAATGGACCAAAAAGAGATTCCACATGACCCACGTCACCTTGGAGTTCCATCGAGTGCAGCCAAAATGATTTCTGATGCTGCGGTACATTCGGCACAAACCGTGCACCTATCCTACGTCAAGATTAGCGCTATATGCAAACGGACGGAATCGGGCTTCCACTTGAGCGTCGTCACCTAGGAGTACCATCGGATGCATCCAAAACGATTTCTAAGCATGTGGTGCATTTGGTGCAAACCATGCACCTATCTTGCATCAAGATTAGCAATATATCAAATGAACTGAGTCGAGCATCCACTTGAGTTTTGTCACCAAGGAGTACTATCGGGTGCGTCCAAAATGATTTTCGAGCCTACATTATGTTTAGCACAAACTGTGCACCTATCTTGCTCCGACACCAACACTATCTCCAAATGGACCAAAACGAGATTCCACATGAGCCACATCACCTTGGAGTTTCATCGGGTGCATCCAAAATGATTTCTGAGGCTGTGGTACGTTGGGCACAAACTGTGCACCTATCTTGCGTCAAGATTAGCACTATCTTCGAACGGACTGAATCGAGCTTACACTTGAGCCTTGTCACCTAGGAGTACCATCGTGTGCATCCAAAACCATTTCTGTGCATGTGGTACATTCGCCGCAAACCATACACCTATCTTGCGCCAAGATTAGCGCTATGTCAAACGAACTGAGTCAAGCATCCACATGAGCTTCGTCACCTAGGAGTACTATCGGGTGCGTCCAAAACGATTTCTGAGCCTACGGTATGTTTAGCACAAACCGTGTGATGAGGACATCACCAGTTTCGAATTACTTACTTAGATCAAGGGAAGGTTTGATTGCATATGGAAAGTATGGATGATTAATGAAGTTGATTGGGGACCATTTAAGCCATACTTGAGAGAAGAGGATGAGCTTGATTCGAGGACGACTCAAATGCAAGAATGGGAGGATGATGAGGACATCAGCACCATCAATACATCCACACCTACACAAGTACAAATTCGTGGTCCTATTGCTCGTGCCTGTGCATGCCATCACAATTATCTGGTAAGTTCATTCTTAAACTCTTGTCCATCACATTTAGACAATGGAGACATGTGCACTCTTGTTTTGGTTAGAAATGGTGGAGACGATCAGAAGGACAGGGGATTGGCGCAGGCTGGATTCGGACAGCAAAACTGACTCAATTTGTGCGGATCACCACAGCTTCATACGGACTCCAATTGGGACGTTCTAATACTTGTTGGAGAGCTAATGAAGTGTACTTTCCAAAGGATCTGATCCCACATGCAAACCACATCAAGCTCGCCCGCAACAGTCAATTTCCTCTAGACTGTTTCTGCCCACAGGAGCTGCAACACCTAATTTTAGCACCTATTCTTAGTGCATGTTCAGTCAATAAGGGATCTCATGCAATCATGCAGTGGTCATTGTTTCTCTTCTTTTTTAGTGAGTCAAGAGCACCTCCCGGCCCTGCTCTAGTCGCCCACTCCTTTGAACGGTCTAGATCGAGCTTCTACTTGAGCCTCGTCACCTAGGAGTTCCATCGGGTGTGTCCAAAATGATTTCTAAGGCTGTGGTATGTTCGGCGCAAACCGTACACCTATCTTGCGTCAAGATTAGCACTATCTCCAAACGAAATGAATCAAGCATCCACTTGAGCCTCGTCACCTAGGAGTACCATTAGGTGCGTCCAAAATGATTTTTGAGCCTATGGTACGTTCAGCGCAAACCTTGCACCTATCTTGCGTTAAGATTAGCACTATATCAAATGAACTGAATCAAGCTTCCACTTGAGCTTCGTCACCTAGGAGTACTATCGGGTGCGTCCAAAACGATTTCTGAGCCTACAGTATGTTTAGCACAAACCCACACCTATCTTGAACCGACACCAGCACTATCTCCAAATGGACCAAAAAGAGATTCCAAATGACCCACGTCACCTTGGAGTTCCATCGAGTGCATCCAAAATGATTTCTGATGCTGCGGTACATTCAGCACATAGCGTGCACCTATCCTACGTCAAGATTAGCGCTATATTCAAACGGACGGAATCGGGCTTCCACTTGAGCGTCGTCACCTAGGAGTACCATCGGATGCATCCAAAACGATTTCTAAGCATGTGGTGCATTTGGTGCAAACCATGCACCTATCTTGCATCAAGATTAGCAATATATCAAATGAACTGAGTCGAGCATCCACTTGAGTTTTGTCACCAAGGAGTACTATCGGGTGCGTCCAAAATGATTTTCGAGCCTACATTATGTTTAGCACAAACTGTGCACCTATCTTGCTCCGACACCAACACTATCTCCAAATGGACCAAAACGAGATTCCACATGAGCCACATCACCTTGGAGTTCCATCGGGTGCATCCAAAATGATTTCTGAGGCTGTGGTACGTTGGGCACAAACTGTGCACCTATCTTGCGTCAAGATTAGCACTATCTTCGAACGGACTGAATCGAGCTTCCACTTGAGCCTTGTCACCTAGGAGTACCATCGTGTGCATCCAAAACCATTTCTGTGCATGTGGTACATTCGCCGCAAACCATACACCTATCTTGCGCCAAGATTAGCGCTATGTCAAACGAACTGAGTCAAGCATCCACATGAGCTTCGTCACCTAGGAGTACTATCGGGTGCGTCCAAAATGATTTCTGAGCCTACGGTATGTTTAGCACAAACCGTGTGATGAGGACATCACCAGTTTTGAATTACTTACTTAGATCAAGGGAAGGTTTGATTGCATATGGAAAGTATGGATGATTAATGAAGTTGATTGGGGACCATTTAAGCCATACTTGAGAGAAGAGGATGAGCTTGATTCGAGGACGACTCAAATGCAAGAATGGGAGGATGATGAGGACATCAGCACCATCAATACATCCACACCTACACAAGTACAAATTCGTGGTCCTATTGCTCGTGCCTGTGCATGCCATCACAATTATCTGGTAAGTTCATTCTTAAACTCTTGTCCATCACATTTAGACAATGGAGACATGTGCACTCTTGTTTTGGTTAGAAATGGTGGAGACGATCAGAAGGACAGGGGATTGGCGCAGGCTGGATTCGGACTGCAAAACTGACCCAATTTGTGCGGATCACCACAGCTTCATACGGACTCCAATTGGGATGTTCTAATACTTGTTGGAGAGCTAATGAAGTGTACTTTCCAAAGGATCCGATCCCACATGCAAACCACATCAGGCTCGCCCGCAACAGTCAATTTCCTCTAGACTGTTTCTGCCCACAGGAGCTGCAACACCTAATTTTAGCACCTATTCTTAGTGCATGTTCAGTCAATAAGGGATCTCATGCAATCATGCAGTGGTCATTGTTTCTCTTCTTTTTTAGTGAGTCAAGAGCACCTCCCGGCCCTGCTCTAGTCACCCACTCCTTTGAACGGTCTAGATCGAGCTTCTACTTGAGCCTCGTCACCTAGGAGTACCATCGGGTGTGTCCAAAATGATTTCTAAGGCTGTGGTATGTTCGGCGCAAACCGTACACCTATCTTGCGTCAAGATTAGCACTATCTCCAAACGAAATGAATCAAGCATCCACTTGAGCCTCGTCACCTAGGAGTACCATTAGGTGCGTCCAAAATGATTTTTGAGCCTATGGTACGTTCAGCGCAAACCTTGCACCTATCTTGCGTTAAGATTAGCACTATATCAAATGAACTGAATCAAGCTTCCACTTGAGCTTCGTCACCTAGGAGTACTATCGGGTGCGTCTAAAACGATTTCTGAGCCTACAATATGTTTAGCACAAACCCACACCTATCTTGAATCGACACCAGCACTATCTCCAAATGGACCAAAAAGAGATTCCACATGACCCACGTCACCTTGGAGTTCCATCGAGTGCATCCAAAATGATTTCTGATGCTGCGGTACATTCGGCACAAACCGTGCACCTATCCTACGTCAAGATTAGCGCTATATTCAAACGGACGGAATCGGGCTTCCACTTGAGCGTCGTCACCTAGGAGTACCATCGGATGCATCCAAAACGATTTCTAAGCATGTGGTGCATTTGGTGCAAACCATGCGCCTATCTTGCATCAAGATTAGCAATATATCAAATGAACTGAGTCGAGCATCCACTTGAGTTTTGTCACCAAGGAGTACTATCGGGTGCGTCCAAAATGATTTTCGAGCCTACATTATGTTTAGCACAAACTGTGCACCTATCTTGCTCCGACACCAACATTATCTCCAAATGGACCAAAACGAGATTCCACATGAGCCACATCACCTTGGAGTTCCATCGGGTGCATCCAAAATGATTTCTGAGGCTGTGGTACGTTGGGCACAAACTGTGCACCTATCTTGCGTCAAGATTAGCACTATCTTCGAACGGACTGAATCGAGCTTCCACTTGAGCCTTGTCACCTAGGAGTACCATCGTGTGCATCCAAAACCATTTCTGTGCATGTGGTACATTCGCCGCAAACCATACACCTATCTTGCGCCAAGATTAGCGCTATGTCAAACGAACTGAGTCAAGCATCCACATGAGCTTCGTCACCTAGGAGTACTATCGGGTGCGTCCAAAACGATTTCTGAGCCTACGGTATGTTTAGCACAAACCGTGTGATGAGGACATCACCAGTTTCAAATTACTTACTTAGATGAAGGGAAGGTTTGATTGCATATGGAAAGTATGGATGATTAATGAAGTTGATTGGGGACCATTTAAGCCATACTTGAGAGAAGAGGATGAGCTTGATTCGAGGACGACTCAAATGCAAGAATGGGAGGATGATGAGGACATCAGCACCATCAATACATCCACACCTACACAAGTACAAATTCGTGGTCCTATTGCTCGTGCCTGTGCATGCCATCACAATTATCTGGTAAGTTCATTCTTAAACTCTTGTCCATCACATTTAGACAATGGAGACATGTGCACTCTTGTTTTGGTTAGAAATGGTGGAGACGATCAGAAGGACAGGGGATTGGCGCAGGCTGGATTCGGACTGCAAAACTGACCCAATTTGTGCGGATCACCACAGCTTCATACGGACTCCAATTGGGACGTTCTAATACTTGTTGGAGAGCTAATGAAGTGTACTTTCCAAAGGATCCGATCCCACATGCAAACCACATCAGGCTCGCCCGCAACAGTCAATTTCCTCTAGACTGTTTCTGCCCACAGGAGCTGCAACACCTAATTTTAGCACCTATTCTTAGTGCATGTTCAGTCAATAAGGGATCTCATGCAATCATGCAGTGGTCATTGTTTCTCTTCTTTTTAGTGAGTCAAGAGCACCTCCCGGCCCTGCTCTACTCGCCCACTCCTTTGAACGGTCTAGATCGAGCTTCTACTTGAGCCTCGTCACCTAGGAGTTCCATCGGGTGTGTCCAAAATGATTTCTAAGGCTGTGGTATGTTCGGCGCAAACCGTACACCTATCTTGCGTCAAGATTAGCACTATCTCCAAACGAAATGAATCAAGCATCCACTTGAGCCTCGTCACCTAGGAGTACCATTAGGTGCGTCCAAAATGATTTTTGAGCCTATGGTACGTTCAGCGCAAACCTTGCACCTATCTTGCGTTAAGATTAGCACTATATCAAATGAACTGAATTAAGCTTCCACTTGAGCTTCGTCACCTTGGAGTACTATCGGGTGCGTCCAAAACGATTTCTGAGCCTATAGTATGTTTACCACAAACCCACACCTATCTTGAACCGACACCAGCACTATCTCCAAATGGACCAAAAAGAGATTCCACATGACCCACGTCACCTTGGAGTTCCATCGAGTGCATCCAAAATGATTTCTGATGCTGCGGTACATTCGGCACAAACCGTGCACCTATCCTACGTCAAGATTAGCGCTATATTCAAACGGACGGAATCGGGCTTCCACTTGAGCGTCGTCACCTAGGAGTACCATCGGATGCATCCAAAACGATTTCTAAGCATGTGGTGCATTTGGTGCAAACCATGCACCTATCTTGCATCAAGATTAGCAATATATCAAATGAACTGAGTCGAGCATCCACTTGAGTTTTGTCACCAAGGAGTACTATCGGGTGCGTCCAAAATGATTTTCGAGCCTACATTATGTTTAGCACAAACTGTGCACCTATCTTGCTCCGACACCAACACTATCTCCAAATGGACCAAAACGAGATTCCACATGAGCCACATCACCTTGGAGTTCCATCGGGTGCATCCAAAGTGATTTCTGAGGCTGTGGTACGTTGGGCACAAACTGTGCACCTATCTTGCGTCAAGATTAGCACTATCTTCGAACGGACTGAATCGAGCTTCCACTTGAGCCTTGTCACCTAGGAGTACCATCGTGTGCATCCAAAACCATTTCTGTGCATGTGGCACATTCACCGCAAACCATACACCTATCTTGCACCAAGATTAGCGCTATGTCAAACGAACTGAGTCAAGCATCCACATGAGCTTCGTCACCTAGGAGTACTATCGGGTGCATCCAAAACGATTTCTGAGCCTACGATATGTTTAGCACAAACCGTGTGATGAGGACATCACCAGTTTTGAATTACATACTTGGATCAAGGGAAGGTTTGATTGCATATGGAAAGTATGGATGATTAATGAAGTTGATTGGGGACCATTTAAGCCATACTTGAGAGAAGAGGATGAGCCTGATTCGAGGACGACTCAAATGCAAGAATGGGAGGATGATGAGGACATCAGCACCATTAATACATCCACACCTACAAAAGTACAAACTCATGGTCCTATTGCTCGTGCCTGTGCATGCCATCACAATTATCTGGTAAGTTCATTCTTAAACTCTTGTCCATCACATTTAGACAATGGAGACATGTGCACTCTTGTTTTGGTTAGAAATGGTGGAGACGATCAGAAGGACAGGGGATTGGCGCAGGCTGGATTCGGACTGCAAAACTGACCCAATTTGTGCGGATCACCACAGCTTCATACGAACTCCAATTGGGACGTTCTAATACTTGTTGGAGAGCTAATGAAGTGTACTTTCCAAAGGATCCGATCCCACATGCAAACCACATCAGGCTCGCCCGCAACAGTCAATTTCCTCTAGACTGTTTCTGCCCACAGGAGCTGCAACACCTAATTTTAGCACCTATTCTTAGTGCATGTTCAGTCAATAAGGGATCTCATGCAATCATGCAGTGGTCATTGTTTCTCTTCTTTTTTAGTGAGTCAAGAGCACCTCCCGGCCCTGCTCTACTCGCCCACTCCTTTGAACGGTCTAGATCGAGCTTCTACTTGAGCCTCGTCACCTAGGAGTACCATCGGGTGTGTCCAAAATGATTTCTAAGGCTGTGGTACGTTCGGCGCAAACCGTACACCTATCTTGCGTCAAGATTAGCACTATCTCCAAACGAAATGAATCAAGCATCCACTTGAGCCTCGTCACCTAGGAGTACCATTAGGTGCGTCCAAAATGATTTTTGAGCCTATGGTACGTTCAGCGCAAACCTTGCACCTATCTTGCGTTAAGATTAGCACTATATCAAATAAACTGAATCAAGCTTCCACTTGAGCTTCGTCACCTAGGAGTACTATCGGGTGTGTCCAAAACGATTTCTGAGCCTATAGTATGTTTAGCACAAACCCACACCTATCTTGAACCGACACCAGCACTATCTCCAAATGGACCAAAAAGAGATTCCGCATGACCCACGTCACCTTGGAGTTCCATCGAGTGCATCCAAAATGATTTCTGATGCTGCGGTACATTCGGCACAAACCGTGCACCTATCCTACGTCAAGATTAGCGCTATATTCAAACGGACGGAATCGGGCTTCCACTTGAGCGTCGTCACCTAGGAGTACCATCGGATGCATCCAAAACGATTTCTAAGCATGTGGTGCATTTGGTGCAAACCATGCACCTATCTTGCATCAAGATTAGCAATATATCAAATGAACTGAGTCGAGCATCCACTTGAGTTTTGTCACCAAGGAGTACTATCGGGTGCGTCCAAAATGATTTTCGAGCCTACATTATGTTTAGCACAAACTGTGCACCTATCTTGCTCCGACACCAACACTATCTCCAAATGGACCAAAACGAGATTCCACATGAGCCACATCACCTTGGAGTTCCATCGGGTGCATCCAAAGTGATTTCTGAGGCTGTGGTACATTGGGCACAAACTGTGCACCTATCTTGCGTCAAGATTAGCACTATCTTCGAACGGACTGAATCGAGCTTCCACTTGAGCCTTGTCACCTAGGAGTACCATCGTGTGCATCCAAAACCATTTCTGTGCATGTGGCACATTCACCGCAAACCATACACCTATCTTGCGCCAAGATTAGCGATATGTCAAACGAACTGAGTCAAGCATCCACATGAGCTTCGTCACCTAGGAGTACTATCGGGTGCGTCCAAAATGATTTCTGAGCCTACGATATGTTTAGCACAAACCGTGTGATGAGGACATCACCAGTTTTGAATTACATACTTGGATCAAGGGAAGGTTTGATTGCATATGGAAAGTATGGATGATTAATGAAGTTGATTGGGGACCATTTAAGCCATACTTGAGAGAAGAGGATGAGCTTGATTCGAGGACGACTCAAATGCAAGAATGGGAGGATGATGAGGACATCAGCACCATTAATACATCCACACCTACAAAAGTACAAACTCATGGTCCTATTGCTCGTGCCTGTGCATGCCATCACAATTATCTGGTAAGTTCATTCTTAAACTCTTGTCCATCACATTTAGACAATGGAGACATGTGCACTCTTGTTTTGGTTAGAAATGGTGGAGACGATCAGAAGGACAGGGGATTGGCGCAGGCTGGATTCGGACTGCAAAACTGACCCAATTTGTGCGGATCACCACAGCTTCATACGGACTCCAATTGGGACGTTCTAATACTTGTTGGAGAGCTAATGAAGTGTACTTTCCAAAGGATCCGATCCCACATGCAAACCACATCAGGCTCGCCCGCAACAGTCAATTTCCTCTAGACTGTTTCTGCCCACAGGAGCTGCAACACCTAATTTTAGCACCTATTCTTAGTGCATGTTCAGTCAATAAGGGATCTCATGCAATCATGCAGTGGTCATTGTTTCTCTTCTTTTTTAGTGAGTCAAGAGCACCTCCCGGCCCTACTCTAGTCGCCCACTCCTTTGAACGGTCTAGATCGAGCTTCTACTTGAGCCTCGTCACCTAGGAGTACCATCGGGTGTGTCCAAAATGATTTCTAAGGCTGTGGTACGTTCGGCGAAAACCGTACACCTATCTTGCGTCAAGATTAGCACTATCTCCAAACGAAATGAATCAAGCATCCACTTGAGCCTCGTCACCTAGGAGTACCATTAGGTGCGTCCAAAATGATTTTTGAGCCTATGGTACGTTCAGCGCAAACCTTGCACCTATCTTGCGTTAAGATTAGCACTATATCAAATGAACTGAATCAAGCTTCCACTTGAGCTTCGTCACCTAGGAGTACTATCGGGTGTGTCCAAAACGATTTCTGAGCCTATAGTATGTTTAGCACAAACCCACACCTATCTTGAACCGACACCAGCACTATCTCCAAATGGACCAAAAAGAGATTCCGCATGACCCACGTCACCTTGGAGTTCCATCGAGTGCATCCAAAATGATTTCTGATGCTGCGGTACATTCGGCACAAACCGTGCACCTATCCTACGTCAAGATTAGCGCTATATTCAAACGGACGGAATCGGGCTTCCACTTGAGCGTCGTCACCTAGGAGTACCATCGGATGCATCCAAAACGATTTCTAAGCATGTGGTGCATTTGGTGCAAACCATGCACCTATCTTGCATCAAGATTAGCAATATATCAAATGAACTGAGTCGAGCATCCACTTGAGTTTTGTCACCAAGGAGTACTATCGGGTGCGTCCAAAATGATTTTCGAGCCTACATTATGTTTAGCACAAACTGTGCACCTATCTTGCTCCGACACCAACACTATCTCCAAATGGACCAAAACGAGATTCCACATGAGCCACATCACCTTGGAGTTCCATCGGGTGCATCCAAAGTGATTTCTGAGGCTGTGGTACATTGGGCACAAACTGTGCACCTATCTTGCGTCAAGATTAGCACTATCTTCGAACGGACTGAATCGAGCTTCCACTTGAGCCTTGTCACCTAGGAGTACCATCGTGTGCATCCAAAACCATTTCTGTGCATGTGGCACATTCACCGCAAACCATACACCTATCTTGCGCCAAGATTAGCGCTATGTCAAACGAACTGAGTCAAGCATCCACATGAGCTTCGTCACCTAGGAGTACTATCGGGTGCGTCCAAAATGATTTCTGAGCCTACGATATGTTTAGCACAAACCGTGTGATGAGGACATCACCAGTTTTGAATTACTTACTTGGATCAAGGGAAGGTTTGATTGCATATGGAAAGTATGGATGATTAATGAAGTTGATTGGGGACCATTTAAGCCATACTTGAGAGAAGAGGATGAGCTTGATTCGAGGACGACTCAAATGCAAGAATGGGAGGATGATGAGGACATCAGCACCATTAATACATCCACACCTACAAAAGTACAAACTCATGGTCCTATTGCTCGTGCCTGTGCATGCCATCACAATTATCTGGTAAGTTCATTCTTAAACTCTTGTCCATCACATTTAGACAATGGAGACATGTGCACTCTTGTTTTGGTTAGAAATGGTGGAGACGATCAGAAGGACAGGGGATTGGCGCAGGCTGGATTCGGACTGCAAAACTGACCCAATTTGTGCGGATCACCACAGCTTCATACGGACTCCAATTGGGACGTTCTAATACTTGTTGGAGAGCTAATGAAGTGTACTTTCCAAAGGATCCGATCCCACATGCAAACCACATCAGGCTCGCCCGCAACAGTCAATTTCCTCTAGACTGTTTCTGCCCACAGGAGCTGCAACACCTAATTTTAGCACCTATTCTTAGTGCATGTTCAGTCAATAAGGGATCTCATGCAATCATGCAGTGGTCATTGTTTCTCTTCTTTTTTAGTGAGTCAAGAGCACCTCCCGGCCCTGCTCTAGTCGCCCACTCCTTTGAACGGTCTAGATCGAGCTTCTACTTGAGCCTCGTCACCTAGGAGTACCATCGGGTGTGTCCAAAATGATTTCTAAGGCTGTGGTACGTTCGGCGAAAACCGTACACCTATCTTGCGTCAAGATTAGCACTATCTCCAAACGAAATGAATCAAGCATCCACTTGAGCCTCGTCACCTAGGAGTACCATTAGGTGCGTCCAAAATGATTTTTGAGCCTATGGTACGTTCAGCGCAAACCTTGCACCTATCTTGCGTTAAGATTAGCACTATATCAAATGAACTGAATCAAGCTTCCACTTGAGCTTCGTCACTTAGGAGTACTATCGGGTGTGTCCAAAACGATTTCTGAGCCTATAGTATGTTTAGCACAAACCCACACCTATCTTGAACCGACACCAGCACTATCTCCAAATGGACCAAAAAGAGATTCCGCATGACTCACGTCACCTTGGAGTTCCATCGAGTGCATCCAAAATAATTTCTGATGCTGCGGTACATTCGGCACAAACCGTGCACCTATCCTACGTCAAGATTAGCGCTATATTCAAACGGACGGAATCGGGCTTCCACTTGAGCGTCGTCACCTAGGAGTACCATCGGATGCATCCAAAACGATTTCTAAGCATGTGGTGCATTTGGTGCAAACCATGCACCTATCTTGCATCAAGATTAGCAATATATCAAATGAACTGAGTCGAGCATCCACTTGAGTTTTGTCACCAAGGAGTACTATCGGGTGCGTCCAAAATGATTTTTGAGCCTACATTATGTTTAGCACAAACTGTGCACCTATCTTGCTCCGACACCAACACTATCTCCAAATGGACCAAAACGAGATTCCACATGAGCCACATCACCTTGGAGTTCCATCGGGTGCATCCAAAGTGATTTCTGAGGCTGTGGTACGTTGGGCACAAACTGTGCACCTATCTTGCGTCAAGATTAGCACTATCTTCGAACGGACTGAATCGAGCTTCCACTTGAGCCTTGTCACCTAGGAGTACCATCGTGTGCATCCAAAACCATTTCTGTGCATGTGGCACATTCACCGCAAACCATACACCTATCTTGCGCCAAGATTAGCGCTATGTCAAACGAACTGAGTCAAGCATCCACATGAGCTTCGTCACCTAGGAGTACTATCGGGTGCGTCCAAAACGATTTCTGAGCCTACGATATGTTTAGCACAAACCGTGTGATGAGGACATCACCAGTTTTGAATTACTTACTTGGATCAAGGGAAGGTTTGATTGCATATGGAAAGTATGGATGATTAATGAAGTTGATTGGGGACCATTTAAGCCATACTTGAGAGAAGAGGATGAGCTTGATTCGAGGACGACTCAAATGCAAGAATGGGAGGATGATGAGGACATCAGCACCATTAATACATCCACACCTACAAAAGTACAAACTCATGGTCCTATTGCTCGTGCCTGTGCATGCCATCACAATTATCTGGTAAGTTCATTCTTAAACTCTTGTCCATCACATTTAGACAATGGAGACATGTGCACTCTTGTTTTGGTTAGAAATGGTGGAGACGATCAGAAGGACAGGGGATTGGCGCAGGCTGGATTCGGACTGCAAAACTGACCCAATTTGTGCGGATCACCACAGCTTCATACGGCTTCCAATTGGGACGTTCTAATACTTGTTGGAGAGCTAATGAAGTGTACTTTCCAAAGGATCCGATCCCACATGCAAACCACATCAGGCTCCACCGCAACAGTCAATTTCCTCTAGACTGTTTTCTGCCCACAGGAGCTGCAACACCTAATTTTAGCACCTATTCTTAGTGCATGTTCAGTCAATAAGGGATCTCATGCAATCATGCAGTGGTCATTGTTTCTCTTCTTTTTTAGTGAGTCAAGAGCACCTCCCGGCCCTGCTCCAGTCACCCACTCCTTTGAACGGTCTAGATCGAGCTTCTACTTGAGCCTCGTCACCTAGGAGTACCATCGGGTGTGTCCAAAATGATTTCTAAGACTGTGGTACGTTCGGCGCAAACCGTACACCTATCTTGCGTCAAGATTAGCACTATCTCCAAAAGAAATGAATCAAGCATCCACTTGAGCCTCGTCACCTAGGAGTACCATTAGGTGCGTCCAAAATGATTTTTGAGCCTATGGTACGTTCAGCGCAAACCTTGCACCTATCTTGCGTTAAGATTAGCACTATATCAAATGAACTGAATCAAGCTTCCACTTGAGCTTCGTCACCTAGGAGTACTATCGGGTGCGTCCAAAACGATTTCTGAGCCTACAGTATGTTTAGCACAAACCCACACCTATCTTGAACCGACACCAGCACTATCTCCAAATGGACCAAAAAGAGATTCCACATGACCCACGTCACCTTGGAGTTCCATCGAGTGCATCCAAAATGATTTCTGATGCTGCGGTACATTCAGCACAAACCGTGCACCTATCCTACGTCAAGATTAGCGCTATATTATATCGGATGGAATCGGGCTTCCACTTGAGCGTCGTCACCTAGGAGTACCATCGGATGCATCCAAAACGATTTCTAAGCATGTGGTGCATTTGGTGCAAACCATGCACCTATCTTGCATCAAGATTAGCAATATATCAAATGAACTGAGTCGAGCATCCACTTGAGTTTTGTCACCAAGGAGTACTATCGCGTGTGTCCAAAATGATTTTCGAGCCTACATTATGTTTAGCACAAACTATGCACCTATCCTGCTCCGACACCAACACTATCTCCAAATGGACCAAAACGAGATTCCACATGAGCCACATCACCTTGGAGTTCCATCAGGTGCATCCAAAATGATTTCTGAGGCTGTGGTACGTTGGGCACAAACTGTGCACCTATCTTGCGTCAAGATTAGCACTATCTTCGAACGGACTGAATCGAGCTTCCACTTGAGCCTTGTCACCTAGGAGTACCATCGTGTGCATCCAAAACCATTTCTGTGCATGTGGCACATTCACCGCAAACCATACACCTATCTTGCGCCAAGATTAGCGCTATGTCAAACGAACTGAGTCAAGCATCCACATGAGCTTCGTCACCTAGGAGTACTATCGGGTGCGTCCAAAACGATTTCTAAGCCTGCGATATGTTTAGCACAAACCGTGTGATGAGGACATCACCAGTTTTGAATTACTTACTTGGATCAAGGGAAGGTTTGATTGCATATGGAAAGTATGGATGATTAATGAAGTTGATTGGGGACCATTTAAGCCATACTTGAGAGAAGAGGATGAGCTTGATTCGAGGACGACTCAAATGCAAGAATGGGAGGATGATGAGGACATCAGCACCATCAATACATCCACACCTACACAAGTACAAATTTGTGGTCCTATTGCTCGTGCTTGTGCATGCCATCACAATTATCCGGTAAGTTCATTCTTAAACTCTTGTCCATCACATTTAGACAATGGAGACATGTGCACTCTTGTTTTGGTTAGAAATGGTGGAGACGATCAGAAGGACAGGGGATTGGCGCAGGCTAGATTCGGACTGCAAAACTGACCCAATTTGTGCGGATCACCACAGCTTCATACGGACTCCAATTGGGACGTTCTAATACTTGTTGGAGAGCTAATGAAGTGTACTTTCCAAAGGATCCGATCCCACATGCAAACCACACCAGGCTCGCCCGCAACAGTCAATTTCCTCTAGACTGTTTCTGCCCACAGGAGCTGCAACACCTAATTTTAGCACCTATTCTTAGTGCATGTTCAGTCAATAAGGGATCTCATGCAATCATGCAGTGGTCATTGTTTCTCTTCTTTTTTAGTGAGTCAAGAGCACCTCCCGGCCCTGCTCTAGTCGCCCACTCCTTTGAACGGTCTAGATCGAGCTTCTACTTGAGCCTCATCACCTAGGAGTACCATCGGGTGTGTCCAAAATGATTTCTAAGGCTGTGGTATGTTCGGCGCAAACCGTACATCTATCTTGCGTCAAGATTAGTACTATCTCCAAACGAAATGAATCAAGCATCCACTTGAGCCTTGTCACCTAGGAGTACCATTAGGTGCATCCAAAATGATTTTTGAGCCTATGGTACGTTCAGCGCAAACCTTGCACCTATCTTGCGTTAAGATTAGCACTATATCAAATGAACTGAATCAAGCTTCCGCTTGAGCTTCATCACCTAGGAGTACTATCGGGTGCGTCCAAAACGATTTCTGAGCCTACAGTATGTTTAGCACAAACCCACACCTATCTTGAACCGACACCAGCACTATCTCCAAATGGACCAAAAAGAGATTCCACATGACCCACGTCACCTTGGAGTTCCATCGAGTGCATCCAAAATGATTTCTGATGCTGCGGTACATTCAGCACAAACCGTGCACCTATCCTACGTCAAGATTAGCGCTATATTATATCGGATGGAATCGGGCTTCCACTTGAGCGTCGTCACCTAGGAGTACCATCTGATGCATCCAAAACGATTTCTAAGCATGTGGTGCATTTGGTGCAAACTATGCACCTATCTTGCATCAAGATTAGCAATATATCAAATGAACTGAGTCGAGCATCCACTTGAGTTTTGTCACCAAGGAGTACTATCGGGTGCGTCCAAAATGATTTTCGAGCCTACATTATGTTTAGCACAAACTATGCACCTATCTTGCTCCGACACCAACACTATCTCCAAATGGGCCAAAACGAGATTCCACATGAGCCACATCACCTTGGAGTTCCATCAGGTGCATCCAAAATGATTTCTGAGGCTGTGGTACGTTGGGCACAAACTGTGCACCTATCTTGCGTCAAGATTAGCACTATCTTCGAACGGACTGAATCGAGCTTCCACTTGAGCCTTGTCACCTAGGAGTACCATCGTGTGCATCCAAAACCATTTCTGTGCCTGTGGTACATTCACCGCAAACCATACACCTATCTTGCGCCAAGATTAGCGCTATGTCAAACGAACTGAGTCAAGCATCCACATGAGCTTCGTCACCTAGGAGTACTATCGGGTGCGTCCAAAACGATTTTTAAGCCTGCGATATGTTTAGCACAAACCGTGTGATGAGGACATCACCAGTTTTGAATTACTTACTTGGATCAAGGGAAGGTTTGATTGCATATGGAAAGTATGGATGATTAATGAAGTTGATTGGGGACCATTTAAGACATACTTGAGAGAAGAGGATGAGCTTGATTCGAGGACGACTCAAATGCAAGAATGGGAGGATGATGAGGACATCAGCACCATCAATACATCCACACCTACACAAGTACAAATTTGTGGTCCTATTGCTCGTGCTTGTGCATGCCATCACAATTATCCGGTAAGTTCATTCTTAAACTCTTGTCCATCACATTTAGACAATGGAGACATGTGCACTCTTGTTTTGGTTAGAAATGGTGGAGACGATCAGAAGGACAGGGGATTGGCGCAGGCTGGATTCGGACTGCAAAACTGACCCAATTTGTGCGGATCACCACAGCTTCATACGGACTCCAACTGGGACGTTCTAATACTTGTTGGAGAGCTAATGAAGTGTACTTTCCAAAGGATCCGATCCCACATGCAAACCACATCAGGCTCGCCCGCAACAGTCAATTTCCTCTAGACTGTTTCTGCCCACAGGAGCTGCAACACCAATTTTAGCACCTATTCTTAGTGCATGTTCAGTCAATAAGGGATCTCATGCAATCATGCAGTGGTCATTGTTTCTCTTCTTTTTTAGTGAGTCAAGAGCACCTCCCGGCCCTGCTCTAGTCGCCCACTCCTTTGAACGGTCTAGATCGAGCTTCTACTTGAGCCTCGTCACCTAGGAGTACCATCGGGTGTGTCCAAAATGATTTCTAAGGCTGTGGTACGTTCGGCGCAAACCGTACACCTATCTTGCGTCAAGATTAGCACTATCTCCAAACGAAATGAATCAAGCATCCACTTGAGCCTCGTCACCTAGGAGTACCATTAGGTGCGTCCAAAATGATTTTTGAGCCTATGGTACGTTCAGCGCAAACCTTGCACCTATCTTGCGTTAAGATTAGCACTATATCAAATGAACTGAATCAAGCTTCCGCTTGAGCTTCGTCATCTAGGAGTACTATCGGGTGCGTCCAAAACGATTTCTGAGCCTACAGTATGTTTAGCACAAACCCGCACCTATCTTGAACCGACACCAGCACTATCTCCAAATGGACCAAAAAGAGATTCCACATGACCCACGTCACCTTGGAGTTCCATCGAGTGCATCCAAAATGATTTCTGATGCTGCAGTACATTCGGCACAAACCGTGCACCTATCCTACGTCAAGATTAGCGCTATATTCAAACGGACGGAATCGGGCTTCCACTTGAGCGTCGTCACCTAGGAGTATCATCGGATGCATCCAAAACGATTTCTAAGCATGTGGTGCATTTGGTGCAAACCATGCACCTATCTTGCATCAAGATTAGCAATATATCAAATGAACTGAGTCGAGCATCCACTTGAGTTTTGTCACCAAGGAGTACTATCGGGTGCGTCCAAAATGATTTTCGAGCCTACATTATGTTTAGCACAAACTGTGCACCTATCTTGCTCCGACACCAACACTATCTCCAAATAGACCAAAACGAGATTCCACATGAGCCACATCACCTTAGAGTTCCATCGGGTGCATCCAAAATGATTTCTGAGGCTGTGGTACGTTGGGCACAAACTGTGCACCTATCTTGCGTCAAGATTAGCACTATCCTCGAACGGACTGAATCGAGCTTCCACTTGAGCCTTGTCACCTAGGAGTACCATCGTGTGCATCCAAAACCATTTCTGTGCATGTGGTACATTCACCGCAAACCATACACCTATCTTGCGCCAAGATTAGCGCTATGTCAAACGAACTGAGTCAAGCATCCACATGAGCTTCGTCACCTAGGAGTACTATCGGGTGCGTCCAAAACGATTTCTGAGCATACGATATGTTTAGCACAAACCGTGTGATAAGGACATCACCAGTTTTGAATTACTTACTTGGATCAAGGGAAGGTTTGATTGCATATGGAAAGTATGGATGATTAATGAAGTTGATTGGGGATCATTTAAGCCATACTTGAGAGAAGAGGATGAGCTTGATTCGAGGACGACTCAAATGCAAGAATGGGAGGATGATGAGGACATCAGCACCATCAATACATCCACACCTACACAAGTACAAATTCGTGGTCCTATTGCTCGTGCCTGTGCATGCCATCACAATTATCCAGTAAGTTCATTCTTAAACTCTTGTCCATCACATTTAGACAATGGAGACATGTGCACTCTTGTTTTGGTTAGAAATGGTGGAGACGATCAGAAGGACAGGGGATTGGCGCAGGCTGGATTCGGACTGCAAAACTGACCCAATTTGTGCGGATCACCACAGCTTCATACGGACTCCAACTGGGACGTTCTAATACTTGTTGGAGAGCTAATGAAGTGTACTTTCCAAAGGATCCGATCCCACATGCAAACCACATCAGGCTCGCCCGCAACAGTCAATTTCCTCTAGACTGTTTCTGCCCACAGGAGCTGCAACACCAATTTTAGCACCTATTCTTAGTGCATGTTCAGTCAATAAGGGATCTCATGCAATCATGCAGTGGTCATTGTTTCTCTTCTTTTTTAGTGAGTCAAGAGCACCTCCCGGCCCTGCTCTAGTCGCCCACTCCTTTGAACGGTCTAGATCGAGCTTCTACTTGAGCCTCGTCACCTAGGAGTATCATCGGGTGTGTCCAAAATGATTTCTAAGGCTGTGGTACGTTCGGCGCAAAGCGTACACCTATCTTGCGTCAAGATTAGCACTATCTCCAAACAAAATGAATCAAGCATCCACTTGAGCCTCGTCACCTAGGAGTACCATTAGGTGCGTCCAAAATGATTTTTGAGCCTATGGTACGTTCAGCGCAAACCTTGCACCTATCTTGCGTTAAGATTAGCACTATATCAAATGAACTGAATCAAGCTTCCACTTGAGCTTCGTCATCTAGGAGTACTATCGGGTGCGTCCAAAACGATTTCTGAGCCTACAGTATGTTTAGCACAAACCCGCACCTATCTTGAACCGACACCAGCACTATCTCCAAATGGACCAAAAAGAGATTCCACATGACCCACGTCAAGATTAGCGCTATATTCAAGTGCATCCAAAATGATTTCTGATGCTGCAGTACATTCGGCACAAACCGTGCACCTATCCTATGTCAAGATTAGCGCTATATTCAAACGGACTGAATCGGGCTTCCAATTGAGCGTCGTCACCTAGGAGTACCATCGGATGCATCCAAAACGATTTCTAAGCATGTGGTGCATTTGGTGCAAACCATGCACCTATCTTGCGTCAAGATTAGCAATATATCAAATGAACTGAGTCGAGCATCCACTTGAGTTTTGTCACCAAGGAGTACTATCGGGTGCGTCCAAAATGATTTTTGAGCCTACATTATGTCTAGCACAAACTGTGCACCTATCTTGCACCGACACCAACACTATCTCCAAATGGACCAAAAGGAGATTCTACATGAGCCACATCACCTTAGAGTTCCATCGGGTGCATCCAAAATGATTTCTGAGGCTATGGTACGTTGGGCACAAACTGTACACCGATCTTGCTTAAAGATTAGCACTATCTTCGAACAGACTGAATCGAGCTTCCACTTGAGCCTTGTAACCTAGGAGTACCATCGTGTGCATCCAAAACCATTTCTGTGCCTGTGGTACATTCACCGCAAACCATACACCTATCTTGCGCCAAGATTAGCGCTATGTCAAACGAACTGAGTCAAGCATCCACATGAGCTTCGTCACCTATGAGTACTATCGGATGCGTCCAAAATGATTTCTAAGCCTACGATATGTTTAGCACAAACCGTGTGATGAGGACATCACCAGTTTTGAATTACTTACTTGGATCAAGGGAAGGTTTGATTGCATATGGAAAGTATGGATGATTAATGAAGTTGATTGGGGACCATTTAAGCCATACTTGAGAGAAGAGGATGAGCTTGATTCGAGGACGACTCAAATGCAAGAATGGGAGGATGATGAGGACATCAGCACCATCAATACATCCACACCTACACAAGTACAAATTCGTGGTCCTATTGCTCGTGCCTGTGCATGCCACAACAATTATCTGGTAAGTTCATTCTTAAACTCTTGTCTATCACATTTAGACAATGGGGACATGTGCACTCTTGTTTTGGTTAGAAATGGTGAAGACGATCAGAAGGACAGGGGATTGGCGCAGGCTGGATTCGGACTACAAAACTGACCCAATTTGTGCGGATCACCACAGCTTCATACGGACTCCAATTGGGACGTTCTAATACTTGTTGGAGAGCTAATGAAGTGTACTTTCCAAAGGATCCGACCCCACATGCAACCCACATCAGGCTCGCCCGCAACATTCAATTTCCTCTGGACTATTTCTACCCACAGGAGCTGCAACACCTAATTTTAGCACCTATTCTTAGTGGATGTTCAGTCAATAAGGGATCTCATGCAATCATGCAGTGGTCATTGTTTCTCTTCTTTTTTAGTGAGTCAAGAGCACCTCCCGGCCCTGCTCTAGTCGCCCACTCCTTTGAACGGTCTAGATCGAGCTTCTACTTGAGCCTCGTCACCTAGGAGTACCATCGGGTGTGTCCAAAATGATTTCTAAGGCTGTGGTACGTTCGACGCAAACCGTGCACCTATCTTGCGTCAAGATTAGCACTATCTCCAAACGAAATGAATCAAGCATCCACTTGAGCCTCGTCACCTAGGAGTACCATTAGGTGCGTACAAAATGTTTTTTGAGCCTATGGCACGTTCAGCGCAAACCTTGCACCTATCTTGCGTTAAGATTAGCACTATATCAAATGAACTGAATCAAGCTTCCACTTGAGCTTCGTCACCTAGGAGTACTATCGGGTGCGTCCAAAACGATTTCTGAGCCTACAGTATGTTTAGCACAAACCCGCACCTATCTTGAACCGACAACAGCACTCTCTCCAAATGGACCAAAAAGAGATTCCACATGACCCACGTCACCTTGGAGTTCGATCGAGTGCATCCAAAATGATTTCTGATGCTGCGGTACATTCGGCACAAACCGTGCACCTATCCTACGTCAAGATTAGCGCTATATTCAAACGGACTGAATCGGGCTTCCACTTGAGCGTCGTCACCTATGAGTACCATCGGATGCATCCAAAATGATTTCTAAGCATGTGGTGCATTTGGTGCAAACCATGCACCTATCTTGCGTCAAGATTAGCAATATATCAAATGAACTGAGTCGAGCATCCACTTGAGTTTTGTCACCAAGGAGTACTCTCGGGTGCGTCCAAAATGATTTTCGAGCCTACATTATGTTTAGCACAAACTGTGCACCTATCTTGCACCGACACCAACACTATCTCAAAATGGACCAAAAGGAGATTCCACATGAGCCACATCACCTTGGAGTTCCATCGGGTGCATCCAAAATTATTTCTGAGGCTATGGTACGTTGGGCACAAACTGTACACCGATCTTGCGTAAAGATTAGCACTATCTTCGAACGGACTGAATCGAGCTTCCACTTGAGCCTTGTGACCTAGGAGTACCATCGTGTGCATCCAAAACCATTTCTGTGCCTATGGTATATTCACCGCAAACCATACACCTATCTTGCGCCAAGATTAGCGCTATGTCAAACGAACTGAGTCAAGAATCCACATGAGCTTCGTCACCTAGGAGTACTATCGGGTGCGTCCAGAACGATTTCTGAGCCTACGATATGTTTAGCACAAACCGTGTGATGAGGACATCACCAGTTTTGAATTACTTACTTGGATCAAGGGAAGGATTGATGAGGACATCAGCACCGATCATACATCCACACCGTCCACGCCGACAACTGCTGGTCCTATTACTCGTGCTCGTGCTCGAAAAGTTAATCATCAAGTGAGTTCCTTCTTGAGCTCTTATCCATCCTGTTTAGATCTTGGAGACACGTGGACTCTTGTTTTGATTAGGAATTAAGGAGAAGACCAAAAGGGAAAAGGACTCGCGTAGGCTGGATTCGGACTGCAGCACACCTCCAACTTGTGATGGTTGCCACGGTTACATACGGAGTCGGATTGGGGTGATTCTGGACTTGTTGGAAAGCTAATAAAGTATACTTTCATATGGATTTGACATTGTACTCATACCTGCTCAGAAGAGGCGTCAACAGTCCAAAAATCACCGAGAGGTCTATTCTGTCTAGGGTGCTGCGCCACCTTAAGTTAGCCCAATGGGCTTGTATCGTTTAGAGTCCAGTAGGGACGCATCCTAGGGTTGGAGCACGACCCAAACTCTCTTGTGGTCGTCCTTCACACGTTATATACCCCTTAGCCGCCACCAGGAACACTGGGGTTTTGTTTAGATCAAGTTTAGCCATCGCTACTTGCTTGTAGGCGCGCGTGCTGATCCAGTCGCCCGTCTCCTTGTCTTCGGAACCCCACTCATAATAAGATTCAGTGTGAAACCTTCAATTTTATCTTGCAATTTCAGTGCTTGTTTCCTCGTTCTTGCTAGTTCTTCGATTGCTTGCAGGACGGGAGCCCTAGGGGCTAGTTGTCATACTCCACAAGATCGTGACGGCCTTGGGAAGTGGTGTATCGGTCGCTAAGGCGCAGTCTTGGAAGGCTGTAGTCGGGCCGTGAACGTCATCTCCATCCACCAATCGAGTTATCTCACGCTTCTCATCGAAAGATCGACCACAAACCCTTGCGGGTTCATATCAGTTGGTAATCAGAGCAAGGTTCATATCTTGTCACTTTCCTATCGCAACACGCGCTATCATATAGTCTCTCTGTTGGCCGAATCCAAGTAGGTTTTCCAAGTTTGAGTCGGATCAAGGAATCAGTTATTCCTCGCTGTTGGCCAAGTCCGAGTAGAATTGGAAGTTCCAATCGGACGAGGAATCAGTTCATCCTTTGCTACAAATATCAAACTAACCACGCAACAAGTATTCATATCTTTTTTTTACCGAAATACCCCTGCCCTTTCAGAAAAAGTGTGTGTGCTGAGTTACTCTTTGGGAGTGTTTTTATTCATATAATCAGTTTTGAGTGCCCCCTGAAAAAAAAAGAAAAAAAAAAAAAAAAAAAGAGAAAGAAGCAAAAGAAAAGAAGAGAAAGGGGCTGATCTTAGAGATTTTTTTTGTTCACTTTGGGTGGTGTGTTGTGCTCTCCTTGTGTCCAGGCTCGCGTCTCTAGCACGGTCTAGACTAGGACCAGCACAGTACCGCCGGTTGAACGATTATTCAGCTTGCTTTTTGTAACTAACGTGGTGCTAGTTCGTTCCTTGTTTCAGCCCACCTATAGCTCCACATATTCTACAGCTTGACAGGTCTTGTGCTACGGCACCGATACACTTCATCCATTGCTGCAGACTTGTTGGTAGACGACCCCTCCTGTCGAGCAAGGTAAGAACTGGTAAGAACTTGTGTAGCAGGTGGAGAGTGAGCGACTTGCTGTAGCTACATCCTAGTAGTTGTAGGGCTTTTATTTCTTCACTTGTCTTCTTGTTGTCTTTGTCTTTGAACCATGCCAGGGTCCGACAAAGATAACCAAATTCCACATTCGCCTCGCACAAAGGGCGTCATACAACATTTTGAAAGGAAAGTGAAGTTGCACACGGAGGGACTTGATAATGACTTGCAGGTGACAAATGACAAACTTGGGCAGTTGGAGGCTACGCAGATTGCCACAAACAACAAGCTTGCAGGTTTGGAGAAGTCCATTGCTAGTGTGGATAAAAGCCTTGCTGCTCTGCTGAGGCGTTTTGATGACCTCCACAACAATGATAAAGACCAGCATGATGAAGAAAAGGAGGAAGATCGAGAGGATGGTAGTTATGATGAAGAATACACAGGTGATACTGAACATGATGATCGAGACACTCATGATCGACGTCGCCTACGTCACAACCGTAGAGGTATGGGTGGCCGCCGCCGACGCGAGGTACATAATAATGATGATGCTTTCAGTAAGATTAAATTTAAAATACCTCCTTTTGATGGTAAATATGACCCTGATGCATACATTACTTAGGAGATTGCTGTTGATCAAAAGTTTGCATGCCATGAATTTCCTGAGAACACACGTGTTAGGCTGCTACTAGTGAGTTCACAGATTTTGCTTCTATTTGGTGGATCGAATATGGCAAGAAAAATCCTAATAACATACCTAAAACTTGGGATGCGCTGAAATGAGCCATGAGAGCTAGATTTGTTCCATCTTACTATGCCCGTGATATGATAAATAAGTTGCAGCAATTGAGACAAGGTTCTAAAAGTGTAGAAGAATACTATCAGGAATTACAAATTGGTATGTTGCGTTGTAAATTAGAGGAGAATGAGGAACCTGCTATGGCTAGATTTTTAGGTGGGTTAAATCGGGAAATTCAGGATATCCTCGCTTACAAAGAATACAATAACGTAACCAAACTGTTTCATCTTGCTTGTAAAGTTGAACGGGAAGTACAGGGACGACGTGCTAGCGCAAGGACTAATGTTTCTGTAGGGAAAGCTAGTTCATGGCAGCAGCGCACGACTACAACTCCGTCTACATGTACTCCTACGCCATCATCTAGTGACAAGACTCGAGCTGCCCCCACCAATTCAGTCACGAAGACAGCACAAAAGCCGGCTGCGAGTACATCATCCGTGGCATCGACCGGTAGAACAAGCAACATACAATGTCATCAGTGCAAGGGATATGGCCATATGATGCGTGACTGCCCAAACAAGCGTGTTATGATTGTCAAAGATGATGGTGAGTGTTCATCTGCTAGTGATTTTGATGAAGATACACTTGCATTGCTTGCAGCTGACTATGCAGGTAGTGAGGAACACATAGAAGAACACATTAATGCAGGTGACGCGGAGCACTATGAGAGCTTGATTGTACAGCGAGTGCTTAGTGTACAAATGGAGAAGGTAGAGCAAAATCAGCGACACACTTTATTCCAAACAAAGTGTGTCATCAAGGAGCGTTCGTGCCGCATGATCATTGATGGAGGTAGCTGCAACAACTTGGCAAGTAGCGACATGGTACAGAAGCTCGCCCTCACCACCAAACCACACCCCCATCCCTACTACATCCAATGGCTGAACAACAGTGGTAAGGCAAAGGTAATGAGAATTGTGCGAATTGATTTTGCCATCGGATCATACAAAGATATTGTTGAATGTGATGTTGTGCCTATGCAAGCTTGTAATCTTCTGCTAGGTAGACCATGGCAATTTGATAGAGATTCGATGCATCATGGTAGATCAAATCAATATTCGTTTCTATACCATGATCAAAAAATTATGTTGCATCCTATGTCTCCTGAAGCTATTATGCAATCTGATGTTACTAAGGCTGCAAAAGCAAAGAGCGAGAGCAATAAAAATGACAAATCTGTTGTTGATGACAAAGATGAGATAAAATTGAAAGGACGTTGTATGCTTGCTACAAAATCTGATATTAATGAGTTCAATGCATCCACCTCTGTTGCTTATGCTTTGGTATGCAAGGATGCTTTGATTTCATTTGAGGATATGCAACGTTCTTTGCCCCCTGTTGCTGCTAACATTTTGCAGGAGTATTCTGATGTGTTCCCCATTGAGATACCAGCGGGGCTGCCACCAATACGTGGGATTGAGCACCAAATTGATTTTATCCCTGGAGCATCTTTGCCAAACCGTGCCCCATACAGGACCAATCCGGAAGAAGCGAAGGAAATTCAGCGACAAGTGCAAGAACTACTAGACAAAGGTTATGTGCGTCAGTCTCTTAGTCCTTGTGCTGTTCCAGTGATTTTAGTGCCTAAGAAAGATGGAACATGGCGCATGTGTGTTGATTGTAGGGCTATTAATAATATCACCATTCGATATCGACACCCTATTCCACGATTAGATGATATGCTTGATGAATTGAGTGGTGCTGTTGTGTTTTCAAAGGTTGATTTGCGTAGTGGGTACCACCAGATTCGTATGAAATTGGGGGATGAATGGAAAACTGCTTTCAAAACTAAGTTCGGTTTATATGAGTGGTTAGTCATGCCTTTTGGGTTAACTAATGCACCTAGTACTTTCATGAGATTAATGAACGAGGTTTTGCGTGCTTTCATTGGGAAATTTGTTGTCGTCTACTTTGATGATATACTGATTTATAGCAAATCCATGGATGAACACCTTGATCACTTACGTGCTGTTTTCAATGCTCTACGTGATGCACGTTTGTTTGGTAACCTTGAGAAGTGCACTTTCTGCACCAATCGAGTATCGTTTCTTGGCTATGTTGTCACTCCACAGGGAATTGAGGTTGATAAAGCCAAGGTGGAAGCTATACAAGGATGGCCTGTACCCATGACGGTCACACAAGTGCGGAGTTTCCTAGGACTTGCTGGTTTCTATCGCCGTTTCGTGAAGGACTTCAGCACCATTGCTGCACCATTGAATGAGCTTACAAAGAAGGGAGTGCCCTTTTCTTGGGGCAAAGCACAAGAGCACGCCTTCCATGTGCTGAAAGATAAGTTAACACATGCACCTCTACTCCAACTCCCTGATTTTAATAAGACTTTCGAGCTTGAATGTGATGCGAGTGGAATTGGATTGGGTGGTGTTTTGTTGCAAGAAGGCAAACCTGTTGCATACTTTAGTGAGAAATTGAGCGGGCCTATTCTTAATTATTCTACATATGATAAGGAATTATATGCTCTAGTGCGGACATTAGAAACATGGCAGCATTATTTGTGGCCCAAAGAATTTGTTATACATTCTGATCATGAATCTTTGAAGCATATTCGTAGTCAAGGAAAACTGAATCGTAGACATGCAAAATGGGTTGAATTTATTGAATCTTTTCCTTATGTTATCAAACACAAGAAAGGGAAAGATAATATCATTGCAGATGCATTGTCTAGGAGATATACTTTGCTGAATCTACTTGATTACAAGATCTTTGGGTTAGAAACAATTAAAGACCGATATGCTCATGATGCTGATTTTAAAGAAGTGCTACTGCATTGTAAAGATGGGAAAACGTGGAACAAATTCATCGTCAATGATGGGTTTGTGTTTAGAGCTAACAAGCTATGCATTCCAGCTAGCTCCGTTCGCTTGTTGTTGCTGCAGGAAGCGCATGGAGGTGGCTTGATGGGGCATTTTGGAGCGAAGAAGACGGAGGACATTCTTGCTGGTCATTTCTTTTGGCCAAAGATGCGACGAGACGTGGAGAGATTTGTTGCTCGCTGCACAACATGTCAAAAGGCTAAGTCCCGGTTGAATCCACATGGTTTGTATATACCTCTTCCTGTTCCTAGTGCTCCTTGGGAGGATATTTCTATGGATTTTGTGTTGGGATTGCCACGAACTAGGAAAGGGCGAGATAGTGTTTTTGTGGTTGTGGATCGATTCTCTAAAATGGCACATTTCATACCATGTCATAAAACTGATGATGCTACAAATATTGCTGATTTGTTCTTTCGAGAAGTTGTTCGCTTGCATGGTGTGCCAAATACAATTGTTTCTAATCGTGATGCTAAATTTCTTAGCCATTTTTGGAGAACTTTATGGGCTAAATTGGGGACTAAGCTTTTATTTTCCACCACTTGTCACCCCCAAACTGATGGTCAAACTGAAGTTGTGAATAGAACTTTGTCTACTATGTTAAGGACTATTTTAAAGAAGAATATTAAGATGTGGGAAGATTGTTTGCCTCATATTGAGTTTTCTTATAATCGTTCGCTGCATTCTACTACGAAGATGTGTCCCTTTGAGATTGTTTATGGCTTGTTACCACGTGCTCCTATTGATTTAATGCCATTGCCAAGTTCTGAAAAGTTGAATTTTGATGCTAAGCAACGTGCTGAATTGATGCTAAAACTACATGAAACCACTAAAGAAAACATAGAGCGCATGAATGCTAAGTACAAATTTGCTGGAGATAAAGGTAGAAGGGAATTGATTCTTGAACCTGGAGATTTGGTTTGGTTGCATTTGCGAAAGGATAGGTTTCCTGAATTAAGAAAATCTAAATTGATGCCTAGAGCGGATGGTCCTTTTAAAGTGATGCAACGAATAAATGAGAATGCATATAAGCTTGATCTTCCTGCAGATTTTGGGGTTAGTCCCACATTTAACATTGTAGATTTGAAGCCTTATTTGGGTGAGGAAGATGAGCTTGAGTCGAGGACGACTCAAATTCAAGAAAGGGAGGATGATGAGGACATCAGCACCGATCATACATCCACACCGTCCACGCCGACAACTGCTGGTCCTATTACTCGTGCTCGTGCTCGAAAAGTTAATCATCAAGTGAGTTCCTTCTTGAGCTCTTGTCCATCCTGTTTAGATCTTGGAGACACGTGCACTCTTGTTTTGATTAGGAATCAAGGAGAAGACCGAAAGGGAAAAGGACTCGCGTAGGCTGGATTTGGACTGCAGCACACCTCCAACTTGTGACGGTCGCCACGGTTACATACGGAGTTGGATTGGGGTGATTCTGGACTTGTTGGAAAGCTAATAAAGTCTACTTTCATATGGATCTGACATTGTACTCATACCTGCTCAGAAGAGGCGTCAACAGTCCAAAAATCACCGAGAGGTCTATTTTGTCCAGGGTGCTGCGCCACCTTAAGTTAGCCCAATGGGCTTGTATCGTTTAGAGTCCAGTAGGGACGCGTCCTAGGGTTGGAGCATGACCCAAACTCTCTTGTGGTCATCCTTCACACGTTATATACCCCTTAGCCGCCACCAGGAACACTGGGGTTTTGTTTAGATCAAGTTTAGCCATCGCTACTTGCTTGTAGGCGCGCGTGCTGATCCAGTCGCCCGTCTCCTTGTCTTTGGAACCCCACTCATAATAAGATTCAGTGTGAAACCTTCAATTTTATCTTGCAATTTCAGTGCTTGTTTCCTCGTTCTTGCTAGTTCTTCGATTGCTTGCAGGACGGGAGCCCTAGGGGCTGGTTGTCATACTCCACAAGATCGTGACGGCCTTAGGAAGTGGTGTATCGGTCGCTAAGGCGCAGTCTTGGAAGGCTGTAGTCAGGCCGTGAACGTCATCTCCATCCACCAATCGAGTTATCTCACGCTTCTCATCGAAAGATCGACCACAAACCCTTGCGGGTTCATATCAAGGTTTGATTGCATATGGAAAGTATGGATGATTAATGAAGTTGATTGGGGACCATTTAAGCCATACTTGAGAGAAGAGGATGAGCTTGATTCGAGGACGACTCAAATGCAAGAATGGAAGGATGATGAGGACATCAGCACCATCAATACATCCACACCTACACAAGTACAAATTCGTGGTCCTATTGCTCGTGCCTGTGCATGCCATCACAATTATCTGGTAAGTTCATTCTTAAAATCTTGTCCATCACATTTAGACAATGGAGACATGTGCACTCTTGTTTTGGTTAGAAATGGTGGAGACGATCAGAAGTACAGGGGATTGGCGCAGGCTGGATTCGGACTGCAAAACTGACCCAATTTGTGCGGATCTCCACAGCTTCATACGGACTCCAATTGGGACGTTCTAATACTTGTTGGAGAGCTAATGAAGTGTACTTTCCAGAGGATCCGACCCCACATGCAACCCACATCAGGCTCGCCCGCAACAGTCAATTTCCTCTGGACTATTTCTGCCCACAGGAGCTGCAACACCTAATTTTAGCACCTATTCTTAGTGCATGTTCAGTCAATAAGGGATCTCATGCAATCATGCAGTGGTCATTGTTTCTCTTCTTTTTTTAGTGAGTCAAGAGCACCTCCCGGCCCTGCTCTAGTCGCCCACTCCTTTGAACGGTCTAGATCGAGCTTCTACTTGAGCCTCGTCACCTAGGAGTACCATCGGGTGTGTCCAAAATGATTTCTAAGGCTGTGGCACGTTCGGCGCAAACCGTGCATCTATCTTGCGTCAAGATTAGCACTATCTCCAAACGAAATGAATCAAGCATCCACTTGAGCCTCGTCACCTAGGAGTACCATTAGGTGCGTCCAAAATGATTTTTAAGCCTATGGTACGTTCAGCGCAAACCTTGCATCTATCTTGCGTTAAGATTAGCACTATATCAAATGAACTGAGTCGAGCATCCACTTGAGTTTTGTCACCAAGGAGTACTATCGGGTGCGTCCAAAATGATTTTCGAGCCTACATTATGTTTAGCACAAACTGTGCACCTATCTTGCTCCGACACCAACACTATCTCCAAATGGACCAAAACGAGATTCCACATGAGCCACATCAGCTTGGAGTTCTATCGGGTGCATCCAAAATGATTTCTGAGGCTGTGGTACGTTGGGCACAAACTATGCACCTATCTGCGTCAAGATTAGCACTATCTTCAAACGGACTGAATCGAGCTTCCACTTGAGCCTTGTCACCTAGGAGTACCATCGTGTGCATCCAAAACCATTTCTGTGCCTGTGGTACATTCACCGCAAGCCATACACCTATCTTGCGCCAAGATTAGCGCTATGTCAAACAAACTGAGTCAAGCATCCACATGAGCTTTATCACCTAGGAGTACTATCGGATGCGTCCAAAATGATTTCTGAGCCTACGATATGTTTAGCACAAACCGTGTGATGAGGACATCACCAGTTTTGAATTACTTACTTGGATCAAGGGAAGGTTTGATTGCATATGGAAAGTATGGATGATTAATGAAGTTGATTGGTGACCATTTAAGCCATACTTGAGAGAAGAGGATGAGCTTGATTCGAGGACGACTCAAATGCAAGAATGGGAGGATGATGAGGACATCAGCACCATCAATACATCCACACCTACACAAGTACAAATTCGTGGTCCTATTGCTCGTGCCTGTGCATGCCATCATAATTATCTGGTAAGTTCATTCTTAAAATCTTGTCCATCACATTTAGACAATGGAGACATGTGCACTCTTGTTTTGGTTAGAAATGGTGGAGACGATCAGAAGTACAGGGGATTGACGCAGGCTGGATTCGGACTGCAAAACTGACCCAATTTGTGCGGATCTCCACAGCTTCATACGGACTCTAATTGGGACGTTCTAATACTTGTTGGAGAGCTAATGAAGTGTACTTTCCAGAGGATCCGACCCCACATGCAACCCACATCAGGCTCGCCCGCAACAGTCAATTTCCTCTGGACTGTTTCTGCCCACAGGAGCTGCAACACCTAATTTTAGCACCTATTCTTAGTGCATGTTCAGTCAATAAGGGATCTCATGCAATCATGCAGTGGTCATTGTTTCTCTTCTTTTTTAGTGAGTCAAGAGCACCTCCCGGCCCTGCTCTAGTCGCCCACTCCTTTGAACGGTCTAGATCGAGCTTCTACTTGAGCCTCGTCACCTAGGAGTACCATCGGGTGTGTCCAAAATGATTTCTAAGGCTGTGGCACGTTCGGCGCAAACCGTGCATCTATCTTGCGTCAAGATTAGCACTATCTCCAAACGAAATGAATCAAGCATCCACTTGAGCCTCGTCACCTAGGAGTACCATTAGGTGCGTCCAAAATGATTTTTGAGCCTATGGTACGTTCAGCGCAAACCTTGCACCTATCTTGCGTTAAGATTAGCACTATATCAAATGAACTGAGTCGAGCATCCACTTGAGTTTTGTCACCAAGGAGTACTATCAGGTGCGTCCAAAATGATTTTCGAGCCTACATTATGTTTAGCACAAACTGTGCACCTATCTTGCTCCGACACCAACACTATCTCCAAATGGACCAAAACGAGATTCCACATGAGCCACATCAGCTTGGAGTTCTATCGGGTGCATCCAAAATGATTTCTGAGGCTGTGGTACGTTGGGCACAAACTGTGCACCTATCTGCGTCAAGATTAGCACTATCTTCAAACGGACTGAATCGAGCTTCCACTTGAGCCTTGTCACCTAGGAGTACCATCGTGTGCATCCAAAACCATTTTTGTGCCTGTGCTACATTCACCGCAAACCATACACCTATCTTGCGCCAAGATTAGCGCTATGTCAAACAAACTGAGTCAAGCATCCACATGAGCTTCGTCACCTAGGAGTACTATCGGATGCGTCCAAAATGATTTCTGAGCCTACGATATGTTTAGCACAAACCGTGTGATGAGGACATCACCAGTTTTGAATTACTTACTTGGATCAAGGGAAGGTTTGATTGCATATGGAAAGTATGGATGATTAATGAAGTTGATTGGTGACCATTTAAGCCATACTTGAGAGAAGAGGATGAGCTTGATTCGAGGACGACTCAAATGCACGAATGGGAGGATGATGAGGACATCAGCACCATCAATACATCCACACCTACACAAGTACAAATTCGTGGTCCTATTGCTCGTGCCTGTGCATGCCATCACAATTATCTGGTAAGTTCATTCTTAAACTCTTGTCCATCACATTTAGACAATGGAGACATGTGCACTCTTGTTTTGGTTAGAAATGGTGGAGACGATCAGAAGGACAGGGGATTGGCGCAGGCTGGATTCGGACTGCAAAACTGACCCAATTTGTGCGGATCACCACAGCTTCATACGGACTCCAATTGGGACGTTCTAATACTTGTTGGAGAGCTAATGAAGTGTACTTTCCAAAGGATCCGACCCCACATGCAACCCGCATCAGGCTCGCCCGCAACAGTCAATTTCCTCTATACTCTTTCTGCCCACAGGAGCTGCAACACCTAATTTTAGCACCTATTCTTAGTGCATGTTCAGTCAATAAGGGATCTCATGCAATCATGCAGTGGTCATTGTTTCTCTTCTTTTTTAGTGAGTCAAGAGCACCTCCCGGCCCTGCTCTAGTCGCCCACTCCTTTGAACGGTCTAGATCGAGCTTCTACTTGAGCCTCGTCTCCTAGGAGTACCATCGGGTGTGTCCAAAATGATTTCTAAGACTGTGGTACGTTCGGCGCAAACCGTGCACCTATCTTGCGTCAAGATTAGCACTATCTCCAAACGAAATAAATCAAGCATCCACTTGAGCCTCATCACCTAGGAGTACCATTAGGTGCGTCCAAAATGTTTTTTGAGCCTATGGTACGTTCAGCGCAAACCTTGCACCTATCTTGCGTTAAGATTAGCACTATATCAAATGAACTGAATCAAGCTTCCACTTGAACTTCGTCACCTAGGAGTACTATCGGGTGCGTCCAAAATGATTTCTGAGCCTACAGTATGTTTAGCACAAACCCGCACCTATCTTGAACCGACACCAGCACTATCTCCAAATGGACCAAAAAGAGATTCCACATGACCCACGTCACCTTGGAGTTCCATCGAGTGCATCCAAAATGATTTCTGATGCTGCGGTACATTCGGCACAAACCGTGCACCTATCCTACGTCAAGATTAGCGCTATATTCAAACGGACTGAATCGGGCTTCCACTTGAGCGTCGTCACCTAGGAGTACCATCGGATGCATCCAAAACGATTTCTAAGCATGTGGTGCATTTGGTGCAAACCATGCACCTATCTTGCGTCAAGATTAGCAATATATCAAATGAACTGAGTCGAGCATCCACTTGAGTTTTGTCACCAAGGAGTACTATCGGGTGCGTCCAAAATGATTTTCGAGCCTACATTATGTTTAGCACAAACTGTGCACCTATCTTGCACCGACACCAACACTATCTCCAAATGGACCAAAACGAGATTCCACATGAGCCACATCACCTTGGAGTTCCATCGGGTGCATCCAAAATGATTTCGGAGGCTGTGGTACGTTGGGCACAAACTGTGCACCTATCTTGCGTCAAGATTAGCACTATCTTCAATCGGACTGAATCGAGCTTCCACTTGAGCCTTGTCACCTAGGAGTACCATCGTGTGCATCCAAAACCATTTCTATGCCTGTGGTACATTCACCGCAAACCATACACCTATCTTGCGCCAAGATTAGCGCTAGGTCAGATGAACTGAGTCAAGCATCCACATGAGCTTCGTCACTTAGGAGTACTATCGGGTGCGTCCAAAATGATTTCCGAGCCTACGATATGTTTAGCACAAACCGTGTGATGAGGACATCACCAGTTTTGAATTACTTACTTGGATCAAGGGAAGGTTTGATTGTATATGGAAAGTATGGATGATTAATGAAGTTGATTGGGGACCATTTAAGCCATACTTGAGAGAAGAGGATGAGCTTGATTCGAGGACGACTCAAATGCAAGAATGGAAGGATGATGAGGACATCAGCACCATCAATACATCCACACCAACACAAGTACAAATTCGTGGTCCTATTGCTCGTGCCTGTGCATGCCATCGCAATTATCTGGTAAGTTCATTCTTAAAATCTTGTCCATCACATTTAGACAATGGAGACATGTGCACTCTTGTTTTGGTTAGAAATGGTGGAGACGATCAGAAGTACAGGGGATTGGCGCAGGCTGGATTCGGACTGCAAAACTGACCCAATTTGTGCGGATCACCACAGCTTCATACGGACTCCAATTGGGACGTTCTAATACTTGTTGGAGAGCTAATGAAGTGTACTTTCCAAAGGATCCGACACCACATGCAACCCACATCAGGCTCGCCCGCAACAGTCAATTTCCTCTGGACTGTTTCTGCCCATAGGAGCTGCAACACCTAATTTTAGCACCTATTCTTAGTGCATGTTCAGTCAATAAGGGATCTCATGCAATCATGCAGTGGTCATTGTTTCTCTTCTTTTTTAGTGAGTCAAGAGCACCTCCCGGCCCTGCTCTAGTCGCCCACTCCTTTGAACGGTCTAGATCGAGCTTCTACTTGAGCCTCGTCACCTAGGAGTACCATCGGGTGTGTCCAAAATGATTTCTAAGGCTGTGGTACGTTCGGCGCAAACCATGCACCTATCTTGTGTCAAGATTTGCACTATCTCCAAACGAAATGAATCAAGCATCCACTTGAGCCTCGTCACCTAGGAGTACCATTAGGTGTGTCCAAAATGATTCTTGAGCCTATGGTACGTTCAGCGCAAATCTTGCACCTATCTTGCGTTAAGATTAGCACTATATCAAATAAACTGAATCAAGCTTCCACTTAAGCTTCGTCACCTAGGAGTACTATCGGGTGCATCCAAAACGATTTCTGAGCCTACAGTATGTTTAGCACAAACCCGCACCTATCTTGAACCGACACCAGCACTATCTCCAAATGGACCAAAAAGAGATTCCACATGACCCACGTCACCTTGGAGTTCCATCGAGTGCATCCAAAATGATTTCTGATGCTGCGGTACATTCGGCACAAACCGTGCACCTATCCTACGTCAAGATTAGCGCTATATTCAAACGGACGGAATCGGGCTTCCACTTGAGCGTCGTCACCTTGGAATACCATCGGATGCATCCAAAACGATTTCTAAGCATGTGGTGCATTTGGTGCAAACCATGCACCTATCTTGCATCAAGATTGGCAATATATCAAATGAACTGAGTCGAGCATCCACTTGAGTTTTGTCACTAAGGAGTACTATCGGATGCGTCCAAAATGATTTTCGAGCCTACATTATGTTTAGCACAAACTGTGCACCTATCTTGCTCCGACACCAACACTATCTCCAAATGGACCAAAACGAGATTCCACATGAGCCACATCACCTTGGAGTTCCATCGGGTGCATCCAAAATGATTTATGAGGCTATGGTACGTTGGGCACAAACTGTGCACCTATCTGCGTCAAGATTAGCACTATCTTCAAACGGACTGAATCGAGCTTCCACTTGAGCCTTGTCACCTAGGAGTACCATCGTGTGCATCCAAAACCATTTCTGTGCCTGTGGTACATTCACCGCAAACCATACACCTATCTTGCGCCAAGATTAGCGCTATGTCAAACGAACTGAGTCAAGCATCCACATGAGCTTCGTCACCTAGGAGTACTATCGGATGCGTCCAAAACGATTTATGAGCCTACGATATGTTTAGCACAAACCGTGTGATGAGGACATCACCAGTTTTGAATTACTTACTTGGATCAAGGGAAGGTTTGATTGCATATGGAAAGTATGGATGATTAATGAAGTTGATTGGTGACCATTTAAGCCATACTTGAGAGAAGAGGATGAGCTTGATTCGAGGACGACTCAAATACAAGAATGGGAGGATGATGAGGACATCAGCACCATCAATACATCCACACCTACACAAGTACAAATTCGTGGTCCTATTGCTCCTGCCTATGCATGCCATCACAATTATCTGGTAAGTTCATTCTTAAACTCTTGTCCATCACATTTAGACAATGGAGACATGTGCACTCTTGTTTTGGTTAGAAATGGTGGAGACGATCAGAAGGACAGGGGATTGGCGCAGGCTGGATTCGGACTGCAAAACTGACCCAATTTGTGCGGATCACCACAGCTTCATACGGACTCCAATTGGGACGTTCTAATACTTGTTGGAGAGCTAATGAAGTGTACTTTCCAAAGGATCCGACCCCACATGCAACCCACATCAGGCTCGCCCGCAACAGTCAATTTCCTCTGGACTATTTCTGCCCATAGGAGCTGCAACACCTAATTTTAGCACCTATTCTTAGTGCATGTTCAGTCAATAAGGGATCTCATGCAATCATGCAGTGGTCATTATTTCTCTTCTTTTTTAGTGAGTCAAGAGCACCTCCCGGCCCTGCTCTAGTCGCCCACTCCTTTGAACGGTCTAGATCGAGCTTCTACTTGAGCCTCGTCACCTAGGAGTACCATCGGGTGTGTCCAAAATGATTTCTAAGGCTGTGGTACGTTCGGCGCAAACCGTGCACCTATCTTGTGTCAAGATTAGCACTATCTCCAAACGAAATGAATCAAGCATCCACTTGAGCCTCGTCACCTAGGAGTACCATTAGGTGCGTCCAAAATGATTTTTGAGCCTATGGTACGTTCAGCGCAAACCTTGCACCTATCTTGCATTAAGATTAGCACTATATCAAATGAACTGAATCAAGCTTCCACTTGAGCTTCGTCACCTAGGAGTACTATCGGGTGCGTCCAAAATGATTTCTGAGCCTACAGTATGTTTAGCACAATCCCGCACCTATCTTGAACCGACACCAGCACTATCTCCAAATGGACCAAAAAGAGATTCCACATGACCCACGTCACCTTGGAGTTCCATCGAGTGCATCCAAAATGATTTCTGATGCTGCGGTACATTCGGCACAAACCGTGCACCTATCCTACGTCAAGATTAGCACTATATTCAAACGGACTGAATCGGGCTTCCACTTGAGCGTCGTCACCTAGGAGTACCATCGGATGCATCCAAAACGATTTCTAAGCATGTGGTGCATTTGGTGCAAACCATGCACCTATCTTGTGTCAAGATTAGCAATATATCAAATGAACTGAGTCGAGCATCCACTTGAGTTTTGTCACCAAGGAGTACTATCGGGTGCGTCCAAAATGATTTTCGAGCCTACATTATGTTTAGCACAAACTGTACACCTATCTTGCACCGACACCAACACTATCTCCAAATGGACCAAAAGGAGATTCCACATGAGCCACATCACCTTGGAGTTTCATCGGGTGCATCCAAAATGATTTCTGAGGCTATGGTACGTTGGGCCAAACTGTACACCTATCTTGCGTAAAGATTAGCACTATCTTCGAACAGACTGAATCGAGCTTCCACTTGAGCCTTATAACCTAGGAGTACCATCGTGTGCAACCAAAACCATTTCTGTGCCTGTGGTACATTCACCGCAAACCATACACCTATCTTGCGCCAAGATTAGCGCTATGTCAAACGAACTGAGTCAAGCATCCACATGAGCTTCGTCACCTAGGAGTACTATTGGGTGCGGCCAAAACGATTTCTGAGCCTACGATATGTTTAGCACAAACCGTGTGATGAGGACATCACCAGTTTTGAATTACTTACTTGGATCAAGGGAAGGTTTGATTGCATATGGAAAGTATGGATGATTAATGAAGTTGATTGGGGACCATTTAAGCCATACTTGAGAGAAGAGGATGAGCTTGATTCGAGGACGACTCAAATGCAAGAATGGAAGGATGATGAGGACATCAGCACCATCAATACATCCACACCTACACAAGTACAAATTCGTGGTCCTATTGCTCGTGCCTGTGCATGCCATCACAATTATCTGGTAAGTTCATTCTTAAAATCTTGTCCATCACATTTAGACAATGGAGACATGTGCACTCTTGTTTTGGTTAGAAATGGTGGAGACGATCAGAAGTATAGGGGATTGGCGTAGGCTGGATTCGGACTGCAAAACTAACCCAATTTGTGCGGATCACCACAGCTTCATACGGACTCCAATTGGGACGTTCTAATACTTGTTGGAGAGCTAATGAAGTGTACTTTCCAAAGGATCCGACCCCACATGCAACCCACATCAGGCTCGCCCGCAACAGTCAATTTCCTCTGGACTGTTTCTGCCCATAGGAGCTGCAACACCTAATTTTAGCACCTATTCTTAGTGCATGTTCAGTCAATAAGGGATCTCATGCAATCATGCAGTGGTCATTGTTTCTCTTCTTTTTTAGTGAGTCAAGAGCACCTCCCGGCCCTGCTCTAGTCGCCCACTCCTTTGAACGGTCTAGATCGAGCTTCTACTTGAGCCTCGTCACCTAGGTGTACCATCGGGTGTGTCCAAAATGATTTCTAAGGCTGTGGTACGTTCGGCGCAAACCGTGCACCTATCTTGCGTCAAGATTTGCACTATCTCCAAACGAAATGAATCAAGCATCCACTTGAGCCTCGTCACCTAGGAGTACCATTAGGTGCGTCCAAAATGATTCTTGAGCCTATGGTACGTTCAGCGCAAATCTTGCACCTATCTTGCGTTAAGATTAGCACTATATCAAATAAACTGAATCAAGCTTCCACTTAAGCTTCGTCACCTAGGAGTACTATCGGGTGCATCCAAAACGATTTCTGAGCCTACAGTATGTCTAGCACAAACCCGCACCTATCTTGAACCGACACCAGCACTATCTCCAAATGGACCAAAAAGAGATTCCACATGACCCACGTCACCTTGGAGTTCCATCGAGTGCATCCAAAATGATTTCTGATGCTGCGGTACATTCGGCACAAACCATGCACCTATCCTACGTCAAGATTAGCGCTATATTCAAACAGACGGAATCGGGCTTCCACTTGAGCGTCGTCACCTTGGAATACCATCGGATGCATCCAAAACGATTTTTCTAAGCATGTGGTGCATTTGGTGCAAACCATGCACCTATCTTGTATCAAGATTGGCAATATATCAAATGAACTGAGTCGAGCATCCACTTGAGTTTTGTCACCAAGGAGTACTATCGGATGCGTCCAAAATGATTTTCGAGCCTACATTATGTTTAGCACAAACTGTGCACCTATCTTGCTCCGACACCAACACTATCTCCAAATGGACCAAAACGAGATTCCACATGAGCCACATCACCTTGGAGTTCCATTGGGTGCATCCAAAATGATTTATGAGGCTATGGTACGTTGGGCACAAACTGTGCACCTATCTGCGTCAAGATTAGCACTATCTTCAAACGGACTGAATCGAGCTTCCACTTGAGCCTTGTCACCTAGGAGTACCATCGTGTGCATCCAAAACCATTTCTGTGCCTGTGGTACATTCACCGCAAAACCATACACCTATCTTGCGCCAAGATTAGCGCTATGTCAAACGAACTGAGTCAAGCATCCACATGAGCTTCGTCACCTAGGAGTACTATCGGATGCGTCCAAAACGATTTCTGAGCCTACGATATGTTTAGCACAAACCGTGTGATGAGGACATCACCAGTTTTGAATTACTTACTTGGATCAAGGGAATGTTTGATTGCATATGGAAAGTATGGATGATTAATGAAGTTGATTGGTGACCATTTAAGTCATACTTGAGAGAAGAGGATGAGCTTGATTCGAGGACGACTCAAATGCAAGAATGGGAGGATGATGAGGACATCAGCACCATCAATACATCCACACCTACACAAGTACAAATTCGTGGTCCTATTGCTCGTGCCTATGCATGCCATCACAATTATCTGGTAAGTTCATTCTTAAACTCTTGTCCATCACATTTAGACAATGGAGACATGTGCACTCTTGTTTTGGTTAGAAATGGTGGAGACGATCAGAAGTATAGGGGATTGGCGTAGGCTGGATTCGGACTGCAAAACTGACCCAATTTGTGCGGATCACCACAGCTTCATACGGACTCCAATTGGGACGTTCTAATACTTGTTGGAGAGCTAATGAAGTGTACTTTCCAAAGGATCCGACCCCACATGCAACCCACATCAGGCTCGCCCGCAACAGTCAATTTCCTCTGGACTGTTTCTGCCCATAGGAGCTGCAACACCTAATTTTAGCACCTATTCTTAGTGCATGTTCAGTCAATAAGGGATCTCATGCAATCATGCAGTGGTCATTGTTTCTCTTCTTTTTTAGTGAGTCAAGAGCACCTCCCGGCCCTGCTCTAGTCGCCCACTCCTTTGAACGGTCTAGATCGAGCTTCTACTTGAGCCTCGTCACCTAGGTGTACCATCGGGTGTGTCCAAAATGATTTCTAAGGCTGTGGTACGTTCGGCGCAAACCGTGCACCTATCTTGCGTCAAGATTTGCACTATCTCCAAACGAAATGAATCAAGCATCCACTTGAGCCTCGTCACCTAGGAGTACCATTAGGTGCGTCCAAAATGATTCTTGAGCCTATGGTACATTCAGCGCAAATCTTGCACCTATCTTGCGTTAAGATTAGCACTATATCAAATAAACTGAATCAAGCTTCCACTTAAGCTTCGTCACCTAGGAGTACTATCGGGTGCATCCAAAACGATTTCTGAGCCTACAGTATGTTTAGCACAAACCCGCACCTATCTTGAACCGACACCAGCACTATCTCCAAATGGACCAAAAAGAGATTCCACATGACCCACGTCACCTTGGAGTTCCATCGAGTGCATCCAAAATGATTTCTGATGCTGCGGTACATTCGGCACAAACCATGCACCTATCCTACGTCAAGATTAGCGCTATATTCAAACGGACGGAATCGGGCTTCCACTTGAGCGTCGTCACCTTGGAATACCATCGGATGCATCCAAAACGATTTTTCTAAGCATGTGGTGCATTTGGTGCAAACCATGCACCTATCTTGTATCAAGATTGGCAATATATCAAATGAACTGAGTCGAGCATCCACTTGAGTTTTGTCACCAAGGAGTACTATCGGATGCGTCCAAAATGATTTTCGAGCCTACATTATGTTTAGCACAAACTGTGCACCTATCTTGCTCCGACACCAACACTATCTCCAAATGGACCAAAACGAGATTCCACATGAGCCACATCACCTTGGAGTTCCATCGGGTGCATCCAAAATGATTTATGAGGCTATGGTACGTTGGGCACAAACTGTGCACCTATCTGCGTCAAGATTAGCACTATCTTCAAACGGACTGAATCGAGCTTCCACTTGAGCCTTGTCACCTAGGAGTACCATCGTGTGCATCCAAAACCATTTCTGTGCCTGTGGTACATTCACCGCAAAACCATACACCTATCTTGCGCCAAGATTAGCGCTATGTCAAACGAACTGAGTCAAGCATCCACATGAGCTTCGTCACCTAGGAGTACTATCGGATGCGTCCAAAACGATTTCTGAGCCTACGATATGTTTAGCACAAACCGTGTGATGAGGACATCACCAGTTTTGAATTACTTACTTGGATCAAGGGAAGGTTTGATTGCATATGGAAAGTATGGATGATTAATGAAGTTGATTGGTGACCATTTAAGTCATACTTGAGAGAAGAGGATGAGCTTGATTCGAGGATGACTCAAATGCAAGAATGGGAGGATGATGAGGACATCAGCACCATCAATACATCCACACCTACACAAGTACAAATTCGTGGTCCTATTGCTCGTGCCTATGCATGCCATCACAATTATCTGGTAAGTTCATTCTTAAACTCTTGTCCATCACATTTAGACAATGGAGACATGTGCACTCTTGTTTTGGTTAGAAATGGTGGAGACGATCAGAAGTATAGGGGATTGGCGTAGGCTGGATTCGGACTGCAAAACTGACCCAATTTGTGCGGATCACCACAGCTTCATACGGACTCCAATTGGGACGTTCTAATACTTGTTGGAGAGCTAATGAAGTGTACTTTCCAAAGGATCCGACCCCACATGCAACCCACATCAGGCTCGCCCGCAACAGTCAATTTCCTCTGGACTGTTTCTGCCCATAGGAGCTGCAACACCTAATTTTAGCACCTATTCTTAGTGCATGTTCAGTCAATAAGGGATCTCATGCAATCATGCAGTGGTCATTGTTTCTCTTCTTTTTTAGTGAGTCAAGAGCACCTCCCGGCCCTGCTCTAGTCGCCCACTCCTTTGAACGGTCTAGATCGAGCTTCTACTTGAGCCTCGTCACCTAGGTGTACCATCGGGTGTGTCCAAAATGATTTCTAAGGCTGTGGTACGTTCGGCGCAAACCGTGCACCTATCTTGCGTCAAGATTTGCACTATCTCCAAACGAAATGAATCAAGCATCCACTTGAGCCTCGTCACCTAGGAGTACCATTAGGTGCGTCCAAAATGATTCTTGAGCCTATGGTACGTTCAGCGCAAATCTTGCACCTATCTTGCGTTAAGATTAGCACTATATCAAATAAACTGAATCAAGCTTCCACTTAAGCTTCGTCACCTAGGACCTATCTTGGAGTTCCATCGAGTGCATCCAAAATGATTTCTGATGCTGCGGTACATTCGGCACAAACCGTGCACCTATCCTACGTCAAGATTAGCGCTATATTCAAACGGACGGAATCGGGCTTCCACTTGAGCGTCGTCACCTTGGAATACCATCGGATGCATCCAAAACAATTTCTAAGCATGTGGTGCATTTGGTGCAAACCATGCACCTATCTTGTATCAAGATTGGCAATATATCAAATGAACTGAGTCGAGCATCCACTTGAGTTTTGTCACCAAGGAGTACTATCGGATGCGTCCAAAATGATTTTCGAGCCTACATTATGTTTAGCACAAACTGTGCACCTATCTTGCTCCGACACCAACACTATCTCCAAATGGACCAAAACGAGATTCCACATGAGCCACATCACCTTGGAGTTCCATCGGGTGCATCCAAAATGATTTATGAGGCTATGGTACGTTGGGCACAAACTGTGCACCTATCTGCGTCAAGATTAGCACTATCTTCAAACGGACTGAATCGAGCTTCCACTTGAGCCTTGTCACCTAGGAGTACCATCGTGTGCATCCAAAACCATTTCTGTGCCTGTGGTACATTCACCGCAAAACCATACACCTATCTTGCGCCAAGATTAGCGCTATGTCAAACGAACTGAGTCAAGCATCCACATGAGCTTCGTCACCTAGGAGTACTATCGGATGCGTCCAAAACGATTTCTGAGCCTACGATATGTTTAGCACAAACCGTGTGATGAGGACATCACCAATTTTGAATTACTTACTTGGATCAAGGGAAGGTTTGATTGCATATGGAAAGTATGGATGATTAATGAAGTTGATTGGTGACCATTTAAGTCATACTTGAGAGAAGAGGATGAGCTTGATTCGAGGATGACTCAAATGCAAGAATGGGAGGATGATGAGGACATCAGCACCATCAATACATCCACACCTACACAAGTACAAATTCGTGGTCCTATTGCTCGTGCCTATGCATGCCATCACAATTATCTGGTAAGTTCATTCTTAAACTCTTGTCCATCACATTTAGACAATGGAGACATGTGCACTCTTGTTTTGGTTAGAAATGGTGGAGACGATCAGAAGTATAGGGGATTGGCGTAGGCTGGATTCGGACTGCAAAACTGACCCAATTTGTGCGGATCACCACAGCTTCATACGGACTCCAATTGGGACGTTCTAATACTTGTTGGAGAGCTAATGAAGTGTACTTTCCAAAGGATCCGACCCCACATGCAACCCACATCAGGCTCGCCCGCAACAGTCAATTTCCTCTGGACTGTTTCTGCCCATAGGAGCTGCAACACCTAATTTTAGCACCTATTCTTAGTGCATGTTCAGTCAATAAGGGATCTCATGCAATCATGCAGTGGTCATTGTTTCTCTTCTTTTTTAGTGAGTCAAGAGCACCTCCCGGCCCTGCTCTAGTCGCCCACTCCTTTGAACGGTCTAGATCGAGCTTCTACTTGAGCCTCGTCACCTAGGAGTACCATCGGGTGTGTCCAAAATGATTTCTAAGGCTGTGGTACGTTCGGCGCAAACCGTGCACCTATCTTGTGTCAAGATTAGCACTATCTCCAAACGAAAGGAATCAAGCATCCACTTGAGCCTCGTCACCTAGGAGTACCATTAGGTGCGTCCAAAATTATTCTTGAGCCTATGGTACGTTCAGCGCAAATCTTGCACCTATCTTGCGTTAAGATTAGCACTATATCAAATAAACTGAATCAAGCTTCCACTTAAGCTTCGTCACCTAGGAGTACTATCGGGTGCATCCAAAATGATTTCTGAGCCTACAGTATGTTTAGCACAAACCCGCACCTATCTTGAACCGACACCAGCACTATCTCCAAATGGACCAAAAAGAGATTCCACATGACCCACGTCACCTTGGAGTTCCATCGAGTGCATCCAAAATGATTTCTGATGCTGCGGTACATTCGGCACAAACCGTGCACCTATCCTACGTCAAGATTAGCGCTATATTCAAACGGACGGAATCGGGCTTCCACTTGAGCGTCGTCACCTTGGAATACCATCGGATAAATCCAAAACGATTTCTAAGCATGTGGTGCATTTGGTGCAAACCATGCACCTATCTTGTGTCAAGATTAGCAATATATCAAATGAACTAAGTCGAGCATCCACTTGAGTTTTGTCACCAAGGAGTACTATCGGGTGCGTCCAAAATGATTTTCGAGCCTACATTATGTTTAGCACAAACTGTACACCTATCTTGCACCGACACCAACACTATCTCCAAATGGACCAAAAGGAGATTCCACATGAGCCACATCACCTTGGAGTTTCATCGGGTGCATCCAAAATGATTTCTGAGGCTATGGTACGTTGGGCCAAACTGTACACCTATCTTGCGTAAAGATTAGCACTATCTTCGAACAGACTGAATCGAGCTTCCACTTGAGCCTTGTAACCTAGGAGTACCATCGTGTGCAACCAAAACCATTTCTGTGCCTGTGGTACATTCACCGCAAACCATACACCTATCTTGCGCCAAGATTAGCGCTATGTCAAACGAACTGAGTCAAGCATCCACATGAGCTTCGTCACCTAGGAGTACTATTGGGTGCGGCCAAAACGATTTCTGAGCCTACGATATGTTTAGCACAAACCGTGTGATGAGGACATCACCAGTTTTGAATTACTTACTTGGATCAAGGGAAGGTTTGATTGCATATGGAAAGTATGGATGATTAATGAAGTTGATTGGTGACCATTTAAGCCATACTTGAGAGAAGAGGATGAGCTTGATTCGAGGACGACTCAAATGCAAGAATGGAAGGATGATGAGGACATCAGCACCATCAATACATCCACACCTACACAAGTACAAATTCGTGGTCCTATTGCTCGTGCCTGTGCATGCCATCACAATTATCTGGTAAGTTCATTCTTAAAATCTTGTCCATCGCATTTAGACAATGGAGACATGTGCACTCTTGTTTTGGTTAGAAATGGTGGAGACGATCAGAAGTATAGGGGATTGGCGTAGGCTGGATTCGGACTGCAAAACTGACCCAATTTGTGCGGATCACCACAGCTTCATACGGACTCCAATTGGGACGTTCTAATACTTGTTGGAGAGCTAATGAAGTGTACTTTCCAAAGGATCCGACCCCACATGCAACCCACATCAGGCTCGCCCGCAACAGTCAATTTCCTCTGGACTGTTTCTGCCCATAGGAGCTGCAACACCTAATTTTAGCACCTATTCTTAGTGCATGTTCAGTCAATAAGGGATCTCATGCAATCATGCAGTGGTCATTGTTTCTCTTCTTTTTTAGTGAGTCAAGAGCACCTCCCGGCCCTGCTCTAGTCGCCCACTCCTTTGAACGGTCTAGATCGAGCTTCTACTTGAGCCTCGTCACCTAGGTGTACCATCGGGTGTGTCCAAAATGATTTCTAAGGCTGTGGTACGTTCGGCGCAAACCGTGCACCTATCTTGCGTCAAGATTTGTACTATCTCCAAACAAAATGAATCAAGCATCCACTTGAGCCTCGTCACCTTGGAGTACCATTAGGTGCGTCCAAAATGTTTTTTGAGCCTATGGTACGTTCAGCGTAAACCTTGCACCTATCTTGCGTTAAGATTAGCACTATATCAAATGAACTGAATCAAGCTTCCAGTTTAGCTTCGTCACCTAGGAGTACTATCGGATGCGTCCAAAACGATTTCTGAGCCTACAGTATGTTTAGCACAAACCCGCACCTATCTTGAACCGACACCAGCACTATCTCCAAATGGACTAAAAAGAGATTCCACATGACCCACGTCACCTTGGAGTTCCATCGAGTGCATCCAAAATGATTTCTGATGCTGCGGTACATTCGGCACAAACCGTGCACCTATCCTACGTCAAGATTAGCGCTATATTCAAACGGACTGAATCGGGCTTCCACTTGAGCGTCGTCACTGATAAGAACCCGCAAGGGTTTGTGGTCGATCTTTCGATGAGAAGCGTGAGAAACTTGATTTGGGGATGGAGATGACGTTCATGGCCCGACTACAGCCTTCCAAGCTGCGCCTTAGCAACCGATACACCACCTCCAACAGCCGTCGTGACCTTGTGGAGCACGATCAACCAAATCACTAGGGTAATTCCTGCAAGCAATCGAGGAACAAGCAAGAACAAGTAGAACAAGCAACTCAATTGCAAATATGGAGATGAAAAACCAATCTGAACTCACAAAGTTGGGGTTCTGAATCAAGTAGAACGGATGGTCTAGTCAACACACGCGTCTACAAGGAAGTAGCAATGGCTAAACTTTCAACAAAATAAAACCCCATTCTGTTTGTGGCGGCTCTAATCCTTATTAATACCTAGGGGAACGACCAAGGGGGTGTTGGGGTTGTTCTCCAACCCTAGGACATGTCCTTAATGGACCCAAATTGATACATGGACCATCGGCCCAAAATAGGGTGACGCAGCACCAAAGGCAGAAAAGGTCTCGGCGTTGAAATGACGATTGTGGAAGCATCGGATAAGATATAGCCACGAGTCCAGATCCATTGGAAAATAGACTTGATAAGCTTTCCAAAAAGTGCTATAACGTCCCAATCGGAGTCCGTATGAAGTCGTGGTGACCGTTGCAATTTGGGACTATTTTGCAGTCCGAATTCAACTTCCAAAACATGTTGGACTTGGACTCTTTCTGTCCTTGGAACCAAAGTGACGTGGTGGCCTAGCGGAGGACGTTAGGAATACTTGGATTTGGTCCCCAATCAACTTCATTAACGTTCCATGCTTTCCATATGCAATCAAACCTTCCCTTGATCCATGTAAGTAATTCTGAAAATGAGAATGAACACACATCATGGTGCAGCATTAATTCATCAAATGCATCAATGATAAGCCTCATATAGAATGGTTGCACCTTTGGTATAGAAGTGGTTGGCATGGTCATCTTTGAGTCAATGATGTCCTCATCATTCTCCCCTTCTTAACAGCAAACCGTCCTCGGTTTGATCTTTGTTGGAGTATGTGTTGTAGGTAAAAGTGAACTGTGCTCCCCTTCTTGATATTTATCCTGTTGCATATGGGGAAAACTAGGAAAACTTTGCAAGACATCATTAGTGTTAGTGCAGCCCTCAATTTGATCATGGTATTATGGCCCAAAAGGATATTTCAGATTAGAGCAAATATAAACTTTATGCACCAAATATTCTCCTTTGCTGTCATATTTGCCAATTGCATGAAGCGAACAATGATTAAAACTCGGCAAACCAGAATCAAATTTAAGTTTCTCTTTTAGACAATTTAGATTACATAGAATATCAAATTCAATATAACCCAAAGTATTTAAAGAGGACAGTAAATCCAGTTCATCTTGTGCACATGTAATAGGATGAAAAAGCTTATCTTCAGCACATTCGTATGGTTCCAAACCAAAAGTATCACACTTATTCGCTACTTGTGGCATAGGAGTAAAAGAATCATCAGCACACAACTCCTCTTTATCACAAGGAACAGCGAGTAATTCATTTTGTGACAAAGGATAATCAGTAGTGGGTTCCACTATTTGTTGCTCTTCATTAGCATGCAGAGTGGACAAATTTTGGACATTATGGGTCACATCATTCTGGCAAGTATTCACAGACAATATAATCTCTTTTTCAGCATTGAGAGCCAGACAAAACAATTGACCAATATGGCAATATAATTTGCTAATTAACAAGGTTCGAATTTCAGAATTGAGCCCTCTCATGAATCTACTCATAACATCTTCCATGCATTCATCCAATCCACCAAACATGATACAAATCTTAAAATTATGGTAGTATTGTTTCACAGTCTTACTACCCTGGTTCAAGTTGTCTAATTTTGCAAGCAAATAATCAACATAATATGCAGGAACGAATGCATCTCTAAAAAGAAATTTGAAGTCTTTCCAAGATTCTGGAACTTTGTTGTGCCTACAAATGTGTTTCCATTCTAGCAAAGCATTTTCAATCAAAATATTAGAGGCAATACAAATCTTTTGTTTCTCGGACAGGTCATGCTCATCAAATTCATTGTCTACTTTTAACTCCCAATCAATGTAAGCTTGAGGATCAAACTTACCATCATATAACGGCAAGTATTGAATGACATCCTGAATATGAGGGTCTAGTTTCAACAGCTCAAAAATCTCCATATCACCTGCCATGATTAGTAGAAAACAAGAAACACAAAAATAATATGTATCCTCCTATCAACTACTAGGATGTGTCGGTTGTAACTCTCTCAAACTCAACTTGTTAAAACAAGCCCTTACAAGTTCTTACCAAGCCAAACAGGAGGTGATGGCAACCAACAAGTCTACAACCGTGGAGTGAAGTGTATCGGTGCCATAGCAACAAAACAAATTATCAAGCTGTAGTCGAATATGTGGAGCTGTAGGTGGGCTAAAGCAAGGAAGTACTAGAACCACGTTAGTTGCAAGCAAATTGAACAAACGCTCAACGACGTTATTGTGCTGGTCCTAGGCTAGTACGTGCTAGAGACGCGAGCCTGGACACAAACGAAGTCACTGAGCTGCAGCAAAGAAGGATCACAAGGACAGGAATAACAACAAAAGAAAAACCCTTCTCTTCTTCTTTCTCTTTCTTTTCTTTCTTTCTTTCTATCTTTCTTTTCTTTCTTTCTTCTGTTTTTTTTCTATTTTTTTCAACTAGCACAAAACTGAAATTTTGCAACAAGAATTAACAAGCTACTTATAACAATTAAATGTTTCCTTAGGAAGGGTGATTCAGTAGCAAAGTCAAACAAGTGGCTGTTTTGCAAAACCAGCAGACGCACAAATCTCTAGGGCAATTGCGAAGCGCTCAGATTGAATTTGGGACCAAGCTCTGATCAGTTGGAAAGAGGACAAGTTAAGGTTTCCAGATTGTATTTAAACTCCCTATTCAGACTCCTGACAAAGGAAATATGGTGCTTTTCTTTTCAGGATAAAACAGGACTCCGAATTGAATTCTATCTTGATCTTGTTGGATTTCCTTTTTGTAGATGGAAATATGGACGTGGATGAAACCTCCAAGGGCATGGCTAGGATAATGGTGGTAAACAAAACAAAGGAATTTGGAAATCCACTCGGATTCGTTGAGAGAAACAAATAAACTCAAATCTGCGATGGTGACAGAAACGTGACTAGAACTCGAAACTCTAAACGACTAGATGCTAAAACCAGCAACTTGACACGACGATGCAACCGTTAATTCAATAAGCCCTAACTAAGCAGTAATAGTATTAAACTCAAAGGGTTTTTGGGATTATGGAGAACTAATCTACTAATTTTGTTTTGGCTTTTTCTGGACTATAGGAGATTAAAAAAACAGCAAAGAACTAGAAGCCTCTCACCGATCAACCTTGCTCTGATTACCAACTGATAAGAACCCGCAAGGGTTTGTGGTCGATCTTTCGATGAGAAGCGTGAGAAACTCGATTTGGGGATGGAGATGACGTTCATGGCCCGACTACAGCATTCCAAGCTGCGCCTTAGCAACCGATACACCACCTCCAACAGCCGTCGTGACCTTGTGGAGCACGATCAACCAAACCACTAGGGTAATTCCTGCAAGCAATCGAGGAACAAGCAAGAACAAGTAGAACAAGCAACTCAATTGCAAATATGGAGATGAAAAACCAATCTGAACTTACAAAGTTGGGGTTCTGAATCAAGTAGAACGGATGGTCTAGTCAACACACGCGTCTACAAGGAAGTAGCAATGGCTAAACTTTCAACAAAACAAAACCCCATTCTGTTTGTGGCGGCTCTAATCCTTATTAATACCTAGGGGAATGACTAGGGGGGTGTTGGGGTCGTTCTCCAACCCTAGGACACGTCCTTAATGGACCCAAATTGATACATGGACCATCAGCCCAAAATAGGGTGACGCAGCACCAAAGGCAGAAAAGGTCTCGGCGTTGAAACGACGATTGCGGAAGCATCGGATAAGATATAGCCACGAGTCCAGATCCATTGGAAAATAGACTTGATAAGCTTTCCAAAAAGTGCTATAACGTCCCAATCGGAGTCCGTATGAAGTCGTGGTGACCGTCGCAATTTGGGACTATTTTGCAGTCCGAATTCAACTTCCAAAACGTGTTGGACTTGGACTCTTTCTATCCTTGGAACCAAAGTGACGTGGTGGCCTAGCGGAGGACGTTAGGAATACTTGGATTTGGTCCCCAATCAACTTCATTAACGTTCCATGCTTTCCATATGCAATCAAACCTTCCCTTGATCCATGTAAGTAATTCTAAAAATGAGAATGAACACACATCATGGTGCAGCATCAATTCATCAAATGCATCAATGATAAGCCTCATATAGAATGGTTGCACCTTTGGTATAGAAGTGGTTGGCATGGTCATCTTTGAGTCAATGATGTCCTCATCAGTCACCTAGGAGTACCATCGGATGCATCCAAAACGATTTTCTAAGCATGTGGTGCATTTGGTGCAAACCATGCACCTATCTTGCGTCAAGATTAGCAATGTATCAAATGAACTGAGTCGAGCATCCACTTGAGTTTTGTCACCAAGGAGTACTATCGGGTGCGTCCAAAATAATTTTCAAGCCTACATTATGTTTAGCACAAACTGTGCACCTATCTTGAACCGACACCAACACTATCTCCAAATGGACCAAAAGGAGATTCCACATGAGCCACATCACCTTGGAGTTCCATCGGGTCCATCCAAAATGATTTCTGAGGCTGTGGTACGTTGGGCACAAACTGTACACCTATCTTGCGTAAAGAATAGCACTATCTTCGAACGGACTGAATCGAGCTTCCACTTGAGCCTTGTCACCTAGGAGTACCATCGTGTGCATCCAAAACCATTTCTGTGCCTGTGGTACATTCGCCGCAAAACCATACACCTATCTTGCGCCAAGATTAGCGCTATGTCAAACGAACTGAGTCAAGCATCCACATGAGCTTCGTCACCTAGGAGTACTATCGGATGCGTCCAAAACGATTTCTGAGCCTACGATATGTTTAGCACAAACCGTGTGATGAGGACATCACCAGTTTTGAATTACTTACTTGGATCAAGGGAAGGTTTGATTGCATATGGAAAGTATGGATGATTAATGAAGTTGATTGGGGACCATTTAAGCCATACTTGAGAGAAGAGGATGAGCTTGATTCGAGGACGACTCAAATGCAAGAATGGAAGGATGATGAGGACATCAGCACCATCAATACATCCACACCTACACAAGTACAAATTCATGGTCCTATTGCAGAGCCTGTGCATGCCATCACAATTATCTGGTAAGTTCATTCTTAAACTCTTGTCCATAACATTTAGACAATGGAGACATGTGCACTCTTGTTTTGGTTAGAAATGGTGGAGACGATCAGAAGGACAGGGGATTGGCGCAGGCTGGATTCGGACTGCAAAACTGACCCAATTTGTGCGGATCACCACAGCTTCATACGGACTCCAATTGGGACGTTCTAATACTTGTTGGAGAGCTAATGAAGTGTACTTTCCAAAGGATCCGACCCCACATGCAAACCACATTAGGCTCGCCCGCAACAGTCAATTTCCTCTAGACTGTTTCTGCCCACAGGAGCTGCAACACCTAATTTTAGCACCTATTCTTAGTGCATGTTCAGTCAATAAGGGATCTCATGCAATCATGCAGTGGTCATTGTTTCTCTTCTTTTTTTAGTGAGTCAAGAGCACCTCCCGGCCCTGCTCTAGTCGCCCACTCCTTTGAACGGTCTAGATCGAGCTTCTACTTGAGCCTCGTCACCTAGGAGTACCATCGGGTGTGTCCAAAATGATTTCTATGGCTGTGGTACGTTCGGCGTAAACCGTGCACCTATCTTGCGTCAAGATTAGCACTATCTCCAAACGAAATGAATCAAGCATCCACTTGAGCCTCGTCACCTAGGAGTACCATTAGGTGCGTCCAAAATGAATTTTGAGCCTATGGTACATTCAGCGCAAACCTTGCACCTATCTTGCGTTAAGATTAGCACTATATCAAATGAACTGAATCAAGCTTCCACTTGAGCTTCGTCACCTAGGAGTACTATCGGGTGCGTCCAAAACGATTTCTGAGCCTACAGTATGTTTAGCACAAACCTGCACCTATCTTGAACCGACACCAGCACTATCTCCAAATGGACCAAAAAGAGATTCCACATGACCCACGTCACCTTGGAGTTCCATCGAGTGCATCCAAAATGATTTCTGATGCTGCGGTACATTCGGCACAAACCGTGCACCTATCCTACGTCAAGATTAGCGCTATATTCAAACGGACTGAATCGGGCTTCCACTTGAGCGTCGTCACCTAGGAGTACCATCGGATGCATCGAAAACGATTTTCTAAGCATGTGGTGCATTTGGTGCAACCCATGCACCTATCTTGCGTCAAGATTAGCAATATATCAAATGAACTGAGTCGAGCATCCACTTGAGTTTTGTCACCAAGGAGTACTATCGGGTGCGTCCAAAATGATTTTCGAGCCTACATTATGTTTAGCACAAACTGTGCACCTATCTTGCACCGACACCAACACTATCTCCAAATGGACCAAAAGGAGATTCCACATGAGCCACATCACCTTGGAGTTCCATCGGGTCCATCCAAAATGATTTCTGAGGCTGTGGTACGTTGGGCACAAACTGTACACCTATCTTGCGTAAAGAATAGCACTATCTTCGAACGGACTGAATCGAGCTTCCACTTGAGCCTTGTCACCTAGGAGTACCATCGTGTGCATCCAAAACCATTTTCTGTGCCTGTGGTACATTCGCCGCAAAACCATACACCTATCTTGCGCCAAGATTAGCGCTATGTCAAACGAACTGAGTCAAGCATCCACATGAGCTTCGTCACCTAGGAGTACTATCGGATGCGTCCAAAACGATTTCTGAGCCTACGATATGTTTAGCACAAACCGTGTGATGAGGACATCACCAGTTTTGAATTACTTACTTGGATCAAGGGAAGGTTTGATTGCATATGGAAAGTATGGATGATTAATGAAGTTGATTGGGGACCATTTAAGCCATACTTGAGAGAAGAGGATGAGCTTGATTCGAGGACGACTCAAATGCAAGAATGGAAGGATGATGAGGACATCAGCACCATCAATACATCCACACCTACACAAGTACAAATTCGTGGTCCTATTGCTCGTACCTGTGCATGCCATCACAATTATCTGGTAAGTTCATTCTTAAACTCTTGTCCATATCATTTAGACAATGGAGACATGTGCACTCTTGTTTTGGTTAGAAATGGTGGAGACGATCAGAAGGACAGGGGATTGGCGCAGGCTGGATTCGGACTGCAAAACTGACCCAATTTGTGCGGATCACCACAGCTTCATACGGACTCCAATTGGGACGTTCTAATACTTGTTGGAGAGCTAATGAAGTGTACTTTCCAAAGGATCCGACCCCACATGCAAACCACATCAGGCTCGCCCGCAACAGTCAATTTCCTCTAGACTGTTTCTGCCCACAGGAGCTGCAACACCTAATTTTAGCACCTATTCTTAGTGCATGTTCAGTCAATAAGGGATCTCATGCAATCATGCAGTGGTCATTGTTTCTCTTCTTTTTTTAGTGAGTCAAGAGCACCTCCCGGCCCTGCTCTAGTCGCCCACTCCTTTGAACGGTCTAGATCGAGCTTCTACTTGAGCCTCGTCACCTAGGAGTACCATCGGGTGTGTCCAAAATGATTTCTAAGGCTGTGGTACGTTCGGCGTAAACCGTGCACCTATCTTGCGTCAAGATTAGCACTATCTCCAAATGAAATGAATCAAGCATCCACTTGAGCCTCGTCACCTAGGAGTACAATTAGGTGCGTCCAAAATGAATTTTGAGCCTATGGTACATTCAGCGCAAACCTTGCACCTATCTTGCGTTAAGATTAGCACTATATCAAATGAACTGAATCAAGCTTCCACTTGAGCTTCGTCACCTAGGAGTACTATCGGGTGCGTCCAAAACGATTTCTGAGCCTACAGTATGTTTAGCACAAACCTGCACCTATCTTGAACCGACACCAGCACTATCTCCAAATGGACAAAAAAGAGATTCCACATGACCCACGTCACCTTGGAGTTCCATCGAGTGCATCCAAAATGATTTCTGATGCTGCGGTACATTCGGCACAAACCGTGCACGTATCCTACGTCAAGATTAGCGCTATATTCAAACAGACTGAATCGGGCTTCCACTTGAGCGTCGTCACCTAGGAGTACCATCGGATGCATCCAAAACGATTCTCTAAGCATGTGGTGCATTTGGTGCAAACCATGCACCTATCTTGCGTCAAGATTAGCAATATATCAAATGAACTGAGTCGAGCATCCACTTGAGTTTTGTCACCAAGGAGTACTATCGGGTGCGTCCAAAATGATTTTCGAGCCTACATTATGTTTAGCACAAAACTGTGCACCTATCTTGCACCGACACCAACACTATCTCCAAATGGACCAAAAGGAGATTCCACATGAGCCACATCACCTTGGAGTTCCATCGGGTCCATCCAAAATGATTTCTGAGGCTGTGGTACGTTGGGCACATACTGTACACCTATCTTGCATAAAGAATAGCACTATCTTCGAACGGACTGAATCGAGCTTCCACTTGAGCCTTGTCACCTAGGAGTACCATCGTGTGCATCCAAAACCATTTCTGTGCCTGTGGTACATTCGCCGCAAAACCATACACCTATCTTGCGCCAAGATTAGCGCTATGTCAAACGAACTGAGTCAAGCATCCACATGAGCTTCGTCACCTAGGAGTACTATCGGATGCGTCCAAAACGATTTCTGAGCCTACGATATGTTTAGCACAAACCGTGTGATGAGGACATCACCAGTTTTGAATTACTTACTTGGATCAAGGGAAGGTTTGATTGCATATGGAAAGTATGGATGATTAATGAAGTTGATTGGTGACCATTTAAGCCATACTTGAGAGAAGAGGATGAGCTTGATTCGAGGACGACTCAAATGCAAGAATGGAAGGATGATGAGGACATCAGCACCATCAATACATCCACACCTACACAAGTACAAATTCGTGGTCCTATTGCTCGTACCTGTGCATGCCATCACAATTATCTGGTAAGTTCATTCTTAAACTCTTGTCCATAACATTTAGACAATGGAGACATGTGCACTCTTGTTTTGGTTAGAAATGGTGGAGACGATCAGAAGGACAGGGGATTGGCGCAGGCTGGATTCGGACTGCAAAACTGACCCAATTTGTGCGGATCACCACAGCTTCATACGGACTCCAATTGGGACGTTCTAATACTTGTTGGAGACCTAATGAAGTGTACTTTCCAAAGGATCCGACCCCACATGCAAACCACATCAGGCTCGCCCGCAACAGTCAATTTCCTCTAGACTGTTTCTGCCCACAGGAGCTGCAACACCTAATTTTAGCACCTATTCTTAGTGCATGTTCAGTCAATAAGGGATCTCATGCAATCATGCAGTGGTCATTGTTTCTCTTCTTTTTTTAGTGAGTCAAGAGCACCTCCCGGCCCTGCTCTAGTCGCCCACTCCTTTGAACGGTCTAGATTGAGCTTCTACTTGAGCCTCGTCACCTAGGAGTACCATCGGGTGTGTCCAAAATGATTTCTAAGGCTGTGGTACGTTCGGCGTAAACCGTGCACCTATCTTGCGTCAAGATTAGCACTATCTCCAAATAAAATGAATCAAGCATCCACTTGAGCCTCGTCACCTAGGAGTACCATTAGGAGCGTCCAAAATGAATTTTGAGCCTATGGTACATTCAGCGCAAACCTTGCACCTATCTTGCGTTAAGATTAGCACTATATCAAATGAACTGAATCAAGCTTCCACTTGAGCTTCGTCACCTAGGAGTACTATCGGGTGCGTCCAAAACGATTTCTGAGCCTACAGTATGTTTAGCACAAACCTGCACCTATCTTGAACCGACACCAGCACTATCTCCAAATGGACAAAAAAGAGATTCCACATGACCCACGTCACCTTGGAGTTCCATCGAGTGCATCCAAAATGATTTCTGATGCTGCGGTACATTCGGCACAAACCGTGCACGTATCCTACGTCAAGATTAGCGCTATATTCAAACAGACTGAATCGGGCTTCCACTTGAGCGTCGTCACCTAGGAGTACCATCGGATGCATCCAAAACGATTTTCTAAGCATGTGGTGCATTTGGTGCAAACCATGCACCTATCTTGCGTCAAGATTAGCAATATATCAAATGAACTGAGTCGAGCATCCACTTGAGTTTTGTCACCAAGGAGTACTATCGGGTGCGTCCAAAATGATTTTCGAGCCTACATTATGTTTAGCACAAACTGTGCACCTATCTTGCACCGACACCAACACTATCTCCAAATGGACCAAAAGGAGATTCCACATGAGCCACATCACCTTGGAGTTCCATCGGGTCCATCCAAAATGATTTCTGAGGCTGTGGTACGTTGGGCACAAACTGTACACCTATCTTGCATAAAGAATAGCACTATCTTCGAACGGACTGAATCGAGCTTCCACTTGAGCCTTGTCACCTAGGAGTACCATCGTGTGCATCCAAAACCATTTCTGTGCCTGTGGTACATTCGCCGCAAAACCATACACCTATCTTGCGCCAAGATTAGCGCTATGTCAAACGAACTAAGTCAAGCATCCACATGAGCTTCGTCACCTAGGAGTACTATCGGATGCGTCCAAAACGATTTCTGAGCCTACGATATGTTTAGCACAAACCGTGTGATGAGGACATCACCAGTTTTGAATTACTTACTTGGATCAAGGGAAGGTTTGATTGCATATGGAAAGTATGGATGATTAATGAAGTTGATTGGTGACCATTTAAGCCATACTTGAGAGAAGAGGATGAGCTTGATTCGAGGACGACTCAAATGCAAGAATGGGAGGATGATGAGGACATCAGCACCATCAATACATCCACACCTACACAAGTACAAATTCGTGGTCCTATTGCTCGTGCCTATGCATGCCATCACAATTATCTGGTAAGTTCATTCTTAAACTCTTGTCCATCACATTTAGACAATGGAGACATGTGCACTCTTGTTTTGGTTAGAAATGGTGGAGACGATCAGAAGGACAGGGGATTGGCGCAGGCTGGATTCGGACTGCAAAACTGACCCAATTTGTGCGGATCACCACAGCTTCATACGGACTCCAATTGGGACGTTCTAATACTTGTTGGAGAGCTAATGAAGTGTACTTTCCAAAGGATCCGACCCCACATGCAACCCACATCAGGCTCGCCCACAACAGTCAATTTCCTCTGGACTATTTCTGCCCATAGGAGCTGCAACACCTAATTTTAGCACCTATTCTTAGTGCATGTTCAGTCAATAAGGGATCTCATGCAATCATGCAGTGGTCATTGTTTCTCTTCTTTTTTAGTGAGTCAAGAGCACCTCCGGCCCTGCTCTAGTCGCCCACTCCTTTGAACGGTCTAGATCGAGCTTCTACTTGAGCCTCGTCACCTAGGAGTACCATCGGGTGTGTCCAAAATGATTTCTAAGGCTGTGGTACGTTCGGCGCAAACCGTGCACCTATCTTGCGTCAAGATTAGCACTATCTCCAAACGAAATGAATCAAGCATCCACTTGAGCCTCGTCACCTAGGAGTACCATTAGGTGCGTCCAAAATGATTTTTGAGCCTATGGTACGTTCAGCGCAAACCTTGCACCTATCTTGCATTAAGATTAGCACTATATCAAATGAACTGAATCAAGCTTCCAATTGAGCTTCGTCACCTAGGAGTACTATCAGGTGCGTCCAAAATGATTTCTGAGCCTACAGTATGTTTAGCACAAAACCGCACCTATCTTGAACCGACACCAGCACTATCTCCAAATGGACCAAAAAGAGATTCCACATGACCCACGTCACCTTGGAGTTCCATCGAGTGCATCCAAAATGATTTATGATGCTGCGGTACATTCGGCACAAACCGTGCACCTATCCTACGTCAAGATTAGCGCTATATTCAAACGGACTGAATCGGGCTTCCACTTGAGCGTCGTCACCTAGGAGTACCATCGGATGCATCCAAAACGATTTCTAAGCATGTGGTGCATTTGGTGCAAACCATGCACCTATCTTGCGTCAAGATTAGCAATATATCAAATGAACTGAGTCGAGCATCCACTTGAGTTTTGTCACCAAGGAGTACTATCGGGTGCGTCCAAAATGATTTTCGAGCCTACATTATGTTTAGCACAAACTGTGCACCTATCTTGCACCGACACCAACACTATCTCCAAATAGACCAAAAGGAGATTCCACATGAGCCACATCACCTTGGAGTTTCATCGGGTGCATCCAAAATGATTTCTGAGGCTATGGTACGTTGGGCACAAACTGTACACCTATCTTGCGTAAAGATTAGCACTATCTTCGAACAGACTGAATCGAGCTTTCACTTGAGCCTTGTCACCTAGGAGTACCATCGTGTGCAACCAAAACCATTTCTGTGCCTGTGGTACATTCACCGCAAACCATACACCTATCTTGCGCCAAGATTAGCGCTATGTCAAACGAACTGAGTCAAGCATCCACATGAGCTTCGTCACCTAGGAGTACTATCGGGTGCGTCCAAAACGATTTCTGAGCCTACGATATGTTTAGAACAAACCATGTGATGAGGACATCACCAGTTTTGAATTACTTGGATCAAGAGAAGGTTTGATTGCATATGGAAAGTATGGATGATTAATGAAGTTGATTGGGGACCATTTAAGCCATACTTGAGAGAAGAGGATGAGCTTGATTCGAGGACGACTCAAACGCAAGAATGGAAGGATGATGAGGACATCAGCACCATCAATACATCCACACCTACACAAGTACAAATTTGTGGTCCTATTGCTCGTGCCTGTGCATGCCATCACAATTATCTGGTAAGTTCATTCTTAAACTCTTGTCCATAACATTTAGACAATGGAGACATGTGCACTCTTGTTTTGGTTAGAAATGGTGGAGACGATCAGAAGGACAGGGGATTGGCGCAGGCTGGATTCGGACTGCAAAACTGACCCAATTTGTGCGGATCACCACAGCTTCAAACGGACTCCAATTGGGACGTTCTAATACTTGTTGGAGAGCTAATGAAGTGTACTTTCCAAAGGATCCGACCCCACATGCAACCCACATCAGGCTCGCCCACAACAGTCAATTTCCTCTGGACTATTTCTGCCCATAGGAGCTGCAACACCTAATTTAGCACCTATTCTTAGTGCATGTTCAGTCAATAAGGGATCTCATGCAATCATGCAGTGGTCATTGTTTCTCTTCTTTTTTAGTGAGTCAAGAGCACCTCCGGCCCTGCTCTAGTCGCCCACTCCTTTGAACGGTCTAGATCGAGCTTCTACTTGAGCCTCGTCACCTAGGAGTACCATCGGGTGTGTCCAAAATGATTTCTAAGGCTGTGGTACGTTCGGCGCAAACCGTGCACCTATCTTGCGTCAAGATTAGCACTATCTCCAAACGAAATGAATCAAGCATCCACTTGAGCCTCATCACCTAGGAGTACCATTAGGTGCGTCCAAAATGATTTTTGAGCCTATGGTACGTTCAGCGCAAACCTTGCACCTATCTTGCGTTAAGATTAGCACTATATCAAATGAACTGAATCAAGCTTCCACTTGAGCTTCGTCACCTAGGAGTACTATCGGGTGCGTCCAAAATGATTTCTGAGCCTACAGTATGTTTAGCACAAACCCGCACCTATCTTGAACCGACACCAGCACTATCTCCAAATGGACCAAAAAGAGATTCCACATGACCCACGTCACCTTGGAGTTCCATCGAGTGCATCCAAAATGATTTCTGATGCTGCGGTACATTCGGCACAAACCGTGCACCTATCCTACGTCAAGATTAGCGCTATATTCAAACGGACTGAATCGGGCTTCCACTTGAGCGTCGTCACCTAGGAGTACCATCGGATGCATCCAAAACGATTTCTAAGCATGTGGTGCATTTGGTGCAAACCATGCACCTATCTTGCGTCAAGATTAGCAATATATCAAATGAACTGAGTCGAGCATCCACTTGAGTTTTGTCACCAAGGAGTACTATCGGGTGCGTCCAAAATGATTTTCGAGCCTACATTATGTTTAGCACAAACTGTGCACCTATCTTGCACCGACACCAACACTATCTCCAAATGGACCAAAAGGAGATTCCACATGAGCCACATCACCTTGGAGTTTCATCGGGTGCATCCAAAATGATTTCTGAGGCTATGGTACGTTGGGCACAAACTGTACACCTATCTTGCGTAAAGATTAGCACTATCTTCGAACAGACTGAATCGAGCTTTCACTTGAGCCTTGTCACCTAGGAGTACCATCGTGTGCAACCAAAACCATTTCTGTGCCTGTGGTACATTCACCGCAAACCATACACCTATCTTGCGCCAAGATTAGCGCTATGTCAAACGAACTGAGTCAAGCATCCACATGAGCTTCGTCACCTAGGAGTACTATCGGGTGCGTCCAAAACGATTTCTGAGCCTACGATATGTTTAGAACAAACCATGTGATGAGGACATCACCAGTTTTGAATTACTTACTTGGATCAAGAGAAGGTTTGATTGCATATGGAAAGTATGGATGATTAATGAAGTTGATTGGGGACCATTTAAGCCATACTTGAGAGAAGAGGATGAGCTTGATTCGAGGACGACTCAAATGCAAGAATGGAAGGATGATGAGGACATCAGCACCATCAATACATCCACACCTACACAAGTACAAATTTGTGGTCCTATTGCTCGTGCCTGTGCATGCCATCACAATTATCTGGTAAGTTCATTCTTAAACTCTTGTCCATAACATTTAGACAATGGAGACATGTGCACTCTTGTTTTGGTTAGAAATGGTGGAGACGATCAGAAGGACAGGGGATTGGCGCAGGCTGGATTCGGACTGCAAAACTGACCCAATTTGTGCGGATCACCACAGCTTCATACGGACTCCAATTGGGACGTTCTAATACTTGTTGGAGAGCTAATGAAGTGTACTTTCCAAAGGATCCGACCCCACATGCAACCCACATCAGGCTCGCCCACAACAGTCAATTTCCTCTGGACTATTTCTGCCCATAGGAGCTGCAACACCTAATTTTAGCACCTATTCTTAGTGCATGTTCAGTCAATAAGGGATCTCATGCAATCATGCAGTGGTCATTGTTTCTCTTCTTTTTTAGTGAGTCAAGAGCACCTCCGGCCCTGCTCTAGTCGCCCACTCCTTTGAACGGTCTAGATCGAGCTTCTACTTGAGCCTCGTCACCTAGGAGTACCATCGGGTGTGTCCAAAATGATTTCTAAGGCTGTGGTACGTTCGGCGCAAACCGTGCACCTATCTTGCGTCAAGATTAGCACTATCTCCAAACGAAATGAATCAAGCATCCACTTGAGCCTCGTCACCTAGGAGTACCATTAGGTGCGTCCAAAATGATTTTTGAGCCTATGGTACGTTCAGCGCAAACCTTGCACCTATCTTGCGTTAAGATTAGCACTATATCAAATGAACTGAATCAAGCTTCCACTTGAGCTTCGTCACCTAGGAGTACTATCGGGTGCGTCCAAAATGATTTCTGAGCCTACAGTATGTTTAGCACAAACCCGCACCTATCTTGAACCGACACCAGCACTATCTCCAAATGGACCAAAAAGAGATTCCACATGACCCACGTCACCTTGGAGTTCCATCGAGTGCATCCAAAATGATTTCTGATGCTGCGGTACATTCGGCACAAACCGTGCACCTATCCTACGTCAAGATTAGCGCTATATTCAAACGGACTGAATCGGGCTTCCACTTGAGCGTCGTCACCTAGGAGTACCATCGGATGCATCCAAAACGATTTCTAAGCATGTGGTGCATTTGGTGCAAACCATGCACCTATCTTGCGTCAAGATTAGCAATATATCAAATGAACTGAGTCGAGCATCCACTTGAGTTTTGTCACCAAGGAGTACTATCGGGTGCGTCCAAAATGATTTTCGAGCCTACATTATGTTTAGCACAAACTGTGCACCTATCTTGCACCGACACCAACACTATCTCCAAATGGACCAAAAGGAGATTCCACATGAGCCACATCACCTTGGAGTTTCATCGGGTGCATCCAAAATGATTTCTGAGGCTATGGTACGTTGGGCACAAACTGTACACCTATCTTGCGTAAAGATTAGCACTATCTTCGAACAGACTGAATCGAGCTTTCACTTGAGCCTTGTCACCTAGGAGTACCATCGTGTGCAACCAAAACCATTTCTGTGCCTGTGGTACATTCACCGCAAACCATACACCTATCTTGCGCCAAGATTAGCGCTATGTCAAACGAACTGAGTCAAGCATCCACATGAGCTTCGTCACCTAGGAGTACTATCGGGTGCGTCCAAAACGATTTCTGAGCCTACGATATGTTTAGAACAAACCATGTGATGAGGACATCACCAGTTTTGAATTACTTACTTGGATCAAGAGAAGGTTTGATTGCATATGGAAAGTATGGATGATTAATGAAGTTGATTGGGGACCATTTAAGCCATACTTGAGAGAAGAGGATGAGCTTGATTCGAGGACGACTCAAATGCAAGAATGGAAGGATGATGAGGACATCAGCACCATCAATACATCCACACCTACACAAGTACAAATTTGTGGTCCTATTGCTCGTGCCTGTGCATGCCATCACAATTATCTGGTAAGTTCATTCTTAAACTCTTGTCCATAACATTTAGACAATGGAGACATGTGCACTCTTGTTTTGGTTAGAAATGGTGGAGACGATCAGAAGGACAGGGGATTGGCGCAGGCTGGATTCGGACTGCAAAACTGACCCAATTTGTGCGGATCACCACAGCTTCATACGGACTCCAATTGGGACGTTCTAATACTTGTTGGAGAGCTAATGAAGTGTACTTTCCAAAGGATCCGACCCCACATGCAACCCACATCAGGCTCGCCCACAACAGTCAATTTCCTCTGGACTATTTCTGCCCATAGGAGCTGCAACACCTAATTTTAGCACCTATTCTTAGTGCATGTTCAGTCAATAAGGGATCTCATGCAATCATGCAGTGGTCATTGTTTCTCTTCTTTTTTAGTGAGTCAAGAGCACCTCCGGCCCTGCTCTAGTCGCCCACTCCTTTGAACGGTCTAGATCGAGCTTCTACTTGAGCCTCGTCACCTAGGAGTACCATCGGGTGTGTCCAAAATGATTTCTAAGGCTGTGGTACGTTCGGCGCAAACCGTGCACCTATCTTGCGTCAAGATTAGCACTATCTCCAAACGAAATAAATCAAGCATCCACTTGAGCCTCGTCACCTAGGAGTACCATTAGGTGCGTCCAAAATGATTTTTGAGCCTATGGTACGTTCAGCGCAAACCTTGCACCTATCTTGCGTTAAGATTAGCACTATATCAAATGAACTGAATCAAGCTTCCACTTGAGCTTCGTCACCTAGGAGTACTATCGGGTGCGTCCAAAATGATTTCTGAGCCTACAGTATGTTTAGCACAAACCCGCACCTATCTTGAACCGACACCAGCACTATCTCCAAATGGACCAAAAAGAGATTCCACATGACCCACGTCACCTTGGAGTTCCATCGAGTGCATCCAAAATGATTTCTGATGCTGCGGTACATTCGGCACAAACCGTGCACCTATCCTACGTCAAGATTAGCGCTATATTCAAACGGACTGAATCGGGCTTCCACTTGAGCGTCGTCACCTAGGAGTACCATCGGATGCATCCAAAACGATTTCTAAGCATGTGGTGCATTTGGTGCAAACCATGCACCTATCTTGCGTCAAGATTAGCAATATATCAAATGAACTGAGTCGAGCATCCACTTGAGTTTTGTCACCAAGGAGTACTATCGGGTGCGTCCAAAATGATTTTCGAGCCTACATTATGTTTAGCACAAACTGTGCACCTATCTTGCACCGACACCAACACTATCTCCAAATGGACCAAAAGGAGATTCCACATGAGCCACATCACCTTGGAGTTTCATCGGGTGCATCCAAAATGATTTCTGAGGCTATGGTACGTTGGGCACAAACTGTACACCTATCTTGCGTAAAGATTAGCACTATCTTCGAACAGACTGAATCGAGCTTTCACTTGAGCCTTGTCACCTAGGAGTACCATCGTGTGCAACCAAAACCATTTCTGTGCCTGTGGTACATTCACCGCAAACCATACACCTATCTTGCGCCAAGATTAGCGCTATGTCAAACGAACTGAGTCAAGCATCCACATGAGCTTCGTCACCTAGGAGTACTATCGGGTGCGTCCAAAACGATTTCTGAGCCTACGATATGTTTAGAACAAACCATGTGATGAGGACATCACCAGTTTTGAATTACTTACTTGGATCAAGAGAAGGTTTGATTGCATATGGAAAGTATGGATGATTAATGAAGTTGATTGGGGACCATTTAAGCCATACTTGAGAGAAGAGGATGAGCTTGATTCGAGGACGACTCAAACGCAAGAATGGAAGGATGATGAGGACATCAGCACCATCAATACATCCACACCTACACAAGTACAAATTTGTGGTCCTATTGCTCGTGCCTGTGCATGCCATCACAATTATCTGGTAAGTTCATTCTTAAACTCTTGTCCATAACATTTAGACAATGGAGACATGTGCACTCTTGTTTTGGTTAGAAATGGTGGAGACGATCAGAAGGACAGGGGATTGGCGCAGGCTGGATTCGGACTGCAAAACTGACCCAATTTGTGCGGATCACCACAGCTTCATACGGACTCCAATTGGGACGTTCTAATACTTGTTGGAGAGCTAATGAAGTGTACTTTCCAAAGGATCCGACCCCACATGCAACCCACATCAGGCTCGCCCACAACAGTCAATTTCCTCTGGACTATTTCTGCCCATAGGAGCTGCAACACCTAATTTTAGCACCTATTCTTAGTGCATGTTCAGTCAATAAGGGATCTCATGCAATCATGCAGTGGTCATTGTTTCTCTTCTTTTTTAGTGAGTCAAGAGCACCTCCGGCCCTGCTCTAGTCGCCCACTCCTTTGAACGGTCTAGATCGAGCTTCTACTTGAGCCTCGTCACCTAGGAGTACCATCGGGTGTGTCCAAAATGATTTCTAAGGCTGTGGTACGTTCGGCGCAAACCGTGCACCTATCTTGCGTCAAGATTAGCACTATCTCCAAACGAAATGAATCAAGCATCCACTTGAGCCTCGTCACCTAGGAGTACCATTAGGTGCGTCCAAAATGATTTTTGAGCCTATGGTACGTTCAGCGCAAACCTTGCACCTATCTTGCGTTAAGATTAGCACTATATCAAATGAACTGAATCAAGCTTCCACTTGAGCTTCGTCACCTAGGAGTACTATCGGGTGCGTCCAAAATGATTTCTGAGCCTACAGTATGTTTAGCACAAACCCGCACCTATCTTGAACCGACACCAGCACTATCTCCAAATGGACCAAAAAGAGATTCCACATGACCCACGTCACCTTGGAGTTCCATCGAGTGCATCCAAAATGATTTCTGATGCTGCGGTACATTCGGCACAAACCGTGCACCTATCCTACGTCAAGATTAGCGCTATATTCAAACGGACTGAATCGGGCTTCCACTTGAGCGTCGTCACCTAGGAGTACCATCGGATGCATCCAAAACGATTTCTAAGCATGTGGTGCATTTGGTGCAAACCATGCACCTATCTTGCGTCAAGATTAGCAATATATCAAATGAACTGAGTCGAGCATCCACTTGAGTTTTGTCACCAAGGAGTACTATCGGGTGCGTCCAAAATGATTTTCGAGCCTACATTATGTTTAGCACAAACTGTGCACCTATCTTGCACCGACACCAACACTATCTCCAAATGGACCAAAAGGAGATTCCACATGAGCCACATCACCTTGGAGTTTCATCGGGTGCATCCAAAATGATTTCTGAGGCTATGGTACGTTGGGCACAAACTGTACACCTATCTTGCGTAAAGATTAGCACTATCTTCGAACAGACTGAATCGAGCTTTCACTTGAGCCTTGTCACCTAGGAGTACCATCGTGTGCAACCAAAACCATTTCTGTGCCTGTGGTACATTCACCGCAAACCATACACCTATCTTGCGCCAAGATTAGCGCTATGTCAAACGAACTGAGTCAAGCATCCACATGAGCTTCGTCACCTAGGAGTACTATCGGGTGCGTCCAAAACGATTTCTGAGCCTACGATATGTTTAGAACAAACCATGTGATGAGGACATCACCAGTTTTGAATTACTTACTTGGATCAAGAGAAGGTTTGATTGCATATGGAAAGTATGGATGATTAATGAAGTTGATTGGGGACCATTTAAGCCATACTTGAGAGAAGAGGATGAGCTTGATTCGAGGACGACTCAAACGCAAGAATGGAAGGATGATGAGGACATCAGCACCATCAATACATCCACACCTACACAAGTACAAATTTGTGGTCCTATTGCTCGTGCCTGTGCATGCCATCACAATTATCTGGTAAGTTCATTCTTAAACTCTTGTCCATAACATTTAGACAATGGAGACATGTGCACTCTTGTTTTGGTTAGAAATGGTGGAGACGATCAGAAGGACAGGGGATTGGCGCAGGCTGGATTCGGACTGCAAAACTGACCCAATTTGTGCGGATCACCACAGCTTCATACGGACTCCAATTGGGACGTTCTAATACTTGTTGGAGAGCTAATGAAGTGTACTTTCCAAAGGATCCGACCCCACATGCAACCCACATTAGGCTCGCCCACAACAGTCAATTTCCTCTGGACTATTTCTGCCCATAGGAGCTGCAACACCTAATTTTAGCACCTATTCTTAGTGCATGTTCAGTCAATAAGGGATCTCATGCAATCATGCAGTGGTCATTGTTTCTCTTCTTTTTTAGTGAGTCAAGAGCACCTCCGGCCCTGCTCTAGTCGCCCACTCCTTTGAACGGTCTAGATCGAGCTTCTACTTGAGCCTCGTCACCTAGGAGTACCATCGGGTGTGTCCAAAATGATTTCTAAGGCTGTGGTACGTTCGGCGCAAACCGTGCACCTATCTTGCGTCAAGATTAGCACTATCTCCAAACGAAATGAATCAAGCATCCACTTGAGCCTCGTCACCTAGGAGTACCATTAGGTGCGTCCAAAATGATTTTTGAGCCTATGGTACGTTCAGCGCAAACCTTGCACCTATCTTGCGTTAAGATTAGCACTATATCAAATGAACTGAATCAAGCTTCCACTTGAGCTTCGTCACCTAGGAGTACTATCGGGTGCGTCCAAAATGATTTCTGAGCCTACAGTATGTTTAGCACAAACCCGCACCTATCTTGAACCGACACCAGCACTATCTCCAAATGGACCAAAAAGAGATTCCACATGACCCACGTCACCTTGGAGTTCCATCGAGTGCATCCAAAATGATTTCTGATGCTGCGGTACATTCGGCACAAACCGTGCACCTATCCTACGTCAAGATTAGCGCTATATTCAAACGGACTGAATCGGGCTTCCACTTGAGCGTCGTCACCTAGGAGTACCATCGGATGCATCCAAAACGATTTCTAAGCATGTGGTGCATTTGGTGCAAACCATGCACCTATCTTGCGTCAAGATTAGCAATATATCAAATGAACTGAGTCGAGCATCCACTTGAGTTTTGTCACCAAGGAGTACTATCGGGTGCGTCCAAAATGATTTTCGAGCCTACATTATGTTTAGCACAAACTGTGCACCTATCTTGCACCGACACCAACACTATCTCCAAATGGACCAAAAGGAGATTCCACATGAGCCACATCACCTTGGAGTTTCATCGGGTGCATCCAAAATGATTTCTGAGGCTATGGTACGTTGGGCACAAACTGTACACCTATCTTGCGTAAAGATTAGCACTATCTTCGAACAGACTGAATCGAGCTTTCACTTGAGCCTTGTCACCTAGGAGTACCATCGTGTGCAACCAAAACCATTTCTGTGCCTGTGGTACATTCACCGCAAACCATACACCTATCTTGCGCCAAGATTAGCGCTATGTCAAACGAACTGAGTCAAGCATCCACATGAGCTTCGTCACCTAGGAGTACTATCGGGTGCGTCCAAAACGATTTCTGAGCCTACGATATGTTTAGAACAAACCATGTGATGAGGACATCACCAGTTTTGAATTACTTACTTGGATCAAGAGAAGGTTTGATTGCATATGGAAAGTATGGATGATTAATGAAGTTGATTGGGGACCATTTAAGCCATACTTGAGAGAAGAGGATGAGCTTGATTCGAGGACGACTCAAATGCAAGAATGGAAGGATGATGAGGACATCAGCACCATCAATACATCCACACCTACACAAGTACAAATTTGTGGTCCTATTGCTCGTGCCTGTGCATGCCATCACAATTATCTGGTAAGTTCATTCTTAAACTCTTGTCCATAACATTTAGACAATGGAGACATGTGCACTCTTGTTTTGGTTAGAAATGGTGGAGACGATCAGAAGGACAGGGGATTGGCGCAGGCTGGATTCGGACTGCAAAACTGACCCAATTTGTGCGGATCACCACAGCTTCATACGGACTCCAATTGGGACGTTCTAATACTTGTTGGAGAGCTAATGAAGTGTACTTTCCAAAGGATCCGACCCCACATGCAACCCACATCAGGCTCGCCCACAACAGTCAATTTCCTCTGGACTATTTCTGCCCATAGGAGCTGCAACACCTAATTTTAGCACCTATTCTTAGTGCATGTTCAGTCAATAAGGGATCTCATGCAATCATGCAGTGGTCATTGTTTCTCTTCTTTTTTAGTGAGTCAAGAGCACCTCCGGCCCTGCTCTAGTCGCCCACTCCTTTGAACGGTCTAGATCGAGCTTCTACTTGAGCCTCGTCACCTAGGAGTACCATCGGGTGTGTCCAAAATGATTTCTAAGGCTGTGGTACGTTCGGCGCAAACCGTGCACCTATCTTGCGTCAAGATTAGCACTATCTCCAAACGAAATGAATCAAGCATCCACTTGAGCCTCGTCACCTAGGAGTACCATTAGGTGCGTCCAAAATGATTTTTGAGCCTATGGTACGTTCAGCGCAAACCTTGCACCTATCTTGCGTTAAGATTAGCACTATATCAAATGAACTGAATCAAGCTTCCACTTGAGCTTCGTCACCTAGGAGTACTATCGGGTGCGTCCAAAATGATTTCTGAGCCTACAGTATGTTTAGCACAAACCCGCACCTATCTTGAACCGACACCAGCACTATCTCCAAATGGACCAAAAAGAGATTCCACATGACCCACGTCACCTTGGAGTTCCATCGAGTGCATCCAAAATGATTTCTGATGCTGCGGTACATTCGGCACAAACCGTGCACCTATCCTACGTCAAGATTAGCGCTATATTCAAACGGACTGAATCGGGCTTCCACTTGAGCGTCGTCACCTAGGAGTACCATCGGATGCATCCAAAACGATTTCTAAGCATGTGGTGCATTTGGTGCAAACCATGCACCTATCTTGCGTCAAGATTAGCAATATATCAAATGAACTGAGTCGAGCATCCACTTGAGTTTTGTCACCAAGGAGTACTATCGGGTGCGTCCAAAATGATTTTCGAGCCTACATTATGTTTAGCACAAACTGTGCACCTATCTTGCACCGACACCAACACTATCTCCAAATGGACCAAAAGGAGATTCCACATGAGCCACATCACCTTGGAGTTTCATCGGGTGCATCCAAAATGATTTCTGAGGCTATGGTACGTTGGGCACAAACTGTACACCTATCTTGCGTAAAGATTAGCACTATCTTCGAACAGACTGAATCGAGCTTTCACTTGAGCCTTGTCACCTAGGAGTACCATCGTGTGCAACCAAAACCATTTCTGTGCCTGTGGTACATTCACCGCAAACCATACACCTATCTTGCGCCAAGATTAGCGCTATGTCAAACGAACTGAGTCAAGCATCCACATGAGCTTCGTCACCTAGGAGTACTATCGGGTGCGTCCAAAACGATTTCTGAGCCTACGATATGTTTAGAACAAACCATGTGATGAGGACATCACCAGTTTTGAATTACTTACTTGGATCAAGAGAAGGTTTGATTGCATATGGAAAGTATGGATGATTAATGAAGTTGATTGGGGACCATTTAAGCCATACTTGAGAGAAGAGGATGAGCTTGATTCGAGGACGACTCAAATGCAAGAATGGAAGGATGATGAGGACATCAGCACCATCAATACATCCACACCTACACAAGTACAAATTTGTGGTCCTATTGCTCGTGCCTGTGCATGCGATCACAATTATCTGGTAAGTTCATTCTTAAACTCTTGTCCATAACATTTAGACAATGGAGACATGTGCACTCTTGTTTTGGTTAGAAATGGTGGAGACGATCAGAAGGACAGGGGATTGGCGCAGGCTGGATTCGGACTGCAAAACTGACCCAATTTGTGTGGATCACCACAGCTTCATACGGACTCCAATTGGGACGTTCTAATACTTGTTGGAGAGCTAATGAAGTGTACTTTCCAAAGGATCCGACCCCACATGCAAACCACATCAGGCTCGCCCGCAACAGTCAATTTGCTCTAGACTGTTTCTGCCCACAGGAGCTGCAACACCTAATGTTAGCACCTATTCTTAGTGCATGTTCAGTCAATAAGGGATCTCATGGAATCATGCAGTGGTCATTGTTTCTCTTCTTTTTTAGTGAGTCAAGAGCACCTCCCGGCCCTGCTCTAGTCGCCCACTCCTTTGAACGGTCTAGATCGAGCTTCTACTTGAGCCTCGTCACCTAGGAGTACCATCGGGTGTGTCCAAAATGATTTCTAAGGCTGTGGTACGTTCAGCGCAAACCGTGCACCTATCTTGCGTCAAGATTAGCACTATCTCTAAACGAAATGAATCAAGCATCCACTTGAGCCTCGTCACCTAGGAGTACCATTAGGTACGTCCAAAATGTTTTTTGAGCCTATGGTACGTTCAGCGCAAACCTTGCACCTATCTTGCGTTAAGATTAGCACTATATCAAATGAACTGAATCAAGCTTCCACTTGAGCTTCGTCACCTAGGAGTACTATCGGGTGCGTCCAAAACGATTTCTGAGCCTACAGTATGTTTAGCACAAACCCGCACCTATCTTGAACCGACACCAGCACTATCTCCAAATGGACCAAAAAGAGATTCCACATGACCCACGTCACCTTAGAGTTCCATCGAGTGCATCCAAAATGATTTCTGATGCTACGGTACATTCGGCACAAACCGTGCACCTATCCTACGTCAAGATTAGCGCTATATTCAAATGGACTGAATTGGGCTTCCACTTGAGCGTCGTCACCTAGGAGTACCATCGGATGCATCCAAAACGATTTCTAAGCATGTGGTGCATTTGGTGCAAACCATGCACCTATCTTGCGTCAAGATTAGCAATATATCAAATGAACTGAGTCGAGCATCCACTTGAGTTTTGTCACCAAGGAGTACTATCGGGTGCGTCCAAAATGATTTTCGAGCCTACATTATGTTTAGCACAAACTATGCACCTATCTTGCACCGACACCAACACTATCTCCAAATGGACCAAAAGGAGATTCCACGTGAGCCACATCACCTTGGAGTTCCATCGGGTGCATCCAAAATGATTTCTGAGGCTGTGGTACGTTGGGCACAAACTGTACACCTATCTTGCGTAAAGATTAGCACTATCTTCGAACAGACTGAATCGAGCTTCCACTTGAGTCTTGTAACCTAGGAGTACCATCGTGTGCATCCAAAACCATTTCTGTGCCTGTGGTACATTCACCGCAAACCATACACCTATCTTGCGCCAAGATTAGCGCTATGTCAAACGAACTGAGTCAAGCATCCACATGAGCTTCGTCACCTAGGAGTACTATCGGGTGCGTCCAAAACGATTTCTGAGCCTACGATATGTTTAGAACAAACCATGTGATGAGGACATCACCAGTTTTGAATTACTTACTTGGATCAAGAGAAGGTTTGATTGCATATGGAAAGTATGGATGATTAATGAAGTTGATTGGGGACCATTTAAGCCATACTTGAGAGAAGAGGATGAGCTTGATTCGAGGACGACTCAAATGCAAGAATGGAAGGATGATGAGGACATCAGCACCATCAATACATCCACACCTACACAAGTACAAATTTGTGGTCCTATTGCTCGTGCCTGTGCATGCGATCACAATTATCTGGTAAGTTCATTCTTAAACTCTTGTCCATAACATTTAGACAATGGAGACATGTGCACTCTTGTTTTGGTTAGAAATGGTGGAGACGATCAGAAGGACAGGGGATTGGCGCAGGCTGGATTCGGACTGCAAAACTGACCCAATTTGTGTGGATCACCACAGCTTCATACGGACTCCAATTGGGACGTTCTAATACTTGTTGGAGAGCTAATGAAGTGTACTTTCCAAAGGATCCGACCCCACATGCAAACCACATCAGGCTCGCCCGCAACAGTCAATTTGCTCTAGACTGTTTCTGCCCACAGGAGCTGCAACACCTAATGTTAGCACCTATTCTTAGTGCATGTTCAGTCAATAAGGGATCTCATGGAATCATGCAGTGGTCATTGTTTCTCTTCTTTTTTAGTGAGTCAAGAGCACCTCCCGGCCCTGCTCTAGTCGCCCACTCCTTTGAACGGTCTAGATCGAGCTTCTACTTGAGCCTCGTCACCTAGGAGTACCATCGGGTGTGTCCAAAATAATTTCTAAGGCTGTGGTACGTTCAGCGCAAACCGTGCACCTATCTTGCGTCAAGATTAGCACTATCTCTAAACGAAATGAATCAAGCATCCACTTGAGCCTCGTCACCTAGGAGTACCATTAGGTACGTCCAAAATGTTTTTTGAGCCTATGGTACGTTCAGCGCAAACCTTGCACCTATCTTGCGTTAAGATTAGCACTATATCAAATGAACTGAATCAAGCTTCCACTTGAGCTTCGTCACCTAGGAGTACTATCGGGTGCGTCCAAAACGATTTCTGAGCCTACAGTATGTTTAGCACAAACCCGCACCTATCTTGAACCGACACCAGCACTATCTCCAAATGGACCAAAAAGAGATTCCACATGACCCACGTCACCTTAGAGTTCCATCGAGTGCATCCAAAATGATTTCTGATGCTACGGTACATTCGGCACAAACCGTGCACCTATCCTACGTCAAGATTAGCGCTATATTCAAATGGACTGAATTGGGCTTCCACTTGAGCGTCGTCACCTAGGAGTACCATCGGATGCATCCAAAACGATTTCTAAGCATGTGGTGCATTTGGTGCAAACCATGCACCTATCTTGCGTCAAGATTAGCAATATATCAAATGAACTGAGTCGAGCATCCACTTGAGTTTTGTCACCAAGGAGTACTATCGGGTGCGTCCAAAATGATTTTCGAGCCTACATTATGTTTAGCACAAACTATGCACCTATCTTGCACCGACACCAACACTATCTCCAAATGGACCAAAAGGAGATTCCACGTGAGCCACATCACCTTGGAGTTCCATCGGGTGCATCCAAAATGATTTCTGAGGCTGTGGTACGTTGGGCACAAACTGTACACCTATCTTGCGTAAAGATTAGCACTATCTTCGAACAGACTGAATCGAGCTTCCACTTGAGTCTTGTAACCTAGGAGTACCATCGTGTGCATCCAAAACCATTTCTGTGCCTGTGGTACATTCACCGCAAACCATACACCTATCTTGCGCCAAGATTAGCGCTATGTCAAACGAACTGAGTCAAGCATCCACATGAGCTTCGTCACCTAGGAGTACTATCGGGTGCGTCCAAAACGATTTCTAAGCCTACGATATGTTTAGCACAAACCGTGTGATGAGGACATCACCAGTTTTGAATTACTTACTTAGATCAAGGGAAGGTTTGATTGCATATAGAAAGTATGGATGATTAATGAAGTTGATTGGGGACCATTTAAGCCATACTTGAGAGAAGAGGATGAGCTTGATTCGAGGACGACTCAAATGCAAGAATGGAAGGATGATGAGGACATCAGCACCATCAGTACATCCACACCTACACAAGTACAAATTCGTGGTCCTATTGCTCGTGTCTGTGCATGCCATCACAATTATCTGGTAAGTTCATTCTTAAAATCTTGTCCATCACATTTAGACAATGGAGACATGTGCACTCTTGTTTTGGTTAGAAATGGTGGAGACGATCAGAAGTACAGGGGATTGGCGCAGGCTGGATTCGGACTGCAAAACTGACCCAATTTGTGCGGATCACCACAGCTTCATACGGACTCCAATTGGGACGTTCTAATACTTGTTGGGGAGCTAATGAAGTGTACTTTCCAAAGGATCTGACCCCACATGCAACCACATCAGGCTCGCCCGCAACAGTCAATTTCCTCTGGACTGTTTCTGCCCACAGGAGCTGCAACACCTAATTTTAGCACCTATTCTTAGTGCATGTTCAGTCAATAAGGGATCTCATGCAATCATGCAGTGGTCATTGTTTCTCTTCTTTTTAGTGAGTCAAGAGCACCTCCCGGCCCTGCTCTAGTCGCCCACTCCTTTGAACGGTCTAGATCGAGCTTCTACTTGAGCCTCGTCACCTAGGAGTACCATCGGGTGTGTCCAAAATGATTTCTAAGGCTGTGGTACGTTCGGCGCAAACCGTGCACCTATCTTGCGTCAAGATTAGCACTATCTCCAAACGAAATGAATCAAGCATCCACTTGAGCCTCGTCACCTAGGAGTACCATTAGGTGTGTCCAAAATATTTTTTGAGCCTATGGTACGTTCAGCGCAAACCTTGCACCTATCTTGCGTTAAGATTAGCACTATATCAAATGAACTGAATCAAGCTTCCACTTGAGCTTCGTCACCTAGGAGTACTATCGGGTGCGTCCAAAACGATTTCTGAGCCTACAGTATGTTTAGCACAAACCCGCACCTATCTTGAACCGACACCAGCACTATCTCCAAATGGACCAAAAAGAGATTCCACATGACCCACGTCACCTTAGAGTTCCATCGAGTGCATCCAAAATGATTTCTGATGCTACGGTACATTCGGCACAGACCGGGCACCTATCCTACGTCAAGATTAGCGCTATATTCAAACGGACTGAATCGGGCTTCCACTTGAGCGTCGTCACCTAGGAGTACCATCGGATGCATCCAAAACGATTTCTAAGCATGTGGTGCATTTGGTGCAAACCATGCACCTATCTTGCGTCAAGATTAGCAATATATCAAATGAACTGAGTCGAGCATCCACTTGAGTTTTGTCACCAAGGAGTACTATCGGGTGCGTCCAAAATGATTTTCGAGCCTACATTATGTTTAGCACAAACTGTGCAACTATCTTGCACCGATACCAACACTATCTCCAAATGGACCAAAAGGAGATTCCACATGAGCCACATCACCTTGGAGTTCCATCGGGTGCATCCAAAACGATTTTTGAGGCTATGGTACGTTGGGCACAAACTGTGCACCTATCTTGCGTCAAGATTAGCACTATCTTTGAACGGACTAAATCGAGCTTCCACTTGAGCCTTGTTACCTCGGAGTACCATCATGTGCATCCAAAACCATTTCTGTGCCTGTGGTACATTCGCCGCAAACCATACACCTATCTTGTGCCAAGATTAGCACTATGTCAAACGAACTGAGTCAAGCATCCACATGAGCTTCGTCACCTGGCAGTACTATCGGGTGCGTCCAAAACGATTTCTGAGCCTACGGTATGTTTAGCACAAACCGTGTGATGAGGACAACACCAGTTTCGAATTACTTACTTAGATCAAGGGAAGGTTTGATTGCATATGGAAAGTATGGATGATTAATGAAGTTGATTGGGGACCATTTAAGCCATACTTGAGAGAAGAGGATGAGCTTGATTCGAGGACGACTCAAATGCAAGAATGGGAGGATGATGAGGACATCAGCACCATCAATACATCCACACCAACACAAGTACAAATTCGTGGTCCTATTGCTCGTGCCTGTGCATGCCATCACAATTATCTGGTAAGTTCATTCTTAAAATCTTGTCCATCACATTTAGTCAATGGAGACATGTGCACTCTTGTTTTGGTTAGAAATGGTGGAGACGATCAGAAGTACAGGGGATTGGCGCAGGCTGGATTCGGACTGCAAAACTGACCCAATTTGTGCGGATCACCACAGCTTCATACGGACTCCAATTGGGACGTTCTAATACTTGTTGGGGAGCTAATGAAGTGTACTTTCCAAAGGATCTGACCCCACATGCAACCACATCAGGCTCGCCCGCAACAGTCAATTTCCTCTGGACTGTTTCTGCCCACAGGAGCTGCAACACCTAATTTTAGCACCTATTCTTAGTGCATGTTCAGTCAATAAGGGATCTCATGCAATCATGCAGTGGTCATTGTTTCTCTTCTTTTTAGTGAGTCAAGAGCACCTCCCGGCCCTGCTCTAGTCGCCCACTCCTTTGAACGGTCTAGATCGAGCTTCTACTTGAGCCTCGTCACCTAGGAGTACCATCGGGTGTGTCCAAAATGATTTCTAAGGCTGTGGTACGTTCGGCGCAAACCGTGCACCTATCTTGCGTCAAGATTAGCACTATCTCCAAACGAAATGAATCAAGCATCCACTTGAGCCTCGTCACCTAGGAGTACCATTAGGTGCGTCCAAAATATTTTTTGAGCCTATGGTACGTTCAGCGCAAACCTTGCACCTATCTTGCGTTAAGATTAGCACTATATCAAATGAACTGAATCAAGCTTCCACTTGAGCTTCGTCACCTAGGAGTACTATCGGGTGCGTCCAAAACGATTTCTGAGCCTACAGTATGTTTAGCACAAACCCGCACCTATCTTGAACCGACACCAGCACTATCTCCAAATGGACCAAAAAGAGATTCCACATGACCCACGTCACCTTAGAGTTCCATCGAGTGCATCCAAAATGATTTCTGATGCTACGGTACATTCGGCACAGACCGGGCACCTATCCTACGTCAAGATTAGCGCTATATTCAAACGGACTGAATCGGGCTTCCACTTGAGTGTCGTCACCTAGGAGTACCATCGGATGCATCCAAAATGATTTCTAAGCATGTGGTGCATTTGGTGCAAACCATGCACCTATCTTGCGTCAAGATTAGCAATATATCAAATGAACTGAGTCGAGCATCCACTTGAGTTTTGTCACCAAGGAGTACTATCGGGTGCGTCCAAAATGATTTTCGAGCCTACATTATGTTTAGCACAAACTGTGCAACTATCTTGCACCGATACCAACACTATCTCCAAATGGACCAAAAGGAGATTCCACATGAGCCACATCACCTTGGAGTTCCATCGGGTGCATCCAAAACGATTTCTGAGGCTATGGTACGTTGGGCACAAACTGTGCACCTATCTTGCGTCAAGATTAGCACTATCTTTGAACGGACTAAATCGAGCTTCCACTTGAGCCTTGTTACCTCGGAGTACCATCATGTGCATCCAAAACCATTTCTGTGCCTGTGGTACATTCGCCGCAAACCATACACCTATCTTGTGCCAAGATTAGCACTATGTCAAACGAACTGAGTCAAGCATCCACATGAGCTTCGTCACCTGGCAGTACTATCGGGTGCGTCCAAAACGATTTCTGAGCCTACGGTATGTTTAGCACAAACCGTGTGATGAGGACAACACCAGTTTCGAATTACTTACTTAGATCAAGGGAAGGTTTGATTGCATATGGAAAGTATGGATGATTAATGAAGTTGATTGGGGACCATTTAAGCCATACTTGAGAGAAGAGGATGAGCTTGATTCGAGGACGACTCAAATGCAAGAATGGGAGGATGATGAGGACATCAGCACCATCAATACATCCACACCAACACAAGTACAAATTCGTGGTCCTATTGCTCGTGCCTGTGCATGCCATCACAATTATCTGGTAAGTTCATTCTTAAAATCTTGTCCATCACATTTAGTCAATGGAGACATGTGCACTCTTGTTTTGGTTAGAAATGGTGGAGACGATCAGAAGTACAGGGGATTGGCGCAGGCTGGATTCGGACTGCAAAACTGACCCAATTTGTGCGGATCACCACAGCTTCATACGGACTCCAATTGGGACGTTCTAATACTTGTTGGAGAGCAAATGAAGTGTACTTTCCAAAGGATCCGACCCCACATGCAACCCACATCAGGCTCGCCCGCAACAGTCAATTCCTCTGGACTGTTTCTGCCCACAGGAGCTGCAACACCTAATTTTAGCACCTATTCTTAGTGCATGTTCAGTCAATAAGGGATCTCATGCAATCATGCAGTGGTCATTGTTTCCCTTCTTTTTTAGTGAGTCAAGAGCACCTCCCGGCCCTGCTCTAGTCGCCCACTCCTTTGAACGGTCTAGATCGAGCTTCTACTTGAGCCTCGTCACCTAGGAGTACCATCGGGTGTGTCCAAAATGATTTCTAAGGCTGTGGTACGTTCGGCGCAAACCGTGCACCTATCTTGCGTCAAGATTAGCACTATCTCCAAACGAAATGAATCAAGCATCCACTTGAGCCTCGTCACCTAGGAGTACCATTAGGTGCGTCCAAAATGCTTTTTGTGCCTATGGTACGTTCAGCGCAAACCTTGCACCTATCTTGCGTTAAGATTAGCACTATATCAAATGAACTGAATCAAGCTTCCACTTGACCTTCGTCACCTAGAAGTACTATCGGGTGCGTCCAAAACGATTTCTGAGCCTACAATATGTTTACCACAAACCCGCACCTATCTTGAACCGACACCAGCACTATCTCCAAATGGACCAAAAAGAGATTCCACATGACCCACGTCACCTTAGAGTTCCATCGAGTGCATCCAAAATGATTTCTGATGCTGCGGTACATTCGGCCCAAACCGTGCACCTATCCTACGTCAAGATTAGCGCTATATTCAAACGGACTGAATCGGGCTTCCACTTGAGCGTCGTCACCTAGGAGTACCATCGGATGCATCCAAAACGATTTCTAAGCATGTGGTGCTTTTGGTGCAAACCATGCACCTATCTTGCGTCAAGATTAGCAATATATCAAATGAACTGAGTCAAGCATCCACTTGAGTTTTGTCACCAAGGAGTGCTATCGGGTGCGTCCAAAATGATTTTCGAGCCTACATTATGTTTAGCACAAACTGTGCACCTATCTTGCACCGACACCAACACTATCTCCAAATGGACCAAAAGGAGATTCCACATGAGCCACATCACCTTGGAGTTCCATCGGGTGCATCCAAAATGATTTCTGAGGCTATGGTACGTTGGGCACAAACTGTACACCTATCTTGTGTAAAGATTAGCACTATCTTCGAATAGACTGAATCGAGCTTCCACTTGAGCCTTGTAACCTAGGAGTACCATCGTGTGCATCCAAAACCATTTCTGTGCCTGTGGTACATTCACCGCAAACCATACACCTATCTTGCGTCAAGATTAGCGCTATGTCAAACGAACTGAGTCAAGCATCCACATGAGCTTCGTCACCTAGGAGTACTATCGGGTGCGTGCAAAACAATTTCTGAGCCTACGATATGTTTAGCACAAACCGTGTGATGAGGACATCACCAGTTTCGAATTACTTACTTGGATCAAGGGAAGGTTTGATTGTATATGGAAAGTATGGATGATTAATGAAGTTGATTGGGGACCATTTAAGCCATACTTGAGAGAAGAGGATGAGCTTGATTCGAGGACGACTCAAATGCAAGAATGGGAGGATGATGAGGACATCAGCACCATCAATACATCCACACCTACACAAGTACAAATTCGTGGTCCTATTGCTCGTGCCTGTGCGTGCCATCACAATTATCTGGTAAGTTCATTCTTAAACTCTTGTCCATCACATTTAGACAATAGAGACATGTGCACTCTTGTTTTCGTTAGAAATGGTGGAGACGATCAGAAGGACAGGGGATTGGCGCAGGCTGGATTCGGACTGCAAAACTGACCCAATTTGTGTGGATCACCACAGCTTCATACGGACTCCAATTGGGATATTCTAATAATTGTTGGAGAGCTAATGAAGTGTACTTTCCAAAGGATCCGACCCCACATGCAAACCACATCAGGCTCGCCCGCAACAGTCAATTTCCTCTAGAATGTTTCTGCCCACAGAAGCTGCAACACCTAATTTTAGCACCTATTCTTAGTGCATGTTCAGTCAATAAGGGATCTCATGCAATCATGCAGTGGTCATTGTTTCTCTTCTTTTTTAGTGAGTCAAGAGCACCTCCCGGCCCTGCTCTAGTCGCCCACTCCTTTGAACAGTCTAGATCGAGCTTCTACTTGAGCCTCGTCACCTAGGAGTACCATCGGGTGTGTCCAAAATGATTTCTAAGGCTGTGGTACGTTCGGCGCAAACCGTGCACCTATCTTGCGTCAAGATTAGCACTATCTCCAAACGAACTGAATCAAGCATCCACTTGAGCCTCGTCACCTAGGAGTACCATTAGGTGCGTCCAAAATGATTTTTGAGCCTATGGTACGTTCAGCGCAAACCTTGCACCTATCTTGCATTAAGATTAGCACTATATCAAATGAACTGAATCAAGCTTCGACTTGAGCTTCGTCACCTAGGAGTACTATCGGGTGCGTCCAAAACGATTTCTGAGCCTACAGTATGTTTAGCACAAACCCGCACCTATCTTGAACCGACACCAGCACTATCTCCAAATGGACCAAAAAGAGATTCCACATGACCCACGTCACCTTGGAGTTCCATCGAGTGCATCTAAAATGATTTCTGATGCTGCGGTACATTCGACACAAACCGTGCACCTATCCTACGTCAAGATTAGCGCTATATTCAAACGGACTGAATCGGGCTTCCACTTGAGCGTCGTCACCTAGGAGTACCATCAGATGCATCCAAAACGATTTTCTAAGCATGTGGTGCATTTGGTGCAAACCATGCACCTATCTTGCGTCAAGATTAGCAATATATCAAATGAACTGAGTCGAGCATCCACTTGAGTTTTGTCACCAAGGAGTACTATCGGGTGCGTCCAAAATGATTTTCGAGCCTACATTATGTTTAGCACAAACTATGCACCTATCTTCCACCGACACCAACACTATCTCCAAATGGACCAAAACGAGATTCCACGTGAGCCACATCACCTTTGAGTTCCATCGGGTGCATCCAAAATGATTTCTGAGGCTGTGGTACGTTGGGCACAAACTGTACACCTATCTTGCATAAAGAATAGCACTATCTTCGAACGGACTGAATCGAGCTTCCACTTGAGCCTTGTCACCTAGGAGTACCATCGTGTGCATCCAAAACCATTTCTGTGCCTGTGGTACATTCGCCGCAAACCATACACCTATCTTGCGCCAAGATTAGCGCTATGTCAAACGAACTGAGTCAAGCATCCACATGAGCTTCGTCACCTAGGAGTACTATCGGGTGCGTCCAAAACGATTTCTAAGCCTACGATATGTTTAGCACAAACCGTGTGATGAGGACATCACCAGTTTTGAATTACTTACTTAGATCAAGGGAAGGTTTGATTGCATATGGAAAGTATGGATGATTAATGAAGTTGATTGGGGACCATTTAAGCCATACTTGAGAGAAGAGGATGAGCTTGATTCGAGGACGACTCAAATGCAAGAATGGGAGGATGATGAGGACATCAGCACCATCAGTACATCCACACCTACACAAGTACAAATTCGTGGTCCTATTGCTCGTGTCTGTGCATGCCATCACAATTATCTGGTAAGTTCATTCTTAAAATCTTGTCCATCACATTTAGACAATGGAGACATGTGCACTCTTGTTTTGGTTAGAAATGGTGGAGACGATCAGAAGTACAGGGGATTGGCGCAGGCTGGATTCGGACTGCAAAACTGACCCAATTTGTGCGGATCACCACAGCTTCATACGGACTCCAATTGGGACGTTCTAATACTTGTTGGAGAGCTAATGAAGTGTACTTTCCAAAGGATCCGACCCCACATGCAACCACATCAGGCTCGCCCACAACAGTCAATTTCCTCTGGACTGTTTCTGCCCACAGGAGCTGCAACACCTAATTTTAGCACCTATTCTTAGTGCATGTTCAGTCAATAAGGGATCTCATGCAATCATGCAGTGGTCATTGTTTCTCTTCTTTTTAGTGAGTCAAGAGCACCTCCCGGCCCTGCTCTAGTCGCCCACTCCTTTGAACGGTCTAGATCGAGCTTCTACTTGAGCCTCGTCACCTAGGAGTACCATCGGGTGTGTCCAAAATGATTTCTAAGGCTGTGGTACGTTCAGCGCAAACCGTGCACCTATCTTGCGTCAAGATTAGCACTATATACAAACGAACTGAATCAAGCATCCACTTGAGCCTCGTCACCTAGGAGTACCATTAGGTGCGTCCAAAATGATTTTTGAGCCTATGGTACGTTCAGCGCAAACCTTGCACCTATCTTGCATTAAGATTAGCACTATATCAAATGAACTGAATCAAGCTTCGACTTGAGCTTCGTCACCTAGGAGTACTATCGGGTGCGTCCAAAACGATTTCTGAGCCTACAGTATGTTTAGCACAAACCCGCACCTATCTTGAACCGACACCAGCACTATCTCCAAATGGACCAAAAAGAGATTCCACATGACCCACGTCACCTTGGAGTTCCATCGAGTGCATCTAAAATGATTTCTGATGCTGCGGTACATTCGACACAAACCGTGCACCTATCCTACGTCAAGATTAGCGCTATATTCAAACGGACTGAATCGGGCTTCCACTTGAGCGTCGTCACCTAGGAGTACCATCAGATGCATCCAAAACGATTTTCTAAGCATGTGGTGCATTTGGTGCAAACCATGCACCTATCTTGCGTCAAGATTAGCAATATATCAAATGAACTGAGTCGAGCATCCACTTGAGTTTTGTCACCAAGGAGTACTATCGGGTGCGTCCAAAATGATTTTCGAGCCTACATTATGTTTAGCACAAACTGTGCACCTATCTTCCACCGACACCAACACTATCTCCAAATGGACCAAAACGAGATTCCACATGAGCCACATCACCTTAGAGTTCCATCGGGTGCATCCAAAATAATTTCTGAGGCTGTGGTACGTTGGGCACAAACTGTACACCTATCTTGCATAAAGAATAGCACTATCTTCGAACGGACTGAATCGAGCTTCCACTTGAGCCTTGTCACCTAGGAGTACCATCGTGTGCATCCAAAACCATTTCTGTGCCTGTGGTACATTCGCCGCAAACCATACACCTATCTTGCGCCAAGATTAGCGCTATGTCAAACGAACTGAGTCAAGCATCCACATGAGCTTCGTCACCTAGGAGTACTATCGGGTGCGTCCAAAACGATTTCTGAGCCTACGATATGTTTAGCACAAACCGTGTGATGAGGACATCACCAGTTTTGAATTAATTACTTGGATCAAGAGAAGGTTTGATTGCATATGGAAAGTATGGATGATTAATGAAGTTGATTGGGGACCATTTAAGCCATACTTGAGAGAAGAGGATGAGCTTGATTCGAGGACGACTCAAATGCAAGAATGGGAGGATGATGAGGACATCAGCACCATCAATACATCCACACCTACACAAGTACAAATTCGTGGTCCTATTGCTCATGCCTGTGCATGCCATCACAATTATCTGGTAAGTTCATTCTTAAACTCTTGTCCATAACATTTAGACAATGGAGACATGTGCACTCTTGTTTTGGTTAGAAATGGTGGAGACGATCAGAAGGACAGGGGATTGGCGCAGGCTGGATTCGGACTACAAGACTGACCCAATTTGTGCGGATCACCACAGCTTCATACGGACTCCAATTGGGACGTTCTAATACTTGTTGGAGAGCTAATGAAGTGTACTTTCCAAAGGATCCGACCCCACATGCAACCACATCAGGCTCGCCCACAACAGTCAATTTCCTCTGGACTGTTTCTGCCCACAGGAGCTGCAACACCTAATTTTAGCACCTATTCTTAGTGCATGTTCAGTCAATAAGGGATCTCATGCAATCATGCAGTGGTCATTGTTTCTCTTCTTTTTAGTGAGTCAAGAGCACCTCCCGGCCCTGCTCTAGTCGCCCACTCCTTTGAACGGTCTAGATCGAGCTTCTACTTGAGCCTCGTCACCTAGGAGTACCATCGGGTGTGTCCAAAATGATTTCTAAGGCTGTGGTACGTTCGGCGCAAACCGTGCACCTATCTTGCGTCAAGATTAGCACTATATACAAACGAACTGAATCAAGCATCCACTTGAGCCTCGTCACCTAGGAGTACCATTAGGTGCGTCCAAAATGATTTTTGAGCCTATGGTACGTTCAGCGCAAACCTTGCACCTATCTTGCATTAAGATTAGCACTATATCAAATGAACTGAATCAAGCTTCGACTTGAGCTTCGTCACCTAGGAGTACTATCGGGTGCGTCCAAAACGATTTCTGAGCCTACAGTATGTTTAGCACAAACCCGCACCTATCTTGAACCGACACCAGCACTATCTCCAAATGGACCAAAAAGAGATTCCACATGACCCACGTCACCTTGGAGTTCCATCGAGTGCATCTAAAATGATTTCTGATGCTGCGGTACATTCGACACAAACCGTGCACCTATCCTACGTCAAGATTAGCGCTATATTCAAACGGACTGAATCGGGCTTCCACTTGAGCGTCGTCACCTAGGAGTACCATCAGATGCATCCAAAACGATTTTCTAAGCATGTGGTGCATTTGGTGCAAACCATGCACCTATCTTGCGTCAAGATTAGCAATATATCAAATGAACTGAGTCGAGCATCCACTTGAGTTTTGTCACCAAGGAGTACTATCGGGTGCGTCCAAAATGATTTTCGAGCCTACATTATGTTTAGCACAAACTGTGCACCTATCTTCCACCGACACCAACACTATCTCCAAATGGACCAAAACGAGATTCCACATGAGCCACATCACCTTAGAGTTCCATCGGGTGCATCCAAAATAATTTCTGAGGCTGTGGTACGTTGGGCACAAACTGTACACCTATCTTGCATAAAGAATAGCACTATCTTCGAACGGACTGAATCGAGCTTCCACTTGAGCCTTGTCACCTAGGAGTACCATCGTGTGCATCCAAAACCATTTCTGTGCCTGTGGTACATTCGCCGCAAACCATACACCTATCTTGCGCCAAGATTAGCGCTATGTCAAACGAACTGAGTCAAGCATCCACATGAGCTTCGTCACCTAGGAGTACTATCGGGTGCGTCCAAAACGATTTCTGAGCCTACGATATGTTTAGCACAAACCGTGTGATGAGGACATCACCAGTTTTGAATTAATTACTTGGATCAAGAGAAGGTTTGATTGCATATGGAAAGTATGGATGATTAATGAAGTTGATTGGGGACCATTTAAGCCATACTTGAGAGAAGAGGATGAGCTTGATTCGAGGACGACTCAAATGCAAGAATGGGAGGATGATGAGGACATCAGCACCATCAATACATCCACACCTACACAAGTACAAATTCGTGGTCCTATTGCTCATGCCTGTGCATGCCATCACAATTATCTGGTAAGTTCATTCTTAAACTCTTGTCCATAACATTTAGACAATGGAGACATGTGCACTCTTGTTTTGGTTAGAAATGGTGGAGACGATCAGAAGGACAGGGGATTGGCGCAGGCTGGATTCGGACTACAAGACTGACCCAATTTGTGCGGATCACCACAGCTTCATACGGACTCCAATTGGGACGTTCTAATACTTGTTGGAGAGCTAATGAAGTGTACTTTCCAAAGGATCCGACCCCACATGCAAACCACATCAGGCTCGCCCGCAACAGTCAATTTCCTCTAGACTGTTTCTGCCCACAGGAGCTGCAATACCTAATTTTAGCACCTATTCTTAGTGCATGTTCAGTCAATAAGGGATCTCATGCAATCATGCAGTGGTCATTGTTTCTCTTCTTTTTTAGTGAGTCAAGAGCACCTCCCGGCCCTGCTCTAGTCGCCCACTCCTTTGAACGGTCTAGATCGAGCTTCTACTTGAGCCTCGTCACCTAGGAGTACCATCGGGTGTGTCCAAAATAATTTCTAAGGCTGTGGTACGTTCAGCGCAAACCGTGCACCTATCTTGCGTCAAGATTAGCACTATCTCTAAACGAAATGAATCAAGCATCCACTTGAGCCTCGTCACCTAGGAGTACCATTAGGTACGTCCAAAATGTTTTTTGAGCCTATGGTACGTTCAGCGCAAACCTTGCACCTATCTTGCGTTAAGATTAGCACTATATCAAATGAACTGAATCAAGCTTCCACTTGAGCTTCGTCACCTAGGAGTACTATCGGGTGCGTCCAAAACGATTTCTGAGCCTATAGTATGTTTAGCACAAACCCGCACCTATCTTGAACCGACACCAGCACTATCTCCAAATGGACCAAAAAGAGATTCCACATGACCCACGTCACCTTAGAGTTCCATCGAGTGCATCCAAAATGATTTCTGATGCTACGGTACATTCGGCACAAACCGTGCACCTATCCTACGTCAAGATTAGCGCTATATTCAAATGGACTGAATTGGGCTTCCACTTGAGCGTCGTCACCTAGGAGTACCATCGGATGCATCCAAAACGATTTCTAAGCATGTGGTGCATTTGGTGCAAACCATGCACCTATCTTGCGTCAAGATTAGCAATATATCAAATGAACTGAGTCGAGCATCCACTTGAGTTTTGTCACCAAGGAGTACTATCGGGTGCGTCCAAAATGATTTTCGAGCCTACATTATGTTTAGCACAAACTGTGCACCTATCTTGCACCGATACCAACACTATCTCCAAATGGACCAAAAGGAGATTCCACGTGAGCCACATCACCTTGGAGTTCCATCGGGTGCATCCAAAATGATTTCTGAGGCTGTGGTACGTTGGGCACAAACTGTGCACCTATCTTGCGTCAAGATTAGCACTATCTTTGAACAGACTAAATCGAGCTTCCACTTGAGCCTTGTTACCTCGGAGTACCATCGTGTGCATCCAAAACCATTTCTGTGCCTGTGGTACATTCGCCGCAAACCATACACCTATCTTGCGCCAAGATTAGCGCTATGTCAAACGAACTGAGTCAAGCATCCACATGAGCTTCGTCACCTGGCAGTACTATCGGGTGCGTCCAAAACGATTTCTGAGCCTACGGTATGTTTAGCACAAACCGTGTGATGAGGACAACACCAGTTTCGAATTACTTACTTAGATCAAGGGAAGGTTTGATTGCATATGGAAAGTATGGATGATTAATGAAGTTGATTGGGGACCATTTAAGCCATACTTGAGAGAAGAGGATGAGCTTGATTCGAGGACGACTCAAATGCAAGAATGGGAGGATGATGAGGACATCAGCACCATCAATACATCCACACCAACACAAGTACAAATTCGTGGTCCTATTGCTCGTGCCTGTGCATGCCATCACAATTATCTGGTAAGTTCATTCTTAAAATCTTGTCCATCACATTTAGTCAATGGAGACATGTGCACTCTTGTTTTGGTTAGAAATGGTGGAGACGATCAGAAGTACAGGGGATTGGCGCAGGCTGGATTCGGACTGCAAAACTGACCCAATTTGTGCGGATCACCACAGCTTCATACGGACTCCAATTGGGACGTTCTAATACTTGTTGGAGAGCAAATGAAGTGTACTTTCCAAAGGATCCGACCCCACATGCAACCCACATCAGGCTCGCCCGCAACAGTCAATTTCCTCTGGACTGTTTCTGCCCACAGGAGCTGCAACACCTAATTTTAGCACCTATTCTTAGTGCATGTTCAGTCAATAAGGGATCTCATGCAATCATGCAGTGGTCATTGTTTCCCTTCTTTTTTAGTGAGTCAAGAGCACCTCCCGGCCCTGCTCTAGTCGCCCACTCCTTTGAACGGTCTAGATCGAGCTTCTACTTGAGCCTCGTCACCTAGGAGTACCATCGGGTGTGTCCAAAATGATTTCTAAGGCTGTGGTACGTTCGGCGCAAACCGTGCACCTATCTTGCGTCAAGATTAGCACTATCTCCAAACGAAATGAATCAAGCATCCACTTGAGCCTCGTCACCTAGGAGTACCATTAGGTGCGTCCAAAATGTTTTTTGTGCCTATGGTACGTTCAGCGCAAACCTTGCACCTATCTTGCGTTAAGATTAGCACTATATCAAATGAACTGAATCAAGCTTCCACTTGACCTTCGTCACCTAGAAGTACTATCGGGTGCGTCCAAAACGATTTCTGAGCCTACAATATGTTTACCACAAACCCGCACCTATCTTGAACCGACACCAGCACTATCTCCAAATGGACCAAAAAGAGATTCCACATGACCCACGTCACCTTAGAGTTCCATCGAGTGCATCCAAAATGATTTCTGATGCTGCGGTACATTCGGCCCAAACCGTGCACCTATCCTACGTCAAGATTAGCGCTATATTCAAACGGACTGAATCGGGCTTCCACTTGAGCGTCGTCACCTAGGAGTACCATCGGATGCATCCAAAACGATTTCTAAGCATGTGGTGCTTTTGGTGCAAACCATGCACCTATCTTGCGTCAAGATTAGCAATATATCAAATGAACTGAGTCAAGCATCCACTTGAGTTTTGTCACCAAGGAGTACTATCGGGTGCGTCCAAAATGATTTTCGAGCCTACATTATGTTTAGCACAAACTGTGCACCTATCTTGCACCGACACCAACACTATCTCCAAATGGACCAAAAGGAGATTCCACATGAGCCACATCACCTTGGAGTTCCATCGGGTGCATCCAAAATGATTTCTGAGGCTATGGTACGTTGGGCACAAACTGTACACCTATCTTGTGTAAAGATTAGCACTATCTTCGAACGGACTGAATCGAGCTTCCACTTGAGCCTTGTAACCTAGGAGTACCATCGTGTGCATCCAAAACCATTTCTGTGCCTGTGGTACATTCACCGCAAACCATACACCTATCTTGCGCCAAGATTAGCGCTATGTCAAACGAACTGAGTCAAGCATCCACATGAGCTTCGTCACCTAGGAGTACTATCGGGTGCGTGCAAAACAATTTCTGAGCCTACGATATGTTTAGCACAAACCGTGTGATGAGGACATCACCAGTTTCGAATTACTTACTTGGATCAAGGGAAGGTTTGATTGTATATGGAAAGTATGGATGATTAATGAAGTTGATTGGGGACCATTTAAGCCATACTTGAGAGAAGAGGATGAGCTTGATTCGAGGACGACTCAAATGCAAGAATGGGAGGATGATGAGGACATCAGCACCATCAATACATCCACACCTACACAAGTACAAATTCGTGGTCCTATTGCTCGTGCCTGTGCGTGCCATCACAATTATCTGGTAAGTTCATTCTTAAACTCTTGTCCATCACATTTAGACAATAGAGACATGTGCACTCTTGTTTTCGTTAGAAATGGTGGAGACGATCAGAAGGACAGGGGATTGGCGCAGGCTGGATTCGGACTGCAAAACTGACCCAATTTGTGTGGATCACCACAGCTTCATACGGACTCCAATTGGGATATTCTAATAATTGTTGGAGAGCTAATGAAGTGTACTTTCCAAAGGATCCGACCCCACATGCAAACCACATCAGGCTCGCCCGCAACAGTCAATTTCCTCTAGAATGTTTCTGCCCACAGAAGCTGCAACACCTAATTTTAGCACCTATTCTTAGTGCATGTTCAGTCAATAAGGGATCTCATGCAATCATGCAGTGGTCATTGTTTCTCTTCTTTTTTAGTGAGTCAAGAGCACCTCCCGGCCCTGCTCTAGTCGCCCACTCCTTTGAACAGTCTAGATCGAGCTTCTACTTGAGCCTCGTCACCTAGGAGTACCATCGGGTGTGTCCAAAATGATTTCTAAGGCTGTGGTACGTTCGGCGCAAACCGTGCACCTATCTTGCGTCAAGATTAGCACTATCTCCAAACGAACTGAATCAAGCATCCACTTAAGCCTCGTCACCTAGGAGTACCATTAGGTGCGTCCAAAATGATTTTTGAGCCTATGGTACGTTCAGCGCAAACCTTGCACCTATCTTGCATTAAGATTAGCACTATATCAAATGAACTGAATCAAGCTTCGACTTGAGCTTCGTCACCTAGGAGTACTATCGGGTGCGTCCAAAACGATTTCTGAGCCTACAGTATGTTTAGCACAAACCCGCACCTATCTTGAACCGACACCAGCACTATCTCCAAATGGACCAAAAAGAGATTCCACATGACCCACGTCACCTTGGAGTTCCATCGAGTGCATCTAAAATGATTTCTGATGCTGCGGTACATTCGACACAAACCGTGCACCTATCCTACGTCAAGATTAGCGCTATATTCAAACGGACTGAATCGGGCTTCCACTTGAGCGTCGTCACCTAGGAGTACCATCAGATGCATCCAAAACGATTTTCTAAGCATGTGGTGCATTTGGTGCAAACCATGCACCTATCTTGCGTCAAGATTAGCAATATATCAAATGAACTGAGTCGAGCATCCACTTGAGTTTTGTCACCAAGGAGTACTATCGGGTGCGTCCAAAATGATTTTCGAGCCTACATTATGTTTAGCACAAACTGTGCACCTATCTTGCACCGACACCAACACTATCTCCAAATGGACCAAAAGGAGATTCCACATGAGCCACATCACCTTGGAGTTCCATCGGGTGCATCCAAAATGATTTCTGAGGCTATGGTACGTTGGGCACAAACTGTACACCTATCTTGTGTAAAGATTAGCACTATCTTCGAATAGACTGAATCGAGCTTCCACTTGAGCCTTGTAACCTAGGAGTACCATCGTGTGCATCCAAAACCATTTCTGTGCCTGTGGTACATTCACCGCAAACCATACACCTATCTTGCGCCAAGATTAGCGCTATGTCAAACGAACTGAGTCAAGCATCCACATGAGCTTCGTCACCTAGGAGTACTATCGGGTGCGTGCAAAACAATTTCTGAGCCTACGATATGTTTAGCACAAACCGTGTGATGAGGACATCACCAGTTTCGAATTACTTACTTGGATCAAGGGAAGGTTTGATTGTATATGGAAAGTATGGATGATTAATGAAGTTGATTGGGGACCATTTAAGCCATACTTGAGAGAAGAGGATGAGCTTGATTCGAGGACGACTCAAATGCAAGAATGGGAGGATGATGAGGACATCAGCACCATCAATACATCCACACCTACACAAGTACAAATTCGTGGTCCTATTGCTCGTGCCTGTGCGTGCCATCACAATTATCTGGTAAGTTCATTCTTAAACTCTTGTCCATCACATTTAGACAATAGAGACATGTGCACTCTTGTTTTCGTTAGAAATGGTGGAGACGATCAGAAGGACAGGGGATTGGCGCAGGCTGGATTCGGACTGCAAAACTGACCCAATTTGTGTGGATCACCACAGCTTCATACGGACTCCAATTGGGATATTCTAATAATTGTTGGAGAGCTAATGAAGTGTACTTTCCAAAGGATCCGACCCCACATGCAAACCACATCAGGCTCGCCCGCAACAGTCAATTTCCTCTAGAATGTTTCTGCCCACAGAAGCTGCAACACCTAATTTTAGCACCTATTCTTAGTGCATGTTCAGTCAATAAGGGATCTCATGCAATCATGCAGTGGTCATTGTTTCTCTTCTTTTTTAGTGAGTCAAGAGCACCTCCCGGCCCTGCTCTAGTCGCCCACTCCTTTGAACAGTCTAGATCGAGCTTCTACTTGAGCCTCGTCACCTAGGAGTACCATCGGGTGTGTCCAAAATGATTTCTAAGGCTGTGGTACGTTCGGCGCAAACCGTGCACCTATCTTGCGTCAAGATTAGCACTATCTCCAAACGAACTGAATCAAGCATCCACTTGAGCCTCGTCACCTAGGAGTACCATTAGGTGCGTCCAAAATGATTTTTGAGCCTATGGTACGTTCAGCGCAAACCTTGCACCTATCTTGCATTAAGATTAGCACTATATCAAATGAACTGAATCAAGCTTCGACTTGAGCTTCGTCACCTAGGAGTACTATCGGGTGCGTCCAAAACGATTTCTGAGCCTACAGTATGTTTAGCACAAACCCGCACCTATCTTGAACCGACACCAGCACTATCTCCAAATGGACCAAAAAGAGATTCCACATGACCCACGTCACCTTGGAGTTCCATCGAGTGCATCTAAAATGATTTCTGATGCTGCGGTACATTCGACACAAACCGTGCACCTATCCTACGTCAAGATTAGCGCTATATTCAAACGGACTGAATCGGGCTTCCACTTGAGCGTCGTCACCTAGGAGTACCATCAGATGCATCCAAAACGATTTTCTAAGCATGTGGTGCATTTGGTGCAAACCATGCACCTATCTTGCGTCAAGATTAGCAATATATCAAATGAACTGAGTCGAGCATCCACTTGAGTTTTGTCACCAAGGAGTACTATCGGGTGCGTCCAAAATGATTTTCGAGCCTACATTATGTTTAGCACAAACTGTGCACCTATCTTCCACCGACACCAACACTATCTCCAAATGGACCAAAACGAGATTCCACATGAGCCACATCACCTTAGAGTTCCATCGGGTGCATCCAAAATAATTTCTGAGGCTGTGGTACGTTGGGCACAAACTGTACACCTATCTTGCATAAAGAATAGCACTATCTTCGAACGGACTGAATCGAGCTTCCACTTGAGCCTTGTCACCTAGGAGTACCATCGTGTGCATCCAAAACCATTTCTGTGCCTGTGGTACATTCGCCGCAAACCATACACCTATCTTGCGCCAAGATTAGCGCTATGTCAAACGAACTGAGTCAAGCATCCACATGAGCTTCGTCACCTAGGAGTACTATCGGGTGCGTCCAAAACGATTTCTGAGCCTACGATATGTTTAGCACAAACCGTGTGATGAGGACATCACCAGTTTTGAATTAATTACTTGGATCAAGAGAAGGTTTGATTGCATATGGAAAGTATGGATGATTAATGAAGTTGATTGGGGACCATTTAAGCCATACTTGAGAGAAGAGGATGAGCTTGATTCGAGGACGACTCAAATGCAAGAATGGGAGGATGATGAGGACATCAGCACCATCAATACATCCACACCTACACAAGTACAAATTCGTGGTCCTATTGCTCATGCCTGTGCATGCCATCACAATTATCTGGTAAGTTCATTCTTAAACTCTTGTCCATAACATTTAGACAATGGAGACATGTGCACTCTTGTTTTGGTTAGAAATGGTGGAGACGATCAGAAGGACAGGGGATTGGCGCAGGCTGGATTCGGACTACAAGACTGACCCAATTTGTGCGGATCACCACAGCTTCATACGGACTCCAATTGGGACGTTCTAATACTTGTTGGAGAGCTAATGAAGTGTACTTTCCAAAGGATCCGACCCCACATGCAAACCACATCAGGCTCGCCCGCAACAGTCAATTTCCTCTAGACTATTTCTGCCCACAGGAGCTGCAATACCTAATTTTAGCACCTATTCTTAGTGCATGTTCAGTCAATAAGGGATCTCATGCAATCATGCAGTGGTCATTGTTTCTCTTCTTTTTTAGTGAGTCAAGAGCACCTCCCGGCCCTGCTCTAGTCGCCCACTCCTTTGAACGGTCTAGATCGAGCTTCTACTTGACCCTCGTCACCTAGGAGTACCATCGGGTGTGTCCAAAATGATTTCTAAGGCTGTGGTACGTTCGGCGCAAACCGTGCACCTATCTTGCATCAAGATTAGCACTATCTCCAAACGAAATGAATCAAGCATCCACTTGAGCCTCGTCACCTAGGAGTACCATTAGGTGCGTCCAAAATGTTTTTTGAGCCTATGATACGTTCAGCGCAAACCTTGCACCTATCTTGCGTTAAGATTAGCACTATATCAAATGAACTGAATCAAGCTTCCACTTGAGCTTCGTCACCTAGAAGTACTATCGGGTGCATCCAAAACGATTTATGAGCCTACAGTATGTTTAGCACAAACCCGCACCTATCTTGAACTGACACCAGCACTATCTCCAAATGGACCAAAAAGAGATTCCACATGACCCACGTCACCTTAGAGTTCCATCGAGTGCATCCAAAATGATTTCTGATGCTGTGGTACATTCAGCACAAACCGTGCACCTATCCTACGTCAAGATTAGCGCTATATTCAAACGGACTGAATCGGGCTTCCACTTGAGCGTCGTCACCTAGGAGTACCATCGGATGCATCCAAAACGATTTCTAAGCATGTGGTGCATTTGGTGCAAACCATGCACCTATCTTGCGTCAAGATTAGCAATATATCAAATGAACTGAGTCGAGCATCCACTTGAGTTTTGTCACCAAGGATTACTATCAGGTGCGTCCAAAATGATTTTCGAGCCTACATTATGTTTAGCATAAACTGTGCACCTATCTTGTACCGACACCAACACTATCTCCAAATGGACCAAAAGGAGATTCCACATGAGCCACATCACCTTGGAGTTCCATCGGGTGCATCCAAAATGATTTCTGAGGCTGTGGTACGTTGGGCTCAAACTGTATACCTATCTTGCGTAAAGATTAGCACTATCTTCGAACAGACTGAATCGAGCTTCCACTTGAGCCTTGTAACCTAGGAGTACCATCGTGTGCATCCAAAACCATTTCTGTGCCTGTGGTACATTCACCGCAAACCATACGCCTATCTTGCGCCAAGATTAGCGCTATGTCAAATGAACTGAGTCAAGCATCCACATGAGCTTCGTCACCTAGGAGTACTATCGGGTGCGTCCAAATTGATTTCTAAGCCTACGATATGTTTAGCACAAACCGTGTGATGAGGACATCACCAGTTTTGAATTACTTACTTGGATCAAGGGAAGGTTTGATTGCATATGCAAAGTATGGATGATTAATGAAGTTGATTGGGGACCATTTAAGCCATACTTGAGAGAAGATGATGAGCTTGATTCGAGGACGACTCAAATGCAAGAATGGAAGGATGATGAGGACATCAGCACCATCAATACATCCACACCTACACAAGTACAAATTCGTGGTCCTATTGCTCGTGCCTGTGCATGCCATCACAATTATCTGGTAAGTTCATTCTTAAAATCTTGTCCATCACATTTAGACAATGGAGACATGTGCACTCTTGTTTTGGTTAGAAATGGTGGAGACGATCAGAAGTATAGGGGATTGGCGCAGGCTAGATTCGGACTGCAAAACTGACCCAATTTGTGCGGATCACCACAGCTTCATACGGACTCCAATTGGGACGTTCTAATACTTGTTGGAGAGCTAATGAAGTGTACTTTCCAAAGGATCTGACCCCACATGCAACCCACATCAGGCTCGCCCGCAACAGTCAATTTCCTCTGGACTGTTTCTGCCCATAGGAGCTGCAACACCTAATTTTAGCACCTATTCTTAGTGCATGTTCAGTCAATAAGGGATCTCATGCAATCATGCAGTGGTCATTGTTTCTCTTCTTTTTAGTGAGTCAAGAGCACCTCCCGGCCCTGCTCTAGTCGCCCACTCCTTTGAACGGTCTAGATCGAGCTTCTACTTGAGCCTCGTCACCTAGGAGTACCATCGGGTGTGTCCAAAATGATTTCTAAGGCTATGATACGTTCGGCGCAAACCGTGCACCTATCTTACGTCAAGATTAGCACTATCTCCAAACGAAATGAATCAAGCATCCACTTGAGCCTCGTCACCTAGGAGTACCATTAGGTGCGTCCAAAATATTTTTTGAGCCTATGGTACGTTCAGCGCAAACCTTGCACCTATCTTGCATTAAGATTAGCACTATATCAAATGAACTGAATCAAGCTTCCACTTGAGCTTCGTCACCTAGGAGTACTATCGGGTGCATCCAAAACGATTTCTGAGCCTACAGTATGTTTAGCACAAACCCGCACCTATCTTGAACCGACACCAGCACTATCTCCAAATGGACCAAAAAGAGATTCCACATGACCCACGTCACCTTGGAGTTCCATCGAGTGCATCCAAAATGATTTCTGATGCTGCGGTACATTCGGCACAAACCGTGCACCTATCCTACGTCAAGATTAGCGCTATATTCAAACGGACTGAATCGGGCTTCCACTTGAGCGTCGTCACCTAGGAGTACCATCGGATGCATCCAAAACGATTTTCTAAGCATGTGGTGCATTTGGTGCAAACCATGCACCTATCTTGCGTCAAGATTAGCAATATATCAAATGAACTGAGTCGAGCATCCACTTGAGTTTTGTCACCAAGGAGTACTATCGGGTGCGTCCAAAATGATTTTCGAGCCTACATTATGTTTAGCACAAACTGTGCACCTATCTTCCACCGACACCAACACTATCTCCAAATGGACCAAAACGAGATTCCACATGAGCCACATCACCTTAGAGTTCCATCGGGTGCATCCAAAATAATTTCTGAGGCTATGGTACGTTGGGCACAAACTGTACACCTATCTTGCGTAAAGAATAGCACTATCTTCGAACGGACTGAATCGAGCTTCCACTTGAGCCTTGTCACCTAGGAGTACCATCGTGTGCATCCAAAACCATTTCTGTGCCAGTGGTACATTCGCCGCAAACCATACACCTATCTTGCGCCAAGATTAGCGCTATGTCAAACGAACTGAGTCAAGCATCCACATGAGCTTCGTCACCTAGGAGTACTAACGGGTGCGTCCAAAACGATTTTTGAGCCTACGATATGTTTAGCACAAACCGTGTGATGAGGACATCACCAGTTTTGAATTACTTACTTGGATCAAGAGAAGGTTTGATTGCATATGGAAAGTATGGATGATTAGTGAAGTTGATTGGGGACCATTTAAGCCATACTTGAGAGAAGAGGATGAGCTTGATTCGAGGACGACTCAAATGCAAGAATGGGAGGATGATGAGGACATCAGCACCATCAATACATCCACACCTACACAAGTACAAATTCGTTGTCCTATTGCTCGTGCCTGTGCATGCCATCACAATTATCTGGTAAGTTCATTCTTAAACTCTTGTCCATAACATTTAGACAATGGAGACATGTGCACTCTTGTTTTGGTTAGAAATGGTGGAGACGATTAGAAGGACAGGGGATTGGCGCAGGCTGGATTCGGACTGCAAAACTGACCCAATTTGTGCGGATCACCATAGCTTCATACGGACTCCAATTGGGATATTCTAATACTTGTTGGAGAGCTAATGAAGTGTACTTTCCAAAGGATCCGACCCCACATGCAAACCACATCAGGCTCGCCCGCAACAGTCAATTTCCTCTAGACTGTTTCTGCCCACAGGAGCTACAACACCTAATTTTAGCACCTATTCTTAGTGCATGTTCAGTCAATAGGGGATCTCATGCAATCATGCAGTGGTCATTGTTTCTCTTCTTTTTTAGTGAGTCAAGAGCACCTCCCGGCCCTGCTCTAGTCGCCCACTCCTTTGAACGGTCTAGATCGAGCTTCTACTTGAGCCTCGTCACCTAGGAGTACTATCGGGTGTGTCCAAAATGATTTCTAAGGCTGTGGTACGTTCGGCGCAAACCGTGCACCTATCTTGCGTCAAGATTAGCACTATCTCCAAACGAACGGAATCAAGCATCCACTTGAGCCTCGTCACCTAGGAGTACCATTAGGTGCGTCCAAAATGATTTTTAAGCCTATGGTACGTTCAGCGCAAACCTTGCACCTATCTTGCGTTAAGATTAGCACTATATCAAATGAACTGAATCAAGCTTCCACTTGAGCTTCATCACCTAGGAGTACTATCGGGTGCGTCCAAAACAATTTCTGAGCCTACAGTATGTTTACCACAAACCCGCACCTATCTTGAACCTACACCAGCACTATCTCCAAATGGACCAAAAAGAGATTCCACATGACCCACGTCACCTTAGAGTTCCATCGAGTGCATCCAAAATGATTTCTGATGCTACGGTACATTCGGCACAAACCGTGCACCTATCCTACGTCAAGATTAGCGCTATATTCAAACAGACTGAATCGGGCTTCCACTTGAGCGTCGTCACCTAGGAGTACCATCGGATGCATCCAAAACGATTTTCTAAGCATGTGGTGCATTTGGTGCAAACCATGCACCTATCTTGCGTCAAGATTAGCAATATATCAAATGAACTGAGTCGAGCATCCACTTGAGTTTTGTCACCAAGGAGTACTATCGGGTGCGTCCAAAATGATTTTCGAGCCTACATTATGTTTAGCACAAACTGTGCACCTATCTTGCACCGACACCAACACTATCTCCAAATGGACCAAAACGAGATTCCACATGAGCCACATCACCTTGGAGTTCCATCGGGTGCAACCGAAATGATTTCTGAGGCTGTGGTACGTTGGGTACAAACTGTACACCTATCTTGCGTAAAGATTAGCACTATCTTCGAACGGACTGAATCGAGCTTCCACTTGAGCCTTGTCACCTAGGAGTACCATCGTGTGCATCCAAAACCATTTCTGTGCCTGTGGTACATTCACCGCAAACCATACACCTATCTTGCGCCAAGATTAGCGCTATGTCAAACGAACTGAGTCAAGCATCCACATGAGCTTCGTCACCTAGGAGTACTATCGGGTGTGTGCAAAACAATTTCTGAGCCTACGATATGTTTAGCACAAACCGTGTGATGAGGACATCACCAGTTTCGAATTACTTACTTGGATCAAGGGAAGGTTTGATTGTATATGGAAAGTATGGATGATTAATGAAGTTGATTGGGGACCATTTAAGCCATACTTGAGAGAAGAGGATGAGCTTGATTCGAGGACGACTCAAATGCAAGAATGGGAGGATGATGAGGACATCAGCACCATCAATACATCCACACCTACACAAGTACAAATTCGTGGTCCTATTGCTCGTGCCTGTGCATGCCATCACAATTATCTGGTAAGTTCATTCTTAAACTCTTGTCCATCACATTTAGACAATAGAGACATGTGCACTCTTGTTTTGGTTAGAAATGGTGGAGACGATCAGAAGGACAGGGGATTGGCGCATGCTGGATTCGGACTGCAAAACTGACCCAATTTGTGCGGATCACCACAGCTTCATACGGACTCCAATTGGGATATTCTAATACTTGTTGGAGAGCTAATGAAGTGTACTTTCCAAAGGATCTGACCCCACATGCAAACCACATCAGGCTCGCCCGCAACAGTCAATTTCCTCTAGACTGTTTCTGCCTACAGAAGCTGCAACACCTAATTTTAGCACCTATTCTTAGTGCATGTTCAGTCAATAAGGGATCTCATGCAATCATGCAGTGGTCATTGTTTCTCTTCTTTTTTAGTGAGTCAAGAGCACCTCTCGGCCCTGCTCTAGTCGCCCACTCCTTTGAACGGTCTAGATCGAGCTTCTACTTGAGCCTCGTCACCTAGGAGTACCATCGGGTGTGTCCAAAATGATTTCTAAGGCTGTGGTACGTTCGGCGCAAACCGTGCACCTATCTTGCGTCAAGATTAGCACTATCTCCAAACGAACTGAATCAAGCATCCACTTGAGCCTCGTCACCTAGGAGTACCATTAGGTGCGTCCAAAATGATTTTTGAGCCTATGGTACGTTCAGCGCAAACCTTGCACCTATCTTGCGTTAAGATTAGCGCTATATCAAATGAACTGAATCAAGCTTCCACTTGAGCTTCGTCACCTAGGAGTACTATCAGGTGCGTCCAAAACGATTTCTGAGCCTACAGTATGTTTACCACAAACCCGCACCTATCTTGAACCGACACCAGCACTATCTCCAAATGGACCAAAAAGAGATTCCACATGACCCACGTCACCTTAGAGTTCTATCGAGTGCATCCAAAATGATTTCTGATGCTGCGGTACATTCGGCATAAACCGTGCACCTATCCTACGTCAAGATTAGCGCTATATTCAAATGGACTGAATCGGGCTTCCACTTGAGCGTCGTCACCTAGGAGTACCATCGGATGCATCCAAAATGATTTTCTAAGCATGTGGTGCATTTGGTGCAAACCATGCACATATCTTGCGTCAAGATTAGCAATATATCAAATGAACTGAGTCGAGCATCCACTTGAGTTTTGTCACCAAGGAGTACTATCGGGTGCGTCCAAAATGATTTTCGAGCCTACATTATGTTTAGCACAAACTGTGCACCTATCTTGCACCGACACCAACACTATCTCCAAATGGACCAAAACGAGATTCCACATGAGCCACATCACCTTGGAGTTCCATCGGGTGCAACCAAAATGATTTCTGAGGCTGTGGTACGTTGGGCACAAACTGTACACCTATCTTGCGTAAAGGTTAGCACTATCTTCGAACGGACTGAATCGAGCTTCCACTTGAGCCTTGTCACCTAGGAGTACCATCGTGTGCATCCAAAACCATTTCTGTGCCTGTGGTACATTCACCGCAAACCATACACCTATCTTGCGCCAAGATTAGCGCTATGTCAAACGAACTGAGTCAAGCATCCACATGAGCTTCGTCACCAAGGAGTACTATCTGGTGCGTCCAAAACGATTTCTGAGCCTACGATATGTTTAGCACAAACCGTGTGATGAGGACATCACCAGTTTTGAATTACTTACTTGGATCAAGGGAAGGTTTGATTGCATATGGAAAGTATGGATGATTAATGAAGTTGATTGGGGACCATTTAAGCCATACTTGAGAGAAGAGGATAAGCTTGATTCGAGGACGACTCAAATGCAAGAATGGGAGGATGATGAGGACATCAGCACCATCAATACATCCACACCTACACAAGTACAAATTCGTGGTCCTATTGCTCGTGCCTGTGCATGCCATCACAATTATCTAGTAAGTTTATTCTTAAACTCTTGTCCATCACATTTAGACAATGGAGACATGTGCACTCTTGTTTTGGTTAGAAATGGTGGAGACGATCAGAAGGACAGGGGATTGGCGCAGGCTGGATTCGGACTGCAAAACTGACCCAATTTGTGCGGATCACCACAGCTTCATACGGACTCCAATTGAGACGTTCTAATACTTGTTGGAGAGCTAATGAAGTGTACTTTCCAAAGGATCTAACCCCACATGGAAACCACATCAGGCTCGCCCGCAACAGTCAATTTCCTCTAGACTGTTTCTGCCCACAGGAGCTGCAACACCTAATTTTAGCACCTATTCTTAGTGCATGTTCAGTCAATAAGGGATCTCATGCAATCATGCAGTGGTCATTGTTTCTCTTCTTTTTTAGTGAGTCAAGAGCACCTCCCGGCCCTGCTCTAGTCGCCCACTCCTTTGAACGGTCTAGATCGAGCTTCTACTTGAGCCTTGTCACCTAGGAGTACCATCGGGTGTGTCCAAAATGATTTCTAAGGCTGTGGTACATTCGGCGCAAACCGTGCACCTATCTTGCGTCAAGATTAGCACTATCTCCAAACGAAATGAATCAAGCATCCACTTGAGCCTCGTCACCTAGGAGTACCATTAGGTGCGTCCAAAATGGTTTTTGAGCCTATGGTACGTTTAGCGCAAACCTTGCACCTATCTTGCGTTAAGATTAGCACTATATCAAATGAACTGAATCAAGCTTTCACTTGAGCTTCGTCACCTAGGAGTACTATCGGGTGCGTCCAAAACGATTTTTGAGCCTACAGTATGTTTAGCACAAACCCGCACCTATCTTGAACCGACACCAGCATTATCTCCAAATCGACCAAAAAGAGATTCCACATGACCCACGTCACCTTGGAGTTCCATCGAGTGCATCCAAAATGATTTCTGATGCTGCGGTACTTTCGGCACAAACCGTGCACCTATCCTACGTCAAGATTAGCGCTATATTCAAACGGACTGAATCGGGCTTCCACTTGAGCGTCGTCACTTAGGAGTACCATCGGATGCATCCAAAACGATTTTCTAAGCATGTGGTGCATTTGGTGCAAACCATGCACCTATCTTGCGTCAAGATTAGCAATATATCAAATGAACTGAGTCGAGCATCCACTTGAGTTTTGTCACCAAGGAGTACTATCGGGTGCGTCCAAAATGATTTTCGAGCCTACATTATGTTTAGCACAAACTGTGCACCTATCTTGCACCGACACCAACACTATCTCCAAATGGACCAAAACGAGATTCCACATGAGCCACATCACCTTGGAGTTCCATCGGGTGCAACCGAAATGATTTCTGAGGCTGTGGTACGTTGGGTACAAACTGTACACCTATCTTGCGTAAAGATTAGCACTATCTTCGAACGGACTGAATCGAGCTTCCACTTGAGCCTTGTCACCTAGGAGTACCATCGTGTGCATCCAAAACCATTTCTGTGCCTGTGGTACATTCACCGCAAACCATACACCTATCTTGCGCCAAGATTAGCGCTATGTCAAACGAACTGAGTCAAGCATCCACATGAGCTTCGTCACCTAGGAGTACTATCGGGTGTGTGCAAAACAATTTCTGAGCCTACGATATGTTTAGCACAAACCGTGTGATGAGGACATCACCAGTTTCGAATTACTTACTTGGATCAAGGGAAGGTTTGATTGTATATGGAAAGTATGGATGATTAATGAAGTTGATTGGGGACCATTTAAGCCATACTTGAGAGAAGAGGATGAGCTTGATTCGAGGACGACTCAAATGCAAGAATGGGAGGATGATGAGGACATCAGCACCATCAATACATCCACACCTACACAAGTACAAATTCGTGGTCCTATTGCTCGTGCCTGTGCATGCCATCACAATTATCTGGTAAGTTCATTCTTAAACTCTTGTCCATCACATTTAGACAATAGAGACATGTGCACTCTTGTTTTGGTTTGAAATGGTGGAGACGATCAGAAGGACAGGGGATTGGCGCATGCTGGATTCGGACTGCAAAACTGACCCAATTTGTGCGGATCACCACAGCTTCATACGGACTCCAATTGGGATATTCTAATACTTGTTGGAGAGCTAATGAAGTGTACTTTCCAAAGGATCTGACCCCACATGCAAACCACATCAGGCTCGCCCGCAACAGTCAATTTCCTCTAGACTGTTTCTGCCTACAGAAGCTGCAACACCTAATTTTAGCACCTATTCTTAGTGCATGTTCAGTCAATAAGGGATCTCATGCAATCATGCAGTGGTCATTGTTTCTCTTCTTTTTTAGTGAGTCAAGAGCACCTCTCGGCCCTGCTCTAGTCGCCCACTCCTTTGAACGGTCTAGATCGAGCTTCTACTTGAGCCTCGTCACCTAGGAGTACCATCGGGTGTGTCCAAAATGATTTCTAAGGCTGTGGTACGTTCGGCGCAAACCGTGCACCTATCTTGCGTCAAGATTAGCACTATCTCCAAACGAACTGAATCAAGCATCCACTTGAGCCTCGTCACCTAGGAGTACCATTAGGTGCGTCCAAAATGATTTTTGAGCCTATGGTACGTTCAGCGCAAACCTTGCACCTATCTTGCGTTAAGATTAGCGCTATATCAAATGAACTGAATCAAGCTTCCACTTGAGCTTCGTCACCTAGGAGTACTATCAGGTGCGTCCAAAACGATTTCTGAGCCTACAGTATGTTTACCACAAACCCGCACCTATCTTGAACCGACACCAGCACTATCTCCAAATGGACCAAAAAGAGATTCCACATGACCCACGTCACCTTAGAGTTCTATCGAGTGCATCCAAAATGATTTCTGATGCTGCGGTACATTCGGCATAAACCGTGCACCTATCCTACGTCAAGATTAGCGCTATATTCAAATGGACTGAATCGGGCTTCCACTTGAGCGTCGTCACCTAGGAGTACCATCGGATGCATCCAAAATGATTTTCTAAGCATGTGGTGCATTTGGTGCAAACCATGCACATATCTTGCGTCAAGATTAGCAATATATCAAATGAACTGAGTCGAGCATCCACTTGAGTTTTGTCACCAAGGAGTACTATCGGGTGCGTCCAAAATGATTTTCGAGCCTACATTATGTTTAGCACAAACTGTGCACCTATCTTGCACCGACACCAACACTATCTCCAAATGGACCAAAACGAGATTCCACATGAGCCACATCACCTTGGAGTTCCATCGGGTGCAACCAAAATGATTTCTGAGGCTGTGGTACGTTGGGCACAAACTGTACACCTATCTTGCGTAAAGGTTAGCACTATCTTCGAACGGACTGAATCGAGCTTCCACTTGAGCCTTGTCACCTAGGAGTACCATCGTGTGCATCCAAAACCATTTCTGTGCCTGTGGTACATTCACCGCAAACCATACACCTATCTTGCGCCAAGATTAGCGCTATGTCAAACGAACTGAGTCAAGCATCCACATGAGCTTCGTCACCAAGGAGTACTATCTGGTGCGTCCAAAACGATTTCTGAGCCTACGATATGTTTAGCACAAACCGTGTGATGAGGACATCACCAGTTTTGAATTACTTACTTGGATCAAGGGAAGGTTTGATTGCATATGGAAAGTATGGATGATTAATGAAGTTGATTGGGGACCATTTAAGCCATACTTGAGAGAAGAGGATGAGCTTGATTCGAGGACGACTCAAATGCAAGAATGGGAGGATGATGAGGACATCAGCACCATCAATACATCCACACCTACACAAGTACAAATTCGTGGTCCTATTGCTCGTGCCTGTGCATGCCATCACAATTATCTAGTAAGTTTATTCTTAAACTCTTGTCCATCACATTTAGACAATGGAGACATGTGCACTCTTGTTTTGGTTAGAAATGGTGGAGACGATCAGAAGGACAGGGGATTGGCGCAGGCTGGATTCGGACTGCAAAACTGACCCAATTTGTGCGGATCACCACAGCTTCATACGGACTCCAATTGAGACGTTCTAATACTTGTTGGAGAGCTAATGAAGTGTACTTTCCAAAGGATCTAACCCCACATGCAAACCACATCAGGCTCGCCCGCAACAGTCAATTTCCTCTAGACTGTTTCTGCCCACAGGAGCTGCAACACCTAATTTTAGCACCTATTCTTAGTGCATGTTCAGTCAATAAGGGATCTCATGCAATCATGCAGTGGTCATTGTTTCTCTTCTTTTTTAGTGAGTCAAGAGCACCTCCCGGCCCTGCTCTAGTCGCCCACTCCTTTGAACGGTCTAGATCGAGCTTCTACTTGAGCCTTGTCACCTAGGAGTACCATCGGGTGTGTCCAAAATGATTTCTAAGGCTGTGGTACATTCGGCGCAAACCGTGCACCTATCTTGCGTCAAGATTAGCACTATCTCCAAACGAAATGAATCAAGCATCCACTTGAGCCTCGTCACCTAGGAGTACCATTAGGTGCGTCCAAAATGGTTTTTGAGCCTATGGTACGTTTAGCGCAAACCTTGCACCTATCTTGCGTTAAGATTAGCACTATATCAAATGAACTGAATCAAGCTTTCACTTGAGCTTCGTCACCTAGGAGTACTATCGGGTGCGTCCAAAACGATTTTTGAGCCTACAGTATGTTTAGCACAAACCCGCACCTATCTTGAACCGACACCAGCATTATCTCCAAATCGACCAAAAAGAGATTCCACATGACCCACGTCACCTTGGAGTTCCATCGAGTGCATCCAAAATGATTTCTGATGCTGCGGTACTTTCGGCACAAACCGTGCACCTATCCTACGTCAAGATTAGCGCTATATTCAAACGGACTGAATCGGGCTTCCACTTGAGCGTCGTCACTTAGGAGTACCATCGGATGCATCCAAAACGATTTTCTAAGCATGTGGTGCATTTGGTGCAAACCATGCACCTATCTTGCGTCAAGATTAGCAATATATCAAATGAACTGAGTCGAGCATCCACTTGAGTTTTGTCACCAAGGAGTACTATCGGGTGCGTCCAAAATGATTTTCGAGCCTACATTATGTTTAGCACAAACTGTGCACCTATCTTGCACCGACACCAACACTATCTCCAAATGGACCAAAACGAGATTCCACATGAGCCACATCACCTTGGAGTTCCATCGGGTGCAACCAAAATGATTTCTGAGGCTGTGGTACGTTAGGCACAAACTGTACACCTATCTTGCATAAAGATTAGCACTATCTTCGAACGGACTGAATCGAGCTTCCACTTGAGCCTTGTCACCTAGGAGTACCATCGTGTGCATCCAAAACCATTTCTGTGCCTGTGGTACATTCGCCGCAAACCATACACCTATCTTGCGCCAAGATTAGCGCTATGTCAAACGAACTAAGTCAAGCATCCACATGAGCTTCGTCACCTAGGAGTACTATCGGGTGCGTCCAAAATGATTTCTGAGCCTATGGTATGTTTAGCACAAACCGTGTGATGAGGACATCACCAGTTTTGAATTACTTACTTGGATCAAGGGAAGGTTTGATTGCATATGGAAAGTATGGATGATTAATGAAGTTGATTGGGGACCATTTAAGCCATACTTGAGAGAAGAGGATGAGCTTGATTCGAGGACGACTCAAATGCAAGAATGGGAGGATGATGAGGACATCAGCACCATCAATACATCCACACCTACACAAGTACAAATTCGTGGTCCTATTGCTCGTGCCTGTGCATGCCATCACAATTATCTGGTAAGTTCATTCTTAAACTCTTGTCCATCACATTTAGACAATAGAGACATGTGCACTCTTGTTTTGGTTAGAAATGGTGGAGACGATCAGAAGGACAGGGGATTGGCGCATGCTGGATTCGGACTGCAAAACTGACCCAATTTGTGCGGATCACCACAGCTTCATACGGACTCCAATTGGGATATTCTAATACTTGTTGGAGAGCTAATGAAGTGTACTTTCCAAAGGATCTGACCCCACATGCAAACCACATCAGGCTCGCCCGCAACAGTCAATTTCCTCTAGACTGTTTCTGCCTACAGAAGCTGCAACACCTAATTTTAGCACCTATTCTTAGAGCATGTTCAGTCAATAAGGGATCTCATGCAATCATGCAGTGGTCATTGTTTCTCTTCTTTTTTAGTGAGTCAAGAGCACCTCTCGGCCCTGCTCTAGTCGCCCACTCCTTTGAACGGTCTAGATCGAGCTTCTACTTGAGCCTCGTCACCTAGGAGTACCATCGGGTGTGTCCAAAATGATTTCTAAGGCTGTGGTACGTTCGGCGCAAACCGTGCACCTATCTTGCGTCAAGATTAGCACTATCTCCAAACGAACTGAATCAAGCATCCACTTGAGCCTCGTCACCTAGGAGTACCATTAGGTGCGTCCAAAATGATTTTTGAGCCTATGGTACGTTCAGCGCAAACCTTGCACCTATCTTGCGTTAAGATTAGCACTATATCAAATGAACTGAATCAAGCTTCCACTTGAGCTTCGTCACCTAGGAGTACTATCAGGTGCGTCCAAAACGATTTCTGAGCCTACAGTATGTTTACCACAAACCCGCACCTATCTTGAACCGACACCAGCACTATCTCCAAATGGACCAAAAAGAGATTCCACATGACCCACGTCACCTTAGAGTTCTATCGAGTGCATCCAAAATGATTTCTGATGCTGCGGTACATTCGGCATAAACCGTGCACCTATCCTACGTCAAGATTAGCGCTATATTCAAACGGACTGAATCGGGCTTCCACTTGAGCGTCGTCACCTAGGAGTACCATCGGATGCATCCAAAATGATTTTCTAAGCATGTGGTGCATTTGGTGCAAACCATGCACATATCTTGCGTCAAGATTAGCAATATATCAAATGAACTGAGTCGAGCATCCACTTGAGTTTTGTCACCAAGGAGTACTATCGGGTGCGTCCAAAATGATTTTCGAGCCTACATTATGTTTAGCACAAACTGTGCACCTATCTTGCACCGACACCAACACTATCTCCAAATGGACCAAAACGAGATTCCACATGAGCCACATCACCTTGGAGTTCCATCGGGTGCAACCAAAATGATTTCTGAGGCTGTGGTACGTTGGGCACAAACTGTACACCTATCTTGCGTAAAGGTTAGCACTATCTTCGAACGGACTGAATCGAGCTTCCACTTGAGCCTTGTCACCTAGGAGTACTATCGTGTGCATCCAAAACCATTTCTGTGCCTGTGGTACATTCACCGCAAACCATACACCTATCTTGCGCCAAGATTAGCGCTATGTCAAACGAACTGAGTCAAGCATCCACATGAGCTTCGTCACCAAGGAGTACTATCTGGTGCGTCCAAAACGATTTCTGAGCCTACGATATGTTTAGCACAAACCGTGTGATGAGGACATCACCAGTTTCGAATTACTTACTTGGATCAAGGGAAGGTTTGATTGCATATGGAAAGTATGGATGATTAATGAAGTTGATTGGGGACCATTTAAGCCATACTTGAGAGAAGAGGATGAGCTTGATTCGAGGACGACTCAAATGCAAGAATGGGAGGATGATGAGGACATCAGCACCATCAATACATCCACACCTACACAAGTACAAATTCGTGGTCCTATTGCTCGTGCCTGTGCATGCCATCACAATTATCTGGTAAGTTCATTCTTAAACTCTTGTCCATCACATTTAGACAATAGAGACATGTGCACTCTTGTTTTGGTTAGAAATGGTAGAGACGATCAGAAGGACAGGGGATTGGCGCATGCTGGATTCGGACTGCAAAACTGACCCAATTTGTGCGGATCACCACAGCTTCATACGGACTCCAATTGGGATATTCTAATACTTGTTGGAGAGCTAATGAAGTGTACATTCCAAAGGATCTGACCCCACATGCAAACCACATCAGGCTCGCCCGCAACAGTCAATTTCCTCTAGACTGTTTCTGCCCACAGGAGCTGCAACACCTAATTTTAGCACCTATTCTTAGTGCATGTTCAGTCAATAAGGGATCTCATGCAATCATGCAGTGGTCATTGTTTCTCTTCTTTTTTAGTGGGTCAAGAGCACCTCCCGGCCCTGCTCTAGTCGCCCACTCCTTTGAACGGTCTAGATCGAGCTTCTACTTGAGCCTTGTCACCTAGGAGTACCATCGGGTGTGTCCAAAATGATTTCTAAGGCTGTGGTACATTCGGCGCAAACCGTGCACCTATCTTGCGTCAAGATTAGCACTATCTCCAAACGAAATGAATCAAGCATCCACTTGAGCCTCGTCACCTAGGAGTACCATTAGGTGCGTCCAAAATGGTTTTTGAGCCTATGGTACGTTCAGCGCAAACCTTGCACCTATCTTGCGTTAAGATTAGCACTATATCAAATGAACTGAATCAAGCTTCCACTTGAGCTTCGTCACCTAGGAGTACTATCGGGTGCGTCCAAAACGATTTCTGAGCCTACAGTATGTTTAGCACAAACCCGCACCTATCTTGAACCGACACCAGCATTATCTCCAAATCGACCAAAAAGAGATTCCACATGACCCACGTCACCTTGGAGTTCCATCGAGTGCATCCAAAATGATTTCTGATGCTGCGGTACTTTCGGCACAAACCGTGCACCTATCCTACGTCAAGATTAGCGCTATATTCAAACGGACTGAATCGGGCTTCCACTTGAGCGTCGTCACCTAGGAGTACCATCGGATGCATCCAAAACGATTTTCTAAGCATGTGGTGCATTTGGTGCAAACCATGCACCTATCTTGCGTCAAGATTAGCAATATATCAAATGAACTGAGTCGAGCATCCACTTGAGTTTTGTCACCAAGGAGTACTATCGGGTGCGTCCAAAATGATTTTCGAGCCTACATTATGTTTAGCACAAACTGTGCACCTATCTTGCACCGACACCAACACTATCTCCAAATGGACCAAAACGAGATTCCACATGAGCCACATCACCTTGGAGTTCCATCGGGTGCAACCAAAATGATTTCTGAGGCTGTGGTACGTTAGGCACAAACTGTACACCTATCTTGCATAAAGATTAGCACTATCTTCGAACGGACTGAATCGAGCTTCCACTTGAGCCTTGTCACCTAGGAGTAACATCGTGTGCATCCAAAACCATTTCTGTGCCTGTGGTACATTCGCCGCAAACCATACACCTATCTTGCGCCAAGATTAGCGCTATGTCAAACGAACTAAGTCAAGCATCCACATGAGCTTCGTCACCTAGGAGTACTATCGGGTGCGTCCAAAATGATTTCTGAGCCTATGGTATGTTTAGCACAAACCGTGTGATGAGGACATCACCAGTTTCGAATTACTTACTTGGATCAAGGGAAGGTTTGATTGCATATGGAAAGTATGGATGATTAATGAAGTTGATTGGGGACCATTTAAGCCATACTTGAGAGAAGAGGATGAGCTTGATTCGAGGACGACTCAAATGCAAGAATGGGAGGATGATGAGGACATCAGCACCATCAATACATCCACACCTACACAAGTACAAATTCGTGGTCCTATTGCTCGTGCCTGTGCATGCCATCACAATTATCTGGTAAGTTCATTCTTAAACTCTTGTCCATCACATTTAGACAATGGAGACATGTGCACTCTTGTTTTGGTTAGAAATGGTGGAGACGATCAGAAGGACAGGGGATTGGCGCAGGCTGGATTCGAACTGCAAAACTGACCCAATTTGTGCGGATCACCACAGCTTCATACGGACTCCAATTGGGACGTTCTAATACTTGTTGGAGAGCTAATGAAGTGTACTTTCCAAAGGATCCGACCCCACATGCAAACCACATCAGGCTCGCCCGCAACAGTCAATTTCCTCTAGACTGTTTCTGCCCACAGGAGCTGCAACACCTAATTTTAGCACCTATTCTTAGTGCATGTTCCGTCAATAAGGGATCTCATGCAATCATGCAGTGGTCATTGTTTCTCTTCTTTTTTAGTGAGTCAAGAGCACCTCCCGGTCCTGCTCTAGTCGCCCACTCCTTTGAACGGTCTAGATCGAGCTTCTACTTGAGCCTCGTCACCTAGGAGTACCATCGGGTGTGTCCAAAATGATTTCTAAGGCTGTGGTACGTTCGGCGCAAACCGTGCACCTATCTTGCGTCAAGATTAGCACTATCTCCAAACGAAATGAATCAAGCATCCACTTGAGCCTCGTCACCTAGGAGTATCATTAGGTGCGTCCAAAATGATTTTTAAGCCTATGGTACGTTCAGCGCAAACCTTGCACCTATCTTGCGTTAAGATTAGCACTATATCAAATGAACTGAATCAAGCTTCCACTTGAGCTTCTGATACATCCGGCCTAGGTGGGGTTGACCGAGGCCCAATAAATTAAGGTTGCCCGGACCCCAACAGTTCTTATGCACACCCACTCGGAAAAAGGCCCAATGTCCCTAAAAGACTAGTCCGATAGGGGAAGGGTGGCTCTCTCTTTTAAGGTGGCTTCCTCCTCCCAAGCTAAGCAAGGTGGGATTATTCAGAGGCTCACACGGTCGCCGCCCGACTACAACTAGGCCACTTGGCCTTTTTTTGTTGCATCTTTGCTAGAGGGTAATAGTGGAGGATGTCCTCATCATTCCCACCCCCTTAAACAAGGGCCTAGCTCTGATACCAAATGATACATCCGGCCCAGGTGGGGTTGGCCAAGGCCCAATAAATTAAGGTTGCCCGGACCCCAACAGTTCTTATGCACACCCACTCGGGGAAAGGCCCAATGTCCCTAAAAGACTAGTCTGATAGGGGAAGGGTGGCTCTCTCTTTTAAGGTGGCTTCCTCCTCCCAAGCTAAGCAAGGCGGGATTATTCAGAGGCTCACACGGTCGCCGCCCGACTACAACTAGGCCACTTGGCCTTTTTTTGTTGCGTCTTTGCCAGCGGGTAATAGTGGAGGATGTCCTCATCATTCCCACCCCCTTAAACAAGGGCCCAACTTTGAGTCGTCCTCGACTCAAGCTCATCTTCCTCACCCAAATAAGGCTTCAAATCTGCAATGTTAAATGTGGGACTAACCCCAAAATCTGTAGGAAGATCAAGCTTATATGCATTCTCATTTATCCGTTGCATCACTTTAAAAGGACCATCCGCTCTAGGCATCAATTTAGATTTTCTTAATTCAGGAAACCTATCCTTTCGCAAATGCAACCAAACCAAATCTCCAGGTTCAAGAATCAATTCCCTTCTACCTTTATCTCTAGCAAATTTGTACTTAGCATTCATGCGCTCTATGTTTTCTTTAGTGGTTTCATGTAGTTTTAGCATCAATTCAGCACATTGCTTAGCATCAAAATTCAACTTTTCAGAACTTGGTAATGGCATTAAATCAATAGGAGCACGTGGTAACAAGCCATAAACAATCTCAAAGGGACACATCTTCGTAGTAGAATGCAGCGAACGATTATAAGAAAACTCAATATGAGGCAAACAATCTTCCCACATCATAATATTCTTCTTTAAAATAGTCCTTAACATAGTAGACAAAGTTCTATTCACAACTTCAGTTTGACCATCAGTTTGGGGGTGACAAGCGGTGGAAAATAAAAGCTTAGTACCCAATTTAGCCCATAAAGTTCTCCAAAAATGGCTAAGAAATTTAGCATCACGATCAGAAACAATTGTATTTGGCACACCATGCAAGCGAACAACTTCTCGAAAGAACAAATCAGCAATATTTGTAGCATCATCAGTTTTATGACATGGTATGAAATGTGCCATTTTAGAGAATCGATCCACAACCACAAAAACACTATCTTGCCCTTTCCTAGTTCGTGGCAATCCCAACACAAAATCCATAGAAATATCCTCCCAAGGAGCACTAGGAACAGGAAGAGGCATATACAAACCGTGTGGATTCAACCGGGACTTAGCCTTTTGACATGTTGTGCAGCGAGCAACAAATCTCTCCACGTCTCGTCGCATCTTTGGCCAAAAGAAATGACCAGCAAGAATGTCCTCCGTCTTCTTCGCTCCAAAATGCCCCATCAAGCCACCTCCATGCGCTTCCTGCAGCAACAACAAGCGAACGGAGCTAGCTGGAATGCATAGCTTGTTAGCTCTAAACACAAACCCATCATTGACGATGAATTTGTTCCACGTTTTCCCATCTTTACAATGCAGCAGCACTTCTTTAAAATCAGCATCATGAGCATATCGGTCTTTAATTGTTTCTAACCCAAAGATCTTGTAATCAAGTTGATTCAGCAAAGTATATCTCCTAGACAATGCATCTGCAATGATATTATCTTTCCCTTTCTTGTGTTTGATAACATAAGGAAAAGATTCAATAAATTCAACCCATTTTGCATGTCTACAATTCAGTTTTCCTTGACTACGAATATGCTTCAAAGATTCATGATCAGAATGTATAACAAATTCTTTGGGCCACAAATAATGCTGCCATGTTTCTAATGTCCGCACTAGAGCATATAATTCCTTATCATATGTAGAATAATTAAGAATAGGCCCGCTCAATTTCTCACTAAATTATGCAACAGGTTTGCCTTCTTGCAACAAAACACCACCCAATCCAATTCCACTCGCATCACATTTAAGCTCGAAAGTCTTATTAAAATTAGGGAGTTGGAGTAGAGGTACATGTGTTAACTTATCTTTTAGCACATGGAAGGCGTGCTCTTGTGCTTTGCCCCAAGAAAAGGGCACTCCCTTCTTTGTAAGCTCATTCAATGGTGCAGCAATGGTGCTGAAGTCCTTCACGAAACGACGATAGAAACCAGCAAGTCCTAGGAAACTCTGCACTTGTGTGACCGTCATGGGTACAGGCCATCCTTATATAGCTTCCACCTTGGCTTTATCAACCTCAATTCCCTGTGGAGTGACAACATAGCCAAGAAACGATACTCGATTGGTGCAGAAAGTGCACTTCTCAAGGTTACCAAACAAACGTGCATCACGTAGAGCATTGAAAACAGCACGTAAGTGATCAAGGTGTTCATCCATGGATTTGCTATAAATCAGTATATCATCAAAGTAGACGACAACAAATTTCCCATTGAAAGCACGCAAAACCTCGTTCATTAATCTCATGAAAGTACTAGGTGCATTAGTTAACCCAAAAGGCATGACTAACCACTCATATAAACCGAACTTAGTTTTGAAAGCAGTTTTCCATTCATCTCCCAATTTCATACGAATCTGGTGGTACCCACTACGTAAATCAACCTTTGAAAACACAACAGCACCACTCAATTCATCAAGCATATCATCTAATCGTGGAATAGGGTGTCGATATCGAATGGTGATATTATTAATAGCCCTACAATCAACACACATGCGCCATGTTCCATCTTTCTTAGGCACTAAAATCACTAGAACAGCACAAGGACTAAGAGACTGATGCACATAACCTTTGTCTAGTAGTTCTTGCACTTGTTGCTGAATTTCCTTCACTTCTTCCGGATTGGTCCTGTATGAGGCACGGTTTGGCAAAGATGCTCCAGGGATAAGATCAATTTGGTGCTCAATCCCACGTATTGGTGGCAGCCCCGCTGGTATCTCAATGGGGAACACATCAGAATACTCCTGCAAAATGTTAGCAGCAACAGGGGGCAAAGAATGTTGCATATCCTCAAATGAAATCAAAGCATCCTTGCATACCAAAGCATAAGCAACAGAGGTGGATGCATTGAACTCATTAATATCAGATTTTGTAGCAAGCATACAACGTCCTTTCAATTTTATCTCATCTTTGTCATCAACAACAGATTTGTCATTTTTATTGCTCTCGCTCTTTGCTTTTGCAGCCTTAGTAACATCAGATTGCATAATAGCTTCAGGAGACATAGGATGCAACACAATTTTTCGATCATGGTATAGAAACGAATATTGATTTGATCTACCATGATGCATCAAATCTCTATCAAATTGCCATGGTCTACCTAGCAGAATATTACAAGCTTGCATAGGCACAACATCACATTCAACAATATCTTTGTATGATCCGATGGCAAAATCAATTCGCACAAGTCTCGTTACCTTTGCCTTACCAGTGTTGTTCAGCCATTGGATGTAGTAGGGATGGGGGTGTGGTTTGGTGGTGAGGGCGAGCTTCTGTACCATGTCGCTACTTGCCAAGTTGTTGCAGCTACCTCCATCAATGATCATGCGGCACGAACGCTCCTTGATGACACACTTTGTTTGGAATAAAGTGTGTCGCTGATTTTGCTCTGCCTTCTCCATTTGTACACTAAGCACTCGCTGTACAATCAAGCTCTCATAGTGCTCCGCGTCACCTGCATTAATGTGTTCTTCTATGTGTTCCTCACTACCTGCATAGTCAGCCGCAAGCAATGCAAGTGTATCTTCATCAAAATCACTAGCAGATGAACACTCACCATCATCTTTAACAATCATAACACGCTTGTTTGGGCAGTCACGCATCATATGGCCATATCCCTTGCACCGATGACATTGTATTTTGCTTGTTCTACCGGTCGATGCCACGGATGAAGTACTCGCAGCCGGCTTTTGCGCTGTCTTCGCTACTGAAATGGTGGGGGCAGCTCGAGTCTTGTCACTAGATGATGGCGTAGGAGTACATGTAGACAGAGTTGTAGACGTGTGCTGCTGCCATGAACTAGCTTTCCCTACAGAAACATTAGTCCTTGCGCTAGCACGTCGTCCCTGCACTTCCCGTTTAGCTTTACAAGCAAGATGAAACAATTTGGTTACGTTATTGTATTCTTTGTAAGCGAGGATATCCTGAATTTCCCGATTTAACCCACCTAAAAATCTAGCCATAGCAGGTTCCTCATCCTCCTCTAATTTACAACGCAACATACCTATTTGTAAATCCTAATAGTATTCTTCTACACTTTTAGAACCTTGTCTCAATTGCTGCAACTTATTTATCATATCACGGGCATAGTAAGATGGAACAAATCTAGCTCTCATGGCTCGTTTTAGCGCATCCCAAGTTTTAGGTATGTTATTAGGATTTTTCTTGCCATATTCGATCCACCAAACAGAAGCAAAATCTGTGAACTCACTAGTAGCAGCCCTAACACGTGTGTTCTCAGGAAATTTATGGCATGCAAACTTTTGATCAACAGCAATCTCCCAAGTAATGTATGCATCAGGGTCATATTTACCATCAAAAGGAGGTATTTTAAATTTAATCTTACTGAAAGCATCATCATTATTGTGTACCTCACGTCGGCGGCGGCCACCCATACCTCTACGGTTGTGACGTAGGCGACGTCGATCACGAGTGTCTCGATCATCATGTTCAGTATCACCTGTGTATTCTTCATCATAACTACCATCCTCTCGATCTTCCTCCTTTTCTTCATCATGCTGGTCTTTATCATTGTTGTGGAGGTCATCAAAACGCCTTAGCAAAGCAGCAAGGCTTTTGTCCACACTAGCAATGGACTTCTCCAAACCTGCAAGCTTGTTGTTTGTGGCAATCTGCATAGCCTCCAACTGCCCAAGTTTGTCATTTGTCACCTGCAAGTCATTATCAAGTCCCTCCGTGTGCAACTTCACTTTCCTTTCAAAATGTTGTATGACGCCCTTTGTGCGAGGTGAATGTGGAATTTGGTTATCTTTGTCGGACCCTGGCATGGTTCAAAGACAAAGACAACAAGAAGACAAGTGAAGAAATAAAAGCCCTACAACTACTAGGATGTAGCTACAGCAAGTCGCTCACTCTCCACCTGCTACACAAGTTCTTACTAGTTCTTACCTTGCTCGACAGGAGGGGTCGTCTACCAACAAGTCTGCAGCAATGGATGAAGTGTATCGGTGCCGTAGCACAAGACCTGTCAAGCTGTAGAATATGTGGAGCTATAGGTGGGCTGAAACAAGGAACGAACTAGCACCACGTTAGTTACAAAAAGCAAGCTGAATAATCGTTCAATCGGCGGTACTGTGCTGGTCCTAGTCTAGACCGTGCTAGAGACGTGAGCCTGGACACAAAGGAGAGCACAACACACCACCTAAAGTGAACGAAAAATCTCTAAGATCAGCCCCTTTCTCTTCTTTTCTTTTGCTTCTTTCTCTTTTTTTTCTTTTTTTTCTTTTTTTTCAGGGGGCACTCAAAACTGATTATATGAACAAAAACACTCCCAAAGAGTAACTCAGCACACACACTGATTATATGAACAAAAACTCTCTCTCTCTCTCTCTAGAGTAAGCCACTCATTTAGATATGAATACTTGTTGCGTGGTTAGTTTGATATTTGTAGCACAGGGTTAACTGATTCCTCGTCCGATTGGAACTTCCAATTCTACTCGGACTTGGCCAACAGCGAGGAATAACCGATTCCTTGATCTGACTCAAACTTGGAAAACCTACTTGGATTCGGCCAACAGAGAGACTATATGATAGCGCGTGTTGTGATAGGAAAGTGACAAGAACTCGAAACTCTAAGGGAATAAACTAAGACCAGCAATCCGACACACCCAATGCAACTGAATATTCAACAAGCCCTAACTAGGTAGCACTAGCCACGGCTCAAAGGTCTATAGGATTGCAGGAAACTAATCTACTATTTTTTAGCTTTTCTGGACTATAGGAAAATAAAATAGTGAATGATTGGAAGTCTTTCACCGATAAACCTTGCTCTGATACCAACTGATATGAACCCGCAAGGGTTTGTGGTCGATCTTTCGATGAGAAGCGTGAGATAACTCGATTGGTGGATGGAGATGATGTTCACGGCCCGACTACAGCCTTCCAAGACTGCGCCTTAGCGACTGATACACCACTTCCCAAGGCCGTCACGATCTTGTGGAGTATGACAACCAGCCCCTAGGGCTCCCGTCCTGCAAGCAATCGAAGAACTAGCAAGAACGAGGAAACAAGCACTGAAATTGCAAGATAAAATTGAAGGTTTCACACTGAATCTTATTATGAGTGGGGTTCTGAAGATAAGGAGACAGGCGACTGGATCAGCACGCGCGCCTACAAGCAAGTAGCGATGGCTAAACTTGATCTAAACAAAACCTGAGTGTTCCTGGTGGCGGCTAAGGGGTATATAACGTGTGGAGGACGACCACAAGAGAGTTTGGGTCGTGCTCCAACCCTAGGACGCGTCCCTACTGGACTCTAAACGATACAAGCCCATTGGGCTAACTTAAGGTGGCGCAGCACCCTGGACAAAATAGACCTCTTGGTGATTTTTGGACTGTTGACGCCGCTTCTGAGCAGGTATGAGTACGATGTCAGATCCATATGAAAGTAGACTTTATTAGCTTTCCAACAAGTCCAGAATCACCCCAATCTGACTCCGTATGTAACCGTGGCGACCGTCGCAAGTTGGAGGTGTGCTGCAGTCCGAATCTAGCCTACGCGAGTTCTTTTCCCTTTCGGTCTTCTCCTTGATTCCTAATCAAAACAAGAGTGCACGTGTCTCCAAGATCTAAACAGGATGGACAAGAGCTCAAGAAGGAACTCACTTGATGATTAACTTTCCGAGCACGAGCACGAGTAATAGGACCAGCAGTTGTCGGCGTGGACGGCGTGGATGTATGATCGGTGTTGATGTCCTCATCAGCTTCGTCACCTAGGAGTACTATCGGGTGCGTCCAAAACGATTTCTGAGCCTACAGTATGTTTAGCACAAACCCGCACCTATCTTGAACCGACACCAGCACTATCTCCAAATGGACCAAAAAGAGATTCCACATGACCCACGTCACCTTAGAGTTCCATCGAGTGCATCCAAAATGATTTCTGATGCTGTGGTACATTCGACACAAACCGTGCACCTATCCTACGTCAAGATTAGCGCTATATTCAAACGGACTGAATCGGGCTTCCACTTGAGCGTCGTCACCTAGGAGTACTATCGGATGCATCCAAAACGATTTCTAAGCATGTGGTGCATTTGGTGCAAACCATGCACCTATCTTGCGTCAAGATTAGCAATATATCAAATGAACTGAGTCGAGCATCCACTTGAGTTTTGTCACCAAGGAGTACTATCGGGTGCGTCCAAAATGATTTTCGAGCCTACATTATGTTTAGCACAAACTGTGCACCTATCTTGCACCGACACCAACACTATCTCCAAATGGACCAAAACGAGATTCCACATGAGCCACATCACCTTAGAGTTCCATCGGGTGCATCCAAAATGATTTCTAAGGCTGTGGTACGTTGGTCACAAAATGTACACCTATCTTGCATAAAGATTAGCACTATCTTCGAACGGACTGAATCGAGCTTCCACTTGAGCCTTGTCACCTAGGAGTACCATCGTGTGCATCCAAAACCATTCTGTGCCTGTGGTACATTTGCCGCAAACCATACACCTATCTTGCGCCAAGATTAGCGCTATGTCAAACGAACTGAGTCAAGCATCCACATGAGCTTCGTCACCTAGGAGTACTATCGGGTGCGTCCAAAACGATTTCTGAGCCTACGGTATGTTTAGCACAAACCGTGTGATGAGGACATCACCAGTTTCGAATTACTTACTTGGATCAAGGGAAGGTTTGATTGCATATGAAAAGTATGGATGATTAATGAAGTTGATCGGGGACCATTTAAGCCATACTTGAGAGAAGAGGATGAGCTTGATTCGAGGACGACTCAAATGCAAGAATGGGAGGATGATGAGGACATCAGCACCATCAATACATCCACACCTACACAAGTACAAATTCGTGGTCCTATTGCTCGTGCCTGTGCATGCCATCACAATTATCTGGTAAGTTCATTTTTAAACTCTTGTCCATCACATTTAGACAATGGAGACATGTGCACTCTTGTTTTGGTTAGAAATGGTGGAGACGATCAGAAGGACAGTGGATTGGCACAGGCTGGATTCGAACTGCAAAACTGACCCAATTTGTGCGGATCACCACAGCTTCATACGGACTCCAATTAGGACGTTCTAATACTTGTTGGAGAGCTAATGAAGTGTACTTTCCAAAGGTTCCGACCCCACATGCAAACCACATCAGGCTCGCCCGCAACAGTCAATTTCCTCTAGACTGTTTCTGCCCACAGGAGCTGCAACACCTAATTTTAGCACCTATTCTTGTGCATGTTCTGTCAATAAGGGATCTCAAGCAATCATGCAGTGGTCATGGTTTCTCTTCTTTTTTAGTGAGTCAAGAGCACCTCCCGGCCCTGCTCTAGTCGCCCACTCCTTTGAACGGTCTAGATCGAGCTTCTACTTGAGCCTCGTCACCTAGGAGTACCATCGGGTGTGTTCAAAATGATTTCTAAGGCTGTGGTATGTTCGGCGCAAACCGTGCACCTATCTTGCGTCAAGATTAGCACTATCTCCAAACGAAATGAATCAAGCATCCACTTGAGCCTCGTCACCTAGGAGTACCATTAGGTGCGTCCAAAATGATTTTTGAGCCTATGGTACGTTCAGCGCAAATCTTGCACCTATCTTGCGTTAAGATTAGCACTATATCAAATGAACTGAATCAAGCTTCCACTTGAGCTTCGTCACCTAGGAGTACTATCGGGTGCGTCCAAAACGATTTCTGAGCCTACAGTATGTTTAGCACAAACCCGCACCTATCTTGAACCGACACCAGCACTATCTCCAAATGGACCAAAAAGAGATTCTACATGACCCACGTCACCTTCGAGTTCCATCGAGTGCATCCAAAATGATTTCTGATGCTGCGGTACATTCGACACAAACCGTGCACCTATCCTATGTCAAGATTAGCGCTATATTCAAACGGACTGAATCGGGCTTCCACTTGAGCGTCGTCACCTAGGAGTACCATCGGATGCATCCAAAACGATTTCTAAGCATGTGGTGCATTTGGTGCAAACCATGCACCTATCTTGTGTCAAGATTAGCAATATATCAAAGGAACTGAGTCGAGCATCCACTTGAGTTTTGTCACCAAGGAGTACAATCAGGTGCGTCCAAAATGATTTTCGAGCCTACATTATGTTTAGCACAAACTGTGCACCTATCTTGCACCAACACCAACACTATCTCCAAATGGACCAAAACGAGATTCCACATGAGCCACATCACTTTAGAGTTCCATCGGGTGTATCCAAAATGATTTCTAAGGCTGTGGTACGTTGGGCACAAACTGTACACCTATCTTGTATAAAGATTAGCACTATCTTCGAACGGACTGAATCGAGCTTCCACTTGAGCCTTGTCACCTAGGAGTACCTTCGTGTGCATCCAAAACCATTTCTGTGCCTGTGGTACATTCGCCGCAAACCATACACCTATCTTGCGCCAAGATTAGCGCTATGTCAAACGAACTGAGTCAAGCATCCACATGAGCTTCGTCACCTAGGAGTACTATCGGGTGCGTCCAAAACGATTTCTAAGCCTACGGTATGTTTAGCACAAACCGTGTGATGAGGACATCACCAGTTTCGAATTACTTACTTGGATCAAGGGAAGGTTTGATTGCATATGGAAAGTATGGATGATTAATGAAGTTGATTGGGGACCATTTAAGCCATACTTGAGAGAAGAGGATGAGCTTGATTCGAGGACGACTCAAATGCAAGAATGGGAGGATGATGAGGACATCAGCACCATCAATACATCCACACCTACACAAGTACAAATTCGTGGTCCTATTGCTCGTGCCTATGCATGCCATCACAATTATCTGGTAAGTTCATTCTTAAACTCTTGTCCATCACATTTAGACAATGGAGACATGTGCACTCTTGTTTTGGTTAGAAATGGTGGAGACGATCAGAAGGACAGGGGATTGGCGCAGGCTGGATTCGAACTGCAAAACTGACCCAATTTGTGCGGATCACCACAGCTTCATACGGACTCCAATTGGGACGTTCTAATACTTGTTGGAGAGCTAATGAAGTGTACTTTCCAAAGGTTCCGACCCCACATGCAAACCACATCAGGCTCGCCCGCAACAGTCAATTTCCTCTAGACTATTTCTGCCCACAGGTGCTGCAACACCTAATTTTAGCACCTATTCTTAGTGCATGTTCTGTCAATAAGGGATCTCATGCAATCATGCAGTGGTCATTGTTTCTCTTCTTTTTTAGTGAGTCAAGAGCACCTCCCGGCCCTGCTCTTGTTGCCCACTCCTTTGAACGGTCTAGATCGAGCTTCTACTTGAGCCTCGTCACCTAAGAGTACCATCGGGTGTGTCCAAAATGATTTCTAAGGCTGTGGTATGTTCGGCGCAAACCATGCACCTATCTTGCGTCAAGATTAGCACTATCTCCAAACGAAATGAATCAAGCATCCACTTGAGCCTCGTCACCTAGGAGTACCATTAGGTGCGTCCAAAATGATTTTTGAGCCTATGGTACGTTCAGCGCAAACCTTGCACCTATCTTGCGTTAAGATTAGCACTATATCAAATGAACTGAATCAAGCTTCCACTTGAGCTTCGTCACCTAGGAGTACTATCGGGTGCGTCCAAAACGATTTCTGAGCCTACAGTATGTTTAGCACAAACCCGCACCTATCTTGAACCGACACCAGCACTATCTCCAAATGGACCAAAAATAGATTCCACATGACCCACGTCACCTTAGAGTTCCATCGAGTGCATCAAAAATGATTTCTGATGCTGCGGTACATTCGACACAAACCGTGCACCTATCCTATGTCAAGATTAGCGCTATATTCAAACAGACTGAATCGGGCTTCCACTTGAGCGTCGTCACCTAGGAGTACCATCGGATGCATCCAAAACGATTTCTAAGCATGTGGTGCATTTGGTGCAAACCATGCACCTATCTTGTGTCAAGATTAGCAATATATCAAAGGAATTGAGTCGAGCATCCACTTGAGTTTTGTCACCAAGGAGTACAATCAGGTGCGTCTAAAATGATTTCCGAGCCTACATTATGTTTAGCACAAACTGTGCACCTATCTTGCACCGACACCAACACTATCTCCAAATGGACCAAAACGAGATTCCACATGAGCCACATCACTTTAGAGTTCCATCGGGTGCATCCGAAATGATTTCTAAGGCTGTGGTACGTTGGGCACAAACTGTACACCTATCTTGCATAAAGATTAGCACTATCTTCGAACGGACTGAATCGAGCTTCCACTTGAGCCTTGTCACCTAGGAGTACCATCGTGTGCATCCAAAACCATTTCTGTGCGTGTGGTACATTCGCCGCAAACCATACACCTATCTTGCGCCAAGATTAGCGCTATGTCAAACGAACTGAGTCAAGCATCCACATGAGCTTCGTCACCTAGGAGTACTATCGGGTGGGTCCAAAACGATTTCTGAGCCTACGGTATGTTTAGCACAAACCGTGTGATGAGGACATCACCAGTTTCGAATTACTTACTTGGATCAAGGGAAGGTTTGATTGCATATGGAAAGTATGGATGATTAATGAAGTTAATTGGGGACCATTTAAGCCATACTTGAGAGAAGAGGATGAGCTTGATTCGAGGACGACTCAAATGCAAGAATGGGAGGATGATGAGGACATCAGCACCATCAATACATCCACACCTACACAAGTACAAATTCGTGGTCCTATTGCTCGTGCCTGTGCATGCCATCACAATTATCTGGTAAGTTCATTCTTAAACTCTTGTCCATCACATTTAGACAATGGAGACATGTGCACTCTTGTTTTGGTTAGAAATGGTGGAGACGATCAGAAGGACAGGGGATTGGCGCAGGCTAGATTCGGACTGCAAAACTGACCCAATTTGTGCGGATCACCACAGCTTCATACGGACTCCAATTGGGACGTTCTAATACTTGTTGGAGAGCTAATGAAGTGTACTTTCCAAAGGTTCCGACCCCACATGCAAACCACATCAGGCTCGCCCGCAACAGTCAATTTCCTCTAGACTGTTTCTGCCCACAAGAGCTGCAACACCTAATTTTAGCACCTATTCTTAGTGCATGTTCAGTCAATAAGGGATCTCATGCAATCATGCAGTGGTCATTGTTTCTCTTCTTTTTTAGTGAGTCAAGAGCACCTCCCGGCCCTGCTCTAGTCGCCCACTCCTTTGAACGGTCTAGATCGAGCTTCTACTTGAGCCTCGTCACCTAGGAGTACCATCGGGTGTGTCCAAAATGATTTCTAAGGCTGTGGTACGTTCGGCGCAAACCGTGCACCTATCTTGCGTCAAGATTAGCACTATCTCCAAACGAAATGAATCAAGCATCCACTTGAGCCTCGTCACCTAGGAGTACCATTAGGTGCGTCCAAAATGATTTTTGAGCCTATGGTACGTTCAGCGCAAACCTTGCACCTATCTTGCGTTAAGATTAGCACTATATCAAATGAACTGAATCAAGCTTCCACTTGAGCTTCGTCACCTAGGAGAACTATCGGGTGCGTCCAAAACGATTTCTGAGCCTACAGTATGTTTAGCACAAACCCGCACCTATCTTGAACCGACACTAGCACTATCTCCAAATGGACCAAAAAGAGATTCCACATGACCCACGTCACCTTAGAGTTCCATCGAGTGCATCCAAAATGATTTCTGATGCTGCGGTACATTCGGCACAAACCGTGCACCTATCCTACGTCAAGATTAGCGCTATATTCAAACAGACTGAATCGGGCTTCCACTTGAGCGTCGTCACCTAGGAGTACCATCGGATGCATCCAAAATGATTTCTAAGCATGTGGTGCATTTGGTGCAAACCATGCACCTATCTTGCGTCAAGATTAGCAATATATCAAATGAACTGAGTCGAGCATCCACTTGAGTTTTGTCACCAAGGAGTACTATCGGGTGCGTCCAAAATGATTTTCGAGCCTACATTATGTTTAGCACAAACTGTGCACCTATCTTGCACCGACACCAACACTATCTCCAAATGGACCAAAACGAGATTCCACATGAGCCACATCACCTTAGAGTTCCATCGGGTGCATCCAAAATGATTTCTAAGGCTGTGGTACGTTGGGCACAAACTGTACACCTGTCTTGCATAAAGATTAGCACTATCTTCGAACGGACTGAATCGAGCTTCCACTTGAGCCTTGTCACCTAGGAGTACCATCGTGTGCATCCAAAACCATTCTGTGCCTGTGGTACATTTGCCGCAAACCATACACCTATCTTGCGCCAAGATTAGCGCTATGTCAAACGAACTGAGTCAAGCATCCACATGAGCTTCGTCACCTAGGAGTACTATCGGGTGCGTCCAAAACGATTTCTGAGCCTACGGTATGTTTAGCACAAACCGTGTGATGAGGACATCACCAGTTTCGAATTACTTACTTGGATCAAGGGAAGGTTTGATTGCATATGGAAAGTATGGATGATTAATGAAGCTGATTGGGGACCATTTAAGCCATACTTGAGAGAAGAGGATGAGCTTGATTCGAGGACGACTCAAATACAAGAATGGGAGGATGATGAGGACATCAGCACCATCAATACATCCACACCTACACAAGTACAAATTCGTGGTCCTATTGCTCGTGCCTGTGCATGCCATCACAATTATCTGGTAAGTTCATTCTTAAACTCTTGTCCATCACATTTAGACAATGGAGACATGTGCACTCTTGTTTTGGTTAGAAATGGTGGAGACGATCAGAAGGATAGGGGATTGGCGCAGGCTGGATTCGAACTGCAAAACTGACCCAATTTGTGCGGATCACCACAGCTTCATACGGACTCCAATTGGGACGTTCTAATACTTGGTGGAGAGCTAATGAAGTGTACTTTCCAAAGGTTCCGACCCCACATGCAAACCACATCAGGCTCGCCCGCACCAGTCAATTTCCTCTAGACTGTTTCTGCCCACAGGAGCTGCAACACCTAATTTTAGCACCTATTCTTAGTGCATGTTCTGTCAATAAGGGATCTCATGCAATCATGCAGTGGTCATTGTTTCTCTTCTTTTTTAGTGAGTCAAGAGCACCTCCCGGCCCTGCTCTAGTCGCCCACTCCTTTGAACGGTCTAGATCGAGCTTCTACTTGAGCCTCGTCACCTAGGAGTACCATCGGGTGTGTCCAAAATGATTTCAAAGGCTGTGGTATGTTCGGCGCAAACCGTGCACCTATCTTGCGTCAAGATTAGCACTATCTCCAAACGAAATGAATCAAGCATCCACTTGAGCCTCGTCACCTAGGAGTACCATTAGGTGCGTCCAAAATGATTTTTGAGCCTATGGTACATTCAGCGCAAACCTTGCACCTATCTTGCGTTAAGATTAGCACTATATCAAATGAACTGAATCAAGCTTCCACTTGAGCTTCGTCACCTAGGAGTACTATCGGGTGCGTCCAAAACGATTTCTGAGCCTACAGTATGTTTAGCACAAACCCGCACCTATCTTGAACCGACACCAGCACTATCTCCAAATGGACCAAAAAGAGATTCCACATGACCCACGTCACCTTAGAGTTCCATCGAGTGCATCCAAAATGATTTCTGATGCTGCGGTACATTCGACACAAACCGTGCACCTATCCTATGTCAAGATTAGCGCTATATTCAAACAGACTGAATCGGGCTTCCACTTGAGCGTCGTTACCTAGGAGTACCATCAGATGCATCCAAAACGATTTCTAAGCATGTGGTGCAAACCATGCACCTATCTTGTGTCAAGATTAGCAATATATCAAAGGAACTGAGTCGAGCATCCACTTGAGTTTTGTCACCAAGGAGTACAATCAGGTGCGTCCAATATGATTTTCGAGCCTACATTATGTTTAACACAAACTGTGCACCTATCTTGCACCGACACCAACACTATCTCCAAATGGACCAAAACGAGATTCCACATGAGCCACATCACTTTAGAGTTCCATCGGGTGCATCCAAAATGATTTCTAAGGCTGTGGTACGTTGGGCACAAACTGTACACCTATCTTGCATAAAGATTAGCACTATCTTCGAACGGACTGAATCGAGCTTCCACTTGAGCCTTGTCACCTAGGAGTACCATCGTGTGCATCCAAAACCATTTCTGTGCCTGTGGTACATTCGCCGCAAACCATACACCTATCTTGCGCCAAGATTAGCGCTATGTCAAACGAACTGAGTCAAGCATCCACATGAGCTTCGTCACCTAGGAGTACTATCGGGTGCGTCCAAAACGATTTCTAAGCCTACGGTATGTTTAGCACAAACCGTGTGATGAGGACATCACCAGTTTCGAATTACTTACTTGGATCAAGGGAAGGTTTGATTGCATATGGAAAGTATGGATGATTAATGAAGTTGATTGGGGACCATTTAAGCCATACTTGAGAGAAGAGGATGAGCTTGATTCGAGGACGACTCAAATGCAAGAATGGGAGGATGATGAGGACATCAGCACCATCAATACATCCACACCTACACAAGTACAAATTCGTGGTCCTATTGCTCGTGCCTGTGCATGCCATCACAATTATCTGGTAAGTTCATTCTTAAACTCTTGTCCATCACATTTAGACAATGGAGACATGTGCACTCTTGTTTTGGTTAGAAATGGTGGAGACGATCAGAAGGACAGGGGATTGGCGCAGGCTAGATTCGGACTACAAAACTGACCCAATTTGTGCGGATCACCACAGCTTCATACGGACTCCAATTGGGACGTTCTAATACTTGTTGGAGAGCTAATGAAGTGTACTTTCCAAAGGTTCCGACCCCACATGCAAACCACATCAGGCTCGCCCGCAACAGTCAATTTCCTCTAGACTGTTTCTGCCCACAAGAGCTGCAACACCTAATTTTAGCACCTATTCTTAGTGCATGTTCAGTCAATAAGGGATCTCATGCAATCATGCAGTGGTCATTGTTTCTCTTCTTTTTTAGTGAGTCAAGAGCACCTCCCAGCCCTGCTCTAGTCGCCCACTCCTTTGAACGGTCTAGATCGAGCTTCTACTTGAGCCTCGTCACCTAGGAGTATCATCGGGTGTGTCCAAAATGATTTCTAAGGCTGTGGTACGTTCGGCGCAAACCGTGCACCTATCTTGCGTCAAGATTAGCACTATCTCCAAACGAAATGAATCAAGCGTCCACTTGAGCCTCGTCACCTAGGAGTACCATTAGGTGCGTCCAAAATGATTGTTGAGCCTATGGTACGTTCGGCGCAAACCTTGCACCTATCTTGCGTTAAGATTAGCACTATATCAAATGAACTGAATCAAGCTTCCACTTGAGCTTCGTCACCTAGGGGTACTATCGGGTGCGTCCAAAACGATTTCTGAGCCTACAGTATGTTTAGCACAAACCCGCACCTATCTTGAACCGACACCAGCACTATCTCCAAATGGACCAAAAAGAGATTCCACATGACCCACGTCACCTTAGAGTTCCATCGAGTGCATCCAAAATGATTTCTGATGCTGCGGTACATTCGATACAAACCGTGCACCTATCCTATGTCAAGATTAGCGCTATATTCAAACGGACTGAATCGGGCTTCCACTTGAGCGTCGTCACCTAGGAGTACCATCGGATGCATCCAAAACGATTTCTAAGCATGTGGTGTATTTGGTGCAAACCATGCACCTATCTTACGTCAAGATTAGCAATATATCAAAGGAACTGAGTCGAGCATCCACTTGAGTTTTGTCACCAAGGAGTACAATCGGGTGCGTGCAAAATGATTTTCGAGCCTACATTATGTTTAGCACAAACTGTGCACCTATCTTGCACCGACACCAACACTATCTCCAAATGGACCAAAACGAGATTCCACATGAGCCACATCACCTTAGAGTTCCATCGGGTGCATCCAAAATGATTTCTAAGGCTGTGGTACGTTGGGCACAAACTATACACCTATCTTGCATAAAGATTAGCACTATCTTCGAACGGACTGAATCGAGCTTCCACTTGAGCCTTGTCACCTAGGAGTAAGGATGAAAACGGTCGGAAACGGTCGAAAACGGACTTACGATATAGAAAAACGAAAGCGGTCGGTTCGGGATATTTCTATATTTAGCAATTAAAGAGTACAAAAATGGTTGAAAATGGTTGTGAAACCAATTGAAACTGACAATTTTTCATGTTAAAAAACGGTTCATAATATAGAAAATGAAAACGGTCAATTCAGAATATTTCTGTTCCGTTTTCATCCCTACCTAGGAGTACCATCGTGTGCATCCAAAACCATTTCTGTGCCTGTGGTACATTCGCCGCAAACCATACACCTATCTTGCGCAAAGATTAGCGCTATGTCAAACGAACTGAGTCAAGCATCCACATGAGCTTCGTCACCTAGGAGTACTATCGGGTGCGTCCAAAACGATTTCTGAGCCTACGGTATGTTTAGCACAAACCGTGTGATGAGGACATCACCAGTTTCGAATTACTTACTTGGATCAAGGGAAGGTTTGATTGCATATGAAAAGTATGGATGATTAATGAAGTTGATTGGGGACCATTTAAGCCATACTTGAGAGAAGAGGATGAGCTTGATTCGAGGACGACTCAAATGCAAGAATGGGAGGATGATGAGGACATTAGCACCATCAATACATCCACACCTACACAAGTACAAATTCGTGGTCCTATTGCTCGTGCCTGTGCATGCCATCACAATTATCTGGTAAGTTCATTCTTAAACTCTTGTCCATCACATTTAGACAATGGAGACATGTGCAGTCTTGTTTTGGTTAGAAATGGTGGAGACGATCAGAAGGACAGGGGATTGGCGCAGGCTGGATTCGAACTGCAAAACTGACCCAATTTGTGCGGATCACCACAGCTTCATATGGACTCCAATTGGGACGTTCTAATACTTGTTGGAGAGCTAATGAAGTGTACTTTCCAAAGGATCCGACCCCACATGCAAACCACATCAGGCTCGCCCGCAACAGTCAATTTCCTCTAGACTGTTTCTGCCCACAGGAGCTGCAACACCTAATTTTAGCACCTATTCTTAGTGCATGTTCCGTCAATAAGGGATCCCATGCAATCATGCAGTGGTCATTGTTTCTCTCCTTTTTTAGTGAGTCAAGAGCACCTCCCGGCCCTGCTCTAGTCGCCCACTCCTTTGAATGGTCTAGATCGAGCTTCTACTTGAGCCTCATCACCTAGGAGTACCATCGGGTGTGTCCAAAATGATTTCTAAGGCTATGGTACGTTCGGCGCAAATCGTGCACCTATCTTGCGTTAAGATTAGCACTATCTCCAAACGAAATGAATCAAGCATCCACTTGAGCCTCGTCACCTAGGAGTACCATTAGGTGCGTCCAAAATGATTTTTGAGCCTATGGTACGTTTAGCGCAAACCTTGCACCTATCTTGCGTTAAGATTAGCACTATATCAAATGAACTGAATCAAGCTTCCACTTGAGCTTCGTCACCTAGGAGTACTATTGGGTGCGTCCAAAACGATTTCTGAGCCTACAGTATGTTTAGCACAAACCTGCACCTATCTTGAACCGACACCAGTACTATCTCCAAATGGACCAAAAAGAGATTCCACATGACCCATGTCACCTTAGAGTTCCATCGAGTGCATCCAAAATGATTTCTGATGCTGCGGTACATTCGACACAAACCGTGCACCTATCCTATGTCAAGATTAGCGCTATATTCAAACGGACTGAATCGGGCTTCCACTTGAGCGTCGTCACCTAGGAGTACCATCGGATGCATCCAAAACGATTTCTAAGCATGTGGTGCATTTGGTGCAAACTATGCACCTATCTTGCGTCAAGATTAGCAATATATCAAATGAACTGAGTCGAGCATCCACTTGAGTTTTGTCACCAAGGAGTACTATCGGGTGCGTCCAAAATGATTTTCGAGCCTACATTATGTTTAGCACAAACTGTGCACCTATCTTGCACCGACACCAACACTATCTCCAAATGGACCAAAACGAGATTCCACATGAGCCACATCACCTTAGAGTTCCATCGGGTGCATCCAAAATGATTTCTAAGACTGTGGTACGTTGGGCACAAACTGTACACCTATCTTGCATAAAGATTAGCACTATCTTCGAACGGACTGAATCGAGCTTCCACTTGAGCCTTGTCACCTAGGAGTACCATCGTGTGCATCCAAAACCATTTCTGTGCCTGTGGTACATTCGCCGCAAACCATACACCTATCTTGCGCCAAGATTAGCGCTATGTCAAACGAACTGAGTCAAGCATCCACATGAGCTTCGTCACCTAGGAGTACTATCGGGTGTGTCCAAAACGATTTCTGAGCCTACGGTATGTTTAGCACAAACCGTGTGATGAGGACATCACTAGTTTCGAATTACTTACTTGGATCAAGGGAAGGTTTGATTGCATATGGAAAGTATGGATGATTAATGAAGTTGATTGGGGACCATTTAAGCCATACTTGAGAGAAGAGGATGAGCTAGATTCGAGGACGACTCAAATGCAAGAATGGGAGGATGATGAGGACATCAGCACCATCAATACATCCACAACTACACAAGTACAAATTCGTGGTCCTATTGCTCGTGCCTGTGCATGCCATCACAATTATCTGGTAAGTTCATTCTTAAACTCTTGTCCATCACATTTAGACAATGGAGACATGTGCACTCTTGTTTTGGTTAGAAATGGTGGAGACGATCAGAAGGACAGGGGATTGGCGCAGGCTGGATTCGAACTGCAAAACTGACCCAATTTGTGCGGATCACCACAGCTTCATACGGACTCCAATTGGGACGTTCTAATACTTGTTGGAGAGCTAATGAAGTGTACTTTCCAAAGGATCCGACCCCACATGCAAACCACATCAGGCTCGCCCGCAACAGTCAATTTCCTCTAGACTGTTTCTGCCCACAGGAGCTGCAACACCTAATTTTAGCACCTATTCTTAGTGCATGTTCCGTCAATAAGGGATCTCATGCAATCATGCAGTGGTCATTGTTTCTCTCCTTTTTTAGTGAGTCAAGAGCACCTCCCGGCCCTGCTCTAGTCGCCCACTCCTTTGAACGGTCTAGATCGAGCTTCTACTTGAGCCTCATCACCTAGGAGTACCATCGGGTGTGTCCAAAATGATTTCTACGGCTGTGGTACGTTCGGCGCAAACCGTGCACCTATCTTGCGTTAAGATTAGCACTATCTCTAAACGAAATGAATCAAGCATCCACTTGAGCCTCGTCACCTAGGAGTACCATTAGGTGCGTCCAAAATGATTTTTGAGCCTATGGTACGTTCAGCGCAAACCTTGCACCTATCTTGCGTTAAGATTAGCACTATATCAAATGAACTGAATCAAGCTTCCACTTGAGCTTCGTCACCTAGGAGTACTATCGGGTGCGTCCAAAACGATTTCTGAGCCTACAATATGTTTAGCACAAACCCGCACCAATCTTGAACCGACACCAGCACTAACTTCAAATGGACGAAAAAGAGATTCCACATGACCCACGTCACCTTAGAGTTCCATCGAGTGCATCCAAAATGATTTCTGATGCTGTGGTACATTCGACACAAACCGTGCACCTATCCTACGTCAAGATTTGCGCTATATTCAAACGGACTGAATCGGGCTTCCACTTGAGCGTCGTCACCTAGGAGTACCATCGGATGCATCCAAAACAATTTCTAAGCATGTGGTGCATTTGGTGCAAACCATACACCTATCTTGCGTCAAGATTAGCAATATATCAAATGAACTGAGTCGAGCATCCACTTGAGTTTTGTCACCAAGGAGCACTATCGGGTGCGTACAAAATGATTTTCGAGCCTACATTAGTTTAGCACAAACTGTGCACCTATCTTGCACCGACACCAACACTATCACCAAATAGACCAAAACGAGATTCCACATGAGCCACATCAGCTTCGAGTTCCATCGGGTGCATCCAAAATGATTTCTGAGGCTATGGTACGTTGGGCACAAACTGTACACCTATCTTGCGTAAAGATTAGGACTATCTTCGAACGGACTGAATCGAGCTTCCACTTGAGCCTTGTCACCTAGGAGTACCATCGTGTGCATCCAAAACCATTTCTGTGCCTATGGTACATTCGCCGCAAACCATACACCTATCTTGCGCCAATATTAGCGCTATGTCAAACGAACTAAGTCAAGCATCCACATGAGCTTCGTCACCTAGGAGTACTATCGGGTGCGTCCAAAACGATTTCTGAGCCTACGATATGTTTAGCACAAACCGTGTGATGAGGACATCACCAGTTTCGAATTACTTACTTGGATCAAGGGAAGGTTTGATGCATATGGAAAGTATGGATGATTAATGAAGTTGATTGGGGACCATTTAAGCCATACTTGAGAGAAGAGGATGAGCTAGATTCGAGGACGACTCAAATGCAAGAATGGGAGGATGATGAGGACATCAGCACCATCAATACATCCACACCTACACAAGTACAAATTCGTGGTCCTATTGCTCGTGCCTGTGCATGCCATCACAATTATCTGGTAAGTTCATTCTTAAACTCTTGTCCATCACATTTAGACAATGGAGACATGTGCAGTCTTGTTTTGGTTAGAAATGGTGGAGATGATCAGAAGGACAAGGGATTGGCGCAGGCTGGATTCAGACTGCAAAACTGACCCAATTTGTGCGGATCACCACAGCTTCATACGGACTCCAATTGGGACGTACTAATACTTGTTGGAGAGCTAATGAAGTGTACTTTCCAAAGGATCCGACCCCACATGCAAACCACATCCGGCTCGCCCGCAACAGTCAATTTCCTCTAGACTGTTTCTGCCCACAGGAGCTGCAACACCTAATTTTAGCACCTATTCTTAGTGCATGTTCAGTCAATACGGGATCTCATGCAATCATGCAGTGGTAATTGTTTCTCTTCTTTTTTAGTGAGTAAAGAGCACCTCCCAGTGCTGCTCTAGTCGCCCACTCCTTTGAACGGTCTAGATCGAGCTTCTACTTGAGCCTCGTCACCTAGAAGTACCATCGGATGTGTCCAAAATGATTTCTAAGGCTGTAGTACGTTCGGCGCAAACCGTGCACCTATCTTGCGTCAAGATTAGCACTATCTCCAAACGAAATGAATCAAGCATCCACTTGAGCCTCGTCACCTAGGAGTACCATTAGGTGCGTCCAAAATGATTTTTGAGCCTATGGTATGTTCAGCGCAAACCTTGCACCTATCTTGCATTAAGATTAACACTATATCAAATGAACTGAATCAAGCTTCCACTTGAGCTTCGTCACCTAGGAGTACTATCGGGTGCGTCCAAAACAATTTCTGAGCCTACAGTATGTTTAGCACAAACCCGCACCTATCTTGAACCGACACCAGCACTATCTCCAAATGGACCAAAAAGAGATTCCACATGACCCACGTCACCTTGGAGTTCTATCGAGTGCATCCAAAATGATTTTTGATGCTGCGGTACATTCAGCACAAACCGTGCACCTATCCTACGTCAAGATTAGCGCTATATTCAAACGGATTGAATCGGGCTTCCACTTGAGCGTCATCACCTAGGAGTACCATCGGATGCATCCAAAACGATTTTCTAAGCATGTGGTGCATTTGGTGCAAACCATGCACCTATCTTGCGTCAAGATTAGCAATATATCTAATGAACTGAGTCGAGCATCCACTTGAGTTTTGTCACCAAGGAGTACTATCAGGTGCGTCCAAAATGATTTTTGAGCCTACATTATGTTTAGCACAAACTATGCACCTATCTTGCACCGACACCAACACTATCTCCAAATGGACCAAAACGAGATTCCACATGAGCCACATCACCTTGGAGTTCCATCGGGTGCATCCAAAATGATTTCTGAGGCTATGGTATGTTGGGCACAAACTGTACACCTATCTTGCGTAAAGATTAGCACTATCTTCGAACGGACTGAATCGAGCTTCCACTTGAGCCTTGTCACCTAGGAGTACCATAGTGTGCATCCAAAACCATTTCTGTGCCTGTGGTACATTCGCCGCAAACCATACACCTATCTTGCGCCAAGATTAGCGCTATGTCAAACGAACTGAGTCAAGCATCCACATGAGCTTCGTCACCTAGGAGTACTATCGGGTGTGTCCAAAACGATTTCTGAGCCTACGATATGTTTAGCACAAACCGTGTGATGAGGACATCACCAGTTTCGAATTACTTACTTGGATCAAGGGAAGGTTTGATTGCATATGGAAAGTATGGATGATTAATGAAGTTGATTGGGGACCATTTAAGCCATACTTGAGAGAAGAGGATGAGCTTGATTCGAGGACGACTCAAATGCAAGAATGGGAGGATGATGAGGACATCAGCACCATCAATACATCCACACCTACAAAAGTACAAATTCGTGGTCCTATTGCTCGTGCCTGTGCATGCCATCACAATTATCTTGTAAGTTCATTCTTAAACTCTTGTCCATCACATTTAGACAATGGAGACATGTGCACTCCTGTTTTGGTTAGAAATGGTGGAGACGATCAGAAGGACAGGGGATTGGCGCAGGCCGGATTCGGACTGCAAAACTGACCCAATTTGTGTGGATCACCACAGCTTCATACGGACTCCAATTGGGACGTTCTAATACTTGTTGGAGAGCTAATGAAGTGTACTTTCCAAAGGATCCGACCCCACATGCAAACCACATCAGGCTCGCCCGCAACAGTCAATTTCCTCTAGACTAGTTCTGCCCATAGGAGCTGCAACACCTAATTTTAGCACCTATTCTTAGTGCATGTTCAGTCAACAAGGGATCTCATGCAATCATGCAGTGGTCATTGTTTCTCTTCTTTTTTAGTGAGTCAAGAGCACCTCCCGGCCCTGCTCTAGTCGCCCACTCCTTTGAATGGTCTAGATCGAGCTTCTACTTGAGCCTCGTCACCTAGGAGTACCATCGGGTGTGTCCAAAATGATTTCTAAGGCTGTGGTAGGTTCGGCGCAAACCGTGCACCTATCTTGCGTCAAGATTAGCACTATCTCCAAACGAAATGAATCAAGCATCCACTTGAGCCTCGTCACCTAGGAGTACCATTAGGTGCGTCCAAAATGATTTTTGAGCCTATGGTACGTTCAGCGCAAACCTTGCACCTATCTTGCGTTAAGATTAGCACTATATCAAATGAACTGAATCAAGCTTCCACTTGAGCTTCGTCACCTAGGAGTACTATCGGGTGCGTCCAAAACGATTTCTAAGCCTACAGTATGTTTAGCACAAACCCGCACCTATCTTGAACCGACACCAGCACTATCTCTAAATGGACCAAAAAGAGATTCCACATGACCCACGTCACCTTGGAGTTTCCATCGAGTGCATCCAAAATGATTTCTGATGCTGCGGTACATTCGACACAATCCGTGCACCTATCCTACGTCAAGATTAGCGCTATATTCAAACGGACTGAATTGGGCTTCCACTTGAGCGTCGTCACCTAGGAGTACCATCGGATGCATCCAAAACGATTTTCTAAGCATGTGGTGCGTTTGGTGCAAACCATGCACCTATCTTGCGTCAAGATTAGCAATATATCAAATGAACTGAGTCGAGCATCCACTTGAGTTTTGTCACCAAGGAGCACTATCGGGTGCGTCCAAAATGATTTTCGAGCCTACATTAGTTTAGCACAAACTGTGCACCTATCTTGCACCGACACCAACACTATCTCCAAATGGACCAAAACGAGATTCCACATGAGCCACATCAGCTTGGAGTTCCATCGGGTGCATCCAAAATGATTTCTGAGGCTGTGGTACGTTGGGCACAAACTGTACACCTATCTTGCGTAAAGATTAGGACTATCTTCGAACGGACTGAATCGAGCTTCCACTTGAGCCTTGTCACCTAGGAGTACCATCGTGTGCATCCAAAACCATTTCTGTGCCTATGGTACATTCGCCGCAAACCATACACCTATCTTGCGCCAAGATTAGCGCTATGTCAAACGAACTAAGTCAAGCATCCACATGAGCTTCGTCAGCTAGGAGTACTATCGGGTGCGTCCAAAACGATTTCTGAGCCTACGATATGTTTAGCACAAACCGTGTGATGAGGACATCACCAGTTTCGAATTACTTACTTGGATCAAGGGAAGGTTTGATGCATATGGAAAGTATGGATGATTAATGAAGTTGATTGGGGACCATTTAAGCCATACATGAGAGAAGAGGATGAGCTTGATTCGAGGACGACTCAAATGCAAGAATGGGAGGATGATGAGGACATCAGCACCATCAATACATCCACACCTACACAAGTACAAATTCGTGGTCCTATTGCTCGTGCCTATGCATGCCATCACAATTATCTGGTAAGTTCATTCTTAAACTCTTGTCCATGACATTTAGACAATGGAGACATGTGCAGTCTTGTTTTGGTTAGAAATGGTGGAGACGATCAGAAGGACAAGGGATTGACGCAGGCTGGATTCAGACTGCAAAACTGACCCAATTTGTGCGGATCACCACAGCTTCATACGGACTCCAATTGGACGTTCTAATACTTGTTGGAGAGCTAATGAAGTGTACTTTCCAAAGGATCCGACCCCACATGCAAACCACATCCGGCTCGCCCGCAACAGTCAATTTCCTCTAGACTGTTTCTGCCCACAGGAGCTGCAACACCTAATTTTAGCACCTATTCTTAGTGCATGTTCAGTCAATACGGGATCTCATGCAATCATGCAGTGGTAATTGTTTCTCTTCTTTTTTAGTGAGTCAAGAGCACCTCCCGGTCCTGCTCTAGTCGCCCACTCCTTTGAACGGTCTAGATCGAGCTTCTACTTGAGCCTCGTCACCTAGAAGTACCATCGGGTGTGTCCAAAATGATTTCTAAGGCTGTAGTACGTTCGGCGCAAACCGTGCACCTATCTTGCGTCAAGATTAGCACTATCTCCAAACGAAATGAATCAAGCATCCACTTGAGCCTCGTCACCTAGGAGTACCATTAGGTGCGTCCAAAATGATTTTTGAGCCTATGGTATGTTCAGCGCAAACCTTACACCTATCTTGTGTTAAGATTAGCACTATATCAAATGAACTGAATCAAGCTTCCACTTGAGCTTCGTCACCTAGGAGTACTATCGGGTGCGTCCAAAACGATTTTTTAGCCTACAGTATGTTTAGCACAAACCCGCACCTATCTTGAACCGACACCAGCACTATCTCCAAATGGACCAAAAAGAGATTCCACATGACCCACGTCTCCTTGGAGTTCCATCGAGTGCATCCAAAATGATTTCTGATGCTGCGGTACATTCAGCACAAACCGTGCACCTATCCTACGTCAAGATTAGCGCTATATTCAAACGGATTGAATCGGGCTTCCACTTGAGCGTCATCACCTAAGAGTACCATCGGATGCATCCAAAACGATTTTCTAAGCATGTGGTGCATTTGGTGCAAACCATGCACCTATCTTGCGTCAAGATTAGCAATATATCAAATGAACTGAGTCGAGCATCCACTTGAGTTTTGTCACCAAGGAGTACTATCAGGTGCGTCCAAAATGATTTTTGAGCCTACATTATGTTTAACACAAACTATGCACCTATCTTGCACCGACACCAACACTATCTCCAAATGGACCAAAATGAGATTCCACATGAGCCACATCACCTTGGAGTTCCATCGGGTGCATCCAAAATGATTTCTGAGGCTGTGGTATGTTGGGCACAAACTGTACACCTATCTTGCGTAAAGATTAGCACTATCTTCGAACGGACTGAATCGAGCTTCCACTTGAGCCTTGTCACCTAGGAGTACCATAGTGTGCATCCAAAACCATTTCTGTGCCTGTGGTACATTCGCCGCAAAACCATACACCTATCTTGCGCCAAGATTAGCGCTATGTCAAACGAACTGAGTCAAGCATCCACATGAGCTTCGTCACCTAGGAGTACTATCGGGTGTGTCCAAAACGATTTCTGAGCCTACGATATGTTTAGCACAAACCGTGTGATGAGGACATCACCAGTTTCGAATTACTTACTTGGATCAAGGGAAGGTTTGATTGCATATGGAAAGTATGGATGATTAATGAAGTTGATTGGGGACCATTTAAGCCATACCTGAGAGAAGAGGATGAGCTTGATTCGAGGACGACTCAAATGCAAGAATGGGAGGATGATGAGGACATCAGCACCATCAATACATCCACACCTACAAAAGTACAAATTCGTGGTCCTATTGCTCGTGCCTGTGCATGCCATCACAATTATCTAGTAAGTTCATTCTTAAACTCTTGTCCATCACATTTAGACAATGGAGACATGTGCACTCTTGTTTTGGTTAGAAATGGTGGAGACGGTCAGAAGGACAGGGGATTGGCGCAGGCTGGATTCGGACTGCAAAACTGACCCAATTTGTGCGGATCACCACAGCTTCATACGGACTCCAATTGGGACGTTCTAATACTTGTTGGAGAGCTAATGAAGTGTACTTTCCAAAGGATCCGACCCCACATGCAAACCACATCAGGCTCGCCCGCAGCAGTCAATTTCCTCTAGACTGTTTCTGCCCACATGAGCTGCAACACCTAATTTTAGCACCTATTCTTAGTGCATGTTCAGTCAACAAGGGATCTCATGCAATCATGCAGTGGTCATTGTTTCTCTTCTTTTTTAGAGAGTCAAGAGCACCTCCCGGCCCTCCTCTAGTCGCCCACTCCTTTGAACGGTCTAGATCGAGCTTCTACTTGAGCCTCGTCACCTAGGAGTACCATCGGGTGTGTCCAAAATGATTTCTAAGGCTGTGGTACGTTCGGCGCAAACCGTGCACCTATCTTGCGTCAAGATTAGCACTATATCCAAACGAAATGAATCAAGCATCCACTTGAGCCTCGTCACCTAGGAGTACCATTAGGTGCGTCCAAAATGATTTTTGAGCCTATGGTACGTTCAGCGCAAACCTTGCACCTATCTTGCGTTAAGATTAGCACTATATCAAATGCACTGAATCAAGCTTCCACTTGAGCTTCGTCACCTAGGAGTACTATCGGGTGCGTCCAAAACGATTTCTGAGCCTACAGTATGTTTAGCACAAACCCACACCTATCTTGAACCGACACCAGCACTATCTCCAAATGGACCAAAAAGAGATTCCACATGACCCACGTCACCTTGGAGTTCCATCGAGTGCATCCAAAATGATTTCTGATGCTGCGGTACATTCGACAGAAACCATGCACCTATCCTACGTCAAGATTAGCGCTATATTCAAACGGACTGAATCAGGCTTCCACTTGAGCGTCATCACCTAGGAGTACCATCGGATGCATGCAAAACGATTTCTAAGCATGTGGTGCGTTTGGTGCAAACCATGCACCTATCTTGCACCAAGATTAGCAATATATCAAATGAACTGAGTCGAGCATCCACTTGAGTTTTGTCACCAAGGAGTACTATCGGGTGCGTCCAAAATGATTTTCGAGCCTACATTATGTTTAGCATAAACTGTGCACCTATCTTGCAACGACACCAATACTATCTCCAAATGTACCAAAACGAGATTCCACATGAGCCACATCACCTTAGAGTTCCATCGGGTGCATCCAAAATGATTTCTAAGGTTGTGGTACGTTGGGCACAAACTGTGCACCTATCTTGCGTCAAGATTAGCACTATCCTTGAACGGACTGAATCGAGCTTTCACTTGAGCCTTGTCACCTAGGAGTACCATCGTGTGCATCCAAAACCATTTCTGTGCATGTGGTACATTCGCTGCAAACCATACACCTATCTTGCGCCAAGATTAGCGCTATGTCAAACGAACTGAGTCAAGCATCCACATGAGCTTCGTCACCTAGTAGTACTATCAGGTGCGTCCAAAACGATTTCTGAGCCTACGGTATGTTTAGCACAAACCGTGTGATGAGGACATCACCAGTTTCGAATTACTTACTTGGATCATGGGAAGGTTTGATTGCATATGGAAAGTATGGATGATTAATGAAGTTGATTGGGGACCATTTAAGCCATACTTGAGAGAAGAGGATGAGCTTGATTCGAGGACGACTCAAATGCAAGAATGGGAGGATGATGAGGACATCAGCACCATCAATACATCCACACCTACACAAGTACAAATTTGTGGTCCTATTGCTCGTGCCTGTGCATGCCATCACAATTATCTGGTAAGTTCATTCTTAAACTCTTGTCCATCACATTTAGACAATGGAGACATGTGCACCCTTGTTTTGGTTAGAAATGGTGGAGACGATCAGAAGGATAGGGGATTGGCGCAGGCTGGATTCGGACTACAAAACTGACCCAATTTGTGCGGATCACCACAGCTTAATACGGACTCCAATTGGGACGTTCTAATACTTGTTGGAGAGCTAATGAAGTGTACTTTCCAAAGGATCCGACCCCACATTCAAACCAAATCAGGCTCGCCCGCAACAGTCAATTTCCTCTAGACTGTTTCTGCCCACAGGAGCTGCAACACCTAATTTTAGCACCTATTCTTAGTGCATGTTCAGTCAATAAGGGATCTCATGCAATCATGCAGTGGTCATTGTTTCTCTTCTTTTTTTAGTGAGTCAAGAGCACCTCCTGGCCCTGCTCTAGTCGCCCACTCCTTTGAACGGTCTAGATCGAGCTTCTACTTGAGCCTCGTCACCTAGGAGTACCATCGGGTGTGTCCAAAATGATTTCTAAGGCTGTGGTATGTTCGGCGCAAACCGTGCTCCTATCTTGCGTCAAGATTAGCACTATATCAAATGAACTGAATCAAGCTTCCACTTGAGCTTCGTCACCTAGGAGTACTATCAGGTGCGTCCAAAACGATTTCTGAGCCTACAGTATGTTTAGCACAAACCCGCACCTATCTTGAACCGACACAAGCACTATCTCCAAATGGACCAAAAAGAGATTCCACATGACCCACGTCACCTTGGAGTTCCATCGAGTGCATCCAAAATGATTTCTGATGCTGCGGTACATTCGACAGAAACCGTGCACCTATCCTATGTCAAGATTAGCGCTATATTCAAACGGACTGAATCGGGCTTCCACTTGAGCGTCGTCACCTAGGAGTACCATCGGATGCATGCAAAATGATTTCTAAGCATGTGGTGCATTTGGTGTAAACCATGCACCTATCTTGCGCCAAGATTAGCAATATATCAAATGAACTGAGTCGAGCATCCACTTGAGTTTTGTCACCAAGGAGTACTATCGGGTGCATCCAAAATGATTTTCGAGCCTACATTATGTTTAGCACAAACTGTGCACCTATCTTGCACCGACACCAATACTATCTCCAAATGGACCAAAACGAGATTCCACATGAGCCACATCACCTTGGAGTTCCATCGGGTGCATCCAAAATGATTTCTGAGGCTGTGGTACGTTGGGCACAAACTGTACACCTATCTTGCGTAAAGATTAGCACTATCTTCGAACAGACTGAATCGAGCTTCCACTTGAGCCTTGTCACCTAGGAGTACCATCGTGTGCATCCAAAACCATTTCTGTGCCTGTGGTACATTCGCCGCAAACCATACACCTATCTTGCGCCAAGATTAGCGCTATGTCAAACGAACTGAGTCAAGCATCCACATGAGCTTCATCACCTAGGAGTACTATCGGGTGCGTCCAAAACGATTTCTGAGCCTATGGTATGTTTAGCACAAACCGTGTGATGAGGACATCACCAGTTTCGAATTACTTACTTGGATCAAGGGAAGGTTTGATTGCATATAGAAAGTATGGATGATTAATGAAGTTGATTGGGGACCATTTAAGCCATACTTGAGAGAAGAGGATGAGCTAGATTCGAGGATGACTCAAATGCAAGAATGGGAGGATGATGAGGACATCAGCACCATCAATACATCCACACCTACACAAGTACAAATTCGTGGTCCTATTGCTCGTGCCTGTGCATGCCATCACAATTATCTGGTAAGTTCATTCTTAAACTCTTGTCCATCACATTTAGACAATGGAGACATGTGCACTCTTGTTTTCGTTAGAAATGGTGGAGACGATCAGAAGGACAGGGGATTGGCGCAGGGTGGATTCGGACTGCAAAACTGACCCAATTTGTGCCGATCACCACAGCTTCATACGGACTCCAATTGGGACGTTCTAATACTTGTTGGAGAGCTAATGAAGTGTACTTTCCAAAGGATCCGACCCCACATGCAAACCAAATCAGGCTCGCCCGCAACAGTCAATTTCCTCTAGACTGTTTCTGCCCACAGGAGCTGCAACACCTAATTTTAGCACCTATTCTTAGTGCATGTTCAGTCAATAGGGGATCTCATGCAATCATGCAGTGGTCATTGTTTCTCTTCTTTTTTTAGTGAGTCAAGAGCACCTCCCGGCCCTGCTCTAGTCGCCCACTCCTTTGAACGGTCTAGATCAAGCTTCTCCTTGAGCCTCGTCACCTAGGAGTACCATCGGGTGTGTCCAAAATAATTTCTAAGGCTGTGGTACGTTCGGCGCAAACCGTGCACCTATCTTGCGTCAAGATTAGCACTATCTCCAAATGAAATGAATCAAGCATCCACTTGAGCCTCGTCACCTAGGAGTACCATTAGGTGCGTCCAAAATGATTTTTGAGCCTATGGTACGTTCAGCGCAAACCTTGCACCTATCTTGCATTAAGATTAGCACTATATCAAATGAACTGAATCAAGCTTCCACTTGAGCTTTGTCACCTAGGAGTACTATCGGGTGCGTCCAAAACGATTTCTGAGCCTACAGTATGTTTAGCACAAACCCGCACCTATCTTGAACCGACACCAGCACGATCTCCAAATGGACCAAAAAGAGATTCCACATGACCCACGTCACCTTGGAGTTCCATCGAGTGCATCCAAAATGGTTTCTGATGCTGCGGTACATTCGACAGAAACCGTGCACCTATCCTACGTCAAGATTAGCGCTATATTCAAACGGACTGAATCGGGCTTCCACTTGAGCGTCATCACCTAGGAGTACCATCGGATGCATGCAAAACGATTTCTAAGCATGTGGTGCATTTGGTGCAAACCATGCACCTATCTTGTGCCAAGATTAGCAATATATCAAATGAACTGAGTCGAGCATCCACTTGAGTTTTGTCACCAAGGAGTACTATCGGGTGCGTCCAAAATAATTTTCGAGCCTACATTATGTTTAGCATAAACTGTGCACCTATCTTGCACCGACACCAACACTATCTCCAAATGGACCAAAACGAGATTCCACATGAGCCACATCACCTTAGAGTTCCATCGGGTGCATCCAAAATGATTTCTAAGGTTGTGGTACGTTGGGCACAAACTGTGCACCTATCTTGCGTCAAGATTAGCACTATCCTTGAACGGATTGAATCGAGCTTCCACTTGAGCCTTGTCACCTAGGAGTACCATCATGTGCATCCAAAACCATTTCTGTGCATGTGGTACATTCGCCGCAAACCATACACCTATCTTGCGCCAAGATTAGCGCTATGTCAAACGAACTGAGTCAAGCATCCACATGAGCTTCGTCACCTAGTAGTACTATCAGGTGCGTCCAAAACGATTTCTGAGCCAACGGTATGTTTAGCACAAACCGTGTGATGAGGACATCACCAGTTTTGAATTACTTACTTGGATCATGGGAAGGTTTGATTGCATATGGAAAGTATGGATGATTAATGAAGTTGATTGGGGACCATTTAAGCCATACTTGAGAGAAGAGGATGAGCTTGATTCGAGGACGACTCAAATGCAAGAATGGGAGGATGATGAGGACATCAGCACCATCAATACATCCACACCTACACAAGTACAAATTCGTGGTCCTATTGCTCGTGCCTGTGCATGCCATCACAATTATCTGGTAAGTTCATTCTTAAACTCTTGTCCATCACATTTAGACAATGGAGACATGTGCACTCTTGTTTTGGTTAGAAATGGTGGAGACGATCAGAAGGACAGGGGATTGGCGCAGGCTGGATTCGGACTGTAAAACTGACCCAATTTGTGCGGATCACCACAGCTTCATACGGACTCCAATTGGGACGTTCTAATACTTGTTGGAGAGCTAATGAAGTGTACTTTCCAAAGGATCCGACGCCACATGCAAATCACATCAGGCTCGATTGCAACAGTTAATTTCCTCTGGACTGTTTCTGCCCACAGGAGCTGCAACACCTAATTTTAGCACCTATTCTTAGTGCATGTTCAGTCAATAAGGGATCTCATGCAATCATGCAGTGGTCATTGTTTCTCTTCTTTTTTAGTGAGTCAAGAGCACCTCCCGGCCCTGCTCTAGTCGCCCACTCCTTTGAACGGTCTAGATCGAGCTTCTACTTGAGCCTCATCACCTAGGAGTACCATCGGGTGTGTCCAAAATGATTTCTAAGGCTATGGTATGTTCGGCGCAAATCGTGCACCTATCTTGCATCAAGATTAGCACTATCTCCAAACGAAATGAATCAAGCATCCACTTGAGCCTCGTCACCTAGGAGTACCATTAGGTGCGTCCAAAAGGATTTTTGAGCCTATGGTACGTTCAGCGCAAACCTTGCACCTATCTTGCGTTAAGATTAGCACTATATCAAATGAACTAAATCAAGCTTCCACTTGAGCTTCGTCACCTAGGAGTACTATCGAGTGCATCCAAAACGATTTCTGAGCCTACAGTATGTTTAGCACAAACCCACACCTATCTTTGAACCAACACCAGCACTATCTCCAAATGGACCAAAAAGAGATTCCACATGACCCACGTCACCTTGGAGTTCCATCGAGTGCATCCAAAATAATTTCTGATGCTGCGGTACATTCAGCACAAACCGTGCACCTATCCTACGTCAAGATTAGTGCTATATTCAAACGGACTGAATCGGGCTTCCACTTGAGGGTCGTCACCTACGAGTACCATCGGATGCATCCAAAACGATTTCTAAGCATGTGGTGCATTTGGTGCAAACCATGCACCTATCTTGCGTCAAGATTAGCAATATATCAAATGAACTGAGTCGAGCATCCACTTGAGTTTTGTCACCAAGGAGTACTATCGGGTGCGTCCAAAATGATTTTCGAGCCTACAATATGTTTAGCACAAACTTTGCACCTATCTTGCACCGACACCAACACTATCTCCAAATGGACCAAAACGAGATTCCACATGAGCCACATCACCTTAGAGTTCCATCGGGTGCATCCAAAATGATTTCTAAGGTTGTGGTACGTTGGGCACAAACTGTGCACCTATCTTGCGTCAAGATTAGCACTATCCTTGAACGGATTGAATCGAGCTTCCACTTGAGCCTTGTCACCTAGGAGTACCATCATGTGCATCCAAAACCATTTCTGTGCATGTGGTACATTCGCCGCAAACCATACACCTATCTTGCGCCAAGATTAGCGCTATGTCAAACGAACTGAGTCAAGCATCCACATGAGCTTCGTCACCTAGTAGTACTATCAGGTGCGTCCAAAACGATTTCTGAGCCTACGGTATGTTTAGCACAAACCGTGTGATGAGGACATCACCAGTTTCGAATTACTTACTTGGATCATGGGAAGGTTTGATTGCATATGGAAAGTATGGATGATTAATGAAGTTGATTGGGGACCATTTAAGCCATACTTGAGAGAAGAGGATGAGCTTGATTCGAGGACGACTCAAATGCAAGAATGGGAGGATGATGAGGACATCAGCACCATCAATACATCCACACCTACACAAGTACAAATTCGTGGTCCTATTGCTCGTGCCTGTGCATGCCATCACAATTATCTGGTAAGTTCATTCTTAAACTCTTGTCCATCACATTTAGACAATGGAGACATGTGCACTCTTGTTTTGGTTAGAAATGGTGGAGACGATCAGAAGGACACGGGATTGGCGCAGGCTAGATTCGGACTGTAAAACTGACCCAATTTGTGCGGATCACCACAGCTTCATACGGACTCCAATTGGGACGTTCTAATACTTGTTGGAGAGCTAATGAAGTGTACTTTCCAAAGGATCCGACCCCACATGCAAATCACATCAGGCTCGATTGCAACAGTTAATTTCCTCTGGACTGTTTCTGCCCACAGGAGCTGCAACACCTAATTTTAGCACCTATTCTTAGTGCATGTTCAGTCAATAAGGGATCTCATGCAATCATGCAGTGGTCATTGTTTCTCTTCTTTTTTAGTGAGTCAAGAGCACCTCCCGGCCCTGCTCTAGTCGCCCACTCCTTTGAACGGTCTAGATCGAGCTTCTACTTGAGCCTCATCACCTAGGAGTACCATCGGGTGTGTCCAAAATGATTTCTAAGGCTATGGTATGTTCGGCGCAAATCGTGCACCTATCTTGCGTCAAGATTAGCACTATCTCCAAACGAAATGAATCAAGCATCCACTTGAGCCTCGTCACCTAGGAGTACCATTAGGTGCGTCCAAAAGGATTTTTGAGCCTATGGTACGTTCAGCGCAAACCTTGCACCTATCTTGCGTTAAGATTAGCACTATATCAAATGAACTAAATCAAGCTTCCACTTGAGCTTCGTCACCTAGGAGTACTATCGAGTGCATCCAAAACGATTTCTGAGCCTACAGTATGTTTAGCACAAACCCACACCTATCTTTGAACCAACACCAGCACTATCTCCAAATGGACCAAAAAGAGATTCCACATGACCCACGTCACCTTGGAGTTCCATCGAGTGCATCCAAAATGATTTCTGATGCTGCGGTACATTCAGCACAAACCGTGCACCTATCCTACGTCAAGATTAGTGCTATATTCAAACGGACTGAATCGGGCTTCCACTTGAGGGTCGTCACCTACGAGTACCATCGGATGCATCCAAAACGATTTCTAAGCATGTGGTGCATTTGGTGCAAACCATGCACCTATCTTGCGTCAAGATTAGCAATATATCAAATGAACTGAGTCGAGCATCCACTTGAGTTTTGTCACCAAGGAGTACTATCGGGTGCGTCCAAAATGATTTTCGAGCCTACAATATGTTTAGCACAAACTTTGCACCTATCTTGCACCGACACCAACACTATCTCCAAATGGACCAAAACGAGATTCCACATGAGCCACATCACCTTAGAGTTCCATCGGGTGCATCCAAAATGATTTCTAAGGTTGTGGTACGTTGGGCACAAACTGTGCACCTATCTTGCGTAAAGATTAGCACTATCCTTGAACGGACTGAATCGAGCTTCCACTTGAGCCTTGTCACCTAGGAGTACCATCATGTGCATCCAAAACCATTTCTGTGCATGTGGTACATTCGCCGCAAACCATACACCTATCTTGCACCAAGATTAGCGCTATGTCAAACGAACTGAGTCAAGCATCCACATGAGCTTCGTCACCTAGTAGTACTATCAGGTGCGTCCAAAACGATTTCTGAGCCTACGGTATGTTTAGCACAAACCGTGTGATGAGGACATCACCAGTTTCGAATTACTTACTTGGATCATGGGAAGGTTTGATTGCATATGGAAAGTATGGATGATTAATGAAGTTGATTGGGGACCATTTAAGCCATACTTGAGAGAAGAGGATGAGCTTGATTCGAGGACGACTCAAATGCAAGAATGGGAGGATGATGAGGACATCAGCACCATCAATACATCCACACCTACACAAGTACAAATTCGTGGTCCTATTGCTCGCGCCTGTGCATGCCATCACAATTATCTGGTAAGTTCATTCTTAAACTCTTGTCCATCACATTTAGACAATGGAGACATGTGCACTCTTGTTTTGGTTAGAAATGGTGGAGACGATCAGAAGGACAGGGGATTGGCGCAGGCTGGATTCGGACTGTAAAACTGACCCAATTTGTGCGGATCACCACAGCTTCATACGGACTCCAATTGGGACGTTCTAATACTTGTTGGAGAGCTAATGAAGTGTACTTTCCAAAGGATCCGACCCCACATGCAAATCACATCAGGCTCGATTGCAACAGTTAATTTCCTCTGGACTGTTTCTGCCCACAGGAGCTGCAACACCTAATTTTAGCACCTATTCTTAGTGCATGTTCAGTCAATAAGGGATCTCATGCAATCATGCAGTGGTCATTGTTTCTCTTCTTTTTTAGTGAGTCAAGAGCACCTCCCGGCCCTGCTCTAGTCGCCCACTCCTTTGAACGGTCTAGATCGAGCTTCTACTTGAGCCTCATCACCTAGGAGTACCATCGGGTGTGTCCAAAATGATTTCTAAGGCTATGGTATGTTCGGCGCAAATCGTGCACCTATCTTGCGTCAAGATTAGCACTATCTCCAAACGAAATGAATCAAGCATCCACTTGAGCCTCGTCACCTAGGAGTACCATTAGGTGCGTCCAAAAGGATTTTTGAGCCTATGGTACGTTCAGCGCAAACCTTGCACCTATCTTGCGTTAAGATTAGCACTATATCAAATGAACTAAATCAAGCTTCCACTTGAGCTTCGTCACCTAGGAGTACTATCGAGTGCATCCAAAATGATTTCTGAGCCTACAGTATGTTTAGCACAAACCCGCACCTATCTTTGAACCAACACCAGCACTATCTCCAAATGGACCAAAAAGAGATTCCACATGACCCACGTCACCTTGGAGTTCCATCGAGTGCATCCAAAATGATTTCTGATGCTGCGGTACATTCAGCACAAACCGTGCACCTATCCTACGTCAAGATTAGTGCTATATTCAAACGGACTGAATCGGGCTTCCACTTGAGGGTCGTCACCTACGAGTACCATCGGATGCATCCAAAACGATTTCTAAGCATGTGGTGCATTTGGTGCAAACCATGCACCTATCTTGCGTCAAGATTAGCAATATATCAAATGAACTGAGTCGAGCATCCACTTGAGTTTTGTCACCAAGGAGTACTATCGGGTGCGTCCAAAATGATTTTCGAGCCTACATTATGTTTAGCACAAACTTTGCACCTATCTTGCACCGACACCAACACTATCTTCAAATGGACCAAAACGAGATTCCACATGAGCCACATCACCTTGGAGTTCCATCTGGTGCATCCAAAATGATTTCTGACGCTGTGGTACGTTGGGCACAAACTGTGCACCTATCTTGCGTAAAGATTAGCACTATCTTCGAACGGACTGTATCGAGCTTCCACTTGAGCCTTGTCACCTAGGAGTACCATCGTGTGCATCCAAAACCATTTCTGTGTCTGTGGTACATTCGCCGCAAACCATACACCTATCTTGCGCCAAGATTAGCGCTATGTCAAACGAACTGAGTCAAGCATCCACATGAGCTTCGTCACCTGGCAGTACTATCGGGTGCGTCCAAAACGATTTCTGAGCCTACGGTATGTTTAGCACAAACCGTGTGATGAGGACATCACCAGTTTCGAATTACTTACTTGGGTCAAGTGAAGGTTTGATTGTATATGGAAAAGTATGGATGATTAATGAAGTTGATTGGGGACCATTTAAGCCATACTTGAGAGAAGAGGATGAGCTTGATTCGAGGACGACTCAAATGCAAGAATGGGAGGATGATGAGGACATCAGCACCATCAATACATCCACACCTACACAAGTACAAATTCGTGGTCCTATTGCTCGTGCCTGTGCATGCCATCACAATTATCTGGTAAGTTCATTCTTAAACTCTTGTCCATCACATTTAGACAATGGAGACATGTGCACTCTTGTTTTGGTTAGAAATGGTGGAGACGATCAGAAGGACAGGGGATTGGCGCAGGCTGGATTCGGACTGCAAAACTGACCCAATTTGTGCGGATCACCACAGCTTCATACGGACTCCAATTGGGACGTTCTAATACTTGTTGGAGAGCTAATGAAGTGTACTTTCCAAAGGATCTGACCCCACATGCAAACCACATCAGGCTCGCCCGCAACAGTCAATTTCCTCTAGACTGTTTCTGCCCACAGGAGCTGCAACACCTAATTTTAGCACCTATTCTTAGTGCATGTTCAGTCAATAAGGGATCTCATGCAATCATGCAGTGGTCATTGTTTCTCTTCTTTTTTAGTGAGTCAAGAGCACCTCCCGGCCCTGCTCTAGTCGCCCACTCCTTTGAACGGTCTAGATCGAGCTTCTACTTGAGTCTCATCACCTAGGAGTACCATCGGGTGTGTCCAAAATGATTTCTAAGGCTGTGGTATGTTCGGCGCAAACCGTGCACCTATCTTGCATCAAGATTAGCACTATCTCCAAACGAAATGAATCAAGCATCCACTTGAGCCTCGTCACCTAGGAGTACCATTAGGTGTGTCCAAAATGATTTTTGAGCCTATGGTACGTTTAGCGCAAACCTTGCACCTATCTTGCGTTAAGATTAGCACTATACCAAATGAACTGAATCAAGCTTCCACTTGAGCTTCGTCACCTAGGAGTACTATCGGGTGCGTCCAAAATGATTTCTGAGCCTACAGTATGTTTAGCACAAACCCACACCTATCTTGAACCGACACCAGCACTATCTCCAAATGGACCAAAAAGAGATTCCACATGACCCACGTCACCTTGGAGTTCCATCGAGTGCATCCAAAATGAATTTTGATGCTGCAGTACATTAAACACAAACTGTGCACCTATCCTACGTCAAGATTAGCGCTATATTCAAACGGACTGAATCGGGCTTCCACTTGAGCGTCGTCACCTAGGAGTACCATCGGATGCATCCAAAATAATTTTCTAAGCATGTGGTGCATTTGGTGCGAACCATGCACCTATCTTGCGTCAAGATTAGCAATATATCAAATGAACTGAGTCGAGCATCCACTTGAGTTTTGTCACCAAGGAGTACTATCGGGTGCGTCCAAAATGATTTTTGAGCCTACATTATGTTTAGCACAAACTGTGCACCTATCTTGCATCGACACCAACACTATCTCCAAATGGACCAAAACGAGATTCCACATGAGCCACATCACCTTGGAGTTCCATCGGGTGCATCCAAAATGATTTCTGAGGCTGTGGTATGTTGGGCACAAACTATACACCTATATTGCGTAAAGATTAGCACTATCTTCGAACAGACTGAATCGAGCTTCCACTTGAGCCTTGTCACCTAAGAGTACCATCGTATGCATCCAAAACCATTTCTGTGCCTGTGGTACATTCGCCGCAAACCATACACCTATCTTGCGCCAAGATTAGCGCTATGTCAAACGAACTGAGTCAAGCATCCACATGAGCTTCGTCACCTAGGAGTACTATCGGGTGCGTCCAAAACGATTTCTGAGCCTACGGTATGTTTAGCACAAACCGTGTGATGAGGACATCACCAGTTTCGAATTACTTACTTGGATCAAGGGAAGGTTTGATTGCATATGGAAAGTATGGATGATTAATGAAGTTGATTGGGGACCATTTAAGCCATACTTGAGAGAAGAGGATGAGCTAATATGAACCCACAAGGATTTGTGGTCGATCTTTCGATGAGAAGCGTGAGATAACTCGATTGGTGGATGGAGATGACGTTCATGGCCTGACTACAGCCTTCCAAGACTGCGCCTTAGCGACCGATACACCACTTCCCAAGGCCGTCATGATCTTGTGGAGCATGATAACCAGCCCCTAGGGCTCCCATCCTGCAAGCAATCGAAGAACTAGCAAGAACGAGGAAACAAGCACTAAAATGGCAAGATAAAATTGAAGGTTTCACACTGAATCTTATTATGAGTGGGGTTCCGAAGACAAGGAGACGAACGACTGGATCAGCACGTGCGCCTACAAGCAAGTAGCGATGGCTAAACTTGATCTAAACAAAACCCCAGTGTTCTTGGTGGTGGCTAAGGGTATATAACGTGTGGAGGACGACCACAAGAGAGTTTGGGTCGTGCTCCAACCCTAGGACGCGTCCCTACTGGACTCTAAACGATACAAGCCCATTGGGCTAACTTAAGGTGGCGCAGCACCCTGGACAGAATAGACCTCTCGGTGATTTTGGACTGTTGACGCCGCTTCTGAGTAGGTATGAGTACGAGGTCAGATCCATATGAAAGTAGACTTTATTAGCTTTCCAACAAGTCTAGAATCACCCCAATCCGACTCCGTATGTAACCGTGGCGACCGTCGCAAGTTGGAGGTGTGCTGTAGTCCAAATCCAGCCTATGCGAGTCCTTTTCCCTTTCGGTCTTCTCCTTGATTCCTAATCAAAACAAGAGTGCACGTGTCTCCATAATCTAAATAGGATGGACAAGAGCTTAGGAAGGAACTCACTTCATGATTAACTTTTCGAGCACGAGCACGAGTAATAGGACCAGCAGATGTCGGCGTGGACGGCGTGGATGTATGATCGGTGTTGATGTCCTCATCATCCTCCCTTTCTTGAATTTGAGTCGTCCTCGACTCAAGCTCATCTTCCTCACCCAAATAAGGCTTCAAATCTGCAATGTTAAATGTGGGACTAACCCCAAAATCTGCAGGAAGATCAAGCTTATATGCATTCTCATTTATTCGTTGCATCACTTTAAAAGGACCATCCGCTCTAGGCATCAATTTAGATTTTCTTAATTCAGGAAACCTATCCTTTCGCAAATGCAACCAAACCAAATCTCCAGGTTCAAGAATCAATTCCCTTCTACCTTTATCTCCAGCAAATTTGTACTTAGCATTCATGCGCTCTATGTTTTCTTTAGTGGTTTCATGTAGTTTTAGCATCAATTCAGCACGTTGCTTAGCATCAAAATTCAACTTTTCAGAACTTGGCAATGGCATTAAATCAATAGGAGCACGTGGTAACAAGCCATAAACAATCTCAAAGGGACACATCTTCGTAGTAGAATGCAGGGAACGATTATAAGAAAACTCAATATGAGGCAAACAATCTTCCTACATCTTAATATTCTTCTTTAAAATAGTCCTTAACATAGTAGACAAAGTTCTATTCACAACTTCAGTTTGACCATCAGTTTGGGGGTGACAAGTGGTGGAAAATAAAAGCTTAGTCCCCAATTTGGCCCATAAAGTTCTCCAAAAATGGCTAAGAAATTTAGCATCACGATTAGAAACAATTGTATTTGGCACACCATGCAAGCGAACAACTTCTCGAAAGAACAAATCAGCAATATTTGTAGCATCATCAGTTTTATGACATGGTATGAAATGTGCCATTTTAGAGAATCGATCCACAACCACAAAAACACTATCTCGCCCTTTCCTAGTTCGTGGCAATCCCAATGCAAAATCCATAGAAATATCCTCCCAAGGAGCACTAGGAACAGGAAGAGGCATATACAAACCGTGTGGATTCAACCGGGACTTAGCCTTTTGACATGTTGTGCAGCGAGCAACAAATCTCTCCACGTCTCGTCGCATCTTTGGCCAAAAGAAATGACCAGCAAGAATGTCCTCCGTCTTCTTCGCTCCAAAATGCCCCACCAAGCCACCTCCATGCGCTTCCTATAGCAACAACAAGCGAATGGAGCTAGCTAGAATGCATAGCTTGTTAGCTCTAAACACAAACCCATCATTGACGATGAATTTGTTCCACGTTTTCCCATCTTTACAATGCAGCAGCACTTCTTTAAAATCAGCATCATGAGCATATCGGTCTTTAATTGTTTCTAACCCAAAGATCTTGTAATCAAGTTGATTCAGCAAAGTATATCTCCTAGACAATGCATCGGCAATGATATTATCTTTCCCTTTCTTGTGTTTGATAACATAAGGAAAAGATTCAATAAATTCAACCCATTTTGCATGTCTACGATTCAGTTTTCCTTGACTATGAATATGCTTCAAAGATTCATGATCAGAATGTATAACAAATTCTTTGGGCCACAAATAATGCTGCCATGTTTCTAATGTCCGCACTAGAGCATATAATTCCTTATCATATGTAGAATAATTAAGAATAGGCCTGCTCAATTTCTCACTAAAGTATGCAACAGGTTTGCCTTCTTGCAACAAAACACCACCCAATCCAATTCCACTCGTATCGCATTCAAGCTCGAAAGTCTTATTAAAATCAGGGAGTTGGAGTAGAGGTGCATGTGTTAACTTATCTTTCAGCACATGGAAGGCGTGCTCTTGTGCTTTGCCCCAAGAAAAGGGCACTCCCTTCTTTTTAAGCTCATTCAATGGTGCAGCAATGGTGCTGAAGTCCTTCACAAAACGATGATAGAAACCAGCAAGTCCTAGGAACTCTGCACTTGTGTGACCGTCATGGGTACAGGCCATCCTTGTATAGCTTCCACCTTGGCTTTATCAACCTCAATTCCCTGTGGAGTGATAACATAGCCAAGAAACGATACTCGATTGGTGCAGAAAGTGCACTTCTCAAGGTTACCAAACAAACGTGCATCACGTAGAGCATTGAAAACAACACGTAAGTGATCAAGGTGTTCATCCATGGATTTGCTATAAATCAGTATATCATCAAAGTAGACGACAACAAATTTCCCAATGAAAGCACGCAAAACCTCGTTCATTAATCTCATGAAAGTACTAGGTGCATTAGTTAACCCAAAAGGCATGACTAACCACTCATATAGACCGAACTTAGTTTTGAAAGCAGTTTTCCATTCATCTCCCAATTTCATACGGATCTGGTGGTACCCACTACGCAAATCAACCTTTGAAAACACAACAACACCACTCAATTCATCAAGCATATCATCTAATCATGGAATAGGGTGTCGATATCGAATGGTGATATTATTAATAGCCCTACAATCAACACACATGCGCCATGTACCATCTTTCTTAGGCACTAAAATCACTGGAACAGCACAAGGACTAAGCGACTGACGCACATAACCTTTGTCTAGTAGTTCTTGCACTTGTCGTTGAATTTTCTTCGCTTCTTCCGTATTGGTCCTGTATGGCGCACAGTTTGGCAAAGATGCTCCAAGGATAAGATCAATTTGGTGCTCAATCCCACGTATTGGTGGCAGCCCCGCTGGTATCTCAATGGGGAACACATCAGAATACTCCTGTAAAATGTTAGCAGCAGCAGGGGGCAAAGAACGTTGCATATCCTCAAATGAAATCAAAGCATCCTTGCATACCAAAGCATAAGCAACAGAGGTGGATGCATTGAACTCATTAATATCAGATTTTGTAGCAAGCATACAACGTCCTTTCAATTTTATCTCATCTTTGTCATCAACAACAGATTTGTCATTTTTATTGCTCTTGCTCTTTGCTTTTGCAGCCTTAGTAACATCAGATTGCATAATAACTTCAGGAGACATAGGATGCAACACAATTTTTCGATCATGGTATAGAAACGAATATTGATTTGATCTACCATGATGCATCGAATCTCTATCAAATTGCCATGGTCTACCTAGCAGAATATTACAAGCTTGCATAGGCATAACATAACATTCAACAATATCTTTGTATGATCCGATGGCAAAATCAATTCGCACAAGTCTCGTTACCTTTGCCTTACCACTGTTGTTCAGCCATTGGATGTAGTAGGGATGGGGGTGTGGTTTGGTGGTGAGGGCGAGCTTCTGTACCATGTCGCTACTTGCCAAGTTGTTGCAGCTACCTCCATCAATGATCATGCGGCACGAACGCTCCTTGATGACACACTTTGTTTGGAATAAAGTGTGTCGCTGATTTTGCTCTGCCTTCTCCATTTGTGCACTAAGCACTCGCTGTACAATCAAGCTCTCATAGTGCTCCGCGTCACCTGCATTAATGTGTTCTTCTATGTGTTCCTCACTACCTGCATAGTCAGCCGCAAGCAATGCAAGTGTATCTTCATCAAAATCACTAGCAGATGAACACTCACCATCATCTTTGACAATCATAACACGCTTGTTTGGGCAGTCATGCATCATATGGCCATATCCCTTGCACCGATGACATTGTATGTTGCTTGTTCTACCTGTCGATGCCACGGATGAAGTACTCGCAGCCGGCTTTTGCGCTGTCTTCGCTACTGAATTGGTAGGGGCAGCTCGAGTCTTGTCACTAGATGATGGCGTAGGAGTACATGTAGACGGAGTTGTAGATGTGCGCTACTGCCATGAACTAGCTTTCCCTACAGAAACATTAGTCCTTGCACTAGCACGTCGTCCCTGCACTTCCCGTTCAGCTTTACAAGCAAGATGAAACAGTTTGGTTACATTATTGTATTCTTTGTAAGCGAGGATATCCTAAATTTCCCAATTTAACCCACCTAAAAATCTAGCCATATCAGGTTCCTCATCCTCCTCTAATTTACAACGCAACATACCCGTTTGTAATTCCTGATAGTATTCTTCTACACTTTTAGAACCTTGTCTCAATTGCTGCAACTTATTTATCATATCACGGGCATAGTAAGATGGAACAAATCTAGCTCTCATGGCTCGTTTCAGCGCATCCCAAGTTTTAGGTATGTTATTAGGATTTTTCTTGCCATATTCGATCCACCAAACAGAAGCAAAATCTGTGAACTCACTAGTAGCAGCCCTAACACGTGTGTTCTCAGGAAATTCATGGCATGCAAACTTTTGATCAACAGCAATCTCCCAAGTAATGTATGCATTAGGGTCATATTTACCATCAAAAGGAGGTATTTTAAATTTAATCTTACTGAAAGCATCATCATTATTGTGTACCTCGCGTCGGTGGCGGCCACCCATACCTCTACGGTTGTGACGTAGGCGACGTCGATCACGAGTGTCTCGATCATCATGTTCAGTATCACCTGTGTATTCTTCATCATAACTACCATCCTCTCGATCTTCCTCCTTTTCTTCTTTATGCTGGTCTTTATCATTGTTGTGGAGGTCATCAAAACGCCTCAGTAGAGCAGCAAGGCTTTTGTCCACACTAGCAATGGACTTCTCCAAACCTGCAAGCTTGTTGTTTGCGGCAATCTGCGTAGCCTCCAACTGCCCAAGTTTGTCATTTGTCACCTGCAAGTCATTATCAAGTCCCTCCGTGTGCAACTTCACTTTCCTTTCAAAATGTTGTATGACGCCCTTTGTGCGAGGCGAATGTGGAATTTGGTTATCTTCGTCGGACCCTGGCATGGTTCAAAGACAAAGACAACAAGAAGACAAGTGAAGAAATAAAGGCCCTACAACTACTAGGATGTAGCTACAGCAAGTCGCTCACTCTCCACCTGTTACACAAGTTCTTACCAGTTCTTACCTTGCTCGACAGGAGGGGTCATCTACCAACAAGTTTGCAGCAATGGATGAAGTGTATCGGTGCCGTAGCATGAGACCTGTCAAGCTGTAGAATATGTGGAGCTATAGGTGGGCTAAAACAAGGAACGAACTATCACCACGTTAGTTACAAAAAGCAAGCTGAATAATCGTTCAACCGGCGGTACTGTGCTAGTCCTAGTCTAGACCGTGCTAGAGACACGAGCCTGGACACAAAGGAGAGCACACCACACCACCCAAAGTGAACGAAAAATCTCTAAGATCAGCCCCTTTCTCTTCTTTTCTTTTGCTTCTTTCTCTTTTTTCTTTCCTCTTCTTTTTTTTCAGGGGGCACTCAAAACTGATTATATGAACAAGAACACTCCCAAAGAGTAACTCAGCACACACACTCTCTCTCTCTAGAGTAAGCCACTCGTTTAGATATGAATACTTGTTGCGTGGTTAGTTTGATATTTGTAGCACAGAGTGAACTGATTCCTCGTCCGATTGGAACTTCCAATTCTACTCAGACTTGGCCAACAGCGAGGAATAACCGATTCCTTGATCCGACTCAAACTTGAAAACTTACTTAGATTCGGCCAACAAAGAGGAACAACCGATTCCTTGTCCGATTCAAACTTTAAACCCTACTTGGATTCGGCCAACAGAGAGACTATATGATAGCGCGTGTTGTGATAGGAAAGTGACAAGAACTCGAAACTCTAAGAGAATAAACTAAGACCAGCAATCCGACACACCCGATGCAACCAAATATTTAACAAACCCTAACTAGGTAGCACTAGCCACGGCTCAAAGGTCTATAGGATTGCAGGAAACTAATCTACTATTTTTTTGGCTTTTCTAGACTATAGGAAAAATAAAACAATGAAGGATTGGAAGTCTCTCACCGATAAACCTTGCTCTGATTACCAATTGATATGAACCCGCAAGGGTTTGTGGTCGATCTTTCGATGAGAAGCGTGAGATAACTCGATTGGTGGAGGGAGATGATGTTCACGGCCCGACTACAGCCTTCCAAGACTGCGCCTTAGCGACCGATACACCACTTCCCAAGGCCGTCACGATCTTGTGGAGCACGACAACCAGCCCCTAGGGCTCCCATCCTGCAAGCAATCGAAGAACTAGCAAGAACGAGGAAACAAGCACTAAAATTGCAAGATAAAATTGAAGGTTTCACACCGAATCTTATTATGAGTGGGGTTCCGAAGACAAGGAGACGGACGACTAGATCAGCACGCACGCCTACAAGCAAGTAGCGATGGCTAAACTTGATCTAAACAAAACCCCAGTGTTCCTGGTGGCGGCTAAGGGGTATATAACGTGTGGAGGATGACCACAAGAGAGTTTGGGTCGTGCTCCAACCCTAGGACGTGTCCCTACTAGACTCTAAACGATACAAGCCCATTGGGCTAACTTAAGGTGGTGCAGCACCCTGGACAGAATAGACCTCTCGGTGATTTTTGGACTGTTGATGCCGCTTCTGAGCAGGTATGAGTACGAGGTCAGATCCATATGAAAGTAGACTTTATTAGCTTTCCAACAAGTCCAGAATCACCCCAATCCGACTCCGTATGTAACCGTGGCGACCGTCGCAAGGTGGAGGTGTGCTGCAGTCCGAATCCAGCCTACGCGAGTCCTTTTCCCTTTCGGTCTTCTCCTGGATTCCTAGTCAAAACAAGAGTGCACGTGTCTCCAAGATCTAAACAGGATGGACAAGAGCTCAAGAAGGAACTCACTTGATGATTAACTTTTCGAGCACGAGCATGAGTAATAGGACCAGTAGGTGTCGGCGTGGACGGCGTGGATGTATGATCGGTGTTGATGTCCTCATCATGAGCTTGATTCGAGGACGACTCAAATGCAAGAATGGGAGGATGATGAGGACATCAGCACCATCAATACATCCACACCTACACAAGTACAAATTTGTGGTCCTATTGCTCGTGCCTGTGCATGCCATCACAATTATCTGGTAAGTTCATTCTTAAACTCTTGTCCATCACATTTAGACAATGGAGACATGTGCACTCTTGTTTTGGTTAGAAATGGTGGAGACGATCAGAAGGACAGGGGATTGGCGCAGGCTGGATTCGGACTGCAAAACTGACCTAATTTGTGCGGATCACCACAGCTTCATACGGACTCCAATTGGGACGTTCTAATACTTGTTGGAGAGCTAATGAAGTGTACTTTCCAACGGATCCGACCCCACATGCAAATCACATCAGGCTCGCCTGCAACAGTCAATTTCCTCTGGACTGTTTCTGCCCACAGGAGCTGCAACACCTAATTTTAGCACCTATTCTTAGTGCATGTTCAGTCAATAAGGGATCTCATGCAATCATGCAGTGGTCATTGTTTCTCTTCTTTTTTAGTGAGTCAAGAGCACCTCCCGGCCCTGCTCTAGTCGCCCACTCCTTTGAACGGTCTAGATCGAGCTTCTACTTGAGCCTCATCACCTAGGAGTACCACCGGGTGTGTCCAAAATGATTTCTAAAGCTATGGTATGTTTGGCGCAAATCGTGTACCTATCTTGCGTCAAGATTAGCACTATCTCCAAACGAAATGAATCAAGCATCCACTTGAGCCTCGTCACCTAGGAGTACCATTATGTGCGTCCAAAAGGATTTTTGAGCCTATGGTACGTTCAGCGCAAACCTTGCACCTATCTTGCGTTAAGATTAGCACTATATCAAATGAACTAAATCAAGCTTCCACTTGAGCTTCGTCACCTAGGAGTACTATCGGGTGCATCCAAAACGATTTCTGAGCCTACAGTATGTTTCGCACAAACCCGCACCTATCTTTGAACCAACACCAGCACTATCTCCAAATGGACCAAAAAGAGATTTCACATGACCCACGTCACCTTGGAGTTCCATCGAGTGCATCCAAAATGATTTCTGATGCTGCGGTACATTCAGCACAAACCGTGCACCTATCCTACGTCAAGATTAGCGCTATATTCAAACGGACTGAATCGGGCTTCCACTTGAGCGTCGTCACCTACGAGTACCATCAGATGCATCCAAAACGATTTCTAAGCATGTGGTGCATTTGGTGCAAACCATGCACCTATCTTGCGTCAAGATTAGCAATATATCAAATGAACTGAGTCGAGCATCCACTTGAGTTTTGTCACCAAGGAGTACTATCGGGTGCGTCCAAAATGATTTTCGAGCCTACATTATGTTTAGCATAAACTGTGCACCTATCTTGCACCGACACCAACACTATCTCCAAATGGACCAAAACGAGATTCCACATGAGCCACATCACCTTGGAGTTCCATCTGGTGCATCCAAAATGATTTCTGAGGCTGTGGTACGTTGGGCACAAACTGTGCACCTATCTTGCGTAAAGATTAGCACTGTCTTCGAACAGACTGAATCGAGCTTCCACTTGAGCCTTGTCACCTAGGAGTACCATCGTGTGCATCCAAAACCATTTCTGTGCCTGTGGTACATTCGCCGCAAACCATACACCTATCTTGCGCCAAGATTAGCGCTATGTCAAACGAACTGAGTCAAGCATCCACATGAGCTTCGTCACCTGGCAGTACTATCGGGTGCGTCCAAAACGATTTCTGAGCCTACGGTATGTTTAGCACAAACCGTGTGATGAGGACATCACCAGTTTCGAATTACTTACTTGGGTCAAGGGAAGGTTTGATTGTATATGGAAAAGTATGGATGATTAATGAAGTTGATTGGGGACCATTTAAGCCATACTTGAGAGAAGAGGATGAGCTTGATTCGAGGACGACTCAAATGCAAGAATGGGAGGATGATGAGGACATCAGCACCATCAATACATCCACACCTACACAAGTACAAATTCGTGGTCCTATTGCTCGTGCCTGTGCATGCCATCACAATTATCTGGTAATTTCATTCTTAAACTCTTGTCCATCACATTTTAGACAATGGAGACATGTGCACTCTTGTTTTGGTTAGAAATGGTGGAGACGATCAGAAGGACAGGGGATTGGCGCAGGCTGGATTCGGACTGCAAAACTGACCCAATTTGTGCGGATCACCACAGCTTCATACGGACTCTAATTGGGACGTTCTAATACTTGTTGGAGAGCTAATGAAGTGTACTTTCCGAAGGATCCGACCCCACATGCAAATCACATCAGGCTCGCCCGCAACAGTCAATTTCCTCTGGACTGTTTCTGCCCACAGGAGCTGCAACACCTAATTTTAGCACCTATTCTTAGTGCACGTTCAGTCAATAAGGGATCTCATGCAATCATGCAGTGGTCATTGTTTCTCTTCTTTTTTAGTGAGTCAAGAGCACCTCCCAGCCCTGCTCTAGTCGCCCACTCCTTTGAACCGTCTAGATCGAGCTTCTACTTGAGCCTCATCACCTAGGAGTACCATCGGGTGTGTCCAAAATGATTTCTAAGGCTGTGATACGTTCGGCGCAAACTGTGCACCTATCTTGCATCAAGATTAGCACTATCTCCAAACGAAATGAATCAAGCATCCACTTGAGCCTCATCACCTAGGAGTACCATTAGGTGCGTCCAAAATGATTTTTGAGTCTATGGTACGTTCAGCGCAAACCTTGCACCTATGTTGCGTTAAGATTGGCACTATATCAAATGAACTGAATCAAGCTTCCACTTGAGCTTCGTCACCTAGGAGTACTATCGGGTGCGTCCAAAACGATTTCTGAGCCTACAGTATGTTTAGCACAAACCTGCACCTATCTTGAACCGACACCAGCACTATCTCCAAATGGACCAAAAAGAGATTCCACATGACCCACGCCACCTTAGAGTTCCATCGAGTGCATCCAAAATGATTTCAGGTGCTGCGGTACATTCAGCACAAACCGTGCACCTATCCTACGTCAAGATTAGCGCTATATTCAAATGGACTGAATCGCACTTCCACTTGAGCGTCGCCACCTAGGAGTACCATCGGATGCATCCAGAATGATTTATAAGCATGTTGTGCATTTGGTGCAAACCATGCACCTATCTTGCGTCAAGATTAGCAATATATCAAATGAACTGAGTCGAGCATCCACTTGAGTTTTGTCACCAAGGAGTACTATCGGGTGCGTCCAAAATGATTTTCGAGCCTACATTATGTTTAGCACAAACTGTGCACCTATCTTGCACCGACACCAACACTCTCCAAATGGACCAAAACGAGATTCCACATGAGCCACATCACCTTGGAGTTCCATCAGGTGCATCCAAAATGATTTCTGAGGCTGTGGTACGTTGGGCACAAACTGTGCACCTATCTTGCGTAAAGATTAGCACTATCTTCGAACGGACTGAATCGAGCTTCCACTTGAGCCTTGTCACCTAGGAGTACCATCGTGTGCATCCAAAACCATTTCTGTGCCTGTGGTACATTCGCCACAAACCATACACCTATCTTGCGCCAAGATTAGCGCTATGTCAAATGAACTGAGTCAAGCATCCACATGAACTTCGTCCCCTGGTAGTACTATCGGGTGCATCCAAAACGATTTCTGAGCCTTCGGTATGTTTAGCACAAACCGTGTGATGAGGACATCACCAGTTTCGAATTACTTACTTGGATCAAGGGAAGGTTTGATTGTATATGGAAAGTATGGATGATTAATGAAGTTGATTGGGGACCATTTAAGCCACACTTGAGAGAAGAGGATGAGATTGATTCGAGGACGACTCAAATGCAAGAATGGGAGGATGATGAGGACATCAGCACCATCAATACATCCACACCTACACAAGTACAAATTCGTGGTCCTATTGCTCGTGCCTGTGCATGCCATCACAATTATCAGGTAAGTTCATTCTTAAACTCTTGTCCATCACATTTTAGACAATAGAGACATGTGCACTCTTGTTTTGGTTAGAAATGGTGGAGACGATCAGAAGGACATGGGATTGGCGCAGGCTGGATTCGGACTGCAAAACTGACCCAATTTGTGCAGATCACCACAGCTTCATACGGACTCCAATTGGGACGTTCTAATACTTGTTGGAGAGCTAATGAAGTGTAATTTCAAAAGGATCCGACCCCACATGCAAATCACATCAGGCTCGCCCCGCAACAGTCAATTTCCTCTGGACTGTTTCTGCCCACAGGAGCTGCAACACCTAAATTTAGCACCTATTCTTAGTGCATGTTCAGTCAATAAGGGATCGCATGCAATCATGCAGTGGTCATTGTTTCTCTTCTTTTTTAGTGAGTCAAGAGCACCTCCATGCCCTGCTCTAGTCGCCCACTCCTTTGAACGGTCTAGATCGAGCTTCTTCTTGAGCCTCGTCACCTAGGAGTACCATCGGGTGTGTCCAAAATGATTTCTAAGGCTGTGGTACGTTCGGCGCAAACTGTGCACCTATCTTGCGTCAAGATTAGCACTATCTCTAAACGAAATGAATCAAGCATCCACTTGAACCTCGTCACCTAGGAGTACCATTAGGTGCGTCCAAAATGATTTTTGAGTATATGGTACGTTCAGCGCAAACCTTGCACCTATCTTGCGTTAAGATTAGCACTATATCAAATGAACTGAATCAAGCTTCCACTTGAGCTTCATCACCTAGGAGTACTATCGGGTGCGTCCAAAACGATTTCTGAGCCTACATTATTTTTAGCACAAACCTGCACCTATCTTGAACCGACACCAGCACTATCTCCAAATAGACCAAAAAGAGATTCCACATGACCCACGCCACCTTAGAGCTCCATCGAGTGCATCCAAAATGATTTCAGATGTTGCGGTACATTCAGCACAAACTATGCACCTATCCTACGTCAAGATTAGCACTATATTCAAATGGACTGAATCGAGCTTCCACTTGAGCGTCATCACCTAGGAGTACCATCGGATGCATCCATAATGATTTCTAAGCATGTGGTGCATTTGGTGCAAACCATGCACCTATCTTGCGTCAAGATTAGCAATATATCAAATGAACTGAGTCGAGCATCCACTTGAGTTTTGTCACCAAGGAGTACTATTGGGTGCGTCCAAAATGATTTTCGAGCCTACATTATATTTAGCACAAACTGTGCACCTATCTTGCACCGACACCAACACTATCTCCAAATGGACCAAAACGAGATTCCACATGAGCCACATCACCTTGGAGTTTCATCGGGTGCATCCAAAATGATTTCTAAGGCTGTGGTACGTTGGGCACAAACTGTGCACCTATCTTGCGTAAAGATTAGCACTATCTTCGAACGGACTAAATCGAGCTGCCACTTGAGCCTTGTCACCTAGGAGTACCATCGTGTGCATCCAAAACCATTTCTGTGCCTGTGGTACATTCGCCACAAACCATACACCTATCTTGCGCCAAGATTAGCGCTATGTCAAACGAACTAAGTCAAGCATCCATATGAGCTTCGTCACCTGGCAGTACTATAGGGTGCGTCAAAACGATTTCTGAGCCTACGGTATATTTAGTACAAACCGTGTGATGAGGACATCACCAGTTTCGAATTACTTACTTGGATCAAGGAAAGGTTTGATTGTATATGGAAACTATGGATGATTAATGAAGTTGATTAGGTACCATTTAAGCCATACTTGAGAGAAGAGGATGAGCTTGATTCGAGGATGACTCAAATGCAAGAATGGGAGGATGATGAGGACATCAGCACCATCAATACATCCACACCTACACAAGTACAAATTCGTGGTCCTATTGCTCGTGCCTGTGCATGCCATCACAATTATCTAGTAAGTTCATTCTTACACTCTTGTCCATCACATTTAGACAATGGAGACATGTGCACTCTTGTTTTGGTTAGAAATGGTGGAGACGATCAGAAGGACAGGGGATTGGCGCAGGCTGGATTCGGACTGCAAAACTGACCCAATTTGTGCGGATCACCACAGCTTCATACGGACTCCAATTGGGACGTTCTAATACTTGTTGGAGAGCTAATGAAGTGTACTTTCCAAAGGATCCGACCCCACATGCAAACCACATCAGGATCGCTCGCAACAGTCAATTTCCTCTGGACTGTTTCTGCCCACAGGAGCTGCAACACCTAATTTTAGCACCTATTCTTAGTGCATGTTCAGTCAATAAGGGATCTCATGCAATCATGCAGTGGTCATTGTTTCTCTTCTTTTTTAGTGAGTCAAGAGCACCTCCCGGCCCTGCTCGAGTCACCCACTCCTTTGAACGGTCTAGATCGAGCTTCTACTTGAGCCTCGTCACCTAGGAGTACCATCGGGTGTGTCCAAAATGATTTCTAAGGCTGTGGTACGTTCGGCGCAAACTGTGAACCTATCTTGCATTAAGATTAGCACTATCTCCAAACGAAATGAATCAAGCATCCACTTGAGCCTCGTCACCTAGGAGTACCATTAGGTGCGTCCAAAATGATTTTTGAGTCTATAGTACGTTCAGCGCAAACCTTGCACCTATCTTGCGTTAAGATTAGCACTATATCAAATGAACTGAATCAAGCTTCCACTTGAGCTTCGTCACCTAGGAGTACTATCGGGTGCGTCCAAAATGATTTCTGAGCCTACAGTATGTTTAGCACAAACCTGCACCTATCTTGAACCGACACAAGCACTATCTCCAAATGGACCAAAAAGAGATTCCACAAGACCCACGCCACCTTGGAGTTCTATCGAGTGCATCCAAAATGATTTCTGATGCTGCGGTACATTCGGCACAAACCGTGCACCTATCCTACGTCAAGATTAGTGCTATATTCAAATGGACTGAATCGGGCTTCCACTTGAGCATCGTCACCTAGGAGTACCATCGGATGCATCCAGAATGATTTTCTAAGCATGTGGTGCATTTGGTGCAAACCATGCACCTATCTTGCGTCAAGATTAGCAATATATCAAATGAACTGAGTCGAGCATCCACTTGAGTTTTGTCACCAAGGAGTACTATTGGGTGCGTCCAAAATGATTTTCGAGCCTACATTATGTTTAGCACAAACTGTGCACCTATCTTGCACCGACACCAACACTCTCCAAATGGACCAAAACGAGATTCCATATGAGCCACATCACCTTGGAGTTCCATCAGGTGCATCCAAAATGATTTCTGAGGCTGTGGTACATTGGGCACAAACTGTGCACCTATCTTACGTAAAGATTAGCACTATCTTCGAACGGACTGAATCAAGCTTCTACTTGAGCCTTGTCACCTAGGAGTACCATCGTGTGCATCCAAAACCATTTCTGTGCCTGTGGTACATTCGCCACAAACCATACACCTATCTTGCGCCAAGATTAGCGCTATGTCAAATGAACTGAGTCAAGCATCCACATGAACTTCGTCCCCTGGCAGTACTATCGGGTGCATCCAAAACGATTTCTGAGCCTTCGGTATGTTTAGCACAAACCGTGGACATCACCAGTTTCGAATTACTTACTTGGATCAAGGGAAGGTTTGATTGTATATGGAAAGTATGGATGATTAATGAAGTTGATTGGGGACCATTTAAGCCACACTTGAGAGAAGAGGATGAGATTGATTCGAGGACGACTCAAATGCAAAAATGGGAGGATGATGAGGACATCAGCACCATCAATACATCCACACCTACACAAGTACAAATTCGTGGTCCTATTGCTCATGCCTGTGCATGCCATCATAATTATCAGGTAAGTTCATTCTTAAACTCTTGTCCATCACATTTTAGACAATGGAGACATGTGCACTCTTGTTTTGGTTAGAAATGGTGGAGACGATCAGAAGGACAGGGGATTGGCGCAGGCTGGATTCGGACTGCAAAACTGACCCAATTTGTGCGGATCACCACAGCTTCATACGGACTCTAATTGAGACGTTCTAATACTTGTTGGAGAGCTAATGAAGTGTACTTTCCAAAGGATCTGACCCGACATGCAAATCACGTCAGGCTCGCCCGCAACAGTCAATTTCCTCTGGACTATTTCTGCCCACAGGAGCTGCAACACCTAATTTTAGCACCTATTCTTAGTGCATGTTCAGTCAATTAGGGATCTCATGCAATCATGCAGTGGTCATTGTTTCTCTTCTTTTTTAGTGAGTCAAGAGCACCTCCCGGCCCTGCTCTAGTCGCCCACTCCTTTGAACGGTCTAGATCGAGCTTCTACTTGAGCCTCGTCACCTAGGAGTACCATCGGGTGTTTCCAAAATGATTTCTAAGGCTGTGGTACGTTCGGCGCAAACTGTGCACCTACCTTGCGTCAAGATTAGTACTATCTCCAAACGAAATGAATCAAGCATCGACTTGAGCCTCGTCACCTAGGAGTACCATTAGGTGCGTCCAAAATGATTTTTGAGTCTATGGTACGTTCAGCGCAAACATTGCACCTATTTTGCGTTGAGATTAGCACTATATCAAATGAACTGAATCAAGCTTCCACTTGAGCTTCGTCACCTAGGAGTACTATCGGGTGCGTCCAAAACGATTTCTGAGCCTACAGTATGTTTAGCACAAACATGCACCTATCTTGAACCGACACCAGCACTATCTCCAAATGGACCAAAAAGAGATTTCACATGACCCACGCCACCTTAGAGTTCCATCGAGTGCATCCAAAATGATTTCAGATGCTGCGGTACATTCAGCACAAACCGTGCACCTATCCTACGTCAAGATTAGAGCTATATTCAAATGGACTGAATCGCACTTCCACTTGAGCGTCGTCACCTAGGAGTACCATCGGATGCATCCAGAATGATTTCTAAGCATGTGGTGCATTTGGTGCAAACCATGCACCTATCTTGCGTCAAGATTAGCAATATATCAAATGAACTGAGTCGAGCATGCACTTGAGTTTTGTCACCAAGGAGTACTATCGGGTGTGTCCAAAATGATTTTCGAGCCTACATTATGTTTAGCACAAACTGTGCACCTATCTTACACCGACACCAACACTATCTCCAAATGGACCAAAACGAGATTCCACATGAGCCACATCACCTTGGAGTTCCATCGGGTGCATCCAAAATGATTTCTAAGGCTGTGGTACGTTGGGCACAAACTGTGCACCTATCTTGCGTAAAGATTAGCACTATCTTCGAACGGACTAAATCGAGCTGCCACTTGAGCCTTGTCACCTAGGAGTACCATCGTGTGCATCCAAAACCATTTCTGTGCCTGTGGTACATTCGCCGCAAACCATACACCTATCTTGCGCCAAGATTAGCGCTATGTCAAACGAACTAAGTCAAGCATCCACATGAGCTTCGTCACCTGGCAGTACTATAGGGTGCGTCCAAAACGATTTCTGAGCCTACGGTATGTTTAGCACAAACCGTGTGATGAGGACATCGCCAGTTTCGAATTACTTACTTGGATCAAGGTAAGGTTTGATTGTATGTGGAAACTATGGATGGTTAATGAAGTTGATTAGGGACCATTTAAGCCATACTTGAGAGAAGAGGATGAGCTTGATTCGAGGTCGACTCAAATGCAAGAATGGGAGGATGATGAGGACATTAGCACCATCAATACATCCACACCTACACAAGTACAAATTCGTGGTCCTATTGCTCGTGCCTGTGCATGCCATCACAATTATCAGGTAAGTTCATTCTTAAACTCGTGTCCATCACATTTTAGACAATGGAGACATGTGCACTCTTGTTTTGGTTAGAAATGGTGGAGACGATCAGAAGGACTGGGGATTGGCGCAGGCTGGATTCGGACTGCAAAACTGACCCAATTTGTGCGGATCACCACAGCTTCATACGGACTCCAATTGGGACGTTCTAATACTTGTTGGAGAGCTAATGAAGTGTAATTTCAAAAGGATCCGACCCCACATGCAAATCACATCAGGCTCGCCCGCAACAGTCAATTTCCTCTGGACTGTTTCTGCCCACAGGAGCTGCAACACCTAAATTTAGCACCTATTCTTAGTGCATGTTTAGTCAATAAGGGATCTCATGCAATCATGCAGTGGTCATTGTTTCTCTTCTTTTTTAGTGAGTCAAGAGCACCTCCATGCCCTGCTCTAGTCGCCCACTCCTTTGAACGGTCTAGATCGAGCATCTACTTGAGCCTCGTTACCTAGGAGTACCATCGGGTGTGTCCAAAATGATTTCTAAGGCTGTGGTACGTTCGGCGCAAACTGTGCACCTATCTTGCGTCAAGATTAGTTGATGAGGACATCAACACCGATCATACATCCACGCCGTCCACGCCGACAACTGCTGGTCCTATTACTCGTGCTCGTGCTCAAAAAGTTAATCATCAAGTGAGTTCCTTCTTGAGCTCTTGTCCATCCTGTTTAGATCTTGGAGACACGTGCACTCTTGTTTTGATTAGGAATCAAGGAGAAGACCGAAAGGGAAAAGGACTCGCGTAGGCTGGATTCGGACTGCAGCACACCTCCAACTTATGACGGTCGCCACGGTTACATACGGAGTCGGATTGGGGTGATTCTGGACTTGTTGGAAAGCTAATAAAGTCTACTTTCATATGGATCTGACATTGTACTCATACCTGCTCAGAAGAGGCGTCAACAGTCCAAAAATCACCGAGAGGTCTATTCTGTCCAGGGTGCTGTGTCACCTTAAGTTAGCCCAATGGGCTTGTATCGTTTAGAGTCCAGTAGGGACGCGTCCTAGGGTTGGAGCACGACCCAAACTCTCTTGTGGTCGTCCTTCACACGTTATATACCCCTTAGCCGCCACCAGGAACACTCGGGTTTTGTTTAGATCAAGTTTAGCCATCGCTACTTGCTTGTAGGCGCTCGTGCTGATCCAGTCGCCCGTCTCCTAGTCTTCGGAACCCCACTCATAATAAGATTCAGTGTGAAACCTTCAATTTTATCTTGCAATTTCAGTGCTTGTTTCCTCGTTCTTGCTAGTTCTTCGATTGCTTGCAGGACGGGAGCCCTAGGGGCTGGTTGTCATACTCCACAAGATCGTGACGGCCTTGGGAAGTGGTGTATCGGTCGCTAAGGCGCAGTCTTGGAAGGCTGTAGTCGGGCCGTGAACGTCATCTCCCTCCACCAATCGAGTTATCTCACGCTTCTCATCGAAAGATCGACCACAAACCCTTGCGGGTTCATATCAGTTGGTATCAGAGCAAGGTTTATCGGTGAGAGACTTCCAATCCTTCACTGTTTTATTTTTTTCCTATAGTCCAGAAAAGCCAAAAAAAATAGTAGATTAGTTTCCTGCAATCCTATAGACCTTTGAGCCGTGGCTAGTGCTACCTAGTTAGGGCTTGTTGAATATTCGGTTGCATCGGGTGTGTCGGATTGCTGGTCTTAGTTTATTCCCTTAGAGTTTCGAGTTCTTGTCACTTTCCTATCACAACACGCGCTATCATATAGTCTCTCTGTTGGCCGAATCCAAGTAGGTTTTCCAAGTTTGAGTCGGATCAAGGAATCGGTTATTTCTCGCTGTTGGCCAAGTCTGAGTAGAATTGGAAGTTCCAATCGGACGAGGAATCAGTTCACCCTGTGCTACAAATATCAAACTAACCACGCAACAAGTATTCATATCTAAACGAGTGGCTTACTCTAGAGAGAGAGAGAGTGTGTGTGTGTGTGTGTGCTGAGTTACTCTTTGGGAGTGTTTTTGTTCATATAATCAGTTTTGAGCGCCCCCTGAAAAAAAAAGAGAAAGAAGCAAAAGAAAAGAAGAGAAAGGGGCTGATCTTAGAGATTTTTTTTGTTCACTTTGGGTGGTGTGTTGTGCTCTCCTTGTGTCCAGGCTCGCGTCTCTAGCACGGTCTAGACTAGGACCAGCACAGTACCGCCGGTTGAACGATTATTCAGCTTGCTTTTTGTAACTAACGTGGTGCTAGTTCGCTCCTTGTTTCAGCCCACCTATAGCTCCACATATTCTACAGCTTGACAGGTCTTATGCTACGGCACCGATACACTTCATCCATTGCTGCAGACTTGTTGGTACACGACCCCTCCTGTCGAGCAAGGTAAGAACTGGTAAGAACTTGTGTAGCAGGTGGAGAGTGAGCGACTTGCTGTAGCTACATCCTAGTAGTTGTAGGGCTTTTATTTCTTCACTTGTCTTCTTGTTGTCTTTGTCTTTGTCTTTGAACCATGCCAGGGTCCGACGAAGATAACCAAATTCCACATTCGCCTCGCACAAAGGGCGTCATACAACATTTTGAAAGGAAAGTGAAGTTGCACACGGAGGGACTTGATAATGACTTGCAGGTGACAAATGACAAACTTGGGCAGTTGGAGGCTACGCAGATTGCCACAAACAACAAGCTTGCAGGTTTGGAGAAGTCCATTGCTAGTGTGGATAAAAGCCTTGCTGCTCTGCTGAGGCGTTTTGATGACCTCCACAACAATGATAAAGACCAGCATGATGAAGAAAAGGAGGAAGATCGAGAGGATGGTAGTTATGATGAAGAATACACAGGTGATACTGAACATGATGATCGAGACACTCGTGATCGACGTCGCCTACGTCACAACCGTAGAGGTATGGGTGGCCGCCGCCGACGCGAGGTACATAATAATGATGATGCTTTCAGTAAGATTAAATTTAAAATACCTCCTTTTGATGGTAAATATGACCCTGATGCATACATTACTTGGGAGATTGCTGTTGATCAAAAGTTTGCATGCCATGAATTTCCTGAGAACACACGTGTTAGGGCTGCTACTAGTGAGTTCACAGATTTTGCTTCTATTTGGTGGATCGAATATGGCAAGAAAAATCCTAATAACATACCTAAAACTTGGGATGCGCTGAAACGAGCCATGAGAGCTAGATTTGTTCCATCTTACTATGCCCGTGATATGATAAATAAGTTGCAGCAATTGAGACAAGGTTCTAAAAGTGTAGAAGAATACTATCAGGAATTACAAATGGGTATGTTGCGTTGTAAATTAGAGGAGAATGAGGAACCTGCTATGGCTAGATTTTTAGGTGGGTTAAATCGGGAAATTCAGGATATCCTCGCTTACAAAGAATACAATAACGTAACCAAACTGTTTCATCTTGCTTGTAAAGCTGAACGGGAAGTACAGGGACGACGTGCTAGCGCAAGGACTAATGTTTCTGTAGGGAAAGCTAGTTCATGGCAGCAGCGCACGACTACAACTCCGTCTACATGTACTCCTACGCCATCATCTAGTGACAAGACTCGAGCTGCCCCCACCAATTCAGTCACGAAGACAGCACAAAAGCCGGCTGCAAGTACGTCATCCGTGGCATCGACCGGTAGAACAAGCAACATACAATGTCATCGGTGCAAGGGATATGGCCATATGATGCGTGACTGCCCAAACAAGCGTGTTATGATTGTCAAAGATGATGGTGAGTGTTCATCTGCTAGTGATTTTGATGAAGATACACTTGCATTGCTTGCAGCTGACTATGCAGGTAGTGAGGAACACATAGAAGAACACATTAATGCAGGTGACGCGGAGCACTATGAGAGCTTGATTGTACAGCGAGTGCTTAGTGTACAAATGGAGAAGGTAGAGCAAAATCAGCGACACACTTTATTCCAAACAAAGTGTGTCATCAAGGAGCGTTCGTGCCGCATGATCATTGATGGAGGTAGCTGCAACAACTTGGCAAGTAGCGACATGGTACAGAAGCTCGCCCTCACCACCAAACCACACCCCCATCCCTACTACATCCAATGGCTGAACAACAGTGGTAAGGCAAAGGTAACGAGAATTGTGCGAATTGATTTTGCCATCGGATCATACAAAGATATTGTTGAATGTGATGTTGTGCCTATGCAAGCTTGTAATCTTCTGCTAGGTAGACCATGGCAATTTGATAGAGATTCGATGCATCATGGTAGATCAAATCAATATTCGTTTCTATACCATGATCGAAAAATTGTGTTGCATCCTATGTCTCCTGAAGCTATTATGCAATCTGATGTTACTAAGGCTGCAAAAGCAAAGAGCGAGAGCAATAAAAATGACAAATCTGTTGTTGATGACAAAGATGAGATAAAATTGAAAGGACGTTGTATGCTTGCTACAAAATCTGATATTAATGAGTTCAATGCATCCACCTCTGTTGCTTATGCTTTGGTATGCAAGGATGCTTTGATTTCATTTGAGGATATGCAACGTTCTTTGCCCCCTGTTGCTGCTAACATTTTGCAGGAGTATTCTGATGTGTTCCCCATTGAGATACCAGCGGGGTTGCCACCAATACGTGGGATTGAGCACCAAATTGATCTTATCCCTGGAGCATCTTTGCCAAACCGTGCCCCATACAGGACCAATCCGGAAGAAGCGAAGGAAATTCAGCGACAAGTGCAAGAACTACTAGACAAAGGTTATGTGCGTCAGTCTCTTAGTCCTTGTGCTGTTCCAGTGATTTTAGTGCCTAAGAAAGATGGAACATGGCGCATGTGTGTTGATTGTAGGGCTATTAATAATATCACCATTCGATATCGACACCCTATTCCACGATTAGATGATATGCTTGATGAATTGAGTGGTGCTGTTGTGTTTTCAAAGGCTGATTTGCGTAGTGGGTACCACCAGATTCGTATGAAATTGGGGGATGAATGGAAAACTGCTTTCAAAACTAAGTTCGGTTTATATGAGTGGTTAGTCATGCCTTTTGGGTTAACTAATGCACCTAGTACTTTCATGAGATTAATGAACGAGGTTTTGCGTGCTTTCATTGGGAAATTTGTTGTTGTCTACTTTGATGATATACTGATTTATAGCAAATCCATGGATGAACACCTTGATCACTTATGTGCTGTTTTCAATGCTCTACGTGATGCACGTTTGTTTGGTAACCTTGAGAAGTGCACTTTCTGCACCAATCGAGTATCGTTTCTTGGCTATGTTGTCACTCCACAGGGAATTGAGGTTGATAAAGCCAAGGTGGAAGCTATACAAGGATGGCCTGTACCCATGACGGTCACACAAGTGCGGAGTTTCCTAGGACTTGCTGGTTTCTATCGCCGTTTCGTGAAGGACTTCAGCACCATTGCTGCACCATTGAATGAGCTTACAAAGAAGGGAGTGCCCTTTTCTTGGGGCAAAGCACAAGAGCACGCCTTCCATGTGCTCAAAGATAAGTTAACACATGCACCTCTACTCCAACTCCCTGATTTTAATAAGACTTTCGAGCTTGAATGTGATGCGAGTGGAATTGGATTGGGTGGTGTTTTGTTGCAAGAAGGCAAACCTGTTGCATACTTTAGTGAGAAATTGAGCGGGCCTATTCTTAATTATTCTACATATGATAAGGAATTATATGCTCTAGTGCGGACATTAGAAACATGGCAGCATTATTTGTGGCCCAAAGAATTTGTTATACATTCTGATCATGAATCTTTGAAGCATATTCGTAGTCAAGGAAAACTGAATCGTAGACATGCAAAATGGGTTGAATTTATTGAATCTTTTCCTTATGTTATCAAACACAAGAAAGGGAAAGATAATATCATTGCAGATGCATTGTCTAGGAGATATACTTTGCTGAATCAACTTGATTACAAGATCTTTGGGTTAGAAACAATTAAAGACCGATATGCTCATGATGCTGATTTTAAAGAAGTGCTACTGCATTGTAAAGATGGGAAAACGTGGAACAAATTCATCGTCAATGATGGGTTTGTGTTTAGAGCTAACAAGCTATGCATTCCAGCTAGCTCCGTTCGCCTGTTGTTGCTGCAGGAAGCGCATGGAGGTGGCTTGATGGGGCATTTTGGAGCGAAGAAGACGGAGGACATTCTTGCTGGTCATTTCTTTTGGCCAAAGATGCGACGAGACGTGGAGAGATTTGTTGCTCGCTGCACAACATGTCAAAAGGCTAAGTCCCGGTTGAATCCACATGGTTTGTATATGCCTCTTCCTGTTCCTAGTGCTCCTTGGGAGGATATTTCTATGGATTTTGTGTTGGGATTGCCACGAACTAGGAAAGGGCGAGATAGTGTTTTTGTGGTTGTGGATCGATTCTCTAAAATGGCACATTTCATACCATGTCATAAAACTGATGATGCTACAAATATTGCTGATTTATTCTTTCGAGAAGTTGTTCGCTTGCATGGTGTGCCAAATACAATTGTTTCTGATCGTGATGCTAAATTTCTTAGCCATTTTTGGAGAACTTTATGGGCTAAATTGGGGACTAAGCTTTTATTTTCCACCACTTGTCACCCCCAAACTGATGGTCAAACTGAAGTTGTGAATAGAACTTTGTCTACTATGTTAAGGACTATTTTAAAGAAGAATATTAAGATGTGGGAAGATTGTTTGCCTCATATTGAGTTTTCTTATAATCGTCCGCTGCATTCTACTACGGAGATGTGTCCCTTTGAGATTGTTTATGGCTTGTTACCACGTGCTCCTATTGATTTAATGCCATTGCCAAGTTCTGAAAAGTTGAATTTTGATGCTAAGCAACGTGCTGAATTGATGCTAAAACTACATAAAACCACTAAAGAAAACATAGAGCGCATGAATGCTAAGTACAAATTTGCTGGAGATAAAGGTAGAAGGGAATTGATTCTTGAACCTGGAGATTTGGTTTGGTTGCATTTGCGAAAGGATAGGTTTCCTGAATTAAGAAAATCTAAATTGATGCCTAGAGCGGATGGTCCTTTTAAAGTGATGCAACGAATAAATGAGAATGCATATAAGCTTGATCTTCCTACAGATTTTGGGGTTAGTCCCACATTTAACATTGCAGATTTGAAGCCTTATTTGGGTGAGGAAGATGAGCTTGAGTCGAGGACGACTCAAATTCAAGAAAGGGAGGATGATGAGGACATCAACACCGATCATACATCCACGCCGTCCACGCCGACAACTGCTGGTCCTATTACTCATGCTCGTGCTCGAAAAGTTAATCATCAAGTGAGTTCCTTCTTGAGCTCTTGTCCATCCTGTTTAGATCTTGGAGACACGTGCACTCTTGTTTTGATTAGGAATCAAGGAGAAGACCGAAAGGGAAAAGGACTCGCGTAGGCTGGATTCGGACTGCAGCACACCTCCAACTTGTGACGGTCGCCACGGTTACATACGGAGTCGGATTGGGGTGATTCTGGACTTGTTGGAAAGCTAATAAAGTCTACTTTCATATGGATCTAACATTGTACTCATACCTGCTCAGAAGAGGCGTCAACAGTCCAAAAATCACCGAGAGGTCTATTCTGTCCAGGGTGCTGCGTCACCTTAAGTTAGCCCAATGGGCTTGTATCGTTTAGAGTCCAGTAGGGACGCGTCCTAGGGTTGGAGCACGACCCAAACTCTCTTGTGGTCGTCCTTCACACGTTATATACCCCTTAGCCGCCACCAGGAACACTCGGGTTTTGTTTAGATCAAGTTTAGCCATCGCTACTTGCTTGTAGGCGCGCGTGCTGATCCAGTCGCCCGTCTCCTAGTCTTCGGAACCCCACTCATAATAAGATTCAGTGTGAAACCTTCAATTTTATCTTGCAATTTCAATGCTTGTTTCCTCGTTCTTGCTAGTTCTTCGATTGCTTGCAGGACGGGAGCCCTAGGGGCTGGTTGTCATACTCCACAAGATCGTGACGGCCTTGGGAAGTGGTGTATCGGTCGCTAAGGCGCAGTCTTGGAAGGCTGTAGTCGGGCCGTGAACGTCATCTCCCTCCACCAATCGAGTTATCTCACGCTTCTCATCGAAAGATCGACCACAAACCCTTGCGGGTTCATATCATTAGTACTATCTCCAAACGAAATGAATCAAGCATCCACTTGAGCCTCGTCACCTAGGAGTACCATTAGGTGCGTCCAAAATGATTTTTGAGTCTATGGTACGTTCAGCGCAAACCTTGCACCTATCTTGCGTTAAGATTAGCACTATATCAAATGAACTGAATCAAGCTTCCACTTGAGCTTCGTCACCTAGGAGTACTATCAGGTGCGTCCAAAACGATTTCTGAGCCTACATTATGTTTAGCACAAACCTGCACCTATCTTGAACCGACACCAGCACTATCTCCAAATGGACCAAAAAGAGATTCCACATGACCCACGCCACCTTAGAGCTCCATCGAGTGCATCCAAAATGATTTTAGATGCTGCAGTTCATTCAACACAAACCGTGCACCTATCCTACGTCAAGATTAGCGCTATATTCAAATGGACTGAATCGGGCTTCCACTTGAGCGTCATCACCTAGGAGTACCATCGGATGCATCCATAATGATTTCTAAGCATGTGGTGCATTTGGTGCAAACCATGCACCTATCTTGCGTCAAGATTAGCAATATATCAAATGAACTGAGTCGAGCATCCACTTGAGTTTTGTCACCAAGGAGTACTATCGGGTGCGTCCAAAATAATTTTCGAGCCTACATTATGTTTAGCACAAACTATGCACCTATCTTGCACCGACACCAACACTATCTCCAAATGGACAAAAACGAGATTCCACATGAGCCACATCACCTTGGAGTTCCATCGGGTGCATCCAAAATGATTTCTAAGGCTATGGTACGTTGGGCACAAACTGTGCACCTATCTTGCGTAAAGATTAGCACTATCTTCGAACGGACTAAATCGAGCTACCACTTGAGCCTTGTCACTTAGGAGTACCATCGTGTGCATCCAAAACCATTTCTGTGCCTGTGGTACATTCGCCGCAAACCATACACCTATCTTGCGCCAAGATTAACGCTATGTCAAACAAACTAAGTCAAGCATCCATATGAGCTTCGTCACCTGGCAGTACTATAGGGTGCGTCTAAAACGATTTCTGAGCCTACGGTATATTTAGTACAAACCGTGTGATGAGGACATCACCAGTTTCGAATTACTTACTTGGATCAAGAGAAGGTTTGATTGTATATGGAAACTATGGATGATTAATGAAGTTGATTAGGGACCATTTAAGCCATACTTGAGAGAAGAGGATGAGCTTGATTCGAGGACGACTCAAATGCAAGAATGGGAGGATGATGAGGACATCAGCACCATCAATACATCCACACCTACACAAGTACAAATTCGTGGTCCTATTGCTCGTGCCTGTGCATGCCATCACAATTATCTAGTAAGTTCATTCTTAAACTCTTGTCCATCACATTTAGACAATGGAGACATGTGCACAATTGTTTTGGTTAGAAATGGTGGAGACGATCAGAAGGACAGGGGATTGGCGCAGGCTGGATTCGGACTGCAAAATTGACCCAATTTGTGCGGATCACCACAGCTTCATACGGACTACAATTGGGACGTTCTAATACTTGTTGGAGAGCTAATGAAGTGTACTTTCCAAAGGATCCGACCCCACATGCAAACCACATCAGGCTCGCCCGCAACAGTCAATTTCCTCTAGACTGTTTCTGCCCACAGGAGCTGCAACACCTAATTTTAGCACCTATTCTTAGTGCATGTTCAGTCAATAAGGGATCTCATGCAATCATGCAGTGGTCATTGTTTCTCTTCTTTTTTAGTGAGTCAAGAGCACCTCCCGGCCCTGCTCTAGTCGCCCACTCCTTTGAACGGTCTAGATCGAGCTTCTACTTGAGCCTCGTCACCTAGGAGTACCATCGGGTGTGTCCAAAATGATTTCTAAGGCTGTGGTACGTTCGGCGCAAACTGTGCACCTATCTTGCGTCAAGATTAGCACTATCTCCAAACGAAATGAATCAAGCATCCACTTGAGCCTCGTCACCTAGGAGTACCATTAGGTGCGTCCAAAATGATTTTTGAGTCTATGGTACGTTCAGCGCAAACCTTGCACCTATCTTGCGTTAAGATTAGCACTATATCAAATGAACTGAATCAAGCTTCCACTTGAGCTTCGTCACCTAGGAGTACTATCGGGTGCGTCCAAAATGATTTCTGAGCCTACATTATGTTTAGCACAAACCTGCACCTATCTTGAACCGACACCAGCACTATCTCCAAATGGACCAAAAAGAGATTCCACATGACCCACGCCACCTTAGAGCTCCATCGAGTGTATCCAAAATGATTTCAGATGCTGCGGTACATTCAGCACAAACTGTGCACCTATCCTACGTCAAGATTAGCGCTATATTCAAATGGACTGAATCGGGCTTCCACTTGAGCGTCGTCACCTAGGAGTACCATCGGATGCATCCAGAATGATTTCTAAGCATGTGGTGCATTTGGTGCAAACCATGCACCTATCTTGCGTCAAGATTAGCAATATATCAAATGAACTGAGTCGAGCATCCACTTGAGTTTTGTCACCAAGGAGTACTATCGGGTGCGTCCAAAATGATTTTCGAGCCTACATTATGTTTAGCACAAACTGTGCACCTATCTTGCACCGACACCAACACTATCTCCAAATGGACCAAAACAAGATTCCACATGAGCCACATCACCTTGGAGTTCCATCGGGTGCATCCAAAATGATTTCTAAGGCTGTGGTACGTTGGGCACAAACTGTGCACCTATCTTGCGTAAAGATTAGCACTATCTTCGAACGGACTAAATCGAGCTGCCACTTGAGCCTTGTCACCTAGGAGTACCATCGTGTGCATCCAAAATGATTTCTGTGCCTGTGGTACATTCGCCGCAAACCATACACCTATCTTGCGCAAGATTAGCGCTATGTCAAACGAACTAAGTCAAGCATCCATATGAGCTTCGTCACCTGGCAGTACTATAGGGTGCGTCTAAAACGATTTCTGAGCCTACGGTATATTTAGTACAAACCGTGTGATGAGGACATCACCAGTTTCAAATTACTTACTTGGATCAAGGGAAGGTTTGATTGTATATGGAAACTATGGATGATTAATGAAGTTGATTAGGGACCATTTAAGCCATACTTGAGAGAAGAGGATGAGCTTGATTCGAGGACGACTCAAATGCAAGAATGGGAGGATGATGAGGACATCAGCACCATCAATACATCCACACCTACACAAGTACAAATTCGTGGACCTATTGCTCGTGCCTGTGCATGCCATCACAATTATCTAGTAAGTTCATTCTTAAACTCTTGTCCATCACATTTAGACAATGGAGACATGTGCACTCTTGTTTTGGTTAGAAATGGTGGAGACGATCAGAAGGACAGGGGATTGGCGCAGGCTGGATTCGGACTGCAAAACTGACCCAATTTGTGCGGATCACCACAGCTTCATACGGACTCCAATTGGGACGTTCTAATACTTGTTGGAGAGCTAATGAAGTGTACTTTCCAAAGGATCCGACCCCACATGCAAACCACATCAGGCTCGCCCGCAACAGTCAATTTCCTCTAGACTGTTTCTGCCTACAGGAGCTGCAACACCTAATTTTAGCACCTATTCTTAGTGCATGTTCAGTCAATAAGGGATCTCATGCAATCATGCAGTGGTCATTATTTCTCTTCTTTTTTAGTGAGTCAAGAGCACCTCCCGGCCTTGCTCTAGTTGCCCACTCCTTTGAACGGTCTAGATCGAGCTTCTACTTGAGCCTCGTCACCTAGGAGTACCATCGGGTGTGTCCAAAATAATTTCTAAGGCTGTGGTACGTTCGGCGCAAACTGTGCACCTATCTTGCGTCAAGATTAGCACTATCTCCAAACGAAATGAATCAAGCATCCACTTGAGCCTCGTCACCTAGGAGTACCATTAGGTGCGTCCAAAATGATTTTTGAGTCTATGGTACGTTCAGCGCAAACCTTGCACCTATCTTGCGTTAAGATTAGCACTATATCAAATGAACTGAATCAAGCTTCCACTTGAGCTTCGTCACCTAGGAGTACTATCGGGTGCGTCCAAAACGATTTCTGAGCCTACAGTATGTTTAGCACAAACCTGCACCTATCTTGAACCGACACCAGCACTATCTCCAAATGGACCAAAAAGAGATTCTACATGACCCACGCCACCTTAGAGTTCCATCGAGTGCATCCAAAATGATTTCAGATGCTACGGTACATTCAGCACAAACCGTGCACCTATCCTACGTCAAGATTAGCGCTATATTCAAATGGACTGAATCGGGCTTCCACTTGAGCGTCGTCACCTAGGAGTACCATCGGATGCATCCAGAATGATTTCTAAGCATGTGGTGCATTTGGTGCAAACCATGCACCTATCTTGCGTCAAGATTAGCAATATATCAAATGAACTGAGTCAAGCATCCACTTGAGTTTTGTCACCAAGGAGTACTATCGGGTGCGTCCAAAATGATTTTCGAGCCTACATTATGTTTAGCACAAACTGTGCACATATCTTGCACCGACACCAACACTATCTCCAAATGGACCAAAACGAGATTCCACATGAGCCACATCACCTTGGAGTTCCATCAGGTGCATCCAAAAGGATTTCTAAGGCTGTGGTACGTTGGGCACAAACTGTGCACCTATCTTGCGTAAAGGTTAGCACTATCTTCGAACGGACTAAATCGAGCTGCCACTTGAGCCTTGTCACCTAGGAGTACCATCGTGTGCATCCAAAACGATTTCTGTGCCTGTGGTACATTCGCCGCAAACCATACACCTATCTTGCGCCAAGATTAGCACTATGTCAAACGAACTAAGTCAAGCATCCACATGAGCTTCGTCACCTGGCAGTACTATAGGATGCATCCAAAACAATTTCTGAGCCTACGGTATGTTTAGCACAAACCGTGTGATGAGGACATCACCAGTTTCGAATTACTTACTTGGATCAAGGGAAGGTTTGATTGTATATGGAAACTATGGATGATTAATGAAGTTGATTAGGGACCATTTAAGCCATACTTGAGAGAAGAGGATGAGCTTGATTCGAGGACGACTCAAATGCAAGAATGGGAGGATGATGAGGACATCAGCACCATCAATACATCCACACCTACACAAGTACAAATTCGTGGTCCTATTGCTCATGCCTATGCATGTCATCACAATTATCTAGTAAGTTCATTCTTAAACTCTTGTCCATCACATTTAGACAATGGAGACATGTGCACTCTTGTTTTGGTTAGAAATGGTGGAGACGATCAGAAGGACAGGGGATTGGCGTAGGCTGGATTCGGACTGCAAAACTGACCCAATTTGTGCGGATCACCACAGCTTCATACGGACTCCCATTGGGACGTTCTAATACTTGTTGGAGAGCTAATGAAGTGTACTTTCCAAAGGATCCGACCCCACATGCAAACCACATCAGGCTCGCCCGCAACAGTCAATTTCCTCTAGACTGTTTCTGCCCACAGGAGCTGCAACACCTAATTTTAGCACCTATTCTTAGTGCATGTTCAGTCAATAAGGGATCTCATGCAATCATGCAGTGGTCATTGTTTCTCTTCTTTTTTAGTGTGTCAAGAGCACCTCCCGGCCCTGCTCTAGTCGCCCACTCCTTTGAACAGTCTAGATCGAGCTTCTACTTGAGCCTCGTCACCTAGGAGTACCATCGGGTATGTCCAAAATGATTTCTAAGGTTATGGTACGTTCGGCGCAAACCGTGCACCTATCTTGCGTCAAGATTAGCACTATCTCCAAACGAAATGAATCAAGCATCCACTTGAGCCTCGTCACCTAGAAGTACCATTAGGTGCGTCCAAAATGATTTTTGAGCCTATGGTACATTCAGCGCAAACCTTGCACCTATCTTGCGTTAAGATTAGCACTATATTAAATGAACTGAATCAAGCTTCCACTTGAGCTTCGTCACCTAGGAGTACTATCGGGTGCGTCCAAAATGATTTCTGAGCCTACATTATGTTTAGCACAAACCTGCACCTATCTTGAACCGACACCAACACTATCTCCAAATAGACCAAAAAGAGATTCCACATGACCCATGTCACCTTGGAGTTCCATCGAGTGCATCCAAAGTGATTTTTGATGTTGCGGTACGTTCAGCATAAACCGTGCACCTATCCTATGTCAAGATTAGCGCTATATTCAAACGGACTGAATCGGGCTTCCACTTGAGCGTCGTCACCTAGGAGTACCATCGGATGCATCCAAAACGATTTCTAAGCATGTGGTGCATTTGGTGCAAACCATGCACCTATCTTGCGTCAAGATTAGCAATATATCAAATGAACTGAGTCGAGCATCCACTTGAGTTTTGTCACCAAGGGGTACTATCGGGTGCGTTCAAAATGATTTTCGAGCCTACATTATGTTTAGCACAAACTGTGCAGCTACCTTGCACCAACACCAACACTATCTCCAAATGGACCAAAACGAGATTCCACATGAGCCACATCAACTTGGAGTTCCATTGGGTGTATCCAAAATGATTTCTAAGGCTATGGTACGTTGGGCACAAACTGTGCACCTATCTTTCGTAAAGATTAGCACTATCTTCGAATGGACTGTGATACATCCGGCCCAGGTGGGGTTGACCGAGACCCAATAAATTAAGATTGTCCGGACCCCAACAGTTCTTATGCACACCCACTCGGGGAAAGACCCAATGTCCCTAAAAGACTAGTCTGATAGGGGAAGGGTGGCTCTCTCTTTTAAGGTGGCTTCCTCCTCCCAAGCTAAGTAAGGTGGGATTATTTAGAGGCTCACACAGTCGCCGCCCGACTACAACTAGGCCACTTGGCATTTTTTTGTTGCGTCTTTGCCAGCGGGTAATAGTGGAGGATATCCTCATCATTCCTACCCCCTTAAACAAGGGCCCAGCTCCGATACCAAATGATACATCCGGCCTAGGTGGGGTTGGCCGAGACCCAATAAATTAAGATTGTCCGAACCCCAACAGTTCTTATGCACACCCACTCGGGGAAAGACCCAATGTCCCTAAAAGACTAGCCTGATAGGGGAAGGGTGGCTCTCTCTTTTAAGGTGGCTTCCTCCTCCCAAGCTAAGTAAGGTGGGATTATTTAGAGGCTCACACGGTCGCCGCCCGACTACAACTAGGCCACTTGGCATTTTTTTGTTGTGTCTTTGCCAGCGGGTAATAGTGGAGGATATATGAACCCGCTAGGGTGAATCCTGATCTTTCGATGAGAGAAGGTGGATAACTCGATTTGGGGATGGAGATGATGTTCATGGCCCGACTACAGTCTTCTAAGCTGCGCCTTAGCAACCGATACACCACCTCCAACAGCCGTCGTGATCTTGTGGAGCACGATCAACCAAACCACTAGGGTAATTCCTGCAAGCAATTGAGGAACCAGCAAGAACAAGTAGAACAAGCAACTCAATTGCAAATATGGAGATGAAAAACCAATCTGAACTCACAAAGTTGGGGTTCTGAATCAAGTAGAACGGATGGTCTAGTCAACACACGCGTCTACAAGGAAGTAGCAATGGCTAAACTTTCAACAAAACAAAACCCAATCTGTTGTGGCGGCTCTAATCCTTATTAATACCTAGGGGAACGACCAGGGGGGTGTTGGGGTCATTTTCCAACCCTAGGACACGTCCTTAATGGACCCAAATTGATACATGGACCATCGGCCCAAAATAGGGTGACGCAGCACCAAAGGCAGAAAAGGTCCCGGCGTTGAAACGACGATTGCGGAAGCGTCGGATAAGATATAGCCATGAGTCCAGATCCATTGGAAAATAGACTTGATAAGCTTTCCAAAAAGTGCTAGAACGTCCCAATCGGAGTCCGTATGAAGTCGTGGTGACCGTCGCAATTTGGGACTATTTTGCAGTCCGAATTCAACTTCCAAAACGTGTTGGACTTGGACTCTTTCTGTCCTTTGGAACCAAAGTGACATGGTGGCCTAGCGGAGGATGTTAGGAATACTTGGATTTGGTCCCCAATCAACTTCATTAACCTTCCATGCTTTCCATATGCAATCAAACCTTCCCTTGATCTATGTAAGTAATTCTGAAAATGAGAATGAACACACATCAGGGTGCAGCATCAATTCATCAAATGCATCAATGATAAGCCTCATATAGAATGGTTTCACCTTTGGTATAGAAGTGGTTGGCATGGTCATATTTGAGCCAATGATGTCCTCATCATTCTCCCCTTCTTGACAGCAAACCGTCCTCGGTTTGATCTTTGTTGGAGTATGTGTTGTAGGTAAAAGTGAACCGTGCTCGCCTTCTTGATATTTATCCTGTTGCATATGGGGAAAACTAGAAAAACTTTGCAACACATCATTAGTGTTAGTGCAGCCCTCAGTTTGATCATGGTATTGTGGCCCAAAAGGATATTTCAGATTAGAACAAATATAAACTTTATGCACCAAATATTCTCCTTTGCTGTCATATTTGCCAATTGCATGAAGCGAACAATGATTAAAACTCGCCAAACTAGAATCAAATTTAAGTTTCTCTTTTAGACAATTTAGATTACACATAATATCAAATTCAATATAACCCAAAGTATTTAAAGAGGACAGTAAATTCAGTTCATCTTGTGCACATGTAATAGGATGAAAAAGCTTATCTTCAGCACATTTGTATGGTTCCAAACCAAAAGTATCACACTAATTCGCTACTTGTGGCATAGGAGTAAAAGAATCATCAGCACACAACTCCTCTTTATCACAAGGAACAGCGAGTAATTCATTTTGTGACAAAGGAAAATCAGGAGTGGGTTCCACTATTTGTTGCTCTTCATTAGCATGCAGAGTGGACAAATTTTGGACATTATGGGTCACATCATTCTGGCAAGTATTCACAGATAATAGAATCTCTTTTTCAGCATTGAGAGCCAGACAAAACAATTGACCAATATGGCAATATGATTTGCTAATTAACAAGGTTCGAATTTCAGAATTGAGCCCTCTCATGAATCTACTCATAACATCTTCCATGCATTCATCCAATCCACCAAACATGATACAAATCTTAAAATTATGGTAGTATTGTTTCACAGTCTTACTACCCTGGTTCAAGTTGTCTAATTGTGCAAGCAAATAATCAACATAATATGCAGGAACAAATGCATCTCTAAAAAGAAATTTGAAGTCTTTCCAAGATTCTAGAACTTTGTTGTGCCTACAAATGTGTTTCCATTCTAGCAAAGCATTTTCAATCAAAATATTAGAGGCAATACAAATCTTTTGTTTCTCGGACAGGTCATGCTCATCAAATTCATTGTCTACTTTTAACTCCCAATCAATGTAAGCTTGAGGATCAAACTTACCATCATATAAAGGCAAGTGTTGAATGACATCCTAAATATGAGGGTCTAGTTTCAACAGCTCAAAAATCTCCATATCACCTGCCATGATTAGTAGAAAACAAGAAACACAAAAATAATATGTATCCTCCTATCAACTACTAGGATGTGTCGGTTGTAACTCTCTCAAACTCAACTTGTTAAAACAAGCCCTTACAAGTTCTTACCAAGCCAAACAGGAGGTGATGGCAACCAACAAGTCTACAACTGTGGAGTGAAGTGTATCGGTGCCGTAGCAACAAAACAAATTGTCAAGCTGTAGTCGAATATGTGGAGCTGTAGGTGGGCTAAAGCAAGGAAGTACTAGAACCACGTTAGTTGCAAGCAAATTGAACAAACGCTCAACGACGTTATTGTGCTTGTCCTAGGCTAGTACATGCTAGAGACGCGAGCCTAGACACAAACGAAGTCACTGAGCTGCAGCAAAGAAGGTTCATAAGGACAAGAATAACAACAAAAGAAAAACCCTTCTCTTCTTCTTTCTCTTTCTTTTCTTTCTTTCTTTCTATCTTTCTTTTCTTTCTTTCTTCTGTCTTTTTTTCTATTTTTTTTTCAACTAGCACAAAACTGAAATTTTGCAACAAGAATTAACAAGCTACTTACAACAATTAAATGTTTCCTTGGGAAGGGTGATTCAGTAGCAAAGTCAGACAAGTGGCTGTTTTGCAAAACCAGCAGACGCACAAATCTCTAGGGCAATTGCGAAGCACTCAGATTGAATTTGGGACCAAGCTCTGATCAGTTGGAAAGAGGACAAGTTAAGGTTTCCAGATTGTATTTAAACTCCCTATTCAGACTCCTGACAAAGGAAATATGGTGCTTTTCTTTTCAGGATAAAACAGGACTTCAAATCGAATTCTATCTTGATCTTGTTGGATTTCCTTTTTGTAGATGGAAATATGGACGTGGATGAAACCTCCAAGGGCGTGGCTAGGATAATGGTGGTAAACAAAACAAAGGAATTTGGAATTCCACTCGGATTCGTTGAGAGAAACAAATAAACTCAAATCTGCGATGGTGACAGAAACGTGACTAGAACTCAAAACTCTAAATGACTAGATGCTAAGACCAGCAACTTGACATGACGATGCAACCGTTAATTCAATAAGCCCTAACTAAGCAGTAATAGTATTAAGCTCAAAGGGTCTTTGGGATTATGGAGAACTAATCTACTAATTTTGTTTTGGCTTTTTCTAGACTATAGGAGATTAAAAAAACAGCAAAGAACTAGAAGTCTCTCACCGATCAACCTTGCTCTGATACCAACTGATATGAACTCGCTAGGGTGAATCCTGATCTTTCGATGAGAGAAGGTGGATAACTCGATTTGGGGATGGAGATGACGTTCACGGCCCGACTACAGTCTTCTAAGCTGCGCCTTAGCAACCGATACACCACCTCCAACAGCCGTCGTGATCTTGTGGAGCACGATCAACCAAACCACTAGGGTAATTCCTGCAAGCAATTGAGGAACCAGCAAGAACAAGCAGAACAAGCAACTCAATTGCAAATATAGAGATGAAAAACCAATCTGAACTCACAAAGTTGGGGTTCTGAATCAAGTAGAACGGATGGTATAGTCAACACACGCGTCTATAAGGAAGTAGCAATGGCTAAACTTTCAACAAAACAAAACCCAATCTGTTGTGGCGGCTCTAATCCTTATTAATACCTAGGGGAACGACCAGGGGGTGTTGGCATCGTTTTCCAACCCTAGGACACGTCCTTAATGGACCCAAATTGATACATGGACCATCGGCCCAAAATAGGGTGACGCAGCACCAAAGGTAGAAAAGGTCCCGGTGTTGAAACGACGATTGCGGAAGCGTCGGATAAGATATAGCCATGAGTCCAGATCCGTTGGAAAATAGACTTGATAAGCTTTCCAAAAAGTGCTAGAACGTCCCAATCGGAGTCCGTATGAAGTCGTGGTGACCGTCGCAATTTGAGACTATTTTGCAGTCCGAATTCAACTTCCAAAACATGTTGGACTTGGACTCTTTCTGTCCTTTAGAACCAAAGTGACGTGGTGGCCTAGCGGAGGACGTTAGGAATACTTGGATTTGGTCCCCAATCAACTTCATAAACCTTCCATGCTTTCCATATGCAATCAAACCTTCCCTTGATCCATGTAAGTATTTCTGAAAATGAGAATGAACACACATCAGGGTGCAGCATCAATTCATCAAATGCATCAATGATAAGCCTCATATAGAATGGTTGCACCTTTGGTATAGAAGTGGTTGGCATGGTCATATTTGAGCCAATGATGTCCTCATCAGACTGAATCGAGCTTCCACTTGAGCCTTGTCACCTAGGAGTACCATCGTCTGCATCCAAAACCATTTCTGTGCCTGTGGTACATTCGCCGCAAACCATACACCTATCTTGCGCCAAGATTAGCGCTATGTTAAACGAACTGAGTCAAGCATCCACATGAGCTTCGTCACCTGGCAGTACTATCGGGTGCGTCCAAAATGATTTCTGAGCCTACGGTATGTTTAGCACAAACCGTGAGATGAGGACATCACCAGTTTCGAATTACTTACTTGGATCAAGGGAAGGTTTGATTGTATATGGAAAGTATGGATGATTAATGAAGTTGATTGGGGACCATTTAAGCCATACTTGAGAGAAGAGGATGAGCTTGATTCAAGGACGACTCAAATGCAAGAATGGGAGGATGATGAGGACATCAGCACCATCAATACATCCACACCTACACAAGTACAAATTCGTGGTCCTATTGCTCGTGCATGTGCATGCCATCACAATTATCTGGTAAGTTCATTCTTAAACTCTTGTCCATCACATTTAGACAATGGAGACATGTGCACCCTTGTTTTGGTTAGAAATGGTGGAGATGATCAGAAGGACAGGGGATTGGCGCAGGCTGGATTCGGACTGCAAAACTGACCTAATTTGTGCGGATCACCACAGCTTCATACGGACTCCAATTGGGACGTTATAATACTTGTTGGAGAGCTAATGAAGTGTACTTTCCAAAGGATCCGACCCCACATGCAAATCACATCAGGCTCGCCCGCAACAGTCAATTGCCACTGGACTGTTTCTGCCCACAGGAGCTGCAACACCTAATTTTAGCACCTATTCTTAGTGCATGTTCAGTCAATAAGGGATCTCATGCAATCATGCAGTGGTCATAGTTTCTCTTCTTTTTTTAGTGAGTCAAGAGCACCTCCCGGCCCTGCTCTAGTCGCCCACTCCTTTGAACGGTCTAGATCAAGCATCCACTTGAGCCTCGTCACCTAGGAGTACCATTAGCTGCGTCCAAAATGATTTTTGAGCCTATGGTACATTCAGCGCAAACCTTGCACCTATCTTGCGTTAAGATTAGCACTGTATCAAATGAACTGAATCAAGCTTCCACTTGAGCTTCGTCACCTAGGAGTACTATCGGGTGTGTCCAAAACGATTTCTGAGCCTACAGTATGTTTAGCACAAACCTACACCTATCTTGAACCGACACCAGCACTATCTCCAAATGGACCAAAAAGAGATTCCACTGACCACGTCACCTTGGAGTTCCATCGAGTGCATCCAAAATGATTTCAGATGCTGCGGTACATTCGACACAAACTGTGCACCTATCCTACGTCAAGATTAGCGCTATATTCAAACGGACTAAATCAGGCTTCCACTTGAGCGTCATCACCTAGGAGTACCATCGGATGCATCCAAAACGATTTCTAAGCATGTGGTGCATTTGGTGCAAACCATGCACCTATCTTATGTCAAGATTAGCAATATATCAAATGAACTGAGTCGAGCATCCACTTGAGTTTTGTCACCAAGGAGTACTATCAGGTGCGTCCAAAATGATTTTGGAGCCTACATTATGTTTAGCACAAACTGTGCACCTATCTTGCACCGACACCAACACTATCTCCAGATGGACCAAAACGAGATTCCACATGAGCCACATCACCTTGTAGTTCCATCGGGTGCATCCAAAATGATTTCTAAGGCTGTGGTACGTTGGGCACAAACTGTGCACCTATCTTGCGTCAAGATTAGCACTATCTTCGAACGGACTGAATCGAGCTTCCACTTGAGCCTTGTCACCTAGGAGTACCATCGTGTGCATCCAAAACCATTTCTGTGCCTGTGAAACATTTGGCGCAAAACCATACACCTATCTTGCACCAAGATTAGCGCTATGTCAAACGAACTGAGTGAAGTATCCACATGAGCTTCGTCACCTAGGAGTACTATCGGGTGCGTCCAAAATGATTTCTGAGCCTGTGGTATGTTTTGCACAAACCGTGTGATGAGGACATCACCAGTTTCGAATTACTTACTTAGATCAAGGAAAGGTTTGATTGTATATGAAAAGTATGGATGATTAATGAAGTTGATTGGGGACCATTTATCCCATACTTGAGAGAAGAGGATGAGCTTGATTCGAGGACGACTCAAATGCAAGAATGGGAGGATGATGAGGACATCAGCACCATCAATACATCCACACCTACACAAGTACAAATTCGTGGTCCTATTGCTCGTGCCTGTGCATGCCATCACAATTATCTGGTAAGTTCATTCTTAAACTCTTGTCCTTCACATTTAGACAATGGAGACATGTGCACCCTTGTTTTGGTTAGAAATGGTGGAGATGATCAGAAGGACAGGGGATTGGCGCAGGCTGGATTCGGACTGCAAAACTGACCTAATTTGTGCGGATCACCACAGCTTCATACGGACTCCAATTGGGACGTTATAATACTTGTTGGAGAGCTAATGAAGTGTACTTTCCAAAGGATCCGACCCCACATGCAAATCACATCAGGCTCGCCCGCAACAGTCAATTGCCACTGGACAGTTTCTGCCCACAGGAGCTGCAACACCTAATTTTAGCACCTATTCTTAGTGCATGTTCAGTCAATAAGGGATCTCATGCAATCATGCAGTGGTCATAGTTTCTCTTCTTTTTTTAGTGAGTCAAGAGCACCTCCCGGCCCTGCTCTAGTCGCCCACTCCTTTGAACGGTCTAGATCAAGCATCCACTTGAGCCTCGTCACCTAGGAGTACCATTAGGTGCGTCCAAAATGATTTTTGAGCCTATGGTACGTTCAGCGCAAACCTTGCACCTATCTTGCGTTAAGATTAGCACTATATCAAATGAACTGAATCAAGCTTCCACTTGAGCTTCGTCACCTAGGAGTACTATCGGGTGTGTCCAAAACGATTTCTGAGCCTACAGTATGTTTAGCACAAACCTACACCTATCTTGAACCGACACCAGCACTATCTCCAAATGGACCAAAAAGAGATTCCACTGACCACGTCACCTTGGAGTTCCATCGAGTGCATCCAAAATGATTTCAGATGCTGCGGTACATTCGACACAAACTGTGCACCTATCCTACGTCAAGATTAGCGCTATATTCAAACGGACTAAATCAGGCTTCCACTTGAGCGTCATCACCTAGGAGTACCATCGGATGCATCCAAAACGATTTCTAAGCATGTGGTGCATTTGGTGCAAACCATGCACCTATCTTATGTCAAGATTAGCAATATATCAAATGAACTGAGTCGAGCATCCACTTGAGTTTTGTCACCAAGGAGTACTATCAGGTGTGTCCAAAATGATTTTGGAGCCTACATTATGTTTAGCACAAACTGTGCACCTATCTTGCACCGACACCAACACTATCTCCAGATGGACCAAAACGAGATTCCACATGAGCCACATCACCTTGTAGTTCCATCGGGTGCATCCAAAATGATTTCTGAGGCTGTGGTACGTTGGGCACAAACTGTGCACCTATCTTGCGTCAAGATTAGCACTATCTTCGAACGGACTGAATCGAGCTTCCACTTGAGCCTTGTCACCTAGGAGTACCATCGTGTGCATCTAAAACCATTTCTGTGCCTGTGAAACATTTGGCGCAAAACCATACACCTATCTTGCACCAAGATTAGCGCTATGTCAAACGAACTGAGTGAAGTATCCACATGAGCTTCGTCACCTAGGAGTACTATCGGGTGCGTCCAAAACGATTTCTGAGCCTGCGGTATGTTTTGCACAAACCGTGTGATGAGGACATGACCAGTTTCGAATTACTTACTTAGATCAAGGAAAGGTTTGATTGTATATGAAAAGTATGGATGATTAATGAAGTTGATTGGGGACCATTTATCCCATACTTGAGAGAAGAGGATGAGCTTGATTCGAGGATGACTCAAATGCAAGAATGGGAGGATGATGAGGACATCAGCACCATCAATACATCCACAACTACACAAGTACAAATTCATGGTCCTGTTGCTCGTGCCTGTGCATGCCATCACAATTATCTGGTAAGTTCATTCTTAAACTCTTGTCCATCACATTTAGACAATGGAGACATGTGCACTCTTGTTTTGGTTAGAAATGGTGGAGACGATCAGAAGGACACGGGATTGGCGCAGGTTGGATTCGGACTACAAAACTGACCTAATTTGTGTGGATCACCACAGCTTCATACGGACTCCAATTGGGACGTTATAATACTTGTTGGAGAACTAATGAAGTGTACTTTCCAAAGGATCCGACCCCACATGCAAATCACATCAGGCTCGCCCGCAACAGTCAATTTCCTCTAGACTGTTTCTGCCCACAGGAGCTGCAACACCTAATTTTAGCACCTATTCTTAGTGTATGTTCAGTCAATAAGGGATCTCATGCAATCATGCAGTGGTCATTGTTTCTCTACTTTTTTTAGTGAGTCAAGAGCGCCTCCCGGACCTGCTCTAGTCGCCCACTCCTTTGAACGGTCTAGATCGAGCTTCTACTTGAGCCTCGTCACCTAGGAGTACCATCGGGTGTGTCCAAAATGATTTCTAAGGCTATGGTACGTTCGGCGCAAACCGTGCACCTATCATGCGTCAAGATTAGCACTATCTCCAAACGAAATGAATCAAGCATCCACTTGAGCCTCGTCACCTAGGAGTACCATTAGGTGCGTCCAAAATGATTTTTGAGCCTATGGTACGTTCAGCGCAAACCTTGCTCCTATCTTGCGTTAAGATTAGCACTATATCAAATGAACTGAATCAAGCTTCCACTTGAGCTTCGTCACCTAGGAGTACTATCGGGTGCGTCCAAAACGATTGCTGAGCCTACAGTATGTTTAGCACAAACCTGCACCTATCTTGAACCGACACCAGCACTATCTCCAAATGGACCAAACAGAGATTTCACTGACCCACGTCACCTTGGAGTTCCATCGAGTGCATCCAAAATGATTTCTGATGTTGCGGTACATTCGGCACAAACCGTGCACCTATCCTACGTCAAGATTAGCACTATATTCAAACGGACTGAATCGGGCATCCACTTGAGCGTCATCACCTAGGAGTACCATCGGATGCATCCAAAACGATTTCTAAGCATGTGGTGCATTTGGTGCAAACCATGCACCTATCTTGTGTCAAGATTAGCAATATATCAAATGAATTGAGTCGAGCATCCACTTGAGTTTTGTCACCAAGGAGTACTATCGGGTGCGTCCAAAATGATTTTCGAGCCTATATTATGTTTAGCACAAACTATGCACCTATCTTGCACCGACACCAACACTATCTCTAAATGGACCAAAACGAGATTCCACATGAGCCACATCACCTTGGACTTCCATCGGGTGCATCCAAAATGATTTCTGAGGCTGTGGTACGTTGGGCACAAACTGTGCACCTATCTCGTGTAAAGATTAGCACTATCTTCGAACGGACTGAATCGAGCTTCCACTTGAGCCTTGTCACCTAGGAGTACCATCGTGTGCATCCAAAACCATTTCTGTGCCTGTGGTACATTCGCCGCAAACCATAAACCTATCTTGCGCCAAGATTAGCGCTATGTTAAATGAACTGAGTCAAGCATCCACATGAGCTTCGTCACCTGCAATACTATCGGGTGCGTCCAAAACGATTTCTGAGCCTACGGTATGTTTAGCACAAACCGTGTGATGAGGACATCACCAGTTTTGAATTACTTACTTAGATCAAGGGAAGGTTTGATTGTATATGGAAAAGTATGGATGATTAATGAAGTTGATTGGCGACCATTTAAGCCATACTTGAGAGAAGAGGATGAGCTTGATTCGAGGACGACTCAAATGCAAGAATGGGAGGATGATGAGGACATCAACACCATCAATACATCCACAACCTACACATGTACAAATTCATGGTCCTATTGCTCGTGCCTATGCATGCCATCACAATTATATGGTAAGTTCATTCTTAAACTCTTGTCCATCACATTTAGACAATGGAGACATGTGCACTCTTGTTTTGGTTAGAAATGGTGGAGACGATCAGAAGGACAGGGGATTGGCGCAGGCTGGATTCGGACTGCAAAACTGACCCAATTTGTGCGGATCACCACAGCTTCATACGGACTCCAATTGGGACGTTCTAATACTTGTTGGAGAGCTAATGAAGTGTACTTTCCAAAGGATCCAACCCCACATGCAAATCGCTTCAGGCTCGCCCGCAACAGTCAATTTCCTCTGGACTATTTGTGCCCACAGGAGCTGCAACACCTAATTTTAGCACCTATTCTTAGTGCATGTTCAGTCAATAAGGGATCTCATGCAATCATGCAGTGGTCATTGTTTCTCTTCTTTTTTTAGTGAGTCAAGAGCACCTCCCGGCCCTGCTCTAGTCGCCCACTCCTTTGAACGGTCTATATCGAGCTTCTACTTGAGCCTCGTCACCTAGGAGTACCATCGGGTGTGTCCAAAATGATTTCTAAGGTTGTGGTACCTTCGGCGCAAACCGTGCACCTATCTTGCGTCAAGATTAGCACTATCTCCAAACGAAATGAATCAAGCATCCACTTGAGCCTCGTCACCTAGGAGTATCATTAGGTGCGTCCAAAATGATTTTTGAGCCTATGGTATGTTCAGCGCAAACCTTGCACCTATCTTGCGTTAAGATTAGCACTATATCAAATGAACTGAATCAAGCTTCCACTTGAGCTTCGTCACCTAGGAGTACTATCGGGTGCGTCCAAAACGATTTCTGAGCCTACAGTATGTTTAGCACAAACCTACACCTATCTTGAACCGACACCAGCACTATCTCCAAATGGACCAAAAAGAGATTCCACTGACCACGTCACCTTGGAGTTCCATCGAGTGCATCCAAAATGATTTCTGATGCTGCGGTACATTCGGCACAAACTGTGCACCTATCCTACGTCAAGATTAGCGCTATATTCAAACGGACTAAATCGGGCTTCCACTTGAGCGTCATCACCTAGGAGTACCATCGGATGCATCCAAAACGATTTCTAAGCATGTGGTGCATTTGGTGCAAACCATGCACCTATCTTGTGTCAAGATTAGCAATATATCAAATGAACTGAGTCGAGCATCCACTTGAGTTTTGTCACCAAGGAGTACTATCGGGTGCGTCCAAAATGATTTTCGAGCCTACATTATGTTTAGCACAAACTGTGCACCTATCTTGCACCGACACCAACACTATCTCCAAATGGACCAAAACGAGATTCCACATGAGCCATATCACCTTGGAGTTCCATCGGGTGCATCCAAAATGATTTCTGAGGCTGTGGTACGTTGGGCACAAACTGTGCACCTATCTTGCGTAAAGATTAGCACTATCTTCGAACGGACTGAATCGAGCTTCCACTTGAGCCTTGTCACCTCGGAGTACTATCGTGTCCATCCAAAACCATTTCTGTGCCTATGGTACATTCGCCGCAAACCATACACCTATCTTGCGCCAAGATTAGCGCTATGTTAAACGAACTGAGTCAAGCATCCACATGAGCTTCGTCACCTGGCAGTACTATCGGGTGCGTCTAAAACGATTTCTGAGCCTACGGTATGTTTAGCACAAACCGTGTGATGAGGACATCACCAGTTTCGAATTACTTACTTGGATCAAGGGAAGGTTTGATTGTATATGGAAAAGTATGGATGATTAATGAAGTTGATTGGGGTCCATTTAAGCCATACTTGAGAGAAGAGGATGAGCTTGATTCGAGGACGACTCAAATGCAAGAATGGGAGGATGATGAGGACATCAGCACCATCAATACATCCACACCTACACAAGTACAAATTCATGGTCCTATTGCTCGTGCCTGTGCATGCCATCACAATTATCTGGTAAGTTCATTCTTAAACTCTTGTCCATCACATTTTAGACAATGGAGACATGTGCACTCTTGTTTTGGTTAGTAATGGTGGAGACGATCAGAAGGACAGGGGATTGGCGCAGGCTGGATTCGGACTGCAAAACTGACCCAATTTGTGCGGATCACCACACCTTCATACGGACTCCAATTGGGACGTTCTAATACTTGTTGGAAAGCTAATGAAGTGTACTTTCCAAATGATCCGACCCCACATGCAAATCACATCAGGCTCGCCCACAACAGTCAATTTCCTCTGAACTGTTTCTGCCCACAGGAGCTGCAACACCTAATTTTAGCACCTATTCTTAGTGCATGTTCAGTCAATAAGGGATCTCATGCAATCATGCAGTGGTCATTGTTTCTCTTCTTTTTTAGTGAGTCAAGAGCACCTCCCGGCCCTGCTCTAGTCGCCCACTCCTTTGAATGGTCTAGATCGAGATTCTACTTGAGCATCGTCACCTAGGAGTACCATCGGGTGTGTCCAAAATGATTTCTAAGGCTGTGGTACATTCGGCGCAAACCGTGCACCTATCTTGCATCAAGATTAGCACTATCTCCAAACGAAATGAATCAAGCATCCACTTGAGCCTCGTCACCTAGCAGTACCATTAGGTGCGTCCAAAATGATTTTTGAGCCTATGGTACGTTCAGCGCAAACCTTGCACCTATCTTGCGTTAAGATTAGCACTATATCAAATGAACTAAATCAAACTTCCATTTGAGCTTCGTCACCTAGGAGTACTATCGGGTGCGTCCAAAACGATTTCTGAGCCTATAGTATGTTTAGCACAAATCTGCACCTATCTTGAACCGACACCAGCACTATCTCCAAATGGACCAAAAAGGGATTCCACATGACCCACGTCACCTTGGAGTTCTATCGAGTGTTTCCAAAATGATTTCTGATGCTGCGGTACATTCGGCACAAACCGTGCACCTATCCTGATATGAACCCGCAAGGGTTTGTGGTCGATCTTTCGATGAGAAGCGTCAGAAACTCGATTTGGGGATGGAGATGACGTTCATGGCCCGACTACAGCCTTCCAAGTTGATGAGGACATCATTGGCTCAAATATGACCATGCCAACCACTTCTATACCAAAGGTGCAACCATTCTATATGAGGCTTATCATTGATGCATTTGATGAATTGATGCTGCACCATGATGTGTGTTCATTCTCTTTTTCAGAATTACTTACATGGATCAAGGGAAGGTTTGATTGCATATGGAAAACATGGAAGGTTAATGAAGTTGATTGGGGACCAAATCCAAATATTCCTAACGTCCTCCGCTAGTCCACCACGTCACCCGACTACAGCCTTCTAAGCCGCGCCTTAGCAACCGATACACCACCTCCAACGGCCGTCGCGATCTTGTGGAGCACGATCAACCAAACCACAAGGGTAATTCCTGCAAGCAATCGAGGAACAAGCAAGAACAAGTAGAACAAGCAACTCAATTGCAAATATAGAGATGAGAAACCAATCTAAACTCGCAAGGTTGGGGTTCTGAATCAAGTAGAACGGATGGTCTAGTCAACACACGCATCTACAAGGAAGTAGCAATGGCTAAACTTTCAACAAAACAATACCCCATCTGTTTGTGGCGGCTCTAATCCTTATTAATACCTAGGGGAACGACCAGGGGGGTGTTGGGGTCGTTCTCCAACCCTAGGACACGTCCTTAATGGACCCAAATTGATACATAGACCATCGGCCCAAAATAGGGTGACGCAGCACCAAAGACAGAAAAGGTCTCGGCGTTGAAACAACGATTGTGGAAGCATCGGATAAGATATAGCCATGAGTCCAGATCCGTTGGAAAATAGACTTGATAAGCTTTCCAAAAAGTGCTAGAACGTCCCAATCGGAGTCCGTATGAAGTCGTGGTGACCGTCGCAATTTGGGACTATTTTGCAGTCCGAATTCAACTTCCAAAACGTGTTGAACTTGGACTCTTTCTGTCCTTTGGAACCAAAGTGACGTGGTGGACTAGCGGAGGACGTTAGGAATACTTGGATTTGGTCCCCAATCAACTTCATTAACCTTCCATGTTTTCCATATGCAATCAAACCTTCCCTTGATCCATGTAAGTAATTCTGAAAAAGAGAATGAACACACATCATGGTGCAGCATCAATTCATCAAATGCATCAATGATAAGCCTCATATAGAATGGTTGCACCTTTGGTATAGAAGTGGTTGGCATGGTCATATTTGAGCCAATGATGTCCTCATCATTCTCCCCTTCTTGACAGCAAACCGTCCTCAGTTTGATCTTTGTTGGAGTATGTGTTGTAGGTAAAAGTGAACCATGCTCTCCTTCTTGATATTTATCCTGTTGCATATGGGGAAAACTAGGAAAACTTTGCAAGACATCATTAGTGTTAGTGCAGCCCTCAATTTGATCATGGTTTTGTGGCCCAAAAGGATATTTCAGATTAGAGCAAATATAAACTTTATGCACCAAATATTCTCCTTTATTGTCATATTTGCCAATTGCATGAAGCGAACAATGATTAAAACTCAGCAAACCAGAATCAAATTTAAGTTTCTCTTTTAGACAATTTAGATTACACAGAATATCAAATTCAATATAACCCAAAGTATTTAAAGAGGACAGTAAATTCAGTTCATCTTGTGCACATGTAATAGGATGAAAAAGCTTATCTTCAGCACATTTGTATGGTTCCAAACCAAAAGTATCACACTTATTCGCTACTTGTGGCATAGGAGTAAAAGAATCATCAGCACACAACTCCTCTTTATCACAAGGAACAGCGAGTAATTCATTTTGTGACAAAGGAAAATCAGTAGTGGGTTCCACTATTTGTTGCTCTTCATTAGCATGCAGAGTGGACAAAATTTGGACATTATGGGTCACATCATTCTGGCAAGTATTCACAGATAATAGAATCTCTTTTTCAGCATTGAGAGCCAGATAAAACAATTGACCAATATGGCAATATGATTTGCTAATTAACAAGGTTCGAATTTTAGAATTGAGCCCTCTCATGAATCTACTCATAACATCTTCCATGCATTCATCCAATCCACCAAACATGATACAAATCTTAAAATTATGGTAGTATTGTTTCACAGTCTTACTACCCTGGTTCAAGTTGTCTAATTTTGCAAGCAAATAATCAACATAATATGCAGGAACGAATGCATCTCTAAAAAGAAATTTGAAGTCTTTCCAAGATTCTAGAACTTTGTTGTGCCTACAAATGTGTTTCCATTCTAGCAAAGCATTTTCAATCAAAATATTAGAGGCAATACAAATCTTTTGTTTCTCGGACAGGTCATGCTCATCAAATTCGTTGTCTACTTTTAACTCCCAATCAATGTAAGCTTGAGGATCAAACTTACCATCATATAACGGCAAGTGTTGAATGACATCCTGAATATGAGGGTCTAGTTTCAACAGCTCAAAAATCTCCATATCACCTGCCATGATTAGTAGAAAACAAGAAACACAAAAATAATATATATCCTCCTATCAACTACTAGGATGTGTCGGTTGTAACTCTCTCAAACTCAACTTGTTAAAACAAACCCTTACAAGTTCTTACCAAGCCAAACAGGAGGTGATGGCAACCAACAAGTCTACAACCGTGGAGTGAAGCGTATCGGTGCCGTAGCAACAAAACAAATTGTCAAGCTGTAGTCGAATATGTGGAGCTGTAGGTGGGCTAAAGCAAGGAAGTACTAGAACCATGTTAGTTGCAAGCAAATTGAACAAACGCTCAACGACATTATTGTGCTGGTCCTAGGCTAGTACGTGCTAGAGACGCGAGCCTGGACACAAACGAAGTCACTGAGCTGCAGCAAAGAAGGATCACAAGGACCGGAATAACAACAAAAGAAAAACCCTTCTCTTCTTCTTTCTCTTTCTTTTCTTTCTTTCTTTCTTTCTTTTCTTTCTTTCTTTTGTCTTTTTTTTCTATTTTTTTCAACTAGCACAAAACTGAAATTTTGCAACAAGAATTAACAAGCTACCTACAACAATTAAATGTTTCCTTGGGAAGGGTGATTCAGTAGCAAAGTCAAACAAGTGGTTGTTTTGCAAAACCAGCAGACGCACAAATCTCCAGGGCAATTGCGAAGCGCTTAGATTGAATTTGGGACCAAGCTCTGATCAGTTGGAAAGAGGACAAGTTAAGGTTTCTAGATTGTATTTAAACTCCCTATTCAGACTCCTGACAAAGGAAATATGGTGCTTTTCTTTTCAGGATAAAACAGGACTCCGAATCGAATTCTATCTTGATCTTGTTGGATTTCCTTTTTGTAGATGGAAATATGGACGTGGATGAAACCTCCAAGGGCGTGGCTAGGATAATGGTGGTAAACAAAACAAAGGAATTTGGAAATCCACTCGGATTCGTTGAGAGAAACAAATAAACTCAAATCTGCGATGGTGACAGAAACGTGACTAGAACTCGAAACTCTAAACGACTAGACGCTAAAACCAGCAACTTGACACGACGATGCAACCGTTAATTCAATAAGCCCTAACTAAGCAGTAATAGTATTAAGCTCAAAGGGTTTTTGGGATTATGGAGAACTAATCTACTAATTTTGTTTTGGCTTTTTCTGGACTATAGGAGAAAAAAAAACAGCAAAGAACTAGAAGTCTCTCACCGATCAACCTTGCTCTGATTACCAACTGATATGAACCCGCTAGGGTGAATCCTGATCTTTCGATGAGAGAAGGTGGATAACTCGATTTGGGGATGGAGATGACGTTCACGGCCCAACTACAGCCTTCTAAGCCGCGCCTTAGCAACCGATACACCACCTCCAACGGCCGTCGCGATCTTGTGGAGCATGATCAACCAAACCACAAGGGTAATTCCTGCAAGCAATCGAGGAACAAGCAAGAACAAGTAGAACAAGCAACTCAATTGCAAATATAGAGATGAGAAACCAATCTGAACTCGCAAGGTTGGGGTTCTGAATCAAGTAGAACGGATGGTCTAGTCAACACACGCGTCTACAAGGAAGTAGCAATGGCTAAACTTTCAACAAAACAAAACCCCATCTGTTTGTGGCGGCTCTAATCCTTATTAATACCTAGGGGAACGACTAGGGGGGTGTTGGGGTCGTTCTCCAACCCTAGGACACGTCCTTAATGGACCCAAATTGATACATGGACCATCGGCCCAAAATAGGGTGACGCAGCACCAAAGGCAGAAAAGGTCTCGGCATTGAAACAACGATTGTGGAAGCATCGGATAAGATATAGCCATGAGTCCAGATCCGTTGGAAAATAGACTTGATAAGCTTTCCAAAAAGTGCTAGAACGTCCCAATCGGAGTCCGTATGAAGTCGTGGTGACCGTCGCAATTTGGGACTATTTTGCAGTCCGAATTCAACTTCCAAAACGTGTTGGACTTGGACTCTTTCTGTCCTTTGGAACCAAAGTGACGTGGTGGACTAGCGGAGGACGTTAGGAATACTTGGATTTGGTCCCCAATCAACTTCATTAACCTTCCATGTTTTCCATATGCAATCAAACCTTCCCTTGATCCATGTAAGTAATTCTGAAAAAGAGAATGAACACACATCATGGTGCAGCATCAATTCATCAAATGCATCAATGATAAGCCTCATATAGAATGGTTGCACCTTTCGTATAGAAGTGGTTGGCATGGTCATATTTGAGCCAATGATGTCCTCATCACAAGTTGCGCCTTAGCAACCGATACACCACCTCCAACAGCCGTTGTGATCTTGTAGAGCACGATCAACCAAACCACTGGGTAATTCCTGCAAGCAATCGAGGAACAAGCAAGAACAAGTAGAACAAGCAACTCAATTGCAAAATATGGAGATGAAAAAACCAATCTGAACTCACAAAGTTGGGGTTCTGAATCAAGTAGAACAGATGGTCTAATCAACACACACGTCTACAAAGAAGTAGCAATGGCTAAACTTTTAACAAAATAAAACCCAATCTGTTTGTGGCGGCTCTAATCCTTATTAATACCTAGGGGAATGACCAGGGGGGTGTTGGGGTCGTTCTCCAACCCTAGGACACGTCCTTAATGGACCCAAATTGATACATGGACCATCGGTCCAAAATAGGGTGACGCAGCACCAAAGGTAGAAAAGGTCCTGGCGTTGAAATGACGATTGCGGAAGCATCGGATAAGATACAGCCATGAGTCTAGATCCGTTGGAAAATAGACTTGATAAGCTTTCCAAAAAGTGCTATAACGTCCCAATCCGAGTCCGTATCAAGTCATGGTGACTGTCACAATTTGGGACTATTTTGTAGTCCGAATTCAACTTCTAAAACATGTTGGACTTGGACTCTTTCTGTCCTTGGAACCAAAGTGACGTGGTGGCCTAGCAGAGGACATTAGGAATACTTGGATTTGGTCCCCAATCAACTTCATTAACCTTCCATGCTTTCCATATGCAATCAAACCTTTCCTTGATCCATGTAAGTAATTCTGAAAATGAGAATGAACACACATCATGGTGCAACATCAATTCATCAAATGCATCAATGATAAGCCTCGTATAGAATGGTTGCACCTTTGGTATAGAAGTAGTTGGCATGGTCATCTTTGAGCCAATGATGTCCTCATCATTCTCCCCTTCTTGACAGCAAACCGTCCTTGGTTTGATCTTTGTTGGAGTATGTGTTGTAGGTAAAAGTGAACCGTGCTCCCCTTCTTGATATTTATCCTGTTGCATATGGGGAAAACTAGAAAAACTTTGCAAGACATCATTAGTGTTAGTGCAGCCCTCAATTTGATCATGGTATTGTGGCCCCAAAGGATATTTCAGATTACAACAAATATAAACTTTATGCACCAAATATTCTCCTTTGCTGTCATATTTGCCAATTGCATGAAGCGAACAATGATTAAAACTTGGCAAACCAGAATCAAATTTAAGTTTCTCTTTTAGACAATTTAGATTACACAGAATATCAAATTCAATATAACCCAAAGTATTTAAAGAGGACAGTAAATTCAGTTCATCTTGTGCACATGTAATAGGATGAAAAAGCTTATCTTTAGCACATTTGTATGATTCCAAACCAAAAGTATCACACTTATTCACTACTTGTGGCAAAGGAGTAAAAGAATCATCAGCACACAACTCCTCTTTATCACAAGGAACAACGAGTAATTCATTTTATGACAAAGGAAAATCAGTAGTGGGTTCCACTATTTGTTGCTCTTCATTAGCATGCAGAGTGGACAAATTTTGGACATTATGGGTCATATCATTCTGGCAAGTATTCACATATAATAGAATCTCTTTTTCAGCATTGAGAGCCAGACAAAACAATTGACCAATATGGCAATATGATTTCTAATTAACAAGGTTCGAATTTTAGAATTGAGCCCTCTCATGAATCTACTCATAACATCTTCCATGCATTCATCCAATCCACCAAACATGATACAAATCTTAAAATTATGGTAGTATTGTTTCACAGTCTTACTACCCTGCTTCAAGTTGTCTAATTTTGCAAGCAAATAATCAACATAATATGCAGGAATGAATGCATCTCTAAAAAGAAATTTGAAGTCTTTCCAAGATTCTGGAACTTTGTTGTGCCTACAAATGTGTTTCCATTCTAGCAAAGCATTTTCAATCAAAATATTAGAGGCAATACAAATCTTTTGTTTCTTGGATAGGTCATGCTCATCAAATTCATTATCTACTTTTAACTCCCAATCAATGTAAGCTTGAGGATCAAACTTAGCATCATATAACGACAAGTGTTGAATGACATCCTGAATATGAGGGTCTAGTTTCAACAGCTCAAAAATCTCCATATCACCTGCCATGATTAGTAGAAAACAAGAAACACAAATATAATATGTATCCTCCTATCAACTACTAGGATGTGTTGGTTGTAACTCTCTCAAACTCAACTTGTTAAAACAAGCCCTTACAAGTTCTTACCAAACCAAACAGGAGGTGATGGCAACCAACAAGTCTACAACCGTGGAGTGAAGTGTATCAGTGCCGCAACAACAACACATGTCAAGCTGTAGTCGAAATATGTGGAGCTATAGGTGGGCTAAAGCAAGGAAGTACGAGCACCACGTTAGTCACAAAAGCAAGCTGAATAATCGTTCAATGGAGGTACTGTGCTGGTTCTAGGCTAAACCATGCTAGAGACGTGAGCCTAGACACAAAGGTAGTCACTGAAAAAGAACAACTAGTACAGCATGAAGAAAACAACAGATTCAACCCCTTGTTTCTTCTCCTTCTCTTGTCTTTTTCTTTCTTTTTTTTTGCAGAGGCCTAAATGTTTTATTTGGTACTATGACAACCCAAACAATAAGGCTATTGCACACAGCCTCTTCGAAGTCAGATTTAACAACTCTTGTTAAATACCGCAGATGCGGAAATCTCTAAGATGATTGTGGAGTGCTCAGATCGAATTTTGCTGCAAGGTCAGATCCGTTGGAAAGAAGACAACTTCAAGTTTCCAGATTGTATTTAAACTCCCAAATCGGACATCATATGGATCCGTGGTGGTAGAAATGCAGCAACGATGTATATGGTGATGGTGGATCTCGTGGTGACCAAAATGTGATAGAACTCAAAACTCTAAAGGAATAGACACTAAGACCAGCAACTCGACACAACCGATACAACCAAAAACTCAACAAGCCCTAACTAAGCAGTGCTAGCAAAGGCTCAAAGGGTTTATAGGAGTGCGGGTAAACTAATCTACTATTTTTTTGGCTTTTCTAGACTATAGGAAAATTAAAACAGCGAAGAATTGGAAGTCTCTCACCGATAAACCTTGCTCTGATTACCAACTGATATGAACCCACAAGGGTTTGTGGTCGATCTTTCGATGAGAAGCGTGAGAAACTCGATTTGGGGATGGAGATGACGTTCATGGCCTAACTACAGCCTTTCAAGCTGCGCCTTAGCAACCGATACACCACCTCCAACAGCCATCATGATCTTGTGGAGCACGATCAACCAAACCACTAGGGTAATTCCTGCAAGCAATCGAGGAACAAGCAAGAACAAGTAGAACAAGCAACTCAATTGCAAATATGGAGATGAAAAAACCAATCTGAACTCACAAAGTTGGGGTTCTGAATCAAGTAGAATGGATGGTCTAGTCAACACACGCGTCTACAAGGAAGTAGCAATGGCTAAACTTTCAACAAAACAAAACCCAATCTGTTTGTGGCGGCTCTAATCCTTATTAATACCTAGGGGAATGACCAGGGGGGTGTTGGGGTCGTTCTCCAACCCTAGGACATGTCCTTAATGGACCCAAATTGATACATGGACCATCGGCCCAAAATAAGGTGACGCAGCACCAAAGGCAGAAAAGGTCCCGGCGTTGAAACGACGATTGCGGAAGCATCGGATAAGATATAGCCATGAGTCTAGATCCGTTGGAAAATAGACTTGATAAGCTTTCCAAAAAGTGCTATAACGTCCCAATCAGAGTCAGTATGAAGTCGTGGTGACCGTCGCAATTTGGGACTATTTTGCAGTCCGAATTCAACTTCCAAAACGTGTTGGACTTTGACTCTTTCTGTCCTTGGAACCAAAGTGACGTGGTGGCCTAGCGGAGGACGTTAGGAATACTTGGATTTGGTCCCCAATCAACTTCATTAACCTTCCATGCTTTCCATATGCAATCAAACCTTCCCTTGATCTATGTAAGTAATTCTGAAAATGAGAATGAACACACATCATGGTGCAGCATCAATTCATCAAATGCATCAATGATAAGCCTCATATAGAATGGTTGCGCCTTTTGTTATAGAAGTGGTTGGCATGGTCATCTTTGAGCCAATGATGTCCTCATCATATCCTACGTCAAGATTAGCGCTATATTCAAACAGACTGAATCGGGCTTCCACTTGAGCGTCGTCACCTAGGAGTACCATCAGATGCATCCAAAACGATTTCTAAGCATGTGGTGCATTTGGTGCAAACCATGCACCTATCTTGCATCAAGATTAGCAATATATCAAATGAACTGAGTCGAGCATCCACTTGAGTTTTGTCACCAAGGAGTACTATCGGGTGTGTCCAAAATGATTTTTGAGCCTACATTATGTTTAGCACAAACTATGCACCTATCTTGCACCGACACCAACACTATCTCCAAATGGACCAAAACGAGATTCCACATGAGCCACATCACCTTGGAGTTTCATCGGGTGCATCCAAAATGATTTCTGAGGCTGTGGTACATTGGGCACAAACTGTGCACCTATCTTGCGTAAAGATTAGCACTATCTTCGAACGGACTGAATCGAGTTTCCACTTAAGTCTTGTCACCTAGGAGTACCATCGTGTGCATCCAAAACCATTTCTGTGTCTGTGGTACATTCGCCGCAAACCATACACCTATCTTGCGCCAAAATTAGTGCTATGTAAAACGAACTGAGTCAAGCATGCACATGAGCTTCGTCACCTAGCAGTACTATCAGGTGCGTCCAAAATGATTTCTGAGCCTACGGTATGTTTAGCACAAACCGTGTGATGAGGACATCACCAGTTTCGAATTACTTACTTGGATCAAGGGAAGGTTTGATTGCATATGGAAAGTATGGATGATTAATGAAGTTGATTGGGGACCATTTAAGCCATACTTGAGAGAAGAGGATGAGCTTGATTCGAGGACGACTCAAATGCAAGAATGGGAGGATGATGAGGACATCAACACCATAATACATCCACACCTACACAAGTACAAATTTGTGGTCCTATTGCTCATGCCTGTGCATGCCATCACAATTATCTGGTAAGTTCATTCTTAAACTCTTGTCCATCACATTTAGACAATGGATACATGTGCACTCTTGTTTTGGTTAGAAATGGTGGAGACGATCAGAAGGATAGGGGATTGGCGCAGGCTGGATTCGGACTGCAAAACTGACCCAATTTATGCGGATCACCACAGCTTCATACGGACTCCAATTGGGACGTTCTAATACTTGTTGGAGAGCTAATGAAGTGTACTTTCCAAAGGATCTGACCCCACATGCAAATCACATCAGACTCGCCCGCAACAGTCAATTTCCTCTGGACTGTTTCTGCCCACATGAGCTGCAACACCTAATTTTAGCACCTATTCTTAGTGCATGTTCAGTCAATAAGGGATCTCATGCAATCATGCAGTGGTCATTGTTTCTCTTCTTTTTTAGTGAGTCAAGAGCACCTCCCGGCCCTGCTCTAGTCGCCCACTCCTTTGAATGGTCTAGATCGTGCTTCTACTTGAGCCTTGTCACCTAGGAGTACCATCGGGTGTGTCCAAAATAATTTCTAAGGCTGTGGTACGTTCGACGCAAACTGTGAACCTATCTTGCGTCAAGATTAGCACTATCTCCAAATAAAATAAATCAAGCATGCACTTGAGCCTCGTCACCTAGGAGTACCACTAGGTGTGTCCAAAATGATTATTGAGCCTATGGTACGTTCAGCACAAACCTTGTACCTATCTTGCGTTAATATTAGCACTATATCAAATCAACTGAATCAAGCTTCCACTTGAGCTTCGTCACCTAGGAGTACTATCGGTTGCGTCTAAAATGATTTCTGAGCCTACAGTATGTTTAGCACAAACCTGCACCTATCTTGAACCGACACCAGCACTATCTCCAAATGGACCAAAAAGAGATTCCACCTGACCTACATCACCTTGGAGTTCCATCGAGTGCATCCATAATAATTTCTGATGCTGCGGTACATTCGGCACAAACCATGCACCTATCCTACGTCAAGATTAGCGATGTATTCAAACGGACTGAATCGGGCTTCCACTTGAGCGTCGTCACCTAGGAGTACCATCGGATGCATCCAAAACGATTTCTAAGCATGTGGTGCATTCGGTGCAAACCATGCACCTATCTTGCGTCAAGATTAGCAATATATCAAATGAACTGAGTTGAGCATCCACTTGAGTTTTGTCACCAAGGAGTACTATCGGGTGCGTTCAAAATGATTTTCGAGCCTACATTATGTTTAGCACAAACTGTGCACCTATCTTGCACCGACACCAACACTATCCCTAAATGGGCCAAAACGAGATTCCACATGAGCCACGTCACCTTGGATTTCCATCAAGTGCATCCAAAATGATTTCTGAGGCTGTGGTACGTTGGGCACAAACGGTGCACCTATCTTGCGTCAAGATTAGCACTATCTTCGAACGGACTGAATCGAGCTTCCACTTGAGCCTTGTCACCTAGGAGTACCATCGTGTGCATCCAAAACTATTTCTGTGCCTATGGTACATTCGCCGCAAACCATACACCTATCTTGTGCCAAGATTAGCAATATCTCCAAACGAACTGAATCAAGCATCTACTTGAGCCTCGTCACCTTGGAGTACCATCAAGAGCATCCAAAACGATTTCTAAGCCTGTGGTACGTTCGACGCAAACCGTGCAACTATCTTGCATCAAGTTTGGCACTATCTCCAATCAGACTGAATCGGGCTTCTACTTGAGCCTTGACACCTAGGAGTACCATTGGGTGTGTCCAAAATAATTTATGTGCCTACGGAATGTTTGGCACAAACCGTGCACTTATCTTTCACCGACACCAACACTGATAGAGGGGGAGTGCCCGATCTTTCGCTGAGTGGAGATAATTTCGATTTGGTGGTAGTAGACCCTCACGATCTGACTACGACGAGCGAACCCGAAGCGCCAATGCAATCGCTGAACCAACTCCCAATGGTTACCAACCTCGCCGGTACGAGGTTAGCCTGATCACGAAGATCAATTCCTGCATGCAATCAAAGAATGAACAAGAAAAAGATGCGAGCAATCTTATTATCACTCGAAGGTGGAGTTCTGAATTACACGAGACAGTGCAGATTGGCGCGTGTTCGAGAGTAGCTAAAGCTAGATGTAAAACAAAACTCAAGTTGTAAACAAAAGCGACTCCGACTAAATAAAAGGGCGGCGGCAGCAGAGTGGCGCGCACCCAAAGAAAGGGCTGCGGCTCCAAACCCTAGGCGCCCCACCTTGGACTGCTCTGTTGGCCCATCTTCTTATTTTGCTGGGCCTTTGTTCCTTAACAGCATGATGAAGTTTAATTCTCTTGCACGGGCCCGACTGATTGGCCCAACTGGATGATCAACTGTAGGCGCCTGCGGTGGAGTAACTGGAGGCGCCTGAGGTGCTGCTGGTGTAGATGTACGCGTGGTGTCCTCATCATCCTCCCCTTCTTGAACTGAAGTCGTCCTCGATGGCAACTCCTCATCTTCGCCCGCATACCGTTTCAAATCTGCAACATTAAAACTCGTGGAAACACCAAACTCCATAGGCAGGTCAAGGATATAAGCATTATCATTAATTTTGGTTACCACTTTAAAAGGACCAGCAGCACATGGCATCAATTTAGAACGACGTAAAGCAGGAAAACGATCTTTTCTCAAATGCAACCAAACCAGATCACCCGGTTCAAAAGTAACATGTTGTCTCCCTTTACTACCCGCAACCTGATATTTAGCATTAGCAGCAGCAATGTTTTGTTGAGATTGCTCATGCAAGCTAATCATTTGATCAACATGTGCAGCGGCATCTATGTGTGGGGCGTCCTCAGCATCAAGCGGAAACAAATCAATAGGCGCCCGATGAATATAACCATAAACAACCTGAAAGGGACACATCTTTGTAGAAGAATGTGTTGCATGATTATAAGCAAACTCAACATGAGGCAAGCAATCTTCCCAACGTTTCAAATTTTTATCTAAAACAGCCCTAAGCATGGTTGACAAAGTTCGATTAACCACTTCAGTTTGTCCATCAGTTTGAAGGTGACAAGTTGTGCTAAACAGCAATTTATTTCCCAATTTATTCCACAGTGATCTCCAAAAATGACTGAGAAACTTAGCATCACGATCAGAGACTATTGTATTTGGAATACCATGCAAACGAATAATCTCGCTAAAGAACAATTCAGCAATATTGGTAGCATCATCGGTTTATGACAAGGTATAAAATGAGCCATTTTGGAGAAACGATCAACAACCACAAAAATACTGTCCCTCCCTTTCCTAGTTCGAGGTAATCCCAAAACAAAGTCCATAGAAATATCAAGCCAAGGGGAAGTAGGAACATGCAAAGGTATGTACAAACCATGGTCGTACAATCGTGACTTAGCTTTCTGGCAAGTAGTGCAGCGTGCAACAAGGCGCTCAACATTAGCGCGCATCTGGGGCCAAAAGAAGTGGGCAGCCAGCACCTCATGCGTTTTGTAGACGCCAAAATGCCCCATGAGGCCGCCTCCATGCGCTTCCTGTAATAACAAACGACAAACCAAGCTTGCTGGAACACACAGCTTGTTAGCGTGAAACAGGAATCCATCCTATATGTGAAATTTGCCCCATGGTTTGCCATGAATACAATGGGTGAAAGCATCTTTAAAATCAGCATCGTCCACATATTCATTCTTCATAGTTTGCAAGCCAAAGATTTTAAAATCTAACTGTGACAGCATGGTATAGCGACGAGACAGAGCATCAGCAATAACATTTTCCTTGCCGCTCTTGTGTTTAATAATGTAAGGGAAAGACTCAATGAATTCTACCCATTTAGCATGACGACGGTTCAGGTTTGTTTGGGTACGAATATGTTTTAAAGCCTTATGATCAGAATGAATTATAAACTCGCGATGCCAAAGGTAGTGCTACCAAGTATGCAAAGTGCGCACTAAAGCATAAAGCTCCTTATCATACGTAGAATAATTCAAGCTAGCACCACTTAATTTCTCGCTAAAATAAGCAACTGGCTTTCCTTCTTGTGACAAAACAGCACCTAGCCCAATACTGCTAGCATCGCATTCAAGCTCAAACACTTTAGTAAAATCAGGCAACTGCAAGAGAGGAGCATTGGTTAACTTATCTTTCAAGGTGCTGAACGCAACCTTTTGCGAATCACTCCAAGCAAAGGGAACATCCTTCTTTGTAAGCTCATGTAGGGGCGCTGCAATGGAGCTAAAATCATGAACAAACCTGCGATAGAAACCTGCAAGGCCAAGAAAGCTTCGAATTTGTGTGACCTTTGTCAGTGTAGGCCACGCCCGAATGGCATCGATCTTGCTGCTATCCACCTCAATGCCCTGTGGAGTAACAACATAGCCAAGAAACGAAACACGCTGTGTGCAAAACATGCATTTTTCGATGTTAGCAAATAAATGGGCTGCATGCAATGCATCAGAAACAGCACGCAAATGTTCTAAATGCTCTTCCATGGACTTGTTGTAAATGAGAATGTCATCAAAATAGACAACTACAAACAGTCCTATGAAGGGCCATAGAACTTCATTCATCAAACGCATAAATGTGCTGGGAGCATTTGTCAAACCAAACGGCATAACCAACCATTCATATAACCCAAATTTTGTTTTGAAAGCCGTTTTCCATTCGTCACCTAATTTCATGCGAATCTGATGGTAGCCACTACGCAAATCTACCTTAGTGAAAAGAATGGCACCACTCAGCTCATCTAGCAGATCTTCAAGGCGTGGTATGGGGTATCGGTAGCGAATGGTAATGTTATTAATAGCATGACAATCTACACACAGACGCCATGATCCATCTTTCTTGGGAACAAGTAACACGGGAACGGAGCAGGGGCTAAGAGACTCATGAATATAACCCTTATCAAGCAACGTCTGTACCTGTCGCTGTATTTCCTTTGCCTCATCTGGATTTGTACGGTATGGTGCGCGGTTCGGAAGCTGTGTGCCGGGAATGAGGTCGATCCGGTGCTCAATGCCACGAAGTGGTGGGAGTCCCGGTGGCAAATCTTTTGGAAAAACATCAGCGTACTCCTACAAAATGTTAGCAACCGTAGGGGGAATATCCAAAGATGGTGCATCAAGTGAAACGAGCACACTAGAGCATATAAGGGCATAGCATGGCAAAGGAGCATCACGTAACTCATCGAAATCAGCACGTGTAGCAAGCAAAACAGGAGCATTCAACTTGATTTCAGAATTAACAGAGGTTGACGGTTCAAGTTGTTTAGCAGTTTTAGCAGCTCTAGCAAGATCATCTTTAAGAATTTGTTCAGGTGTCATTAGATGAATAATTATTTTCTGACCCTTAAACATGAAAGAATAGTGATTTGAATGACCATGATGCAAGCTATCAGTATCATATTGCCAAGGTCACCCAAGTAACAGAGAGCATGCTTCCATGGGAATAACATCACAATCGACAAAATCAGAATAAGCACCCATGGAGAAAGGAACACGGACCGATCGAGTAATTCTAATTTTCCCACCATCATTAAGCCATTGAATGTGATAAGGATGTGGATGCTTACGAGTGGGTAAAGACAACTTTTCAACCAGCGCGGTACTAGCCAAATTGTTGCAGCTGCCGCTGTCGATGATAATGCGAATGGACCGCTCCTGCACCACACCCTTGGTATGGAAAAGAGTGTGTCACTGATTCTTCTCGGGCGGAGCGACCTGTGTACTAAGAACACGCTGCACAACAAGACTTTCATACCTATCGGCGTCGCCCGGGTTGACATGTACTTCCGCCTTTGCTGCATGGTCAGTGGCAAGCATAGCGTGTTGAATATCTTCAGAATCACTAGCGGAAGAATACTCACCATCATCACGAATGACCAAGACACGCTTGTTCAGACAGTCCCGAGACACGTGGCCAAATCCTTGGCAACGAAAGCACTGAATATCCCGTGTGCGGCCTGTGGACAGGGGAGCACCTGCAGAAGTGGCTGCCCGCTCACGCGGTGTAGTGGCGGGTGTGGACGGTGCAGGGGGTGCGGGTGCTGAACCGGATGTCGATCTTCGTCCTGCAAAAGAGTTAGAATATGGCTTCGAACGGCGTCCCTGTATTTCACGTTCAGCTTTGCAAGCAAATTCAAATAATGTGGTGATATCATAATACTCCTTATAATCAAGTATATCCTGAATTTCACGGTTTAAACCACCATGAAATCGTGCCATAGCAGCGTCAGTTTCCTCAACTAACCCACAACAAATCATGCCTTTTTGCAATTCCTGGTAATAGTCCTCTACAGATTGTGAACCTTGCTGAAAACGTTGCATTTTATTAAGCAAATCGCGGGCATAAAAAGAAGGTACAAATCTGTGGCGCATAGCAGCTTTTAATTGATCCCATGTGGTTGGAGCTAGAGTGGGATGTTTTTGTTTATATTCACGCCACCAAATTAAAGCAAAATGAGTAAATTCACTAATAGCAGCTTTAATTTGAGAAGTAGTAGGAATATCATGGCATGCAAATTTCTGTTCGACTTCTAATTCCCAATCAAGATATGCGGTAGGATCATATTTGCCATTAAAAGATGGAATTTTAAATTTTATCTTAGCAAAAGGATCATTACCGTGGTGGCGTGGCACACGGCGAGCACGGCCTTGACGGTGTCCACCATCGTGCTCGGTGTCACCACCGTAATCCTGCTGGAATTCTGTGACCATCATGTTCAAAGCATCGAGGCATGACACGATGGTGTTAAGCGTGGTCTTGGTGGCTGTCTGCGCGAGGTCAAGCTGATCGAACCGTTCGTTCACCGTAGTGACTATGGAATCCATCTGTTCATGCATCGTCTTGATGTCTGCGACAAGTCCATCAATCTGTGTCCGCATGTCCTGCAGCTGTTCATCCTTCATGGCGTCGTCGTCGTTGCCTACCATGGTTAGCGCAAACACAAAACCGATGCCAAAATAGGGGTGTAACGGCTCACAAGGCGCTCACACTAGTGCTGTTATCAATGTCTTATCCGTTGTTACCGAGCACACAGGGGCGACCTACAACCGACCGGAGGAACTCTCGAAAGATTGGAGCAGTGATTGCCTAGGAAACAAAGTCAGCCCGTCATAGAACTATGTGGAGTTCTGGGTATACTGCACTCAAGTCAAGGATTAGCACAATCAAACAATAATGCAAAGTTGAATTATAGTGCTAAATACGAAACAACGCTACTGGAAACAAGTGTGAAACAAAGGAGGTGGCAAAGAGGGAGAGGGTGCGGCTTAAAAAAGGCAAATTCTTGATTTTTTGGATCTGTTTTTTTTCAAGAGTCCTCAAAAACTGATAATATGAACAGAGAGGATCTCAAACATCAAAAGACGTCACACACTTTTTCTGAAAGTACAGGGGTATTTCGATAAAAAAAGATACTCTCTCTCTCTCTCTAGAGTAAGGCAAGATAGGTAGATGAACAAGGGAGGGCAATGTATGCGTGGGGGTACAGAGGCCCTAGAGGGTCGCGACCCAGGGGGTTCACAGCGCGCGCAAGGAAACCTTCCACCGAACCAAACTGGATCACCTTCCTTCTTCCTGTTTCTTTTTTTTATTTCTTTCTATCTTTGTTTTTGATAGGGAGGGGCGATCGGAGGGGTGGTATGCGGCGGCCCGGTGGTCTGGTGGCTACCAAGCCGGGTATTCGCGCGAAGGGGACGGTGGCCAAACAGCGGAATGGCGGTGGCGAAACTAGGGTGAGGAGAACAAAGAGAAAAACAAGGGATTAAACACAAGTGACTAGCAACAATTGAATGAGTAAGCACACAAATTCAACACAGATTATTGAAAGAATGTGCAAGGCTAAACGGTTGTTGGGACAAGGATCTAATGTGAAATGTTTTTTTGTTTTGGTTTTCGTGGACTGTAGGAAGGGAAAAACACTCGATAAAACTCACCGATCAACCTGGAAATCTGATACCACTTGATAGAGGGGGAGTGCCCGATCTTTTGGTGAGTGGAGATAATTTCGATTTGGTGGTAGTAGACCCTCACGATCCGACTACGACGAGCAAACCCAAAGCGCCAATGCAATCGCTGAACCAACTCCCAATGGTTACCAACCTCGCCGGTACGAGGTCAGCCTGATCACGAAGATCAATTCCTGCACGCAATCGAAGAACGAACAAGAAAAAGATGCGAGCAATCTTATTATCACTCGAAGGTGGAGTTCTAAATTACACGAGACAGTGTAGATTGGCGCGTGTTCGAGAGTAGCTAAAACTAGATGTAAAACAAAACTCAAGTTGTAAACAAAAGCAACTCCGACTAAATAAAAGGGCGGCGGCAGGAGAGTGGCGCGCGCCTAAAGAAAGGGCTGCGGATCCAAACCCTAGGTGCCCCACCTTAGACTGCTCTGTTGGCCCATCTTCTTATTCCGCTAGGCCTTCGTTCCTTAACAGCATGATGAAGTTTAATTCTCTTGCACGGTCCCGAGTGATTGGCCCAACTGGATGATCAACTGTAGGCGCCTGCGGTGGAGGAGTAACTGGAGGCGCCTGAGGTGCTGCTAGTGTAGATGTACACGTGGTGTCCTCATCAAACACTATCTTCAAATGGACTAAAACGAGATTCCACATGACCCACGTGACCTCGGAGTTCCATTGGGTGCATCCAAAACGATTTCTGAGGCTGTGGTACGTTCAGCATAAACCGTGCACCTATCTTGCGTCAAGATTAGCACTATCTTCGAACGGACTGAATCGAGCTTCCACTTGAGCCTTGTCACCTAGGAGTACCATCGTGTGCGTCCAAAATGACTTCTGAGGCTATTGTACGTTCAGCACAAACCGTGCACCTATCTTGCGTCAAGATTAGCAATATCTTTGAACGGTCTAGATCGAGCTTCCACTTGAGCCTCGTCACCTAGGAGTACCATCAGGCGCGTCCAAAACAATTTCTGAGGCTATGCTACGTTCGACGCAAACCGTGCACCTATCTTACATCAAAATTAGCACTATCTACAAATGAACTGAATCAAGCATCCACTTGAGCCTCGTCACCGAGGAGTACCATCAGGTGCGTCGAAAATGATTTCTCAGCCTATGGTACGTTCAACGCAAACCTTGCACCTATCTTGCGTTAAGATTAGCACTATATCAAATTAACTGAATCAAACATCCACTTGAACTTCATCACCTAGGAGTACTATCGTGTGCGTCCAAAACAATTTCTGAGCCTACGGTATGTTTAGCACAATCCGGCACCTATCTTGAACCGACACCAGCACTATCTCCAAATGGACCAAAATGAGATTTCACACGACCCACGTCACCTTGGAGTTCCATCGGGTGCATCCAAAACGATTTCTAAGGCTACGGTACATTCGGCACAAACCGTGCACCTATCCTGCGTCAAGATTAGCACTATATTCGAACGGATTGAATCGGGCTTCCACTTGAGCCTCGTCACCTAGGAGTACCATCTGGTGCATCCAAAACGATTTCCAAGCCTGTGGTGCATTCAGTGCAAAGCATGCACTTATCTTGCGTCAAGATTAGCAATATATCAAATCAACTGAGTCGAGCATCCACTTGAGTTTTGTCACCAAGGAGTACTATCAGGTGCATCCAAAATGATTTTCGAGCCTACATTATGTAGCACAAACTATGCACCTATCTTGCACCGACACCAACACTATCTCCAAATGGACCAAAACGAGATTCCACATGAGCCACATCACCTTAGAGTTTCATCGGGTGCATCCAAAATGATTTCTGAGGCTGTGGTACCTTGGGCACAAACTGTGCACCAATCTTGCATCAAGATTAGCACTATCTTCGAATGGACTGAATCGAGCTTCCACTTGAGCCTTGTCACCTAGGAGTACCATCGTGTGCATCCAAAACCATTTTTGTGCCTATGGTACATTTGCCGCAAACCATACACCTATCTTGCGCCAAGATTAGCACTATGTCAAATGAACTGAGTCAAGCATCCACATGAGCTTCATCACCTAGGAGTACTATCGGGTGCATCCAAAACGATTTCTGAGCCTACGGTATGTTTAGCACAAACCGTGTGATGAGGACATCACCAGTTTCGAATTACTTACTTGGATCAAGGGAAGGTTTGATTGCATATAGAAAGTATGAATGATTAATGAAGTTGATTGGGGACCACTTAAGCCATACTTGAGAGAAGAGGATGAGCTTGATTCGAGGACGACTCAAATGCAAGAATGGGAGGATGATGAGGACATCAGCACCATCAATACATCCACACCTACACAAGTACAAATTTGTGGTCCTATTGCTCGTGCCTGTGCATGCCATCACAATTATCTGGTAAGTTCATTCTTAAACTCTTGTCCATCACATTTAGACAATGGAGACATGTGCACTCTTGTTTTGGTTAGAAATGGTGGAGACGATCAGAAGGACAGGGATTGGCATAGGCTGGATTCGGACTGCAAAACTGACCCAATTTGTGCGGATCACCACAGCTTCATACGGACTCCAATTGGGACGTTCTAATACTTGTTGGAGAGCTAATGAAGTGTACTTTCCAAAGGATCTGACCCCACATGCAAATCACATCAGCCTCGCCCGCAACAGTCAATTTCCTCTGGACTATTTCTGCCCCCAGGAGCTGCAACACCTAATGTTAGCACCTATTCTTAGTGCATGTTCAGTCAATAAGGGATCTCATGCAATCACGCAGTGGTCATTGTTTCTCTTCTTTTTTAGTGAGTCATGAGCACCTCCCGGCCCTGCTCTAGTCGCCCACTCCTATGGATGGTCTAGATCGAGATTCTACTTGAGCCTCGTCACATAGGAGTACCATCGGGTGTGTCCAAAATGATTTCTAAGGCTGTGGTACGTTCGGCGCAAACCATGCACCTATCTTGCGTCAAGATTAGCACTATCTCCAAACGAATTGAATCAAGCATCCACTTGAGCCTCGTCACCTAGGAGTATCATTAGGTGCGTCCAAAATGATTTTCGAGCCTATGGTACGTTCAACGCAAACCTTGCACCTATCTTGCGTTAAGATTAGCACTATATCAAATGAACTGAATCAAGCTTTCACTTGAGCGTCGTCACCTAAGAGTACTATCGGGTGCGTCTAAAATGATTTCTGAGCCTACAGTACGTTTAGCACAAACCTGCACCTATCTTGAACCCACACCAGCACTGTCTCCAAATGGACCAAAAAGAGATTCCACATGACCCACGTCACCTTGGAGTTCCATCGGGTGCATCCAAAATGATTTCTGATGCTGCGGTACATTCGGCACAAACCGTGCACCTACCTACGTCAGGATTAGCGCTATATTCAAACGGACTGAATCGGGCTTCCACTTGAGCGTCGTCACCTAGGAGTACCATCGGATGCATCCAAAATGATTTCTAAGCATGTGGTGCATTCGGTGCAAACCATGCGCCTATCTTGCGTCAAGATTAGCAATATATCAAATGAACTGGGTCGAGCATCCACTTGGGTTTTGTCACCAAGGAGTACTATCGGGTGCATCCAAAATGATTTTTGAGCCTACATTATGTTTAGCACAAACTGTGCACCTATCTTGCACCGACACCAACACTATCTCCAAATGGACCAAAACGAGATTCCACATGAGCCACATCACCTTGGAGTTCCATCGGGTGCATCCAAAATTATTTCTGAGGCTGTGGTACGTTGGGCATAAACTGTGCACCTATCTTGCGTCAAGATTAGCACTATCTTCGAACGGACTGAATCGAGCTTCCACTTGAGCCTTGTCACCTAGGAGTACCATCGTGTGCATCCAAAACCATTTCTGTGCCTGTGGTACATTCGGCGCAAACCATACACCTATCTTGCACCAAGGTTAGCGCTATGTCAAACGAACTGAGTGAAGTATCCACATGAGCTTCGTCACCTAGGAGTACTATCGGGTGCGTCCAAAATAATTTCTGAGCCTGCGGTATGTTTTGCACAAACCGTGTGATGAGGACATCACCAGTTTCGAATTACTTAGATCAAGGAAAGGTTTGATTGCATATGGAAAGTATGAATGATTAATGAAGTTGATTGGGGACCACTTAAGCCATACTTGAGAGAAGAGGATGAGCTTGATTCGAGGACGACTCAAATGCAAGAATGGGAGGATGATGAGGACATCAGCACCATCAATACATCCACACCTACACAAGTACAAATTCGTGGTCCTATTGCTCGTGCCTGTGCATGCCATCACAATTATCTGGTAAGTTCATTCTTAAACTCTTGTCCATCACATTTAGACAATGGAGACATGTGCACTCTTGTTTTGGTTAGAAATGGTGGAGTCGATCAGAAGGACAGGGATTGGCGCAGGCTGGATTCGGACTGCAAAACTGACTCAATTTGTGCGGACCACCACAGCTTCATACGGACTCCAATTGGGACGTTCTAATACTTGCTGGAGAGCAAATAACATCAGACTCGCCCGCAACAGTCAATTTATTCTGGACTGTTTCTGCCCATAGGAGCTGCAACACCTAATTTTAGCACCTATTCTTAGTGCATGTTCGGTCAATAAGGGATCTCTTGCAATCATGCAGTGGTCATTGTTTCTCCTCTTTTTTAGTGAGTCAAGAGCACCTCCCGGCCCTGCTCTAGTCGCCCCTCCTTTGAACGGTCTAGATCGAGCTTCAACTTGAGCCTCGTCACCTAGGAGTTACATCGGGTGTGTCCAAAATGATTTCTAAGGCTGTGGTACGTTCGGCGCAAATCGTGCACCTATCCTGAGTCAAGATTAGCACTATCTCCAAATGAATTGAATCAAGCATCCACTTGAGCCTCGTAACCTAGGAGTACCATTAGGTGCGTCCAAAATTATTTTTGAGCCTATCGTACGTTCAGCGCAAACCTTGCACCTATCTTGCGTTAAGATTAGCACTATATCAAATGAACTGAATCCAGCTTCCACTTGAGTTTCGTCACCTAGGAGTACTATCGGGTGCGTCCAAAATGATTTCTGAGCCTACAACATGTTTAGCACAAACCTGCACATATCTTGAACTGACACTAGCACTATCTCCAAATGGACCAAAAAGAGATTCCACATGACCCACGTCACCTTGGAGTTCCATCGGGTGCATCCAAAATGATTTCTGATGCTGCGGTACATTCGGCACAAACCGTGCACCTATCCTACATCAAGATTAGCGCTATATTCAAGCGGACTGAATCGGGCTTCCTCTTGAGCGTCGTCACCTAGGAGTACCATCGGATGCATCCAAAATGATTTCTAAGCATGTGGTGCATTCGGTGCAAACCATGCGCCTATCTTGCGTCAAGATTAGCAATATATCAAAAGAACTGAGTCGAGCATCCACTTGAGTTTTGTCACCAAGGAGTACTATCGGATGTGTCCAATACGATTTTCGAGCCTATGGTATGTTTAGCACAAACTGTGCACCTACCTTGCACCGACACCAACACTTTCTCCAAATGGGCCAAAACGAGATTCCATAAGACCCACGTGACCTTGGAGTTCCATCGGGTGCATCCAAAATGATTTATGAGATTGTAGTACGTTGGGCACAAACTGTACACCTATCTTGCGTCAAGATTAGCACTATCTTCGAATGGACTAAATCGAGCTTCCATTTGAGCCTCATCAACTAGGAGTACCATCGTGTGCGTCCAAAACCATTTCTATGCCTGTGCTACATTCGGCGCAAACCATGCACCTATCTTGCGTCAAGATTATCACTATATTTGGAAGGACTGAATTGAGCTTCCACTTGAGCCTCGTCACCTAGGAGTACCATCGGGTGCGTCCAAAATGATTTCTGAGCCTGTGGTACGTTTGGCGCAAACCATGCACCTATATTGCATTAAGATTAGAACTATATCAAATGAATTGATTCAGCATCCACTTGAGATTCGTCACCTAGGAGATCTGTTGTGTGCGTCCAAAATGATTTCTGAGCCTATGATATGTTTAGCACAAGCCATGCACCTATCTTGCACTGACATCAACACTATCTCCAAATAGACCAAAATGAGATTTCACATGCCCCGTCACTTTGGAGTTCTATCGGGTGCGTGCAAAATGATTTATGAGGCTATGGTACGTTTGGCACCAACCGTGCACCTATCTGGTGTCAAGATTAGCACTATCTTTGAGTGGTCTGAATCGAGCTTGCACTTGAGCCTCATCACCTAGGAGTACCATCGGGTGCGTTCGAAACAATTGCTGAGCCGGTGGTAGGTTCGGCACAAACCGTGCACCTATCTTGCGTCAAGATTAGCACTATCTCCAAACGAACTGAATCAAGCATGCACTTGAGCCCCGTCACCTAGGGGTACCATCTTGTGCGTCCAAAACCATTTCTGTGCCTATGGTACGTTTGGCGCAAACCATGCACCTATCTTGCGTCAAGATTAGCACTATATCAAATGAACTGAGTCAATCATCCACTTAAGCTTCATCACCTAGGAGTACTATTGGGTGCATCCAAAATGTTTTTTGAGCCTATGGTATGTTTAGCACAAACTGTGCACCTATCTTGCACCAACACCAACACTATCTAAAAATGGACCAAAACGAGATTCCAGTTGACCCACGTCAACTTGGAGTTCCATTGGGTGCGTACAAAACCATTTGCTGAGGCTATGGTACGTTCGGCACAAACTGTGCACCTATCTTGCGTCAAGATTTGCAATAGCTTTGAACCGTCTGGATCGAGCTTACACTTGAGCCTCGTCACCTAGGAGTACCATCGGGTGCGTCTAAAATAATTTCTGAGCCTGTGGAATGTTCGGCATAAATTATGCACCTATCTTGCATCAAGATTAGCACTATCTCCAAATGAACTGAATCAAGCATCAACTTGAGTCTCGTCACCTAGGAGTACCATCAGTTGAGTGCAAAATGATTTCTGACCCTATGGTATGTTTAGCACAATCCTGCACCTATCTTGAACAGACATGAGCACTATCTCCCAATGGACCAAAATGAGATTCCACATGACCCACGTCACCTTGGAGTTCCATCGGGTGTGTCCAAAATGATTTCTGAGGCTGTGGTACATTCGGCACAAACCGTGCACGTATCTTGCGTCAAATTAGTACTATATTCAAACGGACTGAATTGAGCTTCCACATAAGCCACGTCACCTAGGAGTACCATCGGGTGCGTCCAAAATGATTTCTGAGCCTATGATACAATCGGCGCAAACCATGCACCTATCTTGCATCAAGATTAGCACTATATCAAATGAATTGACTCAGCATCCACTTGAGATTCGTTACCTAGGAGATCTATTGGGTGCGTCCAAAATGATTTCTGAGCCTACGGTATGTTTAGCACAAACCTTGCACCGACACCAACACTATCTCTAGATAGACCAAAACGATATTCCACATGACCCCATCAACTTGGAGTTCCATCAGGTGCATCCAAAATGATTTCTGAGGCTATGGTACATTCGGCACAAACCATGCACCTATCTGGTGTCAAGATTTGCCCTATCTTTGAATGGTCTGAATCGAGCTTGCACTTGAGCCTCATCACCTAGGAGTACCATCGGGTGCGTCCAAAACAATTGTTGAGCCGGTGGTAGGTTCGGCACAAACCGTGCACCTATCTTGCATCAAGATTAGCACTATCTCTAATCGGACTGAATCGAGCTTCCACTTGATGATGAGAACATCATTGGCTCAAAGATGATCATGCCAACCACTTCTATACCAAAAGTGCAACCATTCTATATGAGGCTTATCATTGATGCATTTGATGAATTGATGCTGCACCATGATATGTGTTCATTCTCATTTTCAGAATTACTTACATGGATCAAGGGAAGGTTTGATTGCATATGGAAAGCATGGAAGGTTAATGAAGTTGATTGGGGACCAAATCCAAGTATTCCTAACGTCCTCCGCTAGGCCACCACGTCACTTTGGTTCCAAGGATAGAAAGAGTCCAAGTCCAACATGTTTTGGAAGTTGAATTCGGACTGCAAAATAGTCCCAAATTGTGACGGTCACCACGACTTCATACGGACTCCGATTGGGACGTTATAACACTTTTTGGAAAGCCTATCAAGTCTATTTTCCAACGGATCTGGACTCATGGCTATATCTTATCCGATGCTTTCGCAATCATCATTTCAACGCCGGGACCTTTTCTGCCTTTGGTGCTGCGTCACCCTATTTTGGGCCGATGGTCCATGTATCAATTTGGGTCCATTAAGGACGTGTCCTAGGGTTGGAGAACGACCCCAACACCCCCCTGGTCGTTCCCCTAGGTATTAATAAGGATTAGAGCCGCCACAAACAGATTGAGTTTTATTTTGTTGAAAGTTTAGCCATTGCTATTTCCTTATAGACGCGTGTGTTGACTAGACCATCCATTCTACTTAATTCAGAACCCCAACCTTGCGAGTTCAGATTGGTTTCTCATCTCTATATTTGCAATTGAGTTGCTTGTTCTACTTGTTCTTGCTTGTTTCTCGATTGCTTGTAGGAATTACCCTTGTGGTTTGGTTGATCGTGCTCCACAAGATCGCGACGGCCGTTGGAGGTGGTGTATCGGTTGCTAAGGCGCAGCTTAGAAGGCTATAGTCGGGCCATGAATGTCATCTCCATCCCCAAATTGAGTTATCCACCTTCTCTCATCGAAAGATCAGGATTCACCCTAGCGGGTTCATATCAGTTGGTAATCCGAGCAAGGTTGATCGGTGAGAGACTTCTAGTTCTTTGTTGTTTTTTAATCTCCTATAGTCCAGAAAAAGCCAAAACAAAATTAGTAGATTAGTTCTCCATAATCCCAAAAACCCTTTGAGCTTAATACTATTACTGCTTAGTTAGGGCTTATTGAATTAACAGTTGCATCGTCGTGTCAAGTTGCTGGTCTTAGCATCTAGTCGTTTAGAGTTTCGAGTTCTAGTCATGTTTCTGTCACCATCGCAGATTTGAGTTTATTTATTTCTCTCAACGAATCCGAGTGGATTTCCAAATTCCTTTGTTTTGTTTACCACCATTATCCTAGCCACACCCTTGGAGGTTTCATCCACGTCCATATTTCCATCTACAAAAAGGAAATCCAACAAGATCAAGATAGAATTCGATTCAGAGTCCTGTTTTATCCTGAAAAGAAAAGCACCATATTTCCTTTGTCAGGAGTCTGAATAGGGAGTTTAAATACAATCTGGAAACCTTAACTTGTCCTCTTTCCAACTGATCAGAGCTTGGTCCCAAATTCAATCTGAGTGCTTCACAATTGCCCTGGAGATTTGTGCGTCTGCTGGTTTTGCAAAACAGCCACTTGTTTGACTTTGCTACTGAATCACCCTTCCCAAGGAAACATTTAATTGTTGTAAGTAGCTTGTTAATTCTTGTTGCAAAATTTCAGTTTTGTGCTAGTTGAAAAAAAATAGAAAAAAAGACAGAAGAAAGAAAGAAAAGAAAGATAGAAAGAAAGAAAGAAAAGAAAGAGAAAGAAGAAGAGAAGGGTTTTTCTTTTGTTGTTATTCCTGTCCTTGTGATCCTTCTTTGCTGCAGCTCAGTGACTTCATTTGTGTCCAGGCTCGTGTCTCTAGCATGTAGTAGCCTAGGACCAGCACAATAACATCGTTGAGCGTTTGTTCAATTTGCTTGCAACTAACGTGGTTCTAGTACTTCCTTGCTTTAGCCCACCTATAGCTCCACATATTCGACTACAGCTTGACAATTTGTTTTGTTGCTACGGCACCGATACGCTTCACTCCACGGTTGTAGACTTGTTGGTTGCCATCACCTCCTGTTTGGCTTGGTAAGAACTTGTAAGGGCTTGTTTTAACAAGTTGAGTTTGAGAGAGTTACAACCGATACATCCTAGTAGTTGATAGGAGGATACATATTATTTTTGTGTTTCTTGTTTTCTACTAATCATGGCAGGTGATATGGAGATTTTTGAGCTGTTGAAACTAGACCCTCATATTCAGGATGTCATTCAACACTTGCCGTTATATGATGGTAAGTTTGATCTTCAAGCTTACATTGATTGGGAGTTAAAAGTAGACAACAAATTTGATGAGCATGACCTGTCCGAGAAACAAAAGATTTGTATTGCCTCTAATATTTTGATTGAAAATGCTTTGCTAGAATGGAAACACATTTGTAGGCACAACAAAGTTCCAGAATCTTGGAAAGACTTCAAATTTCTTTTTAGAGAAGCATTCATTCCTGCATATTATGTTGATTATTTGCTTGCAAAATTAGACAACTTGAACCAGGGTAGTAAGACTGTGAAACAATACTACCATAATTTTAAGATTTGTATCATGTTTGGTGGATTGGATGAATGCATGGAAGATGTTATGAGTAGATTCATGAGAGGGCTCAATTCTAAAATTCGAACATTGTTAATTAGCAAATCATATTGCCATATTGGTCAATTGTTTTGTCTGGCTCTCAATGCTGAAAAAGAGATTCTATTATCTGTAAATACTTGCCAGAATGATGTGACCCATAATGTCCAAAATTTGTCCACTCTGCATGCTAATGAAGAGCAACAAATAGTGGAACCCACTACTGATTTTCCTTTGTCACAAAATGAATTACTCGTTGTTCCTTGTGATAAAGAGGAGTTGTGTGCTGATGATTCTTTTACTCCTATGCCACAAGTAGCGAATAAGTGTGATACTTTTGGTTTGGAACCATACAAATGTGTTGAAGATAAGCTTTTTCATCCTATTACATGTGCACAAGATGAACTGAATTTACTGTCCTCTTTAAATACTTTGGGTTATATTGAATTTGATATTCTGTGTAATCTAAATTGTCTAAAAGAGAAACTTAAATTTGATTCTGGTTTGTCAAGTTTTAATCATTGTTCGCTTCATGCAATTGGCAAATATGACAGCAAAGGAGAATATTTGGTGCATAAAGTTTATATTTGTTCTAATCTAAAATATCCTTTTGGGCCACAATACCATGATCAAATTGAGGGCTGCACTAACACTAATGATGTGTTGCAAAGTTTTTCTAGTTTTCCCCATATGCAACAGGATAAATATCAAGAAGTGGAGCACGGTTCACTTTTACCTACAACACATACTCCAACAAAGATCAAACCGAGGACGGTTTGCTGTCAAGAAGGGGAGAATGATGAGGACATCATTGGCTCAAATATGACCATGCCAACCACTTCTATACCAAAGGTGCAACCATTCTATATGAGGCTTATCATTGATGCATTTGATGAATTGATGCTGCACCATGATGTGTGTTCATTCTCATTCTCATTTTCAGAATTACTTACATGGATCAAGGGAAGGTTTGATTGCATATGGAAAGCATGGAAGGTTAATGAAGTTGATTGGGGACCAAATCCAAGTATTCCTAACGTCCTCCGCTAGGCCACCACGTCACTTTGGTTCCAAGGATAGAAAGAGTCCAAGTCCAACACGTTTTGGAAGTTGAATTCGGACTGCAAAATAGTCTCAAATTGTGACGGTCACCACGACTTCATATGGACTCCGATTGGGACGTTATAGCACTTTTTGGAAAGCTTATCAAGTCTATTTTCCAACGGATCTGGACTCATGGCTATATCTTATCCGATGCTTCCGCAATCGTCGTTTCAACGCCGGGACCTTTTCTGCCTTTGGTGCTGCGTCACCCTATTTTGGGCCGATGGTCCATGTATCAATTTGGGTCCATTAAGGACGTGTCCTAGGGTTGGAGAACGACCCCAACACCCCCCTGGTCATTCCCCTAGGTATTAATAATGATTAGAGCTGCCACAAACAGATTGAGTTTTGTTTTGTTGAAAGTTTAGCCATTGCTACTTCCTTGTAGACGCGTGTGTTGACTAGACCATCCATTCTACTTGATTCAGAACCCCAACCTTGCGAGTTCAGATTGGTTTCTCATCTCTATATTTGCAATTGAGTTGCTTGTTCTACTTGTTCTTGCTTGTTCCTCGATTGCTTGCAGGAATTACCCTTGTGGTTTGGTTGATCGTGCTCCACAAGATCGCGACGGCCGTTGGAGGTGGTGTATCGGTTGCTAAGGCGCAGCTTAGAAGGCTGTAGTCGGGCCGTGAATGTCATCTCCATCCCCAAATCGAGTTATCCACCTTCTCTCATCGAAAGATCAGGATTCACCCTAGCGGGTTCATATCAGTTGAGCCTCATCACCTAGGAGTACCATCGGGTCCATCCAAAACGATTTCTGTGCCTACAGTATGTGTTGGCGCAAACCATGTATTTATCTTGCACCGACACCAACACTGTCTTCAAATGGACCAAAACGAGATTCCACATGACCCATGTGACCTTGGAGTTCCATCGGGTGCGTCCAAAATGATTTTCTGAGGTTGTGGTACATTCGGCACAAACCGTGCACCTATCTTGCGTCAAGATTAACACTATATCAAATGAACTGAGTCAAGCATCCAGTTGAGCTTCGTCAACTAGGAGTACAATCGGGTGCGTCCAAAAAAATTTCTGATCCTACGGTATGTTCAGCACAAACCATGCACCTATCTTGCGTCAAGATTAACACTATATCAAATGAAATGAATCAAGCATCCAATTGAGCTTCGTCACCTAGGAGTACTATCGGGTGTATCCAAAATGATTTCTGAGCCTATGGTATGTTTAGCACAAACCATGCACCTATCTTGCACCGACACCAACACTATCTCCAAATGGACCAAAACGAGATTCCACATGACCTACATCACCTTTGAGTTTCATCGGGTGCGTACAAAACGATTTCTGAGGCTGTCGTACGTTCAGCACAAACTGTGCACCTATCTTGCGTCAAGATTAGCAATATCTTTGAACGGTCTGGATCAAGCTTCCACTTGAGCCTCGTCACCTAGGAGTACCATCGGATACGCCCAAAATGATTTCTGATCCTGTGGTACGTTCGACACAAACTATACACCTATATTGCGTCAAGATTAGCAGTATCTCCAAATGAACTGAATAAAGCATCCACTTGAGCCCTGTCACCTAGGTGTACCATCAGGTGTGTCCAAAACGATTTCTGAGCCTGTGGTACGTTCGGCGCAAACCTTGCACCTATCTTGCGTCATGATTAGCACTATATCAAATGAACTAAATCAAGCATCCACTTAAGCTTTGTCACCTAGGAGTACTATCGGGTGCGTCCAAAATGATTTCTGAGCCTGCGGTATATTTAGAACAAACCTGCACCTATCTTGCATGACACCAACACTATCTCCAAATAGACCAAAACGTGATTCCACATGACCCACGTTACCTTGGAGTTCCATTGGGTGCGTCCCAAATGATTTCTGAGGTTGTGGTACGTTCAGCACAAACCATGCACCTGTCTTGCATCAAGATTAGCAATATCTTTGAATAGTCTGGATCGAGCTTCCACTTGAGCCTCGTCACCTAGGAGCACCATCAGGTGCTTCCATATCGTTTTATGAGCCTGTGGTATGTTTGGCACAAACTGCGCACCTAACGTGCGTCAAGATTAGCACGATCTCCAAACGAACTAAATCAAGCATCCACTTGAGCCCCGTCACCTAGGAGTACCATCAGGTGCGTCCAAAACAATTTCTAAGCCTGTGGTAGGTTCGGTGCAAACCTTGCACCTATCTTGCGTCAAGATTAGCACTATATCAAATGAACTGAATCAAGCATCCACTTGAGCTTCGTCACGTAGGAGTACTATCGGGTGCGTCCAAAACGATTTCTGAGCCTATGGTATGTTTAGCACAAAGCAGCACCTATCTTACACTGACACCAACACTATCTCCAAATGCACCAAAACGAGATTCCACATGACCCACGTCACCTTGGAGTTCCATTGGGTGCGTCCCAAATGATTTCTGAGGTTATGGTATGTTCAGCACAAACCATGCACCTATCTTGCATCAAGATTAGCAATATCTTTGAATTGTCTGGATCGAGCTTCCACTTGAGCCTCATCACCTAGGAGTACCATCGGGTGCTTCCAAAATTGATTTCTGAGCCTATGGTACGTTCGGCACAAACCGTGCACCTAACCTGCGTCAAGATTAGCACGATCTCCAAACGACTTGAATAAAGCATCCACTTGCGTCTCGTCACCTAGGAGTACCATTAGGTGCGTCCAAAAACGATTTGTGATCCTGTGGTACGTTTGGCACAAACTGTGCACCTACCAGTTGAGCCTTGTCACCTAGGAGTACCATCAGGTGCGTCCAAAATGATTTTTGAGGCTGTGGTACGTTCGGCGCAAACCGCGAACCTATCTTGTGTCAAGATTAGCACTATCTCCAAACGAACTGAATAAAGCATCCACCTAAGCCTCGTCACCTAGGAGTATCATTAGGTGTGTCCAAAATGATTTCTGAGGCTGTGGTACGTTCGGCGCAAACCGCGAACCTATCTTGCGTCAAGATTAGCACTATCTCCAAACGAACTGAATAAAGCATCCACTTGAGCCTTGTCACCTAAGAGTACCATCAGGTGCATCCAAAATAATTTCTGAGGCTGTGGTACATTCGACGCAAACCGTGCACCTATCTTGTGTCAAAATTAGCACTATCTCCGAACGAATTGAATCAAGCATCCAGTTGAGCCTCGTCACCTAGGAGTACCATCAGGTGCGTCCAAAATGATTTCTCAGCCTATGGTACATTTAGCGCAAACCTTGCACCTATCTTGCGTTAAGAGTAGCACTATATCAAATGAACTGAATCAAGCTTCCACTTGAGCTTCGTCACCTACGAGTACTATCGGGTGCGTCCAAAACGATTTCTGAGCCAACAGTATGTTTAGCACAAACCTGCACCTATCTTGAACCAACACCAGCACTATCTCCAAATGGACCAAAAAGAGATTCCACATGACCCACGTCACCTTGGAGTTCCATCAGGTGCATCCAAAATGATTTCTGATGCTGCGGTATATTGGGCACAAACCGTGCACCTATCCTATGTCAAGATTAGTGCTATATTCAAACAGACTGAATCGGGCTTCCACTTGAGCGTCGTCATCTAGGAGTACCATCGAATGCATCCAAAACAATTTCTAAGCATGTGGTGCATTCGGTGCAAACCATGCACCTATCTTGCGTCAAGATTAGCAATATATCAAATGAACTGAGTCGAGCATCCACTTGAGTTTTGTCACCAAGGAGTACTATTGGGTGTGTCCAAAATGATTTTCGAGCCTACATTATGTTTAGCGCAAACTGTACACCTATCTTGCACCGACACCAACACTATCTCCAAATGGACCAAAGCGAGATTCCATATGAGCCACATCACCTTGGAGTTCTATCGGGTGCATCCAAAATGATTTCTGAGGCTGTGGTACGTTGGGCACAAACTATGCACATATCTTGCGTCAAGTTAGCACTATCTTTGAATGGACTGAATCGAGCTTCCACTTGAGCCTTGGCACCTAGGAGTACCATCGTGTGCATCCAAAACCATTTATGTGCCTGTGGTACATTCGCTGCAAACCATACACCTATCTTACGCCAAGATTTGCGCTATGTCAAATGAACGGAGTCAAGCATGCACATGAGCTTCGTCACCTAGGAGTACTATCGGGTGCGTCCAAAATGATTTCTAAGCCTACGGTATGTTTAGCACAAACCGTGTGATGAGGACATCACCAGTTTCGAATTACTTGGATCAAGGGAAGGTTTGATTGCATATGGAAAGTATGGAGATTAATGAAGTTGATTGGGGACCATTTAAGCCATACTTTAGAGAAGAGGATGAGCTTGATTCGAGGACGACTCAAATACAAGAATGGGAGGATGATGAGGACATCAGCACCATCAATACATCCACACCTACACAAGTACAAATTCGTGGTCCTATTGCTCGTGCATGTGCATGCCATCACAATTATCTGGTAAGTTCATTCTTAAACTCTTGTCCATCACATTTAGACAATGGAGACATGTGCACTCTTGTTTTGGTTAGAAATGGTGGAGACGATCAGAAGGACATGATGAGGACATCATTGGCTCAAAGATGACCATGCCAACCACTTCTATACCAAAGGTGCAACCATTCTATATGAGGCTTATCATTGATGCATTTGATGAATTGATGCTGCACCATGATGTGTGTTCATTCTCATTTTCAAAATTACTTACATGGATCAAGGGAAGGTTTGATTGCATATGGAAAGCATGGAAGGTTAATGAAGTTGATTGGGGACCAAATCCAAGTATTCCTAACGTCCTCCGCTAGGCCACCACGTTACTTTGGTTCCAAGGATAGAAAGAGTCCAAGTCCAACACGTTTTGGAAGTTAAATTCGGACTACAAAATAGTCCCAAATTGCGACGGTCACCACGACTTCATACGGACTCCGATTGGGACGTTATAGCACTTTTTGGAAAGCTTATCAAGTCTATTTTCCAACGAATCTAGACTCATGGCTATATCTTATCCGATGCTTCCGCAATCGTCGTTTCAACGCCGGGACCTTTTCTGCCTTTGGTGCTGCGTTACCATATTTTGGGCCGATGGTCCATGTATCAATTTGGGTCCATTAAGGACGTGTCCTAGGGTTGGAGAACGACCCCAACACCCCCCTGGTCATTCCCCTAGGTATTAATAAGGATTAGAGCCGCCACAAACAGATTGAGTTTTATTTTGTTGAAAGTTTAGCCATTGCTACTTCCTTGTAGACGCATGTGTTGACTAGACCATCCGTTCTACTTGATTCAGAACCCCAACTTTGTGAGTTCATATTGGTTTTTCATCTCCATATTTGCAATTGAGTTGCTTGTTCTACTTGTTCTTGCTTGTTCCTCGATTGCTTGCAGGAATTACCCTAGTGGTTTGGTTGATCGTGCTCCACAAGATCACGACGGCTGTTGGAGGTGGTGTGTCGGTTGCTAAGGTACAGCTTGGAAGGCTGTAGTCAGGCCATGAACGTCATCTCCATCCCCAAATCGAGTTTCTCACGCTTCTCATCGAAAGATCGACCACAAACCCTTGCGGGTTCATATCAGTTGGTATCAGAGCAAGGTTTATCGGTGAGAGACTTCCAATTCTTCGTTGTTTTAATTTTCCTATAGTCTAGAAAAGCCAAAAAAAATAAGTCGATTAGTTTACCCGCACTCCTATAAACCCTTTGAGCCTTTGCTAGCATTGCTTAGTTAGGGCTTGTTGAGTTTTTTGTTGCATTGGTTGTGTCGAGTTGCTGGTCTTAGTGATGAGGACATCCTCCGCTATTACCCGCTAGCAAAGACGCAACAAAAAAAAGGCCAAGTGGCCTAGTTGTAGTCGGGCGGCGACCGTGTGAGCCTCTGAATAATCCCACCTTGCTTAGCTTGGGAGGAGGAAGCCACCTTAAAAGAGAGAGCCACCCTTCCCCTATCAGACTAGTCTTTTAGGGATATTGGGTCTTTCCCCGAGTGGGTGTACATAAGAACTGTTGGGGTCCGGGCAACCTTAATTTATTGGGCCTCGGCCAACCCCACCTGGGCCGGATGTATCATTTGGTATCAGAGCTGGGCCCTTGTTTAAGAGGGTGGGAATGATGAGGACATCCTCCGCTATTACCCGCTGGCAAAGACTTAACAAAAAAAAGGCCAAGTGGCCTAGTTGTAGTCGGGCGGCGACCGTGTGAGCCTCTGAATAATCCCACCTTGCTTAGCTTGGGAGGAGGAAGCCACCTTAAAAGAGAGAGCCACCCTTCCCCTATCAGACTAGTCTTTTAGGGATATTGGGTCTTCCCCGAGTGGGTGTACATAAGAACTGTTGGGGTCTGGGCAACCTTAATTTATTAGGCCTCGGCCAACCCCACCTGGGCCGGATGTATCATTGATGCATCCGGCCCAGGTGGGGTTGGCCGAGGCCCAATAAATTAAGGTTGCCCGGACCCCAACAGTTCTTATGTACACCCACTCGGGGAAAGACCCAATATCCCTAAAAGACTAGTCTGATAGGGGAAGGGTGGCTCTCTCTTTTAAGGTGGCTTCCTCCTCCCAAGCTAAGCAAGGTGGGATTATTCAGAGGCTCACACGGTCGCCGCCCGACTACAACTGGGCCACTTGGCCCTTTTTTTGTTGCGTCTTTGCCAGCGGGTAATAGCGGAGGATGTCCTCATCATTCCCACCCCCTTAAACAAGGGCCCAGCTCCGATACCAAATGATGCATCCGGCCCAGGTGGGGTTGGCCGAGGCCCAATAAATTAAGGTTGCCCGGACCCCAACAGTTCTTATGTACACCCACTCGGGGAAAGACCCAATATCCCTAAAAGACTAGTCTGATAGGGGAAGGGTGGCTCTCTCTTTTAAGGTGGCTTCCTCCTCCCAAGCTAAGCAAGGTGGGATTATTCAGAGGCTCACACGGTCGCCGCCCGACTACAACTAGGCCACTTGGCCCTTTTTTTGTTGCGTCTTTGCCAGCGGGTAATAGCGGAGGATGTCCTCATCACTTAGTGTCTATTCCTTTAGAGTTTTGAGTTCTATTACGTTTTGGTCACCACGAGATCCACCATCACCATATACATCGTTGCTGTGTTTCTGCCACCACGGATCCATAGGATGTCCGATTTGGGAGTTTAAATACAATATGGAAACTTGAAGTTGTCTTCTTTCCAACGGATCTGACCTTGCAGCAAAATTCGATCTGAGCACTCCACAATCATCTTAGAGATTTCTGCATCTGCGGTATTAACAAGAGTTGTTAAATCTGACTTCGAAGAGGCTGTGTGCAATAGCCTTATTGTTTGGGTTGTCATAGTACCAAATAAAACATTTAGGCCTCTGGTCCATGCATCAATTTGGGTCATCCACGCCGTCCACGCCGACACCTGCTGGTCCTATTACTCGTGCTCGTGCTCAAAAAGTTAATCATCAAGTGAGTTCCTTCTTGAGCTCTTGTCCATCCTGTTTAGATTTTGGAGACACGTGCACTCTTGTTTTAATTAGGAATCAAGGAGAAGACCGAAAGGGAAAAGGACTCGCATAGGCTGGATTCGGACTACAGCACACCTCCAACTTGCGATGGTCGCCATGGTTACATATGTAGTCAGATTGGGGTGATTCTAGACTTGTTGAAAAGCTAATAAAGTCTACTTTCATATGGATCTGACCTCGTACTCATACCTGCTCAGAAGCAGCGTCAACAGTCCAAAAATCACCGAGATATCTATTCTGTCCAGGGTGCTACACCACCTTAAGTTAGCCCAATGGGCTTGTATCGTTTAGAGTCCAGTAGGGATGTATCCTAGGGTTGGAGCACGACCCAAACTCTCTTGTGGTCATCCTCCACACGTCATATACCCCTTAGCCTCCACTAGGAACACTTTGGTTTTGTTTAGATCAAGTTTAGCCATCGCTACTTGCTTGTAGGCGCGCGTGCTGATCCAATCATCCGTCTCCTTGTCTTTGAAACCCCACTCATAATAAGATTCAGTGTGAAACCTTCAATTTTATCTTGCAATTTCAGTGCTTGTTTCCTCGTTCTTGCTAGTTCTTCGATTGCTTACAGGATGGGAGCCCTAGGGGCTGGTTGTCATGCTCTACATGATCGTGATGGCCTTGGGAAGTGGTGTATCAGTTGCTAAGGCGCAGTCTTAGAAGGCTGTAGTCGGGCCATGAATGTCATCTCCATCCACCAATCGAGTTATCTCACGTTTCTCATCGAAAGATCGACCACAAACCCTTGCGGGTTCGTATCAATTGGTATCAGAGCTGGGCCCTTGTTTAACGGGGTGGGAATGATGAGGACATCCTCCGCTATTACCCGCTGGCAAAGACGCAACAAAAAAGGGCCAAGTGGCCTAGTTGTAGTCGGGCGGCGACCGTGTGAGCCTCTGAATAATCCCACCTTGCTTAGCTTGGAAGGAGGAAACCACCTTAAAAGAGAGAGCCACCCTTCTCCTATCGGACTAGTCTTTTAGGGACATTGGGCCTTTCCCCGAGTGGGTGTGCATAAGAACTGTTAGGGTCCAGGCAACCTTAATTTATTAGGCCTCGACCAACCCCACCTGGGCTGGATGTATCAATTGGTAATCAGAGCAAGGTTTATTGGTGAGACTTCCAATCCTTAACTATTTTATTTTTCCTATAGTCTAGAAAAGCCAAAAAATAGTAGATTAGTTTCCTGCAATCCTATAGACCTTTGAGCCGTGGCTAGTGCTACCTAGTTAGGGTTTGTTGAATATCAGTTGCATCGGGTGTGTCGGATTGCTGGTCTTAGTTTATTCCCTTAGAGTTTTGAGTTCTTGTCACTTTCCTATCACAACACGCGCTATCATATAGTCTCTTTGTTGGTCGAATCCAAGTAGGGTTTGAAGTTTGAATCAGACAAGGAATCGGCTGTTCCTCTCTATTGGCCGAATCCAAGTAGGTTTTCAAGTTTGAGTCGGATCAAGGAATCGGTTATTCCTTGCTGTTGGCCAAGTCCGAGTAGAATTGGAAGTTCCAATCGAACGAGGAATCAGTTCACCCTGTGCTACAAATATCAAACTAACCACACAGCAAGTATTCATATCTAAACGAGTGGCTTACTCTAGAGAGAGAGAGAAGGGTGGCTCTCTCTTTTAAGGTGGCTTCCTTCTACCAAGCTAAGCAAGGTGGGATTATTCAGAGGCTCACACGGTCGCCGCCCGACTACAACTAGGCCACTTGGCCTTTTTTTGTTGTGTCTTTGCCAGCGGGTAATAGTGGAGGATGTCCTCATCATTCCTACCCCCTTAAACAAGGGCCCAGCTCTGATACCAAATGATGCATCCGGCCTAGGTGGGGTTGGCCGAGGCCCAATAAGTTAAGGTTGCCCGGACCCTAACAGTTCTTATGAACACCCACTCGGAGAAAGGCCCAATGTCCCTAAAAGACTAGTCCGATAGGGGAAGGGTGGCTCTCTCTTTTAAGGTGGCTTCCTTCTCCCAAGCTAAGCAAGGTGGGATTATTCAGAGGCTCACACGGTCGCCGCCCGACTACAACGAGGTCACTTGGCCTTTTTTGTTGTGTCTTTGCCAGCCGGTAATAGTGGAGGATGTCCTCATCATTTTGCAGTCCGAATTCAACTTCCAAAATGTGTTGGACTTGGACTCTTTCTGTCCTTGGAACCAAAGTGACGTGGTGGCCTAGCGGAGGACGTTAGGAATACTTGGATTTGGTCCCCAATCAACTTCATTAACCTTCCATGCTTTCCATATGCAATCAAACCTTTCCTTGATCCATGTAAGTAATTCTGAAAATGAGAATGAACACACATCATGGTGCAGCATCAATTCATCAAATGCATCAATGATAAGCCTCATATAGAATGGTTGCACCTTTGGTATAGAAGTGGTTGGCATGGTCATCTTTGAGCCAATGATGTCCTCATCAACTGAATCAAGCTTCCACTTGAGCCTCGTCACCTAGCAGTATCATCGGGTGTGTCCAAAACGATTTCTATGCCTACAGTATGTTTAGCGCAAACCGTGCACTTATCTTGCACCGACACCAACACTGTCTTCAAATAGACCAAAAGGAGATTCCACATGACCCACGTGACCTTGGAGTTCCATAAGGTGCGTCCAAAACAATTTTTGAGGCTGTGGTACGTTCAGCACAAACTGTGCACCTATCTTGCGTCAAGATTAGCACTATCTTCGAATGGACTGAATCGAGCTTCCACTTGAGCCCCGTCACCTAGGAGTACCATCGGGTGCATCCAAAACGATTTTTGAGCCTATGGTACGTTCGGCGCAAACTGTGGACCTATCTTGCATCAATATTAGCACTATCTCCAACTGACTTGAATCAAGCATTCACTTGAGCCTCATCACCTAGGAGTACCATCAGGTGCGTCCAAAATTATTTCTGATCTTGTGGTACCTTTGGCGCAAACTGTGCACCTATCTTGGATTATATCAAATGAACTGACTCAAGCATCCACTTGAGCTTCTGAAAGCATCTAGGCCCCAGTGTTGGTTTCGGCAATTGATGACAACGCATAATTACCATGACTAACGTGTGTTTTGCAGAAACGTTGGTAAGTTAGGTCATGGAGATGATAACTGCTTTTGGCAATATGGTATTCATGTCCCTTGATGGAAATCATTTCGGTTTTCAAAGGATCAATGACAAGATTAAGGACGGTTAGTTCCAGATGTCAAGGTGTTGAGTTACATCTGGAATAGTCGTTAGGATCTTTGTTTCTTCCTTTGACCGTACTACAAAGGGGGGCATGAGCGAGTAGCTTGACCTAGGTGAGTCTTCTGTTTAGGTGTGGTGCACACTTGTCAAACTTAGCACTAGGTAGCTCGAGAAAAGCTCAGAGTTCAGTTGGAAGCAACTTGGTTCAAGTTGCATCGCGTTTAGAAGACGTTTGAGCCGTTTACCTATGACCGGACGCGTCCGGTCAGTACTAACACTTCACTGCGGTTTCAACTGATTGACCAGACGCGGTCCTCAAGAGGACCGGACGCGGTGGTCAGTCTGACACATGTTCCAAAGGGTAAACAGCGTAATCGGACGCGACTGTGAAGTGATCGGCGCGTCCGGTCACGTTCCAGTAAGGTCCCGTGGTGACCTGACGCATCCGGTCACCTATGATCGGACACGGTCGTGCGTCAGGTCATTTTTCTAGTAAGCTCTTGCATTCCCTGATCAGCGCGTCCAGTCATCTCAGACCGGTGCATCCGGTCATCACAGATCGGCGTGTCCGGTCACTCAGCATAGCTTTTGGTTTTTGACCGTTACACCTGACCGGCACGTCCGGTCATGTCGACAGGCGCGTCCGGTCAGTGCGCGTTTTGCTGATTCGAAAGGTAACGGTTGGATTTGTTTGAGGGGTGTATAAATACATCCCCTCCACCCCTTTTAGAGGTCTCTTGCTCATTTGTTCAGTTGAGAAACACCTTTAGAGTGCAAGGGAGTGCAAGAGCCCTAGTGAGGATAGAGATTTGCGAATGAAAGTTTAAGAATCCTCTCTAGTGACAAGAGTGTAGCAAGTGTGCATCCATCTTCTCATTAGGCTTGTTGTGGTCAAGTGAGAGCTCTAGCTTGTTACTCTTGGTGATCGCCATCACCTAGACGGTTTGGTGGTGATTGGGAGTTTGGTGGTCATCGGACGAGATTGTGGGTGACCCAACTCAAGTTGTGAGCGGCTTTGAGTGATTTGCCGCAACGGAGTGTCGAAGAATCAACTCGTAGAGAGCACTTGATCCTTGCGCAGATCAAGGGGGAGCTACACCCTTGCGCGGGTGCTCCAACGAGGACTAGTAGGAAGTGGCGACTCTCCGATACCTCGGCAAAACATCGTCGTGTTCCTAACCCTTACTGACAAGCATTTACTTTTGTGCATTACTTTCATTGCTTGTTTACTTTCCTAGAATTGCCATGCTAGTCTAGGATTGGAACTTAGGGTGCAAAACTTTTATCGGTAGAATCACAAGGAACACTAGTAGGCACTAGGGGTGAAGTTTGGCTTGTTGGATTTAATTCTTGCAATTAATTTTTAGAAAAGCCCAATTCACCCCCCTCTTGGGCATCTTGATCCTTTCAATTGGTATCAGAGCCGTGTTGCTCTTAATTTAGGCTTCACCGCCTAGAGCAAGATGTCTAATGGGGAAGGACCACCTCCCACTTTTGAGGGAGACGATTTTCCATATTAGAAAATTCGTATGGAGGCGTACCTCTAAGCCATAGATGTTGGGTGCCTTAGAGCCACAACCGAAGGGTTTCCTCCTATAAGGGATCCTGCTAACCCAAGTGGTGACGAGGAGAAATACGACCGGTGGAATACAAAGGCAAAAAATGCAATCTACCGGGTACTAGGTAAAGATATCTTCAATTGTGTGCGAAATGCCAAAAACGCTCATGAATTGTGGGAAAATCTTTGTGCTCTCTATGAGGGAACTAAGAGTGAGCGTGAGGAACGCTATCATATTGCTTTAAAGAAAATTAATTCTTTTGAGATGCTTCCCAAAGAAAGTGCTAATGAAATGTACACTCATTTAAATGTTCTTGTAGAAGATCTCAATGCTCTTGGATTCACTAAAATGAGTCAATCGGATGTTGCAAGGAGGATCTTGAGTGTTCTTCCCGTTGAGAAGTATGTACACATTGTCACCGTACTTCACCAAAGTGATCTCTCTACCGCAACACCAACTCAAGTATTGGGAAAGATCAATGCACATGAGATGTACATGCACATCACTCCGGAAGAGGGCTCATCATCTTCCAAAAAGAAAGATTTGGCCTTCAAAGCTAGCCATGAAAAGAAAAAGAAGAAGGGTCAAGCCATGATAGTGTAAGAAAGCTCAAGTGAAAGTGACATTGATGATGCATCACTTGCACTCATGGTGAGGAAGACCACCAAGATGCTAAAGAAGCTCAATAAGAGTGGCATCAAATTCGATGGCAAGAAGAAGAAATTCTTCACTAGTAGCAAAAGGAAGCCAATCTCCGAAATGGATTGCTTCAATTGTGGAGAACTTGGTCATCTAGCTCATCAATGCCCAAAGCCTTCAAAAGACAAGTACAAGAACAAGTACAAGGGCAAGAAAGATGATTCAAGTGATGAAGAAGATGAGAAAAGAAAGAACAAGCCATATAAGAAGAAAGATGGCAAGAAAAGAGAGTTCTACAAGAAGAAGAAGAGAGGCAAGGCTTATATTGTTGGTGATTGGCTCACCGACATTGAATCATCGTGTGAGTCCTCCGGCGATGAAAGTGATGATGAAAAAGAGAAGATCGCCGCACTTGTGGTTGGGCCATCATCATCGTCATCAACGTCTTCATCACCACCTTCACCGCCATCCTCACCATCATCATCCACTTCCCACCTATGTCTCATGGCTAAAGGTGATCGAAAGGTACAAAATAGTGATAGTGATGATGATGATAGTGATAGTGATGATGAATATGATGCACCTTCTTATGATGAACTAGTAAAATTGTTAAACAAATATTCTAAAATCATAAGGAGGACTAGAAATGAAAATGATGAGCTTCAACATAAAAATAAAACACTCTCATCTAAGCTTGAAAGTGCACATAAGACTAGGGATGAGCTCATAGATCAAAATGAAACTATGTCTTCTTCTCTCAAAGGGCTCAAAACTTCTAACAAGGAGCTTAGAGATAAACATGATAAAATTGAGAAGAAGCATGGTGAACTCATCACTAGACTAAACTTGTTAAAAGATAAATATACCGCATTGAAAATTAATTATGATACTCTTATTGTTGCTAATGAGCTTGCCCTTGAGACACATGATGCTACTAACCAAGTTGTTAAGATTGATATAGCTACATCATGTGATGATTTGATTGTTGAGAACTTTGAGCAAGGCTCTAGCGGCAAAGGCAAGAGTGTGGTTGAGGTCAATGACTATGATGAGTATGTCAAGCTCAAGAGTGAGAATGAGATGCTTAAAGATGAGAACAAGATGTTGATGGCTCTTGAAAAGCAAGCTTCAAATGAGTTACTTATTGAAGAAAACAAGAAGCTCAAGCAAGAGAAAGAGCATCTCAAGACCGGCCTAAGCAAGTTCACAAGAGGCCAACATTTGCAAAGTGAGCTACTCATGAACACCGTCATGAAGATGGATAGGAGTGGCATTGGCTACTTGGAAAATCAAGAGAAGAAGGTCAAGGCCAAACAACAACAAAGCAAGACAAAGCCCAAGCCAAAGAGATGTGTTGAGTGTGGACAAGAATGCCATTTTGCTCATGAGTGCATAACTCCACCACCACAACCCTTGCCCAAGCATGCTAGACCCTTTGCTTTCAATGCTCATTACATGCTTAGAAAGGACTCAAGTGGAAAGATGAAAGTCATGTTCTTGGGTCCCCCTAACAAGAATAGGCCAAAGAAAATTTGGGTTGCCAAGTCACTAGTTGAGAAAGTTAAGGGTCCCTCTCAAGTTTGGGTCCCTAAACAAAAGGCTTGATCTCTTGTGTGTAGGTGAACTACAAGACCGATGGATCTCATTGGATGATTGATAGTGGTTGCACACAACATATGACCGGTGATCCTCGTATGTTCACCTCACTTGAAGAGGACGGGGTATGTCAATACAAGATCACATTTGGGGACAATTCAAAGAGCAAAGTCAAGGGTATAGGCAAGGTTACAATATCAAATGATCACTCCCTCTCAAATGTGCTCTATGTTGCTTCATTGAGTTTCAACTTACTATCCGTTGGGCAACTTTGTGATCTTGGCTACCAATGCTTGTTTAGTCCAAATGAAGTGGTTGTTACAAAGATAGATGACAAACAAGTGATTTTCAAGGGTTTTAGATACAATAATCTCTATCTAGTTGACTTCACCGCAAAGATGCAAACTTGATGACATGTTTATTCACCAAGACTACACTTGGATGGCTTTGGCATAGGAGGCTTGCTCATGTTGGAATGAACACTCTCAACAAGCTATTGAAGAAAGAATTAGTGAGAGGTTTAAAGGATGTAAAGTTTGAAAAGGACAAACCTTGTAGTGCATGTCAAGCCGGCAAACAAGTTGCAAATACTCATCCAACCAAAGCCTACATGTCAACATCAAGAGTACTAGAACTTCTACGCATGGATTTGTTTAGTCCTACAACTTACAAGAGTTTGGGTGGAAATCTCTATTGCCTAGTAATTGTGGATGATTACTCAAGATATACTTGGACTTTCTTTCTTCATGACAAATCCGAAGTGGCAAATTGCTTCAAGAAGTTTGCAAAGAGGGCTCAAAATGAATTTGAAGTCAAGATAAAGAAAATTAGAAGTGATAATGGCAAAGAGTTTGACAACACCAACATTGAAGCCTATTGTGATGAAATTGGAATCAAGCATGAAGTTTCATCAACCTACACTCCTCAACAAAATGGTGTAGTTGAGAGAAAGAACCGGACCTTGATCACTCTTGCAAGAACAATGCTAGATGAGTACAATACACCGAAGAAATTGTGGGCCGAGGCAATCAACACCGCATGCTATGCTTCAAATCGCCTCTTCCTACAAAAGTTCCTTTGCAAGACCCCTTATGAGTTGCTAAATGGGAAGAAGCCGGACGTCTCATTCTTCCGGGTGTTTGGTTGCAAATGCTATATCTACAAGAAGCGTCAGCACCTAGGGAAGTTCCAAAGATGTTGTGATATTGGTTTTCTTGTTGGCTACTCATCAAAGTCCAAAGCATATAGAGTATTTAACCATGCCACCGGTTTGGTTGAAGAAACATATGATGTGGAATTTGATGAATCTAACGGCTCCCAAGGAGCAATTAAGAATTGTGATGATGTAGGTGATGAACCATTGAGAGAAGCCATGAAGAACATGCCGGTGGGAGACATCAAGCCTAAAGATGATGAAGACGATGTACAAATTGTCAATCCACCATCTTCATCATATGTGCCTCACGATGATGACAAGAATGAGAGAGTTAAAAATAAAGACACCCATGTTTCTCATCATCAAGCCGAGGCACAAGCACAAGATGTTGATGCTCCCCATCCTACTCCTCAAATGGTTGATTGAAGAAACTCACCTCTACTTCAAGCACATCCACAAGATCTCATCATAGGGAGTCCTACAAAGGGTGTAATGACTCGATCTCAAAAGTTTAATTCTTTTGTTGAACATCACTCTTTTGTCTCTTGTCTTGAACCTAAGAATGTAGAAGAAGCTCTTCAAGATCCGGATTGGGTGAATGCCATGCATGAAGAATTGAACAACTTCGCCCGCAATCAAGTATGGACACTTGAAGAGTATCCAAAAGGTGCAAGAGTCATTGGAACCAAGTGGGTGTTCCGCAATAAGCAAGATAATCAAGAGGTAGTAGTAAGAAACAAGGCAAGACTAGTAGCAAAAGGGTTCTCTCAAGTTGAAGGTCTTGACTTTGGAGAGACTTTTGCACCCGTTGCAAGACTTGAAGCCATTCGTATCCTTCTTGCATATGCATCACATCATGATATGAAACTATATCAAATGGATGTGAAAAGTGCATTCTTAAATGGTTTCATAAATGAACTAGTCTATGTTGAAAAACCTCCCGGGTTTAAAGACCCTAGATATCCTAATCATGTTTATAGGTTGTCCAAGGCGCTATATGGGCTCAAGCAAGCCCCTAGAGCATGGTATGAGTGTCTCCGGGACTTCCTCATTGAGAAGGGCTTCACTATTGGGAAAGTTGACACCACACTATTCACCAAGAAGTTTAATGAAGAGATCTTCATTTGTCAAGTCTATGTTGATGATATTATCTTCGGGTCAACAAATGAAGATTATTGCAAGGAATTTGGTGAATTGATGTCAAAAGAGTTCGAGATGTCAATGATTGGTGAGCTAACATTCTTCCTTGGGTTTCAAGTCAAGCAAATGAGAGAAGGGATTTTTATCTCTCAAGAAAAGTATACCAACGATCTTCTCAAAAGCTTCAAGATGGAAGAATGCAAGCCAATCAAGACCCAATGCCAACTAATGGACATCTTGACCTAGATGAGGGAGGTAAACCAATCGATCAAACTCTTTACCGCTCTATGATTGGTAGCTTGTTGTACCTTACCGCATCTAGGCCCGACATCATGTTTAGTGTGTGCATGTGTGCCCGCTTTCAAGCGTGCCCTAAAGAACCTCACCTAAGTGCCGTAAAAAGAATTCTAAGATACCTTAAGTATACCCCAAGCATTGGACTTTGGTACCCCAAAGGAGCTAGATTCCAACTAGTTTGCTACTCTGATTCAGATTATGCCGGTTGCAAAATTGATAGAAAAAGCACATCCGGAGGATGCCATTTGCTTGGGAGATCCTTAGTATCTTGGTCATCTAAAAAGCAAAATAGTGTGGCTTTGTCCACCGCCGAGGCGGAATACATTGCCGCGGGGGCTTGTTGTGCACAAATCTTATACATGAAACAAACCTCCTAGACTATGGAGTTGTTCTTGAAAAGGTGCCGCTTTTATGTGACAACGAAAGTGCAGTTAAAATTGCTAATAATCCGGTACAACACTCTCGCACCAAGCACATTGATATCCGCCACCACTTTCTAAGAGATCACGTTTCTAAAAATGATATATCACTAGAAGGTGTAAGAAGTCAAAATCAACTAGCGGATATCTTCACTAAACCTTTAGATGAGGCTACCTTTTGTAGATTGAGAAGTGAACTAAATGTGCTTGATTCTAGTAACTTTAAAAGATGAGCTTGTGTTGTCCCTTGCGTTGCATTGTACTTTATGCCATATTTATTTTCCCGCAAATGCATCTAGGACTTGTCTAACACGGTTATGTTAACCCTCCTTTAGAGGAGTGAAAAATCCTAACCATGGATCAAACTCGACAAGCAACCTAGCCTTCCTCTCTCGTTTTGCAATACATATGCATGGTTGTTGCTTTGTCGTTTCTTTTCGGTTTAGCTTTGAGTAACCTCTGTGTTCGTCCATGAATAGAGAAAGCATTTGAAGCTCCCAAGGGTTCATAAACTCTATTGTATGGCCATACGTTGCTCCTCAGGTGTTTATTGAATACTTTCTTAAAAATAATACTAGCCTAAGGCAAAATATTTTGAAAACTTTGAGAGTTTGAGTAAGGTCACTCACATCAGGTTCCAATTGGTGTTTGTTTGAGTCTCTTTGAATTGGAACTTGATTGGGAGAAGTCGCGTCGAGAAATAGGTTGAAAAGAGCTTTTTATAGCGATCAGACGCTAGACCGGACGCTACATCGGACGCGGTTCAGGTTCACCACCGCGTCCGGTCTTGGCATCCACCAGCACGTCCGGTCATTCCCGAAGTTTTCCTTCGAAACCTCTAACCGGACGCTGCATCGGACGCGCCCCTGTCGACCACCGCGTCTGGTCCCGGTAACCACCACCGCGTCCGGTTATCCGTTCCATTTTTTGGGCTATGTCAGACCGGACGCTGTTAGCGTCCGATCATGGATAATCGGACGCATCCGGTCATTCTAGGAGCTTACTGGAATATGACTAGACGCTGCCTCCACCACGTCTAGTCATTCGACCACCGCGTCCGGTCATCACGCAAAAAGCAGATCTCACCCTTTTAACCGTACGATTGGATCTCGTCTCGGCCTCGCTTTTTCCTCCGCCACTTTCCATCTCGCTGTCTTACCGTGTCTCCGCCGCCGTGCCTTTGCCGAGCCCACAGACCTCGCCCGCGCCCACGTCCGCACCTCTACTGCCACACCCGCGCCCGTGCCACCGCTGCCGTAGCACCGAGCAGCACCGCCGCCGCCGCGCCCACGCTCGTGTTCGCCACTGCGCCCGCGCTCGCGTGCTCCTCGTGGGAGCTACGCCGCCACAGCCGCGTCACCGGAGACCCCCCCTCGGTGCCCTAGTTTCTCCTCGGAGATTTTTTTTGCCGCGCACGCTCTTCTTCGAAGTCCTCGCGAGGTTCACCGAAAAACCCTAACCCTAGATTATCTCCGTCTTTGCGATCGTCTCCGTCTCCGCAAGGTGACGTCCTCTCCTTGGATTAGGGTTTACCATCGATTTTCCAATGAATTACTAATTCAATTATCGATCGATCGTCGATTGTATTCTAGGGTTTCGGTCGCCATCTACGGGTAACCCTAATATGTTGAGATCGTCTTCCGGTCATCGGATCATCGCTCGTCGAGGTAGCTATCGCGGTCATCTCACATCTTATCTCATCTGCTTGCTCTTACTAGGTTCTCGCTTACTTTTAGATATATATGTTGCTTATAGTAGATCCATCTATTCTATTGTTTTAGTTTGTCCTATCAGTGCTAAGCGGTTCAGGTGATCAGTTGTGAATCCGAGGCCAACCCTGCGGATACGGATTGAGGCCAAGCCTCACAAGGTTCAGTACATCATCTGCCTTTTTAGTTTGTGTCAGTACATCCTCTTGTCAGTATGGTTCGATGCAAAAACGTTGGTGGGGCACCTAGTGACGGGGATGACAGCCCCCCCAGGAGGACTGAGGTAGCTCGCGGGAAGCGAGTTAAGATTGCTGCCAAGAAAAGGAAGAGAACTCTTACAGAGGCAGAGATAGCTCAGGCAGTGGCAGATGCAGCAGATGCAGCAGAGAGGGGTGGCAGGAGCAGTGGTATTCGCATTGGCGAGAGTCGCTTTCATCTTAAAGGTCGACAACTTGGTACAGAGGCCACAGAGGAGACAGTAGAGGCTCTAGAGGAGACAGTGGATGCCCCTACAGAGCAGCCTACAGAGGATCCACAGGAGACTGATGAGTAGACAGTACAGACTCCACAGCGTCGTCGCTCAGGACGTACGCGAGCTCAGGTCACTCCCAGGCCAGAGGGACAGCGTCGTGGAGGTCATCCATCTCCCAGGGCTAGAGGTCACCCCCCAGTTGAGCACTTTGACCTTAGGGGTGCTACAGCCAGATAGGTCTAGACCCTTAGGTTTGTTGAGGTCACTCGGTGGTTCCCACCCCAGCGGGATCCCCGGGCGTCAGAGGGCTTCTACACACCTCTGCACGAGGATTTCTTTAGAGCCTATGTCGACAGTGGAATAGCTTTTAGACCACAGAGAGTCTGTTGACTAGAGGCACTAGTTGAGGTGGTTGGTGAGCAGCTTTGTCCACATCTGTCCTTTCTGCCTGGACTGTCAGATCTACTTGGACGAACTGGAGCATACTGCGGAACCTGGGTCAGAGAGTTCTACTTGTCACTAGGGATGAAAACGGATTGGATACGGACGGATATCACTAATATCGTATTTGTTTTCATATTCATGTCCGGATTCGGATTCGAATACGGATAGTATAAAAAATGCCGGATAGGATACGATTGGATATCAACATCATAAATACGCGATTTAAATATTCGGATACGGATATGGTATCGGATGTTAAATATCCGGACTCGGATACGGACGGATTAAAACCCCTCTAAACGGATTTGGTCTCGAATATGGTCGAAAAATATCCGTACCATTTTCATCCCTACTCGTCACTATGGATTGACCCTGCACATCAGTTCATTCACTTTGCCTTCAAAGGTCGTGACCGCAGGCTATACAGCACCAGGGTACGAGAGATTCTCAGACTCCTTGCTTCAGAGACCAAGATTCATTAGCTGTGCTTCGGGCAGACTGCTCCTCCGAGACGCCCTCACGGTGGGACAGTGCCTCCTACTGACTTGATTCGACCCTGCTTCCGTGAGCCTTTTGGCGAAGGGTCTCGATGCACGCCAGCCAGTTTGACACCCATAGCGAGAGTACTGGATGCCATAGTGAGGAGGACACTTCTTCCGAGGCTTGGATATAGAGAGGGTCTCACTCGCATGCAGCTATGGGTGGTACATCACCTTGTCTCACAGACCCCATTTGACCTTTGGGATCTGATGCTTTGTGAGATGGAGGATACCTTGGCAGAGGGGTTCAAGGGACATAGGCAGCTCCCATATGCACACTGGATCTGCTTCATCATCAGGACTGCCTGTGAGTTGCCTGCAGAAATTAGAGCTGAAATCTCTGATACTACCACAGCCTTCCCAGAGTATGACATCCGCCAGCTGTGGGCATCAGTGACTAGAGAGCAGGCACCTGGCCCAGGACAGAGACATAGGCCAGAGGTACCAAAGACAGCTGCTGAGCAGGATGAGACCATTGAGGGTCTTACCGAGGCAGAGCTTGCAGACTTAGATGCTCAGCTGGCTGATCAAGCGACAGTGACCGATCCGATAGTTGCTTCTACACCTTCAGTCACTGCACCGCCTCTACAGACCTAGACTACTTCACTGCCACGTTCAGCTTCAGATGGTCAGCCTGACAGTTCAAAGTCTGAGGAGGACACTACACAGTTTGTGATCACTCTGCGCTCCTCAGCACCAGACACGACAGCTTGTGTTCCCCCGTCAGATCCCTAGATTAGTTTTTGGCGGTTGATGCCAAAGGGGGAGAGAGAGCTTAGATTCAGGGGGAGTGGTGTTAGAGGGTTTCATTTTTCGTGTTTGCTACTTTCATACATCATGTTTACTTTTCTCGCCCTGCATTGTGTGACTATCAGTTTGTGAGACTATGTCTTTATATTTATGTCACTTAATGGTGTTTAGCTCATAAGGTTGTGCTTCCGTGCCTTACTCTGATTTCATATGAGCTATGTTTTATGTGTACTAACTTTTCATGTTTTATCTTATAAGTACACTTAGTTGGCTTGGAACACATAAGCAATGACTAACCTCTTGTGCTTACAGCTTTATGCTTATGTGAACCAAGCATGATCAAAAACCTCAACTCATATCTTCTGAATCTAAGTGTTGTCATCAATCACCAAAAGGGGGGAGATTGAAAGCATCTAGGGCCCGGTGTTGGTTTCGGCAATTGATGACAACGCATAATTACCATGACTAACGTGTGTTTTGCAGAAACGTTGGTAAGTTAGGTCATGGAGATGATAACTGCTTTGGGCAATATGGTATTCATGTCCCTTGATGGAAATCGTTTCGGTTTTCAAAGGATCAACGACAAGATTAAGGACGGTTAGTTCCGGATGTCAAGGTGTTGAGTTATATCTGGAATAGTCATTAGGATCTTTGTTTCTTCCTTTGACCGTACTACAAAGGGGGGCATGAGCGAGTAGCTTGACCTAGGTGAGTCTTCTATTTAGGTGTGGTGCACACTTGTCAAACTTAGCACTAGGTAGCTCAAGAAAAGCTCAGAGTTCAGTTGGAAGCAACTTGGTTCAAGTTGCATCGCGTTTAGAAGATGTTTGAGCCGTTTACCTGTGACCGTATGCGGTCCTGGTCATGACCGGACGCGTCCGGTCAGTACTAACACTTCACTGCGGTTTCAACTGATCGACCGGACGTGGTCCTTGAGAGGACCGGACGCGGTGGTCAGTCTGACATGTGTTCCAGAGGGTAAACAGCGTAATTGGACACGACTGTGAAGTGATCGGCGCGTCCGGTCACGTTCCAGTAAGGTCCCGTGGTGACCTAATGTGTCCGGTCACCTATGATCGGACGTGGTCGTGCGTCAGGTCATTTTTCCAGTAAGCTCTTGCATGATCAGACGCGTCCGATCATCCCTGATCGGCGTGTCCTGTCATCTCAGACCGACGCGTCCGGTCATCACAGATCAGCACGTCCGGTCACTTAGCATAGCTTTCGGTTTTCGACCATTACACCTGACCGGCGCGTCCGATCATGTCGACAAGCACGTCCGGTCAGTGCGCGTTTTGCTGATTCGAAAGGTAACGGTTGGATTTGTTTGAGGGGTGTATAAATACATCCCCTCCACCACTTTTAGAGGTCTCTTGCTCATTTGTTCAGTTGAGAAACACCTTTAGAGTGCAAGGGAGTGCAAGAGCCCTAGTGAGGATAGAGATTTGCGAATCAAAGTTTGAGAATCCTCTCTAGTGACAAGAGTGTAGCAAGTGTGCATCCATCTTCTCATTAGGCTTGTTGTGGTCAAGTGAGAGCTCTAGCTTGTTACTCTTGGTGATCACTATCACCTAGATGGTTTGGTGGTGATTGGGAGTTTGGTGATCATCCGACGAGATTGTGGGTGACCCAACTCAAGTTGTGAGCGGCTTTGAGTGATTCGCCGCGACGGAGTGTTGAAGAATCAACTCATAGAGAGCACTTGATCCTTGCGCGGATCAAGGAGGAGCTACACCCTTGCACGGGTGCTCCAACGAGGACTAGTGGGGAGTGGCGACTCTCCGATACCTCGGCAAAACATCGCCGTGTTCCTAACCCTTACTGTCAAGCATTTACTTTTGTGCATTACTTTCATTGCTTGTTTACTTTCCTAGAATTGCCATGCTAGTCTAGGATTGGAACTTAGGGTGCAAAACTTTTATCGGTAGAATCACAAGGAACACTAGTAGACACTAGGGGTGAAGTTTGGCTTGTTGGATTTAATTCTTGCAATTAATTTTTAGAAAAGCCCAATTCACCCCCCCTCTTGGGCATCTTGATCCTTTCAGCTTTGTCACCTAGGAGTACTATCAGGTGCGTACAAAATGATTTCTGAGCCTACGGTATGTTTGGCACAAACCGTGCACCTATCTCGCACCGACACCAACAGTATCTCCAAATGGACAAAAACAAGATTCTATATGACCCATGTCACCTTAGAGTTCCATCGGGTGCGTCCAAAACGATTTCTAAGCCTTTAGTACGTTCGGCGCAAATCACGCACCTATCTTGTGTCAAGATTAGCACTATATCAAATGAACTGAATCAAGCATCCACTTGAGCTTTGTCACCTAGGAGTACTATTGATGAGGACATCCCTTCCATTGACACAACCACACCTGCTGTACAACAAGGTCCGATGACAAGAGCTCGAGCACGACAACTTAATTATCAGGTAAAGTCGTTCCTCGCTGTTCATAGAAACTCGTCTTAGAATTGGATGCTACTAAATCATGGTGATGATTGTCTTATTCTTAGGAATGTTGGTCAAAACTCCATTGCCTCATGTTTAGACCCCATGATGAGGATGGAGCAGCCGAACAAGTGGGAATCATCATTAATGGGGCGCACAGCTCATCTCGAGACAGCAGGGGACACTCCATCAAAAGTACCATAACTCCTTGATACGAGATCCAATGAAGCTGGTTTTTGACTTGTTGGAAAGAGCGCGTCGTCCTCTTTCACATGGGTCCAACCCCACTATCAGAATCTACCAAAGCTGTGTGCAGCAAGCCAAAGGACGCAAAGACAGCTTGGGCTTGGGCCTTGTACTAATTACAACCCTTTGAGGGACGCCCAGATTAGGGTTTCCCACTCCCCCTTGTGCTCTCCTCCTTATAAATAGAGCCAGCAGCCATCAGAATGAGGGTGGGTTTTGTTTAGATGCAAGATAGCTGCGGCTTCTTCCTTGTAAACGCGTGTGTCGGCTAGACCACCCGATTTGCTTGTTTCAAGACCCCAACTTGTGATTCAGATTCAGCCTTTGGCTTAAATCCGTGAGTTATTTGCTTGTTCATCTTGTTCTTGCTTGTTCTCGGTTGCTTGCAGGTTCTTGGTGTTCTTGGCACGGCAAGAACATCACAAACCATGTGGTCGTTGTAGTCGGACAGCCAACGTCGAATCCACCCCAAATCGAGTTTATCCACACTCACCAAAAGATCAGGAACAACCTCTAGTCTCATCATGTGGTAATCAGAGCAAGGTTCTTTGGTGAGTGATTTACTGTTCATTACTTTACCTATGTTCCAGAAATATAAAAATAGGATAGAACTGAAATTCCAAACACAAGTTTGAGTCTTGCTGATCTGCTTAGTTCTTTGCTTGTTGAGTTTGTTCTTTACATTGTGGTGTCAAGTGCTGGTTCTTAGGTTCTAATCCTTTAGAGTTTCGAGTTCTTATCACATTTTAGTCACCACACAATCCGTTGTTGCCTTCCCCCCCACTTCAGTCGCTGCAATCTCCACCAATACCACCACCACCACCACCAAAAGCACCGCTGCTCTCTCCACCTTTTCGCTGAAACCCTCACCACCATCACCTTTAGCCGCGCCTACACAAACACTACCTTATGCACCTGTCCTTTTGGTGCAAATCTGAGTACACTCAGTTCTAAAAATAAGAGAGTTCAAATTGCATATTTGTACTACTTGTTGCAATCCTTATCCCTAGTAAAAGAAAGTCTATGCTACTTGCTGCATTCTTGTTGTAATCATATTGCAAAAGTTCAGTTTGTGCGCTACTTGTCGAAAAGAAAAGAAAAGAAAAGAAAATAGAAAAGAAAAAGAAAGGAAAAGGAGGAAAGAAAGAAAGAAAGAAAAAAAGGGTTAAGTTGATGCTATTTACTCTCATCATTTCCATTGTTTGCTACTATCCGATGACAACATTTGTGTCTAGGCTCGCGTCTCTAGCACGGGTTAGCCTAGGACCAGCACGATACTATCTTTGAACACTTATTCAACTTGCATTGACTAATGTGGTTCCAGTTGTACCTTGATTTTTTTAAGCCACCTACAGCTCCACAAATTATCTACAACGTCACAGGGTTCTACTTGCTACTACTTGGGTTGTTCTTGTCGTCGCCAACACCATCTGCATAGCAAGGTAAGGACATGTAAGAACTCGGTTGCACATGCTGAGAGAATGAAAATTGTTGCCACCTAATTCAGTTAGTTGGTAGGACATATTTTCTTGTGATTCCCTTGCTACATACTAACCATGGTAGGAGAAGGTGAAAGGACCCCTCCACAATCACCTCGATCAAAAGCCTTGCTGCAACACTTTGAACGCAAAGTGAGGCTCCATGCTGAACACCTTGATGAGGATGTTCGTGTCATCAATGAGTGCCTTGGTCAATTGGAGACGGCTCAGATTGAGACCAACACCAGGTTGGCTTCCTTGGAAGGCACTCTTGGTTCTGTTAATACATCTCTTGTAGGTGTCTTGGAGCGATTGGAGAGGATGGAACAGAATCGCTGTGATGGTTTCGAACGACGCAATCACAACAACAACAACACCATGGACAGTGCTGCTGGTCATGATGAAGAAGAATATGCAGCGGACACTGAGCTTGATGAGGAGCTGAATGGTCATCGATGCATCGAACAACATCGCCGCCGCCATGAGACAGGTCCTCACCGACCACGGCAAGAGGTACATGCCGATGACTCATTTGGCAAGATTAAATTCACCATACCTACTTTTGATGGGAGGTATAATCCTAATATGTACCTTAGTTGGGAATTAGCTGTTGATCAGAAATTTACTTGCCATGATTTCCCTAAGGACAAACGTGTTAGGGCTGCAACTAGTGAGTTTACTGACTTTGCCTCTGTTTGGTGGTCTGAATACCATCGCAAGAACCCAAATAACACACCAACTTGGGATGCTTTGAAACGGGTCATGCGGGTCAGATTTGTTCCTTCTTATTATGCCCGTGATCTTTTAAATAAGTTGCAACAATTGAGGCAAGGATCCAAATCTGTAGAAGAGTACTATCAAGAGCTACAAATGGGTATGCTTCGTTGCGGGCTAGAGGAAAATGAGGATGGTGCCATAGCTAGATTTATGGGTGGGCTGAATCGGGAGATTCAGGACATTCTAGCTTATAAGGAATATAATTCTGTCAATTGTTTATTTCACCTTGCTTGTAAAGCTGAACGAGAAGTGCAGGGACGACGAGCTAGCATGAGGGCTAACATTCCTGCAGGTCGTGCTAGCCTGTGGACACCCTCCAATGCTGCTGCACCGTCAACGCGTGCACCCCCATAATCTTCCTCGACCATCAAGCCACGCTCCTCTACAACAAATTCTGTACCATGCCCAAGTGAACCAACTAGAGGAGCAACGACTACATCTGCCACGAGTTCATCCTCGGTGGTATCCACGGGGAGAACAAGGGATATTCAGTGCCTACGCTGCAAAGGATATGGCCACATACGCAAGGACTGCCCAAGCACACGTGTGATGATTGTGCGAGCTGATGGTGGGTATTCCTCTGCTAGTGATTTTGATGAAGAAACATATGCTTTGCTTGCTGCTAACAATGTAGTAGAAGGAGATTATTTCCAACATGACGAAGAGCACATTAGGGCTGAAGCTGCTGAGCACTATGAGAGCCTCATGGTGCAGCGGGTGCTAAGTGCCCAAATGGAGAGGGCTGAACAAAATCAGCGCCACACTTTGTTTCAAACCAAGTGTGTGATCAAGGAACGCTCTTGCCGTGTGATCATAGATGGAGGAAGCTGCAACAAGTTGGCAAGTGCTGAAATGGTGGAGAAGCTTTCATTGAGCACAAAACCACACCCGCAGCCTTACTACATTCAGTGGCTTAACAGCAGCGGCAAGGTGAAGGTAACCCGATTGGTAAGGGTAGAGTTTGCCATTGGTTCTTATCATGATTCCATTGACTGCGATGTTGTGCCTATGCAAGCATGCTCTATGTTGTTAGGTAGACCATGGTAGTTTGATAAAGATTCCTTGCACTCTGGTAAAACAAATCAATACTCTTTCATGCATAATGACAAGAAGATTGTGTTGCACCCCATGTCCCCTGAGTCTATTCTAAGAGATGAACTTGCTAGATCTAGCAAACTTAAGAATCAGGCTGTTGCTAGTGAAAATTAGATTGTCGCTAAGTGTCGGTACCAACAGTACGGGGGTACCCACACCTATCGCCAAAAAACTAACATGACCGAAACCACAATAAAAGATAGCCCGCTCGACGGGGTGCCTCGACCGCGCCCCGGCTCCGACTCGTACGAGGCCCGCTCAACAGGGCGCCTCGACTGCGCCCCGGCTTCGACTCGTACGAGGCCCACTCGACGGGGCGCCTCGACCGTGCCCCGGCTCCGACTCGTACGAGGCCCGCTCGACGGGGCGTCTCGACCGTGCCCCGGCTCCGACTCGTACGAGGCCCGCTCGACGGGGCGTCTCGACCGCGCCCCGGCTCCGACTCGCACGAGGCCCGCTCGACGGGGCGTCTCGACCGCGCCCCGGCTCTGACTCGCACGAGGCCCGCTCGACGGGGCGCCTCGACAGCGCCTCGGCTTCGACTCGTACGAGGCCCGCTCGACGGGGCGCCTCGACCACGCCCCATCCCGTGCCGCAAGGTACCTCGACAGTACTCCGACCCGCGCGAGACTCGACCGCCCGCTGGGGAGAACTCCGACTCGCGTGAGCCCAGACCGAGCACCTCGACACCTTTTCTTTACCTACCCTAGGGCAAAAGCCATAGCATTCAATGCGGTTACCTACTACCACCTACCGGCATGGTTGCGGCCAGGATCGACGTGGGAATAATACCCGTGTCAGATCGCACTGTTTTACCACCCATCCCGTGATGGGAGGTGAAACCCGTCACTATACCCACCTTACCGCACATTGTTCACCATCAATCACCCTCGAGGGAGAATAAGACAAGGCCCGTTCTCTGCGATATCGGGGATTCGGCCTTATCCATCCGACCTCGACCCGGCCTCGACCCGACCACGACGCTCGACTTAATTCAAAGGATGGTATGGCATGGCGCTCTGGGTCATTTCGCCATCTCGTCTCACACAACGTCAGGGTGCCCAGGGATGGCCGGCCATTCTCAAGGTACGTCGCTACAGTCAACTCAACAGGAATCGACAAAACACCACCTCAAGGCTCCCCCTCGACTTGGCCTCCTCTCGCCCTATAAAAGGGCAGGCCAGGGTTCGATAGGAGGGGGAGGAAGACGGAATAGAAAAAACCAACCATCCGACCAGACAACAACAGACAACGAAAAGCAAGAGATCAACATCTCAAGCAACCCCCTTTTTCCTCTTTTCTCTTTGAGACCTAGGCTCGACACCCTCTCTCGCATGCTTGTAACCCCTACACGAGCACCTCGGTGCAAGAAAATACAAACTTCTTCCCTCCCGCTGGACGTAGGGCCTTCTTTTGCCCGAACCAGGATAAACCCTCGTGTGTTCTCCTTGCATCACCATCCAGGAAAGAGACACGCAGCATTTACTCGTTGGTTTAGGGCCCCCTGGGTCCGAACACCGACAGTTGGCGCGCCAGGTAGGGGATCGCTGCGTACAAACGTCGCTTTCTCGCCGTTCTTCCTGGATGGCTAACCCCGAACACCCGATCCCGTTGGCCACGGTGATCTGGTTTGGAAGTTTGGAGTTCATGTCGCTCGGCTCTGGCTACGACATGATCCTACTTCCACCCAGGCACCCAACCAACGAGGATTACGAGCTCTCCCAGCCCGGGGGAGCAGTCCACCGGCACCGTCGCTCCAGGCAGGCGCGGGCCGCCCGACGACGACGAGCCCGGTAAACCACCGTCTTCACCTGGCGGAGGGCGATGGGGTCCCCCGGTCTGGCACCCCCCAGCCAGGCGCCAGTCTAGATCTCCTTTTGGAAGATTTGGGAAGGACGAGCCTGGATGAGGGTGGCGTGCCGACGGAGAATCCCGCCGCTCCCCCATCCGGTGAGACACCACTGTCCGTAGCATCCATTTTGCCACGGGCAGCGACATCCCCATCACCATTCCCGTTTGGGCTAGACTCGGTTGCCCGGGTGTATGCATCCTCCGTGAGCACTCGCATGAGTGCTTATGAGGAACTCCCCGGGCACCATCTACGCTCCACTCTGGACCTCGTTGCATCCACGCTGGCTTCTGATTATCGGGACTCTACGGAGACACCGAAAACAGAGCCTCGTGTGACTGCTTCTCCACGTCGCCACCTCGGTGACGATTGGCAATGGCCACATATTCCCTCGTCGTATTACTACTTTGGCGCTCCTGACTCCGACTCGACTAACGACACCTATGATCCGACCCGCGAGTGCTTCAACATCGACGTTGAAAGCACTTCGGAATCAGAGGACGAAGAGCCGGTCGAAGGAAGGCACACGCCCCCTCACGTCGAGCTTCCTGCCGAGCGAGACGAGCCTCAGTTCCTTGCGAATCAAGGAGCGCAGCTCGAACAGATTCGCGAGTTGCAGGACAAGCTCGATGAGGAATGGGAAAACCTGGATCTTCTCCAACAAACTCTCGAGCGTGAGCGTGCGGAACACGCATTTGGTGGGAGAGCTCGCGAGAGAGCTCGTGACGTTAACCGTCGCATCGACGAGGACCGGGCAGTCGACCCCCTAGTTTTCGCTCGAGCCAGCCAGAATGTCGTCGCTGCCGCCATGCTCCTCCGCAACATGCCCAAGCCATCAAACCCCGACGCCCGTCGGGCTCGAGATGAGATCCGAGAACTCCTCGAGACCACCACCATGCAGCAGGCCAAGAGCTCTGCCTCGAGGCGACGCGAAGCAGCCTCGTAGCGGACCCTCGAGCCTTCCCGACAGGAGAGAGAAGCCTCGGTTCACCCCGAGCCTGCCCGGTGAAACCGGGTAGCACCGACCCCTGAGCCCATCGCCAACGACCACGAGCCTCGAGACACCCGTGGCAACATCGTCGAGCGCCGCACGCGCAAGCACGGTGAAGGTGTGGCTCGAGGCTACCACGTCCACAGGGACGGACGCTACGACAGCTCGAAAGATCGTAGCCCTTCACCTGAGCCCCCGGGTCCTCGGGTCTTCAGTAAGGCTATCCGTGAGACGGTGCCCCCGGTTCGGTTCCGCCCCCACGACTCTCACCAAGTATAACGGCGAAACCAAACCCGAACTTTGGCTCGCCGATTTCCGCTTGGCATGTCAGTTGGGCGGGGCCACTGACGACCGGGTCATCATTCGGCAACTCCCCCTGTTCCTCTCCGACACCGCCCGAGCCTGGCTTGAGGATCTCCCACCTCGGCAGATCCACGACTAGGACGATCTCGTGAGGGTGTTTGAGGGAAATTTCAAGGGAACCTACATGCGCCCCGGCAACTCGTGGGACCTCCAGAGCTGCAAGCAAAAACCAGATGAGTCCCTCCGGGACTACATCCGACGCTTCTCCCGGCAGCGTACCGAGCTCCCCAACATCACCGATTCCGATGTGATTACGGCCTTCCTCTCTGGCACGACCTATAAGGAGTTGGTCCGAGAGTTGGGCCGTAACACCCCACTCACTACCAACGGATTGATGGACATTGTCACCAACTTCGCCGCCGGCGAGGAGGCGGTTGGTGCAATCTTTGGCGGCGACCCGGAAAGGGGGAGCAGAAGGTCGACGACCCCACGAGTTCCACCCGGGGCCCCAAGAGAAACAACCGCAAGAAGAAGAAAGGCCAGCAGGGCAAGCTCGAGGCCCCGGCCGACGAGCTCGTCGCTGCTACCGAGCACAAGAAACCTCGAGCCCCCCCCCGGCGGGGGTGTCTTCGACAAAATGCTCAAAGAGTCGTGTCCCTACCACAAGGGACTCACTAACCATAACCTCGAGGATTGTCACATGCTGCGCAGGTACTTCGGGGGTGCCGGCGCCAAGAAGGACAACAAGGAGGAGGACCCTAAGGGTGACGACAAGGATGGGGAATTTCCCGAGATCCGTGACTGCTTCATGATCTACGGAGGGCCCTCGACCCATCTCTCTACGCGCCAGCGCAAACGAGAACGGCGCGAGGTTTTCTCCGTACAATCGGCAGTACCCCGTTTCCTTGATTGGTCTACGGTGGCCATCACTTTCGACCGTGATGACCACCCAGACTACGTCCCCAACCTAGGGGTCTATCCACTCGTCGTTGACCCCGTCATCGCCAACACACGCCTCACCAAGGTTCTCATGGACGGCGGAAGCAGCGTCAACATTATCTACTCCCAGACCCTCGACCTCCTGGGGGTCGACAGAGCGCGCCTCCAGCCTAGCGTCGGGGGCTTCCACGGAGTCGTGCCAGGGAAACGGGCGAAACCCCTCGGGCAGGTCGATCTGCCTATTTGCTTTGGCACACCGGCCAACTTTCAAAAGAAACTCTCACTTTCGAAGTGGTCGGATTCCATGGAATGTACCACACTATCCTGGGGCGCCCATGCTACGCCAGGTTCATGCTGATCCCGAACTACACCTACCTCAAGCTCAAAATGCCAGGCCCAAACGGTGTCAGAAACAAAGTGTCGATACCCACAGATCCAGAAACTGCTATATGCTGTCATCTTGACACGGCGCAAGCTCCGACACTACTTCGAGGGTCACCCGATTACTGTGGTTTCTTCTTTCCCCTTGGGAGAGATAGCCCAGAACCGAGAAGCCTCGGGTAGGGTTGCCAAATGGGCGGTCGAGCTCATGGGCGAGGCATTGTCCTATGCGCCGCGAAAAGCTATCAAGTCACAGGTGTTAGCAGACTTTCTGGCCGAGTGGACTGACACACAACTCCCCCCTGCACAGCTCCAGGCGGAGCTGTGGACCATGTACTTCGATGGGTCATTGATGAAAACGGGAGCAGGCGCGGGCTTGCTCTTCGTCTCACCCCTCGGGATTCACATGCGCTATGTCGTCTGGCTTCATTTCCCTGCGTCTAACAACGTCGCCGAGTACGAGGCACTCGTCATGGGGTTGAGAATCGCCATCGAGCTCGGGGTCCGACACCTCGACGTCCGAGGCGACTCCCAACTCGTGATCGATCAGGTCATGAAGAGCTCGAGTTGCTGTGACCCCAAGATGGAAGCCTACTGCCAAGAAGTACGGCGCCTCGAGGACAAATTTCACGGCCTCGAGCTCAACCACATCACACGCAGGTATAATGAGGCCACTGATGAACTGGCAAAAATCATGTCCAGTCGAGCCACGGTTCCACTGGACGTCTTCGCGAAAGACCTTCAGTAGCCATCCGTCGACCTCAGGCCAGACGGGGGAGTCGACGGGGCGTCGATCGACCCTCCACCTGAGGCAGAAGCCCCCTTGACCGGGGCTGAAGCCATGCAGGTGGAAGACTTGACGCCACCGTCTGACCTCGAGCCTGACTGGCGCGTCCCGTACCTCGAATACCTCATCCAAGGGGACCTCCCCTCGGATAAGACTGAGGCTCGACGAATCGCACGCCGGGCCAAAACTTTTTGTGATCATGGGTGACAGCAGGGAGCTCTACCGTCATAGCCCTACCGGTATCCTCCAATGTTGCATCACAAAAGAGCAAGGCAGGAATCTACTCGGCGATCTTCACTCGGGGGCTTGCGGTCACCATGCTGCACCTCGAACCCTCATCGGAAACGCCTTTCGACAAGGATTCTATTGGCCGACCGCGGTCTCCGACGCTGTCAAGCTAGTACGCTCCTGCGAGGGTTGTCAGTACTATGCGAGACAGACTCATCTTCCGGCACATGCCCTGCGAACTATCCCCATCACATGGCCGTTCGCCGTTTGGGGGCTCGACCTTGTTGAACCACTAAAAAGGACAACTGGCAGCTTCACCCACTTGCTCGTCGCAATCGACAAATTCTCCAAGTGGATCGAGGCCCGCCCTATCACCAGCATCAGGTCCAAGCAAGCTGTACTCTTCTTCACTAACATTGTTCATCGCTTTGGGGTCCCCAACTGTATCATTACAGACAATGGCACCCAATTCATTGGCAAAAAGTTTTTGGATTTCTACGACAACCACCACATCCGAGTGCTCTGGTCAGCCATGGCTCATCCAAAAACAAACGGTCAGGTGGAACGTGCCAACGGCATGGTCCTACAAGGCCTGAAGCCCAGAATCTTTGACAAACTAAATAAACATGGCAAAAGATGGGCTGCCGAGCTACCCTCGGTCCTATGGAGCCTAAGAACAACGCCGAGTCGAGCCACGGAGTTCACTCCGTTCTTCTTAGTCTATAGGTCTGAGGCTATGCTACCGACCGATATAGAATACGGATCCCCAAGGTTGAAGGCATACAACGAAAGATATAACGACGCCACAAGACAGGACGCCCTCGACCAGCTCGAGGAAGCCCGAGATGTGGCTCTGTTGCATTCTGCCAGGTACCAGCAGGGTCTCCGACGCTACCACGACAGACACGTCCGCAAGCGTGACCTCAACATTGGCGACTTGGTGCTACGACGGAACCAGAACACCAAGGGATGGCACAAGCTCACACCACCATGGGAAGGGCCGTACATCATAGTAGAAGTACTAAAGCCGGGCACCTACAAGCTATCCAACGAGAAGGGCGAAATCCTCACCAACGCTTGGAACATTGAACATCTACGTCGCTTCTTTCCTTAAAAAGCCTCAAGGCTCTGTATTTTCTTTTCCGTCAATAAATAATACAGCGATAATACAGCGATGTTCAAATTTTCGTTTCGTAATGAGGAAGGATCGACTCTGCACTCCCAGAGTCGACCCTCCCTCGGGGGCTGCAAGGGGGGAACCCTCGGTCCCCGAAAAAACTTATGCTCTTTTTTAAATTTAAGAACCGCTTCTTAGATCGACTTCGCTGAAAGAGCACCCTAAGGTTCGAAAGGGCTCTCGAGTCTGGAGCATCACCTACGCCTCCGAGGCTACGGTACCTCCACTCACCCCTTACGCCTTTTAGAGGTACGCCTTCACGCTGAGAAGATCTAAACAACGGTTCCTAAAATTAAAAAAGAACATACCCCCTGTCGCTTAGATCAGGCTCTCACACGATTTACTAGGCCGCAACATCACCCTGAAGCTCGAGGGCAGTTGAGCCGCGAGATCACCTACGCCTCCGAGGCTATGGTACCTCTACTCGCTCCCTTACACCAAAGGATGCAGCTGCGTGCTAAGTAAATCACGCGAGAACATGATCCGAGCGATAAAGGGAAGAAAAGCTCGAGTAAAACTGAATCAACCACGAACCGGTTTATGTTTCGAGTTTTTAAGGCCTCCGCGGCCACCACGATCAAAGTTCGAAATGCTAACTTATTACATGGGCCTTCATGCCCAGGTTTGGCTCACAGGCCCTCGTCGTCGATAGGCAGAACCACCTCGGCTTCAAAAAGCGAGGCCAGACGGCTTCCAGGCTCTTCGGCGGCTTCGATCAGCTCCACGCAAGCATCCTCGTTCTCCTCATCTGTCCGATCCGGGTCTGTGATGAAGCCCTCGGCGACGAGCCTCATGTCAAACACAAACCCTGAACGGACGACAGCCAACGCCCTCTTCACGCCATGATGGAGGCCATCCCGTATCTTCTCCCGGGCAAGGCGGCCCAGCGCCACCATCCGGCGGACGAAGGAGTTCCCCGGAACATCTTCCCCGGTGTCGGCGTTGGGCTCGACCCCCAGGCCATCACACACGGTGGTGATTGCGCCCTGGAGAAGTTGGGTCCTCCGGACCTTGGCTTCGAGGAGGCTCTGGAAGGAGCTGGCAGATGATTGGGCCTCTCGGTTCTCTCTCTCCAGCTCTGAAACACAACAAACAGATTAGTACCCAACGTGGGGCCTTCAACGTCGTGACTATAACAATCACACTCACCCTCGATGTGGGTCTGCAGGCCCACGACCTCATCGCGAAGCCCCCCGCACGTTCGCTCGAGCCCTAGGAAGGCGCTGTCCTTGTCACGGATGGCTGCCTTTAGCGCCTCGATCTCCTGCTAAGCAGACTCGAGAGCTGCGTCCTTCTCTTGGACGGCTCCCTTCAGCGTCGTGGTCTCGGCGTTGAGGGTGTCGCGCTGAAGGCTAACCTGGGAAACATCCTCCTCGAGCTCCTTCACCCGCGCAGACAGGGGCTCGAGATCCCTGCGCGCCTGGGCAGCCTCCTCCCAAGCCTTTGTCCAGGCCAGTGCGCATCATGGCCTCAGCCGCCCATGCCTGTGTCGCTTCTTCTTTCACCACCGCGTACGCGACGTGCAGCTCAGCCATCTCGGCGTTCCGATCGGATAGCCGTTTCTGGGCCTCCTCGACCAGGACCCGTTGCTGGGACAGCGCGCCCCACACGTCACTCTCGTCCCGAATGAAGAGCGACTTGCGGCGGGAGTACTCCTTTAGCTCCTGAACGCAATTCAAAAAGGTCACAAATCCGAGGAAAAAATACATCAAGAAAGCCGACGGGTCGATCATACCTCGGTGGCATCCCCCATACTCCGCACAGCACCGGACGCCACTCGGAGCAACCGGTCAAGGTGCCGGCGGACGCCCTCGATCGGTGCACTTCATCTTTGTCGCTCAGGACAAAGATGGGCTCGGCATCGGGGTTCGTAGTGTCCCTAAACTGAAGGGACGCCCCCCCCACCTCAGCAGCTCCGTCTCGGCCCGCGCTATCGCCAGCGCGGCGATGTCGGGCCACGACGAGGACGACCCGGCCGAGGCATCTCCCGGTCCCGCGGAAGGACCGGCCTCGCCCACGGTATCCGCCTCTCCAACAGCCGTCGAGACACCGGCCTAGTCCGCAACCTCACCCCCCTCGACCCCCATCGCTTGTTTCCCCTTGTCCAGGGGGATGTGGTCGAGGGGAACGTGAGGGCGGGCACCCACGACCGCCGGCGCCTCTGGAGCCGGCGCCTCGACCGACGACGGCTCCAGTACCCACGCCTCGACCGTCGGCACCTCCAGAGCCAGTGCCTCTTCTTCCGATGCTCCGGTTAGGGGCTTGACCGCCCTGCCCTCCACCGTGCCCATTGGCTCTGCCAACGGGTCTTGTTGCGGCCGCGACCCCCTCGCCAGGCCCGCCTCTTGCCCCGACGCCGAAGCGACCTCCTCCATGGTCACATCAGCACCCGCCCGCTCCGCGTCGTGGACGGGTGCCTCGCCCATCGCGACCGCAACGGTAGCCTCGGTCGTCCCCGACGACCTGGGCCCCGCCTCGACCGTATCAAGCGCCGCCGCCTTTGCTGGTTCGGACCCCTCAGCGGCAGGCTCCGGGCCAGCAACCACCGCGGCATCGGCTGACCCCTGCCGTTGTCGCAGGTGCCCCTTCGCGGCCTCGACCTCCCGGACCTAGGCCGCATCCTGCTCTGCCGTCCGGTTGAGGACAACGGCGCTGGCTCGCAGCGACTTCATAGGGGTAGGCCCCATTGGCTCTGCCTTCCACTTCAGCCTGCGAAGTGAGAAGAAATGTCAGCCAACGGACTTAGAGAAAGGCAGGACAACCGAGCTGAGATACTTACCCGAAAATCGGCACCAAGTACCTCGACCCCGCGCGACTCGAGCCTCCTGGGACGGCCGCTGGTGGCTTCGCGACGGCCTCACCAGCAGGCCGAGCGCTCCTGGGAGGCCCGGCCGACGCACCGCCCTGCGCCCTCTGTGTCTCCGAGGCCAGTTGGCCTCGGGTTCTCACGCCTGCCGACGTCGCCGCCGATGACGACGCCGGTACCGCCGTCCCCGCCCCTGCCGGAGCTTGCGGGGCCCCGGCTGGTGCGGATGTCCCCGTCAACCCCTCTCGCTGGGTCCGGGGTAAAACGGCCCCTCCTGTCGCGGGGCCCGCTTCCTTCTCCGCCTTCTTCCCCTTGGGCTCCTCGACCACGACGACCGAGGAGGACGCCCCCCTAATGGGCTCCAGCAGGGGGCAAATGTCGGGAAGGTCCCCTAGCCCGGTCGCGATCTCATACCATGACAGGGCATCGTCGTCTTCGTCGCTGCTGCCGTCGTCCTCCCCCGAGACCGTCTCGGAAGGTGACGGCGACAAGGGGACTCCGTTGATGGTCTGCTGGCGCCGGCGCTTCTTCAACACCTCCGCCTCTCTGGCCTTGCGGACCGCTCGCTTCTTGGTCGTCTCCTTGGTCTGCTTCTTCTAGGAATCATGCAGGCGTTGAGCCTCCCAGGCGGGCCGGTCCTCTGGGACTGGCGGACGCGTTTCCCGCAACGCCGACAAATCCTACATGCCGACCTCGACCACATCAGCGAAATCCACAGATAAACGAAAATAGCAATACCTCAGCCCCGAGATACGTACCACGGACTCGCACCCTTCGGTAGGCCTCATTGGAACCCGGTTGGCCTCCTCCACCTTGAAGTTCCCGACCATCCGGCGCGCTCGCCGGAGGACCTCCTCGAGGGCGAGGGATTCATGGGACATCCGGGTCCCCTCCAGATTTGCCTCCGGAGTCATCTGGTCCAGGCGAAGACGACACCGGCACAGCGGCATCACTCTGCGGTGATGGAAGGCCGCGGCCACCGCCGCAGCCGTCAAGCCCCGAAGGCGAAGCTGCTGCAGCGCCGCCAACAGCAGGTCCAAGCGCGTCTTCTCGGCCTCCGGCACTCCATACGACCAGCGCTCCTCTCAAGCAGTCAGCTCCACTTGAGTCTCGTCACCTAGGAGTACCATCAGGTGCGTCCAAAACAATTTGTGATCCTGTGGTACGTTTGGCGCAAACCGTGCACCTATCTTGCGTCAATATTAGAATTATATCAAATGAACTGACTAAAGCATCCACTTGAGCTTTGTCACCTAGGAGTACTATCAGGTGCATCCAAAACGATTTCTAAGCCTACGGTATGCACAAACTGTGCACCTATCTTGCACCGACACCAACACTATTTCCAAATGCACCAAAACGAGATTCTACTTGACCCATGTCACCTTGGGGTTTCATAGCGTGCGTCCATAGCGATTTCTAAGCCATTGGTGCGTTCGTCGCAAACCACGCACCTATCATGTGTCAAGATTAGCACTATATGAACTGAGTCAAGCATCCACTTGAGCTTCGTCACCTAGGAATGCTATCGGGTGCGTCCAAAATGATTTCTGAGCCTACGGTATGTTTAGCACAAACCATGCATCTATCTTGAACCGACACCAACACCATCTCCAAATGGGCCAAAACATGATTCCACATGACCCACATCACCTAGGACTACCATCGGGTGCGTCCAAAATGATTTTTTAGCCTATGGTATGTTCGGCACAAACTGTACAACTATCTTGCGTCAAGATTAGCACTATCTCCAAATGAACTGAATCAAGCAGCCACTTGAGCCTCGTCACCTTGGAGTACCATCAGGTGCGTCCAAAACGATTTCTGAGCCTGTGGTAAGTTCGTCGCTAACCGTGCAACTATCTTGCATCAAGTTTAGCACCATCTCCAATCAGACTGAATCGAGCTTCCACTTGAGCCTCGTCACTTAGAGTACCATCGGGTGTGTCCAAAACAATTTCTATGCCTACGGTATGTTTAGCACAAATCGTGCACTTATCTTGCACCGAAACCAACACTGTCTTCAAATGCACCAAAATGAGATTCCATATGACCCACGTCACCTTGGAGTTCAATCGGGTGCATCCAAAATGATTTATGAGGCTGTGGTACGTTCGGCAGAAACCGTGCACCTATCTTGTGTCAAGATTAGCACTATCTTCGAACGGACTGAATCGAGCTTGCACTTGAGCCTCGTCACCTAGGAGTACCATCATGTGTGTCCAAAACGAATTTGGTGCATGTGGTACGTTCGGCGCAAACCATGCACCTATCTTGCGTCAAGATTAGTACTATATCGAATGAACTGAGTCAAGCATCTAGTTGAGCTTCGTCACCTAGGAGTACTTTCGGGTGCGTCTAAAACGATTTCTGAGCCTACGATATGTTTAGCACAAATTGTGCATCTATCTTGCATCGACACGAACACTATCTCGAAATGGACTAAATTGAGATTCCACATGATCCACTTCACCTAGGAGTTCCATCGGGTGCGTACAAAATGATTTCTGAGGCTATCATACGTTCGACACAAACCTTGCACCTATCTTGCATCAAGATTAGCAATATCTTTGAATGGTCTGGATCGAGCTTTCACTTGAGCCTGGTCACCTAAGAGTACCATCGGGTGCGTCCAAATCGATTTCTGAGAAAATTCTACGTTCGACACAAACCGTGCACTTATCCTGCGTCAAGATTAGCACGATCTCCAAACGAACTGAATCAAGCATCCACTTTAGCCCCATCACCTAGGAGTACCATCAGGTGTGTCCAAAATGTTTTCTGAGCCTATGGTACGTTCAACGCAAACCTTGCACCTATCTTGCGTCAAGATTAGCACTATATCAAATGAACTGAATCAAGCATCCACCTGAGCTTTGTCACCTAGGAGTACTATCGGGTGCGTCCAAAATGATTTCTGAGCCTACGGTATGTTTAGCACAAACCTGCACCTATCTTGCACTGACAGCAACACTAGCTCCAAATTGACCAAAATGAGATTCCACATGACCCACGTTACCTTGGAGTTCCATTGGGTGCGTCCAAAACGATTTATGAGGCTATGGTACGTTTGGAACAAACCGTGCACCTATCTTGCATCAAGATTAGCACTATTTTTGAACGGTCTGAATCGAGCTTCCACTTGAGCCTCGTCACCTAGGAATACTATCCGGTTCGTCCAAAATGATTTCTGATCCTGTGGTACGTTTGGCACAAACCGTGCACCTATCTTATGTCAAGATTAGCAATATCTTTGAACGGTCTGGATCGAGCTTCCACTTGAGCCTCGTCACCTAGGAGTACCATCGGGTGCGTCCAAATTGATTTCTGAGCCTATGGTACATTCAGCACAAACCGTGCACCCATCCTACGTCAAGATTAGCACGATCTCCAAACGAAGTAAATCAAGCATCAACTTGAGCCCCGTCACCTAGGAGTACCATCAGGTGCGTCCAAATTGTTTTCTGAGCCTATGGTACGTTCGGTGCAAACCTTGTACCTATCTTGCGTCAAGATTAGCTCTATATCAAATGAACTGAATCAAGCATCCACTTGAGCTTCGTCACCTAGGAGTACTATCGGGTGCGTCCAAAAGAATTTCTGAGCCCACGGTATGTTTAGCACAAACCTGCACTTATCTTGCACCGGAGACCAACACTATCTCCAAACGGACCAAAACAAGATTTAACATGACCCACGTCACCCTGGATTTCCATTGAGTGCGTCCAAAATGATTTCTAAGGCTATGGTACGTTTGGAACAAACCGTGCACCTATCTTTGCATCAAGAATAGCACTATTTTTGAACGGTCTGAATCGAGATTCCACTTGAGCCTCGTCACCTAGGAGTACAATCGGCTACATCCAAAATGATTTCTTATCCTATGGTATGTTTGGCGCAAACTGTGCACCTATCTTGCGTCAACATTAGCATTATATCAAATGAACTGACTCAAGCATCCACTTCAGCTTTGTCACCTAGGAGTACTATTGGGTGCGTCCAAAATGATTTCCGAGCCTACGGTATGTTTAGCACTATCCATGCACCTATCTTGCACCGACACCAACACTATCTTCAAATGGACCAAAACAAGATTCTACATGACCCATGTCACCTTGGAGTTCCATCAGGGGCGTCCAAAGCGATTTCTAAGAATTTGGTATGTTCGTCACAAACCATGCACCAATCTTGCGTCGAGATTGGCACTATATCAAATGAACTGAATCAAGCATCCACTTGAGCTTTGTCACCTATGAGTACTATCGGGTGCATCCAAAATAATTTCTGAGCCTACGGTATGTTTAGCACAAACCATGCATTTATCTTGAACCGACACCAACACTATCTCCAAATGGACTAAAACGTGATTCCACATGACCCACATCACCTAGGACTATATCGGGTGCGTCCAAAATGATTTCTTGGCCTATGGTACATTCGGCGCAAACTGTACACCTATCTTGCATCAAGTTTAAGCACTATCTGATATGAACCCGCTAGGGTGAATCCTGATCTTTCGATGAGAGAAGATGGATAACTCGATTTGGGGGTGGAGATGACGTTCACGGCCTAACTACAGCCTTCTAAGCTGCGCCTTAGCAACCGATACACCACCTCCAACGGCCGTCGCGATCTTGTGGAGATCAACCAAACCACAAGGGTAATTCCTGCAAGCAATCGAGGAACAAGCAAGAACAAGGAGAACAAGCAACTCAATTACAAATATAGAGATGAGAAACTAATCTGAACTCGTAAGGTTGGGGTTCTGAATCAAGTAGAACGGATGGTCTAGTCAACACACGCGTCTACAAGGAAGTAGCAATGGCTAAACTTTCAACAAAACAAAACCAAATCTGTTTGTGGCGGCTCTAATCCTTATTAATACCTAGGGGAACGACCAGGGGGGTGTTGGGGTCGTTCTTCAACCCTAGGACATGTCCTTAATGGACCCAAATTGATACATGGATCATCGGCCCAAAATAGAGTGACGCAGCACCAAAGGCAGAAAAGGTCTTGGCGTTGAAACGACGATTGCAGAAGCATCGGATAAGATATAGCCATGAGTCCAGATCCGTTGGAAAATAGACTTGATAAGCTTTCCAAAAAGTGCTAGAACGTCCCAATCGGAGTCCGTATGAAGTCGTGGTGACCGTCGCAATTTGGGACTATTTTGCAGTCCGAATTCAACTTCCAAAACGTGTTGGACTTGGACTCTTTCTGTCCTTTGGAACCAAAGTGACATGGTGGCCTAACGGAGGACGTTAGAAATACTTGGATTTGGTCCCCAATCAACTTCATTAACCTTCCATGTTTTCCATATGCAATCAAACCTTCCCTTGATCCATGTAAGTAATTCTGAAAATGAGAATGAACACACATCATGGTGCAGCATCAATTCATCAAATGCATCAATGATAAGCCTCATATAGAATGGTTGCACCTTTGGTATAGAAGTGGTTGGCATGGTCATATTTGAGCCAATGATGTCCTCATCATTCTCCCCTTCTTGACAGCAAACCGTCCTCGGTTTGATCTTTGTTGGAGTATGTGTTGTAGGTAAAAGTGAACCGTGCTCCCCTTCTTGATATTTATCCTGTTGCATATGGGGAAAACTAGAAAAACTTTGCAAGACATCATTAGTGTTAGTGCAGCCCTCAATTTGATCATGGTATTGTGGCCCAAAAGGATATTTCAGATTAGAACAAATATAAACTTTATGCACCAAATATTCTCCTTTGCTGTCATATTTGCCAATTGCATGAAGCGAACAATGATTAAAACTCGGCAAACCAGAATCAAATTTAAGTTTCTCTTTTAGACAATTTAGATTACACAGAATATCAAATTCAATATAACCCAAAGTATTTAAAGAGGACACTAAATCTAGTTCATCTTGTGCACATGTAATAGGATGAAAAAGCTTATCTTCAGCACATTTGTATGGTTCCAAACCAAAAGTATCACACTTATTCGCTACTTGTGGCATAGGAGTAAAAGAATCATCAGCACACAACTCCTCTTTATCACAGGGAACAGCGAGTAATTCATTTTGTGACAAAGGAAAATCAGTAGTGGGTTCCACTATTTGTTGCTCTTCATTAGCATGCAGAGTGGACAAATTTTGGACATTATGGGTCACATCATTCTGGCAAGTATTCACAGATAATAGAATATCTTTTTCAGCATTGAGAGCCAGACAAAACAATTGACCAATATGGCAATATGATTTGCTAATTAACAAGGTTCGAATTTCAGAATTGAGCCCTCTCATGAATCTACTCATAACATCTTCCATGCATTCATCCAATCCACCAAACATGATACAAATCTTAAAATTATGGTAGTATTGTTTCACAGTCTTACTACCCTGGTTCAAGTTGTCTAATTTTGCAAGCAAATAATCAACATAATATGTAGGAACGAATGCATCTCTAAAAAGAAATTTGAAGTCTTTCCAAGATTCTGGAACTTTGTTGTGCCTACAAATGTGTTTCCATTCTAGCAAAGCATTTTCAATCAAAATATTAGAGGCAATACAAATCTTTTGTTTCTCGGATAGGTCATGCTCATCAAATTCATTGTCTACTTTTAACTCCCAATCAATGTAAGCTTGAGGATCAAACTTACCATCATATAACGGCAAGTGTTGAATGACATCCTGAATATGAGGGTCTAGTTTCAACAGCTCAAAAATCTCCATATCACCTGCCATGATTAGTAGAAAACAAGAAACACAAAAATAATATGTATCCTCCTATCAACTACTAGGATGTGTCGGTTGTAACTCTCTCAAACTCAACTTGTTAAAACAAGCCCTTACAAGTTCTTACCAAGCCAAACAGGAGGTGATGGCAACCAACAAGTCTACAACCATGGAGTGAAGTGTATCGGTGCCGTAGCAACAAAACAAATTGTCAAGCTGTAGTCGAATATGTGGAGCTGTAGGTGGGCTAAAGCAAGGAAGTACTAGAACCACGTTAGTTGCAAGCAAATTGAACAAACGCTCAACGACGTTATTGTGCTGGTCCTAGGCTAATACGTGCTAGAGACGCGAGCCTAGACACAAACGAAGTCACTGAGCTGCAGCAAAGAAGGATCACAAGGACAGGAATAACAACAAAAGAAAAACCCTTCTCTTCTTCTTTCTCTTTCTTTTCTTTCTTTCTTTCTTTCTATCTTTCTTTTCTTTCTTTCTTCTGTCTTTTTTCTATTTTTTTTCAACTAGCACAAAACTGAAATTTTGCAACAAGAATTAACAAGCTACTTACAACAATTAAATGTTTCCTTGGGAAGGGTGATTCAGTAGCAAAGTCAAACAAGTGGCTTTTTTGCAAAACCAGCAGACGCACAAATCTCCAGGGCAATTGCGAAGCGCTCAGATTGAATTTGGGACCAAGCTCTGATCAGTTGGAAAGAGGACAAGTTAAGGTTTCCAGATTGTATTTAAACTCCCTATTCAGACTCCTGACAAAGGAAATATGGTGCTTTTCTTTTCAGGATAAAACAGGACTCCGAATCGAATTCTATCTTGATCTTGTTGGATTTCCTTTTTGTAGATGGAAATATGGACGTGGATGAAACCTCCAAGGGTGTGGCTAGGATAATGGTGGTAAACAAAACAAAGGAATTTGGAAATCCACTCGGATTCGTTGAGAGAAACAAATAAACTCTAATCTGCGATGGTGACAGAAACGTGACTAGAACTCGAAACTCTAAACGACTAGACGCTAAGACCAGCAACTTGACACGACGATGCAACCGTTAATTCAATAAGCCCTAACTAAGCAGTAATAGTATTAAGCTCAAAGGGTTTTTGGGATTATGAAGAAATAATCTACTAATTTTGTTTTGGTTTTTTCTGGACTATAGGAGATTAAAAAAAACAGCAAAGAACTAGAAGTTTCTCACCGATCAACCTTGCTCTGATTACCAACTGATATGAACCCGCTAGGGTGAATCCTGATCTTTCGATGAGAGAAGGTGGATAACTCGATTTGGGGGTGGAGATGACGTTCACGGCCCGACTACAGCCTTCTAAGCTGCGCCTTAGCAACCGATACACCACCTCCAACGGCCGTCGCGATCTTGTGGAGCACGATCAACCAAACCACAAGGGTAATTCCTGCAAGCAATCGAGGAACAAGCAAGAACAAGGAGAACAAGCAACTCAATTGCAAATATAGAGATGAGAAACTAATCTGAACTCGTAAGGTTGGGGTTCTGAATCAAGTAGAACGGATGGTCTAGTCAACACACGCGTCTACAAGGAAGTAGCAATGGCTAAACTTTCAACAAAACAAAACCCAATCTGTTTGTGGCGGCTCTAATCCTTATTAATACCTAGGGGAACGACCAGGGGGGTGTTGGGGTCGTTCTTCAACCCTAGGACACGTCCTTAATGGACCCAAATTGATACATGGATCATCGGCCCAAAATAGAGTGACGCAGCACCAAAGGCAGAAAAGGTCTTGGCGTTGAAACGACGATTGCAGAAGCATCGGATAAGATATAGCCACGAGTCCAGATCCGTTGGAAAATAGACTTGATAAGCTTTCCAAAAAGTGCTAGAACGTCCCAATCGGAGTCCGTATGAAGTCGTGGTGACCGTCGCAATTTGGGACTATTTTGCAGTCCGAATTCAACTTCCAAAACGTGTTGGACTTGGACTCTTTCTGTCCTTTGGAACCAAAGTGACGTGGTGGCCTAACGGAGGACGTTAGGAATACTTGGATTTGGTCCCCAATCAACTTCATTAACCTTCCATGTTTTCCATATGCAATCAAACCTTCCCTTGATCCATGTAAGTAATTCTGAAAATGAGAATGAACACACATCATGGTGCAGCATCAATTCATCAAATGCATCAATGATAAGCCTCATATAGAATGGTTGCACCTTTGGTATAGAAGTGGTTGGCATGGTCATATTTGAGCCAATGATGTCCTCATCACTATCTCCAAACAAACTGAATCATGCATCCACTTGAGCCTCGTCACCTTGGAGTCCATCAGGTGCATCCAAAATGATTTTCTGAGCCTGTGGTACGTTCGGCGCAAACCGTGCAATTATCTTGCATCAAGTTTAGCACTACCTCCAATCGGACTGAATCGAGCTTCCACTTGAGCCTCGTAACTTAGAGTACCATCGGGTGTGTCCAAAATGATTTCTATGCCTACGGTATGTTTGGCGCAAATCGTGCACTTATCTTGCACCGACACCAACACTGTCTTCAAATGGACCAAAACGAGATTCCACATGACCCACGTGACCTTGGAGTTCGATCAGATGCGTCCAAAACGATTTCTAAGGCTGTGGTATGTTCGGTAGAAACCGTGCACCTATCTTGCGTCAAGATTAGCACTATCTTCGAACGGACCGAATCAAGCTTCCACTTGAGCCTCATCACCTAGGAGTGACATCATGTGCGTCCATAATGATTTCTATGCCTGTGGTACGTTTGGCGCAAACCATGCAACTATCTTGTGTCAAGAATAACGCTATATCAAATGAACTGAGTCAAGCATCCGCTTGAGCGTCGTCACCTAGGAGTAATATCGGGTGCATCCAAAACAATTTCTGAGCCTACGGTATGTTTAGCACAAACCTACACCTCTCTTGCACTGACACCAACACTATCTCAAAATGGACCAAAACGAGATTTCGTATGACCCACGTCACCTTGCAGTTCCATTAGGTGCATCCAAAATGAATTTCTGAGACTGTGGTACGTTTGTACAAACCGTGCACCTATTTTGCGTCAAGATTAGCAATATCTTTGAACGGTCTGGATCGAGCTTCCACATGAGCCTCGTCACCTAGGAGTACCATCGGGTTCATCCAAATCGATTTCTGAGCCTGTTCTACGTTCGGCACAAACTGTGCACCTATCTTGCGTCAAGATTAGCACGATCTCCAAATGAACTGAATCAAGCATCCACTTGAGCCCCGTCACCTAGGAATACCATCGGGGGCGTCCAAAGCGATTTCTAAGAATTTGGTACGTTCGTCGCAAACCATGCACCTATCTTGCGTCAAGATTAGCACTATATCAAATGAACTGAATCAAGTATCCACTTGAGCTTTGTCACCTAGGAGTACTATCGAGTGCGTCCAAAACGATTTCTGAGCCTATGGTATGCTTAGCACAAACCATGCACCTATCTTGAACCGACACCAACACTATCTCCAAATGGACTAAAACGTGATTCCACATGACCCACATCACCTAGGACTACCATCGGATGCGTCTAAAATGATTTCTTAGCCCGTGGTACATTCGGCGCAAACTGTACACCTATCTTGCGTCACGATTAAGCACTGTGTCCAAACAAACTGAATCATGCATCCACTTGAGCCTCGTCACCTTGGAGTACCATCAGGTGCGTCCAAAACGATTTCAGAGCCTGTGGTACGTTCGGCGCAAACCATGCAATTATCTTGCATCAAGTTTAGCACTATCTCCAATCGAACTGAATCGAGCTTCCACTTGAGCCTCGTATCATAGAGTACCATCGGGTGTGTCCAAAACGATTTCTGTGCCTACGGTATGTTTGGCGCAAATCGTGCACTTATCTTGCACCGACATCAACACTGTCTTCAAATGGACCAAAACGAGATTCCACATGACCCACGTGACCTTGGAGTTCGATCAGATGCGTCCAAAATGATTTCTAAGGCTATGGTATGTTCGGCAGAAACATTGCACCTATCTTGTGTCAAGATTAGCACTATATCAAATGAACTGACTCAAGCATCCACTTGAGCTTCATCACCTAGGAGTACTATCGGGTGCGTCCAAAACAATTTCCGAGCCTACTGTATGGTTAGCACTATCCGTGCACCTATCTTGCACCGACACCAACACTATCTTCAAATGGACTAAAACGAGATTCTACATGACCCATGTCACCTTGGAGTTCCATCGGGGGCATCCAAAGCGATTTCTAAGAATTTAGTATGTTCGTCGCAAACCATGCACCTCTCTTGCGTCAAGATTAGCACTATATCAAATGAACTGAATCAAGCATCCACTTGAGCTTTGTCACCTAGGAGTATTATCGGGTGCATCCAAAACGATTTCTGAGCCTACGGTATGCTTAGCACAAACCATGCACCTATCTTGAACCGACACCAACACTATCTCCAAATGGACTAAAACGCGATTCCACATGACCTGCCTAGGACTACCATCGGGTGCGTCCAAAATGGTTTCTTAGCCCGTGGTACATTCGGCACAAACTGTACATCTATCTTGCGTGATACATCCGGCCCAGGTGGGATTGGCCGAGGCCCAATAAATTAAGGTTGCCCGGACCCCAACAGTTCTTATGCACACCCACTCGGGGAAAGGCCCAATGTCCCTAAAAGACTAGTCCGATAGGGGAAGGGTGACTCTCTCTTTTAAGGTGGCTTCCTCCTCCCAAGCTAAGCAAGGTGGGATTATTCAGAGGCTCACACGGTCGCCGCCCGACTACAACTAGGCCACTTGGCCTTTTTTTGTTGCGTCTTTGCCAGCGGGTAGTAGTGGAGGATGTCCTCATCATTCCCACCCCCTTAAACAAGGGCCCAGCTCTGATACCAAATGATACATCCGGCCCAGGTGGGATTGGCCGAGGCCCAATAAATTAAGGTTGCCCGGACCCCAACAGTTCTTATGCACACCCACTCGGGGAAAGGCCCAATGTCCCTAAAAGACTAGTCCGACCCAAGCTAAGCAAGGTGGGATTATTCAGAGGCTCACACGGTCGCCGCTCGACTACAACTAGGCCACTTGGCCTTTTTTGTTGTGTCTTTGCCAGCGGGTAGTAGTGGAGAATGTCCTCATCATTGCGTCACGATTAAGCACTATGTCCAAACAAACTGAATCATGCATCCACTTGAGCCTCGTCACCTTGGAGTACCATCAGGTGCGTCCAAAATGATTTCTGAGCCTGTGGTACATTCGGCGCAAACTGTGCAATTATCTTGCATCAAGTTTAGCACTATCTCCAATCGGACTAAATCAAGCTTCCACTTGAGCCTCGTATCATAGAGTACCATTGGGTGTGTCCAAAACAATTTCTGTGCCTACGGTATGTTTGGCGCAAATCGGGCACTTATCTTGCACCGACACCAATACTGTCTTCAAATGGACCAAAACAAGATTCCACATGACCCTCGTGACCTTGGAGTTCGATCAGATGCATCCAAAATGATTTCTAAGGCTGTGGTATGTTCGGCAGAAACCGTGCACCTATCTTGCGTCAAGATTAGCACTATCTTCGAACGGACTGAATCGAGCTTCCACTTGAGCCTCATTGACTAGGAGTGCCATCGTGTGCGTCCAAAATGATTTTCTGTGCCTGTGGTATGTTCGGCGCAAACCATGCAACTATCTTGCGTCAAGAATAGCGCTATATCAAATGAACTGAGCCAAGCATCCACTTGAGCTTCGTCACCTAGGAGTAATATAGGGTGCGTCCAAAACCATTTCTGAGCCTACGGTATGTTTAGCACAAACCTGCACCTATCTTGCACCGACACCAACACTATCTCAAAATGGACCAAAATGAGATTCCGCATGATCCACGTAACCTTGGAGTTCCATTGGGTGCGTCCAAAATGATTTCTGAGGCTGTGGTACGTTCGGTACAAACTGTGCACCTTTCTTGCGTCAAGATTAGCAATATCTTTGAACAGTCTAGATCGAGCTTCCAGTTGAGCCTCGTCACCTAGGAGTACTATCGGGTTCGTCCAAATCGATTTCTGAGCCTGTTCTACGTTCGGCACAAACCGTGCACCCATCTTGCGTCAAGATTAGCACGATCTGCAAACGAACTAAATCAAGCATCCACTTGAGCCCCGTCACCTAGGAATACCATTAGGTGCGTCCAAAATGTTTTCTAAGCCTATGGTACGTTCGACGCAAACCTTGCACCTATCTTGCGTCAAGATTAGCACTATATGAAATGAACTGACTCAAGCATCCACTTGAGCTTCGTCACCTAGTAGTACTATCGGGTGCATCCAAAACGATTTTCGAGCCTACGGTATGTTTAGCACTATCCGTGCACCTATCTTACACCGACACCAACACTATCTTGAAATGGACCTATCTTGCACTATCCGTCCAAAACGAGATTCTACATGACCCATGTCACCTTGGAGTTCCATCGGGGGCATCCAAAGTGATATCTAAGAATTTGGTACGTTCATCGCAAACCATGCACCTATCTTGCGTCAAGATTAGCACTATATCAAATGAACTAAATCAAGCATCCACTTGAGCTTTGTCACCTTGGAGTACTATCGGGTGATGAGGACATCCTCCACTATTACCCGCTGGCAAAGACGCAACAAAAAAGGCCAAGTGGCCTAGTTGTAGTCGGGCGGCGACCGTGTGAGCCTCTGAATAATCCCACCTTGCTTAGCTTGGGAGGAGGAAGCCACCTTAAAAGAGAGAGCCACCCTTCCCCTATCGGACTAGTCTTTTAGGGACATTGGGCCTTTTTCCGAGTGGGTGTGCATAAGAACTGTTGGGGTCCGGGCAACCTTAATTTATTGGGCCTTGGCCAACCTCACCTGGGCCGGATGTATCATTTGGTATCAAAGCTGGGCCCTTGTGTTTAAGGGGGTGGGAATGATGAGAACATCCTCCACTATTACCCGCTGGCAAAGACGCAACAAAAAAAAGGCCAAGTGGGCCTAGTTGTAGTCGGGCGGCGACCGTGTGAGCCTCTGAATAATCCCACCTTGCTTAGCTTGGGAGGAGGAAGCCACCATAAAAGAGAGAGCCACCCTTCCCCTATCGGACTAGTCTTTTAGGGAGATTGGGCCTTTTTCCGAGTGGGTGTGCATAAGAACTGTTGGGGTCCGGGCAACCTTAATTTATTGGGCCTCGGCCAACCTCACCTGGGCCGGATGTATCATCGGGTGCGTCCAAAACGATTTCTGAGCCTACGATATGTTTAGCACAAACCATGCACCTATCTTGAACCGACACCAACACTATCTCCAAATGGACTAAAACGCGATTCCACATGACCCACATCACCTAGGACTACCATCGGGTGCGTCTAAAATGATTTCTTAGCCCGTGGTACATTCCGCGCAAATTATACACCTATCTTGCGTCAAGATTAAGCACTATCTCCAAACAAACTGAATCATGCATCCACTTGAGCCTCGTCACCTTGGAGTACCATCAGGTGCGTCCAAAATGATTTATGAGCATGTGGTACATTTGGCGCAAACCGTGCAATTAGCTTGCATCAAGTTTAGCACTATCTCCAATCGGACTGAATCGAGCTTCCACTTGAGCCTCGTATCTTAGAGTACCATCGGGTGTGTCCAAAATGATTTCTGTGCCTACGGTATGTTTGGCGCAAATCATGCACTTATCTTGCACCGACACCAACACTGTCTTCAAATGGACCAAAACGAGATTCCACATGACCCACGTGACCTTGGAGTTCGATCAAATGCGTCCAAAACGATTTCTAAGGCTGCAGTATGTTCGGCAGAAACCGTCCACCTATCTTGCGTCAAGATTAGCACTATCTTCGAACGGACTGAATCGAGCTTCCACTTGAGCCTCATCAACTAGGAGTGCCATCGTGTGCGTCCAAAATGATTTTCTGTGCCTGTGGTATGTTCGGCGCAAACCATGCAACTATCTTGCGTCAAGAATAGAGCTATATCAAATGAACTGAGTCAAGCATCCACTTGAGCTTCGTCACCTAGGAGTAATATCTGGTGCGTCCAAAACCATTTCTGAGCCTACGGTATTTTTAGCACAAACCTGCACCTATCTTGCACTGACACCAACACTATCTCAAAATGCAGGAAAACGAGATTCCACGTGACCCACGTCACCTTGGAGTTCCATTAGGTGCATACAAAATGATTTCTAAGGCTGTGGTACATTCGGTACAAACCGTGCACCTATCTTGCGTCAAGATTAGCAATATCTTTGAACGGTCTGGATCGAGCTTCCACTTGAGCCTCGTCACCTAGGAGTACCATCGGGTTCGTCCAAATCGATTTCTGAGCCTGTTCTACATTTGGCACAAACCGTGCACCTATCTTGCGTCAAGATTAACACGATCTCCAAACGAACTGAATCAAGCATGCACTTGAGCCCCGTCTCCTAGGAATATCATCAGGTGCGTCCAAAATGCTTTCTGAGCCTATGGTACATTCGACGCAAACCTTGCAACTATCTTGTGTCAAGATTAGCACTATCTCCAATCGGACTGAATCGAGCTTCCACTTGAGCCTCGTATCATAGAGTACCATCGGGTGTGTCCAAAACGATTTCTGTGCCTACGGTATGTTTGGCGCAAATCGTGCACTTATCTTGCACCGACATCAATACAGTCTTCAAATGGACCAAAACGAGATTCCACATGACCCACGTGACCTTGGACTTCGATCAGATGCGTCCAAAACGATTTCTAAGGCTGTGGTATGTTCGGCAGAAACCGTGCACCTATCTTGCGTCAAGATTAGCACTATATCAAATGAACTGACTCAAGCATCCGCTTGAGCTTCGTCACCTAGGAGTACTATCGGGTGCGTCCAAAACGATTTCCGAGCCTACTGTATGGTTAGCACTATCCGTGCACCTATCTTGCACCGACACCAACACTATCTTCAAATGGACCAAAATGAGATTCTACATGACCCATGTCACCTTGGAGTTCCATCGGGGGCATCCAAAGCGATTTCTAAGAATTTAGTACGTTCGTCGCAAACCATGCACCTCTCTTGCGTCAAGATTAGCACTATATCAAATGAACTGAATCAAGCATCCACTTGAGCTTTGTCACCTAGGAGTACTATCGGGTGCGTCCAAAACGATTTCTGAGCCTACGGTATGCTTAGCACAAACCATGCACCTATCTTGAACCGACACCAACACTATCTCCAAATGGACTAAAACGCGATTCCACATGACCTGCCTAGGACTACCATCGGGTGCGTCCAAAATGGTTTCTTAGCCTGTGGTACATTCGGCGCAAACTGTACATCTATCTTGCGTCACGATGAAGCACTATGTCCAAACAAACTGAATCTTGCATCCACTTGAGCCTCGTCACCTTGGAGTACCATCAAGTGCATCCAAAACGATTTCTGAGCCTGTGGTACATTCGGCACAAACCGTGCAATTAGCTTGCATCAAGTTTAGCACTATCTCCAATCGGACTGAATCAAGCTTCCACTTGAGCCTCGTATCTTAGAGTACCATCGGGTGTGTCCAAAACGATTTCTGTGCCTACAGTATGTTTGGCGCAAATCGTGCACTTATCTTGAACCGACACCAACACTGTCTTCAAATGGACCAAAACGAGATTCCACATGACCCTCGTGACCTTGGAGTTCGATCAGATGCGTCCAAAATGATTTCTAAGGCTGTGGTATGTTCGGCAGAAACCGTGCACCTATCTTGCGTCAAGATTAGCACTATCTTCGAACGGACTGAATCGAGCTTCCACTTGAGCCTCATCGACTAGGAGTGCCATCGTGTGCGTCCAAAATGATTTTCTATGCCTGTGGTACGTTCGGCGCAAACCATGCAACTATCTTGCGTCAAGAATAATGCTATATCAAATGAACTGAGTCAAGCATCCACTTGAGCTTCATCACCTAGGAGTAATATAGGGTGCGTCCAAAACCATTTCTAAGCCTACGATATGTTTAGCACAAACCTGCACCTATCTTGCACCGACACCAAAACTATCTCAAAATGGACCAAAATGAGATTCCGCATGATCCACGTAACCTTGGAGTTCCATTGGGTGCGTCCAAAATGATTTCTGAGGCTGTGGTACGTTCGGTACAAACCGTGCACCTTTCTTGCGTCAAGATTAGCAATATCTTTGAACAGTCTGGATTGAGCTTCCAGTTGAGCCTCGTCACCTAGGAGTACCATCGGGTTCGTCCAAATTGATTTCTGAGCCTGTTATACGTTCGGCACAAACCGTGCACCTATCTTGCATCAAGATTAGCACGATCTGCAAACGAACTGAATCAAGCATCCACTTGAGCCCCGTCACCTAGGAATACCATCAGGTGCATCCAAAATGTTTTCTGAGCCTATGGTACGTTCGACGCAAACCTTGCACCTATCTTGCGTCAAGATTAGCACTATATCAAATGAACTGACTCAAGCATCCACTTGAGCTTCGTCACCTAGTAGTACTATCGGGTGCGTCCAAAACGATTTCCGAGCCTACTATATGGTTAGCACTATCCGTGCACCTATCTTGCACCGACACCAACACTATCTTCAAATGGACCAAAACGAGATTCTACATGACCCATGTCACCTTGGAGTTCCATCGGGGGCGTCCAAAGTGATATCTAAGAATTTGGTACGTTCATCGCAAACCATGCACCTATCTTGCGTCAAGATTAGCACTATATCAAATGAACTGAATCAAGCATCCACTTGAGCTTTATCACCTTGGAGTACTATCGGGTGCGTCCAAAACGATTTCTGAGCCTACGTTATGTTTAGCACAAACCATGCACCTATCTTGAACCGACACCAACACTATCTCCAAATGGACTAAAACGCGATTCCACATGACCCGCATCACCTAGGACTACCATCGGGTGCGTCCAAAATGATTTCTTAGCCCGTGGTACATTCCGCGCAAACTATACACCTATCTTGCGTCAAGATTAAGCACTATCTCTAAACAAACTGAATCATGCATCCACTTGAGCCTCGTCACCTTGGAGTACCATCAGGTGTGTCCAAAACGATTTCTGAGCATGTGGTACATTCGGCGCAAACCGTGCAATTAGCTTGCATCAAGTTTAGCACTATCTCCAATCGGACTGAATCGAGCTTCCACTTGACCCTTGTATCTTAGAGTACCATCGGGTGTGTCCAAAATGATTTCTGTGCCTATGGTATGTTTGGCGCAAATCATGCACTTATCTTGCACCGACACCAACACTATCTTCAAATGGACCAAAACGAGATTCCACATGACCCACGTGACCTTGGAGTTCGATCAAATGCGTCCAAAACGATTTCTAAGGCTGTGGTATGTTCGGCAGAAACCGTCCACCTATCTTGCGTCAAGATTAGCATTATCTTCGAACGGACTGAATCGAGCTTCCACTTGAGCCTCATCTACTAGGAGTGCCATCGTGTGCGTCCAAAATGATTTTCTGTGCCTATGGTATGTTCGGCGCAAACCATGCAACTATCTTGCATCAAGAATAGCGCTATATCAAATGAACTGAGTCAAGCATCCACTTGAGCTTCGTCACCTAGGAGTAATATCTGGTGTGTCCAAAACCATTTTTGAGCCGACGGTATGTTTAGCACAAACCTGCACCTATCTTGCACCGACACCAACACTATCTCAAAATGCAGTAAAACGAGATTCCACGTGACCCACGTCACCTTGGAGTTCCATTAGGTGCATCCAAACGATTTCTAAGGTTGTGGTACATTCGGTACAAACCGTGCACCTATCTTGCGTCAAGATTAGCAATATCTTTGAACGGTCTGGATCGAGCTTCCACTTGAGCCTCGTCACCTAGGAGTACCATCGGGTTCGTCCAAATCGATTTCTGAGCCTGTTCTACGTTTGGCACAAACCGTGCACCTATTTTGCGTCAAGATTAACACGATCTCCAAACGAACTGAATCAAGCATCCACTTGAGCCCCGTCTCCTAGGAATACCATCAGGTGCGTCCAAAATGCTTTCTGAGCCTATGGTACGTTCGACGCAAACCTTGCAACTATCTTGTGTCAAGATTAGCACTATCTCCAATCAGACTGAATCGAGCTTCCACTTGAGCCTCGTATCATAGAGTACCATCGGGTGTGTCCAAAACGATTTCTATGCCTACGGTATGTTTGGCGCAAATCGTGCACTTATCTTGCACCGACATCAATACTGTCTTCAAATAGACCAAAACGAGATTCCACATGACCCACATGACCTTGGAGTTCGATCAGATGCGTCCAAAACGATTTCTAAGGCTGTGGTATGTTCGGCAGAAACCGTGCACCTATCTTGCGTCAAGATTAGCACTATATCAAATGAACTAACTCAAGCATCCACTTGAGCTTCGTCACCTAGGAGTACTATCGTGTGCGTCCAAAACGATTTCCGAGCCTACTGTATGGTTAGCACTATCCATGCACCTATCTTGCACCGACACCAACACTATCTTCAAATGGACCAAAATGAGATTCTACATGACCCATGTCACCTTGGAGTTCCATCGGGGGCATCCAAAGCGATTTCTAAGAATTTAGTACGTTCATCACAAACCATGCACCTCTCTTGCGTCAAGATTAGCACTATATCAAATGAACTGAATCAAGCATCCACTTGAGCTTTGTCACCTAGGAGTACTATCGGGTGCATCGAAAACGATTTCTGAGCCTACGTATGCTTAGCACAAACCGTGCACCTATCTTGAACCGACACCAACACTATCTCCAAATGGACTAAAACGCGATTCCACATGACCTGCCTAGGACTACCATCGGGTGCGTCCAAAATGGTTTCTTAGCCCGTGGTACATTCGGCGCAAACTGTACATCTATCTTGCGTCACGATGAAGCACTATGTCCAAACAAACTGAATCTTGCATCCACTTGAGCCTCGTCACCTTGGACTACCATCAGGTGCATCCAAAACGATTTCTGAGCTTGTGGTACATTCGGCACAAACCGTGCAATTAGCTTGCATCAAGTTTAGCACTATCTCCAATCGGACTGAATCAAGCTTCCACTTAAGCCTCGTATCTTAGAGTACCATCGGGTGTGTCCAAAACGATTTTTGTGCCTACAGAATGTTTGGCGCAAATCGTGCACTTATCTTGAACCGACACCAACACTGTCTTCAAATGGACCAAAACGAGATTCCACATGACCCTCGTGACCTTGGAGTTCGATCAGATGCGTCCAAAATGATTTCTAAGGCTGTGGTATGTTCGGCAGAAACCGTGCACCTATCTTGCGTCAAGATTAGCACTATCTTCGAACGGACTGAATCGAGCTTCCACTTGAGCCTCATCGACTAGGAGTGCCATCGTGTGCGTCCAAAATGATTTTCTATGCCTGTGGTACGTTCGGCGCAAACCATGCAACTATCTTGCGTCAAGAATAACGCTGTATCAAATGAACTGAGTCAAGCATCCACTTGAGCTTCATCACCTAGGAGTAATATAGGGTGCGTCCAAAACCATTTCTAAGCCTACGATATGTTTAGCACAAACCTGCACCTATCTTGCACCGACACCAACACTATCTCAAAATGGACCAAAATGAGATTCCGCATGATCCACGTAACCTTGGAGTTCCATTGGGTTCGTCCAAAATGATTTCTGAGGCTGTGGTACGTTCGGTACAAACCGTGCACCTTTCTTGCGTCAAGATTAGCAATATCTTTGAACAGTCTGGATCGAGCTTCCAGTTGAGCCTCGTCAACTAGGAGTACCATCGGGTTCGTCCAAATCGATTTCTGAGCCTGTTATACGTTCGGCACAAACCGTGCACCTATCTTGCATCAAGATTAGCACGATCTGCAAACGAACTGAATCAAGCTTCCACTTGAGCCCCGTCACCTAGGAATACCATTAGGTGCATCCAAAATGTTTTCTGAGCCTATGGTACGTTCGACGCAAACCTTGCACCTATCTTGCGTCAAGATTAGCACTATATCAAATGAACTGACTCAAGCATCCACTTGAGCTTCGTCACCTAGTAGTACTATTGGGTGTGTCCAAAACGATTTCCGAGCCTACTATATGGTTAGCACTATCCGTGCACCTATCTTGCACCGACACCAACACTATCTTCAAATGGACCAAAACGAGATTCTACATGACCCATGTCACCTTGGAGTTCCATCGGGGGCGTCCAAAGTGATATCTAATAATTTGGTACATTCATCGCAAACCATGCACCTATCTTGTGTCAAGATTAGCACTATATCAAATGAACTGAATCAAGCATCCACTTGAGCTTTGTCACCTTGGAGTACTATCGGGTGCGTCCAAAACGATTTCTGAGCCTACGGTATGTTTAGCACAAACCATGCACCTATCTTGAACCGACACCAACACTATCTCCAAATGGACTAAAACGCGATTCCACATGACCCACATCACCTAGGACTACCATCGGGTGCGTCCAAAATGATTTCTTAGCCCGTGGTACATTCTGCGCAAACTATACACCTATCTTGCGTCAAGATTAAGCAATATCTCCAAACAAACTGAATCATGCATCCACTTGAGCCTCGTCACCTTGGAGTACCATCAGGTGCGTCCAAAACGATTTCTGAGCATGTGGTACATTCGGCGCAAACCGTGCAATTAGCTTGCATCAAGTTTAGCACTATCTCCAATCGGACTGAATCGAGCTTCCACTTGAGCCTCGTATCTTAGAGTACCATCGGGTGTGTCCAAAATGATTTCTGTGCCTACGGTATGTTTGGCGCAAATCATGCACTTATCTTGCACCGACACCAACACTGTCTTCAAATGGACCAAAACGAAATTCCACATGACCCACGTGACCTTGGAGTTCAATCAAATGTGTCCAAAACGATTTCTAAGGTTGCGGTATGTTCGGCAGAAACCGTCCACCTATCTTGCGTCAAGATTAGCATTATCTTCGAACGGACTGAATCGAGCTTCCACTTGAGCCTCATCTACTAGGAGTGCCATCGTGTGCGTCCAAAATGATTTTATGTGCCTGTGGTATGTTCGGCGCAAACCATGCAACTATCTTGCGTCAAGAATAGCGCTATATCAAATGAACTAAGTCAAGCATCCACTTGAGCTTCGTCACCTAGGAGTAATATCTGGTGCGTCCAAAACCATTTCTGAGCCGACGGTATGTTTAGCACAAACCTACACCTATCTTGCACCGACACCAACACTATCTCAAAATGCAGGAAAACGAGATTCCACGTGACCCACGTCACCTTGGAGTTCCATTAGGTGCATCCAAACAATTTCTAAGGCTGTGGTACATTCGGTACAAACCGTACATCTATCTTGCATCAAGATTAGCAATATCTTTGAACGGTCTGGATCGAGCTTCCACTTGAGCCTCGTCACCTAGGAGTACCATCAGGTTCGTCCAAATCAATTTCTGAGCCTGTTCTACGTTTGACACAAACCGTGCACCTATCTTGCGTGAAGATTAGCACGATCTCCAAACGAACTGAATCAAGCATCCACTTGAGCCCTGTCTCCTAGAAATACCATCAGGTGCGTCCAAAATGCTTTCTGAGCCTATGGTACGTTCGACGCAAACCTTGCAACTATCTTGCGTCAAGATTAGCACTATCTCCAATCGGACTAAATCGAGCTTCCACTTGAGCCTCGTAACTTAGGGTACCATCGGGTGTGTCCAAAACGATTTCTGTGCCTACGGTATGTTTGGCGCAAATCATGCACTTATCTTGCGCCAACACCAACACTGTCTTCAAATGGACCAAAACGAGATTCCACATGACCCTCGTGACCTTGGAGTTCGATTAGATGCGTCCAAAATGATTTCTAAGGTTGTGGTATGTTCAGCAGAAACTGTGCACCTATCTTGCGTCAAGATTAGCACTATCTTCGAACGGACTGAATCTAGCTTTCACTTGAGCCTCATCAACTAGGAGTGCCATTGTGTGCGTCCAAAATGATTTTTGCGCCTGTGGTACGTTTGGCGCAAACTAGGCAACTATCTTGCGTCAAGAATAGCGCTATATCAAATGAACTGAGACAAACATCCACTTGAGCTTCATCATCTAGGAGTAATATCGGGTGCGTCCAAAACCATTTCTGAGCCTACGGTATGTTTAGCACAAACCTGCACCCATCTTGCACCGACACCAACACTATCTCAAAATGGACCAAAACGAGATTCCACACGACCCACGTCACCTTGGAGTTCCATTGGGTGCATCCAAAATTATTTCTGAGGCTGTGGTACATTCGATACAAACTGAGCACCTATCTTGCGTCAAGATTAGCAATATCTTTGAACGGTCTGGATTGAGCTTCCACTTGAGCCTCGTCATCTAGGAGTACCATCGGGTTCGTCCAAATCGATTTCTGAGCCTGTTCTACGTTTGGCACAAACCGTGCACCTATCTTGCGTCAAGATTAGCACGATCTCCAAACGAACTGAATCAAGCATCCACTTGAGCGCCGTCACCTAGGAATACCATCAGGTGCGTTCAAAATGTTTTCTGAGCCTGTGGTACGTTCGACGCAAACCTTGCACTTGAGCTTCCACTTGAGCCTCATAACTTAGAGTACCATCGGGTGTGTCCAAAACGATTTCTGTGCCTACAGTATGTTTGGCGCAAATCATGCACTTATCTTGCACCAACACCAACATTGTCTTCAAATGGACCAAAACGAGATTCCACAAGACCCAGGTGACCTTGGAGTTCAATCAGATGCGTCCAAAACGATTTGGTCCAAAATGTACCTATCTTGCACCGTCACCTTGGAGTTCGATCAAATGGACCTATCTTGCACCGTCACCTAGGAATACCATCAGGTGCGTCCAAAATGTTTTCTGAGCCTATGGTACGTTCGACACAAACCTTGCACCTATCTTGCGTCAAGATTAGCACTATATCAAATGAACTGACTCGAGCATCCACTTGAGCTTCGTCACCTAGGAGTACTATCGGGTGCGTCCAAAACGATTTTTGAGGCTACTGTATGTTTAGCACTATCCGTGCACCTATCTTGCACCCACACCAACACTATCTTCAAATGGACCAAAATGAGATTCTACATGATCCATGTCACCATGGAGTTCCATCGGGGGCATCCAAAGCGATTTCCAAGAATTTGGTACGTTCGTCGCAAACCATGCACCTATCTTGCGTCAAGATTAGCACTATATCAAATGAACTGAATCAAGCATCCACTTGAGCTTTGTCACCTAGGAGTACTATCGGGTGCGTCCAAAACGATTTCTGAGCCTTCGGTATGTTTAGCATAAACCATGCACCTATCTTGAACCGACACCAACACTATCTTCAAATGGACTAAAACGTGATTCCACATGACCCATGTCACCATGGAGTTCCATCGGGGGCGTCCAAAGCAATTTCTAAGAATTTGGTACGTTCATCACAAACCATGCACCTATCTTGCGTCAAGATTAGCACTATATCAAATGAACTGAATCAAGCATCCACTTGAGCTTTGTCACCTAGGAGTACTATCGGGTGCGTCCAAAATGATTTCTGTGCACGTGGTACGTTCGACGCAAACCTTGCACCTATCTTACGTCAAGATTAGCACTATATCAAATGAACTGACTCAAGCATTCACTTGAGCTTCGTCACCTAGCAGTACTATCGGGTACGTCCAAAACGATTTCCGAGCCTACTGTATGTTTAGCACTATCCGTGCACCTATCTTGTACCGACACCAACACTATCTTCAAATGGACCAAAACGAGATTCTACATGACCCATGTCACCTTGGAGTTCCATCGGGGGCGTCCAAAGCGATTTCTAAGAATTTGGTACGTTCGTCGCAAACCATGCACCTATCTTGCGTCAAGATTAACACTATATCAAATGAACTGAATCAAGCATCCACTTGAGCTTTGTCACCTAGGAGTACTATCGGGTGCATCCAAAATGATTTCTGAGCCTACGGTATGTTTAGCACAAACCATGCACCTATCTTGAACCGACACCAACACTATCTCCAAATGGACTAAAACGCGATTCCACACGACCCACGTCACCTTGGACTACCATCGGGAGCGTCCAAAATGATTTCTTAGCCCGTGGTACATTCGGCGCAAACTGTACACCTATCTTGCGTCAAGATTAAGCACTATCTACAAACAAACTGAATCATGCATCCACTTGAGCCTCGTCACCTTGAAGTACCATTAGGTGCGTCCAAAACGATTTCTGAGCCTATGGTGATATGAACGCACAAGGGTTTGTGGTCGATCTTTCGATGAGAAGCGTGAGATAACTCGATTGGTGGATGGAGATGACGTTCACGGCCCGACTACAGCCTTCTAAGCTGCGCCTTAGCAACCAATACACCACCTCCAACAGCTGTCGTGATCTTGTGGAGCACGATCAACCAAATCACTAGGGTAATTCCTACAAGCAATCGAGGAACAAGCAAGAACAAGTAGAACAAGCAACTCAATTGCAAATATGGAGATGAAAAACCAATCTGAACTCACAAAGTTGGGATTCTGAATCAAGTAGAATGGATGGTCTAGTCAACACACGCGTCTACAAGGAAGTAGCAATGGCTAAACTTTCAACAAAACAAAACCCAATCTGTTTGTGGCGGCTCTAATCCTTATTAATACCTAGGAGAATGACCAGGGGGGTGTTGGGGTCGTTCTCCAACCCTAGGACACATCCTTAATGGACCCAAATTGATACATGTTCCATCGGCCCAAAATAGGGTGACGCAGCACCCAAGGCAGAAAAGGTCCCAGCGTTGAAACAACGATTGCAGAAGCATTGGATAAGATATAGTCATGAGTCCAGATCCGTTGGAAAATAGACTTGATAAGCTTTCCAAAAAGTGCTATAACGTCCCAATCGGAGTCCGTATGAAGTCGTGGTGACCGTCGCAATTTGGGACTATTTTGTAGTCCGAATTCAACTTCCAAAACATGTTGGACTTGGACTCTTTCTGTCCTTGGAACCAAAGTGACGTGGTGGCCTAGCGGAGGACGTTAGGAATACTTGGATTTGGTCCCCAATCAACTTCATTAACCTTCCATGCTTTCCATATGCAATCAAACCTTCCCTTGATCCATGTAAGTAATTCTGAAAATGAGAATGAACACACATCATGGTGCAGCATCAATTCATCAAATACATCAATGATAAGCCTCATATAGAATGGTTGCACCTTTGGTATAGAAGTGGTTGGCATGGTCATCTTTGAGCCAATGATGTCCTCATCATTCTCCCATTCTTGACAGCAAACCGTCCTCGGTTTGATCTTTATTGGAGTATGTGTTGTAGGTAAAAGTGAACCGTGCTCCCCTTCTTAATATTTATCCTGTTGCATATGAGGAAAACTAGAAAAACTTTGCAATACATCATTAGTGTTAGTGTAACCCTTAATTTGATCATGGTATTGTGGCCCAAAAGGATATTTCAGATTAGAACAAATATAAACTTTATGCACCAAATATTCTCCTTTGCTGTCATATTTGCCAATTGCATGAAGCGAACAATGATTAAAACTCGGCAAACCAGAATCAAATTTAAGTTTCTCTTTTAGACAATTTAGATTACACAGAATATCAAATTCAATATAACCCAAAGTATTTAAATAGGACAGTAAATTCAGTTCATCTTGTGCACATGTAATAGGATGAAAAAGCTTATCTTCAGCACATTTGTATGGTTCCAAACCAAAAGTATCACACTTATTCGCTAATTGTGGCATAGGAGTAAAAGAATCATCAGCACACAACTCCTCTTTATCACAAGGAACAGCGAGTAATTCATTTTGTGACAAAGGAAAATCAGTAGTGGGTTCCACTATTTGTTGCTCTTCATTAGCATGCAGAGTGGACAAATTTTGGACATTATGGGTCACATCATTATGGCAAGTATTCATAGATAATAGAATCTCTTTTTCAGCATTGAGAGCTAGACAAAACAATTGACCAATATGGCAATATGATTTGCTAGTTAACAAGGTTCGAATTTCAGAATTGAGCCCTCTCATGAATCTACTCATAACATCTTCCATGCATTCATCCAATTCACCAAACTTGATACAAATCTTAAAATTATGGTAGTATTGTTTCACAGTCTTACTACCCTAGTTCAAGTTGTCTAATTTTGCAAGCAAATAATCAACATAATATGCAGGAACGAATGCATCTCTAAAAAGAAATTTGAAGTCTTTCCAAGATTCTGGAACTTTGTTGTGCCTACAAATGTGTTTCCATTCTAGCAAAGCATTTTCAATCAAAATATTAGAGGCAATACAAATCTTTTGTTTCTCAGACAGGTCATGCTCATCAAATTCATTATCTACTTTTAACTCCCAATCAATGTAAGCTTGAGGATCAAACTTACCATCATATAATGGCAAGTGTTGAATGACATCCTGAATATGAGGGTCTAGTTTCAACAACTCAAAAATCTCCATATCACCTGCCATGATTAGTAGAAAATAAGAAACACAAAAATAATATGTATCCTCCTATCAACTACTAGGATGTGTCGGTTGTAACTCTCTCAAACTCAACTTGTTAAAACAAGACTTTACAAGTTCTTACCAAGTCAAACAGGAGGTGATGGCAACCAACAAGTCTACAACCGTGGAGTGAAGTGTATCGGTGCCGTAGCAACAAAACAAATTGTCAAGCTGTAGTCGAATATGTGGAGCTGTAGGTGGGCTAAAGCAAGGAAGTACTAGAACCACGTTAGTTGCAAGCAAATTGAACAAACGCTCAATGACGTTATTGTGCTGGTCCTAGGCTAGTACGTGCTAGAGACGCGAGCCTGGACACAAACGAAGTCACTGAGCTGCAGCAAAGAAGGATCACAAGGACAGGAATAACAACAAAAGAAAAACCCTTCTCTTCTTCTTTCTCTTTCTTTTCTTTCTTTCTTTCTATCTTTCTTTTCTTTCTTTCTTCTGTCTTTTTTTTTCTATTTTTTTTTCAACTAGCACAAAACTGAAATTTTGCAACAAGAATTAACAAGCTACTTACAACAATTAAATGTTTCCTTGGGAAGGGTGATTCAGTAGCAAAGTCAAACAAGTGGTTGTTTTGCAAAACCAGCAAACGCACAAATCTCCAGGGCAATTGTGAAGCGCTCTGATTGAATTTGGGACCAAGCTCTGATCAGTTGGAAAGAGGACAAGTTAAGGTTTCCAGATTGTATTTAAACTCCCTATTCAGACTCCTGACAATGGAAATATGGTGCTTTTCTTTTCAGGATAAAACAGGACTCTGAATCGAATTCTATCTTGATCTTGTTGGATTTCCTTTTTGTAGATGGAAATATGGACGTGGATGAAACCTCCAAGGGCGTGGCTAGGATAATGGTGGTAAACAAAACAAAGGAATTTGGAAATCCACTCGGATTCATTGAGAGAAACAAATAAACTCAAATCTGCGATGGTGACAGAAACGTGACTAGAACTCGAAACTCTAAACGAATAGACGCTAAGACCAGCAACTTGACATGATGATACAACCGTTAATTCAATAAGCCCTAACTAAGCAGTAATAGTATTAAGCTCAAAGGGTTTTTGGGATTATGGAGAACTAATCTACTAATTTTGTTTTGGCTTTTTCTGGACTATAGGAGATTAAAAAAACAGCAAAGAACTAGAAGTCGCTCACCGATCAACCTTGCTCTGATTACCAACTGCTATGAACCGACAAGGGTTTGTGGTCGATCTTTCGATGAGAAGCGTGAGATAACTCGATTGGTGGATGGAGATGACGTTCACGGCCCGACTACAGCCTTCTAAGCTGCGCCTTAGCAACCGATACACCACCTCCAACAGCCGTCGTGATCTTGTGGAGCACGATCAACCAAACCACTAGGGTAATTCCTGCAAGCAATCGAAGAACAAGCAAGAACAAGTAGAACAAGCAACTCAATTACAAATATGGAGATGAAAAACCAATCTGAACTCACAAAGTTGGGATTCTGAATCAAGTAGAACGGATGGTCTAGTCAACACATGCGTCTACAAGGAAGTAGCAATGGCTAAACTTTCAACAAAACAAAACCTAATCTGTTTGTGGTGGCTCTAATCCTTATTAATACCTAGGGGAATGACCAGGGGGTGTTGGGGTCATTCTCCAACCCTAGGACACATCCTTAATGGACCTAAATTGATACATGTTCCATCGGCCAAAAATAGGGTGACGCAGCACCCAAGGCAGAAAAGGTCCCGGCCTTGAAACAACGATTGCGGAAGCATCGGATAAGATATAGCCATGAGTCCAGATCCGTTGGAAAATAGACTTGATAAGCTTTCCAAAAAGTGCTATAACGTCCCAATCGGAGTCCGTATGAAGTCGTGGTGACCGTCGCAATTTGGGACTATTTTGCAGTCCGAATTCAACTTCCAAAACGTGTTGGACTTGGACTCTTTCTGTCCTTGGAACCAAAGTGACGTGGTGGCCTAGCGGAGGACGTTAGGAATAATTGGACTTGGTCCCCAATCAACTTCATTAACCTTTCATGCTTTCCATATGCAATCAAACCTTCCCTTGATCCATGTAAGTAATTCTGAAAATGAGAATGAACACACATCATGGTGCAGCATCAATTCATCAAATGCATCAATGATAAGCCTCATATAGAATGGTTGCACCTTTGGTATAGAAGTGGTTGGCATGGTCATCTTTGAGCCAATGATGTCCTCATCACATCTACTTGAGCTTTGTCACTTAGGAGTACTATCGGGTGCGTCAAAAACAATTTCTGAGCCTATGGCATGTTTAGCACAAACCATGCACCTATCTTGAACCGACACCAACACTATCTTCAAATGGACTAAAACGCGATTCCACATGATCCACATCACCTTGGACTACCATCGGGTGCGTCCAAAATGATTTCTTAGCCTGTGGTACATTCGGCGCAAACTGTACACCTATCTTACGTCAAGATTAAGCACTATCTCCAAACAAACTGAATTATGCATCCACTTGAGCCTCGTCACCTTGGAGTACCATCAGGTGAGTCCAAAACGATTTCTGAGCCTGTGGTACGTTTGGCGCAAACCGTGCAATTATCTTGCATCAAGTTTAGCACTATCTCCAATCGGACTGAATCGAGCTTCCACTTGAGCCTCATAACTTAGAGCACCATCGGGTGTGTCCAAAACGATTTCTGTGCCTACGGTTTGTTTGGCGCAAATCATGCACTTATCTTGCACCGACACCAACACTGTCTTCAAATGGACCAAAACGAGATTCCACATGACCCACGTGACCTTGGTGTTCGATCAGATGCGTCCAAAATGATTTCTAAGGCCGTGGTATGTTCGGCAGAAACTATGCACCTATCTTGCGTCAAGATTAGCACTATCTTCGAACAGACTGAATCGAGCTTCCACTTGAGCCTCATCAACTAGGAGTGCCATCATGTGCGTCCAAAATGATTTCTGTGCCTGTGGTACGTTCGGCGCAAACCATGCAACTATCTTGCGTCAAGAATAGCGCTACATCAAATGAACTGAGTCAAGCATCCACTTGAGCTTCATCACCTAGGAGTAATATCGGGTGCGTCCAAAACCATTTCTAAGCCTACGGTATGTTTAGCACAAACCTGCACCTATCTTGCACCGACACCAACACTATCTCAAAATAGACCAAAACGAGATTCCACATGACCCACGTCACCTTGGAGTTCCATTGGGTGCGTCCAAAATGATTTCTGAGGCTGTGGTATGTTCGGTACAAACCATGCACCTATCTTGCATCAAGATTAGCAATATCTTTGAATGGTCTAGATCGAGCTTCCACTTGAGCCTCGTCACCTAGGAGTACCATCGGGTTCGTCTAAATCGATTTTTGAGTCTGTGGTACATTCGGCACAAACCGTGCACCTATCCTGCGTCAAGATTAGCATGATCTCCAAACAAACTGAATCAAGCATCCACTTGAGCCCCGTCACCTAGGAGTACCATTAGGTGCATCCAAATTGTTTTCTGAGCCTATGGTACGTTCGACACAAACCTTGTACCCATCTTGCGTCAAGATTAGCACTATATCAAATGAACTGAATCAAGCATCCACTTGAGCTTCGTCACCTAGGAGTACTATCGGGTGCGTCCAAAACAATTTCTGAGCCTACGGTATGTTTAGCACAAACCATGCACCTATCTTGAACCGACACCAACACTATCTCCAAATGGACTAAAACGCGATTCCACATGACCCACATCACCTTGGACTACCATCGGGTGCGTCCAAAATGATTTCTTAGTCCGTGGTGATATGAACCCGCTAGGGTGAATCCTGATCTTTCGATGAGAGAAGGTGGATAACTCGATTTGGGGATGGAGATGACGTTCACGGCCCGACTACAGCCTTCTAAGCTGCGCCTTAGCAACCGATACACCACCTCCAACGGCCGTCGCGATCTTGTGGAGCACGATCAACCAAACCACTAGGGTAATTCCTGCAAGCAATCGAGGAACAAGCAAGAACAAGTAGAACAAGCAACTCAATTGCAAATATGGAGATGAAAAACCAATCTGAACTCACAAAGTTGGGGTTCTGAATCAAGTAGAACGGATGGTCTAGTCAACACACGCGTCTACAAGGAAGTAGCAATGGCTAAACTTTCAACAAAACAAAACCCAATCTGTTTGTGGCGGCTCTAATCCTTATTAATACCTAGGGGAACGACCAGGGGGGTGTTGGGGTCGTTCTCCAACCCTAGGACACGTCCTTAATGGACCCAAATTGATACATGGACCATCGGCCCAAAATAGGGTGACGCAGCACCAAAGGCAGAAAAGGTCTCGGCGTTGAAACAACGATTGCAGAAGCATCGGATAAGATATAGCCATGAGTCCAGATCCGTTGGAAAATAGACTTGATAAGCTTTCCAAAAAGTGCTAGAACGTCCCAATCGGAGTCCGTATGAAGTCGTGATGACCGTCGCAATTTGGGACTATTTTGCAGTCCGAATTCAACTTCCAAAACGTGTTGGACTTGGACTCTTTCTGTCCTTTGGAACCAAAGTGACGTGGTGGCCTAGCGGAGGACGTTAGGAATACTTGGATTTGGTCCCCAATCAACTTCATTAACCTTCCATGTTTTCCATATGCAATCAAACCTTCCCTTGATCCATGTAAGTAATTCTGAAAAAGAGAATGAACACACATCATGGTGCAGCATCAATTCATCAAATGCATCAATGATAAGCCTCATATAGAATGGTTGCACCTTTGGTATAGAAGTGGTTGGCATGGTCATATTTGAGCCAATGATGTCCTCATCAATCTTTCGATGAGAGAAGGTGGATAACTCGATTTGGGGATGGAGATGACGTTCACGGCCCGACTACAGCCTTCTAAGCTGCGCCTTAGCAACCGATACACCACCTCCAACGGTCGTCGTGATCTTGTGGAGCACGATCAACCAAACCACTAGGGTAATTCCTGCAAGCAATCGAGGATCAAGCAAGAACAAGTAGAACAAGCAACTCAATTGCAAATATGGAGATGAAAAACCAATCTGAACTCACAAAGTTGGGGTTCTGAATCAAGTAGAACGGATGGTCTAGTCAACACACGCGTCTACAAGAAAGTAGCAATGGCTAAACTTTCAACAAAACAAAACCCAATCTGTTTGTGGCGGCTCTAATCCTTATTAATACCTAGGGGAATGACCAGGGGGGTGTTGGGGTCATTCTCCAACCCTAGGACACGTCCTTAATGGACCCAAATTGATACATGGACCATCGGCCCAAAATAGGGTGACGCAGCACCAAAGGCAGAAAAGGTCTCGGCGTTGAAACAACGATTGCGGAAGCATCGGATAAGATATAGCCATGAGTCTAGATCCGTTGGAAAATAGACTTGATAAGCTTTCCAAAAAGTGCTAGAAGGTCCCAATCGGAGTCCGTATGAAGTCGTGATGACCGTCGCAATTTGGGACTATTTTGCAGTCCGAATTCAACTTCCAAAACGTGTTGGACTTGGACTCTTTCTGTCCTTTGGAACCAAAGTGACGTGGTGGCCTAGCGGAGGACGTTAGGAATACTTGGATTTGGTCCCCAATCAACTTCATTAACCTTCCATGTTTTCCATATGCAATCAAACCTTCCCTTGATCCATGTAAGTAATTCTGAAAAAGAGAATGAACACACATCATGGTGCAGCATCAATTCATCAAATGCATCAATGATAAGTCTCATATAGAATGGTTGCACCTTTGGTATAGAAGTGGTTGGCATGGTCATATTTGAGCCAATGATGTCCTCATCATTCTCCCCTTCTTGACAGCAAACCGTCCTCGGTTTGATCTTTGTTGGAGTATGTGTTGTAGGTAAAAGTGAACCGTGCTCTCCTTCTTGATATTTATCCTGTTGCATATGGGGAAAACTAGGAAAACTTTGCAAGACATCATTAGTGTTAGTGCAGCCCTCAATTTGATCATGGTATTGTGGCCCAAAAGGATATTTCAGATTAGAGCAAATATAAACTTTATGCACCAAATATTCTCCTTTATTGTCATATTTGCCAATTGCATGAAGCGAACAACGATTAAAACTCAGCAAACCAGAATCAAATTTAAGTTTCTCTTTTAGACAATTTAGATTACACAGAATATCAAATTCAATATAACCCAAAGTATTTAAAGAGGACAGTAAATTCAGTTCATCTTGTGCACATGTAATAGGATGAAAAAGCTTATCTTCAGCACATTTGTATGGTTCCAAACCAAAAGTATCACACTTATTCGCTACTTGTGGCATAGGAGTAAAAGAATCATCAGCACACAACTCCTCTTTATCACAAGGAATAGCGAGTAATTCATTTTGTGACAAAGGAAAATTAGTAGTGGGTTCCACTATTTGTTGCTCTTCATTAGCATGCAGAGTGGACAAATTTTGGACATTATGGGTCACATCATTCTGGCAAGTATTCACAGATAATAGAATCTCTTTTTCAGCATTGAGAGCCAGACAAAACAATTGACCAATATGGCAATATGATTTGCTAATTAACAAGGTTCGAATTTCAGAATTGAGCCCTCTCATGAATCTACTCATAACATCTTCCATGCATTCATCCAATCCACCAAACATGATACAAATCTTAAAATTATGGTAGTATTGTTTCACAGTCTTACTACCCTGGTTCAAGTTGTCTAATTTTGCAAGCAAATAATCAACATAATATGCAGGAACGAATGCATCTCTAAAAAGAGATTTGAAGTCTTTCCAAGATTCTGGAACTTTGTTGTGCCTACAAATGTGTTTCCATTCTAGCAAAGCATTTTCAATCAAAATATTAGAGGCAATACAAATCTTTTGTTTCTCGGACAGGTCATGCTCATCAAATTCATTGTCTACTTTTATCTCCCAATCAATGTAAGCTTGAGGATCAAACGTACCATCATATAACGGCAAGTGTTGAATGACATCCTGAATATGAGGGTCTAGTTTCAACAGCTCAAAAATCTCCATATCACCTGCCATGATTAGTAGAAAACAAGAAACACAAAAATAATATGTATCCTCCTATCAACTACTAGGATGTGTCGGTTGTAACTCTCTCAAACTCAACTTGTTAAAACAAGCCCTTACAAGTTCTTACCAAGCCAAACAGGAGGTGATGGCAACCAACAAGTCTACAACCGTGGAGTGAAGTGTATCGGTGCCGTAGCAACAAAACAAATTGTCAAGCTGTAGTCGAATATGTGGAGCTGTAGGTGGGCTAAAGCAAGGAAGTACTAGAACCACGTTAGTTGCAAGCAAATTGAACAAACGCTCAACGACATTATTGTGCTGGTCCTAGGCTAGTATGTGCTAGAGACGCGAGCCTAGACACAAACGAAGTCACTGAGCTGCAGCAAAGATGGATCACAAGGACAGGAATAACAACAAAAGAAAAACCCTTCTCTTCTTCTTTCTCTTTCTTTTCTTTCTTTCTTTCTATCTTTCTTTTCTTTCTTTCTTCTGTCTTTTTTTTCTATTTTTTTTCAACTAGCACAAAACTGAAATTTTGCAACAAGAATTAACAAGCTACTTACAACAATTAAATGTTTCCTTGGGAAGGGTGATTCAGTAGCAAAGTCAAACAAATGGCTGTTTTGCAAAACCAGCAGACACACAAATCTCTAGGGCAATTGTGAAGCGCTCAGATTGAATTTGGGACCAAGCTCTGATCAGTTGGAAAGAGGACAAGTTAAGGTTTCCAGATTGTATTTAAACTCCCTATTCAGACTCCTGACAAAGGAAATATGGTGCTTTTCTTTTCAGGATAAAACAGGACTCCGAATCGAATTCTATCTTGATCTTGTTGGATTTCCTTTTTGTAGATGGAAATATGGACGTGGATGAAACCTCCAAGGGCGTGGCTAGGATAATGGTGGTAAACAAAACAAAGGAATTTGGAAATCCACTCGGATTCGTTGAGAGAAACAAATAAACTCAAATCTGCGATGGTGATAGAAACGTGACTAGAACTCGAAACTCTAAACGACTAAACGCTAAGACCAGCAACTTGACACGACGATGCAACCGTTAATTCAATAAGCCCTAACTAAGCAGTAATAGTATTAAGCTCAAAGGGTTTTTGGGATTATGGAGAACTAATCTACTAATTTTGTATTGGCTTTTTCTGGACTATAGGAGATTAAAAAAAACAGCAAAGAACTAGAAGTCTCTCACCGATCAACCTTGCTCTGATACCAACTGATATGAACCCGCTAGGGTGAATCCTGATCTTTCGATGAGAGAAGATGGATAACTCGATTTGGGGATGGAGATGACGTTCACGGCCCGACTACAGCCTTCTAAGCTGCGCCTTAGCAACCGATACACCACCTCCAACGACCGTCGCGATCTTGTGGAGCACGATCAACCAAACCACTAGGGTAATTCCTGCAAGCAATCGAGGAACAAGCAAGAACAAGTAGAACAAGCAACTCAATTGCAAATATGGAGATGAAAAACCAATCTGAACTCACAAAGTTGGGGTTCTGAATCAAGTAGAACGGATGGTCTAGTCAACACACGCGTCTACAAGGAAGTAGCAATGGCTAAACTTTCAACAAAACAAAACCCAATCTGTTTGTGGCGGCTCTAATCCTTATTAATACCTAGGGGAACGACCAGGGGGGTGTTGAGGTCGTTCTCCAACCCTAGGACACGTCCTTAATGGACCCAAATTGATACATGGACCATCGGCCCAAAATAGGGTGACGTAGCACCAAAGGCAGAAAAGGTCTCGGTGTTGAAACAACATTTGCGGAAGCACCGGATAAGATATAGCCATGAGTCCAGATCCGTTGGAAAATAGACTTGATAAGCTTTCCAAAAAGTGCTAGAACGTCCCAATCGGAGTCCGTATGAAGTGGTGATGACCGTCGCAATTTGGGACTATTTTGCAGTCCGAATTCAACTTCCAAAACGTGTTGGACTTGGACTCTTTCTGTCCTTTGGAACCAAAGTGACGTGGTGGCCTAGCGGAGGACGTTAGGAATACTTGGATTTGGTCCCCAATCAACTTCATTAACCTTCCATGTTTTCCATATGCAATCAAACCTTCCCTTGATCCATGTAAGTAATTCTGAAAAAGAGAATGAACACACATCATGGTGCAGCATCAATTCATCAAATGCATCAATGATAAGCCTCATATAGAATGGTTGCACCTTTGGTATAGAAGTGGTTGGCATGGTCATATTTAGCCAATGATGTCCTCATCAATCTTTCGATGAGAGAAGGTGGATAACTCGATTTGGGGATGGAGATGACGTTCACGGCCCGACTACAGCCTTCTAAGCTGCGCCTTAGCAACCGATACACCACCTCCAACGGCCGTCGCGATCTCGTGGAGCACGATCAACCAAACCACTAGGGTAATTCCTGCAAGCAATCGAGGAACAAGCAAGAACAAGTAGAACAAGCAACTCAATTGCAAATATGGAGATGAAAAACCAATCTGAACTCACAAAGTTGGGGTTCTGAATCAAGTAGAACGGATGGTCTAGTCAACACACGCGTCTACAAGGAAGTAGCAATGGCTAAACTTTCAACAAAACAAACCCAATCTGTTTGTGGCGGCTCTAATCCTTATTAATACCTAGGGGAACGACCAGGGGGGTGTTGGGGTCGTTCTCCAACCCTAGGACACGTCCTTAATGGACCCAAATTGATACATGGACCATCGGCCCAAAATAGGGTGACGCAGCACCAAAGGCAGAAAAGGTCTCGGCGTTGAAACAACGATTGCGGAAGCATCGGATAAGATATAGCCATGAGTCCGGATCCATTGGAAAATAGACTTGATAAGCTTTCCAAAAAGTGCTAGAACGTCCCAATCGGAGTCCGTATGAAGTCGTGATGACCGTCGCAATTTGGGACTATTTTGTAGTCCGAATTCAACTTCCAAAACGTGTTGGACTTGGACTCTTTCTGTCCTTTGGAACCAAAGTGACGTGGTGGCCTAGCGGAGGACATTAGGAATACTTGGATTTGGTCCCCAATCAACTTCATTAACCTTCCATGTTTTCCATATGCAATCAAACCTTCCCTTGATCCATGTAAGTAATTCTGAAAAAGAGAATGAACACACATCATGGTGTAGCATCAATTCATCAAATGCATCAATGATAAGCGTCATATAGAATGGTTGCACCTTTGGTATAGAAGTGGTTGGCATGGTCATATTTGAGCCAATGATGTCCTCATCACGTGGTACATTCGGCGCAAACTATACACCTATCTTGCGTCAAGATTAAGCACTATCTCCAAACAAACTGAATCATGCATCCACTTGAGCCTCGTCACCTTGGAGTACCATCAGGTGCGTCCAAAACGATTTCTGATCCTGTGGTACGTTTGACGCAAACCGTGCAATTATCTTGCATCAAGTTTAGCACTATCTCCAATCAGACTGAATCGAGCTTCCACTTGAGCCTCATAACTTAGAGTACCATCGGGTGTGTCCAAAATGATTTCTATGCCTATGGTATGTTTGGCGCAAATCGTGCACTTATCTTGCACCGACACCAACACTGTCTTCAAATGGACCAAAACGAGATTCCACATGACCCACGTGACCTTGGAGTTCGATCAGATGCGTCCAAAATGATTTCTAAGGCCGTGGTATGTTCGGCAGAAACTGTGCATCTATCATGCGTCAAGATTAGCACTATCTTCGAACAGACTGAATCGAGCTTCCACTTGAGCCTCATCAAATAGGAGTGCCATCGTGTGCATCCAAAATGATTTCTGTGCCTGTGGTACATTCGGCGCAAACCATGCAACTATCTTGCGTCAAGAATAGCGCTATATCAAATGAACTGACTCAAGTATCCACTTGAGCTTCGTCACCTAGGAGTAATATCGGGTGCGTCCAAAACCATTTCTGAGCCTACGGTATGTTTAGCACAAACCTGCACCTATCTTGCACCGACACCAACACTCTCAAAATGGACCAAAACGAGATTCCACATGACCCACGTCACCTTGGAGTTCCATTGGGTGTGTCCAAAATAATTTCTGAGCCTACAGAACGTTTAGCACAAACCATGCACCTACCTTGAACCGATACCAACACTATCTCCAAATGGACCAAAACATGATTCCACAAGACCCACATCACCTAGGACTACGATCGGGTGCATCCAAAACGATTTCTAGGCTTGTGGTACGTTTGGCACAAACCGTGCCCTATCTTGCGTCAAGATTAGCACTATCTCCAAACGAACTGAATCAAGCAACCACTTGAGCCTCGTCACCTAGGAGTACCATCAGGTGCATCCAAAATGATTTCTGAGCCTATGGTACGTTCGGTGCAAATCTTGCACCTATCTTGCATCAATATTTGCACCATATCAAATAAATTGAATCAAGCATCCACTTGAGCTTCGTCACCTTAGAGTACTATCGGGTGCGTCCAAAACAATTTCTGAGCCTACGATATGTTTAGCACAAACCCTGCACTTATCTTGCACCGACACCAACACTATCTCCAAATAGACCAAAATGAGATTCCACACGACCCATGTCACCTTGGAGTTCCATCGGGTGTGCACAAAACGATTTATGGGGCTGTGGTACGTTCGCCACAAACCGTGCACCTATGTTGCGTCAAGATTAGTAATATCTTTTAACGGTCTGAATCGAGCTTCCAGTTGAGCCTCGTCACCTAGGAGTACCATTGGGTGCGTCCAAAATGATTTCTGAGCCTGTGGTACGTTCGGCGTAAACCGTGCACCTATCTTGCGTCAAGATTAGCACTATCTCCAAACGAACTGAATCAAGCAACCACTTGAGCCTCGTCACCTAGGAGTACCATCTGGTGCATCCAAAAGGATTTCTGAGCCTGTGGTATGTTCGGCGCAAACCTTGTACTGACACCAACACTATCTCCAAAAGGACCAAAACGAGGTTCCACATGACCCACATCACCTTGGAGTTTCATCGGGTGCATCCAAAACGATTTTTGAGGCTATGGTACATCAGCACAAACTGTGCACCTATCTTGCGTCAAGATTAGCACTATCTTCGAACAAATTGAATCGAGCTTCCACTTGAGCCACGTCACCTACGTGTACCATCGGTTGCGTCCAAAATGATTTCTAAGCCTGTGGTACATTCGACGCAAACCATGCACCTATCTTGCGTCAAGATTAGCACTATATCAAATGAACCGAGTCAAGCATCCACTTGAGCTTCATCACCAAGGAGTACTATCGGGTGCGTCCAAAACAATTTCTGTGCCTATAGTATGTTTAGCACAAACCATGCACCTATCATGCACTGACACCAGCACTATCACCAAATAGACCAAAACGAGATTTCACATGACCCATGTCACCTTGGAGTTCCATCGGGTGCGTCCAAAATGATTTTTGAGGCTGTGGTACGTTCGGCACAAACCGTGCACCTATCTTGCGTCAAGATTAGCACTATCTCCAAATGAACTGAATCAAGCATCCACTTGAGCCTCGTCACGTATGAGTACCATTAGGTGTGTCCAAAATAATTTCTGAGTCTATGGTATGTTCGGCGCAAACCATGTACCTATCTTGCGTTAATATTAGCACTATATCAAATGAACTGAATAAAGCATCCACTTGGGCTTCGTCACCTAGGAGTACTTTCCGGTGCGTCCAAAATGATTCCTGAGCCTACGATATGTTTAGCACAAACCATGCACCTATCTTGAACCGACACCAACACTATCTCCAAATGAAACAAAACAAAATTCCACATGACCCATGTCACCATGGGGTTCTATCGGGTGCGTCCAAAATGATTTCTGAGGCTGTGGTATGTTTGGCACAAATCGAGCACCTATCTTGCGTCAAGATTAGCACTATCTTTGAACGGACTGAATCGAGCTACCACTTGAGCCTCGTCAGCTAGGAGTACCATCGGATGCGTCCAAAACATTTTCTGATCCTGTGGTACGTTTGGCGCTAACCATGCACCTATCTTCCATCAAGATTAGCACTATATCAAATGAACTGAGTCAAGCATCCATTTGAGCTTTGTCAACCTAGGAGTACTATTGGGTGCATCCAAAATAATTTCTAAGCCTACGGTATGTCTAACACAAACCGTGCACCAATCTTGCACCGGCCCCAACACTACCTCCAAATCGACCAAAACGGGATTCCACGACCCACGTCACCTTGGAGTTCCATTGGGTGCGTCCAAAATGATTTTCTGAGGCTATGGTACTTTCGGCACAAACCGTGCACCTATCTTGCGTCAAGATTAGCACAATCTTTGAATGGTCTGAATCGAGCTTCCACCTGAGCTTACACCTTGGAGTACCATCGGGTGCATCCAAAACGATTTCTGAGCCTGTGGTACCTTCGGCGCAAACTATGCACCTATCTTGCATCAAGATTAGCACTATCTCCAAATAAACTGAATCAAGCATCCACTTGAGCTTCGTCACCTAGGAGCACTATCGGGTGCCTCCAAAATGAATTCTGAGCCTAGGGTATGTTTAGCACAAACCATGCACCTATCTTCCACTGACACCAACACTATCAACTTGGAGTTCCACCGGGTGCGCCCTAAACGATTTTCAGAGGTTGTGGTATGTTCGGCACAAACTGTGCACCTATCTTGCGTCAAGATTAGCACAATCTTTGAATGGACTGAATCAAGCTACTAGTTGAGCCTCATCACTAGGAGTACCATCGGGTGCGTCCAAAACAATTTATGAGCCTATGGTACATTCAGCGCAAACTGTGCAACTATCCTACATCAAGATTAGCACTACCGCCAAACGAACTGAATCAAGCATCCACTCGAGCCTCGCCATCTAAGAGTACCATCAGGTGCATCCAAAACATTTTTTGAGCCTGTGGTACGTTCGGCGCAGACCAAGCACCAATCTTGCGTCAAGATTAGCACTATCACCAAATGAACTAAATCAAGCATCCACTTGAGCCTCATCACCTAGGAGTACCAACGGGTGCGTCCAAAACGATTTCTGAGCCTGCTATATGTTTAGTGCAAACCGTGCACATATCTTGCACCGACACCAAAACTATCTGCAAATGGACCAAAACGATATTCCATATGACCCACGTCACCTTGGAGTTCCATCGGGTGAATCCAAAATGATTTCTAGGCTGCGTTACATTCGGCACAAACCGTGTACCTATCTTGCGTCAAGATTAGCACTATCTCCGAATGGACTGAATTGAGCTTCCACTTGACCTTGCCACCTAGGAGTACCATCGGGTGCGTACAAAACGATTTCTGAACCTAAGGTACGTTGGGCGCAAACCGTGCACCTATCTTGCGTCAAGATTGGCACTATCTCCAAATGAACTAAATCAAAGCATCCACTTGAGCGTCGCCACCTAGGAGTACCATCACGTGCGTCCAAAATGATTTATGAGTCTGTGATACATTTGGCGCAAACCGTGCACCTATCTTGCGTCAAGATTATCACTATATCAAATAAACTGAATGAAGGATCCACTTGAGATTCATCACCAAGGAGTACTATCGGGTGCATCCAAGATGATTTTCTGAGCCTACGATGTGTTTAGGACAAACTGTGCACCTATCTTGCACCGACACCAACACTATCTCCAAATAGACCAAAACGAGATTGCACACGACCCACGTCATCTTGGAGTTCCATCGGGTGCATCCAAAATAATTGCTGAAGCTGTGGTACGTTCGCCACAAACCGTGCACCTATCTTTCATCAAGATTAGCACTATCTTTGAACGGTCTGAATCGAGCTTCCACTTGAACCTCGTCATCTAGGAGTACCATCAGGCGCACCCAAAATAATTTCTGAGGCTGTGGTACGTTCGGCGCAAACCGTGCACCTATCTTGCGTCAAGATTAGCACTATCTCCAAACGAACTGAATCAAGAATCCACTTGAGCCTCGTCACCTAGGAGTACCATCAGGTGTGTCCAAAACTATTTCTAAGCCTGTGGTACGTTCAGCGCAAACCATGCACCTATCTTGCGTCAAGATTAGCACTATATCAAACGAACTGAATCAAGCTTCCACTTGAGCCTCGTCACCTAGGAGTACCACTAGGTGCATCCAAAATGATTTCTAAGCCTTTGGTATGTTTGGTGAAAACTATGCACCTATCTTGCACCAACACTAGCACTGCTTCCAAATGGACATAAAGGATTCCACAAGACCCACGTCACCTTGTAGTTCCACCGGGTGCGTCCAAAATGATATCTGTGCCTATGGTATGTTCGGCGAAAACCGTGCACCTATGTTGCGTCAAGATTAGCACTATCTCCAAATGAACTGAATCAAGCATCCACTTGAGCTTCGTCACCTAGGAGTACTATCGGGTGCGTCCAAAATGATTTCTGAGCCTACGGTATGTTTAGCACAAACCATGCACCTACCTTGAACCAACACCAACACTATCTCCAAATGGACCAAAACGTGATTCCACATGACCCACGTCACCTTGGAGTTCCATCGGGTGCGTCCAAACTGATTTATGAGCTTGTGGTACATTCGACGCAAATTGTGTCCTATCTTGCGTCAAGATTAGCACTACTCCAAACAAACTAAATCAAGCATCCACTTGAGCCTCGTCACCTAGGAGTACCAATCGGTGCAAACCTTGAACCTATCTTGCGTCAAGATTAGCACTATAAAAAATGTACTGAATCAAGCATCCACTTGAGCTTTGTCACCTAGCAGTACTATCGGGTACGTCAAAAATGAATTCTGAGCCTACGGTATGTTTGGCACAAACCTGCACCTATCTTGCACCGACACCAAAACTATCTCCAAATAGACCAAACTGAGATTCCACATGACCCACATCACCTTGGAGTTCCATCGGGTGTGTCCAAAACGATTTTTCAGGCTGTGGTACATTCAGCAAAACTGTGCACCTATCATGCGTCAAGGTTAGCACTATCTTCGAATGGACTGAATCAAGCTTCCACTTGAGCCTTGTCACCTAGGAGTATCATCGGGTGCGTCTAAAATGATTTATGAGCCCGTGGTACGTTCGGCGCAAACCATGCACCTATCTTGCGTCAAGATTAGACCTATATCAAATGAACAGAGTCAAGCATCCACTTGAGCTTCGTCACCTAGGAGTACTATCGGGTGCGTCCAAAATGATTTATGAGCCTATGGTATGTTTGGCGCAAACCGTACACCTATCTTGCACTGACACCAACACTATCTTCAAATGGACCAAAACGAGATTCCACTTGAACCATGTCACCTTGGAGTTCCGTCGGGTGTGTCCAAAATGATTTCTGAGGCTGTGGTACGTTCGGCGCAAACTGTGCACTTATCTTGCGTTATAGCACTTTTTGGACTACAAAATAGTCTCAAATTGTGACGGTCACCACGACTTCATACGGACTCCGATTGGGACGTTATAGCACTTTTTGGAAAGATTATCAAGTCTATTTTCCAACGGATCTGGACTCATGGCTATATCTTATCCGATGCTTCCGAAATCGTCGTTTCAACGCCGGGACCTTTTCTGCCTTTGGTGCTGCGTCACCCTATTTTGGGCCGATGGTCCATGTATCAATTTGGGTCCATTAAGGACGTGTCCTAGGGTTGGAGAACGACCCCAACACCCCCTGGTCATTCCCCTAGGTATTAATAAGGATTAGAGCCGCCACAAACAGATTGGGTTTTGTTTTGTTGAAAGTTTAGCCATTGCTACTTCCTTGTAGACGCGTGTGTTGACTAGACCATCCGTTCTACTTGATTCAGAACCCCAACCTTGCGAGTTCAGATTGGTTTCTCATCTCTATATTTGCAATTGAGTTGCTTGTTCTACTTGTTCTTGCTTGTTCCTCGATTGCTTGCAGGAATTACCCTTGTGGTTTGGTTGATCGTGCTCCACAAGATCGCGACGGCCGTTGGAGGTGGTGTATCGGTTGCTAAGGCGAGGCTTAGAAGGCTGTAGTCGGGCCGTGAATGTCATCTCCATCCCCAAATCGAGTTATCCACCTTCTCTCATCGAAAGATCAGGATTCACCCTAGCGGGTTCATATCACTTGAGCCTCATCACCTAGGAGTATCATCGGGTCCGTCCAAAACGATTTCTATGCCTACAGTATGTTTGGCGCAAACCATGCATTTATCTTTCACCGACACCAACACTGTCTTCAAATGGACCAAAACGAGATTCCACATGACCCATGTGACCTTGGAGTTCCATCGGGTGCGTCCAAAATGATTTTCTGAGGTTGTGGTACATTCGGCACAAACCGTGCACCTATCTTGTGTCAAGATTAGCACTATATCAAATGAACTGAGTCAAGCATCCAGTTGAGCTTCGTCAACTAGGAGTACAATCGGGTGCGTCCAAAAAAATTTCTGATCCTACGATATGTTCAGCACAAACCATGCACATATCTTGCGTCAAGATTAGCACTATATCAAATGAAATGAATCAAGCATCCAATTGAGCTTCGTCACCTAGGAGTACTATCGGGTGCGTCCAAAATAATTTCTGAGCCTATGGTATGTTTAGCACAAACCATGCACCTATCTTGCACCGACACCAACACTATCTCCAAATGGACCAAAACGAGATTCCACATGACCCGCATCACCTTTGAGTTTCATCGGGTGCGTACAAAACGATTTCTGAGGCTGTCGTACGTTCATCACAAACTGTGCACCTATCTTGCGTCAAGATTAGCAATATCTTTGAACGGTCTGGATCAAGCTTCCACTTGAGCCTTGTCACCTAGGAGTACATCGGGTACGCCTAAAATGATTTCTGATCCTGTGGTACGTTCGACACAAACTATACACCTATCTTGCGTCAAGATTAGCAGTATCTCCAAATGAACTGAATAAAGCATCCACTTGAGCCCTATCACCTAGGTGTACCATCAGGTGTGTCCAAAACGATTTCTGAGCCTGTGGTACGTTCGGCGCAAACCTTGCACCTATCTTGCGTCATGATTAGCACTATATCAAATGAACTGAATCAAGCATCCACTTAAGCTTCGTCACCTAGGAGTACTATCGGGTGCGTCCAAAATGATTTCTGAGCCTACGGTATATTTAGAACAAACCTGCACCTATCTTGCATGACACCAACACTATCTCCAAATGGACCAAAACGTGATTCCACATGACCCACGTTACCTTGGAGTTCCATTGGGTGCGTCCCAAATGATTTCTGAGGTTGTGGTACGTTCAGCACAAACCATGCACCTGTCTTGCATCAAGATTAGCAATATCTTTGAACGGTCTGGATCGAGCTTCCACTTGAGCCTCGTCACCTAGGAGCACCATCAGGTGCTTCCATATCGATTTCTGAGCCTGTGGTATGTTCGGCACAAACTGCGCACCTAACGTGCGTCAAGATTAGCACGATCTCCAAACAAACTGAATCAAGCATCCACTTGAGCCCCATCACCTAGGAGTACCATCAGGTGCATCCAAAATTATTTTCTAAGCCTGTGGTAGGTTCGGTGCAAACCTTGCACCTATCTTGCGTCAAGATTAGCACTATATCAAATGAACTGAATCAAGCATCCACTTGAGCTTCGTCACGTAGGAGTACTATCGGGTGCATCCAAAATAATTTTCTGAGCCTATGGTATGTTTAGCACAAAGCAGCACCTATCTTACACTGACACCAACACTATCTCCAAATGGACCAAAACAAGATTCCACATGACCCACGTCACCTTGGAGTTCCATTGGGTGCGTCCCAAATGATTTCTGAGGTTATGGTACGTTCAGCACAAACCATGCACCTATCTTGCATCAAGATTAGCAATATCTTTGAATGGTCTGGATCGAGCTTCCACTTGAGCCTCATCACCTAGGAGTACCATCGGGTGCTTCCAAATTGATTTCTGAGCCTATGGTACGTTCGGCACAAACCGTGCACCTAACCTGCGTCAAGATTAGCACGATCTCCAAACGACTTGAATAAAGCATCCACTTGAGTCTCGTCACCAAGGAGTACCATTAGGTGCGTCCAAAAATGATTTGTGATCCTGTGGTACATTTGGCACAAACTGTGCACCTACCAGTTGAGCCTTGTCACCTAGGAGTACCATCAGGTGCGTCCAAAATGATTTTTGAGGCTGTGGTACGTTCGACGCAAACCGCGAACCTATCTTGTGTCAAGATTAGCACTATCTCCAAACGAACTGAATAAAGCATCCACCTGAGCCTCGTCACCTAGGAGTATCATCAGGTGTGTCCAAAATGATTTCTGAGGCTGTGGTACGTTCGGCGCAAACCGCGAACCTATCTTGCGTCAAGATTAGCACTATCTCCAAACGAACTGAATAAAGCATCCACTTGAGCCTCATCACCTAAGAGTACCATCAGGTGCATCCAAAACAATTTCTGAGGCTATGGTACGTTCGACGCAAATCGTGCACCTATCTTGCGTCAAAATTAGCACTATCTCCGAACGAATTGAATCAAGCATCTAGTTAAGCCTCATCACCTAGGAGTACCATCAGGTGCGTCCAAAATGATTTCTCAGCCTATGGTACATTTAGCGCAAACCTTGCACCTATCTTGCGTTAAGATTAGCACTATATCAAATGAACTGAATCAAGCTTCCACTTGAGCTTCGTCACCTACGAGTACTATCGGGTGCGTCCAAAACGATTTATGAGCCAACAGTATGTTTAGCACAAACCTGCACCTATCTTGAACCAACACCAGCGCTATCTCCAAATGGACCAAAAAGAGATTCCACATGACCCACGTCACCTTGGAGTTCCATCGGGTGCATCCAAAATGATTTCTGATGTTGCGGTACATTGGGCACAAACCGTGCACCTATCCTACGTCAAGATTAGTGCTATATTCAAACGGACTGAATCGGGCTTCCACTTGAGCGTCGTCACCTAGAAGTACCATCGGATGCATCCAAAACGATTTCTAAGCATGTGGTGCATTCGGTGCAAACCATGCACCTATCTTGCGTCAAGATTAGCAATATATCAAATGAACTGAGTCGAGCATCCACTTGAGTTTTGTCACCAAGGAGTACTATTGGGTGCGTCCAAAATGATTTTCGAGCCTACATTATGTTTAGCACAAACTGTGCACCTATCTTGCACCGACACCAACACTATCTCCAAATGGACCAAAGCGAGATTCCATATGAGCCACATCACCTTGGAGTTCCATCGGGTGCATCCAAAATGATTTCTGAGGCTGTGGTACGTTGGGCACAAACTGTGCACATATCTTGCGTCAAGTTAGCACTATCTTTGAATGGACTGAATCGAGCTTCCACTTGAGCCTTGGCACCTAGGAGTACCATCGTGTGCATCCAAAACCATTTTATGTGCCTGTGGTACATTTGCCGCAAACCATACACCTATCTTACACCAAGATTAGCGCTATGTCAAATGAACGGAGTCAAGCATCCACATGAGCTTCGTCACCTAGGAGTACTATCGGGTGCGTCCAAAATGATTTCTGAGCCTACGGTATGTTTAGCACAAACCGTGTGATGAGGACATCACCAGTTTCGAATTACTTGGATCAAGGGAAGGTTTGATTGCATATGGAAAGTATGGAGATTAATGAAGTTGATTGGGGACCATTTAAGCCATACTTTAGAGAAGAGGATGAGCTTGATTCGAGGACGACTCAAATGCAAGAATGGGAGGATGATGAGGACATCAGCACCATCAATACATCCACACCTACACAAGTACAAATTCGTGGTCCTATTGCTCGTGCCTGTGCATGCCATCACAATTATCTGGTAAGTTCATTCTTAAACTCTTGTCCATCACATTTAGACAATGGAGACATGTGCACTCTTGTTTTGGTTAGAAATGGTGGAGACGATCAGAAGGACATGATGAGGACATCATTGGCTCAAAGATGACCATGCCAACCACTTCTATACCAAAGGTGCAACCATTCTATATGAGGCTTAGCATTGATGCATTTGATGAATTGATGCTGCACCATGATGTGTGTTCATTCTCATTTTCAGAATTACTTACATGGATCAAGGGAAGGTTTGATTGCATATGGAAAGCATGGAAGGTTAATGAAGTTGATTGGGGACCAAATCCAAATATTCCTAACGTCCTCCGCTAGGCCACCACGTTACTTTGGTTCCAAGGATAGAAAGAGTCCAAGTCCAACACGTTTTGGAAGTTAAATTCGGACTGCAAAATAGTCCCAAATTGCGACGGTCACCACGACTTCATACGGACTCCGATTGGGACGTTATAGCACTTTTTGGAAAGCTTATCAAGTCTATTTTCCAACGAATCTAGACTCATGGCTATATCTTATTCTATGCTTCCGCAATCATCATTTCAACGCCGGGACCTTTTCTGCCTTTGGTGCTGCGTCACCCTATTTTGGGCCGATGGTCCATGTATCAATTTGGGTCTATTATGGATGTGTCCTAGGTTTGGAGAACGACCCCAACACCCCCTGGTCATTCCCCTAGGTATTAATAAGGATTAGAGCCGCCACAAACAGATTGAGTTTTATTTTGTTGAAAGTTTAGCCATTGCTACTTCCTTGTAGACGCGTGTGTTGACTAGACCATCCATTATACTTGATTCAGAACCCCAACTTTGTGAGTTCAGATTGGTTTTTCATCTCCATATTTGCAATTGAGTTGCTTGTTCTACTTGTTCTTGCTTGTTCCTCGATTGCTTGCAGGAATTACCCTAGTGGTTTGGTTGATCGTGCTCCACAAGATCACGACGGCTATTGGAGGTGGTGTGTCAGTTGCTAAGGTACAGCTGGAAGGCTGTAGTCAGGCCATGAACGTCATCTCCATCCCCAAATCGAGTTTCTCACGCTTCTCATCGAAAGGTCGACCACAAACCCTTGTGGGTTTATATCAGTTGGTATCAGAGCAAGGTTTATCGGTGAGAGACTTCCAATTCTTCGTTGTTTTAATTTTCCTATAGTCTAGAAAAGCCAAAAAAATAAATAGATTAGTTTACCCGCACTCCTATAAACCCTTTGAGCCTTTGCTAGCACTACTTAGTTAGGGCTTGTTGAGTTTTTGGTTGCATTGGTTGTGTCGAGTTGCTGGTCTTAGTGTCTATTCCTTTAGAGTTTTGAGTTCTATTACGTTTTGGTCACCACGAGATCCACCATCACCATATACATCGTTGCTGTGTTTCTGCCACCACGAATCCATAGGATGTCCGATTTGGGAGTTTAAATACAATCTGGAAACTTGAAGTTGTCTTCTTTCCAACGGATCTGACCTTGCAGCAAAATTCGATCTGAGCACTCTACAATCATCTTAGAGATTTCCGCATCTGTGGTATTAACAAGAGTTGTTAAATCTGACTTCGAAGAGGCTGTGTGCAATAGCCTTATTGTTTGGGTTGTCATAGTACCAAATAAAACATTTAGGCCTCTGGTCCATGCATCAATTTGGGTCATCCACGCCGTCCACGCCGACACCTGCTGGTCCTATTACTCGTGCTCGTGCTCGAAAAGTTAATCATCAAGTGAGTTCCTTCTTGAGCTCTTGTCCATCCTGTTTAGATTTTGGAGACACGTGCACTCTTGTTTTAATTAGGAATCAAGGAGAAGACCGAAAGGGAAAAGGACTCGCGTAGGCTGGATTCGGACTACAGCACACCTCCAACTTACGATGGTCGCCATGGTTACATACGTAGTCAGATTGGGGTGATTCTGGACTTGTTGAAAAGCTAATAAAGTCTACTTTCATACGGATCTGACCTCGTACTCATACCTGCTCAGAAGCGGCGTCAACAGTCCAAAAATCACCGAGAGATCTATTCTGTCCAGGGTGCTGCGCCACCTTAAGTTAGCCCAATGGGCTTGTATCGTTTAGAGTCCAGTAGGGATGTGTCCTAGGGTTGGAGCACGACCCAAACTCTCTTGTGGTCGTCCTCCACACGTTGTATACCCCTTAGCCGCCACTAGGAACACTTTGGTTTTGTTTAGATCAAGTTTAGCCATCGCTACTTGCTTGTAGGCGCGCGTGCTGATCCAGTCGTCCGTCTCCTTGTCTTCGAAACCCCACTCATAATAAGATTCAGTGTGAAACCTTCAATTTTATCTTGCAACTTCAGTGCTTGTTTCCTCGTTCTTGCTAGTTCTTCGATTGCTTACAGGATGGGAGCCCTAGGGGCTGGTTGTCATGCTCCACACGATCGTGACGGCCTTGGGAAGTGGTGTATCGGTTGCTAAGGCGCAGTCTTGGAAGGCTGTAGTCGGGCCATGAACGTCATCTCCATCCACCAATTGAGTTATCTCACGTTTCTCATCGAAAGATCGACCACAAACCCTTGCGGGTTCATATCAATTGGTATCAGAGCTGGGCCCTTGTTTAAGGGGGTGGGAATGATGAGGACATCCTCCGCTATTACCCGCTGGCAAAGACGCAACAAAAAAGGGCCAAGTGGCCTAGTTGTAGTCGGGCGGCGACCGTGTGAGCCTCTGAATAATCCCACCTTGCTTAGCTTGGAAGGAGGAACCACCTTAAAAGAGAGAGCCACCCTTCCCCTATCGGACTAGTCTTTTAGGGACATTGGGCCTTTCCCCGAGTGGGTGTGCATAAGAACTGTTAGGGTCCGGGCAACCTTAATTTATTAGGCCTCGACCAACCCCACCTAGGCTGGATGTATCAATTGGTAATCAGAGCAAGGTTTATCGGTGAGACTTCCAATCCTTAACTGTTTTATTTTTCCTATAGTCTAGAAAAGCCAAAAAAAAATAGTAGATTAGTTTCCTGCAATCCTATAGACCTTTGAGCCGTGGCTAGTGCTACCTAGTTAGGGTTTGTTGAATATCAGTTGCATCGGGTGTGTCGGATTGCTGGTCTTAGTTTATTCCCTTAGAGTTTTGAGTTCTTGTCACTTTCCTATCACAACACGCGCTATCATATAGTCTCTCTGTTGGCCGAATCCAAGTAGGGTTTGAAGTTTGAATCGGACAAGGAATCGGCTGTTCCTCTCTATTGGCCGAATCCAAGTAGGTTTTCAAGTTTGAGTCGGATCAAGGAATCGGTTATTCCTCGCTGTTGGCCAAGTCCGAGTAGAATTGGAAGTTCCAATCGAACGAGGAATCAGTTCACCCTGTGCTACAAATATCAAACTAACCACGCAGCAAGTATTCATATCTAAACGAGTGGCTTACTCTAGAGAGAGAGAGAGAGAAGAGTGGCTCTCTCTTTTAAGGTGGCTTCCTTCTACCAAGCTAAGCAAGGTGGGATTATTCAGAGGCTCACACGGTCGCCGCCCGACTACAACTAGGCCACTTGGCCTTTTTTTGTTGCGTCTTTGCCAGCGGGTAATAGTGGAGGATGTCCTCATCATTCCTACCCTCTTAAACAAGGGCCTAGCTCTGATACCAAATGATGCATCCGGCCCAGGTGGGGTTGGCCGAGGCCCAATAAGTTAAGGTTGCCCGGACCCCAACAGTTCTTATGAACACCCACTCGGAGAAAGGCCCAATGTCCCTAAAAGACTAGTCCGATAGGGGAAGGGTGGCTCTCTCTTTTAAGGTGGCTTCCTTCTCCCAAGCTAAGTAAGGTGGGATTATTCAGAGGCTCACACGGTCGCCGCCCGACTACAACGGGGCCACTTGGCCTTTTTTTGTTGCGTCTTTGCCAGCCGGTAATAGTGGATGATGTCCTCATCATTTTGCAGTCCGAATTCAACTTCCAAAACGTGTTGGACTTGGACTCTTTCTGTCCTTGGAACCAAAGTGATGTGGTGGCCTAGCGGAGGACGTTAGGAATACTTGAATTTGGTCCCCAATCAACTTCATTAACCTTCCATGCTTTCCATATGCAATCAAACCTTCCCTTGATCCATGTAAGTAATTCTGAAAATGAGAATGAACACACATCATGGTGCAGCATCAATTCATCAAATGCATCAATGATAAGCCTCATATAGAATGGTTGCACCTTTGATATAGAAGTGGTTGGCATGGTCATCTTTGAGCCAATGATGTCCTCATCAACTAAATCAAGCTTCCACTTGAGCCTCGTCACCTAGCAGTATCATCGGGTGTGTCCAAAATGATTTCTATGCCTACAGTATGTTTAGCGCAAACCGTGTACTTATCTTGCACCGACCGACACCAACACTGTCTTCAAATAGACCAAAAGGAGATTCCACATGACCCACGTGACCTTGGAGTTCCATCAGGTGCGTCCAAAACGATTTTTGAGGCTGTGGTACGTTCAGCACAAACTGTGCACCTATCTTGCGTCAAGATTAGCACTATCTTCGAATGGACTGAATCGAGCTTCCACTTGAGCCCCGTCACCTAGGAGTACCATCGGGTGCATCCAAAACGATTTTTGAGCCTATGGTACGTTCGGCGCAAACTGTGGACCTATCTTGCGTCAATATTAGCACTATCTCCATCTAACTTGAATCAAGCATTCATTTGAGCCTCATCACCTAGGAGTACCATCAGGTGCGTCCAAAATTACTTCTGATCATGTGGTACCTTTGGCGCAAACTGTGCACCTATCTTGGATTATATCAAATGAACTGACTTGAGCATCCACTTGAGCTTCTGAAAGCATCTAGGCCCCGGTGTTGGTTTCGGCAATTGATGACAACGCATAGTTACCATGACTAACGTGTGTTTTGCAGAAACGTTGGTAAGTTAGGTCATGGAGATGATAACTGCTTTGGGCAATATGGTATTCATGTCCCTTGATGGAAATCATTTCAGTTTTCAAAGGATCAATGACAAGATTAAGGATGGTTAGTTCCAGATGTCAAGGTGTTGAGTTACATCTGGAATAGTCGTTAGGATCTTTGTTTCTTCCTTTGACCGTACTACAAAGGGGGGCATGAGCGAGTAGCTTGACCTAGGTGAGTCTTCTGTTTAGGTGTGGTGCACACTTGTCAAACTTAGCACTAGGTAGCTTGAGAAAAGCTCAAAGTTCAGTTGGAAGCAACTTGGTTCAAGTTGCATCGCGTTTAGAAGACATTTGAGCCGTTTACCTATGACCGGACGCGTCCAGTCAGTACTAACACTTCACTGCGGTTTCAACTGATCGTCCGGACGCGGTCCTTAAGAGGACCGAACGAGGTGGTCAGTCTGACACATGTTCCAGAGGGTAAACAGCGTAATTGGACGCGACTGTGAAGTGGTCGGCACGTCCGGTCACGTTCCAGTAAGGTCTCGTGGTGACCTGACGCGTCCGGTCACCTATGATCGGACGTGGTCGTGCGTCAGGTCATTTTTCCAGTAAGCTCTTGCATTCCCTGATCGGCGTGTCCGGTCATCTCAGACCGGTGCGTCCGGTCATCACAGATCGGCGTGTCCGGTCACTCAGCATAGCTTTCAGTTTTCGACCGTTACACCTGACCGGCGCGTTCGGTCATGTCGACAGGCGCGTCCGGTCAGTGCGTGTTTTGCTGATTCGAAAGGTAATGGTTGGATTTGTTTGAGGGGTGTATAAATACATCCCCTCCACCTCTTTTAGAGGTCTCTTGCTCATTTGTTCAGTTGAGAAACACCTTTAGAGTGCAAGGGAGTGCAAGAGCCCTAGTGAGGATAGAGATTTGCGAATCAAAGTTTGAGAATCCTCTCTAGTGACAAGAGTGTAGCAAGTGTGCATCCATCTTCTCATTAGGCTTGTTGTGGTCAAGTGAGAGCTCTAGCTTGTTACTCTTGGTGATCGCCATCACCTAGACGGTTTGGTGGTGATTGGGAGTTTGGTGATCATCGGACGAGATTGTGGGTGACCCAACTCAAGTTGTGAGCGGCTTTGAGTGATTTGCCGCGACGGAGTGTCGAAGAATCAACTCATAGAGAGCACTTGATCCTTGCGCAGATCAAGGGGGAGCTACACCCTTGCGCGGGTGCTCCAACGAGGACTAGTGGGAAGTGGCGACTCTCCGATACCTCGGCAAAACATCGTCGTGTTCCTAACCCTTACTGACAAGCATTTACTTTTGTGCATTACTTTCATTGCTTGTTTACTTTCCTAGAATTGCCATGCTAGTCTAGGATTGGAACTTAGGGTGCAAAACTTTTATCGGTAGAATCACAAGGAATACTAGTAGGCACTAGGGGTGAAGTTTGGCTTGTTGGATTTAATTCTTGCAATTAATTTTTAAAAAAGCCCAATTCACCCCCCTCTTGGGCATCTTGATCCTTTCAATTGGTATCGGAGCCATGTTGCTCTTAATTTAGGCTTCACCGCCTAGAGCAAGATGTCTAATGGGGAAGGACCACCTCCCACTTTTGAGGGAGACGATTTTCTATATTGGAAAATTCGTATGGAGGCGTACCTCGAAGTCATAGATGTTGGCTGCCTTAGAGCCACAACCAAAGGGTTTCCTCCTATAAGGGATCCTGCTAACCCAAGTGGTGACGAGGAGAAATACGACCGGTGGAATACAAAGGCAAAAAATGCAATCTACCGGGCACTAGGCAAAGATATCTTCAATTGTGTGCGAAATGCCAAAAACGCTCATGAATTGTGTGAAAATCTTTGTGCTCTCTATGAGGGAACTAAGAGTGAGCGTGAGGAACGCTATCATATTGCTTTAAAGAAAATTAATTCTTTTGAGATGCTTCCCAAAGAAAGTGCTAATGAAATGTACACTCATTTAAATGTTCTTGTAGAAGATCTCAATGCTCTTGGATTCACTAAAATGAGTCAATCGGATGTTGCAAGGAGGATCTTGAGTGTTCTTCCCGTTGAGAAGTATGTACACATTGTCACCGTACTTCACCAAAGTGATCTCTCCACCGCAACACCAACTCAAGTATTGGGAAAGATCAATGCACATGAGATGTACATGCACATCACTCCGGAAGAGGGCTCATCATCTTCCAAAAAGAAAGATTTGGCCTTCAAAGCTAGCCATGAAAAGAAAAAGAAGAAGGGTCAAGCCATGATAGTGTAAGAAAGCTCAAGTGAAAGTGACATTGATGATGCATCACTTGCACTCATGGTAAGGAAGACCACCAAGATGCTAAAGAAGCTCAATAAGAGTGGCATCAAATTCGATGGCAAGAAGAAGAAATTCTTCACTAGTAGCAAAAGGAAGCCAATCTTCGAAATGGATTGCTTCAATTGTGGAGAACTTGGTCATCTAGCTCATCAATGCCCAAAGCCTCCAAAAGACAAGTACAAGAACAAGTACAAGGGCAAGAAAGATGATTCAAGTGATGAAGAAGATGAGAAAAGAAAGAACAAGCCATACAAGAAGAAAGATGGCAAGAAAAGAGAGTTCTACAAGAAGAAGAAGGGAGGCAATGATATGAACCCGCAAGGGTTTGTGGTCGATCTTTTGATGAGAAACGTGAGATAACTCGATTGGTGGATGGAGATGACGTTCACGGCCCGACTACAGCCTTCCAAGCTATGCCTTAGCAACCGATACACCACCTCCAACAGCCGTCATGATCTTGTGGAGCACGATCAACCAAACCACTAGGGTAATTCCTGCAAGCAATCGAGGAACAAGCAAGAACAAGTAGAACAAGCAACTCAATTGCAAATATGGAGATGAAAACCCAATCTGAACTCACAAAGTTGGGGTTCTGAATCAAGTAGAACGGATGGTCTAATCAACACACGCGTTTACAAGGAAGTAGCAATGGCTAAACTTTTAACAAAACAAAACCCAATCTGTTTGTGGCGGCTCTAATCCTTATTAATACCTAGGGGAACGACCAGGGGGTGTTGGGGTCATTCTTCAACCCTAGGACATGTCCTTAATGGACCTAAATTGATACATGGACCATCGGCCCAAAATTGGGTGACGTAGCACCAAAGGCTGAAAAGGTCTCAGCGTTGAAACGATGATTGCGGAAGCATCGGATAAGATATAGCCATGAGTCCAGATCCGTTGGAAAATAGACTTGATACGCTTTCCAAAAAGTGCTAGAACGTCCCAATCATAGTCCGTATGAAGTCGTGGTGACCGTCGCAATTTGAGACTATTTTGCAGTCCGAATTCAACTTTCAAAACGTGTTGGACTTGGACTCTTTCTGTCCTTTGGAACCAAAGTGACGTGGTGGCCTAGCGGAGGATGTTAGGAATACTTGGATTTGGTCCCCAATCAACTTCATTAACCTTCCATGTTTTCCATATGCAATCAAACCTTCCCTTGATCTATGTAAGTAATTCTGAAAATGAGAATGAACACACATCATGGTGCAGCATCAATTCATCAAATGCATCAATGATAAGCCTCATATAGAATGGTTGCACCTTTGGTATAGAAGTGGTTGGCATGGTCATATTTGAGCCAATGATGTCCTCATCATTCTCCCCTTCTTGACAGCAAACCGTCATCGGTTTGATCTTTGTTGGAGTATGTGTTGTAGGTAAAAGTGAACCATGCTCCCCTTCTTGATATTTATCCTGTTGCATATGGGGAAAACTAGGAAAACTTTGCAAGACATCATTAGTGTTAGTGCAGCCCTCAATTTGATCATGGTATTGTGGCCCAAAAGGATATTTCAGATTAGAGCAAATATAAACTTTATGCACCAAATATTCTCCTTTGCTGTTATATTTGCCAATTGCATAAAGCGAACAATGATTAAAACTCAGCAAACTAGAATCAAATTTAAGTTTCTCTTTTAGACAATTTAGATTACACAGAATATCAAATTCAATATAACCCAAAGTATTTAAAGAGGATAGTAAATCCAGTTCATCTTGTGCACATGTAATAGGATGAAAAAGCTTATCTTCAGCACATTTGTATGGTTCCAAACCAAAAGTATCACACTTATTCGCTACTTGTGGCATAGGAGTAAAAGAATCATCAGCACATAACTCCTCTTCATCACAAGGAACAGCGAGTAATTCATTTTGTGACAAAGGATAATCAGTAGTGGGTTCCACTATTTGTTGCTCTTCATTAGCATGCAGAGTGGACAAATTTTGGACATTATGGGTCACATCATTCTGGCAAGTATTCACAGATAATAGAATCTCTTTTTCAGCATTGAGAGCCAGACAAAACAATTGACCAATATGGCAATATGATTTGCTAATTAACAAGGTTCGAATTTCAGAATTGAGCCCTCTCATGAATCTACTCATAACATCTTCCATGCATTCATCCAATCCACCAAACATGATACAAATCTTAAAATTATGGTAGTATTGTTTCATAGTCTTACTACCCTGGTTCAAGTTGTCTAATTTTGCAAGCAAATAATCAACATAATATGCAGGAACGAATGCATCTCTAAAAAGAAATTTGAAGTCTTTCCAAGATTCTAGAACTTTGTTGTGCCTACAAATATGTTTCCATTCTAGCAAAGCATTTTCAATCAAAATATTAGAGGCAATACAAATCTTTTATTTCTCGGACAGGTCATGCTCATCAAATTCATTGTCTACTTTTAACTTCCAATCAATGTAAGCTTGAGGATCAAACTTACCATCATATAACGGCAAGTGTTGAATGACATCCTAAATATGAGGGTCTAGTTTCAATAGCTCAAAAATCTCCATATCACCTGCCATGATTAGTAGAAAACAAGAAACACAAAAATAATATGTATCCTCCTATCAACTACTAGGATGTGTCGGTTGTAACTCTCTCAAACTCAACTTGTTAAAACAAGCCCTTACAAGTTCTTACCAAGCCAAATAGGAGGTGATGGCAACCAACAAGTCTACAACCGTGGAGTGAAGTGTATCGGTGCCGTAGCAATAAAACAAATTGTCAAGCTATAGTCGAATATGTGGAGCTGTAGGTGGGCTAAAGCAAGGAAGTACTAGAACCACGTTAGTTGCAAGCAAATTGAACAAACGCTCAACGACGTTATTGTGCTGGTCCTAGGCTAGTACGTGCTAGAGACGCGAGCCTGGACACAAACGAAGTCACTGAGCTGCAGCAAAGAAGGATCACAAGGACAGGAATAACAACAAAAGAAAAACCCTTCTCTTCTTCTTTCTCTTTCTTTTCTTTCTTTCTTTCTATCTTTCTTTTCTTTCTTTCTTCTGTCTTTTTTTCTATTTTTTTCAACTAGCACAAAACTGAAATTTTGCAACAAGAATTAACAAGCTACTTACAACAATTAAATGTTTCCTTGGGAAGGGTGATTCAGTAGCAAAGTCAAACAAGTGGCTGTTTTGCAAAACCAGCAGACACACAAATCTCCAGGGCAATTGCAAAGCGCTCAAATTGAATTTGGGACCAAGCTCTGATCAGTTGGAAAGAGGACAAGTTAAGGTTTCCAGATTGTATTTTAACTCCCTATTTAGACTCCTGACAAAGGAAATATGGTGCTTTTCTTTTTAGGATAAAACAGGACTCCAAATCGAATTCTATCTTGATCTTGTTGGATTTCCTTTTTGTAGATGGAAATATGGACGTGGATGAAACCTCCAAGGGCGTGGCTAGGATAATGGTGGTAAACAAAACAAAGGAATTTGGAAATCCACTCGGATTCGTTGAGAGAAACAAATAAACTCAAACCTGCGATGGTGATAGAAACGTGACTAGAACTCGAAACTCTAAATGACTAGATGCTAAAACCAGCAACTTGACACGACGATGCAACCGTTAATTCAATAAGCCCTAACTAAGCAGTAATAGTATTAAGCTCAAAGGGTTTTTGGGATTATGGAGAACTAATCTACTAATTTTGTTTTGGCTTTTTCTGGACTATAGGAGATTAAAAAAATAACAAAGAACTAGAAGTCTCTCACCGATCAACCTTGCTCTGATACCAACTGATATGAACCCGTAAGGGTTTGTGGTCGATCTTTTGATGAGAAACGTGAGATAACTCGATTGGTGGATGGAGATGACGTTCACGGCCCGACTATAGCCTTCCAAGCTGTGCCTTAGCAACCGATACACCACCTCCAACAGCTGTCATGATCTTGTGGAGCACGATCAACCAAACCACTAGGGTAATTCCTGCAAGCAATCGAGGAACAAGCAAGAATAAGTAGAACAAGCAACTCAATTGCAAATATGGAGATGAAAACCCAATCTGAACTTACAAAGTTGGGGTTCTGAATCAAGTAGAACGGATGGTCTAGTCAACACACGCGTCTACAAGGAAGTAGCAATGGCTAAACTTTCAACAAAACAAAACCCAATCTGTTTGTTGCGGCTCTAATCCTTATTAATACCTAGGGGAACGACTAGGGGGTGTTGGGGTCATTCTTCAACCCTAGGACATGTCCTTAATGGACCTAAATTGATACATGGACCATCGGCCTAAAATTGGGTGACGCAGCACCAAAGGCAGAAAAGGTCTTGGCGTTGAAACGACGATTGCGGAAGCATCGGATAAGATATAGCCATGAGTCCAGATCCGTTGGAAAATAGACTTGATACGCTTTCCAAAAAGTGCTAGAACGTCCCAATCGGAGTCCGTATGAAGTCGTGGTGACCGTCGCAATTTGAGACTATTTTGCAGTCCGAATTCAACTTTCAAAACGTGTTGGACTTGGACTCTTTCTGTCCTTTGGAACCAAAGTGACGTGGTGGCCTAGCGGAGGACATTAGGAATACTTGGATTTGGTCCCCAATCAACTTCATTAACCTTCCATGTTTTCCATATGCAATCAAACCTTCCCTTGATCCATGTAAGTAATTCTGAAAATGAGAATGAACACACATCATGGTGCAGCATCAATTCATCAAATGCATCAATGATAAGCCTCATATAGAATGGTTGCACCTTTGGTATAGAAGTGGTTGGCATGGTCATATTTGAGCCAATGATGTCCTCATCAGGCAAGGCTTATATTGTTGGTGATTGGCTCACCGACATTGAATCATCGTGTGAGTCCTCCGGCGATGAAAGTGATGATGAAAAAGAGAAGATCGCCGCACTTGTGGTTGGGCCATCATCATCGTCATCAACGTCTTCATCACCACCTTCACCGCCATCCTCACCATCATCATCCACTTCCCACCTATGTCTCATGGCTAAAGGTGATCGAAAGGTATAAAATAGTGATAGTGATGATGATGATAGTGATAGTGATGATGATTATGATGCACCTTCTTATGATGAACTAGTAAAATTGTTAAACAAATATTCTAAAATCATAAGGAGGACTAGAAATGAAAATGATGAGCTTCAACATAAAAATGAAACACTCTCATCTAAGCTTGAAAGTGCACATAAGACTAGGGATGAGCTCATAGATCAAAATGAAACTATGTCTTCTTCTCTCAAAGGGCTCAAAACTTCTAACAAGGAGCTTAGAGATAAACATGATAAAATTGAAAAGAAGCATGGTGAACTCATCACTAGACTAAACTTGTTAAAAGATAAATATACCGCATTGAAAATTAATTATGATACTCTTATTGTTGCTAATGAGCTTGCCCATGAGACACATGATGCTACTAACCAAGTTGTTAAGATTGATATAGCTACATCATGTGATGATTTGATTGTTGAGAACTTTGAGCAAGGCTCTAGCGGCAAAGGCAAGAGTGTGGTTGAGGTCAATGACTATGATGAGTATGTCAAGCTCAAGAGTGAGAATGAGATGCTTAAAGATGAGAACAAGATGTTGATGGCTCTTGAAAAGCAAGCTTCAAATGAGTTACTTATTGAAGAAAACAAGAAGCTCAAGCAAGAGAAAGAGCATCTCAAGACCGGCCTAAGCAAGTATACAAGAGGCCAACATTTGCAAAGTGAGCTACTCATGAACACCGTCATGAAGATGGAGAGGAGTGGCATTGGCTACTTGGAAAATCAAGAGAAGAAGGTCAAGGCCAAACAACAACAAAGCAAGACAAAGCCCAAGCCAAAGAGATGTGTTGAGTGTGGACAAGAATGCCATTTTGCTCATGAGTGCATAACTCCACCACCACAACCCTTGCCCAAGCATGCTAGACCCTTTGCTTTCAATGCTCATTACATACTTAGAAAGGACTCAAGTGGAAAGATGAAAGTCATGTTCTTGGGTCCCCCTAACAAGAATAGGCCAAAGAAAATTTGGGTTGCCAAGTCACTAGTTGAGAAAGTTAAGGGTCCCTCTCAAGTTTGGGTCCCTAAACAAAAGGCTTGATCTCTTGTGTGTAGGTGAACTACAAGACCGGTGGATCTCATTGGATGATTGATAGTGGTTGCACACAACATATGACCGGTGATCCTCGTATGTTCACCTCACTTGAAGAGGACGGGGTATGTCAAGACAAGATCACATTTGGGGACAATTCAAAGAGCAAAGTCAAGGGTATAGGCAAGGTTATAATATCAAATGATCACTCCCTCTCAAATGTGCTCTATGTTGCTTCATTGAGTTTCAACTTACTATCCGTTGGGCAACTTTGTGATCTTGGCTACCAATGCTTGTTTAGTCCAAATGAAGTGGTTGTTACAAAGATAGATGACAAACAAGTGATTTTCAAGGGTTTTAGATACAACAATCTCTATCTAGTTGACTTCACCACCAAAGATGCAAACTTGATGACATGTTTGTTCACCAAGACTACACTTGGATGGCTTTGGCATAGGAGGCTTGCTCATGTTGGAATGAACACTCTCAACAAGCTATTGAAGAAAGAATTAGTGAGAGGTTTAAAGGATGTAAAGTTTGAAAAGGACAAACCTTGTAGTGCATGTCAAGCCGGCAAACAAGTTGCAAATACTCATCCAACCAAAGCCTACATGTCAACATCAAGAGTACTAGAACTTCTACACATGGATTTGTTTGATCCTACAACTTACAATAGTTTGGGTGGAAATCTCTATTGCCTAGTAATTGTGGATGATTACTCAAGATATACTTGGACTTTCTTTCTTCATGACAAATCCGAAGTGGCAAATTGCTTCAAGAAGTTTGCAAAGAGGGCTCAAAATGAATTTGAAGTCAAGATAAAGAAAATTAGAAGTGATAATGGCAAAGAGTTTGACAACACCAACATTGAAGCCTATTGTGATGAAATTGGAATCAAGCATGAAGTTTCATCAACCTACACTCCTCAACAAAATGGTGTAGTTGAGAGAAAGAACCGGACCTTGATCACTCTTGCAAGAACAATGCTAGATGAGTACAATAAACCAAAGAAATTGTGGGCCGAGGCAATCAACACCACATGCTATGCTTCAAATCGCCTCTTCCTACAAAAGTTCCTTTGCAAGACCCCTTATGAGTTGCTAAATGGGAAGAAGCCGGACGTCTCATTCTTCTGGGTGTTTGGTTGCAAATGCTATATCTACAAGAAGCGTGAGCACCTAGGGAAGTTCCAAAGACGTTGTGATATTGGTTCTCTTGTTGGCTACTCATCAAAGTCCAAAGCATATAGAGTATTTAACCATGCCACCGGTTTGGTTGAAGAAACATATGATGTGGAATTTGATGAATCTAACGGCTCCCAAGGAGCAATTGAGAATTGTGATGATGTAGGTGATGAACCATTGAGAGAAGCCATGAAGAACATGCCGGTGGGAGACATCAAGCCTAAAGATGATGAAGACGATGTATAAATTGTCAATCCACCATCTTCATCATATGTGCCTCACGATGATGACAAGAATGAGAGAGTTAAAAATGAAGACACCCATGTTTCTCATCATCAAGCCGAGGCACAAGCACAAGATGTTGATCTCCCCATCCTACTCCTCAAATGGTTGATTGAAGAAACTCACCTCTACTTCAAGCACATCCACAAGATCTCATCATAGGGAGTCCTACAAAGGGTGTAATGACTCGATCTCAAAAGTTTAATTCTTTTGTTGAACATCACTCTTTTGTCTCTTGTCTTGAACCTAAGAATGTAGAAGAAGCTCTTCAAGATCCGGATTGGGTGAATGTCATGCATGAAGAATTGAACAACTTCGCCCGCAATCAAGTATGGACACTTGAAGAGTATCCAAAAGGTGCAAGAGTCATTGGAACCAAGTGGGTGTTCCGCAACAAGCAAGATGATCAAGAGGTAGTAGTAAGAAACAAGGCAAGACTAGTAGCAAAAGGGTTCTCTCAAGTTGAAGGTCTTGACTTTGGAGAGACTTTTGCACCCGTTGCAAGACTTGAAGCCATTCGTATCCTTCTTGCATATGCATCACATCATGATATGAAACTATATCAAATGGATGTGAAAAGTGCATTCTTAAATGGTTTCATAAATGAACTAGTCTATGTTGAAAAACCTCCCGGGTTTGAAGACCCTAGATATCCTAATCATGTTTATAGGTTGTCCAAGGCGCTATATGGGCTCAAGCAAGCCCCTAGAGCGTGGTATGAGTGTCTCCGGGACTTCCTCATTGAGAAGGGCTTCACTATTGGGAAAGTTGACACCACACTATTCACCAAGAAGTTTAATGAAGAGATCTTCATTTGTCAAGTCTATGTTGATGATATTATCTTCGGGTCAACAAATGAAGATTATTGCAAGGAATTTGGTGAATTGATGTCAAAAGAGTTCGAGATGTCAATGATTGGTGAGCTAACATTCTTCCTTGGGTTTCAAGTCAAGCAAATGAGAGAAGGGATTTTTATCTCTCAAGAAAAGTATACCAACGATCTTCTCAAAAGCTTCAAGATGGAAGAATGCAAGCCGATCAAGACCCCAATGCCAACTAATGGACATCTCGACCTAGATGAGGGAGGTAAACCAATCGATCAAACTCTTTACCGCTCTATGATTGGTAGCTTGTTGTACCTTACCGCATCTAGGTCCGACATCATGTTTAGTGTGTGCATGTGTGCCCGCTTTCAAGCGTGCCCTAAAGAACCTCACCTAAGTGCCGTAAAAAGAATTCTAAGATACCTTAAGTATACCCCAAGCATTGGACTTTGGTACCCCAAAGGAGCTAGATTCCAACTAGTTTGCTACTCCAATTTGGATTATGCCGGTTGCAAAATTGATAGAAAAAGCACATCCGGAGGATGCCATTTGCTTGGGAGATCCTTAGTATCTTGGTCGTCTAAAAAGCAAAATAGTGTGGCTTTGTCCACCGCCGAGGCGGAATACATTGCCGCGGGGGCTTGTTGTGCACAAATCTTATACATGAAACAAACCCTCCTAGACTATGGAGTTGTTCTTGAAAAGGTACCGCTTTTATGTGACAACGAAAGTGCAGTTAAAATTGCTAATAATCCGGTACAACACTCTTGCACCGAGCACATTGATATCCGCCACCACTTTCTAAGAGATCACGTTTCTAAAAAAGATATATCACTAGAAGGTGTAAGAAGTCAAAATCAACTAGCGGATATCTTCACTAAACCTTTAGATGAGGCTACCTTTTGTAGATTGAGAAGTGAACTAAATGTGCTTGATTCTAGTAACTTTAAAAGATGAGCTTGTGTTGTCCCTTGCGTTGCATTGTACTTTATGCCATATTTATTTTCCCGCAAATGCATCTAGGACTTGTCTAACACGGTTACGTTAACCCTCCTTTGGAGGAGTGAAAAATCCTAACCATGGATCAAACTCGACAAGCAACCTAGCCTTCCTCTCTCGTTTTGCATTACATATGCATGGTTGTTGCTTTGTCGTTTCTTTTTGGTTTAGCTTTGAGTAACCTCTGTGTTCGTCCATGAATAGAGAAAGCATTTGAAGCTCCCAAGGGTTCATAAAGAGTAAAGTGCAGCACCGGTCCCTAAACTTGCGCTGCTGTGTCATCCCGGTCCCTAAACTCGCAAATCGACCATTTAGGTCCTCAAACTTGTTCATCTGTGTCATCTCGGTCCCTAAACTTATTCGGCTGTGTCATCCCGGTCCCTAAACTTGCAAATCGACCGTTTAGGTCCTCAAACTTGTTCAGTTGTGTCATCCCGGTCCCTAAACTTGGTTTTGGATCTCATCTGGGTCCAACTGTGCGATTTAAAAACTTGATATCAAACAATAATTCATAACTTTTTCATATGAACTCAAATGAGGACAAACTTTATATCAAAATTGTAGCTCTCGACGCGATCTACAACTTTGTAGTTAAAAAGTTTTTGAATTAAAACTGTTTAGAGTTCCAAAATATTGTTGTATGTTTATAGATTTTGAAATTTTAAATTTCAAATTATCAAACAATCTTGTATATTGATATGGTCTATATGAAAGTTATAGTTCTCAATATTATCTACAACTTTGTAGTTGAAATTTTTTGGGATAATATTAAATTTTGGGATAATAAATGACTTCAAATAAAAAACTTTTCAACTACAAAGTTGTAGATAATATTGAGAACTATAACTTTCATATAGACCATATCAATATCCAAGATTGTTTGATAATTTGAAATTTGAAATTTCAAAATCTATAAACATACAACAATATTTTGGGACTCTAAATAGTTTTAATTCAAAAACTTTTCAACTACAAAGTTGTAGATCGCGTCGAGGGCTACAATTTTGATATAAAGTTTGTCCTCATTTGAGTTCATATGAAAAAGTTATGAATTATTGTTTGATATCAAGTTTTTAAATCGCCCAGTTGGACCCAGATGAGATCCAAAACCAAGTTTAGGGACCGGGATGACACAACTGAACAAGTTTGAGGACCTAAACGGTCGATTTGCAAGTTTAGGGACCGGGATGACACAGCCGAATAAGTTTAGGGACCGAGATGACACAGATGAACAAGTTTGAGGACCTAAATGGTCGATTTGCGAGTTTAGGGACCGGGATGACACAGCAGCGCAAGTTTAGGGACCGCCGGTGCACTTTACTCGTTCATAAACTCTATTGCATGGCCATACGTTGCTCCTCAGGTGTTTATTGAATACTTTCTTAAAAATAATACTAGCCTAAGGCAAAATATTTTGAAAACTTTGAGAGTTTGAGTAAGGTCACTCACATTAGGTTCCAATTGGTGTTTGTTTGAGTCTCTTTGAATTGGAACTTGATTGGGAGAAGTCACGTCGAGAAACGGGTTGAAAAAGAGCTTTTTACAGTGATCGGACGCTGGACCGGACGCTACATCGGACACGGTTCAGGTTCACCACCGCGTCCGGTCTTGGCATCCACCAGCACGTCCGGTCATTCTCGAAGTTTTCCTTCGAAACCTCTAACCAGACGCTGCATCGGACGCGCCCCTGTCGACCACCGTGTCTGGTCCCAGTAACCACCACCGTGTCCGGTTATCCGTTCCATTTTTTGGGCTATGTCAGACCGGACGCTGTCAGCGTCCGATCGTGGATAATCGGACGCACCCGGTCATTCCAGGAGCTTACTGGAATGTGACCGGACGCTGCCTCCACCACGTCTAGTCATTCGACCACCGCGTCCGGTCATCATGCAAAAAGCAGATCTCACCCTTTTAACCGTACGATTGGATCTCGTCTCGGCCTCGCTTTTTCCTCCGCCGCTTTCCATCTCGCCGTCTTACCGTGTCTCCGCCGCCGCGCCTTTGCCGAGCCCGCAGACCTCGCCCGCGCCCACGTCCGCACCTCTACTGCCACACCCGCGCCCGTGCCACCGCTACCGCAGCACCGAGCAGCACCGCCACCGCCGCGCCCACGCTCGTGTTTGCCACTGCGCCCGCGCTCGCGTGCTCCTCGTGGGAGCTGCGCCGCCGCAGCCGCGTCACCGGAGACCCCCCCTCGGCGCCCTAGTTTCTCCTCGGAGATTTTTTTGCCGTGCACGCTCTTCTTCGAAGTCCTCGCGAGGTTCACTGAAAAACCCTAACCCTAGATCGCGAGATTCACCAAAAACCCTAACCCTAGATTATCTCCGTCTTTGCGATCGTCTCCGTCTCCGCAAGGTGACGTCCTCTCCTTAGATTAGGGTTTACCATCGATTTTCCAGTGAATTACTAATTCAATTATCGATCGATCGTCGATTGTATTCTAGGGTTTCGGTCACCATCTACGGGTAACCCTAATATGTTGAGATCGTCTTCCGGTCATCGGATCATCGCTCGTCGAGGTAGCTATCGCGGTCATCTCACATCTTACCTCATCTGCTTGCTCTTACTAGGTTCTCGCTTACTTTTAGATATATATGTTGCTTATAGTAGATCCATCTATTCTATTGTTTTAGTTTGTCCTATCAGTGCTGAGCGGTTCAGGTGATCAGTTGTGAATTCGAGGCCAAGCCTGCGGATACGGATTGAGGCCAAGCCTCACAAGGTTCAGTACATCATCTGCCTTTTTAGTTTGTGTCAGTACATCCTCTTGTCAGTATGGTTCGATGCAAAAACGCTGGGGGGGCACCTAGTGATGGGATGACAGCCCCCCAGGAGGATTGAGGTAGCTCGCAGGAAGCGAGTTAAGATTGCTACCAAGAAAAGGAAGAGAACTCTTATAGAGGCAGAGATAGCTCAGGCAGTGGCAGATGCAGCAGATGCTGCAGAGAGGGGTGGCAGGAGCAGTGGTATTCGCATTGGCGAGAGTCGCTTTCATCTTAAAGGTCGACAACTTGGTACAGAGGCCATAGAGGAGACAGTAGAGGCTCTAGAGGAGACAGTGGATGCCCCTACAGAGCAGCCATTTCTCAGCCTATGGTACATTTAGCGCAAACCTTGCACCTATCTTGCGTTAAGATTAGCACTATATCAAATGAACTGAATCAAGCTTCCACTTGAGCTTCGTCACCTACGAGTACTATCGGGTGCGTCCAAAACGATTTCTGAGCCAACAGTATGTTTAGCACAAACCTGCACCTATCTTGAACCAACACCAGCGCTATCTCCAAATGGACCAAAAAGAGATTCCACATGACCCACGTCACCTTGGAGTTCCATCGGGTGCATCCAAAATGATTTCTGATGCTGCGTTACATTGGGCACAAACCGTGCACCTATCCTACGTCAAGATTAGTGCTATATTCAAACGGACTGAATCGGACTTCCACTTGAGCGTCGTCACCTAGGAGTACCATCGGATGCATCCAAAATGATTTCTAAGCATGTGGTGCATTCGGTGCAAACCATGCACCTATCTTGCGTCAAGATTAGCAATATATCAAATGAACTGAGTCGAGCATCCACTTGAGTTTTGTCACCAAGGAGTACTATTGGGTGCGTCCAAAATGATTTTCAAGCCTACATTATGTTTAGCACAAACTGTGCACCTATCTTGCACCGACACCAACACTATCTCCAAATAGACCAAAGCGAGATTCCATATGAGCCACATCACCTTGGAGTTCCATCGGGTGCATCCAAAATGATTTCTGAGGCTATGGTACGTTGGGCACAAACTGTGCACATATCTTGCGTCAAGTTAGCACTATCTTTGAATGGACTGAATCGAGCTTCCACTTGAGCCTTGGCACCTAGGAGTACCATCGTGTGCATCCAAAACCATTTATGTGCCTGTGGTACATTCGCCGCAAACCATACACCTATCTTACACCAAGATTAGCGCTATGTCAAATGAACGGAGTCAAGCATCCACATGAGCTTCGTCACCTAGGAGTACTATCGGGTGCGTCCAAAATGATTTCTGAGCCTACGGTATGTTTAGCACAAACCGTGTGATGAGGACATCACTAGTTTCGAATTACTTGGATCAAGGGAAGGTTTGATTGCATATGGAAAGTATGGAGATTAATGAAGTTGATTGGGGACCATTTAAGCCATACTTTAGAGAAGAGGATGAGCTTGATTCGAGGACGACTCAAATGCAAGAATGGGAGGATGATGAGGACATCAGCACCATCAATACATCCACACCTACACAAGTACAAATTCGTGGTCCTATTGCTCGTCCCTGTGCATGCCATCACAATTATCTGGTAAGTTCATTCTTAAACTCTTGTCCATCACATTTAGACAATGGAGACATGTGCACTCTTGTTTTGGTTAGAAATGGTGGAGACGATCAGAAGGACATGATGAGGACATCATTGGCTCAAAGATGACCATGCCAACCACTTCTATACCAAAGGTGCAACCATTCTATATGAGGCTTATCATTGATGCATTTGATGAATTGATGCTGCACCATGATGTGTGTTCATTCTTATTTTCATAATTACTTACATGGATCAAGGGAAGGTTTGATTGCATATGGAAAGCATGGAAGGTTAATGAAGTTGATTGGGGACCAAATCCAAGTATTCCTAACGTCCTCCGCTAGGCCACCACGTTACTTTGGTTCCAAGGATAGAAAGAGTCCAAGTCCAACACGTTTTGGAAGTTAAATTCGGACTGCAAAATAGTCCCAAATTGCGACGGTCACCACGACTTCATACGGACTCCGATTGGAACGTTATAGCACTTTTTGGAAAGCTTATCAAGTCTATTTTCCAACGAATCTAGACTCATGGCTATATCTTATTCTATGCTTCCGCAATCATCATTTCAACGCCGGGACCTTTTCTGCCTTTGGTGCTGCGTCACCCTATTTTGGGCCGATGGTCCATGTATTAATTTGGGTCCATTATGGATGTGTCCTAGGTTTGGAGAACGACCCCAACACCCCCCTGGTCGTTTCCCTAGGTATTAATAAGGATTAGAGCCGCCACAAACAGATTGAGTTTTATTTTGTTGAAAGTTTAGCCATTGCTACTTCCTTGTAGACGCGTGTGTTGACTAGACCATCCGTTCTACTTGATTCAGAACCCCAACTTTGTGAGTTCAGATTGGTTTTTCATCTCCATATTTGCAATTGAGTTGCTTGTTCTACTTGTTCTTGCTTGTTCCTCTATTGCTTGCAGGAATTACCCTAGTGGTTTGGTTGATCGTGCTCCACAAGATCACGACGGCTGTTGGAGGTGGTGTGTCAGTTGCTAAGGTACAACTTGGAAGGCTGTAGTCAGGCCATGAACATCATCTCCATCCCCAAATCGAGTTTCTCACGCTTCTCATCGAAAGGTCGACCACAAACCCTTGCGGGTTCATATCAGTTGGTATCATAGCAAGGTTTATCGGTGAGAGACTTCCAATTCTTCGTTGTTTTAATTTTCCTATAGTCTAGAAAAGCCAAAAAAAATAAGTAGATTAGTTTACCCGCACTCCTATAAACCCTTTGAGCCTTTGCTAGCACTGCTTAGTTAGGGCTTGTTGAGTTTTTGGTTGCATTGGTTGTGTCGAGTTGCTGGTCTTAGTGTCTATTCCTTTAGAGTTTTGAGTTCTATTACGTTTTGGTCACCACGAGATCCACCATCACCATATACATCGTTGTTGTGTTTCTGCCACCACAGATCCATAGGATGTCCGATTTGGGAGTTTAAATACAATCTGGAAACTTGAAGTTGTCTTCTTTCCAACGGATCTGACCTTGCAGCAAAATTCGATCTGAGCACTCCACAATCATCTTAGAGATTTCCGCATCTGCGGTATTAACAAGAGTTGTTAAATCTGACTTCGAAGAGGCTGTGTGCAATAGCCTTATTGTTTGGGTTGTCATAGTACCAAATAAAACATTTAGGCCTCTGGTCCATGAATCAATTTGGGTCATCCACGCCGTCCACGCCGACACCTGCTGGTCCTATTACTCGTGCTCGTGCTCGAAAAGTTAATCATCAAGTGAGTTCCTTCTTGAGCTCTTGTCCATCCTGTTTAGATTTTGGAGACACGTGCACTCTTGTTTTAATTAGGAATCAAGGAGAAGACCGAAAGGGAAAAGGACTCGCGTAGGCTGGATTCGGACTACAGCACACCTCCAACTTACGATGGTCGCCATGGTTACATACGTAGTCAGATTGGGGTGATTCTAGACTTGTTGAAAAGCTAATAAAGTCTACTTTCATACGGATCTGACCTCGTACTCATACCTGCTCAGAAGCGGCGTCAACAGTCCAAAAATCACCGAGAGATCTATTCTGTCCAGGGTGCTGCGCCACCTTAAGTTAGCCCAATGGGCTTGTATCGTTTAGAGTCCAGTAGGGATGTGTCCTAGGGTTGGAGCACGACCCAAACTCTCTTGTGGTCGTCCTCCACACGTCATATACCCCTTAGCCGCCACTAGGAACACTTTGGTTTTGTTTAGATCAAGTTTAGCCATCGCTACTTGCTTGTAGGCGCGTGTGCTGATCCAGTCGTCCATCTCCTTGTCTTCGAAACCCCACTCATAATAAGATTCAGTGTGAAACCTTCAATTTTATCTTGCAATTTTAGTGCTTGTTTCCTCGTTCTTGCTAGTTCTTCGATTGCTTACAGGATGGGAGCCCTAGGGGCTGGTTGTCATGCTCCACACGATCGTGACGGCCTTGGGAAGTGGTGTATCGGTTGCTAAGGCGCAGTCTTGGAAGGTTGTAGTCAGGCCATGAACGTCATCTCCATCCACCAATCGAGTTATCTCACATTTCTCATCGAAAGATCGACCACAAACCCTTGCGGGTTCATATCAATTGGTATCAGAGCTGGGCCCTTGTTTAAGGGGGTGGGAATGATGAGGACATCCTCCGCTATTACCCGCTGGCAAAGACGCAACAAAAAGGGCCAAGTGGCCTAGTTGTAGTCGGGCGGCGACCGTGTGAGCCTCTGAATAATCCCACCTTGCTTAGCTTGGAAGGAGGAACCACCTTAAAAGAGAGAGCCACCCTTCCCCTATCGGACTAGTCTTTTAGGGACATTGGGCCTTTCCCCGAGTGGGTGTGCATAAGAACTGTTAGGGTCCGGGCAACCTTAATTTATTAGGCCTCGACCAACCCCACCTGGGCTGGATGTATCAATTGGTAATCAAAGCAAGGTTTATCGGTGAGACTTCCAATCCTTAACTGTTTTATTTTTCCTATAGTCCAGAAAAGCCAAAAAAAATAGTAGATTAGTTTCCTGCAATCCTATAGACCTTTGAGCCGTGGCTAGTGCTACCTAGTTAGGGTTTGTTGAATATCAGTTGCATCGGGTGTGTCGGATTGCTGGTCTTAGTTTATTCCCTTAGAGTTTTGAGTTCTTGTCACTTTCCTATCACAACACGCGCTATCATATAGTCTCTCTGTTGGCTGAATCCAAGTAGGGTTTGAAGTTTGAATCGGACAAGGAATCGGCTGTTCCTCTCTATTGGCCGAATCCAAGTAGGTTTTCAAGTTTGAGTCGGATCAAGGAATCGGTTATTCCTCGCTGTTGGCCAAGTCCGAGTAGAATTGGAAGTTCCAATCGAACGAGTAATCAGTTCACCCTGTGCTACAAATATCAAACTAACCACGCAGCAAGTATTCATATCTAAACGAGTGGCTTACTCTAGAGAGAGAGAGAAGGGTGGCTCTCTCTTTTAAGGTGGCTTCCTTCTACCAAGCTAAGCAAGGTGGGATTATTCAGAGGCTCACACGGTCGCCGCCTGACTACAACTAGGCCACTTGGCCTTTTTTTGTTGCGTCTTTGCCAGCGGGTAATAGTGGAGGATGTCCTCATCATTCCTACCCTCTTAAACAAGGGCCCAGCTCTGATACCAAATGATGCATCCGGCCCAGGTGGGGTTGGCCGAGGCCCAATAAGTTAAGGTTGCCCGGACCCCAACAGTTCTTATGAATACCCACTCGGAGAAAGGCCCAATGTCCCTAAAAGACTAGTCCGATAGGGGAAGGGTGGCTCTCTCTTTTAAGGTGGCTTCCTTCTCCCAAGCTAAGCAAGGTGAGATTATTCAGAGGCTCACACGGTCGCCGCCCGACTACAACGAGGCCACTTGGCCTTTTTTTGTTGCGTCTTTGCCAGCCGGTAATAGTGGAGGATGTCCTCATCATTTTGCAGTCCGAATTCAACTTTCAAAACGTGTTGGACTTGGACTCTTTCTGTCCTTGGAACCAAAGTGACGTGGTGGCCTTGCGGAGGACGTTAGGAATACTTGGATTTGGTCCCCAATCAACTTCATTAACCTTCCATGCTTTCCATATGCAATCAAACCTTCCCTTGATCCATGTAAGTAATTCTGAAAATGAGAATGAACACACATCCTGGTGCAGCATCAATTCATCAAATGCATCAATGATAAGCCTCATATAGAATGGTTGCACCTTTGGTATAGAAGTGGTTGGCATGGTCATCTTTGAGCCAATGATGTCCTCATCAACTGAATCAAGCTTCCACTTGAGCCTCGTCACCTAGCAGTATCATCGGGTGTGTCCAAAATGATTTCTATGCCTACAGTATGTTTAGCGCAAACCGTGCACTTATCTTGCACCGACACCAACACTGTCTTCAAATAGACTAAAAGGAGATTCCACATGACCCACGTGACCTTGGAGTTCCATCAGGTGCGTCCAAAACGATTTTTGAGGTTGTGGTACGTTCAGCACAAACTGTGCACCTATCTTGCGTCAAGATTAGCACTATCTTCGAATGGACTGAATCGAGCTTCCACTTGAGCCCCGTCACCTAGGAGTACCATCGGGTGCATCCAAAACGATTTTTGAGCCTATGGTACGTTCGGCGCAAACTGTGGACCTATCTTGCGTCAATATTAGCACTATCTCCAACTGACTTGAATCAAGCATTCACTTGAGCCTCATCACCTAGGAGTACCATCAGGTGCGTCCAAAATTATTTCTGATCCTGTGGTACCTTTGGCGCAAACTGTGCACCTATCTTGGATTATATCAAATGAACTGACTCAAGCATCCACTTGAGCTTCTGAAAGCATCTAGGCCCCGGTGTTGGTTTTGGCAATTGATGACAACGCATAGTTACCATGACTAACGTGTGTTTTGCAGAAACGTTGGTAAGTTAGGTCATGGAGATGATAACTGCTTTGGACAATATGGTATTCATGTCCCTTGATGGAAATCATTTCAGTTTTCAAAGGATCAATGACAAGATTAAGGACGGTTAGTTCCAGATGTCAAGGTGTTGAGTTACATCTAGAATAGTCGTTAGGATCTTTGTTTCTTCCTTTGACCGTACTACAAAGGGGGGCATGAGCGAGTAGCTTGACCTAGGTGAGTCTTCTATTTAGGTGTGGTGCACACTTGTCAAACTTAGCACTAGGTAGCTTGAGAAAAGCTCAAAGTTCAGTTGGAAGCAACTTGGTTCAAGTTGCATCGCGTTTAGAAGACATTTGAGCCGTTTACCTATGACCGGACGCGTCCAGTCAGTACTAACACTTCACTGCGGTTTCAACTGATCGACCGGACGCGGTCCTTAAGAGGACCGAACGCGGTGGTCAGTCTGACACGTGTTCCAGAGGGTAAACAGCGTAATCGGACGTGACTGTGAAGTGGTCGGCGCGTCCGGTCATGTTCCAGTAAGGTCTCGTGGTGACCTGACGCGTCCGGTCACCTATGATCGGACGTGGTCGTGCGTCAGGTCATTTTTCCAGTAAGCTCTTGCATTCCCTGATCGGCGCGTCCGGTCATCTCAGACCGGTGCATCCGGTCATCATAGATCGGCGTGTCCGGTCACTCAGCATAGCTTTCCGTTTTCGACCGTTACACCTGACCGACACGTCCGGTCATGTCGACAGGCGCGTCCGGTCAGTGCGCGTTTTTCTGATTCGAAAGGTAACGGTTGGATTTGTTTGAGGGGTGTATAAATACATCCCCTCCACCTCTTTTAGAGGTCTCTTGCTCATTTGTTCAGTTGAGAAACACCTTTAGAGTGCAAGGGAGTGCAAGAGCCCTAGTGAGGATAGAGATTTGCGAATCAAAGTTTGAGAATCCTCTCTAGTGACAAGAGTGTAGCAAGTGTGCATCCATCTTCTCATTAGGCTTGTTGTGGTCAAGTGAGAGCTCTAGCTTGTTACTCTTGGTGATCGCCATCACCTAGACGGTTTGGTGGTGATTGGGAGTTTGGTAATCATCGGACGAGATTGTGGGTGACCCAACTCAAGTTATGAGCGACTTTGAGTGATTTGCCGTGACGGAGTGTCGAAGAATCAACTCATAGAGAGCACTTGATCCTTGCGCAGATCAAGGGGGAGCTACACCCTTGCGCGGGTGCTCCAACGAGGACTAGTGGGAAGTGGCGACTCTCCGATACCTCGGCAAAACATCGTCGTGTTCCTAACCCTTACTGACAAGCATTTACTTTTGTGCATTACTTTCATTGCTTGTTTACTTTCCTAGAATTGCCATGCTAGTCTAGGATTGGAACTTAGGGTGCAAAACTTTTATCGGTAGAATCACAAGGAACACTAGTAGGCACTAGGGGTGAAGTTTGGCTTGTTGGATTTAATTCTTTCAATTAATTTTTAGAAAAGCCCAATTTACCCCCCCCCTCTTGGGCATCTTGATCCTTTCAATTGATATCGGAGCCGTGTTGCTCTTAATTTAGGCTTCACCGCCTAGAGCAAGATGTCTAATGGGGAAGGACCACCTCCCACTTTTGAGGGAGACGATTTTCCATATTGGAAAATTCGTATGGAGGCGTACCTTGAAGCCATAGATGTTGGGTGCCTTAGAGCCACAACCGAAGGGTTTCCTCCTATAAGGGATCCTGCTAACCCAAGTGGTGACGAGGAGAAATACGACCGGTGGAATACAAAGGCAAAAAATGCAATCTACCGGGCACTAGGCAAAGATATCTTCAATTGTGTGCGAAATACCAAAAACGCTCATGAATTGTGGGAAAATCTTTGTGCTCTCTATGAGGGAACTAAGAGTGAGCGTGAGGAACGCTATCATATTGCTTTAAAGAAAATTAATTCTTTTGAGATGCTTCCCAAAGAAAGTGCTAATGAAATGTACACTCATTTAAATGTTCTTGTAGAAGATCTCAATGCTCTTGGATTCACTAAAATGAGTCAATCGGATGTTGCAAGGAGGATCTTGAGTGTTCTTCCCATTGAGAAGTATGTACACATTATCACCGTACTTCACCAAAGTGATCTCTCCACCGTAACACCAACTCAAGTATTGGGAAAGATCAATGCACATGAGATGTACATGCACATCACTCCGGAAGAGGGCTCATCATCTTCCAAAAAGAAAGATTTGGCCTTCAAAGCTAGCCATGAAAAGAAAAAGAAGAAGGGTCAAGCCATGATAGTGTAAGAAAGCTCAAGTGAAAGTGACATTGATGATGCATCACTTGCACTCATGGTGAGGAAGACCACCAAGATGCTAAAGAAGCTCAATAAGAGTGGCATCAAATTCGATGGCAAGAAGAAGAAATTCTTCACTAGTAGCAAAAGGAAGCCAATCTCCGAAATGGATTGCTTCAATTGTGGAGAACTTGGTCATCTAGCTCATCAATGCCCAAAGCCTCCAAAAGACAAGTATAAGAACAAGTATAAGGGTAAGAAAGATGATTCAAGTGATGAAGAAGATGAGAAAAGAAAGAACAAGCCATACAAGAAGAAAGATGGCAAGAAAAGAGAGTTCTATAAGAAGAAGAAGGGAGGCAATGATATGAACCCGCAAGGGTTTGTGGTCGATCTTTTGATGAGAAACGTGAGATAACTCGATTGGTGGATGGAGATGACGTTCACGGCCCGACTACAGCCTTCCAAGCTGTGCCTTAGTAACCAATACACCACCTCCAACAGCCATCATGATCTTGTGGAGCACGATCAACCAAACCACTAGGGTAATTCCTGCAAGCAATCGAGGAACAAGCAAGAACAAGTAGAACAAGCAACTCAATTGCAAATATGGAGATGAAAACCCAATCTGAACTCACAAAGTTGGGGTTCTGAATCAAGTAGAACGGATGGTCTAGTCAACACACGCGTCTACAAGGAAGTAGCAATGGCTAAACTTTCAACAAAATAAAACCCAATCTGTTTATGGCGGCTCTAATCCTTATTAATACCTAGGGGAACGACCAGGGGGGTGTTGGGGTCATTCTTCAACCCTAGGACATGTCCTTAATGGACCTAAATTGATACATGGACCATCGGCCCAAAATTGGGTGACGTAGCACCAAAGGCAGAAAAGATCTCGGCATTGAAACGACGATTGCGGAAGCATCGGATAAGATATAGCCATGAGTCCAGATCCGTTGGAAAATAGACTTGATACGCTTTCCAAAAAGTGCTAGAACGTCCCAATCGGAGTCCGTATGAAGTCGTGGTGACCGTCGCAATTTGAGACTATTTTGCAGTCCGAATTCAACTTTCAAAACGTGTTGGACTTGGACTCTTTCTGTCCTTTGGAACCAAAGTGACGTGATGGCCTAGCGGAGGACGTTAGGAATACTTAGATTTGGTCCCCAATCAACTTCATTAACCTTCCATGTTTTCCATATGCAATCAAACCTTCCCTTGATCCATGTAAGTAATTCTGAAAATGAGAATGAACACACATCATGGTGCAGCATCAATTCATCAAATGCATCAATGATAAGCCTCATATAGAATGGTTGCACCTTTGGTATAGAAGTGGTTGGCATGGTCATATTTGAGCCAATGATGTCCTCATCATTCTCCCCTTCTTGACAGCAAACCGTCATCGGTTTGATCTTTGTTGGAGTATGTGTTGTAGGTAAAAGTGAACCATGCTCCCCTTCTTGATATTTATCCTGTTGCATATGGGGAAAACTAGGAAAACTTTGCAAGACATCATTAGTGTTGGTTCAGCCCTCAATTTGATCATGGTATTGTGGCCCAAAAGGATATTTCAGATTAGAGCAAATATAAACTTTATGCACCAAATATTCTCCTTTGCTGTTATATTTGCCAATTGCATAAAGCGAACAATGATTAAAACTCAGCAAACTAGAATCAAATTTAAGTTTCTCTTTTAGACAATTTAGATTACACAGAATATCAAATTCAATATAACCCAAAGTATTTAAAGAGGATAGTAAATCCAGTTCATCTTGTGCACATGTAATAGAATGAAAAAGCTTATCTTCAGCACATTTGTATGGTTCCAAACCAAAAGTATCACACTTATTCGCTACTTGTGGCATAGGAGTAAAAGAATCACCAGCACACAACTCCTCTTCATCACAAGGAACAGCGAGTAATTCATTTTGTGACAAAGGATAATCAGTAGTGGGTTCCACTATTTGTTGCTCTTCATTAGCATGCAGAGTGGACAAATTTTGGACATTATGGGTCACATCATTCTGGCAAGTATTCACAGATAATAGAATCTCTTTTTCAGCATTGAGAGCCAGACAAAACAATTGACCAATATGGCAATATGATTTGCTAATTAACAAGGTTCGAATTTCAGAATTGAGCCCTCTCATGAATCTACTCATAACATCTTCCATGCATTCATCCAATCCACCAAACATGATACAAATCTTAAAATTATGGTAGTATTGTTTCACAGTCTTACTACCCTGGTTCAAGTTGTCTAATTTTGCAAGCAAATAATCAACATAATATGCAGGAACGAATGCATCTCTAAAAAGAAATTTGAAGTCTTTCCAAGATTCTAGAACTTTGTTGTGCCTACAAATGTGTTTCCATTCTAGCAAAGCATTTTCAATCAAAATATTAGAGGCAATACAAATCTTTTGTTTCTCGGACAGGTCATGCTCATCAAATTCATTGTCTACTTTTAACTCCCAATCAATGTAAGCTTGAGGATCAAACTTACCATCATATAACGGCAAGTGTTGAATGACATCCTAAATATGAGGGTCTAGTTTCAACAGCTCAAAAATCTCCATATCACCTGCCATGATTAGTAGAAAACAAGAAACATAAAAATAATATGTATCCTCCTATCAACTACTAGGATGTGTCGGTTGTAACTCTCTCAAACTCAACTTGTTAAAACAAGCCCTTACAAGTTCTTACCAAGCCAAACAGGAGGTGATGGCAACCAACAAGTCTACAACCGTGGAGTGAAGTGTATCGGTGCCGTAGCAACAAAACAAATTGTCAAGCTGTAGTCAAATATGTGGAGCTGTAGGTGGGCTAAAGCAAGGAAGTACTAGAACCACGTTAGTTGCAAGCAAATTGAACAAACGCTCAACGACGTTATTGTGCTGGTCCTAGGCTAGTACGTGCTAGAGACACGAGCCTGGACACAAACGAAGTCACTGAGCTGCAGCAAAGAAGGATCACAAGGACAGGAATAACAACAAAAGAAAAACCCTTCTCTTCTTCTTTCTCTTTCTTTTCTTTCTTTCTTTCTATCTTTCTTTTCTTTCTTTCTTCTGTCTTTTTTTCTATTTTTTTTCAACTAGCACAAAACTGAAATTTTGCAACAAGAATTAACAAGCTACTTACAACAATTAAATGTTTCCTTGGGAAGGGTGATTCAGTAGCAAAGTCAAACAAGTGGCTGTTTTGCAAAACCAGCAGACACACAAATCTCCAGGGCAATTGCAAAGCGCTCAAATTGAATTTGGGACCAAGCTCTAATCAGTTGGAAAGAGGACAAGTTAAGGTTTCCAGATTGTATTTTAACTCCCTATTTAGACTCCTGACAAAGGAAATATGGTGCTTTTCTTTTCAGGATAAAACAGGACTCCAAATCAAATTCTATCTTGATCTTGTTGGATTTCCTTTTTGTAGATGGAAATATGGACGTGGATGAAACCTCCAAGGGCGTGGCTAGGATAATGGTGGTAAACAAAACAAAGGAATTTGGAAATCCACTCAGATTCGTTGAGAGAAACAAATAAACTCAAACCTGCGATGGTGATAGAAACGTGACTAGAACTCGAAACTCTAAACGACTAGATGCTAAAACCAGCAACTTGACACGACGATGCAACCGTTAATTCAATAAGCCCTAACTAAGCAGTAATAGTATTAAGCTCAAAGGGTTTTTGGGATTATGGAGAACTAATCTACTAATTTTGTTTTGGCTTTTTCTGGACTATAGGAGATTAAAAAAACAGCAAAGAACTAGAAGTCTCTCACCGATCAACCTTGCTCTGATACCAACTGATATGAACCCGCAAGGGTTTGTGGTCGATCTTTTGATGAGAAACGTGAGATAACTCGATTGGTGGATGGAGATGATGTTCACGGCCCGACTACACCCTTCCAAGCTGTGCCTTAGCAACCGATACACCACCTCCAACAGCCGTCATGATCTTGTGGAGCACGATCAACCAAACCACTAGGGTAATTCCTGCAAGCAATCGAGGAACAAGCAAGAACAAGTAGAACAAGCAACTCAATTGCAAATATGGAGATGAAAACCCAATCTGAACTCACAAAGTTGGGGTTCTGAATCAAGTAGAACGGATGGTCTAGTCAACACACGCGTCTACAAGGAAGTAGCAATGGCTAAACTTTCAACAAAACAAAACCCAATCTGTTTGTGGTGGCTCTAATCCTTATTAATACCTAGGGGAACGACCAGGGGGTGTTGGGGTCATTCTTCAACCCTAGGACATGTCCTTAATGGACCTAAATTGATACATGGACCATCGGCCCAAAATTGGATGACGCAGCACCAAAGGCAGAAAAGGTCTCGGCGTTGAAACGACGATTGCGGAAGCATCGGATAAGATATAGCCATGAGTCCAGATCCATTGGAAAATAGACTTGATACGCTTTCCAAAAAGTGCTAGAACGTCCCAATCGGAGTCCGTATGAAGTTGTGGTGACCGTCGCAATTTGAGACTATTTTGCAGTCCGAATTCAACTTTCAAAACGTGTTGGACTTGGACTCTTTCTGTCCTTTGGAACCAAAGTGACATGGTGGCCTAGCGGAGGATGTTAGGAATACTTGGATTTGGTCCCCAATCAACTTCATTAACCTTCCATGTTTTCCATATGCAATCAAACCTTCCCTTGATCCATGTAAGTAATTCTGAAAATGAGAATGAACACACATCATGGTGCAGCATCAATTCATCAAATGCATCAATGATAAGCCTCATATAGAATGGTTGCACCTTTGGTATAGAAGTGGTTGGCATGGTCATATTTGAGCCAATGATGTCCTCATCAGGCAAGGCTTATATTGTTGGTGATTGGCTCACCGACATTGAATCATCGTGTGAGTCCTCCGGCGATGAAAGTGATGATGAAAAAGAGAAGATCGCCGCACTTGTGGTTGGGCCATCATCATCGTCATCAACGTCTTCATCACCACCTTCACCGCCATCCTCACCATCATCATCCACTTCCCACCTATGTCTCATGGCTAAAGGTGATCGAAAGGTACAAAATAGTGATAGTGATGATGATGATAGTGATAGTGATGATGAATATGACGCACCTTCTTATGATGAACTAGTAAAATTGTTAAACAAATATTCTAAAATCATAAGGAGGACTAGAAATGAAAATGATGAGCTTCAACATAAAAATGAAACACTCTCATCTAAGCTTGAAAGTGCACATAAGACTAGGGATGAGCTCATAGATCAAAATGAAACTATGTCTTCTTCTCTCAAAGGGCTCAAAACTTCTAACAAGGAGCTTAGAGATAAACATGATAAAATTGAGAAGAAGCATGGTGAACTCATCACTAGACTAAACTTGTTAAAAGATAAATATACCGCATTGAAAATTAATTATGATACTCTTATTGTTGCTAATGAGCTTGCCCTTGAGACACATGATGCTACTAACCAAGTTGTTAAGATTGATATAGCTACATCATGTGATGATTTGATTGTTGAGAACTTTGAGCAAGGCTCTAGCAGCAAAGGCAAGAGTGTGGTTGAGGTCAATGACTATGATGAGTATGTCAAGCTCAAGAGTGAGAATGAGATGCTTAAAGATGAGAACAAGATGTTGATGGCTCTTGAAAAGCAAGCTTCAAATGAGTTACTTATTGAAGAAAACAAGAAGCTCAAGCAAGAGAAAGAGCATCTCAAGACCGGCCTAAGCAAGTTCACAAGAGGCCAACATTTGCAAAGTGAGCTACTCATGAACACCGTCATGAAGATGGAGAGGAGTGGCATTGGCTACTTGGAAAATCAAGAGAAGAAGGTCAAGGCCAAACAACAACAAAGCAAGACAAAGCCCAAGCCAAAGAGATGTGTTGAGTGTGGACAAGAATGCCATTTTGCTCATGAGTGCATAACTCCACCACCACAACCCTTGCCCAAGCATGCTAGACCCTTTGCTTTCAATGCTCATTACATGCTTAGAAAGGACTCAAGTGGAAAGATGAAAGTCATGTTCTTGGGTCCCCCTAACAAGAATAGGCCAAAGAAAATTTGGGTTGCCAAGTCACTAGTTGAGAAAGTTAAGGGCCCCTCTCAAGTTTGGGTCCCTAAACAAAAGGCTTGATCTCTTGTGTGTAGGTGAACTACAAGACCGGTGGATCTCATTGGATGATTGATAGTGGTTGCACACAACATATGACCGGTGATCCTCGTATGTTCACCTCACTTGAAGAGGACGGGGTATGTCAAGACAAGGTCACATTTGGGGACAATTCAAAGAGCAAAGTCAAGGGTATAGGCAAGGTTACAATATCAAATGATCACTCCCTCTCAAATGTGCTCTATGTTGCTTCATTGAGTTTCAACTTACTATCCGTTGGGCAACTTTGTGATCTTGGCTACCAATGCTTGTTTAGTCCAAATGAAGTGGTTGTTACAAAGATAGATGACAAACAAGTGATTTTCAAGGGTTTTAGATACAACAATCTCTATCTAGTTGACTTCACCGCCAAAGATACAAACTTGATGACATGTTTGTTCACCAAGACTACACTTCGATGGCTTTGGCATAGGAGGCTTGCTCATGTTGGAATGAACACTCTCAACAAGCTATTGAAGAAAGAATTAGTGAGAGGTTTAAAGGATGTAAAGTTTGAAAAGGACAAACCTTGTAGTGCATGTCAAGCCGGCAAACAAGTTGCAAATACTCATCCAACCAAAGCCTACATGTCAACATCAAGAGTACTAGAACTTCTACACATGGATTTGTTTGGTCCTACAACTTACAAGAGTTTGGGTGGAAATCTCTATTGCCTAGTAATTGTGGATGATTACTCAAGATATACTTGGACTTTCTTTCTTCATGACAAATCCGAAGTGGCAAATTGCTTCAAGAAGTTTGCAAAGAGGGCTCAAAATGAATTTGAAGTCAAGATAAAGAAAATTAGAAGTGATAATGGCAAAGAGTTTGACAACACCAACATTGAAGCCTATTGTGATGAAATTGGAATCAAGCATGAAGTTTCATCAACCTACACTCCTCAACAAAATGGTGTAGTTGAGAGAAAGAACCGGACCTTGATCACTCTTGCAAGAACAATGCTAGATGAGTACAATACACCGAAGAAATTGTGGGCCGAGGCAATCAACACCGCATGCTATGCTTCAAATCGCCTCTTCCTACAAAAGTTCCTTTGCAAGACCCCTTATGAGTTGCTAAATGGGAAGAAGCCGGACGTCTCATTCTTCCGGGTGTTTGGTTGCAAATGCTATATCTACAAGAAGCGTCAGCACCTAGGGAAGTTCCAAAGACGTTGTGATATTGGTTTTCTTGTTGGCTACTCATCAAAGTCCAAAGCATATAGAGTATTTAACCATGCCACCGGTTTGGTTGAAGAAACATATGATGTGGAATTTGATAAATCTAATGGCTCCCAAGGAGCAATTGAGAATTGTGATGATGTAGGTGATGAACCATTGAGAGAAGCCATGAAGAACATACCGGTGGGAGACATCAAGCCTAAAGATGATGAAGACGATGTACAAATTGTCAATCCACCATCTTCATTATATGTGCCTCACGATGATGACAAGAATGAGAGAGTTAAAAATGAAGACACCCATGTTTCTCATCATCAAGCCGAGGCACAAGCACAAGATGTTGATGCTCCCCATCCTACTCCTCAAATGGTTGATTGAAGAAACTCACCTCTACTTCAAGCACATCCACAAGATCTCATCATAGGGAGTCCTACAAAGGGTGTAATGACTCGATCTCAAAAGTTTAATTCTTTTGTTGAACATCACTCTTTTGTCTCTTGTCTTGAACCTAAGAATGTAGAAGAAGCTCTTTAAGATCCGGATTGGGTGAATGTCATGCATGAAGAATTGAACAACTTCGCCCGCAATCAAGTATGGACACTTGAAGAGTATCCAAAAGGTGCAAGAGTCATTGGAACCAAGTGGGTGTTCCGCAACAAGCAAGATGATCAAGAGGTAGTAGTAAGAAACAAGGCAAGACTAGTAGCAAAAGGGTTCTCTCAAGTTGAAGGTCTTGACTTTGGAGAGACTTTTGCACCCGTTGCAAGACTTGAAGCCATTCATATCCTTCTTGCATATGCATCACATCATGATATGAAACTATATCAAATGGATGTGAAAAGTGCATTCTTAAATGGTTTCATAAATGAACTAGTCTATGTTGAAAAACCTCCTGGGTTTGAAGACCCTAGATATCCTAATCATGTTTATAGGTTGTCCAAGGCGCTATATGGGCTCAAGCAAGCCCCTAGAGCGTGGTATGAGTGTCTCCGGGACTTACTCATTGAGAAGGGCTTCACTATTGGGAAAGTTGACACCACACTATTCACCAAGAAGTTTAATGAAGAGATCTTCATTTGTCAAGGCTATGTTGATGATATTATCTTCGGGTCAACAAATGAAGATTATTGCAAGGAATTTGGTGAATTGATGTCAAAAGAGTTCGAGATGTCAATGATTGGTGAGCTAACATTCTTCCTTGGGTTTCAAGTCAAGCAAATGAGAGAAGGGATTTTTATCTCTCAAGAAAAGTATACCAACGATCTTCTCAAAAGCTTCAAGATGGAAGAATGCAAGCCAATCAAGACCCCAATGCCAACTAATTGACATCTCGACCTAGATGAGGGAGGTAAACCAATCGATCAAACTCTTTACCGCTCTATGATTGGTAGCTTGTTGTACCTTATCGCATCTAGGCCCGACATCATGTTTAGTGTGTGCATGTGTGCCCGCTTTCAAGCGTGCCCTAAAGAACCTCACCTAAGTGCCGTAAAAAGAATTCTAAGATACCTTAAGTATACCCCAAGCATTAGACTTTGGTACCCCAAAGGAGCTAGATTCCAACTAGTTTGCTACTTCGATTCGGATTATGCCGGTTGCAAAATTGATAGAAAAAGCACATCCGGAGGATGCCATTTGCTTGGGAGATCCTTAGTATCTTGGTCATCTAAAAAGCAAAATAGTGTGGCTTTGTCCACCGCCGAGGCGGAATACATTGCCGCGGGGGCTTGTTGTGCACAAATCTTATACATGAAACAAACCCTCCTAGACTATGGAGTTGTTCTTGAAAAGGTGCCGCTTTTATGTGACAACGAAAGTGCAGTTAAAATTGCTAATAATCTGGTACAACACTCTCGCACCAAGCACATTGATATCCGCCACCACTTTCTAAGAGATCACGTTTCTAAAAATGATATATCACTAGAAGGTGTAAGAAGTCAAAATCAACTAGCGGATATCTTCACTAAACCTTTAGATGAGGCTACCTTTTGTAGATTGAGAAGTGAACTAAATGTGCTTGATTCTAGTAACTTTAAAAGATGAGCTTGTGTTGTCCCTTGCGTTGCATTGTACTTTATGCCATATTTATTTTCCCGCAAATGCATCTAGGACTTGTCTAACACGGTTACGTTAACCCTCCTTTGGAGGAGTGAAAAATCCTAACCATGGATCAAACTCGACAAGCAACCTAGCCTTCCTCTCTCGTTTTGCATTACATATGCATGGTTGTTGCTTTATCGTTTCTTTTTGGTTTAGCTTTGAGTAACCTCTGTGTTCGTCCATGAATAGAGAAAGCATTTGAAGCTCCCAAGGGTTCATAAACTCTATTGCATGGCCATACGTTGCTCCTCAGGTGTTTATTGAATACTTTCTTAAAAATAATACTAGCCTAAGGCAAAATATTTTGAAAACTTTGAGAGTTTGAGTAAGGTCACTCACATCAGGTTCCAATTGGTGTTTGTTTGAGTCTCTTTGAATTGGAACTTGATTGGGAGAAGTCATGTCGAGAAACGGGTTGAAAAAGAGCTTTTTACAGCGATCGGACGCTGGACCGGACGCTACATCGGACGCGGTTCAGGTTCACCACCACGTCCGGTCTTGGCATCCACCAGCACGTCCGGTCATTCCCGAAGTTTTCCTTCGAAACCTCTAACCGGACGCTGCATCGGACGCGCCCCTGTCGACCACCACGTCCGGTCCCGGTAACCACCACCGTGTCCGGTTATCCGTTCCATTTTTTGGGCTATGTTAGACCGGATGCTGTCAGCGTCCGATCGTGGATAATCGGACGCACCCGGTCATTCTAGGAGCTTACTAGAATGTGACCGGACGCTGCCTCCACCACGTCTAGTCATTCGACCACCGCGTCCGGTCATCACGCAAAAAGCAGATCTCACCCTTTTAACCGTACGATTGGATCTCGTCTCGGCCTCACTTTTTCCTCCGCCGCTTTCCATCTCGCCGTCTTACCGTGTCTCCACCGCCGCGCCTTTGCCAAGCCCGCAGACCTCGCCTGCGCCCATGTCCGCACCTCTACTGCCACACCCGCGCCTGTGCCACTGCTGCCGCAGCACCGAGCAGCACCACCGCCGCCGCGCCCACGCTCGTGTTCGCCACTACGCCCGCGCTCGCGTGCTCCTCGTGGGAGCTGCGCCGCTGCAGCCGCGTCACCGGAGACCCCCCCCCTCGGTGCCCTAGTTTCTCCTCGGAGATTTTTTTGCCGCGCACGCTCTTCTTCGAAGTCCTCGCGAGGTTCACCGAAAAACCCTAACCCTAGATCGCGAGATTTACCAAAAACCCTAACCCTAGATTATCTCCGTCTTTGCGATCGTCTCCGTCTCCGCAAGGTGACGTCCTCTCCTTGGATTAGGGTTTACCATCGATTTTCCAGTGAATTACTAATTCAATTATCGATTGATCGTCGATTGTATTCTAGGGTTTCGGTCGCCATCTACGGGTAACCCTAATATGTTGAGATCGTCTTCCGGTCATCGGATCATCGCTCGTCGAGGTAGCTATCGCGGTCATCTCACATCTTACCTCATCTGCTTGCTCTTACTAGGTTCTCGCTTACTTTTAGATATATATGTTGCTTATAGTAGATCCATCTATTCTATTGTTTTAGTTTGTCCTATCAGTGCTGAGCGGTTCAGGTGATCAGTTGTGAATCCGAGGCCAAGCCTGCGGATACGGATTGAGGCCAAGCCTCACAAGGTTCAGTACATCATCTTCCTTTTTAGTTTGTGTCAGTACATCCTCTTGTCAGTATGGTTCGATGCAAAAATGCTAGTGGGCACCTAGTGACGGGGATGACAGCCCCCCCAGGAGGACTGAGGTAGCTCGCGGGAAGCGAGTTAAGATTGCTGCCAAGAAAAGGAAGAGAACTCTTACAGAGGCAGAGATAGCTCAGACAGTGGCAGATGCAGCAGATGCAGCAGAGAGGGGTGGCAGGAGCAGTGGTATTCGCATTGGCGAGAGTCGCTTTCATCTTAAAGGTCGACAACTTGGTACAGAGGCCACAGAGGAGACAGTAGAGGCTCTAGAGGAGACAGTGGATGCCCCTACAGAGCAGCCTACAGAGGATCCATAGGAGACTGAGGAGCAGACAGTACAGACTCCACAGCGTCGTCGCTCAGGACGTACGCGAGCTCAGGTCACTCCCAGGCCAGAGGGACAGCGTCGTGGAGGTCGTCCATCTCCCAGGGCTAGAGGTCACCCCCCTAGTTGAGCACTTTGACCTCAGGGGTGCTACAGCCAGACAGGTCTAGACCCTTAGGTTTGTTGAGGTCACTCGGTGGTTCCCACCCCAGCGGGATCCCTGGGCGTCAGAGGGCTTCTACACACCTCTGCACGAGGATTTCTATAGAGCCTATGTCGACAGTGGAATAGCTTTTAGACCACAGAGAGTCTGTTGACTAGAATGAGAGAGTTTCACATCCCGCAGTGGAATCAACGATTTGGTCAATGCATGGCAAAGGGAAGGGAACTTTTGGACATGCTTTATTTAAACCGGTATAGTCTACGCACATCCTCCATTTCCCACTCTTTTTCCTAACTAATACAGGGTTAGCTAGCCACTCGGGATGATGAACCTCCTTGATGAACCCGGCCTCCAACAGTTTGTGTATCTCCTCGCCGATGACCCTGCGCTTCTCCTCATTGAAGCGACGCAGGCGTTGCTTCACCGGTTTGGATCCGGCCCGGATCTCCAAGGCGTGCTCAGTGACTTCCCTGGGTATGCCTGACATATCCGAGGGACTCCACGCAAAGATGTCAACATTTGCGCGGAGAAAGTCGACGAGCACTGCTTCCTATTTAGGATCAAGGGTGGCACTGACATTCAGTGCCTTTCCCTTGGGATCAGCAGGGTCGAGGGGTACGAGTTTGACATCTTCGGCGGGCTCGAAGCTACCAGCATGGCGTGTTGGGTCGGGAATCGTATTGGCGAGACCGTCGAGGTCTACAGCCAAGATTGCCGACTCAAAAACGGCCTCGCCGTGCTCGACGCACTCGACGTCGCACTCGTAGGAATGTTCATATGAGGGCCCTACAGTGATGACACCGTTTGGGCCTGGCATCTTGAGCTTGAGGTAGGTGTAGTTCGGGATTGCCATGAACCTGGCGTAGCATGGGCGCCCCAGGATAGCGTGGTACGTTCCATGGAATCCGACCACTTCGAAAGTGAGAGTTTCCTTTCGGAAGTTGGCTGGTGTGCCAAAACAACACGCAGATCGACCCACCCGAGGGGTTCCGCCCGTTTCCCTGGCACGACTCCGTGGAAGCCCCCGACGCTAGGTTGGAGGCGCGCTCTCTCGACCCCCAGGAGGTCGAGGGTATGGGAGTAGATGATGTTGAGGCTGCTTCTGATGTCCACGAGCACCTTAGTGAGGCGTGTGTTGGCGATGACGGGGTCAACAACGAGCGGATAGACCCCTGGGTTAGGGACGTAGTCTGGGTGGTCGTCACGGTCAAAAGTGATGGCCACCACGGACCAATCAAGGAAGCGAGGGACTGTGGTTTGTACGGAGAAAACCTCGTGCCGTTCTCGCTTGCGCTGGCGCGCAGAGAGGCAGGTCAAGGGCCCTCCGTAGATCATGAAGCAGTCACGAATCTCGGGAAATTCCCCGTCCTTGTCGTCACCCTTAGGGTCCTCCTCCTTGTCGTCCTTCTTGACGCCGGCACCCCCGAAGTACCTGCGTAGCATGTGACAATCCTCGAGGTTATGGTTAGTGAGTCCCTTGTGGTAGGGACACGGTTCTTTGAGAATTTGTCGAAGACGCCCCCGCCGGGGGGGCCTCGAGGTTTCTTGTGCTCAGTAGCAGCGACGAGCTCGTCGGCCGGGGCCTCGAGCTTGCCCTGCTGGACTTTCTTCTTCTTGCGGTTGTTTCTCTTGGGGCCTCGGGTGGAACTCGCGGGATCGTCGACCTTCTGCTCCCCCCTTTCCGAGTCGCCACCAAAGATTGCACCAACCACCTCCTCGTCGGCGGCGAAGTTGGTGACGATGTCCATCAACCCGTTGGCAGTGAGTGGGGTGTTACGGCCCAATTCTCGGACCAACTCCTTACAGGTGGTGCCGAAGAGGAAGGCCATAATTACGTCAGAGTCGGTGATGTTGGGGAGCTCGGTACGCTGCCGGGAGAAGCATCGAATGTAGTCCCGGAGGGATTCATCTGGTTTCTGCTTGCAGCTCTGGAGGTCCCATGAGTTGCCGGGGCGCATGTAGGTCCCCTTGAAATTTCCCTCGAACACCCTCACGAGGTCGTCCCAGTCGTGGATCTGTCGAGGTGGGAGATCCTCGAGCCAGACTCGGGCGGTGTCGGAGAGGAACAGGGGGAGTTGCCGAATGATGACCCAGTCGTCGGTGGCCCCGCCCAACTGACACGCCAAGCGGAAATTGGCGAGCCAAAGTTCGGGTTTGGTTTCGCCGTTGTGCTTGGTGAGAGTCGTGGGGGGAGGAACCGAGCCGGGGGCACTGTCTCACGGATAGCCATACTGAAGACCCGAGGACTCAGGGGCTCGGGTGAAGGGCTACGATCTTCCGAGCTGTCGTAGCGTCCGCCCTTGTGGACGTGGTAGCCTCGAGCCACACCGTCACCGTGCTTGCGCGTGCGGCGCTCAACGATGTTGCCATGGGTGTCTCGAGGCTCACGGTCGTTGGTGGTGGGCTCAGGGGCCGGAGCTACCTGGTTTCGCCGGGCAGGCTCGGGGTGAACCGAGGCTTCTCTCTCCTATCGGGAAGGCTCGAGGATCCACTCCGAGGCTGCCTCGCGTCGCCTTGAGGCAGAGCTCTCGGTCTGCTGCATGGCGGCGGTCTCGAGGAGTTCTTGGATTTCATCTCGAGCTCGACGGGCGTCGGGGTTTGACGGCTCGGGCATGTTGCGGAGGAGCATGGTGGCGGCGACGACGTTCTGGCTGGCTTGAGCGAAAACCAGGGGGTCAACCACCAGGTCCTCGTCGATGCGACGGTTGACGTCGTGAGCTCTCTCGCGAGCTCTCCCGCCAAGTGCGTGTTCCGCATGCTCACGCTCGAGGGTTTGTTATAGTAGATCCAGGTTTTCCCGTTCCTCGTCAAGCCTGTCCTGCAACTCGCGAATCTATTCGAGCTACACTCCTTGATCCGCAAGGAACTAAGGCTCGTCTCGCTCAGTAGGAAGCTCGACATGAGGTGGTGTGTGCCTTCCTTCGACTGGCTCTTCGTCCTCTGATTCCGAAGTGCTTTCAACGTCGATGTTGAAGCACTCGCGGGTCGGATCATAGGTGTCATCAGCCGAGTCAGAGTCAGGAGCGCCAAAGTAGTAATATGACGGGGGAATGTGTGGCCGTTGCCAATCGTCACTGAGGTGGCAACATAGAGAAGCAGTCACATGGGGCTCTGTTTCCGGTGTCTCCGTAGAGTCCCGATAATCAGAAGCCGGTGTGGATGCAACAAGGTCTAGAGTGGAGCGTAGATGGTGCCCGGGGAGTTCCTCATAAGCACTCATGCGAGTGCTCATGGAGGATGCGTACACCCGGGCAGCCGAGTCTAGCCCAAACAGGAATGGTGATGGAGATGTTGCTGCTCGTGCTGAAATGGATGCTCCGGACAGTGGTGTCTCACTGGACGGAGGAGCGGTGGGATTCTCCGTCGGCATGTCACCCTCAGCCAAGCTCGTCCTTCCCAAACCTTCCAAAAGGAGATCTAGGCTGGCGCCTGGCTGAGGGGTGCCGGACCGGGGAACCCCATCGCCCTCCGCGAGGTGAAGACGGTGGTTGTACCGGGCTCGTCGTCGTCGGGCGGCCCGCGTCCGCCTAGAGCGACGGTGCTGATGGATTGCTCCCCCAGGCTGGGAGAGCTCGTAGTCCTCGTCGGTTGGGTGCCTGGGTGGAAGTAGGATCATGTCGTAGCCAGAGCCGAGCGACATGAACTCCAAACTCCCGAACCAGATCACCATGGCCAACGGAATAGGGCATTCGGGGTCAGCCATCCAGGAAAAAAGGCGAGAAAGCGACGTTTGCACGCAGCGATCCCCTACCTGGCGCGCCAACTGTTAGTGTTCGGACCTGAGGGGGTCCTAAACCAATGAGTAAATGCTGCGTGTCTCTTTCCTGGATGGTGATGCAAGGAGAACACACGGGGGTTTATCCTGGTTCAGGCAAAAGAAGGCCCTACATCCAGCGGGGGGGGAGAAGTTTGTATTTCCTTGCACCGAGGTGCTCGTGTAGGGGTTACAAGCATGTGAGAGAGGGTGTCGAGCCCAAGTCTCAAAGAGAAAAAAGAGGAAAAAGGTGGTTGCTTGAGATGTCGATCTCTTGTTTGTTGTTGTCCGGTCGGGTGGTTTGTTGGTTGGTTTGTTCGTCACCTTGGTTGTCCGTCACCTTGGTTGCTCGTCGCCTCCCCCTTGTGTGTTCATACAAAGGATCTTTTGCCTCTTTCATTAGATGAAAAAGCACACGAGTTGTATAAATACAACTCAAATCCGCGCTAGTCTAGATAACAGTCGGCAAATCTTCATATTGACGACACATCCAAGCAAAAAATGGATCAAATTCTCCAAACCCCCAACAAGGATCTTCTGGCTTCGCACCAAATTGGTCATAGCAATTTTTGCAAAGCTCCCACAAGCAATTACACTTATTATGAAAATTTTGATCCTTTTCAGAAGATTTCTTATCAACATAATTTTTCTCCCTCACAATTTTCTCAAGTTCTTTTTTCAAATTATCATAATCCTCAATCTTCGCTTCAAGCTTGGCTCCAACATAAATACACCTGGACTCCATATTATGAAGAGCTTCAATTGCCTCTATCATTTCTTTCTCTTTAGCAGCAAGTTGAGATTTCAAAGATTTAATCTCTTCAACAAGACTTTTCTCATGAAGTGCTGCATTCTTGGCATCATCTTCAATCGATTTACGCAAGCTCCTTTGCAAAAGAGCATTCTACAAAAACAAAAAAATCATACATGAAGTCAAATATATCACAAATCAACATAAAATTTTAACTAAATTTAAATCAAAAAAATCAAACCTTATAAATCATAGAAACACTAGCGTCTGCCAACTCAAGCGAAGATTTACCAACAAGTTCGGCCTCCACATCAGGAACTACGAAGGCATCATCAATGCACTTTAACAACTTTAATTCTGGCGTCTTCGGCATAATACAAAGTTTATCCAAACCAATCCCAATAAATTTGAAAGTGTCTAAATTCACACCTTTAGCCTGGCAGTATTCCATACAGTGTTTATAAGCAACAAGATCCACTCCATCAGGAACAGTTTCTAAAATTTCAGCTAGGGTAGAAGGTTCCTGGGCAACTTCCTTCATCTTCCCAACATCCACAGTCGTCTCTCTATGAGACGAAGAGTCTGGAAAAAATTCCTCTACACGAAATCAAACCACAAGTAAGTTGAATATCCAAAGTTAAAAGACAAATACAAAAAGTATATATACATATATATATATACAATAATTACCTGTAGTAACTCCCTTTTCAAGATGACATGCAACTTTCTCACCAGTATTTACATCAATTATGGATTCAGAAAGACGAGAAGCTCGAGCATTTTCGGCTTCTTCATCAAAAACATCACCATCAGATTCATCAAAATCAAAAGTAATAGTAGTGGTACCCTTAGCCTTGAGAACCCTAACTTTTGGAGCTCCAGTCTCCATAGGTCCACTTCCCAAAAAAATATTTTCTTCTACCACAACCTTGGGGAGTGACACAGCTCCTACAATCCCTGAGGGTGTTTCAGTCGCAAACCTTTGAGAAGATGGCCCAACAGTCTCCTGCGAAGTCAAAATAGCAATCTCACCTTCTTCTTGTGAATCTACAACAACATCTTCAGCAGCGGCAGCACCAACAGGAACTTGAACGCCAACAATAGGAGAAGACAAAATATCTTCGCCAACATTAATTTGAGACAAAGACAAAATAGCTTCGCCCAAATTAACATTAGAATGAACATTGGCCTCCAAATTATGGAAACAATCACCAAGTGGAGTCAACATTAACGGAGTCAACCCACTAGAATTAAAAACTAAACTAATCATTCTCACCTCTTCATCACGAGCTAACTAGCTAAGAGTCTCTGGACCCATTTCTTCACCATCTCCTCTGAGTTTTTCAAAACCAGAAGACGTAGCAACCTTCTTCTTCTTGGTAATTTTCTTGCTAAGTTGACCACCAGCTCTTTTCTTCTTCGTCACATTTTCTATACTCGGTTTTAATGTACGAGTATAAGCAGGTAGAGGTCTTTCACCATACTTAATCTGTGTAATATCAAAAACTCTGTTTAACCATTTATAATCTTTTCCTAAGATCTTGTCCATCAAATCTTTCTCTTTCTTCAAGAATTTACCAAGAATTTCAACTGCTTTAGTTTCCATAGCAGACACAAATTGTGCATCTTCAGAATATTTCTTCGGGCGAAATGACTTGTTATCTGGAAAAATATAACTTTTCCCTCTCACCGTTTTTTCATGAAAACGAATAAAACTCTAACCTTTCTTTAACGGCCAGATCCGAGTTGCAATGTATTCTTCGCAGAAATCACGAGCACTTTGCATACTAGCAGTAATTTTGTAAACTTTCTCACAAGTTCTTGAACTCTTCGAGCTGGGAAACTTCGGTTTACAAACAAAGGCATTCTTACTCATCTTCGCAGCCAAGGGATATCTTTTCACAATTCTTCTAGAGTCATCCCTTTCTTTGACAAGAGGAACTATATGATAAAACCAATAACGATACCAATTTTCAGCCCACTTATTCTTTGAAGCTGGATAAATCTATTTGACACCTCGAGCAAGCTTGAAACTGTAACAACCAAAATACTTGATAATACTTCTGCCATCAACATTCTTGTTCCTGAATTGTGTATGCATTTCATGAAGAGAGCAAAAAGCACCAATATTCAAGTTCCCTCTCTGAGACTTCACTGCCCAAATAAAAAGTGCAATCTTTGCTATTCCATTTGGAGTTAGATGATGAATTTCAATATTATATGCCTTCAGAATTTCTTTAATGAAATCTTGACATGGCATACGAAGACCAGCTGCAAACTGATCTCGAAAAACAACACACTCATGAGGTTTAGGCTTAGGAATCATTTCATCATCAGAGGGCAACCTAGCATCAGCTTTCTCTAGCATCCTATTTTTAACCAACCAATCCAACTCAGCTTCATCCATCAAAGTCTTACCAAAATTCAAAGATTTTGTGTCGTCACCAATCAATTCAGACTCTAATGTAGAAACATCAGACAAATCTTCTCCAGAATTAGATTGATTAGATTCCAATGGAGAATTTTCAGAGGCAATTTTCTCTAGATCAGACATCTACCACAAAATAATAATAATATATAAAATAAATGATAACAATAGATAGAAATTCAAATAGCAAGAAATCAAAAATAGTAAAAACATTTACCTTCAAAATAACCTTCACAAAAGCAGATCACTTCGCAACAAAATTGACTTCACAGCAAAAATCAACTTCGCGTCAAAGAATCAAACAACAGCACCTCCCCGTCTTCGATAAAACAGAAAAAACAGGAGGAGTCACCGTAGTATATATAGGTGGCTTCGAGTCAAACGAAATGGCTTTGGTCAAACTTGACTGTTATAAATTCAGAAAATAAAATATCCTTCAAACTTATGGACATAAACGGCCAACTCCAAAGTTTGGGACGACGTTTTGTGTCTTCGTTTGAAATTCAAACTTCACGAAATTCAGACCTTTGGAGTAGGCCTTCGTCCACGAGGGGCTACTGTTGGGGATTCAACTTCGCCATAAAAACACAGCCCCAAACTCTGGAGTAGAAAAGACTATGAAACTTTATAACAATATTTTGTTGCAGGAAATAAGGAAGGTGAAGACGTTTTTCACACCACAAGGAAAAATCTAACTTTGCCAAGAAGTAGAAGACCAAAAAGCAAGATTCAAGCGAAGGTGAAGATTTGACTTCGTAGTTATGAAAGTTAACTTCGCTGACCGGTAAAGTCAAAACAAGAACAGAAATCAGAAGACCAAAATTAGAGCGAAGACAAAGTTTGGCTTCGCTATATAAAGATCAACTTCGTCAGCCAGAGACGTCGAAAGAAAATGAAACCAAGAGAAGCAAAGGCGGAAGTTCGACTTCATCTAAAATTCTAAAGAGTTGAAGAAGCAACTAAAGTTTGAACGAAGATTAGGAAAGCTAGAGACTGGAAATAGAAGAATGAATGCTTAGAAAGAGGAAATTACCACTTTGCCCTCATTATCAAGAAGGGTTGTAAATATTTAGGTCGAGGGCATAATGGTCATTTTATGTAAAATACGAAGACTAGGGCCCTATAAATACCCCCTCTGACATGTATAGTGGGGACATGAAATGAATACAACTTTGCACGCAACTTTGTCTCGTCTGAAATGTCTTCGATGATTGTGTGAATTGTGTCATCTGACCTGAACTTTTCACCTAACAGGGATTGTCACGTCCCATGCTACTACTCACTAATCTGGCCAGATAGGGGATATCCACGAGTATTCCTAGCCCAAGCACCACGCTTACGCTATGAATGATTACTTTATTCCCTACGTGAAGCGAATAAAGTAAACCCGCAAACCAAGTAGTTCCATCCGGATAGGGGATATCCACGCTTATGCTTACGCTATGAATGATTACTCTGTATGCCACATGTTTGGAGATTATACTTTTTCCATATGTGGCCCTTTCTCTCTATGTAAACCTGACATGTGGCCCATCTTTGATTATTTTTAGTTGGCACCCTGCAGAAATAAATATTCACCAAAACTCATGGAATTCTATCAGTTAAACACCTAGTCTATGGTGGTAATTAGTTTTATAGCATTCTTTTGTGTAAGTTAACAATTAAAAATGATAGTTAACTATCATCAACACCCACATCGCCTAGGACTTCTATTGGGTGCACCCAAAATGATTTATGAGCCTATGGTACATTCAACGCAAACTGTGCACCTATCTTGCGTCAAGATTAGTACTACCTCCAAACGAACTAAATCAAGCTTGAACTTGAGCCTCATTACCTTGGAGTACCATCGGGTGCGTCCAAAATGATTTCTGAGCCTATATTACATTTGGCGTAAATCATGCTCCTATCTTGCACTGACTCCAACATTGTCTCTGAACGGTTCAAAATGAGATTCCAAAAAATCTACATCACCAAGTAGTTCCATCCAGTGCGTACAAAATGATTTCCAAGCCTCTAGTAGATTTGGCCTGAACCGTGCACCTATGTTACGTCTAGATTAGCAATATCTCCAAATAGACTAAGTCGAGCTACCACTTAAGCCTCGTCACCAAGGAGTACCATTGGGTGTCTCCAAAACTATTTCTGAGCTTATGGTACATTTGGCGCAAACCGTGCACCTATCTTGCACCGACACTAGCACTATCTCCAAATAGACCAAAACTGGATTCCACATGACCCACGTCAACTAGGAGTTCCATCGGGTACGTCCAAAATGATTTCTGAGCCTACGGTATGTTTGGCGCAAACCCTGCACCTATCTAGCACCAAAACCAACCCTATCTCCAAACAGACCAAAATAAGATTCCACATGACCCACGTCACCTAAGAGTTCCATCGGGTGCGTCCAAATCGATTTCTAAGCCTGTGGAACATTCGGCAAAAACCGGGCACCTATCTTGCGTTAGGATTAACACTATCTCCAAACGGACTAAATCAAGCTTCCACTTGAGCCTCATCACAAAGGAGTACCATCAGGTGTGTCCAAAACAACTTCTAAACCTGTCGTATGTTTGGCGCAAACCCTGCACCTATCTTGCGCTGACACTAACATTGTCTTCAAACGAACCAAAACAAAATTCCACAAGACCCACGTCACTTAGGAGTTCCATCGGGTGCGTCCATAATGATTTTTGAGCTTGTGATATGTTTGGCTCAAACCATGCACCTATCTTGCATCAAGATTAGCACTACCTCTAAATAGACTGAATCAAGCTTCCACTTGAGCCTCATTACCTTGGAGTACCATCGGGAGCATCGAAAATAATTTCAGAGCCTATGGTATGTTTGGCGCAAACCGTGCACCTATCTTGCGCTGAAATTAGCACTGTCTCCAAAATGAACCAAAACGAGATTCCACATGACCCACGTCACCTAGGAGTTCCATCGAGTGCATCCAAAACGAGTTCTGAGCATGTGGTACGTTCGGTGCAAACTATGCACCTATCTTGCATCAAGATTAGCACTATCTCCAAATGGACTGAATTGAGCTTCCACTTGAGCCTCATTACCTTGGAGTTACATCGTTGCTTCTAAAATAATTTCTGAGGCTATGGTATGTTTGGCGCAAATCGTGTACCTATCTTGCACCGACACTAACACAGTCTCCATACGGACCGAAACAAGATTCCACATGACCCACGTCACATAGGACTTCCATCGGGTGTGTCCAAAATGATTTTTGAGCTTGTGGTATGTTCGGTTCAAACCGTGCACCTATATTACGTCAAGATTTGCACTATATCCAAATAGACTGAATCGAGCTTCCACTTGGGCCTCATTACCTTGCAGTACCATTGTTGTATCCAAAATAATTTCTGAGCCTATGCTACGTTTTGTGCAAATTGTGCACCTATCTTGCACTGACACTAACACTGTCTCCAAACGGACCGAAACGAGATTCCACATGACCCATGCCACCTAGGAGTTCCATTGGGTGTGTCCAAAATGATTTTTAAGCCTATGATAAGTTTGCCACAAACTATGCACCTATCTTGCACTAACACTAACACTGTCTACAAACAGACCGAAACGCCATTGCACAAGACCCACGCCACCTAGGACTTCCATCGGGTGTGTCCAAAATGATTTATTTGCCTATGGTAGGTTCAGTGCAAACCGTGAACCTATCTTGCATCAAGATTAGCACTACCTCCAAATAGACTAAATTGAGCTTCCACTTGAGCCTCATTACCTTGGAGTACCATCGGCTGCATGCATAACAATTTCTGAGCCTATGGTACGTTTGACGCAAATCATGCTCCTATCATGCACTGAAACTAACACTATCTCTGAATGGTTCCAAGCGAGACACCACAAGACCCACGTCACCTAGAAGTTCCATTCAGTGCGTACAAAACGCTTTCAGAGCCTCTAGTACGTCAGCCCAAACCATGCGCCTATCATGCGTCTAGATTAGCACTATCTCCAAACAGATTGAATCGACCTTCCACTTGAGCCTTGTCACCTAGGAGTACTGTAACACCCCTGGTGTTTGTCTTGCATCTGTGCATCATATGAGCATGACATGAGCATGTGCACCATCATTTCATGTGCATTGTTCTTGAAACATGACCTTGCAATAGTTGCAACATCTATGATTTAATGCATGTGTTAGGTATATGTTTGTTTGTTAATGCTAGCTTATGTGTGTACTACACTTTGTAGTAGTATGATGTGTGACACAACACCTTGAAACATGATCATGCAACCCATGCAACATGCGTAGTTAACCCATGCAACACATGCTTGCAACACAATGTTTTAATAGTGATTTTAGTGTTGTTTCAATGCACTTGGATGTGACTTCTGCTCATATGAGATGCTATTATGTAAATTGTTGCTTGGAAACATTTTTAACATGTTAGTGGAGCAAAATATTGCTAGGGTAACATGCCAAGTTTAAACTTGCAATAAAGTCATGAAACATGTGAAATATGGTGTTGCCACAAAATGAGAAATGTGATTGTTCGAATTGTTTCAACACATGTGGTACTTAGAAGTTGGTGTAACAAATGTGTAGAGTGGTTAATTATGGTCTAACACACCTTAACTACACTTAGGGTAATTAGTGGAGCACTGTTCATGTTGACCAAATTGACTAATTTGCCCTCTAGGTGAGGTTTGACCATGAGATGACCTATAGAGTGTCTTACTTTGACTGTTTAAAAAGTCTAACCTAGAGATCTTGCATGGATGTGCACCCATTACCAAAGTTGTAGCAAATTTATTAAGGAACAAAAGTCTCAATATGGCCATCTCATGAAAATAACTAGAACATGCTCAAACACGGCCCACAAATCAGTTTGAAGTGCTGTTCTAACACTTAGAAATTTTCCCTAAGTCCTAATGCAGTCATAGTTTCAGGTACCCCATTTTAGGGCTCTGTAGTTCCAAATCCAGGCTGAACTAGCTCAAGTTCTTATTGACATATTTATAGTGCTCACATAGCTCTATGATTTTGTCAATAGCGCCATCACCTAGTTCTCACTGGTTAATGACATATAGGGCATAGAAAACCGGGTTTCAGTTGGGGTTTAACTGAAACTCAATTTTAGTTTTCATGTGACCTACTTTGGAGAGCTATAACTCCCAAAATAAGTCGAATCAGTCCAAGCTCCTACTGACAATCTTGTAGTACACCTATAGCTCTACCATTTTGTTAATTGTGCTTCTCCCTAAATCCGGCTGGATTAGGAGCTAGGGGGTCGGGTAGGAGGCGGTTTCAGTCGGTTTCTCATCTGAATGGAGATGGAGGGGGAGGTGTAGTGGCTGACCAGGCTTAGGCCCTACTCGCCACTTAGCAAGCCGTACGCCAGCACATGTCCACCGGCCGGGCCACAGCGTCCTACATGATCGCCACGACATCGCGAGCTTGTCCCCTCTCTCATTTCTTCTTCTCCTTCCCTCTGTAGAAGCCGAAGCGGACAAACGCACCACCACTGCCGCCGTGAGCTCACTAAGCTCGTGAGCCGCCGTTGTCGCACCTTTGCCCAATCCCAACCGCACAAAGCTCCGCTGCAACCCCCTCTACCTCGCCAACCCCTACGTGGAACCATTTGAGCACCGGTGAGGCCGCATTGCTCGGTTCTCTGCCGCGATGACCTCGCTAGAGCTCCTCTGCGCGAGCGCTCACCATGGTCCCACCTCTCCATAGCACTTTCATGCATGTGCTTGCGCACACCGGAGTAGCCTGGACATCGTGCAGCTAGGGAGCCCCTCACCGATGACCGCTGTGCTTTCTACCGCCGGCGCACCGCAGCTAGATCACCACTGCTAGCCGTCCATGCCGGCAAGCACCTCCGGTGGTCCCGCGCTCCACTCCAGCCCATCCCGCGTTCTTTGCCCCCTGTTGCTACTAACATTTTGCAGGAGTATTCTGATGTGTTCCCCATTGAGATACCAGCGGGACTGCCACCAATACGTGGGATTGAGCACCAAATTGATCTTATCCCTGGAGCATCTTTGCCAAACCGTGCGCCATACAGGACCAATCCGGAAGAAGCGAAGGAAATTCAGCGACAAGTGCAAGAACTACTAGACAAAGGTTATGTGCGTCAGTCTCTTAGTCCTTGTGATGTTCCAGTGATTTTAGTGCCTAAGAAAGATGGAACATGGTGCATGTGTGTTGATTGTAGGGCTATTAATAATATCACCATTCGATATCGACACCCTATTCCACGATTAGATGATATGCTTGATGAACTGAGTGGTGCTGTTGTGTTTTCAAAGGTTGATTTGCGTAGTGGGTACCACCAGATTCGTATGAAATTGGGAGATGAATGGAAAACTGCTTTCAAAACTAAGTTTGGTCTATATGAGTGGTTAGTCATGCCTTTTGGGTTAACTAATGCACCTAGTACTTTCATGAGATTAATGAACGAGGTTTTGCGTGCTTTCATTGGGAAATTTGTTGTCGTCTACTTTGATGATATACTGATTTATAGCAAATCCATGGATGAACACCTTGATCACTTACGTGCTGTTTTCAATGCTCTACGTGATGCACGTTTGTTTGGTAACCTTGAGAAGTGCACTTTCTGCACCAATCGAGTATCGTTTCTTGGCTATGTTGTCACTCCACAAGGAATTGAGGTTGATAAAGCCAAGGTGGAAGCTATACAAGGATGGCCTATACCCATGACGGTCACACAAGTGCAGAGTTTCCTAGGACTTGCTGGTTTCTATCGCCGTTTCGTGAAGGACTTCAGCACCATTGCTGCACCATTGAATGAGCTTACAAAGAAGGGAGTGCCCTTTTCTTGGGGCAAAGCACAAGAGCATGCCTTCCATGTGCTGAAAGATAAGTTAACACATGCACCTCTACTCCAACTCCCTGATTTTAATAAGACTTTCGAGCTTGAATGTGATGCGAGTGGAATTGGATTGGGTGGTGTTTTGTTGCAAGAAGGCAAACCTGTTGCATACTTTAGTGAGAAATTGAGCGGGCCTATTCTTAATTATTCTACATATGATAAGGAATTATATGCTCTAGTGCGGACATTAGAAACATGGCAGCATTATTTGTGGCCCAAAGAATTTGTTATACATTCTGATCATGAATCTTTGAAGCATATTCGTAGTCAAGGAAAACTGAATCGTAGACATGCAAAATGGGTTGAATTTATTGAATCTTTTCCTTATGTTATCAAACACAAGAAAGGGAAAGATAATATCATTGCAGATGCATTGTCTAGGAGATATACTTTGCTGAATCAACTTGATTACAAGATCTTTGGGTTAGAAACAATTAAAGATCGATATGCTCATGATGCTGATTTTAAAGAAGTGCTGTTGCATTGTAAAGATGGGAAAACGTGGAACAAATTCATCGTCAATGATGGGTTTGTGTTTAGAGCTAACAAGCTATGCATTCTAGCTAGCTCTGTTCGCTTGTTGTTGCTGCAGGAAGCACATGGAGGTGGCTTGATGGGGCATTTTGGAGCGAAGAAGACGGAGGACATTCTTGATGGTCATTTCTTTTGGCCAAAGATGCGACGAGACGTGGAGAGATTTGTTGCTCGCTGCACAACATGTCAAAAGGCTAAGTCCCGGTTGAATCCACACGGTTTGTATATGCCTCTTCCTATTCCTAGTGCTCCTTGGGAGGATATTTCTATGGATTTTGTGTTGGGATTGCCACGAACTAGGAAAGGGCGAGATAGTGTTTTTGTGGTTGTGGATCGATTCTCTAAAATGGCACATTTCATACCATGTCATAAAACTGATGATGCTACAAATATTGCTGATTTGTTCTTTTGAGAAGTTGTTCGCTTGCATGGTGTGCCAAATACAATTGTTTCTGATCGTGATGCTAAATTTCTTAGCCATTTTTGGAGAACTTTATGGGCTAAATTGGGGACTAAGCTTTTATTTTCCACCACTTGTCACCCCCAAACTGATGGTCAAACTGAAGTTGTGAATAGAACTTTGTCTACTATGTTAAGGACTATTTTAAAGAAGAATATTAAGATGTGGGAAGATTGTTTGCCTCATATTGAGTTTTCTTATAATCGTTCGCTGCATTCTACTACGAAGATGTGTCCCTTTGAGATTGTTTATGGATTGTTACCACGTGCTCCTATTGATTTAATGCCATTGCCAAGTTCTGAAAAGTTGAATTTTGATGCTAAGCAACGTGCTGAATTGATGCTAAAACTACATGAAACCACTAAAGAAAACATAGAGCGCATGAATGCTAAGTACAAATTTGCTGGAGATAAAGGTAGAAGGGAATTGATTCTTGAACCTGGAGATTTGGTTTGGTTGCATTTGTGAAAGGATAGGTTTCCTGAATTAAGAAAATCTAAATTGATGCCTAGAGCGGATGGTCCTTTTAAAGTGATGCAACGAATAAATGAGAATGCATATAAGCTTGATCTTCCTGCAGATTTTGGGGTTAGTCCCACATTTAACATTGCAGATTTGAAGCCTTATTTGGGTGAGGAAGATGAGCTTGAGTCGAGGACGACTCAAATTCAAGAAAGGGAGGATGATGAGGACATCAACACCGATCATACATCCACGCCGTCCACGCCGACAACTGCTGGTCCTATTACTCGTGCTCGTGCTCGAAAAGTTAATCATCAAGTGAGTTCCTTCTTGAGCTCTTGTCCATCCTGTTTAGATCTTGGAGACACGTGCACTCTTGTTTTGATTAGGAATCAAGGAGAAGACCGAAAGGGAAAAGGACTCGCGTAGGCTGGATTCGGACTGCAGCACACCTCCAACTTGCGACGATCGCCACGGTTACATACGGAGTCGGATTGGGGTGATTCTAGACTTGTTGGAAAGCTAATAAAGTCTACTTTCATATGGATCTGACATCGTACTCATACCTGCTCAGAAGCGGCGTCAACAGTCTAAAAATCACCGAGAGGTCTATTCTATCCAGGGTGCTGCGCCACCTTAAGTTAGCCCAATGGGCTTGTATCGTTTAGAGTCCAGTAGGGACACGTCCTAGGGTTGGAGCACGACCCAAACTCTCTTGTGGTCATCCTCCACACGTTATATACCCTTTAGCCGCCACCAGGAACACTCGGGGTTTGTTTAGGTCAAGTTTAGCCATCGCTACTTGCTTGTAGGCGCGCGTGCTGATCCAGTCGCCCGTCTCCTTGTCTTTGGAACCCCACTCATAATAAGATTCAGTATGAAACCTTCAATTTTATCTTGCAATTTCAGTGCTTGTTTCCTCGTTCTTGCTAGTTCTTCGATTGCTTGCAGGATGGGAGCCCTAGGGGCTGGTTGTCATACTCCACAAGATCGTGACGGCCTTGGGAAGTGGTGTATCGGTCACTAAGGCGCAGTCTTGGAAGGCTGTAGTCGGGCCATGAACGTCATCTCCATCCACCAATCGAATTGTCTCACGCTTCTCATCGAAAGATCGACCACAAACCCTTACGGGTTCATATCAACATGGGAGCCGTTCTTGAAGCCAAATCTTGAGCTATCTTCTTTCGGTTAAGGCAAGCCCTGGAGCATTATAAGCCTCCTACTTTCAAAGCAATTATTTATACATATATGTTATATATGTATTGTTGCATTACATTATAGGAGTTGGTTGGAAACCCTTGTTGCATTGATAACACTCCTTATCCAGTAATTTGAACCTTGAATCCTATGTAGATAGGATCGTATCTATGCTTAGCCCTGCTTAATTACACCGGTAGAAGTCGGGTGATTTCCTGTCACTTGTGAGATATAGGGCTTTACCTGGTCACGATTGGTTATATTTGCTATCGTGGAAAAGAACCATGTGTTAATATGAATAAAAGATCGGGCGGGGTCTTACGGTTGTAGTGATGCCACTAGTGTCAATTAAGGACCGAGACCTGGAGCCTTCTATGTCATTTCGAACGTATGCCTAACATTTAGTTAGCTGGCCTAAGGTTGCCGACCGCGAAACCTAGTAGCTCAACTCAGGCTGTGAAGTTGAAAAGTGGAAGTCACCTCGGAAGGGAGCCAGGGGGTCCAAGGGCAGGTGAGTTAAAAGTCCTAAGCATCCTGGCCACTGGTATCCCTAAGAATGTGACGTTGTTCGGGCCCACCCTGAGTTGTACCAAAGGTTATTTACGGCTTCCATTAGCGGGGTTTGCCAGGTGAGTGTTAGGAATACCCCCTTAGCTGAGTTGGAATCGATTCGAGTCACCGTCTCTCCTAGATAGTGAGAAACTTGACTAGTTATCTCTAGCGTAGATACACTAATTATATTGATAGTTCGGAATTGATGATAAGGATGATGATAACAGCCATGAGTAAACCGGATATGGTTATTATTGCTTGCTTAGCTTAATCAAGTGATTGCTATAGTACAGGTGCTAATCTAGTTAGCAGGTCAATGATGATTAACTTGATGCTTAAGCAAATAATGGTTACTTACCTGTATGAAGCTTTTCTACAAATGAGTCAAGCTAGCCCACTATATAAAGCCTTGCATCCTCCTTGGTGTCACTTTATTTCTGGTTTTTTTTGTCAGGTAAGTCTAGCTGAGTACCTTCTCGTACTCAGGGTTTATTCCCACCTGTTGCAGGTAGCAGATTCGTACTTGTTGCCGCAAGTATTGTCTTTGCCATGTGGGCATGAAGACTAGACCATATGGGCATGGTCTCTATAGTATCTCTTCTGGTATGCTTTCAGAAATTATGTTGCTTCCGCTAATCTTTACTTTGGTTTTGTAATAAATTATTCATACTCTAGTGTATGAGATTACTTTTGGACTGTTGTAACAAGTGGTGTGTTATGTTGAATCACTATGATCTTGGCTCGTTATAGCTTGGTTTGAAATCCCTCATGATTTTGTGGACTACCGGAGTTATATGGGCTCAAGTTTGAGAATTTGATCGCTTCGGCAATTGTTTTTGGACTTGTGCTCTTATAATTTGGATGGTTCTGTGACAGCGACATTGGAGCAAGATTCAATAGTTAAGCACATCATTTGTGTATTTAAACAAAAACTTTTGTGAAAATCTTAATTTTAATCTAAAGAGTGCCAGTGGACATATCCTATATGCTCAAATTACGACTATTAGGTGGCTTATTTAAGTACTGACTTGGGGGTTTTAAATTATGCATCTACGGCTGTGGCAAAGGTGAGAAATGTGATAACTTGACCACAATATGTTACCCTATGGTCTAATGGTGGAGGTAACCTTCATACATGAATTAGCCATATATGTTGCTAGATTACTTTTTATGCAACGTCGCACCTTCGCCCAGGTAAGGTTGAGCTGTGAGAGCATGATCGGATATGCTGCCGATCTAGGGGAGTGCTTATATGGTGCTGGAGTATTTACATGTTGCACGCATGTTCATACAAAGGTACCGACATGTTGGGTGTTTCCGTCCCTTGGGAGACGATGCCGTCATTAGGACGATGATTGGGTGTGGCCACCTTCGTATACATAGGGGTGTATGCGAAGTGTGTAGATTTACTACTTTCATTGAGTGATATATTAGGAACTGTTGGGCTAAAATGCAATTTTCTACAGGTACACTAACAATGTTTCCTATAGAGCGACTAGTATCGTTATTGAGAGAACGTGTGTATGCCACCGAACTATACGCTAGAATTTTTTTAATTTTTCTTAGGTTTGTGAGGACGTACAGTTCATGCATGCACCATGTTCGCATCATACATTGCATTCTGCATTACTCTCTCCCTTATAAATTGCTTACCCCATTCTTTCAAAATTTTCTTCCCTCCAAATAGTTTTCACCATAAGCGGTTGCATTTCTTTCGCGAAGAATTATGGTAGTCAACCAACCTAGTGGAAGAAAGCAAGACACAATTTCATGATGTATCTCCTCTAGTTGGGATGTGTTTTGATCTACAACTTGCCTCTCCATTGCTTCTAACCTTGTATCCATCCCTGTTTGCTACCCCATCTTTGGATGATGCTATTCTGCATGCCTAATTCCTAACACGTGAGGATTCCTCATGGGTGTGTGTTTGGTAATGGTGTTACGATTAGTACTCCATGGTGCCACGATGAAACTGGGAGCCTCCTATGGCACGCGACACAAGGTTGTGCTGCTCGGCACACGTATGTATCAAGGATTGCTAGTCATGATCCATTATGGAGCTACACCAATGTGTTATCTTCTCGTGAACCTTTCCTTGGATATCGTTCCCTATCTTGTCAGAAGATCAGTACCTCAAATCAAGATATTTTCTTCTTCTGAGATTGAAATTTGGATAGTTGGATACAAGCTCTCCCTCATGCTTATATATTCATCAGCAACCTTTCGACGTCATCAATGCTTACTGGTTTCACCTACTTTGCAGATGTCTCGTCAGCTTCGCTCTAGCAATTGGAGTCGTGGCAATATGGAACCGCCATCGTCTCCTCCGCACCCTACTTCTATTGAGTTGCTGCAAATGCTTGCCGAAAGTCAGCGTGCCTTAGACGAGAGTGTCAGAAACCATGTTCATCAGGAACCTGAGCCTGTCTAGTACAACAACTATAAGGATTTCTTAGATACCGAGCCTCCTATTTTCCGAGAAGAAGAAGAACCACTTGAAGCAGATGAATGGTTGAACACTATCGAACAGAAGTTTCGTGTGCTCAAGGTGGTAGATGATATGAAAACAGAATATGCTTCACAACAGTTACAAGGGCCTGCAGGCATTTGGTGGTGTCATCATCGGAATACTCTGCTTGAGAATATAGAAGTAGTTTGGGATCAGTTCAAGGAGGCATTTCGGGGACATTACATTCCTTCTGGTCTCATGGCAATCAAGCACACCGAGTTTATGAAGCTCACCCAGGGAGACAAAAGCGTAACAGAATATCTGCATGCTTTCATCAACTTGTCAATATATGCTCTAGAATTTGTTAATACGGAGGTTAAGAAGATCGCTAGTTTTAAAAGGGGGCTGTGTCCCAAATTGATGAAGGCAAGTGTGCAACTTTCAACGAGTTTGTTAGTGATACTATCCTTCAAGAGAACTGTAATGCTATATATGCTGCTTCTAAGAGCCACGAGAAATCTTATGAATCCAAAGCATCTTTGTCCAATACTCTTGTGGTGGTTGCACCTTAGTATCATTTGCCGAGCATATCCACTAGATATCATCCATATCAGAAAAAGGGTCCGGTCAAGAGGAGCAGTATTAAGAAAGGAAAGTCTAAGGCACTGCCAAGTAACCGGTCATGTTGGAATTGCAAGATGTCAAGTCATTGGGCCAAAGATTGTCCTCTCCCACAGAAGAAACCAAATGAAAACAATGTAGATGTGTGTAAAGGACATGTTCGATACACCACTGTGGAATCCAATTCTATAGGTGAGATTATCACTGCTGGTGCATTTTTAGTGAACCAACATCCTGCAATTGTGTTGTTCGATTCAGGTGCTTCTCACTCTTTCATCAGTTCCACTTTTGCAGCCAAACATGGTATGAAGGTTGTTACCTTAGGTAATGGTGGTTATAATATCAGTGCTACCGGAAATAATATTTCAACCAACTAGTTGGTCTTAGGAGCAAAGATCAAGATAGAAGGACGTCTGTTTGATCTGGATCTTGTGGTATTACCTGGATTGGGTCTAGATGTAATCTTGGGAATGAAGTGGATGAGTGGAAATGGCGTTCTAATCGGTACTTCTACAAGAGTGGTGATGTTAAGGGACCCAAAAGATCAACAAGCTTTTCTAGTGCAACTTCCTCGAGATGTTAGTCCTAAGAATACAGTTAACGCTATCATAGCAAAAGCAAAAGAGATTGCAGATGTTCCTGTGGTGTGTGAATTTCTGGATGTTTTTCCCGATGATTTGGTAGGATTACCTCAAGATCATGATGTGGAATTCAAGATTGAGTTAATTCTGGGTACCACACCAATTTCCAAAAGACCGTATAGAATGCCGCCAAATGAGTTAGCTGAACTCAAGACCCACTTGGTGAACTTTTGCAGAAGGGGTTGATCCATCCTAGCTCTTCTCCATAGGGTTGTCCTGCTATCTTTGTGAAGAAGAAGGACCAGTCTCTGTGCATGTGTGTAGACTATTGACCACTCAATGCAGTCACTATCAAGAACAAGTATCCGTTGTCTCATATTGATATCTTGTTTGATCAGTTATCTAAAGCAAAGATATTCTCGAAGATTAATCTGAGATATGGTTATCACCAAATTAAAATCCGCCCTGAAGACATACCAATGACAACTTTCTCTACCAGATATGGGTTATATGAATATCTTGTCATGTCTTTTGGTCTAACCAATGCTCCTGCACATTTCATGTACCTGATGAATTTAGTATTCATGCGAGAGCTGTATAAGTTTGTGGTGATATTCATTGATGATATCCTCATCTATTCTGAAAATGAAGAACATGCCGAGCATCTGAGAATTGTTTTATCTAGATTACGTGAGCATAAGCTCTATGCTAAGTTCAGCAAATGTGAATTTTGGTTAAAGAAGGTATCTTTCCTTGGTCATGTGTTGTCTGGTGAGGGGATTTCTGTAGATCCAACTAAGGTATAGGAAGTTTTGGATTGGAAAACACCGACTATAGTTCATGAAATTCGGAGTTTTCTTGGATTGGCTGGCTACTATCATCGTTTTATTCCAGATTTCTCTAAGATAGCCAAGCCTATGACCCGACTACTTGAGAAGGATAGGAAGTTTGATTGGACTCCGGAGTGTGAGCAAGCTTTCCACACTCTATGGACTTTATTGACATCAGCTCTAGTGTTGGCACAATCGGACATTAAGAAATTGTTTGATGTGTATTGTGATGCATCGGGTACTGGTTTAGGTGGGGTACGTATGCAAGATGACCGAGTTATTGCGTATGCTTCGCGTCAGTTAAGAAAACATGAAGTCAACTATTCGACTCATGACTTGGAATTAGCTGCTGTCGTCCATGCTCTAAAAATATGGAGACACTATTTGCTTGGAAATGTGTTCAATATCTATACAGATCATAAGAGTCTCAAGTACATATTTACTTAGCCTGAGTTAAATATGTGACAAAGGAGATGGTTGGAATTAATCAAGGATTATAACCTCCAAGTGCATTATCATCCTGGTAAAGCAAATGTGGTTGCCGATGCCTTGAGTAGAAAATCTCATTGCAATTCTCTGATAGAAGAAGATTTTCATTTGTCTCATCTCTTACATCCTATCGTACTCCATCATATCACTGTTGATTGTTCTTTGAGAAGTCGAGTCATTGAGCTACAAAAGACTGATACTGGTATATTTCACATCAAGAGAAAAATGAAAGAGTAAGAAACCAAGCACTTTCGAGTGGATGACAAAGGAATTCTCTGGTTCAACGATAGACTTGTCATGCCCAAAGACAAGGAACTTAGAAACCAAATCATGGTTGAAGCCCATTCTTCTAAATTGTCCATCCATCCTGGCAGTAGTAAGATGTATCAGGACCTGAAGCTATATTATTGGTGGACCAAGATGAAGAAGGAAATTGCAGCCTACGTCGCTAGGTGTGATAATTGTTGTAGAGTTAAGGCCATTCACATGAAGCCTGGTTTACTTCGGCCTTTATCTATCCCAGGTTGGAAGTGGGACAACATTGTTATGGACTTTATCATCGGATTACCAACCACACAAAGAGGTTTTGATTCTATTTGGGTTATAGTCGATCTTTTGACAAAATCTGCTCATTTTATCCCTGTGAAGAGTAACTATCACCCACACCAATATGCTGATATTTACTTCCAACAAGTTGTACGTCTTCATGGAGTGCCTAAGTCTATTGTCTCTGACAGAGGGCCACAGTTTACTACTCGTTTCTGGGAGCGCCTACATCAGAATCTTGGAACTAACTTGATCCGCAGTTCTGCTTATCATCCACAAACGTCAGGGCAGACTGAGCGTGTGAATCAGATTCTTGAAGACATGCTTAGAGCTTGCATCATCTCTTGTAATGGCTCTTGGGAGAGATGGTTGCCACTCGCTAAATTCTCTTATAACAACAGTTATCAAGAGAGTATCAAAATGGCTCCATTTGAAGCTCTGTATGGGCGCAAGTGTAGAACTCCTTTGAACTGAGTAGAACCTAGAGAAAGGAGATTCTTTGGTATCAACTTTGTAAAAGAAGCTGAGGAGCAAGTCTGTGCTATACAGGAAAATATGGCAGCTGCTTAGGCTAGACAAAAGAGCTACGCAGACAAGAGAATGAAACCTATTGAGTTTGAAGTAGGTAAGCATGTCTATCTGAAGGTGTCCCCTATGAGAGGAGTAAAACGTTTTGGGATCAAAAAGAAGCTTGAGCCTCGGTATGTTGGACCCTATCGGATCATCGAGAAAAGTGGAAGAGTAGCTTATAAGCTTAGTCTACCTCATGAGTTGGGAGGTATCTTTCCAGTCTTCCATGTTTCTCAATTGAAGAAATGTCTCTGTCTTCTTGAGGAAAGAGTAGAAGTGAGACGCATCAAATTGAAATCTGATCTTTCTTATGAGGAGAAACCTGTATAAGTTCTGGATACTCTGGAAAGGGTGACTTGAAGTCAAGTAGTCAAATTATACAAGGTGGTTTGGAGTAATCACGGTGAACGTGATGCAACTTGGGAAAGAGAGGATTATTTAAAGGACAACTATTCCGCTTTCTTTGAAAAATGGTACGACTTTCAAATCTTGGGATGAGATTTTTATAAGGGGGGAAGACTATAACACCCCTGGTGTTTGTCTTGCATCTGTGCATCATATGAGCATGACATGAGCATGTGCACCATCATTTCATGTGCATTGTTCTTGAAACATGACCTTGCAACAGTTGCAACATCTATGATTTAATGCATGTGTTAGGTATATGTTTGTTTGTTAATGCTAGCTTATGTGTGTACTACACTTTGTAGTAGTATGATGTGTGACACAACACCTTGAAACATGACCATGCAACACATGCAACATGCGTAGTTAACCCATGCAACACATGCTTGCAACACAATGTTCAATAATGCTTTTAGTGTTGTTTCAATGCACTTGGATGTGACTTCTGCTCATATGAGATGCTATTGTGTAAATTGTTGCTTGGAAACATTTTTAACATGTTAGTGGAGCAAAATATTACTAGGGTAACATGCCAAGTTTAAACTTGCAACAAAGTCATGAAACATGTGAAACATGGTGTTGCAACAAAATGAGAAATGTGATTGTTTGAATTGTTTCAACACATGTGGTACTTAGAAGTTGGTGTAACAAATGTGTAGAGTGGTTAATTATGGTCTAACACACCTTAACTACACCAAGTGTAATTAGTGGAGCACTGTTCATGTTGAACAAATTGACTAATTTGCCCTCTAGGTGAGGTTTGACCATGATATGACCTATAGAGTGTCTTACTTTGACTGTTTAAAAAGTCTAACCTAGAGATCTTGCATGGATGTGCACCGTTTACCAAAGTTGTAGCAAATTTATTATGGAACAAAAGTCTCAATATGGCCATCTCATGAAAATGACTGGAACATGCTCAAACATGGCCCACAAGTCAGTTTGAAGTGTTGTTCTAACACTTAGAAAATTTTCCTAAGTCCTAATGCAGTCACAGTTTCAGGTACCCCATTTTACGGCTCTGTAGTTCCAAATCCAGGCCGAACTAGCTCAAGTTCTTATTAACATATTTGTAGTGCTCACATAGCTCTATGATTTTATCACTAGCGCCATCACTTAGTTCTCACTGGTTAATGAGATATAGGGCGTAGAAAACTGGGTTTCAGTCAGGGTTTAACTAAAACTCAGTTTCAGTTTTCATGTGACCTACTTTGGAGAGATATAACTCCCAAAATAAGCCGAATTAGTCCAAGCTCCTACTGATAATCTTGTAGTACACCTATAGCTCTACCATTTTGTTAAAAAGTTTGTTCTACACAAGATTAACTACAACTTTTCTTTAAGGTCAAACCTCATAACGGGTACAAAAGTCAAACTTTTACTTTGGTCAAAGTATCAACTCGGTAAAGCCTAAACTAGGGTTTTAGGCCAATCAGGGCATTTTCTTGACATTTGCTCAACATGAACCCTTCATGACTTTTGTTGTAGAGTTCATCTAGAGTCATTTGGGCAAAGTTGCAAGGTTTGGTTGATGATCTATAATTCTATTCACTTAATGGTGCAATTCCAACAATTAGTAAAGTCATTGAAACAAAGACATGACTTATCATTTCATGTGACTTTTTTATTCCAAACTTTATGAAACCTTTTTAGGGGTCACTATAGATAGAAAGTGATGTGAGACACATGAAAGAAATGACATCAACACTCACTTGCATTACCAAGCACGAACATCAAACATACATACATTGAAACACAAAATGACAAGGTATGTTGCGTATGTTTCAGAGAGATGTTTCAAGCACATTCCATATATACATGTTTCACATGTTGCACTAGCATGTTTCATATGTTTTACTAGTGCATTACATATGTTCCATGCTCATATAGAACAATGATGCTTAGGCTCAAGCAATGCAAGTGCCAAAAGAGGCAAGATAACACCAGGGGTGTTACAGTACGTTCAGCCCAAATCGTGCATCTATCTTGCGTCAAGATTAGCACTATCTCCAAACAGACTGAATCGAGCTTCCACTAGAGCCTCCTCACCTATGAGTACCATCAGGTGCATTCAAAACGATTTCTAAGCCTATGGTATGTTTGGCGCAAACTGTGCACCTATCTTGCACCGAAACTAACACTATATGCAAACGGACTGAAACGAGATTCTATCGGGTGCGTCCAAAATGATTTCTGAGCTTATGGTACGTTTGCCATAAATCGTTCACCTATCTTGCACCGACACTAACACTATCTCCAAACGAATCGAAACAAGATTCCACATAACCCACATCACCTAGGAGTTCCATCCGGTGCGTCCAAAATGATTTTTGAGGCCGTGGTAAATTTGGTCCAAACCGTGCACCTATCTTGCCTCAACAATATCACCAAACAGACTAAAATGAACTTCCACTTGAGCCTCACAATTTTGGACTGCCATCGTGTGCATCCAAAATAATTTTTGAGCCTATGGTACATTTGGTGCAAACCGTGCACCCATCTTGCACTGACCCTAACACTGTCTCCAAACAGACTAAAATGAGATTCCACATGATCCACGTCACCTAGTAGTTTCATTTGGTATGTTTGGTGCAAACCATGCCAACATCTTGCACCGACACTTACACTATCTCCAAACGGACCGAAACGAAATTCCACATGACTCACATCACCTAGGAGTTCCATCCGGTGTGTCCAAAATGATTTCCAAGCCTTAGGTATGTTCGGCCCAAATAGTGCACCTCTGTTGCGTCATGATTACCACTATCTCCACTTGAGCCTCACTTAGCAGTACCGTCGGGTGTGTCCAAAATGATTTCTGCGCCTATGGTACGTTAGGTGCAAACCCTGCACCTATCTTGCACTGACAATAACACTATCTCCAAACGGACCAAAATGAGGTTCTACATGATACACGTCACCTAGGAGTTCCATCATTTGTGTCCAAAATGATTTTCAAAGCCTGTGGTATGTTCTGCCCAAATTGTGCAACTATCTTGTGCTAACACTAACACTGTCTCCAAACAGACAGAAAAGGAGATTCCACATGACCCACGTCACCTAGGAGTTCCATCCGGTGCGTTCAAAATGATTTCCGAGCCTCTGGTATAATCGGCCCAAACTGTCCACCTATCTTGCGTCAAGATTAGCAATATCTCCAAATGGACTAAATCAACATCCAATTGAGTCTCATCACCTAGGAGTACCATCGGACGTGTCCAAAATTATTTTTGAGCCTATGGTACGTTTGGCTCAAACCATGCCAATATCTTGCACCGACACTAACACTGTCTCCAAACGGACTGAAGCGAGATTCGACATGACTCACATCACCTAGGAGTTCCAACCGGTGTGTCCAAAATGATTTCCAAGCCTCTAGTATGTTCGGCCCAAATAGTGCACCTATCTTGCATCAAGATTAGCACTGTCTCCAAATGGAGTGAATCAGGATTCCACTTAAGCCTCATCACTTAGCAGTACCATCGGGTGCGTCCAAAATGATTTCTGAGCCTATGGTACGTTTGGCACAAACCCTGCACCTATCTTGCACCGACACTAATACAGTCTCTAACGGACCGAAATGAGATTCCACATGACCCACATCACCAAGAAGTTCCATTGGGTGTGCCCAAAACAATTTCTGATCCTAGGGTACGTTTGGCGCAAACCGTGCACCCATCTTGGGTCAAGATTAGCACTATCTCCAAACGGACTGAATAAAGATTCCACTTGAGCCTCGTCACCTAGGAGTTCCATGATGTGCGTCCAAAACGATTTTCTAAGCCTATGTTATGTTTAGCCTAAACCATGCACCTATCATGCACCGACACTAACACTGTCTCCAAACAGAGTGAAAGGAGATTCCACATGACCCACATCACATAGAAGTTCCATCCAGTGCGTCCAAAAAGTTTTCTGAGCCTCTGGTACATTTGGCCCAAACCATGCACCTATCTTGCATCAGGATTAGCACTATCTCTAAACAAACTCAATCAAGCTCCACTTGAGCCTCGTCACCGAGTACCATCGGGTGCGTCCAAAATGATTTCTGAGCCTATGGTACGTTTAGCGCAAACTGTGCGCCTATCTTGGGCTGACACTAACACTATCTCCAAATGGACTGAAATGAGATTCCAAATGACCCATGTTAGCTAGGAGTTCCATCCGGTGCGTTCAAAACGATTTTAGACCTTTTGTTCGTTCGGCGCAAACCGTGCACCTTTCTTCCGTCAAGATTAGCACTATCTTGAAATGGACTGAAACGAGCTTGCACTTGAGCCTTTGTAACCTAGAAGTGCCATCGGGTGCGTCCAAAATGTTTTCTGAGCCTATGATACGTTTGGTGCAAACCATACACCTATCTTGCACCGACACTAACATTGTCTCCACACGGACCACAATGAGATTCCACTTGACCCACGTCACCAAGTTCCATTGGGTGCGTCCAAAACAATTTCTGAGCTTATGGTACGTTTGGCATAAATTGTTCACCTGTCTTGCACTGACACTAACACTGTCTCCAAACGTACCGAAACGAGATTCCACATAACCCACGTCACCTAGAAGTTTCATCCAGTGCGTCCAAAATGGTTTTCGAGTGATATGAACCCGCAAGGGTTTGTGGTCGATCTTTCGATGAGAAGCATGAGAAACTCGATTTGGGGATGGAGATGATGTTCATGGCCCGACTACAACCTTCCAAGCTGCACCTTAGCAACCGATACACCACCTCCAACAGCCGTCGTGATCTTGTGGAGCACGATCAACCAAACCACTAGGGTAATTCCTGCAAGCAATCGAGGAACAAGCAAGAACAAGTAGAACAAGCAACTCAATTGCAAATATGGAGATGAAAAACCAATCTGAACTCACAAAGTTGGGGTTCTGAATCAAGTAGAACGGATGGTCTAGTCAACACACGCGTCTACAAGGAAGTAGCAATGACTAAACTTTCAACAAAACAAAACCCAATCTGTTTGTGGTGGCTCTAATCCTTATTAATACCTAGGGGAATGACCAGGGGGGTGTTGGAGTTGTTCTCCAACCCTAGGACATGTCTTTAATGGACCCAAATTGATACATGGACCATCGGCCCAAAATAGGGTGTCGCAGCACCAAAGGCAGAAAAGGTCCCGGCGTTGAAATGATTCTGGACATACATGCAGTAGCTGAGTAAATCAATCATATCTAGAGTTCTACAAATCCAAATGACTTGCAAGAAGACATTATGGAAATATTATTAAATTATCTATATTTCATCTGATATCATCACAGCATGATTCATAAGTTAAATAACTCGAAATTACAAAGTTCTAGAATTTGTTCCTGACAAACAGAGAGCAGCCATCTCTGATCTCCAACTTGAAACATGCATAACTCATAAAATACTTGGCCAAATGTGATATGAACCCGCTAGGGTGAATCCTGATCTTTCGATGAGAGAAGGTGGATAACTCGATTTGGGGATGGAGATGACGTTCACGGCCCGACTACAGCCTTCTAAGCTGTGCCTTAGCAACCGATACACCACCTCCAACAGCCATCGCGATCTTGTGGAGCACGATCAACCAAACCACTAGGGTAATTCCTGCAAGCAATCGAGGAACAAGCAAGAACAAGTAGAACAAGCAACTCAATTGCAAATATGGAGATGAAAAAAACAATCTGAACTCACAAAGTTGGGGTTCTGAATCAAGTAGAACGGATGGTCTAGTCAACACACGCGTCTACAAGGAAGTAGCAATGGCTAAACTTTCAACAAAACAAAACCCAATCTATTTGTGGCGGCTCTAATCCTTATTAATACCTAGGGGAACGACCAGGGGGGTGTTGGGGTCATTCTCCAACCCTAGGACACGTCCTTAATGGACTCAAATTGATACATGGACCATCGGCCCAAAATAGGGTGACGCAGCACCAAAGGCAGAAAAGGTCCTGGCGTTAAAATGACGATTGCGGAAGCATCAGATAAGATATAGCCATGAGTCCAGATCCGTTGGAAAATAGACTTGATAAGCTTTCCAAAAAGTGCTAGAACGTCCCAATCGGAGTCCGTATGAAGTCGTGGTGACCGTCGCAATTTGGGACTATTTTGCAGTCCGAATTCAACTTTCAAAACGTGTTGGACTTGGACTCTTTCTGTCCTTTGGAACCAAAGTGACGTGGTGGCCTAGCGGAGGACGTTAGGAATACTTGGATTTGGTCCCCAATCAACTTCATTAACCTTCCATGCTTTCCATATGTAATCAAACCTTCCCTTGATCCATGTAAATAATTCTGAAAATGAGAATGAACACACATCATGGTGCAGCATCAATTCATCAAATGCATCAATGATAAGCCTCATATAGAATGGTTGCACCTTTGGTATAGAAGTGGTTGGCACGGTCATATTTGAGCCAATGATGTCCTCATCATTCTCCCCTTCTTGACAGCAAACCGTCCTCGGTTTGATCTTTGTTGGAGTATGTGTTGTAGGTAAAAGTGAACCGTGCTCCCCTTCTTGATATTTATCCTGTTGCATATGGGGAAAACTAGAAAAACTTTGCAAGACATCATTATTGTTAGTGCAGCCCTCAATTTGATCATGGTATTGTGGCCCAAAAGGATATTTCAGATTAGAACAAATATAAACTTTATGCACCAAATATTCTCCTTTGCTGTCATATTTGCCAATTGCATGAAGCGAACAATGATTAAAACTCGGTAAACCAGAATCAAATTTAAGTTTCTCTTTTAGACAATTTAGATTACACAGAATATCAAATTCAATATAACCCAAAGTATTTAAAGAGGACACTAAATCCAGTTCATCTTGTGCACATGTAATAGGATGAAAAAGCTTATCTTCAGCACATTTGTATGGTTCCAAACCAAAAGTATCACACTTATTCGCTACTTGTGGCATAGGAGTAAAAGAATCATCAGCACACAACTCCTCTTTATCACAGGGAATAGCGAGTAATTCATTTTGTGACAAAGGAAAATCAGTAGTGGGTTCCACTATTTGTTGCTCTTCATTAGCATGCAGAGTGGACAAATTTTGGACATTATGGGTCACATCATTCTGGCAAGTATTCACAGATAATAGAATATCTTTTTCAGCATTGAGAGCCAGACAAAACAATTGACCAATATGGCAATATGATTTGCTAATTAACAAGGTTCGAATTTCAGAATTGAGCCCTCTCATGAATCTACTCATAACATCTTCCATGCATTCATCCAATCCACCAAACATGATACAAATCTTAAAATTATGGTAGTATTGTTTCACAGTCTTACTACCCTGGTTCAAGTTGTCTAATTTTGCAAGCAAATAATCAACATAATATGCAGGAACGAATGCATCTCTAAAAAGAAATTTGAAGTTTTTCCAAGATTCTGGAACTTTGTTGTGCCTACAAATGTGTTTCCATTCTAGCAAAGCATTTTCAATCAAAATATTAGAGGCAATACAAATATTTTGTTTCTCAGACAGGTCATGCTCATCAAATTCATTGTCTACTTTTAACTCCCAATCAATGTAAGCTTGAGGATCAAACTTACCATCATATAACGGCAAGTGTTGAATGACATCCTGAATATGAGGGTCTAGTTTCAACAGCTCAAAAATCTCCATATCACCTGCCATGATTAGTAGAAAACAAGAAACACAAAAATAATATGTATCCTCCTATCAACTATTAGGATGTGTCGGTTGTAACTCTCTCAAACTCAACTTGTTAAAACAAGCCCTTACAAGTTCTTACCAAGCCAAACAGGAGGTGATGGCAACCAACAAGTCTACAACCGTGGAGTGAAGTGTATCGGTGCCATAGCAACAAAACAAATTGTCAAGCTGTAGTCGAATATGTGGAGCTATAGGTGGGCTAAAGCAAGGAAGTACTAGAACCACGTTAGTTGCAAGCAAATTGAACAAACGCTTAACGACGTTATTGTGCTGGTCCTAGGCTAGTACGTGCTAGAGACGCGAGCCTGGACACAAACGAAGTCACTAAGCTGCAGCAAAGAAGGATCACAAGGACAGGAATAACAACAAAAGAAAAACCCTTCTCTTCTTCTTTCTCTTTCTTTTCTTTCTTTCTTTCTATCTTTCTTTTCTTTCTTTCTTCTGTTTTTTTTCTATTTTTTTCAACTAGCACAAAACTGAAATTTTGCAACAAGAATTAACAAGCTACTTACAACAATTAAATGTTTCCTTGGGAAGGGTGATTCAGTAGCAAAGTCAAACAAGTGGCTGTTTTGCAAAACCAGCAGACGCACAAATCTCCAGGGAAATTGCGAAGCGCTCAGATTGAATTTGGGACCAAGCTCTGATCAGTTGGAAAGAGGACAAGTTAAGGTTTCCAGATTGTATTTAAACTCCCTATTCAGACTCCTGACAAAGGAAATATGGTGCTTTTCTTTTTAGGATAAAACAGGACTCCGAATCGAATTCTATCTTGATCTTGTTGGATTTTCTTTTTGTACATGGAAATATGGACGTGGATGAAACCTCCAAGGGCGTGGCTAGGATAATGGTGGTAAACAAAACAAAGGAATTTGGAAATCCACTCGGATTCGTTGAGAGAAACAAATAAACTCAAATCTGTGATGGTGACAGAAACGTGACTAGAACTCGAAACTCTAAACGACTAGACGCTAAGACTAGCAACTTGACACGACGATGCAACCGTTAATTCAATAAGCCCTAACTAAGCAGTAATAGTATTAAGCTCAAAGGGTTTTTGGGATTATGGAGAACTAATCTACTAATTTTGTTTTGGCTTTTCTGGACTATAGGAGATTAAAAAAACAGCAAAGAACTAGAAGTCTCTCACCGGTCAACCTTGCTCTGATACCAACTGATATGAACCCGCTAGGGTGAATCCTGATCTTTCGATGAGAGAAGGTGGATAACTCGATTTGGGGATGGAGATGACGTTCACGGCCCGACTACAGCCTTCTAAGCTGTGCCTTAGCAACCGATACACCACCTCCAACAGCCGTCGCGATCTTGTGGAGCACGATCAACCAAACCACTAGGATAATTCCTGCAAGCAATCGAGGAACAAGCAAGAACAAGTAGAACAAGCAACTCAATTGCAAATATGGAGATGAAAAAAACAATCTGAACTCACAAAGTTGGGGTTCTGAATCAAGTAGAACGGATGGTCTAGTCAACACACGCGTCTACAAGGAAGTAGCAATGGCTAAACTTTCAACAAAACAAAACCCAATCTATTTGTGGCGGCTCTAATCCTTATTAATACCTAGGGGAACGACCAGGGGGGTGTTGGGGTCGTTCTCCAACCCTAGGACACGTCCTTAATGGACTCAAATTGATACATGGACCATCGGCCCAAAATAGGGTGACGCAGCACCAAAGGCAGAAAAGGTCCTGGCGTTGAAATGACGATTGCGGAAGCATCGGATAAGATATAGCCATGAGTCCAGATCCGTTGGAAAATAGACTTGATAAGCTTTCCAAAAAGTGCTAGAACGTCCCAATCGGAGTCCGTATGAAGTCGTGGTGACCGTCACAATTTGGGACTATTTTGCAGTCCGAATTCAACTTCCAAAACGTGTTGGACTTGGACTCTTTCTGTCCTTTGGAACCAAAGTGACGTGGTGGCCTAGCGGAGGACGTTAGGAATACTTGGATTTGGTCCCCAATCAACTTCATTAACCTTCCATGCTTTCCATATGTAATCAAACCTTCCCTTGATCCATGTAAATAATTCTGAAAATGAGAATGAACACACATCATGGTGTAGCATCAATTCATCAAATGCATCAATGATAAGCCTCATATAGAATGGTTGCACCTTTGGTATAGAAGTGGTTGGCATGGTCATATTTGAGCCAATGATGTCCTCATCAAAATGACACCAAATTTTAATAGTGGCTAGATACATCAATTATCTACAACTTTTGTATAAACAAGTTTCACAACAAAGCACATTATCATGAAGAACTTTGCTAAGTTCCAAGATCTGTCTAGAAACCTCATTTGCAAGAAATAAATACTAACTTATGTTGCAAACATATAATTGGACAAAACCAACCAAATTTACCAACATGTCGCACAAGACTAATGAGCACCAGAAAACATAGTGTCCATTCCTAAATAAATTCTTTTAATGTATTTTCTTAATTTATTTAGATAATTAGGTGGAATTATGAACACATAACAAAGATGCACAATAAATTCTACCAAAATTAAAGTGGCCTACATATGCTCCCAATAGTCTATTGTACATATTTCAAGCCATTTGGACATGTATAGCAACGTCTATGAAAAAGACAAATTGCTATTGCAAGAATTCATGTGAGAGCAAGATGAATCAATAAATCACTCATACCACCACCAAAATTCATGACATTTTTACCACACATCAAACATCACATGAGTAGCATGCCACAAAAATTTCACTTCATTTGGAGTCATACAACTGCAGTTATGAAAAAGACAATACCACTAGTATTAAAAACCTAATCTTAAAAATCCATTTTTATAGCAAAAACATTAAACTAAAACATGTCATATTATAGATCCACTACATAGAGAATTTCACAAGGATTCCAAAAAGTCCTCATTTGTTATTTTATGAATTTTCTATGATTTACTACGAAATTCCAAAGTTCCTACAAAATCATCACAAACAATTCTTATGACACTATTCATATGAGTCTAAAGCTTTGCAGTTAGGACCCTCCCTTTCTCCTAATTGCTGTGTGAAGCCCTCCACGTGAACCAAAGTAGAGGTGGTTCAGGGAAACGGCGGTTCCAGCCGCCGTGGTGCTCGCCGGCGGCGGTGGAGTGGCGGAGAGCACAAGGGCCTGGCGCGCACCCTCTGGTGCCCTCAGCTTGGCCTAAGGTGGCTCGTAGAGGTCTGGCCACGTGCTTTGGTGGCGCTACTCATGGTGGCCCCGTCGGCGGAGCTAACCGGCGGTAGGCGAAACCGGTAGAGGGGCGCGTCGGAGACAGCTCGAGGAGAGGAAGGTGGTGCTGCGCTTGGCTGAGAACGAGGAGGCATGGATGAAGAGGAATGGCGGCGCGGGACCTCTGCTTCGGCTGTTCGGCATTCTCGACGCAAAGACCGAGAGCAAGCGTATGAGAGAGTGAAAGAGAGGTGGGAGGGTGCTCGGGCTATCAAGGCGAGCGAGCACGGCACCGTGGCACACATGCAAACGAGCACGAGGCCACACGGCAATGGCTTCCAACGTTCAGTCAGCCATGCACAGCAGTGCTGATTCAAAATGTTCGAGGAGCTGACCAATACCCCCATGAAAATACACTAAAACCCGTATTTTCTTCCTTCCTTATCTTCTGATCCGGCTGACGTGTGATCATGGCGCAAGAGACAAATTTGTAGATCTTTGCGAGGTGAATAACATTGCTTTAAAGACCTAGAGCTAACTCTGCCTAGATCAGGAGATATTGAGTTCCAAAGGAGGGTACCCCAAAACTGAATCCTGCAGTTTAGTTGCAAGCCGACTGAAAGTGCATTCTTCTCCCCCTTCTAACTCTTAATCCACTTGGTGTTAGCAAAACCTTCACTAATAAAAGTTGTAGAGGTACATGTAGCCTCCAAATTTCCTTATACATGTTTGGTCTGGATCACCATGGTTTTCATGCTACAAGGCTCCAAAGTTATGTACTCTGAAACAGTATCAAAAGTTTCAGTTTGAAGCGGACTGAAACTGCTATCTTTTCCCAACTCTAATTCCCAAACAGATCAATAAAAAGCTAAACCAAATCACAGTGTTGTAGAGCTATATGAGGATGACAACTTTACTTAAGAAAGCCTGGCCAAATTCAGCATGGTTTGCAAACTAAAATTCACCAAAGATGGCTTCATGAAAACTGAAAACCAAAACTGCAGTTCCAACACTTAGCCGATTTTTGGAGCTTCAAAACAGCACTGAGTTCAATCTTTGAGCCTCGGTTTGACTAGGTTAGAGATCAAACTGGCTCTTGACCATTAAACAAAGTTTGTTCTACACAAGATTAACTACAACTTTTCTTTAAGGTCAAACCTCATAACGGGTACAAAAGTCAAACTTTTACTTTGGTCAAAGTATCAACTCGGTAAAGCCTAAACTAGGGTTTTAGGCCAATCGGGGCATTTTCTTGACATTTGCTCAACATGAACCCTTCATGACTTTTGTTGTAGAGTTCATCTAGAGTCATTTGGGCAAAGTTGCAAGGTTTGGTTGATGATCTATAATTCTATTCACTTAATGGTGCAATTCCAACAATTAGTAAAGTCATTGAAACAAAGACATGACTTATCATTTCATGTGACTTTTTTATTCCAAACTTCATGAAACCTTTTCAGGGGTCACTATAGATAGAAAGTGATGTGAGACACATGAAAGAAATGACATCAACACTCACTTGCATTACCAAGCACGAGCATCAAACATACATACATTGAAACACAAAATGACAAGGTATGTTGCGTATGTTTCAGAGAGATGTTTCAAGCACATTCCATATATACATGTTTCACATGTTGCACTAGCATGTTTCATATGTTTTACTAGTGCATTACATATGTTCCATGCTCATATAGAACAATGATGCTTAGGCTCAAGCAATGCAAGTGCCAAAAGAGGCAAGATAACACCAGGGGTGTTACAGTACGTTCAGCCCAAATAGTGCATCTATCTTGCGTCAAGATTAGCACTATCTCCAAACAGACTGAATCGAGCTTCCACTAGAGCCTCCTCACCTATGAGTACCATCAGGTGCATCCAAAATGATTTCTAAGCCTATGGTATGTTTGGCGCAAACCGTGCACCTATCTTGCACCGAAACTAACACTATCTGCAAACAGACTGAAACGAGATTCTATCGGGTGCGTCCAAAATGATTTCTGAGCTTATGGTACGTTTGCCATAAATCGTTCACCTATCTTGCACCGACACTAACACTATCTCCAAACGAATCGAAACAAGATTCTACATAACCCACATCACCTAGGAGTTCCATCCGGTGCGTCCAAAATGATTTTTGAGGCCGTGGTAAATTTGGTCCAAACCGTGCACCTATCTTGCCTCAACAATATCACCAAACAGACTAAAATGAACTTCCACTTGAGCCTCACAATTTTGGACTGCCATCGTGTGCATCCAAAATAATTTTTGAGCCTATGGTACATTTGGTGCAAACCGTGCACCCATCTTGCACTGACCCTAACATTGTCTCCAAACAGACTGAAATGAGATTCTACATGATCCACGTCACCTAGTAGTTTCATTTGGTATGTTTGGTGCAAACCATGCCAACATCTTGCACCGACACTAACACTATCTCCAAACGGACCGAAACGAAATTCCACATGACTCACATCACCTAGGAGTTCCATCCGGTGTGTTCAAAATGATTTCCAAGCCTTAGGTATGTTTGGCCCAAATAGTGCACCTCTGTTGCGTCATGATTACCACTATCTCCACTTGAGCCTCACTTAGTTGTACCGCCGGGTGTGTCCAAAATGATTTCTGCGCCTATGGTACGTTAGGTGCAAACCCTGCACCTATCTTGCACTGACAATAACACTATCTCCAAACGGACCGAAATGAGGTTCTACATGATACACGTCACCTAGGAGTTCCATCATTTGTGTCCAAAATGATTTTCAAAGCCTGTGGTATGTTCTGCCCAAATTGTGCACCTATCTTGCGCCGACACTAACACTGTCTCCAAACGGACAGAAAAGGAGATTCCACACGACCCACGTCACCTAGGAGTTCCATCCGGTGCGTTCAAAATGATTTCCGAGCCTCTGGTACAATCAGCCCAAACTGTCCACCTATCTTGCGTCAAGATTAGCAATATCTCCAAATGGACTAAATCAACATCCAATTGAGTCTCATCACCTAGGAGTACCATCGGGCGTGTCCAAAATTATTTTTGAGCCTATGGTACGTTTGGCTCAAACCATGCCAATATCTTGTACCGACACTAACACTGTCTCCAAACGGACTGAAGCGAGATTCGACATGACTCACATCACCTAGGAGTTCCATCCGGTGTGTCCAAAATGATTTCCAAGCCTCTGGTATGTTCGGCCCAAATAGTGCACCTATCTTGCATCAAGATTAGCACTGTCTCCAAATGGAGTGAATCAGGATTCCACTTAAGCCTCATCACTTAGCAGTACCATCGGGTGCGTCCAAAATGATTTCTGAGCCTATGGTACGTTTGGCACAAACCCTGCACCTATCTTGCACCGACACTAATACAGTCTCTAACGGACCGAAATGAGATTCCACATGACCCACGTCACCAAGAAGTTCCATTGGGTGTGCCCAAAACAATTTCTGATCCTAGGGTACGTTTGGCGCAAACCGTGCACCCATCTTGTGTCAAGATTAGCACTATCTCCAAACGGACTGAATAAAGATTCCACTTGAGCCTCGTCACCTAGGAGTTCCATGATGTGCGTCCAAAATGATTTTCTAAGCCTATGTTATGTTTAGCCTAAACCATGCACCTATCATGCACCGACACTAACACTGTCTCCAAACAGAGTGAAAGGAGATTCCACATGACCCACGTCACATAGGAGTTCCATCCGGTGCGTCCAAAAAGTTTTCTGAGCCTCTGGTACGTTTGGCCCAAACCATGCACCTATCTTGCATCAGGATTACCACTATCTCTAAACAAACTCAATAAAGCTCCACTTGAGCCTCGTCACCGAGTACCATCGGGTGCGTCCAAAATGATTTCTGAGCCTATGGTGCGTTTAGCGCAAACTGTGCGCCTATCTTGGGCTGACACTAACACTATCTCCAAATGGACTAAAATGAGATTCCAAATGACCCATGTTAGCTAGGAGTTCCATCCGGTGCATTCAAAACGATTTTAGACCTTTTGTTCGTTCGGCGCAAACCGTGCACCTTTCTTCCGTCAAGATTAGCACTATCTTGAAATGGACTGAAATGAGCTTGCACTTGAGCCTTGTAACCTAGAAGTGCCATCGGGTGCGTCCAAAATGTTTTCTGAGCCTATGATACGTTTGGTGCAAACTATACACCTATCATGCACCGACACTAACACTGTCTCCACATGGACCACAATGAGATTCCACTTGACCCACGTCACCTAGTAGTTCCATTGGGTGCGTCCAAAACGATTTCTGAGCTTATGGTACGTTTGGCATAAATTGTTCACTTGTCTTGCACTGACACTAACACTATCTCCAAACGTACCGAAACGAGATTCCACATAACCCACGTCACCTAGAAGTTTCATCCAGTGCGTCCAAAATGGTTTTCGAGTGATATGAACTTGCAAGGGTTTGTGGTCGATCTTTCGATGAGAAGCGTGAGAAACTCGATTTGGGGATGGAGATGATGTTCATGGCCCGACTACAACCTTCCAAGCTGCACCTTAGCAACCGATACACCATCTCCAATAGCCGTCGTAATCTTGTGGAGCACGATCAACGTAATTCCTGCAAGCAATCGAGGAACAAGCAAGGACAAGTAGAACAAGCAACTCAATTGCAAATATGGAGATGAAAAACCAATCTGAACTCACAAAGTTGGGGTTCTGAATCAAGTAGAACGGATGGTCTAGTCAACACACGCGTCTACAAGGAAGTAGCAATGACTAAACTTTCAACAAAACAAAATCCAATCTGTTTGTGGCGGCTCTAATCCTTATTAATACCTAGGGGAATGACCAGGGGGTGTTGGAGTTGTTCTCCAACCCTAGGACACGTCCTTAATGGACCCAAATTGATACATGGACCATCGGCCCAAAATAGGGTGTCGCAGCACCAAAGGCAGAAAAGGTCCCGGCGTTGAAACGACGATTGCGGAAGCGTCAGATAAGATATAGCCATGAGTCCAGATCCGTTGGAAAATAGACTTGATAAGCTTTCCAAAAAGTGCTATAACGTCCCAATCGGAGTCCGTATGAAGTCGTGGTGACCGTCGCAATTTGGGACTATTTTGCAGTCCGAATTCAACTTCCAAAACGTGTTGGACTTGGACTCTTTCTGTCCTTGGAACCAAAGTGACGTGGTGTCCTAGCGGAGGACGTTAGGAATAGTTGGATTTGGTCCCCAATCAACTTCATTAACCTTCCATGCTTTCCATATGCAATCAATCCTTCGCTTGATCCATGTAAGTAATTCTGAAAATGAGAATGAACACACATCATGGTGCAGCATCAATTCATCAAATGCATCAATGATAAGCCTCATATAGAATGGTTGCACCTTTGGTATAGAAGTGGTTGGCATGGTCATCTTTGAGCCAATGATGTCCTCATCATTCTCCCCTTCTTGACAGCAAACCGTCCTTGGTTTGATCTTTGTTGGAGTATGTGTTGTAGGTAAAAGTGAACCGTGCTCCCCTTCTTGATATTTATCCTGTTGCATATGGGGTAAACTAGAAAAACTTTGCAAGACATCATTAGTGTTAGTGCAGCCCTCAATTTGATAATGGTATTGTGGCCCAAAAGGATATTTGTAAGATCCAAATAGGCTAGAGGGGGGGTGAATAGCCTAATTAAAACTTTTACAAGAATTACTTAACCACACGTTAGTACGAAAGGTGGCGAAGCAAAAGCACTAGCTCTAACTATTTAAGCAAGCCACCTACACAAGTCTATAACAAAGCTATTCACTAAACACAACAACAACTACAAGCTAGAAACAAGAAGTAATACGAGAGAAAAGCTTTGAGTGATTATACCACCGTGAAGAGATGAGAAATATCAATCAATCAATCACACAAGAGAAGTCCTCGGGAAGAGAATGACACAAGAATTTATCCCGAGGTTCACTTGCTTCCCGGCAAGCTACTCCCCGTTGTGGCGATACACCCACTTGTCGATTCGCGAGCTAATCGACTATCAAGAGTCGAGCCCTTGGCGGGCGCCGTACAATCGCACACAAGATGGGGATCCTCCAAGCCACGAGCTCCACTAGAGTATCCAATTCGCGAACTCCCGCGGGGAAGGATCAAGAACCCCTTATAACACTTGGTGAAGGCTCCAACAATCTCCAATTGCAAGCTCAATCACCTCCGCTGCTCCAAGCCGTCTACCGTGTCGGGAAACATGGAAGAGTAACAAGAAATCCGCAGCAACTCGAAGATCAAGTGCCTCTAGAATGCAACTCTCAAGCAATGCACTTGAATCTCACTCAATCTCGCTCAAGATGTGTAACTATGCAAAGAGATGAGTGGAGGGGTTGTTCTCTAGCTCAAAGTATGTCTCTAGGTCTCAAAAAATGCAAGAGATACCCTCAAACCCCGACCAATGTCTATTTATAGCGAAGGGGTACGCAGCTAGCCGTTAGGAACTTAAACAGCTGAAAACGCGCTGACCGAACGCGCTAGTCGCGCAGACCGGACGCGCTGGTCAAACTGACCGGACGCGCCGATCATGCAACGGCTAATTTCCGAAACACTGACCGGACGCGCTGGTCGAACTGACTAGACGCGCCGGTCCCGCAACGGCTAAATTCCAAAGCACTGACCAGACACGCTTGTCATGCAGACCGGATGCGCTAGGTGTGACCGGACGCGCTGGTCCCGCAACTGATCGGACGCGCAGGTCAAGCCTGAGTAGCGCACAACGAAACAATGACCAGACGCACTGTTGAACTGACCGGACACCACAGTGCCAGCGTCCGATTAGAGTCCCGTAAGCTCCCTAAACGACCAGACGTGTCCAGTCGATAGTGACCAGACGCGCTGCGCGTCCGATCATCAAACTAAAATACGCACAGACGCTGAACACTAACCGGACGTGTCCGGTCATACAGAGACCGCGTTCGGTTCAACGTCCGGTCACCTCTGTGACCTCCGTTCGCCTCCATTTCTTTTCCGACTTCCGGCGCAATAGAAAATAGGTATTTCACTTCCCCAAAAAGCACTGAATCAAGCTCGGTGGGAGGGAGAGAGGAACCCAAACCCCTCTCTACCGCTTAAACTCCACCGCCTTCGCAAATGTGCTAACACCACCATGTGCATGTGTGTTAGCATTTCACAAACATTTTCCAAGGCATTATGTTAGCTCTCAACTAGATCCTAATGCATATGCTCAAGACATTGATCTAGTGGCACTTGATTTCCGAGCTAACCGTGATTGCCCCTCTTGATAGTCGGCTATGTATCCTAAACCCGGTCAATCACTTCTCTACTCATCTTAGACCGGCAAAAGGAAAACCCAATGATTATACCTTTGCCTTGCACTCTTAGATCCTTCTCTTCCACTTGATCATCATGTCCTTCCTTTTATGTGCATCTCCACCATGATCATCATTTCATGTCCATGCACCATCTCTTTGTGATCTTGTGGCCACCACTCCTTGCCACATACACCTTCATCACATGTGTTGCTTATGCCTAACTCAAAACACTTAACACATGGCATTAGCAACTTGGTGTCATTAATTACCAAAACCAAACTTGGGCTTTCAATCTCCCCCTTTTTGGTAATTGATGACAACCATCACAAAGATATGAAATGAAATCAATTTTCAATTTCGATAGTATTAGCTCCCCCTACATATGTGCTTCCATGAGTTTGGTTCAATTGTGCACATATGTATGGATTTGAATTTTGGGAGAGTTACTACTATCAAATTGATGCTAAGGTATATAGAATGGACCTTTGAAGCGTGATACCAATCGGAGTTGCCTTTATATACCATCCTTAGCATCGATGTAGCTAGACACCACTTGTAATACATCACTTGTAAAAGATCACAAACACTAAAGTACACCATGAGATCAACATTATAAGCAAAGGTGTCTAGATACCGCTTGTAAAGCTACTCTCAACAAATCATCATTCAAGTTCTATTTCTAGCAATCACCATACAATCATGAATATGAATTTAAGCTTTGCAATGCAACAATTCATCATGTTAATGCACATACAAATGCAACAAATAATTCATGAGCTTGCTCCCCCTACTTGTGTGCTCAATTTTAATTTCTCTCCCCCTTACTATATCTTTCTCCCTCTTTGTGACTATTCTCTCCTCCTTTGACTATTCTCTCCCCCTTAGTAACTTAACCTTTTATATTTGTGACTTTTCTCTCCCCCTTTGTCAACAATCACCAAAAAGGTGCCAATTTTAGTGAGAGTTAAGTCAATCAATATGAGGGAGTTCAAAAATATGGTTCAATCTAGATCACTTGCCTAGAATATGTAATTCGGTTTGATCCAAGCACAAGCTTCTTCACACCTCATAAAGTATAAGGGTTATCTTGAGCATGTTGAATTACACATCATGAGCTCATTTTCTAGATTCAACACTAGGTTTGCAAGCTCACAAACATGTCATATGCTACCACTAGAGTAATCAAACATAGAAGCAATAGTGGTACCATATATACATTAAACTCATTTGATTTTCATGAATGAGCCTATTTGTCATGCAAATGTGTCTATATGTTCTAAACATGTCCTTAGCAAAGTATGAATGATATGCCAAACAACTTTACCTTGCTATGTTGGAGGAGAGGCATGTCATATAAGAATGTGGGGGTGCACTTATTTTAAGTTGGAGAAGTCAAGTATGTTCAATTCATTCTTCAACTTGTAGAATCTCTTTTCATCAAGTGGCTTTGTGAATATGTCGGCTAATTGATTTTCGGTGCCAATGCTTTCAATGCTAATATCACCCTTTTGTTGATGGTCTCTTATGAAGTGGTGTCTTATGTCAATGTGCTTGGTTCTTGAATGTTGAACCGGATTTTGTGTCATCTTGATAGCACTTTCATTGTCACAAAACAATGGCACATTCTTGAACTTGATTCCAAAATCATTCAAGGTGGCCTTCATCCAAAGCAATTGTGCACAACAACTACCGGCACTAATGTATTCGGCCTCGGCGGTAGATAGTGCAACACTATTTTGTTTCTTTGATGACCATGAAACAAGAGACCTTCCAAGCAATTGACAAGTGCCACTTGTGCTCATTCTATCAATCTTGCAACCACCATAGTCGGAATCCGAATATCCAATCAACTCAAAGTTTGATCCCTTGGGATATCATAGTCCAACATCATGAGTGCCCTTGAGATATCTCAATATTCTCTTGGTTGCTTTCAAGTGACTTTCTCTAGGTGAAGCTTGATATCTTGCACACTTGCACACACTAAACATCACATCCGGCCTAGAAGCGGTGACATAGAGCAAACTTCCAATCATAGACCGGTATTGCTTTTGATCTACCATGTTGCCACTAGCATCAACACCCAATTGATCATTTGTGCCCATTGGTGTACTCATTTGCTTAGCATCTTGCAAACCAAACTTCTTGATCATGTCCTTGATGTACTTGCCTTGACTTACAAAAGTGTCATTCTTCATTTGCTTGATTTGAAGTCCAAGGAAGTAACTAAGCTCTCCAATCTTAGACATCTCAAACTCATTAGCCATCATATTTCCAAACTCTTCACAAAAGTCTTGATTAGTTGATCCAAAGATAATGTCATCCACATAGATTTGCAACACAAACAAGTCATTTCAAAGCTTCTTGGTGAAGAGAGTGGTGTCAACCTTTCCCATCTTGAACCCTTTAGAAAGAAGAAAGTCCCTCAATCTCTCATACCATGCTCTAGGTGCTTGCTTCAAACCATACAATGCCTTCTTTAGCTTGTAAACATGGTCGGGCTTCTTGTCATCTTCAAAACCGGGAGGTTGCTCAACATAGACTTCTTCATTGATGTAGCCATTGAGGAATGCACTCTTGACATCCATTTGATAGAGCTTGATGTTGTGTGCACAAGCATATGCTAATAAGATTCTAATTGCTTCCAATCTTGCAACCGGTGTATATGTCTCTCCAAAGTCAAGACCCTCAACTTGAGTGTATCCTTGTGCTACTAATCTTGCTTTGTTCCTCACAACCATGCCATCTTGATCTTGCTTGTTTCTAAAGACCCACTTAGTACCAATCACATTGTAGTTCTTTGGTCTCTCAACAAGTTTCCAAACTTGATTTCTAGCAAAGTTGTTTAGTTCTTCATGCATGGCATTTACCTAATCGAAATCCTTCAAAGCATCTTCTATCTTCTTTGGTTCTTCTAATGAGACAAATGAGTAATGCTCACAAAAGGATGCTAATCTTGATCTAGTTTGAACACCACTTTGAATTCCACCAATGATTTGGTCCAATGGATGATCTCTTGCAATACTAGTAGGTTGGAGTATTGGGAGTTGATTGCTTCCACTTGTTTGACCTTGAACTTGAGCTTCATCATGAGAACCACTAGAGCTTGCTTGATTTGTATCAATTTGCACATTTTGGTTGATCACATGAATATTATCATCATCATCAACTTGCATCGGCCTTATATCACCAATGTCCATGTTCTTCATTGCATTTGACAATTGATCTCCTCTTACATCATCAAGGTTTTGAGCTTCATTTTGAGACCCTTGTGTTTCATCAAACTCAACATCATGAACTTCTTCCAAGGTGCCATTTGTGAGATTCCAAACTCTATATGCTTTGCTTGTGGTAGAATAACCAAGTAAGAACCCTTCATCACATTTCTTTTCAAACTTGCTCAATCTAGTGCCTTTCTTGAGAATATAGCATTTGCAACCAAACACTCTAAAGTATGCAATGTTGGGCTTTCTTTCATTCAATAGCTCATATGGTGTCTTCCCAAGCTTCCCATGGCAATAGAGACGGTTGCTACAATAGCAAGCCATGTTGATGGCTTCACTCCAAAATGAATGACTCACATTGTATTCACTAAGCATTGATCTAGCCATATCAATCAAGGTTCTATTTTTCCTTTCAACTACACCATTGGATTGAGGAGTGTATGTTGGTGAGAATTGATGTTCAATACCAAAATCATCACATAATTCCTCAATTCTTATGTTCTTGAATTCACTACCATTGTCACTTCTAATCTTCTTGATGGTAGTCTCAAACTCATTTTGCACCCTCTTGACAAAAGACTTGAATAGATCAAAAATATCACTCTTGTCATAGAGAAAGAACACCCAAGTGTATCTAGTGTAGTCATCCACTATCACAAAATCATACTTGTTGCCGCCAATGCTAGTGTATGTTGTTGGCCCAAACAAGTCCATGTGTAATAGCTCAAATGCCTTTGATGTGCTCATTTCACTTTTACTAGGATGTGTATTTCCAACTTGTTTGCCGGCTTGACAAGCACTACATGGTTTATCCTTTTCAAAGGTGACATCTTTCAAGCCTCTAACTAAGTCATGCTTCAAAAGTTTGTTCAATTGTTTCATTCCAACATGACCAAGCCTTCTATGCCATAACCATCCCATACTAGATTTGCTAAGCAAGCATGATGTCAATTGTGTCTCACTATCATTAAAGTCAACCAAGTATAAGCTACCATATCTAAATCCTTTGAATATCAAGTTTGATCCATCAACACTTATGACTTCAACATCATCACTACCAAATATGCACTTGAAGCCAAGATCACAAAGTTGTGCCACCGATAAAAGATTGAAATCTAAGCTCTCAACTAGCAACACATTAGATATGCTCATGTCATTTGAGATAGTAATTTTACCAAGCCCTTGACCTTGCCTTTCTTGTTGTTGCCGAAAGTGATAGCATCAAAACCTCCATTTTGACTTGTATCAATTGAATTGAACATACAAGAGTCTCCGGTCATATGTTGAGTGCACCCACTATCAAGCACCCAATGCCTTCCTTCGGCTTTGTAATTGACCTACAAGACAAGATCAATTCTTTTTAGGTACCCAAACTTGTTTGGGTCCTCCAAGGTTAGAGACTAAGCTCTTTGGTACCCAAATGGCTTTCTTCTTTGAGCCCATCCATGGTGCACCAATGAACTTAGCACGAACACCATTTGTACCCTTGGTAAGGATATAGAAATGATCAAACTTAATTGAGGATACATTTGCATTGAATTTCTTGTTCATGCAATGTTGCTCTATGTGACCAACTTGCTTGCAACTTTTGCAATAGCTACCATTGTTCTTCACAAAACGAGTCTTGTGAGGAGCAAAAGTGGCCTTGCCTTTCTTGGGGTTATAGCCCAATCCCTCTTTGTAGAGAGAAGCCCTTTGGCTACCCAAGCACATAAGCAAGCGGTCCTCACCACCATAAGCCTTAGCTAATGTGTGATTGAGCTCTTTTACCTCCTTTTTGAGAATTTCATTCTCAACTATAAGTGTGGAGTCACAAGTGAAACCATCACTACTAGATGAGGATGATGTAGATGCGCTACATGAAGGGTTAGTGGGAGCAACAACAATAGGCTTATGAAAGGATTCATCAATTATATCACATGATATGCCTATGTTGCAAGTTTTAGCTTTCTCAACATTAGTTGGCATGTTTTTAGTTTTTTCAACTAGAGAGGAATGGGCTTCTTCAAGCTTAGTGTGAGACTTTTGAAGCTTTTTATGGTCTACCTTTAGACTCTCATAAGATGCTCTAAGCTCATCAAGTTCTTGCATAAGGTTTTTCTTTTCCTTAAGCAAGCCCTTGCACTCCTTTCTAGATTCTTTAAAATGTTGAGTGCAATCTTCTAGCATAGTGATTAGTTCATCTTTAGTAAAATCTTCTTCATCACTATCACTATCACTAGCATTATCATGATCACTCTCATCGTCGGATGATACCTTAGCGGCCTTAGCCATGAAGCACGATGGAGTGTCAAAGAGGGAGATCTTCTCTTGGATGGCAATGCTAGCATGTCCCTTCTTCTTGCTCTTGTTGTCATCCTCATCATCACTTGAGGAATCATCACTATCACATGTAGCAACATGAGAATCATTCTTCTTCTTATAAGAGCTTTTCTTCTTTTCTTGCTTCTTCTTCTCCTTCTTGATAGCATCTTCATCATCACTATCATAAGGACACTTTGCAATGAGATGGTCCTTGCTATGGCATCTAAAGCATCTCATGTTATGCTCACTCTTCTTGGATGAGTTCTTTCTCCTCCTTGCACGATAGCCCTTCTTCTTCATGAATTTGCCAAATTGCTTCACAAAAAGAGCCATCTTCTCATCAATGTCATCACTATCACAAGAGCTTGAGTCTTCATCACTTGATGATTCAATCTTGGATTTGCCCTTGGATGTGGTGGCTTTGAATGCCACACTCTTCTTCTTCTCATCATCCTTCTTCTCACTTTCCTTCTTCTTTTTGACCAACTCCTCTTTCTCATTATCTTCTCTATATGAATCATCGGTCATCACTTCTTGAAATACTTGTTGAGGAGTTGAATCCTTCAATGTAGTCCTCACTAGCACGGTGATCAATGTATCAAATCTATTGGGCAAGCTTCTCAAGAACTTCATAGAGAATTAGTTGTCCTTGACCTCCTCACCAAGTGCCTTGAGCTCATTTACAATGACTTGCAATTGATGAAACATTTCCGGTACACTCTCATCTTCTTGCATCTTGAAGCTAGAAAACTTTTCTTGCAAGATATATGCTTTAGCGGTCTTTATGCCTTTGGTGCCCTCAAAGGTTTCTTCTAGCTTGGCCCAAGCATCATGAGCAATCTCAATGTTCTTTACTTGCTCAAAGGTCTTGTCATCTAATGCCTCATGAAGAGCACTAATGGCAATGTCATTGCATTGGAGCTTCTTCTCTACCACCGGTGTAGGTGCTTCTGGATTAGCAACCTCAAATTTTGTTTCGGTGACCTTCCACACTTCTCTATTGATTGACTTTAGGTGTGCGGTCATCTTAACCTTCCAATATGCATAATTTGTGCCATCAAAGTGAGGTGCCTTCTTGGTGTTGTTGATGTGCAAACTTAATTGAGCCATTTCTTTTTCACCGTAGGTTGTTAAGCCTCAAATAAACGGTGCCTCGGCTCCGATACCACTTGTAAGGTCCAAATAGGCTAGAGAGGGGGTGAATAGCCTAATTAAAACTTCTACAAGAATTACTTAACCACACGTTAGTACAAAAGGTGGCGAAGCAAAAGCACTAGCTCTAACTATTTAAGCAAGCCACCTACACAAGTCTATAACAAAGCTATTCACTAAACACAACAACAACTACAAGCTAGAAACAAGAAGTAATACGAGAGAAGAGCTTTGAGTGATTATACCGCCGTGAAGAGATGAGAAATACCAATCAATCAATCACACAAGAGAAGTCTTCGGGAAGAGAATGACACAAGAATTTATCCCGAGGTTCACTTGCTTCCCGGCAAGATACTCCCCGTTGTGGCGATACACCCACTTGTCGATTCGCGAGCTAATCGACTATCAAGAGTCGAGCCCTCGGCGGGCGCCACACAATCGCACACAAGATGGGGATCCTCCAAGCCACGAGCTCCACTAGAGTATTCAATTCACGAACTCCCGCGGGGAAGGATCAAGAACCCCTTACAACACTTGGTGAAGGCTCCAATAATCTCCAATTGCAAGCTCAATCACCTCCGCTGCTCCAAGCCGTCTACCGTGTCGGGAAACAAGGAAGAGTAATAAGAAATCCGCAGCAACTCGAAGATCAAGTGCCTCTAGAATGCAACTCTCAAGCAATGCACTTGAATCTCCCTCAATCTTGCTCAAGATGTGTAACTATGCAAAGAGATGAGTGGAGGGGTTGTTCTCTAGCTCAAAGTATGTCTCTAGGTCTCAAAAAATGCAAGAGATACCCTCAAACCCTGGCCAACGTCTATTTATAGCGAAGGGGTACGCAGCTAGCCGTTAGGAACTTAAACATCTGAAAATGCACTGACCGGACGCGCTGGTCGCGTAGACCGGACGCGCTGGTCAAACTGACCAGACGTGCCGGTCACGCAACGGCTAATTTCCGAAACACTGACCGGACACGCTGGTCGAACTGACCGGACGCGCCGGTCCCGCAACGGCTAAATTCCAAAGCACTGACCGAACGCGCTTGTCGCGCAGACCAGATGCGCTAGGTGTGACTGGACGCGCTGGTCCCGCAACTGACCGGACGTGCTGGTCAAGCCTAAGTAGCGCACAACGAAACAATGACCGGACGCGCTGTTGAACTGACTGGACGCCATAGTGCCAATGTCCGATTAGAGTCCAGTAAGCTCCCTAAACGACCGGACGCGTCCGGTCGATAGTGACCGGACGCGCTGCGCATCCGATCATCAAACTGAAATACACGTAGACGCTGAACACTGACCGGACGCGTCCGGTCATATAGAGACCGCGTTCGGTTCAGCGTCTAGTCACCTCTGTGACCTCTGTTCACCTCCATTTCTTTTCCGACTTCCGGTGCAATATAAAATAGCCATTTCACTTTCGCAAAAAGTGTCGAATCCCGCCGAGCAAGCTCGGCGGGAGGGAGAGAGGAACCCAAACCCCTCTCTACCGCTTAAACTCTACTGCCTTCGCAAATGTGCTAACACCACCATGTGTACACCACCATGTGCATGTGTGTTAGCATTTCACAAACATTTTCCAAGGTGTTATGTTAGCTCTCAACTAGATCCTAATGCATATGCTCAAGACATTGATCTAGTGGCACTTGATTTCTGAGCTAACCGTGATTGCCCCTCTTGATAGTCGGCTATGTATCCTAAACCCGGTCAATCACTTCTCTACTCATCTTAGACCGGCAAAAGGAAAACCCTATGATTATACCTTTGCCTTGCGCTCTTAGATCCTTCTCTTCCACTTGATCATCATGTCCTTCCTTTTATGTGCATCTCCACCATGATCATCATTTCATGTCCATGCACCATCTCTTTGTGATCTTGTGGCCACCACTCCTTGCCACATACACCTTCATCACATGTGTTGCTTATGCCTAACTCAAAACACTTAACACATGGCATTAGCAACTTGGTGTCATTAATTACCAAAACCAAACTTGGGCTTTCAATATTTCAGATTAGAACAAATATAAACTTTATGCACCAAATATTCTCCTTTGTTGTCATATTTGCCAATTGCATGAAGCGAACAATGATTAAAACTCGGCAAACCAGAATCAAATTTAAGTTTCTCTTTTAGACAATTTAGATTACACAGAATATCAAATTCAATATAACCCAAAGTATTTAAAGAGGACAGTAAATTCAGTGCATCTTGTGCACATGTAATAGGATGAAAAAGCTTATCTTCAGCACATTTGTATGGTTCCAAACCAAAAGTATCACACTTATTCGCTACTTGTGGCATAGGAGTAAAAGAATCATCAGCACACAACTCCTCTTTATCATAAGAAACAGCGAGTAATTCATTTTGTGACAAAGGAAAATCAGTAGTGGGTTCCACTATTTGTTGCTCTTCATTAGCATGCAAAGTGGACAAATTTTGGACATTATGGGTCACATCATTCTGGCAAGTATTCACAGATAATAGAATCTCTTTTTCAGCATTGAGAGCCAGACAAAATAATTGACCAATATGGCAATATGATTTGCTAATTAACAAGGTTCGAATTTTAGAATTGAGCCCTCTCATGAATCTACTCATAACATCTTCCATGCATTCATCCAATCCACCAAACATGACACAAATCTTAAAATTACGGTAGTATTGTTTCACAGTCTTACTACCATGCTTCAAGTTGTCTAATTTTGCAAGCAAATAATCAACATAATATGCAGGAACGAATGCATCTCTAAAAAGAAATTTGAAGTCTTTCCAAGATTCTGGAACTTTGTTGTGCCTACAAATGTGTTTCCATTCTAGCAAAGCATTTTCAATCAAAATATTAGAGGCAATACAAATCTTTTGTTTCTCGGACAGGTCATGCTCGTCAAATTCATTGTCTACTTTTAACTCCCAATCAATGTAAGCTTGAGGATCAAACTTACCATCATATAACGACAAGTGTTGAATGACATCCTGAATATGAGGGTCTAGTTTCAACAGCTCAAAAATCTCCATATCAACTGCCATGATTAGTAGAAAACAAGAAACACAAAAGTAATATGTATCCTCCTATCAACTACTAGGATGTGTCGGTTGTAACTCTCTCAAACTCAACTTGTTAAAACAAGCCCTTATAAGTTCTTACCAAACCAAACAGGAGGTGATGGCAACCAACAAGTCTACAACCGTGGAGTGAAGTGTATCGGTGCCGCAACAACAACACCTGTCAAGCAGTAGTCGAAATATGTGGAGCTATAGGTGGGCTAAAGCAAGGAAGTATGAGCACCACGTTAGTCACAAAAGCAAGCTGAATAATCGTTCAACGGAGGTACTATGCTGGTTCTAGGCTAAACCATGCTAGAGACGTGAGCCTAGACACAAAGGTAGTCACTGAAAAAGAACAACTAGCACAACATGAAGAAAACAACAGATTCAGCCCCTTGTTTCGTCTCCTTCTCTTGTCTTTTTCTTCTTCTTTTTCTTTCTTTTTCTTGCAGAGGCCTAAATGTTTTATTTGGTACTATGACAACCCAAACAATAAGGCTATTGCACACAGCCTCTTCGAAGTCAGATTTAACAACTCTTGTTAATACCGCAGATGCGGAAATCTCTAAGATGATTGTGGAGTGCTCAGATCGAATTTTGCTGCAAGGTCAAATCCGTTGGAAAGAAGACAACTTCAAGTTTCCAGATTGTATTTAAACTCCCAAATCGGACATCATATGGATCCGTGGTGGCAGAAATGTAGCAACGATGTATATGGTTATGGTGGATCTCGTGGTGACCAAAACGTGATAGAACTCAAAACTCTAAAGAAATAGACACTAAGACCAGCAACTTGACACAACCAATGCAACCAAAAACTCAACAAGCCCTAACTAAGCAGTGCTAGCAAAGGCTCAAAGGGTTTATAGGAGTGCGGGTAAACTAATCTACTATTTTTTGGCTTTTTTGGACTATAGGAAAATTAAAACAGCGAAGAATTAGAAGTCTCTCACCGATAAACCTTGCTCTGATTACCAACTGATATGAACCCGCAAGGGTTTGTGGTCGATCTTTTGATGAGAAGCGTGAAAAACTCGATTTGGGGATGGAGATGACGTTCATGGCCCGACTAAAGCCTTCCAAGCTGTGCCTTAGCAACCGATACACCACCTCCAACAGCCATCGTGATCTTGTGGAGCACGATCAACCAAACCACTAGGGTAATTCCTGCAAGCAATCGAGGAACAAGCAAGAACAAGTAGAACAAGCAACTCAATTGCAAATATGGAGATGAAAAACCAATCTGAACTCACAAAGTTGGGGTTCTGAATCAAGTAGAACGGATGGTCTAGTCAACACACGTGTCTACAAGGAAGTAGCAATAGCTAAACTTTCAACAAAACAAAACCCAATCTGTTTGTGGCGGCTCTAATCCTTATTAGTACCTAGGGGGATGACTAGGGGGGTGTTGGGGTCGTTTTCCAACCCTAGGGCATGTCCTTAATGGACCCACATTGATACATGGACCATCGGCCCAAAATAGGGTGTCGCAGCACCAAAGGCAGAAAAGGTCCCGGCGTTGAAATGACGATTGCAGAAGCATCGGATAAGATATAGCCATGAGTCCAGATCCGTTGGAAAACAGACTTGATAAGCTTTCCAAAAAGTGCTATAACGTCCCAATCGGAGTCCGTATGAAGTTGTGGTGACCATCGCAATTTGGGACTATTTTACAGTCCGAATTCAACTTCCAAAACGTGTTGGACTTGGACTCTTTCTGTCCTTGGAACCAAAGTGACGTGGTGGCCTAGCGGAGGACATTAGGAATACTTGGATTTGGTCCCCAATCAACTTCATTAACCTTCCATGCTTTCCATATGCAATCAAACCTTCCCTTGATCCATGTAAGTAATTCTGAAAATAAGAATGAACACACATCATGGTGTAGCATCAATTCATCAAATGCATCAATGATAAGCCTCATATAGAATGGTTGCACCTTTGGTATAGAAGTGGTTGGCATGGTCATCTTTGAGCCAATGATGTCCTCATCACCGAGGTCATGGTACGTTTGGCCCAAACCATGCACCTATCTTGGGTCTAGATTAGTACTATCTCCATATGGACTGAAATGAGCTTCCACTTGAGCTTCGCAATTTAGGAGTGTCATCGGGTGTGTCCAAAACGATTTTTGTGCCTATGGTTCATTTGGTGCAAACCGTGCCTCCAACTTGCACTGACACTAACATTATCTCCAAACGGACCAAAACAAGATTTCACATGACCCATGTCACCTAGGAGTTCTATCGGGTGCATCCAAAACGATTTCTGAGCCTACGGTATGTTCAATGCAAACCGTCCAACTATATTGCGTCAATATTAGCACTATCTCTAAACGGACTAAATTGAGCTTTCACTTGAGCGTCCTCGCCTTTGTGTACCATCGGGTGCATCCAAAATGATTTCTAAGCCTATGGTACGTTTGACACAAACCGTGCACCTATCTTGCACCAAAACTAACACAATCTCTAAACGGATCGAAATAAGATTCCACGTGACCGACATCACGTAGGAGTTCTAATGGGTTCGTCCAAAATGATTTCTGAGCCTATGGTATGTTCGGCGCAAACCGTGCACCTATCTTGCATCAAGATTAGAACTATATCCAAAAGGACTAAATCGAGCTTGCACTTGAGCCTCATCACCAAGGAGTTTCATCGGCTGCGACCAAAACGATTTCTGAGCCTATAGTATGTTTGGTGCAAACCGTGCACCAATCTTGCACAGACACTAACACTATCCCTAAACAGACCGGAACGAGATTCCACATGACTCATGTCACCTAGGAATTCCATCTCGTGTGTCCAAAATGATTTTGAGCCTGTGGTACGTTTGGCCCAAACCGTGCACCTATCATGCGTTAAGATTAACACTATCTCTAAATAGACTAAATTGAGCTTCCACTTGAGCCTCCTAACCTCAGAGTACCATTAGGTGTGTCCAAAATAATTTTATGAGCCTATGGTACCGTTGGTGCAAACCGTGCACCTTTCTTGCACCGACACTAACACTATCTTCGAACGGACCAAAACCAGATTCCACATGACCCACATCACCTAGGAGTTCCATCAGTTGCGTCCAAAATGATTTCTGAGCCTGTGGTACGTTTGGCACAAACCCTACATCTATCTTGCACCGACACTAATACTGTCTACAAACGGACCAAAACGAGGTCAACATGACCCACATCAGCTAGGAGTTCCATCGGGTGTGTCAAAAAAGATTTATGAGCTTATGGTATGTTTGGCATAAATCATTCACCTATCTAGCACCGACACAAATACTGTCTCCAAACGTACTAAAACAAGATTCCACACAACCCACGTCACCTAGGAGTTCCATCCGGTGTGTCCAAAATGGTTTCTGAGGCCATGGTACATATGGCCCAAACCGTGCACCTACCTTGCACCCATCGAGTGTGTCTAAAATGATTTCTGAGCCAATGGTACATTTGGTGCAAACCATGCACCCATCTTGCACCGACACTAACATTGTCTCCAAACAGACTGAAACAAGATTTAACATGGCCCACGTCACCTAGGAGTTCCATCGGGTGCATCCAAAACGAGTTCTGAGCCTGTGGTACGTTCGACGTAAACCGTTCCAACTATCTTGCATCAAGATTAGCACTATCTCTACACGGACTAAAGCGAGCCTCCACTTGAGCCTGCTCACCTTTGAGTACCACCGGGTGCATCCAAAACGATTTCTGAGCCTATGGTACGTTTTGCGCAAACTATGCACCTATCTTCCATCGAAACTAACACTATCTCTAAATGGGCCAAAACGAGATTCCACATGACCCACATCACCTAGGAGTTCCAAAGGGTTCGTCTAAAATGATTTCTATGCCTGTGGTATGTTTGGCACAAACCGTGCACCTATCTTGCGTCAAGATTAGCACTATCTCCAAACGGACCGAATCAAGCTTGCACTTGAGCCTCGTCACCTAGGAGTTCCATCAGGTGCATCCAAAACAATTTCTAAACCTATAGTATGTTTGGCGCAAACCGTGCACCAATCTTGCACTAACACTAACACTAACACTATCTCTAAACGTACAAAAATGAGATTCCACATGACTCATGCCACCTAGGAATTCCATCCCATGCATCCAAAATGATTTTTGAGCCTATGGTACGTTCGGCCCAAACCATGCACCTATCTTGCATTGAAACTAGCACTATCTCCAAACGGGCTAAATTGAGCTTCCAATTGAGCCTCCTAACCTTGGAGTACCATCGGATATGTCCAAACCAATTTTCTGAGCCTATGGTACCTTTGGCGCAAACCATGCACTTATCTTGCACCGACACTAACACTATCTCCAAATGGACCGGAATGAGATTCCACATGACCCACATCACCAAGGAGTTCCATCGGGTGCGTCTAAAACGATTTCTAAGCCTGTGGTACGTTTGGCACAAACCCTACATCTATCTTGCACCAACAGTAACACTATCTCCAAACAAACCAAAATGAGGTCAACATGACCCATGTCACCTAGGAGTTCTATCGGGTGTATCTGAAACAATTTTTGAGCTTATGGTACGTTTGGCGCAAACCCTACATCTATCTTGCACTGACACTAACACTTTCTCCAAATAGATTAAAACAAGATTTCACATGACCCACGTCACCTAGGAGTTCCATCGGGTGTGTCCAAAACAATTTATGACCCTGTGGTACGTTCAATGCAAACCGCACACCTATCTTGTGTCAAGATTGGCACTATCTCCAAACGGACCAAATCAAGCTTCCACTTGTGCCTCATCACCTAGGAGTACCATCGGGTGCGTCCAAAATGATTTCTAAGCCTATGACACAATTGACACCTATCTTGCACCGACACTAATACTATCTGCAAACAGACTAAAACGAGATTCCACATGATCCACGTCACCTAATAGTTTCATTTGGTAAGTTTGGCGCAAACTATACCAATATCTTGCACCGACACTAACACTGTCTCCAAACGGACCGAAATGAGATTCCACATGACTCACGTCACCTAGGAGTACCATCCGGTGCGTCTAAACTGATTTTCGAACCTCTAGTACATTTGGCCCAAACAGTGCACCTATCTTGCGTCAAGATTAGCCCTATCCCCAAATGGAGTGAATCAAGATTCCACTTGAGCCTCATCACTTAGCAGTACCATCGGGTGCGTCCAAAATGATTTCTGAGCCTCTGATACGTTTGGCACAAACCTTGCACCTATCTTGTACTCACACTAACATTGTCTCTAAACGGACCGAAACGAGATTCCACATGACACACGTCACCTAGGAGTTCCATCATGTGCGTCCAAAACAATTTTCAAAGCCTGTGGTATGTTCAGCCCAAACCATGCACCTATCTTGCACCGACACTAACACTGTCTCCAAACGGAATGAAATGAGATTCCACATGACCCATATCACCTACGAGTTCCATTCGATGCATCCAAAATGATTTTCGAGCCTCTGGTACATTCGGTTTAAACTATCCACCTATCTTGTGTCAAGATTAGCAATACATCCAAACAGACTAAATCAAGAATCCACTTGAGCCTCATCACCTAGCAGTACCATCGGGTGCGTCCAAAATGATTTCTGATCCTATTGTACGTTTGGCGCAACCCGTGCCAATATCTTGCACCAACACTAACACTATCTCCATACAGACCGAAATGAGACTCCACATGACCCACGTCACCAAGGAGTTCCATTAGGTATGTCCAAAACAATTTATGAGCCTATGGTACGTTTGGCGCAAACCGTGCACCTATCTTATGTCAAGATTAGCACTATCTACAAACGGACTGAATCAAGCTTCCACTTGAGTCTTGTCACCTAGGAGAACCATCGGGTGCGTCCAAAACTATTTCTAAGCCTATAGTACGTATGGCGCAAACCATGGACCTATCTTGCGCCGACACTAACACTGTCTCCAAATGGACCGAAACAAGATTCCACATGACCCATGTCACCAAGGAGTTCCACCCGGTGTGTTTAAAACGATTTCTAAGCCTCTGGTACGTTCGGCGCAAACCGTGCACCTATCTTGCGTCAAGATGAGCACTTTCTCCAAACGGACTGAATCGAGCTTGCACTTGAGCCTCATCATCAAGGAGTTCCATTGGGTGCGTCCAAAATGATTTCTGAGTCTCTAGTATGTTTGGCACAAATCGTGCACCAATCTTACACGACACTAACACTATCTCCAAATGGACCGAAATGAGAATCCACATGACTCATGTCACCTAGGAATTCCATCACGTGCGTCAAAAATGATTTTCGAGCCTGTGGTACGTTTGACCCAAACCAGGAACCTATCTTGCGTCAAGATTAGCACTATCTCCATATGGACTAAATCAAGCTTCCACTTGAGCCACGTCACCTTGGACTACGATCGGGTGTGTCCAAAATGATTTCTGAGCCTATGGTATGTTTGGCACAAACCATGCCAATATCTTGCACCGACACTAACACTATCTCCAAATAGACCAGAACGAGATTCTACATGGCCCACATCACCTAGTAGTTCCATCGGGTGCGCCCAAAAGATATCTAAGCCTGTGGTACGTTTGGCACAAACCTTACATCTATCTTGCACCGACACTAACACTATTTCCAAATGGACCAAAATGAGGTCAACATGACCCACGTCACCTAGGAGTTCCATCGGGTGCATCGAAAACAATTTCTGAGCCTGTGGTACGTTTGGCGCAAACCCTACATCCATCTTGCACTGACACTAACATTATGTCTAAATAGATCGAAATGAGATTTCATATGACCCACATAACCTTGGAGTTCCATCGGGTGTGTCCAAAACAATTTCTGCAAACGGACTGAATCAAGCTTCCACTTGAGCCTCGTCACCAAAGAGTACCATCGGGTGCGTCTAAAACGATTTTAGAACCAATGGTATGTTTGGGACAAACCTTGCACCTATCTTGCACTAACACTAACACTGTCTCCAAATAGATAAAAATGAAATTCCACATGACCCACGTCACCAAGGAGTTCCATTGGGTGCGTCCAAAACAATTTCTAATCCTGGGGTACGTTTGGCGCAAATTGTGCATCTATCTTGTGTTAAGATTAACACTATCTGCAAACGGACTGAATCAAGCTTCCACTTGAGCCTCGTAAGCTAGGAGTTCGATGATGTGCATCCAAAATGATTTTCTAAGCCTATGGTTTGTTCTGCCCAAAAAAAGCACCTATCATGCACCAACACTAACACTGTCTCCAAACGGACCGAAAGGAGATTCCACATGATCCACGTCACCTATGAGTTCCATCTAGTGCGTCCAAAATGATTTCCGAGTCTCTGGTACGTTCGGCCCAAACCGTGCACCTATCTTGCATCAAGATTAGCACTATCTCCAAACAGACTCATTCAAGCTTTCACTTGAGCCTCGTCACCGAGGAGTACCATCGGGAGCGTCCAAACTGATTTCTGAGCCTATGGTGCGTGTGGCGCAAACCGTGCACCTATCTTGCACCGACACTAAAACTGTCTCCAAATGGACCGAAATGAGATTTCACATGACCCACGTCACCTCGGAGTTGTATCCGGTGCGTCCAAAATGATTTCCGATCCTCTGGTATGTTTGGCCCAAACTGTGCATATGTCTTGCATTAAGATTAGCACTATCTTCAAACGGACTGAACACCATCTCTAAACGGACCGAAACGAGTTCTGCATGACTCATATCACCTAGGTGTTCCATCCGGTGCGTTCAAAATGATTTTTGAGCCTATGGTACGTTCAGCCCAAACCGTGCAACTATCTTGTGTTAAGATTAGCACTATCTCCAAACGGACCAAATCAAGCTTCCACTTGTGCCTCGTCACCTAGGAGTATCATCGGGTGCATCCAAAATGATTTCTAAGCCAATGGTACTTTTGGCGCAAACCGTGTACCTATCTTGCACCGACACTAATACTGTCTCCAAACGGACCAAAACGAGATTCCACATGATCCACATCACGTAGTAGATTCATTTGGTATGTTTGGCGAAACCGTGCTAATATCTTGCACTAACACTGTCTCCAAACAAACCGAAAGGAGATCCCACGTGAACCACGTCACCAAGGAGTTCCATCCAGTGCGTCCAAAATGATTTTCGAGCCTCTGGTTCATTCGGCTCAAACTGTCCACCTATCTTGTGTCAAGATTAGTAATATCCCCAAATGGACTGAATTAAGCATCCACTTGAGCCTCATTACCTAGGAGTACCATCGGGTGCGTCTAAAATGATTTTTCGAGCCTCTGGTATGTTAGGCGCAAACCGTGCTAATATATTGTACCGACACTAACACTGTCTCCAAACGGACTGAAACAAGATTTCACATGACCTATGTCACCTAGGAGTTCCATCCGGTGCATCCAAAATGATTTTTGAGCATCCGGTATGTTCGGCCCAAACCGTGCAACTATCCTGCGTCAATATTAGCAATATCTCTAAACGGACTGAATCAAGCTTCCACTCGAGCCTTGTCACCTAGGAGTACAATCGGGTACGTCCAAAACGATTTCTGAGCCTATGGTACGTTTGGCGCAAACCCTGCACCTATCTTGCACCGACACTAACACTGTCTCCAAACGGTCCGAAACATCGAAACGAGATTCCACATGACCCACGTCACCTAGGAGTTCCATCATGTGCATTCAAAACGATTTTCTAAGCCTGTGGTAGGTTCAACCCAAACCTTGCACCTATCTTGCACTGACACTAAGACTATCTCCAAATGGACTGAAAGGAGAGTCCACATGACCCATGTAACCTAGAACTTCCATCTAGTGTATCCAAAATGATTTCCGAGCCTTTGTTATGTCCGGCCCAAACCGTGCACCTATCTTGCGTCAAGATTAGTACTATCTCTAAACGGACTCAATCAAGCTTCCTCTTGAGCCTCGTCACCTAGGTGTACCATCGGGTGCGGAGCCTATGGTATGTTTGGCACGATCCATGCACCAATCTTGCATCGACACTAACACTGTCTGCAAACGGACTTAAAAGGGATTCCACATGACCCACATCACCTAGTAGTTCCATCCGTGCATCCAAAATGATTTTTGAGCCACTAGTACGTTCGGCCCAAACCGTGCACCTTTCTTGTGTCAAGATTAGCACTATCTCCTAATGGAGTGAATCAAGCTTCCACTGGAGCCTCATCACTTAGGAGTACCATCGGGTGTGTCCAAAACGATTTCTAAGCCCGTGGCACGTTTGGCGCAAACCCTACACCTATCTTGCAGCGACACTAACACTATCTCTAAATGGACCAAAATGAGATTCCACATGACCCACATCACCAAGGAGTTCCATTGGGTGCGTCCAAAACAATTTCTGAGCTTCTAGTACGTTTGGCACAAACCGTACACCTATCTTGCGTCAAGATTAGCACTATATGCAAACAGACTGAATCAAGCTTCCACTAGAGCCTTGTCACCTAGGAGTACCATCGGGTGCGTCCAAAATAATTTAAGAGCCTATGGTACATTTGACGCAAACTGTGCACCTATCTTGCACCTACACTAACGCTGTCTCCAAACAGACTGAAACGAGATTCCACATCACCCACGTCACCAAGGAGTTCCATTGGGTGCGTCCAAAACATTTTCTAATCCTAGGGTATGTTTGGCTCAAACCATGCACCTATCTTGTATCAAGATTAGCACTATCTACAAACGGACTGAATCAAGCATCCACTTGAGCCTCATCACCTAGGAGTTTGATGATGTGCGTCCAAAATGATTTCAGACCCTATGGTATGTTTGGCGCAAACCATGCACCTATCTTGCACCGGCGATAACACTGTCTCCAAATGGACCGAAACGAGATTCACATGACCCATGTCACCAAGGAGTTCCATTGGGTGCGTCCAAAACAATTTCTGATCCTGGGGTACATTTGGCACAAACCGTGCACCTATCTTGTATCAAGATTAGCCCTATCTGCAAATAGACTGAATCAAGCTTCCACTTAAGACTCGTCTCCTAGGAGTTCGATGATGTGCGTCCAAAATGATTTTCTAAGCCTATGGTTTGTTCGGCCCAAACCATGCACCTATCGTGCACCGTCACTAATACTGTCTCCAAACGGATCAAAACGAGATTCCACATTATCCACGTCACCTAGTAGTTTCATTTGGTACGTTTGGCACAATCCATACCAATATCTTGCAGTGACACTAACACTGTCTCCAAGCAGACCGAAATGAGATTCCACATGACCCACGTCACCAAGGAGTTCCATTGGGTGCGTCCAAAATAATTTCTAATCCTGGGGTACGTTTGGCGCAAACCGTGCATCTATCTTGTGTCAAGATTAGCACTATCTACAAACAGACTGAATCAAGCTTTCACTTGAGCCTCGTCAGCTAGGAGTTCGATGATGTGCATCCAAAACGATTTTCTAGGCCTGTGGTTTGTTCAGCCCAAACCAAGCACCTATCATGCAACGACACTAACATTGTCTCCAAACGGACCGAAAGGAGATTGCACTTGATCCACGTCACCTATGAGTTCCATCTACTGCGTCCAAAATTATTTTTGAGTCTCTGGTACATTCAGCCCAAACCGTGAACCTATCTCGCATCAAGATTAGCACTATCTCCAAACGGACTCAATCAAGCTTCCACTTGAGCCTCGTCACCAAGGAGTACCATCGGGAGCGTCCAAAATGATTTCTGAGCCTATGGTGCGTGTGGCGCAAACCGTGCACCTATCTTGCACCGACACTAAAACTGTCTCCAAATGGACCGAAATGAGATTTCACATGACGCACGTCACCTCGGAGTTTCATCCGGTGCGTCCAAAATGATTTCTGATCCTCTGGTATGTTTGGCCCAAACTGTGCACATGTCTTGCATTAAGATTAGCACTATCTTCAAACGGACTGAACACCATCTCTAAACAGACCAAAACGAGTTCTGCATGACTCATATCACCTAGGTGTTCCATCCAGTGCGTTCAAAATGATTTTTGAGCCTATGGTACGTTCAGCCCAAACCGTGCAACTATCTTGTGTTAAGATTAGCACTATCTCCAAACGGACCAAATCAAGCTTCCACTTGCGCCTCGTCACCTAGGAGTATCATCGGGTGCATCCAAAATGATTTCTAAGCCAATGGTACTTTTGGCGCAAACCGTGTACCTATCTTGCACTGACACTAATACTGTCTCCAAACGGACCAAAACGAGATTCCACATGATCCACATCACGTAGTAGATTCATTTGGTACGTTTGGCGAAACCGTGCTAATATCTTGCACTAACACTGTCTCCAAACAGACCGAAAGGAGATCCCACGTGAGCCACGTCACCAAGGAGTTCCATCCAGTGCGTCCAAAATGATTTTCGAGCCTCTGGTTCATTCGGCTCAAACTGTCCACCTATCTTGTGTCAAGATTAGCAATATCCCAAATGGACTGAATTAAGCATCCACTTGAGCCTCATCACCTAGGAGTACCATCGGGTGCGTCCAAAATGATTTTCCGAGCCTCTGGTATGTTAGGCGCCAATCATGCTAATATCTTGTACCGACACTAACACTATCTCCAAACGGACTGAAACAAGATTCCACATGACCTATGTCACCTAGGAGTTCCATCCGGTGCGTCCAAAATGATTTTCGAGCATCCGGTATGTTTGGCCTAAACCGTGCAACTATCCTGCGTCAATATTAGCAATATCTCTAAACGGACTGAATCAAGCTTCCACTCGAGCCTTGTCACCTAGGAGTACAATCGGGTACGTCCAAAACGATTTCTGAGCCTATGGTACGTTTGGCGCAAACCCTGCACCTATCTTGCACCGACACTAACACTGTCTCCAAACAGACCAAAACATCGAAACGAGATTCCACATGACCCACGTCACCTAGGAGTTCCATCATGTGCATTCAAAATGATTTTCTAAGCCTGTGATATGTTCAACCCAAACCTTGCACCTATCTTGCACTAACACTAACACTATCTACAAATGGACTAAAAGGAGAGTCCACATGACCCATGTAACCTAGAACTTCCATCCAGTGTATCCAAAATGATTTATGAGCCTTTGTAATGTCCGGCCCAAACTGTGCACCTATCTTGCGTCAAGATTAGTACTATCTCCAAACGGACTCAATCAAGCTTCCTCTTGAGCCTCGTCACCTAGGTGTACCATCGGGTGCAGAGCCTATGGTATGTTTGGCGCGATCCATGCACCAATCTTGCATCGACACTAACACTGTCTGCAAACGGACTTAAAAGAGATTCCACATGACCCACATCACCTAGTAGTTCCATCCGTGCATCCAAAATGATTTCTGAGCCACTAGTACGTTCGGCCCAAACCGTGCACCTTTCTTGTGTCAAGATTAGCACTATCTCCAAATGGAGTGAATCAAGCTTCCACTAGAGCCTCATCACTTAGGAGTACCATCGGGTGTGTCCAAAACGATTTCTGAGCCCGTGGCACGTTTGGCGCAAACCCTACAACTATCTTGCAGCGACACTAACACTATCTCTAAACGGACCAAAATGAGATTCCACATGACCCACATCACCAAGGAGTTCCATTGGGTGCGTCCAAAACAATTTCTGAGCTTCTAGTACGTTCGGCACAAACCGTACACCTATCTTGCGTCAAGATTAGCACTATATGCAAACAGACTGAATCAAGCTTCCACTAGAGCCTTGTCACCTAGGAGTACCATCGGGTGCGTCCAAAATGATTTAAGAGCCTATGGTACATTTGGCGCAAACCGTGCACCTATCTTGCACCTACACTAACGCTGTCTCCAAATAAACTGAAACGAGATTCCACATCACCCACGTCACCAAGGAGTTCCATTGGGTGCGTCCAAAACATTTTCTAATCCTAGGGTATGTTTGGCTTAAACCGTGCACCTATCTTGTGTCAAGATTAGCACTATCTGCAAATGGACTGAATCAAGCATCCACTTGAGCCTCATCACCTAGGAGTTCGATGATGTGCGTCCAAAACGATTTCAGACCCTATGGTACGTTTGGCGCAAACCATGCACCTATCTTGCACCGGCGATAACACTGTCTCCAAATGGACCGAAACGAGATTCACAAGACCCATGTCACCAAGGACTTCCATTGGGTGCGTCCAAAACAATTTCTGATCCTGGGGTACGTTTGGCATAAACCGTGCACCTATCTTGTATCAAGATTAGCCCTATCTGCAAACAGACTGAATCAAGCTTCCACTTGAGACTCGTCTCCTAGGAGTTCGATGATGTGCGTCCAAAATGATTTTCTAAGCCTATGGTTTGTTCAGCCCAAACCATGCACCTATCATGCACCGTCACTAATACTGTCTCCAAACGGACCAAAATGAGATTCCACATTATCCACGTCACCTAGTAGTTTCATTTGGTACGTTTGGCACAATCCGTACCAATATCTTGCAGTGACACTAACACTGTCTCCAAGCAGACCGAAATGAGATTCCACATGACCCACATCACCAAGGAGTTCCATTGGGTGCGTCCGAAATAATTTCTAATCCTGGGGTACGTTTGGTGCAAACCGTGCATCTATCTTGTGTCAAGATTAGCACTATCTGCAAACAGACTGAATCAAGCTTCCACTTGAGCCTCGTCAGCTAGGAGTTCGATGATGTGCATCCAAAACGATTTTCTAGGCCTATGGTTTGTTCAGCCCAAACCAAGCACCTATCATGCAACGACACTAACATTGTCTCCAAACGGACCGAAAGGAGATTACACTTGATCCACGTCACCTATGAGTTCCATCTACTGTGTCCAAAATTATTTTCGAGTCTCTAGTACATTCGGCCCAAACCGTGAACCTATCTCGCATCAAGATTAGCACTATCTCCAAACGGACTCAATCAAGCTTCCACTTGAGCCTCGTCACCGAGGAGTACCATCGGGAGCGTCCAAAATGATTTCTGAGCCTATGGTGCGTGTGGCGCAAACCGTGCACCTATCTTGCTCCGACACTAAAACTGTCTCCAAATGGACCGAAACGAGATTTCACATGACCCACGTCACCTAGGAGTTCCATCCGGTGCGTCCAAAATGATTTCCGATCCTCTAGTATGTTTGGCCCAAACTGTGCACATGTCTTGCGTCAAGATTAGCACTATCTCCAAACGGACTGAACACCATCTCTAAACGGACCGAAACGAGATTCTGCATGACTCGTATCACCTAGGAGTTCCATCTGGTGTGTTCAAAATGATTTCTGAGCCTATGGTACGCTCAGCCTAAACCGTGCAACTATCTCACCATCTCTAAACGCATCGAAACAAGATTCTGCATGACTCATATCACCTAGGAGTTCCATCCAGTGCGTTCAAAATGATTTCTAAGCCTATGGTACGCTCAGCCCAAACCGTACAACTATCTTGTGTTAAGATTAGCACTATCTCCAAACGGACCAAATCAAGCTTCCACTTGTGTCTCGTCACCTAGGAGTGTCATCGGGTGCATCCAAAATGATTTCTAAGCCTATGGTACTTTTGGCGCAAAGTGTGTACCTATCTTGCACCGACACTAATACTGTCTCCAAACGGACCAAAACGAGATTCCACATGATCCACATCACGTAGTAGATTCATTTGGTATGTTTGGCGAAACCGTGCTAATATCTTGCACTAACACTGTCTCCAAACAGACCGAAAGGAGATTCCACGTGAACCACGTCACCAAGGAGTTCCATCCAGTGCGTCCAAAATGATTTTCGAGCCTCTGGTTCATTCGGCTCAAACTGTCCACCTATCTTGTGTTAAGATTAGCAATATCCCCAAATGGATTGAATTAAGCATCCACTTGAGCCTCATCACCAAGGAGTACCATCGGGTGCGTCCAAAATGATTTTCTGAGCCTCTGGTACGTTAGGCGCAAACCGTGATAATATCTTGTACCGACACTAACACTGTCTCCAAACGGACTGAAACAAGATTCCACATGACCTATGTCACCTAGAAGTTCCATCCGGTGCGTCCAAAATGATTTTCGAGCCTCCGGTATGTTCGGCCCAAACCATGCAACTATCCTGCGTCAATATTAGCAATATCTCTAAACGGACTGAATCAAGCTTCCACTTGAGCCTTGTCACCTTGGAGTACAATCGGGTACGTGATGAGGACATCAACACCGATCATACATCCACGCCGTCCACGCCGACAACAGCTGGTCCTATTACTCATGCTCGTGCTCGAAAAGTTAATCATCAAGTGAGTTCCTTCTTGAGCTCTTGTCCATCCTGTTTAGATCTTGGAGACACGTGCACTCTTGTTTTGATTAGGAATCAAGGAGAAGACCGAAAGGGAAAAGGACTCGCGTAGGCTGGATTCGGACTGCAGCACACCTCCAACTTGCGACGGTCGCCACGGTTACATACGGAGTCGGATTGGGGTGATTCTGGACTTGTTGGAAAGCTAATAAAGTCTACTTTCATATGGATCTGACATTGTACTCATACCTGCTCAGAAGCGGCGTCAACAGTCCAAAAATCACCGAGAGGTCTATTCTGTCCAGGGTGCTGCGCCACCTTAAGTTAGGCCAATGGGCTTGTATCGTTTAGAGTCCAGTAGGGACGCGTTCTAGGGTTGGAGCACGACCCAAACTCTCTTGTGGTCGTCCTCCACACGTTATATACCCCTTAGCCGCCACCAGGAACACTCGGGTTTTGTTTAGATCAAGTTTAGCCATCGCTACTTGCTTGTAGGCGTGCGTGCTGATCCAGTCGCCCGTCTCCTTGTCTTCAGAACCCCACTCATAATAAGATTCAGTATGAAACCTTCAATTTTATCTTGCAATTTCAGTGCTTATTTCCTCGTTCTTGCTAGTTCTTCGATTGCTTACAGGACGGGAGCCCTAGGGGCTAGTTGTCATACTCCACAAGATCGTGACGACCTTGGGAAGTGGTGTATCGGTCGCTAAGGCGCAGTCTTGGAAGGCTGTAGTCGGGCCGTGAACGTCATCTCCATCCACCAATCGAGTTATCTCACGCTTCTCATCAAAAGATCGACCACAAACCCTTGCGGGTTCATATCAGTTGGTAATCAGAGCAAGGTTTATCGGTGAGAGACTTCCAATCCTTCACTGTTTTATTTTTCCTATAGTCCAGAAAAGCCAAAAAAATAGCAGATTAGTTTCCTGCAATCCTATAGACCTTTGAGCCGTGGCTAGTGCTACCTAGTTAGGGCTTGTTGAATATTCGGTTGCATCGGGTGTGTCGGATTGCTGGTCTTAGTTTATTCCCTTAGAGTTTCGAGTTCTTGTCACTTTCCTATCACAACACGCGCTATCATATAGTCTCTCTGTTGGCCGAATCCAAGTAGGTTTTCCAAGTTTGAGTCGGATCAAAGAATCGGTTATTCCTCGCTGTTGGTCAAGTTCGAGTAGAATTGGAAGTTCCAATCGGACGAGGAATCAGTTCACCCTGTGCTACAAATATCAAACTAACCACGCAACAAGTATTCATATCTTTTTTTACCGGAATACCCCTGCCCTTTCGGAAAAAGTGTGTGTGCTGAGTTACTCTTTGGGAGTGTTTTTGTTCATATAATCAGTTTTGAGTGCCCCCTGAAAAAAAAGAGAAAGAAGCAAAAGAAAAGAAGAGAAAGGGGCTGATCTTAGAGATTTTTCGTTCACTTTGGGTGGTGTGTTGTGCTCTCCATTGTGTCCAGGCTCGCGTCTCTAGCACGGTCTAGACTAGGACCAGCACAGTACCGCCGGTTGAACGATTATTCAGCTTGCTTTTTGTAACTAACGTGGTGCTAGTTCGTTCCTTGTTTCAGCCCACCTATAGCTCCACATATTCTATAGCTTGACAGGTCTTGTGCTACGGCACCGATACACTTCATCCATTGCTGCAGACTTGTTGGTAGACGACCCCTCCTGTCGAGCAAGGTAAGAACTGGTAAGAACTTGTGTAGCAGGTGGAGAGTGAGCGACTTGCTGTAGCTACATCCTAGTAGTTGTAGGGCTTTTATTTCTTCACTTGTCTTCTTGTTGTCTTTGTCTTTGAACCATGCTAGGGTCCGACGAAGATAACCAAATTCCACATTCGCCTCGCACAAAGGGCGTCATACAACATTTTGAAAGGAAAGTGAAGTTGCACACGGAGGGACTTGATAATGACTTGCAAGTGACAAATGACAAACTTGGGCAGTTGGAGGCTACGCAGATTGCCACAAACAACAAGCTTGCAGGTTTGGAGAAGTCCATTGCTAGTGTGGACAAAAGCCTTGCTGCTCTGCTGAGGCGTTTTGATGAGCTCCACAACAATGATAAAGACCAGCATGATGAAGAAAAGAAGGAGGAAGATCGAGAGGATGGTAGTTATGATGAAGAATACACAGGTGATACTGAACATGATGATCGAGACACTCGTGATCGACGTCGCCTACATCACAACCGTAGAGGTATGGGTGGCCGCCGCCGATGCGAGGTACACAATAATGATGATGCTTTCAGTAAGATTAAATTTAAAATACCTCCTTTTGATGGTAAATATGACCCTGATGCATACATTACTTGGGAGATTGCTGTTGATCAAAAGTTTGCATGCCATGAATTTCCTGAGAACACACGTGTTAGGGCTGCTACTAGTGAGTTCACAGATTTTGCTTCTATTTGGTGGATCGAATATGGCAAGAAAAATCCTAATAACATACCTAAAACTTGGGATGCGCTGAAACGAGCCATGAGAGCTAGATTTGTTCCATCTTACTATGCCCGTGATATGATAAATAAGTTGCAGCAATTGAGACAAGGTTCTAAAAGTGTAGAAGAATACTATCAGGAATTACAAACGGGTATGTTGCATTGTAAATTAGAGGAGAATGACGAACCTGCTATGGCTAGATTTTTAGGTGGGTTAAATCGGGAAATTCAGGATATCCTCGCTTACAAAGAATACAATAACGTAACCAAACTGTTTCATCTTGCTTGTAAAGCTGAACGGGAAGTGCAGGGATGACGTGCTAGCGCAAGGACTAATGTTTCTGTAGGGAAAGCTAGTTCATGGCAGCAGCGCACGTCTACAACTCCGTCTACATGTACTCCTACGCCATCATCTAGTGACAAGACTCGAGCTGCCCCCACCAATTCAGTCGCGAAGACAGCACAAAAGCCGGCTGCGAGTACTTTATCCGTGGCATCGACCGGTAGAACAAGCAACATACAATGTCATCGGTGCAAGGGATATGGCCATATGATGCGTGACTGCCCAAACAAGCGTGTTATGATTGTCAAAGATGATGGTGAGTGTTCATCTGCTAGTGATTTTGATGAAGATACACTTGCATTGCTTGCAGTTGACTATGCATGTAGTGAGGAACACATAGAAGAACACATTAATGCAGGTGACGCGGAGCACTATGAGAGCTTGATTGTACAGCGAGTGCTTAGTGTACAAATGGAGAAGGTAGAGCAAAATCAACGACACACTTTATTCCAAACAAAGTGTGTCATCAAGGAGCGTTCGTGCCGCATGATCATTGATGGAGGTAGCTGCAACAACTTGGCAAGTAGCGACATGGTACAGAAGCTCGCCCTCACCACCAAACCACACCCCCATCCCTACTACATCCAATGGCTGAACAACAGTGGTAAGACAAAGGTAACGAGACTTGTGCAAATTGCTTTTGCCATCGGATCATACAAAGATATTGTTGAATGTGATGTTGTGCCTATGCAAGCTTGTAATATTCTGCTAGGTAGACCATGGCAATTTGATAGAGATTCGATGCATCATGGTAGATCAAATCAATATTCGTTTCTATACCATGATCGAAAAATTGTGTTGCATCCTATGTCTCCTGAAGCTATTATGCAATCTGATGTTACTAAGGCTGCAAAAGCAAAGAGCGAGAGCAATAAAAATGACAAATCTGTTGTTGATGACAAAGATGAGATAAAATTAAAAGGACGTTGTATGCTTGCTACAAAATCTGATATTAATGAGTTCAATGCATCCACCTCTGTTGCTTATGCTTTGGTATGCAACGATGCTTTGATTTCATTTGAGGATATGCAACGTTCTTTGCCCCCTGTTGCTGCTAACATTTTGCAGGAGTATTCTGATGTGTTCCCCATTGAGATACCAGCGGGGCTGCCACCAATACGTGGGATTGAGCACCAAATTGATCTTATCCCTAGAGCATCTTTGCCAAACCGTGCCCCATACAGGACCAATCCGGAAGAAGCGAAGGAAATTCAGCGACAAGTGCAAGAACTACTAGACAAAGGTTATGTGCGTCAGTCTCTTAGTCCTTGTGCTGTTCCAGTGATTTTAGTGCCTAAGAAAGATGGAACATGGCGCATGTGTGTTGATTGTAGGGCTATTAATAATATCACCATTCGATATCGACACCCTATTCCACGATTAGATGATATGCTTGATGAATTGAGTGGTGCTGTTGTGTTTTCAAAGGTTGATTTGCGTAGTGGGTACCACCAGATTCGTATGAAATTGGGAGATGAATGGAAAACTGCTTTCAAAACTAAGTTCGGTTTATATGAGTGGTTAGTCATGCCTTTTGGGTTAACTAATGCACCTAGTACTTTCATGAGATTAATGAACGAGGTTTTGCATGCTTTCATTGGGAAATTTGTTGTCGTCTACTTTGATGATATACTGATTTATAGCAAATCCATGGATGAACACCTTGATCACTTACATGCTGTTTTCAATGCTCTACGTGATGCACGTTTGTTTGGTAACCTTGAGAAGTGCACTTTCTGCACCAATCGAGTATCGTTTCTTGGCTATGTTGTCACTCCACAGGGAATTGAGGTTGATAAAGCCAAGGTGGAAGCTATACAAGGATGGCCTATACCCATGACGGTCACACAAGTGTGGAGTTTCCTAGGACTTGCTGGTTTCTATCGCCGTTTCGTGAAGGACTTCAGCACCATTGCTGCACCATTGAATGAGCTTACAAAGAAGGGAGTGCCCTTTTCTTGGGGCAAAGCACAAGAGCACGCCTTCCATGTGCTGAAAGATAAGTTAACACATGCACCTCTACTCCAACTCCCTGATTTTAATAAGACTTTCGAGCTTGAATGTGATGCGAGTGGAATTGGATTGGGTGGTGTTTTGTTGCAAGAAGGCAAACCTGTTGCATACTTTAGTGAGAAATTGAGCGGGCCTATTCTTAATTATTCTACATATGATAAGGAATTATATGCTCTAGTGCGGACATTAGAAACATGGCAGCATTATTTGTGGCCCAAAGAATTTGTTATACATTCTGATCATGAATCTTTGAAGCATATTCGTAGTCAAGGAAAACTGAATCGTAGACATGCAAAATGGGTTGAATTTATTGAATCTTTTCCTTATGTTATCAAACATAAGAAAGGGAAAGATAATATCATTGCAGATGCATTGTCTAGGAGATATACTTTGCTGAATCAACTTGATTACAAGATCTTTGGGTTAGAAACAATTAAAGACCGATATGCTCATGATGCTGATTTTAAAGAAGTGCTACTGCATTGTAAAGATGGGAAAACGTGGAACAAATTCATCGTCAATGATGGGTTTGTGTTTAGAGCTAACAAGCTATGCATTCCAGCTAGCTCTGTTCGCTTGTTGTTCCTGCAGGAAGCGCATGGAGGTGGCTTGATGGGGCATTTTGGAGCGAAGAAGACGGAGGACATTCTTGCTGGTCATTTCTTTTGGCCAAAGATGTGACGAGACGTGGAGAGATTTATTGCTCGCTGCACAACATGTCAAAAGGCTAAGTCCCGGTTGAATCCACACGGTTTGTATATGCCTCTTCCTGTTCCTAGTGCTCCTTGGGAGGATATTTCTATGGATTTTGTGTTGGGATTGCCATGAACTAGGAAAGGGCGAGATAGTGTTTTTGTGGTTGTGGATCGATTCTCTAAAATGGCACATTTCATACCATGTCATAAAACTGATGATGCTACAAATATTACTGATTTGTTCTTTCGAGAAGTTGTTCGCTTGCATGGTGTGCCAAATACAATTGTTTCTGATCATGTGCTAAATTTCTTAGCCATTTTTGGAGAACTTTATGGGCTAAATTGGGGACTAAGCTTTTATTTTCCACCACTTGTCACCCCCAAACTGATGGTCAAACTGAAGTTGTGAATAGAACTTTGTCTACTATGTTAAGGACTATTTTAAAGAAGAATATTAAGATGTGGGAAGATTGTTTGCCTCATATTGAGTTTTCTTATAATCGTTCGCTGCATTCTACTACGAAGATGTGTCCCTTTGAGATTGTTTATGACTTGTTACCACGTGCTCCTATTGATTTAATGCCATTGCCAAGTTCTGAAAAGTTGAATTTTGATGCTAAGCAACGTGCTGAATTGATGCTAAAACTACATGAAACCACTAAAGAAAACATAGAGCGCATGAATGCTAAGTACAAATTTGCTGGAGATAAAGGTAGAAGGGAATTGATTCTTGAACCTGGAGATTTGGTTTGGTTGCATTTGCGAAAGGATAGGTTTCCGGAATTAAGACAATCTAAATTGATGCCTAGAGCGGATGGTCCTTTTAAAGTGATGCAACGAATAAATGAGAATGCATATAAGCTTGATCTTCCTGCAGATTTTGGGGTTAGTCCCACATTTAACATTGCAGATTTGAAGCCTTATTTGGGTGAGGAAGATGAGCTTGAGTCGAGGACGACTCAAATTCAAGAAAGGGAGGATGATGAGGACATCAACACCGATCATACATCCACGCCGTCCACGCCGACAACTGCTGGTCCTATTACTCGTGCTCGTGCTTGAAAAGTTAATCATCAAGTGAGTTCCTTCTTGAGCTCTTGTCCATCCTATTTAGATCTTGGAGACACGTGCACTCTTGTTTTGATTAGGAATCAAGGAGAAGACCGAAAGGGAAAAGAACTCGCGTAGGCTGGATTCGGACTGCAGCACACCTCCAACTTGCGACGGTCGCCACGGTTACATACGGAGTCGGATTGGGGTGATTCTGAACTTGTTGGAAAGCTAATAAAGTCTACTTTCATATGGATCTGACATTGTACTCATACCTGCTCAGAAGCGGCGTCAATAGTCCAAAAATCACCGAGATGTCTATTCTGTCCAGGGTGCTGCGCCACCTTAAGTTAGGCCAATGGGCTTGTATCGTTTAGAGTCCAGTAGGGACGCGTCCTAGGGTTGGAGCACGACCCAAACTCTCTTGTGGTCGTCCTCCACACGTTATATACCCCTTAGCCGCCACTAGGAACACTCGGGTTTTGTTTAGATCAAGTTTAGCCATCGCTACTTGCTTGTAGGCGCGCGTGCTGATCCAGTCGCCCGTCTCCTTGTCTTCGGAACCCCACTCATAATAAGATTCAGTGTGAAACCTTCAATTTTATCTTGCAATTTCAGTGCTTGTTTCCTTGTTCTTGCTAGTTCTTCGATTGCTTGCAGGACGGGAGCCCTAGGAGCTGGTTGTCATACTCCACAAGATCATGACGGCCTTGGGAAGTGGTGTATCGGTCGCTAAGGCACAGTCTTGGAAGGCTGTAGTCGGTCCGTGAATGTCATCTCCATCCACCAATCGAGTTATCTCACGCTTCTCATCGAAAGATCGACCACAAACCCTTGCGGGTTCATATCAGTACATCCAAAACGATTTCTGAGCCTATGGTACGTTTGGCGTAAACCCTGTACCTATCTTGCACCGACACTTAGACTGTCTCCAAACGGACCGAAACACCGAAACGAGATTCCACATGACCCACGTCACCTAGAAGTTTCATCATGTGCATTCAAAATGATTTTCTAAGCCTGTGGTATGTTCAACCCAAACCTTGCACCTATCTTGCACTAACACTAACACTATCTCCAAATGGACTGAAAGGAGAGTCCACATGACCCATGTAACCTAGAACTTCCATCTAGTGTATCCAAAATGATTTCTGAGCCTTTGTTATATCTGGCCCAAACCGTGCACCTATCTTGCGTCAAGATTAGCACTATCTTCAAATGGACTCAATCAAGCTTCCTCTTGAGCCTCGTCACCTAGGTGTACCATCGGGTGCGGAGCCTATGGTATGTTTGGCTCAAACTGTGCACCTATCTTGTGTCAAGATTAGCACTATCTGCAAACAGACTGAATCAAGCATCCACTTGAGCCTCATCACCTAGGAGTTCGATGATGTGCGTCCAAAATGATTTCAGACCCTATGGTATGTTTGGCGCAAACCATGCACCTATCTTGCACCGGCGATAACACTGTCTCCAAATGGACCGAAACGAGATTCACATGACCCATGTCACCAAGGAGTTGCATTGGGTGCGTCCAAAACAATTTCTGATCCTGGGGTACGTTTGGCACAAACCGTGCACCTATCTTATATCAAGATTAGCCATATCTACAAACAGACTGAATTAAGCTTCCACTTGAGACTCGTCTCCTAGGAGTTCGATGATGTGCGTCCAAAATGATTTTCTAAGCCTATGGTTTGTTCAGCCCAAACCATGCACCTATCGTGCACCGTCACTAATACTGTCTCCAAACGGACCAAAACGAGATTCCACATTATCCACGTCACCTAGTAGTTTCATTTGGTACGTTTGGCACAATCCGTACCAATATCTTGCAGTGACACTAACACTGTCTCCAAGCAGACTGAAATGAGATTCCACATGACCCACGTCACCAAGGAGTTCCATTGGGTGCGTCCAAAATAATTTCTAATCCTAGGATACGTTTGGCGCAAACCGTGCATCTATCTTGTGTCAAGATTAGCACTATCTGCAAACAGACTGAATCAAGCATCCACTAGAGCCTCGTCAGCTAGGAGTTCGATGATGTGCATCCAAAACGATCTTCTAGGCCTATGGTTTGTTTAGCACAAACCAAGCACCTATCATGCAACGACACTAACATTGTCTCCAAACGGACCGAAAGGAGATTGCACTTGATCCACGTCACCTATGAGTTCCATCTACTGCGTCCAAAATTATTTTCGAGTCTCTGGTACATTCGGCCCATACCGTGAACCTATCTCGCATCAAGATTAGCACTATCTCCAAACGGACTCAATCAAGCTTCCACTTGAGCCTCGTCACCGAGGAGTACCATCGGGAGCGTCCAAAATGATTTCTGAGCCTATGGTGTGTGTGGCGCAAACCGTGCACCTATCTTGCTCCGACACTAAAACTGTCTCCAGATGGACCGAAACGAGATTTCACATGACCCACGTCACCTAGGAGTTCCATCTGGTGCGTCCAAAATGATTTCCGATCCTCTGGTATGTTTGGCCCAAACCGTGCACATGTCTTGCGTCAAGATTAGCACTATCTCCAAACGGACTGAACACCATCTCTAAACGGACCGAAACGAGATTCTGCATGACTCGTATCACCTAGGAGTTCCATCTGGTGCGTTCAAAATGATTTTTGAGCCTATGGTATGCTCAGCCCAAACCGTGCAACTATCTTGTGTTAAGATTAGCACCATCTCTAAACGGATCGAAACAAGATTCTGCATAACTCATATCACCTAGGAGTTCCATCCGGTGCGTTCAAAATGATTTCTAAGCCTATGGTACGCTCAGCCCAAACCGTACAACTATCTTGTGTTAAGATTAGCACTATCTCCAAACGGACCAAATCAAGCTTCCACTTGTGTCTCGTCACCTAGGAGTATCATCGGGTGCATCCAAAATGATTTCTAAGCCTATGGTACTTTTGGCGCAAACCGTGTTCCTATCTTGCACCGACACTAATACTGTCTCCAAACGGACCAAAACGAGATTCCACATGATCCACATCACGTAGTAGATTCATTTGGTACGTTTGGCGAAACCATGCTAATATCTTGCACTAACACTGTCTCCAAACAGACCGAAAGGAGATTCCACGTGAACCATGTCACCAAGGAGTTCCATCCAGTGCGTCCAAAATGATTTTCGAGCCTCTAGTTCATTCGGCTCAAACTGTCCACCTATCTTGTGTCAAGATTAGCAATATCCCCAAATGGACTGAATTAAGCATCCACTTGAGCCTCATCACCTAGGAGTACCATCGGGTGCGTCCAAAATGATTTTCTGAGCCTTTGGTACGTTAGGTGCAAACCGTGATAATATCTTGTACCGACACTAACACAGTCTCCAAACGGACTGAAACAAGATTCCACATGACCTATGTCACCTAGGAGTTCCATTCGGTGCGTCCAAAATGATTTTCGAGCCTCCGGTATGTTCGGCCCAAACCATGCAACTATCCTGCGTCAATATTAGCAATATCTCTAAACGGACTGAATCAAGCTTCCACTTGAGCCTTGTCACCTAGGAGTACAATCGGGTACGTCCGAAACAATTTCTGAGCCTGTGGTACGTTTGGCGTAAACCCTGTACCTATCTTGCACCGACACTTAGACTGTCTCCAAACGGACCGAAACACCGAAACGAGATTCCACATGACCCACGTCACCTAGAAGTTCCATCATGTGCATTCAAAATGATTTTCTAAGCCTGTGGTATGTTCAACCTAAACCTTGCACCTATCTTGCACTGACACTAACACTATCTCCAAATGGACTGAAAGGAGAGTCCACATGACCCATGTAACCTAGAACTTCCATCCAGTGTATCCAAAATGATTTATGAGCCTTTGTTATGTCCGGCCCAAACCGTGCACCTATCTTGCGTCAAGATTAGCACTATCTCCAAACGGACTTAATCAAGCTTCCTCTTGAGCCTTGTAACCTAGGTGTACCATCGGGTGCGGAGCCTATGGTATGTTTGGCTCAAACCGTGCACCTATCTTGTGTCAAGATTAGCACTATCTGCAAACAGACTGAATCAAGCATCCACTTGAGCCTCATCACCTAGGAGTTCGATGATGTGTGTCCAAAACGATTTCAGACCCTATGGTACGTTTGGCGCAAACCATGCACCCATCTTGCACCGGTGATAACACTGTCTCCAAATGGATCGAAATGAGATTCACATGACCCATGTCACCAAGGAGTTCCATTGGGTGCGTCCAAAACAATTTCTGATCCTGGGGTACGTTTGGCACAAACCGTGCACCTATCTTGTATCAAGATTAGCCCTATCTGCAAACAGACTGAATCAAGCTTCCACTTGAGACTCGTCTCCTAGGAGTTCGATGATGTGCGTCCAAAATGATTTTCTAAGCCTATGGTTTGTTCAGCCCAAACCATGCACCTATCGTGCACCGTCACTAATACTGTCTCCAAACGGACCAAAATGAGATTCCACATTATCCACGTCACCTAGTAGTTTCATTTGGTACGTTTGGCACAATCCGTACCAATATCTTGCAGTGACACTAACACTGTTTCCAAGCAGACCAAAATGAGATTCTACATGACCCACGTCACCAAGGAGTTCCATTGGGTGCGTCCAAAATAATTTCTAATCCTGGGGTACGTTTGGCGCAAACCGTGCATCTATCTTGTGTCAAGATTAGCACTATCTGCAAACAGACTGAATCAAGCTTCCACTTGAGCCTCGTCAGCTAGGAGTTCGATGATGTGCATCCAAAACGATCTTCTAGGCCTATGGTTTGTTCAGCCCAAACCAAGCACCTATCATGCAACAACACTAACATTGTCTCCAAACGGACCGAAAGGAGATTGCACTTGATCCATGTCACCTATGAGTTCCATCTACTGCGTCCAAAATTATTTTTGAGTCTGGTACATTCGGCCTAAACCGTGAACCTATCTCGCATCAAGATTAGCACTATCTCCAAACGGACTCAATCAAGCTTCCACTTGAGCCTCGTCACCGAGGAGTACCATCGGGAGCGTCCAAAATGATTTCTGAGCCTATGGTGCGTGTGGCGCAAACCGTGCACCTATCTTGCTCCGACACTAAAACTGTCTCCAGATGGACCGAAACGAGATTTCACATGACCCACGTCACCTAGGAGTTCCATCCGGTGCGTCCAAAATGATTTCCGATCCTCTGGTATGTTTGGCCCAAACCGTGCACATGTCTTGCGTCAATATTAGCACTATCTCCAAACGGACTGAACACCATCTCTAAACGGACCGAAACGAGATTCTGCATGACTCGTATCACCTAGGAGTTCCATCTGGTGCATTCAAAATGATTTCTGAGCCTATGGTACGCTCAGCCCAAACCGTGCAACTATCTTGTGTTAAGATTAGCACCATCTCTAAACAGATCGAAACAAGATTCTGCATGACTCATATCACCTAGGAGTTCCATCCGGTGCGTTCAAAATGATGTCTAAGCCTATGGTACGCTCAGCCCAAACCGTACAACTATCTTGTGTTAAGATTAGCACTATCTCCAAACGGACCAAATCAAGCTTTCACTTGTGTCTCGTCACCTAGGAGTATCATCGGGTGCATCCAAAATGATTTCTAAGCCTATGGTACTTTTGGCACAAAGCGTGTACCTATCTTGCACCGACACTAATACTGTCTCCAAACGGACCAAAACGAGATTCCACATGATCCACATCACGTAGTAGATTCATTTGGTACGTTTGGCGAAACCATGCTAATATCTTGCACTAACACTGTCTCCAAACAGACCGAAAGGAGATTCCACGTGAACCACGTCACCAAGGAGTTCCATCCAGTGCGTCCAAAATGATTTTCGAGCCTCTGGTTCATTCGGCTCAAACTGTCCACCTATCTTGTGTCAAGATTAGCAATATCCCCAAATGGACTGAATTAAGCATCCATTGAGCCTCATCACCTAGGAGTACCATCGGGTGCGTCCAAAATGATGTTCTGAGCCTCTGGTACGTTAGGCGCAAACCGTGATAATATCTTGTACCGACACTAACACTGTCTCCAAACGGACTAAAACAAGATTCCACATGACCTATGTCACCTAGGAGTCCATCTGGTGCGTCCAAAATGATTTTCGAGCCTCCGGTATGTTTGGCCCAAACCATGCAACTATCCTACGTCAATATTAGCAATATCTCTAAACGGACTGAATCAAGCTTCCACTAGAGCCTTGTCACCTAGGAGTACAATCGGGGACGTCCAAAATGATTTTTGAGCCTGTGGTACATTTGGCGTAAACCCTGTACCTATCTTGTACCGACACTTAGAGTGTCTCCAAACGGACTGAAACACCGAAACAAGATTCCACATGACCCACGTCACCTAGAAGTTCCATCATGTGCATTCAAAACGATTTTCTAAGCCTGTGGTATGTTCAACCTAAACCTTGCACCTATCTTGCACTGACACTAACACTATCTCCAAATGGACTGAAAGGAGAGTCCACATGACCCATGTAACCTAGAACTTCCATCCAGTGTATCCAAAATGATTTCTGAGCCTTTGTTATGTCCGGCCCAAACCGTGCACCTATCTTGCGTCAAGATTAGCACTATCTAGAAACAGACTCAATCAAGCTTCCTCTTGAGCCTCGTCACCTAGGTGTACCATCGGGTGCGGAGCCTATGGTATGTTTGGCTCAAACCATGCACCTACCTTGTATCAAGATTAGCACTATCTGCAAACAGACTGAATCAAGCATCCACTTGAGCCTCATCACCTAGGAGTTCGATGATGTGTGTCCAAAACGATTTCAGACCCTATGGTACGTTTGGCGCAAACCATGCACCTATCTTGCACCGGTGATAACACTGTCTCCAAATGGACCGAAATGAGATTCACATGACCCATGTCACCAAGGAGTTCCATTGGGTGCGTCCAAAATAATTTCTGATCCTGGGGTACGTTTGGCACAAACCGTGCACCTATCCTGTATCAAGATTAGCCCTATCTGCAAACAGACTGAATCAAGCTTCCACTTGAGACTCGTCTCCTAGGAGTTTGATGATGTGCGTCCAAAATGATTTTCTAAGCCTATGGTTTGTTCAGCCCAAACCATGCACCTATCGTGCACCGTCACTAATACTGTCTCCAAACAGACCAAAACGAGATTCCACATTATCCACGTCACCTAGTAGTTTCATTTGGTACGTTTGGCACAATCCGTACCAATATCTTGCAGTGACACTAACACTATCTCCAAGCAGACCGAAATGAGATTCTACATGACCCACGTCACCAAGGAGTTCCATTGGGTGCATCCAAAATAATTTCTAATCCTAGGGTACGTTTGGCGCAAACCGTGCATCTATCTTGTGTCAAGATTAGCACTATCTGCAAACAGGCTGAATCAAGCTTCCACTTGAGCCTCGTCAGCTAGGAGTTCGATGATGTGCATCCAAAACGATCATCTAGGCCTATGGTTTGTTCAGCCCAAACCAAGCACCTATCATGCAACGACACTAACATTGTCTCCAAACGGACCGAAAGGAGATTGCACTTGATCCACGTCACCTATGAGTTCCATCCACTGCGTCCAAAATTATTTTCGAGTCTCTGGTACATTCGGCCCAAACCGTGAACCTATCTCGCATCAAGATTAACACTATCTCCAAACGGACTCAATCAAGCTTCCACTTGAGCCTCGTCATCGAGGAGTACCATCGGGAGCATCCAAAATGATTTCTAAGCCTATGGTGCATGTGGCGCAAACCGTGCACCTATCTTGCTCTCACACTAAAACTGTCTCCAGATGGACCGAAACGAGATTTCACATGACCCACGTCACCTAGGAGTTCTATCCGGTGCGTCCAAAATGATTTCCGATCCTCTGGTATGTTTGGCCCAAACCGTGCACATGTCTTGCGTCAATATTAGCACTATCTCCAAACAGACTGAACACCATCTCTAAACGGACCAAAACGAGATTCTGCATGACTCGTATCACCTAGGAGTTCCATCTGGTGCGTTCAAAATGATTTCTGAGCCTATGGTACGCTCAGCCCAAACCATGCAACTATGTTGTGTTAAGATTAGCACCATCTCTAAACGGATCGAAACAAGATTCTGCATGACTCATATCACCTAGGAGTTCCATCTGGTGCGTTCAAAATGATTTCTAAGCCTATGGTACGCTCAGCCCAAACCGTACAACTATCTTGTGTTAAGATTAGCACTATCTCCAAACGGACCAAATCAAGCTTCCACTTGTGTCTCGTCACCTAGGAGTATCATCGGGTGCATCCAAAATGATTTCTAAGCCTATGGTACTTTTGGCGCAAAGCGTGTACCTATCTTGCACCGACACTAATACTGTCTCCAAACGGACCAAAACGAGATTCCACATGATCCACATCACGTAGTAGATTCATTTGGTACGTTTGGCAAAACCGTGCTAATATCTTGCACTAACACTGTCTCCAAACAGACCGAAAGGAGATTCCACGTGAACCACGTCACCAAGGAGTTCCATCCAGTGCGTCCAAAATGATTTTCGAGCCTCTGGTTCATTCGGCTCAAACTGTCCACCTATCTTGTGTCAAGATTAGCAATATCCCCAAATAGACTGAATTAAGCATCCACTTGAGCCTCATCACCTAGGAGTACCATGGGGTGCGTCCAAAATGATGTTCTGAGCCTCTGGTACGTTAGGCGCAAACCGTGATAATATCTTGTACCGACACTAACACTGTCTCCAAACGGACTGAAACAAGATTCCACATGACCTATGTCACCTAGGAGTTCCATCCGGTGCGTCCAAAATGATTTTCGAGCCTCCGGTATGTTCAGCCCAAACCATGCAACTATCCTGCGTCAATATTAGCAATATCTCTAAACGGACTGAATCAAGCTTCCACTTGAGCCTTGTCACCTAGGAGTACAATCGGGTACGTCCAAAACGATTTCTGAGCCTGTGGTACGTTTGGCGTAAACCCTGTACCTATCTTGCACCGACACTTAGACTGTCTCCAAACGGACCGAAACACTGAAACGAGATTCCACATGACCCACGTCACCTAGAAGTTCCATCATGTGCATTCAAAATGATTTTCTAAGCCTGTGGTATGTTCAACCTAAACCTTGCACCTATCTTGCACTGACACTAACACTATCTCGAAATGGACTGAAAGGAGAGTCCACATGACCCATGTAACCTAGAACTTCCATCCAGTGTATCCAAATTGATTTATGAGCCTTTGTTATGTCCGGCCCAAACCGTGCACCTATCTTGCGTCAAGATTAGCACTATCTCCAAACGGACTTAATCAAGCTTCCTCTTGAGCCTTGTAACCTAGGTGTACCATCGGGTGCGGAGCCTATGGTATGTTTGGCTCAAACCGTGCACCTATCTTGTGTCAAGATTAGCACTATCTGCAAACAGACTGAATCAAGCATCCACTTGAGCCTCATCACCTAGGAGTTCGATGATGTGTGTCCAAAACGATTTCAGACCCTATGGTACGTTTGGCGCAAACCATGCACCCATCTTGCACCGGTGATAACACTGTCTCCAAATGGATCGAAATGAGATTCACATGACCCATGTCACCAAGGAGTTCCATTGGGTGCGTCCAAAACAATTTCTGATCCTGGGGTACGTTTGGCACAAACCGTGCACCTATCTTGTATCAAGATTAGCCCTATCTGCAAACAGACTGAATCAAGCTTCCACTTGAGACTCGTCTCCTAGGAGTTCGATGATGTGCGTCCAAAATGATTTTCTAAGCCTATGGTTTGTTCAGCCCAAACCATGCACCTATCGTGCACCGTCACTAATACTGTCTCCAAACGGACCAAAATGAGATTCCACATTATCCACGTCACCTAGTAGTTTCATTTGGTACGTTTGGCACAATCCGTACCAATATCTTGCAGTGACACTAACACTGTTTCCAAGCAGACCAAAATGAGATTCTACATGACCCACGTCACCAAGGAGTTCCATTGGGTGCGTCCAAAATAATTTCTAATCCTGGGGTACGTTTGGCGCAAACCGTGCATCTATCTTGTGTCAAGATTAGCACTATCTGCAAACAGACTGAATCAAGCTTCCACTTGAGCCTCGTCAGCTAGGAGTTCGATGATGTGCATCCAAAACGATCTTCTAGGCCTATGGTTTGTTCAGCCCAAACCAAGCACCTATCATGCAACGACACTAACATTGTCTCCAAACGGACCGAAAGGAGATTGCACTTGATCCACGTCACCTATGAGTTCCATCTACTGCGTCCAAAATTATTTTTGAGTCTCTAGTACATTCGGCCCAAACCATGAACCTATCTCGCATCAAGATTAGCACTATCTCCAAACGGACTCAATCAAGCTTACACTTGAGCCTCGTCACCGAGGAGTACCATCGGGAGCGTCCAAAATGATTTCTGAGCCTATGGTGCATGTGGCGCAAACCGTGCACCTATCTTGCTCCGACACTAAAACTGTCTCTAGATGGACTAAAACGAGATTTCACATGACCCACGTCACCTAGGAGTTCTATCCGGTGCGTCCAAAATGATTTCCGATCCTCTGGTATGTTTGGCCCAAACCGTGCACATGTCTTGCGTCAATATTAGCACTATCTCCAAACGGACTGAACACCATCTCTAAATGGACCGAAACGAGATTCTGCATGACTCGTATCACCTAGGAGTTCCATCTGGTGCGTTCAAAATGATTTCTGAGCCTATGGTACGCTCAGCCCAAACCGTGCAACTATCGTGTGTTAAGATTAGCACCATCTCTAAACGGATCGAAACAAGATTCTGCATGACTCATATCACCTAGGAGTTCCATCCGGTGCGTTCAAAATGATTTCTAAGCCTATGGTACGCTCAGCCCAAACCTTACAACTATCTTGTGTTAAGATTAGCACTATCTCCAAACGAACCAAATCAAGCTTCCACTTGTGTCTCGTCACCTAGGAGTATCATCGGGTGCATCCAAAATGATTTCTAAGCCTATGGTACTTTTGGCGCAAAGCGTGTACCTATCTTGCACCGACACTAATACTGTCTCCAAACGGACCAAAACAAGATTCCACATGATCCACATCACGTAGTAGATTCATTTGGTACGTTTGGCGAAACCGTGCTAATATCTTGCACTAACATTGTCTCCAAACAGACCAAAAGGAGATTCCACGTGAACCACGTCACCAAGGAGTTCCATCCAGTGTGTCCAAAATGATTTTCGAGCCTCTGGTTCCTTCGGCTCAAACTGTCCACCTATCTTGTGTCAAGATTAGCAATATCCCCAAATGGACAGAATTAAGCATCCACTTGAGCCTCATCACCTAGGAGTACCATCGGGTACGTCCAAAATGATGTTCTGAGCCTCTGGTACGTTAGGCGCAAACCGTGATAATATCTTGTACCGACACTAACACTGTCTCCAAACGGACTGAAACAAGATTCCACATGACCTATGTCACCTAGGAGTTCCATCCGGTGCGTCCAAAATGATTTTCGAGCCTCCGGTATGTTCGGCCCAAACCATGCAACTATCCTGCGTCAATATTAGCAATATCTCTAAACGGACTGAATCAAGCTTCCACTTGAGCCTTGTCACCTAGGAGTACAATCAGGTACGTCCAAAACGATTTCTGAGCCTGTGGTACGTTTGGCGTAAACCCTGTACCTATCTTGCACCGACACTTAGACTGTCTCCAAACGGACCGAAACACCGAAACAAGATTCCACATGACCCACGTCACCTAGAAGTTCCATCATGTGCATTCAAAACGATTTTCTAAGCCTGTGGTATGTTCAACCTAAACCTTGCACCTATCTTGCACTGACACTAACACTATCTCCAAATGGACTGAAAGGAGAGTCCACATGACCCATGTAACCTAGAACTTCCATCCAGTGTATCCAAAATGATTTCTGAGCCTTTGTTATGTCCGGCCCAAACCGTGCACCTATCTTGCGTCAAGATTAGCACTATCTCCAAACGGACTCAATCAAGCTTCCTCTTGAGCCTCGTCACCTAGGTGTACCATCGGGTGCGGAGCCTATGGTATGTTTGGCTCAAACCGTGCACCTATCTTGTGTCAAGATTAGCACTATCTGCAAACAGACTGAATCAAGCATCCACTCCCGACACTAACACTGTCTACAAACGGACTTAAAAGAGATTCCACATGACCTATGTCACCTAGTAGTTCCATCCGTGCATCCAAAATGATTTCTGAGCCACTAGTACGTTCGGCCTAAACCGTGCACCTTTCTTGTGTCAAGATTAGCACTATCTCCAAATGGAGTGAATGAAGCTTCCACTTGAGCCTCATCACTTAGGAGTACCATCGGGTGTGTCTAAAACGATTTCTAAGCCCATGGCACGTTTGGCGCAAACCCTACACCTATCTTGCAGCGACACTAACACTATCTCTAAATAGACCAAAATGAGATTCCACATGACCCACATCACCAAGGAGTTCCATTGGGTGCGTCCAAAACAATTTCTGAGCTTGTGGTACGTTTGGCACAAACCGTGCACCTATCTTGCGTCAAGATTAGCACTATGTGCAAACAGACTGAATCAAGCTTCCACTAGAGCCTTGTCACCTAGGAGTACCATCGGGTGCGTCCAAAATGATTTAAGAGCCTATGATACATTTGGTACAAACCGTGCACCTATCTTGCACTGACATTAACCCTATCTCCAAACAGACTGAAACGAGATTCCACATCACCCACGTCACCAAGGAGTTCGATGATGTGCGTCCAAAATGATTTTCTAAGCCTATGGTTTGTTCAGCCCAAACCATGCACCTATCGTGCACCGTCACTAATACTGTCTCCAAACAGACCAAAACAAGATTTCACATTATCCACGTCACCTAGTAGTTTCATTTGGTACGTTTGGCACAATCCGTACCAATATCTTGCAGTGACACTAACACTATCTCCAAGTAGACCGAAATGAGATTCCACATGACCCACGTCACCAAGGAGTTCCATTGGGTGCGTCCAAAATAATTTCTAATCCTGGGGTACGTTTGGCGCAAACCGTGCATCTATCTTGTGTCAAGATTAGCACTATCTGCAAACAGACTGAATCAAGCTTCCACTTGAGCCTCGTCAGCTAGGAGTTCGATGATGTGCATCCAAAACGATTTTCTAGGCCTATGGTTTGTTCAGCCCAAACCAAGCACCTATCATGCAACGACACTAACATTGTCTTCAAACGGACCGAAAGGAGATTGCACTTGATCCATGTCACCTATGAGTTCCATCTACTGCGTCCAAAATTATTTTCGAGTCTCTGGTACATTCGGCCCAAACCGTGAACCTATCTCGCATCAAGATTAGCACTATCTCCAAACGGACTCAATCAAGCTTCCACTTGAGCCTCGTCACCGAGGAGTACCATCGGGAGCATCCAAAATGATTTCTGAGCGTAAGGTGCGTGTGGCGCAAACCGTGCACCTGTCTTGCACCGACACTAAAACTGTCTCCAGATGGACCGAAACGAGATTTCACATGACCCACTGATGAGAACATCCTCCACTATTACTCGCTGGCAAAGACGCAACAAAAAGGGCCAAGTGGCCTAGTTGTAGTCGGGCAGCGACCGTGTGAGCCTCTGAATAATCTCACCTTGCTTAGCTTGGGAGGAGGAAGCCACCTTAAAAGAGAGAGCCGCCCTTCCCCTATCAGACTAGTCTTTAGGGACATTGGGTCTTTCTCCGAGTGGGTGTGCATAAGAACTGTTGGGGTCCGGGCAACCTTAATTTATTGGGCCTCGGCCAACCCCACCTGGGCCGGATGTATCATTTGATATCAGAGCTGGGCCCTTATTTAAGGGGGTGGGAATGATGAGAACATCCTCCACTATTACCCGCTGGCAAAGACGCAACAAAAAGGGCCAAGTGGCCTAGTTGTAGTCGGGCGGCGACCGTGTGAGCCTCTGAATAATCCCACCTTGCTTAGCTTGGGAGGAGGAAGCCACCTTAAAAGAGAGAGCCACCCTTCCCCTATCAGACTAGTCTTTAGGGACATTGGGTCTTTCTTCGAGTGGGTGTGCATAAGAACTATTGGGGTCCGGGCAACCTTAATTTATTGGGCCTCGGCCAACCCCACCTGGGCCGGATGTATCACCCACGTCACCTAGGAGTTCCATCCGATGCGTCCAAAATGATTTCCGATCCTCTGGTATGTTTGGCCCAAACCGTGCACATGTCTTGTGTTAAGATTAGCACTATCTCCAAACGGACTGAACACCATCTCTAAACGGACCGAAACGAGATTCTGCATGACTCATATCACCTTGGAGTTCCATCCGGTGCGTTCAAAATGATTTCTGAGCCTATGGTATGTTCAGCCCAAACCGTTCACCTATCTTGTGTTAAGATTAGCACTATCTCCAAACGGACCAAATCAAGCTTCCACTTGTGTCTCGTCACCTAGGAGTATCATCAGATGCATCCAAAATGATTTCTAAGCCTATGGTACTTTTGGCGCAAAGCGTGTACCTATCTTGCACCGACACTAAATACTGTCTCCAAACGGACCAAAACGAGATTCCACATGATCCACATCACGTAGTAGATTCATTTGGTACGTTTGGTGCAAACCGTACTAATATCTTGCACTAACACTGTCTCCAAACAGACCGAAAGGAGATTCCACGTGAGCCACGTCACCAAGGAGTTCCATCCAGTGCGTCCAAAATGATTTTCGAGCCTTTGGTTCATTCGGCTCAAACTGTCCACCTATCTTGTGTCAAGATTAGCAATATCCCCAAATGGACTGAATTAAGCATCCACTTGAGCCTCATCACCTAGGAGTACCATCGGGTGCGTCCAAAATGATTTTCTGAGCCTCTGGTACGTTAGGCGCAAACCGTGATAATATCTTGTACCGACACTAACACTGTCTCCAAACGGACTGAAACAAGATTCCTCATGACCTATGTCACCTAGGAGTTCCATCCGATGCGTCCAAAATGATTTTCGAGCCTCCGGTATGTTCGGCCCAAACCATGCAACTATCCTGCGTCAATATTAGCAATATCTCTAAACGGACTGAATCAAGCTTCCACTTGAGCCTTGTCACCTAGGAGTACAATCGGGTACGTCCAAAACGATTTCTGAGCCTGTGGTACGTTTGGCGTAAACCCTGTACCTATCTTGCACCGACACTTAGACTATCTCCAAACGGACCGAAACACCGAAACGAGATTCCACATGACCCACGTCACCTAGAAGTTCATTCAAAACGATTTTCTAAGCCTGTGTTATGTTCAACCTAAACCTTGCACCTATCTTGCACTGACACTAACACTATCTCCAAATGGACTGAAAGGAGAGTCCACATGACCCATGTAACCTAGAACTTCCATCCAGTGTATCCAAAATGATTTCTGAGCCTTTGTTATGTCCGGCCCAAACCGTGCACCTATCTTGCGTCAAGATTAGCACTATCTCCAAACGGACTCAATCAAGCTTCCTCTTGAGCCTCGTCACCTAGGTGTACCATCGGGTGCGGAGCCTATGGTATGTTTGGCTCAAACCGTGCACCTATCTTGTGTCAAGATTAGCACTATCTGCAAACAGACTGAATCAAGCATCCACTTGAGCCTCATCACCTAGGAGTTCGATGATGTATGTCTAAAACGATTTCAGACCCTATGGTACGTTTGGCGCAAACCATGCACATATCTTGCACTGGTGATAACACTGTCTCCAAATGGACCGAAATAAGATTCACATGACCCATGTCACCAAGGAGTTCCATTGGGTGCGTCCAAAACAATTTCTGATCCTGAGGTACGTTTGGCACAAACCGTGCACCTATCTTGTATCAAGATTAGCCCTATCTGCAAACAGACTGAATCAAGCTTCCACTTGAGACTCGTCTCCTAGGAGTTCGATGATGTGCGTCCAAAATGATTTTCTAAGCCTATGGTTTGTTCAGCCCAAAACGATAGGCTATCGTGCACCGTCACTAATACTGTCTCCAAACGGACCAAAACGAGATTCCACATTATCCACGTCACCTAGTAGTTTCATTTTGGTACGTTTGGCACAATCCGTACCAATATCTTGCAGTGACACTAACACTGTCTCCAAGCAGACCGAAATGAGATTCTACATGACCCACGTCACCAAGGAGTTCCATTGGGTGCGTCCAAAATAATTTCTAATCCTGGGGTACGTTTGGTGCAAACCGTGCATCTATCTTGTGTCAAGATTAGCACTATCTGCAAACAGACTGAATCAAGCTTCCACTTGAGCCTCGTCAGCTAGGAGTTCGATGATGTGCATCCAAAACGATCTTCTAGGCCTATGGTTTGTTCAGCCCAAACCAAGCACCTATCATGCAACGACACTAACATTTTCTCCAAACGGACCGAAAGGAGATTGCACTTGATCCACGTCACCTATGAGTTCCATCTACTGCGTCCAAAATTATTTTCGAGTCTCTGGTACATTCGGCCCAAACCGTGAACCTATCTCGCATCAAGATTAGCACTATCTCCAAACGGACTCAATCAAGCTTCCACTTGAGCCTCGTCACCAAGGAGTACCATCGGGAGCATCCAAAATGATTTCTGAGCCTATGGTGCGTGTGGCGCAAACCGTGCACCTATCTTGCTCCGACACTAAAACTGTCTCCAGATGGACCGAAACGAGATTTCACATGACCCACGTCACCTAGGAGTTCCATCCGGTGCATCCAAAATGATTTCCGATCCTCTGGTATGTTTGGCCCAAACCGTGCACATGTCTTGCGTCAATATTAGCACTATCTCCAAACGGACTGAACACCATCTCTAAACAGACCGAAACGAGATTCTGCATGACTCGTATCACCTTGGAGTTCCATCTGGTGCGTTCAAAATGATTTCTGAGCCTATGGTATGCTCAGCCCAAACCGTGCAACTATCTTGTGTTAAGATTAACACCATCTCTAAACGGATCGAAACAATATTCTGCATGACTCATATCACCTAGGAGTTTCATCCGGTGCGTTCAAAATGATTTCTAAGCCTATGGTACGCTCAGCCCAAACCGTACAACTATCTTGTGTTAAGATTAGCACTATCTCCAAACGGACCAAATCAAGCTTCCACTTGTGTCTCGTCACCTAGGAGTATCATCGGGTGCATCCAAAATGATTTCTAAGCCTATGGTACTTTTGGCGCAAAGCGTGTACCTATCTTGCACCGACACTAATACTGTCTCCAAACGGACCAAATCGAGATTCCACATGATCCACATCACGTAGTAGATTCATTTGGTACGTTTGGCGAAACCGTGCTAATATCTTGCACTAACAGTCTCCAAACAGACCGAAAGGAGATTCCACGTGAACCACGTCACCAAGGAGTTCCATCCAGTGCGTCCAAAATGATTTTCGAGCCTCTGGTTCATTCGGCTCAAACTGTCCACCTATCTTGTGTCAAGATTAGCAATATCCCCAAATAGACAGAATTAAGCATCCACTTGAGCCTCATCACCTAGGAGTACCATCGGGTGCGTCCAAAATGATTTTCTGAGCCTCTGGTACGTTAGGCGCAAACCGTGATAATATCTTGTACCGACACTAACACTGTCTCCAAACGGACTGAAACAAGATTCCACATGACCTATGTCACCTAGGAGTTCCATCCGGTGCGTCCAAAATGATTTTTGAGCCTCCGGTATGTTCAGCCCAAACCATGCAACTATCCTGCGTCAATATTAGCAATATCTCTAAACGGACTAAATCAAGCTTCCACTTGAGCCTTGTCACCTAGGAGTACAATCGGGTACGTCCAAAACGATTTCTGAGCCTGTGGTACGTTTGGCGTAAACCCTGTACCTATCTTGCTCCGACACTTAGACTATCTCCAAACGGACCGAAACACCGAAACGAGATTCCACATGACCCACATCACCTAGAAGTTCCATCATGTGCATTCAAAACGATTTTCTAAGCCTATGGTATGTTCAACCCAAACCTTGCACCTATCTTGCACTGACACTAAGACTATCTCCAAATGGACAGAAAAGGAGAGTCCACATGACCCATGTAACCTAGAACTTCCATCCAGTGTATCCAAAATGATTTCTGAGCCTTTGTTATGTCCGGCCCAAACCGTGCACCTATCTTGCGTCAAGATTAGCACTATCTCCAAACGGACTCAATCAAGCTTCCTCTTGAGCCTCGTCACCTAGGTATACCATCGGGTGCGGAGCCTATGGTATGTTTGGCGCGATCCATGCACCAATCTTGCATCGACACTAACACTGTCTACAAACGGACTTAAAAGAGATTCCACATGACCCACGTCACCTAGTAGTTCCATCCGTGCATCCAAAATGATTTCTGAGCCACTAGTACGTTCGGCCCAAACCGTGCACCTTTCTTGTGTCAAGATTAGCACTATCTCCAAATGGAGTGAATGAAGCTTCCACTTGAGCCTCATCACTTAGGAGTACCATCGGGTATGTCTAAAATGATTTCTGAGCCCATGGCACGTTTGGTGCAAACCCTACACCTATCTTGCAGCGACCCTAACACTATCTCTAAACAGACCAAAATGAGATTCCACATGACCCACATCACCAAGGAGTTCCATTGGGTGCGTCCAAAACAATTTCTGAGCTTGTGGTCATTCGGCACAAACCGTGCACCTATCTTGCGTTAAGATTAGTACTATGTGCAAACAGACTGAATCAAGCTTCCACTAGAGCCTTGTCACCTAGGAGTACCATCGGGTGCGTCCAAAATGATTTAAGAGCCTATGATACATTTGGTACAAACCGTGCACCTATCTTGCACTGACATTAACCCTGTCTCCAAACAGACTGAAACGAGATTCCACATCACCCACGTCACCAAGGAGTTCGATGATGTGTGTCCAAAATGATTTTCTAAGCCTATGGTTTGTTCAGCCCAAACCATGCACCTATCGTGCACCGTCACTAATACTGTCTCCAAACGGACCAAAACGAGATTTCACATTATCCACGTCACCTAGTAGTTTCATTTGGTACGTTTGGCACAATCCGTACCAATATCTTGCAGTGACACTAACACTGTCTCCAAGTAGACCGAAATGAGATTCCACATGACCCACGTCACCAAGGAGTTTCATTGGGTGCGTCCAAAATAATTTCTAATCCTGGGGTACGTTTGACGCAAACCGTGCATCTATCTTGTGTCAAGATTAGCACTATCTGCAAACAGACGGAATCAAGCTTCCACTTGAGCCTCGTCAGCTAGGAGTTCGATGATGTGCATCCAAAACGATTTTCTAGGCCTATGGGTTGTTCAGCCCAAACCAAGCACCTATCATGCAACGACACTAACATTGTCTCCAAACGGACCGAAAGGAGATTGCACTTGATCCACATCACCTATGAGTTCCATCTACTGCGTCCAAAATTATTTTCGAGTCTCTTGTACATTCGGCCCAAACCGTGAACCTATCTCGCATCAAGATTAGCACTATCTCCAAACGGACTCAATCAAGCTTCCACTTGAGCCTCGTCACCGAGGAGTACCATCGGGAGCGTCCAAAATGATTTCTGAGCGTAAGGTGCGTGTGGCGCAAACCATGCACCTGTCTTGCACCGACACTAAAACTGTCTCCAGATGGACCAAAACGAGATTTCACATGACCCACTGATGAGAACATCCTCCACTATTACCCGCTAGCAAAGACACAACAAAAAGGGCCAAGTGGCCTAGTTGTAGTCGGGCGGCGACCGTGTGAGCCTATGAATAATCCCACCTTGCTTAGCTTGGGAGGAGGAAGCCACCTTAAAAGGGAGAGCCGCCCTTCCCCTATCAGACTAGTCTTTAGGGACATTGGGTCTTTCTCTGAGTGGGTGTGCATAAGAACTGTTGGGGTCCGGGTAACCTTAATTTATTGGGCCTCGGCCAACCCCACCTGGGCCAGATATATCATTTGGTATCAGAGCTTGGCCCCTATTTAAGGGGGTGGGAATGATGAGAACATCCTTCACTATTACCCGCTGGCAAAGACGCAACAAAAAGGGCCAAGTGGCCTAGTTGTAGTCGGGCGGCGACCATGTGAGCCTCTGTAATCCCACCTTGCTTAGCTTGGAAGGAGGAAGCCACCTTAAAAGAGAGAGCCACCCTTCCCCTATCAGACTAGTCTTTAGGGACATTGGGTCTTTCTCCGAGTGGGTGTGCATAAGAACTATTGGGGTCTGGGCAACCTTAATTTATTGGGCCTCGGCCAACCCCACCTGGGCCGGATGTATCACCCACGTCACCTAGGAGTTCCATCCGATGCGTCCAAAATGATTTCCGATCCTCTGGTATGTTTGGCCGAAACCGTGCACATGTCTTGCGTTAAGATTAGCACTATCTCCAAACGGACTGAACACCATCTCTAAATGGGCCGAAACGAGATTCTGCATGACACATATCACCTAGGAGTTCCATTCGGTACGTTCAAAATGATTTCTGAGCCTGTGGTATGTTCAGCCCAAACCGTGCACCTATCTTGTGTTAAGATTAGCACTATCTCCAAAAGAACCAAATCAAGCTTCCACTTGTGCCTCGTCACCTAGGAGTACCATTGGGTGCATCCAAAATGATTTCTAAGCCTATGGTACTTTTGGTGCAAACCGTGTACCTATCTTGCGCTGACACTAATACTGTCTCCAAACGGACCAAAACGTGTAACCTAGTAGATTCATTTGGTACGTTTGGCGCAAACCATACTAATATCTTGCACTAACACTAACACTGTCTCCAAACAGACCGAAAGGAGATTCCACGTGAACCACGTCACCTAGGAGTTCCATCTGGTGCGTCCAATATGATTTTGAGCCTCTGGTTCGTTCGGCTCAAACTGTCCACCTATCTTGTGTCAAGATTAGCAATATCCCCAAATGGACTAGATCAAGCATCTACTTGAGCCTCATCACCTAGGAGTACCATCGAGTGCATCCAAAATGATTTCTAAGCCTCTAGTACGTTTGGCGCAAACCGTGCTAATATCTTGCACCAACACTAACACTATCTCCAAACGGACTGAAACAAGATTCCACATGACCTATGTCACTTAGGAGTTCCATCCGGTCCGTCTAAAATGATTTTCGAGCCTCCGGTATCTTTGGCCCAAACCGTGCAACTATCCTGCGTCAATATTAGCAATATCTCCAAACGGACTGAATCAAGCTTCCACTTGAGCCTTGTCACCTAGGAGTACAATCAGGTACGTCCAAAACGATTTCTAAGCCTGTGATATGTTTGGCGCAAACCTTGCACCTATCTAGCACCAACACTAACACTGTCTCCAAACGGACTAAAACTCCAAAACAAGATTCCACATGACCCACGTCACCTAGGAGTTCCATCATGTGCATGCAAAACGAATTTCTAAGCCTGTGGTATGTTCAGCCCAAACCTTGCACCTATCTTGCACCGACACTAACACTGTCTCCAAATGGATTGAAAGGAGAGTCCACATGACCCACATAACCTAGAACTTCCATCCAGTGTATCTAAAATGATTTCCGAGCCTCTGTTACGTCCGGCCCAAACCGTGCACCTATCTTGGGTCAAGATTAGCACTATCTCCAAACGGACTCAATCAAGCTTCCTCTTGAGCCTCGTCACCTAGGTGTACCATCGGGTGCGAAGCCTATGGTACGTTTGGCACGATCCGTGCACCAATCTTTCATCAACACTAACACTGTCTCTAAACGGACTTAAAAGAGATTCCACATGACCCACGTCACCTAGTAGTTCCATCCGGTGCATCCAAAATGATTTTTGAGCCACTAGTACGTTCGGCCCGAACCGTGCACCTTTCTTGTGTCAAGATTAGCAGTATCTCCAAATGGAGTGAATCAAGCTTCTACTTGAGCCTCATCACTTAGGAGTACCATCGGGTGTGTCCAAAATGATTTCTGAGCCCGTGGCACGTTTGGCGCAAACCCTACATCTATCTTGCAGCGATACTAACACTATCTCTGAATGGACCAAAATGAGATTCCACATGACCCACATCACCAAGGAGTTCTATTGGGTGCATCCAAAACAATTTCTGAGCTTGTGGTACGTTCGGCACAAACCATGCACCTATCTTGCGTCTAGATTAGCACTATCTGCAAACGGACTGAATCAAGCTTCCACTTGAGCCTTGTCACCTAGGAGTACCATCGGGTGCGTCCAAAATGATTTCAGAGCCCGTGGTACGTTTGGCGCAAACCGTGCACCTATCTTGCACCGACACTAACACTATCTCCAAACGGACTGAAACAAGATTCCACATCACCCACGTCACCAAGGAGTTCCATTGGGTGCATCCAAAACAATTTCTAATCCTAGGGAATGTTTTGGCGCAAACCGTGCACCTATCTTGTGTCAAGATTAGCACTATCTGCAAACGGACTGAATCAAGCTTCCACTTGAGCCTTGTCACCTAGGAGTACCATCGGGTGCGTCCAAAACGATTTTAGAGCCTATGGTACATTTGGCGCAAACCGTGCACCTATCTTGCACCGGCGATAACACTGTCTCCAAACAGACTGAAACGAGATTCACATGACCCACGTCACCAAGTGAAAGTCCGTAGTTTGGTTTTGGCTAATTGATGAAACCTAGGACTAACCTTTGTATCTAAGTGGATGATTTAGATAAAGGTGGTCATTAAATATGAGACATGACATTGACTCATGTGACCAAGATGATGAAGACCGAGGTGATGCTTGGCTCGATGGACCGGTTGTGAAGGTGAAGGGCAAGTCGAGGCTTCGAAGCGAAGGACCATGCGATGGTGAAGCTTGAGCAAGACTTGGCGCCGACGGACCGATGCAACGGTGAAGAGCAAGTGAAGTCAAGGTCGATGGATCGAGATGGTCATGTGATGATATGAAGTGGATCATATCTTTTGGAAAAACAAAATGGGCTCAAGGCAAAGGTATAACCATAGGGCTATTTTGTTTTGCACTCAAGACACCATAGAGGGTGTGAGTGGTTTAGAATCGATAGCCGAACTATTAAGAGGGAAAGTCTTATCGGTTATTCGACGCATGGGTGCCACTAGGTGAATTCATGAAGTGCATTGCATGTACGGCCTAGTGAGCTAACTGGAAAACCTTCGAAAATGTTTATGAAATTGCTAACACACGTGCATAAGGTGGTGATCACTTGTTGGTGTTGGCACATTTGCGAAGGCGTTGAAGTTTAAGCAGTAGAGAGGGTTTGGGTCTCTCTCTCCCTCCTGCCGAGCTTGCGAGCGCGGGATTCAGGCGTTTTTTTGGGAACTTGAAATGCCTATTTTCCACTACGCCGGAAGTTAGAAAATAAACGGAGGTGAACAGAGGTCATAGAGGTGACCGAACGCTGCACCGGACGCGGTCATGGTATGACCGGACGCGTCCGGTCAGCAGTCAGGCGCGCGGTTGCTAGGGTTTGCAACCGGCACGTCCGGTCACTCGCGGGACCGGCGCGTCCGGTCAGTCACCTAGAGGAATCTGCAGTTCACAAGGACGATCGGACGCGCGGCGCATCCGGTCCCACAGGATCGGACGCATCTAATCATTGAGGGAGCTTACTGGACTCTAACCGGACATGGGCACTGTCGTGTCCGGTCGATGCGAGGGGCGCGTCCGATCGTTGCTTCGCGGGCGCGCAGAACAGCGCGATCGGCGCGTCCGATCATTTGACGGGTGCGTCCGGTCGTTTGACAGGCGCATCCGGTCATTGCCCTAGGCACATCCGGTTGTTGGTTTGACCGTTGCGGTCAGTGACCGTTGGAGGATCAGACGCGGTTGAGCGCGTCCGGTCAGTTAAGACCGGCGCGTCCGGTCATCCCGAAAAAGACCTAGTGAAGGGGTATAACGGCTCTATTCGGATGGGATGCTTATAAATACTTGTTGGCCAGCCCTTGGAGAGGGAACTTGTGATTTCTAACATTCTTGTGCATCCTTTGAGCTAGAGCTTCTCCTCCCACTCTTCTCTCTTGCTTGTTTGCAAATCTAAAGTGAGATTGAGTGATCCCAAAGTGCATTGCATAGCTTGAGGGCATCTAGTGGCACTTGTGGGTGGTTTAGCCAGTGGATTTCTTGTTACTCTTGGAGAGTACCGCTCCTAGCCGGCTTGGAGATTGTTGGAGGCATTGGCAAGAGAAGGAGATTGTTCTTGGCCACCTCCGGTTGATTGTAAGAGGTTCTTGTGCTTTCCTCGGCGGAGCGCCAAAAGCAACTCTAGTGGATTGCGCGTGTCATTGAGTTACCTCACTTGAGAGTGGTGTCTTGTGGTGCCTTGCGGGGTGTGCCTTGAGGGGCAAGTGACTTGAGGGTCACACCGAGGAACCATCTAAGTGTTGGTCGACACAACCGGTGACGTAGCTTGTCGGTGCACAAGTGAACACCGGGTGAACAAAAATATTATGTCACTTGTCTCCCGGTGATTGGTCTTCATATTGTGTTGTTGTCAATATTGATTGATTGTATATCATCTTGGTGATTGGCAACATCTTCACTCCACCGTCGATATAAGAATCATAATCCTCTCTCTTGCATCTATATTTACTAGAATATCTTGTGTAGCTCTAGTGGTAGCCTTTGCTAGTAGTTGTTAGCTTGCTCACTAGTGTAAGTTTAGTGACATAGCACTTGTGTGAACTAGAGATCATAATCTACTAGACTTGTGGATAGGAGGCTTGCATCACAACCTTTGGCTAAGCAAAACTTGCTTTACGCCATTTATTATTCTAACAAGTTTGCTTAGTGGTTTGTGTAGGTTTTTTTATAGGCTATTCACCCCCCCTCTAGCCATCTAGGACCTTACAAGTGGTATCGGAGCCGTGGTCACCGTTTTAATCAAGGCTAACATCCTTCGGTGTGAAAAATGGCTCAAATTGTGTTCAATCATGTTGGGGGCAAGCCACCGTTCTTTGATGGTGTTAGTTCTTTTGCTCATTGGAAGAGAAAAATGACAATGTACCTTGGTTCTATTCATGAGAGAGTTTTGTAAGTCACTGAGAATGATTTTGCTATCATTGATCCCGATCATCTCACCGATGAAGATAGAGCAAATAGAACATGCAATAGAATGACTCTCAATACCAATAATGGTATTGACACAAAAGTATTTGAGGGCATCAAGGATTTAGAATTGGCAAATGAAGTATGGATAAGGTTGAGTGAAACATATGAGGGCACCAAGGTTGTGAAGAGTGCCAAGCTATATGGCTCAAGAGTGAGTTTGAGAACTTCAAGATGAAAGAAGAAGAAACAATCTTAGAAATGTTTCATAGATTGCAAGTCATTGTGAATGATCTCAAGAGCTTAGGGCACAAAACACAAGACCAAGACTTTTGCCACAAGTTCTTGTTGAGCTTACCAAGAAGATTCAAAATGTTGATCATGATGTTACAAAGAGATGGGCTTGATGCAATGAAGCCCAATGATTTACTTGGTGAAGTCTTGACATATGACAAGTATGATCAAGATGCCAATGAGAAGGAGAAGAAGGAGGAAGAAAAGAAAAGGAAGATCATGGCATTCAAGGCCATCTCCTCCAAGGGCAAAGCTATCATCATAGAAGAAGAAGAAGAAGAAGACAATAATGAAGGTGAAGATTTTGAAATTGACGATGAGGCACTTGCTCTTGTAGTCAAGAAAATGGGTCACATGTTCATTAACAGAAGAGGCTTCAAAAGGAGAAATGATAATTTCAAGAGCAATGAGCAACAAAGGAAGTGCTTCAATTGTGATAGCACCGAACATCTTCAAGCCGAATGTCCCTATGACAAGAAGAAGAACAACAAGAGGGGCAAGTTTGAGAAGAAAAAGAGAGAAGCCAAGATGACTTTCAAGAAGGGCAAGAATGGAGCTTATGTGGTCACTTGGGAAAGTGATGATGATGAAGAAGAAGAATCATCATCCAACAAGGCTTTTGCTTCCATTGCTATCAACAAGAAGCCATCACTATTTGATTCATCCTCTTCATGTCTCATGGCCAAAGAAACTAAGGTATTATATGATGAGAGTGATGATGAAAGTGAAATGGAATATGTTCATGATAGTGATAATGATAATGATAATGATAATGATAATGATAATGATAATGATAATGATAATGATAATGATGACGATGAACCAACTAAAGAACAACTATATGACTTGATGCAACAAACTAGAGATATAGCTATTGCCAAGAACAAGGAGTGTAAGAAGCTTTCAATGAAAGTAGCAATACTTGAGAAAGTTCTTAGTGAGCTTAAGACCGCTCATGAGAGTCTAGTGGAAGACCATGAGGATCTTGGTAAGACTCATTCCAAGCTTGAAAAAGCTCACTCATTGCTACTTGAGCAACAAGCAAAGAAGGAGGTTGTTGTATCATGTGATATAGGTGTTACATGTGATATAATTGATGAATCCTCTTATGAACCTATCATCATGTCAAATGCTAACTCTTCTTATAGCTCTTCATCCACCACCACCGACTCTACCTCCTCTACTAGTGATGGTTTCACTTGTGATGCCTCACTAATGGTTGAGAATGAGACTCTCAAGAAAGAGGTGGATGAGCTTACTCACGCCCTAGGCAAGGCCTATGGTGGTGAGGCCCGCTTGCTTAAGTGCTTGGGTAGCCAAAGGTTCTCTCTTAACAAAGAAGGATTAGGCTACACCCCCAAGAAAGGCAAGTCGGCCTTTGCAACTCCAAAGCCTAGCTTTGTGAAGGGCAATGGTCGGTTTTGCAATAGATGCAAGCAAGTTGGGCACCTAGAGCATAATTACAATAAAAAGAACCAAAGCAAGAACCTTGTTAATGCTATACCTTTTGATTCTTGCTATGTGCTTACCAAAGGTGTGAAGGGTGTGCAAGCTAAGTTTATTGGTACACCCATTGTTGGCCCAAAGAAGAAGGCTATTTGGGTACCAAAGAGCTTAGTTACTAACCTACAAGGACCCAAGCAAAAATAGGTACCTAAGCTTCATTGATTTGCTTGTAGGTCAATTACAAAGCCGGAGGAAGACATTGGATTATTGATAGTGGGTGCACTCAACACATGACCGGTACATCAAGAATGTTTGACTCAATCAATGACAATATAGTGGTGTTGATTCTATCACATTTGGCAATAACAAGAAAGGCAAGGTTATTGGCTTGGGCAAGATAGCAATATCAAATGACTTGAGTATCACCAATGTGTTGCTAGTTGAAAGCTTGGATTTCAATCTCCTATCCGTGGCACAAATATGTGATCTTGGTTACAAATGTATCTTTGGGGTTGATAATGTGGAAGTCATTAGTATGGATGGTTCAAATGTGGCATTCAAGGGCTTTAGATATGAGAATCTCTACCTAGTTGACTTCAATGCTAGAGAAACTTCTTTGACAACTTGCTTAATCTCCAAATCAAGTATGGGTTGGCTTTGGCATAGAAGGCTTGGTCATGTTGGCATGAAACAATTGAAGAAGCTTACAACTCACAATCTTGTCAATGGTTCGAAAGATGTTGAATTTGAGAAGAATAAGCTTTGTAGTGCATGTCAAGCCGGGAAGCAAGTTGGAAGCTCACATCCAAAGAAGAGTACAATGAGCACATGCAAAGCATTTGATTTGATGCACATGGATCTATTTGGCCCAACAACATACTCAAGCATAGGTGGTAATAAGTATGGATTTGTCATAGTGGATGACTTCACAAGATTCACATGGGTATTCTTTCTTAGTGACAAAAGTGAAGTGTTTGACACCTTCAAGACCTTTCTCACTAGAGTTCACAATGAGTTTGAGATTAGAATCAAGAAAGTGAGAAGTGACAATGGAAGTGAGTTCAAGAATACAAGAACTTTGTGATCACTATGGCATTGGACATCAATTCTCGGCCAAGTACACTCCACAATCAAATGGCCTAGTTGAGAGAAAGAATAGAACATTGCTTGATATGGCTAGATCAATGCTTCATGAGTACAATGTGAGTCAATCCTTTTGGGATGAAGCAATCAATACCGCTTGCTACTACATCAATAGATTATATTGTCATCCATTGCTAGAGAAGACCCCATATGAACTACTTCATGGAAGAAAGCCCAATATTTCTTACTTTAGGGTGTTTGGTTGCAAATGTTATATCTTGAAGAAGGGCACTAGATTGGGAAAGTTTGACAAGAGATGTGATGAGGGGTTCCTACTTGGTTATTCAACTACAAGCAAAGCTTATAGAGTTTGGAACAATTCAAGTGGCATTCTAGAAGAAGTCCATGATGTGCAATTTGATGAAACCAATGGGTCACAGGATGAAGAAGAGAATCTAGATGATGTTGGTGGAACTCTATTGGTGGAAGCAATGAAGAACATGGACATTGGGGACATTAGAGCAAAGCAAGTAATTGATATTTAAGATGATGATAAAGATCAAGTGATCAATTCTCCATTCAAGCTAGCTAGTGACTCTCAAGTGCAAGATCATGGTGCTAGTTCATCTCATCAAGATACATCAAGTGATCAACCAAGCTCAAGCAATCAAGTGCAAGTACTCCAACCACAACATGTTGCAAGAGATCACCCCATTGATAGTGTTATTGGTGATATTAGAAGTGGTGTGCAAACAAGATCAAGATTGGCTATGTTTTGTGAGCATGCATCATTTGTGTCAACCATAGAACCAAAGAAAATAGAAGAAGCTTTGAAGGATGTCGATTGGATTATGGCTATGCAAGAAGAACTAAACAATTTCACAAGAAATGATGTTTGGGAATTGGTAGAAAGGCCAAATGACTACAATGTGATCGGAACCAAATGGGTGTTCAAAAACAAGCAAGATCAAGATGGCATTATGGTGAGAAACAAAGCAAGACTTGCTCAAGGTTACACTCAAGTAGAAGGTCTTGACTATGATGAGACATATGCTCCTGTAGCAAGATTAGAGGCAATAAGGATTCTATTGGCTTATGCTTGTGCACACAACATCAAACTATATCAAATGGATGTCAAAAGTGCATTTCTCAATGGGATTATCAATGAGTTAGTCTTTGTTGAGCAACCTCCCGGATTTGAAGATGACAAGAAACCCAACCATGTGTACAAGTTGAAGAAGGCTTTATATGGCTTAAAGCAAGCACCTAGAGCATGGTATGAGAGGCTAAGGGATTTCCTTCTCTCTAAGGGATTCAAGATGGGCAAGGTTGATACAACTCTATTCACCAAGAAGATTGGGAATGATCTATTCATAGTGCAAATATATGTTGATGACATCATCTTTGGATCAACCAATCAAGCTTATTGTGAAGAATTTGGTGCTATGATGGCCAAAGAGTTTGAAATGTCTATGATTGGTGAACTTAGCTACTTCCTTGGTCTCCAAGTCAAACAATTGAAGAATGGGACATTTGTGAGTCAAGGGAAATACATAAGGGACATGTTGAAGAAGTTTGGAATGCAAGATGCAAAGCCAATTTCAACTCCAATGGGTACAAATGGCAATTTGGATAGTGATCTTGATGGCAAAATGATGAATCAAAAGGAATATCGGTCTTTAATTGGAAGTCTACTCTATGTCACTGCATCAAGGCCGGATGTCATGTTTAGTGTTTGTATGTGTGCTAGATATCAAGCCTCACCTAGAGAGAGTCATCTCACGGCCGCAAAGAGAATATTGAGGTACTTGAAGCAAACAAGAGATGTTGGACTATGGTATCCCAAGGGGTCAAAGTTTGAATTGATTAGATATTCGGACTCCGACTATGGGGGTTGCAAGATCAATAGAAAGAGCACAAGTGGCACATGTCAATTACTTGGAAAATCACTTATGTCATGGTCCTCAAAGAAATAAAATAGTGTGGCAATCTCTACCGCCGAAGCCGAATATGTGAGTGCGGGAAGTTGTTGTGCACAATTGCTATGGATGAAATCAACTTTGAAGGATTATGGCCTCAACTTCAAGAATGTGCCATTGCTATGTGATAATGAAAGTGCAATCAAGATGACACAAAACCCGGTTCAACATGGAAGAACAAAGCATATTGACATAAGACATCATTTCATTAGAGATCATCAACAAAAGGGAGATATTGCAATTGAAAGTGTTGGCACCGATGATCACACCAGGACAAAGGGAAGCGCGAGGAAGAGGATCCTGCGGGCTCTAGCCGGGGCTCGAAAAGAAACAACAACAAGAAGAAGATGAACCAGCAGGGCAAACAAGAGGCCTCGGCCGACGACCTTGTTGCTGCTGCTGATTGTAAGAAACCTCGGGCCCCTCGACGAGGGCATTTTCGACAAAATGCTCAAAGAGCCGTGTCTCTACCACAAAGGGCCTACGAACCACAACCTCGAGGACTGCCACATGCTCCGGAGATACTTTGAAAGCATAGGCATCAAGAAAGATGACAAGAAGGAAGATCCCAAGGGAGACGATAAGGATGAGGGGTTTCCTGAGATCCATGACTACTTCATGATATACAGAGGACCCTCGATGCGCCTCTCAACACGACAGCGCAAGCGGGAACATCGAGAGGTCTTCTCCGTGCAACTCGCAACCCCCCTCTTCCTTGACTAGTGCGAGGTGGCCATCACTTTCGACCGTGATGACCACCCAGACTACGTCCCCATTCCTAGGGTCTATCTACTTGTTGTTGATCCCATCATTGCCAACACACGCCTCACCAAGGTGCTCATGGATGGTGGCAGTAGTCTTAACATCATCTATGCCTAGACCCTCGACCTTCTGGGAATCACGAGGACGCACCTCTAACCCAGCATCGGGGGCTTCCATGGAGTCATGCCGGGGAAGCGAGCAGAGCCCGTCGTGATGAGGACATCCTCCACTATTACCCGCTGGCAAAGACGCAACAAAAAAGGGCCAAGTGGCCTAGTTGTAGTCGGGCGGCGACCGTGTGAGCCTCTGAATAATCCCACCTTACTTAGCTTGGGAGGAGGAAGCCACCTTAAAAGAGAGAGTCACCCTTCCCCTATCAGACTAGTCTTTTAGGGACATTGGGCCTTTCTCCGAGTGGGTGTGCATAAGAACTGTTGGGGTCCGGGCAACCTTAATTTATTGGGCCTCAGCCAACCCCACCTGGGCCGGATGTATCATTTGGTATCAGAGCTGGGCCCTTATTTAAGGGGGTGGGAATGATGAGGACATCCTCCACTATTACCCGCTGGCAAAGACGCAACAAAAAAAGGGCCAAGTGGCCTAGTTGTAGTCGAGCGGCGACCGTGTGAGCCTCTGAATAATCCCACCTTGCTTAGCTTGGGAGGAGGAAGCCACCTTAAAAGAGAGAGTCACCCTTCCCCTATCAGACTAGTCTTTTAGGGACATTGGGCCTTTCTCCGAGTGGGTGTGCATAAGAACTGTTGGGGTCCGGGCAACCTTAATTTATTGGGCCTCAGCCAACCCCACCTAGGCTGGATGTATCACGTCGGGCGGGTCGACCTGCCTGTCTGCTTCGGCACTCCCGCCAACTTCAGGAAGGAGACTCTCACTTTCGAAGTGGTTGGATTCCATGGAACATACCATGCCATTCTTGGGCGCCCCTGCTACGCCCAGTTCATGGTGGTCCCCAATTACACCTACCTCAAGCTCAAAATGTCGGGCCCCAATGGTGTCATTATTGTCGGGCCCTCCTACGAGCACGCCTACGAGTGCGACGTGGAATGCGTCAAGCACGGGGAAGCCATCTTGGAGTCGGCGACCTTGGCGGCGAACCTTGACGGTTTGGCCAACGAGACCCCGACCCCAAGCATCATGCTGGCAACTTCGAGCCTGCGAAAGACATCAAGCTCGTACCCCTTGATCCCACCGACCCAAAAGGAAAGGTGTTGAGCATCAGCGCCACCCTCGATCCCAAATAGGAAGCAGTGCTCATCGACTTTCTCCGCACAAACATCGACATCTTTGCGTGGAGTCCCTCAGATATGCCGAACATACCTAGGGAAGTCACTGAGCACGCCTTGGAGATCTGAGCCAGCTCCAAACCAGTGAAGCAACGCTTGCGTCGCTTCGACGAGGAAAAGCGCAAGGTCATCGGCGAGGAGGTCCACAAGCTATTGAAGGCCGGATTCATCAAGGAGGTTCATCATCCCGAGTGGCTAGCTAATCCTGTATTAGTTAAGAAAAAGAATGAGAAATGGAGGATGTGTGTAGATTATACTAGTTTTGAATAAAGCATGTCCAAAAGTTCCTTTTCCTTTGCCACGCATTGATCAAATCGTTGATTCTATTGCGGGATGTGAAACTCTATCATTCCTAGATGCGTATTCTGGCTACCACCAGATCAAAATGAAGGAGTCCGACCAGCTCGCGACTTCGTTTATCACCCCATTCGGCATGTATTGCTACGTTACAATGCCCTTCGGTCTACGGAACGCAGGGGCTACGTACCAGCGATGCATGCAACACATTTTTGGGGAACACATTGGACCAACCATCGAGGCTTACGTCGACGATATCATTGTCAAAACCAAGAAGATAAGTAATTTGATAAGCGACCTCGACGTTGCTTTCAAATGCCTTAGGGCCAAAAACATTAAACTCAACCCCGAGAAATGTGTCTTCGGCGTTCCTCGAGGCATGCTCCTGGGGTTCATCGTTTCTGAACGTGGCATCGAGGCCAACCCGGAAAAAATCACCACAATAACCAGAATGGGCCCCATCCATGATCTAAAGGGCGTGTAGAGGGTCATGGGCTGCCTTGCGGCCCTCAGTCGCTTCATTTCGTGCCTCGGCAAAAAAGCGCTCCCACTGTATTGTCTCCTAAGGAAATCAAAACACTTCTCATGGACCCTCGAAGCCGAAGAAGCCCTTGCAAAGCTCAAAGCTACGCTATCCAACTCACCGATCCTCGTCCCTCCGACCATAGGGGAACCCCTCCTACTTTATGTCGCTGCAACGACACAAGTGGTCAGTGCGGTCCTAGTTGTCGAGCGGGCAGAAGGACATGTCTTGCTCATCCAGAGACCGGTCTACTTCATCAGTGAGGTGCTCTCGGAAACTAAGGTTCGCTACCCGTAGATCTAGAAGCTGATGTACGCCATCGTCTTAACGCGGCGCAAACTTCGTCAATACTTTGAGGGTGACTGTGGTGTCTTCTTTCCCTTTGGGAGAGATAGCCCAAAACCAAGAGGCCTCGGGTAGAATAGCAAAGTGTACGATCGAGCTCATGGGTGAGACCCTCTCTTACGCGCCACGCAAAGCCATCAAATCCCAAGTGCTAGCAGATTTCCTAGCGGAGTGGACCGATAGTCAACTTCCTCCGGTTCAGCTCTAGGCCGAGCTTTGGACCATGTATTTTGACGGGTTGCTGATGAAAACAGGGGCAGGCGCGGGCTTGCTCTTCATCTCACCCCTCGGAGTCCACGTGTGCTATATCATCCGGCTTCATTTTCCTGCCTCCAACAACGTTGCTGAGTACAAGGTGCTCGTCACGGGCCTACGAATCGTCGTCGAACTAGGGGTCTGACACCTCGATGTTCGAGGTGACTCTCAGCTCGTGATCGACCAGGTCATGAAGAGCTCGAACTGCCGTGATTCCAAAATGGAGGCCTACTATGAGGAGGTACGGCGCCTGGAGGACAAGTTTCATGGCCTCGAGCTAAACCATATTGCACGCAGATATAATGAAGCCGTCGATGAACACGCGAAAATCGCTTCTAGTCAAACTACAGTTCCACCTGACGTTTTCGCAAGAGATCTCTATCAACCATCCGTTAACATCAGGGTAGACGGAGGGGTCGATGGGCTGTCACTCGATCCCCCACCTGAGGCAGAAGCCCCCTCGACCGGGGCTGAAGCCATGTAGGCGGAAGGCTCAACCCCGCCAGCCAACCTCGGGCCTAACTGGCGTGTTCCGTACCTCGACCATCTCACTCGGATAAGATCGAGGCTCGACGGATCACTCGTCAGGCCAAATCCTTTGTGATATTTGGCAACAGCAAGGAGCTGTATCGCCGCAGCCCCACGAGCATTCTCCAACACTATATCACAAATGAGGAAGACAGGAACCTGCTCAATGATCTACACTCGGGGGCTTGTGGTCATCACGCAGCGCCTCGAACCCTCGTTAGAAACGCATTCCGACAAGGCTTCTATTGGCCGACCGTAGTCTCTAACGCCGTCAAGCTAGTACGCTCCTGCAAAGGATGCTAGTACTATGCAAGACAAACCCACCTCCTGGCTCATGCCCTGCAAACTATTCCCATCACATGGTTGTTCACTGTTTGGGGGCTCGACTTGGTCGGACCCCTAAAAAGGACAACTGGTGGCTTCACCCACTTGCTCGTCGCCATTGACAAATTTTACAAGTGGATCGAGGCCCGTCCTATCACCAGCATCAGGTCTGAACAAGCTGTGCTATTTTTTATCGACATCGTCCACCGCTTTGGGGTTCCTAACTGCATCATCACGGACAATGACACCCAATTTACCAGCAAAAAGTTTCTGGATTTCTATGACAACCATCACATCCGTGTGCTCTGGTCGGCCGTAGCTCATCCAAAAACGAATGGCCAAGTAGAACATGCCAACGGCATGGTCCTACAAGGTCTAAAGCCAAGAATTTTTTACAAGTTAAACAAACATGGCAAAAAATGGGTCGCCGAGCTCCCCTTGGTCCTATGGAGCCTAAGAATGACGCCGAGTCGAGCCACGGGGTTCACTCCGTTCTTCTTAGTCTACGTGTCACGGAACCGTCCAAATTATAAGAGCACAAGTACAAAAACAATCACCGAAGTGATCAAATTCTCGCACTGAGCCCATATAACTCTGGTACTCCAACGAAATCACGAGGGATTTCAAACCAACCAACATACCAGCCAAGATCGTAGTGATTCAACATAACAAGTCACATGTTACATCCATTTCACAAGTAATCCAATATACATCGGAGTTCAACATAGTTATTACAACTTAAGTTCAAAAGTAGCGGAAGCAAAGTAATTTGAAACGAACAACACCCTTATTTCAAATACATGCCAGTACCAAGGTCGACTTCCAACAAAAGCATTATAGAGAAGATAACTCAGAAGGATCATGCCCATGATCACACTCCGTCACTATGGCATGAGCCAACCAACTCTTACAGTCGCCATGATACATCACAACCTGCAACAAGTGGGGATAAAACCATGAGTACAAGAAGGTACTCAGCTAGACTTACCCGTCAGAAACCAGAAATAAGGTGATGAGGACATCCCTTCCATTGACACAACCACACCTGCTGCACAACAAGGTCCGATGACAAGAGCTCAAGCACGAAAACTTAATTATCAGGTAAAGTCGTTCCTCGCTGTTCATATAAACTCGTCTCAGAATTGGATGCTACTAAATCATGGTGATGATTGTCTTATTCTTAGGAATGTTGGTCAAGACTCCATTGCCTCATGTTTAGACCCCATGATGAGGATGGAGCAGCCGAACAAGTGGGAATCATCATTAATGGGGCGCACAGCTCATCTCGAGACAGCAGGGGACACTCCATCAAAAGTACCATAACTCCTTGATACGAGATCCAATGAAGCTGGTTTTTGACTTGTTGGAAAGAGCGCGTCGTCCTCTTTCACATGGGTCCAACCCCACTATCAGAATCTACCAAAGCTGTGTGCAGCAAGCCAAAGGACACAGAGACCTACAGCTTGGGCCTGGGCCTTGTACTAACTACAACCCTTTGAGGGATGCCCAGATTAGGGTTTCCCACTCCCCTTGTGCTCTCCTCCTTATAAATAGACCCAGCAGCCATCAGAATGAGGGTGGGTTTTGTTTAGATGCAAGATAGCTGCTGCTTCTTCCTTGTAAACGCGTGTGTCGGCTAGACTACCCAATTTGCTTGTTTCAAGACCCCAACTTGTGATTCAGATTCAGCCTTTGGTTTAAATCCGTGAGTTATTTGCTTGTTCATCTTGTTCTTGCTTGTTCTTGGTTGCTTGTAGGTTCTTGGTGTTCTTGGCATGGCAAGAACATCACAATCGGAGCCGGTGTACCTGTTGCTAAGGCACAACAACCTTGTGGTCGTTGTAGTCGGACAGCCAACGTCGAATCCACCCCCAAATCGAGTTTATCCACACTCACCAAAAGATCAGGAACAACCTCTAGTCTCATCATGTGGTAATCAGAGCAAGGTTCTTTGGTGAGTGATTTACTATTTATTACTTTACCTATGTTCCAGAAATATAAAAATAGGATAGAACTGAAATTCCAAACACAAGTTTGAGCCTTGCTGACCTGCTTAGTTCTTTGCTTGTTGAGTTTGTGCTTTACATCGTGGTGTCAAGTGCTGGTTCTTAGGTTCTAATCCTTTAGAGTTTCGAGTTCTTGTCACGTTTTAGTCACCACACAATCCGCTGTTGCCTCCCCCCACTTCAGCCGCTGCAATCTCCACCAATACCACCACCACCACCACCAAAAGCACCGCTGCTCTCTCCACCTTTTCGCTGAAACCCTCACCACCATCACCTTTAGCCGTGCCTACACAAACACTACCTTATGCACCTGTCCTTTTGGTGCAAATGTGAGTACACTCAGTTCTGAAAATAAGAGTTCAAATTGCATATTTGTACTACTTGTTGCAATCCTTATCCCTAGTAAAAGAAAGTCTATGCTACTTGCTGCATTCTTGTTATAATCATATTGCAAAAGTTCAGTTTGTGCGCTACTTGTCGAAAAGAAAAGAAAAGAAAAGAAAAGAAAAGAAAAGAAAAGAAAAGAAAATAGAAAAGAAAAAGAAAGGAAAAGGAGGAAAGAAAGAAAGAAAGAAAGAAAGAAAGAAAGAAAGAAAGAAAGAAAGAAAGAAAAAAAGGGTTAAGTTGATGCTATTTACTCTCATCATTTCCATTGTTTGCTACTATCCGGTGACAACATTTGTGTCTAGGCTCGCGTCTCTAGCACGGGTTAGCCTAGGACCAGCACGATACTATCTTTGAACACTTATTCAACTTGCATTGACTAACGTGGTTCCAGTTGTACCTTGATTTTTTTTAAGCCACCTACAGCTCCACAAATTATCTACAACGTCACAGGGTTCTACTTGCTACTACTTGTGTTGTTCTTGTCATCGCCAACACCATCTGCATAGCAAGGTAAGGACATGTAAGAACTCGGTTGCACATGCTGAGAGAATGAAAATTGTTGCCACCTAATTCAGTTAGTTGGTAGGACATATTTTCTTGTGATTCCCTTGCTACATACTAACCATGGTAGGAGAAGGTGAAAGGACCCCTCCACAATCACCTCGATCAAAAGCCTTGCTGCAACACTTTGAACACAAAGTGAGGCTCCATGCTGAACACCTTGATGAGGATGTTCGTGTCACCAATGAGCGCCTTGGTCAATTGGAGACGACTCAGATTGAGACCAACACCAGGTTGGCTTCCTTGGAAGGCACTCTTGGTTCTGTTAATACATCTCTTGTAGGTGTCTTGGAGCGATTGGAGAGGATGGAACAGAATCGTTGTGATGGTTTCGAATGACGCAATCACAACAACAACAACACCATGGGCAGTGCTGCTGGTCATGATGAAGAAGAATATGCAGCGGACACTGAGCTTGATGAGGAGCTGAATGGTCATCGACGCATCGAACAACATCGCCGTCGCCATGAGACAGGTCCTCGCCAACCACGGTAAGAGGTACATACCGATGACTCATTTGGCAAGATTAAATTCACCATACCTGCTTTTGATGGGAGGTATAATCCTGATATGTACCTTAGTTGGGAATTAGCTGTTGATCAGAAATTTACTTGCCATGATTTCCCTGAGGACAAACGTGTTAGGGCTGCAACTAGTGATTTTACTGACTTTGCCTCTGTTTGGTGGTCTGAATACCATCGTAAGAACCCAAATAACACACCAACTTGGGATGCTTTGAAACGGGTCATGCGGGCCAAATTTGTTCCTTCTTATTATGCCCGTGATCTTTTAAATAAGTTGCAACAATTGAGGCAAGGATCCAAATCTGTAGAAGAGTACTATCAAGAGCTACAAATGGGTATGCTTCGTTGCGGGCTAGAGGAAAATGAGGATGGTGCCATAGCTAGATTTATGGGTGGCCTGAACCGGGAGATTCAGGACATTCTAGCTTATAAGGAATGTAATTCTGTCAATCGTTTATTTCACCTTGCTTGTAAAGCTGAATGAGAAGTGCAGGGACGACGAGCTAGCATGAGGGCTAACATTCCTGCAGGTTGTGCTAGCCTGTGGACACCCTCCAATGCTGCAGCACCGTCAACGCGTGCACCCCCACAATCTTCCTCGACCATCAAGCCACGCTCCTCTACAACAAATTTTGTACCATGCCCAAGTGAACCAACTAGAGGTGCAACGGCTACATCTGCCAAGAGTTCATCCTCGGTGGTATCCATGGGGAGAACAAGGGATATTCAGTGCCTACGCTGCAAAGGATATGGCCACATACGCAAGGACGCCCAAGCACACGTGTGATGATTGTGCGAGCTGATGGTGGGTATTCCTCTACTAGTGATTTTGATGAAGAAACATATGCTTTGCTTGTTGCTAACAATGTAGCAGAAGGAGATTATTTCCAACATGACGAAGAGCACATTAGGGCTGAAGCTGCTGAGCACTATGAGAGCCTCATGGTGCAGCAGGTGCTAAGTGCCCAAATGGAGAGGGCTGAACAAAATCAGCGCCACACTTTATTTCAAACCAAGTGTGTGATCAAGGAACGCTCTTGCCGTGTGATCATAGATGGAGGAAGCTGCAACAACTTGGCAAGTGCTGAAATGGTGGAGAAGCTTTCATTGAGCACAAAACCACACTCGCAACCTTACTACATTCAGTGGCTTAACAGTAGCGGCAAGGTGAAGGTAACCCGATTGGTAAGGGTAGAGTTTGCCATTGGTTCTTATCATGATTCCATTGACTGCGATGTTGTGCCTATGCAAGCATGCTCTATGTTGTTAGGTAGACCATGGCAGTTTGATAAAGATTCCTTGCACTCTAGTAAACACAAATCAATACTCTTTCGTGCATAATGACAAGAAGATTGTGTTGCACCCCATGTCCCCTGAGTCTATTCTAAGAGATGAACTTGCTAGATCTAGCAAACTTAAGAATCAGGCTGTTGCTAGTGAAAATCAGATTGTCGCTAAGGAACTTGAGAAACATAAGAAGAAGTCTAGCAAATCTGTTCATCATAATAAAAATGAGATCAAGCTGAAAGGCTCTTGTTACTTTGCCACCAAATCTGATTTGGATGAGATTGATGCTAGTACTACTGTTTGCTATGCTTTGGTTTGCAAAGAAACTTTATTTTCACTCGAAGATACATCTATTTCTTTGCCTCCTGCTATCACTAATCTTTTGCAGGAGTATGCCGATGTTTTTCCAAAGGAGGTACCACCGGGGCTGCCACCAATTCGAGGGATTGAACACCAGATTGACCTCATCCCTAGGGCTTCCTTGCCTAATCGTGCGCCGTATAGGACCAACTCGGACGAGACAAAAGAGATTCAGAGACAAGTACAAGAATTGCTCAACAAAGGTTATGTGCGTGAGTCTCTTAGCCCTTGTGCCGTTCCTGTGCTTTTAGTTCCTAAGAAGGATGGATCATGGCGCATGTGTGTTGATTGTAGAGCGATAAACAACATCACAATCAGATATCGTCATCCTATTCCAAGGTTAGATGATATGCTTGATGAATTGAGTGGCTCAATTGTGTTCTCTAAAATTGATTTGCGTAGTGGTTACCACCAGATTCGTATGAAGCTAGGAGATGAATGGAAAACAGCGTTTAAAACTAAGTTTGGTTTATATGAATGGCTTGTCATGCCCTTTGGATTGACTAATGCACCCAGCACTTTCATGAGATTAATGAACGAGGTTTTACGCTCTTTTATTGGCAGATTTGTAGTGGTATACTTTGATGACATCTTGATATATAGTAGATCATTAGAGGAACATCTTGATCATTTGCGTGCCATTTTCAATGCTCTTCGGGATGCACACTTGTTTGGCAATTTTGAGAAGTGCACTTTTTGCACAGATCGAGTCTCTTTTCTTGGATATGTTGTGACACCGTAGGGAATCGAAGTTAATCAAGCCAAGGTTGAGGCCATACACAGCTGGCCTGTTCCCTGCACGGTCACACAAGTGCGGAGTTTTCTAGGACTTGCTGGTTTCTACCGTCGATTTGTGAAGGACTTCAGCACCATTGCAGCCCCGCTGCATGAACTCACCAAGAAGGGTGCAACCTTCACTTGGGCTGTAGCCCAACAGGATGCTTTCAACACGCTCAAAGATAAGTTAACTCATGCACCTTTACTCCAGCTTCCTGATTTCAACAAAACCTTTGAGCTTGAATGTGATGCTAGTGGAATTGGGCTGGGTGGTGTGCTGTTACAAGAGGGAAAACCTGTGGCGTATTTTAGTGAAAAGTTGAGTGGCCCTAGTTTGAACTATTCTACTTATGATAAGGAATTGCTTGCTCTAGTTCGGACTTTGGAAACATGGCAGCATTATTTGTGGCCCAAAGAGTTTGTCATACATTCTGATCATGAATCATTGAAACACATCCGTAGTCAAGCAAAACTAAACCGTAGACATGCCAAGTGGGTTGAATTCATCGAGTCCTTTCCTTATGTCATCAAACACAAAAAGGGGAAGGAAAATATAATTGCTGATGCTTTGTCTAGACGTTACACCATGCTTTCACAACTTGACTTTAAAATCTTTGGTTTGGAAACTATTAAGGAACAATATGCACATGACAATGATTTCAAAGATGTATTGTTGAATTGCCTAGAGGGGAAAACATGGAACAGATTCGTCCTCACCGACGGGTTTGTCTTTAGAGCCAACAAGCTATGCATTCCAGCTAGCTCCGTGCATTTGTTATTGTTGCAGGAAGCGCATGGAGGAGGACTCATGGGACATTTTGGTGTGAAAAAGACAGAGGACATCCTTGCTGGTCATTTCTTTTGGCCCAAGATGAGGAGAGACGTGGAGAGGTTTGTTGCTCGCTGCACAACATGCCAGAAAGCTAAGTCACGCCTTAATCCTCATGGTTTATACATGCCTCTTCCAGTTCCAAGTGCACCATGGGAAGATATTTCAATGGACTTTATTTTAGGACTGCCTAGAACAAAGAAGGGGAGGGATAGTGTGTTTGTTGTTGTGGACAGATTTTCTAAAATGGCACATTTCATACCTTGTCATAAGAGCGATGATGCTACACATGTTGCTGATTTGTTCTTTCGTGAGATTGTTCGATTGCATGGTGTGCCTAACACCATTGTTTCTGATCGGGATGCAAAATTTCTTAGTCATTTTTGGAGAACTTTGTGGGCTAAGCTAGGGACTAAGCTTTTATTTTCCACTACTTGTCATCCCCAAACTGATGGACAAACTGAGGTTGTCAATAGAACCTTATCTACATTGCTTAGGGCTGTTTTGAAAAAGAACATAAAAATGTGGAAAGAGTGCTTGCCTCATGTTGTGTTTGCTTATAATCGTTCACAGCATTCTACCACTAAGAAAAGCCCTTTTGAGATCGTTTATGGGTTTGTGCCACGTGCTCCTATTGATTTGTTACCTCTTCCGACCTCGGAGCGAGTGAACTTTGATGCTAAACAACGTGCTGAACTGATCTTAAAATTGCATGAAACCACTAAAAAGAAAATAGAGTGCATGAATGCAAAGTATAAACTAGCTGGTAGCAAAGGGAAGAAACATGTCATTTTTGAACCAGGTGATCTAGTTTGGCTCCATTTGAGAAAAGATAGGTTCCCTGATTTGCGAAAGTCTAAGTTGCTGCCTAGAGCCGATGGTCCTTTTAAAGTGTTAGAAAGGATTAATGATAATGCGTACAAACTTGAGCTACCTGCAGCTTTTGGGGTTAGCCCCACATTTAACATTGCAGATTTGAAGCCATATTTGGGAGAAGAGGATGAACTAGAGTCGAGGACGACTCAAATGCAAGAAGGGGAGGATGATGAGGACATCCCTTCCATTGACACAACCACACCTGCTGCACAACAAGGTCCGATGACAAGAGCTCGAGCACGACAACTTAATTATCAGGTAAAGTCGTTCCTCGCTGTTCATACAAACTCGTCTCAGAATTGGATGCTACTAAATCATGGTGATGATTGTCTTATTCTTAGGAATGTTGGTCAAGACTCCATTGCCTCATGTTTAGACCCCATGATGAGGATGAAGCAGCCGAACAAGCGGGAATCATCATTAATGGGGCGCATAGCTCATCTCGAGACAGCAGGGGACACTCCATCAAAAGTACCATAACTCCTTGATATGAGATCCAATGAAGCTGGTTTTTGAGAGCGCGTCATCCTCTTTCACATGGGTCCAACCCCACTATCCGAATCTACCAAAGCTATGTGCAGCAAGCCAAAGGACGCAGAGACCTATAGCTTGGGCCTGGGCCTTGTACTAACTACAACCCTTTGAGGGACGCCCAGATTAGGGTTTCCCACTCCCCCTTGTGCTCTCCTTATAAATAGAGCTAGCAGCCATCAGAATGAGGGTGGGTTTTGTTTAGATGCAAGATAGCTGCTGCTTCTTCCTTGTAAACGCGTGTGTCGGCTAGACCACCCGATTTGCTTGTTTCAAGACCCCAACTTGTGATTCAGATTCAACCTTTGGCTTAAATCCGTGAGTTATTTGCTTGTTCATCTTGTTCTTGCTTGTTCTCGGTTGCTTGCAGGTTCTTGGTGTTCTTGGCACGGCAAGAACATCACAATCGGAGCTAGTGTACCTGTTGCTAAGGCACAACAACCTTGCGGTCGTTGTAGTTGGACAGCCAACGTCGAATCCACCCCAAATCGAGTTTATCCACACTCACCAAAAGATCAGGAACAACCTCTAGTCTCATCATAAGGTGACACCAAGGATCATGCAAGGCTGATATGAAGTGGGCTAGCTTGACAACATTTTGCATAAAAGCTTAATATGGATAAGTAATCATTAATGCTTAAGCATCAAGTTAATTATCATTAACCTATCATCTATATTAGAACCTGTACTAGAGCACTCACTTTATTAGGAGCAAACAATATTAACCATAGCAGGTATAAATTGAGGCAACATTTCCATCGTTATCCAATTAACCATCAGTTCAATTTAATTGAATCTACGTTGCCGCTACTCAAGTCAAGTGCTCACTAACTGGGAGCAACGGCAATTCGAATCGAATTCCTATCTAGCTAGAGGGGTATTTCTAACACTCACCACGCAGGCCCCTACCACGGTCGCACAAGCCATCTTTCGTACAATTCAGGAGTCACGGGTTCGACTGATGCCGCATCCCCAAGGGCAACACTCTGCCAGGTGATAGGGACTCTAACCCCCCTGGTCTCACGCCAATGTCCCCAAGCACATCCTTACTACCTCCAAGATGCGACCTACCATTCAATTCCCCGTCTGAACTATATTACTCGGCTTCGCGGTCGGAATGACTTATCCGGACAACTAAGTGTTAGACTGCGTTCAACATGACTCAAGGACATACAGCGAATCGGTCCTTAAACGACTTAGACGGGGATAGATCTACACCCAAGACCTCCAGGCCTTGTCTCATTTCATTTTATTAACACATGGTTCCTTTCCACGATAGCAAATATAGCCAACCGTGCCATATATAAATATCCCTACATCTCGCAGGTGACAGGAAATCACCTGACTTCTACCGCTTAAAGCAGGGCTAAACATCTATTCGATCCTAGTCTATGTAGGATTCAAGGATTCATATCCATCCAACTCCTACCACTTAATGCAACAATACTTATAACATATATAGAATTAATTGCTTTGAAGATAGGAGGCTTATAATGCTCCGGGGCTTGCTTGGGATCCGACTCAAGTTAGAATTTGTCAGATAAAACCCGCTTGGCGAGCATCCTCCATTCTAGCACTTGTTCGATCCTTCAATCTTCGAGATGGATTCGCCAACACCATCTTCGGGTTCAGCTCCACATCATGTCCTTCACACGTTTCAGCTAGCGTACCTAAATGAGGTGAAATAATGCATATGTATGAATATATATAAGTGCAATAAACAGAGTAATCAAACAAGCATACCAAAGTTCTCATAAACACCTAGAGCTAATTAACTTAATCCTCATTAAGGCATAACATAGAAGATTGCAAGCACATCAATCAAGAAACAAGTCTTATAAGATCACAGGGTATCAATCCAAGTATCAAGTAGCGACACCAACACACTTATGTAACTCAAACTATACTTAACAGAAAAGCTCAGATTTGCAATCAGCATGAACAGTCAGAAATAACATCATTCCAGAAGCTACACAATTCCAAATGACATGCAAGAGGATAATCTGGAAAGCTTATGAAATTTTCTACAATTCATTTATAATCTTATGAAATTTTCTACAATTCATTTATAATCACCAAAGCCTAATTCTCAAGTTTAATAGGTCGAAACGATTAAACTACATAATTTGCTCTGCCCCAAACAGAGAGCAACCAACTCTAGGATCTGACTTTAAACATCTATAACTCAAAAACTACTTGACCAAATACCACAAAGTTTTAACACAAATTAGATACATGAATTATATACAACTTTGTTATAGACAAGATGCTCAGAAAACATCATTAACATGGGGTAATTTACATTGCCCCCAGAACTGTCCAGAAACTAATAATTGCAAGAAATAATTATTACTTACATTACAAACATATAATTAGACAAAAACAACTTTACTAACATGTCCCACATGACTAATGAACACCAGAAAATATAGTGTCCAAACCTAAATAAATTCTTTTAATGCATTTTCTTAATTTATTTAGATAATTAGGTGGAATTATGAACACCTACCAAAAGTGTACAATAAATTCTACCAAAATTATAGTGGCCTACACATGCTCCCAATAGTCTACTAGCTAAATTTCAAGCCATTTGGACAAGTATATCAATCTCTATGAAAAAGACAAATAGCTATTGCAATAAACCATGTGAGAGCAAGTTAAACCTAAAACTCAATATTTCCTATGAACACATGGCCATAGTATGAATCAACATGATATAGAAACATCATACTAAGGTAATGGAACAACATTTTCCATTTTATCATTTATATATTATTTAGAAGCTATTTATCAAGCCGTAAACAAGTTAAATCAATAACTAGATCATATAGTAAGCAATGACCATCAAATTTATACCACAGTACATACATAGCATGACAAGACTACCATAAAAATTTCACATTATTTGGAGCAACAAAACTCAAGATATAAAAATGACAAGCAATATAATGTAGATTTCCTTATTTATCAAGGTCAAATCAAAACATTAAGAAAACAGTGAACAACTAGTGTGTTTAATATTTTTCCTAGTAAGTACATGTCATCATAAAATTAACAAAATAAGAATCACTATTTTTGGAGTTCTAAAACTCAAGATATGGCTCTGGTCAAGTTTATAAGCATTTTTGGAGTATTTTTCAAGATTAAATAAAGACACCAGAAAACTTCTACAAACATCTAACATATTATGACTCCACTGCATAGATCTTTTCTCAAGGTTTCCAAAAAGTCCACTTTTGCTATTTTTGGAATTACCTAGCATGAGATATGAAATTTAGAAGATTTAACAAAATTCTGAAATTCAAATTCCAGAAGAAATCAACCCTAACTTAACGCTAGGTGCACCCAGTTGTTTACCCTACTCATCCACTACTTAAACCGACACGTGGGCCCCACGGTCTGGCCTAGCCCGCTTGTCATATAAAGAGAGAGACACAAGGGGGAAATGACCTTCTTCTTCCTCCCGTCGGCAGAGCAGAGGAGTGCCCGGCCCGCAGCTCCGGCCGGCTGGCAGGGACGGCGCCAGCGGCGAGGGAGGTGCTGGTGAGGGTCGCGGCGTCGAGGCGCATCCAAAGGCGGTCACGGCTTGGCGTGAGGTGGCCCATGGCCTCCTAGCCGCGTGCGCGGTGACACGCCGAGGCATGGCTCCGACGGCGACAACGCTCCGGTGGGCTAGGCGGCCAAGGAAGGGACGCAGGATGGTCGGCATGCAATGGGGAAGCTAATAGCAGGTGCAATTGACCCGGTAGCAGTCCGAGGTGACCCGGCCACGGGAGCTCGTGGCTCGTCGGTGGAGCTGCACGGCGGCGGTGCGCTCCGGTGACCTGGAGCCTGGGCAAGCGCGCGCGCGGGGCGGAGCACGGCGAGGCGGAGGCGGTGATGTGCTCGATTGAGATGGAGAAAGAGCACAGCAGCAGTTGGGGGGAGCTCCACCGCTCAGCAATGGTGGCCGTGGCCATGGCGCCCGCGCTCTGTAGCGAGAGGAAGCAGAGAGCCAGTGAGGAGCTCGAGGGCGAGTGGGAGCACGGAGTGGAGCTCGGGTGAGCATCCTGGTACCTCCCCATCGACCCAAGTCCACGGGACGCGCGGCAGCGGAGGTGGGGAGCACTGCGGCGCATGGAGGCCACATCCCGGACGCGTGGCTCCCGTTGGGGCATTCCACCGAACACGCGGCGTGCATGAAGCTGCCTGACTTGGAGGTCGTGTTTGGGCCTGCTCGGGTCCGAATTTGGATATGGGCCAATTATGAAAGTTGTTCATTTCGTGATGCCCTACAACTCTTGTTTAAGGACCCTGATCATTGGAGCAATGGATTAGGGAGTAATTAGACCTTAAGTTGACATTGTCGATGATTAATCTAAACTTCAGTGTTTACTCCAATTAGTTGGTCAATAGTGGTCAAATCAATGTCAACTTTTGGTATATCCTACTCCAAGATATAAGCTCCAACTTTTATTAAGGGGTCCAACCAAGTTGCTTAACAAAATCCTGAGAACGCGGCATGCCAACCACTAATGACATTGTAACTCCAGACTTAGCCAAATTCTGGACCTTGAAAACAGCACTAAGTTGATTCTTGTGAGCTCTATTTGACTAGGTTAGGGGTCAAACTAGCTCTTGACCATTTAATAAAGTTTGTTCTACATGAGATGAACTACAACTTTTCTTTAAGGTCAAAGACTAGTACAGAAGCTAAACTTTCACTTTGGTCAAAGTAGCAACTCGATAAAGCCTAAACTAGGGTTCTAGGCCAATTGAGGTATTTTCTTGACATTTGCTCAACATGAACCCTTCATGACGTTTGTTGTAGAGTTCATCTAGAGTCATTTGGGCAAGTTTTCAAGGTTTGGTTGATGATCTATAATTCTATTCACTTAATAGTGCACTTCAAGCACTTAGTAAAACCATTCCAACTAGGATATAACTTATCATTTCATGTGACTTTTTGATTCCAAACTTCATGAAACTTTTCTAGGGATCAATATAGATAGGTACTAAGGTGAGACATATGAAGATATTGCAATAACACTACCCAAGCATATATCTTGAAAAGGGGCCTATATGTAAAGTAATGGTGCAACATCCAACTTTAGGTTAGGCTCATATCCATGGTTGGCCTGGACATCATCATCTCCACTTAATCTATCATGTTTGAGCTTAAACCCACTGCTTAGTGAGTGACAAACACCTGGGGTGTTACACTACGGGTCCGAGGCTATGCTCCCAACTGATGTAGAATATGGATCCCCGAGGCTGAAAGCCTACAACGAGCAAAACAATGATGCCACAAGAGAGGACGCCCTCGACCAGCTCGAGGAAGCTCATGATGTGGCTCTGTTACACTCAGCAAGGTATCAGCAAAGTCTCCGACGGTATCACGAGAAACACGTTCGTAGATGGGACCTCAATGTCGGCGACCTGGTGCTACGGCGAAGCCAGAACAACAAGGGACGGCACAAGCTTACTCCACCATGGGAAGGGCCATACATCGTCGCGGAAGTACTAAAGCCCGGCACCTACAAACTATCGAATGAAAAAGGCAAAATCTTCACCAACGCATGGAACATTGAACACCTACGTCGCTTTTTTCCTTAAAGCCTCGAGACTCTGTAAATTGTCTCACAATCCCATGATAGAATAAAGAATACATCGGTATTCAAAGCATTTTTTCATAACAACTAGGAAGGATCAACCTTGTTTTCTTAGAGTCGACCCTCCCTTGGGGGCTGCAAGGGGGGAACCCCCTATGTATCCCCAAAAATTTCGCATTTTTCAAAAAAAAGAGAACTATTACATAAGTTGACCAGGCCACAAGTGCACCCTAAGGCTCGAGGGCCGCCGAGCCACGAGATCACCTACGCCTCTGAGCTTTGGTACCTCCACTCACCCCCCCATGCCAAGGGTTGCAATCGCACGCTAAGTAGACCTAGTAATAGTTCACGACTTTGAAAAAGCTCGCGACTAACATTCCCGTTCGCTTCGAATCAAGTTCTTATACGATCTACGAGGTCGTAAACGCGCCCTAAAAGCTCAAGGGCAGTCGAGCCGCGAGATCACTTACACCTCCGAGGCTACGGTACCTCCACTCGCTCCCTCACGCCAAGGGGCATAACCGCGTGCTAAGAAAATCATGCAAGAATACGATTCAAGCGAGAAAGGGAAGAAAAAACTTGAACAAAAACGGACATCTAGTACAACTTACATCTAAATGTTTTAAGGCCCCCGAGTCCATCACAACAAAAGTTACGAATATTAACTCATTTACACGGGCCCTCATGCCCAGTTTTGGCTCACAGGCCCTCATCATCGGTGGGCGGGACCACCTCAACCTCGAAAAGTTTTGCAAGGCGACCCCCGGGCTCCTTAGCGGCCTTGATTAGGCTCAGGCAGGCGACTTCGTTCTCCTCGTCCGTCCGGTCTGGATCCGTGATGAAGCCATCAGCGATGAGGTCCATGTCATACTCGAACCTAGACCGAACGACCACCATGGCCCTCTTCACGCCGTGATGCAGCCTGCCTCATATCTTCTCACGGACGAGGCGGCCTAGCGGTGCCATCCAACAGACAAAGGAGTTCCCCGATGCCTGGGAAGTCGACCCCCCCAACGGGCTCTAGCAGGGGCCGCATGTCAGGGAGGTGCGCTAGAAAAGTGACGGTATCATACCACGACCCGGCGTCGTTGTCACTGCTGTCTTCGTCCTCCCCCGAGACCGTCTCGGAGGGAGACTCCTCGATTGGGAACCCCTCGAGGCTCTGTTGGCGGTGGTGCTTCTTCAATGCCTCGCGCTCAAGGGTCTTCTTGACTTGATGCTTTTTTGCAGCGTCCTTCTCTTCCTTCTTCTGTGCCGCCAAGAGGCATCTAGCCTCTCGAGCAGCCTGTTCCTCTGGAATCGGCGGCCGCGACTCCTTGACCACCGACAGATCCTACACAGAGGCCTCGACCAACTTAGTCGAGGGAATCAGGAAGCAAAAGGACTCGAGACTGTAAAAAACAACACTTACTAGAGGCTCAAAGCCTTGAGTGGGGCGCATCGGGACCCTATCGATGTCCTCCTCTTGAGGCTACCCACCATCCACCGTGCACGTCGGGCGACTTCATCGAGGGGGAGGGACTCGTGCGACATCCGACTCCCCTCCAGCAAAGCCCCCGGCGTCATCTCGTCGAGCCGGAGCCAGCGCTGCATCAGCGGCAGCACCCTTCAGCGATGGAACGCGGCAGCCACCATTCCCACCGTCAACCCATGCTGATGAAGTCTCCTCAATGCGTCGAAGAGCGGCCACAGTTTTGGCTTGTCCTCCTCGATGACGCCGTACGACCAGTTCTCCTCGCGCAACATCAGCACCCGGCCAGAGAACCTCGATAGCTGGTTGTTGTCATTGCGCAGATAGAACCATCCATCGTGCCAGCCGTTGTTCGACGAGATGAGCTGCGCCGGGATGTACTGCTCACCTCGACCCGCCCGGACTTGGAGAGTGCAACTCCCTGCATGCACTGCACGCCGCACTCCTCGCTCGCCCGCCTTCTTGGCAAAATGCTCCGCCCTAAAGAGGTGGAGCCACAGATTCCAATGTGGCTCCATCCCCAGGTACCCCTCGCAGACTGGAGCAACTAAGTCCGCCCGGCCTCGGCCTCAAAAAGGTTCTAGAACGAGGTGGCCGTCGCCTAGGCTAGATGCTGCTGCTTCTCCAACTCTGAAACATAAGCACTGAGTTAGCATAAGCCTGGGACCTTGACACCAAGGCCAGAACACAACAAGAGGTTTACCCTCAGCATGGGTCTACCAACCCATGACCTCAACACACAGTTCCCCGAACGCCTTCTCTGACACTCGAAGAGCTTCGTCCTTGTCATGGACCGCCACCCTCAGCGCCTCAATCTCCTGACCGACGCCCGAGAGAGCCTCGTCCCTCTCTCGGACCATCCCCTTCAACATCACAACCTCATCCTCCAAGGTTCTGATGCGAGCGGATGCCATCCCAATCTAGATGTTGAGGGCATCACGCTGACCGCCGACTAAGGCGACATCCTCCTTGAGCTCCTTCACACGCGCCAGCAGCGGCACAAGGTCCTCACGAGCCTTAGCCGCCTCCTCACTAGCCTGCGTCGCCTCCTCCCTAACCGCTGCATGGGTGACGCGGAGCTCGCCCACCTCGGCGCTCTTCTAGGATAGCCGCTTGTTGGCTTCCTCGACTAGAGCCCGTTGACGAGCAAGCGCCACCCACACGCCACTCTCATAACTGATGAAAAGTGACTTGCAGCGAGAACGCTCCTTGAGCTCCTGACCATAGTTAAAACCTAAAAATCAGAACCAAGGAGAAGAGAAGGATAAAACACAAGGAAAGACTAGCGAACCCGGCTTACCTCGAAAGCCTCCAACATACCCTACACCAGGGTATCCGTGACCATGCACAGGGATTGCAGGGAGTGCTTACAGAGTCCCTCGATGAACTCCTAGTGTTGCACATCGTCCTTGTCATCAAGGGCGAAGAAGCGCTCAGCGCTGGGGTTAGACGCGTCCTTGAACTCCAGGGTTGACCGACCCCAGCGCGGAAGCTCCTCCCCCACCTGTACAAGCACCAACCCTATGTAGTCGGGTCACCTAGCCGACGCCTCGGCCGGGTCATCCCCCAACACCATAGAAGTACCGGGCCGATCCGAGGTGTCGACCATCTCGACATCCGCCTTCTGCTTCCCCTTGTCAGAAGGAGGGTCATCGACGGTAAGGTCGATCACGGTGGGGGTCAACCCTTGGGGCGGGGTTGGCGTCTTGACTGTTGGCACCACCGCCTGTATGATGGACGGTGGCATGACCACCCCCCCGTTCTGCCTCGACCGCATGCTCCGTTGGCCGGTCCTGCTGCGGCTGCGGCTCCTCCCGTGCCGGTTACGACTCCGCCTGCGCGGCCTCTTGCCCCGCCTCTGGCGGGGCCTCCACCACCTCCCTTGAATTTTCCACATCCACCCGCCCCGCGTCACGGATGGATGTTTTGGCCTCAGCGGTCTCGATGGTCACCTGGGTCATCGCAATCGACCCAAGCTCCAACCCACCAGCTCTAGGCACCTCGAGCCTGACATCACCTGGGACCGCCTCAGCCGGCTCTAGCCCCCGCGTGGCGTCACTAGGACCAGCGACCTCCTAGGCGCTTGCCCCTACCTTGGCGGCTGCCTCCCCTCAGCCTGAGCCGCTCCGTCGCAGCCTAGCACCTCGTCGGTTGGTGTCTACATCATCAGGGTGGTGCTCGACCTGAGCGCCTTGACGGGAGTCGGAGCCGCGAGCTCCGCCTTGCGCTTATGGCTGAACAACAAATAAACGCGTCAGAATAAAGAATGAGATCACCGATGACAGAAAGACAAGGCGAGATACTTACCCAAATAAGGGAAGCAGTGGCCTAGACCCCGGCAAGCCCGAGCCACCCGACGGCACCTGTGATGGCCCCTCCGTTGAGCCTCCTGTCGGCCGGGTGCTCCTCGGAGCCCGGGCCGATGGGGCATCGAAAATGGCAGCCTACGAGATGGAGTTGGGGGCGAGATTATGTAGCTCCACCTTGTAGTAGTGGAGGAGCGCTCACATAAAGCGGCTCGGTGGCACTCCGAGCCCCCTCTAATGAAAGCCATGAAGCTTACCACGTATCCTTCCGAGGGCGCCGGCTCCCGGTGGTCGGACGATGGCACCTTCCATTCCGGCTGGGTCCGGCTTGCCCTTGGTCACAAAAGTCCATCGCGGACCAACTCCTCTAGCTTCCTCTCCATCACCGAGGAACGAGCCCACGTGTCCGCGGGAAGGATCTGGCTCTTGCCCGCTATGGTTGTCGAAAAACGGTGCGCGGCGGCGGATAGAGAAGCAACGATGGCGGTGGATGGCGACTGAAGGGCGCACAAAGAGCAAAGAAGGCAGAGATGCAAATGGCCTGTAGGGGGCATACGGAACCCCGGGCCTCACACTTATACCCCAATGGAAGGCCAACGGGCGGCCAAAAAGGTAGGAACAGTTTCTGCATTCAATGACCTTACCTAACCGCTCCCTCGAAACCCATAGGTAAGGGCACGTGTCCACCGTTTATTCCATAACCGTCGCGCCACGCCACCCACTACCGCGCTGATCTCGCTTCCCCTCCTAAAAAGATGCACCCCAAATGGGCCGGAAGCGGATCCATGGACGGATATTCCTAGACGAATGGGTAACGGGCTCCGAGCCCAATATAAACCTCGAGGGGTCGAAAGCTGGCCCTTGACTAGGGTTCGACAGCTGCCCTTGAGTAACGGAGTCAGGGACAACTAGGGACGCACCCGTACAAGGCCAGGGCTCGAGCCACGCTCTCGGGGCGCCCCCAGACATATTTGAAGCCAAAGGAGAGGTCGACAGAGGAATCCCCTAGGAGGGAGGCATCGAGCCCTCAGATCCTATCACAAGGAACCGAGATCCACACGACTACTCTTTGGCATTTTTTAGAGCGCCTCCATGGCCACTAGCCGACTCCTACCGAATGGAGCACGGGCTCTGATGAGGACATCATTGGCTCAAAGATGACCATGCCAACCACTTCTATACCAAAGGTGCAACCATTCTATATGAGGCTTATCATTGATGCATTTGATGAATTGATGCTGCACCATGATGTGTGTTCATTCTCATTTTCAACTGATATGAACCCGCAAGGGTGAATCCTGATCTTTCGATGAGAGAAGGTGGATAACTCGATTTGGGGATGGAGATGATGTTCACGGCCTGACTACAGCCTTCTAAGCTACGCCTTAGCAACCGATACACCACCTCCAACGGTCGTCGCGGTCTTGTGGAGCACGATCAACCAAACCACAAGGGTAATTCCTGCAAGCAATCGAGGAACAAGCAAGAACAAGTAGAACAAGCAACTCAATTGCAAATATAGAGATGAGAAACCAATCTGAACTCGCAAGGTTGGGGTTCTGAATCAAGTAGAACGGATGGTCTAGTCAACACGCGCGTCGACAAGAAAGTAGCAATGGCTAAACTTTCAACAAAACAAAACCCAATCTGTTTGTGGCGGCTCTAATCCTTATTAATACCTAGGGGAACGACCAGGGGGGTGTTGGGGTCGTTCTCCAACCCTAGGACACGTCCTTAATGGACCCAAATTGATACATGGACCATTGGTCCAAAATAGGGTGACGCAGCACCAAAGGCAGAAAAAGGTCCCGGCGTTGAAATGACGATTGCGGAAGAATCGGATAAGATATAGCCATGAGTCCAGATCCGTTCGAAAATAGACTTGATAAGCTTTCCAAAAAGTGCTATAACGTCCCAATCAGAGTCCGTATGAAGTCATGGTGACCGTCCCAATTTGGGACTATTTTGCAGTCCGAATTCAACTTCCAAAACATGTTGGACTTGGACTCTTTCTGTCCTTGGAACCAAAGTGACGTGGTGGACTAGCGGAGGACGTTAGGAATACTTGGATTTGGTCCCCAATCAACTTCATTAACCTTCCATGCTTTTCATATGCAATCAAACCTTCCCTTGATCCATGTAAGTAATTCTGAAAATGAGAATGAACACACATCATGGTGCAGCATCAATTCATCAAATGCATCAATGATAAGCCTCATATAGAATGGTTGCACCTTTGGTATAGAAGTGGTTGGCATGGTCATCTTTGAGCCAATGATGTCCTCATCATTCTCTCCTTTTTGACAGCAAACTATCCTCGGTTTGATCTTTGTTGGAGTATGTGTTGTAGGTAAAAGTGAACCGTGCTCCCCTTCTTGATATTTATCCTGTTGCATATGGGGAAAACTAGAAAAACTTTGCAAGACATCATTAGTGTTACTGCAGCCCTCAATTTGATCATGGTATTGTGGCCCAAAAGGATATTTCAGATTAGAACAAATATAAACTTTATGCACCAAATATTCTCCTTTGTTGTCATATTTGCCAATTGCATGAAGCGAACAATGATTAAAACTCGGCAAACCAGAATCAAATTTAAGTTTCTCTTTTAGACAATTTAGATTACACAGAATATCAAATTCAATATAACCCAAAGTATTTAAAGAGGACAGTAAATTCAGTTCATCTTGTGCACATGTAATAGGATGAAAAAGCTTATCTTCAGCACATTTGTATGGTTCCAAACCAAAAGTATCACACTTATTCGCTACTTGTGGCATAGGAGTAAAAGAATCATCAGCACACAACTCCTCTTTATCACAAGGCAGCGAGTAATTCATTTTGTGACAAAGGATAATCAGTAGTGGTTCCACTATTTGTTGCTCTTCATTAGCATGCAGAGTGGACAAATTTTGGACATTATGGGTCACATCATTCTGGCAAGTATTCACAGATAATAGAATCTCTTTTTCAGCATTGAGAGCCAGACAAAACAATTAACCAATATAGCAATATGATTTGCTAATTAACAAGGTTCGAATTTCAGAATTGAGCCCTCTCATGAATCTACTCATAACATCTTCCATGCATTCATCCAATCCACCAAACATGATACAAATCTTAAAATTATGGTAGTATTGTTTCACAGTCTTACTACTCTGGTTCAAGTTGTCTAATTTTGCAAGCAAATAATCAACATAATATGAAGGAACAAATGCATCTCTAAAAAGAAATTTGAAGTCTTTTCAAGATTCTGGAACTTTGTTGTGCCTACAAATGTGTTTCCATTCTAGCAAAGCATTTTCAATCAAAATATTAGAGGCAATACAAATCTTTTGTTTCTCGGACAGGTCATGCTCATCAAATTCATTGTCTACTTTTAACTCCCAATCAATGTAAGCTTGAGGATCAAACTTACCATCATATAACGGCAAGTGTTGAATGACATCCTGAATATGAGGGTCTAGTTTCAACAGCTCAAAAATCTCCATATCACCTGCCATGATTAGTAGAAAACAAGAAACACAAAAATAATATGTATCCTCCTATCAACTACTAGGATGTGTTGGTTGTAACTCTCTCAAACTCAACTTGTTAAAACAAGCCCTTACAAGTTCTTACCAAGCCAAACAGGAGGTGATGGCAACCAACAAGTCTACAACCGTGGAGTGAAGTGTATTGGTGCCGTAGCAACAAAACAAATTGTCAAGTTGTAGTCGAATATGTGGAGCTGTAGGTGGGCTAAAGCAAGGAAGTACTAGAACCACGTTAGTTGCAAGCAAATTGAACAAACGCTCAATGACGTTATTGTGCTGGTCCTAGGCTAGTACGTGCTAGAGACGCGAGCCTAGACACAAACGAAGTCACTAAGCTGCAGCAAAGAAGGATCACAAGGACAGGAATAACAACAAAAGAAAAACCCTTCTCTTCTTCTTTCTCTTTCTTTTCTTTCTTTCTTTCTTTCTATCTTTCTTTTCTTTCTTTCTTCTGTCTTTTTTTTTTCTTTTTTTTTCAATTAGCACAAAACTGAAATTTTGCAACAAGAATTAACAAGCTACTTACAACAATTAAATGTTTCCTTGGGAAGGGTGATTCAGTAGCAAAGTCAAACAAGTGGCTGTTTTGCAAAACCAGCAGACGCACAAATCTCCAGGGCAATTGCGAAGCGCTCAGATTGAATTTGGGACCAAGCTCTGATCAGTTGGAAAGAGGACAAGTTAAGGTTTCTAGATTGTATTTAAACTCCCTATTCAGACTCCTGACAAAGGAAATATGGTGCTTTTCTTTTCAGGATAAAACAGGACTCCGAATCGAATTCTATCTTGATCTTGTTGGATTTCCTTTTTGTAGATGGAAATATGGACGTGGATGAAACCTCCAAGGGCGTGGCTAGGATAATGGTGGTAAACAAAACAAAGGAATTTGGAAATCCACTCGGATTCGTTGAGAGAAACAAATAAACTCAAATCTGCGATGGTGACAGAAACGTGACTAGAACTCAAAACTCTAAACGACTAGATGCTAAAACCAGCAACTTGACACGACGATGCAACCGTTAATTCAATAAGCCCTAACTAAGCAGTAATAGTATTAAGCTCAAAGGGTTTTTGGGATTATGGAGAACTAATCTACTAATTTTGTTTTGGCTTTTTCTGGACTATAGGAGATTAAAAAAACAGCAAAGAATTAGAAGTCTCTCACCGATCAACCTTGCTCTGATTACCAACTGATATGAACCCGTAAGGGTGAATCCTGATCTTTCGATGAGAGAAGGTGGATAACTCGATTTGGGGATGGAGATGACGTTCACGGCCCGACTACAGCCTTCTAAGCTGCGCCTTAGCAACCGATACACCACCTCCAATGGCCGCCGCGATCTTGTGGAGCACGATCAACCAAACCACAAGGGTAATTCCTGCAAGCAATCGAGGAACAAGCAAGAACAAGTAGAACAAGCAACTCAATTGCAAATATAGAGATGAGAAACCAATCTGAACTCGCAAGGTTGGGGTTCTGAATCAAGTAGAACGGATGGTCTAGTCAACACACGTGTCTACAAGGAAGTAGCAATGGCTAAACTTTCAACAAAACAAAACCCAATCTGTTTGTGGCGGCTCTAATCCTTATTAATACCTAGTGGAACGACCAGGGGGGTGTTGGGGTCGTTCTCCAACCCTAGGACACGTCCTTAATGGACCCAAATTGATACATGGACCATCGGCCCAAAATAGGGTGACGCAGCACCAAAGGTAGAAAAGGTCCCGGCGTTGAAACGACGATTATGGAAGAATCGGATAAGATATTGATATGAACCCGCAAGGGTTTGTGGTCGATCTTTCGATGAGAAGCGTGAGATAACTCGATTGGTGGATGGAGATGACATTCACGGCCCGACTACAGCCTTCCAAGACTGCGCCTTAGCGACCGATACACCACTTCCCAAGGCCGTCACGATCTTGTGGAGTATGACAACCAGCCCCTAGGGCTCCCGTCCTGCAAGCAATCGAAGAACTAGCAAGAACGAGGAAACAAGCACTGAAATTGCAAGATAAAATTGAAGGTTTCACACTGAATCTTATTATGAGTGGGGTTCCGAAGACAAGGAGACGGGCGACTGGATCAGCACGCGCGCCTACAAGCAAGTAGCGATGGCTAAACTTGATCTAAACAAAACCCGAGTGTTCCTGGTGGCGGCTAAGGGGTATATAACGTGTGAAGGACGACCACAAGAGAGTTTGGGTCGTGCTCCAACCCTAGGACGCGTCCCTACTGGACTCTAAACGATACAAGCCCATTGGGCTAACTTAAGGTGGCGCAGCACCCTGGACAGAATAGACCTCTCGGTGATTTTTGGACTGTTGACGCCTCTTCTGAGCAGGTATGAGTACAATGTCAGATCCATATGAAAGTAGACTTTATTAGCTTTCCAACAAGTATAGAATCACCCCAATCCGACTCCGTATGTAACCGTGGCGACCGTCACAAGTTGGAGGTGTGCTGCAGTCTGAATCCAGCCTACGCGAGTCCTTTTCCCTTTCGGTCTTCTCCTTGATTCCTAATCAAAACAAGAGTGCACGTGTCTCCAAGATCTAAACAGGACGGACAAGAGCTCAAGAAGGAACTCACTTGATGATTAACTTTTTGAGCACAAGCACGAGTAATAGGACCAGCAGTTGTCGGCGTGGACGGTGTGGATGTATGATCGATGCTGATGTCCTCATCATCCTCCCTTTCTTGAATTTGAGTCGTCCTCGACTCAAGCTCATCTTCCTCACCCAAATAAGGCTTCAAATCTGCAATGTTAAATGTGGGACTAACCCCAAAATCTGCAGGAAGATCAAGCTTATATGCATTCTCATTTATTCGTTGCATCACTTTAAAAGGACCATCCGCTCTAGGCATCAATTTAGATTTTCTTAATTCAGGAAACCTATCCTTTCGCAAATGCAACCAAACCAAATCTCCAGGTTCAAGAATCAATTCCCTTCTACCTTTATCTCCAGCAAATTTGTACTTAGCATTCATGCGCTCTATGTTTTCTTTAGTGGTTTCATGTAGTTTTAGCATCAATTCAGCACGTTGCTTAGCATCAAAATTCAACTTTTTAGAACTTGGCAATGGCATTAAATCAATAGGAGCACATGGTAACAAGCCATAAACAATCTCAAAGGGACACATCTTCGTAGTAGAATGCAGCGAACGATTATAAGAAAACTCAATATGAGGCAAACAATCTTCCCACATCTTAATATTCTTCTTTAAAATAGTCCTTAACATAGTAGACAAAGTTCTATTCACAACTTCAGTTTGACCATCAGTTTGGGGGTGACAAGTGGTGGAAAATAAAAGCTTAGTCCCCAATTTAGCCCATAAAGTTCTCCAAAAATGGCTAAGAAATTTAGCATCACGATCAGAAACAGTTGTATTTGGCACACCATGCAAGCGAACAACTTCTCGAAAGAACAAATCAGCAATATTTGTAGCATCATCAGTTTTATGACATGGTATGAAATGTGCCATTTTAGAGAATCGATCCACAACCACAAAAACACTATCTCGCCCTTTCCTAGTTCGTGGCAATCCCAACACAAAATCCATAGAAATATCCTCCCAAGGAGCACTAGGAACAGGAAGAGGCATATACAAACCATGTGGATTCAACCGGGACTTAGCCTTTTGACATGTTGTGCAGCGAGCAACAAATCTCTCCACGTCTCGTCGCATCTTTGGCCAAAAGAAATGACCAGCAAGAATGTCCTCTGTCTTCTTCGCTCCAAAATGCCCCATCAAGCCACCTCCATGCGCTTCCTGCAGCAACAACAAGCGAACAGAGCTAGCTGGAATGCATAGCTTGTTAGCTCTAAACACAAAACCCATCATTGACGATGAATTTGTTCCATGTTTTCCCATCTTTACAATGCAGTAGCACTTCTTTAAAATCAGCATCATGAGCATATCGGTCTTTAATTGTTTCTAACCCAAAGATCTTGTAATCAAGTTGATTCAGCAAAGTATATCTCCTAGACAATGCATCTGCAATGATATTATCTTTCCCTTTCTTATGTTTGATAACATAAGGAAAAGATTCAATAAATTCAACCCATTTTGCATGTCTACGATTCAGTTTTCCTTAACTACAAATATGCTTCAAAGATTCATGATCAGAATGTATAACAAATTCTTTGGGCCACAAATAATGCTGCCATGTTTCTAATGTCCGCACTAGAGCATATAATTCCTTATCATATGTAGAATAATTAAGAATAGGCCCGCTCAATTTCTCACTAAAGTATGCAACAGGTTTGCCTTCTTGCAACAAAACACCACCCAATCCAATTCCACTCGCATCACATTCAAGCTCGAAAGTCTTATTAAAATCAGGGAGTTGGAGTAGAGGTGCATGTGTTAACTTATCTTTCAGCACATGGAAGGCGTGCTCTTATGCTTTGCCCCAAGAAAAGGGCACTCCCTTCTTTGTAAGCTCATTCAATGGTGCAGCAATGGTGCTGAAGTCCTTCACGAAACGGCGATAGAAACCAGCAAGTCCTAGGAAACTCCGCACTTGTGTGACCGTCATGGGTACAGGCCATCCTTGTATAGCTTCCACCTTAGCTTTATCAACCTCAATTCCCTGTGGAGTGACAACATAGCCAAGAAACGATACTCGATTGGTGCAGAAAGTGCACTTCTCAAGGTTACCAAACAAACGTGCATCACGTAGAGCATTGAAAACAGCACGTAAGTGATCAAGGTGTTCATCCATGGATTTGCTATAAATCAGTATATCATCAAAGTAGACGACAACAAATTTCCCAATGAAAGCACGCAAAACCTCGTTCATTAATCTCATGAAAGTACTAGGTGCATTAGTTAACCCAAAAGGCATGACTAACCACTCATATAAACCGAACTTAGTTTTGAAAGCAGTTTTACATTCATCCCCCAATTTCATACGAATCTGGTGGTACCCACTACGCAAATCAACCTTTGAAAACACAACAACACCACTCAATTCATCAAGCATATCATCTAATCGTGGAATAGGGTGTCGATATCGAATGGTGATATTATTAATAGCCCTACAATCAACACACATGCGCCATGTTCCATCTTTCTTAGGCACTAAAATCACTGGAACAGCACAAGGACTAAGAGACTGACGCACATAACCTTTGTCTAGTAGTTCTTGCACTTGTCGCTGAATTTCCTTCGCTTCTTCCGGATTGGTCCTGTATGGGGCACGGTTTGGCAAAGATGCTCCAGGGATAAGATCAATTTGGTGCTCAATCCCACGTATTGGTGGCAGCCCCGCTGGTATCTCAATGGGGAACACATCAGAATACTCCTGCAAAATGTTAGCAGCAACAGGGGGTAAAAACGTTGCATATCCTCAAATGAAATCAAAGCATCCTTGCATACCAAAGCATAAGCAACAGAGGTGGATGCATTGAACTCATTAATATCAGATTTTGTAGCAAGCATACAACGTCCTTTCAATTTTATCTCATCTTTGTCATCAACAACAGATTTGTCATTTTTATTGCTCTCGCTCTTTGCTTTTGCAGCCTTAGTAACATCAGATTGCATAATAGCTTCAGGAGACATAGGATGCAACACAATTTTTCGATCATGGTATCGAAACGAATATTGATTTGATCTACCATGATGCATCGAATCTCTATCAAATTGCCATGGTCTACCTAGCAGAAGATTACAAGCTTGCATAGGCACAACATCACATTCAACAATATCTTTGTATGATCCGATGGCAAAATCAATTCGCACAATTCTCGTTACCTTTGCCTTACCACTGTTGTTCAGCCATTGGATGTAGTAGGGATGGGGGTGTGGTTTGGTGGTGAGGGCGAGCTTCTGTACCATGTCGCTACTTGCCAAGTTGTTGCAGCTACCTCCATCAATGATCATGCGGCACGAACGCTCCTTGATGACACACTTTGTTTGGAATAAAGTGTGTCGCTGATTTTGCTCTACCTTCTCCATTTGTACACTAAGCACTCGCTGTACAATCAAGCTCTCATAGTGCTCCGCGTCACCTGCATTAATGTGTTCTTCTATGTGTTCCTCACTACCTGCATAGTCAGCTGCAAGCAATGCAAGTGTATCTTCATCAAAATCACTAGCAGATGAACACTCACCATCATCTTTGACAATCATAACACGCTTGTTTGGGCAGTCACGCATCATATGGCCATATCCCTTGCACCGATGACATTGTATGTTGCTTGTTCTACCGGTCGATGCCACGGATGACGTACTCGCAGCCGGCTTTTGTGCTGTCTTCGTGACTGAATTGGTGGGGGTAGCTCGAGTCTTGTCACTAGATGATGGCGTAGGAGTACATGTAGACGGAGTTGTAGTCGTGCGCTGCTGCCATGAACTAGCTTTCCCTACAGAAACATTAGTCCTTGCGCTAGCACGTCGTCCTTGTACTTCCCGTTCAGCTTTACAAGCAAGATGAAACAGTTTGGTTACGTTATTGTATTCTTTGTAAGCGAGGATATCCTGAATTTCCCGATTTAACCCACCTAAAAATCTAGCCATAGCAGGTTCCTCATTCTCCTCTAATTTACAACGCAACATACCAATTTGTAATTCCTGATAGTATTCTTCTACACTTTTAGAACCTTGTCTCAATTGCTGCAACTTATTTATCATATCACGGGCATAGTAAGATGGAACAAATCTAGCTCTCATGGCTCATTTCAGTGCATCCGAAGTTTTAGGTATGTTATTAGGATTTTTCTTGCCATATTCGATCCACCAAATAGAAGCAAAATCTGTGAACTCACTAGTAGCAGCCCTAACACGTGTGTTCTCAGGGAATTCATGGCATGCAAACTTTTGATCAACAGCAATCTCCCAAGTAATGTATGCATCAGGGTCATATTTACCATCAAAAGGAGGTATTTTAAATTTAATCTTACTGAAAGCATCATCATTATTATGTACCTCGCGTCGGCGGTGGCCACCCATACTTCTACGGTTGTGACGTAGGCGACGTCGATCACGAGTGTCTCGATCATCATGTTCAGTATCACCTGTGTATTCTTCATCATAACTACCATCCTCTCGATCTTCCTCCTTCTTTTCTTCATCATGCTGGTCTTTATTATTGTTGTGGAGGTCATCAAAACGCCTCAGCAGAGCAGCAAGGCTTTTGTCCACACTAGCAATGGACTTCTCCAAACCTGCAAGCTTGTTGTTTGTGGCAATCTGCGTAGCCTCCAACTGCCCAAGTTTGTCATTTGTCACCTGCAAGTCATTATCAAGTCCCTCCGTGTGCAACTTCACTTTCCTTTCAAAATGTTGTATGACGCCCTTTGTGCGAGGCGAATGTGGAATTTGGTTATCTTCGTCGGACCCTGGCATGGTTCAAAGACAAAGACAACAAGAACACAAGTGAAGAAATAAAAGCCCTACAACTACTAGGATGTAGCTACAGCAAGTCGCTCACTCTCCACCTGCTACACAAGTTCTTACTAGTTCTTACCTTGCTCGACAGGAGGGGTCGTCTACCAACAAGTCTGCAGCAATAGATGAAGTGTATCGGTGCCGTAGCACAAGACCTGTCAAGCTGTAGAATATGTGGAGCTATAGGTGGGCTGAAACAAGGAACGAACTAGCACCACGTTAGTTACAAAAAGCAAGCTGAATAATCGTTCAACCGGCGGTACTGTGCTGGTCCTAGTCTAGACCGTGCTAGAGACGCGAGCCTGGACACAAGGAGAGCACAACACACCACCCAAAGTGAACAAAAAAAAATCTCTAAGATCAGCCCCTTTCTCTTCTTTTCTTTTGCTTCTTTCTCTTTTTTTTCTTTTTTTTTCTTTTTTTTCTTTTTTTTCTTTTCAGGGGGCACTCAAAACTGATTATATGAATAAAAACACTCCCAAAGAGTAACTCAGCACACACACTTTTTCTCTCTCTCTCTCTCTCTAGAGTAAGCCACTCGTTTAGATATGAATACTTGTTGCGTGGTTAGTTTGATATTTGTAGCACAGGATGAACTGATTCCTCGTCCGATTGGAACTTCCAATTCTACTCGGACTTGGCCAACAGCGAGGAATAACCGATTCCTTGATCCGACTCAAACTTGGAAAACCTACTTGGATTCGGCCAACAGAGAGACTATATGATAGCGCGTGTTGCGATAGGAAAGTGACAAGAACTCGAAACTCTAAGGGAATAAACTAAGACCAGCAATCCGACACACCCGATGCAACCGAATATTCAACAAGCCCTAACTAGGTAGCACTAGCCACGGCTCAAAGGTCTATAGGATTGCAGGAAACTAATCTACTATTTTTTTTGCTTTTCTGGACTATAGGAAAAATAAAACAGTGAAGGATTGGAAGTCTCTCACCGATAAACCTTGCTCTGATTACCAACTGATATGAACCCGCAAGGGTTTGTGGTCGATCTTTCGATGAGAAGCGTGAGATAACTCGATTGGTGGATGGAGATGATGTTCAAGGCCCGACTACAGCCTTCCAAGACTGCGCCTTAGTGACCGATACACCACTTCCCAAGGCCGTCACGATCTTGTGGAGTATGACAACCAACCCCTAGGGCTCCCGTCCTGCAAGCAATCGAAGAACTAGCAAGAACAAGGAAACAAGCACTGAAATTGCAAGATAAAATTGAAGGTTTCACACTGAATCTTATTATGAGTGGGGTTCCGAAGACAAGGAGACGGGCGACTGGATCAGCACGCGCGCCTGCAAGCAAGTAGCGATGGCTAAACTTGATCTAAACAAAACCCGAGTGTTCCTGGTGGCGGCTAAGGGGTATATAACGTGTGAAGGACGACCACAAGAGAGTTTGGGTCGTGCTCCAACCCTAGGACGCGTCCCTACTGGACTCTAAATGATACAAGCCCATTGGGCTAACTTAAGGTGGCGCAGCACCCTGGACAGAATAGACCTCTCGGTGATTTTTGGACTGTTGATGCCTCTTCTGAGCAGGTATGAGTACAATGTCAGATCCATATGAAAGTAGACTTTATTAGCTTTCCAACAAGTCCAGAATCACCCCAATCCGACTCCATATGTAACCGTGGCGACCGTCACAAGTTGGAGGTGTGCTGCAGTCCGAATCCAGCCTACGCGAGTCCTTTTCCCTTTCGGTCTTCTCCTTGATTCCTAATCAAAACAAGAGTGCACGTGTCTCCAAGATCTAAATAGGATGGACAAGAGCTCAAGAAGGAACTCACTTGATGATTAACTTTTCGAGCACGAGCACGAGTAATAGGACCAGCAGTTGTCGGCGTGGACGGTGTGGATGTATGATCGGTGCTAATGTCCTCATCTGATATAGCCATGAGTCCAGATCCGTTGGAAAATAGACTTGATAAGCTTTCCAAAAAGTGCTATAACGTCCCAATCGGAGTCCGTATGAAGTCGTGGTGACTATCGCAATTTGGGACTATTTTGCAGTCCGAATTCAACTTCCAAAACGTGTTGGACTTGGACTCTTTCTGTCCTTGGAACCAAAGTGACGTGGTGGACTAGCGGAGGACGTTAGGAATACTTGGATTTGGTCCCCAATCAACTTCATTAACCTTCCATGCTTTCCATATGCAATCAAACCTTCCCTTGATCCATGTAAGTAATTCTAAAAATGAGAATGAACACACATCATGGTGCAACATCAATTCATCAAATGCATCAATGATAAGCCTCATATAGAATGGTTGCACCTTTGGTATAGAAGTGGTTGGCATGGTCATCTTTGAGCCAATGATGTCCTCATCAGGCTCCCACTGGAATTCCCCATTAACAGCTCACTGGAGACCATCGGAACTCGCCCGACGATGGTAGTACAACATTCCCCTCCCCTCCTCCTTTTTCCTAAAGAAGGAGCGTGAGGGTCGAACGATAAAAGACGGCCAAGACTCTGATAGACCTTGTGCGCACGAGGCTCGGAGGCTCGACCGTAGAAGGCCAAACCTCAAACAAAAAAGGACAAACCACGCCACGATACAAGAGCATTCCTCGATAAAACGTACAAAAGACCTCGGAGGAGTCTAAACACTCCACCAAGGCCTCGGGGCTACACTCGACGGGTGCGCTCGCGCGCACCCACCAGAAAAGGCTACGACGCTATGACTCCAGTTCATGACTCGCTGAGCCTCTGTGAGAGTGACCCACACTCACCCAAAGGCTCGGGGGATACTGTCGGGTACCGAAAACAAGGGGTACCCACAGTCAACGAGTAATAAAAACAAAACCACGCCAAAACCGCTGCCCACAAAAGCAGGATAGGCCGAAATAGTAAACAAAACGCCTAGACCACGTTCCGACTCATACGAGGCACGCTCAATGGGACGCCTTGATCACGTTCCGACTCGTACGAGGCTCGCTCGATGGGACGCCTTGGCTACCGAGAAATCTTCGACTCGCACGACCTAGGGTCGGGCCGGTCGACCCACCTCATTCACCAACTCTGAGACAAAAGTCAGAGCATTTAATGCAAACTACCAACCACTTCCTACCCTCATGGCTACAGCAACAACCGGCATGGGAGCAGTACCGGTGTCAAATCTCACTTTTTACCGCCTATCTCGGGATGGGCGGTGAAAACCCATCACTGTACACACCAAACTGGGCGCTATTCCGCCACTGATCACCCTCGAGGGTGAATACGACGAGTATCGTACCCCGTGATTCCGAGGACTCGGCCTTATCCGTTCACCGTCGACCCACCATGACCCATCCTCGACCCGGCCTCAACCAACCGACGGTCAAAACAAGAATGCAAGGCTTGCGTGACATAGGATTCGGAGTCTTTTCACCGTCTCATCCTCTACGTCACCATGGTGTCTAGGGATGGCCGGCCATTCTCGGGGCATGTCGCTACAACAACCTCCACAACGTTCGACAAAACTTCACCTCAAGGGCACCCCCGGCATCCCTGCCTCTTCTTACCCTATAAAAGGGAAGGCAGGGGACTCTACAAGGGGGAGGAATGACGGATGAAAAAAGACCAGTCACCTTCCCACCATAGAAGATCAACATCTCAAGCAATCTCCTTTGTACTCTCACTTTTTCTCTAAGACCTAGGATCGGTTTCCTCTCTCATAGCTTGTAACCCCTACGCAAGTACTTAGGTGCAAGGAAATACAATACTCCCCCCTCCCCACTGGACGTAGGGCCTTCTTTTGCCCGAACCATGATAAACCTCCATGTACTCTCCTTGCATCACCATCTAGATTAGGGACACGCAACATGATATTAACCCGCAAGGGTTTGTGGTCGATCTTTCGATGAGAAGCGTGAGATAACTCGATTGGTGGATGGAGATGACGTTCACGGCCCGACTACAGCCTTCCAAGACTGCGCCTTAGCGACCGATACACCACTTCCCAAGGCCGTCACGATCTTGTGGAGTATGACAACCAGCCCCTAGGGCTCCCGTCCTGCAAGCAATCGAAGAACTAGCAAGAACGAGGAAACAAGCACTGAAATTGCAAGATAAAATTGAAGGTTTCACACTGAATCTTATTATGAGTGGGGTTCCGAAGACAAGGCGCCTACAAGCAAGTAGCGATGGCTAAACTTGATCTAAACAAAACCCGAGTGTTTCTGGTGGCGGCTAAGGGGTATATAATGTGTGAAGGACGACCACAAGAGAGTTTGGGTCGTGCTCCAACCCTAGGACGCGTCCCTACTGGACTCTAAACGATACAAGCCCATTGGGCTAACTTAAGGTGGCGTAGCACCCTAGACAGAATAGACCTCTCGGTGATTTTTAGACTGTTGACGCCGCTTCTGAGCAGGTATGAGTACAATATCAGATCCATATGAAAGTAGACTTTATTAGCTTTCCAACAAGTCTAGAATCACCCCAATCCGACTCCGTATGTAACCGTGGCGACCGTCACAAGTTGGAGATGTGCTGCAGTCCGAATCCAGCCTACGCGAGTCCTTTTCCCTTTCGGTCTTCTCCTTGATTCCTAATCAAAACAAGAGTGCACGTGTCTCCAATATCTAAACAGGATGGACAAGAGCTCAAGAAGGAACTCACTTGATGATTAACTTTTCGAGCATGAGCACGAGTAATAGGACCAGCAGTTGTTGGCGTGGACGGCGTGGATGTATGATCGGTGTTGATGTCCTCATCATCCTCCCTTTCTTGAATTTGAGTCATCCTCGACTCAAGCTCATCTTCCTCACCCAAATAAGGCTTCAAATCTGCAATGTTAAATGTGGAACTAACCCCAAAATCTGCAGGAAGATCAAGCTTATATGCATTCTCATTTATTCGTTGCAGCACTTTAAAAGGACCATCTGCTCTAGGCATCAATTTAGATTTTCTTAATTCAGGAAACCTATCCTTTCGCAAATGCAACCTAACCAAATCTCCAGGTTCAAGAATCAATTCCCTTCTACCTTTATCTCCAGCAAATTTGTACTTAGCATTCATGCGCTCTATGTTTTCTTTAGTGGTTTCATGTAGTTTTAGCATCAATTCAGCACGTTGCTTAGCATCAAAATTCAACTTTTCAGAACTTGGCAATGGCATTAAATCAATAGGAGCACGTGGTAAGAAGCCATAAACAATCTCAAAGGGACACATCTTCGTAGTAGAATGCAGCGAACGATTATAAGAAAACTCAATATGAGGCAAACAATCTTCCCACATCTTCATATTCTTCTTTAAAATAGTCCTTAACATAGTAGACAAAGTTCTATTCACAACTTCAGTTTGACCATCAGTTTGGGGGTGACAAGTGGTGGAAAATAAAAGCTTAGTCCCCAATTTAGCCCATAAAGTTCTCCAAAAATGGCTAAGAAATTTAGCATCACGATCAGAAACAATTGTATTTGGCACACCATGCAAGCGAACAACTTCTCGAAAGAACAAATTAGCAATATTTGTAGCATCATCAGTTTTATGACATGGTATGAAATGTGCCATTTTAGAGAATCGATCCACAACCACAAAAACACTATCTCGCCCTTTCCTAGTTCGTGGCAATCCCAACACAAAATCCATAGAAATATCCTCCCAAGGAGCACTAGGAACAGGAAGAGGCATATACAAACCATGTGGATTCAACCGGGACTTAGCCTTTTGACATGTTGTGCAGCGAGCAACAAATCTCTCCACATCTCGTCGCATCTTTGGCCAAAAGAAATGACCAGCAAGAATGTCCTCCGTCTTCTTCGCTCCAAAATGCCCCATCAAGCCACCTCCATGCGCTTCCTGCAGCAACAACAAGCGAACAGAGCTAGCTGGAATGCATAGCTTGTTAGCTCTAAACACAAACCCATCATTGACGATGAATTTGTTCCACGTTTTCCCATCTTTACAATGCAGTAGCACTTCTTTAAAATCAGCATCATGAGCATATCGGTCTTTAATTGTTTCTAACCCAAAGATCTTGTAATCAAGTTGATTCAGCAAAGTATATCTCCTAGACAATGCATCTGCAATGATATTATCTTTCCCTTTCTTGTGTTTGATAACATAAGGAAAAGATTCAATAAATTCAACCCATTTTGCATGTCTATGATTCAGTTTTCCTTGACTACGAATATGCTTCAAAGATTCATGATCAGAATGTATAACAAATTCTTTGGGCCACAAATAATGCTGCCATGTTTCTAATGTCCGCACTAGAGCATATAATTCCTTATCATATGTAGAATAATTAAGAATAGGCCCGCTCAATTTCTCACTAAAGTATGCAACAGGTTTGCCTTCTTGCAACAAAACACCACCCAATCCAATTCCACTCGCATCACATTCAAGCTCGAAAGTCTTATTAAAATCAGGGAGTTGGAGTAGAGGTGCATGTGTTAACTTATCTTTCAGCACATGGAAGGCGTGCTCTTGTGCTTTGCCCCAAGAAAAGGGCACTCCCTTCTTTGTAAGCTCATTCAATGGTGCAGCAATGGTGCTGAAGTCCTTCACGAAACGGCGATAGAAACCAGCAAGTCCTAGGAAACTCCGCACTTGTGTGACCGTCATGGGTACAGGCCATCCTTGTATAGCTTCCACCTTGGCTTTATCAACCTCAATTCCCTGTGGAGTGACAACATAGCCAAGAAACGATACTCGATTGGTGCAGAAAGTGCACTTCTCAAGGTTACCAAACAAACGTGCATCACGTAGAGCATTGAAAACAGCACGTAAGTGATCAAGGTGTTCATCCATGGATTTGCTATAAATTAGTATATCATCAAAGTAGACGACAACAAATTTCCCAATGAAAGCACGCAAAACCTCGTTCATTAATCTCATGAAAGTACTAGGTGCATTAGTTAACCCAAAAGGCATGACTAACCACTCATATAAACCGAACTTAGTTTTGAAAGCAGTTTTCCATTCATCTCCCAATTTCATACGAATCTGGTGGTACCCACTACGCAAATCAACCTTTGAAAACACAACAGCACCACTCAATTCATCAAGCATATCATCTAATCGTGGAATAGGGTGTCGATATCGAATGGTAATATTATTAATAGCCCTACAATCAACACACATGCGCCATGTTCCATCTTTCTTAGGCACTAAAATCACTAGAACAGCACAAGGACTAAGAGACTGACGCACAGAACCTTTGTGTAGTAGTTCTTGCACTTGTCGCTGAATTTCCTTCGCTTCTTCCGGATTGGTCCTGTATGGGGCACGGTTTGGCAAAGATGCTCCAGGGATAAGATCAATTTGGTGCTCAATCCCACGTATTGGTGGCAGCCCAGCTGGTATCTCAATGGGGAACACATCAGAATACTCCTGCAAAATGTTAGCAGCAACAGGGGGCAAAGAACGTTGCATATCCTCAAATGAAATCAAAGCATCCTTGCATACCAAAGCATAAGCAACAGAGGTGGATGCATTGAACTCATTAATATCAGATTTTGTAGCAAGCATACAACGTCCTTTCAATTTTATCTCATCTTTATCATCAACAACAGATTTGTCATTTTTATTGCTCTCGCTCTTTGCTTTTGCAGCCTTAGTAACATCAGATTGCATAATAGCTTTAGGAGACATAGGATGCAACACAATTTTTCGATCATGGTATAGAAACGAATATTGATTTGATCTACCATGATGCATCGAATCTCTATCAAATTGCCATGGTCTACCTAGCAGAATATTACAAGCTTGCATAGGCACAACATCACATTCAACAATATCTTTGTATGATCCGATGGCAAAAGCAATTTGCACAAGTCTCGTTACCTTTGCCTTACCACTGTTGTTCAGCCATTGGATGTAGTAGGGATGGGGGTGTGGTTTGGTGGTGAGGGCGAGCTTCTGTACCATGTCGCTACTTGCCAAGTTGTTGCAGCTACCTCCATCAATGATCATGCGGCACGAACGCTCCTTGATGACACACTTTGTTTGGAATAAAGTGTGTCGCTGATTTTGCTCTACCTTCTCCATTTGTACACTAAGCACTCGCTGTACAATCAAGCTCTCATAGTGCTCCGCGTCACCTGCATTAATGTGTTCTTCTATGTGTTCCTCACTACCTGCATAGTCAGCTGCAAGCAATGCAAGTGTATCTTCATCAAAATCACTAGCAGATGAACACTCACCATCATCTTTGACAATCATAACACGCTTGTTTGGGCAGTCACGCATCATATGGCCATATCCCTTGCACCGATGACATTGTATGTTGCTTGTTCTACCGGTCGATGCCACGGATGAAGTACTCGCAGCTGGCTTTTGTGCTGTCTTCGTGACTGAATTGGTGGGGGCAGCTTGAGTCTTGTCACTAGATGATGGCGTAGGAGTACATGTAGACGGAGTTGTAGCCGTGCGCTGCTGCCATGAACTAGCTTTCCCTACAGAAACATTAGTCCTTGCGCTAGCACGTCATCCCTGTACTTCCCGTTCAGCTTTACAAGCAAGATGAAACAGTTTGGTTACGTTATTGTATTCTTTGTAAGCAAGGATATCCTGAATTTCCCGATTTAACCCACCTAAAAATCTAGCCATAGCAGGTTCCTCATTCTCCTCTAATTTACAACGCAACATACCCGTTTGTAATTCCTGATAGTATTCTTCTACACTTTTAGAACCTTGTCTCAATTGCTGCAACTTATTTATCATATCACGGGCATAGTAAGATGGAACAAATCTAGCTCTCATGGCTCGTTTCAGCGCATCCCAAGTTTTAGGTATGTTATTAGGATTTTTCTTGCCATATTCGATCCACCAAATAGAAGCAAAATCTGTGAACTCACTAGTAGCAGCCCTAACACGTGTGTTCTCAGGAAATTCATGGCATGCAAACTTTTGATCAACAGCAATCTCCCAAGTAATGTATGCATCAGGGTCATATTTACCATCAAAAGGAGGTATTTTAAATTTAATCTTACTGAAAGCATCATCATTATTATGTACCTCGCGTCGGCGGCGGCCACCCATACCTCTACGGTTGTGACGTAGGCGACGTCGATCACGAGTGTCTCGATCATCATGTTCAGTATCACCTGTGTATTCTTCATCATAACTACCATCCTCTCGATCTTCCTCCTTCTTTTCTTCATCATGCTGGTCTTTATTATTGTTGTGGAGGTCGTCAAAACGCCTCAGCAGAGCAGCAAGGCTTTTGTCCACACTAGCAATGGACTTCTCCAAACCTGCAAGCTTGTTGTTTGTGGCAATCTACGTAGCCTCCAACTGCCCAAGTTTGTCATTTGTCACCTGCAAGTCATTATCAAGTCCCTCCGTGTGCAACTTCACTTTCCTTTCAAAATGTTGTATGACGCCCTTTGTGCGAGGTGAATGTGGAATTTGGTTATCTTCGTCGGACCCTGGCATGGTTCAAAGACAAAGACAACAAGAACACAATTGAAGAAATAAAAGCCCTACAACTACTAGGATGTAGCTACAGCAAGTCGCTCACTCTCTACCTGCTACACAAGTTCTTACCAGTTCTTACCTTACTCGATAGGAGGGGTCGTCTACCAACAAGTCTGCAGCAATGGATGAAGTGTATCGGTGCCGTAGCACAAGACCTGTCAAGCTGTAGAATATGTGGAGCTATAGGTGGGCTGAAACAAGGAACGAACTAGCACCACGTTAGTTACAAAAAGCAAGCTGAATAATCGTTCAACTGGCGGTACTGTGCTGGTCCTAGTCTAGACCGTGCTAGAGACGCGAGCCTGGACACAAGGAGAGCACAACACACCACCCGAAGTGAACAACAAATCTCTAAGATCAGCCCCTTTCTCTTCTTTTCTTTTGCTTCTTTCTCTTTTTTTTCTTTTTTTTCTTTTTTTCTTTTTTTTCTTTTCAGGGGGCACTCAAAACTGATTATATGAACAAAAACACTCCCAAAGAGTAACTCAGCACACACACTTTTTCTCTCTCTCTCTCTCTCTCTAGAGTAAGCCACTCGTTTAGATATGAATACTTGTTGCGTGGTTAGTTTGATATTTGTAGCACAGGGTGAACTGATTCCTCGTCCGATTGGAACTTCCAATTCTACTCGGACTTGGCCAACATCGAGGAATACCGATTCCTTGATCCGACTCAAACTTGGAAAACCTACTTGGATTCGGCCAACAGAGAGACTATAGGATAGCGCGTGTTGTGATAGGAAAGTGACAAGAACTCGAAACTCTAAGGGAATAAACTAAGACCAGCAATCCGACACACCCGATGCAACCGAATATTCAACAAGCCCTAACTAGGTAGCACTAGCCACGGCTCAAAGGTCTATAGGATTGCAGGAAACTAATCTACTATTTTTTTTGGCTTTTCTGGACTATAGGAAAAATAAAACAGTGAAGGATTGGAAGTCTCTCACTGATAAACCTTGCTCTGATTACCAACTGATATTAACCCGCAAGGGTTTGTGGTCGATCTTTCGATGAGAAGCGTGAGATAACTCGATTGGTGGATGGAGATGACGTTCACGGCCCGACTACAGCCTTCCAAGACTGCGCCTTAGCGACCGATACACCACTTCCCAAGGCCGTCACGATCTTGTGGAGTATGACAACCAGCCCCTAGGGCTCCCGTCCTGCAAGCAATCGAAGAACTAGCAAGAACGAGGAAACAAGCACTGAAATTGCAAGATAAAATTGAAGGTTTCACACTGAATCTTATTATGAGTGGGGTTCCGAAGACAAGGAGACGGGCGACTGGATCAGCACGCGCGCCTACAAGCAAGTAGCGATGGCTAAACTTGATCTAAACAAAACCCGAGTGTTCCTGGTGGCGACTAAGGGGTATATAACGTGTGAAGGACGACCACAAGAGAGTTTGGGTCGTGCTCCAACCCTAGGACGCGTCCCTACTGGACTCTAAACGATACAAGCCCATTGGGCTAACTTAAGGTGGCGCAGCACCCTGGACAGAATAGACCTCTCGGTGATTTTTGGACTGTTGACGCCGCTTCTGAGCAGGTATGAGTACAATATCAGATCCATATGAAAGTAGACTTTATTAGCTTTCCAACAAGTCCAGAATCACCCCAATCCGACTCCGTATGTAACCGTGGCTTCCGTCACAAGTTGGAGATGTGCTGCAGTCCGAATCCAGCCTACGCGAGTCCTTTTCCCTTTCGGTCTTCTCCTTGATTCCTAATCAAAACAAGAGTGCACGTGTCTCCAATATCTAAACAGGATGGACAAGAGCTCAAGAAGGAACTCACTTGATGATTAACTTTTCGAGCATGAGCACGAGTAATAGGACCAGCAGTTGTTGGCGTGGACGGCGTGGATGTATGATCGGTGTTGATGTCCTCATCACAACATTTATTCACTAGTTGGCTTAGGACCATCGCAGGACCAAACGCCAACATGGATCATGTGGAATCTCGTTTCGGTCTATCTAGAGACAGTGTAAGTGTCAGTGCAAGATAGGCGCATGATTTGTGCCAAACATTTCATAGGCTCATAAATCGCTTTGGACACACCCGATGGTACTCCTAGTTGACGAGGGTTAAGTGGAAGCTCGACTCAGTTCATTTGGAGTAGTGCTAATCTTGACGGAAGATAGGTGCATGGTTTGCGCCGAACGTACCATAGGCTCAGAAATTGTTTTTGGCGCACCCTATGGAACTTCTAGGTGACGTGGGTCATGTGTAATCCCATTTTGGTCCGTCTAGAGACAGTATAACTGTCAATGCAAGATAGGTGCACGGTTTGCGCCAAACATCTCATAGGCTCAGAAATTATTTTGGACACAACCGATGGTACTCCTAGGTGACGAGACTCAAGTGGAACCTCGATTCAGTCCATTTGGAGATAGTGGTAACCTTGACATAAGATAGGTGCATGGTTTGTGCCAAACATACGATTGGCTCAGAAATCATTTTGGACACACCCGGTGGTACTCCCAGGTGACAAGGCTCAAGTAGAAGCTCAATTCAGTCCGTTTGGAGATAGTGGTATGCATGGTTTGCGCCAAACATACGATTCGCTCAGAAATAATTTTGGACACATCCGGTGGTATTTCTAGGTAACGAGGCTCAAGTAGAAGCTCGATTCAGTCCGTTTGGAGATAGTGGTAATCTTGAAGCAAGATAGGTGTACGGTTTATGCCAAACATACCATTGGCTTAGAAATCGTTTTGGACACACCCGGTGGTATTCCTAGGTGATGAGGCTCATGTGGAAGCTTGATTCAATTCATTTGGAGATAGTGCTAATCTTGACGTAAGATAGGTACATGGTTTGCGCCGAACATACCATAGGCTTAGAAAGCATTTTTGACGCACCCGATGGAACTCCTAGGTGACGTGGGTCATGTAGAATCTCATTTTGGTCCATCTGGAGACAGTGCAAGTGTCGTTGCAAGATAGGTGCTCGGTTTGTGCCAGACATCTTATAGGCTCAGAAATCGTTTTGGACACACCCGATAGTACTCCTAGGTGACGAGGCTCAAGTGGAAGCTCAGAACAGTCTGTTTGGAGATAGTGGTAATCTAGATGCAAGATTGGTGCACAATTTGCACCGAGCATACTAGAGGCTCGAATATCGTTTTGGACACACCGGATGGAACTACTAGGTGATGTGGGTCATGTGGAATCTTGTTTTGGTCCGTTTGGAGATAATGTTAGTGTTAATGCAAGATAGGTGCACGGTTTGCGCCAAACATACCATTGGCTCAGAAATCGTTTTAGACGCACCCGTGGTACTCCTTGGTGACGAGACTCAACTGCAAGCTCGGTTCAATCCGTTAGGAGATAGTGGTAATATTGACACAAGATAGGTGCACGGTTTGTGCCAAATATACCATAGGCTCAGAATTTATTTTGGACACACCCGGTGGTACTCCTAGGTGACGAGGCTCATGTGGAAGCTCGATTCAGTTCATGTGGAGATAGTGGTAATCTTGACGCAAGATAGGTGCACGGTTTGCACCAAATATACTATAGGCTTAGAAATCGTTTTGGATGCACCTGGTGGTACTCCTTAGTGATGAGACTTAAGAGCAAGCTCGATTCAGTCCGTTTCAAGATACTGGTAATCTTGACGCAAGATAGGTGCACGGTTTGCGCTAAACAAACAATTGGCTCAAAAATCGTTTTGGACACACCCGGTGGTTTTCCTATGTTCCGAGGCTCAAGTGCATGCTTGATTCAATTTGTTTGGAGATTGTGCTACGCAAGATAGGTGCACGGTTTGCACCGAATGTACCACAGGCTCAGAAATCATTTTTGACACACCTAATGGAACTCCGAGGTGACGTGGGTCATGTGAAATCTCGTTCCGGTCCATCTGGAGTTAGTGTAGGTGTCGGTGCAAGATAGGCGCACAGTTTGCACCAAACATCTTATAGGCTCATAAATCATTTTGGACACTTGTTGGTGCTCCTAGGTGACGAGGCTCAAGTGGATGCTCGATTCAGTCCGTTTGGAGATAGTGGTAATCTTGACGCAAGATAGGTGCACGGTTTGCGCCAAACATTCCATAGGCTCAGAAATTGTTTTGCGCGAACCTGATGATACTCTTAGGTGACAAGGCTCAAGTGCAAGCTCGGTTCAGTCCATTTGGAGATAGCGGTAATTTTGACGCAAGATAGGTCCACGATTTGCCCAACCATACTAGAGGCTCAAAAATCATTTTAGACACACCCGATGGTACTCCTAAGTGACGAGGCTCAAGTGGAAGCTCGGTTCAGTCCATTTAGAGATAGTGGTAATCTTTGACGCAAGATAGGTGCACGGTTTGCACCGAGCATACTAGAGGCTCCAAAATCATTTTGGACGCACCGGATGGTACTACTAGGTGACATGGGTCAGGTGGAATCTCGTTTCAGTCTGTTTGGCGATAGTGTTTGTATCGGTGCAAGATAGGTGTGCAGTTTGCGCCAAACATATCATTGGCTCAGAAATCGTTTTGCACGCACTCGGTGGTACTCCTTGGTAACGACGCTCAAGTGCACCTCAATTTAGTTCGTTTGGATATAGTGGTAATCTTGATGCAAGATTGGTGCACGATTTGCGCCAAACATACTATAGGTTCAGAAATCATTTTGGATGCACCCGGTGGTACTCCTAGGTGACGAGGCTCAAGTGGAAGCTCGATTGAATCCGTTTCGAGAAAGTGGTAATCTTGACGCAAGATAGGTGCACAGTTTGCGCCAAACATCTCATAGGCTCAGAAATTATTTTGGACACACCCGATGGTACTCCTAGGTGACGAGGCTCAGGTGGAAGCTCGGTTCAGTCCATTTGGAGATAGTGGTAATCTTGACTCAAGATTGGTGCACGGTTTGCACTGAGCGTACTAGAGGCTCAAATATCAATTTGGACACACCTGATGGTACTCCTAGGTGACGAGGCTCAAGTGGAAGCTCAATTCAATCCGTTTGGAGATAGTGGTAATCTTTGACGTAAGATACGTGCACGGTTTGCACCGAGCATACTATAGGCTCGAAAATCATTTTGGACCAACCAGATGGTACTACTAGGTGACTTGGGTCACATGGAATCTACTTTCGGAATGTTTGGAGACAGTGTTTGTATCAGTGCAAGATAGATGCACGGTTTGCACCAAACATATCATTGGCTCAGAAATCGTTTTGCACGCACTCAGTGGTACTCTTTGGTGACGAGGCTCAAGTGGCAGCTCAATTCAGTCCGTTTGGATATAGTGGTAATCTTCACGTAAGATAGGTATATGGTTTGCACCAAATATACTATAGGATCAGAAATCGTTTTGGATGCACCCGGTGGTACTCCTAGGTGACGAGGCTCAAGTGGAAGCTCGGTTGAATCCGTTTTGAGAAAGTAGTAATCTTGACGCAAGATAGGTGCACGGTTTGCGCCAAACATCTCATAGGCTCAGAAATCATTTTGGACACACCCGATGGTACTCGTAGGTGACGAGGCTTAGATGGAAGCTCGATTCAGTCCATTTGGAGATAGTGGTAATCTTGACGCAAGATAGGTGAACAATTTGCGCCAAGCATATCATTGGCTTAGAAATCATTTTGGACACACCCGATGGTACTCCTAGGTGACAAGCCTCAAGTGGAAGCTCGATTTAGTTTGTTTGGAGATAGTGCTAACCTTGACGCAAGATAGGTGCACGGTTTGCGCCGAATGTACCACAGGCTCAGAAATCATTTTTGATGCATTCGATGGAACTTCTAGGTGACGTGGGTCATGTAGAATCTCATTTCGTTATATCTGGAGACGGTGTAAGTGTCGGTGCAAGATAGGTGCACGGTTTGCGCCAAACATCTCATATGCTCAGAAATCGTTTTGGACACACCTGATGGTACTCATTGGTGATAAGGCTCAAGTGGAAGCTCAGTTCAATCCATTTGGAGATAGTGGTAATCTTGATGCAAGATGAGTGCACGGTTTGGACCGAGCGTACTAGAGGCAGCGTTTAGAGACAATGTTAGTTTCAATGCAAGATAGGAGCACGGTTGGCGCCAAACATTCCATTGGCTTAGAAATCATTTTGGACACACTCGGTGGTACTCCTAGGTGACGAGGCTCAAGTGGAAGCTCGATTCAGTCCGTTTGGAGATAGTGGTAATCTTGACGCAAGATTGGTGCACGGTTTGCACCAAACATACCATTGGCTCAGAAATCATTTTGGACGCACCCGATGGTATTCCTAGGTGACGAGGCTCAAGTGGAAGCTTGATTCAGTTCGTTTAGAGATAGTGCTAATCTCATCGCAAGATAGGTGCACGGTTTGCACCGAACGTACCACAAGCTTAGAAATCATTTTTGATGAACCCGATAGAACTCCTAGGTGATGTAGGTCATGTGGAATCTCGTTTCGGTCTGCTTGGAGATAGTGTAAGTGTCGGTGCAAAATAGGCTCATAGTTTGCGCCAAATATCTCATAGGCTTAGAAATCGTTTTGGACACACCCAATGATACTGCTAGGTGACGACGCTCAAGTGAAACCTCAATTTAGTTTGTTTGGAGACAGTCCTAATATGGATGCAAGATAGGCGCACGGTTTGCGTCGAACATACCACAGGCTCAGAAATCATTTTTAATGCACCTGATGTAACTTCTAGGTGACATGGCTCGGGTGGAATCTCGTTTCGGTCCATCTAGAGACAGTGTAAGTGTCAGTGCAAGATAAGTGCACGGTTTGCTCCAAACATCTCATAGGCTCAGAAATCATTTTGGACACACCCGATGGTGCTCCTAGGAGATGAGGCCCAAGTGTAAGCTTGGTTTTGTGTATTTGTTGATAGTGGTAATCTTGATGCAAGATAGGTGCACAGTTGCATCAAACATACCATAGGCTCAGAAATTGTTTTGGACGCACCCAGTGGTACTCCTAGCTGACGAGGCTCAAGTGGAAGCTCGATGCAGTCCGTTCGGAGATAGTCGTAATCTTCAGGCAAGATAGGTGCACGGTTTGCGCCAAACATACCACAGGGTTAGAAATCATTTTGGGCGAACCCGATGGTACTCTTAGGGGATGAGGCTCAAGTGGAAGCACGATTTAGTTCATTTGGAGATAGTGCTAATCTTGGTGCAAGATAGGTGCACGGTTTGCGCTGAACGTCCCACAAGCTCATAAATCATTTTGGACGCACCCGATGGAACTCCTAGGTGACGTGGGTCATGTGGAATCTCCTTTTGGTCTGTTTTGAGATAGTATTAGTGGTGCAAAATAATTGAACGATTTGCAACAAACACACCATAGGCTTAGAAATCATTTTGGACAGACCCAGTGGTACTCCTAGGTGGTGAGGCTCAAGTGAAAGCTCGATTCAGTTCGTTTGGAGATAGTCCTAATCTTGACTTAAGATAGTTGCACGGTTTGCATCGAACGTTTACGAGCTCAAAAATCATTTTTGATGCACCCGATGGAACTCCTAGGTGATATGAGTCATGTGGAATCTTATTTTGGTCCGTCTAGAGACAATGTAAGTGTCTGTGCAAGATAGGTGTACGGTTTTGCGCCAAACATCTCATAGGCTCAGAAATTATTTTGGACACACCTGATGGTACTCCTAGGTGACGAGACAGTGTTTGTGTCGGTGCAAGATAGGTGCATGGTTTTCTCCGAGCGTACTAGAGGCAGGAAAATCATTTTGGACGCACCGGATGGAATCTTGTTTCAGTCCATTTGGAGATAGTTGTAATCTTGACGCAAGATGGGTGCACGGTTTGGACCGAGCGTACTAGAGGCAGCGTTTAGAGACTATGTTAGTTTCAATGCAAGATAGGAGCACGGTTGGCGCCAAACATTCCATTGGCTTAGAAATCATTTTGGACACACTCGGTGGTACTCCTAGGTGACGAGGCTCAAGTGGAAGCTCGATTCAGTCCGTTTGGAGATAGTGGTAATCTTGATGCAAGATTGGTGCACGGTTTGCACCAAACATACCATTGGCTCAGAAATCATTTTGGACGCACCCGATGGTATTCCTAGGTGACGAGGCTCAAGTGGAAGCTTGATTCAGTTCGTTTAGAGATAGTGCTAATCTCATCGCAAGATAGGTGCACGGTTTGCACCGAACGTACCACAAGCTTAGAAATCATTTTTGATGAACCCGATAGAACTCCTAGGTGATGTAGGTCATGTGGAATCTCGTTTCGGTCTGCTTGGAGATAGTGTAAGTGTCGGTGCAAAATAGGCTCATAGTTTGCGCCAAATATCTCATAGGCTTAGAAATCGTTTTGGACACACCCAATGATACTGCTAGGTGACGACGCTCAAGTGAAACCTCAATTCAGTTTGTTTGGAGACAGTCCTAATATGGATGCAAGATAGGCGCACGGTTTGCGTCGAACATACCACAGGCTCAGAAATCATTTTTAATGCACCTGATGTAACTTCTAGGTGACATGGCTCGGGTGGAATCTCGTTTCGGTCCATCTAGAGACAGTGTAAGTGTCAGTGCAAGATAAGTGCACGGTTTGCTCCAAACATCTCATAGGCTCAGAAATCATTTTGGACACACCCGATGGTGCTCCTAGGAGATGAGGCCCAAGTGTAAGCTTGGTTTTGTGTATTTGTTGATAGTGGTAATCTTGATGCAAGATAGGTGCACAGTTGCATCAAACATACCATAGGCTCAGAAATCGTTTTGGACGCACCCAGTGGTACTCCTAGCTGACGAGGCTCAAGTGGAAGCTCGATGCAGTCCGTTCGGAGATAGTCGTAATCTTCAGGCAAGATAGGTGCACGGTTTGCGCCAAACATACCACAGGGTTAGAAATCATTTTGGGCGAACCCGATGGTACTCTTAGGGGATGAGGCTCAAGTGGAAGCACGATTTAGTTCATTTGGAGATAGTGCTAATCTTGGTGCAAGATAGGTGCACGGTTTGCGCTGAACGTCCCACAAGCTCATAAATCATTTTGGACGCACCCGATGGAACTCCTAGGTGACGTGGGTCATGTGGAATCTCCTTTTGGTCTGTTTTGAGATAGTATTAGTGGTGCAAAATAATTGAACGATTTGCAACAAACACACCATAGGCTTAGAAATCATTTTGGACAGACCCAGTGGTACTCCTAGGTGGTGAGGCTCAAGTGAAAGCTCGATTCAGTTCGTTTGGAGATAGTCCTAATCTTGACTTAAGATAGTTGCACGGTTTGCATCGAACGTTTACGAGCTCAAAAATCATTTTTGATGCACCCGATGGAACTCCTAGGTGATATGAGTCATGTGGAATCTTATTTTGGTCCGTCTAGAGACAATGTAAGTGTCTGTGCAAGATAGGTGTACGGTTTTGCGCCAAACATCTCATAGGCTCAGAAATTATTTTGGACACACCTGATGGTACTCCTAGGTGACGAGACAGTGTTTGTGTCGGTGCAAGATAGGTGCATGGTTTTCTCCGAGCGTACTAGAGGCAGGAAAATCATTTTGGACGCACCGGATGGAATCTTGTTTCAGTCCATTTGGAGATAGTTGTAATCTTGACGCAAGATGGGTGCACGGTTTGGACCGAGCGTACTAGAGGCAACGTTTAGAGACAGTGTTAGTTTCAGTGCAAGATAGGTGCACGGTTGGCACCAAACATTCCATTGGCTCAGAAATCATTTTAGACACACTCAGTGGTACTCCTAGGTGACGAGGCTCTAGTGCAAGCTCGATTCAGTCCGTTTGGAGATAGTGGTATTCTTGACGCAAGATAGGTGCACGGTTTGCGCCAAACATACCATTGGCTCAGAAATCATTTTGGACACACCTGATGGTATTCCTAGGTGACGAGGCTCAAGTGGAAGCTCGATTCAGTTCATTTGGAGATAGTGCTAATCTCATCGCAAGATAGGTGCACGGTTTGCACCGAATGTACCACAAGCTTAGAAATCATTTTTGATGCACCCGATGGAACTCCTAGGTGATGTGGGTCATGTGGAATCTCGTTTCGGTCCGCCTGGAGATAGTGTAAGTGTCGGTGCAAAATAGGCGTACGGTTTGCGCCAAATATCTCATAGGTTCAGAAATTGTTTTGGACACACCTAATGATACTGCTAGGTGATGACGCTCAAGTGAAACCTTGATTCAGTTTGTTTGAAGACAGTCCTAATATGGATGCAAGATAGGCGCATGGTTTGCATTGAACATACCACAGGCTTAGAAATCATTTTTAACGCACCTGATGTAACTTCTAGGTGACATGGCTCGGGTGGAATCTCATTTCGGTCCGTCTAGAGACAGTGTAAGTGTTAGTGCAAGATAAGTGCACGGTTTGCTCCAAACATCTCACAGGCTCAGAAATCGTTTTGGACACACCCGATGGTGCTCCTAGGAGATGAGGCCCAAGTGTAAACTCGATTTTGTGCATTTGGAGATAGTGGTAATCTTAATGCAAAATAGGTGCACGATTGCACCAAACATACCATAGGCTTAGAAATTGTTTTGGATGCACCTGGTGGTACTCCTAGCTGACGAGGCTCAAGTGGAAGCTCGATGCAGTCCATTTGGAGATAGTCGTAATCTTTAGGCAAGATAGTTGTACGGTTTGCGTCGAACATACCATAAGGTTAGAAATCATTTTAGGCGAACCTGATGGTACTCTTAGGGGATGAGGCTCAAGTGGAAGCACGATTTAGTTCATTTGGAGAGAGTGCTAATCTTGGTGCAAGATAGGTGCACGTTTTGCGCCGAACGTCCCACAAGCTCATAAATCGTTTTGGATGCACCCGATGGAACTCCTAGGTGACGTGGGTCATGTGGAATCTCCTTTCGGTCTGTTTTGAGATAGTGTTAGTGGTGCAAAATAATTGAACGATTTGCAACAAACATACCATAGGCTTAGAAATTGTTTTGGACAGACCCAGTGGTACTCCTAGGTGGTGAGGCTCAAGTGAAAGCTCGATTCAGTTCGTTTGAAGATAGTGCTAATCTTGACTTAAAATAGTTGCACGGTTTGCACCGAACGTACCACGGGCTCAAAAATCATTTTTGATGCACCCGATGGAACTCCTAGGTGATATGGGTCATGTGAAATCTTATTTCAGTCCATCTAGAGATAGTGTAAGTGTCTGTGCAAGATAGGTGTATGGTTTGCGCCAAACATCTCATAGGCTCAGAAATTGTTTTGGACACACCTGATGGTACACCTAGGTGACGAGACAGTGTTTGTGTCAGTGAAAGATAGGTGCACGGTTTGCTCCGAGCGTACTAGAGGCAGGAAAATCATTTTGGATGCACTGGATGGAATCTTGTTTCAGTCCATTTAGAGATAGTAGTAATCTTGACGCAAGATAGGTGCACGTTTTGCGCCAAACATACCAAAGGCTCAGAAATCGTTTTTGTGCGAACCCGATGATACTCTTTGTAACACCCTAGGTGTTTGGCTCCGACAAATTGCATTTTCATTTCATAAACATGTGCATCATCCATCTCATCATGCATTGTTGCTTGAAACATGTGTATGCAACATTCTCAATTATGTTTGTTTCATACATGATTGCTTGTGAATTGTAGTTAGTGCAACATGTCGATGCAACATGAGTTTCTCATACCTCGAAACATGACAAGCTTGAGTTTTGCAACAAGGCTATGAAACATGTGAAACATGGGTTTGCAACATAGGGTAATTTGAGTGTTTTGTTTGTTTCGTCACATATGGTACTTAGAAGTTGGTGTAACACTTGTATAGAGTGGTTAATTATGGTTTAATACACCTTAACTACACTTAGGGTAATTAGTGGAGCACTGTTCATGTTGACCAAAATAACTAATTTGCCCTCTAGGTGAGGTTTGACCTTGAGGTGACCTATAGAGTGCCCTAGTTTGACTGTTTGAAAAGTCTAACCTAGAAATCTTGCATGGTTGTGCACCCTTTACCAAAGTTGTAGCAAATTTATTAAGGAACCAAAGTCTCAATATGGCAATCTCATGAAAATGGCTGGAAGATGCTCAAACAGGGCCCATAAGTAAGTAGAAGTGCTGTTTGACACTTAGCAAATTTTGGCTAAGTCTCAACTGGATAACAGTTTGAAGTGCCCTACTTTGGGACCTTATAACTTGCAAACTAGACCTAACCAACCCTAACTCACATTGACATATTTGTAGTGCTCACATAGCTCTATGATTTTGTCAATAGCACCATCACCTAGTTCTCAATGGTTAATGAGGTATAGGGCGTCAAAAATCGGGTTTCAGTCGGGGTTAACTGAAACTCCGTTTCAGTTTCCATGTGACCCACTTTTGAGAGCTTTAACTTCCTAACTAAACCGAATTAGTCCAAGCTACAATTGACAATATTGTAGTACGACTGTAGCTCTACAAGTTTGCTAATATCACCTACCGCTAACTCATGCTAGATTAGGAGTAATGGGGCATCAAAATGGCGCTGACAGTCGGCCATTGGATGCCGATTCAGTCGAGTCAGAAATCTTCAGTAGCTCGACGTGGCCGACCGATTCAGAAACTGGCCACCGTGTGGCGTGCATGCCATGCCGGCCTCTCCACGTCACACGCGTGTGCTCACTGCTGAAAGCCAGGCTAACACCTCGCTCACTCTCTCTCTCACCATTCCCTTCCTCTGTCTTTCTCCTCCATGCGAGAGCGGTGACTAGAGAAGGCAGCGGCCGCCACCGAGCCACTCACCCAAGCTAGAGCACCATTGTTCGATTTAGCTGAGCCATAGCACCGCTTCGAGCCCCTCCATGTCCTCGACCTCATTGAGCATCCGTTTTCGCCCCAGGTAGAACCCACCGTGAAGGCAGCTCCACCGGGTCACCATTTTCGTCGCCGACCGAGCTCGCATGTGGCCGTGCCACTCAGGTCCTCTACCGCCTCTGCTCTCCCTTGTACCTTGTCCGCTTAGCGATACTGATGCTCGCGGGGTAGGCCTCTAGGGCCGAGCCGCCGTCGACTCACCAGAGCAGGCAAGCCCGCGGTCGTGTGCTGCCATTGCCAACGCCACCCTCCCTAGCCACTGCCCTAGCTCCAATTGGTCGTACCCCTACGTGCGCACAGCTGTGGTCTATGTGAAGCATGAGGTAGCTACTGTAATTTTTGTGGATTTTTCTGTGCAGTTTTACTATATGTTGCTTTAATCACCTAATTAACTAAATAAATTAGAAAATGATAGTAAATAATTTATTTAGAAGTTGGCACTATACTTCCTGATGTTCCTTTGATATGCACAACAAGTTGGTACACTTGGTTTGGTCAAATTTTGCTTTTGCATCATCACTAAATATTTAATTGAGTGAATCTGGCATTTTTTGACAGATTCTAAGAGAATGTTAATTACCCTATGAAAATGATGATTTCATGTCTTGGGGTTTATAACAAAGTTGTTTTGAATTTCATGATCTAGCTGCTATTAAATTTTGGTAGCATTTGGCCATGTAGTTTAGAAACTACAGCTGTTCTAAGTTGGGTTCAGAGTTGAATTGCTCGCTGTCAACACAGGACAGATTCTATGTTTACTTGAATTCAACTCGGTTAACGTAACAATCATGCTTAAATGTTTACAAATGATTTGTAGATAATTTCATAAGCTTTCCAGAATGTCCTCTTGTAAGTCATTTTAATTTGTAGAACTCCTTCTATGAGTGATTTCGTGAACTACTCTATGCATGTGAAACTTGCGACTTTCTATGATGAATGTCTTTACTATTATAAGCATGTTGTGATGCAAATAAACACTTAAGTTGATTAAGATAAGTACTTACTTACTGTTATCCATTCATCATGAGCATCATGTCATTCCTTATGCATCCATGATATTTATCTTGTGCATATGCATGCAATAGGTGTACCGGAAGGAGTAACACTGCTGGAATTCGAGGAGCCAAACGAGGAGCAGCAGCAGCCAACGCCGAAGATTCAGGAGGTGCAGCCTTCAGGAGAAGTACCATACGAGGTTGTTGTTGAGTGCCCGGACCATTGTCCATGCAACTTTGTGAAAGGCAGGCCCCGGAGCATTATAAGCCTCCTAATTTCTGAAATGCAATTAAAGTATTATTGTTATATATTGTTGCATTAAGTTTAGGTGTTGGATGAAAACACTTGCTGCATTGGTTATCCAATCCTTGTCTAGATATTGATACCCTGAATCCTAAGTAGCTCAGGCTCGTGTAGTTGCTTAGCCCTGCTTTAATGCGGTAGAAGTCAGGTGATTTCCTGTCACCTACGAGTTATAGGATTATACATGTGGCACGGTTGGCTATATTTGCTATCGTGGAAAAGAACCTGTCTTAATTTGAATTAAACACCGGGCGGAAGCTTGCTGGTTTGTAGTGACTTCGTGTGTGTCGATTAAGGACCAATTCTTGGAGCATTTCTTTGTCATGTTGAACACATGCCTCTCTCTTAGCTGGCCAGGCCCGAGTGCTTGACCGCAAATCTGAGTAGCTCAACTCAGGCCGGGAGTCAGCAAGTATAAAGTGCGCCTCGGAAGGGAGCCATAGTTGTGACTCCAAGGTCAGTGATTTAAAAGTCCTGATTGTCCTGGCAGAAGGGTAATCCCTAAGAGTGCTGGCACTGACCGAACTCGCGAAGTTGGTTCCTAAGCTGTACCAAAGGTGACCCACAGCTACCCTTGCAAAGTATGTCAGGGTGAGAGTTAGGAATACCCCCTCAGCTGAGTTGTAATTCGATTCGGGTTGCTGTCTCTCACCGGTTAGTGAGAACTTGACGGGCTTATCTCCAAAGTAGATACACTAAATAACATGATGGTTTAGGAATGATGATATGATATTGATGGCCTTATTATACCTGCTATGGTTAATATTGTTTGCTCCTAATAAGTGAGTGCTCTAGTACAGGTGCTAATATAGTTGACAGGTTAATGATGATGAACTTGATGGTAAGATCAATTGGTTACTTATGCTCATAAGCTCTTTTTATGCAATTATGTCAAGCTAGCCCACCTTATAAGCCTTGCATGATCCTTGGTGTCCTTTATTTCTAGTTTTTGACGGGTAAGTCTAGCTGAGTATCTTCTTGTTGGGTACCTAAAACTAGGGGTACCCACAATCAACGATTAAGAAAAACAAAATGCTACCCGCAAACAAGACGAGCCAAAACAAACGGATGAAACACCTCGACTACGTTCTGACTCGTACAAGGCTCGCTCGACGGAACGCCTCAACTATGTTCTGACTCGTACGAGGCACCCTTGACGGGACACCTCGAAAGCGTTCCGACTCGCACGAGGCACGCTCGACAAGACATCTCGACTACCGGGAAATCTCCAACTCGCACGACCCTAGGTCGGATCGCTCGACCCACCTTGTTCACCAACTCTGAGACAAAAGTCAGAGCATTTAATGCAACCAACTACTACCTCCTACCATCATGGCTACAGTAGTAACCAACGTGGAAGCAGTACCGGTGTCAAATCTTACTTTTTACTGCCCATCCCAGGATGGGAGGTAAAAACCTGTCACTATACACACCATACCATGCACTATTTTGCCATCGATCATCCTCGAGGGAGGATACGACAAGGACCATACTCTACAATCTCGGGGATTCAGCCTTATCCACCCGTCCTCGACCTAGCCTCGACCCAGCCTTGACCTATCATCGATCAGCAGGGAGAAAAGGCCGATGTGGCACAGGACTCGGGGTCTTTTCACCGTCTCATCCTCTACGTCACCATGGTGTCTAGGGATGGTCGGCCATTCCTGGGGCACATCGCTACAGCCACCTCCATAGGGATCGACAAAGCTTTACTTCAAAGGCACCCTAGCGTCCCTACCTCCTCTTACCCTATAAAGGGCAGACAGGGGCTCTACAAGGGGGACAAAAAACAAACAACGAGAAATCAGTCTCCATCTCACCAAAGAAGATCAACATCTCAAGCAATCTCCTTTGTAATCTCATTTTTCCTTTGAGACCTAGGCTCGGTTCCCTCTCTCACAGCTTGTAACCCCTACGCAAGCACTTAGGTGCAAAGAAGTACAACACTCTCCCCTCCCCGCTGGACGTAGGGCCTTCTTTTGCCTGAACTAGGATAAACCTCCGTGTATCATCCTTGCATCACCATACAGATTAGGGACACACAGCATTTGATTCGCTCGTTGGCTTATGACCCCCGCGGGACCGAACGTCGACACTTCTTATACTCAGGGTTTATTTCCCACCTATTGCAGATGACCAATTATACTTTGGTTGCTGCTAGTATTGCCTCCTCCCTGCTGGAGACAAGGATTAGATCGTTAGGTGTGATCTCCGCTAGTTATCTTCCCTGAGATGCTTTTAGTTGGACATGACTAAGACCTGGCAATGTATTTGAAACTATGAAGTTATGTACTAAGCTATATTGCTTCCATGAAACAAACTTGGTTTGTAATATTTTATTTTGAACTCCGATGGAAGTAATCCGTATGCCACTTATGAAATGTTGTAACGAATGATGTGTTGTGTTGAATCACTACGATCTTGGTTTGTATGTCGAAAGTTGTTTGAAATCCTTTGAGATTTTCGGACTATCGGGATTATGGGAGCTTAAGTATAGAAATTTGATCACTTCAGTGATTGTTTTTGTACTTACATTCTTATAATTTGGTCGGTTTGGTTACAGCTAGCATCGGAGCAAGGTTCAACACTAAACATGTCATTTGTGTATTTAAAACAAAAGTATTTGTGAAAACTCTAAATTAAATACTAAATGTTGCTAGTGGTCATATCCTTTATGCCCAAATAACGACTCTTAGGTGGCTTATTAAAGTACTAACTTGTGGGTTCTTGCTTGTTTTATGTTTTGTTGTCCATACGGCATGCTATTGTATGGATACCATCCGCTTGGGTGGTAATGTATGGATCAAAATACCTCTACGCTCTGATAACTGGGAGTTGTGAGAGCATGACCGTCCAACCGTCGGTCTAGGGGAGAGTAGTTGTGGTTACTCGCATACTTACATGTTCAATCATGTCTATGCGGGTACTTAATTGTGGGTATATTTGTCGGGTAGCTGTGATACTGGAGTATATACATCGAGGGATGTATGTATGAAAGTATTTAGTTTACTGCTTACTTTGCATGCTTTTTGGGAAATTATTGGGCTGAAATGAAAAATTCTGCAGGTACACTAACAACGTATCGTTGTAGATCGACTAGCTACTGTATACGAGAGAACATATGTATGCCACCGTATATTTTGCTAGCCTTTAAATTTTTCTGGGTTTGTGAGAACGTATGAATCGTGCATACATCATATTCAAGCATACATGGCATTTCTTACATTACTCCCTCCTTTAAAAATTTGTTGGTCCTGACTAATTAAATTTTTGTATCTCTTAAATGATCCTCACCTTAAGTTATACCCTATTCTACAGATGGCCCGCACGAAAAAGCACTGCTCGCAAGTCCACCGGAGGCAAGACTCCTCGGCGCCAGTTAGCTCCTCGTGAGCCCCGTCCTGAGCCTACTGTGGAGGAAAGGCTGAGGGCAGAGTTGGCCCAGGTGACTGCTGAGAGAAATACGGTCCAGCAGCGTTAGGAGCAAGTCACGCATGAAAGGGATCAAGAGATGATGGAGGTATAGAGGTTGACAGTTGCTCACCGCAACTGTGAACGTATGTTGATTCACGTGCTAAATCAGTGGAATGAAGCCTAGAACGAAGAGAATGCTTTGAGGGCTCGACAGGGTGAGCTAGAGCAGCAGTTGGTAGCTGCAGAAGAGTACAACGACCATCTCCATGAGGAAGTCCACCTGCTACACAATCAGCTTCATCCTCTCCTTCCCCCTGAGGATGAAAATGATAATGATGATGAGATGGGCTCTGGTGTCATCATGGCTGAAGATGATGACATGGAGATTAATGGACCTAAGGACGTCCCGCCTGAAGAGGAGGAAGATGAGGAGCTAGAGCCTGCTACTGATGAAGATGGAGGAGAGATCTTTGACACTGACTCCGAGGACAATGCGTAGTTTAGCTTACTACTTAGCTAATGCGCTAGAGCTAGTCTTTTGTGACCCTCATGCATGGACGAGTGGTTTGTAGTAAGTGGATCTTTGGGATGTAACATCAAACCCTATGTTATATTTGATGTAAGGTTGGAACCTCGATGACGTAACCTATCAGACGTGTTATGCTCCACGTATGTGAGCCTTTAATAAATTCCGTCTTTGTTGTCGGTAAACATCGTTGACTGTTAAGTACATCACATTAATGTGTCGATTGATTTGCTTGATGGGTTGTGTGATTGTGATGAATTATTGTGCCTCTATTTATTGTATGAATTCATTCTCTCTAATGAAATCAGTTTGGCATAATTATCCAATTCATCTACAAATTTTCCACATCGTTAGTGCTCATTGGCTATGCATTTTGCAGATGGCTTACAATCTTCGCCGTGGTCGTAGCCTTGGGGATGAGGAACAACCACCACCTCCTCTGCCACCGTCCACCCTAGCTAAGCTGATGCAGACAGTTGTCGAGAGTCAGCGCATGCTAGCTGAGACAATGCGCCAGCTGGTTAACCGTGATGATCGCAACGTACGCCAGGGACCCGAGCCAAACCAGTATAGCAGCTTTAAGGACTTCATGGACATAAAGCCTCCTATCTTTAGAGACACAGAAGAACCTTTATAGTTGATGAATGGTTGAGTACGATAGAGCAAAGGTTTCAATTAGTGGAGACTATTCATGTTGATCGAAATGACTAATTTGCCCTCTAGGTGAGGTTTGACCTTAAGGTGACCTATAGAGTGCCCTAGTTTGACTGTTTGAAAAGTCTAACCTAGAAATCTTGCATGGTTGTACACCCTTTACCAAAGTTGTAGCAAATTTATTAAGGAACCAAAGTCTCAATATGGAAATCTCATGAAAATGGCTAAAAGATGCTTAAACAGGGCCCACAAGTAAGTAGAAGTGTTGTTTGACACTTAGCAAATTTTGGCTAAGTCTTAACTGGATAACAGTTTGAAGTGCCCTACTTTGGGACCTTATAACTTGCAAACTAGACCTAACCAACCCTAACTCATATTGACATATTTGTAGTGCTCACATAGCTCTATGATTTTGTCAATAGCACCATCACCTAGTTCTCAATGGTTAATGAGGTATAGGGCGTCAAAAATCGGGTTTCAGTCGGGGTTAACTGAAACTCCATTTCAGTTTCCATGTGACCCACTTTGGAGAGCTTTAACTTCCTAACTAAGCCGAATTAGTCCAAGCTACAATTGACAATATTGTAGTACGACTGTAGCTCTACAAGTTTGCTAATATCACCTACCGCTAACTCAAGCTAGATTAGGAGTAATGGGGCATCAAAATGGCACTGACAGTCGGCCATTGGATGCCGATTCAGTCGAGTCAGAAATCTTCAGTAGCTCGACGTGGCCGACCGATTCAGAAACCGGCCACCGTGTGGCGTGCATGCCATGCCGGCCTCTCCACGTACATGTGTGTGCTCACTGTTGAAAGCCAGGCTGACACCTTGCTCACTCTCTCTCTCACCATTCCCTTCCTCTGTCTTTCTCCTCCACGCGAGAGCGGTGACCGGAGAAGGAAGCGGCTACCACCGAGCCACTCACCTAACCAGAGCACCATTGTTCGATTTAGCTGAGCCACAGCACCGCCTCAAACCCCTCCACGTCCTTGACCTCATCGAGCATCCATTTTCACCCCAGGTAGAGCTCACCGTGAAGGCGGCTCCACCGGGTCGCCATTTTCATCGCCGACCGAGCTCGCATGTGGCCATGCCACTCGAGTCCTCTACCGCCTCCTCTCTCCCTTGTACCTTGTCCGTTTAGTGATACTGATGCTCGTGGGGTAAGGCCACTAGGGCCGAGCCACCGTCGACTCGCCGGAGCCGGCAAGCCCGCGATCGTGTGCCGCAATTGCCAACGCCACCCTCCCTAGCCACTGCCCTAGCTCCAATTGGCCGTACCCCTATGTGCGCACAGCTGTGGTCGACCCGCCGGTACCCATGGCCTCACCGGAGTCACCACAAGCGCCGAGCTACCGCCATCGCCTTTCTCCCCTGTCCTTTCCTCTCTGACCCATGGGGTCACGCCGCTAGCGGCCGCGCGCAGGCGGGAGAGCCAAGCAGGCCACGCTGTTCGACTGGGCCACGCGGGCGTGTCGCACGCATTACCAGGCCGAGGAGATTTGCCGGGCCGGCCCAATGCCGAGTGATGAGGACATCCTCCACTATTACCCGCTAGCAAAGACGCAACAAAAAAAAGGCCAAGTGGCCTAGTTGTAGTCGGGCGGCGACCGTGTGAGCCTCTAAATAATCCCACCATACTTAGCTTGGGAGGAGGAAGCCACCTTAAAAGAGAGAGCCACCCTTCCCCCTATCAGACTAGTCTTTTAGGGACATTGGGCCTTTCCCCGAGTGGGTGTGCATAAGAACTGTTGGGGTCCGGGCAACCTTAATTTATTGGGCCTCGGCCAACCCCACCTGGGCCGGATGTATCATTTGGTATCAGAGCTGGGCCCTTGTTTAAGGCGGTGGGAATGATAAGGACATCCTCCACTATTACCCGCTGGCAAAGACGCAACAAAAAAAGGCCAAGTGGCCTAGTTGTAGTCGGGCAGCGACCGTGTGAGCCTCTAAATAATCCCACCTTACTTAGCTTGGGAGGAGAAAGCCACCTTAAAAGAGAGAGCCACCCTTCCTCTATCAGACTAGTCTTTTAGGGACATTGGGTCTTTCCCCGAGTGGGTGTACATAAGAACTGTTGGGGTCCGGGCAACCTTAATTTATTGGGCCTCAGCCAACCCCACCTGGGCCGGATGTTTCACCGAGTTGGGTTAGGGTTCCGGTTTTGTTTTTCTTTTATTCTTTTTCATAGATTTGTGTATAGATTCAAAAATGCATATCTCTTGACTGCTAGATCCAAATGATGTGGTTACAATTTTGTTGAGTTCCTAGTAATGTGTAGTTTATATTAAAAATATAATATGGGCCTTGTTCTGTGATGAAAAATAGGGTTACTAATTATCTCTTTTAATCATGTGGGAAATTAGGGTAATTATATCTTTTTATGAGTAGCTACAAATTGCATGCTATTTTTATGGTGTACTGTTCATATCATGAGTAGCTTGTAGTTAAATTTTCATACAATTTGGACATTGTATGTAGGAGTTATGTATTTCTCTTGTTTGCTTGGATGGATCTTGGGAGAATTTTCATAATTTTTCTATAGATCCAGTAAAGGTAAAATTTGGTGAGAGTTGTTCTTATGCTAGAAGGATACTAGGAAAAATATGAAATCTGTTGTTTGATACTTTTCAATAGGGTTTCCTATTTATGCTAGAAATAGACATGTTATCTGTTATTTTTTATACAGCAAGTTCTGCTTGTCCAATTGCTTGGAAATTTTTATGGTGGTCTATGTGAAGCAAGAGGTAGCTACTGTAATTTTTGTGGATTTTTCTGTGCAGTTTTACTATATGTTGCTTTAATCACCTAATTAACTAAATAAATTAGAAAAGGATAGTAAACAATTTATTTAGAAGTTGGCACTATACTTCCTGATGTTCCTTTGATATACACAACAAGTTGGTACACTCGGTTTGATCCAATTATGCTTTTGCATCATCACTAAATATTTAATTTAGTGAATCTGCCATTTTTGGACAGATTCTAAGAGAATGTTAATTACCCTATGAAAATGATGATTTCATGTCTTGGGGTTTATAACAAAGTTGTTTTTAATTTCATGATCTAGCTGCTATTAAATTTTGGTAGCATTTGGCCATGTAGTTTAGAAACTACAGCTGTTCTAAGTTGGGTTCAGAGTTGAATTGCTCGCTGTCAACACAGGACAGATTCTATGTTTACTTGAATTCAACTCGGTTAACGTAACAATCATGCTTTAATGTTTATAAATGATTTGTAGATAATTTCATAAGCTTTCTAGAATGTCCTCTTGTAAGTCATTTTAATTTGTAGAACTCCTGCTATGAGTGATTTCGTGAACTACTCTATGCATGTGAAACTTGCGACTTTCTATGAGGAATGTCTTTACTATTATAAGCATGTTGTGATGCAAATAAACACTTAAGTTGATTAAGATAAGTACTTACTGTTATCCATTCATCATGAGCATCATGTCATTCCTTATGCGTCCATGATATTTATCTTGTGCATATGCATGCAATAGGTGTACCAGAAGGAGTAACACTGCTAGAATTCGAGGAGCCGAACGAGGAGCAGCAGCAGCCAACGCAGGAGATTCAAGAGGTGCAGCCTTCAGGAGAAGTACCATACGAGGTCATCGTTGAGTGCCCGGACCATTGTCCATGCAACTTTGTGAAAGGCAAGCGCTGGAGCATTATAAGCCTCCTAATTTTTGAAATGCAATTAAAGTATTATTGTTATATATTGTTGCATTAAGTTTAGGTATTGAATGAAAACACTTGTTGCATTGGTTATCCAATCCTTGTCCAGATATTGATACCCTGAATCCTAAGTAGTTCAGGCTCGTGTAGTTGCTTAGCCCTGCTTTAATGCGGTAGAAGTCAGGTGATTTCCTGTCACCTGCGAGTTATAGGATTATACATGTGGCACAGTTGGCTATATTTGCTATCGTGGAAAAGAACTTGTCTTAGTTTGAATTAAAGACCGGGCGAAGGCTTGCCAGTTTGTAGTGACTCTGTATGTGTCGATTAAGGATCAATTCTTGGAGCCTTTCTTTGTCATGTTGAACACATGCCTCTCTCTTAGCTGGCCAGGCCTGAGTGCTTGACCGCAAATCCGAGTAGCTCAACTCAGGCTAGGAGTCAGCAAGTATAAAGTGTGCCTCATAAGGGAGCCGTAGGCGTGACTCTAAGGGCAGGTAATTTAAAAGTCTTGATCGTCCTAGCAGAAGGGTAATCCCTGAGAGTGCTGGCACTGACCAAACCCGCGAAGTTGGTTCCTGAGTTGTACCAAAGGTGACCCACGGCTACCCTTGCAAAGTATGTCAGGGTGAGAGTTAGGAATACTCCCTCAGCTGAGTTGTAATTCGATTCGGGTCGCCGTCTCTCACCGGTTAGTGAGAACTTGACGGGCTTATCTCCAAAGTAGATACACTAAATAACATGATGGTTCAGGAATGATGATATGATATTGATGGCCTTATTATACCTGCTATGGTTAATATTGTTTGCTCCTAATAAGTGAGTGCTCTAGTACAGGTGCTAATATAGTTGACAGGATAATGATGATGAACTTGATGCTAAGATCAATTGGTTACTTATGCTCATAAGCTCTTTTATGCAATTGTGTCAACTTAGCCCACCTTATAAGCCTTGCATGATCCTTGGTGTCCTTTATTTTTTGTTTTTGATGGGTAAGTCTAGTTGAGTACCTTCTCGTACTCAGGGTTTATTTCCCACCTATTGCATATGACTAGTTCTACTTTGGTTGTTGCAAGTATTGCTTCCTCCCTGTTGGAGACGAGGATTAGATCATTGGGCGCGATCTCCGCTAGTTATCTTCCTTGAGATGCTCTTGGTTGGACATGACTAAGACCTGGCAATGTATTTGAAACTATGAAGTTATGTACTAAACTATGTTGCTTCCGTGAAATGAACTTGGTTTGTAATATTTTATTTGAACTTCAATGGATGTAATCTGTATGCCACTTGTGAAATGTTGTAACGAATGATGTGTTGTGTTGAATCACTACGATCTTGGTTTGTATGTCAAAAGTTGTTTGAAATCCTTCGAGATTTCTGGACTACCGGGATTATGGGAGCTTAAGTATAGGAATTTGATCACTTCGGTGATTGTTTTTGTACTTACGTTCTTATAATTAGGTCGGTTCGGTTACGGCCGGCATCAGAGCAAGGTTCAACACTAAACATGTCATTTGTGTATTTAAAACAAATGTATTTGTGAAAACTCTAAATTAAGTACTAAGTGTTGTTAGTGGTCATATCCTTTATGCCCAAATAAGGACTCTTAGGTGGCTTATTAAAGTACTAACTTGGGGGTTCTTGCTTGTTTTCTATTTCGTTGTCCATACGGTGTGCTATTGTATGGATGCCATCCGCTTGGGTGGTAATGTATGGATCAAAATACCTCTACGCTCTGGTAAGTGAGAGTTGTGAGAGCTTGACCGTCCAACTGTCGGTCTGGGGGAGAGTAGTTGTGGTTACTCGCATACTTACATGTTCAATCATGTCTATGCGGGTACTTAATTGTGGGTATATTTGTCGGGTAGCTGTGATACTGGAGTATATACATTAGGGGATGTATGTATGAAAGTATTTAGTTTACTGCTTAGTTTGCATGCTTTTTGGGAAATTATTGGGCTGAAATGAAAAATTTTGTAGGCACACTAACAATGTATCATTGTAGATCGACTAGCTACCGTATACAAGAGAACGTATGTATGCCACCATATATTTCGCTAGCCTTTCAATTTTTCTAGGTTTGTGAGAACGTACGGATCGTGCATGCATCATATTCAAGCATACATGACATTTCTTGCATTACTCCCTCCTTTAAAAATTTGTTGGTCCTGACTAATTAAATTTTTGTATCTCTTAAATGATCCTCACCTTAAGTTATACCATGTTCTACAGATGGCCTGCATGAAAAGCACTGCTCGCAAGTCCACCGGAGGCAGGGCTCCTCGACACTAGTTAGCTCCTCGTGAGCCCTGTCCTAAGCCTACCGTGGAGGAAAGGCTGAGGGCAGAGTTGGCCTAGGTGACTGCTGAGAGAAATACGGTCCAGCAGCGTTAGGAGCAAGTCACGCATGGAAGGGATCTGGAGATGCTGGAGGTACAGAGGTTGAAAGTTGCTCACCGCAACTATGAACGTATGTTGATTCATGTGCTGAATCAGCGGAATGAAGCCTAGAATGAAGAGAATGCTTTGAGGGCTCGACAGGGTGAGCTGGAGTAGCAGTTGGCAGCTGCAGAAGAGTACAATGACCATCTCCATGCGGAAGTCCACCTACTACACAATCAGCTTCATCCTTTCCTTCCCCTGTGGATGAAAATGATAAGGATGATGAGATGGGCTCTGGTGTCATCATGGCAGAAGATGATGACATGGAGATTAATGGACCTGAGGATGTCCTGCCTGAAGAGGAGGAAGATGAGGAGCTAGAGCCTGCTAGTGATGAAGATGGAGGAGAGACATTGACTCCGAGGACGATGCGTAGTTTAGCTTACTACTTAGCTAATGTGCTAGAGCTAGTCTTTTGTGATCGTCATGCATGGACGAGTGGTTTGTAGTAAGTGGATCTTTGGGATGTAACATTGAACGCTATGTTATCTTTGATGTAAGGTTGGAACCTCGATGGTACTACTAGGTGACGTGGGTCAGGTGGAATCTCGTTTCGGAACGTTTGGAGACAGTGTTTGTGTCAGTGCAAGATAGGTGCATGGTTTGTGCCAAATATATCATTGGCTCAGAAATCATTTTGCACGCACTCAGTGGTAGTCCTTGGTGACGAGGCTCAAGTGGCAGCTCAATTCAGTCCATTTGGAGATAGTGGTAATCTTCACGCAAGATAGGTGACATGGGTCATGTGTAATCTCGTTTCGGTCCGTCTAGAGACAGTGTTAGTGTCAATGCAAGATAGGTGCACGGTTTTTGCGCCAAACATCTCAAAGGCTCAGAAATTATTTTGGACACAATTGATGGTGCTCCTAGGTGACGAGGCTCAAGTGTAAGCTCGATTCAGTCCATTTGGAGATAGTGGTAACCTTGACGCAAGATAGGTGCACGGTTTGTGCGAAACATACGATTGGCTCAGAAATCGTTTTGGACACACCCGATGGGACTCCTAGGTGACGAGGCTCAAGTGGAAGCTCGGTTCAGCCCGTTTGGAGATAGTGGTAATCTTTGATGCAAGATAGGTCCACGGTTTGCACCGAGCATACTATAGGCTTGAAAATCATTTTGGACGCACTGGATGGTACCACTAGGTGATGTGGGTCAGGTGGAATCTCGTTTCGGAACGTTTGGAGACAGTGATTGTGTTGGTGCAAGATTGGTGCATGGTTTGCGCCAAACATATCATTGGCAGAGAAATCATTTTGCATGCACTTAGTGGTACTCCTTGGTGACGAGGCTCAAGTGGTAGTTCAATTCAGTCTGTTTGGAGATAGTGGCAATCTTCATGCAAGATAGGTGCATGGTTTGCACCAACCATACTATAGGTTCAGAAATTGTTTTGGATACACCCGGTGGTACTCCTAGTGATGAGGACATCATTGGCTCAAAGATGACCATGCCAACCACTTCTATACCAAAGGTGCAACCATTCTATATGAGGCTTATCATTGATGCATTTGATGAATTGATGCTGCACCATGATGTGTGTTCATTCTCATTTTTCAGAATTACTTACATGGATCAAGGGAAGGTTTGATTGCATATGGAAAACATGGAAGGTTAATGAAGTTGATTGGGGACCAAATCCAAGTATTCCTAACGTTCTCTGCTAGGCCACCACGTCACTTTGGTTCCAAAGGACAGAAACAGTCCCAGTCCAACACGTTTTGGAAGTTGAATTCGGACTGCAAAATAGTCCCAAATTGCGACGGTCACCACGACTTCATACGGACTCCGATTGGGACGTTCTAGCACTTTTTGGAAAGCTTATCAAGTCTATTTTCCAACGGATCTAGACTCGTGGCTATATCTTATCTGATGCTTCCGCAATCGTCATTTCAACACCGAGACCTTTTCTGCCTTTGGTGCTGCGTCATCCTATTTTGGGCCGATGGTCCATGTATTAATTTGGGTCCATTAAGGACGTGTCCTAGGGTTGGAGAACGACCCCAACACCCCCCTGGTCATTTCCCTAGGTATTAATAAGGATTAGAGCCGCCACAAACAGATTGGGTTTTGTTTTGTTGAAAGTTTAGCCATTGCTACTTCCTTGTAGACGCGTGTGTTGACTAGACCATCCGTTCTACTTGATTCAGAACCCCAACTTTGTGAGTTCAGATTGGTTTTTCATCTCCATATTTGCAATTGAGTTGTTTGTTCTACTTGTTCTTGCTTGTTCCTCGATTGCTTGCAGGAATTACCCTAGTGGTTTGGTTGATCGTGCTCCACAAGATCACGACGACTGTTGGAGGTGGTGTATCGGTTGCTAAGGCGTGGCTTAGAAGGCTGTAGTCAGGCCGTGAACATCATCTCCATCCCCAAATCGAGTTATCCACCTTCTCTCATCGAAAGATCAGGATTCACCCTAGCAGGTTCATATTAGTTGGTATCAAAGCAAGGTTGATCGGTGAAAGACTTCTAGTTCTTTGCTGTTTTTTTAATCTCCTATAGTCTAGAAAAATCCAAAACAAAATTAGTAGATTAGTTCTCCATAATCCCAAAAACCCTTTGAGCTTAATACTATTACTGCTTAGTTAGGGCTTATTGAATTAACGGTTGCATCGTCATGTCAAGTTGCTGGTCTTAGCATCTAGTCGTTTAGAGTTTCGAGTTCTAGTCACGTTTCTGTCACCATCGCAGATTTGAGTTTATTTGTTTCTCTCAACGAATCCGAGTGGATTTCCAAATTCCTTTGTTTTGTTTACCACCATTATCCTAGCCACGCCCTTGGAGGTTTCATCCACGTCCATATTTCCATCTACAAAAAGGAAATCCAACAAGATCAAGATAGAATTCGATTCGGAGTCCTGTTTTATCCTGAAAAGAAAAGCACCATATTTCCTTTGTCAGGAGTCTGAATAGGGAGTTTAAATACAATCTGGAAACCTTTACTTGTCCTCTTTCCAACTGATCAGAGCTTGGTCCCAAATTCAATCTGAGCGCTTCGCAATTGCCCTAGAGATTTGTGTGTCTGCTGGTTTTGCAAAACAGCCATTGCTACTGAATCACCCTTCCCAAGGAAACATTTAATTGTTGTAAGTAGCTTGTTAATTCTTGTTGCAAAATTTCAGTTTTGTGCTAGTTGAAAAAAAAATAGAAAAAAAGACAGAAGAAAGAAAGAAAAGAAAGATAGAAAGAAAGAAAGAAAGAAAGAAAGAAAGAAAGAAAAGAAAGAGAAAGAAGAAGAGAAGGGTTTTTCTTTTGTTGTTATTCCTGTCCTTGTGATCCTTCTTTGCTGCAGCTCAGTGACTTCGTTTGTGTCTAGGCTCGTGTCTCTAGCATGTACTAGCCTAGGACCAGCACAATAACGTCGTTGAGCGTTTGTTCAATTTGCTTGCAACTAACGTGGTTCTAGTACTTCCTTGCTTTAGCCCACCTACAGCTCCACATATTCGACTATAGCTTGACAAATTGTTTTGTTGCTACGGCACCGATACGCTTCACTCCACGGTTGTAGACTTGTTGGTTGCCATCACCTCCTGTTTGTCTTGGTAAGAACTTGTAAGGGCTTGTTTTAACAAGTTGAGTTTCAGAGAGTTACAACCGACACATCCTAGTAGTTGATAGGAGGATACATATTATTTTTGTGTTTCTTGTTTTCTACTAATCATGGCAGGTGATATGGATATTTTTGAGCTGTTGAAACTAGACCCTCATATTCAGGATGTCATTCAACACTTGCCGTTATATGATGGTAAGTTTGATCCTCAAGCTTACATTGATTGGGAGTTAAAAGTAGACAATGAATTTGAAGAGCATGACCTGTCCGAGAAACAAAAGATTTGTATTGCCTCTAATATTTTGATTGAAAATGCTTTGCTAGAATGGAAACACATTTGTAGGCACAACAAAGTTCCAGAATCTTGGAAAGACTTCAATATTCTTTTTAGAGATGAATTCGTTCCTGCATATTATGTTGATTATTTGCTTGCAAAACTAGACAACTTGAACTAGGGTAGTAAGACTGTGAAACAATACTACCATAATTTTAAGATTTGTATCATGTTTGGTGGATTGGATGAATGCATGGAAGATGTTATGAGTAGATTCATGAGAGGGCTCAATTCTGAAATTCGAACCTTGTTAATTAGCAAATCATATTACCATATTGGTCAATTGTTTTGTCTGGCTCTCAATGCTGAAAAAGAGATTCTATTATCTGTGAATACTTGCCAGAATGATGTGACCCATAATGTCCAAAATTTGTCCACTCTGCATGCTAATGAAGAGCAACAAATAGTGGAACCCACTACTGATTTTCCTTTGTCACAAAATGAATTACTCGCTGTTCCTTGTGATAAAGAGGAGTTGTGTGCTGATGATTCTTTTACTCCTATGCCACAAGTAGCGAATAAGTGTGATACTTTTGGTTTGGAACCATATAAATGTGCTGAAGATAAGCTTTTTCATCCTATTACATGTGCACAAGATGAGCTAAATTTACTGTCCTCTTTAAATATTTTGGGTTATATTGAATTTGATATTCTGTGTAATCTAAATTGTCTAAAAGAGAAACTTAAATTTGATTCTAGTTTGCCGAGTTTTAATCATTGTTCGCTTCATGCAATTGGCAAATATGATAGCAGAGGAGAATATTTGGTGCATAAAGTTTATATTTGTTCTAATCTGAAATATCCTTTTGGGCCACAATACCATGATCAAATTGAGGGCTGCACTAACACTAATGATGTCTTGCAAAGTTTTTCTAGTTTTCCCCATATGCAATAGGATAAATATCAAGAAGGGGAGCACGATTCACTTTTACCTACAACACATACTCCAACAAAGATCAAACCGAGGACGGTTTGCTGTCAAGAAGGGGAGAATGAAGAGGACATCATTGGCTCAAAGATGACCATGCCAACCACTTCTATACCAAAGGTGCAACCATTCTATATGAGGCTTATCATTGATGCATTTGATGAATTGATGTTGCACCATGATGTGTGTTCATTCTCATTTTCAGAATTACTTACATGGATCAAGGGAAGGTTTGATTGCATATGGAAAACATGGAAGGTTAATGAAGTTGATTGGGGACCAAATCCAAGTATTCCTAACGTCCTCCGATTGATGCTGCACCATGATGTGTGTTTATTCTCATTTTCAGAATTACTTACATGGATCAAGGGAAGATTTGATTGCATATGGAAAACATGGAAGGTTAATGAAGTTGATTGGGGACCAAATCCAAGTATTCCTAACGTCCTCCGCTAGGCCACCACGTCACTTTGGTTCCAAATGACAGAAACAGTTCAAGTCCAACACGTTTTGGAAGTTGAATTCGGACTGCAAAATAGTCCCAAATTGCGACGGTCACCACGACTTCATACGGACTCCGATTGGGACGTTCTAGCACTTTTTGGAAAGCTTATCAAGTCTATTTTCCAACGGATCTAGACTCGTGGCTATATCTTATCTGATGCTTCCGCAATCGTCATTTCAACACCGAGACCTTTTCTGTCTTTGGTGCTGCGTCACCCTATTTTGGGCCGATGGTCCATGTATCAATTTGGGTCCATTAAGGATGTGTCCTAGGGTTGGAGAACGACCCCAACACCCCCCTGGGCGTTTTCCTAGGTATTAATAAGGATTAGAGCCGCCACAAACAGATTGGGTTTTATTTTGTTGAAAGTTTAGCCATTGCTAATTCCTTGTAGACGCGTGTGTTGACTAGACCATCCGTTCTACTTGATTCAGAACCCCAACTTTGTGAGTTCAGATTGGTTTTTCATCTCCATATTTGCAATTGAGTTGCTTGTTCTACTTGTTCTTGCTTGTTCCTCGATTGCTTGCAGGAATTACCCTAGTGGTTTGGTTGATCGTGCTCCACAAGATCACGACGACTGTTGGAGGTGGTGTATCGGTTGCTAAGGCGCGGCTTAGAAGGCTGTAGTTGGGCCGTGAATGTCATCTCCATTCCCAAATCGAGTTATCCACCTTCTCTCATCGAAAGATCAAGATTCACCCTAGCAGGTTCATATCACCTAGGTGATGAGGCTCAAGTGGAAGCTGGATTCAATCCATTTGGAGAAAGTGGTAATCTTGATGCAAGATAGGTGCACGGTTTGCGCCAAACATCTTGTAGGCTCAGAAATCATCTTGGACACACCCGATGGTACTCCTAGGTGACGAGGCTCAAGTGAAAGCTCGGTTCAGTCCATTTGGAGATAGTGGTAATCTTGACGTAAGATTGGTGCACGGTTTGCACCGATCGTACTAGAGGCTCAAAAATTTAGACGCACCGGATGGAACTACTAGGTGACATGGGTCATATGGAATCTCGTTTTGGCCTATTTGGAGATAGTGTTAGTGTCCGTTCAAGATAGCTGCACGGTTTGCGCCAAACATACCATTGGCCCCAAAATCGTTTTGGACGCACCCGATGGTACTCCTTGGTGACATGACTCAACTGCAAGCTCAGTTCAGTCCGTTTGGAGATAGTGGTAATCTTGATGCAAGATAGGTGCACGGTTTGCGCTAGACATACCATTGGCTCAAATATCATTTTGGACACACCCGGTGGTATTCCTGGGTGATGAGGCTCAAGTGGAAGCTCCATTCAGTCCATTTATAGATAGTGGTAATCTTGAAGCAAGATAGGTGCACGGTTTGTGCCAAACATACCATTGCTTAGAAATCGTTTTGGACACACCCGGTGGTATTCCTAGGTGACGAGGCTCAAGTGGAAGCTTGATTCAGTTCGTTTGGAGATAGTGCTAATCTTGATTCAAGATAGGTGCACGGTTTGCGCCGAACATACCACAAGCTCGGTTCAGTCCATTTGGAGATAGTGGTAATCTTGACGTAAGATTGGTGCACGGTTTGCACCGATCGTACTAGAGGCTCAAAAGTTAGACGCACCGGATGGAACTACTAGGTGACATGGGTCATGTGGAATCTCGTTTTGGCCTATTTGGAGACAGTGTTAGTGTCCGTGCAAGATAGCTGCATGGTTTGCGCCAAACATACCATTGGCCCCAAAATCGTTTTGGACGCACCCGATGGTACTCCTTGGTGACATGACTCAACTGCAAGCTCAGTTCAGTCCGTTTGGAGATAGTGGTAATCTTGATGCAAGATAGGTGCACGGTTTGCGCCAGACATACCATTGGCTCAAATATCATTTTGGACACACCCGGTGGTATTCCTAGGTGACGAGGCTCAAGTGGAAGCTCCATTCAGTCCATTTATAGATAGTGGTAATCTTGAAGCAAGATAGGTGCACGGTTTGTGCCAAACATACCATTGGCTTAGAAATCGTTTTGGACACACCCGGTGGTATTCCTAGGTGACGAGGCTCAAGTGGAAGCTTGATTCAGTTCGTTTGGAGATAGTGCTAATCTTGATTCAAGATAGGTGCACGGTTTGCGCCGAACATACCACAGGCTTAGAAATCATTTTTGACGCACCTGATGGAACTTTTAGGTGACGTCGGTCATGTAGAATCTTATTTCGGTCCGTCTGGAGACAGTGTAAGTGTCATTGCAATATAGGTGCACGGTTTGCGCCAAGCATCTCATAGGCACAAAAAACATTTTGGACAGACCATATGGTACTCCTAGGTGATGAGGCTCAAGTGGAAGCTCGGATCAGTCTATTTGGAGATAGTGATAATCTTGACGCAAGATAGGTGAACAGTTTGCACCGAGCGTACTAGAGGCTTGAATATCATTTTGGACGCACCCGATGGTACTCCTTGGTGACATGACTCAACTGCAAGCTCAGTTCAGTCCGTTTGGAGATAGTGGTAATCTTGATGCAAGATAGGTGCACGGTTTGCGCTAGACATACCATTGGCTCAAATATCATTTTGGACACACCCGGTGGTATTCCTGGGTGACGAGGCTCAAGTGGAAGCTCCATTCAGTCCATTTATAGATAGTGGTAATCTTGAAGCAAGATAGGTGCACGGTTTGTGCCAAACACACCATTGCTTAGAAATCGTTTTGGACACACCCGGTGGTATTCCTAGGTGACGAGGCTCAAGTGGAAGCTTGATTCAGTTCGTTTGGAGATAGTGCTAATCTTGATTCAAGATAGGTGCACGGTTTGCGCCGAACATACCACAAGCTCGGTTCAGTCCATTTGGAGATAGTGGTAATCTTGACGTAAGATTGGTGCACGGTTTGCACCGATCGTACTAGAGGCTCAAAAGTTAGACGCACCGGATGGAACTACTAGGTGACATGGGTCATATGGAATCTCGTTTTGGCCTATTTGGAGACAGTGTTAGTGTCCGTGCAAGATAGCTGCATGGTTTGCGCCAAACATACCATTGGCCCCAAAATCGTTTTGGACGCACCCGATGGTACTCCTTGGTGACATGACTCAACTGCAAGCTCAGTTCAGTCCGTTTGGAGATAGTGGTAATCTTGATGTAAGATAGGTGCACGGTTTGCGCCAGACATACCATTGGCTCAAATATCATTTTGGACACACCCGGTGGTATTCCTAGGTGACGAGGCTCAAGTGGAAGCTCCATTCAGTCCATTTATAGATAGTGGTAATCTTGAAGCAAGATAGGTGCACGGTTTGTGCCAAACATACCATTGGCTTAGAAATCGTTTTGGACACACCCGGTGGTATTCCTAGGTGACGAGGCTCAAGTGGAAGCTTGATTCAGTTCGTTTGGAGATAGTGCTAATCTTGATTCAAGATAGGTGCACGGTTTGCGCCGAACATACCACAGGCTTAGAAATCATTTTTGACGCACCTGATGGAACTTTTAGGTGACGTCGGTCATGTAGAATCTTATTTCGGCCCGTCTGGAGACAGTGTAAGTGTCATTGCAATATAGGTGCACGGTTTGCGCCAAGCATCTCATAGGCACAAAAAACATTTTGGACAGACCATATGGTACTCCTAGGTGATGAGGCTCAAGTGGAAGCTCGGATCAGTCTATTTGGAGATAGTGATAATCTTGACGCAAGATAGGTGAACAGTTTGCACCGAGCGTACTAGAGGCTTGAATATCATTTTGGACGCACTGGATGGAACTACTAGGTGATATGGGTCATGTGGAATCTTATTTTGGTCCATTTGGAGATAGTGTTAGTGTCAGTGCAAGATAGGTGCACAGTTTGCGCCAAACATACTATTGACTCAGAAATCGTTTTGGACGCACCCGGTTGTACTCATTGGTGGCGAGAGTCAAGTGCAAGCTCGGTTCAATCCGATTGGAGAAGTGGTAATCTTGACGCAAGATAGGTGCACAGTTTGCGCCAAATATACTAAAGGCTCATAAATTGTTTTGGACACAACCGGTGGTACTCCTAGATGACGAGGCTCATGTGGAAGCTCGATTTAGTCCATTTGGAGATAGTGGTAATCTTGACGCAAGATAGGTGCACAGTTTGCGCCAAACATACTATAGGCTCAGAAATCATTTTGGATGCACCCAGTGGTACACCTAGGTGATGAGGCTCAAGAGCAAGCTCGATTCAATCCGTTTTGAGATACTGTAATCTTGACGCAAGATAGGTGCACGGTTTGCGCCAAACACACCATTGGCTCATAACTCATTTTGGACACACCTGGTGGTATTCCTAAGTGACGAGGCTTGAGTGCAAGCTCGATTTAGTTCGTTTGGAGATTATGCTAATCTTGACGCAAGATTGGTGCACTATTTGCCCCGAGCGTACTAGAGCCAGTGTTTGGAGACAGTGTTAGTGTCAGTGCAAGTTAGGTGCACCGTTGGCGCCAAACATTCCATTGGCTTAGAAACCATTTTGGACACACTCCGTGGTACTCCTAGGTGACGAGGCTCAAGTGGAAGCTCGATTCAGTCCGTTTGGAGATAGTGGTAATCTTGACGCAAGATAGGTGCATGGTTTGCGCCAAACATACCATTGGCTCAGAAATCATTTTGGACACACCCGGTGGTATTACTAAGTGACGAGGCTCCAGTGCATGCTCGATTCAGTTCATTTGGAGATTGTGCTAAGATTGTCGCAAGATAGGTGCATGGTTCGCACCGAAGGTACCACAATCTCAGAAATCATTTTTGACGTACCCGATGGAACTCCGAGGTGACATGGGTCATGTGGAATCTTGTTTCGGTCTGTCTAGAGACAGTGTAAGTGTTGGTGCAAGATAGGCGGACAGTTTGCGCCAAACATCTCATAGGCTCAGAATTTGTTTTGGACACACCCGATGGTACTCCTAGTTGACGAGGATCAAGTGGAAGCTCAGCTCAGTTCGTTTGGAGATAGTTCTAATCTTGAAGAAAGATAGGTGCATGGTTTGCGCTGAACGTACCATAGGCTCAGAAAATCGTTTTTAGCGCACCCTATGGAACTTCTAGGTGACGTGGGTCATGTGTAATCTCGTTTCGGTCCGTCTGGAGACAGTGTAAGTGTCGATGCAAGATAGGTGCACGGTTTGTGCCAAATATCTCATAGACTCAGAAATCATTTTGGACACAACCAATGATACACTTAGGTGACAAAGCTCAAGTGGAACCTCGATTCAATCCATTTGGAGATAGTGCTAATCTTGACGCAAGATAGGTGCATGGTTTGCAGTGAACATACCACAGGCTCAGAAATCATTTTTGACGCACCCGATGGAACTCCTAGGTGACGTGGGTCATGTAGAATCTCATTTCGGTCCGTCTAGAGACAGTGTAAGTGTCATTGCAAGATAGGTGCACGGTTTGTGCCAAACATCTCATAGGCTCAAAATTCGTTTTGGACACACCCGATAGTACTCCTAGGTGACGAGGCTCAAGTGGAAGCTCAGATCAGTCTATTTGGAGATAGTGGTAATTTTGACGCAAGATCGGTGCACGATTTGCACTGAGCGTACTAGAGGCTCGAATATCGATTTGGACACACCGGATGGAACTACTAGGTGATGTGGGTCATGTAGAATCTTGTTTTGGTCCATTTGGAGATAGTATTAGTGTCAGTGCTAGATAGGTGCATGGTTTGCGCCAAACATTCCATTGGCTCAAAAATCATTTTGGACACACCCGGTGGTACTCCTTGGTGACGAAACTCAAGTGCAAGCTCAGTTCAATCCGTTTGGAGATAGTGGAAATCTTGACACAAGATAGGTGCACGGTTTGCGCCAAATATACCACAGGCTCAAAAATTATTTTGGACAATGGTACTCGTTGGTGACGACGCTCATGTGGAAGCTTGATTCAGTCCATTTGGAGGTAGTGGTAATCTTGACGCAAGATAGGTGCACGGTTTGCGCCAAACATACTATAGGCTTAGAAATCAATTTAGATGCACCCAGTGGTACTCCTAGGTGATGAGGCTTAAGAGCAAGCTCGATTCAGTCCGTTTTAAGATAGTGGTAATCTTGACACAAGATAGGTGCACGATTTACACCAAACATACGATTGGCTCAGAAATCATTTTGGACACACCCAGTGGTATTTCTAGGTAACGAGGCTCGAGTGGAAGCTCGATTCAGTTTGTTTGGAGATAGTGCTAATCTTGACGCAAGATAGGTGCACGGTTTGCAGTGAACATACCACAGGCTTAGAAATCGTTTTTGACGCACCAGATGGAACTCCTAGGTGACGTGGGTCATGTAGAATCTCATTTCGGTCCGTCTAGAGACAGTGTAAATGTCGTTGCAAGATAGGTACACGGTTTGCGCCAAACATCTCATAGGCTCTGAAATCATTTTGGACACACCCGATAGTACTCCTAGGTGGCGAGGCTCAAGTGGAAGCTCGTATCAGTCTGTTTGGAGATAGTGGTAATCTTGACGCAAGATAGGTGCACGGTTTGCACCGAGCGAACTAGAGGCTCGAATATCATTTTGGACACACCGGATAGAACTACTAGGTGATGTGGGTTATGTGGAATATCGTTTTAGTCTGTTCGGAGATAGTGTTAGTGTCAGTGCAAGATAGGTGCACGGTTTGCGCCAAACATACCATTGGCTCAGAAATCGTTTTGGACACACCCGGTGGTACTCCTTAGTGACGAGACTCAAGTGCAAGCTCGGTTCAATCTGTTTGGAGATAGTGGTAATCTTGACACAAGATAGGTGCATGGTTTGTGCCAAATATACTATAGGCTCAGAAATTGTTTTGGACACACCCGGTGGTACTCCTAGGTGACGAGACTCATGTGGAAGCTCGATTCAGTCCATTTGGAGATAGTGGTAATCTTGACGCAAGATAGGAGCACGGTTTGCGCCAAACAAACTATAGGCTCAGAAATCATTTTGGATGCACCAATGATACTCCTAGGTAATGAGGTTCAAGAGCAAGCTCGATTCAGTCCGTTTCGAGATAGTGGTAGTCTTGATGCAAGATAGGTGCACGGTTTGCGCCAAACATACCATTGGCTCAGAAATTATTTTGGACACCAGGTGGTATTCCTAAGTGACGAGGCTCGAGTGCATGCTCGATTCGATCTGTTTGGAGATTGTGCTAATCTTGACGCAAGATTGGTGCACGGTTTGCACCGAGCGTACTAGAGTTGGTGTTTGGAGACAATGTTAGTTTCAGTTCAAGATAGGTGCACGGTTGGCGCCAAACATTCCATTGGCTCAGAAATCATTTTGGACACACTCAGTGGTCCTCCTAGGTGACGAGGCTCAAGTGGAAGCTCGATTTAGTCCGTTTGAAGATAGTGGTAATCTTGACACAAGATAGGTGCACGGTTTGCACCAAACATACCATTGGCTCAGAAATCATTTTGGACACAGCCGGTGGTATTCCGAAGTGACGAGTTTCGAGTGCATGCTTGATTCAGTTCGTTTGGAGATTTTGCTATGCTTTTCGCAAGATAGGTGCACGGTTCACACCGAACGTATCATAGGCTTAGAAATCATTTTTGACGCACCCCATGGAACTGTGAGGTGACATGGGTCATATGGAACCTCGTTTCAGTCCGTCTGGAGATAGTGTAAGTGTCGATGCAAGATAGGTGCACGGTTTGCGCTAAACATCTCATAGGCTTAGAAATCATTTTGGACACAACCGATGGTACTCCTAGGTGATGAGGCTCAAGTGGAAGCTTGATTCAGTCCATTTGGAGATAGTGGTAAACTTGACACAAGATAGTTGTACGGTTTGTGCCAAACATACGATTGGCTCAGAAATCGTTTTGGACACACCCACTGGTACTCCTAGGTGATGAGGCTCAAGTAGAAGCTCGATTCAGTCCGTTTGGAGATAATTGTAATCTTGACGCAAGATAGGTGCACGGTTTGCTCCGAGCATACTAGAGGCTCGAATATCATGTTGGATGCACCTGGTGGTACTCCTAAGTGATGAGGCTCAAGAGCAAACTCGATTCAGTCTATTTTGAGATAGTGGTAATCTTAACGCAAGATAGGTGTATGGTTTGCGCCAAACATATGATTGGCTCAGAAATCATTTTGGACACACCCGGTGGTATTTCTAGGTAACGAGGCTCAAGTGGAAGCTCGATTCTGTCCGTTTGGAGATAGTGGTAATCTTGAAGCAAGATAGGTGCACGGTTTGCGCCGAACATACCATTGGCTTAGATATCGTTTTGGACACACTCGGTGGTATTCCTAGATGACAAAGCTCAAGAGGAAGCTTGATTCAGTTCGTTTGGAGATAGTGCTTAGCTTGTCATAAGAAAGGTGCACGGTTCGCACCAAAAAGTACCACAGGTTCAGAAATCATTTTTGACGCACCTGATGGAACTTCGAAGTGACATGGATCGTGTGGAAGCTTGTTTTGGTCCGTCTGGAGACAGTGTAAGTGTCAGAGCAAGATAGGCACAAGGTTTGCACCAAACATCTCATAGGCTCAGAAATCATTTTGGACACAACTGATGGTACTCCTAGGAGACGAAGCTCAAGTGGAACCTCGATTCAGTCCATTTGGACATAGTGGTAACCTTGATGCAAGATAGGTGCACGGTTTGTGCCAAACATATGATTGGCTTAGAAATCATTTTGGACACACCCAGTGATACTGCTAGGTGACGAGGCTCAAGTGGAAGCTCGATTCAGTCCGTTTGGAGATAGTGGCAATCTTGATGCAAGATAGGTGCACGATTTGTGCCAAACATACGATTGGCTCAGAAATCATTTTGGACACACCCTATGGTATTTCTAGGTAACAAGGCCCAAGTGGAAGCTCGATTCAGTCCGTTTGCAGATAGTGGTAATCTTGAAGCAAGATAGGTGCACGGTTTGTGCCAAACATGCCTTTAGCTTAGAAATCATTTTGGACACATCGGGTGGTATTCTTAGATGATGAGGCTCAAGAGGAAGCTCGATTTAGTTTGTTTGGAGATAATGCTAATCTTGATGCAATTTAGGTGCACGGTTTGCAGTGAACATAACACAGGCTCAGAAATCTTATTTCGGTCCATTTGGAGACAATTTAAGTGTCGTTGCAAGATAGGTGCACGGTTTGCGCCAAACATCTCATCGGCACAGAAATCGTTTTGGACACACCCAATAGTACTCCTAGGTGACGAGGCTCAAGTGGAAGCTTAGATCACTTTGTTTGGAGATAGTGGTAATCTTGACGAAAGATAGGTGCACGGTTTGCACTGAGCTTACTCGAGGCTCGAATATCATTTTGGACACACCGGATGGAACTACTTGGAGATGTGGGTCATGTGGAATCTCGTTTTGGTCCGTTTGGAGATAGTGTTCATGTCAGTGCAAGATAGGTGCACGGTTTGCGCCAAACATACCATTGGCTCACAAATCATTTTGGACACACCCGGTGGTACTCCTTGGTGACAAGACTCAAGTGCAAGCTCGGTTCAATCTGTTTGGAGATAGTAGTAACCTTGACGCAAGATAGGTGCACGGTTTGTGCCAAATATACCATAGGCTCAGAAATTGTTTTGGACCCACCCGGTGGTACTCCTAGGTGATGAGGCTCATGTGGAAGCTCGATTCAGTCCATTTGGAGATAGTGGTAATCTTGATGCAAGATAGGTGCACGGTTTGCGCCAAACATACTATAGCCTTAGAAATCATTTTGGATGCACCCGGTGGTACTCCTAGGTGATGAGGCTCAAGAGCAAGCTCGATTCAGTCCGTTTTGAGATAGTGGTAATCTTGATGCAAGATAGGTGCACGGTTTGCGCTAAACATACCACTGGCTCAAAAATCAATTTGGACACACCCAGTGGTATTCCTAAGTGATGAGGCTCGAGTGCGTGCTCGATTCAGTTCGTTTGGAGATTGTGCTAATCTTTATGCAAGATTGGTGCACGGTTTGCACCGAGCATAATAGAGGTAGCGTTTGGAGTTAGTGTTAGTTTCAGTGCAAGATAGGTGCACGGTTGGTGCCAAACATTCCATTGGCTCAGAAATCATTTTGGACACACTCGGTGGTACTCGTAGGTGATGAGGCTCAAGTGGAAGCTCAATTCAGTCCGTTTAGTGATAGTGGTAATCTTGATGCAAGATAGGTCCATGGTTTGGCCAAACATACCATTGGCTCAGAAATCATTTTCGACACACCCAATGGTATTCCTAAGTGACAGGCTTGAGTGCATGCTTGATTCAGTTCATTTGGAGATTATGCTAAACTTGATGCAAGATAGGTGTACGGTTCGCACCGAACGTACCACAGGCTCAGAAATCATTTTTGACGCACCCGATGGAAGTCCGAAGTGACATGGATCGTGTGGAATCTTGTTTCGGTCCGTCTGGAGACAGTGTAAGTGTCAGAGCAAGTTAGGCGCATGGTTTGCGCGAAACATCTCATAGGTTTAGAAATCATTTTGGACTCAACTGATGGTACTCCTAGATGACGAGGCTCAAGTGGAACCTCGATTCAGTCCATTTTGAGATAGTGGTAACCTTGATGCAAGATAGGGGCACTGTTTGCGCCCAATATACCATAGTTCTAAAAATGTTTTGGACACACCCGGTAGTACTCCTAGGTGACGAGGCTCATGTGGAAGCTTGATTCAGTCCATTTGGAGATAGTGGTAATCTTGACGCAAGATAGGTGCACGGTTCGTACCAAACATACTATAGGCTCAATAATCATTTGGAGATGGTGCTAATCTCAACGCAAGATAGGTGCACGGTTTGCGCCGAACGTACCACAGGCTCAGAAATTGTTTTTGATGCACCCGATGGAACTCCTAGGTGACGTGGGTCATATGGAATCTCATTTCGGTCCACCTGGAGATAGTGTAAGTGTCCATGCAAGATAGGCGCATGGTTTGCGCCAAACATCTCATAGGCTCAGAAATCATTTTGGACACACCCGATGGTACTGCTAGGTGACGACGCTCGAGTGAAAGCTCGGTTCAGTCAATTTGGAGATAGTGGTAATCTTGACACTAGATAGGTGTATGGTTTGTGCCAAACATCTCATAGGCTCAGACATAGTTTTGGACACACCCGATGATACTCCTAGGTGATGAGGCTCAAGTGGAAGCTCAGTTTAGGCCATCTAGAGATAGTGATAACCTTGACGCAAGACAGGTGTATGGTATGGCACCGAGCATACTAGGGGCTCAAAAATCATTTTGTACGCACCGGATGGAACAACTAAGTGATGTGGGTCATGTGAAATCTTGTTTCAGTCTGTTTGGAGATAGTGTTAGTGTCTGTGCAAGATAGGTGCACTGTTTGCGCCAAACATACCATAGGCTCAGAAAATCGTTTCGGACACACTCGGTGGTACTCCTTGGTGACAAGGCTCAAGTGGAAGCACGATTCAGTCCGTTTGGAGAGAGTGATAATCTTGACGCAAGATAGGTGCATGGTTTACGCCAAACATACCATAGGCTCTGAAATCATTTTGGGCAAACCCAATGGTACTATTAGGTGATGAGGCTCAAGTGGAAGCTCGATTCAGTTCATTTGGAGATAGTGCTAATCTTAGCGCAAGATAGGTCGTGTTTGCGCCAAACGTACCACAAGCTCAGAAATCATTTTAGATGCACCCCATGGAACTCCTAGGTGACCTGGGTCATGTGGAATCTCCTTTCGCTCTGTTTTGAGATAGTGTTAGTGTCAGTGCAAGATAATTGAACGATTTGCGACAAACATACCATAGCCTCAGAAATCATTTTGGACACACCTAGTGGAACTCCTAGGTGACGATGCTTAAGTGGAAGCTTGATTCAGTTCATTTGGAGATAGTGCCAATTTGACGCAAGATAGGTGCACGGCTTGCGTTTAACGTACCATAGGCTCAGAAATCATTTTTGATGCACCCGATGGAACTCCTAGGTGACGTGGGTCATGTGGAATCTTGTTTTGGTCCGTTTGGAGATAGTGTTAGTGTCAGTGCGAGATAGGTGTTCGGTTTGCGCCAAACATACCATTGGCCCCGAAATCGTTTTGGACGCACCCGGTGGTACTCCATGATCATGAGGCTCAAGTGGAAGCTCGTTTTAGTCCGTTTGGATATAGTGGTAATCTTGATGAAAAATAGGTGCATGGTTTGCACCGAGTGTACTAGAGGCTCAAAAATCATATTGGACACATCGGATGGAACTACTATGTGACGTGGGTCAGGTGGAAACACGTTTCATTCTGTTTGGAGACAGTGTTTGTTTCAATACAAGATTGGTGCACGGTTTGCGCCAAACATACCATTGGCTTAGAAATCAATCTGGACGCACTCGGTAGTACTCCTAGGTGACGAGGCTCAAGTGGAAGCTCGATTTGGTCCATTTGGAGATATTGGTAATCTTGGTGCAAGATAGTTGCATGGTTTGCGCTGAACATACCACAAGCTCCAAAATCATTTTTGATGCACCCGATGGAAGTCTTAGGTGACGTGGGTCATGTGGAATCTTGTTTTGGTCCATTTGGAGACTGCTAGTGTTGGTGCAAGATAGGTGCATGGTTTGCACCAAACATCTCATAGAGTCAGAAATCATTTTGGACACACCCGATGGTACTCCTAGGTGACGGGGCTCAAGTGAAAGCTCGGTTCAGTCCGTTTGGGGATAGTGTTAATCTTGACGCAAGATAGATACACGGTTTGCACCAAGCATACTAGAGGCTCAAATATGTCTTGGACGCACCAGATGGAACTACTTGGTGAACTGGGTCATGTGAAATCTCGTTTTGGTCGGTTTAGAGATAGTGTTAGTGTCAGTGCAAGATAGGCGCATGGTTTGCACCAAACATACCATTGGCTCAGAAATCGTTTTAGACGCACCCGGTGGTACTCCTTTGTGACGAGACTCAAGTGCAAGCTCGGTTCAGTCCTTTTAGAGGTAGTGGTAAGCTTGACACAGCATAGGTGCACGGATTGCGCCAGACATACCATTGGCTTAGAAATCATTTTGGATACCCCGGTGGTACTCCTAGTTCACGAGGCTCAAGTGGAAGCTCAATTCCGTTCGTTTGGAGATAGTGCTAATCTTGACACAAGATAGGCGCATGGTTTGTGCCAAACATACCACTGGCCTAGAAATCATTTTGGACACACCCTGTGGTACTCCTAGGTGACGAGGCTCAAGTGGAAGCTTGATTTAGTTTGTTTGGAGATAGGTTCATGGTTTGCACTAAACATACCACATACTTAGAAGTGATTTTGGACGCACCCAATGATACTCCTAGGTGACGATGCTCAAGGGGAAGCTCAATTCAGTCCGTTTGGGGATTGTGTTAGTGTCGGTGCAAGATACATGCACGGTTTGTGCCAAACATACCATCAGCTCAGAAATCTTGTTGGACACACTCGATGGTACTCCTAGGTGATGAGGATCAAGTGGAAGCTCGATTCAGTCCGTTTAGAGATAGAGCTAATCTTGACGCAAGATAGGTGCACGGTTTGCGCCGAACATACTATAGGCTCAGAAATCATTTTGGACGCACCTGATAGAAATCCTTGGTGGCATGGGTCATGTGGAATCTCATTTTGGTCCATTTGGATACAATGTTGGTGTCGGTGGAAGATAGGTGCGTGGTTTGCGCCAAACGTACCACAGGATCAGAAATCATTTTGGACACACCCGATGGCACTCCTAGGTGACAAGGCTCAAGTGAATGCTCATTTTATTCTGTATAGAGATAGTGCTAATCTTGGTGCAAGATAGGCGCATGCTTTGCGCCGAGCATACCATAGGCTCATAAATCGTTTTGGACGCACCTAATGGAACTCCTTGGTGGCATGGGTCATGTGGAATCTCATTTCGGTCCATTTGGATACAATGTTGGTGTCGATGGATGATAGGTGCATGGTTTGCGCCAAACGTACCATAAGCTCAAAAAAATCATTTTGGACACACCCGATGGTACTCCTAGGTGACTTGGGTCATGTCGAATCTAGTTTTGGTCCGTGTGGAGACAGTGTTAGTGTCAGTGCAAGATAGGTGCACAGTTTGCGCCAAACATACCGCATGCTTACAAATGGTTTTGGATGCACCCAACGATACTCCTAGGTGACGATGCTCAAGTGGAACCTCAATTCAGTCCGTTTGGAGATAGTGCTAATCTTGATGCAAGATAGGTGCACGGATTGCATCGAACATACCATTAGCTTAGAAATCATTTTGGACGCAGCCGATGTTACTGCTAGGTGACTTGGGTTATGTCGAATCTCGTTTCAGTCCATGTGGAGATAGTGTTAGTGTCGGCGCAAGATAGGAGCATGGTTTGCACCAAATGTACCATAGGCTCAGAAATAATTTTAGATACACCCGATGGTACTCCTAGGTGACGAGGCTCAAGTGAAAGCTCGATTCAGTCCGTTTAAAGATTGTGTTAATCTGAATGCAAGATAGGTGCAGGATTTGCGCCGAACGTACCATAGGCTCAGAAATCATTTTGGACGCACCCGATGGTACTCCTATGTGACGAGGCTCAAGTGGATGCTCGTTTTATTATGTTTGGAGCTAGTTCTAATCTTGACGCAAGATAGGTGCACGGTTTGCGCCGAACGTACCATAGGCTCAAAAATCATTTTGGACGCACCTGATGGAACTCCTTGGTGCCGTGGGTCATGTGGAATCTCATTGCGGTCCATTTGGATACAATGTTGGTATCGGTGGAAGATAGGTGCATGGTTTGCGCCAAACATACTCTAGGCTTAGAAATAATTTTGGAAACACCCGATGGAACTCCTTGGTGACGTGGGTCATGTGGAATCTCGTTTCGGTCCATTTTGTTAGTGTCGGTGCAAGATAGGTGCACGGTTTGCGCTAAACATACCATCGGCTCAGAAATCGTGTTGGACACACCCAATGGTACACCTAGGTGACAAGGATCAAGTGGAAGCTCGATTCAGTCCGTTTAGAGATAGTGCTAATCTTGACACAAGATAGGTGCACGGTTTGTGCCGAACATACCATAGGCTCAGAAATCATTTTGGCCGCACTTCATGGAAATCCTTGGTGGCGTGGGTCATATGGAATCTCATTTCGGTCCATTTGGATACAATGTTAGTGTCGGTGGAAGATAGGTGCACGGTTTGCGCCAAACATACCATAGGCTCAAAATTCATTTTGGACACACCCGATGGTACTCCTAGGTGACGAGGCTCAAGTGAATGCTCATTTTACTCTGTTTAGAGATAGTGCTATTCTTGACGCAAGACAGGTGCACGATTTGCGGCGAACGTACCACAGGCTTAGAAATCATTTTGGATGCACCCAATGGAACACCTAGGTGACTTGGGTCATGTGGAATCTCATTTCGGTCTGTTTGGATACAATGTTAATGTCGGTGGAAGATAGGTGCATGGTTTGCGCCAAACGTACCATAGGCTCAGAAATCATTTTGGACACACCCAATGGTACTCATAGGTGACGAGGCTCAAGTGAATACTTGTTTTTATTCCGTTTAGAGATAGTGCAAATCTTGATGCGAGACAGGTGCACCATTTGCGCCGAACGTATCACAGGCTCAGAAATCATTTTGGATGCACCCGATGGAACTCCTAAGTGACATGGGTCATGTGGAATCTCATTTCAGTCTATGTGGAGACAGTGTTAGTGTCGGTGCAAGATAGGTGCACAGTTTGCGCCAAACATAAAACAGGCTTAGAAAATAGTTTTGGACACACCCGATGTTACTCCTAGGTGACGAGGCTCAAGTGGAAGCTCGATTCAGTCCGTTTAAAGATAGTGCTAATCTTGACTCAAGATAGGTGCATGATTTGTGCCGAATGTACCATAGGCTCAGAAATCATTTTGGACGCACCCGATGGCACTCCTATGTGACGAGGCTCAAGTGGATGCTTGTTTCATTCCGTTTGGAGACAGTGCTAATCTTGGTGCAAGATAGATGCATGCTTTGCGCCGAGCATACCATAGGCTCCTAAATCGTTTTGGACGCACCTGATGTAACTCCTAGGCTACTTGGGTCATGTGGAATCTCGTTTCGGTCTGCTTGGATACAGTGTTAGTGTCGGTGTAAGATAGGTGCATGGTTTGGGCCAAACATACCACAGTCTTAGAAATAATTTTGGACGCACCCGATGGAACACCTTGGTGACGTGGGTTATGTGGAATCTCATTTTGGTCCGTGTGGAGACAATGTTAGTGTCGGTGCAAGATAGGTGCACAGTTTGCGCCAAATGTACCACAAGCATAGAAATCGTTTTGGACGCACCCCATGATACTCCTAGGTGACGATGCTCAAGTGGAAGCTCAATTCAGTCTGTTTGGAGATAGTGCTAATCTTAACGCAAGACAGGTGCATGATTTGCGCCGAACGTATCACAGACTCATAAATCATTTTGGATGCACCCGATGGTACTTCTAGGTGATGAGGCTTAAGTGGAAGCTCAATTCAGTCCGTTTAAGGATACTGCTAATCTTGACGCCAGATAGGTGCACGATTTGCGCCGAATGTACCATAGGCTTAGAAATGATTTTGGATGCACCCGATGGTACTCCTATGTGACGAGGCTCAAGTGGATGCTCGTTTTATTCCATTTGGAGATAGTGCTAATCTTGACGCCAGATAGGTGCACGATTTGTGCCAAATGTACCATAGGCTCAGAAATCATTTTGGACGCACCCGATGGTACTCCTATGTGACGAGGCTCAAGTGGATGCTCGTTTTATTCTGTTTGGAGATAGTGCTAATCTTGACGGAATATAGGTGTACGGTTTGCACCAAACGTACCGAAATCATTTTGGACGGACCTGATGGAACTCCATGGTGGCATGGGTCATGTGGAATCTCATTTCGGTCCATTTGGATACAATGTTAGTGTCGGTGGAAGATAGGTGCATGGTTTGCGCCAAACGTACTATAGGCTCAGAAATAATTTTGGACACACCTGATGGTACTCCTAGGTGACGAGGCTTGAGTGAATGCTACTTTTATTCTATTTAGAGATAGTGCTAATCTTGATGCAAGAGAGGTGCACGATTTGCGCCGAACATATCACAGGCTCAGAAATGATTTTGGATGCACCCGATGGAACTCCTAAGTGACTTGGGTCTTGTGGAATCTCGTTTCAGTCCGTGTAGAGACAGTGTTATTGTCAGTGCAAGATAGGTGCACGGTTTGCGCCAAACATACCATAGGCTTAGAAATCATTTTGGACGCACCCAATGATACTCCTAGGTGATGCTGCTCAAGTGGAAGCTCAATTCAGTCCGTTTGGAGATAGTGCTTACCTTGATGCAAGATAGGTGCACGGATTGCACCAAACGTACCATAGGCTCAAAAATTATTTTGGACGCAGCCGATGTTACTGCTAGGTGACTTGGGTCATGTCGATTCTCGTTTCGGTCCGTGTGGAGACAGTTTTAGTGTTGATGCAAGATAGTTGCACGGTTTGCACCAAATGTACCATAGGCTCAGAAAATAATTTTGGATACACCCGATGGTACTCCTAGGCAACGAGGCTCAAGTGGAAGCTCGATTCAGTCCGTTTAAAGATAGTGCTAATCTTAATGCAAGATAGGTGCACGATTTGCGCTGAACGTACCATAGGATCAGAAATCATTTTGGACGCACCCGATGATACTCCTATGTGACGAGGCTCAAGTGGATGCTCGTTTTATTTCGTTTGGAAATAGTGCTAATCTTGATACAAGATAGGTGCACGGTTTACGCCGAATGTACCATAGGCACAGAAATTATTTTGGACGCACCAGATGAAACTCCTTGGTGGCATGGGTCATGTGGAATCTGATTTCGGTCCATTTGGATACAATGTTGGTGTCGGTGGATGATAGGTGTATGGTTTGCGCCAAACTACCATAGGCTCAGAAATCATTTTGGACACACCCGATGGTACTCCTAAGTGAATGCTTGTTTTATTCCGTTTAGAGGTAGTGGTAATCTTGATGCAAGAGAGGTGCACGATTTGCGCCGAACGTATCACAGGCTCAGAAATCATTTTGGATGCACCTGATGGAACTCCTAGGTGACTGGGGTCATGTGGAATCTCGTTTCGGTCTGTGTGGAGACAATGTTAGTGTCGGTGCAAGATAGGTGCATGGCTTGCGCTAAATGTACCACAGGCTTAAAAATCATCTTGGACGTGGCCAATGATACTCCTAAGTGACGATACTCAAGTGGAAGCTCAATTCAGTCCGTTTAGAGATAGTGCTAATCTTGACGCAAGATAGGTGCACGGATTGCCCGAGCGTACCATAGGCTCAGAAATCATTTTGGACGCAGCCGATATTACTGCTAGGTGACTTGGGACATGTCGAATCCCGTTTCGATCCATGTGGAGACAGTGTTAGTGTCGGCGGAAGATAGGTGCATGGTTTGCGCAAAATGTACCACAGGCTCAAAAATAATTTTGGGTACATCCGATGGTACTCCTAGGTGACGAGGCTCAAGTGGAAGCTCGATTCAGTCCGTTTAAGGATAGTGCTAATCTTGACACAAGATAGGTGCATGATTTGCGCCGAACGTACCATAGGCTCAGAAATAATTTTGGACGCACCCGATGGTACTCCTATGTGACAAGGCTCAAGTGGATGCTCGTTTTGTTCCGTTTCGAGATAGTGCTAATCTTGACACAAGATAGGTGCACGATTTGCGCCGAACATAACATAGGCTCAGAAATCATTTTGGACACACCTGATGGTACTCCTAGGTGACGAGGCTCAAGTGAATGCTCGTTTTACTTTGTTTAGAGACAAGCTAATCTTGACGCAAGACAGGTGCACGATTTGCGCCGAATGTACCACGGGCTCATAAATCATTTTGGATGCACCCAATGGAACACCTAGGTGACTTGGTGTCATGTGGAATCTCATTTCGGTCTATTTGGATACAATGTTAGTGTCGGTGGAAGATAGGTGCATGGTTTGCACCAAACGTACCATAGGCTCATAAATAATTTTGGACACATCCGATGGTACTTCTAGGTGACGAGGCTCAAGTGAATGCTTGTTTTATTCCGTTTAGAGGTAGTGCTAATCTTGACACAAGACAGGTGCACAATTTGTGCCAAATGTATCACAGGCTCATAAATTATTTTGGATGCACCCGATGGAACTCGTAGGTGACTTGGGTCATGTGGAATCTCATTTTGGTCCGTGTGGAGACAATGTTAGTGTCGGTGCAAAATAGGTGCATAGTTTGCGCCAAACGTACCACAGGCTTAGAAATCATTTTGGACGCACCCAATGATACTCCTAGGTGACGATGCTCAAGTGGAAGCTCAATTCAGTCCGTTTGGAGATAATGCTAATCTTTATGCAAGATAGTTGCACGGATTGCACCGAACGTACCATAGGCTTAGAAATCGTTTTGGACGCAGCCGATATTTCTGCTAGGTGACTTGGGTCATGTCGAATCTCGTTTCGGTCCGTGTGGAGACAGTGTTAGTGTCGGTGCAAGATAGATGCACGGTTTGCGCCAAATGTACCATAGGCTCGGAAAAATTTTGGGTACATCCGATGGTACTCCTAGATGATGAGGCTCAAGTGGAAGCTCGATTAAGTTCGTTTAAGGATACTGCTAATCTTGACGCAAGATAGGAGCACGATTTGCGCCGAATGTACCATAGGCTCAGAAATCATTTTGGATGCACCCGATGATACTCCTATGTGACGAGGCTCAAGTGGATGCTCGTTTTATTCCATTTGGAGATAGTGCTAATCTTGACGCAAGATAGGTGCACGATTTGCGCCAAACGTACCATAGGCTCAGAAATCATTTTGGACGCACCCGATGGTACTCCTATGTGACGAGGCTCAAGTGGATGCTCGTTTTATTCCGTTTGGAGATAGTGCTAATCTTGACAGAATATAGGTGCACGGTTTGCGCTGAACATACCATAGGCTTAGAAATCATTTTGAACGCACCTGATGGAACTCCACGGTGGCGTGGGTCATGTGGAATCTCATTTCGGTCCATTTGGATACAATGTTTGTGTCGGTGGAAGATAAATGCATGGTTTACGCCAAACGTACTATAGGCTAAGAAATTATTTTGGACACACCTGATGGTACTCCTTGGTGACGAGGCTTGAGTGAATGCTACTTTTATTCCGTTTAGAGATAGTGTTAATCTTGACGCAAGATAGGAGCACGATTTGCGCCGAACGTATCACGTGCTCAGAAATGATTTTGGATGCACCCGATGGAACTCCTAGGTGACTTGGGTCATGTGGAATCTCATTTCAGTCCGTGTGGAGACAGTGTTAGTGTCAGTGCAAGATAGGTGCACGGTTTGTGCCAAACATACCATTGGCTCACAAATCGTTTTGGACGCACCCAATGATACTCCTAGGTGATGCTGCTCAAGTGGAAGCTCAATTCAGTCCGTTTGGAGATAGTGCTTACCTTGACGCATTATAGGTGCACAGATTGCACCAAACGTACCATAGGCTCAGAAATTGTTTTGAACGCAGCTGATGTTACTGCTAGGTGACTTGGGTCATGTCGATTCTCGTTTCGGTCCGTGTGGAGACAATGTTAGTGTCGACGCAAGATAGTTGCACGGTTTGCGCCAAATGTACCATAGGGTCAGAAATAATTTTGGATACACCCGATGGTACTCCTAGGCGACGAGGCTCCAGTGGAAGCTCGATTTAGTCCGTTTAAAGATAGTGCTAATCTTAATGCAAGATAGGTGCATGATTTGCGTTGAACGTACCATGGCTATTAGTTGGACCGAGGGTGGGCCGGAGGAAAGAAATTTGTTTTCCTTTTTTAGAAATAGTTAAATGATATGTTTCTTTCCAATTTCATAAGTAATTAGTAGAGTAGGATAAAATGGTGAAAATTTTTGTATGACCTTATTATGATCTGCTCTACATTGGAAAAATATAAAATAGTCAATTTTAGTACTTTTGGTATGGTTTAAAATTAGCTCCATTAATTAATAAATGCAACTTCTATTATTTTTCTAGGCTAAAATAATTGTCTAAACATTGTAAAATTTGTTATGCCACTTAGTCATGATGGAAGAAACTTAAGTAAAAATTTTGGGCCCAATTGGACAAAGTTGATTTTATACTTAGTTTATGCTTTATTAATTAATTAGTAAACCAATTTGATAATACTTGATGACTTAGGGTTTGCTTGACTTTGGGTTTGGTTGTTGACCTTGGGACATGACCACGATGAGGTTCCATGGCATTTTACTTAGTTGCTTGAGTTCATAATCAACTTGTAAATAAGGAATAATAATAACCTTTTTTATGTAAGTAATACGAGTCATTAGTGAATAGTAATACTTGTTTAGTAGATGCAACCTCTTGGGTAAAAAGAGTTAGTGTGAAAGGTTAATAGGTTTTGTTGGCTTGCAACTGTACCATGAAGGAAAGTTGTACTCAAGTTCTTAATCTTGTCATACCATCTCAAGCATCATGTGTTATTACTTCATCATGTTGAAGCATGTCATCTTGTATAGTCCCCGTGAACGAGGATAAACGTTGTCGAACCAATCCTCAAGGAAGGACAGTCACCAGTGAAGGTTAGATTTGACATCTGTGGGACTGACCCTAAACTTGAGATCCTCGTCGACCAAGGCAAGCCCCGGATGCATTAAGCCCTACCTTGTGATTTACAAATCTTATATCACTTAAGCTTATGAAATGTTGCATTAGGTGACTAGGAGTTGAGTGATAACCTAATTGATGCATTATCAATCTTGATCACTCAATATCATCCTTGATACCTATTTTAATTTGAAAATGCTTAGTTATGCTTAATCATGCTTACTGAGATAGGCTTTCAAATGAAATGTTTCGAAATGGTTGAAGTTGGCATAACTTGTTGGATAATGAGACATGATAATGAATTAAGGCCGGATGGGTAACTTGCATTGGGAAAGAGTCTCAATGTAGTGTTTTCACCTATGTTGATTAAGGACCGTATCATTGATTGAATTATGTGCGCCGAGACTTTGCAACTAGCCACATGCTCCGATAAGCCTAAGACCTCGGTAATTCTATCATGTGAACGGCTGACCGCGCACTAGGAGTGGAGAGATGGTGAGAGTAGTGTGTACTATCACGGAACCGTCCAAATGATAAGAGCACAAGTACAAAAAAAATCATCGGAGTGATCAAATTCTCGCACTTGAGCCCATATAACTCTGGTAGTCCAATGAAATTACGAGGGATTTCAAACCAACCAACATACAAGCCAAGATCGTAGTGATTCAACATAACAAGTCACATGTTACATCCATTTCACAAGTAATTCAATATACATCGGAGTTCAACCTAGTTATTACAACTTAAGTTCAAAAGTAGCAAAAGCAAAGTAATTTTGAAACTAACAACACCCTTATTTCAAATACATGCTAGTACCAAGGTCGACTTCCAACAAAAGCATTAGAGAGAAGATAATTCAGAAGGATCATGCCCATGATCACACTCTGCCACTACGGCAGGAGCCAACCAACTCTTGCAGTCACCATGATACATCACAACTTGCAACAAGTGGGAATAAAACCCTGAGTACGAGAAGGTACACAACTAGACTTACCCATCAAAACCCAGAAATAAAGTGACACCAAGGATCATGCAAGGCTGATATAAAGTGGGATAGCTTGACAACTGATAGAGGGGAAGTGCCCGATCTTTCGGTGAGTGGAGACAATTTTGATTTGGTGGTAGTAGACCCTCACGATCTAACTACGACGAGCGAACCCGAAGCGCCAATGCAATCGCTGAACCAACTCCCAATGGTTACCAACCTCGCCGGTACAAGGTCAGCCTGATCACGAAGATCAATTCCTGCACGCAATCGAAGAACGAACAAGAAAAAGACGCAAGCAATCTTATTATCACTCGAAGGTGGAGTTCTGAATTACACGAGACAATGCAGATTGGCGCGTGTTTGAGAGTAGCTAAAGCTAGATGTAAAACAAAACTCAAGTTGTAAACAAAAATGACTCCGACAAAATAAAAGGGCGGCGGCAGGAGAGTGGCGCGCGCCCAAAGAAAGGGTTGTGGCTCCAAACCCTAGGCGCCCCACCTTGGACTGCTCTATTGGCCCATCTTCTTATTCTACTAGGCCTTCATTCCTCAACAGCATGATGAAGTTTAATTCTCTTGCATGGGCCCAAGTGATTGGCCCAACTGGATGATCAACTATAAGCGCCTGCGGTGGAGGAGTAACTGGAGGTGCCTGAGGTGCTGCTGGTGTAGATGTACGTGGTGTCCTCATCATCCTCCCCTTCTTGAACTGAAGTCGTCCTCGACGGCAACTCCTCATCTTCACCCGCATACCGTTTCAAATCTGCAACATTAAAACTCATGGAAACACCAAACTCTGCAGGCAGGTCAAGGATATAAGCATTATCATTAATTTTGGTTAGCACTTTAAAAGGACCAGCAGCACGTGGCATCAATTTAGAATGACGTAAAGTAGGAAAATGATCTTTTCTCAAATGCAACCAAACCAGATCACCCGGTTCAAAAGTAACATGTTGTCTCCCTTTACTACCCGCAACCTAATATTTAGCATTAGCAGCAGCAATGTTTTGTTGAGTTTGCTCATGCAAGCTAATCATTTGATCAACATGTGCAGCGGCATCTATGTGTGGGGGCGTCCTCAGCATCAAGCGCAAACAAATCAATAGGCGCCGGAGGAATATAACCATAAACAACCTAAAAGGGACACATCTTTGTAGAATAATGCGTTGCATGATTATAAGAAAACTCAACATGAGGCAAGCAATCTTCCCAATGTTTCAAATTTTTATCTAAAACAGCCCTAAGCATGGTTGACAAAGTTCGATTAACCACTTCAGTTTGTCCATTAGTTTGAGGGTGACAAGTTGTGCTAAACAACAATTTAGTTCCCAATTTATTCCACAGTGATCTCCAAAAATGACTGAGAAACTTAGCATCACGATCAGAGACTATTGTATTTGGAATACCATGCAAACGAATAATCTCGCTAAAGAACAATTCAACAAAATTGGTAGCATCATCGGTTTTATGACAAGGTATAAAATGAGCCATTTTGGAGAAACGATCAACAACCACAAAATACTGTCCCTCCCCTTCTTAGTTCGAGGTAATCCCAAAATAAAGTCCATAGAAATATCAAGCCAAGGGGAAGTAGGAACAATCAAAGGTATGTACAAACCATGGTTGTTCAATCGTGACTTAGCTTTCTGGCAAGTAGTGCAGCGTGCAACAAGGCGCTCAACATCAGCGTGCATCCGGGGCCAAAAGAAGTGGGCAGCCAGCACCTCATGCATTTTGTAGATGCCAAAATGCCCCATGAGGCCGCCTCCATGTGCTTCCTGTAATAACAAACGACGAACCGAGCTTGCTGGAACACACAGCTTGTTAGCGCGAAACAGGAATCCATCCTGTATGTGAAATTTGCCCCATGGTTTGCCATGAATACAATGGGTGAAAGCATCTTTAAAATCAGCATCGTCCACATATTCATTCTTCATAGTTTGCAAGCCAAAGATTTTAAAATCTAACTGTGATAGCATGGTATAGCGACGAGACAAAGCATCAGCAATAACATTTTCCTTGCCACTCTTGTGTTTAATAATGTAAGGGAAAGACACAATGAATTCCACCCATTTAGCATGACGACGGTTTAGGTTTGTTTGGTTATGAATATGTTTTAAAGCCTCATGATCAGAATGAATTATAAACTCGTGATGCCAAAGGTAGTGCTACCAAGTATGCAAAGTGCGCACTAAAGCATAAAGCTCCTTATCATACGTAGAATAATTAAAGCTAGCACCACTTAATTTCTCGCTAAAATAAGCAACCGGCTTTCCTTCTTGTGACAAAACAGCACCTAGCCCAATACCGCTAGCATTGCATTCAAGCTCAAACACTTTGGTAAAATCAGGCAACTGCAAGAGAGGAGCATTGGTTAACTTATCTTTCAAGGTGCTGAACGCAACCTCTTGCGAATCACTCCAAGCAAAGGGAACATCCTTCTTTGTAAGCTCATGTAGAGGCGCTGCAATGGAGCTAAAATCACGAACAAACCTACGGTAGAAACCTGCAAGGCCAAGAAAGCTTCAAATTTGTGTGACCTTTGTCGGTGTAGGCCACGCCCGAATGGCATCGATCTTGCTGCTATCCACCTCAATGCCCTGTGGAGTAACAACATAGCCAAGAAACGAAACACGTTGTGTGCAAAACATGCATTTGTCGATGTTAGCAAATAAATGGGCTGCACGCAATGCATCAAAAACAGCACGCAAATGTTCTACATGCTCTTCCATGGACTTGCTGTAAATGAGAATGTCATCAAAATAGACAACTACAAACAGTCCTATGAAGGGCCGCAGAACTTCATTCATCAAACGCATAAACGTGCTGGGAGCATTTGTCAAACCAAACGGCATAACCAACCATTCATATAACCCAAATTTTGTTTTGAAAGCCGTTTTCCATTCGTCACCTAATTTCATGCGAATCTGATGGTAGCCACTACACAAATCTACCTTAGTGAAAAGAATGGCACCACTCAGCTCATCTAGTAGATCTTCAAGGCGTGGTATAGGGTATCGGTAGCGAATGGTAACGTTATTAATAGCATGACAATCTACACACAGACGCCATGATCCATCTTTCTTGGGAACAAGTAACACGGGAATAGAGCAAGGGCTAAGAGACTCACGAATATAACCCTTGTCAAGCAACGCCTGTACCTGTCGCTGTATTTCCTTCGCCTCATCCGAATTTGTACGGTATGGTGCGCGGTTTGGAAGCTGTGTGCTGGGAATGAGGTCGATCTGGTGCTCAATGCCACGAAGTGGTGGGAGTCCCGGTGGCAAATCTTTTGGAAAAACATCAGCGTACTCCTGCAAAATGTTAGCAACCGCAGGGGGAATATCCAAAGATGGTGCATCATCAAGTGAAACGAGCACACTAGAGCATATAAGGGCATAGCGTGGCAAAGGAGCATCACGTAACTCATCGAAATCAGCACGTGTAGCAAGCAAAACAGGAGCATTCAACTTGATTTCAGAATTAACAGAGGTTGACGGTTCAAGTTGTTTAGCAGTTTTAGCAGCTCTAGCAAGATCATCTTTAAGAATTTGTTCAGGTCTCATTGGATGTATAATTATTTTCTGACCCTTAAACATGAAATAATAGTGATTTGAACGACCATGATGCAAGCTTTCAGTATCATATTGCCAAGGTCGCCCAAGTAACAGAGAGCATGCTTCCATGGGAATAACATCACAATCGACAAAATCAGAATAAGCACCCATGGAGAAAGGAACACAGACCGATCGAGTAATTCTAATTTTCCCACCATCATTAAGCCATTGAATGTGATAAGGATGTGGATGCTTACAAGTGGGTAAAGACAACTTTTCAACCAGCGCGGTACTAGCCAAATTGTTGTAGTTGCCGTTGTCGATGATAATGCGAATGGACCGCTCCTGCACCACGCCCTCGGTATGGAAAAGAGTGTCACTGATTCTTCTCGGGCGGAGCGACCTGTGTACTAAGAACACGCTGCACAACAAGACTTTCATACCTATCGGCGTCGCCCGGGTTGACATGTACTTCCGTCTTTGCTGCATGGTCAGTGGCAAGCATAGCGTGTTGAATATCTTCAGAATCACTAGCAGAAGAATACTCACCATCATCACGAATGACCAATACATGCTTGTTCGGACAGTTCCGAGACACGTGGCCAAATCCTTGACAACGAAAGCACTGAATATCCCGTGTGCGGCCTGTGGACGGGGGAGCACCTGCAGAAGTGGCTGCCCGCTCACGTGGTGTAGTGGCGGGAGTGGACGGTGTAGGGGGTGCGGGTGCTAAACCGGATGTCGATCTTCGTCCTGCAAAAGAGTTAGAATATGGCTTTGAACGGCGTCCCTGTATGTCATGTTCAGCTTTGCAAGCAAATTCAAATAATGTGGTGATATCATAATACTCCTTATAATCAAGTATATCCTGAATTTCATGGTTTAAACCACCATGAAATCGTGTCATAGCAGCGTCAGTTTCCTCAACTAACCCACAACGAATCATGCCTTTTTGCAATTCCTGGTAATAGTCCTCTACAGATTGTGAACCTTGCTGAAAACGTTGCATTTTATTAAGCAAATCGCGGGCATAAAAAGAAGGTACAAATCTATGGCACATAGCAGCTTTTAATTGATCCCATGTGGTTGGAGCTAGAGTGGGATGTTTTTGTTTATATTCACGCCACCAAATTAAAGCAAAATCAGTAAATTCACTAATAGCAGCTTTAACTTGAGAAGTAGTAGGAATATCATGGCATGCAAATTTCTGTTCGACTTCTAATTCCCAATCAAGATATGCGGCATGATCATATTTTCCATTAAAAGATGGAATTTTAATTTTTATCTTAGCAAAATGATCATTACCGTGGTGGCGTGGCACACAGCGAGCACGGCCTTGACGGTGTCCACCGTTGTGCTCCGTGTCACCACCTAATCCTGCTGGAATTCTGTGACCATCGTGTTCAAAGCATCGAGGCGTGACACGATGGTGTCGAGCGTGGTCTTGGTGGCTGTCTGCGCGAGGTCAAGTTGATCGAACCGTTCGGCCACCGTAGTGACCGTGGAATCCATCCGTTCATGCATCGCCATGATGTCTGCAGCAAGTCCATCAATCTGTGTTCGCATGTCCTGCAGCTGTTCATCCTTCATGGCATCGTCGTCGTCGCCTGCCATGGTTAGCGCAAAACAAAAAAAATCGATGCCAAAATAGGGGTGTAACGGCTCACAAGGCGCTCACACTAGTGCTGTTATCAATGTCTTATCCGTTGTTACTCAGCACACATGGGCAACCTGCAACCGACCGGAGGAACTCTCGAAAGATTGGAGCAGCGATTGCCTGGGAAACAAAGTCAGCCTGTTGTAGAACTATGTGGAGTTCTGGGTAGGCTGCACTCAAGTCAAGGATTAGCACAAGCAAACAATAATGCAAAGTTGAATTATAGTGCTAAATACGAAACAACGCTGCAGGAAACAAGTGGGAAACAAAGGAGGTGGCAAAGAGGGAGAGGGTGTGGCTTAAAAAAGGCAAATTCTTGATTTGTTTGGATCTGTTTTCTTTTCAAGAGTCCTCAAAAACTGATAATATAAATAGAGAGGATCTCAAACATCAAAAGACGGCACACACTTTTTCTAAAAACTACAGGGGTATTCCGGTAAAAAAAGATAGGTAGATGAACAAGGGAGGGCAATGTATGCGTGGGGGTGCAGAGGCCCTGGAGTGTCACGACCTAGGGGGTTCACGGCGCGCACAAGGAAACCTTCCACCGAACCAAACCGGATCACCTTCCTTCTTCTTGTTTCTTTTTTTTTTAATTTCTTTCTATCTTTGTTTTCGATAGGGAGGGGGCGATCAGAGGGGTGGTATGCGGCGGCCCGGTGGTCTAGTGGCTACCAAGCCGGGTATTCGCGCGAAGGGGACGGTGGCCGAACAGCGGAACGACGGTGGTGAAACTAGGGTGAGGAGAACAAAGAGAAAAACAAGGGATTAAACACAAGTGACCAGCAACAATTGAACGAGTAAGCACACAAATTCAACATAGATTATTGAAAGAATGTGCAAGGCTAAACGGTTGCTAGGACAAGGATCTAATGTGAAATGTTTTTTTGTTTTGGTTTTCGTGGACTGTAGGAAGGAAAAAACACTCGATAAAACTCACCGATCAACCTGGAAATCTGATACCACTTGATAGAGGGGAAGTGCCCGATCTTTCGGTGAGTGGAGTAATTTCGATTTGGTGGTAGTAGACCCTCATGAAATGGACTACGACGAGCGAACCCGAAGCGCCAATGCAATCGCTGAACCAACTCCCAATGGTTACCAACCTCGCCGGTACAAGGTCAGCCTGATCACGAAGATCAATTCCTGCACGCAATCGAAGAACGAACAAGAAAAAGACGCGAGCAATCTTATTATCACTCGAAGGTGGAGTTCTGAATTACACGAGACAACGCAGATTGGCGCGTGTTCGAGAGTAGCTAAAGCTAGATGTAAAACAAAACTCAAGTTGTAAACAAAAATGACTCCGACTAAATAAAAGGGCGGCAGCAGGAGAGTGGCGCGCGCCCAAAGAAAGGGCTGCGGCTCCAAACCCTAGGCGCCCCACCTTGGACTACTCTGTTGGCCCATCTTCTTATTCTACTGGGCCTTCATTCCTCAACAGCATGATGAAGTTTAATTCTCTTGCACGGGCCCGAGTGATTGGCCCAACTGGATGATCAACTATAGGCGCCTACGGTGGAGGAGTAACCGGAGGCGCCTGAGGTGCTGCTAGGGTAGATGTACGTGTGGTGTCCTCATCAGGAGAACAAAGAGAAAAACAAGGGATTAAACACAAGTGACCAACAACAATTGAACGAGTAAGCACACAAATTCAACACAGATTATTGAAAGAATGTGCAAGGCTAAACGGTTGCTAGGACAAGGATCTAGTGTGAAATGTTTTTTGTTTTGGTTTTCGTGGACTGTAGGAAGGGAAAAACACTCGATAAAACTCACCGGTCAACCTAGAAATCTGATACCACTTGATAGAGGGGAAGTGCCCGATCTTTTGGTGAGTGGAGATAATTTCGATTTGGTGGTAGTAGACCCTCACGATCCGACTACGACGACCAAACTCGAAGCGCCAATGCAATCGCTGAACCAACTCCCAATGGTTACCAACCTCGCCGGTACAAGGTCAGCCTGATCACAAAGATCAATTTCTGCACGCAATTGAAGAACGAACAAGAAAAAGACGCGAGCAATCTTATTATCACTCGAAGGTGGAGTTCTGAATTACACGAGACAGCGCAGATTGGCGCGTGTTCGAGAGTAGCTAAAGCTAGATGTAAAACAAAACTCAAGTTGTAAACAAAAACGATTCCGACTAAATAAAAGGGCGGCGGCAGGAGAGTGGCGCGCGCCCAAAGAAAGGGCTGTGGCTCCAAACCCTAGGCGCCCCATCTTGGACTGCTCTGTTGGCCCATCTTCTTATTCTGCTGGGCCTTCGTTCCTCAACAGCATGATGAAGTTTAATTCTCTTGCACGGGCCCGAGTGATTGGCCCAACTGGATGATCAACTATAGGCGCCTGTGGTGGAGGAGTAACTGGAGGCGCCTGAGGTGCTGCTATTGTAGATGTACGCGTGGTGTCCTCATCATCCTCCCCTTCTTGAACTAAAGTCGTCCTCGACGGCAACTCCTCATCTTCACCCGCATACCGTTTCAAATCTGCAACATTAAAACTCGTGGAAACACCAAACTCCGCTGGCAGGTCAAGGATATAAGCATTATCATTAATTTTGGTTAGCACTTTAAAAGGACCAGCAGCACGTGGCATCAATTTAGAACGACGTAAAGCAGGAAAACGATCTTTTCTCAAATGCAACCAAACCAGATCACCCGGTTCAAAAGTAACATGTTGTCTCCCTTTACTACCCGCAACTTGATATTTAGCATTAGCAGCAGCAATGTTTTGTTGAGTTTGCTCATGCAAGCTAATCATTTGATCAACATGTGCAGCGGCATCTATGTGTGGGGCGTCCTCAGATTCAAGCGCAAACAAATCAATAGGCGCCGGAGGAATATAACCATAAACAACCTAAAAGGGACACATCTTTGTAGAAGAATGCGTTGCATGATTATAAGCAAACTCAACATGAGGCAAGCAATCTTCCCAATGTTTCAAATTTTTATCTAAAACAGCCCTAAGCATGGTTGACAAAGTTTGATTAACCACTTCAGTTTGTCCATCAGTTTGAGGGTGACAAGTTGTGCTAAACAGCAATTTAGTTCCCAATTTATTCCACAGTGATCTCCAAAAATGACTAAGAAACTTAGCATCACGATCAGAGACTATTGTATTTGGAATACCATGCAAACGAATAATCTCGCTAAAGAACAATTCAGCAATATTGGTAGCATCATCGGTTTTATGACAAGGTATAAAATGAGCCATTTTGGAGAAACGATCAACAACCACAAAAATACTATCCCTCCCCTTCTTAGTTCGAGGTAATCCCAAAACAAAGTCCATAGAAATATCAAGCCAAGGGGAAGTAGGAACAAGCAAAGGTATGTACAAACCATGGTTGTTCAATCGTGACTTAGCTTTCTGGCAAGTAGTGCAGCGTGCAACAAGGCGCTCAACATCAGCGCGCATCCAGGGCCAAAAGAAGTGGGCAGCCAGCACCTCATGCGTTTTGTAGATGCCAAAATGCCCCATGAGGCTGCCTCCATGCGCTTCCTGTAATAACAAATGACGAACCGAGCTTGCTGGAACACACAGCTTGTTAGCGCGAAACAGGAATCCATCCTGTATGTGAAATTTGCCCCATGGTTTGCCATGAATACAATGGGTGAAAGCATCTTTAAAATCAGCATCGTCCACATATTCATTCTTCATAGTTTGCAAGCCAAAGATTTAAAATCTAACTGTGACAGCATGGTATAGCGACGAGACAAAGCATCAGCAATAACATTTTCCTTGCCGCTCTTGTGTTTAATAATGTAAGGGAAAGACTCAATGAATTCCACCCATTTAGCATGACGACGGTTCAAGTTTGTTTGGGTACGAATATGTTTTAAAGCCTCATGATCAGAATGAATTATAAACTCGCGATGCCAAAGGTAGTGCTGCCAAGTATGCAAAGTGTGCACTAAAGCATAAAGCTCCTTATCATACGTAGAATAGTTCAAGCTAGCACCACTTAATTTCTCGCTAAAATAAGCAACCGGCTTTCCTTCTTGTGACAAAACAGCACCTAGCCCAATACCGCTAGCATCGCATTCAAGCTCAAACACTTTAGTAAAATCAGGCAACTGCAAAAGAGGAGCATTGGTCTTTCAAAGTGCTGAATGCAACCTCTTGCGAATCACTCCAAGCAAAGGGAACATCCTTCTTTGTAAGCTCATGTAGAGGCGCTGCAATGGAGCTAAAATCATGAACAAACCTGCGGTAGAAACCTGCAAGGCCAAGAAAGCTTCAAATTTGTGTGACCTTTGTCGGTGTAGGCCACGGTCGAATGGCATCGATCTTGCTGCTATCCACCTCAATGCCCTGTGGAGTAACAACATAGCCAAGAAACGAAACACGTTGTGTGCAAAACATGCATTTGTCGATGTTAGCAAATAAATGGGCTGCACGCAATGCATCAAAAACAGCACACAAATGTTCTACATGCTCTTCCATAGACTTGCTATAAATGAGAATGTCATCAAAATAGACAACTACAAACAGTCCTATGAAGGGCCGCAGAACTTCATTCATCAAACGCATAAACGTGCTGGGAGCATTTGTCAAACCAAACGGCATAACCAACCATTCATATAACCCAAATTTTGTTTTGAAAGCCGTTTTCCATTTGTCACCTAATTTCATGCGAATCTGATGGTAGCCACTACGCAAATCTACCTTAGTGAAAAGAATGGCACCACTCAGCTCATCTAGCAGATCTTCAAGGCGTGGTATAGGGTATCGGTAGCGAATGGTAATGTTATTAATAGCATGACAATCTACACACAGACGCCATGATCCATCTTTCTTGGGAACAAGTAACACGGGAATAGAGCAAGGGCTAAGAGACCCACGAATATAACCCTTGTCAAGCAACGCCTGTACCTGTCACTGTATTTCCTTCGCCTGATCCGGATTTGTACGGTATTGTGCGCGGTTCGGAAGCTGTGTGCTGGGAATGAGGTCGATCTGGTGCTCAATGCCACGAAGTGGTGGGAGTCCCGGTGGCAAATCTTTTGGAAAAACATCAGCGTACTCCTGCAAAATGTTAGCAATCGCAGGGGGAAAATCCAAAGATGGTGCGAGATAGGTAGATGAACAAGGGAGGGCAATGTATGCGTGGGGGTGCAGAGGCCCTGGAGTGTCGTGACCCAGGGGGTTCACGGCGCGCACAAGGAAACCTTCCACCGAACCAAACCGGATCACCTTCCTTCTTCTTGTTTCTTTTTTATTTTTTTTATTTCTTTCTATCTTTGTTTTCGATAGGGAGGGGGCGATCAGAGGGGTGGTATGCGGCGGCCCGGTGGTCTAGTGGCTACCAAGCCGGGTATTCGCGCGAAGGGGACGGTGGCCGAATAGCGGAACGACGGTGGTGAAACTAGGGTGAGGAGAACAAAGAGAAAAACAAGGGATTAAACACAAGTGACCAGCAACAATTGAATGAGTAAGCACACAAATTCAACATAGATTATTGAAAGAATGTGCAAGGCTAAACGGTTGCTAGGACAAGGATCTAATGTGAAATGTTTTTTTGTTTTGGTTTTCGTGGACTGTAGGAAGGAAAAAACACTCGATAAAACTCACCGATCAACCTGGAAATTTGATACCACTTGATAGAGGGGAAGTGCCCGATCTTTCGGTGAGTGGAGATAATTTCGATTTGGTGGTAGTAGACCCTCACGAAATGGACTACGACGAGCGAACCCGAAGCGCCAATGCAATCGCTGAACCAACTCCCAATGGTTACCGACCTCACCGGTACAAGGTCAGCCTGATCACGAAGATCAATTCCTGCACGCAATCGAAGAACGAACAAGAAAAAGACGCGAGCAATCTTATTATCACTCGAAGGTGGAGTTCTGAATTACACGAGACAACACAGATTGGCGCGTGTTCGAGAGTAGCTAAAGCTAGATGTAAAACAAAACTCAAGTTGTAAACAAAAATGACTCCGACTAAATAAAAGGGCGGTGGTAGGAGAGTGGCGCGCGCCCAAAGAAAGGGCTGCGCTCCAAACCCTAGGCGCCCCACCTTGGACTACTCTGTTGGCCCATCTTCTTATTCTACTGGGCCTTCATTCCTCAACAGCATGATGAAGTTTAATTCTCTTGCACGGGCCCGAGTGATTGGCCCAACTGGATGATCAACTATAGGCGCCTACGGTGGAGGAGTAACCGGAGGCGCCTGAGGTGCTGCTAGGGTAGATGTACACGTGGTGTCCTCATCAGGAGAACAAAGAGAAAAACAAGGGATTAAACACAAGTGACCAACAACAATTGAACGAGTAAGCACACAAATTCAACACAGATTATTGAAAGAATGTGCAAGGCTAAACGGTTGCTAGGACAAGGATCTAGTGTGAAATGTTTTTTTTGTTTTGGTTTTCATGGACTGTAGGAAGGGAAAAACACTCGATAAAACTCACCGGTCAACCTAGAAATCTGATACCACTTGATAGAGGGGAAGTGCCCGATCTTTCAATTGTCGATAAAACTCGATCTTTTGGTAAACTCTCGAAAGATTGGAGCAGCGATTGCCTGGGAAACAAAGTCAGCCTGTTGTAGAACTATGTGGAGTTTTGGGTAGGCTGCACTCAAGTCAAGGATTAGCACAAGCAAACAATAATGCAAAGTTGAATTATAGTGCTAAATACGAAACAACGCTGCTGGAAACAAGTGGGAAACAAAGGAGGTGGCAAAGAGGGAGAGGGTGTGGCTTAAAAAAGGCAAATTCTTGATTTGTTTGGATCTGTTTTTTTTTCAAGAGTCCTCAAAAACTGATAATATGAATAGAGAGGATCTCAAACATCAAAAGACGGCACACACTTTTTCTGAAACTACAGGGGTATTCCGGTAAAAAAAGATACTCTCTCTCTCTATAGAGTAAGGCGAGATAGGTAGATGAACAAGGGAGGGCAATGTATGCGTGGGGGTGCAGAGGCCCTAGAGTGTCGCGACCCAGGGGGTTCACGGCGCGCACAAGGAAACCTTCCACCGAACCAAACCGGATCACCTTCCTTCTTCCTGTTTCTTTTTTCTTTTTTTTTGATTTTTTTATTTCTTTCTATCTTTGTTTTCGACAGGGAGGGGGCGATCAGAGGGGTGGTATGCGGCGGCCCAGTGGTCTAGTGGCTAAGGGGACGGTGGCCGAACAGCGGAACGGCGGTGGCGAAACTAGGGTGAGGAGAACAAAGAGAAAAACAAGGGATTAAACACAAGTGACCAGCAACAATTGAACGAGTAAGCACACAAATTCAACACAGATTATTGAAAGAATGTGCAAGGCTAAACGGTTGCTGGGACAAGGATCTAATGTGAAATGTTTTTTTGTTTTGGTTTTCGTGGACTGTAGGAAGGGAAAAACACTCGATAAAACTCACCGATCAACCTAGAAATCTGATACCACTTGATAGAGGGGAAGTGCCCGATCTTTCGGTGAGTGGAGATAATTTCGATTTGGTGGTAGTAGACCCTCACGATCCGACTACGACGAGCGAACCCGAAGCGCCAATGCAATCGCTGAACCAACGCCCAATGGTTACCAACCTCGCTGGTACAAGGCCAGCCTGATCACAAAGATCAATTCCTGCACGCAATCGAAGAACGAACAAGAAAAAGACGAGCAATCTTATTATCACTCGAAGGTGGAGTTCTGAATTACACAAGACAGCGCAGATTGGCGCGTGTTCGAGAGTAGCTAAAGCTAGATGTAAAACAAAACTCAAGTTGTAAACAGAAACGACTCCGACTAAATAAAAGGGCGGCGGCAGGAGAGTGGCGCGCGCCAAAAGAAAGGGCTACGGCTCCAAACCCTAGTGAAGTTTAATTCTCTTGCACGGGCCCGAGTGATTGGCCCAACTGGATGATCAACTATAGGCGCCTGCGGTGGAGGAGTAACTGGAGGCGCCTGAGTTGCTGCTGGTGTAGATGTATTCGTGGTGTCCTCATCAGTAGAACAAAGAGAAAAACAAGGGATTAAACACAAGTGACCAGCAACAATTGAACGAGTAAGCACAAAAATTCAACTAAGATTATTCAAAGAATGTGCAAGGCTAAACGGTTGCTGGGACAGGGATCTAGTGTGAAATGTTTTTTTGTTTTGGTTTTTGTGGACTGTAGGAAGGGAAAAACACTCGATAAAACTCACCGATCAACCTGGAAATCTGATACCACTTGATAGAGGGGAAGTGCCTGATCTTTTGGTGAGTGGAGATAATTTCGATTGGGTGGTAGTAGACCCTCACGATCCGACTACGATGAGCGAACCCGAAGCACCAATGCAATCGCTGAACCAACTCCCAATGGTTACCAACCTCGCCGGTACAAGGTCAGCCTGATCACGAAGATCAATTCCTGCACGTAATCGAAGAACGAACAAGAAAAAGACGCGAGCAATCTTATTATCACTTGAAGGTGGAGTTCTGAATTACACGAGACAGCGCAGATTGGCGCGTGTTCAAGAGTAGCTAAAGCTAGATGTAAAACAAAACTCAAGTTGTAAATAAAAATGACTCCGACTAAATAAAAGGGCGGTGACAGGAGAGTGGCGCGCGCCAAAAGAAAGGGCTGTGGCTCCAAACCCTAGGCGCCCCACCTTGGACTGCTCTGTTAGCCCATCTTCTTATTCTGCTAGGCCTTTGTTCCTCAACAGCATGATGAAGTTTAATTCTCTTGCACGGGCCCGAGTGATTGGCCCAACTAGATGATCAACTGTAGGCGCCTGCGGTGGAGGAGTAACTGGAGGTGCCTGAGGTGCTGCTGGTGTAGATGTACGCGTGGTGTCCTCATCAGGAGAACAAAGAGAAAAACAAGGGATTAAACACAAGTGACCAGCAACAATTGAACGAGTAAGCACACAAATTCAACACAAGATTATTGAAAGAATGTGCAAGGCTAAACGGTTGCTGGGACAAAGATCTAATGTGAAATGTTTTTTTTGTTTTGGTTTTCGTGGACTGTAGGAAGGGAAAAACACTCGATAAAACTCACCGATCAACCTGGAAATCTGATACCACTTGATAGAGGGGAAGTGCCCGATCTTTCGGTGAGTGGAGATAATTTCAATTTGGTGGTAGTAGACCCTCATGATCCGACTATGACGAGCGAACCCGAAGCTCCAATGCAATCACTGAACCAACTCCCAATGGTTACCAACCTCGCCGATACAAGGTCAGCCTGATCACGAAGATCAATTCCTGCACGCAATCGAAGAACGAACAAGAAAAAGACGCGAGCAATCTTATTATCACTCGAAGGCGGAGTTCTGAATTACACAAGACAGCGTAGATTGGCGCGTGTTCGAGAGTAGCTAAAGCTAGATGGAAAACAAAACTCAAGTTGTAAACAAAAATGACTCCGACTAAATAAAAGGGCGGCAGCAGGAGAGTGGCGCGTGCCCAAAGAAAGGGCTGCGGCTCCAAACCCTAGGCGCCCCACCTTGGACTGCTCTATTGGCCCATCTTCTTATTCTGCTGGGCCTTTGTTCCTCAACAGCATGATGAAGTTTAATTCTCTTGCACGTGATGAGGACATCATTGGCTCAAAGATGACCATGCCAACCACTTCTATACCAAAGGTGCAACCATTCTATATGAGGCTTATCATTGATGCATTTGATGAATTGATGCTGCACCATGATGTGTGTTCATTTTCATTTTCAGAATTACTTACATGGATCAAGGGAAGGTTTGATTGCATATGGAAATCATGGAAGGTTAATGAAGTTGATTGGGGACCAAATCCAAGTATTCCTAACGTCCTCTGCTAGGCCACCACGTCACTTTGGTTCCAAGGACAGAAAGAGTCCAAGTCCAACACGTTTTGGAAGTTGAATTCGGACTGCAAAATAGTCTCAAATTGCGACGGTCACCACGACTTCATATGGACTCCGATTGGGACGTTATAGCACTTTTTGGAAAGGTTATCAAGTCTATTTTCCAACGGATCTGGACTAATGGCTATATCTTATCCGATGCTTCCGGAATCGTCATTTCAACGCCGGGACCTTTTCTGCCTTTGGTGCTGCGTCACCCTATTTTGGGGCGATGGTCCATGTATCAATTTGGGTCCACTAAGGACATGTCCTAGGGTTGGAGAACGACCTCAACACCCCCTGGTCGTTCCCCTAGGTATTAATAAGGATTAGAGTCGCCACAAACAGATTGGGTTTTGTTTTGTTGAAAGTTTAGCCATTGCTACTTCCTTGTAGACGCGTGTGTTGACTAGACCATCCGTTCTACTTGATTCAGAACCCCAACTTTGTGAGTTCAGATTGGTTTTTCATCTCCATATTTGCAATTGAGTTGCTTGTTCTACTTGTTCTTGCTTGTTCCTCGATTGCTTGCAGGAATTACCCTAGTGGTTTAGTTGATCGTGCTCCACAAGATCACGACGGCTGTTGGAGGTGGTCTATCGGTTGCTAAGGCGCAGCTTGGAAGGCTGTAGTCGGGTTGTGAACGTCATCTCCATCCACCAATCGAGTTATCTCACGCTTCTCATCAAAAGATCGACCACAAACCCTTGCGGGTTCATATCAGTTGGTAATCAGAGCAAGGTTGATCGGTGAGAGACTTCTAGTTCTTTGCTGTTTTTTTAATCTCCTATAGTCCAGAAAAAGCCAAAACAAAATTAGTAGATTAGTTCTCCATAATCCCAAAAACCCTTTGAGCTTAATACTATTACCGCTTAGTTAGGGCTTATTGAATTAACGGTTACATCGTCGTGTCAAGTTGCTGGTCTTAGCGTCTAGTCGTTTAGAGTTTCGAGTTCTAGTCACGTTTCTATCACCATCGCAGATTTGAGTTTATTTGTTTCTCTCAACGAATCCGAGTGGATTTCCAAATTCCTTTGTTTTGTTTACCACCATTATCCTAGCCACGCCCTTGGAGGTTTCATCCACGTCCATATTTCCATCTACAAAAAGGAAATCCAACAAGATCAAGATAGAATTCGATTCAGAGTCCTATTTTATCCTGAAAAGAAAAGCACCATATTTCCTTTGTCAGGAGTCTGAATAGGGAGTTTAAATACAATCTAGAAACCTTAACTTGTCCTCTTTCCAACTGATCAGAGCTTGGTCCCAAATTCAATCTGAGCGCTTCGCAATTGCCCTAGAGATTTGTGCGTCTGCTGGTTTTGCAAAACAACCACTTGTTTGACTTTGCTACTAAATCACCCTTCCCAAGGAAACATTTAATTGTTGTAAGTAGCTTGTTAATTCTTGTTGCAAAATTTCAGTTTTGTGCTAGTTGAAAAAAATAGAAAAAAAGACAGAAGAAAGAAAGAAAAGAAAGATAGAAAGAAAGAAAGAAAAGAAAAAGAAAGAAGAAGAGAAGGGTTTTTCTTTTGTTGTTATTCCTGTCCTTGTGATCCTTCTTTGCTGCAGCTCAGTGACTTCGTTTGTGTCTAGGCTCGTGTCTCTAGCACGTACTAGCCTAGGACCAGCACAATAACATCGTTTAGCATTTGTTCAATTTGCTTGCAACTAACGTGGTTCTAGTACTTCCTTGCTTTAGCCCACCTACAGCTCCACATATTCGACTACAGCTTGACAAATTGTTTTGTTGCTACGGCACCGATACGCTTCACTCCACGGTTGTAGACTTGTTGGTTGCCATCACCTCCTGTTTGGCTTGGTAAGAACTTGTAAGGGCTTGTTTTAACAAGTTGAGTTTGAGAGAGTTACAACCGACACATCCTAGTAGTTGATAGGAGGATACATATTATTTTTGTGTTTCTTGTTTTCTACTAATCATGGCAGGTGATATGGAGATTTTTGAGCTGTTGAAACTAGACCCTCATATTCAGGATGTCATTCAACACTTGCCGTTATATGATGATAAGTTTGATCCTCAAGCTTACATTGATTGGGAGTTAAAAGTAGACAATGAATTTGATGAGCATGACCTAGATAAATATCAAGAAGGGGAGCACGGTTCACTTTTACCTATAACACATACTCCAACAATGATCAAACCGAGGACGGTTTGCTGTCAAGAAGGGGAGAATGATGAGGACATCATTGGCTCAAAGATGACCATGCCAACCACTTCTATACCAAAGGTGCAAGCATTCTATATGAGGCTTATCATTGATGCGTTTGATGAATTGATGCTGCACCATGATGTGTGTTCATTCTCATTTTCAGAATTACTTACATGGATCAAGGGAAGTTTTGATTGCATATGGAAAGCATGGAAGGTTAATGAAGTTGATTGGGGACCAAATCCAAGTATTCCTAACGTCATCCGCTAGGCCACCACGTCACTTTGGTTCTAAGGACAGAAAGAGTCCAAGTCCAACACGTTTTGGAAGTTGAATTCGGACTGCAAAATAGTCCCAAATTGCGACGGTCACCACGACTTCATATGGACTCCGATTAGGACGTTATAGCATTTTTTGGGAATCTTATCAAGTCTATTTTCCAACGGATCTGGACTCATGGCTATATCTTATCCAATGCTTCCGCAATTGTCGTTTCAACACCGGGACCTTTCTGCCTATGGTGCTGTGACACCCTATTTTGGGCCGATGGTCCATGTATCAATTTGGGTCCATTAAGGACGTGTTCTAGGGTTGGAGAATGACCCCAACACCCCCTGGTCTTCCCTAGGTATTAATAAGGATTAGAGCCACCACAAACAGATTGGGTTTTCTTTTGTTGAAATTTAGCCATTGCTACTTCCTTGTAGACACGTGTGTTGACTAGACCATCCATTCTACTTAATTTAGAACCCCAACTTTGTGAGTTCAGATTGGTTTTTCATCTCCATATTTGCAATTGAGTTGCTTGTTCTACTTGTTCTTGCTTGTTCCTCGATTGCTTGCAGGAATTACCCTAGTGGTTTGGTTGATCGTGCTCCACAAGATCACAACAGCTGTTGGAGGTGGTGTATCGGTTGCTAAGGCGTAGCTTGGAAGGTTGTAGTCAGGCCGTGAACGTCATCTCCATCCACCAATCGAGTTATCTCACGCTTCTCATCGAAAAATCGACCACAAACCCTTGCGGGTTCATATCTATCACACCTATTTTCAAGGAACAAATGGAATGCATAATCTTATGTGTGCCCAGAGATCAATCACACATAAGATGACAAATATAAATAGTATCATCACAAATGTTTATTACATAACAAATAATATCACAGAGTCTTCACATAACTAAGCGGAAACATAGATAATTCTTGTGGTAGCTAGCTCCATAGCACAGGCACGTCAACTGGTTGACCACAAGTCTAGTAATCTTCAGGGAAGTAGAAGTAGTAGTCACTATTTGCACATTCGGGAGTCCATCCTGGGGTGGGGGAATGCAAGGGTGAGCACGAAAGTACTCAACAAATATAACATGGGGTTCATGAAGCTCAAATAGGGTAGACACTGGTTTAACTGCATGTAGCTTTTAGTTGATCATGTTTTAAGCAATTGAGTAGCAACAAGTAGGTAATGTTCCCAATATAAACACATGATCATGTAAAGAGAATAATGAATAGCAAAAACAAGTAAATTAATAGTGATCTCTATTCCATAAGGGTCTAAGGCCGCTCGTGACCGTGAGCACGGCTGATATACCAGTTTTACACTCTACAGAGGTTGTACACTTTCACTATGAGTCGTGATCCCCAAAAGTCCGAGATCATGACTCCCCATTGGATAGATAAGTTTCACTATGAAGTCTTTCCAAGGTTTGTCTAATAAGTTAGGGTCGCTAGGTTTCGTGGCCTGCAAATGTAGAGCCCTCCTTCCATATGGCACAATGACACGCAGCCTATACTCATAAGGACAGAAGCCGCACTACACCCAACTCGGAACACACCCCTCTTGCGCCATAAAGGTAACCACTAACAAGCTAGAAAATGTCTTCTTATATGACTAAAGCCAGAGCCGTGTAGCCCTCATAGCTGTACTGTAAGTCCCGGATGTTCGCTTACAGATAAGTCCTTATGGAGAGGAATCTAGAGAAAACTCTAGCCCTCTTGTTCCTTGTTGTTAAAAATCATCTTGAACACAAATGTTCGCGAATTGCACGCAAATCGGAGCTAAAACAAAAAAGATATGATTTAAACAAGCTTTTCTTTATTAAAGTAATAGATTAAATCTAATCTCAAAATTTAAGAGTGGAGAACCTGCTAAATAGTAGCACTATCATGTAGATTATGAAATTACGAACCTAACGCAATTTGAACGGATCAAATCGGAGTTAAAACGGAGAAGTTATGGCTAAAACAAGTTGAATGGCAAAACTGTAAATAAATGAAAACGTATTTCAACATAACCGAACCAAAGTACACTTTCAAAAAGAGAAAGCAAAAATCTGTAAACGCGCTTTGGACTACGGGTTGAATCAGCAATAATTGTAAGGGCGTACCTGCAAAGTCGGCAACGAAAGGGTATGGGGCGTTTTAAACCGTTGGATCTCGATTCGACGACCACGATTAGATTGGAGAGGAGAGAGAGGGGAACTCCGGCCATGAACAGTAGCCAAGCGGCAGCGGAACGGCCGGTGGCGAGCAATTGCTCATCGGTGTTGAGCAATCCGACACTACGGTGCATGATTTGATAAACAGTTTGCACAGGGAGATAGAAGAGATGAACGCAAGCTCACCCGAGGTGAAAACGGAGGCGAGGATGGGCGGTGGACGACGCACGACCTCCAATGGCGGACGGCGGAGCTCTATGAACACCGGTGAGAGGAAATCAGCGATAAAAACCGAGAAAGAAGAAGGAGCATAGCTTGGCGAGGTCGTAGGGACAACTCGAACATGTCAGCAACTTACGGGGATGACCAAGTCGATGACTTCATCGGATTGCTCCCGAGCTTGAGTGGCGGCTGCTAGGTTGCGGCGGCTAGGGCTCAAATTGAGGCGATAGCGTCTGGATTAAGGTTGTGGAGCAGGCGGCAGCACCCGTGGCTACTTATGAGAGGATACGGCGTGTGGTGCAAGGCAAGAGGAATCGAGATGGAGGCGGACTCCATTGTCATGTCCGGCTCGGTTACGAGTGGGAGGTGGAAGAGGATGACGACGCTGACAAGCAGGCCCGGACATCAGTGACACAGAGAGAAAAGAAGGAGAGTGCGGCGGCTTTGGCTATGGATGATTGGGCTGGCCCACTACACAGCGCGTGGGAGAAGAGCTGGGCTCTCAGGCTGATGGGCACGGGCTGATGAGGCCGAGTGGGCCAAATGCGGAGGAGGGGCAGCAGGCCTTCGGGCCAGAGCAGAGAAAAGAGAATACTTCCTTTTCCTTTTTCATTTCTAATTTTCCAAATACATTTTCAAATATGGATTTGATTAGATTTTGAATTCTCTTTTGAAATTCTCAAACATCATTCAATACAAAACAAAAATATGCAACAACATGTATGAGCAAGCATGTGTCTAACCTTATAGTTGATTTTAATTCCATGAAAATTATTAATTTCTCTAGGTTAAAATGCTCACAAAATTGTGTAAATAAATTAAATTCTCCTATTTTAAAATAATGCAAATTTTAGGGTGTTACACACGTTACTATGGAGCTAGCTACCACAAGAATTACATGGAGGCCAAGGAGATCAACATGGGCATCCAAATCGAGGAGGCCCAAAACTTATCTGGTTCGAGTCACCAAGGTGGAGGCCCAAATCAAAAGAATTTGCATTATTTACGTAATTATTTTAAAATAGGAGAATTTGATTTATTTATGCAATTTTGTGAGCATTTTAACCTAGAGAAATTAATAATTTTCATGGAATTAAAATCAACTATAAGGTTAGACACATGCTTGCTCATACATGTTGTTGCATATTTTTGTTTTGTATTGAATGATGTTTGAGAATTTCAAAAGAGAATTCAAAATCTAATCAAATCCAATTTGAAAATGTATTTGGAAAATTAGAAATGAAAAAGGAAAAGGAAGTATTCTCTTTTCTCTGCTCTGGCCCGAAGGCCTGCTGCCCCTCCTCCGCATTTGGCCCACTCGGCCTCATCAGCCCGTGCCCATCAGCCCGAGAGCCCAGCTCTTCTCCCACGCGCTGCGTAGTGGGCTGGCCCAATCATCTACAGCGCTCCTTCTCTCTCTGTGTCACTAACGTCTGGGCCCGCTTGTCAGCATCGTCATCCTCTTCCACCTCCCGCTCGTAACCGAGCCGGACACGATAATGGAGTCTGCCTCCATCTTGATTCCTCTTGCCTTGCACTGCACGCCGTATCCTCTCATAAGTAGCCACGGGTGCTGCCGCCTGCTCCACAACCTTAATCCCGACGCTATCGCCTCAATTTGAGCCCTAGCCACCACAACCTAGCAGCCGCCGCTCAAGCTCGGGAGCAATCCGACGAAGTCATCGACTTGGTCATCCCCGTAAGCCGCTGACGTGTTCGAGTTGTCCCTACGACCTCGCCAAGCTATGCTCCTTCTTCTTTCTCAGTTTTTATCGCTGATTTCCTCTCACCGGTGTTCACAGAGCTCCGCCGTCTGCCATTGGAGGTCATGTGTCGTCCACCGCCCATCCTCGCCTCCGTTTTCACCTCGGGTGAGCTTGCGTTCATCTCTTCTATCTCCCTGTGCAAACTGTTTATCAAATCATGCACCGTAGTGCCGGATTGCTCAACACCGATGAGCAATTGCTCACCGCCGGCCGTTCCGCCGCCGCTAGGCTACTGTTCATGGCCGGAGTTCCCCTCTCTCTCCTCTCCAATCTAATCGTGGCCGTCGAATCGAGATCCAACGGTTTAAAACGCCTCATACCCTTTCGTTGCCGACTTTGCAGATACGCCCTTACAATTATTGCTGATTCAACCCACAGTCCAAAGCGCGTTTACATATTTTTGCTTTCTCTTTTTGAAAGTGTACTTTGGTTCGGTTATGTTGAAATACGTTTTCAATTATTTACAGTTTTGCCGTTCAACTTGTTTTAGCCATAACTTCTCCGTTTTAACTCCGATTTGATCCGTTCAAATTGCGTTAGGTTCATAATTTCATAATCTACATGATAGTGCTACTGTTTAGTAGGTTCTCCACTCTTAAATTTTGAGATTAGATTTAATCTATTACTTTAATAAAGAAAAGCTTGTTTAAATTATATCTTTTTCGTTTTAGCTCCGATTTGCGTGCAATTCGTGTCTGTGTGATCCTAGTGAGATGTAGAATCATTTTACAAACTTTTCAACTTATTTTGCTACTGTTGGTGTACTGTTCTAATTTTAGCTTTGTTTGCTTTGTATGATTGCTCTTGGATGATTGATGTTGGTGTGTTAATCGAGAATAGATGGTGAGCAGTTCGTTGGTGATCAAGAATACTATTACGAACCAGGTCAACAGGATCAGCTAGATCAAGGCAAGTATAGCATGGGACTATCCTTGTTACCTATTCACTTTAATTCACTTAATTCATCATGCATGTGTTTCCTTGTTAAGGATGCCTTAGTGTTGATCTTATTCCTTGAATCCTATGGTTATAGCATTGGGTAGTTTGCTAGTGCTCACATAAACAATGATCTTGTAATTTGATTAATGATATATGATATAACACTAAAAGATGATTTTTAGCAATAAGGAAGAAGAGGGCTAGAGTTTTCTCTAGATTCCTCTCCATAAGGACTTATCTATAAGCGAACATCCGGGACTTATAGTACAGCTATGAGGGCTATATGGCTCTGGCTTTAGTCACATAAGAGGACCTTTTCTAGCTTGTTAGTGGTTACCTTTATGGTGCAAGAGGGGTGTGTTTCGGGTTGGGTGTAGTGCGGCTTCTGTCCTTATGAGTATAGGTTACGTGTCATTGTGCCATACGGAAGGAGGGCTCTACATTTGCAGGCCACGAAACCTAGCGGCCCTAACTTGTTAGACGAACCTTGGAAAGACTTCATAGTGAAACTTATCTATCCAATGGGGAGTCATGACCTCGGACTTTTGGGGATCACGACTCATAGTGAAAGTGTACAACCTCTGCAGAGTGTAAAACTGGTATATCAGCCGTGCTCACGGTCACGAGCGGCCTTGGACCCTTATGGAATAGAGATCACTATTAATTTACTTGTTTTTGCTATTCATTATTCTCTTTACATGATCATGTGTTTATATTGGGAACATTACCTACTTGTTGCTACTCAATTGCTTAAAACATGATCAACTAAAAGCTACATGCAGTTAAACCAGTGTCTACCCTATTTGAGCTTCATGAACCCCATGTTATATTTGTTGAGTACTTTTGTGCTCACCCTTGCATTCCCCCACCCCAGGATGGACTCTCGAATGTGCAAATAGTGACTACTACTTCTACTTCCCTGAAGATTACTAGACTTGTGGTCAACCAATTGACGTGCCTGTGCTATGGAGCTAGCTACCACAAGAATTATCTATGTTTCCGCTTAGTTATGTGAAGACTCTGTGACATTACTCGTTATGTAATAAACATTTGTGATGATACTATTTATATTTGTCATCTTATGTGTGATTGATCTCTGGACGCACATAAGATTATGCAATCCATTTGTTCCTTGAAAATGGGTGTGACAGATTGGTATCAAAGTCGTGTTGACTGTAGGACGCAAGCCTAGTTAGTAATGGTCGTGTTAGTTCCCTTTTCTTCACTTGTTTCATGCTTATCACCTTACTCTTGATAATTACTAAATTTTCATGCTCCTTTTTCCCTATTCTATTATGAAAATATTGCTTATATTCTAACTTACCTTTGGACTAAATTCTTTAGATGCCTCATGCCCGTAAGACTGCTCGTATCACCACTGGAGGCTATTTTCCACCTCGTTCCCTGTATGAATCAATGGAGCTTAAGGAGGAACTAGAAGACACTGCACCAACCCCGCCACCTTCACCAGTTCAGGCGCCAGAACCAGATATGCCCCAAGAAGAACTTGAACCTAAAGAGGAGGTTGTCTACTTGAGTGATGATGAAGATGCTGAGCTTGCCCAAGATGGAGAACAGCCCCCGTCGCCTCCACAAGATGGTTCCGCTGAAGTTGGTGTGCCGTCCTTTCCTATGGGTTGGACTACAAGGATTCATCACAAGTCAAGCTATGACACACCTTCACACCATCGACTGGTTGGTATGCTTAGTGCTTACTTCATGGATTGGGATCCTGCGTTTGAGTACGTTTGCTAGGAGCATAAGCATCCTTTGGAAGCTACTTAGTGGAAGTGCAATGTGCGTATCTTCATCAAGAACGAGGAGATGGATACTTATCTACCGGTGTTTTTCCCATAGTGGTCGTCGTGCACTATAGAAGATGGCATAGAAGATGCAGCCTTTGAAGCATGCTTGGGACTTCATCACCTCCGCTATGATGTTATGCAAGATGATCAATATCGCTATTTTCCCCGTGGAGACCCGGAGCAAGGATGGGTAATGATGAACCCTGGGAATTTGGAGTTAATTCCTCGAGTGATGGTGGATTTTAGTCATGACATGATGGTGAAGAATCGTCGGTTGGAAACCTTAGTTAAAGCCTTGGGAAAAGACGTCAAGAGGTACCAAGAGGTGATAGATGGTCTAAGGATTGATCAAGGCATGGAGGCCTATGACTATCATGAACATCAAGCCCATCCCTAGGAGTTGGGATACCATCTATGTAATAATACGATAGTATGATTAGTGTCGAGTTAAGTTGAGTTTTGTGGTGTTGTGTGAACTCTGTGTGGTTAGTTGAGTTATTATTGTGCTTATGTGTGAGTTGGTTTTTCCATGTAATGAGTGCTGGAGCTTTGTGGGCTTTCCTTCAAAAGTTCCTAGTTAAAGATACTAAGTTTAAGTATGATAAATAAATAGTTTAGTTGGGTTAACCTTTTCTCTCTGTTCTGTCCTTTCTGGAGCGGTCTGCCTTTCCTTTTATGCTCGGAATTAACTGTTCAGCGAAAAATTCTAAATTTTTTATGAGAGTAACTAGACCCACGTACCTTTCCAATGTCTCTGGAATCACCTTTTTATATGTTCTGGATCATGAGATATAGTCGTTACAAGATGAAGTTTCTGCGCAGTCTGGAAACCCGAAACAGTTTCTGTTAGGTCCTGTTTTTGGTTAACTTCGTGACAGAATCTGGATTTGCGAGTTAAATAAAAGTTGTAGATAATTTCATAATCTTTCCAACCATATAAAGTACACCTATACTGGATATCTGTAACTCGAGATAGGTCTATTTTACCGAACTACTGATATTGGAATATGTCCAGAAGGTTATCAGATTCCGTTCGCTATCTCTAGAATTGTCTAATATGAGATAATCTCTAAGATTTGATATTGTGATTGGATAACAGATGTCTAGAAGAGGACGAGGTCGAGGCCGTGGTCGTGGAGCTGGTCCACCACCTACTATTCATGAGCTTTTGGCAATACAGACACAGTTGATGGAAGCTCTGGTGAACAATCAGCAAAATCAGCCAGCTGGAGGAGCACCTGCGCGAGATAAGCGTGGTGAATTTTTGAAGGGTCATCCCCCAGTGTTCACCCATGCCACTGATCCATTGGAAGCTGATGATTGGCTTCGTGCGCTGGAGAAGCAGCTCAACATTGCTCAGTGTAATGATCAACAGAAGGTGTTGTTTGCTTCGGGACAACTTCAAGGAGCAGCTCAAGACTGGTGGGATTCATATCAGTATGGTCATCCTGTAAATGCTCCCGTCGTTACTTGACAAGAGTTTACAGAGAGTTTTAGGTCCTATCATATACCAGAGGGAGTGATGGCGCTGAAGGCAGAGGAATTCCGCAACCTAACATAGGGATCTATGCCTGTAGCTGAGTATCGAGACAAGTTTGCACGGTTGTCACGTTATGCGCCGAATGAGGTGGCTAATGATGCTGATAAGCAACGACTTTTCTTGAAGGGTCTACATGATGGTCTTCAATTGCAGCTGATGTCCAATGCTTACCCAGATTATCAAACATTAGTGAATCGCGCTATTATGGTGGATAACAAGCGCAAGGAGATGGATGCTAAAAGGAAGAGGCTTCAGGGACAAGTATCTAGAAACAACACTCGCCAGCACACTGGTTTTCAACAAGGCTATCAGCAGAGGTATCTGCCTAACCAATAGAATCATGGTCAACTTCCTCCACGTAATTAGTTTCTGCAATGTCCTCCTTATCAGCCGCAGAATGGCAATAACCACCCTCCGCAGCAGAATGGGAACCAGAATCAGCGTCAGAGTACCCCTAACAACACTCTAATGAAGACTAGTGCTCCTAATACTCCCACCAAGTGTTTCCGTTGTGGAAAGGAAGGTCACCTGTCTTATAACTGTCCTGAGAAGGTCAATCAGCAAACCCCCCAGAAGCAGAACAGTAACTAGAAGGTACCATACTACGAAAAGGTGACTCATGTGTCTGAAGAAACCACGATGGTGGAACCTGAAGTTATGCTCGGTACGTTCGATGTTCACTCCATTCCTGCTACTGTTCTTTTTTATTCTGGAGCTTTGCATTCATTCATATCTCAATTATTTGTTAAGACACATAGCATCCCTTTATGTGCCATAAGAAACCCCATATTAGTCAATTCACCTAGGGGAAGTATGTAAGCTTCCTACCAATGCCTCCCTATTAGTTTAATTTTAAGGGGGGGTAGAGTTCAAAGTGAGCCCTATAGTGTTGAGAACAGCTGGGATTGATCTTATTCTGGGACTAGATTGGATGAAGCAAAATCAGGCAGTGATTCAGTGTAAGGAAAAGGCAGTAGCCCTGACAACACCGAAGGGAGATCGAATTAGTGTGGAGATCATAGTGCAGAAGCCGCAGACAGCCACAGTGAATCGACTTGATGATAATGTCAATCAGGAGGATCCAGTTGTGGATGAATTTCCGGATGTGTTCCCCGATGACTTGCCAGGTATGCCACCCACCGCGACATTGAGTTTATTATTGAATTATTGCCTGGAACTGCACCTATAGCTAAGCGTCCATATAGAATGGGGGTTAATGAATTAGAGGAACTTAAGAAACAAATAAAAGAGTTGCAAGAGAAAGGTTTTATTCGTCCTAGCTCTTCACCGTGGGGAGCTCTCATGATCTTTGTTGACAAGAAGGATGGTTCTCAAAGGATGTGTATTGATTATCGGTCACTTAACGAGGTAACTATTAAGAATAAGTATCCACTGCCTAGGATTGATGACTTGTTTGATCAGTTGAGAGGTGCTTGTGTGTTTTCTAAGATTGATCTTCGCTCTGGTTATCATCAATTGAAGATTCGTGCTACTGATATACCAAAGACAACATTTACAACACGGTATGGTTTGTATGAGTATATAGTAATGTCTTTTGGCTTGACTAATGCTCCTGCATACTTTATGTACCTGATGAATAAGATATTCATGGAGTATCTCGATAAGTTTGTAGTAGTGTTCATCGATGACATATTGGTATATTCCAAGACTAAAGGAGAACATGCCAAACATTTAAGGTTGGTCCTGCAGAAGCTCAGAGAGCATAAGCTCTATGCTAAGCGTAGTAAGTGTGAGTTTTGGTTGAAGGAAGTTGCCTTTTTGGGTCATGTGGTCTCTAATGGTGGAATTTCAGTGGATCCTAGCAAGGTAAAGGATGTGTTGAATTGGAAGCCACCAACCGATGTGGGAGAAATTCGTAGTTTCTTGGGATTGGCTGGATATTATAGAAGATTTATTGAAGGGTTTTCCAAGCTTGCTAAGCCAATGACAGCATTGTTAGAGAAAAATGCTAAGTTTGTGTGGTCTGATAAGTGTCAGGTTAATTTTGAGGAATTAAAGAAAAGATTAACAACAGCCCCGGTATTAGTTTTGCCAGATTTGAGTAAGAATTTCTCTATCTACTGTGATGCATCTCGTTTGGGTCTTGGTTGTGTGCTTATGCAAGAAGGCAAAGTAGTGGCCTATGCATCGCGACATTTGAGGAAGCATGAGTTAAATTACCCTACTCTTGACTTGGAGTTAGCAGCAGTGGTACATGCTTTGAAAATATGGAGGCATTATCTGATTGGGCATAAGAGTGATATTTACATGGATCATAAGAGTTTGAAGTATATTTTCACCTAGTCGGATCTAAACTTGAGACAACGTCGATGGTTAGAGTTGATTAAGGATTATGATTTGGAGGTACATTATCATTCGGGCAAGGCCAATGTTGTTGCTAATGCTCTTAGTAGGAAGAGCTATGCTAATGAGGTACAAGTAGTGCCTATGTCGAATGAGTTGTGTGCTGAGATTAAACATTTGAACTTGGGTATTGCCATTAATGCAGTGGAATTGGTGATAGAACCTGTATTGGAGCAGGAAATACGTAAGGGTCAGTTGATAGATGACAGAATAAAGGAGATAGTTGGGAATATACCAAAAGGTAAGGCACCTGGATTCCATTTGGATGATAAAGGAACTCTATGGTTTGGGAAACGATTATGTGTGCCCAAGGACAAGGCTATAAGAGAAGTAATTCTACGTGAAGCTCATGAGTCTGCTTACTCTATTCATCCTGGAAGTACCAAGATGTATATGGATTTGAAAGAGAAGTATTGGTGGTATGGTTTGAAAAGAGATGTTGCATTATGTGATACGTGTTAGAGAGTTAAGGTTGAACATCAGAGGCCTGCAGGATTGTTGCAACCGATGCAGATACCTGAGTGGAAGTGGGAAGAAGTTGGTATGGATTTCATAGTAGGGTTACCCCGCACTCAGAGAGGTTTTGATTCAATATGGGTCATAGTGGATCGTTTGACTAAAGTTGCTCACTTTATACCAGTCAGAACAACATATTCTAGTGCAAAGTTGGCTGAACTGTATTTGGAAAGGATAGTAAGTTTGCACGGTGTTCCAAAGAAGATAGTGTTAGATCGAGGCACTCAATTCACATCATATTACTGGCAAAAAGTTCAAGAGTCATTAGGGACTAAACTGAATTTTAGCACAGCATATCATCCTCAGACAGATGGGTAGACTAAAAGGATTAATCAGATATTGGAAGATATGTTGAGAGCTTGTGCTTTGCAGTATGGTACTAGTTGGGATAAGAGTTTGCCTTATGCAGAGTTTTCCTACAATAATAGTTATCAAAAAAGTTTATAGATGGCACCTTTTGAAGCTTTGTATGGTAGGAAGTGTAGAACTCCGTTGTTCTAGAATTAGACAGGAGAAAGTCAAGTGTTTGGTCCTGATGTGCTTAAGAATGCTGAGAAACAAGTAAGAATGATTAGAAACAATTTGAAAGCAGCTCGGTCACGATAGAAAAGTTATGCCGATACTCGACGGAGAGAATTGACCTTCGAAGTAGGAGATTATGTCTACCTAAAAGTGTCACCTATGAGAGGTGTGAAAAGGTTTAACTGGAAAGGAAAGTTAGCACCGAGGTATGTCGGTCCTTTTAAGATTTTAGAGAGACGTGGTGAAGTAGCATATCAATTGGAATTGCCTGAGAGCTTAGCCGGTGTGCATGATGTGTTTCATGTGTCTCAGTTAAAGAAATGTTTGCGTGTGCCGGAAGAGCAGATACCGCTAGAGGAACTCACTGTTAAGGAAAATCTCACCTATGAGCAGTACCCAGTAAAGATCTTGGAGACAGCAGAAAGAGTTACTAGGAGCCGAGTTATAAAGATGTGTAAAGTTCAGTGGAGTCGGTATTCGGAAGTAGAGGCTACATGGGAAAGAGAGGAAGATTTAAGAAAAGCGTACCCACAGTTGTTTGAGTAAGCATTGTCCGAATCTCGGGACGAGATTCATTTTAAGGGGGTAGAATTGTAACACCCTAAAATTTGCATTATTTTAAAATAGGAGAATTTGATTTATTTACGCAATTTTGTGAGCATTTTAACCTAGAGAAATTAATAATTTTCATGGAATTAAAATCAACTATAAGGTTAGACACATGCTTGCTCATACATGCTGTTGCATATTTTTGTTTTGTATTGAATGATGTTTGAGAATTTCAAAAGAGAATTCAAAATCTAATCAAATCCATATTTGAAAATGTATTTGGAAAATTAGAAATGAAAAAGGAAAAGGAAGTATTCTCTTTTCTCTGCTCTGGCCCGAAGGCCTGCTCCTCCTCCTCCGCATTTGGCCCACTCAGCCTTATCAGCCCGTGCCCATCAGCCCGAGAGCCTAGCTCTTCTCCCACGCGCTGCGTAGTGGGCCGGCCCAATCATCCGCAGCCGAAGCCGCCGCGCTCTCCTTCTTTCTCTCTGTGTCACTTATGTCCGGGCCCGCTTGTCAGCGTCGTCATCCTCTTCCACCTCCTGCTCGTAACCGAGCCAGACATGACAATGGAGTCCGCCTCCATCTCGATTCCTCTTGCCTTGCATCGCACGCCGTATCCTCTCATAAGTAGCCGCGAGTGCTGCCGCCTGCTCCACAACCTTAATCCCAATGCTATCACCTCAATTTGAGCCCTAGCCGCCGCAACCTAGCAGCCGCCGCTAAATCTCGAGAGCAATCCGACGAAGTCGTCAACTTGGTCATCCCCGTAAGCCGCTGACGTGTTCGAGTTGTCCCTACGACCTCGCCAAGCTATGCTCCTTCTTCTTTCTCGGTTTTTATCGCTGATTTCCTCTCACCGGTGTTCATAGAGCTCCGCCGTCCGCCATTGGAGGTCGTGCGTCGTCCACCGCCCATCCTCGCCTCCGTTTTCACCTCGAGTGAGCTTGCGTTCTTCTCTTCTATCTCCCTGTGCAAATTGTTTGTCAAATCATGCACCGTAGTGCCGGATTGCTCAACACCGATGAGCAATTGCTCGCCGCCGGCCGTTCCGCCGCTGCTTGGCTACTGTTCATGGTCGGAGTTCCCCTCTCTCTCCTCTCCAATCTAATCATGGTCGTCGAATCGAGATCCAACGATTTAAAACACCCCATACCCTTTCGTTGCCGACTTTGCAGATACTCCCTTACAATTATTGCTGATTCAACCTGCAGTCCAAAGCGCGTTTATAGATTTTTGCTTTCTCTTTTTGAAAGCATACTTTGGTTCGGTTATGTTGAAATACGTTTTCAATTATTTACAGTTTTGCCATTCAACTTGTTTTAGCCATAACTTCTCCGTTTTAACTCCGATTTCATCCGTTCAAATTGCGTTAGGTTCGTAATTTCATAATCTACATGATAGTGCTACTGTTTAGTAGGTTCTCCACTCTTAAATTTTGAGATTAGATTTAATCTATTACTTTAATAAAGAAAAGCTTGTTTAAATCATATCTTTTTTGTTTTAGCTCCGATTTGCGTGCAATTTGCGTCTGTGTGATCCTAGTGAGATGTAGAATCATTTTACAAACTTTTCAACTTATTTTGCTACTGTTGGTGTACTGTTCTAATTGTAGCTTTGTTTGCTTTGTATGATTGCTCTTGGATGATTGATGTTGGTGTCTTAATCGAGAATAGACGGTGAGCAGTTCGTTGGTGATCAAGAATACTATTACGAACCAGGTCAACAGGATCAGCTAGATCAAGGCAAGTATAGCATGGGACTATCCTTGTTACCTATTGACTTTAATTCACTTAATTCATCATGCATGTATTTCCTTGTTAAGGATGCCTTAGTGTTGATCTTATTCCTTGAATCCTATAGTTATAGCATTGGGTAGTTTGCTAGTGCTCACATAAACAATGATCTTGTAATTTGATTAATGATATATGCAATAACACTAAAAGATGATTTTTAACAATAAGGAACAAGAGGGCTAGAGTTTTCTCTAGATTCCTCTCCATAAGGACTTATCTATAAGCGAACATCCAGGACTTACAGTACAGCTATGATGGCTACATGGCTCTGGCTTTAGTCATATAAGAGGACCTTTTCTAGCTTGTTAGTGGTTACCTTTATGGTGCAAGAGGGGTGTGTTCCGGGTTGGGTGTAGTGTGGCTTCTGTCCTTATGAGTATAGGTTGCGTGTCATTGTGTCATACGGAAGGAGGGCTCTACATTTACAGGCCACGAAACCTAGCGGCCCTAACTTGTTAGACGAACCTTGGAAAGACTTCATAGTGAAACTTATCTGTCTAATGGGGAGTTATGACCTCAGACTTTTAGGGATCACGACTCATAGTGAAAGTGTACAACCTCTGCAGAGTGTAAAACTGGTATATCAGCCGTGCTCACGGTCACGAGCGGCCTTGGACCCTTATGGAATAGAGATCACTATTAATTTACTTGTTTTTGCAATTCATTATTCTCTTTACATGATCATGTGTTTATATTGGGAACATTACCTACTTGTTGCTACTCAATTGCTTAAAACATGATCAACTAAAAGATACATGCAGTTAAACCAGTGTCTACCCTATTTGAGCTTCATGAACCCTATGTTATATTTGTTGAGTACTTTCGTGCTCACCCTTGCATTCCCCCACCCCAGGATGGACTCCCGAATATGCAAATAGTGACTACTACTTCTACTTCCCTGAAGATTACTAGACTTGTGGTCAACCAGTTGACGTGCCTGTGCTATGGAGCTAGCTACCACAAGAATTATCTATGTTTCCGCTTAGTTATGTGAAGACTCTGTGACATTACTCGTTATGTAATAAACATTTGTGATGATACTATTTATATTTGTCATCTTATGTGTGATTGATCTTTGGGTGCACATAAGATTATGCAATCCATTTGTTCCTTGAAATTGGGTGTGACATGAGCACTCCACAATCATCTTAGAGATTTCCGCATCTGCGGTATTAACAAGAGTTGTTAAATCTGACTTCGAAGAGGTTGTGTGAAATAGCCTTATTGTTTGGGTTGTCATAGTACCAAATAAAACATTTAGGCCTCTGCAAAAAAAAAGAAAGAAAAAGAAGAAGAAAAAGACAAGAGAAGGAGAAGAAACAAGGGGCTGAATCTGTTGTTTTCTTCATGCTGTGCTAGTTGTTCTTTTCAGTGACTACCTTTGTGTCTTGGCTCACGTCTCTAGCATGGTTTAGCCTAGAACTAGCATAGTACCTTCGTTGAACAATTATTCAGCTTGCTTTTGTGACTAACGTGGTGCTCGTACTTCCTTGCTTTAGCCCACCTATAGCTCCACATATTTCGACTATAGCTTGACAGGTGTTGTTGTTGCGGCACCGATACACTTCACTCCACGGTTGTAGACTTGTTGGTTGCCATCACCTCCTATTTGGTTTGGTAAGAACTTGTAAGGGCTTGTTTTAACAAGTTGAGTTTGAGAGAGTTACAACCGACACATCCTAGTAGTTGATAGGAGGATACATATTATTTTTGTGTTTATTGTTTTCTACTAATCATGGCAGGTGATATGGAGATTTTTGAGCTGTTGAAACTAGACCCTCATATTCAGGATGTCATTCAACACTTGCCGTTATATGATGGTAAGTTTGATCCTCAAGCTTACATTGATTGGGAGTTAAAAGTAGACAATGAATTTGATGAGCATGACTTGTCCGAGAAATAAAAGATTTGTATTGCCTCTAATATTTTGATTGAAAATGCTTTGCTAGAATGGAAACACATTTGTAGGCACAACAAAGTTCCAGAATCTTGGAAAGACTTCAAATTTCTTTTTAGAGATGCATTCGTTCCTGCATATTATGTTGATTATTTGCTTGCAAAATTAGACAACTTGAAGCAGGGTAGTAAGACTGTGAAACAATACTACCATAATTTTAAGATTTGTATCATGTTTGGTGGATTGGATGAATGCATGGAAGATGTTATGAGTAGATTCATGAGAGGGCTCAATTCTAAAATTCGAACCTTGTTAATTAGCAAATCATATTGCCATATTGGTCAATTGTTTTGTCTGACTCTCAATGCTGAAAAAGAGATTCTATTATCTGTGAATACTTGCCAGAATGATGTGACCCATAATGTCCAAAATTTGTCCACTCTGCATGCTAATGAAGAGCAACAAATAGTGGAACCCACTACTAATTTTCCTTTGTCACAAAATGAATTACTCGTTGTTCCTTGTGATAAAGAGGAGTTGTGTGCTAATGATTCTTTTACTCCTATGCCACAAGTAGCGAATAAGTGTGATACTTTTGGTTTGGAACCATACAAATGTGCTGAAGATAAGCTTTTTCATCCTATTACATGTGCACAAGATGAATAGAATTTACTGTCCTCTTTAAATACTTTGGGTTATATTGAATTTGATATTCTGTGTAATCTAAATTGTCTAAAAGAGAAACTTAAATTTGATTCTGGTTTGCTGAGTTTTAATCATTGTTCACTTCATGCAATTGGCAAATATGACAGCAAAGGAGAATATTTGGTGTATAAAGTTTATATTTGTTCTGATCTGAAATATCCTTTTGGGCCACAATACCATGATCAAATTGAGGGCTGCACTAACACTAATGATGTCTTGCAAAGTTTTTCTAGTTTTCCCCATATGCAACAGGATAAATATCAAGAAGGGGAGCACGGTTCACTTTTACCTACAACACATACTCTAACAAAGATCAAACCGAGGACGGTTTGCTGTCAAGAAGGGGAGAATGATGAGGACATCATTGGCTCAAAGATGACCATGCCAACCACTTCTATACCAAAGGTGCAACCATTCTATATGAGGCTTATCATTGATGCATTTGATGAATTGATGTTGCACCATGATGTGTGTTCATTCTCATTTTTAGAATTACTTACATGGATCAAGGGAAAGTTTGATTGCATATGGAAAGCATGGAAGGTTAATGAAGTTGATTGGGGACCAAATCCAAGTATTTCTAACGTCCTCCGCTAGGCCACCATGTCACTTTGGTTCCAAGGACAGAAAGAGTCCAAGTCCAACACGTTTTGGAAGTTGAATTCAGACTGCAAAATAGTCCCAAATTGCGACGGTCGCCATGACTTCATACGGACTCCGATTGGGACGTTATAGCACTTTTTGGGAAGCTTATCAAGTCTATTTTCCAACAGATCTAGACTCATGGCTATATCTTATCCGATGCTTCCGCAATCGTCGTTTCAACGCCAGGACCTTTTTCTGCCTTTGGTGCTGCGACACCCTATTTTGGGCCGATGGTCCATGTATCAATTTGGGTCCATTAAGGATGTGTCCTAGGGTTGGAGAACGACTCCAACACCCCCCCTGGTCATTCCCCTAGGTATTAATAAGGATTAGAGCCACCACAAACAGATTGGGTTTTGTTTTGTTGAAAGTTTAGCCATTGCTACTTCCTTGTAGACACGTGTGTTGACTAGACCATCCGTTCTACTTGATTCAGAACCCCAACTTTGTGAGTTCAGATTGGTTTTTCATCTCCATATTTGCAATTGAGTTGCTTGTTCTACTTGTTCTTGCTTGTTCCTCGATTGCTTGCAGGAATTACCCTAGTGGTTTGGTTGATCGTGCTCCACAAGATCACGATGGCTGTTAGAGGTGGTGTATCGGTTGCTAAGGCACAGCTTGGAAGGCTGTAGTCGGGCCATGAACGTCATCTCTATCCCCAAATCGAGTTTCTCACGCTTCTCATCGAAAGATCAACCACAAACCCTTGCGGGTTCATATCAAGTTGGCTACAACTTTGGTATTCTCCATAACTATAGAAAACACCATTATGACCACAAAAGCATCACTACAACAGAAATCGTTCTAGCAGCCAACGTCCAACAAGCAAAACAAAGCTTGCCTTTGTTCTACTTAACAAGAGAGCACACAAACATGTTATTCTAGTAGCTCTAAATTTTGTTGCCTTAGACCAACATGAATTTAATTCATTCATGAGAATCCATAATTACTTAAGTGAGGTCTAAAGCATTTGCAAACGCTTGGGTGAACAACATATCCCCCACTTGGCTAAGCTAGAGGACATCTATCATTTCAAGCATGTAACCACACTTATTTCTAGCAAGGCTAAGCACACACTATCTTCAAGCACTTCCTTTTCAAGCAACATGGAGCAAGGCATTCTTGTTTTACTCCACACAAGGAAGATAGTGTACCACATCAATCACAAATTACTTACTATAGAACAAGGGTGAGAGGAGCATAGCTATGCATAAAGCAACAATCAGGATGATGCATGCTTCGTCCTATTCGTCCTCACAAGATTGCCAACCTAAGGTGGCGAGCATGTTCTATGTTGGTGGCATAGCACACACTCTCTCGATATATAGCTAGTCATCAGATACATTCGACTTACGCATTCGTGGTTAGCGTACCTACAGAAAAGTTTCATTGCAGCCCAACAACTCCCCAATATATGGCACACAATGAAAGTAGGAAAGTAAAAGTCTAAGTACTCCCATATACATATACCCTCCATATATATACATGTAGCACCAAAACTACCCGAATTCAATTACCCACAATTAAGTACCTTCATATATACATGTGTGTAATATGTAAATAATCCAGTAACCAAAACTAGCTCTCCCCTAGACCGCTAGTTGGATGGTCATGCTCTCACAACTCACACTTACCTGAGCGTAGGTGCGATGTTGCATAAAAGTAAACTAGCAACATATATGGCTATTCCATATATGAAGGCTACCTCCAATCTGACACACTGGGTAGCATAGTGTGGGAGAGTCATCACACATACATACCTTGGCCTGTGCGTAGATACATAAATGAAAAACCCCCCAAGTTAGTACTTATATAAGCCACCTAATAATCCCTATATGGGCATAAGGAAATTGACCACTAGCATACTTAGGTTTAAAATTTAGATTTCACAAACCTATATATAGCTATAAGTTGATAAAACTGATTTTATAAAACAAAACCTTTGTTTTAATTACACATACGACAAGTTTAATGTGGAATCTTGCTCCGATGCCAGCTGTCACGGAACCGTCCAAATTATAAGAGCACAAGTACAAAAACAATCACCGGAGTGATCAAATTCTCGCACTTGAGCCCATATAACTCTGGTAGTCCAATGAAATCATAAGGGATTTCAAACCAACCAACATACAAGCCAAGATCGTAGTGATTCAACATAACAAGTCACATGTTACATCCATTTCACAAGTAATTCAATATACATCGGAGTTCAACCTAGTTATGACAACTTAAGTTCAAAAGTAGCGAAAGCAAAGTAATTTTGAAACTAACAACACCCTTATTTCAAATACATGCCAGTACCAAGGTCGACTTCCAACAAAAGCATTAGAGAGAAGTTAACTCAGAAGGATCATGCCCATGATCACACTCTGCCACTACGTCAGGAGCCAACCAACTCTTGCAGTCACCATGATACATCACAATCTGCAACTAGTGGGAATAAAACCCTGAGTACAAGAAGGTACTCAGCTAGACTTACCCGTCAAAACCCAGAAATAAAGTGACACTAAGGATCATGCAAGGCTGATATAAAGTGGAATAGCTTGACAACATTTTGCATAAAAAGCTTAATATAGATAAGTAATCATGAATGCTTAAGCATCAAGTTAATTATCATTAACCTGTCATCTATATTAGAACCTATACTAGAGCACTCACTTTATTAGGAGCAAACAATATTAACCATAGCAGGTATAAATTGAGGCAATACTTCCATCGTCATCCAATGAACCATCCGTTCAATTTAATTGAATCTACGTTGCTGCTGCTCAAGTCAAGTGCTCACTAACCGGGAGCGACAGCGATTCAAATTGAGTTTCTATCTAGCTGGAGGGGTATTTCTGACACTCACCGTGCAAGCCCTTGTTAGGGTCACACAAGCCACCTTTGGTACAATTCAGGAGTCGCGGGTTCGACTGATGCCGCATCCCCAAGGGCAACACACTGCCAGGTGATAGGGACTTTAACCCCCCTTGGTCTTATGCCAATGTTTCCAAGCACATCCTTACTTCCTCCAAGATGCGACCTACCATTCGGTTCCCAGCCAGAACAGTATTACTCAACTTCACGATCGGAACGACTTATCCGGCCAACTAAATGTTAGACTACATTCAACATGACTCAAGGACGTACAACGAATCGGTCTTTAAATGACTCAAACGGGAATAGATCCACACCCAAGACCTTCATGCCTTGTTGCTTCACTAATGGTGGAATTTCAGTGGATCCTAGCAAGGTAAAGGATGTGTTGAATTGGAAGCCACCAACCGATGTGGGAGAAATTCGTAGTTTCTTGGGATTGGCTGGATATTATAGAAGATTTATTGAAGGGTTTTCCAAGCTTGCTAAGCCAATGACAGCATTGTTAGAGAAAAATGCTAAGTTTGTGTGGTCTGATAAGTGTCAGGTTAATTTTGAGGAATTAAAGAAAAGATTAACAACAGCCCCGGTATTAGTTTTGCCAGATTTGAGTAAGAATTTCTCTATCTACTGTGATGCATCTCGTTTGGGTCTTGGTTGTGTGCTTATGCAAGAAGGCAAAGTAGTGGCCTATGCATCGCGACATTTGAGGAAGCATGAGTTAAATTACCCTACTCTTGACTTGGAGTTAGCAGCAGTGGTACATGCTTTGAAAATATGGAGGCATTATCTGATTGGGCATAAGAGTGATATTTACATGGATCATAAGAGTTTGAAGTATATTTTCACCTAGTCGGATCTAAACTTGAGACAACGTCGATGGTTAGAGTTGATTAAGGATTATGATTTGGAGGTACATTATCATTCGGGCAAGGCCAATGTTGTTGCTAATGCTCTTAGTAGGAAGAGCTATGCTAATGAGGTACAAGTAGTGCCTATGTCGAATGAGTTGTGTGCTGAGATTAAACATTTGAACTTGGGTATTGCCATTAATGCAGTGGAATTGGTGATAGAACCTGTATTGGAGCAGGAAATACGTAAGGGTCAGTTGATAGATGACAGAATAAAGGAGATAGTTGGGAATATACCAAAAGGTAAGGCACCTGGATTCCATTTGGATGATAAAGGAACTCTATGGTTTGGGAAACGATTATGTGTGCCCAAGGACAAGGCTATAAGAGAAGTAATTCTACGTGAAGCTCATGAGTCTGCTTACTCTATTCATCCTGGAAGTACCAAGATGTATATGGATTTGAAAGAGAAGTATTGGTGGTATGGTTTGAAAAGAGATGTTGCAGAGTATGTTGCATTATGTGATACGTGTTAGAGAGTTAAGGTTGAACATCAGAGGCCTGCAGGATTGTTGCAACCGATGCAGATACCTGAGTGGAAGTGGGAAGAAGTTGGTATGGATTTCATAGTAGGGTTACCCCGCACTCAGAGAGGTTTTGATTCAATATGGGTCATAGTGGATCGTTTGACTAAAGTTGCTCACTTTATACCAGTCAGAACAACATATTCTAGTGCAAAGTTGGCTGAACTGTATTTGGAAAGGATAGTAAGTTTGCACGGTGTTCCAAAGAAGATAGTGTTAGATCGAGGCACTCAATTCACATCATATTACTGGCAAAAAGTTCAAGAGTCATTAGGGACTAAACTGAATTTTAGCACAGCATATCATCCTCAGACAGATGGGTAGACTAAAAGGATTAATCAGATATTGGAAGATATGTTGAGAGCTTGTGCTTTGCAGTATGGTACTAGTTGGGATAAGAGTTTGCCTTATGCAGAGTTTTCCTACAATAATAGTTATCAAAAAAGTCTATAGATGGCACCTTTTGAAGCTTTGTATGGTAGGAAGTGTAGAACTCCGTTGTTCTAGAATTAGACAGGAGAAAGTCAAGTGTTTGGTCCTGATGTGCTTAAGAATGCTGAGAAACAAGTAAGAATGATTAGAAACAATTTGAAAGCAGCTCGGTCACGATAGAAAAGTTATGCCGATACTCGACGGAGAGAATTGACCTTCGAAGTAGGAGATTATGTCTACCTAAAAGTGTCACCTATGAGAGGTGTGAAAAGGTTTAACTGGAAAGGAAAGTTAGCACCGAGGTATGTCGGTCCTTTTAAGATTTTAGAGAGACGTGGTGAAGTAGCATATCAATTGGAATTGCCTGAGAGCTTAGCCGGTGTGCATGATGTGTTTCATGTGTCTCAGTTAAAGAAATGTTTGCGTGTGCCGGAAGAGCAGATACCGCTAGAGGAACTCACTGTTAAGGAAAATCTCACCTATGAGCAGTACCCAGTAAAGATCTTGGAGACAGCAGAAAGAGTTACTAGGAGCCGAGTTATAAAGATGTGTAAAGTTCAGTGGAGTCGGTATTCGGAAGTAGAGGCTACATGGGAAAGAGAGGAAGATTTAAGAAAAGCGTACCCACAGTTGTTTGAGTAAGCATTGTCCGAATCTCGGGACGAGATTCATTTTAAGGGGGTAGAATTGTAACACCCTAAAATTTGCATTATTTTAAAATAGGAGAATTTGATTTATTTACGCAATTTTGTGAGCATTTTAACCTAGAGAAATTAATAATTTTCATGGAATTAAAATCAACTATAAGGTTAGACACATGCTTGCTCATACATGCTGTTGCATATTTTTGTTTTGTATTGAATGATGTTTGAGAATTTCAAAAGAGAATTCAAAATCTAATCAAATCCATATTTGAAAATGTATTTGGAAAATTAGAAATGAAAAAGGAAAAGGAAGTATTCTCTTTTCTCTGCTCTGGCCCGAAGGCCTGCTGCTCCTCCTCCGCATTTGGCCCACTCAGCCTTATCAGCCCGTGCCCATCAGCCCGAGAGCCTAGCTCTTCTCCCACGCGCTGCGTAGTGGGCCGGCCCAATCATCCGCAGCCGAAGCCGCCGCGCTCTCCTTCTTTCTCTCTGTGTCACTGATGTCCGGGCCCGCTTGTCAGCGTCGTCATCCTCTTCCACCTCCTGCTCGTAACCGAGCCAGACATGACAATGGAGTCCGCCTCCATCTCGATTCCTCTTGCCTTGCATCGCACGCCGTATCCTCTCATAAGTAGCCGCGGGTGCTGCCGCCTGCTCCACAACCTTAATCCCAATGCTATCACCTCAATTTGAGCCCTAGCCGCCGCAACCTAGCAGCCGCCGCTAAATCTCGAGAGCAATCCGACGAAGTCGTCAACTTGGTCATCCCCGTAAGCCACTGACGTGTTCGAGTTGTCCCTACGACCTCGCCAAGCTATGCTCCTTCTTCTTTCTCGGTTTTTATCGCTGATTTCCTCTCACCGGTGTTCACAGAGCTCCGCCGTCCGCCATTGGAGGTCGTGCGTCGTCCACCGCCCATCCTCGCCTCCGTTTTCACCTCGAGTGAGCTTGCGTTCTTCTCTTCTATCTCCCTGTGCAAATTGTTTGTCAAATCATGCACCGTAGTGCCGGATTGCTCAACACCGATGAGCAATTGCTCGCCGCCGGCCGTTCCGCCGCTGCTTGGCTACTGTTCATGGTCGGAGTTCCCCTCTCTCTCCTCTCCAATCTAATCATGGTCGTCGAATCGAGATCCAACGATTTAAAACACCCTATACCCTTTCGTTGCCGACTTTGCAGATACTCCCTTACAATTATTGCTGATTCAACCTGTAGTCCAAAGCGCGTTTACAGATTTTTGCTTTCTCTTTTTGAAAGCATACTTTGGTTCGGTTATGTTGAAATACGTTTTCAATTATTTACAGTTTTGCCATTCAACTTGTTTTAGCCATAACTTCTCCGTTTTAACTCTGATTTCATCCGTTCAAATTGCGTTAGGTTCGTAATTTCATAATCTACATGATAGTGCTACTGTTTAGTAGGTTCTCCACTCTTAAATTTTGAGATTAGATTTAATCTATTACTTTAATAAAGAAAAGCTTGTTTAAATCATATCTTTTTTGTTTTAGCTCCGATTTGCGTGCAATTTGCGTCTGTGTGATCCTAGTGAGATGTAGAATCATTTTACAAACTTTTCAACTTATTTTGCTACTGTTGGTGTACTGTTCTAATTGTAGCTTTGTTTGCTTTGTATGATTGCTCTTGGATGATTGATGTTGGTGTCTTAATCGAGAATAGACGGTGAGCAGTTCGTTGGTGATCAAGAATACTATTACGAACCAGGTCAATAGGATCAGCTAGATCAAGGCAAGTATAGCATGGGACTATCCTTGTTACCTATTGACTTTAATTCACTTAATTCATCATGCATGTATTTCCTTGTTAAGGATGCCTTAGTGTTGATCTTATTCCTTGAATCCTATAGTTATAGCATTGGGTAGTTTGCTAGTGCTCACATAAACAATGATCTTGTAATTTGATTAATGATATATGCAATAACACTAAAAGATGATTTTTAACAATAAGGAACAAGAGGGCTAGAGTTTTCTCTAGATTCCTCTCCATAAGGACTTATCTATAAGCGAACATCCAGGACTTACAGTACAGTTATGATGGCTACATGGCTCTGGCTTTAGTCATATAAGAGGACCATTTCTAGCTTGTTAGTGGTTACCTTTATGGTGCAAGAGGGGTGTGTTCCGGGTTGGGTGTAGTGCGGCTTCTGTCCTTATGAGTATAGGTTGCGTGTCATTGTGTCATACGGAAGGAGGGCTCTACATTTACAGGCCACGAAACCTAGCGGCCCTAACTTGTTAGACGAACCTTGGAAAGACTTCATAGTGAAACTTATCTGTCTAATGGGGAGTCATGACTTCAGACTTTTAGGGATCACGACTCATAGTGAAAGTGTACAACCTCTGCAGAGTGTAAAACTGGTATATCAGCCGTGCTCACGGTCACGAGCGGCCTTAGACCCTTATGGAATAGAGATCACTATTAATTTACTTGTTTTTGCTATTCATTATTCTCTTTACATGATCATGTGTTTATATTGGGAACATTACCTACTTGTTGCTACTCAATTGCTTAAAACATGATCAACTAAAAGATACATGCAGTTAAACCAGTGTCTACCCTATTTGAGCTTCATGAACCCTATGTTATATTTGTTGAGTACTTTCGTGCTCACCCTTGTATTCCCCCACCCCAGGATGGACTCTCGAATATGCAAATAGTGACTACTACTTCTACTTCCCTGAAGATTACTAGACTTGTGGTCAACCAGTTGACGTGCCTGTGCTATGGAGCTAGCTACCACAAGAATTATCTATGTTTCCGCTTAGTTATGTGAAGACTCTGTGACATTACTCGTTATGTAATAAACATTTGTGATGATACTATTTATATTTGTCATCTTATGTGTGATTGATCTCTGGGCGCACATAAGATTATGCAATCCATTTGTTCCTTGAAATTGGGTGTGACATGAGCACTCCACAATCATCTTAGAGATTTCCGCATCTGCGGTATTAACAAGAGTTGTTAAATCTGACTTCGAAGAGGTTGTGTGCAATAGCCTTATTGTTTGGGTTGTCATAGTACCAAATAAAACATTTAGGCCTCTGCAAAAAAAAAGAAAGAAAAAGAAGAAGAAAAAGACAAGAGAAGGAGAAGAAACAAAGGGCTGAATCTGTTGTTTTCTTCATGCTGTGCTAGTTGTTCTTTTCAGTGACTACCTTTGTGTCTAGGCTCACGTCTCTAGCATGGTTTAGCCTAGAACTAGCATAGTACCTTCGTTGAACAATTATTCAGCTTGCTTTTGTGACTAACGTGGTGCTCGTACTTCCTTGCTTTAGCCCACCTATAGCTCCACATATTTCGACTATAGCTTGACAGGTGTTGTTGTTGCGGCACCGATACACTTCACTCCACGGTTGTAGACTTGTTGGTTGCCATCACCTCCTGTTTGGTTTGGTAAGAACTTGTAAGGGCTTGTTTTAACAAGTTGAGTTTGAGAGAGTTACAACCGACACATCCTAGTAGTTGATAGGAGGATACATATTATTTTTGTGTTTATTGTTTTCTACTAATCATGGCAGGTGATATGGAGATTTTTGAGCTGTTGAAACTAGACCCTCATATTCAGGATGTCATTCAACACTTGCCGTTATATGATGGTAAGTTTGATCCTCAAGCTTACATTGATTGGGAGTTAAAAGTAGACAATGAATTTGATGAGCATGACTTGTCCGAGAAACAAAAGATTTGTATTGCCTCTAATATTTTGATTGAAAATGCTTTGCTAGAATGGAAACACATTTGTAGGCACAACAAAGTTCCAGAATCTTGGAAAGACTTCAAATTTCTTTTTAGAGATGCATTCGTTCCTGCATATTATGTTGATTATTTGCTTGCAAAATTAGACAACTTGAAGCAGGGTAGTAAGACTGTGAAACAATACTACCATAATTTTAAGATTTGTATCATGTTTGGTGGATTGGATGAATGCATGGAAGATGTTATGAGTAGATTCATGAGAGGGCTCAATTCTAAAATTCGAACCTTGTTAATTAGCAAATCATATTGCCATATTGGTCAATTGTTTTGTCTGACTCTCAATGCTGAAAAAGAGATTCTATTATCTGTGAATACTTGCCAGAATGATGTGACCCATAATGTCCAAAATTTGTCCACTCTGCATGCTAATGAAGAGCAACAAATAGTGGAACCCACTACTAATTTTCCTTTGTCACAAAATGAATTACTCGTTGTTCCTTGTGATAAAGAGGAGTTGTGTGCTGATGATTCTTTTACTCCTATGCCACAAGTAGCGAATAAGTGTGATACTTTTGGTTTGGAACCATACAAATGTGCTGAAGATAAGCTTTTTCATCCTATTACATGTGCACAAGATGAATAGAATTTACTGTCCTCTTTAAATACTTTGGGTTATATTGAATTTGATATTCTGTGTAATCTAAATTGTCTAAAAGAGAAACTTAAATTTGATTCTGGTTTGCTGAGTTTTAATCATTGTTCACTTCATGCAATTGGCAAATATGACAGCAAAGGAGAATATTTGGTGTATAAAGTTTATATTTGTTCTGATCTGAAATATCCTTTTGGGCCACAATACCATGATCAAATTGAGGGCTGCACTAACACTAATGATGTCTTGCAAAGTTTTTCTAGTTTTCCCCATATGCAACAGGATAAATATCAAGAAGGGGAGCATGGTTCACTTTTACCTACAACACATACTCTAACAAAGATCAAACCGAGGACGGTTTGCTGTCAAGAAGGGGAGAATGATGAGGACATCATTGGCTCAAAGATGACCATGCCAACCACTTCTATACCAAAGGTGCAACCATTCTATATGAGGCTTATCATTGATGCATTTGATGAATTGATGTTGCACCATGATGTGTGTTCATTCTCATTTTTAGAATTACTTACATGGATCAAGGGAAAGTTTGATTGCATATGGAAAGCATGGAAGGTTAATGAAGTTGATTGGGGACCAAATCCAAGTATTTCTAACGTCCTCCGCTAGGCCACCATGTCACTTTGGTTCCAAGGACAGAAAGAGTCCAAGTCCAACACGTTTTGGAAGTTGAATTCGGACTGCAAAATAGTCCCAAATTGCGACGGTCGCCATGACTTCATACGGACTCCGATTGGGACGTTATAGCACTTTTTGGGAAGCTTATCAAGTCTATTTTCCAACGGATCTAGACTCATGGCTATATCTTATCCGATGCTTCCGCAATCGTCGTTTCAACGCCAGGACCTTTTTCTGCCTTTGGTGCTGCGACACCCTATTTTGGGCCGATGGTCCATGTATCAATTTGGGTCCATTAAGGATGTGTCCTAGGGTTGGAGAACGACTCCAACACCCCCCTGGTCATTCCCCTAGGTATTAATAAGGATTAGAGCCGCCACAAACAGATTGGGTTTTGTTTTGTTGAAAGTTTAGCCATTGCTACTTCCTTGTAGACACGTGTGTTGACTAGACCATCCGTTCTACTTGATTCAGAACCCCAACTTTGTGAGTTCAGATTGGTTTTTCATCTCCATATTTGCAATTGAGTTGCTTGTTCTACTTGTTCTTGCTTGTTCCTCGATTGCTTGCAGGAATTACCCTAGTGGTTTGGTTGATCGTGCTCCACAAGATCACGATGGCTGTTAGAGGTGGTGTATCGGTTGCTAAGGCACAGCTTGGAAGGCTGTAGTCGGGCCATGAACGTCATCTCTATCCCCAAATCGAGTTTCTCACGCTTCTCATCGAAAGATCAACCACAAACCCTTGCGGGTTCATATCAAGTTGGCTACAACTTTGGTATTCTCCATAACTATAGAAAACACCATTATGACCACAAAAGCATCACTACAACAGAAATCGTTCTAGCAGCCAACGTCCAACAAGCAAAACAAAGCTTGCCTTTGTTCTACTTAACAAGAGAGCACACAAACATGTTATTCTAGTAGCTCTAAATTTTGTTGCCTTAGACCAACATGAATTTAATTCATTCATGAGAATCCATAATTACTTAAGTGAGGTCTAAAGCATTTGCAAACGCTTGGGTGAACAACATATCCCCCACTTGGCTAAGCTAGAGGACATCTATCATTTCAAGCATGTAACCACACTTATTTCTAGCAAGGCTAAGCACACACTATCTTCAAGCACTTCCTTTTCAAGCAACATGGAGCAAGGCATTCTTGTTTTACTCCACACAAGGAAGATAGTGTACCACATCAATCACAAATTACTTACTATAGAACAAGGGTGAGAGGAGCATAGCTATGCATAAAGCAACAATCAGGATGATGCATGCTTCGTCCTATTCGTCCTCACAAGATTGCCAACCTAAGGTGGCGAGCATGTTCTATGTTGGTGGCATAGCACACACTCTCTCGATATATAGCTAGTCATCAGATACATTCGACTTACGCATTCGTGGTTAGCGTACCTACAGAAAAGTTTCATTGCAGCCCAACAACTCCCCAATATATGGCACACAATGAAAGTAGGAAAGTAAAAGTCTAAGTACTCCCATATACATATACCCTCCATATATATACATGTAGCACCAAAACTATCCGAATTCAATTACCCACAATTAAGTACCTTCATATATACATGTGTGTAATATGTAAATAATCCAGTAACCAAAACTAGCTCTCCCCTAGACCGCTAGTTGGATGGTCATGCTCTCACAACTCACACTTACCTGAGCGTAGGTGCGATGTTGCATAAAAGTAAACTAGCAACATATATGGCTATTCCATATATGAAGGCTACCTCCAATCTGACACACTGGGTAGCATAGTGTGGGAGAGTCATCACACATACATACCTTGGCCTGTGCGTAGATACATAAATGAAAAACCCCCCAAGTTAGTACTTATATAAGCCACCTAATAATCCCTATATGGGCATAAGGAAATTGACCACTAGCATACTTAGGTTTAAAATTTAGATTTCACAAACCTATATATAGCTATAAGTTGATAAAACTGATTTTATAAAACAAAACCTTTGTTTTAATTACACATACGACAAGTTTAATGTGGAATCTTGCTCCGATGCCAGCTGTCACGGAACCGTCCAAATTATAAGAGCACAAGTACAAAAACAATCACCGGAGTGATCAAATTCTCGCACTTGAGCCCATATAACTCTGGTAGTCCAATGAAATCATAAGGGATTTCAAACCAACCAACATACAAGCCAAGATCGTAGTGATTCAACATAACAAGTCACATGTTACATCCATTTCACAAGTAATTCAATATACATCGGAGTTCAACCTAGTTATGACAACTTAAGTTCAAAAGTAGCGGAAGCAAAGTAATTTTGAAACTAACAACACCCTTATTTCAAATACATGCCAGTACCAAGGTCGACTTCCAACAAAAGCATTAGAGAGAAGTTAACTCAGAAGGATCATGCCCATGATCACACTCTGCCACTACGTCAGGAGCCAACCAACTCTTGCAGTCACCATGATACATCACAATCTGCAACTAGTGGGAATAAAACCCTGAGTACAAGAAGGTACTCAGCTAGACTTACCCGTCAAAACCTAGAAATAAAGTGACACTAAGGATCATGCAAGGCTGATATAAAGTGGAATAGCTTGACAACATTTTGCATAAAAAGCTTAATATAGATAAGTAATCATGAATGCTTAAGCATCAAGTTAATTATCATTAACCTGTCATCTATATTAGAACCTATACTAGAGCACTCACTTTATTAGGAGCAAACAATATTAACCATAGCAGGTATAAATTGAGGCAATACTTCCATCGTCATCCAATGAACCATCCGTTCAATTTAATTGAATCTACGTTGCTGCTGCTCAAGTCAAGTGCTCACTAACCGGGAGCGACAGCGATTCAAATTGAGTTTCTATCTAGCTGGAGGGGTATTTCTGACACTCACCGTGCAAGCCCTTGTCAGGGTCACACAAGCCACCTTTGGTACAATTCAGGAGTCGCAGGTTCGACTGATGCCGCATCCCCAAGGGCAACACACTGCCAGGATGATAGGGACTTTAACCCCCCTTGGTCTTATGCCAATGTTTCCAAGCACATCCTTACTTCCTCCAAGATGCGACCTACCATTCGGTTCCTAGCCAGAACAGTATTACTCAACTTCACGATCGGAACGACTTATCCGGCCAACTAAATGTTAGACTACATTCAACATGACTCAAGGACGTACAACGAATCGGTCTTTAAATGACTCAAACGGGAATAGATCCACACCCAAGACCTTCATGCCTTGTTGCTTCACTATCGTCATCCCATCCGGTCTCATTTCATTTTATTAACACATGGTTCCTTTCCACGATAGCAAATATAGCCAACCGTGCCATATATGAATATCCCTACATCTCGCAGGTGACATGAAATCACCTGACTTCTACCGCTTAAAGCAGGGCTAAGCATCTACTCGATCCTAGTCTATGTAGGATTCAAGGATTCATATATCTGGACAAGGAGTGATATAATGCAGCAAGGGTTTCCAACCAACTCCTACCACTTAATGCAACAATATGTATAATATATATAGAATTAATTGCTTTGAAGGTAGGTGGCTTATAATGCTCCGGGGCTTGCCTGGGAGCCGACTCAAGTTAGTGTATGTCAGGTGAATCCCGCTAGACGAACACCTCTCCTCCAAGCACTTTCCAGTTCTTCCATCCTCGGGATGGATCCACCAAACACTGTCTTCGGGTTTGGCTCCAACGCCACTTCCTTCACACGTTTCTGCTAGCGTACCTATGTGAGGTGCAACAATGCATATGTGTGAAAGCATAGAAGTGCAATAAATATAGCAATCATGCAAGCATACCCAAGTTCTCATAAGCACCTAGAGCTAAATAACTTGATCCTCAGTAAGGCATAACATGGAAGATGGCAAGCACATCAATCAAAACACAAGTCTCATAAGATCACAGGGTACTAACCTAAGTACCATCAAAGATATGTGTCACACTTCAATACACAAGCATGGCAAAGTGAATCAAAGCACTAAAACTAGAATTTGCCACCTTCTGGACATCAGAACAGCAGCTGAGTAATTTAATCATAACTGGAGATCTACAACTCCAAATGACTTGAAAGAAAACATTCTGGAAAGCTTATGAAATTATATACATTTCATTTAATATCACCTTAGCCTGATTCCTAAGTTTAATAGGTAGAAAAGATAAAACTACAGAATCTGGTTTGCTCCAAACAGAGAGCAACCAAATCTGGGACCTGACTTTAAACATCTATAACTCAAAAACTACTTGACCAAATGACACCAAATTTTAACAGCAGCTAGATACAAGAATTATCTACAACTTTTGTATAAACAAGTTTCCCAGCAAACATCATTAACATGGGGTAATTTCTATTGCCCCCAGAACTTTCTAGAAACTAATAATTGCAAGAAATAATTATTAACATATGTTGCAAACATATAATTGGACAAAACCAACTTTACCAACATGTCACACATGACTAATGAACACCAGAAAACATAGTGTCCGTTACTAAATAAAATCTTTTAATGCATTTTCTTAATTTATTTAGATAATTAGGTGGAGTGATGAACACATATCAAAGGTGCACCCAAAATTCTACCAAAATTACAGTGGCTCTATATACTCCCAAAATTCTATTTTCCAAATTTCAAGCCAATTGGACAAGTATATCAATCTCTATGAAAAGGACAAATGGCTATTGCAATAAATCATGTGAGAGCAAGTTAAACCTAAAACTCAATATTTTCTATGAACACATGGCCATAGTATGAATCAACATGATAGAGCAACATCATACTAAGGTAATGGAACCACATTTTCCATTTTACATTTATATATTATTTATAAGCTATTTATCAAGCCGTAAACAAGTTAAATCAATAACTTGATCATACAGTAAGAAATGACCATGAAATTTATACCAAAGTACATACATAGCATCACAAGACTACCACAAAAATTTCACATCATTTGGAGCATCACAGCATCAGTTATGCATTTCCCAAACAACATATGCAAGAAATGCCTAATTAGCAAGATTAAATCAAAATCCTAAGAAACAGTGAACAACTAATAGGTTTAATATTTTTATTAGTTATTACATATTATCACAAGATTAACAGAATAAGAATCACTATTTTTGGATATCTAAAACTCTAGATCTTGCTCTGGTCAAGTTTAAAGGCATTTTTAGAGCATTTTTAAAGCTTAAATAAAGACATCAGAAAACATCTACAAACACCTAATATTTTATGACTCTACTGCATAGGGATTTTCTCAAGGTTTCCAAAAAGTCCACATTTGCCATTTTTGGACTTTCCTAGTAGGAGATATGGATTTTCAAAGATTAACATGAAATCTTGAAATTTAAAAAAAACAGAATTCCCCTTACCCTACTAAACTGCTAGGTCTACCCGATAACGTACCCAAACTGCTACTACTTAAACTGACACGTGGGACCCACTGCCCAGATGGGCCCACCTATCATCCAAAGAGAAAGAACAGAGGGAGGAGGTCGGTCCTCTTCTCCACAACAACAGAGCAGGGGAGTTGAGGGGAGAGGGGAAATGGCGCCGGGCCAGCTTCACCGCCCGGCAGGGGCGGTGCTCCGGCGGCAAGCAGCGGTGGTAGGAGGTTGCGTGCATCCCTGACCAAGAGCGTAGCTTGCCCAGGAGCAGCCCATAGCATGGTGACTGTGAGCATGCGCGGCCACGGCGGCTGTGGCAGGCAGCGGTGGCGCCACGGCAGTTCTGGTGGTCAGTGGCGGCATTGACGGTGAGCGGTGGTGCTAGGGCAAGCCATGGCTAGCACGCACCTGCAGAAGGATGTGGCTCGGCCTAGAGCTGCCTGAGGCAGCCCAGCCACGGTGACAGGCGGCTCGGCGACCGGTGCTCCGGTGACAGCAAGCTACGGAAGCGAAACCAACAAGGAGACGAGCCCTGGAGGTGCGGCGAGGTGCGAGAGATGCGGTGGCATAGTTGGCTCAGGTGGAGGAAGACTGGAGGCGAAGGAATGATGGTGGCCCTAGAGCTCTGCCGGCCCGGCCTTGGCACGGCCGTGCTCTGCGCACGTGTGCGGAGGGAATGGGAGCGGGAAGGCGAGGCGAGTGAGGAGAAGGGAGGAGCTCGAGCTGGTCGCTCTAGTGCTCCACCACACCGAGCGAGGCGCAGGCACGTGGGAGAGAGGAGGACATGCGGCGTCCATGGTGGAGATGCACGAGTGCATGGCCGCCATGCCCTCCCCTAAGGGGGCAGTTGTCGAGGAGGTGGCAGGCGTCATTGAGACCACATTGGGGCGCTAGTTTGGGCTTGTTGCTCTCAGATTTGGGCCCTAGGCCTTGAATCAAGTTTGTTGCCCACAAAAAGCACTACAAATTTCATTAAGGGGTCATGACCATTTGAGCCCAAGATTAACAGTTAATTAACCCCCAAGATGGTCATGTCAACATATTAACGGCGATTACAAGAATCAAAAATTGATGGTCAAAACAAAGTCCAACTGGTGCTGCCTTCTTGTATGTTCTCCCCCATCATGTGAGCTCCAACTTTTACATTTGGACCTACTCAAGTTACGTAACAAAATTTGGAGAACGCGGAATGCCAACGTCAAGGTCGTTTATGCGACAAAATTACAAACATGTTGTTTTAGCACAAATTTTGGAGATCCAAATATACTCCAAATGTGATGACACTTGATTCATTGTTTCCCTCATGAACAATAATTCAACTCATAGTAAGGGTATAATTTGAGTTACTATATGAAATTGGGAGATAAAATGTTGCAAACATGTCAACTTTCTGCTGTCAAATCTAGGACTTAGAATCTTTTCTGGCTTTGAAAAACAGCAGCTGGTTCAAACTTGTGAGCTCTATTTGACTAGGTTAGAGGCCAAACTAACTCTTGACCATTAAACAAAGTTTGTTGTACACAAGATGAGCTACAACTTTTGTTTAAGGTCAAACCTTATAACTAGTACAGAAGTCAAACTTTCACTTTAGTCAAAGTAGCAACTCGATAAAGCATAAACTAGGGTTTTAGGCCAATCGAGGCATTTTCTTGACATTTGACCAACATGAACCCTTCATGACTTTTGTTGTAGAGTTCATCTAGAGTCATTTGGGCAAGTTTGCAAGGTTTGGTTGATGATCTAAAATTCCATTCACTTAATGGTGCAAATTACAATAGGAATAGAACTGATCATTTCATGTGACTTTTTGATTCCAAACTTCATAAAACTTTTTCGGGGGTCACTATAGATAGAGAGTGACGTGAGACATGAATTAAGTGACATCAACACTCACTTGCATTACCAAGCATGAGGAGTACCATCGGGTGTGTCCAAAATGATTTTTAAGCCCATGGTACATTTGGCGCAAACCACGCACCTATCTTGTACCCACACTAACAATGTCTGCAAACGGACCGAAACAAAATTTAACATGACCTACATCACCTAGGAGTTCGTTGGGTGCGTCCAAAGCGATTTCTGAGCCTATGATAAGTTTAGCACAAACCGTGCACCTATCTTGCATCAAGATTAGCACTATCTCCAAACAGACTAAATCAAGCCTCCACTTGAACCTTGTCAACATGGAGTATTATTGAGTCCGTCCAAAAAGATTTCTGAGCCTATGGTACATTTGGCACAAACTGTGCACCTATCTTGCACCAACACTAACACTGTCTCTAAACAGAGCGAAACAAGATTCCACATGACCCAAGTCGCTTAGGAGTTACATCGGGTCCATCTAGAATGATTTTTGAACCAATCATACGTTCGGCGCAAAGCGTGCACCTATCTTGCATCAAGATTAGCACTATCTCTAGACGGACTGAATCGAGCTTCCACTTGAGCCTCTTCACCTAGGAGTACCATCGCGGGCGTCCAAAACGATTCTAAGCCCGTGGTACGTTCAGCACAAATCATGCACATATCTTGCACTGACACTAACACTGTCTCCAAATGGAATGAAACGAGCATCCATGATATGAACCTGCAAGGGTTTGTGGTCGATCTTTCGATGAGAAACGTGAGATAACTCAATTTGGTGGATGGAGATGACGTTCACGACCCGACTACAACCTTCTAAGCTGCGCCTTAGCAACCGATACACCACCTCCAACAGTCGTCGTGATCTTGTGGAGCACGATCAACCAAACCACTAGGGTAATTCCTGTAAGCAATCGAGGAACAAGCAAGAACAAGTAGAACAAGCAACTCGATTGCAAATATGGAGATGAAAAACCAATCTGAACTCACAAAGTTGGGGTTCTGAATCAAGTAGAACAGATGGTCTAGTCAACACACGCGTCTACAAGGAAGTAGCAATGGCTAAACTTTCAACAAAACAAACCCAATCTGTTTGTGGCGGCTCTAATCCTTATTAATACCTAGGGAAACGACCAGGGGGGTGTTGGGGTCATTCTCCAACCCTAGGACACGTCCTTAATGGACCCAAATTGATACATGGACCATCGGCCCAAAATAGGGTGACGCAGCACCAAAGGCAGAAAAGGTCTCGGTGTTGAAATGACGATTGCGGAAGCATCAGATAAGATATAGCCACGAGTCTAGATCCGTTGGAAAATAGACTTGATAAGCTTTCCAAAAAGTGCTAGAACGTCCCAATCGGAGTCCGTATGAAGTTGTGGTGATCGTCGCAATTTGGGACTATTTTGCTGTCCGAATTCAACTTCCAAAACGTGTTGGACTTGGACTGTTTCTGTCCTTTGGAACCAAAGTGACGTGGTGACCTAGCGGAGGACGTTAGGAATACTTGGATTTGGTCCCCAATCAACTTCATTAACCTTCCATGTTTTCCATATGTAATCAAACATTCCCTTGATCCATGTAAGTAATTCTGAAAATGAGAATGAACACACATCATGGTGCAGCATCAATCGGAGGACGTTAGGAATACTTGGATTTGGTCCCCAATCAACTTCATTAACCTTCCATGTTTTCCATATGCAATCAAACCTTCCCTTGATCCATGTAAGTAATTCTGAAAATAAGAATGAACACACATCATGGTGCAGCATCAATTCATCAAATGCATCAATGATAAGCCTCATATAGAATGGTTGCACCTTTGGTATAGAAGTGGTTGGCATGGTCATCTTTGAGCCAATGATGTCCTCATCATTCTCCCCTTCTTGACAGCAAACCGTCCTCGGTTTGATCTTTGTTGGAGTATGTGTTGTAGGTAAAAGTGAATCGTGCTCCCCTTCTTGATATTTATCCTGTTGCATATGGGGAAAACTAGAAAAAACTTTGCAAGACATCATTAGTGTTAGTGCAGCCCTCAATTTGATCATGGTATTGTGGCCCAAAAGGATATTTCAGATTAGAACAAATATAAACTTTATGCACCAAATATTCTCCTCTGCTATCATATTTGCCAATTGCATGAAGCGAACAATGATTAAAACTCGGCAAACTAGAATCAAATTTAAGTTTCTCTTTTAGACAATTTAGATTACAGAGAATATCAAATTCAATATAACCCAAAATATTTAAAGAGGACAGTAAATTCAGCTCATCTTGTGCACATGTAATAGGATGAAAAAGCTTATCTTCAGCACATTTGTATGGTTCCAAACCAAAAGTATCACACTTATTCGCTACTTGTGGCATAGGAGTAAAAGAATCATCAGCACACAACTCCTCTTTATCACAAGGAACAGCGAGTAATTCATTTTGTGACAAAGGAAAATCAGTAGTGGGTTCCACTATTTGTTGCTCTTCATTAGCATGCAGAGTGGACAAATTTTGGACATTATGGGTCACATCATTCTGGCAAGTATTCACAGATAATAGAATCTCTTTTTCAGCATTGAGAGCCAGACAAAACAATTGACCAATATGGTAATATGATTTGCTAATTAACAAGGTTCGAATTTCAGAATTGAGCCCTCTCATGAATCTACTCATAACATCTTCCATGCATTCATCCAATCCACCAAACATGATACAAATCTTAAAATTATGGTAGTATTGTTTCACAGTCTTACTACCCTGGTTCAAGTTGTCTAATTTTGCAAGCAAATAATCAACATAATATGCAGGAACGAATGCATCTCTAAAAAGAAATTTGAAGTCTTTCCAAGATTCTGGAACTTTGTTGTGCCTACAAATGTGTTTCCATTCTAGCAAAGCATTTTCAATCAAAATATTAGAGGCAATACAAATCTTTTGTTTCTCAGACAGGTCATGCTCTTCAAATTCATTGTCTACTTTTAACTCCCAATCAATGTAAGCTTGAGGATCAAACTTACCATCATATAACGACAAGTGTTGAATGACATCCTGAATATGAGGGTCTAGTTTCAACAGCTCAAAAATCTCCATATCACCTGCCATGATTAGTAGAAAATAAGAAACACAAAAATAATATGTATCCTCCTATCAACTACTAGGATGTGTCGGTTGTAACTCTCTGAAACTCAACTTGTTAAAACAAGCCCTTACAAGTTCTTACCAAGACAAACAGGAGGTGATGGCAACCAACAAGTCTACAACCGTGGAGTGAAGCGTATCGGTGCCGTAGCAACAAAACAAATTGTCAAGCTGTAGTCGAATATGTGGAGCTGTAGGTGGGCTAAAGCAAGGAAGTACTAGAACCACGTTAGTTGCAAGCAAATTGAACAAACGCTCAATGACGTTATTGTGCTGGTCCTAGGCTAGTACATGCTAGAGACGCGAGCCTAGACACAAACGAAGTCACTGAGCTGCAGCAAAGAAGGATCACAAGGACAGGAATAACAACAAAAGAAAAACCCTTCTCTTCTTCTTTCTCTTTCTTTTCTTTCTTTCTTTCTATCTTTCTTTTCTTTCTTTCTTCTATTTTTTTCTATTTTTTTCAACTAGCACAAAACTAAAATTTTGCAACAAGAATTAACAAGCTACTTACAACAATTAAATGTTTCCTTGGGAAGGGTGATTCAGTAGCAAAGTCAAACAAATGGCTGTTTTGCAAAACCAGCAGACACACAAATCTCCAGGGCAATTGCGAAGCGCTCAGATTGAATTTGGGACCAAGCTCTGATCAGTTGGAAAGAGGACAAGTTAAGGTTTCCAGATTGTATTTAAACTCCCTTTTCAGACTCCTGACAAAGGAAATATGGTGCTTTTCTTTTCAGGATAAAACAGGACTCCGAATCGAATTCTATCTTGATCTTGTTGGATTTCCTTTTTGTAGATGGAAATATGGACGTGGATGAAACCTCCAAGGGCGTGGCTAGGATAATGGTGGTAAACAAAACAAAGGAATGTGGAAATTCACTCGGATTCGTTGAGAGAAACAAATAAACTCAAATCTGCGATGGTGACAGAAACGTGACTAGAACTCGAAACTCTAAACAACTAGACGCTAAGACCAGCAACTTGACACGACGATGCAACCGTTAATTCAATAAGCCCTAACTAAGCAGTAATAGTATTAAGCTCAAAGGGTTTTTGGGATTATGGAGAACTAATCTACTAATTTTGTTTTGGCTTTTTCTGGACTATAGGAGATTAAAAAACAACAAAGAACTAGAAGTCTCTCACCGATCAACCTTGCTCTGATTACCAACTGATATAAACCCGCAAGGGTTTGTGGTCGATCTTTCGATGAGAAACGTGAGATAACTCGATTTGGTGGATGGAGATGACGTTCACGACCCGACTACAACCTTCTAAGCTGCGCCTTAGCAACCGATACACCACCTCCAACAGTCGTCATGATCTTGTGGAGCACGATCAACCAAACCACTAGGGTAATTCCTGCAAGCAATCGAGGAACAAGCAAGAACAAGTAGAACAATCAACTCGATTGCAAATATAGAGATGAAAAACCAATCTGAACTCACAAAGTTGGGGTTCTGAATCAAGTAGAACGGATGGTCTAGTCAACACACGCGTCTACAAGGAAGTAGCAATGGCTAAACTTTCAACAAAACAAAACTCAATCTGTTTGTGGCGGCTCTAATCCTTATTAATACCTAGGGAAACGACCAGGGGGGTGTTGGGGTCGTTCTCCAACCCTAGGACACGTCCTTAATAGACCCAAATTGATACATGGACCATCGGCCCAAAATAGGGTGACGCAGCACCAAAGGCAGAAAAGGTCTCGGCGTTGAAATGACGATTGCAGAAGCATCAGATAAGATATAGCCACGAGTCTAGATCCGTTGGAAAATAAACTTGATAAGCTTTCCAAAAAGTGCTAGAACGTCCCAATCGGAGTCCGTATGAAGTCGTGGTGACCGTCGCAATTTGGGACTATTTTGCAGTCCGAATTCAACTTCCAAAACATGTTGGACTTGGACTGTTTCTGTCCTTTGGAACCAAAGTGACGTGGTGGCCTAGCGGAGGACGTTAGGAATACTTGGATTTGGTCTCCAATCAACTTCATTAACCTTCCATGTTTTCCATATGCAATCAAACCTTCCCTTGATCCATGTAAGTAATTCTGAAAATGAGAATGAACACACATCATGGTGCAGCATCAATCGGAGGACGTTATGAATACTTGGATTTGGTCCCCAATCAACTTCATTAACCTTCCATGTTTTCCATATGCAATCAAACCTTCCCTTGATCCATGTAAGTAATTCTGAAAATAAGAATGAACACACATCATGGTGCAGCATCAATTCATCAAATGCATCAATGATAAGCCTCATATATAATGGTTGCACCTTTGGTATAGAAGTGGTTGGCATGGTCATCTTTGAGCCAATGATGTCCTCATCAATCCACTTGAGCCTCGCCACGTAGGAGTACCATCAGGTGCGTCCAAAATGATTTTGTGAGCCCATGGTATGTTTGGTGCATACCATGCAGCTATCTTGCACTGACACTAACACTGTCTCCAAACGGACCAAAATGAGATTCCACATGGCCCATGTCACCAAGGAGTTCTATCCAGTGTGTCCAAAATGATTTCTAAGCTTATGGTACGTTCAGCACAAACTGTACACGTATCTTGCGTCAAGATTAGCACTATGTCCACATAGACTGAATCGAGCTTCCACTTGAGCCTCGTCACCTACAAGTATCACTAGGTGCATCCAAAATGATTTCTGAGCCTATGGTACGTTCGGCGCAAACTGCCTATCTTGCGTCAAGATTAGCACAATCTCCAAACGGAATGAAACGAGCATCCACTTGAGCCCTGTCACCTAGGAGGTCTATCGGGTGCGTCCAAAATGATTTCTGAGTCTATGGTATGTTTTGCGCAAACCATGCACCTATCTCGCACCGACACTAACACTATCTCCAAATGGAACGAAAACAGATTCCACATGACCCACATCACTGAGTACCATTGGGGGCGTGCAGGACAATTTTTTGAGCCTATGGTACGTTCAGCGCAAACCATGCACCTATCTTGTGTCAAAATTAGCACTATCTCCAAACAGAATGAAACGAGCATCCACTTAAGCCTCGTCACCTAGGAGTACCATCTTGGGCGTTCGAAACGATTATGTGCCTATAGTACGTTTGGCGCAAACCGTGCACCTATCCTGCACTAACACTAACACTATATCCAAATGGACCAAAACGAGATTCTACAAGCCCACGTCACCTAGGAGTTACATCGGGTGCGTCCAAAATGATTTTTGAGCCTATAGTACGTTCAACGCAAATTGTGCACCCATCTTCCGTCAAGATTAGCACTATCTCCAAATGGAATGAAACGAGCATCCACTTGAGCCTCGTCACCTAGGAGTATCATTGGGTGCGTCCAAAATGATTTATGAGCCTATGTACATTTGGCGCAAGCATGCACCTATCTTGCACCAGCACTAACACTGTCTCCAAATAGACCAAAACGAGATTCCACATGGTCCACGTCAACAAGGAGTTCCATTAGGTGTGTCCAAAATGATTTCTGAGCCTATGGTGTGTTTGGCGCAAACCACACACCTATTTTGCACAAACACTAACACTGTTTACAAACGGACCAAAACAAAATTCCACATGACCCACGTCACCTAAGAGTTCTATTGGGTGCGTCCAAAATAATTTCTGAACCTATGGTACATTTGGCGCAAACCGTGCACCTATATTGCGTCAAGGTTAGCACTATCTCCAAACGGACCGAATCGAGCTTTCACTTGAGCCTCATCACCATGGAGTGTCATTGGGTGTGTGCAAAATGATTTCTAAGCCTATGGTGCGTTTGGCGCAAACTGTGCACCTATCTTGCGTCAAATTAGCACTATCTCCAAACGGAATGAAACGAGCATCCACTTGAGCCCCGTCACCTAGGAGTACCATCAGGTGTGTCCAAAACGATTTCTGAGCATATGGTATGCTTGGCGCAAGCCATGCACCTATCTCACATGGACACTAACATAGTCTCCAAACGGACCGAAATGAGATTCCACAAGGCCCACGTCACATAGGAGTACCATTGGGTACATTCAAAATGATTTCTAAGCCTATGGTACGTTCGGTGCAAACTGTGCACCGATCTTGCATCAAGATTAAAACTATCTCTAAACAGACTGAATCAAGCTTCCACTTGAGCCTCGTCACGTAAAAGTATCACTAGGTGCCTATTGTAGGTTTGGCGCAAACCAAGCACCTATCTTGCACTGATACTAACACTGCCTCCAAATGGACCAAAACAAGATTCCACATGACCCACATCACATAGGAGTACCATCGGGTACGTCCAAAATGATTTCTGAGCCTATGGTACGTTTGGCGCAAACCATACATCTATCTTGCACTGACACTAATATTGTCTTCAAATGGACCAAAACAAGATTCCAGATGCCCCACATCACCAAGGTGTTACATCGGGTGCATCAAAAATGATTTCCAAGTCTATCGTACGTTCGGCGTAAATCATGCACCTATCTTGTGTCAAGATTAGCACCATCTCCAAATGGACTGAATCGAGCTTCCACTTGAGCCTCGTCACCGATAAGTATCACTCGGTGCATCCTAAATGATTTTTGAGTCTATGGTATGTTTGGCGCAAACCGTGCACCTATCTTGCACCGACACTAACATTGTCTCCAAACAGACCAAAATGAGATTCCACATGACCCTCGTCACCTAGGAGTACCATCGGGTGCGTCCAAAACTATTTCTAAGCCTATGGTACGTTTGACCCAAACTGTGCAACTATCTTGCGTCAAGATTAGCACTATCTCCAAACGGAATAAAACAAGTATCCACTTGAGCCTCGTCACCTAGGAGTACCATCGGGTGCGTCCAAAATGATTTCTGAGCCTATGGTAAGTTTGGCACAAACCACGCACCTATTTTGCACCGACACTAACACCGTTTGCAAATGGACCAAAACAAAATTCCGCATGACCCACATCACCTAGGAGTTCTATTGGGTGTGTCTAAAATGATTTCTGAGCCTATGGTACGTTCGGAGCAAACCGTGCACCTATATTGTGTCAAGGTTAGCACTATCTTCAACGGACTGAATCGAGCTTCCACTTGAGCCTCGTCAGCATGGAGTATCATTGGGCGCGTCGAAAATGATTTCTGAGCCTATGGTATGTTTGGTGCAAGCTGTGCACCTATCTTGCACCGACACTGACACTATCGATAAACAGACCGAAATGAGATTCCACATGACCCTCGTCACCTAGGAGTACCACCATCGGGTGCATCTAAAACTATTTCTGAGCCTATGGTACATTTGGCGCAAACCGTGCACCTATCTTGCTCCAACACTAACACTGTCTCTAAATGGACCAAAACGAGATTTCTGATGACCCACGTCATGTTGGTGCTCCGTCGAGTGCGTCCAAAATGATTTCTAAGTCTATCGTACGTTCGATGCAAATCGTGCACCTGTCTTGCGTCAAGATTAGCAGTATCTCTGAACGAACAGACTCGAGATTCCACTTGAGCCTCGTCACCTAGGAGTACCATCGGGTGCGTCCAAAATGATTTCTAAGTCTATGCTACATTTGTGATATGAACCCGCAAGGGTTTGTGGTCGATCTTTCGATGAGAAGCGTGAGATAACTCGATTGGTGGATGGAGATGACGTTCATGGCTCGACTACAGCCTTCCAAGACTGTGCCTTAGCGACCGATACACCACTTCCCAAGGCCATCATGATCTTGTGGAGTATGACAACCAGCCCCTAGGGCTCCCGTCCTGCAAGCAATCGAAGAACTAGCAAGAACGAGGAAACAAGCACTGAAATTGCAAGATAAAATTGAAGGTTTCACATTGAATCTTATTATGAGTGGGATTCCGAAGACAAGGAGATGGGCGACTGGATCAGCACGCGCGCCTACAAGCAAGTAGCGATGGCTAAACTTGATCTAAACAAAACCCGAGTGTTCCTGGTGGCGGCTAAGGGGTATATAATGTGTGGAGGACGACCACAAGAGAGTTTGGGTCGTGCTCCAACCCTAGGACGCGTCCCTACTGGACTCTAAACAATACAAGCCCATTGGGCTAACTTAAGGTGGCGCAACACCCTGGATAGAATAGACCTCTCGGTGATTTTTGGACTGTTGACGCCGCTTCTAAGCAGGTATGAGTACGATGTCAGATCCATATGAAACTAGACTTTATTAGCTTTCCAACAAGTCCAGAATCACCCCAATCCGACTCTGTATGTAACCGTGGCGACCATCGCAAGTTGGAGGTGTGCTGCAGTCCGAATCCAGCCTACGCGAGTCCTTTTCCCTTTTGGTCTTCTCCTTGATTCCTAATCAAAACAAGAGTGCACGTGTCTCCAAGATCTAAACAGGATGGACAAGAGCTCAAGAAGGAACTCACTTGATGATTAACTTTTCGAGCACGAGCATGAGTAATAGGACCAGCAGTTGTCAGCGTGGACGGCGTGGATGTATGATCGGTGTTGATGTCCTCATCATCCTCCCTTTCTTGAATTTGAGTCGTCCTCGACTCAAGCTCATCTTCCTCACCCAAATAAGGCTTCAAATCTGCAATGTTAAATGTGGGACTAACCCCAAAATCTGCAGGAAGATCAAGCTTATATGTATTCTCATTTATTCGTTGCATCACTTTAAAAGGACCATCCGCTCTAGGCATCAATTTAGATTTTCTTAATTCAGGAAACCTATCCTTTCGCAAATGCAACCAAACCAAATCTCCAGGTTCAAGAATCAATTCCCTTCTACCTTTATCTCCAGCAAATTTGTACTTAGCATTCATGCGCTCTATGTTTTCTTTAGTGGTTTCATGTAGTTTTAGCATCAATTCAGCACGTTGCTTAGCATCAAAATTCAACTTTTCAGAACTTGGCAATGGCATTAAATCAATAGGAGCACGTGGTAACAAACCATAAACAATCTCAAAGGGACACATCATCGTAGTAGAATGCAGCGAACGATTATAAGAAAACTCAATATGAGGCAAACAATCTTCCCACATCTTAATATTCTTCTTTAAAATAGTCCTTAACATAGTAGACAAAGTTCTATTGACAACTTCAGTTTGACCATCAGTTTGGGGGTGACAAGTGGTGGAAAATAAAAGCTTAGTCCCCAATTTAGCCCATAAAGTTCTCCAAAAAATGGCTAAGAAATTTAGCATCACGATCAGAAACAATTGTATTTGGCACACCATGCAAGCGAACAACTTCTCGAAAGAACAAATCAGCAATATTTGTAGCATCATCAGTTTTATGACATGGTATGAAATGTGCCATTTTAGAGAATCGATCCACAACCACAAAAACACTATCTCACCCTTTCCTAGTTCGTGGCAATCCCAACACAAAATCCATAGAAATATCCTCCCAAGGAGCACTAGGAATAGGAAGAGGCATATACAAACCGTGTGGATTCAACCGGGACTTAGCCTTTTGACATGTTGTGCAGCGAGCAACAAATCTCTCCACGTCTCATCGCATCTTTGGCCAAAAGAAATGACCAGCAAGAATGTCCTCCGTCTTCTTCGCTCCAAAATGCCCCATCAAGCCACCTCCATGCGCTTCCTGCAGCAACAACAAGCGAACGGAGCTAGCTGGAATGCATAGCTTGTTAGCTCTAAACACAAACCCATCATTGACGATGACTTTGTTCCACGTTTTCCCATCTTTACAATGCAGCAGCACTTCTTTAAAATCAGCATCATGAGCATATCGGTCTTTAATTGCTTCTAACCCAAAGATCTTGTAATCAAGTTGATTCAGCAAAGTATATCTCCTAGACAATGCATCTGCAATGATATTATCTTTCCCTTTCTTGTGATTGATAACATAAGGAAAAGATTCAATAAATTCAGCCCATTTTGCATGTCTACGATTCAGTTTTCCTTGACTACGAATATGCTTCAAAGATTCATGATCAGAATGTATAACAAATTCTTTGGGCCACAAATAATGCTGCCATGTTTCTAATGTCCGCACTAGAGCATATAATTCATTATCATATGTAGAATAATTAAGAATAGGCCCGCTCAATTTCTCACTAAAGTATGCAACATGTTTGCCTTCTTGCAACAAAACACCACCCAATCCAATTCCACTCGCATCACATTCAAGCTCGAAAGTCTTATTAAAATCAGGGAGTTGGAGTAGAGGTGCATGTGTTAACTTATCTTTCAGCACATGGAAGGCGTGCTCTTGTGCTTTGCCCCAAGAAAAGGGCACTCCCTTCTTTGTAAGCTCATTCAATGGTGCTGAAGTCCTTCACGAAACGGCGATAGAAACCAGCAAGTCCTAGGAAACTCTGCACTTGTGTGACCATCATGGGTACAGGCCATCCTTGTATAGCTTCCACCTTGGCTTTATCAACCTCAATTCCCTGTGGAGTGACAACATTGCCAAGAAACGATACTCGATTGGTGTAGAAAGTGCACTTCTCAAGGTTACCAAACAAACGTGCATCACATAGAGCATTAAAAATAGCACGTAAGTGATCAAGGTGTTCATCCATGGATTTGCTATAAATCAGTATATCATCAAAGTAGACGATAACAAATTTCCCAATGAAAGCACGCAAAACCTCGTTCATTAATCTCATGAAAGTACTAGGTGCATTAGTTAACCCAAAAGGCATGACTAACCACTCACATAGACCGAACTTAGTTTTGAAAGCAGTTTTCCATTCATCTCCCAATTTCATACGAATCTGGTGGTACCCACTACGCAAATCAACCTTTGAAAACACAACAGCACCACTCAATTCATCAAGCATATCATCTAATCGTGGAATAGGGTGTCGATATCGAATGGTGATATTATTAATAGCCCTACAATCAACACACATGCGCCATGTTCCATCTTTCTTAGGCACTAAAATCACTGGAACAGCACAAGGACTAAGAGACTTACACACATAACCTTTGTCTAGTAGTTCTTGCACGTGTCGCTGAATTTCCTTCGCTTCTTCCGGATTGGTCCTGTATGGGGCACGGTTTGGCAAAGATGCTCCAGGGATAAGATCAATTTGGTGCTCAATCCCACGTATTGGTGGCAGCCCCGCTGGTATCTCAATGGGGAACACATCAGAATACTCCTGCAAAATGTTAGCAGCAACAGGGGGCAAAGAACGTTGCATATCCTCAAATGAAATCAAAGCATCCTTGCATACCAAAGCATAAGCAATAGAGGTGGATGCATTGAACTCATTAATATCAGATTTTGTAGCAAGCATACAATGTCCTTTCAATTTTATCTCATCTTTGTCATCAACAACAGATTTGTCATTTTTATTGCTCTCGCTCTTTGCTTTTGCAGCCTTAGTAACATTAGATTGCATAATAGCTTCAGGAGACATAGGATGCAACACAATTTTTTGATCATGGTATAGAAACGAATATTGATTTGATCTACCATGATGCATCGAATCTCTATCAAATTGCCATGGTCTACCTAGTAGAATATTACAAGCTTGCATAGGCACAACATCACATTCAACAATATCTTTGTATGATCCGATGGCAAAATCAATTCGCACAAGTCTCGTTACCTTTGCCTTACTACTGTTGTTCAGCCATTGGATGTAGTAGGGATGGGGGTGTGGTTTGGTGGTGAGGGCGAGCTTCTGTACCATGTCGCTACTTGCCAAGTTGTTGCAGCTACCTCCATCAATGATCATGCGGCACGAACGCTCCTTGATGACACACTTTGTTTGGAATAAAGTGTGTCGCTGATTTTGCTCTGCCTTCTCCATTTGTACACTAAGCACTCGCTGTACAATCAAGCTCTCATAGTGCTCCGCATCACCTGCATTAATCTGTTCTTCTATGTGTTCCTCACTACCTGCATAGTCAGCCGCAAGCAATGCAAGTGTATCTTCATCAAAATCACTAGCAGATGAACACTCACCATCATCTTTGACAATCATAACACGCTTGTTTGGGCAGTCACGCATCATATGGCCATAACCCTTGCACCGATGACATTGTATTTTGCTTGTTCTACCGGTCGATGCCACGGATGAAGTACTCGCAGCCGGCTTTTGCACTGTCTTTGCTACTGAAATGGTGGGGGCAGCTCGAGTCTTGTCACTAGATGATGGCGTAGGAGTACATGTAGACGGAGTTGTAGACGTGCGCTGCTGCCATGAACTAGCTTTCCCTACAGAAACATTAGTCCTTGCGCTAGCACGTCGTCCCTGCACTTTCCGTTCAGCTTTACAAGCAAGATGAAACAGTTTGGTTACGTTATTGTATTCTTTGTAAGCGAGGATATCCTGAATTTCCCGATTTAACCCACCTAAAAATCTAGCCATAGCAGGTTCCTCATCCTCCTCTAATTTACAACGCAACATACCCATTTGTAATTCCTGATAGTATTCTTCTACACTTTTAGAACCTTGTCTCAATTGCTGCAACTTATTTATCATATCACGGGCATAGTAAGATGGAACAAATCTAGCTCTCATGGCTCGTTTCAGCGCATCCCAAGTTTTAGGTATGTTATTAGGATTTTTCTTGCCATATTCGATCCACCAAACAGAAGCAAAATCTGTGAACTCACTAGTAGCAGCCCTAACACGTGTGTTCTCAGGAAATTCATGGCATGCAAACTTTTGATCAACAGCAATCTCCCAAGTAATGTTTGCATCAGGGTCATATTTACCATCAAAAGGAGGTATTTTAAATTTAATCTTACTGAAAGCATCATCATTATTGTGTACCTCGCATTAGCGGCGGCCACCCATACCTCTACGGTTGTGATGTAGGCGACGTCGATCACGAGTGTCTCGATCATCATGTTCAGTATCACCTATGTATTCTTCATCATAACTACCATCCTCTCGATCTTCCTCCTTCTTTTCTTCATCATGCTGGTCTTTATCATTATTGTGGAGGTCATCAAAATGCCTCAGCAGAGCAGCAAGGCTTTTGTCCACACTAGCAATGGACTTCTCCAAACCTGCAAGCTTGTTGTTTGCGGCAATCTGTGTAGCCTCCAACTGCCCAAGTTTGTCATTTGTCACCTGCAAGTCATTATCAAGTCCCTCCGTGCGCAACTTCACTTTCCTTTCAAAATGTTGTATGACGCCCTTTGTGCGAGGCGAATGTGGAATTTGGTTATCTTCGTCGGACCCTGGCATGGTTCAAAGACAAAGACAACAAGAAGACAAGTGAAGAAATAAAAGCCCTACAACTACTAGGATGTAGCTACAGCAAGTCGCTCACTCTCCACCTGCTACACAAGTTCTTACCAGTTCTTACCTTGCTCGACAGGAGGGGTCGTCTACCAACAAGTCTGCAGCAATGGATGAAGTGTATCGGTGCCGTAGCACAAGACCTGTCAAGCTGTAGAATATGTGGAGCTATAGGTGGGCTGAAACAAGGAACGAACTAGCACCACGTTAGTTATAAAAAGCAAGCTGAATAATCGTTCAACCGGCGGTACTGTGCTGGTCCTAGTCTAGACCGTGCTAGAGACGCGAGCCTGGACACAAAGGAGAGCACAACACACCACCCAAAGTGAATGAAAAATCTCTAAGATCAGCCCCTTTCTCTTCTTTTCTTTTGCTTCTTTCTCTTTTTTTTTCTTTTTTTTCTTTTTTTTTCAGGGGGCACTCAAAACTGATTATATGAACAAAAACACTCCCAAAGAGTAACTCAGCACACACACTTTTTTCGAAAGGGCAGGGGTATTCCGGTAAAAAAAAGATACTCTCTCTCTCTCTAGAGTAAGCCACTCGTTTAGATATGAATACTTGCTGCGTGGTTAGTTTGATATTTGTAGCACAGGGTGAACTGATTCCTCGTCCGATTGGAACTTCCAATTCTACTCGGACTTGGCCAACAGCGAGGAATAACTGATTCCTTGATCTGACTCAAACTTGGAAAACCTACTTGGATTCGGCCAATAGAGAGACTATATGATAGCGCGTGTTGTGATAGGAAAGTGACAAGAACTCGAAACTCTAAGGGAATAAACTAAGACCAGCAATCCGACACGCCCGATGCAACCGAATATTCAACAAGCCCTAACTAGGTAGCACTAGCCACGGCTCAAAGGTCTATAGGATTGTAGGAAACTAATTGTAACACCCGAGGTGTTTGCCACCAGTTAAGCAGTGGGATTGAGCTCAAACATGGTAGTTTAAGTGGTGATGAAGATGTCAAGGTCAAACCTATGGAAGTGAGCCCCAATCTAAACTTGGATGTTGCACCTTGCTTTGCATATATGCAGTTTTCAATATATATGCTTGGGTGGTGTTATTGTAATATCTTCATGTGTCTCACCTTAGTACCTATTTATATTGGTCACTGGAAAAGTTTCATGACGTTTGGAATCAAAAAATCACATGAAATGATAAGTTATATGCTTGTTGGAATGACTTTACTAAGTGTTGGAATTGCATTATTAAGTGGATGGAAATATAGGTCATCAACCAAACCTTGCAACCTTACCCAAATGACTCTAGATGGACTCTACAACAAAAGTCGTAAAAGGTTCGTGTTGAGCAAATGCCCCAAAAATGCTCCAATTGATCAAAAAGGATAATTTAAGCTTTATTGTGATCCTACTTTGGTCAAAGTATAACAGCAGTTTCTATATCAGTTTTGAGGTTGAACCTTAAATGAGAGTTGTAGTTCACTTTATGTAGAAGAAACTTTGTTTTTGGACCAAGAGTTAGATCAACTTGAAAATAAGTCAAACAGAGGCTCGAAGATTGAATCAGCGGCTGTTTTCAGACTTAGAATTTTTCTAAGTCTGGAATTCATCGTCGTCGACGTTGGCATGTCGCGTTCTCGTGTTTTCGTTAAGCAACTTGAGTTGAGCCAAAAATAAAAGTTGGAGCTTACATCTTGGAGAAGAGCATGCAAAAAGTTGGATTAAGTTTGATCAGGTTTTGACCTCCGAATGCGAGTTTCCGTGACCTCCATCAACACGTTGGCATTGTCATCTTGGCATGATTTTATCTCTTAATCCGTTGGCCTAATGACCTTGGCCCCTTAATGAAAATTGTAGAGCAACTCATGGGCTACAACTTTGGTTTTGGGCCCAAGTCCAAATTCAGCCCAGAGCAAGCCCGAATCAACGCCCCACCTTGCTCGTTTCACCGCACGCCACGTGCTCGATGGAATGCCACGCGGTTTCCATGCGCCGGCCGTGCCCCCGCCATGGCTGTCGCGCGTCCCGCTCCCTCTGCTGGCCGCTGCCGCGTGCCCGCGCCCCTGCTCCTCCAAAGCCGCACCTGAGTGATGAGGACATCATTGGCTCAAATATGACCATGCCAACCACTTCTATACCAAAGGTGCAACCATTCTATATGAGGCTTATCATTGATGCATTTGATGAATTGATGCTGCACCATGATGTGTGTTCATTCTCTTTTTCAGAATTACTTACATGGATCAAGGGAAGGTTTGATTGCATATGGAAAACATGAAAGGTTAATGAAGTTGATTGGGGACCAAATCCAAGTATTCCTAACGTCCTCCGCTAGACCACCACGTCACTTTGGTTCCAAAGGACAGAAAGAGTCCAAGTCCAACACGTTTTGGAAGTTGAATTCGGACTGCAAAATAGTCCCAAATTACGACGGTCACCACGACTTCATACGGACTCCGATTGGGACGTTCTAGCACTTTTTGGAAAGCTTATCAAGTCTATTTTCCAACGGATCTGGACTCATGGCTATATCTTATCCGGTGCTTCCGCAATCGTTGTTTCAACGCCGAGACCTTTTCTGTCTTTGGTGCTGCGTCACCCTATTTTGGGCCGATGGTCCATGTATCAATTTGGGTCCATTAAGGACGTGTTCTAGGGTTGGAGAACGACCCCAACACCCCCCTGGTCATTCCCCTAGGTATTAATAAGGATTAGAGCCGCCACAAACAGATTGGGTTTTGTTTTATTGAAAGTTTAGCCATTGCTACTTCCTTGTAGACGCGTGTGTTGACTAGACCATCCGTTCTACTTGATTCAGAACCCCAACTTTGTGAGTTCAGATTGGTTTTTCATCTCCATATTTGCAATTGAGTTGCTTGTTCTACTTGTTCTTGCTTGTTCCTCGATTGCTTGCAGGAATTACCCTAGTGGTTTGGTTGATCGTGCTCCACAAGATCACGACGCCTGTTGGAGGTGGTGTATCGGTTGCTAAGGCGCAGCTTAGAAGGCTGTAGTCGGGCCATGAACGTCATCTCCATCCCCAAATCGAGTTATCCACCTTCTCTCATCGAAAGATCAGGATTCACCCTAGCGGGTTCATATCAGTTGGTAATCAGAGCAAGGTTGATCGGTGAGAGACTTCTAGTTCTTTGCTATTTTTTTAATCTCCTATAGTCCAGAAAAGCCAAAACAAAATTAGTAGATTAGTTCTCCATAATCCCAAAAACCCTTTGAGCTTAATACTATTACTGCTTAGTTAGGGCTTATTGAATTAACGGTTGCATCGTCGTGTCAAGTTGCTGGTCTTAGCGTCTAGTCGTTTAGAGTTTTGAGTTCTAGTCACGTTTCTGTCACCATCGTAGATTTGAGTTTATTTGTTTCTCTCAACGAATCCGAGTGGATTTCCAAATTCCTTTGTTTTGTTTACCACCATTATCCTAGCCACGCCCTTGGAGGTTTCATCCACATCCATATTTCCATCTACAAAAAGGAAATCCAACAAGATCAAGATAGAATTCGATTTGAAGTCCTGTTTTATCCTGAAAAGAAAAGCACCATATTTCCTTTGTCAGGAGTCTGAATAGGGAGTTTAAATACAATCTGGAAACCTTAACTTGTCCTCTTTCCAACTGATCAGAGCTTGGTCCCAAATTCAATCTGAGCGCTTCGCAATTGCCTTGGAGATTTGTGCATCTGCTGGTTTTGCAAAATAGCCACTTGTTTGACTTTGCTACTGAATCACCCTTCCCAAGGAAACATTTAATTGTTGTAAGTAGCTTGTTAATTCTTGTTGCAAAATTTTAGTTTTGTGCTAGTTGAAAAAAATAGAAAAAAATAGAAGAAAGAAAGAAAAGAAAGATAGAAAGAAAGAAAGAAAAGAAAGAGAAAGAAGAAGAGAAGGGTTTTTCTTTTGTTGTTATTCCTGTCCTTGTGATCCTTCTTTGCTGCAGCTCAGTGACTTCGTTTGTGTCCAGGCTCGCGTCTCTAGCACGTACTAGCCTAGGACCAGCACAATAACGTCATTGAGTGTTTGTTCAATTTGCTTGCAACTAACGTGGTTCTAGTACTTCCTTGCTTTAGCCCACCTACAGCTCCACATATTCGACTACAGCTTGACAATTTGTTTTGTTGCTACGGCACCGATACGCTTCAATCCACGGTTGTAGACTTGTTGGTTGCCATCACCTCCTGTTTGGCTTGGTAAGAACTTGTAAGGGCTTGTTTTAACAAGTTGAGTTTGAGAGAGTTACAACCGACACATCCTAGTAGTTGATAGGAGGATACATATTATATTTTGTGTTTCTTGTTTTCTACTAATCATGGCAGGTGATATGGAGATTTTTGAGCTGTTGAAACTAGACCCTCATATTCAGGATGTCATTCAACACTTGCCGTTATATGATGGTAAGTTTGATCCTCAAGCTTACATTGATTGGGAGTTAAAAGTAGACAACGAATTTGATGAGCATGACCTGTCCAAGAAACAAAAGATTTGTATTGTCTCTAATATTTTGATTGAAAATGCTTTGCTAGAATGGAAACACATTTGTAGGCACAACAAACTTCTAGAATCTTGGAAAGACTTCAAATTTCTTTTTAGAGATGCATTCGTTCCTACATATTATGTTGATTATTTGCTTGCAAAATTAGACAACTTGAACCAGGGTAGTAAGACTGTGAAACAATACTACCATAATTTTAAGATTTGTATCATGTTTGGTGGATTGGATGAATGCATGGAAGATGTTATGAGTAGATTCATGAGAGGGCTCAATTCTGAAATTCGAACCTTGTTAATTAGCAAATCATATTGCCATATTGGTCAATTGTTTTATCTGGCTCTCAATGCTGAAAAAGAGATTCTATTATCTGTGAATACTTGCCAGAATGATGTGACCCATAATGTCCAAAATTTGTCCACTCTGCATGCTAATGAAGAGCAACAAATAGTGGAACCCACTACTGATTTTCCTTTGTCACAAAATGAATTACTCGTTATTCCTTGTGATAAAGAGGAGTTGTGTGCTGATGATTCTTTTACTCCTATGCCACAAGTAGCGAATAAGTGTGATACTTTTGGTTTGGAACCATACAAATGTGCTGAAGATAAGCTTTTTCATCATATTACATGTGCACAAGATGAACTGAATTTACTGTCCTCTTTAAATACTTTGGGTTATATTGAATTTGATATTCTGTGTAATCTAAATTGTCTAAAAGAGAAACTTAAATTTGATTCTGGTTTGCTAAGTTTTAATCATTGTTCGCTTCATGCAATTGGCAAATATGACAATAAAGGAGAATATTTGGTGCATAAAGTTTATATTTGCTCTAATTTGAAATATCCTTTTGGGCCACAATACCATGATCAAATTGAGGGCTGCACTAACACTAATGATGTCTTGTAATGTTTTCCTAGTTTTCCCCATATGCAACAGGATAAATATCAAGAAGGAGAGCACAGTTCACTTTTACCTACAACACATACTCCAACAAAGATCAAACCGAGGACGGTTTGCTGTCAAGAAGGAGAGAATGATGAGGACATCATTGGCTCAAATATGACCATGCCAACCACTTCTATACCAAAGGTGCAACCATTCTATATGAGGCTTATCATTGATGCATTTGATGAATTGATGCTGCACCATGATGTGTGTTCATTCTCTTTTTCAGAATTACTTACATGGATCAAGGGAAGGTTTGATTGCATATGGAAAACATGAAAGGTTAATAAAGTTGATTGGGGACCAAATCCAAGTATTCCTAACGTCCTCCGCTAGACCACCACATCACTTTGGTTCCAAAGGACAGAAAGAGTCCAAGTCCAACACGTTTTGGAAGTTGAATTCGGACTGCAAAATAGTCCCAAATTGCGACGGTCACCACGACTTCATACGGACTCCGATTGGGACGTTCTAGCACTTTTTGGAAAGCTTATCAAGTCTATTTTCCAACGGATCTGGACTCATGGCTATATCTTATCCGGTGCTTCCGCAATCGTTGTTTCAACGCCGAGACCTTTTCTGTCTTTGGTGCTGCGTCACCCTATTTTGGGCCGATGGTCCATGTATCAATTTGGGTCCATTAAGGACGTGTCCTAGGGTTGGAGAACGACCCCAACACCCCCCTGGTCGTTCCCCTAGGTATTAATAAGGATTAGAGCCACCACAAACAGATTAGAGCCACCACAAACACCCCCCTGGTCGTTCCCCTAGGTGCGTCCAAAATGATTTTCTGAGCCTATGTTATGTTTGGTGCAAATCAATCACCTATGTCGTGTCAAGATTAGCACTATCTACAAACAGAATGAAATGAGTATTCACTTGAGCCTCGTCACCTAGGAGTACCATCGGGTGCGTCCAAAACAATTTCTGAGCCTATGGTAAGTTTGGCGCAAACCATGCAACTATCTTTAGTCATGATTAGCATTATCTCCAAACGGATTGAAACGCGCATCCACTTGAGCCTCATCACTTGGGAGTACCAAGGGTGCTTCCAACATGATTTTCTGAGCCAATGGTACGTTTGGCACAAACCGTGCACCTATGTTGCGTCAAGTTCACACTCTTCAAACGGAATGAAACAAGCATCCACTTGAGTCTCGTCACCTAGGAGTACCATCGGCGGTGTCCAAAATGATTTATGAGCCTATGGTACGTTTGGCGCAAAACCGTGCACCTATTTTGCACCGACACTAACACTGTCTCCAAATAGACCAAAACGAGACTCCACAAGACCCATGTCACCTAGGAGTTCCATCGGGTGCGTCCAAAATGATTTCTGGGTCAATGTTACATTCGGCGCAAACCAAGCACCTATGTTGCGTCAAGATTAACTCTACCTCCAAACGGAATGAAACGAGCATCCACTTGAGCCTTGTCACCTAGGAGTACCATTAGGTATGTCCAAAATGATTTCTGAGCCTATGGTTTGTTTGGCGCAAACCATGCACCTTTCTTGCACTGACACTAACATTGTCTCCAAACGGACCGAAACGAGATTCCACATCACGAAGGAGTTCCATTGGGTGCGTCGCAAATGATTTCTGAGCCTGTGGTACGTTCGACGCAAACCGTGCACCTATCCTGCATAAAGATTAGCAAAATCTCCAAACAGATTGAATCGAGTTTCCACTTGAGCATCGTCACCTAGGAGTATCATTGGGTGCGTCCATAACGATTTCTAAGGCCATGGTACGTTTGGCGCAAACCATGCACCTATCTTGCACCGACACTAACACTGTCTCTAAATGGACAGAAACGAGATTCCACATGACCCGAGTCACCTAGTAGTTACATTGAGTGCATCCAAAACGATTTCTAGGCCTATGGTACGTTTGGTGCGAAGCATGCACCTATCTTGCGTGAAGATTAGCACTATCTCCAAACGATATCTGAGCCTATGGTATAATCGCCGCAAACCGTACGCCTATCTTGTGTCAAGATTATCACTATCTCCAAACAGAATGAAACGATTATCCACATGAGCCTCGTCACCTAGGAGTACCATCGAGTGCGCCCAAAACGATTGAGCCTATGGTACGTTTGCCGCAAACCATGCACCTATCTTGCATCGACACTAACACTGTATCTAAATGGACCAAAACAAGAATCCACATGACCCACGTCACCGAGGAATTCCATCGAGTGTGTCCAAAACGATTTCTAAGCCTATTGTACATTTGGTGCAAACCGTGCACTTATCTTGCACCGACACTAACATTATCTCCAAACAGACCAAAATGAGATTCCACATGCCCATGTCACCAAGGAGTTCCATCGGGTGTGTCAAGATTTGCACTATCTCCAAACGGGATGAAACGAGCATCCACTTGAGTCTCGTCACCTAGGTGTACCATCAGGTGTGTCCAAAATGTTTTCTAAGCCTATGGTACGTTTGGTGCAAACCGTGCACCTGTCTTGTACTGACACTAACGCTGCCTCCAAACGGACTAAAACGGGATTCCACATGATGAGTACATCCTCCACTATTACCCACTAGCAAAGACGCAACAAAAAAAGGCCAAGTGGCCTAGTTGTAGTCGGGCGGCGACCGTGTGAGTCTCTGAATAATCCTGATGAGGACATCCTCCATTATTACCCGCTGGCAAAGACGCAACAAAAAAAGGCCAAGTGGCCTAGTTGTAGTCGGGCGGCGACCGTGTGAGCCTCTGAATAATCCCACCTTGCTTAGCTTGGGAGGAGGAAGCCACCTTAAAAGAGAGAGTCACCCTTCCCCTATCAGACTAGTCTTTTAGGGACATTGGGCCTTTCCCCGAGTGGGTGTGCATAAGAACTGTTGGGGTCTGGGCAACCTTAATTTATTGGGCCTCGGCCAACCCCACCTGGGCCGGATGTATCATTTGGTATCGGAGCTGGGCCCTTGTTTAAGAGGGTGGGAATGATGAGGACATCCTCCACTATTACCCACTGGCAAAGACGCAACAAAAAAAGGCCAAGTGGCCTAGTTGTAGTCAGGCGGCGACCATGTGAGCCTCTGAATAATCCCACCTTGCTTAGCTTGGGAGGAGGAAGCCACCTTAAAAGAGAGAGTCACCCTTCCCCTATCAGACTAGTCTTTTAGGGACATTGGGCCTTTCCCCGAGTGGGTGTGCATAAGAACTGTTGGGGTCCAGGCAACCTTAATTTATTGGGCCTCGGCCAACCCCACCTGGGCCGGATGTATCAAATCCCACCTTGCTTAGCTTGGGAGGAGGAAGCCACCTTAAAAGAGAGAGCCACCCTTCCCTTATTGGACTAGTCTTTTAGGGACATTGGGCCTTTCCCCGAGTGGGTGTGTATAAGAACTGTTAGGGTCCGGGCAACCTTAATTTGTTGGGCCTCGGCCAACCCCACCTGGGCCGGATGCATCATCACATAGGCCACGTCACCAAGGAGTTCCATCGGGTGCGTCCAAAACGATTTTTGAGCCTATGGTATGTTCGGCACAAACCGTGCACGTATCTTACGTCAAGGTTAGCACTATCTCCAAACGGACTGAATCGAGCTTCCACCTGTGCCTCATCATCTAGGAGTATCATTGGGCGCATCCAAAACAATTTTTGAGCCTACGGTATGATTGGCGCAAACCGTGCACCTATCTTGCACTGAAACTAACACTGTCTCCAAACAGACCGAAACGAGATTCCACACGACCCAAGTCTCCTAGTAGTTACATCAGGTGCGTCCCAAACGATTTCTGAGCCTGTGGTACATTCAGCGCAAAGCGTGCACCTATCTTGCATGAAGATTAGCACTATCTCTAAACGGACTGAATTGAGCTTCCACCTGAGCCCATCACCTAGGAGTACCATCGGGTGCGTCCAAAATGATTTTTGAGCCTGTGTTATGTTTGGCACAAATCAAGCACCTATGTTGTGTCAAGATTAGCACTATCTACAAACAGAATGAAACGAGCATCCACTTGAGCCTCGTCACCTAGGAGTACCATCGGGTGCATCCAAAACGATTTATGAGCCCATGGTATGTTTAGCGCAAACCGGGCACCAATCTTGCATCAAGATTAGCACTATCTCCAAATGGAATGAAACGAGCATCCACTTGAGCCTCGTCACCTAGGAGTACCATCGGGTGCGTCTAAAATGATTTGTGAGCCTATGGTATGTTTGGCGCAAACCATGCACCTATCTTGCACCGACACTAACACTGTATCTACATGGCCCGAAACGAGATTCCACATGACCCACATCACCATGGAGTTCCATCGGGTGTGTCCAAAATAATTTATGAGCCTATGCTACATTCGGCGCAAACCGTGCACCTATCTTGTGTCAAGGTTACCTCTATCTCCAAATGGACCAAAATGAGATTCCACATGACCCAAGTCACCTAGGAGTTACATCGAGTGCGTCCAAAATGATTTCTGAGCCAGTGGTACATTCGGCGCAAAGCATGCACCTATCCTGCGTCAGGATTAGCACTATATGCAAATGGACTGAATCGTGCTTCCATTTGAGCCTCATCACCTAGGAGTACCATCGGGGGCGTCCAGAACGATTTCTGAGCCTATGGTACGTTTGGCGTAAACAGTGCACCTATCGTGCACCGACACTAACACTATGTCCAAACGGTCCAAAACGAGACTCCACATGACCCACGTCACCTTGGAGTTCCATCTGGTGCGTCCAAAATGATTTCTGAGCCTGTGTTATGTTCGGCGCAAATCAAGCACCTATGTTGCATCAAAACTAGCACTATCTCCAAATAGAATGAAACACGCATACACTTGAGCCTTGTCACCTAGGAGTACCATTGGGTGCATCCAAAACAATTTCTAAGCCTATGGAACGTTCGGCGCAAACCGTGCACCTATCTTGCGTGAAGATTAGCACTACCTCCAAACGGACTGAAATGAGCTTCCACTTGAGCCTCCTCACCTTGGAGTACCATCGGAGCATCCAAAATGATTTATGTGCTTATGTCATGTTTGCCGCAAACCATGCACCCATCTTGCACTGACACTAACACTGTCTCCAAATGGAACGAAACAAGATTCCACATCACCCAAGTCACCTAGGAGTTCCATCGGCTGCATCCAAAATGATTTCTAAGCCTATGGTACGTTCGATGCAAACCATGCAACTATCTTGTATCAAGATTAGCACTATCTCCAAACGAACTAAATCAAGCTTCCACTTGAGCTTCGCACCTAGTAGTACCATCGGGGGTGTCCAGAATGATTTTTGAGCCTATTGTACATTTGGCGCAAACCGTGCACCTATGTTACAGCGACACTAACACTATCTCCAAACGGTCCAAAACCAAACTCCACATGACTCATGTTACCTTGGAGTTCCATCAGGTGCGTCTAAAATGATTTCTGAGCCTATGTTACGTTTGGCGCAAATCAAGCACCTATGTTGCATCAAGATTAGCACTATCTCCGAATGGAATGAAACAAGCATGCACTTGAGCCTCATCACCTAGGAGTACCATCGGGAGCGTCCAGAATGATTTCTGAGCCTATGGTATGTTTGGCGCAAACAATGCACCTATCTTGCATCGATACTAAGACTGTATCCAAATGGACCAAAACAAGATTTCACATGACCCACGTCACCGAAGAATTCTATCGGGTGCATCCAAAATGACTTTTGAGCCTCAAGTAGAAACTCGATTCAGTCCGTTTGGAGATAGTACTAATCTTGACGCAAGATAGGTGCACACTTTGCACCGAACGTACCACTGGCTCAGAAAATAATTTTGGATGCACCTGATGCAACTCCTAGGCGACTTGGGTCATGTGGAATCTTGTTTCAGTGTGTTTGCAGACAGTGTTTGTGTCGGTGCAAGATACCTGCATGGTTTGCGCCAAATGTACCATAGGCATGGAAATTGTTTTGGACACACCCAATGATACTCCTAGGTGACAAGGCTAACACTGTCTCTAAACGGACCAAAACAAGATCCCACATGGCCCACGTCACCAAGGAGTTCCATCGGGTGCATCCAAAATGATTTCTAAGCATATGGTACGTTCGGCACAAACCGTGCACATATCTTGCGTCAAGATTAGCACTATCTCCAAACGGATTGTATCGGGCATCCACTTGAGCCTCATCACCTAGGAGCATCATTGGGTGCGTCCAAAAATGATTTCTAAGCCTATGGTACGTTTGGCACAAACCATGCACCTATCTTGCACCGACAATAACACCACCTCCAAACGGACCAAAATGAGATTCCACATGACCCAAGTCACCTAGTAGTTACATCGGGTGTGTCAAAATGATTTTTGAGACTGTGGTACGTTCGGCACAAAGCGTGGACCTATGTTGGTCAAGATTAGCATTATCTCTAAACGGACTGAATCAAGCTACCACTTGAGCCACGTCACCAAGGAGTACCATCAGGTGTGTCCAAAATGATTTCTGAGCCTATGGTATGCTTGGCGTAAACCGTGCAATTATCTTACGTCAAGATTAGCACTGTCTCCAAATGGAATGAAATGAGCATCCACTTGAGCCTTATCACCTGTCTTGCATCAAGATTAGCACTGTCTCCAAATGGACTGAATTGAGCTTCCACTTGGGCCTCGTCACCTAGAAGTACCATCAGGTGAGTCCAAAATGATTTCTGAGCCTATGGTACATTTGGCGCAAACCATGCACCTATCTTGCATAGACACTAACACTATTTCTAAATGGACCGAAACAAGATTTCACATGACCCACATCATCGAGGAATTCTATCGGGTGTGTCCAAAACGATTTCTGAGCCTATGGTACGTTCGGTGCAAACCATGCACATATCTTGCGTCAAGGTTAGCACTATCTCCAAATGGACTGAATCGAGCTTCCTCTTGAGCCTCGTCACCAAGGAGTACCATCGGGTGCATCCAAAATGATTTCTAAACCTTTTGTACATTTGGCGTAAACCATGCACCTGTCTTGCACCGATGCTAACACTGTCTCCAAACAGACCGAAACAAGATTCCATATGACCCAAGTCACCTAGGTGTTACATCGGGTGCGTCCAAAATGATTTATGAGCCTATGGTACGTTCGCGCAAAGTGTGCACCTTTCTTGCGTCAAAATTAGCACCCATCTCCAAATGGATTGAATCGAGATTCCACTTGAGCCTCGTCACATAGGAGTACCATCGGTTGCCTCCAAAATAATTTATGAACCTATGGTACATATGGCACAAACCGTGCAACTATCTTACATCGACACTAAGACAGATTCAAAATAGATCGAAACAGGATTCCACATGGCCCACGTCACCAAGGAGTTCTATCGGGTGCGTCCAAAACGATTTATGAGCCTATGGTATGTTTGGCGCAAATCATTTGCCTATCTTGTGTCAAGATCAGCACTATCTCCAAACGGACAGAATCGAGCTTCTACTTGAGCCTTGTCACCAAGGAGTATCATTGGGTGTGTCTAAAACAATTTCTAAGCCTATGGTACGATTAGCACATACCCTACACCTATCTTGCTGTGACACTCACACTATCTCCAAATGGACTGAAGCGAGATTCCACATGACCCAACTCACCTAGTAGTTGCATCGGGTGCGTCCAATATGATTTCTTAGCCTATGGTATGTTTGGCACAATCTGTGCACCTATCTTGCACTGACAATAACACTACCTCCAAACGGACCAAAACAAGATTCTACATGACCCAAATCACCTAGTAGTATCGGGTGCGTCTGTTGATAGTAGATAAGTATAATTTTTAACCATCAACATAGCATGAGAAATGATCTAAATATAAATACTATCTAGATATAGGGGTTACACTAATAGAATTCCATGAGTTTTGGTGAATATCTATTTCTGCAGGGGTTTATCAGGAAATAACTAAAGGAGACCCACATGTCAGATTTACGTAGAGACAAAGGGGCTACATATAACTTTTCTAGAATGTGGAAGGTACGAGAAGACTCTAGAAACAAATGGGAGACAAAATGGGCCCGGAGCAGGGGCGCCCGCCCATGTGGTGTGGCCAATCAGGAGCCACCTCGCGGATTATGCCTCCACCACCTTTAAGGATCAATAATAATCGTTCATCAAGGTCGGTTTGATCCAAGGGTTGTGGTGCTTCCTAGAGGGCTATATAAGCAAGGCCCTTGACCCTAGGAGAAACCCTAATTCTACTGGATTCATTCAATTCATCAAGAGAGAAGCCTCTGATCAAGCCCTAGAGCCACCATTTCAATTAGATCTCTAGTTTAGCATAGCTACATAGGATTAGAACTAGAAGGAGCCAAGCATTGCTTGATTTCGGGATCGGTCGGAGAATACTTTGGTAATTCTCTCCTACTTTTGTATTTGTTCTTATACTATTCATCTAGTTCATCATTTGTATGAATATGACTTTAGTCTATTCTATCATATTGGATATGACTTTGCTCTATTTGATTATATTCTCAATTATATTGTTCTTAGTCTACTTTGATTATATGCTTGGCATAGTTCGATCAGACTTATATTCAAGTATAGGATCGTATAGCGCTTGCTCATTGATATCATGGGTGAGAGGTAAACATTGTGTAGGCGTGGTGCCTATACCGTATTTACCTACGATTGCACCCTATATTCTGGATCGTGTGGTAGATCATGGGAGTGACAATCCTGTTGAGTCCTCTGTAGTCCACCTCCCGAGTATAGGGCATGCAGAGCACAACTATTACAAGGAAGTGACGGCTATGTTCCATATCTTCCTTAGTAATATCACTATGCATAGATATAACCTTTTCTTGCCATGATTGCCAAGTGTAATTGCACTAATCATTGTATGCTTTGACTTTATAGTTAGAATAACTTAGGATTATCCCTATAGTTTGTCCTAATCCATACTAGTGTTATATATCTAGAGTAGTCTATTGAGATGTTTATCATTATATGGCTATGTGCTTACCAATTATCCTTTATTATTATTCATATATATAATATTTATCTTGTGACACTTACCCTGTATGAGAAGAGAGATAAAGACATGGTTATGCTCTCCATTAGTATATGCAGTGATACTCATTACTCATTATCCTTAACATCCCTTCCTAGTGGTAAAAATATAAATAACGATACCTGGATTACTCCTGGTTAAAATGCTACATCGGTATTATCTGTGCGCTTGCAGATTTCATATTTATTTTAGAGGGGCATTTGCATATTTTAGTACCAGCACCTTTGGTGTCATGCTAGGGATGACAACCTAGCTTAGGTGGCATTAGAGGTGTCAGCAAGCATTTTTGGTGCCATTGCCGGGGAAGGTTGAATTGTTATCCAAAGGATAATGAGCATCACTTGCATCCACTAATGTGATCAAGAAACCATCATCCTTCTCTTCTCAGACAGCCTTACCCTTGTCTTTTTTCTATTTTATATATTATATACAGGGTAATGTATGAGCAGGTTTGGCCGTCCAGATAACTTCATCGATAATCCAGAATTACATTTAGAAGAGCAAGAGCCAAGCTAAAGAGAGTTAAAACAGAAACATCATCATCTTAGCTTGAAGCTTCACTCTCTGATTTGGAAGGCCAACCAAGCATAGTTCGGAACTTAACACCAGAGTTCGACGCTATGGCAAACAAGTCACTCCATGAGTTCTCAGCTCCAACTATAGCTAACATCCGGACTGGACCTGCGGAGGAGATTGAGCAGAACTTTGAGCTAAAGCCGGCGTTGATCAACATGGTGCAAGCTAGCCAGTTTTGTGGGAAGGCACATGAAGATGCTAGTGCTCATCTCCAACACTTACTGGAGATCTGCAGCACTTTCACCATCAAGGATGTCCCTAGAGATGCCATACTACTTCGCCTCTTTCTATTCTCACTCTTGGGGAGAGCGAAGCAGTGGTTCTATGCAAATAAGGAAAAGAATACTACGTGGGCACTCTATTCCACCAAATTCCTAGCAAAGTTCTTTCCCATGGGCAAGACAAATGCTCTTCGTGGGAAGATATTATGTTTTTAGCAGCAACATGATGAGTCAGTCCCAGAAGCATGGGAGCGCTTTCAAGACTACATCTTAGAATGTCCTCATCATAGAATGGAGAATTGGCTACTTATGCAGACCTTCTATCACGGACTCACTAATAGCACCCGTGAGACTATGGATGCTACCGTTGGAGGAGCGTTCTTATCATTTACAATTGATAAAGCCACAACTCTTGTGGAGAAAATGGCGTCCAACCAAGGTTGGAACAAAGAAAGAACTCAAACCCGCAAGAGAGGTGGAGGTATGCACCAACTGAAGGAGGTAGACATGCTGTCTGCCAAGATGGACTTGCTTATGAAGAGGCTCGATGAGAGAGCCGTCGAGAAGAAGGAAGTCATGCACATTCATGATTCCCGCATGACTTGTGAAGAGTGTGGAGACACTAGGCATTCAGGAAGCAATTGTCCAGAGCTACAAGAGGATGTGAACTACCTCAACAACAAGAACAACTACTATCGTCCTCAACAGAATCAAGGTTGGAATCAGCAGTAGAGGCCTAACTACTCAGGTAACTACCCAGGTAATATCAAGGTAATAATTCTTTCAATCAACCACCTCTGAGAGAGATAGTGCTTAATCAAGGAAAGTTAATAGATAACCTATCTAAGAAATTAGCATCTAATGATAAAACGCTAGAAACAATTAATAATAGAATGGATAATTTTTCCACTGCCATTAAGAATCAGCTCAGATTCAATAAGATGCTAGAGTCTTAGTTGCAACAGCTTGCCAATATTGTTCCTGCTAACCAAGGAAAAATTCCAGGATAACCAGAAGATCTAGAAACTACAAATCTTATAGACATATTTAATGCAGGAAGTTATTGGAGTGACCCTATCTCCAACGGATGGAACGATGAGACTCTACCAACTAGGAAAGGTGATCCAGGAAGACCTATCATCCCGATTTCCATTGGAAGCATGAACTTCAATGAAGCTATTTGTGACTTTGGTGCAAGCGTCAACATCATGCCTAAGGTGATCTATGATAAAATGTTTAATTATCCTTTATTGTATACAACCATGTGCTTGCAGCTTGCAGACCAGTCACTTTGCTACACCAAGGGAATTCTAGAAGACATATGTGTACGAGTGGGCAGTTCATATGTTCCTGCAGACTTTGTGGTAATAGAGACAGGTGGTGATGAGAAGTCACCCATCATTTTGGGACGACCATTCTTGAAAACCGCTAGAGCTATCATGTACGCCAACACTGCCAAGATCTGTTTTAATATCAAAGGCAAGAGAGAGACCTTCTTCTTCAAGGACAAAGTGTTACAGTTCCTTGCACACCCTCAACATCCCTATGAGCCAAATAAGAAGAACAATCAGAGGAACAAGAATAAGACCAAGAATAGGAAACCACAACAGATGGAGTCAGTGAGAATGATCACTGCAGTCCATAGAGAGCATGGTCATCAGCTCAAGTCCCTATATCAGCTTAAGAGAGATGACCCAGGAGTCCCAACCATTGAATGCACAATCAACAGGAGTTCCTTTTAGAAAGCTGTCTGTGACACTGGATCGGGCGTCAACATAATGGCCAAGATGGTGGACCAATCATTTTGCTTCGTGGACGGAATAGCGAAGAACGTCCCCATACAAATTGATGACCACTTCATCCCGACTGACTTCTTAGTCATCGACATGGGAGAAGATGAGTACGATCCACCAATCATCCTAGGGAGACCGTTCCAAAGCACCACCAAGGCAATCATCTACCTTGCAACAGGAGAAGTACATTTCCAATTTCCCTCAGAGAAGGTACGCCGTTATTTCAATAATAATTATATAGTTAATGAAGAACCCAAGAAGAACAGAACCAGAAGAAGGCGTCGAAACTGCACCCATGATGAGGACATCATTGGCTCAAAGATGACCATGCCAACCACTTCTATACCAAAGGTGCAACCATTCTATATGAGGCTTATCATTGATGCATTTGATGAATTGATGCTGCACCATGATGTGTGTTCATTCTCATTTTCAGAATTACTTACATGGATCAAGGGAATGTTTGATTGCATATGGAAAGCATGGAAGGTTAATGAAGTTGATTGGGGACCAAATCCAAGTATTCCTAACGTCCTCCGCTAGGCCACCACGTCACTTTGGTTCCAAGGACAGAAAGAGTCCAAGTCCAACACGTTTTGGAAATTGAATTCGGACTGCAAAATAGTCCTAAATTGCGACGGTCACCACGACTTCATACGGACTCCGATTGGGACGTTATAGCACTTTTTGGAAAGCTTATCAAGTCTATTTTCCAAGGGATCTGGACTCATGGCTATATCTTATCCAATGCTTCCGAAATCATCATTTCAACGCCGGGACCTTTTCTGCCTTTGGTGCTGCGTCACCCTATTTTGGGCCGATGGTCCATGTATCAATTTGGGTCCATTAAGGACGTGTCCTAGGGTTGGAGAACGACCCCAACACCCCCCTGGTCGTTCCCCTAGGTATTAATAAGGATTAGAGCCACCACAAATAGATGCGGTTTTGTTTTGTTGAAAGTTTAGCCATTGCTACTTCCTTGTAGACGCGTGTGTTGACTAGACCATCCGTTCTACTTGATTCAGAACCCCAACTTTGTGAGTTCAGATTGGTTTTTCATCTCCATATTTGCAATTGAGTTGCTTGTTCTACTTGTTCTTGCTTGTTCCTCGATTGCTTGCAGGAATTACCCTAGTGGTTTGGTTGATCGTGCTCCACAAGATCACGACGGCTATTGGATGTGGTGTATCGGTTGCTAAGGCGCAGCTTGGAAGGCTGTAGTCAGGCCATGAACATCATCTCTATCCACCAATCAAGTTATCTCATGCTTCTCATCGAAAGATCGACCACAAACCCTTGCGGGTTCATATCAGTTGGTAATCAGAGCAAGGTTTATCGGTGAGAGACTTCCAATTCTTCGCTGTATTAATTTTCCTATAGTCCAGAAAAGCCAAAAACAAATAGTAGATTAGTTTACCCGCACTCCTATAAACCTTTGAGCCTTTGCTAGCACTGCTTAGTTAGGGCTTGTTGAGTTTTTGGTTGCATCGGTTGTGTCGAGTTGCTGGTCTTAGTGTCTATTCCTTTAGAGTTTTGAGTTCTATCATGTTTTGGTCACCACGAGATCCACCATCACCATATACATCGTTGCTGCGTTTCTGCCACCACGGATCCATATGATGTCCGATTTGGGAGTTTAAATACAATCTGGAAACTTGAAGTTGTCTTCTTTCCAACGGATCTGACCTTGCAGCAAAATTCGATCTGAGCACTCCACAATCATCTTAGAGATTTCCGCATCTGTGGTATTAACAAGAGTTGTTAAATCTGACTTCGAAGAGGCTGTGTGCAATAGCCTTATTGTTTGGGTTGTCATAGTACCAAATAAAACATTTAGGCCTCTGCAAAAAAAGAAAGAAAAAGAAGAAGAAAAAGACAAGAGAAGGAGAAGAAACAAGGGGCTGAATCTATTGTTTTCTTCATGCTATGCTAGTTGTTCTTTTTCAGTGACTACCTTTGTGTCTAGGCTCACGTCTCTAGCATGGTTTAGCCTAGAACCAGCATAGTACCTCCGTTGAACGATTATTCAGCTTGCTTTTGTGACTAACATGGTGCTCGTACTTCCTTGCTTTAGCCCACCTATAGCTCCACATATTTCGACTACAACTTGACAGGTGTTGTTGTTGCGGCACCGATACACTTCACTCCACGGTTGTAGACTTGTTGGTTGCCATCACCTCCTGTTTGGTTTGGTAAGAACTTGTAAGGGCTTGTTTTAACAAGTTGAGTTTGAGAGAGTTACAACCGACACATCCTAGTAGTTGATAGGAGGATACATATTATTTTTGTGTTTCTTGTTTTCTACTAATCATGGTAGGTGATATGGAGATTTTTGAGCTGTTGAAACTAGACCCTCCCGCAAGGGTTTGTGGTCGATCTTTCGATGAGAAGCATGAGATAACTCGATTGGTGGATGGAGATGACGTTCATGGCCCGACTATAGCCTTCCAAGCTGTGTCTTAGCAACCGATACACCACCTCCAATAGCCGTCGTGATCTTGTGGAGCACGATCAACCAAACCCCTAGGGTAATTCCTGCAAGCAATCGAGGAACAAGCAAGAACAAGTAGAACAAGCAACTCAATTGCAAATATGGAGATGAAAAACCAATTTGAACTCACAAAGTTGGGGTTCTGAATCAAGTAGAATGGATGGTCTAGTCAACACACGCGTCTACAAGGAAGTAGCAATGGCTAAACTTTCAACAAAACAAAACCTCATCTGTTTGTGGTGGCTGTAATCCTTATTAATACCTAGGGGAACGACCAGGGGGGTGTTGGGGTCGTTCTCCAACCCTAGGACACGTCCTAAATGGACCCAAATTGATACATGGACCATCAGCCCAAAATAGGGTGACGCAGCACCAAAGGCAGAAAAGGTCCCGGCGTTGAAACGATGATTGCGGAAGCATCGGATAAGATATAGCCATGAGTCCAGATCCATTGGAAAATAGACTTCATAAGTTTTCCAAAAAGTGCTATAACGTCCCAATCGAAGTCCGTATGAAGTCGTGGTGACCGTCGCAATTTGGGACTATTTTACAGTCCGAATTCAATTTCCAAAATGTGTTGGACTTGGACTCTTTCTGTCCTTGGAACCAAAGTGACGTGGTGACCTAGCGGAGGACGTTAGGAATACTTGGATTTGGTCCCCAATCAACTTCATTAACCTTCCATGCTTTCCATATGCAATCAAACCTTCCCTTGATCCATGTAAGTAATTCTGAAAATGAGAATGAACACACATCATGGTGCAGCATCAATTCATCAAATGCATCAATGATAAGCCTCATATAGAATGGTTGCACCTTTGGTATAGAATTGGTTGGCATGGTCATCTTTGAGCCAATGATGTCCTCATCAACCCAGAAGAATTAGATCCCCAAGGATGGATGGGCTGACTATCAAGGAGAAGTATCAAGATATGAAGATCGATATCCTGAAGAAAAGATTTATCTTGAGGAGGAAGTTGTACCCCCAATAGAAAGTGAATCAGTCACTGTGGAGAACAAAGAAGAGAAGATAGTGCAACCAACTCATTCCTCAAAGTCAACCTCACCAACAAAATAGGTATGGAAAGTAAAGGTTAATTCAATATCAAACTCAGCACAATCAGAAGCACCACTCGATCCATCCGAGGTGCTCCAGAATGATTAGAGCGAACAAGAGGTTCTGTTCAGAGAACCCAAATCACCAAATGCCACACCAAGAGGTAACTTGGTAGTTATCAATATTTTCTTTTTTAGTTTTGCATTTAATTTTTCGCATCATATTTACCTTTCTTCATTACATGTTTAGTTATACTTTACTTCTACATAGAAAAGAAAACAAATATGCCTTGCATTGCATTATAAAATTGCTAAGCCCCATGCAAATAAATTTGTGGTATAAAACCCATAAGTCTACTTGTTGTGGTGGTATAAAAATAAAATAAAGAAGCATTCATCATTTTATTCCTTGCATTGTATAAAAATATAAAAATATGTTACAAGAGATCCTACTAGAAAGATACATCTGTTAAGAGGTTCTAGACGCTCAAGGCTTAGAGGTTTATCACTAACACTTAATCAAGTTCCACAAGCTTTGTTGTCTATTTGAGCTTCATAGAATTTGAAGGATCAAGAGACAGAAGGACAATATGTTCCCTATTAGAGCACCGTCTCAACAATCATCATCATAAGCACTCCGATGAGGGGAAGTACACCTTCACTGTCTGCCAGTTTCATTAAGCAAGACTATGTCAACATTCAGCTTGGGGGAGAGCATCTCCCATGTATCCAGCTAAGTATTTTCTTACCTACTTATTTATTTTTGCTTTGATATATGAAATAAAATAAAAAGATGCATAACCTATAGAAACCCAAATAAATGTGTTCTTATATATATTTTTTCTGTATAATCTTTAAGTTACTTAAATAAATATAGGAGAGTATGCTAAGTTTCATCTTGCTAAGTGAACCCCTAGAATAAACTCTTATATGGAAATGATAAATAGTTTCTCTACCATAATTCCTTTCAAGTACCTAGTTTTCAACCTCGAACTCTCCCGAGTTTTGGATACAATGGTTTTGATTTAAGATTTGCTCTAAACCTGAACTTGTGGGTAGCAAATGCTTGATCTAAGTCTAGGTAGTTGACGGATATGATATGAGAAGGTTTTGAGCTGCTGTCTATCATGTTCCTAGAGATACTAGAGTTCTAGAGAATTTATCTTTTGAAAATTAACTTGCTACATGATGAGTTCCTGTATGATGAGAGTTAAAATTCCTACCAGAGCCATATACATGCTTGTAGATTAGGAAGCCTTACATTCATATTTACTATTTGTGAGCATTGAGTATGGTTAGGCTATGTCGATCCTTAGGAACTGGTCGTGCGGTTAAAATCGAGATCCACTTACACACTCTACCTATACATGCTGCTTCTACCCTAGAAGTATGCATCCATATCCACCCATATATATCCATCCATATATTCTGCTTCTACCCTAGAAGTACGAATCCACATATATCTCATTCAGATCCACCCAGAAAATAGTTCTACTCTTACATTGGGAGTGAACTGACCAAAAATATTCCTATTATCCATTTTATCCCTTGCTAGCCAATAAAGCTCCAAATATCTACTTATGCTACCTCTTATTATTGTGTTCCAAAAGAAGCTTGGGTATTCTACTAAAAAAGGAGAAGAAGAAAGAAAGAGGACAAATGTCCCACTCAGAAAAAAAGAGAGATTTAGAAGCCCAAGTTTTCCTTAAAATCTTCAAGTCTTCTAAGAGAGGTATATGAGAAAATTTCCCGAAGGAGCTAAGTATTCACCATCATCATCCCTTTACCCATATAACCACTTCTACACCATCTACCATATAGCCCAAGACACATGCACATCTTGATTTGACTTTATGACTCGTTCCTTTGGATCCATAGTTTTGATTATGCAATATATGTTTCGCTATCTCCCCACCTATGAGCTCCACATAAGCCTATTAGAAGTAGGGTGAGAGAGAGAAGGCATAATGTTACTATGCTACCAAAAATACCACATATTTTGAGAGGAGAAAAAAGGCATACACCATGAATGCCTTGGAGAGGATCCAGAAATACCATAAAGAAGAGACTTGGAAGGGTCATACATTGGAATCTCTGAGTTTTATTTTGAAAATCTTGCAAAACTCTAGAATAATAGTTGATCAAAGAGCTTGAAACATGGCGCTTGACTTGACCATTCTGTCTTTCAACTACTCAAGACCCAAGTGACAGCTACAAGCTCCATGGTGGAAGGTAATATGAGTAAGTTTTTCATCAGAATAGTTCACTCTAATCTGGAGGAGAGTTCTTGTTTGAACGCATGTGTACCTATAAGGTGTGAAAGCATTGTAGCAACTCCTGATCCATCACTGAGTCTATCTTTGCTCGGGGACGAGCAAAAGGTAAGCTTGGGGGAGTTTGTTGACGGTAGATAAGTATCATTTTTTAACCGTCAACATACCATGAGAAATGATCTAAATATAAATACTATCTAGATATAGGGGTTACACTGACAAAATTCCACAAGTTTTGATGAATATCTATTTCTACAGAGGGTTATCAGGAAATAACTAAAGGAGACCCACATGTCAGATTTACGTAGAGACAAAGGGGCTACACATAACTTTTCTGGAATGTGGAAGGTAAGAGAAGACTCTAGAAATAAACAGGAGACCAAATGGGCCCGGAGCAGGGGCGCCCTCCCCTGTGGTGTGGCCAATCAGGAGCCACCTCGCGGATTATGTCTCCACCACCTTTGAGGATTAATAATAATCATTCATCAAGGTCGGTTTGATCCAAGGGCTGTGGTGCTTCTGAGAGGGCTATATAAGCAAGGCCCTTAACCCTAGGAGAAACCCTAATTCTACCTGATTCATTCAATTCATCAAGAGAGAAGGCTCTGATCAAGCCCTAGAGCCACCATCTCAATTAGATCTCTAGTTTAGCATAGCTCCATAGGATTAGAACTAGGAGCCAAGCATTGCTTGATTTCCGGATCAGTCGGAGAATACTTTGGTAATTCTCTCCTACTTTTGTATTTGTTCTTATATTATTCATCTAGTTCATCATTTGTATGAATATGACTTTAGTCTATTCTATCATATTGGATATGACTTTGCTCTATTTGATTATATTCTCAATTATATTGTTCTTAGTCTACTTTGATTATATGCTTGGCATAGTTCGATCAGACTTATATTCAAGTATAGGATCGTATAGCGCTTGCTCATTGATATCATGGGTGAGTGGTAAACATTGTGTAGGTGTGGTGCCTATACCGTATTTACCTGCGATTGCACCCTATATTCCGGATCGTGTGGTAGATCGCGGGAGTGGCAGTCCTGTTGAGTCCTCGGTAGTCCACCTCCTGAGTATAGGGCAGGCACAGCACAACTATTATAGGGAAGTGATGGCTATGTTCCATATCTTCCTTAGTAATATCACTATGCGTAGATATAACCTTTTCTTGCCATGATTGCCAAGTGTAATTGCACTAATCATTGTATGCTTTGACTTTTAGTTAGAATAACTTAGGATTATCCCTATAGTTCATCCTAATCCATGCTAGTGCTATATATATCTAGAGTAGTCTATTGAGATGTTTATCATTATATGGCTATGTGCTTACCAGTATCCTTTATTATTATTCATATATATAATATTTATCTTATGACACTTACCCTGTATGAGAAGAGAGATAAAGACATGGTTATGCTCTCCATTAGTATATGCAATGATACTCATTACTCATTATCCTTAGCATCCCTTCCCAGTGGTAAAAATATAAATAACGATACATGTATTACTCCTGGTTAAAATGCTACATCGGTATTATCTATGCGCTGGCGGATTTTATATTTATTTTAGAGGAGCATTTGCATATTTTAGTACCAGCATCTTTGGTGTCATGCTGGGGATGACAACCTAGCTTAGGTGGCATTAGAGGTGTCAACAGCGTCCAAAATGATTTCTGAGCCTATGTTACGTTACGGCGCCAATGAAGCACCTATGTTGCGTCAAAATTAGCACTATCTCTAAACAGGCTGAATCGAGCTTCCACTTGAGCCTTGTCACCTCGGAGTTCCATCAGGTGCGTCCAAAATGATTTCTGAGCCAATGGTTTGTTTGGCGCAAATCGTGCACCTATCTTGTGTGAAGATTAGCACTATCTCCAAACGGAATGAAACGAGCACACACTTGAGCCTCGTCACGTAGGAGTACCATTGGGTGCGTCCAAAATGATTTCCATGCCTTTGGTACGTTGGGCACCAACAATGCACCTCTCTTGCACCGACACTAACACTGTATCCAAATCTACCGAATCTAGATTCCACAAGACCCACGTCACCTAGGAGTTTCATCAGGTGCGTCCAAAACGATTTCTGAGCCTTTGGTACATTCGGCGCAAACCATGCACCTATCTTCCATTAAGATTAGCATTATCTCCAAATGCACTGAATCGAGCTTCCACTTTAGCCTCGATACCTATGAGTACGATCACATGCATCCAAAACGACTTCTAAGCCTATGGTACGTTTGGTGCAAAATGTGCACCGACACTAACACTGTCTCCCAAAGGACCGAAACAAGATTCCAAATGACCTACGTCACCTAGGAGTTCCATCAGGTGCATCCAAAATGATTTCTTGGCCTATGGTATGTTCGGTGCAAACTATACACCTATCTTGCGTCAAGATTAGCACAATCTCCAAATGGACTGAATCAAGCTTCCACTTGAGCCTCATCACCTAGGAGTACCATCGGGTGCGTCCAAAATGATTTCTGAGCCCGTGGGACGTCACCATGGAGTTCCATCGGGTGCATCCAAAATGATTTCTGAGCCTATGGTATGTTTAGCACAAACCGCACCTATCTTACGTCAAGGTTAGCACTATCGCCAAATGGACTGAAACGAGATTCCACATGACCCAAGTCCCTAGGAGTTCCATCGGGTGCGTCCAAAATGATTTCTGAGCCAGCGATATGTTCAGCGCAAAGCGTGCACCTAACTTGCATCAAGATTAGCACTATCTCTAAACAGACTGAATCAAGCTTCCACTTGAGCCTCGTCACCTAGGTGTATGATCAGGTAAGTCCAAAACGACTTTCGAGCCAATGGTACGTTGGCGCAAATCGTGCACCGACACTAACACTGTCTCCAAACAGACCGAAACAAGATTCCACATGGCCCATGTCACGAAGGAGTTCCATCAGGTGCGTCCAAAATGATTTTTGAGTCTATGGTACGTTCGGCACAAAACGTGCACCAATATTGCGTAAAGATTAGCACTATCCCCAAATGGTCTGAATCAAGCTTCCACTTGAGCCTCATCACCTAGAAGTATCATTGGGTGCGTCCAAAATGATTTCTGAGCCTATGGTACGTTTGGCGCAAACTGTTCGCCTATCTTGTACCAACACTAACACTGTCTTCAAATGGACCGAAATGAGATTCCACATGACCCAAGTCACCTAGTAGTTACAACGGGTGCGTCCAAAATGATTTCTGAGCCGGTGGTACATTCGGCACAAAGCGTGCACCTATCTTGCGTGAAGATTAGCACTATCTCCAAACGGACTGAATCGAACTTCCACTTGAGCCTCGTCACCTAGGAGTAGCATCGGGTGCATCCAAAATGACTTCTCAGCCTATGATACGGTCGACGCAAACAATTCACCTACCTCCAAATGAGCCGAAACAAGCATCCACTTGGGACTCGTCACCTAGGAGTAGCATCAGGTTCATCCAAAATGATTTATGAGCCTATGGTACGTTTAGCGCAACCCATGCACCTATCTTGCAGTGATGCTAACACTGTCTCTAAATGGACCAAAACGAGATTCCACATGACCCATGTCACCTAGGAGTTCCATCATGTGCATCCAAAATGATTTTCGAGCCTGTGGTATGTTCGACGCAAATGATGCACCTATCTTGCGTCAAGTTTAGCACTATCTAGCACTATCTCCAAACAAACTAAATCGAGCTTCTACTTGAGCCTCATTACCTAGGAGTACCATCAGGTGTGTCTAAAATGACTTCTGAGCCTGTGGTACGTTCGGCGCAAATCGTGCACACCGACACTAACAATGTCTCCAAATGGACCAAAACGAGATTCCATATGATCACGTCACCTTGTTAGTAGTTCCATCGGGTGTATCCAAAACGATTTATGAGCCTGTGGTACGTTCAGCGCAAACTATGCACTTATCTTGCTTCAAGATTAGCACTATCTCCAAACAGACCAAAACGAGCACCCACTTGAGCCTTTTCACCTAGGAGTAGCATCGGGTGCATACAAAATGATTTATGTGCCTATGGTACGTTTGGCACAAGCCATGCACCTATCTTGCACCGACACTAACACTGTCTCTAAACAGACCAAAACGAGATTCCACATGACTCACGTCACCTAGAAGTTCCATTGGGTGCGTCGAAAATGATTTTTGAGCCTCTGGTACATTCGACCCAAACCGTGCACCTATCTTGCGTTAAGGTTAGCACTATCTCAAAAATGGAGTGAATCAAGCTTCCACTTCATCCTCATCACTTAGGAGTACCATCGGGTGCATCTAAAATGATTTCTAAGCCTATGGTACGTTTGGCACAAACCATTTACCTATCTTGCACCGACACTAATACTGTCTCCAAACGCACCGAAACAAGATTCCACATGACCCACGTCACCAAGAAGTTCTATTGGGTGCATCCAAAATAATTTCTGAGCCTATGGTACGTTCGGCGCAAACCGTGCACCTATCTTGCGTCAAGATTTGCCCTATCTCCAAACGGAGTGAATCAAGATTCTACTTGAGCCTCATCACTTTGGAGAACCATCGGGTGCGTCCAAAACGATTTCTGATCCTATGATACGTTTGGCACAAACCGTACACCTATCTTGCACCACACTTACACTGTCTCCAAATGGACAAAACAAGTTTCCACATGACCTACGTCACCTAGGAGCTCCATCCGGTTTGACCAAAATGATTTCAGAGCCTATGGTATGTTGGGCGCAAACAATGCACCTATCTTGCACCGACTCTAACACTATCTCCAAACAGGCAAAAACGAGATTCTACATGACCCACGTCAGCTAAGAGTTCCATCCGATGTGTCCAAAATAATTTCTGAGCCTCTTGAACGTTTGGCCCAAATTATGCACCTATCTTGCATCAAGATTAGCACTATACCCAAACGGAGTGAATCAAGCTTCCACTTGAGCACCATCACTTAGGAGTACCATCGGCTATGTATAAAACAATTTTTGAGTCTGTGGTACGTCTGGCGCAAACCATTCACCTATCTTGCATGGACACTAACACTATCTTCAAATGGACCGAAATGAGATTCCACGTGACCTAGCTAGGAGTTCCATCGGGTGCGTCCAAAATAATTTCTGAGCCTATGATACGTTCGACGCAAACCGTGCACCTATCTTGCGTCAAGATTAGCAATATCTCCAAATAGACTGAATCAAGCTTCCACTTGTGCCTCATCACCTAGGGGTACCATTGGGTGCGTCCAAAACAATTTCCGAGCCTATGGTACATTTGGTGCAAACCCTGCACCTATCTTGCACCGACACTAACACTGTCTCCAAATGGATCGAAACGAGATTCCACATGACCCATGTCACCAAGGAGTTCCAACAAGTGCGTCCAAAATGATTTTCAAAGTCTGTGGTACGTTCTGCACAAACCGTGCACCTATCTTGCACTGACACTAACACTATCTCAAAATGGACCGAAAGGAGATTTCACATAACCCACGTCACCTAGAAGTTCCATCCGGTGCATCCAAAATGATTTTTGAGCCTCTGGTATGTTCGGCCCAGACCGTGCACCTATATTGAGTCAAGATTGGCAATATCTCTGAACGGACTAAATCAAGCTTCTGCTTGAGCCTCGTCACCAAGGAGTACCATCCGATGCGTCCAAAATGATTTCAGAGCCAATGGTTCGTTTTGCGCAAACCGTGCACCTATCTTGCACCGATACTAACACTATCTCCAAACGGACCAAAATGAGATTCCATGATCCACGTCACCTAGGAGTTCCATCCGATGCGTCTGAAATGATTTCTGAGCCTCTGATATGTTCGGCCCAAACTGTGCACCTATCTTGCATCAAGATTAGCCCTATCTCCAAGCGGAGTGAATAAAGATTCCACTTGAGCCCCATCACTTAGGAGTACCATTAGGTTTGTCCAAAACGATTTTCTGAGCATGTGGTACGTTAGGCGCAAGCCAGCACCTATCTTGCACCGACACTAACACCATCTCCAAATGGACTGAAATGAGATTCCACATGACCCACGTCACCAAGGAGTTCCATCATGTGCGTCCAAAATGATTTTCTAAGCCTGTGGTACGTTCAGCCCAAACCGTACACCTATCTTGCACCGACACTAACACTGTCTCCAAATAGACCGAAAGGAGATTCCACATGACCCATGTCACCTAGAAGTTCCATCCAGTGCATCTAAAATGGTGTCCAAGACTCTGGTACGTTCGGCCCAAACCATTCACCTATCTTGCATCAAGATTAGCACTATCTTCAAATGGAGTGAATCAGGCCTCCACTTGAGCACAAACCGTGCACCTATCTTGCACCGACACTAACACTTTCTCCAAATGGTCCAAAATGAGACTCCACATGACCCACATCACCTTGGAGTTCCATTGGATGCGTCCAAAATGATTTTTGAGCCTATGTTACATTCGGCGCAAATCAAGCTCCTATGTTGCAACAAAGATTAGCACTATCTCCAAACAGAATGAAACGAGCATACACTTGAGCCTTGTCACCTAAGAGTACCATCGGGTGCATCCAAAATAATTTCTAAGTCTGTGGTACGTTTGGCACAAACTGTGCACCTATCTTTCGTGAAGATTAGCACTATCTCCAAATGGACTGAATCGAGCTTCCACTTGAGCCTCCTCACCTTGGAGTACCATCGGGTGTGTCCAAAATGATTTCTGAGCCTATGGTACGTTCGGCGCAAACCGTGCACCTATCTTGCGTCAAGATAAGCACTATCTCCAAACGGAATGAAACGAGCATCCACTTGAGCCTCGTCACCTAGGAATACCATCTGGTGCGTCTAGAACGATTTCTGAGTCTATGGTACGTTTGGTGCAAACAATGCACCTATCTTGCATTGACACTAACACTGTCCCTTAATGGACCGAAACGATATTTCACATGACCCAAGTCGCCTAGGTATTACATTGGGTGTGTCCAAAAACATTTCTCAGCCTATGGTACCCTTGGCACAAAGCATGCACCTATCTTGCGCCAAGATGAGCCTTGTCACTTGTCTTGCGTCAAGATTAGCACTATCTCAAAACGGACTGAATCGAGCTTCCACTTGAGCCTCGTCACGTAGAAGTACCATCAGGTGCGTCCAAAATGATTTCCGAGCCTATGGTACGTTTGGCGCAAACCATGCACCTATCTTGCACCGACACTAACACTGTCTCCAAACGGACTGAAACAAGATTCCATATGACCCACATCATCGAGGAATTCTATCGAGTGTGTCCAAAACGATTTCCGAGCCTATGGTACGTTCGGTGGAAACCGTGCACATATCTTGCGTCAAAGTTAGCACTATCTCCAAATGGACTGAATCGAGCTTCCACTTGGGCCTCGTCACCGAGGAGTACCATCAGGTGTGTCCAAAACAATTTCTGAACCTTTGGTATATTTGGCGTAAACCATGCATCTATCTTGCACCAACACTAACAATGTCTCCAAACGAACTGAAACGATATTCCATATGACCCAAGTCGTGTAGGTGTTACATCGGGTGCGTCCAAAACGATTTCTGAGCCTGTCGTGTGTTCGGCACAAAGTGTGCTCCTATCTTGCGTCAAAATTAGCACCTATATCCAAACGGACTGAATTGTGCTTCCACTTGAGCCTCGTCAACTAGGCATACCATCGGTTGCCTCCAAAATGATTTCTGAGCCTATGGTTCATATGGCACAAACCGTGCACTTATCTTACACCGACACTAAGTGATGAGGACATCAACACCACACCTACACCTACACCTACACCAGCACCAGCACCACTTGGTCCTATTACTCATGCTCGTGCTCGTCAACTCAACCATCAAGTAAGTTCATTCTTAAACTCTTGTACATCATATTTAGACAATGGAGACGCGTGCACTCTTGTTTTACTTAGGAATGATGGAGAGGATCAGAAGGGCAGGGGATTGGCGCCGGCTGGATTTGGACTGTAGGACAGCACCAACTTGTGATGGATGCCACGACTTCATACAGACTCCGATTGGGGCGTTCTAGCACTTTTTGAAAAGCTTATCAAGTCTACTTTCCAACGGATCCATCTCATGGATATATCTTGTCACATTCTTCTGCAGTAACTATTTTTGTACTGAGACTTTTTCTGTCAACGGTGCTGCGTCACCTTATTTTGGGCCGATGGCCCATGTATCAAGTTGGGTCCATTAGGGACGTGTCCTAGGGTTGGAGAACGACCCAAACACCCTTGTGGTCGTCCTCCCATCTACTTATATGCCTCTAGGGCCACCACAAACAGATTAGGTTTTGTTTCGTCGAGTTAGCTATTGCTACCGCCTTTCAGCGCGCGTGTTGGATCAACCGCCTTACTGATTGTCTTCAGAACCTCACCATATTGTGTTTTCAGATTGAAACCTTCATATTTATTTGGCAATTGAGTGCTTGTTCTTGTTCTTGTTCTTGCTGGTTCTTCGATTGCTTGCAGGACGGGTGCCCTAGTGGCTGGTTGTCACGCCGCAAGATCACGGTAGCCATCGGAGGAGGTGTATCGGTTGCTAAGGCGTAGCATCCTTGGACAGTTGTAGTCAGACTGTGAACGTCATCTCCATCCACCAATCGAGTTATCCACCATCTCTCATCGAAAGATCGGCCAGCGAACCCTACGAGATCTCATCAGTTGGTAATCAGAGCAAGGTTGATCGGTGAGAGACTTCCAATCCTTCGCTGTTTTTTAATTTCCTATAGTCTAGAAAAGCCAAAAACAATTAGTAGATTAGGGTTCCATAATCCTATAGACATTTTGAGCCTTTGCTAGCACTTCTTAGTAGGGCTTGTTGAGTCATCGGTTGCATCGGTTGCGTCGAGTTGCTGATCTTAGTTTTAGTCCTTTAGAGTTTCAAGTTCTTGTCACGCTCTAGTCACAGCCGTGTGCTACCATATAAACCTTTTGTTAGCTGAATCCGAATACATCCTTGTGTTCAAGTCCGAGTAGCAATCTGAGTTGTTTTCAGACCGAATTCCACGTGGTGTTGTGTTCGAGTTGGAATCGGTTTTGAGTCCGAATTGATAGCTGCCTTGTTGCTGTTTTGAGTCCGAATCTGAGTACATCTTTGTGCAGCAGTAGTCCTACCTATACTCAAACTCTCTACATCCTGCATATACATTTTTGGTTCGGTTTACTCTAGAGAGAGAGAGTATCTTTTTTTACCAGAATACCCCTGTCCTTTCAAAAAAAGTGTGTGTGGTGAATTGCTCATTTGATATCTCTCTGTTCATATAATCAGTTTTGAGGATTCCCTAAAAAAAGAGAAAAAAAAGAAAAAGAAGAAAGAAAAAAAAGGGGTTGATCTTTGTGTTGTCTCCTTTTGTTAGGTGGAGTTTGTGATTTCCTTTGTGTCCAGACTCGCGTCTCTAGCACGGTCTAGGCTAGGACCAGCACAGTACCACCGTTGAACGATTATTCAGCTCGTTTTTGTCACTAACGTGGTGCTAGTATCTTTCCTTGTGCATAGCAATTGACCCACCTACAGCTCCACATATACGACTATAGCTTGACAGGTGTTGTTGCTGCGGTACCGATACATTCTCTTCCAAGGTTGCAGACTTGCTGGTTGTTGACCCCTCTTGTTGAGCAAGGTAAGAACTGGTAAGAGCTTGAGAAATAGGTTGAGAGTGAGTGTCTTGCTGTAGCTACATCCTAATAGCTATAGGGCTTTTATTTCTTCACCTGTTTTCTTGTTGTCCTTGTCTTTTAAACCATGACAGGGTCAGAGGATGAGAACAGGATGCCACAATCTCCTCGCACCAAGGGCATCATTCAACATTTTCCAAAGCAAGTGAAGTTGCATACAGAAGGACTTGATCAAGATTTACAAGTGACCAATGACAAGATTGGGCAATTGGAGGCCACCTAACTTGCCACCAACACCAAGCTTACATGATTGGGGCATCTGTCGCTCGTGTGGACAGAAGCCTTGCTGCTCTTCTAAAGCATTTTGATGACTTCCATACAAAAGACAAAGAGCAACGTAATGAAGACAACAAGGACAAAGAGCAACTCGAAGCTAATTATAATGATGACTATACTGCTGATACTGAACCGTATGATCATGACAATCGTGATCGGCGTCGCCTACGCCATAATCGTAGAGGTATGGGTGGTCACCGCCAATGCGAGGTAACCAATAATAATGATGCTTTTAGTAAGATTAAATTTAAAATACCTCCTTTTGATGGTAAGTACGATCCTGATGCATATATTTCTTGGGAAATTGCTGTTGACCAGAAGTTTGCATGTCATGAATTTCCTGAGAATACACGTGTTAGGGCTGCTACTAGTGAGTTTACTGACTTTGCTACTGTTTGGTGGATAGAACATGGCAAGAAAAACCCTAATAACATACCGCAAACTTGGAATGCCTTGAAATGAATCATGAGGTCTAGATTTGTTCCTTCTTACTATGCTCGTGATTTGTTACATAAATTGCAACAACTAAGACAGGGTGCTAAAAGTGTAGAAGAATATTATCAAGAATTGCAAATGAGTATGTTGCATTGTAATTTAGATGAGGATGAGGAACCTGCTATGGCAAGATTTTTGGGTGGGTTAAATCGAGAAATTCAGGACATCCTTGCTTATAAAGAATACACTAACGTAACCCGTTTGTTTCATCTTGCTTGTAAAGCTGAAAGGGAAGTGCAGGGGCAACGTGCCAGTACCAAGAATAATTTTTCTGCAGGGAAGACTAATTCATGGCAGCCCCGCACGAGTACTACTCGGACTACACGTACTCCTATGCCATCATCCAGCGACAAGCCTCGTGCTACTCCCGCAAATTCAGTGGCCAAGACGATCTAGAAGCCTGCTATGAGTTCTTCATCCGTGGCATCTACCGGTAGAACAAGAGACATTCAGTGTCACCGGTGCAAGGGGTATGGACATGTGATGTGTGACTGTCTAAGCAAGCGTGTTATGGTCATCAAAGATGATGGTGAGTATTCCTCTGCTAGTGATTTTAATGAAGATACACTTGCTTTGCTTGCTGCTGACCATGCAGGTAGTGACGAACAACCAGAAGAGTAGATTGGTGCAGAGAATGCAGATCATTATGAGAGCCTCATTGTGCAGCGTGTGCTTAGTGCCCAAATGGAGAAGGCAGAGCAAAATCAGCGACACACATTGTTTCAAACAAAGTGTGTCATCAAAGAGCGTTTGTGCTACATGATTATTGATGGAGGTAGTTGCAACAACTTGGCCAGCAGCGACATGGTGGAGAAGCTTGCGCTTACCACCAAACCACACCCACATCCATATTACATTCAATGGCTGAACAACAGTGGTAAGGCAAAGGTAACTAGACTTGTGCGAATCAATTTTTCCATTGGATCCTATAAAGATGTTATTGAATGTGATGTTGTGCCTATGCAAGCTTGTAATATTCTTCTAGGTAGACCTTGGCAATTTGATAGAGATTCTATGCATCATGGTAGAGCAAATTAGTATTCTTTTCTATACCATGATAGAAAACTTGTGTTGCATCCTATGTCTCCTGAAGCTATTATGCAAAATGATGTTGCTAAAGCTGCAAAAGCTAAAAGTGAGAGCAATAAAAATGCCAAATCTGAGTAGTAAGAAAGATGAGATAAAATTGCAAGGACATTGTTTGCTTGCTACTAAATCTGATATTAATGAATTGATTGCTTCCACTTCTGTTGCCTATGCTTTGGTGTGCAAGGACGTTTTGATTTCAATTCACGATATGCAGCATTCTTTGCCCCCTGCTGTTGCTAACATTTTGCAGGAGTATTCCGATGTTTTTCCAAGTGAGATACCAGCGGGTCTGCCACCAATACGAGGGATTGAGCACCAAATTGATCTTATTCCTGGTGCATCTTTGCCAAACCGTGTGCCATACCGGACAAATCCGGAAGAAACGAAGGAAATTCAGTGACAAGTGCAATAACTACTCGACAAAGGTTATGTGCGTGAGTCCCTTAGTCCTTGTGCTGTTCCTATTATTTTAGTGCCTAAGAAAGATGGTACATGGCGCATGTGTGTTGCTTGTAGAGCTATTAATAATATCACTATTTGATATCGACACCCTATTCCACGGTTGGATGATATGCTTGATGAACTGAGTGGTGCTGTTGTGTTTTCAAAAGTTGATTTACGTAGTGGGTACCACCAGATTCATATGAAATTGGGAGATGAATGGGAAACTGCTTTCAAAACTAAATTTGGTTTATATGAGTGGTTAGTCATGCCTTTTGGGTTAACTAATGCACCAAGTACTTTCATGAGATTAATGAACGAGGTTCTGCGTGTTTTCATTGGAAAATTTGTTGTAGTCTACTTTGATGATATATTGATTTATAGCAAATCTATGGATGAACATCTTGATCACTTACGTGTTGTTTTTAATGCTTTACGAGATGCACGTTTATTTGGTAACTTTGAGAAGTGCACCTTTTGCACAGATCAAGTGTCTTTTCTTGGCTATGTTGTGACTCCACAGAGAATTGAGGTTGATCAAGCCAAGCTAGAAGCTATACAGGGATGGCCTATACCAAAGACTATCACACAAGTGCGAAGTTTCCTAGGACTTGCTAGTTTCTATCGCCGTTTTGTGAAGGACTTCAGCACCATTGCTGCACCTTTGAATGAGCTTACGAAGAAGGGAGTGCCTTTTAGTTGGGGCAAAGTACACGAGAACTCCTTCAACATGCTAAAAGATAAGTTGACACATGCACCCCTCCTCCAACTTCCTGATTTTAATAAGACTTTTGAGCTTGAATGTGATGCTAGTGGAATTGGATTAGGTGGTGTTTTGTTACAAGAAGGCAAACCTGTTGCGTATTTTAGTGAAAAATTGAGTGGACCTATTCTAAATTATTCTACTTATGATAAGGAATTGTATGCTCTTGTTCGCACATTAGAAACATGGCAGCATTACTTGGGGCCCAAAGAGTTTGTTATTCATTCTGACCATGAATCTTTGAAGCATATTCGTAGTCAAGGGAAATTGAACCGTAGACATGCTAAGTGGGTTGAATTTATTGAATCTTTTCCTTATGTTATTAAGCACAAGAAAGGGAAAGAGAATAGTATTGCTGATGCTTTGTCTAGGAGATATACTTTGCTGAATCAACTTGATTGCAAAATCTTTGGATTAGAAACAATTAAAGACCAATATGTTAATGATGCTGATTTTAAAGAAGTGCTGCTGCATTATAAAGATGGGAGAGGATGGAATGTCACACCCATTTATCGACCAAATGGAATGCATACCCTTATGTGCGCCCAGAGATCAATCACACATAAGTTCACAAATTATAACAGAAGTATCATCACAAATGTTATTACATCTCGATATTTAAACACATAGTCTTAACACAAATGTAGCGGAAGTATAAATAAAAATCTCTCGTGGTAGCTCCAGTCACAGGTACATTGACTGGTTGACAGCAAGACTAGTAATCTTCAGGGAAGTAGGCGTAGTAGTCACTATTACCTTCATCTGTTACCCATCCGGGATTTTTATCCAAGTAAAAGAAATAAACAAGCGTAAGTACATCTCGTACTCAACAAGTGTAACATGGGGTTCATGAGGCTCAAAAAGGCATATTCATTGGTTTATCAGCATGTAGCTTTTAGTTAGCATGATTTTAGCATAACAATAGCATCAAAATGTCTCAATATAAACATTAAACATATGATCCATGTGAAATGATTAACGAATAGCAAAAACATAATCATAAACAATTATTCAACTATTCCATAAGGGTCCAAGGCCACTCATAACCGTGAGCACGGCTGTTATAACAGTTTTACACTCTGCAGAGGTTGTACACTTTCACTGTGAGTCGTGTTACCCAAATGCCCGGGTTAATTACTCCCAAAACACTACCAAGGTGAGCAGGCAGGGTAAACACTATGAAGTCTTTCGAAGGTTCGTCTAACAAGTTAGGGCCATTAGATTTCACTCGGCAAACAGATGTAGAGCCCCCCTTCCTAATGGCACAATAACACGCAGCCTATACACATGAGGACAGAGGCCGCACTATACCCGATTCGTCAAGCCATTCTTACGCCATAAAGGAATACCTCTAACAAGCTAGAAAAGGTCCTTCTATATGACTAAAGCCAGAGCCATATAGCCCCCACAGTTGTACTGTAAATCCCGGATTGTCGCTTATAGATGAGTCCTTATGGAGAGCAATTAGAGCATCAAAAATAACCCCATGCTCTTAAACAGTAATAAAATCATCTTTTAATGTTTATTGCATATTCCATTAGTCAAATTACATGATCATAGTCCATGTTTAAGCACTAGCCAAAATACTCAATGCAATTAAATAGGTACCAAGGGAAAGGATCAATCGCTAAGTCATCCTTAACAAGGAATAAATGCATAATGATATTAATTGCATAAAGTGAATAGGACAACAAGGATAATCCCATGCTATACTTGCCTTGCTCAAACTGGTCCTGAAGATCTTGCTCGTAATAAAGCTCTTGATCTCCAACGAATTTCTCACCGTCTAAACTCGATCAACCATTATCAACAACACACATCCAGAGACAATCATGCATAGACAAACAAGACTATAATTAGAACAATACACCAACAGTAAGAAAATAAAATAAAAAGTCTTTAAAATGAATCTACAACTTGCTAGGATCACACAGACGCAAAGATCACGAAAATCGGATCTAAAACGACAAAGTTATGAATTTCCAAAGATTTCCTATAGAAAAATAAATACTTTAATATAAACTTGAAAATAAATTATCTCAAACCTACTGTACAGTTCTATCATGATGTAGAGCTCGCAAATATGAATCTAACGCAATTTGAATGGATCAAATCGGAGTTAAAACGAAAATTCTACAACTAAAACAATCTGAATGGCAAAACTGTAAATATCAGAAAACGTATTTTTCTTTTTCCGAAACGAATTACGTTTTCAACTAATCAAAGCGTATTCCACCGTTTTACGTTTTGGACCGCGGGTTTCAAACTCAGAAACCTCAGGGGCTCTTTTACAAAAATACACGCGAATCGGTATCGTCTAATGTGATCCGTCCGATTCAAAATGAACGGACGAGATTGAATCGGGGAGAGAGAAAAAGAGAAAGCCGGCGGCCACAGTGAATCCGGCGGCGGCGCCATGGCCGGTTGAAGCCGAGCTCGCCGGAGCTTGCAAAGAAGACCATCCCGAGCACCAAACGCCGAACCGAAAGCACCAAAAGAAAGAGCACATCACCGCGACCTTACCCCGCGCGAAAACGAGACCGAGGAGCAACCGGAGGGCGGCGGCTAGCTCGGCAAGGCGGCGGTGGAGGCGGAGCTCGTGGCGAGCCAACCCTAGGCGGTCTTGGCTGCGGAAAAAGGTGGGATGAGGAGCGGGGAGGGCCGAGGGCTCCGTTTTATAGCTCCCAAGCATCACCGGTTATGGAAAGGAGGGAGATTCGAAGATCGAATCGGATCGGTTGAGGAAAGGAAAGAAGAATCCCGCCGGCGTCGGGAGGAAGAAGAAAGGAAAGTGGAAGACAGCCACTGACAAGCGGGTCCCACATGTCGGTGACACCAGGCGAACGCGGGCCGCGCGTGCGGGAATCAAGCTGGCGGGCCGCTGGCCGGCTCGGCCCAAGGGACGCGACGCGCGCGGGGAGAAGGAGGGGACTGGGCCGCGGCTTAGCAGGCCGAGCTCAGCTGAGGGAGAAAAACGGCCCGGTAGAAAAATCCTTTTCTTTTTCTTTTCCAATTTTTCAAATCCATTTTTCAAATGATTTTCAAATCAAATTTGAATTTGATTTAAACCACTCAATACAAAACTCCAAATGCAGCAGCATGAATGCTCAATCATGTTTCTACCCTTATATTTGATTTTAAATTTATAAAATTATTCTTATTCTAAATTTTGCATGCTTCACAAAAATAAATGTAAAAATCATATTTTTCCTATTTTTCTTCTTTTCAAATTTTTAGGGTGTTACAATTCTACCCCCCTTAAGATGAATCTCGTCCCGAGATTCGACCGATGCTTACTCAAATAGCTGCGGGTAGGTTTTTCTCAAATCCTCTTCTCGTTCCCAAGTAGCCTCTTCTGCTGTGTACCGATTCCATTGTACTTTACACATTTTGATTGTTCTACTTCTTGTGACTCTGTCCGCAGTCTCTAAAATTTTAACCGGAAACTCTTCATATGTAAGATCCTCCTTAACAGTAAGTTCCTCTAATGAAATCTGCTCCTCTGGTACTCGTAAACATTTCTTCAATTGAGACACATGGAACACATCATGTACACCTGCCAAACTTTCAGGTAATTCCAACTGATATGCCACTTCACCACGTCTCTCTATAATCTTGAAAGGTCCAATATATCTTGGTGCCAATTTACCTTTCATGTTGAACCTTCTCACACTCCTCATTGGCGATACTTTCAAATATACATAATCCCCTACCTCAAAAATCAACTCCCTTCTGCGAGTATCAGCATAGCTTTTCTGTCTAGACTGTGCTATTTTTAAATTATCTCTAATCATTCTCACTTTCTTTTCAGCATCCTTTAATACATCAGGTCCATACACTTGACTCTCCCCTGTCTGATTCCAGAACAACGGGGTTCTACATTTTCGTCCATACAGAGCCTCAAACGGTGCCATTTGAAGACTCTTCTGATAACTATTGTTATAAGAGAACTCTGCATAAGGCAAACTCTTATCCCAACTAGTACCATATTGTAAAGCACAAGCTCTCAACATATCTTCCAATATCTGATTAATTCTCTCCGTTTGACCATCTGTCTGAGGATGATAAGCTGTACTAAAATTTAATTTGGTTCCCAATGATTCATGTATCTTTTGCCAATAATGAGATGTAAACTGAGTACCTCGATCAGACACAATCTTTTTAGGTACTCCATGTAGACTCACTATTCTTTCCATATACAACTCTGCCAACTTCGCACTGCTATATGTAGTCTTCACAGGCAGAAAATGAGCAACCTTAGTCAGACGATCCACTATCACCCAAATTGAATCATATCCTCTTTGAGTCCGTGGCAACCCAACTATAAAATCCATACCAACCTCTTCCCATTTCCACTCGGGTATCTGCATAGGCTGTAACAATCCTGCAGGTCTCTGATGTTCCGCTTTCACTCTTTGACAAGTATCACACAAAGCAACATACTCGGCAACATCTCTTTTTAAACCATACCACCAATATTTCTCTTTCAGATCCAAATACATCTTAGTACTCCCCGGATGTATGGAATAAGCTGACTCATGAGCTTCACGCAGAATTACCATTCTGATATCCTTATCTTCAGGCACACACAGCCTTTTTCCAAACCATAGCGTACCATTATCATCCTTACGGAATCCTGGAGATTTACCTTTCGCTATGTTTTCAGCTATCTCTCTCAACTTTTCATCCTTCTGCTGACCTTTACGGATCTCTTGCTCTAGAGTAGGCTCTAATACTAATTCCACTGCATTGATAGTAAAACCTAAGTTCAGATGCTTGCACTCGGCACACAATTCCTTTGGCATAGACATTACTTGTATTTCATTTGCATAACTTTTCCTACTAAGAGCATCAGCAACAACGTTGGCCTTTCCTGGATGATAATGCACCTCTAGATCATAGTCTTTTATCAACTCCAACCATCTACGCTGCCTCAAGTTCAGATCCGTTTGAGTAAAGATATACCTTAAACTCTTGTGATCAGTGTATATATCACTCTTGTGTCCAATCAAATAATGTCTCCATATCTTTAATGCATGAACTACTGCAGCTAATTCCAAATCATGAGTAGGGTAATTTAACTCATGCTTCCTCAACTGCCTAGATGCATATGCCACAACTCTACCTTCTTGCATCAGTACACATCCCAAACCCAATCGAGATGCATCACAATAGATAGAGAAAGGTTTACTCAGATCTGGCAAAACTAAGACGGGTGCAGTCGTCAATCTCTTCTTTAGCTCCTCAAAATTGGCCTGACACTTCTCGGACCACACAAACTTGGCATTCTTCTCCAATAATGCAGTCATTGGTTTTGCAAGCTTTGAAAATCCCTCTATAAATCTTCTATAATAACCAGCTAATCCCAAGAAGCTACGGATCTCACTCACATTGATGGGTGGTTTCCAATTCAATACATCTTTCACCTTACCAGGATCTACTGATATTCCTCCATTAGAGACAATGTGACCTAGAAAAGAAACTTCCTTCAACCAAAACTCACATTTACTCCTTTTTGCATATAGTTGATGTTTTCTGAGCTTCTGCAAGACCAGCCTCAAATGTTCAGCATGTTCTTCCTCAGTCTTAGAAAATACTAGAATATCATCGATAAATACCACTACAAACTTATCCAGATATTCCATGAATACCTTATTCATCAAATACATAAAGTATGCAGGAGCATTAGTCAGACCAAAAGACATCACTGTATACTCATACAACCCATACCGTGTGGTAAAAGCTGTCTTTGGTACATCACTAGCACGAATCTTCAACTGATGATATCCAGAACGAAGATCAATCTTGGAAAATACACAAGCTCCTCTCAACTGATCAAACAGGTCATCAATCCTAGGCAATGGGTACTTGTTCTTAATAGTAACCTCATTAAGAGACCGATAATCTACACACATCCTCTGAGTTTCATCTTTCTTATCCACAAAAATTACTGGTGCTCCCCAAGGTGAAGAACTAGGACGAATAAAACCCTTATCCTGCAACTCCTTAATTTGTTTCTTAAGTTCTTCTAATTCATTTACTCCCATTCTATATGGACGCTTAGCTATAGGTGCAGTTCCAGGTAATAATTCAATAATAAATTCAATGTCACGGTCTGGTGGCATACCTGGCAATTCCTCTGGAAACACATCTGGAAACTCCTCCACAACTGGATCTTCCTTGTTGGCACCATCATTGAGCTGGTTCACTGTAGCAGTCTCTTGTTTGTGCACTTTTACTTCAACCCTGATTCTATCACCCTTTGGTGTTGTCAGTACAACTGATTTATCTTTACACTGAATCTCTGCTTGTTGTTGCATCATCCAATCCATTCCCAATATAAGATCAATCCCAGCTGTTCTCAATACTATAGGGCTAACTGTAAACTCTACCCCCCTTAAGTTGAGACTAATCGGAAGACAGCGATAAGATGCTGGCATGCTTCCACCAGGTGAGTTTACTAAGATAGGATTCTTCATGGCACATAAATGGATTCTATGTATTCTAACAAATGATTGCGATATGAAAGAATGAGATGCTCCAGAATCAAAAAGTACAGTGGCGGGAGTAGAGTGAACATCGAACGTACCAAGCATAACTTCTGGCTCCTCCACTGCAGTTTCCTGGGACAAGTGATTCACCCTTCCTGAGTTAGGTGCGGTCTTCTGGTGGCTGCTCTGTCTCTGGGGAGTCTGCTGGTTAAGCTTCTCCGGGCAATTGTAAGACAAGTGACCTTCTTTTCCACATCGGAAACACTTGTTGGGGGTATTGGGAGCACTAGTCTTCATAGGAGTGTTATTGGGAGGACCCTGACGCTGTGCTTGATTTCCATTCTGCTGCGGTGGACGTTGGTTGCTATTCTGTGGCTGGAATGGGGGACGTTGCGGAAACTGTCCACGAAATGGGACCTGACCACGATTCCACTGTCCAGAGGGAGGCCTCTGCTGAGTATTCTGCTGAAAACCAGTACGCAAACGGGTGTTGCTATTAGAGGCTTGTCCCTGTAACCTCTTCCTCTTTGCATCCATTTCCTTGCGCTTGCTATCCACCACGATAGCGCGGTTTACAAGCGTCTAAAAATTAGGGTAGGTATTGGACATCAACTGCAACTGTAGTCCATCATATAATCCCTTCAAGAAGCGGCGCTGTTTATCATTGTCATTGGCCACCTCATGTGGAGCATATCGTGACAATTGAGCAAACTTGTCACGGTACTCAGCTACAGTCATTGACCCTTGGGTCAGGTTCCTGAATTCCTCCGCCTTCAACTCTATCATTCCTTCAGGTATATGGTAAGCCCTGAAGTTCTCCCTAAACTCCTGCCAGGTGACTGCAGGAGCATTGGCAGGACGACCATACTCATATGACTCCCACCAATCCTGAGCTTCTCCTTGAAGTTGCCCAGAAGCAAACAACACCTTCTGTCGGTCATCACATTGGGCAATCGTGAGTTGTTTCTCCACAGCACGAAGCCAATCATCGGCCTCCAAAGGATCAGCAGCATGTGTGAACACTGGGGGATGACCCTTCAAAAACTCACCACGCTTATCACGTGGTTGAGCCCCAGCAACTGGCTGATTTTGCTGATTTTGCACTAGTTGCTGCATCAACTGCGTCTGTACCGCCAACAGTTGCTCAATAGTTGGTGGCGGTGGTGGTGGATTTGGGGGAATGTTTCCACGACCTCTACCTCTTCCTCTTCCGGCCATCTGCCATCCATAAACATGCAAACTTTAAGAATTCCATGATTTCAACCACTTATAAGATTAAGAAGGAGATCTGAAAATTTTCTGGACGAGTAGCGTTGTTGACAGTTCAGTATTTCAATCATATCACGAGTTACAGAAATCCAAAAGAGGCGTGCCTTATATGGTTGGAAAACTTATAAAATTATCCACAATTTCTATTCAGACCTCAAGATCAGATTCTGTCGTGAAGTCTATGAAAAATAAGGCGTAACAGAAACTGTTCCAGATTCCAGACTGTACAGAAACTTTAACTTGTAAAAATTATATCTCTCGAACCAGATCAGATAAAAAGGTGATTCCAGTGGCATTTGAAAGATGCTTGAGTCTAGTTTCTCTCATAAAAATTTCATAAATGTTGCACGAACCGTTTTTAAACTATATCCGAAACATTGAAGACTGCTCCAGAAAACAGCAAGGACAGAAACGTGATAATATCAAACCCAACTATTATTCCTTGTCTATTAAACTTATTATTCTTAAGAATGGAACTTGTAGACATGCCTACAAGTCCCGACACTCAAACAAAGATCCAACTCACACATAAGCATAATAATAAAGCAACTAGCACACCAAGATTCAAACCACACGACAGACTCGACTGACGTCACTAAGAACGTTCTTATTACATAAAGGACTCCTACTTCCTAAGGAAGTGGCTCATGCTCTAATGTCTCATAAATCTTGGACATGCCTTGGTTTGCTCGGAGCTCATCAATGGTTGCCTGGCACCTCTTGATAGTCTTCCCTTGTGCCTTCACCATCTCTTCTAGCTGCAGCTTCCTATCCATCATATCATAGACAAAGTCCACCATCACCCGAGGTAGTGGCTCTAGCTGCACTGGATCTGTCATAGCCCATCCAAGTTCGGGGTGTGCACGAGGAAAGAAGCGATAAATGTCATGCTTCATAAGGTTAAAGCGAAGATAGCGTAGACCCATACATGCTTCAAAAGCAGCATCTTCAATGCTATCCTCTATAGTAGCTCGATGTCCCACGTGAGAGAACATCCTGTCCAGCTGATATGCTCCCTTGTCTTCCTTATGAGCAAAGATGCTTGCCCTTGCCTTCCAGTATGTGTCCTCCAGTGGATGAGTGTACTCCCAGCAGACGTACTCCACAGCTGGATGCCAATCAGCGAAGTAATCAGTGAGCATCCCCATCAGGCGAAGATGAGAGACAGCATTCCCTCCATTCCTGTGGTAGATCCTCACAGTCCATCCCATTGGAGCAGGTGGCATATCTTCAGGAGCTTCATATGATGGAGACGGGGGTTGTACTCCTCCATTAGCTTCCTCTTCATCTTCTTCAATCTTGATGATTTCTGGATCTTCTTCAGGCTCTTCCTGAGGAGGTGCTGGTGCTTGGGCTGGTGTCACAGGAGTCTGCTCCTGTTCCTGAGGTTCTGGCTCTTGTGGCTCTTCAGTTACATGCAGAGCACGAGGTGGGTAGTATCCTCCAGAGCTAATGCGGGCAGTCTTACGGTCACGGGCCATCTACAGAATTTTTAGATGAAGTTAGAATAGAGGCAAAATTTCGTAATAGAATGTGACATAAGAAGCATAAAAATTTATCAAATAACAAGAGCAAGATAGTGAGCATAAAAATAGTGTAAAGATGATACTAAATCGACCATTCTTAGCTAGGCTTGCGTCCTACAGTCAACAAGAGCTCTGATACCAATTTGTCACACCCATTTATCGACCAAATGGAATGCATACCCTTATGTGCGCCCAGAGATCAATCACACATAAGTTCACAAATTATAACAGAAGTATCATCACAAATGTTATTACATCTCGATATTTAAACACATAGTCTTAACACAAATGTAGCGGAAGTATAAATAAAAATCTCTCGTGGTAGCTCCAGTCACAGGTACATTGACTGGTTGACAGCAAGACTAGTAATCTTCAGGGAAGTAGGCGTAGTAGTCACTATTACCTTCATCTGTTACCCATCCGGGATTTTTATCCAAGTAAAAGAAATAAACAAGCGTAAGTACATCTCGTACTCAACAAGTGTAACATGGGGTTCATGAGGCTCAAAAAGGCATATTCATTGGTTTATCAGCATGTAGCTTTTAGTTAGCATGATTTTAGCATAACAATAGCATCAAAATGTCTCAATATAAACATTAAACATATGATCCATGTGAAATGATTAACGAATAGCAAAAACATAATCATAAACAATTATTCAACTATTCCATAAGGGTCCAAGGCCACTCATAACCGTGAGCACGGCTGTTATAACAGTTTTACACTCTGCAGAGGTTGTACACTTTCACTGTGAGTCGTGTTACCCAAATGCCCGGGTTAATTACTCCCAAAACACTACCAAGGTGAGCAGGCAGGGTAAACACTATGAAGTCTTTCGAAGGTTCGTCTAACAAGTTAGGGCCATTAGATTTCACTCGGCAAACAGATGTAGAGCCCCCCTTCCTAATGGCACAATAACACGCAGCCTATACACATGAGGACAGAGGCCGCACTATACCCGATTCGTCAAGCCATTCTTACGCCATAAAGGAATACCTCTAACAAGCTAGAAAAGGTCCTTCTATATGACTAAAGCCAGAGCCATATAGCCCCCACAGTTGTACTGTAAATCCCGGATTGTCGCTTATAGATGAGTCCTTATGGAGAGCAATTAGAGCATCAAAAATAACCCCATGCTCTTAAACAGTAATAAAATCATCTTTTAATGTTTATTGCATATTCCATTAGTCAAATTACATGATCATAGTCCATGTTTAAGCACTAGCCAAAATACTCAATGCAATTAAATAGGTACCAAGGGAAAGGATCAATCGCTAAGTCATCCTTAACAAGGAATAAATGCATAATGATATTAATTGCATAAAGTGAATAGGACAACAAGGATAATCCCATGCTATACTTGCCTTGCTCAAACTGGTCCTGAAGATCTTGCTCGTAATAAAGCTCTTGATCTCCAACGAATTTCTCACCGTCTAAACTCGATCAACCATTATCAACAACACACATCCAGAGACAATCATGCATAGACAAACAAGACTATAATTAGAACAATACACCAACAGTAAGAAAATAAAATAAAAAGTCTTTAAAATGAATCTACAACTTGCTAGGATCACACAGACGCAAAGATCACGAAAATCGGATCTAAAACGACAAAGTTATGAATTTCCAAAGATTTCCTATAGAAAAATAAATACTTTAATATAAACTTGAAAATAAATTATCTCAAACCTACTGTACAGTTCTATCATGATGTAGAGCTCGCAAATATGAATCTAACGCAATTTGAATGGATCAAATCGGAGTTAAAACGAAAATTCTACAACTAAAACAATCTGAATGGCAAAACTGTAAATATCAGAAAACGTATTTTTCTTTTTCCGAAACGAATTACGTTTTCAACTAATCAAAGCGTATTCCACCGTTTTACGTTTTGGACCGCGGGTTTCAAACTCAGAAACCTCAGGGGCTCTTTTACAAAAATACACGCGAATCGGTATCGTCTAATGTGATCCGTCCGATTCAAAATGAACGGACGAGATTGAATCGGGGAGAGAGAAAAAGAGAAAGCCGGCGGCCACAGTGAATCCGGCGGCGGCGCCATGGCCGGTTGAAGCCGAGCTCGCCGGAGCTTGCAAAGAAGACCATCCCGAGCACCAAACGCCGAACCGAAAGCACCAAAAGAAAGAGCACATCACCGCGACCTTACCCCGCGCGAAAACGAGACCGAGGAGCAACCGGAGGGCGGCGGCTAGCTCGGCAAGGCGGCGGTGGAGGCGGAGCTCGTGGCGAGCCAACCCTAGGCGGTCTTGGCTGCGGAAAAAGGTGGGATGAGGAGCGGGGAGGGCCGAGGGCTCCGTTTTATAGCTCCCAAGCATCACCGGTTATGGAAAGGAGGGAGATTCGAAGATCGAATCGGATCGGTTGAGGAAAGGAAAGAAGAATCCCGCCGGCGTCGGGAGGAAGAAGAAAGGAAAGTGGAAGACAGCCACTGACAAGCGGGTCCCACATGTCGGTGACACCAGGCGAACGCGGGCCGCGCGTGCGGGAATCAAGCTGGCGGGCCGCTGGCCGGCTCGGCCCAAGGGACGCGACGCGCGCGGGGAGAAGGAGGGGACTGGGCCGCGGCTTAGCAGGCCGAGCTCAGCTGAGGGAGAAAAACGGCCCGGTAGAAAAATCCTTTTCTTTTTCTTTTCCAATTTTTCAAATCCATTTTTCAAATGATTTTCAAATCAAATTTGAATTTGATTTAAACCACTCAATACAAAACTCCAAATGCAGCAGCATGAATGCTCAATCATGTTTCTACCCTTATATTTGATTTTAAATTTATAAAATTATTCTTATTCTAAATTTTGCATGCTTCACAAAAATAAATGTAAAAATCATATTTTTCCTATTTTTCTTCTTTTCAAATTTTTAGGGTGTTACATGGAACAAATTCATCTTTAATGATGGATTTGTGTTTAGAGCTAACAAGCTATGCATTCCAGCTAGCTCCGTTCATTCGTTGTTGCTACAGGAGGCACATGGAGGTGGCTTGATGGGACATTTTGGAGTAAAGAAGACAGAGGACATACTTGCTGGCCATTTCTTTTGGCCAAAGATGAGGAGAGATGTGGAGAGATTTGTTGCTCGCTGCACGACTAGTCAAAAGGCGAAGTCACGATTATATCCACATGGTTTGTATATGCCTTTGCCTGTTCCTAATGCTCCTTGGGAAGATATTTCTATGGATTTTGTGTTGGGGTTGCCAAGGACTAGGAAGGGGCGTGATAGTGTTTTTGTGGTTGTGGATAGATTTTCTAAGATGGCACACTTTATACCTTGTCATAAGACTGATGATGCTACACATATTGCTGATTTGTTCTTTTGAGAAGTTGTTCATTTGCATGGAGTGCCAAATACAATTGTTTCTGATCGAGATGCTAAATTTCTTAGCCATTTTTGGAGAACTTTATGGGCTAAATTGGGTACTAAGATTTTTATTTTCAACCACTTGTCATCCCCAAACTGATGGTCAAACTGAAGTTATGAATAGAACTTTGTCTACTATGTTAAGGGCTGTTTTCAAGAAAAATATTAAGATGTGGGAAGACTGCTTGCCTCATATTGAGTTTTCTTATAATCGTTTGTTGCATTCTACTACCAAGATGTGCCCATTTGAGGTTGTTTATGGCTTGTTACCACGTGCTCCTATTGATTTAATGCCTCTACCAACTTCTGAAAAATTGAATTTTGATGCTAAACAATGTGCTAAATTGATGTTAAAATTGCATAAAACAACTAAAGAAAACATAGAGCACATGAATGCTAAGTATAAGTTTGCTGGTGATAAAGGTAGAAGGAAACTGATTTTTAAACCTGGTGATTTGGTTTGGTTGCATTTGAGAAAGGATAGGTTTCCTGCATTGAGAAAATCTAAATTGATGCCTAGAGCTGATGGACCATTTAAAGTGCTAAAATGAATTAATGAGAATGCATATCAGCTTGATCTTCCTACAGATTTTGGGGTTAGTCCCACATTTAACATTGCAGATTTAAAGCCATATTTGGGTGAGGACATTGACCTTGAGTCGAGGACGACTCAAATGCAAGAAGGGGAGGATGATGAGGACATCAACACCACACCTACACCCACACCATCACCAGCACCACTTGGTCCTATTACTCGTGCTCGTGCCCGTCAACTCAACCATCAAGTAAGTTCATTCTAAAACAAGTCCATCATATTTAGACAATAGAGACACATGCACTCTTGTTTCACTTAGGAATGATAGAGAGGATCAGAAGGGCAGGGGATTGGCGCCGGCTGGATTTGGACTGCAGGACAGCACCAACTTGTGATGGATGCCACGACTTCATACGGACCCCGATTGGGGCGTTCTAGCACTTTTTGGAAAGCTTATCAAGTCTACTTTTCAACGGATCCATCCTCATGGATATATCTTATCAGATTCTTCTGCAGTAACTATTTTTGTACCGAGACGTTTTCTATCAATGGTGCTGCGTCACCTTATTTTGGGCCGATGGCCCATGTATCAAGTTGGGTCCATTAGGGACACGTCCTAGGGTTGGAGAACGACCCAAACACCCTTGTGGTCGTCCTCCAATCTACTTATATGCCTCTAGGGCCGCCACAAACAGATTAGGTTTTGTTTCGTCGAGTTAGCTATTGCTACCGCCTTTCAGCGCGCGTGTTGGATCAACCGCCTGACTGATTGTCTTCAGAACCTCACCATATTGTGTTTTCAGATTGAAACCTTCATATTTATTTGGCAATTGAGTGCTTATTCTTCTTGTTCTTGCTGGTTCTTCTATTGCTTGCAGGACGGATGCCCTAGTGGCTGGTTGTCGCGCCGCAAGATCACGGCAGCCATCGGAGGAGGTGTATCGGTTGCTAAGGCGCAGCGTCCTTGGACAGTTGTAGTCGGACCGTGAACGTCATCTCCATCCACCAATCGAGTTATCCGCCATCTCTCATCAAAAGATCGGCCAGCGAACCCTACGGGATCTCATCACTAAGACTGATTCAAAACATATCGAAACAGGATTCCACAGGGCCCACGTCACCAAGGAGTTCCATCGGGTGTGTCCAAAACGATTTGAGCCTATGGTACGTTTGACGCAAATCATGTGCCTATCTTGTGTCAAGATCAGCACTATCTCCAAATGGACAGAATCGAGCTTCCACTTGAGCCTCGTCACCAAGGAGTATCATTGGGTGTGTCTAAAACAATTTCAAATCCTATGGTACGATTAGCGCAAAACTTGTACCTATCTTGCTCTGACACTCATACTATCTCCAAATGGACTGAAGCGAGATTCCGCATGACCCAACTCACCTAATAGTTACATCGGGTGCGTCAAAATGATTTCTGAGCCTATGGTATGTTTGGCACAATCTGTGCACCTATCTTGCACTGACAATAACACTGCATCCAAACGGACCAAAACAAGATTCTGCATGACCCAAGTCACCTAGTAGTTATATCAGGTGCGTCCAAAATGATTTCTGAACATGTACCGATCGGCACAAAGCGTGCACCTTTGTCAAGATTAGCACAATCTCCAAATGGACTGAATCGAGCTTCCACTTGAGCCTCGTCACCTAGGAGTACCATCGGGTGCGTCCAAAACGATTTTTGAGCCTATGGTACGTTTGACGCATACCATGCACCTACCTTGCACCGACACTAATACTGTTTCTAAATGGACCGAAACAAGATTCCACATGACCCACATCACCGATGAATTCCATTAGGTGCGTCCAAAATGATTTCTGAGCCTATAGTCGTTCGGCGCAAACAGTGCACCTATCTTGCGTCAAGGTTAGCACTATATACAAACGGACTGAATCGAGCTTCCACTTGAGCCTCGTCACCTAGGAGTACCATCGGGTGCAACCAAAATGATTTCTGAACCTATGTACATTTGGCGTAAACCATGCACCTATCTTGCACAGACACTAACACATTCTCTAAACGGACTGAAACGAGATTCCATAAGACCCAAGTCACCTAGGAGTTGCATCGGGTGCGTCCTAAAGGATTTCTGAGCCTGTGGTACGTTCGGTGCAAAGTGTGCACCTATCTTGCATCAAGATTAGCACTATCTTCAAATGGCCTGAATCGAGCTTCCAATTGAGCCTCATCACCTAGCAGTACCATCGGGTGCTTCCAAAATGATTTTTGAGCCTATAGTACGTTTGGCACAAACCGTGCACCTATCTTCACCGACACTAACACTGACTTAAAATGGACCGAAATGGGATTCCACATGGCTCATGTCACCAAGGAGTTCTATCGGGTGCATCTAAAATGATTTCTGAGCCTATGGTACGTTTGGCACAAATTATGCACATATCTTGCGTGAAGATTAGCATGATCTCCAAATGGAATGGAGCGAGCATCCACTTGAGCCTCGTCACCTAGGAGTACCATTGGGTGTGTCCAAAATTATTTCTGAGCCTACGGTACGTTTGGCGCAAACCGTCCACCAATCTTACACCGACAATAATATTGTCTCCAAACGTCCAAAACGAGACTCTACATGACATCACCTTGGAGTTCCATCGAGTGCGTCCAAAATGATTTATGATCCTGTGTTATGTTTGGCGCAAATCAAGCTCCTATGTTGTGTCAAGATTAGCACTATCTCCAAACAGAATGAAATGAGCATCGACTTGAGCCTCGTCACCTAGGAGTTATGTTAGGTGCGTCCAAAATGATTTATGAGCCTATGGTACATTTGGCACAAACCGTGCACCAATTTTACACCGACAATAATATTGTCTCCAAACGGTCCAAAACGAGACTCTACATGACATCACCTTGGAGTTCCATCGGGTGTGTCCAAAATGATTTCTGAGCCTATGTTATGTTTGGTGCAAATCAAGCACCTATGTTGTGTCAAGATTAGCACTATCTACAAACGGAATGAAATGAGCATCCACTTGAGCCTCAGCACCTAGGAGTACCATCGGGTGCGTCCAAAACGATTTGTGAGCCTATAGTACGTTTGGCACAAACCGTGCAATTATCTCCAAACGGAATGAAACGAGCATCCACTTGAGCTCGTCACCTAGGAGTACCATGGGGTGCTTCCAATACGATTTCTGAGCCAATGGTACGTTTGGCACAAACCGTGCACCTATCAAGCGTCAAGATTAGTACTATCTCCAAATGGAATGAAATGAGCATGCACTTGAGCCTCGTCACCTAGGAGTACCATCAGGTGCGTCCAAAACGATTTCTGAGCCTATGGTACGTTTGGCGCAAACCATGCACCTATCTTGCACTGACACTAACATTGTATCCAAATAGACCGAAACGAGATTCCACATGACCCACGTCAGCTTGGAGTTCCATCGGGTGCGTCCAAAATAATTTCGGAGCATATGCTACGTTCAGTGCAAACCATGCACCTATCTTGTGTCAAGGTTAGCACTATCTCAAAATGGACTAAATCGTACTTCCACTTGAGCCTGCTATCTTGCACCGACACTAAAACATCTCCAAACGGACCGAAACGAGATTCCACATGACCCAAGTCACCAAGGAGTTACATCGGGTGCGTCCAAAACGATTTCTAAGCCAGTGGTAAGTTCGGCGCAAAGCGTGCACCTATCTTGCGTTGAGATTAGCACTATCTCCAAATAGACTAAATCAAGCTTCCACTTGAGCCTCGTCACCTAGGGGTACCCTAGGGGTGTCCAAAATGATTTTCTGAGCCTATGGTATGTTTGGCGCAAACCGTGCACCTATCTTGCACCGACACAAACACTATCTCCAAACGGACCAAAATGAGACTCCACATGACCCACGTCACCTAGGAGTTCCATCGGGTGCGTCCAAAATGATTTCTAAGCCTATGTTACGTTTGCGCCAATGAAGCACCTATGTTGCGTCAAAATTTGCACTATCTCCAAACAGACTGAATCGAGTTTCCACTTGAGCCTCGTCACGTCGGAGTTCTGTCGAGTGCGTCCAAAATGATTTCTGAGCCTGTGTTACGTTCACGCCAATGTTGTATCAAAATTAGCACTATCTCCAATCGGAATGAAACGAGCATCCACTTGAGCCTCGTCACCTAGGAGTACCATTGGGTGCGTTCAAAACAATTTCCATGCCTTTAGTATGTTTGGTGCAAACCATGCACCTCTCTTGCACCGACACTAACACTGTATCCAAATCTACGGAATCCAGATTCCACAAGACCTACGTCACCTAGGAGTTTCATCGGATGCGTCCAAAACAATTTTTTGGCCTATGGTATATTCGGCACAAACCGTGCACCTATCTTGTGTTAAGATTAGCACTATCTCCGAACGGACTAAATTGAGCTTCCACTTGAGCCTCGATACCTATGAGTACCATCATGTGCATCCAAAACAACTTCTAAGCCTATGGTAAGTTTGGCGCAAACTGTGCACTGACACAAACACTATCTCCCAATGGACCGAAACGAGATTCTAAATGACCCACGTCACCTAGGAGTTCCATCAGGTGCGTCCAAAATGATTTCTTAGCATGTGGTATGTTCATTGCAAAGTATGCACCTATCTTGTGTCAAGATTAGCACTATCTCCAAATGGACTGAATCAAGCTTCCACTTGAGCCTCATCACCTACGAGTACCATCAGGTGCCTCCAAAATGATTTTAGTGCCTATGGTATGTTCGGCACAAACTGTGCACCTATCTTCCGTCAAGATTATCACTATCTCCAAATGGAATGAAATGAGCATCCACTAGAGCCTCATCACCTTGTAGTACCATCAGGTGCGTCCAAAACGATTTATGAGCCCGTGGGACGTCACCATGGAGTTCCATTGGGTGTGTCCAAAATGATTTCTGAGCCTATGGTATGTTCAGCGTAAACCATGCACCTATCTTGCGTCAAGGTTAGCACTATCTCCAAACGGACTGAAACGAGATTCCACATGACCCAAGTTGCCTAGGAGTTCCATCGGGTGCGTCGAAAATGATTTCTAAGCCAGTGGTATGTTCAGCGCAAAGTGTGCACCTATCTTGCATCAAGATTAGCACTATCTCTAAACAGACTGAATCAAGCTTCCACTTGAGTCTCGTCACCCAGGAGTATGATTAGGTGTGTCCAAAATGACTTTTGAGCCAATGGTACATTTGGTGCAAACCGTGCACCGACACTAACAATGTCTTCAAACGGACCGAAACGAGATTCCACATGGCCCACATCATGAAGGAGTTCCATCAGGTGCGTCCAAAATGATTTCTGAGTCTATGGTACGTTCAGCACAAAACGCGCACCAATATTGTGTCAAGATTAGCACTATCCCCAAATGGCATAAATCAAGCTTCCACTTGAGCCTCATCACCTAGGAGTATCATTGGGTGCATCTAAAATGATTTCTAAGCCTATGGTATGTTTGGAGCAAACCTGATGAGGACATCAACACCGATCATACATCCACGCCGTCCACGCCAACAACTGCTGGTCCTATTACTCGTGCTCGTGCTCGAAAAGTTAATCATCAAGTGAGTTCCTTCTTGAGCTCTTGTCCATCCTGTTTCGATATTGGAGACACGTGCACTCTTGTTTTGATTAGGAATCAAGGAGAAGACCGAAAGGGAAAAGGACTCGCGTAGGCTGGATTCGGACTGCAGCACATCTCCAACTTGTGACGGTCGCCACGGTTACATACGGAGTCGGATTGGGGTGATTCTGGACTTGTTGGAAAGCTAATAAAGTCTACTTTCATATGGATCTGATATTGTACTCATACCTGCTCAGAAGCGGCGTCAACAGTCCAAAAATTACCGAGAGGTCTATTCTGTCCAGGGTGCTGCGCCACCTTAAGTTAGCCCAATGGGCTTGTATCGTTTAGAGTTCAGTAGGGACGCGTCCTAGGGTTGGAGCATGACCCAAACTCTCTTGTGGTCGTCCTTCACACGTTATATACCCCTTAGCCGCCACCAGGAACACTCGGGTTTTGTTTAGATCAAGTTTAGCCATCGCTACTTGCTTGTAGGCGCGCGTGCTGATCCAGTCGCCCGTCTCCTTGTCTTCGGAACCCCACTCATAATAAGATTCAGTGTGAAACCTTCAATTTTATCTTGCAATTTCAGTGCTTGTTTCCTCGTTCTTGCTAGTTCTTCGATTGCTTGCAGGACGGGAGCCCTAGGGGCTGGTTGTCATACTCCACAAGATCGTGACGGCCTTGGGAAGTGGTGTATCGGTCGCTAAGGCGCAGTCTTGGAAGGCTGTAGTCGGGCCGTGAACGTCATCTCCATCCACCAATCGAGTTATCTCACGCTTCTCATCAAAAGATCGACCACAAACCCTTGCGGGTTCATATCAGTTGGTATCAGAGCAAGGTTTATCGTTGAGAGACTTCCAATCCTTCACTGTTTTATTTTTCCTATAGTCCAGAAAAGCCAAAAAAATAGTAGATTAGTTTCCTGCAATCCTATAGACCTTTGAGCCGTGGCTAGTGCTACCTAGTTAGGGCTTGTTGAATATTCGGTTGCATCGGGTGTGTCGGATTGCTGGTCTTAGTTTATTCCCTTAGAGTTTCGAGTTCTTGTCACTTTCCTATCACAACACGCGCTATCATATAGTCTCTCTGTTGGCCGAATCCAAGTAGGTTTTCCAAGTTTGAGTCGGATCAAGGAATCGGTTATTCCTCACTGTTGGCCAAGTCCGAGTAGAATTGGAAGTTCCAGTCGGACGAGGAATCAGTTCACCCTGTGCTACAAATATCAAACTAACCACGCAACAAGTATTCATATCTAAACGAGTGGCTTACTCTAGAGAGAGAGAGTATCTTTTTTACCAGAATACCCCTGCCCTTTCGGAAAAAGTGTGTGTGTTGAGTTACTCTTTGGGAGTGTTCTTGTTCATATAATCAGTTTTGAGTGCCCCCTGAAAAAAGAGGAAAGAAAAAAGGAGAAAGAAGCAAAAGAAAAGAAGAGAAAGGGGCTGATCTTAGAGATTTTTCGTTCACTTTGGGTGGTGTGTTGTGCTCTCCTTTGTGTCCAGGCTCGCGTCTCTAGCACGGTCTAGACTAGGACCAGCACAGTACCGCTAGTTGAACGATTATTCAGCTTGCTTTTTGTAACTAACGTGGTGCTAGTTCGTTCCTTGTTTCAGCCCACCTATAGCTCCACATATTCTACATCTTGACAGGTCTTGTGCTACAGCACCGATACACTTCATCCATTGCTGCAGACTTGTTGGTAGACGACCCCTCCTGTCGAGTAAGGTAAGAACTGGTAAGAACTTGTGTAGCAAGTGGAGAGTGAGCGACTTGCTGTAGCTACATCCTAGTAGTTGTAGGGCTTTTATTTCTTCACTTGTGTTCTTGTTGTCTTTGTCTTTGAACCATGCCAGGGTCCGACGAAGATAACCAAATTCCACATTCGCCTCGCACAAAGGGCGTCATACAACATTTTGAAAGGAAAGTGAAGTTGCACACGGAGGGACTTGATAATGACTTGCAGGTGACAAATGACAAACTTGGGCAGTTGGAGGCTACGCAGATTGCCACAAACAACAAGCTTGCAGGTTTGGAGAAGTCCATTGCTAGTGTGGACAAAAGCCTTGCTGCTCTGCTGAGGCGTTTTGACGACCTCCACAACAATAATAACGACCAGCATGATGAAGAAAAGAAGGAGGAAGATCGAGAGGATGGTAGTTATGATGAAGAATACACAGGTGATACTGAACATGATGATCGAGACACTCGTGATCGACGTCGCCTACGTCACAACCGTAGAGGTATGGGTGGCCGCCGCCGACGCGAGGTACATAATAATGATGATGCTTTCAGTAAGATTAAATTTAAAATACCTCCTTTTGATGGTAAATATGACCCTGATGCATACATTACTTGGGAGATTGCTGTTGATTAAAAGTTTGCATGCCATGAATTTCCTGAGAACACACGTGTTAGGGCTGCTACTAGTGAGTTCACAGATTTTGCTTCTATTTGGTGGATCGAATATGGCAAGAAAAATCCTAATAACATACCTAAAACTTGGGATGCGCTGAAACGAGCCATGAGAGCTAGATTTGTTCCATCTTACTATGCCCGTGATATGATAAATAAGTTGCAGCAATTGAGACAAGGTTCTAAAAGTGTAGAAGAATACTATCAGGAATTACAAATGGGTATGTTGCGTTGTAAATTAGAGGAGAATGAGGAACCTGCTATGGCTAGATTTTTAGGTGGGTTAAATCGGGAAATTCAGGATATCCTTGCTTACAAAGAATACAATAACGTAACCAAACTGTTTCATCTTGCTTGTAAAGCTGAACGGGAAGTACAGGGACGACGTGCTAGCGCAAGGACTAATGTTTCTGTAGGGAAAGCTAGTTCATGGCAGCAGCGCACAGCTACAACTCCGTCTACATGTACTCCTACGCCATCATCTAGTGACAAGACTCGAGCTGCCCCCACCAATTCAGTCACGAAGACAGCACAAAAGTCGGCTGCGAGTACTTCATCCGTGGCATCGACCGGTAGAACAAGCAACATACAATGTCATCGGTGCAAGGGATATGGCCATATGATGCGTGACTGCCCAAACAAGCGTGTTATGATTGTCAAAGATGATGGTGAGTGTTCATCTGCTAGTGATTTTGATGAAGATACACTTGCATTGCTTGCAGCTGACTATGCAGGTAGTGAGGAACACATAGAAGAACACATTAATGCAGGTGACGCGGAGCACTATGAGAGCTTGATTGTACAGCGAGTGCTTAGTGTACAAATGGAGAAGGTAGAGCAAAATCAGCGACACACTTTATTCCAAACAAAGTGTGTCATCAAGGAGCGTTCGTGCCGCATGATCATTGATGGAGGTAGCTGCAACAACTTGGCAAGTAGCGACATGGTACAGAAGCTCGCCCTCACCACCAAACCACACCCCCATCCCTACTACATCCAATGGCTGAACAACAGTGGTAAGGCAAAGGTAACGAGACTTGTGCAAATTGCTTTTGCCATCGGATCATACAAAGATATTGTTGAATGTGATGTTGTGCCTATGCAAGCTTGTAATATTCTGCTAGGTAGACCATGGCAATTTGATAGAGATTCGATGCATCATGGTAGATCAAATCAATATTCGTTTCTATACCATGATCGAAAAATTGTGTTGCATCCTATGTCTCCTGAAGCTATTATGCAATCTGATGTTACTAAGGCTGCAAAAGCAAAGAGCGAGAGCAATAAAAATGACAAATCTGTTGTTGATGATAAAGATGAGATAAAATTGAAAGGACGTTGTATGCTTGCTACAAAATCTGATATTAATGAGTTCAATGCATCCACCTCTGTTGCTTATGCTTTGGTATGCAAGGATGCTTTGATTTCATTTGAGGATATGCAACGTTCTTTGCCCCCTGTTGCTGCTAACATTTTGCAGGAGTATTCTGATGTGTTCCCCATTGAGATACCAGCTGGGCTGCCACCAATACGTGGGATTGAGCACCAAATTGATCTTATCCCTGGAGCATCTTTGCCAAACCGTGCCCCATACAGGACCAATCCGGAAGAAGCGAAGGAAATTCAGCGACAAGTGCAAGAACTACTACACAAAGGTTATGTGCGTCAGTCTCTTAGTCCTTGTGCTGTTCCAGTGATTTTAGTGCCTAAGAAAGATGGAACATGGCGCATGTGTGTTGATTGTAGGGCTATTAATAATATTACCATTCGATATCGACACCCTATTCCACGATTAGATGATATGCTTGATGAATTGAGTGGTGCTGTTGTGTTTTCAAAGGTTGATTTGCGTAGTGGGTACCACCAGATTCGTATGAAATTGGGAGATGAATGGAAAACTGCTTTCAAAACTAAGTTCGGTTTATATGAGTGGTTAGTCATGCCTTTTGGGTTAACTAATGCACCTAGTACTTTCATGAGATTAATGAACGAGGTTTTGCGTGCTTTCATTGGGAAATTTGTTGTCGTCTACTTTGATGATATACTGATTTATAGCAAATCCATGGATGAACACCTTGATCACTTACGTGCTGTTTTTAATGCTCTATGTGATGCACGTTTGTTTGGTAACCTTGAGAAGTGCACTTTCTGCACCAATCGAGTATCGTTTCTTGGCTATGTTGTCACTCCATAGGGAATTGAGGTTGATAAAGCCAAGGTGGAAGCTATACAAGGATGGCCTGTACCCATGACGGTCACACAAGTGCGGAGTTTCCTAGGACTTGCTGGTTTCTATCGCTGTTTCGTGAAGGACTTCAGCACCATTGCTGCACCATTGAATGAGCTTACAAAGAAGGGAGTGCCCTTTTCTTGGGGCAAAGCACAAGAGCACGCCTTCCATGTGCTGAAAGATAAGTTAACACATGCACCTCTACTCCAACTCCCTGATTTTAATAAGACTTTCGAGCTTGAATGCGATGCGAGTGGAATTGGATTGGGTGGTGTTTTGTTGCAAGAAGGCAAACCTGTTGCATACTTTAGTGAGAAATTGAGCTGGGCCCTTGTTTAAGAGGATGGGAATGATGAGGACATCCTCCACTATTACCCGCTGGCAAAGACGCAACAAAAAAAGGCCAAGTGGCCTAGTTGTAGTCGAGCGGCGATCGTGTGAGCCTCTGAATAATCCCACCTTGCTTAGCTTGGGAGGAGGAAGCCACCTTAAAAGAGAGAGCCACCCTTCCCCTATCAGACTAGTCTTTTAGGGACATTGGGCCTTTCTCCGAGTGGGTGCGCATAAGAACTGTTGGGGTCCGGGCAACCTTAATTTATTGGGCCTCGGCCAACCTCACCTGGGCCAGATGTATCATTTGGTATCAAAGCTAACAAGTTATGCATTCCAGCTAGCTCCGTTCGCTTGTTGTTGTTGCAGGAAGCGCATGGAGGTGGCTTGATGGGGCATTTTGGAGCGAAGAAGACAGAGGACATTCTTGCTGGTCATTTCTTTTGGCCAAAGATGCGACGAGATGTGGAGAGATTTGTTGCTCGCTGCACAACATATCAAAAGGCTAAGTCCCGGTTGAATCCACACGGTTTGTATATGCCTCTTCCTGTTCCTAGTGCTCCTTGGGAGGATATTTCTATGGATTTTGTGTTGGGATTGCCACGAACTAGGAAAGGGCGAGATAGTGTTTTTGTGGTTGTGGATCGATTCTCTAAAATGGCACATTTCATACCATGTCATAAAACTGATGATGCTATAAATATTGCTGATTTGTTCTTTCGAGAAGTTGTTCGCTTGCATGGTGTGCCAAATACAATTGTTTCTGATCGTGATGCTAAATTTCTTAGCCATTTTTGGAGAACTTTATGGGCTAAATTGGGGACTAAGCTTTTATTTTCCACCACTTGTCACCCCCAAACTGATGGTCAAACTGAAGTTGTGAATAGAACTTTGTCTACTATGTTAAGGACTATTTTAAAGAAGAATATTAAGATGTGGGAAGATTGTTTGCCTCATATTGAGTTTTCTTATAATCGTTCGCTGCATTCTACTACGAAGATGTGTCCCTTTGAGATTGTTTATGGCTTCTTACCACGTGCTCCTATTGATTTAATGTCATTGCCAAGTTCTGAAAAGTTGAATTTTGATGCTAAGCAACATGCTGAATTGATGCTAAAACTACATGAAACCACTAAAGAAAACATAGAGCGCATGAATGCTAAGTACAAATTTGCTGGAGATAAAGGTAGAAGGGAATTGATTCTTGAACCTGGAGATTTGGTTTGGTTGCATTTGCGAAAGGATAGGTTTCCTGAATTAAGAAAATCTAAATTGATGCCTAGAGCAGATGGTCCTTTTAAAGTGCTGCAACGAATAAATGAGAATGCATATAAGCTTGATCTTCCTGCAGATTTTGGGGTTAGTTCCACATTTAACATTGCAGATTTGAAGCCTTATTTGGGTGAGGAAGATGAGCTTGAGTCGAGGACGACTCAAATTCAAGAAAGGGAGGATGATGAGGACATCAACACCGATCATACATCCACGCCGTCCATGCCAACAACTGCTGGCCCTATTACTCGTGCTCGTGCTCGAAAAGTTAATCATCAAGTGAGTTCCTTCTTGAGCTCTTGTCCATCCTGTTTAGATATTGGAGACACGTGCACTCTTCTTTTGATTAGGAATCAAGGAGAAGACCGAAAGGGAAAAGGGCTCGCGTAGGCTGGATTCGGACTGCAGCACATCTCCAACTTGTGACGATCGCCACGGTTACATACGGAGTCGGATTGGGGTGATTCTGAACTTGTTGGAAAGCTAATAAAGTCTACTTTCATATGGATCTGATATTGTACTCATACCTGCTCAGAAGCGGCGTCAACAGTCCAAAAATCACCAAGAGCTCTATTCTGTCCAGGGTGCTGCGCCACCTTAAGTTAGCCCAATGGGCTTGTATCGTTTAGAGTCCAGTAGGGACGCGTCCTAGGGTTGGAGCACGACCCAAACTCTCTTGTGGTCGTCCTTCACACGTTATATACCCCTTAGCCGCCACCAGGAATACTCGGGTTTTGTTTAGATCAAGTTTAGCCATCGCTACTTGCTTGTAGGCGCGCGTGCTGATCCAGTCGCCCGTCTCCTTGTCTTCGGAACCCCACTCATAATAAGATTCAGTGTGAAACCTTCAATTTTATCTTGCAATTTCAGTGCTTGTTTCCTCGTTCTTGCTAGTTCTTCGATTGCTTGCAGGACGGGAGCCCTAGGGGCTGGTTGTCATACTCCACAAGATCGTGACGGCCTTGGGAAGTGGTGTATCGGTCGCTAAGGCGCAGTCTTGGAAGGCTGTAGTCGGGCCGTGAACGTCATCTCCATCCACCAATCGAGTTATCTCACGCTTCTCATCGAAAGATCGACCACAAACCCTTGCAGGTTCATATCAAAACCGTGCACCTATCTTGCACCGACACTAACACTGGCTTCAAATGGACTAAAAGGAGATTCCACATGACCCAAGTCACCTAGTAGTTACAACAGGTGTGTCCAAAATAATTTCTGAGCCTGTGGTATGTTCGGCGCAAAGCTTGCACCTATCTTGCGTGAAGATTAGCACTATCTCCAAACAAACTGAATCGAGCTTCCACTTGAGCCTCGTCACCTAGGAGTACCATCGGGTACATCCCAAACGACTTCTGAGCCTGTGATACGGTCGACACAAACAATTCACCTATCTCCAAATGAACCGAAACACGTATCCACTTGAGACTCGTCACCTAGGAGTAGCATCAGGTTCATCCAAAATGATTTATGAGCCTATGGTATGTTTAGCGCAACTCATGCACCTATCTTGCATTGATGCTAACACTGTCTCTAAATGGACCGAAACAAGATTCCACGTGACCCATGTCACCTAGGAGTTCCATCATGTGTGTCCAAAATGATTTTTTGAGCATGTGGTACGTTCGACGCAAACGATGCACCTATCTTGCGTCCAGTTTAGCACTATCTAGCACTATCTCCAAACAAACTAAATCGAGCTTCTACTTGAGCCTCATTACCAAGGAGTACCATCGGGTGTGTCTAAAATGATTTCTGAGCTTGTGGTACGTTTGGCGCAAACCGTGCACACCGACACTAACAATGTCTCCAAATGGACCAAAACGAGATTTCACATGATCACGTCACCTTGCTAGGAGTTCCATCGGGTGTATCCAAAACGATTTCCGAGCCCGTGGTATGTTCGGCACAAACTATGCACTTATCTTGCTTCAAGATTAGCACTATCTCCAAATAGACCAAAACGAGCACCCACTTGAGCCTCTTCACCTAGGAGTAGCATCGAGTGCATACAAAATGATTTATAAGCCTATGATACATATGGCGCAAGCCATGCACCTATCTTGCACAGACACTAACACCGTCTCTAAATGGACCGAAACGAGATTCCACATGAGCCACGTCACCTAGGAGTTCCATTGGGTGCGTCCAAAATGATTTTCGAGCCTCTGGTACGTTTGACCCAAACCGTGCACCTATCTTGCGTCAAGGTTACCACTATCTCCAAATGGAGTGAATCAAGCTTCCACTTCATCCTCATCACTTAGGAGTACCATCGGGTGTGTCTAAAATGATTTCTGAGCCTATGGTATGTTTGGCACAAACCATTCACCTATCTTGCACCGACACTAACACTGTCTCCAAACGCACCGAAATGAAATTCCACATGACCCGCGTCGCCAAGGAGTTCCATTGGGTGCGTCCAAAATAATTTCTGAGCCTATGGTACGTTCAGCGCAAACAATGCACCTATCTTGTGTCAAGATTTGCACTATCTCCAAACGGAGTGAATCAAGATTCTACTTGAGCCTCATCACTTTGGAGAACCATCGCGTGCATCCAAAACGATTTATGATCCTATGATACATTTGGCACAAACCGTGCACCTATCTTGCACCGACACTTACTCTGTCTCCAAATGGACAAAACAAGTTTCCACATGACCCACGTCACCTAGGAGCTCCATCCGGTTCGACCAAAATGATTTCAGAGCCTATGGTATGTTGGGCGCAAACAATGCACCTATCTTGCACCGACACTAACACTGTCTCCAAACAGACAAAAACAAGATTCTACACGACCCACCTCACATAGGAGTTCCATCCGATGCGTCCAAAATAATTTATGAGCCTTTGATACGTTCAGCACAAACCGTGCACCTATCTTGCGTCAAGACTAGCATATCTCCAAATAGACTGAATCAAGCTTTCACTTGTGCCTCGTCACCTAGGGTACCATTGGGTGCGTCCAAAACAATTTCTGAGCCTATGGTACGTTTGGTGCAAACCTTGCACCTATGTTGCACTGACACTAACACTATCTCCAAACGGACCGAAACGAGATTCCATGTGACCCATGTCCCCGAGGAGTTCCATCATGTGCATCCAAAACTATTTTCAAAGCCTGTGGTACGTTCAGCATAAACCGTGCGCCTGTCTTGCACCGACACTAACACTATCTCAAAATAGACCGAAAGGAGATTCCACATGACCCACGTCACCTAGAAGTTCCATCCGGTGCATCCAAACTAATTTTCAAGCCTCTGGAACGTTCGGCCCAGACCATGCAGCTATCTTGCGTCAAGATTAGCATTATCTCCGAACGGACAGAATCAAGCTTCCGCTTGAGCCTCATCACCAAGGAGTACCATCAGGTGCGTCCAAAATGATTTCAGAGCCAATGGTTCGTTTGGCGCAAACCGTGCACATATCTTGCATTGACACTAACACTGTCTCCAAACAGACCGAAACAAGATTCCATGACCCACGTCACCTAGGAGTTCCATCCGATGCATCCAAATGATTTCTAAGCCTCTGGTACGTTCGGCCCAAACTATGCACCTATCTTGCATCAAGATTAGCCCTATCTCCAAGCGGAGTGAATCAAGATTCCACTTGAGCCCCATCACTTAGGAGTACCATGAGGTGTGTCCAAAATTATTTCTGAACCTGTGGTACGTTTGGTGCAAGCCAGCACCTATCTTTCACCGACACTAACACTATCTCCAAATGGACTGAAACCAGATTCCACATGACCCACATCACCAAGGAGTTCCATCATATGCGTCCAAAATGATTTTTCTAAGCCTATGGTACGTTCGGCCCAAACCGTGCACTTATCTTGCACCGATACTAACACTGTCTCCAAATGGATCGAAAGGAGATTCCACATGACCCATGTCACCTTGGAGTTCCACATGACCCATGTCACCTAGAAGTTCCATCCAGTGTATCTAAATTGATGTCCAAGCCTCTTGTATGTTCGGCCCAAAATGTTCAGCTATCTTGCGTCAAGATTGGCACTATCTCCAAATGGAGTGAATCAGGCCTCCACTTGAGCCTCGTCACTTAGGAGTACCATTGGGTGTGTCCAAACCGATTTCTGAGCCTATGGTACGTTTGGCGCAAACCCTACATCTATATTACACTAACATTAACACTGTCTCCAAACGAACAGAAACAAGATTCCACATGACCCACATCACCTCTAATTCCGTTGAAAGCACCCAACGTCAGGTCCTAAGATGAATCAGAGTCCAACATATCACCCAACGCTTTAGAATACGATGGCGAGACTGAAAGCCAGAAGCGTGCCAGGGAAAGGAAGAATAAGTTGAAAGAAGGTCGCAGACACTACACAAGGCAATGCAAAGAAGCCTGAACAAGATATGAGTCTGACCTAGCTGAATATGAAGAAAGAAGTCAGAACAAGAAGCGAAAGAAAGATGCGCAACTAGGAGGGCAAACAACTCTCCATACGATAGGATCAAAGAACTAGCCAAAGAACTCGAAGCTATTTCCCACCCCAATGAAGAACAAGAATGACTCAGGGAGGTTCTCCGATTGACAGCCTTAAGAGCACATGATAGGAGGACCCGCACAAGACTACCTGCCAGATCAGCATCTCACAAACAAGAAAATCAAAGTCAAAAGAGGTCCACTTTTGAAAGACTAGGGCCAAACGAAAGCCACAACAAAGAAAGCAGAAGGAACCATAGTCAAACCAATCGAGTTGAGCAACTGAGGGAAAGTAGGAGCAGAGTACCCATCCAAACAGTCCCATGGAACTACTCTCACCAAAACAATAGCTGGCAGGAAGGAGGAGCTGAATTAGAATATAGAGAAGCTGGAACACACGATAGGTTCCCTTGCTTTGCAAGTCGACTTGCTTCGGTACGGCTACCTCACAAATTCAAACCGTCTAACCACTCCAAATACGACGGTAAAACTGAACCCAAGCGTGGCTCGGAATTTACTCTCAGTCAATCAAACTAGCCGGCGGAGATGACGACATCAAAGCACTCTTCTTCCCTATGGCATTAGAGACTATGCCTCCCCAATGACGTTAAACTAAGTCCTGGATCAATTAGGGGATGGGGGGACTTGCAGAGAGCTTTTTGTGAAAATTTCACGAACATCATCACACACCCTATCACCCATGCAGAACTAAAGGGACTCAAACAGAAAGGTGGCGAAAGCCTCAAAGACTATTATCGTCGATTTGGTGAACTACGTGTTCAAGTACATGACATCACTGAATGAGAAGTAATCGAAGCCTTCTCCCACGGGATCATGGCCAAGTGGCATTTTCAAGATTTTTGCAAAGAAAACCCGAGAAATAATGAAGAGTTTAGACGCACAGTAGAAAAGATGATCACTGTGAAAGAGAAAATGCGAGAAAGGTTCTTGAATAGAAACAACCGAGACAACCCAGACAAGCAAAATCATTGAAACAATGGGCATCAAGACAGAAACCACAGACCTGACAACACCATAGTTGTGGCTGACAAATCAAAGAAATTCTCAAAATTCAAAAAGTTCGAAGACATTGAGAATATGCATTGTATATGGCACCCTCAAAGAAATCACATAACTGGAGATTGTTGCATCTTCCTTGATAGATATACAAGAAAGGGCAACAACGGAGACAAGAAAGAAGATAACCAGAAGAAAGATGAGGAAAACCCAGGGGATAAGGGATTTCAACAATCAAAGGGAACAGTAGCAGTCATCTTTGCTGGAATTCTGGGTTCTAGGAGCAAACATCAGGACAAGCTAGCTCTACGAACCATCATGGCGGCAGAACCAGCTACTCCTAGGTACCTCAATTGGTCGTAGTATCCAATCCAGTTTTCAAGAGAGGTTCAATGGACTAGCGTGGAAAACGCTGGCCACTACCCACTGGTTTTAGATCCAACAATCGCTGGTATGACCATCACAGAGGTGCTAATCGATGGGAGAGCCAGACTCAACATAATATTTTTAGAAACACTAAGGAAGATGGGACTATAATTCGCTGGGATGATTACTCCAACAAGCGTTCCTTTCTACGGGATAGTACCTGGCAAGGCAGCCATGCCACTTGGACAGATCACCTTACCAGTTACGTTTGGGACTCCCTCAAACTACCATACAGAGTTTATCAAATTTGAGGTTGCAGACTTCGAATCTTCATATCACGCTATCCTTAGAAGACCAGCATTAGCTAAGTTCATGGCTATACCACACTACCCATACCTCCTGCTCAAAATGCTAGGGCCAAGCGGGGTCCTTTCCCTCAGAGGCGACCTAAAGCGTGCCTTTGACTGCGATGTACAAGCAGTCCAGATCGTAGCTAAAGCACAAGCAGCCAGCAGAAGAGAAGAGATTGCAACTGTTGTAGCTGAAATCAACCCGAAAGAACTAGAGATCCCAGCCAGGAAGCCTAGCAGCCTCACACCTCCAAAAGAAGCCAACGTGAAGCAAATCGACCTAGGTACTGGTGATCCCTCAAAAACAGCGACCATCAGTGCCCACCTCTCGACAAAATAGGAACTCGCGCTCACCAACTTTCTTTGGGACAACAAAGATATCTTCGCTTGGAAGCCGACTGACATGCCAGGTGTCCCGTGAGAGTTGGTTGAGCATAGAATTGATGTTAACGAAGGCTCCAAGCCTGTGAAGCAACAACTACAATGATTCTCACCCGACAAAAAGGCGGCGATTAAAAAAGAGATTGCAATGTTGATGGCGGCAGGTTTCATAAGAGAAATCCTTCATATAGATTGGTTGGTCAACCTAGTGTTAGTACAGAAAAAGAACAAGGCCGAGTGGCGCATGTGCGTCAACTACACAGATCTCAACAAACATTGCCCGAAAGATCCGTTTGGACTACCACGCATCGATCAGATAGTTGATTCGACAGCAGGACCTGCCCTATTGTCTTTTCTTGATTGCTATTTAGGATATCATCAAATGGCATTAAAGTAAGAAGACTAGAGCAAGACATTTTTCATCGCTCTGTTCGGCGCCTACTGCTACAAAACCATGTCGTTGGACTCAAGAATGTTGGCGCTACTTGCCAGAGAGCTATCTAGACATGCCTTGGTGAGCAGATTAGTGAGAACACAGAAGCATATGTGGATGACATAGTAGTAAAGACAAAAAAACCTAGACACAATAATTGAAGACTTGAAACAAACTTTCGAGAATCTAAAGAAGTGGAAGTGGAAATTAAACCCAAACAAGTGTGTATTCAGAGTATCATCCGGACAACTACTTGGATTCTTGGTTAATCATTGTGGAATCGAGGCCAGTACCAAACAAATTCGAGCTATAACAGAGATGGGCCCTCCTCGATGTGTCAAAGATGTGCAAAAACTAACGGGTTGCATGGCAGCCCTCAATCGTTTCATATCACAACTCGGTGAAAAAGGGTTACCTTTCTTCAAGTTACTAAAGAAGATGGGGAAGTTCAAATGGACAGAGGAGGTCAAGGAGGCTTTCGAAAGCCTTAAGGCATACCTCACCTCCTCGCCTGTCCTCACACCACCAAAGAAGCACGAAGACATGATGCTATACATTGCAGCAACTTCTATGGTGGTTAGCATAGTGATTGTCATGGAGAGAGAGGAAGAAGGACGCATGTACAAAGTACATCGCCTAGTTTACTACATCAGTGAGGTACTATCAGATTCTAAAATCCGGTATGTGCATGTGCAAAACCTACTCTACGCTCTCCTGAGCACCTCCCGCAAGCTTCGCCACTACTTTGAAAGCCATAAGATTACTGTGGTAACAGATTTTCCACTCGGAGACATCCTACATAATAGAGACGCAATAGGGCGAAAGTGGGCAGTTGAACTCGGCGCTCTCAACGTCGATTTCACCCCACAAAAAGCGATCAAATCTCAAGCCCTAGCTGATTTTGTTGCCGAATGGATAGAAATCCAACGACCTATGCCAGACGCCATCATCGACCATTAGAAGGTGTACTTTGATGGATCACTCAAACTAGGCGGAGCCACCACAGATGTTCTCTTCATCTGTCCAGATGGAAAACAACTAAAAGATGTCCTTTAGATATTATGGCAAGCCACGATCAATGAAGCAGAATACGAAGCAGCTCCAAGTAGCTATCTCCCTTGGAATTAAGCGACCCCTCATCCACGGTGATTCAGTAGTAGTTGTCAATCAGTCAATAAGTATTGGGATTGCACCAAGGATAACATGGACACTTACTGTGCCAAAGTACACAAACTAGAGAAAAACATTCAAGGATTAGAAATTCTACATGTTCTACGTGACTCAAATGTCGCAGCAGACATCCTCACAAAGTTAGGAACGGACAGGGCGAAGGTCCCACCTGGTGTGTCCATAGAGGAGTTGTCTGCACCCTCTATCAAACAACCTGGTGAGATAACCCTTGAACTCCCAACACCAACAACCTAGATTTTGGTAATCACAACATCATGGACACAGGATTTCATTGACTACATCAAAGAAAACAAGTTACCGACAAATAAAGAAGAAGCTACTCAGATAATTCAAAGAATCAAGAACTATGTCCCCATGGGAGACAACCTATATAGAAGAGCCGCATCATCGGGAGTACTCCTCAAATGTGTCTCATCAGAAAAAAGCAAAGAGATCTTAGACAAATTCCACTCAGGTTGCTGTGGAAATCATGCCACTTCAAGAACGTTGGTCGGTAAAGCATTCCGCCTCAGATTGTACTAGCCAACTGCTTTGAAGGATGTAGAAGAACTCGTCAAAAATGTAAAGTTTGCCAAATGTTTCCAAGACAGGCTCACGTCCCAGCACACAATCTCATCTGCATCCCTCCCGCTTGGTTGTTGTCCTGTTAGGGGCTGGATCAAGTAGGACCTCTCAAGAAAGCCAAGGGTGGTTCAAGTACATCTTTGTGGTTATTGACAAGTTTACCAAGTGGATCGAGTACAAACCACTCTTGAAATACAATGCAGCCAAAGCAGTCGAGTTCATCTAGGACATCATGCACCGCTTTGCACATGCCCAATCGAGTCATGATAGATTTGGGTTCACCCTTCACAGCTATAGAATTCAAAAGTTGGGCATAGGATTACGGCATCAGCATAGATTACGCATCAGTAGCACACCCAGAGGCTAACGGGCAAGTAGAGAGAGCTAACAGACTCATACTAGCCGAATTAAAACCCAGGTTGTATGAAGAACTAGAGGACTATGGATCCAAGTGGATTGAAGAGTTGCCCAAAGTAGTATGGGGGCTACAAACTCAAGTAAGCAGAGCTACTGGATACTCACCTTTTTTCCTAGTCTACAGATCAGAAGTTGTATTACCTGTTGACCTGATCTGGACATCACCAAGAATTGAGCAATATAATGAAGGAGAAGCCGAACACACCCAAAGGCTAGAAATGGACAGCACAGAAGAAGTCAGGGTCAACGCCACCTTACAGTCAGCTCATTACCTCCAAAGTTTAAGACACAACTACAACAAAAGTTTTTGATGATCATCAAAAACGGAGTCAAGATTAGCACTATCTCCAAATGGACCGAAATGAGATTCCAGATGGCCCACGTCACCAAGGAGTTCCATCAAGTGCGTTCAAAATGATTTCTAAGCATGTGGTACATTTGGCGCAAACCGTGTACCTATCTTGCACCGACACTAACACTGTCTTCACACAGACTAAAATAAGATTCCACATGACCCAAGTCACCTAGGAGTTCCATCGGGTGCATTCAAAATGATTTTTGAGCCTGTGATACGTTCGGCGCAAATCATGCACCTGTCTTGCATCCATATGTGGATCATCAAAAACGGATGCCCAGGACACATATCTGCCTCGGTCTTCTAGACCAGTCTGCAATAAAACGGATGCCCAGGACACATCCGAACTTTGTTTTTGATGATCCACATATGGATGGAAAGATAATTTCATAAGCTAACCAATGGCTTTGGTTTGAGGCCCAAATTCCATTGGAGTCAATGGGAATCGTCGAAACAAGTTGACGTCCAGAATCTATCAGGACGCTGTGTCGTCGTCTTTTGGACCGTTTGGGCCATGTAACGTGCCGAGACTCCTTAGGGACGTAAGTGGGGGTCCTTGGACGCCCCTTAGGCTTTATAATCAGTAGTTTCCGCCTTTGTTAGGGTTTGGATTTTGCTTAGATTATTCTGTCCATTGACAGTCACCGTCTTTCAGTTTGCTAGCCCCCAACTTCGAGTGCTTAATCATTCATCTGCAATTGTCACTTCAATTGAGTTGCATTTTATCTTGTTCTTGCTTGTGTTCTTCGATTCGCAGTAGGGATTAGCCTTTGTGGTGAGGTCAACCGGATTGTGACACGGTTGATAACCAGAGGAGACGTGGTGCTAAGGTTGCAGGGTTCGGGTCTTTGTGATCTGAAGCCGGATCGGTGTGTCGCTTCCGACTAAATCGATAGTTATCTTGAACCTGATGGAAGACCGGGAATCACGTCCCCATCAATGCTCGTTTCATTCCATTTAGAGATAGTGCTAATCTTGACACAAGATAGTTGCACAGTTTATGCCAAATTGATGAGGACATCAACACCGATCATACATCCACGCCGTCCACGCCGACAACTACTGGTCCTATTACTCGTGCTCGTGCTCGAAAAGTTAATCATCAAGTGAGTTCCTTCTTGAGCTCTTGTCCATCCTGTTTAGATCTTGGAGACACGTGCACTCTTGTTTTGATTAGGAATCAAGGAGAAGACCGAAAGGGAAAAGGACTCGCGTAGGCTGGATTCGGACTGCAGCACACCTCCAACTTGCGACGGTCGCCACGGTTACATACGGAGTCGGATTGGGGTGATTCTAGACTTGTTGGAAAGCTAATAAAGTCTACTTTCATATGGATCTGACATCGTACTCATACCTGCTCAGAAGCGGCGTCAACAGTCCAAAAATCACCGAAAGGTTTATTCTGTCTAGGGTGCTGCGCCACCTTAAGTTAGCCCAATGGGCTTGTATCGTTTAGAGTCCAGTAGGGACGCATCCTAGGGTTGGAGCATGACCCAAACTCTCTTGTGGTCGTCCTCCACACGTTATATACCCCTTAGCCGCCACCAGGAACACTCGGGTTTTGTTTAGATCAAGTTTAGCCATCGCTACTTGCTTGTAGGCGTGCGTGCTGATCCAGTCACCCGTCTCCTTGTCTTCAGAACCCCACTCATAATAAGATTCAGTGTGAAACCTTCAATTTTATCTTGCAATTTCAGTGCTTGTTTCCTCGTTCTTGCTAGTTCTTCGATTGCTTGCAGGACGGGAGCCCTACGGGCTGGTTGTCATACTCCACAAGATCATGACAGCCTTGGGAAGTGGTGTATCGATCGCTAAGGCGCAGTCTTGGAAGGCTGTAGTCAGGCTGTGAACGTCATCTCCATCCACCAATCGAGTTATCTCATGCTTCTCATCGAAAGATCGACCACAAACCCTTGCGGGTTCATATCAGTTGGTAATCAGAGCAAGGTTTATCGGTGAGAGACTTCCAATCCTTCACTGTTTTATTTTTCCTATAGTCCAGAAAAGCCAAAAAAATAGTAGATTAGTGTCACGGAACCGCCTAAATTATAAGAACAAAAGTACAAAAACAATCGCCGGAGCAATTAAATTCCCGTACTTAAGCTCCTATAACTCCGGTAGTCCAAAAAAAATCACAAGGGATTTCAAACCAACCAACATACAAGTCAGGATCGTAGTGGTCCAACATAACAGGTCATATGTTACATCCATTTCATAAGTAATTCAACATATATTGGAGTTCGGTAGAGTTATTACAACTCAAGTTCAAAAGTAGCGGAAGCAAAGTAGTTTGAAAACTAATATCACCTTAATTCAAATACATGCTAGTAGCAAGGTCAATTTCCCATAAAAGCATGAGAGATAAGATAGCTCAGAAGGATCATGCCCATGATCACACTCGGCCACTACAGCCGGAGTCTTCCAATTCTTGCAGTAGCTATGTTATATCACAACCTGCAACAAGTGGGAATAAACTCTGAGTACGAGAAGGTACTCAGCTAGACTTACCCGTCATAAACCAGAAATAATGACACCAAGGAGTATGCAAGGCTTTCTTTCAGTGGGCTAGCTTGACTCATTTGCGAAAAGCATAAGTTATCATGAATAAACTAATTTAAGTCCTTTTTGCATCATATTTATTATAACCTATTCAATCTAGGTAAGCACCTATGCTAAAGCAATCACTTGATTAACCATTAACATCAAAGGTTACCATTTCAGGTTTAGCATTTCCAACATCATCCACATAACCATCCATGTTCCATAATCATTACTACGATGCAGTAGCTCGAGTCAAGTGCTCACTAACCGGGAGCGACGGCGATTCGAATCGAATTCTTATCCAGCTGGAGATTTATTCCTCACACAAACCTCACTCACCCGCTAAAGTGAGGTGTTGGTCACCGAGTCAACCATTCAGTTAAAGTCGCGAGCTTGCCAGGAACCACTTGTACCCGGGGACCGTCCAACTGCTCTTTGGCCTTATCATCGCACCCCCGTTTCCTGCCACTACTGCTTTGGTACAGTGCGTTGTGGGCAATCCACTCGGCCCGAATAATCTCCTAGCTTCACGGTCGAAAGGTACCTTATTCGGCCAGCTAAATGTGAGGCATGCGTTCAACATGACCCGAGGGACAACAACGGACGATCCTTAATCGACACAGGCGGAAACTACAAGCACCCCAGAACCCTGTCTGGTTGCCCAATACTTATTCTGCCCGGTCTCCAGTTATCCATCAACACTTGGTTATTTCCAGGATATCATCCATTCCTTAGCTAAAATATTCTAGTAACCACCTATAATTTCAGGTGACAGGAAATCACTGATCACTACCGGTCTAAGCAGGGCTAAGCAATATTTTCGATCCTGAACTAAAATAGGATTTCAGGCATATTTACGGGACAAGGAAAGGATATATATGCATCAAGTGTTTTCAATCAACTCCTATAACTTAATGCAACAATACATATATAACATATATATATACTCAATTGCTTTTGTAAAGTAGGAGGCTTAGAATGCTTCGGGGCTTGCCTGGGATCCGACTCAAGTCAGTAGTTGTCAGATGACACTCACTGAGTACTTCCATCTTCGGGATAGTTCCACCAAACACCGTCTTCGGGTTTGGCTTCAACAACTCATCCTTCACGTGGTGCATCTAGCGAACCTAAATGAGATGCAAGATGCATGCGTATGAATATGATGAATGGTAACACAAGATGCATCACATAATCAATTAAAGAGGGCAAGCACATTAAGCATAACACAAGTTTAACAAGATCACAAGTATCTTAACTTGACTATCATCAAGGGTATAAGCCACACTTAGCAACACATGTAGTAAACAACCATAACTAGCATCTGACAATTTCTGGACTGTAAACAACATCTACATGTTTGGATCATAACTGGAGTTATACAAATCCAATAGCCATGCAACAAGACATTCTAGAAAGCTTATGAAATTGTCTATAATTCATCTTTAATCATCTTAGCATGATTCTCAAGTTAACCAAGTCAAACATGCATAATTACAGAATCTGGTCCAGAGATTCCAGAGAACAACTATTTCTGGAACCCAACTTGAAACAGTCATTACTCACAAACTATAAGGCCAAATGCCACCAAAATTTAACACAAGCTAGATTAATGAGTTATTTACAACTTTGTTATAAGCATGTTTCTCATCAAACATCATTTTCATGATGCAATTACCAAAGTCCCAGAAACTGTCCAGGAAAGCATCAATTGCAAGAATAAATATTAACTTATATTCCAAACATACAGTTGGCCACAACCAATGTAACCATCATAAAGGTCATGTTAAATGATCACCAAAAAGCATAGTGCTCATCATTAAATAATTTCTTTTAATGCATTTCTTAATTTATTTAAATAGCAAGGTGAAATAATAAACATATACCAACATAGTCTACTGTACAAATTTCAAGTCATTTGGACATGTATATCAACATCTATGAAAAAGACAAATTGCTATTGCAAGAATTCATGTGAGAGAAAGATACACTAATAAATCACTTATATGGCAACCAAAATTCATGAAATAATTACCACACATTAAAAATCATATGAGTAGCATGCCACAAAACTTTCACTTCATTTGGAGCCCTAAATCTACAGTTATGAAAATGACAAATTCAACAAGCATTAAAACCTAACTGCACAAACATATTTTTACAGAGAAAACTTTAAACTAAAACATGACATATTATAGATCTACTGCATAGAGAATTTCACAAGGATTCCAAAAAGTCTTCATTTACTATTTTACGAATTTTCTACGATTTACTATGAATTTCCAAATTTCCTGCAAAATTATTACAAACTAGTCCTCATGGCACTATTCACCTGAGTCACTGACTTCGCAGTTACACCCCTCCCTTTAGTCGAATTGCTGCGCGAGGTCCCTGGTCGGAAAAACAAAGCAGAGGAGGCGGCAGAGCTCTCGGATTTGGCCGGAGAAGGTCACGTCGGTGTCGATGGAGTGGTGGGGGAGCACAAGGGGGCCCGCGCGCACCCATTAGTGGCCGCAGCTAGCCCGGCGAAGGCCCGTCGTGGCCTGGCCACGTGCGCCGGCGGCATAGGATGACAGCGACCTGTGGCAGCGGCACTCCGGTGATGCTCGGAGCTGGAGAAGAAGCGCGGGAGAGGCGGTGCGAGTTGGGGAAGACGATGCCACGCTCAGCTGGTACGGAGGAAGCGTGGAGGTATGGGAACGGTGGTGGTGGCTGCAGAGCTCGGTTTGCCGGCAATGGCGGGCGGACGCGGCTACGACGGTGAAGGCCGCGACCCCAGTGGCGAGCTGCAGCATAAGCACATGGGGTCGCAACAGCAGTGATGAAGCAGTGGCGGTGCAGCAGTAGCACAGCAGTAGCAGTGGCGTCGCAACAGCGGCAGCTCGAGCTTCGGCTCTGCCATGGGGACGTTCGCGGCGACGAACGGCGGTGCGAGCGGAGGGGAGCGAGGGCAGCGCTGGGGCGAGTGAATGGGAGAGGACAGGAGCTTGGGTGCGGCTTTGGAGGAGCAGGGGCGCGGGGCACGCGGCAGCGGCCAGCAGAGGGAGCGGGACGCACGGCAGCCATGGCGGGGGCGCGGCCGGCGCATGGAAACCGCGTGGCATTCCATCGAGCACGTGGCGTGCGGTGAAACGAGCAAGATGGGGCGCTGATTCGGGCTTGCTCTGGGCCGAATTTGGACTTGGGCCCAAAACCAAAGTTGTAGCCCATGAGTTGCTCTACAATTTTCGTTAAGGGGCCAAGGTCATTAGGCCAACGGATTAAAAGATAAAATGATGCCAAGATGACAATGCCAACGTGTTGATGGAGGTCACGGAAACTCGCATTCAGAGGTCAAAACCTGATCAAACTTAATCCAACTTTTTGCATGTTCTTCTCCAAGATGTAAGCTCCAACTTTTATTTTTGGCTCAACTCAAGTTGCTTAACGAAAACACGAGAACGCGACATGCCAACGTCGACGACGATGAATTCTAGACTTAGAAAAATTCTAAGTCTGAAAACAGCCGTTGATTCAATCTTCAAGCCTCTGTTTGACTTATTTCCAAGTTGATCTAACTCTTGGTCTAAAAACAAAGTTTCTTCTACATAAAGTGAACTACAACTCTCATTTAAGGTTCAACCTCAAAACTGATATAGAAACTGCTGTTATACTTTGACCAAAGTAGGATCACAATAAAGCTTAAATTATCCTTTTTGATCAATTGGAGCATTTTTGGGGCATTTGCTCAACACGAACCTTTTACGACTTTTGTTGTAGAGTCCATCTAGAGTCATTTGCGTAAGGTTGCAAGGTTTGGTTGATGACCTATATTTCCATCCACTTAATAATGCAATTCTAGCACTTAATAAAGTCATTCCAACAAGCATATAACTTATCATTTCATGTGACTTTTTGATTCCAAACGTCATGAAACTTTTCCAGTGACCAATATAAATAGGTACTAAGGTGAGACACATGAAGATATTACAATAACACCACCCAAGCATATATATTGAAAACTGCATATATGCAAAGCAAGGTGCAACATCCAAGTTTAGATTGGGGCTCGCTTCCATAGGTTTGACCTTGACATCTTCATCACCACTTAAACTACCATGTTTGAGCTCAATCCCACTGCTTAACTGGTGGCAAACACCTCGGGTGTTACAGCCCTCCCCCCTTAAAAGAATCATGTCCTGAGATTCGGTGCAAAGAACTTTCTAAGGGAAGAGAAGCATGTTATCCAATTCCAACATCTACAAGCGCATCAGGCTACTAAGCTTCAAGCATCAGAGAGGCTGATTTGGAAGACAACTTTCTGATACTCGCTCTAAGTAGAAACTTTGGTCTGGATAATTTCCTTCACTGACTTCCATGAAGCATTGTCGCTTTGGGAGGAATCCAATACAATACGGTACTTTGTTCACGGTGCACGGAGAGTACTGCAAGCATGGACTAATTTACTCACTTAGACACCAACTGATGGAAAACTACATATTGTTCCACGTGTGCAGTTCTCTTTCTCTGATGCCAACACTGTATTATCTGAGTCTGCTGAGGGAACAGTGAGTGTGATAGCTGACTCTGTCGGTTCTAGATTTCTACCAACTGTTACCTAAGAAGATTCTCTTATACAAAGGCAACAGTTATCTAGGTTGAACTAGATGCAATCTCTTGGGTAAAAACACATATAAAGTACCGGAGGCACGTCAGCACTAGAGAACCATTACCGCAAAAGGATGTTAGTTAGGTCTCAAAGACAACAAAAGTTGCAAGTATCCACCAAAATAGCTCTGTTCTGAAATGGCAGTAAACCAAGCTGACAAGACATCTCTCAAATCCTAGGTTTTACTCAAGCAATACTCATATCAACTTAAGACATTGAAGGGTCCTAAGCAAGGAATGAGGTTACCAAGTTTGGGTCAATCCAACTTCGTTTGAGTCACTAACCGTTGGCTTGAAGATAATCGGGGTAGTGCCACAAAATTCTAAACAGACTTCGTATTCTTCTTTTTCTTTCGCTTCACATGTTGAGGTGCGTGTGTTTTGCACTCTCTACTCTTTCTCATCGTAGCAGAAGCCTTTTCTCTAGCTGAGGATGGATGCGATAGTCTTCCTAACATGTTTCTCAGGGAACAATTTCCACCGTTGATCTAGACACCAATCTTGACGATGCACAAGCATTGGACTTGTGGGCTATTTTCACATAGCACAAAGCATTATTTCACATGGAGGGCATCCCTACGTAGATAAGGAACCATTTCTGAATATTTTCTGGCCTTTCCTCCAATAGAACCTTGAACCAAAACTGTTCGTGGTACTTAAGGGCACAATGATGCAGATCGAAACTAGGGACATGCTTTCTCTAGTGCTTCACTTGGCTAATACAACATCTTGCACTATATACGTGATTGTCCAAGATGGAATTGACTTGCTAGCGCATTTGGAGAAGATGCAACACCTGCATTGCTGACCGGCTTCATGGCCTCTTTGCTTACTATTATTCATTGAGACATAACCATCATGTCTATCAAAGAATTGTTATGTGACTGGAGATTAACCTTCTTACTGGTAATTAACTAGTTGTCTCTCAATTCTCAAAGTTCCAACCTTTACTCTTGACCACCACAATAATTACAGTCGAAGCACAAACAAGTGGTCGACATTGAAGTCTATAGATAAGGAGTCACACCAGAGAGAGTTGATTTCATCTATATGACTGTCATCCACACAAGGATCAAGACATTGATAGTTAGGTCATATGCACCATGTGACGATTGGTTCTTTCCCAATGGATAACTTGTCCAATCATTTAGTGTTAGGTGCCCATTCGATTCAACAGGGATGGCATACATTGCTCAATCGATGACCGACGTCGTACAAGGACACATAGGGAGAGTCACTTGTCTACCACCTCTTGCAGTCTGTTAATGCTTATGCCGGTGACTGTTCTTCAAAGGTCATCTTCTTAGCAACTTCAAGGGATATCTACTACATAAGGTCTAAGATATGAATATTTAGATAAGATATAGGGAGATAACCAAGGAAAACGGTCACGAGAAATAACACATCGGTTGTTGTTTCATAATGGATCATGAATAGCAACTTTGATACCAGCGCGTGCCGAGCAGCACAACCTTGTGTGCGCGCCCACAGGAGGCTCTTGGTTTCGTCGCGGCACCATAAAATGCTAATCGTAACACCATTATTAAACGCACAAACAAAGTGAAATTTCAAGTGTCACTGATTAGGTGGTAAGAACAAGCACCAGACAAGGGAGGAGTAGCAAGCAAGGGTAGTTACAAGGTTTAGAGTCAACACGGAGGCGATTCGAAGATTAAAACATAGCGCAAGAGAACATAGCGTAATTGCCGAAGACAACTGAGCAAGGGTTCTCGGTCACGTTGGACAACAACATGAGATCAAGATTAATAACGTTGAGAGACGTTAGAAGTTGAGATGGACTTTAGCAGACTTCTAGAACAAAATGATACACCGATCAGAGATTGGGTTGATAAGATAACCACCTGATTTCGCAAGCAAAGATTTCTAGATTAGACAACGAGAGATTAGCGTTGCTCGGATCATCTGTAGGAGAGACAATCGGGAGGTCCAACATGGAATTTGGCATGGTCTCCAAAACTTGGCAAGCAACAACTATGGTTAAGATCGACGTTCGTTAGGACTTAACTTGGTTGGTCAATCGTCAAGGGCATTCTCTAAATGGTAGCGGATGTCCAAGGCCTAAGCAAACATATAGGGGACTACGCTAGGGCCTATGGTTCAAACAAGGCATGGATACACAAACATTCAAGGGTTAGCAACCACGTCTACAGGCTCTGGCTCCTACGAGAAAATCTAATTAGAGACGACAACCACATTATTCTAGTAACTCCAAACATTCTTACTTTAGACTAATCAATAGTTTAGTTTATTCGTAGGAATCATAATTACTTGAGTAAGCATTTGCAAGAGCTTGCAGGAGCAACACATCCACTACTTGACTAGTTTAGAGAACATCTATAAATTCAAACATATAACCCTAATTATTTCTATCAAGGCTAAGCACACACTAATTCAAGCACTTTCTATTCAAGTAACATGGAACAAAGCATTCTTGACTAACTCCATACAAGGAGGATAGTGTAGCACATCAATCACAAGTTACTTTTTTATTAGAACAAAGGTGGGAGGAGCATAGTTATATGCACAAAGCAACAATCATGATGATGCATGCTTCGTCCTATTCGTCCTCACAAGATTGCCAGCCTAAGGTGACAATCACGTTCTATGTTGGTGGCATAACACGCATTCTCTCGATATAGAGCTAGTCATCAGCTACATTCAACTTACGCATTCGTGGTTAGCGTACCTGCAGAAAATTTCATTGCAGCCCAACAATTCCCAATATAGCACACAATGAAAGCAGTAAACTAAATACTCTCCATACATACATCCCCTGATGCATATACTTCGGTATCATAGCTACCCAACAAATGTACCCACAATTAAGTACTTTCATAAATACATGGTTAAACATGTAATTATGCCAGTAACCATAGCTAACTCTTCCCTAGACCGATGGTTGAATGGTCATGCTCTCCTAGCTCACACTTACCTTGGCGTAGGTGCGACGTTGCAAGAATGTAACTCTAGTGACATATATGGCTATTTCATATATGAAGGTCAAGTTATCACTCATACATACCTTGGCTGGGTGTAGATGCATAAATGAAAACCCCCAAGTTAGTACTTAATTAAGCCACCTAAGGGTCCTTAATTGGGCATAAAGGAAATGACCACTAGCATACTTAGATTTAAAATTCAAATTTAAACAAACCTATATATGCAATAGCTATAAGTTGTCAAAAACTGATTTTTGCAAACAAAACCTTTGTTTTTCAATACACATATGACATGTTTAGTGTTGAACCTTGCTCCGATACCAGCTGTCACGGAACCGCCCAAATTATAAGAACAAAAGTACAAAAACAATCACCGGAGCAATTAAATTCCCGTACTTAAGCTCCTATAACTTCGGTAGTCCAAAAAAAATCACAAGGGATTTCAAACCAACCAACATACAAGCCAGGATCATAGTGGTCCAACATAACAGGTCATATGTTACATCCATTTCATAAGTAATTCAACATATATCGGAGTTCGGTAGAGTTATTACAACTCAAGTTCAAAAGTAGCGGAAGCAAAGTAGTTTGAAAACTAATATCACCTTAATTCAAATACATGCCAGTAGCAAGGTCAATTTCCCATAAAAGCATGAGAGATAAGATAGCTCAGAAGGATCATGCCCATGATCACACTCCGCCACTACAGCCGGAGTCTTCCAATTCTTGCAGTAGCTATGTTATATCACAACCTACAACAAGTGGTAATAAACTCTGAGTACGAGAAGGTACTCAGCTAGACTTACCCGTCATAAACTAGAAATAATGACACCAAGGAGTATGCAAGGCTTTCTTTCAGTGGGCTAGCTTGACTCATTTGCGAAAAGCATAAGTTATCATGAATAAACTAATTTAAGTCCTTTTTGCATCATATTTATTATAACCTATTCAATCTAGGTAAGCACCTATGCTAAAGCAATCACTTGATTAACCATTAACATCAAAGGTTACCATTTCAGGTTTAGCATTTCCAACATCATCCACATAACCATCCATGTTCCATAATCATTACTACGATGCAGTAGCTCGAGTCAAGTGCTCACTAACCGGGAGCGATGGCGATTCGAATCAAATTCTTATCCAGCTGGAGATTTATTCCTCACACAAACCTCACTCACCCGCTAAAGTGAGGTGTTGGTCACCGAGTCAACCATTCAGGTAAAGTCGCGAGCTTGCCAGGAACCACTTGTACCCGGGGGCCGTCCGACTGCTCTTTGGCCTTATCATCGCGCCCCCGTTTCCTGCCACTACTGCTTTGGTACAGTGCATTGCGGGCAATCCACTTGGCCTGAATAATCTCCCAGCTTCATGGTCGAAAGGTACCTTATTCGGCCAGCTAAATGTGAGGCATGCATTCAACATGACCCGAGGGACAACAACGGACGGTCCTTAATCGACATAGGCGGAAACTACAAGCACCCCAGAACCCTGTCTGGTTGCCCAATACTTATTCCGCTCGGTCTCCAGTTATCCATCAACACTTGGTTATTTCCAGGATATCATCCATTCCTTAGCTAAAATATTCTAGTAACCACCTATAATTTCAGGTGACAGGAAATCACTGATCACTACCGGTCTAAGCAGGGCTAAGTAATATTTTCGATCCTGAACTAAAATAGGATTTCAGGCATATTTACGGGACAAGGAAAGGATATATATGCAGCAAGTGTTTTCAATCAACTCCTATAACTTAATGCAACAATACATATATAACATATATATATACTCAATTGCTTTTGTAAAGTAGAAGGCTTAGAATGCTCCGGGGCTTGCCTGGGATCCGACTCAAGTCAGTAGTTGTCAGATGACACTCGCTGAGTACTTCCATCTTCGGGATAGTTCCACCAAACACCGTCTTCGGGTTTGGCTTCAACAACTCATCCTTCACGTGGTGCATCTAGCGAACCTAAATGAGATGCAAGATGCATGCATATGAATATGATGAATGGTAACACAAGATGCATCACATAATCAATTAAAGAGGGCAAGCACATTAAGCATAACACAAGTTTAACAAGATCACAAGTATCTTAACTTGACTATCATCAAGGGTATAAGCCACACTTAGCAACACATGGAGTAAACAACCATAACTAGCATCTGACAATTTCTGGACTGCAAACAACATCTACATGTTTGGATCATAACTGGAGTTATACAAATCCAATAGCCATGCAACAAGATATTCTAGAAAGCTTATGAAATTGTCTATAATTCATATTTAATCATCTTAGCATGATTCTCAAGTTAACCAAGTCAAACATGCATAATTACAGAATCTGGTCCAGAGATTCCAGAGAACAACTATTTCTGGAACCTAACTTGAAACAGTCATTACTCACAAACTATAAGGCCAAATGCCACCAAAATTTAACACAAGCTAGATTAATGAGTTATTTACAACTTTGTTATAAGCATGTTTCTCATCAAACATCATTTTCATGATGCAATTACCAAAGTCCCAGAAACTGTCCAGGAAAGCATCAATTGCAAGAATAAATATTAACTTATATTCCAAACATACAGTTGGCCACAACTAATGTAACCATCATAAAGGGCATGTTAAATGATCACCAAAAAGCATAGTGCTCATCATTAAATAATTTCTTTTAATGCATTTCTTAATTTATTTAAATAGCAAGGTGAAATAATAAACATATACCAAAAGTCCATAATAAAATCTATAAAAATTACAGTAGCTCTTACATACACCCAATAGTCTACTGTACGAATTTTAAGTCATTTGGACATGTATATCAACATCTATGAAAAAGACAAATTGCTATTGCAAGAATTCATGTGAGAGAAAGATACACTAATAAATCACTCATATGGCAACCAAAAATCATGAAATAATTACCACACATTAAAAATCATATGAGTAGCATGCCACAAAAAATTCACTTCATTTGGAGCCCTAAATCTACAGTTATGAAAATGACAAATTCAACTAGCATTAAAACCTAACTGCACAAACATATTTTTACAGAGAAAACTTTAAACTAAAACATGACATATTATAGATCTACTGCATAGAGAATTTCACAAGGATTCCAAAAAGTCTTCATTTACTATTTTACGAATTTTCTACGATTTACTATGAATTTCCAAAGTTCCTGCAAAATTATTACAAACCAGTCCTCGCAGCACTATTCACCTAAGTCACTGACTTCGCAGTTACACCCCTCCCTTTAGTCGAATTGCTGCGCGAGGTCCCTGGTCGGAAAAACAGAGCAGAGGAGGCGGCAGAGCTCTCGAATTTGGCCGGAGAAGGTCACGTCGGCGTCGATGGAGTGGTGGGGGAGCACAAGGGGGCCCGCGCGCACCCATTGGTGGCCGCAGCTAGCCCGGCGAAGGCCCGTCGTGGCCTGGCCACGTGCGCCGGCGGCATGGGACGACGGCGACCTGTGGCAGCGGCACTCCAGCGATGCTCGGAGCTGGAGAAGAAGCGCGGGAGAGGCGGTGCGAGTTGGGGAAGACGATGCCGCGCTCAGCTGGTACGGAGGAAGTGCGGAGGTATGGGAACGGCGGTGGTGGCTGCAGAGCTCGGTTTGCCGGCAATGGCGGGCGGACGCGGCTACGACAGTGAAGGCCGTGACCCCGGTGGTGAGCTACAGCATAACAGCAGCGGCAGTGATGAAATAGCGGCGGTGCAGCAGCAGCACAGTAGCAGCAGTGGCGTCGCAACAGCGGCGGCTCGAGCTTCAGCTCTGCCATGGGGACGTTCGCGGCGACGAACGGCGGTGCGAGCGGAGGGGAGCGAGGGCAGCGCTAGGGCGAGTGAATGGGAGAGGAGAGGAGCTCAGTGATGAGGACATCCTCCACTATTACCCGCTGGCAAAGACGCAACAAAAAAGGCCAAGTGGCCTAGTTGTAGTCGGGCGGCGACCGTGTGAGCCTATGAATAATCCCACCTTGCTTAGCTTGGGAGGAGGAAGCCACCTTAAAAGAGAGAGCCACCCTTCCCCTATCGGACTAGTCTTTTAGGGACAATGGACCTTTCTCCGAGTGGGTGTGCATAAGAACTGTTGGGGTCCGGGCAACCTTAATTTATTGGGCCTCGGCCAACCTCACCTGGGCCGGATGTATCATTTGGTATCAGAGCAAGGTTGATCAGTGAGAGACTTCTAGTTCTTTGCTATTTTTGGACTCTTTCTGTCCTTTGGAACCAAAGTGACGTGGTGGTCTAGCGGAGGACGTTAGGAATACTTGGATTTGGTCCCCAATCAACTTCATTAACCTTTCATGTTTCCCATATGCAATCAAACCATCCCTTGATCCATGTAAGTAATTCTGAAAAAGAGAATGAACACACATCATGGTGCAACATCAATTCATCAAATGCATCAATGATAAGCCTCATATAGAATGGTTGCACCTTTGGTATAGAAGTGGTTGGCATGGTCATATTTGAGCCAATGATGTCCTCATCACCTAGGTGATGTGGGTCATGTGGAAGCACGATTCAGTCCGTTTGGAGGTAGTGCTAACCTTGGTGCAAGATGGGTGCACGCTTTGCACCGAGCGTACCATAGGCTCAGAAATAGTTTTGGATGCACCCAATATAACTCCTAGGTGACTTGGGTCATGCGAAATCTCGTTTCGGTCCATTTGGAGACAGTGTTAGTGTCGATGCAAGATAGGTGCACAGTTTGCGCCAAACGTACCACAGGCTCAGAAATCGTTTTTGACACACCCAATGATACTGCATGGTGACGAGGCTCAAGTGGAAGCTTGATTCATTCCATTTGGAGATAGTGCTAACCTTGACGCAAGATAGGTGCACGGTTTGCGCTGAACGTACAATAGGCTCCGAAATCGTTTTGGACACACCCGATGGAACTCCTTGGTGACGTGGGTCATTTGGAATCTTGTTTCGGTCCATTTGGATACAGTGTGAAGGTCAGTGCAAGATTGGTTTGCGACAAACGTACCATAAGCTCATAAATCGTTTTGGACGCAATCGATGGTACACCTAGCTGATGAGGTTCAAGTAGATGCTCGTTTCATTCTGTTTGGAGATATAGATAATCTTTACACAAGATAGGTGCAGGGTTTGCGCCAAATGTACCATAGTTTCAGAAATCATTTTGGATGCACCCAATGATTCAGTCCATTTGTAGATAGTGCTAATCCTAACACAAGACAGGTGCATGTTTTGCGCATAACGTACCACTGGCTCAGAAATCATTTTGGACACACCTGATGTAACTCCTAGGCGACTTGGGTCTTATGGAATCTCGTTTCAGTCCATTTGGAGATAGTGCTAACCTTGACGTAAGATAGGTGCACGGTTTGCACCGAACGTAGCATAGGCTCAGAAATTATTTTGGACGCACCCGATGGTACTCCTAGGTGACATGGCTCAAGTGGAAGCTCAATTCAGTCTGTTTGGAGATAGTGCAAATCTTCACGCAAGATAGGTGCACGCTTTGCACCAAACGTACCACAGTCTCAGAAATCATTTTAGATGCAGCCGATGTAAACTACTAGCAGACTTGGGTCCTGTGGAATCTCATTTCGGTCCATTTGGAGAGAGAGTGTTTGTGTCAGTTTAAGATAGGTGCATGGTTTATGTCAAACGTACCATAAGCTCATGAATTATTTTGGACACACCCGATGGTACTCCTAGGTGACGTGGCTCAAATGGAAGCTTGATTCTGTCCGTTTGGAGATAGTGCTAATCTTGATGCAAGATAGGTGCACGCTTTGTGCAGAACGTACCACAGGCTCAAAAATCATTTTGGATGCACCCAATGGAACTGCTTCGTGATGTGGGCCATGTAGAATCTCGTTTTGGTTCATTTAGAGACAATGTTAGTATCGGTGCAAGATAATGGCATGGTTTGTACCAAACGTACCATAGGCTCAGAAATCATTTTGGACGCACCCGATGGTACTCCTAGGGGAAGAGGCTCAAGTGGATGATCATTTTATTCCGTTTGGAGACAGTGCTAATCTTGACACAAGATAGGTTCATGATTTGCGCCGAACATAACACAAGCTCAAAAATCAATTTGGACGCACCCGATGGGACTCCTAGGTGACGTGGGTCTTGTGGAACCTCATTTTGGTCCGTTTGGAGACAGTGTTAGTGTCGGTGCAAGATAGCTGCACGGTTTGTGTCAAACATACCATTGGCTTAGAAATCGTTATGGACGCACCTAATGATACTCCTAGGTGATGTGGGTCATGTGGAAGCACGATTCAGTCCGTTTGGAGGTAGTGCTAATCTTGGCGCAAGATGGGTGCACGCTTTGCACCGAGCGTACCATAGGCTCAGAAATCGTTTTGGATGCACCCAATGTAACTCCTAGGTGACTTGGGTCATGCGAAATCTCATTTCGGTCCATTTGGAGACAGTGTTAGTGTCGATGCAAGATAGGTGCATGGTTTGCGCCAAACGTACCATTGGCTCAGAAATCATTTTTGACACACCCAATGATACTGCATGGTGATGAGGCTCAACTGGAAGCTTGATTCAGTCCATTTGGAGATAGTGCTAACCTTGACACAAGATAGGTGCATGGTTTGCGCCGAACGTACCATAGGCTCTGAAATCATTTTGGACGCACCCGATGGAACTCCTTGGTTACGTGGGTCATTTGGAATCTTGTTTTGGTCCATTTGGATACAGTGTTAAGGTCAGTGCAAGATTGGTTTATGCCAAACGTACCACAGGCTCATAAATCGTTTTGGACACAGCCAATGGTACACCTAGCTGACGAGGTTCAAGTGGATGCTCGTTTCATTCTGTTTGGAGATACAGATAATCTTTACGCAAGATAGGTGCACGGTTTGCACCGAATGTACCATAGGCTCAGAAATCATTTTGGATGCACCTAATGATTCAGTCCATTTGTAGATAGTGCTAATCCTGACGCAAGACAGGTGCATGATTTGCACCAAACGTACCACTGGCTCAGAAAATCATTTTGGACACACCTGATGTAACTCCTAGGCGACTTGGGTCTTATGGAATCTCGTTTCAGTCCGTTTGGAGATAGTGCTAACCTTGACGTAAGATAGGTGCATGGTTTGCACCGAACGTAGCATAGGCTCAGAAATTATTTTGGATGCACCCGATGGTACTCCTAGGTGACATGGCTCAAGTGGAAGCTCAATTCAGTCTGTTTGGAGATAGTGCAAATCTTCACGCAAGATAGGTGCACGCTTTGCACCAAACGTACCACAGTCTCAGAAATCGTTTTAGATGCAGCCGATGTAAACTACTAGCAGACTTGGGTCCTGTGGAATCTCCTTTCAGTCCATTTGGAGAGAGTGTTTGTGTCAGTTTAAGATAGGTGCATGGTTTGCGTCAAACGTACCATAAGCTCATAAATTATTTTGGACACACCCGATGGTACTCCTAGGTGACGTGGCTCAAGTGGAAGCTTGATTCTGTCTGTTTGGAGATAGTGCTAATCTTGATGCAAGATAGGTGCACGCTTTGTGCAGAACGTACCACAGGCTCAAAAATCATTTTGGACGCACTCAATGGAACTGCTTCGTGATGTGGGCCATGTAGAATCTCGTTTTGGTTCATTTAGAGATAATGTTAGTATCGGTGCAAGATAATGACATGGTTTGTGCCAAACGTACCATAGGCTCAGAAATCATTTTGGGCGCACCTGATGGTACTCCTAGGGGACGAGGCTCAAGTGGATGATCATTTTATTCCGTTTGGAGACAGTGCTAATCTTGACACAAGATAGGTTCATGATTTGCGCCGAACATAACACAGGCTCAAAAATCAATTTGGACGCACCCGATGGGACTCCTAGGTGACGTGGGTCGTGTGGAACCTCATTTTGGTCCGTTTGGAGACAGTGTTAGTGTCGGTGCAAGATAGCTGCACGGTTTGTGTCAAACGTACCATTGGCTTAGAAATCATTATGGACGCACCTAATGATACTCCTAGGTGATGTGGGTCATGTGGAAGCACGATTCAGTCCATTTGGAGGTAGTGCTAATCTTGGCGCAAGATGGGTGCACGCTTTGCACCGAGCGTACCATAGGCTCAGAAATTGTTTTGGATGCACCCAATGTAACTCCTAGGTGACTTGGGTCATGCGAAATCTCATTTCGGTCCATTTGGAGACAGTGTTAGTGTCGATGCAAGATAGGTGCATGGTTTGCGCCAAACGTACCATTGGCTCAGAAATCATTTTTGACACACCCAATGATACTGCATGGTGATGAGGCTCAACTGGAAGCTTGATTCAGTCCATTTGGAGATAGTGCTAACCTTGACACAAGATAGGTGCATGGTTTGCGCCGAACGTACCATAGGCTCTAAAATCGTTTTGGACGCACCCGATGGAACTCCTTGGTTACGTGGGTCATTTGGAATCTTGTTTTGGTCCATTTGGATACAGTGTTAAGGTCAGTGCAAGATTGGTTTGTGCCAAACATACCATAGGCTCATAAATCATTTTGGACGCAGCCGATGGTACACCTAGCTGACGAGGTTCAAGTGGATGCTTGTTTCATTCTGTTTGGAGATACAGATAATCTTTACGCAAGATAGGTGCACGGTTTGCACCGAATGTACCATAGGCTCAGAAATCATTTTGGATGCACCCAATGATTCAGTCCATTTGTAGATAGTGCTAATCCTGACGCAAGACAGGTGCATGATTTGCACCTAACATACCACTGGCTCAGAAATCATTTTGGACACACCTGATGTAACTCCTAGGCGACTTGGGTCTTGTGGAATCTCGTTTCAGTCCGTTTGGAGATAGTGCTAACCTTGATGTAAGATAGGTGCACGGTTTGCACCGAACGTACCATAGGCTCATAAATAATTTTAGACACACCTGACGGTACTCCTAGGTGACATGGCTCAAGTGGAAGCTCAATTCAGTCTGTTTAGAGATAGTGCAAATCTTCATGCAAGATAGGTGCACGCTTTGTGCAGAACGTACCACAGGCTCAAAAATCATTTTGGACGCACCCAATGGAACCCCTAGGGGACATGGGTCATGTGGAATCTTGTTTTGGTCCATTTGGAGACAATGTTTATGTCGGTGCAACATAGGTGCACGGTTTGCGTGAAACATACCATAGGCTCAGAAATCATTTTGAACGCCTGCGATGGTACTCCTAGGTGATGGGGCTCAAGTGGAAGCTCGATTCAGTCCATTTGGAGATAGTGCTAATCTTGACGCAAGATGGATGCACGGTTATGGTCAAACGTACCGCAAGTTCAGAAATTGTCCTGGATGCACCTAACAGAACTCCTAGGTGACATGGGTCATGTGGAATCTCTTTTTCGGTCCGATTGGAGATAGTACTAATCTTCAAGCAAGATAGGTGCACGCTTTGCGCCGAACGTACCGTAGGCTCATAAATTGTTTTGGACACACCCAATGTAACTACTAGGTGACTTGAGTCATGTTGAATTTTGTTTCCTCCCATTTAGAGACAGCGTTAGTGTCAGTGCAAGACAGGTGCACAGTTTGCACCAAACGTACCATAGGCTCCGAAATCATTTTGGATGCACCAAATGGAACTGCTTCGTGACGTGGGCCATGTGGAATCTCGTTTCGGTCCGTTTAGAGACAATGTTAGTGTCGGTGCAAGATAATTGCATGGTATGTGCCAAACGTACCATAGGCTCAGAAATTATTTTGGACGTAGCCGATGGTACTCCTAGGTGACATGGCTCAAGTGGAAGCTCAATTTAGTCTGTTTGGAGATAGTGCAAATCTTCACGCAAGATAGGTGCACGCTTTGCACCAAACGTACCATAGTCTCAGAAATCGTTTTGGATGCAGCCGATGTAACTACTAGGAGACTTGGGTCCTGTGGAATCTCATTTCGGTCCGTTTGGAGAGAGTGTTAGTGTCGGTTTAAGATAGGTGCATGGTTTGCCTCAAACGTACCATAGGCTCATAAATAATTTTGGACACACCCGATGGTACACCTAGGTGACGTGGTTCAAGTGGAAGCTTGATTCTGTCCATTTGGAGATAGTGCTAATCTTGATGCAAGATAGGTGCACGCTTTGTGCTGAACGTACCACAGGCTCAAAAATCATTTTGAACGCACCCAATGGAACTCCTAGGGGACGTGGGTCATGTGGAATCTTGTTTTGGTCCTTTTGGAGACAGTGTTTATGTCGGTGCTACATAGGTGCACGGTTTACATGAAACGTACCATAGGCTCAGAAATCATTTTGGACGCACCCAACGGAACTGCTTCGTGATGTGGGCCATGTAGAATCTTGTTTCTGTCCGTTTAGAGACAATGTTAGTATCGGTGCAAGATAATTGCCTGGTTTGTGCCAAATGTACCATAGGCTCAGAAATCATTTTGGACACATCCGATGGTACTCCTAGGGGATGAGACTCCAGTAGATGATCATTTCATTCCGTTTGGAGATAGTGCTAATCTTGACGTAAGATAGGTGCACGGTTTGCACCGAACGTAGCATAGGCTCAGAAATTATTTTGGACGCACCCGATGGTACTCCTAGGTGACATGGCTCAAGTGGAAGCTCAATTCAGTCTGTTTAGAGATAGTGCAAATCTTCACGCAAGATAGGTGCACGCTTTGCACCAAACGTACCACAGTCTCAGAAATCGTTTTGGACGCAGCCGATTTAACTACTAGGAGACTTGGGTCCTGTGGAATCTCATTTCGGTCCGTTTGGAGAGAGTGTTAGTGTCGGTTTAAGATAGGTGCATGGTTTGCCTCAAACGTACCATAGGCTCATAAATAATTTTGGACACACCCGATGGTACACCTAGGTGACGTGGTTCAAGTGGAAGCTTGATTCTGTCCATTTGGAGATAGTGCTAATCTTGATGCAAGATAGGTGCACGCTTTGTGCTGAACGTACCACAGGCTCAAAAATCATTTTGAACGCACCCAATGGAACTCCTAGGGGACGTGGGTCATGTGGAATCTTGTTTTGGTCCTTTTGGAGACAGTGTTTATGTCGGTGCTACATAGGTGCACGGTTTACATGAAACGTACCATAGGCTCAGAAATCATTTTGGACGCACCCAATGGAACTGCTTCGTGATGTGGGCCATGTAGAATCTTGTTTCTGTCCGTTTAGAGACAATGTTAGTATCGGTGCAAGATAATTGCCTGGTTTGTGCCAAATGTACCATAGGCTCAGAAATCATTTTGGACACATCCGATGGTACTCCTAGGGGATGAGACTCCAGTAGATGATCATTTCATTCCGTTTGGAGATAGTGCTAATCTTGACGTAAGATAGGTGCACGGTTTGCACTGAACGTATCATAGGCTCAGAAATTATTTTGGACGCACCCGATGGTACTCCTAGGTGACATGGCTCAAGTGGAAGCTCAATTCAGTCTGTTTGGAGATAGTGCAAATCTTCACGCAAGATAGGTGCACGCTTTGCACCAAACGTACCACAGTCTCAGAAATCGTTTTGGACGCAGCCGATTTAACTACTAGGAGACTTGGGTCCTGTGGAATCTCATTTCGGTCCGTTTGGAGAGAGTGTTAGTGTCGGTTTAAGATAGGTGCATGGTTTGCATCAAACGTACCATAGGCTCATAAATAATTTTGGACACACCCGATGGTACTCCTAGGTGACATGGCTCAAGTGGAAGCTTGATTCTATCCGTTTGGAGATAGTGCTAATCTTGATGCAAGATAGGTGCACGCTTTGTGCAGAACGTACCACAGGCTCAAAAATCATTTTGGACGCAACCAATGGAACCCCTAGGGGACGTGGGTCATGTGGAATCTCGTTTTGGTCCATTTGGAGACAATGTTTATATCGGTGCAACATAGGTGCACGGTTTGCGTGAAACATACCATAGGCTCAGAAATCATTTTGAACGCCTGCGATGGTACTCCTAGGTGATGGGGCTCAAGTGGAAGCTCGATTCAGTCCATTTGGAGATAGTGCTAATCTTGACGCAAGATGGATGCACGGTTATGGTCAAACGTACCGCAAGCTCGGAAATTGTCCTGGATGCACCTAATAGAACTCCTAGGTGACATGGGTCATGTGGAATCTCTTTTTCGGTTCGATTGGAGATAGTGCTAATCTTCAAGCAAGATAGGTGCACGCTTTGCCCCCGAACGTACCGTAGGCTCAGAAATTGTTTTGGACACACCCAATGTAACTACTAGGTGACTTGAGTCATGTTGAATTTTGTTTCCTCCCGTTTAGAGACAGCGTTAGTGTCAGTGCAAGACAGGTGCACAGTTTGCACCAAACGTACCATAGGCTCCGAAATCATTTTGGATGCACCAAATGGAACTGCTTCGTGACGTGGGCCATGTGGAATCTCGTTTCGATCCGTTTAGAGACAATGTTAGTGTCGGTGCAAGATAATTGCATGGTATGTGCCAAACGTACCATAGGCTCAGAAATTATTTTGGACGCAGCCGATGGTACTCCTAGGTGACATGGCTCAAGTGGAAGCTCAATTTAGTCTGTTTGGAGATAGTGCAAATCTTCACGCAAGATAGGTGCACGCTTTGCACCAAACGTACCATAGTCTCAGAAATCGTTTTGGACGCAGCCGATGTAACTACTAGGAGACTTGGGTCCTGTGGAATCTCATTTCGGTCCGTTTGGAGAGAGTGTTAGTGTCGGTTTAAGATAGGTGCATGGTTTGCCTCAAACGTACCATAGGCTCATAAATAATTTTGGACACACCCGATGGTACACCTAGGTGACGTGGCTCAAGTGGAAGCTTGATTCTGTCCGTTTGGAGATAGTGCTAATCTTGATGCAAGATAGGTGCACGCTTTGTGCTGAACGTACCACAGGCTCAAAAATCATTTTGAACGCATCCAATGGAACTCCTAGGGGACGTGGGTCATGTGGAATCTTGTTTTGGTCCTTTTGGAGACAGTGTTTATGTCGGTGCTACATAGGTGCACGGTTAAATGAAACGTACCATAGGCTCAGAAATCATTTTGGACGCACCCAATGGAACTGATTCGTGATGTGGGCCATGTAGAATCTTGTTTCTGTCCGTTTAGAGACAATGTTAGTATCGGTGCAAGATAATTGCCTGGTTTGTGCCAAATGTACCATAGGCTCAGAAATCATTTTGGACACATCCGATGGTACTCCTAGGGGATGAGACTCCAGTAGATGATCATTTCATTCCGTTTGGAGATAGTGCTAATCTTGACGTAAGATAGGTGCACGGTTTGCACCGAACGTAGCATAGGCTCAGAAATTATTTTGGACGCACCCGATGGTACTCCTAGGTGACATGGCTCAAGTGGAAGCTCAATTCAGTCTGTTTGGAGATAGTGCAAATCTTCACGCAAGATAGGTGCACGCTTTGCACCAAACGTACCACAGTCTCAGAAATCGTTTTGGACGCAGCCGATTTAACTACTAGGAGACTTGGGTCCTGTGGAATCTCATTTCGGTCCGTTTGGAGAGAGTGTTAGTGTCGGTTTAAGATAGGTGCATGGTTTGCATCAAACGTACCATAGGCTCATAAATAATTTTGGACACACCCGATGGTACTCCTAGGTGACATGGCTCAAGTGGAAGCTTGATTCTATCCGTTTGGAGATAGTGCTAATCTTGATGCAAGATAGGTGCACGCTTTGTGCAGAACGTACCACAGGCTCAAAAATCATTTTGGACGCAACCAATGGAACCCCTAGGGGACGTGGGTCATGTGGAATCTCGTTTTGGTCCATTTGGAGACAATGTTTATATCGGTGCAACATAGGTGCACGGTTTGCGTGAAACATACCATAGGCTCAGAAATCATTTTGAACGCCTGCGATGGTACTCCTAGGTGATGGGGCTCAAGTGGAAGCTCGATTCAGTCCATTTGGAGATAGTGCTAATCTTGACGCAAGATGGATGCACGGTTATGGTCAAACGTACCGCAAGCTCGGAAATTGTCCTGGATGCACCTAATAGAACTCCTAGGTGACATGGGTCATGTGGAATCTCTTTTTCGGTTCGATTGGAGATAGTGCTAATCTTCAAGCAAGATAGGTGCACGCTTTGCCCCGAATGTACCGTAGGCTCAGAAATTGTTTTGGACACACCCAATGTAACTACTAGGTGACTTGAGTCATGTTGAATTTTGTTTCCTCCCGTTTAGAGACAGCGTTAGTGTCAGTGCAAGACAGGTGCACAGTTTGCACCAAACGTACCATAGGCTCCGAAATCATTTTGGATGCACCAAATGGAACTGCTTCGTGACGTGGGCCATGTGGAATCTCGTTTCGGTCCGTTTAGAGACAATGTTAGTGTCGGTGTAAGATAATTGCATGGTATGTGCCAAACGTACCATAGGCTCAGAAATTATTTTGGACGCAGCCGATGGTACTCCTAGGTGACATGGCTCAAGTGGAAGCTCAATTTAGTCTGTTTGGAGATAGTGCAAATCTTCACGCAAGATAGGTGCACGCTTTGCACCAAACGTACCATAGTCTCAGAAATCGTTTTGGACGCAGCCGATGTAACTACTAGGAGACTTGGGTCCTGTGGAATCTCATTTCGGTCCGTTTGGAGAGAGTGTTAGTGTCGGTTTAAGATAGGTGCATGGTTTGCCTCAAACGTACCATAGGCTCATAAATAATTTTGGACACACCCGATGGTACACCTAGGTGACGTGGCTCAAGTGGAAGCTTGATTCTGTCCGTTTGGAGATAGTGCTAATCTTGATGCAAGATAGGTGCACGCTTTGTGCTGAACGTACCACAGGATCAAAAATCATTTTGAACGCACCCAATGGAACTCCTAGGGGACGTGGGTCATGTGGAATCTTGTTTTGGTCCTTTTGGAGACAGTGTTTATGTCGGTGCTACATAGGTGCACGGTTTACATGAAACGTACCATAGGCTCAGAAATCATTTTGGACGCACCCAATGGAACTGCTTCGTGATGTGGGCCATGTAGAATCTTGTTTCTGTCCGTTTAGAGACAATGTTAGTATCGGTGCAAGATAATTGCCTGGTTTGTGCCAAATGTACCATAGGCTCAGAAATCATTTTGGACACATCCGATGGTACTCCTAGGGGATGAGACTCCAGTAGATGATCATTTCATTCCGTTTGGAGATAGTGCTAATCTTGACGTAAGATAGGTGCACGGTTTGCACCGAACGTAGCATAGGCTCAGAAATTATTTTGGACGCACCCGATGGTACTCCTAGGTGACATGGCTCAAGTGGAAGCTCAATTCAGTCTGTTTGGAGATAGTGCAAATCTTCACGCAAGATAGGTGCACGCTTTGCACCAAACGTACCACTGTCTTAGAAATCATTTTGGACGCAGCCGATTTAACTACTAGGAGACTTGGGTCCCGTGGAATCTCATTTCGGTCCGTTTGGAGAGAGTGTTAGTGTCGGTTTAAGATAGGTGCATGGTTTGCATCAAACGTACCATAGGCTCATAAATAATTTTGGACACACCCGATGGTACTCCTAGGTGACATGGCTCAAGTGGAAGCTTGATTCTATCCGTTTGGAGATAGTGCTAATCTTGATGCAAGATAGGTGCACGCTTTGTGCAGAACGTACCACAGGCTCAAAAATCATTTTGGACGCAACCAATGGAACCCCTAGGGGACGTGGGTCATGTGGAATCTCGTTTTGGTCCATTTGGAGACAATGTTTATATCGGTGCAACATAGGTGCACGGTTTGCGTGAAACATACCATAGGCTCAGAAATCATTTTGAACGCCTGCGATGGTACTCCTAGGTGATGGGGCTCAAGTGGAAGCTCGATTCAGTCCATTTGGAGATAGTGCTAATCTTGACGCAAGATGGATGCACGGTTATGGTCAAACGTACCGCGAGCTTGGAAATTGTCCTGGATGCACCTAATAGAACTCCTAGGTGACATGGGTCATGTGGAATCTCTTTTTCGGTTCGATTGGAGATAGTGCTAATCTTCAAGCCAGATAGGTGCACGCTTTGCCCCGAACGTACCGTAGGCTCAGAAATTGTTTTGGACACACCCAATGTAACTACTAGGTGACTTGAGTCATGTTGAATTTTGTTTCCTCCCGTTTAGAGACAGCGTTAGTGTCAGTGCAAGACAGGTGCACAGTTTGCACCAAACGTACCATAGGCTCCGAAATCATTTTGGATGCACCAAATGGAACTGCTTCGTGACGTGGGCCATGTGGAATCTCGTTTCGGTCCGTTTAGAGACAATGTTAGTGTCGGTGCAAGATAATTGCATGGTATGTGCCAAACGTACCATAGGCTCAGAAATTATTTTGGTCGCAACCGATGGTACTCCTAGGTGACATGGCTCAAGTGGAAGCTCAATTTAGTCTGTTTGGAGATAGTGCAAATCTTCACGCAAGATAGGTGCACGCTTTGCACCAAACGTACCATAGTCTCAGAAATCGTTTTGGACGCAGCCGATGTAACTACTAGGAGACTTGGGTCCTGTGGAATCTCATTTCGGTCCGTTTGGAGAGAGTGTTAGTGTCGGTTTAAGATAGGTGCATGGTTTGCCTCAAACGTACCATAGGCTCATAAATAATTTTGGACACACCCGATGGTACACCTAGGTGACGTGGCTCAAGTGGAAGCTTGATTCTGTCCGTTTGGAGATAGTGCTAATCTTGATGCAAGATAGGTGCACGCTTTGTGCTGAACGTACCACAGGCTCAAAAATCATTTTGAACGCACCCAATGGAACTCCAAGGGGACGTGGGTCATGTGGAATCTTGTTTTGGTCCTTTTGGAGACAGTGTTTATGTCGGTGCTACATAGGTGCACGGTTTACATGAAACGTACCATAGGCTCAGAAATCATTTTGGACGCACCCAATGGAACTGCTTCGTGATGTGGGCCATGTAGAATCTTGTTTCTGTCCGTTTAGAGACAGTGTTAGTATCGGTGCAAGATAATTGCCTGGTTTGTGCCAAATGTACCATAGGCTCAGAAATCATTTTGGACACATCCGATGGTACTCCTAGGGGATGAGACTCCAGTAGATGATCATTTCATTCCGTTTGGAGATAGTGCTAATCTTGACGTAAGATAGGTGCACGGTTTGCACCGAACGTAGCATAGGCTCAGAAATTATTTTGGACGCACCCGATGGTACTCCTAGGTGACATGGCTCAAGTGGAAGCTCAATTCAGTCTGTTTGGAGATAGTGCAAATCTTCACGCAAGATAGGTGCACGCTTTGCACCAAACGTACCACAGTCTTAGAAATCATTTTGGACGCAGCCGATTTAACTACTAGGAGACTTGGGTCCTGTGGAATCTCATTTCGGTCCGTTTGGAGAGAGTGTTAGTGTCGGTTTAAGATAGGTGCATGGTTTGCATCAAACGTACCATAGGCTCATAAATAATTTTGGACACACCCGATGGTACTCCTAGGTGACATGGCTCAAGTGGAAGCTTGATTCTATCCGTTTGGAGATAGTGCTAATCTTGATGCAAGATAGGTGCACGCTTTGTGCAGAACGTACCACAGGCTCAAAAATCATTTTGGACGCAACCAATGGAACCCCTAGGGGACGTGGGTCATGTGGAATCTCGTTTTGGTCCATTTGGAGACAATGTTTATATCGGTGCAACATAGGTGCACGGTTTGCGTGAAACATACCATAGGCTCAGAAATCATTTTGAACGCCTGCGATGGTACTCCTAGGTGATGGGGCTCAAGTGGAAGCTCGATTCAGTCCATTTGGAGATAGTGCTAATCTTGACGCAAGATGGATGCACGGTTATGGTCAAACGTACCGCAAGCTCGGAAATTGTCCTGGATGCACCTAATAGAACTCCTAGGTGACATGGGTCATGTGGAATCTCTTTTTCGGTTCGATTGGAGATAGTGCTAATCTTCAAGCCAGATAGGTGCACGCTTTGCCCCGAACGTACCGTAGGCTCAGAAATTGTTTTGGACACACCCAATGTAACTACTAGGTGACTTGAGTCATGTTGAATTTTGTTTCCTCCCGTTTAGAGACAGCGTTAGTGTCAGTGCAAGACAGGTGCACAGTTTGCACCAAACGTACCATAGGCTCCGAAATCATTTTGGATGCACCAAATGGAACTGCTTCGTGACGTGGGCCATGTGGAATCTCATTTCGGTCCGTTTAGAGACAATGTTAGTGTCGGTGCAAGATAATTGCATGGTATGTGCCAAACGTACCATAGGCTCAGAAATTATTTTGGACGCAGCCGATGGTACTCCTAGGTGACATGGCTCAAGTGGAAGCTCAATTTAGTCTGTTTGGAGATAGTGCAAATCTTCACGCAAGATAGGTGCACGCTTTGCACCAAACGTACCATAGTCTCAGAAATCGTTTTGGACGCAGCCGATGTAACTACTAGGAGACTTGGGTCCTGTGGAATCTCATTTCGGTCTGTTTGGAGAGAGTGTTAGTGTCGGTTTAAGATAGGTGCATGGTTTGCCTCAAACGTACCATAGGCTCATAAATAATTTTGGACACACCCGATGGTACACCTAGGTGACGTGGCTCAAGTGGAAGCTTGATTCTGTCCGTTTGGAGATAGTGCTAATCTTGATGCAAGATAGGTGCACGCTTTGTGCTAAACGTACCACAGGCTCAAAAATCATTTTGAACGCACCCAATGGAACTCCTAGGGGACGTGGGTCATGTGGAAACTTGTTTTGGTCCTTTTGGAGACAGTGTTTATGTCGGTGCTACATAGGTGCACGGTTTACATGAAACGTACCATAGGCTCAGAAATCATTTTGGACGCACCCAATGGAACTGCTTCGTGATGTGGGCCATGTAGAATCTTGTTTCTGTCCGTTTAGAGACAATGTTAGTATCGGTGCAAGATAATTGCCTGGTTTGTGCTAAATGTACCATAGGCTCAGAAATCATTTTGGACACATCCGATGGTACTCCTAGGGGATGAGGCTCCAGTAGATGATCATTTCATTCCGTTTGGAGATAGTGCTAATCTTAACGTAAGATAGGTGCACGGTTTGCACCGAACGTAGCATAGGCTCAGAAATTATTTTGGACGCACCCGATGGTACTCCTAGGTGACATGGCTCAAGTGGAAGCTCAATTCAGTCTGTTTGGAGATAGTGCAAATCTTCACGCAAGATAGGTGCACGCTTTGCACCAAACGTACCACATTCTCAGAAATCGTTTTGGATGCAGCCGATTTAACTACTAGGAGACTTGGGTCCTGTGGAATCTCATTTCGGTCCGTTTGGAGAGAGTGTTAGTGTCGGTTTAAGATAGGTGCATAATTTGCATCAAACGTACCATAGGCTCATAAATATTTTTGGACACACCCGATGGTACTCCTAGGTGACATGGCTCAAGTGGAAGCTTGATTCTGTCCGTTTGGAGATAGTGCTAATCTTGATGCAAGATAGGTGCACGCTTTGTGCAGAACGTACCACAGGCTCAAAAATCATTTTGGACGCAACCAATGGAACCCCTAGGGGACGTGGGTCATGTGGAATCTCGTTTTGGTCCATTTGGAGACAATGTTTATATCGATGCAACATAGGTGCACGGTTTGCGTGAAACATACCATAGGCTCAGAAATCATTTTGAACGCCTGCGATGGTACTCCTAGGTGACAGGGCTCAAGTGGAAGCTCGATTCAGTCCATTTGGAGATAGTACTAATCTTGACGCAAGATGGATGCACGGTTATGGTCAAACGTACCGCAAGCTCGGAAATTGTTCTGGATGCACCTAACAGAACTCCTAGGTGACATGGGTCATGTGGAATCTCTTTTTCGGTCCGATTGGAGATAGTGCTAATCTTCAAGCAAGATAGGTGCACGCTTTGCCCCAAACGTACCGTAGGCTCAGAAATTGTTTTGGACACACCCAATGTAACTACTAGGTGACTTGAGTCATGTTGAATTTTGTTTCCTCCCGTTTAAAAACAGCGTTAGTGTCAGTGCAAGATAGGTGCACAGTTTGCACCAAACGTACCATAGGCTCCGAAATCATTTTGGATGCACCAAATGGAACTGCTTCGTGACGTGGGCCATGTGGAATCTCGTTTCGGTCCGTTTAGAGACAATGTTAGTGTCGGTGCAAGATAATTGCATGGTATGTGCCAAACGTACCATAGGCTTAGAAATTATTTTGGACGCAGCCGATGGTACTCCTAGGTGACATGGCTCAAGTGGAAGCTCAATTTAGTCTGTTTGGAGATAGTGCAAATCTTCACGCAAGATAGGTGCACACTTTGCACCAAACGTACCACAGTCTCAGAAATCGGTTTGGACGCAGCCGATTTAACTACTAGGAGACTTGGGTCCTGTGGAATCTCATTTCGGTCCGTTTGGAGAGAGTGTTAGTGTCGGTTTAAGATAGGTGCATGGTTTGCATCAAACGTACCATAGGCTCATAAATAATTTTGGACACACCCGATGGTACTCCTAGGTGACATGGCTCAAGTGGAAGCTTGAATCTGTCCGTTTGGAGATAGTGCTAATCTTGATGCAAGATAGGTGCACGCTTTGTGCAGAACGTACCATAGGCTCAAAAATCATTTTGGATGCAACCAATGGAACCCCTAGGGGACGTGGGTCATGTGGAATCTCGTTTTGGTCCATTTGGAGACAATGTTTATATCGGTGCAACATAGGTGCACGGTTTGCGTGAAACATACCATAGGCTCAGAAATCATTTTGAACGCCTGCGATGGTACTCCTAGGTGACGGGGCTCAAGTGGAAGCTCGATTCAGTCCATTTGGAGATAGTGCAAATCTTGACGCAAGATGGATGCACGGTTATGGTCAAACGTACCGCAAGCTCGGAAATTGTCCGAGATGCACCTAACAGAACTTCTAGGTGACATGGGTCATGTGGAATCTCTTTTTCGGTCCGATTGGAGATAGTGCTAATCTTCAAGCAAGATAGGTGCACGCTTTGCCCCAAACGTACCGTAGGCTCAGAAATTGTTTTGGACACACCCAATGTAACTACTAGGTGACTTGAGTCATGTTGAATTTTGTTTCCTCCCGTTTAAAGACAGCGTTAGTGTCAGTGCAAGACAGGTGCACAGTTTGCACCAAACGTACCATAGGCTCTAAAATCATTTTGGATGCACCAAATGGAACTGCTTCGTGACGTGGGCCATGTGGAATCTCGTTTCGGTCCGTTTAGAGACAATGTTAGTGTCGGTGCAAGATAATTGCGTGGTATGTGCCAAACGTACCATAGGCTCAGAAATTATTTTGGACGCAGCCATGGTACTCCTAGGTGACATGGCTCAAGTGGAAGCTCAATTTAGTCTGTTTGGAGATAGTGCAAATCTTCACGCAAGATAGGTGCATGCTTTGCACCAAACGTACCATAGGCTCATAAATAATTTTGGACACACCTGATGGTACTCCTAGGTGACGTGGCTCAAGTGGAAGCTTGATTCTGTCCGTTTAGAGATAGTGCTAATCTTGATGCAAGATAGGTGCACGCTTTGTGCTGAACGTACCACAGGCTCAAAAATCATTTTGAACGCACCCAATGGAACTCCTAGGGGACGTGGGTCATGTGGAATCTTGTTTTGGTCCTTTTGGAGACAGTGTTTATGTCGGTGCTACATAGGTGCACGGTTTACATGAAACGTACCATAGGCTCAGAAATCATTTTGGACGCACCCAATGGAACTGCTTCGTGATGTGGGCCATGTAGAATCTTGTTTCTGTCCGTTTAGAGACAATGTTAGTATCGGTGCAAGATAATTGCATGGTTTGTGCCAAATGTACCATAGGCTCAGAAATCATTTTGGACACATCCAATGGTACTCCTAGGGGATGAGGCTCCAGTAGATGATCATTTCATTCCGTTTGGAGATAGTGCTAATCTTGACACAAGATTGGTTCATGATTTGCACCGAACATAACACAGGCTCAAAAATCAGTTTGGACACACCTGATGATACTCCTAGGTGATGTGGATCATGTCGAAGCTCGATTCAGTCTGTTTGGAGATAGCGCTAATCTTGGCGCAAGATAGGTGCACGCTTTGCATCGAGCGTACCATAGGCTCATAAATCATTTTGGATGCACCCAATGTAACTCCTAGGTGACTTGGGTCATGTGAAATCTGGTTTCGGTCCATTTGGACATAGTGTTATTGCGGATGCTAGATAGGTGCACGGTTTGCGCCAAACGTACCATAGGCTCAGAAATCGTTTTCGACGCACCCAATGATATTGCATGGTGACGAGGCTCAAGTGGAAGCTTGATTCACTCCATTTGGAGATAGTGCTAACCTTGACACAAGATAGGTGCACGGTTTGCGCTGAACGTACCATAGGCTCAGAAAATCGTTTTGGACACACCCGATGGAACTCCTTGGTGATGTGGGTCATTTGGAATCTTGTTTCAGTCTATTTGGATACAGTGTTATGGTCAGTGCAAGATTGGTTTGCGCCAAACGTACCATAGGCTCAGAAATCATTTTGGACGCAGCCGATGGTACTCCTAGCTGACGAGGCTCAAGTGGATGCTTGTTTCATTCTATTTGGAGATACAGATAATCTTGACTTAAGATAGGTGCATAGTTTGCGCCGAATGGTTGTGTACCTAAAACAGGGATACCCAAAACCTCCAAGGATTCCGCACCACCCTTGAAAACCACATACATATAGAAACAGGGCACCCTTGACTGCACTCCGACTCGCACAAGGACGCCTCGACCCTAGGGAAAATCTTCGACTCGCACAACCCTAGGTCGAGCCAACCAGCGCTTCCTCGCCCGCCTACTTACAGACAAAAGTCAAGGCATTTAATGCAATCACCAACCACTTCCTACCCATATGGCTACAACACCGCCAGCATGGAAGCAGTATCGGTGTCAAATCTCACTTTTTACTTCCCATCCAGGGATGGGCAGTGAAAACCTGTCACTGTACACACCATGCCGAATATTGTTCCGCCATCGATGCCCCCTAAAGGTACAAAACGACAACCATCACATCCTGAGATTTCTAGGGCCTAGCCTTATCCATTCCCCATCGACCCCCCTCTGATACACCTCGACCTGGCCTCGTCTAGTAGTCGGTCAACAAAGGAACAACCCCTGCACGTCCGGCCGCCATAGGACTAAGGGTCTTTCACCATCCCATCCCTGACGCCCCCATGGTACTTCGGGGATGGCCGGCCATTCCTAGGGCACGTCGCTACAGCAGCCCTCACGAGCGCACGTCGGACCTTCACCTCTAAGGCACCGCCCTAGGGTTTTACTGGCTCCTCTGCCTTCACTTGGCCCTATAAAAAGGGAAGGTAGGGGACCCTATGGAGGACAAAGGACGGAGGAAGAAGGACAAAAACCGCAAGACACCACCTCACTACTAAGATCAACATCTCAAGCAATGCTCCATTGTACTCTTTCTCTGAGACTTGGGACTGGCTCCCTCTCTTGTAGCTTGTAACCCCTCAGGCCCGTTATGAGATTCGAGGACTCCTCGAGACTGTGCCATGCAGTAGGCTGAGAGTTCCGCCTTGAGGCGCCGCGTGCTTGCCTTAGGGCAACCTGCAGAACCCTCCTGGCAGGAAAGGGAGGCCTCAGTCCATCCTGAGTTGGCACCTCAAGGAAACAAGGCTACCTCTGTCCGTGAATGCATCGTCGACAACTGTGAGCCCTAACATGCCCGTGACAACATCAACGAGCGCCGCAGGCGCAAATATGGTGACGGTGCAGCTCGAGGCTACCACGAGCACCGAAGCGGGCGTTTCGACAATGCCGAGGATCACAGTCCATCACCTGAGCCACCGGGCCCTTGAGTCTTTAGCAAGACTATTCGAAACAACCTGCTTCCGGTCCGGTTCTGCCCACCGTCGACTCTGACCAAGTACAACAGTGAGACCAAACCCGAACTTTGGCTCGCTGACTTTCGCTTGGCTTGTCAGTTGGGCGGAGCCACCGACGACAAAGTCATCATCCGAAAACTCCCCCTGTTCCTGTCGGATAGCGCTCGAGCATGGCTCGAGGATCTCCCACCTCGACAGATCCACGACTAGGACGATCTGGTGAGAGTGTTTGAAGGGAACTTCAAGGGAACCTATGTGCACCCCGACAACTCTTGGGACCTTAGGAGTTGTAAACAGAAGCTGGACAAGTCTCTCCGTGACTACATCCGGCGTTTCTCCAGACAACGCACCGAGCTCCCCAACATCACCAACTCCGACGTCATCATGGCTTTCCTCTCTGGAACCACTTGCAAAGAACTTGTCTAGGAGTTGGGCCGCAACACCCCCACCACTGCCAACGAGTTGATGGACATCATCACTAACTATGCCACCGGCGAGCAGGCGGTTGGTGCCATCTTTGGCGATGACCAGGACAAAGGGAAGCACAAGAATGAGGAACCCGAAGGCTCCAACTGGGGCACCAAAAGAAACAACAGCAAGAAGAAGAAGAACCAGCAGGGCAAGCGTGAAGCCACGGCCGACGACCTTGTCGCTGATGCCGACCGCAAAAAGGCTCGAGGACCCCCCTGTGGGGGCATTTTTGACAAAATGCTCAAAGAGCCATGTCCCTACCACAAAGGGCCCACGAACCACAACCTCGAGGACTGCCACATGCTATGGAGATACTTTGAAAGCTTGAGCATCAAGAAGGATGACAAGAAGGAGGACCCCAAAGAAAAGGGTGACGACAAGGACGATGGGTTTCCCGAGATTCATGACTGTTTCATGATATACGGGGGACCCTCGACGCGTCTCTCAGCGTGCCAGCGCAAGCGGGAGCGTCGAGAAGTTTTCTCTGTACACTTGGTGACCCCACTCTTCCTTGACTGGTCCGACATGGCCATCACTTTTGACTGTGATGACCATCCGGACTATGTCCCCAATCCTAGAGTCTACCCGCTCATCGTCGATCCCATCATCGCAACACGTGCCTCACTAAAGTACTCATGGACGGGGGCAACTGCCTCAACATCATCTATACCCGTACCCTCAACCTTCTGGGGGACGAGAGGACGTACCTCCGACCCAGCGTCGGAGGCTTCCATGGAGTCATGCCAGGGAAATGAGCAGAGCCCATCGGACGGATCGACATGTCTGTCTACTTCGGAACCCCCACTAACTTCAGGAAGGAGACACTCACTTTTGAGGTGGTTGGTTTTCATGGGACCTACCACGCCATCCTTGGATGTCCTTGCTATGCCAAGTTCATGGCAGTCCCTAACTACACCTACCTCAAGCTTAAGATGCGGGGCCCTAAGGGTGTTATCACCGTCGGGCCCTCCTATGAGCACGCCTACGAGTGTGACGTGGAGTGCATCGAGCATGGGGAGGCCATCTTGGAGTCAGCGGCCTTGCCCGCGGACCTCGACGGTCTGGCCAAGGAGATCCCCAACCCCAAATGGCACACCGGCAGCTTCAAACCTGCAGAAGACATCAAACTCGTACCCCTCGACCCCGCCAACATAGACAAAAGTGCATTGAATGTCAGCGCCACCCTCGATCCTAAATAGGAAGTAGTGCTCGTCGACTTTTTCCACGCGAATGACGACATATTCGCTTGGAGTCCCTCGAATATGCTGGTCATACCTAGGGAAGTCACCGAGCACACCTTGGAGATCCGAGCTAGCTCCAAACTGGTGAAACAACGCTTGTGCCGCTTCAATGAGGAGAAGCGTAAGGTCATCGGTGAGGAGATCCACAAGCTGTTGGAGGCCGGGTTCATCAAGGAAGTTCATCATCCCGAGTGGTTAGCTAATCATGCGTTAGTTAGGAAAAAGAGTGGGAAATGGAGGATGTTTGTAGACTATACATTTTAAATAAAGCATGTCCAAAAGTTCCCTTTCCTTTGCCACGCATTGACCAAATCATCGATTCTACTGCGGGATGTGAGACCCTATCATTTCTAGACACGTATTCCGGCAACCACCAAATCAAAAGAAGGAGTCCAACCAACTCGTGACTTCATTCATCACCCCGTTCGGCATGTATTGCTACGTTACTATGCCCTTCGGTCTCCAAAATACGGGGGCTATGTACCAGCGATGCCTGCAACACATTTTTGGGGAACACATTGGGCCAACCATCAAGGCCTACGTCGATGACATTGTAGTCAAATCCAAGAGGGTCAACAATCTAGTTGATGACCTCAACATTGCATTCAAATGCCTCAAGGCTAAAAACATCAAGCTCAACCCTGAGAAATGTGTCTTTGGCGTTCCTCGAGGCATGCTCTTAGGGTTCATCATTTCTGCACACGGCATCGAGGCCAACCCGAAAAAAAATCTCTGTGATCACTCAGATGGGCCCCATCCGAGATCTGAAGGGTCTACAAAGGGTAACAGGCTGCCTCACAGCCCTTAGTCGCTTTATTTCGCGTCTCGACCAAAAGGCACTCCCTCTATACCGTCTCCTAAAGAAATCAGAACACTTCTCGTGGACCCTCGAGGCTGAAGAAGCTCTCACCAAGCTCAAGGCAACGCTGTCCAATCCTCTGATCCTCGTCCCTCCAGCCACGGGTGAACCCCTCTTAATCTATGTTGCCGTAACTACTCAAGTGGTTAGCATGGCCGTAGTTGTTGAGAGGGCGGAGGAAGGACACGCCCTGCCTGTTTAGAGGCCGGGCTACTTCATTAGTGAGGCACTCTCAGAAACCAAGGTTCGCTATCCGCAAATCTAGAAACTGCTGTACGCCATCGTGTTGACACGGCACAAGCTCCGGCACTACTTCGAGGGCCACTCGATAACCGTGGTCTCTTCCTTCCCTCTGGGGGAGATAGTGCAGAACCAGGAGGCCTTGGGTAGGATAGCTAAGTGGGCGGTCGACCTCATGGGCGAGACCCTCTCTTACGCACCGCGTAAAGCAATCAAATCCTAGGTGCTGGCAGATTTTCTGGCAGAGTGGACCGATACCAAGCTACCTCTTGCTCGGATTCAAGCCGAGCTACGTACCATGTATTTCGATGGGTCATTGATGAAAGCAGGAGCAGGAGCGGGCCTACTCTTCATCTCACCCCTCGGAGTTCACATGCACTACACGATTTGACTCCATTTTGCTACCTCCAACAATGTAGCTGAGTACGAGGCTCTCGTTAACGGGTTGCGCATCACCATCGAACTCGGGGTCTGACACCTCGATGTTCGTGGTGATTCCCAACTCATGATCGATCAAGTCATGAAGGACTCGAACTGCCACGACCCTAAGATGGAAGCCTACTGCAACGAGGTACGGCGCTTTGAGGACAAATTCCACGGCCTCGAGTCAACCACGTTGCATGCAGATATAACGAGGCTGTCGATGAACTCGCAAAAGTCACGTCTAACCGGGCCACGGTTCCACCCGATGTTTTCTCGAGGGATCTTCATCGACCTTCCATCGACATCGGGACGATTGAGGGGGCCAAAGCCCGTTGCTCGACCCCCCACCCGAGGCGGAAGCCCCCTCGACCAGGGCTAACGTCATGTAGATGGAAGGCTCGACCCTACTAGCCGACCTCGAGCCTGACTGGCGTATTTCGTACCTCGACTGTCTCACTCGAGGGGAGCTTCCCTTGGATAAGACCGTGGCTCGACAGATCACTCACTAGGCCAAAACCTTTGTGATATACAGCGACGACAAAGAACTTTATCGACGCAGCCCTACGGGCATCTTACAGCACTGTATCACAATCGAGGAAGGCAAGGACCTGCTCAAAGACCTACACTTGGGGGCTTGTGGCCATCACGCGGCACCTCAAACCCTCGTCGGAAATGTGTTCTGACAAGTTTTCTATTGGCCAACCGCAGTCTCCGACGCTATTAAGCTAGTACACTCCTACAGAGGATGCCAGTACTACGCAAGACAAACCTATCTCCCGGCTCACGCCTTGCAAACAGTCCCCATCACATGGCCTTTCGCCATTTGGGGGCTCGACTTAGTCGGACCCTTGAAGAAAACAACTAGGGGCTTCACTCACTTGCTCGTTGCCATTGACAAGTTCTCCAAGTGGATTGAGGCCCGTCCCATTACCAGTATTAGGTCTGAACAGGCCATGCTATTTTTCACCAATATCATCCATCGCTTTGGGGTACCTAACTGCATCATCACGGACAACGGCACCCAGTTCACCGGCAAAAAGTTTTTGGATTTATGTGACAACCATCACATCCGTGTGCTCTGGTCAGCCGTAGCTCATCAAAAGACAAACGGCCAAGCAGAGCGTGCCAATGGCATGATTTTACAAGGCCTAAAGCCGAGAATCTTCGACAGATTGAACAAACATGGCAAAAAATGAGTTGTCGAGCTTCCCTTGGTCCTGTGGAGCCTAAGAACAATGCTGAGTTGAGCCACGAGGTTCACTCTATTTTTCTTAGTATATGGGGCTGAGGCCGTGCTCCCAATTGACCTGGAATATGGATCCCCAGGCTAAGAGCCTACAACGAGCAAGGGAATGATGTCGCAAGAGAGAACGCCCTTGACTAGCTCGAGGAAGCTCACGACATAGCCCTATTGCACTCGGCAAGGTATCAGTAGAATCTCTAACGCTACCATGACAAACACGTCTGCAGTCGAGACCTCAACGTCGGTGACCTAGTGCTCTGACAAAGCCAAAGCAGCAAGGGACAACACAAGCTTTCTCTGCCATGGGAAGGACCATACATCATCGCGGTGGTGTTGAAGCCCGGCACCTACAAGTTATCAAACAAAAAGGGTGAAATCTTCACCAACGCGTGGAACATCGAGCAGCTACGTTGCTTTTACCCCTAGAGCCTCGAGGCTTTGTACCTTTATCATTGCTCGCATGAATAAATAAAGAGTACATGTTCAAAAGCATTCCTCCATAAAAATAGCTAGGGGCGACCCTGCTCAGGGTCGACCATCCCTCGGGGCTAACAAGGGGGGAACCCCCTGTGTCCCTAAAAAGCTCATGTTTTAGCTCGCATTTTTCAAAAAAAAAATTTACATAGTCAACAAGGCCGCAAGAGCACCCTAAGGTTCACGGGCTATTGAGCCACGAGACCGCCTATGCCTTCGGGCTACGGCACCTCCACTCACTCCCCCGCGCCAAGGGGTGCAACCTCATGCTAAGAGGACCATGTAAAAAGCATGTAATCGATGTCTGATTACCCTATACGCTTCGATTCAAGTTCTTGCGTGATCGACGAGGCCGCAAGGTCATCCTAAGGACGAGGGGCAATCGAGCTATGAGACCACCCACACCCCTAGGCTATGGTATCTCCACTCACACCCCGTGCCAAGGGGTGCGACCGCGCGCCAAGAAGATCGTATAAGAACGCGATCCGAACAAAAAGGGAAACAGAAGACTCGAACGAAAAAGGACATTCAGTACATATTTACATCTAGATGTTTTAAGGCCCCTAGGGCCACGACGATGCAAGTTATGAACGATAACTAACTTATTACATGGGCCTTCTTGCCCAGGTTTGGCTCATAGGCCCTCATCATCGGCAGGCGGGACCACCTCGTCTTCAAACAGCCTCGCGAGTCGACCCCCGGGCTCTTCCACGGCCTCGATCAATCCAGGCATACCGCCTCGTTCTCCTCGCCAGTCCTGTCTAGGTCCAAGATGAAGCCATCCGCGATGAGGCCCATATCATACTCAAACCTAGACCGGATGACCGCCATGGACCTCTTCACACTGTGATGCAGCTGATATGAACCCGCTAGGGTGAATCCTGATCTTTCGATGAGAGAAGGTGGATAACTCGATTTGGGGATGGAGATGACGTTCACGGCCCGACTATAGCCTTCTAAGCTGCGCCTTAGCAACCGATACACCACCTCCAACGGCCGTCGCGATCTTGTGGAGCACGATCAACCAAACCACAAGGGTAATTCCTGCAAGCAATCGAGGAACAAGCAAGAACAAGTAGAACAAGCAACTCAATTGCAAATATAGAGATGAGAAACCAATCTGAACTCGCAAGGTTGAGGTTCTGAATCAAGTAGAACGGATGGTCTAGTCAACACACGCGTCTACAAGGAAGTAGCAATGGCTAAACTTTCAACAAAACAAAACACAATCTGTTTGTGGTGGCTCTAATCCTTATTAATACCAGGGGAACGACCAGGGGGGTGTTGGGGTCGTTCTCCAACCCTAGGACACGTCCTTAATGGACCCAAATTGATACATGGACCATCGGCCCAAAATAGGGTGACGCAGCACCAAAGGCAGAAAAGGTCTCGGCGTTGAAACAACGGTTGCGGAAGCACCGGATAAGATATAGCCATGAGTCCAGATCCGTTGGAAAATAGACTTGATAAGCTTTCCAAAAACTGCTAGAACGTCCCAATCGGAGTCCGTATGAAGTCGTGGTGACCGTCGCAATTTGGGACTATTTTGCAGTCCGAATTCAACTTCCAAAACATGTTGGACTTGGACTCTTTCTGTCCTTTGGAACCAAAGTGACGTGGTGGTCTAGCGGAGGACGTTAGGAATACTTGGATTTGGTCCCCAATCAACTTCATTAACCTTCCATGTTTTCCATATGCAATCAAACCTTCCCTTGATCCATGTAAGTAATTCTGAAAAAGAGAATGAACACACATCATGGTGCAGCATCAATTCATCAAATGCATCAATGATAAGCCTCATATAGAATGGTTGCACCTTTGGTATAGAAGTGGTTGGCATGGTCATATTTGAGCCAATGATGTCCTCATCATTCTCTCCTTCTTGACAGCAAACCGTCCTCGGTTTGATCTTTGTTGGAGTATGTGTTGTAGGTAAAAGTGAACCGTGCTATCCTTCTTGATATTTATCCTGTTGCATATGGGGAAAACTAGGAAAACTTTGCAAGACATCATTAGTGTTAGTGCAGCCCTCAATTTGATCATGGTATTGTGGCCCAAAAGGATATTTCAGATTAGAGCAAATATAAACTTTATGCACCAAATATTCTCCTTTGCTGTCATATTTGCCAATTGCATGAAGCGAACAATGATTAAAACTCAGCAAACTAGAATCAAATTTAAGTTTCTCTTTTAGACAATTTAGATTACACAGAATATCAAATTCAATATAACCCAAAGTATTTAAAGAGGACAGTAAATTCAGTTCATCTTGTGCACATGTAATAGGATGAAAAAGCTTATCTTCAGCACATTTGTATGGTTCCAAATCAAAAGTATCACACTTATTCGCTACTTGTGGCATAGGAGTAAAAGAATCATCAGCACACAACTCCTCTTTATCACAAGGAATAGCGAGTAATTCATTTTGTGACAAAGAAAAATCAGTAGTGGGTTCCACTATTTGTTGCTCTTCATTAGCATGTAGAGTGGACAAATTTTGGACATTATGGGTCACATCATTCTGGCAAGTATTCACAGATAATAGAATCTCTTTTTCAGCATTGAGAGCCAGACAAAACAATTGACCAATGTGACAATATGATTTGCTAATTAATAAGGTTTGAATTTCAGAGCCCTCTCATGAATCTACTCATAACATCTTCCATGCATTCATCCAATCCACCAAACATGATACAAATCTTAAAATTATGGTAGTATTGTTTCACAGTCTTACTACCCTGGTTCAAGTTGTCTAATTTTGCAAGCAAATAATCAACATAATATGTAGGAATGAATGCATCTCTAAAAAGAAATTTGAAGTCTTTCCAAGATTCTGGAACTTTGTTCTGCCTACAAATGTGTTTCCATTCTAGCAAAGCATTTTCAATCAAAATATTAGAGGCAATACAAATCTTTTGTTTCTCGGATAGGTCATGCTCATCAAATTCATTGTCTACTTTTAACTCCCAACCAATGTAAGCTTGAGGATCAAACTTACCATCATATAATGGCAAGTGTTGAATGACATCCTGAATATGAGGGTCTAGTTTCAACAGCTCAAAAATCTCCATATCACCTGCCATGATTAGTAGAAAACAAGAAACACAAAAATAATATGTATCCTCCTATCAACTACTAGGATGTGTCGGTTGTAACTCTCTCAAACTCAACTTGTTAAAACAAGCCCTTACAAGTTCTTACCAAGCCAAACAGGAGGTGATGGCAACCAACAAGTCTACAACCATGGAGTGAAGTGTATCGGTGCCGTAGCAACAAAACAAATTGTCAAACTGTAGTCGAATATGTGGAGCTGTAGGTGGGCTAAAGCAAGGAAGTACTAGAACCACGTTAGTTGCAAGCAAATTGAACAAACGCTCAACGACGTTATTGTGCTGGTCCTAGGCTAGTACGTGCTAGAGACGCGAACCTAGACACAAACGAAGTCACTGAACTGCAGCAAAGAAGGATCACAAGGACAGGAATAACAACAAAAGAAAAACCCTTCTCTTCTTCTTTCTCTTTCTTTTCTTTCTTTCTATCTTTCTTTTCTTTCTTTCTTCTGTTTTTTTTCTATTTTTTTTCAACTAGCACAAAACTGAAATTTTGCAACAAGAATTAACAAGCTACTTACAACAATTAATGTTTCCTTGGGAAGGGTGATTCAGTAGCAAAGTCAAACAAGTGGCTGTTTTGCAAAACCAGCAGATGCACAAATCTCCAGGGCAATTGCGAAGCGCTCAGATTGAATTTGGGACCAAGCTCTAATCAGTTGGAAAGAGGACAAGTTAAGGTTTCCAGATTGTATTTAAACTCCCTATTCAGACTCCTGACAAAGGAAATATGGTGCTTTTCTTTTCGGGATAAAACAGGACTTCGAATCGAATTCTATCTTGATCTTGTTGGATTTCCTTTTTGTAGATGGAAATATGGACGTGGATGAAACCTCCAAGGGCGTGGCTAGGACAATGGTGGTAAACAAAACAAAGGAATTTGGAAATCCACTCGGATTTGTTGAGAGAAACAAATAAACTTAAATCTGCGATGGTGACAGAAACGTGACTAGAACTCGAAACTCTAAACGACTAGATGCTAAAACCAGCAACTTGACACGACGATGCAACCGTTAATTCAATAAGCCCTAACTAAGCAGTAATAGTATTAAGCTCAAAGGGTTTTTGGGATTATGGAGAACTAATCTACTAATTTTGTTTTGGCTTTTTCTGGACTATAGGAGATTAAAAAAAATAGCAAAGAACTAGAAGTCTCTCACCGATCAACCTTGCTCTGATACCAACTGATATGAACCCGCTAGGGTGAATCCTGATCTTTCGATGAGAGAAGGTGGATAACTCGATTTGGGGATGGAGATGACGTTCACGGCCCGACTACAGCCTTCTAAGCTGCGCCTTAGCAACCGATACACCACCTCCAACGGCCGTCGCGATCTTGTGGAGCACGATCAACCAAACCACAAGGGTAATTCCTACAAGCAATCGAGGAACAAGCAAGAACAAGTAGAACAAGCAACTCAATTGCAAATATAGAGATGAGAAACCAATCTGAACTCGCAAGGTTGGGGTTCTGAATCAAGTAGAACGGATGGTCTAGTCAACACACGCGTCTACAAGGAAGTAGCAATGGCTAAACTTTCAACAAAACAAAACCCAATCTGTTTGTGGTGGCTCTAATCCTTATTAATACCTAGGGGAACGACCAGAGGGGTGTTGGGGTCGTTCTCCAACCCTAGGACACGTCCTTAATGGACCCAAATTGATACATGGACCATCGGCCCAAAATAGGGTGACGCAGCACCAAAGGCAGAAAAGGTCTCGGCGTTGAAACAACGGTTGCGGAAGCACCGGATAAGATATAGCCATGAGTCCAGATCCGTTGGAAAATAGACTTGATAAGCTTTCCAAAAAGTGCTAGAACGTCCCAATCGGAGTTCGTATGAAGTCGTGGTGACCGTCGCAATTTGGGACTATTTTGCAGTCCGAATTCAACTTCCAAAACGTGTTGGACTTGGACTCTTTCTGTCCTTTGGAACCAAAGTGACGTGGTGGTCTAGCGGAGGACGTTAGGAATACTTGGATTTGGTCCCCAATCAACTTCATTAACCTTCCATGTTTTCCATATGCAATCAAACCTTCCCTTGATCCATGTAAGTAATTCTGAAAAAGAGAATGAACACACATCATGGTGCAGCATCAATTCATCAAATGCATCAATGATAAGCCTCATATAGAATGGTTGCACCTTTGGTATAGAAGTGGTTGGCATGGTCATATTTGAGCCAATGATGTCCTCATCAGCAGCCCGCCTCAGATCTTCTCATGGACGAGGCAACCCAGCACTGCCATCCCGCGTACGAAAGAGTTCCTCGGCGCATCCTCCTTGGTATCGGCATCGGGATCGACCCCCAGGCCATCGCACACCAAGGTGATTGCGCCCTGGAGTAGTTCGTTTCGCCTGGCCTCAGCCTTAAGGAGAGTTTGGAATGAGGTAGTCATCGCCTGGGCAGCATGCTGCTGCTTCTCCAGCTCTAAAACGCAAAGACCAAGTCAGCAAAGACATGGGAGCTCAAAGTCAAGGATAAAGCTTGGCAAAGGCTTACCCTCTGCATGGGTCTGCCAGCCCATGATCTCATCACGCGCCTTCCCTGCCGCTTAAAGAGCCTCGTCCTTGTCACGGACGGTCGCCCTCAACGTCTCGATCTCCTGACCAGTGCCCGAGAGAGCCTCGTCCCTCTCTCGGACAGTTCCCTTCAACGTCGCGACCTTGTTCTCTAGGGTCCCAACACGAGCGGATGCCATCCCGATCTGGACGCTGAGGGTGTCACACTGGCCGCTAACAAGAGTGACATCCTCCTCGATCTCCTTCACGCGCGCTAACAACGGTGCAAGATCCTCGTGAGCCTTGGTCGCTTCTTCTCGAGCCTTAGCCGCATCCTCCAGGGGCCTTGGCCATGGCATCCCGTGCCTCTGCCGCCTCTTCCTTGAGCACTGTGGTGATGACATGAAGCTCGTCCACCTCGGCGCTCTTCTTGGACAGCCGCTAGTTGGCCTCCTCGACCAGAGCCCGTTGGCGTGAAAGCGCCGCCCACACACCACTCTCGTGGCAGATGAATAGCGACTTGCGGCGCGATCGCTCCTTCAGCTCCTAACCACGGCCAAACTCAGAATTAGAACTAGGGCAAAATGGGGTACGAGCCAAATAAAATAACAAAACACCGCTCACCTCAAAGGCTTCTGACATCCCCCGCACCAGGATATCCGCGACCATCCGCAGGGATTGCACGGAATGCTTACAGAGTCCCTCGATGTACTCCCAGTGCTGCACTTCATCCTTGTCGTCGAGGGCGAAGAAGGGCCCGGCATTGGGGTCGGCCGCATCCCTGAACTCAAGGGTCGACCGACCCCAACGTGGGAGCTCCTCCTTTGACCGCACAAGCACCAGCTCCACAAAATCGGGCCACCTGGCGGACGCCTCCACCATATCGTCCTCTAGCACTACGAGAGCCCTGAGCCGATCCGAGGCATAGACCATCTCGACGTCCGCCTTCTACTTCCCCTTATCAGAAGGACGGTCGTCGATGGTGAGATCGATCACAGCCGAGGTCGACCCTTGGGGCAGGACTGACCTCCCGTTAGCCAGCGCCTCCGCCTGCACATTGGGCGGTGGCATGGCCACCTCCCATTCCACCCCGATCGCCGGCTCCCCCGGCTAGTCTAGCTCACTCGCTCCGCTCCTCGCTGCGGCTCTCCCTGCTGGTGCTGCCGCAACTGCCGTTGTGGCTCCCCCTGTTCTGTCTACAGCTCCAGCTCCTCCTCTTCCCTCGCATCCTACGGGGCCTCGACGGTCTCAGAGGTCCTTGTGGCCAACCCCGGCTCTAGCCCACCGCTTCTGAGCCCGTCATGCCGGTACCGCTCGGAGCTGCCTCGACCTGCTCAGGCCCCCATGTGGGTTGCTAATTCCGGTGCCCTCCTAGGCGATTGCGCCCACCGTGGCAGTGGCCTCTTTCGCTTTGAGCCGCTCCATGGCGGCGTGGCACTTTGCGACCCAAGCTATGTCATCGGCCGGCGTCCGCATCATCAGGCCAGTGCCAGCCTTGAGCGCCTTGACGGGGGTCATGGCCGCAAGCTCCACCTTACGCTTATGGCTACGTAATAAACAACCACGTCAGAACAAAAAGCAAGACAACTTTGCTGGAAGGTGAATCGAAATACTTACCTAGACAGGGGGATCAGGGGCCTTGACCCCAGCGTCCCCGAGCCGCTCGATGGCTTCTGAGATACCCCCTCCGTCGAGCCTCCGCTCGGCTCAGAGCTCCTTGGAGCCGGTGCTGACAAGGCCCCTGAGGTCCTCGACGCCGAGGAGGCCATCTAGCCACAAGTCCTCACGCCTGACGACGGCGCCCTGGTTTCAAGCATCGATGTCATTGGCCCGCCCACCAACGAGGTCCGGGGCGATCGAACGTTCAGGCGTGGCGCCACCAACATCGTCGAAAGGACCCCAGGCGCGGCGGATCCCCTCTCTGAAGGCCCCTCTTGGGCCCTTCCTCCCGCTAGCTTTACCTCCCCCTCGACGGGCACCAAGGCTGCCCTCGATGCCTGGGAGGTCGACCCCCACCAATGGGCCTCTGCAAGGACCGCACGTCAGGGAGATGCACGATAAAGGTCGTAGTATCATACCGTGACTTAGCACCACTATCGTCGCTATCATCATCATCATGCTCCTCCGAGGCCATCTCAGAGGGGGACTCCTCAACTGGGAGACCCTCGAGCCTTTGCTGGCGGTGGCGCCTATTCAGCGCCTTGCGCTCGAGGGCCTTCCTGACCTAACGCTTCTTTGCGGCATCTTTCTTCTTTTGAGCCGCAGAAAGGCGTCTCACCTCTCAAGCGGCACAATCTTCTGGGACTAGTGGCCGTGAGTCCTTGACCACCGACAAATCTTGCATGGAAGCCTCGACAAACTAAATCAAGAGAGCCAAAGAACCAAAAGGACACGAGGCTAGCGAAACAACACTTACCATAGGCTCAAAACCCTGGTTGGGTCACATCAGGACCTTGTCGATGTCCTCCTGCTTGAAACTACCCACCATCCACCGCGCGCGCCGGGCAACCTCGTCGAGGGGGAGGGTCTCGTGCGACATCCGACTCCCTTCCAATGAGATGCCCGGCATCATCTCATCGATCCAGAGTCGGCGCTGCATCAATGGCAGCACTCTCCGATGGTGGAACGCGGCGGCCACCATCCCCGCGGTCAATCCACGGTGACGGAGTCTCCTTAGCGCGTCGAGGAGCGGCTGCAGCTTTGGCTTCTCTTCCTCAATGACGCCCTATGACCAGTTGTCCTCTTGTGACATGAGGACCTGACCTGAGAACTTCAACAGGCGGTCATCATCGTTGCACAGGTAGAACCACCCGTCATGCCATCCGCTGTTCGACGAGATGAGCTGCGCTGGGATGTAGAGCTCGCCTCGACCTGCCCAGACTTGGAGGGTACAGCTACCAGCATGCACCGCACAACACACTCCCTTCTCGCCCGCCTTCTTGGTGAAATGCTCCGCCTTGAAGAGATGGAGCCATAGGTTCTAGTGGGGCTCCATCCCCAAGTACCCCTCATAGACTGTCGCAAAGATGGCGGCCTACGAGATGGAGTTGGGGGCAAGGTGATGGAGCTCCACCTTGTAGTAGTGCAGGAGCGCCCGCATGAACTGGCTCGGCGGCACCCCAACCCCCCTCTCATGGAAGGCAATGAAGCTCACCACGTATCCCTCCGGGGGCGCTGGCTCCCGGTGGCTGGACGGTGGCACCCTCCACTCCGGCTAGCTCCGACTCGCCCTCGGTAGTAGGAGGCCGTTGCGAACCAGTTCCTCTAGCTTCCTCTCCATCACTGAGGAATGGACCCACACGTCTGCGGGGAGAACTTGACTCTTTCCCGCCATGGGCGTCGAGGATCGGCTTATGGTGGTGACGGAGAAAGAGATGACGGCGGTGGCAGAGAGCGGCTGATGAAGGCGAAGGAAAGAGATAGTGATCACAATAGGCTGGTGATAGGCACGCGAGACCCTGAGCTCTGTACTTATACCCCGATGGAAGGCGAACCGACGCGCCCGGTGGAAAGGTAGGAACAGTTTCCACATTCAATGCCCCTACTTAAATGCCCCCTCGAAACCCACGTATCAGGACATGCGTCCACCGCACATTCTGCAACTGTTGCACCACGTTGTCCACTACCGCGCCAATCTCAGTCCCCTCCTAAAAAGATGTGCCCCAATAGGCCAGAAGGGAGATCTACAGACAGACGTTTCTAGGTGAGTGAACAATGGGCTCCAAGCCCGCTATAAACCTCGAGGGATCGAAAGATGGCCCTCTACCAGGGTTCGATAGCTTCCCTCGAGTAAACAGAGTCAGGGATGACTGAGGACGTGCCCGTACAAGGCCAGGGCTCGAGCCACTTTCTCGAGATGACCTCAAACATATTCATGGCTAAAGGAGGGGTCGACGGTGGAATCCCCTTGGAAGGAGGCATCAAGCCCTTGGATCCTATCGAACGGAGCCGAGATCCACATGACAACTCTTTGGCACTTTTGGAGAGCGCCTCTGCGGTCGCTAGCCAACCCCTATCAGATAGGGCATGGGCTCCCACTCGAATTCCCCGCTAGCAGCTCACCGGAGATCATCAGAACTCGCCCATCGAGGGTAGTGCGGCGTTCCTACCCCTCCTCCTTGCCCAAAGGATACGTGAGGGTCGTATAAATGCTTTCGGGCGAAGGAACCACGGGCTCCGAGCCCGCTATAGACCCCGAGGGATCAAAAGCTGGCCCTCAACCAGGGTTCAATAGCTATCCTCGAGTAAACAGAATTAGGGATGACTGAGGACGTGCCCGTACAAGGCCAGGGCTCGAGCCACTTTCTTGAGACGACCTCAGACATATTCAAGGCTAAAGGAGAGGTCGACGGTGGAATCCCCTCGGAGGGAGGCATCGAGCCCTCAGATCCTATCGAACGGAGCCGAGATCCACACGACAACTCTTTGGCACTTTTGGAGAGTGCCTTCACGGTCGCTAGCCAACCCCTATCGGATGGGGCATGGACTCCCACTCGAATTCCCCGCTAGCAGCTCACCGGAGATCATCAGAACTCGCCCATCGAGGGTAGTACAGCGTTCCCCACCCTCCTCCTTTCCCAAAGGATGCGTGAGGGTCGTATTATGAAGACGGGCAAGATCCTGATTGACCTCATGCATGTGAGGCTCGGGGGCTTGACCGTGAAAAGCCAACCTCAAATGAAAGGGGACCAAGCGCAACGCGGGGGCTCAAACGCACAAGCGCTTCTCGACATAACATGCTAAAGCCCTCGTGGAGTCAAATACTCCTTCGAGACCTCGGGGGCTCACCCGGCGGGTGCTTGAGCCACTTTCTCGAGACGACCTCAAACATATTCGAGGCTAAAGGAGAGGTCGATGGTGGAATCCCCTTGGAGGGAGGCATCGAGCCCTCGGATCCTATCGAACGGAGCCGAGATCCACACAACTCTTTGGCACTTTTGGAGAGTGCCTCCGCGGTCGCCAGCTGACCCCTATCGGACGGGGCACTGGCTCCACTCGAATTCCCCGCTAGCAGCTCACCGGAGATTGTCGGAACTTGCCCATCGAGGGTAGTACAGCGTTCCCCACCCCTCCTCCTTTCCCAAAGGACACGTGAGGGTCGTATTATGAAGAAGGGCAAGATCCTGATTGACCTCACGTATGTGAGGCTCGGGGGCTTGACCGCGAAAAGCTAACCTCAAACGAAAGGGGACCAAGCGCGACGCGGGGGCTCAAACACACGAGCGCTCCTCGACATAACATATTAAAGCCCTTGAAGGAGTCAAACACTCCTCCGAGGCATCGGGGGCTACACCCGATGGGTGCGCTCGCGCGCACCCACTAGAAGAGCCATGACGCTATGACTCCAATTCATGAGTCGCTGAGCCTCTATAAGAGTGCCCACAATCACACAAAGGCTCGGGGCTACTGTCGGGTACCTAAAATAGGGATACCCAAAACCTCTGAGGAATCCGCACCACCCTTGAAAAACCACATACATATAGAAACAGGGCACCCTCGACTGCGCTCCGACTTGCATGAGGACGCCTTGACCCCTAGGAAAATCTTCGACTTGCACGACCCTAGGTCGAGCGAACCGGCGCTTCCTCACCCGCCTACTTACAGACAAAAGTTAAGGCATTTAATGCAATCACCAACCACTTCCTACCCACATGGCTACAACACCGCCAGCATGGAAGCAGTACCGGTGTCAAATCTCGCTTTTTACTACCCATCCAGGGATGGGCAATGAAAACCTGTCACTGTACGCACCATGCCAGATACTTTTCCACCATCAATGCCCCCTCGAGGTAAAAAACGACAACCATCACATCCTAGGATTTCTAGGGGCTGGCCTTATCCATTCCCCGTCGACCCCCCTCTGATACACCTCGATGAGGCCTTGACTAGTTGCCAGTCAACAAAGGAACAACGCCTGCACGTCTGCTCGCCATAGGACTTAGGGTCTTTCACCATCCCATCCCTGACGCCACCATGGTACTCCGGGGATGGCCGGCCATTCCTAGGGCACGTTGCTACAACAACCCTCATGAGCACACGTCAGACCTTCACCTCCAAGGCACCGCCCTTGGGTTTTACCGGCTCCTCTACCTTCACTTGGCCCTATAAAAAAGGGAAGGCAGGGGACCCTACGGAGGACAGAGGATGGAGGACAAAGGACGAAAACCGCAAGACACCACCTCACTACTAAGATCAACATCTCAAGCAATGCTCCATTGTACTCTTTCTCTAAGACTTGGGACTAGCTCCCTCTCTCGTAGCTTGTAACCCCTATGCAAGCACTTAGGTGCAAGGAAATACAATACCCTCTCTTCCCCGCTGGATGTAGGATCTTCTTTGCCCGAACCATGACAAACCCCCGTGTATTCTCTTTGCATCACCATCCGAATTTGGGAACACGCAGCACAAATTCACTCGTCGGCTTAGGGGCCTCCCGGGTCCGGACGCCGACACAAATGTACCATAGGCTTAGAAATCATTTTGGATGCGCCCAATGATTCAGTCCATTTGCAGATAGTGCTAATCCTGACGCAAGACAGGTGCATGTTTAGCGCTGAACGTACCACTAGCTCAGAAATCATTTTGAACGCACCCGATGTAACTCCTAGGTGACTTGGGTCTTGTGGAATCTCGTTTCAGTCCGTTTGGAGATAGTGCTAACCTTGACGCAAGATAGGTGCACGGTTTGCACTGAATGTAGCATAGGCTCATAAATCATTTTGGATGCACCCGATGGTACTCCTAGGTGACATGGCTCAAGTGGAAGCTCAATTCAGTCTATTTGGAGATAGTGCAAATCTTCACACAAGATAGGTGCACGCTTTGCACCAAACGTACCACAGTCTCATAAATCATTTTGGACGCAGCCGATGTAACTACTAGGAGACTTGGGTCCTATGGAATCTTATTTCGGTCCGTTTGGAGATAGTGTTAGTGTCAGTGCAAGATATTGCGCTGATCATACTGTAGGCTCAAAAATCATTTTGGATGCTCCCAATGATACTCCTAGATGATGAGGCTCAGGTGGAAGCTCGATTCAGTCCGTTTAGAGATAGTGCTAACCTTGACGCAAGATAGGTCCACGGTTTGCGCAGAATGTACCATAGGCTCAAAAATCATTTTGGATGCACCCGATGGAACTCCTTGGTGACATGGCCCATGTGGAATCCCATTTTGTTCCATTTGGAGAGAGTGTTAGTGTCGGTGCAAGATAGGTGCACGGTTTGCCCCAAACGTACCATAGGCTCAGAAATCATTTTGGACACACCCGATGGTACTCCTAGGTGATGAGACTCAAGTGGATGCTCATTTCATCCCGTTTGGAGATAGTGCAAATCTTGACGCAAGAGAGGTGCCCGATTTGCACTGAACATACAATAGGCTCAGAAATCATTTTGAACGCACCCAATGGAACTCCTTGGTGAGAAGGGTCATGTGGAATCTCATTTTGGTCCATTTAGAGATTGTGTTAGTGTCAGTGCAAGATAAATGCACGGTTTGCATCAAACATACCATAGGCTCAGAAATCATTTTGGACACACCCGATGGAATTCTTTGGTGACGTGGGTCATATGGAATCTTGTTTTGGTCCATTTAGATACAGTGTTAGTGTCGATGCAAGATAGGTGCATGGTTTGCGCCAAACGTACCACAGGCTCATACGTTTTGGGCGCACCCGTTGGTACTCCTAGGTGACGAGGCTCAAGTGGATGATCGTTTCATTCTGTTTGGAGATAGTGATAATCTTGACACAAGATAGGTGCACGGTTTGCGCCAACCGTACCATAGGCTCAGATATCATTTTGGACGCATCCGATGGTACTCCTACGTGACGAGGCTCAAATGGAAGCGTGATTCAGTCCGTTTGGAGATAGTGCTAATCTTCACACAAGATAGGTGCACGCTTTGCACCGAACGTACCACAGGCCTAGAAATCATTTTGGATGCACTCAATGTAGCTACTAGGTGACTTGGGTCATGTGGAATCTCGTTTTGGTTCGTTTGGAGACAGGGTTAGTGTCGGTGCAAGATAGGTGCATGGTTTGCGCCAAACGTAACATAGGCTCATAAATCATTTTGGATGCACCTAATGATACTCCTAGGTGACAAGGCTTAAGTGGAAGCTCGATTCAATCCATTTAGAGATTGTGCCAATCTTGACGCAAGATAGGTGTATGGTTTGCACCGAACGTACCATAGGCTTAAAAATCATTTTGGACGCACCCAATGGAACGCCATCGTGACGTGGGCCATATGAAATCTCATTTCGGTCTGTTTGGAGACAGTGTTAGTGTCAGTGCAAGAAAGGTGCATGGTTTGCACCAAACAAAACATAGGCTCAGAAATCATTTTGGACGCACCCAATGGTACTCCTAGGTGACAAGGCTCAAGTGGATGCTTGTTTCATTCCATTTGGAGATAGTGCTAATCTTGATGCAACATAGGTGCTTGATTTGCGCTGAACGTAACAATGGCTCAGAAATCATTTTGGACGCTCCCGATGGCACTCCTAGGTGGGGTCATGTGGAGTCTAGTTTTGGTCTGTTTGGAGGCAGTATTAGTGTCGGTGCAAGATAGGTGCATAGTTTGCACCAAAAGTACCATAGGCTCATAAATCATTTTGAACGCACCCAATGATACTCCTAGGTGATGAGGCTCAAGTGGAAGCTCAATTTAGTCCATTTGGAGATAGTGCTAATCTTGACACAAGATAGGTGCATGGTTTGCACCAAACATATCATAGGCTCAGAAATTGTTTTGGACACACCCAATGGGACTCCTTGGTGACATGGGCCATGTGGCATCTTGTTTCGGTCCGTTTGGAGACTATGTTAGTGTCGGTGCAAGATAGGTGCATAGTTTGTGCCAAACATACCATAGGCTTATAAATCATTTTGGATGCACCCGATGGTAATCGTAGGTGACGAGGCTCAAGTGGAAGCTCGATTCAGTCCGTTTGGAGATAGTGCTAATCTTCACGCAAGACATTTGCACGCTTTGCGCTAAACGTACCATAGGCCCAGAAATCATTTTGGACGCACCCGATGTAACTACTAGGTGCCTTGGGTCATCTGGAATCTCGTTTCGGTCCGTTTGGAGATGATGTTAGTGTCGGTGCAAGATTGGTGCCCGGTTTGCGCTAAATGTACCATAGGCTCCGAAATTATTTTGGACGCACCCAATAATACTCCTTGGTGACAAGGCACAAGTGGAAGCTCGATTCAATCCGTTTGGAGATAGTGCTAATCTTGATGCAAGATAGGTGGACGCTTTTGCGTGGAATGTGCCACTGGCTCATAAATCATTTTGGACGCACCCTTTGTAACTCCTAGGCAACTTGGGTCTTGTGGAACCTCGTTTCGGTCCATTTGGGGACTGTGTTAGTGTCTGTGCAAGATAGGTGCACGGTTTGCACCGAACGTACCTAGGCCCAGAAATCATTTTGGGCGGACCCAATGATACTCTATGGTGATGAGGCTCAAGTGGAAGCACGATTCAGTCCGTATGGAGATAGTGCTAACATTGACGCGAGATAGGTGCATAGTTCGCACCGAGCGTACCATAGCTCAGAAATCATTTTGGACGCACCCAATGGAACTCCTTGGTGACGTGGATCATGTGGAATCTCATTTTGCTCCATTTGGATACAGTGCTAGTGTCGGTACAAGATAGGTGCATGGTTTGCGCCAAACGTACTATAGGCTCAGAAATCGTTTTGGACGCACTCGATGGTACTCCAATGTGACGAGGCTCATGTGGATTCTCGTTTCATTCCGTTTGGAGATAGTGCTAATCTTGACGGGAGATAGTTGCACGGTTTGCACCAAAGGCACCATAGGCTTAAAATTTTTTTGGGCGCACCTGATGGTACTCCTAAGTGACGAGGCTCAAGTGGAAGCTCGATTCAGTCCGTTTCGAGATAGTGCTAATCTTCACGCAAGATAGGTGCACGCTTTGCGCCGAACAGACCACAGGCCTACAAATCATTTTAGATGCACTCGATGTAACTACTAGGTGACTTGGGTCATGTGGAATCTCGTTTCGGTTCGTTTGGATACAGTGTTAGTGTTGGTGCAAGATAGGTGCACAGGTTTGCGCCAAACGTACCATAGGCTCAGAAACCATTTTAGACACCACCAATGATATCCAAGGTGACGAGGCTCAAGTGGAAGCTCAATTAAATCAGTGTGGAGATTGTACTAATCTTGACGCAAGATAGGTGCACGATTTGCGCTGAACGTACTATAGGCTCAAAAATCATTTTGGACACACCCAATGGAACTCCTTCGTGACGTGGGCCATATGGAATCTTGTTTTGGTTCATTTGGAGATAGTGTTAGTGTCAGTGCAAGAAAGGTGCACGGTTTGCGCCAAACGTACTATAGTCTTAGAAATCATTTTGGACACACCTGATGGGACTCCTTGGTGATGTGGGCCATGCGGCATCTTGTTTCGGTCCGTTTGGAGACTATGTTAGTGCTAGTGCAAGATAGGTGCATGGTTTGTGCCAAACGTACCATAGGCTCATAAATCATTTTGGACGCACCCGATGGTAATCCTAGGTGACAAGGCTCAAGTGGAAGCTCGATTCAGTCCATTTGGAGATAGTGCTAATCTTCACGCAAGACAGGTGCACGCTTTGCACCAAACATACCATAGGCCCAGAAATCATTTTGGACGCACCCGATGTAACTACTAGGTGCCTTGGGTCATGTGGAATCTCGTTTCGATCTGTTTGGAGACGGTGTTAGTGTCGGTGCAAGATTGGTGCCTGGTTTGCGCCAAACATACCATAGACTCCAAAATCATTTTGGACGCACCCAACGATACTCCTTAGTGATGAGGCAGAAGTGGTAGCTCGATTCAATTCGTTTGGAGATAGTGCTAATCTTGATGCAAGATCGGTGCACACTTTGCGTAGAACATACCAGTGGCTCAGAAATCATTTTGGACGCGCCCTTTGTAACTCCTAGGCAACTTGGGTCATGTGGAACCTCATTTCGGTCCATTTGGGGACTGTGTTAGTGTCTGTGCAAGATAGGTGCTTGGTTTGCGATGAACGTACCTAGGTTCATAAATCATTTTGGACGCACCCAATGATACTCCATGGTGACGAGGCTCAAGTGGAAGCTCGATTCAGTCCGTTTGGAGATAGTCCTAACATTGACGCGAGATAGGTGCACAGTTTGCGCCGAACGTACCATAGCTCAGAAATCGTTTTGGACGCACCTAATGGAACTCCTAGTGGAATCTCATTTTGCTCCATTTGGATACAGTGTTAGTGTCGGTACAAGATAGGTGCATGGTTTGCGCCAAATGTACCGTAGGCTCATAAATCATTTTGGACGCACCCGATGGTACTCCACTATGACGAGCCTCAAGTGGATTCTTGTTTCATTCCGTTTGGAGATAGTGCTGATGAGGACATCATTGGCTCAAAGATGACCATGCCAACCACTTCTATACCAAAGGTGCAACCATTCTATATGAGGCTTATCATTGATGCATTTGATGAATTGATGCCGCACCATGATGTGTGTTCATTCTCATTTTCAGAATTACTTACATGGATCAAGGGAAGGTTTGATTGCATATGGAAAGCATGGAAGGTTAATGAAGTTGATTGGGGACCAAATCCAAGTATTCCTAACGTCCTCCGCTAGGCCACCATGTCACTTTGGTTCCAAGGACAGAAAGAGTCCAAGTCCAACACGTTTTGGAAGTTGAATTCGGACTGCAAAATAGTCCCAAATTGCGACGGTCACCACGACTTCATACGGACTCCGATTGGGACGTTATAGCACTTTTTGGAAAGCTTATCAAGTCTGTTTTCTAACGGATCTGGACTCATGGCTATATCTTATCCAATGCTTCCGCAATCGTCGTTTCAACGCCGGAACCTTTTCTGTCTTTGGTGCTGTGTCACCCTATTTTGGGTCAATGGTCCATGTATCAATTTGGGTCCATTAAGGACGTGTCCTAGGGTTGGAGAACGACCCCAACACCCCCCTGGTCGTTCCCCTAGGTATTAATAAGGATTAGAGCCGCCACAAATAGATTGGGTTTTGTTTTGTTGAAAGTTTAGCCATTGCTACTTCCTTGTAGACGCATGTGTTGACTAGACCATCCGTTCTACTTGATTCAGAACCCCAACTTTGTGAGTTCAGATTGGTTTTTCATCTCTATATTTGTAATTGAGTTGCTTGTTCTACTTGTTCTTGCTTGTTCCTCGATTGCTTGCAGGAATTACCCTAGTGGTTTGGTTGATCGTGCTCCACAAGATCACGACGGCTGTTGGAGGTGGTGTATCGGTTGCTAAGGCGTAGCTTGGAAGGCTGTAGTCGGGCCGTGAACGTCATCTCCATCCACCAAATCGAGTTATCCACCTTCTCTCATCGAAAGATCAGGATTCACCCTAGCGGGTTCATATCAGTTGGTATCAGAGCTGGGCCCTTGTTTAAGGGGGTGGGAATGATGAGGACATCCTCCGCTATTATCCGCTGGCAAAGACGCAACAAAAAATGGCCAAGTGGCCTAGTTGTAGTCGGGCGGTGACCGTGTGAGCCTCTGAATAATTCCACCTTGCTTAGCTTGGGAGGAGGAAGCCACCTTAAAAGAGAGAGCCACCCTTCCCCTATCAGACTAGTCTTTTAGGGACATTGGGCCTTTCCCCGAGTGGGTGTGCATAAGAACTGTTGGGGTCCGGGCAACCTTAATTTATTGGGCCTCGGCCAACCCCACCTGGGCCGGATGTATCATTTGGTATCAAAGCTGGGCCCTTGTTTAAGGGGGTGGGAATGATGAGGACATCCTCCGCTATTACCCGCTGGCAAAGACGCAACAAAAAATGGCCAAGTGGCCTAGTTGTAGTCGGGCGGTGACCGTGTGAGCCTCTGAATAATTCCACCTTGCTTAGCTTGGGAGGAGGAAGCCACCTTAAAAGAGAGAGCCACCCTTCCCCTATCAGACTAGTCTTTTAGGGACATTGGGCCTTTCCCCGAGTGGGTGTGCATAAGAACTGTTGGGGTCCGGGCAACCTTAATTTATTGGGCCTCGGCCAACCCCACCTGGGCCGGATGTATCAAGTGCTAATCTTGACGGAAGATAGTTGCACGGTTTGCGCCAAATGCACCATAGGCTCAAAAATTATTTTGGACGCACTAAATGGTACTCCTAGGTGACGAGGCTCAAGTGGAAGCTCGATTCAGTCCGTTTCGAGATAGTGCTAATCTTCACGCAAGATAGGTGCACGCTTTTGTGCTGAATGTACCATAGGCCCACAAATCATTTTGGATGCACTCGATGTAACTACTAGGTGACTTGGGTCATGTGGAATCTTGTTTCGGTTCGTTTGGAGACAGTGTTAGTGTTGGTGCAAGATAGGTGCACGGTTTGCGCCAAATGTACCATAGCCTCAGAAAATTGTTTTGGACGCACCCAATGATACTCCAAGGTGATGAGGCTCAAGTGGAAGCTCGATTCAATCAGTTTGGAGATTGTACTAATCTTGACGCAAGATAGGTGCACGATTTGCCCCGAACATACCGAGGCTCAGAAATCATTTTGGACACACCCAATGGAACTCCTTCGTGACGTGGGCCATATGGAATCTCGTTTCGGTCCGTTTGGAGACAGTGTTAGTGTCGGTGCAATAAACCATAGGCTAAGAAATAATTTTGGAAGCACCCAATGGTACTCCTAGCTAACGAGGCTCAAGTGGATGCTCGTTTCATTCCGTTTAGAGATAGTGCTAATCTTGACGCAACATAGCTTCTTGATTTGCGCCGAGCGTAACAATGGCTCACAAATCATTTTGGACGCACCCGAGGAACTCCTAGATGGGGTCATGTGGAGTCTAGTTTTGGTCCATTTGGAGACAGTATTAGTGTCGTTGCAAGATAGGCGCAATGTTTGCATCAAACTATCATAGGCTCAGAAATTGTTTTGGATGCCCCCGATGGTACTCATTGGTGACGAGGCTCAAGTGGAAGCTCGATTCAGTCTGTTTGGATATCGTTCTAATCTTGATGCAAGATAGGTGCACGCTTTGCGCCGAATGTACCACTTGCTAAGAAATGTTTTGGATGCACCCGATGTAACTCCTTGGTGACTTGGGTCATGTGGAATCTCGTTTCAGTCCATTTAGGGACAGTGTTAGTGTCTATGCAAAATAGGAGCATGGTTTGCGCCAAACGTACCATAGGCTCAGAAATGGTTTTGGACGCACCCAATGATACTCCGTGGTGACGAGGCTCAAGTGGAAGCTCAATTCAGTCTGTTTGTAGATAGTGCTAACATTCACGCGAGATAGGTACACGGTTTGCACCAAAAGTACCATAGGCTCTGAAATTATTTTGAACGCACCTGATGTAACTACTTGGTGACTTGGGTCGTGTGGAATCTCATTTCGGTCCGTTTGGAGGCAGTATTAGCATCAGTGCAAGATAGGTGCACAGTTTGCGACAAAAATCCCATAGGCTCATAAATCATTTTGGATGCACCCAATGATACTCCTAGGTGATGAGGCTCAAGTGAAAGCTCGATTCAGTCTATTTGGAGACAGTGTTAATCTTGACACAAGATAGGTGCACACTTTTGCGCCGAATGTATCATAGGCTCAGAAATCGTTTTGGACATACCTGATGGGACTCCTTGGTGACGCGGGCCATGTGGCACCTTGTTTCGGTCCATTTGGAGACTATGTTAGTGTCGGTGCAAGATAGGTGCATGGTTTGCGTCAAATGTTCTATAGGCTCATAAATCATTTTGGACGTACTCAATGGTACTCCTAGGTGACGAGGCTCAAGTGGAAGCTCGATTTAGTCTGTTTGGAGATAGTGCTAATCTTCACGCAAGACAGGTGCACGCTTTGCTTAGAAGGTACCACAGGCCCAGAAATCATTTTGGACACACCCGATGTAACTACTAGGTGCCTTGGGTCATGTGGAATCTCATTTCGGTCCGTTTGGAGATAGTGTTAGTGTCGGTGCAAGATTGGTGCCTGGTTTGCGCCAAACATACCATAGGCTATGAAATCATTTTGGACGCACCCAATGATACTCCTTGGTGACAAGGCACAAGTGGAAGCCTGATTCAATCTGTTTGGAGATAGTGCTAAACTTGATGCAAGATAGGTGCACGCTTTGCGTGGAACGTATCACTAGCTCAGAAATCGTTTTGGATGCACCCTTTGTAACTCCTAGGCAACTTGGGTCGTGTGGAACCGTTTCGGTCCATTTGGGGGACTATGTTAGTGTATGTGCAAAATAGGTGCACGGATTGCGAAGAACGTACCTAGGCTTAGAAATCATTTTGGACGCACCCTTTGTAACTCCTAGGCAACTTGGGTCGTTTCGAACCATTTCGGTCCATTTTGGGGACTGTGTTAGTGTCTGTGCAAGATAGGTACATGGATTGTGATGAACATACCTAGGCTCAGGAATCGTTTTGGACGCACCCAATGATACTCCACGGTGACGAGGCTCAAGTGGAAGCATGATTAAATCCATTTTGGAGGTAGTGCTAACATTGACGCGAGATAGGTGCACGGTTTGTGCTGAACATACCATAGCTCAGAAATCATTTTGGACACACCCAATGGAATACATTGGTGACGTGGGTCATGTGGAATCTCGTTTCGCTCCATTTGGATACAGTGTTAGTGTCGGTACAAGATAGGTGCGTGGTTTGCGCCAAATGTACCATAGGCTCAGAAATCGTTTTAGACGCACCAGATGGTACTCCGATGTGACGAGGCTCAAGTGGATGCTCATTTCATTCTATTTGGGGATAGTGCTAATCTTGATGGAAGATAGTGCTAATCATTTTGGATGCACTCGTTGTAACTACTGGCTGACTTGGGTCATGTGGAATCTCGTTTCGGTTCGTTTGGAGACAGTGTTAGTATCGGTGCAAGATAGGTGCATGGTTTGCGCCTAATGTACCATAGGCTCAAAATTCGTTTTGGATGCACCCAATGATACACCTAGGTGACGAGGCTGAAGTGGAAGCTCGATTCAATCCGTTTGGAGATTATACTAATCTTGATGCAAGATAGGTGCACGATTTACGCCGAACGTACCATAGGCTTAGTAATTGTTTTGGACGCACCCAATGGAACTCCTTCGTGACGTGGGCCATATGGAATCTTGTTTCGGTCTATTTGGAGATAGTGTTAGTGTCGGTGTAAGAAAGGTGCATGGTTTGCGCCAAACAAACCATAGGCTCATTAATCATTTTGGACACACCCAACGATAGTCCTAGGTGATTAGGCTCAAGTGAAAGCTCAATTCAGTCTACTTGGAGATAGTGCTAATCTTGACGCAAGATAGGTGCACGGTTTGCACCAAATGTACCATAGGCTCAGAAATCATTTTGGACACACCCTCTAGGACTCCTTAGTGACGTGGGCCATGTGGCATCTTGTTTCAGTTCGTTTGGAGACTATATTAGTGTCGGTGCAAGATAGGTGCATGGTTTGCTTCAAACGTACTATAGGCTCATAAATCGTTTTGGACGCACTCGATGGTACTCCTTGGTGACGAGGCTCAAGTGGAATCTCGATTCAGTCCTTTAGAGTAGTGCTAATCTTCACACAAGATTGGTGCACGCTTTGCGCCGAACGTACCACAGGCCTAGAAATCATTTTGGACGCACTCAATGTAACTACTAGGTGCCTTGGGTGATGTGGAATCTTGTTTCGGTCCGTTTGGAGACAGTGTTAGTGTCGGTGCAAGATAGGTGCACGGTTTGCGCCAAACGTACCATAGTCTCTTAAATCATTTTGGACGCACCTAATGATACTCCTTGCTGACGAGGCACAAGTGGAAGCTTGATTCAATCCGTTTGGAGATAGTGCTAATCTTCATGCAAGATAGGTGCACGATTTGCACGGAACGTACCACTGGCTCAAAAATCATTTAGGACGCACCCGTTGTAACTCGTAGGCAACTTGTGTCATGTGGAACCTCGTTTCGCTCCATTTGGGGCCTGTGTTGGTGTTTGTGCAAGATTGGTGCACGGTTTGCGACGAACGTACCATAGGCTCAAAAATTGTTTTGGACGCACCCAATGATACTCCACGGTGACGAGGCTCAAGTGGAAGCTCGATTCAGTACGTTTGGAGATTGTGCTAACATTGATGCGAGATAGGTGCACGGTTTGCGCTGAACGTACCACAGGCTCTAAAATCGTTTTCGACGCACCCAATGGAACTCCTTGGTGACATGGGTCATGTGGAATCTCGTTTTGGTCCGTTTGGATACTGTGTTAGTGTCGGTGAAAGATATGTGCATGGTTTGCGCCAAACGTACCATAGGTTCGGAAATAATTTTTTATGCTCCCGATGGTACTCCTATGTGACGAGGCTCAAGTGGATGCTCGTTTCATTCTGTTTGGAGATAGTGCTAACCTTGAGAGAAGATAGTTGCACGGTTTGCACCAAATGCACCATAGGCTCAAAAATCATTTTGGACGCACCCGGTCGTACTCCTAGGTGACGAGGCTCAAGTGGAAGCTCGATTCAGTCCGTTTGGAGATAGTGCTAACCTTCATGCAAGATAGGTGCACGCTTTTGCACCGAATGTACCACAGGCCCAGAAATAATTTTGGATGCACTCGATGTAACTACTAGGTGACTTGGGTCTTGTGGAATCTCGTTTAGGTTCATTCGGAGACTATGTTAGTGTCGGTGGAAGATAGGTGCATGGTTTGAGACAAACATGCCATTGGCACAGAAATCATTTTGGACGCACCCAATGATACTCCTAGCTGACGAGGCTCAAGTGCAAGCTCAGTTCAATCTATTTGGAGATTGTGCTAATCTTGACGCAAGATAGGTGCACAGTTTGCCCCGAACGAACCATAGGCTCAGAAATCATTTTGGACGCACCCAATGGAACTCCTTGGTGACGTGGGCCATATGGAATCTTGTTTCGGTCCGTTTGGAGACAGTGTTGGTGTCCGTGTAAGAAAGGTGCATGGTTTGCGCCAAACAAACCATAGGCTCAGAAAATCATTTTGGACGCACCCAGTGGTACTCCTATGTGACAAGGCTCAAGTGGATGCTCGTTTCAGTCTGTTTGAAGATAGTGCTAATTTTGACGCAACATAGGTGCTTGATTTGCGCAGAACGTAACAATGGCTCAGAAATCATTTTGAACGCACCCGATGGAACTCCTAGGTGGGGTCATGTGGAGTCTAGTTTTGGTCTGTTTCGAGATAGTGTTAGTGTCAGTGCAAGATAGGTGCACTGTTTGCGCCAAACGTATCATCGGCTCAGAAATCGTTTTGGATGCCCTCGATGGTTCTCCTAGGTGACAAGGCTCAAGTGGAAGCTCGATTCAGTCTATTTGGAGATAGTTCTAATCTTAATGCAAGATAGGTGCACGCTTTGCGCCGAACATACCACTGGCTCAGAAATTTGTTTTGGATGCCCCCGATGGTACTCCTAGGTGACAAGGCTCAAGTGGAAGCACGATTAAATCCGTTTGGAGGTAGTGCTAACATTGACACGAGATAGGTGCACGGTTTATGCTGAACATACCATAGCTCAGAAATCATTTTGGACGCACCCAATGGAACACCTTGGTGACATGGGTTATGTGGAATCTCGTTTCGCTCCATTTGGATATAGTGTTAGTGTCGGTACAAGATAGGTGTGTGGTTTGCGCCAAATGTACCATAGGCTCAGAAAAATCGTTTTAGACGCACCTGATGGTACTCCGATGTGACGAGGCTCAAGTGGATGCTCATTTCATTCTATTTGGGGATAGTGCTAATCTTGACGGAAGATAGTTGCACGGTTTGCGCCAAAAGCACCATAGGCTCAAAAATTTTTTTGGACGCACCCGATGGTACACCTATGTGATGAGGCTCAAGTGAAGCTCGATTCAGTCCGTTTGGACATAGTGCTAATCTTCACGCAAGATAGGTGCACGCTTTGCGCCGAATGTACCATAGGCCCACAAATCGTTTTGGATGCACTCGTTGTAATTACTAGCTGACTTGCGTCATGTGGAATCTTGTTTTGGTTCGTTTGGAGACAGTGTTAGTGTCGGTGCAAGATAGGTGCATGGTTTGTGCCTAACATACCATAGGCTCAGAAATCATTTTGGACGCACCCAATGATACACCTAGGTGACGAGGCTCAAGTGGAAGCTCGATTCAATCTGTTTGGAGATTATACTAATCTTGACACAAGATAGGTGCACGATTTGTGCCGAACGTACCATAGGCTCAGAAATCGTTTTGGACACACCCAATGGAACTCCTTCATGATGTGGGCCATATGGAATCTTGTTTCGGTCCGTTTGGAGACAGTGTTAGTGTCGGTGTAAGAAAGGTGCATGGTTTGCGCCAAACAAACCATAGGCTCAGAAATCATTTTGGACGCACCGAATGATACTCCTAGGTGATTAGGCTCAAGTAAAAGCTCAATTCAGTCTACTTAGAGATAGTGCTAATCTTGACGCAAGATAGGTGCACGGTTTGCGCCGAATGTACCATAGGCTCAGAAATTGTTTTGGACACACCCTCTAGGACTCCTTGGTGATGTGGGCCATGTGGCATCTTGTTTCGGTTCGTTTGGAGACTATATTAGTGTCGGTGCAAGATAGGTGCATGGTTTGCTTCAAACATACTATAGGCTCATAAAATCGGTTTGGACGCACTCGATGGTACTCCTAGGTGATGAGGCTCAAGTGGAATCTCGATTCAGTCCTTTAGAGATAGTGCTAATCTTCACACAAGATAGGTGCACGCTTTGCGCCGAACATACCACAGGCCTAGAAATCATTTTGGACGCACTCGATGTAACTACTAGGTGCCTTGGGTGATGTGGAATCTTGTTTCGGTCTGTTTGGAGGCAGTGTTAGTGTCGGTGCAAGATAGGTGCACGGTTTGCGCCAAACATACCATAGTCTCTTAAATCATTTTGGACGCACCTAATGATACTCCTTGCTAACGAGGCACAAGTGGAAGCTCGATTCAATCCGTTTGGAGATACTACTAATCTTGATGCAAGATAGGTGCACGCTTTGCACGGAACGTACCACTGGCTCAAAAATCATTTTGGACGGACCCGTTGTAACTCGTAGGCAACTTGTGTCATGTGGAACCTCGTTTCGCTCCATTTGGGGACTGTGTTGGTGTCTATGCAAGATTGGTGCACGGTTTGCGACGAACGTACCATAGGCTCAAAAATTGTTTTGGACGCACCCAATGATACTCCACGGTTATGAGGCTCAAGTGGAAGCTCGATTCAGTACGTTTGGAGATTGTGCTAACATTGATGCCAGATAGGTGCACGGTTTGCGCTGAACGTACCACAGGCTCTGAAATCATTTTTGACGCACCCAATGGAACTCCTTGGTGACATGGCTCAAGTGGAAGCTCAATTTAGTCTATTTGGATATAGTTCTAATCTTGATGCAAGATAGGTGCACAATTTGCGCCGAACGTACCACTGGCTCAAAAATCATTTGGACGCACCCGATGTTACTACTAGGTGACTTGGGTCGTGTGGAGTCTCGTTGCGCTCTATTTAGAGGCAGTATTAGTGTTGGTGCAAGATAAGTGCACGGTTTATGCCAAAAGTACCATAGGCTCAGAAATCATTTTGGACGCACCCAATGATACTCCTAGGTGATGGGGCTCAAGTGGAAGCTCGATTCAATTCGTTTGGAGATTGTGCTAATCTTGACGCAAGATAGGTGCACGGTTTGTGCCGAACGTACCATAGTCTTAGAAATCATTTTGGACACACCCGATGGGACTCCTTGGTGATGTGGGCCATGTGGCATCTTGTTTCGGTCCGTTTGGAGACTATGTTAGTGTCGGTGCAAGATAGGTGCATAGTTTGTGCCAAACGTACTATACACTCATAAATCGTTTTGGACGCACTCGATGGTACTCCTAGGTGACGAGGCTCAAGTGGAAGCTCGATTCAGTCTGTTTAGAGATAGTGCTAATCTTCACGCAAGATAGGTGCACGCTTTGCACCGAACGTACCACAGGCCTAGAAATCATTTTGGACACACTCGATGTAACTACTAGGTGCCTTGGGTGATGTGGAATCCTGTTTCGGTCCGTTTTGAGACAGTGTTAGTGTCGGTGCAAGATAGGTGCACGATTTGCGCCAAACCTACCATAGTCTCTGAAATGAAACTTTGCGCCGAACATACCATACGCTAAAAAATCATTTTGGACACACCCGACGGAGCTCCTACGTGATGGGGGTCATCTAGAATCTTGTTTTGGTCCGTTTGGAGACAGTGTCAGTGTCGATGCAAGATAGGTGAACGGTTTACGCCAAACATACCATAGGCTCAGAAATCATTTTTGACACACCTGATGGAACCTCTAGGTGACGAGGCCCAAGTGGAAGCTTGATTTAGTCCGTTTGTAGATAGTGCTAATCTTGACGCAAGATAGGTGCACACTTTGCGCTGAACATACCCCAGGCTCAAAAGTCATTTTGGACACACCCGATGAAACTCCTAGGGGACGTGGGTCGTGTGGAATCTTGTTTTGGTATGTTTGGAGACAATGTTTGTGTCGGTGCAACATAGGTGCACGGTTTGCGCCAAACGTATCATAGGCTCAGAATCGTTTTGGATGCCCGCGATGGTACTCCTAGGTGATGGGGCTCAAGTGGAAGCTCGATTCAGTCCATTTGGAGATAGTGCTAATCTTGACGCAAAAAAGATGCTTGGTTTTGGTCGAACGTACCGCAGGCTCAGAAATTATCTTGGATGCACCTGACGGAACTCCTAGGTGACGTGGGTCATGTGGAATCTATTTTCGGTCCGATTGGAGATAGTGCTAATCGTCGCGCAAGATATGTGCACGCTTTGCACCGAATGTACCGTGGGCTCAAAAATTGTTTTGGACGCACCCGGTGTAACTACTAGGTGACTTGGGTCATGTGGAATTTTGTTTTGGTCCGTTTGGAGACAACATTATTATCGGTGCAAGATAGGTGCATAGTTTGCGCCAAACGTACCATAGGCTCAGAAATCATTTTTGGACGCTGCCATAGGCTCAGAAATCATTTTGGACTTACCCGATGGTACCCTTAGGTGACGAGGCTCAAGTTGATGTTTGTTTCGTTCTGTGTGGAGATAGTGCTAAACTTGACACAATATAGGTGCACAATTTGCGCCACACGTACCATGGGCTTAGAAATCATTTTGGATGCACCTGATGGAACTCCTTAGTGACGTGGGTTATGTGGAATCTTGTTTTGGTCCATTTGGATAGGGTGTTAGTGTCGGTGCAAGATAGGTGCATGGTTTGCGGCAAACGTACCATCGGCTCAAAAATCATTTTTGGACGCACCCGATGGTACTCCTAGATGACGGGCTCAAGTGGAAGCTTGATTCAGTCTGTTTGGAGAAAGTGTTATTCTTGACGCAAGATAGGTGCATACTTTGCACCGAACGTACCATAGCCTCAGAAATCATTTTGGACGCACCTGATGTAACTAATAGGTGACCTGGGTCATGTGGATCTTGTTTCGGTCCGCGTGGAGATAGTGTTAGTGTCGGTGCAAGATAGGTGCATAGTTTGCGCCAAACGTACCATAGGCACAGAAATAGTTTTGGACGCACCCAATGATACTCCTAAGTGATGAGGCCCAAGTGGAAGCTTGATTTAGTCCGTTTGGAGATAGTGCTAATGTTGACGCAGATAGGTGCACGGTTTGCTCTGATCGTAGCATAGGCCCAGAAATCATGTTGGACGCACCAGATGGTACCCCTAGGTGACAAGGCTCAAGTGGATGCTCGTTTCATTCCAAGTGGAGATAGTGCTAATATTGACGCAAGATAGGTGCACAATTTATGCCGAACATACCCAGGCTCAGAAATCATTTTGGACGCACCCGATGGTACTCCTAGGTGATGAGGCTCAAGTGGAAGCTTGATTTTGTCCATTTAGAGATAGTGCTAATCTTGACGCAAGATTGGTGGACAGTTTGGGCCAAACATACCATGGCTCAAAAATCATTTTGGTGGCACTCAATGATACTTCTAGGTGCCGAGGCTCAAGTGGAAGCTTGATTCAGTCCGTTTGGAGGCAGTGCTAACTTTTGATGCAAGATGGGTGCACGATTAGCACCGAATGTACCATAGGTTCAGAAATAATTTTAGACGCACCCGATGTAACTACTAGATAACTTGGGTCATATCGAATCTCATTTCAGTCTATGTGGAGGCAGTGTTTGTAACAGAACCGACCAAATTATAAGAGCACAAGTACAAAAACAAGCACCAAAACGCTCAAATTTTTGAACTTGAGCCCATATAATCCCGGTAGTCAATCGAAACCATGAAGGATTTCAAACCAGCTCGTTTACAACCAAGATCGCATCATTCAACATAACACATCACACGTTACATTTCACAAGTAGTTCGGAAATCCACTTACAACACACGGAGTCGCAAATTATTACAAACCGAGTTCATAAAGTAGCGGAAGCATAACACACGCATTTAGTTCAAATACCACTACTAGTCTTACAGATCAACATCCCACAAAAGCATTTAGGAAAGTAAACTAACAGACGATCACGCCGGAGTGATCTAGTCCTCATCACCCGCGAGGTTGAGGCAGTTCTTGCAGAAGCCCTGATAAAGCATGTCATCTGCAACAGGAGGGAATAAACCCTGAGTACTAGAATGTACTCAGCTAGACTTACCCGTCGAAACGGAAAATAAGAGACACCAAGGATCATGCAAGGCTTTCTTAGGTGGAGCTAGCTGACATCACATTTGCGGAAAAAGCATAAATAATTGAGACTCCTTTAACCTGTACTAGCAGTTATTTTTAACATTAACTTGTCATCTATCTTAGCACCTGTACTAAACATTCACTTGATTAAAATCAAACAATAATATTATTATATCCATAGCAGGTATAATTTACGGCAACATTATATCATTCGCTTAACCATCTGTTCAATTTAATGAGATCTACGATGTCGCTGCTCAAGTTAAGTGCTCACTAACTGTCGGTGTTCGGACCCGAGGGGGTCCTAAACCAACGAGTAAATGCTGTGTGTCTCTTTCCTGGATGGTGATGCAAGGAGAACACATGGGGGTTTATCCTGGTTCGGGCAAAAGAAGGCCCTACGTCCAGCGGGGGGGGGGGGGGGGGAGAAGTTTGTATTTCCTTGCACCGAAGTGCTCGTGTAGGGGTTATAAGCATGCGAGAGAGGGCGTCGAGCCCAAGTCTCAAAGAGAGGAAAAAGAGGACAAGGGTGATTGCTTGAGATATCGATCTCTATCTTGCGTCTTGCCTGTTGTCTCTTGTTTTTCTTTGTTGTCCCTCCCCGTTGTAGAACCCTGGCCTGCCCTTTTATAGGGTGAGAGGAGGCCAAGACGACGGGGAGCCTTGAGGTGATGTTTTGTTGATTCCTGTTGAGCTGACCGTAGCGACGTGCTCTGGGAATGGCCGGCCATCCCTGGACACCATGGCGTCGTGGGAGATGAGACGGCGAAATGACCCGGAGCGCCGTGCCACACCGTCCTTCCCTTGCCATTGAACTGTGCTGAGCGTAGAGGTTGGGTCGAGGCCGGGTCGAGACCGGATGGATAAGGCCGAATCCCTGAGATTGCGGAGAACGGGCCTTGTCTTATCCTCCCTCGAGGGTGATCGATGGTAAACAGTGCGCGGTAAGGTGGGTACAGTGATGGTTTCCACCTCCCATCATGGGATGGGCGGTAAAACAGTGAGATCTGACACGGGCATTGTTCCCACGTCGATCCTGGTCGCAGCCATGCTGGTAGGTGGTAGTAGGTAACCGCATTAAATGCTATGGCTTTTGTCCTGGGGTAGGTAAAGAGAAGGAGTCGAGGCTCTCGACCCGGGCTCACGCGAGTCGGAGTTTTTCCCAGTGGGCGGACGAGCCTCGCGCGGGTCAGAGCGCCATCGAGGTGCCTTGCTGTACGGGATGGGGCACGGTCGAGGCGCCCCGTCGAGCGGGTCTCGTACGAGTCAGAGCCGGAGCGCGGTCGAGGCGGGCTGCCTTTTATTGCAGTTTTAGTCATTTTAGTTTTTTGTTAGCGATGGATGTGGGTACCCCCGTACTGTTGGTACCGACAGTAGCCCCCTAGCCTTTGGGTGAGTGTGTGACCACTCTCCCAGAGGTTTGTTTGAACTGGAGTCGTAGCGTCGTGATTTTTTCTGGTGGGGGCGCGTGAGTGCACCCGCCGGGTGTAGCCCCCGAGGCCTCCGTGGAGTGTTGAGACTCCTCCGAGGACTTGTATTCGTTTTATTGGGGAATGATTCGTTGCGGTCAAGCCCCCGAGCCTCGCGCGCACGAGGTCGATCAGAGTCCCGGCCATCTTTTGCTGTGCGACCCTCACGCTCCTCCTTTAGGAAGGAGGAGGAGGGGTGGGGAACGCCATACTACCCCTGTTTGGGCGAGTTCCGATGATCTCCGGTGAGCTCCTAGCGGGGGAATTCGAGTGAGAGTCCGTGCCCCAGTCGTTAGGGGTCGGCTAGTAGCCCGGAGGCGCTCTCAAAGATGCCAAGAAGTGGTCGTGTGGATCTCGATTCCCTACGACAGGATTCGAGGGCTCGGTGCCTCCCCCGTGGGGATTCCTACGTCGACCTCCTCCTTTGGCCTCGAATACGTCCTGGGGTGCCTCGAGAGCGTGGCTCGAGCCCTGGCCATGTACGGGCGCACCCTTGGTCGTCCCTAACTCTGTTACTCGAGGGCAGCTGTCGAACCCTGGTCGAAGGCCAGCTTTCGATCCCTCAAGGTTTAGGTTTCTATGGTCGAGCCCCTGAGCCTCGCGCGCGTGAGGTCGATCAGAGTCCTGGCCATCTTTTGCTGTTCGTCCCTCATGCTCCTTTTCCGAAAAAAGGAGGAGGGGTGGAGAACGTCGTACTACCCTCGTTTGGGTGAGTTCCGACGATCTCCGGTGAGCTGCTAGCGGGGGAATTCGAGTGAGAGTCCGTGCCCCCGTTGTTAGGGGTCGGCTAGTGGCCCGGAGGCGCTCTCAAAGATGCCAAGAAGTGGTCATGTGGATCTCAATTCCCTGCGACAGGATTCGAGGGCTCGGTGCCTCCCCCGAGGGGATTCCTACGTCGACCTCCTCCTTTGGCCTCGAATACATCCTAGGGTGCCTCGAGAGAGTGGCTCGAGCCCTGGCCATGTACGGGCACACCCTTGGTCATCTCTAACTCTGTTACTCGAGGGCAGCTGTCGAACCCTGGTCGAAGGCCAGCTTTCGATCCCTCAAGGTTTAGGTTTCTGCGGTCGAGCCCCCGAGCCTCACGCGCATGAGGTCGATCAGAGTCCCGGCCATCTTTTGCTATTCGTCCCTCACGCTCCTTTTCTGAAAAAAGGAGGAGGGGTGGAGAACGCCGTACTACCCTCGTTTGGGCGAGTTCCGACGATCTTCGGTGAGCTGCTAGCGGGGGAATTCGAGTGAGAGTCCGTGCCCCAATCGTTAGGGGTCGGCTAGTGGCCCGGAGGTGCTCTCAAAGATGCCAAGAAGTGGTCATGTGGATCTCAATTTCCTGCGACAGGATTCGAGGGCTCGGTGCCTCCCCTAAGGGGATTCCTACGTCGACCTCCTCCTTCGGCCTCGAATACGTCCTGGGGTGCCTCGAGAGCATGGCTCGAGCCCTGGCCATGTACGGGCGCACCCTTGGTCGTCCCTAACTCTATTACTCGAGGGCAGCTGTCGAACCCTAGTCGAAGGCCAGCTTTTGATCCCTCAAGGTTTAGGTTTCTGCGGTCGAGCCCTCGAGCCTCGCGCGCACGAGGTCGATCAGAGTCTCGGCCATCTTTTTACTGTTCGTCCCTCACGCTCCTTTTCCAAAAAAAAGGAGGAGGGTGGAGAACGCCGTACTACCCTCGTTTGGGCGAGTTCCGACGGCCTCTGGTGAGCTGCTAACGGGGGAATTCGAGTGAGAGTCCGTGCCCTAGTCGTTAGGGGTCGGCTAGTGGTCCGGAGGCGCTCTCAAAGATGCCAAGAAGTGGTCATGTGGATCTCGATTCCCTACGACAGGATTCGAGGGCTCAGTGCCTCCCCCGGGGGGATTCCTACGTCGACCTCCTCCTTTGGCCTTGAATACGTCCTAGGGTGCCTCGAGAGCGTGGCTCGAGCCCTGGCCATGTACGGGCGCATCCCTAGTCGTCCCTAACTCTGTTGCTCGAGGGCAGCTGTCGAACCCTGGTCGAGGGCCAGCTTCCGCTCCCTCGAGGCTCATACCGGGCTCGGGGCCCGTTTCCTAGGTATTTGGGAATATCCGTCCGCGGATCCCTCCCCCGCCTGTTAGCCAGGCGCGTCTTTTTAGGAGGGGAGGCGAGATCGGCACGGTAGTAGGCGACGTGGTGTATGGTTATGACATGGGGGACGACCACATGCCCAACCCCTGCGAGATGTAAGGAAACGGTTAGGTGGGCGCATTTAATACGGGAAACTGTTCCTACCTTTTCGCACGGCCGTTGGGCTTCCGCCTAGGCATATAAAATCAGGCCTAGGGGTCTGCGTTCCCCACCGGTCCCTTGTGCTCCTGTGTAAAGAGGGCGCTGGCCATCGTCCGTTCAGGGTTTGTGTTCGACATGAAGCTCGTCGCTGATGGCTTCATCACAGACCCGGATCGGACGGACGAGGAGAACGAGGATGCCTGCCTGGAGCTGATTGAAGCCGCGGAAGAGCCTGGAAGCCGTCTGGCCTCGCTTTTTGAAGCCGAGGTGGTTCCACCTACTGACGATGAGGGCTTGTGAGCCAAATCTGGGCATGAAGGCCCATGTAATAAGTTAGTATTTTGAATTTTGGTCGTGGTGGCCTCGAAGGCCCTAAGAACTCGAAACATAAACCGGTTCATGGTTAATTTAGTTTTATTCGAGCTTTTCTTCCCTTTATCGCTTGGATCGTGTTCTCGCGTGATTTACTTAGCACGCAGTTGCATCCTTTGGCGTAAGGGAGCGAGTGGAGGTACCGTAGCCTCGAGGGCGTAAGTGATCTCACGGCTCAACTGCCCTCGAGCTTCAGGGTGATGTTGCGGCCTTGTAAATAGTGTGAGAGCCTGATCTAAGTGATAGGGGGTATGTTCTTTTTCAAAGTTAGGAACCGTTATTTAGATCTCCCTAGCGTGAAGTCACACCTCTAAAAGGTGTGAGGGGTGAGTGAAGGTACCGTAGCCTCGGAGGCGTAGGTGATACTCCTGACTCAAGAGCCCTTTCGAACCTTAGGGTGCTCTTGCAGCGAAGTCGATCTAAGAAGCGGTTCTTAAATTTAAAAAAGAGCATAAGTTTTTTCGGGGACTGGGGAGTTCCCCCCTTGTAGCCCCCGAGGGAGGGTCGATTCTGGGAGTGCAGAGTCGATCCTTCCTCATTGTGAAACGAAAGTTTGAACATCGTTGTATTCTTTATTGACAAAAAAGAAATTATAGAGTCTCGAGGCTTTTTAAGGAAAGAAGCGATGTAGCTGTTCAATGTTCCAAGCGTTGGTGAGGATTTCGCCCTTCTCGTTGGATAGCTTGTAGGTGCCCGGCACCCCCAAAGTACCTGCGAAGCATATGACAGTCTTTGAGGTTATGGTTAGTGGGTTCCTTGTGGTAGGGACACGGCTCTTTGAGCATTTTGTCGAAGATGCCCCCGCCGGGGGCGGCCTCGAGGCTTCTTGTGCTCGGTAGCGGCGATGAGCTCGTCGGCCGAGGCCTCGAGCTTGCCCTGCTGGCCTTTCTTCTTTCTTGCGGTTGTTTCTATTGGAGCCCCGGGTGGAGCTCGCGGGATCGTCGACCTTCTACTTCCCCCTTTCCAGGTCGCCACCAAAGATTGTACCGGAGAGGAAGTTGGTGACAATGTCCATCAACCCGTTGGCAGTGAGTGGAGTGTTATGGCCCAATTCTCAGACCAACTCCTTACAGGTGGTACCGGAGAGGAAGGCCATAATTACTTCGGAGTCGGTGACGTTGGGGAGCTCGGTACGCTCTCGGGAGAAGCGCCAGATGTAATCCTGGAGGGATTCACCTGGTTTCTGCTTGCAGCTCCGGAGGTCCCACGAGTTGCCGGGGCGCATGTAGGTCCCCTTGAAATTTCCCTTAAACACCCTTACGAGATCATCCTAGTCGTGGATCTATCAAGGTGGGAGATCCTCAAGCCAGGCTCGGGCGGTGTCGGAGAGGAACAGGGGGAGTTGTCGAATGATGACCCGGTCGTCGGTGGCCCCGCCCAACTGACACGCCAAGCGGAAATCGGCGATCCAAAGTTCGGGTTTGGTTTTGCCGTTGTACTTGGTGAGAGTCGTGGGGAGGTGAACCGAGCTAGGAGCACCGTCTCACGGATAGCCTTACTGAAGACCCGAGGACCCGGGGGCTCCGGTGAAGGGCTACGATCTTCCGAACTGTAGTAGCGTCCACCCCTGTGTATGTGGTAGCCTCGAGCCACGCCGTCACCGTGCTTGCGCGTGCGGCGCTCGATGATGTTGCCACGGGTGTCTCGAGGCTCGTAGTCGTTGGTGGTAGGCTCAGGGGCCGGAGCTACCTGGTTTCGCTGGGCAGGCTCAGGGTGAACCGAGGCTTCTCTCTCCTATCGGGAGGGCTCGATGATCCGCTCTGAGGCTGCCTCGCGTCGCCTCGAGGCAAAGCTCTTGGCCTGCTGCATGGCAGCGGTCTCAAGGAGTTCTCGGATTTCATCTCGAGCCCGACGGGTGTCGGGGTTTGACGGCTCGGGCATGTTGCGGAGGAGCATGGCGGCGCGCGACGATGTTCTGGCTGGCTCGAGCCAAAATCGGGGGGTCGACCACCCGGTCCTCATTGATGCGATGGTTGACGTCGTGAGCTCTCTCGCGAGCTCTCCCGCCAAGTGCGCGTTCCGCACGCTCACGCTCGAGGGTTTGTTGGAGTAGATCTAGGTTTTCCCATTCCTCATCAAGCCTATCCTGTAACTCATGAATCTGCTCGAGCTGCGTTCCTTGATTCACAAGGAACTGAGGGTCGTCTCGCTCAGTAGGAAGCTCGACATGAGGTGGCGTGTGCCTTCCTTTGACTGGCTCTTCGTCCTCTGATTCCGAAGTGCTTTCAACATCGATGTTGAAGCATTCGCGGGTCGTATCATGGGTGTCATTAGCCAAGCCAGAGTCAGGAGCGCCAAAGTAGTAGTATGACGGGGGAATGTGTGGCCGTTGCAAATCGTCACTAAGGTTGCGATGTTGAGAAGCAGTCACATGGGGCTCTGTTTCCGGTGTCTCCGTAGAGTCCTGATAATCAGAAGCCGGTGTGGATGCAACGAGGTCCAGAGTGAAGCGTAGATGGTGCCCGGGAGTTCCTCATAAGTACTCATGCGACTGCTCACGGAAGATGCGTATACCCGGGCAGCCGAGTCTAGCCCAAACGGGAATGGTGATGGAGATGTTGCTGCCCGTGCCAGAATGGATGCTCCGGACAGTGGTGTCTCACCGGACAGGGGAGCGGCGGGATTCTCTATCGGCATGTTACCCTCAGCCAAGCTCATCCTACCCAAACCTTCCACAAGGAGATCTGGGCCGGCGCCTGGTTGGGGGGTGCCGGACCAGGGGATCCCATCACCCTCCATGAGGTGAAGACGGTGGTTGTACCAGGCTTGTCGTCGTCGGGCGGCCCGCGCCCGCCTAGAGCGACGGTACCGGCGGATTGCTCCCTCAGGCGAGAGAGCTCATAGTCATCGTCGGTTGGGTGCCTAGGTGGAAGTAGGACCATATCGTAGCCATAGCCAAGCGACATGAACTCCAAACTCCCGAACCAGATCACCGTGGCCAATGGAATAGGGCGTTCGGGGTCAGCCATCCAGGAAAAAAGGCGAGAAAGCGACGTTGGCACGCAGCGATCCCCTACCTGGCGCGCCAACTGTCGGTGTTCAGACCCGAGGGGGTCCTAAACCAACGAGTAAATGCTGCGTGTCTCTTTCCTGGATGGTGATGCAAGGAGAACACATGGAGGTTTATCCTGGTTCGGGCAAAAGAAGGCCCTATGTCCAGCGGGGGGGAGAAGTTTGTATTTCCTTGCACCAAAGTGCTCGTGTAGGGGTTACAAGCATGCGAGAGAGGGCGTCGAGCCCAAGTCTCAAAGAGAGGAAAAAGAGGACAAGGGTGATTGCTTGAGATATCGATCTCTATCTTGCGTCTTGCCTGTTGTCTCTTGTTTTTCTTCGTTGTCCCTCCCCTTTGTAGAACCCTGGCCTGCCCTTTTATACGGCGAGAGGAGGCCAAGACGACGGGGAGCCTTGAGGTGATGTTTTGTCGATTCCTGATGAGCTGACCGTAGCGACGTGCTCTGGGAATGGGTGGCCATCCCTAGACACCATGGCATCGTGGGAGACGAGACGGCGAAATGACCCGGAGCGCCATGCCACACCGTCCTTCCCTTACCGTTGAACTGTGCAGAGCGTAGAGGTTGGGTCGAGGCCGGGTCGAGACCGGATGGATAAGGCCGAATCCCTGATATTGCGGAGAACGGGCCTTGTCTTATCCTCCCTCGAGGGTGATCGATGGTAAACAGTGCGCGGTAAGGTGGGTACAGTGACGGTTTTCACCTCCCATCACGGGATGGGCGGTAAAATAGTAAGATCTGACACGGGCATTGTTCCCATGTCGATCTTGGTCGCAGCCATGCCGGTAGGTGGTAGTAGGTAACCACATTAAATGCTATGGCTTTTGTCCTGGGGTAGGTAAAGAGGAGTCGAGGCGCTCGACCCGAGCTCATGCGAGTCAGAGTTTTTCCCAGTGGGCGGACAAGCCTCGCGCGGGTCGGAGCACCATCGAGGTGCCTTGCTGTACGGGATGGGGCGCGGTCGAGGCGCCCCGTCGAGCGGGCCTCGTACGAGTTGGAGCCGGAGCGCGGTCGAGGCGGGCTGCCTTTTATTGCGGTTTTAGTCGTTTTAGTTTTTTGTTAGCGATGGATGTGGGTACCCCATACTGTTGGTACCGACACTAACCGGGAGCGATGGTGATTCGAATCGAATTCCTATCCAGCTAGAGGGGTATTTCGAACACTCACCGCGTAGGCCCCTGCTAGGGTCACATAAGCCACCTTTCGTACAATTCAGGAGTCGCGGGTCCGAATGATGTCGCATCCCCAAGGGCAACACTCTGCCAGGTGATAGGGACTCTAACCCCCCTTGGTCTCACGCCAATGTCCCCAACCACATCCTTACTACCTCCAAGATGTGACCTACCATTTGATTCCCGGCCTGAACCGTATTACTCGGCTTCGCGGTCGGAACGACTTATCCGGCCAACTAAGTGTTAGACTGCGTTCAACATGACTCAAGGACATATAGCAAATCAGTCCTTAAACAACTCAGACGGGCATAGCTCTACACCCAAGATGTGAAGTGTCTTGCGGCTGCACTATCGAACTCCCGCCCGTTCTCAAATTCATTTTAAGGCATGGTTCCATCCACGATAGCCAACATAGCCACTCGTGACCCATTCCTACATCTCGTGGATGACCGAAAAATCACCCAACTTCTACCGGACTAAGCAGGGCTAAGCATTGACACGTGCCTAAACCTAATTTAGGGTTTAAGTACGATATCTGGACAAGGACAGGTATAATGCAACAAGTGTTTTCACACAACTCCTACAACATAATGCAGTAAACAAGTAAAAGTACTCAAGAATGATATATAAAATAAATGGGTCAGCATGCACCGGGCCTTGCCTTTCAGGAACAAGGACGGGCGATGATCCAGGCACTCAGGTATATCATCTACGGGAACTCCTTCGCCGGCTGGGTCCTCGGGCTCCCTCGGCTGCTCCTGATCCTCCTCCAGAATCGCTCCCTCGAACTCGAGGAGTGTCACCCCCTCTGATACACCTATTGCATGAATGCACAATAAATCTCATGGATGCATAAGAAGGAATGCAGCATGCTCGAGATGAAATGCACTACAGCAATTCCTAATGCTCTATTCAAATCTCTTCAATAATAAGTGCAAATCTCTTCTCCGGTAGAGAAGTACTTACCTAATCTACACAACATAATGTATAGATGTTCCTCCTCAGTTAAGGCCCTAACACCTAACAATCACAAGAACAACATTACTTAGGTTTCCACCAACCAAGCACAAAATATCATCACAACACATTCTGTACAGCAGCTAAGTATTTCCATCACAACTGTAGATTCCCAAATCCTAAAGGCATGATACAAGACAATCTAGAAAGCTTATAAAATGCTCTACAATTCACTTTCAGACCTCAACACTTAATTCCAAAGTTTACCTAGTCAAAATTCTAAATTTCTAGAAATCTATCCTCTCCCAAACAGAGAGCAGCCATTTCTAGACAGCCACTTTAAACAGCTACAACTCCTAGACTACTAGGCCAAATGCCACCAAATTTTGACACAAGCTAGTTTAACAAGTTTCCTACCACTTTGGTATTCACAAGTTTCCCAGCAAACACTTTTATCAAGGTTCAAACCAAAAATGCTACCAGCTGTCAAAAGAACCTAGAAATGTGCAAATTAAATATTTACTCATGTGTCAAACTACCCTTATGACCAAAATAATGACACTAATAGTTCACACATGTCATTAAACCACCAGAAAGTAAGGTGTGACGACCCAAAACATTTATTTTAACCCCTTTCTTAATTTACTTAATTAATTAAGTGGGAAATTAAACTTATATGCAAGCTACTTAGAAAATTCTACAACAATTACAGGAGGCTCTATGCCCTACAAGGAGGCTACTGTAAAAATTTGAACTAAAGTTATTCATAGAAACTCCCTACACAAAATTCACAAGCCAAAAAGGATGATTTTTGCATAAATAATAAATCACATTGAAAAGTATCAAATAACAGAAACAATATTTTTTATTAGCAACCTTAGGTTACTAGGACACTCTCCATAAAATTTCATGAGCATTGCACATATAGAAAAATTACAAAAAATCATTCAAGTATCTTCTAATATAACATGATGGCATCATAACTTGAAAAGTACTCAAGCACTAGTACCCAAATTTTTACCAGAGCTAGCATATACATAAAATAACCTACCCACCAACTTTCATAATTTTTGGAACAATACAACTCAAGTTATCCATTTAACAAGTTTATATTCATTTTAAAACACATTTCAAAGGCCTAATTAAATCTTCTAGAAAATAAACATCACATATATATTTGATATTTTTCCTAAATACTACACTTCAACCAGAGTCCAACAAAATTTGAATCACCTCAAATGGATCTATAAAATGGGAGATATAAAATCTACAACAAAGCATATAGATCTATGAATTAAATAAAAGAAAAACACGAAAATGAACCCTAAACCGCTACTGGGCCGGCTACACCACGTGTGGCCTGCTATCCTGAGCGCGGCTTCGCGCGGTTGACGCGGCCCAAGCTCGCGCGCGACCCGCTATGGCCATCCTGCCCGCACGCGCGACTGCCAGGCGGGGCCCGCCCGTCAGAGAGGGAAAGGCAGGGAAGCGGCGAGCCACGCGCTCCGGCGAGCTCTAGCTCGTCAGCGGTGAGCTCTCACGGAAAACCAAGCCCACCCTTGTGATCTCCATCAAGCCCTGCAACGATTCGTGTAGGTAGGGTGGCTTAGGTTGGAGCGGAAGGGACTCGCCGCCGACGATGGCGGCTCGACAGGGCGGTGGTGGCGCACCACGCCGTCGGTGACCTCAATACCCTACCCTAAACCCTTGGTGAGCACCCCTATGCTACCCTGGCCCTGATGCGTCATCAAATACTCGAAGAGGATGGCCCAGAGGCCTTGGCCACGGCGAGCCGTCGCGCGGACGAACATCGGCGAGGTCTTGCGGTGGCGGGATTGGCAATGTGGCCTTACTGTGGTGCGTCTGAGGGCAGGGATGGGACAAGGGGGTAGGCAGGCTTAAGGCGGAGCTGGTGGTCGGTTTGGAGACACGGTGGCACGGTGGCGAGCGCGTGCGAGCACGTCAGAGTGGGCAGCGGCAATGGTGGCTCCGTTTTCTCCGCCAGGAGGGAGAGCAAAGAGGGAGGAAGGAATGGGAGCAGTAGCCATGCCCGTGGCGTCTTTGAGAGCATTGTGGACTGACTAGTGGGGCCACGGTCGGCGTATGGCCACCACCGCGCGTCCATGCATCGGCACTGGCCTGTAGCCGGTCGACCACCGAGGGGCCTGACGAACTGAATCGACTGAATCAACGCTCCTGGTGACCGACTGATAGCCAATTTTCAACGCCCTAGATCTCCCTGACCAGACTGGATTAGTGCAAACTATGAACAGCAAAGTTGGAGATGGATATGTGATCTACAACTTTGTCAATACTGGCTCGACCTGGTTTGTCATGGTTTGAGAGTTATAGGTTTCCAAAGTAGGGTACGGTGAAACGGTTTTCAGTTTAAGACTTAGTCAAATATGCTAAGTCACAAAACAGCCTCTAAGACTGACTTGTGGGCCATTTTTGAGCATGTTATGGTCATTTTCATGAGATGGCCATATTAGAACTTTTGTTCCTTATGAAATTCTCTACAACTTTGATTAAGGTTGCTTCTCCATGCAAGATCCCTAAGCTAGAATTTTTAAATAGTCAAACCAAAGCATTCTAGGGGTCAAGGGTTGGTCAACAGCACCTAGGAGGGCAATTTGGTCATTTTGGTCAACATGAACATTGTTCCACTAATTACCCTAAATGTAATTAAGGTGTTATAAGATATAATTAGCCACTCTACACATTGGTTACACAAAATTCCTAGTGTCACATAAGTTGAAACCAGCAAAACAATTGTTTTCCACAAAATGTTGCACTACCATGTTGCACATGTTTCAAGGCCTTGTTGCAACAATTAAGCTTATCATGGGATACTAACAACATTGCCATGTTTCCAAGTATGAGATCCCATGTTGTATCTACAAGTTGCATCACTCACATTTCATAAGCACAACAATTACAAACAAGCATATTAGAGTATGTTGCATACTCATGTTGCAAACAAAATAAAGACATAAATGAGATGAATGATGCTCATGCTTATGAAATGCAATGCAATTATGGAAGCCAAACACCTGAGGTGTTACAACCCTCCCCCCTTATAAAAATCTCATCTTGAGATTTGGAAAGCGTACCATTGTTGATAGAATTCCTTATAACCCTCACGTAAATAGTCTTCTCGCTCCCATGTAGCATCACTCTCACTACCCTGATTACTCCACATTACTTTATACCACTTAACCACTCGACTTCTAGTTACCTGCTCTCGAGTGTTAATCATACGGACTGGCTTTTCTTCATAAGTTAGATCAGATTCTAGCCTGATATCCCCTAATGGACTTCTTTCTTCAGGAACCGAAGACATTTCTTTAACTGAGATACATGGAAAACATTGAAAATGGCGCTCATTTTAGGAGGTAACTGGATCTTATATGTGACAACACCACTCTTTCCTATGATCTGGAAAGGACCCACGTATCTTGGTGCAAGCTTCCGCTTCACACCAAAACGTTGTACACTCTTCATAAGGAAACTTTCAGATATACGAAGTCTCCAACTTCAAACTCGATCGATTTTCTATGGCGATCAGCGTAACTTTTCTATCTAGATTGAGCTGCAGCCATATGTATTTTGATGGTACGAACTTGTTCATCAGCTTCCTTGACAAAATCAATACCATAATACCTTCTCTCGCTAGCTTCTATCCAATTTAGTGGGGTTCTACACTTACGACCATACAATGCTTCGAATGGGGCCATCTTAATGCTCTCTTGATAACTATTATTATACGAAAACTTAGCTAGAGGCAACCATTTCTCCCATGAACCCTTGGACGAAATAACACAAGCCCGTAACATATCCTCCAAGATTTGGTTAACTCATTCAGTCTGACCTGATGTTTGGGGGTGATACGCAGAGCTTCTCACTAACTTGGTCCCCAAAATATGATGCAAGTGCTCCCAAAAACGAGCAGTGAACTGTGGACCATGGTTAGAAACGATAGTGCGAGGGATCCCATGGAGCTGGACTATCTGATTGAAGTACAACTCAGCATAGTCAGTAGGACGATAGTCTACTCGGACAGGAATGAAGTGAGCTGACTTGGTTAAACGATCTACAATTACCCAGATAGAGTTATGATTCTTGACAGTAGGAGGAAGTCCAACAATGAAAACCATACTTATCTCTTCCCATTTCCAACATGGGATAGAAAGTGGTTGAAGCAATCTAGCTTTCATGTGCACAGCCTTAACCCTATAGCAGGTATCACACCTAGCAACATATGCAGCTATTTCCTTCCGCATTTTGGTCCACCAATAGTATGGCTTCAAATCATAATACATCTTATTGCTACCAGGATGGATGGACAACTTAGAGGAGTGTGCTTCATACATGATATGATTTCTAAGCTCTCGGTCCTTAGGCACAACTAACCTATCCTTGAACCACAATACACCCTCTTCATCTACCCTGAAATGTTTAGTTTCTTGCTCTTTCATCTTACGCTTGATGTGGAATATACCAGTGTCAGTCTTTTGGAGCTCAATAATTCTACTCTCGAGAGTGCAACTAACAGTGATGTTGTACATAATTGCTGGATGTAGAAGGCAAGATAGATGAAAATCACTTTCAACTAAGGAGTGGCAATGAGACTTACGACTTAAAGCATCGGCAACCACATTTGCCTTGCCAGGATGATAGTGCACTTGGAGATTATAATCTTTAATCAACTCAAGCCATCTTCTTTGACGCATATTCAACTCAGGTTGGGTGAAGATATATTTGAGACTTTTATGGTCAGTATAGATATTGCAAACATTGCCTAATAGATAGTGCCGCCAGGCTTTCAAAGCATGAACAACTATAGCAAGTTCTAAGTCATGTGTTGGATAATTCACCTCATGCTTCCGAAGTTGTCAAGAGGTATATGCAATTACTTGGCCTTCCTGCATCAGAACACCTCCCAAACCTATGCCTGAGGCATCACAATACACATCAAATGGTTTCTTGATATCCGGTTGCGCCAAAACCGGAGCCAAGGTTAGGAGAGTTCGCAGTTTGTGAAAAGCCACATCACACTCAGGAGTCCAGACAAACCTGGTGTCTTTTTGCAGCAATCGAGTCATTGGCTTGGCTATTTTAGAGAAATCCAGGATGAAGCGACAATAATAGCCAGCCAATCCAAGAAAACTCCGGACCTCGTGAACCGAGATAGGAGTCTTCCAGTTCAGTACTTCTTGTACCTTGGCGGGATCCACCATAATTCCCCCATCAGACAACACATGCCCAAGGAAAGGTACTTCATGAAGCCAGAATTCGCACTTACTGAATTTTGCATACAGTTGATGTTCATGCAGTCTTGTGAGGACTATACGTAGATGTTCAGCGTGGTCTTCCTCATTTTCAGAATATATCAAGGTGTCATCAATAAATACCACCACAAACTTGTCCAATTCAGGCATAAACACCGAATTCATCAAGTACATGAAGTGTGCGGGGGCGTTGGTCAAGCCGAAGGACATAACAAGATACTCATAAAGACCGTATCTTATAGAGAAAGCTGTTTTGGAATATCTTCTAGACGGATTTTAATTTGATGGTAGCCAGACCTCAGATCGATCTTGGAAAAGACTTTAGCTTTAGACAACTGATCAAACAAGATGTTGATGCGTGGTAGAGGATACTTATTTTTGACAGTGACTACATTCAGAGGCCTATAATCTACGCACATCCGTAACGACTGGTCCTTCTTCTTTACAAAGATAATAAGACATCCCCACGGAGACGAACTAGGACGAATCAGCCCCTTCTTCAAAAGTTCATTCAACTGCACCTTAAGTTCAGCTAGTTCATTCAGATGCATCCTATAGGGTCTTCTAGAGATGGGTGTCGTGCCAAGCAACAACTCGATTTTAAACTCCACATCTCGATCTGGAGGTAGTCCTGGTGATGAGGACATCAACACCGATCATACATCCACGCCGTCCACGCCAACAACTGCTGGTCCTATTACTCGTGCTCGTGCTCGAAAAGTTAATCATCAAGTGAGTTCCTTCTTGAGCTCTTGTCCATCCTGTTTAGATATTGGAGACACGTGCACTCTTGTTTTGATTAGGAATCAAGGAGAAGACCGAAAGGGAAAAGGACTCGCGTAGGCTGGATTCGGACTGCAGCACATCTCCAACTTGTGACGGTCGCCACGGTTACATACGGAGTCGGATTGGGGTGATTCTGGACTTGTTGGAAAGCTAATAAAGTCTACTTTCATACGGATCTGATATTGTACTCATACCTGCTCAGAAGCGGCGTCAACAGTCCAAAAATCACCAAGAGGTCTATTCTGTCCAGGGTGCTGCGCCACATTAAGTTAGCCCAATGGGCTTGTATCGTTTAGAGTCCAGTAGGGACGCGTCCTAGGGTTGGAGCACGACCCAAACTCTCTTGTGGTCGTCCTTCACACGTTATATACCCCTTAGCTGCCAGCAGGAACACTCGGGTTTTGTTTAGATCAAGTTTAGCCATCGCTACTTGCTTGTAGGCGCGCGTGCTGATCCAGTCGCCCATCTCCTTGTCTTCGGAACCCCACTCATAATAAGATTCAGTGTGAAACCTTCAATTTTATCTTGCAATTTCAGTGCTTGTTTCCTCGTTCTTGCTAGTTCTTCGATTACTTGCAGGACGGGAGCCCTAGGGGCTGGTTGTCATACTCCACAAGATCGTGACGGCCTTGGGAAGTGGTGTATCGGTCGCTAAGGCGCAGTCTTGGAAGGCTGTAGTCGGGCCGTGAACGTCATCTCCATCCACCAATCGAGTTATCTCACGCTTCTCATCGAAAGATCGACCACAAACCCTTGCGGGTTCATATCAGTTGGTAATCAGAGCAAGGTTTATCGGTGAGAGACTTGTAATTCTTCACTGTTTTATTTTTCCTATAGTCCAGAAAAGCCAAAAAATAGTAGATTAGTTTCCTGCAATCCTATAGACCTTTGAGCCGTGGCTAGTGCTACCTAGTTAGGGCTTGTTGAATATTCGGTTGCATCGGGTGTGTCGGATTGCTGGTCTTAGTTTATTCCCTTAGAGTTTCGAGTTCTTGTCACTTTCCTATCACAACACGCGCTATCATATAGTCTCTCTATTGGCCGAATCCAAGTAGGTTTTCCAAGTTTGAGTCGGATCAAGGAATCTATTATTCCTCGCTGTTGGCCAAGTCCGAGTAGAATTGGAAGTTCCAATCGGACGAGGAATCAGTTCACCCTGTGCTACAAATATCAAACTAACCACGCAACAAGTATTCATATCTAAACGAGTGGCTTACTCTAGAGAGAGAGAGAGTATCTTTTTTTTTACCGGAATACCCCTGCCCTTTCGGAAAAAGTGTGTGTGCTAAGTTACTCTTTGGGAGTGTTTTTATTCATATAATCAGTTTTGAGTGCCCCTAAAAAAAGAAAAAAAAGAAAAAAAAAAAGAGAAAGAAGCAAAAGAAAAGAAGAGAAAGGGGCTGATCTTCGAGATTTTTTGTTCACTTTGGGTGGTGTGTTGTGCTCTCCTTTGTGTCCAGACTCGCGTCTCTAGCACGGTCTAGACTAGGACCAGCACAGTATCGCCAGTTGAACGATTATTCAGCTTGCTTTTTGTAACTAACGTGGTGCTAGTTCGTTCCTTGTTTCAGCCCACCTATAGCTCCACATATTCTACAGCTTGATAGGTCTTGTGCTACGGCACCGATACACTTCATCCATTGTTGCAGACTTGTTGGTAGATGACCCCTCCTGTCGAGTAAGGTAAGAACTGGTAAGAACTTGTGTAGCAGGTGGAGAGTGAGCGACTTGCTGTAGCTACATCCTAGTAGTTGTAGGGCTTTTATTTCTTCACTTGTGTTCTTGTTGTCTTTGTCTTTGAACCATGCCAGGGTCCGACGAAGATAACCAAATTCCACATTCGCCTCGCACAAAGGGCGTCATACAACATTTTGAAAGGAAAGTGAAGTTGCACACGGAGGGACTTGATAATGACTTGCAGGTGACAAATGACAAACTTGGGCAGTTGGAGGCTACGCAGATTGCTACAAACAACAAGCTTGCAGGTTTGGAGAAGTCCATTGCTAGTGTGGACAAAAGCCTTGCTGCTCTGCTGAGGCGTTTTGACGACCTCCACAACAATAATAAAGACCAGCATGATGAAGAAAAGAAGGAGGAAGATCGAGAGGATGGTAGTTATGATGAAGAATACACAGGTGATACGAAACATGATGATCGAGACACTCGTGATCGACGTCGCCTACGTCACAACCGTAGAGGTATGGGTGGCCGCCGCCGACGCGAGGTACATAATAATGATGATGCTTTCAGTAAGATTAAATTTAAAATACCTCCTTTTGATGGTAAATATGACCCTGATGCATACATTACTTGGGAGATTGCTGTTGATCAAAAGTTTGCATGCCATGAATTTCCTGAGAACACACGTGTTAGGGCTGCTACTAGTGAGTTCACAGATTTTGCTTCTATTTGGTGGATCGAATATGGCAAGAAAAATCCTAATAACATACCTAAAACTTGGGATGCGCTGAAACGAGCCATGAGAGCTAGATTTGTTCCATCTTACTATGCCCGTGATATGATAAATAAGTTGCAGCAATTGAGACAAGGTTCTAAAAGTGTAGAAGAATACTATCAGGAATTACAAATGGGTATGTTGCGTTGTAAATTAGAGGAGAATGAGGAACTTGCTATGGCTAGATTTTTAGGTGGGTTAAATCGGGAAATTCAGGATATCCTTGCTTACAAAGAATACAATAACGTAACCAAACTGTTTCATCTTGCTTGTAAAGCTGAACGGGAAGTACAGGGACGACGTGCTAGCGCAAGGACTAATGTTTCTGTAGGGAAAGCTAGTTCATGGCAGCAGCGCACGGCTACAACTCCGTCTACATGTACTCCTACGCCATCATCTAGTGACAAGACTCGAGCTGCCCCCACCAATTCAGTCACAAAGACAGCACAAAAGCCGGCTGTGAGTACTTCATCCGTGGCATCGACCGGTAGAACAAGCAACATACAATGTCATCGGTGCAAGGGATATGGCCATATGATGCGTGACTGCCCAAACAAGCGTGTTATGATTGTCAAAGATGATGGTGAGTGTTCATCTGCTAGTGATTTTGATGAAGATACACTTGCATTGCTTGCAGCTGACTATGCAGGTAGTGAGGAACACATAGAAGAACACATTAATGTAGGTGACGCGGAGCACTATGAGAGCTTGATTGTACAGCGAGTGCTTAGTGTACAAATGGAGAAGGTAGAGCAAAATCAGCGACACACTTTATTCCAAACAAAGTGTGTCATCAAGGAGCGTTCGTGCCGCATGATCATTGATGGAGGTAGCTGCAACAACTTGGCAAGTAGCGACATGGTACAGAAGCTCGCCCTCACCACCAAACCACACCCCCATCCCTACTACATCCAATGGCTGAACAACAGTGGTAAGGCAAAGGTAACGAGACTTGTGCAAATTGCTTTTGCCATCGGATCATACAAAGATATTGTTGAATGTGATGTTGTGCCTATGCAAGCTTGTAATATTCTGCTAGGTAGACCATGGCAATTTGATAGAGATTCGATGCATCATGGTAGATCAAATCAATATTCGTTTCTATACCATGATCGAAAAATTGTGTTGCATCCTATGTCTCCTGAAGCTATTATGCAATCTGATGTTACTAAGGCTGCAAAAGCAAAGAGCGAGAGCAATAAAAATGACAAATCTGTTGTTGATGATAAAGATGAGATAAAATTGAAAGGACGTTGTATGCTTGCTACAAAATCTGATATTAATGAGTTCAATGCATCCACCTCTGTTGCTTATGCTTTGGTATGCAAGGATGCTTTGATTTCATTTGAGGATATGCAACGTTCTTTGCCCCCTGTTGCTGCTAACATTTTGCAGGAGTATTCTGATGTGTTCCCCATTGAGATACCAGCTGGGCTGCCACCAATACGTGGGATTGAGCACCAAATTGATCTTATCCCTAGAGCATCTTTGCCAAACCGTGCCCCATACAGGACCAATCCGGAAGAAGCGAAGGAAATTCAGCGACAAGTGCAAGAACTACTACACAAAGGTTATGTGCGTCAGTCTCTTAGTCCTTGTGCTGTTCTAGTGATTTTAGTGCCTAAGAAAGATGGAACATGGCGCATGTGTGTTGATTGTAGGGCTATTAATAATATTACCATTCGATATCGACACCCTATTCCACGATTAGATGATATGCTTGATGAATTGAGTGGTGCTATTGTGTTTTCAAAGGTTGATTTGCGTAGTGGGTACCACCAGATTCGTATGAAATTGGGAGATGAATGGAAAACTGCTTTCAAAACTAAGTTCGGTTTATATGAGTGGTTAGTCATGCCTTTTGGGTTAACTAATGCACCTAGTACTTTCATGAGATTAATGAACGAGGTTTTGCGTGCTTTCATTGGGAAATTTGTTGTCGTCTACTTTGATGATATACTGATTTATAGCAAATCCATGGATGAACACCTTGATCACTTACGTGTTGTTTTCAATGCTCTACGTGATGCACGTTTGTTTGGTAACCTTGAGAAGTGCACTTTCTGCACCAATCGAGTATCGTTTCTTGGCTATGTTGTCACTCCACAGGGAATTGAGGTTGATAAAGCCAAGGTGGAAGCTATACAAGGATGGCCTGTACCCATGACGGTCACACAAGTGCGGAGTTTCCTAGGACTTGCTGGTTTCTATCGCCGTTTCGTGAAGGACTTCAGCACCATTGCTGCACCATTGAATGAGCTTACAAAGAAGGGAGTGCCCTTTTCTTGGGGCAAAGCACAAGAGCATGCCTTCCATGTGCTGAAAGATAAGTTAACACATGCACCTCTACTCCAACTCCCTGATTTTAATAAGACTTTCGAGCTTGAATGTGATGCGAGTGGAATTGGATTGGGTGGTGTTTTGTTGCAAGAAGGCAAACCTGTTGCATACTTTAGTGAGAAATTGAGCGGGCCTATTCTTAATTATTCTACATATGATAAGGAATTATATGCTCTAGTGCGGACATTAGAAACATGGCAGCATTATTTGTGGCCCAAAGAATTTGTTATACATTCTGATCATGAATCTTTGAAGCATATTTGTAGTCAAGGAAAACTGAATCGTAGACATGCAAAATGGGTTGAATTTATTAAATCTTTTCCTTATGTTATCAAACACAAGAAAGGGAAAGATAATATCATTGCAGATGCATTGTCTAGGAGATATACTTTGCTGAATCAACTTGATTACAAGATCTTTGGGTTAGAAACAATTAAAGACCGATATGCTCATGATGCTGATTTTAAAGAAGTGCTACTGCATTGTAAAGATGGGAAAACATGGAACAAATTCATCGTCAATGATGGGTTTGTGTTTAGAGCTAACAAGCTATGCATTCCAGCTAGCTCCGTTCGCTTGTTGTTGCTGCAGGAAGCGCATGGAGGTGGCTTGATGGGGCATTTTGGAGCGAAGAAGACGGAGGACATTCTTGCTGGTCATTTCTTTTGGCCAAAGATGCGACGAGATGTGGAGAGATTTGTTGCTCGCTGCACAACATGTCAAAAGGCTAAGTCCCGGTTGAATCCACACGGTTTGTATATGCCTCTTCCTGTTCCTAGTGCTCCTTGGGAGGATATTTCTATGGATTTTGTGTTGGGATTGCCACGAACTAGGAAAGGGCGAGATAGTGTTTTTGTGGTTGTGGATCGATTCTCTAAAATGGCACATTTCATACCATGTCATAAAACTGATGATGCTACAAATATTGCTGATTTGTTCTTTCGAGAAGTTGTTCGCTTGCATGGTGTGCCAAATACAATTGTTTCTGATCGTGATGCTAAATTTCTTAGCCATTTTTGGAGAACTTTATGGGCTAAATTGGGGACTAAGCTTTTATTTTCCGCCACTTGTCACCCCCAAACTGATGGTCAAACTGAAGTTGTGAATAGAACTTTGTCTACTATGTTAAGGACTATTTTAAAGAAGAATATTAAGATGTGGGAAGATTGTTTGCCTCATATTGAGTTTTCTTATAATCGTTCGCTGCATTCTACTACGAAGATGTGTCCCTTTGAGATTGTTTATGGCTTCTTTCCATGTGCTCCTATTGATTTAATGCCATTGCCAAGTTCTGAAAAGTTGAATTTTGATGCTAAGCAACGTGCTGAATTGATGCTAAAACTACATGAAACCACTAAAGAAAACATAGAGCGCATGAATGCTAAGTACAAATTTGCTGGAGATAAAGGTAGAAGGGAATTGATTCTTGAACCTGGAGATTTGGTTTGGTTGCATTTGCGAAAGGATAGGTTTCCTGAATTAAGAAAATCTAAATTGATGCCTAGAGCAGATGGTCCTTTTAAAGTGCTGCAACGAATAAATGAGAATGCATATAAGCTTGATCTTCCTGCATATTTTGGGGTTAGTTCCACATTTAACATTGCAGATTTGAAGCCTTATTTGGGTGAGGAAGATGAGCTTGAGTCGAGGACGACTCAAATTCAAGAAAGGGAGGATGATGAGGACATCAACACCGATCATACATCCACGCCGTCCACGCCAACAACTGCTGGTCCTATTACTCGTGCTCGTGCTCGAAAAGTTAATCATCAAGTGAGTTCCTTCTTGAGCTCTTGTCCATCCTGTTTAGATATTGGAGACACGTGCACTCTTGTTTTGATTAGGAATCAAGGAGAAGACCGAAAGGGAAAAGGACTCGCGTAGGCTGGATTCGGACTGCAGCACATCTCCAACTTGTGACGGTTGCCACGGTTACATACGGAGTCGGATTGGGGTGATTCTGGACTTGTTGGAAAGCTAATAAAGTCTACTTTCATATGGATCTGATATTGTACTCATACCTGCTCAGAAGCGGCGTCAACAGTCCAAAAATCACTGAGAGGTCTATTCTGTCCAGGGTGCTGCGCCACCTTAAGTTAGCCCAATGGGCTTGTATCGTTTAGAGTCCAGTAGGGACACGTCCTAGGGTTGGAGCACGACCCAAACTCTCTTGTGGTCGTCCTTCACACGTTATATACCCCTTAGCCGCCACCAGGAACACTCGGGTTTTGTTTAGATCAAGTTTAGCCATCGCTACTTGCTTGTAGGCGCGCGTGCTGATCCAGTCGCTCGTCTCCTTGTCTTCGGAACCCCACTCATAATAAGATTCAGTGTGAAACCTTCAATTTTATCTTGCAATTTCAGTGCTTGTTTCCTCGTTCTTGCTAGTTCTTCGATTGCTTGCAGGACGGGAGCCCTAGGGGCTGGTTGTCATACTCCACAAGATCGTGACGGCCTTGGGAAGTGGTGTATCGGTCGCTAAGGCGCAGTCTTGGAAGGCTGTAGTCGAGCCGTGAACGTCATCTCCATCCACCAATCGAGTTATCTCACGCTTCTCATCGAAAGATCGACCACAAACCCTTGCGGGTTCATATCACCTGGCAAATCAACGGGAAAAACATCAGGAAACTCACTCACTACGGGAATATCAGTTAATGCCTTCGCTTGCACCCCATGAACTTCACTAGAAAGATCAATTTTCCTGGGAAGTTGCACTAGAAAACCTTTTTGATCAGTAGGATCTCTGAGCATAACTACCCAGGTGGATGTATCAATGAGTACCCCATTCTGACTCATCCAATTCATGCCCAAAATAACATCTATGCCTAATCCAGGAAAAACCACTAAGGTAAGCGAGTACTTTCGCCCTTGTATTTCAAATTCTAGATCTCTTACTACTTGATTTGTGGAAATATTCCCACTTGCCGCTCTAATACAATAACCCCCACCTTCAACAGTATGTAATTTGTGTGCAAACTTTGATGCAAACATAGGACTGATAAAGGAATGCGAAGCACCTGAATCAAATAGCATCACTGCGGAATATTGGTCAACTAGGAACTTACCAGCAGTGACTACCTCACTAGATGGAATTTCTTCAATACTATTATAATGAACATGCCCCTGATGGCCACCTTGATTTGCATTCTTCTTAGGATATGGATAATTCCTAGACCAATGACCTAGTTTGTTGCAGTTCCAGCAAGGCATGTTGCTTGGAGGGACACTAGAGCTGCCTTGGCTAGAACTACCCTTTGGCAGAGACATTGTATATGCTTTGCGAAACCCAGTCTTAGCTGGAGCCTTCTTCTGTGGGGGACGGAACTTAGCACTTGTGGCAGGAGGGCGAGGAGGAGCCCTCGGTGCAGCTGAAGCACGGGACTGTGAAGCACCCGCCTCAAGGGCCCTCTTGCAGTTCTTAGAAGCAGCATAGATAAAATTATTGTTCTCTTGGGTCAGAGCATCACTAATAAAATCATTGAAAGTAGCACATTTGCTAGTGCCCATGGTCTTCATCAGCTTTGGACCGAGGCCACGCTTGAAGCTAACAATCTTCTTAGTATCAGTATCCACAAACTCAGTTGCATACCTTGCAAGGTTGTTAAAGGCTTGCAGGTATTCCGTCAAACTCTTATTGCCTTGGGTTAATCTCATGAACTTCGTGTGCTTTATAGCCATCAAACCTGGAGGAATGTAATTCCCGTGGAAAGCCATTTTAAATTGGTTCCAAGTGATCGGGACATTAGGAGGCAACGTAGAGTGGTAGTGACTCCACCAAATACCAGTCGGGCCATGCAGTTGGTGGGAAGCATACTCGGTCTTCAGCTCCTCAGTCAGACGAAGCAGACGGAACTTCTGCTCAATGGTATTCAACCACTCATCAGCTTGCAGAGGTTCCTCCTCCTCCTTAAAGAGTGGGGGCTTGGTGTCAAGAAAATCCTTGAAGTCACTATGCTGATTTGGTTCCGGTCCCTGACGACCATGGTGAGCATCTCGGTTGACTAACTGGCACATAGCGTCTGCTAACAGGCGCTGACCTTCAACCATCGTCTGCATCAGTTCCGCCGGAGTGGGTGGTGGCGGAGGGGGTGGCTATTACTCATCCTCAACGCCACGACCACGATGGAGGTTGTACGCCATCTGCAAAAATGCATAGCTAATGAGCACTGACGATGTGGGAAATTTGTAGATGAATTGTGTAAATATGCCAAACTGATTTCATTAGAAATGAATTCGCAAACAACCGAGGCACAGTAATTCATCACAACCACACAACCTCATCAAGTGCACCAATTGACGCAATTATGCGATGGACATAACAAACAAGATATCTTCTGATGAAAAGATGGAATTTATTAAAGGCTCTCATGTAGGGAGCACAAACGTGACTGAATAGGCGACAACAATATCAACGGGATTTCAACCTTACATAACTGGTGTCCAGATTCGATCTAAACTTCTAGCCAAATAGGAAAGGCTAACCAAGAAATGACCATGAGGAGACAGCCCATTGGTAGAGTTCCGTGGTAGATCATGACTAGCCACCTCGATACCAGTGCGTGCCAAGCAGCACAGCCTTATGTCGCGCGCCACAGGAGGCCCTCGGTTTCATCGTGGCACCAAAGGATGCTAATCGTGACACCATCACCGAACACAACACAATGAGACATCAATTTGTGACCGAAATTTAACATGTTCAAACTAACATCCAGGACAACATAGGGTTTGATGTTACATCCCAAAAGCTAAGTTATTACAAAGCCCTACTCCCACACCTGGAGGGCACAAAAGATAACTCCAGCATCATAGCTATGCGATGACTACTCTAAGCATCATCCTCGGAGTCAGTGTCGAAGATCTCCCCGCCATCCTCGTCACTAGCAGGCTCTAGCTCCTCATCATCATCATCTTCTTCTTCTTCTGGTGGGGCATTCTGTGGCCCATTGACCTCCATGTCGTCATCACCTTCAGCCATGAAGACTCCAGAGCCCATCTCCTCATCCTCGTCATTATCATGAGGAAGCAGAGGATTGAGATGATTGTTTAGGCGGTGCACTTCCTCATGAAGATTTTCATTGTATTCTTCTGTAGCTTCCAACTGTTGCTCAAGCTCCACCTGATGAGCTCTCAGGAGGTTCTCTTCGTGCTATGCTTCATCCCGCCAGTTCATCACGTGGACCAGCATGCGCTGACAGTTGTGATTAGCCACAATCAACCTCTAGACCACAAGTGTCTCCTGATCTCTGTCATGTATCACTTGCTCTAGCTGTTGCTGAGCCGCATTTCTAGCAGCAGTCACCTCAGCCAACTCGGCCCTCAACCTTTCCGCCTCGGTGGGCTCAGGGTGGGGCTCACGTGGAGCGAGCTGGTGGTGAGGAGCCCTGCCTCCAATTGACTTGCGAGTGGTCCTCTTGGTGTGAGCCATCTATAGCAACAAGATATGGCTTAAAGTGAGGATAATTTAGGGGATACGAAATTTAATTTAGTCGGGACCAACAAAAATTTTTAAGGAGGGAGTAAAATGAAATGTATGACATAAATTAAACATGATGCATGCACGTTCCGTACGTCCTCTCACCCTAGTATAATCATAAACTGCTAACGCTAGGCGGTGGCATACATACGTTCTCTCATAAAGGCAAAACTATCGTGATGAGGACATCATTGTCTCAAAGATGACCATGCCAACCACTTCTATACCAAAGGTGCAACCATTCTATATGAGGCTTATCATTGATGCATTTGATGAATTGATGCTGCACCATGATGTGTGTTCATTCTCATTTTCAGAATTACTTACATGGATCAAGGGAAGGTTTGATTGCATATGGAAAGCATGGAAGATTAATTAAGTTGATTGGGGACCAAATCCAAGTATTCCTAACGTCCTCCGCTAGGCCACCATGTCACTTTGGTTCCAAGGACAGAAAGAGTCCAAGTCCAACACGTTTTGGAAGTTGAATTCGGACTGCAAAAAAGGCCCAAATTGCGACGGTCACCACGACTTCATACGGACTCCGATTGGGACGTTATAGCACTTTTTGGAAAGCTTATCAAGTCTATTTTCCAACGGATCTGGACTCATGGCTATATCTTATCCAATGCTTCCGCAATCGTCGTTTCAATGCCGGGACCTTTTCTGCCTTTGGTGCTGCGTCACCCTATTTTGGGCCGATGGTCCATATATTAATTTGGGTCCATTAAGGACGTGTCCTAGGGTTGGAGAACGATCCCAACACCCCCTGGTCATTCCCCTAGGTATGAATAAGGATTAGAGCCACCACAAACAGATTGAGTTTTGTTTTGTTGAAAGTTTAGCCATTGCTACTTCCTTGTAGACACGTGTGTTGACTAGACCATCCGTTCTACTTGATTTAGAACCCCAACTTTGTGAGTTCAGATTAGTTTTTCATCTCCATATTTGCAATTGAGTTGCTTTGTTCTACTTGTTCTTGCTTGTTCCTCAATTGCTTGCAGGAATTACCCTAGTGGTTTGGTTGATCGTGCTCCACAAGATCGCGACGGCTGTTGGAGGTGGTGTATCGGTTGCTAAGGCGCAGCTTAGAAGGCTGTAGTCAGGCCGTGAACGTCATCTCCATCCCCAAATCGAGTTATCCCCCTTCTCTCATCGAAAGATCAGGATTCACCCTACAAATGTGTTTCCATTCTAGCAAAGCATTTTCAATCAAAATATTAGAGGCTATAGTCGGGCCGTGATATGACGTTCACGGCCTGACTACAGCCTCTAATATTTTGATTGAAAATGCTTTGCTAGAATGGAAACACATTTGTAGGGTGAATCCTGATCTTTCGATGAGAGAAGGTGGATAACTCGATTTGGGGATGGAGATGACGTTCACGGCCCGACTACAGCCTTCTAAGCTGTGCCTTAGCAACCGATACACCACCTCCAACAGCCGTCGCGATCTTGTGGAGCACGATCAACCAAACCACTAGGGTAATTCCTGCAAGCAATCGAGGAACAAATAAGAACAAGTAGAACAAGCAACTCAATTGCAAATATGGAGATGAAAAACCAATCTGAACTCACAAAGTTAGGGTTCTGAATCAAGTAGAACGGATGGTCTAGTCAACACACGCGTCTACAAGGAAGTAGCAACGGCTAAACTTTCAACAAAACAAAACCCAATCTGTTTGTGGTGGCTCTAATCCTTATTAATACCTAGGGGAATGACCAAGGGGTGTTGGGGTCATTCTCCAACCCTAGGACACGTCCTTAATGGACCCAAATTGATACATGGACCATCGGCCCAAAATAGGGTGACGCAGCACCAAAGGCAGAAAAGGTCCCGGCGTTGAAACGACGATTGCGGAAGCATCGGATAAGATATAGCTATGAGTCCAGATCCGTTGGAAAATAGACTTGATAAGCTTTCCAAAAAGTGCTATAACATCCCAATCGGAGTCCGTATGAAGTCGTGGTGACCATCGCAATTTGGGACTATTTTGCAGTCTGAATTCAACTTCCAAAACGTGTTGGACTTGGACTCTTTCTGTCCTTGGAACCAAAGTGATGTGGTGGCCTAGCAGAGGACGTTAGGAATACTTGGATTTGTTCCCCAATCAACTTTATTAACCTTCCATGCTTTCCATATGCAATCAAACCTTCCCTTGATCCATGTAAGTAATTCTGAAAATGAGAATGAACACACATCATGGTGCAGCATCAATTCATCAAATGCATCAATGATAAGCCTCATATAGAATGGTTGTACCTTTGGTATATAAGTGGTTGGCATGGTCATCTTTGAGACAATGATGTCCTCATCATATCGGTCTACTCGTTTGCGCTGTTAGTGTACCTGCAGAAAATCTCATTTCAGCCCAAGAGTTTCCCAATATAATCATGCAAACAGTAAGCTAAATACTTTCCATATACACATCCCCGATGTATATACTTCAGTATCACAACTACCCGATAGATATACCCACAATTAAGTACTTCCATAATTACATGGTTTGAACATGTAAGTATACAAGTAACCACAACTACTCTCTCCTAGATCGCCAGTTGGACGATCATGCTCTCACAACTCACTTACCAGAGCGTCGAGGTATTTGATCCATACATTACCACCCAATTGGATGGCATCCATATAATATCACGCCGTATGGACGATGAAACAAAAACAAACAAGACCCCTAAGTTAGTCTTTTAATAAGCCACCTAAGAGTCCTTATTTGGGCTAAGGGATGTGATCACTGGCATGCTTATTGAAATAAATTTCAGATTTTTAACACTTTTCGCAAACAACACTTTTGTTTTCAAATACTCGTACGATGTGTTTAATATTGAATTTTGCTCCGGTACCAGCTGTAACAGAACCGACCAAATTATAAGAGCACAAGTACAAAAACAAGCGCCGAAACGCTAAAATTTTTGAACTTGAGCCCATATAATCCCGGTAGTCAATTGAAACCATGAAGGATTTCAAACCAGCTTGTTTACAACCAAGATCGCATCATTCAACATAACACATCACACGTTACATTTCACAAGTAGTTCAGAAATCCACTTACAACACATGGAGTCACAAATTATTACAAACCGAGTTCATAAAGTAGCAGAAGCATAACACACGCATTTAGTTCAAATACCACTGCCAGTCTTATAGATCAACATCCCGCAAAAGCATTTAGGAAAGTAAACTAATAGACGATCACGCCCGAGTGATCTAGTCCTTATCACCCGCGGGGTGGAGGCAGTTTTTGTAGAAGCCCTGATAAAGCATGTCATCTGCAACAGGAGGGAATAAACCCTGAGTACTGGAATGTACTTAGCTAGACTTACCCGTCGAAACGGAAAATAAGAGACACCAAGGATCATGCAAGGCTTTCTTAGGTGGAGCTGGCTGACATCACATTTGCGGAAAAGCATAAGTAATTGAGACTCCTTTAACCTGTACTAGCAGTTATTTTTAACATTAACCTGTCATCTATCTTAGCACCTGTACTAAACATTCACTTGATTAAAATCAAACAATAATATTATTATATCCATAGCAGGTATAATTTGCGGCAACATTATATCATTCGCTTAACCATCTGTTCAATTTAATGAGATCTACGTTGCCGCTGCTCAAGTCAAGTGCTCACTAACCGGGAGCGACGGCGATTCGAATCGAATTCCTATCCAGCTAGAGGAGTATTTCTAACAATCACCGCGCAGGCCCCTACCAGGGTCGCACAAGCCACCTTTCGTACAATTCAAGAGTCGTGGGTCCGAATGATATCGCATCCCCAAGGGCAACACTCTGCCAGGTGATAGGGTCTCTAACCCCCCTTGGTCTCACGCCAATGTCCCCAAGCACATCCTACTACCTCCAAGATGCGACCTACCATTCGATTCCCGGCCTGAACCGTATTACTCGGCTTCGCGGTCGGAACGACTTATCCGGGCAACTAAGTGTTAGACTGCGTTCAACATGACTCAAGGACGTACAGCGAATCGGTCCTTAAACGACTCAGACGGGCATAGCTCCGCACCCAAGACGTGAAGTGTCTTGTGGCTGCACTATCGAACTCCCGCCCGGTCTCAAATTCATTTTAAGGCATGGTTCCATCCATGATAGCCAACATAGCCACTCGTGGCCCATTCCTACATCTCGCGGATGACCGGAAATCACCCGACTTCTACTGGACTAAGCAGGGCTAAGCATTGACACGTGCCTAAACCTAATTTAGGGTTTAAGTACGATATATGGACAAGGACAGGTATAATGCAACAAGTATTTTCACACAACTCCTACAACTTAATGCAGTAAACAAGTAAAAGTACTCAAGATTGATATATAAAACAAATGGGTCAGCATGCACCGGGGCTTGCCTTTTAGGAACGAGGACGGGCGATGATCCGGGCACTCAGGTAGATCGTCTACGGGAACTCCTTCATCGGCTGGGTCCTCGGGCTCCCTCGGCTGCTCCTGATCCTCCTCCAGAATCGCTCCCTCGAACTCGAGGAGTGTCACCCCTCCGGTACACCTATTGCATGAATGCACAATAAATCTCTTGGATGCATAAGAAGGAATGCAGCATGCTCGAGATGAAATGCACTACAACAATTCCTAATGCTCTATTCAAATCACTTCAATAATAAGTGCAAATCTCTTCTCCGGTAGACTTACCTAATCTACACAACCTAATGTATAGATGTTTCTCCTCAGTTAAGGCCCTAACACCTAACAATTACAAGAACAACATTACTTAGGTTTCCACCAACCAAGCACAAAATATCACCACAACACATTCTGGACAGCAGCTAAGTATTTCCATCACAATTATAGATTCACAAATCCTAAAGGCATGATACAAGACAATCTAGAAAGCTTATAAAATGCTCTACAATTCACTTTCATACCTCCACACTTAATTCCAAAGTTTACCTAGTCAAAATTCTAAATTTCCAGAAATCTGTCCTCTCCTAAATAGAGAGCAGTCATTTCTGAATAGCCACTTTAAACAGCTACAACTCCTAGACTACTAGGCCAAATGCCATCAAATTTTGACACAAGCTAGTTTAACAAGTTTCCTCCCACTTTGATATTCACAAGTTTCCCAGCAAACACTTTTATCAAGGTTCAAGCCCAAAAATGCTACCTGCTGTCCAGAGAACCTAGAAATGTGCAAATTAAATATTTATTCATGTCTCAAACTACCCTTATGACCAAACTAATGACACTAATAGTTCACACATGTCATTGAACCACCAAAAAGTAAGGTGTGCCAACCCAAAACATTTATTTTAACCCCTTTCTTAATTTACTTAATTAATTAAGTGGGCAATTAAACTTATATGCAAGTTGCTTAGAAAATTCTACAAAAATTACAGGAGACTCTATGCCCTATAAGGAGGCTACTGTAAAAATTGGAACTAAACTTATTCACAAAAACTCCCTACACAAAATTCACAAGCCAAAAAAGCTGATTTTTGCATAAATAATAAATCACATTGAAAAGTATCAAACAATAGAAATCATATTTTTCTTAGCAACCTTAGGGTACCAGGACACTCTCCATAAAATTTCATGACCATTGCACATATAGAAAAATTACAAAAATTCATTCAAGTATCTTCTAATATAACATGATGGCATCATAACTTGAAAAGTACTCAAGCACTAGTACTCAAAATTTTACCAGAGCTACCATATACATAAAATAACCTACCCACCAACTTTCATAATTTTTGGAACAATACAACTCAAGTTATCCATTTAACAAGTTTATATTCAATTTAAAACACATTTCAAAGGCCTAATTAAATCTTCTAGAAAATAAACATCACATATATATTTGATATTTTTTTATAAATACTACCCTTCAATTAGAGTCCAACAAAATTTGAATCACCTCAAATGGATCTATAAAATGGGAGATATAAAATCTACAACAAAGCATATAGATCTGTGAATTAAATAAAAGAAAAACATGAAAATGAACCCTAAACTGCTACTGGGCCGGCTACACCACACGCGGCCCACTATCCCGAGCGTGGCTTTGCGAGGTTGACGCGGCCCAAGCACGCACGCGGCCCGCTACGGCCATCCGGCCCGCGCGCGTGACTGCCAGGCGGGGCCCGCCCGTCAGAGAGGGAAAGGCAGGGAAGCGGCGATCCGCGCGCTCCGGTGAGCTCTAGCTCGTCGGAGGCGAGCTCTCACGGAAAACCAAGCCCACCCTCATGATCTCCATCAAGCCCTGCATCGATTCGTGTAGTAGGGTGGCTTGGGTTGGAGCGGAAGGGACTCGCCGCCGACGATGGCGGCTCGACAGGGCAGTGGTGGCGCACCTCGTCGTTGGTGACCTCAATACCCTACCCTAAACCCTTGGTGAGCACCCCCGTGGTACCTTGGCCCCGATGCATCATCAAACACTCGAAGAGGATGGCCTAGAGGCCTTGGCCACGGCGAGCCGTCGCGCGGAGGAACGCCGGCGAGGTCTTGCGGTGGCAGGATTGGCAATGTGGCCTTAGCATGGTGCGTCTGAGGGCAGGGATGGGACAAGGGGGTAGGGGGGCTCAAGGCAGAGCTAGTGGCCGGTTTGGAGACACAGTGGCATGATGGTGAGCGCGTGCGAGCACGTCGGAGCAGGCAGCGGTAATGGCGGCTCCGTTTTCTCCGCCAGGAGGGAGAGCGAGGAGGGAGGAAGGAATGGGAGCAGCAGCCGCGCCCGTGGCATCTTTGAGAGCATCGCGGACTGACTGGTGGGGCCGCGGCCAGCGTACGGCCGCCACCGCGCGTCCACGCATCGGCACTGGCCTGCGGCCAATCGGCCACCGAGGGTCCTGACGAACTGAATCGACTGAATCAAAGCTCCTGGTGACCGACTGACAGTCAATTTTCAATGCCCTAGATCTCCCTGACCAGACTGAATTAGTGCAAACTATGAACAGCAAAGTTGGAGACGAAAATGTGATCTACAAATTTGTCAATACTGGCTCGACCTGGTTGGGCATGGTTTGAGAGTTATAGGTTTCCAAAGTAGGGTACGGTGAAATGGTTTTTAGTTTAAGACTTAGTCAAATATGGTAAGTCACAAAATAGCCTCTAAGACTGACTTGTGGGCCATTTTTTAGCATGTTATGGTCATTTTCATGAGATGGCCATATTAGAGCTTTTGTTCCTTATGAAATTCTCTACAACTTTGATTAAGGTTGCTTCTCCATGCAAGATCCCTAAACTAGACTTTTTAAACAGTCAAACCAAAGCATTCTAGGGTTCAAGGGTTGGTCAACAGCACCTAGGAGGGCAATTTGCTCATTTTGGTCAACATGAACATTGTTGCACTAATTACCCTAAATGTAATTAAGGTGTTATAAGATATAATTAGCCACTCTACACATTGGTTACACAAAAATCCTAGTGTCACATAAGTTGAAACCAGCAAAACAATTGTTTTCCACAAAATGTTGCACTACCATGTTGCACATGTTTCATGGCCTTGTTGCAACAATTAAGCTTATCATGGGATACTAACAACATTGCCATGTCTCCAAGTATGAGATCCCATGTTGTATCTACAAGTTGCATCACTCACATTTCATAAGCACAATAATTACAAACAAGCATATTAGAGTATGTTGCATACTCATGTTGCAAACAAAATAAAGACATGAATGAGATGAATGATGCTCATGCTTATGAAATGCATTGCAATTATGGAAGCCAAACACCTGAGGTGTTACAGTGTTAGTGTCAACACAAGATAGATGCACGGTTTACGCCAAATGTACCATAGGCTCCGAAATTGTTTTGGACACACCCGATGGTACTCCTGGTGACGAGGCTCAAGTGGAAGCTCAATTTAGTTTGTTTGGAGATAGTGACAATCTTGAACCAAGATAGGTGCACTGTTTGCGTTGAACGTACCATAGGCCAAAAATCATTTTGAATGCACCCGATGAAACTCCTTGGCGACATGGGTCATGTGGAATCTCATTTTGGTCCATTTGGATATTTGGATGCACCCAATGGTACTACTAGGTGATGAGGCTCAAGTGAGTGCTCGTTTCATTCCATTTGGAGATAGTGCTAATCTTGACGCAAGATAGGTGCACGATTTGCGCTGAACTTACCATAGGCTCATAAATCATTTTGGACGCACTCGATGAAACTCCTACATGACGTGGGTCATGTGGAATCTTGCTTTGGTCCATTTGGAGATAGTGTTAGTGTCAGTGCAAAATAGGTGCACGGTTTGCGCCAAATGTACCATAGGCTCAGAATCGTTTTGGACACCCGCGATGGTACTCCTAGGTGATGAGGCTCAAGTGGAAGCTCGATTCAGTCCGTTTGGAGATAGTACTAATCTTGACGCAAGATGGATGCACAATTTGCGTCGAATGTACCGCAGGTTTAGAAATCATTTTGAACGCACCTGACGAAACTCCTAGGAGACGAGGGTCATGTGGAATCTCATTTTGGTCTGTTTGGAGATTGTGTTAGTGTTAGTGCAAGATAGGTGCATGGTTTGTGCCAAACATAGCATTGGCACAGAAAATCATTTTGGACACACCCGATGGTACTCCCATGTGACGAGGCTCAAGTGGAAGCTCGATTAAGTCCGTTTAGAGATAGTGCTAATCTTGTTGCAATATATCTGCATGGTTTGCGCCGAACGTACCATAGGCTCAAAAATCATTTTGAACACACCTGATGGAACTCCTTGGTAACGTGGGTCATGTGGAATCTCGTTTTGGTCCATTTGGATACAATGTTAGTGTCGATAGAAGATAGGTGCATGGTTTGCGCCAAACGTACCATGGACTCAGAAATCGTTTAGGACGCACCCGATGGTACTCCTAGGTGATGAGGCTCAAGTGGATGCTCGTTTTATTCGATTTAGAGATAGTGCTAATCTTGACACAAGACAGGTGCACGATTTGTGGCGAACATACCATAGGCTTAGAAATCATTTTGGATGCACCCGATGGAACTCCTAGATGACTTGGGTCATATTTAATCTCGTTCTGGTTCGTGTGGAGATAGTGTTAGTGTTGGTGCAAGGTAGCTGCACAGTTTGCACCAAATGTACCATAGGCTTAGAAATCGTTTTGGACTCACCTAATGATACTCCTAGGTGACGATGCTCAAGTGGAAGCTCGATTCACTCCGTTTAGAGATAGTGCTAATCTTGACGCAAGATAGGTGCTCGGTTTGCGCTGAACATAGGACAGGCTCAGAAATCATTTTGGAAGCAGTCGATGTTACTACTAGGTGACTTGGGTCATGTGGAATCTCGTTTCGGTCCATGTGGAGAAAGTGTTAGTCTCGGTGCAAGATAGGTGCACTGTGTGCGCCAAACGTACCATAGACTTAGAAATTATTTTTGACACACCCAATGATACTCTTAGGTGACGAGGCTCAAGTGGAAGCGCGATTCAGTCTGTTTGGAGATAGTGCTACTCTTGACACAAGATGGATGCATGGTTTGCGTCGAACGTACCGCAGGTTTAGATGTCGTTTTGGACGCACCCGATGGAACTCCTAGGAGACGTGGGTCATGTGGAATCTCGTTTTGGTCTATTTGGAGACAGTGTTAGTGTCAGTGCAAGATAGGTGCATGGTTTGTGTAAAACGTACCATAGGCTCAGAAATCATTTTGGACACACCCGCTGGTACTCCTAGGTGACGAGGCTCAACTGCAAGCTCGATTCAGTCCGTTTGGAGACAGTGCTAGTGTCAGTACAAGATAGGTGCACGTTTTGCGCCAAACATACCATAGGCTCAGAACTCATTTTGGACACACCCGCGATTGTACTCCTAGGTCATGGGGCTCAAGGGTAAGCTCGATTCAGTCCGTTTAGAGATAGTGCTAACCTTAACATAAGATGGATGCACGGTTTGCGTCGAACGTACCATAGGCTCAGAAATCATTTTGGACGCATCGGATAAAACTCCTAACTGACGAGGCTGAAGTGGGTGCTCGTTTCATTCTATTTGGAGATAGTGCTAATCTTGATGCAAGATAGGTGCACGCTTTACGCAGAGCGTACCATAGGCTTAGAAATCATTTTGGACGCACCCGATGTAACTCCTAGGTGACTTGGGTCATGTGGAATGTTGTTTCGGTCCGTTTAGATAAAGTGTTAGTGTCGGTGCAAGAAAGGTGCTTGGTTTGGGCCAAATGCACCATACACTCAGAAATCATTTTGGATGCACCCGATGGAACTCCTTGGTGACGTGGATCATGTGGAATCTCGTTTCGGTCCATTTAGATAAAGTGTTAGTGTCGGTGCATGGTTTGCGCCAAACGTACCATAGGTTCAGAAATCATTTTTGACGCACCCGATGGTACTCCTCGATGACAAGGCTTAAGTGGATGCTCGTTTCGTTTTGTTTCGTTTGGAGATAGTGCTAATCTTGACGCAAGACAGGTGCATGATTTTGCGCCGAACGTACCACAAACTCAGAAATAATTTTGGACGCACCCGATAGAACTCCTAGGTAACTTGGGTCGTGTGGAATCTTGTATTGGTGTTTGTGGAGATAGTTTTAGTGTTGGTGGAAGGTAGGTGCACGGTTTGCGCCAAACGTACCACAGGCTTAGAAAATCATTTTGGATACACTTGATGGTACTCCTAGGTGACGAGGCTCAAGTGGAAGCTCGATTTAGTCCGTTTGAAGATAGTGTTAATCTTGACGCAAGATAGGTGCACGGATTACGCCAAACGTACCATAGGCTCAGAAATCGTTTTGGACACAACTGATGTTACTATTAGGTGACTTGGGTCATGTCGAATCTCGTTTCGGTACGTGTGGAGACAGTGTTAGTGTCGGTGTAAGATAGGTGCACGGTTTGCGCCAAATGTACCATAGGCTCAGAAATCATTTTGGATACACCTGATGGTACTCCTAGGTGACGAGGCTCAAGTGGAAGCTCAATTCAGTCCATTTAAAGATAGTGCTAATCTTGACGCAAGATAGGTGCATGGTTTGCGTCGAACGTACCATAGGCTCAGAAATCATTTTGGACACACTTGGTGGTACTCCTATGTGATGAGGCTCAAGTGGATGCTCATTTTATTCCGTGCAGAGATAGTGCTAATCATGACGCAATATAGGTGCGTGCTTTGCGCCGAGCATACCATAGGCTCAGAAATCATTTTATATGCATCCGATGTAACTCCTAGGTGACTTGGGTCATGTTGAATTTCATTTCGGTCCGTTTGGATACAGTGTTAGTGTCTATGCAAGATAGGTGCATGGTTTGGGTGGAATGTACCATAGGCTCAGAAATCATTTTGGACGCACCAGATGGAACTCCTTGGTGATGTGAGTCATGTGGAATCTCATTTCGGTCCATTTGGATATAGTGTTAGTGTCAGTGCAAGATCTGCATGGTTTGGGCCAAACGTACCATAGGCTCACAAAATCATTTTGGACGCACCCGATGGAACTCCTGGGTGACATGGGTCATGTGGAATCTCATTTTGGTCTATTTGGAAACAATGCTAGTGTCAGTGCAAGATAGGTGCATGGTTTGTGCCAAACCTACCATAGGCTCAAAAATCATTTTGGACACACTCGATGGTACTCCTAGGTGATGAGGCTTAACTGCAAGCTCGATTTAGTCTGTTTGGAGACAGTGCTAGTGTTAGTGCAAGATAGGTGCCTGGTTTGCCCCAAAGGTACTATAGGCTTAGAAATCATTTTGGACACACCCGATGGTACTCCTATGTGACAAGGGTCAAGTGGCTGCTCGTTTCATTCCGTTTGGAGATATAGCTAATCTTGACGCAAGATTGGGGCACGCTTTGCGCCGAGTGTACCATAGGCTTAAAAATCGTTTAGGACGCACCAGATGTAACTCCTAGCCGACTTGGGTCGTGTGGAATCTCATTTTGGTCCGTTTGGATATAGTGTTAGTGTAGGTGCAAGATATGTGCAAGGTTTGATCCAAACATACCATAGGATTAGAAATAATTTTGGACAGACCCGATGGAACTCCTTGGTGACGTGGGTCATGTGGAATCTCATTTTGGTCTATTTGGATATAGTGTTAGTGTCGGTGCAACATAGATGCATGGATTGCGCCAAACGTGCCATAGGCTTAGAAATTATTTTGGACGCACCCAATGATACTCCTAGGTGACGATGCTCAAGTGGAAGCTCATTTCCGTCCGTTTAGAGATAGTGCTAATCTTGACGCAACATAGGTGCATGGTTTGATCCAAATGTACCATAGGCTCAGAAATCATTTTGGATACACCTGATGGTACTCCTAGGTGACGAGGCTCAAGTGGAAGCTCGATTCAGTCCATTTGTAGATAGTGCTAATCTTGACGCAAGATAGGTGCACGGATACGCCGAACGTACCATAGGCTCAGAAATCATTTTGGATGCACCCAATGGTACTCCTATGTGACGAGGCTCATGTGGAAGCTCGATTCAGTCCATTGGAAGATAATGCTAATGTTGATGCAAGATAGGTGCTCCTGATGGAACTCCTTGGTGACGTGGGTCATGTGGAATCTCATTTTTGTCCATTTGGATATAGTGTTAGTGTCGGTGGAAGATAGGAGCATGGTTTATGCCAAACGTACCATAGGCTCAAAAATCATTTTGGACGCACCTGATGGTACTCCTAGGTGATGAGGCTGAAGTGGATGCTTGTTTCATTCCATCTGGAGATAGTGCTAATCTTGATGCAAGATAGGTGCATGATTTGTGCCGAATGTGCGATATGCTCAGAAATCATTTTGGATGCACCCGATGGAACTCCTAGGTGATGAGGCTCAAGTGGAAGCTCGAGGGAATTCATTTGGAGATACTGCTAATCTTGACAAAAGATAGGTGCATGATTTGTGCCGAACATACGAAAAGCTTAGAAATCATTTTGGACGCACCCGATGCAACTCCTAGGTGATGAGGCTCAAGTGGAAGCTCGAGGCAATCTGTTTAGAGATAGTGCTAATCTTGACGTAAGATAGGTGCACGCTTTGCACCGAATGTACCATAGACTCAGAAATCATTTTGGACACATCTAATGGAACTCCTTAGTGACTTGGGTCATGTGGAATCTCGTTAAGGTCCATTTGGAGACAGTGTTACTGTCGGTGCAAGATAGGTGCACGATTTGCGCCAAACATACCATAGGCTCAGCAATCATTTTGAATGCCCCAATGATACTGCTAGGTGACAAGGCTCAAGTGGAAGCTTGACTCAGTCCGTTTGAAGATAGTGCTAATTATGACGCAACATAGGGGCACGCTTTGCGCCGAGCGTACCATAGGCTCAGAAATCATTTTGGACGCACCCGATGTAACTCCTAGCCGACTTGGGTCATGTGGAATCTCGTTTCGATCCGTTTGGATATAGTGTTAGTGTTGATGCAAGATAGGTGTATGGTTTGTGCCAAACATGCCATAGGCTCATAAATCATTTTTGAATGCACCCGATGGTACTGCTAGGTGACGAGACTCAAGTGGATGCTTGTTTCATTCCGTTTAGAGATAGTGCTAATCTTGACGCAAGATAGGTGCAAAGTTTGCACCAAACGTACCATAGACTCAGAAATCATTTTGGACACACTCGAATGGTACTCCTAGGTGACGTGGCTCAAGTGGAAGCTCGATTCAGTCCGTTTGGAGAAGTGATAATCTTGACGCAAGATAGGTGCACGCTTTGTGTCGAACGTACCATAGGCTCAGAAATCATTTTAGATGCACCTGATGTAACTATTAGGTGACTTGGGTCATGTGGAATCTCATTTCGGTTTGTGTGGAGAAAGTGTTAGTGTCGGTGCAAGATAGGTGCATGGTTTGCGCCAAATGTACCGTAGGCTCAGAAATCATTTTGGACGCACCCAATGATACTCCTAGGTGACGAGGCTCAAGTGAAAGCTCAATTTAGTCCATTTGGAGATAGTGCTAAACTTGATGCAAGATAGGTGCACGGTTTACGCTGAATGTACCATAGGCTCATAAATCATTTTGGACGCACCCGATGGTACTCCTTGGTGACGAGGCTCAAGTGGAAGCTCGATTCAGTCTGTTTGGAGAGAGTGCTAATCATGATGCAAGATAGGTGCACGGTTTGTGCCGAACGTATCGTAGGCTCAAAAATCATTTTGGACGCAACCGATGTAACTACTCGGTGACTTGGGTCATGTGGAATCTCATTTCGGTCTGTTTAGAGATTGTGTTAGTGTTGGTGCAAGATAGGTGCACGGTTTGCGCCAAATATACCATAAGCTTAGAAATCATTTCAGACGCCCCCAATCAAACTCCTAGGTGATGAGGCTCAAGTGGAAGCTTGATTCAGTCCCTTTGGAGATAGTGCTAATCATGACGAAAGATAGGTGCACGATTTGCGCCGAACGTACCATAGGCTCAGAAATAGTTTTGGCGCAGCCGATATTACTACTAGGTGATTTAGGTCATGTTGAATCTAGTTTCGGTCCATGTGGAGATAGTGTTAGTGTCGACGCAAGATAGGTGCACGGTTTGCGCCAAATGTACCATAGGCACATAAATCATTTTAGATACACCCAATGGTACTCCTAGGTGACGAGGCTCAAGTGGAAGCTCGTTTCAGTCCATTTGAAGATAGTGCTAATCTTGATGCAAGATAGGTGCATGGTTTGTGCTGAACGTACCATAGGCTTAGAAATCATTTTGGACTTACTCGATGTTACTCCTATGTGACGAGCCTCAAGTAAAAGCTTGATTCAGTCCGTTTGGAGATAATGCTAATGTTGATGCAAGATAGGTGCACCTGGTGGAACTCCTTGGTGACATGGGTCATGTGGAATCTTGTTTCGGTCCATTTGGATATAGTGTCAGTGTCGACGCAAGATAGGTGCATGGTTTGCGCCAGACGTACCATAGGCTCAGAAATTGTTTTGGACACACCCGATGGTACTCCTAGTTAACGAGGCTCAAGTGGATGCTCGTTTCATTCCATGGGGAGATAGTGCTAATCTTGACGTAAGATAGGTGTATGATTTGCGTCGAACGTTCCATAGGCTCAGAAATAATTACGGACGCACCCGATAGAACTCCTAGGTGATGAGGCTCAAGTGGAAGCTTGAGTCAATTCGTTTGGAGATGCTACTAATCTTGATGCAAGATAGGTGCATGATTTGAGCCAATTGTACAATAGGCTTAGAAATTATTTTGGACGCACCCGATGGTACTCCTAGGTGACGAGGCTCAAGTGGAAGCTCAATTCAATCTGTTTGGAGATAGTGCTAATCTTGACACAAGATAGGTGCATGGTTTGTGCCGAACGTACCATAGGCTCAGAAATCATTTTGCTCCACCTGATGGAACTCTTTGGTGACGTGGGCCTTGTGGAATCTCGTTTTGGTCCGTTTGGAGACAGTGTTAGTGTCAGTGCAAGATAGGTGCACGGTTTGTGCCAAATGTACCACAGGCTCACAAATTGTTTTGGATGCACCCATTCGAACTCCAAGGTGACATGGGTCATGTGGAATTTTGTTTCGGTCCGTTTGGAGATAGTGTTAGTGCCGGTGTAAGATAGGTGCCAGGTTTGCGCCAAACGTACCACAGGCTCAAAAATCATTTTGGATGCCTACGATGCTACTCCTAGGTGACGTGGCTCAAGTGGAAACTTGACTCAGTCTGTTTGGAGATAGTGCTAATCTTGACGCAAGATGGATGCACGGTTTGCGTCGAACGTACCGTAGGCTCAGAAATAATTTTGGATGCACCCGATGGAACTCCTACGGGGACATGGGTCATGTGGAATCTCATTTTGGTCTGTTTGGAGGTTGTTACTATCAGTGCAAAATAGGTGTACGGTTTGCGCCAAACGTCCCATCATCTCAGAAATCGTTTTGGACACACCCGATGGTGCTCCTAGGAGATGAGGCTCAAGTGGAAGCTTGATTCAGTCTGTTTGGAGATAGTGCTAATATTGATGCAAGATAGGTGCACACTTTGCGCCAAACGTACAACAGGCTTAGAAATCTTTTTGGATGTAACCGATGGAACTCTTAGGAGACGTAGATCATGTGGAATCTCGTTTTGGTCCATTTGAAGATAGTGTTAACGTCAGTGCAAGATAGTTGCATGGTTTGCGCCAAACGTACCATGGGCTCATAATCATTTTGGATGCCCACAATGGTACTCCTAGATGATGAGGCTCAAGTGGAAGCTCGATTCCGTCTGTTTGGAGATAGTGCTAATCTTGACAAAAGATGGATGGACGATTTGCTTCGAACGTACTGTAGGCTCAGAAATTGTTTTGGACGCACCTGATGGAACTCCTAGGAGACATGGGTCATGTGGAATCTTATTTTGGTCCGTTTGGAGATTGTGTTAGTGTCGGTGCAAGATAGGTGCACGGTTTGTGCCAAACGTCCCATTGGCTCAGAAATTGTTCTGGACACACCCGATGGTACTCCTAGGTGACGAGGCTCAAGTGGAAGCCCGATTTAGTCCGTTTGGAGATAGTGCTAATCTTGACGTAAGATAGGTGCACGGTTTGTGCCGAATGTACCATAGGCTAAGAAATTATTTTAGACGCACCAGATGGAACTCCTTGGTGACTTCGGTCATGTGGAATCTCGTTTTGGCCCATTTGGATACAGTGTTAGTGTGAGTGCAAGATAGGTGCATGGTTTGCGCCAAACGTACCACCGTCTTAAAAATTGTTTTGGACGCACTCGATGGTACTCCTAGGTGACGAGGCTCAAGTGATGCTTGATTCTGTCCGTTTGGAGATAGTGTTTATCTTGATGCAAGATAGGTGCACGGTTTGCGCTGAACGTACCATAGGCTAAGAAATCACTTTGGACGCACCCAATGATACTCCTAGGTGATGAGGCTCAAGTGGAAGCACGACTCAGTCCGTTTGGAGATAGTACTAATCTTGACGCAAGATGGATGCACGTTTTGCATCGAACATACCACAGGCTCAGAAATCTTTTTGAACACACCTGATGGAACTTCTAGGAGATGTGGGTCATGTGGAATCTCATTTTGGTCCATTTGGAGACAGTGTTAATGTCGGTGCAAGATAATTGCATGTTTTGCTCCAAACGTACCGTAGGCTCAGAAATCATTTTGGATGCACCCGTTGGTACTCCTAGGTGACGCTTAAGTGGAAGCTCGATTCAGTCTGTTTGTAGATAGTGCTAATCTTGACACAAGATAGATGCACGGTTTGCACCGAATGTACCATAGGCTCAGAAATCGTATTGGACGCACCCGATAGAACTCCTTGGTGATGTGGGTCATGTTGAATCCTATTTCGATCCGTTTGGATACAGTGTCAGTATCGGTGCAAGATAGGTGCATGGTTTGCGCCAAACATACCACAGGCCCAGAAATTGTTTTGGACGCACCTGATGGTACTCCTAGGTGACGAGGCTCAAGTGGATGCTTGTTTCATTGCGTTTGGAGATAGTGCTAATCTTGACACAATATAGGTGCACGATTTGCGCCGAACGTACCACATGAACATAAATCTTTTTTGATGCACCCAATGGTACTCCTAGGTGACGTGAATCATGTGAAATCTCATTTTTGTTCATTTGCAGACAGTGTTAGTGTCAGTGCAAGATAGGTGCATGGTTTGCGCCAAACGTACCATAGGCTTAGAAATAGTTTTGGACGCATCCAATGATGCTCCTAGGTGACAAGGCTTAAGTGGAAGCTCGATTCAGTCCATTTGGAGATAATGTTAATCTTGACGCAAGATAGTTGCATGGTTTGCGCCGAACGTACCATAGGCTTAGAAATCGTTTTGGACGCACCCGATGCAACTTCTTGGTGATGTGGTTCATGTGGAATCTCATTTCGATCCATTTGGATACAGTTTTAGTGTCGGTGCAAGATAGGTGCATAGTTTACGCCAAACATACCATAGGCTCAGAAATCATTATAGATGCACCCGATGGTACTCCTCGGTGACGAGGCCCAAGTGGATGCTCATTCCATTCTGTTTGGGGATAGTGCTAATCTTGACGCAAGATAGGTGCAAGATTTGTGCCAAACGTACCATAGGCTCAGAAATTGTTTTGGACGCACCTGATGCAACTCCTTGGTGACGTGCGCCATGTAGAATCTCGTTGTGGTCCGTTTGGAGACAGTATTAGTGTCGGTGCAAGATAGTTGCATAGTTTGCGCCAAACGTACCATAGGCTCAGAAATCATTTTGGATGCACCAGATGTTACTTCTAGGTGACAAGGCTCAAGTGGATGCTTGTTTCATTCCGTTTGGAGATAGTGCTTACCTTGAAGCAAGATAGGTGCACGATTTGTGCCAAACGTACCATAGGCTCAGAAAACATTTTGAACGCACCCGATGGAACCCCTAGGTGGCGTGGGTCATGTGGAATCTTATTTTGGTCCGTTTGGAGATAGTGTTACTGTCGGAGCAAGATAGGGGCGCAGTTTGCGCAAAACGTACCATCTGCTCAAAATCATTTTGGACACACCTAGTGATACTTCTAGGTGATGAGGCTCAAGTGAAAGCTCAATTCAGTCTGTTTGGAGATAGTGCTAATCTTGATGTAAGATGGGCGCATGGTTTGCGTCAAACGTTCTGCAGGCTCAGAAATCATTTTGGATGCACCTGATGGAACTCCTTGGTGATGTGGGTCATGTGGAATCTTATTTCGGTCCGTTTGGAGAGAGTGTTAGTGTCGGTGCAACATAGGTGCACGGTTTACGCCAAACGTATCGTAGGCTCAGAAATCATTTTGGACGCACCCAACGATATTCCTAGGTGACGAGGCTCAAATGGAAGCTCAACTCAATCCGTTTGGAGACAGTTCTAATCTTGACACAAGATGGATGCGCATTTTGCATCGAACATACCATAGGCTCAGAAATCATTTTGGACACACCCGATGGAACTCCTTGGTGACGTGGGCCATGTGGAATCTCATTTAGGTCCGTTTGGAGACAGTGTTAGTATCGGTTCAAGATAGGTGCATGGTTTGCGCCAAACGTACCATAGGCTTAGAAATCATTTTGGACGCAACCAGTGATACTTCTAGGTGATGAGGCTCAAGTGGAAGGTCGATTCAGTCCGTTTGGATATAGTGCTAATCTTGACGCAAGATGGGTGCAAAGTTTGCGTCAAATGTACCACAGGCTCAGAAATCATTTTGGACGTACCCGATGGAACTTCTAGGAGACGTGGGTCATGTGGAATCTCGTTTTGGTCCGTTTGGAGACAGTGTTAATGTCGGTACAAAATGGGTGCACGGTTTGCGCCAAACGTACCATAGGCTCAGAAATCATATTGGACACACCCAATGGAACTCCTTGGTGACGTGGGTCATGTTGAATATCGTTTCGATCCATTTGGATATAGTGTCAGTGTCGGTGCAAGATAGGTGCATGGTTTGCGCCAAACGTACCATAGGCTTAGAAATTGTTTTGGATGCATCCGATGGTACTCCTAGGTGACGAGGCCCAAGTGGATGCTCATTTCATTTCGTTTGGGGATAGTACTAATCTTGACACAAGATAGGTGCATGATTTGCGCCGAAAGTTCCACAGGCTCAGAAATCATTTTGGACGCAACTGATGGTACACCTAGGTGACGTGGGTCATGTGGAATCTCATTTTGGTCCATTTAGAGATAGTGTTAGTGTCGGTGCAAGATAGGTGCACGGTTTGCGCCAAACGTACCATAGGCTTAAAAATCATTTTGGACGCAACCAGTGATACTTCTAGGTGACGAGGCTCGAGTGGAAGGTCGATTCAGTCCGTTTGGAGACATTGCTAATTTTGACACAAGATGGATGCATGATTTGCGACGAACGTACCACAGGCTCAGAAATCATTATGGACACACCCAATGGAACTTCTAGGAGGCGTGGGTCATGTGGAATCTTGTTTTGGTCCGTTTGGTGACAGTGTTAATGTCCGTGCAAGATAGGTGCACAGTTTGCATCAAACGTACCATAGGCTTAGAAATCATTTTGGACGCACCCGATGGAACTCCTAGGTGACGACGCTCAAGTGGATGCTTGATTCAGTCTGTTTGGAAATAGTGCTAATCTAGACGAAAGATAGTTGCATGGTTTGTGTCGAATGTACCATACACTCAGAAATCATTTTGGACTCCCTAACAGTACACCTAGGTGACGTGGGCATGAGGAATCTCATTTTTATCCATTTGGAGATAGTGTTAGTGTTAGTGGAAGATAGGTGCACTATTTGTGCCAAACATATCATAGGCCCAGAAATCATTTTGGACGCACCCGACGGTACTCCTAGGTGACGACGCTCAAGTGGATGCTTGATTCAGTCTGTTTGGAGATAGTGCTAATCTTGACGAAAGATAGTTGCATGGTTTGTGCCGAACGTACCATACACTCAGAAATCATTTTGGACTCCATGACAGTAGTCCTAGGTGACGTGGGCATGAGGAATCTTGTTTTGGTCCGTTTGGAGATAGTGTTAGTGTTAGTGGAAGATAGGTGCACAATTTGCGCCAAACATATCATAGGCTCAGAAATCGTTTTGGATGCATCCAATGATACTCCTAGGTGACGAGGCTCAACTAGAAGCTCGATTCAGTCCATTTGGAGATAGTGCAAATCTTAACGCAAGATAGGTGCACGGTTTGCGCCAAACGTACCATAGGCTTGGAAATCATTTTGGACACACCCGATGAAACACCTTGGTGACATGGGCCATGTGGAATCTCATTTTCGTCCGTTTGGAGATAGTGTTAGTGTCAGTGCAAGATAGGTGCTTGGTTTATGTGAAACGTACCATAGGCTTAGAAATTGTTTTGGACGCACCCGATGGTACTCCTAGGTGACGAGGCCCAAGTGGATGCTCATTTCATTCCATTTGGGGATAATGCTAATCTTGACGCAAGATTTGTGCATGATTTGCGACGAACGTTCCACAGGCTCAGAAATCATTTTGGACGCACCCAATGATACACCTAGGTGACGTGGGTCATGTGGAATCTCATTTTGGTCCATTTGGAGACAGCGTTAGTGTCGGTGCAAGATAGGTGCACGGTTAGTCGCAAAAAAAAGATAGGTGCACGGTTTGCGCCAAACGTACCATAGGCTTAGAAATCGTTTTGGATGCAAACAGTGATACTTTTAGGTGATGAGGCTCGAGTGGAAGGTCGATTCAGTCCGTTTGGAGACATTGCTAATTTTAATGCAAGATGGATGCACAGTTTGCGTCGAACGTACCATAGGCTCAGAAATCATTTTGGAAGCACCCGATGGAACTTCTAGGAGACGTGGGTCAGGTGGAATCTTGTTTTGGTCAGTTTGGTGACAATGTTAATGTCAGTGCAAGATAGGTGCACGGTTTGCACCAAACATACCATAGGCTTAGAAATCGTTTTGGATACACCCGATGGAACTCCTAGGTGATGACGCTCACGTGGATGCTTGATTCAGTCTGTTTGGAGATTGTGCTAATCTTGATGAAAGATAGTTGCACGGTTTGTGCCGAACGTACCATACTCTCAGAAATCATTTTGGAATCCCCGACAGTACTCCTAGGTGACGTGGGCATGAGGAATCTCATTTTGGCCCATTTGGAGATAGTGTTAGTGTTAGTGGAAGATAGGTGCACTATTTGTGCCAAACATATCATTGGCTCAGAAATCATTTTGGATGCATCTAATGATACTCTTAGGTGACGAGGCTCAACTAGAAGCTTGATTCTGTCGGTTTGGAGATAGTGTTTATCTTGACGCAAGATAGGTGCACGGTTTGCGCCGAACGTACCATAGGCTTAGAAATCCTTTTGGACGCACTCGATGGAACTCCTTGGTTACATGGGCCATGTGGAATCTCGTTCCTGTCTGTTTTGAGACAGTGTTAGTGTCTGCAAGATAGGTGCATGGTTTGTGTGAAACGTACCATAGGCTCAGAAATTGTTTTGGACGCACCCGATGGTACTCCTAGGTGACGAGGCCCTAGTGGATGCTCGTTTCATTCCGTTTGGGGATAGTGCTAATCTTGACGCAAGATAGGTGCATGATTTATGTTGAACGTTCCACAGGCTCACAAATCATTTTGGACACACGCGATGGTATAGCTAGGTGACGTGGGCCATGTGGAGTCTCATTTTGGTCTGTTTGGAGACAGTGTTAGTGTCGGTGCAAATTTGGTGTATGATTTGCGCCAAACGTATCATAGGCTCAGAAATCATTTTGGTCACACCCGATGGTACTCCTAGGTGACGAGGCTCAAGTGGATGCTTGATTCAATCCATTTGGAGACAGTGCTAATCTTGACGCAAGATAGTTGCATGGTTTGCGCCGAACATACCACAGGCTCAGAAAACATTTTGGGCACACCCGATGGAACTTCTAGGTGACTTGGGCCATGTGGAATCTCATTTCGGTCCGTTTGAAGACAATGTTAGTATCGGTTCAAGATAGGTGCATGGTTTACGCCAAACGTACCATAGGCTTAGAAATCATTTTCGATGGAACCAGTGATACTTCTAGGTTACGAGGCTCAAGTGGAAAGTCGATTCAGTCCGTTTGGAGATAGTACTAATCTTTATGCAAGACGGATGCATGTTTTGCGTTGAACGTACCATAGGCCTAGAGATCATTTTGGACGCACCCAATGGAAATTCTAGGAGACGTAGGTCATATGGAATCTCGTTTCTATCTATTTGGAGATGGTGTTAATGTCGGTGCAAGATAGGTGCACGTTTTGCGCCAAACTTACAATAGGCTCAGAAATCATTTTGGACGCACCCGATGGTACTCCTAGGTGACGAGGCTCAAGTGGAAGCTCGATTTAGCCTGTTTGCAGATAGTGCTAATCTCAACGCAAGATTGGTGCATGGTTTGGGCCAAACATACCGTAAGCTCAGAAATCGTATTGGACGCACCCAATAGAACTCCTTGGTGACGTGGGCCATGTGGAATCTCATTTTGATCATTTGTATACAGTGCCAGTGTCAGCGAAGATAGATGCATGGTTTGCGCCAAACGTACCATAGACCGAGAAATTATTTTAGACGCACCCGATGGTACTCCTAGGTGACGAGGCTCAAGTGGATGCTTGTTTCATTCCATTTTGAGATAGTGCTAATCTTCATGCAAGATAGGTGCACAATTTGCGACGAACGTACCACAACCACATAAAATCATTTTGGACGCACCCGATGGTACTTATAGGTGACGTGGGTCATGTGGAGTCTCATTTTAGACCATTTGGAGATAGTGTTAGTGTTAGTGGAAGATTGGTGCATTTTTTGTGCCAAAAGTACCATAGACTTAGAAATTGTTTTGGACGCACCCAATGTGCTCCTAGGTGACGAGGCTCAAATGGATGCTTGGTTCAGTCCGTTTGGAGATAGTGCTAATCTTGACGCAAGATTGGTGCCCTGTTTGCACCGAACGTACCATAGGCTTAGAAATCGTATTGGACGCACCTGGTGCAACTCCTTGGAGATGTGGGCCATGTGGAATCTCATTTCGGTTTGGAGACAATGTTAGTGTCGGTGCAAGATAGCTGCACGGTTTACGCCAAAGCGTCCCATAATCTCAGAAATCATTTTGGCCACACCTAATAGTACTCCAAGGTAACGAGGCTCAAGTGGAAGCTCGATTCAGTTTGTTTGGAGATAGTGCTAATCTTGATGCAAGATAGGTGCACGGTTTGCGCCGAATGCACCATAGGCTCAGAAATCATTTTGGACGCACCCGATGGAACTCCTTGGTGACATAGGCCATGTCAAATCTTATTTTGGTCCGTTTGGAGACAGTGTTAGTGTCGGTACAAGATAGGTGCATGGTTTACGCCAAACGTACCATAGGCTCAGAAATCATTTTGGACGCACCCGATGGTACTTCTAGGTGACAAGGCTCAAGTGGATGCTCGTTTCATTCCACTTGGAGATAATGCTAACCTCGATGCAAGATAGGTGCATGATTTGCGCCGAATGTACCATAGGCTCAGAAAACATTTTGGATGCACCCGATGGAACTCCTAGATGGCGTGGGTCATGTGGAATCTTATTTTGGTCTATTTGGAGATAGTGCTAGTGTCGGTGCAAGATTGGTGCACGGTTTGCGCCAAATGTACGATAGGCTCAGAAATCATTTTGGACACACCCAGTGATACTTCTAGGTGATGAGGCTCAAGTGGAAGCTCAATTCAATCCGTTTGGAGATAGTGCTAATCTTGACGTAAGATGGACACACGGTTTACGTCAAACGTACCGTAGGCTCAGAAATCATTTTGGACGCACCCGATGGAACTCCTAGCAGACGTGGGTCATGTGGAATCTCGTTTCAGTCCATTTGGAGACAGTGTTAGTGTCAGTGCAAGATAAGTGCAAAGTTTGCGTTAAACGTACCATAGGCTCAGAAATCATTTTGGACGCACCCAACGATATTCCTAGGTGCGAGTCTCAAGTGGACGCTCGATTCAGTCCGTTTGGAGATAGTGGTAACCTTGACGCAAGATAGGAGCACAATTGGTGCCAAACATACCATATGCTCAGAAATCTTATTAGACGCACCCGATGGAACTCCTTGGTGACGTGGGCCATGTGGAATCTTGTTTCGGTCCGTTTGGAGATAGTGTTAGTATCAGTTCATGATAGGTGCATGGTTTGTGCCAAACGTACCATAAGCTCAGAACTCGTTTTGGACACAACCAGTGATACTACTAGGTGACGAGGCTCGACTGGAAGGTTGATTTAGTCCATTTGGACATCGTGCTAATCTTGACGCAAGATGGATGCACGGTTTGCGTCGAACATACCACAGGCTCAGAAATCATTTTGGACACACCCGATGGTACTTCTAGGAGACGTGGGTCATGTGGAATCTCGTTTCGGTCCGTTTGGAGATAGTGTTAATGTCGGTGCAAGATGGGTGCACGGTTTGCACCAAATGTACCATAGGCTCAGAAATCATATTGGACACACCCGATGGAACTCCTTGGTGACGTGGGTCATGTGGCATCTCATTTCGATCCATTTGGATATAGTGTCAGTGTCAGTGCAAGATAGGTGCATGGTTTGCGCCAAACGTACCATAGGCTTAGAAATTGTTTTGGACGTACCCATTGGTACTGCTAGGTGACGAGGCATAAGTGGATGCTCATTTCATTCCGTGCTGAACGTTCCACAGGATAGGTGCATGATTTGTGCTGAATGTTCCACAGGCTCAGAAATCATTTTGGACGCACCCGATGGTACACCTAGGTGAAGTGGGTCATGTGGAATCCCATTTTGGTCTATTTGGAGACAATGTTAGTGTCGATGCAAGATAGGTGCACGGTTTGCGCCAAATGTACCATGGGTTTTGAAATCATTTTGGACGCAACCAGTGATACTTCTAGGTGATGAGGCTCGAGTGGAAGGTCGATTTAGTCTGTTTGGTGACAGTGCTAACTTTGACGCAAGATGGATGCATGGTTTGCGTCGAACGTACTCAGAAATCATTTTGGACGCACCCGATGGAAGTTCTAGGAGACGTGGGTCATGTGGAATCTTATTTCGGTCCGTTTGGTGACAGTGTTAATGTTAGTGCAAGATAGGTGCACGGTTTGTACCAAATGTACCATAGGCTTAGAAATCGTTTTGGACGCACCCGATGGTACTCCTAGGTGATGACGCTCAAGTGGATGCTTGATTCAGTCTGTTTGGAGATAGTGCTAATCTTGATGAAACATAGTTGCATGGTTTGTGCCGAACGTACCATATGCTCAGAAATCATTTTGGACTCCATGACAGTACTCCTATGTGACATGGGCATGAGGAATCTCGTTTTGGTCCATTTCGAGATAGTGCTAGTGTTAGTGGAAGATAGGTGCACAATTTGTGCCAAACGTATCATAGGCTTAAAAATCATTTTGGATACATCCAATGATACTCCTAGGTGACGAGGCTCAACTAGAAGCTCAATTCAGTCTGTTTGGAGATGGTGCAAATCTTGACGCAAGATAGGTGCACGGTTTGCGCCGAATGTACCATAGGCTTAGAAATCATTTTGGACGCACCCGATGAAACACCTTGGTGACATGGGCCATGTGGAATCTCATTTCAGTCTGTTTTGAGATAGTGTTAGTGTCAGTGCAAGATAGGTGCATGGTTTGTGTGAAACGTACCATAGGCTTAGAAATTGTTTTGGACGCACCCGATGGTACTCCTAGGTGACGAGGCCCAAGTGGATGCTCATTTCATTCCGTTTGGGGATAGTGCTAATCTTGACGCAAGATTGGTGCACGATTTGCGCCGAACGTTCTAGAGGCTCAGAAATCATTTTGGACGCACCCGATGGTACACCTAGGTGACGTGGATCATGTGGAATCTCATTTTGTTCCATTTGGAGACAGTGTTAGTGTCGGTGCAAGATAGGAGCACGGTTTGCGTCAAACGTACCATAGGCTTAGAAATCATTTTGGATGCACCCAATGATTCACCTAGGTGACGAGTTGGATGCACCCAATGATGCACCTAGGTGACGAGGCTCAAGTAGAAGCTCGATTCAGTCCATTTAGAGATAGTGCTAGGCTCAGAAATTGTTTTGGATGCACCTGATGCAACTCCTTGGTGACGTGGGCCATGTGGAATCTCATTTCGGTCCGTTTGGAGACAATGTTAGTTTTAGTGCAAGTTAGGTCCACGATTTGCGCCAAACGTACCATAGGCTCATAAATCGTTTTGGCCACACCCGATGGTACTCCTAGGTGACGAGGCTTAATGATGAGGACTTCAACACCAACGATTCATCCACACCGACACCAGTACCTCTTGCTGGTCCTCTTGCTTGTGCTCGTGCTCGTAAACTTAATCATCAAGAGAATCATCAAGTGAGTTCCTTCTTGAGCTCCTATCCATCATGTTTAGATCTTGGAGACACATGCACTCTTGTTTTGATTAGGAACCAAGGAAAAGATCGAAAGGGAAAAGGACTCGCGTTGGCTGGATTCAGACTGCAGCACAGCACCAACTGTGATGGCCGCCATGACTTCATACGGACTCCGATTGGAACGTTCTAGCACTTGTTGGAAAGCTTATCAAGTCTACTTTCCAATGGATCCAACCTCATTGTTTTATTGTCACGTCCTTCTCTATCTGCGGTGCTGCGTCACCTAATTTTTGGGCTGTTGGCCCATGTATCAAGTTGGGTCCATTAGGGACGCGTCCTAGGGTTGGAGGATGACTCAAACACTTCCTTAGTCATCCTCTCATCTACTTATATGTCTCTAGAGGCGCCAGAACAGATTGGGTTTTGTTTAGATCAAGTTAGCCTTCGCTACTTGCCTGTAAACGCACGTGCTGGATCAGCCGCCTGTCTGCTTGTCTTCGGAACCCCACATCATTGGAGATTGAGTTTGAAACCTTCATTTACATCTAGTAATTCAGTACTTGTTCTCTTGTTCTTGCGAGTTCTTCGATTGCTTGCAGGACGGGTGCCCTAGTGGCTGGTTGTCACACCGCAAGATCACGACAACCATTAGAGGTGGTGTATCGGTTGCTAAGGCGCAACGTCCCTGGATCATTGTAGTCAGACCGTGAACGTCATCTTTTTCCACCAATCGAGTTCGTCGCGATCTCTCATCGAAAGATCGGCCATCAAACCCCATCGGGTTCTTATCACTCAATTGAAAGCTTGATTCAGTCCATTTGGAGAGAGTGCTAATCTTGACGCAAGATAGCTGCACGGTTTGCGCCGAACATACCACAGGCTCAGAAAACATTTTGGGCATACCCGATGGAACTCCTAGGTGATGTGGGCCATGTGGAATCTCATTTCGATCCGTTTGGATACAGTGTTAGTATCGGTTCAAGATAGGTGCATGGTTTGCGCCAAACATACCATAGGCTCATAAATCATTTTGGATGCAACCAGCGATACTTCTAGGTGATGAGGCTCAAGTGGAAGGTCGATTCAGTCTGTTTGAAGATAGTGTTAATCTTTACGCAAGATGGATGCACGTTTTGCGTTGAACGTACCACAGGCTCAGAGATCGTTTTGGACGCACCTAATGGAACTTCTAGGAGACGTGGGTCATGTGGAATCTCGTTTCGGTCCATTTGGATATGGTGTTAATGTTAGTGCAAGATAGGTGCACATTTTGCGCCAAACGTACCATAGGCTCAAAAATTGTTTTGGATGCACCCGATGGTACTCCTAGGTGATGAGGCTCAAGTGGAAGCTTGATTCAGTCTATTTGCAGATAGTGCTAATCTTGACACAAGATAGGTGCACGGTTTGTGCTGAACGTACCACAGGCTCAGAAAACATTTTGGGCACACCTGATGGAACTCCTAGGTGAAGTGGGTCATGTGGAATCTCATTTTGGTCTATTTGGTGACATGTTAGTGTCGGTGCAAGATAGGTGCACGGTTTGAGCCAAATGTACCATAGGCTGAGAAATCGTTTTGGACACACCCAGTGATACTTCTAGGTGATGAGGCTCAAGTGGAAGCTTGATTCAGTCCGTTTGGAGATAGTGCTAATCTTGACGTCAGATGGACGGACGGTTTGTGTCAAACGTACCACAAGCTCAGAAATCATTTTGGACGCACCCGATGGAACACCTTGGAGATGTGGGTCATGTGGAATCTCATTTTGGTACATTTGGAGACAGTGTTAGTGCCAGTGCAAGATAGGTGCACAGTTTGTGCCAAATGTACCATAGGCTCAAAAATTATTTTGAATGCACCCAGATACTCCTAGGTAACAAGGCTCGAGTGGAAGCTCGATTCAGTCCGTTTGGAGATAGTGCTAACCTTGACAGACGATTGTTGCACGGTTTGTGCCAAACATACGATAGGCTCAGAAATCATATTGGACGCACCCGATAGAACACCTTGGTGACATGGGCCATGTGGAATCTTGTTTCGATCTGTTTCGAGACAGTGTTAGTGTCGGTGCAAGATGGGTGCATAGTTTGCGCCCAACGTACCATAGGCTCAAAAATCGTTTTGGACGCAACTAGTGATACTTCTAGGTGACGAGGCTCAAGTGGAAGGTCGATTCAGTCCACTTGGAGACGGTGCTAATTTTAATGCAAGATGGATGCACGGTTTGCGTCGAACATACCATAGGCTTAGAAATCATTTTGGACGCACCCGTTGGAACCTCTAGGAGACGTGGGTCATGTGGAATCTCATTTCGGTCCGTTTGGTGATAATGTTAACGTCAGTGCAAGATAGGTGCATGGTTTGCACCAAACGTACCATAGGCTCAGAAATTATTTTTGACATACCCGATGGTACTCCTAGGTGACGACACTCAAGTGGATGCTTGATACACTTTGTTTGCAGATAGTGCTAATCTTGATGAAAGATAGTTGCATGGTTTGTGCTGAACGTACCATACGCTTAGAAATCATTTTGGACTCACCTGACAGTACTCCTAGGTGACGTGGGCATGAGGAATCTCGTTTTAGTCCATTTGGAGATAGTGTTAATGTCAGTGGAATATAGGTGCACTATTTGCACCAAATGTATCATAGGCTCATAAATCGTTTTGGATGCATCCAATGATACCCCTAGGTGATGAGGCTCATGTGGAAGCTCGATTCAGTCCGTTTGGAGATAGTGCAAATCTTGACGCAAGATAGGTACACGATCTGCGCCGAACGTACAATAGGCTTAGAAATCATTTTGTATGCACCCGATGGAACTCTTTGGTGACATGGGCCATGTGGAATCTCATTTTAGTCCGTTTGGAGATAGTGTTAATGTCAGTGCAAGATAGGTGGATGGTTTGTGTGAAACGTACCATATGCTCAGAAATTATTTTGGACGTACCCGATGGTACTCCTAGGTGACAAGGCCCAAGTGGATGCTCGTTTCATTCCGTTTGGGGATAGTTGATGAGGACACCACGCGTACATCTACCCAGCAGCACCTCAGGTGCCTCCAGTTACTCCTTCACCACAGGCGCCTACAGTTGATCATCCAGTTGGGCCAATCACTCGGGCTCGTGCAAGAGAATTAAACTTCATCATGCTGTTAAGGAGCAAAGGCCTAGCAGAATAAAAAGATGGGCCAACAGAGCAGTCCAAGGTGGGGCGCCTAGGATTTGGAGCCGCAGCCCTTTCTTTGGGCATGCGCCACTCTCCTGCCGCCGCCCTTTTATTTAGTCGGTGTCGCTTTTGTTTACAAATTGAGTTTTGTTTTACATCTAGCTTTAGCTACTCTCGAACACGTGCCAATCTGCGCTGTCTCGTGTAATTCAGAACTCCACCTTCGAGTGATAATAAGATTGCTCGCATTTTTTTCTTGTTCGTTCTTCGATTGCGTGCAGGAATTGATCTTCATGATCAGGCTGACCTCATATCGGTGAGGTTGGTAACCATTGGGAGTTAGTTCAGCGATTGCATTGGCGCTTCGGGTTCGCTCGTCGTAGTCGGATCGTGAGGGTCTACTACCACCAAATCGAAATTATCTCCACTCACCGAAAGATCGGGCACTCCCCCTCTATCAAGTGGTATCAGATTTCCAGGTTGATCAGTGAGTTTTATTGAGTGTTTTCCCTTCCTACAGTCCACGAAAACCAAAACAAAAAAACATTTCACATTAGATCCTTGTCCCAGCAACCGTTTAGCCTTGCACATTCTTTCAATAATCTGTGTTGAATTTGTGTGCTTACTCATTCAATTGTTGTTGGTCACTTGTGTTTAATCCCTTGTTTTCTCTTTGTTCTCCTCACCCTAGTTTCGCCACCGTCGTTCCGCTGTTCGGCCACCGTCCCCTTCGCGCGAATACCCGGCTTGGTAGCCACCAGACCACTGGGCCGCCGCATACCACCCCTCCGATCGCCCCCTCCCTGTCGAAAACAAAGATAGAAAGAAATAAAAAAATAAAAAAAAGAAAAAAAAGAAAAAAAGAAACAGGAAGAAGGAAGGTGATTCGGTTTGGTTCGGTGGAAGGTTTCCTTGTGCGTGCCGTGAACCCCTGGGTCACGACACTCCAGGGCTCTGCACCCCCACACATACATTGCCCTCCCTTGTTCATCTACCTATCTCGCCTTACTCTAGAGAGAGAGAGAGTATCTTTTTTTTACCGGAATACCCCTGTACTTTCAGAAAAAGTGTGTGCCGTCTTTTGATGTTTGAGATCCTCTCTGTTCATATTATCAGTTTTTGAGGACTCTTGGAAAAAAACAAAACAGATCCAAACAAATCTAGAATTTGCCTTTTTTAAGCCACACCCTCTCCCTCTTTGCCACCTCCTTTGTTTCCCACTTGTTTCCAGCAGTGTTGTTTCGTATTTAGCACTATAATTCAACTTTGCATTATTGTTTGCTTGTGCTAATCCTTGACTTGAGTGTAGCCTACCCAGAACTCCACATAGTTCTACGATGGGCTGACTTTGTTTCCCAGGCAATCGCTGCTCCAATCTTTCGAGAGTTCCTCCGGTCAGTTGCAGGTCACCCCTGTGTGCTCGGTAACAACGGATAAGACATTGATAACAGCACTAGTGTGAGTGCCTTGTGAGCCGTTACACCCCTATTTTGGCGTTGATTTTTTTTGTTTTGCGCTAACCATGGCAGGACACCATCGTGTCACGCCTCGATGCTTTGAACACGATGGTCACAGAATTCCAGGAGGATTACAGTGGTGACACGGAGCACGACGGTGGACACCGTCAAGGCCGTGCTCGCCGTGTGCCATGCCACCACGGTAATGATCCTTTTGCTAAGATAAAATTTAAAATTCCATCTTTTAATGGCAAATATGATCCTGTCGCATATCTTGATTGGGAATTAGAAGTCGAAAAGAAATTTGCATGCCATGATATTCCTACTACTTCTCAAGTTAAAGCTGCTATTAGTGAATTTACTGATTTTGCTTTAATTTGGTGGCGTGAATACAAACAAAAACATCCCACTCTAGCTCCAACCACTTGGGATCAATTAAAAGCTGCTATGCGCCACAGATTTGTACCTTCTTTTTATGCCCACAATTTGATTAATAAAATGCAACGTTTTCAGCAAGGTTCACAATCTGTAGAGGACTATTACCAAGAATTGCAAAAAAGCATGATTCGTTGTGGGTTAGTTGAGGAAACTGACGCTGCTATGACACGATTTCATGGTGGTTTAAACCGTTAAATTCAGGATATACTTGATTATAAGGAGTATTATGATATCACCACATTATTTGAATTTGCATGCAAAGCTGAACGTGAAATACAGGGACGCCGTTTGAAGCTATATTCTAACTCTTTTGCAGGACGAAGATCGACATCCGATTCAGCACCCGCACCCCGTGCACCGTCCACGCCCGCCACTACACCGCGTGAGCGGGCAGCCACTTCTGCAGGTGCTCCCCCGTCCACAGGCCGCACACGGGATATTCAGTGCTTTCGTTGCCAAGGATTTGGCCATGTGTCTCGGGACTATCTGAACAAGCGTGTATTGGTCATTCGTGATGATGGTGAGTATTCTTCCGCTAGTGATTCTGAAGATATTCAACACGCTATGCTTGCCACTGACCATGCAGCAAAGGCGGAAGTACATGTAAACCCAGGCGACGCCGATAGGTATGAAAGTCTTGTTGTGCAGCGTGTTCTTAGTACACAGGTCGCTCCGCCTGAGAAGAATCAGCGACACACTCTTTTCCATACGAAGTGCGTGGTGCAGGAGCGGTCCATTTGCATTATCATCGACAGCGGCAGCTGCAACAATTTGGCTAGTACCGCGCTAGTTGAAAAGTTGTCTTTACCCACTCGTAAGCATCCACATCCTTATCACATTCAATGGCTTAATGATGGTGGGAAAATTAGAATTACTCGATCGGTCCGTGTTCCTTTCTCCATGGGTGCTTATTCTGATTTTGTCGATTGTGATGTTATTCCCATGAAGCATGCTCTCTGTTACTTGGGTGACCTTGGCAATATGATACTAATAGCTTGCATCATGGTCGTTCAAATCACTATTCTTTCATGTTTAAGGGTCAGAAAATAATTATACATCCAATGACACCTGAACAAATTCTTAAAGATGATCTTGCTAGAGCTGCTAAAACTGCTAAACAACTTGAACCGTCGACCTCTGTTAATTCTGAAATCAAGTTCAATGCTCCTGTTTTGCTTGCTACACGTGCTGATTTCGATGAGTTACGCGATGCTCCTTTGCCATGCTATGCCCTTATATGCTCTAGTGTGCTCGTTTCACTTGATGATGCACCATCTTTGGATATTCCCCCTGCGGTTGCTAACATTTTGCAGGAGTACGCTGATGTTTTTCCAAAAGATTTGCCACCGGGACACCCACCACTTCGTGGCATTGAGACCGGATCGACCTCATTCCCGGCACATAGCTTCCGAACCGTGCACCATACCATACAAATCTGGATGAGGCGAAGGAAATACAGCGACAGTTACAGGCGTTGCTTGACAAGGGTTATATTTGTGAGTCTCCTAGCCCTTGCTCCATTCCCGTGTTACTTGTTCCCAAGAAAGATGGATCATGGCGTCTGTGTGTAGATTGTCGTGCTATTAATAACATTACCATTCGCTACCGATACCCTATACCATGCCTTGAAGATCTGCTAGATGAGCTGAGTGGTGCCATTCTTTTCACTAAGGTAGATTTGCATAGTGGTTACCATCAGATTCGCATGAAATTAGGTGACGAATGGAAAATGGCTTTCAAAACAAAATTTGGGTTATATGAATGGTTGGTTATGCCGTTTGGTTTGACAAATGCTCCCAGCACGTTTATGCGTTTGATGAATGAAGTTCTGCGGCCCTTCATAGGACTGTTTGTAGTTGTCTATTTTGATGACATTCTCATTTACAGCAAGTCCATGGAAGAGCATTTAGAACATTTGCGTGCTGTTTTTGATGCATTACGTGCAGCCCATTTATTTGCTAACATCGAAAAATGCATGTTTTGCACACAACGTGTTTCGTTCTTGGCTATGTTGTTACTCCACAGGGCATTGAGGTGGATAGCAGCAAGATCGATGCCATTCGGGCATGGCCTACACCGACAAAGGTCACACAAATTCGAAGCTTTCTTGGCCATGCAGGTTTCTACCGTAGGTTTGTTCGTGATTTTAGCTCCATTGCAGCGCCTCTACATGAGCTTATAAAGAAGGATGTTCCCTTTGCTTGGAGTGATTCGCAAGAGGTTGCGTTCAGCACCTTGAAAGATAAGTTAACCAATGCTCCTCTCTTGCAGTTGCCTGATTTTACTAAAGTGTTTGAGCTTGAATGCGATGCTAGCGGTATTGGGCTAGGTGCTATTTTGTCACAAGAAGGAAAGCCGGTTGCTTATTTTAGAGAGAAATTAAGTGGTGCTAGCTTGAATTATTGTACGTATGATAAGGAGCTTTATGCTTTAGTGCACACTTTGCATACTTGGCAGCACTACCTTTGGCATCGCGAGTTTATAATTCATTCTGATCATGAGGCTTTAAAACATATTCGTACCCAAACAAACCTGAACCGTCGTCATGCTAAATGGGTAGAATTCATTGAGTCTTTCCCTTACATTATTAAACACAAGAGCGGCAAGGAAAATGTTATTGCTAATGCTTTGTCTCGTCGCTATACCATGCTGTCACAGTTAGATTTTAAAATCTTTGGCTTGCAAACTATGAAGAATGAATATGTGGACGATGCTGATTTTAAAGATGCTTTCACCCATTGTATTCATGGCAAACCATGGGGCAAATTTCACATACAGGACGGATTCCTATTTCACGCTAACAAGCTGTGTGTTCCAGCAAGCTCGGTTCATCGTTTGTTATTACAGGAAGCGCATGGAGGCGGCCTCATGGGGCATTTTGGCGTCTACAAAACGCATGAGGTGCTGGCTGCCCACTTCTTTTGGCCCCGGATGCGCGTTGATGTTGAGCACCTTGTTGCACGCTGCACTACTTGCCAGAAAGCTAAGTCACGATTGAACAACCATGGTTTGTACATGCCTTTGCCTGTTCCTACTTCCCCTTGGCTTGATATTTCTATGGACTTTGTTTTGGGATTACCTCAAACTAAGAAGGGGAGGGACAGTATTTTTGTGGTTGTTGATCATTTCTCCAAAATGGCTCATTTTATACCTTGTCATAAAACCGATGATGCTACCAATATTGCTGAATTGTTCTTTAGCGAGATTATTCGTTTGCATGGTATTCCAAACACAATAGTCTCTGATCGTGATGCTAAGTTTCTTAGTAATTTTTGGAGATCACTGTGGAATAAATTGGGAACTAAATTGCTGTTTAGCACAACTTGTCACCCTCAAACTGATGGACAAACTGAAGTGGTTAATCGAACTTTGTCAACCATGCTTAGGGCTGTTTTAGATAAAAATTTGAAATGTTGGGAAGATTGCTTGCCTCATGTTGAGTTTGCTTATAATCATGCAACGCATTCTTCTACAAAGATGTGTCCCTTTCAGGTTGTTTATGGTTATATTCCTCGGGCGCCTATTGATTTGTTTGCGCTTGATGCTGAGAACACCCCCACACATAGATGCCACTGCACATGTTGATCAAATGATTAGCTTGCATGAGCAAACTCAACAAAACATTGCTGCTGCTAATGCTAAATATCAGGTTGTGGGTAGTAAAGGGAGACAACATGTTACTTTTGAACCGGGTGATCTGGTTTGGTTGCATTTGAGAAAAGATCGTTTTCCCGCTTTACGTCGTTCTAAATTGATGCCACGTGCTGCTGGTCCTTTTAAAGTGCTAACCAAAATTAATGATAATGCTTATATCCTTGACCTGCCTGCGGAGTTTGGTGTTTCCACGAGTTTTAATGTTGCAGATTTGAAACGGTATGTGGGTGAAGATGAGGAGTTGCCGTCGAGGACGACTTCAGTTCAAGAAGGGGAGGATGATGAGGACACCACGCGTACATCTACACCAGCAGCACCTCAGGCGCCTCTAGTTACTCCTTCACCACAGGCGCCTACAGTTGATCATCCAGTTGGGCCAATCACTCGGGCCTGTGCAAGAGAATTAAACTTCATCATGCTGTTAAGGAACGAAGGCCCAGTAGAATAAGAAGATGGGCCAACAGAGCAGTCCAAGGTGCCTAGGGTTTGGAGCCACCGCCCTTTCTTTGGGCACGCGCCACTCTCCTGCCGCCGCCCTTTTATTTAGTCGGAGTCGCTTTTGTTTACAACTTGAGTTTTGTTTTACATCTAGCTTTAGCTACTCTCGAACACGCGCCAATCTACGCTGTCTCGTGTAATTCAGAACTCCACCTTCGAGTGATAATAAGATTGCTCGCGTCTTTTTCTTGTTCATTCTTCGATTGCATGCAGGAATTGATCTTCGTGATCAGGCTGACCTCATACCGGCGAGGTTGGTAACCATTGGGAGTTGGTTCAGCGATTGCATTGGCACTTCGGGTTCGCTCGTCATAGTCGGATCGTGAGGGTCTACTACCACCAAATGGAAATTATCTCCACTCACCGAAAGATCGGGCACTCCCCCTCTATCAATAGTGCTAATCTTAATGCAAGATATGTGCATGATTTGCGCTGAATGTTGCACAGGCTCATAAATCATTTCGGACGCACCCGATGGTACTCCTACATGACGTGGGTCATGTGGAATCTCATTTTGGTCCATTTGGAGATAGTGTTAGTGTCGATGCAAGGTAGGTGCACAGTTTACGCCAAACATACCGAAGCCTTAGAAACGTTTTGGACAGACCCAATGATGCTCCTAGGTGACGAGGCTCAAGTAGAAGCTCGATTCAGTCCGTTTGGAGACCGTGCTAATCTTGACGTAAGATAGGTGCACGGTTTGTGCCGAACGTACCATAGGCTCAGAAATCATTTTGGACGCACCCGATGCAACTCCTTGGTGAAGTGGGCCATGTGGAATCTTGTTTTGGTCCGTTTGGAGACAGTGTTAGTGTCGGTGCAAGTTAGGTGCATGATTTGCGCCAAACGTACGATAGGCTCAGAAATCATTTTGGCCACACCCGATGGTACTCCTAGGTGACGAGGCTAAAGTGGAAGCTCGATTCAATCCGTTTAGAGATAGTGTGAATCTTGACACAAGATAACTGCATGGTTTGCGCCGAACGGTACCTAATGAGGACATGCCTAGCATTCACTCATCTTCAAATGAAACTCCACTTGATATAGCTGGTCCAATTACAAGAAGTAGAGCTAAACAATTGGAGAAGGAAATTCATTCTCAGGTGAACGCTAACCTGTTTAATAATCAGTTTATGTTGAATGAGCCTATGCTTTTGAGTTCTTGTTCGAATGTCCTTAGGAATGATGGAGTGTATGAACCAGCATGGGATGAAGAAGGATTCAAGCCTCTAGACATCTGAACCAAGAAGCCTATGGTGTGCATGAATAAAAAGGTGGTTCATCACTTTTTGCATGGGAATGCAACCAGCAGCTAGATGACTGACACATGGTACGAATTCCAAGCATCACCGCGGACAGAACACAAGGAGTTAGATGGTGTTCTATAAGTGGATGGAAGCGTCTTCAAGTCTACTTTCCAGCCCATCAAACGGCTCATTATTTGGACTACCCAATAAAGAGTTATGCTCATTTTAGTAACTGCTGTCAGAAGCTGAAAAGACGCGCGAACCAGCCACGAAATCCACTAGTGCATGCACATGCTACCATTTACTCAAAGCTGAACGCCCCTATCTCTATATATATCTTGTACTAGACAATGAAAAGACAGATCTTGTTTTGGCTAAATTCAGAGTACACAAACTCGTGGAGTTTTGTTTATGCGTGAGTCTTGAGAGGCTTGCAACATTTGTTCTTTCGATTCTTGAGGGAGTTGTAGAACGCCGAACTGCGGTTCACCCAGTTCGTGCCTTCACGTCTATAGGGCGTGATTGTGTGGGCTGTTTCGTCGGTACGTGGAAGGGTGATTGTCTCGGTAGTTCGTCGTGTGGACAGCCTCGCGGTGCACTGCCTCTTCACCAAGTCACGCAGTGACAAGTTATCAAGTTTACGGATCCTACGAGAAGATCAGGCCACACAACTTGCTACACGCGTTGCATAGGTGTGTGCGCATCATCTGGTATTAAAGCCTCCATTTCCTCAGTAGGATTGTTCTTGTTTTTGGTAGGATAGAGTTTAAATACCTACCGTCCACTGATAGCCAAAAAGAAAACCTACAACCCAAATTCATATGTGCTACTGATTTTGTAGTTTGCTTTATCGAGTTTTAATCCTTTAAGATTTGTCTAGTTGCTGAATTTTCTTTTCCACATCGTTCTAGTTGTTATCTTTGTTCTAATCATCAAATCGCTTGCTGGATGTACCAACCATCCCACCCTTGATCTGATCATCTTTGCTTGCTGCATATATATATATATATATATATATATATATATATATATAAACCCACCCGTCCTACCCTTGTTTTCTTTCCGCCACATATTCCCCAACCGAGTTTCTTGTTTTTGTGCTGCGCCATCCATCTTAGTGATCCTTATGAGCCCCTTTAGTTCAAAGTTGTGCTGCATTTGTCACAAAGGTTAAAAGAAAAGATGTCTATGGGTCAAAAGAAGAACTGAAAACAACGAGTTCTTTTTCCAAAAAAAACAAAAAAGGAAACAAAAGAGAATTGTGTTCAGCACACAAAAGGGGTTTGGGCAGCAACAAGTTACGGTTGGTGCAAATTGGTGTTCATCTATCCATTTCCTACATCTTGTTCCTTTCTTTTTACATCTTTTCCTTTATCTTCAGCAACTTAGACTTGTGTTCTTGGATTATTATTCGGTTTTGCATCACTACATTTCAGTGCCTTCCACTTACATATTACCCCACCAAGCTCCACTTACAAGCATCACCAGTGTTTATTTTGATGATATTCTGATCTATAGTAAATCATTTGATGAACATCTTGATCATATCTGTCAAGTACTTGTTGTTTTGAGGGAAGAGAAATTGTATGGCAACATTGCTAAGTGCACCTTTTGCACAGACCGTGTTGTTTTCCTTGGCTTTGTTGTTTCCGCAGATAGTATTCAGGTTGATGAAGAGAAGGTTAAAGCAATCAAGGATTGGCCTACACCGATAAATGTGAGCCAAGTTCAAAGCTTTCACGGTCTTGCAAGTTTCTATAGGCGTTTTGTCAAAAATTTCAGCACCCTCGCTGCACCCCTTAACAATCTCACAAAGAAGGATGTTCCATTCACGTGGGGCCATGACGAAGACCAAGCATTTCACACACTGAAAACAAAGCTTTGTGAAGCACCGCTGCTACACCTTCCTGATTTTGGTAAGACATTTGAGATCGAATGTGATGCAAGTGGTATTGGCATAGGAGGTGTACTGCTGCAAGAAGGTAAACCTGTTGCCTACTTTTCTAAAAAGCTAAATGGTCCACATCTGAATTACTCGGTTTATGACAAAGAGCTTTATGCCTTAGTTCGCGTTTTGGAAGTTTGGCAACATTACTTGTTACCTAAAGAATTTGTCATCCATTCTGATCATGAAGCTTTGAAATATCTAAAAAGTCAAGGCAAACTGAACCGTAGACATGCTAAATGGATTGAGTTCATTGAAACATTTCCCTATGTTGTAAAACATAAGCGTGGAAAAGATAACATTGTTGCCGATGCTTTATCACGGAGATGTGGTTTGGTTACACAATTAGATACAAAAGTGCTTGGTTTGGAATCCATTAAAACACTCTATGCAGCTGATTCTGATTTTAAAGAACCTTTCTCTCATTGCATTGCTGGAAAAGGCTGGGACAAGTATTATGTGCATGATGATTTTTTTTATTTTGGACTAACAAACTATGCATTCCATCCTGCTCGATTCGTCAAGTTCTTTTGTAGGAAGCACATGCTGGTGGCTTAGCTGGTCATTTTGGCGTCAAAAAGACATTGGACATGCTCTCCGATCATTTCTTTTGGCCACATATGCGACGTGATGTCCAGCGACATGTTGCACGCTGCATAATCTGCTTGAAAGCTAAGTCCCGCCTTAACCCCCATGGTCTTTATACTCCATTACCAGTTCCGAATGTACCTTGGGAAGATATATCCATGGATTTTATTTTGGGTTTACCTCGGTCTCAGAGGGGGAGGGATTCTATTTTTGTTGTTGTTGACCGATTCTCTAAAATGGCACATTTTTATTCCATGTCATAAGAACGACGATGCTTCACACGTTGCTGATTTATTTTTCAGGGAGATCGTTCGTTTACATGGAGTGCCAAGGACTATTGTTTCAGACCGGGATACAAAATTTCTGAGCTATTTTTGGAAGACATTATGGGCTAAGCTTGGTACGAAGTTGTTATTTTCCACCACTTGTCATCCGCAAACCGATGGGCAAACTGAAGTTGTCACCGTACCTTGTCCACCATGTTGCGTGCTGTGTTGAAAAAGAATTTGAAGCAGTGGGAAGACTGCCTTCCACATATTGAATTTGCTTATAACAGGGCAGTCCATTCCACAACAAACTTTTGTCCATTTGAAATTGTTTATGGGTTTAAACCGCATACTCCCATGGATCTTTTGCCTTTACCATTGCAGGAACAAGTTAACATGGATGCATCAAAGAGATCAGATTTTATCAAGAAACTACATGATGAGACAAGGAAAAATATCGAGAAGAAATCAGCACAAGATGCAAAGCAGGCGAACAAAGGTAAGAAGAAGGTTACATTCTAGCTAGGAGACCTTGTGTGGTTACATCTACGCAAGGATCGTTTTCCCCAACATTGCAAGACTAAGTTATCTCCTAGGGGTGATGGTCCGTTCAAGGTTCTCCAAAAGATAAATGATAATGCTTACAAAATTGAGCTGCCACCTGAATATTCCAATGTGAGTCCAACATTCAATGTCAAAGACTTGCTTCCATTTGTTGGTGAGCTTGAGTCGAGGACAACTCCTTCTCAAGAGGGGGAGGCTAATGAGGACATGCCTAGCATTCACTCATCTTCAAATGAAACTCCACTTGATATAGCTGGTCCAATTACAAGAAGTAGAGCTAAACAATTGGAGAAGGAAATTCATTCTCAGGTGAACGCTAACCTTATGTTTAATAATCAGTTTATGTTGAATGAGCCTATGCTTTTGAGTTCTTGTTCCAATGTCCTTAGGAATGATGGAGTGTATGAACCAGCATGGGATGAAGAAGGATTCAAGCCTCTAGACATCTGAACCAAGAAGCCTATGGTGTGCATGAATAAAAAGGTGGTTCATCACTTTTGCATGGGAATGCAACCAAAAGCTAGATGACTGACACATGGTACGAATTCCAAGCATCACCGCGGACAGAATACAAGGAGTTAGATGGTGTTCTATAAGTGGATGGAAGCGTCTTCAAGTCTACTTTCCAGCCCATCAAACGGCTCATTATTTGGACTACCCAATAAAGAGTTATGCTCATTTTAGTAACTGCTGCCAGAAGCTGAAAAGACGCGCGAACCAGCCACGAAATCCACTAGTGCATGCACATGCTGCCATTTACTCAAAGCTGAATGCCTCTATCTCTATATATATCTTGTACTAGACAATGAAAAGACAGATCTTGTTTTGGCTAAATTCAGAATACACAAACTCGTAGAGTTTTGTTTATGCGTGAGTCTTGAGAGGCTTGCAACATTTGTTCTTTCGATTCCTGAGGGAGTTGTAGAACGCCGAACTACGGTTCACCCAGTTCGTGCCTTCACGTCTATAGGGCGTGATTGCATGGGCTGTTTCATCGGTACGTGGAAGGATGATTGTCTCGGTAGTTCGTCGTGTGGACAGCCTCGCGGTGCACTGCCTCTTCACCAGGTCACGCAGTGACAAGTTATCAAGTTCGCGGATCCTATGAGAAGATCGGGCCACACAACTTGCTACACGCGTTGCATAGGCGTGTGCGCATCAGTACCATAGGCTCAGAAAACATTTTTGACACACCCGATGGAACTCCTAGGTGACGTGGGTCATGTGGAATGTGATTTTGGTCTGTTTGGTGACATGTTAGTGTCAGTGCAAGATAGGTGCACGATTTGCGCCAAATGTACCATAGGCTCATAAATCATTTTGGACACACCTAGTGATACTTCTAGGTATTGAGGCTCAAGTGGAAGCTCAATTTAGTCCATTTAGAGATAGTGCTAGTCTTGACGTCAGATGGATGCACAGTTTGCATCAAAAGTTCTGCAGGCTCAGAAATCATTTTGGATGCACCGGTGGAACTCCTAGGAGATGTGGGTCACGTGGAATCTTGTTTCTATCCATTTAGAGACAGTATTAGTGTCGGTGCAAGATAGGTGCATGGTTTGCGCCAAACGTACCATATGCTCAGAAATCGTTTTGGATGCACCCAACGATACTCCTAGGTGACAAGGCTGAAGTGGAAGGTCGATTCAGTCCGTTTGGAGACAATGCTAATTTTGATGCAAGATGGATGCACCGTTTGCATTCAATGTACCACGGGCTTAGAAAATCATTTTGGACGCACCCGATGGAACTTCTAGGAGACGTGAGTCATGTGGAATCTTGTTTCAGTCCGTTTGGTGACAGTGTTAATGTCAGTGCAAGATAGGTGCACGGTTTGCACCAAACGTATCATAGGCTCAGAAATTGTTTTGGACGCACCCGATGGTACTCCTAGGTGACGACGCTCAAGTGGATGCTAATCTTGATGAAAGATAGTTGCACAGTTTGTGGCAAACGTATCATACGCTCAGAAATCGTTTTGGACTCACCCGACCATACTCCTTGATGACGTGGGCATGAGGAATCTCGTTTGGGTCCGTTTGGAGATGGTGTTAGTGTCAATGGAATATAGGTGCACTGTTTGCGCTAAACGTATCATAGGATCACGTGGAAGCTCAATTCAGTCCATTTGGAGATAGTGCAAATCTTGATGCAAGATAGGTGCACGGTTTGCGCCGAACGTACCATAGGCTTAGAAATCATTTTGGACGCACCCGATGAAATCTTGCTTTAGTCTGTTTGGAGATAGTGTAAGTGTCGGTGCAAGATAGGTGCATGGTTTGTGTGAAATGTACCATAGGCTCAGAAATTGTTTTGGACGCACCCGATGGTACTACTAGGTGACGAGTCTCAAGTGGATGCTCGTTTCATTCCATTTGGAATAGTGCTAATCTTGATGCAAGATAGGTGCACGATTTGCGCTAGACGTACCACAAGCTCATAAATCATTTTGGACGCACCCAATGGGACACCTAGTTGACGTGGGTCATGTGGAATCTCATTTTGGTCCGTTTGGAGACAATATTAGTTTCGGTGCAAGATAGATGCACTGTTTGCGCCAGACGTACCATAGGCTTAGAAATCATTTTGGACGCACTTGATGGAACTCCTTGGTGTCATGGGCCATTTGGAATCTCATTTCGGTCCATTTGGAGATAGTGTTAGTGTCGGTGCAAGATAGGTGTACGGTATGCGCCAAACGTACCATAGGCTCAGAAATCGTTTTGGACGCACCCAATGATGCTCCTAGGTGATGAGGCTCAAGTAGAAGCTTGATTCAGTCCGTTTGGAGATATTGCTAATCTTGATGCAAGATAGGTGCACAGCTTGCGCTGAACGTACTATAGGATCAGAAATCATTTTGGATGCACCCAATGCAAATCCTTAGTGACGTGGGCCATGTGGAATCTTGTTTTGGTCCGTTCGGAGATAGTGTTAGTGTCGATGCAAGTTAGGTGCACGATTTGCCCCAAATGTACCATAGGCTCAGAAATCATTTTGGGCACACCTGATGGTACTCCTAGGTGACGAGGCATAAGTGGAAGCTCGATTCAATCCGTTTGGAGATAGTGCTAATCTTTACGCAAGACAGCTGCACGGTTTGCACCAAACATACCACAGGCTCAGAAAACATTTTTGACGCACCCGATGGCTCAAGTGGAAGCTCGAGTCAGTCCATTTGGAGATACAGCTAATCTTGATGCACGATAGGTGCACGATTTGCGCCGTTGTATGGCAGGCTTTGAAATCATTTTGGACACACTCGATGGAACTCCTAGGTGACATAGGTCTTGTGGAATCTCGTTTTGGTCCGTTTGGAGACAGTGTTAGTGTCAATGCAAGATAGGTGGACGGTTTGCGCCAATTGTACCATAGGCTAAGAAATTATTTTGGACGCACCCGATGGTACTTCTAGGTGACGAGGCTCAAGTGGATGGTCGTCTCATTCCTTTTGGAGATAGTGCTAACCTTGACGCAAGATAGGTGCACGATTTGCGCTGAACGTACCATAGGCTCAGATAACATTTTGGATGCACCCGATCGAACTCCTAGGTGGCATGGGTCATGTGGAAACTTATTTTGGTCCATTTGAAGACAGTGTTAGTGTTGGTAAAAGATAGGTGCATGGTTTGCGCCAAACGTACCATAGGCTCTGAAATCATTTTGGACACACCCAGTGATACTCCTAGGTGATGAGGCTAAGTGGAAGCTTGATTCAGTCAATTTGGAGATAGTGCTAATCTTGACGTAAGATGGACACACGGTTTGCGTCAAACGTACCGTAGGCTCAGAAATCATTTTGGACGCACTCGATGGAACTCCTTGGACACGTGGGTCATATGGAATCTCGTTTCAGTCCATTTGGAGATAGTGTTAGTGTCGGGGCAAGAAAGGTGCACGGTTTGCGCTAAACGTACCATAGGCTCATAAATCGTTTTGGACGCACCCGATGGTACTCCTAGGTGGCGAGGCTCAAGTGGAAGCTCGATTCAGTCTGTTTGGAGATAGTGCTAATTTTGATGCAAGAGAGGTGCAGGGTTTGCACCGAATGTACCACAGGCTCAGAAATCGTATTGGACGCACCCGATGTAACTTCTTGGTGACGTGGGTCATTTGGAATCTCGTTTCGGTTCATTTAGATACGGTGTTAGTATCAGTGCAACACAGGTGCATGTTTGTGCCAACCGTACCATAGGCTCAGAAATTGTTTTGGACGCTCCTGATGGTACCCCTAGGAGGTGTCAGCCTAGGCAATCGGTTCCAACCGACAAATCGGTTCGGTTTATTCGGTGCGGCGGAACTTTGGTTTAGGGGCAGATAGGAACCGATTGGTGGCAAGAAAAATGCAAAACCGACGATTTTGGTTTCGGTCTAATCAGTTTGGGCTTCAGTTTCCACCGAAGTTTGCCTTGCCCTACCTACCAACTGGGGACGCTGTGCTCCTGCTCTGCCCTTGCTCGCAAGTGCGGCCACACCGCCCGCATCTCGCACGCTTGGTCACCGCACGCATGTGTGGCCACGCAGGCCATAGCTCGCTCGGTGCTCACCCAGCCGCGTCACCCTTGCTTGGCCACCGCCCGTGGCTCGCACGCGCCCAGCCTTGTCGCCTTGGCTGCAGCCCGCAGGCTCGCTCACGTAGCCGCGCTATCGCCCTTGCGATGCCTCGTAGACTGTCGCAGCCCCGCAGCCCCGCCCCTGGCACCGACGCCGCCACCGCAAATTTTTGTTTTCGGAACAGATGGAGGTGGAAGACATGGGATGGGAGAGCTCCTACGGATAAGGCTCTTGTGTTTGTAAGATGGGCTGCAACTGCAAGGTTGGGTTGGGCCTATACGGGCCAAGGTGGGAGGATGGGATGGAGAGGAGAGCGGTGGAGCACGCAGGGAAGATGAATTCGGTTGCTTCGGGTGTTTGGTTTCTAGAGTCTGGGAACCGAAGCCGACGCCGCACACCGAAGTTTGCAAAATCAGAAACCGAAGCCGAATTCGAATACCGAAAAAAACCAAAAATTCGGTTTGGTTCGGTTCGGTTCTCGATTTTTGGGTTAAAAGTGTCTAGGCTGAAGGAGATGTGGCTCAAGTGGATGCTCGTTTCATTCCATTGGGAGATGGTGCTAATCTTGACGTAAGGTAGGTGCACGGTTTGCGCCGAACGTACCATACGCTCAGAAATCATTTTGGACACACCCGATGGAACTCCTTGGTGATGTGGGCCATGTGGAATGTCGTTTCGGTCCATTTAGAGACAATGTTAGTGTCGGTGCAAGATAGGTGCTTGGTTTGTGCCAAACGTACCATAGGCTAAGAAATCATTTTGGACGCACCCGATGGAACTCCTTGGTGACGTGGGCCATGTGGAATGTCATTTTGGTCCATTTGGAGATAGTGTTAGTGTCGGTGTAAGATAGGTGCATGGTTTGCGCCAAGTGGATGCTCGATTCATTCTGTTTGGAGATAGTGCTAATCTTAACGCAAGATATGTGCACGATTTGGGCTGAACATACCACAGGCTCAGAAAATCATTTTGGACACAACCGATGGAACTGCTAGGTGACGTTAGTCATGTGGAATCTCATTTTGGTCCATTTGGAGACAGCATTAGTGTCGGTGCAAGATATGTGCACGGTTTGCGCCAAACGTACCATAGCCTCAGAAATCATTTTGGACGCACCCATTGATACTACTAGGTGACGAGACTCAAGTGGAAGGTCAATTTAGCCCGTTTGGAGAGATTGCTAATCTTGACGCAAGACGGATGCACGGTTTGCGTTGAACGTACCACCGGCTCAAAAGCCATTTTTATGCGCCCGGTGGAACTTCTTCGAGACGTGGGTCATGTAGAATCTCATTTCGGTCCATTTGGAGACAGTGTTATTGTCAGGGCAAGATAGGTGCACGGTTTTAGCCAAACGTACCATAGGCTTAGTAAAATCATTTTGGCCACACCCGATGGTACTCCTAGGTGACGAGGCAAAAGTGGAAGCTCAAATCAGTCCGTTTGGAAATAGTGCTAATCTTGATGCAAGATTGGTGCATGGTTTGCACCAAATGTACCATAGGCTCAGAAATCATTTTGGACACACCCGATGAAACTCCTTGGTGACCTTGGTTATGTGGATTCTTGTCTCAGTCCATTTGGATATAGTGTTAGTGTCGGTGTAAGATAGGAGCATGGTTTGCGCCAAACGTACCATAGGCTCAGAAATTGTTTTGGACGCACCCGACGGTACTCCTAGGTGATGAGGCAGAAGTCGATGCTTGTTTCACTCCGTTTGCAAATAGTGCTAATCTTGATGTAGGATTGGTGCACAAATTGTGCCGAATGTACCACAGGCTCAGAAATCATTTTGGATGCACCCGATGGAACTCTTAGGTGAGGTGGGTCATGTGGAATCTCATGGTTTGCGCCAAACGTACCATAGGCTCAAAAATTGTTTTGGACGCACCCAATGATACTCCTAGGTGATGAGGCTCAAGTGGAAGCTCAATCCAGTCCATTTGGAGATAGTGACAACCTTGACGCAAGATAGGTGCACGGTTTGCGCCGAATGCACCATAGACTCAGAAATCATTTTGGACGCACCAGATGGGACTCTGGTGATGTGGGCCATGTGGAATCTAGTTTCGGTCCATTTGGAGATATTGTTAGTGTCAGTGCAAGATAGGTACATGGTTTGCATGAAACGTACCATAGGCTCAGAAATCATTTTGGACGCACCCGACGGAACTCCTAGGTGACGAGGCTCAAGTGGATGCCCGTTTCATTCCGTTTGCACCGAACATACCACAGGCTCAGAAATCATTTCGGACACACCCGATGGAACTCCAAGTTGACGTGGGTCATGTGGAATCTTGTTTTGGTCCGTTTGGAGACAATGTTAGTTTTGGTGCAAGATAGGTGCACAGTTTGCGCCAAACGTAGCATAGGCTCATAAATCATTTTGGACGCACCCAATGATACTTCTAGATGACGAGGCTCAAGTGGAAGCTTGATTCAGTCTGTTTGGAGATAGTGCTAACCTTGACGCAAGATAGGTGCATGGTTTGCGCCAAACGCCCTATAGGCTCATAAATCATTTTGGACACACCTGATGGAAACTCCTTGGTGACGTGGACCATGTGGAATCTCGTTTTGATCCGTTTGGAGACATTGTTAGTGTCAGAGCAAGATAGGTGCATGGTTTGCGTGAAACATACCATGGGCTCTGAAATCATTTTGGATGCACCTGATGGTACTACAAGGTGACAAGGCTCAAGTGGAAGCTCGTTTCATTCCGTTTGGAACAGTGCTAATCTTGACACAAGATAGGTGCACAATTTGCATCGAACATAGCACATGCTCAAAAATTATTTTGGACGCACTTGATGGAACTGCTTGGTGACGTGGGTCATGTGGAATCTCGTTTCAGTCCATTTGGATACAGTGTTAGTGTCAGTGCAAGATAGGTATATGGCTTGCGCCAAACGGACCATAGGCTCAGAAATCATTTTGGACGGACCCGATGGTACTCCTATGTGACGAGGCTCAAGTGGATGCTCGTTTCATTCCATTTGGAGACAATGTCAGTTTCCGTGCAAGATAGGTGCACAGTTTGTGCCAATCATACCATAGGCTTAGAAATCGTTTTGGATGCACCAGATGGAACTCCTTGGTGACGATGGCCATTTGGAATCTCGTTTCGGTCCGTTTAGAGATAGTGTTAGCGTCGGTGCAAGATAGGTGTACAGTTGCGCCAAACATACTATAGGCTTAGAAATCATTTTGGACACACCCGATGCTACTCCTAGGTGACGAGGCTCAAGTGGAAGCTCGTGTGAGTCCGTTTAGAGATAGTGCTAATCTTGATGCAAGATAGGTGCACGTTTTGCGCCGAATGTACCATAGGCTCAGAACTTGTTTTGCACACACCCGATGTAACTCCTAGGTGACTAGGGTCATGTGGAATCTCGTATCGGTCTATTTGGAGATAGTGATAGTTTCGGTGCAAGATTGACGCACGGTTGGCGCCAAACGTACCATAGGTTCAGACATCATTTTGGACACACCAGATAGTACTCCTAGGTGACGAGGCTCAAGTGGAAGCACGATTCAGTCTGTTTAGAGATAGTCCTAATCTTGACGCGAGATGGGTGCACGGTTTGCACCGAACATACCACATGCTCAGAAATTATTTTGGACACACCCGATGGAACTCCTAGGTGACGAGGCTCAAGTGGATGCTCGTTTCATTCTATTTCAAGATAGTGCTAACCTTGACGCAAGATAGGTGTACGATTTGCGCCGAACGTACCATGGGCTCTGAATATCTTTTTGGGTGCACTCGATGGAACTCCTTGGTGACGTGGGTCATATGGAATTTTGTTTTGGTCCATTTGGAGACAGTGTTAGTGTCGGTGAAAGATAGGTGCACAGCCTGCGCAAAACATACCATAGGCTCTGAAATCATTTTGGACGCGCCTAGTGATACTTCTAGGTAACGAGACTCAAGTGGAAGGTTGATTCAGTCTGTTTGTAGATAGAGTTAATCTTGACACAAGATGGATGCATGGTTTGCGTCGAATGTACCTCCGGCTTAGAAGCCATTCTGGACACACACGACAGGACTGCTAGGAGACGTGGGTCATGTGGAATCTTGTTTCGGTATGTTTGGAGACAGTGTTAAGGTCAGTGCAAGATAGGTGCACAGTTTGCGCCAAACGTATCATAGGCTCAGAAATCATTTGGCCACACCCGATGGTACTCCTAGGTGACGAGCTCAAGTGAAAGCTCGATTTGGTCCGTTTGGAGATAGTGCCAATCTTGACGCAAGATAGGTGCACGGTTTGCGCCGAAAGTACCATGGGCTCAAAAATCGTTTTGGATGCACCCGATTGAACTCCTTGGTGACGTGGGTCATGTGGAATCTCATTTTGGTCTATTTGGATACAGTTTAGTGTTGGTGGAAGATTGGAGCAAGGATTTGCGCCAAACGTACCATTGGATCAGAAATTATTTTGGACGCACCCGACGGTACTCCTAGGTCATAAGGCTCAAGTCGATGCTTTTTTCACTCCGTATCTTGATGCAAGATAGGTGCACCATTTGCGCCGAACATACCACAGGCTCATAATCGTTTTCGACGCACCCGATGGAACTCCTAGGTGACGTGGGTCTCGTGGAATCTCGTTTTGGTCTGTTGGGAGACAGCGTTAGTGTCGGTGCAGGATAGGTGCATGTTTGCACCAAACGTACCATAGGCTCAGAAATCCTTTTGGACACACCCGATTGTACTGCTCGGTGACGAGGCCAAAGTGGAATCTCGATTCAGTCTGTGTTAGAGATAGTGCTAATCTTGACGCAAGATAGGTGCAAGGTTTACGCCGAACGTACCATAGGCTTAGAAATCATTTTGGATGTGCCCGATGGAGCTTGATATGAACCCGCTAGGGTGAATCCTGATCTTTCGATGAGAGAAGGTGGATAACTCGATTTGGGGATGGAGATGACATTCACGGCCCGACTACAGCCTTCTAAGCTACGCCTTAGCAACCGATACACCACCTCCAACAGCCGTCGTGATCTTATGGAGCACGATCAACCAAACCACTAGGATAATTCCTGCAAGCAATCGAGGAACAAGCAAGAACAAGCAACTCAATTGCAAATATGGAGATGAAAAACCAATCTGAACTCACAAAGTTGGGGTTCTGAATCAAGTAGAACGAATGGTCTAGTCAACACACGCGTCTACAAGGAAGTAGCAATGGCTAAACTTTCAACAAAACAAAACCCAATCTGTTTGTGGTGGCTCTAATCCTTATTAATAACTAGGGGAATGACCAGGGGGTGTTGGGGTCGTTCTCCAACCCTAGGACATGTCCTTAATGGACCCAAATTGATACATGGACCATCGGCCCAAAATAGGGTGACGCAGCACCAAAGGCAGAAAAGGTCTCGGCGTTGAAATGACGATTGCGGAAGCATAAGATAAGATATAGCCATGAGTCTAGATCCGTTGGAAAATAGACTTGATAAGCTTTCCAAAAAGTGCTAGAACGTCCCAATCGGAGTCCGTATGAAGTCGTGGTGACCGTCACAATTTGGGACTATTTTGCAGTCCGAATTCAACTTCCAAAACGTGTTGGACTTGGACTCTTTCTGTCCTTGGAACCAAAGTGACGTGGTGGCCTAGCGGAGGACGTTAGGAATACTTGGATTTGGTCCCCAATCAACTTCATTAACCTTCCGTGCTTTCCATATGCAATCAAACCTTCCCTTGATCCATGTAAGTAATTCTGAAAATGAGAATGAACACACATCATGGTGCAGCATCAATTCATCAAATGCATCAATGATAAGCCTCATATAGAATGGTTGCACCTTTGGTATAGAAGTGGTTGGCATGGTCATCTTTGAGCCAATGATGTCCTCATCATTCTCCCCTTCTTGACAGCAAACCATCCTCGGTTTGATCTTTGTTGGAGTATGTGTTGTAGGTAAAAGTGAACCGTGCTCCCCTTCTTGATATTTATCCTATTGCATATGGGGAAAACTAGAAAAACTTTGCAAGACATCATTAGTGTTAGTGCAGCCCTCAATTTGATCATGGTATTGTGGCCCAAAAGGATATTTCAGATTAGAACAAATATAAACTTTATGCACCAAATATTCTCCTTTGCTGTCATATTTGCCAATTGCATGAAGCGAACAATGATTAAAACTCGGCAAACCAGAATCAAATTTAAGTTTCTCTTTTAGACAATTTAGATTACACAGAATATCAAATTCAATATAACCCAAAGTATTTAAAGAGGACAGTAAATTCAGTTCATCTTGTGCACATGTAATAGGATGAAAAAGCTTATCTTCAGCACATTTGTATGGTTCCAAACCAAAAGTATCACACTTATTCGCTACTTGTGGCATAGGAGTAAAAGAATCATCAACACACAACTCCTCTTTATCACAAGGAACAGCGAGTAATTCATTTTGTGACAAAGGAAAATCAGTAGTGTGTTCCACTATTTGTTGCTCTTTATTAGCATGCAGAGTGGACAAATTTTGGACATTATGGGTCACATCATTCTGGCAAGTATTCACAGATAGTAGAATCTCTTTTTCAGCATTGAGAGCCAGACAAAACAATTGACTAATATGGCAGTATGATTTGCTAATTAACAAGGTTCGAATTTCAGAATTGAGCCCTCTCATGAATCTACTCATAACATCTTCCATGCATTCATCCAATCCACCAAACATGATACAAATCTTAAAATTATGGTAGTATTGTTTCACAGTCTTACTACCCTGGTTCAAGTTGTCTAGTTTTGCAAGCAAATAATCAACATAATATGCAGGAACGAATGCATCTCTAAAAAGAAATTTGAAGTCTTTCCAAGATTCTGGAACTTTGTTGTGCCTACAAATGTGTTTCCATTCTAGCAAAGCATTTTCAATCAAAATATTAGAGGAAATACAAATCTTTTGTTTCTCGGACAGGTCATGCTCATCAAATTCATTGTCTACTTTTAACTCCCAATCAATGTAAGCTTGAGGATCAAACTTACCATCATATAACGGCAAGTGTTGAATGACATCCTGAATATGAGGGTCTAGTTTCAACAGCTCAAAAATCTCCATATCACCTGCCATGAGGACAAGTTAAGGTTTCCAGATTGTATTTAAACTCCCAATTTAGACTCCTGACAAAGGAAATATGGTGCTTTTCTTTTCGGGATAAAACAGGACTTCGAATCGAATTCTATCTTGATCTTGTTGGATTTCCTTTTTGTAGATGGAAATATGGACGTGGATGAAACCTCCAAGGGCGTGGCTAGGATAATGGTGGTAAACAAAACAAAGGAATTTGGAAATCCACTCGGATTTGTTGAGAGAAACAAATAAACTCAAATCTGCAATGGTGACAGAAACGTGACTAGAACTCGAAACTCTAAACGACTAGATGCTAAAACCAGCAACTTGACACGACGATGCAACCGTTAATTCAATAAGCCCTAACTAAGCAGTAATAGTATTAAGCTCAAAGGGTTTTTGGGATTATGGAGAACTAATCTACTAATTTTGTTTTGGCTTTTTCTGGACTATAGGAGATTAAAAAAATAGCAAAGAACTAGAAGTCTCTCACCGATCAACCTTGCTCTGATATCAACTGATATGAACCCGCTAGGGTGAATCCTGATCTTTCGATGAGAGAAGGTGGATAACTCGATTTGGGGATGGAGATGACATTCACGGCCCGACTACAGCCTTCTAAGCTGCGCCTTAGCAACCGATACACCACCTCCAACAGCCGTCATGATCTTGTGGAGCACGATCAACCAAACCACTAGGATAATTCCTGCAAGCAATCGAGGAACAAGCAAGAACAAGTAGAACAAGCAACTCAATTGCAAATATGGAGATGAAAAACCAATCTGAACTCACAAAGTTGGGGTTCTGAATCAAGTAGAACGGATGGTCTAGTCAACACACGCATCTACAAGGAAGTAGCAATGGCTAAACTTTCAACAAAACAAAACCCAATCTGTTTGTGGTGGCTCTAATCCTTATTAATACCTAGGGGAACGACTAGGGGGGTGTTGGGGTCGTTCTCCAACCCTAGGACATGTCCTTAATGGACCCAAATTGATATATGGACCATCGGCCCAAAATAGGTTGACGCAGCACCAAAGGCAGAAAAGGTCTCGGCGTTGAAACGACGATTGCGGAAGCATAAGATAAGATATAGCCATGAGTCTACACCCGTTGGAAAATAGACTTGATAAGCTTTCCAAAAAGTGCTAGAACGTCCCAATCGGAGTCCGTATGAAGTCGTGGTGACCGTCACAATTTGGGACTATTTTGCAGTCCGAATTCAACTTCCAAAACGTGTTGGACTTGGACTCTTTCTGTCCTTGGAACCAAAGTGACGTGGTGGCCTAGCGGAGGACGTTAGGAATACTTGGATTTGGTCCCCAATCAACTTCATTAACCTTCCGTGCTTTCCATATGCAATCAAACCTTCCCTTGATCCATGTAAGTAATTCTGAAAATGAGAATGAACACACATCATGGTGCAGCATCAATTCATCAAATGCATCAATGATAAGCCTCATATAGAATGGTTGCACCTTTGGTATAGAAGTGGTTGGCATGGTCATCTTTGAGCCAATGATGTCCTCATCAGAGCTCCTTGGTGTCGTGGGCCATGTGGAATTTCGTTTCGGTCCGTTTGGAGACAGTGTTAATGTCGGTGCAAGATAGGTGCATGGTTTGCGTGAAACGTACCATAGGCTCAGAAATCATTTTGGACACACACAATAGTACTCCTAGGTGACGAGGCTCAAGTGGATGCTCATTTCATTCTGTTTGGAATTGTGCTAATTTGGACGCAAGTGTGCACGATTTGTGCCAAATGTACCATAGGCTTAGAAATCATTTTGGATGCACCCGATGGAACTCCTAGTTGACGTGCGTCATGTGGAAACTTGTTTTGGTCTGTTGGGAGACAATGTTAGTTTCGGTGCAAGACAGGTGCACAGATTGCGCCAAACATACCATAGGCTCAGAAATCATTTTTGGACACACCCGATGGAAGTCCTAGGAGACGAGGCTCCAGTGGTAGCTCGATTCAGGCCGTTTAGAGATAGTGCTAATCTTGACGCAAGATAGTTGCACGCTTTGCGCCAAACATACCATAGGCTCAGAAATCGTTTTGGATGCACCCGATGTAAATCCTAGGCGAGTTGGGTCATGTGGAACCTCATTTTGGTCCGTTTGGAGACAGTGTTAGTGTCTATGCAAGATAGGGGCATGGTTTGCACCAAACATACCATAGGCTTAGAAATCGTTTTGGAGCATCCAATGATGCTGCATGGTGACGAGTTTCAAGTAGAAGCTCGATTCAGTTCGTTTGGAGATAGTGCTAACCTTGACTCAAGATTGGTGCACGGTTTGCGCCAACGTAACATAGGCTCTGAAATCATTTTGGACACGCCCGATGGGACTCCTTGGTGATGTGGGCCATGTGGAATCTCGTTTTGGTCCGTTTGGACACAGTGTTAGTATCGGTGCAAGATAGGTGCATGGTTTGCGTGAAACGTACCATAGGCTTAGAAATCATTTTGGACCCACCCGATGGTACTCCAAGGTGACAAGTCTCAAGTGGATGCTCATTTTATTCCGTTTGGAATGATGCTAATCTTGACGTCAGATATGTGCACGGTTTGCACCGAACGTACCACAGGCTCAGAAATTATTTTGGACAAACCCGATGGAACTCTGAGTTGACATGGGTCATGTGGAATCTTGTTTTGGTCCGTTTGGAGACAATGTTAGTTTCCGTGCAAGATAGGTGCATAGTTTGCGCCAAACGTACCATAGGCTCAGAAATCGTTTTGGACGCACCCGATGGTGCTCCTAGGTGATGAGGCTCAAGTGGATGCTCATTTCATTCCGTTTCTAGATAGTGCTAACCTTGACATAAGATAGGTGCACGATTTGCGCCGATCGTACCATAGGCTCAGAAATCTTTTTGGATGCACTCGATGGAACTCCTAGGTGACGTGGGTCATGTAGAATCTCGTTTTGGTCCATTTGGAGACAGTGTTAGTGTCGGTGCAAGATAGGTGCACCGTTTACGCCAAACGTACCATAGGCTCAGAAATCGTTCTGGACGCACCTAGTGATACTTCTAGGTGACGAGGCTCAAGTGCAAGGTCGATTCAGTCCGTTTGGAGATAGTGCTAATCTTGACACAAGATGGATCCATGGTTTGCGTCGAACGTACCACCATCTCAGAAGTCATTTTGGACGCACCCGACGGGGCTGCTAGGAGACGTGGGTCATGTAAAATCTTGTTTCGGTATGTTTGGAGACAATGTTAATGTTGGTGCAAGATAGGTGCACAGTTTGCACCAAACGTGCCATAGGCTCAGAAATTGTTTTGGCCACACCCAATGGTATTCCTAGGTGACAAGGTTCAAGTGGAAGCTTGATTCGGTCCGTTTAGAGATAGTGCTAATCTTGATGCAAGATAGGTGCACGATTTACGCCGAACGTACCATAAGCTTAGAAATAATTTTGGATGCACCCGATGGAACTCCTAATTGACGTGCATCATGTGGAAACTCGTTTGTTTGGAGACAATATTAGTTTCGGTGCAAGACAGGTGCACAGTTCCGCTAAACATACCATAGGCTCAGAAATCATTTTGGACACACCCGATGGTAGTCCTAGCTGATAAGGCTCAAGTGGTAGCTCGATTCAGGCTGTTTAGAGATAGTGCTAATCTTGATGCAAGATAGATGCATGATTTGCGCTGAACATACCTTAGGCTCATAAATCGTTTTGGACGCACCCGATGGAACTCCAAGGTGAGTTGGGTCTTGTGGAATCTCATTTTGGTCTGTTTGGAGAGAGCGTTAGTCTCAGTGCAAGATAGGTGCATGGTTTGCACCAAACGTACTATAGGCTCAGAAATCCTTTTGGACACACCCGATGGTACTCTTAGGTGACGAGGCTAAAGTGAAAGCTCGATTTAGTCAGTGTAAATATAGTGCTAATCTTGATGCCAGATAGGTGCAAGGTTTGCGTCGAACGTACCATAGGCTTAGAAATCATTTTGGATGCACCCGATGGAACTCCTTGATGACGTGGGCCATGTGGAGTCTCGTTTCGGTCCGTTTGGAGACAGGTTAGTGTTGGTGCAAGATAGGTGCATGGTTTGCGTGAAACGTACCATAGGCTCAGAAATCATTTTGGACGCACCCGATGGTACTCCTAGGTGACGAGTCTCAAGTGGATGCTCGTTTCATTCTGTCTGGAATTGTGCTAATTTTGATGCAAGATAGGTGCACGATTTGCGCCGAACATACCATAGACTTAGAAATCATTTTGGATGCTCCCAATGAAACTCCTAGTTGACGTTGGTCATGTCAAAACTCGTTTGGGTCTGTTTGGAGACAATGTTAGTTTCGGTGCATGACAGTGCACAGTTTGCGCAAAACGTACCATAGGCTAAGAAATCATTTTGGACGTCAATGGTAGTCCGAGGTGATGAGGCTCAAGTGGTAGCTCAATTCAAGGTGTTTAGAGATAGTGCTAATCTTGACGCAAGATAGGTGCACGCTTTGCGCCAAACGTACCACAGGCTCAGAAATCATTTTGGATGCACCCGATGTAAATCCTAGGCAACTTGGGTGATGTGGAATCTCGTTTTGGTCTATTTGGAGATAGTGTTAGTGTCGATGTAAAATAGGTGCATGGTTTGCACCAAACGTACCATAGGCTCAGAAATCGTTTTGAACGCACCCGACGATACTCCTAGGTGATAAGACTCAAGTCGATGCTTGTTTCACTCCATTTGCATATAGTGTTAATCTTGAAGCAAGATGGGTGCATGATTTGCGCCAAACATACCACAGGCTCATAATCATTTTGGATGCACCTGATAGAACTCCAAGTTGACGTGGGTCTTGTGGAATGTCGTTTTGGTCTGTTTGGAGACAGCGTTAATGTCGGTGCAAGATAGGTGCACAGTTTGCACCAAACATACCATAGGATCAGAAATCCTTTTGGACACACTCGATGGTACTCCTAGATGATGAGGCTAAAGTGAAAGCTCGATTCAGTCTGTTTGGACATAGTGCTAATCTTGAATCAAGATAGGTGCAAGGTTTGTGCCGAACATACCATAGGCATAGAAATCATTTTGGACGCACCCGATGGAACTCCTAGTTGACGTGCGTCATGTGGAAACTCGTTTTGTTCCGTTTGGAGACAATGTTAGTTTTGTTGCAAGACAGGTGCACAGTTTGTGCCAAACGTACCGTAGGCTAAGAAATCGTTTTGGACACACCTGATGGTAGTCCGAGGTGATGAGGCTCAAGTGGTAGCTCAATTCAAGGCATTTAGAGATAGTGCTAATCTTGACGCAAGATAGGTGCACGCTTTATGCCAAACGTACTATAGGCTCAGAAATCGTTTTGGATGCACCTGATGTAAATCCTAGGCAACTTGGGTGATGTGGAATCTCGTTTTGGTCTGTATGGAGACAGTGTTAGTGTCGATGTAAAATAGGTGCATGGTTTGCGCCAAACGTACCATACGCTATGAAATCATTTTGGACGCATCCAATGATGCTGCATGGTGACAAGACTCAAGTAAAAGCTCGATTCAGTTCGTTTGTAGATAGTGCTAACCTTGACTCAAGATAGGTGCACGGTTTACGCCAAACGTAACATAGGCTCTGAAATCATTTTGGATGCGCCCAATGGGACTCCTTGGTGATGTGGGCCATGTGGAATCTCATTTTGGTCCGTTCGGAGAGAGTGTTAGTGTCGGTGCAAGATTGGTGCATGGTTTGTGTGAAACGTACCATAGGCTTAGAAATCATTTTGGACGCACCGGATGGTACTTCTACGTGACGAGGCTCAAGTAGATGCTCATCTCATTCTATTTGGAATTGTGCTAATTTTGATGCAAGATAGGTGCACGATTTACGCCGAACGTACCATAGGCTTAGAAATCATTTGGACGCACCCAATGAAACTTCTAGTTGACGTGGGTTATGTCGAAACTCATTTTGGTCTGTTTGGAGACAATGTTAGTTTCGGTGCAAGACTGGTGCACAGTTTGCGCCAAACATACCATAGGCTGAGAAATCATTTTGGACACACCCACTGGTAGTCCTAGGTGATGAGGCTCAAGTGGTAGCTCAATTCAGGCCATTTAGAGATAGTGCTAATCTTGACGCAAGATAGGTGCATGCTTTGCGCCGAACGTTCCACAGGCTCAGAAATCGTTTTGGACGCACCCGATGTAGATACTAGGCGACTTGGCTCTTATGGAATCTCGTTTTGGTCCGTTTGGAGACAGTGTTAGCGTCGATGCTAGATAGGTGCACGGTTTGCACCAAATGTACCATAGCTTAGAAATCATTTTGGATGCATCCAATGATGCTGCATGGTGACAAGGCTCAAGTGAAAGCTCGATTCAGTTTGTTTGGAGATAGTGCTAACCTTGACTCAAGATAGGCGCACGGTTTGCGCCGAACGTTCAGCCCTTTGATCCTTCACCTTGAGCATCTTCTTCCACTGCCTCAAATGCCCACAATCTTGTAAGCAATGACTTTAGGTGATTTGATTAACTTTTTGTTAAACACCCAATCATTCCTAGCTAGTTTTCCAGATACACCAACCAATGCCACCAGCTAACAAACATAAAGACACACTCTTAGACCTCTCCATCTTATAAGCTCGATCATGTCACATCATCACGTTTTTATTTGGAATGAATTAAAGCATGTAACACACATATATGTGTGTTAATTTGCAGCAAAATGTTGATCGACCCTATCAAGTGCTCCTTCCGGTATGTTACCAGCAAATCATTGAGAAGTTGAGAAGAACGTATTGGAACTAACTTTGCTTCATCAATAACGAAAACGTAGAATATTTCCTAGCAGCATCCGGAGCGAACTGAACGTCAAAAAAGTTGGTGGGATACAAATCTGACCAGTCCCCACTATCTACCACCTGCCTACCGGAAGCAGCAGGCCGGGAGTTGCGATCCGGCCGTTAGCTAGTGGCGCATCCACAGACGTAAACAAAGAACTCCAAGCAGGCAGCAAGGATCTGGCCTTTTTCCTCCGTTCCACTGTGACCATGCATGGGATCGATCAATGGAAATTAACCTAACCGGTTCACCATTGAGGGGGTGTTTAGTTCCCACTCAAAAACTTTACATTCAATCCCATCGAATGTTTGGAGACATGCATGCAGCATTAAATATAGATAAAAATAACTAATTGTACAATTTATATGTATTTTGCAAGTACAATATTTTAAGTCTAATTAGTCTATAATTGGATACTAATTGCTATAATTACACATGTGCCACAGTACCAAAAACTTTACAGCCACTAGACTAAACATGCGCTGACTCTGACGACGACGGCGGCGGCAGCTTGTGCAGTTGGTGGGCGCCAGCCGCCAGCTCATGGTGATGATCGGTTGATGCAAGCAACCACGCATGGCGATGCGTTCAGCGACCTCCGATCCATCGTCGAAAGTGGGGACTGGTCCGCTGAAAATTTTGACCCCGGCCTGGCTCAAGTATTTGCTCGTTTCATTCTGTTTGGAATTGTGCTAATTTTGATGCAAGGTAGGTGCACGATTTACGCCAAACATACCACAGGCTTAGAAATCATTTTGGACGCACCGGATGGAACTTCTAGTTGACGTGGGTTATGTCAAAACTCGTTTTGGTCCGTTTGGAGAAATTGTTAGTTTCGGTGCAAGACAGGTGCACAGTTTGTGCCAAATATACCATCGGCTCAGAAATTGTTTTGGACACACCCGATGGTAGTCCTAGGTGACGAGGCTCAAATGGTAGCTCAATTCAGGCCGTTTGGAGATAGTGCTAACCTTGACGCAAGATAGGTGCACGCTTTGTGCCGAACGTACTATGGGCTCGAAAATCATTTTGGACGCACCCGATTGAACTCCTTGGTGAGGTGGGTCATGTGGAATCTCATTTTGGTCCATTTGAATACAGTGTTAGTGTTGGTGGAAGATAGGAGTATGGTTTGCGCCAAATGTACCATAGGCTTAGAAATCGTTTTGAACGCACCCGATGGTACTCCTAGGTGATAAGGCTCAAGTCGGTGCTTGTTTCACTCCGTTTGCAGGATAGTGCTAATCTTGACGTAAGATAGGTGCACGATTTGTGCCGAACGTACAATAGGCTCATAATCATTTTGGACGCACATCACCTAGGAGTTCCATACAGTGTTAGTGCAGGATAGTGCTAATCGTTTTGAACATCTTGTTTTGGTCTGTTTCGAGACAGTGTTAGTGTCGGTGTAAGATAGGTGCACGGTTTGCACCAAACGTACCATCGGCTAAGAAATCCTTTTGGACACACCCGATGGTACTTCTAGGTGACGAGGCAAAAGTGGAAGTGTGATTCAGTCTGTTTGGAGATAGTGCTAATCTTGACGCAAGATAGGTTCAGGTTTGCACCAAACGTACCATATGCTTAAAAATTATTCTATACGCGCCCGATAGAACTCCTTGGTGATATGGCCATGTGGAATCTCATTTTGGTCTATTTGGAGATAGTGTTAGTGTCGGTTCAAGATAGGTGCATGGTTTGCGTGAAACATATCATAAGCTCAGAAATTATTTTGGACGCACCCGATGGTACTCCTAGGTGACGAGGATCAAATGGATGCTCGTTTCATTCTGTTTGGAATTGTGCTAATTTTGATGCAAGGTAGGTGCACGATTTACGCCGAACATAACATAGGCTTAGAAATCATTTTGGACACACCCGATAGAACTCCTAGTTGACGTGGGTTATGTCGAAACTCGTTTTGGTCCGTTTGGAGACAATGTTAGTTTTGGTACAAGACAGGTGCACAGTTTGCAGCAAACATAACATAGGCTCAGAAATCGTTTTGGACATACCCGGTGGTAGTCCTAGGTGACGAGGCTCAAGTGGTAGCTCGATTCAGGCCGTTTAGAGATAGTGCTAATCTTGACGCAAGATAGGGGCACGCTTTGCGCCGAACGTACCACAGGCTCAGAAATCGTTTTGGACGCACTCGATGTAAATCCTAGGTGACTTGGGTCATGTGGAATCTTGTTTTGGTCCGTTTGGAGACAGTGTTAGTGTCGATGCCAGATATGTGCACGGTTTATGCCAAACGTACCATAGGCTTAGAAATCATTTTGGACACATCCAATGATGCTGCATGGTGACGAGGCTCAAGTGAAAGCTCGATTCAGTTCGTTTGGAGATAGTGCTAACCTTGACTCAAGATAGATGCACGGTTTGTGCCGAATGTAACATAAGCTCAGAAATCATTTTGGATGCGCCCAATGGGTCTCCTTGGTGATGTGGGCCATGTGGAATCTCGTTTTGGTCCGTTTGGAGACAGTGTTAGTGTCGGTGCAAGATAGGTGCATGGTTTTGCGTGAAATTAACCATAGGCTTAAAAATCATTTTGGACGCACCTGTTGGTACTCCTGGGTGATGAGGCTCAAGTGGATGCTTGTTTCATTCTGTTTGGTATTGTGCTAATTTTGACGCAAGATAGGTACACGATTTACGCCGAACATACCATAGGCTTAGAAATCATTTTGGACGCACCCGATGGAACTCCTAGTTGACTTGGGTTATGTCGAAACTCATTTTGGTCCGTTTGGAGACAATGTTAGTTTCGGTGCAAAACAGGTGCACCGTTTGCGCCAAACATACCATATGCTCAGAAATCGTTTTGGACACACCCGATGGTAGTCCTAGGTGATGAGGCTCAAGTGGTAGCTCAATTCAGGGCGTTTAGAGATAGTGCTAATCTTAATGCATGATTGGTGCAGCTTTGCACCGAACGTACCACAGGCTCAGAAATCATTTTGGACGCACCTGATGTAAATCCTAGGTGACTTGGGTCGTGTAGAATCTCATTTTGGTCTATTTGGAGACAGTGTTAGTGTTGATGTAAGATAGGTGCACGGTTTGCGCCAAATGTACCGTAGGCTCAGAAATCATTTTGGACGCACCCGATGGTACTCCTAGGTGATAAGGCTCAAGTCGATGCTTGTTTCACTCTATTTGTAGATAGTGCTAATCTTGACGCAAGATAGGTGCACGATTTACGCCGGACGTACCACATGCTCATAATCCTTTTGAACGCACCCGATGGAACTCCTAGTGGACGTGGGTCTTGTGGAATCTCATTTTGGTCTGTTTGGAGGCAGCGTTAGTGTCGGTGCAAGATAGGTGCACGGTTTGCACCAAATGTACCATAGGCTCATAAATCCTTTTGGACACACCCGATGGTACTCCTAGGTGATGAGGCTAAAGTGGAAGCACGGTTCAGTTTGTTTGGAGATAGTGCTAATCTTGACGCAAGATAGGTGCAAGGTTTGCGCAAAACGTACCATAGGCTTAGAAATTATTCTGGACGCGCCCGATGGAACTCCTTGATGATGTGGGCCATGTGGAAGCTCGTTTCGGTCCGTTTGGAGATAGTATTAGTGTCGGTGCAAGATAGGTGCATGGTTTGCATGAAACGTACCATAGGCTCAGAAATCATTTTTTATGCACTCGATGGTACTCCTAGCTGATGAGGCTCAAGTGGATGCTCATTTCATTCTGTTTGGAATTGTGCTAATTTTGACGCAAGATAGGTGCACGATTTGCACCGAACGTACCATAGGCTTAGAAATCATTTTGGACGCACCCGATGCAACTCCTAGTTTACGTGCGTCATGTGGAAACTCGTTTTGGTCAGTTTGGAGACAATGTTAGTTTCGGTGGAAGACAGGTGCACAGTTTGCGCCAAACAAACCATAGGCTCAGAAAATCATTTTGGACACACCTGATGGTAGTCCTAGGTGACGAGGCTCAAGTGGTAGCTCGATTTAGGCCATTTAGAGATAGTGCTAATCTTGATGTAAGATAGGTGCACGCTTTGTGTCGAACGTACCACAGACTTAGAAATCGTTTTGGACGCACTCGATGTAAATCCTAGGCGACTTGGGTCATGTGGAATCTCGTTTTGGTCCGTTTGGAGACAGTGTTAGTGTCAATGCCAGGTGCACAGTTTACGCCAAACGTACCATAGGCTCAGAAATCGTTTTGGACGCATCCAATGATGCTGCATGGTGACGATTCTCAAGTGGAAGCTCGATTCAATTCATTTGGAGATAGTGCTAACCTTGACTCAAGATAGGTGCACGGTTTGCGCCGAACGTAACATAGGCTCATAAATCATTTTGGACGTGCCCAATGGGACTCCTTGGTGATGTAGGCCATGTGGAATCTCGTTTCGGTCTGTTTGGAGACAGTGTTAGTGTCGATGCAAGCTAGGTGCATGGTTTGCGCGAAACGTACCATAGGCTCAGAAATCATTTTAGACGCACCTGATGCAACTCCTAGTTGACGTGCGTCATGTGGAAACTCGTTTTGGTTAGTTTGGAGACAATATTAGTTTTGGTGCAAGACAGTTGCACAGTTTGCGTCAAACGTACCATATGCTCAGAAATCATTTTGGACGTACACGATGGTACTCCTAGGTAATGAGGCTCAAATGGGTGCTCGTTTCATTCTGTTTTGAGATAGTGCTAACCTTGACGCAAGATAGGTGCACGATTTTTGCCGAACGTACCATAGGCTTAGAAATATTTTTGGACACACTCGATGGAACTCCTAGGTGATGTGGGTCATGTGGAATCTCATTTTGGTCCGTTTGGAGACAGTGTTAGTGTCGGTGCAAGATGGTGCATGGTTTGCGCCAAACGTACCATGGGCTCGAAAATCATTTTGGACGCATGTAGTGATACTTCTAGGTGACGATGTTCAAGTGGAAGGTCGATTCAGTCCGTTTGGAGATAGTGCTAATCTTAACACAAGATGGATGCATGGTTTGCGTCGAACATACCACCGGCTCAGATGTCGTTTTGGACGCACCCGACGGGACTGCAAGGAGACGTGGGTCATGTGGTGATGAGGACATCATTGGCTCAAATATGACCATGCCAACCACTTCTATACCAAAGGTGCAACCATTCTATATGAGGCTTATCATTGATTGGGTTGAATTTATTGAATCTTTTCCTTATGTTATCAAACACAAGAAAGGGAAAGATAATATCATTGCAGATGCATTGTCTAGGAGATATACTTTGCTGAATCAACTTGATTACAAGATCTTTGGGTTAGAAACAATTAAAGACCGATATGCTCATGATGCTGATTTTAAAGAAGTGCTACTGCATTGTAAAGATGGGAAAACGTGGAACAAATTCATCGTCAATGATGGGTTTGTGTTTAGAGCTAACAAGCTATGCATTCCAGCTAGCTCCGTTCGCTTGTTGTTGCTGCAGGAAGCGCATGGAGGTGGCTTGATGGGGCATTTTGGAGCGAAGAAGACGGAGGACATTCTTGCTGGTCATTTCTTTTGGCCAAAGATGCGACGAGATGTGGAGAGATTTGTTGCTCGCTGCACAACATGTCAAAAGGCTAAGTCCCGGTTGAATCCACACGGTTTGTATATGCCTCTTCCTGTTCCTAGTGCTCCTTGGGAGGATATTTCTATGGATTTTGTGTTGGGATTGCCACGAACTAGGAAAGGGCGAGATAGTGTTTTTGTGGTTGTGGATCGATTCTCTAAAATGGCACATTTCATACCATGTCATAAAACTGATGATGCTACAAATATTGCTGATTTGTTCTTTCGAGAAGTTGTTCGCTTGCATGGTGTGCCAAATACAATTGTTTCTGATCGTGATGCTAAATTTCTTAGCCATTTTTGGAGAACTTTATGGGCTAAATTGGGGACTAAGCTTTTATTTTCCACCACTTGTCACCCCCAAACTGATGGTCAAACTGAAGTTGTGAATAGAACTTTGTCTACTATGTTAAGGACTATTTTAAAGAAGAATATTAAGATGTGGGAAGATTGTTTGCCTCATATTGAGTTTTCTTATAATCGTTCGCTGCATTCTACTATGAAGATGTGTCCCTTTGAGATTGTTTATGGCTTCTTACCACGTGCTCCTATTGATTTAATGCCATTGCCAAGTTCTGAAAAGTTGAATTTTGATGCTAAGCAACGTGCTGAATTGATGCTAAAACTACATGAAACCACTAAAGAAAACATAGAGCGCATGAATGCTAAGTACAAATTTGCTGGAGATAAAGGTAGAAGGGAATTGATTCTTGAACCTGGAGATTTGGTTTGGTTGCATTTGCGAAAGGATAGGTTTCCTGAATTAAGAAAATCTAAATTGATGCCTAGAGCAGATGGTCCTTTTAAAGTGCTGCAACGAATAAATGAGAATGAACACACATCATGGTGCAGCATCAATTCATCAAATGAATCAATGATAAGCCTCATATAGAATGGTTGCACCTTTGGTATAGAAGTGGTTGGCATGGTCATATTTGAGCCAATGATGTCCTCATCATGTGGAATCTTGTTTCGGTATGTTTGGAGACAGTGTTAATATTAGTGCAAGATAGGTGCATAGTTTACGCCAAACGAACCATAGGCTCAGAAATCGTTTTGGCCACACCCAATGGTACTCCTAGGTGACGAGGCTCAAGTTGAAGCTCGATTCAGCCCGTTTGGAGATAGTGCTAATCTTGACACAAGATAGGTGCATGGTTTGCGCCGACGTATCATGGGCTCGAAAATCATTTTGGGCGCACACGATTGAACTCCTAGTTTACGTGGGTCATGTGGAAACACATTTTGGTCCGTTTGGAGACAATGTTACTTTCGGTGCAAGATAGGTGCACAGTCTGCGGCAAACTTGCCATAGGCTCAGAAATCATTTTGGACACATCCTATGGTAGTCCTAGGTGATGAGGCTCAAGTGGTAGCTCGATTCAAGCCGTTTAGGTGCATGATTGTTTTATTCCACATGGAGATAGTGCTAATCTTAACGCAAGATAGTTGCACGATTTGCGCCGAACGTACCACAGGCTCATAATCATTTTGGACGCACCCGATGGAACTCCTAGGTGACGTGGGTCTTGTGGAATCTTGTTTTGGTCTGTTTGGAGACAGCGTTAGTGTCGTTCCAAGATAGGTGTACGGTTTGCACCAAACGTACCATAGGCTCAGAAATCCTTTTGGACACACCTGATGGTACGCCTAGGTGATGAGGCTAAAGTGGAAGCTTGATTCAGTCTATTTGGAGATAGTGCTAATCGTGACGCAAGATAGGTGCAAGGTTTGCGCCGAACATACCATAGGCTTAGAAATCGTTTTGGACGCGCCTGATGGAACTCCTTGGTGACACGGGCCATGTGGAATCTCGTTTCAGTCCGTTTGGAGACAGTGTTAGTGTCGATGCAAGGTAGGTGCATTGTTTGCGTGAAACGTATCATAGTCTCAGAAATCATTTTGGACGCACCTGATGATACTCCTAGGGGATAAGGCTCAAGTGGATGCTCGTTTCATTCCATTTGAATTGTACTAATTTTGACGCAAGATAGGTGAACGATTTGCGCCGAACGTTCCATAAGCTTAGAAATCATTTTGGACGCACCCGATGGAACTCCTAGTTTACGTGGGTCATGCGGAAACTTGTTTTGGTCTGTTTGGAGACAATGTTAGTTTCGGTGCAAGATACGTGCACAGTTTGCGCCAAACATACCATAGACTCAGAAATCGTTTTGGACGCACCCGATGGTACTCCTAGGTGATGAGGCTCAAGTGGATGCTCGTTTCATTCCGTTTCGAGATAGTGCTAACCTTGACGCAACATAGGTGCACGATTCACGCTGAATGTACCATAGGCTCAGAAATCTTTTTGGACGCACTCGATGGAACTCCTAGGTGACGTGGTCATATGGAATCTTGTTTTGGTCCATTTGGAGACAGTGTTAGTGTCGGTCCAAGATAGGTGCATGGTTTGCGCCAAATGTACCATAGGTTCAGAAATCTTTTTGGACGCACCCAGTGATACTTCTAGCTAATGAGGCTCAAGTGGAATGTCAATTCAGTCCATTTGGAGATAGTGCTAATCTTGACGCAAGATAGGTGAATGGTTTGTGCCGAACGTACCATGGGCTCGAAAATCATTTTGGACGCACCCGATTGAACTCCTAGTTTATGTGGGTCATGTGGAAACTCGTTCGGGTCCATTTGGAGATAATGTTAGTTTCGGTGTAAGATAGGTGCACAGTTTGCGCCAAACATACCATAGGCTTAAAAATCGTTTTGGACACACTCGATGGTAGTCCTAGGTGACGAGGCTCAAGTGGTAGCTCGATTCAAGACATTTAGAGATAGTGCTAATCTTGACGCAAGATAGGTGCACGCTTTGCGCCGAACATACCATAGGCTCAGAACTCATTTTGGACGCACCCGATGTAAATCCTAGGTGACTTGGGTCATGTGGAATCTCATTTTGGTCTGTTTGGAGACAGTGCTAGTGTCGGTGCTAGATTGGTGCACGGTTTGTGGCAAACGTACCATAGGCTCAGAAAATCGTTTTGGACGCATCCAAGGATACTGCATGGTGACAAGGCTTAGGTGGAAGCTCGATTTAGTTCGTTTGGAGATAGTGCTAACCTTGACTCAAGATAGGTGCATGGTTTGCGCCGAACGTAACATAGGCTTAGAAATCATTTTGGACGCGCCTGATGGGACTCCTTGGTGATGTCGGCCATGTGGAATCTCGTTTCGGTCCGTTTGCAGATAGTGTTAGTGTCGGTCTATGTTGCACCTTGGTGAGGCGTGTTTGGAGATCCCGCGACTGCTTCCGCCGTCCATGAGCACCTTGGTGAGGCGTGTGTTGGCGATGACAGGGTCAACGACGAGTGGATAGACCCCCGGGTTGGGGACGTAGTCTGGGTGGTCATCACGGTCGAAAGTGATGGCCACCGCAGACCAATCAAGGAAGCGGGGTACTGCCAATTGTACGGAGAAGACCTCGCGCCGTTCTCGTTTGCGCTGACGCGCAGAGAGGCGAGTCGAGGGCCCTCCGTAGATCATGAAGCAGTCGCGGATCTCGGGAAATTCCCCATCCTTGTCGTCACCCCTGGGGTCCTCCTCCTTGTCGTCCTTCTTGGCGCCGGCACCCCCGAAGTACCTGCGCAGCATGTGACAATCCTCGAGGTTATGGTTAGTGAGTCCCTTGTGGTAGGGACATGGCTCTTTGAGCATTTTGTCAAAGACACCCCCACCGGGGGGGCCTCAAGGTTTCTTGTGCTCGGTAGCAGCGACGAGCTCGTCGGCCGGGGCCTCGAGCTTGCCCTGCTGGCCTTTCTTCTTCTTGCGGTTGTTTCTCTTGGGGCCCCGGGTGGAACTCGCGGGGTCATCGACCTTCTGCTCCCCCCTTTCCGGGTCACCGCCAAAGATTGCACCAACCGCCTCCTCGCCAGTGGCGAAGTTGGTGACGATGTCCATCAATCCGTTGGCGGTGAGCAGGGTGTTACGGCCCAATTCTCGGACCAACTCCTTATAGGTGGTGTCGGAGAGGAAGGTCATAATCACGTCGGAGTCGGTGATGTTGGGGAGCTCGGTACGCTGCCAGGAGAAGTGTCAGATGTAGTCTCGGAGGGACTCATCTGGTTTCTGCTTGCAGCTCCGGAGGTCCCATGAGTTGCCGGGGCGCATATAGGTCCCCTTGAAATTTCCCTCGAACACCCTCACGAGATCGTCCCAGTTGTGTATCTGCCAAGGTGGGAGATCCTCGAGCCAGGCTCGGGCGGTGTCGGAGAGGAACATGGGGAGTTGCCGAATGATGACCCGGTCGTCGGTGGCCCCGCCCAATTGACACGCCAAGCGGAAATCGGCGAGCCAAAGTTCAGGTTTGGTTTCGCCGTTGTACTTGGTGAGAGTCGTGGGGGGGGGGGGCGGAACTGAGCCGGGGGCACCATCTCACGGATAGCCTTACTGAAGACCCGAGGACCCGAGGGCTCGGGTGAAGGGCTACGATCTTCCGAACTGTCGTAGCGTCCGCCCCTGTGGACGTGGTAGCCTCGAGCCACACCGTCACCGTGCTTGCGCGTGCGGCGCTCGACGATGTTGCCACGGGTGTCTCGAGGCTCGCGGTCGTTGGTGATGGGCTCAGGGGTCGGTGCTACCCGGTCTCGCCGGGCAGGCTCGGGATGAACCGAGGCTTCTCTCTCCTGTCGGGAAGGCTCGAGGGTCCGCTCCGAGGCTGTTTCACGTTGCCTTGAGGCAGAGCTCTCGGCCTGCTGCATGGCGGCGGTCTCGAGGAGTTCTCGGATCTCATCTCGAGCCCAACGGGCGTCAGGGTTTGATGGCTGGGGCATGTTGCGGAGGAGCATGGCAGCGGTGACGACGTTCTGGCTGGCTCAAGCAAAAACCAGGGGGTCGACCGCCCGATCCTCGTCGATGCGATGGTTGACGTCACGAGCTCTCTCGCGAGCTCTCCCGCCAAATGTGTGTTCCGCACGCTCACGCTCGAGGGTTTGTTGGAGAAGATCCAGGTTTTCCCGTTCCTCGTCAAGCTGGTCCCGCAACTCGCGAATCTGTTCGAGCTATGCTCCTTGATTCGCAAGGAACTAAGGCTCGTCTCGCTCGGCAGGAAGCTCGACGTGAGGTGGCGTGTGCCTTCCTTCGACTGGCTCTTCGTCCTCTGATTTCGAAGTGCTTTCAACGTCGATGTTGAAGCACTCGCGGGTCAGATCATAGGTGTCATCAGCCGAGTCGGAGTCAGGAGCGCCAAAGTAGTAATATGACGGGGGAATATGTGGTCGTTGCCAACCGTCACCGAGGTGGCGACATGGAGAAGCAGTCACACGAGGCTCTGTTTCCGGTGTCTCCGTAGAGTCCCAATAATCAGAAGCCGGCGTGGATGCAACGAGGTCCAGAGTGGAGCGTAGATGGTGCCCGGGGAGTTCCTCATAAGCACTCATGCGAGTGCTCACAGAGGATGCGTACACCCGGGCAGCCGAGTCTAGCCCAAACGGGAATGGGGATGGGGATGTCGCTGCTCGTGGCGAAATGGATGCTACGGATAGTGGTGTCTCACCGAACGGGGGAGCGGCGGGATTCTCCGTTGGCACACCACCCTCAGCCAGGCTCGTCCTTCCCAAATCTTCCAAAAGGAGATCTAGGCTGGCGCCTAGCTGGGGGGTGCCGGATCGGGGGACCCCATCGCCCTCCACCAGGTGAAGACGGTGGTTGTACCGGGCTCGTCGTCGTCGGGTGGCCCGCGCCCGCCTGGAGCGACAGTGCCGGTGGACTGCTCCCCCGGGCTGGGAGAGCTCGTAATCCTTGTCGGTTGGGTGCCTAGGTGGAAGAAGGATCATGTCGTAGCCAGAGCCGAGCGACATGAACTCCAAACTCCCGAACCAGATCACCGTGGCCAACGGGATAGGGCGTTCGGGGTTAGCCATCCAGGAAGAACGGCGAGAAAGCGACGTTTGCACGCAACGATCCCCTACCTGGCGCGCCAACTGTCGGTGCTCGGACCCGGGGGGTCCTAAACCAACGAGTAAATGCTGCGTGTCTCTTTCCTGGATGGTGATGCAAGGAGAACACACGGGGGTTTATCCTGGTTCGGGCAAAAGAAGGCCCTACGTCCAGCGGGGGGGAGAGGTTTGTATTTCCTTGCACCGAGGTGCTCGTGTAGGGGTTACAAGCATGCGAGAGAGGTGTGTCGAGCCCAGGTCTCAAAGAGTGAAAAAAGAGGAAAAAGGTGGTTGCTTGAGATGTTGATCTCTTGCTTTTCGTTGTCTGTTGTTGTCTGGTCGGATGGTTGGTTGCTTCGTTTCGTCTTCGTCGGTTCTCGGTTGCCTCTCCTCCTCCCCTGTCAAACCCTGGCCTGCCCTTTTATAGGGCGAGAGGAGACCAAGTCGAGGGGGAGCCTTGAGGTGGTGTTTTGTCGATTCCTGTTGAGTTGACTGTAGCGACGTGCCTTGGGGATGGCCAGCCATCCCTGGGCAGCCTGACGTTGTGTGAGACGAGATGGTGAAATGACCCAGAGCGCCATGCCATACCGTCCTTTGAATTAAGTCGAGCGTCGTGGTCGGGTTGAGGCCGGGTCGAGCCCGGATGGATAAGGCCGAATCCCCGATATCGCGGAGAACAGGCCTTGTCTTATTCTCCCTCGAGGGTGATTGATGGTGAACAGTGTGCGGTAAGGTGGGTATAGTGACGGGTTTCACCTCCCATCACGGGATGGGTGGTAAAACAGTGAGATCTAACACGGGTATTGTTCCCATGTTGATCCTGGCCACAGCCATGCCGGTAGGTGGTAGTAGGTAACCGCATTGAATGCTACGGCTTTTGTCCTGGGGTAGGTAAAGAAAAGGCATCGAGGTGCTCGGTCTGGGCTCACGCGAGTCGGAGTTCTCCCCAGCAGGTGGTTGAGTCTCGCGCGGGTCGGAGCGCTGTCGAGGTACCTTACGGCACGGGATGGGGCGTGGTTGAGGCGCCCCGTCGAGCGGGCCTCGTACGAGTCGGAGCCGGGGCGCTGTTGAGGCGCCCCGTCGAGCGGGCCTCGTACGAGTCGGAGCCGGGGCGCGGTCGAGATGCCCCGTCGAGCGGGCCTCATACGAGTCGGAGCCGGGGCGTGGTCGAGGCGCCCCGTCGAGCGGACCTCGTACGAGTCGGAGCCGGGGCGCGGTCGAGACGCCCCGTCGAGTGGGCCTCGTACGAGTCGGAGCCGGGGCGCGGTTGAGACGCCCCGTCGAGTGGGCCTCGTACGAGTCGGAGCCGGGGCGCGGTCGAGGCGCCCCGTCGAGCGGGCTATCTTTTATTGCGGTTTCGATCATGTTAGTTTTTTGGCGATAGGTGTGGGTACCCCCGTACTGTTGGTACCGACACTTATCAAGTCTACTTTCCAATGGATCCAACCTCATATCCATATCACGTCAGAGGCGCCTGCAGTCATTGTTTTATTGTCACGTTCTTCTCTGTCTGCGGTGCTGCGTTACCTAATTTTTGGGCTGTTGGCCCATGTATCAAGTTGGGTCCATTAGGGACGTGTCCTAGGGTTGGAGGATGACCCAAACACTCCCTTAGTCATCCTCTCATCTACTTATATGTCTCTAGAGCCACCGGAACAGATTGGGTTTTGTTTAGATCAAGTTAGCCTTCCTACTTGCCTGTAAATGCGCGTGCTGGATCAGCCGCTTGTCTACTTGTCTTCAGAACCCCACGCCATTGGAGATTGAGTTTGAAACCTTCATTTACATCTAGTAATTCAGTACTTGTTCTCTTGTTCTTGCGAGTTCTTCGATTGATTGCAGGACGGGTGCCCTAGTGGCTAGTTGTCGCGTTGCAATATCATGGCAACCATTGTAGGTGGTGTATCGGTTGCCAAGGCGCAACGTCCCTGGATCATTATAGACAGACCGTGAATGTCATCTTTTTCCACTAATAGAGTTCGTCGCGATCTCTCATCGAAAGATCGGCCATCAAACCCCAGCGGGTTCTTATCAGTTGGTAATCAGAGCAAGGTTAATCGGTGAGAGACTTCCAATCCTTTCCCTGTTTTAATTCCTATAGTCCAGAAAAGCCAAAAAAGGCAAAAGAAGTAAGATAAAAGAAAAGGGGGCTGATTTTTGTGTTGATTCTTTTGCTAGGTGGTGTTGTGATCTCCTTGTGTCCAGGCTCGCGTCTCTAGCACGGTCTAGGCTAGGACCAGCACAGTACCACTGTTGAATGATTATTCAGCTCGCTTTTTGTAACTAACGTGGTGCTGTTATTTTCCTTGGCATTACATTTGGCCCACCTACAGCTCCACATATATGAATACAACTTGACAGGTGTTGTTGTTGCGGTACCGGTACACTCTCTTCCAAGGTTGCAGACTTGCTAGTTGTCGACCCCTCTTGTTGAGCAAGGTAAGAACTAGTAAGAGCTTGATAAACAGGTTGAGAGTGAGCGCCTTGTTGTAGCTACATCCTAGTAGTTGTAGGGCTTTTATTTCTTCACCTGTTTTCTTGTTTCCACTTTGTTTTATTGAACCATGTAGGATCAGAGGACGGTAACAAGATTCTAAAATCTCCTCGTACCAAGGGCATCATTCAACATTTTACAAGGCAAGTGCAGCTGCATACAGAAGGACTTGATAATGATTTACAAGTGACCAATGACAAGATTGGGCAACTGGAGACAACACAACTTACCACCTCCACCAAGCTTATAGGGTTGGAGGCATCTGTGGCTCATATGGACAAAAGCCTTGCTGCCCTTTTGAACCGTTTTGATGACTTCCACACAAAAGACAAAGAGCGGCATAATGAAGACAAGAAGGACGAAGAGCGAGTTGTAGATAATTATGATGAAGATTATACTGCTGATACTGAACGTGATGATCAGGATGCTTGTCATCGACATCATCTACGCCATAATCATAGAGGTATGGGTGGTCACCGCCGACGTGAGGTACCCAATAATAATGATGCTTTCAGCAAGATTAAATTTAAAATACCTCCTTTTGATGGTAAGTATGATCCTGATGTGTACATTACTTGGGAAATTGTCGTTGACCAAAAGTTTGCATGTCACAATTTTTTTGAGGATACTCGTGTTAGGGCTGCTACTAGTGAGTTTACCGATTTTGCCTCCGTTTGGTGGATAGAACATGGCAAGAAAATCCTGATAACATACCTCAAACTTGGGATGCTTTGAAACGAGTCATGAGGGCTAGATTTGTTCCTTCTTACTATGCACGTGATATGTTAAATAAGATGCAGCAATTGAGACAAGGTGCCAAAAGAGTAGAAGAATATTATCAGGAATTACAAATGGGTATGCTGCGTTGTAACTTAGAGGAGGAAGAGGAATCTGCTATGGCTAGATTTTTGGGCGGGCTAAATTGTGAAATCCAGGACATCCTTGCTTATAAAGATTATACTAACATAACCCATTTGTTTCATCTTGCTTGTAAAGCTGAAAGAGAAGTGCAGGGGCGACGTGCCAGTGCCAAGACTAATTTTTCTGCAGGGAGGACTAATTCGTGGCAGCCCTACATGACTACATGTACTCCTATGCCATCATCTAGTGATAATACTCACGTTACTCCTACAAATTTAGCATCAAAGATAGCCCCAACGCCTGTTGCGAGTGCTACTTCCATGGCATCTACAGGTAGAACAAGGGACGTTCATTGTCACCGGTGCAAGGGATATGGACATGTGATCCGTGATTGTCCAGGCAAGCGTGTTATGGTCATCAAAGATGATGGTGAGTATTCATCTACTACTGATTTTGATGAAGATACACTTGCATTGCTTGCGGCTGACCATGCAGGTAGTGAAGGACATTTGGAAGAACATATTGATGCAGGTGAAGCAGACCACTATGAGAGCCTCATTGTACAGCGAGTGCTTAGCGCACAAATGGAGAAGGCAGAGCAAAATCAGCGACACACATTGTTTCAAACAAAGTGTGTCATCAAAGAGCGTTCGTGTCGCATGATCATTGATGGAGGTAGCTGCAACAACTTGGCTAGCAGCGATATGGTGCAAAAATTGGCGCTTACCACCAAACCACACCCACATCCCTATTACATTCAATGGCTGAACAACAGTGGTAAGGCAAAGGTAACTAGACTTGTGAGAATGAATTTTTCCATTGGATCCTATGAAGATATTGTGGAATGTGATGTTGTGCCTATGCAAGCTTGTAATATTCTACTAGGTAGACCTTGGCAATTTGATAGAGATTCTATGCATCATGGTAGAAAAAATTAGTATTCCTTTCTATACCATGATCAAAAAATTGTGTTGCATCCCATGTCTCCTGAAGCTATTATGCAAAATGATGTTGCTAAGGCTGCAAAGGTCCAAAATGAGAACAACAAAAGTGACAAAATCTGTGGCTGATGACAAGAATGAGATAAAATTGAAAGGGACTTGTTTGTTTGCTACTAAATCTGATATAAATGAGTTTAATGAATCAGCTTCCATTGCTTATGCTTTAGTATGCAAAGATGCATTGATCTCCCTTCATGATATGCAACATTCTTTGCCTCCTGCTATTGCTAACATTTTGCAGGAGTATTCTGATGTGTTTCCAAGTGAAATACTAGCGGGGCTGCCACCTATACGCGGGATTGAGCACCAAATTGATCTTATTCCTGGTGCATCTTTGCCAAACCGTGTGCCATACAGGACAAATCCAGAGGAAACAAAAGAAATCCAGCGGCAAGTGCAAGAACTACTCGACAAAGGTTATGTGCATGAGTCTCTTAGTCCTTGTGTTGTTCTGGTTATTTTGGTGCCTAAAAAAGATGGAACATGGCGTATGTGTGTTGATTGTAGGGCTATTAATAACATCACCATTTGATATCGACACCCTATTCCCCGTTTAGATGATATGCTTGATGAATTGACTGGTGTTGTTGTGTTTTCCAAAGTTGATTTGCGTAGTGGGTACCACCAGTTTCGTATGAAATTTGGAGATGAATGGAAAACTGCTTTCAAAACTAAGTTCGGCTTATATGAGTGGTTGGTAATGCCTTTTGGGTTAACTAATGCACCTAGTACTTTCATGAGATTAATGAACGAGGTTTTGTGTGCTTTCATTGGGAAATTTGTTGTAGTCTACTTTGATGATATATTGATTTACAGCAAATCTATGGATGAACACCTAGGTCACTTACGTGTTTTTGATGCTCTACGAGATGCACGTTTATTTGGTAACCTTGAGAAGTGCACCTTTTGCACCGATCGAGTGTCTTTTCTTGGCTATGTTGTGACTCCACAGGGAATTAAGGTTGATCAAGCCAAGGTGGAAGCTATACAGGGATAGCCTATACCAAAGACTATCACACAGGTGTGGAGTTTCCTAGGACTTGCGGGGTTCTATCACCGTTTTGTGAAGAATTTCAGCACCATTGCTGCTCCATTGAATGATCTTACAAAGAAGGGAGTGCCCTTTAATTGGGCAAAGCACAAGAGAATGCCTTCATCATGTTGAAAGATAAGTTGACACATGCACCTCTTCTCCAACTTCCTAATTTTAATAAGACTTTCGAACTTGAATGTGATGCTAGTGGAATTGGATTGGGTGGTGTTTTATTACAAGAAGGAAGACCCATTGCATATTTTAGTGAGAAACTAAGTGGACCTGTGCTGAATTATTCTACTTATGACAAAGAATTGTATGCTCTTGTGCGGACATTAGAAACATGGCAGCATTATTTGTGGCCCAAAGAATTTGTTTTACATTCTGATCATGAATCGTTGAAGCATATTCGTAGTCAAGGAAAACTGAATCATAGACATGCTAAGTGGGTTGATTTATTGAATCTTTTCCTTATGTAATCAAACCCAAGAAAGGAAAAGAGAATATCATTGTTGATGCTTTGTCTAGGTGATATATTTTGTTGACACAACTTGACTATAAGATCTTTGGTTTGGAAACAATTAAAGAACAATATGTGCATGATGATGATTTTAAGGATGTGTTGCTGCAATGTAAAGATGGAAAAGCATGGAATAAATTTTTTGTGAATGATGGCTTTGTGTTTAGAGCTAACAAGCTTTGCATTCCAGCTAGCTCCGTTCGTTTGTTGTTGCTACAGGAGGCGCACGGAGGTGGCTTGATGGGACATTTTGGAGCAAAGAAGACGGAGGACATCCTTGTTGGTCATTTCTTTTGGCCAAAGATGAGGAGAGACGTGGAGAGATTTGTTGCTCGCTGCACTACATGTCAAAAGGCTAAGTCACAGTTAAATCCACATGGTTTGTATATGCCTCTACCTGTTCCCAATGCTCCTTGGGAAGATATTTCTATGGATTTTGTGTTGGGATTGCCAAGGACTAGGAAGGGTTGTGATAGTGTTTTTGTGGTTGTGGATAGATTTTCTAAGATGCCACACTTTATACCTTGTCATAAAAATGATGATGCGACAAATATTGTTGATTTGTTCTTTTGTGAAGTTGTTTGTTTGCATGGTGTGCCAAATACAATTGTTTCTGATCGAGATGCTAAATTTCTTAGCCATTTTTGGAGAACTTTATGAGCTAAATTGGGGACTAAACTTATATTTTCTACCACTTGTCATCCCCAAACTGATGGTCAAACTGAAGTTGTGAATAGAACTTTATCAACTATGTTAAGGGCTGTTTTAAAGAAGAATATTAAGATGTGGGAAGATTGTTTACCTCATATTGAGTTTGCTTATAATTGTTCAATGCATTCTACTACAAAGATGTGTCCATTTGAGATTGTTTATGGTTTGTTGCCACGTGCTCCTATTGATTTAATGCCTTTGCCAACTTCAGAAAAATTAAATTTTGATGCTAAGCAACGTGCTGAATTGATGTTGAAACTGCATGAAATAACCAAACAAAACATAGAGTGTATGAATGCTAAATATAAGCTTGTTGGTGATAAAGGTCGCAAAGAATTAAAATTTGAACCTAGAGATTTGGTTTGGTTGCATTTAAGAAAGAAGAGGTTTCCTGAATTGAGAAAATCTAAACTGATGCCTAGAGCTGATGGACCATTTAAAGTGTTGCAACGAATTAATGAGAATGCATATAAGCTTAATCTTCCTATAGATTTTGGGGTTAGTCCCACATTTAACATTACAAATTTAAAGCCTTATTTGGGTGAGGAAGATGAGCATGAGTCGAGGACGACTCAAATGCAAGAAAGGGAGGACGATGAGGACTTCAACACCAACGATGCATCCACACCGACACCAGTACCTCTTGCTGGTCCTCTTACTCGTGCTCACGCTCGTAAACTTAATCATCAAGTGAGTTCCTTCTTGAGCTCCTGTCCATCATGTTTAGATCTTGGAGACACGTGCACTCTTGTTTTGATTAGGAACCAAGGAGAAGACTGAAAGGGAAAAAGACTCGTGTTGGCTGGATTCAGACTGCAGCACAGCACCAACTTGTGATGGCCGCCATGACTTCATACGGACTCCGATTGGGACATTCTAGCACTTGTTGGAAAGCTTATCAAGTCTACTTTCCAATAGATCCAACCCATATCCATATCACGTCAGAGGCGCCTCCAGTCATTGTTTTATTGTCACGTTCTTCTCTATCTACGGTGCTGCATCACCTAAATTTTGGGCTGTTGGCCCATGTATCAAGTTGGGTCCATTCGGGACGCGTCCTAGGGTTGGAGGATGACACAAACACTCCCTTAGTCATCACCTCATCTACTTATATGTCTCTAGAGCCACAGGAACAGATTGGGTTTTGTTTAGATCAAGTTAGCCTTCGCTACTTGCCTATAAACGCACGTGCTGGATCAGCCGCCCGTCTACTTGTCTTCGGAACCCCATGTCATTGGAGATTGAGTTTGAAACCTTCATTTACAGCTAGTAATTCAGTACTTGTTCTCTTGTTCTTGCGAGTTCTTCGATTGCTTGCAGGATGGGTGCCCTAGTGGCTGGTTGTCGCGCCGCAATATCACGGCAACCATTGGAGGTGGTGTATCGGTTGCCAAGGTGCAACGTCCCTGGATCATTGTAGTCGAACCGTGAACGTCATCTTTTTCCACTAATCGACTTCGCCGCGATCTCTCACCGAAAGATCGGCCATCAAACCCCAGCGGGTTCTTATCACGTGGGTCATGTGGAATCTCGTTTCGGTCTATTTGGATACAGTGTTAGTGTCCGTGGAAGATAGGAGCATGGTTTGCGCCAAACGTACCATAGGCTCAGAAATTGTTTTGGACACACCCGACGGTACCCCTAGGTGATAATGCTCAAGTCGATGCTTGTTTCACTCCGTTTAGAGATAGTGCTAATCTTGACGCAAGATAGGTGCACGATTTGCACCGAACGTACCACAGGCTCATAATCGTTTTGGACGCACCTTATGGAACTCCTTGGTGACGTGGGTCTTGTGGAATCTCGTTTTGGTCTATTTGGAGACAGCGTTAGTGTCGGTGCAGGAAAGGTGCACGATTTGCACCAAACGTACCATAGGCTTAGAAATCCTTTTTGGACACACCTGATGGTACTCCTAGGTGGCGAGGCTAAAGTGGAAGCTCAATTCGGTCTGTTTGAAGATAGTGCTAATCTTGATGCAAGATAGGTGCAAGGTTTGCGCCGAACGTACCATAGGCTTAGAAATCATTTTGGACGCGCCTGATGGAACTCCTTGGTGACGTGGGCCATGTGGAATCTCGTTTTGGTCCGTTAGCAGACAGTGTTAGTGTCGCTGCAAGATAGGTGCATGGTTTGCGTGGAACGTACCATGGGCTCATAAACATTTTGGACGCACCCGATGGTACTCCTAGGTGACGAGGCTCAAGTGGATCCTCGTTTCATTCCATTTGGAATTGTGCTAATTTTGACGCAAGATAGGTGCACGATTTGCGCCGAATGTACCATAGGCTTAGAAATCATTTTGGACGCACCCGATGAAACTCCTAGTTGACGTGGGTCATGTGGAAACTCGTTTCGGTACCTTTGGAGACAATATTAGTTTTGGTGCAAGATAGGTGCACAGTTTGCGCCAAATGTACCATAGGCTCAAAAAATGATTTGGACACACCCGATGGTAGTCCTAGGTGACGAGGCTCAAGTGGTAGCTTGGTTTAGGCCATTTATATACAGTGCTAATCTTGACACAAGATAGGTGCATGCTTTGCGCTGAACATACCACAGGCTCAGAAATCATTTTGGACGCACTCGATGTAAATCCTAGGCGACTTGGGTCATGTGGAATCTCGTTTCGGTCCGTTTGGAGACAGTGTTTGTGTCGGTGCAAGTTAGGTGCACGATTTGCGCCAAACGTACCATAGGCTCAGAAATCGTTTTGGACGCATCCAATGATTCTGCTCGGTGATGAGGCTCAAGTGGAAGCTCGATTCAGTCCGTTTGGAGATAGTGCTAACCTTGACTCAAGATAGGTGCACGGTTTACGCCATACATACTATAGGCTTAGAAATCATTTTTGACATGCCTGACGGGACTCCTTGGTGATGTGGGCCATGTGGAATATCATTTCGGTCCGTTTGGAGACAATGTTAGTCTCGGTGCAAGATAGGTGCATGGTTTGCGTGAAATGTACCATAGGTTCATAAATCATTTTGGACGCACCCGACGGTGATCATAGGTGACGAGGCTCAAGTGGATGCTCGTTTCATTCCGTTTGGAATAGTGCTAATCTTGACGCAAGATAGGTGCATGATTTGCGCCGAACGTACCACAGACTTAGAAATCATTTTGGACGCACCCGATGGAACTCCTAGTTGACGTTGGTCGTGTGAAATCTTTTTTGGTCCATTTGGAGACAGTGTTAGTTTCGGTGTAAGAGAGGTGCATAGTTTGCGCCAAACGTACCATAGGCTCAGAAATCATTTTGGGCACACCCGATGGTACTCCTAGGTGACGAGGCTCAAGTGGTAGCTTGATTTAGGTCGTTTGGTGATAGTGCTAATCTTGGTGCAAGATAGGTGCACACTTTGCGCTGAACGTACCGCAGGCTTAGAAATCACTTTGGATGCAACCGATGTAAATCCTATGCGACTTGGGTCATGTGGAATCTTGTTATGGTCTGACTGGATACAGTGTTAGTGTCGGTGCAAGATAGGTGTATGGTTTGCGCCAAATGTACCATAGGCTCAGAAATCATTTTGGATGCACCCAATGATACTCCATGGTGACGAGGCTCAAGTGGAAGCTCGATTCAGTCCGTTTGGATATAGTGCTAACCTTGACTCAAGATAGATGCACAATTTGCACCGAACGTACCATAGGTTCATAAATCATTTTGGACGCACCCAATAGAACTCCTAGGTGACATGTGTCATGTGGAATTTTGTTTTGGTCCATTTGAAAATAGTGTTAGTGTCGTGCAAAATAGGTGCATGGTTTGCGCCAAATGTACCATAGCCTCAGAAATCATTTTGGCCGCACTCGATGATACTCCTAGGTGACGAGGCTCAAGTGGATGCTCATTTCATTCTGTTTGGAGATAGTGGTAATCCTGATGCAAGATAGTTGTACGGTTTGCACCAAACGTACCATAGGCTTAGAAATCATTCTAGACGCACTAGATGGTACTCCTTGGTGACGAGGCTCATGTGGACGCTTGAGTCAGTCCATTTGGTGATACTACTAAACTTGACAAAAGATAGGAGCACGATTTGCGCCGAACGTACGATAGGCTTAGAAATCATTTTGGACGCAGCTGATGGAACTCTTAGGTGATGTGGGTCATGTGGAATCTCATTTTGGTTTGTTTGGAGACAGTGTTAGTGTCGGTGCAAGATAGGTGCACGTTTTGTGGCAAACGTACCATAGGCTTAGAAATCATATTGGACACACCCAGTGAAACTTCTAGGTGACGAGGCTCATGTGGAAGCTCGATTCAGTCCATTTGGAGATAGTGCAAACCTTGACGTAAGATGGATACACGGTTTGTGACGAATGTTCCGCAAGCTCAGAAATCATTTTGGACGCACCTGATGGAACTCCTAGGAGACGTGGGTCATGTGGAATCATGTTTCGGTTTGTTTGGAGACAATGTTAATATCGGTGCAAGATAGGTGCACGGGTTGCGCCAAACATACCATGGGTCCAGAAATTGTTTTGGATGCACCAAATGATACTCCTAGTTGACGAGTCTCAAGTGGAAGCTCAATTCAATCCATTTGAAGATAGCGCTAACCTTGACGCAAGATAGGTGCACGGTTTCTGCCGAACATACCATATGCTCATAAATCATTTTGGACGCACCCGATGGAACTCCTTGGTGATGTGGGCCATGTGGAATCTTGTTTCACACTGTTTGGAGACAGTGCTAGTGTCGGTGCAAGATAAGTGCATGGTTTGCACCAAACATACGATTGGCTCAAAAATCATTTTGGTCGCACCCGATGGTACTCCTAATTGATGAGGCTCAAGTGGATGCTCGTTTCATTCCATTTGGAGATAGTGCTAATCTTGACGCAAGATAGGTGCACGGTTTGTGCTAAATGTACCATAGGCTCTGAAATAATTTTGGAGGCACCCGATGGTACTCCTTGGTGACGAGGCTCAAGTGGAAGCTCGAGTCAGTCCGTTTGGGGACACTGCTAATCTTGATGCAAGATAGGTGCACGATTTGCGCCAAACGTAAGATAGGCTTAGGAATCATTTTCGATGCACCCGATGGAACTCCTAGGTGACGCGGGTCATGTGGAATCTCGTTTTGGTTCGTTTGGAGATAGTGTTAGTGACGGTGCAAGATAGGTGCACGGTTTGTGCCAAGCGTACCATAGGCCAGAAATTGTATTGGACGCAGCCAGTGACACTTCTAGGTGATGAGGCTCAAGTGGAAGCTCGATTCAGTCCGTTTGGAGATAGTGCTTGCCTTGACGCAAGATAGGTGCACGGTTTGGGCTGAATGTACTATACGCTTAGAAATCATTTTGGATGCACCCGATGGAACTCCTAGGAGACGTGGGTCATGTGGAATCTTGTTTCGATCTGTTTAGAGACAGTGTTAGTGTCGATGCAAGATAGGTGCACGGTTTGCACGAAACGTACCATAGGCTTAGAAAATGTTTTGGACAAACCCGATGGTAATCCCAGGGGATGAGGCTCAACTAGAAGCTCGATTCAGTCCGTTTGGAGATAGTGCTAACGTTGACTCAAGATAGGTGCACGGTTTGCGCCGAACGTTCCATAGGCTCAGAAATCATTTTGGACGTGCCCGATGGAACTTTGTGGTGATGTGGGCCATGTGGAATCTCGTCTCGGTCCGTTTGGAAACATTGTTAGTGTCGGTGCAAGATAGGTGCATGGTTTGCGTGAAATGTACCATAAGCTAAGAAATCATTTTGGACACACCCGTCGGTACTCCTAGGTGACGAGCCTCAAGTGGATGCTCGTTTCATTCCATTTGAAAAGTGCAAATCTTGACGCAAGATAGGTGTATGATTTGCGCCGAACGTACCACAGGCTCATAAATCATTTTGGACGCACCCGATGGAACTTCTATTTGATGTGGGTCATGTGGAATCTCATTTTGGTCCGTTTGGAGATAATGTTAGTTTCGGTGCAAGATAGGTGCATAGTTTGCGCCAAACGTACCATAGGCTTAGAAAATCGTTTTGGACACACCCGATGGTACTTCTAGGTGACAAAGCTCAAGTGGAAGCTCGATCCAGGACATTTAGAGATAGTGCTAATCTTGACATAAGATAGGTGCACGCTTTGCGCTGACGTACCACAAACTCAGAAATCATTTTAGACGCACCCGATGTAAATCCTAGGCGACTTGGGTCATGTGGAATCTCATTTTAGTCCATTTGGCGACAGTGTTAGTGTCGGCGCAAGATAGGTGCACAGTTTGTGCCAAACGTACCTTAGGCTCATAAATCGTTTCGGATGCACCCAATGATACTCCTTGTTGATGAGGCTCAAGTGAAAGCTCGATTTTCAGTCTGTTTGAAGATATTGCTAACCATGACTCAAGATAGGTGCACGGTTTGCGCCGAATGTACCATAGGCTTAGAAATCGTTTTGGACACACTTAGTGGAACTCCTAGGTGACTTAGGTCATGTGGAATTTTGTTTTGGTTCATTTGGAGACAATATTAGTGTCATGCAAGATAGGTGCATGGTTTGCGCCAAATGTACCATAGGCTTAGAAATCAATTTGGACGCACTCGATGGTACTCTTAGGTGATGAGGCCCAAGTGAATGGTCGTTTCGTTCTGTTTGGAGATAGTGCTAATCTTGACGCAAGATAGGTTTACGCTTTTTGGCGAACGTACCACAGGCTCATAAATTATTTTGGACGCACCCGATGTAACTCCTAGGCGACTTGGGTCATGTGGAATCTCATCTCGATACGTTTGGAGATAGTGTTAGTGTCGGTGCAAGATAGGTGCACGGTTTGTGCCAAATGTACCATAGGCTCAGAAATCGTTTTGGACACACCCAATGATACACCTGGTCATGAGGCTCAAGTGGGAGCCCGATTCAGTCCGTTTGGAATAGTGCTAATGTTGACGCAAGATGGGTGCACGATTTGCGCTGAGCGTACCACAGGCTTAGAAAATCATTTTTGACGCACCCGATGGAACTCCTAGTTGACGTTGGTCGTGTGGAATGTTTTTTTGGTCAGTTTGGAGACAATGTTAGTTTTGGTGCAAGAGAGGAGCACAGCTTGCGCCTAACGTACCATAGGCTCAGAAATCATTTTGGGCACACCCGATGGTACTCCTAGGTGACGAGGCTCAAGTGGTAACTTGATTTAGGTCGATTAGTGATAGTGCTAATCTTGACGCAAGTAGGTGCATGCTTTGCGCCGAATGTACCACAGGCTTAGAAATCATTTTGGATGCACCCGATGTAAATCCTATGCGACTTGGGTCATGTGGAATCTCGTTTTGGTCCGTCTAGATACAGTGTTAGTGTCGGTGCAAGATAGATGCATAATTTGCGCCAAACATACCATAGGCTCCAAAATCATGTTGGACGCACCCAATGATACTCCATGGTGACGAGGCTCAAGTGGGAGCTCGATTCAGTCCATTTGGAGATAGTGCTAACCTTGACTCAAGATAGATGCATAGTTTGTGCCGAACGTACCATAGGCTCAGAAATCATTTTGGACGCACCCAATGGAACACCTAGGTGACGTGGGTCATGTGGAATCTGATTTTGGTCTGTTTGGAGACAGTGTTAGTGTCGGTGCAAGATAGGTGCACGGTTTGCACTAAACGTACAATAGGTTCATAAATCATTTTGGATGCACCCATTGATACTTCTAGCTGACGAGGCTCAAGTGGAAGTTCCATTCAATCCGTTTGGAGATAGTGCTAATCTTGATGCAAGATAGGTGCACGGTTTGCGCCGAATGTACCATAGACTCAGAAATCATTTTGGACGCACCCGATGTAACTCCTAGGCAACTTGGGTCGTGCGGAATCTCGTATCGGTCTGTTTGGAGACAGTGTTAGTTTCGGTGCAAAATAGTTGCAGGGTTAGAATTCGTTTTGGATGCACCCGCTGGTACTCTTAGGTGACGAGGCTCAAGTGGAAGCTTAGCTCAGTCCGTTTGGAGATAGTGCTAACCTTGACGCAAGATGGGTGCACGATTTGCGACGAACGTACCACAGGCTTACAAATCATTTCGGCACACCCAATGGAACACCTAGATGATGTGAGTCTTGTGGAGTCTCGTTTTTGTCCATTTGGAGACAGTGTTAGTGTCGGTGCAAGATAGGTGCATGGTTTTCGCCAAACGTTCCATAGGCTCAGAAATCATTTTGGACGCACCTGATGTGACTCCTAGGAGACTGGTCATGTGGAATCTTGTATCGGTCTGTTTGGAGATAGTGTTAGTTTTGGTGCAAGATAGTTATAGGGTTACAAATCGTTTTGGACGCACCCGCTGGTACTCCTAGGTGATGAGGCTCAAGTGGAAGCTTAGCTCAGTCTGTTTGGAGATAGTGCTAACCTTGATGCAAGATGGGTGCACGATATGCGCTAAACGTACCACAGGCTTAGAAATCATTTCGGGCGCACCCGATAGAACACCTAGATGACGTGGGTCTTGTGGAGTCTCGTTTTGGTCCGTTTGGAGACGGTTTTAGTGTATGTGCAAGATATGTGCACGGTTTGTACCAAATGTACCATAGGCTCATAAATCATTTTGGACGCTCCCAATGGTACTACATGGTGACGAGGCTCAAGTGGATGCTCGATTTAGTCCGTTTGGAGATAGTGCTAACCTTGACTCAAAATAGGTGCACGGTTTGCGCCGAACATACCGAATGGAACTCCTAGGTGACGTGGGCCATGTGGAATTTTGTTTTGGTCCGCTTGGAGACAGTGTTAGTGTTGTGCAAGATAGGTGCATTGTTTGCGTCAAATGTACCATAGGCTCATAAAATCATTTTTGACGCACTCGATCGTACTCTTAGGTGACGAGGCCCAAGTGGATGCTTTGTTTTATGTCATTTGGAGATAGTGCTAATCTTGATGCAAGATAGGTGCTTGCTTTGTGGCGAACGTACCACCGGCTCAGAAAATCGTTTTGGACGCACCCGATGTAACTCCTAGGCGACTTGGGTCATTTGGAGACAGTGTTAGCGTCGGTGCAAGAAAGGTGCACGGTTTGTGCTAAACGTACCATAGGCTCAGAAATCATTTTGGACACACCCAATGATACTCCTGCTGATGAGGCTCAAGTGGGAGCCTAATTCAGTCTGTTTTGAGATATTGTTAACCTTGACGCAAGATTGGTGCACGATTTGCACCGAATGTACCATAGGCTCAGAAATCATTTTGTATGCACCTAATGGAACTCCTAGGTAACGTGGGTCCTATGGAATTTTGTTTTGGTCCATTTGGAGATAATGTTAGTGTCGGTACGAGATAGTTGCATCGTTTGCGCCAAACGTACCATAGGCTCAGAAATTATTTTGGACGGGCCCAATGTTACTCCTAGGTGACGAGGCTCAAGTGGATGCTCGTTTCATACCGTTTGGAGATAGTGCTAATCTTGACACAAGATAGTTGCACGGTGTGCGCCAAACGTACCATAGGCATAGAAATCGTTTTGGATGCACCCGCATGTACTCCTTGGTGACGAGGCTCAAGTGAAAGGTCAGTTCGTTCAGAGATAGTTCTAATCTTGATGCAAGAGCACGATTTTCGTTGAATGTACCACAGGCTTAGAAATCATTTTGGACACTCTTGATGGAACACCTAGGTGACGTGGGTCATGTGAATCTCGTTTTGGTCCGTTTGGAGACAGTGTTAGTGTTGGTGCAAGATAGGTGCACGGTTTGCACCAAATGTACAATAGCTTCAGAAATCATTTTGGATGCACTCAGTGATACTTCTAGCTTATGAGGCTCAAGTGGAAGTTTGATTCAGTCTATTTGGAGATGGTGCTAATCTTGATGCAAGATAGGTGCACGCTTTGCGCCGAACGTACCATAGGCTCAAAAATCATTTTGGATGCATCCGATGCAACTCCTAGGCAACTTGGGTCATGTGGAATCTCGTATTGGTTTGTTTCTAGACAGTGTTAGTTTCAGTGGAAGATAGTTGCAGGGTTAGAAATCATTTTGGATGAACCCCTGGTATTCCTAGGTGACGAGGGTCAAGTCAAAGCTTAGCTCAATCCGTTTGGAGATAGTGCTAACCTTGACGCAAGATAGGTGCACGATTTGCCCCGAATGTACCACAGACTTAGAAATCATTTTAGACGCACCCGATGGAACACTTAGATGACATGGGTCTTGTGCAGTCTCATTTTGGTCCGTTTGGAGACAGTGTTAGTGTCGGTGCAAGATAGGTGCACGGTTTATGCCAAACGTACCATAGGCTCATAAATCGTTTTGGATGGATCCAATGGTGCTCATCTTGACACAAGATAGGTACACGCTTTGGGAGAACGTACCATAGGCTCAAAAATCTATTTGGACACACCCGATGTAAGTCCTAGGCGACTTGGGTCATGTGGAATCTTGTTTTGATCTGTTCGGAGACTGTTAGTGTCGGTGCAAGATAGGTGCACGATTCGTGCCAAACGTACCATAGGCTCAGAAATCATTTTGGATGCACCCAATGATACTTTATGGTGATGAGGCTCAAGTGGAAGCTTGATTCAGTTAGTTTGGAGATAGTGCTAACCTTGACGCAAGATAGGTGCTTGGTTTGTGCCGAACGTACCATAGGCTCATAAATCATTTTGGATGCATCCAATGGAACTCCAAGGTGACATGGGTCATTTGGAATTTTGTTTCGGTCCATTTGGAGACAGTGTTAGTGTCAGTGCAAGATAGGTGCATGGTTTGTGCCAAATGTACGATAGGCTCAGAAATTCTTTTGGACAAACCCGATTGTACTCCTAGGGGATGAGTCTCAAGTGGAAGCATGATTCAGTCTGTTTGGAGATAGTGGTAATCTTGACGCAATATAGGTTCACGGTTTGTGCCAAACGTATCATAGGCTTAGAATTCATTTTGGATGCACCCAATGGAACTCCTTGGTGACATCGGTCATGTGGAATATAGTTTCAGTCCATTTGGATATAGTGTTAGTGTCAGTGCAAGATATGTGCATGGTTTGCGCCAAAGGTACCATAGGCTCAGTAATCATTATAGACGCACCCGATGGTACTCCTAGGTGACGAAGCTCAAGTTGATGCTCGTTTCATACCGTTTGGAGATAGTGGTAATCTTGACACAAGATAGTTGCACGGTGTGCGCCAAACGTACCATAGGCATAGAAATCATTTTGGATGCACCCGCATGTACTCCTTGGTGACAAGGCTCAAGTGAAAGGTCAGTTCATTCAGAGATAGTTCTAATCTTGATGCAAGAGCACGATTTTCGTCGAATGTACCACAGGCTTAGAAATCATTTTGGACGCTCTTGATGGAACACCTAGGTGACGTGTGTCATGTGAATCTCGTTTTGGTCCATTCGAGACAGTGTTAGTGTTGGTGCAAGATAGGTGCACGGTTTGCGCCAAATGTACAATAGGTTTAGAAATCATTTTGGATGCACTCAGTGATACTTCTAGCTTATGAGGCTCAAGTGGAAGTACGATTCGGTCTATTTGGAGATAGTGCTAATCTTGATGCAAGCTAGGTGCATGCTTTGCGCCGAACGTACCATAGGCTCAAAAATCATTTTGGATGCATCCGATGCAAGTCCTAGGCAACTTGGGTCATGTGGAATCTCGTATCGGTCTGTTTGGAGACAGTGTTAGTTTCGGTGGAAGATAGTTGCAGGGTTAGAAATCATTTTGGATGAACCCCTGGTATTCCTAGGTGACGAGGATCAAGTCGAAGCTTAGCTCCATCCGTTTGGAGATAGTGCTAATCTTAACGCAAGATAGGTGCACGATTTGCGCCGAATGTACCATAGGCTTAGAAATCATTTCAGACACACCCGATGGAACACCTAGATGACATGGGTCTTGTGCAGTCTCATTTTGGTCCGTTTAGAGACAGTGTTAGTGTCGATGCAAGATAGGTGCACGGTTTGTGCCAAATGTACCATAGGCTCATAAATCGTTTTGAACGGATCCAATGGTGCTAATCTTGACACAATATAGGTGCACGCTTTGGGAGAACGTACCATAGGGTCAAAAATCATTTTGGACACACCCGATGTAACTCCTAGGCGACTTGGGTCATGTGGAATCTTGTTTCGGTCCGTTCAGAGACAGTGTTAGTGTCGGTGCAAGATAGGTGCATGATTTGTGCCAAACGTACCATAGGCTTAGAAATCATTTTGGACGCACCCAATGATACTTTATGGTGATGAGGCTCAAGTGGAAGCTTGATTCAGTCAGTTTGGAGATAGTGCTAACCTTGACGCAAGATAGTTGCATGGTTTGTGCCGAACGTGCCATAGGCTTAGAAATCATTTTGGATGCACCCAATGGAACTCCAAAGTGACATGGGTTATGTGGAAATTTGTTTCGGTCCGTTTGGAGACTGTGTTAGTGTCAGTGCAAGATAGGTGCATGGTTTGTGCCAAACGTACGATAGGCTCAGTAATCATTTTAGACGCATCTAATGGTACTCCTAGGTGACGAAGCTCAAGTTGATGCTCGTTTCATTCCATTTAGAGATAGTGCTAATCTTGATGCAAGATAGGTGCACGATTTGCGCCGAACATACCACATGCTCAGAAATCATTTTGGAGGCACCCGATGGAACTCCTAGCTGACGTGGGCCAGGTGGAATTCTGTTTTGGTCCGGTTGGAGACCATGTTAGTGTCAGTGCAAGATAGGTGCATGCTTTGCGCCAAACATACCATAGGCTCAGAAATCATTTTAAACGCACGCGATGGTACACCTAGGTGACGATGCTCAAAGGGATGCTCGTTTCATTCCATTTAGAGATACTGCTAATCTTGACGCAAGATAGGTGCATGATTTGCGCCGAACATACCACATTCTCAGAAATCATTTTGGAGGCACCCGATGGATCTCCTAGTTGACGTGGGTCGTGTGGAATCTTGTTTTGGTCCGTTTAGAGACCGTGTTAGTGTCAGTGCAAGATAGGTGCATGGTTTGCGCCAAACGTACCATGGGCTCAAAAATCATTTTGGATGCACCCAGTGATACTTCTAGGTGACAAGGCTCAAGTGGAAGCTCGATTCAGTCTGTTTGGAGATAGTTTTAATCATGACGCAAGATAGGTGCATGCTTTGCGCCGAACGTACCATAGGCTCATAAATCATTTTAGACGCACCCGATGGTACTCCTAGGTGACGAAGCTCAAGTGGATGCTCGTTTCATTGCATTTAGAGATAGTGCTAATCTTGACGCAAGATAGGTGCACGATTTGCGCTGAACATACCACAGGCTCAGAAATCATTTTGGAGGCTCCCGATAGAACTCCTAGCTGACGTGGGTCATGTGGAATCTCGTTTCGGGTCGTTTGGAGACAGTGTTAGTTTCAGTGCAAGATTGGTGCACGGTTTGTGCCAAACATACCATAGGCTTAGAAATCATTTTAGATGCTCCCAAACTCCTAGGTGACGAGGTTAGAGTGGAAGCTCGATTTATTCCGTTTATAGGTAGTGCTAATCTTAACATAAGATAGGTGCAGGGTTTGCGCCGAACGTACCATAGGCTCAGAAATCATTTTGGATGCCACCAATGGAACTCCTAGGTGACATGGGTCATGTGGAATTTCATTTCGGTCCGTTTGGATACAGTGTCAGTGTTAGTGCAAGATAGGTGCATTGTTTGCACCAAACGTACCATAGGCTTAGAAATCATTTTAGACAGACCCAATAGTACTCCTAGGTGATGAGGCTCAAGTGGTTGTCCATTTCATTCCGTTTGGAGATAGTGCTAACCTTTGAAAGTCCTATGTTTGGTGTTGGTAATTAGTGACAATGCCTAAGTACTAATCCTATGCCTAAGTTGTATGTAGCATATGAGGATTAGTACAATCCAAGTTTGGTGGCAAGATGGACATGGTGATCATGGTGGCCACACTTGGATTTGTACGCAACCCTTCATGACCAAGGCAAAGGTATATGCTTAAGGGTTGTGTTTTAGTAACCAAGATACCTAGTGTGTGTGGTTACATTATAGGATAGATAGCCGTACTATAAAGAGGGGAATGACGCGGCTATTGAACTCCTAAGTGCCTCTAGGTGTGCATTTCATAATCATATGCATTTGGATAGAACTAATAACGCCTCGAAAAATGATTGTGAAAATGCTAACACACTCACACATGACGAAGATCACTTGGTGGTGTTAGCACGTTTGCGAAGGCGGTGGAGTTTGAGCGGTAGAGAGGGTTTGGGGTCCTCTCTCCCTCCCGCCGAGCTTGCGAGGCGGGATTCAGGCGTTTTAGAGGAGTTGAAACGACTATTTTCCACTACGCTGGAAGTCGGAAAAGAAACGGAGGCGAACGGAGGTCACAGAGATGACCGGACGCTGAACCGGACGTGGTCTTTGCATGACCGGACGCGTTCGGTCAGTGTTCAGTGTCTGCGCGAGTTTCAGGTTGATGATCGGACGCGCAGCGCATCTGGTCACTGACGATCGGACGCGTCCAGTCGTTCAGGGAGCTTACTGGACTCTAACCAGGCGCTGGCACTATGGCGTCCAGTCATTTCTCCAGCGCGTCCGGTCATTGTGTTGTTGTACGCTGCTCAGGCTGACCAGCACGTCCGGTTAGTCATGGGACCAGCGCGTCCGATCATTCACAACGCGTCTGGTCAGCGCGTCAAGCGTGTCCGGTCATTGCTTCGTAGTTAGCCGTTGTGCGACCGGCGCGTCCGGTCAGTTGGACCAGCGCGTCCGGTCAGTGCTTCGCGAGTTAGCCGTTGGGCGACCGGCGCGTCCGGTCGTTTGGACCAGCGCGTCCCGTCAGCGCGATTTCAGCTGTTTAAGTTTCTAACGGCTCTATTCGAAGGGGTACGTCTATATATACTCGTTAGCCGGCTCAAGGCTCTCTCTCACGAACATTTGACATACTTGTGAGCACTTTGAACTAAGCAACTCCCCTCCCACTCATCTCTCTTGCTTCTTTGCATATTCGAAGTGAGATTGAGTGATCCAAGTGTATTTGCATTGTGAGATAGCATCTAGTTGGCACTTGGTGGTTGATTTGCTGCGGGATTCTTGTTTCTCTTGGTGGTTGCCGCCACCTAGACGGCTTGGAGCAGCTTGGAGGCGTTGGCAAGAGTTGGTGATTGTTCTTGGCCACCTCTGGTGATTGTGAGGGGTTTGTGCCTATCTCGGCGAAGCGCCAAAGGCAACGTTAGTGAATTGCTTGTGTCATTTGCAACCTTTTGCCATTTAGTAGGTTCTTGTGGTGCCTTTTGAGAGGCTCGGTGTGAGACCGATTAGCCACTGAACCACATGGTGAAGAGGGATACAACGGGGACTAGCGTGCCAGCAAGCATGTGAACCTCAGGATAAATCTTCGTGTCATCACTTTCATATTGTGATTGATCCCGGTGTTCGGTTATCTTGGTATTCATTGTTGATCATATTGGTTGGCTCATTACTTCGCCCCTCGGTGAAACTCTCGCAACTCAACTCCGCATTACTTTCTTAGTTATCTTTGCTAGCTAGTTTGCTTTGCTTTAGTAGCTTCTTTTGTGTAGCTTGCTAGTTGTAGTTGTAGTTACCTTCTCGGTTTGACTTGTGCGGTTGAGTGCTAATACTAGAATTGTGAATTGGATAGGTGGCTTGCAAACACCCCATAGGCTAAGCAAAACTCGCATCTCGCTATTTGTTATATTGATAAACTTGTTTAGTTTGTCTTTGTAGAAAATTTTAAAAGGCTATTCACCCCCTCTAGCCATCAAGACCTTTCAAGTGGTATCAGAGCCGTGGTCACCGTTTTCAAGGCTTAACAACCTCGGTGTAAGATGGCTCAAGTTGAGTTCAACCATGTCGGGGGCTAGCCTCCATTCTTTGATGGTGTCACATCTTTTGATCATTGGAAAAGAAAGATGAAGCAATATTTTGGCTCTATTCATGAGAACGTTTGGAAGGTAACACACCATGATTATGCTATCATTGATCCCGACAACCTCACCAACAATGATCGCATCAATAACCAATGCAACACTATGGCTCTCAATACTCTCTACAATGGGATTGATGCAAAGGTCTTTGAGCAAATCAAGGATCTTGAGATGGCAAGTGAAGTGTGGATAAGATTAGAGGAAACATATGAGGGCACTTCAACGGTAAAGAGTGCCAAGCTCTATATGCTCAAGGATAAGTTTGCAAGCTTCAAGATGAAGGATGATGAGTCCATACCGGAGATGTTCTATAGGCTACAAGTTATTGTCAATGATCTCAAGAGCCTAGGAGAAGATGTCAAGGATAAGGACTTCTCACATAAGTTCTTGATGAACTTACCTAAGAAGTTTGCTATCTTGAGGAAGATGATCCAAAGAGAGGGTTTGGACAAGATGACTCCAAACCAAGTGCTTGGAGATGTCATGACCGATGCTCAATATGATGATGATGAAGATGAAGATGAGAAGAAGAAGGAGATCAAGGTCAAGCAAGAGAAGCCCATTGCATTCAAGGCTTCATCCTCTAAGGGCAAGAGCAAGGTGGAGAGCGATGATGATGATCCATTCGATGATGAGACCATGGCCCTCCTAGTGCATAAGATGGGGAGGTTCATGAAGAAGGATATGGTGCAAGAAAAAGAAGGGACTTTACGAAGGCAAAGGAGGTGCTTTGCTACAATTGCAATAGCCCTGATCATATAGTGGCAAAGTGCCCCTATGAAGACAAAAGATATCATGATGGGGAGTTGAAGTTGAAGAAGAACAAGAAGGAGAACAAAGAGAAGAAGAGCTTCACTATCAACAAGAAGAAGAAGGGTGGTGGCTATGTGGTCACTTGGGATAGTGATAACTCCGATAGTGATAATGATAGCTCTAGTGATGATGAGAGGACCACTCGGCGAGCCATTGCAAGCATCGCCCTCTCCAACAAGCCATCCATCTTCGACACTACATCGACATGCCTTATGGCCAAGCCTACCAAGGTAAAACATGATGATAGTGATGATGATTCTTGTGCTAGTGATGATTGTAGGAGTGATGATGAGGAGGATGAGGACTACTCCAAGGATGATCTATTAGGCATAATAGATCAAATGAGCAAGGGCTACAAGAGGACAACCAAGAAGTGCAAGATCTTGGAGCAAGAGCTCATTGCCAAGAGCAATAAAAATGATGCCTTGATGGAGGAGCTTGTTGCTCTCAAAAAGAGTAAGGAGTGCAAAGGAATTGAACAAGAGCTTAAAGCTCTTAGGAAATCCTTTGATGAGCTAGAGGCCTCTCGTGAGTGTCTAAAGGAAGACCACGAGGATCTTGAAGTTGCTCACACTAGGCTTAAGGAAGCCCACTCCACTCTACTTGAGCTCATCAAGAAAAAGGACCTTAAATTGGAGAAGTTCATGAAGGAAGCTAAGGAGGAGCAAGTGATTGTCACTTGTGACATTGGACTAACATGTGATATTATTGATAATTCTTTATTTGTTGGTCCTACTAATGCCTCATGTAGCTCATCATCATCCGCCACAACCAACTCTATCTCTACTACTAGTGATTCATCACTTGAGGTTGAGAATGAGACTCTCAAGAGAGAGGTCGATGATCTCACCCATGCATTAGGCAATGCCTATGGTGGGGATGCTCGCTTGCTAAAATGCTTGGGTAGCCAAAGGTTCTCTCTTAACAAAGAGGGTTTGGGCTATACTCCCAAGAAGGACAAGGCGGCCTTTGCTACTCCAAAGTCTCACTTTGTGAAGGGCAATGGTCGTTATTGCAATAGATGCAAGCAAGTTGGGCATCTAGAGATTAATTGCAACAAAATGAATAAGAACAAGAAAAATGCTAATGTACCTTACATTCCTTTTGATTCTTGTTATGTGCTTACCAAGGGTGAGAAAGGTGTGCATGCTAGGTTTGTTGGTACACCAATTGTGGGTCCAAAGAAGAAGGCCATTTGGGTACCAAAGAGCTTAGTTACTAACCTCCAAGGACCCAAGCAAGTATGGGTACCTAAAAGACATTAAATTGTTTTGTAGGTAAATTACAAGGCCGGAGGAAGGCATTGGGTGCTTGATAGTGGGTGCTCTCAACATATGACCGGTGATTCAATAATGTTCAACTCTCTCAAATTAAATGATAGTGGCATTGATAGTATCACATTTGGTGACAATAGCAAGGGTGATGTAAAGGCTCTTGGAAGGATTGCAATCTCTAATGATCATAGCATTTCCAATGTGCTCTTAGTTGAAAAGTTGAACTTTAATCTTCTCTCGGTTGCTCAATTATGTGATCTCGGTTTCAAGTGCATATTTGGTGTTGATGATGTGGAGATAATTAGTGTTGATGGCTCTAACTTGATCTTCAAAGGCTTTAGATATGAGAATCTATACTTGGTTGATTTCAATGCGAGTGACACTCAACTTTCAACATGCTTGCTCACCAAATCAAGTATGGGTTGGTTATGGCATAGAAGACTTGGTCATGTTGGCATGAAGCAATTGAACAAGTTAGTGAAGCATGACTTAGTTAGAGGCTTGAAGGATGTCACATTTGAGAAAGATAAGCTATGTAGTGCATGTCAAGCCGGAAAGCAAGTGGGCAACACTCATCCATTGAAGAGCATTATGAGTACTTCCAAGGCATTTGAGTTGTTGCACATGGATCTATTTGGGCCAACTACATATACAAGCATTGGTGGCAACAAGTATGACTTTGTGATTGTGGATTATTTCACTAGATACACATGGGTATTCTTTCTTGTGGACAAGAGTGATGTATTTGACATATTCAAGAAGTTCATCAAGAGAGTGCAAAATGAGTTTGAGACCACAATCAAGAAAGTAAGAAGTGACAATGGAAGTGAGTTTAGAAACACAAGAGTTGATGAGCTATGTGATGAGCTTGGAATCAAACATCAATTCTCGGCCAAGTATACACCTCAATCAAATGGCCTAGTTGAGAGGAAGAATCAAACCTTAATTGACATGGCAAGATCAATGTTGAATGAGTATAATGTGAGTCATTCATTTTGGGCCGAAGCAATCAACATGGCTTGCTTCTATAGCAACCGCCTCTATTGTCACAAGTTCCTAGAGAAGACACCATATGAGATCTTAAATGGAAGAAAGCCTAACATTGCATACTTTCGAGTATTTGGTTGCAAATGCTACATCTTGAAGAAGGGCACTAGATTGAGCAAGTTTGAGAAGAAATGTGATGAATGATTCTTACTTGGTTACTCAACCACTAGCAATAGAGTTTGGAATTTGGCTAGTGGTCAACTTGAAGAAGTGCATGATGTTCAGTTTGATGAAACCAATGACTCTCAAGATGAAGAAGATAACTTGGATGATGTGAGAAGAACTCAATTGACCAATGCTATGAAAGAAATGGACATTGGTGATATTAGGCCAAAGCAAGTGATTGATGTGGATGACAACAAAGATCAAATGCTCCAAAGTCCAATTACACAAGCTAGTGGTTCTCTAATGCAAAATCAAGCTAGTACATCATCTCAAGTGCAACAAGATCAACAAGTGGCTAGTTCATCATCTCCAACTCATGATCAACATAAACATCCAAGCAATCAAGTCCAAGTGCTTCAACCAACTAACATTGCAAGAGACCATCCATTGGATTCCATCATTGGTGACATACAAAGGGGAGTTCAAACTAGATCAAGATTGGCATCATTTTATGCTCACTCTTCTTTTATGTCAATGGAAGAACCCAAGGACATTGATAAAGCATTGAGAGATCTGGATTGGGTAAATGCAATGCATGAAGAGCTCAATAACTTCAAGAGAAATGAAGTATGGGAATTAGTTGAGAGGCCTAAGGGTCACAATGTCATTGGAACAAGATGGGTCTTTCGCAACAAACAAGATCAAGATGGGATAGTAGTAAGGAACAAAGCAAGACTAGTAGCTCAAGGTTACACACAAATAGAGGGTTTTAACTTTGGTGAAACTTATGCCCCGGTTACAAGATTGGAAGCAATTAGAATTCTACTTGCCTATGCTTGTGCTCACAATATCAAGCTATATCAAATGGATGTGAAGAGTGCATTTCTCAATGGGTACATCCAAGAGGTGTATGTGGAGCAACCTCCCGGTTTTAAAGATGTTAAGAAACCCAATCATGTCTACAAATTGAGAAAAGCTTTGTATGGATTGAAGCAAGCACCTAGAGCATGGTATGAAAGATTGAGAGACTTTTTGCTATCCAAAGGATTTGTCATGGGCAAAGTTGATACAACACTATTCACCAAGAAGATTGGGAAAGACTTGTTTGTGTTGCAAATATATGTTGATGATATCATATTCGGTTCAACCAATCAAGATTATTGTAATGAGTTTGGGGAAATGATGGCAAAGGAATTTGAAATGTCAATGATTGGTGAACTTAGTTTCTTCCTTGGACTTCAAATCAAACAAATGAAAGAAGGTACATTTGTAAGCCAAACCAAGTACATAAAGGACATGCTAAAGAAGTTTGGTATGGAAGATGCAAAAGGAATCACTACTCCAATGAGCACTAGTGGAAGCTTGGATAGTGACAAGAATGGCAACATGGTGGATCAAAAGCTATATAGATCAATGATTGGTAGCCTACTCTATGTGACGGCATCAAGGCCCGATGTGATGTTTAGTGTATGCATGTGTGCAAGATTTCAAACCTCACCAAGAGAAAGTCATTTGAAGGCAACAAAGAGAATATTGAGGTACTTAAAGCATACACAAGATGTTGGATTATGGTATCCCAAAGGTGCAAGCTTTGAGCTAGTTGGATATTCGGATTCCGACTATGCCGGTGACAAAGTGGAGAGAAAGAGCACTTCCGGGACTTGTCAATTGTTGCGAAGATCACTTGTCTCATGGTCATCCAAGAAGCAAAATAGTATTGCACTATCTACCGCCGAAGCCGAATACATCGCCGTGGGTAGTTGTTGTGCACAAATCTTGTGGATGAAGGCAACATTGAAGGATTTTGGAATCAATTTCAAGAATGTGCCATTGTTATGTGACAATGAAAGTGTTGTGAAGTTAACCAACAATCCGGTTCAACATCAAAGAACAAAGCATATTGATGTTCGCCATCACTTTATTAGAGATCATCAACAAAAGGGTGACATTGCTATTGAGAGTGTGGGCACCAAAGATCAATTAGCCGATCTATTCACTAAGCCACTTGATGAGAAGAGATTTCACAAACTAAAGAATGAGTTGAACATACTTGACTTCTCCAACATGAGTTGATGCACCCCATATATGACATGCCTCTCATTCGAGCCCCAAGGTACAATTGGTTGACATGTCATACATTCTATGCTAAGGATTTGTTTAGTGCATCTAGTCATAATTTACATGTTCTAGGCTCATTCATGAAAATCAAATGAATTTGAAGTTTATATGGTGCCACTATTGTTTCCATGACTTGTATGATCTAGTGGTAGCATATAACTTGTTTAAGTAGCTTGTGATCCTAAGTGTTTAATCAAGAAAACTTGTCTAAATATTTGCTTCAACATGGTGCATGATAACCCTTCTAGTGAGGTGTGAAGAAGCTTGCTCTTGGATCAAACCGAAGCATTTTATTTATGCAAGCAATCTAGGTTGAATCACAAACTTGATCCTCACACCATATTTCAACATGATAATCTATCTAGAATTGGTCCTTTGTGGTCATTGGTGCCAAAGGGGGAGAAATTGTTGTTCACAAAGATAGAACTCAAAGGAGGAGAAGTACAAAGGGGGAGAAAAATATTGTTCACAAAGATAAATTCTAAAGGGTGAGAAAATCCTAAAGGGGGAGAATTGATAAAAGAAGGGGATCAACTAAATTTTTGAGCACACAAGTAGGGGGAGCAAGCTCTTAAACATGAATGTTGCATTTCCTTGTGCACTTCATATGTATGATGCATAGTTATGCATTCCTTTTTCTTCGATACATTGCTTGTGTGGTGACTTGCTAGTATATTTTGAATGGTGTATTAAGGTACTAGCATGAATAGGAAGTAGTTAGATTTTTCTTGCTTTATGTTTTTCAAAGTGGTACTAGAGCCTTGCTTATAATGTTGATCTCATGAGGTTTCTAGTTATGTTTGTGTTTTTTCCAAGTGGAATCTAACTACACAAGGTGCTAAGATGGTGTTTATCGCTACTCCGATGGTATCACGCTTCAAAGGTCTATAATCTAAAACACTTAGCACCTATTGGTAGTCAATGCTCCTAATCTTTCCTATCTAACATGTATGCTTCCAAAATCCAAACATATAGCATACATGTAGGGGGAGCCATTGCTATCAATTTGAATTCATGATCACATGTCCATAATTCTTACACATGGTAATATACTTGGACAATGTGACATGGGTTCAATCAAAATTTTATCATAATATCTTTGTGAAAGGTTTGTCACCAATTACCAACAAGGGGGAGATTGAAAGTCCTATGTTTGGTGTTGGTAATTAGTGACAATGCCTAAGTACTAATCCTATGCCTAAGTTGTATGTAGCATATGAGGATTAGTACATTTCAAGTTTGGTGGCAAGATGGACATGGTGATCATGATGGCCACTCTTGGATTTGTACGCAACCCTACGTGACCAAGGCAAAGGTATATGCTTAAGGGTTGTGTTTTAGTAACCAAGACACCTAGTGGGTGTGGTTACATTATAGGATAGATAGCCGTACTATAAAGAGGGGAATGACGTGGCTATTGAACTCCTAAGTGCCTCTAGGTGTGTATTTCATAATCATATGCATTTGGATAGAACTAATAACACCTCGAAAAATGATTGTGAAAATGCTAACACACTCACACATGACGAAGATCACTTGGTGGTGTTAGCACATTTACGAAGGCGGTGGAGTTTGAGCGGTAGAGAGGGTTTGGGGTCCTCTCTCCCTCCCACCGAGCTTGCGAGGCGGGATTCAGGCGTTTTCGAGGAGTTGAAACGACTATTTTCCACTACGCCAGAAGTCGGAAAAGAAACAGAGGCGAACGGAGGTCACAGAGGTGACCGGACGCTGAACCGGACGTGGTCTTTGCATGACTGGACGCGTCCGGTTAGTGTTCAGTGTCTGCGTGAGTTTCAGGTTGATGATCGGACGCACAGCGCGTCTGGTCACTAACGATCGGACGCGTCCGGTCATTCAGGGAGCTTACTGGACTCTAACCAGACGCTGGCACTGTGGCGTCCGGTCATTTCTCCAACGCGTCTGGTCATTGTGTTGTTGTGTGCTGCTCAGGTTGACCAGCGTGTCCGGTCAGTCACGGGACCAGCGCGTCCGGTCATTCACAGCGCGTCCGGTCAGCGCGTCAAACGCGTCCAGTCATTGCTTCGCAGTTAGCCGTTGTGCGACCAGCGTGTCCGGTCAGTTGGACCAGCGCGTCCGGTCAGTGCTTCGCGAGTTAGCCGTTGGGTGACCGGCGCGTCCAGTCGTTTGGACCAGCGCGTCCGGTCAGCGCGATTTCAGCGGTTTAAGTTTCTAACGGCTCTATTCGAAGGGGTACGTCTATATATACTCGTTGGCTGGCTCAAGGCTCTCTCTCTCTCGAACATTTGACATACTTGTGAGCACTTTGAGCTAAGCAACTCCCCTCCCACTCATCTCTCTTGCTTCTTTGCATATTCGAAGTGAGATTGAGTGATCCAAGTGCATTTGCATTGTGAGATAGCATCTAGTTGGCACTTGGTGGTTGATTTGCTGCGGGATTCTTATTTCTCTTGGTGGTTGCCGCCACCTAGATGGCTTGGAGCAGCTTGGAGGCGTTGGCAAGAGTTGGTGATTGTTCTTGGCCACCTCCGGTGATTGTGAGGGGTTTGTGCCTACCTCGGCGAAGCGCCAAAGGCAACGTTAGTGAATTGCTTGTGTCGTTTGCAACCTTTTGCCATTTGGTAGGTTCTTGTGGTGCCTTTTGAGAGGCTCGGTGTGATACCAATTAGCCACCGAACCACGTGGTGAAGAGGGACACAACAGGGACTAGCGTGCCGGCAAGCACGTGAACCTCGGGATAAATCTTCGTGTCATCACTTTCATATTGTGATTGATCCCGGTGTTCGGTTATCTTGGTATTCATTGTTGATCATATTGGTTGGCTCATTACTTCGCCCCTCGGTGAAACTCTCACAACTCAACTCTGCATTACTTTCTTAGTTATCTTTGCTAGCTAGTTTGCTTTGCTTTAGTAGCTTCTTTTGTGTAGCTTGCTAGTTGTAGTTACCTTCTCGGTTTGACTTGTGCGGTTGAGTGCTAATACTAGAATTGTGAATTGGATAGGTGGCTTGCAAACACCCCATAGGCTAAGCAAAACTCGCATCTCGCTATTTGTTATATTGATAAACTTGTTTAGTTTGTCTTTGTAGAAAATTTTAAAAGGCTATTCACCCCCCTCTAGCCATCAAGACCTTTCAACCTTGACGCATGATAGTTGCACGGTTTGCGCCAAATGTACAATAGTCTCATAATCCTTTTTCGATGCCCACGATGGTAGTCCTAGGTGATGAGGCTCAAGTGAAAGCTCAATTCAGTCCGTTTGGAAAAAGTGCTAATCTTGACGCAAGATTGGTGCACCATTGCGGTGAACGTACCACAGGCTTAGAAATCATTTCGGATGCACCTGATGGAACACCTAGGTCCGTTTGGAGATAGTGTTAGTGTCGATGCAAGATAGTTGCATGGTTTGTGCCAAACATACCATAGGTTCAGAAATCGTTTTGGCCGCACCCAGTGATACTTCTAGGTGGAAGCTCGATTCAGTCCCTTTGAAGAGAGTGCAAATCTTAACGTAAGATAGGTGCATGATTTGCGCCGAACATACCATAGGCTCAGAAATCGTTATGGAAGCACCCGATGATAGTCCAAGGCGACTTGGTCATGTGGAATCTCGTTTCGGGCCATTTGGAGATAGTGCTAGTTTCGGTGCAAGATTGGTGCACAGTTTGCGCGAAACATACCATAGGCTCAGAAATCATTTTTGACACATCCAATGATACTCCTAGGTGGCGAGACTCAAGCAGAAGCTCAATTCATTCCATTTAGGGATAGTGCTAATCTTAACACAAGATAGGTGCACGGTTTGCACCGAACGTACCATATGCTCAGAAATCATTTTAGACGCCACCAGTAGAACTCCTAGGTGACGTGGGTCATATGGAATTTCATTTTGGTCCGTTTGGAGACAGTGTTAGTGTCAGTGCAATATAGGTGCATAGTTTAGGCCAAACGTACCATAGGCTCATAAATCATTTTGGACGGACCCAATGGTACTCCTATGTGATGAGGCTCAAGTGGATGCTCATTTCATTTCGTTTGGAGATAGTGCTAATCTTGACGCAAAATAGGTGCACGCTTTGCGCCGAGCATACCATAGGCATAGAAATCGTTTTGGACGCATCCGATGTAGCTCCTAGGCGACTTGGGTCATGTGGAATTTCATTTCGGTCTGTTTGCAGACAGTGTTAGTGTCGGTACAATATAGGTGCACGGTTTGTGCCAAACATAGCATAGGCTCAAAAATCGTTTTGGACACACCCAATGATACTCCATGGTGTTGAGGCTCAAGTGGAAGCTCGATTAAGTCTGTTTGGAGAAAGTGCTAACCTTGATGCAAGATAGGTGCACGGTTTGTGCTGAATGTACCATAGGCTCAGAAAATCGTTTTGGACGCACCCAATGGAACTCCAAGGTGACATGGGTCATGTGGAATTCTGTTTCGGTTCGTTTGGAGACAGTGTTAGTGTCGGTGCAAGATAGGTGCACGGTTTGGGCCAAATCTACCATTGGCTCTGAAATCATTTTGAATGGACCCAATGGTACTACTAGGTGACGAGGCTGAAGTGGATGCTCATTTCATTCCGTTTGGAGATAGTACTAATCTTGACACAAGATAGTTGCATGGTCTGCACCAAACATACCATACGCTTAGAAATTGTTTTGGACGCACCCGCTGGCACTCCTAGGTGACGAGGCTCAAGTGGAAGCTCAGCTCTGTCCGTTTGGAGACAGTGCTAGTTTTGACACAAGATAGGTGCACGATTTGTGCCGAACATACCACTAGCTAAGAAATCATTTTGGACGTACTCGATGGAACACCTAGGTGAAGTGGGTCTTGTGGAATCTCGTTTTGGTCTGTTTGGAGATAGCGTTAGTGTCGGTGTATGTTAGGTGCATGGTTTGCGCCAAACATACCATAGGTTTAGAAATCATTTTGGACACAAACCTAGTGATACTTCTAGGTGATAAGGCTCTATTAGAAGCTCGATTCAGTCCATTTGGGGATAGTGTTAATCTTGATCCAAGATAGGTGCATGCTTTGCACTAATCGTACCATAAGCTTAGAAATCATTTTGGACACACCCAATGGAACTCCTAGGCGACATGGGTCTTGTGGAATCTCATTTTGGTCTATTTGGAGACAGTGTTTTTCGGTGCAAGATTGGTGCATGGTTTGCGCCAAACGTACCATAGGCTCAGAAATCATTTTGGACGCTCCTAATGATACTACTAGGTGACCAGGCTCTATGGAAGTTTGATTCCGTCCGTTTAGAGATAGTGCTAATCTTGACACAAGATCAGTGCACTGTTTGCATCGAACGTACCATAGGCTCAGAAATCATTTTGGACGCACCCAATGAAACTCCAAGATAATGTGGGTCATGTGGAATTTTGTTTTGGTCCGTTTAGAGACAGTGTTAGTGTCAGTGCCAGATAGGTGCACAGTTTACGCCAAACATACCATAGGCTCAGAAATTGTTTTGGACAAACCCGATTGTACTCCTAGGGGACGAGTCTCAAAGGTCAATTCAGTGTATTTGGAGATAGTGCTAATCTTGACACAAGATAGGTGCAGGGTTTGTGTCGAACGTACCATAGGCTTGAAAATAGTTTTGGACGCACCCGATGGAACTCCTTGGTGATGTCGGTCATGTGGAATGTCGTTTCGGTCTATTTGGAGACAGTGTTAGTGTCGGCGCAAGATAGGTGCATGGTTTGCGCCAAACGTTCTATAGGCTCAAGTGGATGCTCGTTTCATTCCGTTTGGAGATAGGGCTAGTCTTGACGCAAGATAGGTGCACGATTTGTGCTGAACATACCATATGCTCATAAATCATTTTGGACACACCCGATGGAACTGCTAGGTGGCGTTGGTCATGTGGAATCTTGTTTTGGTCCATTTGGAGAAAGCTTTAGTGTCGGTGCAAGATAGGTGCACGGTTTGCGTCAAATGTACCATAGGCTCAGAAATCATTTTGGACGCGGCCACCGATACTACTTGGTGATGAGGCTCAAGTGGAAGGTCGATTTAGTCCGTTTGGAGAGATTGCTAATCTTGAAGCAAGATGGATGCACGGTTTGCATCGAACGTACCACTAGCTCAGAAGTCGTTTTGGACGCGCCTGATGGAACTTCTTGGAGACGTGGGTCATGTAGAATCTCATTTCAGTCCGTTTGGAGACAGTGTTATTGTCAGTGCAAGATAGGTGCATGGTTTTAGTCAAACGTACCGTAGGCTCAGAAATCCTTTTGGCCACACCCGATGTTACTCCTAGGTGACGAGGCAAAAGTGGAAGCTCGAATCAGTCCGTTTAGAGATAATACTAATCTTGACGCAAGATAGGTGCACGATTTGCGCCGAACATACCACGTGCTCAGAAATCATTTTGGAGGCACCCGATGGAACCCCTAGCTGACGTGGGTCATGTGGAATCTCGTTTTAGTCTGTTTGGAGACAATGTTAGTGTCAGTGCAAGATAGGTGCATGGTTTGCGCCAAACGTACCATAGGCTCCGAAATCATTTTGGACGTGCCCAGTGATACTTCTAGGAGACAAGGCTCAAGTGGAAGCTCGATTCAGTCCATTTGGAGATAGTGCGAATCTTGACATAAGATAGGTGCATGCTTTGCGCCGAACGTACCATAGGCTCAGAAATCATTTTAGACGCACCCGATGGTACTCCTACGTGACGAAGCTCAAGTGGATGCTCTTTCATTCCAGTTAGAGATAGTGCTAATCTTTACGCAAGATAGGTGCATGATTTGCGTCGAACATACCACATGCACTGAAATCATTTTGGAGGCTCCCTATGGAACTCCTAGCTGACGTGGGTTATGTGGAATCTCGTTTCGGGCCGTTTGGAGACAGTGTTAGTTTCGGTGCAAGATTGGTGCACGGTTTGCGCCAAAAGTACCATAGGATTAGAAATCATTTTGGACGCACCCAATGATACTCTTAGGTGACGAGGCTCAAGTGGAAGCTCGATTCATTCCATTTAGAGGTAGTACTAATCTTGACACAAGATAGGTGCAGGGTTTGTGCTGAACGTACCATAGGCTCAGAAATCATTTTGGATGCCACCAATGGAACTCCTAGGTGATGTGGGTCATGTGGAATTTCATTTCGGTATGTTTGGATATAGTGTTAGTGTCAGTGCAAGATAGGTGCATGGTTTGCGCTGAATGTACCACAGGCTTAGAAATCATTTTGGACGAACCCAATAGTACTAATAGGTGATGAGGCTCAAGTGGATGTTCGTTTCATTCCGTTTGGAGATAGTGCTAATATTTATGCAAGATAGTTGCACGTTTGCGCCAAACGTACCATAGGCTCATAATCCTTTTGGACGCCCGCGATGGTACTCCTAGGTGACGAGGCTCAAGTGAAAGCTCGATTCAGTCCGTTTGGAGAAAGTGCTAATCTTGACGCAAGATAGGTGCATGATATGCACCCGACTTTCCACAGGCTCAGAAATCTTTTTGGATGCACCCGATGGAACTCCTAGGTGACGAGGCTCAAGTGGATGCTTGTTTCATTCCATTTGGAGATAATGCTAACTTTAACGCAAGACAGGTGCACGGTTTATGCCAAATGTACCATAGGCTCAGAAATTATTTTAGACGCACCCATTGGTACTCCTAGGTGATGAGGCACAAGTGGAAGCTCGATTCAGTCCGTTTAGAGATAGTGCTATTCTTCATGCAAGATGGATGTGTGGTTTGCGTCGAACGGACCCGGGAGCTCAGAAATCATTTTGGACGCGCCCAATGGAACTCCTAGGTCACGTGGGTCTTGTGGAATCTTGTTTCGGTCCATTTGGAGACAGTGTTAATGTCGGTGCAAGATAGGTGCACGGTTTGGGCCAAACGTACTATAGGCTTAGAAGTCATTCTAGACATACCCGATGGTACTCCTAGGTCATGAGGCTCAAGTGGAATCTAGATTTAGTCCGTTTGGAGATAATACTAATCTTGATGCAAGATAGGTGCATGGTTTGCGCCGAACGTACCATAGGCGCAGAAATCGTTTTGGACGCACCCGATGGAACTCCAGGGCGACGTGGGTCATGTGGAGTCTCGTTTCGGTCCATTTGGATACAAAGTTAGTGTCAGTGCAAGATAGGTGCATAGTGTTCGCCAAACGTACCATAGGCTTAGAAATCGTTTTGAACACATCTAGTGGAACTCCTAGGTGATGTGGGTCATGTGGAATTTTGTTTCGGTCCGTTTGGAAACAGTGTTAGTGTCAGTGCAAGATTGGTGCATGGTTTGCGCTAAACGTACCATAGGCTCAGAATTCATTTTGGACGCACCCAATGGTACTCCTAGGTGACGAGCCTCAAGTGGAAGGTTGTTTCGTTTTGTTTGGAGATAATGCCAACCTTAACGCAAGTAGGTGCACGGTTTGCACCAAACGTACCATAGGATCAGAAATCATTTTGGACGCACCCAATGATACTCCATGGTGGCAAGGCTCAACTGGAAGCTCGATTTAGTCCATTTGTAGATAGTGCTAACCTTGACGCAAGAAGGGGCATGGTTTGCGCAGAACGTACCATAGGCTCAGAAATCATATTGTACGTACCCAATGGAACTCCTTGGTTACATGGGCCGTGTGGAATCTCATTTCGGTCCATTTGGGTACAGTGTTAGTGTCGCTTCAAGATAGGTGCATGGTTTGCGCCAAACATACAATATTCTCATAAATTGTTTTGGATGCACAAGATGGTACTCCTAGGTGACGAGGCTCAAGTGGATGCTTGTTTCATTCCATTTGGAGATAGTGCTAATATTAACGCAAGATAGGTGGACGGTTTGCACCAAACATACCATAGGCTCAGAAATCAATTTGGACGCACCCAATGGTACTCCAAGGTGACGAGGCTCATGTGGAAACTCGATTCAGTCTGTTTGGAGATAGTGCAAATCTTAACGCAAGATAGGTGCACGGTTTGTGCCGAACGTACCATAGGCTTACAAATCATTTTGGACAGACCCGATGAAACTCCTTCGTGACGTGGGCCTTGTGGAATCTTGTTTCAGTCCATTTGGAGATAGTGCTAATGTCGGTGCAAGATAGGTGCATGGTTTGCGCCAGTCGTACCATAGGCTCAGAAATCATTTTGGACATACCCGATGGTACTCCTAGGTGACGAGGCTCATGTGGAAACTTGATTCAGTCCATTTAATGATAGTGCTAATCTTGACGCAAAATAGGTGCACGCTTTGTGCCGAACATACCATAGGCTCAGAAATCATGTTGGATGCACCCGATAGTACTCCTAGGTGACGAGGCTCAAGTGGATGCTCGTTTCATTCTGTTTGGAGATATTGCTAATCTTGACTCAAGATAGGTTTATGTTTTGCGCCGAACGTACCACAGGCTCAGAAATCATTTTGGACACACCTCATGTAACTACTAGGTGACTTCGTTCTTGCGAAATCTCGTTTCGGTTCATTTGGAGTCTGTGTTAGTGTTAGTGTAAGATAAGTGCACGGTTTATGCCAAACGTACCATAGGCTTAGAAATAGTTTTGGACGCACCCAATGATACTCCTAGGTGATGAGCGCCAAGTGGAAGCTCGATTCAGTCTGTTTAGAGATAGTGCTAATCTTCACGCAATATAGGTGCATGGTTTGCGCCGAATGTACCATAGGATTAGAAATCGTTTTGGATGCAGCCGATGGAACTCATTGGTGACATGGGGAATGTGGAATCTTATTTTGGTCCATTTGGAGATAGTGTTAGTGTCTGTGCAAGATAGGTGCACGGTTCACACCAAACATACCACAGGCTCAAAAATCATTTTGGACGCAGCCAATGATACTCCCAGGTGACGAGGCTCAAGTGGAAAATCGATTCAGTCTGTTTAGAGATAGTGCTAGTCTTGACGCAAGATAGGTAGACGGTTTGAGCCGAACGTACCATAGGCTCAGAAATCATTTTGGACGCACCCGATGGAACTCGATGGTGACGTGGGCCATGTGAAATCTCATTTTGGTCTGTTTGGAGACTGTTAATGTCGATGCAAGATAGGGCACGGTTTGCGCCAAACATACCATAGGCTCAACAATCGTTTTGGACATACCCGATGGTACTCATAAGTGATGAGGCTGAAGTCGAAGCTTGATTCGGTCCATTTAGAGATAGTGCTAACCTTGACGCAAGATAGGTCCATAGTTTGCACTGAACATACCATAGGCTTAGGACTCATTTTGTACGCACCTGATGGAACTCCTTGGTGATGTGGGCCATGTGGAATCTCGTTTTGGTCCATTTGGATGCAGAGTTAGTGTCGGTGCAAGACAGGTCCATGGTTTGTGCCAAACGTACCATAGGCTTAGAAATCGTTTTGGATACACCCGATAGTACTCCTAGGTGACGAGGCTCAAGTGGATGCTCGTTTCAATCCGTTTGGAGATAGTGCTAATCTTGATGCAAGATAGGTGCACGCTTTGTGCCAACGTACCATAGACTTAGAAATTGTTTTGGACACACTCGATGTAACTACTAGGTGACTTGGGTCATATGGAATCTTGTTCTAGTCCATTTGGAGACAGTGTTAGTGTCGGTGCGAGATAGGTGCACGGTTTGCACCAACCGTACCATAGGCTCAGAAACCATTTTGGATGCACCCAATGATACTCCTAGGTGGTGAGGCTTAAGTGCTCAATTCAGTTTGTTTGGACATAGTGCTTATCTTAACGCAAGATAGGTGCACAATTTGCCATGAACGTACCATAGGCTCAAAAATCATTTTGGACGCAGCCATTGATACTCCCAGGTGACAAGGCTCAAGTGGAAGCTCGATTCAGTCTGTTTGGAGAGTGCTAGTCTTGACACAAGATAGGTGCACGGTTTGAGCCGAACGTACCATAGGCTCAGAAATCATTTTGGACGCACCTGATGGAACTCCTTGGTGACATGGGCCATGTGGAATCACGTTTCGGTCCATTTGGAGGCAGTGCTAGAGTCGTTGCAAGAAAGGTGCATGGTTTGTGCCAACCGTACCAAAGGATTAGAAATCATTTTGGCCGCACCGGATGGTACTCTAAGGTGACGAGGCTCAAGTGGATGCTCATTTCATTCTGTTTGGAGATACTGCTAACCTTGACGCATGATAGGTGCACGATTTGTGTCGAACGTACCACAGGCTCAGATATCTTTTTGGATGTACCTAAAGGAACTCCTAGGTGACGTGGGTCATGTGGAATCTTGTTTTGGTCTGTTTGGAGACAGTGTTAATATCGATGCAAGATAGGTGCACGGTTTGCGCCAAACGTCCCATAGGCTCAACAATCGTTTTGGACACACTCGATGGTACTCCTAAGTGATGAGGCCGAAGTCAAAGCTTGATTCAGTCCATTTGGAGATAGTGCTAACCTTGACATAAGATAGGTGCACAGTTTGCACCGAACATACCATAGGCTCAGGAATCATTTTGTACACACCCAATGGAACTCCTTAGTGACGTGGGCCATGTGGAATCTCGTTTCGGTCCATTTGGATATATAGTTGTGTTGGTGCAAGACAGGTCCTTGGTTTGCACCAAACGTACCATAGGATTAGAAATCGTTTTGGATGCACCCGATAGTACTCCAAGGTGACGAGACTCAAGTGGATGCTCGATTCATTCTATTTGGAGATAGTGCTAATCTTGACGCAAGATAGGTGCATGCTTTGCGCTGAACGTACCACAGGCTTAGAAACCATTTTGGACGCACCCAATGGAACACCTAGGTGACGTGGGTCATGTGAAATCTTGTTTTGTTCTATTTGGAGATAGTGTTAAGTCAATGCAAGATAGGTGCACGGTTTGCGCCAAACGTACCATAGGCCCAACAATCATTTTGGACACACCCGATGGTACTCCTAAGTGATGAGGCTGCAGTCGAAGCTTGATTCGGTCCATTTAGAGATAGTGCTAACCTTGACGCAAGATAGGTGCACAGTTTGCGCTGAACATACCATAGGCTCAGGAATTGTTTTGTACGCACCTAATGGAACTCCTTGGTGACGTGGGCCATGTGGAATCTCATTTCGGTCAATGTGGATGCAGAGTTAGTGTCGGTGCAAGATAGGTCCATGGATTGCACCAAATGTACCATAGGCTCAGAAAATCATTTTGGATGCACCTAATAGTACTCCTAGGTGACAAGGCTCAAGTGGATGCTCGTTTCATTCTGTTTGGAGATAGTGCTAATCTTGATGCAAGATAGGTGCACGCTTTGTGCCGAACATACCACAGGCTTAGAAATCATTTTGGACACACTCGATGTAACTACTAGGTGACTTGGGTCATGCGGAATCTCGTTCCAGTCCTTTTGGAGACAGTGTTAGTGTCGGTGCGAGATAGGTGCACAGTTTGCACCAAACGTACCATAGGCTCATAAACCATTTTGGATGCACCCAATGATACTCCACGGTGGCGAGGCTTAAGTGCTCAATTCAGTATGTTTGGACATAGTGCAAATCTTAACGCAAGATAGGTGCACGATTTGCCCTGAATGTACCACAGACTCAGAAATCATTTTGGACATAGCCATTGATACTCCCAGGTGACAAGGTTCAAGTGGAAGCTCAATTCAGTCTGTTTGGAGATAGTGCTAGTTTTGACGCAATATAGGTGCACGGTTTGAGCCGAACGTACCATAGGCTCAGAAATCATTTTGGACGCACCTTGGTGATGTGGGCCATGTGGAATCACGTTTCGGTCCATTTGGAGACAGTGTTAGTGTCATTGCAAGACAGGTGAATAGTTTGCGCCAACCGTACCAAAGGATTAGAAATCATTTTGGCCGCACCCGATGGTACTCTAAGCTGACGAGGCTCAAGTGGATGCTCGTTTCATTCTGTTTGGAGATACTGCTAATCTTGACGCATGTGGAATCTCGTTTTGGTCTATTTGGAGATAGTGTTAATGTCGATGCAAGATAGGTGCACACTTTGCGCCAAAGGTACCATAGGCTCAATAATCATTTTGGACACACCCGATGGTACTCCTAAGTGATGAGGCTAAAGTCAAAGCTTGATTCAGTCCATTTGGAGATAGTGCTAACCTTGACGTAAGATAGGTGCACAGTTTGCGCCGAACATACCATAGGCTCAGTAATCATTTTGTACGCACCCGATGTGGGCCATGTGGAATCTTGTTTTGGTCCATTTGGATACATAGTTAGTGTCGGTGCAAGACAGGTCCATGGTTTGCGCCAAACGTACCATAGGCCTAGAAATCGTTTTGGATGCTCCCGGTAGTACTCCTAGGTGACGAGGCTCAAGTGGATGCTCGTTTTATTCTATTTGGAGATAGTGCTAATCCTGATGCAAGATAAGTGCACGCTTTGCCCTGAACGTACCACAGGCTCAGAAATCATTTTGGACGCACCCGATAGAACTCCTAGGTGACGTGTGTCATGTGAAATCTCGTTTTGGTCTGTTTGGAGACAATGTTAATGTCAATGCAAGATAGGTGCACGGTTCGCGCCAAACGTACCATAGGCTCAACAATCGTTTTGGACACACCCGATGGTACTCCTAAGTTATGAGGCTGAAGTCGAAGCTTGATTCAGTCCATTTAGAGATAGTGCTAACCTTGACGCAAGATAGGTGCACAGTTTGCGCTGAACATACCATAGGCTTTGGAATCATCTTGTACGCACCTGATGGAACTCCTTGGTGACGTGGGCCATGTGGAATCTCATTTCGGTCAATGTGGATGCAGAGTTAGTGTCGGTGCAAGATAGGTCCATGGATTGCACCAAATGTACCATAGGCTCAGAAAATCATTTGGGATGCACCCGATAGTACTCCTAGGCGACGAGGCTCAAGTGGATGCTCGTTTCATTCTGTTTGGAGATAGTGCTAATCTTGATGCAAGATAGGTGCACGCTTTGTGCCGAACATACCACAGGCTTAGAAATCGTTTTGGGCGCACTCAATGTAACTACTAGTTGACTTGGGTCATGTGTAATCTCGTTCCAGTCCATTTGGAGACAGTGTTAGTATCGGTGCGAGATAGGTGCACGGTTTGCATCAAACGTACCATAGGCTCAGAAACCATTTTGGATGCACCCAATGATACTCCTAGGTGGCGAGGCTTAAGTGCTCAATTCAGTATGTTTGGACATAGTGCAAATCTTAATGCAAGATAGGTGCCTGATTTGCCCTGAACGTACCATAGACTCAAAAATCGTTTTGGACCTAGCCATTGATACTCCCAGGTGACAAGGCTCAAGTGGAAGCTCAATTCAGTCCGTTTGGAGATAGTGCTAGTCTTGACGCAAGATAGGTGCACGGTTTGAGCCGAACCTACCATAGGCTCAGAAATCATTTTGGACGCACCTGATGGAACTCCTTGGTGACCTAGGCCACGTGGCATCATGTTTTGGTCCATTTGGAGACATTGTTAGTGTCGTTGCAAGAAAGGTGATGGTTTGTGTCAACCGTACCAAAGGATTAGAAATCATTTTGGCCGCACCCGATGGTATTCTAAGGCGACGAGGCTCAAGTGGATGCTCGTTTCATTCTGTTTGGAGATACTGCTAATCTTGACACATGATAGGTGCATGATTTGTGCAGAATGTACCACAGGCTTCGATATCATTTTGGACCTACCTGATGGAACTCCTAGGTAACGTGGGTCATGTGGAATCTCATTTTGGTCTATTTGGAGACAGTGTTAATGTGGATGCAAGATAGGTGCACGGTTTGCGCCAAACGTACCATAGGCTCAACAATCGTTTTGGACGCACCCGATGGTACTCCTAAGTGATGAGGCTAAAGTCAAAGCTTGATTCAGTCCATTTGGAGATAGTGCTAACCTTGATGTAAGATAGGTGCACAGTTTGCGCCGAACATACCATAGGCTCAGTAATCATTTTGTACGCACCCGATGGAACTCCTTAGTGATGTGGGCCATGTGGAATCTTGTTTTGGTCCATTTGGATACATAGTTAGTGTCGGTGCAAGACAGGTCCATGGTTTGCGCCAAACGTACCATAGGCCTAGAAATCGTTTTGGATGCTCCCGGTAGTACTCCTAGGTGACGAGGCTCAAGTGGATGCTCGTTTTATTCTATTTGGAGATAGTGCTAATCCTGACGCAAGATAGGTGCACGCTTTGCTCTGAACGTACCAGAGGCTCAGAAATCATTTTGGACGCACCCGATGGAACTCCTAGGTGACGTGGGTCATGTGAAATCTCGTTTTGGTCTGTTTGGAGACAATGTTAATGTCAATGCAAGATAGGTGCACAGTTCGCGCCAAACGTACCATAGGCTCAACAATCGTTTTGGACACACCCGATGGTACTCCTAAGTGATGAGGCTGAAGTCGAAGCTTGATTCGGTCCATTTAGAGATAGTGCTAACCTTGACGTAAGATAGGTGCACAGTTTGCGCTGAACATACCATAGGCTCTGGAATCATTTTGTACGCACCTGATGGAACTCCTTGGTGACGTGGGCCGTGTGGAATCTCATTTCGGTCAATGTGGATGCAGAGTTAGTGTCGGTGCAAGATAGGTCCATGGATTGCACCAAATGTACCATAGGCTCAGAAAATCATTTTGGATGCACCCGATAGTACTCCTAGGCGACGAGGCTCAAGTGGATGCTCGTTTTATTCTGTTTGGAGATAGTGCTAATCTTGATGCAAGATAGGTGCACGCTTTGTGCCGAACGTACCACAGGCTTAGAAATCATTTTGGGCGCACTCAATGTAACTACTAGTTGACTTGGGTCATGTGGAATCTCGTTCCAGTCCATTTGGAGACAGTGTTAGTGTCGGTGCGAGATAGGTGCACGGTTTGCATCAAACGTACCATAAGCTCAGAAACCATTTTGGATGCACCCAATGATACTCCTAGGTGGCGAGGCTTAAGTGCTCAATTCAGTATGTTTGGACATAGTGCAAATCTTAATGCAAGATAGGTGCATGATTTGCCCTGAACGTACCATAGGCTCAAAAATCGTTTTGGACCTAGCCATTGATACTCCCAGGTGACAAGGCTCAAGTGGAAGCTCAATTCAGTCCGTTTGGAGATAGTGCTAGTCTTGACGCAAGATAGGTGCACGGTTTGAGCCGAACCTACCATAGGCTCAGAAATCATTTTGGACGCACCTGATGGAACTCCTTGGTGACCTAGGCCATGTGGCATCATGTTTTGGTCCATTTGGAGACATTGTTAGTGTCGTTGTAAGAAAGGTGATGGTTTGTGTCAACCGTACCAAAGGATTAGAAATCATTTTGGCCGCACCCGATGGTATTCTAAGGCGACGAGGCTCAAGTGGATGCTCGTTTCATTCTGTTTGGAGATACTGCTAATCTTGACACATGATAGGTGCATGATTTGTGCAGAATGTACCACAGGCTTCGATATCATTTTGGACGTACCTGATGGAACTCCTAGGTAACGTGGGTCATGTGGAATCTCATTTTGGTCTATTTGGAGATAGTGTTAATGTGGATGCAAGATAGGTGCACGGTTTGCGCCAAACGTACCATAGGCTCAACAATCGTTTTGGACGCACCCGATGGTACTCCTAAGTGATGAGGCTAAAGTCAAAGCTTGATTCAGTCCATTTGGAGATAGTGCTAACCTTGATGTAAGAAAGGTGCACAGTTTGCGCTGAACATACCATAGGCTCAGGAATCATTTTGTATGCACCTGATGGAACTCCTTAGTGACGTGGGACATGTGGAATCTCGTTTCGGTCCATTTGGATCATAGTTAGTGTTAGTGCAAGACAAGTCCATGATTTGCGCTAAACGTACCATAGGCTCAAAAATCGTTTTGGATGCACCCGATAGTACCCCTAGGTGAGGAGGCTCAAGTGGATGCTCGTTTCATTCTATTTGGAGATACTGATAATCTTGACGCAAGATAGGTGCACGCATTGGGCCAAACATACCACAGGCTCAGAAATCATTTTGGACGCACCCGATGGAACTCCTAGGTGACGTGGGTCATGTGAAATCTCGTTTTGGTCTATTTGGAGACAGTGTTAATGTCCATGCAAGATAGGTGCACGGTTTGCGCCAAACGTACCATAGGCTCAGAAATCACTTTGGATGCACCCAATGATACTCCTAGGTGATGAGGCTCAAGCGCTCGATTCAGTCTGTTTGGACATAGTGCTAATCTTAACGCAAGATAGGTGCATGATTTGCCCCGAACGTACCATAGGCTCATAAATCATTTTTGACGCAGCCAATGATACTCCCAGGTGACGAGGCTCAAGTGGAAAATTGATTCAGTTTGTTTAGAGATAGTGCTAGTCTTGACGCAAGATAGGTTGACGGTTTGAGCCGAACATACCATAGGCTCAGAAATAATTTTGGACGCACCCGATGGAACTCGATGGTGACGTGGGCCATGTGGAATCACGTTTTGGTCCATTTGGAGACAATGTTAGTGTCATTGCAAGAATGGTGCATGGTTTGCGCGAACCGTACAAAGGCTTAGAAATTATTTTGGCCGCATCCGATGGTACTCCAAGGTGATGAGGCTCAAGTCGATGCTTGTTTCATTCTGTTTGGAGATACGGCTAACCTTGACGCATGATAGGTGCACGCTTTGTGCCGAATGTACCATAGGTTTAGAAATCATTTTGGACGCCCCTGATGGAACTCCTAGGTGACGTGGGTCTTGTGCAATCTCGTTTTGGTTTGTTCATAAATAGTGTTAGTGTCAGTGAAGATAGGTGCACGGTTTTCACTAGACGTACCATAGGCTCGAAATCGTTATGGACGCACCCAATGATACTCCATGGTGACGACGCTCATGTGGAAGCTCAATTTAATTCGTTTGGTGATAGTGGTAACCTTGACGTAAGATAAGTGCATGGTTTGTGTAGAACGTATCATAGGCTTAGAAATCATTTTGTACCTACCTGATGGAACTCCTTGGTGACGTGGGTCATGTGGAATCTCGTTTTGGTCCATTTGGATGCAATGTTAGTGTCGCTGCAAGATAGGTGCATGGTTTGCGCCAAAGGTACCATATTCTCAAAAATCATTTTGGATGCACCCGATGGTGTTCCTAGGTTACGAGGCTCAAGTGGATGCTCGTTTCATTCTGTTTGGAGATAGGGCTAATCTTGACGCAAGATAGGTGCACAGTTTGCGCCAAACATACCAAATGGTCAGAAATCATTTTGGACGCATCCGATGGTACTCCTAGGTGACAAGGCTCAAGTGGAAACTCAATTCAGTCCGTTTGGTGATAGTGCTAATATTGATGCAAGATAGGTGCACGCTTTGCGCCGAACGTACCATGGCCTTAGAAATCATTTTGGATGCACTCGATGTAGCTACTAGGTGATTAGGGCCATGTGGAACCTCATTCCGGTCCATTTGGAGACAGTGTTAGTGTCAGTGCAAGACTGGTGCACGGTTTGCGCCAAACGTACCAAACAATCAGAAATCATTTTGGACGCACCCGATGGTACTCCTAGGTGACGAGGCTCGAGTGGAAGCTCGATTCAGTCCATTTGGAGATTGTGCTAATCTTGATGCAATATTGGTGCATGCTTTGCGCCAAACGTACCACAGACTCAGAAATCATTTTGGACACACCCAATGTAACTACTTGGTAACTTGGGTTATGTGGAATCTCATTTTGGTATGTTTGGTGACAGTGTTAGTGTCGGTGCAAGATAGGTGCACGGTTTGCGCCAAACATACCATAGGCTCAGAAATTGTTTTGGATGCACCTGATGTAACAACTAGGTGACTTAGGTCATGTGGAAACTCATTTCGGTCCGTTTGGAGACAGTGTTAGTGTCGGTGCAAAATAGGTGCATAGATTGCACCAAACGTACCATATGCTCAGAAGTCATTTTGGACACACGCCACCTAGGTGATGAGGCTCAACGGGAAGCTCGATTCAGTCCGTTTGGAGATAGTGCTAATCTTGACGCAAGATAGGTCCATGGTTTGCACCGAACGTACCATGGGCTCTGAAATCGTTTTGGACGCACCCGATGGAACTCCTTGGTGACATAGGTCATGTAGAGTCTCGTTTTGGTCCATTTTGATGTAGAGTTAGCGTCGGTGCAAGATAGGTGCATGGTTTGTGCCAAACAGACCATAGGCTCAGAAATCATTTTCGACGCACCCGATGGTACTCCTAGGAGACAAGCCTCAAGTGAAAGCTCGATTCAGTCCATTTGAAGATAGTGTTAATCTTGACGAAAGATAGGTGCACGCTTCGCGCCGAACATACCATAGGCTCAGAAATCATTTTGGACGCACCCGATGTAACTACTAGGTTACTTGGGTCATTTGGAATCTCGTTTTGGTCTATTTGGAGACAGTGTTAGTGTCGGTTCTAGATAGGTGCACAGTTTGTGCCAAATGTGCCATAGGCTTAGAAGTCATTTTGGACACACCCGATGGTACACTTAGGTGACGAGGCTCAACTAGAAGCTCAATTCAGTCCATTTGGAGATAGTGCTAATCTTGATGCAAGATAGGAACATGGTTTGCGCCGAACGTACCATAGGCCCAGAAATCATTCTGCACGCACCCAATGGACCTCCTAGGTGATGTGGGTCATGTGGAAATTTGTTTCGGTCCTTTTGGAGATAGTGTTCGTGTCAGTGCTAGATAGGTGCATGGCTTGCGCTAAACATACTATAGACTCAGAAATCATTTCGGATGCACCCGATGGTACTCCTAGATAACAAGGCTCAAGTGGATGCTCATTTCATCCGTTTGGAGATAATGCTAATCTTGTGCAAGATAGGTGCACGGTTTGCACCAAACGTACCATAGGCTCATAATTCATTTTGGACGCGCCCAATGGTACTCCCAGGTGATGAGGCTCAAGTGGAAGCTTGATTCAGTCCATTTAGAGATAGTGCTAATCTTGACGCAAGATAGTTGCATGATTTGCACCGAACGTACCATAGGCTCATAAATCATTTTGGGCGCACCTGATGGAACTCCTAGGTGACGAGGCTCAAGTGGATGCTCATTTCATTTTGTTTGGAGATAATGCTAATCTTAACGCAAGATAGGTGCACGGTTTGCACCAAACGTACCATAGGCTTAGAATTCATTTTGGACGCACCCGATGGTACTCCAAGGTGACAAGGCTCAAGTGGAAGCTCGATTCAATCCATTTGGAGATAGTGCTAATCTTAACGGAAGATAGTTGCATGATTTGCACCGAACGAACCATAGGCTCAGAAATCATTTTTGACGCACCTGATGTAACTCCTAGGTGACGAGGCTTAAGTGGATGCTCGTTTTAGTCTATTCGGAGATAATGCTAACCTTAGCACAAGATAGCTAGATGCTTTTGTACCGAACGTACTACAGGCTCAGAAATCGTTTTGGACGCACCCGATGTAACTACTAGGTGACTTGGGTCATGTGGAATCTTGTTTCGGTCCGTTTGGAGACAGTGTTAGCGTCGGTGCAAGATAGGAGCACGGTTTGTGCCAAACATACCATAGGCTCAGAAATCATTTTCGACGCACCGAATGATACTCCTAGGTGACAAGGTTCAAGTGGAAGCTTGATTCAGTCTGTTTGGAGATAGTGCTAATCTTGACGCAAGATAGGAGCACGGTTTGCGCCAAATGTACTATAGGCTCATAAATCGTTTTGTATGCTCCCGATGGAACTCTGTGTGACGTCGGCCGTGTGGAATCTCATATCGGTCCGTTTGGAGATGGTGTTGTTGTCGGTGCAAGATAGGTGCATGGTTTTCATCAAACGTACCATAGGGTCAGAAATCTTTTTGGACGCAACTGATGGTACTCCTAGGTGACAAGACTCAAGTGGATGCTCGTTTCATTCCTTTGGAGATAGTGCCAATCATGATGCAAGGTAGGTGCTTGATTTGCGTCGAATGCACCGTAGGCTCAGAAATCATTTTGGACACACCTGATGGAACTCGTAGGTGACGTGGATCATGTGGAATCTTATTTTGGTCCCTTTGGAGATAGTTTTAGTGTCAATGCAAGATATGTGCACGTTTTGTGCCAAATGTACCATAGACCAGAATCATTTTGCACTACCTAGGTGTCGGTGTTTGGACCCAAGGGGGTCCTAAACCAACGAGTAAATGCTGCGTGTCTCTTTCCTGGATGATGATGCAAGGAGAACACATAGGGGTTTATCCTGATTCGGGCAAAAGAAGGCCCTACGTCCAGCGGGGGGAGAAGTTTGTATTTACTTGCACCGAAGTGCTCGTGTAGGGGTTACAAGCATGCGAGAGAGGGCGTCGAGCCCAAGTCTCGAAGAGAGGAAAAAGAGGACAAGGGTGATTGCTTGAGATATCGATCTCTATCTTGCGTCTTGCCTGTTGTCTCTTGTTTTTCTTCGTTGTCCGTCGGTCCCCCTTGTAGAACCCTGGCCTACCCTTTTATAGGGCGAGAGGAGGGCAAGACGACGAGGAGCCTTGAGGTGATGTTTTGTCGATTCCTGTTGAGCTGACCGTAGCGACGTGCTCTGGGAATGGCCGGCCATCCCTGGACACCATGGCGACGTGGGAGACGAGACGGTGAAATGACCCGGAGCACCGTGCCACACCGTCCTTCCCTTGCCATTGAACTATGTCGAGCGTCGAGGCCAGGTCAAGACCGGATGGATAAGGCCGAATCCCCGAGATTGCGGAGAACGAGCCTTGTCTTATCCTCCCTCGAGGGTGATCGATGGTAAACAGTGCGCGGTAAGGTGGGTACAGTGACGGTTTTCACCTTCCATCACGGGATGGGCGGTAAAATAGTGAGATCTAACACGGGCATTGTTCCCACGTCGATCTTGGTAGCAGCCACGCCGGTAGGTGGTAGTAGGTAACCGCATTAAATGCTATGGCTTTTGCCCTGGGGTAGGTAAAGAGAAGGAGTCAAGGCGCTCGACCTGGGCTCACGTGAGTCGGAGTTTTTCCCAGTGGGCGGACGAGCCTCGTGCGGGTCAGAGCGCCGTCAAGGTACCTTGCTGTACGGGATGGGGCGCGGTCGAGGCGCCCTGTTGAGCGGGCCTCGTACGAGTCGGAGCCAGAGCGCGGTCGAGGCGCCCCGTCGAGTGGGCCTCGTACGAGACGGACTGGATACGCGGTCGAGGTGGGCTGCCTTTTATTGCGGTTTTAGTCATTTTAGTTTTTTATTAGTGATGGATGTGGGTACCCCCGTACTGTTGGTACCGACAGTAGCCCCTGAGCCTTTGGATGAGTGTGTGACCGCTCTCCCAGAGGTTTGTTTGAACTGGAGTCATAGCGTCATGATTTTTTCCGGTGGGGGCGCACGAGCGCACCCGCCGGGTGTAGCCCCCGAGGCCTCGGTGGAGTGTTGAGACTCCTCAGAGTCCCGACCGTCTTTTACTATTCGTCCCTCACACTCCTTTTCCGAAAAAGGAGGAGGGGTGGAGAACGCCGTACTACCCTCGTTTGGGCGAGTTCCAACGATCTCTGGTGAGCTGCTAGCGGGGGAATTCGAGTGAGAGTCCGTGCCCCAGTCGTTAGGGGTCGGCTAGTGTCCCGGAGGCGCTCTCAAAGATGCCAAGAAGTGGTCGTGTGGATCTCGATTCCCTGCGACAGGATTCGAGGGCTCGGTGCCTACCCCGAGGGGATTCCTATGTCGACCTCCTCCTTTGGCCTCGAATACGTCCTGGGGTGCCTTGAGAGCGTGGCTCGAGCCTTGGCCATGTACGGGCGCACCCTTGGTCGTCCCTAACTCTGTTACTCGAGGGCAGCTGTCGAACCATGGTCGAAGGCCAGCTTTTGATCCCTCAAGGTTTAGGTTTCTGTGGTCGAGCCCCCGAGCCTCACGCGCGCGAGGTCGATCAGAGTCCGGACCGTCTTTTACTGTTCATCCCTCACGCTCCTTTTCTGAAAAAAGGAGGAGGGGTGGAGAACGCCGTACTACCCTCGTTTGGGCGAGTTCCGACGGCCTCCGGTGAGCTACTAGCGGGGGAATTCGAGTGACAGTCTGTGCCCCAGTCGTTAGGGGTCGGCTAGTGGCCCGGAGGCGCTCTCAAAGATGCCAAGAACTGGTTGTGTGGATCTCGATTCCCTGCGATAGGATTCGAGGGCTCGATGCCTCCCCCGAGGGGATTCCTATGTCGACCTCCTCCTTTGGCCTCGAATACGTCCTGGGGTGCCTCGAGAGCGTGGCTCGAGCCCTGGCCATGTACGGGCGCACCCTTGGTCGTCCCTAACTCTGTTGCTCGAGGGCAGCTATCGAACCCTGGTCGAGGGCCAGCTTCCGCTCCCTCGAGGCTCATACCGGGCTCGGGGCCTGTTTCCCAGGTATTTGGGAATATCCATCCGCGGATCCCTCCCCCGCCCGTTAGCCAGGCGCGTCTTTTTAGGAGGGGAGGTGAGATCGGCACGGTAGTGGGTGACGTGGCATACGGTTACGACGTGGGGGATGGCCACGTGCCCAACCCCTGCGAGATGTAAGGAAACGGTTAGGTGGGTGCATTTAATGTGGGAAACTGTTCCTACCTTTTCGCGCGACCGTTGGGCTTCTGCCTGGGCATATAAAATCAAGGACTAGGGGTCTGCGTTCCCCACAGGTCCCTTGCGCTCCTGCGTGAAGAGGGCGCTGGCCATCATAGACCCGGATCGGACGGATGAGGAGAACGAGGATGCCTGCCTGGAGCTGATTGAAGCCGCAGAAGAGCCTGGAAGCTGTCTGGCCTCGTTTTTTGAAGCCGAGGTGGTTTCGCCTGCTGACGATGAGGGCCTATGAGCCAAATCTGGGCATGAAGGCCCATGTAATAAGTTAGTATTTTGAATTTTGGTCGTGGTGGCCTCGAAGGCCCTAAGAACTCGAAACATAAACCGGTTCGTGGTTAATTTAGTTTTATTCGAGCTTTTCTTCCCTTTATCGCTTGGATCGTGTTCTCACGTGATTTACTTAGCACGCAGTTGCATCCTTTGGCGTAAGGGAGCGAGTGGAGGTACCGTAGCCTCGGGGGCATAAGTGATCTCACGGCTCAACTACCCTCGAGCTTCAGGGTGATGTTGCGGCCTTGTAAATCGTGTGAGAGCCTGATCTAAGCGACAGGGGGTATGTTCTTTTTCAAAGTTAGGAACAGTTATTTAGATCTCCCTAGCATGAAGTCGCACCTCTAAAAGGTGTGAGGGGTGAGTGGAGGTACCGTAGCCTCGGAGGCGTAGGTGATACTCCTGACTCGAGAGCCCTTTTGAACCTTAGGGTGCTCTTGCAGCGAAGTTGATCTAAGAAGCGGTTCTTAAATTTAAAAAAGAGCATAAGTTTTTTCGAGGACTGGGGGGTTCCCCCCTTGTAGCCCCCGAGGGAGGGTCGATTCTAGGAGTGCAGAGTCGATCCTTCCTCATTGTGAAACGAAAGTATGAACATCGCTGTATTCTTTATTGATGAAAAAGAAATTACAGAGCCTCGAGGCTTTTTAAGGAAAGAAGCGACGTAGCTATTCAATGTTCCAAGCGTTGGTGAGGATTTCGCCCTTCTCATTGGATAGCTTGTAGGTGCCCGGCTTTAGTACTTCTGCAATGATGTACGGCCCTTCCCATGGTGGCATGAGCTTGTGCCGTCCCTTGGTGTTCTGGTTCCGCCGTAGCACCAAGTCGCCGACGTTGAGGTCACGCTTGCGGACATGTCTATCATGGTAGTGTCGGAGACCCTGCTGGTACCTGGCAGAATGCAACAGAGCCACATCTTGGGCTTCCTCGAGCTGGTCGAGGGCGTCCTGTCTTGTGGCGTCGTTATTTCTTTCGTTGTAGGCCTTCAACCTTGGGGATCCGTATTCTATATCAGTTGGCCTGCTGGCCTTTCTTCTTGCGGTTGTTTCTCTTGGAGCCCTGAGTGGAGCTCGCGGGATCGTCGACCTTTTGCTTCCCCCTTTCCGGGTCACCACCAAAGATTGCACCAACCGCCTCCTCGCCGGCGGCGAAGTTGGTGACAATGTCCATCAACCCGTTGGCAGTGAGTGGAGTGTTACGGACCAATTCTCGGACCAACTCCTTATAGGTGGTGCCGGAGAGGAAGGCCATAATTACGTCAGAGTCGGTGACATTGGGGAGCTCGGTACGTTGCCGGGAGCAGCGCCGGATGTAATCCCAGAGGGATTCAGCTGGTTTCTGCTTGTAGCTCCGGAGGTCCCATGAATTGCCGGGGCGCATGTAGGTCCCCTTGAAATTTCCCTCCAACACCCTTACGAGATCGTCCCAGTCGTGGATCTGTCGAGGTGGGAGATCCTCGAGCCAGGCTCAGGCGGTGTCGGAGAGGAACAGGGGGAGTTGTCGAATGATGACCCGGTCGTCGGTGGCCCCACCCAGCTGACACGCCAAGCAGAAATCGGCAAGCCAAAGTTTGGGTTTGGTTTCGCCGTTGTACTTGGTGAGAGTCGTGGGGGGGCAAAACCGAGCTGGGAGCACCGTCTCACGGATAGCCTTACTGAAGACCCGAGGACCCGGGGGCTCGGGTGAAGGGCTACGATCTTCTGAACTGTCGTAGCGTCCGCCCCTGTGTATGTGTTAGCCTCGAGCCACGCCGTCACCGTGCTTGCGCGTGCGGCGCTCGATGATGTTGCCACGGGTGTCTCGAGGGCTCGTGGTCGTTGGTGGTGGGCTTAGGGGCCGGAGCTACCCGGTTTCGCCGGGCAGGCTCGGGGTGAACCGAGGCTTCTCTCTCCTGTCGGAGGGCTCAATGATCCGCTCCAAGGCTGCCTCGCGTCGCCTCGAGGCAGAGCTCTCGGTCTGCTGCATGGCGGCGGTCTCGAGGAGTTCTCGGATTTCATCTCGAGCGTCGGGGTTTGACGGCTCGGGCATGTTGCGGAGGAGCATGGCGGTGGTGACGATGTTCTGGCTAGCTCGAGCGAAAACCGGGGGGTCGACCACTCGGTCCTCGTTGATGCGACGGTTGACGTCGCGAGCTCTCTCGCGAGCTCTCCCGCCAAGTGCGTGTTCCACACGCTCACGCTCGAGGGTTTGTTGGAGTAGATCCAGGTTTTCCCGTTCCTCATCAAGCCTGTCCAGCAACTCACGAATCTGCTCGAGCTACGTTCCTTGATCCGTAAGGTGGCGTGTGCCTTCCTTCGACTGGCTCTTCGTCCTCTGATTCCGAAGTGCTTTCAACATCGATGTTGAAGCATTCGTGGGTTGGATCGTGGGTGTCGTCAGCCGAGCCGGAGTCAGGAGCGCCAAAGTAGTAGTATGACGGGGGAATGTGTGGCCGTTGCAAATCGTCACTGGGGTTGCGATGTTGAGAAGCAGTCACATGGGGCTCTATTTCCGGTGTCTCCGTAGAGTCCCGATAATCAGAAGCCGGTGTGGATGCAACGAGGTCCAGAGTGGAGCGTAGATGGTGCCCGGGGAGTTCCTCATAAGTACTCATGCGAGTGCTCACGGAAGATGCGTATACCCGAGCAGCCGAGTCTAGCCTAAACGGGAATGGTGATGGAGATGTTGCTGTCTGTGCCGGAATGGATGCTCCGGACAGTGGTGTCTCACCGGACGGGGGAGCGGCGGGATTCTCCGTCGGCATGTTACCCTCAGCCAAGCTCGTCCTACCCAAACCTTCCATAAGGAGATCTGGGCCGGTGCCTGGCTGGGGGGTGCTGGATCGGGGGATCCCATCACCCTCTGCGAGGTGAAGACGGTGGTTGTACTAGGCTCGTCGTCGTCGGGCGGCCCGCGCCCGCCTAGAGCGATGGTACCGGCGGATTGCTCCCCCGGGCTGGGAGAGCTCATAGTCCTCATCGGTTGGGTGCTTGGGTGGAAGTAGGACCATATCGTAGCCATAGCCAAGCGACATGAACTCCAAACTCCCGAACCAGATCACCGTGGCCAACGGAATAGGGCGTTCGTGTCAGCCATCCAGGAAAAAAGGCGAGAAAGCAACGTTGGCATGCAGCGATCCCCTACCTGGCGCGCCAACTGTCGGTGTTCGGACCCGAGGGGGTCCTAAACCAACGAGTAAATGCTGCGTGTCTCTTTCCTGGATGGTGATGCAAGGAGAACACATGGGGGTTTATCCTGGTTCGGGCAAAAGAAGGCCCTACGTCCAGCGGGGGGGGGGGGGAGAAGTTTGTATTTCCTTGCACCGAAGTGCTCGTGTAGGGGTTACAAGCATGCGAGAGAGGGCGTCGAGCCCAAGTCTCGAAGAGAGGAAAAAGAGGACAAGGGTGATTGCTTGAGATATCGATCTCTATCTTGCGTCTTACCTGTTGTCTCTTGTTTCTCTTCGTTGTCCATCGGTCCCCCTTGTAGAACCCTGGCCTGCCCTTTTATAGGGCGAGAGGAGGACAAGACAACGGGGAGCCTTGAGGTGATGTTTTGTCGATTCCTGTTGAGCTGACCGTAGCGACGTGCTCTGGGAATGGCCGGCCATCCCTGGACACCATGGCAATGTGGGAGACGAGACGGCGAAATGACTCGGAGCGCCGTGCCACACCGTCCTTCCCTTGCCATTGAACTATGCCGAGCGTCGAGATTGGGTCGAGGCCGGGTCGAGACCGGATGGATAAGGCCGAATCCCCGAGATTGCGGAGAACGGACCATGTCTTATCCTCCCCTGAGGGTGATCGATGGTAAACAGTGCGCGGTAAGGTGGGTACAGTGACGGTTTTCACCTTCCATCATGGGATGGGCGGTAAAACAGTGAGATCTAACACGAGCATTATTCCCACGTCGATCCTGGTAGTAGCCATGCCGGTAGGTGGTAGTAGGTAACCGCATTAAATGATATGGCTTTTGCCCTGGGGTAGGTAAAGAGAAGGAGTCGAGGCGCTTGACCCGGGCTCACGCGAGTCGGAGTTTTTCCCAGTGGGCGGACGAGCCTCGCGCGGGTCGGAGCGCTGTCGAGGTACCTTGCTGTACAGGATGGGGCGCGGTCGAGGCGCCCCGTCGAGCGAGCCTCGTACGAGTCGGAGCCGAAGCGCGGTCGAGGCGCCCCGTCGAGCGGGCCTCGTACGAGACGGACTGGATACGCGGTCGAGGCTGGCTGCCTTTTATTGCGGTTTTAGTCGTTTTAGTTTTTTATTAGCGATGGATGTGGGTACCCCCGTACTGTTGGTACCGACACTAGGTGATGAGGGTCAAGTGGAAGCTCGATTTAGTCTATTTGGAGATAGTGCTAATCTTGACGCAAGATGGATGTGTGGTTTGCGACGAATGTACCGCAGTTTCAGAAATCATTTTGGACGCACTCGATGGAACTCCTATGTGTCGTGGGTCATGTGGAATCTTGTTTCGGTCTGTTTAGAGACAGTGTTAGTGTCGGTGCAAGATAGGTGCACGGTTTGCGCCAAACGTACCATAGGCTTAGAAGTCGTTTTGGACACACCCGATGGTACTCCTAGGTGACGAGGCTCAAGTGGAAGCTCGATTCAGTTTGTTTGGAGATAATGCTAATCTTGAGACAAGATAGGTGCATGGTTTGTGCCGAATGTACCATAGGAGTTTTGGACGCACCTGATGGAACTCCTTGTTGACGTGTGTCGTGTGGAGCCTCGTTTCGGTCCTTTTGGATACAGAGTTAGTGTCAGTGCAAGATAGGCACATGGTTTGCACCAAATGTACAATAGGCTCAGATGTCATTCTGGACACATCCGATGGTACTCCTAGGTGACGAGGCTCAAGTGGATGCTCGTTTCATTCTATTTGGAGAAAGTGCTAATCTTGACGCAAGATAGGTGCACGGTTTGTGCCGAATGTACCATTGGCTCAGAAATCGTTTTGCACGCAACCAATGGAACTCCTAGGTGACGTGGGTCATGTGAAATTTCGTTTCGGTCCGTTTGGACACAGTGTTGGTGTCAGTGCAAGATAGGTGCACAGTTTGCGCCAAACATACCATAGGCTTAGAAAATCATTTTGGACACACCCGATGGAACTCCTAGGTGATGAGGCTCAAGTGGAAGCTTGATTCGGTCCATTTGGAGATAGTGCTAATCTTGACGCAAGATAGGTGCATGCTTTGCGCCGAACATACCACTGGCTTAGAAATCGTTTTGGACGCAGCCGATGTAACCACTAGGTGACTTGGGTCTTGTGAAATCTCATTTCGGTCCATTTGGAGTCAGTGTTTGTGTTAGTACAAGATAGATGCACAGTTTCCGCCAAACGTACCATAGGCTCACAAATAGTTTTGGACGCACCAAATGATAGTCCTATGTGATGAGCCCCAAGTGGAAGCTCGATTCAGTTCATTTGGAGATAGTGCTAATCTTGACGCAAGATAGGTGCACGGTTTGTGCTGAATGTACCATAGGATGAGAAATCATTTTGGACACAGCCAATGGAACTCATTGGTGACGTGGGGAATGCGGAATCTCGTTTTGGTCCATTTGGAGATAGTGTTAGTGTCTGTGCAAGATAGGTGCACGGTTTGCACCAAACATACCATAGACTCAGAAATCGTTTTGGACGCAACCAATGGTACTCCTAGGTGACGAGGCTCTAGTGGAAGCTCGATTCATTCTGTTTGAAGATAGTGCAAATCTTGATGCAACATAGGTGCACGGTTTGCGAAGAATATACCATGGGCTCAGAAATCGTTTGCACGCACCCGGGGGAACTCCTTGGTGACGTGGGCTGTGTGAAATCTCATTTAGGTCCATTTGGAGAAAGTGTTAGTGTCCGTGCAAGATAGGTGCACGTTTTGCGTCAAACGTACCTTAGGCTCCGAATTGTTTTGGACACCCGCGATGATACTCCTATGTGACGAGGCTCAAGTGGAAGCTTGATTCAGTCTGTTTGGAGATAGTGCTAATATTGATGCAAGAGGGTTGCACGGTTTGCATCGAACGTACCGCAGGCTCAGAAACCATTTTGGATGCTCCCGATGGAACTCCTAGGTGATGTGGGTCATGTGGAATCTCATTTCAGTCCATTTTAAGATAGTGTTAGTGTCGATGCAAGATAGGTACACGGTTTGTGCCAAACGTGCCATAAGCTCTGAACTCGTTTTGGACACACCCAATGGTACTCCTAGGTGATGAGGCTCATGTGGAAGCTCAATTCAGTCCATTTGGAGATAGTGCTAATCTTGACTCAAGATAGGTGTACAGTTTGCGCCAAACGTACCATAGGCTCATAAATCATTTGCACATACCTGATGGAACTCCTTAGTGATGTGGGTCATGTGGAATCTCGTTTTGGTCCATTTGGATACAGTGTTAGTGTCAGTGCAAGATAGGTGCATAGTTTGCACCAAAAGTACCATAGGCTTAGAAATCGTTTTGGACGCACCCGATGTTACTCCTTGGTGACGAGCCTAAAGTGGATGCTCGTTTCATTCCGTTTGGAGATAGTGCTGAACTTGATGCAAGATAGGTGCACAGTTTACGCTGAACGAACCATAGGCTCAGAAATCATTTTGGACGCACCTAATAGAACTCCTAGTTGATGTGGGTTATGTGGAATTTTGTTTCAGTCCATTTGGAGACAGTGTTAGTGTCAGCTCATGATAGGTGCATAGTTTGCACCAACCGTACCATAGGCTCAGAAATCATTTTGGACGCACACGATGGTACTCCTAGGTGGCGAGGCTAAAGTGGTTGCTCATTTCATTTCGCTTGGAGATAATGCTAATCTTGATGCAAGATAGGTGCACGGTTTGCGCCAAACGTACCATAGGCTTAGAAATCATTTTAGACGCACCCGATGGTACTCCTAGGTGACGAGGCTCAAGTAGAAGTTCCATTCAATCCATTTGGAGATAGTGCTAATCTTGATGCAGGATGGGTGGATGACTTGCACTGAACATACCATAGTATTAGAAATAATTGTGGACGCACTTGTAACTACTAGGTGACTAGGGACATGTGGAATCTCGTTACGGTCCATTCGGAGACAGTGTTAGTGTCGGTGCAAGACTAGAGCTCAGAAATGGTTTTGGATGCACCTAATAATACTCCTAGCTGATGAGGCTCAAGTGGAAGCTCGATCCAGTCCGTTTAGAGATAGTGCAAATCTTGACGCAAGATTGGTGCACGATTTGTGCCAAACGTACAACAGGCTCAAAAATCATTTATGTTGAACTCCCAGGAGACATGGGCCATGTGGAATCTTGTTTTGTTTCGTTTGGAGATAGTGTTAGTGTCGGTGCAGGATAGGTGCACGGTTTGCTCCAAAGGTATCATTGGCTCGGAAATCATTAGGGACGCACCTGATGGAACTCCTTAGTGACGTGGGCCATGTAGAATCTCGCTTCAGTCCATTTGGAGACAGTGTTGGTGTCGGTTCAAGATAGGTGCATGGTTTGCTTAAAAGGTACCATAGGCTTAGAAATCATTTTGGATGCACCCAATGGTACTTCTAGGTGATGAGGCTCAAGTGGATGCTCATTTCATTCTATTTGAAGATAGTGCTAATCTTGACGCAAGATAGGAGCATGATTTGCGCCAAACGTACCATAGGCACAAAAATCATTTTGGTTGAACTCCTAGGCGACATGGGTCATGTGGAATCTCATTTTGTTCTGTTTAGAGATAGTGTTAGTGTCGGTGCAAGATAGGTGCACGGTTTGCGCCAAATGTACCATAGGCTTAGAATCATTTTGGATGCCCATGATGATACTCCTAGGTGACGAGGCTCAAGTGGAAGCTCCATTCTGTCCATTTGGAGATAGTGATAATCTTGATGCAAGATGGATGCATGGTTTGGGTTGAACGTACAGCAGGCTCAGAAATCATTTTGGATGCACCCGATGGAACTGCTAGGTGACATGGGTTATGTGAAATCTTCTTTTGGTCCGTTTGGGGACAGTGTTAGTGTCGGTGCAAGATAGGTTCATGATTTGCGCCAAATGTACCATAGGCTCAGAAGTTGTTTTGGATAGACCTAATGATCCTCCTAGGTGACGAGGCTCAAGTGGAAGCTCGATTTAGTCCATTTGGAGATTGTGCTAATCTTGATGCAAGATAGGTGCATGGTTTGTGCCGAACGTATCATAGGCTCAGAAATTATTTTGGACGCACCCGATGGAAACTCCTTGGTGACGTTGGTCATGTGGAATGTCATTTCGGTCCTATCGGTGTCTAGAGAACTGGGGGTCTAAATAGTGCGACGAGTGAATTTGTATCTGCGCGTCTAGGTCTAGATGGTGTGCAAAGCGGACACAAGGGTGTATACTGGTTTGGGCAAGAATAGCCCAACGTCTAGTGGATTTGGCTGCTACTCACGTTGCCTTGCACCAGAATGCTCGTAGTAGGGGTTACAAGCTTTTGAGAGAGGGAACGGATCCCAGGTCTCTTTGAGGGATTTGTGTGCGAGGTGTGTTGACCTGGTGAGATGTGTGCTCCGATCGGAGTCATCCGGTCGAAGTGAGTTGCCCTAGATGTGCCCCCTGCCTCCCCTTTTATAGTTTCTAAGGAGAGGGCTCGGGTTACATTCGTGGTAAAAAGATGAAATGGGGAAAAGGTAAAAGAGAAAAACAAAAATGGTGGCCTCGGGTGCGGCCGTCTTCCTCCATATCCAGTGGGAGCAGTTTTCCTTATAGCGTAGAGATGCAACAGGCGTTGATCTTTTGGCCTCTCTATCTGCTGATGCTACACACCGTGGCCATGCTTCGTCCTATATGCCTCTGTGCCATCAAGGATAGGCGGTACGGGTGCTCGGATTTGCGTAGAGAGGGGTTAAGTGGTATGGTCATCGTCGTGGTGGAATAAGCGAGGTCACGTTGGGTCAGGGCATCATTCCTGTGCTCCTATTGACTGTGCACGGTCACGTCTGTCCCATCAGCAGGAGTGGGTGCCACGGTTGGGGGCCTCGTGGCTCCCCATCTTGCTAGAGGGCTCCACGTGTCCCTCGGGCGAGGTGGAATACGCTGAGGTGGTCAGGCGCTTTGATGATGTCATGGGGGCTCAGGCAAAGTGGAAACTATCGCCCGAGGTGCCTATCTCGCCTGAGACCTTTTCGCAAGGCTCAGGTGGGATGGAGGTTGATTTTCGTGCTACGAGCGACTGACATGCCGTCAGCGCCCTTGACAGGTCAGTTTTACTGGGGCCCCTATGATGGGGCTTTAGCGAATACGTAGGCTGTCATATTTTACCATTTGTTAGGTACCCTGGTATTTTGATACCCAACAGGTCCATTTGGATATAGTGTTAGTGTCGGTGCAAGATAGGTGCATGGTTTGCGCCAAACGTACCATAGGCTCATAAAATCATTTTGGACGCACCCGATGGTACTCATAGGTGATGAGGCAAAAGTGGATGCTCATTTTATTCTGTTTGGAGATCATGCTAATCTTGATGCAACATAGGCACACTTGGATACAATGTTAGGGTCGGTGCAAGATAGTTGCATGGTTTGCGCCAAACGTACCATAGGCACAAAAATCATTTTGGATGCACCTAATGACACTCCTAGGTGACGAGGCTCAAGTGGTTGCTCATTTCATTCCATTTGGAGATAGTGCTAATCATGACGTAGGATAGGTGCACGATTTGCACCAAACGTACCACAGGGTCAGAAATTGTTTTGGATGCACCCGATGGTACTTCTAGGTGACGAGGCTCAAGTGGATGCTCGTTTCATACCACTTGGAGATAATGCTAATCTTGATGCAAGATAGGTTCATGGTTTGCGCCAAACTACCATAGGCGCAGAAATTATTTTGGACACACCCGATGGTTCTCCTAGGGGACGAGGCTCAAGTGGAAGCTCGATTTAGTCCATTTGGAGATAGTGCTAATCTTGACGCAGGATAGGTGCATGATTTGCATCGAACGTACCATAGGGTTAGAAATTGTTTTGGACGCACCTAATGGAACTCCTAGTTGACGAGGCTCAACTGGATGCTCGTTTCATTCTGTTTGGAGATAATGTTAACCTTAACGCAAGATAGGTGGACGGTTTGCGCCAAACGAACCATAGGCTCAGAAATCGTTTTTGACGCACCCGATGGTACTAGGTGACGAGGCTCAAGTAGAAGCTCGGTTCAGTCTGTTTGGAGAGAGTGCTAATCTTGACGCCAGATAGGTGCACGCTTTGTGCCGAACGTACCATGGGATCAGAAATCATTTTTGACACACCCGATGTAACTACTAGGTGACTTGGGTCTTGTGGAATCTCGTTTTGGTCCGTTTGGAGTCAGTGCCAAATAGTGCACGGTTTAGCACCAAACGTACCATTGTCTCAGAAATCGTTTTGGATGCACCCAATGGTACTCCTAGGTGACGAGGTCCCAAGTGGAAGCTCGATTCAGTCTATTTGGCGATAGTGCTAACCTTGATGGAAGACAGTTGCACAGTTTGCTCCGAACGTTCCATATGCTCAAAAATCATTTTGGACTCACCCGATGGAACTCATTGGTGACGTGGGGAATGTGGAATCTCCTTTTGGTCCATTTGGAGATAGTGTTAGTGTCGGTGCAAGATAGGTGCATGGTTTCCGCCAAATGTACCATAGTCTCAGAATCGTTTTGGACGCCTACGATCATACTCCTAGGAGACGAGGCCCAAGTGGAAGCTCGATTCAGTCCGTTTGGAGCTAGTGCTAATCATGATGCAAGATGGATGCACGATTTGGGTCAAACGTACCGTGGGCTCAGAAATCATTTTGGATGCACCCAATGGAACTGTTAGGTGACGTGGGTCCTTTGAAATCTTGTTTTGGTCTATTTGGAGACAGTGTTAGTGCCAGTGCAAGATAGGTGCATGGTTTTGCGCCAAACATACCATAGACTCAAAAATCATTTTGGTCACACCCGATTGTACTCTTAGGTGACGAGGCTCAAGTGGATGCTCATTTCATTCCATTTGGAGATAGTGTTCATCTTGATGCAAGATAGGTGCACGGCTTACGCCAAACGTACCATAGGCTCAGACTTCATTTTGGACACACCCAATGGTACTCCTAGTTGACGAGGCTCACGTGGAACCTTGATTCAGTCCATTTGGAGATAGTGTTATTCTTGACGCAAGATAGGTGCATGATTTGCACCGAGAATTCCATAGGCTCATAAAACAGTTTGGACACACCCGATGGCACTCCTAGGTGATGAGCCTCAAGTGGATGCTTGTTTCATTCTGTTTGGAGATAATGCTAACCTTAACGCTAGACAAGTGCACGATTTGCGCCAAACCTACCATAAGCTTAGAAATCGTTTTGGATGCGCCCGATGGTACTCCTAGGTGACGAGGCTCAAGTGGAAGCTCAATTCAGTCCGTTTGAAGATAGTGCTAATCTTGACACAAGATGGATGCGTGGTTTGCGTCGAACGTACCAGAGGCTCAGAAATCATTTTGGACGCACTCAATAGAACTCCTAGGTGACGTGGGTCATGTGGAATCTCATTTTGGTCCATTTGGAGACAGTGTTAGTGTCAATGCGAGATAGGTGCACGGTTTGCGCCAAACATAACATAGGCTCAGAAGTCATTTTGGATATACTCGATGGCCGTCCTAAGTAAGGCCCAAGTGGAAGCTCGATTCAATCCGTTTGGAGATAGTGCTAATCTTGACGCAAGATAGGTGCATGGTTTGCAGCAAACGTACCATAGGCTCAGAAATCATTTTCGACACACCCGATGGAACTCCTTGGTGATTTGGGTCATGTGGAGACTTGTTTCAGTTCATTTGGATACATAGTTAGTGTTGGTTGCAACATAGGTGCATGGTTTGCACCAAATGTACCATAGGCTCAGAAATCGTTTTCGTCGCGCCCGATGGTACTCCTTGGTGACGAGGCTCAAGTGGATGCTTGTTTTTATTCCACATGGAGATAGTGCTAATCTTGATGCAAGATAGGTGCACGGTTTGCGCCGAACATTCCATAGGCTTAGAAATCGTTTTAGACACACCCAATGGAACTCCTAGGTGATGTGGGTCATGTGGAATTTTGTTTCGATCCGTTTGGAGACAGTATTAGTGTCAGTGCAAGATAGTTGCATGGCTTGCGCCAAACATACCATAGGCTTAGAAATTATTCTGGACACACCCGATGGTACTCCCAGGTGATGAGGCTCAAGTGGAAGCTCGATTCAGTCCATTTGGAGATTCTTAACGCAAGATGGATGCGCGGTTTGCGTCGAATGTATTGGATGCTCAGAAATTATTTTAGACGCAACCGATGGAACTCCTAGGTGATGTGGGTCATGTGGAATCTCATTTTGTTCCATTTGGAGATAGTGTCAGTGTTAGTGCGAGATAGGTGCACGATTTGCGCCAAATGTACCATAGGCTCAGAAGTCATTTTGGACACATCCGATGGCATTCCTATGTGATGAGGCTCAAGTGGAAGCTTGATTCAATCCGTTTGGAGATAGTTCTAATCTTGACGCAAGATAGGAGCATGGTTTGTGCTGAACGTACGATATGCTCAGAAATCATTTTAGACACTCGATAGAACTCCTTGGTGATGTGGGTCATGTGGAGACTTGTTTCGGTCCATTTGGATACAGAGTTAGTGTTGGTTAAACATAGGTGCATGGTTTGCGCAAAACGTACCATAGGCTCAGAAATCATTTTTGACGCACCCAATGGTACTCCTAGGTGACAAGGCAAAAGTGGATGCTCGTTTCATACCGCTTGGAGATAATGCTAATCTTGATGCAAGATAGGTTCATGGTTTGTGCCAAACATACCATAGGCGCAGAAATCATTTTAGACGCACTCGTTGGTTCTCCTAGGGGACTAGGCTCAAGTGGAAGTTCGATTCAGTCCATTTGGAGATATGGCTAATCTTGACGTAGGATAGGTGCATGATTTGCACCGAGCGTAGTCGGTGTAAGATAGGTGCACGGTTTACACCTAGGTGACGAGGCTCAAGTGGAAGCTCGATTTAGTCCATTTGGAGATAGCGCTAATCTTGCTGCAAGATAAATGCATGGTTTGTGTCAACATACCGCAGGCTCAGAAATCATTTTGGATGCACCCAATGGAACCCCTGAGTGACGTGGGTCATATAGAATCTCGTTTCAGTCCATTTGGTGACAATGTTAGTATCGGTGCAAGATAGGTGCACGGTTTGCGCCAAACGTACCATAGGCTCAGAAATCATTTTGGATGCACCCGATGGTCCTTCTAGGTGATGAGGCACAAGTGGATGCTCATTTCATTCTGTTTGTACATAGTGCTATTCTTGAAGCAAGGTTTGCGCCAAACGTACCATAAGCAAATAAATCATTTTGGACACACCTGATGGCACTTCTAGGTGACGACGTTGAAGTGGAAGCTCGATTCTGTCTATATGGAGTTAGTGCTATTCTTGATGTAAGATAGGTGTACGATTTGCGTCGTACATACCAAGGCTCAGAAATCATTTTGGATGCACCCGCTGGAACTCCTAGGTGATGTGGGTCTTGTGGAATCTCATTTCGGTCCGTTTGCAGACAGAGTTAGTGTCGGTGCAAGATAGGTGCACGGTTTATGCCAAAAGTACCATAAGCATAGAAATCGTTTTGGATGTAACCGATGGTACACCTAGGTGATGAGGCTCAAATGGATGCTTATTTGCATTCCGTTTGGAGATAGTGCAAATCTCAAAGCAAGGTAGGTGCACAGTTTGCGCCAAACGTACTGTAGTCTAAGAAATTATTTTGGACGCACCTAATGGCACTCTTAATTGCAAGGCTCAAGTGGAAGCTCGATTCAGCCTATTTGAAGATAGTGCTAATCTTGATGCAAGATAGGTGCACGGTTTGCGCCAAACATACCATAGGCTTAGAAATCATTTTGGATGCACCCAATCATACTCCTAGGTGATGAGGCTCAAGTGGAAGCTCGATTCAGTCCGTTTGGAGATAGTGCTAATCCTGTCACAAGATGGATGCATGATTTACCGCAGGCTTAGAAATCATTTTAGACACACCCGACGGAACTCTTATGTGACTTGGGTCATATGGAATCTCATTTCGGTCCGTTTGGAGACAGTGTTAGTGTTGGTGCAAGATAGGTGCATGGTTTGCATCAAACGTACCTTAGCCTCAGAATTCATTTTGGACACACCCGAAGGTACTCTTAGGAGACGAGGCTCAAGTGGTTGCTTGTTTTATTCCATTTGGAGATAGTGCTAATCTTGAAGCAAGGTAGGTGCACGGTTTGCGCCAAACGTACTGTAGGCTCAGAAATCATTTTAGACGCACCCGATGGAACTCCTATGTGACATGGGTCATATGGAATCTCATTTTGGTCCATTTGGAGACAGTGTTAGAGTTGGTGCAAGACAGGTGCATGGTTTGCGCAAATATACCACAGGCTCAGAAATTGTTTTGGACACACCCGATGGAACTCCTAGGTGATGGGGGACATGTGGAATCTCATTTTGGCCCATTTGGCGACAATGATAGTGACGGTGTAAGATAGGTGCACGGTTTGCGCCAAACGTACCATAAGCTCAGAAAGCATTTTGGACACACCCGATGGTACTCCTAGGTGACGAACCTCAAGTGGAAGCTTGATTCAGTCTGCTTGGAGATAGTGCTAACCTTGACGCAAGGTAGGCGCACGCTTTGCGCCGAACTTATCACATGCTCAGAAATCATTTTGGATGCACCTGATGTAACTACTAAGTGACTTGGGCCATGTGGAATCTTGTTTTGGTCTATTTGGAGACAATAGTGTCGGTGCAAGATAGGTGCACGGTTTGCGCCAAACATACCATAGGGTCAGAAATCGTTTTGGAGGCATCCGATGGTACTCCTAGGTGATGAGGCTCAAGTGGAAGCTCGATTTAGTTCGTTAGGAGATTTTGCTAAACTTGACCCAAGATAGGTGCATGGTTTGCACCAAACATACCATAGGCTCAGAAATCATTTTGGACGCACCCAGTGATACTCCTTGGTGATGAAGCTCAATTGGAAGCTCGATTCTGTCCATTTGGAGATAGTGCTAATCTTGCCGCAAGATAGGTGCACGGTTTGCGCCGAACATACCACAGGCTCAGAAATTATTTTGGACACACCCGATGGAACACCTAGTTGACGTCTGTCATGTGGAATTTTGTTTTGATCCATTTGGAGACAGTGTTAGTGTCGGTGCAAGAAAGGTGCGGGCTTTGCGCCAACTGTACCATAGGCTCAGAAGTCATTTTGGACGCACCCGATGGTACTTCTAGGTGACGAGGCTCAAGTGGATGCTCGATTAGTTTGTTTGGAGATATTGCTAATCTTGACGCAAGATAGGTGCACGATTTGCGTCGAACGTACCACAGCTTAGAAATCAATTTGGACACAATTGACAGAACTCCTAGGTGATGTGTGTCATATGGAATCTTATTTCGGTACGTTTGGAGACAGTGTTAGTGTCGGTGCAAGATAGGTGCATGCTTTTGCGCAAAACGTACCATAGGCTCAAAAATCATTTTTTGACGCACCTGATGGTACTCCTAGGTAATAAGGCTCAAGTGGATGTGCATTTCATTCCATTTGCAGATAGTGCTAATCTTAACCCAAGATAGGGGCACGGTTTGCGCCAAACAAACCATAGGCTCAGAAATCATTTTGGACGCACCTGATGGTACTCCTAGGTGACGAGGCTCAAGTGGATGCTCGATTCAATCTTTTTGGAGATATTGCTAATCTTGACGCAAGATAGGTGGATGATTTGCGCTGAACATACCACAGGCTAAAAAATCATTTTGGACGCACCTGACAGAACTCCTAGGTGACGTGGGTCATGTGGAATCTTGTTCTGGTCCATTGAAGACAGTGTTAGTGTCAGTGCAAGATAGGTGCACAGTTTGCGCCAAACATACCATAGGCTCAGAAATCATTTTGGACGCATTCGATGGTACTCCTAGGTGACGAGGCTCAAATGGAAGCTCGGTTCAGTATGTTTGGAGATAGTGCTAATCTTGACGCAAGACAGGTGCACGATTTGTGCCGAATATACTGTAGGCTCAGAAATTATTTTGGATGCACCTGATGGAACTCCTAGGTGTCGCGGGTCATGTGGAATCTCGTTTCTATCCATTTAGAGATAATGTTAGTGTCGGTGCAAGATAGGTGCACGGTTTGAGCCAAACGTACCATAGGTTCTAATATCGTTTTGGACACACCCAATCATACTCCTAGGTGACGAGGCTCAAGTGGAAGCTCGATTCAGTCTGTTTGGAGATAGTGCTAATCTTGCTGCAAGACGAATTCATAGTTTCGTCGGCATACCGCAGGCTCAGAAATCGTTCTCGATGCACCCGATGGAACTCCTGGGTGACGTGGGTCATATTGAATCGTTTTGCACAGTTTGCGCCAAACGTACCATAGGCTCAGAAATCGTTTTGCATGCACCCGGTGGTCCCCCTAGGTGACGTGGCTCAAGTGGATGCTTATTTCATTCTGTTTGGACATAGTGCTAATCTTGAAGCAAGGTTTGCGCCAAACGTACCATAGGCTCAGAAATTGTTTTGGACGCACCTGATGGCACTCCTAGGTGACGAGGCTGAAGTGGAAGGTCAATTCAGTCTAGATGGAGATAGTGCTATTCTTGACGTAAGATAGGTGTACGATTTGCGCCATACATACCACAAGCTCAGAAATCGTTTTGGACACACCCGATGGAACTCCTAGGTGACGTGGGTCATGTGGAATCTCATTTTGGTCCGTTTGGAGATAGAGTTAGTGCCGGTGAAAGATAGGTACACGGGTTGCGCCAAAAGTACCATAGGCACAGAAATCGTTTTGGACATAGCCGATGGTACACCTAGGTGACGTGGCTCAAGTGGATGCTCATTTCATTCCGTTTGGAGATATGTGCAAATCTCGTAGCAAGGTAGGTGCACAGTTTGCACCAAACATACCACAGGCTAAGAAATCGTTTTGGACACATCTGATGGCACTCCTAATTGACAAGGCTCAAGTGGAAGCTTGATTCAGCCTGTTTGGAGATAGTGCTAATCTTGATGCAAGATGGGTGCATGGTTTGCGCCAAACTTACCATAGGCTCAGAAATCGTTTTGGACGCACCCAACGATACTCCTAGATGATGAGGCTCAAGTGGAAGCCTAATTTAGTCCGTTTGGAGATAGTGCTAATCTTGTCGCAAGATGGATGCACGATTTGTGTCGAACGTACTGTAGGCATAGAAAAAATTTTAGGCACACCCGATGGAACTCCTATGTGACTTGGGTCATATGGAATCTCATTTCAGTCCATTTGGATACAGTGTTAGTGTTGGTGCAAGATAGGTGCATGCTTTGCACCAAACGTACCATAGGTTCCGAAAATCATTTTGGACGCACCCGAAGGTACTCCTAGGAGACGAGGCTCAAGTGGATGCTTGTTTTATTCTGTTTGGAGATAGTGCTAATCTTGAAGCAAGGAAGGTGCACAGTTTGCGCCAAACGTACTGCAGGCTCAGAAATCATTTTAGATGCACTCGATGGAACTCCTATGTAACATGGTTCATTTGGAATCTCGTTTCGGTCTGTTTGGAGACAGTGTTAGTGTTGGTGCAAGATAGGTGCACGGTTTGCACCAAACATAACATAGGCTCAGAAATCGTTTTGGACGCACCCAAAAGTACTTCTAAGTGACGAGGCTCAAGTGTATGCTTGTTTTGTTCCGTTAGGAGATAGTGCTAATCTTCAAGCAAGGTAGGTGCACAGTTTGCACCAAACATACCACTGGCTCAGAAATTGTTTTGGACGCACCCGATGGGACTCCGAGGTGGTGTGGGGCATCTAGAATTTTGTTTCGGTCCATTTGGAAACAATGTTAGTGTCGGGGAGGGATAGGTGCATGGTTTGTGCTAAACTAACCATGTGGCTCAGAAATCATTATGGATGCACCCGATGGTACACCTAGGTGATGAGGCTCAAATGGAAGCTCGATTCAGTCCGTTTGCACATAGTGCTAATCTTGACGCAAGGTAGGTGCACAATTTGTGCCGAACAAGCCATAGGCTCAAAAATCATTTTGGACACACCCAATGGAACTCCTAGATGACGTGTGATATGTGGAATCTCATTTTGGTCCATTTGGAGACAGTGTTAGTGTTAGTGCAAGATAGGTACACGGTTTGCGCCGAACATACCATAGGGACAGAAATTGTTTTTGGACGCATCCGATGGTACTCCTAGCTGACGAGGCTCAAGTGGAAACTCGATTCAATCCATTTGGAGATAGTGCTAATCTTGACGCAAGGTGGATGCACGGTTTGCGTCGAATGTACCACAAGATCAGAAATCATTTTGGATGCACCCCATGGAACTTCTAGGTGACGTGGGTCGTTTGGAATCATGTTTCGGTCCGTTTGAAAACAGTGTTAGAGTCAGTGCAAGATAGGTGCATGGTTTGCGCCAAATGTACCATATCTTCATAAATCGTTTTGGACGCACCGGATGGTACTCCTAGGTGACAAGGCTCAAGTGGATGCTCATTTCATTCCGTTTGGAGATAGTGCTAATCTTGACCAAAGATAGGTGCATGGTTTGCACCAAATGTACCATAGGCTCAGAAATCATTTTGGACGCACCCGATGGTACTACTAGGTGATGAGGCTCAAGTGTGATATGAACCCGCAAGGGTTTGTGGTCGATCTTTCGATGAGAAGCGTGAGAAACTTGATTTGGGGATGGAGATGACGTTCATGGCCCGACTACAGCCTTCCAAGCTTTCCATATGCAATCAAACCTTCCCTTGATACATGTAAGTAATTCTGAAAATGAGAATGAACACACATCATGGTGCAGCATCAATTCATCAAATGCATCAATGATAAGCCTCATATAGAATGGTTGCACCTTTGGTATAGAAGTGGTTGACATGGTCATCTTTGAGCCAATGATGTCCTCATCAAAGTGGAAGCTCGATTCAGTCCGTTTGGAGATAGTACTAATCTTGATGCAAGATAGGTGCATGATTTGGGCCGAACGTACCATAGGCTCAGAAATCATTTTGGACACACCCGATGGAACTTCTAAGTGACATGGGTCATGTGAAATCTCATTTTGGTCCATTGGAGAAAGTGTTAGTGTCAGAGAAAGATAGTTGCACGGTGTGCGCGAAACATGCCATGGGCTTAGAAATCGTTTTGGACATATCTGATGGTACTCCTAGGTGACAAGGCTCAAGTGGAAGCTTGATTCAGTCCATTTGGAGATAGAGCTCATCTTGACGCAAGATGGACGCACCGTTTGTGTCAAACATACCATAGGCTCAGAAATCATTTTAGACGCACCCGATAGAACTCCTAGGTGATGTGGGTCATATGGAATCTCGTTTTGGTCCTTTTGGAGACAGTGTTATTTGTTGGTGCAAAATAGGTGCACGGTTTGAGCCATGCATACCAAAGGCTCAAAAATCATTTTGGACACAGCTGATGGTACTCCTAGGTGACAAGGCTCAAGTGGATGGTTGATTCAGTCTGTTTGGAGATAGTGCTAGTCTTAACGCAAGAAGGATGCACAATTTCCATTGAACATACCGCAGGCTCAGAAATCATTTTCGACGCATTCGATGGAACTCCTTGGTGACATGGGTGATGTGGAATCTCGTTTCAGTCTGTTTGGAGACAGCGTTAGTGTCGGTGCAAGATAGGTGCACGGTTTACGCCAAACGCTCCATAGGCCCAAAAATCGATTTGGACACACTTGATGGTACTCCAAGGTGACGTGGCTGAATTGGAAGCTCGATTCAGTCTAGCTATTTATAGTACTAATCATGATGTAAGATAAGTGAACGGTTTGCGCCGATAGTACCACATCCTCAAAAATAATTTTGGGCGCACTCAATGTAACTCCTAGGTGACGTGGGTCATGTGGAATCTCGTTTCGGTCCGTTTGGGGACAGTGTTAGTGTCAATACAAGATAGGTGCATGGTTTGCACCAAACATACCATAGGCTCAGACATCATTTTGGATGCACCCAATGATACTCCTAGGTGACGAGGCTCAAGTGGAAGCTTGATTCAGTCCGTTTGAAGATAGTGCTAATCTTGACGTAAGATAGGTGCACCATTTGCGTCTAACGTACCGTAGGCATAGAAATCATTTTGGACGCACCCGATAGAACTAATAGGTGGCGTGGGACATGTGGAATCTCATTTTGGTCCGTTTGGAGACAATGTTAGTGTCGGTGCAAAATAGGAGCACGGTTTGCACCGAACACACCATAGGCCCAAAAATCAATTTGGACGCACTCAATGGTACTCCAAGGTAATGAGGCTGATTTGGAAGCTTGATTCAGTCCGTCTGTTGACAGTGGTAATCTTGACGCAAGATAGGTGAACGGTTTGCACCGAAAGTACCACAGGCTCAAAAATCGTATAGGACAAACCTAATGGAACTCCTTGGTGATGTGGGTCATATGTTTTGGTCCGTTTAGATATAGTGTTAGTATCAGTGCAAGATAGGTGTATGGTTTTGTGCCAAACATACAATAGGCTCAAAAATCATTTTGGATGCACCCAATGATACTCCTAGGTGATGAGGCTCAAGTGGAAGGTCGATTCATTCTGTTTGGAGATAGTGCTAATCTTGACGCAATATGGATGCACGGTTTGCATCGAACGTACCGCAGGCTCAGAAATCGTTTTGCACGCATTCGATGGAACTCCTAGGTGACATGGGTGATGTGGAATCTCATTTTGGTCCGTTTGGAGACAGTGTTAGTATCGGTGCAAGATAGGTGCACGGTTTACGCCAAACGCACCATAGTGCCAAAAATCGATTTGGACGCACTCGATGGTACTCCAAGGTGATGAGGCTGAATTGGAAGCTCGATTCAGTACGACTATTTAGTGCTAATCTTGATGCAAGATAGGTGATCGGCTTGCACCGATATTAGCACAGGCTCAAAAATCATTTCGGACGCACTTGATGGAACTCCTAGGTGACGTGGGTCATCTAGAATCCTGTTTCGATCTGTTTGGAGACAGTGTTAGTGTCAGTGCAAGATAGGTGCACGGTCTATGCCAAACGTACCATAGGCACATAAATCATTTTGGATGCACCCAATAGTACTCCTAGGTGACGAGGCTCAAGTGGATGCTCGTTTCGGTCTGTTTGTTAATCTTGATGCAAGATAGGTGCCTAGTTTGTGTCGAGCGAGCAACAGACTCAAAAATCATTTTAGTCGCACCCGATGAAAATCCTAAGTGATGTGGGTCATGTGGAATCATGTTCTGGTCCGTTTGGAGATAGTGTTAGTGTCGGTGCAAGTTAGGTGCACGGTTTGCACCAAATGTACCATAGGCTCAGAAGTCATTTTGGACGGATCCGACGGTACTCCTAGGTGACGTGGCTCAAGTGGAAGCTCGACTCAGTCCGTTTGAAGATAGTGCTAATCTTATTGTAAGATAGGTGCACCATTTGCATAGAACGTACAATACGCTTAGAAATCATTTTAGATGCACCCGATAGAACTAATAGGTGATGTGTGACATGTGGAATCTCGTTTCGATCCGTTTGGAGACAGGGTTAGTGTCGTCGCAAAATAGGAGCACGGTTCCAAACACACCATAGGCCCAAAAATTGATTTGGATGCACTCGATGGTACTCCAAGGTGACAAGGCTGAATTAGAAGCTCGATTCAGTCCATCTGTTGATAGTGCTAATCTTGACGCAAGATAGGTGAACAGTTTACGCCAAAAGTACCACAGGCTCAAAAATCATTTTGGATGCACCTGATGGAACTCCTAGGTGATGGGGGTCATGTGGAATCCCGTTTCGGTCCGTTTGGACATAGTGTTAGTGTTAGTGCAAGGTAGGTGCATGGTTTTGCACCAAACATACCATAGGCTCAGAAATCGTTTTGGACGCTCCCAATGATACTTCTAGGTGACAAGGCTCAAGTGGAACCTCGATTCAGTCTGTTAGGAGATAGTGCTAATCTTCACGCAAGATAGGGGCACGGTTTGTGCCAAACATACCAAAGGCTAAGAAATCATATTGGATGCACCCGATGGTACTCCTAGGTGATGATGCTCTAGTAGATGCATGTTTTGGTCTGTTTGTTAATCTTGATGCAAGATAGGTGCCTGGTTTGTGCTGAACGGGCCACAGGCTCAGAAACCAATTTGGACGCACCTGATGGAACTCTAGGTGACGTGGGTTATGTGGAATCTCATTTTGGTCTGTTTGCAGACAGTGTTAGTGTCGGTGCAACATAGGTGCACGGTTTATGCCAAACATACCATAGGCTCAGAAATCGTTTTGGACGCATTTGATGGTACTCCTTGGTGATGAGGCTCACGTGGAAGCTCGATTCAGTCCATTTGGAGATAGTGCCAACCTTTACAAAAGATGCATTCATGATTTGTGTTGAACATACCGCTGGCACAGAAATCATTTTGGATGCACCTGATGGAACTCCTAGGTGACGTGGGTCATGTGGAATCTCGTTTTGGTCCATTTAGAGATAGTGCTAGTATCAGTGTTAGATAGGGCACGATTTGCGCCAAATGTACCACAGACTCAGAAACCATTTTAGACGCACCCGATGATACTCCTAGATGTTGAGGCTCAAGTGGATGCTCGTTTTGGTCCGTTTGGACATAGTGCTAATCTTGACACAAGATAGGTGCACAGTTTGCACCAAATGTATGATAGACTCATAAATCATTTATGACGCACCTAATGGTACTCCTAGGTGACAAGGCTTAAGTTAAAGCTCGATTCAGTCCGTTTGGAGATAGCGCTAATCTTGACGCAAGATAGGTGCACGGATTTCACCGAACATACCACAGGCTTAAAAACATTTTGGATGCACCCGATGGAACTCCTAGGTGACGTGTGTCTTATGGAATCTCATTTTAGTCGATTTGGATATAATGTTAGTGTCGGTGGAAGATAGGTGCATGGTTTGTTCCAAACAAACCATAGGCTTAAAAATCATTTTGGACACACCCGATGGTACTCCTAGGTCACGACGCTCAAGTGGATGCTCGTTGAGATAGTGCTAATCTTGACACAAGATAGGTGCACGGCTTGCACCAAATGTACCACTGGCTCTAAAATCATTTCGGACGCACCTGATGGAACTCCTAGGTGATGTCGGTCTTTGTGGAATGTTGTTTTGGTCTATTTGAAGACAGTGTTAGTGTTGATGCAAGATGGGTGTATGGTTTGCACCAAACGTACTAGAGGCTCAGAAATCATTTTGGACATACCCGTTGGTACTCCTAGGTGACGAGGCTGAAGTGGAAGCTTGATTCAGTCCGTTTGAAGATTATGCTAATCTTGATGCAAGATAGCTACACAGTTTGCGTCGAGCGTTCCACGGGCTCAGAAATCATTTTGGACGCACCCGATGGAACTAACAGGTGACGTGGGACATGTGAAATCTTGTTTCGGTCCGTTTGGAGATAGTGTTAGTATCAGTGCAAGATAGGTGCACGGTTTGCACCAAACACACCATAGGCCCAAAAATAGATTTGGACACAGTCGATGGTACTCCTAGGTGATGAGGCTAAATCAGAACCTCGATTTTGTCTATCTGTTGATAGTGCTAATCTTGATGCAAGATAGGTGAACGTTTTATGCTAAAAGTATCACAAGCTAAAAAATCATTTTGGACGCACCTGATGGAACTCCTAGGTGACATGGGGCATGTGGAACCTCGTTTTGGTCCGTTTGGAAATAGTGTTAGTGTTAGTGCAAGATAGGAGCACAGTTTGCACGAAACGTAGCATAGGCTCAGAAATCGTTTTGGACGCACCTGATGGTACTCCAAGGTGACAAGGCTCAAGTGGAAGCACGATTCAATCCGTTAGGAGATACTGCTAATCTTGACGCAAGATAGGTGCACGGTTTGTGCCAAAAGTACGATAGGCTCAAAAATCATTTATGACGCACCTGATGGTACTCCTAGGTGATAAGGCTTAAGTTAAAGCTCGATTCCGTCCATTTGGAGATAGTGCTAATCTTGACGCAAGATAGGTGCACGGATTGCACCGAACATACCATAGGCTTAGAAAACATTTTGGATGCACCCGATGGAACTCCTAGGTGACGTGTGTCTTATGGAATCTCGTTTTAGTTGATTTGGATATAATGTTAGTGTCGGTGGAAGATAGGTGCATGGTTGGTGCCAAATGAACCATAGGCTCAAAAATCGTTTTGGACACACCCAATGGTACTCCTAGGTCACGAGGCTCAAGTGGATGCTCATTTCATTCTGTTTGGAGATAGTGCTAATCTTGACACAAGATAGGTGCACGGTTTGCGCCAAACGTACCACTGGCCCAAAAATCATTTCGGATGCACCTGATGGAACTCCTAGGTGATGTCGGTCTTGTGGAAAGTTGTTTTGGTCCGTTTGGAGATAGTGTTAGTGTCGATGCAAGATGGGTGCATGGTTTGCGCCAAATGTAATAGAGGCTCAGAAATCATTTTGGACGCACCCGTTGGTACTCCTAGGTGACGAGGCTAAAGTGGAAGCTTGATTCAGTCCGTTTGAAGATTGTGCTAATCTTGATGCAAGATAGCTGCACAGTTTGCACCGAACGTTCCACAGGCTCAGAAATCATTTTGGACGCACCCGATGGAACTAATAGGTGATGTGGGACATGTGGAATCTCGTTTTGGTCCGTTTGAAGATAGTGTTAGTATTAGTGCAAGATAGGTGCATGGTTTGCACCAAACGCTCCATAGGCCCAAAAATAGATTTGGACGCAGTCAATGGTACTCCTAGGTGACGAGGCTGAATCAGAAGCTCGATTCAGTTTGTCTGTTGATAGTGCTAATCTTGACGCAAGATAGGTGAACGTTTTGTGCCAAAAGTACCACAAGCTCAAAAAATCATTTTGGACACACGCGATGGAACTCCTAGGTGACATGGGTCATGTGGAATCTTGTTTAGGTCCGTTTGGAGACAGTGTTAGTGTTGGTGCAAGATAGGTGCACGGTTTGTGCCAAACATACTGCTAGGTGATGAGGCTGAATCAGAAGCTCTATTCAGTCCGTCTGTTGATAGTACTAATCTTGACGCAAGATGGGTGAAAGTTTTGTGCCGAAAGTACCACAAGCTCAAACATTGTTTTAGACGCACCCGATGGAATTCCTAGGTGCCATGGGTCATGTGGAACCTCGTTTTGGTCCGTTTGGAGACAGTGTTAGTGTCAGTGCAAGATAGGTGCATGGTTTGCACCAAACGTAGCATAGGCTCATAAATCATTTTGGACGCATCAGATGGTACTCCTAGGTGGCGAGGCTGAAGTGGAAGCTTGATTCACTCTGTTTGGAGATAGTGCTAATCCTGATGCAAGATAGGTGCATGATTTTGCGCCGAACGTACCACACGCTCAGAAAATCGTTTCGGACGCATCCAATGGAAATCCTAGGTGACATGGGTCATGTGGAATCTTGGTTTGGTCCGTTTGGAGAAAGTGTTAGTGTCAGTGTTAGATAGGTGCATAGTTTGTGCCGAATGTACCATCGACTCAGAAAATCGTTTTGGACACACTCGATGGTACTCCTAGCTGTTGAGGCTCAAGTGAATGCTCGTTTCGGTCCATTTGGAGATAGCGCTAATCTTGGCGCAAGATAGGTGTATGGTTTGTGTCAAACGTACGATGGGCTCAGAAATTGTTTTGAACACAGCTGACGAAACTCCTATGTGACGTGCGTCATGTGGACTCTCATTTTGGTCCATTTGGATACAATGTTAGTGTCGGTGCAAGATGGGAACATGGTTTGTGCCAAACAAATCATAGGCTCAGAAATCATTTTGGACGCACGCAATGGTACTCCTAGGTGACGAGGCTCATGCGGATGCTCGTTTCATTCAGTTTGGAGATGGTGCTAATCTTGACGCAAGATAGGTGCACGGTTTATGCCAAACATACCATAGTCTCAGAGAATAATTTTGGACGCATCTGATGGTACTCCTAAGAGATGAGACTGATGTGGAGGCTCGATTCAGTCCATTTGGAGATGGTGCCAATCTTGACGCAAGATAGGTGCATGGTTTGCACTTAACGTACCACAGGCTCAGAAAATCATTTTGGACGCACCCGATGGAACTCCTAGGTGACGTGGGTCATGTGTAATCACATTTCGATCCATATGCAGATAGTGTTAGTGTCGGTATAAGATAGGTGCATGGTTTGTGCCAAACATACCATAGGCTCAGAAATCGTTTTCGATGCACCAGATGGTACTCCTAGCAGACGAGGCTCAACTGGATGCTCGTTTCGGTCTGTTTATAGATAATACTAATCTTGAAGCAAGATGGGTGCACGGTTTCCGCAAAACATAACATAGGCTCAGAAATCATTTTGGACGCACCTGATGGTACTCCTAGGTGACGAGGCTCAAGTGGAAGCTCGATTCAGTCCGTTTGGAGATAGTGCTAATCTTGACGCAAGATAGGTGCAAGGTTTGCACCGAACGTACCATAGGCACACAAATCATTTTGGACGCATCGGATGGAATTCCTTGCTGACGTGGGTCATGTGGAATCTCGTTTTGGTCCATTTGGAGACAGTGTTAGTGTCGGTGCAAGATAGGTGCACAGTTTGCGCCAATTGTACCATAGGCTCAGAAATTATTTTGGATGCAGCCGATGGTACTCCAAGGTGACAAGGCTCAGTTGAATGCTCATTTCATTCCATTTGGAGATAGTGCTAATCTTGACCCAAGATAGGTGCACGCTTTGCGCCAAACGTACCATAGGCTTACAAATCATTTTGGACGCGCCCGATGATACTCCTAGATAATGAGGCTCAAGTGGAAGCTCGATTCTGTCTGTTTGGAGATAGTGCTAAGCTTAACGCAATTTAGGTTCCCGATTTGCGCCGAATGAACCACAGGCTTAGAAATCATTTTGGACGCACCTGTTGGAACTCCTCGGTGGCGTGGGTCATGTGGAATATCATTTTGGTTTGTTTGGAGACAGTCTTAGTGTCGGTGCAAGATATGTGCATGGTTCGCGCCAAACTTACCATAGACTCATAATCATTTTGGACGCCGCCGATGGTACTCCTAGGTGACGAGGCTCAAGTGCAAGCTCGATTTAGTCTGTTTGGAGATAGTGCTAATCTTTAATCAAGATGGATGCACAGTTTGCGAGGAACATACCACAGGCTCAGAAATTGTTTTGGACGCACCTGATGGAACTCCTGGTTGACGTGGGTCATGTGGAATCTCATTTAGGAACGTTTGGAGACAATGTTTGTATCAGTGAAAGATAGGTGTGTGGTTTGCGCTAAACGTACTAGAGGCTCAGAATCGTTTTGGACGCCCACGATGGTACTCCTAGGTGACGAGGCTCAAGTGAAAGCTCAGTTCAGTCTGTTTGGAGATAGTGCTAATCTTGATGCAAGATGGATGCACGGTTTGCGCCGAATGTAACACAGGCTCAAAAATTGTTTTGGATGCACCCGATGGAACTCTTAGGTGACGTGGGTCATTTGGACTCTCATTTTGGACCGTTTGGAGACATTGTTAGTGTCAACGCAAGATAGGTGCACGGTTTGCGCCAAATGTACCATAGTCTCAGAAATCATTTTGGGCACACCCGATGGTACTCCTACACGACGCTCAAGTAGAAGGTCGATTCCGTCTGTTTGGAGATAGAGGTAATCTTGACGCAAGATATGTGCACGCTTTGCGCCAAATGTACGCTTTGCGCCGATGAAACTCCTTGTTGATGGGAGTCATGTGGAATCTCATTTCGGTCCGTTTGTTGACAATGTTAGTGTCAGTGTAAGATAGGTGCACGGTTTATGCCAAATGTACCATAGGCTCATAAATCGTTTTGGACGCACCTGATGGTACTCCTAGGTGATGAAGCTCAAGTGAAAGCTCAATTCAGTCCATTTAGAGATAATGCTAATCTTGCCGCAAAGATAGGTGCACGGTTTGTGTCGAACTACCATATTCTCAGGAATAGTTTTGGACGCACCCGATGGAACTCCTAGCTGATGTGGGTCATAGGGAATCTCGTTTTGGTCCATTTGGGACGGTGTTTAGTGTCGGTACAAGATAGGTGCACGGTTTGCGCCATGCGTACCATAGGCTCAGAAATCATTTTCGATGTAGCCGATGGTACTCCTAGGTGACGATGCTCAAGTGGATGCTCGTTTCATTCTATTTGGAGATAGAACTATTCTAGAAGCAAGGTAGGTCACGGTTTGAGCCAAACGTACTATACGCTTAGAAATCATTTTGGACGCACCCGATGGCAATCCTAGGTGATGAGGCTCAAGTGGAAGCTCGATTCAGTCCGTTCGGGGATAATGCTAATCTTGACGCAAGATAGGTGCACGATTTGCACCGAACGTACTACAGGATCAGAAACCGTTTTGGATGCAACCGATGAAACTCCTAGGTGATGAGGCTCAAGTGGATGCTCGATTCAGTCTGTTGGAGATATTGCTAATCTTGACGCAAGATAGGTGCACGATTTGCGCTGAACGTACCACGGGCCAGTTTGCGCAACGCGTACCATAGGCTCAGAAATCGTTTTGGATGCAGCCGAGGTACTCCTAGGTGACGAGGCTCAAGTGGATGCTTGTTTCTTTCCATTTGGAGATAGTGCTAATCTTGATGCAAGATAGGTGCATGATTTGTGCCGAACGTACCACGGGCTCAGAAATGAATTTGGACGCACCCGACAGAACTCCTAGGTGACATGGGTCATATGGAATCTTATTTTGGTACGTTTGGAGACAGTGTTAGTGTCGGTGCAAGATAGGTGCATGGTTTGTGCAAAACGTACCATAGGCTCAAAAATCGTTTTGGACGCACCCGATGGCTCCTAGGTGACGAGGCTCAAGTGGATGCTCATTTCATTCCGTTTAGAGATAGTGCTAATCTTGACTCCAGATAGGTGCATGATTTACGCCGAACGTACCACAGGCTCAGAAATCATTTTGGATGCACCTGATGCAACTCCTAGGTGATGAGGCTCAAGTGGATGCTCGATTTAGTCTATTTGCAGATATTGCTATTCTTGATGCAAGATAGGTGCATGATTTATGCCAAAAGTACCACAGGCTCAGAAATCAATTTGAACGCACCAGACGAAACTCCTTGGTGACATGGGTCATATGGAATCTCATTTTGGTATGTTTGGAGACAGTGTTAGTGTCGATGCAAGATAGGTGCGTGGTTTGTGCAAAATGTACCATAGGCTCAAAAATCATTTTGGACGCACCCGATGGCTCATAGGTGATGAGGCTCAAGTGGATGCTTGTTTCACTTCATTTGGAGATAGTGCTAATCTTAACGCAAGATGGGTGCACAGTTTCCGCAAAAACGTACCATAGGCACAGAAATCGTTTTAGACACACCTGATGGTACCCCTAGGTGACGAGGCTCAAGTGGAAGCTTGATTCAGTCTATTTAGAGATAGTGCTAATCTTGATGCAAGATAGGTGCAGGCTTTGCGCTGAATGTACCACAGGCTAAGAAATCATTTTGGACGCACCTGGTGGAACTCCTAGGTGACGTGGTGATATGAACCCGCAAGGGTTTGTGGTCGATCTTTTGATGAGAAGCGTGAGATAACTCGATTGGTGGATGGAGATGACGTTCACGGCCCGACTACAGCCTTCCAAGACTGCGCCTTAGCGACCGATACACCACTTCCCAAGGCCGTCACGATCTTGTGGAGTATGACAACCAGCCCCTAGGGCTCCCGTCCTGCAAGCAATCGAAGAACTAGCAAGAACGAGGAAACAAGCACTGAAATTGCAAGATAAAATTGAAGGTTTCACACTGAATCTTATTATGAGTGGGGTTCCGAAGACAAGGAGACGGGCGACTGGATCAGCACGCGCGCCTACAAGCAAGTAGCGATGGCTAAACTTGATCTAAACAAAACCCGAGTGTTCCTGGTGGCGGCTAAGGGGTATATAACGTGTGAAGGACGACCACAAGAGAGTTTGGGTCATGCTCCAACCCTAGGACGCGTCCCTACTGGACTCTAAACGATACAAGCCCATTGGGCTAACTTAAGGTGACGCAGCACCCTGGACAGAATAGACCTCTCGGTGATTTTTGGACTGTTGACGCCTCTTCTGAGCAGGTATGAGTACAATGTCAGATCCATATGAAAGTAGACTTTATTAGCTTTCCAACAAGTCCAGAATCACCCCAATCCGACTCCGTATGTAACCGTGGCGACCGTCACAAGTTGGAGGTGTGCTGTAGTCCGAATCCAGCCTACGCGAGTCCTTTTCCCTTTCGGTCTTCTCCTTGATTCCTAATCAAAACAAGAGTGCACGTGTCTCCAAGATCTAAACAGGATGGACAAGAGCTCAAGAAGGAACTCACTTGATGATTAACTTTTCGAGCACGAGCACGAGTAGTAGGACCAGCAGTTGTCGGCGTGGACGGCGTGGATGTATGATCGGTGTTGATGTCCTCATCATCCTCCCTTTCTTGAATTTGAGTCGTCCTCGACTCAAGCTCATCTTCCTCACCCAAATAAGGCTTCAAATCTGCAATGTTAAATGTGGGACTAACCCCAAAATCTGCAGGAAGATCAAGCTTATATGCATTCTCATTTATTCGTTGCATCACTTTAAAAGGACCATCCGCTCTAGGCATCAATTTAGATTTTCTTAATTCAGGAAACCTATCCTTTCGCAAATGCAACCAAACCAAATCTCTAGGTTCAAGAATCAATTCCCTTCTACCTTTATCTCCAGCAAATTTGTACTTAGCATTCATGCGCTCTATGTTTTCTTTAGTGGTTTCATGTAGTTTTAGCATCAATTCAGCACGTTGCTTAGCATCAAAATTCAACTTTTCAGAACTTGACAATGGCATTAAATCAATAGGAGCACGTGGTAACAAGCCATAAACAATCTCAAAGGGACACATCTTCGTAGTAGAATGCAGCGAACGATTATAAGAAAACTCAATATGAGGCAAACAATCTTCCCACATCTTAATATTCTTCTTTAAAATAGTCCTTAACATAGTAGACAAAGTTCTATTCACAACTTCAATTTGACCATCAGTTTGGGGGTGACAAGTGGTGGAAAATAAAAGCTTAGTCCCCAATTTAGCCCATAAAGTTCTCCAAAAATGGCTAAGAAATTTAGCATCACGATCAGAAACAATTGTATTTGGCACACCATGCAAGCGAACAACTTCTCGAAAGAACAAATCAGCAATATTTGTAGCATCATCAGTTTTATGACATGGTATGAAATGTGCCATTTTAGAGAATCGATCCACAACCACAAAAACACTATCTCGCCCTTTCCTAGTTCGTGGCAATCCCAACACAAAATCCATAGAAATATCCTCCCAAGGAGCACTAGGAACAGGAAGAGGCATATACAAACCATGTGGATTCAACCGGGACTTAGCCTTTTGACATGTTGTGCAGCGAGCAACAAATCTCTCCACGTATCGTCGCATCTTTGGCCAAAAGAAATGACCAGCAAGAATGTCCTCCGTCTTCTTCGCTCCAAAATGCCCCATCAAGCCACCTCCATGCGCTTCCTGCAGCAACAACAAGCGAACGGAGCTAGCTGGAATGCATAGCTTGTTAGCTCTAAACACAAACCCATCATTGACGATGAATTTGTTCCACGTTTTCCCATCTTTACAATGCAGTAGCACTTCTTTAAAATCAGCATCATGAGCATATCGGTCTTTAATTGTTTCTAACCCAAAGATCTTGTAATCAAGTTGATTCAGCAAAGTATATCTCCTAGACAATGCATCTGCAATGATATTATCTTTCCCTTTCTTGTGTTTGATAACATAAGGAAAAGATTCAATAAATTCAACCCATTTTGCATGTCTACGATTCAGTTTTCCTTGACTACGAATATGCTTCAAAGATTCATGATCAGAATGTATAACAAATTCTTTGGGCCACAAATAATGCTGCCATGTTTCTAATGTCCGCACTAGAGCATATAATTCCTTATCATATGTAGAATAATTAAGAATAGGCCCGCTCAATTTCTCACTAAAGTATGCAACAGGTTTGCCTTCTTGCAACAAAACACCACCCAATCCAATTCCACTCGCATCACATTCAAGCTCGAAAGTCTTATTAAAATCAGGGAGTTGGAGTAGAGGTGCATGTGTTAACTTATCTTTGAGCACATGGAAGGCGTGCTCTTGTGCTTTGCCCCAAGAAAAGGGCACTCCCTTCTTTGTAAGCTCATTCAATGGTGCAGCAATGGTGCTGAAGTCCTTCACGAAACGGCGATAGAAACCAGCAAGTCCTAAGAAACTCCGCACCTGTGTGACCGTCATGGGTACAGGCCATCCTTGTATAGCTTCCACCTTGGCTTTATCAACCTCAATTCCCTGTGGAGTGACAACATAGCCAAGAAACGATACTCGATTGGTGCAGAAAGTGCACTTCTCAAGGTTACCAAACAAACGTGCATCATGTAGAGCATTGAAAACAGCACGTAAGTGATCAAGGTGTTCATCCATGGATTTGCTATAAATCAGTATATCATCAAAGTAGACAACAACAAATTTCCTAATGAAAGCACGCAAAACCTCGTTCATTAATCTCATGAAAGTACTAGGTGCATTAGTTAACCCAAAAGGCATGACTAACCACTCATATAAACCGAACTTAGTTTTGAAAGCAGTTTTCCATTCATCCCCCAATTGCATACGAATCTGGTGGTACCCACTACGCAAATCAACCTTTGAAAACACAACAGCACCACTCAATTCATCAAGCATATCATCTAATCATGGAATAGGGTGTCGATATCGAATGGTGATATTATTAATAGCCCTACAATCAACACACATGCGCCATGTTCCATCTTTCTTAGGCACTAAAATCACTGGAACAGCACAAGGACTAAGAGACTGACGCACATAACCTTTGTCTAGTAGTTCTTGCACTTGTCGCTGAATTTCCTTCGCTTCTTCCGGATTGGTCCTGTATGGGGCACGGTTTGGCAAAGATGCTCCAGGGATAAGATCAATTTGGTGCTCAATCCCACGTATTGGTGGCAACCCCGCTGGTATCTCAATGGGGAACACATCAGAATACTCCTGCAAAATGTTAGCAGCAACAGGGGGCAAAGAACGTTGCATATCCTCAAATGAAATCAAAGCATCCTTGCATACCAAAGCATAAGCAACAGAGGTGGATGCATTGAACTCATTAATATCAGATTTTGTAGCAAGCATACAACGTCCTTTCAATTTTATCTCATCTTTGTCATCAACAACAGATTTGTCATTTTTATTGCTCTCGCTCTTTGCTTTTGCAGCCTTAGTAACATCAGATTGCATAATAGCTTCAGGAGACATAGGATGCAACACAATTTTTCGATCATGGTATAGAAACGAATATTGATTTGATCTACCATGATGCATCGAATCTCTATCAAATTGCCATGGTCTACCTAGCAGAAGATTACAAGCTTGCATAGGCACAACATCACATTCAACAATATCTTTGTATGATCCGATGGCAAAATCAATTCGCACAATTCTCGTTACCTTTGCCTTACCACTGTTGTTCAGCCATTGGATGTAGTAGGGATGGGGGTGTGGTTTGGTGGTGAGGGCGAGCTTCTGTACCATGTCGCTACTTGCCAAGTTGTTGCAGCTACCTCCATCAATGATCATGCGGCACGAACGCTCCTTGATGACACACTTTGTTTGGAATAAAGTGTGTCGCTGATTTTGCTCTACCTTCTCCATTTGTACACTAAGCACTCGCTGTACAATCAAGCTCTCATAGTGCTCCGCGTCACCTGCATTAATGTGTTCTTCTATGTGTTCCTCACTACCTGCATAGTCAGCTGCAAGCAATGCAAGTGTATCTTCATCAAAATCACTAGCAGATGAACACTCACCATCATCTTTGACAATCATAACACGCTTGTTTGGGCAGTCACGCATCATATGGCCATATCCCTTGCACCGATGACATTGTATGTTGCTTGTTCTACCGGTCGATGCCACGGATGACATACTTGCAGCCGGCTTTTGTGCTGTCTTCGTGACTGAATTGGTGGGGGCAGCTCGAGTCTTGTCACTAGATGATGGCGTAGGAGTACATGTAGACGGAGTTGTAGTCGTGCGCTGCTGCCATGAACTAGCTTTCCCTACAGAAACATTAGTCCTTGCGCTAGCACGTCGTCCCTGTACTTCCCGTTCAGCTTTACAAGCAAGATGAAACAGTTTGGTTACGTTATTGTATTCTTTGTAAGCGAGGATATCCTGAATTTCCCGATTTAACCCACCTAAAAATCTAGCCATAGCAGGTTCCTCATTCTCCTCTAATTTACAACGCAACATACCTATTTGTAATTCCTGATAGTATTCTTCTACACTTTTAGAACCTTGTCTTAATTGCTGCAACTTATTTATCATATCACGGGTATAGTAAGATGGAACAAATCTAGCTCTCATGGCTCGTTTCAGCGCATCCCAAGTTTTAGGTATGTTATTAGGATTTTTCTTGCCATATTCGATCCACCAAATAGAAGCAAAATCTGTGAACTCACTAGTAGCAGCCCTAACACGTGTGTTCTCAGGAAATTCATGGCATGCAAACTTTTGATCAACAGCAATCTCCTAAGTAATGCATGCATCAGGGTCATATTTACCATCAAAAGGAGGTATTTTAAATTTAATCTTACTGAAAGCATCATCATTATTATGTACCTCGCGTCGGCGGCGGCCACCCATACCTCTACGGTTGTGACGTAGGCGACGTCGATCACGAGTGTCTCGATCATCATGTTCAGTATCACCTGTGTATTCTTCATCATAACTACCATCCTCTCAATCTTCCTCCTTTTCTTCATCATGCTAGTCTTTATCATTGTTGTGGAGGTCATCAAAACGCCTCAGCAGAGCAGCAAGGCTTTTATCCACACTAGCAATGGACTTCTCCAAACCTGCAAGCTTGTTGTTTGTGGCAATCTACGTAGCCTCCAACTGCCCAAGTTTGTCATTTGTCACCTGCAAGTCATTATCAAGTCCCTCCGTGTGCAACTTCACTTTCCTTTCAAAATGTTGTATGACGCCCTTTGTGCGAGGCGAATGTGGAATTTGGTTATCTTCGTCGGACCCTGGCATGGTTCAAAGACAAAGACAAAGACAACAAGAAGACAAGTGAAGAAATAAAAGCCCTACAACTACTAGGATGTAGCTATAGCAAGTCGCTCACTCTCCACCTGCTACACAAGTTCTTACCAGTTCTTACCTTGCTCGACAGGAGGGGTCGTGTACCAACAAGTCTGCAGCAATGGATGAAGTGTATCGGTGCCGTAGCACAAGACCTGTCAAGCTGTAGAATATGTGGAGCTATAGGTGGGCTGAAACAAGGAGCGAACTAGCACCACGTTAGTTACAAAAAGCAAGCTGAATAATCGTTCAACCGGCGGTACTGTGCTGGTCCTAGTCTAGACCGTGCTAGAGACGCGAGCCTGGACACAAGGAGAGCACAACACACCACCCAAAGTGAACAAAAAAAATCTCTAAGATCAGCCCCTTTCTCTTCTTTTCTTTTGCTTCTTTCTCTTTTTTTTTCTTTTTTTTTCTTTTTTTTTCAGGGGGCGCTCAAAACTAATTATATGAACAAAAACACTCCCAAAGAGTAACTGAGCACACACACTTTTTCTGAAAGGGTAGGGGTATTCCGGTAAAAAAAAGCCACTCGTTTAGCAGGGTGAACTGAGCATACACACACACTCTCTCTCTCTCTCTAGAGTAAGCCACTCGTTTAGATATGAATACTTGTTGCGTGGTTAGTTTGATATTTGTAGCACAGGGTGAACTGATTCCTCGTCCGATTGGAACTTCCAATTCTACTCGGACTTGGCCAACAGCGAGAAATAATCGATTCCTTGATCCGACTCAAACTTGGAAAACCTACTTGGATTCGGCCAACAGAGAGACTATATGATAGCGCGTGTTGTGATAGGAAAGTGACAAGAACTCGAAACTCTAAGGGAATAAACTAAGACCAGCAATCCGACACACCCGATGCAACCGAATATTCAACAAGCCCTAACTAGGTAGCACTAGCCACGGCTCAAAGGTCTATAGGATTGCAGGAAACTAATCTACTATTTTTTGGCTTTTCTAGACTATAGGAAAAATAAAACAGTGAAGGATTGGAAGTCTCTCACCGATAAACCTTGCTCTGATACCAACTGATATGAACCCGCAAGGGTTTGTGGTCGATCTTTCGATGAGAAGCGTGAGATAACTCGATTGGTGGATGGAGATGACGTTCACGGCCCGACTACAGCCTTCCAAGACTGCGCCTTAGCGACCGATACACCACTTCCCAAGGCTCAAGTGGAAGCTCGCCTGAGTCCGTTTATAGATAGTGCTAATCTTGCCGCAAAGATAGGTGCACGGTTTGCGCTGAACTTACCATAGGCTCAGGAATAGTTTTGGATGGACCCAATAAAACTCCTAGGTGACGTGGGTCTTGTGGAATTTTGTTTTTGTCAGAGATAGTGTTAGTGTCAGTGCAAGATAGGTGGACGGTTTGTGCAAAACGTACCATAGGCTCAAAAATCATTTAGGACGCACCCGATGGTATTCCTAGGTGATGAGGCTCAAGTGGATGCTCGTTTCATTCTATTTGGAGATAGTGCTAATCTTGACCCAAGATAGGTGCACGCTTTGCGCCGAACATATCACATGCTCAGAAATCATTTTGGACGCACCCGATATAACTTAGGTCATGTGGAATCTCGTTTTGGTCCGTTTGGAGACAATAGTGTCAGTGCAAGATAGGTGCACGGTTTGTACCAAACGTACCATAGGCTCAAAAATCATTTTGGGCGCATCCGATGGAACTCCTAGGTGACATCTGTCATGTGGAATTTCATTTTGGTCCGTTTGGAGACAATAGTGTCGGTGCAACATAGGTGCATGGTTTGTGCCAAACGTACCATAGGCTCAGAAATTATTTTGGCGCATCCGATGGAACTCCTAGGTGACATCTGTCATGTGGAGTTTCGTTTCAATCCAATTGGAGACAGTGTTAGTGTCGGTGCAAGAAAGGGGCGGGGTTTGCACCAACCGTACCATAGGCTCAAAAGTCATTTTGGACGCACCCAATGGTACTCATAGGTGTAGTGGATAATCGTTTCATTCTGTTTGAAGATGGTGCTAATGTTGGCCCAAGATAGGTGCATAGTTTGGGCCAAACGTACCATAGGCTCAGAAATCATTTTGGACGTACCCGATGGTACTCCTAGGTGACGAGGCTCAAGTGGATGCTCGATTCAGTCTGTTTCCAGATATTGCTAATCTTGACGCAAAATAGGTGCATGATTTGCGCCGAACATACCACAGGCTTAGAAATCAATTTGGACGCACCTAACGAAACTCCAAGGTGACGTGGGTCATATGCAATCTTGTTTCGATATGTTTGGAGACAGTGTTAGTTTCGCTACAAGACAGGTGCATGGTTTACGCAAAACGTACCATAGGCTCTGAAATCATTTGGATGCACCAGATGGTACTCCTAGGTGACAAGGCTCATGTGGATGCTCATTTCATTCCATTTGGAGATAGTGCTAAACTTGACCCAAGATAGGGCATGGTTTGCGCAAAACATACCATAGGCTCAGAAATCATTTTGGATGCCCCCGATGGTACTCAGGTGACGAGGCTCAAGTGGATGCTCGATTCAGTTTGTTTGGAGATATTGCTAATCTTGACGCAAGATAGGTGGTCGATTTGCGCCGAACAAACCACAGGCTTAGAAATCATTTTGGACGCACCCGACGGAACTCTTAGGTGACATGGGTCATGTGGAATCTCGTTTTGGTCCATTAGAGACAGTGTTATTGTCAGTGCAAGATAGGTGCATGGTTTATACCAAACATACCATAGGCTCAGAAATCATTTTGGACGCATTCGATGGTACTCCTAGGTGACGAGGCTCAAGTGGAAGCACAATTTAGTCTGTTTGGAGATTTTGGACGCAAGGTGGATGCACGTTTGCGACGAACGTACCACAGGCTCAGAAATCATTTTTAATGCACTCGATGGAACTCCTAGGTGATGTGGGTCATATGGAATCTCGTTTTGGTCTGTTTGGGACAGTGTTAGTGTTGGTGCAAGATAGGTGCACGGTTTGCGCCATGCATACTATAGGCTCAGAAATCATTTTGGACGCAGCCGATGGTACTCCTAGGTGACGAGGCTCAAGTGGATACTCATTTCATTCCATTTGGAGATAGTGCTATTCTTGAAGCAAGGTAGGTGCACAGTTTAAGCCAAACATACCATAGGCTCAGAAATCATTTTCGACGCACCCGATGGCAGTCCTACGTGACGAGGCTCAAGAGGACGCTCGATTCAGTACGTTTGGAGATAGTGCTAATCTTGACACAAGATAGGTGCACGATTTGCGCCGAACGTACCACATGCTCAGAAATCATTTTGGATGCACCCGATGGAACTCCTAGATGAGGTGGGTCATGTGGAATCTCGTTTTGGTCCATTTGGAGACAATGTTAGTGTCAGTGCAAGATAGGTGCACGGTTTGAGCCAAATGTACCTTAGGCTCACAAATCATTTTGGACACACCCGATGGTCCTCCTAGGTGATGAGGCTCAAGTGGATGCTCGTTTCATTCCGTTTGGAGATAGTGCTTTTGAAGCAAGGTTTGCGCCAAACGTACCACAGGCTCAGAAATCATTTTGGACGCACCTGATGGCACTCCTAGGTGACAAGGCTGAAGTGCAAGCTTGATTCAGTCTGTTTGGAGATAGTGCCAATCTTGATGCAAGATAGGTGTACGATTTACGCCGTACATACCATAAGCTCAGAAATCATTTTGGACGCAGCCGATGGAACTCCTTGGTAACATGGGTCCTGTGGAATCTCATTTCTGTCCATTTGGAGAGTTAGTGTCGATGTAAGATAGGTGCACGGTTTGCGCCATGTGAATGCTCATTTTGGACGTAGTTGATGGTACACCTAGGTGACGAGGTTCAAGTGGATGCTCATTTCATTCCGTTTGGAGATACTGCAAATCTCGAAGCAAGGTAGGTGCCTAGTTTGCGCTAAATATACTGTAGGCTGAGAAATCATTTTCGACGCACCCGATGGCACTCCTAATTGACGAGGCTCAAGTGGAAGCTCAATTTAGCCTGTTTGGAGATAGTGCTAATCTTGATGCAAGATATGTGCATGGTTTGTGCCAACCGTACCATAGGCTTAGAAATCGTTTTGAATGCACCCAATGATACTCCTAGGTGATGAGGCTCAAGTAGAAGCTCGATTCAGTCCGTTTGGAGATAGTGCTAATCTTGTCGCAAGATGGATGCACGATTTTGCGTCGAACGTACCACAGACTCAAAAATCATTTTAGACGCACCTGATCGAACTCCTATGTGACGTGGGTCATATGGAATCTCATTTCGGTCCATTTGGAGACAGTGTTAGTGTTGGTGCAAGATAGGTGCATGGTTTACGCCAAACGTACCATAGGCTCAGAAATCATTTTGGACGCACATGAAGGTACTCCTAGGTGATGAGGCTCAAGTGGATGCTCGTTATATTATGTTTAGAGATAGTGCTAATCTTGAAGCAAGATAGGTGTACGGTTTGCGCCAAACGTACCACAGGCTTAGAAATTGTTTTGGACGCACCCGATGTGACTCCTAGGTGACATGGGTCATGTGGAATTTCATTTCGGACCGTTTGAAGACAATGTTAGTGTTGGTGAAAGATAAGTGCATGTTTTGCGCTAAACTTAGCATAGGCTCAGAAATCACTTTGGACGCACCCAATGGTACACCTAGGTGATGAGGCTCAAGTGAAAGCTTGATTCAGTCCGTTTGAACATAGTGCTAATCTTGACGCAAGGTAGGTGTACAATTTGCGTCAAACGTACCATAGGCTCAAAAATCATTTTGGACACACCCGATGGAACTCCTAGGTGATGTGGGTTATGTGGAATCTCATTTTGATCCATTTGGAGACAGTGTTAGTGTCAGTGCAAGATAGGTGCACGGTTTGCGCCGAACATACCATAGGGTTAGAAATTGTTTTGGATGCATCCAATGGTACTCTTAGCTGATGAGCCTCAAGTGGAAGCTTGATTCTATCCGTTTGGAGACAGTGCTAATCTTGACGCAAGGTGGATGCACAGTTTGCATCGAACGTACCGTAGGATCAGAAATCATTTTGGATGCACCCGATGGAACTCCTAGGTGACGTGGGTTGTTTGGAATCTTGTTTCGGTCCATTTGGAAACAGTGTTAGAGTCGGTGCAAGATAGGTTCATGGTTTGCGCCAAACGTATAGTTTGCTCAGAAATCATTTGGACGCACCGAATGGTACTCCTAGCTGACAAGGCTCAAGTGGATGCTCGTTTCATTCCGTTTGGAGATAGTGCTAATCTTGACCAAAGAAAGGTGCGCGGTTTGTAACAAACGTACCATAGGCTCAGAAATCATTTTGGACGCACCTAATGGTACTCTTAGGTGATGAGGCTCTAGTGGAAGCTTGGTTCAGTCCGTTTGGAGAAAGTACTAATCTTGACACAAGATTGGTGCATGATTTGCGGTGAACATACAATAGGCTCAAAAAACATTTTGAACGCACTCGATGGAACTCCTAAGTGACGTGGGTCATGTGGAATCTTATTTTGGTCCTTTGGAGATAGTGTTAGTGTCAGTGCAAGATAGTTGCACGGTTTGCGCCAAACATACCATGGGCTCAGAAATCGTTTTGGATGGATCTGATGGTACTCCTAGGTGACGAGGCTCAAGTGGAAGCTTGATTTAGTCCATTTGGAGATAGAACTAATCTTGATGCAAGATGGAAGCATGGATTGCGTCAAACGTACCGCAGGCTCAGAAATCATTTTAGACGAAATCTCATTTTGATCCGTTTGGAGACAGTGTTATTTATCGGTGCAAGATAGGTACACGGTTTGAGCCATACGTACCGAAGGTTGAAAAATCATTTTGGACACAGCCGATGGTACTCCTAGGTGACGAGGCTCAATTGGATGCTCGTTTCATTCCGTTTGGAGATAGTGCTAATCTCAAAGGAAGGTAAGTACATGGTTTGTGCCAAATATACCATAGCCTCAGAAATCATTTTGGACGCACCCAATGGCACTCTTTGGTGACGAGGGTCAAGTGGAAGCTCCATTCAGTCCGTTTGGAGATATTGCTTTTCTTGACACAAGATAAGTGCATGATTTGCGTCGAATGTACCATAGGCTCAGAAATCATTTGGACGCACCCAATGAAACTCCTAGCTGACATGGGTCATGTGGAATCTCATTTTGGTCCGTTTGGAGACAGTGTTAGTGTCGATGCAAGATAGGCGCATGGTTAGAGCCAAATGTACCATAGGCTCAGAAATTATTTTGGATGCACCCAATGATACTCCTAGGTGACAAGGCTCAAGTGGAAGCTCGATTCAGTCTGTTTGGAGATAGTCCTAATTTTAACACAAGATCAGCGCACGATTTACGCCGAACATACCACAGGCTCAGAAATCATTTTAGATGCACCCGATGGAACTCCTATGTGACGTGGGTCGTGTGGAATCTCGTTTCGGTCCATTTGGAGATAGTGTTAGTGTTGGTGCAAGATAGGAGCATGATCTGTGCCAAACGTACCATAGGCTCAGAAATTGTTTTGGATGCGTCCGATGGCACTCCTAAGAGATGAGGCTCAAGTGGAAGCTCGATTCAGTCCGTTTGGAGATAGTGCTAATCCTGATGCAAGATAGGTGCACGATTTGCGATGAACATACCACAGGCTCAGAAATCATTTTGGACGCATCCGATGGAAATCCTAGGTGACGTGGGTCATATGGATTCTCATTTTGGTCTGTTTGGAGATAGTGTTAGTGTCGGTGCAAGATAGGTGCACGGTTTGCCACAAACATACCATAGCCTCATAAATCATTTTGGACGCATCTGATAATACTCCGAGATGACGAGGCTCAAGTGGATGCTCGTTTTATTCTGTTTAAAGATAGTGCTAATCTTCAAGCAAGGTAAGTGCACAGTTTGTGCCAAATGTCCTACAGGCTTAGAAATTATTTTGGATGCACCCGATGGAACTCCTAGGTGATGTGGGTCATGTGGAATTTTGTTTCAGTCCGTTTGGAGAAGTATTAGTGTCATTGAAAGATACGTGCATGGTTTGCACCAAACGTACCATAGGCTCAGAAATCATTTTTGAGGCACGTGGTGGTACTCCTAGGTGACGAGGCTCAAGTGGATGCTCATTTCATTTTGTTTGGAGATAGCGCTAATATTGAAGCAAGGTAGGTGCACGGTTTGCGCCAAACATACCATAGTCAAAGAAATCGTTTTGGACACACCTGATGGCACTCGTAGGTGACGAGGCTCAAGTGAAAGCTCGATTCAGTTCATTTGGAGATACTGTTAATCTTGATGCAAGATAGGTGCACAATTTGCGCCGAACCTACCATAGGCTCAGCAATCGTTTTGGACACACCCAATGGAACTCCTAGGTGAAGTGGATCATGTGGAATCTTGTTTTATTTTGTTTGGAGACAATTTAAGTGTCAGTGTAAGATAGGTGCATCGTTTGTGCTAAACGCTCCTTAGGCTCAGAAATAGTTTTGGACGCACCCGATGGTACTCCTAGGTGACGAGGCTCAAGTGGAAGCCTGATTTAGTCTGTTTGGAGATAGTGTTGATCTTTACGCAAGATACGTGCACTGTTTGCACTGAACGTACCATTGGATCAGAAATCATTTTGGACACACCCAATATAACTCCTAGGTGACGTGGGTCATCTAGAATTTTGTTTCAGTCCATTTGGAGACAGTGTTAGTGTCGGTGCAACATAGGTGCATGGTTTGCACCAAACGTACCATAGGCTCAGAGATTATTTTGGACGCACCCGATGATAGTCCTAGGTGACGAGGCTCAAGTGGATGCTCATTTCATTCTGTTTGGAGATATTGTTAATCGTGACCCAAGATAGGTGCACAGTTTGCACCAAACGTACCATAGGCTTACAAATTGTTTTGGATGCACCCAATGGTACTATAAGGTGATGAGGCTCATGTGGAACGTACCACGGGCTCAGAAATCATTTTGGACGCATTCGATGGAACTCCTAGGTGACGTGGGTGATGTGGAACCTCGTTTTGGTCTGTTTGGAGACAACATTAGTGTCGGTGCAAGATAGGTGCATTGTTTGCGCCAAATGCTCCATAGGCCCAAAATTTGATTTGGACGCACTCGATGGTACTCGAAGGTGACGAGGCTGAATTGGAAGGTCGATTCAGTTCAGTTGTTTATAGTGCTAATCATGATGCAAGATAGGTGATCGGTTTGCGCCAATAGTACCATAGGCTCAAAAATCATTTTGGATGCACTCGATGGAACTCCTAGGTGGCATGGCTCATGTGGAATCTCATTTCGGTCTGTTTGGAGACAATGTTAGTGTCAATGCAAGATAGGTGCATGGTTTACGCCAAACGTTGCTCGAGGGCAGCTGTCGAACCCTGGTCGAGGGCTAGCTTCCGCTCCCTCGAGGCTTATACCGGGCTCAGGGCCCGTTTCCCAGGTATCTGGGAATACCCGTCCGCGACGTGGCGTACGGTTACGACGTGGGGGACGGCCACGTACCCAACTCCTGCGAGATGTAAGGAAACAGTTAGGTGGGCGCATTTAATGCAGGAAACTGTTCCTACCTTTTCGCGCGGCCGTTGGGCTTCCGCCTGCTGACGATGAGGGCCTGTGAGCCAAATCTCTAAAAGGTGTGAGGGGTGAGTGGAGGTACCGTAGCCTCGAAGGCGTAGGTGATACTCCTGACTTGAGAGCCCTTTCGAACCTTAGGGTGCTCTTGCAGCAAAGTCGATCTAAGAAGCGGTTCTTAAATTTTCAAAAAGAGCATAAGTTTTTTTGGGGACTGGGGGGTTCCCCCCTTGTAGCCCCCGAGGGAGGGTCGATTCTAGGAGTGCAGAGTCGATCCTTCCTCATTGTGAAACAAAAGTTTGAACATCGCTGTATTCTTTATTGACGAAAAAGAAAATACAGAGCCTCAAGGCTTTTTAAGGAAAGAAGCGACACAGCTGTTCAATGTTCCAAGCATTGGTGAGGGTTTCGCCCTTCTCGTTGGGTAGCTTGTAGGTGCCCAGCTTTAGTACTTCTGTGATGATGTACGGTTGGTGAGGATTTCGTCCTTCTTGACGCCGGCACCCCCAAAGTACCTGTGAAGCATATGACAGTCTTTCGAGGTTATGGTTAGTGGGTCCCTTGGTGTTCTGGTTCCGCCGTAGCACCAAGTCACCGACGTTGAGGTCACGCTTGCGGACGTGTCTATCGTGGTAGCATCAGAGACCCTGTTGGTACCTGGCAGAATGCAATAGAGCCACATCTCGGGCTTCCTCAAGCTGGTCAAGGGCGTCCTGTCTTGTGGCGTCGTTATTTCTTTTGTTGTAGGCCTTCAACCTTAGGGATCCGTATTCTATGTCAGTTAGGAGCATAGCCTCAGACCCATAGACTAAGAAGAACAGAGTGAACCCCATGGCTCGACTCGGCGTTGTTCTTAGGCTCCACAGGACCGAGGGTAGCTGCTTCCAATTTTAGGATCGAGGGTGGTGCTGACGTTTAGCGCCTTTCCCTTGGGATCAGCGGAGTCGAGGGGTACGAGTTTGACATCTTCTACGGGCTCGAAGCTGCCGGCATGGCGTTTTGGGTCAGGAATCGCATTGGTGAGGCCGTCGAGGTCTGCAGCCAAGATCGCTGACTCCAAAACAGCCTCGCCGTGCTCAATGCACTTGACGTCGCACTCGTCGGCATGTTCATATAAGGGCCCTACAGTGATGACACCGTTTGGGCCTGGCATCTTGAGCTTGAGATAGGTGTAGTTCAGGATTGTCATGAACCTAGCATAGCACGGGCGCCCTAGGATAGCGTGGTACGTTCCACGGAATCCGACCACTTCGAAAGTGAGAGTATCCTTTCTGAAGTTGGCCGGTGTGCCAAAACAAATAGGCAGATCGACCCGTCCGAGGGGTTCCGCCCGTTTCCCTGGCACGACTCCGTGGAAGCCCCCGACGCTAGGTTGGAGGCGCGCTCTCTCGACCCCTAGAAGGTCGAGGGTCTGGGAGTAGATGATGTTGAGGCTGCTTCTGCCGTCCATGAGCACCTTGGTGAGGCGTGTGTTGGCGATGACGGGGTCAACAACAAGCGGATAGACTCCCGGGTTGGGGACGTAGTCTAGGTGGTCGTCACGGTCGAAAGTGATGGCCACCACAGACCAATCAAGGAAGCGGGGGACTGCCGTTTGTACGGAGAAAACCTCACGTCGTTCTCGCTTGTGCTGGCGCGCCGAGAGGCAGGTCGAGGGCCCTCCATAGATCGTGAAGTAGTCGTGGATCTCGGGGAATCCCCTGTCCTTGTCGTCACCAAAGATTGCACCAACTGCCTCCTCGCCGGTGGCGAAGTTGGTGACAATGTCCATCAACCCGTTGGTAGTGAGTGGGGTGTTACGGCCCAATTCTCGGACCAACTCCTTATAGGTGGTGCCGGAGAGGAAGGCCATAATTACGTCGGAGTCGGTGATGTTGGGGAGCTCGGTACGCTGCCGAGAGAAGCGCTAGATGTAATCCCAGAGGGATTCACCTAGTTTCTGCTTGTAGCTCCGGAGGTCCCACGAGTTGCCGGGGCGCATGTAGGTCCCCTTGAAATTTCCCTCAAACACCCTTACGAGATCGTCCCTGTCGTGGATCTGTCGAGGTGGGAGATCCTCGAGCTAGGCTCGGGCGGTGTTGGAGAGGAACAGGGGGAGTTGTCGAATGATGACCCGGTCGTCGGTGGCCCCGCCCAGCTGACACGCCAAGCGGAAATCGGTGAGCCAAAGTTCGGGTTTGGTCTCGCCATTGTACTTAGTGAGAGTCGTGGGGGGGCGAAGCCGAGCCGGGAGCATCGTCTCACGGATAGCCTTACTGAAGACTCGAGGACCCGGGGGCTCGGGTGAAGGGCTACGATCTTCTGAACTGTCATAGCGTCCACCCTTGTGTACGTGGTAGCCTCAAGGCACACTGTCACCATGCTTGCGCGTGCGGCGCTCGACGATGTTGCCATGGGTGTCTCGAGGCTCGTGGTTGTTGGTGGTGGGCTCAGGGGCCGGTGCTACCCGGTTTCGCCGGGCAGGCTCGGGGTGAACCGAGGCTTCTCTCTCCTATCGGGAGGGCTCGATGATCCGCTCCGAGGCTGCCTTGCGTCGCCTCGAGGCAGAGCTCTCGGCCTGCTACATGGCGGCAGTCTCGAGGAGTTCTCAGATTTCATCTCAAGCTCGACGGGCGTTGGGGTTTGATGGCTCGGGCATATTGCGGAGGAGCATGGCGGCGGCGACGACGTTCTGGCTGGCTCGAGCGAAAACCGGGGGGTCGACCACCCGGTCCTCGTTGATGCGACGGTTGACGTCGTGAGCTCTCTCGCGAGCTCTCCCGCCAAGTGCGCGTTCCGCACGCTCACGCTCGAGGGTTTGTTGGAGTAGATCCAGGTTTTCCTGTTCCTCGTCAAGCCTGTCCTACAACTCACGAATCTGCTCGAGCTGCGTTCCTTGATCCACAAGGAACTGAGGGTCGTCTCGCTCAGCAGGAAGCTCGACATGAGGTGGCGTGTGCCTTCCTTCGACTGGTTCTTCATCCTCTGATTCCGAAGTGCTTTCAACATCGATGTTGAAGCATTCGTGGGTCGGATCATAGGTGTCGTCAGCCGAGTCAGAGTTAGGAGCGCCAAAGTAGTAGTATGACGGGGGAATGTGTGGTCGTTGCAAATCGTCACTGGGGTTGCGACGTTGAGAAGCAGTCACATGGGGCTCTGTTTCTGGTGTCTCCGTAGAGTCCCGATAACCAGAAGCCGGTGTGGATGCAACGAGGTCCAGAGTGGAGCGTAGATGGTGCCCAGGGAGTTCCTCATAAGTACTCATGCGAGTGCTCACGGAAGATGCATACACCCGGGCAGCTGAGTCTAGCCCAAACGGGAATGGTGATGGAGATGTTGCTGCCCGTGCCAAAATGGATGCTCCGGGTAGTGGTGTCTCACTGGATGGGGGAGCGGCAGGATTCTCCATCAGCATGTCACCCTCAACCAAGCTCGTCCTACCCAAACCTTCCACAAGGAGATCTGAGCCGGCGCCTGGCTAGGGGGTGCCGGACCGGGGGATCCCATCACCCTCTGCGAGGTGAAGACGGCGGTTGTACTGGGCTCGTCATCGTCGGGCGGCCCGCGCCCGCCTAGAGCGACGGTACCGGCGAATTGCTCCCCCGGGCTAGGAGAGCTCATAGTCCTCGTCGGTTGGGTGCCTGGGTGGAAGTAGGACCATATCGTAGCCATAGCCAAGCGACATGAACTCCAAACTCCCGAACCAGATCACCGTGGCCAATGGAATAGGGCGTTCGGGGTCAGCCATCCAGGAAAAAAGGCGAGAAAGCGATGTTGGCACGCAGCGATGCCCTACCTGGCGCGCCAACTGTCGGTGTTCGGACCCGAGGGGGTCCTAAACCAATGAGTAAATGCTGCGTGTCTCTTTCCTGGATGGTGATGCAAGGAGAACACACGGGGGTTTATCCTGGTTTGGGCAAAAGAAGGCCCTACGTCCAGCGGGGGGGAGAAGTTTGTATTTCCTTGCACCGAAGTGCTCGTGTAGGGGTTACAAGCATGCGAGAGAGGGCGTCGAGCCCAAGTCTCAGAGAGAGGAAAAAGAGAAAAAAGGTGATTGCTTGAGATATCGATCTCTTGTTTTTCTTCGTTTGTCTGTCCTCGTTGTAGAACCCTGGCCTGCCCTTTTATAGGGCGAGAGGAGGCCAAGACGACGGGGAGCCTTGAGGTGATGTTTTGTCGATTCCTGTTGAGCTGACCGTAGCGACGTGCTCTGGGAATGGCCGGCCATCCCGGGACACCATGGCGTCGTGGGGGACGAGACGGCGAAATGACCCGGAGCGTCGTGCCATACTGTCCTTCCCTTGCCGTTGGACTGTGCCGAGCATCGAGGTTGGGTCGAGGCTGGGTCGAGACCGGATGGATAAGGCCGAATCCCCGAGATTGCGGAGAATGGGCCTTGTCTTATCCTCCCTCGAGGGTGATCGATGGTAAACAGTGCGCGGTAAGGTGGGTACAGTGACGGTTTTCACCTCCCATCACGGGATGGGCGGTAAAACAGTGAGATCTGACACGGGCATTGTTTCCACGTCGATCCTGGTCACAGCCATGCCGGTAGGTGGTAGTAGGTAACCGCATTAAATGCTATGGCTTTTGTCCTGGGGTAGGTAAAGAAAAGGAGTCCAGGCGCTCGACCCGGGCTCATGCGAGTCGGAGTTTTTCCCGGTGGGCGGACGAGCCTCGCGCGGGTCGGAGCGCTATCGAGGTACCTTGCTGTACGGGATGGGGCGCGGTCGAGGCGCCCCATCGAGCAGGCCTTGTACGAGTCAGAGCCGGAGCGCGGTCGAGGCGCCCCGTCGAGCGGGCCTCGTATGAGACAGACTGGATACGCGGTCGAGGCGGGCTGCCTATTATTGCGGTTTTAGTCGTTTTAGTTTTTTATTAGCGATGGATGTGGGTATCCTCGTACTGTTGGTACCGACAACCATCGAGTGCGTCCAAATCAATTTTTGGGACTATGGTGCATTTAGCGCAAACCGTGCACCTGTCTTGCACCGAAACTAACGCTGTCTCCAAACGGACCAAAACGAGATTCCAAATCACCCACGTCACCTAGGAGTTCCATCGAATGCGTCCAAAATGATTTCCGAGCCTGTAGTACGTTCAATGCAAACCATGCATCCATCTTGCGTCTAGATTATCACTACCTCCAAACAGACTGAATCGACCTTCCACTTGAGACTCGTCACCTAGGAGTACCATCAGATGCATCCAAAAAGATTTCTGAGCCTATGGTATGTTTGGCGCAAACCGTGCACCTATCTTGCAATGACACTAACAATGTCTCCAAATGGACTAAAATGAGATTCCATATGACCCACACCACCTAGGAGTTCCATCGGATGCGTTCAAAATGATTTCTGAGCCAGTGGTACGTTCGGCGCAAATCATGCACTTATCTTGTAAAAAGATTAGCACTATGTACAAACGGACTGAATCAAGCTTCCAATTGATCCTTGTCACCTTGGAGTATCATTGAGTGCATCTAAATCGAATTTTAGGCCTGTGGTGCCTTTGGTGCAAACCGTGGACCTATCTTGCACCGACACTAACACTATCTCCAAACAGACTAAAACAAGATTCCACATGACCCACATCACCTAGGAGTTCCATCGGGTGTGACTAAAATGATTTTTGAGCATGTGCAACGTTCGGCCCAAACCAGGCACCTATCTTGCATCAAGGTTAACAAACAGACCAAAACGAGCATCCATTTGAGTACCATCGGGTGCATCCAAAATGATTTCTGAGCCGATGGTATGTTTAGCGCAAACCGTGCACCTATCTTGCATCAAGATTAGCACTATCTCCTAACGGACTGAATCGAGCTTCCACTTGAGCCTTGTCACCTAGGAGTATCATTGGGTGTGTCCAAAAGGGGAGGCACCGAGCCCTCGAATCCTGTCGAAGGGAATCGAGATCCACACGACCACTTCTTGGCATCTTTGAGAGCGCCTCCGGGCCACTAGCCGACCCCTAACGACTGGGGCACGGGCTCTCACTCGAATTCCCCCGCTAGCAGCTCACCGGAGATCGTCGGAACTCGCCCAAATGAGGGTAGTACGACGTTATCCACCCCTCCTCCTTTTTTCGGAAAAGGAGTATGAGGGTCGCACAGCAAAAGATGGCCGGGACTCTGATCGACCTCGTGCGCGCGAGGCTCAGGGTCTCGACCGCAGAAACGGGCCCCGAGCCCAGTATAAGCCTCGAGGGAGCGGAAGCTGGCCCTCGACCAGGGTTCGACAGCTGCCCTCGAGCAATAGAGTTAGGGACGACCAAGGGTGTGGCCGTACATGGCCAGGGCTCAAGCCACGCTCTCGAGGCACCCCAGGACATATTCGAGGCCAAAGGAGGAGGTCTATGTAGGAATCCCCTCGGGGGAGGCACCGAGCCCTCGAATCCTGTCGAAGGGAATCAGGATCCACACGACCACTTCTTGGCATCTTTGAGAGCGCCTCCGGGCCACTAGCCGACCCCTAACGACTGGGGCACGGGCTCTCACTCAAATTCCCCCGCTAGCAGCTCACTGGAGATCGTCGAAACTCGCCCAAATGAGGGTAGTACGGCGTTCTCCACCCCTCCTCCTTTTTTGGAAAAGGAGCGTCAGGGTCGCACAGCAAAAGACGGCCGAGACTCTGATCGACCTTGTGCGCGCGAGGCTCGGGGTCTCGACCGCAGAAACGGGCCCCGAGCCCGGTATAAGCCTCGAGGGAGCGGAAGCTGGCCCTCGACCAGGGTTCGACAGCTGCCCTCGAGCAATTGAGTTAGGGACGACCAAGGGTGCTCCCATACATGGCTAGGGCTCGAGCCACGCTCTCGAGGCACCCCAGGACGTATTCGAGGCCAAAGGAGGAGGTCTACGTAGGAATCCCCTCGGGGGAGGCACCGAGCCCTCAAATCCTATCGAAGGGAATCGAGATCCACATGACCACTTCTTGGCATCTTTGAGAGCGCCTCCGGGCCACTAGCCGACCCCTAACGATTGGGGCACGGGCTCTCACTTGAATTCCCCCGCTAGCAGCTCAGCGGAGATCGTCGGAACTCGCCCAAATGAGGGTAGTACGACGTTCTCCACCCCTCCTTTTTTCGGAAAAGGAGCGTGAGGGTCGCACAGCAAAAGACGGCCGGGACTCTGATCGACCTCGTGCGCACGAGGCTCGGGGTCTCGACCGTAGAAATAGGCCCCGAGCCCGGTATAAGCCTCGAGGGAGCGGAAGCTGGCCCTCGACCAGGGTTCGACAGCTGCCCTCGAGCAACAGAGTTAGGGATGACCAAGGGTGCGCCCGTACATGGCCAGGGCTTGAGCACGCTCTCGAGGCACCCCAGGACGTATTCGAGGCCAAAGGAGGAGGTCTACGTAGGAATCCCCTCGGGGGAGGCACCGAGCCCTCGAATCCTGTCGAAGGGAATCGAGATCCACACAACCACTTCTTGGTATCTTTGAGAGCGCCTCCGGGCCACTAGCCGACCCCTAACGACTGGGGCACGGGCTCTTACTCGAATTCCCCCGCTAACAGCTCACCGGAGATCGTCGGAACTCGCCCAAACAGGGGTAGTACGGCGTTCCCCACCCCTCCTCCTTCCTGAAAGAGGAGCGTGAGGGTCGCACAGCAAAAGACGGCCGGGACTCTGATCAACCTCGTGCGCGCGAGGCTCGGGGGCTTGACCGCAACAAATCATTCCCCAATAAAACGAATACAAGACCTCGAAGGAGTCTCGACACTCCACCGAGGCCTCGGGGGCTACACCCGGCGGGTGCGCTCGCGCGTCCCCACCAGAAAAAATCACGACGCTACGACTCCAGTTCAAACAAACCTCTAGGAGAGTGATCACACACTCACCCAAAGGCTCGGGGGCTACTGTCGGTATCAACAGTACGGGGGTACCCACATCCATCGCTAATAAAAAACTAAAACGACTAAAACCGCAATAAAAGGCAGCCCGCCTCGACCGTGTATCCAGTCCGTCTCGTACGAGGCCCGCTCGACGGGGCGCCTTGACCGTGCTTCGGCTCCGACTTGTACAAGGCCCGCTCGATGGGGCACCTCGACCGTGCCCTATCCCGTACAGCAAGGTACCTCGACAACGCTTCGACCCGCGCGAGGCTCGTCCGCCCACCGGGAAAAACTCCGACTCGCGTGAGCCCGGGTCGAGCGCCTCGACTCCTTTTCTTTACCTACCCCAGGACAAAAGCCATAGCATTTAATGCAGTTACCTACTACCACCTACCGACATGGCTGCGACCAGGATCGACATGGGAACAATGCACGTGTCAGATCTCACTGTTTTACCGCCCATCCCATGATGGGAGGTGAAAACCATCACTGTACCCACCTTACCGCCACTGTTTACCATCGATCACCCTTGAGGGAGGATAAGACAAGGCCCGTTCTCCACAATCTCAGGGATTCGGCCTTATCCATCCAGTCTCGACCCGACCTCGACCCAACCTCAACGCTCGGCACAGTTCAACGGCAAGGGAAGGACGGTATGGCACGGCGCTCCGGGTCATTTTGCCGTCTCGTCCCCCACGACGCCATGGTGTCCAGGGATGGCCGGCCATTCCCAGAGCACGTCGCTACGGTCAGCTCAATAGGAATCGACAAAACATCACCTCAAGGCTCCCCGTCATCTTGGCCTCCTCTCACCCTATAAAAGGGCAGGACAGGGTTCTACAACGAGGACGGATGAATGAAGAAAAACAAGAGATCGATATCTCAAGCAATCACCCTTTTTCCTCTTTTTCCTCTCTTTGAGACTTGGGCTCGACGCCCTCTCTCACATGCTTGTAACCCCTACACGAGCACTTCGGTGCAAGGAAATACAAACTTCTCCCCCCGCTGGACGTAGGGCCTTCTTTTGCCCGAACCAGGATAAACCCCCGTGTGTTCTCCTTGCATCACCATCCAGGAAAGAGACACGCAGCATTTACTCGTTGGTTTAGGACCCCCTCGGGTCCGAACACCGACAATGGTACTCCAAGGTGACGAGGCTGAATTGGAAGCTCGATTGAGTCTGGCTATTTATAGTGCTAATCTTGATGCAAGGTAGCTGAACAATTTGCGCCGATAGTACCATAGGCTCAAAATCATTTTGGACGCACTTGATGGAACTCCTAGGTGAGTGGGTCATGTGGAATCTCGTTTCGGTCCATTTGGAGACAGTGCTAGTGTCAGTGCAAGATAGGTGCACGGTTTGCGCCAAACGTACCATAGGCTCAGAAATCATTTTGGACGCACCCAATGATACTCCTAGGTGACGAGGCTCAAGTCAAAGCTTGATTCAGTCCGTTAGGAGATAGTGCTAATCTTGATGCAAGATAGGTGCACGGTTTGCGTCAAACATACCATAGGCTCAGAAATCATTTTGGACGCACCTGATAGAACTCCTTAGTGACATGGGTCGTGTGGAATCCATTTTCGGTCTATTTGGTTACAGTGTTAGTATAGGTGCAAGATAGGTGCATGGTTTGCGCCAAACATACCATAGGCTCCAAAATTGTTTTGGACGCACCCGATGGTAGTCCTAGGTGATGAGGCTCAAGTGAATGCTCATTTCGGTCTGTTTGTTAATCTTGATGCAAGATAGGTGTCTGGTTTGCGCTGAGCATGCAACAGACTCCAAAATCATTTCAGTCACGCCCAATGAAAATCCTAAGTGACGCGGGTCATGTGGAATCTTGTTCTTGTGATATGAACCCACAAGGGTTTGTGGTCGATCTTTCGATGAGAAACGTGAGATAACTCGATTTGGTGGATGGAGATGGCGTTCACGACCTGACTACAACCTTCTAAGCTGCGCCTTAGCAACCGATACACCACCTCCAACAGCCATCGTGATCTTGTGGAGCACGATCAACCAAACCACTAGGGTAATTCCTGCAAACAATCGAGGAACAAGCAAGAACAAGTAGAACAAGCAACTCAATTGCAAATATGGAGATGAAAAACCAATCTGAACTCACAAAGTTGGGGTTCTGAATCAAGTAGAATGGATGGTCTAGTCAACACACGCGTCTATAAGGAAGTAGCCATGGCTAAACTTTCAACAAAACAAAACCCCAACTGTTTGTGGCGGCTCTAATCCTTATTAATACCAAGGGGAATGACCAGGGGGGTGTTGGGGTCATTCTCCAACCCTAGGACACGTCCTTAATGGACCCAAATTGATAGATGGACCATCGGCCCAAAATAGGGTGACACAGCACCAAAGGCAAAAAAGATCCCAGCGTTGAAACGACGATTGCGGAAGCATCGGATAAGATATAGCCATGAGTCCAGATCCGTTGGAAAATAGACTTGATAAGCTTTCCAAAAAGTGCTATAACGTCCCAATCGGAGTCCGTATGAAGTCGTGGTGACCGTCGCAATTTGAGACTATTTTGCAGTCCGAATTCAACTTCCAAAACGTGTTGGACTTGGACTCTTTCTGTCCTTGGAACCAAAGTGACGTGGTGGCCTAGCGGAGGACGTTAGGAATACTTGGATTTGGTCCCCAATCAACTTCATTAACCTTCCATACTTTCCATATGCAATCAAACCTTCCCTTGATCCATGTAGGTAATTCTGAAAATGAGAATGAACACACATCATGGTGCAGCATCAATTCATCAAATGCATCAATGATAAGCCTCATATAGAATGGTTGCACACGTGGTGCCCTAGCGGAGGACGTTAGGAATACTTGGATTTGGTCCCCAATCAACTTCATTAACCTTCCATACTTTCCATATGCAATCAAACCTTCCCTTAATCCATGTAAGTAATTCTGAAAATGAGAATGAACACACATCATGGTGCAGCATCAATTCATCAAATGCATCAATGATAAGCCTCATATAGAATGGTTGCACCTTTGGTATAGAAGTGGTTGGCATGGTCATCTTTGAGCCAATGATGTCCTCATCATTCTCCCCTTCTTGACAGCAAACCGTCCTCGGTTTGATCTTTGTTGGAGTATGTGTTATAGGTAAAAGTGAACCATGCTCCCCTTCTTGATATTTATCCTGTTGCATATGGGGAAAACTAGGAAAACTTTGCAAGACATCATTAGTGTTAGTGCAGCCCTCAATTTGATCATGGTATTGTGGCCCAAAAGGATATTTCAGATTAGAACAAATATAAACTTTATGCACCAAATATTCTCCTTTGCTGTCATATTTGCCAATTGCATGAAACGAACAATGATTAAAACTCGGCAAACCAGAATCAAATTTAAGTTTTTCTTTTAGACAATTTAGATTACACAGAATATCAAATTCAATATAACCCAAAGTATTTAAAGAGGACAATAAATTCAGTTCATCTTGTGCACATGTAATAGGATGAAAAAGCTTATCTTCAGCACATTTGTATGGTTCCAAACCAAAAGTATCACACTTATTCGCTACTTGTGGCATAGGAGTAAAAGAATCATCAGCACACAACTCCTCTTTATCACAAAGAACATCGAGTAATTCATTTTGTGACAAAGGAAAATCAGTAGTGGGTTCCACTATTTGTTGCTCTTCATTAGCATGCAGAGTGGATAAATTTTGGATATTATGGGTCACATCATTCTGGCAAGTATTCACAGATAATAGAATCTCTTTTTCAGCATTGAGAGCCAGACAAAACAATTGACCAATATGGCAATATGATTTGCTAATTAACAAGGTTCGAATTTTAGAATTGAGCCCTCTCATGAATCTACTCATAACATCTTCCATGCATTCATCCAATCCACCAAACATGATACAAATCTTAAAATTATGGTAGTATTGTTTCCCAGTCTTACTACCCTGGTTCAAGTTGTCTAATTTTGCAAGCAAATAATCAACATAATATGTAGGAACGAATGCATCTCTAAAAAGAAATTTGAAGTCTTTCCAAGATTCTGGAACTTTGTTGTGCCTACAAATGTGTTTCCATTCTAGCAAAGCATTTTCAATCAAAATATTAGAGGCAATACAAATCTTTTGTTTCTCAAACAGGTCATGCTCATCAAATTAGTTGTCTACTTTTAATTCCCAATCAATGTAAGCTTGAGGATCAAACTTACCATCATATAACGGCAAGTGTTGAATGACATCCTGAATATGAGGGTCTAGTTTCAACAGCTCAAAAATCTCCATATCACCTGCCATGATTAGTAGAAAACAAGAAACACAAAAATAATATGTATCCTCCTATCAACTACTAGGATGTGTCGGTTGTAACTCTCTCAAACTCAACTTGTTAAAACAAGCCCTTACAAGTTCTTACCAAGCCAAACAGGAGGTGATGGCAACCAACAAGTCTACAACCGTGGAGTGAAGCGTATCGGTGCCGTAGCAACAAAACAAATTGTCAAGCTGTAGTCGAATATGTGGAGCTGTAGGTGGGCTAAAGCAAGGAAGTACTAGAACCACGTTAGTTGCAAGCAAATTGAACAAACGCTCAACGACATTATTGTGCTGGTCCTAGGCTAGTACGTGCTAGAGACACGAGCCTGGACACAAACGAAGTCACTGAGCTGTAGCAAAGAAGGATCACAAGGACAGAAATAACAACAAAAGAAAAACCCTTCTCTTCTTCTTTCTCTTTCTTTTCTTTCTTTCTTTCTTTCTTTTCTTTCTTTCTTCTGTCTTTTTTTTCTATTTTTTTCAACTAGCACAAAACTGAAATTTTGCAACAAGAATTAACAAGCTACTTACAACAATTAAATGTTTCCTTGGGAAGGGTGATTCAGTAGCAAAGTCAAACAAATGGCTATTTTGCAAAACCAGCAGACGCACAAATCTCCAGGGCAATTGCGAAGCACTCAGATTGAATTTGGGACCAAGCTCTGATCAGTTGGAAAGAGGACAAGTTAAGGTTTCCAGATTGTATTTAAACTCACTATTCAGACTCCTGACAAAGGAAATATGGTGCTTTTCTTTTCAGGATAAAACAGGACTCCGAATCGAATTCTATCTTGATCTTGTTGGATTTCCTTTTTGTAGATGGAAATATGGACGTGGATGAAACTTCCAAGGGTGTGGCTAGGATAATGGTGGTAAACAAAACAAAGGAATTTGGAAATCCACTCAGATTCGTTGAGAGAAACAAATAAACTCAAATCTGCGATGGTGATAGAAACGTGACTAGAACTCGAAACTCTAAACGACTAGACGCTAAGACCAGCAACTTGACACGACGATGCAACCGTTAATTCAATAAGCCCTAACTAAGCAGTAATAGTATTAAGCTCAAAGGGTTTTTGGGATTATGGAGAACTAATCTACTAATTTTGTTTTAGATTTTTCTGGACTATAGGAGATTAAAAAAACAGCAAAGAACTAGAAGTCTCTCACCGATAAACCTTGCTCTGATTACCAACTGATATGAACCCGCAAGGGTTTGTGGTCGATCTTTCGATGAGAAACGTGAGATAACTCGATTTGGTGGATGGAGATGACGTTCACGACCCGACTACAACCTTCTAAGCTGCGCCTTAGCAACCGATACACCACCTCCAACAGCCGTCGTGATCTTGTGGAGCACGATCAACCAAACCACTAGGGTAATTCCTGCAAACAATCGAGGAACAAGCAAGAACAAGTAGAACAAGCAACTCAATTGCAAATATGGAGATGAAAAACTAATCTGAACTCACAAAGTTGGGGTTCTGAATCAAGTAGAACGGATGGTCTAGTCAACACACGCGTCTACAAGGAAGTAGCAATGGCTAAACTTTCAACAAAACAAAACCCCAACTGTTTGTGGTGGCTCTAATCCTTATTAATACCTAGGGGAACGACTAGGGGGTTTGGGGTCATTCTCCAACCCCCATGTCCTTAATGGACCCAAATTGATAGATGGACCATCGGCCCAAAATAGGGTGACACAGCACCAAAGGCAGAAAAGATCCCGGCGTTGAAATGATGATTGCGGAAGCATCGGATAAGATATAGCCATCAGTCTAGATCCGTTGGAAAATAGACTTGATAAGCTTTCCAAAAAGTGCTATAACGTCCCAATCGGAGTCCGTATGAAGTCGTGGTGACCGTCGCAATTTGGGACTATTTTGCAGTCCGAATTCAACTTCCAAAACGTGTTGGACTTGGACTCTTTCTGTCCTTGGAACCAAAGTGACGTGGTGGCCTAGCGGAGGACGTTAGGAATACTTGGATTTGGTCCCCAATCAATTTCATTAACCTTCCATACTTTCCATATGCAATCAAACCTTCCCTTGATCCATGTAAGTAATTCTAAAAATGAGAATGAACACACATCATGGTGTAGCATCAATTCATCAAATGCATCAATGATAAGCCTCATATAGAATGGTTGCACCTTTGGTATAGAAGTGGTTGGCATGGTCATCTTTGAGCCAATGATGTCCTCATCATCTTGTCCGTTTGGAGATAGTGTTAGTGTCGGTGCAAGTTAGGTGTATAGTATGCACCAAATGTACCATAGGCTCAGAAATCACTTTGGATAGAGCCGATGGTACTCCTAGGTGATGTGGCTCAAGTGGAAGCTTGACTCAGTCTGTTTGAAGATAGTGCTAATCTTGATGTAAGATAGGTGCACCATTTTCATCGAACGTGCTGCAGGCTTAGAAATGATTTTGGACGCACCCGATAGAACTAATAGGTGACGTGGGACATGTGGAATCTCATTTCGGTGCATTTGGAGATAGTGTCAGTGTCGGTGCAAAATAGCAGCACGGTTTGCACCAAACGCACCCTAGGCCCAAAAATCGATTTGGACACACTCGATGGTACTCCAAGGTGACGAGGCTGAATTGGAAGCTCGATTCAGTCCATCTGTTGATAGTGCTAATCTTGACGCAAGATAGGTGAACGGTTTGTGCCGAAAGTACCACAACCTGAAAAATCATTTTGGACGCACCTGATGGAACTCCTAGGTGACAAGGTCATGTGGAATCCCGTTTCGGTCCGTTTGAAGACTGTGTTAGCATAAGTGCAAGATAGGCGCACGGTTTGCGCCAAACATACCATAGGCTCATAAATTGTTTTGGACACACCCAATGATACTTCTAGGTGACGAGGCTCAATTAGAAGCTTGATTCAGTCCGTTAGGAGATAGTGCTAATCTTGACGCAAGATAGGTGCACGGTTTACGCCAAACATACTATAGGCTCTGAAATCGTATTGGACGCACCCGATGGTACTCCTAGTTGATGATGCTTAAGTAGATGCTCGTTTTGGTCTGCTTGTTAATCTTGATGCAAGATAGGTGTCCGGTTTGCGCCGAATGTGCCATAGGCTCAAAAAATGTTTTGGACGCACCCGATGGAACTCCAAATGACGTGGGTTATGTGGAATCTTGTTTCGGTGCGTTTACAGACAGTGTTAGTGTCGGTGCAAGATAGGTGCACAGTTTGCGCCAAACGTACCCTAACTTAGAAATTGTTTCGGACACATCTGATGGTACTCCTTGGTGACGAGGCTCAAGTGGAAGCTCGATTCAGTCCATTTGGAGATAGTGCTAATCTTGACGCAATATGCTTGCACGATTTGTGTTGACCGTACCGCTAGCACAGAAATCATTTTGGATTCACCTGATGGAACTCCTAGGTGACATGGGTCATATAGAACCTAATTTTAGTCCGTTTGGAGACTGTGTTAGTGTCGGTGCAAGATAGGTGCATGGTTTGCGCCAAACGTACCACAGGCTCAAAATCGTTGTGGACGCCCCTGATGATACTCCTAGGTAATGAGGCTCAAGTGGAAGCTCGATTCAATAAGGTTTGAGGCTCAAGTGGAAGCTCATTTTAGTTCGTTTAGAGACAGTGCTAATCCTAACGCAAGATAGGTGCATAGTTTGGCCCAAATGTAGCATGGCCTCAGAAACCATTTCGAACACAGCGGATGGAACTCCTAGGTGATGTGGGGCATCTAGAATCTCGTTTCAGTTCGTTTAGAGTTAGTGTCAGTGCAAGATACGTGAGTGGTTTGTGCCAAACGTATCATAAGCTCAGAAATCATTTTGGACGCACCCGAAGGCACTCCTAGGTTACGAGGCTCAAGTGAAACTCATTGTACTCCGTTTGGAGATAGTGCTAATCTTGACCCAAGATAGGTGCACGGTTTGGGCTGAAAGTTCCATAGGCTTGGAAATCATTTTGGACACACCGGATTAAATTCCTAGGTGTCGTGGGTCATGTGGAATCTCATTTCGGTCTGTTTGGAGACAATGTTAGTGTGAGTGCAAGCTAGGTGAATGCTTTGCGCCAAACATACCATCAGTTCAAAAATCATTTTGGACGCACCTGATGGCACTTCTAGGTTATGAGGCACAAGTGGAAGCTCATTATAGTCCATTTCGAGATAGTGCTAACCTTGACGCAAGATAGGTGGACGGTTTGTGCCAAACGTACCATTGGCGCGGAAATCATTTTGGATGCACCAGATGCAACTCCTAGGTAACATGGGTCATCTGGAATCTCATTCGGTCTATTGCAAGATAGTGTAAGTGTCAGTGCAAGATAGGTGCACCGCTTGTGGCAAAATAACATGGCCTTAGAAATCAATTTGGACACACCCGATGGTACTCCTAGGTGACGAGGCTAAAGTGGAAACTCGATTCAGTCTGTTTGGAGATAGTGCTAATCTTGACGCTAGATATGTGCACGGTTTGCGCCGAACGTACCATAGGCTCTGAAATCATTTTTGATGCACCTGATGGAACTTCTAGATGACGCGGATCATGTGGAATCTTGTTTCAGTCTGTTTGGAGACAGTGTTAGTGTCCGTGCAAGATCAGTGCATGGTTTGCACCAAACGTACCATAGGCACAGAAATCGTTTTGGACGCACCAGATGGCACTCTTAGGTTCGAGGCTCAAGTGGAAGCTCATTTCAGTTTGTTTGGAGACAGTACTAATCCTAATGCAAGATATGTGCACGATTTGGGCCAAACATACCATGGCCTTAGAAATGATTTTTGACGCACCGGATGGAACTCCTAGGGACGTGGGTCATGTGGAATCTCGTTTCGGTCCATTTGGAGATAGTGTTAGTGTCAGTGCAAGATAGGTGAATGCTTTGCGCCAAATATACCATAGGCTCAAAAATCGTTTTGGATGCACCCGATGGCAGTCCTAGGTTGTGAGGCTCAAGTGGAAGCTCATTTTAATCCGTTTTTAGATAGTGCTCATCTTGAAACAAGATAGGTGCACGATTTGTGCCAAACGTACCATTAGCTCAAAAATCATTTTGGACGCACCAGATGCAACTCCTAGGTGACGTGGGTCATGTGGAATCTCGTTCGGTCTGTTTTGAGACAGTGTAAGTGTTGGCGTAAGATTGGTGCATAGGTTGTGCCTAACATAACATAGCCTTAGAAATCATTTTGGACACACCCAACGGTACTCCTAGGTGATGAGGCTCAAGTGGAAGCTCGATTCAGTCCATTTGGAGATAGTGCTAATCTTGATGCAAGATAGGTGCATAGTTTGCACCAAACGTACCACAGGCTCAAAAATCATCTTGGAAGCACCCGATGGAACTCCAAGATGACATGGATCATATGGAGTCTCATTTTGGTCCATTTCGAGACAGTGTTAGTGTCGGTGCAAGATAGGTGCATGGTTTGTGCCAAACGTACCATAGGCACAGAGATCATTTTGGACGCTCCAGATGGCACTCCTAGGTTTGAGGCTCAAATGGAAGCTCATTTCAGTCCGTTTGGTGATGGTGCTAATCATTACCCAAGATAGGTGCATGGTTTGGGCTGAAAAGTCCATAGGCTTGGAAATCATTTTAGACGCACCGGATTGAACTCCTGACGTGGGTCATGTCGAATATCATTTTCGTCCATTTGGAGACAGTGTTTGTGTCGGTGCAAGGTAGATGCACGGTTTGCGCCAAACATATTACAAGCTCAAAAGTTATTTTGGACGCACCCGATGGCACTCCTAGGTTGCGAGGCTCAAGTGGAAGCTCATTTTAGTCCATTTCGAGATAGTGCTCTTTTGACGCAAGATAGGTGCACGGTTCACGCCGAACATAGCATAGGCTCGAAAATGGTTTTGGACGCATCGGATGCAGCTCCTAGGGGACGTGGGTCATGTGCAATCTCGTTCGGTCCGTTTAGAGACAGTGTAAGTGTCTGTGCAAGATACGTGCACAATTTGCGCCAAACATAACATAGCCTCAGAAATCATTTTGGACGCACCCGATGGTAATCCTTGGGACGTGGCTCGACTAGAAGCTCGATTCAGTCCTTTTGGAGATTGTGCTAATCTTGACGCAAGATAGGTGCATGGTTTGTGCCGAATGTACCATAGGCTCAAAAATTGCATTGGATGCACCCGATGGAACTCCTAGGTGATGTGGGTCATGTGGAATCTCATTTTGGTCCATTTGGAGATAGTGTTAGTATTTGTGCAAGATAGGTGCACGGTTTGCACCAAACGTAACATAGGCACATAAATCGTTTTGGATGCACCCAATGCCACTCCAAGTTTACGAGGCCCAAGTGGAAGCTTATTTCAGTCCGCTTGGAGATAGTTCTAACCATGACGCAAGATAGGTGCACGGTTTAGGCCAAACGTAAAATGGCCTCGAAAACCATTTTGGACGTAGGGATGGAACTTCTAGGTGACGAGCATCATCTAGGATCTCGTTTTGATCCGTTTAGAGACAGCGTTAGTCCCAGTGCAAGATAGGTGAATGGTTTGGCGCAAAACATACCATAATCTCAGAAATCATTTTAGACGCACCCGATGGCACTGCTTGGTTGCGAGGCTCAAGTGGACGCTCATTTTAATCCGTTTGGAGGTAGTGCTAATCTTGACGCAAGATAGGTACACGGTTCGGGCCAAACGTACCATGATCACTAAAACCGCTTTGGACGTAAGAGGAACTCCTAGGTGATGTGGGTCATGTGGAATCTCGTTTCAGTCCGTTTGGAGACAGTGTTAATATCAGTGCAAGATAGGTGAATGCTTTGCGCCAAACATACCATAAGCTCATAAATCATTTTGGACGCACCCGATGGCACTCCTAGGTTGTGAGGCTCAAGTGGAAGCTCATTTCAGTCTGTTTCGAGATAGTGCTGATCTTGACGCAAGATAGGTACACGGTTTGCACTGAACGTACCATTGGCTTAGAAATCATTTTGGACGCACCGGATGGAACTTCAAGCTGACGTAGATCATGTGGAATGTCGTTTCGGTCCATTTGGAGATTGTGTTGTGTCGGTGCAAGAAAGGTGCACGGTTTGCGCTAAATGTAACATAGGCACATAAATCATTTTGGACGCACCTGATGGCACTCCTAGGTTGCGAGGCCTAGGTGGATGCTCATTTTAGTCCATTTGGAGACAATGCTAGTCTTGACGCAAGATAGTTGCATGGTTTGGGCCAGGCGTACCATGGCCGCAAAAACCATTTTGGACGCACCTGATGGCACTTTTAGGTTCAAGGCTCAAGTGGAAGTTCATTTCAGTCCGTTTGGAAATAGAGCTAATCTCGACGCCAGATAGGTGCATGGTTTAGCCCAAACGTACCATGGCCTTAGAAACCATATTGGACATAGCAGATGGAACTCCAAGGTGACATGGGTAAACTGGAATCTCATTTTGGTCCATTTAGAGAGTGTTAGTGTCGGTGCAAGATAGGTGAATGGCTTGTGCCAAACATACCATAAGCTTGGAAATTGTTTTGAATGCACCCGATGGAACTCCTAGATTGCGAGGCTTAAGTGGAAACTCATTTCAGTCCATTCGGAGATAGTGCTAACTTGACGCAAGATAGATGCACGGTTGGGGCCAAATGTACCATGGCCTCAGAAACCATTTTGGACACATCGGATGGAACTCCAAGGGACATGGGTCATGTGGAATATCATTTTGGTCTGTTTGGAGACAGTATTAGTGTTAGTGCAAGATAGGTGAATCCTTTGTGCCAAACGTACCATAAGCTTAGAAACGTTTTGGACGCACCCGATGGAACTCCTAGGTGACGTGGGTCAGTAGAATCTCGTTTCGGTCCATTTGGATACATTGTTTGGGTTAGTGCAAGATAGGTGCATGGTTTGTGCCAAACATACCATAGGCTCAAAAATCATTTTGGATGCACCCGATGGTACTCCAAGGTGACGAGGCACAAGTGGATGCTCATTTCATTCCGTTTGGAGATAGTGCTAATCTTGACGCAAGATAGATGCACGGTTTGCGCCAAACATACCATAGGCTCAGAAATAATTTTCAACGCACGCGATGTTACTCCTAGGTGATGAGGCTTAAGTGGGAGCTTGATTCAATCCATTTGGAGATAGTGCTAATCTTGAGGCAAGATAGGTGCACGCTTCACACCGAACGTACCACAGGCTTAGAAATCATTTTGGACGCACCCGATGTAACTACTAGGTGACTCGGGTCATGTGTCCATTTAGAGACATTGTTAGTGTCGGTGCAAGATAGGTGCACAGCTTGTGCCAAACGTACCATAGGCTCAAAAAAATCGTTCTGGACGCACCCAATGATACTCCTAGGTGATGAGGCTCAAGTGGAAGCTTGAATCAATTGTTTGGAGATAGTGCTAATCTTGACGCAAGATAGGTGCACGGCTTGCACTGAACGTACCATAGGCTCATAAATCATTTTGGACGCACCCGATGGAACCCCTTGGTGACGTGGGCCATGTGGATTCTCGTTTTGGTACTTTTTGGAGACAATGTTAGTGTCGGTCCAAGATAGGTGCATGGTTTGCACAAATGTACCACAAGCTTAGAAATCATTGTGGACGCACCCGATGGTACTCCTAGGTGACAACGCTCAAGTGGATGCTCGTTTCATTCTATTTGGAGATAGTGCTAATCTTGAAGCAAGATAGGTGCACGATTTGCGCCAAACATACCACATACTCAGAAATCATTTTGGATGCGGCCGATGGAACTCCAAAGAGACATGGGTCATGTGAAATCTTATTTTGGTCCATTTAGAGATAGTGTTTGTGTTAGCGCAACATAGGTGCACGATTTGCGCCTAAACATACCATAGGCTTAGTATCATTTTGGATGCCCGCGATGGTACTCCTAGGAGACGAGGCTCAAGTGGAAGCTCGATTCAGTACGTTTAGAGATAGTGCTAATCTTGACGAAAGATGGATGCATGGTTTGCATCGAGCGAATAGTAGGATCATAAATCATTTTGGACACACTCGATGGAATCCTACCTGACGTGGGTCTTGTGGAATCTCATTTTGGTCAGCTTAGAAATCCTAGGTGATGAGGCTCAAGGGGATGCTTGTTTTGATTTCATTTGGAGATAGTGCTAAACTTGATGCAGGATAGGTGCATGATTTTTGCCGAACGTACCACTGGCTCAGAAATCATTTTGGACACCCCTGATGGAACTCCTATGTGACGTGGGTCATGTGGAATTTCATTTCAGTCCATTTCCAGACAGTGTTAGTGTCGTTGCAAGATAGGTGCACCGTTTGAGCCAAATGTACCATAGGCTCAAAAATTGTTTTAGACGCAGCTGATGGTACTCCTAGGTAGCGGGGCTTAGTGGAAGCTCAATTCAGTCTGATTGGTGATAGTGCAAATCTTGGTGCAAGATAGGTGCGTGCTTTACGCCGAACATACCATAGGCTCAGAAATTATTTTGGACGCACCTGATGTAAATCCTAGATGGCTTGGGTCATGTGGAATCTCGTTTCGGTCTGTTTGGAGATAGTTTTAGTGTTGGTGCAAGATAGGTGCAAGGTTTGCGCCAAATGTGCCATAGGCTTAGAAAATCGTGTTGGACTCACCCAATGATACTCCATGGTGATGAGGCTCAAGTGAAAGCTCGATTTAGTCTATTTGGAGATAGTGCTAACCTTGACGCAAGATGGCATGATTTGCTTCAAACGTACCATAGGCTCAAAAAATGTTTTCTACACACCCAATGGAACTCCTTGGTGACGTGGGCCATTTGGAATCTCATTTCGGTCCTTTTGGAGACAGTGCTACTACCAGTGCAAGATAGATGCTTGGTTCACGCCAAATATACCATAGGCTCAGAAATCATTTTGGACACACCCGATGGTACTCCTAGGTGACGAGGCTCAAGTGGAAGCTTGATTCAGTCCATTTAGAGATAGTGGTAATCTTGACGCAAGATAGGTGCACGCTTTGTGCCGAGCGTACCATAGGCTCAAAAATCATTTTGGACGCACCCGATGGAACTCCTAGGGGACATGGGTCATGTGGAATCTCATTTTGGTCTATTTGGAGATAGTGTTTGTGTCGGTGCAACATAGGTGCACGGTTTGCGCCAAACGTACCACAGGCTCAGAAATCGTTTTGGACACACCCGATGGAATTCCTCGGTGACGTGGCTCAGGTGGAATCTTGTTTTTGTCCATTTAGATATAGTGTTAGTGTCGATGCAAGATAGGTGCATGGTTTGCGTTAAACGTACCATAGGCTCAAACGTTTTGGGCGCACCTGATGGTACTCCTAGGGTGACGAGGCTCAAGTGGATGATCATTTCATTCCATTTGGAATTAGTGATAATCTTGACACAAGATAGTTGCACGATTTGCGCCAACCGTACTATAGGCTCAGAAATCGTTTTGTTCGCCCACGACGGTACTCCTTGGTGATGGGGCTCAAGTGGAAGCTCGATTCAGTCCGTTTGGAGATAGTGCTACTCTTGATACAAGATGGATGCACGGTTTTGGTCGAACGTTCCACAAGCTCAGAAATTGTCTTGGATGCACCTTACAGAACTCCTAGGTTGGTGCTAGGTTGGTGCATGGTTTGCGCCAAATGTACCATAGGCTCAGAAATCGTTTTAGACACCTGATGGTACTCCTAGGTGACGAGGCTTAAGTGGATGCTCGTTTCATTCCGTTTGGGGATAGTGCTAATCTTGACGGAAGATAGGTGCACGGTTTGTGCCAAACGTACCATAGGCTCAGAAATTATTTTGGATGCACCCAATGGTACTCTTACGTGAGGAGGCTCAAGTGGAAGCTTGATTCAGTCCGTTTGGAGATGGTGGTAATCTTGACACAAGATAGGTGCATGCATTGCGCCGAACGTAGCACAAGCTCAGAAATCATTTTGGACGCACCCAATGGAACTCCTTGGTGATGTGGGCCAAGAGGAATCATGTTTTGGTCTGTCTGGAGACAGTGTTAGTGTCATTACAAGATAGTTGCATGTTTTGTGCCAAACATACCATAGGCTCAGAAATCGTTTCGGATGCACTTGATGGTACCCTAGGAGGCTCAAGTGGATGCTTGTTTTATTCCGTTTGGAGATAGTGTAAATCTTGACGCAATATAGGTGCACTATTCACGTCAAACGTACCACAAGCTTAGAAATCATTTTGGATGCACCCGATGTAACTTCTAGGTGACTTGGGCCATGTGGAATGTTGTTTCAGTTTGTTTGGAGACAGTGTTAGTGTCGGCGGAAGATAGGTGCATGGTTTGCGCCAAACGTACCATGGGCTCAGAAATTGTTTTGGACGCACCCAATGATACTCCATGGTGACGAGGCTCAAGTGGAAGCTCGATTCAGCCCGTTTGGAAATAGTGCTAACCTTGACGCAAGTAGGTGCATGGTTTGCGCCGAACGTACCATAATAGGCTCAGAAATCATTTTGTACGCATCCGATGGAACTCCTGATGAGGACATCATTGGATCAAATATGACCATGCCAACCACTTCTATACCAAAGGTGCAACCATTCTATATGAGGCTTATCATTGATGCATTTGATGAATTGATGCTGCACCATGATGTGTGTTCATTCTCTTTTTCAGAATTACTTACATGGATCAAGGGAAGGTTTGATTGCATATGGAAAACATGGAAGGTTAATGAAGTTGATTGGGGACCAAATCCAAGTATTCCTAACGTCCTCCGCTAGGCCACCACGTCACTTTGGTTCCAAAGGACAGAAAGAGTCCAAGTCCAACACGTTTTGGAAGTTGAATTCGGACTGCAAAATAGTCCCAAATTGCGACGGTCACCACAACTTCATACGGACTCCGATTGGGACGTTCTAGCACTTTTTGGAAAGCTTATCAAGTCTATTTTCCAATGGATCTGGACTCATGGCTATATCTTATCCGATGCTTCCGCAATCGTTGTTTCAACGCCGAGACCTTTTCTGCCTTTGGTGCTGCGTCACCCTATTTTGGGCCGATGGTCCATGTATCAATTTGGGTCCATTAAGGACGTGTCCTAGGGTTGGAGAACGACCCCAACACCCCCCTAGTCGTTCCCCTAGGTATTAATAAGGATTAGAGCCGCCACAAACAGATTGAGTTATGTTTTGTTGAAAGTTTAGCCATTGCTACTTCCTTGTAGACGCGTGTGTTGACTAGACCATCCGTTCTACTTGATTCAGAACCCCAACTTTGTGAGTTCAGATTGGTTTTTCATCTCCATATTTGCAATTGAGTTGCTTGTTCTACTTGTTCTTGCTTGTTCCTCGATTGCTTGCAGGAATTACCCTAGTGGTTTGGTTGATCGTGCTCCACAAGGTCACGACGGCTGTTGGAGGTGGTGTATCGATTGCTAAGGCGCAGCTTGGAAGGCTGTAGTCGGGCCGTGAACGTCATCTCCATCCACCAATCGAGTTATCCCACCTTCTCTCATTGAAAGATCAGGATTCACCCTAGCGGGTTCATATCAGTTGGTATCAGAGCAAGGTTGATCGGTGAGAGACTTCTAGTTCTTTGCTATTTTTTTAATCTCCTATAGTCCAGAAAAAGCCAAAACAAAATTAGTAGATTAGTTCTCCATAATCCCAAAAACCCTTTGAGCTTAATACTATTACTGCTTAGTTAGGGCTTATTGAATTAACGATTGCATCGTCGTGTCAAGTTGCTGGTCTTAGCGTTTAGTCGTTTAGAGTTTCGAGTTCTAGTCACGTTTCTGTCACCATCGCAGATTAGAGTTTATTTGTTTCTCTCAACGAATCCGAGTGGATTTCCAAATTCCTTTGTTTTGTTTACCACCATTATCCTAGCCACACCCTTGGAGGTTTCATCCACGTCCATATTTCCATCTACAAAAAGGAAATCCAACAAGATCAAGATAGAATTCGATTCGGAGTCCTGTTTTATCCTGAAAAGAAAAGCACCATATTTCCTTTGTCAGGAGTCTGAATAGGGAGTTTAAATACAATCTGGAAACCTTAACTTGTCCTCTTTCCAACTGATCAGAGCTTGGTCCCAAATTCAATCTGAGCGCTTCGCAATTGCCCTAGAGATTTGTGCGTCTGCTGGTTTTGCAAAACAGCCACTTGTTTGACTTTGCTACTGAATCACCCTTCCCAAGGAAACATTTAATTGTTGTAAGTAGCTTGTTAATTCTTGTTGCAAAATTTTAGTTTTGTGCTAGTTGAAAAAAATAGAAAAAAAGACAGAAGAAAGAAAGAAAAGAAAGATAGAAAGAAAGAAAGAAAAGAAAGAGAAAGAAGAAGAGAAGGGTTTTTCTTTTGTTGTTATTCCTGTCCTTGTGATCCTTCTTTGCTGCAGCTCAGTGACTTCGTTTGTGTCCAGGCTCGCATCTCTAGCACGTATTAGCCTAGGACCAGCACAATAACGTCATTGAGCGTTTGTTCAATTTGCTTGCAACTAACGTGGTTCTAGTACTTCCTTGCTTTAGCCCACCTATAGCTCCACATATTCGACTACAGCTTGACAATTTGTTTTGTTGCTACGGCACCGATACACTTCACTCCACGGTTGTAGACTTGTTGGTTGCCATCACCTCCTGTTTGGCTTGGTAAGAACTTGTAAGGGCTTGTTTTAACAAGTTGAGTTTGAGAGAGTTACAACCGACACATCCTAGTAGTTGATAGGAGGATACATATTATTTTTGTGTTTCTTGTTTTCTACTAATCATGGCAGGTGATATGGAGATTTTTGAGCTGTTGAAACTAGACCCTCATATTCAGGATGTCATTCAACACTTGCCGTTATATGATGGTAAGTTTGATCCTCAAGCTTACATTGATTGGGAGTTAAAAGTAGACAATGAATTTGATGAGCATGACCTGTCTGAGAAACAAAAGATTTGTATTGCCTCTAATATTTTGATTATAAATGCTTTGCTAGAATGGAAACACATTTGTAGGCACAACAAAGTTCCAGAATCTTGGAAAGACTTCAAATTTCTTTTTAGAGATGCATTCGTTCCTGCATATTATGTTGATTATTTACTTGCAAAATTAGACAACTTGAACCAGGGTAGTAAGACTGTGAAACAATACTACCATAATTTTAAGATTTGTATCATGTTTGGTGGATTGGATGAATGCATGGAAGATGTTATGAGTAGATTCATGAGAGGGCTCAATTCTGAAATTCGAACCTTGTTAATTAGCAAATCATATTGCCATATTGGTCAATTGTTTTGTCTGGCTCTCAATGCTGAAAAAGATATTCTATTATCTGTGAATACTTGCCAGAATGATGTGACCCATAATGTCCAAAATTTGTCCACTCTGCATGCTAATGAAGAGCAACAAATAGTGGAACCCACTACTGATTTTCCTTTGTCACAAAATGAATTACTCGCTGTTCCCTGTGATAAAGAGGAGTTGTGTGCTGATGATTCTTTTACTCCTATGCCACAAGTAGCGAATAAGTGTGATACTTTTGGTTTGGAACCATACAAATGTGCTGAAGATAAGCTTTTTCATCCTATTACATGTGCACAAGATGAACTGAATTTACTGTCCTCTTTAAATACTTTGGGTTATATTGAATTTGATATCCTGTGTAATCTAAATTGTCTAAAAGAGAAACTTAAATTTGATTCTGGTTTGCTGAGTTTTAATCATTGTTCGCTTCATGCAATTGGCAAATATGACAATAAAGGAGAATATTTGGTGCATAAAGTTTATATTTGCTCTAATCTGAAATATCCTTTTGGGCCACAATACCATGATCAAATTGAGGGCTGCACTAACACTAATGATGTCTTGCAAAGTTTTCCTAGTTTTCCCCATATGCAACAGGATAAATATCAAGAAGGAGAGCACGGTTCACTTTTACCTACAACACATACTCCAACAAAGATCAAACCGAGGACGGTTTGCTGTCAAGAAGGGGAGAATGATGAGGACATCATTGGCTCAAATATGACCATGCCAACCACTTCTATACCAAAGGTGCAACCATTCTATATGAGGCTTATCATTGATGCATTTGATGAATTGATGCTGCACCATGATGTGTGTTCATTCTCTTTTTCAGAATTACTTACATGGATCAAGGGAAGGTTTGATTGCATATGAAAAACATGGAAGGTTAATGAAGTTGATTGGGGACCAAATCCAAGTATTCCTAACGTCCTCCGCTAGGCCACCACGTCACTTTGGTTCCAAAGGACAGAAAGAGTCCAAGTCCAACACGTTTTGGAAGTTGAATTCGGACTGCAAAATAGTCCCAAATTGCGACGGTCACCACGACTTCATACGGACTCCGATTGGGACGTTCTAGATCTTTTTGGAAAGCTTATCAAGTCTATTTTCCAACGGATCTGGACTCATGGCTATATCTTATCCGATGCTTCCGCAATCGTTGTTTCAACGCCGATACCTTTTCTGCCTTTGGTGTTGCGTCACCCTATTTTGGGCCGATGGTCCATGTATCAATTTGGGTCCATTAAGGACGTGTCCTAGGGTTGGAGAACGACCCCAACACCCCCTTAGTCGTTCCCCTAGGTATTAATAAGGATTAGAGCTGCCACAAACAGATTGGGTTTTGTTTTGTTGAAAGTTTAGCCATTGCTACTTCCTTGTAGACGCGTGTGTTGACTAGACCATCCGTTCTACTTGATTTAGAACCCCAACTTTATGAGTTCAGATTGGTTTTTCATCTCCATATTTGCAATTGAGTTGCTTGTTCTACTTGTTCTTGCTTGTTCCTCGATTGCTTGCAGGAATTACCCTAGTGGTTTGGTTGATCGTGCTCCACAAGATCACGACGGCTGTTGGAGGTGGTGTATCGGTTGCTAAGGCGCAGCTTGGAAGGCTGTAGTCGGGCCGTGAACGTCATCTCCATCCACCAATCGAGTTATCCCATCTTCTCTCATCGAAAGATCAGGATTCACCCTAGCGGGTTCATATCAACTCCTTGGTGACATGGGTCATGTGGAATCTCGTTTCGGTCCATTTGGATATAGTCTTAGTGTCGATGCAAGATAAGTTCATGGTTTGTGCCAAACGTACCATAGGCTTAGAAACTATTTTGTATGCACCCGATGATACTCCTAGGTGACGAGCCTCAAGTGGATACTCGTTTCATTCTATTTGGTGTTAGTGCTAATCTTGATGGAAGATAGGTGCACGGTTTACGCCAAACATACCATAGGCCCAAAATCATTTTGGACACACCCGATGGTACTCCTACGTGACGAGGCTCAAATGGAAGCTCGATTCAGTCCGTTTGGAGATAGTGCTAATCTTGATGCAAGATAGGTGCACGCTTTGCGCCGAACGTACCACAGGCTCAGAAATCATTTTGGACGCACACGATGTAACTACTAGGTGACTTGGGTCATGTGGAATCTCGTTTCGGTGCAAGATATTTGCACGGTTTGCGCCAAACGTACCATAGGCTCAGAAATTATTTTTGACACACCCAATGATACTCCTAGGTGACAAGGCTCAAGTGAAAGCTTGATTAAGTCCGTTTGGACATAGTGCTAATCTTGATGCAAGATTGGTGCACGATTTGCACCGAACGTACCATAGGCTGAGGAATCATGTTGGATGCTCCCGATGGAACTCCTAGGTGACGTGGGTCATGTGGAATATCATTTTGGTCCATTTGGAGATAGTGTTAGTGTCAGTGCAAGATAGGTGCACGGTTTGCACCAAACGTAGCATAGGCTCAGAATCATTTTGGATGCCCGCGATGGTACTCTTAGTTGACGAGGCTCAAGTGGAAGCTCCATTCAGTCCATTTAGAGATAGTGCTAATCTTGACACAATATTGGTGCACGATTTGCGCCGAATGTACCATAGGCTCAGAAATCGTTTTGGACACACCCGATGTAACTCCTAAGTGAGGTGGGTCATGTGGAATCCCATTTTGGTCCATTTAGAGATAGTGTTAATGTTAGTGCAAGATAGGTGCACGGTTTGCGCCAAACATACCATAGGCTCAGAAAATCGTTTTGGACACACCCAATGGTACTTCAGGTGACAGGGCACAATTGGAAGCTCGATTCAGTCTGTTTGGAGATAGTGCTAATTTTGATGCAAGATAGGTGCACGCTTTGTGCCGAATATACCACATGGCCAGAAACCGTTTTGGACGCACCTGAGATAACTACTAGGTGACTTGGGTCATGTGGAATCTCGATTCGGTCCGTTTGGAGACTGTGTTAGTGTCGATGTAAGAAAGCTGCTCGATTTGCGCCGAACGTACCATAGACTAGAAATTGTTTTGGACGCACCTAATGATACTCTTATGTGATGAGGCTCAAGTCAAAGCTCGATTCAGTCCGTTTGGAGATAGTGCAAACCTTGACGCAAGATAGATGCACAGTTTGCGTCAAATGTACCATAGGCTTCGAACTCATTTTGGATGCACTCGATGGTACTCCTAATGATACTCTTATGTGATGAGGCTCAAGCGGAAGCTCGATTCAGTCCATTTGGTGAAAGTGCTAATCTTGACGTGAGATGGATGCACGGTTTGCGTCGAACGTACCGCATGCTAAGAAATCATTTTGGATGCACATAATGGAACTCATAGGTGACTTGGGTCATGTGGAATCTCGTTTCCCATTTGGAGACAGTTTTAGTGTCGTTCAAAGATAGGCGTTGGTTTGTGCCAAATGTACTATAGGCTCAAAAATCGCTTTGGACACACCCGATGGTACTCGTAGGTGACGAGGCTCAAGTGGAAGCTCGATTCAGTTCGTTTGGAGATAGTGCTAATCTTGACGCAAAATAGGTGCACAGTTTGTGCCAAACGTACCAAAGGCTCAAAAATCATTTTGGACGCACCCGATGGAACTCCTTGGTGACATGGGTCATGCGAAATCTCGTTTTGATCTATTTGGATATAGTGTTAGGGTCGGTGCAAGATAGGTGCATGGATTGCGCTAAATGTACCATAGGCTCAGAAATCGTTTTGGACACACCTGATGGTACTCCTATGTGATGAGGCTCAAGTGGACGCTCGTTCCATTCCATTTGGATATTGTGCTAATCCTGACGCAAGATAGGTGCACTATTTGCAACTAATGTACCATAGGCTCAGAAATCATTTTGAACGCACTCGATGGTACTCCTAGGTGATGGGGCTCAAGTGGAAGCTCGATTCAGTTTGATTAGAGATAGTACTAATCTTGACGCAGGATAGGTGCACGCTTTGCACCGAACGTACCATGGGCTCAAAAAGTGTTTTGGACGCACCTGATGTAACTACTGGGTGACTTGAGTCATGTGGAATCTCAATTCGGTCTGTTTGGAGACAGTGTTAGTGTTGGTGCAAGATAGGTGCTCGATTTGTGCCAAACGTACCACAGGCTCAGAAATCGTTTTGGATGCACCCAATGATACACTTAGGTGACGAGGCTCAAGTGAAAGCCCGATTCAGTCCATTGGGAGATAGTGCTAACCTTCACGCAAGATAGGTGCACGATTTGCACTGAACATACCATAAGCTTAGAAATTGTTTTGGATGCACCCGATAGAACTCCTTGGTGACATGGGCCTTGTGGAATCTCGTTTCCGTCCGTTTGGAGATAGTGTTAGTGTCAGTGCAAGAAAGGTGCATGGTTTGCGCCAAACGTACCATACGCTCAGAAATCATTTTGGACGCACCCAATGATAGTCCATGGTGACAGAGCTCTAGTGGAAGCTTGATTCAGTCCGTTTGGAGATAGTGCTAATCTTGACGCAAGATAGGTGCTTGCTTTGCGCCAAACGTACCACAGGCTCATAAATCGTTTTGGACGCACCCGCTGGAACTAGTAGGTGACTTGGGTCATGTGGAATCTCAATCCGGTCCGTTTGGAGACAGTGTTAGTGTCAGTGTAAGATAGGTGTTCGATTTGTGCCGAATGTACCATAGACTAGAAATTGTTTTGGACACACCTAATGATACTCTTATGTGATGAGGCTCAAGTCAAAGCTCGATTCAGTCCGTTTGGAGGTAGTGCAAACCTTGACGCAAGATAGATGCACAGTTTGTGTCAAACGTACCATAGGCTTGGAACTCATTTTGGATGCACTCGATGGTACTCCTAGTGACAAGGCTCAAGTGGAAGCTCGATTTAGTCCGTTTGGAGATAGTGCTAATCTTGATGCAAGATATGTGCACGTTTTGCGCCGGACATACCATAGGCTCATAAATCATTTTGGACACACTCGCTAGAACTACTAGGTTACTTCGGTCATGTGGAATCTCGGTCCGGTCCGTTTGGAGAAAGTGTTAGTGTTGGTGCAAGACCGGAGCATGATTTGCGCCAAATGTACCATAGGCTTAGAAATCATTTTTGGCACACCTGATGGTACTCCTAGGTGATGAGGCTCAAGTGGATGCTCGTTTTGATTCCGTTTGGAGATAGTGCTAAACTTGATGTAGGATAGGTGCATGATTTTTTGCCAAACATACCACTGGCGCAGATATCATTTTGGATACCCCTCATGAAACTCCTATGTGACATGGGTCATGTGGAATTTTGTTTCGGTCCGTTTGGAGACAGTGTTAGTGTCGTTGCAAGATAGGTGCATGGTTTGTGTCAAACGTACCATAGGCTCAGAATCATTTTGAACGCTCGCGAAGGTACTTCTAGGTTACGAGGCTCAAGTGGAAGCTCGATTCAGTCCATTTGGAGATAGTGCTAATCTTGACGCAAGATGGATGCACGGTTTGTGTCGAACGTACCGCAGGCTGAGAAATCATTTTGGATGCACCCATTGGAACTCCTAGGTGACTTGGGTCATGTGGAATCTCATTTCAGTCCGTTTGGAGATAGTGTTAGTGTCATTGCAAGATAGGCGTTGGTTTGCACCCAATGTACCATAGGCTCAAAAATCTCTTTGGACACACCCGATGATACTCGTAGGTGACGAGGCTTAAGTGGAAGCTCGATTCTATTTGTTTGGTGATAGTGCTAATCTTGACGCAACATATGTGCACGGTTTGTACCGAACGTACCTGATAAGGACACGCCTACGATGTCCTAGAAAATATTCCCAATCATTCACGGTGCTAAAATACCAAGAATCGATATCCTCTGAATTTTCTCTAAATTAATAGCTTCTTTGAATTTCAGTGAATCAATAAGCAAGGCCTTCAGTTCTCATACACAAGGCAACCAATAGAACTGAATTCCACGTCCAGGTAAATAAATAACTCAAGGATCAAACAATGTTATTTAATTAATTGAGTGCAGCCGTGGGAAGCATACACAGCAAGCACAAACTGTTGTGGTCTCCTCATGTACAGGAGCACAGATACGTGACTGGAAACTCAAGCAATGGCCCAAAGGCAAAAGTAGATCACAGCCAGATAGTAACGATATGATCTAGAGAATGCAATTCAAGTAGCAGATAGAAGATACAGCTCAGCTTACAAAAACGAGTAGTAGATGCAATCCGCAGCCTCAAGAGTTCTCCAACCTGTGCATAATCACAACACGATCCAGAGAGGGGATTCCAGTAGGAACCAATGCGAGCCCGAGGAGATGAATTCCCGATCACACACCAACACAAATCTACGAGGATCTGGTAACACCTGCTAGGGTTTCACTAGCGGCGGCTCGATGAGGAGTAACTCCACAGATAAAATTCAATCTAATCTATTACATGGAAACCCTAACCAATATAAGTGCACGCAGGCACACATGACATTGACTTGACTTTGGGCTTCCAAACTAATTAATTAAACGGACTAGCCCACTAACAAATAATACAATATTGAGCCCATATATATGTATATGCTAATACTACCACATGACGTCAAATTGCAAGGAAATAATATAATATTGTAACTAGGATGTAACGTCAGGTTTCCTTGATAAGCTGCTTGCCTCCTCAAATTAGCACATCTCTCTTTAGCAAAGTTGCACCAATAAAAAAAATATTTGAGGATAAGCCGGCGCTAGTAAATTTTTTCATATTTTTGCCATATTTCTCATCAAAATAAATAGTTCCAAATTGAAGACCAAATGATATTAGAGAATTACCGGCTGCTATATTTGAAACAACACAAGAATTTTCTATGGGTATATTTTGATGAGCCATGGGCTCATCATCCTCTCCTTCTTTAGACAAAGCCGTTTCGGTCTGTTTGGAGACAGTGTTAGTGTCGGTGCAAGACAAGAGCACGGTTTGCGCCAAACGTACCATAGTCTTAGAAATCATTTTTGATGCACCCAATGGTACTCCTAGGTGACGAGGCTCAAGAGGATGCTCATTTCATTCCATTTGGAGATAGTGCTAATCTTGATGCAAGATAGGTGCACGATTTGCGCCGAATGCACCACTGGCCTAGAAATAATTTTGGACGCACCTGATGGAACTCCTATGTGACGTGGATCATGTGGAATCTCGTTTTGGTCCATTTGGAGACACTGTTAGTGTCGTTGCAAGATATGTGCACGGTTTGTGCCAAATGTACCATAGGCTCAAAATCATTTTGGACGCCCACGAAGGTACTCCTAGGTGACGAGGCTCAAGCGGAAGCTCGATTCAGTACATTTGGTGAAAGTGCTAATCTTGACGCGAGATGGATGCACGGTTTGCGTCGAACGTACCGCATGCTAAGAAATCATTTTGGATGCACCCAATGAAACTCATAGGTGACTTGGGTCATGTGGAATCTCGTTTTCCATTTGGAGACAGTTTTAGTGTCGTTCAAAGATAGGCGTTGGTTTGTGCCAAATGTACTATAGGCTCAAAAATCGCTTTGGACACACCCGATGGTACTCGTAGGTGACGAGGCTCAAGTGGAAGCTCGATTCAGTTCGTTTGGAGATAGTGCTAATCTTGACGCAAGATAGGTGCACGGTTTGCGCCGAACGTACCAAAGGCTCAAAAATCATTTTGGACGCACCCGATGGAACTCCTTGGTGACGTGGGTCACGTGGAATCTCGTTTTGATCTATTTGGATATAGTGTTAGGGTCGGTGCAAGATAGGTGCATGGATTGCGCTAAATGTACCATAGGCTCAGAAATCGTTTTGGACACACCTGATGGTACTCCTATGTGATGAGGTTCAAGTGGACACTCGTTCCATTCCATTTGGATATTGTGCTAATCCTGACGCAAGATAGGTGCACTATTTGCAACTAATGTACCATAGGCTCAGAAATCATTTTGAACGCACTCGATGGTACTCCTAGGTGATGGGGCTCAAGTGGAAGCTCGATTTAGTTTGATTAGAGATAGTACTAATCTTGACGCAGGATAGGTGCACGCTTTGCGCTGAACGTACCACAGGCTCGAAAATCATTTTGGACGCACCTGATGTAACTACTGGATGACTTGAGTCATGTGGAATCTCAATTTGGTCTGTTTGGAGACAGTGGTAGTGTCGGTGCAAGATAGGTGCTCGATTTGTGCCAAACATACCACAGGCTCAGAAATCATTTTGGACGCACCCAATGATACACTTAGGTGACGAGGCTCAAGTGAAAGCTCGATTCAGTCCGTTGGGAGATAGTGCTAACCTTCACGCAAGATAGGTGCACGATTTGCGCTAAACGTACCATAAGCTTAGAAATTGTTTTGGACGCACCCGATAGAACTCCTTGGTGACTTGGGTCGTGTGGAATCTCAATCCGGTCCATTTGGAGATAGTCTTAGTGTCGGTGCAAGTCTAGAGCCTGATTTGCACCAAACGTACCATACACTCAGAAATCATTTTTGGCACACCCGATGGTAATCCTAGGTGACGAGGCTCAAGTGGAGGCTCATTTTGATTCCGTTTGCAGATAGTGCTAATCTTGAAGCAAGATAGGTGCATGATTTGTGCTGAACGTACCACTGGCTCATAAATCACTTTGGACGCACCTAATGGAACTCCTATGTGACGTGGCTCATGTGGAATTTCGTTTCAATCCGTTTGGAGATAGTGGTAGTGTCGTTGCAAGATAGGTGCACAGTTTGTGCCAAATGTACCATAGGCTTAGAATTGTTTTGGACGCTCACGAAGGTACTCCTAGGTGACAAGGCTCAAGTGGAAGCTCGATTCACTCCATTTGGAGATAGTGCTAATCTTGACGCAAGATGGATACACGGTTTGTGTCGAACGTACCGCAAGCTGATAAATCATTTTGGTCGCACCTAATGGAACTCCTAGGTGACTTGGGTCATATGGAATCTTGTTTTGGTCCGTTTGGAGACAGTGTTAGTGTCATTGCAAGATAGGTGTTGGTTTGCGCCAAATGTACCAAAGGCTCAGAAAAATCGCTTTGGACACACCCGATGGTAGTTGTAGGCGACGAGGCTCAAGTGGAAGCTCGATTCAGTTCGTTTGTTGATAGTGCTAATCTTGACACAAGATAGGTGCACGATTTGCGCCAAAACATACCAAAGGCTCAAAAAATCATTTTGGACGCACCCGATGGGACTCCTTGGTGACGTGGGTCATGTGGAATCTCGTTTTGATCTATTTGGATATAGTCTTAGTGTCGGTGCAAGATAGTTGCATGAATTGCGCTAAATGTACCATAGGCTCAGAAATTGTTTTAGATGCACCCGATGGTACTCCTATGTGATGAGGCTCAAGTAGACGCTCGTTTCATTCCATTTGGATATTGTGCTAATCTTGATGCAAGATAGGTGCACAGTTTGCAACAAATGTACCATAGGCCTAGAAATAGTTTTGGACGCACGTGATGGAACTCCTTGGTTACAATGTTAGTGTAGGTGCAAGATTTTTGTATGGTTTGCGCTAAATGGGCTCAAAAATCATTTTGGATGCACCCGATGGTACTCCTAGGTGACGGGGCTGAAGTGGAAGCTCGACTCAGTCCCGTTTAGAGATTGTGCTAATCTTGACGCAAGATAGGTGCACGGTTTGCGCCGACCGTACCATAGGCTTAGAAATAGTTTTGGACGAACCCGATGGAACTCCTTGGGGACGTGGGTCATGTGGAATCTCGTTTCAGTTCATTTGGTTACAGTGTTAGTTTAGGTGCAAGATAGGTGTATGGTTTGCGCCAAACGTACCATAGGCTTAGAAATTATGATGGACGCACCCGACGGTACTCCTAGGTGACAGGGCTCAAGTGGAAGCTCGACTCAGTCCGTTTAGAGATAGTGTTAATGTTGCCACAAAGATAGGTGCACGGTTTGCACCGAACGTATCATAGGCTTAAGAATCATTTTGGATGTATCCAATAGAACTCCTAGGTGACATGGGTCATGTGGAATTTCATTTTGGTCTATTTAGTGGCATGTTAGTGTCGGTGCAAGATAGGTGCATAGTTTGTGCCAAACGTACCATAGTCTCATAAATCAATTGGGACGCACTCGATTATACTCCTAGGTGACAAGACTTAAGTGGTTGCTTGTTTCATTTCATTTGGAGATAGTGCTAATCTTGACGCAAGATAGGTGCACGGTTTGCACCAAATGTACCATAGACTCAAAAATCGTTATGGACGCACCTGATGGTACTCATAGGTGATGAGGCTCAAGTGGAAGCTCGATTCAGTCCATTTGGAGTTAGCACTAGTTTTGACGCAGGATACGTGCACAATTTGCACCGAACGTACCACATGCTAAGAAATCATTTTGGACGCACTTCATGGAACTCCTAGGTGATGTGGGTCATTTGGAATCTCGTTTTAGTCTGTTTGGAGATAGTGCTAGGGTCAGTGCAAGATAGGTGCATGGTTTGCGCCAAAGGTACCATAGGCTTAGAAGTTGTTTTGGAAGCGCCCGATGGTACTCGTTAGTGACGAGGCTCAAGTGGAAGCTCGATTCAGTCTGTTTGGAGATAGTGCTAATCTTGTTGCAAGATAGGTGCAGGTTTGCGCCGAACATACCATAGGCTCAGAAATCATTTTCGATGCACCCGATGGAACTCGTAGGTGATGTGGGTCATGTGGAACCTTGTTTTAGTCCATTTGGATACAGTGTTAGTGTCAGTGGAAGATAGGTGCATGGTTTGCGTCAAACGTTCCAAAGGCTCAGAAATTGTTTTGGATGCACCCGATGGTACTCCTAGGTGATGAGGCTCAAGTGGATACTCGTTTCATACCGTTTGGAGATAGTGCTAATCTTGATGCGAGATAGAAGCACGGTTTGCGCCAAACGTACCATAGGCTCATAAATCATTTTAGACGCACCCGATCGTACTCCTTGGTGATGAGGCTCAAGTAGAAGCTTGATTTATTCCATTTGGAGATAGTGTTAATCTTGATGCAATATAGGTGCACACTTTGCGCCGAATGCACAACACGCTCAGAAATCATTTTGGACGCACCAGATGTAACTCCTATTTGACAAGGGTGATGTGGAATTTCGTTTCAGTCCTTTTGGAGACAGTGTTACTGTTAGTGCAAGATAGGTGCACTATTTGCGCCAAACGTACCATAGGCTCAGAAATCGTTTTGGACTCACCTGATGGTACTCCTAGGTGACAGGGCTCAAGTGGAAGCTCGACTCAGTCTATTTGGAGACAGTGTTAGTGTCGGTGCATGGTTAGCGCCAAACGTACCACACCCCCAATGGTACGGCTAGGTGACGAGGCTCAAGTGGAAGATCGATTTAGCCCGTTTAGAGATAGTGCTATTCTTGATGCAAGATGGATGCACGATTTGCGCCAAACATACCATAGGCCTAGAAATTGTTTTGGAAGCACATGATGGAACTCCTAGGTGGCGTGGGTCATATGGAATCTCATTTTGGTCCGTTTAGAGATAGTGTTAGTGTCAGCGCAAGATAGGTGCACGGTTTGTGCCAAACATACCATAGCCCGAGAAATCATTTTGGACACACCTAATGATACTCCTAGGTGACAAGGATCAAGTGGATGCTCATTTTATTCAGTTTGGAGATAGTGCTAATCTTGATGCAAAGTAACTGCGCAGTTTGCACCAAACATTCCATAGACTCATAAATCATTTTGGACGCACCCGATGGCACTCCTAGGTGACGAGGCTCAAGTGGAAGCTCGATTCAGTCCGTTTGAAGATAGTGCCAATCTTGATGCAAGATGGATGCATTGGTTTGCACCAATTGTACCATAGGATCAGAATTTATTTTGGAAGCACTCGATGGAACTCTTAGGTGAGGTGGGTCATGTGAAATCACCTTTTGGTCTGTTTGGAGACAGTGTTAGTGTTAATGCAAGATAGGTGCTCAGTTTGCGCCAAATGTACTATAGGCTCAGAAATCATTTTGGGCGCACCCGACGGTACGGTGATGATTCTCAAGTGGAAGCTCGATTCAGTCCATTTGGAGATAGTGCTAATCTTGGTGCATGATAGGTGCACGCTTTGCGCCGAGCATGCCATAGGCTCTTAAATCATTTTGGACACACCCAATAATACTCCTAGGTGACGAGGCTCAAGTGGAACCTCGATTCAGTCTGTTTGGAGATAGTGCTAATCTTGCCACAAGATAGGTGCACGGTTTGCGCCGAGCATACCATAGCCTCAGAAATCATTTTGGATGCACCCAATAATACTCCTAGGTGACGAGGTTCAAGTGCAAACTCGATTCAGTCCATTTGGAGATTGTGCTAATCTTGCTGCAAGACAGATGCACGGTTTGTGCCGAACATACCATAGGCACAGAAATCATTTTGGACACACCCGATGGTACTCCTAGGTGACGAGGCTCAAGTGGAAGCTCGATTTAGTCTGTCTAGAGATAGTGCTAATCTTGGTGCAAGATGGGTGCACGCTTTACGCCGAACGAGCCATAGGCTCAAAAATTGCTTTGGACGCACCCAATAATACTCCTAGGTGACGAGGCTCAAGTGGAAGCTCGATTCAGTCCGTTTGGAGATAGTGCTAATCTTGCCGCAAGATAGTAGCACGGTTTGCGCCGAACATACCATAGGCTCAGAAATCATTTTGGACGCACCCAATAATACTCCTAGGTGACGAGGCTCAAGTGGAAGCTCAATTCAGTCCGTTTGGAGATTGTGCTAATCTTGCTGCAAGATAGATGCATGGTTTGCGCCGAATGTACCATAGGCACAGAAATCATTTTGGACGCACCTGATGGAACTCCTAGGTGACGTGGGTCATGTGGAATATCATTTTGGTCCATTTGGAAATAGTGTTAGTGTCAGTGCAAGTTAGGTGCACGGTTTGCGCCAAAGGTACCATAGGATCAGAATCATTTTGGACCCCCTCGATGGTACTCCTAGGTGACGAGGCTCAAGTGGAAGCTTTATTTTGTCCGTTTGGATATAGTGCCAATCTTGACATAAGATGGATGCATGGTTTGGGTCAAACGTACCACAGGCTTAGAAATTGTTTTGGACGCACCTGATGGAACTCCTAGGTTACGTGGGTCATGTGGAATCTCTTTTCGGTCCATTCGGAGATAGTGTTAGTGTTAGTGCAAGATAGGTGCGTGGTCTGTGGCAAACATATCATAGGCTCAGAATTGTTTTGGACGCCCCCGATGGTACTGCTAGGTGACGAGGCTCAGTGGAAGCTCAATTTAGCCCATTTGGAGATAGTGCTTATCTTGATGCAAGATAGATGCATGGTTTGCGCCGATCGTACCACAGACCCATAAATTGTTTTGGACACACTCGATGGAACCCTTAGGTGACATGGGTCATGTGGAATCTCGTTTTGATCTGTTTGGAGACAGTGTTAGTGACAGCGCACGAAAGGTGCACGATTTGTGCCGAACATACCATATGCTCAAAAATCATTTTGGGCACACCCGATGGTACTCTTAGGTGACGTGGGTCATACAAAATCTCGTTTCGGTACGTTTGGAGACAGTGTTAGTGTCGGTGCAAGATAGGTGCATGGTTTGCACCAAATGTAACATAGGTTGAGAAATCATTTTGGATGCACCTAATGGTATTCCAAGGTGACAAGTCTTAAGTGGATGCTTGTTTCATTCCATTTGGAGATAATGATAATCTGGACACAAGGTAAGTGCACAGTTTGCGCCAAACGTACCATAGACTTAGAAATCATTTTGGACACACCTGATGCACTCCTAGGTGACGAGGCTCAAGTGGAAGCTCGATTCAGTACGTTTGGAGATAGTGCTAATATTGATGCAAGATAGTTGCATGCTTTGCGTCGAACGTATCACAGGATCAGAAATCGTATTAAACACACCAGATGGAACTCCTTGGTGATGTGGGTCATATGGAATCCCCTTTTGGTTCGTTTAGAAACATTGTTAGTGTTGGTGCAAGATAGGTGAATAGTTTGCGCCAAATGTACCATAGGCTCAGAAATCATTTTGGACACACCCGATGAGTCCTTGGTGACGAGGCTCAAGTGGATGCTCGTTTTATTCCGTTTGGAGATTGTGCTAATCTTGACGCAAGATAGGTGCATGGTTTTGCGCCAAAAGTACCATAGGCTCGGAATCATTTTGGATGCCCCCGATGGTACTCTTAGGTGACAAGGCTTAAGTGAAAGCTCGATTCAGTCCGTTTGGAGATAGTGCTAACCTTGACGCAAGATGGATTCACGGTTTGCGCCGAATGTACCACAGGATCAGAAATTGTTTCGGATGCAACCGATGGAACTCTTAGGTGACATCATGTGGAATCTCATTTTGGTCTGTTTAGAGACAGTGTTAGTGTTAGCGCAAAATAGGTGCACGGTTTGCGCCAAACGTACCATGGGCTCAGAAATAATTTTGAGCGCACCCAATGGTACTCCTAGGTGACGAGCCTCAAGTGGAAGCTTGATTCAGTCCATTTGGAGATATTGCTAATCTTGCTGCAAGATAGGTGCACGTTTTGCACCGAGCGTACCATGGGCTCAGAAATCGTTTTGGACACACCCTACAATACTCCTAGGTGATGAGGCTCAAGTGGAAGCTTTACTCAGTCCGTTTAGAGGTAGTGCTAATCTTGCCATAAGATAGGTGCATGGTTTGCGCCAAACATACGATAGGCTCAGAAATCATATTGGATGCACCCGATGGAACTCCTAGGTGACGTGAGTCATGTGGAATCTCATTTTGGTCTATTTGGAGATAGTGTTTGTGTTAGTGATAGATAGGTGCATGGTTTGCGCCAAATGTACCATAGGCTTAGAATTGGACACCCATAATGGTACTCCTAGACGACGAGGCTCAAGCGGAAGCTCGATTTTGTCCGTTTGGGGAGAGTGCTAATCTTGATACAAGATGGATGCACGGTTTGGGTCGAACATTGATACATCCGGCCCAGGTGGGGTTGGCCGAGGCCCAATAAATTAAGGTTGCCCAGACCCCAACAGTTCTTATGCACACCCACTCAGGGAAAGGCCCAATGTCCCTAAAAGACTAGTCCGATAGGGGAAGGGTGGCTCTCTCTTTTAAGGTGACTTCCTCCTCCCGAGCTAAGCAAGGTGGGATTATTTAGAGGCTCACACAGTCGCCGCCTGACTACAACTAGGCCACTTGGCCTTTTTTTGTTACGTCTTTGCCAGTAGGTAATAGTGGAGGATGTCCTCATCATTGACTCGGGGAAAGGCCCAATATCCCTAAAAGACTAGTCTGATAGGGGAAGGGTGACTCTCTCTTTTAAGGTGGCTTCCTCCTCCTAAGCTAAGCAAGGTGGGATTAAAATTTAGAGGCTCACACGTTTGCCGTCCGACTACAACTAGGCTACTTGGCCCTTTTTGTTGCGTCTTTGCCAGCGGGTAATAGTGGAGGATGTCCTCATCATTCCCATCTCCTTAAACAAGGGCCCAGCTCCGATACCAAATGATACCATCCGGCCCAGGTGGGGTTGGCCGAGGCCCAATAAATTAAGGTTGCCCGGACCCCAACAGTTCTTATGTACACCCACTCAGGGAAAGGCCCAATATCCCTAAAAGACTAGTCTGATAGGGGAAGGGTGGCTCTCCCTTTTAAGGTGGCTTCCTCCTCCCAAGCTAAGCAAGGTGGGATTATTCAGAGGCTCACACGGTCACCACCCGACTACAACTAGGCCACTTGGCCCTTTTTTGTTGCGTCTTTGCTAGCGGGTAATAGTGGAGGATGTCCTCATCAAACGTATCGTAGGCTCAGAAATTGTTTTGGACGGACCCGATGGAACTCGTATGTGGAATCTCTTTTCGGTCTGTTTGGAGAGAGTGTTAGTGTCGGTGCAAGATAGGTGCACAGTTTGTGCCAAACATACCATAGGCTTAGAAATTGTTTTGGACACACTCGATAGTACTCCTAGGTGACAAGGCTCACGGGGATGCTTATTTCATTCAATCTTCAGATAGTGCCAATCCTGACGTAAAATTTGTGCATGGTTTGCGCCAACATATACCATAGGCTCAGAAAATCGTTTTGGACGCACCCGATGGTACTCCTAGGTGACGAGACTCAAGTGGATGCTCAATTCAGTCTGTTTGGAGATATTGCTAATCTTGGCGCAAGATAGGTGGATGACTTGCGACGAACATACCATAGGCTTAGAAATCATTTTGGACGCACCCGACGGAACTCTTAGGTGATGTGGGTCATGTGGAATCTCGTTTTAGTCCATTGGAGACAGTGCTAGTGTGAATGCAAGATAGGTGCTCGGTTTGCGCCAGACATACCATAGGCTCAGAAATCGTTTTGGACGCATCCGATGGTACTCCTAGGTGACGAGGGTGAAGTGGAAGCTCGATTCAGTCTATTTGGAGATAGTGCTAATCTTGATGCAAGATGGATGCATGGTTTGCGTCAAATGTACCGCAGGCACAGAAATCATTTTGGACGCACCCGATGGAACTCCTATGTGACATGGGTCATAGGGATTCTTGTTTTGTCCATTTGGGATGGTGTTAGTGTCGGTTCAAGATAGGTGCATGGTTTGCGCCATGCGTACCATAGGATAAGAAATCATTTTGGACGCAGTACTCCTAGGTGACGAGGCTCAAGTGGATGCTCGTTTCATTCTGTTTGGAGATAGTGCTATTCTCGAAGCAAGGTAGATGTAAGGTTTGAGCCAAATGTACCATAGGCTCAGAAATCATTTTGGAAGCACCCGATGGCAGTCCTAGGTGATGAGGCTCTAGTGGAAGCTCAATTCAGTTTGTTTGGAGATAGTGCTAATCTTGACGCAAGATAGATGCACGATTTGCACCAAACGTACCAAAGGCTCAGAAATCGTTTTGGATGCAGCAGATGGAACTCCTAGGTGAGGAGGCTTAAGTGGATGCTTGATTCAGTCTTTTTAGAGAAGCTAATCTTGATGCAAGAAAGGTGCATAATTTGCGCTGGACGTACCACAGGCTGGTTCGGCACAAATTGTGCACCAATCTTGCATCAAGATTAGCACAATCTCCAAATAGAATGAAACGAGCATTCACTTTAGCCTCGTCACCGAGATAGTGCTAATCTTGAGGCAAGATAGGTGCACAGTTTGCACCTAACGTACCATAGGCTAAGAAATTGTTTTAGACGCACCTGATGGAACTCCTAGGTGACGTGGGTCATTTGGAATCTCGTTTCGGTCAGTTTGGAGATAGTTTAGTGTCGGTGCAAGATAGGTGCACGGTCTGTGCCAAACGCACCATAGGCATATAGTCATTTTGGATGCACCCGATGGTACTCGTAGGTGACGACGTTCAAGTGGAAGCTCGATTCATTCCGTTTGAAGATAGTGCTATCCTTGGCACACGATAGGTGCTCGGTTTGCGCCAAACGTACCATAGGCACCATAGGCTTAGAAATAGTTTTTGACGCACCGAATGGAACTCCTTGGTTACGTGGGTCATGTAGAATCTCGTTTTGGTCCATTTGGTTATAGTGTTAGTGTAGGTGCAAGATAGGTGCATGGTTTGCGCCAAACGTACCATAGGCTCAGGAATAGTGATGGACGCACCCGATGGTACTCCTAGGTGACGGGGCTCAAGTGGAAGCTCGACTTTGTCAGTTTATAGATTGTGATGATCTTGCCACAAAGATATGTGTACGGTTTACGCCAAACGTACCATAGGCTCAGGAATAGTTTTGGATGCACCCAATAGAACTCCTAGTTGACGTGGGTCATGTGGAATTTCATTTCGGTTCGTTTGGATGGTTTGCACCAAATGTATAGGCTCAAAAATCATTTAGGATGCACCTGATGGTATCCCTAGGTGATGAGGCTCAAGTGGATGCTCGTTTCATTCCATTTGGAGGTAGTGCTAATCTTTACCCAAGGTAGGGGCACGGTTTGCGCCAAACGTATTATGGGTTTAGAAAACGTTTTGGATGCACCCGATGGTACTCCTAGCTAACTAGGCTCAAGTGGATGCTCGATTTAGTTTGTTTGGAGATATTCCTAATGTTGACACAAAATACGAGGACAATTTGCGCCAAACCTACCATAGGCTCAGAAATCATTTTGGACACACCCGACGTAACTCCTAGGTGACGTGGGTCATGTGCAATCTTGTTTTGGTCCATTAGAGACAGCGTTAGTGTCAGTGCAAGATAGGTGCACGGTTTGCACCAAACATACCATAGGCTTAGAAATCATTTTGGACGCATCCGATGGTACTCCTAGGTACGAGGGTCAAGTGGAAGCTCGATTCAGCCTATTTGGAGACAGTGCTAATCTTGATGCAAGATGGATGCACGGTTTGTGTCAAACGTACCGCAGGCTTAGAAATTGTTTTGGACACACCTGATGGAACTCCTAGGTGACGTGCATCATAGGGAATCATGTTTTGGTCTATTTAGGACGGTGTTAGTGTCGGCGCAAGATAGCTGCACAGTTTGCGTCATGCGTACCCTAGGCCTAGAAATCATTTTGGACGTACCCGATGGAACTCCAGGTGACGAGGCTAAAGTGGATGCTCGATTAGTTTGTTTGGAGATATTGCTAATCTTGACGCAAGATAGGTGCACGATCTGCGCCGAACGTACCACAGGCTCAGAAATCAATTTGGACGCACCTGACGGAATTCCTAGGTGATGTGGGTAATATGAAATCTCGTTTTGGTACATTTGGAGACAGTGTTAGTGTTGGTGCAAGACAAGTGCATGGTTTGCGCAAAACATACCATAGGCTCAGAAATCTTTTTAGACACACCCAATAGCTCCTAGGTGACAAGGCTCAAGTGGAAGCTCGTTTCATTCTATTTGGAGATAGTGCTAATCTTGATGCAACATAGGTGCATGGTTTCCACCAAACGTACCATAGCCACATAAATCATTTTGAACGCACCCAATAGAACTCCTAGATGACGAGGCTCAAGTGGAAGCTCGATTCAGTCCGTTTGGAGATAGTGCTAATCTTGAAGCAAGATAGGTGCACAGTTTGCACCAAACATACCACAGGCTAAGAAATTGTTTTGGACGCACCTGATGGAACTCCTAAGTGACGTCGGTAATATGAAATCTCGTTTTGGTACATTTGGAGATAGTGTTAGTTTCGGTGCAAGATAGGTGCACGGTCTGCGCCAAACGTACTATAGGCATATAGTAATTTCAGATGCACCTGATGGTACTCGTAGGTGACGAGGTTCAAGTGGAAGCTCAATTCAGTCCGTTTAAAGATAGTGCTAATCTTGGCACATGATAGGTGCTCGGTTTGCGCCGAACGTACCATAGGCTTAGAAATAGTTTTCGACGCACCTGATGGAACTCCTTGGTGACGTGCGTCATGTGGAATCTCGTTTTGGTCCATTTGGTTATAGTATTAGTGTAGGTGCAAGATAGGTACATGGTTTGCGCCAAACGTACCATAGGCTTAGGAATCGTGATGGACGCACCCGATGGTACTCCTAGGTGATGGGGCTCAAGTGGAAGCTCGACTTAGTCTGTTTATAGATAGTGCTAATATTGCCGCAAAGATAGGTGCACGGTATGCGCTGAACGCTTCATAGGCTCAAGAATAGTTTTGGATGCACCCAATAGACCTCCTAGGTGACGTGGGTCATGTGGAATTTCGTTTCGGTCTGTTTGGAGACAGTGTTAGGGTCAGTGCAAGATAGGTACATGGATTGCGTCAAACATACCATAGGCTCAAAATTCATTTAGGACACACCTGATGGTATCCCTAGGTGACGAGGCTCAAGTGGATGCTCGTTTCTTTCCATTTGGAGATAGTGCTAATCTTTACCCAAGATAGGGGCATGGTTTGCGCCAAACGTATTATGAGCTCAGAAATCATTTTGGATGCACCCGATGCTACTCCTAGGTGACTAGGCTCAAGTGGATGCTCGATTCAGTTTGTTTGGAGTTATTCCTAATCTTGACGCAAAATAGGAGGACGATTTGCGCCGAACTTATCACAGGCTCAGAAATCATTTTGGACACACCCGATGGAACTCCTAGGTGACGTGGGTCATGTGGAATCCGGTTTTGGTGCATTGGAGACAGTGTTAGTGTCAGTGCAAGATAGGTGTACTGTTTGCACCAAACATACCATAAGCTTAGAAATCATTTTGGACACATCCAATGGTACTCCTAGGTACGAGCGTCAAGTGGAAGCTCGATTCAGTCTATTTGGAGACAGTGCTAATCATGACGCAAGATGGAAACACCGATGGCGTCGAACGTCCCGTAGGCTCAGAAATCATTTTGGATGCACCTGATGGAACTCCTAGGTGACGTGGGTCATAAGGAATCTTGTTTTGGTCCGTTTAGGATGGTGTTGATGTCGGTGCAAAATAGTTGCACAGTTTGCGCCATGCGTACCATAGGCTCAGAAATCATTTTGGACGCAGCCGGCACTACTCCTAGGTGACGATGCTCTAGTGGATTCTCGTTTCATTCCGTTTGGAGATAGTGCTATTCTCGAAGCAAGGTAGGTCAGGGTTTGAGCCAAACGTACCATAGGCATAGAAATCATTTTGGACGCACCCGATGGCAGTCCTAGGTGACGAGGCTCAAGTGGAAGCTTGATTCAGTCCTTTTGGAGATAGTGCTAATCTTGACGCAAGAAAGGTGCACGATTTGCTCCGAACGTACCACAGGCTCAGAAATCGTATTGGATGCACACGAAGGAACTCCTAGGTGACAAGGCTCAAGTGGATGCTTGATTCAGTCTATTTTGAGATATTGCTAATCTTAACGTAAGATAGGTGCATGATTTGCACCGAACGTACCACAGGTTAGTTTGCGCCATGCTTACCATAGGCTCAGAAATCATTTTAGACGCAACCGATGGTACTCCTAGGTGACAAGGCTGAAGTGGATGATCGTTTCATTCTGTTTGGAGATAGTGCTAAACTTGACGCAAGATTTGCACCAAACGTACCACAAGCTCATAAATCATTTGGGATGCACCTGATGAAACTCCAAGGTGATGAGGCTCAAGTGGATGCTCGATTCAGTCTATTTGGTGATATTGCTAATCTTGACGAAAGATAGGTGCACGATCTGCGCCGAACGTACCACATGCTCAAAAATCAATTGGGACGCTCCAGATAGAACTCCTAGGTTACGTGGGTAATATGGAATCTCGTTTTGGTATGTTTGGAGACAGTGTTAGTGTTGGTGCAAGATAGGTGCAAGGTTTACGCAAAATGTACCATAGGCTTAGAAATCATTTTAGACACACCTAATGTCTCCTACGTGACGAGGCTCAAGTGGAATCTCATTTCATTCCGTTTGGAGATAGTGCTAATCTTGACGCAAGATTGGTGCATGGTTTTCGCCAAATGTACCATAGGCACATAAATCGTTTTGGACGCACCCAATAGTTTGGAGATAGTGCTAATCTTAAAGCAAGATAGGTGCACAGTTTGCACCGAACGTACCACAGGCTAAGAAATTGTTTTGGACACACCAGATGGAACTCCTAGGTGACGTGGGTCATTTGGAATCTGGTTTCGATCAGTTTGGAGATAGAGTTATTGTTGGTGCAAGATAAGTGCACGGTCTGTGCCAAACATAACATAGGCATATAGTCATTTTGGATGCACCCGATGGTACTCGTAGGTGACGAGGTTGAAGTGAAAGCTCGATTCAGTCCGTTTCAAGATAGTGCTAATCTTGGCACATGATATGTGTTCGGTTTGCGCCGAACGTACCATAGGCTTAGAAATAATTTTTGACACACCCAATGAAACTCCTTGGTGATGTGGGTCATGTAGAATCTCATTTCGGTCCATTTGGTTATAGTGTTAGTGTAGGTGCAAGATAGGTGCATGGTTTGCGCCAAACGTACCATAGGCTCAAAACTCATTTAGGACGCACCTGATGGTATCCCTTGGTGATGAGGCTCAAGTGGATGCTCGTTTCATTCAATTTGGAGATAGTGCTAATCTTTACCTAAGATACGGGCACAGTTTGCGCCAAACATACCATAGGCTCAAAATCATTTAGGATGCACCTGATGGTACTCCTAGGTGACCAGGGTCAAGTGGATGCTCGTTTTATTCCATTTGGAGATAGTGCTAATCTTTTCCTAAGATAGGGGCACAGTTTGCGCCGAATGTACCACAGGCTCAGAAATAATTTTGAACGCACCTGACAGAACTCCTAGGTGACGTGGTTCATGTGTAATCTCGTTTTGGTCCATTGGAGACAGTGTTAGTGTCAGTGCAAGATAGGTGCACGGGTTGCACCAAATATACCATAGGCTTAGAAATCGTTTTGGAAGCATCCGATGGTACTCCTAGGTACGAGGGTCAAGTGGAAGCTCGATTCAGTCCGTTTGGAAACAGTGCTAATCTAGACGCAAGATGGATGTACGGTTTGCGTCGAACATACCGCAAGCTCAGAAATCATTTTGGATGCACCCAATGGAACTCCTAGGTGACGTGGGTCATAGGGAATCACGTTTTGGTCCATTTAGGATCGTGTTAGTGTTGGTGCAAGATAGTTGCACGGTTTGCGCCATGCGTACCATAGGCTCAGAAATCGTTTTAGATGCAGCTGATAGTACTCCTAGGTGACGAGGCTCAAGGGGATTCTCGTTTCATTCCGTTTGGAGATAGCGCTATTCTCGAAGCAAGGTAGGTCACGGTTTGAGCCAAACGTACCATAGGCATAGAAATCATTTTGGACGCACCCGATGGCAGTCCTAGGTGACGAGGCTCATGTGGAAGCTTGATTCAGTCCGTTTATAGATAGTGCTAATCTTGACGCAAGATAGGTGCATGAGTTGCACTGAACGTACCACAGGCTTAGAAATCATATTGGATGCACCCGATGGAACTCCTAGGTGACGAGGCTCAAGTGGATGCTCGATTCAGTCTATTTGGAGATATTGCTAATCTTAACGTAAGATAGGTGCACGATTTGCGCCGAATGTACCATAGGCCAGTTTGCGCCATGTGTACCATAGGCTCAGAAATCGTTTTTGACGCACCAGATGGCTCCTAGGTGACGAGGCTCAAGTGGAAGCTCATTTCATTCCATATGGAGATAGTGCTAATCTTGACGCGAGATAGGTGCATGGTTTCCACCAAACATACCATAGGCACATAAATCGTTTTGGATGCACCCAATGGTACTCCTAGATGACGAGGCTAAAGTGAAGCTCGATTCAGTCTGTTTGGAGATAGTGCTAATCTTGAAGCAAGATAGGTGCACAGTTTGCCCCGAATGTACCACAGGCTAAGAAATCATTTTGGACGCACCTGATAGAACTCCTAGGTGACGTGGGTCATTTGGAATCTCGTTTCGTTCAGTTTGGAGACAGTATTAGTGTAGTGCTAATCTTGGCACATGATAGGTGCTCGGTTTGTGCCGAACGTATCATAGGCTTAGAAATAATTTTTGACGCACCCAATGGATCTCCTTAGTGACGTGGGTCATGTTGAATCTCGTTTCGGTCCTTTTGGTTACAGTGTTAGTGTAGGTGCAAGATAGGTGCATGGTTTGTGCCAAACGTACTATAGGCTCAGGAATCATGATGGATGCACCCGATGGTAGTCCTAGGTGATGGTGCTCAAGTGGAAGCTCGACTTAGTCCGTTTATAGATAGTGCTCATCTTGCCGTAAAGATAGGTGCACGGTTTGCGCCGAACGTACCATATGCACAAAAATAGTTTTGGATGCATCCAATAGAACTCCTATGTGACGTGGGTCATGTGGAATTTCGTTGTGGTTCATTTGGAGACAGTGTTAGTGTCAGTACAAGATAGGTGCATGGTTGCGCCAAACGTACCATAGGCTCAAAATCATTTAGGATGCACCAGATGGTTTCCCTAGGTGACGAGGCTCAAGTGGATGCTCGTTTCATTCCATTTGGAGATAGTGCTAATCTTTACCCAAGATAGAGGCATAGTTTGCACCAAACGTACCATTGGCTCAAAATCATTTAGGACGCACCTGATGGTACTCCTAGGTGACCAGGGTCAATTGGATGCTCGTTTTATTCCATTTGGAGATAGTGATAATCTTTACCTAAGATAGGGGCACAATTTGCGCCGAACGTACCACAGGCTCAGAAATCATTTTGGACGCACCCGACAGAACTCCTAGGTGACGTGGGTCATGTGTAATCTCGTTTTGGTCCATTGGAGACAGTGTTACTGTCAGTGCAAGATAGGTGCACGGGTTGCACCAAACATACCATAGGCTTAGAAATCGTTTTGGACGCATCCGATGGTACTCCTAGGTACGAGGGTCAAGTGGAAGCTCGATTCAGTCTGTTTGGAGACAGTGCTAATCTAGACGCAAGATGGATGCACAGTTTGCGTCGAACATACCGCAGACTCAGAAATCGTTTTGGATGCACCCAATGGAACTCCTAGGTGACGTGGGTCATAGGGAATCACGTTTTGGTCCGTTTAGGATCGTGTTAGTGTCGGTGCAAGATAGTTGCATGGTTTGCGCCATACGTACCATAGGCTTAGAAATCGTTTTAGATGCAGCTGATAGTACTCCTAGGTGACGAGGCTCAAGGGGATTCTCGTTTCATTCCATTTGGAAATAGCGCTATTCTCGAAGCAAGGTAGGTCACGATTTGAGCCAAACGTACCATGGGCATAGAAATCGTTTTGGACGCACCTGATGGCTGCAAAGATAGGTGCATGGTTTGCGCCGAACGTACCATAGGCTTAGGAATAGTTTTGGATGCAGCCAATAGAACTCCTATGTGACGTGGGTCATGGGGAATTTCATTTCAATCCATTTGGAGACAGTGTTAGTATCAGTGCAAGATAGGTGCATAGTTTGTGCCAAACATACCATAGGCTCATAAAATCATTTAGGACGCACCCAATGGTATATCCTAGGTGACGAGGCTTAAGTGGATGCTCGTTTCATTCCATTTGGAGATAGTATAATGCTAATCTTGACCGAAGATAGGGGCACGGTTTGTGCCATACGTACGATAGGCTCAGAAATCATTTTGGACACACTAGATGGTACTCCTAGGTGACAAGCCTAAAGTGGAAGCTTGATTCGGTCTGTTTGGAGATATTGCTAATCTTGACGCAAGATAGGTGCCCGATTTGCACCGAAGGTACCACAGGCTCAGAAATCAATTTGCACACACCTAACAAAACTCCTAGGTGACGTGGGTCATATGGACTCTTGTTTCGGAACATTTGGAGACAGTGTTAGTCTCGGTGCAAAATAGGTGCATGGTTTGCGCAAAATGTACCATAGGCTCAAAAATCATTTTGGATGCACCCAATGGTACTCCTAGGTGACAAGGCTCAGGTGGATGCTCGTTTTATTCTATTTGGAGATAGTGCTCATGTTGACCCAAGATAGGGACACGGTTTGCGCCAAACGTACCATAGGCTCAGAAATCGTTTTGGGCGCACCGAATGGTACTCCTAGGTGATGTGGCTCAAGTGGATGCTCGAATCAGTCTATTTGGATATATTGCTAATCTTGAGGGAAGATAGGTGGATGATTTGCGTCGAACATACCACAGGCTCCGAAATCATTTTGGTCCCACCCGACGGAACTCCTAGGTGACGTGGGTCATGTGGAATCTCGTTTTGGTTCGTTGGAGACAATGTTAGTATTAGTGCAAGATAGGTGCATGGTTTGCGCCAAACATACCATGGGCTCAGATATTGTTTTGGATGCATCCGATGGTACTCCTAGGTGACGAGGGTCAAGTAGAAGCTCGGTTCAGTTGGTTTGGAGATATTGCTAATTTTGACACAAGATGGATGCACGGTTTGCGTCGAACGTACCGTAGGTTCAGAAATCATTTTGGACGCACCCGATGGAACTCCTAGGTGACTTGGGTTATAGGGAATCTCAGTTTGGTCCTTTGAGATGGTGTTAGTGTCGGTGCAGGATAGGTGCACATTTTGCGCCATGCGTACCACAGGCTCAGAAAATCATTTGGGACGCAGCCGATGGTACTCCTAGGTGCCAAGGCTCAAGTGGATGCTCGTTTCATTCTATTTGGAGATAGTGCTTTCTCGAAGCAAGGTAGGTCACGGTTTGAGCCAAACGTACCATAGGCATAGAAATCGTTTTGGACGCACCCGATGGCAGTCTTAGGAGACGAGGCTCAAGTGGAAGCTTGATTCAGTCCGTTTGGAGATAGTGCTAATCTTGACACAAGATAGGTGCACGATTTGTGCCGAACGTACCACAGGTTTAGAAATCATATTGGATGCACCCGATGGAACTCCTAGGTGACAAGGCTCAAGTGGATGCTCGATTCAGTCTGTTTGGAGATATTGCTAATCTTGAGCAAGATAGGTGCACGATTTGCGCCGAACGTACCACTGGCTCAGAAATTAGTTTGGACGCACCCAACATAACTCCTAGGTAACGTGGGACATTTGGAATCTCGTTTTGGTATGGTTGGAGACAGTGTTAGTGTCGGTGCAAGATAGGTGCACGGTTTACGCTAAACGTACCATAGGCATATAGTCATTTTGGATGCACCCGATGGAATTTGTAGCTGACGAGATTCAAGTGGAAACTTGATTCAGTCTGTTTGAAGATAGTGCTAATCTTGGTGTGTGATAGGTGCACTATTTGCACCGAGCGTACCATGGGCTCAGAAATTGTTTTGGACGCACCAGATGGAACTCCTAGGTGATATGGGTCATGTGGAATCTCGTATTGGTTCGTTTGGAGACAGTGTTAGTGTCAGTACAAGATAGGTGCACGATTTGCGCAAATGTACCATAGGCTCAGAAATCATTTTGGGTGCACCCGATTGTACTCCTAGGTGATGAGGCTCTAGTCGCAGCTCGATTCAGTCCATTTGGAGATAGTGCTAATCTTGACACAAGATAGTTGCACGCTTCGCGATGAACATACCATAGGCTCAGAAATTGTTTTGGATGCACCCGATGGAACTCCTAGGTGATGGGGGACAAGTGGAATCTCATTTTGGCCCGTTTGGAGACAATGATAGTGACGGTGCAAGATAGGTGCACGATTTGTGTCAAACATACCATAAGCTCAGAAAGCATTTTGGACGCACCCGATGGTACTCCTAGGTGACGAGGCTTAAGTGGAAGCTTGATTCAGTCCGCTTGGAGATAGTGCTAACCTTAACGCAAGATTGGTGCACGCTTTGCGCCGAACGTATCATAGGCTCAGAAATCATTTTGGACGCACCTGATGTAACTACTAAGTGACTTGGGTCATGTGGAACCTCATTTCGGTCCGTTTGGAGACAATAGTGTCGGTGTAAGATTGGTGCATGGTTTACACCTAGGTGACGAGGCTCAAGTGGAAGCTCGATTTAGTCCATTTGGAGATAGTGCTAATCTTGCTGCAAGATGAATGCACGGTTTGTGTCAACATACCACAGGCTCAGAAATCATTTTGGATGCACCCAATGGAACCCCTGAGTGACGTGGGTCATATAGAATCTCGTTTCGGTCCATTTGGTGACAATGTTAGTGTCGGTGCAAGATAGGTGCACGGTTTGCGCCAAACGTACCATAGGCTCAGAAATCATTTTGGATGCACCCGATGGTCCTTCTAGGTGATGAGGCACAAGTGGATGCTCATTTCATTCTGTTTGTACATAGTGCTATTCTTGAAGCAAGGTTTGCGCCAAACGTACCATAAGCTCACAAATCATTTTGGACACACCTGATGGCACTCCTAGGTGACGACACTGAAGTGGAAGCTCGATTCTGTCTGTATAGAGTTAGTGCTATTCTTGACGTAAGATAGGTGTACGATTTGCGTCGTACATACCAAGGCTCAGAAATCATTTTGGATGCACCCCTGGAACTCCTAGGTGATGTGGGTCTTGTGGAATCTCATTTCGGTCCGTTTGGAGACAAAGTTAGTGTCGGTGCAAGATAGGTGCACGGTTTATGCCAAAAGTACCATAAGCACAGAAATCGTTTTGGATGTAGCCGATGGTACACCTAGGTGATGAGGCTCAAATGGATGCTTATTTCATTCCGTTTGGAGATAGTGCAAATCTCAAAGCAAGGTAGGTGCACAGTTTGCGCCAAACGTACTGTAGTCTAAGAATCGTTTTGGACGCACCTAATGGCACTCTTAATTGACAAGGCTCAAGTGGAAGCTCGATTCAGCCTATTTGGAGATAGTGCTAATCTTGATGCAAGATAGGTGCACGGTTTGCGCCAAACATACCATAGGCTTAGAAATCATTTTGGATGCACCCAATCATACTCCTAGGTGATGAGGCTCAAGTGGAAGCTCGATTCAGTCCGTTTGGAGATAGTGCTAATCTTGTCACAAGATGGATGCATGATTTGTGTCGAACGTACCGCAGGCTTAGAAATCATTTTAGACACACCCGACGGAACTCTTATGTGACTTGGGTCATATGGAATCTCATTTTAGTCCGTTTGGAGACAGTGTTAGTGTTGGTGCAAGATAGGTGCATGGTTTGCATCAAACGTACCTTAGCCTCCGAAATCATTTTGGACACACACGAAGGTACTCCTAGGAGACGGGGCTCAAGTGGTTGCTTGTTTTATTCCATTTGGAGATAGTGCTAATCTTGAAGCAAGGTAGGTGCATGGTTTGCGCCAAACGTACTGCAGGCTCAGAAATCATTTTAGATGCACCCGATGGAACTCCTATGTGACATGGGTCATATGGAATCTCGTTTCGGTCCGTTTGGAGACAGTGTTAGAGTTGGTGCAAGATAGGTGCATGGTTTGCGCAAATGTACCACAGGCTCATAAATTGTTTTGGACGCACCCGATGGAACTCCTAGGTGATGGGGGACATGTGGAATCTCATTTTGGCCCATTTGGCGATAATGATAGTGACGGTGTAAGATAGGTGCACGGTTTGCGCCAAACGTACCATAAGCTTAGAAAGCATTTTGGACACACCCGATGGTACTCCTAGGTGACGAACCTCCAGTGGAAGCTTGATTCAGTCTGCTTGGAGATAGTGCTAACCTTGATGCAAGGTAGGCGCACGCTTTGCGCCGAACTTATCACATGCTCAGAAATCATTTTGGATGCACCTGATGTAACTACTAAGTGACTTGGGCCATGTGGAATCTCGTTTTGGTCTATTTGGAGACAATAGTGTCGGTGCAAGATAGGTGCACGGTTTGCGCCAAACGTACCATAGGGTCAGAAATCGTTTTGGAGGCATCCGATGGTACTCCTAGGTGATGAGGCTCAAGTGGAAGCTCGATTCTGTCCGTTTGGAGATAGTGCTAATCTTGCCGCAAGATAGGTGCACGGTTTGCACCGAACATACCACAGGCTCAGAAATTATTTTGGACACACCCGATGGAACACCTAGTTGACGTCTGTCATGTGGAATTTTGTTTCGATCCATTTGGAGACAGTGTTAGTGTCGGTGCAAGAAAGGTGTGGGCTTTGCGCCAACTGTACAATAGGCTCAGAAGTCATTTTGGACGCACCTGATGGTACTTCTAGGTCACAAGGCTCAAGTGGATGCTCGATTAGTTTGTTTGGAGATATTGCTAATCTTGCGTCGAATGTACCATAGCTTAGAAATCAATTTGGACACACCTGACAGAACTCCTAGGTGATGTGTGTCATATGGAATCTTATTTCGGTACGTTTGGAGACAGTGTTAGTGTCGGTGCAAGATAGGTGCATGCTTTTGCGCAAAACATACCATAGGCTCAAAAATCATTTTTGGACGCACCCGATGGTACTCCTAGGTAACAAGGCTTAAGTGGATGTGCATTTCATTCCATTTGCAGATAGTGCTAATCTTAACCCAAGATAGGGGCACGGTTTGCGCCAAACAAACCATAGGCTCAGAAATCATTTTGGACGCACCCGATGGTACTCCTAGGTGACAAGGCTCAAGTGGATGCTCGATTCAGTCTTTTTGGAGATATTGCTAATCTTGACACAAGATAGGTGGATGATTTGCGCTGAACATACCACAGGCTCAAAAATCATTTTGGACGCACCTGACGAAACTCCTAGGTGACGTGGGTCATGTGGAATCTTGTTCTGGTCCATTGAAGATAGTGTTAGTGTCAGTGTAAGATAGGTGCACGGTTTGCGCCAAACATATCATAGGCTCAGAAATCATTTTGGACGCATTCGATGGTACTCCTAGGTGACGAGGCTCAAATGGAAGCTCGGTTTAGTATGTTTGGAGATAGTGCTAATCTTGACGCAAGACAGGTGCACGATTTGTGCCGAATATACCACAGGCTCAGAAATCATTTTGGATGCACCCGGTGGAACTCCTAGGTGTCGCGGGTCATGTGGAATCTCGTTTCTATCCATTTAGAGATAATGTTAGTGTCGGTGCAAGATAGGTGCACGGTTTGAGCCAAACGTACCATAGGTTCTAATATCGTTTTGGACACACTCAATCATACTCCTAGGTGACGAGGCTTAAGTGGAAGCTCGATTCAGTCTGTTTGGAGATAGTGCTAATCTTGCTGCAAGATGAATTCATAGTTTCGTCGGCATACCATAGGCTCAGAAATCGTTCTCGATGCACCCGATGGAACTCCTGGGTGACGTGGGTCATATTGAATCGTTTTGCACAGTTTGCGCCAAACATACCATAGGCTCCGAAATCGTTTTGCATGCACCCCGTGGTCCTCCTAGGTGACGAGGCTCAAGTGGATGCTTATTTCATTCTGTTTGGACATAGTGCTAATCTTGAAGCAAGGTTTGCGCCAAATGTACCATAGGCTCAGAAATTGTTTTGGACGCACCTGATGGCACTCCTAGGTGATGAGGCTGAAGTGGAAGGTCAATTCAGTCTAGATGGAGATAGTGCTATTCTTGACGTAAGATGGGTGTACGATTTGCGCCATACACACCACAGGCTCAGAAATCGTTTTGGACACACCTGATGGAACTCCTAGGTGACGTGGGTCATGTGGAATCTCATTTTGGTCTGTTTGGAGATAGAGTTAGTGCCGGTTAAAGATAGGTACACGGGTTGCGCCAAAAGTACCATAGGCACAGAAATTGTTTTGGACATAGCCGATGGTACACCTAGGTGACGTGGCTCAAGTGGATGCTCATTTCATTCCGTTTGGAGATATGTGCAAATCTCATAGCAAGGTAGGTGCACAGTTTGCGCCAAACATACCACATGCTAAGAAATCATTTTGGACACATCTGATGGCACTCCTAATTGACAAGGCTCAAGTGGAAGCTTGATTCAGCCTATTTGGAGGTAGTGCTAATCTTGATACAAGATAGGTGCATGGTTTGCGCCAAACTTACCATAGGCTCAGAAATCGTTTTGGACGCACCCAACGATACTCCTAGATGATGAGGCTCAAGTGGAAGCTCGATTTAGTCTGTTTGGAGATAGTGCTAATCTTGTTGTAAGATGGATGCACGATTTGCGTCAAACGTACTGCAGGCATAGAAACAATTTTAGGCACACCCGATGGAACTCCTATGTGACTTGGGTCATATGGAATCTCATTTCAGTCCATTTGGATACTGTGTTAGTGTTGGTGCAAGATAGGTGCATGGTTTGCACCAAACGTACCATAGGTTCCGAAAATCATTTTGGACGCACCCAAAGGTACTCCTAGGAGACGAGGCTCAAGTGGATGCTTGTTTTATTCTATTTGGAGATAGTGCTAATCTTAAAGCAAGGAAGGTGCATAGTTTGCGCCAAACGTACTGCAGGCTCAGAAATCATTTTAGACGCACTCGATGGAACTCCTATGTAACGTGGTTCATTTGGAATCTCGTTTCGGTCTGTTTGGAGACAGTGTTAGTGTTGGTGCAAGATAGGTGCACGGTTTGCACCAAACATAACATAGGCTCAGAAATCGTTTTGGACGCACCCAAAAGTACTTCTAAGTGACGAGGCTCAAGTGTATGCTTGTTTTGTTCCGTTAGGAGATAGTGCTAATCTTGAAGCAAGGTAGGTGCACGGTTTGCGCAAAACGTACCACTGGCTCAGAAATTGTTTTGGACGCACCCGATGGGACTCCGAGGTGGTGTGGGGCATCTAGAATTTTGTTTCAGTCCATTTGGAAACAATGTTAGTGTCGGGGAGGGATAGGTGCATGGTTTGTGCTAAACTAACCATGGGGCTTAGAAATCATTATGGACGCACCCAATGGTACACCTAGGTGATGAGGCTCAAATGGAAGCTCGATTCAGTCTGTTTGCACATAGTGCTAATCTTGACGCAAGGTAGGTGCATAATTTGTGCCGAACAAGCCATAGGCTCAGAAATCATTTTGGACACACCCAATGGAACTCCTAGATGACGTGTGATATGTGGAATCTCATTTTGGTCTATTTGGAGACAGTGTTAGTGTTAGTACAAGATAGGTGCACGGTTTGCGCCGAACATACCATAGGGGCAGAAATCGTTTTTGGACACATCCGATGGTACTCCTAGCTGACGAGGCTCAAGTGGAAACTTGATTCAATCCATTTGGAGATAGTGCTAATCTTAACGCAAGGTGGATGCACGGTTTGCGTCGAATGTACCACAAGATCAGAAATCATTTTGGATGCACCCCATGGAACTTCTAGGTGACGTGGGTCGTTTGGAATCACGTTTTGGTCCGTTTGAAAACAGTGTTAGAGTCAGTGCAAGATAGGTGCATGGTTTGCGCTAAATGTACCATATCTTCATAAATCATTTTGGACGCACCGGATGGTACTCCTAGGTGACAAGGCTCAAGTGGATGCTCATTTCATTCCGTTTGGAGATAGTGCTAATCTTGACCAAAGATAGGTGCATGGTTTGCACCAAATATACCATAGGCTCAGAAATCGTTTTGGACGCACCCGATGGTACTCCTAGGTGACGAGGCTCAAGTGTGATATGAACCCGCAAGGGTTTGTAGTCGATCTTTCGATGAGAAGCGTGAGAAACTTGATTTGGGGATGGAGATGACGTTCATGGCCCGACTACAGCCTTCCAAGCTTTCCATATACAATCAAACCTTCCCTTGATCCTTGTAAGTAATTCTGAAAATGAGAATGAACACACATCATGGTGCAGCATCAATTCATCAAATGCATCAATGATAAGCCTCATATAGAATGGTTGCACCTTTGGTATAGAAGTGGTTGGCATGGTCATCTTTGAGCCAATGATGTCCTCATCAAACTGGAAGCTCGATTCAGTCCGTTTGGAGATAGTACTAATCTTGATGCAAGATAGGTGCATGATTTGGGCCGAACGTACCATAGGCTCAGAAATCATTTTGGACACACCCGATGGAACTCCTAAGTGACATGGGTCATGTGGAATCTCATTTTGGTCCATTGGAGAAAGTGTTAGTGTCAGAGAAAGATAGTTGCACGGTGTGCGCGAAACATGCCATGGGCTTAGAAATCGTTTTGGACACATCTGATGGTACTCCTAGGTGACAAGGCTCAAGTGGAAGCTTGATTCAGTCCATTTGGAGATAGAGCTCATCTTGACGCAAGATGGACGCACCGTTTGTGTCAAACATACCATAGGCTCAGAAATCATTTTAGACGCACCCGATAGAACTCCTAGGTGATGTGGGTCATATGGAATCTCGTTTTGGTCCTTTTGGAGACAGAGTTATTTGTTGGTGCAAAATAGGTGCACGGTTTGAGCCATGCATACCAAAGGCTCAAAAATCATTTTTGACATAGCTGATGGTACTCCTAGGTGACAAGGCTCAAGTGGATGGTTGATTCAGTCTGTTTGGAGATAGTGCTAGTCTTGACGCAAGAAGGATGCACAATTTCCATTGAACATACCACAGGCTTAGAAATCATTTTCGACGCATTCGATGGAACTCCTTGGTGACATGGGTGATGTGGAATCTCGTTTCAATCTGTTTGGAGACAGCGTTAGTGTCGGTGCAAGATAGGTGCACGGTTTACGCCAAATGCTCCATAGGCCCAAAAATCGATTTGGACACACTTGATGGTACTCCAAGGTGACGAGGCTGAATTGGAAGCTCAATTCAGTCCAGCTATTTATAGTACTAATCATGATGCAAGATAAGTGAACGGTTTGCGCCGATAGTACCACATCCTCAAAAATAATTTTGGGCGCACTCAATGTAACTCCTAGGTGACGTGGGTCATGTAGAATCTCGTTTCGGTCCGTTTGGGGACAGTGTTAGTGTCAATACAAGATAGGTGCATGGTTTGCACCAAACATACCATAGGCTCAGACATCATTTTGGACGCACCCAATGATACTCCTAGGTGACGAGGCTCAAGTGGAAGCTTGATTCAGTCCGTTTGAAGATAGTGCTAATCTTGACGTAAGATAGGTGCACCATTTGCGTCTAATGTACCGTAGGCATAGAAATCATTTTGGACGCACCCGATAGAACTAATAGGTGACATGGGACATGTGGATTCTCATTTTGGTCCGTTTGGAGACAGTGTTAGTGTCGGTGCAAAATAGGAGCACGGTTTGCACCGAACGCACCATAGGCCCAAAAATCGATTTGGACGCACTCAATGGTACTCCAAGGTAACGAGGCTGAATTGGAAGCTTGATTCAGTCCGTCTGTTAACAGTGCTAATCTTGATGCAAGATAGGTGAACGGTTTGCACCGAAAGTACCTTTGGCTCAAAAATCGTATAGGACAAACCTAATGGAACTCCTTGGTGACGAGGCTCAAGTGTGATATGAACCCGCAAGGGTTTGTGGTCGATCTTTCGATGAGAAGCGTGAGAAACTTGATTTGGGGATGGAGATGACGTTCATGGCCCGACTATAGCCTTCCAAGCTTTCCATATGCAATCAAACCTTCCCTTGATCCATGTAAGTAATTCTGAAAATGAGAATGAACACACATCATGGTGCAGCATCAATTCATCAAATGCATCAATGATAAGCCTCATATAGAATGGTTGCACCTTTGGTATAGAAGTGGTTGGCATGGTCATCTTTGAGCCAATGATGTCCTCATCAAAGTGGAAGCTCGATTCAGTCCGTTTGGAGATAGTACTAATCTTGATGCAAGATAGGTGCATGATTTGGGCCGAACGTACCATAGGCTCAGAAATCATTTTGGACACACCCGATGGAACTCCTAAGTGACATGGGTCATGTGGAATCTCGTTTTGGTCCATTGGAGAAAGTGTTAGTGTCAGAGAAAGATAGTTGCACGGTGTGCGCGAAACATGCCATGGGCTTAGAAATCGTTTTGGACACATCTGATGGTACTCCTAGGTGACAAGGCTCAAGTGGAAGCTTGATTCAGTCCATTTGGAGATAGAGCTCATCTTGACGCAAGATGGACGCACCGTTTGTGTCAAACATACCATAGGCTCAGAAATCATTTTAGACGCACCCGATAGAACTCCTAGGTGATGTGGGTCATATGGAATCTCGTTTTGGTCCTTTTGGAGACAGAGTTATTTGTTGGTGCAAAATAGGTGCACGGTTTGAGCCATGCATCCAAAGGCTCAAAAATCATTTTTGACATAGCTGATGGTACTCCTAGGTGACAAGGCTCAAGTGGATGGTTGATTCAGTCTGTTTGGAGATAGTGCTAGTCTTGACGCAAGAAGGATGCACAATTTCCATTGAACATACCGCAGGCTTAGAAATCATTTTCGACGCATTCGATGGAACTCCTTGGTGACATGGGTGATGTGGAATCTCGTTTCAGTCTGTTTGGAGACAGCGTTAGTGTCGGTGCAAGATAGGTGCACGGTTTACGCCAAATGCTCCATAGGCCCAAAAATCGATTTGGACACACTTGATGGTACTCCAAGGTGACGAGGCTGAATTGGAAGCTCAATTCAGTCCAGCTATTTATAGTACTAATCATGATGCAAGATAAGTGAACGGTTTGCGCCGATAGTACCACATCCTCAAAAATAATTTTGGGCGCACTCAATGTAACTCCTAGGTGACGTGGGTCATGTAGAATCTCGTTTCGGTCCGTTTGGGGACAGTGTTAGTGTCAATACAAGATAGGTGCATGGTTTGCACCAAACATACCATAGGCTCAGACATCATTTTGGACGCACCCAATGATACTCCTAGGTGACGAGGCTCAAGTGGAAGCTTGATTCAGTCCGTTTGAAGATAGTGCTAATCTTGACGTAAGATAGGTGCACCATTTGCGTCTAATGTACCGTAGGCATAGAAATCATTTTGGACGCACCCGATAGAACTAATAGGTGACATGGGACATGTGGATTCTCATTTTGGTCCGTTTAGAGATAGTGTTAGTGTCGGTGCAAAATAGGAGCACGGTTTGCACCGAACGCACCATAGGCCCAAAAATCGATTTGGACGCACTCAATGGTACTCCAAGGTAACGAGGCTGAATTGGAAGCTTGATTCAGTCCGTCTGTTGACAGTGCTAATCTTGATGCAAGATAGGTGAACGGTTAGCACCGAAAGTACCAGAGGCTCAAAAATCGTATAGGACAAACCTAATGGAACTCCTTGGTGACGTGGGTCATGTGGAATTCTGTTTTGGTCCGTTTAGACATAGTGTTAGTATCAGTGCAAGATAGGTGCACGGTTTGTGCCAAACATACAATAGGCTCAAAAATTATTTTGGATGCACCCAATGATACTCCTAGGTGATGAGGCTCAAGTGGAAGGTCGATTCATTCTGTTTGGAGATAGTGCTAATCTTAACACAAGATGGATGCACGGTTTGCTTCGAACGTACCGCAGGCTCAGAAATCATTTTGCACGCATTCGATGGAACTCCTAGGTGACATGGGTGATGTGGAATCTCATTTTGGTCCGTTTGGAGACAGTGTTAGTGTCGGTGCAAGATAGGTGCACGGTTTACGCCAAACGCACCATAGTGCCAAAAATCGATTTGGACGCACTCGATGGTACTCCAAGGTGACGAGGCTGAATTGGAAGCTCGATTCAGTATGACTATTTAGACTAGCCGTAGTGGGTACTCTAAAACGATACTCTAAAGTTTTAGAGTATGAATATAGAGTAAAAACTGCTGCACTCGGTACTCTAAAACGATACTCTATCCTTTCTCTCACTCTATATTTAGAGTGGTATAGTGCTTACTCTATACTCTATAGTGGCGGGACCCACTAGCTAAACAAAAGAAAAAATACTATAACTCACAAACCAAAAATCCAAATTAAATTTCGATTGCACCATTAAATCCGTCTCAATAAAACCTTCAAAACTAGATCACACATGGATATATTTAGATAAAGTGACAAGTGGGTCCCACAGTGGATAGAGTGGATAGAGGATGGATGGGTGCGGGAGAATTGAGTATAGAGGAGAGAATCTTGCTGACTAGGACGTATAGAGGATGAATATAGAGATCCATAAGTGCGGGTAGTCTTATAGTGCTAATCTTGATGCAAGATAGGTGATCGGCTTGCACCGATATTAGCACAGGCTCAAAAATCATTTTGGACGCACTTGATGGAACTCCTAGGTGACGTGGGTCATCTAGAATCCTGTTTCGATCTGTTTGGAGATAGTGTTAGTGTCAGTGCAAGATAGGTGCACAGTCTGTGCCAAACGTACCATAGGCACAGAAATCGTTTTAGATGCACCCAATGGTACTCCTAGGTGACAAGGCTCAAGTGGATGCTCGTTTCGGTCTGTTTGTTAATCTTGATGCAAGATAGGTGCCTAGTTTGCGTCGAGCGAGCAACAGACTCAAAAATCATTTTAGTCGCACCCGATGAAAATCCTAAGTGATGTGGGTCATGTGGAATCATGTTCTGGTCCGTTTGGAGATAGTGTTAGTGTCGGTGCAAGTTAGGTGCACGGTTTGCACCAAATGTACCATAGGCTCAGAAGTCATTTTGGACGGATCCGATGGTACTCCTAGGTGACGTGGCTCAAGTGGAAGCTCGACTCAGTTCGTTTGAAGATAGTGCTAATCTTGTTGTAAGATAGGTGCACCATTTGCATCGAACGTACAATAGGCTTAGAAATCATTTTAGACGCATCCGATAGAACTAATAGGTGACGTGTGACATGTGGAATCTCGTTTCGGTCCGTTTGGAGACAGTGTTAGTGTCGGCGCAAAATAGGAGCATGGTTCCAAACGCACCATATGCCCAAAAATTGATTTGGATGCACTCGATGGTACTCCAAGGTGACAAGGCTGAATTGGAAGCTCGATTCAGTCCATCTATTGATAGTGCTAATCTTGACGCAAGATAGGTGAACAGTTTACGCCAAAAGTACCACAGGCTCAAAAATCATTTTGGATGCACCCGATGGAACTCCTAGGTGACGAGGGTCATGTGGAATCCCGTTTCGGTCCGTTTGGACACAGTGTTAGTGTTAGTGCAAGGTAGGTGCATGGTTTTAGCACCAAACGTACCATAGGCTCAGAAATCGTTTTGGACGCTCCCAATGATACTTCTAGGTGACAAGGCTCAAGTGGAACCTCGATTCAGTATGTTAGGAGATAGTGCTAATCTTAACGCAAGATAGGGGCACGATTTGCGCCGAACATACCCAAGGCTAAGAAATCATATTGGACGCACCCGATGGTACTCCTAGGTGATGATGCTCTAGTAGATGCATGTGTTTGGTCTGTTTGTTAATCTTGATGCAAGATAGGTGCCTGGTTTGCGCCGAACGGGCCACAGGCTCAGAAACCATTTTGGACGCACCTGATGGAACTCTAGGTGACGTGGGTTATGTGGACATTTCGGTATGTTTGCAGACAGTGTTAGTGTCGGTGCAACATAGGTGCACGGTTTACGCCAAACGTACCATAGGCTCAGAAATCATTTTAGACGCATTCGATGGTACTCCTTGGTGATGAGGCTCAAGTGGAAGCTCGATTCAGTCCATTTGGAGATAGTGCCAACCTTTACAAAAGATGCATGCATGATTTGTGTTGAACGTATCGCTGGCACAGAAATCATTTTGGATGCACCTGATGGAACTCCTAGGTGACATGGGTCATGTGAAATCTCGTTTTGGTCCGTTTAGAGATAGTGCTAGTTTCAGTGTTAGATAGGGCACAATTTGCGCCAAATGTACCACAGACTCAGAAACCATTTTAGACGCACCCGATGATACTCCTAGATGTTGAGGCTCAAGTGGATGCTCGTTTTGGTCCGTTTGGACATAGTGCTAATCTTGACACAAGATAGGTGCACGGTTTGCACCAAATGTACGATAGACTCAGAAATCATTTATGACGCACCTAATGGTACTCCTAGGTGACAAGGCTTAAGTTAAAGCTCGATTCAGTCCGTTTGGAGATAGCGCTAATCTTGACGCAAGATAGGTGCACGGATTTCACCGAACATACCACAGGCTTAAAAACATTTTGGATGCACCCGATGGAACTCCTAGGTGACGTGTGTCTTATGGAATCTCATTTTAGTCGATTTGGATATAATGTTAGTGTCGGTGGAAGATAGGTGCATGGTTTGTTCCAAACAAACCATAGGCTCAGAAATCATTTTCGACACACCCGATGGTACTCCTAGGTCACGACGCTTAAGTGGATGCTCGTTGAGATAGTGCTAATCTTGACGCAAGATAGGTGCACGACTTGCACCAAATGTACCACTGGCTCTAAAATCATTTCGGACGCACCTGATGGAACTCCTAGGTGATGTCGGTCTTTGTGGAATGTTGTTTTGGTCCATTTGAAGACAGTGTTAGTGTTGATGCAAGATGGGTGCATGGTTTGCACCAAACGTACTAGAGGCTCAGAAATCATTTTGGACATACCCGTTGGTACTCCTAGGTGACGAGGCTGAAGTGGAAGCTTGATTCAGTCCGTTTGAAGATTATGCTAATCTTGATGCAAGATAGCTGCACAGTTTGCGTCGAGCGTTCCACGGGCTCAGAAATCATTTTGGACGCACCCGATGGAACTAACAGGTGACGTGGGACATGTGGAATCTCGTTTCGGTCCGTTTGGAGATAGTGTTAGTGTCGGTGCAAGTTAGGTGCACGGTTTGCACCAAATGTACCATAGGCTCAGAAGTCATTTTGGACGGATCCGATGGTACTCCTAGGTGACGTGGCTCAAGTGGAAGCTCGACTCAGTTCGTTTGAAGATAGTGCTAATCTTGTTGTAAGATAGGTGCACCATTTGCATCGAACGTACAATAGGCTTAGAAATCATTTTAGACGCATCCGATAGAACTAATAGGTGACATGTGACATGTGGAATCTCGTTTCGGTCCGTTTGGAGACAGTGTTAGTGTCGGCGCAAAATAGGAGCATGGTTCCAAACGCACCATATGCCCAAAAATTGATTTGGATGCACTCGATGGTACTCCAAGGTGACAAGGCTGAATTGGAAGCTCGATTCAGTCCATCTATTGATAGTGCTAATCTTGACGCAAGATAGGTGAACAGTTTACGCCAAAAGTACCACAGGCTCAAAAATCATTTTGGATGCACCCGATGGAACTCCTAGGTGACGAGGGTCATGTGGAATCCCGTTTCGGTCCGTTTGGACACAATGTTAGTGTTAGTGCAAGGTAGGTGCATGGTTTTTGCACCAAACGTACCATAGGCTCAGAAATCGTTTTGGACGCTCCCAATGATACTTCTAGGTGACAAGGCTCAAGTGGAACCTCGATTCAGTATGTTAGGAGATAGTGCTAATCTTGACGCAAGATAGGGGCACGATTTGCGCCGAACATACCCAAGGCTAAGAAATCGTATTGGACGCACCCGATGGTACTCCTAGGTGATGATGCTCCAGTAGATGCATGTTTTGGTCTGTTTGTTAATCTTGATGCAAGATAGGTGCCTAGTTTGCGCCGAACGGGCCACAGGCTTAGAAACCATTTTGGACGCACCTGATGGAACTCTAGGTGACGTGGGTTATGTGGACATTTCGGTCTGTTTGCAGACAGTGTTAGTGTCGGTGCAACATAGGTGCACGGTTTACGCCAAACGTACCATAGGCTCAGAAATCATTTTAGACGCATTCGATGGTACTCCTTGGTGATGAGGCTCAAGTGGAAGCTCGATTCAGTCCATTTGGAGATAGTGCCAACCTTTACAAAAGATGCATGCATGATTTGTGTTGAACGTATCGCTGGCACAGAAATCATTTTGGATGCACCTGATGGAACTCCTAGGTGACATGGGTCATGTGGAATCTCGTTTTGGTCCGTTTAGAGATAGTGCTAGTTTCAGTGTTAGATAGGGCACAATTTGCGCCAAATGTACCACAGACTCAGAAACCATTTTAGACGCACCCGATGATACTCCTAGATGTTGAGGCTCAAGTGGATGCTCGTTTTGGTCTGTTTGGACATAGTGCTAATCTTGACACAAGATAGGTGCACGGTTTGCACCAAATGTACGATAGACTCAGAAATCATTTATGACGCACCTAATGGTACTCCTAGGTGACAAGGCTTAAGTTAAAGCTCGATTCAGTCCGTTTGGAGATAGCGCTAATCTTGACGCAAGATAGGTGCACGGATTTCACCGAACATACCACAGGCTTAAAAACATTTTGGATGCACCCGATGGAACTCCTAGGTGACGTGTGTCTTATGGAATCTCATTTTAGTCGATTTGGATATAATGTTAGTGTCGGTGGAAGATAGGTGCATGGTTTGTTCCAAACAAACCATAGGCTCAGAAATCATTTTCGACACACCCGATGGTACTCCTAGGTCACGACGCTTAAGTGGATGCTCGTTGAGATAGTGCTAATCTTGACGCAAGATAGGTGCACGACTTGCACCAAATGTACCACTGGCTCTAAAATCATTTTGGACGCACCTGATGGAACTCCTAGGTGATGTCGGTCTTTGTGGAATGTTGTTTTGGTCCATTTGAAGACAGTGTTAGTGTTGATGCAAGATGGGTGCATGGTTTGCACCAAACGTACTAGAGGCTCAGAAATCATTTTGGACATACCCGTTGGTACTCCTAGGTGACGAGGCTGAAGTGGAAGCTTGATTCAGTCCGTTTGAAGATTATGCTAATCTTGATGCAAGATAGCTGCACAGTTTGCGTCGAGCGTTCCACGGGCTCAGAAATCATTTTGGACGCACCCGATGGAACTAACAGGTGACGTGGGACATGTGGAATCTCGTTTCGGTCCGTTTGGAGATAGTGTTAGTATCAGTGCAAGATAGGTGCATGATTTGCACCAAACACACCATAGGCCCAAAAATAGATTTGAACACAGTCGATGGTACTCTTAGGTGATGAGGCTAAATCAGAACCTCGATTCTGTCTATCTGTTGATAATGCTAATCTTGATGCAAGATAGGTGAACGTTTTGTGCCAAAAGTACCACAAGCTAAAAAATCATTTTGGACGCACCCGATGGAACTCCTAGGTGACATGGGTCATGTGGAATCTCGTTTAGGTCCGTTTGGAGACAGTGTTAGTGTTGGTGCAAGATAGATGCATGGTTTGCGCCAAACATAATGCTAGGTGACGAGGCTGAATCAGAAGCTCGATTCAGTTCGTCTATTGATAGTACTAATCTTGACGCAAGATGGGTGAATGTTTTGTGCTGAAAATACCCCTAGCTCAAACATTGTTTGGACGCACCTGATGGAACTCCTAGGTGACATGGGGCGTGTGGAACCTCGTTTTGGTCCATTTGGAGACAGTGTTAGTGTCAGTGCAAGATAGGTGCACAGTTTGCACCAAACGTAGCATAGGTTCAGAAAATCATTTTGGACGCACCCGATGGTACTCCAAGGTGACGAGGCTCAAGTGGAAGCATGATTCAGTCCGTTAGGAGATAGTGCTAATCTTGACGCAAGATAGGTGCACGGTTTGTGCCAAAAGTATGATAGGCTCAGAAATCATTTATGACGCACCTGATGGTACTCCTAGGTGACAAGGCTTAAGTTAAAGCTCGATTCCGTCCATTTGGAGATAGTGCTAATCTTGACGCAAGATAGGTGCACGGATTGCACCGAACATACCACAGGCTTAGAAAACATTTTTGATGCACCCGATGGAACTCCTAGGTGACGTGTGTCTTATGGAATCTCATTTTAGTTGATTTGGATATAATGTTAGTGTCGGTGGAAGATAGGTGCATGGTTGGTGCCAAATGAACCATAGGCTCAGAAATCATTTTGGACACACCCGATGGTACTCCTAGGTCACGATGCTCAAGTGGATGCTCATTTCATTCCGTTTGGAGATAGTGCTAATCTTGACACAAGATAGGTGCACGGTTTGCGCCAAACGTACCACTGGCCCAAAAATCATTTCGGATGCACTTGATGGAACTCCTAGGTGATGTCGGTTTGTGGAATGTTGTTTTGGTCCGTTTGGAGATAGTGTTAGTGTTGATGCAAGATGGGTGCATGGTTTGCGCCAAATGTAACAGAGGCTTAGAAATCATTTTGGACGCACCCGTTGGTACTCCTAGGTGACGAGGCTAAAGTGGAAGCTTGATTCAGTCCGTTTGAAGATTGTGCTAATCTTGATGCAAGATAGCTGCACAGTTTGCACCGAACGTTCCATAGGCTCAGAAATCATTTTGGATGCACCCGATGGAACTAATAGGTGATGTGGGACATGTGGAATCTCATTTTGGTCCGTTTGAAGATAGTGTTAGTATCAGTGCAAGATAGGTGCACGGTTTGCACCAAACGCTCCAAAGGCCCAAAAATAGATTTGGACGCAGTCGATGGTACTCCTAGGTGACGAGGCTGAATCAGAAGCTCGATTCAGTTTGTCTATTGATATTGCTAATCTTGATGCAAGATAGGTGAACGTTTTGTGCCAAAAGTACCACAAGCTCAAAAATCATTTTGGACACACGCGATGGAACTCCTAGGTGACATGGGTCATGTGGAATCTTTGTTTAGGTCTGTTTGGAGACAGTGTTAGTGTTGGTGCAAGATAGGTGCACGGTTTGTGCCAAATATACTGCTAGGTGATGAGGCTGAATCAGAAGCTCTATTCAGTCCGTCTGTTGATAGTACTAATCTTGACGCAAGATGGGTGAAAGTTTTGTGCCGAAAGTACCACTAGCTCAAACATTGTTTTAGACGCACCCAATGGAATTCCTAGGTGCCATGGGTCATGTGGAACCTCGTTTTGGTCCATTTGGAGACAGTGTTAGTGTCAGTGCAAGATAGGTGCATGGTTTGCACCAAATGTAGCATAGGCTCAGAAATCATTTTGGACGCACCGGATGGTACTCCTAGGTGGCGAGGCTGAAGTGGAAGCTTGATTCACTCTGTTTGGAGATAGTGCTAATCCTGATGCAGGATAGGTGCATGATTTTGCGCTGAACGTACCACATGCTCAGAAATCATTTTGGACGCATCCAATAGAAATCCTAGGTGACGTGGGTCATGTGGAATCTTGGTTTGGTCCATTTGGAGAAAGTGTTAGTGTCAGTGTTAGATAGGTGCACAGTTTGTGCCGAATGTACTATCGACTCAGAAATCATTTTGGACGCACTCGATGGTACTCCTAGCTGTTGAGGCTCAAGTGAATGCTCGTTTCGGTCCATTTGGAGATAGCGCTAATCTTGGCGCAAGATAGGTGCATGGTTTGTGTCAAACGTACGATGGGCTCAGAAATTGTTTCGAACACAGCTGATGAAACTCCTATGTGACGTGCGTCATGTGGACTCTCATTTTGGTCCATTTGGATACAATGTTAGTGTCGGTGCAAGATGGGAACATGGTTTGTGCCAAACAAATCATAGGCTCAGAAATCATTTTGGACGCACGCAATGGTACTCCTAGGTGACGAGGCTCATGCGGATGCTTGTTTCATTCAGTTTGGAGATGGTGCTAATCTTGACGCAAGATAGGTGCACGGTTTATGCCAAACATACCATAGTCTCAGAGAATAATTTTGGACGCATCTGATGGTACTCCTAAGAGATTAGACTGATGTGGAGGCTCGATTCAGTCCGTTTGGAGATGGTTCCAATCTTGACGCAAGATAGGTGCATGGTTTGCACTTAACGTACCACAGGCTCAGAAAATCATTTTGGACGCACCCGATGGAACTCCTAGGTGACGTGGGTCATGTGGAATCACATTTCGGTCCATATGCAGATAGTGTTAGTGTCGGTACAAGATAGGTGCATGGTTTTTGCCAAACATACCATAGGCTCAGAAATCGTTTTCGACGCACCAGATGGTACTCCTAGCAGACGAGGCTCAACTGGATGCTCATTTCGGTCTGTTTAGAGATAATGCTAATCTTGAAGCAAGATGGGTGCATGGTTTCCGCAAAACATAACATAGGCTCAGAAATTATTTTGGACGCACCTGATGGTACTCCTAGGTGACGAGGCTCAAGTGGAAGCTCGATTCAGTCTGTTTGGAGATAGTGCTAATCTTGACGCAAGATAGGTGCAAGGTTTGCACAGAACGTACCATAGGCACACAAATCATTTTGGACGCATCAGATGGAATTCTTTGCTGACGTGGGTCATGTGGAATCTCGTTTTGGTCCATTTGGAGACAATGTTAGTGTCGGTGCAAGATAGGTGCACAGTTTGCGCCAATTGTACCATAGGCTCAGAAATTATTTTGGATGCAGCTGATGGTACTCCAAGGTGACAAGGCTCAGTTGAATGCTCGTTTCATTCCATTTGGAGATAGTGCTAATCTTGACCCAAGATAGGTGCATGCTTTGCGCCAAACGTACCATAGGCTTACAAATCATTTTGGATGCACCCGATGATACTCCTAGATAATGAGGCTCAAGTGGAAGCTCGATTCTGTCTGTTTGGAGATTGTGCTAAGCTTAACGCAATTTAGATTCTCGATTTGCACCGAATGAACCACAGGCTTAGAAATCATTTTGGACGCACCTGTTGGAACTCCTTGGTGGCGTGGGTCATGTGGAATATCATTTTGGTCTGTTTGGAGACAGTCTTAGTGTCGGTGCAAGATATGTGCATGGTTCGCGCCAAACTTACCATAGACTCATAATCATTTTGGACGCCGCCGATGGTACTCCTAGGTTGACGTGGGTCATGTGGAATCTCATTTAGGAACGTTTGGAGACAATGTTTGTATCAGTGAAAGATAGGTGTGTGGTTTGCGCTAAATGTACCAGAGGCTCAGAATCGTTTTGGACGCCCCCGATGGTACTCCTAGGTGATGAGGCTCAAGTGAAAGCTCAGTTCAGTCTGTTTGGAGATAGTGCTAATCTTGATGCAAGATGGATGCACGGTTTGCGCCGAATGTAACACAGGCTCAAAAATTGTTTTGGATGCACCCGATGGAACTTTTAGGTGACGTGGGTCATTTGGACTCTCATTTTGGACCGTTTGGAGACATTGTTAGTGTCAACGCAAGATAGGTGCACGGTTTGCGCCAAACGTACCATAGTCTCAGAAATCATTTTGGGCACACCCGATGGTACTCCTACACGATGCTCAAGTAGAAGGTCGATTCCATCTATTTGGAGATAGAGGTAATCTTGACGCAAGATATGTGCACGCTTTGCGCCGAATGTACAACTGGATCAGAAATCATTTTGGACGCACCCGACAAAACTCCTTGTTGACGGGAGTCATGTGGAATCTCATTTTGGTCCGTTTGTTGACAATGTTAGTGTCAGTGTAAGATAGGTGCACGGTTTGTGCCAAATGTACCATAGGCTCATAAATCGTTTTGGACGCACCTGATGGTACTCCTAGGTGATGAAGCTCAAGTGAAAGCTCAATTCAGTCCATTTAGAGATAATGCTAATCTTGCCGCAAAGATAGGTGCACGGTTTGTGCCGAACTACCATATTCTCAGGAATAGTTTTGGACGCACCCGATGGAACTCCTAGCTGATGTGGGTCATAGGGAATCTCGTTTTGGTCCATTTGGGACGGTGTTTAGTGTCGGTACAAGATAGGTGCACGGTTTGCGCCATGCGTACCATAGGCTCAGAAATCATTTTCGATGTAGCCGATGGTACTCCTAGGTGACGATGCTCAAGGGGATGCTCGTTTCATTCTGTTTGGAGATAGAACTATTCTAGAAGCAAGGTAGGTCACGGTTTGAGCCAAACGTACTATACGCTTAGAAATCATTTTGGACGTACCTGATGTCAGTCCTAGGTGACGAGGCACAAGTGGAAGCTCGATTCAGTCCGTTCGGAGATAATGCTAATCTTGACGCAAGATAGGTGCACGATTTGCACCAAACGTACTACAGGATCAGAAACCGTTTTGGATGCAACCGATGAAACTCCTAGGTGATGAGGCTCAAGTGGATGCTCGATTCAGTCTGTTTGGAGATATTGCTAATCTTGACGCAAGATAGGTGCACGATTTCCGCTGAACGTACCATGGGCTAGTTTGCGCAACGCATACCATAGGCTCAGAAATCATTTTGGATGCAGCCGAGGTACTCCTAGGTGACGAGGCTCAAGTGGATGCTTGTTTCTTTCCATTTGGAGATAGTGCTAATCTTGATGCAAGATAGGTGCACGATTTGTTCCGAACGTACCACAGGCTCAGAAATGAATTTGGACACACCCGACGGAACTCCTAGGTGACATGGGTCATATGGAATCTTATTTCAGTACGTTTGGAGATAGTGTTAGTGTCGGTACAAGATAGGTGCATGGTTTGCGTAAAACGTACCATAGGCTCAGAAATCGTTTTGGACGCACCCGATGGCTCCTAGGTCACGAGGCTTAAGTGGATGCTCATTTCATTCCATTTAGAGATAGTGCTAATCTTGACTCAATATAGGTGCATGATTTGCGCCGAACGTACCACAGGCTCAGAAATCATTTTGGATGCACCTGATGCAACTCCTAGGTGATGAGGCTCAAGTGGATGCTCGATTCAGTCTATTTGCAGATATTGCTATTCTTGATGCAAGATAGGTGCATGATTTATGCCGAAAGTACCACAGGCTCAGAAATCAATTTCAACGCACCAGACGAAACTCCTTGGTGACGTGAGTCATATGGAATCTCATTTCGGTATGTTTGGAGACAGTGTTAGTGTCGATGCAAGATAGGTGCGTGGTTTGTGCAAAATGTACCATAGGCTCAAAAATCATTTTGGACGCACCCGATGGCTCATAGGTGATGAGGCTCAAGTGGATGCTTGTTTCACTTCATTTGGAGATAGTGCTAATCTTAACGCAAGATGGGTGCACAATTTCTGCAAAAACGTACCATAGGCACAGAAATCGTTTTAGACACACCTGATGGTACCCCTAGGTGACGAGGCTCAAGTGGAAGCTCGATTCAGTCTATTTGGAGATAGTGCTAACCTTGATGCTAGATAGGTGCAGGCTTTGCGCCGAATGTACCACAAGCTAAGAAATCATTTTGGACGCACCTGGTGGAACTCCTAGGTGACGTGGGTCACTTGGAATCTCGTTTCGGTCCGTTTGGAGATAGTGTTAGTGTCGGTGCAAGATAGGTGCATGGTTTGCGCCAAACGTACCATAGGCATATAGTCATTTTCGATGCACCCGAGGGTACTCGTAGGTGACGAGGTTTAAGTGGAAGCTTGATTCAGTCCGTTTCAAGATAGTGCTAATCTTGGCGCATGATAGGTGCTCGGTTTGCGCCGAACGTACCATATGATTAGAAATAATTTTCAATGCACCCGATGGAACTCCTTGGTGACGTGGGTCATGTGGAATTTCGTTTTGATCTATTTGGTTATAGTGTTACTGTAGGTGCAAGATAGGTACATGGTTTGCGCCAAACGTACCATAGGCTCAGGAATCATGATGGACGCACCCGAAGGTACTCCTAGGTGACGGGGCTCAAGTGGAAGCTCGCCTGAGTCCGTTTATAGATAGTGCTAATCTTGCCGCAAAGATAGGTGCACGGTTTGCGCTGAACTTACCATAGGCTCAGGAATAGTTTTGGATGGACCCAATAGAACTCCTAGGTGACGTGGGTCTTGTGGAATTTTGTTTTGGTCAGAGATAGTGTTAGTGTCAGTGCAAGATAGGTGGACGGTTTGTGCAAAACATACCATAGGCTCAAAAATCATTTAGGATGCACCCGATGGTATTCCTAGGTGACGAGGCTCAAGTGGATGCTCGTTTCATTCTATTTGGAGATAGTGCTAATCTTGACCCAAGATAGGTGCACGCTTTGCGCCGAACATATCACAGGCTCAGAAATCATTTTGGACGCACCCGATATAACTTAGGTCATGTGGAATCTCGTTTTGGTCCATTTGGAGACAATAGTGTCGGTGCAAGATAGGTGCACGGTTTGTGCCAAACGTACCATAGGCTCAGAAATCATTTTGGGCGCATCCGATGGAACTCCTAGGTGACATCTGTCATGTGGAATTTTGTTTTGGTCCGTTTGGAGACAATAGTGTCAGTGCAAGATATGTGCATAGTTTGTGCCAAACATACCATAGGATCAGAAATCATTTTGGGCGCATCCGATGGAACTCCTAGGTGACATCTGTCATGTGGAGTTTCGTTTCAATCCAATTGGAGACAGTGTTAGTGTCGGTGCAAGAAAGGGGCGGGGTTTGCACCAACCATACCATAGGCTCAAAAGTCATTTTGGACGCACCCGATGGTACTCATAGGTGTAGTGGATAATTGTTTCATTCTGTTTGGAGATGGTGCTAATGTTGGCCCAAGATAGGTGCATAGTTTGGGCCAAACGTACCATAGGCTCAGAAATCATTTTGGACGTACCCGATGGTACTCCTAGGTGACGAGGCTCAAGTGGATGCTCGATTCAGTCTGTTTCCAGATATTGCTAATCTTGACGCAAAATAGGTGCATGATTTGCGCCGAACATACCACAGGCTTAGAAATCAATTTGGACGCACCTGACGAAACTCCTAGGTGACGTGGGTCATATGCAATCTTGTTTTGATATGTTTGGAGACAGTGTTAGTTTCGCTACAAGATAGGTGCATGGTTTACGCAAAACGTACCATAGGCTCTGAAATCATTTGGATGCACCAGATGGTACTCCTAGGTGACAAGGCTCATGTGGATGCTCATTTCATTCCATTTGGAGATAGTGCTAAACTTGACCCAAGATAGGGCATGGTTTGCGCCAAACGTACCATAGGCTCAGAAATCATTTTAGATGCCCCCGATGGTACTTAGGGTGACGAGGCTCAAGTGGATGCTCGATTCAGTTTGTTTGGAGATATTGCTAATCTTGATGCAAGATAGGTGGTCGATTTGCACCGAACAAACCACAGGCTCAGAAATCATTTTGGACGCACCCGACGGAACTCTTAGGTGACATGGGTCATGTGGAATCTCGTTTTGGTCCATTAGAGACAATGTTATTGTCAGTGCAAGATAGGTGCATGGTTTATACCAAACATACCATAGGCTCAGAAATTATTTTGGACGCAGCCGATGGTACTCCTAGGTGACGAGGCTCAAGTGGATACTCGTTTCATTCCATTTGGAGATAGTGCTATTCTTGAAGCAAGGTAGGTGCACAGTTTAAGCCAAACATACCATAGGCTTAGAAATCATTTTCGACGCACCCGATGGCAGTCCTACGTGACGTGGCTCAAGAGCACGCTCGATTCAGTACGTTTGGAGATAGTGCTAATCTTGACACAAGATAGGTGCACGATTTGCGCCGAACGTACCACATGCTCAGAAAATCATTTTGGATGCACCCGATGGAACTCCTAGATGACGTGGGTCATGTGGAATCTCGTTTTGGTCCATTTGGAGACAATGTTAGTGTTAGTGCAAGATAAGTGCATGGTTTGAGCCAAATGTACCCTAAGCTCAGAAATCATTTTGGACACACCCGATGGTCCTCCTAGGTGATGAGGCTCAAGTGGATGCTCGTTTCATTCCGTTTGGAGATAGTGCTTTTGAAGCAAGGTTTGCGCCAAACGTACCACAGGCTCAGAAATCATTTTGGACGCACCTGATGGCACTCCTAGGTGACAAGGCTGAAGTGCAAGCTCGATTCAGTCTATTTGGAGATAGTGCCAATCTTGATGCAAGATAGGTGTACGATTTACGCCGTACATACCATAGGCTCAGAAATCATTTTGGATGCACCCGATGGAACTCCTTGGTAACATGGGTCCTGCGGAATCTCATTTCTATCCATTTGGAGAGTTAGTGTCAATGTAAGATAGGTGCACGGTTTGCGCCATGTGGATGCTCATTTTGGACGTAGTTGATGGTACACCTAGGTGACAAGGCTCAAGTGGATGCTCATTTCATTCCGTTTGGAGATACTGCAAATCTCGAAGCAAGGTAGGTGCATAGTTTGCGCTAAACATACTGTAGGCTAAGAAATCATTTTCGACGCACACCAGCACTCCTAATTGACGAGGCTCAAGTGGAAGCTCAATTCAGCCTGTTTGGAGATAGTGCTAATCTTGATGCAAGATATGTGCATGGTTTGCGCCAACCATACCAAAGGCTTAGAAATCATTTTGAATGCACCCAATGATACTCCTAGGTGATGAGGCTCAAGTAGAAGCTCGATTCAGTCTGTTTGGAGATAGTGCTAATCTTGTCGCAAGATGGATGCACGATTTTGCATCGAACGTACCATAGACTTAAAAATCATTTTAGACACACCCGATCGAACTCCTATGTGATGTGGGTCATATGGAATCTCGTTTCGGTCCATTTGGAGACAATATTAGTGTTGGTGCAAGATAGGTGCATGGTTTACGCCAAACGTACTATAGGCTCAGAAATCATTTTGGACGCACATGAAGGTACTCCTAGGTGACGAGGCTCAAGTGGATGCTCGTTATATTCTGTTTCGAGATAGTGCTAATCTTGAAGCAAGGTAGGTGTACGGTTTGCGCCAAACGTACCACAGGCTTAGAAATTGTTTTGGACGCACCCGATGTGACTCCTAGGTGACATGGGTCATGTGGAATTTCGTTTCGGACCGTTTGAAGACAATGTTAGTGTTGGTGAAAGATAAGTGCATGTTTTGCGCTAAACTTAGCATAGGCTCAGAAATCACTTTGGACGCACCCAATGGTACACCTAGGTGATGAGGCTCAAGTGGAAGCTTGATTCAGTCCGTTTGGACATAGTGCTAATCTTGACGCAAGGTAGGTGTACAATTTGCGTCAAACGTACCATAGGCTCAGAAATCATTTTGGACGCACCCGATAGAACTCCTAGGTGATGTGGGTTGTGTGGAATCTCATTTTGATCCATTTGGAGACAGTGTTAGTGTTAGTGCAAGATAGGTGCACGGTTTGCGCCAAACATACCATAGGGTTAGAAATTGTTTTGGACGCATCCAATGGTACTCTTAGCTGATGAGCCTCAAGTGGAAGCTCGATTCTATCCGTTTGGAGACAGTGCTAATCTTGACGCAAGGTGGATGCACAGTTTGCGTCGAACGTACCGTAGGATCAGAAATCGTTTTGGACGCACCCGATGGAACTCCTAGGTGACGTGGGTCGTTTGGAATCTTGTTTCGGTCCGTTTGGAAACAGTGTTAGAGTCGGTGCAAGATAGGTGCATGGTTTGCGCCAAACGTATAGTTTGCTCAGAAATCATTTGGACGCACCGAATGGTACTCCTAGCTGACAAGGCTCAAGTGGATGCTTGTTTCATTCTGTTTGGAGATAGTGCTAATCTTGACCAAAGAAAGGTGCGCGGTTTGCAACAAACGTACCATAGGCTCAAAAATCGTTTTGGATGCACCTAATGGTACTCCTAGGTGATGAGGCTCCAATGGAAGCTTGGTTCAGTCCGTTTGGAGAAAGTACTAATCTTGACGCAAGATAGGTGCATGATTTGCAGTGAACATACAATAGGCTCAAAAATCATTTTGAACGCACTCGATGGAACTCCTAAGTGACGTGGGTCATGTGGAATCTTGTTTTGGTCCTTTGGAGATAGTGTTAGTATCAGTGCAAGATAGTTGCACGGTTTGCACCAAACATACCATGGGCTCAGAAATCGTTTTGGACGGATCTGATGGTACTCCTAGGTGACGAGGCTCAAGTGGAAGCTTGATTTAGTCCATTTGGAGATAGAACTAATCTTGATGCAAGATGGAAGCACGGATTGCGTCAAACATACCGCAGGCTCACAAATCATTTTAGATGGAATCTCATTTTGATCCATTTGGAGACAGTGTTATTTATCGGTGCAAGATAGGTACATGGTTTGAGCCATACGTACCAAAGGTTGAAAAATCATTTTGGACATAACCGATGGTACTCCTAGGTGACGAGGCTCAATTGGATGCTCGTTTCATTCCGTTTGGAGATAGTGCTAATCTCAAAGCAAGGTAAGTACATGGTTTGTGCCAAATGTACCATAGGCTCAGAAAACATTTTGGATGCACCCAATGGCACTCTTTGGTGACGAGGGTCAAGTGGAAGCTCCATTCAGTCCGTTTGGAGATATTGCTTTTCTTGACACAAGATAAGTGCATGATTTGCGTCGAATGTACCATAGGCTCAGAAATTATTTTGGACGCACCCAATGAAACTCCTAGCTGACATGGGTCATGTGGAATCTCATTTTGGTCCGTTTGGAGACAGTGGTAGTGTCGATGCAAGATAGGTGCATGGTTAGAGCCAAATGTACCATAGGCTCAGAAATCGTTTTGGACGCACCCAATGATACTCCTAGGTGATAAGGCTCAAGTGGAAGCTCGATTCAGTCTGTTTGGAGATAGTCCTAATCTTAACACAAGATCAGCGCACGATTTACACCGAACATACCACAGGCTCAGAAATCATTTTAGATGCACCCGATGGAACTCCTATGTGACGTGGGTCGTGTGGAATCTCGTTTCGGTCCATTTGGAGATAGTGTTAGTGTCGGTGGAAGATAGGAGCATGATCTGTGCCAAACGTACCATAGGCTCAGAAATTGTTTTGGATGCGTCCGATGGCACTCCTAAGAGATGAGGCTCAAGTGGAAGCTCGATTCAGTCCGTTTAGAGATAGTGCTAATCCTGATGCAAGATAGGTGCATGATTTGCGATGAACATACCACAGGCTCAGAAATCATTTTGGACGCATCCGATGGAAATCCTAGGTGACGTGGGTCATATGGATTCTCATTTTGGTCTGTTTGGAGATAGTGTTAGTGTCGGTGCAAGATAGGTGCATGGTTTGCCACAAACATACCATAGCCTCATAAATCATTTTGGACGCATCTGATAATACTCCTAGGTGACGAGGCTCAAGTGGATGCTCGTTTTATTCTGTTTGAAGATAGTGCTAATCTTCAAGGAAGGTAAGTGCACAGTTTGTGCCAAATGTCCTACAGGCTTAGAAATTGTTTTGGATGCACCTGATGGAACTCCTAGGTGATGTGGGTCATGTTGAATTTTGTTTCAGTCCATTTGGAGAAGTATTAGTGTCATTGAAAGATACGTGCATGGTTTGCACTAAACGTACCACAGGCTCAGAAATCATTTTTGACGCACCTGGTGGTACTCCTAGATGATGAGGCTCAAGTGGATGCTCATTTCATTCCGTTTGGAGATAGCGCTAATATTGAAGCAAGGTAGGTGCACGGTTTGCGCCAAACATACCATAGGCTAAGAAATCGTTTTGGACACACCTGATGGCACTCGTAGGTGACGAGGCTCAAGTGAAAGCTCGATTTAGTTCAGTTGGAGATACTGTTAATCTTGATGCAAGATAGGTGCACAATTTGCGCTGAACCTACCATAGGCTCAGCAATCGTTTTGGACACACCCAATGGAAATCCTAGGTGAAGTAGATCATGTGGAATCTTGTTTTGTTTTGTTTGGAGACAATTTAAGTGTCAGTGTAAGATAGGTGCACCGTTTGTGCTAAACGTTCCTTAGGCTCAGAAATAGTTTTGGACGTATCCGTTGGTACTCCTACGTGACGAGGCTCAAGTGGAAGCCCAATTTAGTCCGTTTGGAGATAGTGCTGATCTTTACACAAGATAGGTGCACTGTTTGCGCTGAACGTACCATAGGATCAGAAATCATTTTGGACACACCCAATATAACTCCTAGGTGACGTGGGTCATCTAGAATTTTGTTTCAGTCCATTTGGAGACAGTGTTAGTGTCGGTGCAACATAGGTGCATGGTTTGCACCAAACGTACCATAGGCTCAGAGATTATTTTGGACGCACCCCATCAGTCCTAGGTGACAAGGCTCAAGTGGATGCTCATTTCATTCCGTTTGGAGATATTGTTAATCATGACCCAAGATAGGTGCACAGTTTGTGCCAAACGTACCATAGGCTTACAAATTGTTTTGGATGCACCCAATGGTACTATAAGGTGATGAGGCTCATGTGGAACGTACCACGGGCTCAGAAATCATTTTGGACGCATTCGATGGAACTCCTAGGTGATGTGGGTGATGTGGAACCTCATTTCGGTCTGTTTGGAGACAACGTTAGTGTCGGTGCAAGATAGGTGCATTGTTTGCGCCAAATGCTCCATAGGCCCAAAATTTGATTTAGACGCACTCGATGGTACTCGAACGTGACGAGGCTGAATTGGAAGGTCGATTTAGTTCAGTTGTTTATAGTGCTAATCATGATGCAAGATAGGTGATCAGTTTGCGCCGATAGTACCATAGGCTCAAAAAACATTTTGGATGCACTCGATGGAACTCCTAGGTGGCATGGCTCATGTGGAATCTCATTTCGGTCTGTTTGGAGACAATGTTAGTGTCAATGCAAGATAGGTGCACGGTTTGCGCCAAACGTACCATAGGCTCAGAGATCATTTTGGACACACCCAATGATACTCCTAGGTGACAAGGCTCAAGTGGAAGCTTGATTCAGTCCGTTAGGAGATAGTGCTATTCTTGATGCAAGATAGGTGCACGGTTTGCGCTAAACATACCATTGGCTCAGAAATCGTTTTGGATGCACCCGATGGTACTCAAGTGGATGCTCGTTTTGGTTTGTTTGTTAACCTTGATGCAAGATAGGTGCCTGGTTTGGGCCGAACGTTGCACAGGCTCAAAAATCATTTCGGTCACACCCGATGGAACTCCTAGGTGATGTGGGTCATGTGGAATCTTGTTTTGGTCTGTTTAGAGATAGTGTTAGTGTCGGTGCAAGATAGGTCCACGGTTTGCACCAAAGGCACCATAGGCCTAAAATTCGATTTGGACGCACTCAATGATACTCCAAGGTGACGAGGATCAATTGGAAGCTTGATTCAGTCTGTTTGTATATAGTGCTAATCTTTTTGCAAGATAAGTGCACGATTTGCGCCGAACATACCACTGGCTCAGAAATCATTTTGAACGCATCCGATGGAACTCATAGGTGGCGTGGGTCATATGGAATCTCATTTTAGTCTATTTGGAGACGTTGTTAGTGTCATTGAAAGATAGGTGCACGGTTTGCGCCAAACATACCATAGGCTCAGAAATCTTTTTGGATGCATCTGATGGTACTCCTAGGTGACGAGTCTCAAGTGGAAGGTCGATTCAGTCTGTTTGGAGGTAGTGCTAATCTAGACGCAAGATGGATGCACGGTTTGCATTGAACGTACTATAGGCTCAGAAATCATTTTGGACGCATTCGATGGAACTCCTAGGTGACGTGGGTGATTTGGAATCTCGTTTCGGTCCGTTTGGAGACAACGTTAGTTTCGGTGCAAGACAGGTGCACAGTTTGCGCTAAATGCACCATAGTCCCAAAAATCGATTTGGACGCACTCGATTGTACTCCAAGGTGACGAGGCTAAATTGGAAGCTCGATTGAGTCCGGCTGTTTGTAGTGCTAATCTTGATGCAAGGTAGCTGAACAATTTGCGCCGATAGTACCATAGGCTCAAAAATCATTTTGGACGCACTTGATGGAACTCCTAGGTGAGTGGGTCATGTGGAATCTCGTTTCGGTCCGTTTGGAGACAGTGCTAGTGTCAGTGCAAGATAGGTGCACGGTCTGCGCCAAACGTACCATAGGCTCAGAAATCATTTTGGACACACCCAATGATACTCCTAGGTGACGAGGCTCAAGTCGAAGCTTGATTCAGTCTGTTAGGAGATAGTGCTAATCTTGATGCAAGATAGGTGCACGGTTTGCGCCAAACATACCATAGGCTCAGAAATCATTTTGGACGCACCTGATAGAACTCCTTAGTGACATGGGTCGTGTGGAATCCCATTTTGGTCTATTTGGTTACAATGTTAGTGTAGGTGCAAGATAGGTGCATGATTTGCGCAAAACATACCATAGGCTCCGAAATTGTTTTGGACGCACCCGGTGGTAGTCCTAGGTGACGAGGCTCAAGTGAATGCTCATTTCGATCTGTTTGTTAATCTTGATGCAAGATAGGTGTCTGGTTTGCGCTGAGCATGCAACAGACTCCAAAATCATTTCAGTCACGCCCGATGAAAATCCTAAGTGACGCGGGTCATGTGGAATCTTGTTCTTGTCCGTTTGGAGATAGTGTTAGTGTCGGTGCAAGTTAGGTGTATAGTATGCACCAAATGTACCATAGGCTCAAGTGGAAGCTCGACTCAGTCTATTTGAAGATAGTGCTAATCTTGATATAAGATAGGTGCACCATTTTCATCGAACGTGCTGCAGGCTTAGAAATGATTTTGGACGCACCCGATAGAACTAATAGGTGACGTGGGACATGTGGAATCTCATTTCGGTCCATTTGGAGATAGTGTCAGTGTCGGTGCAAAATAGGAGCACGGTTTGCACCAAATGCACCCTAGGCCCAAAAATCGATTTGGACACACTCGATGGTACTCCAAGGTGACGAGGCTGAATTGGAAGCTCGATTCAGTCCGTCTGTTGATAGTGCTAATCTTGACGCAAGATAGGTGAACGGTTTGTGCCGAAAGTACCACAACTTGAAAAATCATTTTGGACGCACCTGATGGAACTCCTAGGTGACGGGGTCATGTGGAATCCCGTTTCGGTCCGTTTGAAGACTGTGTTAGCATAAGTGCAAGATAGGCGCACGGTTTGCGCCAAACATACCATAGGCTCATAAATTGTTTTGGACACACCCAGTGATACTTCTAGGTGACGAGGCTCAATTAGAAGCTCGATTCAGTCCGTTAGGAGATAGTGCTAATCTTGACGCAAGATAGGTACACAGTTTACGCCAAACATACCATAGGCTCTGAAATCGTATTGGACACACCCGATGGTACTCCTAGGTGATGATGCTCAAGTAGATGCTCGTTTCGGTCTGTTTGTTAATCTTGATGCAAGATAGGTGTCCGGTTTGCGCCGAATGTGCCATAGGCTCAAAAATTATTTTGGATGCACCCGATGGAACTCCAAATGACGTGGGTTATGTGGAATCTTGTTTCGGTGCGTTTACAGACAGTGTTAGTGTCGGTGCAAGATAGGTGCACAGTTTGCACCAAACGTACCCTAACTCAGAAATTGTTTCGGACACATCTGATGGTACTCCTTGGTGACGAGGCTGAAGTGGAAGCTTGATTCAGTCTATTTGGAGATAGTGCTAATCTTGACGCAATATGCTTGCACGATTTGTGTTGACCGTACCGCTAGCACAGAAATCATTTTGGATTCACCTGATGGAACTCCTAGGTGACGTGGGTCATATAGAACCTAATTTTAGTCCATTTGGAGACTGTGTTAGTGTCGGTGCAAGATAGGTGCATGGTTTGTGCCAAACGTACCACTAGGGTACCACTATCTACTCATAACATCTTCCATGCATTCATCCAATCCATTAGGGACATTGGGTACCATTAGGGGAAGGGTGGCTCTCTCTTTTACCACTAGGGTACCATTGGACCTTTCCCTAATTTTAGGGAAGACTAGTCTCTCATCACACCCACTCAGGGAAAGGCCAAACGTACCACTAGGGTAATTCCTGCAAGCAATAGAGGAACAAGCAAGAACAAGTAGAACAAGCAACTCAATTGCAAATATGGAGATGAAAAACCAATCTGAACTCACAAAGTTGGGGTTCTGAATCAAGTAGAACGGATGGTCTAGTCAACACACGCGTCTACAAGGAAGTAGCAATGGCTAAACTTTCAACAAAACAAAACCCAATCTGTTTGTGGTGGCTCTAATCCTTATTAATACCTAGAGGAACGACCATGGGGGTGTTGGGGTCGTTCTCCAACCCTAGGACACGTCCTTAATGGACCCAAATTGATACATGGACCATCGGCCTAAAATAGGGTGACGCAGCACCAAAGGCAGAAAAGGTCCCGGCGTTGAAACGACGATTGTGGAAGCATCGGATAAGATATAGCCATGAGTCCAGATCCTTTGGAAAATAGACTTGATAAGATTTCCAAAAAGTGCTATAACGTCCCAATCGGAGTCCGTATGAAGTCGTGGTGACCGTCACAATTTGGGACTATTTTGCAGTCCGAATTCAACTTCCAAAACGTGTTGGACTTGGACTCTTTCTGTCCTTGGAACCAAAGTGACGTGGTGGCCTAGCGGAGGACGTTAGGAATACTTGGATTTGGTCCCCAATCAACTTCATTAACCTTCCATGCTTTCCATATGCAATCAAACCTTTCCTTGATCCATGTAAGTAATTCTGAAAATGAGAATGAACACACATCATGGTGCAGCATCAATTCATCAAATGCATCAATGATAAGCCTCATATAGAATGGTTGCACCTTTGGTATAGAAGTGGTTGGCATGGTCATCTTTGAGCCAATGATGTCCTCATCATTCTCCCCTTCTTGACAGCAAACCGTCCTCGGTTTGATCTTTGTTGGAGTATGTGTTGTAGGTAAAAGTGAACCGAGCTCCCCTTCTTGATATTTATCCTGTTGCATATGGGGAAAACTAGAAAAATTTTGCAAGACATCATTAGTGTTAGTGCAGCCCTCAATTTGATCATGGTATTGTGGCCCAAAAGGATATTTCATATTAGAACAAATATAAACTTTATGCACCAAATATTCTCCTTTGCTGTCATATTTGCCAATTGCATGCAGCGAACAATGATTAAAACTCGGCAAACCAGAATCAAATTTAAGTTTCTCTTTTAGACAATTTAGATTACACAGAATATCAAATTCAATATAACCCAAAGTATTTAAAGAGGACAGTAAATTCAGTTCATCTTGTGCACATGTAATAGGATAAAAAAGCTTATCTTCAGCGCATTTGTATGGTTCCAAACCAAAAGTATCACACTTATTCGCTACTTGTGGCATAGGAGTAAAAGAATCATCAGCACACAACTCCTCTTTATCATAAGGAACAACGAGTAATTCATTTTGTGACAAAGGAAAATCAGTAGTGGGTTCCACTATTTGTTGCTCTTCATTAGCATGCAGAGTGGACAAATTTTGGACATTATGGGTCACATCATTCTGGCAAGTATTCACAGATAATAGAATCTCTTTTTCAGCATTGAGAGCCAGATAAAACAATTGACCAATATGGCAATATGATTTGCTAATTAACAAGGTTCGAATTTCAGAATTGAGCCCTCTCATGAATCTACTCATAACATCTTCCATGCATTCATCCAATCCACCAAACATGATACAAATCTTAAAATTATGGTAGTATTGTTTCACAGTCTTACTACCCTGGTTCAAGTTGTCTAATTTTGCAAGCAAATAATCAACATAATATGCAGGAACAAATGCATCTCTAAAAAGAAATTTGAAGTCTTTCCAAGATTCTGGAACTTTGTTGTGTCTACAAATGTGTTTCCATTCTAGCAAAGCATTTTCAATTAAAATATTAGAGGCAATACAAATCTTTTGTTTCTCGGACAGGTCATGCTCATCAAATTCATTGTCTACTTTTAACTCCCAATCAATGTAAGCTTGAGGATCAAACTTACCATCATATAACGGCAAGTGTTGAATGACATCCTGAATATGAGGGTCTAGTTTCAACAGCTCAAAAATCTCCATATCACCTGCCATGATTAGTAGAAAACAAGAAACACAAAAATAATATGTATCCTCCTATCAACTACTAGGATGTGTCGATTGTAACTCTCTCAAACTCAACTTGTTAAAACAAGCCCTTACAAGTTCTTACCAAGCCAAACAGGAGGTGATGGCAACCAACAAGTCTACAACCGTGGAGTGAAGTGTATCGGTGCCGTAGCAACAAAACAAATTGTCAAGCTGTAGTCGAATATGTGGAGCTGTAGGTGGGCTAAAGCAAGGAAGTACTAGAACCACGTTAGTTGCAAGCAAATTGAACAAACGCTCAACGACGTTATTGTGCTGGTCCTAGGCTAGTACGTGCTAGAGACGCGAGCCTGGACACAAACGAAGTCACTGAGCTGCAGCAAAGAAGGATCACAAGGACCGGAATAACAACAAAAGAAAAACCCTTCTCTTCTTCTTTCTCTTTCTTTTCTTTCTTTCTTTCTATCTTTCTTTTCTTTCTTTCTTCTGTCTTTTTTTCTATTTTTTCAACTATCACAAAACTGAAATTTTGCAACAAGAATTAACAAGCTACTTACAACAATTAAATGTTTCCTTGGGAAGGGTGATTCAGTAGCAAAGTGAAACAACTGGCTGTTTTGCAAAACCAGCAGACGCAAAAATCTCCACGGCAATTGCGAAGCGCTCAGATTGAATTTGGGACCAAGCTCTGATCAGTTGGAAAGAGGACAAGTTAAGGTTTCCAGATTGTATTTAAACTCCCTATTCAGACTCCTGACAAAGGAAATATGGTGCTTTTCTTTTCAGGATAAAACAGGACTCCGAATCGAATTCTATCTTGATCTTGTTGGATTTCCTTTTTGTAGATGGAAATATGGACGTGGATGAAACCTCCAAGGGCGTGGCTAGGATAATGGTGGTAAACAAAATAAAGGAATTTGGAAATCCACTCGGATTCGTTGAGAGAAACAAATAAACTCAAATCTGCGATGGTGACAGAAACGTGACTAGAACTCGAAACTCTAAACGACTAGATGCTAAAACCAGCAACTTGACACGACGATGCAACCGTTAATTCAATAAGCCCTAACTAAGCAGTAATAGTATTAAGCTCAAAGGGTTTTTGGGATTATGGAGAACTAATCTACTAATTTTGTTTTGGCTTTTTCTGGACTATAGGAGAAAAAAAACAGCAAAGAACTAGAAGTCTCTCACCGATCAACCTTGCTCTGATACCAAATGATGCATCCGGCCCAGGTGGGGTTGGCCGAGGCCCAATAAATTAAGGTTGCCCGGACCCCAACAGTTCTTATGCACACCCACTCGGAGAAAGGCCCAATGTCCCTAAAAGACTAGTCCAATAGGGGAAGGGTGGCTCTCTCTTTTAAGGTGGCTTCCTCCTCCCAAGCTAAGCATGGTGGGATTATTCAGAGGCTCACACGGTCGCCGCCCGACTACAACTAGGCCACTTGACCCTTTTTTTGTTGCGTCTTTGCCAGCGGGTAATAGCGGAGGATGTCCTCATCATGCAACTCCTAGGTAACGTGGGTCATCTGGAATCTCATTCGGTCTATTGCAAGATAGTGTAAGTGTCAGTGCAAGATAGGTGCACCGCTTGTGGCAAAATAACATGGCCTTAGAAATCAATTTGGACACACCTGATGGTACTCCTAGGTGACGAGGCTAAAGTGGAAACTCGATTCAGTCTGTTTGGAGATAGTGCTAATCTTGACGCTAGATATATGCACGGTTTGCGCCGAACGTACCATAGGCTCTGAAATCATTTTTGATGCACCCGATGGAACTTCTAGATGACGTGGATCATGTGGAATCTTGTTTCGGTCTGTTTGGAGACAGTGTTAGTGTCCATGCAAGATCGGTGCATGGTTTGCACCAAACGTACCATAGGCACAGAAATCGTTTTGGATGCACCAGATGGCACTCTTAGGTTCGAGGCTCAAGTGGAAGCTCATTTCAGTCCGTTTGGAGACAGTGCTAATCCTATTGCAAGATATGTGCATGGTTTGGGCCAAACGTACCATGGCCTTAGAAACAATTTTTGACGCACCGGATGGAACTCCTAGGGACGTGGGTCATGTAGAATCTCGTTTCGGTCTATTTGGAGATAGTGTTAGTGTCAGTGCAAGATAGGTGAATGCTTTGCGCCAAATATACCATAGGCTCAAAAATTGTTTTGGATGCACCCGATGGTAGTCCTAGGTTGTGAGGCTCAAGTGGAAGCTCATTTTAGTCCGTTTTTAGATAGTGCTCATCTTGACGCAAGATAGGTGCACGATTTGCACCAAACGTACCATTAGCTCAAAAATCATTTTGGACGCATCAGATGCAACTCCTAGGTGACGTGGGTCATGTGGAATCTCATTCGGTCTGTTTTGAGACAGTGTAAGTGTTGGCGTAAGATTGGTGCACAGGTTGTGCCTAACATAACAAAGCCTTAGAAATCATTTTGGCCACACCCAATGGTACTCCTAGGTGATGAGGCTCAAGTGGAAGCTCGATTCAGTCCATTTGGAGATAGTGCTAATCTTGATGCAAGATAGGTGCATAGTTTGCACCAAACGTACCACAGGCTCAAAAATCATTTTGGATGCACCCGATGGAACTCCAAGATGACATGGATCATATGGAGTCTCATTTCGGTCCATTTCGAGACAGTGTTAGTGTCAGTGCAAGATAGGTGCACGGTTTGTGCCAAACGTACCATAGGCACAGAGATCATTTTGGACGCTCTAGATGGCACTCCTAGGTTTGAGGCTCAAATGGAAGCTCATTTCAGTCTGTTTGGTGATGGTGCTAATCGTTACCCAAGATAGGTGCATGGTTTGGGCTGAAAAGTCCATAGGCTTGGAAATCGTTTTAGACGCACCAGATTGAACTCCTGACGTGGGTCATGTCGAATATCGTTTTCGTCCATTTGGAGACAGTGTTTGTGTCGGTGCAAGGTAGATGCACGGTTTGCGCCAAACGTATTACAAGCTCAAAAGTTATTTTGGACGCACCCGATGGCATTCCTAGGTTGCGAGGCTCAAGTGGAAGCTCATTTTAGTCCATTTTGAGATAGTGCTCTTTTGACGCAAGATAGGTGCACGGTTCACACCGAACGTAGCATAGGCTCGAAAATGATTTTGGACGCATCGGATGTAGCTCCTAGGGGACGTGGGTCATGTGCAATCTCGTTCGGTCCGTTTAGAGACATTGTAAGTGTCTGTGCAAGATACGTGCACAATTTGCGCCAAACATAATATAGCCTCTGAAATCATTTTGGACGCACCCGATGGTAATCCTTGGGACGTGGCTCGACTAGAAGCTCGATTTAGTCCTTTTGGAGATTGTGCTAATCTTGACGCAAGATAGGTGCACGGTTTGTGCCGAACGTACCATAGGCTCAAAAATTGCATTGGATGCACCCGATGGAACTCCTAGATGACGTGGGTCATGTGGAATCTCATTTTGGTCCATTTGGAGATAGTGTTAGTGTTGGTGCAAGATAGGTGCACGGTTTGCACCAAACGTAACATAGGCACATAAATCATTTTGGATGCACCTGATGCCACTCCAAGTTTACGAGGCCCAAGTGGAAGCTTATTTCAGTCCGCTTGGAGATAGTTCTAACCTTGACGCAAGATAGGTGCACGGTTTAGGCCAAACGTAAAATGGCCTCGAAAACCATTTTGGACATAGGGATGGAACTTCTAGGTGACGAGCATCATCTAGGATTTCGTTTTGATCCGTTTAGAGACAGCGTTAGTCCTAGTGCAAGATAGGTGAATGGTTTGGCGCAAAACATACCGTAATCTCAGAAATCATTTTAGACGCACCCGATGGCACTGCTTGGTTGCAAGGCTCAAGTGGAAGCTCATTTCAGTCTGTTTGGAGGTAGTGCTAATCTTGACGCAAGATAGGTACACGGTTCGGGCCAAACGTACCATGATCACTAAAACCGCTTTGGACGTAAGAGGAACTCCTAGTTGACGTGGGTCATGTGGAATCTCGTTTCGGTCCATTTGGAGACAGTGTTAATATCAGTGCAAGATAGGTGAATGCTTTGCGCCAAACATACCATAAGCTCATAAATCATTTTGGACGCACCCGATGGCACTCCTAGGTTGTGAGGCTCAAGTGGAAGCTCATTTCAGTCTGTTTCGAGATAGTGCTGATCTTGACGCAAGATAGGTACACGGTTTGCACTAAACGTACCATTGGCTCAGAAATCATTTTGGACGCACCGGATGGAACTTCAAGCTGACGTAGATCATGTGGAATGTCGTTTCGGTCCATTTGGAGATTGTGTTGTGTCGGTGCAAGATAGGTGCACGGTTTGCGCTAAATGTAACATAGGCACATAAATCATTTTGGACGCACCTGATGGCACTCCTAGGTTGCGAGGCCTAGGTGGATGCTCATTTTAGTCCATTTGGAGACAATGCTAGTCTTGACGCAAGATAGTTGCATGGTTTGGGCCAGGCGTACCATGGCCGCAAAAACCATTTTGGACGCACCTGATGGCACTTTTAGGTTCGAGGCTCAAGTGGAAGTTCATTTCTGTCCGTTTGAAAATAGAGCTAATCTCGATGCCAGATAGGTGCATGGTTTAGCCCAAACGTACCATGGCCTTAGAAACCATATTGGACATAGCGGATGGAACTCCAAGGTGACATGGGTAAACTAGAATCTCATTTTGGTCTATTTAGAGAGTGTTAGTGTCGGTGCAAGATAGGTGAATGGCTTGTGCCAAACATACCATAAGCTTAGAAATTGTTTTGGACGCACCCGATGGAACTCCTAGATTGCGAGGCTTAAGTGAAAACTCATTTCAGTCCATTCGGAGATAGTGCTAACTTGACGCAAGATAGATGCACGGTTGGGGCCAAATGTACCATGGCCTCAGAAACCATTTTGGACACATCGGATGGAACTCCAAGGGACATGAGTCATGTGGAATATCGTTTTGGTCTGTTTGGAGACAGTATTAGTGTTAGTGCAAGATAGGTGAATCTTTTGTGCCAAACATACCATAAGCTTAGAAATCGTTTTGGACACACCCGATGGCACTCCTAGGTTATGAGGCTCAAGTGGAAGCTGATTTCAGTCTGTTTCGAGATAGTGCTGAACTTGACACAAGATAGGTGCACGATTTGTGCCAAACATACCATTGGCTCAGAAAATCATTTTGGACGCATCGGATGCAACTCCCAGGTCACGTGGGTCTTGCGAAACCTCGTTCGGTCCATTTTGAGACAGTGTGTCGGTGCAAGATAGGTGCACAGTTTGGGCCAAACATAACATAGCCTCAAAAATTGTTTTGGACGCAGCCGATGGTACTCCAAGGTGACGAGGCTCAAGTGGAAGCTCGATTCAGTTCGTTTAGAGATATTGCTAATCTTGACGCATGATACGTGCCCAGTTTGCACTGAACGTACCTGTAACACCCTCGGTGTTACCGCGTTAACAAATCACTAAACCATGTCATGAGCATCATGTTTATGTATTATTGTTTGTGGCAAAATGAGAAATTAAATTTTGTTGCACTAATTCTTAATTTGAGCTCTAATTTATTCCTTGTCCAAGTTGTCCTTCCAGCAGCACGTCATCTCTCTCCACGTGAGAGCTCCTTAGCCACAAAGTCAAATGATAAATTATTGTCATTCGCTAATTATTAGCATACCACTTGGTAAGATTTTTATCTCTATCAATCTCGCGACGCGCCACTGTCATCTCTCGTTGTTCTAATTATCCCGCCTTTACTTCGCTTGCTAATCACCTTGCAAAATCATCAGTGCACGACGCGCTACCACTGCCATCGTGTGTCGCACACGCTACGCATTAATCTCACTCACAAGTTCGGCCGGCGAGCATGCCGCTCGCTCACTGCTCTGCAAACGCGGTGCACGTACTCTTTTCTCACGCCAGCCTATAGCAGCAGGGAGTTTCAACATGTCAGAACGGTACCAGAGCAAACTTTTCTCACGTAGCAATGCAGCAGTGAAGTTTTTTCAACACGACAGACTGCAGAAGCGTAGATTTTCCATACGTCGATACTGTAGCAGTGCAGGAAGCACTGTTCACGCGTGGAAAGCACTGTTCACGCGTGGAAATCACTGTTCACACGCAGAAGTTACTGTTCATCCGTGGAAAAATCACCTAGCCAGTGGAAAATGTTGTTTGTCCATGCAGCACGTCGTTCCCGCGGCGCTTTATTACCTTTAAGCAAGCTAGTTTAGCTACTAACCTTATGACGCGTCGTTGTCATGTCTTCGCTTCTCTATTACTGCGTCTTCTGTCTTTAAAAGGATACGCCGAGCTATTTCGCTCCGCTGCTCACTTGTTTCTTCCTCTCAAATCAAGTTCTTCTGTTCTTGCCCGAGAGAGCTGCGTCTATCGATTTCTCCCCGAGCTATCATCAGCTGAGGTAGCTAGTTTACAATTGATCTTCTTATTCTCTAATGTTTCCTTGACCTGTGATCTCCTCCTCAATTAATTCCTTGACCTGCATAAATGAACCAGCACCCCACCGCTGAGCACGTTCAGCCCAAAGCCCACCCTAGTCCTGACATGCTCGTAAGTCCAAGACCACTCAAAGTTCAATCCTTGAATTAATTCTCTCATGACCAAGACCTCACCACCGCACACGGCACGGAGCCAGAGGACAACCCTGCCAACTCGTTTCGTGCTTCCAGACTACTTAGCTTGTCATGACCACCCACGATCAGTGCTATATATGGCTCTGCTCCACTCCACGCAGGGCAAGCATTTGCTAAGCTCCCTGGTGTCTCTCCTCTTGCATTGCCTCCGCACATCGATCACCGTAGGTGGCACTTCTTTCAATTCTGAGGTAGCTAGCCTGTAAGAATTCCTTCATTCTTCTTCTTTATTATTTTCTTGACCCGTGGTCTCATCTAGTAATTCTAGACCCACAGTCATGTGCAAGTCAACAAGTTCAATTGCGTGATTAGCCTCCTCCAATAATACCATTTTCTTCATCTCTAGAGCTCTTTTGAATTTATTTATTGATTGCGAAATAAATTTTGTTAGATTCCTAAATTCATGATCTATCTGTTAGTGTAATTAGTTCGTATAGTTCAGTGATACCTTTAGGGTTACTTTATTATTTTGAAATGCTTATTATGGTTGTTTAGAGAATAAATTTTTATGATGCGTGGTAACTAGCGCTCCTGGTTTTATTATATATATAGTAAATTGATTTTAACAATAAGGATGCCTTTAGTTGCTAAGATAATACATGAAATGTTTCATACTTGTTTAGTGGGAATAATAGGTAACTTTGCGTATTAGTCATTAGAGTTAGCTTGTAGCTTGGTAGATGTATTCTTATTTTAAGAGTTGCGGTTGCCTATATATTAATTATTGCATCATCATCACTGCATGCATATAGAGGACGAGCCACTGGAGATCGTGACATTCGGCGAGCAGGAGTACGACGAAGTCATCGAAGAGTACGAGGAGATCCTCGTGCAGGAGGACGTTCCAGAGCCACCCGTCACTGACTTTGCTGACACCGCGCCTGCCCAAGGCAAGCCCCGGTGCATAACCCTTATTTTACAAATTATTATATATATATATATATAGGTTGTGCATTTACGTTGCAGGAGTTTTATGATATCCACATGCATATATATATATCTACCCATGAGTCTTACTAGTACAGGATCGTGTAGCTGCTTTGCTTAGGTTTATCGGTAGCGTGAGTAACCTGTCGTTACTCACAATAGGTGGTTATTATTATTATTATTACACTAATGATGAAATGATGGAAAAGGAAATGGTGACCGGGCAGGGATATGGTATGGGTTTTGGTGGGTGTAACAGGTTGTGTCCCGCGGCCACGGGGCATAGCTTGGTTGCACTATTTCCCTGTCCGTGTCGATTAAGGACCGTTCGTTGCACTGGATCCCCAGTCAAGTCACAGATCTCCTTATCCCGAGCATATACTAGCGGATGGGGGCTAGGAAAACTTGTTACTCTCTTGTCATGGGCTCCGGCTCTTTCCGGACCGACTGATTGGAGGCGGGGATAGGTGGAGGTCTTAGCACCGTGTTGAGGCCGGGCCTCAAGTACGGGAGCTAGGAGTCCAAGTTTGGACGGGGACCTGGAAACCTATGACAGGAGGAGAACGGGTTGGTCTTGCTTGTGCCTGGGGTACAAGCGAGACGTGTGTTTTTCGGGGTACCCAGCTGGGCACATTGATTCGCGAATCGCCGTTTCTACGTGACGGTACGGCTTGACTGCACTCTGGCACCGTAGTAAGAACTGGCATATGAAAGATGGAAAAATGATTCTGATTGCTCAACCCTTGCTTGATGATAGAACAGGTGCTTACATAGTAGGTTGGATAATGAATTTAACATGGCTGTTAATAATTTAATTAAATAAGGACTCACCCTTAGTATTGCTTTCCGCAAACAAGAACCCACAAGCCATAAAGCCTATCATAATCCTTGAGAGTCGGGAAATATATTCCCAGTCGGGTAAGTCTTGCGAGTACATTGTGTACTCAGGGTTTATTTACCCTTGTTGCAGGTGCTGCTTGAGAAGCTAACTGTTGTGTGGAGGATTCTTCTGGTGGGCACAGACGGATCCTTATACCGCTCCGCTAGATGTTGTTTTATTCCGCTGTTTAATTTATCGCACTCTGAACTTTGGTACTGTAATAAAGAATTTCTGAGACTCTTTGTTGTATGAAATGGATTAAGTATTATAAGCTTGTACTCATTATTGGATCCCGGGTGTAAAATTGTGGAACGTTTCGAGTTCTCCCGTTGGGTGTGCTCGACAGAACTGCTTGACTTGGCTCACTTTTGGGGTGCTTAGTGTCTAGTGGAAGACAGCGCCTCTAAAAGTGTGTTAATTCAGGCGGTTCTGCCACAGTTGGTACCAGAGCTAATAATGAGTTCACGAGCTTAATCACCTTTTAAAAAACTTAAAACTTTGACCAACAAAAGCTTTGCGAAAAATAGGATGCGGTAAAATCTGCGTAAATAAGTATAAGCCCTAACAATATGGTCTATCTAGGATAGTGGCACTGATTTTATCTAACCATTTTTCTGCAGGTACACTAACTTACGCTACGTAAGAAAGCGCTAGTGTTCGGAAAGGAGTGTACGATGTGCCAAAAATTCAAACGAGTGCCGCTATATTCCGGCTTGAGTGAACGCATAGGCCGATGCATGCATTATAAGAAGAAACTCTGTTAAGCTAAACCCCCTTCACGTATAATTTTGGATAGTTAAGATGATAGGGTAATAAATAAAAAAAAAATGCTTCAATCCTTAGTAAAAGCCTTGTCATTTCTCTAAGTCTCTTGTTCCTAGTCTGGAGGTTCCCTAATGGTTGGCTACTATCTGGTCGCAGATGGATCTGAGGTCCCGTCGTGTGGGCACTGGGTCTGGTCGTGGGAGCACCAGTGCCGGTGCGGGCCGTGGCCTTGGTGAAGGTCATGGTGAAAGTGGTCGCGACAATGGCAACAACAATGCCAATGGACAGAGCCGTGAGGCCCCACTCTTGGGTCCTCCTTCCCCGCCACCACCACCACCACCTCCGATGACTCCTGCGGAGATGATGGCAGAGATGTTAGCTTCACGTCAGGAGACAGCCCGTGCCTTGGAGATGATGGCACAGGCTCTTGGTGGCTTCGTCCGTGGAGGCCACGGTGGCAACGGCGGGAACGGGGGTGGTGCCCGCGGTCTTGAGAGGCCCTGTTCTTATCAGGACTTCTTGAAGACCAACCCGCCCACGTTCACGCCGACTGCAGAGCCTCTAGACGCGGAGCATTGGCTTCGTGTGCTGGAGCAGAAGTTTCTGCTGCTCACGGTGACCGATGAGCAGAAGGTGCGCTTTGCCGCACAACAGCTTTTGGGATCTGCTAGCGCATGGTGGGATACTTTCAATGCCATGCAGCCGGTGGGTCATCCTGTGACTTGGCAGGAGTTCACCACTGCCTTCCGAGAGTACTACATTCCTGCGGGTGTTCTGAACAGGAAGCTCTCGGAGTTCTTAGACCTGAAACAGGGGAGCATGTCTGTGATGGAGTATGCCAATAAATTCAACCATCTGGCACAGTATGCTGGGACTCATGTTGACACAGATGAGAAGAAGAGGGACCGCTTCTATCGTGGCCTCTCTTGTATTTTGCAGAAAGAGCTTTATACTGGGAACTATCAGACCTTTGGTACTCTGATGAATGCTGCCATTGCTATGGAAGGACTGCAGCGTGACACTCAGGCTGAGTGGAAGCGCAAGCGGGGAATCTCTGGGTCTTCTAGTCACCCGCAGTCACAAAAGATGCAAGTTGTCAAGAGGATGTCCTACCATCCCCCAGGTGGACAGCCGTCTCGGCAGCCTCAGCAGACTCGGCAAACACCGTCGACTCAGTACCGTGCACCTACTCAGCAGGTGCAGCAGCCCCAGGGATCGCAGTTTCCACCTCGTCAGGGGCAGATGATCAAGTCTACTGCTTGTTTCAAGTGTGGCAAGGAGGGCCACTTTGCTCGGGAGTGTCCCGAGAATCGGGCGGCTCAGCCTTCCCAGCCGTCTGCCAACTCTCGCTTGATCAAGAGGACGATTATTAAGAAAAAGGTGCCAGTGAGTCGCTCGGGACAGGTTAACTACACCGAGGCTGAGGAGATCCTACAGAATGAGCCTGTGATGGCTGGTATGTTTACCATTGACTCCCACCCAGCATTTGTGTTATTTGACTCTGGAGCATCACATTCATTCATGAGCATGGGGTTTGCAGAAAGACACAATATATCTCTTATGGCTATTCCTTTTGCCTATAAAATTAGCACTCCGGGTGCGCAGATGTGCATAAATACCCGGACGGACACAGTCAGCTTAGTGCTGGCCACTCACACTTACCGTCTCCAGTTCATGTTGCTACCTGGACAAGGCATTGATGCAATCCTGGGCATGAATTGGTTGAAGGTTTATGGGGTAGTCTTGGACCTTAAGAGGAGAGTTGTTGAGTTACGACTTCCTTCTTCTGAGGATAGGATGTCTCTCCGTATCTCTCTAAATTCTGCTTCACCAGTCGCCGCTAATGTTGAAGCTTCTCCTGATCTTGCCTCTATTCCTGTGGTCTGTGAGTTTCCTGATGTCTTCCCTGAAGATTTACCTGGGTTACCACCAGATAGAGATGTGGAGTTTATCATAGAGTTAGAGCCTAGCACTGCTCCTATTTCACGGCGTCCTTACCGCATGGCTCCACCAGAACTAGCAGAAATGAAGAAGCAATTAGAGGAATTGCTGAAGAAGGGGTTTATCCGTCCTAGTTCTTCTCCATGGGGTTGTCCAGCTATTTTTGTGAAGAAGAAGGACGACACTCTGCGGATGTGTGTGGATTATCGCCCTCTCAATGCGGTAACCATCAAGAATAAGTACCCTTTGCCTCGCATTGATGCTTTGTTTGATCAGTTGGCTGGTGCTAGAGTGTTTTCCAAAATTGATCTTCGTTCTGGGTATCACCAAATAAAAATTCGGCCCCAAGATATACCAAAGACAGCTTTCTCTACTAGGTATGGGCTTTATGAGTACCTAGTCATGTCTTTTGGTCTCACCAATGCTCCTGCATTCTTCATGTACCTCATGAACTCAGTCTTTATGCCGGAGTTAGATAAGTTTGTAGTGGTGTTCATTGATGATATTTTGATATATTCCAAGAATGAAGAAGAACATGCACAACACCTTCGCACAGTCCTGAACCGACTGCGGGAGCACAAGCTGTATGCCAAGTTCAGCAAATGTGAGTTTTGGTTGGATAGGGTGCAGTTTTTGGGACATGTTCTGACCCCTGAAGGTGTATCGGTAGATCCTAGCAAGGTGCATGATGTGCTTAGTTGGAATTCTCCAAAATCGGTACATCAGATCCGTCAGTTTCTTGGTCTTGCCGGTTATTATCGACGCTTCATTCCTGATTTCTCCAAGATAGCTCAGCCTATGACCAAGTTGCTTCAGAAAGACTCCAAGTTTGTGTGGAGTCCAGCCTGTGAGGAAGCCTTCCAAGCTTTGAAGAAATTTCTTACCTCTGCCCCTATTCTTGCCCAACCGGATATTGACAAGCCATTTGATGTGTATTGTGATGCATCCAAGACAGGTCTTGGTTGTGTGCTTATGCAAGAGGGACGGGTGATAGCTTATGCTTCTCGTCAACTGAAGAAGCATGAAGTGAATTATCCCACCCATGATTTAGAGCTGGCTGCAGTGGTGCACGCTCTAAAGATTTGGAGGCATTATCTATTGGGAAACATGGTGCATATTTATACGGATCACAAGAGCCTCAAGTATATTTTCACTCAACCCGAGTTAAATATGAGGCAAAGGAGATGGCTTGAGTTAATCAAGGATTATAATCTAGAAGTCCATTATCATCCTGGAAAAGCCAATGTGGTGGCTGATGCGTTGAGTCGGAAGTCACATCAGAAAGATGAAGAGTCCTTACCTCTCTCTCACTCTGCAGTTTTAGCTCACATTGCTCTAGTCTCAGATTTATTGGAGCAAATTATCATTGAGCAAAGGCAGGATGTTTTGGAGATTCCTCATATCAAGAAGTTGATTGCTGAAGGACGTGGTCCTCATTTCAGCATTGATGAACAAGGTGTGGTGAGATACAAGAATCGGTTGGTGGTTCCCGGAAGTGATGAGCTTAGAAGAAAGATTTTGGAGGAAGCCCATAGTTCCAGGCTATCCATTCATCCGGGAAGTAACAAGATGTACCATGATTTGCGCCACTTGTATTGGTGGTCAAATATGAAGCAGGATATCACTAAGTATATTGCAGAATGTGATATTTGTGGAAGGGTGAAGGCAGACCATATGCGTACGCCTGGTTTCCTACAGCCTTTGCCAATCCCAGTGTGGAAATGGGAGGATATTTCTATGGATTTTATTACAGGATTGCCTCGCACAGTAAAAGGGCATGATTCTATTTGGGTTATTGTGGATCGTCTTACAAAGTCTGCCCATTTTCTTCCTGTGGATGGAAGGTATACAGCCATGCAATATGCTAAGTTGTATTTTGACCGCATTGTAACTCTCCATGGAGTCCCTCTCACTATTGTTTCTGATCGTGGATCGGTCTTTATGTCCCGCTTTTGGACTCAACTCCAAAAATGCCTTGGAACTAGTCTTCTCAGAAGTTCAGCTTATCATCCGCAGACCGACGGCCAGACAGAAAGAGTCAATCAAGTGCTGGAAGATATGTTGAGAGCTTGTGTCATTTCTTTCCCAGAGAAGTGGGATGAGTGCTTGAGATTGGCTGAGTTTTCTTACAACAATAGCTATCAAGAAAGCATTCGAATGGCACCTTTTGAGGATTTGTATGGCAAGAAGTGTAGGACACCGCTCAACTGGGTTGAAGTAGGAGACCGTGGTTACTTCGGGCCTGACTTTATCCATGAAGCAAGAGAGAAAGTCGGAATTATTCGGAGTCATTTGAAGGCGGCTCAGAACCGCCAGAAAACCTATGCGGATAAGAGAAGAAGGCCTTTGCAATTTGAAGTTGGTGATTATGTGTATCTTAAAGTGTCTCCCATGAAAGGTGTGCATAGGTTTGGTGTCCGTGGAAAATTAGCTCCTCGCTATGTTGGGCCTTACAAGGTTTTGGAACGGCGTGGTACTGTTGCTTACCGCATCCAGCTCCCAGATATATTGTCAGCCGTCCATGATGTTTTTCATGTGTCTCAGTTGAAAAAGTGTTTGCGAGTTCCTGATGAGGCAGTGGAGATCGAAGGACTCCCTCTCCAACCTGATCTTTCCTATATTGAGCATCCCGTCAAGATTTTGGATGAAAAAGAAAGGGTGACGAGAAACAATGTGGTGAAATTTTACAAAGTCCAATGGCAGAATCACTCGGAGGATGAAGCTACTTGGGAACTTGAGAGTTATATTTTGAAGAATTATCCTCATCTCCTTCCTAGCTCATCAATGTAATTATCGAGATTAAAAATTTATTTCTATCTCTTTTCTCACACTAGGCACGTGAAATCTCGGGTCGAGATTTTCTTTTAGGGGGGTTGAGCTGTAACACCCTCGGTGTTACCGCGTTAACAAATCACTAAACCATGTCATGAGCATCATGTTTATGTATTATTGTTTGTGGCAAAATGAGAAATTAAATTTTGTTGCACTAATTCTTAATTTGAGCTCTAATTTATTCCTTGTCCAAGTTGTCCTTCCAGCAGCACGTCATCTCTCTCCACGTGAGAGCTCCTTAGCCACAAAGTCAAATGATAAATTATTGTCATTCGCTAATTATTAGCATACCACTTGGTAAGATTTTTATCTCTATCAATCTCGCGACGCGCCACTGTCATCTCTCGTTGTTCTAATTATCCCGCCTTTACTTCGCTTGCTAATCACCTTGCAAAATCATCAGTGCACGACGCGCTACCACTGCCATCGTGTGTCGCACACGCTACGCATTAATCTCACTCACAAGTTCGGCCGGCGAGCATGCCGCTCGCTCACTGCTCTGCAAACGCGGTGCACGTACTCTTTTCTCACGCCAGCCTATAGCAGCAGGGAGTTTCAACATGTCAGAACGGTACCAGAGCAAACTTTTCTCACGTAGCAATGCAGCAGTGAAGTTTTTTCAACACGACAGACTGCAGAAGCGTAGATTTTCCATACGTCGATACTGTAGCAGTGCAGGAAGCACTGTTCACGCGTGGAAAGCACTGTTCACGCGTGGAAATCACTGTTCACACGCAGAAGTTACTGTTCATCCGTGGAAAAATCACCTAGCCAGTGGAAAATGTTGTTTGTCCATGCAGCACGTCGTTCCCGCGGCGCTTTATTACCTTTAAGCAAGCTAGTTTAGCTACTAACCTTATGACGCGTCGTTGTCATGTCTTCGCTTCTCTATTACTGCGTCTTCTGTCTTTAAAAGGATACGCCGAGCTATTTCGCTCCGCTGCTCACTTGTTTCTTCCTCTCAAATCAAGTTCTTCTGTTCTTGCCCGAGAGAGCTGCGTCTATCGATTTCTCCCCGAGCTATCATCAGCTGAGGTAGCTAGTTTACAATTGATCTTCTTATTCTCTAATGTTTCCTTGACCTGTGATCTCCTCCTCAATTAATTCCTTGACCTGCATAAATGAACCAGCACCCCACCGCTGAGCACGTTCAGCCCAAAGCCCACCCTAGTCCTGACATGCTCGTAAGTCCAAGACCACTCAAAGTTCAATCCTTGAATTAATTCTCTCATGACCAAGACCTCACCACCGCACACGGCACGGAGCCAGAGGACAACCCTGCCAACTCGTTTCGTGCTTCCAGACTACTTAGCTTGTCATGACCACCCACGATCAGTGCTATATATGGCTCTGCTCCACTCCACGCAGGGCAAGCATTTGCTAAGCTCCCTGGTGTCTCTCCTCTTGCATTGCCTCCGCACATCGATCACCGTAGGTGGCACTTCTTTCAATTCTGAGGTAGCTAGCCTGTAAGAATTCCTTCATTCTTCTTCTTTATTATTTTCTTGACCCGTGGTCTCATCTAGTAATTCTAGACCCACAGTCATGTGCAAGTCAACAAGTTCAATTGCGTGATTAGCCTCCTCCAATAATACCATTTTCTTCATCTCTAGAGCTCTTTTGAATTTATTTATTGATTGCGAAATAAATTTTGTTAGATTCCTAAATTCATGATCTATCTGTTAGTGTAATTAGTTCGTATAGTTCAGTGATACCTTTAGGGTTACTTTATTATTTTGAAATGCTTATTATGGTTGTTTAGAGAATAAATTTTTATGATGCGTGGTAACTAGCGCTCCTGGTTTTATTATATATATAGTAAATTGATTTTAACAATAAGGATGCCTTTAGTTGCTAAGATAATACATGAAATGTTTCATACTTGTTTAGTGGGAATAATAGGTAACTTTGCGTATTAGTCATTAGAGTTAGCTTGTAGCTTGGTAGATGTATTCTTATTTTAAGAGTTGCGGTTGCCTATATATTAATTATTGCATCATCATCACTGCATGCATATAGAGGACGAGCCACTGGAGATCGTGACATTCGGCGAGCAGGAGTACGACGAAGTCATCGAAGAGTACGAGGAGATCCTCGTGCAGGAGGACGTTCCAGAGCCACCCGTCACTGACTTTGCTGACACCGCGCCTGCCCAAGGCAAGCCCCGGTGCATAACCCTTATTTTACAAATTATTATATATATATATATATAGGTTGTGCATTTACGTTGCAGGAGTTTTATGATATCCACATGCATATATATATATCTACCCATGAGTCTTACTAGTACAGGATCGTGTAGCTGCTTTGCTTAGGTTTATCGGTAGCGTGAGTAACCTGTCGTTACTCACAATAGGTGGTTATTATTATTATTATTACACTAATGATGAAATGATGGAAAAGGAAATGGTGACCGGGCAGGGATATGGTATGGGTTTTGGTGGGTGTAACAGGTTGTGTCCCGCGGCCACGGGGCATAGCTTGGTTGCACTATTTCCCTGTCCGTGTCGATTAAGGACCGTTCGTTGCACTGGATCCCCAGTCAAGTCACAGATCTCCTTATCCCGAGCATATACTAGCGGATGGGGGCTAGGAAAACTTGTTACTCTCTTGTCATGGGCTCCGGCTCTTTCCGGACCGACTGATTGGAGGCGGGGATAGGTGGAGGTCTTAGCACCGTGTTGAGGCCGGGCCTCAAGTACGGGAGCTAGGAGTCCAAGTTTGGACGGGGACCTGGAAACCTATGACAGGAGGAGAACGGGTTGGTCTTGCTTGTGCCTGGGGTACAAGCGAGACGTGTGTTTTTCGGGGTACCCAGCTGGGCACATTGATTCGCGAATCGCCGTTTCTACGTGACGGTACGGCTTGACTGCACTCTGGCACCGTAGTAAGAACTGGCATATGAAAGATGGAAAAATGATTCTGATTGCTCAACCCTTGCTTGATGATAGAACAGGTGCTTACATAGTAGGTTGGATAATGAATTTAACATGGCTGTTAATAATTTAATTAAATAAGGACTCACCCTTAGTATTGCTTTCCGCAAACAAGAACCCACAAGCCATAAAGCCTATCATAATCCTTGAGAGTCGGGAAATATATTCCCAGTCGGGTAAGTCTTGCGAGTACATTGTGTACTCAGGGTTTATTTACCCTTGTTGCAGGTGCTGCTTGAGAAGCTAACTGTTGTGTGGAGGATTCTTCTGGTGGGCACAGACGGATCCTTATACCGCTCCGCTAGATGTTGTTTTATTCCGCTGTTTAATTTATCGCACTCTGAACTTTGGTACTGTAATAAAGAATTTCTGAGACTCTTTGTTGTATGAAATGGATTAAGTATTATAAGCTTGTACTCATTATTGGATCCCGGGTGTAAAATTGTGGAACGTTTCGAGTTCTCCCGTTGGGTGTGCTCGACAGAACTGCTTGACTTGGCTCACTTTTGGGGTGCTTAGTGTCTAGTGGAAGACAGCGCCTCTAAAAGTGTGTTAATTCAGGCGGTTCTGCCACAGTACCATAGGCTCAGAAATCATTTTGGACGCACCCAATCGAACTCCTAGATGACGTGGTTCATGTGGAATCTCGTTCTGGTCTGTTTGGAGACAGTGTCAGTGTCGGTGCAAGATAGATGCATTATTTGCGACAAATGTACCATAAGCTCAGAAATCGTTTTGGATGCACCCGATCGCACTCCTCGGTTGCGAGGCTCAAGCGGAAGCTCATTTCAGTCCGTTTGGACATAGTGCTGATCTTGACGCAAGATAGGTGCACAGTTTGTGCCGAATGTAGCACAGGCTCAAAAATGGTTTTGGACGCACCAGATGCAGCTCCTAGCTGATGTGGGCCATGTGGAATCTCGTTTGGTCTGTTTGGAGATAGTGTTAGTGTCTATGCAAGATATCTGCACAGTTTGCGCCAAACATAACATAGCCTCATAAATCATTTTGGACGCACCCGATGGTACTCCCTGGTGACGAGGCTACAGTGGAAGCTCGATTCAGTCTGTTTGGAGATAGTGCTAATCTTGACGCAAGATAGATGCACAGTTTGTACCAAATGAACCACAGGCTCAAAAATCATTTTGGACACACCCGATTGAACTCCTAGATGACGTGGATCCTATGGAATCTGGTTTTTGTCTGTTTAGAGATAGTGTTAGTGTCAGTGCAAGATAGGTGCACGGTTTGCGCCAAAACGTAACTTAGGCACAAAAATAATATTGGACGCACCCGATGACACTCCTAGGTTCCGAGGCCTAGTGGAAGCTCATTTCAGTTCGTTTGGAAACATTACTAATCTTGACGCAAGACAGGTCCACGGTTTGGGCCAAACATACCATGGCCTTGGAAACCATTTTAGACGCAGCGGATGAACTCCTAGGTGACGTGAGTCATCTGGAATCTCATTTTGGTCCGTTTAGAGATAGTGTTAGTGTCGGTTTAAGATAGGTGAATGGTTTGCGCCTAACATATAATAAGCTCATAAATCAATTTGGACGCACCCGATGGCTCTCCAAGGTTACGAGGCTCAAGTGGAAGCTCATTTTAATCTATTTGGAGATAGTGCTAATCTTGACACAAGATAGGTGCACGATTTGGGCCAAACGTAGCATGGCCTCAGAAATCATTTTAGACGCACCAGATGGAACTCCTAGGTAACGTGGGTCATGTGGAATCTTTTTTCGGTCTATTTGGAGACAGTATTAGTGTTAGTGCAAGATATGTGAATCCTTTGTGCCAAACGTACCATAAGCTTAGAAATCGTTTTGGATGCACCTGATGGGACTCCTAGGTTGTGAGGCTCAAGTGAAAGCTCATTTCAGTCCGTTTCGAGATAGTGCTGATCTTGACGCAAGATAGGTGCACGGTTTGCGCCGAACGTACCACTGGTTCAGAAATAATTTTGGACGCACTTGATGCAACTCCTAGGTGACGTGGGTCAAGTGGAATCTCGTTTGGTCTATTTCAAGACAGTGTAAGTGTCAGTGCAAGATAGGTGCACAATTTTGTGCCAAACATAACATAGCCACAGAATTTATTTTGGACGCACCGGATGGTACTCCTAGGTGACGAGGCTCAAGTGGAAGCTCGATTCAGTCTATTTGGAGATAGTGCTAATCTTGAAGCAAGATAGGTGCACAGTTTGCGTCGAACGTACCACAGGATCAGATTCATTTTGGACGCACCCGATGAAACTCCTAGATGACGTGGATCATGTGGAATCTTGTTTTGGTCCGTTTGGAGACTGTGTTAGTGTCCGTGCAAGATAGGTTCACGGTTTGCGCCAAATGTACCATAAACATGGAAATCGTTTTGGACACACCCGATGGCACTCCTAGGTTGCTAGGCTCAAGTGGAAGCTCATTTCAGTACGTTTAGAGATAGTGCTAATCTTAACTCAAGATAGTTACACAGTTGGGGCCAAACATACCATGGCCTCGAAAACTATTTTGGACGCACTGGATGGAACTCCTAGGGACGTGGGTCATGTGGAATCCCGTTTTGGTCCATTTGGAGACAGTGTTAGTGTCAGTGCAAGATATGTGAATGCTTTGCGCCAAACGTACCATAAGCTCAGAAATTGTTATGGACGCACCCGAAGGCACTCCTAGGTTGTGAGGCTCGATTGGAAACTCGTTTCAGTCTATTTCGGGATAGTGCTGATCTTGACACAAGATAGGTGCATGGTTTGCGCTGAATGTCTTATTGGCTCGAAAATTGTTTTGGATGCACCGAATGCAAGCACTAGGTGATGTGGGTCATGTGGAATCTCGTTTGGTCTGTTTCGAGACAATGTAAATGTCAGTGCAAGATAGGTGCACCGTTTGTGCCAAACATAACAAAGCCTCAAAAATCATTTTGGACGCACTCGATGGTACTCCTAGGTTACGAGGCTCAAGTGGATGCTCGATTCAATCCGTGTGGAGATAGTGCTAATCTTGATGCAAGATAGGTGCGTGGTTTGCACCGAACGTACTATAGGCTTAGAAATCATTTTGGACACACCGGATGGAACTCCTAGATGACTTGGATCATTCGGAATCGCGTTTCGGTGCAAGATAGGTGCATGATTTGCGCCAATTGTACCATAAGCATAGAAATCATTTTGGACGAACCTGATGGACCTAGGTTCGAGGCTCAAGTGGAAGCTCATTTCAGTCTGTTTGGAGATTGTGCTAATCTTGATGCAAGATAGCTACATGGTTTGGGCTAAACATACCATGGCCTCAGAAACCATTTTGGACGCAGCGGATGGAACTCCTAGGTGACGTGGGTCATCTAGAATCTCATTTCCGTCCATTTAGAGACAGTGTTAGTGTCGGTGCAAGATAGGTGAATGATGTTTGCTCCAAATGAACCATAAGCTCAGAAATCATTTTGGACGCACCCGATAGCACTCCTAGGTTGTGTGGCTCAAGTGGAAGCTCATTTCAGTTTGTTTGGAGATAGTGCAAATCTTGACGCAAGATACGTGCACAGTTGGGGCTAAAAGTACCATCACCTCAGAAATCATTTCGGACGCACTGGATGGAACTCCTAGAGACGTGGGTCACGTGGAATCTCGTTTTGGTCTATTTGGAGAAAGTGTTTATGTTAGTGCAAGATAGGTGAATGTTTTGCGCCAAACAAATCTTAAGCTTAGAAATCATTTTTGTACGCACCCGATGGCACTCCTCGGTTGTGAGGCTTAAGTGAAAGCTCATTTCAGTCCGTTATGAGATAGTGCTGATCCTGACATAAGATAAGTGCCTAGTTTGCATGGAGCGTACCATAGGCTCAGAAATCATTTTGGATGCACCAGATCGAACTCCTAGATGAATTGGATCATGTGGAATCTCATTCTGGTCCATTTGGAGATAGTGTTAGTGTCGATGCAAGACAGGTGCATGGTTTGTGCCAAATGTACCACAAGCTCAGAAAATCATTTTGGATGCACCCGATCGCACTCCTAGGTTGCGAGGCTCAAGTGGAAGCTCATTTTAGTCCATTTCAAGATAGTGTTGATCTTGACGCAAGATAGGTGCACAGTTTGCGCCAAATGTACCACAGGCTTAAAAACCATTTTGGACGCACCGGATGCAGCTCCAAGCTGATGTGGGCCATTGTTTGCTCCGTTTGGAGACAATGTAAGTGTCCATGCAACATATGTGCACAATTTGCGCCAAACATAACATAGCCTCATGAATCATTTTGGACGCACCTGACGGTACTACCAGGTGACGAGGCTAGAGTTGAAGCTCGATTCAGACCGTTTGGAGATAGTGCTAATCTTGACGCAAGATAGGTGCACAGTTTGCACCAAATGTACCACAGCTCAAAAATTGTTTTTGGACACAGCCGACTGAACTCCTAGATGACGTGGATCCTATGGAATCTCGTTTTTGTCCGTTTGGAGACAGTGTTAGTGTCGGTGCAAGATAGGTGCACGGTTTGCACCAAACGTAACATAGGCACATAAATCATTTTGGACGCACCCGATGGCAGTCCTAGGTTACAAGGCCAGGTGGAAGCTCATTTCAGTCCGTTGGAAGACAACGGTAATCTTGACGCAAGATAGGTGCACGGTTTGGGCCAAACAAACCATGGTCTTGGAAACCATTTCAGACGCAGCGGGGAACTCCAAGGTGACGTGGGTCATCTGGAATGTTGTTTTGGTGCTTTTAGAGATAGTTTTAGTGTCAGTTTGAGATAGGTGAATGGTTTGTGCCTAACGTACAACAAGCTCAGAAATTATTTTGGATGCACCCGATGGCACTCCTAGGTTGCGAGGCTCAAGTGAAAGCTCATTTCAGTCCGTTTGGAGATAGTGCTAATATTGACGCAAGATAGGTGCACGGTTTGGGCCAAACGTACCATGGCCTCGAAAATCATTTTGGACACACTAGATGGAACTCCTAGGTGACGTGGGTCATGTGGAATCTCTTTTTGGTCCATTTGGAGACAATATTAGTGTTAGTGCAAGATAGGTGAATCCTTTGTGCCAAACGTACCATAAGCTCAGAAATCGTTTTGGATGCACCGGTTGGCACTCATTGGTTGTGAGGCTCAAGTGAAAGCTCATTTCAGTCCGTTTCGAGATAGTGTTGATCTTGACGCAAGATAGGTGCACGGTTTGCGCCAAACGTACCACTGGCTCGGAAATCATTTTGGATGCACCAGATGCAACTCCTAGGTGATGTGGGTCCAGTGGAATCTTATTTGGTCTGTTTCAAGACAGTGTAAGTGTCGTTGCAAGATAGGTGCACAATTTTGTGCCAAACATAACATAGCCTCAGAATTCATTTTGGATGCACCTGATGGTACTCCTAGGTGACGAGGCTCAACTGGAAGCTCGATTCAGTCTATTTGGAGATAGTGCTAATCTTGAAGCAAGATAGGTACATAGTTTGCGCTGAACGTACCATAGGCTTAGAAATCATTTTGGACGCACCCGATGGAACTCCTAGATGACGTGGATCATGTGGAATCTCGTTTTGGTCCATTTTGAGACTGTCTTAGTGTCCGTGCAAGATAGGTGCATGGTTTGCGCTAAACGTACCATAGGCACTAAAATCGTTTTGGAGGCACCTAATGGCACTCCTAGGTTCGAGGCTCAAGTGGAAGCTCATTTCAGTTCGTTTAGAGATTGTGCTTATCTTGACGCAAGATAGCTGCACGGTTTGGGCCAAACGTACCATGGCCTTAGAAACCATTTTGGAGGTAGCCGATGGAACTCCTAAGTGATGTGGGTCCCATGGAATCTCTTTCGGTCTGTTTAGAAACAGTGTTAGTGTCGGTGTAAGATAGGTGAATGGTTTGCGGCAAATGTACCATATGCTCAGAAATCATTTTGGACGCACCCGATGGCACTCCTAAGTTGCGAGGCTCAAGTGGAAGCTCATTTCATTCCGTTTGGACACACTAGATGGAACTCCTAGGGACGTGGGTCATGTGGAATCTCATTTTGGTCTGTTTACAGATAGTGTTAGTGTCAGTGCAAGATAGGTGAATGCTATGCGCCAAACATACCACATGCTCTGAAATCATTTTGGATGCACCCGATGGCTCTCCTAGGTTGTGAGGCTCAAGTGGAAGCTCATTTCAGTTCGTTTTGAGATAGTGCTGATCTTGATGCAAGATAGGTGCATGATTTGCGCCAGACGTACCATTGGCTCGAAAATCGATTTGGACACGCCGAATGCAACTCCTAGGTGACGTGGCTCATGTGGAACCTCGTTCGGTCTGTTTCGAGATAGTGTAAGTGTCAGTGGAAGATAGGTGCACAGATTGTGCCAATCATAACATAGCCTCAAAAGTCATTTTGGATGCACCCGATGGTACTTCTAGGCATGAGGCTCAAGTGGAAGCTTGATGTAGTCCGCTTGGAGATAGTGCTAATCTTGATGTAAGATTGGTGCACGGTTTGCGCGAAATGTACCACAGGCTCAGAAATTGTTCTGGATGCACCCGATGGAACTCCTATGTGACGTGGGTCATGTGGAGTCTCGTTTTGGTCTGTTTGGAGACTATGTTAGTGTCCATGCAAGATAGGTGCACAGTTTGCACCAAGCGTACCATAGGCACAAAAATTATTTTAGACGCAACTAATGGCACTCCTAGGTTCGAGGCTCAAGTGGAAGCTCATTTTAGTCCATTTGGAGATAGCGCTAATCTTGACGTAAGATTGGTGCATGGTTTGGGCCAAACGTATCGTGGCCTCAGAAACCATTTTGGACCTAGCGGAAGGAACTCCTAGGTGACGTGGGTCTTGTGGATTCTCATTTTGGTTCATTTAGAGATAGTGTTAGTGTCGGTGCAAGATAGCTAAATGGTTTGAGGCAAACGTACCATAAGCTTAGAAATTGTTTTGGACACACTTGATGGCACTCCTAGGTTGCGAGGCTCAAGTGGAAGCTCATTTCAGTACGTTTGGAGATAGTGCTAATCTTAACTCAAGATAGGTGCACAGTTTGGGCCAAACGTACCATGGCCTTGGAAACCATTCTGGACGCACTGGATGGAACTCCTAGGGACGTGGGTCATGTGGAATCCCGTTTTGGTCCATTTGGAGATATTGTTAGTGTCAATGCAAGATATGTGAATGCTTAGTGCTAAACGAACCATAAGCTCAGAAATCGTTTTGGACACACCCGATAGCACTACTAGGTTGTGAGGCTCATGTGGAAGCTCATTTCAGTCCGTTTTGGGACAGTGCTGATCTTGACGCAAGATAGGTGCACGGTTTGCGCTGAATGTACTATTGGCTCAAAATTTATTTTGGACGCACCTGATGTAAGTCCTAGGTGATGTGGGCCATGTGGAATCTTGTTAGGTCTATTTTGAGACAGTGTAAGTGTTCGTGCAAGATAGGTGCACAGTTTGTGCCAATGATAACATTGCCTCAGAAATCATTTTGGACACGCCCGATGGCACTCCTAGGTGACGAGGCTCAAGTAGAAGCTCGATTCAGTCTGTTTTGAGATAGTTCTAATCTTAACGCAAGATAGGTGAATGGTTTGCGCCAAATGTACCACAGGCTCAGAAATCATTTTGGACGCACCCGATGGAAATCCTAGATGACGTGGATCATGTGGAATCCCATTTCGGTCCATTTAGAGACAGTGCTAGTGTCGGTGCACAGTTTGCGCCCAATATACCATAGGCACAGAAATCATTTTGGACGCACCTTATGGCACTCATAGGTTCAAGGCTCAAGTGGAAGCTCATTTTAGTCTGTTTCGGGATGGTGCTGATTTTGACGCAGGATAGGTGCACGGTTTGCGCCGAAAGTACCATTGGCTCGGAAATTGTTTCGGATGCACCGGATGCGACTCTAAGGTGATGTGGGTCATGTGGAATCTTGTTTTGGTCCATTTGGAGACAGAGTTAGTTTCAATGCAAGATAGGTGCATGGCTTGCGCTAAACGTAACATAGGCACATAAATCAATTTGGACGCATGCAAGGCCAAGGTGGAATCTGATTTCAGTCCGTTTGGAGACAGTGCTAATCTTGACGCAAGATAGGTGTATGGTTTGGGCCAAACGTACCATGGCCTCGGAAACCATTTTGGACGTAGTGGATGGAACTCTTAGGGGACGTGGGTCATCTAGAATCTTGTATCGGTCCGTTTAGAGACAGTGTTAGTGTCGGTGCAAGATAGGTGAATGGTTTGTGCCAAACATACCCAATGGCACCCCTAGGTTGCGAGGCCTAGGTGGAAACTCATTTCAGTCCATTTGGAGATAGTGCTAATCTTGACGCAAGATAGGTGCACAGTTTGAGCCAAACGTACCATGGCCTTGGAGACCATTTTGGACGTAGTGGATGGAACTCTTAGGTGACGTGAGTCATCTGGAATCTCATATCGGTCCATTTAGAAACAGTGTTAGTGTTAGTGCAGATGGTGAATGCTTTGCGCTAAACGTACCATAAGCTCAGAAAATCATTTTGACGCACCCATTGGCACTCCTAGGTTGTGAGGCTCAAGTGGAAGGTCATTTTAGTCCATTTCGAGATAGTGCGGATCTTGATGCAAGATAGGTGCACGATTTTCACCGAACATACCATTGGCTCGAAATGTGTTTCTGACGCAATGGATGCAACTCCTAGGCGACATGGGTCATGTGGAATCTTGTTTGGTCCCTTTCGAGACAGTGTAAGTTTCGGTGCAAGATAGGTGCACCGTTTGTGCCAAACATAACAAAGCCTCAAAAATCGTTTTGGACGCACTCGATGGTACTCCTAGGTTACGAGGCTCAAGTGGATGCTCGATTCAATCCGTGTGAGATAGTGCTAATCATGATGCAAGATAGGTGCACGGTTTGTGCCAATTATAACATAAGCACAGAAATCATTTTGGACGAACCTGATGGTACTCCTAGGTTCGAGGCTCAAGTGGAATCTCATTTCTGTCTGTTTGGAGATTGTGCTAATCTTGATGGATGATAGTTGCATGGTTTGGGCCAAACGTATCATGGCCTTGGAAACAATTTTGGACGTAGCGGATGGAACTCCTAGGTGTTGTGGGTCATCTGGAATCTCGTTTCCTTCCATTTAGAGACAGTGTTACTGTCGGTGCAAGTTCGGTGAATGGTTTTTGCCAGACGAACCATAAGCTCAGAAATCGTTTTGGACGCACCTGATGGCACTACTAGGTTGTGAGGCTCATGTGGAAGCTCATTTCAGTCTGATTTGGGACAGTACTGATCTTGACGCAAGATAGGTGCACGGTTTGTGCCGAATGTACTATTGGCTCAAAAATTATTTTGGACGCACCTGATGCAAGTCCTAGGTGATGTGGGCCATGTGGAATCTTGTTAGGTCTATTTTGAGACAGTGTAAGTATTGGTGCAAGATAGGTGCACACTTTGTGCCAATGATAACATAGCCTCAGAAATCATTTTGGACACGCCCGATGGCACTCCTAGGTGACAAGGCTCAAGTGGAAGCTCGATTCAGTCTGCTTGGAGATAGTGCTAATCTTAACGCAAGATAGGTGAACGGTTTGCGCCAAATGTACCATAGGCTCAGAAATCATTTCGGACGCACCCGATGGAACTCCTAGATGACATGGATCATGTGGAATCCCATTTCGGTCCATTTGGAGACAGTGCTAGTGTTGGTGCACAGTTTGTGCCCAATATACCATAGGCACAGAAATCATTTTGGACGCACCTTATGGCACTCCGAGGTTCAAGGCTCAAGTGGAAGCTCATTTTAGTCTGTTTCAGGATGGTGCTGATTTTGACGCAGGATAGGTGCACGGTTTGCGCCGAAAGTACCATTGGCTCGGAAATTGTTTCGAACGCACCGGATGCAACTCCAAGGTGATGCGGGTCATGTGGATTCTTGTTTTGGTCCATTTGGAGACAGAGTTAGTTTCAATGCAAGATAGGTGCATGGCTTGCTCTAAATGTAACATAGGCACATAAATCAATTTGGATGCATGCAAGGCCCGGGTGGAATATGATTTCAGTCTGTTTGGAGACAGTGCTAATCTTGACGCAAGATAGGTGCATGGTTTGGGCCAAACGTACCATGGCCTTGGAAACCATTTTGGACGTAGTGGATGGAACTCTTAGGGGACGTGGGTCATCTAGAATCTCGTATCGGTCCGTTTAGAGACAGTGTTAGTGTCAGTACAAGATAGACAAATGGTTTGTGCCAAACATACCCGATGGCACCCCTAGGTTGCGATGCCCAGGTGGAAGCTCATTTCAGTCCATTTGGAGATAGTGCTAATCTTGACGCAAGATAGGTGTATAGTTTGAGCCAAACGTACCATGGCCTTGGAGACCATTTTGGACGTAGTGGATGGAACTCTTAGGTGACGTGGGTCATCTGGAATCTCATATTGGTCTATTTAGAGACAGTGTTAGTGTTAGTGCAGATGGTGAATGCTTTGTGCTAAACGTACCATAAGCTCATAAGTCATTTTGGACGCACCCGTTGGCACTCCTAGGTTGTGAGGCTCAAGTGGAAGGTCATTTCAGTCCGTTTTGAGATAATGCGGATCTTGACACAAGATAGGTGCACGATTTTCACCGAACATACCATTGGCTCGAAATGTGTTTCGAACGCGCCGGATGCAACTCCTAGGCGACATGGGTCATGTGGAATCTTGTTTGGTCCGTTTCGGGACAGTGTAAGTGTCGGTGCAAGAAATGTGCACCATTTTTGCCAAACATAACAAAGCCTCAGAAATCGTTTTGGACGCACTCGATGGTACTCCTAGGTTACGAGGCTCAAGTGGATGCTCGATTCAATCCGTGTGAGATAGTGCTAATCATGATGCAAGATAGGTGCATGGTTTGCGCGGAACATATCACAGGCTCAGAAATCATTTTGAACACAGCCGATAGAACTCCTAGATGACATGGATCATGTGAAATCTCGTTCCGGTGCAAGATAGGTGCATAGTTTGTGCCAATTGTAACATAAGCACAGAAATCATTTTGGACAAACCTGATGGCACTCCTAGGTTCGAGGCTCAAGTGGAATCTCATTTCTGTCAGTTTGGAGATTGTGCTAATCTTGATGGATGATAGCTGCATGGTTTGGGCCAAACGTACCATGGCCTTGGAAATAATTTTGGACGTAGCGGATGGAACTCGTAGGTGTTGTGGGTCATCTGGAATCTCGTTTCCTTCCGTTTAGAGACAGTGTTACTGTCGGTGCAAGATCGGTGAATGGTTTTTGCCAGACGAACCATAAGCTCAGAAAATCGTTTGCGGCAAACGAACCATAAGCTCAGAAATCGTTTTGGACGCACCCGATGGCACTACAAGGTTGTGAGGCTCATGTGGAAGCTGATTTCAGTCCGTTTTGGGATAGTGCTGATCTTGACGCAAGATAGGTGCACGGTTTGCGTCGAATGTACTATTGGCTCAAAAATTATTTTGGACGCACCTGATGCAAGTCCTAGGTGATGTGGGCCATGTGGAATCTTGTTAGGTCTGTTTTGAGACAGTGTAAGTGTTGGTGCAAGATAGGTGCATAGTTTGTGCCAATGATAACATAGCCTCAGAAATCATTTTGGACACTCCCGATGGCACTCCTAGGTGACGAGGCTCAAGTGGAAGCTTGATTCAGTCCGTTTGGAGATAGTGCTAATCTTAATGCAAGATTGGTGAACGGTTTGTGCCAAATGTACCATAGGCTCAGAAATCATTTTAGACGCACCCGATGGAACTCCTAGATGACGTGGATCATGTGGAATCCCATTTCGGTCCATTTGGAGACAGTGCTATTATCGGTGCACAGTTTGCGCCCAATATACCATAGGCATAGAAATCATTTTGGACGCACCTTATGGCACTCCTAGGTTCAAGGCTCAAGTGGAAGCTCATTTTAGTCTGTTTCGGGATGGTGCTGATTTTGACGCAGGATAGGTGCACGGTTTGCGCCGAAAGTACCATTGGCTCATAAATTGTTTCGGACACACCAGATTCAACTCCAAGGTGATGTGGGTCATGTGGAATCTTGTTTTGGTCCATTTGGAGACATAGTTAGTTTCAATACAAGATAGGTGCATGGCTTGAGCTAAACGTAACATAGGCACATAAATCCATTTGGACGCATGCACGGCCTAGGTGGAATCTGATTTTAGTCCGTTTGGAGACAGTGCTAATCTTGATGCAAGATAGGTGCACGGTTTGGGCCAAGCGTACCATGGCCTTGGAAACCAATTTGGACGTAGTGGATGGAACTCTTAGGGGACATGGGTCATCTAGAATCTCGTATCGGTCCGTTTATGTCGTGTTAGTGTCAGTGCAAGATAGGCGAATGGTTTATGCCAAACATACCCGATGGCACCCCTAGGTTGCGAGGCCCAGGTGGAAGCTCATTTCAGTCTATTTGGAGATAGTGCTAGTCTTGATGCAAGATAGGTGCACCGTTTGATCCAAACGTACCATGGCCTTGGAAACCATTTTGGACGTAGTGGATGGAACTCTTAGGTGATGTGGGTCATCTGGAATCTCATATCAGTCCATTAAGAGACAGTGTTAGTGTTAGTGCAGATGGTGAATGCTTTGCGCTAAACGTACCATAAGCTCAGAAATCATTTGGACGCACCCATTGGCACTACTAGGTTGTGAGGCTCAAGTGGAAGGTCATTTCAATCCGTTTCGAGATAGTACAGATCTTGACGCAAGATAGGTGCACGATTTTCACCGAACATACCATTGGCTCGAAATGTGTTTCGGACGCACCGGATGCAACTCCTAGGCGACATGGGTCATGTGGAATCTTGTTTGCTCCGTTTCGAGACAGTGTAAGTGTCGGTGCAAGATAGGTGCACAGTTTGTGCCAAACATAACAAAGCCACAGAAATTGTTTTGGACGCAGTCGATGGTACTCCAAGGTTACGAGGCTCAAGTGGATGCTCGATTCAATTCATGTGAGATAGTGCTAATCATGATGCAAGATAGGTGCACGGTTTGCGCCGAACGTACCACAGGCTCAGAAATCATTTTGAACGCAGCCGATGGAACTCCTAGATGACGTGGATCATGTGAAATCTCGTTTTGGTGTGAGATAGGTGCATAGTTTGTGACAATTGTACCACAAGCATAGAAATCATTTTGGACGAACCTGATGGCACTCCTAGGTTCGAGGCTCAAGTGGAATCTCATTTCTGTCCGTTTGGAGATTGTGCTAATCTTGATGGATCATAGCTGCATGGTTTGGGCCAAACGTACCATGGCCTTGGAAACAATTTTGGACGCAGCGGATGGAACTCCTAGGTGTTGTGGGTCATCTGGAATCTCGTTTCCTTCTGTTAGAGACAGTGTTACTCTCGGTGCAAGATCGGTGAATGGTTTTTGCCAGACGAACCATAAGCTCAGAAATCGTTTGCGCCAAATGAACCATAAGCTCATAAATCGTTTTGAACGCACCCGATGGCACTACTAGGTTCTGAGGCTCATGTGGAAGCTCATTTCAGTCCGTTTTGGGATAGTGCTAATCTTGACGCAAGATAGGTGCATGGTTTGCGCCGAATGTACTATTGGCTCAAAAATTATTTTGGACGCACCTGATGCAAGTCCTAGGTGATGTGGGCCATGTGGAATCTTGTTAGGTCTGTTTTGAGATAGTGTAAGTGTTGGTGTAAGATAGGTGCACAGTTTGTGCCAATGATAACATAGCCTCAGAAATCATTTTGGACACGCCCGATGGCACTCCTAGGTGACGAGGCTCAAATGGAAGCTCGATTTAGTCCGTTTGGAGATAGTGCTAATCTTAATGCAAGATAGGTGAATGGTTTGCGTCAAATGTACCACATGCTCAGAAATCATTTTGGACGCACCCGATGGAACTCTTAGATGACGTGGATCATGTGGAATCCCATTTCGGTCCATTTGGAGATAGTGCTAGTGTTGGTGCACAGTTTGCACCCAATATACCATAGGCATAGAAATCATTTTGGACGCACCTTACGGCACTCCTAGGTTCAAGGCTCAAGTGGAAGCTCATTTTAGTCTGTTTCGGGATGGTGCTGATTTTGACGCAAGATAGGTGCACGGTTTGCGTCGAAAGTACCATTGGCTCGGAAATTATTTCGGACGCACCGGATGCAACTCCAAGGTGATGTGGGTCATGTGGAATCTTGTTTTGGTCCATTTGGAGATATAGTTAGTTTCAATGCAAGATAGGTGCATGGCTTGCGCTAAACGTAACATAGGCACATAAATCAATTTGGACGCATGCAAGGCCCAGGTGGAATCTGATTTCAGTCCGTTTGGAGATAGTGCTAATCTTGATGCAAGATAGGTGCACGGTTTGGGCCAAGCGTACCATGGCCTTGGAAACCATTTTGGACGTAGTGGATGGAACTCTTAGGGGACGTGGGTCATCTAGAATCTCGTATCGATCCGTTTATGTCGTGTTAGTGTCGGTGCAAGATAGGTGAATGGTTTGTGCCAAACATACCCGATGGCACCCCTAGGTTTCGAGGCCCGGGTGGAAGCTCATTTCAGTCCATTTGGAGATAGTGCTAATCTTGACGCAAGATAGGTGCACAGTTTGATCCAAACGTACCATGGCCTTGGAAACCATTTTGGACGTAGTGGATGAAACTCTTAGGTGACGTGGGTCATCTGGAATCTCATATCAGTCCATTAAGAGACAGTGTTAGTGTTAGTGCAGATGGTGAATGCTTTGCGCTAAACGTACCATAAGCTCAGAAATCATTTGGACGCAACCATTAGCACTCCTAGGTTGTGAGGCTCAAGTGGAAGGTCATTTCAGTCCGTTTCGAGATAGTACGGATCTTGACGCAAGATAGGTGCATGATTTTCACTGAACATACCATTGGCTCGAAATGTGTTTCGGACACACCGGATGCAACTCCTAGGTGACATGGGTCATGTGGAATCTTGTTTGGTCCATTTCGAGACAGTGTAAGTGTCGGTGCAAGATAGGTGCACAGTTTGTGCCAAACATAACAAAGCCTCAGAAATCGTTTTGGACGCACTCGATGGTACTCCTAGGTTACGAGGCTCAAGTGGATGCTTGATTCAATTCGTGTGAGATAGTGCTAATCATGATGCGAGATAGGTGCACGGTTTGCATCGAAGTACCACAGGCTCAGAAATCATTTTGAACGCAGCCGATTGAACTCCTAGATGACGTGGATCATGTGAAATCTCGTTTTGGTGCGAGATAGGTGCATAGTTTGTGCCAATTGTACCATAAGCACAAAAATTATTTTGGACGAACCTGATGGCACTCCTAGGTTTGAGGCTCAAGTGGAATCTCATTTCTGTCCGTTTGGAGATTGTGCTAATCTTGATGGATGATAGCTGCATGGTTTGGCCCAAACGTACCATGGCCTTAGAAACAATTTTGGACGCAGCGGATGGAACTCCTAGGTGTTGTGGGTCATCTGGAATCTGATTTCCTTTCGTTAGAGACAATGTTATTGTCGGTGCAAGATCGATGAAAGGTTTTTGCCAGACAAACCATAAGCTCAGAAATCGTTTGCGCCAAACGAACCATAAGCTTAGAAATCGTTTTGAACGCACCCGATGGCACTACTAGGTTGTGAGGCTCATGTGGAAGCTCATTTCATTCCATTTTGGGATAGTGCTGATCTTGACGAAAGATAGGTGCATGGTTTGCGCCGAATGTACTATTGGCTCAAAAATTATTTTGGACGCACCTGATGCAAGTCCTAGGTGATGTGGGCCATGTGGAATCTTGTTAGGTCTGTTTTGAGACAGTGTAAGTGTTGGTGCAAGATAGGTGCACAGTTTGTGCCAATGACAACATAGCCTCATAAATCATTTTGGACACGCCCGATGGCACTCCTAGGTGACGAGGCTCAAATGGAAGCTCGATTTAGTCCGTTTGGAGATAATGCTAATCTTAATGCAAGATAGGTGAATGGTTTGCGCCAAATGTACCACAGGCTCAGAAATCATTTTGGATGCACCCGATGGAACTTCTAGATGACGTGGATCATGTGGAATCCCACTTTGGTCCATTTGGAGACAGTGCTAGTGTCGGTGCACAGTTTGCGCCCAACATACCATAGGCACAGAAATCATTTTGGACGCACCTTACGGCACTCCTAGGTTCAAGGCTCAAGTGGAAGCTCATTTTAGTCTGTTTCGGGATGGTGCTGATTTTGACGCAAGATAGGTGCACAGTTTGCGCTGAAAGTACCATTGGCTCGGAAATTGTTTCGGACGCACCGGATGCAACTCCAAGGTGATGTGGGTCATGTGGAATCTTGTTTTGGTCCATTTGGAGACATAGTTAGTTTCAATGCAAGATAGGTGCATGGCTTGCGCTAAACGTAACATAGGCACATAAATCAATTTGGACGCATGCAAGGCCCAGGTGGAATCTGATTTCAGTCCGTTTGGAGACAGTGCTAATCTTGACGCAAGATAGGTGCACGGTTTGGGCCAAGCGTACCATGGCCTTGGAAACCATTTTGGACATAGTGGATGGAACTCTTAAGGGACGTAGGTCATCTAGAATCTCGTATCGGTCTGTTTATGTCGTGTTAGTGTCGGTGCAAGATAAGTGAATGGTTTGTGCCAAACATACCTGATGGCACCCCTAGGTTGCGAAGCCTAGGTGGAAGCTCATTTCAGTCCATTTGGAGATAGTGCTAATCTTAACGCCAGATAGGTGCACAGTTTGATCCAAACGTACCATGGCCTTGGAAACCATTTTGGACGTAGTGGATGGAACTTTTAGGTGACGTGGGTCATCTGGAATCTCATATCAGTCCATTAAGAGACAGTGTTAGTGCAGATGGTGAATGCTTTGCGCTAAACGTACCATAAGCTCAGAAATCATTTGGACGCACCCATTGGCACTCCTAGGTTGTGAGGCTCAAGTGGAAGGTCATTTTAGTCCGTTTTGAGATAGTACGGATCTTGACGCTAGATAGGTGCACAATTTTCACCGAACATACCATTGGCTCGAAATGTGTTTCAGACGCACCTGATGCAACTCCTAGGCGACATGGGTCATGTGGAATCTTGTTTGGTCTGTTTCGAGATAGTGTAAGTGTCGGTGCAAGATAGGTGCACAGTTTGTGCCAAACATAACAAAGCCTCAGAAATCGTTTTGGACGCACTCGATGGTACTCCTAGGTTACGAGGCTCAAGTGGATGCTCGATTCAATCCGTGTGAGATAGTGCTAATCATGATGCAAGATAGGTGCACGGTTTACGCCGAACGTACCACAGGCTCAAAAATCATTTTGAACGTAGCCCATGCAACTCCTAGATGATGTGGATCATGTGAAATCTTATTTTGGTGCGAGATAGGTGCATAGTTTGTGCCAATTGTACCATAAGCACAGAAATCATTTTGGACGAACCTGATGGCACTCCTAGGTTCGAGCCTCAAGTGGAATCTCATTTCTGTCCGTTTGGAGATTGTGCTAATCTTGATGGATGATAGCTGCATGGTTTGGGCCAAACGTACCATGGCCTTGGAAACAATTTTGGACGCAGCGGATGGAACTCCTAGGTGTTGTGGGTCATCTGGAATCTCGTTTCCTTCTGTTTAGAGATAGTGTTACTGTCGGTGCAAGATCGGTGAATGGTTTTTGCCAGACAAACCATAAGCTTAGAAATCGTTTGCGCCAAACGAACCATAAGCTCAGAAATCGTTTTGAACGCACCCGATGGCACTACTAGGTTGTGAGGCTCATGTGGAAGCTCATTTCAGTCCGTTTTGGGATAGTGCTGATCTTGACGCAAGATAGGTGCATGGTTTGCACCGAATGTACTATTGGCTCAAAAATTATTTTGGACACACCTGATGCAAGTCCTAGGTGATGTGGGCCATGTGGAATCTTGTTAGGTCTGTTTTGAGACACTGTAAGTGTTGGTGCAAGATAGGTGCACAGTTTGTTCCAATGATAACATAGCCTCAGAAATCATTTTGGACACGCCCGATGGTACTCCTAGGTGACGAGGCTCAAATGGAAGCCCGATTTAGTCCGTTTGGAGGTGCTAATCTTAATGCAAGATAGGAGAATGGTTTGCGCCAAATGTACCACAGGTTCAGAAATCATTTTGGATGCACCCGATGGAACTCCTAGATGACGTGGATCTTGTGGAATCCCATTTCGGTCCATTTAGAGACAGTGCTAGTGTCGGTGCACAGTTTGCGCCCAATATACCATAGGCACAGAAATCATTTTGGACGTACCTTACGGCACTCTTAGGTTCAAGGCTCAAGTGGAAGCTCATTTTAGTCTATTTCGGGATGGTGCTAATTTTGACGCAAGATAGGTGCACGGTTTGCGCCAAAAGTACCATTAGCTCAGAAATTGTTTCGTACGCACCGGATGCAACTCCAAGGTGATGTGGGTCATGTGGAATCTTATTTTGGTCCATTTGGAGACAAAGTTAGTTTCAATGCAAGATAGGTGCATGGCTTGCGCTAAACGTAACATAGGCACATAAATCAATTTGGACGCATGCAAGGCCCAGGTGGAATCTGATTTCAGTCCGTTTGGAGACAGTGCTAATCTTGATGCAAGATAGGTGCACGGTTTGGGCCAAGCGTACCATGGCCTTGGAAACCATTTTGGACGTAGTGGATGGAACTCTTAGGGGACGTGGGTCATCTAGAATCTCGTATCGGTCCGTTTATGTCGTGTTAGTGTCGGTGCAAGATAGGCGAATGGTTTGTGCCAAACATACCTGATGGCACCCCTAGGTTGCGAGGCCCAGGTGGAAGCTCATTTCAGTCCATTTGGAGATAGTGCTAATCTTGACACAAGATAGGTGCATAGTTTGATCCAAACGTACCATGGCCTTGGAAACCAATTTGGACGTAGTGGATGGAACTCTTAGGTGACGTGGGTCATCTAGAATCTCATATCAGTCCATTAAGAGACAGTGTTAGTGTTAGTGCAGATGGTGAATGCTTTGTGCTAAACATACCATAAGCTCAGAAATCATTTGGACACACCCATTGGCACTCCTAGGTTGTGAGGCTCAAGTGGAAGGTCATTTCAGTCCGTTTCAAGATAGTACGGATCTTGACGCAAGATAGGTGCACGATTTTCACCGAACATACCATTGGCTCGAAATGTGTTTCGGACGCACCGGATGCAACTCCTAGGCGACATGGGTCATGTGGAATCTTGTTTGGTCCGTTTCGAGACAGTGTAAGTGTCGGTGCAAGATAGGTGCACCGTTTGTGCCAAACATAACAAAGCCTCAGAAATCGTTTTGGACACACTCGATGGTACTCCTAGATTACGAGGCTCAAGTGGATGCTCGATTCAATCCGTGTGAGATAGTGCTAATCATGATGCAAGATAGGTGCACGGTTTGGGCCGAACGTACCACAGGCTCAGAAATCATTTTGAATGCAGCCGATGGAACTCCTAGATGACGTGGATCATGTGAAATCTCGTTTCGGTGCAAGATAGGTGCATAGTTTGTGCCAATTGTACCATAAGCACAGAAATCATTTTTGACGAACCTGATGGCACTCCTAGGTTCGAGTGATGAGGACATCCTCCACTATTACCCGCTGGCAAAGACGCAACAAAAAAAAGGCCAAGTGGCCTAGTTGTAGTCGGGCGGCGACCGTGTGAGCCTCTGAATAATCCCACCTTGCTTAGCTTGGGAGGAGGAAGCCACCTTAAAAGAGAGAGCCACCCTTCCCCTATCAGACTAGTCTTTTAGGGACATTGGGCCTTTTCCCGAGTGGGTGTGCATAAGAACTGTTGGAGTCCGGGCAACCTTAATTTATTGGGCCTCGGCCAACCCCACCTGGGCCGGATATATCATTTGGTATCGGAGCTGGGCCCTTGTTTAAGGGGTGGAAATGATGAGGACATCCTCCACTATTACCCGCTGGCAAAGACGCAACAAAAAAAAGGCCAAGTGGCCTAGTTGTAGTCGGGCGGCGACCGTGTGAGCCTCTGAATAATCCCACCTTGCTTAGCTTGGGAGGAGGAAGCCACCTTAAAAGAGAGAGCCACCCTTCCCCTATCAGACTAGTCTTTTAGGGACATTGGGCCTTTTCCCGAGTGGGTGTGCATAAGAACTGTTGGAGTCCAGGCAACCTTAATTTATTGGGCCTCGGCCAACCCCACCTGGGCCAGATATATCATCGAGGCTCAAGTGGAATCTCATTTCTGTCCATTTGGAGATTGTGCTAATCTTGATGGGTGATAGCTGCATGGTTTGGGCCAAACGTACCATGGCCTTGGAAACAATTTTGGACGCAGCGGATGGAACTCGTAGGTGTTGTGGGTCATCTGGAATCTCGTTTCCTTCCGTTTAGAGACAGTGTTACTGTCAGTGCAAGATCGGTGAATGGTTTTTGCCAGACGAACCATAAGCTTAGAAATCGTTTGCGCCAAATGAACCATAAGCTCAGAAATCGTTTTGAACGCACCCGATGGCACTACTAGGTTGTGAGGCTCATGTGGAAGCTCATTTCAGTCCGTTTTGGGATAGTGCTGATCTTGGCACAAGATAGGTGCATGGTTTGCGCCGAATGTACTATTGGCTCAAAAATTATTTTGGACGCACCTGATGTAAGTCCTAGGTGATGTGGGCCAGTGGAATCTTGTTAGGTCTGTTTTGAGACTGTGTAAGTGTTGGTGCAAGATAGGTGCACAGTTTGTGCCAATGATAACATAGCCTCAGAAATCATTTTGGACATGCCCGATGGCACTCCGAGGTGACGAGGCTCAAATGGAAGCTCGATTTAGTCCGTTTGGAGATAGTGCTAATCTTAATGCAAGATAGGTGAATGGTTTGTGCCAAATGTACCACAGGCTCAGAAATCATTTTGGACGCACCCGATGGAACTCCTAGATGACATGGATCATGTGGAATCCCATTTCGGTCCATTTGGAGACAGTGCTAGTGTCGGTGCATAGTTTGCGCCCAATATACCATAGGCACAGATGATGAGGACATCATTGGCTCAAATATGACCATGCCAACCACTTCTATACCAAAGGTGCAACCATTCTATATGAGGCTTATCATTGATGCATTTGATGAATTGATGCTGCACCATGATGTGTGTTCATTCTCTTTTTCAGAATTACTTACATGGATCAAGGGAAGGTTTGATTGCATATGGAAAACATGGAAGGTTAATGAAGTTGATTGGGGACCAAATCCAAGTATTCCTAACATCCTCCGCTAGGCCACCACGTCAATGATACATCCGGCCCAGGTGGGGTTGGCCGAGGCCCAATAAATTAAGGTTGCCCGGACCCCAACAGTTCTTATGCACACCCACTCGGAGAAAGGCCCAATGTCCCTAAAAGACTAGTCCGATAGGGAAAGGGTGGCTCTCTCTTTTAAGGTGACTTCCTCCTCCCAAGCTAAGTAAGGTGGGATTATTCAGAGGCTCACACGGTCGCCGCCCGACTACAACTAGGCCCACTTGGCCTTTTTTTTGTTGCGTCTTTGCCAGCGGGTAATAGTGGAGGATGTCCTCATCATTCCCACCCCCTTAAATAAGGGCCCAGCTTTGATACCAAATGATACATCCGGCCCAGGTGGGGTTGGCCGAGGCCCAATAAATTAAGGTTGCCCGGACCCCAACAGTTCTTATGCACACCCACTCGGAGAAAGGCCCAATGTCCCTAAAAGACTAATCCGATAGGGAAAGGGTGGCTCTCTCTTTTAAGGTGACTTCCTCCTCCCAAGCTAAGCAAGGTGGGATTATTCAGAGGCTCACACGGTCGCCGCCCGACTACAACTAGGCCCACTTGGCCTTTTTTTTGTTGCGTCTTTGCCAACGGATAATAGTGGAGGATGTCCTCATCACCTAGGTGACGTGGGTCACATGGATATAGTCCATTGGGAGATAGTGCTAATATTAACACAAGATAGGTGCATAGTTTGGGCCAAACATACCATAGGCATGGAAAAATTATTTTGGACGCACCGAATGGAACTCCTAGGTGACGTGGGTCGTGTGGAATCTCGTTATGCTCTGTTTGGAGATAGTGTAAGTCAATGCAAGACAAGTGCACGGTTTGCACCAAACATACCATAGGCTCAGAAATCATTTTAGATGCACCCAATGGTACTCCGTGGTGAGGAGGCTCAACTGGATGCTTGATTCTGTCTGTTTGGAGAAACCGCTTATCTTGACAGACGATAGGTGCATGGTTTGCACTAAACGTACCCCGGGCTCAAAAATCATTTTGGACGCACCCGATCGAACTCCTAGTTGATGTTGGTCATGCAAATTCTCGTTTTAGTCCATTTGGAGACATCGCTAGTGTCAGTGCAAGATAGGTGCACGGTTTGCACCAAACATACCATAGGAACATAAATCATTTTGGAGGCACCCGATGGCACTCCTAGGTTGCGAGGCCCAAGTGGAAGCTCATTTCAGTCCATTTGGAGATAGTGCTAATCTTGACGCAAGATAGGTGCACGGTTTGGACCAAACGTACCACAAGCTTAGAAATTATTTTGGACGCACCCGATGGAACTCCTAGATGACGTGGATCATGTGGAATCTCATTTGGTCTGTTTGGAGACATTATAAGTGTCAGGGCAAGATAGGTGCACAGTTTGCGCCAAACATAACATAGCCTCAAAAATCATTTTGGATGCACCAGATAGCACTTCTAGGTGATTAGGCTCAAGTGGAAGCTCAGTTGAGTCCGTTTGGAGATAGTGCTAATCTTGGCGCAAGATAGGTGCACGGTTTGCGACGAACATACCACAAGCTTAGAAATCATTTTGGATGCAACGATAGAGCTCCTAGCTGACATGGATCATGTGGAATCTCGTTTTGGTCCATTTGGAAATGGTGTTAGTGTCAGTGCAAGAGAGGAGCACGGTTTGCGCCAAACGTACCATAGGCTCATAAATCAATTCTGATGCACCTGATGGCACTCTTAGGTTGCGAGGCTCAAGTAGAAGCTCATTTCAGTCCGTTTGGAGATAGTGCTAATCTTGACGTGAGATAGGTGCATGGTTTGGGACGAAAGTACCATAGGCTTGGAAATCGTTTTGGACGCACCGGATTGAACTCTTGATGTGCATCATGTGGAATCTCGTTTCGGTCCGTTTGGAGACAGTATTAGTGTAAGTGCAATAAAGGTGCATGGTTTGTGCCAAACATACAATAGGCTTCAAAATTGTTTTGGATGCACCCGATGGTAGTCCTAGGTGATGAGGCTCAAGTGGAAGCTCGATTCAGTCCATTCAAATATAGTGCTAATCTTGATGCAGGATAGGTGCATGGTTTGCGCGGAACGTACCACAGGCACAAGAGTTTTTTTTGGACGCACTCGATGGAACTCATAGGTGATGTCGATTATGTGGAATGTCATTTTGGTCCGTTTGGAGACAGTGTTAGTGTCGATGCCATACAAGTGCATGGTTTGCACCAAATGTACCATAGGCTCATAAATCATTTTGGATGCACCCGATGGTACTCTGAGGTGAGGAGGCTCAACTGGAAGCTCGATTTAGTCCATTTGTGGATAGTGCTAACCATGATGCAGGATAGATGCATAGTTTGCGTCGAACGTATCATAGGCTTAGAAATTGTTTTGGATGCACCCGATGGAAATTCCTAGGTGACATGGGTCATGTGGAATCTTATTTCTGTCCATTTGGAGATAGTGTTAGTGTTAGTGTTAGTGTAAGATAGGTGCACAGTTTGCGCCAAACATAACATAGGCTCAGAAATCATTTTGGACGCACTCGATGGCACTCATAGGTTGCGAGGCCCAAGTGGAAGCTCATTTCAGTCCGTTTGGACGAAGTGCTAATCTTGACGCAAGATAGGTGCACAGCTTGGGATAAACGTACCCTGGCCTCGAAAACCATTTTGGACGCAGCCTATGAAACACCTAGGTGACGTGGGTCATCTGGAATTTAGTTTCAGTCCGTTTAGGGACAGTGTTAGTGTTAGTGCAAGATAGGTGAATGGTTTGTGCCAAACATAACATAATTTTAGAAATCGTTTCAGACGCACCTGATGGCACTCCTAGGTTACAAGGCTCAAGTGGAAGCTCATTTTAGTTCATTTGGAGATATTGCTAATCTTGATGCAAGATAGGTAAGGTTTGGGCCAAATGTACCATGGCCTTGGAAACCATTTTGGATGCCCCGGATGGAACTCCTAGGTGACGAGGGTCATGTGGAATCTTGTTTCGGTCCATTTGTAGACAATGTTAGTGTTAGTGTAAGATTGGTGAATGCTTTGTGCCAAACATAACATTAGGTCGAAAATCATTTTGGTCACACCAGATGCAACTCCTAGGTGACGTGGGTCATGTGGAATCTTGTTCGGTCCGTTTCGAGACAGTGTAAGTATCAATGCAAGATAGGTGTATAGTTTGTGCCAAGCATAACATAGCCTCAGAAATCATTTTGGACACATCTGATGGTACTCCTAGGTGACGAGGCTCAAGTGGAAGCTCGATTCAGTCCGTTTGGAGATAGTGCTAATTTGACGCAAGATAGGTGCACGATTTGCGCCAAACGTACCACAGGCTCAGAAATCATTTTGGACGCACCCGATGGAACTCCTAGATGACATGGATCTTGTGGAATCTTGTTTCGGTCCATTTGGAGACAGTGTTAACCTCGGTGCAAAATAGGTGCATGGTTTGCGCCAAATGTACCATAGGCACAGAAATCATTTTGGACGCAGCTGATGACACTCCTCGGTTCGAGGCTCAAGTGGAAGCTCATTTTAGTCCGTTTCGAGATAGTGCTAATCTTGACGCAAGATAGGTGCACGGTTTACGCCGAACGTATCATAGGCTTAGAAATTGTTTTGGATGCACCTGATGCATCTCCTAGGTGATGTGGGTCATGTGGAATCTCATTTGGTGTGTTTTGAGATAGTGTAAGTGTTAGTGCAAGATAGGTGCACAGTTTGTGCCAAACATAACGTAGCCTCAGAAATAATTTTGGACGCACCCGATGGTACTCCTAGGTGATGAGGCTCAAGTGGAAGCTCGATTCAGTGCGTTTGGAGATGGTGCTAATCTTGACGCAAGATAGGTGCACGGTTTGGCCCAAATGTAACATAGCCTCGGAAATCGTTTTGGACGCACCTGATGGACTCATAGGTTTGAGGCTCAAGAGGAAGCTCATTTTAGTCCGTTTAGAGATAGTGCTAATCTTGACGCAAGATTTGATGAGGACATCAACACCGATCATACATCCACGCCGTCCACGCCGACAACTGCTGGTCCTATTACTCGTGCTCGTGCTCGTGCTCGAAAAGTTAATCATCAAGTGAGTTCCTTCTTGAGCTCTTGTCCATCCTGTTTAGATCTTGGAGACACGTGCACTCTTGTTTTGATTAGGAATCAAGGAGAAGACCGAAAGGGAAAAGGACTCGCGTAGGCTGGATTCGGACTGCAGCACACCTCTAACTTGTGACGGTCGCCACGGTTACATACGGAGTCGGATTGGGGTCATTCTGGACTTGTTGGAAAGCTAATAAAGTCTACTTTCATATGGATCTGACATTGTACTCATACCTGCTCAGAAGCGGCGTCAACAGTCCAAAAATCACCGAGAGGTCTATTCTGTCCAGGGTGCTGCGCCACCTTAAGTTAGCCCAATGGGCTTGTATCGTTTAGAGTCCAGTAGGGACGCGTCCTAGGGTTGGAGCATGACCCAAACTCTCTTGTGGTCGTCCTTCACATGTTATATACCCCTTAGCCGCCACCAGGAACACTCGGGTTTTGTTTAGATCAAGTTTAGCCATCGCTACTTGCTTGTAGGCGCGCGTGCTGATCCAATCGCCCGTCTTCTTGTCTTCGGAACCCCACTCATAATAAGATTCAGTGTGAAACCTTCCATTTTATCTTGCAATTTCAGTGCTTGTTTCCTCGTTCTTGCTAGTTCTTCGATTGCTTGCAGGATAGGAGCCCTAGGGGCTGGTTGTCATACTCCACAAGATCGTGACGGCCTTGGGAAGTGGTGTATCGGTCACTAAGGCGCAGTCTTGGAAGGCTGTAGTCGGGTCGTGAACGTCATCTCCATCCACCAATCAAGTTATCTCACGCTTCTCATCGAGAGATCGGCCACAAACCCTTGTGGGTTAATATCAGTTGGTAATCAGAGCAAGGTTTATCGGTGAGATACTTCCAATCCTTCACTGTTTTATTTTTCCTATAGTCCAGAAAAGCCAAAAAAATAGTAGATTAGTTTCCTGCAATCCTATAGACCTTTGAGCCGTGGCTAGTGCTACCTAGTTAGGGCTTGTTGAATATTCGATTGCATCGGGTGTGTCGGATTGCTGGTCTTAGTTTATTCCCTTAGAGTTTCGAGTTCTTGTCACTTTCCTATCACAACACGTGCTATCATATAGTCTCTCTGTTGGCCGAATCCAAGTAGGTTTTCCAAGTTTGAGTCGGATCAAGGAATCGGTTATTCCTCGCTGTTGGCCAAGTCCGAGTAGAATTGGAAGTTCCACAATCGGACGAGGAATCAGTTCACCCTGTGCTACAAATATCAAACTAACCACGTAACAAGTATTCATATCTAAACGAGTGGCTTACTCTAGAGAGAGAGAGAGAGAGTGTGTGTGTGTGCTGAGTTACTCTTTGGGAGTGTTTTTATTCATATAATCAGTTTTGAGTGCCCCCTGAAAAAAAAGAAAAAAAAGGAAAAAAAAAAGAAAAAAAAAGAAAAAAAAGAAAGAAGCAAAAGAAAAGAAGAGAAAGGGGCTGATCTTAGAGATTTTTTGTTCACTTTGGGTGGTGTGTTGTGCTCTCCTTTGTGTCCAGGCTCGCGTCTCTAGCACGGTATAGACTAGGACCAGCACAGTACCGCCGGTTGAACGATTATTCAGCTTGCTTTTTGTAATTAACGTGGTGCTAGTTCGTTCCTTGTTTCAGCCCACCTATAGCTCCACATATTCTACAGCTTGACAGGTCTTGTGCTACGGCACCGATACACTTCATCCATTGCTGCAGACTTGTTGGTAGACGACCCCTCCTGTCGAGCAAGGTAAGAACTGGTAAGAACTTGTGTAGCAGGTGGAGAGTGAGCGACTTGCTGTAGCTACATCCTAGTAGTTGTAGGGCTTTTATTTCTTCACTTGTCTTCTTGTTGTCTTTGTCTTTGAACCATGCCAGGGTCTGACGAAGATAACCAAATTCCACATTCGCCTCGCACAAAGGGCGTCATACAACATTTTGAAAGGAAAGTGAAGTTGCATACGGAGGGACTTGATAATGACTTGCAGGTGACAAATGACAAACTTGGGCAGTTGGAGGCTACGCAGATTGCCACAAACAACAAGCTTGCAGGTTTGGAGAAGTCCATTGCTAGTGTGGACAAAAGCCTTGCTGCTCTGCTGAGGCGTTTTGATGACCTCCACAACAATGATAAAGACCAGCATGATGAAGAAAATAAGGAGGAAGACCGAGAGGATGGTAGTTATGATGAAGAATACACAGGTGATACTGAACATGATGATCGAGACACTCGTGAACGACGTCGCCTACGTCACAACCGTAGAGGTATGGGTGGCCGTCGCCGACGCGAGGTACATAATAATGATGATGCTTTCAGTAAGATTAAATTTAAAATACCTCCTTTTGATGGTAAATATGACCCTGATGCATACATTACTTGGGAGATTGCTGTTGATCAAAAGTTTGTATGCCATGAATTTCCTGAGAACACACGTGTTAGGGCTGCTACTAGTGAGTTCACAGATTTTGCTTCTATTTGGTGGATCGAATATGGCAAGAAAAATCCTAATAACATACCTAAAACTTGGGATGCGCTGAAACGAGCCATGAGAGCTAGATTTGTTCCATCTTACTATACCCGTGATATGATAAATAAGTTGCAGCAATTGAGACAAGGTTCTAAAAGTGTAGAAGAATACTATCAGGAATTACAAACGGGTATGTTGCGTTGTAAATTAGAGGAGAATGAGGAACCTGCTATGGCTAGATTTTTAGGTGGGTTAAATCGGGAAATTCAGGATATCCTCGCTTACAAAGAATACAATAACGTAACCAAACTGTTTCATCTTGCTTGTAAAGCTGAACGGGAAGTACAGGGACGACGTGCTAGCGCAAGGACTAATGTTTCTGTAGGGAAAGCTAGTTCATGGCAGCAGCGCACGACTACAACTCCATCTACATGTACTCCTACGCCATCATCTAGTGACAAGACTCGAGCTGCCCCCACCAATTCAGTCACGAAGACAGCACAAAAGCCGACGGTGAGTACTTCATCCGTGGCATCGACCGGTAGAACAAGCAACATACAATGTCATCGGTGCAAGGGATATGGCCATATGATGCGTGACTGCCCAAACAAGCGTGTTATGATTGTCAAAGATGATGGTGAGTGTTCATCTGCTAGTGATTTTGATGAAGATACACTTGCATTGCTTGCAGCTGACTATGCAGGTAGTGAGGAACACATAGAAGAACACATTAATGCAGGTGACGCGGAGCACTATGAGAGCTTGATTGTACAGCGAGTGCTTAGTGTACAAATGGAGAAGGTAGAGCAAAATCAGCGACACACTTTATTCCAAACAAAGTGTGTCATCAAGGAGCGTTCGTGCCGCATGATCATTGATGGAGGTAGCTGCAACAACTTGGCAAGTAGCGACATGGTACAGAAGCTCGCCCTCACCACCAAACCACACCCCCATCCCTACTACATCCAATGGCTGAACAACAGTGGTAAGGCAAAGGTAACGAGAATTGTGTGAATTGATTTTGCCATCGGATCATACAAAGATATTGTTGAATGTGATGTTGTGCCTATGCAAGCTTGTAATCTTCTGCTAGGTAGACCATGGCAATTTGATAGAGATTCGATGCATCATGGTAGATCAAATCAATATTCGTTTCTATACCATGATCGAAAAATTGTGTTGCATCCTATGTCTCCTGAAGCTATTATGCAATCTGATGTTACTAAGGCTGCAAAAGCAAAGAGCGAGAGCAATAAAAATGACAAATCTGTTGTTGATGACAAAGATGAGATAAAATTGAAAGGACGTTGTATGCTTGCTACAAAATCTGATATTAATGAGTTCAATGCATCCACCTCTGTTGCTTATGCTTTGGTATGCAAGGATGCTTTGATTTCATTTGAGGATATGCAACGTTCTTTGCCCCCTGTTGCTGCTAACATTTTGCAGGAGTATTCTGATGTGTTCCCCATTGAGATACTAGCGGGGCTGCCACCAATACGTGGGATTGAGCACCAAATTGATCTTATCCCTGGAGCATCTTTGCCAAACCGTGCCCCATACAGGACCAATCCGGAAGAAGCGAAGGAAATTCAGTGACAAGTGCAAGAACTACTAGACAAAGGTTATGTGCGTCAGTCTCTTAGTCCTTGTGCTGTTCCAGTGATTTTAGTGCCTAAGAAAGATGGAACATGGCGCATGTGTGTTGATTGTAGGGCTATTAATAATATCACCATTCGATATCGACACCCTATTCCACGATTAGATGATATGCTTGATGAATTGAGTGGTGCTGTTGTGTTTTCAAAGGTTGATTTGCGTAGTGGGTACCACCAGATTCGTATGAAATTGGGGGATGAATGGAAAACTGCTTTCAAAACTAAGTTCGGTTTATATGAGTGGTTAGTCATGCCTTTTGGGTTAACTAATGCACCTAGTACTTTCATGAGATTAATGAACGAGGTTTTGCGTGCTTTCATTGGGAAATTTGTTGTCGTCTACTTTGATGATAGCAAATCCGTGGATGAACACCTTGATCACTTACGTGCTGTTTTCAATGCTCTACGTGATGCACGTTTGTTTGGTAACCTTGAGAAGTGCACTTTCTGCACCAATCGAGTATCGTTTCTTGGCTATGTTGTCACTCCACAGGGAATTGAGGTTGATAAAGCCAAGGTGGAAGCTATACAAGGATGGCCTGTACCCATGACGGTCACACAAGTGCGGAGTTTCCTAGGACTTGCTGGTTTCTATCGCCGTTTCGTGAAGGACTTCAGCACCATTGCTACACCATTGAATGAGCTTACAAAGAAGGGAGTGCCCTTTTCTTGGGGCAAAGCACAAGAGCACGCCTTCTATGTGCTGAAAGATAAGTTAACACATGCACCTCTACTCCAACTCCCTGATTTTAATAAGACTTTCGAGCTTGAATGTGATGCGAGTGGAATTGGATTGGGTGGTGTTTTGTTGCAAGAAGGCAAACCTGTTGCATACTTTAGTGAGAAATTGAGCGGGCCTATTCTTAATTATTCTACATATGATAAGGAATTATATGCTCTAGTGCGGACATTAGAAACATGGCAGCATTATTTGTGGCCCAAAGAATTTGTTATACATTCTGATCATGAATCTTTGAAGCATATTCGTAGTCAAGGAAAATTGAGTCGTAGACATGCAAAATGGGTTGAATTTATTGAATCTTTTCCTTATGTTATCAAACACAAGAAAGGGAAAGATAATATCATTGCAGATGCATTGTCTAGGAGATATACTTTGCTGAATCAACTTGATTACAAGATCTTTGGGTTAGAAACAATTAAAGACCGATATGCTCATGATGCTGATTTTAAAGAAGTGCTACTGCATTGTAAAGATGGGAAAACGTGGAACAAATTCATCGTCAATGATGGGTTTGTGTTTAAAGCTAACAAGCTATGCATTCCAGCTAGCTCCGTTCGCTTGTTGCTGCAGGAAGCGCATGGAGGTGGCTTGATGGGGCATTTTGGAGCGAAGAAGACGGAGGACATTCTTGCTGGTCATTTCTTTTGGCCAAAGATGCGACGAGACGTGGAGAGATTTGTTGCTCGCTGCACAACATGTCAAAAGGCTAAGTCCCGGTTGAATCCACATGGTTTGTATATGCCTCTTCCTGTTCCTAGTGCTCCTTGGGAGGATATTTCTATGGATTTTGTGTTGGGATTGCCACGAACTAGGAAAGGGCGAGATAGTGTTTTTGTGGTTGTGGATCGATTCTCTAAAATGGCACATTTCATACCATGTCATAAAACTGATGATGCTACAAATATTGCTGATTTGTTCTTTCGAGAAGTTGTTCGCTTGCATGGTGTGCCAAATACAATTGTTTCTGATCGTGATGCTAAATTTCTTAGCCATTTTTGGAGAACTTTATGGGCTAAATTGGGGACTAAGCTTTTATTTTCCACCACTTGTCACCCCCAAACTGATGGTCAAACTGAAGTTGTGAATAGAACTTTGTCTACTATGTTAAGGACTATTTTAAAGAAGAATATTAAGATGTGGGAAGATTGTTTGCCTCATATTGAGTTTTCTTATAATCGTTCGCTGCATTCTACTACGAAGATGTGTCCCTTTGAGATTGTTTATGGCTTGTTACCACGTGCTCCTATTGATTTAATGCCATTGCCAAGTTCTGAAAAGTTGAATTTTGATGCTAACCAACGTGCTGAGTTGATGCTAAAACTACATGAAACCACTAAAGAAAACATAGAGCGCATGAATGCTAAGTACAAATTTGCTGGAGATAAAGGTAGAAGGGAATTGATTCTTGAACCTGGAGATTTGGTTTGGTTGCATTTGCGAAAGGATAGGTTTCCTGAATTAAGAAAATCTAAATTGATGCCTAGAGCGGATGGTCCTTTTAAAGTGATGCAACGAATAAATGAGAATGCATATAAGCTTGATCTTCCTGCAGATTTTGGGGTTAGTCCCACATTTAACATTGCAGATTTGAAGCCTTATTTGGGTGAGGAAGATGAGCTTGAGTCGAGGACGACTCAAATTCAAGAAAGGGAGGATGATGAGGACATCAACACCGATCATACATCCACGCCGTCCACGCCGACAACTGTTGGTCCTATTACTCGTGCTCGTACTCGAAAAGTTAATCATCAAGTGAGTTCCTTCTTGAGCTCTTGTCCATCCTGTTTAGATCTTGGAGACACGTGCACTCTTGTTTTGATTAGGAATCAAGGAGAAGACCGAAAGGGAAAAGGACTCGCGTAGGCTGGATTCGGACTGTAGCACACCTCCAACTTGTGACGGTCGCCACGGTTACATACGGAGTCGGATTGGGGTGATTCTGGACTTGTTGGAAAGCTAATAAAGTCTACTTTCATATGGATCTGATATTGTACTCATACCTGCTCAGAAGCGGCGTCAACAGTCCAAAAATCACCGAGAGATCTATTCTGTCCAGGGTGCTGCGCCACCTTAAGTTAGCCCAATGGGCTTGTATCGTTTAGAGTCCAGTAGGGACGCGTCCTAGGGTTAGAGCACGACCCAAACTCTCTTGTGGTCGTCCTTCACACGTTATATACCCCTTAGCCGCCACTAGGAACACTCGGGTTTTGTTTAGATCAAGTTTAGCCATCGCTACTTGCTTGTAGGCGCGCGTGCTGATCCAGTCGCCCGTCTCCTTGTCTTCGGAACCCCACTCATAATAAGATTCAGTGTGAAACCTTCAATTTTATCTTGCAATTTCAGTGCTTGTTTCCTCGTTCTTGCTAGTTCTTCGATTGCTTGCAGGACGGGAGCCCTAGGGGCTGGTTGTCATACTCTACAAGATCGTGACGGCCTTGGGAAGTGGTGTATCGGTCGCTAAGGCGCAGTCTTGGAAGGCTGTAGTCGGGCCGTGAATGTCATCTCCATCCACCAATCGAGTTATCTCACGCTTCTCATCGAAAGATCGACCACAAACCCTTGCGGGTTCATATCAGTTTGGGCCAAACATACCATGGCCTATGAAACTGTTTTGGACACACTAGATGGAACACCAAGGTGACGTGGGTCATGTGGAATCTCGTTTCAGTCCTTTTGGAGACAGTGTTAGTGTCAGTGCAAGATAGGTGAATGCTTTGCGCCAAATGTACCATAAGCTCAGAAATCATTTTGGACGCACCCAATGGCACTCCTAGGATATGAGGCTCAAGGGGAAGCACATTTTAGTCCGTTTCGAGATAGTGCTGATCTTGACGCAAGACAGGTGTAGGTTTGCACCGAACGTACCATTGGCTCAAAAATCATTTTGATTGCACCGGATGCAACTCCTAGGTGACGTGCATCATGTGGAATCACGTTTAGTCATTTCGAGATAGTGTAAGTGTCGGTGCAAGACAGGTGCACAGTTTGCGACGAATGTACCACAGGCTCAAAAATCGTTTTGGACACACCCGACTGAACTCCTACATGACGTGGATCATGTGGAATCCCATTTTGGTCTGTTTGGAGACAATGTTAGTGTCGGTGCAAGATAGGTGCACGGTTTGCGCCAAACGTACCATTGGCATAGAAATCATTATGGAAGCACCTAATGGCACTCTAGTTTCGAGGCTCAAGTGGAAGCTCATTTTAGTCTATTTGGAGATAGTGCAAATCTTGATCCAAGATAGGTGCACGGTTTAGGCCGAAAGTACCATAGGCTTGGAAATCATTTTGGATGCACTAGATTGAACTCCTAGGTGACGTGGGTCATGTGAAATCTCGTTTTGGTCCATTTGGAGACAATGTTGGTGTCGGTGCGAGATAGGTGCATGGTTTGTGTCAAACGTACCATGAGCTCATAAATTGTTTTGGAATCACCGAGGGGCACTCCTAGGTTGTGAGGCTCAAGTGGAAGCTCATTTCAGTCCATTTCAAGATAGTGCTCATCTTGACGCAAGATAGGTGCACGGTTTGTGCCGAACATACCATAGGCTCAGAAATCGTTTTGGATGCACCAGATGCAACGCCTAGGTGACGTGGGTCATGTGGAATCTAGTTCAGTCCGTTTGGAGATAGTGTAAGTGTTTGTGCAAGATACGTGCACCATTTGTGCCAAACATAACAGCCTCAGGAATCATTTTGGACGCACCCGATGGTACTTCTAGGTGACGAGGCCCAAGTGGAAGCTCGATTCAGTCCGTTTGAAAATAGTGCTAATCCTAATGCAAGAAGGGTGCACGGTTTGCGTCGAACGTATCATAGGCCCATAAATTATTTTGGACGCACCTGATGGAACTCCTAAGTGACGTGGGTCATGTGGAATCTCATTTCGGTCTGTTTGGAGACAGTGTTAGTGTCGGTGCGAGATAGGTGCATAGTTTGCACCAAACATAACATAGGCACATAAATTGTTTTGGACGCACCTGATGGCACTCCTAGATTGCGAGGCTAAAGTGGAAGCTCATTTCAATCCGTTTGGAGATAGTGCTAATATTGACGCAAGAAAGGTGCATTGTTTGGGCGACGTACCATGGCACATAAATAATTCTGGATGCACTAGATGGAACTCCTTGGTGATGTGGGTCATGTGGAATCTCATTTTGGTCCCTTTTGGAGACAGTGTTAGTGTTAGTGCAAGATAGGTGAATGCTTTGCGCCAAACGTACCATAAGCTTAGAAATCGTTTTGTACGCTCCCGATGGAACTCCTAGGTTGCGAGGCTCAAGTGGAAGCTTATTTTAGTCTGTTTCGAGATAGTGCTGATCTTGACGCAAGATAAGTGTGCGGTTTGCGTCGAACATACCATTGGCTCAGAAATCATTTTGGACACACCATATGCAACTCCAAGGTGACGTGGGTCATGTGGAATCTCGTTCGGTCTGTTTTAGGATAGTGTAAGTGTCAGTGCAAGATAGGTGCACAGTTTGTGCTAAACATAACATAGCCTTAGAAATCATTTTGGACGCACCTGATGGTACTCATTTCTTTCTGTTTCGAGATAGTGCGGATCATGAGACAAGATAGGTGCATAGTTTGCGCCAAACATACCATTGGCTCGAAAATCGTTTTGGATGCACCAGATGCAACTCCTAGGCGACGTGCGTCATTTGGAATCTCGTTCTGTGCATTTCGAGACAGTGTAAGTGTTGGTGCAAGATAGGGGCATAGTTTGTGCCAAACATAACATAGCCTTAGAAATTATTTTGGATGCACCCAATGTTACTCCTAGTTGATGAGGCTCAAGTTGAAGCGCGATTCAGTCCGTTTGGAGGTATTGCTATTTTTGGCGCAAGATAGGTGCACGGTTTGCACCGAATGCACTATAGGTTCAGAAATCATTTTGGATGCACCTGATGGAACTCCTAGATGATGTGCATCATGTGGAATCTCATTTCGGTCTGTTCGGAGACAACGTTAGTGTTGGTGCAAGATAGGTGCATGGTTTGTGCCAAACGTAACATAGGCACAAAAATTGTTTTGGACACACCTGATGTCACTCCTAGGTTCGAGGCTCAAGGGGAAGCTCATTTCAGTCCGTTTGGAGAAAGTGCTAATCTTGACGCAAGATAGGTGCATGGTTTGTCCCAAAAGTACCATGGCCTCAGAAACCATTATGGACGCAGCGGATGGAACTTCTATGTGACGTGAGTCATCTAGAATCTCGTTCTGGTCCATTTAGGGATAGTGTTTGTGTCGGTGCAATATAGGTGAATGGTTTGCGCCAAACATACCATAAGCACAGAAATCATTTTAGACGCACCCGATGGCACTCCTATGTTGTGAGGCTCAAGTGGAAGCTCATTTCAGTCCGTGTGGAGATAGTGGTAATCTTGACGCAAGATAGCTGCACAGAGCCCCACAACCTAGGAGTGCCACTAGGTGCATCCAAATTGATTTATGAGCTTATGGTACGTTTCACGAAAAGCATTCACCTATCTTGCACTGACACTAACACTGTCTCCAAATGGACCAAAACAAGATTCCACATGACCCACGTCCCTAGGAGTTCCATCCGGTGCGTCCATAACGGGTTCCGAGGCCATGTTATATTTGGCCCCAACCGTGCACCTATCTTGCGTCAAGATTAGCAGTATCTCCAAACAAACTGAAATGAGCTTCCACTTCAGCCTTGCAACCTAGGAGTGTCATCAGGTGTGTCCAAAATGATTTCTGAGCTTATGGTACGTTTGTCACAAACCATTCACCAATCTTACACTGACACTAACACTATTTTTAAATGGACATAAACGAGATTCCAGATGACCCACATCACCTAGGAGTTCCATCCGCTGCATCCAAAATGGTTTCCAAGGCCATGGTACGTTTGGCCCAAACCGTGCACCTATCTTGCGTCAAGATCAGCACTATCTTGAAATGGACTAAAATGAGCTTCCACCTGGGCCTCGTAACCTAGGAGTGCCATCGGGTGTGTCCAAAACGATTTATGTGCCTATGTTACATTTGGTGCAAATAGTGCACCTATCTTGCACCGACACTAACACTATCTCCAAATGGACCGAAACGAGTTTCCACATGACCCACATCGCCTAGGAGTTCCATTGGGTGCATCCAAAATGATTTCTGAGCCTTTGGTATGTTTGGCACAAACCGTGCACCTATCTTGCGTCAAGATTAGCACTGTCTCGAAACAGACTAAAATGAGCTTCCACTTGAGCCTCGCAACCTAGGAGTGTGGTCGGGTACGGTCCAAATGATTTCTGAGCTTGTGGTACGTTCGGTGCAAACTGTGCACCTATCTTGCGTCAAGATTAGCACTACCTCCAAACGGACTGAATCAAGCTTCCTATTGATCCTTGTCACCTAGGAGTACCAACATGTGTGTCTAAAACGATTTCTAAGGCTACGTTATGTTTGGCACAAACTGTGCACCTATCTTGCACAAACACTTACACAATCTCGAAACGGGCCGAACGAGATTCCACATGACCCACGTCACCAAGGAGTTGCATCCCGTGCGTCCAAAATGATTTCTAAGCTAATGGTACGTTCGGTGCAAACCGTTCACCTATCTTGCGTCAAGATCACCACTATCTCGAAACGGATTAAATGAGCTTCCACTTGAGCCGCACAACGTTGGATTGCCATTGGGTGCATCCAAAACGATTTCTGAGCTTATGGTATATTTGGCGCAAAGCATTGACCTATCTTGCACTGACACTAACACTGTCTCCAAATGGACCGAAACGAGATTCCACATGACTCACGTCCCTAGGAGTTCCGTCCGATGCGTCCAAAACGGTTTCTGAGGCCGTGGTAAGTTTGGCTCCAACCGTGCAACTATCTTATGTTAAGATTAGCACTATCTCCAAATGAACTGAAATGAGGTTCCACTTGAGCCTTGAACCTTGGAGTGTCATCAGGTGCGTCCAAAACGATTTCTATGCCTATGGTACGTTTGGTGCAAACCGTACACCTATCTTGTACGGACACTAACACTGTCATGAAACGAACCAAAATGAGATTTCACATTATCCACGTCATCTATGAGTGTCATCGGGTGCATCCAAAATGATTTATGAGCTTATGGTACTTTTGGCACAAAGTATTCACCTATCTTGCACTAACACTAACACTGTCTCCAAACGGACCGAAACATGATTCCACATGACCCACGTGACCCAAGAGTTCCATCAGGTGTGTCCAAAATGGTTTCCGAGTCCATGGTACATTTGGCCCAAACCGTGCACATATCTCACATCAAGATTAGCACTATCTCCAAACAGACTTAAATGAGCTTCTAGAGCCTCTCAAACTAGGAGTGCCACCAGGTGCATCCAAAATGATTTTTGAGGTTATGGTACATTTAGCGCAAAACATTCACCTATCTTGCACCAACACTAACACTATCTCCAAACGGAATGAAACGAGATTCTAGATGACCCATGTCACCTAGGAGTTCCATCCGCTGCATCCAACATTGTTTTCGAGGCCATGGTACGTTTGGCCCAAACCGTGCACCTATCTTGTGTCAAGATTAGCACTATCTCCAAACGGATTGAAATGAGCTTTCACTTGAGCCTCCCAACCTAGGAGTGCCATCGGGTGCATCCAAAACGATTTTTGAGCTTATGATACTTTGGCGCAAACCATGCACCTGTCTTGCACCGTCACTAACACTATCTCTAAATGGACCGAAATGAGATTCCAGATGACCCATGTCACCTAGGAGTTCTATCCGCTATGTCCAACATGGTTTCCAAGGCCATGGTATGTTTAGCCCAAACCGCGAACCTATCTTGCGTCAAGATTAGTACTATCTCTAAATAGGCTGAAATGAGCTTCCACTTGAGCCTCATCACCTAAGTGTACCATCGGGTGCTTTAAAAATGATTTCTAAGGCTATGTTATGTTTGGCGCAAACTATGCACATATCTCCAAACGGACTGAATTTTTCTTTCACATGAGCTTTGTCAACTAGGAGTACCATCGGATGCGTCAAAAACAATCTCTGAGCCTATGTTATGTTTGGCACAAACTTTGCACCTATCTCGCACTGACACTTCCACTGTCTTCAAATGGACTGAATGAGATTCCACATGACCCACGACACCTAGGAGTTGCATCCGGTGCGTCCAAAACAATTTCCGAGCCAATGGTACATTCGGCGCAATCTATGCACCAATCTTGCATCAAGATCAGCACTATCTCGAAACAGACTAAAATGAGCTTCCACTTGAGCCTCACAACCTAGGAGTGCCATCGGGTGCATCCAAAATGATTTCTGAACCTATGGTACGTTTGGCACAAAGCATTCACCAATCTTGCACTGACACTAACACTGTCTCCAAACGGATCGAAACGAGATTCCACATGATCCACGTCATCTAGGAGTTCCATCGGGTGCGTCAAAAATGATTTCTGAGCCTGTGGTACGTTTGGCACAAACCGTGCCCTATCTTGCATCAAGATTAGCACTATCTCAAAACAGACTGAATCAAGCTTCCACTTGAACCTCGTCACCTAGGAGTACCATTGGATGCGTCAAAAATGATTTCTAAGGCTATGTTATGTTTGGCACAAACTATGCACCTATCTCGCATCGAGACTTACACTGTCTTAAAACAGACCGAACGAGATTCCACATGACCCAGTCACCTAGGAGTTGTATTCGGTGCATCCAAAATGATTCCCGAGCCAATGGTATGTTCGGCGCAAACCATGCACCTGTCTTGCGTCAAGATCAGCACTATCTCGAAATGGACTGAAATGAGCTTCCACTTGAGCCTCACAACCTAGGAGTGCCATCGGGTGCGTCTAAAACGATTTTTGAGCTTATGGTACGTTTGGCGCAAAGCATTCACCTATCTCGTACTGCCACTAACAATGTCTCCAAAAGAACTGTATGAGATTCCACATGACCCATGTCACCTAAGAGTTGCATTAGGTGCATCCAAAACTATTTCTGAGCCAATGGTACGTTTGGCCCAAACCATGCACCAATCTTACATCAAGATCCACACTATCTCGAAACAGACTGAAATGAGCTTCCACTTGAGCCTCACAACCAGGAGTGTCATTGGGTGCGTCCAAAACGATTTTTGAGCCTATGGTACATTTGGCCCAAAGCATTCAACTATCTTGCACTGACACTAACACTGTCTCTAAATGCACCAAAACGAGATTCCACCTGACCCACATCACATAAGAGCTCCATTAGGTGCGTCCAAAATGGTTTTTGAGGCCATGACATGTTTGGCCCAAACCGTGCACCTATCTTGCGTCAGGATTAGCATTATCTCCAAACAGACTAAAACGAGCTTCCACTTAAGCCTCGCAAACTTGGAGTGCCTTCGGATGCGTCCAAAATGATTTCTTAGCTTATGGTACATTTGGCGCAAACCATTCACCTATCTCGCACCGACACTAACACTGTCTCCGAAAGGAGTGCCTTCGAATGCGTCCAAAATGATTTCTTAGCTCATGGTACATTTGGCGCAAACCATTCACCTATCTTGCACCAACACTAACACTGTCTCTAAATGGATCAAAACGAGATTCTAGATGACCCATGTAACCTAGGAGTTCCATCCGCTGCGTCCAAAATGGTTTCTAAGGCCATGGTATGTTTGGCCCAAACCGTGCACCTATCTTGCGTTAAGATTAGCACTATCTCCAAACAAACTGAAATGAGCTTCCACTTGAGCCTCACAACCTAGAAGTGTCATCGGGTGCATCCAAAACGATTTTTGAGCTTATGGTACGTTTGGCGCAAATCATTCACCTATCTCGCACCGACACTAACACTGTCTCCGAAAGGAGTGCCTTCGAATGCGTCCAAAATGATTTCTTAGCTCATGGTACATTTGGCGCAAACCATTCACCTATCTTGCACCAACACTAACACTGTCTCTAAATGGATCAAAACGAGATTCTAGATGACCCATGTAACCTAGGAGTTCCATCCGCTGCGTCCAAAATGGTTTCCAAGGCAATGATATGTTTGGCCCAAACCGTGCACCTATCTTGCATCAAGATTAGTACTATCTCCAAACAGACTGAAATGAGCTTCCACTTGAGCCTCACAACCTAGGAGTTCAATCGGGTGCGTCCAAAATGATTTCTAAGCTTACGGTATGTTTGGCACAAACCATTCACCTATCTTGCACCGACACTAACACTATCTCTAAATGGACCGAAACGAGATTCAAGATGACCCAAATCACCTAGGAGTTCCATCCACTATGTCCAAAATGGTTTCCAAGGCCATGGTACATTTGGCCGAAACCATGCACCTATCATGCGTCAAGATTAGCACTGTCTCCAAACGGACCGAAACGAGATTCCACATGACCCACGTCACTTAGGAGTTCCATCCGGTGCGTCCAAAATGGTTTCTGAGGCCATGGTATGTTTGGACCATATCATGCACCTATCTTGCTTCAAGATTAGCACTATCTCCAAGTGGACTGAAATGAGCTTCCACATGAGCCTCAAAACTAGGAGTGCCATCACGTGCGTCCAAAACGATTTCTATGCCAATGGTACTTTGGCGCACACCGTGCACCTATCTTGCACCGACACTAACACTGTCTCCAAATGGGCCGAAACGAGATTCCACATAATCCACGTCATCCATGAGTTCCATCGGGTGCATCAAAAATGATTTTTGAGCCTGTGGTATGTTCGGTGCAAATTGTGCCCTATCTGGTGTCAAGATTAGCACTATCTCCAAACAGACTGAATCGAGCTTCCACTTGAACCTCGTCACCTAGGAGTACCATCTGGTGCGTCCAAAATGATTTCTGAGGCTATGTTATGTGTGGCACAAACTGTGCACCCATCTCGCACTGAGACTTACACTGTCTTAAAATAGACCGAACGAGATTCCACATGACCCATGATGAATACTGGCCCAATCTTCCGAGAGGTAACCGGTAAGTTCGATTTGTGGAGATCTCGACGTTCGCGATCCGGCTTCAAATCAGACACGATTCGAACCCTGCAACCATTACACCATTGCTCCGTTGGTTATCAACCAAGCACAACTTGATTGACCTCGCCAAGAAGGCTTTTTCTGCAAGCGAATCGAAGAACACAAGCAAGAAGGTAAAAACACGCAATCTGAAATTGCAAATATGAATGTTGTGAATATCAATAGAGGGTTCAAGAACTCGGTTCCAAAGGACTAATCGACACAGTGGAGGAGATCAGGAACGGGGGCCTTGAATCACTGTAAAAGGATTTGTCACCACAGTTACAATGAACGATTCAGTTTCTTGATGGAAAACTAAACTCTAAACAAAACCCAATTGTCTAACAGCGGTGGCGGCTGTGTTTATAGTCTAAGACTCGACTAGGGTTGGGAACGGCCAGGGGTTGGGCGTCCACAACTTGGGCTTAAGGCCCGACACGATACACGGCCAAGTTGGCCCACATAGGTGACGCAGCACCTTGACATGGTCACACAGAATGATCCACGGACCTTCTGGAGCTGGGACCAGATTCAAAATGACGGCGTCGTCGTCCCCTTTCCAACGCATCCAAGAACGCCCCGTTTTGATGTCGTATGAGAGAGTTATGACCAAAACTGTGACGACGTGTCTGCTGAATCCGAGGGTGACGTGGTAGCTGAGTTGGAGATGAATTGCAACTTGAGAAAGACCATAACGTCGGTGTGTCCAGCGTGGCGATGTCCTCATCATCCTCCCCTTCTTGAATTGGAGTCGTCCTCAACTCCATCTTGGCGATGTCCTCATCATCCCCTCCTTCTAGAATTGGAGTCGTCCTCGACTTCATCCCATCATCAGCGAACTCCTGCAAAAGGTTAGTGACAGCAGGCAATGCACCAGACAGAATAGGTTGACAAAACATAGTATAACATGGCGCATCAGGATTATCACATAACTCAGCAGTAGCAGAAGTTGTAGCAAGAAAAGTACCTCCTTTTAACTTAATCCCATTATTTTTATCAATGTTAGTTGGAGGTTTTTTTTAATCTCATTAGCATGTTTAATAATATCCGTAGGAGACAAAGGTAGCAATGTAATTTTCTTGTCCTTATGTATGATAGTGTATGTATTAGTTCTACCATGGTGTAAAGCATCATTATCGAATTCCCATGGGCGACCTAATAAAATGGAACAAGCTTGCATAGGAACAACATCAAAACTAATGCGTGCTGATTTAGTTACCTTAGTCTTACCACTATTATTGAACCATTGAAGTTTATATGGATACAAATGTTGTCGTGTGGGCAAACCAAGCTTGGTAACCAAATCTGAACTCACCAAGTTATTACAACTCCCGCTATCAATGATAGTGAGAACATGACAACCCTGCACAATGAAATACATGTGGAACAAATTGTGGCATTGGATCGTCATCTCTTCTTCATGTCCCACACGTGTACTCAACACACGCTGCACAAGAAGGCTAGGGTAGTCTACGGCAGCAGCCACGGAGTCAATGATGATGGCCTCCTTGTCTTGATCGCCCTCGGTGGAATCTGCATCAATGTTAGCAACAAGGGCTAAATCATCTTCAACATCACTAGCACTTACATATCCATCCTCGGTAGCAATGAAAGCACGACGACTGGGGCAATCCTTCATGACATATCCCATGCCTTTGCATCGATGGCAAATGATTTTAGAGCTAGACGAGGAGGAGCGAGGGGAAACACCTGGAGTGGCACTTTTGTTCTGCACATTAGACAATTTACTTACCCTGGAAGGTGTAGACGGCTGTGATGCAACAGGAATCGTGGGCGTCTCCGGCTCTGAACGGTGCTGAAAAGTCCTCCCATTGTTAAACCTGAAAGACTGGTGTTGTTTGCGTCCCTATACTTCACGTTCTGCCTTAATAGCAAGATGATACAATTGGGAAAAATTACGCCATTCTTTGTAATCTAGGATGTTCTGTATATCATGGTTTAAACCACCAAAAAATCTAGCACTAGAATCATTATCATCTTCATTTATACCACAACGGGCTAAACCAATAAGTAAATCTTGATAGTATGCTTCGACTCCTTTATCACCTTGTTTTAAAGTTTGTAGTTTCAAACGTAAATCACGTTGGTAATAAGGAGGAACAAAACGAGATTTCATACGTTGCTTTAAAGCATTCCAAGTTTGAGGCACAGTAGTAGCATTATTAGCATTGCATAGATCACTCCACCAGAATAAAGCAAAATTAGTAAACTCACTAGTAGCAAGTCTAACTCTATGCTCAGCAGGAACATTATGAGAATCAAATTTTTGTTGGACAGCAAGCTCCCAATCTAAATAAGCCTCTGGATCAACATTACCAGCAAAAGGAGGAAGACTAAATTTAATTTTAGCAAAAGGATCATTATTACCTTGAATATTACCTCCCATACCGCGACGGTTGAAGTTGAGGCGGCGACGGGCATAACCGTCAGCATCCGCATATTCATCACCAAAATCATCAGCATCTACATCATCAGCACGATGAGGTGGAGGGCGGTGCTCGAGTTGTTCAATGCGGGTGACCAGATTGTTCACATTGTGCGTCAGCTCGGTCATAAGATTGCGTTGTTCAGTCATGAACGTTGTAAGCTCGCCCTTGGACACGCACTCATTGAAGTCCGTCGGAGATCCTGACATGGTTAGAAGATAGAAAAAGACAACACCAAAGTATTATCTCTATCAACTAAAAGGAAACAAGTGGTGGTTGTAGTGAGTGGAATGCAAAATCACAAGCGGCTTACCACCGTCTTGCCTGTATTCTTACCAATGCCAAACAGGAGCCAAACCAAAGTGGCAAAGTAATCTGTTGTTGAGCGTGGGTACAGTTGCAAGATGAACCTGTGCTGACAGAAGAATATGTGGAGCTATGGGTAGGCACACAATATGACAGCAAGGATTAGCAATTAACGAATGCAGATTAATGATTGTTCAATCCGGATCCAAAGTACAAATCACAGCTGCTGGCTAAGACGTATCGAGACGTAGCGCAACAAGGTGAAAGCAAAGGACGATGGAAAGAACTCACAGAATAAGCAAGTAACCTGAATTTTTCCTTTTTCTGATTTTTTCCCGGAATTTCCCAAAAGGCACTAGTAGGAATCAAACTTTTTTATTTTTTTTGCTATTTTTTTTATATTTTTCTCTGAACAAGGATCACAAAAGATGCAACCACAAAAATTGGCACCTACAACTAAGGTGGGATGTGGTCTACAGAAATACAGGAAGTTCTCTGAAAAGCGTGCAAAAACGTTGACAATTTTTTTTCTTTATTTTCCTGAATTTTTTTGGCAATTTTGATGAAACCAAACAGGGCAAAGCCCAGTTTGGGTTGGCCTCAAATGGTGTCAAGAAGCTGCTCAAAAAATTTCAGATTTTTCTGATAAACAAGCGAAAAGTTATGCCTGTTTTACCGAAGGTATCTCAAGTTATGTTTTCCGGAAGGCACAATATGGCAGTTAGGGCAAAACGTCCCTAAACTCCAACACCGATCATAAGATGGTTCTTGTGACTAACAGCAATAGATATTCACACCGATCACAAGATGGTTCCTGTAACTAACAGCAGTAGGTATTCGCCTGATGATGTAAGGAGGGCTGCGATGCAGGCAAAATAAGAGCGGCTGGCAACCTATCTAGGGTTTGTGCGGTGGCGAGAAGTTACACAAGGCGACTAGCGGGGCAAGTCGAGTAATGTGGTGGCTTCGACTTGTTGTTTGGAAACAGTGGATGGGATAGCGGCGGAAAACAAAAATCACAGCAACGGGCGATTGAACTACGACTACGAACACAATCCTAAACCAGCAACAAGACTCGACCACGGACACAAACTCAACAACGCGAATCTGAAACGAAATTGCAAAGGCACAAAGGTGATAGGACAGCGGAAATTGAAATAGTATTAGGCTTTTTGTGGACTCTAGGTAATGAACAAATATGAATCTAAGGCAAACAAGAGTATACCTCACGGTAAACCTGAAATATCCGATACCAATTGATCAATACTGGCCCGATCTTCCGAGAGGTAACCGGTAAGTTCGATTTGTGGAGATCTCGACGTTGGCGATCTGGCTTCAAATCAGACATGATTCGAACCCTACAACCGTTACACCACTGCTCTGTTGGTTATCAACCAAGCACAACTTGATTGACCTCGCCAAGAAGGCTTTTCCTGCAAGCGAATCGAAGAACACAAGCAAGAAGGTAAAAACACGCAATCTGAAATTGCAAATATGAATGTTGCGAATATCAATAGAGGGTTCAAGAACTCGGTTCCAAAGGACTAATCGACACAGTGGAGGAGATCAAGAACGGGGGCCCTAGATTACTGTAAAAGGATTTGTCACCACAGTTACAATGAACGATTCAGTTTCTCGATAGAAAACTAAACTCTAAACAAAACCCAATTGTCTAACAGCGGCGGCAGCTGTGTTTATAGTCTAAGACTCGACTAGGGTTGGGAACGGCCAGGGGTTGGGCGTCCACAACTTGGGCTTAAGGCCCGACACGATACATGGCCAAGTTGGCCCACATAGGTGATGCAGTACCTTGACGTGGTCACACAGAATGATCCACGGACTTTCTGGAGCTGGGACCAGATCCAAAACGACGGCGTCGTCGTCCCCTTTCCAACACATCCAAGAACGCCTCGTTTTGATGTCGTATGAGAGAGTTATGACCAAAACCGTGACGACGTGTCTGCTGAATCCGAGGGTGACGTGGTAGCTGAGTTGGGGACGAATTGCAACTTGGGAAAGACCATAACGTCGGTGTGTCCAGCGTGGCGATGTCCTCATCAACCCAGTCATCTAGGAGTTGCATTCGGTGCGTTCAAAATGATTTCCGAGCCAATGGTATGTTCGACGCAAACCGTGCACCTATCTCGCGTCAAGATCAGCACTATCTCGAAACGGACTAAAATGAGCTTCCACTTGAGCCCCACAACCTAGGAGTGCCATCGCGTGCGTCCAAAACGATTTTTGAGCTTATGGTACATTTGGTGCAAAGCATTCACCTATCTCGCACTGACACTAACACTGTCTCCAAAAGGACTGAATGAGATTCCACATGACCTATGTGACCTTAGAGTTGCATCAGGTGCGTCTAAAACGATTTCCTTGCTAATGGTTCCACTTGAGCCTCGAACCTAGGAGTGCCATCAGGTTCATCCAAAATGATTTATATGCTTATGGTACAATTGGCACAAACCGTGCACCTATTTTGCACCAAAACAAGATTTCACATGATCCACGTCATCTAGGAGTTCCATCGGCTGCGTCCATAATGATTTATGAGCTTGTGGTACGTTCAGTGCAAACCGTGCACCTATCTTGTATCATGATTAGCACTATCTCACACGGATTGAATCGAGCATCCACTTGAGCCTCATAACCTAGAAGTACCATTGAGTGCGTCCAAAACGATTTCTGAGGCTTTGTTATGTTTAGCACAAATAGTGCACCTATCTTGTACCGACACTTACACTGTCTTGAAACGGACCAAAACAAGATTCCACATGACCCACGTCACCTTAGAGTTGCATCCAGTGCATCCAAAACAATTTCTGAGCCAATGGTACTTTTGGCACAAATCGTGCACCTATCTTGCGTCAAGATCAGCACCATCCCGAAATAGACTGAAATGAGCTTCCACTTGAGCCTCAAACCTAGGGGTGCCATCAGGTTCGTCCAAAATGATTTCTGTGCCTATGGTACGATTGGCGCAAACTGTGCACCCATCTTGCACTGAAACGAGATTCCACATGATCCACGTCATCTAGGAGATCCATCGGGTGCGTCCAAAATGATTTATGAGCCTGTGGTACTTTCGACGCAAACTGTGCACCTATCTTGCATCAAGATTAGCACTATCTCTACATGGACAGAATCGAGCATCCTCTTGAGCCTCATAACCTAGGAGTACCATCAGGTGCACGCAAAACGATTTATGAGGCTATGTTATGTTTCACAAAAACTGTGCACCTGTCTTGCATCGACACTTACACTATCTTGAAACGGTGCCAAGGAGTTGCATCTGGTGCGCTCGAAATGGTTTTTGAGGCCATAGTATGTTTTGCCTGAATCGTGCACTGATCTTGCGTCAAGATTAGCACTATCCCCAAACAGACTGAAATGAGCTTTCACTTGAACCTCGCAACCTAGGATTGCCATTGGGTGCATCTAAAATGATTTCTAAGCTTATGTTATGTTTGGCACAAACCATTCACCTATCTTGCACCAACACTAACACTGTCTCTAAACGGACCGATACGAGATTCCAGATGACCCATATCACCTAAGAGTCCCATCCACTATGTCCAAATGGTTTCTAAGGCCATGGTATGTTTTGCCCAAACCTGGCACCTATCTTGCATTTGGCACTGTCTCCAAACGGACCGAAATGAGCTTCCACCTAGGCCTCGCAATCTAGGAGTGCCATCAGGTGCATCCAAAATGATTTATGTGCCTATGTTAGATTTAGCGCAAGCCATGCAACTATCTTGCACGACACTAACTCTGTCTTCAAATGGACCAAAACAATATTCCACATGACCCATGTCACCTAGGAGTTCCATTGGTTGCATCCAAAAACAATGTCTGAGCCTATGGTACATTTGGCCCAAACCGTGCACCTATGTTGCGTCAATATTAGCACTATCTCCAAACGGACTGAATCGAGCTTCCACTTGAGTCTCGTCACCTAGGAGTACCATCGGGTGCGTCCAAAATGATTTCTAAGGCTATTTATGTTTGGCACAAATTATGCACCTGTCGGTGTTCGGACCAAGGGGGTCCTAAACCAACGAGTAAATGCTGCGTGACTCTTTCCTGGATGGTGATGCAAGGAGAACACACGGGGGTTTATCCTGGTTCGGGCAAAAGAAGGCCCTACGTCCAGCGGGGAAGAGAGGTTTGTATTTCCTTGCACCGGGGTGCTCGTGTAGGGGTTACAAGCAGGCGAGAGAGGGTGTCGAGCCCCAAGTCTCAAAGAGAAAAAGGAGAAAGATGGTTGCTTCGCGTTTTTTCCGTGATGCTTCGTGTTTTTTCTTCCCCCTCCCCTTTGGTTCGCCCTGGCCTGCCTTTTTATAGGGCGAGAGGTGGCCAAGTCGAGGGGAGGCTTGAGGCGATGTTTCGTCGATTCCTGTTGAGTTGACTGTAGTGACGTGGCTTCGGGATGGCCGGCCATCCCTGGGTATCCTGACGCGGTACGGGACAAGAGGGTGAAATGACCCAGAGTGCCAGGCCATACCGTCCTTCGAGCTAAGTCGAGCGTTGGGGCCGGGTCGAGGCTGGGTCGAGGTCGGATGGATAAGGCCGAATCCCCGGTATCGCGGGGGACGGACCTTGTCTTATCCTCCCTCGAGGGTGACTGATGGTGAATAGTGCGCGGTATGGTGGATACAGTGACGGCTTTCACCTCCCATCACGGGATGGGCGGTAAAACAGTGAGACTTGACGTGGGTATTGTTCCCGCGTTGACCCATGCCGTAGCCATGTCGGTCGGTGGTAGTAGGTAACCGCATTGAATGCTATGGCTTTTGTCCCGGGTAGGTAAAGAAAGGGCGTCGAGGGGCCGGAGCGCGGTCGAGGCGCCCCGTCGAGCGGGCCTCGTACGAGTCGGAGCCGGGACGCGGTCGAGGCGCCCCGTCGAGCGGGCCTCGTACGAGTCGGAGCCGGGGCGCGGTCGAGGCACCCCGTCGAGCGGGCCTCGTACGAGTCGGAGCCGGGACGCGGTCGAGGCGCCCCGTCGAGCGGGCTATCTTTTCTACTGGTTTCGGTTTTTGTTAGTGTTTTGGCGATAGCTGTGGTACCCCCGTACTGTTGGTACCGACAGCACCTATCTTGCACCGACACTTATACCATTTCAAAACGGACCAAACAAGATTCCACATGACCCATGTCACCTAGGAGTTGCACCCGGTGCGTCCAAAACGATTTCTGAGCCAATGGTACTTTTGGCGCAAACCGTGCACCTATCTTGCGTCAAGATCAGCTCTATCTCGTAACAGACTGAAATCTGCTTCCACTTGAGCCTCACAACCTAGGAGTGCCATCGGGTGCATACAAAACGATTTCTAAGCTTATGATTTGTTTGGCGCAAAGCATTCACCTATCTTACACTGACACAAACACTGTCTCCAAACGGTCCTAAACGAGATTTCACATGACCCACGTCCCTAGGACTACTAGCCGGTGCGTCCAAAACAGTTTCTGAGGCGATGGTACTTTTGGCCCCAACCGTGCATCTATCTTGCGTCAAAATTTGCACTATCTCCAAACAGACTGAAATGAGCTTCCACTTGAACCTCAGAACCTAGGAGTGCTATTAGGTGCATCCAAAATGACTTCTGAGCCTATGGTTCGTATGGTGCAAACGATTTCTGAGCTTATGGTTCGTTTGTCACAAACCATTCACCTATCTTGCAGCAACACTAAAACTGTCTCTAAACAGACAGAAACGAGATTCCAGATGACCCACGTCACCTAGGAGTTCTATCCGCTGCGTCCAAAATTATTTCCGAGGCCATGGTACGTTTGGCCCAAACCATGCAGCTATCATCCATCATGATTAGCACAATCACCAAACAGACAGAAATGAGCTTCCACTTGAGCCTCAAACCTAGGAGTGCAATCAGGTTCATCCAAAATGATTTATGTGCTTATGGTACAATTGGCACAAACCATGTACCTATCTTGCACCGAAATGAGATTTCAGATGATCCGCGTCATCTAGGAGTTCCATCGGCTGCGTCCAAAATGATTTCTGAGCCTGTGGTACGTTCAATGCAAACCGTGCACCTATCTTGCATCATGATTAGCACTATCTCACACGGATTGAATCGAGCATCAAATTGAGCCTCATAACCTAGGAGTGCCATCGAGTGCATCCAAAACGATTTCTGAGGCTTTGTTATGTTTAGCACAAACGGTGCACCTATCTTGCACCGACACTTACACTATCTCAAAACGGACCAAAACAAGATTCCACATGACCCACGTCACCTTGGAATTGCATCCGGTGCATCCAAAACAATTTCTGAGCCAATGGTAATTTCGGCACAAACCGTGCACCTATCCTGCGTCAAGATCAGCACCATCCCGAAACAGACTAAAATGAGCTTCCACTTGAGCCTCAAACCTAGGAGTGTCATTAGGTTCGTCCAAAATGATTTCTATGCCTATGGTACGATTGGTGCAAACGGTGCACCCATCTTGCACTGAAATGAGATTCCACATGATCCACGTAATTTAGGAGTTCCATCGGGTGCGTCCAAAATAATTTATGAGCCTATGGTATTTTCGACGCAAATAGTGCACCTATCTTGCATTAAGATTAGCAAACTGTGCACCTATCTTCCATCGACACTTACACTATCTTGAAATGGTGCCAAGGAGTTGCATCACGTGCGCCTGAAATGGTTTTCGAGGCCATGATATGTTTGGCCTGAACCATGCACTGATCTTGCGTCAAGATTAGCACTATCCCCAAACGGACTGAAATGAGCTTTCACTTGAGCCTCACAACCTAGGATTGCCATTGGGTGCGTCTAAAATGATTTCTAAGCTTATGGTACGTTTGGCACAAACCATTCACCTATCTTGCACCAACACTAACACTGTATCTAATCAGACCGATACGAGATTCCAGATGACCCACATCACCGAAGAGTCCCATCCACTACGTCCAAAATGGTTTCCAAGGCCATGGTTTCCACTACATCCCATCCACTGCTAGCCGGTGCGTCCAAAACGGTTTCTGAGGCGATGGTACTTTTGGCCCCAACCGTGCACGTATCTTGCATCAAGATTTGCACTATCTCCAAACAGACTGAAATAAGCTTCCACTTGAACCTCAGAACCTAGGAGTGCTATTAGGTGCATCCAAAATGACTTCTAAGCTTATGGTTTGTTTGTCTCAAATGATTTCTGAGCTTATGGTTTGTCTGGCAAAAACCATTCGCCGATCTTGCACCAACAGTAACACTGTCTCTAAACGGAAGGAAACGAGATTCCAGATGACCCACAACACCTAGGAGTTCCATCCGCTGTGTCCAAAATTGTTTCCAAGGCCATGGTACGTTTGGCCCAAACCATGCAGCTATCATCCATCAAGATTAGCACAATCTCCAAACGGACAGAAATGAGATTCCACTTGAGCCTCGAACCTAGGAGTGCCATCAGGTTCGTCCAAAATGATTTCTATGCTTATGGTACAATTGACATAAACTATGCACCTATCTCGCACCGAAACGTGATTTCACATGATCCACATCATCTAGGAGTTCCATCGGCTGCGTTCAAAATGATTTCTGAGCCTGTGGTATGTTCGGCGCAAACCGTGCACCTATCTTGCTTCATGATTAGTACTATCTCACATGGATTGAATCGAGCATCCACTTGAGCCTCGTAACCTAGGAGTACCATCGAGTGCGTCCAAAATGATTTCTGAGGCTTTGTTATGTTTGGCACAAACGGTGCACCTATCTTGCACCGACACTTACACTGTCTCAAAACGGACCAAACAAGATTCCACATGACCCATGTCGCCTAGGAGTTGCATCCGGTGCGTCCAAAACACATTTCGAGCCAATGGTATGTTCAGTGAAAATCGTGCACCTATCTTGCGTCAAGATCCGTACTATCTCGAAACGGACTGAAATGACCTTCCACTTGAGCCTCACAACCTAGGAGTGCCAATGGGTGCGTCCAAATGATTTCTGAGCTTATGGTACGTTTAGCGCAAAGCATTCACCATCTGCACTAACACTAACACTGTCTCTTAATGGACTGATATGAGATTCTAGATGACCCAAGTCACCTAAGAGTTCCATCCACTACGTCCAAAATGGTTTCCAAGGCCATGGTACGTTTGGATCAAACTGTGCACCGCGTCAAGATTAGCACTATCTCCAAATGGACTGAAATGAGCTTCCACCTGGGCCTCGCTACCTAGGGGTGCCATCAGGTATGTTTAGCACAAACCATTCACCAATCTTGCACCGACAATAACACGACATAAACGAACCGATACGAGATTCTAGATGACCCACGTCCCCTAAGAGTTCCATCCACTACGTCCAAAATGGTTTTCAAGGCCATGGTATGCTTGGCACAAACCGTGCACCTATCTTGCGTCAAGATTAGCACTGTCTCCAAACGGACTGAAATCAGATTCCACCTGGGCCTTGCATGCGTCCAAATTGATTTATGTGCCTATGTTACGTTTAGCGCAAGCCATGCACCTATCTTGCATTGAAACTAACTATGTCTCCAAATGGACCAAAACAAGATTCCACATGACCCACAACACCTTGGAGTTGCATCTGGTGCGTCCGAAACAATTTCCGAGCCAATGGTACTTTTGGCGCAAACCGTGCACCTATCTTGCGTCAAAATCAGCACCATCCCGAAATAGACTAAAATGAGCTCCCACTTGAGCCTTGAACCTAGGAGTGCCATAAGGTGCGTCCAAAATGATTTCTACGCCTATGGTATATTGGGCGCAAACTATGCACTGATACTAGCACTCTCTGCAAATGGACCGAAATGGGATTCCACATGATCCACGTCATCTAGGAGTTCCATCGGGTGCGTCCAAAATGATTTCTGAGCCTGTGGTACATTTGGCGCAAACCATTCACCTATCTTGCATTAAGATTAGCACTATCTCCAAATGGACTAAATTGAGCTTCCATTTGAGCCTCGTCACCTAGGAGTGCCATCGGGCGTGTCCAAAATGATTTCTGAGGCTATGTTATCATTGGCACAAACTGTGCACCTATCTTGCACCAACACTTACACTGTCTCAAAACAGACCTTACAAGATTCCACATGGCCCACATCACCTAGGACTTGCATCAGGTGTGTCCAAAATAATTTTTGAGCCAATAGTACATTCGGCGCAAACCATGCACCTATCTTGCATCAAGATCAGCACTATCCCAAAACGGACTGAAATGAGCTTCCACATGAGCCTCACAACCTAGTAGTGCCATCGGGTGCATTCAAAATGATTTCTGAGCTTATGGTTCATTTGGCGCAAACGATTTCTGAGCTTATGGTTCGTCTGGCAAAAACCATTCACCGATCTTGCACCGATAGTAACACTGTCTCTAACGGAAGGAAATGAGATTCTAGATGACCCACAACACCTAGGAGTTCCATCCGCTGCGTCCAAAATTGTTTCCAAGGCCATGGTACGATTGGCCCAAACCATGCAGCTATCATCCATCAAGATTTGCACAATCTCCAAACGGACAGAAATGAGATTCCACTTGAGGCTTGAACCTAGGAGTGCCATCAGGTTTGTCCAAAATGATTTCTATGCTTATGGTACAATTGGCACAAACTATGCACCTATCTCGCACCAAAACGAGATTTCACATGATCCATGTCATCTAGGAGTTCCATCGACTGCGTTCAAAATGATTTCTAGCCTGTGGTACGTTCGGCGCAAATCGTGCACCTATCTTGCATCATGATTAGCACTATCTCACATGAATTGAATCGAGCATCCACTTGAGCCTCGTAACCTAGGAGTACCATCGAGTGCGTCCAAAACGATTCTGAGGCTTTGTTATGTTTGGCACAAACTGTGCACCTATCTTGCACCGACACTTACACTGTCTCGAAACGGACCAAAGAAGATTCCACATGACCCATGTTGCCTAGGAGTTGCATCCGGTGCGTTTGAAACACATTTTGAGCCAATGGTATGTTCGGTGAAAATCGTGCACCTATCTTGCGTCAAGATTCGTACTATCTCGAAACGGACTGAAATGACCTTCCACTTGAGCCTCACAACCTAGGAGTGCCAATGGGTGTGTCCAAATGATTTCTGAGCTTATGGTACGTTTAGCGCAAAGCATTCACCATCTGCACTAACACTAACACTGTCTCTTAATGGACTGATATGAGATTCCAGATGACCCACGTCACCTAAGAGTTCCATCCACTACGTCCAAAATGGTTTCCAAGGCCATGGTACGTTTGGATTAAACTGTGCACCTATCTTGCGTCAAGATTAGCACTATCTCCAAATGGACTGAAATGAGCTTCCACCTGGGCCTCGCAACCTAGGGGTGCCATCAGGTATGTTTGGCACAAACCATTCGCCTATCTTGCACAGACACTAACATGACATAAACGGATCGATACGAGATTCTAGATGACCCACATCCCTTAAGAGTTCCATCCACTACGTCCAAAATGGTTTCCAAGGCTATGGTACGTTTGGCCCAAACCGTGCACCTATCTTGCGTCAAGATTAGCACTGTCTCCAAACGGACTGAAATCAGATTCCACCTGGGCCTTGCATGCGTCCAAATTGATTTATGTGCCTATGTTACGTTTAGCACAAGCCATGCACCTATCTTGCATTGAAACTAACTATGTCTCCAAATGGAACAAAACAAGATTCCACATGACCCACATCACCTTAGAGTTGCATCCGATGCGTCCGAAACAATTTCCGAGCCAATGGTACTTTCGGCGCAAACCGTGCACCTATCTTGCGTCAAAATCAGCACCATCCTGAAATAGACTAAAATGAGCTTCCACTTGAGCCTTGAACCTAGGAGTGCCATAAGGTGCGTCCAAAATGATTTCTGTGCCTATGGTATATTGGGCGCAAACTGTGCACCGACACTAGCACTGTCTCCAAATGGACCGAAATGGGATTCCACATGATCCACGTCATCTAGGAGTTCCATCGGGTGCGTCCAAAATGATTTCTGAGCCTGTAGTACATTTGGCGCAAACCATTCACCTATCTTGCATTAAGATTAGCACTATCTCCAAACGGACTAAATCGAGCTTCCATTTGAGCCTCGTCACCTAGGAGTGCCATCGGGCGTGTCCAAAATGATTTCTGAGGCTATGTTATCATTGGCATAAACTGTGCACCTATCTTGCACCAACACTTACACTGTCTCAAAACAGACCTAACAAGATTCCACATGGCCCACGTCTCCTAGGACTTGCATCAGGTGCGTCCAAAATAATTTTTGAGCCAATAGGACATTCGGTGCAAACTATACACCTATCTTGCGTCAAGATTAGCACTATCCCAAAACGGACTGAAATGAGCTTCTACATGAGCCTCACAACCTTGTAGTGCCATCGGGTGCGTCCAAAATGATTTCTGAGCTTATGGTTCGTTTGGCGCAAACGATTTCTGAGCTTATGGTTCGTTTGGCAAAAACCATTCACCGATCTTGCACCGACAGTAACACTGTCTCTAAACAGAAGGAAACGAGATTCCAGATGACCCACAACACCTAGGAGTTCCATCCGTTGCGTCCAAAATTGTTTCCAAGGCCATGGTACGTTTGGCCCAAACCATGCAACTATCATCCGTCAAGATTAGCACAATCTCCAAACGGACAGAAATGTGATTCCACTTGCGCCTCAAACCTAGGAGTGCCATCAGGTTCGTCCAAAATGATTTCTGTGCTTATGGTACAATTGGCACAAACTATGCACCTATCTCGCACCAAAACGAGATTTCACATGATCCACGTCATCTAGGAGTTCCATCGGCTGCGTTCAAAATGATTTCTGAGCCTGTGGTATGTTTGGCGCAAACCGTGCACCTATCTTGCATCATGATTAGCACTATCTCACACGGATTGAATGGAGCATCCACTTGAGCCTCGTAACCTAGGAGTTCCATCGAGTGCGTCCAAAACGATTTCTGAGGCTTTGTTATGTTTGGCACAAATGGTGCACCTATCTTGCACCAACACTTACACTGTCTCGAAACGGACCAAACAAGATTCCACATGACCCATGTCGCCTAGGAGTTGCATCCAGTGTGTCCGAAACACATTTCGAGCCAATGGTATGTTCAGTGAAAATCGTGCACCTATCTTGCGTGAAGATCCGCACTAACTCGAAACGGACTGAAATGACCTTCCACTTGAGCCTCACAACCTAGGAGTGCCAATGGGTGCGTCCAAAATGATTTCTGAGCTTATGGTAAGTTTAGCGCAAAGCATTCACCATTTGCACTAACACTAACACTATCTCTAAATGGACCGATATGAGATTCCAGATGATCCACATCACCTAAGAGTTCCATCCACTACGTCCAAAATGGTTTCCAAGGCCATGGTACGTTTGGCTCAAACTGTGCACCTATCTTGCGTCAAGATTAGCACTATCTCTAAATGGACTGAAATGAGCTTCCACCTGGGCCTCGCAACCTAGGGGTGCCATCGGGTATGTTTGGCACAAACCATTCGCCTATCTTGCACCGACACTAACACTATCTCTAAACGGATCGATACGAGATTCTAGATGACCCACGTCCCCTAAGAGTTCCATCCACTATGTCCAAAATGGTTTCCAAGGCCATGGTATGTTTGGCCCAAACCGTGCACCTATCTTGCGTCAAGATTAGCACTGTCTCCAAACGGACTAAAATCATATTCCACCTGGGCCTTGCATGCGTCCAAAATGATTTATGTGCCTATGTTACATTTAGCGCAAGCCATGCACCTATCTTGTATTGAAACTAACTCTATCTCCAAATGGACCAAAACAAGATTCCACATGACCCACATCACCTTGGAGTTGCATCCGAAACAATTTCTGAGCCAATGGTACTTTCAGCGCAAACCGTTGAAAGTCCCTAGTTTGGTTTTGGCTAATTGATGAAACCTAGGACTAACCTTTGTATCTAAGTGGATGATTTAGATAAAAGGTGGTCATTGAATATGAGACACGACATTAACTCATGTGACCAAGATGATAAAGACCGAAGTGATGCTTGGCTCGATGGACCGGTTGTGAGGGTGAAGGGCAAGTCGAGGCTTCGAAGTGAGGGACCATGCGATGGTGAAGCTTGAGCAAGACTTGGCGCCGACGGACCGATGCAACAGTGAAGAGCAAGTAAAGTTAAGGTCGATGGATCGAGACGGTCATGTGATGATATGAAGTGGATCATATCATTTGGAGAAACAAAATGGGCTCAAGGCAAAGGTATAACCATAGGGCCATTTTGTTTTGCACTCAAGACACCATAGAGGGTGTGAGTGGTTTAGGATCGATAGCCGAACTATTAAGAGGGGAAGTCTTATCGGTTATTCGATGCATGGGTGCCACTAGGTCAAATCATGAAGTGCATTGCATGTAGGGCCTAGTGAGCTAACTGGAAAACCTTCGGAAATGATTGTGAAAATGCTAACACACGTACACAAGGTGGTGATCACTTGTTGGTGTTGGCACATTTTTGAAGGAGTTGAAGTTTGGGTGGTAGAGAGGGTTTGAGACTCTCCCTTCCGCCGAGCTTGCGAGCGCGGGATTCAGGCGATTTCAGGGAGTTGAAATGCCTATTTTCCACTATGTCGGAAGTCGGAAAAGAAACGGAGGCGAACGGAGTCACAGAGGTGACCGGACGCTGTACCGGACGCGGTCATGGAATGACCGGACGCGTCCGGTCAGTTGTCAGGCGCGCGGGCTAGGGTTTGCAACCGGCTCGTCCGGTCACTCGCGGGACCGACGCGTCCGGTCATACGCCCAGAGAAGAACTGCGGTTCGCAAGGAGGATCAGACGCGGGGCGCGTCTGGTCACACACGATCGGACGTGTCCGATCGTTGAAGGAGCTTACTGGACTCAAACCGAACGCGGGCACTGTGGCGTCCGGTCGTTGCGAGGGGCGCGTCCGGTCGTTTGACAGGCGCGTCCGGTCATTGCGAGGGGCGCGTCCGGTCGTTTGACAGGCGCGTCCAGTCGTTGCGAGGAGCGCGTCCGGTCGTTGGTTTGACCATTGAGGGTCAAGTGACCGTTGGAGGATCGGACGCGGTGAGCGCGTCCGGTCATATTGAGAGGCGCGTCCGGTCATAGGGTTTGACCGTTGGCGCAGTGACCGTTGGAGCATCGGACGCGGTGAGCGCGTCCGGTCAGTTATGACTGGAGCGTCCGGTCATCCCGAGCAGACCCAGTGAAGGGGTATAACGGCTCTATTTGGAGGAGATGCTTATAAATACTCGTTGGCCGGCCCTTGGGGAGGTAACTAGTGATTTCTAACATCCTTGTACATCCTTTGAGCTAGAGAATCTCATCCCACTCATCTCTCTTGAGTGATTGCATATCATAAGTGAGATCGAGTAATCCCAAAGTGCATTGCATAGCTTGAGGGCATCTAGTGGCACTTGTGGGTGGTATAGCCGGTGGATTTCTTGTTACTCTTGGAGAGTACCGCTCCTAGCCGGCTTGGAGATTGTTGGAGGCGTTGGCAAGAAAAGGTGATTGTTCTTGGCCACCTCCGGTTGTTTGTAAGAGGTTCTTGTGCTTTCCTCGGCGGGACGCCAAAAGCAACTCTATTGGATTGCGCATGTCGTTGAGTTACCTCACTTGAGAGTGGTGTCTTGCGGTGCCTTGCGGGGCATGCCTTGAGGGGTAAGTGACTTGAGGGTCACACCGAGGAACCATCTAAGTGTTGGTCAACACAACCGGTGACGTAGCTTGTCGGTGCACAAGTGAACACCGGGTGAACAAAAATATTGTGTCTCTTGTCTCCCGGTGATTGGTCTCCATATTGTGTTGTTGTCAATATTGATTGATTGTATATCATCTTGGTGATTGGCAACATCTTTACTCCACCATTAGTATAAGATACACAATCCTATCTCTTGCATTTATTCTTACTAGATTATCTTGTGTAGCTCTAGTAGTAGCCTTTACTAGTAGTTGTTAGTTTGCTCACTAGTGTTTAAATAGTGACATAACTCTTGTGTGAACTAGAGACCATAATCTACTAGACTTGTGGATAGGAGGCTTGCATCACAACCATAGGCTAAGCAAAACTCGCTTTACGCCGTTTGTTATTCTAACAAGTTTGCTTAGTGGTGCTTGTGTAGAATTTTTAATAGGCTATTCACCCCCCCTCTAGCCATCTAGGACCTTACAAGTGGTATCGAAGCCGAGGTCACCGTTTTAATCAAGGCTTAACATCCTTCGGTGTGAAAAATGGCTCAAATTGTGTTCAATCATGTTGGGGGAAGCCACCGTTCTTTGATGGTGTTAGTTCTTTTGCTCATTGGAAGAGAAAGATGACAATGTACCTTGGTTCTATTCATGAGAGAGTTTTGCAAGTCACCAAGAATGACTTTGCTATTATTGATCCCGATCATCTCACCGATGAAGATAGAGCAAATAGAACATGCAATAGAATGGCTCTCAATACACTTTACCATGGTATTGACACAAAAGTATTTGAGGGTATCAAGGACTTGGAATTAGCATATGAAGTATGGACAAGGTTGGGTGAAACATATGAGGGCACTAAGGTTGTGAAGAGTGCCAAGCTATATGGGCTCAAGAGTGAGTTTGAAAACTTCAAGAAAAAGGATGATGAAACAATCATTGAAATGTTTCATAGATTGCAAGTGATAGTCAATGATCTCAAGAGCTTAGGGCACAAGACTCAAGATCAAGATTTTTTGTCACAAGTTCTTATTGAGCTTACCTAGAAGATTCAAGATGTTGATCATGATGCTACAAAGAGATGGGCTTGAAACAATGAAGCCTAATGGTTTGCTTGGTGAAGTATTGACCTATGACAAATATGATCAAGATGTTGATGACAAGGAGAAGGTGGAAGATGAGAAGAAGAAGAAGACCGTGGCATTCAAGGCCACCTCCTCCAAAGGCAAAGCTATCATCATAGAAGAAGAGGAAGAAGAAGACAATGATGAAGATGAAGATTATGAAATTGATGATGAGGCATTTGCTTTTGTAGTCAAGAAAATGGGTCACATGTTCATTAAGAGAAGAGGCTTCAAAAAGAGAAATGACAATTTCAAGAGCAATGAGCAACAAAGGAAGTGCTTCAATTGTGATAGCACCGATCATCTTCTAGCCGAATGTCCCTATGACAAGAAGAAGAACAACAAGAGGGGCAAGTTTGAGAAGAAAAAGAAAGAAGCCAAGATAACATTCAAGAAAGGCAAGAATGGAGTCTATGTGGCCACTTGGGAAAGTGATGATGATGAAGAAGAAGAAGAATCATCCAACAAGGCTTATGCTTCCATTGCTATCAACAAGAAGCCTTCACTATTTGATTCATCCTCTTCGTGCTTCATGGCCAAAGAAGCTAAGGTATTATATGATGAGAGTGATGATGAAAGTGAAATGGAATATGTTCATAATGATAATAATGATAATGAAAATGATGATGATGATGATGATGATGATGAACCAACTAAAGAACAACTATATGACTTGTTGCAACAAACTAGAGACATAGCTATTGCCAAGAACAAGGAGTGTAAGAAGCTTTCAATGAAAGTAGCAATACTTGAGAAAGTTCTTGGTGAGCTTAAGACCACTCATGAGAGTCTAGTGGAAGACCATGAGGATCTTGATAAAGCTCATTCCAAGCTTGAAAAAGCTCACTCATTGCTACTTGAGCAACAAGCAAAGAAGGAGGTTGTTGTATCTTGTGATATAGGTGTTACATGTGATATACTTGATGAATCTTTTTATAAACCTATCATCATGTCAAATGCTAACCCTTCTTGTAGCTCTTCATCCATCACCACTAACTCTACCTCCGCTACTAGTGATGGTCTCACTTGTGATACCTCACTAATGGTTGAGAATGAGACTCTCAAGAGAGAGGTGGATGAGCTCACTCACGCCCTAGGCAAAGCCTATGGTGGTGAGGCCCGCTTGCTTAAGTGCTTGGGTAGCCAAAGGTTCTCTCTTAACAAAGAGGGATTGGGCTACACCCCCAAGAAAGGCAAGTCGGCCTTTGCAACTCCAAAGCCTAGCTTTGTGAAGAGCAATGGTCGGTTTTGCAATAGATGCAAGCAAGTTGGGCACCTAGAGCATAATTGCAATAAAAAGAACCAAAGCAAGAAATTTGTTAATGCTATACCTTTTGATTCTTGCTATGTGCTTACCAAAGGTGTGAAGGGTGTGCAAGCTAAGTTTATTGGTACACCCATTGTTGGCCCAAAGAAGAAGGCTATTTGGGTACCAAAGAGCTTAGTTACTAACCTACAAGGACCCAAGCAAAAATGGGTACCTAAGCTTCATTGATTTGCTTGTAGGTCAATTACAAAGCCGGAGGAAGGCATTGGATTATTGATAGTGGGTGCACTCAACACATGACCGGTACATCAAGAATGTTTGATTCATTCAATGACAATGATAGTGGTGTTGATTCTATCATATTTGGCAATAACAAGAAAGGCAAGGTTATTGGCTTGGGCAAGATTGCAATATCAAATGATATGAGTATCTCCAATGTGTTGCTAGTTGAAAGTTTGGATTTCAATCTTCTATCCGTGGCACAAATATGTGATCTAGGCTACAAATGCATCTTTGGGGTTGATGATGTGGAAGTTATTAGTGTGGATGGTTCAAATGTGGCATTCAAGGGCTTTAGATATGAGAATCTCTACCTAGTTGACTTCAATGCTAGAGAAACTTCTTTGACAACTTGCTTAGTCTCCAAATCAAGCATGGGTTGGCTTTGGCATAGAAGGCTTGGTCATGTTGGCATGAAACAATTGAAGAAGCTTACAACTCACAATCTTATCAATAGTTTGAAAGATGTTTAATTTGAGAAGAATAAGCTTTGTAGTGCATGTCAAGCCGGGAAGCAAGTTGGAAGCGCACATCCAAAGAAGAGTACAATGAGTACATGCAAAACATTTGAGTTGATGCACATGGATCTATTTGGACCAACAACATATACAAGTATAGGCGGTAACAAGTATGGCTTTGTCATAGTGGATGACTTCACAAGATTCACATGGGTATTCTTTCTTAGTGACAAAAGTGAAGTGTTTGACACCTTCAAAACATTTCTCACTAGAGTTCACAATGAGTTTGAGATTAGAATCAAGAAAGTGAGAAGTGACAATGGAAGTGAGTTCAAGAATACAAGAATTGAAGAACTTTGTGATCATTATGGTATTGGACATCAATTCTCGGCCAAGTACACTCCACAATCAAATGGCCTAGTTGATAGGAAGAATAGAACATTGCTTGATATGGCTAGATCAATGCTTCATGAGTACAATGTGAGTCAATCATTTTGGGATGAAGCAATCAATACCGCTTGCTACTATATCAATAGATTATATTGTCATCCATTGCTAGAGAAGACCCCATATGAGTTACTTCATGGAAGAAAGCCCAATATTTCTTACTTTAGGGTGTTTGGTTGCAAATGCTATATCTTGAAGAAGGGCACTAGATTGGGGAAGTTTGACAAAAGATGTGATGAGGGGTTCCTACTTGGTTATTCAACTACAAGCAAAGCTTATAGAGTTTGGAACAACTCAAGTGGCATTCTAGAAGAAGTCCATGATGTGCAATTTGATGAAACCAATGGGTCACAAGATGAAGAAGAGAATCTAGATGATGTTAGTGGAACTCAATTGGTGGAAGCAATGAAGAACATGGACATTGGGGACATTAGAGCAAAGCAAGTTATTGATATTCAAGAGGATGACAAAGATCAAGTGCTCAATTCTCCATTCAAGCTAGCTAGTAACTCTCAAATGCAAGATCATGGTGCTAGTTCATCTCATCAAGATACATCAAGTGATCAACCAAGCTCAAGCAATCAAGTGCAAGTACTCCAACCACAACATATTGCAAGAGATCACCCCATTGATAGTGTTATTGGTGATATTAGAAGTGGTGTGCAAACAAGATCAAGATTGACTATGTTTTGTGAGCATGCATCATTTGTGTCAACCATAGAACCAAAGAAGATAGAAGAAGCTTTGAGGGATACCGATTGGATCATGGCTATGCAAGAAGAGCTTAATAATTTCACAAGAAAATGATGTTTGGGAATTGGTAGAAAGGCCAAATGACTACAATGTGATTGGAACTAAGTGGGTGTTCAAGAACAAGCAAGATCAAGATGGCATTGTAGTGAGAAACAAAGCAAGACTAGTTGCTCAAGGTTACACTCAAGTTGAAGGTCTTGACTATAATGAGACATATGCTCCCGTGGCAAGATTAGAGGCAATAAGGATTCTATTGGCTTATGCTTGTGCACACAACATCAAACTATATCAAATGGATGTCAAAAGTGCATTTCTCAATGGGATCATCAATGAGTTAGTCTTTGTTGAGCAACCTCCCGGATTTGAAGATGATAAGAAACCCAACCATGTGTACAAGTTGAAGAAGGCTTTATATGGCTTAAAGCAAGCACCTAGAGCATGGTATGAGAGGCTAAGGGATTTCCTTCTCTCTAAGGGATTCAAGATGGGCAAGGTTGATACAACTCTATTCACCAAGAAGATTGGAAATGATCTATTCATAGTGCAAATATATGTTGATGACATCATCTTTGGATCAACCGATCAAGCTTATTGTGAAGAATTTGGTGCTATGATGGCCAAAGAGTTTGAAATGTCTATGATTGGTGAACTTAGCTACTTCCTTGGTCTCCAAGTCAAGCAATTAAAGAATGGAACATTTGTGAGTCAAGGGAAATACATAAGGGACATGTTGAAGAAGTTTGGAATGCAAGATGCAAAGCCAATTTCAACTCCAATGAGTACAAGTGGAAATTTGGATAGTGATTTTGATGGCAAAATGGTGAATCAAAAGGAATATCGGTCCTTGATTGGAAGTCTACTCTATGTCACCGCATCAAGGCCGGATGTCATGTTTAGTGTTTGCATGTGTGCTAGATATCAAGCCTCACCTAGAGAAAGTCATCTCACGGCCGCAAAGAGAATTTTGAGGTACTTGAAGCAAACAAGAGATGTTGGACTATGGTATCCCAAGGGGTCAAAGTTTGAATTGATTGGATATTCGGACTCCGACTATGGGGGTTGCAAGATCAATAGGAAGAGCACAAGTGGCACATGTCAATTACTTGGAAGATCACTTGTGTCATGGTCCTCAAAGAAACAAAATAGTGTGGCAATCTCTACCGCCGAAGCCGAATATGTGAGTGCGGGGAGTTGTTGTGCACAATTGCTATGGATGAAATCAACTTTGAAGGATTATGGCCTCAACTTCAAGAATGTGCCGTTGCTATGTGATAATGAGAGTGCAATCAAGATGATACAAAATCCGGTTCAACATGGAAGAACAAAGCATATTGACATAAGACATCATTTCATTAGAGATCATCAACAAAAGGGAGATATTGCCATTGAAAGTGTTGGCACCGATGATCAACTTGCCGATATTCTCACCAAGCCACTTGATGAAAAGAGGTTTTGCAAGCTAAGGAATGAATTGAACATTCTTGATTTCTCAAACACGAGTTGAATGCACTCCACCCACTTATCGACATGCCTCTCCTTCGACATTGCAAGGTAAAATTGATTGACATGTCATTCATCCTATGCTAAGGACTTGCTAGGGCATGTAGACATAATAAGTGGTACGCATAAGCATTCATGATAAATCAAATAAATTTGATGCATATATGTTACCACTATTGCTTCTATGCTTATTTTGATCTAGTGGTGGCATATGACATGTTTGTGAGCTTGTAAACCTAGTGTTGAATCTAGAAGATTTGCTAAGTGTTTAATTCAACATAGGCAAGATAACCCTTATTTTGAGGAGTGAAGAAGCTTGTCTTTGGTTCAAATCAAATTAAATATCTTTGGCAAGTGTTCTAGGTTAAACCAAATTTGATAAATTTTTAACCTTACATGTGGTATTGAATTAATCTCAATCTACTCCTTCAAACATTGTTTTCTCTCCACAATTTGATCTCATTTTTGGATAAGTTGTTGACAAATTTTTTTTGGGTAAGTTGTTGACAAAGGGGGAGAGAAAAAGATGATTCACGTTGATAAAGGGGTAAATAAATTTTATGTTGGGGAGAGAAAAAGATGATTCAAGTTGATAAAGGGGTAAATAAATTTTATGATGAGAAAAAGATGATTCAACATGACTAAGGGGTACATAACATTTTGATGCACACAAGTAGGGGGAGCAAGCTCATAAACAAAGTTGTTGCATTTGTGTGTGCATTCTCATATGACTTGCTCACTGCACATGTATTTAAATTTAATATACATGCTTGTGTGGTGCAATGCTAGATAGAACTTGAATGATGAAATGATCTACTAGCATGCATAGGAATAGTTTACATGTGGTATCTAGACATACTTAAAAGCTCTACGAGTGGTACAAGTACAAGTGGTACAAGTGGTTCAAGAACCTTTACATATAATGTTGATCTCACGGGGTTCTTGAGTTATGATAGATGTCTAGTTACTTCATGATGCTAAGGATGGTGTAAAAGGCAACTCCGATTGGTATCACGCTTCAAAGGTCCATTTCTTACACCTTAGCATCATTTTGGTAGAATTACTCTCCCAACACTTCTATCCATGCATATGTGCAAAGCTTTCAATCCAAACTCTATGCACATATGTAGGGGGAGCTAATGCTACCAAAACCGAGCTTGTGATAATTGTCCAAACTTTACTTATGAGCAAAATGATTGGACAAGTATGACAAGTTCAAAACTTTTATTATCAAAATCATCTTTGTGAGGGTTGTCATCAATTACCAAAAAGGGGGAGATTGAAAGTCCCTAGTTTGGTTTTGGCTAATTGATGAAACCTAGGACTAACCTTTGTATCTAAGTGGATGATTTAGATAAAGGTGGTCATTGAATATGAGACACGACATTAACTCATGTGACCAAGATGATGAAGACCGAAGTGATGCTTGGCTCAATGGACCGGTTGTGAGGGTGAAGGGCAAGTCGAGGCTTTGAAGTGAGGGACCATGCGATGGTGAAGCTTGAGCAAGACTTGGCGCCGACGGACCGATGCAACGGTGAAGAGCAAGTAAAGTTAAGGTCGATGGATCGAGACGGTCATGTGATGATATGAAGTGGATCATATCATTTGGAGAAACAAAATGGGCTCAAGGCAAAGGTATAACCATAGGGCCATTTTGTTTTGCACTTAAGACACCATAGAGGGTGTGAGTGGTTTAGGATCGATAGCCGAACTATTAAGAGGGGAAGTCTTATCGGTTATTCGATGCATGGGTGCCACTAGGTGAAATCATGAAGTGCATTGCATGTAGGGCCTAGTGAGCTAACTGGAAAACCTTCAGAAATGATTGTGAAAATGCTAACACACGTACACAAGGTGGTGATCACTTGTTGGTGTTGGCACATTTACGAAGGAGTTGAAGTTTGGGTGGTAGAGAGGGTTTGAGACTCTCTCTCCCTTCCGCTGAGCTTGCGAGCGCGGGATTCAGGCGATTTCAGGGAGTTGAAATGCCTATTTTCCACTATGTCGGAAGTCGGAAAAGAAACGGAGGCGAACGGAGTCACAGAGGTGACCGGACGCTGCACCGAACGCGGTCATGGAATGACCGGACGCGTCCGGTCAGTTGTCAGGCGCGCGGGCTAGGGTTTGCAACCGGCGCGTCCGGTCACTCGTGGGACCAGCGCGTCCGGTCATACGCCCAGAGAAGAACTGCGGTTCGCAAGGAGGATCGGACGCGGGGCGCGTCCGGTCACACACGATCGGACGCGTCCGATCGTTGAAGGAGCTTACTGGACTCAAACCGGACGCGGGCACTGTGGCGTCCGATCGTTGCGAGGGGCACGTCCGGTCGTTTGACAGGCGCGTCCGGTCGTTGCGAGGGGCGCGTCCGGTCGTTTGACAGGCGCGTCCGGTCGTTGGTTTGACCGTTGAGGGTCAAGTGACCGTTGGAGGATCGGACGCGGTGAGCGCGTCCGGTCGTTTTGAGAGGCGCGTCCGGTCATAGGGTTTGACCGTTGGCGCAGTGACCGTTGGAGCATCGGACGCGGTGAGCGCGTCCGGTCAGTTATGACCGGAGCGTCCGGTCATCCCGAGCAGACCCAGTGAAGGGGTATAACGGCTCTATTTGGAGGAGATGCTTATAAATACTCGTTGGCCGGCCCTTGGGGAGGTAACTAGTGATTTCTAACATCCTTGTACATCCTTTGAGCTAGAGAATCTCCTCCCACTCATCTCTCTTGAGTGATTGCATATCATAAGTGAGATCGAGTAATCCCAAAGTGCATTGCATAGCTTGAGGGCATCTAGTGGCACTTGTGGGTGGTATAACCGGTGGATTTCTTGTTACTCTTGGAGAGTACCGCTCCTAGCCGGCTTGGAGATTGTTGGAGGCGTTGGCAAGAAAAGGTGATTGTTCTTGGCCACCTCCGGTTGTTTGTAAGAGGTTCTTGTGCTTTCCTCGGCGGGACGCCAAAAGCAACTCTATTGGATTGCGCGTGTCGTTGAGTTACCTCACTTGAGAGTGGTGTCTTGCGGTGCCTTGCGGGGCGTGCCTTGAGGGGTAAGTGACTTGAGGGTCGCACCGAGGAACCATCTAAGTGTTGGTCGACACAACCGGTGACGTAGCTTGTCGGTGCACAAGTGAACACCGGGTGAACAAAAATATTGTGTCTCTTGTCTCCCGGTGATTGGTCTCCATATTGTGTTGTTGTCAATATTGATTGATTGTATATCATCTTGGTGATTGGCAACATCTTCACTCCACCGTTGGTATAAGATACACAATCCTATCTCTTGCATTTATTCTTACTAGATTATCTTGTGTAGCTCTAGTAGTAGCCTTTACTAGTAGTTGTTAGTTTGCTCACTAGTGTTTAAATAGTGACATAACTCTTGTGTGAACTAGAGACCATAATCTACTAGACTTGTGGATAGGAGGCTTGCATCACAACCATAGGCTAAGCAAAACTCGCTTTACGCCGTTTGTTATTCTAACAAGTTTGCTTAGGGCCTCTTTGGCAGGGCTCCGGCCGGCTCCGGCTTCACCTGCGAAAATACTGTTCACGACACTGTAGCAGCGCGAGAACGGGAGCCGGACGAGCCAGAAAAACGAGCTTCTCCGGCTCCGGTGAACAGTCGTGCGTGTCAGTGAGAGAGGGGGATGAGGAGAGAGAAAACTGGCTCCGATGAACAGTGATCTACAGTGATCCCGCGCGGGTGGTGTCAGGGGGAGCCGGAGCCGGCCGGAGCCCTCCCAAAGAGGCCCTTAGTGGTGCTTGTGTAGAATTTTTAATAGGCTATTCACCCCCCCTCTAGCCATCTAGGACCTTACAACCGTGCACCTATCTTGCGTCAAAATCAGCACCATCCCGAAACAGACTAAAATGAGCTTCCACTTGAGCCTTGAACCTAGGAGTGTCGTAAGGTGCGTCCAAAATGATTTCTGTGCCTATGGTATATTGGGCGCAAACTGTGCACCGACACTAGCACTGTCTCCAAATGGACCGAAATGGGATTCCACATGATCCACGTCATCTAGGAGTTCCATCGGGTGCGTCCAAAAAGATTTCTAACCTATGGTACATTTGGCACAAACCATTCTCCTATCTTGCGTTAAGATTAGCACTATCTCCAAACGGACTGAATCGAGCTTCCACTGGAGCCTCGTCACCTAGGAGTGCCATCGGGCGTGTCCAAAATGATTTATGAGGCTATGTTATCATTGGCACAAACTGTACACCTATCTTGCACCAACACTTACACGGTCTCAAAACAGACCTAACAAGATTCCACATGGCCCACATCACCTAGGACTTGCATCAGGTGCGTCCAAAATAATTTTTGAGCTTATGGTTCGTTTGGCACAAACGATTTCTGAGCTTATGGTTCGTCTGGCAAAAACCATTCACCGATCTTCCACCGACAGTAACAATGTCTCTAAACGGAAGGAAACGAGATTCCAGATGACCCACAACGCCTAGGAGTTCCATCCGCTATGTCCAAAATTGTTTCTAAGGCCATGGTACATTTGGCCCAAACCATGCAGCTATCATCCATCAAGATTAGCACAATCTCCAAATGGACATAAATGAGATTCCACTTGAGCCTCGAACCTAGGAGTGCCATCAGGTTAGTCTAAAATGATTTCTGTGCTTATGGTACAACTGGCACAAACTATGCACCTATCTTGCACCAAAACGAGATTTCACATGATCCACGTCATCTAGGAGTTCCATCGGCTGCGTTCAAAATGATTTCTGAGCCTGTGGAATGTTCGGTGCAAACCGTGCACCTATCTTGCATCATGACTCACACGGATTGAATCGAGCATCCACTTGAGCCTCGTAACCTAGGAGTACCATCGAGTGCGTCCAAAATGATTTCTGAGGCTTTGTTATGTTTGGTACAAACGGTGCACCTATCTTGCACCGACACTTACACTGTCTCAAAACGGACCAAACAAGATTTCACATGAGCCATGTCACCTAGGAGTTGCATCCGGCGCGTCCGAAACACATTTCGAGCCAATGATATGTTCGGTGAAAATCGTGCACCTATCTTGCGTCAAGATCCGCAATATGTCGAAACGGACTGAAATGACCTTCCACTTGAGCCTCACAACCTAGGAGTGCCAACGGGTGCGTCCAAAATGATTTCTGAGCTTATAGTACATTTAGCGCAAAGCATTCACCATCTGCACTAACACTAACACTGTCTCTAAATGGACCCATATGAGATTCCAGATGACCCACATCACCTAAGAGTTCCATCCACTACGTCCAAAATGGTCTCCAAGGCCATGGTACGTTTGGCTCAAACTATGCACCTATCTTGCGTCAAGATTAGCACTATCTCCAAATGGACTAAAATGAGCTTCCACCTAGGCCTCGCAACCTAGGGGTGCCATCGGGTATGTTTGGCACAAACCATTCGTCTATCTTGCACCGACACTAACACTATCTCTAAATGGACCGATACGAGATTCTAGATGACCCATGTCCCCTAAGAGTTCCATCCACTACGTCCAAAATGGTTTCCAAGGCCATGGTACGTTTGGCCCAAACCGTGCACCTATCTTGCGTCAAGATTAGCATTGTCTCTAAACGGACTGAAATCAGATTCCACCTGGGCCTTGCATGCGTCCAAATTGATTTATGTGCCTATGTTACATTTAGCGCAAGCCATGCACCTATCTTGCATTGAAACTAACTCTATCTCCAAATGGACCAAAACAAGATTCCACATGACCCAAATCACCTTGGAGTTGCATCCGGTGCGTCCGAAACAATTTCCGAGCCAATGGTACTTTCGGCGCAAACCGTGCACCTATCCTGCGTCAAAATCAGCACCATCCCGAAACAGACTAAAATGAGCTTCCACTTGAGCCTTGAACCTAGGAGTGCCATAAGGTGCGTCCAAAATAATTTCTGTGCCTATGGTATATTGGGCGCAAACTGTGCACCGACACTAGCACTGTCTCCAAATGGACCGAAATGGGATTCCACATGATCCACGTCATCTAGGAGTTCCATCGGGTGCGTCCAAAATGATTCTAAGCCTATAGTACATTTGGCGCAAACCGTTCACCTATCTTGCGTTAAGATTAGCACTATCTCCAAATGGACTGAATCGAGCTTCCACATGAGCCTCGTCACCTAGGAGTGCCATCGGGCGTGTCCAAAATGATTTCTGAGGCTATGTTATCATTGGCACAAACTGTGCACCTATCTTGCACCAACACTTACACTGTCTCAAAACAGACCTAACAAGATTCCACATGGCCCACATCACCTAGGACTTGCATCAGGTGCGTCCAAAATAATTTTTGAGCCAATAGTACATTCGGCGCAAACCATGCACCTATCTTGCGTCAAGATCAGCACTGTCCCAAAACGGACTAAAATGAGCTTCCACATAAGCCTCACAACCTTGTAGTGTTATCGGGTGCATCCAAAATGATTTCTGAGCTTATGGTTCGTTTGCCGCAAACGATTTCTGAGCTTATGGTTCGTCTGGCAAAAACCATTCACCGATCTTGCACCGATAGTAACACTATCTCTAAACGGAAGGAAACGAGATTCTAGATGACCCATAACACCTAGGAGTTCCATCCGCTACGTCCAAAATTGTTTCCAAGGCCATGGTACGTTTGGCCCAAACCATGCAGCTATCATCCATCAAGATTAGCACAATCTCCAAACGGACAGAAATGAGATTCCACTTGAGCCTCGAACCTAGGAGTGCCATCAGGTTCATCCAAAATGATTTCTGTGCTTATGTTACAATTGGCACAAACTATGCACCTATCTTGCACCGAAACGAGATTTCACATGATCCACGTCATCTAGGAGTTCCATCGGCTGCGTTCAAAATGATTTCTGAGCATGTGGTACGTTCGGCGCAAACCGTGCACCTATCTTGCATCATGATTAGCACTATCTCACACGGATTGAATCGAGCATCCACTTGAGCCTCGTAACCTAGGAGTACCATCGAGTGCGTCCAAAACGATTTCTGAGGCTTTGTTATGTTTGGCACCACTTACACTGTCTCGAAACGGACCAAACAAGATTCCACATGACCCATGTCGCCTAGGAGTTGCATCCGGCGCGTCCAAAACACATTTCGAGCCAATGGTATGTTCGGTGAAAATCGTGCACCTATCTTGCGTCAAGATCCGCATTATCTCAAACGGACTAAAATGACTTTCCACTTGAGCCTCACAACCCAGTGCCAATCGGTGCGTCCAAAATGATTTCTGAGCTTATGCTACGTTTAGCGCATAGCATTCACCATCTTCACGAACACTAACACTGTCTCTAAATGGACCAATATGAGATTCCAGATGACCCACATCACCTAAGAGTTCCATCCACTACGTCCAAAATGGTCTCCAAGGCCATGGTACGTTTGGCTCAAACTATACACCTATCTTGCGTCAAGATTAGCACTATCTGCAAATGGACTGAAATGAGCTTCCACCTGGGCGTCGCAATGCCATCGGGTATGTTTGGCACAAACCATTCGTCTATCTTGCACCGACACTAACACTGTCTCTAAACGGACTGATACGAGATTCTAGATGACCCACGTCCCCTAAGAGTTCCATCCACTACGTCCAAAATGGTTTCCAAGGCCATTGTATGTTTGGCCCAAACCGTGCACCTATCTTGCGTCAAGATTAGCACTGTCTCCAAACGGACTGAAATCAGATTCCACCTGGGCCTTGCATGTGTCCAAATTGATTTATGTGCCTATGTTACGTTTAGCGCAAGCCATGCACCTATCTTGCATTGAAACTAACTCTGTCTCCAAATGGACCAAAACAAGAATCCACATGACCCGCATCACCTTTGAGTTGCATCCGGTGCGTCCGAAACAATTTCCGAGCCAATGGTACTTTCGGCGTAAACCGTGCACCTATCCTGCGTCAAAATCAGCACTATCCCTAAACAGACTAAAATGAGCTTCCACTTGAGCCTTGAACCTCGGAGTGCCATAAGGTGCGTCCAAAGTGATTTCTATGCCTGTGGTATATTGGGCACAAACTGTGCACCAACACTAGCGTTGTCTCCAAATGGACCAAAATGGGATTCCACAAGATCCACGTCATCTAGGAGTTCCATCGGGTGCGTCCAAAATGATTTTTTGAGCATGTGGTACATTTGGTGCAAACTGTTCACCTATCTTGCGTTAAGATTAGCACTATCTCCAAGCAGACTGAATCGAGCTTCCACTTGAGCCTCGTCACCTAGGAGTGCCATCGGGCCTATCCAAAATGATTTCTGAGGCTATGTTATCATTGGCACAAAGTGTGCACCTATCTTGCACCAATACTTACACTGTCTCAAAACAGACCTAACAAGATTCCACATGGGCCACATCACCTAGGACTTGCATCAGGTGCGTCCAAAATAATTTTTGAGCCAATAGTACATTCGGCACAAACCGTGCACCTATCTTGCGTCAAGATCAGCACTGTCCCAAAACGGACTGAAATGAGCTTCCACATGAGCCTCACAACCTAGTAGTGTCATCGGGTGCGTCCAAAACGATTTCTGAGCTTATGGTTCGTTTGACGCAAACGATTTCTGAGCTTATGGTTCGTCTGGCAAAAACCATTCACCGATCTTGCACCGACAGTAACACTGTCTCTAAACGGAAGGAAACAAGATTCCAGATGACCCACAACACCTAGGAGTTCCATCCGCTACGTCCAAAATTGTTTCCAAGTGATATGAACCCGCAAGGGTTTGTGGTCGATCTTTCGATGAGAAGCGTGAGATAACTCGATTAGTGGATGGAGATGACATTCACGGCCCGACTACAGCCTTCCAAGACTGCGCCTTAGCGACCGATACACCACTTCCCAAGGCCGTCACGATCTTGTGGAGTATGACAACCAGCCCTAGGGCTCCCGTCCTGTAAGCAATCGAAGAACTAGCAAGAACGAGGAAACAAGCACTGAAATTGCAAGATAAAATTGAAGGTTTCACACTGAATCTTATTATGAGTGGGGTTCCGAAGACAAGGAGACGGGCGACTGGATCAGCACGCGCGTCTACAAGCAAGTAGCGATGGCTAAACTTGATCTAAACAAAACCCGAGTGTTCCTGGTGGCGGCTAAGGGGTATATAACGTGTGAAGGACGACCACAAGAGAGTTTGGGTCGTGCTCCAACCCTAGGACGCGTCCCTACTGGACTCTAAACGATACAAGCCCATTGGGCTAACTTAAGGTGACGCAGCACCCTGGACAGAATAGACCTCTCGGTGATTTTTGGACTGTTGACGCCTCTTCTGAGCAGGTATGAGTACAATGTCAGATCCATATGAAAGTAGACTTTATTAGCTTTCCAACAAGTCCAGAATCACCCCAATCCAACTCCGTATGTAACCGTGGCGACCGTCACAAGTTGGAGGTGTGCTGCAGTCCAAATCCAGCCTACGCGAGTCCTTTTCCCTTTCGGTCTTCTCCTTGATTCCTAATCAAAACAAGAGTGCACGTGTCTCCAAGATCTAAACAGGATGGACAAGAGCTCAAGAAGGAACTCACTTGATGATTAACTTTTCGAGCACGAGCACGAGTAATAGGACCAGCAGTTGTCGGCGTGGACGGCGTGGATGTATGATCGGTGTTGATGTCCTCATCATCCTCCCTTTCTTGAATTTGAGTCGTCCTCGACTCAAGCTCATCTTCCTCACCCAAATAAGGCTTCAAATCTGCAATGTTAAATGTGGGACTAACCCCAAAATCTGCAGGAAGATCAAGCTTATATGCATTCTCATTTATTCGTTGCATCACTTTAAAAGGACCATCCGCTCTAGGCATCAATTTAGATTTTCTTAATTCAGGAAACCTATCCTTTCGCAAATGCAACCAAACCAAATCTCCAGGTTCAAGAATCAATTCCCTTCTACCTTTATCTCCAGCAAATTTGTACTTAGCATTCATGCGCTCTATGTTTTCTTTAGTGGTTTCATGTAGTTTTAGCATCAATTCAGCACGTTGCTTAGCATCAAAATTCAACTTTTCAGAACTTGGCAATGGCAATAAATCAATAGGAGCACGTGGTAACAAGCCATAAACAATCTCAAAGGGACACATCTTCGTAGTAGAATGCAGCGAACGATTATAAGAAAACTCAATATGAGGCAAACAATCTTCCCACATCTTAATATTCTTCTTTAAAATAGTCCTTAACATAGTAGACAAAGTTCTATTCACAACTTCAGTTTGACCATCAGTTTGGGGGTGACAAGTGGTGGAAAATAAAAGCTTAGTCCCCAATTTAGCCCATAAAGTTCTCCAAAAATGGCTAAGAAATTTAGCATCACGATCAGAAACAATTGTATTTGGCACACCATGCAAGCGAACAACTTCTCGAAAGAACAAATCAGCAATATTTGTAGCATCATCAGTTTTATGACATGGTATGAAATGTGCCATTTTAGAGAATCGATCCACAACCACAAAAACACTATCTCGCCCTTTCCTAGTTCGTGGCAATCCCAACACAAAATCCATAGAAATATCCTCCCAAGGAGCACTAGGAACAGGAAGAGGCATATACAAACCATGTGGATTCAACCGGGACTTAGCCTTTTGACATGTTGTGCAGCGAGCAACAAATCTCTCCACGTCTCGTCGCATCTTTGGCCAAAAGAAATGACCAGCAAGAATGTCCTCCGTCTTCTTCGCTCCAAAATGCCCCATCAAGCCACCTCCATGCGCTTCCTGCAGCAACAACAAGCGAACGGAGCTAGCTGGAATGCATAGCTTGTTAGCTCTAAACACAAACCCATCATTGACGATGAATTTGTTCCACATTTTCTCATCTTTACAATGCAGTAGCACTTCTTTAAAATCAGCATCATGAGCATATCGGTCTTTAATTGTTTCTAACCCAAAGATCTTGTAATCAAGTTGATTCAGCAAAGTATATCTCCTAGACAATGCATCTGCAATGATATTATCTTTCCCTTTCTTGTGTTTGATAACATAAGGAAAAGATTCAATAAATTCAACCCATTTTGCATGTCTACGATTCAGTTTTCCTTGACTACGAATATGCTTCAAAGATTCATGATCAGAATGTATAACAAATTCTTTGGGGCCACAAATAATGCTGCCATGTTTCTAATGTCCGCACTAGAGCATATAATTCCTTATCATATGTAGAATAATTAAGAATAGGCCCGCTCAATTTCTCACTAAAGTATGCAACAGGTTTGCCTTCTTGCAACAAAACACCACCCAATCCAATTCCACTCGCATCACATTCAAGCTCGAAAGTCTTATTAAAATCAGGGAGTTGGAGTAGAGGTGCATGTGTTAACTTATCTTTGAGCACATGGAAGGCGTGCTCTTGTGCTTTGCCCCAAGAAAAGGGCACTCCCTTCTTTGTAAGCTCATTCAATGGTGCAGCAATGGTGCTGAAGTCCTTCACGAAACGGCGATAGAAACCAGCAAGTCCTAGGAAACTCCGCACTTGTGTGACCGTCATGGGTACAGGCCATCCTTGTATAGCTTCCACCTTGGCTTTATCAACCTCAATTCCCTGTGGAGTGACAACATAGCCAAGAAACGATACTCGATTGGTGCAGAAAGTGCACTTCTCAAGGTTACCAAACAAACGTGCATCACGTAGAGCATTGAAAACAGCACGTAAGTGATCAAGGTGTTCATCCATGGATTTGCTATAAATCAGTATATCATCAAAGTAGACAACAACAAATTTCCCAATGAAAGCACGCAAAACCTCGTTCATTAATCTCATGAAAGTACTAGGTGCATTAGTTAACCCAAAAGGCATGACTAACCACTCATATAAACCGACCTTAGTTTTGAAAGCAGTTTTCCATTCATCCCCCAATTTCATACGAATCTGGTGGTACCCACTACGCAAATCAACCTTTGAAAACACAACAGCACCACTCAATTCATCAAGCATATCATCTAATCGTGGAATAGGGTGTCGATATCGAATGGTGATATTATTAATAGCCCTACAATCAATACACATGCGCCATGTTCCATCTTTCTTAGGCACTAAAATCACTGGAACAGCACAAGGACTAAGAGACTGACGCACATAACCTTTGTCTAGAAGTTCTTGCACTTGTCGCTGAATTTCCTTCGCTTCTTCCGGATTGGTCCTGTATGGGGCACGGTTTGGCAAAGATGCTCCAGGGATAAGATCAATTTGGTGCTCAATCCCACGTATTGGTGGCAGCCCCGCTGGTATCTCAATGGGGAACACATCAGAATACTCCTGCAAAATGTTAGCAGCAACAGGGGGCAAAGAACGTTGCATATCCTCAAATGAAATCAAAGCATCCTTGCATACCAAAGCATAAGCAACAGAGGTGGATGCATTGAACTCATTAATATCAGATTTTGTAGCAAGCATACAACGTCCTTTCAATTTTATCTCATCTTTGTCATCAACAATAGATTTGTCATTTTTATTGCTCTCGCTCTTTGCTTTTGCAGCCTTAGTAACATCAGATTGCATAATAGCTTCAGGAGACATAGGATGCAACACAATTTTTCGATCATGGTATAGAAACGAATATTGATTTGATCTATCATGATGCATCGAATCTCTATCAAATTGCCATGGTCTACCTAGCAGAAGATTACAAGCTTGCATAGGCACAACATCACATTCAACAATATCTTTGTATGATCCGATGGCAAAATCAATTCGCACAATTCTCGTTACCTTTGCCTTACCACTGTTGTTCAGCCATTGGATGTAGTAGGGATGGGGGTGTGGTTTGGTGGTGAGGGCGAGCTTCTGTACCATGTCGCTACTTGCCAAGTTGTTGCAGCTACCTCCATCAATGATCATGCGGCACGAACGCTCCTTGATGACACACTTTGTTTGGAATAAAGTGTGTCGCTGATTTTGCTCTACCTTCTCCATTTGTACACTAAGCACTCGCTGTACAATCAAGCTCTCATAGTGCTCCGCGTCACCTGCATTAATGTGTTCTTCTATGTGTTCCTCACTACCTGCATAGTCAGCTGCAAGCAATGCAAGTGTATCTTCATCAAAATCACTAGCAGATGAACACTCACCATCATCTTTGACAATCATAACACGCTTGTTTGGGCAGTCACGCATCATATGGCCATATCCCTTGCACCGATGACATTGTATGTTGCTTGTTCTACCGGTCGATGCCACGGATGACGTACTTGCAGCTGGCTTTTGTGCTGTCTTCGTGACTGAATTGGTGGGGGCAGCTCGAGTCTTGTCACTAGATGATGGCGTAGGAGTACATGTAGACGGAGTTGTAGTCGTGCGCTGCTGCCATGAACTAGCTTTCCCTACAGAAACATTAGTCCTTGCGCTAGCACGTCGTCCCTGTACTTCCCGTTCAGCTTTACAAGCAAGATGAAACAGTTTGGTTACGTTATTGTATTCTTTGTAAGCGAGGATATCCTGAATTTCCCGATTTAACCCACCTAAAAATCTAGCCATAGCAGGTTCCTCATTCTCCTCTAATTTACAACGCAACATACCCATTTGTAATTCCTGATAGTATTCTTCTACACTTTTAGAACCTTGTCTCAATTGCTGCAACTTATTTATCATATCACGGGCATAGTAAGATGGAACAAATCTAGCTCTCATGGCTCGTTTCAGCGCATCCCAAGTTTTAGGTATGTTATTAGGATTTTTCTTGCCATATTCGATCCACCAAATAGAAGCAAAATCTGTGAACTCACTAGTAGCAGCCCTAACACGTGTGTTCTCAGGAAATTCATGGCATGCAAACTTTTGATCAACAGCAATCTCCCAAGTAATGTATGCATCAGGGTCATATTTACCATCAAAAGGAGGTATTTTAAATTTAATCTTACTGAAAGCATCATCATTATTATGTACCTCGCGTCGGCGGCGACCACCCATACCTCTACGGTTGTGACGTAGGCGACGTCGATCACGAGTGTCTCGATCATCATGTTCAGTATCACCTGTGTATTCTTCATCATAACTACCATCCTCTCGATCTTCCTCCTTTTCTTCATCATGCTGGTCTTTATCATTGTTGTGGAGGTCATCAAAACGCCTCAGCAGAGCAGCAAGGCTTTTATCCACACTAGCAATGGACTTCTCCAAACCTGCAAGCTTGTTGTTTGTGGCAATCTGCGTAGCCTCCAACTGCCCAAGTTTGTCATTTGTCACCTGCAAGTCATTATCAAGTCCCTCCGTGTGCAACTTCACTTTCCTTTCAAAATGTTGTATGACGCCCTTTGTGCGAGGCGAATGTGGAATTTGGTTATCTTCGTCGGACCCTGGCATGGTTCAAAGACAAAGACAAAGACAACAAGAAGACAAGTGAAGAAATAAAAGCCCTACAACTACTAGGATGTAGCTACAGCAAGTCGCTCACTCTCCACCTGCTACACATGTTCTTACCAGTTCTTACCTTGCTCGACAGGAGGGGTCGTGTACCAACAAGTCTGCAGCAATGGATGAAGTGTATCGGTGCCGTAGCACAAAACCTGTCAAGCTGTAGAATATGTGGAGCTATCGGTGGGCTGAAACAAGGAGCGAACTAGCACCACGTTAGTTACAAAAAGCAAGCTGAATAATCGTTCAACCGGCGGTACTGTGCTGGTCCTAGTCTAGACCGTGCTAGAGACGCGAGCCTGGACACAAGGAGAGCACAACACACCACCCAAAGTGAACAAAAAAATCTCTAAGATCAGCCCCTTTCTCTTCTTTTCTTTTGCTTCTTTCTCTTTTTTTTCTTTTTTTCTTTTTTTTCTTTTTTTTCAGGGGGCGCTCAAAACTGATTATATGAACAAAAACACTCCCAAAGAGTAACTGAGCACACACACTTTTTCCAAAAGGGTAAGGGTATTCCGGTAAAAAAAGCCACTCGTTTAGCAGGGTGAACTGAGCATACACACACTCTCTCTCTCTCTCTCTCTCTAGAGTAAGCCACTCGTTTAGATATGAATACTTGTTGCGTGGTTAGTTTGATATTTGTAGCACAGGGTGAACTGATTCCTCGTCCGATTGGAACTTCCAATTCTACTCGGACTTGGCCAACAGCGAGAAATAACCGATTCCTTGATCCGACTCAAACTTGGAAAACCTACTTGGATTCGGCCAACAGAGAGACTATATGATAGCGCGTGTTGTGATAGGAAAGTGACAAGAACTCGAAACTCTAAGGGAACTTTCTGTTTTGTCGAGCCCTGCTTTGGTCTCTGGTTTGATGGTTGTACGTGCTAAAAATCCGGTACATTCCTAAGACCAGCAATCCGACACACCCGATGCAACCGAATATTCAACAAGCCCTAACTAGGTAGCACTAGCCACGGCTCAAAGGTCTATAGGATTGCAGGAAACTAATCTACTATTTTTTGGCTTTTCTGGACTATAGGAAAAATAAAACAGTGAAGGATTGGAAGTCTCTCACCGATAAACCTTGCTCTGATTACCAACTGATATGAACCCGCAAGGGTTTGTGGTCGATCTTTCGATGAGAAGCGTGAGATAACTCGATTGGTGGATGGAGATGACGTTCACGGCCCGACTACAGCCTTCCAAGACTGCGCCTTAGCGACCGATACACCACTTCCCAAGGCCGTCACGATCTTGTGGAGTATGACAACCAGCCCCTAGGGCTCCCGTCCTGTAAGCAATCGAAGAACTAGCAAGAACGAGGAAACAAGCACTGAAATTGCAAGATAAAATTGAAGGTTTCACACTGAATCTTATTATGAGTGGGGTTCCGAAGACAAGGAGACGGGCGACTGGATCAGCACGTGCGTCTACAAGCAAGTAGCGATGGCTAAACTTGATCTAAACAAAACCTGAGTGTTCCTGGTGGCGGCTAAGGGGTATATAACGTGTGAAGGACGACCACAAGAGAGTTTGGGTCGTGCTCCAACCCTAGGACGCGTCCCTACTGGACTCTAAACGATACAAGCCCATTGGGCTAACTTAAGGTGACGCAGCACCCTGGACAGAATAGACCTCTCGGTGATTTTTGGACTGTTGACGCCTCTTCTGAGCAGGTATGAGTACAATGTCAGATCCATATGAAAGTAGACTTTATTAGCTTTCCAACAAGTCCAGAATCACCCCAATCCGACTCCGTATGTAACCGTGGCGACCGTCACAAGTTGGAGGTGTGCTGCAGTCCGAATCCAGCCTACGCGAGTCCTTTTCCCTTTCGGTCTTCTCCTTGATTCCTAATCAAAACAAGAGTGCACGTGTCTCCAAGATCTAAACAGGATGGACAAGAGCTCAAGAAGGAACTCACTTGATGATTAACTTTTCGAGCACGAGCACGAGTAATAGGACCAGCAGTTGTCGGCGTGGACGGCGTGGATGTATGATCGGTGTTGATGTCCTCATCACCAAGGCCATGGTACGTTTGGCCCAAACCATGCAGCTATCATCCATCAAGATTAGCACAATCTCCAAACGGACAGAAATGAGATTCCACTTGAGCCTTGAACCTAGGAGCGCCATCAGGTTCATCCAAAATGATTTATGTGCTTATGTTACAATTGGCACAAACCGTGCACCTATCTTACATCATGATTAGCACTATCTCACACGGATTGAATCGAGCATCCACTTGAGCCTCGTAACCTAGGAGTACCATCGAGTGCATCCAAAATGATTCCTGAGGCTTTGTTATGTTTGGCACAAACGGTGCACCTATCTTGCACCGAAACTTATACTATCTCGAAAGGGACCAAACAAGATTCCACATGACCCATGTCGCCTAGGAGTTGCATCAGGTGCGTCCGAAATGCATTTCGAGCCGTCCGAAACGCAAGATAGGTGCACTCAATTTCTAGATGACCCACATCACCTAAGAGTTCCATCCACTACGTCCAAAATGGTCTCCAAGGCCATGGTACGTTTGGCTCAAACTGTGCACCTATCTTGCGTCAAGATTAGCACTATCTCCAAATGGACTGAAATGAGTTTCCACCTAGGCCTCGCAACCTAGGTGTGCCATTGGGTATGTTTGGCACAAACCATTCACCTATCTTGCACTGACACTAACACTGTCTCTAAACGGACCGATACGAGATTCTAGATGACCCACGTCCCCTAAGAGTTCCATCCACTACGTCCAAAATGGTTTCCAAGGCCATGGTACGTTTGGCCTAAACCATGCACCTATCTTGCGTCAAGATTAGCACTGTCTCCAAACGGACTGAAATCAGATTCCACCTTGGCCTTGCATGCGTCCAAATTGATTTATGTGCCTATGTTACGTTTAGCGCAAGCCATGCACCTATCTTGCATTGAAACTAACTCTGTCTCCAAATGGACCAAAACAAGATTCCACATGACCCACATCACCTTGGAGTTGCATCCGGTGCATCCGAAACAATTTCCGAGCCAATGGTACTTTCGGCACAAATCGTGCACCTATCCTGTGTCAAAATCAGCACCATCCCAAAACAGACTAAAATGAGCTTCCACTTGAGCCTTGAACCTAGGAGTGCCATAAGGTGCGTCCAAAATGATTTTTGTGCCTATGGTATATTGGGCACAAACTGTGCACCGACACTAGCACTATCTCTAAATGGACCGAAATGGGATTCCACATGATCCACGTCATCTAGGTGTTCCATCGGGTGCGTCCAAAATGATTTCTGAGCCTGTGGTACATTTGGCGCAAACCATTCACCTATCATGCGTTAAGATTAGCACTATCTCCAAACGGACTGAATCGAGCTTCCACTTGAGCCTCGTCACATAGGAGTGTCATCGGGCGTGTCCAAAATGATTTCTGAGGCTATGTTATCATTGGCACAAACTGTGCACCTATCTTGTACCAATACTTACACTGTCTCAAAATAGACCTAACAAGATTCCACATGGCCCACATCACCTAGGACTTGTATCAGGTGCGTCCAAAATAATTTTTGATCCAATAGTACATTCGGCACAAACCGTGCACCTATCTTGCGTCAAGATCAGCACTGTCCCAAAACGGACTGAAATGAGCTTCCACATGAGCCTCACAACCTAGTAGTGCCATCAGGTGCGTCCAAAACGATTTCTGAGCTTATGGTTCGTTTGACGCAAATGATTTCTGAGCTTATGGTTCGTCTGGCAAAAACCATTCACCGATCTTGCACCGACAGTAACACTGTCTCTAAACGGAAGGAAACGAGATTCCAGATGACCCACAACACCCAGGAGTTCCAACCGCTACGTCCAAAATTGTTTCCAAGGCCATGGTACGTTTGGCCCAAACCATGCAACTATCATCCATCAAGATTAGCATAATCTCCAAACGGATAGAAATGAGATTCCACTTGAGCCTCGAACCTAGGAGTGCCATCAGGTTCGTCCAAAATGATTTATGTGCTTATGTTACAATTGGCACAAACCGTGCACCTATCTTGCATCATGATTAGCACTATCTCACATGGATTGAATCGAGCATCCACTTGAGCCTCGTAACCTAGGAGTACCATCGAGTGTGTCCAAAACGATTCCTGAGGCTTTGTTAAGTTTGGCACAAACGGTGCACCTATCTTGCACCGAAACTTATACTGTCTCGAAAGGGACCAAACAAGATTCCACATGACCCATGTCGCCTAGGAGTTGCATCAGGTGCGTCCGAAACACATTTCGAGCCAATGGTATGTTCGGTGAAAATCGTGCACCTATCTTGCGTCAAGATCCGCACTATCTCGAAATGGACTAAAATGACCTTCCACTTGAGCTCACAACCTAGGAGTTCCAATGGGTGCGTCCAAAATGATTTTCTGAGCTTATGGTACGTTTAGCGCAAAGCATTCACCATCTGCACTAACACAAACACTATCTCTAAATGGACCGATATGAGATTCCAGATGACCCACATCACCTAAGAGTTCCATCCACTACATCCAAAATGGTCTCCAAGGCCATGGTACATTTGGCTCAAACTGTGCACCTATCTTGCGTCAAGATTAGCACTATCTCCAAATGGACTGAAATGAGTTTCCACCTAGGCCTCGCAACCTAGGGGTGCCATTGGGCATGTTTGGCACAAACCATTCACCTATCTTGCACCGACACTAACACTGTCTCTAAACGGACCGATACGAGATTCTAGATGACCCACGTCCCCTAAGAGTTCCATCCACTACATCCAAAATGGTTTCCAAGGCCATGGTACGTTTGGCCTAAACCATGCACCTATCTTGCGTCAAGATTAGCACTGTCTCCAAACGGACTGAAATCAGATTCCACCTTGGCCTTGCATGCGTCCAAATTGATTTATGTGCCTATGTTACGTTTAGCGCAAGCCATGCACCTATCTTGCATTGAAACTAACTCTGTCTCCAAATGGACCAAAACAAGATTCCACATGACCCACATCACCTTGGAGTTGCATCCGGTGCATCTGAAACAATTTTCGAGCCAATGGTACTTTCGGCACAAACCGTGCACCTATCCTGCATCAAAATCAGCACCATCCCGAAATAGACTAAAATGAGCTTCCACTTGAGCCTTGAACCTAGGAGTGCCATAAGGTGCATCCAAAATGATTTCTGTGCCTATGGTATATTGGGCGCAAATTGTGCACCGACACTAGCACTATCTCTAAATGGACCGAAATGGGATTCCACATGATCCACGTCATCTAGGAGTTCCAACGGGTGCGTCCAAAATGATTTCTGAGCCTGTGGTACATTTGGCGCAAACCATTCACCTATCTTGTGTTAAGATTAGCACTATCTCCAAATGGACTGAATCGAGCTTCCACTTGAGCCTTGTCACCTAGGAGTGCCATCGGGCGTGTCCAAAATGATTTCTAAGGCTATGTTATCATTGGCACAAACTGTGCACCTATCTTGCACCAATACTTACACTGTCTCAAAATAGACCTAACAAGATTCTACATGGCCCACATCACCTAGGACTTGCATCAGGTGCGTCCAAAATAATTTTTGAGCCAATAGTACATTCGGCACAAACCATGCACCTATCTTGCGTCAAGATCAGCACTGTCCCAAAACGGACTGAAATGAGCTTCCACATGAGCCTCACAACCTAGTAGTGCATCAGGTGCGTCCAAAACGATTTCTGAGCTTATGGTTCATTTGACGCAAATGATTTCTGAGCTTATGGTTTGTCTGGCAAAAACCATTCACAGATCTTGCACCGACAGTAACACTGTCTCTAAACGGAAGGAAACGAGATTCCAGATGACCCACAACACCTAGGAGTTCCATCCGCTACGTCCAAAATTGTTTCCAAGGCCATGGTACGTTTGGCCCAAACCATGCAGCTATCATCCATCAAGATTAGCACAATCTCCAAACGGATAGAAATAAGATTCCACTTGAGCCTCGAACCTAGGAGTGCCATCAGGTTCGTCCAAAATGATTTATGTGCTTATGTTACAATTGGCACAAACCGTGCACCTATCTTGCATCATGATTAGCACTATCTCACATGGATTGAATTGAGCATCCACTTGGGCCTCGTAACCTAGGAGTACCATCGAGTGTGTCCAAAACGATTCCTGAGGCTTTGTTATGTTTGGCATAAACGGTGCACCTATCTTGCACCGAAACTTATACTGTCTCGAAAGGGACCAAACAAGATTCCACATGACCCATGTCGCCTAGGAGTTGCATCAGGTGCGTCCGAAACACATTTCGAGCCAATGGTATGTTCGGTGAAAATCGTGCACCTATCTTGCGTCAAGATCCGCACTATCTCGAAATGGACTAAAATGACCTTTCACTTGAGCTCACAACCTAGGAGTGCCAATGGGTGCGTCCAAAATGATTTTCTGAGCTTATGGTACGTTTAGCGCAAAGGATTCACCATCTGCACTAACAGTAACACTGTCTCTAAATGGATCGATATGAGATTCTAGATGACCCACGTCACCTAAGAGTTCCATCCACTACGTCCAAAATGGTCTCCAAGGCCATGGTACGTTTGGCTCAAACTGTGCACCTATCTTGCGTCAAGATTAGCACTATCTCCAAATGGACTGAAATGAGTTTCCACCTAGGCCTCGCAACCTAGGGGTGCCATTGGGTATGTTTGGCACAAACCATTCACCTATCTTGCATCGACACTAACACTGTCTCTAAACAGACCGATACGAGATTCTAGATGACCCTCGTCCCCTAAGAGTTCCATCCACTACGTCCAAAATGGTTTCCAAGGCCATGGTATGTTTGGCCCAAACCATGCACCTATCTTGCATCAAGATTAGCACTATCTCCAAATGGACTGAAATCAGATTCCACCTTGGCCTTGCATGCGTCCAAATTGATTTATGTGTCTATGTTATGTTTAGCGCAAGCCATGCACCTATCTTGCATTGAAACTAACTCTATCTCCAAATGGACCAAAACAAGATTCCACATGACCCACATCACCTTGGAGTTGCATCCGGTGCATCCGAAACAATTTCCGAGCCAATGGTACTTTCGGCGCAAACCGTGCACCTATCCTGCGTCAAAATCAGCACCATCCCGAAACAGACTAAAATGAGCTTCCACTTGAGCCTTGAACCTAGGAGTGCCATAAGGTGCGTCCAAAATGATTTCTGTGCCTATGGTATATTGGGCGCAAACTGTGCACCGACACTAGCACTATCTCTAAATGGATCGAAATGGGATTCCACATGATCCACATCATCTAGGAGTTCCATCGGGTGTGTCCAAAATGATTTCTGAGCCTGTGCTACATTTGGCGCAAACCATTACCTATCTTGCGTTAAGATTAGAACTATCTCAAAATGGACTGAATTGAGCTTCCACTTGAGCCTCGTCACTTAGGAGTGCCATCGGACGTGTCCAAAATGATTTCTGAGGCTATGTTATCGGCACAAACTGTGCACCTATCTTGCACCAACACTTACACTGTCTCAAAATAGACCTAACAAGATTCCACATGGCCCACATCACCTAGGACTTGCATCAGGTGCATCCAAAATAAATTTTGAGCCAATAGTACATTCGGCGCAAACCGTGCATCTATCTTACGTCAAGATTAGCACTGTCCCAAAATAGACTGAAATGAGCTTCCACATGAGCCTCACAACCTAGTAGTGCTATCGGGTGTGTCCAAAATGATTTCTGAGCTTATTGTTCATTTGGCACTAAGCATTCACATATCTTGCACTGACACTAACACTATCTCCAAATGGACCAAAACGGGATTCCACATGACCCACGTCCCTAGGAGTTCCATCCAGTGCGTCCAGAATGGTTTCTGAGGCCATGGTACGTTTGGCCCAAACTGTGCACCTATCTTGAGTTAAGATTAGCACTATCTCCAAACGTACTGAAATGAGCTTCCACTTGAGCCTCGCAACCTAGGAGTGCCATCGAGTGTGTCCAAAACAATTTCTAAGCTTATGGTACGTTTGGCTCAAACCATTTAGCTATCTTGCACCGACACTAACACTATCTCTAAATGAACCAAAACGAGAATCCACAAGACCACGTCACCTAGGAGTTCCTTCCGCTAGGTCCAAAATGGTTTCTGAGGCCATGATATGTTTGGCCCAAACCGTGCACGAATCTTATGTCAAGATTAGCACTATCTCCAAATGGACTAAAATGAGCTTCCACTTGAGCCTCGAACCTAGGAGTGCCATTAGTTGCGTCTAAAATAATTTCTGTGTCTATGGTACGCTTGGTGCAAACTGTGCACCTATCTTGCACGGACACTAACATAGTCTCCAAACAGACCAAAACGAGACTCCACATGACCCACGTCACCTAGGAGTTCCATCGGGTGCATCTAGAACAATTTCTGAGCCTGTGGTACGTTTCGCGCAAAGCGTGCACCAATCTTACGTTAAGATTAGCACTATCTCCAAGCGGACTACATCAAGCTTCCACTTGAGCCTCGTGCCTAGAAGTACAATCGGGTGCATCCAAAATGACTTTTGAGGCTATGTTATGATTAGCACAATCTGTGCACCTATCTTCCACTAACACTTACACTATCTCGAAATAGACTGAACGAGGTACCACATGAGCCACGTCACCTAGGAGTTGCATTCGGCGCGTCCAAATCGATTTTCGAGCCAATGGTATGTCTGGCGCAAATCATGCACCTATCTTTCATCAAGATCAGCACTATCTCAAAACGAACTGAAATGAGCTTCCACTTGAGCCTCACAACCTAGGAGAGCCATCGGGTGCGTCCAAAATGATTTCAGAGCATGTGGTATGTTTGGCACATAGCATTCACCTATCTTGCACTGACACTAACACTTTCTGCAAACAGACCAAAATGAGATTTCACATGACCCATGTCCCTAGGAGTTCCATCTAGTGTGTCCAAACGGAATGAAATGAGCTTCCACTTGAGCCTCGCAACTTTGGAGTGCCATCGGGTGTGTCCAAAATGATTTCTGAGCATATGGTACATTTGCCGCAAACCATTCACCTATCTTGCACCGACACTAACACTGTTTCTAAACAGACCGAAAGAGATTCCATGGGACCCATGTCACTTAGGAGTTCCATCCGCTACGTCCAAAATGGTTTCTAAGGCCATGGTATGTTTGGCCCAAACCGTGCAGCTATCTTGTATCAAGATAAGCACAATCTCTAAACGAACTGAAATGAGCTTCCACTTGAGCCTCGAACCAAGGAGTGCCATTAGGTGCCTCCAAAATGATTTTAGTGCCTATGGTACGTTTAGCGCAAACCGTGCGCCTATCTTGTACGGACACTAAGACAGTCTCAAAATGGACCAAAACGAGATTCCACATGATCCACGTCATCTAGGAGTTCCATCGGGTGCGTCCAAAATGATTTCTAAGCCTATGGTACGTTCAGTGCAAACTGTGCACCTATCTTGCTTCAAGATTAGCCCTATCTCCAAACAGACTGAATCGAGCTTCCAGTTGAGCCTCGTCACCTAGGAGTACCATCAGGTGCGTCCAAAACGAATTCCGAGGCTATGTTATGTTTGGCACAAAATTGTGCACCTATCTTGCACTGACACTTACACTGTCTTGAAACGGACCAAACAAGATTCCACTTGACCCACGTCACCTAGGAGTTGCATCTGGTGCATCCAAAATGATTTCCGAGCCAGTGGTACGTTCGGCGCAAACCGTGCACCTATCTTGCATCAAGATCAACACTATCTCGAAACGGACTGAAATGAGCTTTCACTTGAGCCTCACAACCTAGGAGTGCCAACCGGTGCATCCAAAACGATTTCTGAGCTTATGGTACATTTGGCACAAAGGATTCACCTATCTTGCACTAACACTAATATTGTCTCCAAATGGACCGAAAAGAGATTCCACATGACCCACGTCACCTAGGAGTTGCATCTGGTGCATCCAAAATGATTTCTGAGCCAGTGGTACGTTCGGCGCAAACCGTGCACCTATCTTGCGTCAATATCAACACTATCTCGAAACGGACTGAAATGAGCTTTCACTTGAGCCTCGCAACCTAGGAGTGCCATCAGATGCATCCAAAATGATTTCTAAGCTTGTTGTACGTTAGGCACAAACCATTCACCTATCTCAAACTAACACTAACACTATCTCTAAAAGCACCAAAATGACATTCCAGATGACCCATGTCACCTTGGAGTTCCATCTAGTGTGTCCAAAATGATTTTCGAGGCCATGGTACGTTTGGCCCAAACCGTGCACCTATCTTGCGTCAATATTAGCACTATCTCCAAACGGACTGAAATGAGCTTTCACTTGAGCCTCGCAACCTAGGAGTGCCATCGGGTGCATCCAAAATGATTTCTGAGTTTGTTGTACGTTAGGCACAAACCATTCACCTATCTCAAACTGACACTAACACTATCTCTAAAAGCACCAAAATGACATTCCAGATGACCCACATCACCTTGGAGTTCCCCGCTGCGTCTAAAATGGTTTTCAGGACCATGGTTTGTTTGGCCCAAACCGTGCACCTATCTTGCGTCAAGATTACCGTTGTCTTCCAACGGACTGAAATGAGCTTCCACCTGGCCTTGTAATCTAGGACTGCCATCGGGTGCGTCCAAAATGATTTATGTGCCTATGTTACGTTTGGTGCAAACCGTGCACCTATCTTGCACCGACACTAACACTGTCTCCAAACAGACAAAAACGAGATTCCATAGGATCCACGTCATCTAGGAGTTCAGTCGGGTGTGTCCAAAAACAATTTTTGAGCTGTGGTACATTTGGTGCAAATTGTGCACCTATCTTGCGTTAAGATTAGCACTATCTCCAAACAGTCTGAATCGAGCTTCAACTCTAGCCTCGTCACCTGGTAGTACCATCGGGTGCATCCAAAATGATTCATGAGGCTATGTTATGTTTGGCGCAAATTGTGCACATATGTTGCATGGACACTTACATTGTCCCCAAACGGAGCAAACAAGATTCCACATGGCCCACATCAGCTTGGAGCTGCATCCGGTGCGTCCAAAATGGTTTTTAAGCCCGTGGTACATTTGGCGCAAACTGTGCACCTATCTTGCATCAAGATCAACACTATCTTGAAATGGACTAAAATGAGCTTCCACTTGAGCCTCGCAACCTAGGAGTGTGATCGGGTGCATCCAAAATGATTTTCTAAGCTTGTGGTACATTTGGCACAAACCATGCACCTGTCTTGCATCGACACTAACACTGTCTCCAAATGGACCAGAATGAGATTCCACATGATCCAATTCATCTAGGAGTTCGATCGGGTGCGTCCAAAATAATTTCTGAGCCTGTGGTACGCTCCGTGCAAACTGGGCACTTATCTTGTGTCAGGATCAGCACTATCTCGTAACGGACTGAAATGAGCTTTCACTTAAGCCTCACAACCGAGGAGTGCCATCGGGTGCGTACAAAATGATTTCTGAGCTTAAGATTTGTTTGGCGCAAAACATTCACCTATCTTGCACTAACACAAACACTTTCTCCAAATAGACCAAAACGAGATTCCACATGACCCATATCTCTAGGAGTTCCATCCGGTGCGTCCAAAATGATTTCTGAGGTGATGGTACTTTTAGCCCCAACTGTGCACGTATCTTGCGTCAAGATTTGCACTATCTCCAAACAGACTGAAATGAGCTTCCACTTGAGCCGCACAACCTAGGAGTGCCATCGGGTGCATCCAAAATGATTTCTGAGCTTATGGTTCATTTGGAGCAAACATCATTCACCTATCTTGCACCGACACTAACACTGTCTCTAAACGGACAGAAATGAGATTCTAGATGACCCACGTCACCTAGGAGTTCCATCCGCTGCGTCCAAAATGGTTTCTGAGGCCATGGTATGTTTAGCCCAAACCGTGCAGCTATCTTGCATCAAGATTAGCACAATCTCCAAACAGACTGAAATGAGCTTCCACTTGAGCCTCGAACCTAGGTCCATCAGGTTCGTCCAAAATGATTTATATGCTTATGGTACAATTGACGCAAACCATGCACCTATCTTGCACCGAAACGCGATTCCAAATGATCCAAGTCATCTAGGAGTTCCATCCGGTGTGTCCAAAATGATTTCTAAGCCTGTAGTATGTTCGGCGCAAACCACGCACCTATCTTGCATCAAGATTAGCACTATCTCCACACGGATTGAATCGAGCATCCACTTGAGCCTCGTAACCTAGGAGTACCATCGAGTGCGTCCAAAACGATTTTTGAGGCTTTGTTATGTTTGGCACAAACGGTGCACCTATCTTGCACTGACACTTACATTGTCTCGAAACAGACCAAACGAGATTCCACATTACCCACATCACCTAGGACTTGCATCCGGTGCATCCAAAATAATTTTTGAGCCAATAAGACATTCGGTGCAAACCATGCACCTATCTTGTGTCAAGATCAGCACTATCCTGAAATAGACTGAAATGAGTTTCCAATCGAGCCTCACAACCTAGGAGTGCCTTCGGGTGCGTCCATAATGATTTCTGAGCTTATGGTACGTTTGGCGCAAAGCATTCACATATCTTGCACTGACACTAACACTGTCTCCAAATGGACCAAAACGGGATTCCACATGACCCATGTCCCTAGGAGTTCCATCCAGTGCGTCCAAAATGGTTTCTGAGGCCATGGTATGTTTGGCCCCAACCCTGTAACTATCTTGAGTTAAGATTAGCACTATCTCTAAACGTACTAAAATGAGCTTCCACTTGAGCCTAGCAACCTAGGAGTGCCATCGGGTGTGTCCAAAATGATTTCTATGTTTATGGTACATTTAGCGCAAACCGTGCACCTATCTTGCACGGACACTAACACAGTCTCCAAATAGACCAAAACAAGATTCCACATGATCCACGTCATCTAGGAGTTTCATCGGGTGCGTCCAAAATGAATCTGAGCCTGTGGTACGTTCGACGCAAACTGTGCACCTATCTTGCTTCAAGATTAGCTCTATCTCCAAACAGACTGAATCGAGCTTCCACTTGAGCCCCGTCGCCTAGGAGTACCATCAGGTGCGTCCAAAATGAATTCTGTGGCTATGTTATGTTTGGCACAAAATTGTGCACCTATCTTGCACTGACACTTACACTGTCTTGAAACAGACCAAACGAGATTCCACTTGACCCATGTCACCTAGGAGTTGCATCAAGTGCGTCCAAAATGATTTCCGAACCAGTGGTACGTTCGGCGCAAACTATGCACCTATCTTGCGTCAAGATCAGCACTATCTCAAAACGGACTGAAATGAGCTTCTACTTCAGCCTCACAACCTAGGAGTCCCATCGGGTGCATCCAAAATGATTTCTAAGCTTATGGTATGTTTGGCACAAAGGATTCACATATCTTGCACTAACACTAATACTGTCTCCAAATAGACCGAAAAAAGATTCCACATGACCCACGTCACCTAGGAGTTCCATCTGGTGCGTCTAAAATTATTTCTGAGGCCATGCTACGTTTGGCCCAAATCGTGCACCTATTTGTGTCAAGATTAGCACTATCTCCAAATGGACTAAAATGAGCTTCCACTTGAGCCTCGTAACCTTGGAGAGCCATCGGGTGCGTCCAAATTGATTTATGAGCTTATTATATGTTAGGCGCAAACCATTCACCTATCTTAAACTGACACTAACACTATCTCTAAACGGACCAAAACGAGATTCCAGATAACTCACGTCACCTAGGAGTTCATCCGCTGTGTCTAAAATGGTTTCCAAGGCCATGGTATGTTTGGCCCAAACCGTGCACCTGTCTTGCGTCAAGATTAGTAATGTCTCCAAATGAACTGAAATGAGCTTCCACTAGGCCTCGCAACCTAGGAGTGCCATCGGGTGTGTCCAATATTATTTTTGTGCCTAAGTTACGTTTTGGCGCAAACCGTGCACCTATCTTGCACTGACACTAACACTATCTCTAAACGGATAGAAACAAGATTCCATAGGATCCACGTCATCTAGGAGTACAATCGGGTGTGTCCAAAATGATTTTTGAGCCTGTGGTTCATTTGGTACAAACTGTGCACCTATCTTGCGTCAAGATTAGCACTATCTCCAAACAGACTGAATCAAGCTTCCACTGTAGCCTCGTCACCAGGGAGTACCATCGGGTGCGTCCAAAATGATTTATAAGGCTATGTTATGTTTGGCGCAAACCGTGCAGATATCTTGCATAGACACTAACACTATCTCCAAACAGACCAAACGAGATTCCACATGGCCCACATCAGCTAGGAGCTGCATCCGATGCGTCCAAAACCATTTTTGAGCCTGTGCTATATTTGGCACAAACTGTGCACCTATCTTGCGTCAAGATCAGCACTATGTCCAAACAGACTGAAATGAGCTCCCGCTTGAGCCTCGCAACCTAGGAGTGCGATCGGGTGCATCCAAAACGATTTCTGAGCTTATGGTACATTTGTCGCAAACAATGCACCTATCTTGCACCGACACTAACACTGTCTCCAAACAGACCAGAACGAGATTCCACATGAACCACGTCATCTAGGAGTTCGATTGGGTGCGTCCAAAATGATTTCTGAGCCTATGGTACGTTCAGTGCAAACTGGGCACGTATCATGCGTCAAGATTAGCAATATCTCTAAACGAACTGAATCGAGCTTCCACTTGAGCCTCGTCACCTTGAAGTACCATCGGCTGCGTCCAAAACAATTTTTGAGGCTATGTTATGTTTGGCCCAAACTGTGCACCTATCTTGCACCGACACACTGTCTCAAAATGGACCGAACGAGGTTTCGCAAGACCCACGTGACCTAGGAGTTGCATCCGATACGTCCAAAACGATTTTCCGAGCCAATGGTATGTTTGGCACAAACCGTACACCTATCTTGTGTCAAGTTCAGCACTATCTCGAAACAGACTGAAATCAGCTTCCACTTGAGCCTCATAACCTAGGAGTTCCATCGGGTGCATCCAAAATGATTTCTAAGCTTATGGTACGTTTGGTACAAAGGATTCACCTATCTTGCACTAACACTAATACTGTCTCCAAACAGACCAAAACGATATTCCACATGACCCATGTCCCTTGGAGTTCCATCCGATGTGTCCAAAATGGTTTCTGAGGCCATGGTACATTTGGCCCCAACCGTGCATCTATCTTGCGTCAAGTTAGCACTATCTCCGAATGGACTGAAATGAGTTTCCACTTAAGCCTCGCAATCTAGGAGTTCCATCGGGTGCGTCCAAAACAATTTCTAAGCTTATGGTATGTTTGGCACAAGCCATTCACCTATCTTGCACCGACACTAACACTCTCTAAATGGACCAAAATGAGATTCCAGTTTACCCATGTCACCTTGGAGTTCCATCCGCTATGTCCAATATGGTTTCTAAGGCCATGGTACGTTTGGGCTAAACCATGCACCTATCTGGCGTCGAGATTAACTCTATTTCCAAACGGACTGAAATGAACTTCCACTTGAGCCTCGAACCTAAAAGTGCCATCAGGTGCATCCAAAATGGTTTTTGCGGCCATGGTACACCTGGCCCAAACCATGCAACTATCTTGCGTCAAGACTAGCATTGTCTCCAAATGGACTAAAATGAGCATCCACCTAGGCCTCGCAACCTAGGAGTGCCATCAGGTGCGTCCAAAATGATTTATGTGCCTATGTTACATTTAGCGCAAACCGTGCACCTATCTTGCACTGACACAACACAATCTCCAAATGGACCGAAACGACATTCCACATGATCTACGTCAGCTTGAAGTTCAATCGGTGCGTCCAAAATGATTTCTGAGCCAATGGTACGTTCAGTGCAAACCGTGTACCTATCTTGCGTCAAGATCAGCACTATCTCGAAATAGACTAAAATGAGCTTCCACTTGAGCCTCACAACCTAGGAGTGCCATCGGGTGTGTCCAAAATGATTTATGAGCTTATGGTATGTTTGGCGCAAAGCATTCACCTATCTTGCACTGATATTAACACTGTCTCCAAACGGACCGAAACGAGATTCCACATGACCCACGTCACCTAGGAGTTCCTCTTACGTCCAAAGCGGTTTTAGTGATCATGGTACGTTTGGCCCAAACCGTGTACCTATCTTGCATCAAGATTAGCACTACCTCCAAACGGACTGAAATGAGCTTCCACTTGAGCCTCGCAACCAAGCAGTGCCATCAGGTGCGTCTAAAATGATTTCTGAGATTATGGTATGTTTTGCGCCAAACCATTCACCTATCTTGCACTGGGACTAACGCTGTCTCTAAACTGATCGAAACGAGATCCTAGATGATGCTCGTCACCTAGAAGTTCCATCCCTACGTCCAAAATGGTTTTCGAGGCCATTTTACGTTTGGCCTAAATCGTGCACCTATCTTGCGTTAAGGTTAGAACTATCTCCAAGCGGACTGAAAAATAAGCTTCCACTTGGGCCTCGTAAACTTGGAGTGGCATCGGGTGCATCCAAAACGATTTATGTGCCTATGTTACGTTTGGTGCAAACCATGCACTTATCTTGCACCAACACTAACACTATCTCCAAATGGACCGAAATGAGATTCCACATGACCCACGTCACCTAGGAGTTCCATCGGGTGCATCCAATGCAATTTTTGAGCCTATGGTACGTTCGGCACAAACCGTGCACCTATCTTGCGTCAAGATTAGCACAATCTCCAAAAGGACTAAATCAAGCTTCTAGTCGAGCCACGTCCCAAGGATTACCATCGGGTGCGTCCAAAATGATTTCTGAGGCTATGTTATGTTTTGGCGCAAATTGTGCATGTATCTTGCACAGACACTTACACTGTCTCCAAATGGACCGAACGAGATTGCACATGACCCACGTCCCCTAGGAGCTGCATCCAATGCGTCCAAAACCATTTTCGAGCCTATGCTATGTTCGGCGTGAACCGTGCACCTATCTTGTGTCAAAAGAGCACTATCTCAAAATGGACTAAAATGAGCTTCCACTTGAGCCTCGCAACCTAGGAGTGCCATCGGGTGCGTCCAAAATAACTTCTGAGCTTGTAATACGTTTGGCGCAAACCTTGCACCGACACAAACACTGTCTCCAAATGGACGAAAACGATATTCGACATGACCCACGTCAGGAGTTCAATCCGGTGCGTCTAAAACGATTTCCAAGCCTATGGACTTTTCAGCCCAAACCATGCACCTATCTTGGGTAACGATTATCACCATCACCAAACGGACTGAAATGAGCTTCCATTTGAGCCTTAAACCTAGGAGTGCCATCTGGAGCGTCCAAAATGATCTCTGTGCCTATGGTACATTTGGTACAAACCATGCACCTATCTTGCACCGATACTAACACTGTCTCGAAATGGACCAAAATGAGACTCCATATGATCCATGTCATCTTGGAGTTCCATCGGGTGCGTCCAAAATGATTTTTGAGCCTGTGGTACGTTCGGTGCAAACTATGCACCTATCTTGCATCAAGATTAGCACTATCTCCAAATGGACTGAATCAAGCTTCCACTTGAGCCTCATCACCTAGGAGTACCGTTGGGTGTGTCCAAAATGATTTCTAAGGCTATGTTATGTTAGGCACAACCTATGCACCAATCTTACGCCAACACTTACACTGTCTCAAAACAGACCGAACAAGATTCCACAAGACCCACGTCACCTAGGAGTTGCATCTGGTGCGTCCAAAATGATTTTTGAGCTAATGGTACGTTTGGCACAAATCATGCACCTATCTTGCGTCAAGATGAGCACTATCTAAAAACGGACTAAAATGAGCTTCCACTTGAGCCTCACAACCTAGGACTGCCATCGGGTGCATCCAAAACGATTTTTGAGCCTATGGTATATTTGGCGCAAAGCATTCACCTATCTTGCACTGACACTAACACTATCTCCAAATGGACCGAAACGAGATTCCACATGACCCACGTCCCTAGGAGTTCCATCCGGTGCATCAAAAATCGTTTCTAAGGCCATGGTACGTTTGGCCCAAACCGTGCACATATCTTGCATTAGGATTAGCACTGTCTCCAAACGAACTGAAATGAGCTTCCACTAGAGCCTCGAACCTAAGAGTGCCATCTGGTGCGTCCAAAACGATTTTCTGTGCCTATGGTACGTTTGGTGCAAACCATGCACCGATCTTGCACGGACACTAACACTATCTCCAAATAGACCGAAACAAGATTCCACATGATCCGCGTCATCTAGAAGTTCCATCGGGTGCATCAAAAATGATTTCAGAGCCTATGGTACTTCGGCGCAAACTATGCACATATCTAGCGTCAAGATTAGCACTATCTCCAAACAGACTAAATCGAGTTTCCACTTTAGCCTCGTCACCTAGGAGTACCATCGGGTGTGTCCAAATTGATTTCTAAGGCCATGTTATTTTGCCACAAGCGGTGCACCTATCTTGCACTGACACTTACACTATCTTGCAATAGACTGAATGAGATTCCAGATGACCCACGTTACCTAGGAGTTGCATCTGGTGCATCCAAAATGATTTCTGCGCCAATGGTACGTTTGGCGCAAACCGTCCACCTATCTTGCGTCAAGGTTAGCACTATCTCGAAATGGACTATAATGAGCTTCCACTTGTGCCTCACAACCTAGGAGTGTCTCAGGTGCGTCTAAAATGATTTTTGAACTGATGGTATGTTTGGCACAAAGCATTCACCTAGCTTGCACTCACACTAACATTGTCTCCAAACAGACCGAAATGAGATTCCACATGACCCACGGCACCTAGGATTTCAATCCGGTGCGTCCAAAATGATTTCCAAGCCTATGGAACTTTCAGCCCAAACCGTGCACCTATCTTGGGTCAAGATTAGCACTATCTCCAAACGGACTACAATGAGTTTCACTTGAGCCTCGTAACCTAGGAGTGCCTTCGGGTGCGTCCAAAATGATTTCTGAGCTTATGATACGTTTGGCACAAACCATTCACGTATCTTGCACTGACATTAACACTAACTCTAAACGAACTGAAACGAGACTCTAGATGCCCCACATCACCTAGGAGTTCCATCCGCTGTGTCCAAAATGGTTTTTGAGGCCATGCTACATTTGGGCCAAACCATGCACCTATCTTGTGTTAGGATTAGCACTGTCTCTAAACGAACTAAAATGAGCTTCCACTTGAGCCTCGAACCGCACTGAATTGAGCTTCCACTTGAGCCTCATTACCTAGGAGTACCATCGGGGGCGTCCACAACGATTCTGAGCCTGTGGTACGTTTGGCGCAAACCATGCACCTACCTTGCACCGACACTAACACAGTCTCCAAACGGACTAAAATTAGGTTCTATATGACCCACGTCACCTAGGAGTTCCATCAGATGAATCCAAAATGATTTCTGTGCTAGCGGTACGGTCAACATGAATCATGCAAGCATATTGCGTCAAGATTAGCACTATCTCCAAATGGACTGAATCGAGCTTCCACTTGAGCCTCGTCACCAAGGAGTACCATCAGATGTGTCCGAAACAATTTCTGAGTTAGGGTACATTTGGTGCAAACTGTGCACCTATCTTGCACCGACACTAACACTGTCTGTAAACGCACCGAAACAAGATTCCACATAACCCACATCATTTGGAGTTCCATCGGGTGCGTCCAAAACAATTTTTGAGCCTATGGCACATTCGACGCAAACCGGACACCTATCTTACATCAAGATTAACAAACAGACCGAAACGAGCATCTACTTGAGCATCATCACCTAGGAGTACCATCGGGTGCGTCCAATACGATTTTAGAGCCTATGGTATGTTTGGCGTAAACCGTGCACCTATCTTGCGTCAAGATTAGCACTATCTCCTAACAGACTGAATCGAGCTTCTAATTAAGCCTCGTCACCTAGAAGTATCACTGGGTGTGTCCAAAACAATTTATGAGCCTATGGTATGCTTGGCGCAAACCGTGTGTCTATCTTGCACTTATGCTAACACAGTCTTCAAATGGACCGAAACGGGATTCCACATGACCCCGTCACCTAGGAGTTCCATCAGGTGCATCCAAAATGATTTTTCAGGTTGTGGTACTTTCGGCACAAACCGTTCACCTATCTTGCGTCAAGATTAGCACTATCAACAGACGGACTGAATCGAGCTTCCAATTCAGCCTTGTCACCTTGGAGTACCATCGAGTGTGTCCAAATCGATTTTTGGGCCTAGGGTGCGTTTGGTGCAAACCGTGCTCCTATTTGGCACCGACACTGACACTGTCTCCAAATGGACCGAAATGAGATTCCACATGTCCCACGTCACCTATTAGTTCTATCGGGTGCGTCCAAAATCATTTCTAAGCCTGCAGCACGTTCGATGAAAATGGTGCACCTATCTTACATCAAGATTAGCACTATCTTCAAACAGACTGAGTCGAGCTTCCACTTGAGCCACATCACCTAGGAGTACCATCGGCTCCATCCAAAATGATTTCTGAGCCTATGGTACATTTGGTGCATACTATACACCTAACTTGCACTAACACTAACACTATCTCCAAACAGACAAGAACAAGATTCCACATGACCCGCGTCACTTAGGATTTTCATCGGGCGTGACTGAAATGATTTTGGAGTCTGTTGCATGCTCAGCGCAAACCAGACACCTATCTTGCATCAAGATTAACAAACAGACCAAAACGAGCATTCACTTGAGCCTCGTCACCTAGGACTACCATCGGGTGCGTCCAAAACAATTTCGGAGCCTATGGTATGTTTGGCGCAAACCATGCACCTATCTTGCACCTACACTAACACTGTAACCAAATAGACCGAAATGGGATTCCACATGACCCATGTCACTAAGGAGTTCTATCAGGTGCGTCCAAAATGATTTCTGAGCATATGGTATGTTTGGCGCAAACCGTGCACCTATCTTGCATCAAGATTAGCACTATCTCCTAACGGACTGAATCAAGCTTTGACTTGAGCCTCGTCACCTAGGAGTATCATTGGGTGCGTCCAAAATAATTTCTGAGCCTATGGTACGTTTTGGCGCAAACCGTGCACCTATCTTGCACTGACACTAGCACTGTCTTCAAACGGACCGAAACGAGATTCCACATGACCCACTCACCTAGGAGTTCCATCAAGTGCGTCCAAAATGATTTTTGAGCCTATGGTACTATCGGCGCAAATTGTTTAGCTACCTTGCATCAAGATTAGCACTATAAACAGCCGGACTCAATCGAGCTTCCAATTCAGTCTCGTCACCTTGGAGTACCATCAAGTGCGTCCAAATCGATTTTTGGGACTATGGTGCATTTAGCGCAAACCGTGCACCTATCTTGCACCGAAACTAACACTGTCTCCAAACAGACCGAAACGAGATTCCAAATCACCCACGTCACCTAGGAGTTCCATCGAATGCGTCCAAAATGATTTCCGAGCCTGTAGTACGTTCAATGCAAACCGTGCATCCATCTTGCGTCTAGATTAGCACTACCTCCAAACAGACTGAATCGACCTTCCACTTGAGACTCATCACCTAGGAGTACCATCAGATGCATCCAAAAAGATTTCTGAGCCTATGGTATGTTTGGCGCAAACCGTGCACCTATCTTGCAATGACACTAACAATGTCTCCAAATGGACTAAAATAAGATTCCATATGACCCACGCCACCTAGGAGTTCCATCGGATGCGTTTAAAATGATTTCTGAGCCAGTGGTACGTTCGGCGCAAATCGTGCACTTATCTTGCAAAAAGATTAGCACTATGTACAAACAGACTGAATCAAGCTTCCAATTGATCCTCGTCACCTTGGAGTATCATTGAATGCATCCAAATCGAATTTTAGGCCTGTGGTGCCTTTGGTGCAAACCGTGGACCTATCTTGCACCGACACTAACACTATCTCCAAATAGACCAAAACAAGATTCCACATGACCCACATCACCTAGGAGTTCCATCGGATGTGACCGAAATGATTTTTGAGCCTGTGCAATGTTCGGACCAAACCAGGCACCTATCATGCATCAAGGTTAACAAACAGACCAAAACGAGCATCCACTTGAGTACCATCGGGTGCATCCAAAATGATTTCTGAGCCGATGGTATGTTTAGCGCAAACCATGCACCTATCTTGCATCAAGATTAGCACTATCTCCTAACGGACTGAATCGAGCTTCCACTTGAGCCTTGTCACCTAGGAGTATCATTGGGTGTGTCCAAAATGATCTCTGAGCCTATGGTACGTTTGGCGCAAACCGTGCACCTATCTTGCATTGACACTAACATTGTCTCCAAACAGACCGAAATGAGATTCCACATGAGCCATGCCACCTAGGAGTACCATCGAGTGCATCCAAAATGATTTTTGAGCCTATGGTACTATCGGCGCAAACCGATCACCTATCTTGCATCATGATTAGCACTATAAACAACTGAACTGAATCGACCTTCCAATTCAGCCTCGTCACCTTCGAGTACCATCGAGTGCGTCCAAATCAAATTTTGGGCCTATGGAGCATTTGGCGCAAATAATGCACCTATCTTGCACTGACACTAACGCTGTCTCCAAACAGACCGAAACGAGGTTCCACATCACCCACGTCACCTAGGAGTTCCATCGAATGTGTCCAAAATGATTTCTGAGCCCGTGGTACGTTCCACATGAGCCTCATCACCTTATAGTACCATTGGGTGCATCCAAAACAATTTGTAAGCCTATGGTACGTTTGGCACAAACTGTGCACCTATCTTGGGTCACGATTAACAATATCTCCAAACGGAATGAAATGAGCATCCACTTGAGCCTCATCACCTAGGACTATCATCGGGTGCGTCCAAAATAATCTCTAAGCCTATGGTACGTTTGGTGCAAACCATGCACCTATGTTGCACCGACACTAACACTGTCTCCAAATGGACTGAAACAAAATTCTAGATGACCCACATCACCTAGGAGTTATATTGGGTGTGTCCAAAACGATTTCTGATCCTATGGTACGTTCAGCGCAAACAGTGCACCTATCTTGCGTAAAGATCAGCACTATCTCCAAACGGACTAAATCGGGCTTCCACTTGAGCCTCGTCACCTAGGAGTACCATCGGGTGCGTCCAAAACTATTTCTGAGCCTAAGGAACGTTTAGCACAAACGGTGCACCTATCTTACACTGACACTTAAATTGTCTCCAAATAAAACAAAACAAGATTCCACATGATCCACTTCACCTAGGAGTTCCATTGGGTGTGTCTAAAATGATTGCTGAGCATGTGGTAGGTTCGGCGCAAATTGTGCACCTATCTTGCATCAATATTAATAGTATCTCCGAATGAACTGAATCGAGCTTTCACTTAAGCCTCGTAACCTACGAGTGCCATCAGGTGTGTCCAAAACGATTTCTTAGCCTATGGTATGTTTGGCGCAAACCATGCACCTACCTTGCTTGAATATTAGCGCTATCTCCAAACGGAATGAAATGAGCATCCACTTGAGCCTCGTCACCTAGGAGTACCACCAGGTGCGTCAAAAATGATTTCTGAGCCTATGGTACGTTTGGTGCAAACCATGCACGTACTTTCAATGACACTAATACTTCTCCAAGCGGACTGAAACAAAATTCCACATGACCCACATCACCTAGGAGTTCCATCGGGTGCATCCAAAACAATTTCTAAGCCTGTAGGACATTTGGCACAAACTGTGCACTTACATTGCTTGAAGATTAGCACTATCTTCAAACAGAATAAAACGAGCATCCACTTGAGCCTCGTCACCTAGGAGTATTATCAGATGCGTCCAAAATGATTTATGAGGCTATGGTATGTTTGTGGCAAACCGTGCACCTATCTTACACCGACACTAACACTATCTCCAAACGAACCAAAATGAGAATCCATATGACCCACGTCACCTAGGATTTCCATCGGATGCATCCAAAATAATTTCTGAGCTTGTGGTATGTTCATCGCAAATAGTGCACCTATCTTGCATCAGGATTAGCACTATCTCCAAACGGACTGAATCAAGCTTCCACTTGAGCCTCATCTCTTAGGAGTGCCATCGGACGCATCCAAAACAATTTCTGAGCCTATGGTACGTTTGGCACAGATCATGCTCCTATCTTGCACCGACACTAACACTATCTCCAAATGGACCGAAACGAGATTCCACATGACCCACGTCACATAGGAGTTCCATCGGGTGCATCTAAAATGATTTCTGAGCCTGTGGTATGTTCGACGTAAATCGTGCGCTGATCTTGTGTTAAGATTAGGACTATCTCCAAACAGACTGAATCGAGCTTCCACTTGAGCCTTGTCACCTAGGAGTATCATTGGGTGCGTCCAAAATGATTTCTGAGCCTATGGTACATTTGGCTCTAACCATGCACCTATCCTGCATCGACACTAACACTGTCTCCAAACGGACCAAAATGAGATTCCACATGACCCACGTCAGCTAGGAGTTTTATTGGGTGAGTCCAAAATGATTTCTAAGCCTATGGTACATTCGACGCAAATCATGCACTTATCTTGTGTCAAGAAAAGCAATATCTCCAAACGGACTGAATGGAGCTTCCACTTGACCCTCGTCACCAAAGAGTGCCATTGGGTGCGTCCAAAATGATTTCTGAGCCTATGGTACATTTGGCACAAACCATGTACTTACCTTGCTTTGAGATTAGCACTATCTCCAAACGGAATGAATCGAGCATCCAATTGAGCCTCGTCACCTAGGAGTACCATCGGCTATGTCCAAAATGATTTTTCAACCTTTGGTACGTATGGCTCAAACCGTGTACCTATCTTGCACCGATAAATAACACTGTCTCCAAACAGATCAAAATGAGATTCCATCTAAAATGATTTCTGAGCCTGCGGTACGTTTGACGCAATCCGTGCTTCTATCTTGCATCAAGATTAGTTCTATCTCCAAATGGACTAAATCAAGCTTCCACTTGAGCCTCGTCACCTAGGAGTACCATCAGATCTGTCCAAAATGATTTCTGAGCCCATGGTATGTTTGGCGCAAACCATGCAACTATCTTGCACTAACACTAACACTATCTCCAAAGGACCAAAATAAGATTCCACATGACCCACGTCACTTAGGAGTTCCATCGAGTGCGTTCAAAATGATTTTTGAGCCTATTGTACGTTCACCGCAAATCATGCACCTATCTTGCGTCAAGATTAGTACTTTCTCCAAACGGACTGAACCAAGCTTCCACTGGAGCCTCATCACCTAGGAGTACCATTAGGTGCGTCCAAAACGATTTCTGAGCCTATGATACGTTTGTTGCAAACCGCGCACCTTTCTTTGGTCAAGATTAGCACTATCTCCAAATGGAATGAAACGAGCATCCACTTGAGCCTTGTTAGCTAGGAGTACCATTCGGTGCGTCCAAATGATTTCTGAGCAAACTATACGTTTGGTGCAAACCATGCACCTATCTTGCACCGACGCTAACACTGTTTCCAAACGGACCGAAACAAGATTCCAAACGACCCACGTCACCTAGGAGTTCCATCGGATGCGTCCAAAACGATTTCTGATCCTACGGTACGTTCGACGCAAACTGTGCATCCACCTTGCGTCAAGATTAGCACTGTCTCCAAACAGATAGAATCGAGCTTCCACTTGAGGCTCATCAGCTAAGAGTACCATTGGATGCGTCCAAAACAATTTCTAACCCTATGGTATGTTCGGTGCAAACCGTGCACCTATCTTGCACTGACACTAACACTGTCTCCAAATGGATCAAAATGAGATTCCACACAACCCACATCACCTAGGAGTTCCATCGGGTGCGTCCAAAATGATTTCTGAGCCTATGGTACGTTTGACGCAAATTGTACACCTACCTTGCATCAAGATTAGCACTATGTCCAAACGGACTGAATCAAGCTTCCACTTGAGCCTCGTCACCTAGGTGTACCATTGGGTGCGTCCAAAGTGATTTCTGAGCCTATGCTAAGTTTAGCGCAAAACATGCACTTATCTTTCACCAACACTAACATTGTCTTCAAACGGTCCGAAACGAAATTCCACATGACCCATGTCACCTAGGAGTCACATCGGGTGCGTCCAAAACAATTTCTAAGCCTGTGGTATGTTTGGCGCAAACCGTACACCTACCTTGCTTCAAGATTAGCACTATCTCTAAACAGAATATAACGAGCATCCACTTGAGCCTTGTTACCTAGGAGTACCTTCATGTGCGTCCAAAATGATTTCTAAGCCTATGGTACGTTTGGCATAAACCGTGCATCAATCTTGCACCAACACTAACACTGTCTCCAAATGGACCGAAACGAGATTCCATATGACCCACGTCACATAGGAGTTCGATCGGGTGCATCTAAAATGATTTTTGAGTCTGTGGTACGTTCGACGCAAAATCGTGCATCCATCTTGCGACAAGATTAGCACTATCTCCAAATGGACTGAATCGAGCTTCTACTTGAGCCTCATCACCTAGGAGTATCATTGAGTGCATTCAAACGATTTCTAAGCCTATGGTACGGTTGGCGCAAACCATGCACATATCTTGCATCAAGATTAGCACTCTCTCCAAACAGGCTGAATTGAGCTTCCACTTGAGCCTCGTCAATTAGGAGTGCCATCGGGTGTGTCAAAAATGATTTCTCAGCCTATAGTATGTTTAGTGCAAACTACACCTACCTTGCTTCGAGATTTGCAGTATCTCCAAACGGAATGAAATGAGCATCCACTTGAGCCTTGTCACCTAGGTGTACCATCAACTACGTCCAATATGAGCATCCACATGGCGCAAATCGTGCACGTATCTTACATCGACACTAACTCTCCAAATGGACAGAAATGAGATTCTACAGGACCCATGTTACCAAGGAGTTCCATCGGGTGCGTCCAAAACAATTTCTGAGCCTATGGTATGTACGACGTAAATCGTACACCTATTTTGCATCAAGATTGACACTATCTCCAAACAGACTGAATCGAGCTTGCACTTTAGCCTTGTCACCTAGGAGTGCCATCAGGTGTGTCCAAAATGATTTCTGAGCCTGTGGTACGTTTGTCGCAAACCTTGCTTCAAGATTAGCACTATCTCCAAACAGAATGAAACAAGCATCCACTTGAGCCTCATCACCTAGGAGGACCATCGGGTGTGTCCAAAATGATTTCTGAGCCTAGGGTACATTTGGCTCAAACCGTGCACCTATCTTGCACTGACACTAACATTGTCTCCAAATTGACCAAAACGAGATTCCACATGACCCACGTCATCTAGGAGTTCCATCGGGTGCATCCAAAATGATTTTTGAGCATGTGGTACGTTCGGCGCAAATCGTGCACCTATCTTGTGTCAAGATTAGCACTATCTCCAAACGTACTGAATCGAGTGTCCTCTTGAGCCTCGTCACGTAGGACTACCATCGGGTGCGTCGAAAATGATTTCTAAGCCTATGGTATGTTTGGCTTAAACTGTGCACCTACCTTGCTTCAAGAATAGCACTATCTCCAAATGGAATGAAACGAGTACCCACTTGAGCCTCGTCACCTAGGAGTATCATCGGCTACGTCCAAAATGATTTCTGAGCCTATAGTATGCATGGCGCAAACCGTGCACCTATCTTGCACCAACACTAACACCGTCCCAAACAGACCAAAACGAGATTCCATATGACCCACATCACCTAGGAGTTCCATCGAGTGCATCAAAAAAGATTTCTGAGCCTGCGGTACGTTCGACGCAAACATGCATCCACCTTGCGTCCAAAATCTCCAAACAGACTAAATTGAGCTTCCACTTGAGCCTCATCACCTAGGAGTACCATCGAATGCATCCAAAATGATTTCTGAGCCTATGGTACGTTTGGTACAAACCATGCACCTATCTTGCACTGACAATAACACTGTCTCTAATGGACCAAAACGAGATTCCACATGACCCATGTCACCTAAGAGTTTCGTCGGGTGCGTCCAAAATGATTTCTGAGCCTGTGGTTTGTTCGGCGCAAATCGACCACCTATCTTGCGTCAAGATTAGCAATATCTCCAAACAAACTGAATCGAGCATCCACTTGAGCCTCGTCACCCTGAGTACCATCGGGGGCATCCAAAATGATTTCTGAGCCTATGGTACGTTTGGCGCAAACCATGCCCTATCTTGGGTCAAGTTTAGCACTATCTCCAAATGGAATGAAATGAGCATCCACATGAGCCTTGTCACCTAGGAGTACCATCTAGTGCATCCAAATGATTTCAGAGCCTACGGTACGTTTTGCGTAAACCATGCACCTATCTTGTAGCGAAACTAACACTGTCTCCAAACGTATCGAAACAAGATTGCATATGACCCATGTCACCTAGGAGTTTCGTTAGGTGCGTCCAAATTGATTTCTAAGCCTGTGGTATGTTCGGCGCAAATCATGCACCTATTTTGCATCAAGATTAGCAATATCTGGAAACAGACTGAATCAAGCATCCACTTGAGCCTCGTCACCTAGGAGTACCATCGGGTACGTTCAAAATGATTTCTGAGTCTATGGTACGTTTGGCACAAACTATGCACCTATCTTGGGCCAACATTAGCACCATCTCCAAACAGAATGAAATGATTATCCACTACACCTATGAGTACCATCGGGTGCATCCAAAATGACTTTTGAGCCTATGGTACGGTTGGTGCAAACCCCGCCCCTTTCTTGCACCGACACTAACACTGTCTCCAATTGGATTGAAATGAAACTCCACATGACAGATGTCACCTAGGAGTTCCATCGAATGCGCCCAAAATGATTTCTGAGCCTATGATACGTTTGCCACAAACCATGCACCTATCTTGCACCGACACTATTGTCTCCAAACGGACCAAAACAAAATTCCACATGATAGATGTCACCTAGGAGTTCCATCGGATGCGCCCAAAATGATTTCTGAGCCTATGGTACGTTTGGCACAAACCGTGCACCTATCTTGCATCGACACTATTGTCTCCAAACGGACCAAAACGAGATTCCACATGACCTAAGTTATATCGGGTGCGTCCAAAATGATTTCTGAGCCTGTGATATGTTTGGCGCAAAGCGTGCACCTATCTTGGGTCAAGATTAGCACTATCTCCAAACAGAATGAAACGAGCATTCACTTGAGCCTCATCACCTAGGAATACCATCGGGTGCGTCCTAAATGATTTTTGAGCCTATGGTATGTTTTGCACAAACCGTCCACCTATCTTGCACTGACACTAACACTATCTCCGACCAAAACAAAATTCCACAAGACCCACGTCACCTAGGAGTTCTATTGGGTCCATCCAAAACTATTCCTAAGCCTATGGTAAGTTCATCGCAAATCGTGCACCTATCTTTGCGGCAAGATTAGCACTATCTATAAACGGACTCAGGCGAGCTTCCACTTGAGCCCCGTCACCTAGGAGTACCTTCGGGTGCGTCCATCACGATTCCTGAGCCTATGGTACGTTTGGCGCAAACCATGTACCTATCTTGCACCTATAGTAACACTGTAACCAAATAGATCGAAACGAAATTCCACTTGACCCACGTCACCAAGGAGTTCCATCGGGTGCATTGAAAATTATTTCTAAGCATATGGTACGTTCGGCGCAAACCGAGCACCTATCATGCGCCAAGATTAGCACTATCTTGAAATGGACTGAATCAAGCTTCCACTTAAACCTCGTCACCTACGAGTACCCTCGGGTGCATCCAAAATGACTATATGCCTATGGTACGTTTGGTGCAAACCATGCACCTATCTTGCACCGACACTAACACTGTCTCCAAATGGACCGAAACGAGATTCCAAGTGACCCACGTCACCTAGGAGTTCCACCAGGTGCGTCCAAAATGATTTATTAGCCTGTGGTACATTCGGCGCAAAGCCTCTACCTATCTTGCATCAAGATTATTACTATCTCCAAATAGACTGAATCGAGCTTCCACTTGAGCCTTGTCACCTAGGGGTACCATTAGGTGTGTCTAAAACGATTTCTGTGCCTATGGTACGTTTTTGCGGAAACTGTGCACCCATCTTGCGTTAAGATTAGCACTATCTCCAAATGAAGTGAAACAAGCATCCACTTGAGCCTCATCACCTATGAGCCATTGGGTGCGTCCAAAATGATTTTTGAGCCTATGGTACATTTTGCACAAACCACGCACCTATCTTGCATCGACACTAACACTGTCTCCAAACATACCGAAATGAGATTCCATATGACCCACGTCACCAAGGAGTTTCGTCTGGTGCGTTCAAATTGATTTCTGAGCCTGTGGTACTTTCGGCATAAATCGTGCACCTATCTTGCATCAAGAATAGCAATATCTGCAAATAGACTGAATCGAGCATCCACTTGAGCCTCATCACCTAGGAGTTGCATCAGGTGCATCCAAAATGATTTCTGAGCCTGTGGTACGTTCGGCGCAAATCATGCACCTATCTTGAGTCAAGATTAGCACTATCTCTAAACGGAATGAAATGAGCATCCACTTGAGCCTCGTCACCTAGGAGCCATCGGGTGCGTCCAAAACGATTTATGAGCCTATGGTACGTTTTGCGCAAACCATGCACCTATCTTGCACCGACACTAACACTGTCTCCAAACGTACCGAAATAATATTCCATATGACCCATGTCACCTAAGAGTTCCGTTGGGTGCGTCCAAATTCATTTTTGAGTCTGTGGTACGTTCGGCACAAATCGTGCACCTATCTTGCATCTAGATTAGCACTATCTCCAAATGGAAAGAAACAAGCATCCACTTGAGCCTCGTCACCTAGGAGTACCTCGGCTGCATCCAAAACGATTTATGAGCCTATGGTACGTGTTGCGCAAATTGGCCCGTGGTACGTTCAACGCAAATCGCGCACCTATCTTGCATCAAGATTAGCAATATCTCCAAACAGACTGAATCGAGCATCCACTTGAGCCTCATCACCTAGGAGTTTCATCGGTTGCATCCAAAACGGTTTCTGATCCTGTAGTACGTTCGGTGCAAATCATGCACCTATCTTGTGTCAAGATTAGCATTATCTCCAAACGGACTGAATCGAGCTTCCACTTGAGCCTCGTCACCTAGGACTGCCATCGGGTGCGTCCAAAATGATTTCTAAGCGTATAGTACGTTTGGCTCAAACCGTGACCTACCTTGTTTCCAGAATAGTTCTATCTCCAAACAGAATGAAATGAGCATCCACTTGAGCATCGTCACCTAGGAGTACCATCGGCTACATAGAAAATGATTTCTGAGCCTATGGTACGCATGGCGCAAACCATGCACCTATCTTGTACCGACAGTAAACATCGTCCCAAATGGACCAAAACGAGATTTCCTATGACCCACATCAGCTAGGAGTTCCATCGGGTGCGTCCAAAACTATTCCTGAGAATATGGTAGTTCGGCACAAACCGTGCACCTATCTTTGCGGCAAGATTAGCATTATCTCTAAATGGACTGAATTGAGCTTTCACTTGAGCTTCATCACCTAGGAGTACCATCAGGTGCGTCCAAAACGATTTATGAGCCTATGGTACATTTGGCACAAACCGTGCACCTATCTTACACTGACACTAACATTGTCAACAAACGGACCGAAATGAGATTCCACATGACTCCCGTCAACAAGGAGTTTCGTCGGGTGCGTCCAAAATGATTTCTGATCCAGTTGTACATTCGGCGCAAAGCGTGCACATATCTTGCGTCAAGATTACCACTATCTCCAAACAGACTGAATCGACCTTCTACTTGAGCGTCGTGTAGGAGTACCATCGGGTGTGCCCAAAATGATTTCTGAGACTATGGTACGTTTGGCGCAAACCGTGCACCTATCTTGCGTTGACACTAACAATGTCTCCAAACGGTCCAAAATGAGAGTCCAAATGACCCACGTCACCTAAGAGTTCCATCGGGTGCATCCAAAACAATTTTTGAGCCTGTGTTACATTCGGCGCAAACCGTGCATCCATCTTGCATCAAGATTAGCACTATCTCCAAACAGACTAAACTAAGCTTTCACTTGAGCCTCGTCACCGTCCAAAACGATTCTGAGCCTCTGGTACGTTTAGTGCAAACCACACACCTATCTTTCACTGATACAAACATTGTCTCCAAACGTTCCTAAATGAGATTCCACATGACCCACGTCAACCAGGAGTTCCATCAGGTGCGTCCAAAATAATTTCTGAGCCTGTGGTATGTTCCTCGCAAACTGTGCATCCATCTTGATTAAAGATTAGCACTATCTCCAAATAGACTAAATCGAGCTTGCACTTGAGCCTCGTCACCTAGGAGTACCATCGGCGGCGTCCAAAATGATTATGAGTCTATGGTAAGTTTGGCACGAACCATGCACATATCTTGCACCGGCACTAAGATTGTCTCCAAATAGACCAAAATGATATTCCACATGACCCACGCCACCAAGGAGTTCCAACAGGTGCGTCCAAAATGATTTCTAAGCCTGTGGTTCATTCGGCGCAAATCGGGAACCTAAATTGCGTCAAGCTTTGCACTATCTCCAAACAGACAGAATCGAGCTTCCACTTGAGCCTCATTATCTAGGAGTATCATCGGGTGCGTTCAAAATGATTTGTAAGCCTATGGTACGTTTGGCGCAAAGCGTGCACCTATCTTGGGTCAAGATTAGCACTATCTCCAAATGGAATGAAACAAGCATTCAACTGAGTCTTATCACCTTGGAGTACCATCGGCTGCATCCAAAATAATTTCTGAGCCTATGGTACAATTGGCGCAAACTGTGCACCTATCTTGCACCGACACTAACACTGTCTCTAAACGGACCAAAACGAGATTCCACATGACCCACGTCAGCAAGGAATTCCATCCGATGCGTCCAAAATGATTTGTGTGCCTATGGTACGTTCGGTGCAAACCTTGCACCTATCTTGCGTCAAAATTAGCACTATCTCCAAACGGACTGAATCAAGCGTCCACTTGAGCCTCGTCACCTAGGAGTACCATCAGGTGCGTCCAAAATGATTTCTGAGCCTATGTTATGTTTTGCGGAAACCGTGCACCCATCTTGCTTCAAGATTAGCATTATCTCTAAACAGACCGAAACGAGCATCCAGTTGAGCCTCGTCTGCTAGGAGTACCATCTGGTGCGTCGAAAACGATTTCTGAGCCTATGGTATGTTTGGCACAAACCATGCACCTATCTTGTACCGACACTAACACTATCTGCATATGGATCGAAATGTGATTCCACATGACCAACGTCACCTAGGAGTTCCATCGGGTGCGTCCAAAATGATTTTCTGAGCCTGTGGTACGTTAAGTGCAAACCATGCACCTATCTTGCGTCAAGATTGGCACCATCTCCAAACAGACTGAATCGAGCCTCCACATCAGTCTCATCTCTTAGGAGTACCATCAGATGCGTCCAAAATTATTCTCTAAGACTATGGTATGTTTGGCATAAACCGTGCACCTATCTTGCGTCAAGATTAGCACCATCTCCAAACTGAATGAAACGAGCATCTACATGAGCTTCGTCACCTAGGAGTACCATTGCGTGCGTCCAAAATGATTTCTGAGCCTATGATTTGTTTGGCACAAACCATGTTCCCATCTTGCACCGACACTAACATTGTATCCAAATGGACCAAAATGAGAGTCCACATGACACACGTCACATAGGAGTTTTGTCAGCTGTGTTCGAAACAATTTCTGAGCCCATCGTACGTTTGACACAAACCATGCACCTATCTTGCGCCAAGATTAGCGCTATCTCCAAATGGACTGAAACGAGCATTCACTTGAGCCTCAACAGCTAGGAGTACCATCGAGTGCGTCCAAAACGATTTCTGAGTCGATGGTACATTCGGCACAAACTGTGCACCTATCTAACACTGACACTAACACTTTCTCCAAACAGACCAAACCAAGATTCCACATGACCCACGTCACCTAGGATTTCCATTGGATGTGTCCAAAACGATTTCTGAGCGTGTGGTACGTTCGGCGCAAAATCATGCACCTATCTTGCATCAAGATTAGCACTATCTCCAAACACAGTGAATCAAGCTTCCACTTCAGCCTTGCCACCTAGGAGTACCATCCGGTGCATCCAAAATGATTTCTGAGCCTATGCTATGTTTGGTGCAAACCATGCACCTATCTTGCACTGACACTAACACTGTCTCCAAACGGACCAAAACGAGGTTTCACATGACCCATGGCACCTAGGAATTCCATCGGGTGCGTCTAAAACAATGTTTGAGCTTGTGGTACTTTCGGCACAAAACTTTCACCCATCTTGCGTCAAGATTAGTACTATCAACAGACGGACTGAATAGAGCTTCTGATTCAGCCTCATCACCTAGCAGTATGTTTGGCACAAACCATGCACCTATCTTGCACCAACACTAACATTGTCTCCATGCGGACTTAAACAAGATTCCACATGACTCATGTCACCTAGGAGTTCCATCGCGTGTGTCCAAAATGATTTTTGAGCTTGTGGTACTTTTGGCACAAAACGTTCACCTATCTTGCGTCAAGATTAGCACTATCAACAGACAAACTGAATCGAGCTTCTGATTCAGCCTCGTCACCTAGGAGTACCATCGACTGCGTCCAAATCTATTTTTGGGCCTATGGAGCGTTTGGTGCAAACCATGCACCTATCTTGCACTGATACTAACACTATCTTCAAACGGACCAAAACGAGATTCCACATGTCCCACATCACCTATTAGTTCCATCGGGTGCGTCCAACATAATTTCTGAGCCTGTGGAACGTTCGGCGCAAACTGTGCAGCTATCTTGCATCAAGATTAGCACAATCTTCAAACGGACTGAATCAAGCTTCCACTTTAGCCTCGTCACCTAGGAGTACCAACGGGTGCGTCCAAAATGATTTCTGAGCCTCTGTTACATTTGGCGCAAACCATGCACCCATCTTGCATCGACACTAACACTATCTCCAAACGGACCAAAACAACATTCCACAAGACCGACATCACCTAGGAGTTCCATCAGGTGCATCCGAAATGATTTTTGGGCCAGTGGTACGTTTGGCGCAAACCGTGCACCTATCTTGTGTCAAGATTAGCACTATCTCCAAACAGAATGAAATGAGCATCCACTTGAGCATCGTGACCTAGGAGTACCATCAGGTGTGTCCAAAACGATTTCTGAGCCTATGGTTCATTTGGCACCAACCATGCACCTATCTTCCACCGACACTAACATTATATCCAAATCAACTAAAACGAGATTCCATAAGACACACGTCACCTAGGAGTTCCATCGGGTGCATCCAAAATGTTTTCTAAGCCTGTGGTATGTTCGGTGCAATCCGTGCACCTATCTTGCGTCAAGATTAGCACTATCTCCAAATGGACGAAATCGAGCTTTAACTTAAACCTTGTCACCTAGGAGTACCATTAGGCTTAGAAATTGTTTTGGATGCACCTAATGGACGTCCTAGGTGACATGAGTCATATGGAATCTCGTTTCGGTCCGTTTGGAGATAGTGTTAGTGTCGGTGCAAGATAGGTGCATGGTTTGGGCCAAGCGTACCATGGCGTCAAAAAATCATTTCGAACGCACATGATGGAACTCCTAGGTGATGTGGATCATGTGGAATCTCATTCCGATCCGTTTGCAGATAGTGTTAGTGTCGGTGTAAGATAGGTGAACAGTTTGCGCCAAACGTACCATAAGCCCAGAAATCATTTTGGATGCACCTGATGGCTCTCCTAGGTTCGAGGCTCAAGTGGAAGCTCATTTCAGTCCGTTTCAAGATAGTGCTAATCTTGACATAAGATAGGTTCAGAAATCATTTCGGACACACCAGATGGAACTCCTAGGTGATGTGGGTCATGGGGAATCTCGTTCAGTCAATTCAGAGACAATGTAAGTGTTGGTACAAGATAGGTGCCCAGTTTGCACTGAACGTACCATAAGCTCAGAAATCATTTTGGATGCACCTGATGGCTCTCCGAGGTTCGAGGCTCAAGTGGAAGCTCATTTCAGTCTATTTAGAGATAGTGCTAATCTTGACACAAGATAGGTGCACAGTTTGCACTGTACATACCAGAGGCTCAGAAATAGTTTTGGACGCACCTAATGGAACTCCTAGGTGAGGTGGGTCCTGTGGAATCTCGTTTCGTTTTGTTTGGAGACATTGTTAATGTCGTTGCAAGATAGGTGCAGTGTCTGCGCCAAACAAACCATCGGACAAGAAATCATTTTGGATGCACACTATGGCACTCCTAGCTTGCGAGGCTCAAGTGGAATCTCATTTCAATCCATTTAGAGATAGTGCTAATCTTGAAGCAAGACAGGTGCACGGTTTGAGCCGAACATAACATAGGCTGGGAAATCATTTTAGTCACACTGAATGGATCTCCTAGGTGATGTGGGTCTTGTGGAATCTCGTTTTAGTCTGTTTGAAGATAGTGCTAATCTTGATGCAAGATAGGAGCACAGTTTCCACCAAATGTACCATAGGCTAAGAAATTGTTTTGGACATACCCGATGGAACTCCTAGGTAACATGGGTCATGTGGAATCTCGTTTTGGTGTTTTTGGAGACAGTGATAGTGTCGGTGCAAGATAGGTACATGGTTTGCACCAAGCGTACCATAGGCTCAAGTGGAAGATCGTTTCAGTCTATTTCGAGATAGTGCTAAATCTGACGCAAGTTAGGTGGACAGTTTGCACCGAACATACCATAGGCTTAGATATCATTTTGGATGCACCCGATGGAAACTCCTAGGTGATAGGGTCATGTGTAATCTCAGTCCATTTGGAGACAGTGTTAGTGTCGGTGCATGATATGTGCACGATTTGCGCCAAACGTACCATAGGCTCAAAAATCATTTTGGACGCACCCGATGGTACTCCTAGGTGATGAGGCTCAAGCGGAAGCTCACGGTTTGCGCCGAACATACCATAGTCTTGAAAATTTTTTAGGAAGCACCGAATGGAACTCCTAGGTGACGGGGGTCATGTGGAGTCTTGTTTCAGTCCGTTTGGAGATAGTGCTAATCGTGACGCAAGATAGTTGCACGGTTTGCACCGAACGTACCAAAGGCTTAGAAATCGTCTTGGACGCACCCAATGGAACTCCAAGATGATGTGGGTCTTGTGGAATCTTATTTCGGTCTATTTGGAGACAGTGTTAGTGTCATTGCAAGATAGGTGCAGGGTTTGCGCCAAACATAGCATTGGCAGAGAAATTGTTTTGGACACACCGGATGGTACTCCTAAGTGACGAGGCTCAAGTGGAAGCTCGATTCAGTCCGTTTGGAGATAGTGCTAATCTAGACGCAAGATACGTGCGTGGTTTGGGCCGAATGTACCACAGGCTCGAAAATTGTATTGGACACACCAGATGGAACTCCTAGGTGACGTGGGTCATGTGCAAGATCGGTGCACGGTTTGCGCCAAACATACCATAGGCTCAAAAATCATTTTTGACGCACCCGATGGTATTCCTAGGTGATGAGGCTCAAGTGGAAGCTCGATTATGTCCATTTAGAGATAGTGCTAATCTTAACGCAAGATAGGTGCACGGTGTGCGTTGAACGTACCACAGGCTCAGAAATCGTTTTGGACACACCTGATGGAACTCCAAGGCGACGTGGGTCGTGTGGAACCTTGATTTAGTCTATGGAGACAGTGCTAGTGTTGGTGCAAGATAGGTGCATGGTTTGCGCCAAACGTACCATAGGCTCAGAAATCATTTTGGACACACCCAATGGTACTCCGAGGTGACAAGGCTCAAGTCGAAGCTCGATTCAGTGCGTTGGGAGATAGTGCTAATCTTGACACGACATAGGTGCACAGTTTGGGCCGAACGTACCATAGGCTTGGAAAAATCATTTTGGACGCACCGGATGAAACTCCTAGGTGATGTGGGTTGTGTGAAATCTTGTTCTGCTCTGTTTGGAGACTGTGTAAGTGTCGATGCAAGACAAGTGCACGGTTTGCGCCAAACATACCATAGACTCAGAAATCATTTTTGATGCACCCGATGGTACTCCGTGGTGAGGAGGCTCAACTAGAAGCTCGACTCAGTATGTTTGGAGATAGTGCTAATCTTGATAGAAGATAGGTGCACAGTTTGTGTCAAACATACCATAAGCTTAGAAATCATTTTGGATGCACCCGGTCGAACTCCTAGGTGATGTGGGTCATGTAGAATCTCGTTTTGCTATGTTTGGAGACTGTGTAAGTGTTGGTGCAAGACAAGTGCATGGTTTGCGTCAAACATAGCATAGGCTTAGAAAATCATTTTGGATGCACCCGATGGTACACCGTGATGAGGACATCAACACCGATCATACATCCACGCCGTCCACGCCAACAACTGCTGGTCCTATTACTCGTGCTCGTGCTCGAAAAGTTAATCATCAAGTGAGTTCCTTCTTGTGCTCTTGTCCATCCTGTTTAGATCTTGGAGACACGTGCACTCTTGTTTTGATTAGGAATCAAGGAGAAGACCGAAAGGGAAAAGGACTCGCGTAGGCTGGATTCGGACTACAGCACACCTCTAACTTGTGACGGCCGCCACGGTTACATACGGAGTCGGATTGGGGTGATTCTGGACTTGTTGGAAAGCTAATAAAGTCTACTTTCATATGGATCTGACATTGTACTCATACCTGCTCAGAAGTGGCGTCAACAGTCCAAAAATCACCGAGAGGTCTATTCTGTCCAGGGTGCTGCGCCACCTTAAGTTAGCCCAATGGGCTTGTATCGTTTAGAGTCCAGTAGGGACGCGTCCTAGGGTTGGAGCATGACCCAAACTCTCTTGTGGTCGTCCTTCACACGTTATATACCCCTTAGCCGCCACCAAGAACACTCGGGTTTTATTTAGATCAAGTTTAGCCATCGCTACTTGCTTGTAGGCGCGCGTGCTGATCCAGTCGCCCGTATCCTTGTCTTCGGAACCCCACTCATAATAAGATTCAGTGTGAAACCTTCAATTTTATCTTGCAATTTCAGTGCTTGTTTCCTCGTTCTTGCTAGTTCTTCGATTGCTTGCAGGACGGGAGCCCTAGGGGCTGGTTGTCATACTCCACAAGATCGTGACGGCCTTGGGAAGTGGTGTATTGGTCGCTAAGGCACAGTCTTGGAAGGCTGTAGTCGGGCCGTGAACGTCATCTCCATCCACCAATCGAGTTATCTCATGCTTCTCATCGAAAGATCGACCACAAACCCTTGCGGGTTAATATCAGTTGGTATCAGAGCAAGGTTTATCGGTGAGATACTTCCAATCCTTCACTGTTTTATTTTTCCTATAGTCCAGAAAAGCCAAAAAAAATAGTAGATTAGTTTCCTGCAATCCTATAGACCTTTGAGCCGTGGCTAGTGCTACCTAGTTAGGGCTTGTTGAATATTCGGTTGCATCGGGTGTGTCGGATTGCTGGTCTTAGTTTATTCCCTTAGAGTTTCGAGTTCTTGTCACTTTCCTATCACAACACGCGCTATCATATAGTCTCTCTGTTGGCCGAATCCAAGTAGGTTTTCCAAGTTTGAGTCGGATCAAGGAATCGGTTATTCCTCGCTGTTGGCCAAGTCCGAGTAGAATTGGAAGTTCCAATCGGACGAGGAATCAGTTCACCCTGTGCTACAAATATCAAACTAACCACGCAACAAGTATTCATATCTAAACGAGTGGCTTACTCTAGAGAGAGAGAGAGAGTGTGTGTGTGTGTGCTGAGTTACTCTTTGGGAGTGTTTTTATTCATATAATCAGTTTTGAGTGCCCCCTGAAAAAAAAAGAAAAAAAAGAAAAAAAAAAGAAAAAAAAAGAAAGAAGCAAAAGAAAAGAAGAGAAAGGGGCTGATCTTAGAGATTTTTTGTTCACTTTGGGTGGTGTGTTGTGCTCTCCTTTGTGTCTAGGCTCGCGTCTCTAGCACGGTCTAGACTAGGACCAGCACAGTACCGCCGGTTGAACGATTATTCAGCTTGCTTTTTGTAACTAACGTGGTGCTAGTTCGTTCCTTGTTTCACCCCACCTATAGCTCCACATATTCTACAGCTTGACAGGTCTTGTGCTACTGCACCGATACACTTCATCCATTGCTGCAGACTTGTTGGTAGACGACCCCTCCTGTCGAGCAAGGTAAGAACTGGTAAGAACTTGTGTAGCAGGTGGAGAGTGAGCGACTTGCTATAGCTACATCCTAGTAGTTGTAGGGCTTTTATTTCTTCACTTGTCTTCTTGTTGTCTTTGTCTTTGAACCATGCCAGGGTCCGACGAAGATAACCAAATTCCACATTCGCCTCGCACAAAGGGCGTCATACAACATTTTGAAAGGAAAGTGAAGTTGCACATGGAGGGACTTGATAATGACTTGCAGGTGACAAATGACAAACTTGGGCAGTTGGAGGCTACGCAGATTGCCACAAACAACAAGCTTGCAGGTTTGGAGAAGTCTATTGCTAGTGTGGACAAAAGCCTTGCTGCTCTGCTGAGGCGTTTTGATGACCTCCACAACAATGATAAAGACCAGCATGATGAAGAAAAGAAGGAGGAAGATCGAGAGGATGGTAGTTATGATGAAGAATACACAGGTGATACTGAACATGATGATCGAGACACTCGTGATCGATGTCGCCTACGTCACAACCGTAGAGGTATGGGTGGCCGCCGCCGACGCGAGGTACACAATAATGATGATGCTTTCAGTAAGATTAAATTTAAAATACCTCCTTTTGATGGTAAATATGACCCTGATGCATACATTACTTGGGAGATTGCTGTTGATCAAAAGTTTGCATGCCATGAATTTCCTGAGAACACATGTGTTAGGGCTGCTACTAGTGAGTTCACAGATTTTGCTTCTGTTTGGTGGATCGAATATGGCAAGAAAAATCCTAATAACATACCTAAAACTTGGGATGCGCTGAAACGAGCCATGAGAGCTAGATTTGTTCCATCTTACTATGCCCGTGATATGATAAATAAGTTGCAGCAATTGAGACAAGGCTCTAAAAGTGTAGAAGAATACTATCAGGAATTACAAATGGGTATGTTGCGTTGTAAATTAGAGGAGGATGAGGAACCTGCTATGGCTAGATTTTTAGGTGGGTTAAATCGGGAAATTCAGGATATCCTCGCTTACAAAGAATACAATAATGTAACCAAACTGTTTCATCTTGCTTGTAAAGCTGAACGGGAAGTGCAGGGACGACGTGCTAGCACAAGGACTAATGTTTCTGTAGGGAAAGCTAGTTCATGGCAGCAGCACATGTCTACAACTCCGTCTACCTGTACTCCTACGCCATCATCTAGTGACAAGACTCGAGCTGCCCCCACCAATTCAGTCGCGAAGACAGCGCAAAAGCCGGCTGCGAGTACTTCATCCGTGGCATTGACCGGTAGAACAAGCAACATACAATGTCATCGGTGCAAGGGATATGGCCATATGATGTGTGACTGCCCAAACAAGCGTGTTATGATTGTCAAAGATGATGGTGAGTGTTCATCTGCTAGTGATTTTGATGAAGATACACTTGCATTGCTTGCAGCTGACTATGCAGGTAGTGAGGAACACATAGAAGAACACATTAATGCAGGTGACGCGGAGCACTATGAGAGCTTGATTGTACAGCGAGTGCTTAGTGTACAAATGGAGAAGGTAGAGCAAAATCAGCGACACACTTTATTCCAAATAAAGTGTGTCATCAAGGAGCGTTCGTGCCGCATAATCATTGATGGAGGTAGCTGCAACAACTTGGCAAGTAGCGACATGGTACAGAAGCTCGCCCTCACCACCAAACCACACCCCCATCCCTACTACATCCAATGGCTGAACAACAGTGGTAAGGCAAAGGTAACGAGAATTGTGCGAATTGATTTTGCCATCGGATCATACAAAGATATTGTTGAATGTGATGTTGTGCCTATGCAAGCTTGTAATCTTCTGCTAGGTAGACCATGGCAATTTGATAGAGATTCAATGCATCATGGTAGATCAAATCAATATTCGTTTCTATACCATGATCGAAAAATTGTGTTGCATCCTATGTCTCCTGAAGCTATTATGCAATCTGATGTTACTAAGGCTGCAAAAGCAAAGAGCGAGAGCAATAAAAATGACAAATCTGTTGTTGATGACAAAGATGAGATAAAATTGAAAGGACGTTGTATGCTTGCTACAAAATCTGATATTAATGAGTTCAATGCATCCACCTCTGTTGCTTATGCTTTGGTATGCAAGGATGCTTTGATTTCATTTGAGGATATGCAACGTTCTTTGCCCCCTGTTGCTGCTAACATTTTGCAGGAGTATTCTGATGTGTTCTCCATTGAGATACCAGCGGGGCTGCCACCAATACGTAGGATTGAGCACCAAATTGATCTTATCCCTGGAGCATCTTTGCCAAATCGTGCCCCATACAGGACCAATCCGGAAGAAGCGAAGGAAATTCAGCGACAAGTGCAAGAACTACTAGACAAAGGTTATGTGCGTCAGTCTCTTAGTCCTTGTGCTGTTCCAGTGATTTTAGTGCCTAAGAAAGATGGAACATGGCGCATGTGTGTTGATTGTAGGGCTATTAATAATATCACCATTCGATATCGACACCCTATTCCACGATTAGATGATATGCTTGATGAATTGAGTGGTGTTGTTGTGTTTTCAAAGGTTGATTTGCGTAGTGGGTACCACCAGATTCGTATGAAATTGGGAGATGAATGGAAAACTGCTTTCAAAACTAAGTTCGGTTTATATGAGTGGTTAGTCATGTCTTTTGGGTTAACTAATGCACCTAGTACTTTCATGAGATTAATGAACGAGGTTTTGCGTGCTTTCATTGGGAAATTTGTTGTCGTCTACTTTGATGATATACTGATTTATAGCAAATCCATGGATGAACACCTTGATCACTTACGTGCTGTTTTCAATGCTCTACGTGATGCATGTTTGTTTGGTAACCTTGAGAAGTGCACTTTCTGCACCAATCGAGTATCGTTTCTTGGCTATGTTGTCACTCCACAGGGAATTGAGGTTGATAAAGCCAAGGTGGAAGCTATACAAGGATGGCCTGTACCCATGACAGTCACACAAGTGCGGAGTTTCCTAGGACTTGCTGGTTTCTATCGCCGTTTCGTGAAGGACTTCAGCACCATTGCTGCACCATTGAATGAGCTTACAAAGAAGGGAGTGCCCTTTTCTTGGGGCAAAGCACAAGAACATGCACCTCTACTCCAACTCCCTGATTTTAATAAGACTTTCGAGCTTGAATGTGATGCGAGTGGAATTGGATTGGGTGGTGTTTTGTTGCAAGAAGGCAAACATGTTGCATACTTTAGTGAGAAATTGAGCGGGCCTATTCTTAATTATTCTACATATGATAATGAATTATATGCTCTAGTGCGGACATTAGAAACATGGCAGCATTATTTGTGGCCCAAAGAATTTGTTATACATTCTGATCATGAATCTTTGAAGCATATTCGTAGTCAAGGAAAACTGAATCGTAGACATGCAAAATGGGTTGAATTTATTGAATCTTTTCCTTATGTTATCAAACACAAGAAAGGGAAAGATAATATCATTGCAGATGCATTGTCTAGGAGATATACTTTGCTGAATCAACTTGATTACAAGATCTTTGGGTTAGAAACAATTAAAGACCGATATGCTCATGATGCTGATTTTAAAGAAGTGCTACTGCATTGTAAAGATGGGAAAACGTGGAACAAATTCATCGTCAATGATGGGTTTGTGTTTAGAGCTAACAAGCTATGCATTCCAGCTAGCTCCGTTCGCTTGTTGTTGCTGCAGGAAGCGCATGGAGGTGGCTTGATGGGGCATTTTGGAGCGAAGAAGACGGAGGACATTCTTGCTGGTCATTTCTTTTGGCCAAAGATGCGACGAGACGTGGAGAGATTTGTTGCTCGCTGCACAACATGTCAAAAGGCTAAGTCCCGGTTGAATCCACACGGTTTGTATATGCCTCTTCCTGTTCCTAGTGCTCCTTGGGAGGATATTTCTATGGATTTTGTGTTGGGATTGCCACGAACTAGGAAAGGGCGAGATAGTGTTTTTGTGGTTGTGGATCGATTCTCTAAAATGGCACATTTCATACCATGTCATAAAACTGATGATGCTACAAATATTGCTGATTTATTCTTTCGAGAAGTTGTTCGCTTGCATGGTGTGCCAAATACAATTGTTTCTGATCGTGATGCTAAATTTCTTAGCTATTTTTGGAGAACTTTATGGGCTAAATTGGGGACTAAGCTTGTATTTTCCACCACTTGTCACCCCCAAACTGATGGTCAAACTGAAGTTGTGAATAGAACTTTGTCTACTATGTTAAGGACTATTTTAAAGAAGAATATTAAGATGTGGGAAGATTGTTTGCCTCATATTGAGTTTTCTTATAATCATTCACTGCATTCTACTACGAAGATGTGTCCCTTTGAGATTGTTTATGGCTTGTTACCACGTGCTCCTATTGATTTAATGCCATTGCCAAGTTCTGAAAAGTTGAATTTTGATGCTAAGCAACGTGCTGAATTGATGCTAAAACTACATGAAACCACTAAAGAAAACATAGAGCGCATGAATGCTAAGTACAAATTTGCTGGAGATAAAGGTAGAAGGGAATTGATTCTTGAACCTGGAGATTTGGTTTGGTTGCATTTGCGAAAGGATAGGTTTCCTGAATTAAGAAAATCTAAATTGATGCCTAGAGCGGATGGTCCTTTTAAAGTGATGCAACGAATAAATGAGAATGCATATAAGCTTGATCTTCCTGCAGATTTTGGGGTTAGTCCCACATTTAACATTGCAGATTTGAAGCCTTATTTGGGTGAGGAAGATGAGCTTGAGTCGAGGACGACTCAAATTCAAGAAAGGGAGGATAATGAGGACATCAACACCGATCATACATCCACGCCGTCCACGCCGACAACTGCTGGTCCTATTACTCGTGCTCGTGCTCGAAAAGTTAATCATCAAGTGAGTTCCTTCTTGAGCTCTTGTCCATCCTGTTTAGATCTTGGAGACACGTGCACTCTTGTTTTGATTAGGAATCAAGGAGAAGACCGAAAGGGAAAAGGACTCGCGTAGGCTGGATTCGGACTGCAGCACACCTCCAACTTGTGACGGTCGCCACGGTTACATACGGAGTCGGATTGTGGTGATTCTGGACTTGTTGGAAAGCTAATAAAGTCTACTTTCATATGGATCTGACATTGTACTCATACCTGCTCAGAAGCGGCGTCAACAGTCCAAAAATCACCGAGAGGTCTATTCTGTCCAGGGTGCTGCGCCACCTTAAGTTAGCCCAATGGGCTTGTATAGTTTAGAGTCCAGTAGGGACGCGTCCTAGGGTTGGAGCATGACCCAAACTCTCTTGTGGTCGTCCTTCACACGTTATATACCCCTTAGCCGCCACCAGGAACACTCGGGTTTTGTTTAGATCAAGTTTAGCCATCGCTACTTGCTTGTAGGCACGCGTGCTGATCCAGTCGCCCGTCTCCTTGTCTTCGGAACCCCACTCATAATAAGATTCAGTGTGAAACCTTCAATTTTATCTTGCAATTTCAGTGCTTGTTTCCTCGTTCTTGCTAGTTCTTCGATTGCTTGCAGGACGGGAGCCCTAGGGGCTGGTTGTCATACTCCACAAGATCGTGACGGCCTTGGGAAGTGGTGTATCGGTCGCTAAGGCGCAGTCTTGGAAGGCTGTAGTCGGGCCGTGAACTTCATCTCCATCCACCAATCAAGTTATCTCATGCTTCTCATCGAAAGATCGACCACAAACCCTTGCGGGTTAATATCACACCGTGGTGAGGAGGCTCAACTGGTCCATTTGGTGATAGTGGTAATCTTGATAGAAGATAGGTGCACAGTTTGCGTCGAACGTACCCTAGGCTCAGAAATTATTTTGGACGCACCCGATCAAACTCCTAGGTGATGTGGGTCATGTGGATTCTCGTTTTAGTCCATTTGGAGACAACATTAGTGTCGGTGCAAGGTAGGTGCACGGTTTACGCCAAACATACCATAGGCACATAAATTGTTTTGGACGCACCCGATGGCACTCCTAGGTTGCGAGACCCAAGTGGAAGCTAATTTCAGTCCGTTTAGAGATGGTGCTAATCTTGACACAAGATAGGTGCACGGTTTGCACCGAACGTACCACAAGCTCAGAAATCATTTTGGACGCACCGATAAAATACCTAGCTGAGGTCAATCATGTGGAATATCGTTTCGGTCCGTTTGGAGATATTGTTAGTGTCAGTGCAAGAGAGGTGCACGGTTTGCGCCAAATGTACCATACGCTCAGAAATCTTTTTGGATGCACTCGATGGCACTCTTAGGTTGCGAGGCTCAAGTAGAAAGCTCATTTCAGTCCGTTTAGAGATAGTGCTAATCTTGACGCAAGATAGGAGCATGGTTTGCACCAAATGTACCACAGCCACATAAAATAATTTTGGACATACCTAATGGAACTCCTATGTGACGTGAGTCATGTGGAATCTTGTTTTGGTCCTTTTGGAGATAGTGTTAGTGTCGGTGCAAGATAGGTGCATGGTTTGCACGAAACATACCATAGGCTCAAGTCGAAGCTCATTTCAGTCCATTTCAAGGTAGTGCTAATCCTGATGCAAGATAGGTGCACTTTTGCACCGAGCGTACCATAGGCTCAGATATCATTTTGGATGCACCCGGTGGAACTCCTAGGTGACATGGGTCATGTGTAATCTCAGTCCGTTTGGAGATAGTGTAAGTATCAGATGCATGATATGTGCACGATTTGCGCTAAACATACCATATGCTTAGAAATTGTTTTGGATGCACCCGATGGTACTCCGTGGTGAGGAGGCTCAACTGGATGCTCGATTCAGTCTGTTTGGAGACAATGCTAATCTTGACAAACGATAGGTGCACGGTTTGCTCCGAACGTACGCCAGACTCATATAATCATTTTGGACGCACTTGGTTGAACTCCTAGTTGACGTTGGTCATGTGGATTCCCATTTGGAGACAGCGTTAGTGTCGGTGCAAGATAGGTGCACAGTTTGCACCAAATGTACCATAGGCACATAAATCATTTTGGACGCACTCGATGGAACTCCTAGGTTGTGAGGCCCAAGTGGAAGCTCATTTTAGTCCATTTGGAGATAGTGCTAATCTTGATGTAAGATAGGTGCACGGTTTGGGCCAAACGTATCACAAGCTCAGAATTCATTTTGGACGCACCCGATGGAACTCCCAGATGACGTGGATCATGTGGAATCTCATTTGGTCCATTTGAAGATAGTGTAAGTGTCGGTGCAAGATAGGTGGATAGTTTGCGCCAAATATAACATAGCCTTAGAAATCATTTTAGATGCACTAAATAGTACTCCTAGGTGATTTGGCCCAAGTGGAAGCTCGATTCATTCCGTTTGGTGATAGTGCTAATCTTGAAGCAAGATTGGTGCACAGTTTGCACGAACGTACCACAAGCTCAGAAATCATTTTGGACGCACCGATAGAACTCCTAGCTGACGTGGATCATGTGGAATCTCGTTTCGATCCGTTTGGAGATAGTGTTAGTGTTAGTGCAAGAGAGGTGCATGGCTTGTGCCAAACATACCCCAGGCTCAGAAATCATTTTGGACAAACCCGATCGAACTCCTTGTTGACGTTGGTCATGTGGATTCTCGTTTCCGTCCATTTGGAGACAGCGTTAGTGTTGGTGCAAGCTAGGTGCACGGTTTGCACCAAACATACCATAGGCACATAAATCATTTTGGACGCACCCGATGGCACTCCTAGGTTGTGAGGCCCAAGTGGAAGCTCATTTCAGTCTGTTTGGAGATAGTGCTAATCTTAACGCAAGATAGGTGCAAAGTTTGGGCCAAACGCACCACAAGCTCAAAAATCATTTTGGATGCACCCGATGGAAACTCCTAGATGACGTGGATCATGTCGAATCTCATTTGGTCCATTTGGAGATAGTGTAAGTGTTAGTGCAAGATTGGTGCGTAGTTTGCGCCATACATAACATATCCTCAGAAATCATTTTGGATGCATCGGATAGTACTCCTAGTTGATTAGGCTCAAGTGGAAGCTCGATTCAGTCCGTTTGGAGATAGTGCTAATCTTGGCACAAGATAGGTGCACGGTTTGTGACGAACGTACCACAAGCTCAGAAATCATTTTGGACACACCGATAGAACTCCTTGCAGACATGGATCATGTGAAATCTCATTTTGGTCCGTTTGGAGATACTGTTAGTGTCAGTGTCAGTGCAAGAGAGGTGCACGGTTTGCGCCAAACATTCCCTAGGCTTAGAAATTGTTTTGGACACACCCGATGGTACTCCTAGGTGATGAGGCTCAAGTGGAAGCTCGATTCTTTCCATTCAGAGATAGTGCTAATCTTGATGCAAGATATGTGCACGGTTTGCGTCGAATGTACCACAAGCTCAGAAATTGTTTTGGACACTCCCGATGGAACTCCTAGGTGATGTGGGTCTTGTGGAATATCATTTTGGTCCATTTGGAGACAATGTTAGTGTTGTTGCAAGATAGGTGCACGGTTTGTGCCAAATGTATCATATGCTTAGAAATCGTTTTGGACGCACCCAATGGTACTCCGAGGTGAGGAGGCCCAAGATAGATGCACGGTTTGCGCTGAATGTACCACAGGCTTAGAAATTGTTTTGGATGCACCTGATGGAAACTCCTAGGTAACGTGGGCCATGTGGAATCTCATTTCGGTCTGTTTGGAGACAGTGTTAGTGTCGGTGCAAGATAGGTGCAAAGTTTGCGGCAAATGTAACATAGGCACAAATCATTTTGGACACATCAGATGGCACTCCTAGGTTGCGAGGCCCAAGTGGAAGCTCATTTCAGTCCATTTGGAGATAGTGCTAATCTTGACGCAAGATAGGTGCACGGTTTGGGCCAAATGTATCATGGCCGTAGAAACCATTTTGGACACAGCGGATGGAATCCTTGGTCACGTGGGTCCTCTACAATCTCGTTTTGGTCTGTTTAGGGACAGTGTTAGTGTCGCTGCAAGATTAGTAAATGGTTTGTGCCAAACATACCATAATTTTAGAAATCATTTCGGACGCACCCGATGGCACTCCTAGGTCGCGAGGCTCAAGTGGAAGCTCATTTCGGTTCGTTTGGACATAGTGCTAATCTTGATGCAAGATAGGTGCACGGTTTGGGCCAAACGTACCATGGCCTCAGAAACCATTTTGGTCGCACCGGATGGAACTCCTAGGTGACGAGGGTTGTGTGGAATCTTGATTCGGTTTGTTTGGAGACAGTGTTAGTGTTAGTGCAAGATAGGTGATTGCTTTGTGCCAAACGTACCAATAGCTCGAAAATCTTTTTGGACGCACCAGATGCAACTCCTAGGTGACGTGGGTCACGTGGATATAGTCCGTTGGGAGATAGTGCTAATATTAACACAAGATAGGTGCATAGTTTGGGCCAAACATACCATAGGCATGGAAAAATCATTTTGGACGCATCGGATAGAACTCCTAGGTGACATGGGTCGTGTGGAATCTCGTTCTGCTCTGTTTGGAGATAGTGTAAGTCGATGCAAGACAAGTGCATGGTTTGCATCAAACATACCATAGGCTCATAAATCATTTTAGATGCACCCGATGGTACTCCGTGGTGAGGAGGCTCAAGTGGATGCTTGATTCTGTCCGTTTGGAGAAACCGCTTATCTTGACAGACGATAGGTGCATGGTTTGCACTAAACATACCCTAGGCTCAAAAATCATTTTGGACGCACCCGATCGAACTCCTAGTTGATGTTGGTCATGCAAATTCTCGTTTCAGTCCATTTGGAGACATCGCTAGTGTCGGTGCAAGATAGGTGCACGGTTTGCACCAAACATAACATAAGAACATAAATCATTTTGGAGGCACCCGATGGCACTCCTAGGTTGCGAGGCCCAAGTGGAAGCTCATTTCAGTCCATTTGGAGATAGTGCTAATCTTGACGCAAGATAGGTGCACGGTTTGGACCAAACGTACCACAAGCTTAGAAATTATTTTGGACGCACCCGATGGAACTCTTAGATGACGTGGATCATGTGGAATCTCATTTGGTCCGTTTCGAGACATTATAAGTGTCAGTGCAAGATAGGTGCACAGTTTGCGCCAAACATAACATAGCCTCAAAAATCATTTTGGATGCACCAGATAGCACTTCTAGGTGATTAGGCTCAAGTGGAAGCTCAGTTCAGTCCGTTTGGAGATAGTGCTAATCTTGGCGCAAGATAGGTGCACGGTTTGCGACGAACATACCACAAGCTCATAAATCATTTTGGATGCAACGATAGAGCTCCTAGCTGACATGGATCATGTGGAATCTCGTTTCGGTCTATTTGGAAATTGTGTTAGTGTCAGTGCAAGAGAGGAGCACGGTTTGCGCCAAACGTATCATAGGCTCATAAATCATTTCTGACGCACCCGATGTGATACATCCAGCCCAGGTGGGGTTGGCCGAGGCCCAATAAATTAAGGTTGCCCGGACCCCAATAGTTCTTATGCACACCCACTCGGGGAAAGGCCCAATGTCCCTAAAAGACTAGTCCGATAGGGGAAGGGTGGCTCTCTCTTTTAAGGTGGCTTCCTCCTCCCAAGCTAAGTAAGGTGGGATTATTCAGAGGCTCACACGGTCGCCGCCCGACTACAACTAGGCCACGCCTTTTTTTGTTGCGTCTTTGCCAGCGGGTAATAGCGAAGGATGTCCTCATCATTCCCACCCTCTTAAACAAGGGCCCAGCTCCGATACCAAATGATACATCCGGCCCAGGTGGGGTTGGCCGAGGCCCAATAAATTAAGGTTGCCCGGACCCCAACAGTTCTTATGCACACCCACTCGGGGAAAGGCCCAATGTCCCTAAAAGACTAGTCCGATAGGGGAAGGTTGGCTCTCTCTTTTAAGGTGGCTTCCTCCTCCCAAGCTAAGCAAGGTGGGATTATTCAGAGGCTCACACGGTCGCCGCCCGACTACAACTAGGCCACGCCTTTTTTTGTTGCGTCTTTACCAGCGGGTAATAGCGGAGGATGTCCTCATCACGATGGCACTCTTAGGTTGCGAGGCTCAAGTAGAAGCTCATTTCAGTCCGTTTGGAGATAGTGCTAATCTTGACGTGAGATAGGTGCATGGTTTGGGACGAAAGTACCATAGGCTTGGAAATCGTTTTGGACGCACTGGATTGAACTCTTGATGTGCGTCATGTGGAATCTCGTTTCAGTCCGTTTGGAGACAGTGTTAGTGTAAGTGCAACAAAGGTGCATGGTTTGTGCCAAACATACAATAGGCTTCAAAATTGTTTTGGACGCACCCGATGGTAGTCCTAGGTGATGAGGCTCAAGTGGAAGCTCGATTCAGTCCATTCAAATATAGTGCTAATCTTGATGCAAGATAGGTGCATGGTTTGCGCGGAACGTACCACAGGCACAAGAGTTTTTTTGGACGCACTCGATGGAACTCATAGGTGATGTCGATTATGTGGAATGTCATTTCGGTCCGTTTGAAGACAGTGTTAGTGTCGATGCCATACAAGTGCATGGTTTGCGCCAAATGTACCATAGGCTCATAAATCATTTTGGATGCACCCGATGGTACTCCGAGGTGAGGAGGCTCAACTGGAAGCTCGATTTAGTCCATTTGTGGATAGTGCTAACCATGATGCAAGATAGATGCACAGTTTGCATCGAACGTATCATAGGCTTAGAAATTGTTTTGGATGCACCTGATGGAAATTCCTAGGTGACATGGGTCATGTGAAATCTTATTTCGGTCCATTTGGAGACAGTGTTAGTGTTAGTGTAAGATAGGTGCACAGTTTGCGCCAAACATAACATAGGCTCAGAAATCGTTTTGGACGCACTTGATGGCACTCCTGGGTTGCGAGGCCCAAGTGGAAGCTCATTTCAGTCCGTTTGGAGGAACTGCTAATCTTGACGCAAGATAGGTGCATGGCTTGGGATAAATGTACCCTGGCCTCGGAAACCATTTTGGACGTAGCCTATGAAACACCTAGGTGACGTGGGTCATCTGGAATTTAGTTTCGGTCTGTTTAGGGACAGTGTTAGTGTTAGTGCAAGATAGGTGAATGGTCTGTGCCAAACATAACATAATTTTAGAAATCGTTTCAGACGCACCTGATGGCACTCCTAGGTTACAAGGCTCAAGTGGAAGCTCATTTCAGTTCATTTGGACATATTGCTAATCTTGATGCAAGATAGGTGCATGGTTTGGGCCAAATGTACCATGGCCTTGGAAACCATTTTGGACGCCCCGGATGGAACTCCTAGGTGATGAGGGTCATGTGGAATCTTGTTTCGGTCCATTTGTAGATAGTGTTAGTGTTAGTGCAAGATTGGTGAATGCTTTGCGCCAAACATAACATTAGGTCGAAAATTATTTTGGTCACACCGGATGCAACTCCTAGGTGACGTGGTTATGTGGAATCTTGTTCGGTCCATTTCGAGACAGTGTAAGTATCAATGCAAGATAGGTGTATAGTTTGTGCCAAGCATAACATAGCCTCAGAAATCATTTTGGACACATCTGATGGTACTCCTAGGTGACGAGGCTCAAGTGGAAGCTCGATTCAGTCCGTTTGGAGATAGTGCTAATTTGACGCAAGATAGGTGCACGGTTTGCGCCAAACGTACCACAGGCTCAGAAATCATTTTGGACGCACCCGATGGAACTCCTAGATGACATGGATCTTATGGAATCTTGTTTCGGTCCATTTGGAGACAGTGTTAACCTCGGTGCAAAATTAGTGCACGGTTTGCGCCAAATGTACCATAGGCACAGAAATCATTTTGGATGCAGCTGATGACACTCCTCGGTTCGAGGCTCAAGTGGAAGCTCATTTTAGTCCATTTCGAGATAGTGCTAATCTTGACGCAAGATAAGTGCACGGTTTACGCCAAACGTATCACAGGCTTAGAAATTATTTTGGATGCACCTGATGCATCTCCTAGGTGATGTGGGTCATGTGGAATCTCATTTGGTGTGTTTTGAGACAGTGTAAGTGTCAGTGAAAGATAGGTGCACAGTTTGTGCCAAACATAACGTAGCCTCAGAAATCGTTTTGGACGCACCCGATGGTACTCCTAGGTGATGAGGCTCAAGTGGAAGCTCGATTTAGTGCGTTTGGAGATGGTGCTAATCTTGACGCAAGATAGGTGCGCGGTTTGGCCCAAATGTAACATAGCCTCGGAAATCGTTTTGGACGCACCTGATGGCACTCGTAGGTTTGAGGCTCAAGAGGAAGCTCATTTCAGTCCGTTTAGAGATAGTGCTAATCTTGACGCAAGATTGGTACAAGGTTTGGCCCAAACGTACCATGGCCTCAGAAACCATTTTGGATGCAGCGGATGGAACTCCTAGGTGAAGTGGGTCATCTAGAATCTCATTTTGGTCTGTTTAGGGACAGTGTTAGTGTTGGGCAAGATAGGTGAATGGTTTGTGCCAAACATACAATAAGCATAGAAATCGTTTTGGACGCACCTGATGGCACTCCTAGGTTATGAGGCTCAAGTGGAAGCTCATTTGAGTCTATTTGGAGATAGTGCTAATCTTGATGCAAGATAGGTGCACGGTTTTTGCCAAACATACCATGGCCTCAAAAACCATTTTGGACGCACAAGATCCAACTCCTAGGCATATGGGCCATGTGGAATCTCATTTCGGTCCGTTCGGAGACAGTGTTAGTGTTAGTGCAAGATAGGTGAACGCCTTGCACCAAACGTACCATAAGCTCAGAAATCATTTTGGACGCAACCGATGGAACTGTTAGGTTGTGAGGCTCAAGTGAAACCTCATTTTAGTCCATTTGGAGACAGTGTTGGTGTTGGAGCAAGATAGATGCATGGTTTGTGCCAAATGTACCACAAGCTTAGAAATCATTTTGCACGCACCCGATGGCACTCCTAGGTTATGAGGCTCAAGTGGAAGCTAATTTTAGTTCGTTTGGAGATAGTGCTAATCTTGACACAAGATAGGTGCATGGTTTGGCCCAAGCGTACCATGGCCTCGAAAACCATTTTGGACGTAGCGGATGGAACACCTATGTGACATGGGTCATCCGGAATCTAGTTTCGGTCCGTTTAGGGACAGTGTTAGTGTCGGTGCAAGATAGGTGAATGGTTTGTGCCAAACATGCCATAATTTCAGAAATTGTTTCGGATGCACCGGATGGCACTCCTAGGTTACGAGGCTCAACTGGAAGCTCATTTCAGTTCATTTGGATATTTTGCAAATCTTGACGCAAGATAGATGCACGGTTTGGGCCATATGTACCATGGCCTCGGAAACCATTTTGGACGCACCAGATGGAACTCCTAGGTGACAAGGGTCATGTGGAATCTGATTTTAGTCCGTTTGGAGACATTGTTAGGTTAGTGCAAGATAGGTCAATGCTTTGCACCAAACGTACCATTAGCTTGGAAATCATTTTGGACGCACCGAGTGCAACTCCTAGGTGACATGGGTCATGTGGAATCTCGTTCGGTCCATTTTGAGACAGTGAAAGTGTCAGTGCAAGATAGTTGTACAATTTGTGCCAAACATAACATAGCCTCAGAAATCATTTTGGACGCACCCGATGGTACTCCTAGGTGACGAGGCTCAAGTGGAAGCTTAATTCAGTCCGTTTGGAGATAGTGCTAATCTTGACACAAGGTGGTTGCACGGTTTGCGCCAAACGTACCACTGGCTCAGAAATTGTTTTGGATGCACCCGATGGATCTCCTAGTTGATGTGGGTCATGTGGAATCTCCATTCGGTCCGTTTGGAGATAATGTTAGTGTCGGTGCAACAAAGGTGCACAGTTTGCGCCAAACGTAACAAAGGCACATAAATTGTTTTGGACGCACCCAATGGTACTCCTAGGTTGTGAGGCCAAGTGGAAGCTCATTTCAGTCTATTTGGAAATAGTGCTAAACATGATGCAAGATAGGTGCATGGGTTTTGGACGCAGCGGATGGAACTCCTAGGTCACGAGGGTCATCTGGAATCTCGTTTCGGTCCGTTTAGAGACAGAGTTAGTGTTGGTGCAAGATAGGTGAATGGTTTGTGATAAAAGTACTATAGGCTTGGAAATCATTTTGGACGCATCGGATTGAACTCCTAGGTGACGTGGTCATGTGGAATCTTGTTTCAGTCCATTCGGAGATAGTGTTGCTGTTGGTGCAAGATAGGAGCGCGGTTTGCGTCAAACGTACCACAAGCTCAGAAATCATTTTGGACGCACCTGATGGCACTCTTAGGTTGTGAGGCTCAAGTGAAAGCTGATTTCAGTGCGTTTCGAGATACTATAGATCTTGACAAAAGATAGGTGCATGGTTTGCGCCGAATGTACTATTGGCTCGGAAATCATTTTGGATGGATCGGATGCAACTCCTAGGTGACGTGGGTCATGTGGAATCTTGTTAGGTCTGTGTTTGAGACAGTGTAGGTGTTGGTGTAAGATAGGTGCACAGTTTGTGCCAAACATAACATAGCCTCAGAAATCATTTTGGACGCACCCGATGGTACTCCTAGGTGACGAGGCTCAAGTAGAAGCTCAATTCAGTCAGTTTGGAGATTGTGCTAATCTTGACGAAAGATAGGTGCACGATTTGCGCCGAAAGTACCATAGGTATAGAAATTGTTTTGGATGCACCCGATGACACTCCTAGGTTGCGAGGCTTAAGTGGAAGCTCATTTCAGTCCGTTCGGAGATAGTGCTAATCTTGACGAAAGATAGGTGCACGGTTTGGGCCAAACATACCATGGCCTCGGAAACCATTTTGGACACAGCGAATGAGACACCTATGTGACGTGGGTCATCTAGAATCTAGTTTCAGTCCGTTTAGGGACAGTGTTAGTGTCAGTGCAAGATAGGTGAATGGTTTGTGCCAAACATACCATAATTTCAGAAATCATTTTGAACGCTCCTAATGGCACTCCTAGGTTGCGAGGCTCAAGTGGAAACTCATTTTAGTTCGTTTGGTGATCGTGCTAATCTTTTTTTTTGAATCTACGATAGTGCTAATCTTGACGCAAGATAGGTGCACGATTTGGGCCAAACGTACTATGGCCTCGAAAACCGTTTTGGATGCACTAGATGGAACTCCTAGGTGACGAGGGTAGTCTGGAATCTCGTTTTGGTCCATTTGGAGATAGTGTTAGTGTTAGTGCAAGATAAGTCAAGGCTTTTTACCAAACATACCATTAGCTCAGAAATCGTTTTGGAAGCACCCAATGGAACTCCTAGGTGATGTGGGTCATGTGGAATCTCGTTTAGTCCGTTTCAAGATAGTGTAAGTGTCGGTGCAAGATAGGTGTATAGTTTGTGCCAAACATAACAGAGATTCAGAAATCGTGTTGGACGCACCCGATGGTACTCCTAGGTTACAAGGCTCAAGTGAAAGCTCGATTCTGTCCATTTGGAGATAGTGCTAATCTTAACGCAAGATAGCTGCATGGTTTGCACCGAATGTACCACTGGCTCAGAAATTGTTTTAGATGCACCTAATGGATCTCCTAGGTGACATGGGTCATGTGGAATCTTCATTCGGTCCGTTTGGGGATAGTGTTAGTGTCAGTGCAACATAGATACACAGTTTGCGCCAAACATAACATAGGCACATAAATCATTTTGGAGGCACCCTAGGTTGTGAGGCCCAAGTGGAAGCTTATTCAGTCTGTTTGGAGATAGTGCTAATCATGACACAAGATAGGTCCATTGTTTGGGCCAAACGTACCATGGCCTTGGAAACCATTTTGGACGCAGCGGATGGAACTTCTAGGTGATGTGGGTCATCTAGAATCTAATTTTGGTCCGTTTATAGACAGTGTTAGTATCGGTGCAAGATAGGTGAATAGTTTGCGCCAAACATACCACAAGCTCAGAAATCATTTTGGTCGCATTGGATGGCACTCCTAGTTTGCGAGGCTGAAGTGGAAGCTCATTTTAGTATGTTTGGAGATAATGCTAATCTTGACGCAAGACAGCTGCACGGTTGGGGCCAAATATAACATGGCCTCAAAAACCGTTATGGACGCACCGGATGGAACTCCTAGGGACGTGGGTCATGTGGAATCTCATTTTTGGTCCGTTTGGAGACAGTGTTAGTGTCAGTGCAAGATAGGTGAATGCTTTGCGCTAAACATACCATAAGCTTAGAAATAATTTTGGATGCACCCGATGGCACTCCTAGGTTGTGAGGCTCAAGTGGAAGCTCATTTCAGTTCGTTTCGAGATAGTGCTGTTCTTGACGCAAGATTGGTGCACGGTTTGTGCCGAACGTACCATTGGCTCAGAAATCATTTTGGACGCACCGGATGCAACTCCTTGGTGACATGGGTCACGTGGAATCTCGTTCGGTCCATTTTGAGATAGTGGAAGTGTCGGTGCGAGATAGGTGCACAGTTTCTGCAAAACATAACATAGTCTCATAAATCGTTTTGGACACACCTGATGGTACTCCTAGGTGACGAGGCTCAAGTGGAAGCTCGATTGAGTCCGTTTGGAGATAGTGCTAATCATGACGCAAGATAGCTACACGTTTGGGCCAAACGTACCAAGGCCTTAGAAACCATTTTGGACGCAACGAATGGAACTCCTAGGTGACGTGGGTCATCTAGAATCTCATTTCGGTCCGTTTAGAGACAATGTTAGTGTCGGTGCAAGGTAGTTGAATGGTTTGTGATAAAAGTACCATAGGCTTGGAAATCATTTTGGACACACCGGATTGGACTCCTAGGTGACGTGGGTCATGTGGAATCTTGTTTCGGTCCATTTGGAGATAGTGTTGGTGTCAGTGCAAGATAGGAGCACGATTTGCGTCAAACGTACCACAAAGCTCAGAAATAATTTTGGACGCACCTGATGGCACTCCTAGGTTGCGAGGCTCAAGTGGAAGCTCATTTTAGTCCACTTCACGATACTGTACATCTTGACGCAAGATGGCTACACAGTTTGCGCCCAACGTACCATTGGCCCGAAAATCAGTTTGGATGCACCGGATGCAACTCCTAGGTAACGTGGGTCATGTGGAATCTCATTTGGTCCGTTTTGAGACAGTGTAGGTGTTGGTGCAAGATAGGTGCATAGTTTGTGCCAAACATAACGTAGCCTCGGAAATCATTTTGGATGCACCCGATGGTACTCCTAGGTGATGAGGCTCAAATGGAAGCTCGATTGAGTCCGTTTGGAGATAGTGCTATTCTTGGCGCAAGATTGGTACACGGTTTGCGCTGAATGTACGACAGGTTTAGAAATCATTTTGGACGCACCTGATGGAACTCCTAGATGATATGGATCATGTGGAATCTCGTTTCGGTCCGTTTGGAGATGGTGTTAGTGTCGATGCAAGATAGGTGCATGGCTTGCGTCAAATGTACCATATGCATAGAAATTGTTTTGGACGCCCCTAATGGCACTCCTACGTTCGAGGCTCAAGAGGAAGCTCATTTCAGTCCGTTTGGAGATAGTGCTAATCCTAACGTAAAATAGGTGCATAGTTTGGGCCAAACAAGCCATGGCCTCAGAAACCATTTTGGACGTAGTGGTGGAACTCCTCGGTGACGTGGGTCATCTACAATCTTGTTTCAGTCCGTTTGGAGACAGTGTTAGTGTCGGTGCAAGATTGGTGTACGGTATGCACCAAACATACCACAAGCTCAGAAATCATTTTGGATGCACCCGATGGCACACCTAGGTCGTGAGGCTCAAGTGGAAACTCATTTCAGTCCATTTTGAGATAGAGCTCAACTTGCGCAAGATTGGTTCACGGTTTGCACCGAACGTGGCATATGCTTGAAAATCATTTTAGACGCATCAGATGCAGCTCCTTGGTGACGTGGGTCATGTGGAATCTCGTTTGGTCTGTTTGGAGACAGTGTAAATGTCGGTGCAATATACGTGCACAGTTTGCGTGAAACATAATATAGCCTCAGAAATCATTTTGGACGCACCCGATGGTACTCTTAGGTTATGAGGCTCAAGTGGAAGCTCGATTTAGTCTGTTTAGAGATAGTGCTAATCTTGATACAAGATACATGCACTATTTGCACCAAACATTCACAGGCTCATAAATTATTTTGGATGCACCCGATGGATCTCCTAGGTGACGTGGGACTTGTGGAATGTTGTTTTGATCTGTTGGGAGATAGTGTTAGTGTCGGTGCAACATAGGTGCACAAATTGCGCCAAATGTAATATAGGCACATAAATCATTTTGGACGCACCTAGTGGCACTCCTAGGTTGTGAGGCCCAAGTGGAAGCTCATTTCAGTATGTTTGGAGATAGTGCTAATCTTGACGCAAGATAGGTGCACGGTTTGGGCCAAACGTACCATGGCCGCGGAAACCATTTTGGACGCAGCTGATGGAACTCCTAGGTTATGTGGGTCATCTGGAATCTCGTTTTGGTTCGTTTAGAGATAGTGTTAGTGTCGGTGCAAGATAGGCGAATGGTTTGCGATAAAAGTACCATAGGCTTGGAAAATCGTTTGGGGTGCATCTGATTGAACTCCTAGGTGACGTGGGTAATGTGGAATCTCGTTTCGGTCTGTTTGCAGATAGTGTTGGTGTCGGTGCAAGATAGGAGCTCAGTTTGCATCAAACGTACCACAAGCTTAGAAATCATTTTGGACGCATCTGATGGCACTCCTAGGTTGCGAGGCTCAAGTGGAAGCTCATTTTAGTCCGTTTCGAGATAGTACAGACCTTGACACAAGATAGGTGGACGGTTTGCGTCGAATGTACCATAGGCTTAGAAATTGTTTTGGATGCACCCGATGGTACTCCTAGGTGATGAGGCTCAAGTGGAAGCTCGATTCAGTCCGTTCGAAGATAGTGCTAATCTTGACGCAAGATAGGTGCACGGTTTGCACGTAACACAGGCTCAGAAATTGTTTTGGACGCACCCGATGTAACTCCTAGCTGACGTGGGTTATGTGGAATATTGTTTCGATCCGTTTGGGGACAGTGTTAGTTTTGATGCAAGATAGGCGCACAGTTTACGCCAAATGTATCATAGGCTCAGAAATCATTTTGGACGCGCCCGATGGTACTCCGAGGTGAGGAGGCTCAATTGGAAGCAAGATTCAGTCCATTTGGAGATAGTGCTAATGTTGATGCAAGATTGGTGCATGGTTTGCGCTGAACGAAGCACATGCTCAGAAATTGTTTTGGGTGCACCCGATGGAACTCCTAAGTGACGTGGGTCATGTGAAATCTCATTTTGGTCTGTTTGGAGACAGTGTTAGTGTCGGTGCAAGATTGGTGCACAGTTTGTGCTGAACGTACCACAAGCTCAGAAATCGTTTTGGACGCACCTGATGGAACTCCTAGGTTGCAAGGCTTAAGTGGAAGCCCATTTCTGTCAATTTCGAGATAGTGCTCACTTGACACAAGATAGGTGCTCGGTTTGCGCCGACCGTATCATAGGCTCGAAAATCATTTTGGACGCACCTGATGGCACTCCTAGTTTGTGAGGCTCAGGTGGAAGCTCATTTCAGTCTGTTTCGAGATATTGTGGATCGTGAGGCAAGATAGGTGCACGGTTTGTGCCAAACATACCATTGGCTCAAAAATCATTTTGGATGCACCAGATGCAACTCCTAGGTGACGTGCGTCATATGAAATCTCGTTCTGTCCATTTTGAGATAGTGTAAGTGTTGGTGCAAGATAGGGGCACAGTTCGTGCCAAACATAACATAGCCTTAGAAATTGTTTTGGACGCACTCGATGGTACTCCTAGGTGACGAGGCTCAAGTGGAAGTTCAATTCAGTCCGTTTGGAGATAGTGCTATTTTTGACGCAAGATATGTGCATGGTTTGCGCCGAACGTACGACAGGTTCAAAATTCATTTTTGACACACCTGATGGAACTCCTAGATGACGTGGATCATGTGGAATCTTGTTTCGGTCCGTTTAGAGACAGTGTTAGTGTCAGTGCAAGACAGGTGCATGGTTTGCGCTGAACGTACCATGGGCACTGAAATTGTTTTGGACGCAACTGATGGCACTCCTAGGTTCAAGGCTCAAGAGGAAGTCATTTCAGTCTGTTTGGAGATAATGCTAATCTTGACACAAGATAGATGCATGGTTTGTCCCAAACGTACCATGGCCTCAGAAACAATTTTGGACGCAACGGATGGAACTCCTAGGTGACGTGAGTCATCTGGAATCTTGTTCTGATCCGTTTAGGGACAGTGTTAGTGTCGGGGCAATATAGGTGAATGGTTTGCGCCAAACGTACCATAAGCACAGAAATCATTTTAGACACACCTGATGGCACTCCTATGTTGTGAGGCTCAAGTGGAAGCTCAGTTTAGTCCTTTTGGAGATAGTGGTAATCTTGACACAAGATAGGTGTGCGGTTTGGACCAAACGTACCATGGCCTCGAAAACCATTTTGGTCGCAGCGGATGGAACTTCTAGGTGACGTGGGTCATCTGAAATCTCATTTCGGTCCGTTTAGAGATAGTGTTAGTGTCGGTGCAAGATGGGTGAATGGTTTGCGCCAAACATACCACATGCTCCGAAATCATTTTGGGTGCACGCGATGGCACTCCTATGTTATGAGGCTCAAGTGGAAGCTCATTTCAGTCCGTTTGGAGATAGTGCTAATCTTGACGCAAGAAAGGTGCACGGTTGTTGACACCTCTAATGCCACCTAAGCTAGGTTGTCATCCCTAGCATGACACCAAAGGTGCTAGTACTAAAATATGCAAAAGCTCCTCTGAAATAAATATGAAATCTGCAAGCGCACAGATAATACTGATGTAGCATTTTAACCGGGAGTAATCTAGGTATCGTTATTTATATTTTTACCACTGGGAAGGGATGCTAAGGATAATGAGTAATGAGTATCACTGCATATACTAATGGAGAGCATAACCATGTCTTTATCTCTCTTCTCATACAGGGTAAGTGTCACAAGATAAATAATATATATATATGAATAATAATAAAGGATAACTGGTAAGCACATAGCCATATAATGATAAACATTTCAATAGACTACTCTAGATATATAGCACTAGCATGGATTAGGACGAACTATAGGGATAATCCTAAGTTATTCTAACTATAAAGTCAAAGCATACAATGATTAGTGCAATTACACTTGGCAATCATAGCAAGAAAAAGTTATATCTACGCATAGTGATATTACTAAGGAAGATATAGAACATAGCCATCACTTCCCTGTAATAGTTGTGCTTTGCCTGCCCTATACTCGGGAGGTGGACTACAGAGGACTCAACAAGACTGTCACTCCTGTGATCTACCACACGATCCGAAATATAGGGTGCAATCGCAGGTAAATACCGTATAGGCACCATGCCTACACAATGTTTACCACTCACCCATGATATCAATGAGCAAGTGCTATACGATCCTATACTTGAATATAAGTCTGATCGAACTATGCCAAGCATATAATCAAAGTAGACTAAGAACAATATAATTGAGAATATAATCAAATAGAGCAAAGTCATATCCAATATGATAGAATATAATAAAGTCATATTCATACAAATGATGAACTAGATGAATAATATATGTATACAAAAGTAGGAGAGAATTACCAAAGTATTCTTCGACAGATCCGGAAATCAAGCAATGCTTGCCTCCATGTAGTTATAATCCTATGGAGCTATGCTAAACTAGAGATCTAATTGAGATGGTGGCTCTAGGGCTTGATCAGAGGCTTTCTCTCTTGATGAGTTGAATGAATCAAGAAGAATTATGGTTTCTCCTAGGGTCAGGGGCCTTGCTTATATAGCCCTCTAGGAAGCACCACAGCCCTTGGATCAAACTGACTTTGATGAACGATTATTATTGATCCTCAAAGGCGGTGGAGGCATAATCCGTGAGGTGGCTCCTGATTGGCCACACCACAGGGGCAGGTGCCCAGACCTAGGGGTGGGCGCCCCTGCTCCGGGCCCGTTTCGTCTCCTGTTTGTTTCTAGAGTCTTCTCACACCTTCCAAGTTCCAAAAAAGTTATGTGTAGCCCTTTGTCTCTATGTAAATCTGACATGTGGGTCTCCTTTAGTTATTTCCTGATAACCCCATACAGAAATAGATATTCACCAAAACTCATGGAATTCTGTCAGTGTAACCCCTATATCTAGATAGTATTTATATTTAGATCATTTCTCATGCTATGTTGACGGTTAAAAAAGATAGTTATCTACTGTCAACAACGGTTTGGGCCAAACGTACCATGGCCTCGAAAACCGTTCTTGATGCACCGGATGGAACTCCTAGGGACGTGGGTCACGCGGAATCTCATTTTGGTCCGTTTGGAGATAGTGTTAGTGTCAGTGCAAGATAGTTAAATGCTTTGTACCAAACGTACCATAAGCTCATAAAATCATTTTGGATGCACCCGACGGCACTCCTAGGTTGTGAGGATCAAGTGGAAGCATATTTTAGTTCATTTCGAGATAGTGCCAATCTTGATGCAAGATAGGTGCACGGTTTGCGCCAAATGTACCATTGGCTCATAAATTGTTTAGGACGCAGCGAATCCAACTCCTAGGTGACGTGGGTCACTAGAATCTGATTCGGTCCATTTTGAGACAACGTAAGTGTCGGTGCAAGGTAGGTGCACAGTTTGTGCCAAACATAACACAACCACTGGAATCATTTTGGACACACCTGACGGTACTCCTAGGTGACGAGGCTCAAGTGCAAGCTCGATTCAGACCGTTTGAAGATAGTGCTAATCTTGACGCAAGATAGGTGCACGGTTTGCGCCGAACATACCATAGACTCAGAAATCATTTTGGATGCTCCCGATGGCACTCTAGGTTGCGAGGCTCAAGTGGAAGCTCATTTCAGTCAGTTTGGAGATAGTGCTAATCTCGACGCAAGATAGGTGCACAGTTTGGGCCAAACATACCATGGCCTAGGAAACTATTTCGGACACACTAGATGGAACACCAAGGTGACGTGGGTCATGTGGAATCTCGTTTCGGTCCTTTTGGAGACAGTGTTAGTGTCAGTGCAAGATAGGTGAACGCTTTGCGCCAAACGTACCATAAGCTCAGAAATCATTTTGGACGCACCCAATGGCACTCCTAGGATATGAGGCTCAAGGGGAAGCACATTTTAGTCCATTTCGAGATAGTGCTGATCTTGACGCAAGACAGGTGCAGGTTTGCACCGAACGTACCATTGGCTCGAAAATCATTTTGATTGCACCGGATGCAACTCCTAGGTGACATGCATCATGTGGAATCACGTTTAGTCATTTCGAGATAGTGTAAGTGTCGGTGCAAGACAGGTGCACAGTTTGCGATGAATGTACCACAGGCTCAGAAATCATTTTGGACACACCCGACTGAACTCCTAGATGATGTGGATCATGTGGAATCCCATTTTGGTCCGTTTGGAGACAATGTTAGTGTCGGTGCAAGATAGGTGCACGGTTTGCGCCAAACGTACCATTGGCATAGAAATCATTGTGGAAGCACCTAATGGCACTCCTAGTTTCGAGGCTCAAGTGGAAGCTCATTTTAGTCTATTTGGAGATAGTGCAAATCTTGATCCAAGATAGGTGCACGGTTTGGGCCTAAAGTACCATAGGCTTGGAAATCATTTTGGACGCACCAGATTGAACTCCTAGGTGATGTGGGTCATGTGAAATCTCGTTTTGGTCCGTTTGGAGACAATGTTGGTGTCGGTGCGAGATAGGTGCATGGTTTGCGTCAAACGTACCATGAGCTCATAAATTGTTTTGGAATCACCGAGGGGCACTCCTAGGTTGCGAGGCTCAAGTGGAAGCTCATTTCAGTCCATTTCAAGATAGTGCTCATCTTGACGCAAGATAGGTGCATGGTTTGTGCCAAACATACCATAGGCTCAGAAATCGTTTTGGATGCACCAGATGCAGCGCCTAGGTGACGTGGGTCATGTGGAATCTAGTTCAGTCCGTTTGGAGACAGTGTAAGTGTTTGTGCAAGATACGTGCACCATTTGTGCCAAACATAACAGCCTCAGGAATCATTTTGGACGCACCCGATGGTACTTCTAAGTGACGAGGCCCAAGTGGAAGCTCGATTCAGTCCGTTTGAAAATAGTGCTAATCCTAATGCAAGAAGGGTGCACGGTTTGCACCGAACGTATCATAGGCCCATAAATTATTTTGGACGCACCTGATGGAACTCCTAAGTGACGTGGGTCATGTGGAATCTCATTTCAGTCTGTTTGGAGACAGTGTTAGTGTCGGTGCGAGATAGGTGCACAGTTTGCACCAAACATAACATAGGCACATAAATTGTTTTGGACGCACCTGATGGCACTCCTAGATTGCGAGGCTAAAGTGGAAGCTCATTTCAATCCGTTTGGAGATAGTGCTAATCTTGACGCAAGAAAGGTGTATTGTTTGGGCCAGACGTACCATGGCACATAAATAATTCTAGATGCACTAGATGGAACTCCTTGGTGATGTGGGTCAAGTGGAATCTCATTTTGGTCCCTTTTGGAGACAGTGTTAGTGTTAGTGCAAGATAGGTGAATGCTTTGCGCCAAACGTACCATAAGCTTAGAAATCATTTTGGACGCTCCTGATGGAACTCCTAGGTTGCGAAGCTCAAGTGGAAGCTTATTTTAGTCTGTTTCGAGATAGTGTTGATCTTGACGCAAGATAAGTGTGCGGTTTGCATCGAACATACCGTTGGCTCAGAAATCATTTTGGACACACCATATGCAACTCTAAGGTGACGTGGGTCATGTGGAATCTCGTTCGGTCTGTTTTAGGACAGTGTAAGTGTCGGTGCAAGATAGGTGCACAGTTTGTGCCAAACATAACATAGCTTTAGAAATCATTTTGAACGCACCCGATGGTACTCATTTCTTTCTGTTTCGAGATAGTGCGGATCATGAGACAAGATAGGTGCACAGTTTGCGCCGAACATACCATTGGCTCAAAAATTATTTTGGATGCACCAGATACAACTCCTAGGCGACGTGCGTCATTTGGAATCTCGTTCTGTGCATTTCGAGATAGTGTAAGTGTTGGTGCAAGATAGGGGCACAGTTTGTGCCAAACATAACATAGCCTTAGAAATTATTTTGGACGCACCCAATGGTACTCCTAGGTGATGAGGCTTATGTTGAAGCGCGATTTAGTCCGTTTGGAGGTATTGCTATTTTTGGCGCAAGATAGGTGCACGGTTTGCGCTGAATGCACTATAGGTTTAGAAATCATTTTGGATGCACCTGATGGAACTCCTAGATGATGTGCATCATGTGGAATCTCATTTCGGTCTATTCTGGATGCACTAGATGGAACTCCTTGGTGATGTGGGTCATGTGGAATCTCATTTTGGTCCCTTTTGGAGACAGTGTTAGTGTTAGTGCAAGATAGGTGAATGCTTTGCGCCAAATGTACCATAAGCTTAGAAATCATTTTGGATGCTCCTGATGGAACTCCTAGGTTGCGAAGCTCAAGTGGAAGCTTATTTTAGTCTGTTTCGAGATAGTGCTGATCTTGACGCAAGATAAGTGTGCGGTTTGCGTCGAACATATTGTTGGCTCAGAAATCATTTTGGACACACCATATGCAACTCTAAGGTGACGTGGGTCATGTGGAATCTCGTTCGGTCTGTTTTAGGACAGTGTAAGTGTCGGTGCAAGATAGGTGCACAGTTTGTGCCAAACATAACATAGCTTTAGAAATCGTTTTGGACGCACCCGATGGTACTCATTTCTTTCTATTTCTAGATAGTGTGGATCATGAGACAAGATAGGTGCACAGTTTGCGCCGAACATACCATTGGCTCAAAAATCGTTTTGGATGCACCAGATGCAACTCCTAGGCGACGTGCGTCATTTGGAATCTCGTTCTGTGCATTTCGAGATAGTGTAAGTGTTGGTGCAAGATAGGGGCACAGTTTGTACCAAACATAACATAGCCTTAGAAATTATTTTGGACGCACCCAATGGTACTCCTAGGTGATGAGGCTCAAGTTGAAGCACGATTTAGTCCGTTTGGAGGTATTGCTATTTTTGGCGCAAGATAGGTGCACGGTTTGCGCCGAATGCACTATAGGTTCAGAAATCATTTTGGATGCACCTGATGGAACTCCTAGATGATGTGCATCATGTGGAATCTCATTTTGGTCTATTCGGAGACAATGTTAGTGTCGGTGCAAGATAGGTGCATGGTTTGTGCCAAACGTAACATAGGCACAAAAATCGTTTTGGACACACCTGATGGCACTCCTAGGTTCAAGGCTCAAGGGGAAGCTCATTTCAGTCCGTTTGGAGAAAGTGCTAATCTTGACGCAAGATAGGTGCACAGTTTGTGCCGAACATACCATTGGCTTGAAAATCGTTTTGGATGCACCAGATGCAACTCCTAGGCGACGTGCGTCATTTGGAATCTCGTTCTGTGCATTTCGAGATAGTGTAAGTGTTGGTGCAAAATAGGGGCACAGTTTGTGCCAAACATAACATAGGCACAAAACGATTTCTGAGCTTATGGTACGTTTGGCACAAACTATTCACCAATCTTGCACCGACACTAACGTTGTCTCCGAATAGTGTCATCAGGTGCGTCCAAAATGATTTTCTGAGCTTATGGTACGTTTGGCACAAACCATTCACCAATCTTGCACTGACACTAACACTGTTTTTAAATGGACATAAACGAGATTTCAGATGACCCACATCACCTAGGAGTTCCATCCGCTGCATCCAAAATGGTTTCCAAGGCCATGGTACGTTTGGCCCAAACCATGCACCTATCTTGCGTCAAGATCAGCACTATCTTGAAATGGACTGAAATGAGCTTCCACCTGGGCCTCATAACCTAGGAGTGCCATCGGGTGCGTCCAAAACGATTTATGTGCCTATGTTACATTTGGTGCAAACAGTGCACCTATCTTGCACCGACACTAACACTATCTCCAAACGGACCGAAACGAGTTTCCACATGACCCACATCGCCTAGGAGTTCCATTGGGTGCATCCAAAATGATTTCTGAGCCTTTGGTATGTTTGGCAAAAACCGTGCACCTATCTTGCGTCAAGATCAGCACTGTCTTGAAACGGACTAAAATGAGCTTCCACTTGAGCCTCGCAACCTTGGAGTGCGATCGTGTATGGTCCAAATGATTTCTGAGCTTGTGGTACGTTCGGTGCAAACTGTGCACCTATCTTGCGTCAAGATTAGCACTACCTCCAAACGGACTGAATGAAGCTTCCTATTGATCCTTGTCACCTAGGAGTACCAACGTGTGTGTCTAAAACGATTTCTAAGGCTACGTTATGTTTGGCACAAACTGTGTACCTATCTTGCACAAACACTTACACAATCTTGAAACGGGCCGAACGAGATTCCACATGACCCACGTCACCAAGGAGTTGCATCCCGTGCGTCCAAAATTATTTCTGAGCTAATGGTACGTTCGGTGCAAACCGTTCACCTATCTTGCGTCAAGATCACCACTATCTCGAAACAGAATAAATGAGCTTCCACTCTAGCCGCACAACATTGGATTGCCATCGGGTGCACCCAAAACGATTTCTGAGCTTATGGTATATTTGGCGCAATGCATTGACCTATCTTGCACTGACACTAACACTGTCTCCGAACAGACCGAAACGAGATTCCACATGACTCACGTCCCTAGGAGTTCCGTCCGATGCGTCCAAAACGGTTTCTGAGGCCGTGGTAAGTTTGGCTCCAACCGTGCAACTATCTTGTGTCAAGATTAGCACTATCTCCAAATAAACTGAAATGAGGTTCCACTTGAGCCTTGAACCTTGGAGTGCCATCAGGTGCGTCCAAAACGATTTCTATGCCTATGGTACGTTTGGTGCAAACCGTACACCTATCTTGCACGGACACTAACACTGTCATGAAACAGACCAAAATGAGATTTCACATTATCCACGTCATCTATGAGTGTCATCGGGTGCATCCAAAATGATTTATGAGCTTATGATACTTTTGGCACAAAGCATTCACCTATCTTGCACTGACACTAACATTGTCTCCAAACGGACCGAAACGCGATTCCACATGACCCACGTGACCCAAGAGTTCCATCAGGTGTGTCCAAAATGGTTTCCGAGTCCATGGTACATTTGGCCCAAACCGTGCACATATCTCACATCAAGATTAGCACTATCTCCAAACGGACTTAAATGAGCTTCTAGAGCCTCTCAAACTAGGAGTGCCACCAGGTGCATCCAAAATGATTGTTGAGGTTATGGTACATTTAGTGCAAAAACATTCACCTATCTTGCACCAACACTAACACTGTCTCCAAACAGACCGAAATGAGATTCTAGATGACCCATGTCACCTAGGAGTTCCATCCGCTGCATCCAACATTGTTTTCGAGGCCATGGTACGTTTGGCCCAAACCGTGCACCTATCTTGTGTCAAGATTAGCACTATCTCCAAACGGATTGAAATGAGCTTTCACTTGAGCCTCCCAACCTAGGAGTGCTATCGGGTGCATCCAAAACGATTTCTAAGCTTATGATACTTTGGCGCAAACCATGCACCTGTCTTGCACCATCACTAACACTGTCTCTAAATGGACCAAAACGAGATTCCAGATGACCCATGTCACCTAGGAGTTCTATCTGCTGTGTCCAACATGGTTTCCGAGGCCATGGTATGTTTAGCCCAAACCGCGAACCTATCTTGCGTCAAGATTAGTACTATCTCTAAACAGGCTGAAATGAGCTTCCACTTGAGCCTCGTCACCTAAGTGTACCATCGGGTGCTTTAAAATTATTTCTAAGGCTATGTTATGTTTGGCGCAAACTATGCACGTATCTCCAAACGGACTGAATCGAGCTTCCACATGAGCTTTGTCAACTAGGAGTACCATCGGATGCATCAAAAACCATCTCTGAGCCTATGTTATGTTTGGCACAAACTTTGCACCTATCTCGCACTGACACTTCCACTGTCTTCAAATGGACTAAATGAGATTCCACATGACCCACGACACCTAGGAGTTGCATCCGGTGTGTCCAAAATGATTTCCGAGCCAATGGTATGTTCGGCGCAATCTATGCACCAATCTTGCATCAAGATCAGCACTATCTCGAAACAGACTGAAATGAGCTTCCACTTGAGCCTCACAACCTAGGAGTGCCATCGGGTGCATCCAAAATGATTTCTGAACCTATGGTACGTTTGGCACAAAGCATTCACCTATCTTGCACTGACACTAACACAGTCTCCAAACAGATCGAAACGAGATTCCACATGATACACGTCATCTAGGAGTTCCATCGGGTGCGTCAAAAATGATTTCTGAGCCTGTGGTACGTTTGGCACAAACCGTGCCCTATCTTGCATCAAGATTAGCACTATCTCAAAACAGACTGAATCAAGCTTCCACTTGAACCTCGTCACCTAGGAGTACTATCGGGTGTGTCAAAAATGATTTCTAAGGCTATGTTATGTTTGGCACAAACTGTGCACCTATCTCGCATCGAGACTTACACTGTCTTAAAACAGACCGAACGAGATTCCACATGACCCAGTCACCTAGGAGTTGCATTCGGTGCATCCAAAATGATTCCCGAGCCAATGGTATGTTCGGCGCAAACCGTGCACCTGTCTTGCGTCAAGATCAGCACTATCTCGAAATGGACTGAAATGAGCTTCCACTTGAGCCTCACAACCTAGGAGTGCCATCGGGTGCGTCCAAAACGATTTTTGAGCTTATGGTACGTTTGGCGCAAAGCATTCACCTATCTCGTACTGCCACTAACAATGTCTCCAAAAGGACTACATGAGATTCCACATGACCCATGTCACCTAAGAGTTGCATTAGGTGCGTCCAAAACTATTTCTAAGCCAATGGTACGTTTGGCCCAAACCATGCACCAATCTTACATCAAGATCAGCACTATCTCGAAACAGACTGAAATGAGCTTCCACTTGAGCCTCACAACCAGGAGTGTCATTGGGTGCGTCCAAAATGATTTCTGAGCCTATGGTACATTTGGCGCAAAGCATTCAACTATCTTGCACTGACACTAACACTGTCTCTAAATGCACCAAAATGAGATTCCACCTGACCCACATCACATAAGAGCTCCATCAGGTGCGTCCAAAATGGTTTCTGAGACCATGACATGTTTGGCCCAAACCGTGCACCTATCTTGCGTCAGGATTAGCATTATCTCCAAACAGACTAAAATGAGCTTCCACTTAAGCCTCACAAACTTGGAGTGCCTTCGGATGTGTCCAAAATGATTTCTTAGCTTATGGTACATTTGGCGCAAACCATTCACCTATCTTGCACCGACACTAACACTGTCTCTAAACGGATCAAAACGAGATTCTAGATGACCCACGTAACCTAGGAGTTCCATCCGCTGCGTTCAAAATGGTTTCTAAGGCCATGGTATGTTTGGCCCAAACCGTGCACCTATCTTGCGTTAAGATTAGCACTATCTCCAAACAAACTGAAATGGGCTTCCACTTGAGCCTCACAACCTAGGAGTGCCATCGGGTGCGTCCAAAATGATTTTTGAGCTTATGGTACGTTTGGCGCAAATCATTCACCTATCTCGCACCGACACTAACACTGTCTCCGAAAGGAGTGCCTTCAAATGCATCCAAAATGATTTCTTAGCTCATGGTACATTTGGCGCAAACCATTCACCTATCTTGCACCAACACTAACACTGTCTCTAAATGGATCAAAATGAGATTCTAGATGACCCACGTAACCTAGGCGTTCCATCCGCTGCGTCCAAAATGGTTTTCAAGGCAATGGTATGCTTGGCCCAAACCGTGCACCTATCTTGCGTCAAGATTAGTACTATCTCCAAACGGACTGAAATGAGCTTCCACTTGAGCCTCGCAACCTAGGAGTTCAATCGGGTGCGTCCAAAATGATTTCTAAGCTTACGGTATGTTTGGCACAAACCATTCACCTATCTTGCACCGACACTAACACTGTCTCTAAACGGACCGAAATGAGATTCAAGATGACCCAAATCACCTAGGAGTTCCATCCGTTATGTCCAAAATGGTTTCTAAGGCCATGGTACGTTTGGCCGAAACCATGCACCTATCATGCGTCAAGATTAGCACTGTCTCCAAACGGACCGAAACGAGATTCCACATGACCCACGTCACTTAGGAGTTCCATCCGGTGCGTCCAAAATGGTTTCTGAGGCCATGGTATGTTTGGACCATATCGTGCACCTATCTTGCTTCAAGATTAGCACTATCTCCAAGTGGACTGAAATGAACTTCCACATGAACCTCAAAACTAGGAGTGCCATCACGTGCGTCTAAAACGATTTCTATGCCAATGGTACTTTGGCGCACACCGTGCACCTATCTTGCACCGACACTAACACTGTCTCTGAATGGACCAAAATGAGATTCCGCATAATCCACATCATCCATGAGTTCCATCGGGTGCGTCAAAAATGATTTCTTAGCCTGTGGTATGTTTGGTGCAAACTGTGCCCTATCTGGTGTCAAGATTAGCACTATCTCCAAACGGACTGAATCGAGCTTCCACTTGAACCTCGTCACCTAGGAGTACCATCTGGTGCGTCCAAAATGATTTCTGAGGTTATGTTATGTGTGGCACAAACTGTGCACCCATCTCGCACTGAGACTTACACTGTCTTAAAATAGACTGAACGAGATTCCACATGACCCAGACATCTAGGAGTTGCATTCGGTGCGTTCAAAATGATTTCCGAGCCAATGTTATGTTCGGCGCAAACCGTGCACCTATCTTGTGTCAAGATCAACACTATCTCGAAATGGACTAAAATAAGCTTCCACTTGAGCCCCACAACCTAGGAGTGCCATCGGGTGCGTCTAAAACGATTTTTGAGCTTATGGTACATTTGGTGCAAAGCATTCACCTATCTCGCACTGACACTAACACTGTCTCCAAAAAGACTAAATGAGATTCCACATGACCTATGTCACCTTAGAGTTGCATCAGGTGCGTCTAAAATGATTTCCTTGCTAATGGTGCGTTTGGCACAAACCGTGCACCAATCTTGCTTCAAGATCAGCACTATCTCGAAACTGAATGAAATGAGCTTCCACTTGAGCCTCACAACCAAGGAGTGCCATTGGGTGCGTCCAAAATGATTTATGAGCCTATGATACGTTTGACGCAAAGCATTCACCTATCTTGCACTCACACTAACACTGTCTCCAAACGGACCGAAATGAGATTCCACCTGACCCACGTCACATAAGAGCTCCATCAGGTGCGCCCAAAATGGTTTCCGAGGCCTTAGCACGTGTGGCCCAAACCGTGCACCTATCTTGCATCAAGATTAGGACTATCTCCAAACAGACTAGAATGAGCTTCCACTTGAGCCTCGCAAACTTGGAGTGCCTTCGGATGCGTCCAAAATGATTTCTTAACTCATGGTACATTTGGCACAAACCATTCACCTATCTTGCACCGACACTAACACTATCTCTAAACGGATCAAAACAAGATTCTAGATGACCCACGTAACCTAGGAGTTCCATCCGCTGCGTCCAAAATGGTTTCCAAGGCCATGGTATGTTTGGCCCAAACCGTGCACATATCTTGCGTCAAGATTAGCACTATCTAGAAACGGATTGAAATGAGCTTCCACTTGAGCCTGGCAACCTAGGAGTTCAATCGGGTGTGTCCAAAATAATTTCTAAGCTTATGGTACGTTTGGCGCAAATCGTTCATCTATCTTGCCCCTGATAGTAGCATTGTCTCTAAACAGGCCGAAACGAGATTCCCGATGACCCACATCACCTAGGACTTCATGTGCTACATCCAAAATGGTTTCTGAGGCCTTGGTATGTTTGGCCCAAACCATGTTCCTATCTTGCATCAAGATTACCACTATCTCCAAACGTACTGAAATGAGCTCCCACCTGAGCCTTGCAACCTAAGAGTGCCATCAGGTGCGTCCAAAATGATTTTTGAGATTACGATACGTTTGGCGCATATAATTCACCTATCTTGCATCGATACTAACACTGTCTCTAAATAGACCAAAACGAGATTCAAGATGACCCACATCACCTAGGAGTTCCATCCGCTGCGTCCAGAATGGTATCCATGGCCATGGTATGTTTGGCCCAAACCATGCATCTATCTTGCTTGAAGATTAGCACTGTCTCCAAACAGACCGAAACGAGATTCCACATGACCCACGTCACTTAGGAGTTCCATCTGGTGCGTCCAAAATGGTTTCTAAGGCCATGGTACATTTGGCCTATACCGTGCACCTATCTTGATTCAACATTAGCACTATCTCCAAGCGGACTGAAATGAGTTTCCTCATGAGCCTCGAAACTTGGAGTGTCATCAGGTGTGTCCAAAACGATTTCTATGCCAATGGTACTTTGGCGCACACCGTGCATCTATTTTGCACTGACACTAACATTGTCTCTGAACGGACCGAAACGAGATTCCACATGATCTATGTCATCTAGGAGTTCCATTGGGTGCATCAAAAAAGATTTCTGAGCCTATTGTACGTTCAGCGCAAACCGTGCCCTATCTTGCGTCAAGATTAGCACTATCTCCAAACAGACTGAATCGAGCTTCCACTTGAACCTCATCACCTAGGAGTACCATCAGGTGCGTCCAAAATGATTTCTAAGGCTATGTTATGTTTGGCACGAACTATGCACCTATCTCGCACCGAGACTTACACTGTCTTAAAATGGACCGAACGAGATTCCACATGACCCAGTCACCTAGGAGTTGCATCTGGTGCGTCCAAAATGATTTCCGTGCACCTGTCTTCCGTCAATACCAGCACTATCTCAAAACGAACTGAAATGAGTTTCCACTTGAGCCTCACAACCTAGGAGTACCATCGGGTGCGTCCAAAACAATTTTTGACCTTATGGTACGTTTGGCGCAAAGCATTCACCAATATGGCACTAACACTAACAGTGTCTCCAAAATGACCGAAATGAGATTCCGCATGACCCATGTCACCTAAGAGTTCGATCTAGTGCGTTAAAAATGGCTTCCGAAGGTATGGTACGTTTGGCCCTAACCGTGTACCTATCTTGCGTCAAGATTAGCACTATCTCCAAACGGATTGAAATAAGCTTTCTCTTGAGCCTCGCAAACGATTTCTGAGCTTATGGTACGTCGGCGCAAAGCATTCACCTATCTCGCATTGACACTAACACTATTTCCAAATGGACCGAAACAAGATTCCACATGACCCACGTCACCTAGGGGTTCCATCCGGTGCGTCCAAAACGGTTTCTGAGGCCATGGTATGTGTTGGCCCAAACCGTGCACCTATCTTGTGTCAAGATTACCACTACCTCCAATCAGACTAAAATGAGCTTTCACTTGAGCCTCGCAACCTAGGAGTGCCATCAGGTGCGTCCAAAATGGTTTCTGAGCTTACGGTATGTTTGGTGCAAACCATTCATCTATCTTGCACCGACACTAACAGTGTCTCTAAACGGACCGAAACGAGATTCTAGATCACCCACATCACCTAGAGTTCCATCCGCTTAGTCTAGAATGGTTTCCAAGGCCATGTTATGTTTGGCCCAAACCGTGCACCTATCTTGCGTCAAGATTAGCACTGTCTCCAAATGGACTGAAATGAGCTTCCACCAGGGCCTCGCAACCTAGAGTGCCATCGGGTGCATCCAAAACGACTTATGTGCCAATGTTACGTTGGGCGCAAACCATGCACCGATCTTGCAGTGACACTAACACTATCTCCAAACAGATCAAAATGAGATTCCTCATGGCCCACATTGACTAGTAGTTCTGTTGGGTGCATCCAAAATAATTTTTGAGCCTATGGTATGCTCGGCGCAAACCGTTTACCATCAAGATTAGCACTGTCTCCAAACGGACTGAATCGAGCTTCCACTTGAGCCTCGTCAACTTGGCGTACCATCGGGCGCTTCAAAAATGATTTCTGACGCTATGTTATGTTTGGTGCAAACTGTGCACGTATCTTGCGTCAAGATCAGCACTATCTCGAAACGGACTGAAATGAGCTTCCACTTGAGCCTCACAACCTAGGAGTGCCATCAGGTGCATCCAAAATGATTTCTGAGCTTATGGTATGTATGGCGTAAAGCATTCACCTATCTTGCGCTGAAACTAACATTGTCTCCAAACGAACCGAAATGAAATTCCACATGACCACGTCATCTAGGAGTTCAATCCGGTCCATCCAAAATAGTTTTCAAGGCCGTGGTACATTTGGGCCAAACCGTGCACCTATCTTGTGTCAAGATTATCACTATCTCCGAACAGACTGAAATGAGCTTTCGCTTGGGCCTCGCTGCCTAGGAGTGCCAACGGGTGCGTCCAAAATGATTTCTGAGCTCATGGTACATTTGGTGCAAACCATTCATCCATCTTGCCTCGACACAAACACTGTCTCTAAATGGACCAAAACGAGATTCCAGATGACCCACGTCACCTAGGTCTTTCATCTGCTGCGTCCAAAATTGTTTCCGAGGCCATGGTACGTTTGGCCCAAACCGTGCACTATCTTGCGTCAAGATTACACTATCTCCAAACGGACTGAAATGAGCTTCCACTTGAGCCTCGAAACCTAGGAGTGCCATTGGGTGCGTCCAAAATGATTTCTGTGCTTACGGTACGTTTAGCACAAACCATTCACCTATCTTGCACCAACACTAACACTATCTCTGAACGGAGTGAAATGAGATTCCGTATGACCCATGTCACCTAGGAGTTCCATCTGCTGCGTCTAAAATGATTTCTAGGGCCATGTTACATTTGGCCCAAACCGTGCACCTATCTTGCGTCAAGATTAGCACTGTCTGCAAATAGACTGAAATGAGCATCTACTTGGGCCTCGCAACCTAGGCGTGCCATCAGGTGGGTCCAAAACGATTGATGTGCCTATGTTACGTTTGGCGCAAACCGTGCACCTATCTTGCACTGAGACTAACATTGTCTCCAAATGGAATGAAACGAGATTCCACATAACCCACGTCGCCTAGGAGTTCCATCAGGTGATCCAAAACAATTTCTGAGCCTGTGGTATGTTCTGCGCAAACCGTGCAGCTATCTTGTGTTAAGACTAGCACTATCTCCAAACGGATTGAAATGAGCTTCCACTTGAACCTCGCAACCTAGGAGTGCCATCTGGTGCTTCCAAATGATTTCTGAGCTTATGGTACGTTTAGCGCAAACCATTCACCTATCTTGGACCGACACTAACACTATCTCTAAATGGACTGAAACAAAATTCCAGATGACCCACATCACCTAGGTGTTCCATCCGCTGTGTCCAAAATGGTTTCCGAGGCCATTGTACATTTGGCCCAAACCATGCACCTATCTTGCGTCAAGATTACCACTATCTCCAAATAGACTAAAATGAGCTTCAACTTGAGCCTCACAACCTAGGAGTGCGATCTGGTGCGTCCAAAATGATTTATGAGTTTACGGTTCATTTGGCGCAAGCTGTTCACCTATCTTGCATCGACACTAACATTGTCTCTAAACGGACCGAAATGAGATTTTAGATAACCCACGTGACCTAGGGGTTCCATCCGCTGCGTGCAAAGTGGTTTCCAATGCCATGGTATGTTTGGCCCAAACCGTGCACCTATCTTAAGTCAAGATTAGCACTATCTCGAAACGGACCGAAACGAGATTCCTCATGGCCCACATCACCTAGGAGTTCCCTTCTGTGCATCCAAAATGGTTTCCGAGGGCATGGAACGTTTTGCCCAAACCGTGCAACTATCTTGCGTCAAGATTAGCACTATCCCAAATGGACTGAAATGAGCTTCCACTTGAGCCTTAGAACTTGGAGTGCCATCAGGTGCATCCAAAACGATTTCTGTGGCTATGGTACATTTGGAGCAAACCGTGCACCTTTCTTGCACCAACACTAACACTGTCTCCAAACGGACTAAAACAAGATTCCACATGATCCACGGCATCTAGGTGTTCCATCAGGTACGTCCAAAACGATTTCTGAGCCTATGGTATGTTTAGCGCAAACCGTGCACCTATTTTGCGTCATGATTAGCACTGTCTCCATACGGACTGAATCGAGCTTCCACTTGAGCCTCGTCTCTTAGGCTTACCATCGGGTGCATCAAAAATGATTTCTGAGTCTATGTTATGTTTTGTGCAAACTATGCACGTACCTTGCATCAAGACTCTATCTCGAAACGGACTGAAATGAGCATCCACTTGAGCCTCACAACCGAGGAGGGCCATTAGGTGCATCCAAAACAATTTCTAAGCTTATGGGACATTTGGCGCAAAGCATTCACGTATCTTGTGCTAACACTAACAATGTCTCCAAATGGTCGAAATGAGATTTCACCTAAGAGTTCCATCCGAAGCGTCCTAAATGGTTTCTGAGGCCATGGTACGTTTGGCCCAAACTGTGCACTATCTGGCGTCAAGATTAGCACAATCTCCAAACGGACCAAAATGAGCTTCCACTTGAGCCTCGCAACCTAGGAGTGCCATCGAGTGCGTCTAAAATGATTTCTGAGCTTACGATACTTTTGGCGCAAACCATTCACCTATCTTGCACCGACACTAGCACTATCTCTAAATGGACCAAAAAGAGATTCTAGATGACCCACGTCACCCAGGAGTTCCATCTGCTGCGTCCAAAATGGTTTGCAAGGCCATGGTATGTTTGGCCCAAACCATGCACCTATCTTGCGTCAGGATTAGCACTGTCTCCAAATGGACTAAAATGAGCTTCCACCTGGGCCTCACAACCTAGGAGTGCCATCGGGTGGGTCCAAAATTATTTATGTGCCTATGTTACGTTTGGCATAAACCATGCACCCATCTTGCACCGAGTCTAACACTATCTCCAAATGGACCAAATTGAGATTCCACATGACCCACGTCGCCTAGGAGTTCCATCGGTGCATCCAAAACAATTTTTGGGCCTATGGTACGTTCGGCGCAAACCGTGCACCTATCTTGCATCAACATTAGCACTATCTCACACGGATTGAATCGAGCATCCACTTGAGCCTCGTAACCTAGGAGTACCATCGTGTGGGTCCAAAATGATTTCTGAGGCTTTGTTTTGTTTGGCACAAACGGTGCACCTATATTGCACCGACACTTACACTGTCTTGAAATGGACCAAAACAAGATTCCACTGACCCACGTCACCTTGGAGTTGCATCCGGTACTTTCGGCGCAAACCGTGCACCTATCCTGCGTCAAGATCAGCACCATCCCGAAACAGACTAAAATGAGGTTCCACTTGAGCCTCGAACCTAGGAGTGCCATCAGGTTCATCCAAAATGATTTCTATGTGTATGGTACGATTGGCGCAAACCGTGCACCCATCTTCCACTGAAACGAGATTCCACATGATCCACGTCATCTGCGAGTTCCATCGGGTGCGTCCAAAATGATTTATGAGCCTATGGTACTTTCGATGCAAACTGTGCACCTATCTTGCATCAAGATTATCACGATCTCTACACGGACTGAATCGAGCATCCACTTGAGCCTGGTAACCTAGGAGTACCATCGGGTGTGCCCAAAATGATTTGTGAGGCTATGTTATGTTTCGCACAAACTGTGCACCTATCTTTCATGGACGCTTACACTATCTTGAAAAGGTGGAAGGAGTTGCATCTGTTGTGCCCGAAATGGTTTTCGAGGCCATGGTATGTTTGGCCTGAACCATGCACCCATCTTGCGTCAAGATTAGCACTATCCCCCAAACGGACTGAAATGAGCTTCCACTTGAGCCTCGCAACCTAGGATTGCCATCGGGTGCGTCCAAAATGATTTCTAAGCTCATGGTACGTTTGGCACAAACCATTCACCTATCTTGCACCGACACTAACGCTGTCTCTAAACAGACCGATACGAGATTCCAGATGACCACATCACCTAAGAGTCCCATCCACTGTGTCCAAAATGGTTTCTAAGGCCATGGTATGTTTAGCCCAAATGGTGCACCTATCTTGCGTTTAGCACTATCTCCAAACGAACTAAAATGAGCTTCCACCTAGGCCTCGCAATCTAGGTGTGCCATCAAGTGCGTCCAAATTGATTTATGTGCCTATGTTACATTTAGCGCAAGCCATGCAACTATCTTGCACCGACACTAACTCTGTCTCCAAATGGACCAAAACCATATTCCACATGACCCACATCACCTAGGAGTTTTATCGGTTGCATCCAAAACAATGTCTGAGCCTGTGGTATGTTTGGCCCAAACCGTGCATCTATGTTGCGTCAAGATTACCAGTATCTCCAAATGGACTAAATCGAGCTTCCACTTGAGTCTCGTCACCTAGAAGTACCATCGGGTGCGTCCAAAAAGATTTCTAAGGCCATCTATGTTTGGCACAAATTGTGCACCTGTCTTGCACCGACATTTATACCGTTTCAAAATGGACCAAACAAGATTCCACATGACCCACGTCACCTAGGAGTTGCACCCGGTGCGTCCAAAACAATTTCTGAGCCAATGGTACGTTTGGTGCAAACCGTGCACCTATCTTGCATCAAGATCAGCACTATCTCGTAACGGACTAAAATGAGCTTCCACTTGAGCCTCACAACATAGGTGTGCCATCGGGTGCATACAAAACTATTTCTAAGCTTATGATTTGTTTGGCGCAAACCATTCACCTATCTTACACTGACATAAACACTGTCTCCAAACAGACCTAAACGAGATTCCATGTGACCCACATCCCTAGAAGTGCTAGCCGGTGCATCCAAAACGGTTTATGAGGTGATGGTGCTTTTGGCCCCAACCGTGCACATATCTTGCGTCAAGATTTACACTATCTCCAAACAGACTGAAATGAGCTTCCACTTGAGCCTCACAACCTAGGAGTGTCATCGGGTGCGTCCAAAAAGATTTTTGAGCTTATGGTTCATTTGTCACAAATGATTTCTGAGCTTATGGTTCGTTTGGCACAAACCATTCACCTATCTTGCACCGACACTAACACTGTCTCTAAATGGACAGAAATTAGATTCTAGATGACCCACGTCACCTAGGAGTTCCATCCGCTGCGTCCAAAATTGTTTCCGATGACATGGTACGTTTGGCCCAAACCATGCAGCTATCATCCATCAAGATTAGCACAATCTCCAAAACGGACTAAAATGAGCTTCCACTTGAGCCTCGAACCTAGGAGTGCCATCAGGTTCATCCAAAATGATTTATGTGCTTATGGTACAATTGGCACAAACCGTGCACCAATTTTGCACCAAAACAAGATTTCACATGATCCACGTCTTCTAGGAGTTCCATCGGCTGCGTCCATAATGATTTCTGAGCTTGTGGTATGTTCAGTGCAAACCGTGCACCTATCTTGTATCATGATTAGCACTATCTCACACAGATTGAATCGAGCATCCACTTGAGCCCCGTAACCTAGAAGTACCATCGAGTGCGTCCAAAACGATTTCTGAGGCTTTGTTATGTTTGGCATAAACAGTGCACCTATCTTGCACCGACACTTACACTGTCTTGAAACGGACCAAAACAAGATTCCACATGACCCACGTCACCTTGGAGTTGCATCCAGTGCATCCAAAACAATTTCTGAGCCAATGGTACTTTCGGCACAAACCGTGCACCTATCCTGCGTCAAGATCAGCACCATCCCGAAATAGACTGAAATGAGCTTCCACTTGAGCCTCGAACCTAGGGGTGCCATCAGGTTCGTCCAAAATGATTTTTGTGCCTATGGTACGATTGGCGCAAACTGTGCACCCATCTTGCACTGAAACGAGATTCCACGTGATCCACGTCATCTAGGAGATCCATCGGGTGTGTCCAAAATGATTTATGAGCCTATGGTACTTTCGACGCAAACCGTGCACCTATCTTGCTTCAAGATTAGCACTATCTCTACATAGACTGAATCGAGCATCCTCCTGTGCCTCGTAACCTAGGAGTACCATCAGGTGCACCCAAAACGATTTCTGAGGCTATGTTATGTTTCACAAAAACTGTGCACCTATCTTGCATCGACACTTACACTATCTTGAAACGGTGCCAAGGAGTTGCATCCGGTGCGCTCGAAATGGTTTTTGAGGCCACAGTATGTTTTGCCTGAACCGTGCACCGATCTTGCGTCAAGATTAGCACTATCACCAAACAGACTGAAATGAGCTTTCACTTGAACCTCGCAACCTAGGATTGCCATTGGGTGCATCAAAAATGATTTCTAAGCTTATGTTATGTTTGACACAAACCATTCACCTATCTTGCACCAACACTAACACTATCTCTAAACGGACCGATACGAGATTCCAGATGACCCATATCACCTAAGAGTCCCATCCACTATGTCCAAATGGTTTCCAAGGCCATGGTATGTTTTGCCCAATCCTGGCACCTATCTTGCATTTGGCACTGTCTCCAAACGGACCAAAATGAGCTTCCACCTGGGCCTCGCAATCTAGGAGTGCCATCAGGTGCATCCAAAATGATTTATGTGCCTATGTTACATTTAGCGCAAGCCATGCAACTATCTTGCTTGACACTAACTCTGTCTTCAAATGGACCAAAATAATATTCCACATGACCCATGTCACCTAGGAGTTCCATCGGTTGCATCCAAAAACAATGTCTGAGCCTATGGTACATTTGGCCCAAACCGTGCACCTATGTTGCGTCAACATTAGCACTATCTCCAAACGGACTAAATCGAGCTTCCACTTGAGTCTCGTCACCTAGGAGTACCATCAGGTGCATCCAAAATGATTTCTGAGGCTATTTATGTTCGGCACAAATTGTGCACCTATCTTGCACCGACACTTATACCATTTCAAAATGGACCAAATAAGATTCCACATGACCCATGTCACCTAGGAGTTGCACCTGGTGCGTCCAAAATGATTTCTGAGCCAATGGTACTTTTGGCGTAAACCGTGCACCTATCTTGCGTCAAGATCAGCTCTATCTCGTAACAGACTGAAATTTGCTTCCACTTGAGCCTCACAACCTAGGAGTGCCATCGGGTGCATACAAAACGATTTCTAAGCTTATGATTTGTTTGGCGCAAAGCATTCACCAATCTTACACTGACACAAACACTGTCTCCAAACGGTCCTAAATGAGATTTCACGTGACCCACGTCCCTAGGACTGCTAGCCGGTGCGTCCAAAACGGTTTCTGAGGCGATGGTACTTTTGGCCCCAACCGTGCATGTATCTTGCGTCAAAATTTGCACTATCTCCAAACAGACTGAAATGAGCTTCCACTTGAACCTCAGAACCTAGGAGTGCTATTAGGTGCATCCAAAATGACTTCTGAGCTTATGGTTCGTATGGCACAAACGATTTCTGAGCTTATGGTTCGTTTGTCACAAACCATTCACCTATCTTGCAGCAACACTAAAACTGTCTCTAAACGGATGGAAACGAGATTCCAGATGACCCACGTCACCTAGGAGTTCCATCCGCTGCGTCCAAAATTATTTCCGTGGCCATGGTACGTTTGGCCCAAACCATGCAGCTATCATCCATCATGATTAGCACAATCACCAAACGGACAGAAATGAGCTTCCACTTGAGCCTCAAACCTAGGAGTGCAATCAGGTTCATCCAAAATGATTTCTGTGCTTATGGTACAATTGGCACAAACCGTGTACCTATCTTGCACCGAAATGAGATTTCACATGATCTGCATCATCTAGGAGTTCCATCAGCTACGTCCAAAATGATTTCTGAGCCTATGGTACGTTCAATGCAAACCGTGCACCTATCTTGCATCATGATTAGCACTATCTCACACAGATTGAATCGAGCATCAAATTGAGCCTCATAACCTAGGAGTGCCATCGAGTGCATCCAAAATGATTTCTGAGGCTTTGTTATGTTTACCACAAACGGTGCACCTATCTTGCACCGACACTTACATTGTCTCAAAACGGACCAAAACAAGATTCCACATGACCCACGTCACCTTGAAATTGCATCCGGTGCATCCAAAATAATTTCTGAGCCAATGGTAATTTCGGCACAAACCGTGCACCTATCCTGCGTCAAGATCAGCACCATCCCGAAACAGACTAAAATGAGCTTCCACTTGAGCCTCAAACCTAGGAGTGTCATTAGGTTCGTCCAAAATGATTTCTGTGCCTATGGTACGATTGGTGCAAACGGTGCACCCATCTTGCACTGAAATGAGATTCCACATGATCCACGTAATCTAGGAGTTCCATCGGGTGCGTCCAAAATAATTTATGAGCATGTGGTACTTTCGACGCAAATAGTGCACCTATCTTGCATTAAGATTAGCAAACTGTGCACCTATCTTCCATTGACACTTACACTATCTTGAAATGGTGCCAAGGAGTTGCATCCCGTGCGCCTTAAATGGTTTTCGAGGCCATGATATGTTTGGCCTAAACCATGCACTGATCTTACGTCAAGATTAGCACTATCCCCAAACGGACTGAAATGAGCTTTCACTTGAGCCTCGCAACCTAGGATTGCCATTGGGTGCGTCTAAAATGATTTCTAAGCTTATGGTATGTTTGGCACAAACCATTCACCTATCTTGCACCAACACTAACACTATATCTAAACAGACTGATACGAGATTCCAGATGACCCACATCACCTAAGAGTCCCATCCACTACGTCCAAAATGGTTTCCAAGGCCATGGTACGTTTGGCCCAAACTAGGCACTTATCTTGCATTTAGCACTGTCTCCAAATGGACCGAAATGAGCTTCCACCTGGGCCTCGCAATCTAGGAGTGCCATCAGGTGCGTCCAAAATGATTTATGTGCCTATGTTATATTTAGCGCAAGCCATGCAACTGTCTTGCACGACACTAACTCTGTCTTCAAATGGACCAAAACAATATTCCACATGACCCACGTCACCCAGGAGTTCCATCGGTTGCATCCAAAACAATGTCTGAGCCTGTGGTGCAATTGGCCCAAACCGTGCACCTATGTTGCGTCAAGATTAGCACTATCTCCAAACGGACTGAATCGAGCTTCCACTCGAGTCTCGTCACCTAGGAGTACCATCGGGTGCGTCCAAAATGATTTTCTGAGGTTATTTATGTTTGGCACAAATTGTGCACCTATCTTGCACCGACACCTATATCGTTTCAAAACGGACCAAACAAGATTCCACATGACCCACGTCACCTAGGAGTTGCACCCAGTGCGTCCAAAATGATTTCTAGGCCAATGGTACTTTTGGCGCAAACCGTGCACCTATCTTGCATCAAGATCAGCACTATCTCATAACAGACTGAAATCAGTTTCCACTTGAGCCTCACAACCTAGGAGTGCCATCGGGTGCATACAAAATGATTTCTAAGCTTATGATTTGTTTGGCGCAAAGCATTCACCTATCTTACACTGACACAAACATTGTCTCCAAACGGTCCTAAATGAGATTCCACGTGACCCACGTCCCTAGGGGTGCTAGCCGGTGCGTCCAAAACGGTTTCTGAGGCGATGGTACTTTTAGCCTCAACCGTGCACGTATCTTGCGTCAAGATTTGCACTATCTCCAAACAGACTGAAATGAGCTTCCACTTGAACCTCAGAACCTAGGAGTGCTATTAGGTGCATCCAAAATGACTTTTGAGCTTATGGTTCGTTTGGCTCAAATGATTTCTGAGCTTATGGTTTGTCTGGCAAAAACCATTCACCGATCTTGCATCGACAGTAACACTATCTCTAAACGGAAGGAAACGAGATTCCAGATGACCCACAACACCTAGGAGTTCCATCCGCTGCGTCCAAAATTGTTTCCAAGGCCATGGTACGTTTGGCCCAAACTATGCAGCTATCATCCATCAAGATTAGCACAATCTCCAAACAGACAGAAATGAGATTCCACTTGAGCCTCGAACCTAGGAGTGCCATCAGGTTCGTCCAAAATAATTTCTGTGCTTATGGTACAATTGACACAAACTATGCACCTATCTCGCACCGAAACGTGATTTCACATGATCCACGTCATCAGTTCCATCAGTTGCGTTCAAAATGATTTCTGAGCCTGTGGTACGTTCGGCACAAACCATGCACCTATCTTGCTTCATGATTAGTACTATCTCACACGGATTGAATCGAGCATCCACTTGAGCCTCGTAACCTAGGAGTACCATCGAGTGCGTCCAAAACGATTTCTGAGGCTTTGTTATGTTTGGCACAAATGGTGCACCTATCTTGCACCGACACTTACACTGTCTCGAAACGGACCAAACAAGATTCCACATGACCCAAGTCGCCTAGGAGTTGCATCCGGTGTGTCCAAAACACATTTCAAGCCAATGGTATGTTCGGTGAAAATCGTGCACCTATCTTGCGTCAAGATCCATACTATCTCGAAATGGACTCAAATGACCTTCCACTTGAGCCTCAGAACCTAGGAGTGCCAATGGGTGCGTCCAAATGATTTCTGAGCTTATGGTACATTTAGCGCAAAGCATTCACCATCTGCACTAACACTAACACTGTCTCTTAATGGACTGATATGAGATTCCAGATGATCCACATCACCTAAGAGTTCCATCCACTACGTCCAAAATGGTTTCCAAGGCCATGGTACGTTTGGATCAAACTGTGCACCTATCTTGCGTCAAGATTAGCACTATCTCCAAATGGACTGAAATGAGCTTCCACCTAGGCCTCGCAACCTAGGGGTGCCATCGGGTATGTTTGGCACAAACCATTTGCATATCTTGCACCGACTCTAACACGACATAAACGGACTGATACGAGATTCTAGATGACACACGTCCCCAGAGTTCCATCCACTACGTCCAAAATGGTTTCCAAGGCCATGGTACGCTTGGCCCAAACTGTGCACCTATCTTGCGTTAAGATTAGCACTGTCTCCAAATGGACTGAAATCATATTCCACTTGGGCCTTGCATGCGTCCAAATTGATTTATGTGCCTATGTTACGTTTAGCGCAAGCCATGCACCTATCTTGCATTGAAACTAACTCTATCTCCAAATGGACCAAAACAAGATTCCACATGACCCACATCACCTTGGAGTTGCATCCGGTGCATCCAAAACAATTTCCGAGCCAATGGTACTTTCGGCGCAAACCGTGCACCTATCTTGCGTCAAAATCAGCACCATCCCGAAACAGACTAAAATGACCTTCCACTTGAGCCTTGAACCTAGGAGTGCCGTAAGGTGTGTCCAAAATGATTTCTGTTGATATGAACCCGCTAGGGTGAATCCTGATATTTCGATGAGAGAAGGTGGATAACTCGATTTGGGGATGGAGATGACGTTCACGGCCCGACTACAGCCTTCTAAGCTGCGCCTTAGCAACCGATACACCACCTCCAACGGGCGTCGCGATCTTGTGGAGCACGATCAACCAAACCACAAGGGTAATTCCTGCAAGCAATCGAGGAACAAGCAAGAACAAGTAGAACAAGCAACTCAATTGCAAATATAGAGATGAGAAACCAATCTGAACTCGCAAGGTTGGGATTTTCAATCAAGTAGAACGGATGGTCTAGTCAACACATGCGTCTACAAGGAAGTAGCAATGGCTAAACTTTCAACAAAACAAAACCCAATCTGTTTGTGGCGGCTCTAATCCTTATTAATACCTAGGGGAACGACCAGGGGGGTGTTGGGGTCGTTCTCCAACCCTAGGACACGTCCTTAATGGACCCAAATTGACACATGGACCATCGGCCCAAAATAGGGTGACGCAGCACCAAAGGCAGAAAAGGTCTCGGCGTTGAAACAACGATTGCGGAAGCATCGGATAAGATATAGCCATGAGTCCAGATCTGTTGGAAAATAGGCTTGATAAGCTTTCCAAAAAGTGCTAGAACGTCCCAATCGGAGTCCGTATGAAGTCGTGGTGACCATCGTAATTTGGGACTATTTTGCAGTCCGAATTCAACTTCCAAAACGTGTTGGACTTGGACTCTTTCTGTCCTTTGAAACCAAAGTGACGTGGTGGCCTAGCGGAGGATGTTAGGAATACTTGGATTTGGTCCCCAATCAACTTCATTAACCTTCCATGTTTTCCATATGCAATCAAACCTTCCCTTGATCCATGTAAGTAATTCTGAAAAAGAGAATGAACACACATCATGGTGCAGCATCAATTCATCAAATGCATCAATGATAAGCCTCATATAGAATGGTTGCACCTTTGGTATAGAAGTGGTTGGCATGGTCATATTTGAGCCAATGATGTCCTCATCATTCTCCCCTTCTTGACAGCAAACCGTCCTCGGTTTGATCTTTGTTGGAGTATGTGTTGTAGGTAAAAGTGAACCGTGCTCTCCTTCTTGATATTTATCCTGTTGCATATGGGGAAAACTAGGAAAACTTTGCAAGACATCATTAGTGTTAGTGCAGCCCTCAATTTGATCATGGTATTGTGGCCTAAAAGGATATTTCAGATTAGAGCAAATATAAACTTTATGCACCAAATATTCTCCTTTGCTGTCATATTTGCCAATTGCATGAAGCGAACAATGATTAAAACTCAGCAAACCAGAATCAAATTTAAGTTTCTCTTTTAGACAATTTAGATTACATAGAATATCAAATTCAATATAACCCAAAGTATTTAAAGAGGACAGTAAATTCAGTTCATCTTGTGCACATGTAATAGGATGAAAAAGCTTATCTTCAGCACATTTGTATGGTTCCAAACCAAAAGTATCACACTTATTCGCTACTTGTGACATAGGAGTAAAAGAATCATCAGCACACAACTCCTCTTTATCACAAGGAATAGAGAGTAATTCATTTTGTGACAAAGGAAAATTAGTAGTGGGTTCCACTATTTGTTGCTCTTCATTAGCATGCAGAGTGGACAAATTTTGGACATTATGGGTCACATCATTCTGGCAAGTATTCACAGATAATAGAATCTCTTTTTCAGCATTGAGAGCCAGACAAAACAATTGACCAATATGGCAATATGATTTGCTAATTAACAAGGTTCGAATTTCAGAATTTAGCCCTCTCATGAATCTACTCATAACATCTTCCATGCATTCATCCAATCCACCAAACATGATACAAATCTTAAAATTATGGTAGTATTGTTTCACAGTCTTACTACCCTGGTTCAAGTTATCTAATTTTGCAAGCAAATAATCAACATAATATGCAGGAACGAATGCATCTCTAAAAAGAAATTTGAAGTCTTTCCAAGATTCTAGAACTTTGTTGTGCCTACAAATGTGTTTCCATTCTAGCAAAGCATTTTCAATCAAAATATTAGAGGCAATACAAATCTTTTGTTTCTCGGACAGGTCATGCTCATCAAATTCGTTGTCTACTTTTAACTCCCAATCAATGTAAGCTTGAGGATCAAACTTACCATCATATAACGGCAAGTGTTGAATGACATCCTAAATATGAGGGTCTAGTTTCAACAGCTCAAAAATCTCCATATCACCTGCCATGATTAGTAGAAAACAAGAAACACAAAAATAATATGTATCCTCCTATCAACTACTAGGATGTGTCGGTTGTAACTCTCTCAAACTCAACTTGTTAAAACAAGCCCTTACAAGTTCTTACCAAGCCAACACAGGAGGTGATGGCAACCAACAAGTCTACAACCGTGGAGTGAAGCGTATCGGTGCCGTAGCAACAAAACAAATTGTCAAGCTGTAGTCGAATATGTGGAGCTGCAGGTGGGCTAAAGCAAGGAAGTACTAGAACCACATTAGTTGCAAGCAAATTGAACAAACGCTCAACGATGTTATTGTGCTGGTCCTAGGCTAGTACGTGCTAGAGACACGAGCCTGGACACAAATGAAGTCACTGAGCTGCAGCAAAGAAGGATCACAAGGACAGGAATAACAACAAAAGAAAAACCCTTCTCTTCTTCTTTCTCTTTCTCTTTCTTTTCTTTCTTTCTTTCTTTCTATCTTTCTTTTCTTTCTTTCTTCTGTTTTTTTTTCTATTTTTTTTCAACTAGCACAAAACTGAAATTTTGCAACAAGAATTAACAAGCTACTTACAACAATTAAATGTTTCCTTGGGAAGGGTGATTCAGTAGCAAAGTCAAACAAGTGGTTGTTTTGCAAAACCAGCAGACGCACAAATCTCTAGGGCAATTGCGAAGCGCTCAGATTGAATTTGGGACCAAGCTCTGATCAGTTGGAAAGAGGACAAGTTAAGGTTTCCAGATTGTATTTAAACTCCCTATTCAGACTCCTGACAAAGGAAATATGGTGCTTTTCTTTTCAGGATAAAACAGGACTCCGAATCGAATTCTATCTTGATCTTGTTGGATTTCCTTTTTGTGGATGGAAATATGGACGTGGATGAAACCTCCAAGGGCGTGGCTAGGATAATGGTGGTAAACAAAACAAAGGAATTTGGAAATCCACTCGGATTCGTTGAGAGAAACAAATAAACTCAAATCTGCGATGGTGACAGAAACATGACTAGAACTCAAAACTCTAAACGACTAGATGCTAAAACCAGCAACTTGACACGACGATTCAACCGTTAATTCAATAAGCCCTAACTAAGCAGTAATAGTATTAAGCTCAAAGGGTTTTTGGGATTATGGAGAACTAATCTACTAATTTTGTTTTGGCTTTTCTGGACTATAGGAGATTAAAAAAAACAGCAAAGAACTAGAAGTCTCTCACCGATCAACCTTGCTCTGATACCAACTGATATGAACCCGCTAGGGTGAATCCTGATATTTCGATGAGAGAAGGTGGATAACTCGATTTGGGGATGGAGATGACGTTCACGGCCCGACTACAGCCTTCTAAGCTGCGCCTTAGCAACCCATACACCACCTCCAACGGGCGTCGCGATCTTGTGGAGCACGATCAACCAAACCACAAGGGTAATTCCTGCAAGCAATCGAGGAACAAGCAAGAACAAGTAGAACAAGCAACTCAATTGCAAATATAGAGATGAGAAACCAATCTGAACTCGCAAGGTTGGGATTTTCAATCAAGTAGAACGGATGGTCTAGTCAACACATGCGTCTACAAGGAAGTAGCAATGGCTAAACTTTCAACAAAACAAAACCCAATCTGTTTGTGGCGGCTCTAATCCTTATTAATACCTAGGGGAACGACCAGGGGGGTGTTGGGGTCATTCTCCAACCCTAGGACACGTCCTTAATGGACCCAAATTGACACATGGACCATCGGCCCAAAATAGGGTGACGCAGCACCAAAGGCAGAAAAGGTCTCAGCGTTGAAACAACTATTGCGGAAGCATCGGATAAGATATAGCCATGAGTCCAGATCCGTTGGAAAATAGACTTGATAAGCTTTCCAAAAAGGGCTAGAACGTCCCAATCGGAGTCTGTATGAAGTCGTGGTGACCATTGCAATTTGGGACTATTTTGCAGTCCGAATTCAACTTCCAAAACGTGTTGGACTTGGACTCTTTCTGTCCTTTGAAACCAAAGTGACGTGGTGGCCTAGCGGAGGATGTTAGGAATACTTGGATTTGGTCCCCAATCAACTTTATTAACCTTCCATGTTTTCCATATGCAATCAAACCTTCCCTTGATCCATGTAAGTAATTCTGAAAAAGAGAATGAACACACATCATGGTGCAGCATCAATTCATCAAATGCATCAATGATAAGCCTCATATAGAATGGTTGCACCTTTGGTATAGAAGTGGTTGGCATGGTCATATTTGAGCCAATGATGTCCTCATCACTAGGAGTTGTATCTGGTGCGTCCAAAAAGATTTTTGAGCTATTGGTACGTTTGGCACAAAGCATTCACCTATCTTGCACTAACACTAACACTGTCTCCAAACAGACCGAATCAAGATTCCACATGACCCTCGTCACCTAGGAGTTCCATCCGGTGCGACCAAAATGGTTTCTAAGGCCATGGTACGTTTGGCCCAAACCGTGCACCTATCTTGCATCAAGATTAGCACTATGTCCAAACGAACTGAAATGAGCTTCCACTTGAGCCTCGCGACCTAGGAGTGCCATCGGGTGCGTCCGAAATGATTTCTAAAATTATGGTATGTTTGGCACAAACCATTTACCAATCTTGCAGCGACACTAACACTGTCCCTAAACAGACTAAAACGAGATTGTAGAGGACCCACGTGACCAAGGATTCCATCCGCTGTGTCCAAAATGGTTTCTGCGGCCATGGTACATTTGGCCCAAACCGTGCACCTATCTTGCGTCAAGATTAGCACTATCTCCAAATGGACTGAAATGAGCTTTCACTTGGGCCTCGCAACCTAGGAGTGCCATCTGATGTGTCCAAAACGATTTGTGCCTATGTTACATTTGCCGCAAACTGTGCACCTATCTTGCACCGACACTAACACTGTCTCCAAACAGACTGAAATGAGATTCCACATGGCCCACGTTACCTAGGAGTTTCCATCAGGTGCATCCAAAACAATTTCTAAGCATGTGGTATATTCAGCGCAAACCGTGCATCTATCTTGGGCCTCCTCACCTCGGAGTACCATTGGGTGCATCCAAAACGATTTCTAAGCATATGGTACATTTGGCACAAACCGTGCACCTATCTTGCATCAACACTAACATTGTCTCCAAATGGACCAAAACGATATTCCACAAGACCCACGTCACCTAGGAGTTCCATCGGGAGTGTCCAAAATAATTTCTGAGCTTGTGGTACATTCGACGCAAACCGTGCACATATCTTGCATCAAGATTAGCACTATCTCCGAACGGAAAGAATCGAGCTTCCACTTGAGCCTCATCACCTAGGAGTACCATCGGGTGTGTCCAAAACAATTTCTAAGCCTAGGGAATGTTTGGCGCAAACCGTGCACCTCTCTTGCACTGACACTGACACTAACAGTATCTCCAAACGGACCAAAACGAGATTCCACATGATCCATGTCTGCAAGGAGTTCTTCGGTGTGTCCAAAATGATTTCTGAGCTTGTGGTACGTTCGTCACAAACCGTGTACCTATCTTGCACCAAGATTAGCACTATCTCCATACGGACTGAATCGAGCTTCCACTTGAGCCTAATCACCTAGGAGTACTATCCGATGCATCCAAAATGATTTCTAAGGATATGTTATGTATGGCGCAAACTGCGCACCTATCTTGCACTGACACTTACACTATCTCCAAATGGACAAAATGAGATTCGACATGATCCACGTCATCTAGAAGTTTCCATCGGGTGCATCCAAAATGATTTTTGAGCTTGTGGTATGTTTGGCCCAAACTTTGCACCTATCTTGCGTCAAGATTAGTACTATCTCCAAATAGACTGAAATGAGCTTCCACTTGGGCCTCACAACCTAGGAGTGTCATTGGGTGCGTCCAAAATGATTTATGTGCCTATGGTATGTTTGGTGCAAACTGTGCACCTAGCTTGCACCAACACTAACGCTGTCTCCAAATGGACGGAAACAAGAATCCACATGACCAACGTCAACAAGGAGTTCGATCGGGTTCGTCCAAAATGATTTCTGAGCCTAGGGTACGTTTGGCACAAACCATTCACCTCTCTTGCACTGACACTAACACTATCTCCAAACGGATTGAAATGAGATTCCACATGATCCACGTCAGCTAGGAGTTCTATCGGTGCGTCCAAAATGATTTCTGAGCTTGTGGTACGTTCACGCAAACCGTGCACCAATCTTGCTTCAAGATTAGCACTGTCACCAAACGGAATGAATCGAGCTTCCACTTGGGCCAAATCACCTAGGAGTACTATTTAGTGCATCCAAAATGATTTCTGAGGCTATGTTATATTTGGCGCAAACTATGCACCTATCTTGCACCGACACTTACACTATCTTCAAATGGACCAAATGAGATTCCACATGATCCACGTCATCTGGGAGTTCCATCGGGTGCGTCCAAAATAATTTCTAAGCTTGTGGTACGTTTGGTCCAAACCGTGCACCTATCTTGCGTCAAGATTAGGGATGAAAACGGTACGGATATTTTCCGACCGTATTCGAGACCGAATTCGTTTAGAGGAGTTTTAATCCGTTCGTATCCAAGTCCGGATATTTAACATCTGATACCGTATTTGTATCCGAATATTTAAATCACATATTTATGATGTCGATATCCAATCGTATTCTATCTGATATTTTTTATACCATCCGTATTCGAATCCGAACCCGGACATAAATATGAAAACAAATATGATATAAGTGATATCCGTCCGTATCCAATCCGTTTTCATCCCTGGTCAAGTATGCACTATCTCCAAATGGACTGAAATGAGCTTCCATTTGGGCCTCGCAACCTAGGAGTGCCATCGGGTGCCTCCAAAATGATTTATGTTCCTATGGTATGTTTGGTGCAAACCGTGCACCTATCTTGCACCGACACTAGCGATGTCTCCAAATGGACTAAAACGAGAATTTGCATGACCAACATCAACTAGGAGTTCAAACGGGTGCGTCCAAAATGATTTTTGAGCCCAGGGTACGTTTAGTGCAAACCATGCACCTATCGTCTGTCAAGATAAGCAGTTTCTCCAAACAGACAGAATCAAGCATCCAGTTGAGCCTCCTCACCATGGAGTACCATTGGGTGCATCTAAAATGATTTCTGAGCCTGTGGTATGTTTGGTGCAAACCGTGCACTTGTCTTGCATCGACTTACACTATCTCCAAACAGAGCAGAACGAGATTCCACACGACCCACGTCACCTAGGAGTTCCATCCGGTGCGTCCAAAATGATTTTTCCATGCCTATGGTATGTTTGGCCCAAACTATGCACCTATCTTGTGTTAATATTAGCACTATCTCCCAACGGACTATATCCACGTGACCCACGTCACCTAGGAGTTGCATCTGGTGCGTCCAAAAAGATTTTCGAGCTATTGGTATGTTTGGCACAAAGCATTCACCTATCTTGCACTAACACTAACGCTGTCTCCAAACAGACCGAATCAAGATTCCACACGACCCTTGTCACCTAGGAGTTCCATCCGGTGCGACCAATATGGTTTCTGAGGCCATGGTACGTTTGGCCCAAACCGTGCACCTATCTTGCGTCAAGATTAGCACTATGTCCAAACGAACTGAAATGTGCTTCCACTTGAGCCTCGCGACCTAGGAGTGCCATCGGGTGCGTCCGAAATGATTTCTAAAATTATGGTATGTTTGGCACAAACCATTTACTAATCTTGCAGCGACACTAACACTGTCCATAAACAGACTGAAACGAGATTGTAGAGGACCCACATGACCAAGGATTCCATCCGCTATGTCCAAAATGGTTTCTGCGGCCATGGTACATTTGGCCCAAACCGTGCACCTATCTTGCGTCAAGATTAGCACTATCTCCAAATGGACTGAAATGAGCTTCCACTTGGGCCTCGCAACCTAGGAGTGCCATCTGATGTGTCCAAAACGATTTGTGCCTATGTTACATTTGCCGCAAACTATGCACCTATCTTGCACCGACACTAACACTATCTCCAAATAGACCGAAATGAGATTCCACATGGCCCACGTTACCTAGGAGTTTCCATCAGGTGCATCCAAAACAATTTCTAAGCCTGTGGTACATTCAGCGCAAACCGTGCATCTATCTTGGGCCTCCTCACCTCGGAGTACCATTGGGTGCATCCAAAACGATTTCTAAGCATATGGTACATTTGGCACAAACCGTGCACCTATCTTGCATCAACACTAACATTGTCTCCAAATGGACCAAAACGATATTCCACAAGACCCACGTCACCTAGGAGTTCCATCGGGAGTGTCCAAAACAATTTCTGAGCTTGTGGTACATTCGACGCAAACCGTGCACATATCTTGCATCAAGATTAGCACTATATCCTAACGGAAAGAATCGAGCTTCCACTTGAGCCTCATCACCTAGGAGTACCATTGGGTGTGTCCAAAACAATTTCTAAGCCTATGGAATGTTTGGCGCAAACCGTGCACCTCTCTTGCACTGACACTGACACTAACAGTATCTCTAAACGGACCAAAACGAGATTCCACATGATCCATATCTGCAAGGAGTTCTTCGGTGTGTCCAAAATGATTTCTGAGCTTGTGGTACGTTCGTCACAAACCGTGCACCTATCTTGCACCAAGATTAGCACTATCTCCATACGTACTGAATCGAGCTTCCACTTGAGCCTAATCACCTAGGAGTACTATCCGATGCATCCAAAATGATTTCTAAGGATATGTTATGTATGGCGCAAACTGCGCACCTATCTTGCACTGACACTTACACTATCTCCAAATGGACCAAATGAGATTCGACATGATCCACGTCATCTAGGAGTTTCCATCGGGTGCATCCAAAATGATTTTTGAGCTTGTGGTATGTTTGGCCCAAACTTTGCACCTATCTTGCGTCAAGATTAGCACTATCTCCAAACAGACTGAAATGAGCTTCCACTTGGGCCTCACAACCTAGGAGTGCCATCGGGTGCGTCCAAAATAATTTATGTGCCTATGGTATGTTTGGTGCAAACCGTGCACCTAGCTTGCACCAACACTAACGCTGTCTCCAAATGGACGGAAACGAGAATCCACATGACCAACGTCAACAAGGAGTTCGATCGGGTTCGTCCAAAATGATTTCTGAGCCTGGGGTACGTTTGGCACAAACCATACACCTCTCTTGCACTGACACTAACACTATCTCCAAACGGATCGAAATGAGATTCCACATGATCCACGTCAGCTAGGAGTTCTATCGGTGCGTCCAAAATGATTTCTGAGCTTGTGGTACGTTCACGCAAACCGTGCACCAATCTTGCTTCAAGATTAGCACTATCACCAAACAGAATGAATCGAGCTTCCACTTGGGCCAAATCACCTAGGAGTACTATTTAGTGCATCCAAAATGATTTCTGAGGCTATGTTATATTTGGCGCAAACTATGCACCTATCTTGCACCGACACTTACACTATCTTCAAATGGACCAAATGAGATTCCACATGATCCACATCATCTGGGAGTTCCATCGGGTGCGTCCAAAATGTATTCTGAGCTTGTGATATGTTAGGCCCAAACCGTGCACCTATCTTACGTCAAGATTAGCACTATCTCCAAATGGACTGAAATGAGCTTCCACTTGGGCCTCACAACCTAGGAGTTCCATCGGGTGCGTCCAAAATGATTTATGTGCCTATGGTACATTTGGTGCAAAATGTGCACCTATCTTGCACCGACACTAACGCTGTCTCCAAATGGACTGAAACAAGAATCCACATGACCAACGTCAACTAGGAGTTCAACCAGGTGCGTCCAAAATGATTATATGAGTCTAGCGTACGTTCGGAGCAAACCGTGCACCTATCGTTTGTCAAGATTAGCACTGTCTCCAAACAGACTGAATCGAGCATCCAGTTGAGCCTCCTCACCATGGAGTACCATCGGGTGCATCCAAAACAATTTCTAAGCATATGGTATGTTTGGCGCAAATCGTGCACATATCATGCATCCGATACTTACACTATCTCCAAACGGACTGAGATTACACATGACTCATGTCACCTAGGAGTTCTACCGGGTGCGTCCAAAATGATATCTGAGCCTATGGTACGTTCGGTGCAAAAGTGCACCTATCTTGCATCAGGTTTAGCACTACCTTGAAATGGACTGAAATGAGCTTCGACTTGAGCCTATGGTACGTTTCGCGCAAACCATGCACCTATCTTGCACCGACACTAACACTGTCTCCAAAAGGACCAAAACAAGATTCCACATGACTCACGTCACATAGGAGTTCCATTAGGTACGTCCAAAATGATTTATGTGGTTGTGGTACATTTGGTGCAAACCGTGCTCCTATTTGCGTCAAGATTAGCACTATCTCTAAACGGACTGAAATGAGCTTTCTACTTGAGCCTCGCAACCTAAGAGTGCCATCGAGTGCATCCAAAAAGATTTCTAAGCGTATGGTACATTTGACGCAAACCGTGCACCTCTCTTGCACTGACACTAACAATATCTCCAAACGGACCGAAACGATATTCCACATGATCGACCTCAGCTAGGTATTTTATCGGTGCGTCCAAAATGATTTCTGAGCTTGTGGTACGTTCGGCGCAAACCGTGCACCTATCTTGTGTCAAGATTAGCACCATCTCTAAACGGACTGAAATGAGCTTCCACTTGGGTCTCGCAACCTAGGAGTGCCATCGGGTGCGTCCAAAACAATTTATGTGCCTATGGTATGTTTGGCGTAAACCGTGCACCTACCTTGCACTGACACTAACGTTGTCTCCAAATGGACTAAAATGAGAATCCACATGACCCACATCACCTAGGAGTTCGATCGGGTGCGTCCAAAATAATTTCTGAGCCTAGGGTACGTTCGACGCAAACTGTGGACCTATCTTCTATCAAGATTACCACTATCACCAAATGGACTAGTTGAGCCTCCTCACCACGGTGTACCATCGGGTGCATCCAAAATGATTATCTAAGCCTATGCTATGTTTGATGCAAACCATGCACTTGTCTTGCACCAACACTTACACAGTCTCCAAACATAGCAGAACGAGATTCTACATGACCCACATCACCTAGGAGTTTGACCGAGTGCATCCAAAATGATTTTTGAGCCTAGGGTATGTTTGGCACAAACCGTGCACCTATCTTCTATCAAGATTAGCACTATCTCCAAATAGATTGAGTCGAGCTTCTAGTTGAGCCTCCTCACCACGGAGTACCATCGGGTGCATCAAAAATGATTTATGAGTCTATGGTATGTTTGGCGCAAACCATGCACTTGTCTTGCATCGACACATACACAGTCTCCAAACAGAGCAGAACAAGATTTCACACAACCCAAGTCACCTAGGAGTTCCATCCGGTGCGTCCAAAATGATTTTTCCAAGCCTATGGTACGTTCGGCCCAAACTGTGCACCTATGTCGTGTCAAGATTAGCACTATCTCCCAACGGACTAAATTGAGCTTCGACTTGAGCCTTGTCACCTCGGAGTACCATTGGGTGTGTCCAAAACGATTTCTGAGCCTTTGGTACGTTTGGCGCAAACCATGCACCTCTCTTGCACTGACACTAACACTATCTCCAAACAGATCGAAATGAGATTCCACATGATCCACGTCAGCTAGGAGTTCTATCGGTGCGTCTAAAATGATTTCTGAGCATGTGGTACGTTCACGCAAACCGTGCACCAATCTTGCTTCAAGATTAGCACTATCACCAAACGGAATGAATCGAGCTTCCACTTGGGCCAAATCACCTAGGAGTACTATTTAGTGCATCCAAAATGATTTCTGAGGCTATGTTATACTAGGCGCAAACTATGCACCTATCTTGCACCGTCACTTACACTATCTTCAAATGGACCAAATGAGATTCCACATGATCCACGTCATCTGGGAGTTCCATCGGGTGCGTCCAAAATGAATTCTGAGCTTGTGATACGTTTGGCCCAAACCGTGCACCTATCTTACGTCAAGATTAGCACTATCTCCAAATGGACTGAAATGAGCTTCCACTTGGGCCTAACAACCTAGGAGTTCCATCGGGTGCATCCAAAATGATTTATGTGCCTATGGTACATTTGGTGCAAACTGTGCACCTATCTTGCACTGACACTAACGTTGTCTCCAAATGGACTGAAACAAGAATCCACATGACCAACGTCAACTAGGAGTTCAACCAGGTGCGTCCAAAATGATTATATGAGTCTAGCGTACGTTCGGAGCAAACCGTGCACCTATCGTTTGTCAAGATTAGCACTGTCTCCAAACAGACTGAATCGAGCATCCAGTTGAGCCTCCTCACCATGGAGTACCATCGGGTGCATCCAAAACAATTTCTAAGCATATGGTATGTTTGGCGCAAATCGTGAACATATCATGCATCCGATACTTACACTATCTCCAAACGGACTGAGATTACACATGACTCATGTCACCTAGGAGTTCCACCGGGTGCGTCCAAAATGATATCTGAGCCTATGGTACGTTCGGTGCAAAAGTGCACCTATCTTGCATCAGGATTAGCACTACCTTGAAATGGACTGAAATGAGCTTCGACTTGAGCCTATGGTACGTTTCGCGCAAACCATGCACCTATCTTGCACCGACACTAACACTGTCTCCAAAAGGACCAAAACAAGATTCCACATGACTCACGTCACATAGGAGTTCCATTAGGTACGTCCAAAATGATTTATGTGGTTGTGGTACATTTGGTGCAAACCGTGCTCCTATCTTGCGTCAAGATTAGCACTATCTCTAAACGGACTGAAATGAGCTTTCTACTTGAGCCTCGCAACCTAAGAGTGCCATCGAGTGCATCCAAAAAAATTTCTAAGCGTATGGTACATTTGGCGCAAACCGTGCACCTCTCTTGCACTGACACTAACAATATCTCCAAACGGACCGAAACGATATTCCACATGATCGACCTCAGCTAGGTATTTTATCGGTGCGTCCAAAATGATTTCTGAGCTTGTGGTACGTTCGGCGCAAACCGTGCACCTATCTTGTGTCAAGATAAGCACCATCTCTAAACGGACTGAAATGAGCTTCCACTTGGGTCTCGCAACCTAGGAGTGCCATCGGGTGCGTCCAAAACAATTTATGTGCCTATGGTATGTTTGGCGTAAACCGTGCACCTACCTTGCACCGACACTAACGTTGTCTCCAAATGGACTAAAATGAGAATCCACATGACCCACATCACCTAGGAGTTCGATCGGGTGCGTCGAAAATAATTTCTGAGCCTAGGGTACGTTCGACACAAATTGTGCACCTATCTTCTATCAAGATTACCACTATCACCAAATGGACTAGTTGAGCCTCCTCACCACGGTGTACCATCGGGTGCATCCAAAATGATTATCTAAGCCTATGCTATGTTTGACGCAAACCATGCACTTGTCTTGCACCAACACTTACACAGTCTCCAAACATAGCAGAACGAGATTCTACATGACCCACATCACCTAGGAGTTCGACCGGGTGCATCCAAAATGATTTTTGAGCCTAGGGTATGTTTGGCACAAACCGTGCACCTATCTTCTATCAAGATTAGCACTATCTCCAAACAGACTGAGTTGAGCTTCTAGTTGAGCCTCCTCACCACGGAGTACCATCGGGTGCATCAAAAATTATTTATGAGTCTATGGTATGTTTGGCGCAAACCGTGCACTTGTCTTGCATCGACACTTACACAGTCTCCAAACAGAGCAGAACAAGATTTCACACAACCCACGTCACCTAGGAGTTCCATCCGGTGCGTCCAAAATGATTTTTCCAAGCCTATGGTACGTTCGGCCCAAACTGTGCACCTATGTCGTGTCAAGATTAGCACTATCTCCCAACGGACTAAATTGAGCTTTGACTTGAGCCTTGTCACCTCGGAGTACCATTGGGTGTGTCCAAAATGATTTCTGAGCCTATGGTACGTTTGGCACAAACCATGCACCTCTCTTGCACTGACACTAACACTATCTCCAAACGGATCGAAATGAGATTCCACATGATCCACGTCAGCTAGGAGTTCTATCGGTGCGTCTAAAATGATTTCTGAGCTTGTGGTACGTTCATGCAAACCGTGCACCAATCTTGCTTCAAGATTAGCACTATCACCAAACGGAATGAATCGAGCTTCCACTTGGGCCAAATCACCTAGGAGTACTATTTAGTGCATCCAAAATGATTTCTGAGGCTATGTTATATTTGGCACAAACTATGTATCTTGCACCGTCACTTACACTATCTTCAAATGGACCAAATGAGATTCCACATGATCCACGTCATCTGGGAGTTCCATCGGGTGCGTCCAAAATGAATTCTGAGCTTGTGATACGTTTGGCCCAAACCGTGCACCTATCTTACGTCAAGATTAGCACTATCTCCAAATGGACTGAAATGAGCTTCCACTTGGGCCTCACAACCTAGGAGTTCCATCGGGTGCATCCAAAATGATTTATGTGCCTATGGTACATTTGGTGCAAACTGTGCACCTATCTTGCACTGACACTAACGTTGTCTCCAAATGGACTGAAACAAGAATCCACATGACCAACGTCAACTAGGAGTTCAACCAGGTGCGTCCAAAATGATTATATGAGTCTAGCGTACGTTCGGAGCAAACCGTGCACCTATCGTTTGTCAAGATTAGCACTGTCTCCAAACAGACTGAATCGAGCATCCAGTTGAGCCTCCTCACCACGGAGTACCATCGGGTGCATCCAAAACAATTTCTAAGCATATGGTATGTTTGGCGCAAATCGTGCACATATCATGCATCCGATACTTACACTATCTCCAAACGGACTGAGATTACACATGACTCATGTCACCTAGGAGTTCTACCGGGTGCGTCCAAAATGATATCTGAGCCTATGGTACGTTCGGTGCAAAAGTGCACCTATCTTGCATCAGGATTAGCACTACCTTGAAATGGACTGAAATGAGCTTCGACTTGAGCCTATGGTACGTTTCGCGCAAACCATGCACCTATCTTGCACCGACACTAACACTGTCTCCAAAAGGACCAAAACAAGATTCCACATGACTCACGTCACATAGGAGTTCCATTAGGTACGTCCAAAATGATTTATGTGGTTGTGGTACATTTGGTGCAAACCGTGCTCCTATTTGCGTCAAGATTAGCACTATCTCTAAACGGACTGAAATGAGCTTTCTACTTGTGCCTCGCAACCTAAGAGTGCCATCGAGTGCATCCAAAAAGATTTCTAAGCGTATGGTACATTTGGCGCAAACCGTGCACCTCTCTTGCACTGACACTAACAATATCTCCAAACGGACCGAAACGATATTCCACATGATCGACCTCAGCTAGGTATTTTATCGGTGCGTCCAAAATGATTTCTGAGCTTGTGGTACGTTCGGCGCAAACCGTGCACCTATCTTGTGTCAAGATTAGCACCATCTCTAAACGGACTGAAATGAGCTTCCACTTGGGTCTCGCAACCTAGGAGTGCCATCGGGTGCGTCCAAAACAATTTATGTGCCTATGGTATGTTTGGCGTAAACCGTGCACCTACCTTGCACCGACACTAACGTTGTCTCCAAATGGACTAAAATGAGAATCCACATGACCCACATCACCTAGGAGTTCGATCGGGTGCGTCCAAAATAATTTTTGAGCCTAGGGTACGTTCGACGCAAACTGTGCACCTATCTTCTATCAAGATTACCACTATCACCAAATGGACTAGTTGAGCCTCCTCACCACGGTGTACCATCGGGTGCATCCAAAATGATTATCTAAGCCTATGCTATGTTTGACGCAAACCATGCACTTGTCTTGCACCAACACTTACACAGTCTCCAAACATAGCAGAACAAGATTCTACATGACCCACATCACCTAGGAGTTCGACCGGGTGCATCCAAAATGATTTTTGAGCCTAGGGTATGTTTGGCACAAACCGTGCACCTATCTTCTATCAAGATTAGCACTATCTCCAAACAGACTGAGTCGAGCTTCTAGTTGAGCCTCCTCACCACGGAGTACCATCGGGTGCATCAAAAATTATTTATGAGTCTATGGTATGTTTGGCGCAAACCGTGCACTTGTCTTGCATCGACACTTACACTGTCTCCAAACAGAGCAGAACAAGATTTCACACAACCCACGTCACCTAGGAGTTCCATCCGGTGCGTCCAAAATGATTTTTCCAAGCCTATGGTACGTTCGGCCCAAACTGTGCACCTATGTCGTGTCAAGATTAGCACTATCTCCCAACGGACTAAATTGAGCTTTGACTTGAGCCTTGTCACCTCGGAGTACCATTGGGTGTGTCCAAAACGATTTCTGAGCCTATGGTACGTTTGGCGCAAACCATGCACCTCTCTTGCACTGACACTAACACTATCTCCAAACGGATCGAAATGAGATTCCACATGATCCACGTCAGCTAGGAGTTCTATCGGTGCGTCTAAAATGATTTCTGAGCTTGTGGTACGTTCACGCAAACCGTGCACCAATCTTGCTTCAAGATTAGCACTATCACCAAACGGAATGAATCGAGCTTCCACTTGGGCCAAATCACCTAGGAGTACTATTTAGTGCATCCAAAATGATTTCTGAGGCTATGTCATATTTGGCACAAACTATGTATCTTGCACCGTCACTTACACTATCTTCAAATGGACCAAATAAGATTCCACATGATCCACGTCATCTGGGAGTTCCATCGGGTGCGTCCAAAATAAATTCTGAGCTTGTGATACGTTTGGCCCAAACCGTGCACCTATCTTATGTCAAGATTAGCACTATCTCCAAATGGACTGAAATGAGCTTCCACTTGGGCCTCACAACCTAGGAGTTCCATCGGGTGCGTCCAAAATGATTTATGTGCCTATGGTACATTTGGTGCAAACTGTGCACCTATCTTGCACCGACACTAACGTTGTCTCCAAATGGACTGAAACAAGAATCCACATGACCAACGTCAACTAGGAGTTCAACCAGGTGCGTCCAAAATGATTATATGAGTCTAGCGTACGTTCGGAGCAAACCGTGCACCTATCGTTTGTCAAGATTAGCACTGTGTCCAAACAGACTGAATCGAGCATCCAGTTGAGCCTCCTCACCACGGAGTATCATCGGGTGCATCCAAAACAATTTCTAAGCATATGGTATGTTTGGCGCAAATCGTGCACGTATCATGCTTCCGATACTTACACTATCTCCAAACGGACTGAGATTACACATGACTCATGTCACCTAGGAATTCCACCGGGTGCGTCCAAAATGATATCTGAGCCTATGGTACGTTCGGTGCAAAAGTGCACCTATCTTGCATCAGGATTAGCACTACCTTGAAAAGGACTGAAATGAGCTTCGACTTGAGCCTATGGTACGTTTCGCGCAAATCATGCACCTATCTTGCACCGACACTAACACTGTCTCCAAAAGGACCAAAACAAGATTCCACATGACTCACGTCACATAGGAGTTCCATTAGGTACGTCCAAAATGATTTATGTGGTTGTGGTACATTTGGTGCAAACCGTGCTCCTATCTTGCATCAAGATTAGCACTATCTCTAAACGGACTGAAATGAGCTTTCTACTTGAGCCTCGCAACCTAAGAGTGCCATCGAGTGCATCCAAAAAGATTTCTGAGCGTATGGTACATTTGGCGCAAACCGTGCACCTCTCTTGCACTGACACTAACAATATCTCCAAACGGACCGAAACGATATTCCACATGATCGACCTCAGCTAGGTATTTTATCGGTGCATCCAAAATGATTTCTGAGCTTGTGGTACGTTCGGCGCAAACCGTGCACCTATCTTGTGTCAAGATTAGCACCATCTCTAAACGGACTGAAATGAGCTTCCACTTGGGTCTCGCAACCTAGGAGTGCCATCGGGTGCGTCCAAAACAATTTATGTGCCTATGGTATGTTTGGCGTAAACCGTGCACCTACCTTGCTACACTAACGTTGTCTCCAAATGGACTAAAACAAGAATCCACATGACCCACATCACCTAGGAGTTCGATCGGGAGCGTCCAAAATAATTTCTGAGCCTAGGGTACGTTCGACGCAAACTGTGCACCTATCTTCTATCAAGATTGCCACTATCACCAAATGGACTAGTTGAGCCTCCTCACCACGGTGTACCATCGGGTGCATCCAAAATGATTATCTAAGCCTATGCTATGTTTGACGCAAACCATGCACTTGTCTTGCACCAACACTTACACAGTCTCCAAACATAGCAGAATGAGATTCTACATAACCCACATCACCTAGGAGTTCGACCGGGTGCATCCAAAATGATTTTTGAGCCTAGGGTATGTTTGGCGCAAACCGTGCACCTATCTTCTATCAAGATTAGCACTATCTCCAAACAGACTGAGTCGAGCTTCTAGTTGAGCCTCCTCACCACGGAGTACCATCGGGTGCATCAAAAATGATTTATGAGTTTATGGTATGTTTGGCGCAAACCATGCACTTGTCTTGCATCGACACTTACACAGTCTCCAAACAGAGCAGAACAAGATTTCACACAACCCACGTCACCTAGGAGTTCCATCCGGTGCATCTAAAATGATTTTTCCAAGCCTATGGTACGTTCGGCCCAAACTGTGCACCTATGTCGTGTCAAGATTAGCACTATCTCCCAACGGACTAAATCGAGCTTCGACTTGAGCCTTGTCACCTCAGAGTACCATTGGGTGTGTCCAAAACGATTTCTGAGCCTATGGTACGTTTGGCGCAAACCATGCACCTATCTTGCACCGACACTAGCACTGTCTCCAAATAGACTAAATCAAGGTTCCACACGACCCACGTCACCTTGGAGTTCCATCAGGTGTGTCCAAAAATGATTTCTGAGCCTGTGGTACGTTCAACGCACACCGTGCACCTATCTTGCGTCAAGATTAGCACTATCTCCAAATGGACATAATCGAGCTTCCACTTGAGCCTCGTCACCTAGGAATACCATCGGGTGCGTCAAAAATGATTTCTGAGCCTATGGTATGTTTGGCGCAAACCGTGCACCGATCTTGCACATGACCCACGTCACCTAGGAGTTCCATCTGGTGTGTCCAATACAATTTTCGAGCCTATGGTACATTCGGCCCAAACCGCGCACGTATCTTGCGTCTAGATTAGCACTATCTCCAAACAGACTGAATCGAGCTTCCACTTGAGCCTCGTCACTTAGGAGTACCATCGGGTGCGTCCAAAATGATTTCTCTGCCAATGCTATGTTTGGCGCAAACCCTGCACCTATCTTGCAACGACACTAACACTGTCTCCAAATAGACCGAAATAAGATTCCACAAGACCCACATCATCTAGGAGTTCCATTGGGTGCATCCAAGATGAATTCTAAGCCTTTGGTACGTTCGGTGCAAACCGTGCACCTATCTTGCGTCACGATTAGCACTATCTCCAAACAGACTGAAACAAGACTCCACATGACCCCCGTCACCTAGGAGTTCCATTCGGTGCTTCCTAAAAAATTTTCAAGACTATGGTATGTTCGGCGCAAACCGTGAGCTTCCGCTTGAGCCTCATCACCTAGGAGTACCATCAGGTGCGTCCAAAATGATTTTTGTGCCTATGGTACGTTTGGCGCAAATCGTGCACATATCATGCACTGACACTAACACTGTCTCCAAATGGACTGAGATTACACATGACCCTATCACCTAGGAGTTTCCATTGGGTGCATCCAAAATGATATCTAGGCCCTATGGTATGTTCAGTGCAAACTGTCCACCTAACTTGCGTCAGGTTTAGCACTATCTCGAAATAGACTGAAACGATCTTCCACTTGAGCCTATGGTACGCTTGGCACAAACCATGTACCTATCTTGCACCGACACTAACACTGTCTCCAAAAACACCAAAACGAGATTCCACATGACCCATGTTACCTAGGAGTTCCATCGGGTACGTCCAAAACGATTTCTTAGCCTATGGTACATTTGGTGGAAACTGTGCTCCTATCTTGCGTCAAGATTAGTACTATCTCCAAATGGACCAAAACGAGATTCCACAAGACCCACATCACCTAGGAGATCCATTCGGTGTGACTAAAATGATTTCCCAGCCTATGTTACGTTCGGCTCAAACCGTGCACCTGTCTTGCTTCAAGATTAGCACTATCTCTAAATGGATTGAAATGAGATTCCACTTGAGCCTCACAAGCTAGGAGTGCCATAGTGTGCATCCAAAATGATTTCTTGTCCGATGGTTTGTTTGGTGCAAACCCTGCACCTATCTTGCAACGACATTAACAATGTCTCCAAACGAAACGAAATGAGATTCCACAGGACCCACCTCACCTAGGAGTTCCATTAGGTGTGTCCAAAACTATATCTGAGCCTCTAGTATGTAAAGTGCAAACTGTGTACCTATCTTGCGTCAAGATTAGCATTATCTCTAAATAGACTGAAATGAGCTTCCACTTGAGCCTCGAACCTCGGAGAGCCATCAGGTGCATCCAAAATGATTTCTGAGCTTATGGTACGTTAAGTGCAAACTCGGCACCTATCTTGCACCAACACTTACATTGTCTCCAAATTGACTGAACGAGATTCCCCATGACCCACATCACCTAGGAGTTCCATCTGGTGTGTTCGAAATGATTTCTGAATCTATCTTATGTCAAGATTAGCACTATCTTGAAACGTACTAAAATGAGCTTCCACTTGAGCCTCGAACCTAGGAGAGCCATCAGGTGCATCCAAAATGATTTCTGGGCTTATGGTACGTTTGGCGCAAACTGTTCACCTATCTTACACCGACACTAACACTATCTACAAACAGATCGAAATGAGATTCCACATGATCCACATCACCTAGGAGTTCCATCCTGTGCGTTCGAAATGATTTTTTGATGCCATGGTACGCTTGGCCCAAACCGTGCACCTATCTTGCACCGACACTAACACTGTCTCCAAACGGACCAAAACAAGATTCCATATGACTCATATCACCTAGGATGTCCATCAGGTGCATCCAAAACAATTTCTAAGCCTGTGGTACGTTCGACACAAACCGTGCACCTATCTTGCGCCAAGAATAGCACTATCTCCAAACAGACTGAATCGAGCTTCCACTTGAGCCTAGTCACCTAGGAGTACCAACGAGTGTGTCTAAAACGATTTCTAAGGCTATCTTATATTTGGCGCAAACTATGCACATATCTTACACACTTACACTGTCTCCAAATGGACCGAACGAGATTGCACATGACCGATGTCACCTATGAGCTGTATCTGGTGCGTCCAAAATAATTTCCGAGCCTATGGTATGTTCGGTGCAAACCGTGCTCCTATCTTGCATCAAGATGGGCACTATCTCAAAATGGACTGAAATGAGCTTCCACTTGAGTCTCGCAACCTAGGAGTGCTATCGAGTGCGTCCAAAACGATTTCTGAGCTTGTGGTATGTTTGGCGCAAACCGTGCACCTATCTTGCACGTACCAACACTATCTCCATATGGACCGAAACAAGACTCCACATGACCCACATCACCTAAGAGTTCAATCCGGTGCATCCAAAATGATTTCCAAGCCTATTGTACTTTTGGCCCAAACCGTGCACCTATCTTGGGTCAAGATTAGCCCTATCTCAAAACGAACTGAAATGAGCTTCCACTTGAGCCTCGAACCAAGGAGTGCCATTAGGTGCACCCAAAATGATTTCTATGTCTATGGTACGTTTGGCGCAAACCATGCACCTGTCTTGCACCGACACTAACACTCTCTCCAAACAGACCTGATATGAACCCGCAAGGGTTTGTGGTCGATCTTTCGATGAGAAGCGTGAGATAACTCGATTGGTGGATGGAGATGACGTTCACAGCCCGACTATAGCCTTCCAAGACTGAGTCTTAGCGACCGATACACCACTTCCCAAGGCCGTCACGATCTTGTGGAGCATGACAACCAGCCCCTAGGGCTCCCGTCCTGCAAGCAATCGAAGAACTAGCAAGAACGAGGAAACAAGCACTGAAATTGCAAGATAAAATTGAAGGTTTCACACTGAATCTTATTATGAGTGGGGTTCCAAAGACAAGGAGACGGACGACTGGATCAGCACGCGCGCCTACAAGCAAGTAGCGATGGCCAAACTTGATCTAAACAAAACCCAAGTGTTCCTGGTGGCGGCTAAGGGCTATATGACGTGTGGAGGATGACCACAAGAGAGTTTGGGTCATGCTCCAACCCTAGGATGCGTCCCTACTGGACTCTAAACGATACAAGCCCATTGGGCTAACTTAAGGTGGCGCAGCACCCTAGACAGAATAGACCTCTCGGTGATTTTTGGACTGTTGACGCCGCTTCTGAGCAGGTATGAGTACGACGTCAGATCCATATGAAAGTAGACTTTATTAGCTTTCCAACAAGTCCAGAATCACCCCAATCCGACTCCGTATGTAACCGTGGCGACCGTCGCAAGTTGGAGGTGTGCTGCAGTCCGAATCCAGCCTACGCGAGTCCTTTTCCCTTTCGGTCTTCTCCTTGATTCCTAATCAAAACAAGAGTGCACGTGTCTCCAAGATCTAAACAGGATGGACAAGAGCTCAAGAAGGAACTCACTTGATGATTAACTTTTCGAGCACGTGCACAAGTAATAGGACCAGCAGGTGTCGGCGTGGACGGCGTGGATGTATGATCAGTGTTGATGTCCTCATCAAGACCGATACAAGTTTCCAAATAACCCACGTCACCTAGTAGTTCAATCTGGTGCGTCCAAAATGATTTCTGAGCCTGTGGTATGTTCAGCCCAAATCGTGCACCTATTTAGGTCAAGATTAGCACTATCTCCAAACGGACTAAAATAAGCTTCCACTTGAGCCTCAAACCTAGAAGTGCCATCAGGTGCATCCAAAATTATTTATGGGCCTATGGTACATTTGGCGCAAACCGTGCACCTGACTTGCACCGACACTAAAATTGTCTCCAAACGGACCAAAACGAGATTTCACATGACCCACGTCACCAAGGAGTTCTATCAGGTGCATCCAAAATGATTTCTGAGCCTATGGTACATTTAGCGCAAACCGTGCACCCATCTTGCGTCAAGATTAGCACTATCTCCAAACGGACTAAAATGATCTTCCACTTGGCCTCGCAACCTAGGAATGCCATCATGTGCTTCCAAAATGATTTACGTGTCTATGTTACGTTTGGCACAAACCATGCACCTATCTTGCACCGACACAAACACTATCTCCAAATAGACCAAAACGAGATTGCACATGACCCACGTCACCTAGGAGTTCCATCGGGTGCATCCAAAACAATTTCTAAGCATGTGGTACATTCAGTGCAAACCATGCACCTATCTTGCGTCAAGATTAGCACTATCTCCAAATGGACTGAATTGAGCTTCCAATTAAGCCTCGTCACATAGGAGTACCATCGGGTGCATCAAAAAGGATTTTTGAGGCTATGTTATGTTTCGCGTAAACTGTGCACATATCTTGCACAGACACTTATACTATCTCTAAACGAACCGAACGAGATTCCAAATGACCCACGTCACCTAGGAGTTGCATCCGGTGCGTCCAAAATGATTTCTGAGCCTATGATACATTCGGTGCAAACCCTACATGTATCTTGTGTCAAGGTGAGCACTATCTCGAAATGGACTAAAATGAGCTTCCACTTGAGCCTCACAACATAGGAGTGCCATCGGGTGCATCCAAAATGATTTCTAAGCTACTGGTACGTTAGGCACAAGCCATGCACCTATCTTGCACTGACACCAACACTGTCTCCAAATGGACCAAAACGAGATTGCACATGACCCACGTCACCTAGGAGTTCCATCAGGTGCATCCAAAACTATTTCTAAGCCTATGGTACGTTCGACGCAAACCGTGCACCTCTCTTGTGTCAAGATAAGCACTATCACCAAACGGACTGAATCAAGCTTCCACTTGACCCACGTCACCTAGGAGTACCATCGGGTGCATCCAAAACGATTTCTGAGGCTATGTTATGTTTGGCACAAACTGTGCACCTATTTTGCACCGACACTTACACTGTCTCGAAACGGACCGAACGAGATTCCACATGACCCACGTCATCTAGGAGTTGCTTCTGGTGCGTCCAAACCTAATTCTAAGCCTATGGTACGTTTAGCGCAAACCGTGCACCTGTCTTGCATCAAGCTTAGCACTATCTCGAAACGGACTGAAATGAGCTTCCAATTATGCCTTGTCACCAAGGAGTACCATCGGGTGCGTCCAAAAGGATTTTTGAGGCTATGTTATGTTTTGCACAAACTGTGCACACATCTTGCATAGACACTTACACTGTCTCTAGATGGACCGAACGAGATTCCAAATGACCCACGTCACCTAGGAGTTGCATCCGGTGCATCCAAAATGATTTTCTGAGCCTATGGTACATTTGGTGCAAACCCTAGACCTATCTTGCGTCATGGTGAGCACAATCTCGAAATGGACTAAAATGAGCTTCCACTTGAGCCTCGCAACCTAGGAGTGCCATCAGGTGCATCAAAAACGATTTCTGAGCTACTGGAACGTTAGGCACAAGCCGTGCAACTATCTTGCACCAGCACCAACACTATCTCCAAACGGACCAAAACGAGATTCCACATGACCCACGTCACCTAGGAGTTCAATCCGATGCATCCAAAATGATTTCTAAGCCTGTGGTACGTTCGGCGCAAACTGTGCACCTGTCTTGCGTTAAGATAAGCACTATCACCAAACGGATTGAATCGAGCTACCACTTGACCCACGTCACCTAGGAGTACCATCGGGTGCATCCAAAATGATTTCTGAGGCTATGTTATGTTTGGCACAAACTGTGCACCTATCTTGCACTGACACTTACACTGTCTTGAAACGGACCGAACGAGATTCCGCATGACCCACGTCACCTAGGAGTTGCATCCGGTGCATCTAAATCTATTTCCGAGCCAATGGTACGTTTGGTGCAAACCGTACACCTATCATGCCTCAAGGTTAGCACTATCTCGAAACGGACTGAAATGAGCTTCCAATTATGCCTTGTCACCAAGGAGTACCATCGGGTGCGTCCAAAAGGATTTTTGAGGCTATGTTATGTTTTGCACAAACTGTGCACACATCTTGCACAGACACTTACACTGTCTCTAGACGGACCGAACGAGATTCCAAATGACCCATGTCACCTAAGAGCTGCATTCGGTGCATCCAAAATGATTTCTAAGCCTATGGTACATTCAGCGCAAACCATGCACCTATCTTGCGTCAAGGTGAGCAATATCTCGAAATGGACTAAAATGAGCTTTCACTTGAGCCTTGCAACCTAGGAGTGCCATCGGGTGTGTCCAAAACGATTTCTTTTTTTTTGTGGCTATGTTATGCTAGTCACAAACTGAGCACCTATCTTGCACTGACACCAACACTGTCTCCAACCGAACAAAAATGAGATTACACGTGACCTACATCACCTAGGAGTTCAATCCAGTGCGTCCAAAACAATCTCCAAGCCTATTGTACTTTCAGCCCGAACCGCGCACCTATCTTAGGTCAAGATTAGCAGTATCTCCAAATAGACAAAAATGAGCTTCCAATTGAGCCTCGAACCTAGAAGTGCCATCAGGTGCGTCCAAAATGATTTTTGTGCCTATGGTACGTTTGGCGCAAACTGTGCACCTATATTGCATCGACACTAACACTATCTCCAAACGGACCGAAACGAGATTCCACATGATCCACATCATCTAGGAGTTCCATCGGGTGCATCCAAAACGATTTATGAGCCTATGGTACGTTCGACGCAAACCGTGCACCTATCTTGCGTCAAGGTGAGCACTATCATGAAATGGACTGAAATGATCTTCCACTTGACCCTCACAATCTAGGAGTGCCATCGGGTGCGTCCAAAATGATTTCTGAGCCATGGTATGTTTTGGCCCAAACCATGCACCTTTATTGCGTCAAGATTAGCACTATCTCTAAATGGACCGAAATGAGCTTCCACTTGAGCCTCGTAACCTAGGAGTGTCATCGCGTGCATCCAAAATGATTTCAGAGCATATGGTACATTAGGTGCAAACAATTCACCTATCTTGCACTAACACTAACAGTATCTCTAAACGGACCAAACTGAAATTCCAGACGACCCACGTCACCTAGGAGTTTCATCCGCTGCGTCCATAATGGTTTCCGAGGCCATACGTTTGGCCCAAACTTTGCACGTATCTTGTGTCAAGATTAGCACTATCTCCAAACAGACTCAAATGAGCTTCCACTTGGGCCTCGCAACCTAGGGGTGCCATCGGGTGCGTCTAAAACGATTTATGTGCCTATGTTATATTTGGCGCAAACCGTGCACCTATCTTGCACTGACACTAACATTATCTCTAGACGAACCAAACAAGATTCCATATGGCCCACGTCACCTAGAAGTTTCATCGGGTGCATCCAAAATAATTTCTGAGCCTATGGTACTTTTGGCCCAAACCGCGCACCTATCTTGGGTCAAGATTAGCACTATCCCCAAACGGACTAAAAAGAGCTTCGACATGATCCTAGAACCTAGGAGTGCCATCAGGTGCGTCCAAAAACCATGCACCTATTTTGCACCGAAACTAACATTGTCTCCAAACAGACCGAAATGAGATTCCACATGATCCACGTCATCTAGGAGTTCCATCGAGTGCATCCAAATGATTTCTGAGCCTATGGTACATTTGGCGCAAACTGTGCATCTATTTTGCATCAAGATTAGCACTAATGGACTGAATCGAGCTTCCACTTGAGCCTCGTCACCTAGGAGTACCATTGGGTGCATGCAAAACAATTTCTGAGGCTATGTTATGTTTGGCCCAAACTGTGCACCTATCTTGCACTGTCGACAAAACTTGGTCGGCAGTCTACCGAGGGGTGTGCCTAAGGTAGTAGATTGTCGGTAGACAGGTGTGCAAGCCACGAACGAGATGGTGATATAGAACAACACGCAGGTTTACCTAGGTTCAGGCCACCGTGTGGGTGTAATACCTTACGTCCTGCTCTGCTTTGTTATTGCTGTCTCAAACAATGTATTACAAGCTAGATTGCCCTAGAGTATGTTTTTGAGGGGGGGGTCCCCTGCCCTCCTTATATAGTCTGGGAGGCAGGGTTACAGATCTAGAAACTAATCCTAGCTAGTTACAATTGCCATATAGAGCTGGATAAGGATTCCTAATCTAACCGACCAAGACCTTGCTTGATTCCCAAGTCCGGTTTGATGCCTTGCGTGAGACTCCATCCCGATGATCTGGATCACGCGTCGTCATGTAATGGGCCGGACCGTCTGGACTGGGCCTGCCCATGTCTAGCCATAAGGGTATAGGGGTTTATACCCCCACAGCTAGTCCTCGAGCACTATGTATTCTGTATTGACACACTGTCTTAGTCTTCTTCAACTTGCGAGGTTTGTCTTCACATCACCTTGAAACGTTAGCCGAGCATGCGCTAGTGTTCCGTCTAGATCAGGAACCATGATTGTTGATGAAGATCGCAGTTGTCGATGAAGATTGCATAGTGGTCCAAAAAGAAAAATTTGCTTTCCTAGTGAAGTGTACCCACTTGTATTTCTGAAAAGAAATGTAAGTGTGCGTACTTGATGGAAGTAACCTATGAAAAAATCCAAATTGTAGGGGTCAAACAATAGAAACAATTCACCATAAGGTGAAGTGTACCCACTTAGTCCCCGAGCCTAGTAATAGGTGACATAGGCACGTGATGCCAGGGTCTAAAAAAGAATCCTCAAGAACCAATGAACATTATGCACCGTCTGGTGCAGCATATATGATGTAGTCCCCGAGCTTGCTGGAAGGCAAAAGACGAACCTTGGAGCAAGGTCTAAGAATATCAAGCGTCCATCGAATGTATGCAAGCATAGTACATGTAGTCGAGCGAGACAAATCCTGCAGCAGGAAGTTGTATAACAAGTCCCCAAGCTCGAAGGTCTAACGATGAGCCCCCGAGCATGGAGATCTGGCGACGAATCCCCAAGCTCAGAGGTCTGGCAAGAGTCCCTGAGCTCATAGGTCTAGCTACAGGTTCTAGAGCTCAGAGCTCTGGCTACAGGTCGCAGAGCTCAGAGGTCTGGCTGTAGGTCCTAGAGCTCAGAGGTCTGGCTGCAGGTTCCAGAGCTCAGAGCTCTAGCTATAGGACCTAGAGCTCAGAGGTCTGGCTGCAGGTCCTAAAGCTCATAGGTCTGGCTACAGGTGCCAGAGCTCAGAGCTCTGGCAAACGATTCCATAGCACACTGGTCTTAGCTAGTCCATCACCAAGCTATCTCAAGAGGGCCTCCTTTTCTTTTTTCTTTTCTTTTTTTTGTTTAATCCAGATGGACATGATGATGACGTGGGCAACGCCGCAGTTCCTTTCTGGCGCATACTATGAATAGTGACCCAGTATCTGTAACAAGACACGTTTGGGTTGCGTATGAAATGCTGCCAAAATCGAAGAGACACAATTTTTATGGAAGAAATCTGTCAGTTGCCGCAATTATCACCGCACGTGTGCCATTCTTCCAAAAACTGAAGCGACCCTGCCTCTTAAAGACGGGGGAGGGAACGAGTCAGTTTACTCACACTCGCAGATCTATAATCAACCTTCTTCTTGCTACCGCCGCCGCCACGCCATTAGCATCATAGAGCCCTATTCGAGCCCCAGTGCCACCATCATAGTGTAATCCAAAATTGCCGCCATAGGCACCGACAAAGTCGCCCCAATTTCCTCACGCGCCGCCACCGCTCGACTCGCTGCCACCAAACCCTAGCCACTGGTAAGAGCGACGCCCTCCATTTCATCTGCTGAAAGGAAGAGTCCAAAGAGTCAGAGAATGGCAGCGAAGAAGACGAAGACAGAGGCCGAAGTTCGAAAGGAGATCATGAAGGAGTGGAGTATGTCAAAGTGCACCCCACTCAGTCTTGAGTGACTGGTGCAAATTGGTGTTCTACATGCCCAGGAACTGGCAGGATGGCGTGCACCTGATCTAGAGCCATTCCCATATCCCAAAGGAGGTGAAATTGTTGTGTTTGAAGAATACTTTACTCATGGATTTGGTGTCCCCGTACATCCATTTTTGCAAGGGCTCTGTAACTACTATGAGATTAGCATTTGCAATCTTCATCCAAATTCTATGTTACTTGTGGCTTGCTTCATCCATCTCTGCGAAGCATACGGTGGTTTCCAACCCCACTTCGACTATTTTCATCACCTGTTTTGGTTGAAGAAGAAAGGAGGACGAGGCGGCTCCAATGTCGCTGGTGGCTGTTATCTAAACATGCGAGAAGGGATCGGGGTAGAGTATCTTCACTGCCCTTGGAAAACGACATTAGAGATCTGGTACAGGCACTGGTTTTACATCCGTGAAGAAACAAGCCTGGCCTCATATTGCGACGTATATTTGGTCCTAGAGAAAACTAACAGTTGGAAAGAGCTGCCATAGAACACAATACAGATCAAAACAATCGTACAACTACTACCTTGGTCGAGGCTAGATGGACCAAGTGTAGTTGGTAATTTTATCAGTCGTCGAATCCAGCCACGCCAGACCAGAATACACGCGGCATATGAATACCAAGGTCACATGGACCCGACCAGGATGAGGAATGAAGACCTCGAGCCGAAAGAAGTGAAGATGAGGGTCCGAGATCTGTTTAACCTGAAAGATCCTAGCTTCAGGAAACTAACAGTCATTGAGCCAGCATTCAAGCTTACGCGCCCACCACCACTGGTAAGTCAAATGTTGTCTGATAGTTTATCCTTAAAATTAAAATACTGCATAACAACCATGTAGTTGGTGTACTGTCATTCTGAATTTCATGTTGCTGTTTGTTGCCCAATTTAATGGATAGGAGAGAGCATAGACATTCATCTCTTGCCCTCCAGGCGTGGAGTGGCCAAAGGTCATGCCACGGGCCTAGGATGCACAGCCGCTGCCCGTGGACGACGATCAATCTAAAGTTGATTGGCTTGAAATTGAGGATGAATCAGAGCAAGCCAGCCGACTTGTAGGGAAGAAACCAGTGGCCGCCCCAATGAAGAAAAGGGGTCAGACCTCACTAGGAACCTCTGCAAGTGAAAAGCCAAAAGAGATAATTGACCTGAAGGAAGTAGAGGACCAAGCAAGTAAACATCAACGCGTGATTACAGATTGGCCAGAAGATGAAGACGAGGAGGTCGAGGAGGTCTCCGGTATCATAGCAAGCAGCCAAAGAGAGCGACTTGCTAGAAGACAGGAGCTGATGCCATCGTTGCAAACAACTGAACCACCACCTCGTCCATCGCAACCACATGTGTAGGCTACAGAAATCCCAAAGCCAGCTGCCTCTGTTATGAGCGACGTGGCTAAGCCGGTCCCGACCACTAGAGTAGTAGCAGAGAAGGGTGCCGGGCCTGAAAAGACAAAGAAATCTTGGTTTGCCACAGTTTTCCACGCTACAGACCTGTAAGTCATAAAAAACTCGCGTAAGTATGACATAATTAGTCAATAGCACCGCCTTTATAACTTGTTATTGATTTGTATAGCTCTGCATCGACCCAAAAGCCGGAAGAACTTTCAGGCAGTGTAACACCTCCACCAACCGATAGTGCTAGCACCGAGCAACAGGTCTAGGAGAAGACCAGAGCAGATAGAGTAGTCCCTGAACCGCAAGCTCCTTCAACTGCTGATCCTGGTCCACAAACAGCCCCAGAAGACCCAAAACAGCCTCAGCCGACCCCTGAGAAACAAGTCCCAAAATCTGCAGAAGTTGGTGGAACCACCAAGGAGCCAACTGGAAGTGCAAAACCAGAAGAAGAGGCCGAGCCTTCAGCCCCAGCCATAAAAGAAATCCTCGGGCATTATAAAGAACAAAGCATATTTTGCGGCACCCGCTCCTATACTATGGAGATTCCAGTAGGAGATGAGGTCGGGGCTATAGAAGCAGTTGGTAAAATATTCCTAGAGGAGGTTAAGGTAAGCCTCTCATAACTGTATAAGTTGGTATTGTACAATCCATAAGAGCTGCTTTTATGATCCTGTATGCTACAGACTGTGGCCGAAAAGAACAAACAACTGAGTGCAAAACAGAAGCTGCAGCAGCAGTTGGAGAGTTATGCGAAGCAAAATATTGATCATGAAGAAAAGATGCGCGCTGTCCTCCAATGGCTAGAAGTGGTCAAGAAACAGAAATCGGGTAAGGATTCCTTCTGTTGTTAGGTACTCGAGATCTGTAGGTGTTGTATTACTGTACTGTACATAATCAGAGGATTGTTGTAGATCTGGACATTGAAGTTAGCCGACTTCACGAAGAAAATGCTCAGGTAGCTGCTGAGCGTGACTGGCTGACTGAAGAGAAGACCAAATGGCTGGAGACATAGCAGACCATGAAGGAAGAGAAAGCTAAACTAACCAAGGATCTAGAGAGTAAGTATTCCTCAGCATTGTCATAGAGTTCGTTGAATTTTGCGGTGCTAAATTCTTATCAACATAACACCTTGTAGCTGTGAAGAAAAATGACAAAATGCACCTTGAAAAGATGAAGAAAGATTGCGATGACCTGGAGCTTCAAAACTAGGCTGATGCAAAAAAGATCGAGGCGTGGTCCAAGAAGTGCAGCAAGCTTATGACAGAGCAAGAAGCCCTGAACGGCAAATGCAAGACGCTCATCAAAGAGCGAGAGACTTGGAAGCATGCCTGAGTAGAGATGGCAAAAGGAATCGCACCAATGCTCGACATCATAGGCCTCGACTCCACCGAAGCTGGAGCGGAGGCACCAAAAATAGGCCTGGTCAAGAAATCCCAAAAAGCCTGGGGATGGCTCCAACAATGGACGAAGGACATCAAGGAGTACGTGGGTGCACATGTACTTAGCTTGGTATGTGCCCACTACCCTTTGTTGGAAATTACTCGCCTGGAAGCCAGGTACCCTAGGGAGGTCGGGGCGGAGCAAGCTGATGAGCTGCGGTCAGAGGAGATGAAGCATGCCGCCACGATTATGAAGGACATCATCCTGTGCCCAGCTACAGCCCCATCGATCGGAGGGACAATTCATTTATACGTGGGTCAAATACCCGTGCCGCCATCTTTGGCTTCCAGCGAAGCACATCCTACTCCATCCTCGACGGATTGAACTACCAAAGGGTCCACAGTAGGAGAAACCTATAGATAGTTCATAGGAGTAGTTAATTTTCATAAACTTATTGTAAACTCGTGCCTATAAAAAGGCGAGCTTGTAATAAGATAATGAATAGTACAATGTAAAGCTATTTATGTTTTTGTGTGAAATAAGTTAGAACAACGAAATGTTCTGTTTTTAGTTGTTCAAGCGTAGTCGACGAGAAGTAAGTTAGAACAGAGAAATGTTCTGTTTTTAGTTGTTCAAGCGTAGTCGACGTCATCCTGTAGGTCTGTACGGCTTTGGAGAGGCCAGTGATCCGAGTGTAAGGCTGTGATAGCCTGTATACATGTAAGAGTACAATTGGTCTGGCCAAAGGGCGTCTGTCAACCACTCAAAACGCAGAGGACGGATCTCGTGCACGCTATGAGTAAGGTCAAGGACAGAGCTGCTCCGAGAACCTGAAGGGATTGGTGATCGGTGTACTGTTGTTTCAAAAAGGTGTTGTAGTTACAGGATCAACAATGTAAACAAGTGTAGTCAACTGAATTCGAACACACACACACACACACACACACACACACACACACACACACACACACACACACATATATATATATATAATTTAAAGTATAGAAAAAGATACATATCTGTAATTGAGAATTAGGGGTAAAAACGCCTAAGCTTGTCGATATGAACGGAGTTAGGCACGTTAGTGCCATCAAGTCTTGCAAGTCTGTACGAGGTAGGTCGTGTAACAGCCTTTGTATGGCCCTTCCCATGGAGTTGCCAATTTGTGGACACCATCTTGACTAGTCTTCCATTTCAATACCAAGTCACCGACCACAAAGAAACATTCCTGAACGTTTTTGTTGTAGTACCTTCGTAACACAGCTAAGTACTTGGCCGTGCGTATACAGGAGTCAAGGCGCCGTTCCTCTGCACTATTCACCTCGAACTCACGTTGTTCTGTAACTTGATCTTTATTGTAGTTCTCGACACGAGGTGACCGGAATTCAATGTCTGCTGGGAGCACAGCCTTAGCGCCGTAAACCATGAAATATGGAGAGACACTAGTATTGCGACTAGGCTATGTCCGAAGTCCCCAGACTACGGCTGGTAACTCCTTAATCCACCATCCAGGGGCTTTGTCATTCTCTTTATACATCCTTTTCTTTAATGCGTCCAGGATCATTCCATTAGCCCGCTCGACCTATCCATTAGCTCTGGGATGTGCCACCAAGACGTATTTTACTACAATGCTCAGTTCATCACAGAAGTCCCAAAACGTGTTCCCGGTAAACTGAGTCCCCAGGTCTGTAATGATATTGTTGGGTATACCGAAGCGGTGGATGACCTGGTCGAGGAACTCGACTGCTTTTTCAGAAGATGCCTTGACCAAGGGCATGTACTCTATCCATTTGGAAAATTTATTAATCAGCACGGATACGAACTTAAAGTTACCTGGTGTTGGTTTGAAGGGTCCGATCATATCCGGTCCCTAGCACGCAAAGGGCCAAGAGGCTGGTATGGTCTGGATCTCATGGGCTGGCATGTGAACTCTTTTTGAGAAAAAACTAACAATTGGCACAATGTCAGACAAGCTTCTCTGCATCTGCTACGGCGGATGGCCAATAAAAACCTGCATGGAACGCTTTACCGACCAGTGTCCGAGATGTGGCATGGTTACCGTAGGTGCTAGAATGTATTTCTTCCAAGAGTTTAATACCGTCTTCTTGCTCAATGCACTTCATCAATACTTCGGCTTTTGCATTTTTGCGCCATAGCTTACCCTCGACCACCAGATACTGTTTGTTGTGACGTATAAGGCGTTCATTCTTAGTTCGATCAGAATACCTAGTGCCATCTGTTAGATACTGAATGAATGGAACGCGCTAGTCCGATATCTTAGTCGAGGTCTGAGATGGTCCTGCAGATGCGGGAGATAATGCCATAGTGGTCGGTGATGAAACCATAGCTACCAGAGGCTCGTCCAGGGCTTCTCGACCACGGGGTCGCTTTCTTGCTTAATTGATGGTTTTAAAAGGTCTTGAATAAAAACATCATGCTGTACTTGAGCTCTAGATGATCCTAACTTTGACAGCGCATTGGCTACTTGGTTTTTGTCTCGGACCACATGGGAATATTCAATGGCGTAGAATTTGCCTTCAAGCTTCCTAATTTCCTTGCAGTATGCATCCATCTTCTCGCTAGTTATATCCTAGTCCTTGTTGAGCTAGTTAATAACTAGGGCCGAGTCGCCGTAAACGTAAAGGCGCTTGATACCGAGGTCAACTGCAATGCGCAAACCATGAAAACATGCCTCGTATTCTACGGCGTTGTTAGATGCCAGGAAGTGAATTCTGAGAACGTAGCGCAATTGCTCATTGGTTGGTGATATGAATAATATGCCCGCTCCCGCACCATCAATGGTCAGTGAGCCATCAAAATACATTTTCTAGTAGTCAACAGGTCCTTGAGAGATCGGGATGCTTAAGTCTGTCCACTCGACCATGAAATCGGCCAATGCTTGTGATTTAATAGTATCGTGGCGTGTAAACTCCAGGTCAAAAGGACATAGCTCCATTGCCCACTTGGTGATGCGCCCATTTGCATCTTTGTTGCATATAATAGTACCAAGGGGAAACTTAGTTTTGATCACCATGTGGAACCCATCAAAGTAGTGCTTGAACTTTCAGGTTGTAATGAGTATGGCGTAGATCAATTTTTGAATCTGAGTGTACCTAGTTTTAGACTCGTTGAGCACCTCACTGATGAAATAGATTGGGTGCTGAACACCATAAGCATGGCTAGGCTCCTCACACTCGACCACGAGGACAGTGGAGACAACTCGATCAATCGCGGCAATGTAGAGTTGAAGGACTTCTCCTGACTTGGGGGCAGTAAGGACCAAAGGTGATGCAAGGTACTGCTTCAACTGGGTAAAGGCAATATCTGCTTCCTAAGACCACTCAAACTTCTCGCCTGCCTTGAGTAACTTGAAAAAAGGTAAGCCCTTATCACCAAATCGAGATAGAAATCGGCTTAGGGTGGCCATACACCCTATAAGCTTCTGGACATCCTTGACATTTGCTGGTCGCTTCATATTAAGGATAGCTTGCACCTTTTCTAGGTTAGGGCGTATGCCATCACGACTGATGACATTGCCTAGTAATATACCAGAGGGAACGCCAAAGATGCACTTTTTAGGGTTCAACTTCCATTGATATTGATTGAGCACTACAAAAGTACGTGTCAGATCGTCAATCAAGGAGTGGGAATCCTTGGTTTTGACAACTACATCGTCTACATAGGCCTTGACCAGTTCATCTTGTATCTCTTTTTTGAGGCACTCTTGTATTGCACGCTGATAAGTAGCTCCAGCATTTTTGAGCCTGAATGACATGGTCGTGTAGCAGTAGGCGCCGAAAGGTGTAATAAAGGACATCTTGATCTGATCGTCCTTGTTTAGAGCGATAGCTCGTAGCCAGCCGTGGAGTCCACCACTTCGTCAATGCAAGGTAGGCCAAAGGGGTCTTTAGGGTAGTGCTTGTTGAGATCAGTGTAGTCAACACACATTCTCCATTCATTATTCTTTTTGCGTACAAGAACCGGATTGGCTAACCAGTCCGGATGATACACCTCTTTGATAAAACCGGCTGCAAGAAGCCGTGTAACTTCTACCCTAATAGCCTCCTTTTTGTCCTTCCTGAACCGCCACAGCTTCTACTTGATGGGTTTTTGCCTTGGGGTCAACGTTCAAGGAGTGCTCGATCCGGTCTCGAGATACACCGGGCATGTCCAATGGTTTCCATGCGAACATGCTTACGTTCTCTCTCAAGAACTGGACGAGTGTGTCTTCCTATTTGGGGTCAAGGTTTGACCCAATCAGTGTCGTCTTGCTGGAGTCGCCCTCGACCAGCTAGATCTCCTTGTACTCCTTGGACTTGATAGATTTTCATGGTGCTTCGAGCTCTAGAATTTCTAGCTAGTTTGGAGGAGTCTTCTTGGCCTCCATCATCATTGCCGCCATGTGCAGGGAGAGGTCATGGGCTTCGGCTACGCGAAAACTATCCTCTTCACAGGTATAGACAACGAATACATTGCCTCTGAGAGTGAGGACTCCCTTTTCCGTTGGCATCTTAAGCACCAAGTACCTGTAATGAAGTATGACCATGAATTTGGTGATCGCAGGACGACCAAGGATAGCATGGTAGTACCTTCAAAGTCAGCAACCACAAAGTTGATGTAGTCGGTACGGAAGTGGTCTGCCATGCCAAACTACATAGGTAGGGTAATCTATCCAAGAGGCATGGAGCTCTGTCCAGGAAGGACCCCCAGAACTATGCGTCATATGGCTTCAAGTCAGCTTTAGATATGTTCAATGCTGAAAGGCTATTTTTGAATAGGATGTCGATGGAACTGCCGCCGTCAATGAGCACCCTGTCGAATTGCACTTTATTGATACAAGGGCTGAGGACAAGAGCAAAACGACCTAGTTCAAGGATGGTGGCACATTGATCCGCCCTGCTGAAATTGATTTTGCGGTGTGACCAGGGGGGAGTCTTGGATCCGTGATGAGGTCGTCTACCTTGGCCACGTTTAAGCAAGCGCGGGCGAGCAGCTTCCGCTCGCGTTTACTTTCAACAGACACCTTACCCCTGACAATGGTTGTGACATGCCTCACAAGCTCCTGATACTAGTGTTTGGGGTTCTTGTCAGGATCGTCCTCGTCATCATCCATGCGGTTATGCTAGTCTGTCATGTCGTTAGGCTTGTTGGCATTTTCTGTAGCCTGTTTGTGGCGGTAGATTTCCTTGAGGAACTTGAAATTTTCGAACGTGTGGTTGGACTTAGGATGGGTTGGGCAAGGCCCCTTCAAGGCTTTAGCATAGTCTTCTTCATAATTGCGATGCCCCCAAATTTCTTCACAGCGTTGACCTCGTCGTCGTCATCGCAAGCACGCTTGCCCTTGAAGTTGTCATGACGATCACCATGCTGGTTTCTGTTATCACGCTGATCACGATTGTTATTGCGGTGGTCCCCGATGTCGCCGCGACCGCTAAAGTCATCACGACGACGGTTGTCGCGGTAGTCATCATGTCGTGGAGAGTACGGTGCTTTGTCGGTGCCCTCGTTTAGCAACTTCTTGGTGTCATCGGCATCCGCATACTTCTTAGCGGTGGTAAGGCTGTCGACCACCATTAAGGGCCATTTATGAAGGAGTTTATCCCTGAGATCATTGTGGTAGCGCAGACCAGTAATGAAGGCTTCAATGGCCTTGTTGTCGGTGATCCTGGGAATCCTGATGCGCATATCCGAGAATCATCAGATGTATTCGCGCAATGGTTCGTCCCTGGCATCGTGGATGCGCTGCAGATCATACTTGTTGCCTGGCTGTTCACAGGTGGCAATTAAGTTTTTGACGAAAGCCTGACACGAAGTTTACCAGGAGTCAAATTGGTTCTCAGGGAGACTGACAAGCCATTGGTGCCCCACCGGGCCGACTACCATGGGAAAGTAATTAGCCATGACGTGCTTGTCACCCATAGCAGATCTGCAAGCGGTCTCGTAAAGTTGGACCCATAGCTCGGGATTAACCTTGTCGTCGTAATGGTTAAGCTTTTCGAGCTTAAAACCTCTAGGCCAGATGACTTGTCATAGGTGGTTGGTGAACTGCTTGGGACCCGAGGGACCATGAACCATATCATACTCCATGCGTCGACTAGTTTCATGGGAAGCACAGTCTCGAGCTCTTTGTTCAATGTGAGGACGTAGGTCATGGTTGTTGAGGTCGCGACAAAGATTGTGATTGCCATCGTGGTGATCTTGTTCGTCATCGTGTTGTTGCCCCCGACGACGATGGTCCCGGTGGTCATTGCACCGGTTATCGCTACGTCGGTCGTCATCGTTGTTATTGTGGCGGTGGTTGAGCTGGCGATTATCGTTGCTGGGAGGGTTCCCACGATTGCCGTCATTGCCCCCGTCAGCCCCTAGATTGACGCCAGGAGCCTTGTGATCATTGTTGCCTACGTGGTGGTCTGGGCCGGTGGGTGCTCGTAAGCCACGTTGACCAGACCTGAAAGGTCGACTAGAGTGCTAGCGGGTCCTGCTAGTCACACCAGACGCTGATGGGCCTACGACACGTTCATTAGTCTGAACCATGGCCGCCTAGAGATAAGCTTGCAGATCCTCCCAGATGTTTTGGATTTCTAGGGTATCTGGTAGCCGCTTCAGGCTCTCAATGGCAATAGCCATGTTGGCGCTGGGAGTCTTGAATATTGGCATGTTCCCCACCATGTCAAAAGCGTCATTGAGGTTGCGCCCTTGCAACCGGTTACGCCTAGCCACAGCGTCAGCCTCTTGCTGGTCGCGGTCTACTTGCTATTGTGCTAGGCGCGCATCTTCATCTATGCGACGTTGAGCTCGGTCAGCATTACGCTGTTGTTGCTCTCATCGCTGTTGATTGGTCTCGCCCCCAGCAGGTGGGTCTTCATCTTGGCTAACCACGTTGATCATGGTGCCACGCCTTGGAGGGAAAGCCGGGATTCAGGGAAAGCCCAGAGGATGTAACATCTCTTCATCACTGCTACTCACATGGTGTAATATCATGGTTTGAGTATTTTCATCGGACGCAGTGCTCAATCCGGGGCTCAAACGGCTATCTATCTGGGTGGTATGAATTGAAACTTGATCAGAGCCCACCATATTGATGAAGTTGAGTTGTCGAAGTCGAGGCCAAGCGAAGCGTCCTTCAAGAGTTGAAGTGACCACTAGATCTGTACCCAACCGTTGAAAACAGGTGGCTCGAGCAGGTCGAGTAGATCTGTTGTAACCGTTCGAGTTCCGTCCGGTAAATTGTTCTTGGAGCAAATCGACCAGGGACCGAGTAAGCGAGAGTTTTCCACCGAGCTGGTCGATGGAGTCGATCAAATAGGTGGAGTCGAGTTTCCTCCCCTGGTAGCGAGGGAGGAGTCGATGAGATGCCGACGTAGTCGATGAGGGCGCTGGTGCAAGCGAAGCCGGATCCAGCGTAGTCGTAGTCAACACCGGTGTCAGGGAAGTAGTTGATGCAGATCGGATCTGCACCTCCTCCATGGCTGCGATGACTAAGTCGTTGGAGCCTGTGGTCCAGGTGATCTGGCCGATCATGAACGTGAGGCCTACCGCCGTGGCCATGGAGTCAAGGGAGATGACCATCTCGCATGCCTGAAAAGCAGTACACACACCCCCTACCTGGCATGCCACTATCGACAAAACCTAGTCGGCAGTCTACCGAGCGGTATGCCCAAGGTAGTAGATTGTCGGTAGATAGGTGTGCAAGCCACGAACGAGATGGTGATGCAGAACAACACGTGGGTTTACCCAGGTTTAGGCCGCCGTGTGGGCATAATACCTTACGTCCTGCTCTGCTTTGTTATTGCTGTCTCAAACAATGTATTACAAGCTAGATTGCCCTAGAGTATGTTTTTGAGGGGGTCCCCTGCCCTCCTTATATAGTCTGCGAGGCAGGGTTATAGATCTGGAAATTAATCCTAGCCGGTTACAATTGCCATATAGAGTCGGATAAGGATTCCTAATCTAACCGACTAAGACCTTGCTTGATTCCCAAGTCCGGTTTGATGCCTTGCGTGAGACTCCATCCTGATGATCTGGATCACGCGTCGTCATGTAATGGGCCAGACCATTTGGTCTGGGCCTACCCATGTCTAGCCATAAGGGTATAGGGGTTTATACCCCCACATGCACCAACACTAACACTATCTCGAAATGGACCAAACAAGATTCCACATGACCCACATCACCTAGGAGTTGCATATGGTGCATCCGAGCCGATTTCCGAGCCAATGGTATGTTTGACGCAAACCATCCACCTATCTTGCGTCAAGATCAGCACTATCGCTCAACAGACTGAAATGAGCTTCCACTTGACCCTCACAATCTAGGAGTGCCATTGGGTGCGTCCAAAATGATTTTTGAGCTTATGTTACGTTTAGCGCAAAGCATTCACCTATCTTGCACTGACACTAACACTGTCTCAAAAAAGGCCAAAACGAGATTCCACACGACCCACGTCACCTAGGAGTTTCATCTGGTGCGTCAAGAAGGGTTTTCGAGGCCATGGTATGTTTTGGCCCAAACCATGCACCTTTATTGTGTCAAGATTAGCACTATCTCTAAACGGACCGAAATGAGCTTCCACTTGAGCCTCGTAACCTAGGAGTGCCATCGCGTGCATCCAAAATGATTTCAGAGCATATGGTATGTTTGGCGCAAACCATTCACCTGTCTTGCACTAACGCTAACAGTATCTCTAAACGGACCAAACTAAGATTCCAGACGACCCACGTCACCTAGGAGTTCCATCCGCTGCGTCCATAATGGTTTCTGAGGCCATACGTTTGGCCCAAACTTTGCACGTATCTTGCGTCAAGATTTGCACTATCTCCAAACAGACTCAAATGAGCTTCCACTTGGGCCTCGCAACCTAGGGGTGCCATCGAGTGCGCCCAAAACGATTTATGTGCCTATGTTACGTTTGGCGCAAACCGTGCACCTATCTTGCACTGACACTAACATTGTCTCCAGACGGACCAAACGAGATTACACATGGCCCAAGTCACCTAGGAGTTCCATCGGGTGCATCCAAAACAATTTCTAAACCTGTGGTATGTTCGGCGCAAACCGTGCACCTATCTTGCATCAAGATTAGCACTATCTCCAAATGGACTGAATCAAATTTCCACTTGAGCCTCGTCACCTCGGAGTACCATCGGATGCGTCCAAAAGGATTTCTGAGGCTATGTTTTGTTTGGCGTGAACTGTGCTCCTATCTTGCACAAACACTAACACTGTCTCCAAATGGACCGAATGAGATTCCACACGACCGATGTCACCTAGGAGCTGCATCTAGGGCATCCAAAATGATTTCCAAGCCTATGGTATGTTCGGTGCAAACCATGCACCTATCTTGCGTCAAGGTAAACACTATCTAAAAATGGACTAAAATGAGCTTCCACTTGAGCCTCGCAACCTAGGAGTGCCATCGGGTGCGTCCAAAATGATTTCTGAGCTTGTGTTATGTTTGGCGCAAACCGTGCACCTATCTTGCACCGACAACAACACTGTCTCTAAACGGACCGAAACGAGATTCCACATAACCCACGTCACCTAGGAGTTCAATCAGGTAAGCCTATGGTACTTTCAGCCCAAACCATGCACCTATCTTGGGTCAAGATTAGCACTATCTCTAGATGGACTGAAATGAGCTTCCACTTGAGCCTCGAACCTAGGAGTGATATCAAGTGCGTCAAAAACGATTTCTGTGACTATGGTACGTTTGGTGCAAACCATGCACCTATCTTGCACAGACACTAACACTATCTCCAAATGGACCGAAACAAGATTCCACATGACCCACATCATCTAGGGTTCCATCGGGTGCGTCCTAAATGATGTCTGAGCCTATAGTACATTCGGCGCAAACTATACACCTATCCTGCGTCAAGATTAGCACAATCTCTAAACGGACTGAATCGAGCTTCCACTTGAGCCTCGTCACCTACGAGTACCATCGGGTGCATCCAAAATGATTTCTGAGGCTATGTTATGTTTTGCACAAACTGTGCACCTATCTTGCACCGACACTTACACTATCTCGAAATGGACCGAAACGAGATTCCAATGACCCACATCACCTAGCAGTTCCATCCGGTGCGTCAAAAACAATTTCTGAGCCAATGGTACGTTCGTCACAAACTGAGCACCTATCTGGCGTCAAGGTGAGCACAAACGGACTGAAATGAGCTTGCACTTGAGCCTCGTAACCTAGGAGTGGCATCGGGTGCGTCCAAAATGATTTCTGTGCTTGTGGTACGTATGGCGCAAACCGTGCACCTACCTTGCACTGCACCAACACTGTCTCTAAACAGACTGAAACAAGATTTCATATGACCCACGTCACCTAGGAGTTCAATCCGGTAAGCCTATGGTACTTTCCACCAAAACCATGCACCTATCTTGGGTAAAGATTAGCACTATCTCCAAACAGACTGAAATGAGCTTCCACTTGAGCCTCGAACGTAGGAGTGCCATCAAGTGCGTCCAAAACGATTTTTGTGACTATGGTACGTTTGGCGCAAACCATGCACCTATCTTGCACCGACACTAACATTGTCTCCAATTGGAGCGAAACAAGATTCCACACGATCCACGTCATCTAGGAGTTCCATCGGGTGCGTCCAAAATGATTTCTGAGCCTGTGGTACATTTGGACCAAACCATGTACCCATCTTGCTTCAAGATTAGCACTATCTTCAAATGGACTAAAATGAGCTTCCACTTGGGCCTCATAACCTAGGAGTGCCACCGGGTGCGTCCAAACCGATTTATGTGCCTATGTTACGTTTCGCGCAAACCGTGCACCTATCTTGCATCGACAGTAACACTGTATCCAAATGGACCAAAATGAGATTCCACATGACCCACGTCACCTAGGAGCTGCATCCGGTGCGTCCCTAATGATTTCTGAGCCTATGGTACGTTCAGCGCAAACCATGCACCTATCTTGCATCAAGATGAGCACTATCTCGAAATAGACAAAAATGAGCTTCCACCTGAGCCTTGTAACCTAGGAGTGCCATCGGGTGCGACCAAAATGATTCCTGATCTTGTGGTACGTTTGGCGCATACCGTGCACCTACCTTGCACTAACACCAACACTGTCTCTGAACGGACCGAAACGAGATTCCATACGAGCAACGTCACCTAGGAGTTCAATCCAGTAAGCCTATGGTACTTTCCGCCCAAACCATGCACCTATCTTGGGTGAAGATTAGCACTATCTCCAAACAGACTGAAATGAGCTTCCACTTGAGCCTCGAAACTAGGAGTGCCATCAAGTGCGTCAAAAACGAATTTTGTGACTATGGTACGTTTGGCGCAAACCGTGCACCTATCTTGCACCGACACTAACACTGTCTCCAAATGGACTGAAACAAGATTCCACATGATCCACGTCATCTAGGAGTTCCATCGGGTGCGTCCTAAATGATGTCTGAGCCTATGGTACGTTCGGCACAAACCGTGCACCTATCTTACGTCAAGATTAGCACGATCTCTAAACAGACTGAATCGAGCTTCCACTTGAGCCTCGTCACCTGCGAGTACCATCGGGTGCATCCAAAATGATTTCTGAGGCTATGTTATGTTTGGCACAAACTGTGCACCAATTTGCACCGACACTTACACTATCTTGAAATGGACCGAAACGAGATTCCAATGACCCACGTCACCTAGCAGTTCCATCCGGTGCGTCAAAAATAATTTCTGAGCCAATGGTACGTTCGGCACAAACTGAGATCCTATCTTGCGTCAAGGTGAGCACAAACGAACTAAAATGAGCTTGCACTTGAGCCTCGTAACCTAGGAGTGCCGTCGCGTGCGTCCAAAATGACTTCGGAGCTTACGGTATGTTTGGCGCAACACTATCTCTAAATGGACCGAAACGACATTCTAGCTGACCCACGGCAACTAGGAGCTGCATCTGGGGCGTCCAAAATGATTTTCGAGCATATGGTACATTTGGCACAAACCGTGCATCTATCTTGTGTCAAGGTGAGCACTATATCAAAATGGACTAAAATGAGCGTCCACTTGAGCCTTGTAACCTAGGAGTGCCATTGGGTGCGTCTAAAATGATTTTCTGAGCTTATGGTACGTATGGCGCAAACCGTGCACCTACCTTGCATTGACACCAACACTGTCTCTAAACAGACCGAAACGAGATTCCATACGACCCACGTCACCTAGGAGTTCAATCTGGTAAGCCTATGGTACTTTTCACCCAAACCATGCACCTATCTTGGGTAAAGATTAGCACTATCTCCAAATGGACTGAAATGAGCTTTCACTTGAGCCTCGAACGTAGGAGTGCCATCAAGTGCGTCCAAAACGATTTCTGCGACTATGGTACGTTTGGTGCAAACCATGCACCTATCTTGCACCGACACTAACATTGTCTCCAATTGGAGCGAAACAAGATTCCACACGATCCATGTTATCTAGGAGTTCCATCGGGTGCGTCCAAAATGATTTCTGAGCCTATGGTACTTTTGGACCAAACCGTGCACCCATCTTGTGTCAAGATTAGGACTATCTCCAAACGGACTAAAATGAGCTTCCACTTGGGCCTCGTAACCTAGGAGTGCCACCGGGTGCGTCCACACCGATTTATGTGCCTATGTTACGTTTCGCGCAAACCGTGCACCTATCTTGCACCGACAGTAACACTATATCCAAATGGACCAAAATGAGATTCCACATGACCCACGTCACCTAGGAGCTGCATCCGGTTTGTCCCTAATGATTTCTGAGCATTTGGTACGTTTGGCGCAAACCATGCACTTATCTTGCATCAAGATGAGCACTATCTCGAAATAGACAAAAATGAGCTTCCACCTGAGCCTTGTAACCTAGGAGTGCCATCGGGTGCGACCAAAATGATTCCTGATCTTGTGGTACGTTTGGCGCATACCGTGCACCTACCTTGCACTGACACCAACACTGTCTCTAAACTGACCGAAACGAGATTCCATACGAGCAGCGTCACCTAGGAGTACAATCCAGTAAGCCTATGGTACTTTCCGCCCAAACCATGCACCTATCTTGGTTGAAGATTAGCACTATCTCCAAACAGGCTGAAATGAGCTTCCACTTGACCTCGAACCTAGGAGTGCCATCAAGTGCGTCAAAAACGATTTCTATGACTATGGTATGTTTGGCGCAAACCATGCACCTATCTTGCACCGACACTAAAACAGTCTCCAAATGGATTGAAAAAAGATTACAAACGATCCACGTCATCTAGGAGTTCCATCGGGTGCGTCCTAAATGATGTCTGAGCCTATGGTACGTTCGGCGCAAACCATGCACCTATCTTGCGTCAAGATTAGCACGATCTCTAAATGGACTGAATCGAGCTTCCACTTGAGCCTCATCACCTACGAGTACCATCGGGTGCATCCAAAACAATTTCTGAGGCTATGTTATATTTGGCACAAACTGTGAACCTATCTTTGCACCGACACTTACACTGTCTCGAAATGGACCAAAACGAGATTCCAATGACCCACGTCACCTAGCAGTTCCATCTGGTGCGTCAAAAACAATTTCTGAGCCAATGGTACGTTCGGCACAAACTGAGCACCTATCTAGCGTCAAGGTGAGCATAAACGAACTGAAATGAGCGTGCGTCCAAAATGACTTCGGAGCTTATGGTATGTTTGGCGCAACACTGTCTCAAATGGACCGAAACGACATTCCAACTGACCCACGGCAACTAGGAGCTGCATCTAGGGTGTCCAAAATGATTTTCGAGCATATGGCATGTTCGGCACAAACCGTGCACCTATCTTGTGTCAAGGTGAGCACTATATCAAAATGGACTAAAATGAGCTTCCACTTGAGCCTCGCAACCTAGGAGTGCCATCGGGTGCGTCCAAAATGATTTCTGAGCTTGTGGTACGTATGACGCAAACCGTGCACCTACCTTGCACTGACACCAACACTGTCTCTAAACAGACCAAAATGAGATTCCATATGACCCACGTCACCTTGGAGTTCAATCCGGTAAGCCTATGGTACTTTCCACCCAAACCATGCACCTATCTTGGGTAAAGATTAGCACTATCTCCAAATGGACTAAAATGAGATTCCACTTGAGCCTCGAACGTAGGAGTGCCATCAAGTGCGTCCAATATGATTTCTGCGACTATGGTACGTTTGGCGCAAACCATGCACCTATCTTGCACCGACACTAACACTATCTGCAAATGGAGCGAAACAAGATTCCACACGATCCACGTCATCTAGAAGTTCCATCGGGTGCGTCCAAAATGATTTCTGAGCCTGTGGTACATTTGGACCAAACCGTGCACCCATCTTGCATCAAGATTAGCACTACCTCCAAACGGACTAAAATGAGCTTCCACTTGGGCCTCGTACCTAGGAGTGGCATCGGGTGCGTCCAAACCGATTGATGTGCCTATGTTACGTTTCGCGCAAACCGTGCACCTATCTTGCACCGATAGTAACACTGTATCCAAATGGACCAAACCAGATTCCACATGACCCACATCACCTAGGAGCTGCATCCGGTGCATCCCTAATGATTTCTGAGCCTATGTTATGTTCGACGCAAATCATGCACCTATCTTGCATCAATATGAGCACTATCTCAAAATGGACTAAAATGAGCTTCCACCTGAGCCTTGCAACCTAGGAGTGCCATCGGGTGTGACCAAAATGATTCCTGATCTTGTGGTACGTTTGGCGCATACCATGCACCTACCTTGCACCGACACCAACACTGTCTCTAAATGGACTGAAACGAGATTTCATACGACTGACGTCACCTAGGAGTTCAATCCGGTAAGCCTATGGTACTTTCCACCCAAACCATGCAACTATCTTGGGTGAAGATTAGCACTATATCCAAACAGACTGAAATGAGCTTTTACTTGAGCCTCGAAACTAGGAGTGCCATCAAGTGTGTCAAAAATGATTTCTGCGACTATGGTACATTTGGCGCAAACCGTGCACCTATCTTGCACCGACACTAACACTGTCTCCAAATGGACTGAAACAAGATTCCACACGATCCACGTCATCTAGGAGTTCCATCGGGTGTGTCCTAAATGATGTCTGAGCCTATGGTACGTTCAGCGCAAACCGTGCACCTATCTTACGTCAAGATTAGCACGATCTCTAAATGGACTGAATCGAGCTTCCACTTGAGCCTCGTCACCTACGAGTACCATCGGGTGCATCCAAAATGATTTATGAGGCTATGTTATGTTTGGCACAAACTGTGCACCTATCTTGCACCAACACTTACACTATCTTGAAATAGACCGAAACGAGATTCCAATGACCCACGTCACCTAGCAGTTCCATCCGGTGCGTCAAAAACAATTTCTGAGCCAATGGTATGTTCGACACAAACTGAGCACCTATCTTGCGTCAAGGTGAGCACAAACGAACTGAAATGAGCTTGCACTTGAGCCTCATAACCTAGGAGTGCCGTCGCGTGCGTCCAAAATGACTTCGGAGCTTATGGTACGTTTGGCGCAACACTGTCTCTAAATGGACTGAAACGACATTCCAGCTGACCCACGCCAACTAGGAGCTGAATCTAGGGCGTCCAAAATGATTTTCGAGCATATGGTACGTTCGGCACAAACCGTGCAACTATCTTCTGTCAAGGTGAGCACTATATCAAAATGGACTAAAATGAGCTTCCACTTGAGCCTCGCAACCTAGGAGTGCCATCGGGTGCGTCTAAAATGATTTCTAAGCTTGTGGTACATATGGCGCAAACCGTGCACCTACCTTGCACTGACACCAACACTATCTCTAAACAGACTGAAACGAGATTCTATATGACCCACGTCACCTAGGAGTTCAATTTGGAAAGCCTATGGTACTTTCCACCCAAACCATGCACCTATCTTGGGTAAAGATTAGCAATATCTCCAAACGGACTGAAATGAGCTTCCACTTGAGCCTCATAAACATAGGAGTGCCACCATGTGCAAACCATGCACCTATCTTGCAAACCATGAACCTATCTTGCAAAACATACCATGGCCTCATAACTATCTATGGTACGTTTGGCGCAAACCATGCACCTATCTTGCACCGACACTAACACTGTCTCCAAATAGAGCGAAACAAGATTCCACACGATCCATGTCATCTAGGAGTTCCATCAGGTGCGTCCAAAATGATTTATGAGCCTATGGTACTTTTGGACCAAACCGTGTACCCATCTTGCGTCAAGATTAGCACTATCTCCAAACGGACTAAAATGAGCTTCCACTTGGGCCTCGTAACCTAGGAGTGCTATCGGGTGCGTCCAAACCGATTGATGTGCCTATGTTACGTTTCGCGCAAACCGAGCACCTATCTTGCATCGACAGTAACACTATATCCAAATAGACCAAAACCAGATTCCACATGACCCACGTCACCTAGGAGCTGCATCCGGTGCGTCCCTAATGATTTCTGAGCCTATGGTACGTTCGGTGCAAACCATGCACCTATCTTGCATCAAGATGAGCACAATCTCGAAATGGACTAAAATGAGCTTCCACCTGAGCCTTGCAACCTAGGAGTGCCATCGGGTGCGACCAAAATGATTCTTGATCTTGTGGTATGTTTGGCGCATACCGTGCACCTACCTTGCACTAACACCAACACTGTCTCTAAATGGATCGAAACGAGATTCCATACGAGCAACGTCACCTAGGAGTTCAATCCGGTAAGCCTATGGTACTTTCCGCCCAAACCATGCACCTATCTTGGGTGAAGATTAGCACTATCTCCAAACAGACTGAAGTGAGCTTCCACTTGAGCCTCGAACCTAGGAGTGCCATCAAGTGTGTCAAAAATGATTTCTGCGACTATGGTACGTTTGGCGCAAACTATGCACCTATCTTGCACCGACACTAATATTGACTCCAAATGGACTGAAACAAGATTCCACACGATCCACATCGTCTAGGAGTTCCATCGGGTGCGTCCTAAATGATGTCTGAGCCTGTGGTACATTCGACGCAAACCGTGCACCTATCTTGCGTCAAGATTAGCACGATCTCTAAACAGACTGAATCGAGCTTCCACTTGAGCCTCGTCACCTACGAGTACCATCGGGTGCATCCAAAATGATTTCTGAGGCTATGTTATATTTGGCACAAACTGTGCACCTATCTTGCACCGACACTTACACTATCTCGAAATGGACCGAAATGAGATTCTAATGACCCACGTGACCTAGCAGTTCCATCCGGTGCGTCAAAAATAATTTCCGAGCCAATGGTACGTTCGGCACAAACTGAGCACCTATCTTACGTCAAGGTGAGCACAAACGAACTGAAATGAGCTTGCACTTGAGCCTCGTAACCTAGGAGTGCCGTCGCGTGCGTCCAAAATGACTTCGGAGCTTATGGTACGTTTGGCGCAACACTGTCTCTAAATGGATCGAAACGACATTCCAGCTGACCCACGCCAACTAGGAGCTGCATCTGGGGCGTCCAAAATGATTTTCGAGCATATGGTACGTTCGGCACAAACCGTGCACCTATCTTGTGTCAAGGTGAGCACTATATCAAAATGGACTAAAATGAGCTTCCACTTGAGCTTCACAACCTAGGAGTGCCATCGGGTGCGTCTAAAATGATTTCTGAGCTTGTGGTACGTATGGCGCAAACCATGCACATCCTTGTACTAACACTAACACTATCTCTAAACAGACCGAAACGAGATTCCATACGACCCACGTCACCTAGGAGTTCAATCCGGTAAGCCTATGGTACTTTCCACCCAAACCATGCACCTATCTTGGGTAAAGATTAGCACTATTTCCAAACGGACTAAAATGAGCTTTCACTTGAGCCTCGAATGTAGGAGTGCTATCAAGTGCGTCCAAAACGATTTCTACGACTATGGTACGTTTGGCGCAAACCATGCACCTATCTTGCACCAACACTAACACTGTATCCAAATGGAGCGAAACAAGATTCCACACGATCCATGTCATCTAGGAGTTCCATCGGGTGCGTCCAAAATGATTTCTGAGCCTATGGTACATTTGGACGAAACCATGCACCCATCTTGCGTCAAGATTAGCACTATCTCCAAACGGACTAAAATGAGCTTCCACTTGGGCCTCGTAACCTCGGAGTGCCATCGGGTGCCTCCAAACCGATTTATGTGCCTATGTTACATTTCGCGCAAACCGTGCACCTATCTTGCACCGACAGTAACACTGTATCCAAATGGACCAAAACGAGATTCCACATGACCCACGTCACCTAGGAGTTGCATCCGGTGCATCCCTAATGATTTCTTAGACTATGGTACATTCAGCGCAAACCATGCACCTATCTTGCATCAAGATGAGCACTATTTCAAAATGGACTAAAATGAGCTTCCACCTGAGCCTTGCAACCTAGGAGTGCCATCGGGTGCGACCAAAATGATTCCTAATCTTGTGGTACGTTTGGCACATACCATGCACTTACCTTGCACTGACACCAACACTGTCTCTAAACGGACTGAAACGAGATTCCATACGACCCACGTCACCTAGGAGTTCAATCCGGTAAGCCTATGGTACTTTCCGCCCAAACCATGCACCTATCTTGGGTGAAGATTAGCACTATCTCCAAACAGACTGAAATGAGCTTCCACTTGAGCCTTGAACCTAGGAGTGCCATCAAGTGTGTCAAAAATGATTTCTGTGACTATGGTACGTTTGGAGCAAACCGTGCACCTATCTTGCACCGACACTAACACTGTCTCCAAATGGACTGAAACAAGATTCCACATGATCCACGTTATCTAGGAGTTCCATCAGGTGCATCCTAAATGATGTCTGAGCCTATGGTACGTTCGGCGCAAACTATGCACCTATCTTGCGTCAAGATTAGCACGATCTCTAAACAGACTGAATCGAGCTTCCACTTGAGCCTCGTCACCAACGAGTACCATCGGGTGCATCCAAAACGATTTTTGAGGCTATGTTATGGTTGGCACAAACTGTGCACCTATCTTGCACCGACACTTACACTATCTCGAAATGGACCGAAACGAGATTCCAATGACCCACGTCACCTATCAGTTCCATCCGGTGTGTCAAAAAAAATTTCTGAGCCAATGGTACATTTGGCACAAACTGAGCACCTATCTTGCGTCAAGGTGAGCACAAACAGACTGAAATGAGCTTGCAGTTGAGCCTCGTAACCTAGGAGTGCCGTCACGTGTGTCCAAAATGACTTCAGAGCTTATGGTACGTTTGGCGCAACACTGTCTCTAAATGCACCGAAACGACATTCCACCTGACCCACGCCAACTAGGAGCTGCATCTGGGGCGTCCAAAATGATTTTCGAGCATATGGTACGTTCGGCACAAACCGTGCACCTATCTTGTGTCAAGGTGAGCACTATATCAAAATGGACTAAAATGAGCTTCCACTTGAGCTTCACAACCTAGGAGTGCCATCGGGTGCGTCTAAAATGATTTCTGAGCTTGTGGTACGTATGGTGCAAACCATGCACATCCTTGTACTAACACTAACACTATCTCTAAACAGACCGAAACGAGATTCCATACGACCCACGTCACCTAGGAGTTCAATCCGGTAAGCCTATGGTACTTTCCACCCAAACCATGCACCTATCTTGGGTAAAGATTAGCACTATTTCCAAACGGACTAAAATGAGCTTTCACTTGAGCCTCGAATGTAGGAGTGCTATCAAGTGCGTCCAAAACGATTTCTACGACTATGGTACGTTTGGCGCAAACCATGCACCTATCTTGCACCAACACTAACACTGTATCCAAATGGAGCGAAACAAGATTCCACACGATCCATGTCATCTAGGAGTTCCATCGGGTGCGTCCAAAATGATTTCTGAGCCTATGGTACATTTGGACGAAACCATGCACCCATCTTGCATCAAGATTAGCACTATCTCCAAACGGACTAAAATGAGCTTCCACTTGGGCCTCGTAACCTCGGAGTGCCATCGGGTGCGTCCAAACCGATTTATGTGCCTATGTTACATTTCGCGCAAACCGTGCACCTATCTTGCACCGACAGTAACACTGTATCCAAATGGACCAAAACGAGATTCCACATGACCCACGTCACCTAGGAGTTGCATCCGGTGCGTCCCTAATGATTTCGTAGACTATGGTACATTCAGCGCAAACCATGCACCTATCTTGCATCAAGATGAGCACTATTTCAAAATGGACTAAAATGAGCTTCCACCTGAGCCTTGCAACCTAGGAGTGCCATCGGGTGCGACCAAAATGATTCCTAATCTTGTGGTACGTTTGGCACATACCATGCACTTACCTTGCACTGACACCAACACTGTCTCTAAACGGACTGAAACGAGATTCCATACGACCCACGTCACCTAGGAGTTCAATCCGGTAAGCCTATGGTACTTTCCGCCCAAACCATGCACCTATCTTGGGTGAAGATTAGCACTATCTCCAAACAGACTGAAATGAGCTTCCACTTGAGCCTTGAACCTAGGAGTGCCATCAAGTGTGTCAAAAATGATTTCTGTGACTATGGTACGTTTGGAGCAAACCGTGCACCTATCTTGCACCGACACTAACACTGTCTCCAAATGGACTGAAACAAGATTCCACATGATCCACGTCATCTAGGAGTTCCATCAGGTGCATCCTAAATGATGTCTGAGCCTATGGTACGTTCGGCGCAAACTATGCACCTATCTTGCGTCAAGATTAGCACGATCTCTAAACAGACTGAATCGAGCTTCCACTTGAGCCTCGTCACCAACGAGTGCCATCGGGTGCATCCAAAACGATTTTTGAGGCTATGTTATGTTTGGCACAAACTGTGCACCTATCTTGTACCGACACTTACACTATCTCGAAATGGACCGAAACGAGATTCCAATGACCCACGTCACCTATCAGTTCCATCCGGTGTGTCAAAAAAAATTTCTGAGCCAATGGTACATTTGGCACAAACTGAGCACCTATCTTGCGTCAAGGTGAGCACAAACAGACTGAAATGAGCTTGCAGTTGAGCCTCGTAACCTAGGAGCGCCGTCACGTGTGTCCAAAATGACTTCAGAGCTTATGGTACGTTTGGCGCAACACTGTCTCTAAATGCACCGAAACGACATTCCACCTGACCCACGCCAACTAGGAGCTGCATCTGGGGCGTCCAAAATGATTTTTGAGCATATGGTACGTTCGGCACAAACCATGCACCTATCTTGTGTCAAGGTGAGCACTATATCAAAATGGACTAAGATGAGCTTCCACTTGAGCCTCACAACCTAGGAGTGCCATCGGGTGCGTCCAAAATGATTTCTGAGCTTGTGGTAGTACAGCGCAAACCGTGCACCTACCTTGGACTGACACCAACAATGTCTCTAAACAGACCGAAACGAGATTCCATACGACCCACGTCACCTAGGAGTTCAATCCGGAAAGCCTATGGTACTTTCCACCCAAACCATGCACCTATCTTGGGTAAAGATTAGCACTATCTCCAAACGGACAGAAATGAGCTTCCACTTGAGCCTCGAACATAGGAGTGCCATCAAGTGCATCCAAAATGATTTCTGCGATTGTGGTATGTTTGGCACAAACCATGCACCTATCTTGCACTGACACTAACACTGTCTCCAAATGGAGCGAAACAAGATTCCACACGATCCATGTCATCTAGGAGTTCCATCGGGTGCGTCTAAAATGATTTCTGAGCCTGTGGTACATTTGGACCAAACCGTGCACCCATCTTGCGTTAAGATTAGCACTATCTTCAAACAGACTAAAATGAGCTGCCACTTGGGCCTCGTAACCTAGGAGTGCCATCGGGTGCGTCCAAACCGATTTATGTGCCTATGTTACATTTCGTGCAAACCGTGCACCTATCTTGTACCGACAGTAACACTGTATCCAAATGGACCAAAACGAGATTCCACATGACCCACGTCACCTAGGAGCTACATCCGGTGCGTCCCTAATGATTTCTAAGCCTATGGTATGTTCGGGGCAAACCAAGCACCTATCTTGCATCGAGATGAGCACTATCTCGAAATGGACTAAAATGAGCTTCCACCTGAGCCTTGCAACTTAGGAGTGCCATCGGTTGCGACCAAAATGATTCCTGATCTTGTGGTACGTTTGGTGTATACCGTGCACCTATCTTGCACCGACACCAACACTGTCTCTAAATGGACCGAAATGAGATTCCATATGACCCACGTCACCTAGGAGTTCAATCCGGTAAGCCTATGGTACTTTCCGCCCAAACCATGCACCTATCTTGGGTGAAGATTAGCACTATCTCCAAACAGACTGAAATGAGCTTCCACTTGAGCCTCGAACCTAGGAGTGCCATCAAGTGTGTCAAAAATGATTTCTGCGACTATGGTACGTTTGGAGCAAACCGTGCACCTATCTTGCACCGACACTAACACTGTCTCCAAATGGACTGAAACAAGATTCCACACGATCCACGTCATCTAGGAGTTCCATCGGGTGCGTCCTAAATGATGTCTGAGCCTATGGTACATTCGGCGCAAACCGTGCACCTATCTTGCGTCAAGATTAGCACGATCTCTAAACAGACTGAATCGAGCTTCCACTTGAGCCTTGTCACCTACGAGTACCATCGGGTGCATCCAAAACGATTTCTGAGGCTATGTTATGTTTGGCACAAACTGTGCACCTATCTTGCACCGACACTTACACTGTCTCGAAATGGACCGAAACGAGATTCCAATGACCCACGTCACCTAGCAGTTCCATCTGGTACGTCAAAAACAATTTCTGAGCCAATGGTACGTTCGGCACAAACTGAGCACCTATCTTCCATCAAGGTGAGCACAAACAGACTGAAATGAGCTTGCAATTGAGCCTTGTAACCTAGGAGTGCCGTCGTGTGCGTCCAAAATGACTTCAGAGCTTAGGGTACGTTTGGCGCAACACTGTCTCTAAATCCATCGAAACGTCATTCCAGCTGACCCACGCTAACTAGGAGCTGCATCTGGGGAGTCCAAAATGATTTTCGAGCATATGGTACGTTCGGCACAAACCATGCACCTATCTTGTGTCAAGGTGAGCACTATATCAAAATGGACTAAGATGAGCTTCAAATTGAGCCTCACAACCTAGGAGTGCCATCGGGTGCGTCCAAAATGATTTCTGAGCTTGTGGTACGTACGACGCAAACCGTGCACCTACCTTGCACTGACACCAACACTATCTCTAAACAGACCAAAACGAGATTCCATACGACCCACGTCACCTAGGAGTTCAATCCGGAAAGCATATGGTACTTTCCACCCAAACCATGCACCTATCTTGGGTAAAGATTAGCACTATCTCCAAACGGACAGAAATGAGCTTTCACTTGAGCCTCGAACGTAGGAGTGCCATCAAGTGCGTCCAAAACGATTTCTGCGACTATGGTACGTTTGGCGCAAACCATGCACCTATCTTGCACCGACACTAACACTGTCTCCAAATAGAGCGAAACAAGATTCCACACGATCCATGTCATCTAGGAGTTCCATCGGGTGCGTCTAAAATGATTTCTGAGCCTGTGGTACATTTGGACCAAACCGTGCACCCATCTTGCGTTAAGATTAGCACTATCTTCAAACGGACTAAAATGAGCTTCCACTTGGGCCTCGTAACCTAGGAGTGCCATCGGGTGCGTCCAAACCGATTTATGTGCCTATGTTACATTTCGTGCAAACCGTGCACCTATCTTGCACCGACAGTAACACTGTATCCAAATGGACCAAAACGAGATTCCACATGACCCACGTCACCTAGGAGCTGCATCCGGTGCGTCCCTAATGATTTCTGAGCCTATGGTACGTTCGGCGCAAACCATGTACCTATCTTGCATCGAGATGAGCACTATCTCGAAATGGACTAAAATGAGCTTCCACCTGAGCCTTGCAACCTAGGAGTGCCATCGGTTGCGACCAAAATGATTCCTGATCTTGTGGTATGTTTGGCGCATACCGTGCACCTACCTTGCACCGACACCAACACTGTCTCTAAATGGATCGAAACGAGATTCCATACGACCCACGTCACCTAGGAGTTCAATCCGGTAAGCCTATGGTACTTTTCGCCCAAACCATGCACCTATCTTGGGTGAAGATTAGCACTATCTCCAAACAGACTGAAATGAGCTTCCACTTGAGCCTCGAACCTAGGAGTGCCATCAAGTGTGTCAAAAATGATTTCTACGACTATGGTACGTTTGGAGCAAACCGTGCACCTATCTTGCACCGACACTAACACTGTCTCCAAATGGACTGAAACAAGATTCCACACGATCCACGTCATCTAGGAGTTCCATCGGGTGCGTCCTAAATGATGTCTGAGCCTATGGTATGTTCGGCACAAACCGTGCACCTATCTTGCGTCAAGATTAGCACGATCTCTAAACAGACTGAATCGAGCTTCCACTTGAGCCTCATCACCTACGAGTACCATCGGGTGCATCCAAAATGATTTCTGAGGCTATGTTATGTTTGGCACAAACTATGCACCTATCTTGCACCGACACTTACACTATCTCGAAATGGACCGAAATGAGATTCCAATGACCCACGTCACCTAGCAGTTCCATCTGGTGCGTCAAAAACAATTTCTGAGCCAATGGTACGTTCGGCACAAGCTGAGCACCTATCTTGCATCAAGGTGAGCACAAACGGACTGAAATGAGCTTGCAATTGAGCCTCGTAACCTAGGAGTGCCGTCGTGTGCGTCCAAAATGACTTCAGAGCTTATGGTACGTTTGGCGCAACACTGTCTCTAAATGCACCGAAACGACATTCCAGCTGACCCACACCAACTAGGAGCTGCATCTGGGGCGTCCAAAATGATTTTCGAGCATATGGTACGTTCGGCACAAACCATACACCTATCTTGTGTCAAGGTGAGCACTATATCAAAATGGACTAAGATGAGCTTCCACTTGAGCCTCACAACCTAGGAGTGCCATCGGGTGCGTCCAAAATGATTTCTGAGCTTGTGGTACGTACGGCGCAAACCGTGCACCTACCTTGCACTGAAACTAACACTATCTCTAAACAGACCGAAACGAGATTCCATACGACCCACGTCACCTAGGAGTTCAATCCGGAAAGCCTATGGTACTTTCCACCCAAACCATGCACCTATCTTGGGTAAAGATTAGCACTATCTCCAAACGGACAGAAATGAGCTTCCACTTGAGCCTCAAACGTAGGAGTGCCATCAAGTGCGTCCAAAACGATTTCTGCGACTATGGTACGTTTGGCGCAAACCATGCACCTATCTTGCACCGACACTAACACTGTCTCCAAATGGAGCGAAACAAGATTCCACACGATCCATGTCATCTAGGAGTTCCATCGGGTGCGTCTAAAATGATTTTTGAGCCTGTAGTACATTTGGACCAAACCATGCACCCATCTTGCGTCAAGATTAGCACTATCTCCAAACGGACTAAAATGAGCTTCCACTTAGGCCTCGTAACCTAGGAGTGCCATTGGGTGCGTCCAAACCGATTTATGAGCCTATGTTACGTTTCGCAGAAACCGTGCACCTATCTTGCACCGACAGTAACACTATATCCAAATGGACCAAAATGAGATTCCACATGACCCACGTCACCTAGGAGCTGCATCCGGTGCATCCCTAATGATTTTCTGAGCCTATGGTACGTTCGGCACAAGCCATGCATCTATCTTGCATCAAGATGAGCACTATCTCAAAATGGACTAAAATGAGCTTCTACCTGAGCCTTGCAACCTAGGAGTGCGATCAGGTGCGACCAAAATGATTCTTGATCTTGTGGTACGTTTGGCGCATACCGTGCACCTACCTTGCTCTGACACCAACACTGTCTCTAAACGTGCCGAAACGAGATTCCACGTCACCTAGGAGTTCAATCCGGTAAGCCTATGGTACTTTCCGCCCAAACCATGCACCTATCTTGGGTCAAGATTGGCACTATCTCTAAACGGACTGAAATGATCTTCCACTTGAGCCTCGAACCTAGGAGTGCCATCAAGTGTGTCCAAAATGATTTTTGTGTCTATGGTACTTTTGGCGCAAACTGTGCAACTATCTTGCACTGACACTAACACTATATCCAAACGGAGCAGAGCAAGATTCCACATGATCCACGTCATCTAGGAGTTCCACCGAGTGCGTCCAAAACATTTTCTGAGCATGTGGTACGTTCGGAGCAAACCGTGCACCTATGTTTCTTCATGAATAGCACTATCTCGAAATAGACTGGATCGAGCTTCCACTTGAGCCTCGTCACGTAGGAGTACCATTAGGTGTGTCCAAAATGATTTCTGATGCTATGTTATGTTTGGCACAAACTATGCACCTATCTTGCACCGACACTAACATTGTCTCGAAATGGATCGAATGAGATTCCAATGACCCATGTCACCTAGGAGTTGCATCTGGTGCGTTCAAAAAAATTTTTGTGCCAATGGTATGTTCGGCGCAAACCATGCACCTATCTTGCATCAAGATCGGCACTATCTCGAAACAGACTAAAATAAGCGTTCACTTGAGCCTCACAACCTAGGAGTGCGGCCGGGTGTGTCCAAAATGATTTATAAGCATATGGTACGTTTGGTGCAAAGCATTCATCTATCTTGCATCGACACTAACACTGTCTCCAAACGGAACAAAAAGAGATTCCACAAGACCCACGTCCCTAGGAGTTCCATCCGGTGCGTCTGAAACGGTTTGTGATGGCATGGTATGTTTAGGCCAAACCGTGCACCTATCGTTCGTTAAGATTAGCACTATCCCTAAACGGACTGAAATGAGCTTACACTTGAGCCTCGCAACCTAGGAGTGTGTGCGTCCAAAACGATTTCTGTGCTGATGGTACATTTGGCGCAAACCATTCACCTTTCTTGCATCGACACTAACACTGTCTCTAAATGGACCAAAACGAGATTCTAGACGACCCACGTCACCTAGGAGTTCGATCCGCTGTGTCCAAAATGGTTTTCGAGGCCATGTGTCCAAAAGGATGACCTTGTCGAAGCCTTTGTTGATGATGTGGTTGTAAAAACCAGGGAGGCCCATACCTTATTTGACAATCTCCAACATATTTTCATGGCTCTTAACAAGTACTAATGGAAGCTTAATCCTAAGAGGTGTATCTTCGGAGTCCCATCGGGTATATTGTTGGGTAACGTCATCAGTCACGACGGCATACGCCCCAATCCAAGTAAGGTTAAGCTATTCTAGATATGCAACCCCCGAAAAACATCAAGGATATCTAGAAGCTCACTGGATGTATGGCCGCCCTCAGCCACTTCATCTCATGACTCGGCGAGAAGGGCCTGCCTTTCTTCAAATTGCTTTAGGCATCAGAGAAGTTTGTCTGGTCGGAGGAGGCAGATGCTGCCTTCACATAGCTAAAAGAGTTCGTTACCTCTCCTCTAGTCCTTACTGCTCCTCAGAAAGACGATGTCCTTTTCCTCTATGTTGCAGCCACTGATCGTGTGGTCTCCACAGTCATCGTGGTCGAGCATGAGGAACCCGGCCACGTTTACAAAGTCCAGCGCCCTATTTACTTCATCAGCGACGTACTCAATGAATCCAAATACAGGTACCCTCAAATTCAGAAACTGATCTACGCCATCTTGATTATATCCTAAAAGTTGAAACATTACTTCGACGGATATCGGGTGGTGGTCAAGACCAATTTTCTACTTGGGGACATACGTTTAGCGCAAACCGTGCACCAATCTTGCACCGACACTAACACTATCTCCAAACGGACCGAAACGAGATTCCACATGACCCACGTCACCTAGGAGTTCCATCGGGTGCATCCAAAACAATTTTTGAGCCTGTGCTACATTCAACGCAAGTCGTGCGCCTATCTTGCGTCAACATTAGCACTATCTCCAAATGGATTCAATCTTCCTTCCAGTTGAGCCTCCTCACCTTGGAGTACCATCAGGTGCGTCCAAAATTATTTCTGAGACTATGGTAAATTTGGCATAAACTGTGCCTATCTTGCATCAAAACTAACACTATCTCCAAATGGACCAAAACGAGATTCCACATGACCCACGTCAGCTAGGAGTTCCATCGGGCGCGTCCAAAACAATTTCTATGCTGTGTTACATGTGAACCGTGCACCTATCTTGCATCAAGATTAGCACTATCTCTGAACGGACTGAATCGAGCTTCCACTTGAGTCTCATCACCTAGGAGTACCATCGGGTGCGTCCAAAATGATTTCTAAGCCTATGGCTTGTTTGGCGCAAACCGTGCACTATCTTGCACTAATAATAACACTGTCTCCAAACGGACCAAAATGAGATTCTACATGACGCATGTCACCTGGAGTTCAATCCGGCGCCTCCAAAATGATTTCCAAGACTATGGTACTTTCGTCCCAATCCGTGCACCTATCTTGCGTCAAGATTAGCACTATCTCCAAACAGACTGAAATGAGCTTCCACTTGAGCCTCACAACCTAAGAGTGCCATCGGGTCCGTCCAAAATTATTTCTAAGCATGTGGTACGTTCGACGCAAACTATGCACCTATCTCCAAACGGACTGAATCGAGCTTCCACTTGAGCCTCGTCACCTAGGAGTACCATCAGTCACGTCAAAACAATTTCTATGGCTATGTTATGTTTGGCACAAATTGACAGAACAAGATTCCACATAACGCACGTCGCCTAGGAGTTGCATCTGGTGCATCCAAAATGATTTCTAAGCCAATGGTATGTTCGGCGAAAACTGTGCACCTAGATTGCCTCAAGATCTGGACTATCTCAAAATGGACTGAAATGAGCTTCCATCTGAGCCACGCAACCTAGGAGTGCCATCAGGTGCGTTCAAAATGATTTCTGAGCCTAGGGTACATTCGGCGCAAACCATGTACCTATATTGCGTCAAGTTGAGCATTATCTCGAAATGGAATGAAATGAGCTTCCACTTGAGCCTTGCAACGAAGGAGTGCCACCGGGTGCGTCCAAAATGATTTCTGAGCTTGTGGTACGTTTGGCCCAAACCGTGCACCAATCTTGCACCGACACTAACACTATCTCCAAACGGACCAAAAATGAGATTCCACATGACCCACGTCACCTAGTAGTTCCATCGAGTGCATCCAAAACAATTTCTGAGTCCATGCTACGTTCAGAGCAAGCCGTGCACCTATCTTGCGTCAAGATTAGCACTATCTCCAAATGAACCGAATCTTGCTTCCAATTGAGCCTCCTCATGTCGGAGTACCATCGGGTGCATTCAAAATGATTTCTGAGCCTATGGTACATTTGGTGCAAACTGTACACCTATCTTGCACCGACACTAACACTGTCATGAAAACAGACCGAAATGACATTCCACATGACCCACATCACCTAGGAGTTCAATTCGGTACGCCCAAAATAATTTCCAAGCCTATGGTACTTTCGGCCCAAACCGTGCACCTATCTGGGTCAAGGTTAGCACTATCTCCAAACAGACTGAAATGAGCTTCCACTTGAGCCTCGAACCTAGGAGTGCCCTCAGGTGCATCCAAAATGATTTATGTACCGACACAAACACTATCTACAAACAGACCAAAATGAGATTCCACATGATCCACGTCATCTAGGAGTTCCATCGGGTGCGTCCAAAATGACTTCTAAACCTGTGGTACTTTCGGCGTAAACCGTGCACCTATCTTGCGTCAAGATTAGCACAATCTCCAAACGTACTGAATCGAGATTCCACTTGAGCCTCGTCACCTAGGGTACCATCGGGTGCGTCCAAAATGATTTCTGAGGCTATGTTATGTTTGGCACAAACTATGCACCTATCTTGCGCCGACACTTATACTGTCTCAAAACGGATCAAACGAGATTCTACATGACCCACGTCAGCTAGGAGTTGCATCTGATGCATCCAAAATAATTTCCGAGCCAAAGGTATGTTCGACACAAACCGTGCATCTATCTTGGGTAAAGATCTGTAGTATCTTGAAATGGACTGAAATGAGCTTCCACTTGAGCCTCGCAACCTTGGAGTGCCATCAGGTGCGTCCAAAATAATTTCTGAGGTTGTGGTACGTTTGACGCAAACCGTGCTCCTATCTTGCACCGACACCAACACTATCTCCAAACAGACTAAAACGAGATTCCGCATGACACACGCCACCTAGGAGTTCAATCTAGTGCATTCAAAACCATTTCCAAGCCTATGGTTTTTATCACAAACCATTCTACTATCTTGCACCGACACTAACACTGTCTCTAAACAGACCAAAACAAGATTCTAGATGACCCACGTCACCTAGGAGTTCCATCCGCTGCGCCCAAAATGGTTTCTGAGGCCATGGTACGTTTGGCCAAACCGTGCACCTATCTTGCATCATGATTAGCACTACCTCCAAACGAATTGAAATGAGCTTCCACATGGGCCTCGCAAGCTAGGAGTGCCATTAGGTGCATCCAAAATGATTTGTGTGCCTATGTTACGTTTGTCACAAACTGTGCACCTATGTTGCACCGACACTAACACTATCTCCAAACGGACCGAATGGAGATTCCACAAGACTCACGTCACCTAGGAGATACATCGGGTGCATCCAAAACAATTTCTGAGCCAGTGGTACATTCGGGTGCATCCAAGATTAGCACTATCTCCAAACGGACTGAATCGAGCTTCCACTTGAGCCTCATCACCTTGGAGTGCCATCGGGTGCGTCCAAAACGATTTCTAAGGTTATGTCATGTGTTGGCACAAACTGTACACCTATCTTTCACTAACACTTACACTATCTCCAAACGGATTGTACGTTTGGCGCAAAGCATTGACCTATCTTGCACTAACACTAAGACTATCTCTAAACAGACCAAAACGAGATTCCACATGACCCTCATCACCTAGGAGTTCCATCCGGTGCGCCCAAAACAGTTTCCAAGGCCATGGTACATTTAGCCAAAACCGTGCACCTATCTTGCGTCAAGATTAGCACTATCTCCAAACGAACTGAAATGAGCTTCCATTTGAGCCTCGCAACCTAGGAGTGCCTCGGGTGTGTCCGAAACGATTTCTAAAATTATGGTATGTTTGGTACAAACCATTCACCTATCTTGCACCAACACTAACACTATCCCAAAATGGACCGAATGATGAGACTAGAGGTTGTTCCTAATCTTTTGGTGAGTGTGGATAAACTTGATTTGGGGTGGATTCGACGTTGGCTGTCCGACTACAACGACCACAAGGTTGTTGCGCCTTAGCAATAGGTACACCGGCTCCGATTGTGATGTTCTTGTCGTGCCAAGAACACCAAGAACCTGCAAGCAACCGAGAACAAGTAAGAACAAGATGAACAAGCAAATAACTCACGGATTTAAGCCAAAGGCTGAATCTGAATCACAAGTTGGGGTCTTGAAACAAGCAAATCGGGTGGTCTAGCCGACACACACGTTTACAAGGAAGAAGCATTAGCTATCTTGCATCTAAACAAAACCCAACCTCATTCTGATGGCTGCTGGCTCTATTTATAAGGAGAGCACAAGGGGGAGTGGGAAACCCTAATCTGGGCGTCCCTCAAAGGGTTGTAGTTAGTACAAGGCCTAGGCCCAAGCTATAGGTCTCTGCGTCCTTTGGCTTGCTGCACACAGCTTTGGTAGATTCTGATAGTGGGGTTGGACCCATGTGAAAGAGGACGACGCGCTCTTTCCAACAAGTCAAAAACCAGCTTCATTGGATCTCGTATCAAGGAGTTATGGTACTTTTGATGGAGTGTCCCCTGCTATCTCGAGATGAGCTGTGCGCCCCATTAATGACGATTCCCACTTGTTCGGCTGCTCCATCCTCATCATGGGGTCTAAACATGAGGCAATGGAGTCTTGACCAACATTCCTAAGAATAAGACAATCATCACCATGATTTAGTAGCATCCAATTCTGAGACGAGTTTGTATGAACAGCGAGGAACGACTTTACCTGATAATTAAGTTGTCGTGCTCGAGCTCTTGTCATCGGACCTTGTTGTGCAGCAGGTGTGGTTGTGTCAATGGAAGGGATGTCCTCATCATCCTCCCCTTCTTGCATTTGAGTCGTCCTCGACTCTAGTTCATCCTCTTCTCACAAATATGGCTTCACATCTGCAATGTTAAATGTGGGGCTAACCCCAAAAGCTGCAGGTAGCTCAAGTTTGTACGCATTATCATTAATCCTTTCTAACACTTTAAAAGGACCATCGGCTCTAGGCAGCAACTTAGACTTTCGCAAATCAGGCAACCTATCTTTTCTCAAATGGAGCCAAACTAGATCACCAGGTTCAAAAATGACATGTTTCTTCCCTTTGCTACCAGCTAGTTTATACTTTGCATTCATGCACTCTATTTTCTCTTTAGTGGTTTCATGCAATTTTAAGATCAGTTCAGCACGTTGTTTAGCATCAAAGTTCACTCGCTCCGAGGTCGGAAGAGGTAACAAATCAATAGGAGCACGTGGCACAAACCCATAAACTATCTCAAAAGGGCTTTTCTTAGTGGTAGAATGATGTGAACGATTATAAGCAAACTCAACATGAGGCAAGCACTCTTCCCACATTTTTATGTTCTTTTTCAATACAGCCCTAAGTAATGTAGATAAGGTTCTATTGACAACCTCAGTTTGTCCATCAGTTTGGGGATGACAAGTAGTGGAAAATAAAAGCTTAGTCCCTAGCTTAGCCCACAAAGTTCTCCAAAAATGACTAAGAAATTTTGCATCCCGATCAGAAACAATGGTGTTAGGCACACCATGCAATCGAACAATCTCACGAAAGAACAAATCAGCAACATGTGTAGCATCATCGCTCTTATGACATGGTATGAAATGTGCCATTTTAGAAAATCTGTCCACAACAACAAACACACTATCCCTCCCCTTCTTTGTTCTAGGCAGTCCTAAAACAAAGTCCATTGAAATATCTTCCCATGGTGCACTTGGAACAGGAAGAGGCATGTATAAACCATGAGGATTAAGGCGTGACTTAGCTTTCTGGCATGTTGTGCAGCGAGCAACGAACCTCTCCACGTCTCTCCTCATCTTGGGCCAAAAGAAATGACCAGCAAGGATGTCCTCTGTCTTTTTCACACCAAAATGTCCCATGAGTCCTCCTCCATGCGCTTCCTGCAATAATAACAAACGCACGGAGCTAGCTGGAATGCATAGCTTGTTGGCTCTAAAGACAAACCCGTCGGTGAGGACGAATCTGTTCCATGTTTTCCCCTCTTGGCAATTCAGCAATACATCTTTGAAATCATTGTCATGTGCATATTGTTCCTTAATAGTTTCCAAACCAAAGATTTTAAAGTCAAGTTGTGAAAGCATGGTGTAACGTCTAGACAAAGCATCAACAATTATATTTTCCTTCCCCTTTTTGTGTTTGATGACATAAGGAAAGGACTCGATGAATTCGACCCACTTGGCATGTCTACGGTTCAGTTTTGCTTGACTACGGATGTGTTTCAATGATTCATGATCAGAATGTATGACAAACTCTTTGGGCCACAAATAATGTTGCCATGTTTCCAAAGTCTGAACTAGAGCAAGCAATTCCTTATCATAAGTAGAATAGTTCAAACTAGGGCCACTCAACTTTTCACTGAAATACACCACAGGTTTCCCCTCTTGTAACAGCACATCACCCAACCCAATTCCACTAGCATCACATTCAAGCTCAAAGGTTTTGTTGAAATCAGGAAGCTGGAGTAAAGGTGCATGAGTTAACTTATCTTTGAGCATGTTGAAAGCATCCTGTTGGGCTGCAGCCCAAGTGAAGGTTGCACCCTTCTTGGTGAGTTCATGCAGCGGGGCTGCAATGGTGCTGAAGTCCTTCACAAATCGACGGTAGAAACCAGCAAGTCCTAGAAAACTCCGCACTTGTGTGACCGTGCAGGGAACAGGCCAGCTGTGTATGGCCTCAACCTTGGCCTGATCAACTTCGATTCCCTACGGTGTCACAACATATCCAAGAAAAGAGACTCGATCTGTGCAAAAGGTGCACTTCTCAAGATTGCCAAACAAGTGTGCATCCCGAAGAGCATTGAAAATGGCACGCAAATGATCAAGATGTTCCTCTAATGATCTACTATATATCAAGATGTCATCAAAGTATACCACTACAAATCTGCCAATAAAAGAGCGTAAAACCTCGTTCATTAATCTCATGAAAGTGCTGGGTGCATTAGTCAATCCAAAGGGCATGACAAGCCATTCATATAAACCAAACTTAGTTTTAAACGCTGTTTTCCATTCATCTCCTAGATTCATACGAATCTGGTGATAACCACTACGCAAATCAATTTTAGAGAACACAATTGAGCCACTCAATTCATCAAGCATATCATCTAACCTTGGAATAGGATGACAATATCTGATTGTGATGTTGTTTATCGCTCTACAATCAACACACATGCGCCATGATCCATCCTTCTTAGGAACTAAAAGCACGGGAACGGCACAAGGGCTAAGAGACTCACGCACATAACCTTTGTTGAGCAATTCTTGTACTTGTCTCTGAATCTCTTTTGTCTCGTCCGGGTTGGTCCTATACGGCGCACGATTAGGCAAGGAAGCCCCAGGGATGAGGTCAATCTGGTGTTCAATCCCTCGAATTCGTGGCAGCCCCAGTGGGACCTCCTTTGGAAAAACATCGGCATACTCCTGCAAAAGATTAGTGATAGCAGGAGGCAAAGAAATAGATGTATCTTCGAGTGAAAATAAAGTTTCTTTGCAAACCAAAGCATAACAAATAGTAGTACTAGCATCAATCTCATCCAAATCAGATTTGGTGGCAAAGTAACAAGAGCCTTTCAGCTTGATCTCATTTTTATTATGATGAACAGATTTGCTAGACTTCTTCTTATGTTTCTCAAGTTCCTTAGCGACAATCTGATTTTCACTAGCAACAGCCTGATTCTTAAGTTTGCTAGATCTAGCAAGTTCATCTCTTAGAATAGACTCAGGGGACATGGGGTGCAACACAATCTTCTTGTCATTATGCATGAAAGAGTATTGATTTGTTTTACCAGAGTGCAAGGAATCTTTATCAAACTGCCATGGTCTACCTAACAACATAGAGCATGCTTGCATAGGCACAACATCGCAGTCAATGGAATCATGATAAGAACCAATGGCAAACTCTAGCCTTACCAATCAGGTTACCTTCACCTTGCCGCTGCTGTTAAGCCACTGAATGTAGTAAGGCTACGGGTGTGGTTTTGTGCTCAATGAAAGCTTCTCCACCATTTTAGCACTTGCCAAGTTGTTGCAGCTTCCTCCATCTATGATCACACGGCAAGAGCGTTCCTTGATCACACACTTGGTTTGAAACAAAGTGTGGCGCTGATTTTGTTCAGCCCTCTCCATTTGGGCACTTAGCACCCGCTGCACCATGAGGCTCTCATAGTGCTCAGTAGCTTCAGCCCTAATGTGCTCTTCGTCATGTTGGAAATAATCTCCTTCTGCTACATTGTTAGCAGCAAGCAAAGCATATGTTTCTTCATCAAAATCACTAGCAGAGGAATACCCACCATCAGCTCGCACAATCATCACACGTGTGCTTGGGCAGTCCTTGCGTATGTGGCCATATCCTTTGCTGCGTAGGCACTGAATATCCCTTGTTCTCCCCGTGGATACCACCGAGGATGAACTCTTGGCAGATGTAGCCGTTGCTCCTCTAGTTGGTTCACTTGGGCATGGTACAGAATTTGTTGTAGAGGAGCGTGGCTTGATGGTCGAGGAAGATTGTGGGGGTGCACGCGTTGACGGTGCAGCAGCATTGGAGGGTGTCCACAGGCTAGCACGACCTGCAGGAATGCTAGCCCTCATGCTAGCTCATCGTCCCTGCACTTCTCGTTCAGCTTTACAAGCAAGGTGAAATAAACGATTGACAGAATTATATTCCTTATAAGCTAGAATGTCCTGAATCTCCCGGTTCAGCCCACCCATAAATCTAGCTATGGCACCATCCTCATTTTCCTCTAGCCCGCAAAGTCAGTAAACTCACTAGTTGCAGCCCTAACACGTTTGTCCTCAGGGAAATCATGGCAAGTAAATTTTTGATCAACAGCTAATTCCCAACTAAGGTTCATATCAGGATTATACCTCCCATCAAAAGCAGGCATGGTGAATTTAATCTTGCCAAATGAGTCATCGGCACGTACCTCTTCCCGTGGTCGGCAAGGACCTGTCTCATGGCGGCGGCGATGTTGTTCGATGCGTCGATGACCATTCAGCTCCTCATCAAGCTCAGTGTCCGCTGCATATTCTTCTTCATCATGACTAGCAGCACTGCCCATGGTGTTGTTGTTGTTGTGATTGCGTCGTTTGAAACCATCACAGCGATTCTATTCCATCCTCTCCAATCGCTCCAAGACACCTACAAGAGATGTATTAATAGAACCAAGAGTGCCTTCCAAGGAAGCCAACCTGGTGTTGGTCTCAATCTGAGCCGTCTCCAATTGACCAAGGCGCTCATTGGTGACACGAACATCCTCATCAAGGTGTTCAGCATGGAGCCTCACTTTGCGTTCAAAGTGTTGCAGCAAGGCTTTTGATCGAGGTGATTGTGGAGGGGTCCTTTCACCTTCTCCTACCATGGTTAGTATGTAGCAAGGGAATCACAAGAAAATATGTCCTACCAACTAACTGAATTAGGTGGCAACAATTTTCATTCTTCTCAGCATGTGCAACCGAGTTCTTACATGTCCTTACCTTGCTATGCAAATGGTGTTGGCGATGACAAGAACAACACAAGTAGTAGCAAGTAGAACCCTATGACGTTGTAGATAATTTGTGGAGCTATAGGTGGCTTAAAAAAATCAAGGTACAACTGGAACCACGTTAGTCAATGCAAGTTGAATAAGTGTTCAAAGATAGTATCGTGCTGGTCCTAGGCTAACCCGTGCTAGAGACGCGAGCCTAGACACAAATGTTGTCACCAGATAGTAGCAAACAATGGAAATGATGAGAGTAAATAGCATCAACTTAACCCTTTTTTTCTTTCTTTCTTTCTTTCTTTCTTTCTTTCTTTCCTCCTTTTCCTTTCTTTTTCTTTTCTATTTTCTTTTCTTTTCTTTTCGACAAGTAGCGCACAAACTGAACTTTTGCAATATGATTATAACAAAAATGCAGCAAGTAGCATAGACTTTCTTTTACTAGGGATAAGGATTGCAACAAGTAGTACAAATATGCAATTTGAACTCTCTTATTTTTAGAACTGAGTGTACTCAGATTTGCACCAAAAGGACAGGTGCATAAGGTAGTGTTTGTGTAGGCGCGGCTAAAGGTGATGGTGGTGAGGGTTTTAGCGAAAAGGTGGAGAGAGCAGCGGTGCTTTTGGTGGTGGTGGTGGTGGTGGTGGTATTGGTGGAGATTGCAGCGGCTGAAGTGGGGGGGGGGAAGGCAACAGTGGATTGTGTGGTGACTAAAACGTGACAAGAACTCGAAACTCTAAAGGATTAGAACCTAAGAACTAGCACTTGACACCACGATGTAAAGCACAAACTCAACAAGCAAAGAACTAAGCAGATCAGAAAGGCTCAACTTGTGTTTGGAATTTCAGTTCTATCCTATTTTTATATTTCTGGAACATAGGTAAAGTAATAAACAGTAAATCACTCACCAAAGAACCTTGCTTTGATTACCACATGATGATACTAGAGGTTGTTCCCGATCTTTTGGTGAGTGTGGATAAACTCGATTTGGGGTGGATTCGACGTTGGCTGTCCGACTACAATGACCACAAGGTTGCTGCACCTTAGCTGATACATCCGGCCCAGGTGAGGTTGGCCGAGGCCTAATAAATTAAGGTTGCTCGGACCCCAACAGTTCTTATGCGCACCCACTCGGAGAAAGGCCCAATGTCCCTAAAAGACTAGTCTGATAGGGGAAGGGTGGCTCTCTCTTTTAAGGTGGCTTCCTCCTCCCAAGCTAAGCAAGGTGGGATTATTCAGAGGCTCACACGATCGCCGCCCGACTACAACTAGGCCACTTGGCCTTTTTTTGTTGCGTCTTTGCCAGCGGGTAATAGTGGAGGATGTCCTCATCATTCCCACCCTCTTAAACAAGGGCCCAACTCTGATACCAAATGATACATCCGGCCCAGGTGAGGTTGGCCAAGGCCTAATAAATTAAGGTTGCCCGGACCCCAACAGTTCTTATGCGCACCCACTCGGGGAAAGGCCCAATGTCCCTAAAAGACTAGTCTGATAGGGGAAGGGTGGCTCTCTCTTTTAAGGTGGCTTCCTCCTCCCAAGCTAAGCAAGGTGGGATTATTCAGAGGCTCACACGATCACCGCCCGACTACAACTAGGCCACTTGGCCTTTTTTTTGTTGCGTCTTTGCCAGCGGGTAATAGTTGAGGATGTCCTCATCATTAGCAACAGGTACACCGGCTCTGATTGTGATGTTCTTGCCGTGCCAAGAACACCAAGAACCTGCAAGCAACCGAGAACAAGCAAGAACAAGATGAACAAGCAAATAACTCATGGATTTAAGCCAAAGGCTGAATCTGAATCACAAGTTGGGGTCTTAAAACAAGCAAATCAGGTGGTCTAGCCGACACACACGTTTACAAGGAAGAAGCAGCAGCTATCTTGCATCTAAACAAAACTCACCCTCATTCTGATGGCTGCTGGCTCTATTTATAAGGAGGAGAGCACAAGGGGGAGTGGGAAACCCTAATCTGGGCGTCCCTCAAAGGGTTGTAGTTAGTACAAGGCCCAGGCCCAAGCTGTAGGTCTCTGCATCCTTTGGCTTGCTGCATACAGCTTTGGTAGATTCTAATAGTGGGGTTGGACCCATGTGAAAGAGGACGACGCGCTCTTTCCAACAAGTCAAAAACTAGCTTCATTGGATCTCGTATCAAGGAGTTATGGTACTTTTGATGGAGTGTCCCCTGCTGTCTCGAGATGAGCTGTGCGCCCCATTAATGATGATTCCCACTTGTTCGGCTGCTCCATCCTCATCATGGGGTCTAAACATGAGGCAATGGAGTCTTGACCAACATTCCTAGGAATAAGACAATCATCACCATGATTTAGTAGCATCCAATTCTGAGACGAGTTTGTATGAATAGCGAGGAACGACTTTACCTAATAATTAAGTTGTCATGCTCGAGCTCTTGTCATCGGACCTTGTTGTGCAGCAGGTGTGGTTGTGTCAATGGAAGGGATGTCCTCATCACCGAAACTAGATTCTAGATGACCCACGTCACATAGGTGTTCCATCCACCGCGTCCAAAATGGTTTTCAAGGCCATGGTACGTTTGGCCCAAACCGTGCACCTATCTAGCATGAAGATTAGCACTATCTCCAAACGGATTGAAATGTGCTTCCACATAAGCCTACCTAGGAGCGCCATCGGGTGCGTCCAAAACGATTTCTGAGCTTATGGTATGTTTGGCGCAAACCGTGCACCTATCTTGCACCGACACTAACACTATCTCCAAATGGACCAAAACGAGATTCCACATGACCCACGTCACCTAGGAGTTCAATCCGGTACGTCCAAAATGATTTCCAAGCCTATGGTACTTTTGGCCAAAACCGTGCACCTATCTTGGGTCAAGATTAGCACTATCTCCAAACGACTGAAATGAGCTTCCACTTGAGCCTCGAACCTACGAGTGCCATCAGGTGCGTCCAAAATGATTTATGTACCTATGGTACATTTGGCGCAAACCGTGCACCTATCTTGCACCGACACTAACACTGTCTCCAAACAGACCAAAACAAGATTCCACATGACCCACGTCACCTAGGAGTTCCCAAAACAATTTCTGAGCCAATGGTACGTTCAGCACAAACCGTGCACCTATCTTGCGTCAAGTTTAGCACTATGTCCCAACAGACTAAAATGAGCTTCCACTTGGGCCTTGGAACCTAGGAGTGCCATCAGGAGTGTCCAAAACAATTTCTAAGCTTGTGGTACGTTTGGCGTGAACCGTGCACCTATCTTGCTCCGACACCAACATTGTCTCCAAATGGACCCAAACGAGATTCCACATGACCCACATCACCTAGGTGTTCAATCCGGTGCGTCCAAAATGATTTCTATGCCTATGGTACTTTCGGCCCAAACCGTGCACCTATCTTGGGTCAAGATTAGCACTATCTCAAACTTGACTAAAATGAGCTTTTACTTGAGGCTCACAACCTAGGAGTGCCATCAGGTGCGTACAAAATGATTTATGAGCTTATGGTATGTTTGGCACAAAGCATTCAGCTATCTTGCACTAACACCAACATTGTCTCCAAATAGACCGAAGTGAGATTCCACATGACCCACATCCCTAGGAATTCCATCTTATGCGTCCAAAACTGTTTCTTAGGCCATGGTATGTTTGGCCCCAACTGTGCACCTATCTTGCGTCAAGATTAGCGCTATCTCCAAACGGACTGAAATGAGCTTCCTCTTAAGCATGGCAACCTACGAGTGCCATCGGGTGCATCCAAAACAATTTTTCTGCTTATGGTATGTTGGCGCAAACCATTCACCTATCTTACACCAACACTAACATTGTCCCAAAACAGACCGAAACGAGATTCCAGATGACCCACGTCACCTAAGAGTTTCATCCGCTACGTCCAAAATGGTTTCTAAGGCCATGGTACGTTTGGCCCAAACCTTGCACCTATCTTGCGCCAAGATTAGCACTATCTCCAAACAGACTAAATTGAGCTTCCTCTTGAGCCTCGAACCTACGAGTGCCATCAGGTGCGTCCAAAACGATTTCTATGGCTATGTTATGTTTGGCCCAAATCGTGCACCTATCTTGCATAAAGATTAGCACCATCTCCAAACAGACTGAATTGAGCTTCCACTTGACCCTTGTGACCTAGGAGTACCATCGGGTGCGTCCAAAACGATTTCTAAGGCAATGTTATGTTTGGCACAAATTGTGCACCTATCTTGCATCGACACTTACACTGTCTCGAAACGGACTAAACGAGATTCCACATGACCCACGTCACCTAGGAGTTCCATCGGGTGCATCCAAAATAATTTCTGAGCCTATGGTACGTTCAGCGCAAACCGTGCACCTATCTTGTGTCAAGATTAGCACTATCTCCAAACGGATTGAAATGAGCTTCCACTTGAGCCTCGAACCTAGGAGTGCCATTAGGTGCGTCCAAAATGGTTTTTATGCCTATGGTACATTTGGCGCAAACCGTGCACCAGTATTGCACCGACACTATCTCCAAATGGACTGAAATGAGCTTCCATTTGAGCATTGCAACGAAGGAGTGTCATCGGGTGCGTCCAAAATGATTTCTGAGCTTGTGGTACGTTTGGCCCAAACCGTGCACCAATCTTGCACTGACACTAACACTGTCTGTAAACAGACCAAAACGAGATTCCACATGACCCACGTCACCTAGTAGTTCCATCGAGTGCATCCAAAACAATTTCTAAGCCCATGCTACGTTCAGCGCAAGCCGTGCACCTATATTGCGTCAAGATTAGCTCTATCTCCAAATGGACCGAATCTTGCTTCCAATTGAGCCTCCTCACATCGGAGTACCATCGGGTGCGTTCAAAATGATTTCTAAGCCTATGGTACGTTTGATGCAAACTGTACACCTATCTTGCACCGACACTAACACAGTCTCCAAACAGACCGAAAGGACATTCCACATGACCCACATCACCTAGGAGTTCAATCCCGTACGTCCAAAATGATTTCCAAGCCTATGGTACTTTCGGCCCAAACCGTGCACCTATCTTGGGTCAAGGTTAGCACTATCTCCAAACGGACTGAAATGAGCTTCCACTTGAGCCTCGAACCTAGGAGTGCCCTCACGTGCATCCAAAATGATTTCTGTGCTATGGTACGTTTGGCGCAAATTGTGCACCTATCTTGTACCGACACTAATATTGTCTTCAAACAGACCAAAACGAGATTCCACATGATCCACGTCATCTAGGAGTTCCATCGGGTGCGTCCAAAATGATTTCTAAACCTATGGTACTTTCGGTGCAAACTGTGCACCTATCTTGCGTCAAGATTAGCACTATCCCCAAACGGACTGAATCGAGCTTCCACTTGAGCCTCGTCACCTAGGAGTACCATCAGTCACGTCAAAACGATTTCTATGGCTATGTTATGTTTGGCACAAACTGACAGAACGAGATTCCACAAGATGCACGTCGCCTATGAGTTGCATCTGGTGCATCCAAAATGATTTCTGAGCCAATGGTATGTTCGGCGCAAACTATGCACCTAGATTGCCTCAAGATCTGGACTATCTCAAAACGGATAGAAATGAGCTTCCATCTGAGCCACGCAACCTAGGAGTGCCATCAAGTGCGTTCAAAATGATTTCCGAGCCTATGGTACATTCGGCACAAACCATGTACCTATATTGCGTCAAGTTGAGCGCTATCTCGAAATAACTGAAATGAGCTACCACTTGAGCCTTGCAACGAAGGAGTGCCATCGGGTGCATCCAAAATAATTTCCGAGCTTGTGGTACGTTTGGCCCAAACCGTGCACCAATCTTGCACCGACACTAACATTGTCTCCAAACGGACCAAAACGAGATTCCACCTGACCCACGTCACCTAGTAGTTCCATCAAGTGCATCCAAAACAATTTTTGAGCCCATGCTACGTTCAGCGCAAGCCGTGCACCTATCTGGCGTCAAGATTAGCACTATCTCCAAATAGACCGAATCTTGCTTCCAATTGAGCCTCCTCACCTCAGAGTACCATCGGCTGCATTCAGAATGATTTCTGAGCCTATGGTATGTTTGCTGCAAACTGTACACCTATCTTGCACCGACACTAACACTGTCTCCAAATGGACCGAAATGAGATTCCACATAACCCACATCACCTAGGAGTTCAATTCGGTACGTCCAAAATGATTTCCAAGCCTATGGTACTTTCGGCCCAAACCGTGCACCTATTTTGGGTCAAGGTTAGCACTATCTCCAAATAGATAGAAATGAGCTACCACTTGAGCCTCGAACCTAGGAGTGCCCTTAGGTGCATCCAAAATAATTTCTATGCTTATGGTACGTTTGGCACAAACTGTGCACCTATCTTGTACCGACACTAACACTATCTCCAAACGGACTGAATCGAGATTCCACTTGAGCCTCGTCACCTAGGGTACCATCGGGTGCGTCCAAAACAATTTCTGAGGCTATGTTATGTTTGGCACAAACTATGCACCTATCTTGCACCGACACTTACACTGTCTCAAAATGGATTGAACGAGATTCCACATGACCCACGTCAGCTAGGAGTTACATCTGGTGCATCCAAAATAATTTCCGAGCCAAAGGTACATTCGACACAAACCGTGCATCTAGCCTCGCAACCTTGGAGTGCCATCAGGTGCATCCAAAATGATTTCTGAGCTTGTGGTGCATTTGACACAAACCGTGCTCCTATCTTGCACCGACACTAACACTATCTCCAAACAGACTGAAACGAGATTCCGCATGACACACGGCACCTAGGAGTTCAATCCGGTGCGTCCAAAACGATTTTCAAGCCTATGGTTTTTTTTATCACAAACCATTCTCCTATCTTACACTGACACTAACACTGTCTCTAAACAGACCAAAACGAGATTCCAGATGACCCATGTCACCCAGGAGTTCCATCCGCTGCGCCCAAAATGGTTTCTTAGGTCGTGGTACATTTGGCCCAAACCTTGCACCTATCTTGTGTCAAGATTAGCACTATCTCCAAACGGACTGAATTGAGCCTCCTCTTGAGCCTCGAACCTAGGAGTGCTATCAGTTGCGTCCAAAACGATTTCTGAGGCTATGTTATGTTTGACCCAAACCGTGCACCTATCTTGCATCAAGATTAGCAACATGTCCAAACGGACTGAATTGAGCTTCCACTTGACCCTCGTGACCTAGGAGTACCATCGGGTGCGTCCAAAATGATTTCTAAGGCAATGTTATTTTTGGCACAAATTCTGCAACTATCTTGCACCGACACTTACACTATCTCGAAACGGACTGAATGAACCCACGTCACCTAGGAGTTCCATCGGGTGTATCCAAAACAATTTCTGAGCCTATGGTACGTTTAGCGTAAACCGTGCACCTATCTTGTGTTAAGATTAGCACTATCTCCAAACGGATTGAAATGAGCTTCCACTTGAGCCTTTAGGTGCGTCCAAAATGGTTTTTGTGCCTATGGTACATTTGGCACAAACCGTGCACCAGTCTTGCTACAACACTAACACTATCTCCAAATGTACCGAAACGAGTTTCCACATGACCCACGTCACCTTGGAGTTCAATCTGATACGTCCAAATTGATTTCCAAGCTTATGGTACTTTTGGCCAAAACCGTGCACCTATCTTGGGTCAAGATTAGCACTATCTCCAAACGGACTGAATGAGCTTCCACTTGAGCCACGAACCTACGAGTGCCGTCAGGTGCGTCCAAAACAATTTAAGTGCCTATGATACGTTTGGCGCAAACCGTGCAACTATCTTGCACCGACACTAACACTGTCTCTAAACGGACCGAAACAAGATTCCACATGACCCACATCACCTAGGAGTTCCCAAAAACAATTTCTGAGCCTGTGGTGTGTTCAGCGCAATCTGTGCACCTATCTAGCGTCAAGATTAGCACTATGTCCAAATGGACTGAAATAAGCTTCCACTTAAGCCTTGGAACCTAGGAGTGCCATCGGGAGTGTCCAAAACATTTTCTAAGGTTATGGTACATTTTGCGCAAACCGTGCACCTTTCTTGCTCCGACACTTAAACTGTCTCCAAACGGACCGAAACGAGATTCCACATGACCCACATCACCTAGGTGTTCAATCCAGTGCGTCCAAAATGATTTCTAAGCCTATGGTACTGTCAGCCCAAACCGTGAACCTATCTTGGGTCAAGATTAGCACTATCTCTAAATAGAATAAAATGATCTTTCACTTGAGGCTCACAACCTAGGAGTGCCATCAGGGGCGTCCAAAATGATTTGTGAGCTTATGGTACATTTGGCGCAAAGCATTCACCTATCTTGCGCTGACACTAACACTGTCTCCAAACGGACCGAAATGAGATTCCACATGACCCACGTCCCTAGGAGTTCCATCTGGTGCATCCAAAATGGTTTCCGAGGCCATAGTATGTTTGGCCCCAACTGTGCACCTATCTTGCGTTAAGATTAGCACTATCTCCAAACGGATAGAAATAAGCTTCCACTTGAGCCTAGCAACCTAGGAGTGCCATCGGGTGCGTCCAAAACGATTTTTGTGCTTATGGTATGTTGGCGCAAACCATTCACCTATCTTGCACCAACACTAGCGTTGTCCCTAAACAGACCAAAATAAGATTCCAGATGACCCACGTCACCTAAGAGTTCCATCCGCTGCGTCCAAAATAGTTTCTGAGGCTATGGTATGTTTGGCCCAAACCTTGCACCTATCTTGCATCAAGATTAGCACTATCTCCAAACGGACTGAATTAAGCTTCCTCTTGAGCCTTGAACCTAGGAGTGCCATCAGGTGCGTCCAAAATGATTTCTAAGGCTATGTTATGTTTGGCCAAACCGTGCACCTATCTTGCACCGACACAAACACTATCTCCAAATGGACCGAAACGAGATTCCACATGATCCACGTCATCTAGGAGTTCCAATAGGTGCATCCAAAATGATTTCTGAACCTGTGGTACGTTCGGCGCAAGCCGCACATCTATCTCCAAACAGACTGAATCGAGCTTCCACTTGAGCCTCGTCACCTAGGAGTACCATCGAGTGCGTCCAAATTGATTTCTGAGGCTATGTTATGTTTGGCACAAATTGTGCGCCTATCATGCACCGACACTTACAATGTCTCGAAACGGACCGAATCAGATTCCACATGACCCACATCACCTAGGAGTTGGATCCGGTGCATCCAAAATGATTTCTAACCCAATGCTATGTTTGGCGCAAACTATGCACCTATCTTGCGTCAAGATCTATACTATCTCAAAATAGACTGAAATGAGCTTCCACTTGAGCCTCGCAACCTAGGAGTGCCATCAGGTGCATCCAAAATGATTTCTGAGATTGTGGTACGTTTGACGCAAACCGTGCTCCTATCTTACACCGACACCAGCACTCTCTCCAAACAGACCAAAACGAGATTCCAAATGACCCACGTCACCTAGGAGTTCAATCCGGTGCGTCCAAAATGATTTATGTGCCTGTGGTACATTTGGCGCAAACCGTGCACCTGACTTGCATCGACAGTAAAATTGTCTCCAAAAACACCGAAACAAGATTCCAGATGATCCACATCATCTAGGAGTCCCATCGGGTGCATCCAAAATGATTTATGAGCCTATGGTACGTTTGGTGCAAATCGTGCACCTATCTTGCGTCAAGGTGAGCACTATCATGAAATCGACTGAAATGAGCTTCCATTTGAGCCGTGCAACCTAGGAGTGCCATCGGGTGCGTCCAAAACGATTTCGGAGGTTGTGGTACGGTTGGCGCAAGTCGTGCACCTATCTTGCACCGACACCAACATTGTCTCCAAATGGACCAAAACGAGATTCCACACGGCCCACGTCACCTAGGAGTTCAATCCAATGCATCCAAAATGATTTCCAAGCCTATGGTACTTTTGGCCCAAACCCCTGTCTTGGGTCAAGATTAGCACTATCTCCAAATGGAGTAAAAAGAGCTTTCAAATGAGCTTGGAACCAGGAGTGCCATCAGGTGCGTCCAAAAACCATGCACCTATTTTGCACCGAAATTAACACTGTCTCCAAATGGACCGAAACGAGATTCCACATGATCCACGTCATCTAGGAGTTCCATCGGGTGCATCCAAATGATTTATGAGCCTGTGGTAGGTTCGGCGCAAACCGTGCACCTATCCTCTATCAAGATTAGCACTATCTCCAAATGGACTGAATCAAATTTTCAATTGAGCCTCGTCACCTCGGAGTACCATCGAGTGCGTCCAAAAGGATTTCTGAGGCTATGTTATGTTTGGCGCGAACTATGCACATATCTTGCACAGACACTAACATTGTCTCCAAATGGAGTGAACAAGATTCCACATGACCTATGTGACCTAGGAGCTCATCCGGTGCGTCCCTAATGATTTCTGAGCCTATGGTACGTTCGGCCCAAACCATGCACCTATCTTGCATCAAGATGAGCACTATCTCGAAATGGACTAAAATGAGCTTCGACTTGAGCCATGCAACCTAGGAGTGCCATCAGGTGTGACCAAAACGATTCCAGATCCTGTGGTACGTTTGGCGCATACCGTGCACCTACCTTGCACTGACACCAACACTATCTCTAAACAGACCGAAACGAGATTCCATACGACCCACGTCACCTAGGAGTTCAATCTAGTAAGCCTATGGTACTTTCTGCCCAAACCATGCACCTATCTTGGGTCAAGATTAGCACTATCTCCAAACAGACTAAAATGAGCTTCCACTTGAGCCTCGAACCTAGGAGTTCCATCAAGTGCGTCAAAAACAATTTCTGCGACTATGGTACGTTTGGCGCAAACCGTGCACCTATCTTGCACCGACACTAGCACTGTCTCCAAATGGATCGAAACAAGATTCCACATGATCCACGTCCTCTAGGAGTTCCATCGGGTGCGTCTTAAATGATGTCTGAGCCTATGGTACGTTCGGCGCAAACCGTGCACCTATCTTGCATCAAGATTAGCACGATCTCTAAATGGACTGAATCGAGCTTCCACTTCAGCCTCGTCACCTACGAGTACCATCGGGTGCTTCCAAAATGATTTCTGAGGCTATGTTATGTTTGGCACAAACTGTGCACCTAGCTTGCACCGACACTTACACTATCTCGAAATGGACCGAAACGAGATTCCAATGACCCACGTCACCTAGCAGTTCCATCTAGTGCATCAAAAATGATTTCTGATCCAATGGTACGTTCGGCACAAACTGAGCACCTATCTTGCATCAAGGTGAGCACAAACGGACTGAAATGAGCTTGCACTTGAGCCTCGTAACCTAGGAGTGCCGTCGCGTGCATCCAAAATGACTTCAGAGCTTATGGTACGCTTGGCGCAACGCTGTCTCTAAATGGACGGAAACGACATTCTAGCTGACCCACGCCAACTAGGAGCTGCATCTGGGGCGTCCAAAATGATTTTTGGGGCTATGGCATGTTCGGCACAAACCATGCACCTATCTTGTGTCAAGGTGAGCACTATATCAAAATGGACTAAAATGAGCTTCCACTTGAGCCTCGCAACATAGGAGTGCCATCGGGTGCATCCAAAATGATTTCTGAGCTTGTGGTACGTATGGCGCAAACCGTGCACCTACCTTGCACTAACGCCAACAGTGTCTCTAAACGGACCGAAACGAGATTCCATACGACCCACGTCACCAAGGAGTTCAATCCGGTAAGCCTATGGTACTTTTCGCCCAAACCATGCACCTATCTTGGGTAAAGATTAACACTATCTCCAAACGGACTAAAATGAGCTTCCACTTGAGCCTCGAACGTAGGAGTGCCATCAAGTGCGTCCAAAACGATTTCTACGACTATGGTACGTTTGACGCAAACCATGCACCTATCTTGCACCGACACTAACACTGTCTCCAAATGGAGCGAAACCAGATTCCACACGATCCACATCATCTAGGAGTTCCATCGGGTGTGTCCAAAATGATTTCTGAGCCTGTGGTACATTTGGACCAAACCTTGCACCCATCTTGCGTCAAGATTAGCACTATCTCCAAACGGACTAAAATGAGCTTCCACTTGGACCTCGTAACCTAGGAGTGCCATCGGGTGCGTCCAAACCGATTTATGTGCCTATGTTACGTTTTGCGCAAACTGTGCACCTATCTTGCACTGACAGTAACACTGTATCCAAATGGACCAAAACAAGATTCCACATGACCCACGTCACCTAGGAGCTACATCCAGTGCGTTCCTAATGATTTCTAAGCCTATGGTATGTTCGGTGCAAACCATGCACCTATCTTGCATCAAGATGAGAACTATCTCGAAATGGACTAAAATGAGCTTCCACCTAAGCCTTGCAACCTAGGAGTGCCATCGGGTGCGACCAAAATGATTCTTGATCTTGTGGTACGTTTGGCGCATACCGTCCCCTACCTTGTACTGACACCAACACTGTCTCTAAATGGACCGAAACGAGATTCCATATGACCCACGTCACCTAGGAGTTCAATCCGGTAAGCCTATGGTACTTTCCACCCAAACCATGCACCTATCTTGAGTCAAGATTAGCACTATCTCCAAACGGACTAAAATGAGCTTCCACTTGAGCCTCGAACCTAGGAGTGCCATCAAGTGCGTCCAAAATGATTTTTGTGCCTATGGTACTTTTGACGCAGACTGTGGAACTATCTTGCACTGACACTAACACTGTATCCAAATGGAGCAGAACAAGATTCCACACGATCCACGTCATCTAGGGGTTCCATCGAGTGCGTCCAAAATAATTTCTGAGCATGTGGTATGTTCGGCACAAACCGTGCACCTATGTTTCTTCATGATTGGCACTATCTCGAAACGGACTGGATCGAGCTTCTACTTGAGCCTCATCATGTAGGAGTACCATTAGGTGTGTCCAAAATGATTTCTGATGCTATGTTATGTTTGGCACAAACTGTGCACCTATCTCGAAATGGATCGAACGAGATTCCAATGACCCACGTCACCTAGGAGTTGCATCCGGTGCGTCCAAAATTTTTTTTGAGCCATTGGTACGTTCAGCGCAAACCATGCACCTATCTTGCATCAAGATCGGCACTATCTCGAAACGGACTAAAATAAGCTTTCACTTGAGCCTCACAACCTAGGAGTGCTGTTTGGTGTGTCTAAAATGATTTTTGAGCGTATGGTACGTTTGGCACAAAGCATTCACCTATCTTGCACTGACACTAACACTGTCTCCAAATGGACCAAAAAGAGATTCCACAAGACCCACGTCCCTAGTAGTTCCATCCGGTGCGTCCAAAACGGTTTTCTGACGTCATGGTATGTTTAGCCCAAATCGTGCACCTATCGTGCGTCAAGATTAGCACTATCCCTAAACGGACTGAAATGAGCTTACACTTGAGCCTCGCAACCTAGGAGTGCCATTGTGTGCGTCCAAAACAATTTCTGTGCTAATGGTACGTTTGGTGCAAACCATTCACTTTTCTTGCATCGACACTAACACAGTCTCTAAATGGACCAAAACGAGATTCCAAACGACCCACGTCACCTAGGAGTTCGATACACTGCGTCCAAAATGGTTTTCGAGGCCATGGTATATTTGGCCCAAACCAAGCTCCAATCTTGTGTCAAGATTAGCACTTTCTACAAACGGACTAAAAAGAGCTTCCTCTTGAGCCTCGAACCTAGGAGTGCCATCAGGTGCGTCAAAAACAATTTCTGTGCCTATGATATGTTTAGCGCAAACAGTGCACCTATCTTGCACCAACACAAACACTGTCTCCAAATGGATGGAAATGAGATTCCACATGATCCACGTCATCTAGGAGTTCTATCAGGCGCGTCCAAAATGATTTCTGAACCTATGGTACATTCAGCGCAAACCGCGCCCCTATCTTGCATCAAGATTAGCGCTATCTCTAAACAGACTAAATCAAGCTTCCACTTGAGCCTCATCACCTAGGAGTACCATCGAGTGCGTCCAAAATGATTTCTGAGGCTATGTTATGTTTGGCACAAACTGTGCACCTATCATGCACCGACACTTACAATGTCTCGAAACGGACCGAATGAAATTCCACATGACCCACATCACCTAGGAGTTGGATCCGGTGCATCCAAAACAATTTCTAACCCAATGGTACATTCGGCGCAAACCGTGCACCTATCTTGTGTCAAGATCTGCACTATCTCGAAATAGACTGAAATCAGCTTCCACTTGAGCCTCGAACCTAGAAGTGCCATCAGGTGCGTCCAAAATGATTTCTGAGCTTGTGGTATGTGTGACGCAAACCGTGCTCTTATCTTGCACCGACACCAACACTTTCTCCAAACAGACCGAAACGAGATTCCAAATGACCAACGTCACCTAGGAGGTCCATCCGGTGTGTCCAAAACGATTTCTGAGCCTATGGTACTTTTATCACAAACCATTCACCTATCTTGCACTGACACTAACATTATCTCTAAATGGACTGAAACAAGATTCTAGATGACTAACGTCACCTAGGAGTACGTCCAAAATAGTTCTCGTGGCCACGGTACGTTTGGCCCAAACCGTGCACCTATCTTGCAACATGATTAGCAATATCTCCAAACGAACTGAAATGAGCTTTTACTTGGGCCTCGTAACCTAGGAGTGCCATTGGGTGCATCCAAAACGATATATGTGCCTATGTTATGTTTGGTGCAAACCATGCACCTATGTTGCGCCGACACTAACACTATCTCCAAATGGACCAAAATGAGATTCCATATGACCCACGTCACCTAGGAGATCCATCAAGTGCATCCAAAACAATTTTTGAGCTAGTGGTACATTCGGGTGCATCCAAGATCAGCACTATCTCCAAACGGACTGAATCGAGCTTCCACTTGAGCCTCGTCATCTTGGAGTGCCATCGGGTGTGTCCAAAATGATTTCTAAGGTTATGTCATGTTTGGCACAAACTGTACACCTATCTTTCACTGACACTTACACTGTCTCCAAACAGACCGTACGTTTGGCGCAAAGCATTGACCTATCTTGCACTAACACTAATACTATCTCCAAACAGACCGAAACGAGATTCCACATGACCCTCGTCACCTAGGAGTTCCATCCGGGGTGCCCAAAATAGTTTCCAAGGCCATGGTACATTTGGCCCAAACCGTGCACCTATCTTGCGTCAAGATTAGCACTATCTCCAAACCATACTAAATGGAGCTTCCACTGGTGCCTTGTCACCTAGGAGTACCATCGGGTGCGTCCAGAACGATTTCTGAGGGTATATTATGTTTGGCGCAAACTATGCACGTATGTTGCAATGACACTTACACTGTCTCCAAATGGACCAAAATGAGATTCCACATGACCCACGTCACCTAGGAGTTCCATCGGGTGCATCCAAAACAATTTTTGAGCCTGTGCTACGTTCAATGCAAGCCGTGCACCTATCTTGTGTCAACATTAGCACTATCTCCAAATGGATTCAGTCTTCCTTCCAGTTCAGCCTCCTCACCTCAGAGTACCATCGGGTGTGTCTAAAATTATTTCTGAGCCTATGGTACGTTTGGCGTAAACTGTGCGCCTATCTTGCATCAAAACTAACACTATCTCCAAACAGACCGAAACGAGATTCCACATGACCCACATCAGCTAGGAGTTCCATCGGGTGTGTCCAAAACAATTTCTGAGCTGTGTTACATGTGAACCGTGCACCTATCTTGCATCAAGATTAGCACTATCTCCGAACGGACTGAATCGAGCTTCCACTTGATCCTAATCACCTAGGAGTACCATCAGGTGCGTCCAAAACAATTTCTAAGCCTATTACTTGTTTGGCGCAAACCGTGCACTATCTTGCACTAACAATAACACTGTCTACATGACACACGTCACCTGGAGTTCAATCCGGCGCGTCCAAAATGATTTCTAGGATATGGTCCTTTCGTCCCAAACCGTGCACCTATCTTGCGTCAAGATTAGCACTATCTCCAACACATACTGAAATGAGCTTCCACTTGAGCCTCGCAACCTAAGAGTGTCATCGGGTGCGTCCAAAATGATTTCTGAGCATGTGGTACGTTCGGCGCAAACTGTGCACCTATCTTGCGTCAAGATTAGCACTATCCCCAAACGGACTGAATCGAGCTTCCACTTGAGCCTCGTCACCTAGGAGTACCATCAGTCATGTCAAAACGATTTCTATGGCTATGTTATGTTTGGCACAAACTGACAGAATGAGATTCCACAAGATGCACGTCGCCTATGAGTTGCATCTGGTGCATCCAAAATGATTTCTGAGCCAATGGTATGTTCGGCGCAAACTATGCACCTAGATTGCCTCAAGATCTAGACTATCTCAAAACGGACAGAAATGAGCTTCCACCTGAGCCACACAACCTAGGAGTGCCATCAAGTGCGTTCAAAATGATTTTCGAGCCTAGGGTATATTCGTCACAAACCATGTACCTATATTGCGTCAAGTTGAGCGCTATCACGAAATAGACTGAAATGAGCTACCACTTGAGCCTTGCAACGAAGGAGTGCCATCGGGTGCATCCAAAATAATTTCCGAGCTTGTGGTACGTTTGGCCCAAACCGTGCACCAATCTTGCACCGACACTAACATGTCTCCAAACGGACCGAAACGAGATTCCACCTGACCCACGTCACCTAGTAGTTCCATCGAGTGCATCCAAAACAATTTTTGAGCCCATGCTACGTTCAGCGCAAGCCGTGCACCTATCTGGCGTCAAGATTAGCACTATCTCCAAATGGACCGAATCTCGGAGTACCTATATTGCGTCAAGATTGGCGTCAAGATTAGCCTCCTCACCTCGGAGTACCATCGGGTGCGTTCAGAATAATTTCTGAGCCTATGGTACGTTTGCTGCAAACTGTACACCTATCTTGCACCGACACTAACACTGTCTCCAAATGGACCGAAATGAGATTCCACATGACCCACATCACCTAGGAGTTCAATCCGGTACGTCCAAAATGATTTCCAAGCCTATGGTACTTTTGGCCCAAACCGTGCACCTATCTTGGGTCAAGGTTAGCACTATCTCCAAACGGATAGAAATGAGCTACCACTTGAGCCTCGAACCTAGGAGTGCCCTTAGGTGCATCCAAAACAATTTCTATGCTTATGGTACATTTGGCACAAACTATGCACCTATCTTGTACCGACACTAACACTATCTACAAACGGACCAAAACGAGATTCCACATGATCCACATCATCTAGGAGTTCCATCGGGTGCATCCAAAATAACTTCTAAACCTGTGGTACTTTTGGTACAAACCGTGCACCTATCTTGCGTCAAGATTAGCACAATCTCCAAACGGACTGAATCGAGATTCCACTTGAGCCTTATCACCTAGGGTACCATCGGGTGCGTCCAAAACGATTTCTGAGACTATGTTATGTTTGGTACAAACTGTGCACCAATCTTGCACCGACACTTACACTGTCTCAAAACGGATCCAATGAGATTCCACATGACCCACGTCAACTAGGAGTTGCATCTGGTGCATCCAAAATAATTTCCAAGCCAAAGGTACGTTCGACACAAACCGTGCATCTATCTTGGGTCAAGATTTGCAGTATCTTGAAATGGACAGAAACGAGCTTCCACTTGGGCCTCGCAACCTAGGAGTGCCATCAGGTGGGTTCAAAATCATTTTTTGGGCTTGTGGTACGTTTGACGCAAACCATGCTCCTATCTTGCACCGACACCAACACTATCTCCAAACAGGCTGAAACGAGATTCTACATGACCCATGCCACCTAGGAGTTCAATCCGATGCGTCCAAAATGATTTCTAAGCCTATGGTTTTTGTCACAAACCATTCTCCTATCTTGCACTGACACTAATACTATCTCTAAATAGACCAAAATGAGATTCCAGGTGACCCACGTCACCTAGGAGTTCCATCCGCTGCGCCCAAAATGGTTTCTGAGGCCATGGTACGTTTGGCCCAAATCGTGCACCTATCTTGCGTCATGATTAGCACTACCTCCAAACGGATTGAAATGAGCTTCCACATGGGCATCGCAAGCTAGGAGGGCCATTTGGTGCGTCCAAAATGATTTGTGTGCCTATGTTATGTTTGGCGCAAACTATGCACCTATGTTGCACTGACACTAACACTATCTCCAAATGGACCGAATGGAGATTCCACATGACTCACGTCACCTAGGAGATACATCGGGTGCATCCAAAACAATTTCTGAGCCAGTGGTACATTTGGGTGCATCCAAGATCAGCACTATCTCCAAACGGACTGAATCGAGCTTCCACTTGAGCCTCGTCACCTTGTAGTGCCATCGGGTGCGTCCAAAACAGTTTCTAAGGTTATGTCATGTTTGGCACAAACTGTACACCTATCTTTCACTGACACTTACACTGTCTCCAAATGGACTGTACGTTTGGCGCAAAGCATTGACCTATCTTGCACTAACACTAAGATTGTCTCCAAACAGACCGAAACGAGATTCCACATGACCCTCTCACCTAGGAGTTCCATCCGGAGCGCCCAAAATAGTGTCCAAGGCCATGGTACATTTAGCCCAAACCGTGCACCCATCTTGCGTCAAGATTAGCACTATCTCCGAACGAACTAAAATAAGCTTCCATTTGAGCCTTGCAAGCTAGGAGTGCCATCGGGTGTGTCCAAAATGATTTCTAAAAATATGGTATGTTTGGCACAAACCATTCACCTATCTTGCACCGACACTAACACCATCGCTAAATGGACCGAAACTAGATTCCAGATGACCCACGTCACAGCGGTGTTCCATCCGCTACGTATAAAATGATTTTCGAGGCCATGGTACGTTTGGCCCAAACCGTGCACCTATCTAGCATGAAGATTAGCACTATCTCCAAACAGATTGAAATGAGCATCCACTTAAGCCTACCTAGGAGCGCCATCGGGTGCGTCCAAAACGATATCTGAGGTTGTGGTATGTTTTGCACAAACCGTGCACCTATCTTGCACCGACACTAACACTATCTCCAAATTGACCGAAATGAGATTCCACATGACTCACGTCACCTAGGAGTTCAATCCGGTACGTCCAAAATGATTTCCAAGCCTATGGTACTATTGGCCAAAACCATGCACCTATCTTGGGTCAAGATTAGCACTATCTCCAAACAGAATGAAATGAGCTTCCACTTGAGCCTCAAACCTACGAGTGCCATCAGGTGCGTCCAAATCGATTTATGTGCCTATGGTACATTTGACGCAAACCGTGCACCTATCTTGCAATGACACTAACACTGTCTCCAAACAGACCAAAATAAGATTCCACATGACCCACGTCACCTAGGAGTTCCCAAAATAATTTCTGAGCCTATGGTACATTCAGCACAAACCGTGCACCTATCTTGTGTCAAGATTAGCACTATGTCCAAATAGACTGAAATGAGCTTCCACTTGAGCCTTGGAACCTAGGAGTGCCATCAGGAGTGTCCAAAATGATTTCTAAGCTTGTGGTACGTTTGGCGCAAACCGTGCACCTATCTTGCTCCGACACCAACACTGTCTCCAAACGGACCCAAACGAGATTCCACATGACCCCACATCACCTAGGTGTTCAATCCGGTGCGTCCAAAATGATTTCTAAGCCTATGGTACTTTCAGCCCAAACCGTGCACCTATCTTGGGTCAAGATTAGCACTATCTCCAAATAGACTAAAATGAGCTTTCACTTGAGGCTCACAACCTAGGAGTGCCATCAGGTGCGTCCAAAACGATTTATGAGCTTATGGTACGTTTGGCGCAAAGCATTCACCTATCTTGCACTGATACCAACACTGTCTCCACACGGACCGAAATGAGATTCCACATGACTCACGTCCCTAGGAGTTCCATCTGGTGCATCCAAAATGGTTTCTGAGGCCATGGTATGTCTAGCCCCAACTGTGCACCTATCTTGCGTTAAGATTAGCGCTATCTCCAAACGGACTGAAATGAGCTTCCACTCAACCCTGTCAACCTAGGAGTGCCATCGGGTGCGTCCAAAACAATTTCTGTGCTTATGGTACGTTGGCGCCAACCATTCACCTATCTTGCACCAACACTAACATTGTCCCTAAATAGACCGAAGCGAGATTCAGATGACCCACGTCACCTAAGAGTTCCATCCGCTGCGTCCAAAATGGTTTCTGAGGCCGTGGTACGTTTGGCCCAAACCTTGCACCTATATTGCGTCAAGATTAGCACTATCTTCAAACGGACTGAATTAAGCTTCCTCTTGAGCCTTGAACCTAGGAGTGCCATCAGGTGCATCCAAAACGATTTCTAAGGCTATGTTATGCTTGGCCCAAATCGTGCACCTATCTTGCATCAAGATTAGCACCAGCTCCAAATGGACTGAATTGAGCTTTCACTTGACCCTCGTGACCTAGGACTACCATCGACTGCGTCCAAAATGATTTCTGAGGCAATGTTATGTTTGGCACAAATTATGCACCTATCTTGCACCGACACTTACACTATCTCGAAACGGACTGAGTGAGATTCCACATGATCCAAGTCACCTAGGAGTTCCATCAGGTGCATCCAAAACAGTTTCTAAGCCTATGGTACGTTCGGCGCAAAACCGTGCAGCTATCTTGTGTCAAGATTAGCACTATCTCCAAACGGACTGAATTGAGCTTCCTCTTGAGCCTCGAAACTAGGAGTGCCATTAGGTGTGTCCAAAACGATTTCTGTGCCTATGATACATTTAGCGCAAACGGTGCACCTATCTTGCACCGACACAAACACTATCTCCAAATGGACCGAAATGAGATTCCACATGATCCACGTCATCTAGGAGTTCCATCAGGTGCGTCCAAAACGATTTCTGAACCTATGGTACGTTCGGCGTAAACCGCGCACCTATCTTGCATCAAGATTGGCACTATCTCTAAACAGACTAAATCGAGCTTCCACTTGAGCCTCGTCACCTAGGAGTACCATCGAGTGCGTCCAAAATGATTTCTAAGGCTATGTTATGTTTGGCACAAACTGTGCACCTATCATGCACCGACATTTACAATGTCTCGAAACGGACCGAATGAGATTCCACATGACCCACATCACCTAGGAGTTGCATCTAGTGCATCCAAAATGATTTCTGACCCAATGATACATTCGGCACAAACTGTGCACCTATCTTGCGTCAAGATCTGCACTATCTCAAAACAGACTGAAATGAGCTTCCACTTGAGCCTCACAACCTAGGAGTGCCATCAGGTGCGTCCAAAATGATTTCTGAGCTTGTGGTATGTTTGATGCAAACCGTGCTCCTATCTTGCATCGACACCAACACTCTCTTCAAACAGACCGAAATGAGATTCCAAATGACCCACGTCACGTAGGAGTTCAATCCAGTGCGTCCAAAATGATTTCTGAGCCTATGGTATGTTCATCCCAAATCGTGCACCTATCTTAGGTCAAGATTAGCACTATCTCCAAACGGACTAAAATAAGCTTTCACTTGAGACTCGAACCTACGAGTGCCATTAGGTGCGTCCAAAATGATTTCTGTGCATGTGGTACATTTGGCGCAAACCGTGCACCTGACTTGCACCGATACTAAAATTGTCTCCAAACAGACCGAAACGAGATTCCACATGATCCACATCATCTAGGAGTTCCATCGGGTGCATCCAAAACGATTTATGAGCCTATGGTACGTTTGGCGCAAACCGTGCACCTATCTTGTATCAAGGTGAGCACTATCACGAAATGGACTGAAATGAGCTTCCACTTGAGCCTCGCAACCTAGGAGTGCCATCAGGTGCGTCCAAAACGATTTCAGAGCTTGTGGTACGTTTGGCGCAAGCCATGCACCTATCTTGCTCCGACACCAACATTATCTTTAAATGGACCAAAACAAGATTCCACATGGCCCACGTCACCTAGGAGTTCAATACAGTGCATCCAAAACAATTTCCAAGCCTATGGTACTTTTGGCCCAAACCACGCACCTATCTTGGGTCAAGATTAGCACTATCTCTAAATGGATGAAAAAGAGCTTCCACATGAGCTTGGAACCTAGGAGTGCCATCAGGTACGTCCAAAAACCATGCACCTATTTTGCATCGAAACTAACACTGTCTCCAAATGGACCAAAACGAGATTCCACATGATCCACGTCATCTAGGAGTTCCATCGCGTGCATCCAAATGATTTCTGAGCCTATGGTACCTTTGGCGCAAACTGTGCATCTATTTTGCATCAAGATTAGCACTATCTCTAAATGTATTGAATCGAGCTTCCACTTGAGCCTCATCACCTAGCAGTATAATTGGGTGCATGCAAAACAATTTCTGAGTCTATGTTATGTTTGGCCCAAACTGTGCACCTATCTTGCACCGACACTAACACTGTCTCGAAACGAACCAAACAAGATTCCACATGACCCATATCACCTAGGAGTTGCATATGGTGCGTCTGAGCCGATTTCCAAGCCAATGGTACGTTCGACGCAAACCATGCACCTATCTTGCGTCAAGATCAGCACTATCGCGAAACAGACTGAAATGAGCTTCCATTTGACCCTCACAATTTAGGAGTGCCATCGGGTGCGTCCAAAATGATTTCTGAGCTTATGTTACGTTTGGCGCAAAGCATTCACCTATCTTGCACTAACACTAACATTGTCTCCAAAAGGGCCAAAACGAGATTCCACACGACCCACGTCACCTAGGAGTTCTATCTAGTGCGTCAAGAAGGGTTTTTGAGGCCATGGTATGTTTTGGCCCAAACCATGCACCTTTACTGCATCAAGATTAGCACTATCTCTAAACGGACCAAAATGAGCTTCCACTTGAGCCTCGTAACCTAGGAGTGCCATCGCATGCATCCAAAATTATTTCAGAGCATATGGTACATTTGGCGCAAACCATTCACCTGTCTTGCACTGACACTAACAGTATCTCTAAACAGACCAAACTGAGATTCCAGACGACCCACGTCACCTAGGAGTTCCATCTGCTGCGTCCATAATGGTTTCCGAGGCCATATGTTTGGCCCAAACATTTCACATATCTTGCGTCAAGATTAGCCATATCTCCAAACATACTCAAATGAGCTTCCACTTGGGCCTCACAACCTAGGAGTGCCATCGGGTGCGTCCAAAACAATTTATGTGCCTATGTTACGTTTGGCGCAAACCGTGCACCTATCTTGCACTGACACTAACATTGTCTCCAGACGGACCAAGTGAGATTCCACACGGCCCACGTCACCTAGGAGTTCCATCGGGTGCATCCAAAATAATTTCTGAGCCTGTGGTACGTTCGGCGCAAACTGTGCACCTATCTTGCGTCAAGATTAGCACTATCTCCAAATGGACTGAATCAAATTTCCACTTGAGCCTCGTCACCTCAGAGTACCATCGGGTGCATCCAAAAGGATTTCTGAGGCTTGTTATGTTTGGCGCGAACTGTGCACGTATCTTGCACAAACACTAACATTGTCTCCAAATAGACCGAACGAGATTCCACATGACCGATGTCACCTAGGAGCCGCATCTAGGGTGTCCAAAATGATTTCCGAGCCTATGGTACGTTCGGCGCAAACCATGCAACTATCTTGCGTCAAGGTGAACACTATCTAAAAATGGACTAAAATGAGCTTCCACTTGAGCCTCACAACCTAGGAGTGCCATCGGATGCATCCAAAATGATTTCTGAGCTTGTGTTACATTTAGCGCAAACTGTGCACCTATCTTGCACCGACACCAACACTGTCTCTAAACAGACCGAAATGAGATTCCATATGACCCACATCACCTAGGAGTTCAACCCAGTAAGCCTGTGGTACTTTCAGCCCAAACCATGCACCTATCTTGGGTCAAGATTAGCACTATCTCCAAACGGAATGAAATGAGCTTCCACTTGAGCCTCGAACCTAGGGGTGCCATCAAGTGTGTCAAAAATGATTTCTGCGACTATGGTACGTTTGGCGCAAACCGTGAACCTATCTTGCATCGACACTAACACTGTCTCCAAATGGACCGAAACAAGATTCCACACGATCCACGTCATCTAGGAGTTCCATCGGGTGCGTCCTAAATGATGTCTGAGCCTATGGTACGTTTGGCGCAAACCGTGCACCTATCTTGCGTCAAGATTAGCACGATCTCTAAACGGACTGAATCGAGCTTCCACTTAAGCCTCATCACCTACGAGTACCTTCGGGTGCATCCAAAACGATTTCTCAGGCTATGTTATGTTTCACACAAACTATGCACCTATCTTGCACCGACACTTACACTATCTCGAAATGGACCGAAACAAGATTCCAATGACCCACGTCACCTAGCAGTTCTATCCGGTGTGTCAAAAACAATTTTTGAGCCAATGGTACGTTCAGCACAAACTGAGCACCTATCTTGCATCAAGGTGAGCACAAACGGACTGAAATGAGCTTGCACTTGAGCCTCGTAACCTAGGAGTGCCATCGCGTGAGTCCAAAATGACTTCGGAGCTTATGGTACATTTGGCGCAACACTGTATCTAAATGAACCGAAACGACATTCCAGCTGACCCACGCCAACTAGGAGCTGCATCTAGGGCGTCTAAAATGACTTTCAAGCATATGGTACGTTCGGCACAAACCGTGCACCTATCTTGTGTCAAGGTCAACACTATATCAAAATGGACTAAAATGAGCTTCCACTTGAGCCTCGCAATCTAGGAGTGCCATTGGGTGCGTCCAATATGATTTCTGAGCTTGTGGTACGTATGGCGCAAACTGTGCACCTACCTTGAACTGACACCAATACTATCTCTAAACGGACCGAAATGAGATTCCATATGACCCACGTCACCTAGGAGTTCAATCTGGTAAGCCTATGGTACTTTCCGCCCAAACCATGCACCTATCTTGGGTCAAGATTAACACTATCTCCAAACGGACTGAAATGAGCTTCCACTTGAGCCTTGAAAGTAGGAGTGCCATCAAGTGTGTCCAAAATGATTTCTGCGACTATGGTACGTTTGGCGCAAACCATGCACCTATCTTGTACCGACACTAACATTGTCTCCAAATGGAGCGAAACAAGATTCCACATGATCCACGTCATCTAGGAGTTCCATCGGGTGCGTCCAAAATTATTTATGAGCTTGTGGTACATTCGGGCCAAACCGTGCGCCCATCTTGAGTCAAGATTAGCACTATCTCCAAACGGACTAAAATGAGCTTCCACTTGGGCCTCGTAACATAGGAGTGCCATCGGGTGCGTCCAAATCGATTTATGTGCCTATGTTACGTTTTGTGCAAACCGTGCACCTATCTTGCACCGACAGTAACACTGTATCCAAATGGACCAAAACAAGATTCCACATTACCCACGTCACCTAGGAGCTACATCTGGTGCGTCCCTAATGATTTCTGAGCCTATGGTACGTTCGACGCAAACCATGCACAAGATGAGCACTATCTCGAAATGGACTAAAATGAGCTTCCACCTGAGCCTTGCAACCTAGGAGTGCCATCGGGTGCGACCAAAATGATTCCTACTCTTGTAGTAGGTTTGGCGCATACCATGCACCTACCATGCACTAACACCAACACTGTCTCTAAACGGATCGAAATGAGATTCCATATGACCCACATCACCTAGGAGTTCAATCTGGTAAGCCTATTCCACCCAAACCATGCACCTATCTTGGGTCAAGATTAGCACTATCTCCATTTGAGCCTCAAACCTAGGAGTGCCATCAAGTGCGTCCAAAATGAATTTTGTGCCTATAGTACTTTTGGCGCTGACTGTGCTACTATCTTGCACTGACACTAACACTATATCCAAATGGAGCAGAACAAGATTCCACACGATCCACGTCATCTAGGAGTTCCATCGAGTGCGTCCAAAACAATTTCTGAGCATGTGGTATGTTCAGCGCAAACCGTGCACCTATGTTTCTTCATGATTAGCACTATCTCGAGACGGACTGGATCAAGATTCCACTTGAGCCTCGTCACGTAGGAGTACCATCAGGTGTGTCCAAAATGATTTCTGATGCTATGTTATGTTTTGCACAAACTGTGCACCTATCTTGCACCGACACTAACATTGTCTCGAAATGGATTGAATGAGATTCCAATGACCCACGTCACCTAGGAGTTGCATCCGGTGCGTCCAAAATTTTTTTTGAGCCAATGGTATGTTCGGCGCAAACCATACACCTTTCTTGCATTAAGATCGGCACTATCTTGAAACGGACTAAAATAAGCTTTCACTTGAGCCTCACAACCTAGGAGTGCCGTCGGGTGCGTCCAAAATGATTTCTGAGCGTATGGTACGTTTGGTGCAAAGCATTCACCTATCTTGCACTGACACTAATACTATCTCCAAATAGACCAAAAAGAGATTCCACAAGACCCACGTCCCTAAGAGTTCCATCCGGTGCGTCCGAAACGGTTTCTAATGGCATCGTATGTTTAGCCCAAACCGTGCACCTATCATGCGTCAAGATTAGCACTATCCCTAAACGAACTGAAATGAGCTTACACTTGAGCCCCGCAACCTAGGAGTGCCATTGTGTGCGTTCAAATCGATTTCTATGCTGATGGTATGTTTAGCGCAAACCATTCATCTTTCTTGCATCGACACTAACACTGTCTCTAAATGGACCAAAACGAGATTCCAGTCGACCCACGTCACCTAGGCGTTCGATCCGCTGCGTCCAAAAATGGTTTTCGAGGCCATGGTACATTTAGCCCAAACCATGCACCTATCTTGCGTCAAGATTATCACTTTCTGCAAACGGACTAAAAGGAGCTTCCTCTTGAGCCTCGAACCTAGGAGTGCCATCAGGTGCGTCAAAAACAATTTCTGTGCCTATGGTACGTTCGGCGCAAACACAGTATCCAAATGGACCGAAATGAGATTCCACATGATCCACGTCATCTAGGAGTTCCATCAGGTGCATCCAAAATAATTTCTGAACCTATGGTACGTTCGGCGCAAACCACACACCTATCTTGCATCAAGATTAGCGCTATCTCCAAACAGACTGAATCGAGCTTCCACTTGAGCCTCGTCACCTAGGAGTACCATCGAGTGCATCCAAAATGATTTCTGAGGCTATGTTATGTTTGGCACCAACTGTGCACCTATCATGCACCGACACTTACAATGTCTCGAAACGGACCGAATGAGATTCCACATGACCCACATCACCTAGGAGTTAGATCTGGTGCATCCAAAACGATTTCTGACCCAATGATACGTTCGGCGCAAACTGTGCACCTATCTTGCGTCAAGATCTGCACTATCTCGAAACAGACTGAAATGAGCTTCCACTTGAGCCTCGCAACCTAGGAGTGCCATCAGGTGTGTCCAAAATTATTTTCTAAGCTTGTGGTATGTTTGACGCAAACCGTGCTCCTATCTTGCACCGCCACCAACACTCTCTTCAAACAGACCGAAACGAGATTCCAAATCACCCATGTCACTTAGGAGTTCCATCCGGTGCGTCTAAAACGATTTTCCAAGCCTGTGGTACTTTTATCACAAACCATTCACCTATCTTGCACTGACACTAACATTATCTCTAAACGGACCAAAACGAGATTCTAGATGGCTCACGTCACCTAGGAGATCCATCCGCTGCGTCCTAAATAGTTCTCGAGGCCATGGTACGTTTGGCCCAAACCGTGTACCTATCTTGTATCATGATTAGCACTATCTCCAAATGGACTTAAATGAGCTTCCACTTGGGCCTCGCAACCTAGGAGTGCCATTGGGTGCGTCCAAAATGATATATGTGCCTATGTTACGTTTGGTGCAAACCATGCACCTATGTTGCGCCAACACTAACACTATCTCCAAATGGACTGAAATGAGATTCCACATGACCCACGTTACTTAGGAGATCCATTAGGTGCATCCAAAACAATTTCTGAGCTTGTGGTATGTTTGGTGCAAACCGTGCACCTATCTTGCGTCAAGATTAGCACTATCTCCAAACCGTGCTAAATGGAGCTTCCACTGGTGCCTCGTCACCTAGGAGTACCATCAGGTGCGTCCATAACGATTTCTGAGGGTATAATATGTTTGGCGCAAACTATGCACGTATGTTGCAATAACACTTACACTGTCTCCAAATGGACCAAATGAGATTCCACATGACCCACGTCACCTAGGAGCTGCATCCGGAGTGTCTAAAACGATTTCTGAGCCTATGGTACGTTCGGCGCAAACCGTGCACCCATCTTGCATCAAGTTGAGCACTATCTTGAAATGGACTGAAATGAGCTTCCACTTGATCCTCACAACCTAGGAGTGCCATCAGGAGCGTCCAAAACGATTTTCTATGCTTGTGGTACATTTGGCACAAACCGTGCACCAATCTTGCACCGACACTAACATTGTCTCCAAACGGACCGAAACGAGATTCCACATGACCCACGTCACCTAGGAGTTCCATCGGGTGCATCTAAAACAATTTTTGAGCCTGTGCTACGTTCAACGCAAGCCGTGGACCTATCTTGCATCAGCATTAGCACTATCTCCAAATGGATAGAATCTTGCTTCTTGTTGAGCCTCCTCACCTCGGAGTACCATAGGGTGCGCCCAAAATTATTTCTGAGCCTATGGTACATTTGGCATAAACTGTGCACCTATCTTGCATCAAAACTAACACTATCTCCAAATAGACCGAAACGAGATTCCACATAACCCATGTCAGCTAGGAGTTCCATCGGGTGCATCCAAAACAATTTCTGAGTTGTGTTACATGTGAACCGTGCACCTATCTTGCATCAAGATTAGCACTATCTCTGAACGGACTGAATCGAGCTTCCACTAGAGCCTCATCACCTAGGAGTACCATCGGGTGCGTCCAAAATGATTTCTAAGCCTTTGGCTTGTTTGGTGCAAACCGTGCACTATCTTGCACTAACACAAACACTGTCTCCAAACGGACCAAAATGAGATTCTACATGACGCACGTCACCATGGAGTTCAATCCGGCACGTCCAAAATGATTTCCAGGACTATGGTACTTTCGTCCCAAACCGTGCACTTATCTTGCGTCAAGGTTAGCACTATCTCCAAACAGACTGAAATGAGCTTCCACTTGAGCCTCGCAAACTAAGAGTGCCATAGGGTGCGTCCAAAATAATTTCTAAGCATGTGGTACGTTCGGCACAAACTGTGCACCTATCTTGCGTCAAGATTAGCACTATCTCCAAATGGACTGAATCGAGCTTCCGCTTGAGCCTCGTCACCTAGGAGTACCATCAGTCATGTCAAAACAAATTCTATGGCTTTGTTATGTTTGGCACAAACTGTGCACCTATCTTGCACCGACACATACACTGTCTCAAAACGGACCGAACAAGATTCCACATGACCCACGCCACCTAGGAGTTGCATCCGGGGCGTCCAAAATGATTTCCAAGCCAATGGTACGTTCGTCCCAAACCATGCACCTATCTTGCGTCGAGATTAGCACTATCTCCAAATAGACTGAAATGCGCTTCCACTTGAGCCTCGCAACCTAAGAGTGCCATCGGGTGCGTCCAAAATGATTTCTAAGCCTATGGTACGTTCGGCGCAAACCGTGCACCTATCTTTCATTAAGATTAGCACTGTCTCCAAACAGACTAAATTGAGCTTCCACTTGAGCCTCATCACCTAAGAGTACCATCAGGTACGTCCAAAATGATTCCTGTGGCCATGTTATGTTTGGCACAAACTGTGCACCTATCTTGCACTGACACTTACACTATCTAGAAATGGACCGAACAAGATTTCAATGACCCATGTCACCTAGGAGTTGCGTCCGGTGCGTCCAAAATAATTTCTGAGCCAATGGTATGTTCAGCGCAAACCGTGCACCTATCTTGCATCAAGATCAACACTATCTCAAAATAGACTAAAATAAGCTTTCACTTGAGCCTCACAACCTAGGAGTGCCGTCTGGTGTGTCCAAAATGATTTTTGAGCTTATGATACGTTTAGCGTAAAGCATTCAACTATCTTGCACTGACACTAACACTGTCTCCAAACTGACCGAAATGAGATTCCACATGACCCGCATCACTAGGAGTTCCATCCGGTGCGTCCAAAATGGTTTCCAAGGGCATGGTATGTTTGGCCCAAACCGTGCACCTATCTTGCGTCAAGATTAGCACTATCTCCCAATGGACTGAACTGAGCTTCCACTTGAGCCTCACAACCTAGGAGTGCCGTTAGGTGCATCTAAAATGATTTATGTGCTTATGATACATTTGGCGCAAACCATTCACATATATGCACTAACACTAACACTGTCCCTAAATGGACCGAAACTAGATTCCAGATGACTCAGGTCACCTAGGTGTTCCATTCGCTACATCCAAAATGGTTTTCAAGGCCATGATATGTTTGGCCCAAACCATGCACCTATCTTGTGTCAAGATTAGCACTATCACCAAACCGACAGAAATGAGCTTCCGGTTGAGCCTCGAACCTAGGAGTGCCATCAGGTGCGTCCAAAACAATTTCTATGCCTATGGTACATTTGGCCAAACCATGCACCTATCTTGCACCAACACTAGTACTATCTCCAAACAGATCGAAACGAGATTCCACAGATCCATGTCATCTAAGAGTTCCATTGGGTGCATCCAAAATGATTTTTGAACCTATGGTACGTTCAGCACAAACCGTGCACCTATCTTGCGCCAAGAATAACACTATCTCAAAACAGACTGAATCGAACTTCCACCTGAGCATCATCACCTTGGAGTACCATTGGGTGCGTCCAAAATGATTTTTGAGGCTATGTTATGTTTGGCATAAACTGTGCACCTATCTTGCACCGATGCTTAGACAGTCTCGAAACTGATAGAACGAGATTCCACATGACGCACGTCACCTAGGAGTTGCATCTAGTGCATCCAAAACGATTTCTGAGCCAATGGTATGTTCGGCACAAACTGTGCACCTATATTGCCTCAAGATCTGCACTATCTCAAAACGGACTAAAATGAGCTTCTATCTAAGCCACGCAACCTCGGAGTGCCATCAGGTGCGTTCAAAATGATTTCCGAGCCTAGGGTACATTCGGCACAAACCATGTACCTATATTGCGTCAAGTTGAGCAATATCTCGAAATGGACTGAAATGAGCTTCCACTTGAGCCTTGCAATGAAGGAGTTCCATCGGGTGCGTCCAAAATGATTTTTGAGCTTGTGGTACGTTTGGCCCAAACCGTGCACCAATCTTGCACCGACACTAACACTGTCTCCAAACAGACCGAAACGAGAATCCATATGACCCACATCACCTAGGAGTTCCATCGAGTGCATCCAAAACAAATTCTGAGCCCATGCTATGTTCAGCGCAAGCCATGTACCTATATTGCGTCAAGATTAGCACTATCTTCAAATGGACCGAATCTTGCTTCCAATTGAGCCTCCTCACCTCGGAGTACCATCGGGTGCGTTCAAAATGATTTCTGAGCCTATGGTACGTTTGGTGCAAACTGTACACCTATATTGCACCGACACTAACATTGTCTCCAAACGGACCGAAACGAGATTCCACATGACCCACATCACCTAGGAGTTCAATCCGGTACGTCCAAAATGATTTCCAAGCCTATGGTACTTTCGGCCCAAACCGTGCACCTATCTTAGGTCAAGGTTAGCACTATCTCTGAACGGATTGAAATGAGCTTCCATTTGAGCCTGGAACCTAGGAGTGCCCTCAGGTGCATCCAAAATGATTTATGTGCCTATGGTACGTTTGGCGCAAACTGTGCGCCTATCTTGTACCGACACTAACACTGTCTACAAACGGACCAAAACGAGATTCCACATGATCCACGTCATCTAGGAGTTCCATCGGGTGCGTCCAAAATGATTTCTAAACCTATGGTACTTTCGGCACAAACCGTGCACCTATCTTGCGTCAAGATTAGCACAATCTCCAAACAGTCTGAATCGAGATTCCACTTGAGCCTCATCACCTAGGGTACCATTGGGTGCGTCCAAAATGATTTCTGAGGTTGTGTTATGTTTGGCACAAACTGTGCACCTATCTTGCACTGACACTTACACTGTCTCAAAACGGATCGAACGAGATTCCACATGACCCACGTCAGCTAGGAGTTGCATCTGGTGCATCCAAAATAATTTCCAAGCCAAAGGTACGTTCGACACAAACCGTACATCTATCTTGGGTCAAGATCTGCAGTATCTTGAAATGGACTGAAATGAGCTTCCACTTGAGCCTCGCAACCTAGGAGTGCCATCAGGTGAGTCCAAAATGATTTTTGAGCTTGTGGTACGTTTGACACAGACTATGCTCCTATCTTGCACCGACACCAACACTATCTCCAAACAGACTGAAACGAGATTCCACATGACCCACGTCACCTAGGAGTTCAATCCGGTGCGTCCAAAACGATTTCCAAGCCTATGGTTTTTATCACAAACCATTCACCTATCTTGCACCGACACTAACATTGTCTCTAAACAGACTGAAACGATCTTCCACTTGACCCACGTCACCTAGGAGTTCCATCCGCGCGCCCAAAATGGTTTCTAAGGCCATGGTACGTTTAGCCCGAACCGTGCACCTATCTTGAGTCATGATTAGCACTACCTCCAAACGCATTGAAATGAGCTTCCACATGGGCCTGGCAAGCTAGGAGTGCCATTGGGTGCGTCCAAAACGATTTGTGTGCCTATGTTACGTTTGGCGCAAACTATGCACCTATGTTGCACCAACACTAACACTATCTCCAAACAGACTGAATGGAGATTCCACATAACTCACGCCACCTAGGAGATATATCGGGTGCATCCAAAACAATTTCTGAGCCACTGTACATTCGGGTGCATCCAAGATTAGTAGTATCTCCAAACGGACTAAATCGAGCTTCCACTTGAGCCTCGTCACCTAGGAGTGCCATCGGGTGCATCCAAAACAATTTCTAAGGTTATGTCATGTTTGGCACAAACTGTACACCTATCTTTCACCGACACTTACACTATCCGCAAACGGACTGAACAAGATTTCACATGACCCACGTCACCTAGGAGTTGGATCCGGTGTGTCTAAAACAATTTCTGAGCTAATGGTACGTTTGGCGCAAAGCATTGACCTATCTTGCACTAACACTAAAACTATCTCCAAACGAACCGAAACGAGATTCCACATGAACATCACCTAGGAGTTCCATCCGGTGCGCCCAAAATAGTTTCCAAGGCCATGGTACATTTGGCCCAAACCGTGTACCTATCTTGCGTCAAGGTTAGCACTATATCCAAACGAACTGAAATGAGCTTCCATTTGAGCCTTGCAACCTAGGAGTGCCATCGGGTGTGTCCGAAACGATTTCTAAAATTATGGTATGTTTGGCACAAACCATTCACCTATCTTGCACCGACACTAACACTATCCCTAAATGGACCAAAACTAGATTCCAGATGACCCACGTCACATAGGTGTTCCACCTGCTGCGTCCAAAATGGTTTTCGAGGCCATTATACGTTTGGCCCAAACCGTGCACCTATCTAGCATGAAGATTAGCACAATCTCCAAACGGATTGAAATGAGCTTCCACATCAGCCTACCTAGGAGCGCCATCGGGTGCGTCCAAAACAATTTCTGAATTTGTGGTATGTTTGGCGCAAACCGTGCACCTATCTTGCACCGACACTAACACTATCTCCAAATGGACCAAAACGAGATTCCACATGACCCACGTCACCTAGGAGTTCAATCCGGTACGTCCAAAATGATTTCCAAGCCTATGGTACTTTTGGCCAAAACCGTGCACCTATCTTGGATCAAGATTAGCACTATCTCCAAACGGACTGAAATGAGCTTGCACTTGAGCCTCGAACCTACAAGTGCCGTCAGGTGCGTCCAAAATGATTTATGTGCCTATGGTACGTTTGGCGCAAACCGTGCACCTATCTTGCACCGACACTGACCCTATCTCCAAACGGACCAAAATAAGATTCCACATGACCCACGTCACCTAGGAGTTCCCATAACAATTCCTGAGCCTATGGTATGTTCAACACAAACCGTGCACCTATCTTGCGTCAAGTTTAGCACTATGTCCAAACGGACTGAAATGAGCTTCCACATAAGCCTACCTAGGAGCGCCATCGGGTGCGTCCAAAACGATTTCTAAGCTTGTGGTACGTTAGGCGCAAATCGTGCACCTATCTTGCTCCGACACCAACACTGTCTCCAAACGGACCCAAACGAGATTCCACATGACCCACATCACCTATGTGTTCAATCCGGTGCGTCCAAAATGATTTCTAAGCCTATGGTACTTTTGGCCCAAACCATGCACCTGTCTTGGGTCAAGATTAGCACTATCTCCAAAAAGACTAAAATGAGCTTTCACTTAAGGCTCACAACCTAGGAGTGCCATCAGGTGCGTCCAAAACGATTTATGAGCTTATGGTACGTTTGGTGCAAAGCATTCAACTATCTTGCACTGACACCAACATTGTCTCCAAATGGACCGAAATAAGATTCCACATGACTCACATCCCTAGGAGTTCCATCTGGTGCGTCCAAAACGGTTTCTGAGGCCATGGTATGTTTGGCCCCAATTATGCACCTATCTTGCATCAAGATTAGCGCTATCTCCAAATGGACTGAAATGAGCTTCCACTTTAGCCTGGCAACCTAGGAGTGCCATCGGGTATGTACAAAACAATTTTTGTGCTTATGGTACGTTGGTGCAAACCATTCACCTATCTTGCACCAACACTAACATTGTCCCAAAACAGACCGAAACGAGATTCTAGATGACCCACGTCACCTAAGAGTTCCATCTGCTGCATCCAAAATGGTTTATGAGGCCATGGTACGTTTGGCCCAAACCTTGCACCTATGTTGTGTCAAGATTAGCATAATCTCCAAACGGACAGAATTGAGCTTCCTCTTGAGCCTCGAACCTACGAGTGCCATCAGGTGCGTCCAAAATGATTTCTATGGCTACGTGATGTTTGGCCTAAACCGTGCACCTATCTTGCATCAAGATTAGCACCATCTCCAAATGGACTGAATTGAGCTTCCATGACCCTCGTGACCTAGGAGTACTATCGGGTGCATCCAAAATGATTTCTGAGGCAATGTTATGTTTGGCACAAATTGTGCACCTATCTTGCACTGACACTTACACTGTCTCGAAACGGACTGAACGAGATTCCACATGACCCACGTCACCTAGTTGTTCCATCGGGTGCATCCAAAACAATTTCTGAGCCTATGGTACGTTCAGCGAAACCGTGCACCTATCTTGTGTCAATATTAGCACTATCTCGAAACGGATTGAAATGAGCTTCCACTTGAGCCTCGAACCTAGGAGTGCCTTTAGGAGCATCCAAAATGGTTTTTATGCCTATGGTACATTTGGCGCAAACCGTGCACCAGTCTTGCACTGACACTATCTCGAAATGGACTACAATGAGCTTCCACTTGAGCCTTGCAACGAAGGAGTGCCATCGGGTGTGTCCAAAATGATTTCTGAGCTTGTGGTACGTTTGGCCCAAACCGTGCACCAATCTTGCACCGACACTAACACTGTCTCCAAACGGACCGAAACGAGATTCCACATGACCCACGTAACCAAGTAGTTCCATCAAGTGCATCCAAAACAATTTCTGAGCCCATGCTACGTTCAGTGCAAGCCGTGCACCTATCTTGCGTCAAGATTAGCACTATCTCCAAATGGACCAAATCTTGCTTTCAATTGAGACTCCTCACGTCGGAGTACCATCGGGTGCGTTCAAAATGATTTCTGAGCCTATGGTACGTTTGGTGCAAACTGTACACCTATCTTGCACCGACACTAACACAGTCTCCAAATGGACCGAAACGACATTCCACATGACCCACATCACCTAGGAGTTCAATCTGGTACGTCCAAAATAATTTCCAAGCCTATGGTACTTTCGGCCCAAATCATGCACCTATCTTGGGTCAAGGTTAGCACTATCTCCAAACGGACTGAAATGAGCTTCCACTTGAGCCTCGAACCTAGGAGTGCCCTCAGGTGCATCCAAAATGATTTCTATGCTATGGTACGTTTGGCGCAAACTGTGCACCTATTTTGTACCGACACTAATATTGTCTACAAACGGACCAAAATGAGATTCCACATGATCCACGTCATCTAGGAGTTCCATCGGGTGCGTCCAAAATGATTTCTAAACCTATGGTACTTTCGGCGCAAACCGTGCACCTATCTTGCGTCAAGATTAGCACAATCTCCAAACGGACTGAATCGAGATTCCACTTGAGCCTCATCACCTACGGTACCATCGGGTGCGTCCAAAACGATTTCTAAGGCTTTGTTATGTTTGGCACAAACTATGCATCTATCTTGCACCGACACTTACACTGTCTCAAAACGGATCGAATGAGATTCCACATGACCCAGATCAGCTAGGAGTTGCATCTAGTGCATCCAAAATAATTTCCGAGCCAAAGGTACGTTCGACACAAACCGTGCATCTATCTTGGGTCAAGATCTGCAGTATCTTGAAATAGACTGAAATGAGCTTCCACTTCAACCTCGCAACCTTGGAGTGCCATCAGGTGCGTTTAAAATGATTTCTGAGCTTGTGGTACACTTTGACGCAAACCGTGCTCCTATCTTGCACCGACACCAACACTATCTCCAAACAGACTGAAACGAGATTCTGCATGACCCACACCACCTAGGAGTTCAATCAGGTGCGTCCAAAACGATTTCCAAGCCTATGGTTTTTATCACAAACCATTCTCCTATCTTGCACCGAGACTAACACTATCTCTAAACAGACCAATACGAGATTCTAGATGACCCACGTCACCTAGGAGTTCCATCCGCTGCGCCCAAAATGGTTTCTGAGGCCATGGTACGTTTGGCCCAAACCGTGCACCTATCTTGCGTCATGATTAGCACTACCTCCAAACGGATTGAAATGACCATCCACATGGGCCTCGCAAGCTAGGAGTGCCATTAGGTGCATCCAAAATGATTTGTGTGCCTATGTTACGTTTGGCGCAAACTATGCACCTATGTTGCACCGACACTAATACTATCTCCAAACGGACCGAATGGAGATTCCACATGACTCACATCACCTAGGAGATACATCAGGGGCATCCAAAACAATTTCTGAGCCGGTGGTACATTCGGGTGCATCCAAGATTAGCACTATCACCACTCGGACTGAATCGAGCATCCACTTGAGCCTCGTCACCTTGGAGTGCCATCGGGTGCGTCCAAAACGATTTCTAAGGTTATGTCATGTTTGGCACAAACTGTACACCTATCTTTCACTGACACTTACACTGTCTCCAAACGGACTGTACGTTTGGCGCAAAGCATTGACCTATCCTGCACTAACACTAAGATTGTCTCCAAACAGACCGAAACGAGATTCCACATGACCCTCGTCACCTAGGAGTTCCATCCAGTGCGCCCAAACCGTGCACCTATCTTGCGTCAAGATTAGCACTATCTCCAAACAAACTGAAATGAGCTTCCATTTGAGCCTCGAAACCTAGGAGTGCCTCGGGTGTGTCCGAAATGATTTCTAAAATTATGGTATTTTTGGCACAAACCATTCACCTATCTCGCACCGACACTAACACTATCCCTAAATGGACCGAAACTAGATTCCACATGACCCACGTCACAAAGGTGTTCCATCCGCTGCGTCCAAAATGGTTTTCGAGGCCATGGTACATTAGGCCCAAACCGTACACCTATCTAGCATGAAGATTAGCACTATCTCCAAATGGATTGAAATGAGCTTCCACATAAGCCTACCTAGGAGCACCATTGGGTGCGTCCAAAACAATTTCTGAGCTTGTGGTATGTTTGGTGCAAACCATGCACCTATCTTGCACCGACACTAACACTATGTCCAAATGGACCGAAACAAGATTCCACATGACCCACGTCACCTAGGAGTTCAATCCAGTACGTCCAAAATGATTTCCAATCCTATGGTACTTTTGGCCAAAACCGTGCACCAATCTTCGGTCAAGATTAGCACTATCTCCAAACGGATAGAATGAGCTTCCACTTGAGCCTCGAACCTACGAGTGCCATCAGGTGCGTCCAAAATGATTTATGTGCCTATGATACGTTTGGCACAAACCGTGCACCTATCTTGCACCGACACTAACATTGTCTCTAAACGGACCAAAACAAGATTCCACCTGACACACATCACCTAGGAGTTCCCAAAACAATTTCTAAGCCTATGGTACGTTCAACACAATTTGTGCACCTATCTTGTGTCAAGATTAGCACTATGTCCAAACGGACTGAAATGACCTTCCACTTGAGCCTTGGAACCTAGGAGTGCCATCGGGAGTGTCCAAAATGATTTCTAAGCTTGTAGTACATTTGACGCAAATCGTGTACCTATCTTGCTCTGACACCAACACTGTCTCCAAATGGACCAAAACGAGATTCCACATGACCCACGTCACCTAGGAGCTTTCACTTGAGGCTCACAACCTAGGAGTGCCATCAGGTGCGTCCAAAATGATTTATGAGCTTATGGTACATTTGGCGCAAAGCATTCACCTATTTTGCGCTGACACTAACACTGTCTCAAAACGGACCGAAATGAGATTCCACATGACCCACGTCTCTAGGAGTTCCATCTGGTGCGTCCAAAACGGTTTTCCGAGGCCATGGTATGTTTGGCCCCAATTGTGCACCTATCTTGCTTCAAGATTAGCACTATCTCCAAACAGACTGAAATGAGCTTCCACTTGAGCCTAGCAACATAGAAGTGCCATCGGGTGCATCTAAAATGATTTTTTGCTTATGGTACGTTGGTGCAAATCATTCACCTATCTTGCACCAACACTAACAGTGTCCCTAAATAGACTGAAATGAGATTCCAGATGACTCACGTCACCTAAGAGTTCCATCCGCTGCGTCCAAAATGGTTTCTAAGGCCATGGTATGTTTGGCCCAAACCTTGCACCTATCTTGCATCAAACACTGTCTCGAAACGGACTGAATTAAGCTTCCTCTTGAGCCTCGAAACTAGGAGTGCCATTAGGTGCGTCCAAAACGATCTTAGGCTAGGTTATATTTGGCCCAAACCGTGCATCTATCTTGCATCAAGGTTAGCACCATCTCCAAACAGACTGAATTGATCTTCCACTTGACCCTCATGACATAGGAATACCATCGGGTGCGTCCAAAACGATTTCTGAGACAATGTAATGTTTGGCACAAATTGTGCATATATCTTGCATCAACACTTACACTGTCTCAAAATGGATTGAGCGAGATTCCACATGACCCACGTCACCAAGGAGTTCCATCGGGTGCATCCAAAACAATTTCTGAGCCTATGGTACGTTCGGCGCAAACCGTGCAGCTATCTTGTGTCAAGATTAGCACTATCTCCAAACAGACTAAAATGATCTTCCACTTGAGCCTCGAACCTAGGAGTGCCATTAGGTGCGTCCAAAACGGTTTTTGTGCCTATGGTACTTTTGGCGCAAACCGTGCACCAGTCTTGCACCGACACTAACACTATCTCCAAATGGACCGAAACTAGATTCCACATGACCCACGTCACCTAGGAGTTCAATCCGGTACGTCCAAAATGATTTCTAAGCTTATGGTACTTTTGGCCAAAACCGTGCACCTATCTTGGGTCAAGATTAGCACTATCTCCAAACGGACTGAAATGAGCTTCCACTTGAGCCTCGAACCTACGAGTGCCGTCAGGTGCGTCCAAAATGATTTATATGCCTATGGTACGTTTGGTGCAAACTGTGCACCTATCTTGCACCGACACTAACACTGTCTCTAAACAGACCGAAACAAGATTCCACATGACCCACGTCACCTAGGAGTTCCCAAAATAATTTTTGAGCCTGTGGTATGTTCAGCACAATCCGTGCACCTATCTTGGGTCAAGATTAGCACTATGTTCAAATGGACTGAAATAAGCTTCCACTTGAGCCTTGGAACCTAGGAGTGCCATCGGGAGTGTCCAAAACGATTTCTAAGCTTGTGGTACGTTTGGCGCAAACTGTGCACCCATCTTGCCCCGACACTAACACTGTCTCCAAATGGACCGAAACGAGATTCCATATGACCCACGTCACCTAGGTGTTCAATCCGGTGCATCCAAAACGATTTCTAAGCCTATGGTACTTTTAGCCCAAACCGTGCACCTATCTTGGGTCAAGATTAGCACTATCTCCAAACAGACTAAAATGAGCTTTCACTTGAGGCTCACAACCTAGGAGTGCCATCAGGTGCGTCCAAAATGATTTATGAGCTTATGGTACATTTGGCGCAAAGCATTCACCTATCTTGCGCTGACTCTAACACTGTCTCCAAACGGATCGAAATGAGATTCCACATGACCCACGTCCCTAGTAGTTCCATCTGGTGCGTCCAAAATGGTTTCCAAGGCCATGGTATGTTTGGCCCCAACTGTGCACCTATCTTGCGTCAAGATTAGCACTATCTCTAAACGGACTGAAATGAGCTTCCACTTGACCCTAGCATCCTAGGAGTGCTATCGGGTGCGTCCAAAACAATTTTTGTGCTTATGGTACATTGGCGCAAAACATTCACCTATCTTGCACCAACACTAACATTGTCCCTAAACAGACCGAAACGAGATTCCAGATGACCCACATCACCTAAGAGTTCCATCTCTTGCGTCCAAAATGGTTTCTAAGGCCATGGTACGTTTGGCCCAAACCTTGCACTTATCTTGCGTCAAGATTCACACTATCTCCAAACGGACTGAATTGAGCTTCCTCTTGAGCCTCGAACCTAGGAGTGCCATCAGGTGCGTCCAAAATGATTTCTGAGGCTATGTTATGTTTTGCCCAAACCGTGCACCTATCTTGCATCAAGATTAGTACTATCTCCAAATGGATTGAATTGAGCTTCCACTTTACCCTCGTGACCTAGGAGTACCATCGGGTGCGTCCAAAATGATTTCTGAGGCTATGTTTTGTTTGACACAAACTGTGCACCTATCTTGCACCGACACTTACACTGTCTAAAAACAGACCGAACGAGATTCCACATGATCATCACCTAGGAGCTGCATCTGCTGCATCCAAATGGTACGTTTGGCGCAAACCGTGCATCTATCTTGGGTCAAGATCTATAGTATCTTTAAAGGGACTGAAATTAGCTTCCACTTGAGCCTCACAACCTAGGAGTGCCATTAGGTGTGTCCAAAAATATTTCTGAGATTGTGGTATATTTGACGCAAACCGTGCTCCTATCTTGCACCGACACCAACACTATCTCGAAATGGACCGAAACGAGATTCCATATGACCCACGTCACCAAGGAGTTCTATTCGGTGCGTCCAACATGATTTCTGAGCTTGTGGTACATTTGGCCCAAACCATGCACTAATCTTGTGTCAAGATTAGCACTATCTCCAAATGGACTGAAATGTGCTTCCACTTGGGTCTTGCAACCTAGAAGTGCCATCAGTTGTGTCCAAAACGATTTATGTGCCTATGGTACGTTTGGCACAAACCGTGCACCTATCTTGCACCGACACTCACGCTGTCTCCAAATGGACTAAAACGAGAATCCACCTAACCCACATCACCTAGGAGTTTGATCGGGTGCGTCCAAAATGATTTCTGAGCCTGGGGTACGTTCGGTACAAACCGTGCACCTATCTTCTATCAAGATTAGCACTATCTCCAAATGGAATGAATCATGCTTCCGATTGAGCCTCCTCACCACGGAGTACCATCGGGTGCCTCCAAAATGATTTTTGAGCCTGTGGTATGTTTGGCGCAAACCGTGCACTTGTCTTGCACCGACACTTACACAATTTCCAAACAGAGCAGAACGAGATTCCACATGACCCTCGTCACCTAGGAGTTCCATCCGGTGTGTCCAAAATTATTTTTCCAAGCCTATGGTATGTTCAGCCCGATCTATACACCTATCTTGGGTCAGGATTAGCACTATCTCCCAACGAGGTATATCCACATGACCCACATCACATAGGAGTTGCATCTGGTGCATCCAAAATGATTTCCAAGCTAAGGGTATGCTTGGCACAAAGCATTCACCTATCTTGCACTAACACTAACAGTGTCTCCAAATGGACACAATCGAGATTCCACACGACCCTCATCACCTAGGAGTTCCATCCGGTGCATCCAAAACGGTTTCCAAGGCCATGGTACGTTTGGCCCAAATCGCACCTATCTTGCATCAAGATTAGCACTATCTCCAAACGAACTGAAATGAGCTTCCACTTGGGCCCCACAACCTAGGAGTGCCATCGGATGCGTCCATAACGATTTATGTGCCTATGTTACGTTTGGTGCAAATCGTGCACCTATCTTGCACCAAAACTAATACTGTCTCCAAACGGACCAAAATGAGATTCCACATGGCCCACGCCACCTAGGAGTTTCCATCAGGTGGATCCAAAACAATTTCTGAGCATGTTGTACGTTCGGCACAAACCATGCATCTATCTTGGGTCAAGATTAACACTATCTCCAAATGGACTAAATTGAGCTTCCAATTGAGCCTCCGCACCACGGAGTACCATCAGGTGCATCCAAAAATGATTTCTAGGCCGATGGTATGTTTGGCGCAAACCATGCACCTATCTTGCATCGACACTAACATGGTCTCTAAATACAAGGTTCCACATGACACACGTCGCCTTGGTGTTCCATCAAGTGCGTCCAAAACAATTTCTGAGCCTATGGTATGGTCAACGCAAACCGTGCACCTATCTTGCGTCAAGATTAGCACTATCTCTCTTGCTCCAAAAAAAGATTAGCACTATCTCCAATGGACAAAATTGAGCTTCCACTTGATCCTTGTCACCTAGGAGTACCATCGGATGCGTCCAAAACGATTTCTGAGTCTATGGTATGTTTGGCGCAAACCATGCACCTATCTTTCACTGGCACAAAGACTTTCTTCAAATGGACCAAAATGAGATTCCACATGACCCACGTCACCTAGAAGTTCCATTGTGTGTGTCCATAACAATTTCTAAGCCTATGGTACCTTTGGTGCAAACCTTGCACCTATCTTGTGTCAAGATTAGTACTATCTCCAAATGGACTGAATCAAGCTTTCACTTGAACCTCGTCACCTAGGAGTACCATCGGGTGTATCCAAAACGATTTCAGAGCCTATGGTACGTTTGGCACAAACCATGCACCGATCTTGTGTGACTCTAACTTTGGTCTTGAAATAGACAAAAATGAGATTGCACATGACCCATGTTGCTTAGCAGTTCCATCTGGTGTGTCCAAAACGATTTATTAGCCTGTGGTACGTTCAGCGCAAATCGTGCACCTATCTTGCGTCAAGATTAGCACTATCTCCAAATGGACAGAACCGAGCTTTTACTTGAGCCTCGTCACCTAGGAGTACCATCGGGTGCGTCCAAAATGATTTCTGAGCCTACGGTATGTTGGGCCCAAACCGTGCATATATCTTGCACCGACACCAACACTATCTGCAAACGGACCAAAACAAGATTCCACATGACCCACGTCACCATGGAGCTCTGTCGAGTGCCCCCAAAATGATTCCTGAGTATGTGATAAGTTCGGCACAAACCATGCACCTATCTTGTCAAGATTATCACTATCTCCGAATGCACTGAATCGAGCTTCCACTTGAGCCTCACCACCTAGGAGTACCATCTGGTGTGTCCAAAATGATTTATGAGCCTAAGGTACGTTTGGCGCAAATTGTGCACCTATCTTGTACTGACACTAACACTGTCTCCAAACGGACCAAAACAAGATTCGATCTGAGCCACGTCATCTAGGTGTTCTATCAGGTGCGTCCAAAATGATTTCTGAGCATGTAGTGCATTCGGCGCATACGACACCTATCTTGCGTCTAGATTAGCACTATCTCCAAATGGACTAAATCACGCTTCCGCTTGAGCCTCATCACTTAAGAGTGTCATCGGTTGCGTCCAAAATGATTTCTAAGCCTGTGGTAAGTTCGGTGCAATCCGTGCACCTATCCTCCATCAAGATTAGTAGTATCTCCAAACGGAATGAATCAAGCTTCCACTTGAGCCTCATTACCTTGGAGTACCATCGGGTGCGTCCAAAACGATTTCAGAGCCTATGGTACGTTTGGCGTAAATCATGCACCTATCTTGCACCGACACTAACATTGTCTCCAAACAGACCGAAACGAGATTCCACATGACCCACATCACCTATGAGTTCCATCGGGTGTCTCCAAAATGATTTTTGGGCCTATGATAGGTTGGCACAAACATTTTCATATCTTTCATTAAGATTAGCACTATCTCCAAACGAATTGAATCAAGCTTCCACTTGAGCATCATCACCTAGGAGTACCATCGGGTGTGTCTAAAATTGTTTCTGAGCCTACGGTATGTTTGGCGCTAAATGTGCATCTAACTTGCACCAACACTAACACTATCTCCAAATGGACCAAAACAAGATTCCACATGACCCATGTCACCTAGGAGATCCATTCGGTGCGTCCAAAATGATTTCTAACCCTATGGTATGTTAGGTGCAAACTGTGCTCCTATCTTGCGTCAAAATTAGCACTATCTCCAAACGGACCAAAACGAGATTCCACAAGAACCACGTCACCTAGGGGATCCATTCGGTGTGATCAAAACGATTTCCAAGCCTATGTTATGTTCGGCGCAAACCATGCACCTTTCTTCCGTCAAAATTAGCATTATCTCTAAACAGATTGAAACGAGGTTCCACTTGAGCCACGCAACCTAGGAGTGCCATAGTATGCATCTAAAATGATTTCTGAGCCGATGGTATGTTGGCGCAAACCCAGCACCTATCTTGCAACGACATTAACACTGTCTCCAAACAGAGAGAAACGAGATTCCATAAGACCACCTCACATACGAGTTCCATCAGGTGCATCTAAAATGATTTCTGAGCCTATGGTATGTACCGTGCAAACCATGTATCAATCTTGTGTCAAGATTAGCACTATCACCAAACGGACTGAAATGAGCTTCCACTTGAGCCTCATCACTAAGAGTACCATCGGGATCGCCCAAAACAATTTCTAAGGTAATGTTATGTTTGGTGCAAACTGTGTACCTATCTTGCACCAACACTTACACTATCTCCATATAGACTGAACGAGATTCCACACAACCCGCATCACCTAGGAGTTCCATCCAATGTATCCAAAATGATTTCCAAGCCTATGGTACGTTCGGCGCAAACTGTGCACCTATCTTGCGTCAAGATTAGCACTATCTAGAAACAGACTAAAATGAGCTTCCACTTGAGCCTTGCAACCTAGGAGTGCCATTGGGTGCATCCAACATGATTTCTGAGCTTATGGTAGATTTGGCACAAATCATTCACCTATCTTGCACCGATGCTAACACTATCTGCAAACGGACTGAAATGAGATTCCACATGATCCACATCACCTAAGAGTACCATCGGGTGCGTCCAAAATGATTTCTGAGCCTACGGTACGTTGGGCGCAAATCGTTCACATATCTTGCACTGACACCAACACTATCTCTAAACGGACCAAAACAAGATTGACCCACATCACCATGGAGTTTCGTCGGGTGCATCCAAAATTATTCCTCAGCCTGAGGTAAGTTCGGCACAAACCATGCACCTATCCTACGTCAAGATTAGCACTATCTCCGAATGGACTGAATCAAGCTTCCACTTGAGCCTCCTCACCTAGGAGTACCGTCGGGTGTGTCCAAAACAATTTCTGTGCCTAAGGTACGATTGGCGCAAACTGTGCTCCTATCTTGCTATGACACTAACACTGTCTCTAAACGGACCAAAACGAGATTCCATATGACCCACATCATTTAGGAGTTCTGTCAGGTGCGTCTAAAATGATTACAGAGCATGTGGTACGTTCGGCACAAACCGAGCACCTATCTTGCGTTTGGATTAGCACTATCCAAATAGACTAAATCAAGCTTTTGCTTGACACTCATCACTTAAGAGTGCCATCAAGTGCATCCAAAATTATTTCTAAGCCTGTGGTACGTTCAGTGCAAACCATGCCCCTATCTTCCGTCAAAATTTGCACTGTCTCCGAACGGACTGAATCGGGCTTCCACTTGAGCCTAATTACCTTGGAGTACCAATGGATCCGTCCAAAATGATTTCTGAGCCTATGGTACAGTTGGCGCAAATCGTGCACCTATCTTGCACCAACACTAACAATGTCTCCAAACAGACCGAAACAAGACTCCACATGACCCACATCACCTAGAAGTTCCATCGGGTGTGTAACACCCCAGGTGTTTATCACCAATTAAGTGGTGGGTTTAAGATCAAACATGATAGATTAGGGGAGATGACGATGTCAAAGTCAAACCTATGGGGATAAGCCCTAACCTAAACTTGGATATTGCACCCTTGCTTACATATAGGCTCAATTAAAAGATATATACTTGGGTGTTGTTATCCAAGTATCATCACATGTCTCACATCAATAACTATCTATATTGATCCCTGGAAAAGTTTCATGAAGTTTGGAATCAAAAAGTCACATGAAATGATAAGTTCCATTCCTATTGGAATTTGCACCATTAAGTTAATGGAACTATAGATCATCAACCAAATCATGAAAACTTGCCCTAATGACTTTAGATGAACTCTACAACAAAAGTCATGAAGGGTTCATGTTGAGCAAATGTCAAGAAAATGCCCCGATTGGCCTAAAAGCCTAGTTTAGGCTTTATCGAGTTGCTACTTTGACCAAAGTGGAAGTTTAACTTCTGAACTAGTTATGAGGTTTGACCTTAAAGAAAAGTTGTAGTTCATCTTATGTAGAACAAACTTTGTTTAATGGTCAAGAGCTAGTTTGGCCTCTAACCTAGTCAAATAGAGCTCACAATATTGATTCAGCTGCTGTTTTTGGACTTCGCAAATTTGGCTAAGTGTTGGAGCTGATTTCAGTTTTGATGTACCCTCATTTATGATAGTATCTATCTCAAACCAAGTCGAACCAAACCTAGATCATTTAAGCAAAGTTGTAGTCCTCATATAGCTCTACAATGCGGTGGAATTGGTTTAGCCTTTGCTTGCTCGGTTTGGGAGATGGAGATGGAAGAAGATTGCAATTTCAGTCGGCTTGAAACTGAATTCAGTTTTCAATTTCGGGTACCCCACTTTGGAGCTTTATATCTTGCAACACAAGCTGATCTAAACGAAGGTTCTTTAATAAAAGTTGTAGTTTAGTTTGCATAGAACAAACTTTGTTCAAAGGTTAAGATCTGGTTTAGTGTCTAAGCTAATATAACAAAGCCCCTAAGTTGGAACTCGGTGCTGTTTTCAGGATCCCGAATTTTGGCTAAGTCTGAGAACTGGAGTCCGTCAGTTTTAGTTTCATTGTAGCTCTCTTTGGGAATTAATATCTCTTAAACCGTTTTGAATTGGACCAAACTCCCTTAATCAAAGTTGTTATACTCATATAGCTCTAACACATCATGTATTTAGTTGCTCAAATAACTAATCGGTCTGAGAGATACGGAGGGGGAAAGATGGTGGATTCAGTCGAACTTTTGAGGTAGAATTGGATTTTTGAATTTGCTGCTATAGTGGCCGACTGGGACAGAGCCTTCACGCCGCGTGGAGCTCGCTCGCATGCACGCCACCTTGCGTCCATGCTCGGCAAAAAGGACACCGAGTCCTCTCCCTCGGTCCCCTTCTCCCACTCCCTTCCCTCACCTCCCTACTCCCTCGCCTTGTCCTGGCTTTGGGCTCGCAAACGCGAACACGCCGCCGCCATGGACAGTCATCGAAGCTCACTGCCACCGCGTTTCTCGCCTCTAGACACCCTGCGCAGCGCGGCGGCCACCTGCTCCACCTCCGGCGCCCCTCCTGTTGCTGCGTCCCGGCCTAGGGTTGGTCACCTTTGACACTCCATCATCTCTGTCGGAGGAGCAGCCGGGCCGCTGCCCGTGCTGGTGGCTAGGAAGCCACGGTCGACCTCCAGCGGGGCTGGGCTCGCCGCGGGCTTGCCCTATCCTCGCAACGTGGCCAGGGCCACTCACCACCGTCGCCGTTCAGCCGCTGACCGAGGCGGCTGGTTTCCTCGCGCGTGCTCTACTCCGACTCATCGAAGAAGAAGGCAGTGGCAGTATGACATGTGGGTCCCGCCCGATTTCAAATGGTGCCCAAATTTACAGATTTTTCTTTTATCTTGTAAAATCTATATCTCATATTTGGTAGCTCCGAAAATTGTGCCATTTGTTCTGTTGGAATCCTTGGGAAGTGCTCTGCATGTTAGGGTAACCGGTTGTGCCATGCATGCATGTGTTTGTGCTGTAGAAATTCATTAGTGAAAAGTGGTTTTGGAATTGGATTAACTTGCTTTCATCAATATCTGGAGTTTTAGAAGTCCGAAATTAGTGATTCCAATTTTGTTGGTCTTCTAGTAATATGCACTGTCTAAGAAAAATATAAAACTTATAGGTTGTTTCCGGGTTTCAGGATGTTTGACCTAGATCTTGTTAAATGAAAAATAAATGCTTGTTTTCCTTGTTATTTTTATATCTTGAGTTGTGATGCTCTGATTGATGTGAAATTTTTATGGTAGTCTTTCCATGCTATGAATGTACTGTGGTACAAATTTCATGGTCATTGCTTACTGGATGATCAAGTTATTGATTTAACTTATTTATAGCTTGATAAATAGCTTATAAATAATATATAAATGATAAAATAGAAAATGTTGTTCCATTACCTTAGTATGATGTTTCTCTATCATATTGATTTATAATATGGCCTTGTGTTCACAGAAAATATTGAGTGTTAAGTTTAACTTGCTCTCACATGATTATTGCAATAGCAATTTGTTTTTTTCATAAAGGTTGATATGCTTGTCCAAATGGATTGAAATTTGGACAGTATACTTTTGGGAGCATGTGTAGGCCACTGTATTTTTGGTAGAATTTATTGTGCACTTTTGGTAGGTGTTCATAATTCTACCTAATTATCTAAATAAATTAAGAAAATGTATTAAAAGAATTTAGTTAGGAATGTACACTATGTTTTATGGTGTTCATTAGTCATGTGTGACATGTTGATAAAGTTGGTTTTATCTAATTATATGTTTGCAACATAAGATAATAATTATTTCTTGCAAAGGAGATTTCTGGACAGATCTAGAAACTTAGCAAAGTTCTTCATGATAATGTGCTTTGTTGTAAAACTTGTTTATACAAGAGTTGTAGATAATTTATGTATCTAGCCTCTGTTAAAGTTTGGTGGCATTTGGCTATATGGTTTAGAAACTACAGCTGTTCTAAGTTGAGTTCAGATTTATGTTGCTCTCTGTCCTTCCAAGACATATTCTGTACCTTCTGTATTTCGACTTGGTAAATGTTAGAATTAGGTTTATATGTTTATAAATGAATTGTATCGAATTTCATAAGCTTTCCAGAATGTCTTCTTTCAAGTCATTTGGATTTAGGGATCTCCAGTTATGATTAATTTACTGAGCTATTGTATGTATGTCCAGAAAGTGACAGATTTTAGTTGTAGTGCTTTGATTAACTTTGCCATGCTAATGTGTTGAAGTGTGACTCATACCTTTGAAAGTACTTGGGTTAGTACCCTGTGATGTTGAGGCTTGTGTCTTGCTTGATGTGCTTGCCATCTTCTATGTTATGCCCTAATGTGGATTAAGTTAATTAGCTCTAGGTGTTTATGAGAACTTTGGTATGCTTGTTTGATTACTCTGTTTATTGCACTTCTATGCATTCACACATGTGCATGGTTGCATCTCATATAGGTACGCTAGCAGAAACGTGTGAAGGATGTGGCGTTGGAGCTAAACCCGAAGACGGTGTTTGGTGGATCCATCCCGAAGATAGAAGGATCGGACAAGTGGTAGATTGGAGGTTGCTCGCCAAATGACTTCATCTGACATACTCTAACTTGAGTCAGACCCCAGGCAAGCCCCGGATCATTATAAGCCTCCTATCTTCAAAGCAATTATATATATATATATATATATATATATATATATATATATATATATATATATATATATATATATATATGTTATAAGTATTGTTACATTAAGTGGTAGGAGTTGGTTGGAAACCCTTGCTGCATTATATCATTCCTTGTCCAGATATATGAATCCTTGAATCCTACATAGACTAGGATCGAGTAGATGCTTAGCTCTGCATTAAGCGGTAGAAGTCAGGTGATTTCCTGTCACCTGCGAGATATAGGGATATTCATATATAGCACGGTTGGCTATATTTGCTATCGTGGAAAGGAACCATGTGTTAATAAAATGAAATGAGACCGGGCGGGATGACGATAGTGAAGCAACAAGGCATGGAGGTCTTGGGTGTGGATCTATCCCCGTCTGAGTCGTTTAAGGACCGATTCGCTGTACGTCCTTGAGTCATGTTGAACGCAGTCTAACACTTAGTTGGCCGGATAAGCCGTTTCGACCACGAATCCGAGTAATACAGTTTAGGGCGGGAATCGACTGGTAGGTCGCATCTTGGAGGAGAGAAACGTTGTGCTTGGGGACATTGGTGTGAGTCCAAGGGGGGGTTAGAGTCCCTAGCACCTAGCAGAGTGTCGCCCTTGGGGATGTGGCATCAGTCGGACCCATGGCTCCTGAACTGTACCAAAGGTGACCTGAGCAGCCCTCGCCAGGCGTGACTCGATGAGTGTTAGAAATACCCCTCCAGCTGGATAGGAATTCGATTCGAATCGTCGTCGCTCCCGGTTAGTGAGCACTTGACTTGAGCAGCGGCAACGTAGATTCCATTAAATTGAACGGATGGTTAATTGGATCACGATGGAAAGGTTGCCTCAATTTATACCTGCTATGGTTAATATTATTTGCTCCTAGTAAAGTGAGTGCTCTAGTACAGGTTCTAATATAGATGATAGGTTAATGATAATTAACTTGATGCTTAAGCATTAATGATTGATCATCTATATTAAGCTTTTTATGCAAAATGTTGTCAAGCTAGCCCCACTTTATATCAGCCTTGCATGATCCTTGGTGTCACCTTATTTCTGGTTTCTGATGGGTAAGTCTAGCTGAGTACCTTCTTGTACTCAGGGTTTTATCCCCACTTGTTGCAGGTTGTGATGTATCATGGCGACTGCAAGAGCTGGTTGGCTCCTGCCGCAGAGGCGGAGTGTGATCATGGGCATGATCCTTCTTAATTACCTTATCTCTAATGCTTTTGTTGGAAGTCGACCGTGGTGCTGGCATGTATTTGAAATAAGAATAATGTTAGTTTCAAATTACTTTGCTTCCGCTACTTTTGAACTTAAGTTGTAATAACTATGTTGAACTCCGATGTATATTGAATTACTTGTGAAATGGATGTAACATGTGACTTGTTATGTTGAATCACTACGATCTTGGCTTATATGTTGATTGGTTTGAAATCTCTCGTGATTTCATTGGACTACCGGAGTTATATGGGCTCAAGTGTGAGAATTTGATCACTTCGGTGATTGTTTATATACTTGTGCTCTTATAATTTGGATGGTTCTGTTATAGCTGGTATCGGAGCAAGATTCAACATTAAACTTGTCGTATGTGTATTTAAAACAAAGGTTTTGTTTTATAAAATCAGTTTTATCAACTTATAGCTATATATAGGTTTATGAAAACTGAATTCTAAATCTAAGTATGCCAGTGGTCAATTTCCTTATGCCCATATAAGGATTATTAGGTGGCTTATATAAGTACTAACTTGGGGGTTTTTTATTATGCATCTACGCCCAGACCAAGGTATGTATGTGTGATAACTCTCCCACACTATGCTACCTAGTGTGTTAGATTAGAGGTAGCCTTCATATATGAAATAGCCATATATATTGCTAGTTACTTTTATGCAACGTCGCACCTACGCTCAGGTAAGTGTGAGTTGTGAGAGCATGACCGTACAACCCGCGGTCTAGGGGAGAGTTAGTTTTGGTTACTGGATTATTTACATGTTACATACATGTATATATGAAGGTACTTAATTGAGGGTGATTAATGATTCGGGTAGTTTTGGTGCTACATGTATATATACGGGGGTATATGTATATGGGAGTACTTAGAATTTTACTTCTCTGCTTTCACTGTGTGCTATATTAGGAAATTGTTGGGCTGCAATGAAACTTTTCTACAGGTACGCTAACCACGAATGCATAAGTCGAATGTAGCTAGCGACTAGCTATATATCGAGAGAGTGTGTGTTATGCCACCGACATAGAACGTGATCACCACCTTAGGTTGGCAATCTTGTGAGGACGAATATGACGAAGCATGCATCTTCATGATTGTTGCCTTATGTATAGCGATGCTCCTCTCACTCTTGTTCTATAGTAAGTAACTTGTGATCAATGTAGTACACTATCTTTCTTGTGTGAAGCTAAACAATAATGCCTTACTCTATGTTGCCCACCCAAGCGTTTGCCAATACTTTAGACCTCACTTAAGTAATTATAGATTCTCATGAATGAATTAAATTCGTGTTGGTCTAAGGTAACAAAAGTTAGAGCTGCTAGAATAATATGTTGTGTGCTCTCTTGTTAAATAGAACAAAGGCAAGCTTTGTTTTGCTTGTTGGACATTGGCTGCTAGAATAGTTTCTATTGTAGTGATGCTTTCATAGTCATAATGGTGTTTTCTTTAATTATAGAGAATACCAAAGTTGTAGCTAACTTACTTATCTAGCTTGTCCTAAAAATTCATGACCCTAGGTCTTATGGTTTGAGAGTTATGAATTTTAAAAGTTTACTATCAGGTTTTACTTATGCTCTGATTAGATCTGATTGTTTGGTTTGTTTGACCTGTGTGCATATGGAATCATGTCTTGGAGATAATAGAAGAAGCATAGTACTTTTTCTAAGCTTTCCAAAATGCCCTATATCACGAATTGGGGTGGTCTAAATCTCTACTTATGAGCTTGTAAAGTGGAATGATAGAATCTGTCCAAATCTGGGCAGAGATGTCTTCTTTGTCTTGTTTGGCCTTGTTGGCTATAGAATCATATTAATATGATAATAAGAAAGTTATAAACAACTTAATAAGCTTTACATAAAGTTAAGGCTCAGCCTTGTTGTGTCCCAAGAACTCCAGTTATGCATTTTTAAAGTTCTTGTCAGTTTTCTGTCCATATTGGTATAAATCTGAAACATTAGCATGTTTGACCATGCTAACCTGTGATTTAGCTTTTGGTATGAATAACAAACGCGGGGAAAACTTCCTAAGCTTTTCATAAAGTCTAGGACCACCTTTATGGGATGTCTACAACCTCAGTTATGGTTGAAACAAGTAATTATTGTGCTGCTGTCCAGATTTTGTGCCCATGTTAAGTTAGTCACCTTAGCTAGCGTTTGTTTTAAGCTAAACTTGTAGTTAGTTCTTGCTTTAGATAAAGCTTGTTAGGGGTGAGCCTAGTGATTAGTAATGATTGCTAGGTGCGAGCTTGTTGCTTGGTAATAGTTGCTTGAGTTTGTTTGTGTAAGCTTCTTCATGTGTTGCTTGAAGTTATGATGCGTGTATGTATGCTTGTTATCTAGGTAGTACCCTAGTTGTCACCTCGTTTGTCCTCGGTGAGCATACGAGGGTCGCATAGCTTTATCCTAGAACAACGTTCACATTACATAATTGTATGGTTGTTGTCTTCAATTAGGTTTCTCTCTTAGGAGCCTGAGCCTGTAGACTTGGTGGTTAGTCCTTGAATGTTTGTATCCATGCCTGTGCTTGTCCGAAAGTCCAAAGTTTAGTTCTCCTATATGTTTGCATGAGTCGTGGATGTTTTGCAACCCTTTTTGTGAAGACCTTTATCGACTGACCAACCAAGTTAACTTTCATCAATGCTAGCCTTTGACCATGGTTCGTACGTTGCCAATTGTGGAGACCGTACCCAAATCTATGTTGGACCTTTTGGTTACCTCTCCTAAAGGTTAGCTAGTGTGACGCAATGTCTCTTTGCGATGGCCTCTGAATCATGTGCTTACAAATTCGTACATCTACCTTATCAACTCAATCTATGACCACATACCGGTTTTCACCTTGAAAATTGCTTAATTCGTCTCCAACACTCCCCAGTCTTGGGATGTTTATCAATTTTGATCTCATGTTGTTGCTCAACATGATTGAATCTCTGTTAATTAATTATCTAATAGTTTCCTTAGTCGACGCCAGGTGTGCGTGGAATTAAGCAAAAATCTCGTGCTTAGTCGCATTCAGCAATTGAGCTATGTTCTCTTTGTGAGGTGTTTTGATCTACGGATAGCTTCCCTATTGATTCTAAACCTTGTGACTACCTTTGCTTGCTATCTCCCCTTGTACAATGCTTGTTTTTACCACCCAAATTGTGTCACTTAAAATTTCACTTTGGTGGTGTGATCGGTAATGGTGTTATGAGTAGCAACTAATGGTGCCGCGACGAAACCGAGAGCCTCTTGTGGCGGCCGACACAAGGTTGTGCTGCTCGGCACGCGCTGGTATCGTGGTTTCTAGTCATGATCCATTGTAGAACAACATCAACATGTTATTCTCATATGAACTCTTCCTTGGTTATCTCTCCATATCGTATCGTAAGATCCATATCTTAGACCGAAAGTAGTGGAGTGTCCTTCTGAAGTTGCTAAGAGAATAACTTTGAAGAATAGGTCACCGACATAAACATTAACAGACCGCATGAGGTGGTAGACAAGTAACTATACTTAGTTGTGCCAGTATTAACAAACGTCATCTAGTGAGCAAAGTATCTCATCTTTGTTGGATAAAAAGGACACACAACACTTACTGTTGGACAAGTCATCCATTGGATAAGACTCGATCGTTACAATATGCAAGTTTTAACCTTTGTATGCATAATGGCCATACCGTCGAAATCAACCATCTCTGGTGTGACTTCTTATCTGCTGACCTCGATGGCAACCATTTGTTCTGCGTCAACCACGATTATTGTGGTCAAGAGTGAAGATTTGGAATTTTTAGTGTTGAGAGACAACTAATTAGTTACCAATAGGAAGGTTAATCTCTAGCTAGGTAATGACTCCTTGGTAGTTATGAAGGCTATGTCTTACAAAGTAATAACCAACAAGAAGTTAATCAACTAGCCAGCAACTTGAGGCTACGCTATCTTCCACAGCCATTGTGACCAAGTCAATTCCATCTTGGACAATCACACAGATAGTGCAAGGTGTTCTATCAACTAAAGCGAAGAATTAGAGAAAGCATACCTAGTTTCAATTAGCATCCTTGTGCCCATAGGTGCCACAAATGGTTCGTCCATAACTTGATTAGACGAAGTGTTGAGGAATATTCGAAAGCGGTTCCTTATCCTTGTAGGAATGATCTCTAGGCGGAGTATGCATTTTGCCTTGCAAAAAGTAACCCGCAAGTTCAAAGCTTGTGCATCATTGGATTGGCATGTAAATTAATGGTCAAGATCTGCTGTTGGATGGCCCTTTTGAGGTCTCACAAATACTAGTTTACACTCTTTCATTTGCTTTTACTTTCTCGTATCCCCAATGTACGAGCAGCCTTGGTGTTCTGCAAATCAATTTATACCATCGCAAGTCAAAAGCAATTTGAAAAGTGTCAAACAACAGATTTCCCATCTTCGAACTACTGTTTGATCCTAAAAAGGAAGCCTCAAGGTGAAAGTTGGCCTGACAAAGTTGTTATGCTGCAAGTCAACTCAACTTACAGTACAACTAAGTCACCAAGGAAAATTTTACTCAATCGCTTGGTGGTAGACTACTTCCCGTGATTTAGTAATTATTACAACTTTTGTTGTCCTTAAGGCCTCACTACATTTTGCTTTGGTACTAATTTTCCAATGATGACATACCTTAGTACCTTATAAATGTTTTTACCCAAGAGGTTGCATCTGCTTCAACTCAGATAACTGTTGTCTTTGGATAAAAGAATCTTATTAGATAACTGTTGGCAGAAATAGGAAGCCGACAGAGTCAGCTATCACATTCACTGACCATCAATAGACTCAGATAATATAGTGTTATCATCAGAGAAAGAGAACTACATGCATGGAATAGTAAGTAGCTTCCATTAGCTGATATATGAATGTTTGAACATTTACGACCAACATAGACCCTGTCTATTGGTTAGTCAGTATCCTAGAGCCTCAGAGTATATTTGTCGTCTATGATCTCACCCTTTTGGAAGGTTGTGCTCAAACCATTTTGGTAGAGGACTGCTTTTCAAACTTTGTGAACATAGAGTCATTTTGATGAGTATACTTCTGAAGATTTTGGTCTAATGTAAAGTTCATATGGACTATGTTGTGTTCACTAAAGAATCAGATACTTGTTAGTGGTTCGCTCATGGACCAAACGATCTCCATACATTGAGAATGCAGTACTGTGCTATCTGGGATTCCTCCCAAAGTAACAATGCTTCATGGAAGTCAATGAAGGAAATTCTTCAGACAAATTTTACTATAAAGAGTAAGTATCAGAAAGTGCTTTTGACCAAATTGTTCTCCGATGCTAAAGCTTTGTAGCTGAATGCTATAGCAGATGTTGGGAACTAGATAACGTGTCTCTCTTCCTTAAAAGGTCTTCCATTCCGAATCTCGGGACACGATTCTTTTAAGGGGGAGGTCTGTAATACCCTAGGTGTTTATCACCAATTAAGTGGTGGGTTTAAGATCAAACATGATAGATTAGGGGAGATGACGATGTCAAAGTCAAACCTATGGGGATAAGCCCTAACCTAAACTTGGATATTGCACCCTTGCTTACATATAGGCTCAATTAAAAGATATATGCTTGGGTGTTGTTATCCAAGTATCGTCACATGTCTCACATCAATAACTATCTATATTGATCCCTGGAAAAGTTTCAAGAAGTTTGGAATCAAAAAGTCACATGAAATGATAAGTTCCATTCCTATTGGAATTTGCACCATTAAGTTAATGGAACTATATATCATCAACCAAATCATGAAAACTTGCCCTAATGACTTTAGATGAACTGTACAACAAAAGTCATGAAGGGTTCATGTTGAGCAAATGTCAAGAAAATGCCCCGCTTGGCCTAAAACCCTAGTTTAGGCTTTATCGAGTTGCTACTTTGACCAAAGTGGAAGTTTAACTTCTGTACCAGTTATGAGGTTTGACCTTAAAGAAAAGTTGTAGTGCATCTTATGTAGAACAAACTTTGTTTAATGGTCAAGAGCTAGTTTGGCCTCTAACCTAGTCAAATAGAGCTCACAATATTGATTCAGCTGCTGTTTTTGGACTTCGCAAATTTGGCTAAGTGTTGGAGCTGATTTCAGTTTTGATGTACCCTCATTTAGGATAGTATCTATCTCAAACCAAGTTGAACCAAACCTAGATCATTTAAGCAAAGTTGTAGTCCTCATATAGCTCTACAATGCGGTGGAATTGGTTTAGCCTTTGCTTGCTCGGTTTGGGAGATGGAGATGGAAGAAGATTGCAATTTCAGTCGGCTTGAAACTGAATTCAGTTTTCAATTTCGGGTACCCCAATTTGGAGCTTTATATCTTGCAACACAAGCTGATCTAAACGAAGGTTCTTTAATAAAAGTTGTAGTTTAGTTTGGATAGAACAAACTTTGTTCAAAGGTTAAGATCTGGTTTAGTGTCTAGTCTAATATAACAAAGCCCCTAAGTTGGAACTCGGTGCTGTTTTCAGGATCCCGAATTTTGGCTAAGTCTGAGAACTGGAGTCCGTCAGTTTCAGTTTCATTGTAGCTCTCTTTGGGAATTAATATCTCTTAAACCGTTTTGAACTGGACCAAACTCCCTTAATCAAAGTTGTTGTACTCATACAGCTCTAACACATCATGTATTTAGTTGCTCAAATAACTAATCGGTCTGAGAGATACGGAGGGGGAAAGATGGTGGATTCAGTCGAACTTTTGAGGTAGAATTGGATTTTTGAATTTGCTGCTACAGTGCGGACCGGGACAGAGCCTTCACGCCGCGTGGAGCTCCAGCTCGCTCGCATGCATGCCACCTCGCGTCCATGCTCGGCAAAAAGGACACCGAGTCCTCTCCCTCGGTCCCCTTCTCCCACTCCCTTCCCTCACCTCCCTACTCCCTCGCCTCGTCCTGGCTCTGGGCTCGCAAACGCGAACACGCCGCCGCCATGGATAGTCATCGAAGCTCACTGCCACCGCGTTTCTCGCCTCTAGACACCCTGCGCAGCGCGGCGGCCACCTGCTCCACCTCCGGTGCCCCTCCTGTTGCTGCGTCCCGGCCTAGGGTTGGTCACCTTCGACACTCCATCATCTCCGTCGGAGCAGCAGCCGGGCCGCTGCCCGTGCTGGTGGCTAGGAAGCCACGGTCGACCTCCAGCGGGGCTGGGCTCGCCGCGGGCTTGCCCTATCCTCGCAACGCGGCCAGGGCCACTCACCACCGTCGCCGTTCAGCCGCTGACCGAGGCGGCCGGTTTCCTCGCGCGTGCTCTGCTCCGACTCATCGAAGAAGAAGGCAGTGGGAGTATGACATGTGGGTCCCGCCCGATTTCAAATGGTGCCCAAATTTACAGATTTTTCTTTTATCTTGTAAAATCTATATCTCATATTTGGTAACTCCGAAAATTGTGCCATTTGTTTTGTTGGAATCCTTGGGAAGTGCTCTGCATGTTAGGGTAACCGGTTGTGCCATGCATGCATGTGTTTGTGCTGTAGAAATCCATTAGTGAAAAGTGGTTTTGCAATTGGATTAACTTGCTTTCATCAATATCTGGAGTTTTAGAAGTCCAAAATTAGTGATTCCAATTTTGTTGGTCTTCTAGTAATATGCACTGTCTAAGAAAAATATAAAACTTATAGGTTGTTTCCGGGTTTCAGGATGTTTGACCAAAATTAGTTATTTTTATATCTTGAGTTGTGATGCTCTGATTGATGTGAAATTTTTATGGTAGTCTTTCCATGCTATGAATGTACTGTGGTACAAATTTTATGGGCATTGCTTACTGGATGATCAAGTTATTGATTTAACTTGTTTATAGCTTGATAAATAGCTTATAAATAATATATAAATGATAAAATAGAAAATGTTGTTCCATTACCTTAGTATGATGTTTCTCTATCATATTGATTCATAATATGGCCTTGTGTTCATAGAAAATATTGAGTGTTAAGTTTAACTTGCTCTCACATGATTATTGCAATAGAAATTTGTCTTTTTCATAAAGGTTGATATACTTGTCCAAATGGATTGAAATTTGGACAGTATACCTTTGGGAGCATGTGTAGGCCACTGTATTTTTGGTAGAATTTATTGTGCAATTTTGGTAGGTGTTCATAATTCCACCTAATTATCTAAATAAATTAAGAAAATGTATTAAACGAATTTAGTTAGGAATGTACACTATGTTTTCTGGTGTTCATTAGTCATGTGTGACATGTTGATAAAGTTGGTTTTATCTAATTATATGTTTGCAACATAAGATAATAATTATTTCTTGCAAAGGAGGTTTCTGGACAGATCTAGAAACTTAGCAAAGTTCTTCATGATAATGTACTTTGTTGTAAAACTTGTTTATACAAGAGTTGTAGATAGTTTATGTATCTATCCTCTGTTAAAGTTTGGTGGCATTTGGCCATATGGTTTAGAAACTACAGCTGTTCTAAGTTGGGTTCAGATTTATGTTGCTCTCTGTCCTTTCAGGACATATTCTGTACCTTCTGTATTTCGACTTGGTAAATGTTAGAATTAGGTTTATATGTTTATAAATGAATTGTAGAGAATTTCATAAGCTTTCCAGAATGTCTTCTTTCAAGTCATTTGGATTTAGGGATCTCCAGTTATGATTAATTTACTGAGCTACTGTATGTCCAGAAAGTGACAGATTTTAGTTGTAGTGCTTTGATTAACTTTGCCATGCTAATTTGTTGAAGTGTGACTCATACCTTTGAAAGTACTTGGGTTAGTACCCTGTGATCTTGAGGATTGTGTCTTGCTTGATGTGCTTGCCATCTTCTATGTTATGCCCTAATGTGGATTAAGTTAATTAGCTCTAGGTGTTTATGAGAACTTTGTTATGCTTGTTTGATTACTCTGTTTATTGCACTTCTATGCATTCACACATGTGCATGGTTGCATATCATATAGGTACGCTAGCAGAAACGTGTGAAGGATGTGGCGTTGGAGCCAAACCCGAAGACGGTGTTTGGTGGATCCATCCCGAAGATAGAAGGATCGGACAAGTGGTAGATTGGAGGTTGCTCGCCAAGTGACTTTACCTGACATACTCTAACTTGAGTCAGACCCCAGGCAAGCTCCGGAGCATTATAAGCCTTCTATCTTCAAAGCAATTATATATATATATATATATATATATATATATATATATATATATATATATATATATATATATATATATATATATATATATATATATATATATATATATATTATATAAGTATTGTTGCATTAAGTGGTAGGAGTTGGTTGGAAACCCTTGCTGCATTATATCATTCCTTGTCCAGATATATGAATTCTTGAATCCTACATAGACTAGGATCGAGTAGATGCTTAGCCCTGCTTTAAGCGGTAGAAGTCAGGTGATTTCCTGTCACCTGCGAGATATAGGGATATTCATATATGGCACGGTTGGCTATATTTGCTATCGTGGAAAGGAACCATGTGCTAATAAAATGAAATGAGACCAAGCGGGATGACGATAGTGAAGCAACAAGGCATGGAGGTCTTGGGTGTGGATCTATCCCCGTCTGAGTCATTTAAGGACCGATTCGTTGTACGTCCTTGAGTCATGTTGAACGCAGTCTAACACTTAGTTGGCCAGATAAGCCGTTCCGACCGCGAATCCGAGTAATACAGTTCAGGCAGGGAATCGACTGGTAGGTCGCATCTTGGAGGAGAGAAACGTTGTGCTTGGGGACATTGGCATGAGTCTAAGGGGGGGGGGGGGGTTAGAGTCCCTAGCACCTGGCAGAGTGTCACCCTTGGGGATGCGGCATCAGTCGGACCCGCGGCTCCTGAACTGTACCAAAGGTGACCTGAGCAGCCCTCGCTAGGCATGACTCGGTGAGTGTTAGAAATACCCCTCCAGTTGGATAGGAATTCGATTCGAATCACCGTCGCACCTGGTTAGTGAGCACTTGACTTGAGCAGCGGCAACGTAGATTCCATTAAATTGAACAGATGGTTAATTGGATCATGATGGAAAGGTTGCCTTAATTTATACCTGCTATGGTTAATATTATTTGCTCCTAATAAATTGAGTGCTCTAGTACAGGTTCTAATATAGATGATAGGTTAATGATAATTAACTTGATGCTTAAGCATTAATGATTGATCATCTATATTAAGCTTTTATGCAAAATGTTATCAAGCTAGCCCCACTTTATATCAGCCTTGCATGATCCTTGGTGTCACCTTATTTCTGGTTTCTGACGGGTAAGTCTAGCTGAGTACCTTCTTGTACTCAGGGTTTTATCCCCACTTGTTGTAGGTTGTGATGTATCATGGCGACTGCAAGAGTTGGTTGGCTCCTGCCGTAGAGGCGGAGTGTGATCATGGGCATGATCCTTCTTAATTACCTTATCTCTAATGCTTTTGTTGGAAGTCGACCGTGGTGCTGGCATGTATTTGAAATAAGAATAATGTTAGTTTCAAATTACTTTGCTTCTGCTACTTTTGAACTTAAGTTGTAATAACTATGTTGAACTCCGATGTATATTGAATTACTTGTGAAATGGATGTAACATGTGACTTGTTATGTTGAATCACTACGATCTTGGCTTGTATGTTGGTTGGTTTGAAATCCCTCATGATTTCATTGGACTACCGGAGTTATATGGGCTCAAGTGTGAGAATTTAATCACTTCGGTGATTATTTTTATACTTGTGCTCTTATAATTTGGACGGTTCTGTTACAGGGTGTCTCCAAATCGATTTTGAGCCTGCAATATGTTCGGTGCAAATCATGCACCTATCTTGCGTCAAGATTAGGATTATCTCCACACGAACTAAATCAAGCTTCCACTTGAGCCTCATCACCGAGGAGTACCATCGGGTGTGTCCAGAATGATTTCTGAGCCTACGGTATGTTTGGTGCAAACCGTGCACCTATCTTACACCGACACCAACACTATCTCTGAACTGACCAAAACGAGATTCCACATGGAGTTCCATCGGGTGCGTCTAAGGCTGTGGTACGCTCGGCACAAACCATGCACCTATCTTGCATCAAGATTAGCACTATCTCTGAATGGATAGAATTGAGCTTCCACTTGAGCCTCGTTACCTACGAGTAGCATCGGGTGCGTCCAAAATGATTTCTGAGCCTAAGGTATATTTGGCGCAAAACGTGCACCTAACTTGCACCAACACTAACACTGTCTCCAAATGGACCAAAATGAGATTCCACATGACCCACGTCACCTAGTAGTTCCACCCGGTGCGTAAAAAATGATTTTCGAGCCTCTAGTATGTTCGGCCAAAACCATGCTCCTATCTTGCGTCAAGATTAGCACTATCTCGAAATGGACTGAATCGAGCTTCCATATGAGCCTTGTCACATACGAGTACCATAGGGTGTGTCCAAGACAATTTCTGAGCCTATGATACATTTGGCGCAATCCATGCACCTATCTTGCATCGACACTAGCGCTGTCTCCAAACGGACCAAAATGGGATTCCACATGACCCACATCATCTAGGAGTTCCATCAGGTGCGTCCAAAATGATTTCTAAGCCTATGGTATGTTCGGCTCAAACCAGACACCTATCTTGCTTTAGGATTAGCACTATCTCCAAAAGGAAATCAAGCTTCAACTTGAGTCTCATCACTTAGGGTGTACCAGTGGTTGCGTCCAGAACAATTTCTGAGCCTATTGTATGCTTAGCGCAAACCGTGCACCTATCTTGTGTCAAGATTAGCAAAATCTCCAAATGAACTAAATTGAGCTTCCACTTGAGCCTCATCACCTAGGAGTACCACCAGGTGCGTCCAAAATGATTTCTGAGCCTATGGTATGTTTAGTGCAAACTATGCACCTACTTTACACGACACTAACACTGTCTCCAAACAGACCAAAATGAGATTCCACAAGACCCACGTCACCTAGTAGTTCCATCTGGTAAATTCAAAATGATTTCTGAGCCTATGGTACGTTTAGCGCAAATCGGGCACCTATGTTGCGCCAGGATTAGCACAATCTCCAAATGGACTAAATCAAGCTTCCACTTGGAGCCTCATCACTTAGGAGTACCACCGGCTGCGTCCAAAATGATTTCTGAGACTGTGGTACGTTCAGTGGAAACCTTTCACCTATCTTGCGTCAAGATTAGCACTATCTCCAAACGGACTAAATCAAGCTTCAACTTGAGCCTCGTCACCTAAGAGTACCATCGGGTGCGTCCAAAATGATTTTTGAGTCAATGGTATGTTTGGCGCAAACCGTGCCCCTATCTTGCAAATACAATAACACTATCTTGAAATGGACCAAAACAAGATTTCACATGACCCATCTCACCTAGTAGCTCTATCCGGTGCGTACAAAACAATTTTTGAGCCTCTTGTACGTTCGGCCCAAAACCGTGTACCTATCTTGCGTCAAGATTAGCATTATCTCCAAACCAGCTAAATCGAGCTTCTACTTGAGCCTCATCACCTAGGAGTACGATCGGGTGTGTCCAAAATGATTTCTGAGCATATGGTATGATTGGCGCAACCTTGCACCTATCTTGCCGTGACAGTAACACTATCTCCAAACAGACCAAAACGAGATTCCACATGACCCATCTAACCTAGTAGCTCCATCTAGTGTGTACAAAACAATTTTCAAGCCTCTAGAATGTTTAGCCCAAACCGTTCACCTATCTTGCGTCAAGATTAGCACTATCTCCAAACCGACTAAATCAAGCTTCCACTTGAGCCTCATCACCTAGGAGAATCATCAGGTGTGTCCAAAATGATTTCTGAGCATATGGTATGTTTGGCACAAACCTTGCAACTGTCTTGCACCGACACTAACACTGTCTTCAAATGGACCAAAACGAGATTCCACATGACCCAAGTCACTGAGGAGTTCCATTGGGTGCGTCCAAAATAATTTCTGAGCCTGTGGTGCGTTCATCGCAAACCGTGCATCAATCTTATGTCAAGATTAGCACTATCTCCAAAACAAACTGAATCAAGCTCCTACTTGAGCTTCGTCACCTAGGAGTACCACCGGGTGCGTCCAAAATAATTTCTAAGGCTGTTTTACGTTCGTTGGAAGCATTTCACCTATCTTGCATCAAGATTAGCACCTTCTCTAAATGAACTGAATCAAGCTTCCACTTGAGCCTCATCACCAAGGAGTACCATCGGGTGCGTCCAAAATAATTTCTGAGCCTACGGTATGTTTGGCACAAACTATGCACCAATCTTGCACCGACACCAAAGGGACCAAACACAGGATTCCACATGACCCATGTCGCCTTGGAGTACCATCAGGTGTGTCCATAATGATTTCTGAGCCTCTTGTATGTTCAGCACAAACCGTGCACCTATCTTGCGTCAAGATTAGCATTATCTCCAAATCGGCTAAATCAAGCTTCTACTTGAGCCTCATCACCTAGGAGTACCATCAGGTGTGTCCAAAATGATTTCTAAGCATATGGTACGTTTGCCACAACCTTGCAACTGTCTTGCACCAACACTAACACTGTCTTCAAACAGACCAAAATGAGATTTCACATGACCCACGTCACCGAGGAGTTCCATTGGGTGCGTCCAAAATGATTTCTGAGCCTGTGGTACATTCAGCGCAAACCGTGCACCTATCTTGTGTCAAGATTAGCACTATCTCCAAAACAAAATGAATCAAGCTCCTACTTGAGCCTCCTCACCTAGGAGTACCACCGGGTGCATCCAAAAACGATTTCTGAGGCTATATTACGTTCGGCGCAAGCCTTTCACCTATCTTGCGTCAAGATTAGCACTATCTCCAAATAGACTGAATCAAGCTTCCACTTGAGCCTCGTCACCTAAGAGTAACATCGGGTGCGTCCAAAATGATTTCTGGGCCACTAGTACGTTTGGCGTAAACCGTGCACCTATCTTGTCCCAATAGTAACACTGTCTCCAAACAGACTGAAACAAGATTCCACATGACCCATCTAACCTAGTAGCTCCATCCAGTGTGTCAAAATGATTTCCAAGCCTCTAGTATGTTCAACCCAAACGGTGCACCTATCTTGCGTCAAGATTAGCACTATCTCCAAACTGGCTAAATCGATCTTCCACTTGAGCCTCATCACCTAGGAGTACCATCGGGTGTGTCTAAAACAATTTCTGAGCATATGGTATGTTTGGCACAAACCTTGCACCTGTCTTGCACCGACACTAACACTGTCATCAAATAGACCAAAATGAGATTCCACATGACCCACATCTCCTAGGAGTTCCATCAGATGCGTCCAAAATGATTTCTGAGCATGTGGTACCTATCTTGCGTCAAGATTAGCACTATCTCCAAAACAAACTGAATCGAGCTTCCACTTGAGCCTCGTCACCTAGAAGTACACTGGGTGCGTCCAAAATGATTTCTAAGCCTATGGTATGTTTGGCACAAACCGTGCACCTCTGTTGCACTGACACTAACACTGTCTACAAATGGACCCAAACGAGATTCCACATGATCCACGTCACCTAGTAGTTCACTCTGATGCGTCCGAAATGATTTTGAAGCCACTAGTACGTTCGGCCCATACCATGCACCTATCTTGCATCTAGATTAGCACTATCTCCAAACAGACTGAATCAAGCTTCCACTTAGCCTATGAAACATTTGGCGCAAACCGTGCACCTATCATGCACTGACACTAACACCATCTCCAAATGGACCGAAATAAGATTCCACATGACCCATGTCACCTTGGAGTTCCATCGGGTGCGTCCAAAATGATTTCTGAGCCTGTTGTACGTTCGGCACAAACCGTGCAGCTGTCTTGTGTCAAGATTAGCACTATCTCCAAATGAACAGAATCAAGCTTCCGATTGAGCCTCATCACCAAGGAGTACCATCGGGTACGTCCAAAACAATTTCTGAGCCTACGGTATATTTGACGCAAACCGTGCACCTATCTTGCACCGACACCAACACTATCTCCAAAGGAACCAAAATAAGATTCCACATGACCCACGTCACCTTGGAGTACCATCGGGTGTGTCCAAAATGATTTTTGAGCCTCTTGTATGTTCAGCACAAACCATGCACCTATCTTGCATCAAGATTAGCACTATCTCCAAACCAGCTAAATCGAGCTTCTACTTGAGCCTCATCACCTAGGAGTACCATCGGGTGTCTACAAAATGATTTCTGAGTATATGGTACGTTTGGCGCAACCTTGCACCTGTCCCGCATCGACAGTAACACTATTTTCAAACAGACCAAAATGAGATTGCACATGACCCACTTCACCAAGGAGTTCCATCGAGTGTGTCCAAAATAATTTCTGAGCCTGTGGTACGTTCAACGCAAACCGTGCACCTATCTTGTGTCAAGATTAGCACTATCTCCAAAACAAATTGAATCAAGCTCCTACTTGAGCCTCGTCTCCAAGGAGTACCACCGGGTAAGTCAAAAATGATTTCAGAGGCTGTATTACGTTTGGTGCAAGCCTTTCTCTTATCTTGTGTCAAGATTAGCACTATCTCCAAATAGATTGAATCGAGCTTCCACTTGAGCCTCGTCACCTAGGAGTACCTCAGGTACGTCCAAAATGATTTCTGAGCCAAAGGTACGTTTTGCGCAAACCGTGCACCTCTCTTTCCCTGACAGTAACACTATCTCCAAACAGACTGAAACGAGATTCCACATGACCCATCTAACCTAGTAGCTCCATTCGGTCTGTACAAAACAATTTCTGAGCCTCTAGTGTGTTCGGCCCAAACCGTGCACCTATCTTGCGTCAAGATTAGCACTATCTCTAAACCGGCTAAATCGAGCTTCCACTTGAGCCTCATCACCTAGGTGTACCATCACGCGTGTCCAAAATGAGTTTCTGAGCATATGGTATGTTTGGCACAAACCTTGCACCTGTCTTGCACCGACACTAACACTATCGTCGAACAGACCAAAACGAGATTCCACATGACCCACATCACCTAGGAGTTCCATCAGATGATGATTTCTGAGCTTGTGGTACCGTTGGCGCAAACCGTGCACCTATCTTGCGTCAAGATTAGCACTATCTCCAAAACAAACTGAATCGAGCTTCCACTTGAGCCTCATCACCTAGGAGTACCACCGGGTGCGTCCAAAATGATTTCTGAGCCTATGGTATGTTTGGCGTGAACCGTGTACCTGTCTTGCACTAACACTAACACTGTCTCCAAATGGACCCAAATGAGGTTCCACATGATCCACGTCACCTCGTAGTTCCCTCCCATGCGTCTAAAATGATTTCTGAGCCTCTAGTACGTTCGGCCTTACCGTGCATCTATCTCGCGTCTAGATTAGCACTATCTCCAAATCGACTGAATCGAGCTTCCACTTGACCCTCGTCACCTAAGACCACCAGCAGGTGTGTCCAAAATGATTTTTGAGCCTATGGTGCATTTGGCGCAAACCGTGCACCTATCCTGCACCGACACTAACACCATCTCCAAATGGTCTAAAACGAGATTCCACATGACCCATGTCACCTTGGAGTTCCATTGGGTGTGTCCAAAATGATTTATGAGCCTGTGGTAAGTTCGACGCAAAGCTTGCACCTATCTTGCGTCAGGATTAGCACTATCTCCAAACAAACAAAATCAAGCTTCCACTTGAGCCTCATCACCGAGGAGTACCATCGAGTGCGCCCAAACCGTTCACCAATCTTGCACCAATACCAACACTATCTCCAAATGGACCAAAACAAGATTCCACATGACCCATGTCACCATAGAGTACCATCGGGTGTCCAAAACGATTTCTGAGCCTCTTGTATGTTGAGCACAAACCATGCACCTATCATACGTTAAGATCAGCATTATCTCCAAACTAGATAAATCATGCTTCTACTTAAGCCTCATCACCTAGGAGTACCATCGGGTATGTCCAAAATGATTTCTGAGCATATGGTACGTTTGGCGCAACCTTGCACCTGTCTTGCATTGACACTAACACTGTCTTCAAATAGACCAAAACGAGATTTCACATGACCCACATCACCGACTTGTTCCATCGGGTGCGTCCAAAATGACTTCTAAGCCTGTGGTATGTTCAGCGCAAACTGTGCACCTATCTTGTGTCAAGATTAGCACTATCTCCAAAACAAACTGAATCAAGCTCCTACTTGAGCCTCATCACCTAGGAGTACCACTAGGTGCGTCCAAAATGATTTCTGAGGCTATATTACATTCGACGCAAGCCTTTCACCTATCTTGTGTCAAGATTAGCACTATCTCCAAACATACTGAATCGAGCTTCCACTTGAAGCTCATCACCTAGCAGTACCATCGGGTGCGTCCAAAATAATTTTTTAGCCAATGGTGCGTTTAGCGCAAACCATGCACCTATCTTGCCCTAACAGTAACAATGTCTCAAAACAGACCAAAACGAGATTCCACATGATCCATCTAACCTAGTAGCTCCATCTGGTATGTACAAAATGATTTCTGAGCCTCTAGCATGTTTGGCCCAAACCGTGCACCTATCTTGCATCAAGATTAGCACTATCTCGAAACTGGCTAAATCGAGCTTCCACTTGAGCCTCATCACCTAGGAGTACCATTGTGTGTGTCTAAAATGATTTTTGAGCATATGGTATGTTTGGCACAAACCTTGCACCTGTCTTGCACCGACACTGACACTGTCGTCAAATAGACCAAAACGAGATTTCACATGACCCACATAACCTAGGAGTTCCATCAGATGATGATTTCTAAGCCTGTGGTACCTTTGGCGTGAATCGAGCACCTATCTTGCGTCAAGATTACCACTATCTTGAAAAAAAATTGAATCAAGCTTCCACTTGAGCCTTGTCACCTAGGAGTATCACCGGGTGCGTCCAAAATGATTTCTGAGCCTATGGTATGTTTGGCGCAAACCGTGCACCTATCTTGCACTGACACTAACACTATCTCCAAATGGACCCAAATGAGATTCCACATGATCTACATCACCTAGTAGTTCCCTCCCATGTGTCCAAAATGATTTCTGAGCCTCTAGTACGTTCGGCCCATACCGTGCACCTATCGTGCGTCTAGATTAACACTATCTCCAAACAGACTAAATCGAGCTTCCACTTGACCCTCATCACCTAAGACAACCAGCAGGTGTGTCCAAAATGATTTTTGAGCCTATGGTACATTTGGCGCAAACCGTGCACCTATCCTGCACCGACACTAACACCATCTCCAAATGGACTGAAACGAGATTCCACATGACCCATGTCACCTTGGAGTTCCACCGGGTGTGTCCAAAACGATTTCTGAGCATGTGGTACGTTCGGCGCAAACCATGCACCCATCTTGCGTCAGGACTAGCACTATCTCCAAACGAATAGAATCAAGCTTCCACTTGAGCCTCATCACCGAGGAGTACCATCGAGTGCGCCCAAAACAATTTCTGAGCCTACGGTATGTTTGGCGCAAACCATGCAACTATCTTGCACCGACACCAACACTATCTCCAAAGGGACCAAAACAAGATTCCACATGACCCATGTCACCTTAGAGTACCATCGGGTGTGTCCAAAACAATTTCTGAGCCTCTTGTATGTTCAACACAAACCGTGCACCTATCATACGTTAAGATTAGCATTATCTCCAAACCGGCTAAATTGAGCTTCTACTTGGGACTCATCACCTAGGAGTACCATCGGGTGTGTCCAAAATGATTTTTGAGCATATGGTACCTTTGGCGCAACCTTGCACCTGTCTTGCATCGACACTAACACTGTCTTCAAATAGACCAAAATGAGATTTCACATGACCCACGTCACCGTGGACTTCCATCGGGTGCGTCCAAAATGATTTCTGAGCCTGTGGTACGTTCAGCGCAAACCGTGCACCTATCTTGTGTCAAGATTAGCACTATCTCCAAAACAAACTGAATCAAGCTCCTACTTGAGCCTCCTTAACTAGGAGTACCACCGGGTGCATCCAAAATGATTTCTGAGGCAGTATTACATTCGACGCAAGCATTTCACCTATCTTGTGTCAAGATTAGCACTATCTCCAAACAGACTGAATTGAGCTTCCACTTGAAGCTCGTCACCTAGGAGTTCCATTGGGTGCATCCAAAATGATTTCTGAGCCAATGGTATGTTTGGCGCAAACCGTGCACCTATCTTTCCCCGATAGTAACACTGTCTCCAAACAGAACAAAACAAGATTCCACATGACCCATCTAACCTAGTAGCTCCATCCGGTATGTACAAAATGATTTTTGAGCCTCTAGTATGTTCGGCCCAAACCGTGCACCTATCTTGCGTCAAGATTAGCACTATCTCGAAACTGGCTAAATCAAGCTTCCACTTGAGCCTCATGACCTAGGAGTACCATCGCGTGTGTGTGAAATGATTTCTGACCATATGGTACGTTTGGTATGAACCATGCACCTGTCTTGCACCGACACTGACACTATCATCAAACCTAGGACTTCCATCAGATGATGATTTCTAAGCCTGTGGTACCTTTGGCGCAAACCGTGCACCTATCTTGCATCGAGATTAGCACTATCTCCAAAACAAACTGAATCAAGCTTCCACTTGAGCCTTGTCACCTAGAAGTACCACCTAGTGCATCCAAAATGATTTCTGAGCCTATGGTATGTTTGGCGCAAACCGTGCACCTTTCTTGCACTAACACTAACACTGTCTCCAAACGGACCCAAATGAGATTCCACATGATCCACGTCACCTAGTAGTTCCCTCCCATGCGTCCAAAATGATTTCTGAGCCTCTAGTACATTCGGCCCATACCGTGCACCTATCTTGCGTCTAGATTAGCACTATCTCCAAACAGACTGAATTGAGGTTCCACTTGACCCTCATCACCTAAGACCACCAGCAGGTGTGTCCAAAATGATTTTTTAGCCTATGGTACATTTAACGCAAACCGTGCACCTATCCTACATTGACACGAACACTATCTCCAAATGGACTGAAATGAGATTCCACATGACCCATGCCACCTTGGAGTTCCATCGGGTGCGTCCAAAATGATTTCTGAGCCTGTGGTACGTTCAGCACAAACCGTGCACCTATCTTGTGTTAGGATTAGCACTATCTCCAAACGAACAGAATCATGCTTCCACTTGAGCCTCATCACCGAGGAGTACCATCGGGTGCGCCCAAAAACAATTTCTGAGCCTACGGTATGTTTGGCGCAAACCGTGCACCTATCTTGCACTAGCACCAACACTATCTCCAAAGGAACCAAAATAAGATTCCACATGACCCACGTCACCTTAGAGTACCATCGGGTGTGTCCAAAACGATTTCTGAGCCTCATGTATGTTCAGCACAAACCGTGCACCTATCATACGTTAAGATTAGCATTATCTCCAAACCGGCTAAATTGAGCTTCTACTTGGGACTCATCACCTAGGAGTACCATCGGGTGTGTCCAAAATGATTTTTGAGCATATGGTACCTTTGGCGCAACCTTGCACCTGTCTTGCATCGACACTAACACTGTCTTCAAATAGACCAAAATGAGATTTCACATGACCCACGTCACCGTGGACTTCCATCGAGTGCGTCCAAAATGATTTCTGAGCCTGTGGTACGTTCAGCGCAAACCGTGCACCTATCTTGTGTCAAGATTAGCACTATCTCCAAAACAAACTGAATCAAGCTCCTACTTGAGCCTCCTTAACTAGGAGTACCACCGGGTGCATCCAAAATGATTTCTGAGGCAGTATTACATTCGACGCAAGCATTTCACCTATCTTGTGTCAAGATTAGCACTATCTCCAAACAGACTGAATTGAGCTTCCACTTGAAGCTCGTCACCTAGGAGTTCCATTGGGTGCATCCAAAATGATTTCTGAGCCAATGGTATGTTTGGCGCAAACCGTGCACCTATCTTTCCCCGATAGTAACACTGTCTCCAAACAGAACAAAACAAGATTCCACATGACCCATCTAACCTAGTAGCTCCATCCGGTATGTACAAAATGATTTTTGAGCCTCTAGTATGTTCGGCCCAAACCGTGCACCTATCTTGCGTCAAGATTAGCACTATCTCGAAACTGGCTAAATCAAGCTTCCACTTGAGCCTCATGACCTAGGAGTACCATCGCGTGTGTGTGAAATGATTTCTGACCATATGGTACGTTTGGTATGAACCATGCACCTGTCTTGCACCGACACTGACACTATCATCAAACCTAGGACTTCCATCAGATGATGATTTCTAAGCCTGTGGTACCTTTGGCGCAAACCGTGCACCTATCTTGCATCGAGATTAGCACTATCTCCAAAACAAACTGAATCAAGCTTCCACTTGAGCCTTGTCACCTAGAAGTACCACCTAGTGCATCCAAAATGATTTCTGAGCCTATGGTATGTTTGGCGCAAACCGTGCACCTTTCTTGCACTAACACTAACACTGTCTCCAAACGGACCCAAATGAGATTCCACATGATCCACGTCACCTAGTAGTTCCCTCCCATGCGTCCAAAATGATTTCTGAGCCTCTAGTACATTCGGCCCATACCGTGCACCTATCTTGCGTCTAGATTAGCACTATCTCCAAACAGACTGAATTGAGGTTCCACTTGACCCTCATCACCTAAGACCACCAGCAGGTGTGTCCAAAATGATTTTTTAGCCTATGGTACATTTAACGCAAACCGTGCACCTATCCTACATTGACACGAACACTATCTCCAAATGGACTGAAATGAGATTCCACATGACCCATGCCACCTTGGAGTTCCATCGGGTGCGTCCAAAATGATTTCTGAGCCTGTGGTACGTTCAGCACAAACCGTGCACCTATCTTGTGTTAGGATTAGCACTATCTCCAAACGAACAGAATCATGCTTCCACTTGAGCCTCATCACCGAGGAGTACCATCGGGTGCGCCCAAAAACAATTTCTGAGCCTACGGTATGTTTGGCGCAAACCGTGCACCTATCTTGCACTAGCACCAACACTATCTCCAAAGGAACCAAAATAAGATTCCACATGACCCACGTCACCTTAGAGTACCATCGGGTGTGTCCAAAACGATTTCTGAGCCTCATGTATGTTCAGCACAAACCGTGCACCTATCATACGTTAAGATTAGCATTATCTCCAAACCGGCTAAATCGAGCTTCTACTTGAGACTTATCACCTAGGAGTTCCATCGGGTGTGTCCAAAATGATTTCTAAGCATATGGTACGTTTGGCGCAAACCGTGCACCTATCTTGCCCCGATAGTAACATTGTCTCCAAACAGAACGAAATGAGATTCCACATGACCCATCTAACCTAGTAGCTCCATCCGGTATGTACAAAATGATTTTCGAGCCTCTAGTATGTTTGGCCCAAACCGTGCACCTATCTTGCGTCAAGATTAGCACTATCTCGAAACTGGCTAAATCGAGCTTCCACTTGAGTCTCATCACCTAGGAGTACCATCGCGTTTGTCTGAAATGATTTCTAAGCATATGGTACGTTTGGCACAAACCTTGCGCCTGTCTTGCACCGACACTAACACTATCATCAAACAAACCAAAACGAGATTCCACATGACCCACATAACCTAGGAGTTCCATCAGATGATGATTTCTAAGCCTGTGTACCTTCGGCACAAACTGTGCACCTATCTTGCGTCAAGATGAGCACTATGTCTTAGACAAACTAAATCGTGCTTCCACTTGAGCCTCGTCACCTAGGAGTACCACCGGGTGCGTCCAAAACAATTTCTGAGCCTATGGTATGTTTGGCGCAAACCATGCACCTATCTTGCATCGACACTGACAGTCTCCAAACGGACCCAACTGAGATTCCACATGATCCACGTCACCTAGTAGTTCCATCTGTTCCGTCCATAATGGTTTTCGAGCCTCTAGTACGTTCGGCCCAAACTGTGCACCTATCTTACGTAAAAATTAGCACTATCTCTAAACATACTGAATCAAGCTTCTAGTTGTGCCTTGTCACTGAGGAGTACCATCGGGTGCATCCAAAACAATTTCTGAGCCTACGGTATGTTTGTCGCAAACCGTGCTCCTATCTTGCACCAACACCAACACTATCTCCAAAGGGACCCAAACTAGATTCCACATGACCCACGTCGCCTTGGAGTACCATCGGTTGCGTCCAAAATGATTTCTGAGCCTAAGGTACGTTTGGCACAAACCGTGTACCTATCTTGCACTAACACTAACACTATCTCTGAATGGACTGAAACAAGATTCCACATAACCCATGTCACCTAGTATTTTCATCCGGTGCATACAAAATGATTTTCTGATCCTCTAGTATGTTCGGCCCAAGCCATGCACCTATCTTGTGTGAAGAATAACACTATCTCCAACTGAACTAAATCGAGCTTCCACTTGAGCCTCGTCACCTAGGAGTACCATTGGGTGTGTGCACAACAATTTCTAAGCTTATGGTACGTTTGGCGGAAGCCGTGCACCCATATTGCACCGACACTAGCACTATCTCCACATGGACCAAAACGAGATTTGCATGACCTACCTCACCTAGGAATTCCATCGGGTGCGTACTCGATGATTTCTGAGGCTGTGGTACATTCGACACAAACCGGGTACCTATCTTGCGTCAGGATTAGCACTATCTCCTAATGGACTAAATCAAGCTTCCACTTGAGCCTCATCACTTAGGAGTACCATCAAGTGTGTCCAAAATTATATATGAGCCAATGGTATGTTTGACGCAAACCATGCACCTATCTTTCACCGACACTAACACTGTCTCCAAACGGATCAAAACAAGATTCCACATGACCCAGGTCACCTTGGAGCACCATTGGGTGTGTACAAAATGATTTTTGAGGCTATGGTACATTCGGCACAAATCGTGTACCTATCTTGCATCAAGATTAGCACTATCTTTGAATGAACTAAATTAGGCTTCCACTTGAGCCTCGTCACCTAGGTGTACCATTGGTTGTGTCCAAAATGATTTCTAAGCCTAAGGTACGCTTGACGCAAACCGTGACCTATCTTGGACCAACACAAACACAGTCTCCGAACGGACCGAAACAGGATTTCACACAACCCATGTCACCTAGTAGTTCCATTCGGTGCGTATAAAATGATTTTTGAGCCTCTAGTACGTTCGGCCCAAACTATGCACCTATCATACGTGAAGATTAGCACAATCTCCAAACGGATTGAATTGAGCTTCCACTTGAACCTCATCACCAAGGAGTACCATCAGGTGTGTACAAAATGATTTCTGAGCTAATGGTACGTTTCACGCAAATCGTGCACCTATCTTGCACTGATACTAGCACTATTTCCAAACGGATCGAAACGAGATAATAGATGACCCACCTCACATAGGAGTTCTATTGGGTGCGGCCAAAATGATTTTTGAGCATGTGGTACTTCGGGGCAAACCAGGCACCTATCTTGCGTGAGGATTTGCACTATCTCCAATCGGACTAAATCAAGCTTCCACTTGAGCCTCATCACTTTGCAGTACCATCGAGTGCGTCCAAAACAATTTCTGAGCCTATGGTATATTTGGCACAAACCCTGCACCTATATTGCACCGACATTAACACTATCTCCAAATTGACTGAAACAAGATTCCACATGACCCACATCACCTAGGAGTTCTATTGGGTGCGTCCAAAACCATTTTTGAGCCTGTGGTACGTTCGGCGCAAACCGTGCACTTATCTTATGTCAAGATTAGCACTATTTCCAAACGAAATGAATCTAGCTTCCACTTGAGCCTCGTCACCTAAGAGTACCATCGGGTGCGTCCAAAATGATTTCTATGCCTACGGTATGTTTGGCGCAAACCGTGCTCCTGTCTTGCAAAGACACAAACAATATCTCCAAACAGAACAAAACAAGATTCCACATGACGCAGGTCACCTTGGGGTATCATCGGGTGCGTCCAAAATGATTTCTGAGGATGTGGTATGTTCGGCACAAACTGTGCACCTATCTTGCGTCAAGATTAGCTCTATCTCTGAACGGACTGAATTGAGCTTCCCTTGAGCCTAATCACCTAGGAGTACCACCGGTTGCTTCCATAACGATTTCTGAGCCCATGGTATATTTAACTCAAACTATGCACCTATCTTGCACTGACACTACACTATCTCCGAACGGACCGAAATGAGATTCCACATGACCCACCTCACCTAGGAGTTCCATCGGTTGTGTCCAAAACAATTTCAAAGCATGTGGTACGTTCGGTGCAAACTGGGCACCTATCTTGCGTCAGCATTAGCATTATCTCCTAACAGACTAAATCAAGCTTCCACTTGAGCCTCATCACTTAGGAGTACCAACGAGTGCGTCTAAAATGATTTCTGAGCCTATGGTATGTTTGGCGCAAACCGTGCACTTATCTTGCACCGACACCAACACTATCACCAAACGGACCAAAATGAGATTCCACATGACCCACGTCATCATGAAGTTCTATCGAATGCGTCTAAAATGATTTCTGAGCCTATGGTATGTTTGGCGCAAATCGTGCACCTATATTGCACCGACACTAACACTATCTCCGAATGGACCGAAACAAGATTCCACATAACCCATGTCACCTAGTAGTTCCATCCAGTGCGTCCAAAATGATTTCTAAACCTATGGTATGTTTGGCGCAAACCCTACAACTATCTTGCACTGACACTAACACTATCTCCAAAGGAATCAAAACCAGATTCCACATAATCCACGTCACCTTGGAGTTCTATCGTGTGTGTCCAGAATAATTTCAAAGCCTATGGTACGTTCGGCGCAAACTGTACACCTATCTTGCGTTAAGATGAGGACTATCTACAAACTAATTGAATCGAGCTTCTACTTGGGCCTCACTAGCTCTGAGTACCATCAGGTTCGTCCAAAATGATTTCTAAGTGACGCAAATCGTACACCTATCTTGCACCAACACTGACACTGTCTCCAAACGGACCAAAACGAGATTCCACAAGATCCACGTCACCATGGAGTTCCATCAGGTGTGTCCATAATGATTTTTGAGGTTGTGGTACATTTGGCACAAATTGGGCACCTACCTTGCAGCAGGATTAGCATTATCTCTAAACGGACTAAATCAAGTTTTCACTTGAGCCTCATCACTTAGGAGTACCATCGAGTGCGTCCAAAACAATTTCTGAGTCTAGAGTACGTTTGGCCCAAACCGTGCACCTATCTTTCACCAACACTAACACTGTCTCCGAGTAGACCGAAATGCGATTCCACACGCCACATCACCTAGTAGTTCCATCCGGTGCGTACAAAATGATTTCCGAGCCTCTAGTACACTTGGCCTACACTGTGCACCTATCATGCATCAAGATTAGTACTATCTCCAAACGGGCTGAATCGAGCTTCCACTTTAGCCTCGTCACCTAGGAGTACCAATGGGTGCATCCAAAATGATTTCAAAGCCTATGGTATGTTTGGCACAAATTGTGCACCTATCTTGCACCGACACTAACAATGTCTCCAAATGTGCACCTTTGTTGCGTACAAAATGATTTCTGAGCCTCTAGTATGTTTGGCCCAAACCGTGCACCTATCTTGCATCAAGATTAGCACTATCTCCAAATGAACTGAACCGAGATTCTACTTGAGCCTCGTCACGTAGGAGTACCTTCGGGTGTGTCCGAAATGATTTCTGAGCCTATTGTACGTTTGGCACAAACCTTGCACCTATCGTGCATCGACACTAACAGTATCTCCGAATGGACTGAAATGAGATTCCACATGACCCACGTCACCTAGTAGTTCCATCGGGTGTGTCCAAAATGATTTCTGAGACTATGGTACGTTCAGCGCAAGCCGTGCACCTATCTTGCATCAAGATTAGCACTATCTCCAAATGAACTAAATTGAGCTTCCACTTGAGCGTCTTTACCCTGGAGTACCAACGGGTGCGTCCAAAATGATATCTAGGCATATGGTATGTCTGGCGCAAATCGTGCACCTATCTTGCACCGACACTAACACTATCTCCAAATAGACCGAAATGAGATTCCACATGACCCACGTCACCTAGGAGTTCCATTAGGTGCATCCAAAATAATTTCTGGGCCTATGGTACGTCAGCGCAAACTGTGCACCTATCTTGCATCAAGACTAACACCATCTCCAAATGAATTGAATCAAGCTTCTACTTGAGCCTCATTACCTTGGCATACCATCGAATGCGTTGGAGCAAATTGTGCACCTATCTTGCACCAACACTAACACTATCTCAAAACGAACCAAAACGAGATTCCACATGACCCACGTCACCTAGGAGTTCCATCATGAATCAAGCTTCCACTTGAGCCTCATCACTAAGGAGTACCATTAAGTGCGTCCAAAACGACTTTTGAGCCCTATGATATGTTTGGCATAAACCGAGCACCTATTTTGCATCAGGATTAGAACTATCACCAAATGAACTAAATCAAGCTTCCACTTGAGCCTCGTCACCTTGGAGTACAATCGGGTGCGTCCAAAATGATTTCTGAGCCAACAGTACGTTTGCCGTAAACCCTACACCAATATTGCACCGACACCAACACTATCCAAATGGACCAAAACAAGATTCCACATGACCCAGGTCATCTATTAGTACCATTGGGTGCGTCCAAAATGATTTCTAAGGCTATGGTACGTTCGGCACAAACCATGCACCTATCTTGCGTCAAGATTAGCACTATCTCTGAACAGACTGAATCAAGCTTCCACTTGAGCCCCGTCACCTAGGAGCCTATGGTACATTTCACGCAAACTGTGCACCTATCTTGCACCGACACTAGCACTGTCCCCAAATGGACCAAAACAAGATTCCACTTGACCCACCTCACCTAGGTGTTCCATCAGGTGCGTTCGAAACTATTTCTGAGCCTATGGTACATTCAGTGCAAACTGGGCATCTATGTTGCATTCACACTAACACGGTCTCCAAACGGACTGAAACGACATTCCACATGACCAACATCATCTAGGAGTTCCATCGAATGCGTCCAAAATTATTTCTGAGCCTATCGTACGTTTGGCGCAAACCATGCACCTATATTGCACAAACACTAACACAATCTCCGAATGGGCCGAAATGAGATTCCACATAACCCATGTCACCTAGTAGTTCCATCCAGTGCGTCCAAAACGAATTTTGAACCTATGGTATGTTTGGCGCAAACCCTGCAACTATCTTGCAATGACCCTAACACTATCTCCAAACGGACCGAAACCAGATTCCACATAATCCACGTCATCTAGGAGTTCCATCGGGTGTGTCCAGAATGATTTCTAAGCCTATCGTATGTTCGGCGCAAACTGTACACCTATCTTGCATCAAGATTAGCACTATCTGCAAACTAATTGAATCGAGCTTCCACTTGGGCCTCACTAGCTCTGAGTACCATCGGGTGCATCCAAAACGATTTCTATGTGGCACAAATCATACACCTATCTTGCACCAATACTAACACTATCTCCAAATGGACCGAAACGAGATTCCACAAGATACATGTCACCATGGAGTTCCATCGGGTGTGTCCACAACGATTCTTGAGGTTGTGGTACATTTGGCACAAACTGGGCACATACCTTGCGTCAGGATTAGCACTATCTCTAAACAGACTAAATCAAGCTATCAATTGAGCCTCATCACTTAGGAGTACCATCGAGTGCGTCCAAAATGATTTCTGAGTCTAGAGTACGTTTGGCGCAAACCGTGCACCTATCTTGCACCAACACTAACATTGTCTCCGAACGGACCGAAATGAGATTCCACATGCCACATCACCTAGTAGTTCCATCCGATGCGTACAAAATGATTTTCGAGCCTCTAGTACATTTGGCCCACACTATGCACCTATCATGCATCAAGATTAGTACTATCTCCAAACGGACTGAATCGAGCTTCCACTTGAGCCCCGTCACCTAAGAGTACCACCAGGTGCATCCAAAACGATTTCAAAGCCTACGGTATATTTGGCGCAAACTGTACACTTGCACTGACACTAACAATGTCTCCAAATGTGCACCTTTGTTGCGTACAAAATGATTTCCGAGCCTCTAGTATGCTCGGCCTAAACCGTGCACCTATCTTGCATCCAGATTAGCACTATCTCGAAACGAACTAAATCGAGATTCTACCTAAGACTCATCACCTAGGAGTACCATCAGGTGTGTCTGAAATGATTTCTGAGGCTATTGTAAGTTTGGTGCAAACCTTGCACCTATCGTGCACCGACACTAACACAATCTCTAAATGGACCGAAACGAGATTCCACATGACCCACATCACCTAGTAGTTCCATCGGGTGCGTCCAAAATGATTTCTGAGACTATGGTACGTTCAACGCAAGCCGTGCACCTATCTTGCATCAAGATTAGCACTATCTCTAAATGAACTAAATTGAGCTTCCACTTGAGCCTCGTTACCTCGGAGTACTATCGGGTGCGTCCAAAATGATTTCTAGGCCTATGGTATGTCTGGCACAAATCGTGCACCTATCTTGCACCGACACTAACACTCTTTGCAAACAGACCGAAATGAGATTCAACATGACCCACGTCACCTAGGAGTTCCATTACGTGTGTCCAAAATAATTTCTGGGTCTGTGGTACGTTCAGCGCAAACCGTGCACCTATCTTGCATCAAGACTAGCACCGTCTCCAAATGAACTGAATCAAGCTTCTACTTGAGCCACATTAACTTGGTGTACCATCGAGTGCGTCCAAAACAATTTCTGAGCCTATGGCACATTGGGGCAAAACATGCACCTATCTTACACCAACACTAACACTATCTCAAAACGAACCAAAACGAGATTCCACATGACCCACGTCACCTTGGAGTTCCATCAGGACTGTCCAAAATGATTTATGAGCCTGTGGTACATTCAGCGCAAACCATGCTGCTATCTTGCCTCAAGATTACCATTATCTCCAAATCGACTGAATCCAGCTTCGACTTGAGCCTCGTCAACTAGGAGTACCATTGGGTGCGTCCAAAATGATTTCTGAGCCTAAGGTACGTTTGGCGCAAATCGTCCACCTATCTTGCACCGACACTAACACTATCTCCAAAGGGACCAAAACAAGATTCCACGTGACCTACGTCACCTTGGAGTACCATCGGGTGTGTCCAAAATGATTTCAGAGCCTATTGTATGTTCACCACAAACCATGCACCTATCTTGCGTCAAGATTAGCATTATCTCCAAACCGGCTACATTGAGCTTCTACTTGAGCCTCATCACCTATGAATACCATCGGGTGTGTCTAAAATGATTTCTGAGCATATGGTACGTTTGGCGCAACCTTGCACCTATGTTGCACCGACACTAACACTGTCTTCAAACAGACCAAAATGAGATTCCACAAGACCCACGTCACCGCAGAGTTCCATTGGGTGCGTCCATAATGATTTCTGAGCCTGTGGTATGTATAGCGCCAACCGTGCACCTATCTTGTGTCAAAGTTAGCACTACCTCCAAAACAAACTAAATCAAGCTCCTAATTGAACCTTGTCACCTAGGAGTACCACCGGGTGCGTCCAAAATGATTTCTGAGGTTGTATTACGTTCGGCGTAAGCCTTACACCTATCTTGCATCAAGATTAGCACTATCTCCAAATGGAGTAAATCGAGCTTCCACTTGAGCCTCATCACCCAGGAGTACCATCGGGTGCGTCCAAAATGATTTCTGAGCCAATGGTACGTTTGGCGCAAACCATGCACCTATCTTGCCCTAGCTCCATCTGGTGTGTACAAAACGATTTTCAAGTCTCTAGTATGTTTGGCCCAAAACGTGCACCGATCTTGCGTCAAGATTAGCACTATCTCCAAACTGGCTAAATCGAGCTTCCACTTTAGCCTCATCACCTAGGAGTACCAGCGGGTGTGTCCAAAATGATTTCTGAGTATATGGTACGTTTGGCACAAACCTTGCACCTATCTTGCACTGACACTAACACTGTCTTCAAATAGACCAAAATGAGATTCCACATGACGCACGTCACCTAGGAGTTCCATCGGATGCATCCAAAATGATTTTTGAGCCTGTGATACCTTCGGCGCAAACTGTGCACCTATCTTGTGTTAAGATTAGCACTATGTCTAAAACAAACTGAATCGAGCTTCCACTTGAGCCTCGTCACTTAGGAGTACTACCGGGTGCGTCGAAAACGATTTCTGAGCCTATGGTATGTTTGGCGCAAACTGTGCACCTATCTTGCATCGATACTAACACTGTCTCCAAACGGACCCAAACGAGATTCCACATGATCCACGTCACCTAGTAGTTCCATCCGGTGTGTCCAAAACAGTTTTCGAGCCTCTAGTATGTTTGGCCCAAATCGTGCACCTATCTTACGTCAAGATTAGCACTATCTCTAAACAGACTAAATCGAGCTTCCAGTTGACCCTCATCACCTAGGACTTCCATCAGGTGTGTTCAAAATGATTTTTGACCCTATGGAACACTTGGCACAAACCGTGCACCTATCGTCCACCGACACTAACACCATTTCCTTCGGGTGCGTCCAAAATGATTTCTGAGCCCGTGATACGTTCGGCACAAACTGTGCACCTATCTTGCGTCAAGATTAGCACTATCTCCGAACAAACTAAATCAAGCTTCCACTTGTGCGTCATCACCGAGGAGTACCATTGGGTGCGTCCAAAATAATTTCTGAGCCTACGGTATGTTTGGCACAAACCATGCTCATATCTTGCACCGACACCAAAACTATCTCCAAAGGGTCCCAAACAAGATTCCACATGACCCACGTCACCTTAGAGTACCATTGGGTGTGTCAAAAATGATTTCTAAGGCTGTGGTCCATCAACACAGACCATGCACCTATGTTGCATCAAGATTAGCACTATCTTCGAATGGACTAAATTGAGTTTCTACTTGGGCCTTGTCACCTAGGAGTACCATCGGTTGCATCCAAAATGATTTCTGAGCCTAAGGTATGTTTGGCACAAACCGTATACCTATCTTGCACTGACACTAACACTGTCTTCGAACAGATTGAAACAAGATTCCACGTAACCCATGTCACCTAGTATTTTCATTTGGTGCATACGAAATGATTTCTGATCCTCTAGTACGTTAGGCCCAAGCCGTGCACCTATCTTGCGTGAAGAATAGCACTATCTTCAAACGAACTGAATCGAGCTTCCACTTGAGCCTCGTCACCTAGGAGTACCATCGGGTGCTCCAAAACAATTTCTGAGCTTATGGTACGTTTGGCGGAAGCCGTGCACCCATCTTGCACTAACACTAGCACTGTCTCCAAATGGACCAAAACAAGATTCCGCATGACCTACCTCACCTAGGAATTCCATCAGGTGCGTCTACGATGATTTCTGAGGCTGTGGTACATTCGGCGCAAACCGGGTACATATCTTGCGTTGAGATTAGCACTATCTCTAAACAGACTAAATCAAGCTTCCACTTGAGCCTCATCACTTAGGAGTACCATCAAGTGCATCCAAAATGATTTCTAAGCCAATGGTATGTTTGGCACAAACCGTGCACCTATCTTTCACCGACACTAACACTATCTCCAAATGACCGAAATGAGACTCCACTTGACCCACGTCACCTAGGAGTTCCATCAGGTGCGTCCAAAACAATTTCTGAGCCTGTGGTACATTCAGCGTAGACCGAGCACCTATTTTGTGTCAGGATTAGCACTATCTCCAAATGAACTAAATCAAGCTTCCACTTGAGCCTCGTCACCTTGGAGTATGATCGAGTGCGTCCAAAATGATTTCTAAGTCAATGGTATGTTTGGCGCAAACCGTGCACCAATATTGCATAAACACCAAAACTATCCAAACGGACCAAAACAAGATTCCACATGACCCAGGTCACCTATTAGTACCATCGGGTGCGTCCAAATCGATTTCTGAGGTTGTGGTACGTTCGGTGCAAACCATGCACCTATCTTGCGTCAAGATTAGTACTATCTTCGAACAGACTGAATCAAGCTTCCACTTGAGCCTCGTCAGCAAGGAGTACCACTGCCTATGTCCAAAATGGTTTCTGAGTCTATTGTACATTTTGCGCAAACCGTGCACCTATCTTGCACAGACACTTGCAGTGTCCCCAAATGGACCAAAACAAGATTCCACTTGACCCACCTCACCTAGGTGTTCCATCGGGTGCGTTCAAAACTATTTCTGAGCCTGTGGTACATTCAGCGCAAACTGGGCACCTATGTTGCATTCACACTAACACGGTCTCCAAACGGACCGAAACGACATTCCACATGACCAACGTCACCTAGGAGTTCCATCGAATGCGTCCAAAATGATTTCTAAGCCTATGGTACATTTGGCGCAAACCATGCATTTATATTGCACCGACACTAACACCATCTACGAATGGACCGAAACGAGATTCCACATAACCCATGTCACCTAGTAGTTCCATCCAGTGCTTCCAAAATGATTTCTAAACCTATGATATGTTTGGCGCAAACCCTGCAACTATCTTGCACTACACTAACACTATCTCCAAACAGACCAAAACCAGATTCCACATAATCCACATCATCTAGGAGTTCCATCGGGTGTGTCCAGAATGATTTCTAAGCCTATGGTATGTTCGGAGCAAACTATGCACCTATCTTGCATCAAGATTAGTACTATCTGCAAACTAATTGAATCGAGCATCCACTTGGGCCTCACTAGCTCTGAGTACCATCGGGTGCATCCAAAACGATTTCTATGTGGCACAAATCGTACACCTATCTTGCACCAACACTAACACTGTCTCCAAACGGACTGAAACGAGATTCCATAAGATCCACATCATCATGGAGTTCCATCGGGTGTGTCCATAACGATTCTTGAGGCTGTGGTACGTTTGGCGCAAACTGGGCACATACCTTGCATCAGGATTAGCACTATCTCTAAACAGACTAAATCAAGCTATCAATTGAGCCTCATCACTTAGGAGTACCATCGAGTGCGTCCAAAACGATATCTGAGTCTAGAGTACATTTGGCGCAAACCATGCACCTATCTTGCACCAACACTAACACTGTCTCCAAACGGACCGAAATGAGATTCCACATGCCACATCACATAGTAGTTCCATCTGGTGCGTACAAAACAATTTCTGAGCCTCTAGTACGTTCGGCCCACACTATGCACCTATCATGCATCAAGATTTGTACTATCTCCAAACGGACTGAATCGAGCTTCCACTTGAGCCCCATCATCAAAGAGTACCACGGGGTGCATCCAAAATGATTTTTGAAGCCTATGGTATGTTTGGCGCAAATTGTGCACCTATCTTGCACCGACACTAACAATGTCTCCAAACGTGCACCTTTCTTGCGTACAAAATGATTTTCGAGCTTCTAGTACGTTCGGCACAAACCGTGCACCTACCTTGCATCAAGATTAGCACTATCTCCAAACAAACTAAATCAAGTTTCTACCTGAGCCTCGTCACCTAGGAGTACCATCAGGTGTGTCCGAAATGATTTTTGAGCCTATTGTACATGTGGCGCAAACCTTGCACCTATCGTGCACCGACACTAACACTATCTCTGAATGGACCGAAACGAGATTCCACATGACCCATGTCACCTAGGAGTTTCATCTGCTGCATCCAAAATGATTTCTGAGACTATGGTACGTTCAGCGCAAGCCGTGCACCTATCTTGTATCAAGATTGCCACTATCTCCAAACGAACTAAATTGTGCTTCCACTTGAGCCTCGTTACCTTGGAGTACCATCGGGTGCGTCCAAAATGATTTCTAGGCCTATGGTACGTCTGGCGCAAATCGTGCGCCTATCTTGCACCGACACTAACACTGTCTCCAAATGGACCAAAATGAGATTCCACATGACCCACGTCAGCTAGGAGTTCCATTAGGTGTGTCCAAAACAATTTCTGAGCCTGTGGTACGTTCAGCACAAACCGTACACCTATCTTGCATCAAGACTAGCACCATCTCCAAACGAACTGAATCAAGCATCTACTTGAGCCTCATTATCTTGGTGTACCATTGAGTGTGTCCAAAATGATTTCTAAACCTATTGCACCTTGGGGCAAATCGTGCACCTATCTTGCACCAACACTAACACTATCTCAAAAGGAACCAAAATGAGATTCCACATGATCCACGTCACCTAGGAGTTCCCTCAGGAGTGTCCAATGTGATTTCTGAGCATGTGGTACGTTCGGCGCAAATCATGCACCTATCTTGCCTCAAGATTAGCATTATCTCCAAATAGACTGAATCGAGCTTTGACTTGAGCCTCGTCACCTAGGAGTACCATTGGGTGCGTCCAAAATAATTTATGAGACTAAGGTACGATTGGCGCAAATCGTGCACCTATCTTGCACTGACACCAACACTATCTCGAAAGGGACCAAAACAAGATTCCACATGACCCACATAACCTTGTAGTACCATCGGGTGTTTCCAAAATGATTTCTGAGCCTATTGTATGTTCAGCACAAACCGTGCACCTATCTTGCATCAAGATTAGCATTATCTCCAAACCGGCTACATTGAGCTTCTACTTGAGCCTCATCACCTAGGAGTACCACCGGGTGTGTCTAAAATTATTTCTGAGCATATGGTACATTTGGCGCAACCTTGCACCTATGTTGCACCGACACTAACACTGTCTTCAAACAGACCAAAACAAGATTCCACATGACCCACGTCAGCGCAGAGTTCCATCGGGTGCGTCCATAATGATTTCTGAGCCGGTGGTACGCTCAGCACAATCCGTGCACCTATCCTATGTCAAGATTAGCACTATCTCCAAAACAAACTGAATCAAGCTCCTACTTGAGCCTCGTCACCTAGGATTACCACCGGGTGCGTCCAAAACGATTTCTAAGGTTGTATTACGTTTGGCGCAAGCCATACACCTATCTTGTGTCAAGATTAGCACTATCTCCAAACAGACTAAATCCAGCTTCCACTTGAGCCTCATCACCTAGGAGCACCATCGGGTGCGTCCAAAATGATTTCTGAGCCAATGGTACATTTGCGCAAACCGTGCACCTATCTTGCCTGGAAAGTAACACTATCTCCAAACAGACCAAAACAAGATTCCACAAACCCATCTAACATATAGCTCCATCTGGTGTGTACAAAACAATTTTCGAGCCTCTAGTATGTTTGGCCCAAACCATGCACCTATCTTGCGTTAAGATTAGCACTATCTCCAAACTGGCTAAATCAAGCTTCCACTTCAGTCTCATAACCTAGGAGTACCATTGGGTGTGTCCAAAATGATTTCTGAGCGTATGGTACGTTTGGCACAAACCTTGCACCTATCCTGCACCGACACTAACACTGTCTTCAAACAGACAAAAAACGAGATTCCACATGACGCACGTTACCTAGGAGTTCCATCGGATGCATCCAAAATGATTTCTGAGCATGTGGTACCTTCGGCGCAAACTATGCACCTAGCTTGTGTCAAGATTAGCACTCTGTCTAAAACAAACTATATCAAGCTTCCACTTGAGTGTCGTCACCTAAGAGTACCACTAGGTGCATCTAAAATGATTTTGAAGGCTTTGGTATGTTTGGCGCAAACTGTGCATCTATCTTGCACCGACACTAACAATGTCTCCAAACATGCACCTTTGTTGCATAAAAATGATTTCTGAGCCTCTAGTATGTTTGGCCCAAACCGTGCACCTATCTTGCGTCAAGATTAGCACTATCTCTAAACGAATTGAATCGAGCTTCTACCTGAGCCTCGTCACCTAGGAGTACCATCGGGTGTGTCCAAAATGATTTTTGAGCCTATTGTACATTTGGCGCAAACCTTACAACTATCGTGCACCGACACTAACACTATCTCCAAATGGACCGAAACAAGATTCCACATGACCCACGTCACCTAGGAGTTCCATCGGGTGCGTCCAAAATGATTTCTAAGACTTTGGTATGTTCAGCGCAAGCCGTGCACCTATCTTGTATCAAGATTACCACTATCTCCAAATGAACTAAATTGTGCTTGCACTTGAGCCTCGTTACCTTGGAGTACCAACGGGTGCGTCCAAAATGATTTCTAGGCCTATGGTACATCTGGCGTAAATCGTGCACTTATCTTGCACCGACACTAACACTGTCTCCAAATGGACCGAAATGAGATTCCACATGACCCACGTCACCTAGGAGTTCCATTAGGTGTGTCCAAAACAATTTATGAGCCTGTGGTATGTTCAGCACAAACTGTGCACCTATCTTGCATCAAGACTAGCGCCATCTTCAAACGAACTGAATCAAGCATCTACTGGAGCCTCATTACCTTGGTGTACCATTGAGTGTGTCCAAAATGATTTATGAACCTATTGCACGTTGGGGCAAATCGTGCACCTATCTTGCACCAACACTAACACTATCTCAAAACAAACCAAAATGAGATTCCACATGACCCACGTCACCTAGGAGTTCCCTCAGGAGTGTCCAATGTGATTTCTGAGCCTGTGGTACGTTCGGCGCAAACCGTGCACCTATCTTGCCTCAAGATTAGCATTATCTCCAAATAGACTGAATCGAGCTTTGACTTGAGCCTCGTCACCTAGGAGTACCATTGGGCGCATCCAAAATAATTTATGAGCCTAAGGTACGATTAGCGCAAATCGTGCACCTATCTTGCACCGACACCAACACTATCTCCAAAGGGACCAAAACAAGATTCCACATGACCCACATAACCTTGTAGTACCATCGGGTGTGTCCAAAATGATTTCTGAGCCTATTGTATGTTCTGCACAAACCGTGCACCTATCTTGCGTCAAGATTAGCATTATCTCCAAACCGGCTACATTGAGCTTCTACTTGAGCCTCATCACCTAGGAATACCACCGGGTGTGTCTAAAATTATTTATGAGCATATGGTACATTTGGCGCAACCTTGCACCTATGTTGCACCGACACTAACACTGTCTTCAAATAGACCAAAACGAGATTCCACATGACCCACATCAGCGCAGAGTTCCATCGGGTGCGTCCATAATGATTTCTGAGCCTGTGGTATGCTCAGCGTAATCCGTGCACCTATCCTATGTCAAGATTAGCACTATCTCCAAAACAAACTGAATTAAGCTCCTACTTGAGCCTCGTCACCTAGGATTACCACCGGGTGCGTCCAAAACGATTTCTAAGGTTGTATTACGTTCGGCGCAAGCCTTACACCTATCTTGTGTCAAGATTAGCACTATCTCCAAATGGACTAAATCGAGCTTCCACTTGAGCCTCATCACCTAGGAGCACCATCGGGTGTGTCTAAAATGATTTCTGAGCCAATGGTACGTTTGCGCAAACCGTGCACCTATCTTGCCCGGAAAGTAACACTATCTCCAAACATACCGAAACAAGATTCCACAAGCCCATCTAACATCTAGCTCCATCTAGTGTGTACAAAACGATTTTTGAGCCTCTAGTATGTTTAGCCCAAACCATGCACCTATCTTGCGTTAAGATTGGCACTATCTCCAAACCGGCTAAATCGAGCTTCCACTTTAGTCTCATAACCTAGGAGTACCATCGGGTGTGTCCAAAATGATTTCTGAGCGTATGGTACGTTTGGCACAAACCTTGCACCTATCCTGCACCGACACTAACAATGTCTTCAAATAGACAAAAACGAGATTCCACATGACGCACGTCACCTAGGAGTTCCATCGGATGCATCCAAAATGATTTCTGAGCCTATGGTACCTTCGGCGCAAACTGTGCACCTAGCTTGTGTCAAGATTAGCACTTTGTCTAAAACAAACTGTATCGAGCTTCCACTTGAGCGTCGTCACCTAAGAGTACCACTAGGTGCATCTAAAATGATTTTGAAGGCTATGACATGTTTGGCGCAAACTGTGCATCTATATTGCACCGACACTAACAATGTCTCCAAACATGCACCTTTGTTGCATAAAAACGATTTCCGAGCCTCTAGTATGTTTGGCCCAAACCGTGCATCTATCTTGCGTCAAGATTAGCACTATCTCTAAACGAATTAAATCGAGCTTCTACCTGAGCCTCGTCACCTAGGAGTACCATCGGGTGTGTCCGAAATGATTTTTGAGCCTATTGTACATTTGGCGCAAACCTTGCACCTATCGTGCACCGACACTAACACTATCTCCAAATGGATCGAAACAAGATTCCACATGACCCACATCACCTAGGAGTTCTATCGGGTGCGTCCAAAATGATTTCTAAGACTTTGGTACGTTCAGCGCAAGCCGTGCACCTATCTTGTATCAAGATTACCACTATCTCCAAGCGAACTAAATTGTGCTTGCACTTGAGCCTCGTTACCTTGGAGTACCATCGGGTGCGTCCAAAATGATTTCTAGGCCTATGGTACGTCTAGTGCAAATCGTGCACCTATCTTGCACCGACACTAACACTGTCTCCAAACAGACCGAAATGAGATTCCACATGACCCACGTCACCTAGGAGTTCCATTAGGTGTGTCGAAAACAATTTCTGAGCATGTGGTACGTTTAGCGCAAAGCGTGCACCTATCTTGCATCAAGACTAGCACCATCTCCAAACGAACTGAATCAAGCATCTACTTGAGCCTCATTAGCTTGGCGTACCATTGAGTGTGTCCAAAATGATTTCTGAACCTATGGCACGTTGGGGCAAATCGTGCACCTATCTTGCACCAACACTATCACTATCTCAAAACGAACCAAAATTATATTCCACATGACCCACGTCACCTAGGAGTTCCATCAGGAGTGTGCAATGTGATTTCTGAGCCTATGGTACGTTTGGCGCAAACCGTGCACCTATCTTGCCTCAAGATTAGCATGATCTCCAAACAGACTGAATCGAGCTTTGACTTGAGCCTTGTCACCTAGGAGTACCATTGGGTGCGTCCAAAATTATTTATGAGCCTAAGGTACGTTTGGCGCAAATCGAGCACCTATCTTGCACCGACACCAACACTATCTCCAAAGGGACTAAAACAAGATTCCACATGACCCATGTCACCTTGGAGTACCATCGAGTGTGTCCAAAACGATTTTTGAGCCAATTGTATGTTCAGCACAAACTGTGCACCTATCTTGCGTCAAGATTAGCATTATCTCCAAACCGGCTACATTGAGCTTCTACTTGAGCCTCATCACCTAGGAATACCATCGGGTGTTCCTAAATTGATTTCTGAGCATATGGTACGTTTGGCGCAACCTTGCACCTATGTTGCACCGACACTAACACTGTCTTCAAACAGACCAAAACGAGATTCCACATGACCCATGTCAGCGCAGAGTTCCATCGGGTGCGTCAATGATGATTTCTGAGCCTGTGGTATGTTTGGCGCAAACTGTGCATCTATCTTGCACCGACACTAATAATGTCTCCAAACGTGCACCTTTGTTGCATACAAAATGATTTCCGAGCCTCTAGTATGTTCGGGCCAAACCGTGCACCTATCTTGCATCAAGATTAGCACTATCTCCAAATAAACTGAATCGAGCTTCTACCTGAGCCTCGTCACCTAGGAGTACCATCGGGTGTGTCCGAAATGATTTGAGCCTATTGTACGTTTGGCGCAAACCTTGCACCTATCATGCACCGATACTAACACTATCTCCAAATGGACCGAAACAAGATTCCACATGGCCCACTCACCTAGGAGTTCCATCGGGTGTGTCCAAAATGATTTCTCTAGACTATGATACGATCAGCGCAAGTCATGCGCCTATCTGTGGACATTTCTTATGCACAACTAGAATAAAAGGGTTTCCGCAAGCGCACAGAAAATATCATCATAGCATTTTAACCAGGAGTAATCTAGGTATCGTTATTTATAATTTTACCACTAGGAAGGGAATGCGCTGGATAATGAGCAATGAGCACTCCCTGTGATAATGAAGAGCTTAACCTTGTCTTTATCTATCTTCTCATACAGGGTAAGTGTCACATAAAATATAGAAATGAATAGTAATTGACATATGATAAATGAGAGCACATAGCCACATAAAACAGTGATAATCATCTCAATAGAGTACTCTAAGTTTATAACACTAGCATGGACTAGGACGATCTACAAGGATAAATCCTAAGTTACTCTAACAATAAGGTCAAAGCATACAATGATTAGTGCAATAACATCTAGCAATCGTGGCGGGAAAAGGTTATACCTATGCATAGTGATATTACCAAAGAAGATCAAGAACAGAGCAATCTCTTTAGTGTAATAGGGTATTCTACTAGTCTTATATTTGAGAGAAGGATTACAAAGGACTCAATAGGACTGTCACTCATGCGATCTACCTCACGATCTGAAATATAGGGTGTAATCATAGATAAATACGGTCTAGGCACCACGCCTACACAATATTTACCACTCACCCATCAATCTAATGAGCAAGCGCTATACGATCCTATGCATAAACATAATTCTAGTCCAACTATGCTAAACATATAATCAAAGTAAACTAAGAACAATATAATTGAGAACATAATCAAATAGAGCAAAGTCAATTCTGATATAATAGAATAGAATAAAGTACTATTCATAGTAGCAAGAACAATGATGAATATTACAAGAATGTAGAGGAAAATTACCAAGAACTCTGACAGATCTGGACTCCAAGCTAGGCTTGACTCCCTCTAGATCTATTCCTATGTAGCTATGGTACTAAACTTTGGAGCTCTAATTGAGATGGTGGCTCTAGGCTTCTCTAAATTCTTCAGATGAGAGAATGAACTCTTGAATTGAATTGAATTAGATTAGATTAGGGTTTCTCCCAGGGCCAGGGGCTCTGAATATATAGCCCTCTAGGATGCACCACAACCCTTGGATCAAACCGACCTAAATGAACGGTTTTTATTCATCCTCAAAGTCGGTGGAGGCATAATCCGCGAGACTCTCCCTGATTGGTGGAGAGGGAGAGGCGGCGGTCAGCCCTGGCTGGCTGCCAGGTGGGCCCAGGTTTGCAAGGTCACCTTCTCCAATCTTCTAGAGTATTCTTTTTAATACATATGTCTGTTTCTCTCTACGTAAATCTGACATGTGGCCCTCTTTTGGTTCTCTTTCTGATAACCCCCTGCAGAAATAGACAATCACCGAAACTCATGAAATTCTGTCAGTGTAACCCCTATATCTAGTAGGTAAACATGTTTTAGCCCTTTCTCTTGCTATGTTGATGGTTTAAAAAGGATACTTATCTACCATCAATACTATCTTGCATCAAGATTAGCACTATCTCCAAATCAACTACATTGAGCTTCCACTTGAGCCTCGTTACCTTGGAGTATCATCAAGTGCGTCCAAAATGATTTCTAGGCCTATGGTATGTCTGGCGCAAATCGTGCACCTATCTTGCCCCGACACTAATACTGTCCCCAAACGGACCAAAACAAGATTCCACTTGACCCACCTCACCTAGATGTTCCATTGGGTGTGTCCAAAACAATTTCTAAGCCTATGGTACATTCAGCGCAAACTATGTACCAATCTTGCATCAAGACTAACACCGTCTCCAAACGAACTGAATCGAGCTTCTACTTGAGCCTCATTAACTTGGCGCACCATCGAGTGCATCCAAAACGATTTTTGAGCCTATGGCACGTTGGGGCAAATCGTGCACCTATCTTGCACCAATACTAACACTATCTCAAAATGAACCAAAACGAGATTCCACATGACCCATGTCACCTAGGAGTTCCATCATGAATCAAGCTTCCACTTGAGCCTCATCATTAAGGATTACCATTGAGTGCGTCCAAAAAGACTTCTGAGCCCTATGATATGTTTGGCGCAGACCCTGCACCTATCTTGGACTGACACTAACACTATCTCCAAACGGACTGAAACAAGATCCACATGACCCATGTCACCTTGGAATTCAATCGGGTGCGTCCAAAACTATTTCTGAGCCTGTGGTACGTTCAGCGCAAACCATGCACCTATCTTACACTGTCTCCAAACAAACTAAATCGACCTTTGACTTGAGCATTATTACCTTGGAGTACCATTGGATGTCTCTAAAACGATTTCTAACCCTAAGGTACGTTTGGCGCAAATCATACACTTATCTTGGACTGACACCAACCCTATCTCCAAATGGACCAAAACAAGATTCCACACGACCCACGTCACTTAGCAGTTCCATCGGGTCTATCCAAAATGATTTCTGAGCCTATGGTACGTTCGGCGCAAACCATGCATGTATCTTGCGTCAAGATTAGCACTATCTCCAAATGAACTGAATCGAGCTTCCTCTTGAGCCTCGTCTCCTAATAGTACCATCGGGTGCGTCTAAAACAATTTCTAAGCCTATGGTATGTTTGTCGCAAATCATGCACTAATCTTGCACCGACACCAAAATTATCTCCAAAAGGACCATATGAGATACCACATGACCCATGTCACCATGGATTTCCATCAGGTGCGTCCAAAATGATTTCTAAGCCTATGGTACGTTTGGTGCAAACCGTGCACCTATCTTGCGTCAAGACTAGCACTATCTCCAAACAAACTGAATCGAGCTTCCACTTGAGCCTCATTACCATGGAGTACCATCGAGTGCGTCCAAAATGATTTCTAGGCCTATGGTACGTTTGGCGCAAATCATGCACCTATCTTGTACTGACACTAACACTATCTTCAAACGGACCAAAATGAGATTCCACATGACCCACGTCACCAAGGTGTTCTATCGGGTGTGTCTAAAACAAATTTTGAGCCTATGGTATGTTCGGCGCAAACCGTGCACCGATCTTGCGTCCAGATTAGCACTATCTCCAAATGAACTGAATCAAGCTTCCACTTGAGCCTCATTACCTTGGAGTACGATCGGGTGCGTCCAAAATGATTTCTGAGCCTATTATACATTGGCTTAAATCGTGCACCTATCTTGCACCGAGACTAACACAGGGTTCAAACAGACCGAAACGAGATTTCACATGACCCACGTCACTTAGGAGTTCCAATGGGTGTGTCCAAAATTATTTCTAAGCCTATAGTATGTTCAACACAAAACGTGCACCTATCTTACATCAATTAGCACTATCTCCAAATGAACTGAATCGAGTTTCCACTTGAGCCTTGTCACCTAAAAGTACCACCGGGTGCTTCCAAAATGATTTTTTAGCCTACGGTATGTTTGGTGCAAACTGTACAACTATCTTGCTCCGACACCAATATTATTTTCAAACGGACCCAAACAAAATTCCATATGACCCACGTCTCCATGAAGTTCGAAAGGGTGCATCCAAAATGATTTTCTGAGGCTGTGGTACGTTTGGCACAACCCGTGCACCAATCTTGCATCAAGATTAGCACTTCTTCGAATGGACTGAATCGAGCTTCCACTTGAGCCTCGTCACCTATGAGTACCATCAGGTGCTTCCAAAATGATTTCTAAGCCTAAGGTACGTTTTCCGCAAACCATGCACCTATCTTGCACCGACACTAACACTGTCTCCAAATGGACCGAAACAAGATTGCACATGCCACGTCACCTAGTAGTTCCATCCAGTGCATACAAACCGATTTTCGAGCCTCTAGTACATCGGCTCAAACCATGCACCTATCTAGCGTCATGATTAACACTATCTCCAAACGAACCGAATCAAGCTTCTACATGAGCCTTGTTACCTAGGAGTACCATCGGGTGTGTTCAAAATGATTTTTGAGCCTATTGTACATTTGGCGCAAATTGTACACATATCAAGTACTGACACTATCACTGTCTCCAAGCAGATCGAAACAAAATTCCATATGATCCACATCACCTAGGAGTTCCATCAGGTGCGTCCAAAATGATTTCTGAGCCTACGGTATGTTCGACGCATGGCGTGCACCTATCTTGAGTCAAGGTTATCACTATCTTCAAACAAACTGAATCGAGCTTCCACTTGAGCCTCATTACCTTGGAGTGCCATTGGTTTCATCCAAAACGATTTCTAAGCCTATGGTATGTTTGGTGCAAATCGTGCACCTATCTTGCATCAAGATTAGCACTATCTCCAAACGAACTGAATCGAGCTTCCACTTGAGCCTCATTACCTTGGAGTACCATCGGGCGCGTCCAAAACGATTTCTTAGCCTATTGTACGTTTGGTGCAAATTGTACACCTATCTTGCACCAACACCAACACTATCTCCAAATGGACCAAAACAAGATTCCACATGACCCACGTCACCATGGTGTTCCATAGGGTGTGTCCAAAATGATTTCTGAGGCTGTGGTACATTCGGCACAAACCGTGCACCTATCTTGAGCACTATCGGAGTTCCATTGAGCTTCCACATGAGCCTTGTCAACTAGGAGTACCATCGGGTGCATCCAAAATGATTTCTGAGCCTAAGGTATGTATGCCGCAAACTATGCACCTATCTTGCACCAACACTAGCACTGTCTTCGAACGGACCAAAACGAGATCCCACATGTCACATCACCTAGTAGTTCCATCTGGTGCATACAAAACAATTTCCGAGCCTCTAGTACGTTCGGCCCAAACTGTGCACCTATCTTGCGTCAAGATTAGCACTATCTCTAAACAAACTGAATCAAACTTCTACTTGAGCCTCGTCACCTAGGAGTACCATCGGGTGTGTCTAAAATGATTTCAGAGCCTATTGTACGTTTGGCGCAAATCGTGCTCCTATCGTGCACGGACACTAACACTATCTCCAAATGGACCAAAGCGAGGTTCCACATGACCCAAGTCACCTAGGAGTTCCATCGGGTGCATCCAAAATAATTCTGAGCCTATGGTACGTTCGGCGCAAGCCGTGCACCTATATTGCGTCAAGATTAGCACTATCTCCAAACAAACTGAATAGAGCTTCCACTTGAGCCTCATTACCTTGGAGGACCATTGGGTGTGCTATAACAGTACCGAGCAATTAGATGAAATTAAGTAAGAAAATCACCCGCTGAAGCAGATAAGTTAGCAAACTTAAGCCTGTATAACCTGGTAGTCCGTGAAACCACGACGGAATTCAAACCAACCAATGTACCAACCAAAATCGTACAAGTTTAGCATTTCCAACATCATCCACATAACCATCTATGTCCCATCATCATTACAACGATGTCGTAGCTCGAGTCAAGTGCTCACTATCTAGGAGTGATGGCGATTTGAATTGATTCCTAACCAGCTGGTGATTTATTCCTCACACAAACCATGCTTCTCCCATTAGGGTCTCTTAGATCACTAATGACACTATTTCGGTAAATGTCATGAGACAAATTGGAGCCGGAATACCCAGGGACCACCCGACAGCCAGGAGTCGGCTTACCCGCCCTTGGACTCACTCTTTGAGTCCCGTCATACCCCCTTCAGCACCAGTCCACGCACCCGTGTAGATCTCAGTCCGAATAGTGCCACTAGCTTCACAGTTGAAAGGTACTTTATTCGGCTAGCTAAATGTGAGGCATGCGTTCAACATGACAAGAGGGACGAGCAACGATCGGTCCTTAACCGACATTGACGAAAACTACAAACACTCTAGAACCCTGTCTGGTTGCACACAACTATTTTGTCTAGTCTCCAATTATCCATCAACACTTTGTTATCTTCAGGATATCATTCATTCTATAGCTAAAGTATTCCGGTAACCACCTATAGTTGCCGGTGACAGGAAATCACCAACCGCTACCGATCTAAGCAGGGCTAAGTAGTTATTCAATCCTAAACCTAACAAGGTATCAGGATATAATAATGTAGGTAAGGATAATAATAAATGCATCAACAGTTCACTCAACTCCTATAACTTAATGCAACAATATAAAATAATGTACAATTTAATTGCTTTTATAAAGTAGGAGACTTATAATGCTCCGGGCCTTACCTCGCTCAAACAAACTCGGACGGTGGTCAGGACACTCTTGAAGTTCGTTAACGGCGTCCTCCAAGGCCTGCACCTCCTATGCGGGCTCTTCCTGCGAGACTTCCTTGTTTGCTTCCAGCTTGGCTGCTACCGATTCCTCCTGCGATCCTGTCATGATGCATAGGTGTAAGTGATTATGCAAGTGGTGCATCAGATGAGATGGCATATAATGATCATGATTGCATGCAATGTAGATGAAAATGTTTAGCTTTATTCGATAGAGTGGATGTAAAACTCTCCTACTATGTAGTCATCATCATCCAAGAACATGTACCATAAGTACATGTCATCTACTGCCTTCTATTCTACCACTAACTACCACCATCAACCCTAACTACCATAAAGCCACACACAGGCGCTACTTATACTAACACCACAACACTATCCTACCATGCCAAGTCACATCAGTAATTCAAGATGCTTCAAAGATACACCAAAGCTATACCATTTAACTAATCATGCAATAAAGACTCATATTTCATTCCATATTAAACTAAGGCTACAACATCAACCTATATTTTTTGCTTAGAAAAATCTAAGAAAAATACAGTAGCTTTATCATGCAGTACATAATCTACCATAAACATTTCATTGTATTTGGATAAATGCAACAGCCTACACAAAAATGACAAGCTATGATGGATAAATCAGCATGAAAATACTTTGTACTATGAAAAGTATTAAACAATAGATTTAGTATTTTTCTCATGATCTACATAGTATACAAGCACTATACAAAAAGTTTCACATACAAGTTTTATACACATTTTCAGCTCCAGCAATTTTACAAGAAATAGCAAATAAATGCACCTAAATTACTTGGCCATATTTTTCCATAGAACATGTATGACATATATTTTTCATAGAAAGTGCATCACATTACTAGACCAGCAAAACAAGTTTCACATTTTTCTGAACTTATATTATATTTACTATGCATTTTCTAAGAAATCAGCATTTTAATCATTTAAATAAAGCTACATATAAAAATATCACAAAAATGACCTTTTATATTTTTAACAGATAGATCCAGTCATAAGAATTCTAACAAAACTTGTCTCACCTAATTTGGACATATATTTCTCAAGTTATGAAATTTTAAACTATTACAAGAAATCTCGAAATCATTTTTCCTTTTATTTGAAAACCAGTCAGACCCACAAACACTAGGTGCACCCGGTCCAGTGTACCAGAGGCGGTGGTTGACCAGCGATTTCTCGCCGACGGCAAGGTCACCGGCGACGAGGTGACCACCACCACCTTCAGCTCACCCGTGCGCACCCGCAGAGGTAACCAAGTGAAGAAATGGTGGCATGGAGTAAGCTCAGCTATGGGAATGGCAGATGCAACGACGCTGTTCAAGAGGAAGCTGCTGCTCGTGAAAAGAAGGAGGGCGAAGCAGAGAGATTGGCATGGCCATGAACTCCATTGAGCTCCGGAGGACTCCGGCGTGACATACACGACCAAAACGGCCCTCACCTTGGCGCTACGGTGGTGCGGAAGGTGCGCTGCGTTGAGGCGGAGCCAGTATGAGAGCTAGCGGAGCTCAGGTAGGAGCAGGAAGGCGAGGCCGAGCTTGGCGGCGACGGAAATGGCATGATGGCCACATGGCTCTGTTGTTGTTGTTGTTGTTGTTGGGAGGCGAGAAGGGCGAGGCGGGCGAAATGAGGCGAGTGGGGAGGTAGAGCATGGCACAACACATTTTGGAGAGCGAGGCGTGACTACGGGGCCACCGGGGCGCTAGGTGCCGGCCGAAGCCATACGCCGATGGCCACGGGGTGGGCTGCCTCTGCCGCGGTCGGGCGTGGGCACGAGCGTGAGCACGGGCGACGAGGTGGACACGTGGAGGCGGGCTAGGCCGACCTTGCTTCTGGGCCGAGAAGTGGGACGACGGCCCGTTTAAGAAAGAAAATCCTTTTTCTTTTTATTTTCAACTAAAACAACACAAAACCCCATTTTTGAGCAAGATAAAAACATTTCTAGGGTTTGGTGCAAAAATAAAAGTTGCTCAGAATTTTGTGATCTTCAACTTTGCCAAAAAGAGCAAAGCCAAAATCCAAATAGATTTTGAACTAGGGATTTAAAGTCGATAATTAAATCAAAAGTCCATTTTCTAAGATTATTTTTAAAGCAAATTTTGAGAAATTTTGAATACAAACATTGCTCCAAATTGTTTGCTAAACATTACTAAGTTGTTTATTTACTCAAACAAGCACATACAATTCCTAACAAGCATCAACGAAATTTTAAATCTACTAAAACAACATCTTGCAACATGCATGTTTTGATAACATGTTTCAAGTCTATATTTCATGTGATGCTTATGAATGCATAATGATGATTATGCTCATGATTTGCAAATGCTAATGCACACTTAACACCGGGGTGTTACATGCGTCCAAAATGATTTCTGAGCCTATGGTACGTCCGGCGCAAATCGTGCACCCATCTTACACCGACACTAATATTGTCTCCAAATGGACCAAAATGAGATTCCTCATGACCCACGTCACCTAGGAGTTCCATCAGGTGTGTATAAATTATTTCTAAGCCTATGGTACGTTCGTTGTAAATCGTACACCTATCTTGTGTCAAGATTAGCACTATCTCAAAACAAATTGAATTGAGCTTCCACTAGAACCACATCACCTAAGTGTACCACTAGGTGTGTCCAAAATTATTTTCTGAGCCATGGTATGTTTGGCGCAAACTGTGCACCTATCTTGCAGCGACACTAACACTATCTCCAAACGGACCAAAACGAGATTCCACAAGACCCACGTCACCTAGTAGTCCCATTTGGTGCATCCAAAATGATTTTTGAGCCTATGGTACATTCGGCACAAACCATGCACCTATCCTGCGTCAAGATTAGCACGATCTCGAAAAGAACTAAATCAAGCTTCCACTTGAGCCTCGTCACCTAAGAGTACTATCGGGTGCGTCCAAAACAATTTCTAAGCCAACGGAATGTTTCGCGCAAACCGTGCACCTATCTTTCACCGTCACCAACACTATCTTCAAATGGACCAAAATGAGATTTCACATGACCCACATCACCATGGAGTTCCATCAGGTGGGTCCAAAATGATTTCTGAGGCTATGGTACGTTCGGCACAAACTGTGCACCCATCTTGCATAAAGATTAGCACAATTTCCAAATGGACTGAATCGAGCTTTCACTTGAGCCTCATCACCTAGGAGTACCATTGGGTGTGTCCAAAACGACTTCTGAGGCTAAGGTACGTTTGGCACAAACCGTGCACCTATCCTGCCCTGACACTAACACTATCTTCGACCAGACCAAAACAAGATTCCACATGCCACGTCACCTAGTAGTTCCATCTGGTTCGTACAAAATGAATTTTGAGCCTCTAGTATGTCGTCCGAAACCGTGCACCTATCTTCTATCAAAATTAGCATTGTGTCCAAATGAACGGAATCGAGCTTCTACTTGAGCCTCGTCGCCTAGAGTACCATGGGGTGTGTCCAAAATGATTTTTGAGCCTCTTGTATGTTTGGCGCAAACCGTGCACCTATCGTACACCAACACTAACACTATCTCAAAATAAACCGAAACAAGATTCCACATGACCCACGTCACCTAGTAGTTCCACCTGGTGTGTCCAAAATGATTTCTGAGCCTATGGTACGTTTGGCGCAAACCATGCACCTATCTTGCATCAAAATTAGAACTATCTCTAAAGGAACTGAATCAAGCTTCCACTTAAGCCTCGTCACCTAGTAGTACCATCGGGTGCGTCCAAAATGATTTCTGAGCCTACGGTATGTTTGGCGTAAACCGTGCACCTATCTTGCACCAACACCAATCCTATCTCGAAACCGAACAAAACGAGGTTCGACATGACCCATAGGGAGTTCCATCAGGTGCAACCCAAAACAATTTCTAAGGCTATGGTATGTTTGGCCCAAACCGTGCACCTATTTTACGTCAAGATTGGCACTATCTCCGAACAGACTGAATTGAGCTTCCACTTGAGCCTTGCCACCAAGGAGTACCATCGGGTGCGTCCAAAATGTTTTTTGAGCCTAAGGTATGTTTGGCGCAAACCATGCACCTATCTTGCACCGACACTAACACTGTCTACGAACGGTCCAAAAGAAGATTTCACATGCCATGTCACTGAGTAGGTCCATCAGTCATAAAAAATGATTTCTTAGCCTCAAGTACGTTCGGCCCACACCGTGCACCTATCTTGCGTTAAGATTATTACTATCTCCAAATGAACTGAATCGAGCTTCCACTTGAGCCTCGTCACCTAATAGTACCACTAGGGGGCGTCTAAAATGATTTTTGATCCTATAGTATGTTTAGCGCAAACTGTGCACTTGTATTGTACCGACACTAATATTGTCTCCAAACGGACCTAAACGAGGTTCCACAAGACCCATGTCACCTAGTAGTTCCATCCAGTGCATCCAAAACAATTTTTGAGCCTGTGGTACGTTTGGCGCTAACCTTGCACCTATCTTGCATCAAGATTAGCACTATCTCTAAACAAACTGAATCAAGCATCCACTTGAGCCTCATTACCCTGGTGTACAATCGGGTACGTCCAAAATGATTTTTGAGCCTATGGTATGTTTGGTGCAAATCATACACCTATCTTGCACTAACACTAACACTATACCCAAACGGACCGAAACAAGATTCCACATGACCCACATTACCTAGGAGTTCCATCGGGTTTGTATAAAACTATTTATGAGCCTATGGTATGTTTGGCGCAAACCGTGCACGTCTCTTACGTCAAGATTAGCACTATCTCCAAACAAACTAAATCGAGCTTCCACTTGAGCCTCGTCACTTAAGAGTACCACTGGGTGCATCGAAAATGATTTCTAGGCCAAAGGAATGTTTGTCACAAACTATGCACCTATCTTGCACTGACACTAACACTGTCTCTGAACGGACCAAAATGAGATTCCACATGCCATGTCACCTAGTAGCTCCCTCCGGTGCGTACAAAATGATTTCTGAGCCTTTAGTACGTTTGTCCCAAACCATGCACCTATCTTGCGTCAAGATTAGCACTGTCACCAAAAAAACTAAATCGAGCTTCTACTTGAGCCTCGTGACCTAGGAGTACCATCGGGTGTTTCCAAAATGATTTCTGAGCCTATTGTACGTTTGGCGCAAACCATGCACCTATCGTGCATCGACACATATACTGTCCCCAAACAGACCAAATCGAGATTCCACAAGACTCACGTCACCTAGGAGTTCCATCATGTGCGTCCAAAATGATTTATCAACCTGTGGTGTGTTTGGAGCAAGCCGTCCACCTATCTTGCGTCAAGATTAGCACTATCTCTAAACAAACTGAATCAAGCTTCCACTTGAGCCTCATTACCCTGGTGTACAATCGGGTATGTCCAAAATGATTTTTGGGCCTATGGTACGTTTGGTGCAAATCATGCATCTATCTTGCACTGACACTAACATGACCCACATCACCTAGGAGTTCCATTGGGTTTGTATAAAACTATTTATGAGCCTATGGTATGTTTGGCGCAAACCGTGCACGTCTCTTGCATCAAGATTAGCAGTATCTCCAAACAAACTAAATTGAGCTTCCACTTGAGCCTCGTCACCTAAGAGTACCACTGGGTGCGTCGAAAATGATTTCTGAGCCAAAGGAATGTTTGTCGGAAACTATGCACCTATCTTGCACTGACTCTAACACTGTCTCTGAATGGACTGAAATGAGATTCCACATGCCACGTCACCTAGTAGTCGGTGCGTACAAAACGATTTCTGAGCCTTTAGTACGTTCGTCCCAAACCATGCACCTATCTTGTGTCAAGATTAGCACTGTCACCAAACAAACTAAATCGAGCGTCTACTTGAGCCTCGTCACCTAGGAGTACCATCGAGTGTGTCCAAAATGATTTCTGAGCCTATTGTACGTTTGGTGCAAACCGTGCACCTATCGTGCACCGACACATATACTGTCTCCAAATGGACCAAAACAAGATTCCACATGACCCACGTCACCTAGTAGTACCACCCGGTGCGTCCAAAATAATTTTTGAGCCTATGGTACATTCGGCACAAACCATGCACCAATCTTGCGTCAAGATTAGAACTATCTCCAAAGGAACCAAGCCAAGCAACCACTTGAGCCTTGTCACCTTGGAGTACCATCGGTTGCATCTAAAATGATTTCAGAGCCTACGACATGTTTGGCGCAACCCGTGCAACTATCTTACACCGACACCAACTCTATCTCTATACGGAACAAAATGAGGTTCCACATGACCCACGTTACCATGGACTTCTGTCGGGTGCATCCAAAACAATTTCAGAGGCTATGGTATGTTCAGCCCAAACCGTGCACCTATCTTGCGTTAAGATTAGAACTATCTCCGAACGGACTGAATTGAGCTTCCACTTGAGCCTCATGTAACACCCTAGTTGTTTGTCACTAGTCAAGGAATGAGTTTGAGCTCAAACATGGCAAGTTAGGTGGTGATGAAGATGTCAAAGCCGAATCTATAAACATGAGCCTAACCTAAAGTTAGATGTTGCACCATTGCTTTATATATAAGCCATTCTCAAGATATATGCTTGGATGGTGTTATTGCAATATCTTCATGTGTCTCACCTTGGTACCTATCTATATTGATCCCTGGAAAAGTTTCATGAAGTTTGGAATAAAAAAGTCACATGAAATGATAAGTCATACCCTTCTTGGAATGGCGTGATTAAGTGAATGGAGTTATAGATCATCAACCAAACCTTGCAAACTTATCCAAATGACTCTAGATGAATTCTACAACAAAAGTCATGATGGGTTCATGTTGAGCAAATGTCAAGAAAATGCCCCGATTGGCCTAAAACCCTAGTTTAGGCTTTATCGAGTTGCTACTTTGACCAAAGTGAAAGTTTGTCTTCTGTACTAGTTATGGGGTTTGACCTTAAACAAAAGTTGTAGCTCATCTTTTGTAGAACAAACTTTGTTTAATGGTCAAGAGCTAGTTTGGCCTCTAACTTAGTCAAATAGGGCTCACAAGAAGGAATCAACTGCTGTTTTCAGAGTTCCAGATTTGGCTAAGTCCGGAATGGAGTTTTAGTTTCGGGTACCCCAAGTTGGAGCTTTATATCTTGCAACACAAGCTGATCCAGACCTTCATCCTTAAATAAAAGTTGTAGAACATATCATGGGGAACAAAATTTGTTTAATGTCATAGAGCTAATTCAGTACCTAGCATGGTCAAATCGAGCTCACAAAATTGCATCCAATCCTATTTTCAGGGTTTGAAAATTGGCTAAGTCTGGGATGCCTGAAAGTCGCGAATTCCGTTTCCATGTACCTATCTTTAGAGAATTGTAGTTTGCAAACCATGTCGATTTTGGCCAAACTTCTGTAAGTAAAGTTGTCGGTCTCATATAGATCTACAACATTGTGGAATTGGTTTAGCATTTCCTTACTTGGTTTGGGAGATGGAGATGGACGAACAATGCAGTTTCAGCTAGTTTTAAACTGAATTGCAGGGTTCAAGTTTCGTGTACCCACTTTGGAGCTCCATATCTTCCAATCTAGGCCGAGTGATCCTTAAAGAAATATTATTCACCACACAAAGATCTACAACTTTTCCTCTTGCACCAGATTCCATAGACAACCGGATCGGGAGATGAAGGATAGGAAAGTTGATGTTTCAGTTGAACTTTCACGGTGGTATTGTCAGCTCCATTGTGATTTTGAACTGCAGCGAGTCATGGCCGACCACGCACAGACGCGCTACGCCGCGTGGTCCTCATGCTCGCTTGCATGACCGCCACCTCATATCCGGGCAAGCCCCGGAGCATTATAAGAATCCCTACTTTTCAAAGCAAATACTATATATGTGTTATATGTATTGTTGCATTACGTATAGGAGTTGAGTGAAAACCTTACTGCATCAATATCACTCCTTGTCTAGATATATGAATCCTTGAATCTTACATAGACTAGGATCGAGTAGATGCTTAGCCCTGCTTTAAGCGGTAGAAGTCAGGTGATTTCCTATCACCTGCGTGATGTAGGGATATTCATATATGGCACGGTTGGCTATATTTGCTATCGTGGAAAAGAACCATGTGTTAATAAAATAAAATGAGACTGGGCGGGATGACGATAGTGAAGCAACAAGGCATGGAGGTCTTAGGTGTGGATCTATCCCTGTCTGAGTCATTTAAGGACCGATTCGTTGTATGTCCTTGAGTCATGTTGAACGCAGTCTAACACTTAGTTGGCCGGATAAGTCGTTCCAACCGCGAAGCCGAGTAATACAGTTCAGGCGGGGAATCGAATGGTAGGTCGCATCTTGGAGGTAGTAAGGATGTGCTTGGGGACATTAGCGTGAGACCAAGGGGGGTTAGAGTCCCTATCACTTGGCAGAGTGTTGCCCTTGGGGATGTGGCATCAATCCCGTGACTCCTGAATTATATGAAAGGTGGCTTGTGCGACCCTAGCAGGGGCCTGCGCAGTGAGTGTTAGAAATACCCCTCCAGCTAGATAGGAACTCGATTCGAATCGTCGTCACTCCCGGTTAGTGAACACTTGACTTGAGCAGCGGCAACATAGATTCCATTAAATTGAACAAATGGTTAATTGGATGACGATGGAAAGGTTGCCTCAATTTATACCTACTATGGTTAATATTGTTTGCTCCTAATCAAGTGAGTGCTCTAGTACAGGTGCTAATATAGATGACAGGTTAATGATGATTAACTTGATGCTTAAGCATTAATGATTCCTTACCTGGATTAAGCTTTTATGCAAAATGTTGTCAAGCTAGCCCACTTTATATCAGCCTTGCATAATCCTTAGTGTCACTTTATTTATGGTTTCTGACGGGTAAGTCTAGCTGAGTACCTTGTCGTACTCAGGGTTTTATTCTCACTTGTTGCAGGTTGTGATGTATCATGGCGGCTGCAAGAGTTGGTTGGCTCCTGCCTTAGTGGCGGAGTGTGATCATGGGCATGATCCTTGTTATTTATCTTGTCTCTAATGCTTTTGTTGGAAGTCGACCTTGGTACTGGCATGTATTTTGAAATAAGATTAATGTTAGTTTCAAATTACTTTGCTTCTGCTACTTTTGAACTCCGATGTATGTTGAGCTACTTATGAAATGGATATAACATGTGACTTGTTATGTTGAATTACTACGATCTTGGCTTGTATGTTGGTTGGTTTGAAATCCCTCATGATTTCATTGGACTACCAGAGTTATATGGGCTCAAGTGCGAGAATTTGATCACTTCGGTGATTGTTTTTGTACTTGTGCTCTTATAATTTGGACGGTTCCGTGACAGTTGGCATCGGAGCAAGATTCAACATTAAACTTGTCGTATGTGTATTTAGAACAAAGATTTTATTTTATAAAATCAGTTTTATCAACTTATAGCTATATATAGGTTTGTGAAATCTAAATTTTAAACCTAAGTATGCTAGTGGTCAATTTCCTTATGCCCATATAAGGATTATTAGGTGGCTTATATAGTACTAACTTGGGGGTTTTTCATTTATGCCTCTACACCCAGGCTAAGGTATGTATGTGTGATGACTCTCCCACACTATGCTACCCGGTGTGTTAGATTAGAGGTAGCCTTCATATATGAAATAGCCATATATGTCGCTAGTTTACTTTTATGCAACATCGCACCTACGCTCAGGTAAGTGTGAGTTGTGAGAGCATGACCATCCAACCAGTGGTCTAGGGGAGAGCTACTTTTGGTTACTGGATTGTTTACATGTTACACACATGTATATATAAAGGTACTTAATTGTGGGTGATTGATGATTCGGGTAGTTTTGGTGCTCCATGTACGTATACGGGGGTATATGTATATGAGAGTACTTAGAATTTTACTTTCCTGCTTTCATTGTGTGCCATATATTGGGGAATTATTGGGCTACAATGAAACTTTTCTGCAGGTACGCTAACCACGAATGCGTAAGTCGAATGTAGCCGTCGACTAGCTGTATATCGAGAGAGTGCGTATTATACCACCAACATAGAATGTGATCGCCACCTTAGGTTGGCAATCTTGTGAGGACGAATAGGACGAAGCATGCATCTTCATGATTGTTGCTTTATGTGTAGCTATGCTCCTCTCACCCTTGTTCAAATGATAAGTAACTTGTGATAAATGTAGTACACTATCTTTCTTGTGTGAAGCTAAACAAGAATGCCTTATTCCATGTTGTTTGAGAAAAGTGCTTAGCCTTGCTAGAAATAAGTGTGGTTACATGCTTGAAACTATAGTTGTCCTCTAGTTGAGCCAAGTGGTGGATGTGTTGTTCATACAAGAATTTGTAAATGCTTTAGACCTCATTTCAGTAATTGTGATTCTTATAAATGAATTAAATTGGCATTGGTCTAAGGTAACAATGTTTAGAGCTGCTAGAATAACATGTTTGTGTGCTCTCTTGTTAAGTAGAACAAAGGCAAGCTTTGTTTTGCTTGTGAAACGTTGGCTGCTAGAACGGTTTCTGTTGTAGTGATGCTTTTGTGGTCATAATGGTGTTTTCTGTAGTTGTGGAGAATACCAAAGTTGTAGCCAACTTACTTTTCTAGCTTGTCCTAAAATTTCATGACCCTAGGTCTTATGGTTTGAGAGTTATGAATTTTAAAAGTTTACGGTCAGATTTTGCTAATGTTCTGAATAGATCTGAATGTTTGGTTTGTTTGACCTGTGTGCATATGGAATCGTGTCTTGGAGATAATAGAAGAAGTGTAGTACTTTTTCTAAGCTTTCCAAAATGTCCTATAGCACTAATTGTGGTGGTCGAAATCTCTAGTTATGAGCTTGCAAAGTGGAATGACAGAATCTGTCCAAATCTAGGCAGTGATGTCTTCTTTGTCTTGTTTGGCCTTGTTATCTGTAGAATCATCTTAATATGATAATAAGAAAGTTATATAAAACTTAATAAGATTTACATAAAGTTAAGACTCAGCCTTGTTGGGTCCCTAGAACTCTAGTTATGCATCTTTGAAGTTCTTGTCAGCTATCTGTCCATATTGGTACAGATCTGAAACATTAGCATTTTTTGTCATGTTAATCTATGAATTTGCTTTTGGTATGATTAACTAAAGTGTAGTCATGTTCCTAAGCTTTCTAGAAAGTCTAGGATCACCTTTGTGGGATGTCTACAACATCAGTTATGGTTGAAACAAGTAACTACTGCGTTGCTGTCCAGATTCTTGGCACATGCTAAGTTGGCTTCCTTAGCTAACGTTTGTTTGGACTAAACTTGTAGTTAGTTGCTTGAGTTCATTTGTGTAAGCTTCTTCATGTGTTGCTTGAAGTTATGATGCATGTATGTATGCTTGTATTCTAATTAGTGCCATCATTGTCACCTCATTGTCCTTAGTGAGTATACGAGTGTCGAATAGCTTTATCTTAGAGCAATACTCGAGTTACGTGAAACGAGCTCGTACTGTCATCTTCAATTAGGTTCTTTTCCTTAGGAGCCTGAGCCGGTGACATGGTTGTTAGTCGTGAATGTTTTGCATTTGTGCATCTGCTTGACCTAAAAAGCCTAAGCTTGTTTCATTATAGGTTGCTTATGCCGTAGACACCCATACCCTTTGGGGAACACCCTTGTCGACTGACCAACCAAGTTAACTCTTGTTAACGCTAGCCTTTGACTAGGGTTTGTATGTTGCCAGTTGTGGAGACCATACCCAAATTCATGTTGGACCTCCTGTTTGCCTTTCCCAAAGGTTAGCTGGTGTGACATAACGTCTCTTTGTTGAGGTGTTGAAACCTTGTGTTTGCAAATTCATTTAGCAACTTTATCAACTCAATCTTCGATTGGTACCTTGATTTTATCCTTGAAAATTGCTTAATCCATCTCCAACCTTCCCAAGTCTTGGATATTTATCAGTCTTGGTTTCATGTTGTTGTCCAACATGACCAAATCTCATGGTAATCTTTCATCTAGGCATCACTATGGTGAACGCTAGGTGTGCGTGGAATTAAGCAAAAATCTCGTGCTTAGTCGCATTTGGCATTTGAGCTATGTTCTCTTGTGAGGTGTTTTGATCTGTGAATAGCTTCCCTATTGATTCTAAACCTTGTGACTATCTTTGTTTCTATCCCTCCTTATGTGGTGCTTGTTCTTACAACCTATTGGTGCCACTTGAAATTTCACTTGCGTTGTATGTTTAGTAATGGTGTTCTGAGTAGCAGCTGATGGTGCCACGACGAAACCAAGGGCCTCCTGTGGCTGCAGACACATGGCTGGCTGCTTGGCACGCGCTAGTATCACGGTTTCTAGTTATGATCCATTATGAAATGATAGATGATGTGTTATTTTCTCATGTTCCTTTCTTGGTTATCTCTCCATATCGTATCGTAAGATTCGTATCTTAGATAGAAAGTAGTGGAGTTTCCTTCTGAAGTTGCTAAGAGGATAACCTTTGAAGAACCGATCACCGACATGAACATTAATAGACTACAATAGGGTAGATAAGTGACTCTACTTAGATGTCCCAGTATTGGCGACCATCATCTAGTGAGGAAAATATCTCATCCCTATTGGATATAAAGGACACACAACACTTAATGTTGGACAAGTCATCTGTTGGATAAGACTCGATCATCACATTATGCAAGTTTTAACCTTTGTATGCATAATGGCCACACCATCGAAATCAACCATCTCTGGTGTGACCCCTTATCTACTAACTTCAATGGCAACCATCTGTTCTGCATCAACCACAGTTGTTGGGGTCAAGAGTGAAGATTTGGAACTTTTTAGTGTTGAAAGACAACTGATTAGTTACCAATAGGAAGGTTAATCTCTAGCTAGGTAACGACTCCTTGGTAGCTACGAAGGTTATGTCTTACAAAGCAATAACCAACAAGAAATTAATCAACTAGCCAACAACTTGAGTGATACTCTATCTTCTAGAGACATTGTGACCAAGTCAATTCCATCTTGGACAATCACACAGATAGTGCAAGGTGTTGTATCCGCTAAAGTGAAGAATTAGAGAAAGCATGCCCTAGTTTTGATCAGCATTCCTGTGCCCCTACGTGCCATAAACGGTTTTGTTCAAGAACTCTATTGGATAAAGTATTAAGGAATATTCAGAAATGGTTCCTTATTCTTGTAGGAATGTCCTCCAGGCAAAGTATGCGTTTTGCCTTGCAAAAGTAACCCGCAAGTTCAAAGTGTGTCCATCATCGGAATGGTATGTAAATTAATGGTCGAGATCTGTTGTTGGATGGCCCTTTTGAGGTCCCACAGATACTAGTTTACACTCTTTCATTGCTTTTGCTTTCTCGTATCAACAATGTACGAGCAGCCTTGGTTTCTGCAAATCAATGTATACCATCATGTATCAAAAGCAAATTGAAAAATGTCAAACAACAGATTTCCCATCTTAAGAGCTGCTGTTTGATCCTAAAGAGGAAGCCTCAAGGTGAAAGGTTGGCCTGGCAAAGATGCTACACTGCAAGTCAACTCAACTTACAGTGCAATTAAGTCACGAAGGAAAATTTTACTCAATCGCTTGGTGGTAGACTACTCCCCGTGATTTAGTGAATATTTACCACTTTTGTTGTCCTTAAGGCCTCGCTACATCTTTCTTTGGTAAATATTTTCCAATGATGACATACTTTGGTACCTTATAAATGTTTTTACCCAATAGGTTGCATCTGATTCCACCCGGATAACTGTTGCCTTTAGATAAGAGAATCTTCTTAAGTAACATTTGGCTAAAATATGGAGCCGACAGAGTCAGCTATCACATTCACTAACTCCTCGACAGACCTAGATAATATAGTGTTATCGTTAGAGAAAGAGAACTGTACGCATGAAATAGGAAGTAGCTTTCCATTAGTTGATAATTGAAGGATTGAACGGTTACAACCAGCATAGACCTTGTCTATTGGTTACTCAGTATCATATAACCTCTGAGGGGTGTTTGTCGTCCATGATCTCACCCTTCGGAAGGTTGTACTCAAGCCATTTTGGTAGAGGACTGCTTTTCAAACTTTGTAAACATAGGGTCATTTCAATGAGTATAATTCTAAAAAATTTGGTCTAGTGTAAAGTTCATACGGACTATGATGTGTTCACTAAAGAATCAGATACTTGTGGGTGGTTAGCTCATCGACCAAATGGCCTCTGTACACTAAGAACAAGGTACTGCATCATCTTGGATCCCTCCCAAAGTAATAATGCTTCATGGGAGTCGATGAAGGAAATTCTTTAGACAAAGTTTACCATGAAGAGCAAGTATCAGGAAGCGTCTTAACCAGAATAACACTTCTGATGTTTGAAGCTTAGAAGCCGAATGCTACAGTGAATGTTGGAAATTAGATAACATGTCTCTCTCTTCCTTAAAGATCTTTCATTCTGAATCTCAGGACGTGATTCCTTTAAGGGGGGAGGGCTGTAACACCCTAGGTGTTTGTCACTAGTCAAGGAATGAGTTTGAGCTCAAACATGGCAAGTTAGGTGGTGATGAAGATGTCAAAGCCGAATCTATAAACATGAGCCTAACCTAAAGTTGGATGTTGCACCATTGCTTTACATATAAGCCATTCTCAAGATATATGCTTGGATGGTGTTATTGCAATATCTTTGTGTGTCCCACCTTGGTACCTATCTATATTGATCCCTAGAAAAGTTTCATGAAGTTTGGAATCAAAAAGTCACATGAAATGATAAGTCATACCCTTCTTGGAATGGCGTGATTAAGTGAATGGAGTTATAGATCATCAACCAAACCTTTAAAACTTATCCAAATGACTCTAGATGAATTCTACAACAAAAGTCATGATGTGTTCATGTTGAGCAAATGTCAAGAAAATGCCCCGATTGGCCTAAAACCCTAGTTTAGGCTTTATCGAGTTGCTACTTTGACCAAAGTGAAAGTTTAACTTCTGTACCAGTTATGAGGTTTGACCTTAAACAAAAGTTGTAGTTCATCTTTTGTAGAACAAACTTTGTTTAATGGTCAAGAGCTAGTTTGGCCTCTAACTTAGTCAAATAGGGCTCACAAGAAGGAATCAACTGCTGTTTTCAGAGTTCCAGATTTGGCTAAGTCCGGACTGGAGTTTCAGTTTCGGATACCCCAAGTTGGAGCTTTATATCTTGCAACACAAGCTGATCCAGACCTTGATCCTTAAATTTGTTTGATCCTTAAAGTTGTAGAACATATCATGGGGAACAAAATTTGTTTAATGTCATAGAGCTAATTCAATACCTAGCATGGTCAAATCGAGCTCACAAAATTGAATCCAATGCTATTTTCAGGGTTTAAAAATTGGCTAAGTCTGGGATGCCTGAAAGTCACAAATTCCGTTTCCATGTACCTATCTTTAGAGAATTGTAGTTTGCAAACCATGTTGATTTTGGCCAAACTTCTGTAAGTAAAGTTGTCGGTCTCATATAGCTCTACAACATTATGGAATTGGTTTAGCATTTCCTTACCCGGTTTGGGAGATGGAGATGGACGAACAATGTAGTTTCAGCTAGTTTTAAACTGAACTGTAGGGTTCAAGTTTCGTGTACCCCACTTTGGAGCTCCATATCTTCCAATCTAGGCCGAGTTAGCTCATGATCCTTAAAGCAATATTGTTCACCACACAAAGATCTACAACTTTCCCTCTTGCACCGGATTCCATAGACAACTGGATCGGGAGATGAAGGACAGGAAAGTTGATGTTTCAGTTGAACTTTCATGGTGGTATTGTCAGCTCCATTGTGATTTTGAACTACAGCGAGTCATGGCCGACCACACACAGACGCGCTACGCCGCGTGGTCCTCATGCTCGCTTGCATGACCGCCACCTCGTATTCACGCGTCGCCACGCTCATCGATGTGAATAACCCGAGCCCCTCCCTCGGTCTCCCTCATCTCTCTCACTCTCACCGTGCCCAGTAAGGCCGAGTAGTGCTGCTGCCGTCGCTGCTCCTCCCTTGCAGCGCGCCTCCTCCAGCTCCTCCATCCTGTCCCTCTCTCCATCCCCGACGCCCAAGCTGCTCCTCCTCTGCCATGGCCTCCTGCCTCGTTCAGCGCCGCTGCTCATAGCCGCCACCAAAGCCATGGCTATGGCCAGCGAGCAGAGCAGCCGCCGCCATCCCTGTTCCCTTGCCTCTGTGCCTCCTTATGCCTAGAAGCTGACACGACCACCTTTGTCGTGCCATGCCAAACTCGCAGTGCTTCTTCCCCGGTCCCCTTCGCTGTCACAATTCACCATCGCCGGATGCCACAGCGTGGAGCCGCTGCTGCTCGTGGCCCGGCCTCCTCAGGCCGCCTTCGTTCGAGCTGCGCCCCTCGGTGGGTGCACGCTGACCCAAGCTTGCCCTAGAGCCACTCACCTCCACCGAAGAACGCCCCTACCGGCCAGAAGTCGACGGCCCCGGCGAGCTTCCCTGTTCAAATCCCGTCAAGGACCTCGCTTTACAATTTGACTAAAGGGAGGGATCTTTCTGCAGAACCTATGACTCATATGAATAGTGTCGTGAGGACTCCTTTGTAATTATTTTGCAGGAACTTTGAAATTACATAGTAAATCATAGGAAATTCGTAAAATAGCAAATGAGGACTTTTTGGAATCCTTGTGAAGTTGTATATCCATTAGATCTATAATATGTCATGTTTTAGTTTAATATTTTAGCTGTAAAAATATATTTATGCAACTAGGTTTTCAATGCTAGTGGTATTTGTCATTTTCATAACTGCAAATTTAGAGCTCGAAATGAATTGAAATTTTTGTGGCATGCTACTCATATCATGTTTGATGTGTGGTAATAATTTCATGAATTTTAGTTGCTATATGAGTGAGTTATTAGTGTATCTTGCTCTCGCATGATTTATTATAATATCCATTTGTCTTTTTCATAGAGGTTGATATACATGTTCAAATGGCTTGAAATTTGGACAGTAGATTATTGAGAGCATATGTAGGACACTGTAATTTTGGTAGAATTTATTGTGCACTTTTGGTAGGTGTTCATAATTCCACCTAATTATCTAAATAAATTAAGAAAATGCATTAAAAGAATTTATTTAGGAATGGACACTATGTTTTCTGGTGTTCATTAGTAATGTGTGACATGTTAGTAAAGTTGGTTTTGTCTAATTATATGTTTTCAACATAAGTTAATAATTATTCCTTGCAAACGAGGTTTCTGGACAGATCTGGGAACTTAGTAAAGTTCTTCATGATAGTGTACTTTGTTGTGAAACTTGTTTATACAAAAGTTGTAGCTAATACATGTATATAGCTGCTGTTAAAATTTTGTGTCATTTGGCCAAGTAGTTTATGAGTTATAGATGTTAAAAGTCAGGTCCCAGATTTGGTTGCTCTCTGTTTGGAGCAGACTAGATTCTGTAGTTTCCTCTTTTTTACCCATTAAACTTGAGAATCAGGCTTAGGTGATTATAAATGAATTGTAGAAAATTTCATAAGCTTTCTATAATTTCTTGATGCACATCTTTTGGAGTTGTAGATCTCCAGTCACAATTAATTTACTCAGCTGCTGTTCTGATGTCCAGATGATGGCAAATTATAGTTCTAGTGCTTTGATTAACTTTGCCATGCTAGTGTGTTCAAGTGTGACTCATATCTTTGATGATACTTGGGTTAGTACCCTGTGATCTTATGAGACTTGTGTCTTTATTGATGTGCTTGCCCTCTTCTATGTTATGCCTTAAGGGAGGATTAAGTTAATTAGCTCTAGGTGCTTACGTGAACTTTGGTATGTTTACTTGATTACTTTGTTTATTGCACTTCTATGCATTCATACATATGCATTGTTGCACCTAATTTAGGTACGCTAGCTGAAGCACGTGAAGGACCTAAGGTGGAGCCAAACCCAAAGATGGAGTTGGTAGATCCATCCCGAAGATAAAATGATCGAACAAGTGCAAGATTGGAGGATGCTCGCCAAGCAGGTTTCATCTGACATACTCTAACTTGAGTCAGATCCAAGGCAAGCCCCGGAGCATTATAAGACTCCCTACTTTTCAAAGAAAATACTATATATGTGTTATATGTATTGTTGCATTACGTATAGGAGTTGAGTGAAAACCTTGCTGCATCAATATCACTCCTTGTCTAGATATATGAATCCTCGAATCCTACATAGACTAGGATCGAGTAGATGCTTAGCCCTGCTTTAAGTGGTAGAAATCAGGTGATTTCCTATCACCTGCGAGATGTAGGGATATTCATATATGGCACGGTTGGCTATATTTGCTATCATGGAAAAGAACCATGTGTTAATAAAATAAAATGAGACCGGGCGGGATGACGATAGTGAAGCAACAAAGCATGGAGGTCTTAGGTGTGGATCTATCCCCGTCTGAGTCGTTTAAGGACCGATTCGCTATAAATCCTTGAGTCATGTTGAACGCAGTCTAACACTTAGTTGACCGGATAAGTCGTTCCGACCGCGAAGCCGAGTAATACAGTTTAGGCCAGGAATCGAATGGTAGGTCGCATCTTGGAGGTAGTAAGGATGTGCTTGGGGACATTGGCATGAGACCAAGGGGGGTTAGAGTCCCTATCACTTGGCAGAGTGTTGCCCTTGGGGATGTGGCATCAGTCGAACCTGCGACTCCTGAATTGTACGAAAGGTGGCTTGTGTGACCCTAGCAGGGGCCTACGTGGTGAGTGTTAGAAATACCCCTCCAGCTGGATAGGAACTCGATTTGAATCGCCGTCGCTCCCGGTTAGTGAGCACTTGACTTGAGCAGCGGCAAACATAGATTCCATTAAATTGAACGAATGGTTAATTGGATGTCTATGGAAAGGTTGCCTCAATTTATACCTGCTATGGTTAATATTGTTTGCTCCTAATCAAGTGAGTGCTCTAGTACAGGTGCTAATATAGATGACATGTTAATGATGATTAACTTGATGCTATGGTTAATATTGTTTCCTTAACTGGATTAAGCTTGTATGCAAAATGTTGTCAAGCTAGCCTATTTTACATCAGCCTTGCATGATCCTTGGTGTCACTTTATTTCTGGTTTCTGACGGGTAAGTCTAGCTGAGTACCTTATCGTACTCAGGGTTTTATCCCCACTTGTTGCAGGTTGTGATGTATCATGGCGGCTGCAAGAGTTGGTTGGCTCCTGCCTTAGTGGCGGAGTGTGATCATGGGCATGATCCTTGTTATTTATCTTGTCTCTAATGCTTTTGTTGGAAGTCAACCTTGGTGCTGGCATGTATTTTGAAATAAGATTAATGTTAGTTTCAAATTACTTTGTTTCTGCTACTTTTGAACTTAAGTTGTAACAACTATGTTGAACTCCGATGTATGTTGAGCTACTTATGAAATGGATGTAACATGTGACTTGTTATGTTGAATCACTACGATCTTGGCTTGTATGTTGATTGGTTTGAAATCCCTCGTGATTTCATTGGACTACCGGAGTTATATGGGCTCAAGTGTGAGAATTTGATCACTTCGGTGATTTTTTTTGTACTTATGCTCTTATAATTTGGACGGTTCCTTGACACCTCGTCTCCTAGGCGTACCATTGGGTGCGTCCAAAATGATTTCTGAGCCTAAGATACATTTGCCGCAAACCATGCACCTATCTTGCACCGTCACTAACACTGTCTCCGAACGGACAGAAATGAGATTTCACATGCCACGTCACCTAGTAGTTCCATCAGTTGTACAAAATGATTTCTAAGCCTCAAGTACGTCCGGCCCACACCATGCACCTATCTTGCATCAGGATTAGTACTATTTCCAAACAGACTAAATCTAGCTTCCACTTGAGCCTCGTCACCTAAAAGTACCACTAGGTGCGTCCAAAACAATTTCTGAGCCTATGGCATGTTTCGCACAAACTATGCACCTATCTTACATCGACACTAATATTGTCGCTAAATGGACCAAAAAGAGATTCCACAAGTCCCACTTTACCTAGTTGTTCCATCTAGTGCATCCAAAACAATTTTTAAGCCTTTGGTGCATTGGCATAAACCGTGCACCAATCTTGCGTCAAGATTAGCACTATCTCCAAATGAACAGAATCGAGCTTCCTCTTAAGCCTCATTACCTTGGAGTATGATCGGGTGCGTCCAAAATGATTTCTGAGCCTATTGTACATTTTGCTTAAATTGTGCACTTATCTTTGCACTGAGACTAACATAGGCTTCAAACAGACTGAAACGAGATTTCACATGACCCACGTCACTTAGGAGTTCTAATGGGTGTGTCCAAAATTATTTCTGAGCCTATGATACGTTCGGCGCAAAAACGTGCACCTATCTTACGTCAAGATTAGCACTACCTCCAAACGAACTGAATCGAGCTTCCACTTGAGCCTCATCACCTAAGAGTACCACCGAGTGCGTCCAAAATGATTTTTGAGCCTACGGTATGTTTGGTGCAAACCATACAACTATCTTGCTCTGACACCAACACTATCTCCAAACAGATCCAAAAAAAGATTCCATATGACTCATGTCACCATGGAGTTCGAAAGTGTGTGTCCAAAACGATTTCTGAGGCTGTGGTACGTTTGGCACAACCTATCCACCAATATTGCGTCAAGATTAGCACTATCTTCGAACGGACTGAATCGAGCTTCCACTTGTGCCTCATCACCTAGGAGTACCATTGGGTGCTTTCAAAATGATTTTTGAGCCTAAGGTACATCACCTATCTTGCACCGACACTAACACTGTCTCCGAACAGACCAAAACGAGATTCCACATGCCACGTCACCTAGTAGTTCCATCTGGTGCATACAAAATGATTTTCGAGCCTCTAGTACGTCGGCTCAAACCGTGCACCTATCTAGAGTCAGGATTAGCACTATCTCCAAATGAACCAAATCGAGCTTCTACTTGAGCCTCGTCACCTAAGAGTACCATCGGGTGTGTCCAAAATGATTTCTAAGACTATTGTATGCTTGGCACAAAACCGTACACCTATCATGCACCGGCACTAACACTGTCTCCAAGCGGACCGAAACAAAATTCCATAGGACTCATGTCACTTAGGAGTTCCATCAGGTGCGTCCAAAACCATTTCTGAGCCTATGGTACGTTCTGCGCATGCTGTGCACCCAACCTGAGTCAAGATTAGCACTATCTACAAACAAACTGAATTGCGCTTCCACTTTAGCCTCATTACCTTGGAGTACCATCGGGTGTGTCCAGAACAATTTCTGAGCCTATTGTATGTTTGGTGCAAATCATGCACCTATCTTGCACCAACACTAACACTGTCTACAAATGGACTGAGACGAGTTTCCACATGGCCCACGTCACGTAGGTGTTCCATCAAGTGCATCCAAAATGATTTCTGAGGCTGTGGTACATTTGGCACAAACCGTGCACCTATCTTGCATCAAGATTAGCACTATCCCGAATGGACTGAATTGAGCTTCCACATGAGCCTTGTCAACTAGGAGTACCATCAGGTGCGTCCAAAATGATTTTTGAGTCTAAGGTACGTTTGCCGCAAACCGTGCACCTATCTTGCACCGACACAAACAATGTCTCCGAACATACCAAAATGAGATTCCACATGCCACGTCACCTAGTAGTTCCATCCGGTGCGTACAAAACGATTTCCGAGCCTCTTATACGTTTGGCCCAAACCGTGCACCTATCTTGCGTCAAGATTAGCACTATCTTCAAACGAACTAAATAGAGCTTCCACTTGAGCCTCATTACCTTGGAGGACCATTGGGTGTGTCCAAAATGATTTCTAAGCCTATGGTATGTTTGGCGCAAATCGTGCACCTATCTTGCACCAACACTAACATTGTCTCCAAACGAACCGAAATGAGATTCCACATGACCCACATCACCTAGGATTTCCATCAGGTGTGTCCAAAATTATTTCTGAGATCGTGGTACGTTCGATGCAAACCGTACACCAATCTTGCGTCAAGATTAGCACTATCTCAAAATGAACTGATTCAAGCTTCCACTAGAGTCTTATCACGTAAGTGTACCACCGGGTGTGTCCAAAACAATTTCTAAGCCTATGGTATGTTTGGCGCAAACTGTGCACCTATCTTGCACCGGCACTAATACTGTCTCCAAACGGACCGAAACAAGATTCCACAAGACCCACGTCACCTAGTAATCCTATCCGGTGCGTCCAAAATGAATTCTGAGCCTGTGGCACGTTTGGCACAAACCATGCACCTATCCTATGCCAAGATTAGCACGATCTCCAAAAGAACTAATGAAGCTTCCACTCGAGCCTCGTCACCTATGAGTACCATCAGGTGCGTCCAAAATGATTTCTAAGCCTACGGAATGTTTTGCACAAACCGTGCACCCATCTTGCACCGTCACCAACACTATCTCCAAACGGACCAAAATGAGATTTCGCATGACCTACATCACCATGGAGTTCCATCGGGTGTGTCCAAAATGATTTCTGAGGTTGTGGTATGTTCAACACAAACTGTGCACCTATCTTGCATCAAGATTAGCACAATCTCCAAATGGACAGAATCGAGCTTTCGCTTGAGCCACGTCACCTAGGAGTACCATTGGGTGCATCCAAAACGACTTCTGAGCCTAAGGTACTTTTGGCACAAACCGTGCAACTATCCTTCCTTGACACTAACACGGTCTCCGACCGGACCAAAACAAAATTCCACATGCCACGTCGCCTTGTAGTTCCATCCGGTGCGTACAAAATGATTTTCAAGCCTCTAGTATGTTTGACCCAAATAGTGCACCTATTTTGCGTCAAGATAAGCGCTATATCCAAACAAACTGAATTGAGCTTCTACTTGAGCCTCGTCACCTAGGAGTACTATCAGGTGTGTCCAAAATGATTTCTGAGCCTCTTGTACGTTTGGCGCAAACCGTGCACCTATCATACACCGACACTAACACTATCTCCAAATAGACCGAAATAAGATTCCACATGACCCACGTCACCTAGTAGTTCCACCCAATGCGTCAAGATTATAACAATCTCCAAAGGAACTGAATCAAGCTTCCACTTGAGCCTTATCCCCTAGTAGTACCATCGGGTGCGTCCAAAATGATTTTTGAGCCTATGGTACGTTCGGCGCAAACCATGCACCTATCTTGCTTCAAGATTAGCACTATCCCCAACATAAACTGAATCGAGCTTCCACTTGACCCTCATCACCTAGGACTACCATCAGGTGTGTCCAAAACAATTTTTGAGCCTATGGTACACTTGGTGTAAACCCTGCACCTATTGTGCACCAACACTAACACCACCTCTAAATGGACCGAAATGAGATTCCACATGACCCATGTCACCTTGGAGTTCCATCGGCTACGTTCAAAACGATTTCTGAGCCTGTGCTACATTCGGCGCAAAACCGTGCAACTATCTTGCGTCAAGGTTAGCACTATCTCCAAACAAACTGAATCAAGCTTCCACTTGAGCCTCATCATCGAGGAGTACCGTCGGGTGCGTCCAAAACAATTTCTAAGCCTACGGTATATTTGGCGCAAACCGTGCACCTTTCTTGCATCGACACCAATACTATCTCCAAAGGGACCAAAACAAGATTCCACATTACCCACGTCACCTTGGAGTACCATCGGGTGTGTCCAAAATGATTTGTGAACCTCTTGTATGTTCAACACAGACCGTGCAGCTATCTTGCATCAAGATTAGCATTATCTCCAAACTGGCTAAATCGAGCTTCTACTTGAGCCTCATCACCTAGGAGTACCATCGGGTGTGTCTAAAATGATTTCTGAGCATATGGTATGTTTGGCGCAACCTACACGTCTTGCACCGACACTAACACTGTCTTTAAATAGACCAAAATGAGATTCCGCATGACCCACGTCACCGAGGAGTTCCATTGGGTGTGTCCAAAATGATTTTCTGAGCATTTGGTACGTTCAGCGCAAATCATGCACCTATCTTGTGTCAAGATTAGCACTACCTCCAAAAGAAACTGAATCAAGCTCCTACTTGAGCCTCGTCACCTAGGAGTACCACTGGGTGCGTCTAAAATGATTTCTAAGGTTGTATTACGTTCGGCGCAAGCCTTTCACCTATCTTGCGTCAAGATTAGCACTATCTCCAAACAGACTGAATCGAGCTTCCAATTGAGCCCCGTCACCTAGGAGTACCATCGAGTGCGTCCAAAATGATTTCTGAGCCAATGGTACGTTTGGCGCAAACCGTGCACCTATCTTGCCCCAACAGTAACACTGTCTCCAAACAGACCAAAACGAGATTCCACATGACCCATCTAACCTAGTAGCTCCATCTGGTGTGTACAAAATTATTTTTGGGCCTCTAGTATGTTCGGGCCAAACCGTGCTCCTATCTTGCATTAAGATTAGCACTATCTCCAAACCGGCTAAATTGAGCTTCCACTTGAGCCTCATCACCTAGGAGTATCATCGGGTGTGTCCAAAATGATTTCTGACCATATGGTACGTTTGGCATAAACCTTGCACCAGTCTTGCACCGACACTAACACTATCATCAAACAGACCAAAATGAGATTCCATATGACCCACGTCACCTAGGAGTTCCATCGGACGCGTCCAAAATGATTTCTAAGCCTGCGGTACCTTCGACGCAAACCGTGCACCTGTCTTGCGTCAAGATTAGCACCATCTCCAAAACAAATTGAATTGAGCTTTCACTTAAGCGTCGTCACCTAGGAGTACCATCGGGTGCGTCCAAAATGATTTCTGAGCCTATGGTATGTTTGGCACAAACCATGCACCTGTCTTGCACTAACACAAACTGTGCACCTATCTTGCACCGATACTACACTATATGCGAACGGACCGAAACATGATTCCACATGACCCACCTCACCTAGGAGTTCCATCAGGTGCATCGAGAACAATTTCTAAGCATGTGGTATGTTTGGCGCAAACCGGGCACCTATCGTGCGTTAGGATTAGCTTATCTCCAAACGGAATAAATCAAGATTCCACTTGAGCCTCATCACTTAGGAGTACCATCGAGTGCGTCCAAAATGATTTCTGAGCCTATGGTATGTTTGGCACAAACCGTGCATTTATCCAAACGGACCAAAATGAGATTCAACATGACCCACATCACCATGGAGTTCCATCAAATGCGTCCAAAATGATTTTCTGAGCCTATGGTATGTTCGGCACAAACTATGCACCTATCTTGCATCAAGATTAACACTATCTCCAAACTAATTGAATTAAGCTTCTACTTGGGCCTCACTTGCTCTGAGTACCATCGGGTGCGTCCAAAACGATTTTGATGTGGTGCAACTCATGCACCTATCTTGCACCAACACTAACATTGTCTCCAAATGGACCGAAACAAGATCCACGTCACCACGGAGTTCCATCGAGTGTGTCCATAATGATTTTTGAGGGTATGGTATGTTTGGTGCAAACTAGGCACCTACCTTGTCTCAGGATTAGCACTATATCTAAATGGACTAAATCAAGCTTCACTTGAGCCTCATCACTTAGGAGTACCATCGAGTGCGTCCAAAACAATCTATGAGCCTAGAGTACGTTTGCCGCAATCCATGCACCTATCTTGCCCCAACACTAACACTATCTCCGAACGGACCAAAACGAGATTCCACATGCCACATCACCTAGTAGTTCCATCTGGTGCGTACAAAATAATTTTTGAGCCTCTAGTACGTTCAGGCCACACTGTGCACCTATCTTGCACCGACACTAACACCAAACGGACTAAATCGAGCTTCCACTTGAGCCTCATGACCTAAGAGTACCACTGTGTGCATCCAAAATGATTTCGAAGCCTGTGGTATCTTTGGCACAAACTGTGCACCTATCTTGCACCGACACTAACAATGTCTCCAAACGTGCACCTATGTTGTATACAAAACAATTTTTGAGCCACTAGTTTGTTTGTCCCAAACCGTGCACCTATCTTGCGTCAAGATTACAACTATCTCCAAATGAACTGAATAGAGCTTCCACTTGAGCCTCATTCCTTGGAGTACCATTGGGTGCGTCCAAAATGATTTCTGAGCCTATGGTACGTCTAGCGCAAAATCATGCACCTATCCTACACCAACACTAACATTGTCGCCAAACGGACCAAAATGAGATTCCACATGACCCACGTCACCTAGGAGTTCCATCGGGTGTGTCCAAAATGATTTCTAAGCTTGGGGTATGTTTGGCGCAAACCGTTCATCTATCTTGCATCAAGATTAGCACTATCTCCAACCGAAGTGAATCGAGCTTCCACTGGAGCCTCTCACCTAAGTGTACCACCGAGTATGTCCAAAACGACTTTCTGAGCCTATGGTATGTTTGGCACAAACTGTGCACCTATCTTGCACTAGCACTAACACTATCTCCAAATGGACTGAAATGAGATTTCACATGCCACGTCACCTAGTAGTTCCATCCGATGCGTACAAAATGATTTTCAAGCCTCTAGTACGATCGGCCACACTGTGCACCTATCTTGCACTGACACTAATAGCAAACGGACAGAATCAAGCTTCCACTTGAGCATCGTCACTTAAGAGTACCACTGGGTGCATCCAAAATGATTTCAAGGCCTATGGTATTTTTGGCGCAAACTATGCAACTATCTTGCACCGACACTAACAATGTCTCCAAATGTGCACCTATGTTGTATACAAAACAATTTCTGAGCCTCTAGTATGTTTGGCCCAAACCGTACACCTATCTTGTGTCAAGATTAGCACTATCTCCAAACAAACTGAATCGAGCTTCTACCTGAGCCTCGTCACCTAGGAGTACCATCGGGTGTGTCCAAAATGATTCTAAGCCTATTGTATGTTTGGCACAAACCTTGCACCTTCATGCACTGACACTAACACTATCTTCGAATGGACCGAAACAAGATTCCACACTAACACTATCCAAAATGATTTATGAGACTATGGTACGTTCAGCGCAAGCCGTGCACCTATCTTGTATCAAGATTAGCACTATCTCCAAACGAACTGAATTGAGTGTCCACTTGAGCCTCATTACTTTAGAGTACCATCGGGTGTGTCTAAAATGATTTCTAGGCCTATGGTTCGTCTAGCACAAATTGTGCACCTATCTTGCACCAACACTAACACTGTCTCCAAATGGATTGAAATGAGACTGCACATGACCCACGTCACCTAGGAGTTCCATTGGGTGTGTCCAAAACAATTTCTGAGCCTATGGTACATTTAGCGCAAAATCGTGCACCTATCTTGCATCAAGACTAGCACCGTCTCTAAGCGAACTGAATCAAGCTTCCACTTGAGCCTCATTACCTTAGAGTACCATCGAGTGCGTCCAAAATGATTTCTGAGCCTACGACACGTTTGGGCAAATCGTCCACTTATCTGGCACCAACACTAACACTATCTCAAAATGAACTGAAAATGTGATTCCACATGACCCACGTCACCTAGGAGTTCCATCAGGAGTGTCCAAAATGGTTTCTGAGCCTATGGTACGTTTGGCGCAAACCACACACCTATCTTGCCTCAAGATTAGCATTATCTCCAAATGAAATGAGTTGAGCTTCGACTTGAGCCTGGTCACCTAGGAGTAAATTGGGTGTGTCCAAAATGATTTCTGAGCCTAAGGTATGTTTGGTGCAAACTGTGCACCTATCTTTCACCAACACTAACACTATCTCCGAACATACTGAAACGGGATTCCACATGACCCACGTCACCTAGTAGTTCCACTCGGTGCTTCCAAAATAATTTCTAAGCCTATGGTACGTTCGACACAAACCATGCACCAATCTTGCGTCAAGATTAGAACTATTTCCAAAGGAACCATATCAAGCTACCACTTGTGCCTCATCACCTTGGAGTACCATCGGTTGCATCTAAAATGATTTTTGAGCCTACAATATGTTTGGCACAACCCATGCAACTATCTTGCACTGACACCAACTCTATCTCTAAATGGAACAAAATGAGGTTCCACATGACCCACGTTACCATGGACTTCCATCAGGTGCATCCAAAACAATTTCAGAGGCTATGGTGTGTTCGGCCCAAACCGTGAACCTATCTTGCATCAAGATTAGCACTATCTCCGAATGGACTGAATCGAGCTTCCACTTGAGCCTCGTCTCGTAGGCATACCATCGGGTGCGTACAAAATAATTTCTGAGCCTAAGATATGTTTGTCGCAAACCATGTACCTATCTTGCACCGACACTAACTCTGTCTCTGAACGGACAGAAACGAGATTTCACATGCCTTGTCACCTAGTAGTTCCATCAGTCGTACAAAATGATTTCTGAGCCTCAAGTACGTTCGGGCCACACTGTGCACCTATCTTGCATCTGGATTAGTACTATCTCCAAACAGACTGAATCAAGCTTCCACTTAAGCCTTGTCACCTAAGAGTACCACCGGGTGCATCCAAAATGATTTCTAAGCCTATGGCATGTTTTGCGCAAACTGTGCACCTATCTTGCATCGACACTAACATTGTCGCCAAATGGACCAAAATGAGATTCCACAAGTCCCACTTTACCAAGTTGTTCCATCCAGTGCATCCAAAACAATTTTTGAGCCTATAGTACGTTTGGTGCAAACCATGCACCTATCTTGCACCAAGATTAGAACTGTCTCCAAACGAACTAAATCGAGCTTCCACTTGAGCCTCATTACCCTGGAGTACGATTGGGTGTAGCGAAAACGATTTTCTGAGCCTATGGTACGTTTGACACAAATTGTACACCTATCTTGCACCGACACTAACACTATCTCCGAACTGACCGAAATGAGATTCCACAAGCCATGTCACCAAGTAGTTCGATCTGGTGCGTGCAAAACAATTTATGAGTCTCTAGTACATTCGGCCCAAACCGTGCACCTATCTTGCGTTAATATTAGCACTATCACAAAACGAATTGAATCGAGCTTCTACTTGAGCCTCATCACCTAGGGGTACCATCGAGTGTGTCCAAAATTATTTCTGAGCCTATTGTACATTTGGCGCAAACTGTGCACCTATCGTGCGCCGACACTAACATTCTCTCCAAACGGACCGAAACAAGATTCCACATGACCCACGTCACCTAGGAGTTCCATCGGGTGCATCCAAAGTAATTTTTGAGCCTATGGTACGTTCGGCGCAAGCCGTGCACCTATCTTGCGTCAAGATTAGCACTATCTCCAAACGAACTAAATCGACTCTTTCAATTGTGCCTCATTACCCTAGAGTACCATCGGGTGTGTGCAAAATGATTTCTGAGCCGAAGGTATGTCTGGCGCAAATCGTGCACCTACTTGCAACGACACTAACATTGTCCCTGAACTGACCGAAATGAGATTCCACATGACCCACGTCACCTAGGGGTTCCATCGGGTGTGTCCAAAATGATTTCTAAGCTTGTGGTACGTTTGGTGCAATCCGTGCACCTATCTTGCATCAAGACTAGCACCGTCTCCAAATGAACAGAATTGAACTTCCACTTGAGCCTCATTACCTTGGAGTACCATCGAGTGCGTCCAAAATGATTTCTGAGCCTATGGTACGTTTGGCACAAATCATGCACCTATCTTACACCGACACTAACACTATCTCCAAACGGACTGAAATGAGATTCCACATGACCCATATCACCTAGGTTTCTATCGGGTGTGTCCAAATCGTGCACCTATCTTGCACTGAGACTGACATAGGCTTCAAACAGACTAAAACGAGATTTCACATGACCCACGTCACTTAGGAGTTCCAATGGGTGTGTCCAAAATTATTTCTGAGCCTATGGTAAGTTCGGCAAAAAACATGCACCTATCTTACGTCAAGATTAGCACTATCTCCAAACGAACTGAATTGAGCTTCCACTTGAGCTTCATCACTTAAGAGTACCACTGAGTGCGCAAATCGTGCAAACCGTGCAACTATCTTGCTCTAACACCAACACTATCCCCAAACGGATCCAAACAAGATTCCATACGACCCACGTCACCATGGAGTTCGAAAGGGTGCATCCAAAATGATTTTCTGAGGCTGTGCTACGTTCGACACAACCTGTCCACCATTCTTGTGTCAAGATTAGCACTATCTTCGAACGGAGTGAATCGAGCTTCCACTTGAGCCTCATCACCTAGGAGTATCATTGGGTGTGTCCAAAATGATTTCTGAGCCTATTGTACGTTTGGCGCAAATCGTACACCTATCATGCACCGACACTAACACTATCTCCAAGTGGACCGAAACAAAATTCTATAGGACCCACGTCACCTATGACTTCCATCAGGTGCGTCCAAAACCCGAGTCAAGATTAGCACTATCTTCAAATGGACTGAATTGAGCTTCCACTTGAGCCTCATTACCTTGGAGTTCCATTGGGTGCATCCAGAACGATTTCTGAGCCTATGGTACGTTTGTCGTGCACCGACACTAACACTGTCTCCAAATAGACCGAGACGAGTTTCCACATGGCCCACGTCACCTAGTTGTTCCATCGGGTGTGTCCAAAATAATTTCTGAGCCTGTGGTACGTTCGGCGCAAAATGTGCACCTATCTCACATCAAGATTAGCAATATCTCCAAACAAACTGAATCGAGCTTCTACTTGAGCCTCATTACCTTGGAGTACCATCAAGTGCATCCAAAATGATTTCTTAGTCTATCTTGCACCGACACCAACACTATCTCCAAATGGACCAAAACAAGATTCCACATGACCCACATCACCATGGAGTTCCATAGGGTGCGTCCAAAATGATTTCTAAGGCTATGGTACATTCGACACAAACCGTGCACCTATCTTGCATCAAGATTAGCAGTATCCCCGAACGAATTGAATTGAGCTTCCACATGAGCCTTGTCAACTAGGTGTACCCTCAGGTGTGTCCAAAACGATTTCTGAGCCTAAGGTACATTTATGCAAATCATGCACCTATCTTGCACTGACACAAACACTGTCTCTAAACGGACCAAAACGAGATTCCACATGCCATGTCACCTAGTAGTTCCATTTGGTGCGTACAAAACGATTTCCGAGACTCTAGTACGTTCGGCCCAAACCATGCACCTATCTTGCGTCAAGATTAGCACTATCTCCAAACGAACTAAATAGAGCTTCCACTTGAGCCTCATTACCTTGGAGTACCATCGTGTGCATCCAAAACGATTTCTAAGCCTATGGTACGTCTTGCGCAAATCGTGCACCTATCTTGCACCAACACTAACATTATCTCCAAATGGACCGAAATGAGATTGCACATGACCCACGTCACCTAGGAGTTCCATCAGGTGTGTCCAAAATGATTTCTGAGCCTATGGTACGTTCGGTCCAAACCGTACACCTATCTTGCATCAAGATTAGCACTATCTCAAAACAAACTGAATCGAGCTTCCACTAGAGCCTCATCACCTAAGTGTACCACCGAGTGTGTCCAAAACGATTTCTGAGCCTATAGTATGTTTGGCACAAATTGTGCACCTATCTTGCACTGGCACTAACACTGTCTCCAAACGGATTGAAACGAGATTCCACAAGACCCACGTCACCTAGTAGTCCCATCTGGTGCGTCCAAAATGATTTCTGAGCCTATGGTATGTTCAGCACAAACCATGCACCTATCCTACGCCAAGATTAGCACAATCTCCAAAAGAACTAAATCAAGCTTCCACTTGAGCCTCGTCACCAAGGAGTACCATCAGGTGTGTCCAAAACGATTTCTGAGCCTACGGATTGTTTTGCGCAAATCGTGCACCTATCTTGCCCCATCACCAACACTATCTCCAAATGGACTAAAATGAGAGTTCACATGACACACATCACCATGGAGTTCCATCGGGTGCGTCCAAAATGATTTTTGAGGCTATGGTACATTAGGCACAAACTGTGCACCTATCTTGCATCAAGATCTGCACAATTTCCAAATGGACTAAATCGAGCTTTCACTTAAGCCTCGTCACCTAGGAGTACCATTGGGTGCGTCCAAAACGACTTCTGAGCCTAAGGTACGTTCGGCACAAACCGTGCAACTATCCTGCCCTAACACTAACACTGTCTCCGACCGGACTGAAACGAGATTCCACATGCCATGTCGCCTAGTAGTTCCGTCCGGTGCATACAAAACGATTTTCGAGCCTCTAGTACGTTCATCCCAAACCGTGCACCTATCTTGCATAAAGATTAGTGTTGTGTCCAAACAAACTGAATCGAGCTTCTACTTGAGCCTCGTCACCTAGGAGTACCATCGGGTGTGTCCAAAATGATTTCTGAGCCTCTTGTATGTTTGTCGCAAACAGTGCAACTATCGTACATCGACACTAACACTAACACTATCTCCAAATAGATCGAAACAAGAGTCCACATGACCCAGATCACCTAGTAGTTCCACCTGGTGCGTCCAAAACGATTTCTGAGCCTGTGGTACGTTCAACGCAAACCTTGCACCTATCTTCCGTCAAGATTAGAACTGTCTACAAAGGAACTGAATCATGCTTCCACTTGAGCCTCGTCCCCTAGTAGTACCATCAGGTGCGTCCAAAATGATTTCTGTGGCTACGGTATGTTTGGCACAAATCGTGCACCTATCTTGCACCGACACCAATCCTATCTCAAAACAGAACAAAATGAGGTTCTAGATGACCCACAGGGGGTTCCATCGGGTGCATCCCAAAACAATTTCTAAGTGTCGGGTACCTAAAACTAGGGGTACCCACAACCAATGACTAAGAAAAACAAAACGCTACCCACAAACAGAACAAAGCCAAAGATAGTGCACAAGACACCTCGATTGTGTTCCAACTCGCATGAGGCCAGCTCGATGGGACGCCTCGACTACGTTTCGACTCGTACGAGGCACCCTTGATGGGACACCTCGACCGCGTCCTGACTCGTACGAAGCTCGCTCGACATGGCACCTCGACTATCAGCAATCTCCGACTCGCACGACCCTAGGTCAGAACACTCGACCCATTCTATCCACCTACTCTGAGACAAAAGTCAGAGTATTTAATATGACTACCTACTACCTCCTACCGTCATGGCTATAACTGTGACCGACATGGAAGCAATGCCGGTGTCAGGTCTCACTTTTTACCACCCATCCTAGGATGGGAGGTGAAAACCTATCACTATACACACCATACCACACACTATTTTGCTATTGGTCACCCTCGAGGGTGAATACGACAAGGTCCGTATCCCACAATGTCGGGGATTTGGCCTTATTCGCCCGACCTCGACCTTGCCTCGACCTAGCCTCGACCCACCGACCGGTCAGCAAGGACGAATGGCCGACATGGCACAGGACTCAGGGTCTTTTCACCGTCTCATCCCCTACGTTACCATGGTGTCCAGGGATGGCCGGCCATTCCTAGGACACGTCGCTATAGCCACCTCTACAGGGATCGACAAAACTTCACCACAAGGCACCCCGGCGTCCTGGCCTCCTCTTACCCTATAAAAGGGCAGGCCAGGGCTCTACAAGAAAGGGAGGCGAAAAACGAACAGACAAGGCAAGACGCAAGCTAGAAGCCACGCTCAAACGAGCAAAGGCACACCACACACAGATCAACATCTCAAGCAATCTCCTTGTACTCTCACTTTCCCTTTGAGACCTGGGCTCGGTTCCCTCTCTCATAGCTTGTAACCCCTATGCAAGCACTTCGGTGCAAGGAAATATAATACTCCCCCCTCCCCGCTGGACGTAGGGTCTTCTCTTGCCCGAACTAGGATAAATCCCCGTGTATTCTCCTTGCATCACCATACAGATTAGGGACACGCAGCACTCACTCGTTAGCTTAGGACCCCCGCAGGACCAAACGCCGACAGTTGACGTGCCAGGTAGGGAACGCTGCGTGCCAACGTCATTTTCCCACCATTTTTCTGGATGGCTGACCCCGAACATCCACTCCCGTTGGCCACGGTGATCTAGTTTGGGAGCTTGGAGTTCATGTCGCTTGGCCACAGCTACGACATGGTCCTCCTCCCACCCAGGCACCAGACCGACGGGGACCACGAGCTCTCTCAACCTGGGGAGCCCTGCGCTGATATCGTCGCTCTCGTTAGGCATGCGCCGCTAGGCAACTGCGAGCCCAGCGCAACTACCGTCATCGCCTCGCAAAGGACAGTGGGATTCCCCGATCTGGTGCCTCTCAGCCGAACGCCAACACAGATTTCCTCCCTGAGGATCTGTGTAGGATGAGCTTGGCTGAGGGTAAGATGTCGACAGGGAGTTCCACCGCTCTACTGCCCGGTGTGACGCCACGACCACCCAGTCCGACTACACCGGCACAAGGAATGACGCCTTCATCAGCATTCCCGTTTGGGCTAGACTCGGTTGCCTGGGCGTACGCTTCCTATATAAGCACTAGCATGAGTGCTTACGAGGAACTCCATGGATACCATCTACGCTCCACTCTCAACCTTGTTGCATCCACGCTGGCTTCCGAGTACCTGGACTCTACGGAGACCCCAGAAATAAAGCCCCATGCAACTGCTTCTCAACGTTATGACCCCAGAGACAGATGACCTCACATACACCCATCATACTACTACTTCGGTGCTCCAGACTCCGACTCTACCGATGACACCTATGACCTGACCCGCGAGTGCTTCAACATCGATGGAGTTAGCACATCGGATTCAGAGGATGAGGCACCCATTGAAGGAAGGAACATGTCACCTCAGGTCGAGCTCCCTGCCGAGCGGGATGAAGCCCAATTCCTTGTGCATCAAGGAATGCAGCTCGAGCAAATCCACGAGTTGCAGGATAGGCTCGACGAGGAACAAGAAAACCTATGTCTACTAGAGTGAACCCTCGAGCAAGAGCGTGTGGCACATGCACATGGCGGAGGAGCTCGAGAAAGAGCTCGCGATGTCAATTGTCGCATCATCGAGGACTGGGCGGTCAACCCCCCAGTTTTCGATCGAGCCAGCCAGAACGTGGTTGCTGCCACCATGCTCCTTCGTCACATGCTCGAGCCATCAAACCCTGACGCTTGTCGAGCCCGAGATGAAATCCGAGGACTCCTCGAGACCGCTGCCATGCAGTAGGCCGAGAGTTCTGCCTCGAGGCAATGCAGGCCTGCCTCGGAGCAGCCAGCCGAGCCCTCCTAATAGGAGAGAGAGGCCTCGGTTCATCCCGAGCACGCCCAATGGAACAGGGCGGCCCCTGTCCGTGAGCACATCGTCGACAATCATGAACCTCGAGATGCCCATGACAACATCGTCGAGCGCCAGAGGCGCAAACATGGTGACGATGCAGCTCGAGGTTACCACGAGCACAGGGGCGGGTGCTATGATAGCTTAGAAGATCGAAGCCCTTCACCCGAGCCACCGGGTCCTCGGGTCTTTAGCAAGGCCATTCGTGAAATGATACTCCCAGCTTGATTCTGCCCCCCACGACTCTTACCAAGTATAACGGCGAGACCAAACCCGAACTTTGGCTCGCTGACTTCCGCTTAGCATGTCAGTTGGGTGGGGCCACTGACGACCGGGTCATCATCTTGCAACTCCCCCTGTTCCTGTCAAACACCGCTCGAGCCTGGCTCGAGGACCTCCCACCTCAACAAATCCACGACTGGGATGACCTTGTGAGAGTGTTCGAGGGGAACTTCAAGGGAACCTACATGCGCCTCGGCAACTCGTGGGATCTCCGAAGCTGCAAGCAGAAGCCGGGTGAATCCCTCTGGGATTACATCTGGCGTTTCTCTAAGCAACGCACCGAGCTCCCTAACATCACTGACTCTGACGTTATCATGGCCTTCCTCTCTGGCACCACCTGCAAAGAGTTGGTCCGAGAGATGGGCCGCAACACCCCATCATTGTCAGTGGTTTGATGGACATCATCACCAACTTTGCCACCGACAAGGAGGCGGTTGGTGCCATCTTCGGTGGTGATCAGGACAAGGGGAAGCACAAGGTGGACGATCCCGCGAGCTCCAGCCGGGGCTCAAAGAGGAACAATAGGAAGAAGAAGAAGAACCAGCAGGGCAAGCTCGAGGCCTCGGCCGACGACCTTGTTGCTACTGCTGATCGCAAGAAACCTCGAGGGCCCCCCCGGTGGGGGCACCTTCGACAAAATGCTCAAAGAGCCATGTCCCTACTACAAGGGGCCCACAAACCACAACCTCGAGGACTGCCACATGCTCTGAAGATATTTTGAAGGCATAGGTGTCAAGAAGGACGACAAGAAGGAAGATCCCAAGGGAGACGACAAGGAAGAGGGGTTCCCCGAGATCCCTGACTGCTTCATGATATACAGAGGACCCTCAACGCGCCTCTCGATGCGCCAGCGCAATTGAGAACATCGAGAGGTTTTCTCCGTGCAGCCGGCAACCCCCTCTTCCTTGACTCGTCCGAGGTGACCATCACTTTCGACCATGATGATCACCCAGACTACGTCCCCAATCCTACTGTCTACCTGCTTGTTGTCGATCCCATTATCGCCAACACACGCCTCACCAAGGTGCTCATGGATGGCGGCAGCAGCCTTAACATCATCTATACCTAGACCCTCGACCTCCTAGGGATCGAGAGGATGTGCCTCCAACCCAGCGTCGGGGGCTTCCATGGGGTGGTGCTAGGAAAGCGAGTAGAGCCCATCGGCCAGGTCGATCTACCTGTCTGTTTTGGCACTCCCACCAAATTCAGAAAAGAGACTCTCACTTTCGAAGTGGTTAGGTTCTGTGGAACATATCACGCCATCCTTGGGTGCCCGTGCTATGTTAGGTTCATGGCGGTCCCAAACTACACCTACCTCAAGCTCAAGATGCCAGGCCCCAACGGTGTCATAACTATTGGGCCCTCATACGAGCATGCCTACGAGTGCGACGTTGAGTGCGTCGAGCATGGAGAAGTCATCTTGGAGTTGTCAACCTTGGCGGCAGACCTCGATGGTCTTGCCAATGAGATCCCCGACCCCAAGTGCCACACTGGCAGCTTCGAGCCCATAGAAGACGTCAAGCTTGTGCCCATCGACCCCGCCGATCCAAAGGGAAAGGTGTTGAGCATCAGCGCCACCCTCGATCCCAAATAGGAAACAATGCTCATCGACTTTCTCCGCGCAAACATCAACATCTTTGCGTGGAGTCCCTCAGATATGCCAGACATACCCAGGGAAGTCGCCGAGCATGCCTTGGAAATCCGAGCCGGCTCCAAACCGGTGAAGCAACACTTGCGCCGCTTCGACGAGGAGAAGCGCAAGGTGATTAGTGAGGAGATACACAAACTGTTGGAGGTCGGATTCATCAAGGAGGTTCATCATCTCGAGTGGCTAGCTAATCCTGTATTAGTTAAGAAAAAGAGTGGCAAGTGGAGGATGTGTGTAGACTATACTAGTTTAAATAAAGCATGTCCAAAAGTTCCTTTTTCCTTTGCCACGCATTGATCAAATCATTGATTCCACTACGGGATGTGAAACTCTTTCATTCTTAGATGCATATTCTGGCTACCACCACATCAAAATAAAGGAGTCTGACCAGCTCGCGACTTCGTTCATCACCCCATTTGCCATGTATTGCTACGTTACTATGCCCTTCAGTCTTCGGAACACAGGGGCTACGTACCAGCGATGCATGCAACACGTTTTTTGGGAACACATCGGACCAACCGTCGAGGCTTACATCGATGATATCATTGTCAAAACCAAAAAGGCCGATCATTTGATAAACGACCTTGACGTTGCGTTCAAGTGCCTCCGGGCAAACAACATCAAGCTCAACCCCGGGAAATGCGTTTTCGACGTTCCTCGAGGCATGCTTCTAGGGTTTATCGTTTCCAAGCGTGGCATCGAGGCCAACCCAGAAAAGATCACCACGATAACCAAGATGGGCCCTATCCTAGATTTGAAGGGGGTGCAGAGGGTCACGGGCTGCCTAGCAGCCCTCAGCCGCTTCATTTCGCGCCTCGGTGAAAAAGTGCTCCCACTGTATCGTCTCCTGAAGAAATCAGAACACTTCTCGTGAGCCCTCGAGGCCGAGGAAGCTCTTGCAAAGCTCAAAGCTACACTTTCTAACTCACCGATCCTCATCCCTCTAACCCTAGGAGAACCCCTCCTACTTTATGTCGCCGTAACGACACAAGTAGTTAGTACGGTCTTGGTTGTCGAGAGGGTAGAGGAAGGACACACCTTGCTCATCCAGAGACCGGTCTACTTCATCAGTGAGGTGCTCTCGGAAACCAAGGTTCGCTACCTGCAGATCCAAAAGCTACTGTACACCATCGTCTTAACGCGGCGCAAACTTCGTCACTATTTCGAGGGCCACCCAGTGACTGTGGTTTCTTCTTTCCCTCTGGGAGAGATAGCCTAGAACCAGGAAGCCTCGGGTAGGATAGCTAAGTGGGCGGTCGAGCTCATGGGTGAGACCCTCTCTTATGCGCCACGCAAAGCCATTAAATCCCAAGTACTAGCAGATTTCATGGCGGAGTGGATCGACACTCAACTTCCTCCGGTTCAGCTCTAGGCTGAGCTTTGGATCATGTACTTCGATGGGTCACTGATGAAAATAGGGGCAGGCGCGGGTTTGCTCTTCATCTCACCCCTCAGAGTTCACATGTGCTATATCATCCGGCTTCATTTTCCTGCCTCCAACAACATCGCCGAATACGAGGTGCTCATCACGGGCTTGCGAATCACTGTCGAACTAGGGGTCTGACACCTCGATGTTTGAGGTGACTCTCAGCTCGTAATCGACCAGGTCATGAAGAGCTCCAGCTACCGTGATCCCAAGATGGAGGCCTACTGTGGAGAAGTACGGCACCTTGAGGAAAAGTTTCACGGCCTCGAGCTCAACCACATCGCACGCAGGTACAATGAGGCTGCTGATGAACTCGCAAAAATCATGTCTAGTCGGACTATGGTTCCACCTGACGTTTTCGTGAGAGAACTCCACCAACCATCCGTCAACATCGGGGCAAATGGAGGGGACGACGGGCCATCACTCGACCCTCCACCTGAGGCAGAAGCCCCCTCGATCAGGGCTGAAGCCATGCAGGTGGAAGGCTCAGCCTCACCAGCCAACCCCGAGCCTGACTAGCGTATTCCGTACCTCGACCATCTCACTCGAGGGGACCTCCCCTTGGATAAGATCGAGGCTCAACGGATTGCTCGTTGGGCCAAATCCTTTGTGATATTTGGCAACAATAGGGAGCTGTATCGCCACAGCCCTACTGGCGTCCTCCAACGCTGTATCACAAATAAGGAAGGCAGAAACCTGCTCAATGATCTACACTCGGGGCTTGTGGTCATCACGTAGCGCCTCAAACCCTCGTCGGAAATGCTTTCCGACAAGGTTTCTATTGGCTTACCATAGTCTCCGACGCTATCAAGCTAGTATGCTCCTGCAAAGGCTGCAAATACTATGCAAGACAGACCCATCTCCCGGCTTATGCCCTACAAACTATTCCCATTATGTGGTCGTTCGCTGTTTGGGGGCTCGACCTAGTGATGCAGGGACTGCATCGTGTGCTTTCGAAGTCCCATGAGGTACTCCCAGTGGTTCACCTCGTCCTTGTCGTCAAGCGTGAAGAAGGGCTAGACGCTATGGTTGAACGCGTCCCTAAATTCGAGGGTCGACCTCCCCCAGCGCGGAAGCTCCTCCTCCGCCCACACGAGTGCCAACCTGGTCACCTTCCAATGCCCCGCCACCTTGACTGCCTCGACATCCGCCACCTGCTTCCCCTTGTCGGCAGGGGAGTCGTCGAGGGTGAGGTTAATCAGGGCCGGGGTCGACCCTTGTGGTGGGGCTGGCACCTCGACTACCGGCACCACCGCCTAGACGATGGGTGGTGGCACGACCACCCCCCTCTCCACCACGACCGCCGGCTCTGTCGGCCGGTCTTGCTGCGGCTGCGGCTCCTCCGGCTGTGCCGCCTCCTACCCCGCCTCTGGCAGGGCCTCCACCACCACCTGTTCTTCTCCAACATCCGCCCGCCCCGCGTTGCAGACGGATGTTTCGGCCCGGCGGCCTCGACGGATGCCTGGGTGGTCGCTATCGACCCAGGCTCTGGCCCACTAGTACCGGGCGCCTCGAGCCTAGCACCACTGGGGACCACCATTTCCGTCAGCCCCGACCCTTGCACGGTAGGGTCAGGGCCGGTGACCTCCTAGGCACCCGCCCCCGCTTGGGCAACCGCCTCCCGCTACTTTAGCCGCTCCATTGCAGCCCGGAGTCTCACGACCCAGGCGGCGTCGTCGACCACCGTTTGCATTATTACAGTGGCGCCCGACCAGAGCGCCTTCATAGGGGTCGGACCCGTAAGCTCCGCCTTGCGCTTGTGCCTAAGGAACAAATAAACGCGTTAGAATAAAAAACAGGATCACCGATCACAAAAAATAGGGCAGAAAGGCTTACCCAGATATGGGAACCAGGGGCCTAGGCCTCGGCGGGCCAGAGCCACCTGACAGCGCCTACGACAACCCTACCATTGAGCCTCCTGCTAGCCGGGTGCTCCATGGAGCCCTAGCTGGCGGAGCGTCCAGGGTCCTCTGCACTGCCGAGGCTAGCTGACCTCGGGTCCTCACGCCCGTCGATGGTGCCCTAGACGCTAACGCCGACACCGATGCCGCTGCCCCGGTCGCCATCTGAGCCCATGGTGCTTGGACTCGTGGGGGTGATGCCATCAACCCTTCTTGCGGGGCCCCAGACGAGGTGTCCCCTCCCACTGAGGGACCCGCTCTGGCCTCCTTCTCTCCTGGCTCCTCCTCCCCCTCAACGGGCGCCGAGGATGCCCTCGATGCCTAGGAGGTCGACCCCCCAATGGGCTCCAAAAAGGGGCACACATTAGGGAGGTCTGCCAGACAAGTTACGGCATCGTACCATGACAAGGCGTCATCGTCGTCACCGTCATCATCATTCTCCCCCGAGACCGTCTCGGAGGGAGACTCCTCGAGCGGGAGCCCGTCGAGGCTCTGTTGACGTCGACGCTTCTTCAGCACCTCCTGCTCCTGGGCCTTGCGGACTTGACACTTCTTGGCGGCGTCTTTCTCCTCTTTCTTCTAGGCCGCCAAGAGGCGTCGAGCCTCCCGAGTGACCCGATCTTCCAGAAGCGGCGGCCGTATTTCCTTAACTGCCGACAGATCCTGTACATGGACCTCGACCAAGTTAGTGGAAGGAATCCGGAAGTAAAAGATCTCAAGAACGCAAGGATGACACTTACCAAGGGCTTGAATCCCTGGGTGGGGCGCATCGGAACCCGGTCGATATCCTCCTGCTGGAAGCTCCCCACCATCCGTCATGCACGTCGAGCAACCTCGTCGAGGGGGAGGGACTCGTGCGACATCCTGCTCCCCTCCAACGGCACCTCTGGCGTCATCTGGTCAAGCCAGAGCCAATGCTACGTCAGCGGCATCACCCTCCAGTGATGAAATGTCGCGGCCACCATCCCCGCTGATAGTCCACGCTGATGGAGCCTCCACAGCACGTCGAGCAGCGGCTCTAGCTTTGGCTTATCATCTTCAATGACGCCGTACCCCTAGTTCTCCTCTTGAGCGACTAGCACCCGGCCAGAATACCTCGGCAGCTGGTCGCCGTCATTGTGGAGGTAGAACCAGCCATCGTGCCAGCCACTGTTCGAGGAGATCAACTGCGCCGGGATGTACCGATCTCCTCGACCAAACCGGGCTTGGAGGACGTAGCTCCCCGCATGTACCGCACACCGCGCCCCTCGCTCTCCCGCCTTGGCAAAAAACTCCGCCCTAAAGAGGTGGAGCCACAGATTCCACTGTGGCTCCATCCCTAGATATCCTTCATAGACCACCATGAAAATGGCGGCCTGTGAGATGGCGTTGGGGGCGAGGTGGTGCAGCTCCACCTTGTAGTAGTGGAGGAGCGCCCGCAAGAAGGGGCTGGCCGGCACGCCGAACCCCCTCTCGTGGAAGCATATGAAGCTCACCACGTAGCCTTCTAGGGTGTCGGTTCCCCGGTGGTCAGACGGTGACGCTCTCCACTCTGGCTGGGTCCGACTTGTCTTTGGCCGCAAAAGCCCATCGCAGACCAGCTCTTCTAGCCTCCTCTCTGTTACCGATGAGTTGGCCCAAGCATCGGCTGGGAGGAGCTGGCTCTTGCCTGCCATTATTGTCAGAAAACTACGCAGGCGAGAAAAAGCGACGGCGGCGCTAGACGGCGGCTGAAGGGCGCAAGGCGATGGAGAAGGCGAAGTAGGGAAGGGAAGGCGAGAATGCAAAAGGGCATGTAGGGGAAAACAGAACCCCAGGTCTTGCTCTTATACCCCGATGGAAGTCCAACGGGTGGGCAAAAAGGTAGGAGCAGTTTTTGCATTCAATGACCTTACCTAACCGCTCCTTCAAAACCCGTAGATATGGGCACGTGGCCGCTATACGCGTCATAACCATCGCACCACGCCAATCTCGCTTCCCCTCCTGAAAAGACGCGCCCAAAACAGGTAGGAGAAGGATCCGCGGATGGATATTCCCAGACGCATGGGTAACGGGCTCTGAGCCCGATATGAATCTTGAGGGATCCAAAGCTGGCCCTCGACCAGGGTTTGACAGCTGCCCTCGAGTAACAAAGTCAGGGATGACTAGGGATGCGCCCATACAAGGCCAGGGCTCGAGCCGCGCTCTCGAGGCACCCCAAAATGTATTCGAGGCTAAAAGAGAATGTCGACGGAGGAATCCCCTTGGAGGAAGGCATCGAGCCCTCGAATCCCATCACAAGGAATCAAGATCCACACGACTACTCTTTGGCATTCTTGAGAGCGCCTCCGTGGCTGCTAGCCAACTCCTACCAAATGGAGCACGGGCTCACACTCGAATTCCCATTAATAGCTCACCGGAGGCCATCGGAACTCACCCAAACGAGGGTAGTATGACATTCCCCACCCCTCCTCCTTTTTTCTAAAAAGGGAGCGTGAGGGTCGAATGATAAAAGACAGTCAATACTCTGATCGACCTCACGCGCACGAGGCTTGGGGGCTCGACCGCAAAAAACCAAACCTCGAACAAAAAAATACAGAACACGCCACGATACGAGACCATTCCTCAATAGAGCGTGTAAAAGACCTCGGAGGAGTCCAAATACTCCACTGAGGCCACGAGGGCTACGCCCGGCGGGTGCGCTCGCGCGCACCCACCAGAAAAGGTTACAACGCTATGACTCCAGTGCATGAACCGCGGAGCCTCTGTGAGAGTGACCCACACTCACCCAAAGGCTCAGGGGCTACTGTCGGGTACCTGAAACTAGGGGTACCCACAACCAATGATTAAGAAAAACAAAACGCTACCCACAAACTAAACAAAGCCAAAGATAGCGCACAAGACACCTTGACTGTGTTCCGACTCACACGAGGCCAGCTCAACGGGACGCCTCGACTACGTTCTAACTCGTACGAGGCACCCTCGATGGGACACCTCGACCGCGTCTTGACTCGTACGAAGCTCGCTCGACAAGGCACCTCGACTATCGGCAATCTCCGACTCGCACAACCCTAGGTCGGAACACTCGACCCATTCTATCCACCTACTTTGAGACAAAAGTCAAAGTATTTAATATGACTACCTACTACCTCCTACCATCATGGCTATAGCTATGACCGACGTTGAAGCAATGCCGGTGTCATGTCTCACTTTTTACCACCCATCCCGGAATGGGAGGTGAAAACCTATCACTATACACACCATACCGCACACTATTTTGCTACTGGTCACCCTCGAGGGTGAATATGACAAGGTCTGTATCCCACGATCTTAGGGATTTGACCTTATCCGCCCGACCTCGACCTGGCCTCGACCCAGCCTCGACCCACCGACCGGTCAGCAGGGAGGAAAGGCCGACGTGGCACAGGACTCAGGGTCTTTTCACCGTCTCATCCCCTACGTCACCATGGTGTCTAGGGATGGCCAGCCATTCCTGATGTAACAGAACCGACCAAATTATAAGAGCACAAGTACAAAAACAAGCGTTGAAACGCTCAACTTTTCGAACTTGAGCCCATATAATCCCGGTAGTCAATCGAAACCATGACGGATTTCAAACCAACTCTTTTACAACCAAGATCGCATCATTCAACATACACATCACACGTTACATTTTACAAATAGAGCAGATGTTCTCTTACAACACACGGAGTCGCAAATTATTACAACCGAGTTCATAAAGTAGCGGAAGCATAACACACGCATTAGTTCACATATTTCTGCCAGCATTACAAATCACCATCCCACAAAAGCATTAAGGAAAGGAGCTAATAGACGATCACACTCGAGTGATCTAGTCCTCGTCACCCGCAGGGTGGAGGCAGGTCTTGCAGAAGCCCTGATAAAGCATGTTATCTGCAATAGGAGGGAATAAACCCTGAGTACGGGAATGTACTCAGCTAGACTTACCCATCGAAACGGAAAATAAGAGACACCAAGGATCATGCAAGGCTTTCATAAGTGGAGCTGGCTGACATTACCTTTTTGCGGAAATGCATAAGTAATTTACACTCTTTTAACATGTACTAGCATTTATTTTTAGCATTAACCTGTCATCTATCTTAGCACCTGTACTAAACATTCACTTGAGTAATCAAACAATAATATTATTATATCCATAGCAGGTATAAATTGTAGCAACATTATATTATTCACTTAACCATCTGTTCAATTTAATGAGATCTACGTTGCCGCTGCTCAAGTCAAGTGCACACTAACCGGGAGCGACGGCGATTCGAATCGAATTCCTATCCAGCTAGAGGGGTATTTCTAACACTCACCGCGCAGGCCCCTGCCAGGGTCACATAAGCCACCTTTCATACGATTCAGGAGTCACAGGTTCAGATGATGTCGCATCCCCAAGGGTGACACTCTGTCAGGTGCTAGGGACTCTAACCCCCCTTGGTCTCACGCCAATGTCCCCAAGCACAATGTTTCTCTCCTCCAAGATGCGACCTACCATTCGACTCCCGCCTGAACCGAATTACTCGGCTTCGCGGTCGGAACGACTTATCCGGCCAACTAAGTGTTAGACTATGTTCAACATGACTCAAGGACGTATAGTGAATCGGTCCTTAAACGACTCAGACGGGCATAGCTCCGCACCCAAGACGTGAAGTGTCTTGCTGCTGCACTATCAAACTCCCGCCCGGTCTCAAATTCATTTTTAGGCATGGTTCCATCCACGATAGCCAACATAGCCACTCGTGACCCATTCCTATATCTCGTGGATGACCGGAAATCACCCGACTTCTACCGGACTAAGCAGGGCTAAGCATTAACACGGGACTAAACCTAATTTAGGGTTTAAGTATGATATCTGGACAAGGACAGGTGTAATGCAACAAGTGTTTCCATACAACTCCTACAACTTAATGCAGTAAACAAGTAAAAGTACTCAAGATTTATATTTAAAACAAATAGGTCAGCATGCACCGGGGCTTGCCTTTCAGAAAAGAGGACGGGCGGTGATCCGGGCACTTAGGTAGGTCGTCTGCGGGCACTCCTTCACCGGCTGGATCCTCGGGCTCCCTCGGCTGCTCCTGGTCCTCCTCTACAATGGTCCCCTCGAACTCGAGGAGTGTCACCCCCTCCGGTACACCTATTGCATGAATGCACAATAAATCCCAAGGATGCATAATGAATGCAATATGCTCGGAATGGAATGCATTGTAGCAAATTGATTATTCTACTCAAGTTACTTCAATATTACGTGCAAATCCCTTCTCCGGTGGAGTAGTACTTACCTAATCTACACAACCTAATGTACAAATATTCCTCTTCAGTTAAGGCCCTAACACCTAGAATCACAAGAACAATATCACTTAGGTTACCAACAACAAATCATCCGATATCGTAACAACATAATCTGGACAGCAGCTACATATTCTTATTATAACTGGAGATTCCCAAATCCTAAAGGCATGATACAAGACACTCTAGAAAGCTTATAAAATACCCTACAATTTATTTTCAGACCTCAACACTTAATTCCAAAGTTTGCCTAGTCGAAATTCCAAAGTTCCAGAAATCTGCCCTCTCCAAACAGAGAGTAGCCATTTCTGGATAGCAACTTTAAACAGTTATAACTCCTAGACTACTAGGCCAAATACCATCAAAATTTGACACAAGTTAGTTTAACTAGTTTACTACCACTTTGGTATTCACAAGATCCCCAGCAAACAATGTTATCAAAGTTCAAATCCAAAATTGCTACCAGCTGTCCAGAGACCTAGAAATGTGCAAATTAAATATTTATTCATGTGTCAAACTTCCTCTATGACCAAACCAAAGATACCACTAGTTCACTCATGTCATGAAAACACCAGAAAGTAAAGCGTATCAACCTAGAACATTTATTTTTAACCCCTTTCTTAATTTACTTAATTAATTAAGTGGGAAATTAAACTCATATTCAAACTGATTAGAAAATTCTATAAACATTACAGGAGGCTCTCTGGCCTACTAGGAGGCTACTGTAAAAATGTGAACTAAAGTTATTCACAGAAACTCCCTACACAAAATTCACAAGCTAACAAGGCTGATTTTTGCATAAATAGAAAACCCTATTGAAAAGTGTCAAACAACAGATTTCATATTTTTCCTAGTATCATTCGACCCTGAGAACAACACTCCCAAAATTTTACCTTTACTGGAACTATAGAAAAATTATGAAAATTCATTCAAGTATCTCTTAATATAAAATGATAACATCATAACTTGAAAACTACTCAAGCAATACGATCCAAACTTTTCCCAGAGCTAGTATATACATGAAAGAACATACTCACCAAATTTCATAATTTTTGGAACACATAAGCTCAAGATATGGTTTAAACAAGTTTGCATGCAATTTAAAACATATTTCAAAGCCCTAATTAATCCTTCCAGAAAATAAACATCACATACCTATTTGATATTTTTCTAGAAAACTACACTTCAGGCAGAGCCCAACAAAATTTAAATCATAATTTTTGAGCAAGTAAAACCCTAGATATGAAATTCCTAAACATCATCTAAATCTGTGAAATATAACTCAGAATCAACCCTAGCTATAGTACTGGGCCGGCCCGATTCGCCAGCGCGGCCCAGTCAGCGCGCGGCGTGACCCGATTCCCGCCCGCGCGCGTGCGTCTGCCAGGGGGGCCCGCTGTCAGCGAGAGAGGGACAAGGGAGCAGCGAGCTAAGAACTCCAGCGAGCGGATTCACGCCGCCGGTGGCTCCCCTGGCCAAGCCGAGCACACCACCGTGCTCTCCACACAAAACCACACCTAGGCATGTACTTTTCCCCAATGCTACAGCACCGGAGCACCCTTGCTGACGGTGAGGGCGGACAGCAGCGAATGCGTGGTGGTACGCCGGCCGCTAGATGGCCAGTAGAGGGGTGCACCTGCTTCCTGGAACCCTGGCGGACTTTTCGAGGCTACGCAAATGGATTGGGATGGAGTGGAGCAGCTTGGCCGCGTGAGCACCTGGCCATCGGCCATGGCAGGGCAGTGTGTGGCCGCGTGAGCACCTGACCGTCGGCCATGGCAGGGCAGTGTGTGGCCATCGGCCGTGGCTTGACCGGATCGAGACTGGCGGTAGCGTCATCACCCGAGCATCTAGGTGTGATGTGGAAGAGGGGACATGAGCGAGGGAAAGCGGAGGAGTACGGTGCGGTGCTGGCCACGGTGACTCTTAACCATGGCGGAGCTCCGGTGACATTTGGGACGGGCGGAGGCAACAATGCGGCTCACCTTGGGCTCGATTGATGTCACGGATTGGTCGAGGAGGTGCAGGGCAGTGTGGTGGAGTGAGGGTGTGATTTGATTTGGCCGGTAGGAATGTGGCGGTGAGCTCTCACGGCTGCGACAAGGCATGCTGCGGTGATGCGGCTCGGTGCATCTGCCTGAGTGCAGAAGGAGCGAGAGAGATAGCAGAGGTGCGAATGAGGTTGGGGGCAGCATCGTGGTGATGTAGGGGTTTGTCCGGACCTCACCGGTGGGGCCATGGCCGACGTACGGCTGCCACCACGTGGCCACGCGTCGACGATGGCCTGCAGCCGGTCAGCCACGCTGCTCTGACAGACTGAAACGAAGCCGGCATTCAGTGACTGACAGAGCAAGTTTGATGCAGATTATCTCCTAATCCAACTCGAGTTAGCAGAAGATGATAATACAAAAATGGTAGAGCTACATGAGGACTACAATTTTTTCAATTGGAGCCTGGACTGCTTCGGCCTGGTTTGTAAGTTACAAGCTATCAAAGTGAGGTACAGTGAAACGGGTTACAGCTCAACACTTAGTCAAAATTGCTAAGTCCCAAAACAGCCTCTAAAACTGACTTGTGGGCCATTTTTGAGCATGTTCTGGTCATTTTCATGAGATGGCCATATTAGAACTTTTGTTCCTTATGAAATTCTCTACAACTTTGCTTAAGGTTGCTCCTCCATGCAAGGTTTCTAAGCTGGACTTTTTAATTGGTCAAACCAGATCACTCTAGGGGTCCAAACTTAGTCAACAACATTTGGAAGGGCAATTTGGTAATTTTGGTCAACATGAACATTGCTCCACTACTTACCCTAAATGTAATTAAGGTGTTATAAGATCTAATTAGCCACTCTACACATTGGTTGCACCAAATTCCTAGTGTCACATACTTTGGAACAAGTAATTCAATACTTTTCACCCAAATGTTGCAAGCTCATGTTGCACATGTTGCATGAGTGTGTTGCATAGCACTTGCTAATTATGTTACACTAAAGTGATTGACATGTCTCAAAAGGAAATTGCACATATGGTACTTGTGTGTTGCACACTACTCACTTCCTAATACACATGAAATATAAACACCTGTTGCAATGTTTCAAAAGCATGTTTCACAAATTGTAAGCTCATGCATGAAATGAATGATGCTCACACTCATGAATGAGATGATTAATGTTAATGCTTATGAAATGCAATGCAATTAAGGAAGCCAAACACCTGGGGTGTTACAGCCCTCCCCCTTATAAAAATCTCATCCCGAGATTTGGAAAGCGTACCATTGTTGATAGAATTCCTTATAACCATCACATAAATAGTCTTCTCGCTCCCATGTAGCATCACTCTCACTACCCTGATTACTCCACATTACTTTATACCACTTAACCACTCGACTTCTAGTTACCCGCTCATGGGTGTCAATCACACGGACTGGCTTTTCTTCATAAGTTAAATCGGATTCTAGCCTGATATCTCCTAATGGAACTCTTTCTTCCAGAACTCGAAGACACTTCTTTAACTAGGATACATGGAAAACATTGAAAATGGCGCTCATTTCAGAGGGTAACTGTATCTTATATGTGACAGCATCACTCTTTCTTATGATCTGGAAAGGACCCACGTATCTCGGTGCAAGCTTCCGCTTCACACCTAAACGTTGTACACTCTTCATAGGGGAAACTTTCAGATATACAAAGTCTCCAACTTCAAACTCGATTGGTTTTCTATGGCGATTAGCGTAACTTTTCTGTCTAGCTTGAGCTACAGCCATATGGATCTTGATGGTACAAACTTGTTCCTCAGCTTCCTTAACAAAATCAATACCGTAATACCTTCTCTCACCAGCTTCTGTCCAATTTAGTGGGGTTCTACACTTACGACCGTACAATGCTTCGAATGGGGCCATCTTAATGCTCTCTTGATAACTATTATTATATGAAAACTCAGCTAGAGGCAACCATTTCTCCCATGAACCCTTGGATGAAATAACACAAACCCGTAACAGGTCTTCCAAGATTTGGTTGACTCGTTCAGTCTGACCTGATGTCTAGGGGTGATAAGTAGAGCTTCTCACTAACTTGGTTCCCAGAAGATGGTGCAAGTGCTCCCAAAAACGAGCAGTAAACTGTGGTCCACGGTCAGAAATGATAGTATGAGGTATCCCATGGAGTCAGACTATCTGGTTGAAGTATAACTCAGCATAATCAGTAGGACGATAGTCTACTCGAACCGGAATGAAGTGAGCTGACTTGGTTAGGCGATCTACAATTACCCAAATAGAGTTATGGTTCTTGATAGTAGGAGGAAGTCCAACAATGAAATCCATGCTTATCTCTTCCCATTTCCAACCTAGGATAGAAAGTGGTTGAAGCAATCCAGCTTTCATGTGCACAGCCTTAACCCTACAGCAGGTGTCACATCTGGCAACATATGCAGCTATTTCTTTCCACATTTTGGTCCACTAATAGTATGGCTTCAAATCATAATACATCTTATTGCTACCAGGATGGATGGACAACTTAGAGGATTGTGCTTCAGACAAGATCTAATTTATAAGCTCTCGGTCCTTAGGCACAACTAACCTATCTTTGAACCATAGTACACCCTCTTCATCTACCCTGAATTGTGTAGTTTCTTGCTCTTTCATCTTACGCTTGATGTGGAATATACCAGTGTTAGTCTTTTGAAGCTCAATAATTCTACTCTTGAGAGTGCAACTGACAGTGATGTTGTACAAAATTGCTGGGTGTAGAAGGTGAGACAGATGAAAATCACTTTCCACTAAGGAGTGACAATGAGATTTACAGCTTAAAGCATCGACAACCACATTTGCCTTGCTAGGATGATAGTGCACTTGGAGATTATAATCTTTAATCAACTCAAGCCATCTTCTTTGATGCATATTCAACTCGTGTTGGGTGAAGATATATTTGAGGCTTTTTGGTCAGTATAGATATTGCAAACATTGCCCAACAGGTAGTGTCGCCAGGCTTTCAAAGCATGAACAACTACAACGAGTTCTAAGTCATGTGTTGGATAATTCACTTCATGTTTCCGAAGTTGTCGAGAGGTATATGCAATTACTTGGCCTTCCTGCATTAGAACAGCTCCCAAACATATGCCTGAGGCATCACAATACACATCAAATGGTTTCTCGATATTCGGTTGCGCCAAAACCGAAGCCGAGGTTAGGAGAGTTCGCAGTTTGTGAAAAGCTGCATCACACTCAGGAGTCCAGACAAACCTGGTGTCTTTTTGCAGCAGCCGAGTCATTGGCTTGGCTATTTTTGAAAAATCCAGGATGAAGCGACGATAATAGACATCCAACCCAAGAAAACTCCGGACCTCGTGAACCAAGATAGGAGCCTTCCAGTTCAGTACTTCTTGTACCTTGGCGGGATCCACCATAATTCCTCCATCGAACAACACATGTCCAAGGAAAGGTACTTCTCGAAGCCAGAATTTGCACTTACTGAACTTTGCATATAGTTGATGTTCCTGCAGTCTCGTGAGGACTATACATAGATGTTCAGCGTGATCTTCCTCATTCTCAGAATATACCAGGATGTCATCAATAAATACCACCACAAACTTGTCCAATTCGGGCATAAATACCGAATTCATCAAGTACATGAAGTGTGCGGGGGTGTTGGTCAAGCCGAAGGATATAACGAGATACTCATAAAGACTGTATCTGGTAGAGAAGGCTATTTTTGGAACATCTTCCGGATGGATTTTAATTTGATGATAGCCAGATCTTAGATCGATCTTGGAGAAGACTTTAGCTTTCGATAACTGATCAAATAAGATGTCGATGTGCGGTAGAGGATACTTATTTTTTACCGTGACTGCATTCAGAGGTCTATAATCTATGCACATTCGCAATGACTGATCCTTCTTCTTTACAAAGATAGCAGGACATCCCCACGGAGACGAACTAGGACGAATCAGCCCCTTCTTCAAAAGTTCATTCAACTGCATCTTAAGTTCAGCTAGTTCATTTGGAGGCATCCTATAGGGTCTCGTAGAGATAGGTGCCATGCCAGGCAACAACTCGATTTTAAACTCCACATCCCGATCCGGAGGTAGTCCCGGCAAATCATCGGGAAAAACATCAGGAAACTCACTCACTACAGGAATATTGATTAATACCTTCGCTTGCACCGCATGAACCTCCCTAGAAAGGTCAAGCTACCTAGGAAGTTGCACTAGAAAACCCTTCTGATCAGTGGGATCTCTCAACATAACTACACGGGTGGATGTATCAATGAGCACCCCATTCTGACTCATCCAATTCATGCCCAAAATAACATCAATACCTAATCCAAGCAAAACCACTAAGGTAAGCGAGTACTTTCACCCTTCTATTTCAAACTCTAGATCTCTTACTACTTGATTTGTGGAAATATTCCCACTCACCGCTCTAATGCAATAACCCCCATCTTCAACAGTATGCAATTTGTGTGCAAACTTCAATGCAAACATAGGACTGATAAAGGAATGCGAAGCACCTGAATCAAATAGCACCACTGCAGAATGTTGATCAACTAGAAACTTACCAGCAGTGACTACTTCACCAGATGGAATTTCTTCAATACTATTATAATGAACATTCCCCTGACGACCACCTTGATTGGTATTCTTCTTGGGATATGGACAATTCCTAGACCAATGACCTGGTTTGTTGTAGTTCCAGCAAGGCATGTTGCTGGGAGGGACACTGGAGCTGCCTTGGCCAGAATTACCGTTTGGCAGAGCCACTGTATATGCCTTGCGAAACCCAGTCTTCACTGGCGCCTTCTTTTGCGGGGGACGGAACTTAGCACTTGTGGCAGGAGGGCGAGGAGGAGCCCTCGGGGCAGCTGGAGCTCGGGACTATGAAGCGCCTGCCTCAAGTACCATCTTGTGGCTCTTAGAAGCAGCATAGATAGAGTTATTGTTCTCTTGAGTCAGAGCATCACTGATAAAATCATTGAAAGTAGCACATTTGCTAGTGCCCATGGTTTTCATCAGCTTTGGACTGAGGCCGCGCTTGAAGCTAGCAATCTTCTTCGCATTAGTATCTACAAACTCACTCGCATACCTTGCAAGATTGTTAAAGGCTTGCAGGTAGTCCGTCAAACTCTTATTGCCTTGGGTTAACCTCATGAACTCAGTGTGCTTTATAGCCATCAAACCTGGAGGAATGTAGTTCCCACGGAAAGCCGTTTTAAACTGGTCCCAAGTGATCGGGACATTCAGAGGCAACGTGGAGCGGTAGTGACTCCACCAGATACCATCCGGGCCATGCAGTTGGTGGGAAGCATACTCAGTTTTCAGCTCCTTAGTCAGACGAAGTAGACGGAACTTCTGCTCAATGGTATTCAACCATTCATCAGCTTGCAGAGGTTCCTCCGCCTCCTTAAAGAGCGGGGGCTTGGTATCCAGAAATTCCTTGAAATCACTATGATGGTTTGGTGCCGGTCTCTGACGACCCTGGCGAGCATCTCGGTCGACCAGCTGGCGCATAGCTTTAGCTAACATGCGCTGACCTTCAACCACCGTTTGCATCAATTCTGCCGGAGTGGGTGGTGGAGGAGGGGGTGGCTATTCCTCATCCTCAACGCCACGACCACGACGGAGGTTGTACGCCATCTACAAAATGCATAGCCAATGAGCACTGACGCTGTGGGAAATTTGTAGATGAATGGTGTAAGTATGCCAACTGATTTCATTAAAATGAATTCACAAACAATCGAGGCACAGTAATTCATCACAACCACACGAACCCATCAAGTGCATCAATTGACGCAATTATGCGATGGTCATAACAACAAGATATCTTCAGATGAAAAGATGGATTTTATTAAAGGCTCACATGCAGGGAGCACAAATGTGACTGGATAGGTTACATTGATATCACGGAATTTCGACCTTACGTAACGAGTGTCCGGATTCACTCTAAGCTTCTAGCAGAATAGGCAGGCTAATCAAGAATGACCACAAGAAGACATCCCATGGGTAGAGTTCCATGGTGGATCATGACTAGCCACCTCGATACCAGCTCATGCCAAGCAGCACAGCCTTGTGTCGCGTGCCACAGGAGGCCCTCGGTTTCATCGCGGCACCGAAGGGTGCTAATCATGACACCATCACCGAACACAACACGTGAGATATCCATTCGTGACCGAAATTTAACAGGTTCAAACTAACACCCAGGATAACATAGGGTTTGGTATTACATCCCAAAAGCTAAGTTATTACAAGCCTCACTCCCACACAAGGAGGGCACAAAAGATAACTCTAGCGTCATAGCTAGTCGATGACTACTCTAAGCATCGTCCTTAGAGTCATTGTCGAAGATCTCCCTGCCATCCTCATCACTAACAGGCTCTAACTCCTCTTCTTCTTCTTCTTCTTCTTCTAGTGGAACATCCTGTGGCCCATTGACCTCCACGCCGTCATCGTCTTTAGCCATGAAGACTCCAGAGCCCATCTCCTCATCCTCGTTATTGTCATGAGGAAGCAGAGGATTGAGCTGGTTGTTGAGGCGGTGCACTTCCTCATGAAGATTGTCATTGTATTCTTCTACAGCTTCAATCCGTTGCTCAAGCTCCACCTGACGAGCTCTCAGGACGTTCTCTTCATGCCAGGCTTCATCCCGCTGGTTCATCACATGGACCAGCATGCGCTGACAGTTGCGATTTGCCACATTCAACCGCTGGACCGCAAGTGTCCCCTGATCTCTGTCATGTATCACTTGCTCCAGCTATTGCTGAGCTGCATTTCTAGCAGCAGTCACCTCAGACAACTCAGCCCTCAACCTTTCCACCTCGGTGGGCTCAGGGCGGGGCTCACATGAAGTGAGCTGGTGACGAGGTGCCCTGCCTCCAGTGGACTTGCGAGCGGTCCTCTTGGTGCGAGCCATCTGTAGCAACAAAGACATGACTTAAAGTGAGGATAATTTAGGGATACGAAATTTAATTTAGTCGGGACCATCAAAATTTTTAAGGAGGGAGTAAAATGAAATGTATGACATGAATTAAACATGATGCATGCACGTTCCGTACGCCCTCTCACACTAGTAGAATCATAAACTTCTAACGCTAGGCGGTGGCATACATACGTTCTCTCATATAGGCGAAACTATCGGTCTACTCGTTTGCGTTGTTAGTGTACCTGCAGAAAATCTCATTTCAGCCCAACAGTTTCCCAATATAAGCACACAAGTAAGCAGTAAACTAAATACTTTCCATATACACATCCCTAATGTATATACTTCAGTATCACAACTACCCGACAGATATACCCCAATTAAGTACTTTCATAATTACATGGTTTGAACATGTAAGTATGCAAGTAACCACAACTACTCTCCCCTAGACCACCGGTTGGACGATCATGCTCTCACAGCTCACACTTACCAGAGCGTCGAGGTGTTTGATCCATACATTACCACCCAAAATGGATGGCATCCATACAATATCACGCCGTACGGAGGACGAAACAAAAATAAACAAGACCCCCAAGTTAGTCTTTTAATAAGCCACCTGAGAGTCCTTATTTGGGCTAGGGGATGTGATCACTGGCATACTTATAGAAATAATTTTCAGATTTTTAATACTTTTCGCAAACAAACCCTTTTGTTTTCAAATACACGTATGATGTGTTTAATATTGAATTCTACTTCGATACCAGCTGTAACAGAACCGACCAAATTATAAGAGCACAAGTACAAAAACAAGCGCCGAAACGCTCATATTTTCGAACTTGAACCCATATAATCCCGGTAGTCAATCGAAACCACGACGGATTTCAAACCAACTCTTTTACAACCAAGATCGCATCATTCAACATACACATCACACGTTACATTTCACAAATAGAGCAGAGGTTCTCTTACAACACATGGAGTCGCAAATTATTACAACCGAGTTCATAAAGTAGCGGAAGCATAACACATGCATTAGTTCACATATTTCTGCCAGCATTACAAATCACCATCCCACAAAAAGCATTAAGGAAAGGAGCTAACAGACGATCATGCCTGAGTGATCTAGTCCTCATCACCCACAGGGTGGAGGCAGGTCTTGCAGAAGCCCTGATAAAGCATGTCATCTGCAATAGGAAGGAATAAACCCTAAGTACGGGAATGTACTCAGCTAGACTTACCCATCGAAACAGAAAATAAGAGACACCAAGGATCATGCAAGGCTTTCATAAGTGGAGCTGGCTGACATTACCATTTTGCGGAAATGCATAAGTAATTTAAACTCTTTTAACCTGTACTAGCATTTATTTTTAGCATTAACATGTCATCTATCTTAGCACCTGTACTAAACATTCACTTGAGTAATCTAACAATAATATTATTATATCCATAACAAGTATAAATTGTGGCAACATTATATCATTCACTTAACCATCTGTTCAATTTAATGAGATCTACGTTGCCGCTGCTTAAGTCAAGTGCTCACTAACCAGGAGCGACGATGATTCGAATCAAATTCCTATCCAGCTGGAGGGGTATTTCTAACACTCACCGCGTAGGCCCCTGCCAGGGTCACACAAGCCACCTTTCGTACGATTCAGGAGTCATGGGTTTGAATGATGCCGCATCCCCAAGGGTGACACTCTGCCAGGTGCTACGGACTCTAACCCCCCCCCCCTTAGTCTCATGCCAATGTCCCCAAGCACAACGTTTCTCTCCTCCAAGATGCGACCTACCATTCGACTCCCGGCCTGAACCGAATTAGTCGGCTTCGTGATCGGAACGACTTATCCGGCCAACTAAGTGTTAGACTGCATTCAACATGACTCAAGGATGTACAGCGAATCGGTCCTTAAACGACTCAGACGGGCATAGCTCCGCACCCAAGACGTGAAGTGTCTTGCGGCTGCACTATCGAACTCCCGCCCGGTCTCAAATTCATTTTTAGGCATGGTTCCATCCACGATAGCCAACATAGCCACTCGTGACCCATTCCTATATCTCGCGGATGACCGGAAATCACCCGACTTCTACCGGAGTAAGCAGGGCTAAGCATTAACACGGGACTAAACCTAATTTAGGGTTTAAGTATGATATCTGGACAAGGACAGGTGTAATGCAACAAGTGTTTCCATACAACTCCTACAACTTAATGCAGTAAACAAGTAAAAGTACTCAAGATTTATATTTAAAACAAATAGGTCAGCATGCACCGGGGCTTGCCTTTCAGAAAAGAGGACGGGCGGTGATCCGGGCACTCAGGTAGGTCGTCTGTAGGCAATCCTTCGCCATCTGGATCCTTGGGCTCCCTCGGCTGCTCCTGGTCCTCCTCCGGAATGGTCCCCTCGAACTTGAGGAGTGTCACCCCCTCCGGTACACCTATTGCATGAATGCACAATAAATCCCAAGGATGCATAATGAATGCAATATGCTCGGAAGGGAATGCATTGCAGCAAATTGATTATTCTACTCAAGTTACTTCAATATTATATGCAAATCTCTTCTCCGGTGGAGAAGTACTTACCTAATCTATACAACTTAATGTACAAATGTTCCTCTTCAGTTAAGGCCCTAACACCTAGAATCACAAGAACAATATCACTTAGGTTACCAACAACAAATCATCAGATATCGTAACAACATAATCTGGACAGCAGCTACGTATTCTTATTATAACTGGAGATTCCCAAATCCTAAAGGCATGATACAAGACACTCTGAAAAGCTTATAAAATACCCTACAATTCATTTTCAGACCTCAACACTTAATTCCAAAGTTTACCTAGTCGAAATTCCAAAGTTCCAGAAATCTGCCCTCTCCAAACAGAGAGTAGCCATTTCTGGATAGCAACTTTAAACAGTTATAACTCCTAGACTACTAGGCCAAATACCATCAAATTTTGACACAAGCTAGTTGAACCAGTTTACTACCACTTTGGTACTCACAAGATCCCCAGCAAACAATTTTATCAAAGTTCAAATCCAAAATTACTTCCAGCTGTCCAGAGACCTAGAAATGTGCAAATTAAATATTTATTCATGTGTCAAACTTCCTCTATGACCAAACCAAAGATGCCACTAGTTCACTCATGTCATGAAAACACCAGAAAGTAAAGTGTATCAACCTAGAACATTTATTTTTAACCCCTTTCTTAATTTACTTAATTAATTAAGTCAGAAATTAAACTCATATTCGGACTGCTTTGAAAATTCTGTAAAAATTACAGGAGGCTCTCTGGCCTACTAGGAGGCTACTGTAAAAATTTCAACTAAAGTTATTCACAGAAACTCCCTAAACAAAATTCACAAGCCAAAAAGGCTGATTTTTGCATAAATAGAAAACCCTATTGAAAAGTGTCAAACAACAGATTTCATATTTTTCCTAGTATCATTCGACCCTAAGAACAACACTCCCAAAATTTTACCTTTACTGTAACTATAGAAAAATTATGAAAATTCATTCAAATATCTCTTAATATAAAATGATAACATCATAACTTGAAAACTGCTCAAGCAATAGGATCCAAACTTTTACCAGAGCTAGTATATACATGAAAGACCATACTCACCAAATTTCATAATTTTTGGAACACATAAGCTCAAGATATGGTTTAAACAAGTTTGCATGCAATTTAAAACATATTTCAAAGCCCTAATTAATCCTTCCAGAAAATAAACATCACATACCTATTTGATATTTTTCTAAAACACTACACTTCAGGCAAAGCCCAACAAAATTTAAATCATAATTTTTGAGCATGTAAAACCCTAGATATGAAATTCCTAAACATCATCTAAATTTGTGAAATATAACTCAGAATCAACCCTAGCTACAGTACTGGGCCAGCCCGATTCGCCAGCGCGGCCCAGTCAGCGCGCGGCCTAACCCGATTCCCGCCCGCGCGCATGCGTATGCCAGGGGGCCGCTGTCAGCGAGAGAGGGACAGGGGAGCGGCGAGCCGAGAACTCCGGCGAGCGGATTCACGCCGCCGGCGGCTCCCCTGGCCAAGCCGAGCACACCACCCTGCTCTCCACACAAAACCGCACCTAGGCATGTACTTTTCCCTAATGCTACCTCACCGGAGCACCCTTGCTGATGGTGAGGGCGGACGGCAGCGAACGCGTGGCGGTACGCCGGCGTGCTCCGGCCGCTAGATGGCCGGTAGAGGGGTGCACCCGCTTCCTGGAACCCTGGCGGACTCTTCGAGGCTACGCAAACGGATTGGGATGGAGTGGAGCAGCTTGGCTACGTGAGCACCTAGCCGTCGGCCATGGCGGGGCAGTGCGTGGCCGTGTTCCGGCTTGACCGGACCGAGACTAGCGGTAGCGTCATCACCCGAGCATCTAGGTGTGATGGGGAAGAGGGGACATGAGCGAGGGAAAGCGGAGGAGTGCGGTGCGGTGCTAGCCACGGTGACTCTTAACCATGGCAGAGCTCCGGTGACATTTGGGACGGGCGGAGGCGACAATGCGGCTCACCTTGGGCTCGATTGATGTCACGGGTTGGTCGAGGAGGTGCAGGGAAGTGTGGTGGAGTAAGGGGTGTTATTTGATTTGGCCGGTAGGAATGTGGCGGCGAGCTCTCACGGTTGTGACAAGGCACGCTGCGGCGATGCGGCTCGGTGCGTCTGCCTGAGCGCGGAAGGAGCGAGAGAGATAGCAGAGGTGCGAATGAGGTTGGGGGCGGCATCGTGGCGATGTAGGGGTTCGTCCGGACCTGACCGGTGGGGCCATGGCCGGCGTACGGCTACCACCGTGCGGCCACGCATCTACGATGGCCTGCGGCCGGTTGGCCACGCTGCTCTGACAGACTGAAACGAAGCCGACATTCCATGACTGACAGAGCAAGTTTGATGCAGATTATCTCCTAATCCAGCTCGAGTTAGCAGAAGATGATAATACAAAAATGGTAGAGCTACATGAGGACTACAATTTTGTCAATTGGAGCCTAGACTGGTTCAGCCTGGTTTGTAAGTTACAAGCTGTCAAAGTGAGGTACAGTGAAACGGGTTATAGCTCAACACTTAGTCAAAATTGCTAAGTCCCAGAACAGCCTCTAAAACTGACTTGTGGGCCATTTTTGAGCATGTTCTGGTCATTTTCATGAGATGGTCATATTAGAACTTTTGTTCCTTATGAAATTCTCGACAACTTTGCTTAAGGTTGCTCCTCCATTCAAGGTTTCTAAGCTGGACTTTTTAATTGGTCAAACCAGATCACTCTAGGGGTCCAAACTTAGTCAACAACATTTGGAAGGGCAATTTGGTAATTTTGGTCAACGTGAACATTGCTCCACTACTTACCCTAAATGTAATTAAGGTGTTATAAGATCTAATTAGCCACTCTACACATTGGTTGCACCAAATTCCTAGTGTCACATACTTTGGAACAAGTAATTCAATACTTTTCACCCAAATGTTGCAAGCTCATGTTGCACATGTTGCATGAGTGTGTTGCATAGCACTTGCTAATTATGTTACACTAAAGTGATTGACATGTCTCAAAAGGAAATTGCACATATGGTACTTGTGTGTTGCACACTACTCACTTCCTAATACACATGAAATATAAACACCTGTTGCAATGTTTCAAAAGCATGTTTCACAAATTGTAAGCTCATGCATGAAATGAATGATGCTCACACTCATGAATGAGATGATTAATGTTAATTCTTATGAAATGCAATGCAATTAAGGAAGCCAAACACCTGGGGTGTTACAACTAGGACATGTCGCTACAGCCACCTCCACAGTGATCGACAAAACTTCACCTCAAGGCACCCCAGTGTCCCAGCCTCCTCTTACCCTATAAAAGGGCAGGCCAGGGCTCTACAAGAAAGGGAGGCGAAAAACGAACGGGCAAGGCAAGATGCAAGCTAGAAGCCACGCTCAAACGAGCAAAGGCACACCACCCGCAGATCAACATCTCAAGCAATCTCCTTGTACTCTCACTTTCCCTTTGAGACCTGGGCTCGGTTCCCTCTCTCACAGCTTGTAACCCCTACGCAAGCACTTCGGTGCAAGGAAATACAATACTCCCCCCTCCCCACTGGATGTAGGGCCTTCTCTTGCCCGAACCAGGATAAATCCCCATGTATTCTCCTTGCATCACCATCCAGATTAGGGACACGCAACACTCACTCGTTGGCTTAGGACCCCCGCGGGACCGAACGCCGACACTAAGGTTGTGGTATGTTTGGCCCAAACCGTGCACCTATCTTACATCAAGATTAGCATTATCTCCGAACAGACTAAATTAAGCTTCCACTTGAGCCTCGTCACCTAGAAGTACCATCGGGTGCGTCCAAAATGATTTTTGAGCCTAAGGTATGTTTGGCGCAAACCATGCACCGACACTAACACTGTCACCGAACGGTCCGAAATGAGATTTCAAATGCCACATCACCTAGTAGCTCCATCAGTCGTACAAAATGATTTCTGAGCCTCAAGTACATTTGGCCCACACCATGCACCTATCTTGCGTTAAGATTAGTACTATCTCCAAATGGACTGAATGGAGCTTCCACTTGAGCCTCATCACCTAAGAGTATCACCAGGTGCGTACATAACGATTTCTGAACCTATAGAATGTTTGGCGCAAACTGTGCAACTGTCTTGTACCGACACTAACATTGTCTCCAATCAGACCGAAATGAGGTTCCATAAGACCCACGTCACCTAGTAGTTCCATCTAGTGCATCCAAAATGATTTTTGAGCCTATGGTACGTTTGGCGTAAATCATGCACCTATCTTCCATCGATACTAACGCTGTACCCAAACGGACCAAAATGGGATTCCACATGACCCACGTCACCTAGGAGTTCCATCAGGTGTGTATAAAACTATTTATGAGCATGTGGTATGTTCGGTGCAAACCGTGCACATATCCTACATCAAGATTAGCACTATCTCCAAACGAATAAAATCGAGTTTCCACTTGAGCCTCGTCACCTAAGAGTACCACTAGGTGCGTCCAAAATGATTTCTGAGCCTAAGGAATGTTTGTAGCAAACCGTGCACCTATCTTGCACTGACACTACCACTGTCTCCGAATGGACCAAAACGAGATTCCACATGCCATGTCACCTAGTAGCTCCATCCGGTGCGTACAAAACGATTTCCGAGCCTCTAGTACGTTCGTTCCAAACCATGCACCTATCTTGCTTCAAGATTAGCATTGTCTCCAAATGAACTGAATCAAGCTTCTACTTGAGCCTCGTCACCTAGGTGTACCATCAGGTGTGTCCGAAATGATTTCTAAGCCAATTGTACATTTGGCGCAAACCATGCACCTATCATGCACCGACACTCACACTATCTCCAAACGGACCAAAACAAGATTTCACATGACCCATGTCACCTTGGAGTTCCATCATGTGTGTCCAAAATGATTTATGAGCCTATGGTACGTTCGGAGCAAGATGTGCACCTATCTTGCATCAAGATTAGCACTATCTCTAAACGAACTGAATCGAGCTTCCACTTGAGCCCCATTACCTTGGAGTGCAGTTGGGTGCGTCCAAAACATTTCTGAGCCTATGGTATGTTTGGTGCAAACCATGCACCAATCTTGCACCAACACTAATGCTATCTCCAAACAAAACAAAACAAAATGAGATTCCACATGACCTACGTCACTTAGAAGTTCCATCGGGTGTGTCCAAAATGATTACTAAGCCTATGGTACATTCGGTGAAAACCGTGCACCTATCTTGTGTGAAGATTAGCACTACCTCCAAATGAACTGAATAGAGCTTCCACTTGAGCCTCGTCACCTAAGAGAACCACCGGTGTAACACTTCAAGTGTTTAGTCCTTAATTGCATTGCATTTGCATGGCATAGGCATAAGCATGCATCATTCATGTTTGTTATTTTATGTGATGCAACACATGTGATTATTTTAGGGTTTGTTTGATTTATTTCATGAAGTACTTGATAGTTGGTGTAACAAAAAGGTAAGGTAGCCAATCATGACCTTCAACACCTTAGTTATACTTAGGGTAACATTTGGAACAAGGTTCATGTTGACCAAAATTACTAAATTGCCCTCCAAGAGAAGTTTGACCACCCTTTGACCCTAGAAGGCCCTAGTTTGACCAATTAAAAAGTCTAATTTAGAGACCTTGCATGGAAGAGCACCCTTAAGCAAAGTTGTAGAGAATTTCATGAGGAACAAAAGTTCTAATGTAGCCATCTCATGAAAATGACCAGAGCATGCTCAAAAATGGCCCACAAGTCAGCTTGAGTGGGAATCAACACTTAGAAAAATTCTAAGTCTGGAAATTGGACTTTTCAGTTTCACTGTACCTCACTTTAGCAACTTGTAACTCACCAACTAGGCCAAACCAGTCTTTGAGCCAATTGACAAAGTTGTTGTCCACACATAGCTCTACAACTTTGTCAATATCATCATCACCTGGTTCTCAATAGTTTAGGAGATATAATGTCTTGAAGTTAGGGTTTCAGTCGGCATAATGACTGAAACTAAGTTTCAGTTTCATCAAGCACCACTTTGGAGCTCTGTAGTTTCAAATCTAGGCTGAACCAGCCCAAACTCCAATTGACAAACTTGTAGACCTCATGTAGCTCTACAAAATTGGTGTAATCATCTTCGACTAACTCGAGCTGGTTTAGGAGATATTCTTCGTTGAAATCACGCTGTCAGTCATCGAATGACAGTCTTCATTCAGTCGAACCCGACTTCGTCGTCTGTCGTGGCCGACCGGAGGCAGGGCCGCGGTGACGCGTGGGGGCTCGGTGGCGGCCATGCGCCGGCCGTGGTCCCACTGGTCAGTCCACCGAACCTACAAGGTCGCCACGCCGCACCAGAGCTGCCCCAGTTCCTCTCCCTCCCTCATTCGGCTTCGACACAAAGAAAACTGAGCCGCCATTGCCGCCCCTCTCCGGCGAGCTCGTGCCCGCTCACCACCGCATCGCAGTCCACCAGACCTCGCCACTCCCTCCGCCTCACCACCCTCCATCTCCCTGACCCACCAAAGCCAGCAATTTGACTCAAGGTGAGCCGCATTGCTTTCTTCCCCGCCTCCGAGAGGTCGCCGGAGCCCGCCATGGGACCTCACCGTGGTCGGGGTGCTTCGGGTCTCTCTCCACCCTCCCTTCCTAGCAAAACGGATCCGCCTAGCTTCGGTGAAGCTCGTACCGAGCCTAGACCGCACCGTGTACCCTCACCGGCGACGGTGCGCCGCCACCGGACATCACCGGCCGCCGCTCGCAGTGACAAGCCCCTTCCACCCCATCCCCATCCGTTCCACGAGCACCAATCGACGCACCGGGTGACGGAGAACACGAGGCGGTGTCCGATTGGCCGAGCGAGCCCTTCTCCGGCGAGCTCGAGCTCGTCGGAGCTCGCGGGTCTCCGCCTCCCCGGTCTCCGGTCGCTGACCGCGGGGGCCCGCCTGTCAGTGTCGCGCGCGGGCGGGAGCGCTGCGCGGGCCGCGCGCGCGCGAGTGTGGGCCGAGTTTTCCGGGCCGGCCCAGTTCATCTGAAACGAAATTCATTTTTATTATTTTGTCACTGATTTTTGTACAAGTTGGAAAAATATAGATCTAGGGTTTTAATGATCCAAAAATCATGAGATAAATTTTATTAGGGTCCACATGATGTGTAGTATTTTAGAAAAATATAAATCTGGAATGTGATGTTTAATTTTTAGGAGAATTTAATAGATCCTTTAAATGTGTTTTGGAATGCATGCAAATTTGTTAAATTTATAACTTGAGCTGTGATGTTCCATAAATCATAAAATTTTATGGGTAGGTTACTCTATGTTAGTCCTAGCTCTGGTAAAAATTTGGGCATCAGTGCTTAATTAATTTCCAAGTTATAATGCTATCTTGTTATTCTAGGAAATACTTAAATGAATTTTTGTAATTTTTCTACATGTGCAATGTTCATATAACTTTTTGGAGAATGTCTTGGTACCCTAGACTGTCTAAGAAAAATATGAAATCTGTTGTTTGACACTTTTCAATAGGGTTTCCTATTTATGCAAAAATCAGCCTTATTAGCTTGTGAATTTTGTGTAGGGAGTTTCTGTGAATAAAACTTGTTCAAATTTTTACTGTGGTCTCTTTTTGGGTCAGAGAGTTCCCTGTAATTTTTGTAGAATTTTAGGAGCAGTTTATATATATGTTTGAAATTTCACTTAATTACTTAAGTAAATTAAGAAATGGGTTTAAATAAATGTTCTAGGTGGGCACACCTTACTTTCTGGTGTCCTTGTGATATTTGTGAACTTGTAGTAGCATTAGTTTGGTTTTTGAGAATGTTTGCCACATCAATAAATATTTAACCTTTGTAATTTTAGATTTTCTGGACAGCTAAGTAGTAATTCTAAAATTTGGCTTTGATAAAATTGGTTGCTGGACAACTTGTAAATACCAAAGTTGGAGTAAACTTGATGAACTAGCTGGTGTTAAAATTTGGAAGCATTTGACTGAGTAGTTTGAGAGTTACTGTTGTTTAAAGTGGCAGTTCAAAATCTGCTACTCTCTGTTTTGGAGAGGACAGATTCTGGAACTTGTGAAGTTTGGCATGGAAAACTTAGGAGTTTGGAGTTGAGGTCTGAAAATGAATTGTAGTACATTTCTTAGGCTTTCCAGATTGCCTTAGATCATATCTTTTGGACTTGTAAATCTCCAGTTGTGATAAAAACAAGTAGCTGCTGCCCAGAATGCTTACTGTGGTGTTTTGCTGATTGATATGGTGTGATATCCTAAGACATGTTACCTTTGTAATTGTTAGGTGTTAGGGCCTTAACTGAGGATGAGCAGCTTTATCTTAGGTTAAGTAGATTAGGTAAGTACTTCTTTACCGGAGAGGAAATTTGCACCTACTCTTTTGAAGTGATTTGAATAGAGCGTTAAATTGTTGTAATGCATTTCATTCCGAGCATATTGCATCTTTCATTATGCATTCATGGGATTTATTATGCACTCATGCAATAGGTGTACCGGAGGGGGTGACACTCCTCGAGTTCGAACAAGCGATACCGGAGGAGGTGCTGAGTCAACCGGAGGAATTAGCAGAAGAACCCAACGTCGGGGAAGCTCCGTCAGAAGATCTACCCGAGTGTCCGGACCACAGACCCGCAACCTTTCTGAAAGGCAAGCCCCGGTGCATGCTGAACCCATCGTTTTATAAATTAATCTTGAGTACTTTTAATTGTTTACCGCATTAAGTGGTAGGAGTTATATGAAAACACTTGTTGCATTATACCTGTCCTTGTCCAGATATCGTACTTAATCCTATATTAGGTTTAGGCACGTGTCAATGCTTAGCCCTGCTTAGTACGGTAGAAGTCGGGTGATTTCCGGTCATCCGCGAGATATAGGGCTGGGTCGCGAGTGGCTTATGGCTATCGTGATGGAACCATGCTTTAAAATGAAGTTGAGACCGGGCGGGAGTTCGATGGTACAGCCGCAAGACACTTCACGTCTTGGGTGTGGAGCCATGCCCGTCTGAGTCGTTTAAGGACCGATTCGCTGTACGTCCTTGAGTCATGTTGAACGCAGTCTAACACTTAGTTGGCCGGATAAGTCGTTCCGACCGCGAAGCCGAGTAATGTGGTTCAGGCCGGGAATCGAATGGTAGGTTGCTTCTTGGAGGAGAGAAAGGATGTGCTTGGGGACATTGGCGTGAGACCAAGGGGGGGTTAGAGTCCCTATCACCTGGCAGAGTGTCGCCCTTGGGGTCGCGACATTATTCGGACCCGCGATTCCTGAATCATATGAAACGGTGGCCTGTGCGACCCTGGCAGGGGTCTGCACGGTGAGTGTTAGAAATACCCCTCCAGCTGGATAGGAATTCGATTCGAATCGCCGTCGCTCCCGGTTAGTGAGCACTTGACTTGAGCAGCGGCAACGTAGATCTCATTAAATAAACTGGTGGTTAAGGGAATGATACAATGTTGCCACAATTCATAACTGCTCTGGATATAATGATGATAATTGTTTGATTATAATCAAGTGCATGTTTAGTACAGGTGCTAAGATAGATGACAGGTAAATGCTAAAAATAACTGCTAGTACAGGCTACAAGAGTTTAAATTACTTATGCCTTTATGCAAAATGTTATGTCAGCTAGCCTCTTGTGTAAGCCTTGCATAATCCTTGGTGTCACTTTATTTCTGGTTTTCGACGGGTAAGTCTAGCTGAGTACATTCCAGTACTCAGGGTTTATTCCCTCCTGTTGCAGATGACATGCTTTATCAGGGATTCTGCAAGACGTGTCTCCACCCTGCGGGTGACGATGACTAGATCACAAGGGCGTGATCATCTTTATGTACTTTCCTCATGCTTTTGCGGGTTGTCGATCATCCAGACTGGCAGTATTTAATTAACTAGTGTGTGTTATGCTTCCGCTACTTTCAAACTTGGTTTGTAATATTTGCTACTCCGTGGTGTAAACTTATTTCTGGACTACTTGTGAAATGTATCGTATGATGTTGTATGTTGAATGATGCGATCCTGGTTGTAAGCAGTTTGGTTTGAAATCCTTCGTGATTTCGATTGACTACCGGGATTATATGGGCTCAAGTTTGAAAATTTGAGCGCTTCGGTGCTTGTTTTCGTACTTGTGCTCTTATAATTTGGTCGGTTCTGTTACAGCTGGTACCGGAGCATAATTCAACATTAAACACATCATATGAGTATTTAAAAACAAAAATATTTGATTATGAAAAAGGGTTAAAACACTAAAAATTATTTTTTTAGGTATGGCAATGATCACATCCCTTAGCCCAAATAAGGACTCTTAGGTGGCTTATTATAAAGACTAACTTGGGTGGTAATGTATGGATCAATTACCTCGACGCTCTGGTAAGTGTGAGTTGTGAGAGCATGATCGTCCAACCGGCGGTCTAGGGGAGAGTAGTTGTGGTGACTTACATCTTTACATGTTTAAACCATGTAACTATGTAAAAGCACTTAATTGTGGGAACCTTTATATCGGGTAGCTTGATACTGAAGTATATACATTTGGGGATGTATATATGGAAAGTATTTAAATTACTGCTTTCTTGTGTGCTTATATTGGGAATTGTTGGGCTGCAATGAAATTTTCTGCAGGTACACTAACAGCGTAACGAGTAGACCGATAGTTTCGCTTATATGAGAGAACGTATGTATGCCACCGCCTAGCGTTAGAACTCTAGGTTTCTACTAAGGTGAGAGGACGTACGAAACGTGCATGCATCATGTTTAATTATATCATACATATCATTTACTCCCTCCTTAAAAATTTCTGTACTCCCGACTAAAGTAAATTTCGTATCCCCTAAATGATCCTCACTTTAAGTCGTATCTTATCTTGTTGCTACAGATGGCCCGTACCAAGAGGACCGCTCGTAAGTCCACTGGGGGCAGGGCACCGCGTCACCAGCTCGCTCCACGTGAGCCCCGCCCTGAGCCTACTGAGGTGGAAAGGCTAAGGGCAGAGTTGGCAGCGGTGACTGCCGCTAGGGATGCAGCACGGCAACAATTGGAACAAGTGATTCATGATCGTGATCAAGAAACGCTTGCAGTCCAGAGGTTGACAGTAGCAAACCGCAACTGTCAACGCATGTTGGTCCGTGTGATGGAACAGAGGGATGAAGCCTGGCACGAGGAGAACGTTCTGAGAGCTCGCCAGTTTGAGCTCGAGCAACAGTTAGAAAATGCTGAAGAGTACAATGACAACCTTCATGAAGAAGTGCACCGCCTGAACAACGAGCTTAATCCCCTGCTGCCTCGAAACAACAACGTCGATGAGGACATGGGTTCGGGAATCTTCATGGCTGAGGATGATGATGAAGTGGAGGTTGATGGACCACAGGATGCCCCACCTGCAGAAGCACCAGAGGAAGAGCCGGAAGAAGAAGAAGACGAGGAGTTAGAGCCTGTCAGTGATGAGGACGGCGGGGAGATCCTTGACACTGACTCGGAGGATGATGCTTAGAGTAGTCATCACGTGCCTATAATGTTAGGCTCGTCTTTTGTGCCCTCCCTGTGAAGGAGTGAGGCCTTGTAATAACTTGACTTTGGGATGTAAGGTTGAACCATATTTTTCCTAAATGTAGTTTGAACCTGTTAATTTCGATCACAACTTAATGTCTTATTATGTTGCGTTCGATGATGGTGTCACGATTAGCACCCTTCGGTGCCGCGACGAGACCGAGGGCCTCCTATGGCGCGCGACATAAGGCTGTGCTGCTTGGCACGCGCAGGTATCGAGGTGGCTAGTCATGATCCACCATGGAACTCTTCATTGAGAAATCTCTTTGTGGTCAGTTTGAAGTAGCCTTTCACAGTCAACTAAAAATCTTGAGATCGAATCCAAGTACCGTGCAAAAGGTCAAAAATCACGTAGATAGCAACGTAAACGGTCCGGTAACCGTGTGCTCCCTGTGAGTAAGCCTTCATCAAAGAGCATCTTGTTGGATTACCAAGTATGATCTCGTCAAATGATGCGCTTGAATGGATTGTGCGGTTGTGGTGAATTATTGTGCCTTAATTGTTATGAGAAGTCTATTTCATGAAGTCAGTTTGACATATTTACAATAATTCATCTACAAGTTTCCCACATCGTCAGTGCTCATTGGCTATGCATTTTGCAGATGTCGTACAATCTTCGTCGGGGTCGTGGCAATGAGGATGAGGAACAGCCACCCCCTCCGCCGCCACCCACTCCGGCCGAGTTGATGCAGACAGTGGTCGAAGGGCAGCGCATGTTGGCGGATGCTATGCGCCAGCTGGCTAATCGGGAGGCTCGTCCTGGCCGCCAGGGCCCAGAACCCAATCAATACAGTGATTTCAAGGACTTTCTGGATACTAAGCCCCCGCTCTTCAAGGAAGCGGAAGAACCACTGCAAGCTGATGAGTGGTTAAATACTATTGAGCAAAAGTTTCGTCTGCTTCGCCTGACTGATGAGTTAAAGACTGAATATGCTTCTCACCAGTTGCATGGTCCAGCGGGCATTTGGTGGAGCCACTATCGTTCCACACTTCCTGCCAATGTCCCGATTGCTTGGGATCAGTTTAAGGCGGCATTCCGGGGAAATTATATCCCTCCCGGTCTTATGGCAATCAAGCATACAGAGTTTATGAGGCTGTCGCAAGGAAACAAAAGTCTGACTGAATACTTGCAGTCCTTCAACAACCTGGCAAGGTATGCCACGGAGTTTGTGGATACCGATGCCAAAAAGATTGCTAGCTTCAAAAGGGGCCTCGGCCCAAAACTGATGAAAACTATGGGCACTAGCAAATGTACTACTTTCAATGATTTCATCAGCGATGCTTTGACCCAGGAGAACAACAATACTATTTATTCTGCCTCTAAGAGCCGTAAAAGGGCCCTTGAGGCAAGTGCTTCTCAGTCAAGGGCCTCAGCGGCACCGAGGTCTTCCCCTCGCCCACCTGCTCAGAATACAAAGTTCCGTCCGCCGCAGAAGAAGCCTGCTGCAAAAACAGGGTTCCGTAAGGCTTATACCGTAGCTCTGCCAAAGGGGACTTCTGGACAGAGCAGCTCTAGTGTTCCTCCTAGCAATATGCCTTGCTGGAACTGCAACAAGCCAGGCCATTGGTCCAGGAATTGTCCTTACCCCAAGAAGAATGTCAACCAAGGTGGCCGTCAAGGTCACGCCCATTATAACAGCATTGAGGAAATTCCATCTGGTGAGGTGGTCACCGCTGGTAAGTTTCTAGTTGACCAACACCCCGCAGTGGTACTTTTTGATTCAGGTGCTTCGCATTCCTTTATCAGTCCTAAGTTTGCATCCAAATTTGCACACAAGTTGCATACTGTTGAAGGTGTGGGTTATTGTATTAGTGCTGCAAGTGGGAATATTTCCACAAACAAAGTAGTGGGGAACCTTGAGTTTGAGATAGAAGGGCGAAGTTATTCGCTTGCCCTATTGGTTTTACCTGGTTTAGACATAGATGTTATCTTGGGCATGAATTGGATGAGTCAGAATGGGGTACTCATTGACACATCCGCTCGGGTAGTTATGCTCAGAGATCCTACAGATCAAAAAGGTTTTCTAGTACAACTTCCCAGAAAGGTTGAATTGTCGGGGGAAATTCATGTTGTGCAAGCAAAGGCATTGGCTGAAATTTCCGTAGTGAATGAATTTCCGGACGTTTTTCCCGATGATTTGCCGGGACTCCCTCCGGATCGGGATGTGGAGTTTAAAATCGAGTTGTTGCCTGGCACCGCACCCATCTCTAGGAGACCCTATAGGATGCCTCCAAATGAACTAGCTGAACTTAAGGTGCAATTGAATGAACTTTTGAAGAAAGGGTTGATTCGTCCTAGCTCATCGCCGTGGGGATGTCCTGCTATCTTTGTAAAGAAGAAGGATCAGTCGTTGCGGATGTGCGTAGATTATAGACCTCTCAATGCAGTCACTGTCAAAAATAAGTACCCTCTACCGCGAATCGACATCTTGTTCGATCAGTTGTCTAAAGCTAAAGTTTTCTCCAAGATCGATCTAAGATCGGGCTACCATCAAATTAAAATTCGCCCGGAAGATGTTCCAAAGACAGCCTTTTCTACCAGATACGGTCTTTATGAGTATCTTGTTATGTCTTTCGGCTTGACAAATGCCCCCGCACACTTCATGTACTTGATGAATTCGGTGTTTATGCCTGAATTGGATAAGTTTGTGGTGGTATTTATTGATGACATCCTGGTATACTCTGTGAATGAGGAGGATCACGCTGAACATCTGCGTATAGTCCTCACAAGACTGCGTGAACATCAACTATATGCAAAGTTCAGTAAGTGCGAATTCTGGCTTCGTGAAGTACCTTTCCTTGGGCATGTGTTGTCCGATGGAGGAATTATGGTGGACCCCGCCAAGGTACAGGAAGTACTGAACTGGAAGGCTCCTATCTCGGTTCACGAGGTTCGAAGTTTTCTGGGTTTGGCTGGCTATTATCGTCGCTTCATCCCGGATTTCTCCAAAATAGCCAAGCCAATGACTCGGTTGCTGCAAAAAGACACCAGGTTTGTCTGGACTCCTGAGTGTGATGCGGCTTTTCACCAACTGCGAACCCTCCTAACCTCGGCTCCGGTTTTGGCACAACCGAATATCGAGAAACCATTTGATGTTTATTGTGATGCCTCAGGCATAGGTTTGGGAGGTGTGTTGATGCAGGAAGGCCGAGTAATTGCATATACTTCTTGACAACTTCGGAAGCATGAGGTGAATTATCCAACGCATGACTTAGAACTAGCTGCAGTTGTTCATGCTTTGAAAGTATGGCGGCATTATCTGCGGGGAAATGTCTGCAATATCTACACCGATCATAAAAGCCTCAAATACATCTTCACTCAACCCGAGCTAAATATGCGTCAGAGAAGATGGCTCGAGTTGATTAAAGATTATAATCTTCAAGTACACTATCACCCAGGCAAGGCAAATGTGGTTGCGGACGCTTTAAGCCGTAAGTCTCATTGCCATTCCTTAATTGAAACTGATTTTTACCAATCTCGCCTGTTACATCCGGCAGTCCTGTACAACATCACTGTCAGTGGTACTCTCCGAAATAGAATCATTGAGCTCCAAAAGACTGACACGGGTATCTTTCACATAAAACGGAGGATGAATGAAGGAGAGACTAAGCATTTCAGGTTAGATGACGAAGGTGTGCTGTGGTTTAAGGATAGGTTAGTGGTACCTAAGGACCGAGAGCTTAGAGATCAGATCCTGTCCGAAGCACATTCGTCCAAGCTGTCCATCCATCCGGGTAGTAATAAGATGTATTATGATTTGAAACCCCTTTATTGGTGGACCAAGATGCGGAAAGAGATAGCTGCATATGTCGCTAGATGTGACACCTGTTGCAGAGTTAAAGCTGTGCACATGAAAGCTGGGCTACTTCAGCCACTTTCCATTCCAGGCTGGAAATGGGAAGAGATAAGTATGGATTTCATTGTCGGTCTTCCTCCTACTGTCAAAAATCATAATTCCATCTGGGTAATTGTGGATCGTTTGACCAAATCAGCTCACTTCATTCCAGTTAGAGTGGACTATCGTCCCACTGACTATGCTGAGTTGTACTTCAATCAGATAGTCCGGCTTCATGGGGTACCTCGTACTATCGTTTCTGACCGTGGTCCCCAGTTCACTGCTCGCTTTTGGGAGCATTTGCATCACCTTCTGGGAACCAAGTTAGTGAGAAGCTCGGCTTATCACCCCCAGACATCGGGTCAGACAGAACGAGTTAACCAAATCTTGGAAGATCTGTTGCGAGCATGCGTCATTTCATCCAAGGGTTCTTGGGAAAAATGGTTACCTCTAGCCGAGTTTTCATACAATAATAGTTATCAAGAGAGTATTAAGATGGCCCCATTCGAAGCTTTGTACGGTCGAAAGTGTCGAACTCCACTAAACTGGGTAGAAGCTGGGGAAAGAAGGTATTATGGCATTGATTTTGTCCAGGAAGCCGAGGAACAAGTCCGTACCATCCAGAAACACATGGCTGCAGCACAAGCGAGACAGAAAAGCTATGCGGATCGTCGTAGAAAACCACTCGAATTTGAAGTTGGAGACTTCGTTTATTTGAAAGTTTCTCCAATGAAGAGTGTCCAACGTTTTGGTGTTAAGCGGAAACTTGCACCAAGATACGTGGGTCCTTTCCAGATCATAGGCAAGAGTGGAGCTGTTGCATACAAAATCCAGTTGCCTCCTGAAATGAGTGCCATATTCAACGTCTTCCATGTATCTCAGCTTAAAAAGTGTCTTCGAGTTCCTGAGGAACAAGTTCCTTTAGGTGATATCAGGCTGGAATCCGACCTAACCTATGAAGAAAAGCCAGTCCGAGTGATCGATACTCAGGAACGAGTAACTAGAAGTAAAGTGGTTAAGTGGTACAAAGTGATGTGGAGTAATCAGGGAAGTGAGAGTGATGCTACGTGGGAACGGGAGGACTATTTGCGGGATGGTTATAAGGAATTCTATGAAAAATGGTACGCTTTCCAAATCTCGGGACGAGATTTTTATAAGGGGGGAGGGCTGTAACACTTCAAGTGTTTAGTCCTTAATTGCATTGCATTTGCATGGCATAGGCATAAGCATGCATCATTCATGTTTGTTATTTTATGTGATGCAACACATGTGATTATTTTAGGGTTTGTTTGATTTATTTCATGAAGTACTTGATAGTTGGTGTAACAAAAAGGTAAGGTAGCCAATCATGACCTTCAACACCTTAGTTATACTTAGGGTAACATTTGGAACAAGGTTCATGTTGACCAAAATTACTAAATTGCCCTCCAAGAGAAGTTTGACCACCCTTTGACCCTAGAAGGCCCTAGTTTGACCAATTAAAAAGTCTAATTTAGAGACCTTGCATGGAAGAGCACCCTTAAGCAAAGTTGTAGAGAATTTCATGAGGAACAAAAGTTCTAATGTAGCCATCTCATGAAAATGACCAGAGCATGCTCAAAAATGGCCCACAAGTCAGCTTGAGTGGGAATCAACACTTAGAAAAATTCTAAGTCTGGAAATTGGACTTTTCAGTTTCACTGTACCTCACTTTAGCAACTTGTAACTCACCAACTAGGCCAAACCAGTCTTTGAGCCAATTGACAAAGTTGTTGTCCACACATAGCTCTACAACTTTGTTAATATCATCATCACCTGGTTCTCAATAGTTTAGGAGATATAATGTCTTGAAGTTAGGGTTTCAGTCGGCATAATGACTGAAACTAAGTTTCAGTTTCATCAAGCACCACTTTGGAGCTCTGTAGTTTCAAATCTAGGCCGAACCAGCCCAAACTCCAATTGACAAACTTGTAGACCTCATGTAGCTCTACAAAATTGGTGTAATCATCTTCGACTAACTCGAGCTGGTTTAGGAGATATTCTTCGTTGAAATCACGCTGTCAGTCATCGAATGACAGTCTTCATTCAGTCGAACCCGACTTCGTCGTCTGTCGTGGCCGACCGGAGGCAGGGCCGCGGCGACGCGTGGGGGCTCGGTGGCGGCCATGCGCCGGCCGTGGTCCCACTGGTCAGTCCACCGAACCTACAAGGTCGCCACGCCGCACCAGAGCTGCCCCAGTTCCTCTCCCTCCCTCATTCGGCTTCGACACAAAGAAAACTGAGCCGCCATTGCCGCCCCTCTCCGGCGAGCTCGTGCCCGCTCACCACCGCATCGCAGTCCACCAGACCTCGCCACTCCCTCCGCCTCACCACCCTCCATCTCCCTGACCCACCGAAGCCAGCAATTTGACTCAAGGTGAGCCGCATTGCTTTCTTCCCCGCCTCCGAGAGGTCGCCGGAGCCCGCCATGGGACCTCACCGTGGTCGGGGTGCTTCGGGTCTCTCTCCACCCTCCCTTCCTAGCAAAACGGATCCGCCTAGCTTCGGTGAAGCTCGTACCGAGCCTAGACCGCACCGTGTACCCTCACCGGCGACGGTGCGCCGCCACCGGACATCACCGGCCGCCGCTCGCAGTGACAAGCCCCTTCCACCCCATCCCCATCCGTTCCATGAGCACCAATCGACGCACCGGGTGACGGAGAACACGAGGCGGTGTCCGATTGGCCGAGCGAGCCCTTCTCCGGCGAGCTCGAGCTCGTCGGAGCTCGCGGGTCTCCGCCTCCCCGGTCTCCGGTCGCTGACCGCGGGGGCCCGCCTGTCAGTGTCGCGCGCGGGCGGGAGCGCTGCGCGGGCCGCGCGCGCGCGAGTGTGGGCCGAGTTTTCCGGGCCGGCCCAGTTCATCTGAAACGAAATTCATTTTTATTATTTTGTCACTGATTTTTGTACAAGTTGGAAAAATATAGATCTAGGGTTTTAATGATCCAAAAATCATGAGATAAATTTTATTAGGGTCCACATGATGTGTAGTATTTTAGAAAAATATAAATCTGGAATGTGATGTTTAATTTTTAGGAGAATTTAATAGATCCTTTAAATGTGTTTTGGAATGCATGCAAATTTGTTAAATTTATAACTTGAGCTGTAATGTTCCATAAATCATAAAATTTTATGGGTAGGTTACTCTATGCTAGTCCTAGCTCTGGTAAAAATTTGGGCATCAGTGCTTAATTAATTTCCAAGTTATAATGCTATCTTGTTATTCTAGGAAATACTTAAATGAATTTTTGTAATTTTTCTACATGTGCAATGTTCATATAACTTTTTGGAGAATGTCTTGGTACCCTAGACTGTCTAAGAAAAATATGAAATCTGTTGTTTGACACTTTTCAATAGGGTTTCCTATTTATGCAAAAATCAGCCTTATTAGCTTGTGAATTTTGTGTAGGGAGTTTCTTTGAATAAAACTTGTTCAAATTTTTACTGTGGTCTCTTTTTGGGTCAGAGAGTTCCCTGTAATTTTTGTAGAATTTTAGGAGCAGTTTATATATATGTTTGAAATTTCACTTAATTACTTAAGTAAATTAAGAAATGGGTTTAAATAAATGTTCTAGGTGGGCACACCTTACTTTCTGGTGTCCTTGTGATATTTGTGAACTTGTAGTAGCATTAGTTTGGTTTTTGAGAATGTTTGCCACATCAATAAATATTTAACCTTTGTAATTTTAGATTTTCTGGACAGCTAAGTAGTAATTCTAAAATTTGGCTTTGATAAAATTGGTTGCTGGACAACTTGTAAATACCAAAGTTGGAGTAAACTTGATGAACTAGCTGGTGTTAAAATTTGGAAGCATTTGACTGAGTAGTTTGAGAGTTACTGTTGTTTAAAGTGGCAGTTCAAAATCTGCTACTCTCTGTTTTGGAGAGGACAGATTCTGGAACTTGTGAAGTTTGGCATGGAAAACTTAGGAGTTTGGAGTTGAGGTCTGAAAATGAATTGTAGTACATTTCTTAGGCTTTCCAGATTGCCTTAGATCATATCTTTTGGACTTGTAAATCTCCAGTTGTGATAAAAACAAGTAGCTGCTGCCCAGAATGCTTACTGTGGTGTTTTGCTGATTGATATGGTGTGATATCCTAAGACATGTTACCTTTGTAATTGTTAGGTGTTAGGGCCTTAACTGAGGATGAGCAGCTTTATCTTAGGTTAAGTAGATTAGGTAAGTACTTCTTTACCGGAGAGGAAATTTGCACCTACTCTTTTGAAGTGATTTGAATAGAGCGTTAAATTGTTGTAATGCATTTCATTCCGAGCATATTGCATCTTTCATTATGCATTCATGGGATTTATTATGCACTCATGCAATAGGTGTACCGGAGGGGGTGACACTCCTCGAGTTCGAACAAGCGATACCGGAGGAGGTGCTGAGTCAACCGGAGGAATTAGCAGAAGAACCCAACGTCGGGGAAGCTCCGTCAGAAGATCTACCCGGGTGTCCGGACCACAGACCCGCAACCTTTCTGAAAGGCAAGCCCCGGTGCATGCTGAACCCATCGTTTTATAAATTAATCTTGAGTACTTTTAATTGTTTACCGCATTAAGTGGTAGGAGTTATATGAAAACACTTGTTGCATTATACCTGTCCTTGTCCAGATATCGTACTTAATCCTATATTAGGTTTAGGCACGTGTCAATGCTTAGCCCTGCTTAGTACGGTAGAAGTCGGGTGATTTCCGGTCATCCGCGAGATATAGGGCTGGGTCGCGAGTGGCTTATGGCTATCGTGATGGAACCATGCTTTAAAATGAAGTTGAGACCGGGCGGGAGTTCGATGGTACAGCCGCAAGACACTTCACGTCTTGGGTGTGGAGCCATGCCCGTCTGAGTCGTTTAAGGACCGATTCGCTGTACGTCCTTGAGTCATGTTGAACGCAGTCTAACACTTAGTTGGCCGGATAAGTCGTTCCGACCGCGAAGCCGAGTAATGTGGTTCAGGCCGGGAATCGAATGGTAGGTTGCTTCTTGGAGGAGAGAAAGGATGTGCTTGGGGACATTGGCGTGAGACCAAGGGGGGGTTAGAGTCCCTATCACCTGGCAGAGTGTCGCCCTTGGGGTCGCGACATTATTCGGACCCGCGATTCCTGAATCATATGAAACGGTGGCCTGTGCGACCCTGGCAGGGGTCTGCACGGTGAGTGTTAGAAATACCCCTCCAGCTGGATAGGAATTCGATTCGAATCGCCGTCGCTCCCGGTTAGTGAGCACTTGACTTGAGCAGCGGCAACGTAGATCTCATTAAATAAACTGGTGGTTAAGGGAATGATACAATGTTGCCACAATTCATAACTGCTCTGGATATAATGATGATAATTGTTTGATTATAATCAAGTGCATGTTTAGTACAGGTGCTAAGATAGATGACAGGTAAATGCTAAAAATAACTGCTAGTACAGGCTACAAGAGTTTAAATTACTTATGCCTTTATGCAAAATGTTATGTCAGCTAGCCTCTTGTGTAAGCCTTGCATAATCCTTGGTGTCACTTTATTTCTGGTTTTCGACGGGTAAGTCTAGCTGAGTACATTCCAGTACTCAGGGTTTATTCCCTCCTGTTGCAGATGACATGCTTTATCAGGGATTCTGCAAGACGTGTCTCCACCCTGCGGGTGACGATGACTAGATCACAAGGGCGTGATCATCTTTATGTACTTTCCTCATGCTTTTGCGGGTTGTCGATCATCCAGACTGGCAGTATTTAATTAACTAGTGTGTGTTATGCTTCCGCTACTTTCAAACTTGGTTTGTAATATTTGCTACTCCGTGGTGTAAACTTATTTCTGGACTACTTGTGAAATGTATCGTATGATGTTGTATGTTGAATGATGCGATCCTGGTTGTAAGCAGTTTGGTTTGAAATCCTTCGTGATTTCGATTGACTACCGGGATTATATGGGCTCAAGTTTGAAAATTTGAGCGCTTCGGTGCTTGTTTTCGTACTTGTGCTCTTATAATTTGGTCGGTTCTGTTACAACCGGGTGCGTCCAAAATGATTTATAAGGCTACGGTATGTTTGATGCAAACCGTGCACTTGTCTTGCACCGACACCAATACTATCTCCAAACAGACCAAAATGAGATTCCACATGACCCACGTCACCATGGAGTTACATCGGGTGCGTCCAAAAATGATTTCTGACCCTATGGTACATCTGACGCAAATCGTGCACTGACACTAATACTACTCCAAACGGACCAAAACGAGGTTCTACATGACCCACGTTACTTAGGAGTTCCACCGGGTGTGTCCAAAACAATTTCTGAGCCTGTGGTATGTTCGGCGCAAACCGTCCACCTATCTTGCATCAAGATTAGCACTATCTCCAAACAAACTAAATTGAGCTTCCACTTGAGCCTAGTCACCGGATGCGTCCAAAACGGTTTCTAAGCCGATGGTATGTTTGGCACAAACCGTGTATCTATCTTGCACTGACACCAACACTATCTCTAAATGGACCAAAATAAGATTCCACATAACCCACGTCACCATCGAGTTCCATCGCATTCATTAAAACACAATTTCAGAGCCCATGGTACGTCTAGCACAAATCATGCACCGATCTTGCACCGACACTAACACTGTCTCCCAACAGACCAAAATGAGCTTCCACATGACCCATGTCACCTAGGACTTCCATCGGGTGTCTACAAAATGATTTCAGAGCCTGTGGTATGTTTGGCACAAACTGTGCACCTATCTCGCGTCAAGATTAACACTGTCTCCAAATGTACTGAATCGCGCTTCCACTTGAGCCTCATTACCTTGGAGTACCATTGGGTGCGTCCAAAACAATCCATAAGCCTATGGTACATTCATGTGCAAATCATGCACCAATCTTGCATAGACACTAACACTGTCTCCAAACGGATTGAAATGAGATTCCACATAACCCACGTCACCTAGGAGTTCCATCGGGTGTGACCAAAATGATTTCTGGGCCTGTGATATGTTCGGTGCAAACCGGGCACCTATCTTGCGTCAAGACTAGCACTATCTCTAAATGAACTGAATCAAGATTCCACTAGAGCCTTGTCACCTAAGAGTACCACCGGGTGCGTCCAAAACGATTTCTGAGCCTACGGTATGTTTGGTGCAAACCGTGCACCTATTTTGCACCGACACTGACATTATCTCCAAACAGACCAAAACAAGATTCCACATGACCCACATCACCATAGAGTTACATCGGGTGCATCCAAAATGATTTCTGAGCCTATGGTACGTCTAGCGCAAATTGTGCACCTATATTTGCACCGATACTAACACTATCTCCAAACCGATCGAAACGAGATTCCACATAACCCACACCACTTAGGAGTTCCACCGGGTGTGTCCAAAATGATTTCTGAGCATATGTTATGTTCGGCACCAACCGTGCACATATCTTGCGTCAAGATTAGCACTATCTCCAAATGAATTGAATCGAGCTTCCACTCGAGCCTCGTCACCTAAGAGTACCACCGGGTGTGTCCAAAATGATTTATGTGCCTACGGTATGTTTGGCGCAAACCGTGCACCTACCTTGCACTGACACGAACATTATCTCTAAATCGACCAAAATGAGATTCCACATGACCCACGTCACCATAGAGTTCAATTGAATCTGTCCAAAACGATTTATGAGCATGTGGTACGTCTAGCGCAAATCGTGCACCTATCTTGCACCGGCACCAACACTGTCTCCAAATGGACCAAAGTAAGATTCCATATGACCCACATCACCATCGAGTTCCATCAAGTGTGTGCAAAATGATTTCTGAGCCTGTGGTCTGTTCGGCACAACCCGTGCACCTATCTTGCATCAAGACTAGCACTGTAACATAACCGTCCAAATTATAAGAGCACAAGTACAAAAACAATCACCGAAATGATCAAATTCTCGCACTTGAGCCCATATAACTCCGGTAGTCCAATGAAATCACGAGGGATTTCAAACCAACCAACATACAAGCCAAGATCGTAGTGATTCAACATAACAAGTCACATGTTACAACCATTTCACAAGTAGATCAATTTACATTGGAGTTCAACATAGTTATTAATTTACATTGAAAAGTAGCGGAAGCAAAGTAATTTGAAACTAACATTATTCTTATTTCAAATACATGCCAGTACCACGGTCGACTTCCAACAAAAGCATTAGAGATAAGGTAAATAAGAAGGATCATGCCCGTGATCACACTCTGCCACTACGGCAGGAGTCAACCAACTCTTGCAGTCGCCATGATACATCATAACCTGCAACAAATGGGGATAAAACCCTAAGTACAAGAAGATACTCAGCTAGACTTACCCGTCAGAAACCAGAAATAAGGTGACACCAAGAATCATGCAAGGCTGATATAAGGTGGGGCTAGCTTGACAACATTTTGCATAAAAGCTTAATATAGATGATCAATCATTAATGCTTAAGCATCAAGTTAATTATCATTAACCTATCATCTATATTAGAACCTGTACTAGAGCACTCACTTTATTAGGAGCAAACAATATTAACCATAGTAGGTATAAATTTAGGTAACCTTTCCATCGTGATCCAATTAACCATCCGTTCAATTTAATGGAATCTACGTTGCCGCTGCTCAAGTCAAGTGCTCACTAACCAGGAGCCGCGGGTCTGACTGATGCCGCATCCCCAAGGGCGACACTCTGCTAGGTGCTAGGGACTCTAACCCCCCCTTGGACTCACGCCAATGTCCCCAAGCACAATGTTTCTCTCCTCCAAGATGCGACCTACCAGTCGATTCCCAGCCTGAACTGTATTACTCGGATTCGCGGTCGGAATGACTTATCCGGCCAACTAAGTGTTAGACTGCGTTCAACATGACTCAAGGACGTACGGCGAATCGGTCCTTAAACGACTCAGACGGGGATAGATCCACACCCAAGACCTCCATGCCTTGTCGCTTCACTATCATCATCCCGCCCGGTCTTATTTCATTTTATTAACACATGGTTCCATTCCACGATAGCAAATATAGCCAACCGTGCCATATATGAATATCCCTATATCTCACAGGTGACAGGAAATCACCTGACTTCTACCGCTTAAAGCAGGGCTAAGCATCTACTCGATCCTAGTCTATGTAGGATTCAAGGATTCATATATCTGGACAAGGAATGATATAATGTAGCAAGGGTTTCCAACCAACTCCTACCACTTAATGCAACAATACTTATAACATATATAGAATTAATTGCTTTGAAGATAGGAGGCTTATAATGCTTCGGGGCTTGCCTGGGGTCTGACTCAAGTTAGAGTATGTCAGATGAAGTCACTTGGCGAGCAACCTCCAATCTACCACTTGTCCGATCCTTCTATCTTCGGAATGGATCCACCAACTCCATCTTCGGGCTGGATCCACATCATGTCCTTCACGTTTTTCAGCTAGCGTACCTAAATGAGGTGCAACAATGAAAGAACACAACATTCATACCAGCACACCAAGTTCACATGGGCACTAGAGTTAATCAACTTAACTATCATTTAAGCATATCCTTAGAAGATGATCAGCATATCGATCATGACACAAGTCACACAAGATCTCAAGCACACTTAATACTAACATGGTGTATATCACTCTTAGAAATCAACATAGCAAAGCAAGGTGAAGCAGCAACTCAATTTAGAATCTGCCATTTTCGAAGATCAGAACAGCAGCTGGTTAAATCAAACATAACTGGAGTTCTGTAACTCCAATTGACTTGTAACAAGACATTCTGGAAAGCTTATGAAATTATCTACATTTCATATAATATCATCACAGCATGATTTATAAGTTAAACAACTCAAAAATACAAAGTTCTAGAATCTATTCCTGACAAACAGAGAGCAAGCAATTATGTACCCCAACTTTAAACAGCTATAACTCCTAAACCACATGGCCAAATGCCACCAAATGTTAACAGCAGATAGATACATAAATTATCTACAACTTTTATATAAATAAGTTTCACAACAAAGCACATTATCATGAAGAACTTTGCTAAGTTCCCAGATCTGTCCAGAAACCTTATTTGCAAGAAATAATTATTAACTTATGTTGCAAACATATAATTAGACAAAACCAACTTTACCAACATGTCACACATGACTAATTAACACCAGAAAACATAGTGTCTATTCCTAAATAAATTATTTTAATGCATTTTCTTAATTTCTTTAGATAATTAGGTTGAATCATGAACACCTATCAAAATTGCACAATAAATTCTACCAAAATTACAGTGTCCTAAAAATTCTCCCAAAAGTCTACTGTCCAAATTTCAAGCCATTTGGACATATATATCAACCTCTATGAAAAAGACAAATAGCTATTGCAAGAATTCATGTGAGAGCAAGATACACTAATAACTCACTCATACAACGCCTAAAATTCATGAATGTTTTACCACAAATCAAACATCACATGAGTAGCATGCCACAAAAATTTCACTTCATCTGGAGCTCTACATTTGCAGTTATGAAAATGACAAATACAACTAGCATTGAAAACCTAATCTGAAACATCTATTTTTACAGCAAAAACATTAAACTAAAACATGTCATATTATAGATCTACTGCATAGAAAATTTCACAATGATTCCAAAAAGTCTACATTTGCTATTTTACGAATTTCCTATGAATTACTATGAATTTCCAAAGTTCAGCAAATTTCCTGCAACAAGGTCCTTAACGGCACTATTCATATGAGTCAATGACATTGCAGTTAGGCCCCTGACTTTCGTCGAATTCATGTAGGAGGTCCCTGACGGGATTTTGGAGGAGAGGCCATCGGGGCTCGCCGTTTCCGGCGGAGGGAGGCCATGCCGACGGCAGCCGACGGGCGGGGGAGCACCAGGGGGCCCTTACGCACCCGCCAGTGGCCTCGGCTCGGCCCGAGGTGGCCCACGGTGGCTTGGCCACACGTGGGCGGCGGCTGCGGCGGCGGCGGCCGGAGTTTCCATGGCCACGGTGGCGGTTTGCGACAGCGAGCACGAGCACGACGTGAAGGAGATGGCGGCGAAGCTGAGGGTGGTGCTCGTGGGGAGTGAGGAGGCTGGGAGCGGCGAGAACGGAAGCGGCGGCCGGAGCTCGGCCTGGCCATGGCCGTGCGCGCTCGGCAGTGGCAAGGGAGGACGAGCGAGAGCGGGGTGGAGGGAGTGAGAGAGGGGACCGAGGGAGAGGACTCGGTGTCCTTTTTGCCGAGCATGGACGTGAGGTGGCGTGCATGCGAGCGAGCTGGAGCTCCACGCGGCGTGAAGGCTCTGTCCCGGTCGGCCACTGTAGCAGCAAATTCAAAAATCCAATTCTACCTCAAAAGTTCGACTGAATCCACCATCTTTCCCCCTCCGTATCTCTTAGACCGATTAGTTATTTGAGCAACTAAATACATGATGTGTTAGAGCTATATGAGTAAAACAACTTTGATTAAGGGAGTTTGGTCCAATTCAAAACGATTTAAGAGATATTAATTCCCAAAGAGAGCTACAATGAATCTGAAACTGACGGACTCCAGTTCTCAGACTTAGCCAAAATTCGGGATCCTGAAAACAGCACCAAGTTCCAACTTAGGGGCTTTGTTATATTAGATTAGAGACTAAACCAGATCTTAACCTTTGAACAAAGTTTGTTCTATGCAAACTAAACTACTACTTTTATTAAAGAACCTTCGTCTAGATCAGCTTGTGTTGCAAGATATAAAGCTCCAAAGTGGGGTACCCGAAATTGAAAACTGAATTCAGTTTCAAGCCGACTAAAATTGCAATCTTCTTCCATCTCCTTCTCCCAAACCGAGCAAGCAAAGGCTAAACCAATTCCACAGCGTTGTAGAGCTATATGAGGACTACAACTTTGCTTAAATGATCTAGGTTTGGTTCGACTTGGTTTGAGATAGATACTATCCTAAATGAGGGTACATCAAAACTGAAATCAGCTCCAACACTTGGCCAAATTTGCAAAGTCCAAAAACAGCAGCTGAATCAATATTGTGAGCTCTATTTGACTAGGTTAGAGGCCAAACTAGCTCTTGACCATTAAACAAAGTTTGTTCTACACAAGATGAACTACAACTTTTGTTTAAGGTCAAACCTCATAACTAGTACAAAAGTCAAACTTTCACTTTGGTCAAAGTATCAACTCGATAAAGTCGAAACTAGGGTTTTAGGCCAATCGGGGCAATTTCTTGACATTTGCTCAACATGATCCCTTCATGACTTTTGTTCTAGAGTTCATCTTAGAGTCATTTGGGCAAGTTTGCATGGTTTGGCTGATGATCTACAATTCCATTCACTTAATGATGCAAGTTCCAATAGGAATGAAACTTATCATTTCATGTGACTTTTTGATTCCAAACTCCATAAAACTTTTCCAAGGCTTAATATAGATAGTTATTGAGGTGAGACATGTGAAGATACTTTGATAGCAACACCCAAGCATATATCTTTTAATTGAGCCTATATGTAAGCAAGGGTGCAATATCCAAGTTTAGGTTAGGGCTTATCCCCATAGGTTTGACTTTGACATCGTCATCTCCCCTAATCTATCTTGTTTGATCTTAAACCCACCACTTAATTGGTGATAAACACCTAGGGTGTTACAAGCTCCATCTCCAAATGAATTGAATCGAGCTTCTACTTTAGCCTCATTACCTTGGAGTACCATTGGGTGCGTCCAAAACGATTTCTGAGCCTATGGTACGTTTGGTGCAAATCGTGCCCCTATCTTGCACAGACACTAACACTGTCTCCAAACAGACTGAAACGAGATTCCACATGAACCACGTCACCTAGGAGTTTGATCGGGTGTGACCAAAATGATTTTCGAGCCTCTAGTACATTTGGCACAAACCATGCACCTATCTTGCGTCAGCATTAGCATTGTCTCCAAATGAATCGAGCTACTACTTGAGCCTCGCCACATAGGTGTCCCATCGGGTGTGTCCAAAACAATTTCGGTGCCGATGGTTTATCTGGCGCAAACCATGCACCGATCTTGCACCGACACTAGCACCATCTCCAAATGAACCAAAACGAGATTCCACATAACCCAAAATGATTTCCGAGCATGTGGTATGTTCGGCGCAAATCATGCACCTATCTTGCACCGAGACTAACACTATCTCCAAATGGACCGAAACAAGTTTTCCACATGACCCACGTCACTTAAGAGTTCCACCGAGTGCATCCAAAATAATTTCTGAGCTTGTGGTATGTTCGGCGCAAACAGTGCACCTATCTTGCGTCAAGATTAGCACTATCTCCAAACAAACTAAATCGAGCTTCCACTTGAGCCTTGTCACCTAAGAGTAACACCTGGTGCCTCCAAAACGATTTCTATGCCTACAGCATATTTGGCACAAACCGTGTACCTATCTTGCAACGATACCAACACTATCTCAAAACAGACAGTAACATGATTCCACATGACCCACGTCACCATGGAGTTCCATTGGGTGCGTCCAAAATGATTTCTGAGCCTATGGTACTTATGGTGCAAATAGTGCACCTATCTTGCACCGACACTAACACTGTCTCCAAACGGACCTAAACAAGATTCCACATGACCCACGTCATCTATGAGTTCCATCGGGTGTGTCCAAAATGATTTCTGAGCCTATGGTATATTCGGCACAAACCATGCACCTATCTTGCGTCAAAATTAGCACTGTCTCCAAACATACCTAAACAAGATTCCCCATGACCCACGTCACCTAGGAGTTCCATCTAGTGCGTCCAAAATGATTTCTGAGCCTGTGGTACGTTCGGAGGCAAACCGTGCACCTATCTTGCATCAAGACTAGCACTATCTCTGAATGAACTGAATCAAGCTTCCACTAGAGCCTTGTCATATAAGAGTGCCACCAGGTGCGTCCAAAATGATTTCTGAGCCTATGGTATGTTTGGTGCAAACCGTGCACCTATCATGCACCGACATTGACACTATCTCCAAACGGACCAAAACGAGATTCCACATGACCCACGTCACCATGGAGTTATATCGGGTGCGTCTAGAACGATTTCTAATCCTATGATACGTCTTGTGCAAATCATCCACCTATCTTGCACTGACACTAACACTATCTCCAAATGGACCGAAACGAGATTCCACATGACCCACGTCACATAGGAGTTCCACCGGGTGTGTCCAAAATGATTTCTGAGCATGTGGTATGTTTGGCCCCAACCATGCACCAATCTTGCGTTAAGGTTAGCACTATCTCCAAACGAATTGAATCGAGCTTCCACTTGAGCCTCATCACCTAAGAGTACCAACGGGTGCGTCCAAAATTATTTATGAGCCTGTGGTATGTTTGGTACAAACTGTCCTCCTATCTTGCATTAAGACTAGCCTTTGTCTCCAAACGAACTGAATCTAGCATCCACTTGAGCCTCATCACCTAAGAGTACCATCGGGTGCGTCTAAAATGATTTCTGAGCCTATGGTATGTTTGGCGCAAATTGCACACCTATCTTGCACCGACACTAACACTGTCTCCAAACGGAGTGAAACTTGATTCCATATGACCCACATCACCTAGGAGTTTCATCGGGTGTGTCCAAAATGATTTCTGAGCCTGTGGTATGTTCAGCGCAAATTGTGCACCTATCTTGCGTTAAGACTAGCACTATCTCCAAATGAATTGAATCGAGCTTCCACTAGAGCCACGTCACTAAGAGTGCCACCGGGTACGTCCAAAATGATTTTTGAGCCTATGGCTTGTTTGGCGCAAACTGTGCACCTATCTTGCACTAGCACTAATACTATCTCCAAACAGACTGAAACAAGATTCCACAAGACCCACGTCACATAGTAGTACCATCGGGTGCATCCAAAATGATTTCTGAGCCTACGGTATGTTTGGCGCAAGCCATGCACCTAACTTGCTATGACACCAACTCTATCTCCAAACGGACAAAAACAAGATTCCACATGACCCAAGTCACCATGGAGTTCCATCAGATGCATCCAAAATGATTTAAGAGGTTGTGGTACATTCGGCACAAACTGTGCACCTATCTTGCATCAAGATTAGCACTATCTCCGAACGGACTAAATCGAGCTTTCACTTGAGGTTCGTCACCTACGAGTACCATCGGTGCGTTCAAAATGATTTCCTAGCCTAATGTACGTTTGGCGCTAACCGTGCACCTATCTAGCACCGACACTAACACTGTCTCCGAATGTACTGAAACGAGATTCCGCATGCCACATCACCTAGTAGTTCCGTCTAGTGCGTACAAAATGATTTCCGAGCCTCAAGTACGTTTGGCACAAACCATGCACCTATCTTGCGTCAAGATTAGCACTATCTCTAAATGAACCAAAATGAGATTCCATAGGACCTACCCCTCCTAAGAGTACCATCGGGTGTGTACAAAATGATTTCAGAGCCTATGGTACGTTTTGCGCAAACTGTGCACCTATCTTGCACCAACACTAGCACTCTCTCCAAACAGATAAAAACGAGATTCCACATGACTAATGTCTCCTAAGAGTTCTATTGGGTGCGTCCAAAATGATTTCTGAGCCTATGGTATGTTTGGCGCAAACCCTGCACCTATCTTGGCCCAAAACTAACACTGTCTCCAAATGGACCAAAATGAGATTCCACAAGACCCACGCCACCTTGGAGTTCCATCGGTGTGTCCCAAACGATTTCTGAGCCCATGGTACGTTCGGCACAAATCATGCACCTATCTTGCGTCAAGATTAGCACTATCTCCAAATGAACTCAATCAAGCTTCCACTTGAGCCTTGTCACCTAGTAGTACCACTGGGTGCGTCCGAAACGATTTCTGAGGCTATGGTACATTTGGCGCAATTCGTGCAGCTATCTTGCACCGACACTAATACTGCTCCAAACGAACCGAAACAAGATTCCACATGACCCACATCATCTAGGAGTTCCATCATGCGTGTCCAAAATGATTTCTGAGCCTATGGTACGTTCGGCCGAAATAGTGCACCTATCTTGCACCAAGATTAGCACTATCTCCAAACGAACTGAATCAAGCTTCCACTTGAGCCTTGTCACCTAGGACTAGGAGTGACATCGGGTGTGTCCAAAATGATTTCTGAGCCTATGGTATGTTTGGCACAAACAGTGCACCTATCTTGCACCAACACTAACACTGTCTTTGAATGGAGCAAAACGAGATTCTACAAGACCCACTCACCCAATAGTTCCATTCAGTGCGTCCAAAATGATTTCTGAGACAGTGGTCTGTTTATCGCAAACTGTGCACCTATCTTGCATCCAGATTAGCACTATCTCCAAACAGACTTAATCCAGCTTTCACTTGAGCCTTGTCAACTAGGAGTACTATTGGGTGTGTCCAAAATAATTTCTAAGCCTATGGTTCGTTCGGCGCATACGGTGCACTTATCTTGTTTCAAGATTGGCACTTCTCCAAATGAATTGGATCGAGCTTCCACTAGAGCCTCATCATCCTAGAGTGCTATCGGGTGCGTCCAAAATGATTTCTGAGCCTGTGGTACATTTGGCGCAAATCGTGCACCTATCTTGCACCGATACTAACACTATCTTCAAACAGACCAAAATGAGATTCCACATGACCCTCGTCACCTAGGAATTCCATCGGGTGCATCCAAAATAATTTCCGAGCCTGTGATATGTTCAATGCAAACTATGCACCTATCTTGCGTCAAGATTAGCACTCTCTCCAAATGGACTAAATCAAGCATCTAGTTGAGCCTCATTATCTTGGAGTACCATCAGGGGTGTCCAAGATGATTTCTAGGCCCATGGTATGTTTGGCGGAAACTATGCACCTATCTTGCACCGACACTAACACTGTCCCCAAATGGATAGAAACGAGATTCCACAAGACCTACGTCACCTAGTAGTTTCATCTGGTGCGTCCAAAATGATTTATGAGGCTATGGTACATTCAGTGCAAACCGAGCATCTATCTTGCGTCAAGATTGGGACTATCTCCGAACGAACTAAGCCAAGCTTCCACTTGAGTCTCATCACCTAGAAGTACCATCGGGTGCCCCCAAAATGATTTCTCAGACTACGGTATGTTTGGCGCAAACCGTGCACCAAACTTTCACCAACACCAACACTATCTTCAAATGGACCACAACATTCCACATGACCCATGTCATCATGGAGTTCCATCGGGTGCGTCTAGAACAATTTCTAAGGCAGTGGTACGTTCGGCGCAAACAGTGCACCTATCTTGCATCACGATTAACACTATCTCCACACAAACTGAATCAAGCTTCCACTTGTGCCTTGTCACCTGGAGTACCATCGAATGCGTCCAAAATGATTTCTAAGCCTACAGTATGTTCGGCACAAACCGTGCACCTATCTTGCACCGACACCAACAATATCTCCAAACGGACCAAACCGAGATTCCATATGACCCACGTCACCTTACAGTTCCATCAAGTGCATCCAAATGATTTCTGAGGCTGCGGTACGTTCGCCACAAACTGGGCACCTATCTTGCATCAAGATTAGCACTATCTCCGAACGGGCTAAATCAAGCTTCCACTTGAGCCTCATCACTTAGGAGTACCATCAGATGCGTCCAAAATTATTTCTAAGACTGTGGTATGTTCGGCGCACACCGGGCACCTATCTTGCGTCAAGATTAACACTATCTCCGAACGGACTGAATCAAGCTTCCACTTGAGCCTCATCACCTAGGAGTACCATTGGGTGTGTCCAAAATGATTTCTCAGCCTATGGTATGTTAGGGGTAAACCCAGCACCTATCGTGCACCAACACTAACACTGTCTCCAAACGGACCGAAACAAGATTCCATAAGACCCATGTCACCTAGCAGTTCCATCGGCTGTGTCCAAGACAATTTTTAAGCATGTTGTATGTTTGGTGCAAACCCTACACCTATCTCACACCGACACTAACACTGTCTCCAAACAGACTGAAAAAAGAGATTCCACAAGACCCACATCATCTAGGGGTTCTATCGGATGCGTCTAAAATGATTTATGAGCCTATGGTACATTCGAGGCAAACTGTGCACCTATCTTGCACTGATACTAACACTGCCTCCAAACGGACCGAAACAAGATTCCACATGACCCACGTCACCTAGGAGTTCTATCGGGTCTGTCCAAACCGATTTTCTAGCCTGTGCTAGTTTAGTGCAAACTGAGCCCCTATCTTGCATCAGGATTAGTACTATCTCCAAAAGAACTGAATCAAGCTTCCACTTGAGCCTAGTCACCTGGGAGTACCACCGGGGATATCCACAATGATTTCTGAGCCTATGGTATGTTTGCCGCATATTGTGCACCAATCCTGCACTGACACTAACACTAACACTATCTCTAAATGGACCAAAATGAGATACCACAAGATGATTTTTTGAGCCTATAGTACCATCGGGTGCCCCCAAAATGATTTTTGAGCCTATAGTATGTTTGGCGCAAATCGTGCAACTAACTTGCACCAACACCAAAACTATCTTCAAATAGACATTCCACATGACCCACATCACCATGGAGTCCCATCACGTGCATCCAAAACGATTTCCAGTGCTGTGGTACATTCGGCGCAAAAAGTGCACCTGTCTTGTGTCAAGATTAGCACTATCTCCACATGAACTAAATCAAGCTTCCACTTGAGCCATGTCACCTACTAGTACCATCAAATGCATCCAAAAAAATTTCTGAGCCTAATATATGTTTGGCACAAACCGTGCACCTATCTTGCACCGACACCAACAATATCTCCAAATGGACCAAAATGATATTCCACATGACCCACGTCACGTTTTAGTTCTATCAGGTGCGTCAAAAATGATTTCTGAGGCTGTGTTACGTTCAGCGAAAACTGTGCACCTATCTTGCGTCAAGATTAGCACTATCTCCGAACGGACTGAATCGAGCTTCCACTTGAGCTTCATCATTTAGGAGTTCCATCAGGTGCGTCAAAAATAATTTCTAAGCCTTTGGTATGTTTGGCGCAAACCCTACACCTATCTTGCACCGACACAACACACTGTCTCCAAATAGACCAAAACGAGATTCCACAAGACCCACATCACCTAGGAGTTCCATCGGGTATGTCCAAGATGATTTTTGAGCCTGTGGTATGTTTGGCGCAGACCCTGCACCTATCTTGCACCGACACTAACACTGTCTCCAAAGGGATTAAAACGAGATTCCACAAGACCCACGTCACCTAGGAGTTCCATTGGGTGCGTACAAAATGATTTTCTGAGCCCATGGTACGTTTGGTGCAAACCATGCACCTATCTTGTGTTAAGATTACCACTATCTCCAAACAGACTAAATTGAGCTTCTACTTGAGCGTCATTACCTTGGAGTGACATTAGGTGCATCCAAAATTATTTCTGACCCTTTGGTATGTTTGGCACAAACCGTGCACCAATCTTGTGTCAAGATTAGCACTATCTCCAAACGAACTGAATCGAGCTTCCACTTGAGCCTCGTCACCTAGGAGTACCACCGGGTGCGTCAAAAAGAATTTCTGAGCCTGTGGTACGTTTGATGCAAACAGTGCACCTATCTTGCACTAATACCAGCACTATCTCCAAACAGACCAAAACAAGATTCCCCATGACCCAATCACCTTAGAGTTCCATCGGGTGTGTCCAAAATGATTTCTAAGGCTATGGCACGTTCGACGCAAACCGTGCACCTATCTTGCGTCAAGTTTTGCACTATCCCTAAACGGACTAAATCGAGCTTCCACTTTAGCCTGATTACATTGGAGCACCATCGGGTGCTTCCAAAATGATTTTCTGAGCCTATGGTTCATTTGGTGCAAACCGTGCACCTATCTTCCACTACACTTGCACTGTCTCCAAACGAACCAAAACGAGATTCTACAAGAACCACGTCTCCTAGGAGTTTCATCGAGTGCGTCCAAAATGATTTCTGAGCCTATGGTCTGTTTGGCGCAAACCCTGCACCTATCTTGCATCGACACTGACACTATCTCCAAACGGACCGAAACAATATTCCACAAGACCCACGTTACCTAGGAGTTCCATCGGGTGCGTCCAAAACAATTTCTGAGCTTGTGATACGTTCGGTGCAAACTATGCACCTATCTTGCTTCAAGATTAGCACTATCTCCAAACATACTAAATCAAGCTTCCACTTAAGCCTCGTTACCTTGGAGTACCATCGGGTGCGTCCAAAACGATTTCTGAGCCTATGGTACGTTTGGTGCAAATAGTGCACCTATGTTGCACCGACACTAACACTGCCTCCAAACGGACGGAAACGAGATTCCACATGACTCACGTCACCTAGGAGTTCCATCAGGTGCGTCCAAAATGACTTCTGAGCCTATGGTATGTTTGGCGCAACCCTACACCTATCTTGCATCGACACTGACACTATCTCCAAACGGACCAAAACGAGATTCCACAAGACCAACGTCACCCACGAGTTCCATCAGGTGCGTCCAAAAGAATATCTGAGCCTGTGATGCACTCTTTGCAAATCGTGGACCTATCTTGCATCAAGATTAGCACAATATCCAAACGGACTAAATTGAGCTTCCACTTTAGCCTTATTATCTTGGAGTACCATCGGGTGCGTCCAAAATGAATTTTGAGCCTATGGTACATTTGGTACAAATAGTGCATCAATCTTGCACCGACACTGACACTACCTCCAAACGGACTGAAACAAGATTCTATATGGCCCACGTCACCTAGGAGTCCCATTGAGTGTGTCCAAAATGATTTCTGAGCCTGTGGTACATTCGGCGCAAATCGTGCCCCTATCTTGCGCCAAGATTAGCACTATCTTCAAACGAACTGATTCGAGCTTCCACTTGAGCCTCGTCACCTAGGAGTACCACCGAGGGTATCCAAAATGATTTCTGAGCCTATGGTATGTTTGGTACAAACTATGCACCTATCTTGCACTGACCCTAACACTATCTCCAAATGGACCAAAACAAGATTCCACAAGACCCATGCCACCTAGTTGTTTCATCCAGTGCCTCCAAAACTTTATGAGGCTGTGGTATGTTTGGTGCAATCCGTGCACCTATCTTGCGTCAAGATTACCACTATCTCTAAACGGACTGAATTGAGCGTCTACTTGAGCCTCATTACCTTGGAGTGCGATCGGGTGCATCCAAAACAATTTCTGACCCTATGTTATGTTTGACACAGACCGTGCACCTACCTTGCACCAACACTAGCACTGTCTCTAAACAGACCAAAATGAGTTCCACAAGACCCACGTCACCAAGGAGTTCTATCAGGTGCCTCCAAAACAATTTCTGAACCTATGGTACGTTTGGCGCAAACCGGACACCTATATTGCATCAGGATGAGCACTATATCAAAGCGAAATAAATCAAGCTTCCACTTGAGCCTCATCAATTAGGAGTACCATCGGGTGCACCCAAAATGATTTCTAAGCAAATGGTATGTTTGGCGCAAACCCTGCAACTATCTTGCACCAACACTAACATTATCTCCAAATAGACCAAAACGAGATTCCACAGGACCCACGTCACCTAGGAGTTCCATCGGGTGCATCCAAAACAATTTCTGAGCCTGTGATACATTCGGTGCAAACCGTGCACCTATTTTGCGTCAAGATTAGCACTATCTCCAAATGGACTAAATTGAGCTTCCACTTAAGCCGCATTACCTCGGAGTGCCATCGGGTGCATCCAAAACGATTTCTAAGCCTATAGTACGTTTGGCGCAAACGGTGCACCTATCTTGCACCGACACTAACACTGCCTCCAAACGGACTGAAATGAGATTCCACAAGACCCACCTCACCTAGGAGTTCGATCAAGTGCGTCCAAAACGATTTCTAAGCCTATGGTATGTTTGGCGCAACCCTGCACCTAACTTATACTGACACTGACACTGTCTCCAAACGAACCGAAACAACATTCCATAAGACCCACGTCACCTAGGAGTTCAATCGGGTGCGTCCAAAAGAATTTCTGAGCCTAAGTTCATTGCATACCGTGCACCTATCTTGTTTCAGGAATAGCACTATTTCTAAACGGACTAAATTGAGCTTCCACTTGAGCCTTATTATCTTTGAGTACCATCAGGTGCATCCAAAATCATTTATGAGCCTATGGTACATTTGGTGCAAATAGTGCACCAATCATGCAATGACACTAACACTACCTCCAAACGAACCGAAACGAGATTCCACATGTCCCACGTCACCTACAAATTCCATTGAGTGTGTCCAAAATGATTTCTAAGCCTATGGTACGCTCGGCACCAACCGTGCCCCTATCTTGCGTCAAGATTAACACTATCTTCAAATGAACTAAATCGAGCTTTCACTTGAGCCTCGTCACCTAGGAGTACCACCGGGGGTATCCAAAATGATTTCTGAGCCTATTGTACGTTTAGCAAAAAATTGTGCACCTATCTTGCACTGACCCTAACACTATCTCCAAATGGACCGAAACAAGATTCCTCAAGACCCACGTCACCTAGTTGTTCAATCCACTTCCTCCAAAACTTTATGAGGCTGTGGTATGTTCGGTGCAAACCGTGCGCCTATCTTGCATCAAGATTAGGACTATCTCCAAGCGAACTAAGTCAAGCTTCCACTTGAGCCTCATCACCTAGGAGTATGATTGAGTGCCCATAAAATGATTTTCAAGCCTACGTTATCTTTGGCGCAAACCGTGCACCTAGCTTGCACCAACACCGACCCACGTCACCATGGACCAACACAATGGACCGACACAACATTACATATGACCCACCTCACCATGGATTTCCACCAAGTGCGTCCAAAATGATTTCTGACGCTGTGGTATGTTTGGCGCAAACAGTGCACCTATCTTGCGTCAAGATTAGCATTATCTCCAAACGAACTGAATGAAGCTTCCACTTAAGCCCCGTGCCCTAGGAGTTCCATTGGGTATGTCCAAAATGATTTCTAAGCCTACGGTATGTTGGCACAAACCGTGCACTTATCTTGCACCGACACCAACAATATCTCCAAATGGTCCAAAACAAGATTCCACATGACCCATGTCACCTTGGAGTTCCATCGAGCGCATCCAAAATAAATTTTGAGCCTATGGTACGTTTGTCCCAAACAGTGCTCTGAACTTGTCTCAAGGTTAGCACTACCTCTAAACGGACTGAATCACGCTTCCACTTGAGCCTCATCACTTAGGAGTACCATCAGATGCGTCCAAAATGACCTATGAGCCTCTAGTATGTTTGGTGCAAACAATGCACCTATCTCGCTTCAAGATTAGCACTATCTCCTAACAGACTAAATCAAGCTTCCACTTAAGCCTCGTTACCTTGGAGTACCATCGGGTGCGTCCAAAACGATTTCTAAGCCTATGGTACGTTTGATGCAAATAGTGCACCTATGTTGCACTGACACTAACACTGCCTCCAAACGGACTGAAACGAGATTCCACATGACTCACGTCACCTAGGAGTTCCATTGTGTGCATCCAAAATGATTTCTGAGCCTATGGTATGTTCGGCGCAACCCTGCACCTATTTTGCATCGACAATGACATTATCTCCAAACAGACCAAAACGAGATTCCACAAGACCCACGTCACCCACGAGTTCCATCAGGTGCATCCAAAAGAACATCTGAGCCTGTGATACACTCTTTGCAAATCGTGGACCTATCTTGCGTCATGATTAGCACTATCTCCAAACGGACTAAATCAAGCTTCCACTTGAGCCTCATCACCTAGGAGAACCATCGAGTGCCCCCAAAATGATTTTTGAGCCTACGTTATGTTTGGTGCAAACCGTGCACCTAACTGGCACCAACACCGACACTATCCTCAAACGGACTGAAACAACATTCCACATGACCCACGTCACCATGGAGTTCCATCAGGTGCATCCAAAATAATTTCTGAGGCTATGGTACGTTTGGCGCAAATAGTGCACCTATCTTGCGTCAAGATTAGCACTATCTCCAAACGAACTGAATGAAGCTTCCACTTGAGCCTCGTCACCTAGGAGTACCATTGGGTGTGTCCAAAACGATTTCTAAGCCTACGGTATGTTGGCACAAACCATGCACCTATCTTGCACCGACACCAACAATATCTCCAAATGGACCAAAACAAGATTCCACATGACCCATGTCACCTTGGAGTTCCATTGGGTGTATCCAAAATGATTTTTAAGCATGTGGTACGTTCATCGCAAACAGTACTCCTAACTTTCCTCAAGGTTAGCACTACCTCCAAATGGACTGAATCGAGCTTCCACTTGAGGCTCATCACTTAGGAGTACCATCGGATGCGTCCAAAATGACTTCTGAGCCTCTAGTTTGTTTGGTGCAAGCCCCGCACCTATATTGCACTGACACTAACACTATCTCCAAACAGACCGAAACGAGATTCCATAAGACCCACGTCGGGTGCGTCCATGACAATCTTTGAGCCTGTGGTATGTTTGGCGCAAACCCTGCACCTATCTTGCACTAACACTAACATTGTCTCCAAATAGACTGAAATGACATTCCACAAGACCCACGTCACCTAGGAGTTTCGTTGGGTGCGTCCAAAGCGATTTCTGAGCCTATGATACATTCAGTGCAAACCATGCACCGACCTTGCGTCAAGATTACAACTCTTCCTAAATAGACTAAATTGAGCTTCTACTTGAGCTGCATTACCTCAAAGTGCAATCGGGTGCGTCCAAAATGATTTCTGACCCTTTTGTATGTTTGGCACAAACCGTGCACCTATCTTGCACCAACACTAGCACTGTCTCCAAAAAGACAAAAACGAGATTCGACATGACCCACGTCCCCTAGGACTTCCATCGGGTGTGTCCAAAATAATTTTTGAGCCTGTAGTACGTTTGGCACAAACGGGGCACTTATCTTGCATCAGGATTAGCACTATATCAAAACTGAATAAATCAAACTTCCACTTGAGCCTCATCACCTAGAAATACCATCGGGTGTGTCTAAAATGATTTCTGAGCATACGGTATGTTTGGCACAAACTCTGCAACTATCTTGCACCGACACTAACACTGTCTCCAAACAGACCAAAATGAGATTCCACAATACCCACGTCACCTAGGAGTTCCATCGGGTGCGTCCAAAATGATTTATGAGCCTACGATATGTTTGGTGCAAATAGTGCACCTATCTTGCACCGACACTAACACTACCTCTAAATGGACTGAAACGAGATTCCACATGACCCACGTCACCTAGGAGTTCCATCAGGTGCGTCCAAAACGATTTTTGAGCCTATGGTTTGTTTGGCACAAACCCTGCACCTATCATGCATCGACACTAACACTGTCTCCAAACGGAGCAAAACGAGATTCCACAAGACCCACGTCACATAGGAGTTGCATCTGGTGCGTCCAAAAGAATTTCTACGCCTATGACGCATTCGATGCAAACCATGCACCGATCTTGCATCAAGATTAGCACTATCTTTAAACAGACTAAATCGAGCTTCCACTTGAGCCCTATTATCTTGCACTGACACTAACACTGCCTCCAAATGGACCGAAACGAGATTCCACATGACCCATGTCACCTAGGAGTTCCATCGGGTGTGTCCAAAATGATTTCTGAGCTTGTGGTATGTTCAGCGCAAAACGTGCCCCTATCTTGCGTCAAGATTAGCACTATCTCCAAATGAACTGAATCAAGCTTCCACTTAAGCCTCATCACCTAGGAGTACCACCGTGGGTATCCAAAATGATTTCTGAGCCTATGGTATGTTTGGTGCAAACTGTGCACCTATCTTGCAACGACACAAACGCTGTCTCCAAATGGACCGAAACGAGATTCCACATGACTCACATCACATAGTTGTTCCATCTAGTGCCTCCAAAACTTTATGAGGCTATGGTACGTTCAGTGCAAACCGTGCACCTATCTTGCATCAAGATTAGGACTATCTCCAAACGAACTAAGTCAAGCTTCCACTTGAGCCTCATCACCTAGGAGTACCATCGAGTGCCGCCAAAATGATTTTTGAGTCTACGTTATGTTTGGCGCAAACCGTGCACCTAACTTGCACAAACCCCGACACTATCTTCAAACGGACCAAAACAATAATCCACATGACCCACATCACCATGGAGTTCCATTAGGTGCGTCCAAAATGATTTCTGAGGCTATGGTACGTTTGGCGCAAACAGTGCATTTATCTTGCGTCAAGATTAGCACTATCTCCAAACAAACTGAATGAAGGTTCCACTTGAGCCTCGTCACCTAGGAGTTTCATTGGGTTTGTCCAAAACGATTTCTAAGAGTACGGTATGTTGGCACAAACCGTGCACCTATCTTGCACCAACACCAACAATATCTCCAAATGGATCAAAACAAGATTCCACATGACCCATGTCACCATGGAGTTCCATCGGGTGCATCCAAAATGATTTTTGAGCCTATGATACGTTCATCGCAAATAGTACTCCTAACTTGCCTCAAGGCTAGCACTACCTCCAAACGGACCGAATCGAGCTTCCACTTGAGCCTCATCACTAAGGAGCACCATTGGATGTGTCCAAAATGACATCTAAGCCTCTAGTATGCTTGGTGCAAACCCTGCACCAATCTTGCACCAACACTAACATTATCTCCAAACAGATCGAAACGAGATTCCACAAGACCCATGTCGGGTGCGTCCAAGACGATTTTTGAGCCTGTGTTATGTTTGGCACAAACCCTACACCTATCTTGCACTAACACTAACATTGTCTCCAAATAGACCAAAATGACATTCCATAAGACCCACGTCACCTAGGAGTTCGGTCGGGTGCGTCCAAAGCAATTTCTGAGCCTATGGTACGTTCGGTGCAAAACCGTGCACCGATCTTGCGTCCAGATTACCACTCTCCCTAAACAGACTGAATTGAGCTTCTACTTGAGCCGCATTACATCGGAGTGCCATCGGGTGCATGCAAAACGATTTCTGACCCTTTGGTATGTTTGACACAAACCGTGGACCTATCTTGCACCAACACTAGCACTGTTTCCAATCAGACAAAAATGAGATTCCACATGACCCACGTCCCCTAGGACTTGCATCGGGTGTGTCCAAAATAATTTCTAAGCCTGTAGTACGTTTGGCACAAACGGGGCACTAATCTTGCATCAGGGTTAGCACTATATCAAAACTGAATAAATCAAGCTTCCACTTGAGCCTCATCACTTAGGAGTACCATCGGGTGTGTCTAAAATGATTTCTGAGCATATGGTATGTTTGACGCAAACACTAACACTGTCTCCAAACGGACCGAAACGAGATTCCATAATACCCACGTCACCTAGGAGTTCCAACGGGTGCGTCCAAAATGATTTATGAGCCTACGATATGTTTGGTGCAAATACTGCACCTATCTTGCACCGACACTAACACTGCCTCCAAACGAACTGAAACAAGATTCCACATGACCCACATCACCTAGGAGTTCCATGGGGTGCGTCCAAAACAATTTCTAAGCCTATATTTTGTTTGACAAAAACCCTGCACCTATCTTGCACTAACACTAGCACTGTCTCCAAACAAACAAAAACAAGATTCCACAAGACCCACGTCACCTAGGAGTTCCATCAGGTGCGTCCAAAACAATTTCTAAGCCTACGATATGTTTGGTGTAAATTGTGCAACTATCTCGCACAGACACTAAAGGACCAAAATGAGATTCCACATGACCAACATTACCTTGGAGTTCCATCGGGTGTGTCCAAAATGGTTTCTGAGCCTATAGTACATCTAGCACAAATCGTGCACCTATCTTGCGTCCAGATTAGCACTATCTCCAAACGAACTGAATCGAGCTTCCACTTGTGCCACATCACCTAGGAGTACCACCGGGTGCGTCCAACATGATTTTTGGGCCTTTGGTATGTTTGGCACAAACCCTATACCTATCTTGCACCAACACTAACACTGTCTCAAAATAGACCGAAACGAGATTTCACATGACCCACGTCACCTAGGAGTTCCATCATGTGTGTCCAAAATGGTTTCTGAGATTGTGGTACGTTCATCTAGCGCAAATGGTGCGCCTATCTTGCATAGACACTAACACTGTCTCCAAACAGACCAAAAAAGATTCCACATGACCCACGTCACCTAGGAGTACCATCGGGTGTGTCCAAAATTATTTTTGAGCCTATGGTATGTTCGGCGCAAATCGTGCACCTATTCTACATCAAGGCTAGCACTGTCTCCAAACGAATAGAATCAAGCTTCCACTTGAGCCTCATTACCTTGGAGCACCATTGTGTGCGTCCAAAACGATTTCTGAGCCGATGGTACATTTGCGCAAATCATGCACTAACACTAAGACTACTCCAAACAGATCGAAACGAGATTGCACATGACCCCCATCACCAAGGAGTTCCGTTGGTTATGTCCAAAATAATCTATGACCCTGTGGTACGTTCGGAGCAAGGCATGCACCTATCTTGCGTCAAGATTAGCACTATCTACAAACGAACTAAATCGAGCTTCCACTTGAGCCTCATCACCTAGGAGTACCATCAGATACATTCCAAATGATCTCTGAGCCTATGGTAAGTTTGGCACAAACTGTGCACCTATCTTGCACCGACACTAACACGTCACCACAGAGTTCCATCGGGTGCGTCCAAAACAATTTTTAAGGCTATGGGACGTTCAGCGCAAATCGTGCACCTATCTAGCATCAATATTAGCACTATCTCCAAACGGACTAAATTGAGCTTCGACTTGAGACTTATCACCTAGGAGTACCTTCGGGTGCGTTCAATTATTGAGCCTAAAGTACGTTTGGCGCAAACCGTGCACCTATTTTGCACCGACGCTAACACTGTCTACAAACGGACCAAAATGAGAATCTAGATGACCCACGTCACCTAGTAGTTCCATCAGGTGCATAAAAAATGATTTCTAAGCCTCTAGTACGTTTGGCCCAAACCAAGCACCTACCTTGCGTCTAGATTAGCACTATCTACAAACGAACTGAATTGAGCTTCCACTTGAGCCTCGTCACCTAGGAGTAACACCGGGTGCGTCTAAAATGATTTCTAAGCCTATGGTATGTTTGGCGCAAATGGTGCACCTATCTTGCACCGACACCAACACTATCTCCACATGAACCAAAATGATATTCCACATGACCCACAACACCATGGAGTTTCATCGGATGCGTCCAAATCAATTTCTAAGGCTATGGTATGTCTGGCGCAAATTGTGTGCCTATCTTGCACCTACACTAACACTATGTCCAAATAGACGAAAAAAGATTCCACATGACCCACGTCACCTAGGAGTTCCATTGGGTATGTCCAAAATGATTTTCTGAGCCTGTGGTATGTTCAGCGCAAACCGTGCTCCTATCCTACGTCAAGGCTAGAACTATCTCCAACCAAACTGAATCGAGCTTCCACATGAGCCTCATTACCTTGGACCCGCATTGGGTGCATCCAAAATGATTTCTGAGCCTACGGTATGTTTGACGCAAATCATGCACCGATACTAACACAGCTCCAAATGGACTAAAACGAGATTCCACATGATCCACGTCACCAAGGAGTTTTATTGGGTGTGTCCAAAATGATTTCTGAGTCTATGGTACGTTCAGGGCAAGCCATGCACCTATCTTCTGTCTAGAGCCCCATTGCCTTGGAGTACCATCATGTGTGTCCAAAATGATTTCTAAGTCTATGGAACGTTTGGTGCAAAATGTTCACCTATCTTGCACCAACACTAAAACTATCTCCAAACGGACCGAAACGAGATTCCACATGACCCACGACACCTAGGAGTTCCATCGGGTGCGTCCAAAACAATTTCTAAGCCTGTGATACATTCGGTGCAAACCATGCACCTATCTTGCATCAAGATTAGCACGATCTGATACGCTCAAGGGGTCCCGATCTTCATGACGTAGGATGATCACCGATAACTAGCTGAAGAACAGCCGGATAACTTGCTGCAGGCAGCGATAACTAGTGCAACCTGGCAAATAAAACTCGAAGCCAACCATCGTCTTTAACCGGCAACCTGAATCGAGGATTCGCCCAACCACACTCTCAAAGAACCAACCAACACAACCTACAATCAATCGAGGAAACCTCGAAGGGAGTAGGAGCACCAATTGGGAGCGGATGAAGCCGCCGCTTCTGTAAATCCCACAAAGGAAATCACAAGAGCAAAGGGGTAGAGATCTCTCTCAATATTTGTTAGCACACAGCTGAACAAAAGGGGGGTTTTGTATTCCATTATCAAAAGTCTGAAATTGCAATGAGTCTAGGAGGTATTTATACTAGCAACAGCCCTGCTAGATAGGTGGAAACTCAAAAAGAAAAATATAAGACACACTATGTGAACGGGCCTCCTCGAGATGCCTTCCTGGAGAGTTTTCGCGTGGCTGCTGGTCGTCAGTGCAGTCTTCAGTGTTTTGGCAATAACTCCATCTTGGAAACTCCAAATGACATGCGGTTTCTTGGGTTGGAAAGTTAACTTGATAACCTTTCACACCATGTGCAGCATGTACCATGAAATATTGTAGATTGGTATAGTTTTGCATGGGAACTTGGACATCAGGCTGACTGCTGACTAGCTGACTAGACTGTACTAAATCAGTCGAATCTCAACATTGGAGAATCCAAATCAAGTGAGAGAACTTGGGCTTGAAACTAGACTTGATAAGATTTCCAACAAGTCCTCATGGGCCTTCATAGCTTTTTCAAGCAAAAAGTTGTGACTGATTCTTTCTGATGGTTCTGTCACACGAGACTGGCTCGAACATGATCCTCCTCTTTGGTTCACCCTTATTGTCTTCTTGTCATCCTCCGTGGTGCACCTAAGCAATAGCAACGTGCACGACTTAGGCAGTATATAATTCTCATTAACATTAAAATGATTTTCAGAAAGTAGTGTGTGCACCTCTTGTTGTAGCTTCTTGGCTCAACTACATGTAATTGGTCCATCAAAGACTTGGACTGGTGTTGGTGTAACTTGACTTGGAGGTTGTAACAAGTTGTTGGTTGACGTGGTCATATCATCCTCCCCCCTTGAAAAAGAGTTGTCCTCGACTCTAATTCATCGAAGTCCAAAAATTGTGCTAGGCCAACACGGGTAGATGCTATGTTTCTGTTGCAATCTCCTTCTTCCATCACAACAATGTGTTTAAATCTGTAATCATATAAACGAAGTAGTAGTCTTATAGGTGGAAACCAAAATGATTTAGAATCAAGTTTAGCTTTCACCTTGAATGGATCCCTAGAATTAAGAGTGAAGTTGATGTCCTTGGTATGATCCTATCATCCTTTCTCTCTTCAAAAAAACTTGTCCTTTGCTTTTGCTCTCCTGAAAACAGTCTAAAGAAAATAGAGAGTGGATGCATATGCCAATTGCTATGATTACTTGTTGAAGTTTGTTCATTATCTTCTTTATAATTCATATGCACATTATTTCCTTTTCGATGAGATGAATAGTTTCTCAGATTTTGTGAACCTAAAATTAACTTTGAAAATGGAAGCACAAAAATTTCTTTTAAACCACTCATTTGATTCAGGTTATCAAGTTTTATCTTTGCAAAATCTAACATTTCAACAGATGTGAACGAAGCATGTTTGATATTCCAATAATTCTTGATACTCAACTCATGCAAAGGTTTAGTAATGTACCTTTCATACTCAATGGTTCCACATGTATATGGAAAGACTTTGGGTGAATGAACCAAACACATTTGCACAAGATTTCTTTGTTTCAGTGAAGAATATGAACAAGAAAATAACACTGATTGTTCTGAACAGCAAGCTCTAAACAACCTTTTTATCTCAAATAAAGAAAAGTATGGTTCACAAGATGTACAACTCATTTTATTTAACTTCAATTCAGCAATGTTGTGACATGTTATGCAAAGAGCAAAAACATAAAATTTATTTATAATGTAGTGTCCGATGATGTTAAATGTAAACTTGTAGCAGTAGGCACTATTCAAAGATTTCATAGATGATATATCAAGAACGCTTTCAACCATTTTATTAATATCAACAAATTCATCAAGCTTGACATAGAACATACATTCAGCAGGAGATATTCTTCTAAAGAATTCAGCATGACTAATCAATTTCACATGGCCCGCATTATTGACATGTAAATTATCATATATTTCAGTCAAAGTATAGCAATGGTCATGCATGATTGAACAATGTTTGTCAACTTTCAAAATTTCAGCACTTGTATCAACATGTGGATCAATCAAATCAGCACAAAGATTTCGTGTATACTCAATTTCAGTTGAAGCAAATTTGTCATCACAATTACTGGTCAATATATGTTGCAGATTCAGTTCTAAATTGTTTGCATTACCTTTCAGATTTTGTGATGGTGCATGAATGATGCATTGTATCTCTGAACTTTTACCTTTTTCCTTGTCATGGTTCAGGTTTTGCACAACATAGAGTTGGTTCTCAATAATGGCAACCCTCGCATTTCTCTGGCCAAGTTTGGGGGTCTTTTGAGCAGCCATCTCCACTGAATCTTCTTTATAGACCTGCATGTTGGGAGAAACAACACTAAGAGTAGACATTAGTGGGTTAGTGTTAAAATCATCCGTGCATGCCTTGCAATAAAGCTCTCTCTTTTTGTGTGGTGTATCTCTCACACTCATATTATGGATACTCTCAATCTCACATTTGGTGGAATCACACAACTCACTTTTGTTTTCACTCTCACTCAATTTGGCTATGTGGCACTCATTCTCATAAGGGATTTGATGCATAATATCTTCAATGTCTTCTAGAGCAACATATGAATATCTTCCATCATTCATGATGTAATCGATTGCCATGGGGACAGTAATGGTGGCAGCAATACCATCAGGTCTATCCTCTTCAAACAATGATGATATCTCAATTGCTGATGTGGATTCATCCCCACTAATATTGCCTTCAATCTGAACTTTCCGTGGCATTGGAACAGCAATAGATGCAACCAAATAATCATCTTTGACCTCCTCCAAAGATGTTGGACTGGCATTAGTATAAGTGGAATCATGTGTACTAATCTTTCTTTCAATAATCTCAACACTCTGTGACATGGGGGAGCACAAAATTTCAGCACCACTGTCCAATAATTCATCACATAATGCAGTTGATGGTACAACACATCTTGACACCACATTTGTGCTTGGAACCATGTAGGTTCGAAACTTCAGATCCATTAGATCATGATGAACTTCATCTTGGACAAATTTATTACTAGCAATAGACAGCACAATAGCATCATCTTTGTGCTCACATTCAGCTCTCAAACTGAAACAATGATTGGCCTTCAAATTCAGATTAGATTCACCTTCAAAAATCAGAGTGTTGTCAACCTCTTGGTCATAATTGGGTACTGATTTTTCATCAGATGACATAGAAAATTTCTGGATAGATTTGGAGCATATAACTTCTCCACTTTTAGCACTAGAATAAGGCTCAGAACTTCTAAGATCTGCAGCACTTGTGTTCAGACATGGTGGCAGTGCTTCTTGATGAAAATTTTTTAGATTTCCATGGCGTGGGACTGTAGCATGTTCCCTCAACTCAACACATAAAGGATCAGCCTCGGTTAGAGAAGTATCTTCTCTAGTTTCACAACTCAACTGATGATCTTCCACAACTTGCATAGTGGCTTCTGCTACCTCACTTTGTGTGTCATGTGTAGCAGAATTTTCTTCTTGATCTTGCTCAAAACTAAGACAAACATTGATGGAAACATTTGCAACTTGATTCTCATCAACCTCAGATTGTAAATGGCACTTTGGGATAGCAACAACATCAAGAGATGGTGTAACACTATGATCCATTGTAATGTCACACACCTCACCATTTTCCATATCAATTTGGGACATAGAGCCTTCTTCTTGCTGCACAACAAAGTTCTTCTTGGAGTTGAATTGTTGATGTTCACTTCTCTTGGTACTAGAATCAACTAAAGAAACTTTTGGGACAACATGTCCTCTCTTCTTGCATGGACTTGATGATTGCTTTTTTCCAACAATGGAGGACATATTGGGCTACAACTTAGCACTTTTATCTTGGCACAAACTAATGTTCTGGGTGACCTTGCCTTGCTGCACCTTCATAACTTTCTTTTCCTCTCTAATTGCACAACTTAGAAGATCTTGCATACTTCTAAAATATTTTCCCTTAAGTGCAGCAGCAATGTTACCATTAAGACCTCTCTCGAAATATTCCATTGCATTCATGTCATCAACAACATTTGCACGATGCAAGGAAGAATTTAGCTTATCATAATATGCTTGGATAGATTTACTACCTTGCTTCACACGCTGCAAACGACGAAGCAAAATCAACCGATATTCCCTTGGAACAAATTCTTTTCTCATGGCCTTCTTCAAATCTTCCCAATTCTTGATGAGATGCTTATGTGGATATTGTTTCCACCAATCATGAGCATAATCTTCAAATTCAAGCACAACTCGTGATATCTCCTTGGCTTCTGAAAAATCTTGAACCTCAAGTTCAATCTCCATTTCTTCTGGCCAAACGAGAAATTCCTCCGGATCATTACTTCCATAGAATGGAAGATTGGTATATCTTCGGCCTGTCATGGTTATTGCATATGCAAAATAGCAAGCTTATATGTGGTATAGGAAAATATGTAGAACTCTCACAACCTCACCTCTCTTACCAACCAAACCTCTTATGAATTCCCTGCTGCGGATTACAGAGAAACAAATGTGTGGTGGTAACTGAAAGTGATGGCGAGGCGAATACAAGACTAGAGAGTACCGATTACGATGGTTTTTATGTGGAGCTTGGTGGGGAATAATATAAGGAATGCAATCTAAATTCTAGTTATTGTAATATTAAGTAACAATCCAAACTAGAAGTTCTCTGCCTAGTGCTGATCACAGAATTTGAATGAGATGTAAATCGATCACACACACATGCAAGGAAATTTCAGATTTGATACAAACAAGGAGTATGATTGGGATGCAAGTGTTGCGATCAGATCCAACCAAAATTTTGTACCAAACAAGGATAGCACACTGGTTGCACTACTTCATATGAAAACTTTCAGCACTTGTACACATAAACCTACTAATCTTTCAACCTTTCTTTCTCAGTTTTTCTCTATTCTTTTTTTACTTTTCTTTCTTCTCTTTTTTTTGACACACTTTTTTTATAACTAAACACAGAGACCAGATTAAGACACTTGCACAATTAAGATAAGAACAAAACACAACTGGTAGCTATAATAGGATCAAAGTTTACGCGAAGGACATGATATGCGTTTTTAGATTTTTTTTGTAGGGATTTTCAGATATATAAAGAGGCTCAAAGGACACGCAAAAGATAATGATCAGCAACTAAAACAAAGACTCTAATGAACTGAAACTTGACAAAACTCACTAAAATAACAGATTGAAACAAAGGGCTAAAGCAATGTATTTTCAGGCTTTTTGGTGGATAGGATGAAACAAAATATATAAGTAGCTAAGGGAAAAAAATCCTACCGTGGTAACGAAAGCTTTGATACCAGATGATATGCTTAGGGGGTCCCAATCTTCATGATGTAGGATGATCACCTATAACTAGCTGAAGAACAGCCGGATAACTTGCTGCAGGCAACGATAACTAGTGCAACCTAGCAAATAAAACTCGAAGTCAACCACCGTCTTTAACCGGCAACCTGAATCGAGGATTCGCCCAACCACACTCTCAAAGAACCAACCAACACAGCCTACAATCAATCGAGGAAACCTCGAAGGGAGTAGGAGCACCAATTGGGAGCGGATGAAGCCGCTGCTTCTGTAAATCCCGCAAAGGAAATCACAAGAGCAAAGGGGTAGAGATCTCTCTCAATATTTGTTAGCACACAGCTAAACAAAAGGGGGGTTTGTATTCCATTATCAAAAGTCTGAGATTGCAATGAGTCTAGGAGGTATTGATGAGGACATCATTGGCTCAAATATGACCATGCCAACCACTTCTATACCAAAGGTGCAACCATTCTATATGAGGCTTATCATTGATGCATTTGATGAATTGATGCTGCACCATGATGTGTGTTCATTCTCATTTTCAGAATTACTTACATGGATCAAGGGAAGGTTTGATTGCATATGGAAAACATGGAAGGTTAATGAAGTTGATTGGGGACCAAATCCAAGTATTCCTAACGATCTCCGCTAGGCCACCACGTTACTTTGGTTCCAAAGGACAGAAAGAGTCCAAGTCCAACACGTTTTGGAAGTTGAATTCGGACTGCAAAATAGTCCCAAATTGCGACGGTCACCACGACTTCATACGGACTCCGATTGGGACGTGCTAGCACTTTTTGGAAAGCTTATCAAGTCTATTTTCCAACGGATCTAGACTCATGGCTATATCTTATTTGATGCTTCCGCAATCGTCGTTTCAACGCCGAGACCTTTTCTGCCTTTGGTGCTGCGTCACCCTATTTTGGGCCGATGGTCCATGTATCAATTTGGGTCCATTAAGGATGTGTCCTAGGGTTGGAGAATGACCCCAACACCCCCCTGGTCGTTCCCCTAGGTGTTAATAAGGATTAGAGCCGCCACAAATAGATTGGGTTTTGTTTTGTTGAAAGTTTAGCCATTGCTACTTCCTTGTAGACGCGTGTGTTGACTAGACCATCCGTTCTACTTGATTCAGAACCCCAACTTTGTGAGTTTAGATTGGTTTTTCATCTCCATATTTGCAATTGAGTTGCTTGTTCTACTTGTTCTTGCTTGTTCCTCGATTGCTTGCAGGAATTACCCTAGTGGTTTGGTTGATCGTGCTCCACAAGATCGCGACGGCTGTTGGAGGTGGTGTATCGGTTGCTAAGGCGTAGCTTAGAAGGCTGTAGTCGGGCCGTGAACGTCATCTCCATCCCCAAATCGAGTTATCCACCTTCTCTCATCGAAAGATCAGGATTTACCCTAGCGGGTTCATATCAGTTGGTATCAGAGCTGGGCCCTTGTTTAAGGGGGTGGGAATGATGAGGACATCCTCCACTATTACCCGCTGGCAAAGACGCAACAAAAAAGGCCAAGTGGCCTAGTTGTAGTCGGGCGGCGACCGTGTGAGCCTCTGAATAATCCCACCTTGCTTAGCTTAGGAGGAGGAAACTACCTTAAAAGAGAGAGCCACCCTTCCCCTATCAGACTAGTCTTTTAGGGACATTGGGCCTTTCCCCGAGTGGGCGTGCATAAGAACTGTTGGGGTCCGAGCAACCTTAATTTATTGGGCCTCGGCCAACCCCACCTGGGCCGGATGTATCAGGTATTTATACTAGCAATAGCCCTGTTAGATAGGTGGAAACTCGAAAAGAAAAATATAAGATGCACTATGTGAATAGGCCTCCTCGAGATGCCTTCCTAGAGAGTTTTCGCGTGGCTGCTGATCGTCAGCGCAGTCTTCAGTGTTTTGGCAATAACTCTATCTTGAAAACTCCAAATGACATGCGGTTTGTTGGGTTGGAAATTTAACTTGATAACCTTTCACACCATGTGCAGCATGTACCACGAAATATTGTAGATTGGTATAGGTTTGCATGGGAACTTGGACATCAGGCTGACTGCTGACTAGCTGACCAGTCTGTACTAAATCAGTCGAATCTCAACATTGGAGAATCCAAATCAAGTGAGAGAACCTGGGCTTGAAACTAGACTTGATAAGCTTTCCAACAAGTCCTCATGGGCCTTCATAGCTTTTTCGAGCAAAAAGTTATGACTGATTCTTTTTGATGGTTCTGTCACACGGGACTGGCTCGAACGTGATCCTCCTCTTTGGTTCACCCTTGGTGTCTTCTTGTCATCCTTCGTGGTGCACCTAAGCAATAGCAATGTGCACGACTTAGGCAGTATATAATTCTCATTAACATTAAAATGATTTTTAGAAAGTAGCGCGTGCACCTCTTGTTGTACCTTCTTGGCTCAACTACGTGTAATTGGTCCATCAAAGACTTGGACTGGTGTTGGTGTAACTTGACTTGGAGGTTGTAACAAGTTGTTCGTTGACATGGTCATATCACGATCTCCAAATGGATAAATCTAGCTTCCACTTGAGCCTCATTAACTTAGTGTACCATCAGGGGCATCCAAAACAATTTCTGAGCCTATGGTCTGTTTGGTGCAAATCATGCACCTATCTTGCACTGACAGTAACACTGTCTCCAAATGGACTGAAACGAGATTTGACATGACCCACGTTATGTAAGAGTTCCATCAGGTGTTTCCAAAATGATTTCTGAGCCTATGGTACGTTCGACGCAAACCGTGCACCAATCTTGCGTCAAGATTAGCACTATCTCCAAATGAACCAAAACAAGATTCCACAAGACCCACACCAGCTAGGAGTTCCATCGGGTGCATCCAAAACAATTTCTAAGCCTACGATATGTTTGGTGCAAATTGTGCACCTATCTCACCCCGACACTAACACTTTCTCCAATAGGACCAAAATGAGATTCCACATGACTAACGTCACCTTAGAGTTCCATCGGGTGTGTCAAAAATGATTTTCTGAGCCTATGGTACGTTCAACACAAACCATGCACCTATCTTGCGTCTAGATTAGCACTATCTCTAAATGAATATAATCGATGTTCCACTTGTGCCTCATCACCTAGGAGTACTACCGAGTGCATCCAAAATGATTTCTGGGCCTTTGGTATGTTTTGTGCAAACTGTGCACCTATCTTGCACCAACACTAACACTATCTCCAAACAGGCCGAAACAGGATTCCACAAGACCCACGTCACTTAGGAGCTCTATCGGGTGTGTCCAAAATGATTTCCGAGCCTATGGTACATTCGACGCAAACCGTGCACCTATCTTGCATCAAGATTAGCACTATCTCTAAACAAACTAAATCGAGCTTCCACTTGAGCCTCACATAAGAGTACCATCTACCGTGACCAAAACAATTTTTAAGCCTATGGTATATTTGGCACAAACTGAGTACCTATCTCGCACCGACACACACATTATCTCAAAGCGGACCAAAATGAGATTCCACATAACCCACGTCACCATGGAGTCCCAATGGATGCGTCCAAAATGATTTCTAAGCCTATGGAACATCTGGCGCAAATGGTGCACCTATCTTGCACCAACACTGACACTGTCTCCAAACGGACCGAAACAAGATTCCACTTGACCCACGTCACCTAAGAGTTCCATCGGGTGTGTCCAAAATGATTTCTGAGCCTGTGGTTTGTTCGGCACAAACTGTGCACCTATCTTGCGTCAAGATTAGCACTGTTGTGAAACTAACTGAATCGAGCTTCCACTTGAGCCTCGTTACCTTGTAGTACCATTGGGTTCGTCCAAATGATTTCTGAGCCTATGGTACATTTGGCACAAATCGAGCATCTATCTTGCACAGACACTAACACTATTTCCAAACAGACTAAAATAAGATTCCACATGACCCACGTCACCTAGGAGTTCCATATGGTGTAACCAAAATGATTTCTGGGCTTGTGGTACGTTCGGCGCAAACCGTGCACCTATGTTGTGTCAAGACTAGCACTATCTTTGAATGAACTGAATCGAGATTCCACTAGAGCCTTGTCACCTAAGAGTACCACTGGGTGCGTCCTAAATGATTTCTGAGCCTACAATATGTTTGGAGCAAACCGTGCACCTATCATGCACCGACACCGACACTATCTCCAACCGGACCAAAACAAGATTCCACATGACCCACGTCAACATGGAGTTACATCAGGTGCGTCTAAAATGATTTCTAAGCCTATGATATGTCTGGCGCAAATCGTGCACCTATCTTGCACCGACACTAACACTATCTCCAAACAGACCGAAACGAGATTCCACATGACCCACGTCACATAGGAGTTCCACTGGGTGTGTCCAAATCGATTTCTGAGCATCTGGTATGTTTGGCGCCAACCGTGCACCTATCTTGCGTTAAGATTAGCACTATCTCCAAATGAATTGAATCAAACTTTTACTTGAGCCTCATTACCTAAGAGTACCACCGGGTGCATCCAAAAAGATTTATGAGCCTATGGTATGTTTGGTGCAAACCGTGCACATATCTTGCACCAACACCAACACTACCTCCAAATGGACCAAAACGAGATTCCACATGACCCACGTCACCATGCAGTTCCATCGAATGCGTCCAAAACAATTTCTGAGCCTATGGTACATCTGGCGCAAATCATGCACCTGTCTTGCACCGACACTAACACTGTCTCCAAACGGACTGAAATAAGATTCCATTAGACCCACATCACCAAGGAGTTCCATCAAGTGTGTGCAAAATGATTTCTGAGCCTGTGGTCTGTTCAGCGCAACCCATGCACCTATGTTTCATCAAGACTAGCACCGTCTCCAAACAAATTGAATCAAGCCTCCACTTTAGCCTCATTACCTTGGAGTACCATCTTGTGCGTCCAAAACAATTTCTGAGCCTATGGTACGTTTGGTGCAAATCATGCCCCTATCTTGCACAGACACTAACACTGTCTCCAAACATACTGAAACGAGGTTCCACATGACCCACGTCACCTAGGAGTTCCATCGGGTGTGACCAAAATGATTTTCGAACCTCTAGGACATTTGGCATAAACTATGCACCTATCTTGTGTCAGCATTAGCATTGTCTCCAAATGAATCGAGCTTCTACTTGAGCCTCGCCACATAGGTGTACCATCGGGTGTGTCCAAAACATTTTCGGTGTTGATGGTTTATCTGGCACAAATCATGCACCTATCTTGCACCGACACTAGCACCATCTGCAAACGAACCAAATTGAGATTCCACATGACCCAAAATGATTTCCGAGCCTGTGGTACGTTCGGCACAAATCATGCACCTATCTTGCACCGAGACTAACACTATCTCCAAACGGACCGAAACGAGTTTTCCACATGACCCATGTCACCTAGGAGTTCCATCTAGCCTGACTAAAATGATTTTCTAGGCCTATGGTACATTCGGGGCAAACCTTACACCTATCTTGCATCAAGACTAGCACTATATCTAAATGAACTGAATCGAGCTTCCACTAGAGCCTTGTCACATAGAGTGCCACCAGGTGCGTCCAAAATGATTTCTCAGCCTACGGTATGTTTGGTGCAAACCGTGCACCTATCATGCACCGACATCGACACTGTCTCTAAATGGACCAAAACGAGATTCCACGTGACCCACGTCACCATGGAGTTACATCAGGTGCATCCAGAACGATTTCTAAGCCTATGATACGTCTTGTGCAAATCATCCACCTATCTTGCACTGACACTAACACTCTCTCCAAATGGACCGAAACGAGATTCCACATGACCCACGTCACATAGGAGTTCCACCGGGTGTGTCCAAAATGATTTCTGAGCATGTGGTATGTTCGGCGCCAACCATGCACCAATCTTGCGTTAAGGTTAGCACTATCTCCAAATGAATTTAATCGAGCTTCCACTTGAGCCTTGTCACCTAAGAGTACCAATGGGTGCATCCAAAATGATTTCTAAGCCTGTGGTATGTTTGGCACAAATTGTGCTCCTATCTTGCATCAAGACTAGCCTTATCTCCAAACGAACTGAATCTAGCCTCCACTTGAGCCTCGTCACCTAAGAGTACCATCAGGTGCGTCTAAAATGATTTCTGAGCCTATGGTATGTTTGGCGCAAATCGTGCACCTATCTTGCACCAACACTAACACTGTCTCTAAATGGACCGAAACAAGATTCCATATGACCCACATCACCTAGGAGTTCCATCGGGTGTGTCCAAAATGATTTCTGAGCATGTGGTATGTTCAGCGCAAACTGTGCACCAATCTTGCATCAAGACTAGCACTATCTCCAAACGAACTAAATCGAGCTTCCACTAGAGCCACGTCTCTAAGAGTTCCACCGGGTATGTCCAAAACGATTTCTGAGCCTATGGTTTGTTTGGCACAAACTGTGCACCTATCTTGCACTGGCACTAACACTGTCTCCAAATGGACTGAAACAAGATTCCACAAGACCCACGTCACATAGTAGTACCATCGGGTGCGTCCAAAATGATTTTTGAGCCTACGGTATGTTTGGCGCAAGCCATGCACCTAACTTGCTACGACGCCAACTCTATCTCCAAACGGACGAAAACGAGATTCCACTTGACCCAAGTCACCATGGAGTTCCATCAGGTGCGTCCAAAATGATTTAAGAGGTTGTGGTACGTTCGACACAAACCGTGCACCTATCTTGCATCAAGATTAGCACTATCTCTGAACAGACTAAATCGAGCTTTCACTTGAGGTTCGTCACCTAGGAGTACCATCGGTGCGTTCAAAATGATTTCCTATCCTAATGTACGTTCGGCGCTAACCGTGCACCTATCTAGCACCGACACTAACACTGTCTCTAAATGGACTGAAACAAGATTCCACATGCCACAACACCTAGTAGTTCCATCTAGTGCGTACAAAATGATTTCCGAGCCTCAAGTACGTTTGGCGCAAACCATGCATCTATCTTGCGTCAAGATTAGCACTATCTCTAAATGAACCAAAACAAGATTCCACAGAACCCATCCCTCCTAGGAGTACCATCGGGTGTGTCCAAAACGATTTCAGAGCCTACGGTACGTTTTGCGCAAACCATGCACCTATCTTGCACCGACACTAGCACTCTCTCCAAACAGACAAAATGAGATTCCACATGACTGATGTCTCCTAAGAGTTCTATTGGGTGCGTCCAAAATGATTTCTGAGCCTATGGTATGTTTGGCACAAACCCTACACTTATCTTGCCCCAAAACTAACACTGTCTCCAAATGGACCGAAACGAGATTCCATAGGACCCACGCCACCTTGGAGTTCCACCGGTGTGTCCTAAACGATTTCTGAGCCCATGGTATGTTCGGCGCAAATCATGCACCTATCTTGCGTCAAGATTAGCACTATCTCCAAATGAACTCAATCAAGCTTCCACTTGAGCCTTGTCACCTAGGAGTACCACCGGGTGCGTCCGAAACGATTTCTGAGGCTATGGTACATTTGGCGCAAATCATGCAGCTATTTTGCCCTGACAATAATACTGCTCCTAACGAACCAAAACGAGATTCCACATGACCCACGTCATCTAGGAGTTCCATCATGTGTGTCCAAAATGATTTATGAGCCTATGGTACGTTCGGCGGAAACAGTGCACCTATCTTGCACCAAGATTAGCACTATCTCCAAACGAACTGAATCAAGCTTCCACTTGAGCCTTGTCACCTAGGACTAGGAGTGGCATCGGGTGTGTCCAAAATAATTTCTGAGCCTATGGTATGTTTGCCGCAAACAGTGCACCTATCTTCCACCGACACTAACACTGTCTTTAAATGGAGCAAAACAAGATTCTACAAGACCCACATCACCTAATATTTCCATTCAGTGCGTCCAAAATGATTTCTGAGCTAGTGGTCTATTTGGCGCAAACTGTGCACCTATCTTGCATCTAGATTAGCACTATCTCCAAATGGACTTAATCTAGCTTTCACTTAGGCCTCGTCAACTAGGAGTACTATTGGGTGTGTCTAAAACAATTTCTGAGCCTATGGTATGTTTGGCGCAAATGGTTTACTTATCTTGCATCAAGATTGGTACTTCTCCAGATGAATTGGATCGAGCTTCCACTTGAGCCTCATTACCCTCCAGTACTATCGGGTGCGTCCAAAATTATTTCTGAGCCTATGTTACATTTGGTGCAAATCATGCACCTATCTTGCACCGACACTAACACTATCTTCAAACAGACCAAAATGAGATTCCACATGACTCTCATCACCTATGAGTTCCATCGGGTGCATCCAAAATAATTTCTGAGCCTGTGATACGTTCAATGCAAACTGTGCACCTATCTTGCGTCAAGATTAGCACTCTCTCCAAACCGACTAAATCAAGCTTCTAGTTGAGCCTCATTATCTTGGAGTACCATCGGGGGCGTCCAAGATGATTTCTAGGCCTATGGTATGTTTGGCGGAAACTATGCACCTATCTTGCACCGACACTAACATTGTCTCCAAATGGACAGAAATGAGATTCCACAAGACCTACGTCACCTAATAGTTCCATCTGGTGCGTCCAAAACGATTCTGAGGCTATGGTACATTCAGTGCAAACCGAGCATCTATCTTGCGTCAAGATTAGGACTATCTCTGAACGAACTAAGTCAAGCTTCCACTTGAGTCTCATCACCTAGAAGTACCATCAGGTGCCCCCAAAATGATTTCTGAGCCTATGGTATGTTTGGTGCAAACTGTGCACCAAACTTTCACCAACACCAACACTATCTTCAAATGGACCGCAACATTCCACATGACCCATGTCATCATAGAGTTCCATCGGGTGCGTCTAGAACGATTTCTAAGGCTATGGTACGTTTGGCGCAAATAGTGCACCTATCTTGCGTCAAGATTAGCACTATCTCCACATAAACTGAATCAAGCTTCCACTCGAGCCTTATCACATGGGAGTACCATCGAATGCCTCTAAAATGATTTCTAAGCCTATAGTATGTTCGACACAAACTATGCACCTATCTTGCACAGACACCAACAATATCTCCAAACGGACCAAAACGAGATTCCGCATGACCCACGTCACCTTAGAGTTCCATCGGGTGCATCCAAAATGATTTCTAAGGCTGTGGTACGTTCGGCACAAATTGGGCACCTATCTTGCATCAAGATTAGCACTATCTCTGAACAGGCTAAATCAAGCTTCCACTTGAGCCTCATCACTTAGGAGTACCGTCGGATGCGTCCAAAATGATTTCTAAGACTGTGGTATGTTCGGCGCAAACCGGGCACCTATCTTGCGTCAAGATTAGCACTATCTCTGAATGGACTGAATCGAGCTTCCACTTGAGGCTCATCACCTAGGAGTACCATCGGGTACGTCCAAAATAATTTCTTAGCCTATGGTATGTTTGGGGCAAACCCTGCACCTGTCGTGCATCAACACTAACACTGTCTCCAAACGGACCAAAATGAGATTCCACAAGACCCATGTCACCTAGCAGTTCCATCGGGTGCGTCCAAGATAATTTTTAAGCATGCGGTATGTTTGGTGCAAATCGTACACCTATCTCACACTGACACTAACACTGTCTCCAAATAGACTAAAACGAGATTCCATAAGACCCACGTCATCTAGGAGTTCTATCAGATGTGTCTAAAGTGATTTCTAAGCCTATGGTACATTTGGGGCAAACCGTGCACCTATCTTGCATCAAGATGACCACTATCTTGAAACAGACTGAATTGAGCCTCATTACCTTGGAGTGCCATCGGGTGCATCCAAAATGATTTTTGAGGCTGTGTTACGTTCAACGCAAACTGTGCACCTATCTTGCATCAAGATTAGCACTATCTCCGAACGGACTGAATTGAGCTTCCACTTGAGCTTCATCATTTAGGAGTTCCAACAGGTGTGTCAAAAATGATTTCTGAGCCTATGGTATGTTTGGTGCAAACCCTGCACCTATCTGGCACCGACACAACCACTGTCTCCAAACAGACCGAAACAAGATTCCACAAGACCCACATCACCTAGGTGTTTCATTGGGTGCGTCCAAGATGATTTTTGAGCCTGTGGTATGTTTGGCGCAGGCCCTGCACCTATCTTGCACCGATACTAACATTATCTCCAAACGGATTAAAACGAGATTCCACAAGACCCACGTCACCTAAGAGTTCCATTGGGTGCGTCCAAAATGATTTCTGAGCCCATGGTATGTTCGATGCAAACCGTGCACCTATCCTGCGTTAAGATTACCACTATCTCCAAACAGACTGAATTGAGCTTCTACTTGAGCGTCATTACCTTAGAGTGCCATCTGGTGCATCCAAAACAATTTCTGACCCTTTGGTACGTTTGGCACAAACCGTGCACCAATCTTGTGTCAAGATTAGCACTATCTCCAAACGAACTGAATCGAGCTTCCACTTGAGCCTCATCACCTAGGGGTACCACCGGGTGCGTCAAAAACAATTTCTAAGCCTGTGGTATGTTTGACGCAAACCACACACCTATCTTCCACCGACACTAACATAGTCTCCAAATGGACCAAACCGATATTACACAAGACCCATGTCATCTAGGAGTTCCATCAGGTGCGTCCAAAACAATTTCTAAGCCTACAGTATGCTTGGCGCAAACCGTGCACCTATCTTGTAGCGACACTAGCACTATCTCCAAACGGACCAAAACGAGATTCCACGTGACCCAATCACCTTAGGGTTCCATCGGGTGCGTCTAAAATGATTTTTGGGGTTGTGGTACGTTCGACGCAAACCGTGCACCTATCTTGCGTCAAGTTTTGAACTATCTCTAAACGGACTAAATCAAGCTTCCACTTCAGCCTCATTACCTTGGATACCATCGGGTGCTTGCAAAATGATTTCTAAGTCTATGGTTCATTTGGTGCAAACCGTTCACCTATCTTGCACTACACTTGCACTGTCCCCAAACAAACCAAAATGAGATTCTACATGAACCACGTCTCCTAGGAGTTCCATCGAGTGCGTCCAAAATGATTTCTGAGCCTATGGTCTATTTGGCGCAAACCCTGCACCTATCTTGCACCGACACTAACACTGTCTCCAAACGGACCGAAACAAGATTCCACAAGACCCACGTTACCTAGGATTCCATCGGGTGCGTCCAAAACAATTTCTGAGCTTGTGATACGTTCGGTGCAAACCATGCACCTATCTTGCTTCAAGATTAGCACTATCTCCAAATAGACTAAATCAAGCTTCCACTTAAGCCTCGTTACCTTGGAGTACTATCGGGTGCGTCCAAAATGATTTTTGAGCCTATGGTACGTTTGGTGCAAATAGTGCACATATGTTGCACCGACACTAACACTGCCTCCAAACGGACGGAAACGAGATTCCACATGACTCACGTCACCTAGGAGTTCCATTGAGTGCGTCCAAAATGATTTATGAGCCTAGGGTATGTTTGGTGCAACCCTGCACCTATCTTGCATCGACACTGCCACTATCTCCAAGCGGACCGAAACGAGATTCCACAAGACCCACGTCACCCATGAGTTCCATCAGGTGCACCCAAAAGAATATCTGAGCTTGTGATACACTCATTGCAAACCGTGGACCTATCTTGTGTCAAGATTAGCACTATCTCCAAACGGACTAAATCGAGCTTCCACTTGAGCCTTATTATCTTTGAGTACCATCTGGTGCGTCCAAAATGATTTTTGAGCCAATGGTACATTTGGTGCAAATAGTGCACCAATCTTGCACTGACATTGACACCGCCTCCAAACGGACCGAAACAAGATTCCACATGACCCACATCACCTAGAAGTTCCATCGAGTGTGTCTAAAATGATTTTTGTGCCTGTGGTACGTTCAGCTCAAACCGTGCACCTATCTTGTGTCAAGATTAGCACTATCTTCAAACGTACTGAATCAAGCATCCACTTGAGCCTCGTCACCTAGGAGTACCACCAGGGTTATCCAAAATGATTTCTGAGCCTATGGTATGGTTGACGCAAACTGTGCACCTATCTTGCACCGACCCAAACACTATCTCCAAATGGACCGAAACAAGATTCCACAAGACCCACATTACCTAATTGTTCCAACCAGGGCCTCCAAAACTTTATGAGGCTGTGGTACATTCGGTGCAAACCTTTCATCTATCTCGCATCAAGATCATGACTATCTCCAAACGAACTAAGTCAAGCTTCCACTTGAGCCTCATCACCTAGGAGTACCATCGAGTGCCCCCAAAATGATTTTTGAGCCTACGATATGTTTAGTGCAAACCATGCACCTAACTTGCACCAGCACCGACACTATCTTCAAAAGGACCAAACCAACATTCCACATGACCCATGTCACCATGGAGTTCCATCGGGTGCGTCCAAAATGATTTCTGAGGTTGTGGTATGTTTGGCACAAACAATGCACCTATCTTGCATCAATATTAGCACTATCTCCAAACGAACTGAATGAAGCTTCCACTTGAGCCTCGTCACCTAGGAGTACCATTGGGTGTGTCCAAAATGATTTCTGAGCCTATGGTATGTTGGCACAAACCGTGCAACTATCTTGCACCGACACCAACAATATCTCCAAATGAACCAAAACAAGATTACACATGACCCATGTCACCTTGGAGTTTCATCGGGTGCATCCAAAATGATTTTTGAGCCTATGGTACATTCATCGCAAACAGTGCTCCTAACTTGCCTCAAGGTTAGCACTACCTCCGAACGGACTGAATCAAGCTTCCACTAGAGCCTCATCACATAGGAGTACCATCAGATGCATCCAAAATGACTTCTAGGCCTCTAGTATGTTTGGCGCAAACCCTGCACCTATCTTGCATTGACACTAACACTATCTCCAAATAGACTGAAAAAGATTCTACAAGACCCACATCAGGTGCGTCCAAGATGATTTTTGAGCCTGTGGTATGTTTGGCACAAACCTTGTACCTATCTTGCACCGACACTAACACTATCTCCAAATAGACCAAAATGACATTCCACAAGACCCATGTCACCTAGGAGTCCTGTCGGGTGCATCCAAAACGATTTCTGAGCCTATGCATGTTCAGTGCAAACCGTGCACTTATCTTGCATCAAGATTACCACTCTCTCTAGATGGACTGAACTGAGCTTCTGCTTGAGCCTCATTACCTTGGAGTGCCATCAGGTGCGTCCAAAATGATTTCTGACCCTTTGGTATGTTTGGCACAAACCGTGCACCTATCTTGCACCAACACTAGCACTGTCTAAAAATGGACCAAAAGGAGGTTCCACAGGACCAACGTCGCCTAGGAGTTCCATCGGGTGTGTCCAAAATAATTTCAGAGTCTATGGTACATTTGGCATAAACAAGGCATCTATCTTGCATCAGGATTAGCACTATCTCAGAACAGAATAAATCAAGCTTCCACTTGAGCCTCATCACTTAGGAGTACCATCGGGTGCGTCTAAAATGATTTCTGAGCATATGGTATGTTTGGCGCAAACCCTGTAACTATCTTGCACCGACACTAACAATGTCTCCAAACGGACTGAAACGAGATTCCACATGACCCATGTCACCTAGGAGTTCCATTGGGTGCGTCTAAAATGATTTCTGAGCCTATGGTATGTTTGGCGCAAACCCTGCACCTATCTTGCACCGACATTGACACTGTCTCTAAATAGACCAAAATGAGATTCCATAAGACCCATGTCACCTAGGAGTTCCATCAGGTGCGCCAAAAAATAGATTCTAAGCCTACGGTATGTTTGGCGCAAACCATGCACATATCTTACACCGACACCAGCACTATCTCCAAACGGACCAAAACGAGATTCCACATGACCCACGTCACCTTGGAGTTCCATCGGGTGCGTCTAAAATGATTTCTAGGGCTGTGGTACATTTGGCGCAAACCGTACAACACCTATCTTGCGTCAAGTTTAGTGCTATCTCCAAACGGACTAAATTGAGCTTCCACGTGAGCCTTAGTACCTTGGAGTACCATCAGGTGCTTTCGAAATAATTTCGGAGCCTATGGTACATTTGATGCAAACCGTGCCTCTAGCTTGCACTACACTTGCACTGTTTGCAAACGGACCAAAACGAGATTCTACATGAACCACGTCACCTAGAAGTTCCATCTGGTGCGTCCAAAATGATTTTTAAGCCTATGGTCTATTCGGCGCAAACCTTGCACGTATCTTGCACTGACACTGACACTGTCTCCAAACGGACTGAAATGAGATTCCACATGACCCACGTCACCTAGGAGTTCCATCGGCTGTGTCCAAAATGATTTTCGAGCCTATGGTATGTTCGGCGCAAAACCTACACCTATCTTGCACTGACACTAACATGTCTCCAAATGGACCGAAACGAGATTCCACATGACCCACGTCACCTAGGAGTTACTCGGGTGCGTCTAAAACAATTTCTGAGCCTGTGATAAGTTCGGTGCAAACTGTGCACCTATCTTGCGTCAGGATTAGCACTATCTCCAAACAAACTAAATCGAGCTTCCACTTAGGCCTCAATACCTTAGAGTACCATCGGGTGCGTCCAAAACGATTTCTGTGCCTATGGTACGTTTGGTGCAAACAGCGCACCTATCTGCACTGACACCAACACTGCCTCCAAACGAACTGAAATGAGATTCCTTAAGACCCACCACACCTAGGAGTTCGATCGGGTGCGTCCAAAACGATTTCTGAGCCTATGGTATGTTTGGCGCAACCCTGCTCCTATCTTGTACTGACACTGACACTGTCTCCAAACGAACCAAAACAAGATTCCACAAGACCCACGTCACCTAGGAGTTACATCGGGTGCGTCCAAAAGAATTTCTGAGCCTAAGTTCGTTGCCTACCATGCACCTATCTTGTTTTAGGACTAGCACTATCTCTAAACGGACTAAATTGAGCTTCCACTTGAGCCTTATTATCTTGGAGTACCATTGGGTGCGTCCAAAATGATTTTTGAGCCTATGGTACATTTGGTGCAAATAGTGCACCAATCATGCACCGACACTAGCATTACCTCCAAACGAACCGAAACGAGATTCCACATGTCTCACGTCATCTAGGAATTCCATCGAGTGTGTCCAAAATGATTTCTGAGCCTATGGTACGTTCGGTGCCAACCGTGTCCCTATCTTGCGTCAAGATTAACACTATCTTCAAATGAACTAAATCGAGCTTTGACTTGAGACTCGTCACCTAGGAGTACCACCGGGGGTATCAAAAATGATTTCTAAGCCTATGGTACATTAAGCAAAAACTATGCACCTATCTTGCACCGACTCTAACACTGTCTCCAAATGGACCGAAATAAGATTCCACAAGACCCACGTCACCTAGTTGTTCCATCCAGTTCCTCCAAAACTTTATGAGGCTGTGGTACATTCGATGCAAACCGTGCACCTATCTTGCATCAAGATTAGGACTATCTCCAAACAAACTAAGTCAAGCTTCCATTTGAGCCTCATCACCTAGGAGTACGATCGAGTGCCCCTAAAATGATTTTTGAGCCTATGTTATGTTTGGCGCAAACCGTGTGTCGGTGTTCGGACCCGAGGGGGTCCTAAACCAACGAGTAAATGCTGCGTGTCTCTTTCCTGGATGGTGATGCAAGGAGAACACACGGGGGTTTATCCTGGTTTGGGCAAAAGAAGGCCCTACGTCTAGCGGGGGGGAGAAGTTTGTATTTCCTTGCACCGAAGTGCTCGTGTAGGGGTTACAAGCATGCGAGAGAGGGCGTCGAGCCCAAGTCTCAAAGAGAGGAAAAAGAGAGAGGGCGTCGAGCCCAAGTCTCAAAGAGAGGAAAAAGAGAGAGGTCGGTCGGTCGGTCGGTTGGTCGGTTGGTCGGTCCCCCACCCTTGTAGAACCCTGGCCTGCCCTTTTATAGGGCGAGAGGAGGCCAAGACGACGGGGAGCCTTGAGGTGATGTTTTGTCGATTCCTATTGAGCTGACCATAGCGACGTGCTCTAGGAATGGCCAGCCATCCCTGGACACCATGGCATCATGGGAGACGAGATGGCGAAATGACCCAGAGCGCCATGCCATACCGTCCTTACCTTGCCGTTGAACTGTGCCGAGCGTCGAGGTTGGGTCGAGGCCGGGTCGAGATCGGATGGATAAGGCCGAATCCCCGAGATTGCGGAGAACGGGCCTTGTCTTATCCTCCCTCGAGGGTGATCGATGGTAAACAGTGCGCGGTAAGGTGGGTATAGTGACGGGTTTCACCTCCCATCACGGGATGGGCGGTAAAACAGTGAGATCTAACATAGGCATTGTTCCCACGTCGATCCTTGTCATAGCCATGCCGGTAGGTGGTAGTAGGTAACCGCATTAAATGCTATGGCTTTTGTCCTGGGGTAGGTAAAGAGAACGAGTCGAGGCGCTCGACCCGGGCTCACGCGAGTCGGAGTTTTTCCCAGTGGGTGGACGAGCCTCGCGCGGGTCAGAGCACCGTCGAGGTACCTTGCTGTATGGGATGGGGCGTGGTCGAGGCGCCCCGTCGAGCGGGCCTCATACGAGTCAGAGCCGGAGCGCGGTCGAGGCGCCCCGTCGAGCGGGCCTCATACGAGACGGACTGGATACGCGGTCGAGGCGGGCTACCTTTTATTGCGGTTTTAGTCGTTTTAGTTTTAGCGATGGATGTGGGTACCCCCGTACTGTTGGTACTGACAGTAGCCCCGAGCCTTTGGGTGAGTGTGTGACCACTCTCCCAGAGGTTTGTTTGAACTGGAGTCGTAGCGTCGTGATTTTTTCCGGTGGGGGCGCGCGAGCACACCCACCGGGTGTAGCCCCCGAGGCCTCGGTGGAGTGTTGAGACTCCTCCGAGGTCTTGTATTCGTTTTATCGGGGAATGATTCGTTGCGGTCAAGCCCCTGAGCCTCGCGCGCACGAGGTCAATCAGAGTCCCGGTCATCTTTTGTTGTGCAACCCTCACGCTCCTCCTTCAGGAAGGAGGAGGAGGGGTGGGGAACGCCGTACTACCCCTATTTGGGCGAGATCCGACGATCTCCGGTGAGCTGCTAGCAGGGGAATTCGAGTGAGAGTTCGTGCCCCAGTCGTTAGGGGTTAGCTAGTGGCCTAGAGGCGCTCTCAAAGATGCCAAGAAGTGGTCATGTGGATCTCAATTCCCTGCGACAGGATTCGAGGGCTCGGTGCCTCCCCCGAGGGGATTCCTACGTCGACCTCCTCCTTCGGCCTCGAATACGTCCTGGGGTGCCTTGAGAGCGTGAGCCCTAGCCATGTACGGGCGCACCCTTGGTCGTCCCTAACTCTGTTACTCGAGGGTAGCTGTCGAACCTTGGTCGAAGGCCAGCTTTCGATCCCTCAAGGTTTAGGTTTCTGCGGTCGAGCCCCCGAGCCTCGCGCGCACGAGGTCGATCAGAGTCCTGGCCGTCTTTTACTGTTTGTCCCTCACGCTCCTTTTCCAAAAAAAGGAGGAGGGGTGGAGAACGCTGTACTACCCTCGTTTGGGCGAGTTCCGATGATCTCCGGTGAGCTGCTAGCGGGGGAATTCGAGTGAGAGTCCGTGCCCCAGTCGTTAGGGGTCAGCTAGTGGCCTGGAGGCGCTCTCAAAGATGCCAAGAAGTGGTCGTGTGGATCTCGATTCCCTGCAATAGGATTCGAGGGCTCGGTGCCTCCCCCGAGGGGATTCCTACGTCGACCTCCTCCTTCGGCCTCGAATACGTCCTAGGGTGCCTCGAGAGCGTGGCTCGAGCCCTGGCCATGTACGGGTGCACCCTTGGTCGTCCCTAACTCTGTTACTCGAGGGCAGCTATCGGAGTTTTTCCCAGTGGGTGGACGAGCCTCGCGCGGGTCAGAGCACCGTCGAGGTACCTTGCTGTATGGGATGGGGCGTGGTCAAGGCGCCCCGTCGAGCGGGCCTCGTACGAGTTAGAGCCGGAGCGCGGTCGAGGCGCCCCGTCGAGCGGGCCTCATACGAGACGGACTGGATACGCGGTCGAGGCGGGCTACCTTTTATTGCGGTTTTAGTCGTTTTAGTTTTAGCGATGGATGTGGGTACCCCCATACTGTTGGTACCAACAGTAGCCCCTGAGCCTTTGGGTGAGTGTGTGACCACTCTCCCAGAGGTTTGTTTGAACTGGAGTCGTAGCGTCGTGATTTTTTTCTGGTGGGGGCGCGCGAGCACACCCACCGGGTGTAGCCCCCGAGGCCTTGGTGGAGTGTTGAGACTCCTCCGAGGTCTTGTATTCGTTTTATCGGGGAATGATTCGTTGCGGTCAAGCCCCTGAGCCTCGCGCGTACGAGGTCGATTAGAGTCCCGGTCGTCTTTTGCTGTGCGACCCTCATGCTCCTCCTTCAGGAAGGAGGAGGAGGGGTGGGGAACGCCGTACTACCCCTGTTTGGGCGAGATCCAACGATCTCCGGTGAGCTGCAAGCGGGGGAATTCGAGTGAGAGTTCGTGCCCCAGTCATTAGGGGTTAGCTAGTGGCCTAAAGGCGCTCTCAAAGATGCCAAGAAGTGGTCATGTGGATCTCAATTCCCTGTGACAGGATTCGAGGGCTCGGTGCCTCCCCCGAGGGGATTCCTACGTCGACCTCCTCCTTCGGCCTCGAATACGTCCTGGGGTGCCTCGAGAGCGTGAGCCCTGGCCATGTACGGGCGCACCCTTGGTCGTCCCTAACTCTGTTACTCGAGGGCAGCTGTCGAACCCTGGTCGAAGGCCAGCTTTCGATCCCTCAAGGTTTAGGTTTCTGCGATCGAGCCCCCGAGCCTCGCGCGCACGAGGTCGATCAGAGTCTCGGCCGTCTTTTACTATTTGTCCCTCACGCTCCTTTTCCAAAAAAAGGAGGAGGGGTGGAGAACGCTGTACTACCCCCGTTTGGCCGAGTTCCGATGATCTCCGGTGAGCTGCTAGCGGGGGAATTCGAGTGAGAGTCCGTGCCCCAGTCGTTAGGGGTCAGCTAGTGGCCCGGAGGCGCTCTCAAAGATGCCAAGAAGTGGTCGTGTGGATCTCGATTCCCTACAACAGGATTCGAGGGCTCGGTGCCTCCCCCGAGGGGATTCCTACGTCGACCTCCTCCTTTGGCCTCGAATACGTCTTAGGGTGCCTCGAGAGCGTGGCTCGAGCCCTGGCCATGTACGGGTGCACCCTTGGTCGTCCCTAACTCTGTTGCTCGAGGGCAGCTGTCAAACCCTGGTCGAGGGCCAGCTTCCGCTCCCTCGAGGCTTAGGTTTCTGTGGTCGAGCCCCCGAGCCTCACGTGCACGAGGTCGATCAGAGTCCCGACCGTCTTTTACTGTTCATCCCTCACGCTCCTTTTTCCGAAAAAAGGAGGAGGGGTGGAGAACGCCGTACTACCCTCGATTGGGCGAGTTCAGACGATCTCCGGTGAGCTGCTAGCGGCGGAATTCAAGTGAGAGTCCGTGCCCTAGTCGTTAGGGGTCGGCTAGTGGCCCGGAGGCGCTCTCAAAGATGCCAAGAAGTGGTCGTGAAGATCTCGATTCCCTGTGACAGGATTCGAGGGCTTGGTGCCTCCCCCGAGGGGATTCCTACGTCGACCTCCTCTTCAGCCTCGAATACGTCCTAGGGTGCCTCGAGAGCATGGCTTGAGCCCTGGCCATGTACGGGCGCACCCTTGGTCATCCCTAACTCTATTGCTCGAGGGCAGCTGTCGAACCCTGGTCGAGGGCCAGCTTCTGCTCCCTCGAGGCTCATACCGGGCTCGAGGACCGTTTCCCAGGTATTTGGGAATATCCGTCCCCGGATCCCTCCCCCGCCCATTAGTCGGGCGCGTCTTTTTAGGAGGGGAGGCGAGATCAGCGTGGTAGTGGGCGACGTGGCGTACGGTTACGACGTGGGGGGACGGCCACATGCCCAACTCCTGCGAGATGTAAGGAAACGGTTAGGTGGGCGCATTTAATGCGGGAAACTGTTCCTACCTTTTCGCGCGTCCGTTGGGCTTCCGCCTGGGCATATAAAATCAAGGCCTAGGGGTCTGCGTTCCCCATCAGTCCCTTGCGCTCCTGCAATATTCTGCCTCAGACAACCCTTGCCTTATTGCGCTCTCTACCCGCATCGCTGCCGCCACCGCATCCTCTCCGTCCACCCCCCTTCCGATAGCACCGATGGTAGGAAAGAGCTAGATCCTCCCCGCCGATGACTAGGCCGCCTCCTCGATGATGGAGAGGAGGTTGGAAGAGTTGGTCGAGGACGGGCTGCTGCGGCCAAGGACGAGCCGGTCGTAGCCAGAGTGGATCGCGCCACCTCCTGCCCACCGGGAGCCAGCGCCCCCTGAAGGGTACGTGGTGAGCTTCGTCTGCTTCCACGAGTGGGGTTTGGCATGCCGGCGTCCGTCTTCATGCGCGCGCTCCTCCACTACTACTAGGTGGAGCTTCACCACCTTGCCCCCAACGCCGTCGCATAGGCCGCCATCTTCGCGGTGGTCTGTGAGGGCTACCTTGGGGTGGAGCCATAGTGGAACCTGTGGCTTCACCTTTTCAAGGCCGAGCTCTTCGCCAAGAAGGCGGGGGAGAAGGGTGTCCTGTGCGCGGCTCGAGTAGGGAGCTACGTCCTGTAGGTGAGGTCGAGCCGGGTAGATCTGTACATCCCGGCTCACCTCATCTCTTCGAACAGCGGGTGGCACGAGGGTTGGTTCTACCTCCGCAATGATGAAAATCAGTTGCTGAGGTACACCGGCCGTGTGCTGACCGCTCGAGAGGATCGCTGGACGTACGGAGTGCCGGAAGATGAGAAGCCACGCCTGGACCCGCTGCTGGCGGCGCTGCAGCAGCTTCGCCTTCGAGGCTTGACGGCTGTGGCGGTGGCCGCGGTCTTCCATCACCGCAGAGTGATGCCGCTGTGCCGGCGTCGTCTCCGCCTCGACCAGATGACTCCGGAGGCATCTCTGGAGGGGACCCGGATGTCCCACGAATCCCTTGCCCTCGAGGAGGTCCTCCGGCGAGCGCGCCGGATGCTTGGGAACTTCAAGGTGGAGGAGGCCAACCGGGTCCCCATGAGACCTACCGAAGGGTTCGAGCCCGTGGTACGTATCTTAGGGCTAGTATGTTTGATAATTTCGTTTATTTTTGGATTTCGCAGATTTGGTCGAGGCCGGCGCGTAGGATTTGTCGGCGCTGCGGGAAACGCGTCCGCCAGTCCCAGAGGACCGGCCTGCCCAGGAGGCTCGACGCCAGCATGCCTCCAAGAAGAAGCAAACCAAGGAGACGGCCAAGAAGCGGGCAATCCGCAAGGCCAAAGAGGCGGAGGCGTTGAAGAAGCTCTGGCACCAGCAGACCATCGACGGGGTCCCCCTGGCACCGTCGCCTTCCGAGACGATCTCGGGGGAGGACGACGACAGCAGCGGTGAAGATGACGACGCCTTGTCGCGGTATGAGACCACGACCGGACTGGGGGACCTTCTCGACATTTGCCCCCTACTGGTGCCCATCAGGGGGTGTCCTCCTCGGTCATCATGGTCGAGGAGTCCGAGGAGGAGGAGAAGACGGAGAAGGAGACGGGCCCCTCGACGGGAGGGGCCGCTTTACCCTGGACCCAGCAAGAGGGGTCAACGGGGACGCCCGCACCAGCCCAGGCCCCGCAAGCTCGGGCAGGGGCTGGGATGGCGGTACCGGCGTCATCATCGGTGGCGGTGTTGGCAGGCGTGAGAACCCAAGGCCAGCTGGCCTTGGAGGCACAGAAGGCACAGGGCGGTGCGTCGGTCAAGGCCCCAAGGAGTGCCCAGGAGGCTCGGATCGCACGGGGTCGAGGCCCTTGGTGCCGATTTCCGGGTAAGCATTTCTGCTTGGTTGTTCTGCCTTTCTCTGGATCCGTTGGCTGACATTTCTTCTCACTTTGTAGGTTAAAGCGGAAGGCGGAGCCGATGGGGCCTACCCAAGTGAAGTCGCTGCGGGCCAGCGCCGTTGTCCTTAACCAGACGGCGGAGCAAGATGTGGCCTGGGTCCGGCAGGTCGAGGCCGCGAAGGGGTGCCTGCGACAACAGCAGGGGGCAGCGGATGCCACGGTGGTTGCTGGCCCTGATCCTGCCGTGGAGGGGTCCGCACCGGCGGAGATGGTGGCGCCCGGTGCGGTCGAAGCGGGGCCTGGGTCATCGGCGACGACCGAGGCTGCCGTCGAGGTCGTGACGGGCGAGGCACCCGTCCGCAGCGCGGAGCGGGCGGGTGCTAACGTGACCATGAAGGAGGTCGCGTCAGCGTCAGGGCAGGAGGCGGCCCTAGCGAGGGGGTCGCGGCCGCAGCAAGACTCGTCGGCAGAGCCAGCGGGTATGGTGGAGGGCAGGGCGGTCGAGCCCCTGATCGGAGCACCAAAAGAAGAGGCGCCTGCTCCGAGGGCGCCAACGGTCGAGGCACCGGTACTGGAGCCGTCGTCGGTCAAGGCGCCGGCTCCGGAGGCGCCGGCGGTTGAGGGGCCAGTTCCCTTACCTTACCCTTGACGACACCCCCCTGGACAAAGGGAAACAAGTGATGGGGGTCGAGGGGGCGAGGCCGTGGTTCGGGCTGGTGCCTCGATGACTGTTGGAGAGGTGGGAACTACGGGCGAGGCCGGTCCTTCCGTGGGACCAGGAGACGCCCTAGCTGGGTCGTCGTCGTCATGGCCCGACATCGCCGCGCTGGCGATAGCTCGGGCAGAGACGGAGATACCAAGGTGGGGGGCCCGACATCTCCCTGACGTGCGGCCCCTGCTGGAGCCCATTGGGGGGTCGACCTCCTAGGCATCAAGGGAAGTCTCAACGCCTGTCGAGGGGGAAGGAGAGCCAGTAGAGGAAAGGGCCTGAGCGGGGCCTTTAGAGAGGGGACCTACCTCACCTAGTGTCCCGCAGGGGAGGTCGGTGGCATCGCGCCTGCGAGTCTGATCGCCTCGGACTCTATCGACGTGCGGAACAACGGCATCGGCGTCTGAGGCCAGGGTGCCGTCGACGGGTGTAAGGACTCGGGGCCAGATAGCCTCGTCGCCGAAGAGGTCCTCATGCACCCCATCAGCCCGGGCTCCAAGGAGAACCTAGCCAACAGGAGGCTCGACGGAGGGGCCCTCACAGATATCGTCGGGTGGCTCGGGAAGGCCAGAGTCTAGGCCCCTGATTCCCATATCCGGGTAAGTACCTCACCTTATCTTTCCGTCAATGGTAATCTCGCTCTTTATTCTGACGGTCTGTTTGCTGCTCAGCCACAAGCGCAAGGCAGAGCTCGCGGCTCTGACTCCCATCAAGGCACTCAAGTCAGGCGCTGCCTTGATGATGTGGACGCCGACCGATGACGCTGCTTGGGTCGTGAGGTACCAAGCTATGACAGAGCGGCTCAGGATGAGGGAGGCCGCCGCCAAGGCGGGAGCAAGCGCCTAGGAGGTCGCTGGTCCCGGTGACGCCGCGCGGTAGTCAGAGCCAGTTGAGGCGGTCCCAGGCGGTGCCAGGCTCGAGGTGCCTAGCGCTGGTGGGTCGGAGCCTAGGTCAACCATGATGACCTAGGCGACCGTCAAGGCCGCTGAGGTCGAAACATCCGTCCGCCATGCAGGGCGGGCAGATGTCAAAAAGTCAAGAGAGGTGGTGGAGGCCCCGCCAGAGGCAGGGCAAGAGGCAGCACAGTCGGAGTCACAACCAGCGTGGGAGGAGCCGCAGTCGCAGCAGGACCAGCCAACAGAGCAGGTGGTCGAGGCGGAATGGGGGGTGGTCATGCCACCGTCCAGCATACAGGCAGTGGCGCCAATAGTCAAGATGCTAGCCCTACCCCAGGGGTCGACCCCGGCTGTGATCGACCTTACCGTCGACGACCCTCCTTCTGACAAGGGGAAGCAGAAGGCGGACGTCGAGATGGTCGATGCCCCGGATCGGCCTGGTACTTCTGCGATGTTGGGGGATGACCTAGCTAAAGCGTCTGCCAAGTGGCCCAACTACACAGGGCTGGTGCTTGTACGGGTGGAGGAGGAACTCCCGTGCTGGGGTCAGTCGACCCTCGAGTTCAGGGACGCGTCTAACCCTAGCTCCGAGCCCTTCTTCGCCCTCGATGACAAGGATGAAGTGCAGCATTGGGAGTTCATCGAGGGACTCCGTAAGCACTCCGTGCAGTCTCTGTGCATGGTCGCAGATACCATGGTGTGGGGTATGTCAGAGGCTTTTGAGGTGAGCCAGGTTTATTTGTCTTTCCTTGTGTTTTATCCTTTCTTTCTCCTTGGTTCTGATCTTTAGGTTTTAACTATGGTCAGGAGCTCAAGGAGCGTTCTCGCCGCAAGTCACTCTTTATCTAGCATGAGAGTGGTGTGTGGGTGGCGCTTGCTCATCAATGGGCTCTAGTCAAGGAAGCCAATAAGCGGCTATCCTAGAAGAGCACCAAGGTGGACGAGCTCTGCATCGTCCATGCAGCGATCACGGAGGAGGCGGCGTAGGCTCGGGAAGCCAAGGCCAAGGTGTGTGAAGATGTAGCAAGGGCTCAGGAGGAGGCGGCCAAGGCTTGTGAGGACCTCGCGCTACTACTAGTGCACGTGAAGGAGCTCAAGGAGGATGTCGCCTTGGTCAGCGGTCAGCGTGACGCCCTCAACATCCAGATCGGGATAGCGTCCGCTCGCATCGGAATCTTGGAGGACGAGGTTGCGACATCCAAGAGAGGGACGAGGCTCTCTCGGGCACCAGTCAGGAGATTGAGGCGCCGAGGGCGGCGGTCCGTGACAAGGATGAGGCTCTCCGAGCATCAGAGAAGGCACGCGAGGAGCTACGCGATGAGGTCGTGGGTTGGTAGACCCACGCTGAGGGTAAACCTTTTGTCCTGTTTTGGCCTTGGCCTCGAGGTCCTAGGCTTATGCTAACTTGGTGTTTGTGTTTCAGAGCTGGAGAAGCAGCAGCATGCGGCCCAAGCGATGGCTACCTCGTTCCAGAACCTCTTCGAGGCCGAGGCCGGGCGAACTCAGTTGCTCCAGGGTGCTATCACCTTGGTGTGTGATGGACTAGGGGTCGAGCCTGATACCGATACCGAGGAGGACATGCCGGGGAACTCGTTTGTCCGCTGGATGGCGGCGCTGGGTCACCTCGTTCGTGAGAAGATATGAGGCGGGCTGCATCACGGCGTGAAGAGGGCCATGGCGATCATTTAGTCTGGGTTTGAGTATGACATGGACCTCATCGTTGATGGCTTCATCATGGATCTAAACCGGACTAACGAGGAGAATGAAGTTGCCTGCCTGAACCTGATCAAGGCCACTGACGAGCCTGGGGGTCACCTTGCAAAGCTTTTTGAAGTCGAGGTGGTCCCGCCCGCTGATGATGAGGGTCTATGAGCCAAACCTAGGCATGAAGGCCCATGTAAATAAGTTAATATTCGTAACTTGCGTCGTGATGGCCTTGGGGCCTTGAAACATTTAGATGTAATTTTGTACTAAATGTCCATTTTCGTTCGAGTTTTTTTTCTTCCCTTTCTTGCTTGAATCGTATTCTTGCATGATTTTCTTAGTGTGTGGTTGCACCCCTTGGCATGAGGGAGCGAGTGGAGGTACCATAGCCTCGAGGTGTAAGTGATCTCGCGGCTCGACTGCCCTTGAGCTTTAGGGCGCGTTTGAGGCATCATCGACCATGTAAGAACTTTATTCGAAGTGAACGGGAATGTTAGACATGAGCTTTTTCAAAATCGTGAACTATTACTAGGTCTACTTAGCGCACAGTTGCACCCCTTGGCATGGGGGTGAGTGGAGGTACCATAGCTTGGAGGCGTAGGTGATCTCATGGCTCGGTGGCCCTCGAGCCTGAGGGTGTGCTTGCGGCCTCGTCGACTTATATAACAGTTCTCTTCTTTTTTGAAAAAATGCGAATTTTTTGGGGATACGTAACGGGTTCCCCCCTTGCAGCCCCTGAGGGAGGGTCAACTTTGAGAAAATAGGGTCGATCCTCTCTGGTTGTTATGAAAAAAATGCTTTGAACACTGATGTATTCTTTATTCTATCATGGGATTTGTGAAATAATTTACAGAGTCTTGAGGTTTTAAGGAAAAAAGCGACGTAGTTGTTCAATGTTCCACGCGTTGGTGAAGATTTCACCTTTCTCATTCGATAGTTTGTAGGTGCTGGGCTTTAGTACTTCCGTGACGATGTATGGCCCTTCCCATGGCGGAGTAAGCTTGTGTCGTCCCTTGTTGTTCTGGCTTTGCCGTAGCACCAGGTCACCGATATTGAGGTCCCGTCTGTGGATGTGTTTGTCATGGTAGCATTGGAGACTTTGCTGATACCTTGCCGAGTGTAACAGAGCCACATCACGAGCTTCCTCGAGCTGGTCGAGGGCATCCTCTCTTTGTGGCGTCATTGTTTTGCTCGTTGTAGGCTTTTAGTCTCGGGGACCCATATTCTACATCGGTTGGGAGCATAGCCTCGGATCCATAGACTAACAACAATGGAGTGAACCCCGTGGCTTGACTCGGCGTCAATCTTAGGCTCCATAGGACCGAGGGGAGCTCGGCGGCCCATTTTTTGCCGTGTTTGTTTAACTTGTTGAAAATTCTCGACTTGAGGCCTTGTAGAACCATGTCGTTGGCACATTCTACTTAGCCATTTGTTTTTGGATGAGCTACGGCCGACTAGAGCACACGGATGTGATGGTTGTCGCAGAAATCTAGAAACTTTTTGCTAGTAAATTGGGTGTCGTTGTCCGTGATGATGCAATTAGGAACCCCAAAGCGGTGGACGATGTCGGTGAAAAATAGCACAGCCTGCTCAGACCTGATGCTAGTGATAGGACGGGCCTCGATCCACTTGGAAAATTTGTCAATGGCGATGAGCAAGTGGGTGAAGCCACCAGTTGTCCTTTTTAGGGGCCCGACCAAGTCGAGCCCCCAAACAGCAAATGGCCATGTGATGGGAATAGTTTGTAGGGCATGAGCCAGGAGGTGGGTTTGTCTTGTGTAGTATTGGCATCCTTTGCAGGAGGACACTAGCTTGATAGCGTCGGAGACTACGGTTGGCCAATAGAAACCTTGTTGGAATGCATTTCCAATGAGGGTTCGAGGTGCCACGTGATGACCGCAAGCCCCCAAGTGTAGATCTTTGAGCAGACTCCTGCCTTCCTCATTTGTGATACAGCGTTGGAGGATGGCCGTAGGGCTATGGCAATACAGCTCCTTATTGTCGCCAAATATCACAAAGGATTTGGCCAAGTGAGTGATCCGTTGAGCCTCGGTCTTATCCAAGGGGAGGTCCCCTCGAGTGAGATGGTCGAGGTACGGAACATGCTAGTCAGGCTCGAGGTTGGCTGGCGGGGTCGAGCCTTCTGCCTGCATGGCCTCAGCACCGGTCGAGGGGGCTTTTGCCTCAGGTGGGGGATCGAGTGATGGTCTGTTGGCCCCTTCGTCTACCCTGATGTTGACGGACAGTTGATGGAGATCTCTCGCGAAAACGTTAGGTGGAACTGTGGTTTGACTAGAAGCAATTTTCGCGAGTTCATCGGCGACTTCATTATATCTCCGTGCAACGTGGTTGAGCTCGAGACTGTGGAACTTGTCCTCAAGGCACCATACCTCCTCGTAGTAGGCTTCAATCTTGGGATCACGGCAGCTAGAGCTCTTCATGACCTGGTCGATCACGAGCTGGGAGTCACCACGAACGTCGAGGTGTCGGACCCCTAGTTCAACGGCGATGCGCAGGCCCGTGACGAGCGCCTCGTACTTGGCGACGTTGTTGGAGGTAGGAAAATGAAGCTGGATTATATAGCGCATGTGGACTCCGAGGGGCGAGATGAAGAGCAAGCCCGTGCCTGCTCTTGTTTTCATTAGTGACCCGTCGAAGTACATGGTCCAAAGCTCAGCCTGGAGCTAAACCAAAGGAAGTTGAGTGTCGGTCCACTCCGCTAGGAAATCTGCTAGCACCTGGGATTTGATGGCTTTCCGTGGCGCATAATAGAGGGTCTCACCCATGAGTTCGACCATCCACTTTGCTATTCTACCCGAGGCCTCTTGGTTCTAGGCTATATCTCCCAAGGGGAAAGAAGACACCATGGTCACTGGGTGGCTCTCAAAGTAGTGACAAAGTTTGCGCCGCGTTAAGACGATGGTGTACAACAGCTTCTAGATCTGCGGGTAGCGAACCTTGGTTTCCGAGAGCACCTCACTGATGAAGTGGACTAGCCTCTAAACGAGCAAGGCATGTCCTTCCTATGCCCTCTCGACAACCAAGACCGCGCTAACCAGTTGTGTCGTTATGGCGACATAAAGCAGGAGGGGTTCCCCTATGGTCGGAGGGACGAGCATCGGTGAGTTGGATAACATAGCTTTGAGCTTTGTAAGGGCTTCTTCTGCCTCGAGGGTCCAAGAAAAGTGTTCTGATTTCTTTAGGAGACGATACAGTGGGAACGCTTTTTCGCCGAGGCGCGAAATGAAGCGGCTAAGGGCCGCGAGGCAGCCTGTGACCCTCTGTACGCTCTTTAGATCTGGGATAGGGCCCATTTTTGTTATTGCAGCGATTTTTTCTAGGTTGGCTTCGATGCCATGTTCGGAAACGATGAACCCTAGAAGCATGCCTTGAGGGACACCGAAGACGCACCTTTAGGGGTTAACCTTAATGTTCTTTGCCCTAAGGCACTTGAATGCAACATCGAGGTCGTTTATCAAATTACTGACCCTCTTGGTTTTGACAACGATATCGTCGACATAAGCCTCGATGGTTGGTACAATGTGTTCCCCAAAAACATGTTGCATGCATCACTGGTACGTAGCCCCTACATTCCAGAGACCGAAGGGCATAGTAACATAGCAATACATGCCGAACGGGGTGATGAATGAAGTCACGAGCTGGTCGGACTCCTTCATTTTGATCTGGTGGTAGCCGGAATACGCATCTAGGAATGATAGAGTTTCACATCCTGCAGTAGAATCAATGATTTGATCAATGTGTGGTAAAGGAAAAGGAACTTTTGGACATGCTTTATTCAAACTAGTATAGTCTACACACATCCACCATTTCCCATTCTTTTTCTTAACCAATACAAGGTTAGCTAACCACTTGGGATGATGAACCTCCTTGATGAATTCGGCCTCCAATAGCTTATGGACCTCCTCGCCGATGACCTTGCGCTTCTCCTCGTCGAAGCGGCGCAAGCGTTGCTTCACTGGTTTGGAGCCGGCTCGGATCTCCAAGGCGTGCTCGGCGACTTCCCTGGGTATGCCCGGCATATCCGAGGGACTCCACGCAAAGATGTCGATGTTTGCGTGGAGAAAGTCGAGGAGCACTGCTTCCTATTTGGGATCATAGGTGGCGCTGATGCTCAATGCCATTCCTTTCAGGTTGGTGGGGTCGAGGGGTACGAGCTTGACGTCTTCTGCAGGCTCGAGGTTGCCAGCGTGGCACTTGGGGTCGGGGACCTCGTCGGCTAAACTGTCGAGGTTAGCCACCAAGGTTACCGACTCCAAGATGGCTTCCCCATGCTCGACGCATTCCACGTCGCACTCATAGGCGTGCTCATAGGAGGGCCCGACAGTGATGACACCATTGGGGCCCGACATTTTGAGCTTGAGGTAGGTGTAGTTGGGAACCGCCATGAACCGGGCGTAGCAGGGGCGCCCAAGAATGGTGTGGTATGTCCCATGGAATCCAACCACCTCAAAAGTGAGAGTTTCCTTCCTAAAGTTGGCGGGAGTGCCGAAACAGACAGGAAGGTCGACCCGCCCGATGGGCTCTGCTCACTTTCCTGGCATGACTCCATGGAAGCCCCCGACGCTAGGTCGGAGGTGCATTCTTGTGATCCCCATATGGTCGAGGGTTTGTGCATAGATGATGTTAAGACTACTACCGCCATCCATGAGCACCTTGGTGAGGCGTGTGTTGGCAATGATGGGATCGATGACAAGCGGGTAGACCCCAAGATTGGGGATGTAGTCTGGGTGGTCATCATGGTCGAAAGTGATGGCCACCTTGGACCAGTCAAGGAAGAGGGGGGTTGCGAGTTGCACGGAGAAAACCTCTCAATGTTCCCGTTTACGCTGCTGTGTCGAGAGGCACGTCGAGGGTCCCCCGTATATTAGGAAACAGTCATGAATCTCGGGAAACCCCTTGTCCCTGTCGTCTCCCTTGGGATCCTCCTTCTTGTCATCTTTCTTGATGCCTAGGCTTTCAAAGTATCTCCGGAGCATGTGGTAGTCCTCGAGGTTGTGGTTCATGGGCCCTTTGTGGTAGGGACATGGTTCTTTGAGCATTTTGTCGAAAATGCCCCCACCAGGGGGTCCTCGAGGTTTCTTTCGATCAGCAGCAGCAACAAGGTCATCGGCCGGGGCCTCTTGTTTGCCCTGCTAATTTTTCTCCTTCTTGTTGTTCCTTTTCGAGCCCCGGCTGGAGCCCGCGGGATCCTCTTCCTTGCGCTTCCCTTTGTCCTGGTCGCTACCAAAGATGGCACCAACCGTCTCTTCACCGGCGGCGAAGTTGGTGATAATATGCATCAAGCCATTAGCAATGATGGGAGTCCTGCGGCCTAACTCTTGGACCAACTCTTTGCAGGTGGTACCAGAGGGGAAGGCCATGATGACATCGTAGTCGGTGATGTTGGGAAGCTCCGTGCGCTGTTTGGAGAAACGCCGGATGTAGTCCCGGAGTGACTCGCTCGGCTTCTGTTTGCAGCTTCGGAGATCCCATGAGTTGCCGAGGCGCATGTAGGTCCCTTTGAAGTTCCCCTCGAACACTCTCACTAGGTCGTTCCAGTCATGGATTTGTTGAGGTGGGAGGTCCTCAAGCCAGGCTCGAGCGGTGTCCAATAGGGACAGGGGGAGTTGTCGAATGATGACCCAGTCATCGGTGGACCCACCCAACTGACAAGCCAAGTGAAAGTCAGCGAGCGAAAGTTCGGGTTTGGTTTCACCGTTATACTTGGTAAGAGTCGTGGGGGGCAGAACTAAGCCGGGAGTAATGTTTCATGGATGGCTTTGCTAAAGACCCGAGGGCCTAGTGGCTCAGGTGAAGGGGTTCGATCCTCTGAGCTATCGTAGTGCCCGCCCCTGTGCTCGTGGTAGCCTCGAGCTGCAGTCGCACGGAGCTCTGTATCTAGGGTCTTTGTGGAGTCTAGGTACTCGAAAGCTGGTGCGGATGCGACGAGGTCGAGGGTGGAATGTAGATGGTGTTCGGGGAGTTCCTCATAAGCACTCATACTGGTGCTTACAGAAGAAGCATACACCTAGGCAACCGAGTCTAGTCCAAATGGGAATGCTGATGAAGGCGTCGTTCCTAGTGCGGGAGTAGTCAAACTGGCTGGTGGGGGCGCCGCACCGGGTGGTAGAGCGACAGGACTCCCTGTCGGCATCTTACCCTTAGCTAAGCTCATCCTACATAGATCCTTAGTGAGGGAATCCATGTCGGCATCTAGCTGAGAGGCACCAGATCGGGGAATACCATCGCCCTCCGTGAGGCGATGACGGCGGTTGTGCTGGGCTCACCATCGCCTTGCGGCCCGTGCCTGACGAGAACGACGATACCGGCGCAGCGCTCCCCCAGGTTGGGAGAGCTCGTGGTCACCATCGGTCGGGTGCCTAGGCAGGAGGAGGACCATGTCGTAGTCGTGGCCAAGAGACATGAACTCCAAGCTCCCAAACCAGATCACCATGGCCAACAGGAGTGGACATTCGGGGTTAGCCATCCAGAAAAATGGCGGGAAAATGATGTTGGCACACAGCGGCCCCTACCTAGCGCACCAACTGTCGGCGTTCGGTCCTACGAGGATCCTAAGCCAACGAGTGAATCAATGTTGCATGTCCCTAATCTGGATGGTGATGCAAGGAGAGTACATGAAGGTTTATCCTGGTTCAGACAAAAGAATGCCCTACGTCCAGCGGGGAGGGGGGAGTATTGTATTTCCTTGCACCTAAGTGCTTGCGTAGGGGTTACAAGCTGTGAGAGAGGGAGCTGATCCTAGGTCTCAGAGAGAAAAAGTGGGAGTACTGAGGAGATTGCTTGAGATGTTGATCTTCTATAGTGGGATGGTGACTGGCTTTGTTGTTTGTCCGTCGTCCGGCTGTCCTCTTCCTTGGTAGAGTCCCCTGCCTACCCTTTTATAGGGTCAAGAGGAGGCAGGGATGCCGAGGGTGCCTTAGGGGTGAAGTCTGTCGACCGCTGTAGAGGCTGCTGTAGCGATATGCCCCGAGAATGGCCGACCATCCCTGGATACCATGATGATGTAGAGGAAGAGACAGTGAAAAGACTCTGGATCCTATGGCATGCGAGCATTGTTTTCATGTTTGACCGGCGGTTGATCGAGGCTGGGTCGAGGATGGGTCGAGGTGGGTTGATGATGAATGGATAAGGTCGAGTCCTCGGAATTGCGGGGTACGGTACTCGTCGTATTCTCCCTCGAGGGTGATCAGTGGTGGAATAGTGCCCGGTATGGCACGTACAGTGATAGGTTTTCACCACCCATCCCGGGATGGGCAGTAAAAAGTGAGATTTGACACCAGTACTGCTTCCATGCTGATTACCGCTGTAGCCATGGGGATAGGAAGTGGTTGGCAATTGCATTAAATGCTCTGACTTTTGTCTCAGAGTTGGTGAGTGAGGTGGGTCGACCGGTCCGACCCAGGGTCGTGCGAGTCAGAGATTTCTTGGTAGTTGAGGCGTCTTGTTGAGCGAGCCTCATGCAAGTCAAAATGTGATTGAGGCATCTCGTTGAGCGAGCCTTATGCGAGTCGGAACGTGGTCGAGGCGTCCCATCGAGCGAGCCTCGTGCAAGTCGGAACGTGGTCGAGGCATCCCGTCGAGCGAGCCTCATACGACTCGGAATGTGGTCATGGTGTTGTTTTTCTTGATCGTTGATTGTGGGTACCCCTTGTTTTTGGTACCCGACACATTGAGAGATGCCATTCATCACCATATGGAGGACATTATAGGGCATTCCGCACACATGCAAAGATTTGGCAATGCAGATTCTTTTGGCCAACAATGTATGAAGACACAAGAGAATTCATCCAAAGATGTGGACCATGTTAGAGGCACGGCAATATCAATACAAGAGATGCCATGCCACTCATCAACAACCTTCAGATTGAACTCTTTGATGTCTAGGGAATTGACTATATGGGACCATTCCCACCATCGAGGAAATGTGAGTACATTCTGGTGGCAGTAGATTATGTCTCCAAATGGGTTGAAGCCCTGCCATGCAAGAAGGCTGATAATATAAATTCCAAGAAGATGTTTGAAGAGATAATATTTCCCAGATTTCGAGTCCCAAGGATAGTGATAAGTGACGGAGGATCACACTTCATCGACAAGCGCTTTGAGCACTACTTGTCTAAGCATGGAATACATCACAACATTGCTACCCCCTATCATCCTCAGACAAGTGGACAAGCAGAAACATCAAATAAGCAAATCAAGAACATTCTACAGAAGACAGTAAATGAGATGGGTACTGGATGGAAGGACAAGCTTCCCGAAGCACTCTAGGCATACCGAACAGCATACAAGACACCTATTAGGATGTCTCCTTATCAGTTGGTGTGTGGGAAGACTTGGCACCTACCAGTTGAGTTAGAATTTAAAGCTCACTGGGCTATCAAGAAATAGAACATGGACCTTGAAGCTACTGGAATAAGGAGGAAAATGCAACTCTCAGAGTTAGATGAATGGAGAGAAAATGCATATCACAATTCAAAGATTTATAAAGAGAGAGTTAAGAGATGGCATGACAAGAGAATTAAGGAGGAGTTCGCCCTAGGGGTAAGGTATTACTTTTTAATTCCAAGGTGAAGCTCTTTGAACATGGAAAGCTACGAAGTAAGTGGGAAGGACCATTTAAAGTGGTAGATGCATCATCACATGGCGCAGTCACGCTTCAAAATGACGAAGGTACGTTATTCAAGGTAAATGGTTAATGCCTTAAATTATTTTTAGAGCCCAATAAAGAATTAGAAGAATTAGATGTTATTAATTTCTTTATTACATAAGCATTGTTGGGCCCAACCTTTTTAGTTTTTGTTTTTCGGGGCCCAATATATTTTTTGAAATAACAAAAATATTTAGAAAATTCTGCGAAAAAGTGGACCGGAGCCGGGCTCATGGGCCGGGTGCCCACCCCTAGGGCTAGGCGGCCACCCCACCCCTTGCGTCATTTCGCCGCTGCCTTTTGCCTTCGTAATTTTTCTACATTCTTCTTTCAGAAAAAGATTATTCCTAGTTTATTCGGGCATTTTTATCACAAGATACCGTTTAGGTGCCGTTTTGGTCCTCCGAACCCTCCTATGTAAACACCCTATGACGTTAGCCATCCTCATTCCATCAGATTATTCCTCTTTTCCTTTTAGAAGTTTGCTAGCCCTCTCTCCCTAGATCCAATGGCCAACCATGAAAAGAGGATCATCCCCTACGGTATCGACTTCAACTCTATCCCCAAGGAAGATCCAAATTGCAAAGCTCTTATCCCAGTTAGCAATGCTCAACCCCTCGCTGCCATTCCACCAAGACCTCATAGCTATAGCCAGTCTTACTTCGCTCAGTCAGTTCTCGCAACACCTCCACAGCCCCTCTTGCTAGAAGATAATCCGTCGAAGGGGCCTGTCATCAAGCTACTTGCTGGAACCAAGCTCTTGCCACCAAAGCACAATGAGACGCTTGTTGGTGTGAAGACCAACAAGAAAGGAGAGATCATCTGCACCAAGTACAGCACTGGGGAACGCACCTACTTCGAAGGAGTTCGCGCTCATCCAAGCAAAGTCAAATTTCTTCCACCCAAGGAAGCAACTAAACATGCCTTTGCTAAGGCTGTAGCTCTGCGCAAGTGTCGCAAGACTTTAGCTGATCTAGAAAAGCTGATAGAGGCTCAGCAAGCTACTATCTCCTCTATAGAATCCACTTTATGCCTTCAGAATAGATGTTTTCTTTGCACGCATGAGAAAGTAGAGGACATAGTGAAGAACAATAAGGAACTAGAAAAGTGCGTAAGTGCTTTAGAGCCTCCTAAGCTGAAGAAGTAGATTGAGTACCATTTAGCAGTTGATAAGGCACCTTCAAGATTAGTCGCGAAATTGTTTAAATTCTTTTGCTTAGATTAATTCTTTTATTCAGAATTCTTGTAAACAAAGTGCCTTACATGATACTGAATAAAGAGTTGTTTTTTTTATTATTGGATATACTTTGCTTGTGCTTTTGTCTCCACCATGCTTTGTATAAAGGAAAATAAGAAATAAGTGTGGGGGAAGCACTCGACGATTTAATGAATAGATTTTACTGCACAAATGAAAAATCTTGAAGATACATAACATGAGAACCCTATACGTCGAAGCGGGCTTCGGAAGTCCACCCCAAGTGGGGCAGCCGCCAAGACCTAGGGGTGGGTGCCTAGGTGGTAAGCCCTCCTCACTCCTTCCTTCGACCATGGTCAGGTATGCTCCCTACATGTTCCAATTTTTATATACACACTTTCTGTTAAGTTTCACATTATGAATTCTTGAGTACAACCTATTTAATGCTGAATTTAAAGAAGATAGATTCTTTTAGTCATGATCTCTTTATAGACTCACACCATGATTCTTTCCTGGGAGTCCTATTACTGTTGGGAACATAATTTTTAGGACCCCATATCATTTAAGTTGTTGTGGAGTGAGAGATAGTAGAATCATGAGAACCTAATTTCTGATACTATGTCACTTGGAGAATTTCTTCTACAAAAATGTTAAAATTTTCAGCTACGCTTCTCCTCTGTGGTAAGAATACATACCTAGTAGAGCCTTACATATCTATAAAAAAACTAGCTCATAAGCTATTTACTTTGTGTTGAGTTTGGTCAACCCGTGCTAGACCCTTGTTGAGAGGTGGGCCATGCTCCCAAGATCAGGATTCACACTAATTTTTGCACCCCTTGCTACTTCTACCTTGGAAGTACGCACCACCATATTACCTATTTAGATCCACTCAAAAATTTGTTCTGCTCCTACCCTGGAAGTAACAATTAAAAAAATATCTCCTATAGGTTTTTGTTGATTGCTAGCCATGATTCTAAAATGCTCTAGAATGTTATTATCCTCTCACAATGTTCCATCAAAATTTAGTACATTTCTTTGTTGTTAAAAAAGGGGAAAGAAAAAAAAAGAGAAAGAAGAAAGAAAAAGAAAGTATTATTTTGCCTTTTGTGAAGTACAAGTTTCAAGTTGCAATTCCTCAAATCAAAGTTGAATAAGTGTATCTTTTGTAAAGGAGCATTGTAGAATTATTTTTGCACCCCCTCTACCTTCCACAAATATTTCCTATTATGTTTATTCTTTTGAAACGACACCACATGCACGTCTTGATCTAGGGGTATGTCACTCCCCTCCTTGGATCCCGTTTTGACTAGGCAATATATGCAAAGTAAGTATGCTACATCCTTGAAATACCATCAACTCTAGATAAGCTTTTGTAGAATAGGATGGGCTATATGGCATTTGTCATATATACCTCAGAGAGGTCTACAAATACCACATATCTTGAGTGACTTGAGAGTACCACATGAGGTAGAAGGTAAGCTATGTTTTTTATTTTCAAATACATACAAAAACACCAAGTGACAGATTGAAAGGAGAAAGGGGCTTAGTTTCAGGCTGTTCCATTCTTCAACTGCCTAAAATGGTATGGTAGACACTTTGAATCCTGCAGTACAAGTATGACTAAGGAATAAATCTACTATTGATGTCTTGGCTAGAGATTATGCCTAAGGTAATCCATTCTTTTCTCGAGGACGAGTAAAAGTCCAAGTGTGGGGGAGTTTGTTGACGGTAGTTAACTATCATTTTTAACCATCAACTTACATAAAAGAATGCTATAAAACTAATTACCACCATAGACTAGGTGTTTAACTGACAGAATTCCATGAGTTTTGGTGAATATTTATTTCAGCAGGGTGCCAGCTGAAAATAATCAAAGATGGGCCACATGTCAGGTTTACATAGAGAGAAAGGTCCACGTATGGAAAAAGTATAATGTAGAAGGTTCAAGAAGCCAAACCCTAGGAGGTGGGACCCACCTGTCACTATGACAAGGGCGGGTGCCTAGCCCTAGGGGTGGCCGGCCCACCTAGAGAGCCAATGAGCTTCCACCTCGCAGATCCTGCTTCCACCGCCTTTGAGGATGAATAAAAATCATTGATCAAGGTTGGTTTGATCCTAGGGCTATGGTGCTTCCTAGAGGGCTATATAAGCAAGGCCGCAAGCCCCTGGAGGAGAGAGTTTAGAAACCCTAATTCATTTTTTTAGAGAGAATTTGCCTGAGAGGGGTCCCTTGAATGGATCTTTCTCTAGGGCACATACAAGAAAGTTTAGCTTTGTAGTCTCTATGTGAGATTAGAGTTATTCTTCTAGATAGAGAGAATTAGAGTGGAGGTAGAAGATTGGAGGAAGCCCAGCCTGTCGGTGTCTCCTCTCCAAGTTTGTATCTACGGGGTCAAGTCTCCTAACCTGAGGCCTGGTTCTAGGATTCTTCGGCAATTCAACTTCTAATACTAAGTAAGTACGTTGTTATTATTGTTCTTTGGTTTGCAGGTTTACTTTATACGCTTTGCTTAGGGAATAGAGTAATCATTCGTAGCGTAAGCATGGTTCTTGGGCTAGGAATACTTGTGGATATCCCCTATCTATCCAAATTAGTGAGTAGTAGCATGGGACGTGACAATCCCATTGTTACCTTTGGAGTCTCCTCCCATCAGAAGGTTTGGTAGGATTTAAGTACCCTAGTTAAGCATCCTCTATGGTGTCTCTTTTCCATCGGTATTTCCCCTAAGATCAATAGTATCATAGCTTGCCATAGGTTGGAACTAGACTATCGTCGTAGTTCTCTCTAATCGCTTATATCTTCGCCACCTTGTAGTGCGGCCCAAGGGTAATAGTATAGACTAGGTTAGTCATCGCACGCTTTATCCTCGTGGATAAAACAAATACAATACTCTGGACTTATCTCTCTGGTGAAGTGCTCACCGATATCCATGCGCTTGCGGATTATTTCTTGAATTCCATCATGTGCATATGTAATATCAACATGCCTCCAAAACTTTATGAGGCTATGGTACGTTCGTGCAAACCGTGCACCTATCTTGCATCAAGATTAGGACTATCTCCAAATAAACTAAGTCAAGCTTCCACTTGAGCCTCATCACCTAGGAGTACCATTGAGTGCCCCCATAATGATTTTCAAGCCTACGTTATGTTTGGCGCAAACCATGCACCTAACTTGCACCAACACTGACACTATCTTCAAATGGAGCGAAACAACATTCCACATGACCCACGTCACCATGGAGTTCCATCAGGTGCGTCCAAAATGATTTCTGAGGTTGTGGTACGTTTGGGACAAACAGTGCACCTATCTTGCGTCAAGATTAGCATTATCTCCAAATGAATGGATGAAGCTTCCACTTGAGCCTCATCACCTAGGAGTACCATTGGGTGTGTCCAAAATGATTTCTGAGCCTACGGTTTGTTGGCACAAACCATCCACCTATCTTGCACTAACACCAATAATATCTCCAAATGGACCAAAACAAGATTCCACATGACCCATGTCATCTTAGAGTTCCATCGGGTGCATCGAAAATGATTTTTGAGCCTGTGGTATGTTCGTCGCAAACAGTACTCCTAACTTGCCTCAAGGTTAGCACTACCTCTGAACGGACTGAATCGAGCTTCCACTTGAGCCTCATCACTTAGGAGTACCATCGAATGCGTCCAAAATGACTTCTGAGCCTTTAGTATGTTTGGCACAAACCCTGCACCTATCTTGCACCGACACTAACACTATCTCCAAACAGACCGAAACGAGATTCCACAAGACCCACGTCGAGTGCGTCCAAGACGATTTTTGAGCCTATGGTATGTTTGGCGCAAACCCTGCACCTATCTTGCACCAACACTAACACTGTCTCCAAATACACCAAAATGACATTCCATAAGACCCACGTCACCTAGGAGTTCTGTCGGGTGCATCAAAAATGATTTTTGAGCCTGTGGTACGTTCGTCGCAAACAGTACTCCTAACTTGCCTCAAGGTTAGCACTACCTCTGAACGGACTGAATCGAGCTTCCACTTGAGCCTCATCACTTAGGAGTACCATCGGATGCGTCCAAAATGACTTCTAAGCCTCTAGTATGGATGGCGCTAACCCTGCACCTATCTTGCACTGACACTAACACTATCGCTAAACAGACCAAAACGAGATTCCACAAGACCCACATCGGGTGCGTCCAAGACAATTTTGAGCCTGTGGTATGTTTGGCGCAAACCCTGCACCTATCTTGCGTCAAGATTACCACTCTCACTAAACGGACTAAATTGATCTTGTACTTAAGCCGCATTTCCTCGGAGTGCCATCGGGTGCATCCAAAACGATTTCTGACCCTTTGGTATGTTTGGCACAAACCGTACACCTATATTGCACCAACACTAGCACTATCTCCAAATAGACAAAAACAAGATTCCACATGACCCACGTCACCTAGGACTTCCAATGGATGTGTCCAAAACAATTTCTGAGCCTATAGTACATTTGGCACATACGGGGCACTTATCTTGCATTAGGATTAGCACTATATCAAAACCGAATAGATCAAGCCTCCACTTGAGCCTCATCACTTAGGAGTACCATCTGGTGCATCTAAAATGATTTATGAGAATACGGTATGTTTGGCGCAAACCTGCAACTATCTTGCACCGACACTAACACTGTCCGTAAATGGACCAAAACAAGATTCCACAATACCAAGATCACCTAGAAGTTCCATCGGGTGCGTCCAAAATGATTTATGAGCCTATGATACGTTTGGTGCAAATAGTGCACCTATCTTCCACCAACACTAACACTGCCTCCAAACAGACTGAAACGAGATTCCACATGACCCACGTCGCCTAGGAGTTCCATCGGGTGCGTCCAAAATGATTTCTGAGCCTATGGTTTGTTTGGCGCAAACTCAGCACCTATCTTGTACTGACACTGACACTATCTCCAATCGGACCAAAACGAGATTCCACAAGACCCACATCACATAGGAGTTCCATCGGGTGCGTCCAAATGAATTTCTGAGCCCATGACACGTTCGGTGCAAACCGTGCACCGATCTTGCGTCAAGATTAGCAATATCTTCAAACAGACTAAATCGTGCTTCCACTTGAGCCCTATTATCTTGCACCGACACTAACACTGCATCCGAATGGACCGAAACGGGATTCCACATGACCCACGTCTCCTAGGAGTTCCATCGGGTGTGTCCAAAACGATTTTTGAGCTTGTGGTATGTGCGGCGCAAACCATGCCCCTATCTCACATCAAGATTAGCACTATCTCCAAACAAACTAAATCAAGCTTCCACTTGAGCCTTGTCACCTAGGGGTACCACCGGGGGTATCCAAAAACGATTTTCGAGCCTATGGTATGTTTGGCGCAAACTATGCACCTATCTTCCACCGACACTAACACTGTCTCCAAATGGACCGAAACGTGATTCCATAAGACCCACGTCACCTAGTTGTTCCATCTAGTGCCTCCAAAACTTTATGAGGCTATGGTACGTTCGGTGCAAACCATGCACCTATCTTGCATCAAGATTAGGACTATCTCCAAACGACCTAAGTCAAGCTTCCACTTGAGCCTCATGACCTAGGAGTACCATCGAGTGCCCCCAAAATGATTTTTGAGCCTACGTTATGTTTGGCGCAAACCATGCACCGAACTTGCACCAACACCGACACTATCTTCACACAGACCAAAACAACATTGCACATGACCCACATCACCATGGAGTTCCATCAGGTGCGTCCAAAATGATTTCTAAGGCTGTGGTATGTTTGGCACAAATAGTGCACCTATCTTGCGTCAAGATTAGCACTATCTCCAAACGAACTAAATGAAGCTTCCACTTGAGCCTCGTCACATAGGAGTACCATTGGGTGTGTCTAAAATGATTTCTGAGCCTACAGTATGTTTGCACAAACCGTGCACCTATCTTGCACCGACACCAACAATATCCCCAAATGGACCAAAACAAGATTCCACATGACCCATGTCACCTTGGAGTTCCATCGGGTGCATCCAAAATGATTTTTGAGCCTATGGTACGTTCATCGCAAACAGTACTCCTAACTTGCCTCAAGGTTAGCAATACCTCCGAATGGACTGAATCGAGCTTCCACTCGAGCCTCATCACTTAGGAGTACCATCAGATGCGTCCAAAATGACTTCTGAGCCTCTAGTATGTTTGGTGCAAACCCTCCACCTATCTTGCACCGACACTGACACTATCTCCAAATAGATCGAAACGAGATTCCACTAGACCCACGTCGGGTGTGTCCAAGATGATTTTTGAGCCTGTGGTATGTTTGGTGCAAACCCTGCACCTATGTTGAACCAACACTAACACCATCTCCAAATAGACCGAAATGACATTCCACAAGACCCACGTCACCTAGGAGTTCTGTCGGGTGCATCCAAAGCGATTTCTGAGCCTATGGAACGTTCGGTGCAAACCGTGCACCGATCTCGCATCAAGATTACCACTCTCCCAAAACGAACAGAAATGAGCTTGTACTTGAGGCGCATTACCTCGGAGTGCCATCGGGTGCGTCCAAAATGATTTTTGACCCACAAACCGTGCACCTATCTTGCACCAACATTAGCACTATCTCCAAACGGACAAAAACAAGATTTGACATGACCCACGTCGCCTAGGACTTCCATCAGGTGTGTCTAAGACAATTTATGAGCCTGTAGTACGTTTGGCACAAACGGGGCACTTATCTTGCATCGGGATTAGCACTATATCAAAACCGAATAAATCAAGCTTCCACTTGTGCCTCATCACTTAGGAGTACCATCGGGTGCGTCTAAAATAATTTCGGAGCATATGGTATGTTTGGTGCAAACCCTACAACTATCTTCAACCGAGACTTACACTGTCTCCAAATGGACCGAACAAGATTCCACAATACCTACGTCACCGAAGAGTTCCATTAGGTGCGCCCAAAACAATTTATGAGCCTATGGTTTGTTTGGCGCAAACCCTGCACCTATCCTTCACCGACACTGACACTATCTCCAAACGGACCAAAACGAGATTCCACAAGACCCACATCACCTAAGAGTTCTATCAGGTGCGTCCAAAAGAATTTCTGAGCCTATGACACGTTCGGTGCAAACCGTGCATTGACCTTGCGTCAAGATTAGCACTATCTTCAAACAGCCTAAATCGAGCTTCCACTTGAGCCTTATTATCTTGAACCAAAACTAACACTACCTCCAAACGGACCAAAATGAGATTCCACATAACCCACATCACCTAGGAGTTCCATCGGGTGTGTCCAAAATGATTTTTGAGCTTGTCGTATGTTCGGTGTAAATCATGCCCCTATCTTGCGTCAAGATTAGCACTATCTCCAAACAAACTGAATCGAGCTTCCACTTGAGCCTCATCACCTAGGAGTACCACCGGGGGTATCCAAAATTATTTCTGAGCCTATGGTATGTTTGCCGCAAACTGTGCACCTATCTTGCACCAACACTAACACTGTCTCCAAATGGACTGAAATGAGGTTCCACAAAACCCACGTCACCTAGTTGTTCCATCTACTGCCTCCAAAACTTTATAAGGCTATGGTACGTTAGGTGCAAACCGTGCACCTATCTTGCACCAAGATTAGGACTATCTCCAAATAAACTAAGTCAAGCTTCCACTTGAGCCTCATCACCTAGGAGTACCATCGAGTGCCCCCAAAATGATTTGCGAGCCTACGTTATGTTTGGCACAAACCGTGGGCCTAACTTGCACCAACACCGACACTACCTTCAAACGGACTGAAACAACATTCCACATGACCCACGTCAGCATGGAGTTCCATTAGGTGCGTCCTAAATGATTTCTGAGGCTGTGGTATGTTTGGCGCAAACAGTGCAGCTATCTTGCGTTAACATTAGTACTACCTCCAAACGAACTGAATGAAGCTTCCACTTGAGCCTTGTCACCTAGGAGTATCATTGGGTGTGTCCAAAATGATTTTGAGCCTACAGTATGTTGGCACAAACCGTGCACCTATCTTGCAACAACACCAACAATATCTCAAAATGGACCAAAACAAGATTCCACATGACCCATGTCACCTTGGAGTTCCATCGGGTGCATCCAAAATAATTTTTGGGCCTGTGGTACGTTCATCGCAAATAGTACTCCTAACTTGCCTCAAGGTTAGCACTACCTCCGAACGGACTGAATTGAGCTTCCACTTGAGCCTCATCACTTAGGAGTACTATTTGATGCGTCCAAATGACTTCTGAGCCTCTAGTATGTTTGGCGCAAATCCTGCACCTATCTTGCACCGACACTAACACTATCTCCAAACAGACCGAAACGAGATTCCACAAGACCCACGTCGGGTGTGTCCAAGATGATTTTTTGAGCCTATGGTATGTTTAGCGCAAACCCTGCACCTATCTTGCACCGACACTAACACTGTCTCCCAATACACCAAAATGACATTCCACAAGACCCACGTCACCTAGGAGTTCTGTTGGTTTCATCCAAAGCGATTTCTGAGCCTGTGGTATGTTCGGGGCAAACTATGCACTGACCTTGCATCAAGATTACCACCCTCCCTAAACAGACTGAATTGAGCTTGGTCTTGAGCCGCATTATCTCAGAGTGCCATCGGGTGCGTCCAAAATGATTTCTGACCCTTTGGTATGTTTGGTACAAACCGTGCACCTATCTTGCACCAACACTAGCACTATCTCCAAACAGACAAAAATGAGATTCCATATGACCCACGTCACCTAGGACTTCCATGTGGTGTGTCCAAAACAATTTCTATGCCTATAGTATGTTTGGCACGAACGGGGCACTTATCTTGCAGTAGGATTAGCACTATATCAAAACCAAATAAATCAAGCTTCCACTTGAGCCTCATCACTTAGGAGTACCATCGCGTGTGTCTAAAATGATTTCTGAGCATATGGTATGTTTGGCGTAAACCCTGCAACCATCTTGCACTGACACCAACACTGTCTCCAAACGGACCAAAACAAGATTCCACAATACCCACATCACCTAGGAGTTCCATCGGGTGCGTCCAAAATGATTTATGAGCCCACGATACGTTTGGTGCAAATGGGGGACCTATCTTGCACTGACACTACCACTGTCTCCAAATGGACTGAAACGAGATTCCACATGACCCACGTCACCTAGGAGTTCCATCGGGTGGGTCAATGATTTCTGAGCCTATGGTTTGTTTGGCGCAAACCCTGTACCGTACTTGCACCGAGACTAACACTGTCTCCAAATGGACAAAAATGAGATTCCATAAGACCCATGTCACCTAGGAGTTCCATCAGGTGCGTCCAAAAGAATTTCTTAGCCTATGACACTTTTGGTGCAAACCATGTAACGATCTTGCGTCAAGATTAGCAATATCTTCAAACAGACTAAATCGAGCTTCCACTTGAGCCTTATTATCTTGCATCGACACTAACACTACCTCCAAACGGACTAAAATGAGATTCCACATGACCCACGTCACCTAGGAGTTCCATCGGGTGTGTCCAAAATTATTTCTGAGCTTGTTGTAAGTTCAGCGCAAACCGTGCCCCTATCATGCATCAAGATTATCACTATCTCCGAACGAACTAAATCGTGCTTCCACTTGAGCCTCGTCACCTAGGAGTACCACCAGGATATCCAAAATGATTTCTGAGCCTAAGGTATGTTTGGTAGAAACTATGCACCTATCTTGAACCGACACTAACACTGTCTCCAAATGGACCGAAACGTGATTCCATAAGACCCACGTCACCTAGTTGTTCCATCTAGTGCCTCCAAAACTTTATGAGGCTATGGTACGTTCGGTGCAAACCGTGCATCTATCTTGCATCAAGATTAGGACTATCTCCAAATGAACTAAGTCAAGCTTCCACTTGAGCCTCATCACCTAGGAGTACCATCGAGTGCCCCCAAAAAGATTTTCGAGCCTACGTTACGTTTGGCATAAACCGTGCACATAACTTGCACCAACACCGACACTATCTTCAAACGGACCGAAACAACATTCCACATGACCCACGTCACCATGGAGTTCCATCAGGTGCGTCCTAAATGATTTCTGAGGTTGGGGTACGTTTGGCGCAAATAGTGCACCAATCTTGCGTCAAGATTAGCACTACCTCAAAACGAACTGAATGAAGCTTCCACTTGAGCCTCGTCACCTAGGAGTATCATTGGGTGTGTCCAAAATGATTTCTGAGCCTGTGGTATGTTGGCACAAACCGTGCACCTATCTTGCACCGACAGCAACAACATCTCGAAATGGAACAAAACAAGATTCCACATGACCCATGTCACCTTGGAGTTCCATCGGGTGCATCCAAAATGATTCTTGGGCCCATGGTACGTTCGTCGCAAATAGTACACCTAACTTGCCTCAAGGTTAGCACTACCTCCGAATGGACTAAATCGAGCTTCCACTTGAGCCTCATCACTTAGGAGTACCATTTGATGCATCCAAAATGACTTCTAAGCCTCTAGTATGTTTGGCGCAAACCCTACACCTATCTTGCACCGACACTAACACTATCTCCAAACAGACCGAAACGAGATTCCACAAGACCCATGTTGGGTGCGTCCAAGACGATTTTTTGAGCCTATGGTATGTTTGGTGCAAACCCTGCACCTATCTTGCACCGACACTAACACTGTCTCCCAATACACCGAAATGACATTCCACAAGACCCACATCACCCAGGAGTTCCGTTGGGTGCGTCCAAAGTGATTTCTGAGCCTATGGTACGTTCGGGGCAAACTATGCACCGACCTTGCGTCAAGATTACCAATCTCCCTAAACGGACTGAATTGAGCTTGTACTTGAGCCGCTTTATCTCGGAGTGCCATTGGGTGCGTCCAAAATGATTTCTAACCCTTTGGTATGTTTGGCAGAACCCATGCACCTATCTTGCACCAACACTAGCACTGTCTCCAACGGACAAAAATGAGACTCCACAAGACCCACGTCGCCTAGGACTTCCATGTGGTGTGTCCAAAACAATTTCTGAGCATGTAGTATGTTTGGCACAAATGGGGCACTTATCTTGCATCAGAATTAGCACTATATCAAAACCGAATAAATCAAGCTTCCAGTTGAGCCTCATCACTTAGGAGTACCATCGAGTGCGTCTAAAATGATTTTTGAGCATATGGTATGTTTGGCGTAAAACCTACAACTATCTTGCACCAACAGTAACACTGTCTCCAAATGGACCAAAACAAGATTCCACAATACCTACGTCACCTAGGAGTTCCATCGGGTGCGTCCAAAATGATTTATGAGCCTACGATACGTTTGGTGCAAATAGTGCACCTATCTTGCACCAACACTAACACTGCCTCCAAATGGACTGAAACGAGATTCCACATGACCCACGTCACCTACGAGTTTCATCGGCTCCGTCAACGATTTCTGAGCCTATGGTTTGTTTGGCGCAAACCCTGTAGCATAATTGCACCGACACTGACACTATCTCCAAATGGACCAAAACGAGATTCCACAAGACGCATGTCACCTAGGAGTTCCATCAGGTGCGTCCAAAAGAATTTCTGAGCCTATGACACTTTTGGTGCAAACCGTGCACCGATCTTGCGTCAAGATTAGCACTATCTTCAAACAGACTAAATCGGGCTTCCACTTGAGCCTTATTATCTTGCATCGACACTAACACTGCCTCCAAACGGACCGAAACAAGATTCCACATGACCCACGTCACCTAGGAGTTCCATCGGGTGTGTCCAAAATGATTTCTGAGCTTGTGGTATGTTCGGCGCAAACCGTGCCCCTATCTTGCATCAAGATTATCACTATCTCCAAATGAACTGAATAAAGCTTCCACTTGAGCCTCGTCACCTTGGAGTACCACTGGGGTATCCAAAATGATTTTTGAGCCTAAAGTATGTTTGGCGCAAACTGTGCACCTATCTTGCACCGACACTAACACTATCTCCAAATGTATCGAAACGAGATTCCACAAGACCCACGTCACCTAGTGGTTCCATACAGCGCCTCCAAAACTTTATGAGGCTATGGTATGTTCGGTGCAAACCGTGCACCTATCTTACATCAAGATCAGGACTATCTCCAAACGAACTAAGTCAAGCTTCCACTTGAGCCTCATCACCTAGGAGTACCATCGAGTGCCCCCAAAAAAATTTCGAGCCTACATTACGTTTGGCACAAACCGTGCACATAACTTGCACCAACACCGACACTATCTTCAAACGAACCAAAACAACATTCCACATGACCCATGTCACCATGGAGTTCTATCAGGTGCGTCCTAAATGATTTTTGAGGCCATGGTACGTTTGGTGCAAATAGTGCACCTATCTTGCGTCAAGATTAGCACTACCTCCAAACGAACTGAATGAAGCTTCCACTTGAGCCTCGTCACCTAGGAATACCATTGGGTGTGTCCAAAATGATTTCTGAGCCTATGGTATGTTGGCACAAACCGTGCACCTATCTTGCACCTACACCAACAATATCTCGAAATGGACCAAAACAAGATTCCACATCACCTAGGAGTGCCATCGGGTGCGTCCAAAATGATTTCTGACCCTTTGGAATGTTTGGCACAAACCGTGCACGTATCTTGCACTAACACTAGCACTGTATCCAAATGGACAAAAATGAGATTCCACATGATCCACGTCGCCTAGGACTTCCATGTGGTGGGTCCAAAACAATTTCTGAGCCTATAGTATGTTTGGCACAAACGGGGCACTTATATTGCATCAGGATTAGCACTATATCAGAACTGAATAAATCAAGCTTCCACTTGAGCCTCATCACTTAGGAGTACCATCGAGTGCGTCTAAAATGATTTTTGAGCATATGGTATGTTTGGCATAAAACCTGCAACTATCTTGCACCAACACTAACACTATCTCCAAACGGACCAAAACAAGATTCCATAATACCCACGTCACCTAGGAGTTCCATCGGGTGCGTCCAAAATGATTTATGAGCCTACGATACGTTTGGTGCAAATAGTGCACCTATCTTGCACCAACACTAACACTGCCTCCAAATGGACTAAAACAAGATTCCACATGACCCACGTCACCTATGAGTTTCATCGGCTCTGTTAACGATTTCTGAGCCTATGGTTTGTTTGGTGCAAACCCTATACCATACTTGCACCGACACTGACACTGTCTCCAAATGGACCAAAACGAGATTCCACATGACCCATGTCACCTAGGAGTTCCATCAGGTGCGTCCAAAAGAATTTCTAAGCCTATGACACTTTTGGTGCAAACCGTGCACCGATCTTGCGTCAAGATTAGCACTATCTTCAAACAGACTAAATCGGGCTTCCACTTGAGCCTTATTATCTTGCATCGACACTAACACTGCCTCCAAACGGACCGAAACAAGATTCCACATGACCCACGTCACCTAGGAGTTCCATCGGGAGTGTCCAAAATGATTTCTGAACTTGTGGTATGTTCGGCGCAAACCGTGCCCCTATCTTGCATCAAGATTATCACTATCTCCAAATGAACTGAATAAAGCTTCCACTTGAGCCTCGTCACCTAGGAGTACCACTGGGGTATCCAAAATGATTTTTGAGCCTAAGGTATGTTTGACGCAAACTGTGCACCTATCTTGCACCGACACTAACACTATCTCCAAATGGATCGAAACGAGATTCCACAAGACCCACGTCACCTAGTGGTTCCATACAGTGCCACCAAAACTTTATGAGGCTATGGTACATTCGGTGCAAACCGTGCACCTATCTTGCATCAAGATCAGGACTATCTCCAAATGAACTAAGTCAAGCTTCCACTTGAGCCTCATCACCTAGGAGTACCATCGAGTGCCCCCAAAAAGATTTTTGAGCCTACATTACGTTTGGCACAAACCGTGCACATAACTTGCACCAACACCGACACTATCTTCAAACGGACCGAAACAACATTCCACATGACCCATGTCACCATGGAGTTCTATCAGGTGCGTCCTAAATGATTTTTGAGGCCATGGTACGTTTGGTGCAAATAGTGCACCTATCTTGTGTCAAGATTAGCACTACCTCCAAACGAACTGAATGAAGCTTCCACTTGAGCCTCATCACCTAGGAGTACCATTGGGTGTGTCCAAAATGATTTCTGAGCCTACAGTATGTTGGTACAAACCGTGCACCTATCTTGCACCTACACCAACAATATCTCGAAATGGACCAAAACAAGATTCCACATCACCTAGGAGTGCCATCGGGTGCGTCCAAAATGATTTCTGACCCTTTGGAATGTTTGGCATAAACCATGCACATATCTTGCACTAACACTAGCACTGTATCCAAATGGACAAAAACGAGATTCCACATGACCCACGTCGCCTAGGACTTCCATGTGGTGGGTCCAAAACAATTTCTGAGCCTGTAGTATGTTTGGCATAAACGAGGCACTTATCTTGCATCAGGATTAGCACTATATCAGAACTAAATAAATCAAGCTTCCACTTGAGCCTCATCACTTAGGAGTACCATCGAGTGCGTCTAAAATGATTTCTAAACATATGGCATGTTTGGCGTAATCCCTGCAACTATCTTGCACCGACACTAACACTGTCTCCAAACGGACCAAAATGAGATTCCATAAAACCCACGTCACCTAGGAGTTCCATCGGGTGCGTCCAAAATGATTTATGAGCCTACGATACATTTGGTGCAAATGGTGCACCTATCTTGCACCGACACTAACACTGCCTCCAAACAGACTGAAACGAGATTCCACATGACCCACGTCACCTAGGAGTTCCATCGGGTGCGTCAACGATTTCTGAGCCTATGGTTTGTTTGGCGCAAACCCTGTACCGAACTTGCACCGACACTAACACTGTCTCCAAATGGATCAAAACGAGATTCCACAAGACCCATGTCACCTAGGAGTTCTATCAGGTGCATCCAAAAAGAATTTCTGAGCCTATGACACATTCGGTGCAAACCGTGCAATGATCTTGCGTCAAGATTAGCACTATCTTCAAACGGACTAAATCGAGCTTCCACTTGAGCCTTATTATCATGCACCGACGTTTACACTACCTCCGAGTGGACCGAAACGAGATTTCACATGACCCACGTCACCTAGGAGTTCCATTGGGTGTGTCCAAAATGATTTCTAAGCTTGTGGTATGTTAGGCGCAAACCGTGCCCCTATCTTGCGTCAAGATTAGCACTATCTCCAAATGAACTGAATCGAGCCTCCACTTGAGCCTCGTCGCCTAGGAGTACCATCGGGGGTATCCAAAACAATTTCTGAGCCTATGGTATGTTTGGCGCAAACTGTGCACCTATCTTGCACCGACACTAACATTGTCTCCAAATGGACCGAGACAAGATTCCATAAGACCCACGTCACCTAGTTGTTCCATCTAGTGCCTCCAAAACTTTATGAGCTTATGGTACGTTCGGTGCAAACCGTGCACCTATCTTGCATCAAGATTAGGACTATCTCCAAATGAACTAAGTCAAGCTTCCACTTGAGCCTCATCACCTAGGAGTACCATCAAGTGCCCCAAAAAGATTTTCAAGCCTACGTAACGTTTGGCACAAACTGTGCGCATAAGTTGCACCAACGCCGACACTATCTTCAAAAGGACCGAAACAACAATCCACATGACCCATGTCACCATGGAGTTCCATCTGGTACGTCCAAAATGATTTCTGAAGCCATGGAATGTTTGGTGCAAACAGTGCACCTATCTTGCGTCAAGGTTAGCACTGTCTCCAAATGAACTGAATGAAGCTTCTGCTTGAGCCTCATCACTAAGGAGTACCATTGGGTGTGTCCAAAATGATTTCTGAGCCTACGGTATGTTTGCACAAACCGTGTACCTATCTTGCACCGACACCAACAATATCTCCAAATGGACCAAAACAAGATTCCACATGACCCATGTCACCTTGGAGTTCGATCGGGGCATCCAAAATGATTTTTGTGCATGTGGTATGTTCGTCACAAATAGTACTCCTAACTTGCCTTAAGGTTAGCACTACCTTCGAACGGACTGAACCGAGCTTTCACTTGAGCCTCGTCACGTATGAGTACCATCGGATGGGGTCAAAATGACTTGTGAGCCTCTAGTATGTTTGGCGCAAACCCTGCACCTATCTTGCACCGACACTAACACTATCTCCAAACAGACCAGAACGAGATTCCACAAGACCGACGTCGGGTGCGTCCAAGACAATTTTTGAGCCTGTGGTATGTTTGGTGCAAACCCTGCACCTATCTTGCACCGACACTAACACGTCTCTAAATAGACTGAAATGACATTCCACAAGACCAACATCACCCAGGAGTTCCATCGCGTGTGTCCAAAATGATTTCTGAGCTTGTGGTATGTTCGGCGCAAACCGTGCCCCTATCTTGCATCAAGATTAGCACTATCTCCAAATAAACTGAATCGAGCTTCCACTTGAGCCTCGTCACCTAGGAGTACCACCAGGGATATCCAAAACAATTTCTGAGCCTAAGGTATGTTTGGCGTAACTATGCACATATCTTGCACCTACACTAACACTGTCTCCAAATGGATCGAAACGAGATTCCACAAGACCCAGGTCACCTAGTTGTTCCATCCATTGCCTCCAAAACTTTATGAGGCTATGGTACGTTCGGTGCAAACCATGCACCTATCTTGCATCAAGATTAGGACTATCTCCAAACGAACTAAGTCAAGCTTCCACTTGAGCCTCATCACCTAGGAGTACCATCGAGTGCCCCAAAAAGATTTTCAAGCCTATGTTTCGTTTGGCGCAAACCCTGCACCTAACTTGCACCAAAACCGACATTATCTTCAAATGGACCAAAACAACATTCCACATGACCCATGTCACCATGGAGTTCCATCAGGTGCATCCAAAATGATTTTTGAGGTTGTGATACGTTTGGCGCAAACAGTGCACCTATCTTGCAGCGACACTAACACTATCTCCAAACAGACCGAAATGAGATTCCCCAAGACCGATGTCGGGTGCGTCTAAGATGATTTTTGAGCCTATGGAATGTTTGGCACAAACCCTGCTCCTATCTTGCACCGACAATAACACTGTCTCCAAATAGACCGAAATGACATTCCACAAGACCCACGTCACCTAGGAGTTCCGTCGGGTGCGTCCAAAGCAATTTCTGAGCCTATGGTACGTTCGGTGCAAACCGTGCACCGATCTTGCGTCAAGATTACCACTCTCCCTAAATGGATTGAATTGAGCTTGTACTTGAGCCGCGGTATCTTGGAGTGCCATCCGGTGCGTCCAAAATGATTTATGACCCTTTGGTATATTTGGCACAAACCATGCACCTATCTTGCACCAACACTAGCATTGTCTCCAAACAGACAAAAACGAGATTCCACATGACCCACATCACCTAGGACTTTCATGTGGTGTGTCCAAAATAATTTCTGAGCCTATAGTACGCTTGGCACAAATGGGGCACTTATGTTGCATCAGGATTAGCACTATATCAAAACCGAATAAATCAAGCTTCCACTTGAGCCTCATCACTTAGGAGTACCATCGGGTGCGTCTAAAATTATTTCTAAGCATATGGCATGTTTGGCGCAAACCCTGCAACAATCTTGCACCGACACTAACACTGTCTCCAAACGGACTAAAACGAGATTCCACAATAACAACGTCACCTAGGAGTTCCATCGGGTGTGTCCAAAATAATTTATGAGCCTACGATATGTTTGGTGCAAATATTGCACCTATCTTGCACCGACACTAACACTACCTCCAAACGGACTAAAACGAGATTCCACATGACCCAGGTCACCTAGGAGTTCCATCGGGTGCGTCAACAATTTATGAGCCAATGGTTTGTTTGGCGCAAACCTTGCACCTATCTTGCACCGACACTGACACTATCTCCAAATGGACCAAAATGAGATTCCACAAGACCCACGTCACCTAGGAGTTCCATTGGGTGTGTCCAAAATGATTTTCTGAGCTTATGGTATGTTCGGCGCAAACCGTGCTCCTATCTTGCAACAATGTTAGCACTATCTCCAAACGAACTAAATCGAGCTTCCACTTGAGCCTCATCACCTAGGACTACCATGGGGTGTATCCAAAATGATTTCTTAGCCTATGATATGTTTGGCGCAAACTATGCAACTATCTTGCACCAACACTAACACTGTCCCCAAATGGATAGAAACGAGATTCCACAAGACCCAAGTCACCTAGTGTTCCATCTAGTGCCTCCAAAACTTTTATGAGGCTACAGTACGTTCGGTGCAAACCGTGCACCTATCTTTCATCAAGATTATAACTATCTCCAAATGAACTAATTTAAGCTTCCACTTGAGCCTCATCACCTAGGAGTACCACCAAGTGCCCCAAAAATGATTTTTGAGCCTATGTCATGTTTAGCGCAAACCGTGCACCTAACTTGAACCAACACCGACACTATCTTCAAATGGACAGAAACAACATTCCACATGACCCACGTCACCATGGAGTTCCATCAGGTGCTTCCAAAATGATTTTTGAGGTTGTGGTATATTTGGCGCAAACAGTGCACCTATCTTGCGTCAAGATTAGCACTATCTCCAAACGAACTGAATGAAGCTTCCACTTGAGCCTCGTCACCTAGGAGTACCATTGGGTGTGTCCAAAATGATTTCTAAGCCTATGGTATCTTGGCACAAACCATGCACCTATCATGCACCGACACCAACAATATCTCCAAATGGACCAATACAAGATTCCACATGACATATGTCACCTTGGAGTTCTATCGGGTGCATCCAAAATGATTTTTGGGCCTTTGGTATATTTGGCACAAACCATGCACCTACGTTTGTCACAAATAGTACTCCAAACTTGCCTCAAGGTTAGCACTACCTCTGAACGGACTAAATCGAGCTTCCACTAGAGCCTCATCACTTAGGAGTACCATCGGATGTGTCCAAAATGACTTCTAAGGTCCTAGTATGTTTGGCGTAAACCCTGCACCTATCTTGCACCGAGACTAACACTATCTCCAAACAGACCGAAACGAGATTCCACAAGACCCACGTCGGGTGCGTCCAAGACGATTTTTGAGCCTGTGGTATGTTTGGTGCAAACCCTGCACCTATCTTGCACTGACACTAACATTGTCTCCAAATAGACCAAAATGACATTCCACAAGACCCACGTCACCTAGGAATTCCGTCGGGTGCGTCCAAAGCGATTTCTGAGCCTGTGGTACGTTCGATGGAAACCGTCCACCGATCTCACGTCAATATTACCACTCTCCCAAAACGGACGTAATTGAGCTTGTACTTCAGCTGCATTACCTCGGAGTGCCATCGGTGCGTCCAAAATGATTTTTGACCCACAAACCGTGCACCTATCTTATACCAATACTAGCACTATCTCCAAACAGACAAAAACTAGATTCCACACGACCCACATCGCGTAGGACTTCCATCAGGTGTGTCCAAAATAATTTCTGAGCCTATAGTACGTTTGGCACAAACGGGGCACTTATCTTGCATCAGGATTAGCACTATATCAAAACCGAATAAATCAAGCTTCCACTTGAGCCTCATCACTTAGGAGTACCATTGGGTGCATCTAAAATGATTTATGAGCATATGGTATGTATGGCGCAAACCCTGCAACTATCTTGCACCAACACTAACACTATCTCCAATTGGACCGAAACGAGATTCCACAATACCCATGTCACCTAGGAGTTCCATCGGGTGCGTCCAAAATGATTTATGAGCCTATGATACATTTGGTGCAAATAGATCACCTATCTTGCACTGACACTACATTGCCTCCAAATGGACTGAAACGAGATTCCACATGACCCACGTCACCGAGGAGTTCTATCGGGTGCACCCAAAATGATTTTTGAGCCTATGGTTTGTTTGGCACAAACCCTACACCTATCTTGCACCGACACTGACACTGTCTCCAAACAGACCAAAACGAGATTCCACAAGACTCACATCACCTAGGAGTTCCATCAGGTGCATCCAAAAGAATTTCTAAGCCTGTGACACGTTCGGTGCAAACCATGCACTGACCTTGCGTCAAGATTAGCACTATCTACAAACAAACTAAATCGAGCTTCCACTTGAGCCTTATTATCTTGCACCGACACTAACTCTACCTCCAAGTGGACGGAAATGAGATTCCACATGACACACATCACCTAGGTGTTCCATCGGGTGTGTCCAAAATGATTTTTGAGCTTGTGGTATGTTCGGTGCAAACCATGCCCCTAACTTGCGTCAAGATTAGCACTATCTCCAAATGAAGTAAATCGAGCTTCCACTTGAGCCTCGTCACCTAGGAGTACCACCGGGGGTATCCAAAATGATTTCTAAGCCTATGGTATGTTTGCAGCAAACTGTGCACCTATCTTGCACCGATACTAACACTATCTCTAAATGGACCGAAACGAGATTCCACAAGACCCATGTCACCTAGATGTTCCCTCTAGTGCCTCCAAAACTTTATGAGGCTATGGTACATTCGGTGCAAACCATGCACCTATCTTGCATCAAGATTAGGACTATCTCCAAATAAACTAAGTCAAGCATCCACTTGAGCCTCATCACCTAGGAGTACCATTGAGTGCCCCCATAATGATTTTCAAGCCTATGTTATGTTTGGCGCAAACCATTCACCTAACTTGCACCAACACTAACACTATCTTCAAATGGACCGAAACAACATTCCCCACGACCCACGTCACCATGGAGCTCCATCAGGTGCGTCCAAAATGATTTCTAAAGTTGTGGTACGTTTGGCACAAACAGTACACCTATCTTGCATCAAGATTAGCACTATCTCCAAACGAACTGAATGAAGCTTTCACTTGAGCCTCGTCACCTAGGAGTACCATTGGGTGTGTCCAAAATGATTTCTGAGCCTACAGTATGTTGGCACAAACTGTGCACCTATCTTGCACCGACACCAACAATATCTCCTAATGGACCAAAACAAGATTCCACATGACCCATGTCACCTCGGAGTTCCATCGAGTGCATCCAAAATGATTTTTGAGCCTGTGGTACGTTCATAGCAAAGAGTACTCCTAACTTGCCTCATGGTCGGCACTACCTCCAAATGGACTGAATCGAGCTTCCACTTGAGCCTCGTCACTAAGGAGTACCATCGGATGCGTCCAAAATGACTTCTGAACCTCTAGTATGTTTGGCGCAAACCCTGCACCTATCTTGCACCGACACTAACACTATCTCTAAACAGACCGAAACGACATTCGACAAGACCCACGTCGGGTGCGTCCAAAACAATTTTTGAGCCTGTGGTATGTTTGGCGCAAACCCTGCACCTATCTTGCACCGACACTAACACTGTCTCCAAATACACCAAAATGACATTCCACAAGACCCACGTCACCTAGGAGTTCTGTCGGGTGCGTCCAAACTGATTTCTGAGCCTATGGTATGTTTGATGCAAACCATGCACTGATCTTGCGTCAAGATTACCACTCTCCCTAAATGGACTAAATTGAGCTTGTACTTGAGTCGCATTATCTTGGAGAGCCATCTTGTGCGTCCAAAATGATTTCTAACCCTTTGGTATGATTGGCACAAACCATGCACCTATCTTGCACCAACACTAGCACAGTCTCCATACGGACAAAAATGAGATTCCACATGACCCACGTCACCTAGGAGTTCCATTGGGTGCGTCAACGATTTTTGAGCCTATGGTTTGTTTGGTGTAAACTGACCTATCTTGCTACGACACTGGCACTGTCTCCAAATGGAGCAAAATGAGATTCCACAAGACCCACATCACCTAGCAGTTCCATCGGGTGCGTCCAAAAGAATTTCTGAGCCTATGACACTTTCGGTGCAAACCGTACACCGATCTTGCATCAAGATTAGCAGTATCTTCAAACAGACTAAATCGAGCTTCCACTTGAGCCTTATTAACTTATTATCTTGCATCGACACTAACACTGCCTCCAAATGGACTGAAATAAGATTCCACATGACCCATGTCACCTAGGAGTTCCATCAGGTATGTCAAAAATGATTTCAGAGCTTGTGGTATGTTCGGTGCAAACTGTGCCCCTATCTTGCATCAAAATTAGCACTATCTCCAAATGAACTAAATCGAGCTTTCACTTGAGCCTTGTCACCTAGGAGTACCACCAGGGGTATCCAAAATGATTTTTGAGCCTAAGGTATGTTGGCGCAAACTATGCACCTATCTTGCACCTACACTAACACTGTCTCCAATTGGATCAAAACGAGATTCCACAAGACCCACGTCACCTGCTTGTTCCATCCATTGCCTCTAAAACTTTATGAGGCTATGGTACGTTCGGTGCAAACTGTGCACCTATCTTGCATCAAGATTAGGACTATCTCCAAATGAACTAAGTCAAGCTTCCACTTGAGCCTCATCACCTAGGAGTACCATCGAGTGCCCCCAAAAAGATTTTGAAGCCTACGTTTCGTTTGGCAAAAACCATGCACCTAACTTGCACCAACATCGACACTATCTTCAAACGGACCGAAACAATATTCCACATGACCCACGTCACCATGGAGTTCCATCAGGTGCGTCCAAAATGATTTCTGAGGCTATGGTACGTTTGGCGCAAACAGTGCACCTATCTTGCACCAAGACTAACACTATCTCCAAACAGACCGAAACAAGATTCCACAAGACTGACATCGGGTGCATCCAAGATGATTTTTGAGCCTATGGTATGTTTGGCGCAAACCTTGCACCTATCTTGCACCGACTCTAATTCTGTCTTGAAATAGACCGAAATGACATTCGACAAGACCCATGTCACCTAAGAGTTCTGTCGGGTGCGTCCAAAGCGATTTCTGAGCCTATGGTATGTTCGATGCGAACTGTGGACCGATCTTGTGTCAAGATTACCAGTCTCCCTAAACGGACTGAATTGAGCTTGTACTTGAGCCACAGCATCTTGGAGTGCCATCGGGTGCGCCCAAAATGATTTCTGAGCATATGGTATGTTTGGCACAAACCCTGCAACTGTCTTGCACCGACACTAACACTGTCTTCAAACGGACTAAAACAAGATTCCACAATAAGCATGTCACCTAGGAGTTCCATTGGGTGCGTCCAAAATGATTTATGAGCCTACGATACGTTTGGTGCAAATATTGCACCTATCTTGCACCGACACTAACACTGCCTCCAAACGGACTGAAACGAGATTCCACCTGACCAACGTCACCTAGGAGTTCCATCAGGTGCGTCAACGATTTCTGAGCCTATGGATTGTTTGGCGCACACCCTGCACCTATCTTGCACCGACACTAACACTATCACCAAACAGACTAAAATGAGATTCCACAAGACCCACGTCACCTAGGAGTTCCATCAGGTGCGTCCAAAAGAATTTCTTTGCCTATGACACATTCGGTGCAAACCGTGCACCGATCTTGCATCAAGATTAGCACTATCTTCAAATAGACTAAATCGAGCTTCCACTTGGGCCTTATTATCTTGCACCGACACTAACACTTCCTCCAAATGGACCAAAACAAGATTCCACATGACCCACATCACCTAGGAGTTCCATCAGGTGTGTCCAAAACAATTTCTGAGCTTGTGGTATGTTCGGCGCAAACCGTGCCCCTATCTTGCATCAAGATTAGCACTATCTCCAATCGAACTGAATCGAGCTGCCACTTGAGCCTCGTCACCTAGGAGTACCACCTGGGGTATCCAAAATGATTTCTGAGCCTAAGGTATGTTTGGTGCCAACTGTGCACCTATCTTGCACCGACACTAACACTGTCTCCAAATGAATCGAAACAAGATTCCACAAGACCCACGTCACCTATTTGTTCCATCCAGTGCCTCCAAACTTTTTGAGGCTATGGTACATTCAGTGCAAACCATACTTATCTTGTATCAAGATTAGGATTATCTCCAAATGAACTAAGTCAAGCTTCCACTTGAGCCTCATCACCTAGGAGTACCATCGAGTGCCCCCAAAAAGATTTTTGAGCCTACGTTATGTTTGGCGCAAACCGTGCACCTAACTTGCACCAACACTGACACTATCTTCAAACGGACTAAAACAACATTCCACACGACCCATGTCACCATGGAGTTCCATCAGGTGCATCCAAAATGATTTCTAAGGCTGTGGTACGTTTGGTGTAAACTGTGCACCTATCTTGCATCAAGATTAGCACTATCTCCAAACGAACTGAATGAAGCTTCCATTTGAGCCTCGTCACCTAGGAGTACCATTGGGTGTGTCCAAAATGATTTCTGAGCCTACAGTATGTTGGCACAAACCGTGCACCTATCTTGCATCGACACCAACAATATCTCCAAATGGACCAAGACAAGATTCCACATGACCCATATCACCTTGGAGTTCCATTGGGTGCATCCAAAATGATTTTTGAGCCTGTGGTACGTTCGTTGCAAACAGTACTCCTAACTTGCCTCAAGGTTAGCACTACCTCTGAACAGATTGAATCAAGCTTCCACTTGAGCCTCGTCACTTAGGAGTACCATCGGAGGCGTCCAAAATGACTTCTGAGCCTCTAGTATGTTTGGTGCAAACACTGCACCTATCTTGCACCGACACTAACGCTATCTCTAAATGGACTAAAACAAGATTCCATAATAACCATGTCACCTAGGAGTTCCATCAGGTGCGTCCAAAATGATTTATGAGCCTACGATACATTTGGTGCAAATATTGCATCTATCTTGCACCGAGACTAACACTGCCTCCAAACGGACTGAAACGAGATTCCACATGACCCACATCAACTAGGAGTTCCATCGGGTGTGTCAATGATTTCTGAGCCTATGGTTTGTTTGGCACAAACCCTACACCTATCTTGCACCGACACTAACACTGTCTCCAAATGGACCAAAACAAGATTCCACATGACCCACATCACTTAGGAGTTCCATCAGGTGTGTCCAAAACAATTTCTGAGCTTGTGGTATGTTCGGCGCAAACCGTGCCCCTATCTTGCATCGAGATTAGCACTATCTCCAATCGAACTAAATCGAGCTGCCACTTGAGCCTCGTCACCTAGGAGTACCACCCGGGGTACCCAAAATGATTTCTGAGCCTAAGGTATGTTTGGTGCCAACTGTGCACCTATCTTGCACCGACACTAACACTGTCTCCAAATGGATCGAAACAAGATTCCACAAGACCCACGTCACCTATTTGTTCCATCCAGTGCCTCCAAACTTTTTGAGGCTATGGTACATTCGGTGCAAACCATACTTATCTTGTATCAAGATTAGGATTATCTCCAAATGAACTAAGTCAAGCTTCCACTTAAGCCTCATCACCTAGGAGTACCATCGAGTGCCCCCAAAAAGATTTTTGAGCCTACGTTACGTTTGGCGCAAACCATGCACCTAACTTGCACCAACACTGACACTATCTTCAAACGGACTAAAACAACATTCCACATGACCCATGTCACCATGGAGTTCCATTAGGTGCGTCCAAAATGATTTCTAAGGCTGTGGTACATTTGGCACAAACTGTGCACCTATCTTGCATCAAGATTAGCACTATCTCCAAACGAACTGAATAAAGCTTCCATTTGAGCCTCGTCACCTAGGAGTACCATTGGGTGTGTCCAAAATGATTTCTGAGCCTACAATATGTTAGCACAAACCGTGCACCTATCTTGCATCGACACCAACAATATCTCCAAATGGACCAAGACAAGATTCCACATGACCCATGTCACCTTGGAGTTCCATTGGGTGCATCCAAAACGATTTTTGAGCCTGTGGTACGTTCGTTGCAAATAGTACTCCTAACTTGCCTCAAGGTTAGCACTACCTCTGAACAGATTGAATCGAGCTTCCACTTGAGCCTCGTCACTTAGGAGTACCATCGGAGGCATCCAAAATGACTTCTGAGCCTCTAGTATGTTTGTGCAAACACTACACCTATCTTGCACCGACACTAACGCTATCTCCAAATGGACTAAAATGAGATTCCACAATAACCACGTCACCTAGGAGTTCCATCAGGTGCGTCCAAAATGATTTATGAGCCTACGATACATTTGGTGCAAATATTGCATCTATCTTGCACCGAGACTAACACTGCCTCCAAACGGACTAAAACGAGATTCCACATGACCCACATCAACTAGGAGTTCCATCGGGTGTGTCAATGATTTCTGAGCCTATGGTTTGTTTGGCACAAACCCTACACCTATCTTGCACCGACACTACCACTGCCTCCAAATGGACCAAAACAAGATTTCACATGACCCACATCACCTAGGAGTTCCATCAGGTGTGTCCAAAACAATTTCTGAGCTTGTGGTATGTTCGGCGCAAACCGTGCCCCTATCTTGCATCAAGATTAGCACTATCTCCAATCGAACTAAATCGAGCTGCCACTTGAGCCTCGTCACCTAGGAGTACCACCCGGGGTATCCAAAACAATTTCTAAGCCTAAGGTATGTTTGGTGCCAACTGTGCACCTATCTTGCACCGACACTAACACTGTCTCCAAATGGATCAAAACGAGATTCCACAAGACCCACGTCACCTATTTGTTCCATCCAGTGCCTCCAAACTTTTTGAGGCTATGGTACATTCAGTGCAAACCATACTTATCTTGTATCAAGATTAGGATTATCTCCAAATGAACTAAGTCAAGCTTCCACTTGAGCCTCATCACCTAGGAGTACCATCGAGTGCCAACAAAAAGATTTTTGAGCCTACGTTACGTTTGGCGCAAACCGTGCACCTAACTTGCACCAACACTGACACTATCTTCAAACGGACTAAAACAACATTCCACATGACCCATGTCACCATGGAGTTCCATCAGGTGCATCCAAAATGATTTCTAAGGCTGTGGTACGTTTGGCGCAAACTGTGCACCTATCTTGCATCAAGATTAGCACTATCTCCAAATGAACTGAATGAAGCTTCTATTTGAGCCTCGTCACCTAGGAGTACCATTGGGTGTGTCCAAAATGATTTCTAAGCCTACAATATGTTGGCACAAACCGTGCACCTATCTTGCATCGACACCAACAATATCTCCAAATGGACCAAGACAAGATTCCACATGACCCATGTCACCTTGGAGTTCCATTGGGTGCATCCAAAACGATTTTTGAGCCTGTGGTATGTTCATTGCAAATAGTTCTCCTAACTTGCCTCAAGGTTAGCACTACCTCTGAACAGATTGAATCGAGCTTCCACTTGAGCCTCGTCACTTAGGAGTACCATCGGAGGCGTCCAAAATGACTTCTGAGCCTCTAGTATGTTTGGTGCAAACACTGCACCTATCTTGCACCGACACTAACGCTATCTCCAAATGGACTAAAATGAGATTCCACAATAACCATGTCACCTAGGAGTTTCATCAGGTTCGTCCAAAATGATTTATGAGCCTACGATACATTTGGTGCAAATATTGCATCTATCTTGCACCGAGACTAACACTGCCTCCAAACGGACTGAAACGAGATTCCACATGACCCACATCAACTAGGAGTTCCATCGGGTGTGTCAATGATTTCTGAGCCTATGGTTTGTTTGGCACAAACCCAACACCTATATTACACCGACACTGACACTGTCTCCAAACTGACCAAAACAAGATTCCACATGACCCACATCACCTAGGAGTTCCATCAGGTGTGTCCAAAACAATTTCTGAGCTTGTGGTATGTTCCGTGCAAACCGTGCACCGATCTTACGTCTAGATTAGCACTATCTTCAAACAGACTAAATCGAGCTTCCACTTGAGCCTTATTATCTTGCATCGACACTAACACTGCCACCAAACGGACCAAAAAGAGATTCCACATGACCCACGTCACCTAGGAGTTCTATCAGGTGTGTCCAAAACAATTTCTGAGCTTGTGGTATGTTCGGCGCAAACCGTGCCCCTATCTTGCATCAAGATTAGCACTATCTCCAACCGAACTGAATCGAGCTTCCACTTGAGCCTCGTCACCTAGGAGTACCACCGGGGGTATCCAAAATGATTTCTGATCCTAAGGTATATTTAGCGCAAACTATGCACCTATCTTCCACCGACACTAACACTGTCTCCAAATGGATCGAAACGAGATTCCACAAGACCCACGTCACCTAGTTGTTCCATCTAGTGCCTCCAAAACATTATGAGGCTATGGTACGTTCGGTGCAAACCGTGCACCTATATTGTATCAAGATTAGGACTATCTCCAAACGTACTAACTCAAGCTTCCACTTGAGCCCCATCACCTAGGAGTACCATCGAGTGCCCCCAAAAAGATTTTGGAGCCTACGTTATGTTTGGCGCAAACCATGCACCTATCTTGCACCAACACTGACACTATCTTCAAACGGACCGAAACAACATTACACATGACCCACGTCACCATGGAGTTCCATCAGGTGCGTCCAAAATGATTTCTGAGGCTATGGTACATTTGTCGCAAACAGTGCACCTATCTTCCACCAACACTAACACTCTCCAAACAGATCGAAACGAGATTCCACAAGACCCATGTCAGGTGCGTCCAAGACGATTTTTGATCCTGTGGTATGTTTGGCGCAAACCCTGCACCTATCTTGCACCGATACTAACATTGTCTCCAAATAAACCGAAATGACATTCCACAAGACCCACGTCACCTAGGAGTTTCGTCGGGTGCGTCCAAAGTGATTTCTGAGCCTATGGTACGTTCGGTGCAAACCGTGCACCGATCTTGAGTCAAGATTACCACTCTCCCTAAATGGACTGAATTGAGCTTGTACTTGAGTCGCATTATCTCAGAGTGCCATCAGGTGCGTCCAAATCGATTTCTGACCCTTTGGTATGTTTGGCACAAACCGTGCACCTATCTTGCACCAACACTAGCATTGTCTCCAAACAGACAAAAACAAGATTCCACATGACCCATGTTGCCTTGGACTGAATTGTGGTGTGTACAAAACAATTTCTGAGCCTATAGTACGTTTGACACAAACGGGGCACTTATCTTGCATTAGGATTGGCACTATATCAAAACCGAATAAATCAAGCTTCCACTTGAGCCTCATCACTTAGGAGTACCATCAGGTGCGTCTAAAATGATTTCTGAGCATGTGGTATGTTTGGCACAAACCCTGCAACTATCTTGCACCGACACTAACACTATCTCCAAACGGACCAAAACAAGATTCCACAATAACCACGTCACCTAGGAGTTTCGTCGGGTGCGTCCAAAATGATTTATGAGCCTACGATACATTTGGTGCAAATATTGCACCTATCTTGCACCGACACTAACACTGCCTCCAAACGGACTGAAACGAGATTCCACCTAACCAACGTCACCTAGGAGTTCCATCGGGTGCGTCAACGATTTCTGAGCCTATGGATTGTTTGGCGCACACCCTGCACCTATCTTGCACCGACACTAACACTGTCTCCAAACAGACCAAAATGAGATTCCACAAGACCCATGTCACCTATGAGTTCCATCGGGTACGTCCAAAAGAATTTCTTTGCCTATGACATGTTCGTGCAAACCGTGCACCGATCTTGCGTCAAGATTAGCACTATCTTCAAATAGACTAAATCGAGCTTCCACTTGGGCCTTATTATCTTGCACCAACACTAACACTACCTCCAAATGGACCAAAGCAAGATTCCACATGACCCACATCACCTAGGAGTTCCATCAAGTGTGTCCAAAACAATTTCTGAGCTTGTGGTATGTTCGGCGCAAATCGTACCCCTATCTTGCATCAAGATTAGCACAATCTCCAATTGAACTGAATCGAGCTGCCACTCGAGCCTCGTCACCTAGGAGTACCACCCAGGGTATCCAAAACGATTTCTAAGCCTAAGGTATGTTTGGTGCCAACTGTGCACCTATCTTGCACCGACACTAACACTGTCTCCAAATGGATCGAAATGAGATTCCACAAGACCCACGTCACCTATTTGTTCCATCCAGTGCCTCCAAACTTTTTGAGGTTGTGGTACATTCGGTGCAAACCATACTTATCTTGTATCAAGATTAGGACTATCTCCAAATGAACTAAGTCAAGCTTCCACTTGAGCCTCATCACCTAGGAGTACCATCGAGTGCCCCAAAAAGATTTTTGACCCTACGTTACGTTTGGCGCAAACCATGCACCTAACTTGCACCAACACTGACACTATCTTCAAACGGACTGAAACAACATTCCACATGACCCATGTCACCATGGAGTTCCATCAGGTGCGTCCAAAATGATTCCTGAGGTTGTGGTATGTTTGGCGCAAACTATGCACCTATCTTGCATCAAGATTAGCACTATCTCCAAATGAACTGAATGAAGCTTCCATTTGAGCCTCATCACCTAGGAGTACCATTGGGTGTGTCCAAAATGATTTCTGAGCCTACAGTATGTTGGCACAAACCGTGCACCTATCTTGCATCGACACCAACAATATCTCCAAATAGACCAAGACAAGATTCCACATGACCCATGTCACCAAGGAGTTCCATCGGGTGCATCCAAAATGATTTTTGAGACTGTGGTACATTCGTTGCAAACAATACTCCTAACTTGCCTCAAGGTTAGCACTACCTCTGAACAGATTGAATCGAGATTCCACTTGAGCCTCGTCACTTAGGAGTACCATCGGAGGCGTCCAAAATGACTTCTGAGCCTCTAGTATGTTTGGTGCAAACACTGCACCTATCTTGCACCGACACTAACGCTATCTCCAAACGGACTGAAATGAGATTCCATAATAACCACATCACCTAGGAGTTCCATCGGGTGCATCCAAAATGATTTATGAGCCTACAATACGTTTGGTGCAAATATTGCATCTATCTTGCACCGAGACTGACACTACCTCCAAACGGACTGAAACGAGATTCCACATGACCCACGTCACCAAGGAGTTCCATCAGGTGTGTCAACGATTTCTGAGCCTATGGTTTGTTTGGCGCAAACCCCACACCTATCTTGCACCGACACTGACACTGTCTCCAAACGGACCAAAACGAGATTCCACAAGACCCACGTCCCCTAGGAGTTCCATCGGGTGCGTCCAAAAGCATTTCTGAGCCTATGACATGTTCGGTGCAAACCGTGCACCGATCTTGCGTCAAGATTAGCACTATCTTCAAACAGACTAAATCGAGCTTCCACTTGAGCCTTATTATCTTGCATCGACACTAACACTGCCACCAAACGGACCAAAAAGAGATTCTACATGACCCACGTCACCTAGCAGTTCCATCGGGTGTGTCCAAAACAATTTCTGAGCTTGTGGTATGTTCGGCGCAAACCATGCCCCTATCTTGCATCAAGATTAGCACTATCTCCTACCGAACTGAATCAAGCTTCCACTTGAGCCTCGTCACCTAGGAGTACCACCGGGGGTATCCAAAACGATTTCTGAGCCTAAGGTATATTTGGTGCAAACTGTGCACCTATCTTCCACCGACACTAACACTGTCTCCAAATAGACCACAATGACATTCCACAAGACCATGTCACCTAGGAGTTCCGTCGGGTGCGTCCAAAGCGATTTCTGAGCCTATGGTACGTTTAGTGCAAACCGTGCACCGATCTTGCATCAAGATTACACTCTCCCTAAATGGACTGAATTGAGCTTGTACTTGAGCCACATTATCTCGGAGTGCCATCGGGTGCATCCAAATCGATTTCTGACCCTTTGGTATGTTTGGCACAAACCATGCACCTATCTTGCACCAACACTAGCACTGTCTCCAAATGGACAAAAACAAGATTCCACATGACCCATGTTGCCTAGGACTGAATTGTGGTGTGTCCAAAACAATTTCTGAGTCTATAGTACGTTTGACACAATTGGGGCACTTATCTTGCATCAGGATTGGCACTATATCAAAACCGAATAAATCAAGGTTCCACTTGAGCCTCATCACTTAGGAGTACCATCGGGTGCGTATAAAATGATTTCTGACCATGTGGTATGTTTGGCGCAAACCCTGCAACTATCTTGCACCGACACTAACACTGTCTCCAAACGGACCAAAATGAGATTCCACAATAACCACGTCACCTAGGAGTTTTGTCGGGTGGGTCCAAAATGATTTATGAGCCTACGATACATTTGGTGCAAATATTGCACCTATATTGAACTGACACAAAGACTGCCTCCAAACGGACTGAAACGAGATTCCACATGACCCACGTCACCTAGGAGTTCCATCGGGTGCGTCAACGATTTCTGAGTCTATGGTTCGTTTGGCGCAAACCCTGCACCTATCTTGCACCGACACTGACACTGTCTCTAAACGGACCAAAACGAGATTCCACAAGACCCACATCACCTAGGAGTTCCATCGGGTGCATACAAAAGTATTTCTAAGCCTATGACATGTTCGGTGCAAACCATGCACCGATCTTGTGTCAAGATTAGCACTATCTTCAAACAGACTAAATTAAGCTTCCACTTGAGCCTTATTATCTTGCACCAACACTAACACTGCCTCCAAACAGACCAAAACGAGATTCCACATGACCCACGTCGCCTAGGAGTTCCATCAGGTGTGTCCAAAATGATTTCTGAGCTTGTGGTATGTTCGGCGTAAACTGTGCCCCTATCTTGGATCAAGATTAGCACTATCTCCAGCCAAACTGAATCAAGCTTCCACTTGAGCCTTGTCACCTAGGAGTACCACCGGGGGTATCCAAAATGATTTCTGAGCCTAAGGTATGTTTCGCACAAACTGTGCACCTATCTTGCACTGACACTAACACTGTCTCCAAATGGATCGAAACGAGTTTCCACAAGACCCACATCACCTAGTTGTTCCATCCAGTGCCTCCAAAACTTTTTAAGGTTGTGGTACGTTGGTGTAAACCATGCACCTATCTTGTATCAAGATTAGGACTATCTCCAAACGAACTAAGTCAAGCTTCCACTTGAGCCTGATCACCTAGGAGTACCATCGAGTGCCCCCAAAAAGATTTTGGAGCCTACGTTACGTTTGGCGCAAACATTGCACCTAACTTGCACCAACACCGACACTATCTTCAAATGGACCGAAACAACATTCCACATGACTCACGTCACCATGGAGTTCCATCAGGTGTGTCCAAAATGATTTTTGAGGCTATGGTACGTTTGGTGCAAATAGTACACCTATCTAGCGTCAAGATTAGCATTATCTCCAAACGAACTGAATAAAGCTTCCACTTGAGCCTTATCACCTAGGAGTACCATTGGGTGTGTCCAAAACGATTTGTAAGCCTACGGTATGTTGGCACAAACCATGCATCTATCTTGCACCGACACCAACAATATCTCCCAATGGACCAAAACAAGACTCCACATGACCCATGTCACCTTGGAGTTCCATCGGGTGCATCCAAAATGATTTTTGGGCCTGTGGTACGTTCATCACAAATAGTACTCCTAACTTGCCTCAAGGTTAGCACTACCTCCGAATGGAGTGAATCGAGCTTTCACTTGAGCCTCATCACTTAGGAGTACCATCGGATGCGTCCAAAATGACTTATGAGCCTCTAGTATGTTTGGTGCAAACCCTGCACCTATCTTGCAACGACACTAACATAGTCTCCAAATAGACCGAAATGACATTCCACATGACCCACGTCACCTAGGAGTTTCGTCGGGTGCGTCCAAAGCGATTTCTAAGACTATGGTACGTTCAGTGGAAACTGTGCACCGATCTTGCGTCAAGATTACCACTGTCCCTAAACAGATTGAATTAAGCTTGTACTTGAGCCACATTACCTCAAAGTGCCATCAGGTGCGTCCAAAATAATTTCTGACCCACAAACCATGCAACTATCTTGCACCAACACTAGCAATGTCTCTAAATGGACAAAAACAAGATTCCACATGACCCACGTCACCTAGGACTTCCATCGGGTGTGTCCAAAACAATTTCTGAGCCTGTAGTACGTTTGGCACAAACGAGGCACTTATCTTGCATTAGGGTTAGCACTATATCAAAACCGAATAAATCAAGATTCCACTTGAGTCTCATCACTTAGGAGTACCATTGGGTGCATCTAAAATGATTTATGGCATATGGTATGTTTAGCGCAAACCCTGCAACTATCTTGCACCGACACTAACACTGTCTCCAAATAGACCAAAACAAGATTCCACAATACCCACGTCACCTAGGAGTTCTATCGTATGCGTCCAAAATGATTTATGAGCCTACGATACGTTTGGTGCAAATAGTGCACCTATCTTGCACCGACACTAACACTGCCTCCAAATGGACCGAAACAAGATTCCACATGACCCACGTCACCTAGGAGTTCCATCGGGTGCGTCAAAAACGATTTCTGAACCTTTTGTTTATTTGACGCAAACCCTGCACCTATCTTGCACTGACACCGACACTGTCTCCAAATGGACCAAAACGAGATTCCACACGACCCACATCACCTAGGAGTTCCATTGGGTGTGTCCAAAAGAATTTCTAAGCCTATGACACGTTCAGTGCAAACCATGCACCGATCTGGCGGCAAGATTAGCACTATCTTCAAACAGACTAAATCGACCTTCCACTTGAGCCTTATTATATTGCACCGACACTAACACTACCTCCAAATGGACCAAAACAAGATTCCACATGACCCACATCACCTAGGAATTCCATCGGGTGTGTCCAAAATGATTTCTGAGCTTATGGTATGTTCGGCGCAAGCCGTGCCCCTATCTTGCATCAAGATTAGCACTATCTCTAAACGAACTGAATTGAACTTCCACTTGAGCGTTGTCACATAGGAGTACCACCAAGGGTATCCAAAACGATTTCTGAGCCTATGGTATGTTTGGCGCAAACTATGCACCTATCTTGCACCGATACTAACACTGTCTCCAAATGGATCGAAACGAGATTCCACAAGACCCACGTCACCTTGTTGTTCCATCCAGTGCCTCCAAAACTTTATGAGGCTATGGTACGTTCATTGCAAACCGTGCACCTATCTTGCATCAAGATTAGGACTATCTCCAATGAACTAAGTTATGCCTCCACTTGAGCCTCATCACCTAAGAGTACCATCGAGTGCCCTAAAAATGATTTTTGAGCCTACGTTATGTTTGGCACAAACCGTGCACCTAACTTGCACCAACACTGACACTATCTTCAAATGGACCAAAACAAAATTCCACATGACCCACGTCACCATGGAGTTCCATCAGGTGCGTCCAAAATGATTTCTGAGGCTATGGTACATTTGGCACAAATAGTGCACCTATCTTATGTCAAGATTAGCACTATCTCCAAATGAACTGAATGAAGCTTCCACTTGAGCCTCGTCACCTAGGAGTACCATTGGGTGTGTCCAAAATGATTTCTGAGCCTATGGTTTGTTGGCACAAACTGTGCACCTATCTTGCACCGACACCAACACTAGCACTGTCTCCAAACAGACAAAAACGAGATTCCACATGACCCACGTTTCCTAGGACTAAATTGTGGTGTGTCCAAAACAATTTCTGAGCCTATGGTTTGTTTGGCGCAAACCCTACACCTATCTTGCACCGACACTGGCACTGTCTCTAAATAGACCAAAACGAGATTCCACAAGACCCACGTAACCTAGGAGTTCCATTGGGTGTGTCCAAAAGTATTTTTGAGCCTTTGACATGTTCGGTGCAAACCGTGCACCGATCTTGCGTCAAGATTAGCACTATCTTCAAACAGACTAAATTGAGCTTCCACTTGAGCCTTATTATCTTGCACCGACACTAACACTGCCTCCAAATGTATCAAAATGAGATTCCACATGACCCACATCGCCTAGGAGATCCATCGGGTGTGTCCAAAATGATTTCTAAGCTTGTGGTATGTTCGGCGCAAACCGTGCCCCTATCTTGGATCAAGATTAGCACTATCTCTAGCCAGACTGAATCAAGCTTCCACTTGAGCCTTGTCACCTAGGAGTACCACCGGGGGTATCCAAAATGATTTCTGAGCCTAAGGTATGTTTGGCACAAACTGTGCACCTATCTTGCATCGACACTAACACTGTCTCCAAATGGATCGAAACGAGATTCCATAAGACCCATGTCACCTAGTTGTTCCATCCAGTGCCTCCAAAACTTTTTAAGGCTGTGGTACGTTCGGTGCAAACCATGCACCTATCTTGTATCAAGATTAGGACTATCTCCAAATGAACTAAGTCAAGCTTCCTCTTGAGCCTGATCACCTAGGAGTACCATCGAGTGCCCCCAAAAAGAATTTTGAGCCTACGTTACATTTAGCGCAAACCGTGCACCTAACTTGCACCGACACTATCTTCAAATGGACCGAAACAACATTCCACATGACCCACATCACCATGGAGTTCCATTAGGTGCATCCAAAATGATTTCTGAGGCTATGGTTTATTTGGCGCAAACAGTACACCTATCTTGCGTCAAGATTAGCACTATCTCCAAACAAACTGAATGAAGCTTCCACTTGAGCCTTGTCACCTAGGAGTACCATTGGGTTTATCCAAAATGATTTCTGAGCCTACAGTATGTTGGCACGAACCATGCATCTATCTTGCACCGACACCAACAATATCTCCCAATAGACCAAAACAAGATTCCACATGACCCATGTCACCTTGGAGTTCCATCGGGTGCATCCAAAATGATTTTTGGGCCTATGGTACGTTCATTGCAAATAGTACTCCTAACTTGCCTCAAGGTTAGCACTACCTCTGAATGGACTGAATTGAGCTTTCACTTGAGCCTCATCACTTAGGAGTACCATCGGATGCGTCCAAAATGACTTCTAAGCCTCTAGTATGTTTGGCGCAAACCCTGCACCTATCTTGCACGGACACTAAAACTATCACCAAACAAACCAGAATGAGATTCCCGAAGACCCACATCGGGTGCGTCCAAGACGATTTTTGAGCCTATGGTATGTTTGGCGCAAACCATGCACCTATCTTGCTACGACCCTAACATAGTCTCCAAATAGACCGAAATGACATTCCACAACACCCACATCACCCAGGAGTTCCATCGGGTGCGTCCAAAGCGATTTATGAGCCTGCGGTACGTTCGGTGCGAACCATGCACCGATCTTGCGTCAAGATTACCACTCTCCCTAAATAGACTGAATTGAGCTTGTACTTGAGCCACATTACATCAAAGTGGCATCGGGTGTGTCCAAAATGATTTCTGACCCACAAATCATGCACCTATCTTGCACTAACACTAGAACTATCCCCAAATGGACAAAAAACAACATTCCACATGATCCACGTCGCCTAGGACTTCCATCGGGTGTGTCCAAAACTATTTCTAAGCCTGTAGTACATTTGGCATAAACGGGGCACTTATCTTGCACCGACACTAACACTGTCTCCAAACAGACCAAAACATCGGAATTAGATTCCACAAGACCCACATCGGGTGTGTCCAAGATGATTTTTGAGGCTGTGGTATGTTTGGCGCAAACCCTGCACCTATCTTGCACCGACACTAACACTGTCTCCAAATAGACCGCAATGACATTCCACAAGACCATGTCACCTAGGAGTTCCGTCAGGTGCGTCCAAAGTGATTTCTGAGCCTATGGTACGTTCGGTGCAAACCGTGCACCGATCTTGCGTCAAGATTACCACTCTCCCTAAACGGACTGAATTGAGCTTGTACTTGAGGCGCATTACCTCGGAGTGCCATCGGGTGCATCCAAAATGATTTCTGATCCCTTAGTATGTTTGGCACAAACTGTGCACCTATCTTGCACCAACACTAGTAATGTCTCCAAACAGATAAAAATGAGATTCCACATGACCCACGTTGCCTAGGACTTCCATCAGGTGTGTCCAAAATAATTTTTTAGCCTGTAGTACGTTTGGCACAAATGCGGCACTTATCTTGCATCAGGATTAGCACTATATATAAAACTAAATAAAACAAGCTTCCACTTGAGCCTCATCACTTAGGAGTACCATTGGGGGTATCCAAAATGATTTCTGAGCCTATGGTATGTTTAGCAAAAACTATGCAACTATCTTGCACTGACACTAACACTGTCTCCAAATGGATCAAAACGAGATTCCACAAGACTCACGTCACCTAGTTGTTCCATCTAGTGCCTCCAAAATGATTTATGAGGCTGTGGTGCGTTTGGTGCAAACCATGCACCTATCTTGTGTCAAGAGTAGGACTATCTCCAAATGATATAGTCTAGCTTCCACTTTAGCCTCATCACCTAGGAGTACCATCGGGTGCGTCCAAAATAATTTATGAGCCTATAATACGTTTGACGCAAACCGTGCACCTATCTTGCATCAAGATTTGCACAATCTCCAAACGGAATGAAACGAGCATCCACCTGAGCCTCGTTACCTAGGAGTACCATCAGGTGTGTTGAAAATGATTTCTATGCCTACGGTATGTTGGTACAAACCATGCTCCTATCTTGCACTGACACCAACAATATCTCCAAACGGGCTTGTGGTACCTTGGAGTTCCATCGGGTGTGTCCAAAATGATTTTTGAGCCTATGGTACGTTCGGTGCAAACAGTGCTCCTAACTTGCGTCAAGGTTGGCACTACTTCCAAACAGACTGAATCGAGCTTCCACTTGAGCCTCATCACTTTGGAGTACCATCAAATGCGTCCAAAATGACTTCCGAGCCTCTGGTATGTTTGGCGCAAAACCTACACCTATCTTGCACCGATACTAACACTATCTCCAAATGGACCAACACAAGATTCCACAAGACCCACGTCACCTAGGAGTTCCATCGGGTGTGTCCAAGACGATTTTTGAGCATGTGGTATGTTTAGCGCAAACCCTACATCTATCTTGCACCGACACTAACACTGTCTCCAAGCAGACCAAAAGAAGATTCCACAAGACCCATGTCAAATAGGAGTTCAGTCGGGTGCATCCAAAACAATTTATGAGCCTATGGTACATTCAGTGCAAACGGTGCACCTATCTTGCATCAAGATTACCACTCACTCCAAACGGACTGAATTGAGCTTCTACATGAGCCTCATTACCTTGGAGGTCCATCAGGTGCGTCCAAAATTATTTCTGACTATTTGGTATGTTTGGCACAAACCATGCACCTATCTTGCACCAACACTTGCACTGTCTCCAAACAGACCAAAATGAGATTCTACATGACCCACTGTTGACACTTCTAACACCACTTAAGCTAAGTTGTCATCCCTAGCATGGAGCCAGAAGTGTTGGTATAGAACTGCTCCTCTTAGAATAAAAATGGGATCCGCAAGCGTACAGATAAAATACCATTGTAGCACTTCACCAGAAAATATTCCAAGTATCGTTAATTTATATTTTGCTCAAGGGAAAGAACTAAGGACTTAAACCTAAAGGATGGATTTGCAAATTACGACTACTTATGAGAAATCAATCACACAGTCACATACTTTGGTAGGGGGTAAACCATGATAAATAAGTATAATTGAATTGTAAAGCATAGGGAATAAATCACGCAGAGATTAGAGATAGACCACTCATCATAAATGTAGGTTGACGTCTGATTAATTCAAGAGATTGAATTCTAGGTAGGTTCTAATCTACTAAGTCATTCATCTACTCTAGCAAACACACCATCATATATATCACAAAATACTCTTCATCTATGTATAAGGAATATTGATAAAGAAAGCTAGGACATAGCAAGACTTCCTACGAAATGTTGTTTCTGCCTGTCCTATCAACGGATGGTGGACTATATAAGACTCAAAAGAACTGTCACTTCCACGAACTACCACACGACTCGACCAATAGGATACATTTGCAGGTAAATAGCATCTAAGCACCACGCTTACATGTGATCTACCACTTAACCCCCTCACAAAGAGAACTAAGCGCTTTGCAAACTTATACATAAACTCATTATCAATCATAACCATATCAAATGTACTACTAAAGCAAACTAGGAACATAATAAATAGAAACATAATCATATTAGAATAAAGTCATAGAGCAAAGATACAAAATAGTACCAATACTTTGATGACGAAGATCCGAATTCTGAGCACAAGTCGCCCAACTCTTCCTCTATCTAGTCTAAACCTTTGTAGAAGTTAAAGAATTGGAGTAGCTATTCTAACTCTCTGGTGGAGAGAAACTCTCTAAACCCTATCTCTGCTGATGTCTCCCTCTGCTAATGAATTGCTAATGAATTAGGGTTTCTCCTAGGGTGAGGGGCCTTGCTTATATAGCCCTCTAGGAAACACCACAGCCCTTGGATCAAACTGACCTTGATCTATGGTTTTTATTCATCCTCAAAGGCAGTGGAAGCAGGATCCACGAAGTCACAGCTGATTGGCCACCTAAGTGGGGCGGGCGCCTAGGGCCAGGGGCGGCCGTCCCACTTGCCATCCCATTTAGCCCTCCCCTTTGAGGGAGTATCTTCCTGAGTCTTCTAGATTATTCTTTTTCATAGTAGGGTTGGTTTCTCTCTATGTAAATCTAACATGTGAGTATCCTTTGGTCTTTTCCTGATAACACCCTGCAGAAATAGACATTCACCAAAACTCATGGAAATTATTAGTTTAAAACCCCTAAGTCTAAGGTGAAGCTCATTTTAACCCTTCTTTTGATTCTTGTTGGATTATAAAGCTAATGGTTAATTACTGTCAACAAACTCCCCCAAGCTTACCTTTTACTCGTCCCTAAGTAAACAGCTAAACCTAAGATGGATCAGGAGTTTTAAGATTTTTGAAAATATTGCAGCAACTCCTTAAAAGTACACATGCGTTCAAACAAGAATTCTTCTTTTGGACTAGAGTGGACTACACTGACTTTCAAACTTACTCATGTTTCTTTCAACCATGGGGCTTTTACCTGTACTTGGGTCTTGAGCAATTGAAAGATAGAACAATTAAGTCAAGCACTATGTCTCATGCTCTTTGTTCCACCTCTGTCCTGGAGTTTTCATAAGTATTTGCAAATAAAACTCATAGTTCCTTGAATATGACTCTCACAAGTCTCTCAATATGTGGTATTTATGGATCCTCACTAAGGCATTTGAAAGGTTATGCCTTGTCTCTCCTCTCAAAATATGTAGTATTTTTGGCACAAGGAAAATCTTGGGTATGCCTTCTCTCTCACCTTATAACTAATATGGCTTATGTGGAGTTCAGGGGTATGGAGATAGCTCATACATACTTGTAATACATATATTGCCTAGTCAAACTATGGATCTAGAGGAACTCATCATACAATCAAATTAGGATGTGCATGTGTGGTTTGATATGGTGGCTAACATGATGGGGAATAAATGAGATAGAAAGAAAGAGGTGAAAATCTAATTCTACAATGCTCCATACTTGGAAATAACTTCTCTCTTCTGAATTTTGAAAATAAATGGAAACTTGGCTGCATAAATATCTTTCTTTCCTTTTTTCTCTTTTTTTTATTGGGACCTTTGTCCATCTTTTTCTTTTGCTTTTGCTTCTCTTCTCTTTTTTTACATAGAAAATAGATAACAAGTCTCTTATACGAAGAACAAAATTGATATGAGAGAAATGATGATAAAAACTTGGAGCAATTATAAAGGTATTTGGCTAGCAGAAAAAGGAATCCTATGGGGAAAATTTTTAGTGCTCACTCTCAGTGTAAGAGTAGAATATTTTTGGTGGATCTAAATGGGACAAATATGTGGTGCATACTTCCAAGGTAGAAGTAGCAAGAATGCATGATGTGTGTGTGAATCTTGATTTTAACCGCATGACAAGCCCCTAAGGGTCGACACAGCCAACCAAACTCAATACAATTACAAGCAGTAAATATGTGGAAGGTTTCCTATTCTAATAATCATGTATGGCTGTGGTAGGAATTTAACACTCGTCATATAAGAAACTCATCATGTGGCATTTTAAGTTTTCAAAATAAATCTCTAGAATTTAGTGTCACTAGGAACAAGATAAATAGCAGCTCAGACTATATCATATCATGTCTGTCAATTACCTAGACTTAGATTAAGCATATGCTCCCACAGGTTTAAAGTGTAGAGTAAATTCATGTGTCAACAATTTATCCAATCCTTGGGAGAATTCTTGTTTGAAAACTAGGTACTTGAAAAGAATTACAACAGAGCAACTATTCATCATTTCCATCATGCATTCTTCAAGTTTACAAACTTATTAAAGTAACAAGATTAAAAACACACTCTTTTTATTTGGTTTTTATGTTTTTAGAACAAACTAAAACAAGCATACTAAAAAGCAGTAATATTTATTTTGTTTTCAGGTTTTTGCTGATTTTTTTAGATGCATATCGATAACAAAAGGAAATTGTAAAAAGGAAAAGAAAACTTACCTTAGATAACGGGGGTCCTCCCCCAAGCTAGATTTTGCTGTAGTCGTTCAATTTAGAGGGAAAAACCCCAACAATGTTTCAATGTCCTTAGCCTCTTGTTCTTGACTTTCTCGAATGTTGGTTAAGGTCTGAGTGGTGTTGTAGTTCCACTGGTGCTGTAACACCCTAGGTGTTTGGCTTCCTTAATTGCATTGCATTTCATAAGCATTAACATTAATCATCTAATTCCAGAGTGTGAGCATCATTCATTTCATGCATGAGCTTATAATATGTGAAACATGCTTTTGAAACATTACAACATGTGTTTATATTTCATGTGATTTATGAAGTGAGTAGTGCAACACCCAAGTGCCACATGTGCAACTTCCTTTGAGACATGCCAACCACTTTAGTGTAACATGATTAGCAAGTGCTATGCAACACACTCATGCAACATGTGCAACATGAGCATGCAACATTTGGGTGAAATGTTGATTTGCTTGTTTCAAAGTATGTGACACTAGGATTTTTGTATAACCAATGTGTAGAGTGGCTAATTAGGTCTTATAACACCTTAATTACATGTAGGGTAAGTAGTGGAGTAATGTTCATGTTGACCAAAATTACCAAATTGCCCTTCCAAGGGTTGTTGACTATGTTTGGACCCTAGAGTGATCTAGTTTGACCAATTAAAAAGTCCAGCTTAGAAATCTTGCATAGAGGAGCAACCTTAAGCAAAGTTGTAGAGAATTTCATGAGGAACAAAAGTTCTAATATGGCCATCTCATGAAAATGACCAGAGCATGCTCAAAAGTGGCCCACAAATCAGTCTTAGAGGCTGTTTTGTGACTTAGCAAATGTGGCTAAGTGTGAAGCTATAAACCGTTTCACTGAACCCCACTTCACCACCATGTAACTCAAAAACCAGGCCGAACCAGTCCTTGAGCCAATTGACAAAGTTGTAGTCCTCATGTAGCTCTACCATTTTGGTATATCAGCTTCTGCTAAATCGAGCTGGATTAGGAGATAATCGACGTTAAAATCCCTCTGTCAGTCACCATTCCAGACGCCGATTCAGTCAAACGAGCAGGTTCAAAAACCATCATGGCCGATCGGCTACAGGCCCGCGCCGATGCGTGGACGCGCGATGGCGACCGTACGCTGGCCGTGGCCCCACCCGTCAGGTCGCAGCGTCTTCAAGGGTGCCACGGAGCCACCACTCACCCTCACTCGCGCCCCTGCCCTCTCTCTCGCCATCTCCGAGACAGAGCAGAGTACTGAGGCGCCATTGCCACCGTGGGCTTCCTCGCGCTCGTGCACCGTCGTCATCGCGCCATGCCCCAATTCCTTCCAGCAGCAGCACCGCAACGCCTTCCTCTGCCATTTCCACTCCTTCCATGGGTCGTTGGAGCGAAGGTAAGGCCACATTGGCTGATTTCGCCACCGTGCCATGTGCGGGACCTCACCAGAGTCGAGGCCACCATGGTCAGAGTAGCTAGGACCCTCCCTAGCCTTCCTTTCTTCCTTCATTAGATCCCTGGTTCCCTCATGAAGCTCGTACCGAGCTTAGACGAGGCGTTGTGACCTCACCGTCGCTGGTGCACCCTCACCGGAACACCGTGTTCGCCTTCGTCATCGGCAGGTGTGCTCCGGTGCGGTAGCATTAGGGGAAAAGACATGCCTAGGTGCGGTTTGGGGTGGTGAGCACGATGGTGTGCTCCGCTTCATCAGAGGGGCCACCGGCGGTGAGAACCCGCTCACCGGAGTTCTCCCCCCGCCTCTGTCTCTCTGACCCGGGGGCCTATTGTGTCAGCCACTGCGAGCGCGCGCGGGAGGCCGTCGCAGGCCACGCGCGGAGGAGTGGGCCGCGCGTGAGATCTAGGCCACGTTGGCGTATTGAGCCGGCCCAGTAGCGGTTTAGGAATTAAATTGTGTTTTTCTTTTATTTAATGCACAGATTTGCTTGCTACATGGTAAAATCCATATCTCATGCTTTATAGATCCAAAAATTGTGATCCAAATTTTGTTGGGCTCCAAATAAAGTGTAGCTTCTAAGAAAAATAACAAATGCTTATGTGATGTTTAATTTCTAGAATAATTAATTAGGGTTTTGAAATGTGTTTTAAATTGCATGCAAACTTGTTTAAATCATATCTTGAGCTTTTGTGTTCCAAAAATTATGAAAATTTGTGAGTATGTTATTTCATATATATCCTAGCTCTGGTAAAAGTTTGGATCCTATTGCTTGAGTAGTTTTCAAGTTATGATGTTATCATTTTATAATAGGAGATACTTGAATGAATTTTCATAATTTTTCTATAGTTCCAGTAAAGGTAAAATTTTGGGAGTGTTGTTCTTAGGGTAGAATGCTACTAGGAAAAATATGAAATCTGTTGTTTGACACTTTTCAATAGGGTTTTCTATTTATGCAAAAATCAGCCTTTTTGGCTTGTGAATTTTGTGTAGGGAGTTTCTGTGAATAACTTTAGTTCAAATTTTTACAGTAGCCTCCTAGTAGGCAAGAGAGCCTCCTGTAATTCTTATAGAATTTTCGAAGCAGTTTGAATATAAGTTTAATTTCCCACTTAATTAATTAAGTAAATTAAGAAAGGGGTTAAAATCAATGTTCTGGGTTGACACAACTTGCTTTCTGGAGTTTTCATGACATGAGTGAACTAGTGGTATCATTGGTTTGGTCATAGGGGAAGTTTGACACATGAATAAATATTTGAATTTCACATTTCTAGGTTCTCTGGACAGCTGGTAGCAATTTTGGATTTGAAGTTTGATAAAATTGTTTGCTGGGACACTTGTGATTACCAAAGTGGTAGTAAACTGGTTAAACTAGCTTGTGTCAAAATTTGATGGCATTTGGCCTAGTAGTCTAGGAGTTATAGCTGTTTAAAGTGGCTATCCAGAAATGGTTGCTCTCTGTTTGGAGAGGACAGATTTCTGGAAGTTTAGAATTTCGAATAGGTAAACTTTGGAATTAAGTGTTGTGGCCTGAAAATGAATTGTAGAGGATTTTATAAGCTTTCCAGATTTCCTTGTATCGTGCCTTTAGGGTTTGGGAATCTCCAGTTGTAATAGAAATACGTAGCTGCTGTCTAGAATATGTTGTTACGATATTTGATGATTTGTTGTTGGTAACCTAAGTAATGTTGTTCTTATGCTTTTTAGGTGTTAGGGACTTAACTGAAGAGGAACATTTGTACATTAGGTTGTGTAGATTAGGTAAGTACTTCTCCACCGAAGAAGAGATTTGCACGTAATGTTGAAGTAACTTGAATAGAGTACTTAAATTTGCTGCAATGCATTCCATTCCAAGCATATTGCATTCATTATGCATCCATGAGATTTATTGTGCATTCATGCAATAGGTGTACCAGAGGGGGTGACACTCGTCGAGTTCGAGGGGACCATTCCGGAGGAGGACCAGGAGCAGCCGGGGGAACTCGAAGAGGCAGCCAGCGAAGGACACGCCGTTGACGAGTTACCAGAGTGTCTGGATCATCGCCCGTCCTCTTTTCTGAAAGGCAAGCCCCGGTGCATGCTGACCCAATTGTTTTAAAGATAATTCTTGAGTACTTTTACTTATTTACTACATTAAGTTGTAGGAGTTGTATGGAAACACTTGTTGCATTACACCTGTCCTTGTCCAGATATCTTACTTAAACCCGAAATTAGGTTTGGGCACATGTCAATGCTTAGCCCTGCTTAGTCCGGTAGAAGTCGGGTGATTTTCGGTCATCCGCGAGATGTAGGAATGGGTCACGAGTGGCTATAATGGCTATCGTGAATGGAACCATGCCTAAAAATGAATTTGAGACCGGGCGGGAGTTCGATAGTGCAGCCGCAAGACACCTCACGTCTTGGGTGTGAAGCTATGCCCGTCTGAGTCATTTAAGGACCGATTCGCTGTACGTCCTTGAGTCATGTTGAACGCAGTCTAACACTTAGTTGGACGGATAAGCCGTTCTGACCACGAATCCGAGTAATACAGTTCAGGCCGGGAATCGACTAGTAGGTCGCATCTTGGAGGAGAGAAACGTTGTGCTTGGGGACATTGGCGTGAGTCCAAGGGGGGGTTAGAGTCCCTAGCACCTAGTAGAGTGTCACCCTTGGGGATGCGGCATCAGTCGGACCCGTGACTCCTGAACTGTACCAAAGGTGACCTGAGCAGCCCTCGCCAGGCGTGACTCGGTTTAGTGTTAGAAATCCCCCTCCAGCTGGATAGGAATTTGATTCGAATCACCGTCGCTCCTGGTTAGTGAGCACTTGACTTGAGCAGCGGCAATGTAGATCTCATTAAATTGAACAGATGGTTAAGAGAATGATATAATGTTGCCACAATTTATACCTGCTATGGATATAATAATATTGTTGTTTGATTATACTCAAGTGAATGTTTAGTACAGGTGCTAAGATAGATGACAGGTTAATGCTAAAAAGAAATGCTAGTACAGGTTAAAAGAGTTTAAATTACTTATGCTTTTCTGCAAAGGTAATGTTAGCCAACTCCACTTATGAAAGCCTTGCATGATCCTTGGTGTCTCTTATTTTCTGTTTCGACGGGTAAGTCTAGCTGAGTACATTCCCGTACTCAGGGTTTATTCCCTCCTGTTGCAGATGACATGCTTTACCAGGGCTTCTGCAAGACCTGCCTCCACCCAGTGGGTGACGAGGACTAGATCACTCGGGCGTGATCATCTGCTAGTTCCTTTTCTTCATGCTTTTGTGGGATGGTGATCGGTAATACTGGCAGTAATATTTGAACTAAATGTGTGCGTTATGCTTCCGCTACTTTATGAACTAAGTTTGTAATAATTTGCTACTCCGTGTGTTGTAAGCGAACTTCTGCTCTACTTATGAAATGTAACGTGTGATGTGTATGTTGAATGATGCGATCTTGGTTGTAAAAGAGTTGGTTTGAAATCCTTCATGGTTTCGATTGACTACCAGGATTATATGGGCTCAAGTTCAAAAATTTGAGCATTTCGGTGCTTGTTTTTGTACTTGTGCTCTTATAATTTGGTCGGTTCTATTACAGGTGCTGCTCCTCCCACATCTGGTCATGACGTGCTTGGCCTTGTTGGAGGATCTGGAGAGCGTTGCTAGTGCGTTGGTGGTGTGCCATATGTTCTTCATGGTACTGCAGGGTGTAGTGGAACCCAACAGCGTCGGACCTACGTCTGCGCTCAAATTCTTGACGTGCTCCACCCGATGATGTTCTTCCACCTTGGTAATCAAATGAGTGCCTTGCACCTCCTGATGAAGTTCCTTCTCCATAGGGATGGAATGATCTAGTCGATGGTGACGGCTGCTCATAGCTATTATGCGGTTGGTGAGGAGGATACTCCCATGGGTTTAGAACCCAATAGTGGTGATCCATCCACTCATCATAGTTGGCATGAGCTGGTTGTTCTGGTTTAGGGTCAGCACCGCGCCAAACTGGTTCTTGATGGTGACATGTGATTCTTTCAGAGGCGGTTCTCTAGGGCACTCTAGTGTTCACTGGTTGAGCTTGTAACTCAACATGAAAAGTTTGAACAGAATAAAGGGCCAACTCTGGGTTAGGTAACCGGAGCTTGGTCTCACCATATGTCATAAAAAGTTCATTGTTTATTCTTTTCAAAAGGTGAGCATGATAAAAATGTCCATAGCCAAAAGTATCACAATGATCTTCAATAAAATTAAGAGAGGCTCCTTGCAACATGTTTAATTTAGTAGCAATATGAGTAACAAGCGAATAGATAGCAATAGGTCCTACTCGGTAAGAGGGAACAATCAACCAATGGGCAACTAAAAGACGGACAGGCGAGACTTTGATCTTTTTGACGGCTGCATACATCAGCTGTAAGTATGCCATCCTGACTTTGCTAGTTTCATCACGTGGAAAGAAAGTAAAGCCCAACCATTTATGGAAAAACCTAAGCGTTGGATGTTCTATGTCACTAGTATGATGCGAGTAGAAAACTATATGCTTAGAAATCTCAGTCCAAACTTGTGCTTCTCAAAATCTCCTAAAGCTTCATCAATATCTACTGAGATGTTAGAAGGAAAATTAAGGAGGTAACTAAGCTCCTCCATGTGGGGTAAAACTCTTGCTTAAAGAGCCTAAAGTAAACTCCTGACTTTATGGTCCTTAGGGTGCAAAGAAATTCTATGGTTAACAACTTAGATCCTAATTCAGCGACATCCCAAGTAGAAGCCCATCCTAGTAATGAGAAAATAGTGTCAAATTCAGAGCTCATACCTGCCTCTTGGAGTAGTGCTAGATCGAATGTAGGTGTATGGGTGAACTCTTTGTCCTTGATTTTCTTGTACATATCCTTCTCGTGGAAATCACACAAGCCAAGCTGATTTGGCTTGAGAAGGATCTTGGGTGCTGGTGATGAAGAGGAAGTAGGTGCAGGGGCAATAGGAGGGTCGACGCTCATATCGGAGTCGGCTCTTGATGATGCTCGGGTCGAACTCCTAGTTCTGATGTTCTTGATCATCCCCACAGCTCCCTTGGCAAGCTTCTTTAATCCGCTCAACCTGCAAAACTGATAAAGACAAAACTCGCGGAGAGAGTTAAGGAAGGGGTTAGTTGGTTAGCCATCCAGAGTTAGCGGTCTAAAGGTTAGTCATCCAAGAGAATAATTCTTAGTTGGTTTTCCGACAGAACCTCCCCTCAAATTTTAATTTCTCTAGCTTAACATGGGCAGCGTTACCACTAAAAGATTATAGCAGCACTAGAAAAACTTCCTTCTCTCAACTCTAAGCTCTAGGTCACTCTCCTCTCTTCCCTCTTTTCTCTTCTTTCTTTCCACTCTCTTCCTTCTCTCCTATGCTCTTGCAGGAAACTTGAAATTGAAAACAACTTGTACACTAAAAATTCTGAGTGTTGATGGTGCATAGAAGCAATGGGAGAAAGGGTTTTTATAGAGGAGGAGATGGCCAGGCGGGCGCCCAAGTGGATGGGGCGACCGCCCCACTTCTGTCTCCTTTCTGGCTGAATTTTTCAACTCTCCACCTTGCTTAAGTGCTAAGTATGAAAAAGAGGTGTGTGGGTGGATTTGGCGGTGGAAAAGAGAAAATGGTGGAGGTGAGTGGAAGTGGATGAAATAATGTGATGTGATGTATGTGAAGTGGAGTGTATGACATGTGGGTCCCAAGGTGGTGGGTCCACTATGCACTATATATATAAAATGCAGGAGATAAAAGAGTAGAAACTAAAATGCTTAAAATGCATGGAGTAAATATTTTTGTACCACCACGGTAAAATACTTTTAATGGGTTTTTACACGCCATAAAAATTATTTGCATGGGGCTAGAATTTTTATAATGTAGTACTTGAGAATGTAAATATGCTTAAGAAAAATTATGCGGATAAATACCGAGTTACCTTCCGGTAAGGGTTCGAATTTTTTTTTAGTCCTTCGAACTAGACCTTCCAATATTTTATTCTTCTGACGATCCCAAAGATGATGGCTCTGATGATTTTTCCATTTTATCTTGATCTACCATCTTTACAGAGGCATTGAGTTCCTATTTTCACTGGAATGCAAATTGCTCTTCTTGCCCATTTATGGTGAACTTGATTTCTCCTTTTCCGACATCAATGTGTGCATTGGTGGTGCTCAAAAAGGGTCTCCTGAGGACGAGTGACACTTTTGAGTCTGGATGCATATCTAGTACCACAAAGTCTACTGGAACAAATAATTCGCGTATCTTGACTGGGATATTCTTGGTGATGCCCAATGGGTACCGAACTAATTGATCTACTAACTATAGGACATTGATGTTGGCTCTAATGCTGAGTGGTCAAGCTTATGATAGACTATAGCAGGCATCACACTGACACTTGCTCCAAGATCACATAGTGCGTTGTTGAAATGTTGATCTCCAACTGAGCAATCAATAGTGGGCATCCTAGATCTTTCTTCTTCTCTGGTAATTTATTCAGGATAGCTCCACTATACTCTTCAGTTAGCTTAATCACTTTAGTGGATGGCAGTGGTCTCTTCTTATTCAAAATGTCTCTGATATGCTTGGCATATGTAGGGACTTGAATGGCGTCCAATAGAGGTATGTTGACATATAGCTTCTGAATAACCTCCATGAACTTGCTAAACTACTCATCTGATTGTGATCTTCTAATTCTACGAGAAAATGGTATATAATTTGTATCATGAAAATTCTGTCTCATCTCATGATCTTATAATATGTCTTGAGGTTATACATCTTGCTTAGGTTCAGTACTATTCTCTTCTTCTGCCACTAGTAGTACTGCTAGTGCTCTTCTTGCTCCTTTTGGATAGGGAGGTTCCTTGGTGGATCTCCCTCCTCTCATAGTAATAGCTCTTACTTGCTAAGGATCAGTGGCAGTAGGCAATACCGCAACTAGCTATTTTATCTTCTCTTCTATCTTCTTGTTAAACTTGAGCTGATCTTCAATGGCAACAAAGAAACTATCCATTTTGTCATTTATATCCTCTAGGATTCTGTCATTAGTGGCAAGCTTTACCTTGATTTCACTATTCATTTTGATCTGCTGCCTGACTAAATCCCTCAATGTAGGCTGTCGAGTCGATTTTTGATTTTGTTGCTGTCTCCAATTTGGCTGATACAAAGGCTTCTTGTCTGTGAAGTTTGTATTCTGTTTGTATGCTGCTTCAATCGCCCTATGATCTTCCTTGTATTTAGCCCTCTGGTCAAGCTAGTTGAGCAAATCATCCATCTTGGTAGACAATGCATTCACTTCTTCAATCGTTTCTTCACTCTGATGACAATGTTGAGTGTGGTCTTGGGACCGGCCTTGATTTTCTGATATCTTCTCCATAAGTAACTTGGCTTTCCCAATTGTAAGTGACAAAAATGATCCTTCAGTAGTTGCATCTAGGTGCTCACATGCTTTCTGAGTTAATCCATGATAAAAGCCTTGCATGAGTAACCACTCTTCCATTCCATGATGAGGACAATCTGAGATGTATTCTTGCAAACGCTCCCATGCTTCTAAAATGGTTTCTGTCTTCTGCTATTGAAAATTGGCAATCTTTTCTCTTAAGGTATTGGTCTTGCCTATTGGGAAGAATTTTGCTAGAAAAGCCTTTGAACACTTCGCCCATGTGTTGATGTCTTCTTTGTTGGCATAAAACCACTGCTTCGCTCTTCCCACTAGTGAGAATGGAAAAAGGCAAAGTAGTATGATATCTTGATTAACTTCTTTGATGACAATAGTGCTTCCAATTTCTAGGAAATTTTGCAAATGTGTACTTGCATCTTCATGTACCTTTCCACTGAATAGGGTAACTTACACCATATTAATGAGGCTTGGCTTGAGCTCAAACTCAAGATTATTTGTTGCCAGTGCTGGACCTGTACGGATATTCTCAACTTTAGGAACAGAGAATTCATGTAGGGTTTTTGTAGCCATAGCTTCAGGAATTGGTGATAAGCTCCTTCTTGGGTTGATCCAATTCTGATGATGGAGATTTGAGTGAATCAGAATCAATCCTACTAATACCCTGTATAAAATATAAACAAAGAAAAACAACATGGTTGAACCTGCCAAAGTAGAGGTGCCTTGTTATGATTTCTCATTTCCTAAGTATCTATTTACGCAATTTTTCTCAAAGGTTTATTCCTTCCCCGGCAACGGCGCTAGAAATGCTTGTTGACACTTCTAACACCACTTAAGCTAAGTTGTCATCCCTAGCATAGCGCCAGAAGTGTTGGTATAGAATTGCTCCTCTTAGAATAAAAATGGGATCCACAAGCATACAGATAAAATACCATTGTAGCACTTCACCAAAAAATATTCTAGGTATCATTAATTTATATTTAGCTCAAGGGAAAGAACTAAGGACTTAAACCTAAAGGATGGATTTGCAAAATACGACTACTTATGAGAAATCAATCACATAGTCACTTACTTTGGTAGGGGGGTAAACCATGATAAATAAGTACACTTGAATTGTAAAGCATAGGGAATAAATCACGTAGAGATTAGAGATAGACTACTCATCATAAAGGTAGGTTGACATCTGATTAATTCAAGAGATTGAATTCTAGGTAGGTTCCAATCTACTAAGTCATTCATCTACTCTAGCAAACACACCATCATATATAGCATAAAAGACTCTTCATCTATGTATAAGGAATATTACTGAAGAAAGCCAGGACATAGCAAGACTTCCTACGTAACGTTGTTTCTGCCTGTCCTATCAACGGAGAGTGGACTATATAAGACTCAATAGAACTGTCACTTCCATGAACTACCACATGACCCGGCTAATAGGATACATTTGCAGGTAAATAGCATCTAAGCACCACGCTTACATGTGATCTACCACTTAATCCCCTCGTGAAGAGAGCTAAGCGCTTTGCAAACTTATACATAAACTCATTATCAATCATAACCATATCAAATGTACTACTAGAGCAAACTAGGAACATAATAAATAGAAACATAATCATATTAGAATAAAGTCGTAGAACAAAGATACAAAATAGTACCAATACTTTGATGAAGAAGATCTAAATTCAGAACACAAGTCGCCCGACTCTTCCTCTATCTAGTCTAAACCTATGTAGAAGTTGAAGAATTGGAGTAGCTATTCTAACTCTCTGGTGGAGAGAAACTCTCTAAACCCTAGCTCTGCTAATGTCTCCCTCTGCTAATGAATTGCTAATGAATTAGGGTTTCTCCTAGGGTGAGGGGCCTTGCTTATATAGCCCTCTAGAAAACACCACAGCCCTCGGATCAAACTGACCTTGATCTATGGTTTTTATTCATCCTCAAAGGCAGTGGAAGCAGGATCCACGAAGTCACAGCTGATTGGCCACCTAAGTGGGGCAGGCGCCTAGGGCCAGGGGCGGCCGCCCACTTGCCAGCCTATTTAGCCCTCCCCTTTGAGGGAGTATATTCCCAAGTCTTCTAGATTATTCTTTTTCATAGTAGGGTTGGTTTCTCTCTATGTAAATCTGACATGTGGGTCTCCTTTGGTCTTTTCCTAATAACCCCCTGTAGAAATAGACATTCACCAAAACTCATGGAAATTTTTAGTTTACAACCCCTAAGTCTAAGATGAAGCTCATTTTAACCCTTCTTTTGATTCTTGTTGGCTTATAAGGTTGATGGTTAATTACCGTCAACACCCACGTCTCCTAGGAGTTCCATCGGGTGTGTCCAAAACAATTTCTAAGCCTGTGGTATGTTTGGCACAAACGGGGCACCTATCTTGCATTAGGATTAGCACTATATCAAAACAGAATAAATGAAGCTTCCACTTGAGCCTCATCACATAGAAGGACCATCGGGTGCGTCTAAAATGATTTCTGATGGTATGTTTGGCGCAAACCCTGCAACTATCTTGCACCAAGACTAACACTGTCTCCAAATAGACTAAAACGAGATTCCATAAGACCCACGTAACCTAGGAGTTCCATCAGGTGTGTCCAAAATGATTTCTAAGCCTATGGTATGTTTGGTGCAAATAGTGCACCTATCTTGCACCGACACTAACACTGCCTACAAATAGACTGAAATGAGATTCCACATGACCCACGTCATCTAGGAGTTCCGTCAAGTGCGTCCCGTTAGGTGCGTCCACAACAATTTTAGAGCCTATGGTATGTTTCATGCAAACCTTGCACCTATCTTGCACCGACACTGACACTATCTTTAAACGGACCGAAACGAGATTCCACAAGACCCACATCACGTAGGAGTTCCATTGGGTGCGTCCAACAGAATTTTTGAGCCTGTGATACGTTCGATGCAAATGGTGCACCTATCTTTTGTCAAGATTACCACTATCTCCAAATGGACTAAATCGAGCTTCCACTTGAGCCTTATTATCTTGAAGTACCATCGGGTGCGTCCAAAATAATTTTTGAACCTAAGGTACATTTGGTGCAAATAGTGCACCTATCTTGCATTAACACTAACACTGCCTCCGAACGGACCAAAATGAGATTCCACATGACCCACGTCACCTAGGAGTTCCATCGTGTGTGTCTAAAATGATTTCTGGGCCTTTGGTACATTTGGCGCAAACCGTGCCCTATATTGCGTCAAGATTAGCACTATCTCCAAACGAACTAAATTGAGCTTCCACTTAAGCCTCGTCCCTAGGTGTACCACTGGGGGTATCCAAAATTATTTCTGAGCCTATGGTATGTTTGTCACAAACTGTGCACCTATCTTACATGACACTAACACTGTCTCCAAATGGACCGAAATGAGATTCCACAAGTCCCACGTCACCTAGTTGTTCCATCCAATGCCTGCAAAACAATTTATGAGGCTGTGGTTTGTTCGGTGCAGACCGTGCACCTATCTTGCATCAAGATTAGGACTGTCTCCAAATGAACTAAGTCAAGTTCCACTTGAGCCTCGTCACCTAGGAGTACCATCGGTGCATCCAAAACAATTTCTGAGCCTATGGTATGTTGGCACAAACCGGGCACCTATCTTGCACCAACACCAACAATATCTCCAAATGGACCAAAACAAGATTCCACATGACCCACGTCACCTCGGAGTTCCATTGGGTGTGTCCAAAATGATTTTTGAGCCTATGGTACGTTCAGCACAAATGGTGCTCCTAACTTTTAGCAAGGTTAGCACTACCTCCGAACGGACTGAATCGAGCTTTCACTTGAGCCTCATCACTTAGGAGTACCATTGGATGATCAAAAATGACTTCCGAGCCTCTGGTATGTTTGGTGCAAACCCTACACCTATCTTGCACCGACACTAACACTGTCTTCAAACATACCAAAATGAGATTCCACAAGACCCACATCACCTAGGAGTTCCATCGGGTGCGTCCAAGATGATTTTTAAGCCTATGGTATGTTTGGCGCAAACCCTACACCTATCTTGTACCGACACTAACACTATCTCCAAATAGACCGAAATGAGATTCCACAAGACCCACATCACCTAGGAGTTCCATCAGGTGCATCTAAAATGATTTATGAGTCTGTGGTATGTTTGGTGCAAATCCTTCACCTATCTTGCATTAAGATTACCACTCTCACCAAATGGACTCAATTGAGCTTCAACTTGAGCCTCTTTTACCTTGGAGTGCCATCGAATGCGTCTAAAAGAATTTCTGAGCCTATGATACGTTCGGTGCAAACTATGCACCTATCTTGCGTTAAGAATACCACTCTCACCAAATGGACTCAATTGAGCTTCAACTTGAGCCTCTTTACCTTGGAGTGCCATGAGATGAGTCCAAAACAATTTCTGACCCTTTGGTATGTTTGGCACAAACCCTGCAACTATCTTGCACCGACACTAACACTGTCTCCAAACAGACCAAAATGAGATTCCACAAGACCCACGTCACCTAGGAGTTCCATCGAGTGTGGCCAAAATGATTTCTAAGCCTGTGGTAGGTTCAGTGCAAACCATGCACCTATCTGTGTCAAGGTTACCACTATCTCCAAACGGACTGAATTCAACTTCTGCTTGAGCCTCATTACAATGGGGTGCCATCGGGTGCGGCCAAAATGATTTCTGAGTCTATAATACATTTGGTGCAAACCGTGCACCAATCTTGCATCAAGATTAGCACTATATTCAAACAAACTGAATCAAGCTTCCACATGAGTCTCGTCACCTAGGAGTACCACCGGGTGCGTCTAAAATGATTTCAGAGCCTGTGGTATGTTTGGCGCAAACTGTGCACCTATATTGCATCGACATTAACACTATCTCCAAACGAACCAAAATGAGATTCCACAAGACCCATGTCACCTAGGAGTTCCATCAAGTGCATCCAAAACAATTTCTAATCCTACGGTATGTTTGCTGCAAACCGTGCACCTAGCTTGCCCCGACACTAGGACTATCTCCAAACGGACCAAAACAAGATTCTACATGACCCACGTCACCTTGGAGTTCCATCGGGTGCGTCCAAAACGATTTGCTGAGGCTATGGTACGTTCGATAGAAACCGTCCACCTATCTTGCGTCAAGTTTAGCACTATCTCCAAACAGACTGAATCAAGCTTGCACTTAAGCCTCCTCACCTAGGAGTACCATCGGGTGCGTTCAAAATGATTTCTGAGCCTAAGTTATGTTTCGCGCAAACCGTGCACCTATCTTGGACCAACACTAACACTGTCTCTGAATGGACCAAAAAGAGTTTCCACATGACCCATGTCACCTAGTAGTTCTATCCAGTGCATACAAAATAGTGCACCTATTTTGTGTGAGGATTAGCACAATCTCCAAACGGACTGAATCGAGCTTCCACTTGTGGCTCGTCGCCTTGGAGTACCATCAGGTGTGTTCAAATCGATTTTAGAGCCTATGGTACAGTTGGCACAAACCATGCACCTATCTTGCACCGACACTAGGATGGTCTCCCAACGGACCAAAACAAGATTCCACATGACCCATGTCACCTCGGAGTTCCAACGGGTGCGTTCAAAACTATATCTAAGCCTACAGTATGTTTGGCACAAACCATGCACTTATCTTACACCGACACCAACACTATCTCCAAACAGACTAAAACGAGATTCCACATGACCAACATCACCTTGGAGTTCCATCGGGTGTGTCCAAAATGATTTCTGAGCATGTGGTACGTTCATCGCAAACCATGTAACTATCTTGCGTTAAGGTTAGCACTATCTCCAAACGAACTGAATCAAGCTTCCACTTGAGCCTCGTCACCTAGGAGTACCATCGGGTATGTCCAAAATGATTTCTGAGCCCAAGGTACGTTTGGCACAAACCATGCATCTATCTTGCATTGACACTAACACTGTCTCCAAATGGACCAAAATGAGATTCCACATGACCTACATCACCTAGTAGTTCGACCCGGTGCGTACAAAATGATTTTCTGAGCCTATGGCATGTTTGGCGCAAACACTGCACTTATCTTGCACCGACAATAACACTGTCTCCAAATGGACTGAAATGATATTCCACAAGACCCACATCACCTAAGAGTTCCATAGGTTTCATCCAAAACAATTTATGAGCCTGTGATACGTTCGGTGCAAACCGTGCACCTATATTACGTCAAGATTAGCACTATCTCCAAACGGACTAAATCGAGCTTCCACATGAGCCTCATTACCTTGGAGTACCATCGGGGGCATCCAAAATGATTTATGAGCCAATGGTCCATTTGGTTCAAATCGTGCACCTATCTTGCACCGACACTAACATTGTCTCCAAATGGACCGAAACGAGATTCCACATGATCCACGTCACCTACGAGTTCCATCGGGTGTGTCCAAAATGATTTATGAGCTTATGGTACATTTGGCGCAAACCGTGCACCTATCTTGCAACAAAATTAGCACTATCTCCAAATGAGCTGAATCTATCTTCCACTTGAGCCTCATCAACTAGGTCTACCACCGGGTATCCAAAATGAATTCTGAGCCTATGGTATATTTGGCGCAAACTGTGCATCTATCTTGCACCAACACTAACAATATCACCAAATGGATCAAAATGAGATTCCATAGGACCGTCACCTAGGAGTTCCAACGGGTGTGTCCAAAACTATATCTAAGCCTACGGTATGTTTGGCACAAATCATGCACCTATCTTGCACCAACACCAATACTATCTCCAAACAGACTAAAACGAGATTCCATATGACCCACGTCACCTTGAAGTTCCATTGGGTGCGTGCAAAACGATTTCTGAGGCCGTGGTACATTCGGTGCAAACCGTGCGCCTATCTTGCATCAAGGTTAGCACTATCCCTAAACAAACTAAATTGATCTAGGAGTACCATAGGGTTCATCCAAAATGATTTATGAAATTAAGGTTTGTTTGGGGCAAACCGTGCACTTATTTTGCACCGACACTAACACTATCTCTGAATGGACCGAAGCGAGATTCCACATGACCCACGTCACCTATGAGTTCCATTGGGTGTGTCCCAAACCATTTCTGAGCCTGTGGTATGTTTGGCGCAAACCATGCACCTATCTTGCGTCGAGATTAGCACTATCTCTAAATTAACTGAATCTCGCTTCCACTTGTGCCTCCTCACCTAGGAGTACCATCGGGTGCGTCCAAAATGATTTATAAGCCTATGGTATGTTTGGCGCATATTGTGCACCTATCTTGCACCGACACTAACACTTTCTCCAAATGGACCAAAACAAGATTTCCACAAGACCCACATCACCTAGTAGTTCCATCTAGTGCGACCAAAATGATTTTTGAGGTTGTGGTATGTTTGGTGCAAACCATGCACCTATCTTACATCAAGATTTTGACTATCTCCAAACAAACTAAATCAAGGTTCCCCTTGAACCTTGTCACCTAGGAGTACCATCAGGTGCGCCGAAAATGATTTCTAAGCCTACAGTATGGATGCCACAAACCATGTAGCTAACTTGCACCGACACCAACAATTGCTTCAAACGGACCAAAACAAGATTCCACATGACCCACGTCACCATGGAGTTCCATCGGGTGCATCCAAAATAATTTCTAAGGGTATGGTATGTTTGGCGCAAATAGTACACCTATCTTTCATTAACATTAGCACTATCCCCAAATGAACTGTATTAAGCTTCCACTTGAGCCTCATCACCTAGGAGTACCGACGGGTGCCTCCAAAATGATTTCTGAGCCTATGGTATGTTTGGCACAAACCGTGCACCTATCTTGCACCGACACCAACACTATCTCCAAACGGACCAAAACGAGATTCCACATGACCCACATCACCTTAGAGTTCTATCGGGTGAGTCCAAAATGATTTCTGGGGCTGTGGTACATTCAACGTAAACCGTGCACCAATCTTGCATCAAGATTAGCACTATCTCCGAATAGACTGAACGGAGCTACCACTTGAGCCTCATCACTTAGGAGTACCATCGGGTGCGTCCAAAAAATTTCTGAGCCTATGGTATGTTTGGCGCAAAGCCTACACCAATCTTGAACCGACACTAACACTGTCTCCAAATGGACAAAAACAAGATTCCACAAGACCCACGTCACCTAGGAGTTCCATCGGGTGCGTCCAAAACTATTTCTAAGCCTGTGGTATGTTTGGCACAAACACTACTCCTATCTTGCACCAACACTAACACTATCTCCAAACGGACCAAAACGAGATTCCACAACACTTACGTCAGCTAGGATTTCCATCAGGTGCGTCCAAAACAATTTTTGAGCCTATGGTATGTTTGGTGCAAACCGTGCACCTATCTTGTGTCAAGATTAGCACTACCTCCAAACGGAGTGAATTGATCTTCTACTTGAGCCTCATTATCTTCTAGTGCCATCAGGTGCGTCCAAAATGATTTCTAAGCCTTTGGTATGTTTGGCGCAAACCGTGCACCTATCTTGCACCGACACTAGCACTATCTCCTAATGGACCAAAGCGAGATTCCACATGACCGACGTCACCATGGAGTTCCATTGGGTGCGTCCAAAATGATTTCTGAGGCCGTGGTACATTCAGCACAAACAATGTGCCTATCTTGCGTCACGATTAGCACTATCTCTGAACAGACTGAATCGATCTAGGAGTACCATAATGTTGGCCCAAAATGATTTTTGAAGCTAAGGTATGTTTGGGGCAAACTGTGCACCTATTTTGCACCGACACTAACACTGTCTCTGAACGGACCGAAGCGAGATTCCACATGAACCATGTCACCTAGTAGATCCATTCGGTGCGTACAAAACAATTTCTGAGCCTCTAGTATGTTCGGCCCAAACCATGCACCTATCTTGCTTGAATATTAGCACTATTTACAAACGAACTGAATCAAGCTTCCACTTGAGCCTTGTCACCTAGGAGTACCAGCAGGGGTATCCAAAATGATTTCTAAGCCTATGATATGTTTGTCACAAACTATGCACCTATTTTGCACCGGCACTAACACTATCTCCAAGTGTATCGAAACGAGATTCCACAAGACCCATGTCACCCAGTAGTTGCATCCGGTGTGTCCAAAATGATTTCTGGGCCTATGGTACATTCAGCCCAAACCATGCACCTATCCTGCGTAAAGATTAGCACTATCTCCTAACGAACTGAATCAAGCTTCCACTTGAGCCTCGTCACCTAGGAGTACCATCAGGTGCGTCCAAAATGATTTCTGAGCCTACGGTATGTTTGGTGCAAACCGTGCACCTAACTTGCAATGATACCAACACTATCTTGAAATGAACCAAAACAAGATTCCACATGATAGAGTTCCATCGGGTGCGTCCGAAACGATTTCTAAGCCTGTGGTACGTTTGGCGCAAACCATGTACGTTTCTTGCTTCAAGATTAGCACTATCTCTGAACTGACTGAATCGAGCTTCCACTCAAGTCTCGTCACCTAGGAGTACCATTGGGTGCACCCAAAATGATTTTTGAGCCTAAGGTACATTTTGCGCAAATCATGCACCTATATTGCAGTGAAACTAGCACCTTCTCCAAACAAACTGAATCGAGCTTCCACTTGAGCCTCATTACCTTGGAGTACCATCGGGTGCATTCAAAATGATTTATGAGCTGATGGTACATTTGACGCTAACCATGCACCTATCTTCCACTGACACTAGCACCATCTTCAAACGAACCAAAACAACATTCGACATGACCCAAATCACCTAGGAGTTCCATCGAGTGTGTCCAAAATGTCAAGATTAGCATAATCTACAAACGAACTGAATTGAGCTTCCACTTAAGCCTCCTTACCTTGGAGTATGATCGGGTGCGTCCAAAACAATTTTTGAGCCTATGGTACATTTCTTAGGAGTTCCATCGGGTGTTTCCAAACTGATTTCTAAGAGTGTGGTATATTTGGTGTGAACCATGCACGTATCATGTGTCAAGACTAGCACTGTCTCAAAACAAACTAAATCGAGCTTTCACTTGAGTATCGTTACCTTGGAGTACTATCGGATGCGTCCAAAATGATTTCTGAGGCCATGGTACATTTGGCGCAAATCATGCGCCTATCTTGCACCGACACTAACACTGTCTCCAAATGGATCAAAATGAGATTCCACGTGACCCACATCACCTAGGAGTTCCATTGGGTGTGTCCAAAATGATTTTTGAGCCTGTGGTACGTTCGGCGCAAACTGTGCACCTATCTTGTGTCAAAATTAGCACTATCTCCAAATGAACTGAATCAAGCTTCCACTAGAGCCTCATCATTGAGGAGTACCATGAGGTGTGTCTAAAATGGTTTTTGAGCCTATGGTACATTTGGCGCAAACCGTGCACCTCTCTTGCATCGACACTAGCACTGTCTCTGAATGAACCAAAACGAGATTCCACAAGACCAACGTCACCTAGGAGTTCCATCGGTTGCATGCAAAATGATTTTTGAGCCTGTGGTACGTTCAGCACAAACCGTGTACCATCTTGTGTCAAGATTAGCACTATCTCAAAATGAACTGAATCGAACTTCACTTGAGACGCATTACCTTTGAGTACCATTGGGTGCGTCCAAAATGATGTCTGAGCCTAATGTACATTTGGCATAAATTGTGCACCGACACTAAGACTGCTCCAAATGGACCAAAACGAGATTCCACATGACGAACATCACGTAAGAGTTCCATCGGGTGTGTCCAAAATGATTTCTGAGCCTATGGTATGTTCAGTGCAAACTGTGCACCTATCTTGTGCCAAGATTAGCACTATCTCCAAACAAACTGAATTGAGTGTCCACATGAGCGTTGTCACCTAGGACTAGGAGTACCATTGAGTGCATCCAAAATAATTTATGAGCCTATGGTATGTTTGGTGCAAACTGTGCACCTATCTTAAACTGACACTAACACCATCTTCAAATGGACTAAAATGAGATTCTACATGACCCACATCGCCTAGTAGTTCCATCCAAAATGAGATGACACAAAACCCACATCACCTAGGAGTACCATTGAGTGTGTCCAAAATGATTTTAGAGCCTATGGTACGTTTTGCAGAAACCGTGCACCTACCTTGCACCGACACTAGCACTGTCGCCAAATGGACGAAAACGAGATTCCACATGACTGGCGTCTCCTAGGAGTTCTATCGGGTGCGTCCAAAATGATTTCTGAGCCTATGGTATGTTTGGCACAAACCCTGCACCTATCTCGCAAAAACACTAGCACTGTCTCCAAATGGATCAAAACATGAACCACGCCACCTTGGAGTTCCATCGGGTGTGTCCAAAATGATTTCTGAGCCTTGGTACATTCGGCGCAAACCGTGCACCTATCTTGCATCAAGGTTAACACTATATCCAAACGAACTGAATCAAGCTTCCGCTTGAGCCTCGTCACCTAGGAGTACCACCGGGTGCGTCTGAAACAATTTATGAGGCTATGGTACGTTTGGCGCAAATCGTGCACCTATCTTGCACCGACACTAATACTACTCCAAATGAACCAAAACGAGATTCCACATGACCCACATCACTTAGGAGTTCCATCGGTGTTCCAAAACAATTTCTGAGCCAGTGGTACGTTCGGTGGAAACTGTGCAACTATCTTGCACGAAGATTAGAACTATTTCCAAATGAATTGAATAGAGCTTGCACTTGAGCCTTGTCACCAAGGACTAGTAGTGGCATCGGGTGCGTCCAAAATGATTTCTGAGCCTATGATATGTTTGGCGCAAACTGTGCACCTATCAAGAGCAGCCGAGGGAGCTCGAAGAGCCAGCCTGCGCAGGAAACACTGTTGAAGAGCTATCTGAGTGCCCGGACCATCGCCCTTCTTCTTTCCTGAAAGGCAAGCCCCGATGCATGCTAACCCATCTTTTGTATACACATATAATTGAGTACTTTTAATTGTTTACTACATTCAGTTGTAGGAGTTGAGTGAAAACACTTGTTGCATTATATCTACCTTATCCAAATATATATAAGCTGAATCCCCATTTAAGTTTAGGCACATGTTAATGCTTAGCTCTGCTTAGTGCGGTAGAAATCAGATGATTTCCAGTCATCCGTGAGATTTAGGAAGCAAGTCACAAGTGGCTATGTTGGCTATCGCAGATGGAACCATGCTTAAAATGAATTTGAGACTGGGCAGGAGTTCGATAGTGTAGCCGAAAGACACTTCACGTTTTGGGTGCGAAGCTATGCCTGTCTGAGTCGTTTAAGGACCGATTCGCTATATGTCCTTAAGTCATGTTGAACGCAGTCTAACACTTAGTTGGTCAGATAAGTTGTTCCTACCGCGAAGCCGAGTAATACTATTCAGGCCAGGAATCGAAGGGTAGGTCACATCTTGGAGGAAGTAAGGATGTGCTTGGAGACATTGGCATAAGACCAAGGGAGGTTAGAGTCCCTATCACCTAGCAGAGTGTCGCCCTTAGGGATGCGGCATCAGTCGAACCCACAACTTTTGAATTGTACCAAAGGTGACCTGAGCAACCCTTGCCAGGCGTGTCTCGGTGAGTGTTAGAAGTACCCCTCTAGCTAGATAGGAATTCAATTCGAATCACCGTCGCTCTTGGTTAGTGAGCGCTTGACTTGAGCAGCGGCAACGTAGATCTCATTAATTGAACAGATGGTGAAATGGGATGATGAAGTACATGTGGCCTCAAATTTATACCTGCTATGGTTATTATTATTGTTTGCTTAATCATCACATGATTGTTTAGTACATGTGCTGAGATAGCTGACAGGTTAATGCTACAGATAACTGCTAGTACAGGTGTTGGGTGAAAAGTTTTAGTCAAATGACATGATTCACACAATCATTAGAAAAATTTTGTCCATGGTAAAATTGCATGCAAAGTTGCATTTATTTCATGATCCTACCATACATGTCAGAGGGGGTATTTATAGGGCCATAGCCTTTGTATTTTATAAAATGACTATTTTACCCCTGACCTAACTATTTATAACCCTTTATTTACGTAAGGGTGAAGTGGTCATTTTCTCCTAATTCAGTCTTCTTTTTCGCATCCGGTCCTGTTTTCCTTCAATGAATTTGTTTTCTTCAGACCACCTTATGTTTCTTCTTCACTTCTCTGTCCAGCGAAGTTGAATATTTGATGATGAAGTCAACAGTCGAAGTTGAACTTCTGACGACGAAGTCGATAGGCGAAGTCGAATTCTTGGCGACGAAGTCGATATGCGAAGTTGAACTTCTGACGACGAAGTCGATAGGCGAAGTCGAATTCTTGGCGACGAAGTCGATATGTGAAGTTGAACTTCTGATGACGAAGTCGATAGGCGAAGTTGAATTCTTGGCGACGAAGTTGATATGCGAAGTTGAACTTCTGACGACGAAGTCGATAGGCGAAGTTGAATTTTTGGCGACGAAGTCAAAATACATTTTTCGCTGTATTTTTTCTGCAAGTGAATTTCATCAGAATACTTTTATATCTTTTTAACTCCAAAGTTTGGGCCTGAGTTTTTTGGACGAAGTTAAATTCCCAACAGTAGCCCCTCGCGAATGAAGGCCTACTCCAAAGGTCTGAAATTTGTGAATTTTGAATTTTATGAAGCGAAGTCACAAAAAACACCGTCCCGAACTTTGGAGTTGGCCGTTTATGACCGTTATGATATGAACAGTGTTTGTAACGATTATTTTCTGAAGCCGCCTATATATACTGCGATGTGTTCCCTTCTCGAGGGTACGCAGTCGAAGACGGGGAGGTGTTTCTAACATTTCAAGTTTTCGCGAAGTCAATTTTTGTCGAAGTCACTTTATTCTTTCATTTCTTCTTTTGTTGCGAAGGTAAATTTTGTGAAGTTGTTTTGTACTTTCATATGCTTATTTGTGTTTATATGTTGTTTTGTATTTGTAAATTTATATGTATGTATATATATTTGTATTCAGATGTCAGACATGGAGAAGAATGCTTCTAAAAATTCGCCTGCTGAAACTAAACATTCTATTTCTGGTGAAGATCTGTCTAATGTTTCTGCATCAGAGTCAGAGCTTGTTGGTGATGATACGAAGTCTTTAATCTTTGGAAAATCTTTGTTTGATGAGTCTGAATTGTAGTGGATGGTAAAAAATAGAATTCTTGAAAAAGCTGATGTTAGATTACCTACACAGAATGAGACAATTTCCAGGCCAGAACGTGATGAATGTGTTGTGTTTTGTGACTATTTTGTGGCTGGTCTTCGTATGCCATGTCAAGATTTTATGGAAGAAATTCTGAAAGCTTATAACATTGAGATGCATCATTTGACTCCAAATGGTATAGCAAAAATCGCTCTCTTTATTGGGGTAGTGAAATCTCAGAGAGGAAATCTGGATATTGGAGCTTTTTGTTATATTCATGAGATGCATACTCAATTTCGGAGTAAAATGGTTGATGGGAAAAGTGTCATCAAATATTTTGGATGTTGCAGTTTTAAGCCAGCTCGTGGTGCTAAACAGATTGCTCCTGCTTCAAAAAATAAGTGGGTTGAAAATTGGTATCGATTTTGGTTTTATCATAAAGTTCCTTTAGTCGAAGAGAAGAATGAAGCTAACAGGGTTGTTAGAAGATATCCTTTGGCTGCAAGGATGCACAAGAACAGTTTTGACTGTAAACCTGAGTTTCAAAGTTCAAGAAGTTCTAAATCCTATGAGAAGTTTTATAAGCTTGCTGCAAGTATCCAAAGTGCTCGAGATCTTTGCGAAGAGTATATTGCTGCTCGGGTTTGGCCTTTGAAGAAAGGTTGGAGCTTTGTTCGATTTCATGAAAAGGTTGTTAGAGGGAAAACCTATATCTTTCCAGATAATGAAGTTTCTCGTCCAAAGAAATATACCGAAGACAAAGAATTTGTTTCTGCTGTTGAAATTAAAGCCGTTGAAATTCTTGGGAAATTTTTGAAGAAAGAAAAGGATTTGATGGATAAAATCCTTGGTTCAGATTACAAGAGATTGAATAGAGTTTTTGATATTGCTCAGATAGAATATGGTGAAAGGTCAGCTCCTGCTTATGCTAAAAGTGTGAAGCCTAGTATCGATAATGTTACAAGGAAAAAGAGGGGTGGGCCTCTGCTTATTAAAAAAGTTTCAAAGAAGAGGGCGAAGACTGCTGGCTTTTCTAATTCTGAATTGTCAGAAGGTTTTGTTGATGAAGCTTTGAAGAAAATGTCTTGTGATGAAGAGGTGAGAATGTTTAGTTTAGTTTTTGATTCTGATGGGTTGACTCCTCCTATGTTGACTCCACTTGATAACTATTTTTAGAATTTGATGGCCAACATTTCCCATGGTGGTGGTGTTGAAGCTATCTTGACTTTGTCACAACAAAATGTTGGCGAAGATATTGTTTCTGATCCACTTAATCTGGTTTCTTCTCCGGTTACTGTGGCCGCCACTATTGGTGGTTCACAAGGAGAAGGTGAAGTGTTGGCTTCGCAGGAGACTGCTGGGCCATCCTCTCAAAGATTTTCTATTGAAACTCCCTAAGATGAGGTAGGAAATTTTGATGATGAGATTGAAGCTGTGATTTCGTCTAGAGTAGAGAATGTTTTGAGGGTCGAACAAGATGCTATAGTTGTTGGTGAAAAAGGTGCTTCTGAAGTTGTTGTGCCTGTTGCGAAGGCACAAAAAATTAAGGGTACCACAACTCTCGCCCTTGATTTTGATGAATCTGATGATGAAGTTCATGACAAGGAGGCTGAACATGATCGTATTTCTCATATTTCTGAGTCTACTATCAATGTGATTACTGGTGAGAGGGTGTCCTTCCAGCTTGAAAAAGGTGTTTCTACAGGTGAGTTTTTTTTCACTTCATGTATTTTTGTTTTGTTTGTCTTCTTTTAATGTTTTGATGTTTGTCTTCGTAGAGAAATTTTTCCCTAATTCTTCTTCTCAGAGGGAGGCAACTGTTGATATTGGAAAGATGAAAGAAGTTGCCCAGGAACCTATGACTCCAGCTGAAGTTTTGGAAACAGTTCCTGATGGTGTAAATCTTGAAGCTTATAAATGTTGTATGGAGTACTGCCAGGCTCAAGGTGTGAACTTAGATACTTTCAAATTTGTTGGGATTGGTTTGGACAAACTTCGTATTATGCCAAAGAAACCAGAATTAAAGTTGTCAAAGTGCATTGATGATGCCTTCGTAGTTCCTGATGCAGAGGCCGAACTTGTTGGCAAGTCTTCGCTTGAATTGGCTGATGCCAGTGTTTCAATGATTTACAAGGTTGGATCATTTTGATATTTCATCTTTTTTGCTTAAATTTTATTTTAGATTTGTTATTTTGATTTGTAATATATTTTTGACTTTGCATGTAGAATGCACTTTTGCAAAGGAGTTTGCGTAAGTCAATTGAAGATGATGCAAAAAATGTTGCACTTTGTGAAAAAAGTTTGGTTGAAGAGATTAATTCTCTGAAATCTCAACTTGCTGCTAAGGAGAAGGAAAGAATAGAGACAGTTGAAGATCTTCATAATATGGAATCTAGATGTATTTCTGTTGGAGCTAAACTTGAAGCGAAGACTGAAGAATACGATAATTTGAAGAAAGATATTGAGAAAGTTGTGAGAGAGAAGAATTATGTTGAGAAGAAATCTCTTGAAAAGGATCAGAATTTTCATAATAAGTGCAATCGTTTGTGGGAACTTTGCAAAAATTGTTATGATAAATTTGGTGCGAAGCCAGAAGATCCTTGTTGGGAGGTTGGAGAATTCGATCCGTTCTTTGCTTGGCTTTGTCGGCAATATGAAGATTTGCCAACTGTTTTACAGACTTCTGCTGATTTAAGCTGTATGTATTCAAGTCGTGCTATTTTTCACTTGATGAAGGAGGCTAATGATCCCTTGTATGAGAAACTATATGATAAGAGTTACAAGTTTCCGTCAGTGGAATCTCTTAACCAAGTTTCTTCTCGTACTCAAATGCTTTGCAAGAAGTATTTTCATGAATACTAGAACCAAGGTGGAAGGGAGCATGCCTTTATGAAAGCTAAGCAAAAGATGGAAAAAGTATGTTATCTATATGTGATTTTTGATTCATTGTTTTTTCCTTGTGTTTTTTTCTTATCTGTTGGTTTATTTTGTTTTGTAGCAGCTTGAAAAGAGGATTGCTTCTGATATGGAGGCGGAGAGGAGGCAAGATAGAATTGAATAAGAGAGGGCGAGGGATGATGATGCTCGTGATCATGTACTTTAGTTTGTCGTAGTTTAGATTTTAGCTTCGAGGGGTGAGGTCTTGATAATCCTTTAACGTTTTTGTAAATGTTAAACTTTAGACAGGGATGGAGTTATGGTTATGCCCTTGTTAATGTGTAAAGGTAACTTTGTTGCTGAGCCTACTTTATGGTTGGAGTATGGTATTGAAGAAGCGAAATCTTCTTTTGATGTGTTTGTGAAACATAAGCAAACATATTTTTTTGTTTGTGATATATATATATATATATATATATATATATATATATATATATATATATATATATATATATATATATATATATATATATATATATATATATATATATATATATATATATATATCCTAATTTGGACATGATTGTTTCTAGAATTTGAGACTGATTTCTCTATTGCTGAAAATGGGAGATGTTTGCCTCGTGTTGTTGATTGCAGCAAATTTTCTCAGGTATTTGTGCTTTTGTTGTGATGTGGAGACATTTGTAAAGTGAATTTTGATGACATTTTCCTTGTGTGTTTTCAGTCTTCGTGTTCAAGTGCTTCGCCAAGCTTTATTTCCAAAGACTATCTTAGTTCGTAGGTAGATCAAGTTTTAGGTAAAGTTGTTGAAGATTTGATTGATGAAGCAGCAGCTATTGTTGCTTTAGAAAAAGTTTGATATGTATATTTGTTGACACAATAAAAATAAATTTTATGTGTGTATTTGTACAGACATTTTTATGTAATATGATTTATTAAGTGAAATGAATGATGTTCCCTTATTTTTTAGCGAAGGCGAAATGCAATTTTTTTTATTAAGCGAAGGCAACTTATATACTTTTTTATTATTTTTTTAAGACAGTCTTAAGTAAAGGCAGTGTGTTGACTCCGTATTTGGTGAAGTCAGATTTTCCCTTGGTGAATCTGAGAACATCATTCTCTAATGAGGGCAATGCCTAAGCTTCGTATTTTGTGGAGTCAAATTTCACTTCTGGTAGATTTGAAAACACCGTCCCCTTACTTTTTAAGCGAAGACGATGAATTGACTTCGTATTTTCTGAAATCAAATTTCACTTTTGGTAAATTTGAAAACATCGTCCCCTTACTTTTTAAGCGAAGACGATGAATTGACTTCGTATTTTCTGAAATCAAATTTCACTTTTGGTAAATTTGAAAACACCGTCCCCTTACTTTTTAAGCAAAGGCGATGAATTGACTTCGTATTTTCTGAAATCAAATTTCACTTTTGGTAAATTTGAAAACACCGTCCCCTTACTTTTTAAGCGAAGGCGATGAATTGACTTCGTATTTTCTGAAATCAAATTTCACTTTTGGTAAATTTGAAAACACCGTCCCCTTACTCAATTTCTGAAATCAAATTTCACTTTTGGTAAATTCCTCTGATGATTGTCATGATTCTTCCTTTGCTTGCCATTGAAGTTGATGGAGAGTTGTCTTGTTTGTTGTTTCCTTGTAGGTTGCTATTTGCCACAGAGGATTCAGGCTGTATTTGAAAATTTGTTTGTTGCTGATTTTGCCTCCATTGATTTAGGTCGTATATTGCCACTGGTCCGTAGCTATATGATGATGAGCCTAGGATCATTGCTTGGGAGTGTCCAAACTAAATTGGGTAATAAGAGTTTTGTTGGCCTTGAATCATATGATTGACAACTTTTGATTGACTTGAGATTTTGTTTTCTTCTTGTATTTCTTCAATGCTTTTCTTTACTTTTGGACACATTTTTGATGGGTGTCCAGCCCCTTTGCCATGAATGATGCAATACATGTCTTCTAGTCTAGGGGTGTTCTTCCTCTTCCTCCTCCTCCTCTTCCTCTTGAATTGAAGCCACCTCTTTCGAATGTCCTTTGGTTGTACTGACTGCTGTACTAATTTTGAGGTGAGAAAGTGTTTTCAGTAGCTGAATTGCTATTTTCAACTTGATTGACTTGGGTGAAGTGTCTTCGCTTTAAGTTGTTTTGCTTTGGTGGTTGAAAATTGCTGCTTTTGTTTTGATTTCTGAAGCTGTTTTCTTCCTCAATTCTTTTTATGTAATCTTCATCGGACTTGCAGTACTTTTGGATTTCTTCATAAAGCTGAGCCAGTGAAGTTGGCTTTTCTCGAGTAAGGTGTGTTGCACATTATCCTGCCCGAAGTCCCTTGATTGCTGCAATTATGACAACTTCATCTGGGATATTTGTGATTTGAGATTTGATTTGAATGAATCTCTTGTAATATTGACTTAGAGGTTCTTTGGGCTGTTGTTTGCAGTTGAATAAATCCATGTCTGTAAGACTAGTTGGTTGAAATCCTTAGAAGTCAACAAGTAGATTTATCTTTAATTGTTCCCATGAATGTATGGATCTTGCTTTCAGAGATGAATACTAGTGTTGTGCTAGACCTTTTACTATCATGACAAATGACTTTGCAAGTGTGGTTTCGTCCCCTCCACCTGTAATTACTATGGCTTCAAAACTCATTAGGAATTGCCTCGGGTCTGATTCACCATCAAATGTTGGTATCATGTTGAACTTGTACCCTATAGGCCATTGAGCTAGCTGCAAATTTGTTGATAGTGGGGAGCTTGTATCAATTGATATGAATGCTTTCTGAATATTTCTCTCTTGAGAGATTCTTGTTGCTGGATGCGATTCTTCTTGATTTATGACTTCATGATTTGCATTTTGCAGTTGCTCGTTTAAATTGTGAAGGGTAAGTTCGGCCTCTTCTATTCTTTGTTTGAGTGTCTTTTCTCGTGCTCTTGCGTGACATTCTTCAAGTTCTTTTTGCCTTCGTAAAACTTGTTCTTCAAGTTCTTTAAGTCTTTGTTCTTCAGCTTCAGCCGTTTTTGAATAATTTGCACCTTGAGAGACTTCTTTTGTAAGACCTCTGTCTTCTCCAAGTGGTTGTTCATCTTCGGTTTCTTCATTGACGGTTTTCTTGTTTGGTCTTGCCATTTTATTTCTTGTGGTCATGAAGATCTTTAGATGCACGCAAAAACGGTGGGTGCCATATGTTGGGTGAAAAGTTCAAGTCAGATGACACGTTTCACACAATCATCAGAAAAATTTTGTCCAAGGCAAAATTGCATGCAAAGTTGCATTTATTTCATGATCCTACCATACATGTCAAAGGGGGTATTTATAGGGCCCTAGCCTTTATATTTTATAAAATGACTATTTTACCCCTGACCTAACTATTTACAACCCTTTATTTACGTAAGGGTGAAGTGGTCATTTTCTCCTAATTTAGTCTTCTTTTTCGCATCCGATCCTCTTTTCCTTCAATGAATTTGTTTTCTTCAGATCATCTTATGTTTCTTGTTCACTTCTCTGTCCAGCGAAGTTGAATTCTTGACGATGAAGTCGACAGTCGAAGTTGAACTTCTGATGATGAAGTCGATAGGTGAAGTCAAATTCTTGGCGACGAAGTCGATATGCGAAGTTGAACTTCTGACGACGAAGTCGATAGTCGAAGTCAAATTCTTGGTGACGAAGTCGATATGCGAAGTTGAACTTCTGACGACGAAGTCGATAGGCGAAGTTGAATTCTTGGCGACGAAGTTGATATGCGAAGTTGAACTTCTGACGACGAAGTCGATAGGCGAAGTTGAATTTTTGGCGATGAAGTCAAAATACATTCTTCGCTGTATTTTTTCTACAAGTGAATTTCATTAGAATATTTTTATATCTTTTTTACTCCAAAGTTTGGGCCTAAGTTTTTTGGACAAAGTTAAATTCCCAACAACAGGTTAAAAGAGTTGCCTATACTTATGCTTTTCCGCAAAACATGATGTCAGCCAGCTCCACTTTGAAAAAGCCTTGCATGATCCTTGGTATCTTTTATTTTCTATTTCGATGGGTAAGTCTAGCTAATTACATTCCCGTACTTAGGGTTTATTCCCTCCTATTGCAGATGACATGCTATATCAGGGCTTCTGCAAGAACTGCCTCCACCCTGCGGGTGATGAGGACTAGATCACTCGGGCGTGATCATCTATTAGTTTACTTCCCTTAATGCTTTTGTGGGATGATGATCTATAAGACTGGCAATCGTACTTGAACTAAGTGTGTGTGTTTATGCTTCTGCTACTTTATAAACTTGGTTTGTAATAATTGCGACTCGGTGGTGTTGTAAGTTTATTTCCAAACTAGTTGTGAAATGTAACGTGTGATGCGTTTATGTTGAATGATGAGATCTTGGTTGTAATCGAGTTGGTTTGAAATCCGTCATGATTTCGATTGACTATCGGGATTATATTGGCTCAAGTTCAAAAATTTGAGCGTTTTGACACTTGTTTTTGTATTTGTGCTCTTATAACTTGGTCAGTTCTGTTATAGCTGGTACCAAAGCAGAATTCAACATTAAACACATCATACAGATATTTAAAAACAAAAGTTTTTGTTTGTGAAAAGTGTTAAAAATCTGAAATTATTTATATACTATGCCAGTGATCACATCCCTTAGCCCAAATAAGACTCTTAGGTTGCTCAGTAAAGTACTAACTTGGGGGTCTTGTTTGTTTCTGTTTCGTCATCCATACGGGGTGATATTGTATGGATGCCATCCGCTTGGGTGGTAATGTATGGATCAAATACCTCGACACTCTGGTAAGTGTGAGTTGTGAGAGCATGACCGTCCAACCGGCGGTCTAGGGGAGAGTAGCCGTGGTTACTTGCATACTTACATGTTCCATCATGTAATTATGAAAGTACATAGTTGTGGGTATATCTGTCGGGTAGCTGTGATACTAAAGTATATACATCGAGGGATGTGTATATGGAAAGTATTTAGTTTACTACTTGCTTGCATACTTATATTGGGAAACTGTTGGGCTGAAATGAGATTTTCTGCACGTACACTAACAGCGTAAACGAGCAGACCGATAGTTTTGCCTACATGAGAGAGCGTATGTATGCCACAACCTAGCATTAGAAGTTTATGATTCTACTAGGGTGAGAGGGCGTATGGAATGTGCATGCATCATGTTTAATTCATGTCATACATTTCATATTACTCCCTCCTTAAAAATTCAATTGTCCTAACTAAATTAAATTTCGTATCCCCTAAATTATCCTCACTTTAAGTTATACCTTGTTGCTATAGATGGCTCGCACCAAGAGGACCGCTCGCAAGTCCACTGGAGGCCGAGTTCCTCGACACTAGCTCACTCCACGTGAGCCCCGCCCTGAGCCCACCAAGGCAGAAAGGTGGGCCGAGTTGGCTGAGGTGACTGCTGCTAGAGATGCGGCTCAGCAACAGCTAGAGCAAGTGATACATGACAGAGATTAGGAAACACTTGTAGTTTAGAGGTTGACAGTGGCTCATCGCAACTGTCAGCGCATGCTAGTCCATGTGATGAACCAGCGGGATGAAGCCTGGCAGGAAGAGAACATCTTGAGAGCTCGCTAGGTGGAGCTTGAGCAACAATTAGCAGCTGTAGAAGAATACAACGACAATCTTCATGAGGAAGTGCACCTGCTAAACAATCAACTCAATCCTCTGCTTCCCCATGACAATAACGAAGATGAGGAGATGGGCTCGGGTGTCATCATGGCTGAAGGTGAAGACGACATTGAGATCTATGGGCCATAAGATGTTCCACTAGAAGAAGAAGAAGAAGAAGAAGATGATGATGATGATGAGGAGCTAGAGCCTACTAGTGATGAGGATGGCGAGGAGATCTTCGACACTGACTTGGAGGACGATGCTTAGTTTAGCTCATCGCATAGCTACTGTGCTAGGGTTATCTTTTGCGCCCTCCATGTGTGGGAGTGGGGCTTTGTAATAACTTGCCTTTTGGGATGTAACATTGAACCCTATGTTATCCTAGATGTTTGTTTAAACATGCTAAATTTCAGTCACAAGATATGTCTTATTGTGTTGTGTTCGGTGATGGTGTCACGATTAGTACCCTCCGGTGCTGCGATGAAACTGAGAGCTTCCTGTGGTGCGCGACATAAGGTTGTGCTACTTGGCACGTGCTAGTATCGAGGCGGCTAGTCATGGTCCATCATGGAACTCTACCCAATGTGGTGTTTCCTCGTGATCTTTTCCTTGGGTATCCTTTCCTAATTTGGTTAGAAGTTTAGACCGAATTAGGACACCTATGTTATGTAAGGTGGAACCCCGATGGTATGGATGTAACCTAACAGACACGTTTGTGCTCTATGTATGTGATCCTTTAATAAATTCCATCTTTTCATCGGGAGATAGTATTGTTTGTTAAGTACATCGCATGGATGTGTCAATTGATGCGCTTGATGAGGTTGTGTGGTTGTGATGAATTATTGTGCCTCGGTTGTTATGTAAATTCATTTTCCCAATGAAATCAGTTCGGCATATTTACACAATTCATCTACAAATTTCCCACATCGTTAGTGCTCATTGGCTATGCATTTTGCAGATGGCATACAACCTCCATCATGGTCATGGTCTGGAGGATGAGGAATAGCTGCCACCACCTCTGCCACCACCCACCCCGGCAGAATTGAAGTAGACGGTGGTTGAAAGTCAGCACCTGTTAGCAGACGCTATGCGCCAGTTAGTCAACTGGGATGCTCGGCATGGTCGTCAGGGACCAAAACCAAATCAGCACAATGATTTCAAGGACTTCCTCGACATGAAGCCCCCACTCTATAAGGAGGCGAAGGAACCTCTGCAAGCTGATGAGTGGTTAAATACCATTGAGAAGAAGTTCTGTCTGCTTCGTCTGACTGATGAGCTGAAGACCGAGTTGCTTCGCATCAACTGCATGGTCCAACTAGTATTTGGTGGAGTCATTACCGCTCTACACTACCCCCTAATGCCCAACTTCCATGGGAACAATTCAAGGCAGCTTTTCTGAAGTTAACCCAAGGCAATAAAAGTTTGACTGAATACCTATAAGCTTTCAATAACCTTGCTATATATGCAACTGAGTTTGTTGATACAGATGCAAAGAAGATTGCTAGTTTCAAGCGTGGCCTTGGACCAAAGTTGATGAAGACCATGGGTACTAGCAAGTGTGCCACTTTCAATGAATTTATCAGTGATGCCCTGACCCAAGAGAACAACAATTCTATCTATGCTGCTTCTAAGAGCCGCAAGAGGGCCCTTGAGGCGGGCACTTCACAGTCCCGAGCTCCAGTTGCACCGGCGGCTCCTTCTCGTCCTCCTGCAATGGGTGTTAAGTTTCATCCCCCGCAAAAGAAGGCTCCAGTCAAGACTAGGTTTCGCAAGGCTTATACAATTTCTCTTTCTAAGGGTAGTTCTAGTCAAGGCAGCTCCAGTGTTCCTCCTAGTAACATGCCCTACTAGAATTGCAATAAGCCTGGTCATTGGTCCAGGAATTGCCCTTATCCTAAGAAGAATGCAAACCAAGGTGCCCGGCAGGGGCAAGCTCATTACAATAGCATTGAAGAAATTCCATCTAGTGAGGTAGTTACTACTAGTAAGTTCCTAGTTGATCAACAGTCTGCAGTGGTGTTATTTGATTCAGGTGTTTCACATTCATTTATCAGTCCTATGTTTGCATCAAAGTTTGCACACAAATTACATACTGTTGAAGATGGGGGTTATTGCATTAGAGCTGCAAGTGGTAATATTCCCACAAATCAAGTAGTAAAGGATGTAGAATTTGAAATAGAAGGGCAAAAGTGAAACGATCCCGATTTTCCTCGAAGGGAAAATCCACAGATACGAATTATAATGTGATAGCCCATGAAAGAAACCCATCACATTATCAATTATTAGATGATATCATAGTCATACATCGCAGAATTACAAGTTACAAAGTTTTACAACACTAGTTATTACACCTATTACATCATATTCTAGCGGAAACACACACGTCTTCATCAGAGTCATTGTAGCGCATCAGCAGATGAAGGCTCCTCCACGGGTAGTCATCAGAGTTGGCTTAGAAAGTCAGCGGGCGTACACTCCATCTTCAACACCAAACTTGAGCATAGGAACGAGACCATCTAATCCTTCTACTTTGCTATTACTGCAAGTCATGAAATCTACACACCACCAGATGTGTGCAGGCCATGGTCAGCACCGATGAGCTTTAGTGGAAAAGAGAAAAAGGGATCTGGCAATCCTAAAATATTTGGCTGTGGGTTTCCTACAATGCATGTATCAATATTTTAATAATAATAGTTCATCAAGTTTTAACCCATCTCACACACATGTTCTCCCATCCCATCACATCTCATCACCTCACCACATCTCATCTCACTCTCTCATCGGCATGGACGACTCCCTCTTGTCCATGTCTCAATGGCCAAGGCCGGATCACACACTGAAACCTAGGGAAGGTAGAAGGACTTCTCTCACTAGTCAAGTGAAGCTGTACCTAGGAAAGGTCCATAGCGGACAAGTCGGCATATGTATCGATCGTTCAACCAGAAACTATGCAGAGGTTTACACTACCCACAAGATCACCATCATTGACGATCTGGGTCATCGAGGCTCATAACGGGCTGCCTTCCAACTAGACACGATGCCACCCTATCACTCAGAACTGGGGCTATGTCAGAGTACCACCGGCATGCTGAGACTGTGAGACATAGTACTTGGCCCCAGGGTACTATGTTGTCTTAGGAGGGTATGGGTCCTCATGCCTATACCTCCCTACACTATCTGCTAACCTCCCAATAGTAGTGGCACCGTACCAGCAAGTCGAACGTCCGTCTCCTCCCCACAGAAGCGAGTGGGCATGTAAGGATTCCTAAGACTCGATCCACAAACATATCAGTCCTTAGGGTGACTAAGCAGGATATCTTCACAAGGGGCAACCGATGCCCCGCTCGACGGGACATCTAGTGCCCCGTGCTAAAATAGCACCTCCCATCCCAGCGTTTCGTCCCACGAAGACACTCCACCCCGGGACCTCTCCATGTCACATGTACCCGCCACAAGTACCCCTCTCATGGGAAATGCCCAGGTAGCGTCCCCCGGCTAGACTTGTCCTCACGACTCGTCATAGATCCTGCTCGGTCATCTCGACCCTCACCACATACCCAAGACGCACGCCAAGATCTAACCATGCTCATTATCAGGTTGTTATCAGGTTATCAGCACCTCGTGCCTTATCTCAATACGCCTCTTACTCACCAGCATCACATCATAGATATAATGCGAGTAAGAGTAAAGCAGTACATAGCAAGCGAGCGTCTAGCCTAACAGCAGGTGTGCAGGAGAATAGGTTGCAACAAGGTAATGGCTCATAAGCAATCTACCATGCAACCTATCATAGTTCATTTGCATAAAGTAAAGCACTAGCATCTACATTATTGCATGCCTAATAGGATTCTCTAAAGTAAGGTGCTGCCATGACACCTACGATGTCAAGGTAGTATAGGTACAGTCTTGGTTAGTTGGTGTAGTCGATCAGTATGGTCTCCATCTCCTAGGCCAACTCCACTCCATAGGTTCTGCTATTCTCTGCTTTCTCCTCCTCCAATAGGTTCTGGTCTGATCCACGTTATCCTTGACGCATTACCTCATTCCAACGACAAGCGAAAGAGCAATCAGAACGCTAAACTTAGAAGGACTGCAAAAAGAGAGGTAGCAAGGCACAAAGGAAAAAATGACTGAGCCCTCTCAGTGGATGTCCGATCCCTAGGATGAAGAAATACAAGTGGTGGTTTGCTAAGCACGAGCTTGAGCCCTTGCCTAGCCAGTACTTCTCGGGCCAATCAGGTCAACCTATACGGCTTAATAGAAATGGCATAGGCCCTAGCCCATCCTAAGCAAACACCATGGCTCGCGGCTTCCGATCCGAACATCACGGGAAATAACAGGAACAGAATGGAGCAGCCACTACAACTCCGATCTCTCTTAATCCGTATGCCATTGCAATTGACGAGAACTAAGTGAGGGTGGAATGGGGAGAGAAGAGAAGGGAGGCGGTCTACTCCTTCCCATACACACGCCATGGCAAGAGGCGAGGCATCAGAGAAGAGCGACACACAAAAGAACACGCGTGCTCCAGCTTCTTGTAGGGTACCATGACCTAGGTGCACTAAATGCACTAAGACATCTCTAGGGTTCTTAGCAGTGTGGTTGTCACCACTAGAACCATAGAATTGCTATGGTCAAGATAGGTAAAAGCATACAAGGGCTTGAGCATGGAAGAACCAAAAGACAGAAAAAGGCGTGGGACTCACCTTCCTTTGATCCACTCGCCATAGCGACGATGGGAATTAGGGGAATGGAATCAAGAAGCAATAAGCACCAACAAGCAAAAGGCTCAACCCACACCGTACTAGATTGGCGAGGATTGAGAATGAAAGAAGAATGAGAGAAGAATAGAATCCCGCACTCTTTCAACCAACTCATCATGGAACGGGTGAAGGTTGGAAGATAGAGGAATGATCCCACAATCCAAACCCACTCGTAGGGCACCGTGACCGTGCCACTGAATGGCACAAGGTTTTTCCTTTGGCTCATAGCGATGCGGTTGTCACCGCTAGATCTGAAGAAATGCCCTAGTGGAAGCGGCGCAATCATACGAGCTGATTGGAGAAGAGCGAAAAGAGGCAAAATAAAGGAGGTAAAGCCCCAATGGTCATGGCGAGGCAACTCGCGGCCATGAGCTATACCTACACGAGTTGGCCCTGTAGTCCCGCGATTGTTGTTACCCAATTCACCTCTACGAGACCGGCCATGGAGGGCTCGTCGGGTGCAGATAAGAGCCACATCGTTGTCGAGTCCGTAGTGGCTAAGTCCGAGAGCCAAACCGGGTTACTGACGATCATGGCTGAATGGAGACAACTAACTGCGGGGAAAGCGAGTTAGGCTCGGCATTGCGGCCATGGCAGGACGAACTCATGAGAACCCGAACATGACCACACGAGAACAGAACTACACCACCCGGAGTAGCACACGTCCATAGAAAGGGAGATAGATAGATTGATAGACCGGCGGTGAAGGCATGGCTCAGGCAAAAGATGTATATATTTGGATTACATGTAACACGATAGATCATGCAACAAGTATATCAAGATGGACCATGATGATGTATGACATGTAAGAAAGAAAAAGATAATAAATTGGAGTTCTGTCGACATCGTGAACGGCATCAACTAGGTTGGGAGGTTCAACCTTGATGTTAGCGGGGAGGGCGTGGCTTGCTGTGGAATGCCTGGGCATGCTACAGACGGCTGCAGCAGGCATCCGAGAAGCGGCCAGAGTAGCTACATCATAGGGCTAGGCACCCAACACCAAGAGAATCGAGGCGTTGCCTCCCAGCAAAGCAAACACAGCTCGATGGCTGGACAGGGCAGCGCGGTAGCTGTAGCTTGCTAGACATGGCTCCGTTGGCAACGGTGGTGGCCAGAGAGGCCGCGGAGCTCCGGTGGGGTGGCAGCGACGCTCTGCTCCCCGATGATGGCGAGCTAGATGTTCAGCTCCCCTACAGTGGTGGGAAAACAACGACATGAAGGCCGATTTTAGACGAGAATGCCGGCGAGGATCTTAGTAAGAAGTAAAAGCGGTGTTTTGGGGGCTATGGCTCACCAGCAATGAAGGAGCTCTAGCGAGGTAGCGCCCAGGAAGCAGAAAGGTGCTGACTTGGACATGAGAACGTGACAGGGTGGTCGTGATCCTTGGTTTGGTGGACGACGTCATGGCCACGCTAGTTGTCCAGCAGCACGGCAAGGACGTGGTTCAAGCATTCGGCTTGGGGGCACGCAGAGGAGGATGCGGTGCTCGGGATGGCACAGCTCTAGCTCGGCGGCTCTAGTTGGCAAGGTCGAAGCAGAGGGCGCCGGCAGGTGCGGTGCCGAAGGTGGCCAAGGCATGGTTGAGGCACAACTTGGGCGAACCTGGGTCGATGAAGAGGAGGCCTTGGCACAGCTCGTTGGCATCAATGCTGCTCGGTCCGGTGGTGGCACTCTAGCTCGTCGTGGCCATGGAGGACGACATCGTGGTGGTACGGGCATGACGCGACAGAGCGAGGCCATGGCCGGTGGGAGAGGCTGTGGCTTTGGAGGGGCTGCTGCCGGCACCACGGCTTGGTGCTGGTGGCTGCTAGATCCTACGCAGCACAGGGGAGAGGAGAAAGGGGGAAAGCATGGTGGCGGCTACGGTTGGAAATAGGGGAAGAGAAGTGGTGCTTGCTCGCTTTATAGCGGCGCCAGCTAGGGCTTTCTCGAGTGGACGATGGATGGCCTCGGCGTCCGCACCCTTGGCCACGCGACGTGCATCCGGTCATGGTGGGTAGGTGCGGGGTTGGTGAGCGTTGACATCGTGGTGGGGCGTGGCTCTTCGCATCGGGCGGCGGCGATGGTGAGTCTCGTGCCTAGCAGCGATTCGCTCCTGAGGTTTGGGCAGGGGACGCGTAGTGCTGTGCCACATAGGTCGCGCGCGAGCGAGCGGGCTTATGGGGCTGCTGGGCCACTACGTGCAAGAGGCAAGGCCAGGCCCAAGGCAATGGCTATGAGGGGCCGTTCGCCTGTTGCTACTGGGCTGTTCGCATGGGTCGAGCGAGGCAGCAGCGCGAGCCGGGCTGCATGGCTTCTTGGGCCAGATGGGAGCGAGCTGGGCTAGGTGAGGAGGAGATGGGCCAGCAGGTGGAAGAGAAGGGAGAGGGTGGATGAGGCTAGGATAATTAAGAAGGTAAATGGAAAATGGATTTTTCCATTTATGATTGAGGAATCTTGAGATTAAGAATTAAAAGAAAGGATTCAAGAGATATTTTGCTATGGATTTGTGCACTCCAACAAAACAAAACAAGACCTAAAACCAACTCTAGAACAAGGCACGCACCTACAAACAATTCTATATGTATGCAACAATTTGCTAGCGAGCACTCATTGTTTGACTCAGGTTTGACTTAGCGACTACATGATTCACACATTAAAGAAAAATTTTTAAAAGCTCACATTTTTTTGGTTAGGCAAAAACCTAGGATGTCATAGTCTACCCCCCCCCCCTTATAGAAATCTCATCCCTGATATTTAGGGGTTACTTTCACTTGAAGGATGGCTTTACAGGTTCGCCTAATGGTGGATGGTTTACGCGAGGCGAGTTATGTGCAACAGTGCATCGGGTTTTGCAAAGAGGGATTTTTGAAAGAGGGCTTTCAGAAAAGCTGTTTGCACAAAACCTCTTGGAAATCATTTCAAAAAGAGATTTGGGAAGCAAAGACCATCTGTAAGAGTTGTGATTTCATAAACTAAAAACCTATTTGAAGCATTTTCAAAATATCTTTTGAGGGATTGATCTAGTTTGACCAAAAATCAAAACTTTTGATTTGAGTCTCAAAAATCAAAATGGGATACAACCTATCTCAAACGTCTGTGTTGATTTCAAAATCCGAAGGTTGTAACCCTCTTTCATACGAAATCTCCAAAACCAAGGGTTTAAAATTATGATTTCAAAAAAATATATATATTATGATTTCAAAAAAAGGGGGGCTTCCAAAATTGTTTATAAAGGCTTTTTCCTCGTCTTTTCTAAAACCCCCCTCTCTTTCTAGCTTGGGACATCGAGACGTTGCTGGTGACTTATTTGGTAGTGTGTCGCAATCATAATCCACAGTGCCGCTACGAAACCTGGGGCCCCGTGTGTGATGCATCCACATGGCTCACTGCCGGGCGTACGCAGGTATCGAGGTACATGACTGTGACCGCTCCAAGTGGTACCAGCATACCACCGTAATCCTAAGTTAAGCTTTCCTAAATCTTACTTCAAAAGCAATCGCTTGAGGAGAGTTTTACTTAAAACAAAGAGATTTCAAACCAAAAATCTTTGCCAAAACAAGCTTCTATTTTAAATAAAGCAACTTTTGAAGGGAAAGAATTTTGAAAAGTTTTGTTGTGTGAAAAATCCCTTCGCCGTTAGAACTCGTGGCCTCTTTCAAATGTTTTGAAAACCTTGCTCCTATTTCAAAATGCTTTGCGAAAGATGCTTCAAACCCTTTTGTTGGTGTTCTTGGAGAATTTGAGGAAAGTGGTTTTCTTTAAATAACATTTTCCAAAAATGGATTTAGGAAAAATCTGTTTCCAAAGCTTTTTCAAATGCTCTGTGAGTTTGTGAAAGTTTTTGGTTTTCCAAAAGTTCAAAAACTAACTTAAAAAGGGATTTTGTTTTCAAACGAAAACTATTTCAAGTTGCTTCCCTATGGTACCATTAGAAAAAGGGAATTTCGTTTCAGAAAGAAAACTACTTCCAAAACTGACTTGATCTAAAAACCATTGTTCAAAAAAAATGCTTTCACAAATGGCATTTGAACTTGTTTTATGAAAAATTTTGGTCCAGCAAGCTACAGCCACCGCGCTGCCCTGTCCAGCCATCAAGCCGTGTTTGCTTTGCTGGGAGGCAACGCCTCGATTCTCTTGGTGTTGGGTGCCTAGCCCTACGACGCAGCTGCTCTGGCCGCTTCTCGAACGCCTACTGCAGCCGTCTGTAGCATGCCCGGGCATTCCACAACAAGCCACGCCCTCCCTGCTAACATGAAGGTCGAACCTCCCAACATAGTTGATGTCGTTCGCAATGTCAACAAAACTCCAATTTATTATCTTTGTTCTTTCTTACATGTGATACATCATCGTGGTCCATCTTGATATACTTGTTGCATGATCTATCATGTTACATGTAATCTAAATATATACATATTTTGCCTGAGCCGTGCCTTCACTGCCAGTCTATCAATCTATCTATCTCCCTTTCTATGGACGTGTGCTACTCCGGGTGGTGTAGTTCTGTTCTCGTGTGGTCGTGTTCGGGTTCCCGTGTGTTTGTTTGTCTATGGACCGTGCCTTCGAGCTGGTCGGGGTTCGTAGTTCGCTTGTCCATTTGGTTGTGGGTTCGTCCTATCGTGGCCACAATGCTGAGCCTAACTCGCTTTCCCCATGGTTAGTTGTCTCTGTTTGGCCATGATCGTCAGTAACCTAGCTCGGCTCTCGGACTTAGCCACTACGGACTCGACAACGATGCGGCTCTTATCCACACCCGATGAGCCCTCCATGGCCAGTCTCGTAGAGGTGAATTGGGTAACGACAATCGCGGGACTACGGGGTCAACTCGTGTAGGTATAGCTCATGGCCACGAGTTGCCTCGCCATGACCATTGGGGCTTTACCTCCTTTATTTTGCCTCTTTTCACTCTTCTCCAATCAGCTCGTATGATTGCGCCACTTCCACCAGGGCATTGCTTCGGATCTAGCGGTGACAACCGCATTGCTATGAGCCAAAGGAATAACCTTGTGTCGTTCAGTGGCACGGTCACGGTGCCCTACGAGTGGGTTTGGATTGTGGGATCGTTCCTCTATCTTCCAACCTTCGCCCGTTCCATGACGAGTTGGTTGAAAGAGTGTGGGTTTCTATTCTTCTCTCATTCTTCTTTCGTTCTCAATCCCCACCAATCTACTAAGGTGTGGGTTGAGCCTTTTGCTTGTTGGTGCTTATTGGTTCTTGATTCCATTCCCCTGATTCCCGTCGTCGCTATGGCGAGTGGATCAAAGGAAGGTGAGTCCCACGCCTTTTCTGTCTTTTGGTTCTTTCATGCTCAAGCCCTTGTATGCTTTTACCTATCTTGACCATAGCAATTCTATGGTTCTAGCGGTGACAACCGCACTGCTAAGAACCCTAGAGATGTCTTAGTGCATTTAGTTCACCTAGGTCATGGTACCCTACAAGAAGTTGGAGCACTTGTGTTCTTTTGTGTGTCGCTCTTCTTCGATGCCTTGCCTCTTGCCATGGCATGTGTATGGGAAGGAGTAGACCGCCTCCCTTCTTTTCTCTCCCTGTTCCACCCTCTCTTAGTTCTCATCAATTGCAATGGCGTACGAATTAAGAGAGATCGGAGTTGTAGTGGTCGCTCCTTTCGGTTCCCGTTATTTCCCATGACATTCGGATCAGAAGCCGTGAGCTGTGGTGTTTGCTTAGGATGGGCTAGGGCCTATGCCATTTCTATTAAGCCATAGAGGTTGACCTGATTGGCCCGAGAAGTACTGGCTAGGCAAGGGCTCAAGCTCATGCTTAGCAAACCACCACTTGTATTTCTTCATCCCAGGGATCAGACATCCACCGAGAGGGCTCAGTCGTTCTTTCCTTTGTGCCTTGCTACCTCTCTTTTTGTAGTCCTTCTAAGTTTAGCATTTTGATTGCTCTTTTGCTTGTCATTGGAACGAGGTAATGCGTCGAGGATAATGTGGATCGGACCGGAACCTATTGGAGGAGGAGAAAGCAGAGAATAGCATAACCTGTGGAGTGGAGTTGGCCTAGGAGATGGAGACCGTACTGATCGACTACACCAACTAACCAAGACTGTACCTCTACTACCTCGACATCGCAGGTGTCATGGCAGCACCTTACTTTAGAGAATCCTATTAGGCATGGAATAATGTAGATGCTAGTGCTTTACTTTATGCAAATGAACTACGATAGGTTGCATGGTAGATTGCTTGTGAGCCATTACCTTGTCGTAGCCTATTCCCCTGCACACCCGTTGTTAGGCTAGACGCTCGCTTACTATGTACTGCTTTACTCTTACTCGCATTATATCTGTGATGTGATGCTGGTGAGTGAGAGGCATATTGAGATAAGGCACGAGGTGCCGATAACCTGATAACATCCTGATAATGAGCATGGGGAGATCTTGGCATGCGTCTTGGATGTGTGGTGTGGGTCGAGTTGACCGAGTAGGATCTACGATGAGTCGTGATTACAAGTCTGGCTGGGGGACACTACCTGGGTGTTTCCCATGAGAGAGGTACATATGGTGGGTACATGTGACAGGGAGAGGTCCCGGGGTGGAATGTCTTCGTGGGACAAAACCCCAGGATGGGAGGTGCTGTTTTAGCACGGGGCGACGGATGTCCCATCGAGCAGGGCATCGGTTGCCCCTTGTGAAGATACCCTGCTTAGTCACCCTAAGGACTGATATGTTTGTGGACCGGGTCTTAGGAATCCTTACATGTCCACTCGCTTCTGTGGGGAGGAGACAAACACTCGACTTGCTGGTACGGTGCCACTACTATTAGGAGGTAGCGGATAGTGTAGGGAGGTACAGGCACAAGGACCCACACCCTCCTAAGACAGCGTAGTACCTAGGGCCAAGTACTATGTCTCACAGTCTCAGCGTGTCGGTGGTACTCCAACACGACCCAGTTCTGAGTGATAGGGTGGCATCATGTCTAGTTGGAAGGTGGCCCGTTATCAGCCTAGACGACCCGGATCGTCGATGATGGTGATCTTGTGGGTAGTGTAAACCTCTGCAGAGTTTCTAGTTGATCGATCGATACATATGCCGACTTGTCGGCTATGGACCTTTCCTAAGTATAGCTTCACTTGACTAGTGAGAGGAGGCCTTCTACCTTCCCTAGGTTTCAGTGTGTGATCCAACCTTGGCCATTGAGACATGGACAAGAGGGAGTCATCCATGTCGATGAGAGAGTGAGATGAGATGTGGTGAGGTGATCAGATGTGATGGGATGGGATGGGAGAACATGTGTGTGAGATGGGTTAAAACTTGATGAACTATTATTATTAAAATATTGATACATGCATTGTAGGAAACCCATAGCCAAATATTTTAGGATCACCAGATCCCTTTTTCTCTTTTCCACTAAAGCTCATCGGTACTGACCATGGCCTACACGCATCTGGCGGTGTGCAGATTTCTTGACTTGCTGTAATAGTGAAGTAGAAGGATTAGATGGTCTCATTCCTACGCTCAAGTTTGGTGTTGAAGATGGAGTGTACGCCCGCTGACTTTGTATGCCAACTCTGATGACTACCCGTGGAGGAGCCTTCACCTGCTGATGCGCTACAACAACTCTAATGAAGACGTGTGTGTTTCCGCTAGAATACGATGTAATAGGTGTAATAACTAGTGTTGTAAAACTTTGTAACTTGTAATTCTATGATGTATGACTATGATATCATCTGATAATTGATAATGTGATGGGTTTCTTTCATGGGCTATCACATTATAATTCATATCTATGGATTTTCCCTTTGAGGAAAATCGAGATCATTTTAGGTCGTATCAGAGCCAGGTTTTGATCCTAGGACCTGTGGGTCATGGGCCCACCATGCTTCTGCTACGCAACTCTGATGGCTGGAGAGGTCGTGGAGCTCTGGTGTGGTGGCAGCGACGCTCTACTCCCCGACGATGGTGAGCTGGATGTTCAGCTCCCCTATAGTGGTGGAAAAACCATGGCACGAAGGCCGGTTTCAAATGAGAATGTTGGCGAGGATCTTAGTAAGAAGTAAAAGCAATGTTTTGGAGGCTATGGCTCACCGGCAATGAAGGAGCTCCGGCGAGGTAGCACCCGGGAAGCAGAAAGGTGCTGACTTGGACATGGGAATGTGATAGGGTGGCCGTGCTCCTTGGTCTAGTGGACGACGTCGTGGCCACACTGGTTGTCCAACAGTGCGGCAAGGACAGGGTTCAAGGATTAAGCTTGGGGGCACATAGAGGAGGACGCGGTGCTCGGGATGGCACGGCTCCAGCTCGGCGGCTCTGGTTGGCGAGGTCGAAGCAGAGGACGTCGGCTGGTGCGGTGCCGAAGGTGGCCATGGCGTGGTTGAGGCACAGCTTGGGCGAACATGGGTCGACAAAGAGGAGGCCTCAGCACAGCTCGTTGGCATCAATGCTGCTCGGTCCAGTGGTGGCACTCCAGCTTGTCGTGGACACGGAGGACGACATCGTGGTGGCACGGGCATGACACGACAGAGCGAGGCCATGGCCAGTGGGAGAGGCTGTGGCTTTGGAGGGGCTGCTACCGGCGGCCACGGCTTGGTGCTAGTGGCTGCTAGATCCTATGCAGCGCAGGGGAGAGGAGAAAGGGGGAAAGCATGGCGGCGGCCGCAGTTGGAAATAGGGGAAGAGAAGCGGTGCTTGCTTGCTTTATAGCGGCACCAGCTAGGGCTTTCCCGAGCAGACGGTGGATGGCCTCGGCATCTGCACCCTTGGCCACACGGCTTGCATCCGGTCATGGTGGGTAGGTGTGGGGTTGGTGAGCGCTGACATCGAGGTGGGGCATGGCTCTCTGCATCGGGCAGTGACGACGGCGAGTCTCCTGCCTGAGAGTGATTCGCTCCTAAGGTTTGGGCAGGGGACGCGTAGTGCTAGGCCACGTAGGTCGCGCACGAGTGAGCGGGCTTGCAGGGCTGCTTGGCCACTATGCATAGGAGGCAAGGCCAGGCCCAAGGCGGTGGCTGTGAGGGGCTGTTTGTCTGTGGCTGCTGGGCTGTCCGCATGGGCCGAGTAGGGCAGCAGCGTGAGCCGGGCTGCGCGGCGTCTTGGGCCAGATGGGAGCGAGCTGGGGCGGCTGAGGAGGAGATGGGCTAGCAGGTGGAAGAGAAGGGAGAGGGTGGATGAGGTTGGGATAATTGAGATTTATGATTGAGGAATCTTGAGATTAAGAATTCAAAAAAAGGATTCGAGAGATATTTTGCTATGGATTTGTGCACTCCAACAAAACAAAACAAGACCTGAAACCAACTCGAGAACAAGGCATGCACCTACAAAAAATTCTATACGTATGCAACAATTTGCTAGTGAGCACTCCTTGTTTGACTCAGGTTCGACTTAGCGACTACATGATTCACACATTAAAGAAAATTTTTTAAAAAGCTCGCATTTTTTTTGGTTAGGCAAAAACCTGGGATGTCACAGAAAGTACTTTCTTACCTTAGTGGTTTTGCCTAGACTAGGCATAGATGTTATTTTGGGCATGAATTGGATGAGTCAGAATGAGGTACTCATTAATACATCCACCCGGGTAGTTATGCTCAGAGATCCTACTGATCAGAAAGGTTTTCTAGTGCAACTTCCCTGGAAAATCGATCTTTCTGGTGAAGTTCATGCGGTGCAAGCGAAGTCCATAGCGGATATTCCTGTAGTATGCGAGTTTCCTAACATCTTTCCTGATGATTTGCCAGGATTGCCTTGGGATCGGGATGTGGACTTTAAAATAGAGCTGTTGCCTAGCATGGCACCAATCTCTAGAAGACCCTATAGGATGCCTCCGGATGAACTAGCTGAACTTAAAGTCCAGTTGAATGAACTTTTGAAGAAGGAGCTGATCTGTCCTAGTTCATCTCCATGCGGATGCCCTGCTATCTTTGTAAAGAAGAAGGACCAGTCATTGCGGATGTGTGTAGATTATAGACCTCTGAATGCAGTTACTGTCAAGAATAAGTATCCTCTACCATGCATTGACATCTTGTTTGATCAGTTGTCTAAAGCCAAAGTCTTTTCCAAGATTGATCTGAGGTCTGGTTATCATCAAATTAAAATTCATCCTGAAGATGTTCCAAAAACTACTTTCTCTACAAGATACGGTCTCTATGAGTATCTTGTTATATCCTTCGGCTTGACCAACGCCCCCGCGCACTTTATGTACTTGATGAATTCGGTGTTTATCGTCGCTTCATCCTGGATTTCTCTAAAATAGCCAAGCGAATGACTCGGTTGCTGCAAAAAGACACTAGGTTTGTCTGGACTCCTGAGTGTGATGTAGCTTTTCACACACTGCGGACCCTCCTAACCTCGGCTCCGGTTTTGGTGCAACCAGATATCGAGAAACCATTTGATGTGTATTGTGATGCCTCAGGCATAGGTTTGGGAGGTGTTCTAATGCAAGAAGGTCGAGTGATTGCATATACCTCTTGTCAACTTCAGAAACATGAGGTGAATTATCCAATGCATGACTTAGAACTCACTATAGTTGTTCATGCTTTGAAAGTCTGGCGACATTATCTGTTGGGCAATGTATGCAACATCTATACTGACCATAAAAGCCTCAAATATATCTTCACCTAACCCGAGTTGAATATGCATCAAAGGAGATGGCTTGAGTTGATTAAAGATTATAATCTCCAAGTGCACTACCATCCTGGCAAGGCAAACATGGTTGCCGATGCTTTAAGTCGTAAGTCTCATTGTCATTCCTTAGTTGAAAGTGATTATCATCTGTCTCGCCTTCTACACCCAGCAGTTCTGCACCATATCATTGTTAGTTGCACTCTCAAGAGTAGAATTATTGAGCTCCGAAAGACTGACCTCGGCATATTCCACATCCAGCATAAGATGAAAGAGCAAGAACTTAAGCATTTTTGAGTAGATGAGGAGGGTTTGCTATGGTTTAAGGATAGGTTAGTTGTGCCTAAGGACCAGGAGCTTAAGAATCATATTATGTCTAAAGCACATTCCTCTAAGTTGTCCATCCATCCAAGTAGCAGTAAGATGTATCATGATCTGAAGCCATACTATTGGTGGACTAAGATGCGGAAATAGATAGCTGCATATGTTGCTAGGTGTGATACTTGTTGTAGAGTTAAAGCTGTGCACATGAAAGCTGGATTGCTTCAGCCACTTTCTATCCCAGGTTGGAAATGGGAGGAGATAAGTATGGATTTCATTGTTGGACTTCCTCCTAATGTTAAGAATCATAACTCTATTTGGGTAATTATAGATCATTTAACCAAGTCGGCTCACTTCATTCTTGTCTGAGCAGACTATCATCCTACTGACTATGCTGAGTTGTACTTCAATCACATAGTCTGACTCCATGGGATCCCTCGGACTATTGTTTCTAACCGAGGTCCGTAGTTCACTGCTCATTTTTGGGAGCACTTGCATCATCTTCTAGGAACCAAGCTAGTGAGAAGCTCTGCGTATCACCCCCAGACGGCAGGACAGACCGAATGAGTTAACCAAATTTTAGAAGATATGTTGAGGGCGTGTGTTGTTTCATCCAAGGGTTCGTGGGAGAAATAGTTGCCCTTAGCTGAGTTTTCATACAATAATAGTTATCAAGAGAGCATTAAGATGGCCCCATTCAAAGCATTGTACGGTCATAAGTGTAGAACCCCACTGAATTGGGTAGAAGCCGGTGAAAGAAGGTATTATGGTATTGATTTTGTTAAGCAAGCTGAGGAACAAGTCCGTACCATCAAAATACATATGGCTGTAGCCCAATCTAGACAGAAAAGTTACACTGATCGCCGTAGAAAACCGATTGAGTTTGAAGTTGGAGACTTTGTCTATCTGAAAGTTTCATCTATGAAGATTGTACAATGCTTTGGTGTGAAGCGGAAGCTTGCACCAAGATACATGGGTCCTTTCCAAATCATAGAAAAAAGTGGAGCTGTCACATATAAGATCCAGTTACCTCCTGAAATGAGCGCCATTTTCAATGTCTTCCATGTATCTCAGTTAATGAAGTGTCTTCGGGTTCCTAAAGAAAGAGTTCTGTTAGGGGACATCAAGCTAGAATCTGATCTAACATATGAGGAAAAGCCAGTTCGTGTGATTGACACTCGAGAGCGGGTAACTCAAAGTCAAGTGGTTAAGTGGTATAAAGTAATGTGGAGTAATCAAGGTAGTGAGAGTGATGCTACTTGGGAAAGAGAAGATTATTTACGAGAGGGTTATAAGGAATTCTATCAACAATGGTATGCTTTCCAAATCTTGGGATGAGATTTTTATAAGGGGGGGAGGGCTGTAACACCCCAGGTGTTTGGCTCCCATAATTGCACCTGCATTTCATAAGCATGAGCATCATTCCATTCATTTATGCATTTGTTTGGCTTGCAACATGAGTGTGCAACATACTTTATTAAGTTTGTTTCAAAATGTGTAGCTTATGAAATGTGAGTAGTGCAACATGTATAGGCAACATGGGTGTCTTATACTTTGAAACATGGCAATGTTGGTGGTATAACATGATGAGATTACTTGTTGCAACAAGGGCTTGAAACATATGCAACATGGTGTTGCAACATTTTAGTTGAAATACTTGTTTTGTTTGTTTCAACCTATGTGACAATTGGAAGTTAGTGTAACCAAGTTATACAGTGGTCAATTATGTCCTATAGTATCTTAATCACACTTAGGATCATTAGTGGAATAATGTTCATGTTGACCAAGTGACCAAAATGCCCTCCTATGTGATGTTGACCAAGCCTTGGGCCCTAGAATGCTTTAGTTTGACTATTTAAAAAGTCTAGCTTAGAGATCTTGCATGGAGGAGTACCCTTAATCAAAGTTGTAGAGAATTTCATAAGGAACAAAAGTCTCAATATGGCCATCTTATGAAAATGACTAGAACACCCTCAATAGTGGCCCACAAGTCAGTGGTAGTAGCTGTTTTGTGACTTAGTATTTTGGCTAAGTCTTAAACTGAAAGCCGGTTTCATAGTACCCTACTTTAGAACCTTGTAACTCTCAAACCTTCCTGAACCAGCTCAAGCTCCTATTGACAAACTTGTAGACCTCACATTCCTCTACAACTTTGATGTTTATAGTTTTCACTGATTCGGCCTGGTTTGGGAGATCTGGAGTGTCAAACTTCGTCTGTTAGTCGATCATCGGGGCCCTTGATTCAATCGGATTCAGTTCCTTCAGTCGAGCCATGGCCGACCGATGCCAGAGTCTGGCTGCTGCGTGTCTCACCCCAAGCACGCATAGGACACCATGGCATCGTGCTTGCATGCCTGTGAAAGTAAAATGCCGCTCCCTCGTTGGGTTTTCCATTTCCTTTCCTTCTTCCTCCCTCAATCCTCGCCAAAGCGGGCGACTGAGCTGCTGTCATGCCGCGAGCTCCGCCGCTGTCGCACACGCTCACCACCGCACCCCCATCCGCTTGATCACGTCCATAGGACCACCACCATTCCCTCTACCTCCTCCACCCCTTTGTCTAGTGAACCGAGCCAAGGTAAGGGCCTATTTGATGGGGACGTGATTCCCGATCTTCCATCAGGTAGAAGGTAACTATCATTTTAGGTGGAGAGTGACACACCAATCTGGCTTCAGATTGAAAGACCGAATCCTACAATCTTAGCACCACAACTCCTCTAGTTATCAACCGTGTCTCCAACTGGTTGACCTTGCCATGAAGGCTAATCTCTGCCTGTGAAACGAAGAACACAAGCAAGAACTCGGAAGAACGTAGCTCAAGATTTAAGACAAACTGCAGATGAATGATTAAGTTCTCAAAATGGGGTCTCACAAACCAATGAAACGGCGACTGTTAATAGACAGATTGATCTAAGCAAAACCCAAACCCTAACATAGGTGGCGACTACTAATTATAAAGCCTAAGGGGTGTCCAAGGACCCCTACTTATGTCCCTAAGGAGTCTCGACACGTTACATGGCCCAAACGGCCAAAAAGACGACGATGCAGCATCTTGACAGATTCTGGACATCAAATTGTTTCAACGATTACCATTGAATCTGATGGAATTTGGGCCTCAAACCAAATCCATTGGTTATATTATGAAATTATCTTTCCATCCATATGTGGATCATCAAAAACGGAGTCTGTATGTGTCCTAGGCATCCGTTTTATTGCAGACTGGTCTAGAAGACCAAGGCAGACTCGAACTCGAATTGGACTGGGCCTCCGGCTTGGCTTGGACGTCCATGCTGGCCTCCTAAGGTGGCGGCCAAGGAGGAGGACGTCCTTGGACATCTCTTAGGTGTTCTCCATCTTCTTGAGGCATGCTCCTACTTGGGCCTGGGTCCCAAGTGTGAATAACAAGCCTGCGACGACACCGTAGCACCGACAAAAATAGCGGCAGAATGTCTTGATGATTTGGAGACCTTGCCAACGTGATATTGAGGTGGAACTAGATCTATTTGAAAGCTTATCAAATAAGCTTTCCATCAAGTGCTCATTGACCTCGATCGTACTCCGGATGGATGAGTTATGGCCTTCCTAATGAAGGACTATCAGGTTGCCGATGAACCAAAAGTTCAACTTTGATGGACTTGCACTTTGAGATACATTTGTACCTACATTCAAATAACGACATATACATGTGGAACTAAGTGAATTGTATCCAAAATTACTATATAAATGTAGGAACAAGCGCACCTTATAATCAATGGTGGTATCCGTTGGTGTCATGTCCTCATCACTATTGGCCGATTCCGCCGCTGCCGCCATGGGAAGCACCTCGCCAAAGCTCTGTGGCTAGGGTGGCTAGAGCCCTTCTTGACCTCCCTTCTCTACCTCGTTAGTTCCGCCTCGATCTGGTGAAGCTCATACCAAGCTTAGGCGTGGCGGTGCGGCCTCACTGTCGCTGGCACCCTGTCACCGAGCGCCACCGTCCGCCTCAGTCGATGGCAAGCAAGTCTCCATGAGATTGAGTGGGGAAAAGTAGCATGCCTAGGTGCACTCGGGGTTGGGGAGCATGTAGGGGCCGTTGCATCGCCGGTGATGCCGCCGTTGGCAAGAGCGAGCTCCTCGGAGCTCGGTGGCGTTCGCTCCCCTATCTCTGTCCCGCTGGCCAGCGAGCCCGGCCTATCAGCAGGCATGGACGGGCAGCCATCACGGGCCGCGCGCGCTAGTGGGCCGCATCCACCAAGTGAAGCCACGTGCGGGATAAACGGGCCACGCGTGGTTGAGCCGGCCCAGTAGATCTTTAGGGTTTTGATTTTTGGTTTTTCTTTATTTATTTCACAGATTTGGTTGCCATTTTGTGAATTTCATATCTCAAGCAATATAGATCCAAATGAGGTGATTCCAATTGTGCTTAGTTCTAGAGAAAGTGCAGTATTTAGGAAAAATATCAAACGTATATGTGTTGTTTAGCTTCTAGAAGATGAAAATAGATATTTGAAATGTGCTTTAAAATGGAGGCAAACTTCTTAATTTTATAACTTCAGTTGTAGTGCTCCAAAAATTATGAAATTTGGTGGGTGTGCTATCTCATGTCTAAGCTAGCTCTGGTAAAATTTTGGATGTTATTGCTTGAGTCGTTTTCAAGTTATGTTGTTGTCATTTTATATTATGAGATACTTGAATAAATTTTCATAATTTTTATATATGTGCAATGCTCATGAAATTTTATGGAGAGTGTCCTGGTACCCTATGGTTGCTAAGAAAAATATTTTTTTCTCTTGTTTGACACTTTTCTTTATGAATTATTATTTATGCAAAAATCAGCCTTTCTGGCTTGTGAATTTTGTGTAGGGAGTTTCTGTGAATAACATTGGCTCAAATTTGGTGTATAGAGTCCTCTGTAATTTTTGTAGAAGTTTCTGAGTAGTTTGCATATAAGTTTAATTTCCCACTTAATTAATTAATTAAATTGAGAAAGGGATTAAAGTAAATGACTTGGGTGAACATACCTTACTTTCTGGTGGTTTCATGTCATGTGAGACCTAGTAGTGTCAATAGTTTGGTCATAAGGGTAGTTTGACACATGAGTAAATATTTAACTTTCACATTTCTAGGTTCTCTGGATAGCTGGTAGCATTTTTGAGTTTAGACCTTGAAAAAGGTGTTTGCTGGGAATCTTGTGAAGACCAAAGTGGCAGTAAACTTGTTAAACTAGCTTGTGTCAAAAATTGGTGGCATTTGGCTTAGTAGTTTAGGAGTTACAGTTGTTTGAAGTGGCTGTCCAGAAATGACTGCTCTCTGTTTGGAGAGGGCAGAGTTCTGGAACTTTGGGAATTCGACTTGGAAAACTTAGGAATCAAGTCTTAAGGTCTAAAAATGAATTGTAGAGCATGTTATAAGCTTTCCAGATTGTCTTGTATCATATCATTTGGATTTTTGGATCTCTAGTTATGTTAAAATGCTTATCTGCTGTCTAGATTTCTGTTCTGCTATATTATGCTTAGGTTTGTGATAAGCTTAAGTAATGTTGTTCTTGTTGCTTGTTAGGTGTTAAGCCCTTAACTGAGGAAGAACAATTGTACATTAGGTTGTGTAGATTAGGTAAGTACTTATCTACTGAAGAAGAAATATGCACATGTGTAAAGTGATTTGAATAGAGCACTATTGTTGCTGTAGTTACATTTCATTCGGAGCATGTTTCATTCCTTCTTATGCATCCTTGAGGTTTATTGTGCATCATGCAATAGGTGTACCAGAGGCAGTGACACTCCTAGAATTTGAGGGAGCTCTTCTGGAGGAGGATCAGGAGCAGTTGACGGAGCTCGAAGAGCCAGCCTGCGAAGGAAACGCAATTGAAGAGCTACCTGAGTGCCCGGACCATCGCCCTTCTTCTTTCCTGAAAGGCAAGCCTCGGTGCATGCTAACCCATCTTTTGTATACACATATAATTGAGTACTTTTACTTGTTTACTGCATTTAGTTGTAGGACTTGAGTGAAAACACTTGTTGCATTATATCTACCTTGTCCAGATATATATAACCTGAATCCCCATTTAAGTTTAGGCATGTGTTAATGCTTAGCCCTGCTTAGTGCGGTAGAAGTCGGATGATTTCCGATCATCCGCGAGATTTAGGAAGCAGGTCACGAGTGGCTATGTTGGCTATCGCGGATGGAACCATGCTTAAAATGAATTTGAGACCGAGCGGGAGTTCGATAGTGTAGCTTCAAGACACTTCACATCTTGGGTGCGAAACTATGCCCATCTGAGTCGTTTAAGGACCGATCCGCTGTATGTCCTTAAGTCATGTTGAACGCAGTCTAACACTTAGTTGGCCGGATAAGTCGTTCCGACCGCGAAGCTGAGTAATACCATTCAGGCCAGGAATCGAAGGGTAGGTCACATCTTGGAGGAAGTAAGGATGTTCTTGGAGACATTGGCATAAGACCAAGGGGGGTTAGAGTCCATGTCACCTGGCAGAGTGTCGCCCTTGGGGATGTGGCATCAGTCGAACCCGCGACTTTTGAATTATACCAAAGGTGACCTGAGCAGCCCTCGCCAGGCGTGTCTCGGTGAGTGTTAGAAGTACCCCTCTAGCTGGATAGGAATTCGATTCGAATCGTCGTCGCTCCTAGTTAGTGAGCGCTTGACTTGAGCAGCGGCAACGTAGATCTCATTAATTGAATAGATGGTGAAGTGGGATGATGAAGTACATGTTGCGTCAATTTTATACCTGCTATGGTTATTATTATTGTTTGCTTAATCATCACATGGTTGTTTAGTACAGGTGCTAAGATAGCTGACAGGTTAATGCTAAAGATAACTGCTAGTACAGGTTAAAAGAGTTACCTATACTTATGCTTTTCCGCAAAACATGATGTCAGCCAGCTTCACTTTAAGAAAGCCTTGCGTGATCCTTGGTGTCTTTTATTTTCCGTTTCGACGGGTAAATCTAGCTGAGTACATTCATGTACTCAGGGTTTATTCCCTCTTGTTGCAGTTGACATGCTATATCAGGGCTTCTACAAGAACTACCTCCACCCTGCGGGTGATGAGGACTAGATCACTTAGGCGTGATCGTCTGTTAGTTTACTTCCCTTAATGCTTTTGTGGGATGATGATTTGTAAGACTGGCAATCGTACTTGAACTAAGTGTGTGTGTTTATGCTTCCGCTACTTTATAAACATGGTGTTGACATCGTTTTTTAGCACGTGTCAAGATGGTTAGGAAGGGCTAATCAGCAGAAGAAAGATTATTGTGTAGATTGATAGCTGATGAAAATGAGTTTGCTTATGAGTGGTAGCGGCGTATGGATTCAAATTGAAATGTTGCCAATAAGTTTAAGGGTAGTATTGCCGATGCCGATGAAAGATGGTTTGAAGACTGCTGTCGATGAAACAGGGAATGTACCGATGGAAGGAACTTGAAGGCTGCTGCCGATGGAACAGGGATTGTGCCGATAAAAAGGAGGTCGATGAGAATACCATCATGACTAAGGCGGACTATGGAATAAGATAGGAGTTAATTTTCTTATATACGTTTATTAGAGTCTGAGTTGTATCAAAGTTATGTGTTTCCATAGATTTGGATTTAGTGTCCTAGTCGTATTTGGTTATGTTTCTGTAGATCAGGATATAAATATAGGGTGAAGGGCAATGTAAAGGAGATCAATCAATACATCAAAAATAGCTTTTATTCTTATTTACATTTACATTTACATCTACTTTCGATGACTTCATCAATTTGCATATTTTTCTTTTTTACGAGTTCTCATCGATTCGGCGAGTTGCATTGCTCCAGTGCAATCTTCGGCGATCCTCGAGTTCCGCGTGAGTACCTCTTGGCCATGACTTCCGGGCATATCGCTGTTGTCAGGACCAAAGTGCTCGTATCTTCATCCTTGTTGATTAACAGGTCAAATCGACTGGCACGCTTTGGATATCGATTTCGGGTATTAGCCCTTTGTGTTTGCAGATCTACTTTTGCATCAACACATCTTTTGGCACGCCCGGTGGGACAGATCTAGTCAAGATGTTTAATCCTGAGATCGATGTGGGGAACATCATCGCGGTAACAGAAAAAGATCTTAAGGATGATCAGAAGCAGGCTATGGAGAGGGCTATAGAAGAATACAGACAGCTCTGCTTGAAGTCATTCAGTTTGAATAAAAGTGGACAAGTCATCCAGAAGCAAGACTTGTCGTTGCCTCGGCAAGTTACCTTTGATTTTAATCCGGGTAAACTTCAAGAGATGGTTAATTCTACAGTGAATCATTCTTTAATTAATCATTCCAATGTGCTGTCCAATACTGTTCATAATGCTGTGATTCGAACTTTCAAAGAAGGGCAAGCGTCACCTCGTTACGTTGGGCCTGTTTATCATCAACCAGAATCAGCATCTGCTATTGCTCCATTGGCACCCTCGGTCGTTGCGGGTATAGAGATTTCTTCTCTTCCAGTATCAGCAGGTTTATCTAACGTACAGTCTACACCGATGCGTCCGGATTCAACATTATCAGGACGAGTTCAGCTTAATACAGATCTATCAGCATCGGCTTTATCAGGTCCTGTGCCATAGAATAATCAGACTCCTGCTAATTGGTGGGGATATGGTATGCCTCCAGAGCCATATGTTTTTAACCATGGATCACCTCAAGTGTTTGATGCAACGGGGAAAGCTCCTATGCTATCGGTCGGTTCATCGATAGCTCAAGTACCCCAATATACTACAGCAACTACTGTACAACCAACTCTAGGAGGTTTCCAGGTGTTTTTGGGTCAAACATCTAGTTCAAGTCCATCGGCAAATTTGTTACCGATGCAACAGAAGGCTCCAATCGTAAGTCAACCTGGAGTCTAGGTTTTACCTCAAGTTAGTTGTAATTATCCGGCAATGCTAACAAGTTACCAACCATCAGCAAATTTTGTATCGATGAACGCTAATAATTGGCCAGGGCAGTTTCCCACTCAACATTCAGTTCAGCCAAATCAGCAAGCCACAGGTGTTCATCAGGGTCACATGCATGCTGGTTTTCAGAATCAAGCATCGACAGCTCAACCGATGAACCCTTTTCAGCAGGTTAATGGACCACAGATAGTGACAAATATGCCAATTGCTGGAGATCGTGGGCCACAAAGGTATGCAGAAGGGTATCAGCAAGTACCTCCAGTGGAGATTCAACCATGTCGTCAACAAGATGTTGATGCTTTTTGGGCTGATAAAATAGCAGAAATTATGAAGGATCAGTTTGGGATCAAGCCCAAAGTTAATACCTATTCTTATCGGACTCCGTATCCTCCGGCATATGATTTAATTCCTCTCCCAAATCGTTACAAGGTGCCAGATTTCACTAAGTTTTCTGGGCAAGACGATACATCAACCATGGAGCATGTTAATCATTTTATTATTCAATGTGGAGAGGCAGCTTGTAGAGATGAATTGAGAGTTCGTTTGTTTTCATCATCTCTATCTAGATCATCATTTACATGGTTTATCTCACTACCGCCAAATTCTATTATTACTTGGGCTGATCTGGAAAAGCAATTTCATAAGTATTTCTTTGCTGGAGTTAATGAAAAGAAGCTTACCGATTTGGTAAAGATGAAACAACGCAATGATGAATCGGTAGAAGGCTTTGTGCAAAGGCTACGAGATGTAAAGAACAAATGTTATAGTCTGGTGTTCGATGATCGGCAGCTTGCCGATTTGGCCTTTCAGGGATTGTTGCCACACCTTAAGGACAGATATGCTTCTCAGGAGTTCGAAAGCCTAAGTCATCTAGTGCAAAGAATTTCTGATCAAGACACTAGGGTTTTTGAACCTAAAAGGAATTGGAATAAGAAAGTTTCATTTGTCAAAGAAGTAGAAGATTCTAATTTGGATGAAGAACCAGTTATCGGTTTGGCTGAGTGGGTTAAGAATAAAAAGCCAATATCTTGTCCCTTTGGTCACAAAGAGCCAGAGAAGTTTACTTTCGACATCACCAAAGCCGATAAGATATTTGAACTTTTGCTTCAGGAGGGCCAGATTAAGTTATCACCTAATCATGTGATCCCATCGGCAGAAGAGTTGAAGCATATGCTGTATTGCAAATGGCATAATGCAACTTCACAAGTACAAATGAGTGCAAAGTATTTAGACAACAATTACAGTTAGCTATTGAGTCTGGGAGAATAAAATTTGGCAATTCTAAGATTCAGAAGCTGATGAAAATTGATCAACATCCTTTTCCAGCAAATATGTTGGATATTGAAGGTAAAATTAAGGTGTTGACATCGGAAGCTGCTAAAAAGAATGCATCAGTAGATCCCTAACATCGGATAACTACCGATGATGCAAAAGGCAAGGGGCTATTGACAGAAGGTGGCAGTTCTAGAAAGCCTCCTCGATCTGGCATCATGACTACTCAACAAAGACAACAGGAAGGCTGGCGTCAGCGAAGGGACCGATATCGACAACAGCAAGAGGAAAGATGTCAAGAAGAGTGGAATCGGCATAAGGATCATTGGAATTGTCCGTTTTTTATTCATTGTTGGGAGGAAGGTATTAAGTTACCTACTGTTGAAGATTGCCCAGAGTGCAATGGTTATTATGGAGTTAATCATCCTATAAGAAGATTTCAATCTGGTAATCAAGGTTTGTCCATTAATGAGCCGATCAGAAGGAGAACATCAGTATATGATCGGCTGGGGGGCAGGCTCAGTATACATAAAAGGCTTGGTAAACACGTTGCATATTTTCCGAGAAACCAAGAGGAACTTGAAGAGATGGCAAATGCAAGAGTTCCTGATGAAGAAATATTTTACAGGGATCCTAATATACGTCGTGTGGAGACAACCAGGACCTATCAGCTAGTGTGGAAAACTAAACTTCCTCAATGGTGTCCAGAGGGTTTGACAAAGACACAAAAGAGGAAAATGCAGCGAGAGCGTCAAAAAGACTTTTACCAAGAAGGAAGTCCCTCCAATGAGAAATCTGGTAATCAGCAGTGGCAGATAAGGCACAAAAATAAAGGCCCATCGGTAGATGTCAATATGGTGTTTATGTTGCCGATGGAATTTTTGGTTCTATCTGATAGCAAAGAAGAAGTTTTTTTCTCTGACCAAATAGCTCAATTAACACTAGATCCAATGATGGCTATTTTTGAGAAGCCTACCGATGATGAGAGACAACACCTCAAGGCTTTGTTTGTAAAAGGTAGAGTTGATGGGCAGCCTGTATCTAAGATACTTATTGATGGAGGAGCTGCAATTAATATTATGTCTTATGTGATGTATCGGAAGCTTGGTAAGGGAGATCAGACTTAACTAAGACTGATATGATGCTAAAGGACTTTGAAGGCAATGTATCACCAGCTAAAGGGGCAGTGTGTGTTGAATTGACCATCGGTAGTAAAACCTTACCGACAACTTTCTTTGTTATTAATGGCAAGGGTGCATATAATCTGCTTTTAGAAAGGGATTGGATTCATGCTAATTGTTGTGTTCCTTCTACAATGCATCAGTGTCTTATACAATGGGTTGGAGATAAAATTGAAGTTGTTCCTGGTGATTCTTCTTATATCATCGCATCGGCAGAATCAGACACTTATGAGCGAACTAGGTGCATATCAGGAGAAGCTTGGGAAAAAGAGTTCCTCAAGGTTGCCGATTACGAAATTCTACCGATCCAAGCAGTCGGTTCTGAAGAAGAGTTTTAATGGATAGATTTGCCGATGATGGAAAATTAGGTCAAGGATTTACATCGACAGATGATTTAATAGAAGTAGATATTGGTGAAGGCGATGGGCCAAGGCCCACTTTTATTAGCGCTAAGCTAAATTCCAAGTGTAAACAGTAGCTAGTTGATTTGTTAAAGGAATATAAAGATTGTTTTGCTTGGGATTACACTGAAATGCCTGAGTTAGACCGATCTATAGTTGAACATCGATTGCCTATTAAATCTGGATTTCGGCCACATCAGCAGCTGGCACGCCACTACAATCCTAATATACTTCCTGATATTAAGGCCAAAATAACTAAATTAATTGAGACAAAGTTTATTCGGCAGTGTCGATATGCAGAGTGGATTTCTAATGTGGTTCCTGTATACAAGAAAAATGGGAAACTTCATGTTTGTATTGATTTCAGGAATCTCAATAAGGCCACACCGATGGATGGTTACCCAATGCCGATTACTGATTTGTTGATTGATGCTGCAGCAGGGCATCAGATTATCAGTTTCATGGATGGTAATGCAGGTTATAATCAAATATTCATGGCTGAAGAAGATATTTCTAAGACTGCTTTTAGATGTCCAGGACATGTGGGATTATTTGAGTGGATAGTTATGACATTTGGTTTGAAAAATGCCAGTTCTACTTATCAAAGAGCTATGAACTTTATTTTCCATGAATATATCGGCACGTTGGTGGAAATCTATATTGATGACATAGTGATTAAGTCTAGAGACATCACAAAGCATCTAACCGATCTACAGAAGATATTGGAGTGCACAAGAAAGCATGGATTAAAGATGAATCCTAATAAATGTGCATTTGGTGTATCGGCAGGACAATTCTTGGGTTTTATGGTGCATCAGCGGGGTATTGAAATTAGTAGAAAATCTATTGAGGCAATCAACAAGATTGTTGCTCCTGCCGATAAAACTGAATTACAATCCTTGATCGGTAAGATTAATTTCATCAGAAGATTCATATCTAATTTGTCAGGTAAGATCAAGGCTTTCAGTCCATTATTGAAATTGAAAGCCGATCAGGAATTTAAATGGGGGGATGAACAGCAGTTAGCCATAGATGAAATTAAGAGTTATTTAACAAATCCTCCAGTGTTAGTTCCACCCCAACATGCAAAACCTTTCAGATTGTATTTATCAACTGAAGATACTGTTATCGGTTCAGCTCTTATTCAAGAATTTGAAGGAAAGGAGCGTGTTATCTATTATTTGAGCAGACGGTTAATAGATGCTGAAACCAGGTATTCGGCCATTGAGAAATTATATCTATGTTTATACTTTTCTTGTATTAAGCTAAGACATTATTTACTATCGGCTGAATGTACTGTCATATGCAGAGATGACGTGGTCAAGTATATGCTGTCAATGCCGATACTGAATGGTAGGATTGGTAAATGGATTTTAGCATTATCAGAATTTGACCTATGTTATGAATCGGCTAAGGCAGTTAAAGGACAGGTTATGGCTGATTTCGTTACTCAACATTGCAACACGGTGGATTCTCTGGAAATTGCTCCGTGGACACTTTTCTTTGATGGGTCTACTTGTGGTGAAGGGGCAGGCATTGGTATCGTATTAATTTCCCCTCAGGGGAAGAAGTATGAGTTCTCATTGCTGATTGTTGCTACATCGACAAACAATCAAGCTGAGTACCAAGCCCTAATAAAAAGGGTTAGAATTGCTCAAGGAAGTACATGCTGATGCTGTTGAGATCTTTGGTGATTCTATGTTAGTTATAAATCAGTTGATTGGGATTTATAAATGCCGAAGTGAAATTCTAATTTCATATCATGAAAATTGTTTGAGATTATTAAAAGGGTTCAGGAGTTTTTATCTGGAACATATTTCTCGAATGCATAATGAAGAGGCTAACTGATTAGCTCAGCAGGCTTCAGGATATCAACCTGTTCAAGAAGTATTAATATCTGCAGCTGATACCGATGACTGGAGGAAGGAAATTATTGATTAGTTAAAGAATCCATCTAAAAAGGTCGAAAGACGTATAAGGTTCCAAGCTACCAAGTATGTACTCCTCGACGATGAATTGTATTACCGTACCATAGATGGAGTCTTACTCAGGTGTATTAGCATAGAGGAATCAAAAGGCCTGATGGGTGAAATTCATGAAGGAGTATGTGGGGCTCATCAGTCAGCCTTCAAGATGAAATGGATGATCAGAAGAAATGGATATTATTGGCCGACTATTCTTGAAGATTGTTTTAAATATTTTAAAGGATGTCAGGAATGTCAGAAATTTGGTAATATTCAAAGGGCACCCGCATCGGCTATGAACCCTATAATTAAGCCTTGGCCGTTCCAGGGTTGGGCTATTGATCTCATCGGTTAGATTTATCCACCATCGAGTAAAGGGCATAAGTTTATTCTGGTTGCTACCGATTATTTCACAAAGTGGGTTGAAGCAATTCCTTTAAAAAAGATGACATCAGCTAATATGATTGATTCTGTGAAGGAGCATATCGTTTACCGATTTGGCATCCCTCAAACCATCACTACCGATCAGGACACTATGTTTACATCGGGTGAATTTGATGAATTTGCTATAGGAATGCGGATTAAAGTTTTGAATTCTACACCGTATTATGCCCAGTCTAATGGTCAGGCTGAAGCATCTAATAAAGGAATTATCAAGCTCATTAAGCGCAAGATTAAAGAGTATCCTAAGAAATGGCATACAGTATTAAATGAAGCTTTGTGGTCATATCGGATGGCGTGTCATGGTGCAACCAAGGTAACACCTTATCAGTTGGTGTATGGACACGATGCAGTCTTACCTTGGGAGATTAGAATTGGTTCTAGGCGAATACGCTCTCAAGATCAATTGACAGCCGATGATTATGATATCCTTATGAAGGATGAGTTGGAAGATGTAGCAGGTCATCGGTTAAAAGCTTTAGTTAGCATCGAGGAGAATAAGAAAAGAGTAGCTAGATGGTATGACAAGAAGGTGAAGGTAAAGGAATTTGTTGATGGAGAATTGGTTTGGAAGTTGATTTTACCGATTGGGACTAAAAGTTCTAAGTTTGGCAAATGGTCACCTAATTGGGAAGGTTCATATCGGATAAATCAATTTGTTCCTAGTAATGCATATATTCTTGAAACTCTCGAAGGAGTTGTATTTCCTAGAGCATTAAATGGAAAATATTTAAAGAAATATTACCCTAGTATCTAGATGGATGCATAAAAGAGTAATTGCCGATAACAATCATATCGGCTAGAGTCAAAACAAAGTATCAACCATTGCCGATGCGCTAATTTAACAAAGCATGGATAGTCGATATCGCACATAGGCGAATTTCATTGGTTTCTTTTAATTCCTTAGCATCTTCATCGGCACTTCCTTCCACAGGCTTGAGTTTCTTCTTGAGAACCAAGGCCTTGCGAGATTGGACGTCTCGTTCTTGCTGAAAGGCCTTGATAGCGTCAAGAAGCTAGTCTTCTTCTTGCTTGGCTTGAGTCAGGGCTGTTTCAACCTTTTCCAGTTCGTCTAGCAGAGCTACCCTTTTTGCCGATAGGTCTAAGATTTTCTGTTTAAGATAAGCACTGGAGGTTTGCAAGTTGCTGATGCTTTTGTGCTTCTCATCGGCAGTTTGCTTCAGCTGCAGCATTTCTTCCTTAAGTTGAGCCTGAGCTGCTCTGTCGGCAATACGATGAACAACCTTTTGATATTGAAGTTGTCTGCTCTCCAGATGGACTGCTGGGAAGATGATTTCTTCAACATCGGTAGGGACTTGGCCATGGATTGTTTTGAAGATGGTCCTTGCAGGGTCTGAATCGATCACCAGTTGAGCAGTATCTTGTTGTAGCAGATTCAGAAGAACTTCTAGTTTGCCATAGGTATCTAGCGATATTGTTCCCAATGCCAGGGAAGAACTCGCCTCTTCTCCGTCTTCATCGAAGATGTCGATAGCAAAAGAAAATAAGCTATCGGGAGAATCTTGTTCCTGTGAAATAAAAAGAGTTAGGAATCCTATTGGTGGTGTCTGGGGATATTATAAACCAAACAGTTAATCGGTTTACCTGCTTCAGGGCAATTTCTTGAGCTTGGCTTGAGGGAGCGGCTTGAAAAAGATCATGCGAAGGATCGATAGAGGATGCCGATGGAATGTCTTCTACAACCTCATCAGTAGTCGGCCCTTGGGGTATAATGGCTGATGGTGTATCTTGTACAGAAGAAGCAGCTTGTTCAATTATATCAGTGGGTCGATTGATAGGTGTTAGAACGGATGAAGGGGCTGGTGTAGATTTCTGATGCTTTTGTTGAGCTTCAGCATCGGTTAAAGCTTTGCATTTTGTTTGGGCCTCAATGACAATTGGCTGGGGGGCATCGACATGTGTTGATTGGGGAGCTTGCATGCTTGGTGTGCTTACCAATGTGCCCGTTTGTTGCTGCAAAAACGAGTATAAGATTGGATATTTAACAGAAAAAAATGTAAAAATAAGAGAATACCTCTGAAGGAGGAGTAGAGGTCGTGGTGCTTGACATTGGAAGAGTTGCTAATGACGATCCAGCTGCAGCTCTCACATCCTGATAGTTATATGTTAATATAGTGTGTATCGACAGAAAACAAAGTAAGCAAGGTTATTACCTTAAAACCTTGATTAGGCTTGAAGCAGCAGCCATTGGAGTGGCCCTGGATGTTGCTAGTCTTGGTCTGGAGGTGATAGTTTTGGCGCGAGTCCTCTAGAAGGTTAAGGCCTCTAAGGTAGGGGTGTTGTCGCCAATTATTGAGACAGGAGAAATAGGGTGGAGGTGGAAGGGTCTTCCACTTTTGCTTATTGATGAAACTAGATCATCAGCCTATTTCAAGGAAGATTAGTTACCAATATACATATAAAATAAAGGAGAGAGACGAAAGTTAAAAGGAACTTACTGCATCGTCAGGAATAGCATAGTCGAGATCGATCATGTGCCGATATGTATGAACGGATGTTGAAAACAAATGTTCTTTCCACTCTTGCCACCATTGCTTATATGACTCTGTGATGAAAGACACTGGTGACCAGGCAGAGAGATCAACATTTGAAATATCGACATCAGAAGCAAGTCTTACTACTTTACTCCATTCAGTTCCAGCTGTAATAATTTCTCTGGGCTTAATCACATCGGCAAAGCATAGTTTGATTGGCAGTTGCCCAAAGGCTAATTGGCGATACACTGCCGATGGATTGTAGAATTCATAAGTAATATGGGAATTCTTCCCGCTACCAAATGTGTTTACTGGGATTGCTCTAGGGGTAATAATAGCCATCATAAGATCATTATCTTGGTTCAGATCACTATCGGCAAAATTAAAAAGAAGAGGGAACTTGTTATCCTCATCGATATAGGGTACCCAAGCTCTGAGATCATGAGGGAGACCATGGTAGAAATTCTGAAAAAACCTGCCAATTTGATCTTCATTGGACTCTGTTCCAGGAAGGACGATTATGGCTTCGCCGAAGTTGAGAGGAGGGCGTGTTGCCGATTCATCATCTCCAAGGACGTAATCTTCGGTGATCTCTCATGGGAATTCTTGGGCAAATAAATCCTATTGTAGATGCTTATGCATGTGAGCGTTTAACCACATATTTATGAACCACCACGGGCCTCCCAGATTGCCGATGGGTTCACCAAGTAGAAGCTTCTGAGACGCTTGGTGGAGAAGGTGGTAAGTTGAGCTCAGGAGGTATCGGCCAAGTGGGAATCTAACACCGTTGGCCAAGAGTTCCGCTGCTGGGAGGAAGGCGTTAGTTGGTCCTACTGATCGACCACAGAAGATAAACTTCTCTAGCCACATGTTCAGGAATATGGCGTGTTCCCTTTGATTGACAGTACCAGTTTTTTGGTACTCTTGGATGTATCCTATCCAGCCGCCGATGTTGCATGTATTTACTCTATACTCACTTTTTCTGCCAAAAATGTGGCCTTCATCGATAGTTGAGATATCCAAGCCGGTGAGCATATATACATCGGCAAGAGTAGGGGCACATGGGCCATGACCGAACATGAAGGTATTTGTGGTATCTGACCAAAAATGAGCAGCAGCTATCATCATGGATTCATTCCTTTGCATATCAGCAATGGATAGCCTGATACATTGATCTATCTTCTGTTCTGCCCAGAACACTTGCATTGATCTGTTGACCCTCAAGTACTAGTTTTTCCACCCTTTGGTAGGTTTGGGCCAAGATCGAAATGTATCTTTCCATAGATTCAAAGAGAAATTTTGAGCTTTGAAGGGAATACGATTAGCCTCTGCATTGATCAGGTCGGTTGGATCTGGATCACCCATTGGACCTAGGCAATGGAGGGGAGGTTGGTTGGTTGGAATAACCAGTGTGTTGCGTAGTTCCTGAGTTTGGAAGATCAAGAGAATGGAAGAAGTAGAAAAAATACCAACTATAAGAATTCGCAAGGGGCCAGAAGGGTCGAAGTAAAAGTAATAAAAAAAAGAACGAACCGCAGGGACGTTGAAGTTGACCGCCATTGTTTCGAGAAGGATGAGGGCACGAGCTGGAGATTGGAAAAATGACGATGGAAGGAGCTCTGGTGGGTTGAGGATGCGCAGTTAGGGTTGTCGCCGGAGAGAGAATGCCAAAGGTTGCAATTTGAAGGTAGAAGATGAGCAGTTTGGAGAGATCTATTGATAGGCCATTTGGGGTAGGGGTATTCTTGACTTATCTCTATGCCGTACACGGATGGATCGAGGTGGTTCATATAGATATGGTAACTGTTCGCACGACAATCAAGGGATTGTACAGAAGATTTGATGGCATGGCAAGTAATCATGACTTGAAGGATATTTTGATATAAGATCTTTCAGTTCTAAAATGGTGATGTTGCTGTGATAAGATCTTGCCGATGGATTGTTATTTTGGTATCTCAACCATAATTGAGGCAAAAAACAATTGGAAGATGTGTGATATTTACTGAGATACATGGATTAGATCTAGATTTGATAAATCTGGTAACAGATCATGTTATGCTTGGAGAATGGGTTGAAAAATAAGTAATAGCAGGCATTATCTGGAGTAAATTTTGGAGCATCAATATCTTATACTCCGAAATTGGGGGGCATGTGTTGACATCGTTTTTTAGCACGTGTCAAGATGGTTAGGAAGGGCTAATCAGCAGAAGAAAGATTATTGTGTAGATTGATAGCTGATGAAAATGAGTTTGCTTATGAGTGGTAGCGGCATATGGATTCAAATTGAAATGTTGCCAATAATTTTAAGGGTAGTATTGCCGATGCCGATGAAAGATGGTTTGAAGACTGCTGTCGATGAAACAGGGAATGTACCGATGGAAGGAACTTGAAGGCTACTGCCGATGGAACAAGGATTGTGCCGATGGAACAGGGATTGTGTCGATAAAAAGGTGGTCGATGAGAATACCATCGTGACTAAGGCGGACTATGGAATAAGATAGGAGTTAATTTCCTTATATACGTTTATTAGAGTCTGAGTTGTATCAAAGTTATGTGTTTCCATAGATTTGGATTTAGTGTCCTAGTCATATTTGGTTATGTTTCTGTAGATCAGGATATAAATATAGGGTGAAGGACAATGTAAAGGAGATCAATCAATACATCAAAAACAACTTTTATTCTTATTTACATTTACATTTACATCTACTTTCGATGACTTCGTCAATTTGCATATTTTTCTTTTTTACGAGTTCTCATCGATTCGGCGAGTTGCATTGCTCCAATGCAATCTTCGGCGATCCTTGAGTTCCACGTGAGTACCTCTTGGCCGTGACTTCCGGGCGTATCGCTGTTGTCAGGACCAAAGTGCTCATATCTTCATCCTTGTCGATTAACAGGTCAAATCGACTCGCACGCTTTGGATATCGATTTCGGGTATTAGCCCTTTGTGTTTGCAGATCTACTTTTGCATCAACACATGGTTTGTAATAATTGCGACTCTGTGGTGTTGTAAGTTTATTTCCGAACTACTTGTGAAATGTAACATGTGATGCGTTTATGTTGAATGATGCAATCTTGGTTGTAATCGAGTTGGTTTGAAATCCATCATGATTTCGATTGACTACCGGGATTATATGGGCTCAAGTTCAAAAATTTGAGCGTTTCGACACTTGTTTTTGTACCTATCCTCTTATAATTTGGTCGGTTCTATTACATAGAGAGCCTCAACGTAGGCTTAACAATGCAATGAGAGAGATAGTTAAGAAAGAGGTCTTGAAACTTTTGCATCCCGAGATCATCTATCCTATGCCACATAGTGAGTGGGTAAGCCCTATTCAAATTGTGCCTAAAAAGGGAGGCATGGCTGTTGTTAAAAATGAAAAGAATAAATTAATCCCCTAAGGAACCGTCACTGGATAGAGGATGTGCATTGATTATAGAAAGCTTAACAAGGCAACAAAGAAGGATCACTTTCTATTGCCATTCATTGATGAAATGTTAGAGTGACTGGCAAATCACTCTTTCTTTTGTTTTCTTGATGGGTACTCTAGATATCACCAAATCCCAATCTATCCTGATGATCAAAGCAAAACCACTTTTACATGTCCATATGGAACTTATGCTTACTGTAGAATGTCTTTTGGACTGTGTAATGCTCTAGCTTCTTCTTAAAGATGCTTGGTATCTATATTTTCTAATATGATTGAAGAAATCATGGAAGTTTTCATGGATGACTTTTCTGTTTATGGAAAAACTTTTGATGATTGTCTTGAAAATTTAGATAAGGTTTTGCAAAGATGTGAAGAAAAGCACTTAGTCCTTAATTGGGAAAAATGTCATTTCGTGGTTAGAGAAGGAATAGTGCTAGGACACACTTAGTGTCTGAAAGAGGAATTGAGGTAGACAGAGCTAAAATTGAAGTAATTGAACAACTATCTCCACCTGTAAATATTAGAGGGATTAGAAGTTTTTTTGGCCATGCTGGTTTTTATTGTCGATTCATAAAAGATTTTTCACACATTGCTAGACCACTTACTAATCTTTTGGCCAAGGATATTCCCTTTGAATTTAATTATGCATGCTTGAGATCTTTTAACATTCTTCAGAAAGCACTCATTTCTGCACCAATCATTCAACCCCCTTATTGGTCTTTGCCTTTTGAAATTGTGAGTGATGCTAGTGATTATGATGTGGGGGCAGTGTTGGGACAAACAAAAGATAAAAAAAAGCATCATCAATTGCTTATGCTAGCAAAACTTTGATAGGACCATAACTTAATTATGCAACTGAAAAAGAACTCATAGCGGTTGTTTTTGCTATTGATAAGTTTAAATCTTACTTAGTAGGAGCTAAGGTGATAGTTTACACTGATCATGCTGCTTTGAAATATTTGCTCACTAAGAAAGATGCTAAACCTTGCTTGATAAGATGGATTTTGCTACTCTAAGAATTTGACTTAGAAATAAAAGATAAAAAAGAGAGTAGAAAATTCTATTGCCGATCACTTGTTTAGAATGCAGTTTGAAAATCCATAGGAGCCGCCCATCAATGACTCACTGTAGGACGACATGCTCTATCGGATCATCCGATCCGACCCCTGGTATGCAACTATTGTTAATTTTATGGTTGCAGGACATGTACCACTAGGGGCGGATAAAAGAAAGCTCATTTATGAGAGTCATCACCACATATGGTGTTGGCATTTCTTAGCACCACTACTAAAAATAGAATTACTCCTACTAATAGCAATGGCGCCAGAAATGATATGGTAATTATTAAGTTGTCACTGTTATAGTAGCCACCTATCAATTAACCTTCATGTCTAATATTAAAATAAGTTGTCATCCCTAGTGAGGAACTTAGAAATGTTTGTTGGTTCTATCTAGTATTACTACAAGAATAACACTAAACAGGAATCTATTATTTCATGTGACTAAAAAGAATATAAAGATAAGAATGAAAAGAATTCTGCAAGCGGACAGATAATTATATCATTGTAGCATTTTACCTAGAGTATTATCAGGTTGTCGATTTATAATTCTACTACTGAGAAGGTATGACTATAAATATAATAGTATTCATAATTTATGAATATGCATGAGAAAATGAACCAATATCATATACTCTACTCAAAATAGGGATAAGTCACAAGATAATAAATAAAGATATATAAATGATAAGTACTTGATCAATCATCATGATAAATAAATAGTAAGTCAGAGCACTCTAGTTAAGCAATAGGTTAAGTCCAATTAGAATATTAGAAAGATAATTCCTAAGTAGTCTTACTAACATGTCAATGCTTAGTCTAATTAATTATATCTAGTGATCATAGCCAAATTATGCCACATAAGGAACATCAACTTAGGAACGTTGGTAACAGAGTACTCCTCTCCTTCGAGACTGGGTTCTACCAATATCAATATATATAGGGGATTGACTGCAAAGGACTCAACATAGCTGTCACCTATGCGATCTACCACATGTCCTGGCATATAAGGGCATCCGTAGATAAACAAGTATCTAAGCACCACGCTCACATAGTGTCTATCACTCACCCATGGTCCTATAGGGTGAGCGCTATACGATCTTATGCATGGTTTCCATAATCTAGCTACACCGAATATAAAACTAGAACAAACAATGAACATTGATTTCAATGACATAAATGATATAAAGCTTAATGTTGACATAAACATAGTAGCAATGATACAATCTAAATGAAATAAAGAAATAGAGTAAAGTACAAGAGATATACCGAACCACACTCTTGCCAACGTCGGGAATACAAGCGTTGCTTGATCTCCCTCTAGACCTAATCTAACTAGCCTAAGCTCTAATCTAGAGGAGCTCTAAGGAACTAGGGTTGGCTCTGGATGAATTGATCTTCAACTAAATAGCTTGATGACTTGATACTTCTGGGGGTGTGCAGGGCTCCTTATATAGCCCTGAGGGTTAAACGCAAGCCCTTGGATCAAATCGACTTCGACGTAGGGTGGAGATGCATCCTAGGAGGCAGTGGAGGAACACTCCAAAAGCTCATGGAGGAATCCCCTCATAGGGGGCCGAGTGGCACAAGGGTGAGGCTGGCCGACCCTACCTAGCAGCGTCTCATCCTCCCGTTCGTTCTCGTGCCTTTTGGTGTCTTCTATAGTCTTCTAGTGTATCTTTCATCACAATCAAATTTTGTCCTTTTTCTCAATTAGGTCCCCCTTCCTACATTTTCTAGAATAATCTTGCAAAAAATAGAGATTCACCAAAACTCATGGAATTTGTTAGTTTAAACCCTAGACATATGTATATTCTTGTACTTGAACCATTTCTCTTGTTTATTCACATATAAAATGTTGACGTTATCCACCATCAACAAGCTCCCCCAAGCTTACCCTTCGCTAGTCCCTTACCAAAGCCAAACTTAGCAAACTTGGAAAAAAACTTAAACATGTTGAGATTTTTATAAAAACATTGAGATAACTCCTAGAAAGTACACATGCATTCAAACAAAAATTCTACTTCGGATTCTGATTTAACTTTCAAACTTACTCATATTACCTTTAACCATGGAGCTTCTTAGCCATTACTTGGGTCTTGAGTAATTGAAAGATAGAACAATCAAGTCAAGAACTATGTCTCTAGCTCTTCACTCAACCATTATTCCAGAGTTTTGCAGGTTTTTCAAAATAAAACTCAGAGCTTCAATTATATGACACTCTCAAATCTCTCAATATATATGGTATTTGTGGATCCTCACCAAGGCATTAATGATATTATGCCTTTCTCTTCTACAGCTAAAGCTTATGTGGAGCTCATAGGTGTGGAGAAAACATAAAAAGAGCATACTTGCAATTCATATATTGTAAAGTCAAATAATAGATCCAAAGAGAGTTAAGTCATACAATCAAATCAAGATGTGTATCTGTATGGAATATGGTGGATATATGATAGGCGTATATGGTGGTTAATCCTAATTCTACTATTGCTCCTTGAAAACAATCCTCTCTTGTAAAAATTGAAGAACACTTTGCAAAGAAAACATGGGCTATCTTATTCATCTTTTTTTCTTCTCAGGCGAGCATCAGAGTACCCATTATTTTATTCTCTTGGACACTTGTCCATTTTTTCAATACTCTTTTCTTTTTTCCTTTTTTCATGAATAACTTTTGCATAGCCACATGCATCTTTCTACAACAAAACTTTGGAGAGATAATAACAAGAACTTTGAGCATTTATTTGGGGGCTGTCCTATAGGGTATATTTTTGGGTGTTTACTCTCAGTGTAAGAGCAAAACATTTTCAGGTGAATCTAGATGAAAAAATGAGTGCGCCTACTCCCAGTGTAGGAATAGTGCATATGTGGATGGTGTGTATGTGATCTTGATTTTAAGAGCATGACAAACCTCTCATAAGGCATCAACAAAGCTTGACCAAACTCAATGCAAAGCAAGCAGCATATAAGTGGAAGGTTTCCTATTCTAATCATATTTGGCTTTGGTAGAAATTCAACCTTTGTCATACAAGAGCTCATCATATAAGTTTTAAAGTTTTTAAAAGATAAATCTCCAAAACTCTAGTATCATTAGGAACAAGATAAATAGCAGCTCAGACTTTCTTATATCATATCTCTCAATTTCCTGGACTTAGCTCAAGCATATACTCCCACAAATTTTAGGTTCAGAGAAAATTCTTTTATCAAATCAAAACTCGGGAGAATTCAAATCTGAATGCTAGGTACTAAAAAGGAATTATAGTTGAGCTCTATTCATTATTTCTATTGTCAACATTTTATGACTCTTAAAACAGGAAAAATCTAAACACACTCTTTGTTTTGTTTTCAAAGTTTAAGATCACACCTTAATATGTATAACTAGATAGAAAATTTTTTATTTGGTTTTGAATTGTTATTCATCTTTTTATTTTTTTAACTAGATAGAAAATAAACTCAAACATAATAACTAAACAGGAAAGAAATACTTAGCTAGATACATAGGGGAATGCTCCTCCCCCAAGCTAAATGTTGTCGTGGTTGGAAATTATGAAATCTTTAGAGCGAGCTCGTTAGTGGCAGTCTTTCTTATTCTAGCAGAGTGTAGCGTCTACCACTGAATAAACTTATTCAAAGTGACATCATGCAAAATATACTCCAACAAGAACACCAAAAACTCAAAGCTTTGTTATGACAAGAGGTTAGCGGTCAGCTGTTGAGCAATTGACTGATCTTATTTCTTAAGATAGATTCATAAATTGATATAACTTTGACAGGATGTGGACTTTCATCTTTTTGTGATTTTTTGTTTATAATGCAAAAAGAAATACGTATGCAATATATTTTTATTTTTATCCCACCACGGTGAATAACCCTACAGGATCATCATAAGTTACTCACATGGGGCGTCAGACTTTTTTATGGTGTAATGATGAAATAAATATTTTTATTTTCTTTTTATATGCAAAGATAGATGAAAACATTATGAAATATTTTTATTTTATTTTCTAACATAAAATGTTAAAGTGGAAATAATCTAAATGTAATGCTAGAGCAGAAAAGTAAATATGCTAATAGAAAAAATAATTCATGCAATGTAAATATGGATAATTACCATTATTACCTCATGGCAAGGGTACTGAATTTAATAGTCCTCCAGACAGGACTAGGTAGGAGTAAGTACTTACTGTTCAGGTGCACATCTGATCCTGAAGAAGAATTAGATGCTTGCTCTTCTTATGGCCTTGATGTTGATGTTGTCTTCTTTCTCCATACCAGAGTGGTCTGTGTACCATAATCTAGTTGTGTAGCTTCTTCATTAATAGGCTCCTCAATCTTCTTGTCATGAGTGTCCCATTCATTCTAGTGGTCTTCATACCTTGATACTTCTCTTGGTTAATCTGCCCATCCATCCTTCAAGGGCTGGGTTGCTTGATGGTGGGATCGACGTCTCCTCCTATTGCAGTTCTTCTTGGGCTAATCATAATTAGTATAACTATTAAACTGACAGCGTACTTTTCTATCTAGGAATTGGAAGTGGACTTGTCCAGATCCAATGTAGATTATAGAGTTGGTGGTGTTGAGGAATAGTCTTCCCAAGATAATGGGGGTCTCTTCATCTTCTACTCCCATGTCTAGGACCATGAAATCAGCAGGAACATAATGATCTTGGATTTGTACAATGACATCCTTCGCTATTCCCTTCGGGAACCAAACTGATTGATTTGCCATCTGCAACTGCATATATGTAGGATACAAGGGTTCATTACCAAATAAATATCCATATGTTACCTTTGACATTATGTTGACACCCGATCCAATATCGTAGAAGGTCTTATGTAAAACTTTCTAATTGATTAAGCATTTAATTGTTAGTACTCCAGGATCATCCTTCTTGGCTAGGAATGGTGGAGCGAGGAAACCTTCATACTCTGATTGGATTATGTTGATCATCTTGATAGTCCCTTCTTATGCCTGGCTAGCTTTGTTCTTCCTCCAGCTTCTAGGATTATTCTTCTTCTCTTTGATCATCACTCGTTCATCTCTCTTGTACGACGCATGAGGTCATGCAGGTGTGTGCAGCATCCGGCTCCTGAATGAGAACTTCTCTTTCTTGTCCTTAACAGTGAAAACAATATTGGCATGCTTCACATAAATGATGACCTTCATGGTGCATAGGAATGATCGGCCTAAAATGATCAGTGATTTCTCATCTCCTCCTATGTCCACAACTACAAAGTCTATAGGAACATATGAGTGTCCTACTCTGATGATAGCATCTTCAAGAACTCCCTCAGGGTAACACAGTGCCTGATCTGCAAGCTGCAACACATATTTGTGTGCAACAAAGGATCTCCTAAAATCTTATCATAAATTACCTTGGGCATGATGTTGACACTTGCGCCAAAATCGCCAATAGCTTTCTTGAAAATGTGACATCCTGTGGAGATAGAAATGACTGGTCTCCCTGGATCGCCTTTCTTGTCAGGAAGTATGTAATCAATCCACTTCACTTCTGGTGGTTCGATGTAATAATTGGCTGCATTGTAAATATTGACAAGATTTGTAGTTTCTAAATCTTTCGGCTGGCCCAGAATTTTACCTTTTTCCAGCAGTTGTTAGATGAGCTAATTGTGATTCTATCATTTTATTAAAGCTATGCTGATTCTTAATGGCAGAAGCAAAGGCATCCATTTTAGTGCTTAGAGTTTCTAAAGTTTTATCAGTAGAAGCTACCTTTCTAGTCATTTGATCTAACAATCTAGATGACCAGCAATTACATCTCTCAAAGTTGGTTGATTTGAAGCATTATAATTATTACCTTGATAGTTACCTTGGTAGTTTGGCCTCTGTTACTGATTCCATCCTTGATTTTGCTGAGGATGATAGTTGTTGTTGTTGTTGATGTAGTTCACATCCTCTTGAAGTTTAGGGCAATTGCTCCCTGAATGCCCAGTGTCTCCACACTCCTCACAAATCATATGGGAATCATGAATGTGCATGACTTCTTTCTTCTCACCCATTTGATCTTCAAGCCTCTTGATCAGCAGATCTACCTTGGCAGTCAGCATGTCTGCCTCTTTGAGTCAATGCATACCTCCTCCTCTCTTACGAGGTTGAACATGTTCTTCATTTCAGCTCTGATTGGAAGCCATCTTCTCAACAAGTGATGTTGCATCTATGAGGTTGAGTGATAAAAATTCACCTCCAGCAGCAGCATCAATGGTCTCACGGGTGCTAGTGTTTAGTCCGTGATAGAAAGTCTATAGTAATAGCCAATTCTCCATCCTATGATGAGGACATTCTGTAATATAATCTTGAAAGCATTCCCAAGCTTCGAGGATTGATTCATCATGTTGTTGTTGAAAGCTTGAAATTTTCTCGCGCAGAGCATTGGTCTTGCCTGTGGGAAAGAACTTGGCTAGGAAAGTAGTTGAGCAGATATTCCATGTAGTGTGTTTCTCTCTATTTGCATAGAACCACTACTTAGCTTTCCCCAATAGTGAAAATGGGAAAAGGTAGAGTAAAATAGCATCTCTAGGTACTCCCTTGATAGTGAAGGTGCTGCAGATCTCTAGAAAGTGTTGTAAATGTGCACTTGCATCTTCATGAGCCTTTTTCACAAAACTGATTAGCTTACACCATCGTGATGAGTGCAGACTTGAGATCAAATCCATTGTCTCCAACATTGACTTCTGGTCTAGTACGAATATTTGCTATTGTCGGAGTAGATAATTCACGGAGACTCTTCTGTGCCATAGCATCAAACTTTGGTGTCAAACTTCTTCTGATTTGGTGATCTTCCAACTCAAGAGCAAGAACCATCTTGAGTTTAGCTCTAATCTTCTTGAGGAATGCTTCTGGATCGTCAACGAAGTTCTCTAGAAGATTACACATACATTACCCTTCATAAGATATATAAGTAGACAAAACAAGGGTAAGCTTGTTATGAGCAGAGATCAATGGTCATTTTTTTTTCTTCTCAGCAGTTACATAAAATTATCAATACCTCCTAAGTTAAATATCTTCCCCGGCAATGGCGCCAAAAATTGCTTGTTGGCATTTCTTAGCACTGCTACTAAAAATAGAATTACTCATAATAGCAATGGTGCCAGAAATGATATGGTAATTATTAACTTGTCACTATTACAGTAGCCACCTATCAATTAACCTTCATCTCTAATATTAAACTAGGTTGTCATCCCTAGTGAGAAACTTAGAAATGTTTGTTGGTTCTATCTAGCATTACTATAAGAATAACACTGAACATGAATCTATTATTTCATGTGACTAAAAAGAATATAAAGATAAGAATGAAAAAAATTCTGCAAGCGTACAGATAATTATACCATTATAGCATTTTACCTAGAGTATTACCAGGTTATCGATTTATAATTCTACCACTAGGAATGTACGACTATAAATACAATAGTATTGATAATTTATAAATATGCATGAGAGAATCAACCAATATCATATACTCTACTCAAAACAGGGATAAGTCACAAAGATAATAAATAAAGATATATAAATGATAAGTACTTGATCAATCATCATGATAAATAAATAGTAACTCAGAGCACTCTAGTTAAGCAATAGGTTAAGTCCAATTAGAAAATTAGAAAGATAATTCCTAAGTAGTCTTACTAACATGTCAATTGCTTAATCTAATTAATTATATCTAGTGATCATAGCCAAATTATGCCACATAAGGAACATCAACTTAGGAAAGTTGGAAACAGAGTCCTCCTCTCCTTCGAGACCGGGTTCTACCAACATCCATATATACGGGGGATGGACTACAAAGACTCAATGCAGCTGTCACCTACACGATCTACCACACGTCCCAGCATATAAGGGCATCCGTAGATAAACAAATATCTAAGCACCATGCTCACATAATGTCTATCACTCACCCATGGTCCTGTAGGGTGAGTGCTATACGATCTTATGCATGGTTTCATAATCTAGCTACACCGAATATAAAACTAGAGCAAACAATGAACATTGCTTTCAATGACATAAATGATATAAAGCTTAATGTTGACATAAACATAGTAGCAACGATACAATCTCAATGAAATAAAGAAATAGAGTAAAGTACAAGAGATATACCGAACCACGTTCTTGCCAACGTCGAGAATCCAAGTGTTGCTTGATCACCCTCTAGACCTAATCTAACTAGCCTAAGCTCTAATCTAGAGAAGCTATGAGGAACTAGGGTTGGCTCTAGATGAATTGATCTTCAACTGAATAGCTTGATGCTTCCGAGGGGGTGCAGGGGTCCATATATAGCCCTGGGGGTTGAACGCAAGCCCTTAGATCAAACTGACTTCGACGTATGGTGAAGATGCATCCTAGGAGGCAATGGAGGAATACTTCAAAAGCTCATGGAGGAATCCCCTCATAGGGGGCTGTTGGCAGTCCTTATTGCAAAATTTATACCACCAATTACTATATAAAAACCACACCAAACTTAGTGAATAGGGCTTTATGCTAACAATTTCCATGAGTTTTGGTGTTTCACTTGTTTTGCAGGGCTTACATGGAAACATACCTAAAATGAGCCAAAAGTAGAGAAAAGAATAAATAAATAACTAAACCTATTTTGGCCCATAGCAAAGCAAGAAGAAGAAGGAGAGAAGCCCAATTCAACTTACACAATCAGGCTGATGCACCCTAGGAACATGGACTAGGCCCGAAGGGGAGATGACCATGCAAAACTAGACTTAAGGCCAGCCAAGGGCACATGCATGCCCAAGGCACGGCCGCGCCGGGGATGCCTCCCCTTGGGCCCAACCTTGGCCAGGTGGCTCGTGTCGACACCCTCAAGGCGGTTCCACGCTACGTTGGTACAATTAATGCGTTGGCTGGCGGTTTGAGGGAGTAAGTGAGGGAAATCCATGGAATTATCCCCCTCTTCTCTCCTATAAATAGAGGCCCCCTCTCCCTCATTCCACACACTAGCCAAGGGAGCAAAGAGCACCTCAAGGGAGCAAGAGCTCCACACTTGAGCCACATTCCAAAAGGGCTATGCCCTAGTAGCTAGCTAGAGTGAGAAAGTGAGATGTGAGGGAGAGAGCGCGGAAGAGACAGACTTGTCGGCGTCTCCCTAGGCTTGTACTTGGCTGCCGGGCTTGATGGAGCTTCCTCAAACTTGCACTTCTATGAGTATTTGCTTAGCTCCTTCACGGGATCTTGGCTAAGTAAGTATTCGTGGTTCTTACACAGGGGCAGTGTAACACCCCTGGGTGTTAAGCATGCATTCATATCCCAAATCATGAGCATTTCCATTTCATACATGTTCATCATCGCATGCAATCTAAGTTGGAATTAATTAAAATTGTGAAAACACATGTTTGAACCCTGAATTAGTAAAAATTCTAGCTAAGAATGGTAAAAATTTGTTGAGCTATAACTCTAAATGACTTAGAAATAATTAACATAATTTTTGGAGCAATTTTTGTATTCAAAATCTCCCCAAGTTTTTATTTAAAATTTGGACTTTAAATCACTAATTCAAAATCTATTTAGAATTTTGAAAAGTGCCCTAAATGAAAGTTGTAGAGAATTAAATTTTGAACAACTTTTGTTTTGGGGGCAATTTGTGAAAATGTCTTTTTCATCTTAAAAATTTGAATTTGAATCAAATTATAAAAGTCTAAAATTTTATTTAGAAAAGAAAAACGGTTTCTTACCTTAACGGGCCGCCGCCCCACTTCCGGCCCAACGGCCGAAGCCGGCCCGCGTCCGCGTTCGCCTCTGCCCGTGCGCTCGCCCGCGCGCGCCCCGCGCCAGCGCAACCGGCTGCGTCAGGACGCGCTCGCCGCGTGGACGCCGCTCGACGTCGCCGGCGTACGGGTGGCGCCTCGGCGGGTCCCACGTCCTCGCCCACGCCTTAAGCAGCCGCAGCCTAGCTCCACTTCACCTACCTCCCTCCATTCTGCCCCTCTCGGCCTCGCGCGAGCCACAGCGACCGCCGCTCCTGCTTCCCCGCGTCCGCCGCCGTTTCACCGTCGGCTAACGCCGCTGTTCCCGCTCTACGGCCGCATCTCCTTCCGATTCGTCTTGCCACCCACTCCGCCACCTCCTCCTCTCCTCCGAATGGGCCACCGTGTGCTTTGCTCATCGACGGTAAGGCTCAATCGAGCTTCTTCCCGCACGCGCCACCGAGTCGGGCCGCCGAGCTCGCGCTCCGCCACCGGCACCCTCGCTCTCTCTTTCGCCCCTTCCATCGCACTACCGTGTTCGCCATTCCTTCGCGGAAACCGAGCACCCTCCAAATAGCAGCTTTGGGCCGGGGGTTGGCCGTTGGCCAACGGCGACCGCCGCGCACCCGCGACGTCGGGGACGCCGGCGCCCCGTGGCCATGCCCCGCTCTCGCCCACTCTCTGTTCGCTGGGCCAAGACGGCCTTGGGCCAAAGCCCAAGCCGGGCCGGCGCGCCTGCCTTCCCCGTGCGCGTGCTCGGGCCAAAAGCCTCATCCGGCCGAATGGATTCACTGGGCCGGCCCGTTATCAATAAGAAAATTTGGTTTTTCGTTTTCCTTTTATTATTTGAGAAATAAATACTTTGGAAAATGTTTGTGTAATCATTTTAGCTCCAAAAATTGTGAAACAAATTTTGTAGTGTTTCTCATGAGTAGATCTACAGTTTAAAAATATTGCATGTCAAGTTTGAAATACTTTTCTGTAGGGTTTTTATTTAATCACTGAAATTGTTGTTTTCTTGTTAAATATGTAATAAATCATAGAAAGTTCAGAAAAATATGGTTCCACTTGCAATAATTTTCTTTTGTGATGTACTTGCTAGAAAAAATATATTCCATGCATGTTCTATAGAAAAATCTTAATGTGTAGTACAAGTGTTTAATATTGTTAATAATTGTTATTTTTGCTAGAGAGAAAAAGATGAATGAAACATGCATGTAATAATTTTTCTATGGTGATTGTTTCTTGTGTAGAATATAGGAAAAATACTAAATCTATTGTTTGATACTTTTCATAGTATAAAGTTTTTTTATGCTCATTTTTAGGCCCTAGCTTGTTATTTTTGTGTAGGCAGTTCTAGTAATCCAAATGCAATGAAATTTTTGTGGTATGCTAGATTAGATGATAGAAAGCTACTGTAATTTTCTCAGATTTTCTGTGCTACAAAATAGGTGTCGCTGTTCAAACCTAGTTGCAATTAGGGTTTAATTAACCTTATGCATGATTAGTTAATAAGGTTTACTTTGGTGTATCTTTGAAGCATTTAATAAGATGTGCTGACTTAGCATAGTAGTAGTAGAAGAGAATGCAGTAGATGACATGTGCTTGTAGTATATGTTCTTGGATGATGTTGACTACCTTGTAGAAGAATTGTATTCCTACTTTATGAAATAAAGTAAACTTATTTATCTACATTTCATTCATCATGACCATTACATGTCATTTCTGCAATGCACCTAGGCATAAGCACTTATACGGTTGCATCATATAGGATCGCAGGAAGTAACTCCGGTAGCAGTTCCCGAGGAGCCGGAAGAGTAGCCCGAGGAGCAGGAGGTGCCCGAAGCCGACGAGGAGGTCGGTGAGGATCTTCTAGAGTGTCCAGACCACCGTCCGAACTCTTTCGAGAGAGGCAAGCCCCGAAGTATTTTTCTCCCCTGATTTGCAAATATTTTATGAATGCTTTACTTTAACTGTTGCATTATGTTTAGGAGTTGTTTGCAACCGTTGCTGCATTATACCTTGCTTACTCTGTTCTACCCTATCCTTGTAACCTTGTTATTCGCAGTCAAGTAATTGCTTAGCTTGCTTAGATCGGTAGAAGTCGGGTGATTTCCTATCACCTGCGAGCTATAGGTGGTTACCTGGATCTGCTTGAGAAAGTATGTCATCTGACAATAGCTAAGTGTTAATGTGAAATTGAGACCGGGTGAAAACTTACAGGGTTTCGGACTGTAGTGTTTTTCGTCTGTGTCGATTAAGGACCGACCGTTGTTGGGCCTCTAGTCATGTTGAACGCATGCCTTACATTTAGCTGACCGAATAATGTACCTTTCGACCGCGAAGCTGGGAGATTATTTGGGCCGAGTGGATTGCCCGCAATGCACTGTACCGGAGCAGTAGTGGCAGGATACGGGGGCGCGATGATAAGGCCAAAGAGCAGTCGGGCGGCCCCTGGGTACATGTGATTCTTGGCAAGCTCACGACTTTACCTGAATGGTTGACTCGGTGACCAACACCTCACTTTAGCGGGTGAGTGAGGTTTGTGTGAGGAATAAATTACCAGCTGGTTAATAATTGATTTGAATCGCCATCGTTCACTGGATAGTGAACACTTGACTTGAGTGACTTCATCGTAGTAATTCTGATGGAACACTTGGATAGTTATATGGTATATGACAAGATTAAAGTCGTTAATGATCATTGGTTATCCTTACTTGTTTAATTACATGTTACTCTAGTACAAGTGCAAATGTAGTTGACAGGTTAATAAAGATTTAACTTGATGCAAAGCTTTTGGAAGGATTCTTTAAATGCTAAAAATGCCTTTTTGCAAATGAGTTAGCTACCCCACCAGAAAGCCTGTCATGATCCTTGGTGTCTTTTAATTTGGTTCTGTCGGGTAAGTCTAGCTGAGTACCTTCTCGTACTCAGGGCTTTGTTCCCACTTGTTACAGATGGGCAGATGTATTATGGCTACTGTATCAACTGCATTTATCCTGGGATGGGAGAAGCTTAGGACCATGGGCAATGGTTATTCACTACATCTCGTCTAATGCTTTTATTGGAAGATGATCATGAGCTGGCACTATATTTTGAACTCTATGTGAGTGTGTGATTTGAACTAAATGCTTCTGCTACTTTCATTTGAACTGAGTTGTAATAACTATGTTTAAACTCTGATGTATTTGTGACACGAACTTTTATGTAACTTGTGATGGTGACCGTTGAACTTATTACGATCTTGGCTGGTAGGTAAGTTGGTTTGAAATCCGTCATGATTTTACGGACTACTGGGTTATACGGGCTTAAGTTTGCTAAATCATCTGCTCGGTGGATGATTTTCTTACTTAATCTCGTATAATTGGTCGGTTCTGTTACAGGCTGAGCCAGGATCCTTACATAGGCGGGGCCAATCCGAGTGTTGACAAAATTTATAGGATGATAAAAAAATTTGATGTAAAGTATATATAAAAATAATTATTTGGGTGCTTGCATTACATCTGCACTAACTTAAATCTTATTGATAGCATTGGTGTTTTCACCACTATCGCTGCCAGATCCTCATTATCTGCTTAAAAAGACTAGCAATTGTTTTTACCTCTTCGTCTAGGGCAAATGCTAAATGTCTAAATGGATGAGATAATATTACATTTATTTAATCTAGCCACTTAGTGACCTTTGGCTTTAAGAGATACGGAGTATGATTCACTGATTTGAGAATGGAGAAAAAATAAACTAGTACTACTATGACTCGTGCTGCAGTACCTTGCTGCTTTAGCGTCTCTTCCAGGTTCTAGCTTGGCAGCTTGAAGGTTTTTGACCGCATGTTCGGTGCTCGTTCACCAACTCTGCTGAGAGTGCTGCATAGGGTGCTGCGACAGGCAACAACACTCACGGACGGAGAGCCGAAGAAAACGACGGCAATCTAGAGCCAGGCTTAGCAGGGACTGTTTAGGGTGATTAAGTAGGGCATCTAATGAAGCCCATGGAACATTAGGGGGGCCAGGCCCCTGCCCCGCCCCCCTTGTCTCTGCCCCTGTTCTTATAGTCTTTTATGTCTTTTATTTAGTTGAGCTTTACCTTCTCTTGTTTATGGGTACGTCATTCATTCCCATGGCGGATGCTCTAGTAGAGGGTCCCTGATAAAGACGGATAGCCCTGTACGACACTAGAGTAGTAGTCAATAGCATAGACGTGATGTCTAGGCTAGAGGCTACCTTCGTTTGCCTCATACTCTATGGTTGAGGGGTAGGCAGTAGGTGGTGACAGCCTTGTCCATCCTTTGAACTCCCCCACGTTCGAGTATGACGTAGAGATATAGGACGGCATTGCTTAGCAGACCAGGTGATATCCGGTGCCTGAAGTAAATGACTAGAAGTAGAGTATCGCTACTCTTAGGACCTAAGAGCTATAGGAATCCATCTCTACCCTACTTTCTATCTCTACCCTTGGGTTGACATTGGACAAACTAGCTAGAAGAAAGTACCTTTGTTTCGAGAGGAAAATACAATAGCCTGAATACTTCCGGGTGAAGGCTACAACGGTAATTCCATACTCCTGCCGATTCTTTCGTATTCGTTAAGAAATACCAACAAGCTTTCTAGCCCATAGCTGGGGAATGGTTGTTATTTTGTTTGAACCTAGTTCGTCCTCATATCTATATCCTTCTTATAAAAACACAGAAAATAGTTTTCTTTTTATCTTTTCCAAACATGAAGCCAACCACAAATTCAAACCCTTCCGCTTCAAAGAGGGAGTTCCAAGAGCCATCGTTGTAACACCCTAGGTGTTTGGCTTCCATTATTGCACCTGCATTTCATTAGCATGAGCATCATTCCATTCATTATGCAATTGTTTGGCTTCTAACAAGAGTGTGCAACATACTTTATTAAGCTTGTTTCAAAAGTGGTAGCTTATGAAATGTGAGTAGTGCAACATATATATGCAACATTGTGTGGCAACAATTAGTTAAAATGCTTATTTTGTTTGTTTCAACCAATATGACTTTGAAAGTTGGTGTAACATTGTGGTGTTGTGGTCAATTATATCCTATATTACCTTAATCACACTTAGGATCATTAGGGGAATAATGTTCATGTTGACCAAAATGACCAAGCCTTGATCCCTAGAATGCTCTAGTTTAACTATTTAAAAAGTCCAGCTTAAAGATCTTGTATGGAGGAGCAACCTTAATCAAAGTTGTAGAGAATTTCATAAGGAACAAAAGTCTCAATATGGCCATCTCATGAAAATGGCTAGAGCCCTTCTTGACCTCCCTTTTCTACCTTGTTAGCTTTGCCCTGGGTCGCTCGTGCTCCTGTCGTGCTCGTGGGAGACAATGGGTGTCGCCGTCGGTCGGTGCAGCGCCGCCCGCTCACCACCATCCGCCATCGCCGTGGCTAGACCTCACCAAGCCAGTAGAGTTTAGGATGTTGGGCTGAAACGATGCGGGGAGTCCTAGGGAGCGTGTAGGGGCCGACTGTACTACTGGCGATGCCGCCGTCGGCGAGAGCGAGCTCGTCAGAGCTCAGCGGCGTCCGCCTCCCCTACCTGGTGTCACTAACATGCGGGCCCTTCCTGTCAGGCCGCGGGCATGGGCGGGAGCCGACGCGGGCCGTGTTTGAGTTTGGCCGCGCTGGCGCTAAGCGGGTCGGCCCAGTAGATCTTTAGGGTTTTGATTTTTGGTTTTTCTTTATTTATTTCATAGATTTGGTTGCCATTTTGTGAATTTCATATCTCAAGCAATATAGATCCAAATGAGGTGATTCCAATTGTGTTTAGTTCTAGATAAAGTGTAGTATTTAGGAAAAATATAAAATGTATATGTGTTGTTTAACTTTTAGAAGATGAAAATAGGTGTTTGAAATGTGTTTTAAAATAGATGCAAAATTGTTAAATGGATAACTTGAGTTGTATTGCTCTAAAAATTATGAAATTTGGTGGGTGTTCTATTTCATGCCTATATTGGCTCTGGTACTATTGCTTGAGTAGTTTTCAAGTTATGTTGTTGTCATTTTATATTATGAGATACTTGAATGAATTTTCATAATTTTTCTATATGTGAAATGCTCATGAAATTTTATAGAGAGTGTCCTGGTACCTTAAGGTTGCTAAGAAAAATATTGTTTCTATTTTTTGATACCTTTCAATATAATTTATTATTTATGCAAAAATCAACCTTTTTGGCTTGTGAATTTTGTGTAGGGAGTCTCTGTAAATAACTTTAGTTCAAATTTGTCCAGTAGCCTCTTGGTAGATTATAGACTCCCCTGTAATTTTTGTAGAATTTTATGAGCAGTTTGCATATAAATTTAATTTTCCACTTAATTAATTAAGTAAATTAAGAAAGGGGTTAAACTAAATTACTTGGGTGACCATCCTTACTTTCTGGTGGTTTCATGTCATATGTGACCTAGCAGTGTCATTAGTTTGGTCATAAGGGTAGTTTGACACATGAGTAAATATTTAATTTTCACATTTCTGGGTTCTCTAGACAGCTCGTAGTATTTTTGAGTTTGAGCCTTGATAAAAGTGTTTGCTGGGAATCTTGTGAATACCAAAGTAGTAGAGAACTTGTTGAACTAGCAGACTGCTGCCCTTGGGGATGCGGCATCATTCGGACCCGTGGCTTCTGAATTGTACCAAAGGTGGCTTGTGCGACCCTAGCAAGGGCCTGCACGGTGAGTGTTAGAAATACCCTCTAGCTGGATAGGAATTCGATTTGAATCATCGTCGCTCCCAGTTAGTGAGCACTTGACTTGAGCAGCAGTAACGTACATCTCATTAAATTGAATAGATGGTTAATTGGATGATACAGTACATGTTGCCTCAATTTATACATGCTATGGTTATTATGGTTTACTTAATCATCACATGATTGTTTAGTACAGGTGCTAAGATAGCTGACAGGTTAATGCTAAAAATCACTGCTAGTACAGGTTAAAAGAGTTACTAATACTTATGCTTTTATGCAAAATATGATGTCAGCCAGCTCCACTTAAGAAAGCTTTGCAGGATCCTTGGTGTCTTTTATTTTATGTTTCGACGGGTAAGTCTAGCTGAGTACATTCCTGTACTCAAGGTTTATTCCCTCCTGTTGCAGACGACATGCTTTATCAGGGCTTTTGCAAGAATTGCCTCCACCCGATGGGTGATGAGGACTAGATCACTCGGGCATGATTATCTGTTAGTTTACTTCCCTTAATGCTTATTTGGGATGTTGATCTGTAAGACCGGCAGTGGTATTTGAACTAAGTGTGTGTGTGTGTTATGCTTCTGCTACTTTATAAACTCGGTTTGTAATAATTGCGACTCCGTGGTGTTGAAAGTCAAATTTTCGAACTACTTATGAAATATAACGTGTGATGTGTTATGTTGAATGATGCGATCTTGGTTGTAAGCAAGCTGGTTTAAAATCCTTTATGGTTTTGATTGACTACCGGGATTATATGGGCTCAAGTTCGAAAATTTGAGCGTTTCGGTGCTTGTTTTTGTACTTGTACTCTTATAATTTGGTCGGTTCTGTTACAGCTGGTACCGGAGCAGAATTCAACATTTAACACATCGTACGGGTATTTAAAAACAAAAGTTTTTGTTTGTGAAAAGTGTTAAAAATCTGAAATTTATTTATATAGTATGCCAGTGATCATATCCCTTAGCCCAAATAAGGACTCTTAGGTGGCTTATTAAAGTACTAACTTGGGGGTCTTGTTTGTTTCTGTTTCATCGTCCATACAGCGTGATATTGTATGGATGCCATCCGCTTGGGTGGTAATGTATGGATCAAACACCTGATGCTCTGGTAAGTGTGAGTTATGAGAGCATGACCGTCCAACCAGCGGTCTAGGGGAGAGTAGTTGTGGTTACTTGCATACTTACATGTTCAATCATGTAATTATGAAAGTACTTAATTGTGGGTATATCTATCGGGTAGTTGTGATACTAAAGTATATACATCGGGGATGTGTATATGGAAAATATTTAGTTTACTACTTACTTGCATGCTTATATTGGAAAACTATTGGCTGAAATGAGATTTTCTGCAGGTACACTAACAGCGCAAACGAGTAGACCGATAGTTTCGCCTATATGAGAGAGTGTATGTATGCCACCGCCTAGCGTTAGAAGTTTATGATTCTACTAGGGTGAGAGGACGTATGGAACGTGCATGCATCATGTTTAATTCATGTCATACATTTCATATTACTCCCTCCTTAAAATTTCGATTGTCCCGACTAAATTAAATTTCCTATCCCCTAAATTATCCTCACTTTAAGTTATACCTTGTTGCTACAGATGGCTCGCACCAAGAGGACCACTCGCAAGTCCGCTAGAGGTCGGGCTCCTCGACACTAGCTCGCTCTACATCAGCCCCGCCCTGAGCCCACCGAGTGTTGATATTAGAAACGCACACGAAGGAATTCAAGAAATAATCCACAAGCGCAAGGATATCGGTGAGCACTTCACAAGGAGAAAGTGTGCGATGACTAACCTAGTCTATACTATTACCCTTGGGCCGCACTACAAGGTGGCGAAGATATAAGCGATTAGAGAGAACTATGATGACAGTCTGGTTCCAACCTATGGCAAGCTATGATACTATTGATCTTAGGGGAAATACTGATGGAAAAGAGACACCATAAAGGATGCTTAACCAGGGTACTTATATCCTACCAAACCTTCTGACGGGAGGAGACTCCAAAGGTAACAATGGGATTGTCACATCCCACGCTACTACTCACTAATCTGGCCAGATAGGGGATATCCACATGTATTCCTAGCCCAAGCACCACGCTTATGCTACGAATGATTACTCTATTCCATACGCGAAGCAAATAAAGTAAACCCACAAACCAAAGAACAATAATAGCAACGTACTTACTTAGTATTAGAAATTGAATTGCCAAAGAATCCTAGAACCAAGCCTCGGGTTAGGAGACTTGACCTTGTAGATACAAGCTTAGAGAGGAGACACCGACAGGCCAGGCTTCCTCCAATCTTCTACCTCCACTCTAACTCTCTCAATCTAGAAGAATAACTCTAATCTCACATAGAGACTATAAAGCTAAACTCTCTTATATGTGCCCTAGAGAAAGATCCATTCAAGGGACCCCTCTCAGGAGAATTCTCTCTAAAAAATATGAATTAGGGTTTCTGAACTCTCTCCTCTAGGGGCCAGGGGCCTTGCTTATATAGCCCTCTAGGAAGCACCATAGCCCTCAGATCAAACCGACCTTGATCAACAATTTTTATTCATCCTCAAAGACGGTGGAAGCAAGATCCGCTAGGTGGAAGCTCATTAGCTCTCTAGGTGGGGTGGCCACCCTTGGGGCTGGGCGCCTGCCCCTATCAAAGTGACAGGTGGGTCCCACCTACTAGGGTTTGGCTTCTTGAACCTTCTTGATTATACTTTTTCCATACGTGGCCCTTTCTCTCTTTGTAAACCTAACATGTGGCCCATCTTTGATTATTTTCAGTTGGCACCCTACAAAAATAAATATTCACCAAAACTCATGGAATTATGTCACTTAAACACCTAGTCTATGGTGGTAATGAGTTTTATAGCATTCTTTTATGTAAGTTGATGGTTAAAAATGATAGTTAACTACCGTCAACACCAAGGTGAAAAGGTTGAGGGCTAAGTTGGCTGAGGTGACTGCTGCTAGAGATGTGGCTCAGCAACATCTAGAGCAAGTGATACATGATAGAGATCAGGAGACACTTGCAGTTCAGAGGTTGACCGTGGCTCATCGCAACTGTTAGCGCATGCTGGTCCACATGATGAACCAGCGGGATGAAGCCTGGCACGAAGAGAACATCCTCAGAGCTCACCAGGTGGAGCTTGAGCAGCAGTTAGCAGCTGCATAAGAATACAACAACAATCTTCATGAGGAAGTGCACCGCCTAAACAATCAGCTCTATCCTCTGCTCCCTCATGACAATGACGATGACGAGGAGATGGGCTCTATAGTCTTCATGGCTGATGGTGATGACAACATGGAGATCAATGGGCCAGAGGATGTTCCACCACAAGAAGAAGAAGAAGAAGAAGAAGAAGATGATGATGAGGAGGAGCTAGAGCCTGCTAGTGATGAGAATGGCGGGGAGATCTTCGACACTGACTCAGAGGGTGATGCTTAGAGTAGTCATCGCTTAGCTATTGCGCTAGAGTTGTCTTTTGTGCCCTCCATGTGTGGGAGTGGGACTTTGTAATAACTTAGCTTTTGGGATGTAACATCGAACCCTATGTTATCCTGGATGTTTGTTTGAACATGCTAAATTTCGGTCACAAGGGATGTCTCATTGTGTTGTGTTTAGTGATGGGTCACGATTAGCATCCTTCGGTGCTGCGATGAAACCGAGGGCCTTTTGTGGCGCGCGACATAAGGCTATGCTACTTGGCACGCGCTGGTATTGAGGTGGTTAGTCATGATCCATCATGGAACTCTACCAATGGGTTGTCTCCTCGTGGTCATTTCCTTGGGTAGCCTTTCCTATTTGGCTAGAAGTTTAGATCGAATCTAGACACCCCTGTTATGTAAGGTTGAAACCCCGTTGATATGGATGTAACCTGTCAAGTCACATTTGTGCTCCTTGTATGTGAGCCTTTAATAAATTCTATCTTTTCATCGAAAGCTATAGTGTTTGTGAAGTACACTGCATAACTGCATCAATTGATGCGCTTGATGAGGTTGTGTGGTTGTGATGAATTATTGTGCCTCAGTTGTTGTGTGAATTCATTTTCCCTAATAAAATCAGTTTGGCATATTTACACAATTCATCTACAAATTTCCCACATCATCAGTGCTCATTGGCTATGCATTTTGCAGATGGCGTATAACCTCCGTCGTGGTCGTGGCGTTGAGGATGAGGAACAGCCACCACCACCTGTGCCACCACCCACCCCGACGGAATTGATACAGACGGTGGTTGAAGGGCAACGCCTGTTAGTAGATGTTATGCGCCAGTTAGTCAACCGGGATGCTCGGCATGGTCGTCAGGGACCAGAGCCAAATCAACATAGTGATTTCAAGGATTTTCTTGACACCATGCCCCCGCTCTTTAAGGAGGTGGAGGAACCTCTGCAAGCTAATAAGTGGTTGAATACCATTGAGCAGAAGTTTCGTCTGCTTCGTTTGACTGATGAGCTGAAAACCGAGTATGCTTCCCACCAATTGCTTGGTCCGACTGGTATTTGGTGGAGTCACTACTGCTCCACGTTGCCTCCTAATGTCCCGATCACTTGGGACCAGTTCAAGGCAGCTTTCTATGGGAATTACATTCCTCCAGGTTTTATGGCAATGAAGCACACTGAGTTCATGAGATTAACTCAAGGCAATAAGAGTTTGATGGAATACCTGCAAGCCTTTAACAACCTTGCAAGGTATGCAACTAAGTTTGTGGATACTGATGCAAAGAAGATTGCTAGCTTCAAGCGTGGCCTTAGTCCAAAGTTGATGAAGACCATGGGCACTAGCAAATGTGCCACTTTCAATGAATTTATCAGTGATGCCTTGACCCAAGAGAACAACAATTCTATCTATGCTGCTTCTAAGAGCCGCAAGAGGGCCTTTGAGGCAGGTGCTTCATAGTCCTGAGCTCCAGCTGCATCGAGGGCTCCTTCTCGTCCTCCTGCAACGGGTGCTAAGTTCCGTCCCTCACAGAAGAAGGCTCTAGCCAAGACTGGGTTTCACAAAGCGTATACAGTTTCTCTTCCGAAGGGTAGTTCTGGCCAAGGCAGCTCTAGTGTTCCTCCAAGCAACATGCCTTACTAGAACTGCAACAGACCAGGTCATTAGTCTAGGAATTGCCTGTATCCTAAGAAGAATGCAAATCAAGGTGGCCGTCAGGGGCATGTTCATTATAATAGTATTGAAGAAATTCCATCTGGTGAGGTAGTCACTGCTGGTAAGTTCCTAGTTGACCAACATCCTGTAGTGGTGTTGTTTGATTCAGGTGCTTTGCATTCCTTTATCAGTCCTATGTTTGCGTCGAAGTTTGCACACAAATTACATACTGTTGAAGATGGGGGTTATTGTATTAGAGCTGCAAGTGGTAATATTCCCGCAAATCAAGTAGTTAAGGATGTAGAATTTAAAATAGAAGGGTGAAAGTACTTGCTTACCTTAGTGGTTTTGCCTGGACTAGGCATAGATATTATTTTAGGCATGAATTGGATGAGTCAGAATGGGGTACTCATTGATACATCAACTCGGGTAGTTATGCTCAGAGATCCTACTGATCAGAAAGGTTTTCTAGTGCAACTTCCTCGGAAAATGATCTTTCTGGTGAAGTTCATGCAGTGCAAGCAAAGTCATTAGCTAATATTCCCGTAGTATGCGAGTTTCCTGACGTCTTTCCTGATGATTTGCTGGGATTGCCTCCAGATCGAGATGTGGAGTTTAAAATAGAGTTGTTGCCTGGCACGGCACCCATCTCTAGAAGACCCTATAGGATGCCTCCGAATGAACTAGCCAAACATAAGGTATAGTTGAATGAACTTTTGAAGAAGGGCCTAATTCATCCTAATTCATCTCCATGGGGATGTCCTGCTATCTTTATAAAGAAGAAGGACCAGACGTTGTGGATGTGTGTAGATTATAGGCCTCTGAATGCAGTTACTGTCAAGAATAAGTATCCTCTACCGTGCATTGACATCTTGTTTGATCAGTTGTCTAAAGCTAAAGTCTTTTCCAAGATTGATCTGAGGTCTAGTTATCATCAAATTAAAATTTGTCCTGAAGATGTTCCAAAAACTACTTTTTCTACAAGATACGGTCTCTATGAGTATCTTGTTATGTCCTTCGGCTTGACCAACGCCCCCGCGCACTTCATGTACTTGATGAATTTGGTGTTTATGCCTGAATTGGACAAGTTTGTGGTGGTATTTATAGATGACATCTTGGTGTATTCTAAAAATGAGGAAGATCACGCTGAACATCTGTGTATAGTCCTCACAAGACTGCGTGAACATCAACTGTATGCAAAATTCAGTAAGTGCAAATTCTAGCTTCGTGAAGTACCTTTCCTTGGGCATGTGTTGTCCGATGGGGGAATTATGGTGGATCCCACCAAGGTACAAGAAGTACTGGACTGGAAGGCTCCTATCTCGGTTCATGAGGTCCGGAGTTTTCTAGGATTAGCTAGCTATTATTGTCGCTTCATCCCGGACTTCTCTAAAATAGCCAAGCAAATGACTCGGTTGCTACAAAAAGACACCAGGTTTGTCTGGACTCCTGAGTGTGATGCAGCTTTTCACAAATTGCGAACCCTCCTAACCTCGGCTTCAGTTTTGGCGCAACCGGATATCGAGAAACCATTTCATGTGTGTTGTGATGCCTCAGGCATAGGTTTGGGAGGTGTTCTGATGCAGGAAGGCTGAGTGATTGCATATACCTCTCGTCAACTTCGGAAACATGATGTGAATTATCCGACGCATGACTTAGAACTCGCTGTAGTTATTCATGCTTTGAAAGTCTGGCGACATTATCTGTTGGGCAATGTTTGCAATATCTATACTGACCATAAAAGGCTCAAATATATCTTCACCCAACTCGAGTTGAATATGCGTCAAAGAAGATGGCTTGAGTTGATTAAGGATTATAATCTCCAAGTGCACTATCATCCTGGCAAGGCAAATGTGGTTGCCGATGCTTTAAAACATAAGTCTCATTGCCATTCCTTAATTGAAAGTGATTTTCACCTGTCTACGAACTCCACCCATGGCTAATAGCCATAGTTCGGGCATTACCCTTTTCAGGGCACGAAAACGAAAACCCATGCCAACACTTGCTAGATTTCAAGGAAATATGTTCATGCTTGTATATCTCAAGCATGACATAAGAAACCATAAGGTGGAAATTGTTTCCCTTCTCCCTCACGGGGAAGGCGAAGCAATGGTACACATTTACTGTGGGGAGTGCGAATGGGGACTGGGATGAACATAAAGACAAATTTTGTCTTGCATTTTTTCCCCATGTCCCGTATCGGCTCTCTACCAAGGGCAATCCTTGAATTCGAGCAGCGTGAGAAGGAGTCTATAGGTTTAGCCTGGGCCCGGTTTTTAACATTATTACATGATGGCCCAGACTTGTCATTACCCGATGGCGTGATCTTGCATCTCTTCTATTTGGGTCTTGACATAGATGCTGACCTATGCCTAGATGTGACTACTAGAAGTAGATTTACACTCAAAACCATGATGGAACAAGTAGAATTCATTGAACACTTCATAGCCAAACATGTTTTTTCCATCATGAACCCTAGAAGCCTCCATGAAACAGTCATGTCGAGTGTGGGGGAATCCTCATTGAGCGAATCCAACCACATACCATCCATAGATTCGACTTATGAGCCCCCACCCAAACCATGAACATCGAAGGAACGAGTAATCTATCCTTCGAAGTTCCCCATCAAATTCAAGGATCATGGCAATACCTTGAAAATCCTAAGGCATGAAGAGCTTGCACATCTTCCCGTTGTTTCCCCCAAAATACCACCAAAGGAATGGTTAATGGAAGTGGAACGTTCTTCTAAACCAATTTAGATTCTTTCACCTTCCACAACCATACCTTGCTTGTTAAGGGGAACAGACTTAGAAACCTTGCAAAACCCCACAGTCGGGACTAGTATCATCTCAGAGTTCCTAGCGAAACACCTTTTGGGTAACATGCTGCTAGTGCTGACCAATCAACTTTTCAAAAGTCCTTTGGGACTATTCTTTGAATGTTGTGGGATTGCTAGGGTCGTGCTAGTCATAATTGACAAAACCAAGGTTCACTTAGATTTCCACATCTATGCCATCCTTGAGTTCGATCTTCTCATAGGCCACCCTTTGGAAAATCTTATTCTAGAAAAACCTTCCCATGGGGGTGTAACAGAACCGACCAAACTATAAGAGCACAAGTACAAAAACAAGCACCAAAACGCTAAAATTTTTGAACTTGAGCCCATATAATCCCGGTAGTCAATCGAAACCACGAAGGATTTGAAACCAACTCTTTTACAACCAAGATCGCATCATTCAACATACACATCACACGTTACATTTCATAAGTAGTACGGAAGTTCACTTACAACACACGGAGTCGCAAATTATTACAAACCGAGTTCATAAAGTAGCGGAAGCATAACACACGCATTTAGTTCAAATACTACTGCCAGTCTTACGGATCAACATCCCACAAAAGCATTAAGGAAAGTAACTAACAGACAATCACGCCCGAGTGATCTAGTCCTCGTCACCCACGGGGTGGAGGCCGGTCTTGTAGAAGCCCTGATAAAGCATGTCATCTGTAACAGGAGGGAATAAACCCTGAGTATGGGAATGTACTCAGCTAGACTTACCCATCGAAACGGAAAATAAGAGACACCAAGGATCATGCAAGGCTTTCATAAGTGGAGCTGACTGACAATACCTTTGCGGAAAAGCACAAGTAATTTAAACTTTTTTAACCTGTACTAGTAGTTATTTTAGCATTAACCTATCAGCTATCTTAGCACCTGTACTAAGCAAGCACTTGATTATAATCAAACAATAATATTATTATATCCATAGCAGGTATAAAATTGCGGCAACATTATATCATTATCTTAACCATCTGTTCAATTTAATGAGATCTATGTTGCCGCTGCTCAAGTCAAGTGCTCACTAACCGGGAGCGACGGCGATTCGAATCGAATTCCTATCCAGCTGGAGGGGTATTTCTAACACTCCCCGAGTCGCGCCTGGCGAGGGCTGCTCAGGTCACCCTTGGTACAGTTCAGGAGTCGCGGGTCCGACTGATGCCACATCCCCAAGGGCGACACTCTGCCAGGTGCTAGGGACTCTAACCCCCCCTTGGACTCACGCCAATGTCCCCAAGCACAACGTTTCTCTCCTCCAAGATGTGACCTACCAGTCGATTCCGAGCCTAAACTGTATTACTCGGATTTGCGGTCGGAACGACTTATCCGGCCAACTAAGTGTTAGACTGCGTTCAACATGACTCAAGGACGTACAATGAATCGGTCCTTAAATGACTCAGACGGGCATAGCTCCGCACCCAAGACGTGAAGTGTCTTGCGGCTGCACTATCGAACTCCTGCCCAGTCTCAAATTCATTTTTAGGCATGGTTCCATCCACGATAGCCATCATAGCCACTCGTGACCCATTCCTATATCTCGCGGATGACCGGAAATCACCCAACTTCTACCGGACTAAGCAGGGCTAAGCATTGACACATGCCTAAACCTAATTTCAGGTTTAAGTAAGATATATGGACAAGGACAGGTGTAATGCAACAAGTGGTTCCATACAACTCCTACAACTTAATGCAGTAAACAAGTAAAAGTACTCAAGATTTATATTTAAAACAATTGGGTCAACATGCACCGGGGCTTGCCTTTCAGAAAAGAGGACGAGCGGTGATCTGGGCACTCAATTAGCTCGTCAACGGTGTGTCCTTCGTTGGCTGCCTCTTCGGGTTCTCTCGGCTACTCCTGGTCCTCCTCTGGAACCGCTCTCTCAAACTCGAGGAGTGTCACCCCCTCCGGTACACCTATTGCATGAATGCACAATAAATCTCATGGATGCATAATGAATGCAATATGCTCGGAATGGAATGCATTGCAGCAAATTAAGCATTCTATTCAAGTTACTTCAATATTACGTTCAAATCTCTTCTCCGGTAGAGAAGTACTTACCTCATCTACACAACCTAATGTACAAATATTCCTCTTCAGTTAAGGCCCTAACACCTAAAAGCATAAGAACAACATTACTTAGGTTACCAACAATAAATCCTCAAATATCATAACAACATATTCTAGACAACAGCTACGTATTCTTATTACAACTGGAGATTCCCAAATCCTAAAGGCATGATACAAGACAATCTGGAAAGCTTATAAAATGCTCTACAAATCATTTTTAGACCTTGACACTTAATTACAAAGTTTACCTAGTCAAAATTCTAAAGTTCCAGAAATCTGTCCTCTCCAAACAGAGAGCGGCCATTTTTGGATATCCACTTTAAACAGCTTTAACTCCAAGACTACTAGGCCAAATGCCATCAAATTTTGACACAAGTTTCCCAGCAAACAATTTTATCAAAGTTCAAATCCAAAATTTCTACCAGCTGTCCAGAGAACCTAGAAATGTGAAATTTAAATATTTCTTCATGTGTCAAACTTCCCCTATGACCAAACCAATGATACCACTAGTTCACTCATGTCATGAAAACACCAGAAAGTAATGTGTGTCAACCCAGAACATTTATTTTAACCCTTTTCTTAATTTACTTAATTAATTAAGTGGGAAATTAAACTTATATTCAAACTACTTAGAAAATTCTATAAAAATTACAGGAGGCTCTCTGGCCTACTAGGAGGCTACTTTAAAAATTTGAACTAAAGTTATTCACAGAAACTCCCTAGACAAAATTCACAAGCTAAAATGGCTGATTTTTTGCAAAAATAGGAAACCCTATTGAAAAGTGTCAAACAACAGATTTCATATTTTTCCCAGTATCATTCCATCCTAAGAATAACAATCTCAAAATTTTACCTTTACTGGACTTATAGAAGAATTATGAAAATTCATTCAAGTATCCCCTAATATAAAATGACAACATCATAACTTGAAAACTACTCAAGAAATAGGATCCAAACTTTTACCAGAGCGAGTATATATATGAAATAACATACTCACCAAATTTCATAATTTTTGGAACACAAAAACTCAAGATATGATTTAAACAAGTTTGCATGCAATTTAAGACACATTTCAAAACCCTAATTAATTCTTCCCGAAAATAAACATCACATAAGCAGTTGATATTTTCCTAGAAGCTACACTTTAGTTGGAGCCCAACGAAATTTGGATCACAATTTTTGGATCTACTAAACCATAGATATGAAAATCACAAACATTATTCAAATCTGTGAAATAATAAAGAAACTGAAATTTCAAACAAATCAAAAGGAACCACTGGGCCGGCTCAACACGCCCGCGCGGCCTAGATCTCACGCGCGGTGCACTTCTCCGCGCGCGGCCCGCGACGGCCTCCCGCCCACGCCCGCGCTCTGACAGGACGGGCCCCCGGGTCAGAGGGACAGAGGCAGGGGGAAGAATGGCCTACGGTGAACTCGCCGGCGGCGGCAGCTCCGGCGAGACCAAGGGCACAGGCATGTTCGCCTCTCCCTTGCGCACCTAGGGGTGCCACTAATTGGAGCAAAGGCTGCAGCTATGGGGGATGGCTACGGGCATGGCGGTTCACGGCCGCAGTTTGGCCGGCTCCGGCGACTAGACGGTGGCGCAACCCAAACGGTCGGTCCCATGAGCATCAGTGGCTCAAGGCAAACTCAAAAAGCTAGAGAAGGGAGGTTGTGGGGTCCTAGAGAAGCACGACCACGATGACGGTGGCGCTCCGATGAGAAACGCCCGAGGCAGATGGTGGCGGAGATGGCAATGCGGCCTTACCTTCACACGATTGACTCAACAGCGGGGATGCTCTTCAAGGCGCTCGGCAGCTTGCCAAGGCGCCAGGTCGCGCGCGGCGTGTGGAGGACACGCTGCAGTGACGGCCTGCGACTGTCGATGACCGGGTGTTCTGAATCTCTGAATGGAAGCCGGCAATAGTGACTGATAGCTGAAGTTTGAGCTCCTATATCTCCTAATCCATCTCGAGTTAGCAGAAGATGACAATACCAAAATTGTAGAAATACATGAGGACTACAACTTTGTCAATTGGCTCAAGGACTGGTTCGGCCTGGTTTGTGAGTTATAAGGTGCCAAAGTGGGGTACATTGAAACTGAAAAGTCCAATTTCTAGACTTAGAACTTTTCTAAGTGTTGAGCACCACTCAAGCTGACTTGTGGGCCATTTTTGTGCATGTTCTGGTCATTTTCATGAGATGGCCATATTAGGACTTTTGTTCCTCATGAAATGCTCTACAACTTTGATTAAGGTTGCTCCTCCATGCAAGATTTCTATGCTGGACTTTTAAATTGGTCAAACCAGATCACTCTAAGGGTTCAAACTTAGTCAACAACATTTGGAAGGGCAATTTAGTAATTTTGGTCAACATGAACATTACTCCACTACTTACCCTACATGTAATTAAGGTGTTATAAGACCTAATTAGCCACTCTACACATTGGTTACACAAAATTCCTAGTGTCACATACTTTGAAAGAAGCAAATCAATATTTCACCCAAATGTTGCAAGATCATGTTGCACATGTTGCATGAGTGTGTTGCATAGCACTTGCTAATTATGTTACACTAAAGTGGTTGGCATGTCTCAAAAGAAAGTTGCACATGTGGCACTTGGGGTGTTGCACTACTCACTTCATAATTCACATGAAATGTAAACACATGTTGCAATGTTTCAAAAGCATGTATCACATATTATAAGCTCATGCATGAAATGAATGATGCTCACACTCTGGAATGAGATGATTAATGTTAATGCTTACGAAATGCAATGCAATTAAGGAAGCCAAACACCTATGGTGTTACAACTCTCCCCCCTTATAAAAATCTCGTCCCGAGTTTTGGAAAGCGTACCATTGTTGATAGAATTCCTTATAACCATCATGTAAATAGTCTTCTCGCTCCCACGTAGCATCACCCTCACTACCCTGATTACTCCACATTACTTTATACCACTTAACCACTCGACTTCTAGTTACCCATTCTTGAGTGTCAATCACACGGACTGGCTTTTCTTCGTAAGTTAAATCGGATTCTAACCTGATATCTCCTATTGGAACTCTTTCTTCTAGAACTCGAAGACACTTCTTTAACTGGGAGACATGGAAAAGATTAAAAATGGCGCTCATTTCAGGGGGTAACTGGATCTTATATGCGACAGCACCACTTTTCCTATGATCTGAAAAGGACCCACATATCTTGGTGCAAGCTTCCGCTTCACACCAAAATGTTGTACACTCTTCATAGGGGAAACTTTCAGATATACGAAGTCTCCAACTTCAAATTCGATCGGTTTTCTACCGTGATCAGCGTAACTTTTTTGTCTAGCTTGAGCAGCAGCCATATGGATTTTGATGGTACGAACTTGTTCCTCAGCTTCCTTGACAAAATCAATACCATAATACCTTCTCTCACCAGCTTCTATCCAATTGAGTGGGGTTCTACACTTCCGACCGTACAATGCTTCGAATGGGGCCATCTTAATGCTCTCTTGATAACTACTATTATATGAAAACTTAGCTAGAGGCAACCATTTCTCCCATGAACCCTTGGACGAAATAACACAAGCCCATAACAGGTCCTCCAAGATCTGGTTAACTCATTCAGTCTGACCTGACATCTAGGGGTGATAAGCAGAGCTTCTCACTAACTTGGTTCCCAGAAGATGGTGCAAGTGCTCCCAAAAACGAGTAGTGAACTGTGGACCACGGTCAGAAATGATAGTACGAGGTATCCCATGGAGCCAGACTATCTGATTGAAGTACAACTCAGCATAGTTAGTAGGACGATAGTCTACTCGAACAGGAATGAAGTGAGCCGACTTGGTTAAACGATCTACAATTACCCAAATAGAGTTATGGTTCTTGATAGTAGGAGGAAGTCCAATGATGAAATCCATGCTTATCTCCTCCCATTTCCAACCTAGGATAGAAAGTGGTTGAAGCAATCCAGCTTTCATGTGCACAGCCTTAACTCTACAGCTGGTGTCACACCTGGCAACATATGCAGCTATCTCTTTCCGCATTTTGGTCCACCAATAGTAGGGTTTCAAATCGTAATACATCTTATTGCTACCAGGATGGATAGACAACTTAGAGGAGTGTGCTTCAGACATGATCTGATTTCTAAGCTCTCGGTCCTTAGGCATAACTAACCTATCTTTGAACCACAGTACACCCTCTTCGTCTACCTTGAATTGTGTAGTTTATTGCTCTTTCATCTTACGCTTGATGTGGAATATACCAGTGTCAGACTTTTGAAGCTCAATAATTCTACTCTTAAGAGTGCAACTAACAGTGATGTTGTATAGAATTGCTGGGGGTAGAAGGCAAGACAGATGAAAATCACTTGCAACTAATGAGTGGCAATGAGACTTATGACTTAAAGCATCGGCAACCACATTTGCCTTGCCAGGATGGTAGTGCACTTGGAGATTATAACCTTTAATCAACTCAAGCCATTTTCTTTGATGCATATTCAACTCGGGTTGGGTGAAGATATATTTGAGGCTTTTATGGTCAGTATAGATATTGCAAACATTGCCCAACAGATAGTGCTGCCAGGCTTTCAAAGCATGAACAACTCTAGCGAGTTCTAAGTCATGTGTTGGATAATTCACCTCATGTTTCCGAAGTTGTCGAGAGGTATATGCAATTACTCGGCCTTCCTGCATCAGAACACCTCCCAAACCTATGCCTGAGGCATCACAATACACATCAAATGGTTTCTCGATATCCGGTTGCGCCAAAACCAGAGCCGAGGTTAGGAGAGTTCACAGTTTGTGAAAAGCCGCATCACACTCAGGAGTCTAGACAAACTTGGTGTCTTTTTGTAGCAGCCGAGTCATTGGCTTGGCTATTTTTGAGAAATCCGGGGTGAAGCGACGATAATAGCCAGCCAAGCCAAGAAAACTCTGAACCTCGTGAACCGAGATAGGAGCCTTCCAGTTCAGTACTTCTTGTACCTTGGCGAGATCCACCATAATTCCTCCATCGGACAACACATGCCCAAGGAAAGGTACTTCTCGAAGCTAGAATTCACACTTACTAAACTTTGCATATAGTTGATGTTCACGCAGTCTTGTGAGGACTATACGCAGATGTTCCGCGTGGTCTTCCTCATTTTCAGAATATACCAGGATGTCATCAATAAATACCACCACAAACTTGTCCAATTCGGGCATAAACACCGAATTCATCAAATACATGAAGTGCGCGGGGGCGTTGGTCAAGCCGAAAGACATAACAAGATACTCATAAAGACCGTATTTGGTAGAGAAGGCTATTTTTGAAACATCTTCCGGATGGATTTTAATTTGATGATAGCCAGATCTTAGATCGATCTTTGAAAAGACTTTAGCTTTAGATAACTGATCAAACAAGATATCGATGCGTGGTAGAGGATACTTATTTTTGACAGTGACTGCATTCAAAGGTTTATAATCTACGCACATCCGCAATGACTGATCCTTCTTATTTACAAAGATAGCAGGACATCCCCACAGAGACGAACTAGGATGAATCAGCCCCTTCTTCAAAAGTTCATTCAACTGCACCTTAAGTTCAGCTAGTTCATTCGGAGGCATCCTATAGGGTCTCCTAGAGATAGGTGCCGTGCCAGGCAACAACCTGATTTTAAACTCCACATCTCGATCCGGAGGTAGTCCTGGCAAATCATCAGGAAAAACATCAGGAAACTCACTCACTATGGGAATATCGGTTAATACCTTTGCTTGCACCGCATGAACCTCACTAGAAAGGTCAAGCTGCCTGGGAAGTTGCACTAGAAAACCCTTCTAATCAGTAGGATCTCTCAGCATAACTACATGGGTGGATGTATCAATGAGCACCTCATTCTGACTCATCCAATTCATGCCCAAAATAACATCAATACCTAATCCAGGCAAAACCACTAAGGTAAGCGAGTACTTTCGCCCTTCTATTTCAAACTCTAAATCTCTTACTACTTGATTTGTGGAAATACTCCCACTTGCAGCTCTAATACAATAACCCTCACCATCAACCATATGTAATTTATGTGCAAACTTTGATGCAAACATAGGACTGATAAAGGAATGCGAAGCACCTGAATCAAATAGCAGCACTATAGAATGTTGGTCAACTAGGAACTTACCAGCAGTGACTACCTCACCAGATGGAATTTCTTCAATACTATTATAATGAACATTCCCCTGATGACCACCTTGATTGGTATTCTTCTTAGGATATGGACAATTCCTAGACCAATGACCTGGTTTGTTGCATTTCCAGCAAGGCATGTTGCTTGGAGGGACACTAGAGCTGCCTTGGCCATAATTACCCTTTGGCAGAGCACTGTATATGCCTTGCGAAACCCAGTCTTCACTGGCGTCTTCTTTTGCAGGGGATGGAACTTAGCACTTGTGGCGAGAGGGTGAGGAGGAGCCCTCGGTGCAGCTGGAGCTCGGGACTATGAAGCACCTGCCTCAAGTGCCCTCTTGCGGCTCTTAGAAGCAGCATAGATAGAGTTATTGTTCTCTTGAGTCAGAGCATCACTGATAAAATCATTGAAAGTAGTACATTTGCTAGTGCCCATGGTCTTCATCAGCTTTGGACCGAGGCCATGCTTGAAGCTAGCAATATTCTTAGCATTAGTATCCACAAACTCAGTTGGATACCTTGCAAGATTATTAAAGGCTTGCCGGTAGTCCGTCAAACTCTTATTGCCTTGGGTTAACCTCATGAACTCAGTGTGCTTTATAGCCATCAAACCTAGAGGAATGTAATTCCCATGAAAAGCAGTTTTAAATTGATCCCAAGCGATCGGAACATTAGGAGGCAACGTGGAGCGGTAGTGACTCCACCAGATACCAGCCGGGCCATATAGTTGGTGGGAAGCATACTTAGTTTTCAGCTCCTCAGTTAGACAAAGTAGACGGAACTTCTGCTCAATGGTATTCAACCACTCATCAGCTTGTAGAGGTTCCTCCGCCTCCTTAAAGAGCAGAGGCTTAGTATCCAGAAACTCCTTGAAGTCACTATGCTGATTTGGTGCCGGTCCCTGACGACCCTGGCGAGCATCCCGGTCGACCAGCTGGCGCATAGCGTCTGCTAACATGCTCTGACCTTCAACCACTGTCTGCATCAATTCTACCGGAGTGGGTGGTGGAGGAGGGGGTGGCTGTTCCTCATCCTCAATGCCACGACCACAACAGAGGTTGTACGCCATCTGCAAAATGCATAGCCAATGAGCACTGACGCTGTGGGAAATTTGTAGATGAATTGTGTAAATATGCCAAACTGATTTCATTAGAAATGAATTCGCAAACAATCGAGGCACAGTAATTCATCACAACCACACAAACTCATCAAGTGCACCAATTGACGCAATTACACAATGAGCATAACAACAAGATATCTCTAGATGAAAAGATGAAATTTATTAAAGGCTCGCATGTAGGGAGCACAAACGTGACTGGACAGGTTACATTGATATCAACGGAATTTCAACCTTACGTAACGGGTGTCCAGATTCACACTAAACTTCTATCCCAATAGGAAGGCTAGCCAAGAAATGACCACAAGGAGACATCACATCGGCAGGGTTCCATGGTGGATCATGACTAGCCACCTCGATACCAGTGCGTGCCAAGCAGCACAGTCTTATGTCGCGCGCCTTAGGAGGCCCTCAGTTTCGTCGTGGCACCGAAGGGTGCTAATCGTGACACCATCACCGAACACAACACAATGAGACATCCATTTGTGACCGAATTTTAACATGTTCAACTAACATCCAGGATAACATAGGGTTCGATATTACATCCCAAAAGCTAAGTTATTACAAAGCCTCACTCCCACACATGGAGGGCACAAAAGATAACTCTAGCGTCATAGCTAGTCGATGACTACTCTAAGCATCATCCACGAAGTCGGTGTCGAAGATATCCTCGCCATCCTCGTCACTAACAGGCTCTAACTCCTCATCTTCTTCTTCTTTCTTCTTCTAGTGGAACATCCTGTGGCCCATTGACCTCCACATCGTCATCACCTTCAGCCATGAAGACTCTAGAGCCCATCTCCTCATCCTTGTTATTGTCATGAGGAAGCAGAGGATTGAGTTGGTTGTTGAGGCGGTGCACTTCCTCATGAAGATTGTCATTGTATTCTTCTGCAGCTTCAATCCGTTGCTCAAGCTCCACCTGACGAGCTCTCAGGACATTCTCTTTGTGCCAGGCTTCATCCTGCTGGTTCATCATGTGGACCAGCATGCGCTGACAATTGCGATTTGCCACAGTCAACCTCTGGACCGCAAGTGTCTCCTGATCTCTATCATGTATCACTTACTCTAGCTGTTGCTGAGCCACATTTCTAGCAGCAGTCACCTTAGCCAACTCGGCCCTCAACCTTTCTGCCTCGGTGGGCTTAGGGCGGGGCTCACATGGAGCGAGCTGGTGATGAGGTGCCCTGCCTCTAGTGGACTTGCGAGTGGTCCTCTTAGTGCGAGCCATCTGTAGCAACAAGACATGACTTACAGTGAGAATAATTTAGGGATACGAAATTTAATTTAGTCGGGACCATCGAAATTTTTAAGGAGGGAGTAAAATGCAATGTATGCCATGAATTAAACATGATGCATGCACGTTCTATATGCCCTCTCACCCTAGTAGAACCATAACTTCTAATGCTAGGCGGTGGCAGACATACGTTCTCTCATATAGGCGAAACTATCGGTCTACTCGTTTGTGCTGTTAGTGTACCTACAAAAAATCTCATTTCAGCCCAACAGTTTCCCCAATAAGCACACAAGTAAGCAGTAAGCTAAATACTTTCCATATACACATCCTCGATGTATATACTTCAGTATCACAACTACCCGATAGATATATCCCCAATTAAGTACTTTCATAATTACATGGTTTGAACATGTAAGTATGCAAGTAACCACAACTACTCTCCCCTAGACCGCCGGTTGGACGATCATGCTCTCACATCTCACACTTACTAGAGCGTCGAGGTGTTTCATCCATACATTACCACCCAAGAGGATAGTATCCATACAATATCATGTCGTATGGATGACGAAACAAAAATAAACAAGACCCCCAAGTTAGTCTTTTTAATAAGCCACCTAAGAGTCCTTATTTGGGCTAAGGGATGTGATCACTGGCATACTTATAGAAATAATTTTTCAGATTTTTAACACTTTTCGCAAACAAACCCTTTTGTTTTCAAATACATGTATGATGTGTTTAATATTGAATTCTGCTCCGGTACCAGCTGTAACAGAACTGACCAAATTATAAGAGCACAAGTACAAAAACAAGCGCTGAAACGCTCAAATTTTCGAACTTGAGCCCATATAATCCCAATAGTCAATCGAAACCACGAAGGATTTCAAACCAACTCTTTTACAACCAAGATCACATCATTCAACATACACATCACACGTTACATTTCACAAGTAGTACGGAAGTTCACTTACAACACACGGAGTCTCAAATTATTACAAACTGAGTTCATAAAGTAGCGGAAGCATAACACACGCATTTAGTTCAAATACTACTGCCAGTCTTATGGATCAACATCCCACAAAAGCATTAAGGAAAGTAACTAACAGACGATCATGCCCGAGTGATCTAGTCCTCGTCACCCACGGGGTGGAGGCAGGTCTTGTAGAAGCCCAGATAAAGCATGTCATCTGCAACAAAGAGGGAATAAACCCTGAGTATGGGAATGTACTCAGCTAGACTTACCCGTCAAAATAGAAAATAAGAGACACCAAGGATCATGCAAGGCTTTCATAAGTGGAGCTGGCTGACATTACCTTTGCGGAAAAGCACAAGTAATTTAAACTCTTTTAACCTGTACTAGCAGTTATTTTAGCATTAACCTATCAGCTATCTTAGCACCTGTACTAAGCAAGCACTTGATTATAATCAAACAATAATATTATTATATCCATAGCAGGTATAAAATTGCGGTAACATTATATCATTCTCTTAACCATCTATTCAATTTAATGAGATCTACGTTGCCGCTGCTCAAGTCAATTGCTCACTAATCGGGAGCGACGACGATTCAAATCGAATTCCTATCCAACTAGAGGGGTATTTCTAACACTCACCGAGTCTCGCCTGGCGAGGGCTGCTCCGGTCACCTTTGGTACAGTTTAGGAGCCGCAGGTCCGACTGATGTCGCATCCCCAAGGGCGACACTCTGCCAGGTGCTAGGGACTCTAACCCCCCCCCCTTGGACTCATGCCAATGTCCCCAAGCACAATGTTTCTCTCCTCCAAGATGCGACCTACCAGTCGATTCCCAGCCTGAACTGTATTACTCAGATTCGCGGTCGGAATGACTTATCCGGCCAACTAAGTGTTAGACTGCGTTCAACATGACTCAAGGACGTGCAGCGAATCAGTCCTTAAATGACTCAGACGGGCATAGCTTCGCACCCAAGACGTGAAGTGTCTTGCGGCTGCACTATCGAACTCCCGCTCGGTCTCAAATTCATTTTTAGGCATGGTTCCATCCATGATAGCCATCATAGCCACTCGTGACCCATTCCTATATCTCGCGGATGATCGGAAATCACCCGACTTCTACCGAACTAAGTAGGGCTAAGCATTGACACGTGCCTAAACCTAATTTCAGGTTTAAGTAAGATATCTGAACAAGGACAGGTGTAATGCAACAAGTGGTTCCATACAACTCCTACAACTTAATGCAGTAAACAAGTAAAAGTACTCAAGATTTATATTTAAAACAATTGGGTCAGCATGCACCAGGGCTTGCCTTTCAGAAAAGAGGACGAGCGGTGATCTGGGTACTCAGGTAGCTCGTCAACGGCGTGTCCTTCGTTGGCTGCCTCTTTGGGTTCTCCCGGCTGCTCCTAGACCTCCTCTGGAACCGCTCCCTCGAACTCGAGGAGTGTCACCCCCTCCGGTACACCTATTGCATGAATGCACAATAAATCTCATGGATGCATAATGAATGCAATATGCTCGGAATGGAATGCATTGCAGCAATTTAAGCATTCTATTCAAGTTACTTCAATATTATGTATGGAATGCATTGCAGCAATTTAAGCATTCTATTCAAGTTACTTCAATATTACGTGCAAATCTCTTCTTCGGTGGAGAAGTACTTACCTAATCTACACAACATAATGTACAAATGTTCCTCTTTAGTTAAGGCCCTAACACCTAAAAAGCATAAGAACAACATTACTTAGGTTACCAACAATAAATCCTCAAATATCGTAACAACATATACTGGACAGCTGCTACGTATTCTTATTACAACTGGAGATTCCCAAATCCTAAAGGCATGATACAAGACAATATAGAAAGCTTATAAAATGCTCTACAAATCATTTTCAGACCTTGACACTTAATTTCAAAGTTTACCTTGTCAAAATTCTAAAGTTCCAGAAATCTATCCTCTCCAAAAAGAGAGCAGCCATTTCTGGATATCCACTTTAAACAGCTTTAACTCCTAGACTACTAGGCCAAATGCCATCAAATTTCGACACAAGTTAGTTTAACCAGTTTACTACCACTTTGGTATTCACAAGTTTCCCAGCAAACAATTTTATCAAAGTTCAAATCCAAAATTGCTACCAGCTGTCCAAAGAACCTAGAAATGTGAAATTTAAATATTTATTCATGTGTCAAACTTCCCCTATGACCAAACCAATGATACCACTAGTTCACTCATGTCATGAAAACACCAGAAAGTAAGGTGTGTCAACCCAGAACATTTATTTTAACCCCTTTCTTAATTTACTTAATTAATTAAGTGGGAAATTAAACTTATATTCAAACTACTTAGAAAATTCTATAAAAATTATAGGAGGCTCTCTGGCCTACTAGGAGGCCACTATAAAAATTTGAACTAATGTTATTCACAGAAACTCCCTACATAAAATTCACAAGCCAAAAAGGCTAATTTTTGCAAAAATAGGAAACCCTATTGAAATGTGTCAAACAACAGATTTCATATTTTTTCTAGTATCATTCTATCCTACGAATAACAATCTCAAAATTTTACCTTTACTGGACTTATAGAAGAATTATGAAAATTCATTCAAGTATCCCCTAATATAAAATGACAACATCATAACTTGAAAACTACTCAAGCAATAGGATCCAAATTTTTACCAGAGCGAGTATATATATGAAATAACAGACTCTCCAAATTTCATAATTTTTGGAACACAAAAACTCAAGATATGATTTAAACAAGTTTGCATGCAATTTAAAACACATTTCAAAACCCTAATTAATTCTTCCAGAAAATAAACATCGCATAAGCAGTTGATATTTTTCCTAGAAGCTACACTTTATTTGGAGCCCAACGAAATTTGGATCACAATTTTTGGATCTACTAAACCCTGGATATGAAAATCACAAACATTATTCTAATCTATGAAATAATAAAGAAACTGAAATTTCAAACAAGTCAATAGGAACCACTGGGCCGGCTCAACATGCCCGTGCGGCCTAGATCTCACGCGTGGCCCACTTCTCCACGCGCGGCCTACGACGGCCTCCCGCCCACGCCCGCGCTCTGACAGGACGGGCCCCTGGGTCAGAGGGACAGAGGCAGGGGGAAGAACGGCCGACGGTGAACTCGCCACCGGCGGCAGCTCCGGCGAGACCAAGGGCACAGGCATGTTCGCCTCTCCCTTGCGCACCTAGGGGTGCCACTAATTGGAGCAAAGGCTGTGGCTATGGGGGATGGCGGCGGGCATGGCGGTTCACAGCCACGGTTTGGCCGACTCCGGTGACTAGACGATGGCGCGACCCAAACGGTTGGTCCCGTGAGCATCAGTGGCTCAAGGCGGACTCAAAAAGCTAGAGAAGGGAGGCTATGGGGTCCTAGAGAAGCACGACCATGACGACAGTGGCGCTCCAACGAGAAACGCCCGAGGCGGGCGGTGGCGGAGATGGCAATGTGGCCTTACCTTCACACGATTGACTCAACTACGAGGTGGAGGAGATAGGGGGGTTCAAGACAGAGCTGCAGACGAGGTTTGGTGGGCAATGGTGTGGTGGTGAGCGCGCGCGAGCTCGCCGAAGTAGAGGCGGCAATGGCGGCTTGGTTTCTCCGCTCTGCAGACGAGAGAGGGAAGGAGGAGGAGGGAATGGGTGGGTGAGGTCTGGACGACAGCGGGGATGCTCTTCAAGGCGCTCGGCAGCTGGCCAAGGCGCCAGGTCGCGTGCGGCATGTGGAGGACATGCGACGGTGATGGCCTGCGACTGTCGGTGACCGGGTGTTCTGAATCTCTGAATGGAAGCCGACAACAGTGACTGATAGCCGAAGTTTGAGCTCCTATATCTCCTAATCCAGCTCAAGTTAGCAGAAGATGACAATACAAAAATTGTAGAGCTACATGAGGACTACAACTTTATCAATTGGCTCAAGGACTGGTTCGGTCTGGTTTGTGAGTTATAAAGTGCCAAAGTGGGGTACATTGAAACTAAAAAGTCCAATTTCTAGACTTAGAATTTTTCTAAGTGTTGAGCACCACTCAAGCTGACTTGTGGGCCATTTTTGAGCATGTTCTGGTCATTTTCATGAGACAGCCATATTAGGACTTTTGTTCCTCATGAAATGCTCTACAACTTTGCTTAAGGTTGCTCCTCCATGCAAGATTTCTAAGCTAGACTTTTTAATTGGTCAAACCAGATCACTCTAGGGGTTCAAACTTAGTCAACAACATTTGGAAGGGCAATTTAGTAATTTTGGTCAACATGAACATTACTCCACTACTTACCCTACATGTAATTAAGGTGTTATAAGACCTAATTAGCCACTCTACACATTGGTTACACAAAATTCCTAGTGTCACATACTTTGAAACAAGCAAATCAATATTTCACCCAAATGTTGCAAGATCATGTTGCACATGTTGCATGAGTGTGTTGCATAGCACTTGCTAATTATGTTACACTAAAGTGGTTGGCATGTATCAAAATAAAGTTGCACATGTGGCACTTGGGGTGTTGCACTACTCACTTCATAATTCACATGAAATGTAAACACATGTTGCAATGTTTCAAAAGCATGTATCACATATTATAAGCTCATGCATGAAATGAATGGTGCTCACACTCTGGAATGAGATGATTAATGTTAATGCTTATGAAATGCAATGCAATTAAGGAAGCCAAACACTTGGGATGTTACAGGGGGCCTTGATGAAAAGTTTGGGGAAACTGCTTTTGCCACTCCTACCTTTTGCCCAGAAAGTCCAAAGGCAAAGCAGCAACCCAACAATAACACACTCGAGGAGGAAAAATTCATATCTCTGTTCGTTTCACCGAAGCTTGCTTATGAAATAGAACGTATACCATCCCCCTCGCTCGAACCCAAGTCGTGTCCCTCTGGCCATCCAAACATTGTTCTCGATAGTTGATCTTACTTGAAAGGTTTTCTGCCATGGACATGCCCATACCACCAACTCTGTAGCTAAGGAAAAAGATTCCACCATTGAGCATGAAAGTTTCTCTTTTGAAACCCCCATGTTTCACGCTCACTTTTGGAGTCTCCAGGGTTCATTGTGCTTAGTACCACATGCCCCTACAAGGATCCTAACTGCTTCCTACTCCTCATTTCCAAACTTTTTAGGAAGGTGGTTGTGGATGCCTACGTTTATCACAAATATAGCAGATCTCGTGGATGCACCGTGATACTAACCTTGCAGCTTGAACATTGATGCTAAAATATTTGGTGGTAAAGCTGGGAACTATACCACCATTGATAGCTGCAGGATGAGTTCCCAAGGTCAAGCTTAAGACCATAACAAAGCATTGCTAGGAGATACCCCAAATTATCATGAGTATCATGAAAAAAAATAATATATACTACTATTATTAAAAAAACCTTTGAATAAAAGCAAGGGCATGTTGTCAAAATAGTATGCACCTTTGGGTATTCTTGTCACTAACCCTTCCAGGTCAAGAACAAGAAGAACAAAGGGGATACTATGCTCGGGAACATAGAGCTACATCAACTATACAATCTGATGCACTTGGGTGATGGAACACACCCATAAGGGGACCCTTGACATTGCATGTCATGGAACCGTCCAAATTATAAGAGCACAAGTACAAAAACAATCACCTAAGTGATCAAATTCTCGCACTTGAGCCCATATAACTCCGGTAGTCTAATGAAATCACGAGGGATTTCAAACCAACCAACATACATGCCAAGATCGTAGTGATTCAACATAACCAGTCACATGTTCTATCCATTTCACAAGTAATTCAATATACATCGGAGTTCAACATAGTTATCACAACTTAAGTTCAAAAGTAGCGGAAGCAAGTAATTTGAAACTAACAACACCCTTATTTCAAATACATGCCAGTACCAAGGTCAACTTCCAACAAAAGCATTAGAGATAAGATAAATAAAAAGAATCATGCCCATGATCACACTCCACCACTACGGCAGGAGCCAACCAACTCTTGCAGTCGCCATGATACATCACAACCTACAACAAGTGGGGATAACACCCTGAGTACAAGAAGGTACTCAGCTAGACTTACCCGTCATAAACCAGAAATAAAGTAACACCAAGGATCATGCAAGGTTGATATAAAGTGGGCTAGCTTGACAATATTTTGCATAAAAGCTTAATATAGATAAGTAATCATTAATGCTTAAGCATCAAGTTAATTATCATTAACCTGCCATCTATATTAGAACCTGTACTAGAGCACTCACTTTATTAGGAGCAAACAATAGTAACCATATCAGGTTTATAAGGCCATCATTATATCATCATCATCTTCAGAACTATCAATAGATTTAGTGGAATCTATGTTGCCTCTGCTCTGTCAAGTTTCTCACTATCCAGGAGAGACGATGATTCGAATCGATTCCAACTCAGCTGAGGGGGTATTTCTAACACCAACCGGGCATACTTTGTAAGAGTCGTCAACAGTCACCTTTGGTACAACTCAGGATGGGCCCGAACAGCACCGCACTCTCAAGGATTCCTGGGGCCAGGAAGCTCAGGACTTTTAACTCACCTACCCTTGGTCCCACCTGGCTCCCCTCCGAGGCGACTTACACTTTTCCGCTTCGCAGCCTAAGTTGAGCTACTCGGCTTCGCGATCGGCAACCTCAGGCCAGCCAGCTAAGTGTTAGGCTGCGTTCAAAATGACAAAGGAAGTACAGCGGATCGGTCCTTAACTGACATAGACGGGGATAGTTCCACACCCAAGACCTCCATGCCTTGTTGCTTCACTATCGACATCCCACCCAGTCTAAGTTCATTATTAACACTTTGCAGGTGATAGGAGATCACCTAACATTACCGTTCTAATTAAGTAGGGCTAAGCATATAGACGATCCTGTCTACATAGGATTCATGGATTCATATATCTGGACAAGGAATGATATAATGCAGCAAGGGTTCCAATCAACTCCTACCACTTAATGCAACAATACATATAACATATATAATTAATTGCTTTGAAAGTAGGAGGCTTATAATGCTCTGAGGCTTGCCTAGGATCCGACGCAAGTCAGTCAAGTTAGCTTGCACCGTCTTGCGGAACATCTCCACTCCATGTATGAACTTGAGGATTCTTCCATCTTCGGGATGGATCCACCAAACATCATCTTCTGGTTTGGCTCCACATCAGGTCATTCACGTGCTTCACCTAGCGCACCTAAATGAGGTGCAACAATGCATATGTATTAATGCATAGAACTGCAATAAACAAAGTAATCAAGTAAGCATACCAAAGTTCACATAGATACCTAGAGCTAATCAACTTAACCTCACTAAGGCATCACATAGACGATGGCAAGCACATCAATCAAGACACAAGTCTCATAAGATCACAGGGTACTAACCCAAGTACCATCAAAGATATGAGTCACACTTCAACACACTGGCATGGTAAAGTTAATCAAAGCACTAGACTAGAATTTGCCACCTTCTGGGCATCAGAACAGCAGCTAAGTAATTTAATCATAACTTGAGATCTACAACTCCAAATGACTTGCAAGAAGACATTATGGAAATCTTATGAAATTCTATACATTTCATTTATAATCACCTAAGATTAATTCTCAAGTTTAATAGGTCGAAAAGATGAAACTACAGACTCTGGTCTGCTCCAAACAGAGAGCAACCAAATCTGGGACCTAACTTTAAACATCTATAACTCATAAAATACTTGGTGAAATACCACTAAATTTTAACACCAGCTAGATACATGAATTATATACAAGTTTGCTATAGACAAGATGCTCAGAAAACATCATTAACATGGGATAATTTACATTGCCCCCAGAACTGTCCAGAAACTAATAATTGCAAGATATAATTATTAACATATGTTGCAAACATATAATTGTACAAAACCAACTTTACCAACATTTCACACATGACTAATGAACACCAGAAAACATAATGTCCATTGCTAAATAAATTTTTTTAATTCATTTTCTGAATTTATTTAGATAATTAGGTGAAATTATGAACACCTATCAAAAGTGCACAATAAATTCTATCAAAATTACTATGGCCTACATATCCTCACAAAAGTCCACTGTACAGATTTCAAATCAATTGCATGACTATATCAATCTCTATGAAAAAGACAAATGGATATTGCAATAAATCATGTGAGAGCAAGTTAAACCTACAACTCAATATTTTCTATGAACACATGGCTATAGTATGAATCAACATGATAGAGCAACATCATACTAAGGTAATGGAACAACATTTTCTATTTTATCATTTATATATTATTAATAAGCTATTTATCAAGCCGTAAACAAGTTAAATCAATAACTAGATCATACAGTAAGCAATGACCATGAAATTTATACCTCAGTACATACATATCATAGGTAGGATACCATAAAACTTTCACCTCAATTTGAACAACACAACTCAAGATATGAAATTATCACGCAAAATAATGTAGATTCACTCATTTTGCAGGACTAAATCAAAACCCTAAGAAAACAGTGAACAACTCATAGGTTTAATATTTTTCATAGTTATTAAATGTCATCACAAGACTAACAAAACAAGAACCACTATTTTTGGACTTCTCAAACTCAAAATATGGCTCTAGTCAAGTTATAAGCAATTTTAGGAGCACTTTTAAAGCTTGAATAAATACATCAGAAAACACCTATAAACCCCTAACATTTTATGACTCTACTGCATAGATCTCTTCTCAAGGTTTCCAAAAAGTCCACAATTGCTATTTTTGGAATTTCCTAGCCTGAGATATGCTAGGTGCACCCGGACGTGTACCCCATCTCTGCCATTCTTAACGCTGACCTGCAGGACCCGCACCTAGAGGCGCCCACTTGTCATATACACAGAGCGGGACAGAGAGAGAGACAGCGAGAGGGAAGGCGTCGGTTTTCCCTTCTGGCCGCCAGAAACAGGGGAGGGAGGTCGGACTCGCGGCTCCGGCAATGGAGTCGGCAGCGGTGGTGTCGAAGAGCGGCATGAGCACCAGCGTGCCTAACCGCACTCGTGGGGGGCCGAATCACGGCCGGAGATGCACCATGACCTCCTGGCCGCGTGCACGGCATCCATGGCGGTCCCGGCACCGATGGCCATGCGGTACGGCAGCGAGGAGAGGCGGGGAAGAAGTGCTACGAGTTTGGCGTCGTAGGGCGAAGCTACTGGTGGTGCTCATCGGGAGTGAGGGTGGCTGAGACGACAGGAACGTGGAGGCGAGAGGGCGCCGGCAGCCCTGGAGTTTGGCCAGTCAGCCATGGCGGTGGCGCGCTCCAGTGCCCTGGAGCTTAGGCGAGCGTGCACGCGAGGCGGAGCATGACGCTGCAAAGGCAGTGGTGCTTGCTGTGGGATGCTAGGGAGCTCAAAGTTGGAGGAACAGCGGTGGTGGCATGGAGCTCCACTCGGTGGCTGCCATGGCGGCGTTTGTCCGTGTGGCGCGAGAGAGAGAGCGTGGGGTAGGGAACGAGAGGGAGTGGAGGGAATGGGGAGGGCACTCTGCACCCAACTCGAGCGAGTGCAGGGGCACGCGGCAGCTCAACCCAGCCAAGGTGGGGGCGCTCGGCTCGCATGGCTGCCATGCCTTGGGCGCATGTCACTCGTTGGGACAATTCCCCGAGCACGTGGTGGGCGTCGGTGAGGGCAAAGTGGACGTTGATTTGGGCCAGATCTAGGCCAAACTGGGTCTTGGGCCTAAAACTAAAGTTGAAGCCCATGAACAGCTCTACACTTTTCGTTTAAAGCACAAGGTCATTAGTGTCCTAGATTAGGTTATAATTAGCTCCAAAGATTGTTGTGTCAGTGTTATGAAAGTGATTAACAAATACAAGAATTGATGGCCAAAATGAAATGCAACTTATTCCATCTTCTTGTATGACCTTCCCCCTCATGTGAGCTCCAACTTTTACATTTGGACCTACCCAAGTTACTTAACAAATTTTGGAGAACGTGACATGCCAATCTCAAGGTCATTTGAGCGACAAAGTTGCAAACATGTTGTTTTAGCACCTGATTTTGGAGATCCAAATATACTCCAAATGTGATGACACTTGATTCATTGTGTCCCTCATGAACAGTACTCCAACTCATATTAAGGAACCTAATTGAGCCACTATATGGAATTGGAAGATAAAATGTCATGAACATGTTGACTTGATGCTGCCAATTAGGGGACTTAGAATATGCTAAGTGCTGGAAACAGCCCTCAATCTGACTTGTGGGCCCTTTTTGAGCATGTTACACACATTTTCATGACTTGACTCTTAAACAAAGTTTGTTCCTTATAAAATTCTCTATAACTTTGTAGATGGGTGCACAATCATGTAGAGCTTCTAGGTCCCACTTTTGAAATGGTCAAACAAAAGGGTTCTAGGGTCCACACATGGTCAACCATCACTTAGAAGCACATTTAGGCAAAATGATCAACATGAACATTGTTACATTAGGTGTCCTAAGTGTAGTTAAGGTGTTGTAAAGGTCAAACATACCCACCATGCATAGGTTGCACAAAAGTGTAGGCCTCACATGCACTGAAACATAGAAGTTGCTATAATTGTAGTGCTTGTTTCAAGGCCATGTTTCAATTGTTTCATGTGTTTGCTTCAAGGTACATGCTACACACGTCTCACTAGGTGGTTCCACATGTGTCCAAGATGTGTTGCACATGTTGAATTTGTATGTTGCATAAACACTAGTTCCCATGGGATGTAAGGCATGTTTCAGTTCTAATCCAAACAAGCATATAACTTATCATTTCATATGACTTTTTGATTCCAACCTTCATGAAAATTTTCTAGGGGTCACTATAGATAGAAAGTGATGTGAGACACATGAAATAAGTGACATCAACACTCACTTGCATTACCAAGCATGAGCATCTACATACACACATTGAAACATAATTAACAAGAGTAGGTTGCATATGTTTCAAAGAGATGTTGCAGATATTTCAAAGCACATTCTATATAGGCATGTTTCACATGTTGCACTAGTGCATCACCTATGTTACATGCTCATATATGAACAAATGATGCTTAGGCTCATGCAATGCAAGTGCTAACTGCAAGCCTAACACCTGGGGTGTTACAGCCCTCCCCCCTTAAAGGAATCACGTCCCGAGATTCAAAATGGAAGGCATTTTAACGAAGAGAGACATGTTATCTAGTTTCCAACATTTGCAATAGCATTAGACTCCTAAGCTTCAAACATCAGAAGTGTTAATCTGGTAAAGATGCTTCTGGATACTTGCTCTTCTTAGTAAACTTTGTCTAAAGAATTTCCTTCATTGACTTCCATGAAGCATTGTTACTTTAGGAGGAATCCAAGATAGCACAATACTGCATTCTCAATGTACAGAGATCATTTGGTCCATGAGCGAACCCCTCACAAGTATCTGATTCTTTAATGGACACAACATAGGCCATATGAACTTTACACTAGACTGAAATCTTTAGAAGTATACTCGTTGAAATGACTCTTTGTTCAAATGGTTTGAAAAGCAGTTCTCTACCAAAGTGGCTTGAGCACAACCTTCCAAACGGTGAGATCCTAAACGACAAACAACCCTCAGAGGTTATATGATACTGAGTAACCAATAGACAAGGGCTATGTTGGTCGTAAATGTTCATTCATTTAGACACCAACCAATGGAAATCTACTTTAGGTTCCATGTGTGCAGTTCTCTTTCTCTGATGACAACACTATATTATCTGAGTCTGTTGAGGGATTAGTGAATGTGATAACTGACTCTGTCGTCTCTGTATTTCTGCTAAATGTTACCTAAGAAGATTCTCCTATCCAAAGGCAATAGTTATCTGGGTTAAATCAGATGCAACCTCTTGGTAAAAACATTTATAAGTGAAAGCATCTAGGCCCTGAGGTTTGGTTTCGGCAATTGATGACAACGCTTTATTACCATGACTAACGTGTGTTTTGCAGAAACATTGGTAAGTTAGGTCATGGAGGTTGTAACTGCTTTGGGCACCATGGTATTCATGCCCCTTGATGGAAGTCGTTTCGGTTTTCAAAAGAGTGACGTTAAGATTAAGGACGGTTAGTTCTAGATGTCAAGGTGTTGAGATACATTTGGAATAGTCGTTAGGATCTCCGTTTTTCTCTTTTGGCCATACTATAAAGGGGGGCATGAGCGGGTAGCTTGACCTAGGCGAGTCCTATGTTTAGGTGTGGTGCACACTTGTTAAACTTGGCGCTAGGCAGCTCTAGAATAGCTCAAAGTTCAGTTGGAAGCAACTTGGTTCCAGTTGTAACGCGTTTCGGAGAGTTTCGGGTCGGTTTCCCATGACCGGACGCGGTCCTCGGCATGACCGGACGCGTCCGGTCAGTACAGTTCCGCGGCTAGGGTTTCAGCTCTGACGACCGGACGCGGTCCTCGCGAGGACCGGACGCGGTGGTCAGAAGTAGACACGTGTCACTGAGGGAAACACCCCATCGGATGTGACCTGGGTGTGATCGGCGCGTCCGGTCACAGTCCAGTAAGGTCCAGAGACGACCGGACGCGTCCGGTCATCACTGATCGGACGTGGTCCCGCGTCCGATGCGATTACAGTATGCTCACTGCACGATCGGACATGTCCGGTCATCCCTGACCGGTGCGTCCGGTCACTCAGTTGTTTTTCGGATTTCGACCGTTACGAGCGACCGGCGCGTCCGGTCAGTTCGACCGGCGCGTCCGGTCAGCCCGTGTTTTGCTGAGTCAGCGGGTAACGGTTGGATTTGTCTGAGGGGTCTATAAATACAACCCCTCCACCTCTTTTAGGTAACTCTTGCTCATTTGATCAGTTGAAAAACACCTTTGGAGGACAAGGGAGTGCAAGAGCACTAGTGAGGATAGAGATTTGAGAATCAAAGCTTGAGAGCACCTCACTAGAGATTAGAGAGTAGCAAGTGTGCATCCACCTTCTCATTTGGGCTCGTGGTGGTCAAGTGAGAGTTCTAGCTTGTTACTCTTGGTGATCGCCATCACCTAGACGGCGTGGTGGTGATTGGGAGTTCGGTGATCATCCGGTGGAGCTTGTGGATGACCCAACTCATCTTGTGAGCGGTTTTTGGGTGATTCACCGCGACGGAGTGTCAAAGAATCAACCCGTAGAGAGCACTTGATCCTTGCGTGGATCAAGGGGGAGCTACACCCTTGCGCGGGTGCTCCAACGAGGACTAGTGGGGAGTGGCAACTCTCCGATACCTCGGCAAAACATCGCCGTGTTCCTTGCCCCTTTACATTCAAGCATTTACATTCTCGTATTTACTTTCATTGCTTGATTTACTTTCCTAGACTTGCCTTGCTAGACTAGGATTGGAAACTAGGGTGCAAAACTTTGTATCAGTAGACTCTCTAGGAACACAAGTAGACACTAGGGGTGAATTCCAGCTTGTAGGATTTAATTCTTGCATTTAAATTTTAGAAAAGCCCAATTCACCCCCCCTCTTGGGCATCTTGATCCTTTCAATTGGTATCGGAGCCAGGTCGCTCTAAATTTAGGCTTTACCGCCTAGAGCAAGATGTCTAATGGGGAAGGACCACCTCCCACTTTTGAGGGAGACGATTTTCCATATTGGAAAATTCGCATGGAGGCGTACCTCGAAGCCATAGATGTTGGGTGCCTTAGAGCCGCAACCGAAGGGCTTCCCCCCATAAGGGATCCCACTAACCCAAGTAGTGACGAGGAGAAATACGATTGGTGGAATGCAAAAGCGAAAAATGCAATCTACCGAGCACTAGGGAAAGATATCTTCAATCGTGTGCGTAATGCAAAGAACGCTCATGAGTTGTGGGAAAATCTTTGTGCTCTCCATGAGGGAACCAAGAGTGAACGTGAGGAACGCTATCACATATCTTTAAAGAAAATTAATTCTTTTGAGATGCTTCCCAAGGAAAGTGCTAATGACATGTACACTCGCTTGAATGTTCTTGTAGAGGACCTCAATGCTCTTGGGCTCACTAAAATGAGCCAATCGGATGTTGCAAGGAGAATCTTAAGTGTACTCCCCGTTGAGAAGTATGGACACATAGTCACCGTACTTCACCAAAGTGATCTCTCCTCCGTAACACCAACACAAATATTGGGGAAGATCAATGCACATGAGATGTACATGCATATCACTCCGGAAGAGGGCTCATCATCTTCCAAGAAGAAGGACTTGGCCTTCAAAGCTAGTCATGACAAGAAGAAGAAGAAGAAGGGCCAAGCCATGATGGTGAAAGAAAGCTCAAGCTCAAGTGATGTTGATAATGAATCACTTGCACTCATGGTGAGAAAGACCACCAAGATGCTAAAGAAGCTCAACAAGAGTGGCATCAAGTTCGATGGCAAGAAGAAGAAATTCGTCACTAGCACCAAGAGGAAGCCAATCTCCAAAATGGATTGCTTCAATTGTGGAGAACTTGGCCATCTAGCTCATCAATGCCCTAGACCACCAAAGAACAAGAACAAGGGCAAGAAAAATGATTCAAGTGATGAAGAAGAAGAGAAGAAGAAGAACAAGCCATACAAGAAAAAGGAGTTCCACAAGAAGAAGAAGGGAGGAAAGGCATACATTGTTGGTGATTGGCTCACCGACATTGAATCATCATGTGAGTCCTCCGGCGATGAAAGTGATGATGAAAAAGAGAAGATCGCCGCACTTGTTGTTGGGCCATCACCATCGTCATCAATGTCTTCATCACCATCTTCACCGCCTCCTTCACCATCATCGTCCACTACTCACCTATGCCTTATGGCCAAGGGTGAACGAAAGGTACAAAACCATGATAGTAGTGATAGTGATGATAGTGATAGTGATGATGAATATGATGCACCTTCTTATGATGAATTATTAAAATTGTTAAACAAATATTCTAAAATCATAAGGAGGACTAGAAACGAAAATGATGAGCTTCAACAAGAAAATGAAACACTTACATCTAAACTTAAAAGTGCACATGATGATAGGGATGAGCTCATAGATCAAAATGAAACCATGTCTTCTTCTCTCAAAGAGCTTAAAATTTCTAACAAGGAGCTTAAAGATAAGCATGATAAAATTGAGAAGAGGCATAGTGAACTCATGACTAGACTCACTTCTCTAAAAGAAGAATATACCACATTAAAAATTGACTATGATAGTCTTGTGGTTGCTAATGAACTTGCTCTTGAGACACATGATGCTACTAACTATGTTGTTAAGTGTGATATAGCTACATCATGTGATGATTTGATCATTGAAAGCATTGAGCAAGGTTCTAGTAGCAAAGACAAGAGTGTGGTTGAGTCAAGCAACTATGATGATTATGCCAAGATCAAGTGTGAGAATGAGAAGCTTGCAAATGAGAACAAGAAGCTAAAAGGTTTGATGGCTCTTGAGAAGCAACCAACAAATGAGTCACTCATTGAAGAAAACAAAAAGCTCAAGCAAGAAAAAGAGCATCTCAAGACCGGCCTAAGCAAGTTCACAAGAGGCCAACATTTGCAAAGTGAGCTCCTCATGAACACCGTAATGAAGATGGATAGAAGTGGTATTGGGTACTTGGCAAATCAAGAGAAGAAAGCAAAAGCTCAACAACAACAAAGCAAGTCAAAGCCCAAGCCAAAGAGATGTGTTGAGTGTGGTCAAGAAGGTCACTTTGCTCATGAATGCAAAACTCCACCACCACAACCCTTGCCCAAGCATGCTAGACCTTTCGCCTTCAATGCTCATTATATGCTAAGAAAAGATTCTAATGGAAAGATGAAAGTCATGTTTTTGGGTCCCCCAAACAAGAATAGGCCAAAGAAAATATGGGTTGCCAAGTCACTAGTGGAGAAAGTTAAGGGCCCCTCTCAAGTTTGGGTCCCTAAACAAAAAGCTTGATCTCTTGTGTGTAGGTGAACTACAAGACCGGTGGATCTCATTGGGTAATTGATAGTGGTTGCACACAACATATGACCGGTGATCCTCGTATGTTCACCTCACTTGAAGAGGATGGGGTATGCCAAGACAAGATCACATTTGGGGATAATTCAAAAAGCAAAGTCAAGGGTATAGGCAAGGTTGCAATATCAAATGATCACTCACTCTCAAATGTGCTCTATGTTGCTTCGTTGAGTTTCAACTTGTTATCCGTTGGGCAACTTTGTGATCTTGGGTTCCAATGCTTGTTCACACCAAATGAAGTGGAAGTTTCAAAGATAGATGACAAGCAAGTGATATTCAAAGGCTTTAGATACAACAATCTTTATCTTGTTGACTTCACCTCCGAAGATGCAAATTTGATGACATGTTTGTTCACCAAGACCTCTCTTGGTTGGCTTTGGCATAGGAGGCTTGCTCATGTTGGAATGAATACTCTCAACAAGCTATTGAAGAAAGAACTAGTAAGAGGATTGAAGGATGTGAAGTTTGAAAAGGACAAACCTTGTAGTGCATGTCAAGCGGGCAAACAAGTTGCAAACACTCATCCAACCAAAGCTTTCATGTCAACTTCAAGAGTGCTAGAACTTCTACACATGGATTTGTTTGGGCCTACAACATACAAGAGCTTGGGTGGTAATCTCTATTGTCTTGTGATAGTGGATGACTACTCAAGGTATACATGGACTTTCTTCCTTCATGACAAATCCGAAGTGGCAAATTGCTTCAAGAAGTTTGCAAAGAGAGCTCAAAATGAATTTGAAGTCAAGATAAAGAAGATTAGAAGCGACAATGGCAAAGAGTTTGACAACACCAACATTGAAGCTTATTGTGATGAAATTGGAATCAAGCATGAGGTCTCTTCAACCTACACTCCTCAACAAAATGGTGTAGTTGAGAGAAAGAACCGAACTTTAATCACCCTTGCAAGAACAATGCTAGATGAGTACAACACTCCGGAGAAGTTGTGGGCCGAGGCAATCAACACCGCATGCTATGCTTCAAATCGCCTCTTCCTACAAAAGTTTCTTGGCAAGACCCCCTATGAGTTGCTTAATGGGAAGAAGCCGGACGTCTCTTTCTTCCGGGTGTTTGGTTGCAAATGCTACATCTACAAGAAGCGTCAACACCTAGGAAAGTTTCAAAGATGTTGTGATATTGGTTTTCTTGTTGGTTACTCATCAAAGTCCAAAGCATATAGAGTATTTAACCATGCCACCGATTTGGTTGAAGAAACATATGATGTGGAATTTGATGAATCTAACGGCTCCCAAGGAGCAATTGAGAATTGTGATGATGTAGGTGATGAACCCTTAAGGGAGGCCATGAAGAACATGCCGGTGGGAGACATGCCGGTGGGAGACATCAAGCCAAAAGATGATGATGACGATGTACAAATTGTTGATCCACCATCTTCATCACGTGTGCCTCAAGATGATAACAAGAATGAGAGTGTTGAAAATGAAGACACCCATATCTCTCATCATCAAGCCAAGGCACAAGCACAAGATGTTGATGCTCCCCATCCATCTCCTCAAGTGGTTGATAGAAGAAACTCACCACTACTTCAAGCACATCCACAAGATCTCATCATAGGGAGTCCTACAAAGGGAGTAATGACTCGATCTCAAAAGCTAGCTTCTTTTATTGAACATCACTCTTTTGTCTCTTGCGTTGAACCTAAGAATGTAGAAGAAGCTCTTAAAGATCCGGATTGGGTGATTGCAATGCATGAAGAATTGAACAACTTCACCCGCAATCAAGTATGGACACTTGAAGAGCATCCTAAAGGTGCAAGAGTCATTGGAACCAAGTGGGTGTTCCGAAACAAGCAAGATGACCAAGGCACAGTGGTGAGGAACAAGGCAAGACTAGTTGCAAAGGGGTTCTCTCAAGTTGAAGGTCTTGATTTTGGAGAGACCTTTGCACCTGTTGCAAGACTTGAAGCCATTCGTATCCTCCTTGCATATGCATCACATCATGATATGAAACTATATCAAATGGATGTGAAAAGTGCATTCTTAAATGGCTTTATAAATGAACTAGTCTATGTTAATCAACCTCCCGGGTTTGAAGACCCTAGATATCCTAATCATGTTTATAGGTTGTCCAAGGCGTTATATGGGCTCAAGCAAGCCCCTAGAGCGTGGTATGAGCGCCTCCGGGACTTCCTCATTGAGAAGGGCTTCACCATTGGGAAGGTCGACACCACACTATTCACCAAGAAGTTTAATGGAGAGATCTTTATTTGTCAAGTATATGTTGATGATATCATCTTTGGATCAACAAATGAAGATTATTGCAAGGAATTTGGTGAATTGATGTCGAAGGAGTTCGAGATGTCAATGATTGGTGAGCTAACATTCTTCCTTGGGTTTCAAGTCAAGCAAATGAGAGAAGGGACCTTTATCTCTCAACAGAAGTATACCAAGGACCTTCTCAAAAAATTTAAGATGGAAGAATGCAAACCAATCAAGACCCCAATGCCATCAAATGGACATCTCGACCTAGATGAGGGAGGTAAACCGGTTGATCAAACTCTCTACCGTTCTATGATTGGTAGCTTGTTGTACCTTACTGCATCTAGGCCTGATATCATGTTTAGTGTGTGCATGTGTGCCCGCTTTCAAGCGTGCCCTAAAGAACCTCACTTAAGTGTCATAAAAAGAATCCTAAGATATCTTAAGCTCACCCCAAGCATTGGTCTTTGGTATCCCAAAGGAGCTAGATTCCAACTAGTTGGTTACTCCGATTCGGATTATGCCGGTTGCAAAATTGATAGAAAAAGCACATCCGGAGGGTGCCATTTGCTTGGAAGATCCTTAGTATCATGGTCATCTAAAAAGCAAAATAGTGTGGCTTTGTCCACCGCCGAGGCGGAATACATTGCCGTGGGGCTTGTTGTGCACAAATTCTATATATAAAACAAACCCTCCTAGACTATGGAATTGTTCTTGAAAAGGTGCCACTTTTATGTGATAATGAAAGTGCCGTTAAAATTGCTAACAATCCGGTACAACACTCTCGCACCAAGCACATTGATATCCGCCATCACTTTCTAAGAGATCATGTTGCTAAAAATGACATATCACTAGAAGGTGTAAGAAGTGAAAATCAATTAGCGGATATCTTCACCAAACCTTTGGATGAGGCAACCTTTTGTAGATTAAGAAGTGAACTAAATGTGCTTGATTCTAGCAACTTTAAAAAATGAACATGTGTTGTCTCTTGCATTGCATTTGATAATATGCCATGTTTATCTTATCGCAATGCATTTAGGGCTTGGCTAACATGGTTACGATAACCCTCCTTTGGAGGAGTGAAGAAGCCTAACCGTGGATCAAACTTGACAAGCATCCTAGCTTTACCTTCTTGTATTGCATTGCATATGCATGGTTGTTTGTTTGTCGTTTCTTTTCGGTTAAGCTTTGAGCAACCTCTGTGTTCGTCCATGGGTAGAGAGAGCATGTTGACGCTCCAAATGGATCATAAACTCTATTGCATGGCCATACGTTGCTCCTTGGGTGTTTATTGCCTATTTTCTTAAAAATAATACTAGCCTAAGGCAATCTATTTTGAAAAATTTGAGGGTTTGAGTGAGGTCACTCATATCGTGTTCCAATTGGTGTTTATTTGTGTCTCTTTGAATTGGAACCTGATTGGGAGAAGTCGCGTCATAGTTCGGAACGAAGAAGGGCGAAAAACAGTGACCGGACGCTGCACCGGACGCAGTGATGCTTCACCACTGCGTCCGGTCCCGGCATCCACCAGCGCGTCCGGTCATCCAGAAGACCAATTCCAGATCTAGTGATCGGACGCTGCACCGAACGTGCCTCTGTTGACCACCGCGTCTGGTCCCGGTTACCACCACCGCGTCCGGTCATTCGCGATGATTTCCCGAGCTCCCCTCGACCGGACTCTGACCGCGTCCGGTCAGTCCGCACCAGACGCGTCCGGTCACTCTAGGAGCTTACTGGAGTGTGACCGGACGCTGCACCACCGCGTCCGGTCATAACGACCACCGCGTCCGGTCATCACGCGTCGAGCGGATCTAACCCCTTCATATAACGGTTCGTCCTCGACCGTTTTCTTCTAATCCGCCTGAGCCTCTTGCGCCACCGCCGCACCTCGCACCACCGCCGCACCTCCGCCGCCGGTGAACCGCACTTTCGGCAAGCCCAGCCTTCGCTCACGCGCGCGCCAGCCCTGCCCGCGCCTGTCCTCGCTCGCAGCCGCGCCACCGCCGCCCTCGCGCCATTGCCGCCCGCACGCGCCACCGCCTCCATGAGCCGCGTCTTTGCCGCCGGTGAACCGCGTTCCTGCTTGCCAGCTTCACCTCCGATAGTGGAACGCCTCGTGCTCGCCTCTGATCGATCTTCGTCGACTCGCCCCAACCCTAACCCTAGGGTTCGCGTAACGTCGGACGATCGTTCGTCGATGAGATTTGTCGCGCGTCGTCTTCTTCGCGAGAGCTCGTTCGGCGATTTCGGGGAATCTCACGATCTAGGTCACCTCACCTTGTCAGTCGTCTCATCGATTCGAGGTAGCTTCGCGTTTCTATTCACATCGTATCTCATATGCTTGCTATCTCTAGGGTTTCGTACCTCTTAGTTATATAAGTGTTTATAGTAGATCTCTCTATTCCGTCTTTGCAGCGAGTCTGTTCGGGTGTTAGGGTGAGATCAGTTTGCTGAATCCGAGGCCAAGCCTGCAGATACGGATTGAGGCCAAGCCTCTCGAGTGATAGTTCACCATCTTTCAGAGGTTTTCGGTCAGTTGTTCAGCATGGTGCGTTGCAAGAACGCCGGTGGTGCTCCTAGTGATGGGGACGACAGTCCTCCTCGTCGGTCTGAGATTGCGCGTGGCAAGCGCATAAAGATCATGGCCAGAAAGAAGAAGAAGACTCCTTCTGATGCAGAGATTGCTCAGGCCGTGGCAGATGCAGCAGAGCAGGCAGAGAGAGGTGGAAGGAGCAGTGGCATACGCATAGGCGAGCATCGCTTTCATCTTGAAGGTCGACAGCTCGGCACAGAGGCCACTAAGGGTACTGAGGATACTGGAGCTACAGAGGGTATGTCAGTTGATCCACCTTCAGAGGCCATAGAGGTTCCAGAGGCTACAGAGGATACAGAGGAGCAGCCAGCTCAGTCTCCACCACGTTGCCGCTCCACACGTGCACGTACTTAGGTGACTCCTAGGCCAGAGGGCCAGCGTCGTGGAGCACGTCCTCCTCCCAGAGCTAGAGGTTCACCCCCGGTCGAGCACTTTGACTTGAGGGGTGCTACAGCACGTCAGGTGCAGGGGTTGAGGTTCGTGGAGGTCAGTCGGTGGTTTCCACCTGTAAGGGATCACAGAGCTTCAGAAGGCTTCTATACCCCACTTCAGGAGGATTTCTACAGAGCTCTAGTTGACAGCGGTATTGCTTTCCGACCTCAGAGGGTCTGTCGACTTGAGTCACTAGTTGAGGTTGTGGGAGAGCAGCTACGTCCGCACCTGTCCTTTCTGCCAGGCTTATCAGATCTTATTGGACGGACAGGTGCATACTGCAGCACATGGGTCAGAGAGTTTTATGCTTCACTATGGATTGATCCTGCCCATGATTTCATTCACTTTGCATTCCGAGGCCGCGATCACCGTCTATACAGCACTAGAGTGCGGGAGATTCTCAGACTCCCAACTTCCGACACGAAGATACATCAGCTGTGTTATGGTCAGACTCCACCCCCGAGACGCCCTCACGGCGGGATAGTGCCACCTACAGACTTGGTTCGACCCTGCTTCCGTGAGCCTTTTGGCGAAGGGTCTCGTCACACGCCTGCCAGTTTGACACCACTTGCTAGAGTTCTGGATGCTATAGTCAGATGCACTCTACTTCCCAGACTTGGCTACAGAGAGGGACTGACTCGGATGCAGCTATGGGTTGTTCACCACCTCCTCTCACAGACACAGTTTGACATATGGGATCTCATACTTAGTGAGATGGAGGACACCATAGCTAAGGGCTTCAAGGGTAATCGTCAGCTACCTTATGCACACTGGATCTGCTTCATTATTAGATCATCTATTCAGCTACCAGCAGAGATCCGAGCTAAGATATCAGATACTACTACTGCTTTCCCTGAGTATGATATCCGTCAGCTTTGGGCTTCGGCTTCAGTCACTAGAGGTCAGGCCCCAGTGCCAGGACAGCGTGAGCGACCTGAGGTTCCTGAGACAGCAGCTGAGCAGGACACCACAATTGATGAGCTTGCAGAGGCAGAGCTTGCCGATCTTGACGCTCAGCCTGCTGATCTTCCTAAGGATGTGACATCTGACAGCACTGATGAAGACTACCAGCCCATCCCCAGGTACCGGTCTCCTCGGTCTCACGACCACGAGGCCGGTGGCTCTGGTTTAGCCTCCCGCACAGACCCAGCCATGGTGGCTATCCTTGAGAGGTTGACCTAGGCATAGGAGCAGCAGCAACAGCAGATACAGCGACAGGCTCAGGACACAGCTGCAGCACTTGCACAGATTCAGGCTTGTCAGGACGAGTTTCAGCGTCAGCAGCTTGAGATCCAGAGGCAGCAGGTTGAAATGCAGCGACAGCAGTACGAGATTCAGTGACAGAGTGCAGCTAGTCAGCAGCAGTACTTGGATCTCCTGCGCCACCTAGTCACTGTTGGGGTTCCTCCGCCTGCTTCTATCCTGACTTCTGCTTTACATTCCAGTGATCCATCGAGTCAGGGACAGCCGAGCTTCCAGTTCACATCTCCACAGCAGCAGGTTCCCCACTCGTTCCAGTCCCCGAGCTTCACGCCTATTCACACGGGGTTTATACCTTCAGACTAGCCTCGCCCTCACCTCCTGACAGGCACACCTTTCGGTGATTTCAGTGCTACCTACAGCGAGTTGACTGGTCAGCCGACGCCCTCGCACACTACCTTTGCCTTTTCTTCAGGGTTGTCAGCTTCAGAGGCATTTTTCGTTCCAATGACAGGGACCGGTACTACAGAGACTTTTCCTTCGTCAGTTGCCTCTACAGATCCCCCTGCTATTGGCTCACTACAGGCTCAGGTCACTCAGACAGATCCTCTTGTTGCTACTACATCAGTACCTGTTCCTGTAGCTCAGACCTAGACCGCTTCACAACCACGTGTTTCTTCAGAAGGTCAGTCAGATAGCTCAGATTCCGAGGGAGATTCTCTACAGTTTGTGATTACTCCACGCACCTCGGCACCTGACACGACTCCGTCTGTCCCCCCGTCAGATCCTTAGATTAGTTTTTTTGGCGCTTGATGCCAAAGGGCGAGAGAGAGTAGTTTCAGGGGGAGTTTTGAGAGAGGGTTTTCGTTTTTTCTTGTGTGCTACTTTCATGCATCATGTCTACTTTTCAGTCATTGCATTCGTGTGGCATGTCATCGTGTGATAAACCTTGTGTCTTAATGTTTTATCCAGTCGCAGTGTTATCACTTGTCACCGTTTTTAATTATAGCTCTAAGGTTGTGCTTCCGTGCCTTACTCCGATTTCTTATGAGCTATATCTGTATGTGTACTAACGTTCTTTGTCTTATCTTATGAGTACACTCTTTTGGCTTGGGACACATAAGCAATTCCTAACCCCTTGTGCTTATTGCTTTTTGCTTATGTGAACCATGCATGCTCGAAAACCTCAACTCAAATCTTTTAAATCTTAGGGTTGTCATCAATCACCAAAAAGGGGGAGATTGAAAGCATCTAGGCCCCGAGGTTTGGTTTCGGCAATTGATGACAACACTTTATTACCATGACTAACGTGTGTTTTGCAGAAACATTGGTAAGTTAGGTCATGGAGGTTGTAACTGCTTTGGGCACCATGGTATTCATGCCCCTTGATGGAAGTCGTTTCGGTTTTCAAAAGAGTGACGTTAAGATTAAGGACGGTTAGTTCCAGATGTCGAGGTGTTGAGATACATTTGGAATAGTCGTTAGGATCTCCGTTTTTCTCTTTTGGCCGTACTATAAAGGGGGGCATGAGCGGGTAGCTTGACCTAGGCGAGTCCTATGTTTAGGTGTGGTGCACACTTGTTAAACTTGGCGCTAGGCAGCTCTAGAATAGCTCAAAGTTCAGTTGGAAGCAACTTGGTTCAAGTTGTAACGCGTTTCGGAGAGTTTCGGGTCGGTTTCCCATGACCGGACGCGGTCCTCGGCATGACCGGACGCGTCCGGTCAGTACAGTTCCGCGGCTAGGGTTTCAGCTCTGACGACCGGACGCGGTCCTCGCGAGGACCGGACGCGGTGGTCAGAAGTAGACACGTGTCACTGAGGGAAACACCCCATCGGATGCGACCTGGGTGTGATCGGCGCGTCCGGTCACAGTCCAGTAAGGTCCAGAGACGACCGGACGCGTCCGGTCATCACCGATCGAACGCGGTCCCGCGTCCGATGCGATTACAGTATGCTCACTGCACGATCAGACGCGTCCGGTCATCCCTGACCGGTGCGTCCGGTCACTCAGTTGTTTTTCGGATTTCGACCGTTACGAGCGACCGGCGTGTCCGGTCAGTTCGACCAGCGCGTCCGATCAGCCCGTGTTTTGCTGAGTCAGTGGGTAACGGTTGGATTTGTCTGAGGGGTCTATAAATACAACCCCTCCACCTCTTTTAGGTAACTCTTGCTCATTTGATCAGTTGAAAAACACCTTTGGAGGACAAGGGAGTGCAAGAGCACTAGTGAGGATAGAGATTTGAGAATCAAAGCTTGAGAGCACCTCACTAGAGATTAGAGAGAGTAGCAAGTGTGCATCCACCTTCTCATTTGGGCTCGTAGTGGTCAAGTGAGAGTTCTAGCTTGTTACTCTTGGTGATCGCCATCACCTAGATGGCATGGTGGTGATTGGGAGTTCGGTGATCATCCGGTGGAGCTTGTGGATGACCCAACTCATCTTGTGAGCGGTTTTTGGGTGATTCACCGTGACGGAGTGTCAAAGAATCAACCCGTAGAGAGCACTTGATCCTTGCGCGGATCAAGGGGGAGCTACACCCTTGCGTGGGTGCTCCAACGAGGACTAGTGGGGAGTGGCGACTCTCCGATACCTCGGCAAAACATCGCCGTGTTCCTTGCCCCTTTACATTCAAGCATTTACATTCTCGTATTTACTTTCATTGCTTGATTTACTTTCCTAGACTTGCCTTGCTAGACTAGGATTGGAAACTAGGGTGCAAAACTTTGTATCGGTAGACTCTCTAGGAACACAAGTAGACACTAGGGGTGAATTCCGGCTTGTAGGATTTAATTCTTGCATTTAAATTTTAGAAAAGCCCAATTCACCCCCCCTCTTGGGCATCTTGATCCTTTCAATAAGGTACCAAAGTATGTCATTATTAGAAAATCATTACTAAAGAAAGATGTAGTGAGGCCTTAAGAACAACAAAAGTTGTAATATTTACTAAACTGTAGGGAGTAGTCTACCACCAAGAGCTTGAGTAAAATTTTCCTTGGTGACTTAGTTGTACTATAAGTTGAGTTGACTTGCAGCATAACAACTTTGTCAGGCCAACTTTCACCTTGAGGCTTCCTTTTTAGGATCAAACAGCAGCTCTAAGATGGGAAATCTGTTGTTTGACACTTTTCAAATTGCTTTTGATTCGCGATGGTATAAATTGATTTGCAGAAACCAAGGCTGCTCGTACATTGGGGTTACAAGAAAGCAAAAGCAAATGAAAGATTGTAAACTAGTATCTGTGAAACCTGAAAAGGGCCATCCAACAGCAGATCTCGACCAGTAATTTATATACCAATCCAATGATGCACATGCTTTGAGCTTGCGGGTTACTTTTGCAAGGCAAAACGCATGATCCACCTGGAGGATCTTCCTACAAGAATAAGGAACTGCTTCTGAATATTCCTCAACACTTCGTCCAATAGAGTTCTGAACAAAACCGTTTGTGGCACCTAAGGACACAAGGATGATGATCGAAACTAGGTCATGCTTTCTCTAATTCTTCGCTTTCACTGATAGAACACCTTGCACTATCTGTGTGATTTTCCAAGATGGAATTGACTTGGTCGCAATGACTCTAGAAGGTAGAGTATCACTCCAGTTATTGGCTAGTTGATTAACTTGTTGTTGGTTATTGCTCTGTAAGACATAGCCTTCATAGCTACCACGGAGTTGTTACCTAGTTGAAGATTAACGTTCCTATTGGTAACTAATCAGTTGTCTCTCAACACTAAAAAGTACCAAATCTTCACTCTTGACCACAATAATTGTGGTTGATACAATACAGATGGTTGCCATCGAAGTCATCAGATAAGGAGTCACACCAAAGATGGTTGATTTTGATTGTATGGTCATTATGCCTACAAAGGTTAAGATTTGCATAATGTGATGATCGAGTCTTATCCCATGGATGAATTGTCCAACCCTAAGTGTTGTGTGTCCTTTATATCCAACAGGGATGAGATACTTTACTCACTAGATGACGTTCGTCAATACTAGGACAACTAAGTAGAGTCACTTGTCTACCACCTATTGCAGTCTATTAATGTTTATGTCACTAACCTGTTCTTTAAAGGTTATACTCTTAGCAACTTCAGGAGGAAGCTCTACTACATTTAGTCCTACATGAGGATCTTACGATAAGATATGGAAAAGATAACCGAGGAAAAGTTCACATGAGAATAACACGTTGATGTTGTTCCGCAATGGATTATGATTAGAAACCACAATACCAGCACGTGTCGAGCAGCACAACCTTGTGTGTGCACCCACAGGAGGCTCTCAGTTTTGTCACGGCACCATTAGTTGCTACTCATAACACCATTATCGATCACACCACCAAGGTGAAATTTCAAGTGACACAATTTGGGTTGTAAAAATAAGCATTATACAAGGGAGAGATAGCAAGCAAAGATAGTCACAAGGTTTAGTATCAATAGGGAAGCTATTCGCAGATCAAAACATAGCACAAGAGAACATAGCTCAATTGCCGAAGGTGACTAAGCATGAGATTTTTGCTTAATTCCACTCACACCTTGCGTTCACCAAAGTAATGACAAAATGAAAGATTACCATAGGATTTGGTCATGTTGGACAACAACATGAGATCAAGACTGGTAAACATCTCGAGGCTTAGGAAGGTTGGGGATGGATTAAGCAAATTTCAAGGACAAATTTGATGTACCAATCGAAGATTGAGTTGATAGGTACTACACAATTTGCAAACATAAGATTCTGAGATCGAGCCGCGAGATATAGCATTGTACCAAAACATCTGTAGGAGAGGTAGCTAGGAGGTCCAACATGGATTTGGGTACGGTCTCCACAACTGGCAACGTACGAACCATGGTCAAAGGCTAGCATTGATGAGAGTTAACTTGGTTGGTCAGTCAACAAGGGTCTTCACAAAAAGGGTTGCAAAACATCCACAGCTTATGCAAACATATCGGAGAACTAAACTTTGGGTTTTTGGTCAAGCAAAGGCATGGATACAAACCTTCAAGGCCAGCAACCACGGCTACAAGCTCAGGATCCTAAGGGAAAGGACCTAATTGGAGATGACACCAAGAGATCATTCATGTAACTCAAGTATTGCTCTAAGATAAAGCTATTCGACACTCGTATACTCACCGAGGACAATGAGGTGACAACTATGGCACTAATTAGATAACAAGCATACATACACACATCATAACTTCAAGCAAACACATGAAGAAGCTTAAACAAACAAACTCAAGCAACTATTACCAAGCAAAAAGCTCGCACAAAGCAATCATTACTAATCACCAGGCTCACCCATAACAAGCATTTATCTAAAGCAAGAACTAACTACAAGTTTAGCCTAAAACAAACGCTAGCTAAGGTGACTAACTTAGCATGGGCACAGAATCTAGACAGCAGCACAGTAGTTACTTGTTTCAACCATAACTGAGGTTGTAGACACCCCACAAACGTGATCCTAGACTTTCTAGAAATCTTAGGAAGTTTTCCATACTTTTATTATTCATACCAAAAGCTAAATCATAGGTTAACATGGACAAACATGCTAATGTTTCAGGTCTGTACAAACATGGACAGAAAACTGACATGAACTTCAAAAATGCGTAACTGGAGTTCTAGGGACCCAACAAGGCTGATCCTTAACTTGATATAAATCTTATTAAGTTTTCTATAGCTTTCTTATTATCATATTAAGATGATTCTACGGCTAACAAGGACAAACATAGCAAAGAAGACATCTCTGCTGGATTTGGATAGATTCTATCATTCTACTTTGCAAGCTCATAACTAGAGATTTAGACCACCAAAATTAGTGATATAGGACATTTTGGAAATCTTAGCAAAAGTACTACACTTCTTCTATTATCTTCAAGACACGATTCCATATGCACACAAGTCAAACAAACAAAACATTCAGATCTATTCAGAACATTAGCAAAACCTGACCATAAACTTTTAAAATTCATAACTCTCAAATCATAAGACCTAGGGTCATGAAATTTTAGGACAAGCTAGAAAAGTAAGTTGGCTACAACTTTGGTATTCTCCATAACTACATAAAACACCATTATGACCACAAAAGCATCACTACAATAGAAACCGTTCTAGCAGCCAATGTTCCACAAGCAAAACAAAGCTTGCCTTTGTTCTACTTAACAAGAGAGCACACAAACATGTTATTCTAGCAGCTCTAAACATTGTTACCTTAGACCAACACTAATTTAATTCATTTATGAGAATCACAATTACTGAAATGAGGTCTAAAGCATTTACAAATGCTTGTATGAACAACACATCCACCACTTGGCTCAACTAGAGGACATCCATTGGTTTAGGCATGTAACCACACTTATTTATAGCAAAGCTAAGCACACACTTTTCTCAAACCACATGGAGTAAGGCATTCTTGTTTAGCTTCACACAAGAAAGATAGTGTACTACATTAATCACAAGTTGCTTATCATTTGAACAAGGGTGAGAGGAGCATAGCCTTGTATAAAGCAACAATCATGAAGATGCATGCTTCATCCTATTCATCCTCACAAGATTGCCAACCTAAGGTGGCGATCATATTCTATGTCGGTGGCATAACACGCACTCTCTCGATATATAGCTAGTCGTCAGCTACATTTGACTTACGCATTCGTGGTTAGCGTACCTGCAGAAAAGTTTCATTGCAGCCCAACATTTCCCCAAATATAGCACATAATTAAAACAGAAAGGTGAAATTCTAGCACTCCCATATACATATACCCCCGTATATATACATGTAGCACCAAAACTACCCGAATCATCAATCACCCATAATTAAGTACCTTCATATATACATATGTGTAACAAGTAAATAATCTAGTAACCAAAACTAGCTCTCCCCTAGACCGAGGGTTGGACGGTCATGCTCTCACAACTCACACTTACCTGAGCGTAGGTGCGACGTTGCATAAAATAAACTAGCAACATATATGGCTATTTCATATATGAAGGCTACCTCTAATCTGACACACCGGGTAGCCTAGTGTGAGAGTCATCACACATACATACCTTGGCCTAGGCGTAGATACATAAATAAAAAACCCCCAAGTTAGTATTTATATAAGCCACCTAATAATCCTTATATGGGCAATAAGGAAATTGACCACTGGCATACATAGGTTCAAAAATTTAGATTTGACAAACCTATACATAGCTATAAGTTGATAAAATTGATTTTATAAAACAAAACCTTTGTTTTAAATACACATTTGACAAGTTTAATGTTGAATCTTGCTCCGATGCTAGCTATCATGGAACCGTCCAAATTATAAGAGCACAAGTACAAAAACAATCACCTAAGTGATCAAATTCTCGCACTTGAGCCCATATAACTCTGGTAGTCCAATGAAATCACGAGGGATTTCAAACCAACCAGCATACAAGCCAAGATCGTAGTGATTCAACATAACCAGTCACATGTTACATCCATTTCACAAGTAATTTAATATTCATCAGAGTTCAACATAGTTATCACAACTTAAGTTCAAAAGTAGCGGAAGCAAGTAATTTGAAACTAACAACACCCTTATTTCAAATACATGCTAGTACCAAGGTCGACTTCCAATAAAAGCATTAGAGATAAGATAAATAAAAAGGATCATGCTCATGATCACACTCCGCCACTATGGCAGGAGCCAACCAACTCTTGCAGTCGCCATGATACATCACAACTTGCAACAAGTGGGGATAAAACCCTGAGTACAAGAAGGTACTCAGCTAGACTTACTCGTCATAAACTAGAAATAAAGTGACACCAAGGATCATGCAAGGCTGATATAAAGTGGGTGAGCTTGACAACATTTTGCATAAAAGCTTAATATAGATAAGTAATCATTAATGGTTAAGCTTCAAGTTAATTATCATTAACCTATCATCTATATTAGAACCTATACTAGAGCACTCACTTTATTAGGAGAAAACAATAGTAACCATATTAGGTTTATAAGGCCATCATTATATCATCATCATCTTTAGAACCATCAGTAGATTTAGTGGAATCTACGTTGCCTCTGCTCTGTCAAGTTTCTCACTATCCGGGAGAGACGGCGATTCGAAATGATTCCAACTCAGCTAAGGGGGTATTCCTAACACCAACCGGGCATACTTTGCAAGAGTCATCAACAGTCACCTTTGGTACAACTCAGGATGGGCCCGAACAACGCCACACTCTCAGGGATTCTAGTGGCCAGGAAGCTCAGGACTTTTAACTCACCTGCCCTTGGTCCCACCTAGCTCCCCTCTGTGGTGACTTACACTTTTCGGCTTCGCAGCCTGAGTTGAGCTACTCGGCTTCACGTTCGGCAACCTCAGGCTAGCCAGCTAAGTGTTAGGCTGTGTTCAAAATGACAAAGGAAGTACAGCGGATCAGTCCTTAACTGACACAAACGGGGATAGTTCCACACCCAAGACCTCCATGCCTTGTTGCTTCACTATCGACATCCCGCCCGGTCTAAGTTCATTATTAACACTTGGTTCTTTTCCACGATAGCAAATATAGCCAACCGTGACCAAATACTTCCTACTTTGCAGGTGATAGGAGATCACCTGACATTACCGTTCTAATTAAGCAGGGCTAAGCATATAGACGATCCTGTCTACATAGGATTCATGGATTCATATATCTGGACAAGGAATGATATAATGCAGCAAGGATTCCAATCAACTCCTACCACTTAATGCAACAATACATATAACATATATAATTAATTACTTTGAAAGTAGGAGGCTTGTAATGCTCTGGGGCTTGCCTGGGATCCGACGCAAGTCAGTCAAGTTAGCTTGCACCGTCTTGCGGAACATCTCCACTCCATGTATGAACTTGAGGATTCTTCCATCTTCAGGGTGGATCCACCAAACATCATCTTTTGGTTTTGCTCCACATCAGGTTCTTCACGTGCTTCAGCTAGCGCACCTAAATGAGGTGCAACAATGCATATGTATGAATGCATAGAACTGCAATAAACAAAGTAATCAAGTAAGCATACCAAAGTTCACATAGATACCTAGAGCTAATCAACTTAACCTCACTAAGGCATCACATAGACGACGGCAAGCACATCAATCAAGACACAAGTTTCATAAGATCACAGGGTACCAACCCAAGTACCATCAAAGATATGAGTCACACTTCAACACACTAGCATGGCAAAGTTAATCAAAGCACTAGAGTAGAATTTGCCACCTTCTGGCATCAGAACAGCAGCTAAGTAATTTAATCATAACTGGAGATCTACAACTCCAAATGACTTGCAAGAAGACATTATGGAAATCTTATGAAATTATATACATTTCATTTATAATCACCTAAGCTTAATTCTCAAGTTTAGTAGGTCGAAAAGATGAAACTACAGACTCTAGTCTGCTCCAAGCAGAGAGCAACCAAATCTGGGACCTGACTTTAAACATCTATAACTCATAAACTAATTGGCGAAATGCCACCAAATTTTAACACCAGCTAGATACATGAATTATATACAACTTTTCTATAGACAAGATGCTCAGAAAACATCATTAACATGGGGTAATTTACATTGCCCCCAGAACTATCCAGAAACTAATAATTGCAAGAAATAATTATTAACATATGTTGCAAACATATAATTGTACAAAACCAACTTTACCAACATTTCACACATGACTAATGAACACCAGAAAACATAATGTCCAGTGCTAAATAAATTCTTTTAATTTATTTTCTTAATTTATTTAGATAATTAGGTGAAATTATGAACACCTATCAAAAGTGCATAATAAATTCTACCAAAATTACTATGGCCTACATATCCTCAAAAAAGTCTACTGTACAGATGTCAAATCAATTGCATGAGTATATCATTCTCTATGAAAAAGACAAGTGGATATTGCAATAAATCATGTGAGAGCAAGTTAAACCTACAACTCAATATTTTCTATGAACACATGGCTATAGTATAAATCAACATGATAGAGCAACATCATACTAAGGTAATGGAACAACAATTTCCATTTTATCATTTATATATTATTAATAAGCTATTTATCAAGCTATAAACAAGTTAAATCAATAACTGGATCATATAGTAAGAAATGACCGTGAAATTTATACCACTGTACATACATATCATAGGTACGCTACCATAAAAATTTCACCTCAATTTTAACATCACAACTCAAGATATGAAATTGTCACGCAAAATAATGTAGATTCACTCATTTAGCAAGATTAAATCAAAACCCTAAGAAAACAGTGAACAACTCATAGGTTTAATATTTTTATTAGTTATTAAATGTCATCACAAGACTAACAAAACAACAACCACTATTTTTGGACATCTCAAACTCAAAATATGGCTCTGGTCAAGTTATAAACAATTTTAGGAGCACTTTTAAAGCTTGAATAAATACATCAGAAAACTCCTATAAACCCCTAACATTTTATGAATCTACTGCATAGATATCTTCTCAAGGTTTCCAAAAAGTTCACATTTGCTATTTTTGGAATTTCCTAGCCTGAGATATGGAATTTTAGAGATTTACATAATTTATGAAATTCAAAAACAGGATTAACCCTAGATATGCTAGGTTCACCCGGACGAGTACCCCATCTCTACCATTCTTAACGCTAACCAGCGGGACCCATGCCCAGAGGGGTCCGCTTGTCATATACATAGAGCGGGACAGAGAGAGAGACAGCGAGAGGGAAGGCGTCGGTTTTCCCTTCCGGCCGCCGAAAACAGGGGAGGGAGGTCGGACTCGCGGCTTCGGCAATGGAGTCACCGGCGGTGGTGACGAAGAGAGGCATGAGCACCAGTGTGCCTAACCGCAACCGTGGGGGACCGAATCACAGCCAGAGATGCACCGTGACCTCCCGGCCGCGTGCATGGCATCCATGGCGGTCCCGGCACTGATGGCCACGTGGTACGGCGGCGAGGAGAGGCCAGGAAGAAGTGTTACGTGTTCGGCGTCACAGGGCGAAGCTACTGGTGGTGCTCATCGGGAGTGAGGGTGGTCGAGATGACAGGAATGTGGAGGCGAGAGGGCGACGGCGGCCCTAGAGTTCGGCCGGTTGGCCATGGCAGTGGCGCGCTCCAGTGCCCTGGAGCTTTGGCGAGCGTGCGTGCGAGGCGGAGCATGACGCTATGAAGGCGGTGGTGCTTGCTATGGGATGCTAGGGAGCTCAGAGTTGGAGGAACAACGGCGACGGCGTGGAGCTCCACTCGGTGGCTGCCATGGCGGCGTTCGTCCGCGCGGCGCGAGAGAGAGAGCGTGGGGTAGGGAACGAGAGGGAGTGGAGGGAATGGGGATGACACTTTGCACCCAACTCGAGCGAGCGCAGGGGCACACGGCAGCTCGACCCAGCCATGGTGGGGGCGCTCGGCTCGCATGGCTACCACGCCTTGGGCGCGTGTCACTTGTTGGGACAATTCCCCGAGCACGTGGTGGGCGTCGGTGAGGGCAAAGTGGACGTGGATTTGGGCCGGATCTGGGATATAATTAGCAAAGGTCATTAGTGTCCTAGATTTGGATATAATTAGCTCCAAAGATTGTTGTGTCAGTGTTATGACAGTGATTGACAAATACAAGAATTGATGGCCAAAATGAAATGCAACTTATGCCATCTTCTTGTATGATCTTCCCCCTCATGTGAGCTCCAACTTTTACATTTGGACTTACCCAAGTTACTTAACAAATTTTGGAGAACATGACATGCCAATCTCAAGGTCATTTGAGCGACAAAGTTGCAAACATGTTGTTTTAGCAACTGATTTTGGAGATCCCAATATACTCCAAATGTGATGACACTTGATTCATTGTGTCCCTCATGAACAGTACTCCAACTCATATTAAGGAACCTAATTGAGCCACTATATGGAATTGGAAGATAAAATGTCATGAACATGTTGACTTGATGCTGCCGATTAGGGGACTTAGAATATGCTAAGTGCTGGAAACAACCCTCAATCTGACTTGTGGGCCCTTTTTGAGCATGTTACACACATTTTCATGACTTGACTCTTAAACAAAGTTTGTTCCTTATAAAATTCTCTATAACTTTGTAGATGGGTGCACAATCATGTAGAGCTTCTAGGTCCCACTTTTGAAATGGTCAAACAAAAGGGTTCTAGGGTCCACACATGGTCAACCATCACTTAGAAGCACATTTAGGCAAAATGATCAACATGAACATTGTTACATTAGGTGTCCTAAGTGTAGTTAAGGTGTTGTAGAGGTCAAACATACCCAGCATGCATAGGTTGCACAAAAGTGTAGGCCTCACATGCACTGAAACATAGAAGTTGCTATAATTGTAGTGCTTGTTTCAAGGCCATGTTTCAATTGTTTCATGTGTTTGCTTCAAGGTACATGCTACATGTCATGGAATCGTCTAAATTATAAGAGCACAAGTACAAAAACAATCACCGAAGTGATCAAATTCTCGTACTTGAGCCCATATAACTCCGGTAGTCCAATGAAATCATGAAGGATATCAAACCAACCAACATACAAGCCAAGATCGTAGTGATTCAACATAACCAGTCACATGTTACATCCAATTCACAAGTAATTCAATATACATCGGAGTTCAACATAGTTATTACAACTTACATTGAAAAGTAGCGGAAGCAAAGTAATTTGAAACTAACATTAATCTTATTTCAAATACATGCCAGTACCATGATCGACTTCCAACAAAAGCATTAGAGATAAGGTAAATAAGAAGGATCATGCCCGTGATCACACTCCGCCACTAAGGCAGGAGCCAACCAACTCTTGCAGTTGCCATGATACATCACAACCTGCAACAAGTGGGGACAAAACCCTGAGTACAAGAAGGTACTCAGCTAGACTTATCCGTCAAAAACCAGAAATAAAGTGACACCAAAGATCATGCAAGGCTGATATAAAGTGGGCTAGCTTAACAACATTTTGCGTAAAAGCTTAATATAGATAAGTAATCATTAATACTTAAGCATCAAGTTAATCATCATTAACATGTCATCTATATTAGCACTTGTACTAGAGCACTCACTTGATTAGGAGCAAACAATATTAACCATAGCAGGTATAAATTGAGGCAACATTTACATCATCATCCAATTAACCATATGTTCAAATTAATGGAATTTACGTTGCCGCTGCTCAAGTCAAGTGCTCATTAACCGGGAGCGACGGCGATTCGAATCGAGTTCCTATCCAGCTAGAGGGGTATTTCTAACACTCACCGAGACACGCCTGACGAGGGCTGCTCAGGTCACCTTTGGTACCGTTCAAAAAAGCACGGGTTCGACTGATGCCGCATCCCTAAGGGCAACACTCTGCCAGGATGATAGGGACTCTAACCCCCCTTTAGTCTCACGCCAATGTTCCCAAGCACATCCTTACTACCTCCAAGATGCGACCTACCCTTTGATTCCTGGCCTGAACTATATTACACGGCTTCGCGGTCGGAACAACTTATCTAGCCAACTAAGTGTTAGACTGCGTTCAACATGACTCAAGGACGTACAACGAATCGGTCCTTAAACGACTCAGACGGGGATAGATCCACACCCAAGACCTCCATGCCTTGTTGCTTCACTATCGTCATCCTGACCGGTCTCATTTTATTTTATTAACACATGGTTCCTTTCCATGATAGCAAATATAGCCAATTGTGCCATATATGAATATCCCTACATCTCGCAGGTGACAGGAAATCACCTGACTTCTACCGCTTAAAGCAGGGCTAAGCATCTACTCGACCCTGGTCTATGTAGGATTTAGGATTCATATATCTGGACAAGGAATGATATAATGCAGCAAGGGTTTCCAACCAACTCCTACCATTTAATGCAACAATACTTATAACTTATATAGAATTAATTACTTTGAAGGTAGGAGGCCTATAATACTTCGGGGCTTGCCTGGGGTCCGACTCAAGTCAGAGTTTGTGAGAAGAAACTTGCTTGGCGAGCATTCCCTCCAATCTAGCACTTGTCCAATCCTTCTATCTTCGGGATGGATCCACCAAACACCATCTTTGGGTTTGGCTCCAATGCCACATCCTTTACACGTTTCTGCTAGCGTACCTATATGAGGTGCAACAATGCATATGTGTGAATGCATAGAAGTGCAATAAATATAGCAATCATGCAAGCATACCCAAGTTCTCATAAGCACCTAGAGCTAAATAACTTGATCCTCACTAAGGCATAACATGGAAGATGGAAAGCACATCAATCAAGACACAAGCCTTATAAGATCATAGGGTACTAACCCAAGTACCAAATATCAACACTAACATACTTATGTAACTCAAACTATGCTTAACAGAAAAGTTTAGATTTGCAATCAGCATGAACAGTCCAGAAATAACATCATTCTAGGAGCTACACAATTCCAAATGACATGCAAGATGATCATCTGGAAAGCTTATGAAATTGTCTACTATTCATGAAATATCAACTAAGCCTGATTCCTAAGTTAAATAGGCCAAAAAGATAAAACTACAGAATCTGGTCTGCTCCAAACAGAGAGCAACCAAATCTGGGATCTGACTTTAACTAGCTATAACTCAAAAACTACTTACCCAAATGATACCAAATTTTAACAGCAGCTAGATACATGAATTATATACAAATTTTGTATAAACAAGTTTCACAACAAAGCACATTATCATGAAGAACTTTGCCAAGTTTCCAGATCTGTCCAGAAACTTCATTTGCAAGAAATAATTATTAACTTATATTGCAAGCATATAATTGTGCAAAACCAACTTTACCAACATTTCACACATGACTAATGAACACCAGAAAACATAATGTCCATTGCTAAATAAACTATTTTAATACATTTCTTAACTTACCTAGATAATTAGGTGGAATTATGAACACCTATCAAAATTGCACAATAAATCCTACCAAAATTACAGTGGCCTACATATACTCCCAATAGCCTACTATCCAAATTTCAAGTCATTTGGATATGTATATCAACCTCTATGAAAAAAGACAAATAGCTATTGCAATAAATCATATGAGAGCAAGTTAAACCTAAAACTCAATATTTTCTATGAACACATGGCCATAGTATGAATCAACATGATACAGCAACATCATACTAAGGTAATGGAACAACATTTTCCATTTTATCATTTATATATTATTTAGAAGCTATTTATCAAGCCGTAAAAAAGTTAAATCAATAACTTGATCATACAGTAAGCAATGACTATGAAATTTATACCACAGTACATACATAGCATGAAACGACTACCATAAACATTTCACATCATTTGGAGCGTCACAGCATCAGTTATGAATTTTCCAATCAACATATGCAAGAAATGCCTAATTAGCAAGATAAAATCAAAACCCTAAGAAAACAGTGAACAACTAATAGGTTTAATATTTTTATTAGTTATTACTTGTTATCACAAGATTAATAGAACAAGAACCACTATTTTTGGACTTCTCAAACTCTAAATATGGCTCTGGTCCAGTTATAAGCATTTTTAGGAGCACTTTTAAAGCTTAAACAAAGACATCAGAAAACATCTATAAACACCTAATATTTTATGATTCTACTGCATATATCTCTTCGCAAGGTTTCCAAAAAGTCTACATTTGCTATTTTTGGAATTACCTAGCATGAGATATGGATTTTAGAAGATTTACATAAAATCTGAAATTCAAAAACAAAATTAACTCAAACCCTAATTTAACTCGCTAAGCGCACCCGAACCAGTACCCAAACCATTCACCGTTTAACTAATGTGCGGGACCCGTTACCAGATGGGCCCACCTATCATGCACACATAGAGAGAGACAGAGAGAGGGGAAGCCGACCTTCATCCCCCGACACCGAAGACAGGGGAGGCGGCCGGTGGCTTGCCAGCTGGCCATTTTCTGGCCGGTGATGCCGGTGCTAGCGATGGGGAAGGGCAGCACGGGCACCACCGTGCCAGCCCGCATTCGTAGGTGGCCGAATCGTGACTGGCGGTGGACTGTGGCCTGCTCACCACGCGAGCAGACAACTCGGCGGCGGCCGTGCCGACGACGGCGGCTCTCCAGCGGCTAGACGGCTAGGAGAAGGAGCGCTCGTGCATTAGGGACCCCATATGCTACCAGGGATGGCCATGGCTCACCTCAAGATGGGCTGAGATGGCTTGGCCATGGTGGCCACAAGCTTGCTTTCGGTGTCCATGGCGGCGGACAGCGGCTGCAGGGCTCTAGTGGGCTTTTCCCGTGGTGAGCACGCGCGGGAGAGGTAGGAAGGCGAGACAGGTGTCATGGCACGCTCGGCTGGGTCTGTGACTAGCCATGGTGGCGAGATGTTGGTGGCAACGTGGTCTCGGCCATGGCGGCCATGGCGCGCGTGCACTGGCGCGAGCAGGGGCGAGAGAGCGAGTGGAGGCAGGCATGGAGGAGTAGAGGGGCGTCTGGGCAGCTCGGAATCTCCCCATCATGAGTGAGGAGGTAGGGACGGGTGTCAACCATGGTGGAGCACAGACTCCGCAGGAACGCCACGTCCCGGACGCGCGGCGCCCATTGAAGCATTTCGTCGATTACGTGGCAGGCAACAAGCTAGATAGGTTGGAGCTCCTATTTGGGCCTGCTACGGTCCAAATTTGGATATGGGTCAATTATGAAAATTGTTCATTTCGTGATGCCCTACAAATCTTGTTTAAGGACCCTGATCATTGGAGCACTGGATTAGGGAATAATTAGACTCTAAGTTGACTTTGTCGATGATTAATCTAAACTTCAGTGTTTACTCCAATTAGTTGGTCAACAGTGGTCAAATCAATTTCAACTTTTGGTATATCCTACTCTAAGATATAAGCTCCAACTTTTACATTTGAACCATCTTGAGTTGCTTAGTAAAATTTAGAGAATGCGACATGCCAACATCGATGACTATGGATTCTAGACTTGAATATTTTCAAGTCTGAAAATTGTAGAACATTCAAACTTCAAGCTTCTGTTTGATAAACTTGGTCCTTAAACAAAGGTTGCAGCACATAAAATAAACTACATCTTTTATTAAAGGGTCATGGACTAGTTCTGCTTGGTTAGGAAGATACAAGACTCCCAACTAGGGTACTTGAAACTGAAACACAGTTTTGACTTAGCCAATTTTTTGGGGCTCCAAATCAGCACTTTATTGAATCTTGGGAGCTCTATTTGACTAGGTTAGAGGCAAAACTAGCTCTTGACCACTAAACAAAGTTTGTTCCACACAAGATGAACCACAACTTTTGTTTAAGGTCAAACCTCATAACTAGTATAGAAGTAAAACTTTCACTTTGGTCAAAGCAGCCACTTAATAAAGCCTAAACTAGGGTTTTAGGCCAATCGGGGCATTTTCTTGACTTTTGCTCAACATGAACCCTTCATGACTTTTGTTGTAGAGTTCATCTAGAGTCATTTGGGCAAGTTTGCCTAGTTTGGTTGATGATCTACAATTCCATTCCTTAATGGTGCAATTCCAATAGGAATAGAACTTATCATTTCATGTGACTTTTTGATTCCAAACTTCATGAAACTTTTCCAAGGATCAATATAGATAGATACTAAGGTGAGACACATGAAGATATTGCAATAACACCACCCAAGCATATATCTTGAAAAGGGGCCTATATGTAAAGCAATGGTGCAACATCCAACTTTAGGTTAGGCTCATCTCTATAGGTTGACCTTGCCATCGTCATCTCCACTTAATCTATCATGTTTGAGCTCAAACCCACTGCTTAGTGAGTGACAAACACCTAGGGTGTTACACTACACACGTCTCACTAGGTGGTTCCACATGTGTCTAAGATGTGTTGCACATGTTGCATTTGTATGTTGCATAAACACTAGTTCCCATGGGATGTAAGGCATGTTTCAATTCTAATCCAAACAAGCATATAACTTATCATTTCATGTGACTTTTTGTTTCCAAACTTCATGAAAATTTTCCAGGGGTCACTATAGATAGAAAGTGATGTGAGACACATGAAAGAAGTGACATCAACACTCACTTGCATTACCAAGCATGGGCATCTACATACACACATTGAAACATAATTAACAAGAGTAGGTTGCATATGTTTCAAAGGGATGTTGCAGATATTTCAAAGCACATTCTATATAGGCATGTTTCACATGTTGCACTAGTGCATCACCTATGTTACATGCTCATATATGAACAAATGATGCTTAGGCTCATGCAATGCAAGTGCCAACTGCAAGCCTAACACCTAGGGTGTTATATTGCACACTTGACTTTTACACAAAAGTCCAAGTGTGGGGGAGGATGGTGAAAATCCTGAGTTCCACACACACCAAGGGTCATCCAAAAAAAAGATGATGATTAGCTCTGCCTTGCTCAGAAAAAGAGAAAGAGAAGAGAGAGAAGTAAGGACTTTCCTCCCATAGACCTTTGCTATTGTCAAGGCTTACGATCTATACACACTATCTATGTGTGTATGGCTTAAGCCTTGTTGATCACCTGAGTGTGCAACCAAGCGACCGTTGCAGCAACTTCAAAGCCCCATCCACGTGCTGCCGGTAAGTAAAACTCAGGTATGCAAAGGTAAATAAAATATTCACTGACCCATTTTCTCATGTTTATCTCCATGAGAAAATAATTTGTTCTTATAAAGTCATGCTTCTCTTGCCTATGATATATGCTCTGGTTCGAATGCAATCGTGCACGCTATATCCATATGCCTTTTAAAATTAAGCATGGTGCTTAGGTTAAAATGGTCTTCGTTAATCAAAATTTGACATGATGTTGAAATTTGATTAATGAACTTTGAGTATTTTCATAAACAATAGAGGTAATTTTTAATGGAGATGAATCATGGCTAGGATTGATTTGCAAACTTAACTTTAGCCTTGCTTGAGTATGAAAAATCTGGTGAACAAATAAAAATATATATGGATTAAAAAATTTTAACTTAAAATAATAATAATAATAATAATAATAATAATAATAATAATAATAATAATAATAATAATAATAATAATAATAATAAATAAATAAATAAATAAATAAATAAATAAATTTGGGTTCCCTGGTATTCAAGCCGGTAGAGCCAATACTTGTTCTTGTTTCTTTTACAAATAAAAATAGGAACAAGAACAAGTGTGGGGGAGGTCTCCCAAGCATAACTAACACAAATTTGAGATCTCCCCAACACATTGCACAACACCAGGCAATCCATCATGCAAGAAGGACAAGACGAATGACTTTCATTAAGCTCCTTCATCTTCAACGGTGGTTTGTGCAACTCTACCCTCACATCTCCCAAAAGTTTTGAAGTTTAAAATTGAATAAATTAAAAAGGAAAAATTTTTGATGGTCCAACTCCATTCTACCAATTGATAAAACAACATGCATAATTTTTATTCCTTGCCAACATCCTATAACTTGTGAGTAACTATCCATAGGAACCCCATTTTACTCTAAGTAATTGGAATATGTGATATACTAGGATGATATGAAACTTGCTCTCTTTTGCATCAGACTTGGGATTTATTTTTCAAAATCAAAATTAAAATAGCATGCTCCTCAAATGACAAAATAATTCCTACCAAAGCCATAAACATTGCTTCTTGAAAAACCATACACATAGCCACTTACATTGTGTTGAGTTTTGTCAAACTCTGAGATCTATGTTGAGAGAAGTTTCATACTCCCAAGATCAAAATTCATGTACACTCGCTAAAATAAAAACTCCATATCATAAATCTCTCTCCAATGTTTTTCAAAAAAAAAGAGAGTATGGGATATGCAAAAATATGAGAAATAAAAGATGCCATGTCAAAGAAGCATGAGCCAAAAAGAAAAAAAGAGAAAACAATCAGTACTTTGATGCCCACCAAAGAGTGAAAACATTGGGTACATTGATGCCCGCTAGAGAGGAAAGATAGCCCATACTTTCAAACGAAATTCAAAAAGAGAGAGATGGATGACATTGGAGTCCACAAAAATTCAAAAATATTCCATACACTCACACTATTTCGATCTAAGAGTATGACTCTTCCCTCCAAGGATTAGGAGTTTGACTCAACAACATACACAAGGTAAGTGTGTTGAACTCTAGATAAAAACTTATAGTGGTAGGATGAGCGAGAAGGCAAGAGCTTACTAAAAGAAAATGCCTTGGTGAGGAATTAGAAAAGAAAAAAAATGAGTGACATGAGAGAATCATTCGAGGAGCAAAGCTATCTCTTTTATACAAAAAGATCAAAACACCAAGTTCTTGAGCAACAGTAGAGTGAGATGACTTGAATCCCAACTATTCCATCTTTTAATTACTTAAGATGATTTGGGAGATATTGTGAATGCTCACATGTACAGGAAAAAGCTTGGAATAATATGTATGCAGGTTGAACATCTTGGAGAATAAACCACCTTAGTACTTTATACCTTTACTTGAGGATGAGCAAAGGGCTAAGTATGGGGGACCTTGTTGGCGGTCCTTATTGCATAATTTATACCACCAATTACTATATAAAAACCACACCAAACTTAGTGAATAGGGCTTTATGCTAACGATTTCCACGAGTTTTGGTGTTTCACTTGTTTTGTAGGGTTTACATGGAAATATACCTAAAATGGGCCAAAAGTAGAGAAAAGAATAAAGAAATAACTAAACCTATTTTGGCCCATAGCAAAGCAAGAAGGAGAGAAGCCCAATCCAACTTACACAATCAGGCTGATGCACCCTGGGAACATGGACTAGGACCGAAGGGGAGATGACCACGCAAAATTGGACTCAAGGCAAGCTAGGGGGAGCACGCGCCCAAGGCACAGCTACGCCATGGGTGCCTCCCCTTGGGCCCAACCTTGGCTAGGTGGCTCATGCTGATAGCCTCAAGGTGGTTCCACGTTGCGTCGGTACAATTAATGCGTTGGCTGGCGGTTTGGGGAGTAAGTGAGGGAATATTCCATGGAATTATCCCCCTCTTCACTCCTATAAATAGAGGCCCCCTCTCCCTCATTCCACACACTAGCCAAGGGAGCAAAGAGCACCTCAAGGGAGCAAGAGCTCCACACTTGAGCCACATTCCAAAAGGGCTATGCCCTAGTAGCTAGCTAGAGTGAGAAAGTGAATTGTGAGGGAGAGAGCGGGGAAGAGTCAGACTTGTCGGCATCTCCCCAGGCTTGTACTTGGGAGCCAGGCTTGACGGAGCTTCCCCAAACTTGCACTTCTATGAGTATTTGCTTGATTCCTTCATGGGATCTTGGCTAAGTAAGTATTCGTGGTTCTTGTAGTCTTTTATGTCTTTTGTTTAGTTCAGCTTTACCTTCTCTTGTTTACAGGTACGTCATCCATCCCCATGGTGGATGCTCTAGTTGAGGGTCCCTCATAAAGATTAATAGCCCTATACGACACTAGAGTAGTAGTCGATAGCATAGACGTGGTGTCTAGGCTAGAGGATACCTTCGTTTGCCTTGTACTCTATGGTCGAGGGGTAGGTGGCAGGTGGTGACCGCCATGTCCATCCTTTAAACTCCCCCACATTTGAGTACGGCATAGAGCTACAAGCCGGCATCGCTTGGCGGAGCAGGTGATATCCGGTGCCTGAAGTAAAAGACTAGAAGCAGCGTATCGCTACTCTTAGGACCTAAGAGCTATAGGAATCCATCTCTACCCCCACTTTCTATCTCTACCCTTGGGTTGTCTTTGGACAAACTAGCTAGAAGAAAGTACCTCTGTTCCCTGAGGAAAATACGATACCCTGAATATTTCTAGGTAAAGGCTACAATGGTAGTTCCGTACGCTTGCGGATTCTTTCGTATTCATTAAGAAATACCAACAGGGGTCGGGCGGCACAAGGGTGGGGCCGGCTGGCCCAACCTGGTGGCGTCTCGTCCTCCCATTTGTTCCCTGCCTTCTAGTGTCTTCTATAGTCTTCTAGTGTATCCTTCGTCGCGATCAAGTTTTGTCTTTTTTTCAATTAGGTCCCCCTTCCTACATTTTCTGGAATAATCATGTGAAAAATAGAGATTCACCAAAACTCATAGAATTTGTTAGTTTAAACCCTAGACCTATGTATATTCTTTTACTTGAACCATTTCTCTTGTTTATTCACATATAAAATGTTAACGTTATCCACCGTCAACATATGGGATGGGCCAAACCTCTTCAGAGTCTGCTCAGACGGACTCCTTAGAAGATTGTACTAGCTGAAGAAGGAATCAAGATCATTGAAAGATGCCACTCATCACCATATGGAGGTCATTATTGTAACAGAACCGACCAAATTATAAGAGCATAAGTACAAAAACAAGCGCCAAAACGCTCAAATTTTCGAACTTGAGCCCATATAATCTCGGTAGTCAATCGAAACCACGAAGGATTTCAAACCAACTCGTTTATAACCAAGATCGCATCATTCAACATAACACATCACACATTACATTTCACAATTAGTTCGAAAATTCACTTACAACACACGGAGTCGCAAATTATTACAAACCGAGTTTATAAAGTAGCGGAAGCATAACACACACACACACACTTAGTTTAAATACCACTACCAGTCTTACAGATCAACATCCCACAAAAGCATTCAGGAAAGTAACTAACAGACGATCACGCCCGAGTGATCTAGTCCTCATCACCCGTGGGGTGGAGGCAGTTCTTGCAGAAGCCCTGATAAAGCATGTCATTTGCAACAGGAGGGAATAAACCCTGAGTACTGGAATGTACTCAGCTAGACTTACCCGTCGAAATGGGAAAAGAGACACCAAGGATTCTACAAGGCTTTCATAAGTGGAGCTGGCTGACATCACATTTGCGGAAAAGCATAAGTAATTGGAACTCTTTTAACCTATACTAGCAGTTATTTTAACATTAACCTATCATCTATCTTAGCACCTGTACTAAACATTCATTTGATTATAATCAAACAATAATATCCATAGCAGGTATACATTGTGGCATCATTATATCATTCGCTTAACCATCTGTTCAATTTAATGAGATCTACGTTGCCGCTGCTCAAGTCAAGTGCTCACTAACCGGGAGCGACGGCGATTCAAATCGAATTCCTATCCAGCTAGAGGGGTATTTCTAACACTCACCGTGCAGGCCCCTGCCAGGGTCGCACAAGCCACCTTTCGTACAATTCAGGAATCACGAGTTCGACTGATGTCGCATCCCCAAGGGCAACACTCTGCCAGGTGATAGGGACTCTAACCCCCCCTTGGTCTCACGCCAATGTCCCCAAGAACATCCTTACTACCTCCAAGATGTGACCTACCACTCGATTCCCGCCCTGAACTGTATTACTTGACTTCGCGGTCGGAATGACTTATCCGGCCAACTAAGTGTTAGATTGCGTTCAACATGACTCAAGGACGTACAGCGAATCGGTCCTTAAACGACTCAGACGGGCATAGCTTCGCACCCAAGACGTGAACTGTCTTGCGGCTGCACTATCGAACTCCTGCCTGGTCTCAATTTCATTTTAAGGCATGGTTCCATCCATGATAGCCCATATAGCCACTTGTGACCCATTTTCTACATCTCGTGGATGACCGGAAATCACCCGACTTCTACCGGACTAAGCAGGGCTAAGCATTGACACATGCCTAAACTTAATTTAGGATTCAAGTACGATATCTGGACAAGGATAGGTATAATGCAACAAGTGTTTTCACTCAACTCCTACAACTTAATACAGTAAACAAGTAAAAGTACTCAAAATTGATATATAAAACAATTGGGTCAGCATGCACCGGGGCTTGCCTTTTAGGAACGAGGAAGGGCGATGGTCCGGGCACCCAGCTAGCTCGTCTGCGGGAACTCCTTCGCCGGCTGGGTCCTCGGGCTCCCTCAGCTACTCCTGATCCTCCTCCGGAATGGCTCCCTCGAACTCTAGGAGTGTCACTCCCTCTGGTACACCTATTGCATAAATGCACAATAAATCTCATGGATGCATAAGAAGGAATGCAGCATGCTCGGAATGAAATGCACTACCGCAATCCTAGTGCTCTATTCAAATTACTTCAATATAAGTGCAAATCTCTTCTCCGGTAGAGAAGTACTTACCTAATCTACACAACCTAATGTATAAATGTTCCTCCTCAGTTAAGGCCCTAACACCTAACAATCACAAGAACAACATTACTTAAGGTTACCACCAACCAAGCACAAAATATCATAACAATATATTCTGGACAGCAGCCAAGTATTTCCATCACAAATGTAGATTCAAAAATTCAAAAGGCATGATACAAGACAATCTAGAAAGCTTATAAAATGCTCTACAATTCACGTTTAGACCTCAACACTTAATTCCAAAGTTTACCTAGTCGAAATTCTAAATTTCCAGAAATCTATCCTCTCCAAACAGAGAGCAGTTATTTCTGGACAGTCACTTTAAACATCTACAACTCCTAGACTACTAGGCCAAATGCCACCAAATTTTGACACAAGCTAGTTTAACAAGTTTACTACCACTTTGGTATTCACAAGTTTCCCAGCAAACACCTTTATCATGGTTCAAACCCAAAAATTCTACCAGCTGTCCAGAGAACCTAGAAATATGAAAATTAAATATTTATTCATGTGGCAAACTAGCCTTATGACCAAACTAATGACACTACTAGTTACCACATGACTCAAAACCACCAGAAAGTAAGGGGTGCCAACCCAAGTCATTTATTTTAACCCCTTTCTTAATTTACTTAATTAATTAAGTGGGAAATTAAACTCATATGCAAGCTGCTCAGAAAATTCTATAAAAATTACCGAAGACTCTCTACCTTACTAGGAGGCTACTGTAAGAATTTAAACTAAAGTTATTCACAGAAACTCTCTACAGAAAATTCACAAGCCAAAAAGGCTGATTTTTGCATAATTAATAAATCACAATGAAAGGTATCAAACAACAGAAACCATATTTTTCTTAGCAACCATAGGGTACCAGGACACTCTCCATAAAATTTCATGAGCATTGCACATACAGAAAAAATATTAAAATTCATTCAAGTGTCTTCTAATATAACATGATAACACCATAACATGAAAAGTACTCAAGCACTAGTACCCAAATTTTTACCAGAGCTAGTATAGACATGAAACAACATACCCACCAAAATTCATAATTTTTGGAACACTACAACTCAAGTTATCCATTTAACAAGTTTGCATTAATTTTAAAACACATTTCAAAGGCCTAATTAAATCTTCTAGAACATAAATAGCACATATATATTTGATATTTTTCCTAAATACTACACTTCATACAGAGTCCAGCAAAATTTAAATCACAATTTTTGGATCAGCCAAACCCTAGATATGAAAATCACAAACAACAACCAAAACTGTGAAATAAAGAAAAACCCAAAATTTCCAAAACCCTAAAGGGCTACTGGGCCGGCCTGACCCACCAGCGCGGCCCAGATCACGCGCGGCCTCCTCCGAACTCTGCACGCGCGTGTGGTCACTAACAGAGCGGGCCCTCAGGCCAGAGAGAGGGAGAGGCAGAGGAGGACGGCGGTGATCGAAGCTCGTCGCCAGTGGCGATTCCGGCGAGGCGACGGGCACCATTAGGTTTGCCTCATCCTTCCGCGTCTGGTGACCCCCCAATCCTAACCCCTACCGAGCTCGAAGTAGGTCGACCATGGCGATGGCGGTTCGGCAATGGAGCCCGGCGGTGCTCTGACAACTCCGGCTGCTAGACGGCTGGATAGGACGCGCACGAGCTTCCTAGGGCCAAAATGAACCTAACCATGCTACTACTACTAGCCAGGGGAAAGTGGTGGAGTTTGGCTGTGAGAGCTCCCTGGCGGTGGCCATGGTGTGGCGGGGCGTGGCCGCGTTCCGGCCTAGCCTGGCCGGCATTTGCGGTAGCGTCAACACTAGAGCATCTATGGTTGGTAGGGAAGAAGGAACACGCGCTAGGGAAAGCGGAGGTGCACGGTGCTGTGCTGGCCACGGCGAGCCGTCGCGTGGACGAACGCCGACGAGATCTCACAGTGGCGGAAATGGCAATGTGCCCTTTACCTTGGCTCGGTTACTCCAAATGGAAGGTCAACAAGGTGTGTGAGGTGGTGGCATTGCTGTGGACGTGGTGAATCGGACGGTGGTGCGATGGTGAGCGCGCACGACCATGGAGAAGCGCGTGGCAGTGATGGCGGCTCGGTGCGTCCGCCTAGGCATGGAGAGAGCGAGAGAGGAGGGCAGAGGCGTGAGTGAGGCGAGCGTCAGCTTCGTGGCATCCTTGAGGACCTCGCGACCTGACCAGTGGGGCCGTGACCAGCGTACGGGTGCCATGGCGCTCCCACGCGGCGGCCAGCGTCTAACCCGGGTCGGCCACTGTAGATGGCGTCGTTCTTTGAATGGAGATGGAGTGACCAACTGACAGGCGAATTTTGATGCCCTATATCTCCCTGACCAAGCGGAATTAGTGAAAACTATAAACATCAAAATTGTAGAGTAATGTGAGGTATACAAGTTTGTCAATTGGAGCTTGGGCTGGTTCGGCCTGGTTTGTGAGTTATATGGTGTCGAAGTGTGGTACATTGAAACTGAAATTTCAATTTCAGACTTAGACATTTTCTAAGTGCTGGGCAGCCCCTCAAACTGACTTGTGGGCCATTTTTTAGCATGTTCTGATCATTTTCATGAGATGACCATATTAGAACTGTTGTTCCTTATGAAATTATCTACCACTTTGATTAAGGTTGCTTCTCCATGCAAGATCTCTAAGCTAGACTTTTTAAACAGTCAAACTAAAGCATTCTAGGGTCAAAACCTAGTCAACAACACTTAGAAGGGAAATTTGGTCATTTTGGTCAACATGAACATTGCTCCACTAATTACCCTAAGTGTAATTAAGGTGTTATATGATATAATTAGCCACTCTACACCTAGTTACTCACAATTCCAAGTGTCACATAAGTTGAAACAAGCAAAACAATATTTCCACCAAAATGTTGCACTACCATGTTGCATATGTTTCAAGACCTTGTTGCAACAATTAAGCTGATCATGGTATACTAACAACATTGCCATGTTTCCAAGTATGAGACCCCATGTTGTATCTACAAGTTGCACCACTCACATATCATAAACACATCAATTATGAACAAGCATATTAGAGTATGTTGCATACTCATGTTGCAAACAAAATAAAGACATGAATGAGATGAATGATGCTCATGCTTATGAAATGCAATGCAATTATGGAAGCCAAACACCTGAGGTGTTACAATTATGGGGCATTCCATACTCATGCAAAAATCTGGCAAAGTGGATTTTTCTAGCCAACTATGTGTGAAGACACGAAGGATTTCATCTGAAGGTGTGGAGCATGTCAGAGGCATGGGAACATCAATTCAAGAGATGTCATGCCACTCACAAACAACCTTTAGATTGAACTCTTCGATGCCTGGGGCATTGACTACATGGGACCATTTTTGAAGTCAAAGAACTATGAGTACATCTTGGTGGAAGTAGACTATGTTTCTAAATGGGTTGAAGCCATGCCATGCAGAGTTGCTAATTCTAGAAGCTCCAAGAAGATGTTCGAAGAGATAATATTTTTGAGATTTGGTATCCCAAGAATGGTGATCAGTGATGGAGGATCTCACTTCATTGATAAAAGCTTTCAATAGTATTTGTCAAAACCCAATCCATCATAATGTCGCTACTCCATACCACCCTTAAACAAGTGGCTAGGCAGAAACATCAAACAAGCAAATCAAGAATATTCTTCAGAAGACAGTCAATGAAATGGGAACAACATGGAAGGATAGGTTACCCGATGCTTTGTGGGCATACAGAATGGCCTACAAAAGACCGATTGGAATGTCACCATACCAACTTGTCTATGGGAAGACATGCCACTTGCCTGTTGAGCTAGAATTCAGCTCACTAGGCTATCAGAAGATGGAACATGGATTTGGAAGCAGCAAGAATAAAAAGAAAGATGCAACTCTTCGAGCTTGATGAATGGCGAGAAAAAGCATATCACAATTCTAAGATTTATAAGGAAAGAACCAAAAGATGGCATGATAAGAGGATAAAAACGAAGGACTTTGCCCCAGGAGACAAGGTATTACTTTTTAATTCTAGGGTGAAATTATTTGGACATGGAAAACTTTGAAGCAAGTGGGAAGGACCATTCAAAGTCATAAGTACTTCATCGCATGGAGCGGTAACACTTCAAAACGACGAAGGTATGTTATTCAAGGTAAATGGTCACCATCTCAAAATCTTTTTAGAGTCCAATAAAGGTCCTGAAGAATTAGATATAATAGAATTTATCATTTTACCAAACTTTTAGGCATGAACTCTCCTCTTTTCAATTCGTAGCGCGGGGGTATGTTTTTCTAGGTTAGAAAGTCGCTAGAAGGCAACACAAAAAAGGGGCCCACAAGACGACACTAGGCTAGGTCACCTGATCTAGGCCTAGGTCAGCCGACCTGGCTAGGTCCCGCCTCGCTGTTGCCTTTTTGCTTCACGAATCTTCCACCATATTCTCACAGATTTTGGATATTCCCGATAGATTCGATCATTCGCCGCCACCACGAGCCATTAGGGTTAAATCTTGACCCCTGGTGCAAGTTGAACCCCCCTATATAAACAAACCCCTGCTAGCCTCCAACTTCATTCCATCAAAGCCTTCCTTCCCTTCTGCATAGAAGCCTTCCACCTCTCCAAAAGTTCCCATGGCTGATAAGCAGATCGTTCCTTTCGAGATGGATCTCAACCAGCCACCTCTAGTAGATGACTCCCAAGCCATCGTCCCTATTCTAGAGCCTACTCCTCTCATTGGCATTCCTCCTAAGCCAAGATAATGGAGCTACAGGCAGTCCTACTTCGCTCAAGTGTGGCAGCCGACGCTTCCTTTGCCGCTAGAACATCTATTCCTGAAGGATGCTTTGCCGAAGGGTCCCATCGTCAGGCTGCCACAAGACGTCAAGCTGCTCCCTCTGAATACCAATGAGACACTGATAGGAATGAAGCTTGACAAGCTAGGGCAAGTCATCTGTGCTAAGTATACTACTAGTACTCCTCGTCCCACCATTGATGGAGTTTGAGCTCATCAGTCAAAGATCAAGAGACCTACTTCACCATTAGATAAACAAGAGAAGTGCCCTAGGGTAACCCTTGCAATGCTAGATATGAGGACGGAGCACATGGGTATATGCTCTTCTCATGAAAAACGTAGATGCTCTAGGTGCGAAACTAGAAACTAAGATTAAAGAGAGAAAGCGATTGACTAGGCAAGTAGAGTTTCTTTTCAAATGTATCAGGAAAGAATAAAAGTTAGGGCAAGAAATAGGGCACAAGTTAGGTTGTTAGGTATGTCGCTTAAAAGTTAGGGTTGTCGCTTTAGCTAAGTTGGTTAGAATATTGTAAGTTTGGTTTGATGAATAAAGTGCCCTATTGTTATCATTAATGAAATTGGTTACCGTTATTGTTCTCTACACTCTCTATTTTTCTCTAGATATGTGTTTTTGTCTCCACCTTGTTGTGTATGAAGGTAAATAGGTAACAAGTATGGGGGAGATACACCATGATGACAGAACGAAATTCGATTGCAAAAGTCACAAAAATTTGAAAAGAACGACACAAGGACCACACACAACAAAGAGGGCCCCAAACCTAGACTAGGCTAGGTCGCCCGACCCACTATAGCACTGCCTCGCCTCATGCTTTGTTCACGGTCGGGTATAAGCCCAATACACTCCATTTTCATATATGTCACTTTGAATTGAAAATGCTTTGATAAAACAACTTAAAAACATGAAAGGAAGATTGTGTAGCCATGACTTGAGGATAGACTCACATAACACTTTTCCTAAAAGTCTTGCTATTGTTGGGAACTTATTTTAGGGACCCCATGTCACTTAAGTTGTTGAGGAATGTGATATAGTAAGAATAAAGAGAACTTGATTCTTGATGTTTAGTAATTGGAGAATTTTATTTCAAAAAGCAAAATGAATAGTTACACCTCTCCTTTGTAGTATATCAGTGTCCTACCAAAGAAATATATAAGGTAGATAAACCTTCTACATATACTACATGTATTTGTATTGAGTTTGGTCAAATCTTGTGACCCGTGTTAAGAAATTTATCATGCTCCCAAGATTAAGATCACGTACACTCCACATATATTATGCTGCTCCTACACTGGGAGTACACAACAACATGTTTTCCATCCACCAAAAATATTTTCCTCCTACACTGGGAGAAGACACAAAATGAAGTTTATTAGGAATAAATGCTCCAAGTTCTTGTTAATGTCTTTCTTAAAGTTTTTTAATTGCAGAAAGAGGCATGTGGCTATGCAAAAGAAAATTATTGAAAAAAATGGGCAAGTGTTTAAGAAATCTAAAACAATGGGTACTCAGATGCCCACCATGAAAAAAGAGAGAAAAGAAAAGGAGAAAAAAAGAAGAAAGAAAGAAAAGATAGCCCATGTTCTCTAGCAAAAGTATTTTCCAAGTTTCAAACAAGAGAGACATGTTTGAAGGAGCATAGTAGAATTAGGATAGCCACCATATATATATATTCCACACACATGCACATCTTGATCTAAGAGTATGACATCTTTCTCCTTGGATCCTTGTTTTGACTTTACAATATATGCAATGCAAGTATGTTTTCATTTTCATCCTACCTGAGCTCCACATAAGCTTTTAGACGTAGGCAAAAAGAAGGCATCAATCTCGCATGCCTTGGTAAGGATCCACAAATACCATATATATAAGTGATTTGAGAGTACTACAAAGAAGGAGAAGGTAAGCTATGTTTTATTTTCAAAACTTATGCAAAAAAAACTCCAATTGACTTGACTAAAGGAAGAAGGTGATCTATTTCAAGCTATTTCATTCTTCAACTGCCCAAAGATTCATGGTAGACACATTGAATCCTGCAGTGTAGGTATTGCTAGGAATGGTTTATGTTGATGTCTTGTCCTAAAGTTATGTTTGCAATAATCCATCCTTTTCTCGAGGACGAGCAAAAGCCTAAGTGTCGGAGAGTTTGTTGACGGTAGTTAACAACCATCATGAACCGTCAACTTAACTCAAAATAACTACATAAAAGGAATCACCAACATAGAATAGGGGTTAAACTGATAGAATTCTATGAGTTTTGCTAAATCTGTGTTTTGCAGGGATTAAATAGGAAAAGAGCCCAAAATGGTCCACATGTCGGACTAAAAACTATATTTCACCGTGACCCCAAGTCAAGAAGATTCTAGAGAACATGAGAAGGCAAGCCACCAAAGGGGGGCCCACCTGGTATTCACCCAGGTTAGCCGACCCCACCCTAGGTCGACTGACCTAGGTGGATCCCACCTGTTAGCTTCCTTCGCAAGTCGGTTCTCCACTGCCTTAGGGTTTTAATCTTTGTCGTTGATCAAGGTCGATTTGATCCGAGGGCTCCGGTGCATCCCACCGGCCTATATAAGCAGGACCCTACCCCTAGGTCAGAGCATCCTCAATCCTAGGTAGAAACCTTGAGCCTCCTCTACAATCAAGAAACCTTAGATAGAATCAAGAGCCAAGCATTCAAGAGAAGATTAGTCTTGTAGTCTTCCAAAGATTAGGCTAGTCTTATTTAGAGATAGAGAGATAGAGTGTTGGAGAAGAGTTTGGAGGAGTTGTTGGCCTGTTGGTGCCTCCTCTACAGCTTGTACCTACGGGATCAAGTTCCATTAGAGCTTGCTTCTGAGATTTCTCTGGTATTCAACTTCTAATTCGAGTAAGTAACATTGTTATTATTGTTCTTTTGATTTGTGACTCTTTTGAGTGCTTTAATCTTGGTAGCTCCTTGATTGTAGTATTCGTAGTGTAAGTGTGGTGCTTAGACATCGATTACTCATAGATGCACCCTACTTTCTAGATCGGTGGTAGCTCACGAGAGTGACTTTACCTCATTGAATCTTCCATAGTCCACCTCCCATTTGTAGGACTAGTAAGACCTAGTTGCTAAGGAAAACATCCTCTGTTGGTGTCTTTTCTTAAGTAATGGCCCCATTGGAACAATCATAACATAGGTTGCAAAGGTTAGAACTAGAGACCTAGTGATCTTCTCTATAGGCTTATACTCTTCATCCTTGCTTGCTTCTCAGGGGTTTAAGCTTAGGCTTAGTTTCTCACATGTTCCTCCCTGTGGTAAAACATAAATAATGATACTCTTGAACACTCTCGGGTGAAGTGCTACATCAGTATACTATCTGTGCGCTTGCGGATAACCTTATTATCTTGTGTACATTTAATTCATACCAACACCTATGCATTGTGCTTATGTAATCTCTATCAGCAGTCGTCTGAGGAAGTCCTATGCATTACTTATTATGAATTAATCTCTTGGGTTTTCAGTTGAACTCCTCTTCCACTATCTATAACCTAATGTTTTACTGATTGAATTTCATAGGAAGCTATGCAAGCAGAGCATGTTGTTGATGGGCAGCAACCAATGACTAGTGTTGATGTTGTTTCCAAGGTCCTTTGCCTCTACTAGGGAAAGCGCCCCTCCCAAGCAAGCAGCAAAAACCTTTTTTGAAGAATGTTTGCATCCTAAGAAGCTCCACCAGAGTAGAGACATCGGTAGAGATGACACTTCAGGAGCAGCTTGCTGGTGAATAGGAAAATACATCTAAGCTCGTCGAACTAGTGGATGAAATAAAGGTGAGGACAGAAAAGGCTAAAAGGGAGCTTGAGGAATTCAACCAACAGCAACAGGAGGAGTACAATATGCTCTGTGAGCTAGTCTTATGCTTAAGCTCTCCTAGTAATTAACTCTCAGTCTTCAACTCCTGTGGTTTGATGCGGTGAACATTTGTGGTCTATTGTGTGGACGCATGTGATGGTTTGATGTTGTGATACTTAGTCAGTGGTTCGCTGCTGACATGTAAAATATTAATTGTGCTTATTTGATTGCTAGGCTGAATTGTTATATAGTCAATCTGTGTAGTAGTGACAATCTCAAATTACTTCTATGATGAATTGATTGCACCCCACGTGGTAGAACTAGAACAGGCCATGTGATCAAATAAAAATACGACATGTGGAGGAACCAGTGCATGACACATGAAATAGCCAGAGCACAACATGTGGGCTATTAAAAATCCAACACGTGGAAGGACGTCATCAAGCCAGATGGCCGAATAAAAATGCAAAACATGGACGAACAGTGATGTGACACGTGGTTGAATAAGAAACGGCCACATGGACCAATAAAAATACGCCACATGGTCCAATGAAGAAGTGACACGTGATCCAATCGCAACACGACATGTGTGCCCATAGAAAACTAACATGTGAAACAACAGGAACCTGACCCATGGTCCAATAAGAACCTGAAACGTGCAAGAACCAGATATGGCCACGTTGTACAATAAGAAGGTGACACCTGAACCATCTCCAATGCAACTGGCTATAGCATGTACACATGGAAAGCATCTCCAATGGAAGCACCCATCAGCGTGGCAGCCCCCCTGCCACGCATGCCAAAACAGTTCTATGACATTCTGTTTTCGTCATAGATCAAACCACTTCTATGATGATTTGTGAAAATTGTCATAAAAGTTAAGTATGACGCGACTTCTATGATGAACCATTTTTCATCATAAATTCATCATAGAATTGAAATTATGAAGAATTTGGCTCCTTCAGTGACAAAAGCTATTCATCATATAAGTAGATATTCCTAGTAGTGTATTTTCATTTACCTAGCTTTTTGCTTCAAACCGAATTGAAAATTCTTTGATAAAACAACTTTAAACATGAGGAAAAATTATTTTAGTCTTGACTTGAAGGTTAGATTCACATAATACTTTTGCTAAAAGTCTTTCTACTGTTGGAAACTTATTATTAGGGCCCCCATGTTACTTAAGTTATTGTGAAATGAGATATAGTACAATAATGAGAACTTGATTATTGATGTCTCGTTATTGGAGAATTTTATTTCAAAATCCTAAAATGTATAGTTTTATCTCTCCTTTGTGGTAAAGCAAATTCGCACCAGAGCCATATATGATATATAGACTAGGAAAACCTTCTACATATACTACTTGTCATTGTATTAAGTTTGGTCAAACCTTGTGACCCTTGTTGAGAAACTTATCATGCTCTCAAGATCAAGATTACGTACACTCCACATATATCTGCTGCTCCTAAGGTACGCAAAAACATGCTTTCCATTTAGATTTACCCAAAAATGTTCTACTCCTACACTAGAAAGAGACACAAAAATAGGTTCTTCATCCACCAAATAAAATGCTCCAAGTTCTTGTGAATGCCTCTCTTGAAAAGTAGTATTGCAAGAAAGTGACATGGGGGTTATACAAAAGAAAAGAGAAAAGAGTTGAAAAATGGACAAGTGTCTAAGATATTGAAAACAATGGGTACAAAGATGCCCACCATAAAAAAAGAGAAGAAGAGAAAAAGAAATATAGCCCCTGCTCTTGCAAAGAGTTTCAAGTTTCAACAAGAGAGATATGTTTCAATGAGCATAGTAGAATTAGGTTAGCCACCATATATTCATCCACACACATGCACATCTTGATCTAAGAGTATGACATTTTCTCCTTGGATCCTTGTTTTAACTTTACAATATATGCAATGCAAGAATGTTCTCATATTTATCCCTACCTATAGCTCCACATAAACTTTTACAAGTAGGTAAGAAGAAGGCAAAGTTATCTATGTCTTGGAGAGGATCTAAAAATACCACATATCATGAGTGATTTGAGAGTACCACAAAAGGAGAAGGTACAACTATGTTTAGTTTTCAAAAATCCTAAAATGTTTCTCCAATTGACTTGACTAAAGGAAGATGGTGATCTATTTCAAGCTGTTCTGTTCTTCAACCGCCTAAAGTTTCATGGTAGACACTTTGAATCTTGCAGAGCATGTATGACCGGGAATGGTTTTATATTGATGTCTTGTCCCAAGGTTATGCTAAAGTAATCCATCCTTTTATCGAGGATGGGTAAAAGCCTAAGTGTAGGGGAGCTTGTTGATGGTGGTTAATGTCAATCATATACCAACAATATACCCTACATAAATGACTAAAATGGATCACCAACATAGGTATAGTGTTTTAAATTAATGAGTTCCATGAATTTTGGTGATTTCATAACTATAGGAGGATTTAATTAGAAAACTATTAAGGAGGACCTATTCGTCAAAGCAAATCACGTCCAATCATAACAAAACCGACTTGGGAAGACTCTAGAACAATCCAGAAGACAACTCACTGAGACCCACGCCTAGCTGTTAGGGTGTGGGCCATGGCCCCACCTACAGGGCAACCAACCTGTGGGTCCTGCCTATCAGCCCCTCCTTTGTACGTCGGTTCTCTACCGCCTTAAATATCAAATCTACGTCGTTGTTCAAGGTCAGTTCGATTCGACGATCAAGATTTGACGTTACCATGGATTCATGGGCCCACAGGGTGCCTAATGTCCCCTATAAATACCCCCTATACCTCCTCCAGCAAATCCATCTTGAAATCTAAAACCCTAATTCACATCCTTCTCATTAGGATCAGAGCCAGCAATCAAGAGAAGATTAGTCCTCCAAGTTAGGATCTAGTCTTTATAAATAGAAATATAGAGATAGAGAGTGAGGAAAGAGTTTGGAGTAAGTGCCAGCCTATCGGTGCTCACTCTACAGCTTGTACCTTGGTGGAACCAAGTTCATCTTGAGCTTATTTCTGAGATTTCTCTGGTAATCAACTTCTAATTCAAGTAAATATCATGTTTATATTGTTCTTTAGGTTTGTGACTCTTTTTGAGTGCTTTAATCCTTGTAGCTCTTGAGTTAAAGTAGTAATTGCTAAGTGTAAGCATGGTGCTTAGACTTCGATTACTTGTGGATGCACCGTATATTTTGGATTAGTGGTAGATCACGAGAGTGATAGTCTCATTGAGTCCTTTGTAGTCCACCTCTTGTCTGTAGACCAACTAAGACGCGATTGCAATGGAAAACATCCTCTACTGGTGTCTTCCCTTAGTAATGTTCCCAATTGAATAGTAGAAGACATAGCTTGCCTAAGTTAGAATTAGAGAACCCTAGCGATTTTCTCTACGCTCCTTTTTATCCTCAGTATTTTTGCTACTCCAGGTTAAGTTAGACTTAGTTAAATCTCACACACGTTCCCTTGAGTTCAATATTCTAGAATACTTTTTGGTGAAGTGCTACATCGGTATCCATATGCTTGCGGATTTATCTATGTGCATTTAAAATATACCAACACCTACATTGGATACTCATGATTTGTATATTCATTAAGCGTTGTTGCATATCATTTTCAAATCATGCTTAATGAACTAAACTTGACTCAGTAAAGCTAGACCAACTCATCTAAGTAAAGTTAGCCCTCACACTAATGTTAAGTCTTAGGGCGCTTAATATGTTGAGTTGGCTAGAACAGGTAGAAGTCGGGTGTGAGCAGGAACTCACTCTCGTGTGTGTAGATACTTCACCGGGTTTAACCAACACTAAAACTTACAGTTGGGTTAACTTGAATTTTTCTAATTAACCTGCTTAAGGACCAACCTTTAATTAGACTTTATGGCGAACTTGATGTGAGTTTCAACTCAAAGAGGAGTAAGGTCACTTTAGAGTGTTGGACCTCAAGTGACATAGCTCGTGGAGTAGTCAAGGACTATCCTCTAGGATAGTAAGTCTGACTAACCCTCCATACAGACCACACATCGTGTATGGGAGCTGTAAGTTGAGCACTTAGTGGTGACTTGCCAATCACGTGGATTTGGCCCAAAATGTAGCACGAGGTAACTCAGAAATGAGTACTTTGGCTCATCGTTGTACCATTCATGGGTTAGAAAGCCATAATAAGGAAAGGTCAGAACCATGAGGTAACCATTACTTGGGCACGGGTATGGAGGTTCGTCCTTGGTCTCCGTGTGGGTACAGTTGTACACCACTTTTGAGTTTTCTTTGAATGCCTGAAGTCTTTGGGAGGCTTATTTTGGTTGTTCTCTCTTCTGGATTCAGAGTAGTGAGAGTTAATGAACTTGTGTATGAGATGAAATGTTGATCACTTGTTACATGTACACCTTTAACACTTATGAATTGTCAAGTTAGATTAATAACTCATGAACATGTCATCTTCTTAACATAATGCTTTTCGCAAATCTCACAAATGCCTATTAAATTCCCTTGCATCCACCAAATACTTATGCTAAAATAAGTCCTCTAAGTCCAATCGTACTCAAGGTACTGTCATTAAGCTTTTTACAGGTACTTAAGACTTGGTGACCACCCGAGCCAAACATGGGTTAAGTCAAAAGGTTTAGCAGATGATGGGATGGGCGTCCCCAAAGCTGTAGTTACTATGATGTTTAGTGATCAAGCGTAAGAGTGAACCTAGAATGGTGGGTTAGTAGGCCTTGTCAGTTTAAGCTTCACCTTGTATGTTGTAATCTCTATTTTTATTTCATGTAAATGTAATCATGTTGTAAATATCTTCAATAAATTTCAATGTATGATCTAGAGCTAAGTGAATCTTGATGATTGGTTTGATCCTACGAGTATAACTCACGTGAGAGGAGGTTGCAAGTAGCAACTCTGTGGACCTCTGAATGACCCCGGAGATAGCACCCTATCAGTCAAGAGGATGACCCAAGGTGCTAGCTTGGTGGGCCACGACAGAACCCTCATGATAACTGTCCCTCACACTTCATCTCTACACATGTCCCATCTCTATTATGTATAATTGTACAGCCCAAAAAATGAGCAAATATTTTTTTCCTTCAGAGCAATATGATGAAAATAGCACATAAAATAAAAGTTTGATGGGGTTATTTATAATAGCCGAGCGTATCAACGAAAAAATAATTGGAGCTAGGACAGAAAATTTTGGCTTCTTATACTTTTTGTGGCTTCAAAGTATTTCATAGCTCTTCATCATCAATTTCTTTAAATATCAATTATTTTTTTACTTATGTAATATTATTTACCTGAAGGTGTTTGTGTAGGTATAGATATGTATATAAGCTTCTTTCCAATTGGCGTATTGCATGTTAGGTTTTTCAGTTCGTTCACATAACTGAACTATGCATTCATTTAATAATGTCGATTGGATACAAATAGAATATTGTGAAGATCACACACAAATATGGTTTTCCAGACATGTGCAAATCACAATTATCATGATGTTATTTTTTGTTACCATTTATAACGCACAAGTATAATTCTAGTAAATATTAGAAATTTGACTTTAAGTATTCAGATTTTGATACAGCACAGATATTAAATATTTTGAATGATATATAAATTGTTTATTTATTATTTGAAACCCTTTGAAGACAAACATATATCGTAAAATATGGGTCCGGCTTTCATCCCTACTGTCTACCTTCCGCTCCGTTATGACTTCCGTGAACTGCATTTGCCAGGTTAAATTTATTGCGTCGAAACACACCCAGCCGTCACCTCGTGGCACGTATGCCACCTTTTTTATTTCTTTCGTATAAATTTTAAAACTCCCTTGGTTCCAAATTATACATAAGTGTTTCTAGCAATTTTAGATATATTATCTTTTTTACATCTAGATATAAGCTATGTTTAAATACATAATAAAACCATATATCTTGAAAAGACAGAATAACTTGTAACTTAAAATGGAGAGAGTACAATATAGAGTATCGAACTTGACGATCTATAATCTAAGAGCAACTCCAAGAAACTATGTATATCCTTTCTAATTGCTACGAATAAAGATTTTAATGAAAAAATACACTCCAACTTCTTTATTTAGTTAATATTTAAATGAAAAAAAGTCTACTTCACCCCTCAACTATGGGGGTGGTCTACTTTACCCCAAACTATGAAACGGTTTATTCTACCCCTTGAACTTTGTAAAACCGGCCAAATCACCCCCTTAAGTGGTTTCGGACGGTGGTTTGCTACAGTAACACTGTTTTTTTCTAGAGTAACAACGGTTTTGTCTTTTTCTTTTTTATTTATTTCGTCTGAATCTTTGAAAAATCATAGTAAATCACAGAAAAATCATAAAATAGAAAATCCAATTTGGTTGGACTCCACATGAGTAGATCAACACAGTAAACATATAATATAATATATTTTAGTATAAAGTTTTTGTTGTAAATTTTGATCTATTTTTTTCTATAATTAATTTGAATAATTCATACAACAAAAACTTTGTACTAAAGCATATCATATTATATATTCACTGTGTAGATCTACTCATGTGGAGCCCAACAAAATTGGATTTTTCATTTTATGATTTTTTTGTGATTTACTATGATTTTTCAAAGATTCAGACGAAATAAATAAAAAGAAAAGACAAAGCCGCAGTTACTGTAGCAAACATCTGTTACTGTAGTAATCGCCGTCCAAAACCACTCGCAGGGGTGATTTGGCCAGTTTTGCAAAGTTCAAAGGGTAGAATAGATCGTTTCATAGTTTAGAGGGTCAAGTAGACCACCCCATAGTTGGAGGTGAAGTAGACTTTTTTCTTATTTAAATATAGTCATCTTCTATTCAGATTTCTCGCTAGATAAAGATAGAAAACAAGAATAGTTCTCTAGAGTACACACAAGATATAGAAAAACTATTGAAAAGTAGAGATATATAGAAAACGATTTTTATGTAAATACCTCTCCAAAATTTAGAGAGTGAACTTTATAAAGACTCTTAGACATGCTCTAACCATGTTGATAAACAACTTGCGACGTACATTACAATCTTCAGTTTCAGACGCAGCCCTCCACTAATTTTGAACGGCAGGCAAAAGCCCAAACAATCCTCTGAACCTTTTGGTACGCTACCAGTAGTACAGGAGAACGAGCACTAAACGAGGGAGTGTTATCAACTTGTATCTAGCTAACAAAGTTGAAGATATGAATGTTGTGGGTTCTCGTTCCCGAGGAACTTCCGGACAAGCAGGAAGAGACTAGACGAGACAATAAGCAAAATGGCTCTGCATCATGTGACAAAATGTAGCGCTTGCTGCTTCTGTATCATTGCCTGGTGCTTCTGCCCCGCAATGTGGAACTCGTACACTTTTTGGCTGTTCACGACAACATTGCACACTCCGCAGATTCTTACTTCGTCCTGCGCTGCTCCAGCCTCAAGCACTCGCCTCTTCTTCACCTCTAGATCTTCCAGGGTTGCTGCTGAGCAGCTCTTTTTCTTCTTCGGCTGTACACAGGGCACCACACAGTTGGATACAGCAGCAGGTGCCATACTTGGACCAATGACATTGCTTGGGGGCTTTATAATTGGTTTAGGGGTGATCGAGTCTTGTAATTTCTCCAAATTTTTCTTGTGCTTCTTCCCCTGCTTATGGAACATGAGAACCTCTAGTGTATCACACTGAATCTTGCACACCTCACATGGTGCTTGTTGCAGAGCCTTTGGCTTTTTCTTCATTTGTTTCCTCAAGGCATATTTCGGCACAGGATGCCCAAAATGAGCATTCCACTGGGCATGGTGCATGCCTGGGGCTGCAGCTGGTTGTGTTATTCCATTGGAGGCTCTGGCAACTGCTGCCTACAGAAAGATTATCTGTACCAGGTTAATAACAAGGATCAAGACAGAAAAGATATCATGTAGCTAGTACATGACATTAAGTATAACCAATCTAAGCAGTACTATTGTACACATGATGTGGTTTCCATGCAGCTGTACAACACATAACACAGGGTGACCACACAGTGATAACAACAACAACAACATAGCCTTTTGTCCCAAGCAAGTTGGGGTAGGCTAGAGAATACAAAGAAAATCAGGGCACAAATTGAGGTTGTAAAACACTTGAAGGTCATAGAGCTTGATGCACAGAAAAAAACTTACTGGTAAAAATCAATAGGATGGGGAATTAAAAATGGCAAATCCATTTCTACAATAATAACCACGTAAAAACACTACAGTGCATACTGTGGTAATCCCTTTCATGTGATACATGCATAGCAAATCAGGTAAAGTGTGAGAAGCCAATGAGCTAAACAGATCAGTACAATATGCTGTACAATTTATCTTTGGTAAACAAACTGCAAAGCTATACTGAGACCTAGGACAAAGCAAAATGAAATTAAAATGTTCCTTTGGCCACAAGGACACAAGTATGTATTTCAATGTTTCCAACACTTCAATTTTCACTTGCAATCTAAAGTTGAATTGATTCCCTTAATCACATTTTCTTATTGAGAACATACCCATTGCACATCACTAGCATTTTCTTCTACATAAAGCATGAATTATGGCACCTTTGCTCGGGTTCCCTTTCTCAAAAAAAACTCGGTTGGTGTCTCCTAATCAGAGTGCTTTTGTCAAAGGGAGATGCATCCATGATAATTTTGTTTTGGTTCAGCAAACTGCCAAAGTGCTTCACAATCTGAAAGGCCCTAGAATCCGTCTAAAATTGGACATTAGTAAAGCTTTTGATTTGTTGTCATGGGCATTTTTGCTGTAGGTTTCAAGACATTTGGGTTTTGGACTAGTGTGGTGTAACATGTTGTCCAAACTCCTATGATCCTCCACAACAAGAATTTTAGTGAATAGTGTGCCGGGCAAGTTGATTCAGCACCTAAGGGGACTGCGCCATGGGGATCCTTTATCCACGATGCTCTTCATAATGGTTATGGATGTTCTAAATGCCTTGATAAATAAGGCAAGTGATATGGGATTACTGCAGCCTCTCCATCCTTGAGTGTCAACTGCAGTGCTGCAAGGCTTGCAGTCAACCATGCCAGCCCACTGAATGATATCCAGTGTATATTGCTTCTGGGCTAAGAACAGCCCATTGGATTTCCTCTCAACAGATATGCCCAAGAAATGTTGCAGAGGGCCAAGATCTTTCATGGAAAATTCTTGCTGCAAGGCGGAGATGGTGTGGCGGAGGAGAGAGGCACTCGACGCCGTAAGCACAATGTCATCCACATACAGTAGAGGTAAACTGTTTTAGAGCTTTGGTGATAGATAAACAGTGAAGTAAGTGAATCTAAGCTTGAGAAAGTATGCAGCAAAACAACTGTACCAGAAACGTGCTTACATGATGTGTTTGTATTTGTATAGTCATCAATGATAAAATCATACAGAAACATGCTTATACACTCTGCTCTTATCTGATACGGATAGAAACCCTACACACATTGTTCATGGATAAGCAAAGGATGGGACTATTGTTGCAATTGTATCCAGAAGTATTGATACTGTGGACCATAGTGGGCAAGTCGCACAATGCAATATTGAGCCATTTGCCAAAAAAAAAATGATGCATACGACACAGATGCATTAAAATTCCTGCAGATGGATGGCTCACAACAACAGCATTAAAATAAGGAAGCTTCAATGCAGTTATGTTGTTAGGCCATGCAACTAAACGAGACAAGGCAGCAACCTCAACATTGGACAAAGGGGGGAACCTTAATATATTAGAATAGCCTAAAATCTATACAAGCAACAGAAATCTGAATTTTTTTGTTACAGTTTCTTCTTTTCCTTGTCATAAGTAGATCCTTTCACTTTCATTAGAAGGATAAAATGTGACTATTCACTATTCATCACACACAAACCGACGTACACATCAACAGTACAGTGTACAAAAATGCATTCCATTCAATCAAATACAGTATTGAACATGAGATCCTAAACCATAAGAACAGAGCAGCGATTGTAAAACCATGTCGTCACCATATTTCCAGATAACAAAAAGATAAAGACTTCCAACAGGAAATGAGGTTATTTTACATAATGCAAAACATAGGATGTTGTACATGATTGATTATATGAATTTCTACCTTGCCAGTATCATGTGGAGGAATCCATTCAGTAATGTTAAATTAAGATCTCAGCATATATTCTGAAATATGAAGTTCTCACCAGGTGCGCACTACTCCTTGCAAATGTCTTTTAGGTCAGTATTTAACCAGGTTTGTTTAAATGTCCAAGTACTGCTGTGCCTTCCCTGTGCCTAATCTAAGATGTATCAGTCTATGTTGATGCCAACATAAAAAAAAAGCAAGCTGATTACTTTCCTATGCCTAATCTAAAATTGTCATAGTCTATTGCTGATGCCAAGATGCCTAATGGATGGTGTGCTTCCTAAATGTAGTCTTGCGGTATTAGCATCATGTTTGCAATCAGGGGACTAATACGGATTCATCGATCTGCTCCTCTCTTGGAATACGAATCAACTGTCTTAGTTTTCGAATGCAATTTTCATTTGACCTTGGATTGTGTTGCAGGCTGCAGAATTGATGGTGGGGGTGCATCAAGCTTTATTTACATGTTTGTAAATATCAATGTTATCTAGGATCAATGCTACAGAAGGATGGAGATATTGATGCAAAAGTTTGCCATAGGATCAAAGCAGGGTGGATGAATGACAAGAGGGTACTACAAAAGCTTAAAGGCAAGTTTTATAGAACGGCGATTAGACCCGCTGCAGAATGTTGACCTACAAAAAGACGACATGTCCAATAACTGAGTGTTGCGGAAATGCGTATGTTACGTTGGATTTGTGGTCACACAAGGATGGACTGAGTTTGGAATGATGATATACGTGATCATCTAGGAGTAGCATCAATTGAAGAAAAGCTTGTCCAACATCGGTTGAGGTAGTTTGGCCATGTACAAAGGAGACCTTCAGAGGCACCAGTGCATTGTGAAGTCCTAAGTCAAGATATCAATGTGAGGAGAGGTAGAGGAAGACCGAAGCTGACATGGGGGGAGGCAATAAAAAGAGACTTGAAAGGTTGGGATATACCTAGAGATCTTTGTTTGGATAGGAGTGCTTGGAAAGCAGCTATTGACGTGCCTGAACCATGACTAGGGGCTCATGTTGGGTTTTAACTCCAGCCTACCCCAACTTGCTATTTCTTGATAACACAATGTTATTATAAGTCAGACATAGGCAATGCTATTTCTTGATAACACAATGTTTTTATAAGTCAGGTTCAGAAATGTTTTTATAAGTCAGTTTCAGATATGAGCAATGCAGTTTCTACATAATTACAAGCTTGTTCATTTTTATTCTGTAATTTTTCATTTCTATAGAAGGTGGTAGGATGCGATGTTTGCTCTCATTTCTATGATTATGATTACACTTTAGATAAAATTGGTTAGAGTTCTGAAGTGAATGAAACAATAGTAAATTTTTTTGTCTAGAATTTTAGATATGTAGTAGTATCTGCAATTATGGAAGTGCTTGATGCTTGTAGCATGAAATCAGGTCCAAGGTAGTTTCATATAGCATTGGTAAGACAGCTCCGGTTGATGATATTAAGAAGATTAGGGAGGTATAAAGTCCTTGAGCAGCTGATGGGAGATTGCCTTCCATGCTGTCCATTCAGACCTCTGAGGCCTAGTTAACTACTTTATGCTTCACCCCAATGGGCCGGCCTACCTTCTAAAGAGATAGGAACAAAATAACTACAACCAAAACCAAAAGATTGAAATAAAATCTAAAAATACAATTTCATACCCAATCAATTGCTCAAGAGCAAATCAGATGAAATAATCCCCTCAGTGCATCACATATACTACGTACTTTATACAACAACAACAACATAGCCTTTTGTCCCAAGTAAGTTGGGGTACACTAGAGATGAAACCCAAAAGAGACGAGAAACAGGGAGACATATAAAGGGACATAAAGGGCACAAGACAGAAAGAGGTCACGGTTCAGGCACGTCGATGGCCAGTCTCCAAGCGCTCCTGTACATAGCTAAATCCTTGGAGATATTCCACTCCTTAAGGTCTCTATTAATGGACTCGTCCCAAGTCAGTTTAGGTCGACCTCTACCGCTCTTTACATTATAGGTCTGCTTTAAAACCCCACTACGCATCGGCGCCTCAGGAGGCCTCCGTTGGACATGTCCAAACCATCTCAACCGATGTTGAATCAATTTCTCCTCAATTGGTGCCACCCCAACCCTATCCCGAATATCGTCGTTCCAGACTCTATCCCTCCTTGTGTGCCCACAACACCAACGCAACATACGCATCTCTGCTACACTCAATTGCTGGACATGTCGTCTTTTGTAGGCTAACACTCAGCACCGTCTAACATCGCCGAGCGAATCGCCGTCCTATAGAACTTACTTTTCAGCTTCTGAGGCACCTTTTTGTCACAGAGGACGCCAGAAGCTTGACGCCATTTCAACCAGGCGGCTGAAATTCTATGTCTAACATCTTCATCAATGTCGTCATCCTTTTGTAGTATCGATCCTAAATACCGAAAAGTATCCTTGGCCACCACTTTCCCATCAAGGCTAACGTCTCCCTCATGCCTAGTCGCGCTGAAATCGCACCCATGTACTCGGTCTTGGTCATACTAAGTCTAAACTCTTTCGACTCTAACGTGTGCCTCCATAGTTCTAACTTCCTATTAACCCCTTTCCTGCTGTTGTCAACTAGCATCACATCATCAGCAAAGAGCATACACCAAGGGATATCACCTTGTATGTCACTTGTGACCTCATCCATCACCAAAGCAAATAAATAAGGGCTCAAAGCTGACCCCTGATGCAGACCTATTTTAATTGAAAAGTCGCTGATGTCGCCATCACATGTTCGGACAAACGTCACCACATCCCTATACATATCCTTGATGAGGGTAACGTACTTAGTTGGGACTTTGTGCTTTTTCAAGGCCCACCACATGACATTTCTCGATACTTTGTCATATGCCTTCTCGAGGTCAATAAAGACCATGTGCAAGTCCTTCTTTTGCTCCCTATATCTCTCCATCAATTGTCGTAATAAGAAAATCGCCTCCATGATCGACCTATCAGGCATGAACCCAAACTGATTTTGGGTCACACTTGGCACTCTCCTTAGGCGATGCTCAATAACCCTCTCCCAGAGCTCCATCGTATGGCTCATCAACTTAATCCTACGGTAGTTAGTACAACTTTGAACCTATCTGTGGTCATGTAAGATACAACAAATCTAACCATGTGACGGACTTCTTCTAGATTACTTCTTTTTCAACCTAGCATAGAAGGGATATAATTCTGAAGTTTAACAATTCATAAAATAAGAACGAGATTTTTATTAAACAAAATATAGTATGATTCTTTAATAAATGTAACCATGTGATGCCCTTATTCTACATTACTTATCTTCCAAGCTATCCTAAAAGAGTTATAATTTTAAAATGCAACAATTCACAAATTAACAACTAAGATTTTTATAAAACAAAACACTATGGAGGAATGTTGATCAAATGATTAGGCAAACCTCGTTAATTGGTTACATAAAAGAACGATTTTACATAGCTTGGCCCCTCCTACATTTGTCATCAAGCTCCACCACTGTTAATCAGGCAAACCTCATTGATTGGTTACATAACGAGATTAAGGAATCAAACTACCTAAGATTTGCTCAATTGCACTTAGCAAACTTCCCTCTAATTTACCAAGCCTCCGATTCTTAAGAGATCAAATCTCGTAATTCCACCTAAATTTACGGCGTACAAACAAAAACAAATAAATATAAAACTCGGAGTCAAAACGGAATCCAGGGGCGTCCTAACCTGCGCGTAGCGCTGGGGATCGAAACCGAATTGCTTGCCCGCCTCCTTCGTGGTCGCCGCCGGAGCAGCCTGCGTCGTCGATGTAACCGCGGCCTGCTGCGACGCCTCGCCGACGGTGAAGTAGTAGCCCACCAGGCCAGCCCCAGCGGCGCCTCCTCCCTCCGGGGGACTGTAGTTCTGGTAACCCGAGTAAGGGTCGTACTGCACGGCGGTGGACGGCACGGCGGCAGGGACGGGGTAGTAGTAGGATGACGAGGCGGCGGCCGCGGTGGAGGGGTACGTGGCCGGGGCTGGTTGGTGATAGGCCCCGTAGGGGTAGGAGTAGCTAGCGTACGGGTGCGGGTAGTGGGCGTGATCGGTGCTTGGCGCCGGCGCCGGCGCCGCCGCCGGCGCGTTAGTAGCGGCTGCGGCATAGTCCATCGCGGTGATGCGGAGCGAATGCGACCGTGAGACCGCCGGTCCCGAGTGGATTGTGGATGCACGAGGGGTCGGATCCTTTGAGTTTGTTTTTCATTTCATTTTATTTTTTTAAAAAAAACAATACTGCCGTGTACATACAAAGATGCAGGGATTTTTCATTGGTACCGTTAAAATACTCTGACCAGTACCGTTACTATTCTCCTATTCTAAATCTTGTCATTACAATTTTTCGATTCCTTGAAATACACATCATGGTGTACGTTTGGGATGGACTTAGACCCACCTGCAGGTGTACACGATGTCATTGTATTTTCGTGTGCACAAACGGCCCTTCCACCTTCCTCTCTATATGTGGGTGGGCCCCACTAGTCATCTCTTTCCACCTTCCACCTCCCTCTTCTTCTCCACGATATCTTCTTCCCCAAGCTCCACTTATCATCGTTAGCTTTGCCATGCTCTTCTTCTCCATAACGTAGTGCAACCCCCTCGTTTGGCACTCGCCATAGCAACCCCCGCGCGAGCCTGGCGGCGGCCGCGGCAACACGCTGCACGTGCTTGCCCGCTATGGCACAACCACCTCCTCAACCAGTGCTTGCCATAGCAACCCCCATGCGTGAGCCAATGGCAACACGGTAGCCCACTGTGCATGCTCGTCGGCGATGGCGCGGCTGCCTTCCTTCTCCCTCCATTCCCCATCCCCGTCGGCCAGGCCGCCTTCCTCCTCCGCAACATGCTACCATCGTTATGGAGCCTCGCCACCGCCGCCGCCAAGAACTCCATCGCCCACGGCCGGCAAGAGCATCTTCAGCGAGTTTCTTGACCCGGAGCCCTTGGATTCGCCTCATCGCCGGCCATGGCCTCCGCCATCGCCAGCATGTGCATGCGGGACCCACCGCTGTTGGGGCCATGTCCTTCGGCTGGCTCTGCCTGCACCTATCCTTCTGCGCAGCGTCGTGGCGGTGGAGGAGGAGTCCAACGAGAAGTTGCTCCCTCTACAGACGCAAGCTGCCACCAGGAGTGCGGCCACAGAGGCCGAGCGGGAGTGGCGCTCACGTCATACATCTTGGTGGCAGCGGCAAGGCTCCACAAATGGCAGATGCAACAGTGGCAGGTTAGGAGATGGAGCATGCGGGGTCGTCGACGAGTGCGGAGGTGAGGCCAAGCAGGCAGAGCGGTGCTGCGTCGGGTCCCCTAGCGACGACCGATGAGGTAGGAGAAAGTGCCGAGGAAGGGGATGACAAGTGGGGCCTACGTGTTAGTGAGTAGTGAGAGGAAAGTAGCTGAGAACAATATAGTCCATACAAAAGTACATGTATGTTACATATGCTGTTGCTGGGCCCAAGGCCTTCCAAGACGTATAGCATGGCATTTTTCAAAGAGAGGACGAATTGTAATGGCTCTCTTCAGAATAGGTGAATATTAATGGTTTGTCAAATTGCTCCAGCACAAGACCTGTTGAATATCAATGCAGATGGCTCGTTCATCTTAGAGTCGATGCAAGGAAGCTGGGTTTTCATCGTTCGGGATCATGATGGTGAAGCACTCCTAGCTGGGGCTGGACGTCTTCTTTGCGGCACCAGATGCTCTCGACATTGAGGCGACAGCTTGTCAATAGGCTCTACAAGTAGCTACAGAGCTTTGAATTTCTCGTATCCAGTGGAAGTAGACTCCTCAGTCCTACAACATGCTTTACAATCAACTTCTATGGATCTAATGCCCTATGAAATGATGATACTTGCTTCCTACTGCAGGAACACTTTGTTTATAGTGATAGTATGTTAGATATATAGGTCAGGGGTACCCACACCGCCCGTATATGTGACCATCACCATACTATTGGCCTAGCAGCCGCCAAGAAGGAGGCCCACAAGGGCTGACACGGTCGACCAACATGGAGATCAAGGTGAGCCAAGACAGACGTATCTGGACAATAGCTAGGATCAAGTTGTTGCACATATCATGTAATAAACTAGGAATCCAACCTGTTAGCCTGATTGCCCTTGTTGTAACCCTACCCCCTCTGCCTATATAAAGGAGGGTAGAGACCTCAGGCTCGGGATCCATCTTCCACCACTCCAATCTACTACGTAGCTATGAGCAATAGCCCCTGTAATTGAGCATACGAATACAAGAGTAGCACCACCACTAGAGTAGGGTGTAGCGCACCACCGCCCCAAACTAGTATAAATCCTTGTATCTCGTGTGCAACCATCTGATTCCATCTATGTGATCCTGTTGCTAGGCATTGCCAGAGCTAAATCATCAGATAGTTGGCGTGCCTGGTAGGGGCCTTTCATGTATAGATTTGTTTTTCGTATTTTAGATGGCTATTCTTCGCAGGTCAAGTAAGGGTTTGATCAAGAGGCGGCCGGAGAAGGATAGCCACGGCGTCGCCACCTTCGCGCAATCAAGGGACCACGGCGTAATAGTCCCAAGATTCGCGCGCGGGCTTCGATATCACCGTCGCCTGATCAACTCTACCTCTCCAAGATCGGGGACACGATCGAGGCAGGACTACTTCAGCTGGCCCGTCATGTAAGTCGCTACGCTGAGTTTACTTTCTCCCAATTTTGTCAGGAGTACCTCCTCGACACTGCTCGCAGAATCTGGTGGGAGTCAAATCACCTAAATGATGCGAAACCATCGCCACAGTTAGATGTTGTTTTGCCTAGATTCTTTGACAGTCTCAAGAGCACTATTATGGCACATGCTTGGTGTCGCAGGGTCAGAACTGTTGCAAGCATTATTGTTCAAGTAGGTGTCAGAGTACGTGTCTCTAGTGGCTCGGGTAGACTCAAGAACACAAGAATCACAAAGAAGACGCAATGGTTTATCCTGGTTCGGGCCGATCGATGCCCTACATCCAGTAGCTGATAATCCTTACACTCAAGAGCTCCCAAAATCGGGGGGTTAAAATAGAGTGTAGAGAGAGATTTGGTAGGGGGTTAGCTCGGTGCTAATCTTAAGGTTGCCTCATCGCTGGTGGAGCCTTCCCCTCGTCAAAGAGGAGGAAGACGACGGGTGCGGTGGAGGAGCTCTTAGTGCCCCTCTCTAGGTTGCTCTACTCTCGGTGCTGAGCAGGAGCAGATGGAATTAAAATGAACTAGGATTTCAAAACATGAAATACTGGCTCTCTTGCTCCTCTGTGATAGTCCCAGGATGCCTCAGCTATCACAGGCATCCGCTTCTCAGCTGATTACAAAGTCATAAACAATACAGTACAAAAATAGGAATAAAACTAACCTATTACAAGCTCTCTAGGCTAGGATCAATCAAAACACCGAGGCTCTACTCGTAGCAGTGAAGCTTGGTGAAACTCCAATCCACAGGCATCCTTGAAGTAGACCGCAAACCAACTACCAATCTCAACATCTCTGCAAGTCAAGAAATCTGCACACCACCAGATGTGTGCAGGCCATGGTCAGCACCGATGAGCTTTAGTGGAAAATAGAAAATAAAGGGATTTGGTGATCCTAAAAGTTTGGTTGAAGTTTGCATCCTTAGCGCATGTAGAAGCATCAAAAGTAGTGTATTATAATCTTCTCTAAACCCAATCCATAATCTCATTCTCACCCTCCACTCATCATCACATCTCGCATCTCACCTCGCATCATCCCTCACAACACCCTCATACTCTCAATGTAGTCGATGGGGCGGCCTCCGCGTGCCCCTTGCCTAATCTACCTCAAGCCGTACCTTAGCTTCGGGAGGAGAAAAGCAAGCACAAGAGAAGACTAGTGGGGTGAAACAGTTGATAAGAATGATCATGACCGAGATCGCGGCTATACGTATAGTTTTAACTTTGTAGAGTGTGTACACCTGTACCCAACAGGATCACCATCATCGACCATGGCCGTGGTCTAGGTGAACACCGCTCAAGAACTAGCACATTCCTCACCAGTCTGCCCCCAAGTGGAGTAGTATATGGCACGACGTATACACTTGGGATCGTGATTAGGGTAGCCGAAAAAATCGGTCGGTATCTTTTTCATCGTGCTCCTAGGGGATACCCCCGTGCACCTCTCCTCCCACAGAACTGGCTTAGTCTGCACTAACTCAATAGAACAGGCCCTGCCCATTCAAGGCCTGTGGCGTGCACGTTTTACATAGTCCCGTGTCCCAGGCATCAACCCACGATGGTCCTTAATTGGCTAGAGCAAGCACCTTCCACCAAAATCATGTGGGCCACCTCTCATGGGTAGCCACCACCACACACCTATCACAACATATCCATCATCTCCACCAAAACTAGATCGGGGCACTCCATGCACTAAGTGCACCCCTCCAAGGTAAAACCTCTCACTCCGGTCGATATCACCAAAGAAACAGGTCAAGGTAAGGAATATCTCCAGAACTCCTCAATCACCACCACCCACATGGGATTCAACGCTCCCATCACGCTGACCTACCATCTATCTCATGGGGAGGCCTCACGGCAAACCCTGATCTACCAACCACAACACCAACCAACCATCACATCACATAATAAGGCATATATGTAATAATGATGGAAGTAAATGCAAGCAAGCAGGTAGGCAACATATGAGTGCGAGCACGAAGTTGGGTAGTCAGGGGGAAGAGGTTTTAATCAAGGCAATCAAGGCTCAGGCAAGCATGGATCACATAGACTAGCAAAGGAATAAAAACAAAGCACTAGCAATTCTACTTGCAATGCCTAAAAGGTTCTTCTAAGATAAGTGCTGCCATGACACCTACGATATCGAGGAAGTAGTGGTACGAGTCTCGAGAAGTCGAGGTCATCCACCATCAGGATCCATCATCTCCAGGTGCATCGTTGAAACCAACTGAGCTCAAGTCATCACTACGCAAAGAAAAAGCAAGAATGACCACCAATAAGAACCAAAAAAACTGTGACAAAAACCCAACTCAACTAGACTCAAAACTACACTAGGAGGTAGGGGAAGATTTTAGAAACATTATGAAAGTGGTTTGCATAATTTTTGGAGGTAGGATGAATATTCTAAGAATTTTTGAAGGTGGCATGGTATGCTGAATAACAGATAAAAGAAAAGGCTAAGAGCTAGGCGGGCTCACTTGTGCTGCTGCTGGCCTATCAGCAAGGGAGAAAGAGGGCTCGTGCATGGGCTAGAAGCCAAGCTGGGCCAAGGCCAACTAGGCCACGGCAAGGAAAGGAGTGGCGACTTTGGCCTCTAGGCTAGCCCACACTCATAGCAGAGGAGGGTGCCCACAAGGTGTTCGAGCAAAGGCTCCGAAGGGCTATGCGGTGGCACTGGTCGAGGAAAGGTCGAAGATCAATGAGGAGTCACCTTGGGCATGAACAACTGCGGCTAACTCTAAGTCATGAGTAGGATAATTGACTTCATGCTTTCGAAGCTAGCGCGAGGCATAAGCGATGACTCGGCCTTCTTGCATAAGAACACATCCCAAACCTATGCCCGATGCATCACAATAGACATCAAAAGGCTTCTCGATATCAGGTTGTGCCAATACAGGAGCAGAAAGTTAGTAAGGTCCGCAAAGTGTGGAAAGCCTCTTCACACTTCAGAGTCCACACAAACTTTTCATCTTTTTGAAGGAGTCGAGTCATGGGCTTGGCTATTTTAGAGAAATCTGGGATGAAACGATGATAATAGCTAACCAAACCCAGGAAACTTCGGACTTCTGTGACCATAGTAGGTCCCTTCCAATCTAGGACTTGCACCTTAGTAGGGTCAACCAAAATTCCCTCACTCGATAACACATGACCTAGAAAAGGTACCTTGTTCAACCAGAACTCGCATTTACTAAACTTGGCATAAAGCTGATGATCTCGCAACCGAGTTAAGACAATCCTTAGATGTTCAACATGCTCTTCTTCATTTTGAGAATAGACAAGGATATCATCGATGAACACTATGATGAACTTGTCCAATTCTGGCATGAATACCAAATTCATCAAATACATAAAGTGTGCAGGAGCATTTGTCAACCCAAAGGACATAACAAGATACTCAAACAAGCCATAACGAGTAGAGAAAGCTATCTTAGGTATATCTTCAGGATGAATTTTGATCTGATGGTAGCCAGACCTCAAGTCAATCTTGGAGAATACCTTGGCTTTGGAGAGTTGATCAAAAAGAATATCGATGCGGGGAAGAGGGTATTTGTTCTTGATAGTAACAACATTGAGAGGTCGATAATCTACGCACATGCGAAGAGACTCGTCCTTCTTCTTCACAAAGATAGCCAGACAACCCCAATGAGAAGAACTAGGCCAAATTAAACCTTTCTTCAATAGCTTGTTCAACTGAATCTTCAGCTCAACCAACTCATTGGGTGACATTCTATAGGGCCTTCGAGAGATAGTAGTTGTACCCGAAATGAGTTCTATCTTGAATTCTACTTCACGGTCTGGAGGTAATCCAGGTAAGTTATCAAGGAAGACATCCGAAAACTCACAGACAACTAGGATATCCTCAATGACCTTGGCTAGGGTAGCGTTGGCCGTGTTGTGGATAGCAATATCACGAGGCAACTGAACTAGAAAACCCTTCTTATCTACTGGATCTCTCAACATCACTACATGGGTTGATGTATCGATCAACACCCCATTACCACTCATCCACTTCATCCCTAGAATTACATCGATTCCTACTCCTGGTAGAACTACAAGATCCACGAAGAACTCTTGATCCCCAATCTCAATCTTTACATCTTTAACTACTTGGTTAGTCATGATATTGTTCCTAGCAGCACTAATACAATAACCACCCTTAACAATTGTAATCATATTCAGCTTATGCTCAGATGCAAAAGTGGAACTCATAAAGGAATGTGAAGCACCCGAATTAAAGAGCACAACTGCAAGTTGATCATTAACAAGAAACTTACCAGCGGTGACCACTTCACCAACAGGAATTTCCTCCATAGTAGTATAGTGAACACGCCCCTGACGGACGTTTCCCTGAGCATTTTGCTTGGGAGGATAAGGACAATTATTAGCCCAGTGACCAGGCTTGTTACAGTTCTAGCACGCCCTGTTGGCTAGTGGGACATTGGAGCTGCCCCTGTCTAGAGTTATTTTTGGGCAAGGAAACTATGTATCCCTTGCGAAAACTAGTTTTAGCTTGATTCTTCTTCTTCTGAGGTGGGTGGTACCGGGCATTAGCAGTAGGTGAACGATATTGGGTCTTGGATATCACTAGTGCCTTAGCCTGAGAAGCATCTACCTCAAAGTTTCTTTTACGGGTCTTGGAAGCAGCATAGACCTTATCATTGTTCTCCTAAGTTAGGGCGTCATTGATAAACTCATTGAAAGTGACACACTTATTGTTGCCCATAGACCTCATCAGCTTAGGGGAAAGTCCCCTCTTGAAACTCACGATCTTCTTAGCATCAGTGTCAACGAACTCAGGAGCATACCTTGCCAGGTTATTAAATGCCTGGAGGTATTTAGTAAGGCTCCTGTTGCCTTGAGTTAGCTTCATAAACTCCATGTGCTTGATTGCCATGAGACCAGGAGGAATAAAATGTCCCCTAAATGCCTCCTTCAACTGGTCCCAAACAACCTCAACGTTTGTAGGGAAGGTGGTCTTGTGATGGTTCCACCAGATGCCTACAGGGCCTTGGAGCTGATGTCCTACATATGAGGCCTTCATACCTTTGGTCAATCTAAGCAACTAAAACCTTTGCTCTATCGTACTCAACCATTCATCAGCTTGTAAAGGTTCTTCTGCCTCTCTAAAGATAGGAGGCTTGGTGTCCATGAAGTCCTTAAAGCTGTTGTACAGTTTTGGCTCGGGCCCTTGGCGGACGTTGCGATCATCTCGATTAACCAGCTGGCGCATCGTCTCAGCTAGCATACGCTGACTCTCGATAACTGTTTGCATTAGCTCAGCTTGGGTGGGCGATGGCGGAGGAGGTGGTGGTTGTTCCTCATCCCCAAGGCTACGACCACGGCGAAGATTGTAAGCCATCTGCAAAATGTATAGCCAATGAGCACTGATGATGTGGAAAATTTGTAGATGAATTGGATAATTATGCCAAACTGATTTCATTGGAGAGACTGAATTCATACAATAAACAGGGCACAATAATTCATACAATCACACAACTCATCAAGCACATCAATCGGCACATTCATGCGATGCACTTAACAGTCAATGATGTTTACCGTCAATAAAGGCGGAATTTATTAGAGGCTCACATACATGGAGCACAACCCGTTTGATAGGCTTCATCTAAACCATAGAGGTTCTGAACTTACATCAAAGATAACCTAAGTTTCGATATTACATCCCAAAGATCAACTTACTACAAACCACTCGTCCATGCATGAGGGTCAATAAAAGACTAACTCTAGCGCATTAGCTAAGTAGTAAGCTAAACTACGCATCATCCTCGGAGTCCGTGTCGAAGATCTCTCCTCCATCTTCGTCACTAGCTGGCTCTAGTTCCAGGCTTCATTCCGCTGATTCAGCACGTGAATCAACATATGTTCACAGTTGCGGTGGGTAATTGTAAGCCTCTGTACCTCCAGCGTCTCCTGATCCCTTTCATGCATGACTTGTTCCAAGCGCTGCTGGACCGCATTTCTCTCCGCAGTCACCTGGGCCAACTCCACCCTCAGCCTTTCCTCCAAAGTAGGCTTAGGACGGGGCTCACGAGGAGCCAACTAGTGACGAGGCACCCTACCTCCTGCGGGCTTGCGAGCAGTGCGTTTCATGCGCGCCATCCGTAGCAAAAATTGCAACGTAAGGTGAGAATCATTTAAGGGATATGAAATTTAATTGGTCGGGATCATCAATTTTCAAGGGAGGGAGTAATGCAAGAAATGCCATGTATGCGGGAATATGATGCATGCACGATCCGTACGTTCTCACAAACCTAGAAAAATTTTAAAGGCTAGCGAAATATACGGTGGCATACATATGTTCTCTCATATACGTTAGCTAGTCGATCTACATGATACGTTGTTAGTGTACCTACAGAAAATTTCATTTCAGCCCAATAATTCCCAAAAAGACAAGCAAAGTAAGCAGCAACTAAATACCTTCATACATACATCCCCCGATGTATATACTCTAGTATCACATCTACCCGACAGATATACCCACAATTAAATACTCTCATAGATACATGATCCAACATGTAAGTATGCAAGTAACCACAACTACTCTCCCTAGACCGATGGTGGATGGTCATGCTCTCACAACTCCCACTTACCAGAGCGTAGAGGTATTTTGATCCATACATTACTACCCAAATGGATGGCATCCATACAATAGCACGCCGTATGGACAACAAAACAGAAACAAGCAGAAACCCCCAAGTTAGTATTTTAATAAGCCACCTAAGAGTCTTTATTTGGGCATAAAGGATATGACCACTAGCAAAACTTAGTATTTAATTTAGATTTTTCACAAATACTTTTGTTTTAAATACACAAATGACATGTTTAGTGTTGAACCTTGCTCTGATACCAGCTATAATAGAACCTACCAAATTATAAGAATGTAAGTACAAAAACAATCACCGAAGTGATCAAATTCCTATACTTAAGCTCCCATAATCCCGGTAGTCCGGAAATCTTGAGGGATTTCAAACAACTTTCGACATACAAACCAAGATCATAGTGATTCAACACAACACATCATTCGTTACACATTTCACAAGTGGCATTCGGATTACATCCATCAGAGTTCAAAATAAAATATTACAAACCAAGTTTGTTTCACGGAAGCAACATAGTTTAGTACATAACTTCATAGTTTCAAATACTCTGCCAGAGTAATGGCCATGTCCCACAAAAGCATCTTCAGATAAGGAAACTAGTAGAGACCATGCCCAACGGTCTAGTCTTCATCCCCAACTGGGAGAAGGCAATACTTACAGCAACCAAAGTAGAACTGATCATCTGCAACAGGTGGGAAATAAACCCTGAGTACGAGAAGGTACTCAGCTAGACTTACCCGTCAAAAACCAGAAATAAAGTGACACCAAGGATCATGCAAGGCTAATATAAGTGGGGCTAGCTTGACAACATTTTGCATAAAAGCTTAGTACAGATAAGTAATTATTAATGCTTAAGCATCAAGTTAATCATCATGAACCTGTCATCTAGGTTAGCACCTATACTAGAGCACTCACTTTATTAGAAGCAAACAATATTAACCACAACAGGTGTAATAAGGCTGTCATCATCATATTATCATTCTTGAACCATCAAGTTATTTAGTGAGATCTACGTTGGAGATAATCCCATCAAGTTCACACTAACTGGTGAGAGAATTACAACTCAGCTGAGGGGGTATTCCTAACTCTCACCCTGGCATACTTTGCAAAGGTAGTCGTGGGTTACCTTTGGTACAACTCAGGAACCAACTTCGCGGGTTCAGTCAACACCAGCACTCCTAGGGATTACCCTTCTGCCAGGACGATTAGGACTTTTAACTCACCTACCCTTGGACTCACGCCTACGGCTCCCTTCCGAGGCGCACTTTATACTTACCGACTCCTGACCTGAGTTGAGCTACTCGGATTCACGATCAAGCACTCGGGCCCAGCCAGCTAAGAGAGAGGCAAGTGTTCAACATGACAAGGAAAAACTCCAATAATCGGTCCTTAATCGACACAGAAGGGGATAGATCCACACCCAAGACCTCCATGCCTTGTTGCTTCACTATTGTCGTCCCATCCGGTCTCATTTCATTTCATTAACACATGGTTCTTTTTCACAATAGCAAATATAGCCAACTGTGCCATATATAAATTCCTACATCTCGCAGGTGACATGAAATCACCTGACTTCTACCGCTTAGAGCAGGGCTAAGCTTCTATCCGATCCTATACTTAAATAGGATTTTAGGGATTTACACTTGGACAAGGAAGGATATATATGCAGCAAGTGTTTTCAACCAACTCCTATAATGCAATGCATCAATACATATAACATATATAGTCAATTGCATTTGTAGAAATTAGGAGGCTTATATTGCTCTGGGGCTTGCCTTTCACAAAGTTGCACGGACGATGGTCCGGGCACTCAACGGTGACCTCCTCGTCTGGCACTTCTCCTGAAGGCTGCACCTCCTAAACTTCCGGCGTTGGCTGCCGCTACTCCTCGTTCGGCTCCTTGAATTCTAGCAGTGTTACTCCTTCCGGTACACCTATTGCATGTATATGCACAAGATAAATTCATGGATGCATAAGAAATGACATGATGCTCATGATGAATGGATAGCAGCAAGTAAGTATTTCATCCAAAACATTACTGGACACTCGTTTACTGAGTACCAATAGCTCTATTCAAATCACTTTAAACGCAAGCATGTTAATTCCTTCTAAAGAGCAAGGTTACACATACCTAATTTGCATAACCTAAGATACAAGTGTTCATCTTCGGTTAAAGGCCTAACACCTGCACCTAAACCTTTCTTAATCAATTTAAGCATCTAATAAAATCACAACATACTTATAAAGTAAACTGTACTTAACGGAAAAGCTCAGGTTTCCAATCAACAAGGACAGTTTAGAAATAATTTCATTCTAGGAGCTACATGATTCCAAATGACATGCAAGAGGACAATTTGGAAAGCTTATAAAATTTTCTATATTTCATATATAAACATCTAAGCATGATTTCATCATTTACCAGGCCAAAATAGCACATACACAGAAACTATTCCAATTAGACAGAGAGCACAAAAATTCTAACTCGAACTTTGAACAGCTACTATTTCTAAACCATGCGTCCAAATGTCACCAAATTTTGCTGGCATCTAGTTCATGAAGTTATTAACAACTTTGTTATAGTTCACCAAGCATGAAAGCATCATTATCATAGGTTAATTCTCTTAACTAGCAAATCTGTCTAGAAATGGCATATTCATTAAATTAAATATTTAGTGATGATTCAAAAGCACAATTGGATCAAACCAAGTTTGCCAACTTGTTGTGCATATCAAAGGAACATCAGAAAGTATAGTGCCAACTTCTAAATAAATTATTTAATATTCTTTTATAATTTATTTAGTTAATTAGGTGATTAAAGCAACATATAGTAAAACTATATATAAAAATCTGCAAAACTTACAGTAGCCACCTCATGCTTCACATAGGCTACCATAAAAATTTCAAATCAATTGGATGAGCAGAACTTGATATATCAAAAATAACATATGACATGTCTATTTCTAGCATAAATAGGAAACCCTATTAAAAAGTATCAAACAATAGATTTCATATTTTCCCTGGCATCTTTCTAACATAAGAACAACACTCACCAAGTTTCACCCTTACTAGATCTATAGAAAAATTATGAATATTCACACGAGATCCATCCAAGCAAACAAGATAATTACATAACTCCACCAAACCACATCCAAATTGCATGAAAATTTAACCATAAGCTATTCATGATATGAGCAGTTCACTATAAAAATTTCATGTCATTTGGAGATTCACAGAAAAAGATATCATTTTCTCCTTTTTCCACATGAATAAAAGAGATAAATAATAACTATTTATTTCATCATAAAACATGGCACATATTATATTTTTATAATAAACTAGACATTACCAGGAACTCAACAAAATTTGAACCACATCATTTGGATCTACTAATCATGAGATATACATTTTTGAATCTATACATAAATCTATGAAAAAGAATAAAAGAAACAAAATTTGAAACCCTAAACGGATTACTGGGCCAGCCTGGGAAGTTGCCGCGGCCCAGAGGCGTGCGCGCCCGCTTCCCGCGACAGCGCGGCCCAACCGAGCGGCGCGGCCCACATTCGTGTGCGGCCTGCTCACGTGCGTGGCCCGCGCTCGGCCTCCCGCCCACGCGCGGCCGCTGACAGGCAAGTCCCGCTGGTCGGCGAGAGAAACAGGGGGAAAAGAAGGGCGACAGCGGTAGCTCGCCGCCGACGGTAGCTCCGGCGAGTCCATGGGTACAAGCGTGTTCTCCTCACCCATGCGCACCTAGGGGTACCCTTAATTTCTACAATCTTGGTGCCTAAGGAGGATGGCAACGGCCATGGTGGCGCACGGCCGCGGGTCGGCCAACTCCGGCGAGCCTACGGCGTCCCGGCCCTAATGGCTTGCTCCGTGAGCATCACCAACCCTAAACGCATCAAAAGCACGGGAAAGAGAGGGTAGTAATGCGTCTGAGCGGCCCGGCCATGTGCGAGCTCGACGGTGGCGGGCATGGCGAGCCGGTGGAGCCACCTTCGTAGTGAGCTCTACCTAGGGAAAGAATGGTGGCTCGGTGCGATTGAGGACGCGTGGGGGCTCACGGTGCATTTGTGGCTACAAGAAATTAGTGGTGGTGGTGCTCGGCTACGGTGGCTTTGCGGTGGCGACTGCGGTCGCTGCGCTCGGCTTTCACTCTCGCGCGGTGAAGGTGATAGAGAGGGAAAGGAATGGCGAGCAAGAGTAAGGGGTGAGGTGGAGACTCAGCCTTCATGGTGTGCATGTGCTCGTGACGTGGAGGCGGAACCGGACCATGATGGCCATGCGGCGCCCTGGCCCTGCGCGCGGTCAACCACAGCCGACGGTGTCTGAAACCGAGTTCCTCAATTCAGTCATAAACACGACAACTGACAGCGGGATTTTGGTGTCGATTAACTCACAATTGAGCTCGAGTCAGTGCAATCTCTAATTAGTAAAGTTGTAGACCTATGTGAGTACTACAAGTTCGTCAAAAAGATCATGGACTGGTTTGGCTTAGTTAGTGAGATATAGTGCCCTAAAGTGAGGCACACGAAAACTGAAACTGAGTTTCAGTTAACCCCCCGACTGAAACCCAAGTTTTAAAGCACTCTAACTCATAAACCAATGAGAACTAAGTGATGGTGTTATTCACAAACTTGTAGAGCTAAGTGAGTTCTACAAAAGTGCCAATATGGGTCAGAGCTGGTTTGGTCTGTTTTTCAAACTACAAGCTCCCAAAGTAGGCCACCATGAAACTGAATTTGCAGTTTAGACTTAGAATAATTTCTAAGTGTTGGACAACACTGCAACTGACTTGTGGGCCCTACTTGAGCATGTTCAAGGCATTTTCATGAGATGAGCGTATTACAACTTTTGTTCCTTATCAAGTGTGCTACAACTTTGGTAAAGGTCGTCCAACCTTTAAACAACATTTGGTAACACTTTGGAAATGAGGAAGCAAAAGAGGTTTGTGGTTCCACCAAAGTCAACCATGAGTTAGGGGCCTAATTAGATGAAATGGTCTACATGAACATTGGTCCATTTGGTGTCCTAAGAATAGTTAAGCTACTAGAGATCATGTTAGAGCATCACAAGTATCATCTACACAAAAACCCTGGCAACACATAAAGGAAACACATAGAAAACAACTAATGTTTCAAACATTTCAAATGAATGTTTCAACCATTTTGACTCATCAAACATGATGCTATGCTCATGATATGAGATTAGGATGCTAAGATCATGCATTATGAGGCTAACTAACACTAGGGGTGTTACAATAATGCTTCGGGGCTTGCCTTAACCAACAGAGGAAGACTTTGGGCTCGGCTTCACAAACGGCTCCCGCGTTTCATACGGTTTCTTCGGACTGGACCACCGGCTCCCGAACGGACTCCAACTTTGGGGTTCACGCCTTGCGGAGCGTCACTCGTACCACAATCCTCGGCACACCTATTGCATGTATATGCACCAAATGAATTTCATGTATGCACAGATGTGACATGATGAGCTTATGAGCATGTATGCATGATGAATGTGATGAACAATGCAGCAATCTAATCAATAAAAGTCAAGTTACATGGTGCTCTATTCAAATCCCTTTAAGCTTAGGTGCAAATCTCCTCTCTGGTATTAACATGTTTAAACACCCCTAAGTAACAACTAAGTACCACTAAGTTTATACTTAGCACGCATACCACAAGTTCCAGAAATTTAGCGCATTGACATGTTGACCACAGCAAATTATAACATTCATAACTACAGTTCTATAACTCCAACGGACATGCATGAGGATATTATGGAAAGCTTATGAAATTTCCTACATTTCACCTTCAGATGTCGAAGTATGAATCTTAACTTAAGTAGGTCAAACAAATAAATTTCTCAGATCTGATTCAGAATTCCAGAAAATAATAATTTCGGAACCCTCACTTAAAATAGGTGTAACTCCTAAACTACTTAGCCAAAGGCTACCAAATTTTAACAGCAGATTAATCAAGTAATTTACTACAACTTTTGTATATAGCACATCTCATGAAAACACCATTAACCATACTTAAATCAGCGAGCTTTGGCTTGCTTTCCTGAAAACAGGAATTATAGCAACTACCAAAATATGTGTGCAACCTAAACAAAATAAGAAACCCAACTGAGGAACATCAAACATAGCTGATAAATTTACCATAGTCACATCATACCCCCATACCAGCACTGACCAAAATTCACATTTATATCATGCTCCAACAAATCACAAAAATTAGCACAAGATATCACTAATTTAATACAAGCATAAAGGAATAAATCATATACTTCATTTTCTACTACAGAACTTGCATAGTTTTATATTTTTAATAAAAACTAGACATTTCACAGAGCACATTGCAAGTTGAACCACCTCAAATGGACATCTAGAACTCAAGTTATGAATTTTACAAGCAACACATGAACTTGCATTTTTCTGAAAAAGGATAAAACAAGAACTAAACACAGGCCTTAACTGAAACAGGCCTTGAGCCGGCCCATGGCGGCCCAACAACCAAACAGGGGAGGGGGATCCCGCGCTGACCAGCGGGCCCCGCCCGTCATACACATGGAGGCAGAGTCGGAGCTCCGGCCGGCGATTGCTCGCCGCCGGTGACTCCTTCGGCGAAACCGAGCACACCTACTGACTCCTCGTCATCTCCCGCACATAGGCAAACCACCTTTCCAACCTCTACTACACCTGAGCACGCATGACAACTGTGAAGGCGGACGACGGAGCAAACCAGCGGTGCGCCAGCCATCTTCGACTACCGCAGCCCAAACAATGAGGAGCTACAGCTTCCCGGTGGTGAGGCAGAGCAGTAGATCACTGACCTACTGACAAGGAACCACGGGATGTGCTTGGCCACGTGCACCCTGACACGAAGGCGGAGGTGACACGGTGGCTCACTAGCGTTCGGCGTCAAGGATGGCACTGCCGTCGGTAGCGTGAAGCACGCTGCTAGCTCTAGTTCTAAGACGCACAGGACACCAACGAACCGAGGAAGAGGAAATGCAGGAGCCAAGAAATTGGGCTCGCCCCCAAAGGTGGCCATGGCAGAGCGCACCGTGTGCCGGCGGCTTCCCCGCAAACTCACCACGGTAGCGGTTAATCCGCTAGAGGCTTCACAATCTACAGGAGAGGGCGACTCTAGAACAAGCCAAGGAGAGAGTTGCGACACTCTGCATTGGTCTGGCCACGGTGAGCCTCTCGCTCTAGTGAGGCCCGATAATGGTGACAGTGGCAGAACCCCAAAATCCGCCCACACCATGGGTTGATTGGCTAAGCTAGCTGGTGCATGAGGTTACTAGAGAGGTGGCGAGGCTATGCACGTGATGGAGCGTGCTACGATGGCACGGTGGCACGGCCAGGCACGATGAGGTTTGTGGCAGCACGTTGCGGGCGCGGCTACGTATGAGACAGAGCAAGGGGAAGAGAATGAGTAGCGAGGGAGGGAGGTCGCGGTGCGTGGCATCTTCGTGAGTGCGAGCTCGGTGCAACACCGATGCATGGAGGCCACACAGCGCCGTATTTCTGAGCTTGATCGGCCACAGTCAGAGTTCGCGTTTCTGAACTTTCTGAAGCAAACCGGTTTAGCCAAGGTTTTGACTGACAGTCGATCTTTGAGGCTCAAATACTCTCGATCCAGGCCGAGTTAGAGAAAAAATGTAAGAAGGTTTAGTTAGCACTAAGCACGATCTTGTTACCACTCTACTAGAGCTTGAGCTAGATCAGCACGGTTTATGAGATAGAAAGAGCCAAAGTGGGGTACTTAGAAACGGTGCAGTCAAGATAAGTTTGACAGTGCACTTACATCGATCTCCAACTCACAAACCATCCTGAGTTAGATGGAGGTGCAAGAGACTTTTAGTTAGAGCTAAGCAAGATCTAGGTGGAAGTCTACTAGCACATGGGTCAGTTCAGCATGGTTTGTAAGATATAGGGTCCTAAACAAGGGTACCTGGAAACTGAAAAGCAGTTCTAGGACTTAGAAAAATTATAAGTGTCAAAACAGCCTTCCATTCCCACTTGTGGGCCATGTTTGGGCATGATCCAGGCTTTTTCATGACTTGGCACAAGAACAACTTTTGTTCCTCATGAAATTTGGCACAAACTTTGTTAAGGTGGCACAGCCATGCAAGCAATCTAAGCTATACTTTTGGTTAGGTCAAATCAGGAAGGTTCTAGGGTCACCCATGGTGAACACATAAGTCGAGATGGAATTAGGGCAGGACCTAAACATAAACCCTAGGTCATTTTGCACCACTAACAAGATACACACATTGCCAAGGCCTTAAACACACATTAGCATCACCTATGCATAAAAGTTACTCAAGTAGGCATTGAAACACTATTGCTATAACTAATGAAACATCACTAACATAGTTATTGAAACATAGTGTTGCATATGTTTCATGAGCATGTTTCACATGTTTTCAAGCAAAACAAAACTAACACATGTACTAGCATGGTCCACACACCTGATCTTATCACTAGCACACATAGTACACTTGTTGCAGTTGTTGCAAGGTCAGGTTTCAAGCAAAGATGCACATGAAACGATGATGTTTATGGTAATGCCATGCTATGACCATGCTCAAATGATGCCCAAATGCAAGGCAAACACCTAGGGTGTTACAGCCCTCCCCCCATATAAAAATCTCATCCTGAGATTTGGAAAGCGTACCATTTTTGATAAAAGGCGGGGTAAACTTCTCACAAATAATCTTCCTGTTCCCACGTTGCATCTCTCTCACTATGTTTACTCCACATGATCTTGTATAATTTCACCACATGATTTTGTGTCACTCGATCCTTGTGATCCAAAACATATACTGACTCTTCTACATAAGTCAAGGTTTTCTTGATCTTGATATCCCTGACTTTGACTTCCTATTCTAGCACTCGAAGACATTTCTTCAGTTGCGAGACATGAAACACCGAAAATATCATACGCATTTCTAGAGGTAACTGAAGTTTATAGGCGACCCTATCACATCTCTCAATTATTGGATAAGGTCCTACATATCTTGGTGCAAGCTTTCTTTTAACACCAAATCTTTGTACTCATTTCATAGGTGAGACTTTCAAGTATACATGGTCACCAACTTCAAACTCAATAGGTCTTCTTCGCTTGTCGGCATAACTTTTCTATCGTGCTTGGGCAGCTGCCATGTGTTGTTGTATGATTTAGACTTGTTTCTCAGCTTCTTTCACCAAATCAATACCTTAGTATCTTCGCTCTCTAGGTTCAACCCAATTCAACGGAGTTCTAGATTTATGACCATAAAGAGCTTTGAATGGAGCCATCTGGATACTTTCTTGATTACTATTATTGTACGAGAATTTGTCTAAGGGCAACCATTTCTCCCATGATCCTTTTGAAGAAATTACACAGGCTCTCAGCATGTCTTCTAAGATTTGATTTACTCGCTCAATTTGACCAGACGTTTGGGGGTGGTAAGTAGAACTTCTAACTAAGTTTGTACCTAACTCTTTGTGTAGGAATTCCCAAAAACAAGCAGTAAACTGAGGTCCACAGTCAAATATAATAGTCCTTGGTACTCCATGAAGACAAACTATTTGATTTACGTATATCTGAGCATATTGATGTGGGCGATAGTCAATTCCAACGGGGATAAAATGTGCAGATTTGGTCAATCAGTCAACAATAACCCAAATGGAATTATGACCCTTCTCGGAATGAGGAATTCCAGAGATAAAATCCATACTAATTTCTTCCCATTTCCAGCCTGGAATTGATAATGGTTGAAGCAACCCAGTAGGCTTCATGTGTATCGCTTTGACTCTGCAACAGTTATCAGATCTAGCGACGTAGGCTGCGATCTCTTTCTTCATTTTAGTTCACCAATAGAGAGGTTTTAAATCTTGGTACATCTTACTACTACCAGGGTGGATGAACAACTTAGAAGAATGGGCTTCCAATAAGATTTGATTTTTGAGCTCTCTATCTTTTGGCACCACGAGTCTATCCTTGAACTAGAGAATTCCCTTCTCATCGACTCAAAATGCTTAGTTTCTTGCTCTTTCATCTTTCTCTTGATGTGAAATACACCTACATCTGTCTTCTATAGCTCGATGATTCTACTTCTTAGAGAACCCTCAACAGTGATATTATGGAGTACAGTAGGATGTAAAAGTTGAGACAAATGAAAATCTTCTTCTATCACAGAGTTACAATGAGATTTCCTACTCAAAGCATTAGCAACCACATTTGCTTTGCCCTGATGATAGTGCACTTGGGCTAGGTGAATATGTACTTGAGACTCTTATGATCTGTATAGATGTTGCACACATTTCTAAGCAAATAATGTCTCCAAATTTTTAGGGCATGCACTACAGCGGCTAACTCTAAATCATGAGTTAGATAGTTGACTTCATGTTTTCTCAGCTAACGCGAAGGATAGGCAATAACTCGGCCTTCTTGTATAAGTACACAGCCTAAACCAGTGCCTGAGGCATCACAATACACATCAAACGGTTTCTCAGTGTCTGGTTGAGCTAACACAGGAGCTGATGTTAATAAAGTCCATAGGGTACAAAAAGCTTGCTCACACTTAGGAGTCCAAACAAATTTCTTATCCTTCTCTAATAGTTGAGTCATAGGCTTAGCTATCTTCGAAAAATCCAAGATGAAATGACGATAGTAGCTAGCCAGTCCTAGAAAACTCCTAACTTCATGAATGGTAGTCAGCGCCTTCCAGTCCAAAACTTCCTGTACCTTAGTTGGATCTACAGAAATTCCATCACCCGACAAAACATGACTGAGGAAAGGTACTTTCTTCAACCAGAATTCACATTTGCTGAACTTGGCGTAGAGTTGATGTTCTCACACTCGGGATAGCACAATTCTTAGATGCTCAGCATGTTCTTCTTCATTCTCGGAATAGATAAGAATATCATCAATGAAGACAACCATGAATTTATCCAATTCTTGCATGAATATAGAATTCATCAGGTACATGAAATGCGCAAGGGCATTAGTCAACCCGAAAGACATGACAAGATACTTATACAACCTGTATCTGGTGGAGAAAGATATTTTTGGTATATCTTCCGAACGAATCTTGATTTGATGATACCCAGATCTCAGATCAATTTTCGAGAATACCTTAGCTTTGGATAACTGATCAAACAAAATATCAATACGAGGCAATGAATACTTATTCTTGATAGTATTAGTGACTGTATTGAGCGGCCCATAGTCTACACACATGCATAGAGACTAATCTTTCTTCTTCACAAAGATAGCGGGACAACCCCAAGGAGAAGAACTAGGATGAATCAAACCTTTCTACAAAAGTTCACCTAGTTGGGTCTTAAGCTCAGCTAACTCATTTAGCGGCATTCTATATGGTCTTCTTGAGATCTGTGCAGTACTAGGAAGTAGCTCAATCTTGAATTCCACATCATGATCCAGAGGTAATCCGGGCAAATCGTCATGAAAGACTTCCAAAAACTCGCATACCACAGGAACATCTGCTATTTCCTTTGCTTTTGCTATGATAGCATTAACTGTAGTCTGAGGACTAACATCTCGAGGAATCTACACTAGAAATGCTTGTTGATCAATTGGATCCCTCAGCATAATCACTCTTGTAGAGGTATCAATTAGAACACCATTTCCACTCATCCACTTCATTCCCAAGATTACGTCAAGGCCAAATCCTGGTAATACCACAAGATCCACATTATACAGACGTCCTTCTATCTTGATCTTTGCTCCTAAGACTAACTGGTTGGTGGAGATATTATTTCCAACTGCACTTATATTGTAACCACCCTTGTCTAAGGTAACCGTTTTCATACCATGCTTGGTTGCAAAGGTTGAACTGGTAAAAGAATGAGAAGCGCCTAAATCAAACAGCACAACAACAGGTTGTTGGTTGACCAAAAATGCACCAGCCGTAATGATTTCCCTAGTAGGAACTTGTTCCACCGTGGTGTATTTGACATGTCCTTTACACACATCTACAACATTTCCATCTAAATTCTTTTGAGGATGAGGACAATCTTTGGCCCAATGACCTGGCGTATTGCAGTTCCAACACGGTCGGTTACTTGGTAGAACGTTAGACTTTCCTTTCTCAACATTACTCTTCTTGACATGACCCTTTTTCTGATATGGATGATATCTAGCAGATACGTTAGATGATTGAGGATAGGAAGTAACCATTATAAAAGTGTTAGATTGAGAAGCCCGAGCCTCGGAAGCTATCTTGTGACACTTAGAGGCAGCATGAATAGCATTGCAGTTTTCTTGCAGGAGTGTATCGCTGACAAACTCTTTGAACTTGCTAGTACACATGGTCTTCATCAATTTGGGACAAAGTTCCCTCTTGAAACTAACAATCCTTTTGGCATCGGTGTTGACAAAATCTGAAGCATACCTTGATAGGCGAATGAAATCATGCCAATATTCGGTTACACTTTTGTCACCTTGAGTGAGCTTCATGAACTCGGTGTGCTTGATAGCCATGAGACTAGAAGGAATGTAATGTCCTTGAAATGCTTCCTTGAATTGATCCCACACTACCTCATCATTCTTAGACAAAGTACTCCTATAATGATACCACCAAATACCTGGAGGCCCTTGTAATTGTTGCGAAGCATATTCTGTTTTCATACCATCTGCCACATTGAGCAAGCAAAACTTCTGTTTAATAGAGTTCAACCATTCATCTGCTTGAAGTGGCTCTTCTGCTTCTCAGAAGATAGGAGGCTCAGTATCCAATAAATCCTTATAGTTGTTGTACTGAATAGGCTGAGGTCCTTGGTGGACATTGCTATTACAACTTTCAACCAAGGCACACTGACTTTCAGCAATCATTTGTAGTAACTCAGCAGAAGTAGGTTGTGGAGGATGAGATGATGGAGGCTCCACATTGTCATGACCCCTACTGCTAGAGCGAAGCTGACGAGGCATCTACAGTATGGAAAGCTAGTGAGTTATTGATGGTGTTGGAAGGTCGCTGATGAATTATATAAGCACGTCAAAGAGGTTGTATCCAACTATCAAGGTTCCAAATCTCGACAAAAGAAACATCTAAATTCGGGACAAAGATCTTCTGACAAGATAGGGAAAGATAGCTAGGAAAAGGGTTCACGGGAAGACAACTCATCGGTGTAGCTCCATAATGGATCATGACTAGCAACCCTCGATACCTGCGCATGCTGAGCAGCATAACCTTGTGTGCGTGCCCACAGGAGGCCCTCGGTTTCGTCGTGGCACTATAGATTACTAATCGTAACACCATTACTGAACCAACACCCATGAGGGATCCCCACATGTTAAGAATTAGGTATGTAGAACAACATCATACATGAATGGGTAGCAAACAAGGGTGATCACAAGGTTAGAGTAAATAGGGAGGCAAGTTGTAGATCAAAGGACATCACAACTCAAGAAGATACTTCACAAGAGACCCATTAAGAACTTTTTGGTGTATTGTTCACTTCCATTGATTAGATCCAAATTGCGTTCCCAAGGCTGATACTAATGACAACTCTAGTAGATCAGTTAATTACCTCAGTCCTTTGCAAAAGAATGCAACTGCTTACAGAAAAACCATTTGGAGGAAAGAAAATTCTAAAGGAGTGGGGTAAGCATTTATAAGGGAGGGCATAATGCGAAATGCAATGCATGATGCGAACATGGTGCATGCATGAACCATACATCCTCACAAACCTAGGAAGAATTTTAAAATTCTAGCGTATAGTTCGGTGGCATACACACGTTCTCTCAATAACGATAACTAGTCGCTCTACAAGAAACGTTGTTAGTGTACCTATAGAAAATTGCATTTCAGCCCAACAATTCCCAATATATCACTCCATGAAAGCAGTAAATCTACACACTTTGCATACACTCCAATGTATACGAAGGTGGCCACACCCAATCATCGTCCTAATGATGGCATCGTCTTTCGAAGGACGGAAATACCCAACATGTGAACACTATTCATAGTTACATGGTTAAACACATAACTAATCCTGTGACCAATAAACATTCCCCTAGATCGGCAGTGTATCTGATCATGCTCTCACAACTCACACTTACCTGGGCGTAGGTGCGACCTTGCATGAAAGTAAACTAGCGACATATATGACTAATTCATATATGAAGGTTACCTCCACCATTAGACCACAGGGTAACATAGTGCGGTCAAGCTATGACACTTCTCACCTTTGCCATAGCCGTAGATGCGTGATGTAAAAACCCCCAAGTCAGTACTTAATTAAGCCACCTAATAATCCTTATCCAGGCATATAGGATATGACCACTAGCACTTCCTTGATGAAAATTAATACTTTTCACAAAAGCTTTTGTTTAAATACACAAATGTCGTGTTTAAATGTTGAATCTAGCTCCGATACTAGCTGTCACGGAACCGTCCAAATTATAAGAGCACAAGTTCAAAAACAATCACCGAAGCGATCAAATTCTCAAACTTGAGCCCATATAACTCTGGTAGTCCACGAAATCATGAGGGATTTCAAACCAAACTAAGAACAAACCAATATCGTAGTGACTCAATATAACACACCACTTGTTACAATAGTTCATAAGTAGTTCTCATACCTCGGAGTACGAATAAGTTATTACAAACCAAATTAGGAATAGTGGAAACAACATAGTTTTGAAATCACATTTAGTTCAAGTACTACCAGTGCGTAGTCACATCCTGCAAAAGCATAATAGGAGAGAATACTACATAGACCATGCCCAATGGTCTAGTCTTCAGACCCAACAACAAAGACAATACTTCAGGTAACGAGTAAGAATCTGCTACCTGCAACAAGGTGGGAATAAACCCTGAGTATGGGAAATTACTCAGCTACACTTACCCGTCAAAAACCAAAAATAAGATGACACCAAGGAGTATGCAAGGCTTTGTATAAGTGGGCTAGCTTGACACATTTGCATAAAAGCTTAAGTACAGATAAGTAATCATTATTGCTTTAAGCATCAAGTTAATCATTATTAACCCGTCATCTAGATTAGTACATGTACTATAGCAGTCACTTGATTCAGCTATGCAAACAATAGTAACCATATCAGGTTTATAAGGCCATCATTATATCATCATCATTTTTAGAACCATCAGTAGATTTAATGAAATCTACGTTACCTCTGCTCTGTCAAGTTTCTCACTATCCAGGAGAGACGACGATTCGAATCGATTCCAACTCAGCTGAGGGGGTATTCCTAACACCAACCGGGCATACTTTGCAAGAGTCGTCAACAGTCACCTTTGGTACAACTCAGGATGGGCCCGAACAGCGCCGCACTCTTAGGGATTCCAGTGGTCAGGAAGCTCAGGACTTTTAACTCACCTGCCCTTGGTCCCACCTGGCTCCCCTCCGAGGCGACTTACACTTTTCAACTTCATAGCCTGAGTTGAGCAACTCAGCTTCGCGGTCGGCAACCTCAGGCCGGCCAACTAAGTGTTAGGCTGCGTTCAAAATGACAAAGGAAGTATAGCGGATCGGTCCTTAACCGACACAGATGGGGATAGTTCTACACCCAAGACCTCCATGCCTTGTTGCTTCGCTATCGACATCCTGCCCGGTCTAAGCTCATTATTAACACTTGGTTATTTTCCACGATAGCAAATATAGCCAACCGTGACTAAATACTTACTACTTTGTAGGTGATAGGAGATCACCTGATATTACCATTCTAATTAAGTAGGGCTAAGCATATAGACGATCCTGTCTACATAGGATTCATGGATTTATATATCTAGACAAGGAATGATATAATGCAGCAAGGGTTCCAAACAACTCCTACCACTTAATGCAACAATACATATAACATATATAATTAATTGCTTTGAAAGTAGGAGGCTTAAAATGCTCCGGGGTTTGCCTTAACCAATAGAGGAAGACTTTGGGCTCGGCTTCACGAACGACTCCCGTGTTTCCTATGGTTTCTTCGGACTGGACCTTTGGCTCCCGAACGGATTCTAACTTCGGGGTTCGCGCCTTGTAGAGCTTTGCTCATACCACAATCCTCAGCACACCTATTGCATGTATATGCACCAAATGAATTTCATGTATGCACAAATGTGACATGATGAGCTTATGAGCATGTATGCATGACGAATGTGATGAACTATGCAACAATCTAATCAATAAAAGTCAAGTTACATGGTGCTCTTTTCAAATCCCTTTAAGCTTAGGTGCAAATCTCCTCTCTAGTATTAACATGTTTAAACACCCCTAAGTAACCACTAAGTACCACAAAGTTTATACTTAGCACACATACCACAAGTTCCAGAAATTTAGCGCATTGACATGTTGACCGCAGCAACTTATAATGTTCATAACTGGAGTTCTATAACTCCAATGGACATGCATGAGAATATTATGGAAAGCTTATGAAATTGCCTACATTTCATCTTCAGATGTCGAAGTACGAATCTTAACTTAAGTAGGGCAAACAAATAAATTTCTTAGATCTGATTCAGAATTCCAGAAAATAACAATTTCGGAACCCTTAATTAAAATAAGTGTAACTCCTAAACTACTTAGCCAAAGGCTACCAAATTTTAACAGCAGATTAATCAAGTAATTTAATACAACTTTTGTATATAGCACATCTCATGAAAACACCATGAACCATACTTAAATCAGTGAGCTTTGGCTTGCTGTCCTGAAAACAGGAATTATAGCAACTACCAAAATATGTGTGCAACCTAAACAAAATAAGAAACCCTACTTAGGAACATCAAACACAGCTGATAAATTTACCATAGTCACATCATACCCTCATACCAACACTGACCAAAATTCACATTTATATCATGTTCCAACAAATCACAAAAATTAGCACAAGATATCACTAATTTAATACAAGCATAAAGGAATAAATCATAGACTTCATTTTCTACTACAGAACTTGCATAGTTTTATATTTTTAATAAAAACTAGACATTTTATAGAGCACATTGCAAGTTGAACCACCTCAAATGGACATCTAGAACTCAAGTTATGAATTTTACAAGCAACACATGAACTTGCATTTTTCTGAAAAAGGATAAAACAAAACTAAACACAGGCCTTAACTGAAACAGGCCTTGAGCCGCCCCACGGCGGCCCAACAACCAAACAGGGGAGGGGATCCCGCGCTGACCAGTGGGCCCTGCCTGTCATACACATGGAGGCAGAGTCAGAGCTCTGGCCGACGATTGCTCGCCGCCGGTGACTCCTCTAGCGAAACTGAGCGCACCTACCGACTCCTCATCATTTCCCGCACCTAGGCAAACCACCTTTCCAACCTCTACTACACCTGAGCACGTGTGACAACGGTGAAGGTGGACGGCGGAGCAAACCGACGGTGCGCTGGCCATCTCTAACTACCGCAGCCCAAACGGTGAGGATCTACAGCTTCGCGGTGGTGAGGCAGAGCAGTAGATCGCTGACCTACTGATGGGGAGCCACGGGATGTGCTCGGCCACGTGCACCCCGGCACGGAGGCAGAGGCGACATGGTGGCTCACTGCCGTTCGGCACCAAAGAAGGCGCGCCATCGGTAGCATGAAGCACGTTGCTGGCTCTAGTTCTAAGACACGCAGGACACCAATGAACCGAGGAAGAGGAAATGCTAGAGCCAGGAAATTGGGCTCACCCCCAAAGGCGGCCATGGCGGAGTGCACCATGCACCGGTGGCGTCCCTGCAAACCCACCACGGTAGCGGTTAATCCGCTGGAGGCTTCACGATCTACAGGAGAGGGCGACTCTAGAACGAGCCAAGGAGAGAGGTGCGGCGCTCTGCATTGGTCTGGCCATGGTGAGCCTCTCACTCCAGCGAGGCCCGGTATTGGCGATGGTGGCAGAACCCCAAAATCCGCCCACACTGTGGGTTGATTGGCTAAGCTAGTGGGTGCATGAGGTTACTAGAGAGGTGGCAAGGCTACACACAAGATGGACTGTGCTGTGATGGCATGGTGGCATGGCCAGGCACGATGAGGTTCACGGTGGCACGTTGCGGGCGCGGCTACGTACGGGACAGAGCAAGGGGAAGAGAATGAGCAACGAGGGAGGGAGGCCGCGGTGCGTGGCATCTTCATGAGTGCGAGCTGAGTGCAACACCGACGCATGGAGGCCACGCGACACCATATTTTTGAGCTCGGTCGGCCACGGTCAAAGTTCGTGTTTCTGAACTTTCTGAAATGAACCGGTTTAGCCATGGTTTTGACTGATAGTCGATCTCTGAGGCTCAAATACTGTTAATCTAGGCCAAGTTAGATAAAAAATGTAAGAAGGTTTAGTTAGCACTACTGGAGCTTGAGCTAGATCAGCACGGTTTATGAGATAGAAAGTGCCAAAGTGGGGTACATAGAAACGATGCAGTCAAGATAAGTCTGACAACGCACTTACATCGATCTCCAACTCACAAACCATCCCGAGTTAGTTGGAGGCGCAAGAGACTTTTAGTTAGAACTAAGCAAGATCTAGGTGGAAGTCTACTAGCACATGGCTCAGTTCAACATGGTTTGCAAGATATAGGGTCCTAAACAAGGGTACCTGGAAACTAAAAAGCAGTTCTAGGACTTAAAAAAATTCGAAGTGTCAAAACAACCTTCCATTCCCACTTGTGGGCCATGTTTGGGCATGATCCAAGCTTTTTCATGACTTGGCACAAGAACAACTTTTGTTCCTCATGAAATTTGGCACAAACTTTGTTAAGGTGGCACAACCATGCAAGCAATCTAAGCTATACTTTTGGTTAGGTCAAATCAGGAAGGTTCTAGGGTCACCCATGGTCAACACATGAGTTGAGATGGAATTAGGGCAGGACCTAAACATAAACCCTAGGTATTTTTGCACAACTAACAAGATACACACATTGCCAAGGCCTTAAACACACATTAGCATCACCTATGCATAAAAGTTACTCAAGTAGGCATTGAAACACTATTGCTATAACTAATGAAACATCACTAACATAGTTATTGAAACATAGTGTTGCATATGTTTCATGAGCATGTTTCACATGTTTTCAAGCATAACAAAACTAACACATGTACTAGCATGGTCCACACACCTAATCTTATCACTAGCACACATAGTAGACATGTTGCAGTTGTTGCAAGGTCATGTTTCAAGCAAGGATGCACATGAAATGATGATGTTTATGGTAATGCCATGCTATGACCATGCTCAAATGATGCCCAAATGCAAGGCAAACACCTGGGGTGTTATAGTAATGAATCTCTAGATCATAGTCCTTGATCAATTCCAACCATCTGCATTGTCTCATATTCAACTCACTCTATGTGAAGAAATACTTGAGACTCTTGTGGTTCGTATAGATGTCACACTTGTTGCTGATCAAGTAGTGCCTCCAAATCTTGAGGGCATGGACAACTACTGCTAACTCAAGGTCATGTGTGGGCTAGTTATTCTCATGATCTCTCAACTATCATGAAGCATAAGCAATCACTCTATCATTCTGCATAAGAACACATCCTAACCCTTGCTTGGAAGCATCACAATATACCACAAAATTCTAGCGAATATCAGGTAAGGCAAGGATGGGAGTGGTAGTGAGTTGCTTCTTGAGCTCTTGGAAACTTTGCTCATGTGCCTCATTCCACACAAAGGGTGCATTCTTTTGTAGCAGCTCTATCATTGGCTTGGCAATCTTGGAGAAGTTCTCAATGAATCTACAATAATATCCAGCTAATCCAAGAAAACTCCTGATATCAGTGACATTTTGTGGTCGCTTCCATTCTGTAACTGCTTCAATCTTGGCTAGGTCTATAGCAATACCATCTGCGGTCCACAAATGGCTGAGGAAAGCAACTTTCTCAAGCCAGAACTCATACTTCTCGAACTTGGCATACAATTGATTCTGCCTTAGCTTCTCTAGCACAATTCTGAGGTGCTTCTCATGTTCTTCTGCTATCTCAGAGTAGATCAAGATGTCATCAATGAAAACCACAACAAGCTTGTCTAACTCTTCCATGAAGACCTTGTTCATCATGTTAATGAAGTATGTAGGCGCATTGGTCAACCCGAAAGAAACAACCATGAACTCATATTGGCCATATCTAGTGACAAAGGCTGTCTTCGCAATATCTTCAGGCCTAATCTTCATCTGATGGTAGCCAGATCTCAAATCAATCTTGGAGAAGTACTTTGCCTTTTGCAACTGATCGAGCAAGTCATCAATGCGAGGCAAAGGGTACTTGTTCTTGATCGTGATGACATTCAAGCTGTGGTAGTCGACACACATCTGCATTGATCCATCTTTCTTCTTCACGAATAGTATAGGAGATCCCCAAGGTGAGGCACTAGGACTAATGAAACCCTTATCAGTCAGCTCTTGCAACTGCTTCTTGAGCTCTGCTAGTTCATCAACTACCATTCTGTATGGATGCTTGGATATTAGTCCTATTCTAGGGACTAAGTCAATCATGAACTCAATGTCCCGATTAGGTGGCATTTCTAGCAACTCATCTGGAAAGACATCTAGATAGTCATAGACAACTGGCACATCTTGCAATGTCTTCTCTATCAAGGCATGAAGTTCAGCTTTCTCTGCATCTTCTAGTCGATGTGTAGCATCAATCTACACATGAAAACATCCAGGGTGCTCTAAGCTAACAGATCAAGGGGAGCAAGAGATCAAACCCTTATGCTTGGCCAACCAATCCATTCCAAGAATCACATCAATATCACCATTAGACTTTAGTACTATGAAATATGCCAGAAACACACATTTTTGCCATCTTGAGTCTCACTAACTTGCATACCAAGGTGCAACTGACATCACCAAGGGGAGAGCTATGGTGGATAGCAAAGCTGTCCCTAGGCTTATTGTGGTGGATAGCAAAGCTGTCCCTAGGCTTATTGTGGTGGACATCACCAAGGAATAGGCTCCACAGGGTATTGAGGAATGATTCCCTATGGTGGATAGCAAAGCTGTCCCTAGGCTTATTGTGGTGGGTGTCTAGGTAGCTTCCCATATCTAACTCTAAGCCTTTGAGATCTTGAATACTAAGGATTTGGTTGAAGCATCTTTCTCTTCTTATTGTGGAGCGCTTCATTTTCTAGTGCAATCTACTTCAGATCTATCTCCACTAGTGAAGCTCTATTGATCAGATCCTTCAGAGTTAGAAAATCATGACTGACGAGAATGCTTCGCATGGCTTGGAAAAGGCCCTTCATGTAGTATTACTTCCTTTGCTTCTCAGTTTTAGTGTACTTGGGCACATATCTCATTAGCTGTATGAACTTGGTGGTGTACTCTCAAACTGACATGGTACCCATTTGCAAGTTCCTGAACTCTTCTGCTTTTGCCTCCGTTGTTCCTTCCACGAGGTGGTACTCGTGGAATGCTTGTGCAAACTCTGTCCAACCAATGTTGGTAGGGTCAGGGTGGATAGCACAATAGCAGTCCCACCATGAGTTAGCAACTCCTCTTAGCTAAAGGGTGGTGTTGACGGTAATTAACTATCATTTTAAACCGTCAACATAAGAGGAATAAATGATAAAAAGGATCACCATAGTAGGTTTAGAGGTTTAAACTAACAAATTCCATGAGTTTTGGTGATTTTGTGTTTTTCAGGGGCTAAGCTACATAATACAGAATTGATCCTCCTTCCAAAGGAAGAAACCAAAGCAATCGACCTAATCTCCACGTCACGGATACAAATAGGGATTCTAGAAGACCTAAACCGACTCCACGAGGCGAGACAAGCCAACCCGCCACCAGGTGGGGCCGACCGGCCCTCCCCTGCGCCGCCTCGGCTCCTTCTCTTGCAAGCTACCTATACCATCTCTAAGGATGCATCTCCACCCCCACGCCAAGGTTAGTTTGATCCAAGGGCTGCGGTTCCATGCCCTAGGCTATATAAACAGCCCCCAGGATCCCCTCTCAAGGAATCAGTTGAAGAATTAGATCATCTCTTCCTCATTTGTGAAGGCAAGGCCAAAAGTTAGGGTTTCTAGAAAGAAAGAGAGTTAGAGTTCTAGTTCAAGTTTAGAGTTTAGTCTAGATTGATTCAAGTAGAGGCAAGCAACTACTTGGGATTAGGATCGTTCATCGGAGACTTGGTAATTTCATTATAATCATCATTCGACTTTATGCTACTTCAATATATTTCTATATTTCAACTTTATTCTATTCTTGAGATTGTTCTTGTTCTACATCTTGATATGAATATGATTAGTAGAGAGTTTATGAATATGTTCATAGAAAGCTTGATCCAATTCTGGATAGGATTGAGTGGCTGGCATATTGTAGGTGTGGTGCTTAGATTATGCTTGTCTACGAATGCACTCTACGCTCCAGGCCATGTGGTAGATCGCGGGTGTGACATTCCTGTTGAGTCCTTTGTAGTCCACTCCTCGAGTATAGAACTTAGTAGAACACGGTTACAGGGAAGAGATCATTACTCTGTTCTTGACTTTTCTCTCAGTAATGTTCCTTATTCATAGATGACATGTTGATTATATCATAGATGATTGTGTATAGCTAGATTGATTAATAGACTGATTGAATAAGAAATACTTATGATTTACATCTCTAAATTAATCTCCATGACTACTTGAATAATGTTAACTCCCTCTTGTCTCTGGAATACCCATGATTATCATTTACCATTTATCTTATTTGTCTTGCCCCTTTCATGACAAGTGATTAGTTGTTTTGATATTTATTATTGAGTAAGTGCAAATTATTATCTCTACTGCCATTGTAACTATTTATATAGTCCTGTTTCGATTTTCCTTTCCTTGGTAAAATTATAAATAACGATACTTAGGAAAACCTAGGTGAAATGCTACAATGGGTGTATTTATCTGTGCGCTTGCGGATATATACTATAATATATGTATTTAGTTAAATGGCATAAGTATAATATAACCACACTCTTGGTGTCATGTTGGGGATGACAACCTAACACGAGTGACGTTAAGAAGTGTCAATAGGTGGCAATGTTTAGGCCTTCCTTATCGGTGCATTTCACCAACTCGAGTTTTCTTTTCATTCTAAGTAACCAGTCATCTACCTCGATTGGGTTCTCAACATGATCAAAGGTAGGATGCTTCAACTTGTAGAATCCTTAAACTTCTTGATGAAAGGCTCATGCGATGGGTTAGGTGCCACTGCATTGACAATCTTTTATAGGATATGGGTCTATTGTGCCATGGCTACTGTCAAGTTGGGTGCTTCGGGAGTCTCGGGTCTAGGACTCTGGTTAGGCTCTGGGTGTCAAAGGTTCACACTAGGGTCAATGTCCATCGGACTCTCCAAGCTGAGGCTACCGATAGGCTGTCTTGCTCATTTAGCTCGAGCCTTCTTTTTCTCCAACCTCAATATCCTCCTTAGGACTGGCATCTGGTCATCAAAAAGGGTAAGACAGGCTTAGGTTAAGTTACCTAGAGGTGCGATCACACAGAAGCACATAGAAAACAGTTTTACTATGCTACACTCAATCATAAGAAACACTACAAACAACAAGAGCCAATCACTCAAACAACATTACAAACCTAGTCACACAACTATCTAGTCGAATTAGTAGGGCAAGGAGGGCCTACTAAGCGTCAGCTTCTTCGATGAGGGTAGCTTGACAGACTTGTTGGCTCCTAGGCTAACTATTGACGGTCACAAATGCTCATTTTTAACCATCAACTATTGCATGAAAAATAATGAAATGAAACACAAAGCATAGTTGTAGGGTTTGATTCTAACGAGTTCTATGAGTTGTGTTGTTCTCACTTGTTTTGCAGGATATTTAATATTTCACTATATAAAAGTATCTCAAGTGATGAATTAGAGCACATCATTGCGAAGAACTCGTCGAGATGATCGAAACAGACATATCATTCGCTATATTTGGAGTTCCAGAGAGAAAGTCCTCGATGGATACGACTCGAAAGATTCTAGAAGAACCTAGAACCATCACCAAGCAAGAGTTTTAGGGACTAACATAACAATTTCCATAGCTTTGGTGAATTATGAATTTTTAGGGATAAAAATAGAATAAGCCAAGGGGAAGTAGGAGTCAAGAAACCGAACCAAATCAAGTCGAAATTCCATGAAAATTGACGGAAAGGTTCTAGAGGATACAAGAAGACACAGGAACGAAGCAGAAGCCTGGAGGCTAACAAGTGGGACCAGCCAGCCCCACATGTCAGGTCGGTCGGCCTAGGTCCACCTCCAAGTGAGATCAGCTTCGTGTGGTGGCCTCCAACGGACCTCTACGACGCATCTTGACCACTGTTTCATATCGGTTTGATCCGAGGGCTGCGGTTCACCCCATCGGGCTATATAAGCAGGGGCAGACCTCCCCCTCAGGTATCTCCATCTTCATCAGCTACATCCAGAGCAAAAGCTAGGGTTTCACCCCCTCCATCCAAGTAGAAGTAGAGATCCCTTTAGATGATCATCTAGTTCTAGTTCTTCTAGTTCATCTTCTAGTTCTAGTTCTTCTAGTTCATCTAGTTGTAAACTAGAGATCAGGGAGAGAGGAGAGGAGAGAGCTGAGGAGGAGCCGGATCTGTCGGATCTTCCTTGACATTGTACTTCTGCAGCATCTGGTTCGTCTTGAGCAATCTCTAGGTTCTTCAACATTTATTTCTAAGTATTTTTTTACTAGATCTCTGCTCGTATTGAGTGCTCTAGTTATCCTAGGTAATTAGAGTAGTAAGCACTAGTGTAGACGTGGCATCTAGACTAGGGTTTACCAGAGTTTGCACCCAATCCTCCGGTTAGTTGTGGTAACCCACAGAGGTGATAGCTTTGTCCGGTCTTTGTAATCCACCATGTTAGGGTTGGTGTTTCATAGAGCTTTTTGGCAGCCTTCCCCCAACTACTTCCTTCCCAATCTTTTTTGAGAGTAAAAAATGTATTGTTGCTCCAAAGTAGGTAAAATAGAGTAAGCCTTCGACAAGATCGAACCACTTAGAAAACCCTAAAAATCCCTCTCTACCCTATAATTACCCTTTCCTTGGACGTTCCTAATTCTTCTAGTATACTTCACGTTCCCCGTGGAAATCGATACTCTAGAATACTCCCGGGTGAAAGCTACATCGGTATCCATGCGCTTGCAGATCTTTTCCTGTTCGCGTTTGAAATACCCAACAAGCTTTCTGGCACCGTTGCCAAGGAACGGTAGCTGTTCTAGAATTGAACCAAGTTTGTCCGAGTTTTCTTTTTCATTTTTACCACCTTTTTATTTTTACTTTTTTGTCACCACCATCACCTTACCACATGGATTCCACTCCTATTTATAAATATTCTGCTCCAAAGGGTGACATGTTGGAGCCTCCACCATCTTCACAACCCATTCTTACAGATGGCTATAAGCTTCACCCTACTTTCATAGCCATGGTTTGGGACCAACCCTTCCCTGGGCTAAAAGACGAAAATCCATACACCCACCTTAGGGAATTTGAGCACTTGTGTTCTTGCCTTGCTATTGCTGGCATGACAAAAGAGACCATCAAATGGAAATTGTTTCCTTTCTCACTCTTGGGAAAAGCAAAACAGTGGTATGCTCATTCCGTACGAGGCGTAAATGGAGATTGGGATAAACTTCAAAAAAACTTTGGTCTAACCTTCTTCCCAACATCCCAAGTTAAGGCCCTTCGAATATAAATTCTTACATTCCAACAAAAGGAGAAGGAGACTCTAGGAGTAGCCTGGGCTAGATTCACAAGCCTTAAAAACATGGGCCCAAACCTCTCTTTGCTTGACCACGTCCTTTTAAGTCACTTCTACCATGGTCTAAGCAAAGAAGTTGCTTTTCATCTTGACCTATATTCTGGAGGCTCGTTCACACACATGTCCTTTAGCGAGGGGGAAGCCATTCTATAGAAAATCCTTGAAAACACCCCTTACACGGGCATTTATGATGAGTTTCCCATGGGTACCACCATATGGGCTTATTATAGTCCTACCGTTGGGATGAACATCATTTCTAAAGCTTGGGCTAAAGCACTTTGTCCCAACGAGTCCTTGATCCCATCTCATAAGCTTTTAAGAACTCCTTCTAGAGTTACTCTAGAAAGTTATGGGGTTATGAGGTTGATTCCCATACGCATAAGAGGCTCCAAGTATCGTCTAGATTTCCACATCTATGGCATCTCAGACATGTCTCTCTTGATTGGTGTACCTTTTGGAACACTATTTCAGAAATGACCAAATTAGGGTCTTTTGAATTTAAGGCTAGGAAGTTCTCCTATTGTTGTCTCACTTGAGCGCTCACATAATGCTATAGTAGAACCCAAGCCTGAACAAGATCCTATTGAGGAAGTGTTAGTGGCATCTTTAGAAGACTTGGCCCAACCAACTTTTGATGTTGAACACTTCATTGAAGAAGAGGAAGAGCTGGCAGAACCTATTGAACTTGACCCAATTGAGGTGCCATCACAACCCTCAATTGAGCTTAACCCTCTTCCTCCTAGCTTAAGATGTCTTTCTTAATAGTAATCAAGAAACTCCTATCATCATAAGTGACAAGCTCTCCCAAGAAGAAACCTATAAGCTTGTCACTATTTTAGAAAGACATAAATCAGCCATAGGCTACTCACTCCATGACCTCAAAGGGATTAGTCCCACTCTCTGCACTCATCATATCCCTACAGATCCTGATTCATCACCATCAAGGGAACCACAATGGAGACTTAACAATGCCATGCGAAAGGTTGTTAAGAAAGAGGTCTTGAAGCTTTTGCACGCCGAGATTATCTATCCTGTGCCACATAGTGAGTGGGTAAGCCCTTTCCAAGTTGTGCCAAAGAAAGGAGGAATGACAGTTGTTAGAAATCATAAGAATGAACTCATTTCTCAGTGCACTATCACAAGGTGGTGAATGTGCATAGACTACTGAAATCTTAACAAGGCTAATTAGAAAGACCACTTCCCATTACCCTTCATTGATGAAATGTTGGAATGGCTTGCAAAGCACTCTTTCTTTTGTTTTCTTGATGGGTATTTTGGATATCATCAAATCCTGATCCACCCTGATGATCAAAGTAAGACCACTTTCACATGCCTGTATGGAACTTACGCATACCGACGAATGTCATTCAGATTATGTAATGCTCCAGCTTCTTTCCAATGGTGCATGATGTCTATTTTCTTTGAGATGATCGAGAAAATCATGGAGGTGTTCATGGATGACTTTATGTCTATGGCAAAACCTTTGATGACTATTTAGAGAATTTAGACAAAGTCTTACAATGGTGTGAAGAAAATCACTTAGTCCTGTACTAGGAAAAATGCCACTTTATGGTTCAGGAAGGAATAGTGCTAGGACACAAGGTGTCCAAATGGGGGATAGAAGTGGATAGATCAAAGATTGAAGTAATTGAACAACTTCCACCTCCCACAAATGTGAAAGGAATCAGAAGCTTCCTAGGCCATGCAGGGTTCTATAGGCGTTTCATCAAAAACTTTTCTCAAATCGCTAGACCCCTAACTAGCCTTTTAGCCAAAGATGTACCTTTTATCTTCAACAATGAGTGCCATGAAGCATTTCAAATCCTCAAGCAGGCACTCATTTCGGCTCCAATCATCCAACCACCTGATTTGACGCTACCTTTTGAGATCATGTGTGATGCTAGTGACTTTGCCGTTGGAGCCGTTCTCGGCCAAACAAAGGATAAGAAGCATTATGCTATATCCTATGCTAGCAAAACCTTGACTGGACCACAACTCAATTATGCAACCACTGAAAAGGAGTTGTTGGCAGTTGTTTTTGCAATAGATAAGTTTAGATCCTACTTAGTTGGAGCAAAGGTAATCATTTATTCAGATCATGCTGCACTTAAATACCTGCTCACTAAGAAAGATGCTAAGCCTCGGCTTATAAGATTGATTCTTTTGCTCCAAGAGTTTGATATAGAAATAAGCGATAAGAAAGGAGTAGAGAATTCAGTAGACAATCACATGTCTAGGCTTCAGTATAGGGAAACACATGAGCTTCCCATTAACGACTATCTAAGGGACGACACACTTCTCGTGGTAACACACTCGGACCCCTGGTATGCGGATATTTTGAATTATATGGTTGTAGGTTATGTTCCACCTAGAGGGGACAAGAGAAAGCCAAATATGATGCTCGTTGCCACTTGTGGGATGATCCGTATCTTTATCAGATCTGTGCTAATGGATTGCTATGGAGATGTGTCCCAATGGTTGAAGCCATAAAAATCATAGAAAGATGTCACGCATCACCTTATGGAGAACATTATGGAGCATATCGCACACATGCTAAGATCTGGCAAAGCGGATTCTTCTGGCCTATGATGTATCAAGATACAAAGGAGTTTGTTAGAAGATGTGCCAGATGTCAAAAACATGGAAACATCAATGCTCGGGATGCAATGCCACTCCAAAACAACCTCCAAATAGAGTTGTTTGACGTCTAGGGAATTGACTACATGGGACCATTCTAGAAGTCTGGAGATGCTGAATTCATCTTAGTGGCAGTCGACTATGTGTCCAAGTGGGTAGAAGCATTACCATGTCGATCTACCGATTCCAAGCACGCCAAGAAGATGTTTTATGAAGTGATATTTCCACGATTTGGAATGCCGAGAATGGTCTTAAGTGATGGAGGATCACACTTCATTGACAAGTCCTTCAGATAGTTCCTAGCCGAATATGGAGTTAAGCACAACATAGCAACTCCATACCATCCTCAAACAAGCGGTCAAGCTGAAACATCAAATAATCAAATCAAGAACATTCTGCAAAAGACTATTGATGAGATGGGAAAGAAATGGAAGTTCAAGCGTCCTGATGCACTGTGGGCATACCGAGCTGCATACAAGACACCCATAGGCATGTCGCCCTATCAGTTTGTATATGGAAAAACATGCCACTTACCTGTTGAATTGGAATTTAGAGCTCATTGGGCAATCAAGAAATGGAACATGGATCTTCATCTAGCAGGTAGGAACCGTCAGATGCAAATCTTAGAGCTAGAAGAATGGAGAGAAAAAGCTTATCATAGCTCCAAGATTTATAAAGAGAGAACAAAAAGGTGGCACGATAAGAGAATCAAGCACAAGGAGTTCAAGCCTAGAGATAAAGTCCTACTGTTCAACTCAAGAGTGAAGTTATTTGGTCATGGAAAACTCAGAAGCAAATGGGAAGGGCCATTCAAGGTGATTGATGTTGCATCACATGGTGCCGTCACACTTTAGGATGATACCGGTAACATATTCAAGGTAAATGGCCAACATTTGAAAGTTTTTCTTGAACCTAAAAACTCTAAAGAGATTGATGTGATTGAATTTTTTACAATTCAATGATCCTATCTAAAATAATTGATCACCAAGGTTCTAGACAACTCAAACTCATATGCTTAACACTTAATCAGTTCCATGAGTTTTGTTATCTATTTGTGTTGTGCAGGAGTTGTTAAGAAAAGTTGACAAGCAAGTGGATGTTCCACCCACTATTAGAGCACTATACCAACAGCTATCAATGTCAATCAATGCTTCGATAGAGGAAGTACATCTCCAACGCTAGTCTGCTACATTGCAAGATCAAGCGACTATGTTAACATTCAGCTTGGGGAAGGGCACCCCCGTGTATCCAAGTAAGTATCCTTACCCTCTTAAAAGTTTTGTCTTTATAAACAAATTCAAAAAAGAAGTGAGCACATGAAGGTTCACACTTATCCTATCAAGTATTCATTCTATATTGTGTTATTTCATATTAGTGTGTGCTAATTAGAGTGTGTATAAAAGTTTGCTTTTCTGTTTAAATAAATGGACTATGGAAATGATGAATAGTTGCTCTGCTGTAATTCCTTTCAAGTGCCTAGTTTTTAACCTCGAACTCTCCTGAGTTTTGGAAATGATTGTTTTGACCTAAGATTTACTCTGAACTTGAAACTTGTGGGTTGCAAATGCTTGATCTAAGTCTAGGTAATTGACGGATATGATATGAGAAGGTCTGAGTTATTGTTTATCTTGTTTTGAGTGACACTAGAGTTCTGGAGATTTATCTTTTGAAAAACTTAAAATTACCACATGATGAGTTCCTGTATGACGAGAGCTTTAATTCCTACCGCAGCCATATATACATGCTTGCTAGAATAGGAAAACCAGCTCATAGGCTGCTTGCTTTGTGTTGAGTTTGGTCAACCCGTGTGAGACCCTTATCGAGAGGATGGTCATGCTCCTAAGATCAAGATCATTTACACCCACATATATCCTGCTGCTCCTACCCTGGGAGTACGCAAAAACATGCCTTTTCCACCAAAAAAATCTATCTCCTACACTGGGAGAGGATCCAAAAAGATTGTTAGGTTTCCAAATAAATGCTCCAAGATTGTGATTTATCTCTTCTCCAAGTTCATTGTATCCTAAAGTAAGAGGCAAGAGATCCTTTGTAAAAAAATAAAAAAAATAAAAAAAAAAGAAAGAAAAAAAAGAGAGAAAAAGAGAAGTCCATGATCTCTGTGCCTAGAAGTTCATTGTTATCAAAAGAAGGAAGAAGATATCTCAAGACCTCCACAACAAAGTTCTTCAGTTGGAGGTAGTCTCTCGAGGAGCAAAGTAGAATTAGGTTAGCCACCAAATATATCCACACACATGCACATCTTGATCTAAGGGTATGGTCTCCCATCTGAGGATCCCGGTTTTGACTGGGCAATACATGCAAGGTAAGTATGCTACATCCTTGAATTACCCTCAGCTCCATATAAGCCTATTAGTTATAGGGTAAGAGAGAGGAGGAAAAACACCATCATTGCCTTGGTGAGAATCCACAAATACCACACATGAGAGACCAGGAAGGGTCATATAAGAGGAATCTCTGAGTTTTATTTTGAAAATCTACAAAAACTTCAGAATGAAGGTTGATTGAAGAACTCAAGACGTAGTGCTTGACTTGATTGTTCTGTCTTTCAATTGCTCAAGACCCAAGTGAAGGCTAAAAGCTCCATGGTTAAAGGTAATATGGGTAAGTTTAAAAGTTAGAATGGTTTGCTCTAATCCGGAGGAGAATTATTGTTTTGAGCACATAGGTACTTTTGAGGCATAAAAGCATTGTAGCAACTCCTGATCCATTGTAGAGATTAGCTTTGCTCAGGGATGAGCAAAGGTTAAGCTTGGGGGAACTTGTTGACGGTCACTAATGCTCATTTTTAACCATCAACTATTGCACGAAAAAGAATGAAATGAAACACAAAGCATAGTTGTAGGGTTTGATTCTAATGAGTTCCACGAGTTGTGTTGTTCTCACTTGTTTTGTAGGATATTTAATATTTCACTATATAAAAGTATCTCAAGTGAGGAATTAGAGCACATCATTGCGAAGAGCTCATCGAGATGATTGAAACGGACATATCATTCACTATATCTGGAGTTCTGGAGAGAAAGTCCCCGATGGATATGACTCGAAAGATTCTAGAAGAACCTAGAACCATCACCAAGCAAGAGTTTTAGGGACTAACATAACAATTTCCATAGCTTTGGTAAATTGTGAATTTTCTGGGATAAAAACAGAATAAGCCGAGGAGAAGTAGAAGTCAAGAAACCGAACCAAATCAAGTCGAAATTCCGTGAAAATTGATGGGAAGGTTCTAGAGGACACGAGAAGACACGGGAATGGAGCGAAAGCCCGAAGGCTGACAAGTGGGGCCAGCCAGCCCCACATGTTAGGGCGGCCGGCCTGGGTTCACCTCCAAGTGAGATTAGCTTCGCGTGGCAGCCTCCAACCGACCTATATGACGCATCTTGACCACTGTTTCATGTCAGTTTGATCCGAGGGCTACGGTTCACCCCACCGGGCTATATAAGCAGGGGAAGACCTCCCCCCTCAGGTATCTCCATCTTCATCAGCTACATCCAGAGCAAAAGCTAGGGTTTCACCCCTCCATCCAAGTAGAAGTAGAGATCCCTCTAGATGATCATCTAGTTCTAGTTCTTCTAGTTCATCTTCTAGTTCTACTTCTTCTAGTTCATCTAGTTGTAAACTAGAGATCAGGGAGAGAGGAGCCGAGAGAGCTGAGGAGGAGCCAGATCTGTCAGATCTTCCTCGACATTGTACTTCTGCAGCATCTGGTTTGTCTTGAGCAATCTCTAGGTTCTTCAACATTTATTTCTATGTATTTTGTTTACTGGATCTCCGCTCGTATTGAGTGCTCTATTATCGTAGGTAATTAGAGTAGTAAGCGCTAGTGTAGACATGACATCTAGACTAGGGTTTACTAGAGTTTGCGCCCAATCCTCTGGTTAGTTGTGGTAACCCACAGAGGTGACAGCTCTATCTGGTCTTTGTAATCCACCATGTTTGGGTTGGTGTTTTGTAGAGCTTTTTGGCAGCCTTCCCCTAACTACTTCCTTCCCAATCTTTTTCAAGAGTCGGAAAGGTACTGTTGCTCCGAAGTAGGTAAAATAGAGTAAGCCTTCGACAAGATAGAACCACTTAAAAACCCTAAAAACTCTCTCTACCCTATAATTACCCTTTCCTTGGACGTTCCTAATTCTTCTAGTACACTTCATGTTCCCTATGGAAATCGATACTCTGGAATACTCCCGGGTGAATGCTATATCGGTATCCGTGCGCTTGCGGATCTTTTCATATTCACGTTTAAAATACCCAACACTAATGTCCAATTCTAAGTTTGCGACCTACTATCAAGTATGGCTCTAATACCAATCGAAACAAACTAGAATTTCAAAACATGAAATATCGGCTCTCTTGCCCCTCTATGATAGTCCAAGGATGCCTCAGCTATCACGGGCATCCACTTTTTAGCTGATTACAAAGTCATACAATAGAGTACAAAAATAGGAATAAAATGAACCTATTACAAGCTCTCTAGGCTAGGATCAATCAAAACACCGAGGCTCTACTCGTAGCAGCGAAGCTTGGTGAAACTCCAATCCACGAGCAACCTTGAGAGTATACCGCAAACCAACTACCAATCTCAACATCTCTGCAAGTCAAGAAATCTACACACCGCCAAATGTGCGCAGACCATGGTTAGCACCGATGAGCTTAATTCGAAAATAGAAAATAAAGGGATTTGGCGATCCTAATAGTTTGGTTGAAGTTTGCATCCTTAGCGCATGCAGAAGCGTCAAAAGTAGTGTATAATAATCTTCTCTAAACCCAATCCATAATCTCATTCTCACCCTCCACTCATCATCACATCTCGCATCTCACCTCTCATCATCCCTCATAACACCCTCGTACTCTCAGTCTAGTTGATGAGGTAGCCTTCGCGTGCCCCTCGCCTAATTGGCCTCAAGCTGTATCTTAGCTTCGAGGGGAGAAAAGCAATCACAAGAGAAGACTAGCGGGGTGAAACAGTTGATAGGAATGATCATGACCAAGATCATGGCTATACGTATAGTTTTAACTCTGCAGAGTGTGTACACCTATACCCAATAGGATCACCATCATTGACCGTGGCCATGGTCTAGGCGAACACCGCTCAGGAACTAGCATATTCCTCACCAGTCTGCCCCTAAGTGGAGTAGCTTATGGTACGACGTATACACTTGGGATCGTGATTAGGGTAGCCAGAAAAACCCGTCCGCATCCTTTTCATCGTGCTCCTAGGGGATACCCCCGTGCACCTCTCCTCCCATAGAACTGGCTTAGTCCACACTAACTCAACAGAACGAGCCTCGCCCATTCAGGGCCTGTGGCGTGCACGTTTAACATAGTCCCGTGTCCCAAGCATCAACCCACGATAGTCCTTAATTGGCCAGAGCAAGCGCCTTCCACCAATATCACGTGGCCCACCTCTCATGGGTAGCCACCACCACACACCTTTCACAACATATCCATCATCTCCATCAAAACCTGACTGGGGCACTCCATGCACCAAGTGCACCCCTCCAAGGTAAAACCTCTCACTCTAGTTGACATCACCAATGAAATAGGTCAAGATAAGGAATATCTCTAGAACTCCTCAATCACCACCACCCACATAGGATTCAACACTCCTGTCGTGCCAACCTACCATCTATCTCACAGGGAGGCCTCACGGCAAACCCTGATCCACCAACCACAACACCAACCAACCATCACATCACATAACAAGGCATGTATGTAATAATGATGGAAGTAAATGCAAGCAAGCAGGTAGGCAATATATAAGTGCGAGCGCGAAGCTAGGTAGTCAAGGTGAAGAGGTTTCAATCAAGGCAATCAAGGCTCAGGAAAGCATGCATCACATAGACTAGCAAAGGAATAAATCTTCCAATGCCTAATAGGTTCTTCTAAGACAAGGGGCTACCATGACACCTACAATGTCGAGGAAGTAGTGGTACGAGTCTATAGAAGTTGGGGTCATCCACCATCGGGATCCATCATCTTCGGGTGTGCAAGTCATCGCTACGCAAAGGAAAAGCAAGAATGACCACCAATAAGAATAAAAAATACAACAAAAACCCAACTCAACTAGACTCAAAACTGCACTAGGAGGTAGGGGAAGATTTTAGAAAAATTATGAAAGTGGTTGCATAATTTTTGGAGCTAGGATGAATATTCTATGAATTTTTTAAGGTGGCAAGGTATGCTGAATAACAGATAAAAGGAAAGGCTAATTGCTAGGCGGGCTCACTTGTGCTGCTACTAGCCTATTAGCAAGGGAGAAAGAGGGCTCATGCATGGGCTAGAAGTTAAGCGAGGCCAAGGCGAACTAGGCCACGTCAAGGAAAGGAGCGGTGACTTTGGCCTCTAGGCTACCCTACACTCGAGTAGCGGAGGGCGTCCACCAGGTGTTCGAGCAAAGGCTCCGAAGGGCTATGCGGTGGCGCTAGTCGTGGGAAGGCCAGAGCTAAACAAGGAGTTGCCTTGGGCATGTCTGTGTGACTAGTTGTAGGGCCAAGAGGGTAGACCTCGGTCTCGCATTGCACTGCATGGAGGCAAGGCGAGGGACCATGGTGTTGGTATATTTTAACACACACAGATAAATCTGCAAGCGCACGGATACCGCTGTAGCTTTCACCCGGAGGGTTTTAAATATCGTATCCACAGGGAAACATGTGAGGTTAACTATGGTCCAACTTAACCTAGAGCAGTAACAAGACTTAAGAAGGTCAAGAGTGTAGAGAAAATTGCCAAAGTCTTCTCATTCTAATCTCAATAAGCTATGTCTTCTACTATTCTATCTAGGTACATTACGTAAGAAAATACACTGACAGAGGATGCTTTCCTTAGCAACTAGGTCCTACTTGGCCTATAGAAGGGAGGTGGACTATAGAGGATTCAATGAACTAAATATATATATAGTATTGTCATATATATAGTAGCTATCACAATCGTGAATCTACAACCAATCCAAAAAGTAGGGTGCATCTATGAGTTATCCGAGCCTAAGCGCCATGCTTACACTACGAATAATACTTTAACCTAAGCCGGATAGATTAAAGTACTCAAAAGAGACTCGCAAACTAGGAGAACAATATGAACAATTTTGCTTACTGAAATAAGAAGTTGACTATCAAAGAAATGTTAGACATAGATTAACTTTCGCCAAGGTATAAGCCATAGAGGGAGCACTGATAGGCCGGCACCTCCTCCAAACTCTTCCCTCTCTCTACCTCTCTATTTCTAAAGACTAGATCCTACTGAGGGCTAATCTCTCTTGAATGCTGGCTCTTGAGAGGTTGATCCTTTCATGGGACCCCTCTCTTGATCCTCACTAGAAAATATAAATTAGGGTTTTAGGATGCCTTTGCCTCAGGGGGTACAGGGCTGCTTATATAGATTGGTGAGATGAACCAGAGCCCTCAGATCAAACCAACTTTGATCTATAGAGAAGATTGGACCTCAATTGCGGTGGGAGACTGACGTGCGAAGATGGTTGACAGGTGAGACCAGGCCAGGTTAGCCGACCTAGGAATGGGTCGGCCGACTCCCCCCCCCTCTATGGCAGGTGGGGCCCCTCCTTTGGTGGGTCACCTTCTCATGTCTCCTAGATCCTTACTTCGTTGGTGCCCATGTAGAATGTGCTTTTTAGCACGACGTGTGGGTCCTCTTTGCCTCTTTTCCTAAGTAACCCCTAAGAAACACAGATTCACCAAAACCTGTGGAATTCTATCAGTTTAACCCCTAATTCTATGTTGGGGATTAATTTATGCCCTTATTCATATTTTGTGGATGGTTTATAATTGTAGTTAACAACCATCAACAAACTCCCCCAAGCTTAACCTTTGCTCATCGCTAAGCAAAGCTAAACTCAGCAATAGACCAGGAGTTGCTTCAATACTTTCACACCTCAAAAGTACACATGCATTCAAACAAGAATTTCCCTCTGGATTAGAATAAACTATTCTGACTTTTAAACTCACCCATATTACCTTCAACCATGGGGCTTCTTAACCTTCAACCATGGGGCTTCTTAGCCTTCACTTGGGTCTTGAGCAATTGAAAGAGCGATCAAGTAAAGTACTATGTCTCAAGCTCTTTGTTCAACCATCATTCTAGAGTTTTTAGAAGTTTTCAAAATAAAACTCAGAGATTCCATTGTATGACACTCAAGTCTCTCAATATGTGGTATTTGTGGATTCTTACCAAGGCAATAATGATATTATACCTTTTTCTCTTCCTACTACTAAGGCTTATGTGGAGTTCATAGGTAGGGAGAAAGCTAGAGCCAACTTGCAATGCATATATTGTAAAGTCAAACAATGAATCCAAAGAGAGTTAAGTCATACAATCAAATCAAGATGTGCATGTGTGTGGATATATGGTGGATATATATGATGGCTGATCCTAATTCTACTTTGCTCCTTGAAAACATATCTCTCTTTTAAAACTTAGAAACATTTGCTAGAGAATAGGGGCTATCTTATTCATCTCGTTTTTTTAGGCGGGCATCTAAGTACCCATTGTTTTAGATATCTCGGACACTTGTCCATTTTTTTCAACTCCCTTTTTTTCATGAATAACTTTTGCATAGCCCCATTTCTCTTTTTGCAACAAAACTTTAAGAGATAGTAACAAGAACTTGGAGCATTTATTTGGTGGATGGAAAACCTAACATGTTTTTTGTTCACCCTAGTGTAGGAGTAGAACATTTTGGGTGGATCTAGATGGAAGGCATATTTTTGTGCCTACCCCAATTGTAGGAGTAGTGCATATGTGGATGGTGTGTACGTTATCTTGATTTTAAGAGTATGACAAACCTCTTATAAGGCATCAACAAAGCTTGACAAAACTCAATGCAAAAGCAAGCAGCATATATGTGGAAGTTTTCCTAGCCTAAATAACATGTATAGATTTGGTGGGAATTTAAGCTTTGTCATACAGGAACTCATCATGTAATATTTTTATGTTTTTCAAAAGATAAAATTCTAGAACTCTAGTGTTACTTGAAATAAGATAAATAACAGCTCAAACCTTCTCATATCATATCCGTCAATTACCTAGACTTAGATCAAGCATTCGCTACCCACGAGTTTCAAATTCAGAGTAAATCCTTATATCAAAACAGCTTTATCCAAAACTCACGAGAATTTGAGGCTAAAAACTAGGTACTAGAAAGGAATTACGACAGAGCAACTATTCATCATTTCCATTTAAGAGATTACTCTGAATCCTCTTATTTATTCAACTCCTAAGTATAAACTAGACACACCTTTTTATTTTATTTGCAGAGTTTTAAGATCATACCTTACTAATATATATAACTAACTAAGACAAATTTTTATTTTGTTTTGTTTGTTATGCATCTTTTTATTTCTTTAGCAAATATATAGCAAACTTTAAAATAACAAACTGAAACAGGAAAGAAATACTTAGCTAGATACACAGGGGTGCCTTTTCCCCCAAGCTGGATGTTAACGTAGTCGTTCGATCTTACAGAGTAGCAGACTGGTAGCGGAGATGTACTTCCTCCATCAAAGCATTGATTGATATTGATGACTATTGAGACAGTGCTTCAATAGTGGATCAAACATCTACTTACTTGTCAGCTCTTGTTGGTCCTTCAAATCCTGTGAAACTCAAAATAGACAACAAACCTTGTAGAACAGATTAAGCATTAGTGGTTGGCCACTTAAGCCTCAGTTGTCCAAAGCCTTTGAGATGGTTTCTGATTTTTCTTCTAAGCAAAGTTTTAGCAGGATCTCTTTCTCAATATTTTTTTTGTATTTTTGTATTTTCTATGATGCAGGGATAATGTAACAAGATGAATGCATATTTACTTTTATTTTTATGCCACTGTGGTGAATATTCCTGTAGGTTTTTATATGCCATAAAATTATTCATATGGGGCTTAAGATTTATAATGCAGTGCAACAAACAAATATATATATTTTTCTTTTCTAATGTGGTGCTAATGCAAATATGCTAAAGGGGAATTAATCCATGCAATACGAAAGAGTAAATATGGATAACTACCGATTTTACCTCCCGGCGAGGGTTCAGTGGTTTAAGTCCTCTGAATAGGACTTCTTACCATGTTCATTCCTTAGGTGCATCATCTGATCCCAAAGGTAGAGACCTTGATAACTGCGCCTCTTAAGATGGTGATTATGAGGATGATGTCACCCATGTTCTTTGCTTGTCCAGTAGTTTGAAGTGAAGCACTAATAGTGGAAGCTAGCAACATCTTGCTCGGTGTGCATGCATGTTCTAGGTTCGGATTTTTCACTTGTAGAATTTGGCAAATTGACAAAATCCTCCACACTTTGCTTGAAGTGTGTCTTGCTTGCAAAGACAAGGTAGAGATCAAGTGCATGGGCTCTATTGGTGGGAAAACATCAACAGAACCAAAATTTTATTTATTCTTCTCTAACCTTGGGCACATAGAACAAGATGAATTTAATGTTGTACATTTTGTTCCACTATAACATGGGTGGTAAGATCAGAAGATTGAGTATGAATGTAGCATTTAAACACATTTGGCAAAAAGGATTAAATTGCTTAACCTATGGAAAGATTGTCTATCTATGTATAATGTATCAATGATTTCATGATTATGACTATCATCTTCCATAAATGAGATGTGCACTTTTTAGCTCATTTGGTTAAGGCCATGGGATTAAGAAAGTGATGCTAGAAACAAGTTTTAAAGAACTAAACATGTTGAGTTAATCAGATTGGGTTAAGTGAAATCATAACTCAAACATGTTTGTTTCTTCATTTATGTGCGTATCAAGATCAAAAGGAAAATGATGACCACTTACCTTAAGATGTTACCTTCATCATTGGAGTGTGACGACACCATGTGATGAAGGACAGATGACTTCCGATGGTCCTTTCCTTCCTTGAATCTTGAGTTGTTCATGAATATCTTGTCTCACAGAGTGCACCTATCTTTCCCATCCTTTTGTCATGCCATCTTTATGCTCTTTGATCTTTTGACACCTCGTGTTAGATCTTTTTGCCTCACTAATTCTTATGCCTGCAACGGATTAGTGGACAACACGTACCTGAAGGAATATATAGTTTTAAAACATGGGTTGTTTGTCTAGAATTTTGTTGTGTTCCTTCTATGCTAATGAAAAGATGGCGTTGAGATTATTTTAGCATAGATTTTGTTTATCATGTTCTATACAAGAATGTCTCAAGGCAAAGGTAACTTGCAGCAGAAGACAAAATGAATGAACTTTGGTACTTACAGTTCTTTCATCCATGTTGAATAAGATATGTAGTTTTTACATCTATGATGAATGAACTGTGTCTTGTTGAAGTTCGTCATGTGCCTTGCTTCATCTCCGATTTGAATTCATCTCATGACTTACCCAAATTGAATTGAGAGTTTCCTGCAGGGGTTAGTCCAATAAAATATCCAATGTCTACACAAGCAATTTTTAGTTCAATAACCAAACTAGACTCCATGTTGAATTTGATTAAGGGAGGCTATTTAACCTAAGCACCATGCTTAATTTTAATGCCTATGGAAGTATGATCAGTACTTCTAAACCAAAATTTTACTATGGCAGATAAAGGTAACATGAAAGCATTATAGAGATTTATTCAACTGGAGATGAAAGAGCATGATTGTAGTTTAGCAAATTGAGCATGGCTAGGAGATAGAGGCAACAAAAAATTAGCAATATGGCATAAGAATTTTAAGAGAAGCCCATCCCCCAAGCTTGAATTTTGCAAGGCAGAATTAAACTTGGATGGTATGATTCAATGTTGCACGATGGTTGGTGGGACATACCTTGCATTGTCATCCTTTGTTCTTTTGCTCCAAGCCTGGAATGGTTGGTGACAAAAATACTCGAAGGAATATTTTCACAACTATATTTCTATGCTCACTTCACAAGGGCAAAAAGGTGAAAGCTCATATTATCTCTCGAATGTGCTTGCCTTAGGACACAAGCTCGTCCTTGGGAAACCTTGAATTGTGCTTCTAATTGGTGAAGTGGTTTCCCCTCCAACACCAATCTTTTGGTACCTATCTCAAGGTTCACACAACGAGATCTGCAATATTTATGATAAATATACGCACCTACAACCACCCTTTCAAAGTTTTTATGAGTAGGGAGTATGAGGGGATTGAAGATCTCGTGTGTGGTAATGTTGGAGAGACCAATTGAATTAGGAGATTTCTCATACGAGTATGGATTCAATGAGGTGCTCATGAAGTAACTTCCATGCTTGTTGATGTCGTCTTCCTTTTCAAACTCCAAGGGTATTTCTTTATGGATGTCTATAGGAAACAAGTTTGTCTCTATCATTCCATGCCTATGACATTCATCAGATGTTTTATTGTCCAAGATTTCCCATGGATTGGTGTCTCTAGGGTTGGTCTCATCTAAGGCTTCCTCCAAACTTGGATGAGCCATGTTCATTGAAGAGATTGATTTAAGCTCACCATTTGGATCTAAGCCAAGTTTGGATCCTATCCATAAGGCTTCGTCCTTGTCCATCCATTCTTTGATAATGGCATATGTATTCTTCGTATATTCCAGGCAATTCTTAATACATTCCTGCCATTATTGTTGCTCTTCTTAGCCATCCTTGTAGTCTTCATGATTCCTATGATTTGGTTATCTTAATGGATTTCTAGGGTCATCATGAGACTTAGGAGAGAGAGCATAAGAGGGATCATCAGGGTCAAGGATGGGTTGAAAGATGGGTTCAGATAAGACATCTAGTGTAGGCATAGAAGGAGAGAAGGTAGGATTGACTTCTAAATGGCTTAGCTCTCCTTCTACGGCATCACTAGACATGTCATCCTTGAATTCTTTCTGATGTCCTATATGGGAATAAGGATGCTTCCTAAGAGACTCTTCCTTAAGAGGAGTTGGATTATATTCACTTGGAGGTCTCTTATGTGGACGAGGTTTCATTGTTCTCCCAAAATCAATGAGATTACCCTTAAATTCAAAAGGGTTTTCTAATGGTGGAATTTCTTCTTCCCTTGGAGGATTTTGGGATATTGATAATTTAGGACTGATAGCTAAATCTTGAGATTGGAATGGTCATGATTTGGCTATCAAAACTTCCTCTTCTTGCTCCAAGGATGATTCCTTCTCTTCCTCTAGGAGTTCATCATGAATGCTAGTGCAGGTGGTGCGTCTAAGGATTTGGTGAAGGACAAGCCTTGCTTCACTAACAGATAAAGAAAGGAAAGATCCTCCATAGGCTGCATTAAGGTCTTGTGCATCATCTTTGCTAAGACCCAAATAAAAATGTTGAAGAAGAATCGGGTCTGGAATAGCAATGTCTGGGCTAGTGGTGATAAGGTCATTAAAACGATCCTAGGATGCATCAAGAGGCTCTTCCTTGTGTTGTTTAAAAGTTAGAACTTCTATTTTGTAACACCTCAGGTGTTTGGCTTCCATTTTTGCACTTGCATTTCATCAGCATGAGCATCATTCATTAATGCATGAGCTTATAATGTGTGAAACATGCTTTGAAACATTGCAACATATGCTTATATTTCATGTGTGTTTATGAAATGAGTAGTGTGCAACACCCAAGTGCAACATGTGCAACTTCTTTTTGAGACATGTCACCACTTTAGTGAAACATGACTAGCCAGTGCTATGCAACACACTCATGAAACATATGAAACATGGCTTGGAAACAAAAGTAGCAATTCACTTGTTTTTCCTTGTTTCAATGCATGTGATGCTTGATTTTGTGTGTAACCAAAGTATACTGTGGTCAATTATGTCCTATAGTACCCTAATCACACTTAGGATCATTAGTGTAACATTGTTCATGTTGACCAAATTGACCAAAATGCCCTCCTATGTGATGTTGACCAAGCCCTTAGCCCTAAAATGCTCTAGTTTGACTATTTAAAAAGTCTAGCTTAGAGATCTTGCATGGAGAAGCAACCTGAATCAAAGTTGTAAAGAATTTCATAAGGAACAAAAGTTCTAATATGGCCATCTCATGAAAATGATCAGAACATACTCAAAAGTGGCCCACAAGTCAGTTTGAGGGGCTGCCCAACACTTAGAAAATTTCTAAGTTTGAAATTTGGAGTTACAGTTTCAAAGTACCTTACTTTGACGTCATGTAACTCACAAACCAGGCCGAACCAGTCCATGCTCCAATTGACAAAGTTGTAGTCCTCACATAGCTCTACAAAGTTGTTGTTATCACCTTTTGCTGACTCGAGCTAGATTAGGAGATAATCAGTGCCAAAGTATCCCTGTCAGACGTTGATGACGGCTTCGATTTAGTTTCGTCAGTCTTCGATGGCCGAAAGGCCGCAGGATAGTGCTGCCGCGTGGGTGCATTGTGCCTGTCGTACGCTGGCCATGGCCCCACCAGTTAGGTCCGTGAGGGACTCAAGAGCACCCCGATGCCACACCCTCCCTCGTGCCTCTGTCTCTCTCTCTTGCCCTCTCCAAGCCAGGGCGGAGCACCGAGCCGCCATCACCGCCGAGTGCTTCCCTGCGGCCGTGCACGCTCACCATCACACCACCGACCGCTACACCACGTCCATAGCCCTGCCACCACCTCACACACCTTGTCGACCTCCCCTTTGGAGTAACCGAGCCAGGGTAAGGGCGCATTACTAACTTCTCCATGCGTGGAGCTCACCGGCGCACCGCCGCCCTCACGGTCCTCCACGGCCAGCGCTGCTGAGCGCTCTTCCCTCTCATCTAGCTCTTGTCCCACCTTCCCCCTCCCCTGTTGATGCTTCTGTGATGACGCTATCGGGCAATGTGTTTCCGTCACGCTAGAACACGACCGCGCACCGTCGCGACATGGCCATCGCTGATGCTCGTACGCGGCCACGCTCCTTCACTTCACCCCGGTCCTAGTAGCCTCGTTAGGTCTGCCAAGGCTCCAGGGAGCTGATGCACCCCTCGGCTAGCCATCTAGTGGTTGGAGCTCACCGGCGCACCACCGCGCGCCACCATCGAGCCGCCGCCGCCATGGTCGCTGTAGCTAGGGTTTGGTAGAGTTCACGGTTTGGGGGTCAGGCGATGCGGGAGGTCGAGAGGAACCCATTGGTGCCCTTCCCTTCGCCGGAGACGCCGTCGTCGACGAGCTGGAGCTCACCGGAGCTCGTGGCTCTTCCTCCCCTGTTTCCTCTCTCTCTGACCGGGAGGCCCGCCCTGTCAGCGGTCATCGTGCGCAAGTTAGTGGGTCGTGCGTTAGGCGAGCCAGCCCAGTAGCGGGTTTAGGGTTTTTTTGTGTTTTTTTATTAATTTCATAGATCTACATTTTATAGATCCAATTGAGGTGATTCCAATTGTGTTTAGTTCTAGATAAAGTATAGTATTTAGGAAAAATATCAAATGTATATGTGTTGTTTAGTTTCTGGAAGATTTAAATAGGTCTTTGAAATGTGTTTTAAAATGAATGCAAACTTGTTAAATGGATAACTTGAGTTGTTGTGTTCGAAAAATTAGGAAATTTGGTGGGTATGCTATTTCATGTCTGTACTAGCTCTGGTAAAAATTTGGGTACTAGTGCTCGAGTACTTTTCAAGTTATGATGTTGTCATGTTATATTAGAAGATACTTGAATGAATTTTAATAATTTTTATGTATGTGCATTGGTCATGAAATTTTAGGGAGAGTGTCCTAGTACCCAAAGGTTGCTAATAAAAATATGTTTCTGTTGTTTGATACTTTTCAATGTGATTTATCAATTATGCAAAAATCAGCCTTTTTGGCTTGTGAATTTTGTGTAGGGATTTTCTTTGAACAACTTTAGTTCAAATTTTTACAGTAGCCTCCTAGTAGGGTATAGGGTCTCCTGTCATTTTTGTAGAATTTTGTGAGTAGTTTGCATATAAGTTTAATTTCCCACTTAATTAATTAAGTAAATTAAGAAAGGGGTTAAAATAAATGACTTGGGTGACCATACCTTTCTTTCTGCTGGTTTCATGACATATGTGACCTAGTAGTGTCATTAGTTTGGTCATAAGGGTAGTTTGACACATGAATAAATATTTAATTTTTACATTTCTAGGTCCTCTGGGCAGCTGGTATCATTTTTGGGTTTGAACCTTGATAAAGGTGTTTGCTGGGAAACTTATAAATACTAAAGTGGTAGTAAACTTGTTAAATTAGCTTGTGTCAAAATTTAGTGGCATTTGACCCAGTAGTTTAGGAGTTGTGGCTGTTTAAAGTGGTTGTCCAGAAATGGCTGCTCTTTGTTTGGAGAGGACAGATTTCTGGAACTTTAGGATTTCGACTGAGTAAACTTGAGAATCAGGTCTTGAGGTCTAAAGATGATTTGTATATAATTTTATAATCTTTCTAAATTGTCTTATATCATATTATTTGGATTTATGAATCTACAGTTATGGTGGAAATACTTAGCTGCTGTCCAGAAATTATCATTGTGCTATTTTGTGCTTAGGATTGGTGGTAACCTTAAGTAATGTTGTTCTTGTTGATTGTTAGGTGTTAGACCCTTAACTGAGGAGGAACAATTATACATTAGGTTGTGTATATTAGGAAAGTACTTCTCTACCGGAGAAGAAATATGCACTTTTGTGAAGTGATTTGAATAGAGCACTAGGATTGATGTAGTGCATTTCATTCCGAGCATGTTGCATTCCTTCTTATGCATCCATGAGATTTATTGTGCATTCATGCAATAGGTGTACCAGAGGGAGTGACACTCCTAGAGTTCGATTTTAGAGGAGGATCAGGAGCAGCCGAGGGAGCCCGAGGAACCAGCCGGCGAAGGAGTTCCCGCAGACGAGCTACCTGAGTGCCCGGACCATCATCCTTCCTCGTTCTTGAAAGGCAAGCCCCGGTGCATGCTGACCCAATATTTATATATATATATATATCAATCATTGAGTACTTTTACTTGTTTATTGCATTAAGTTGTAGGAGTTGAGTGAAAACACTTGTTGCATTATATCTATCCTTGTCTAGATATCGCACTTGAATCCTAAATTAAGTTTAGGCACGTGTCAATGCTTAGCCCTGCTTAGTGCGGTAGAAGTCGGATGATTTCCGGTCATCCGCGAGATGTAGGAAGTGCGTCACGAGTGGCTATGTTAGCTATCGTGGATGGAACCATGCCTTAAAATGAATTTGAGACCGGGCGGGAGTTCGATAGTGCAACCGCAAGACACTTCACGTCTTGGGTGCGAAGCTATGCCCGTCTCAGTCATTTAAGGACCGATTCGTTGTACGTCCTTGAGTCATGTTGAACGCAGTCTAACACTTAGTTGGCCAGATAAGTCATTCCGACCGCGAAGCCGAGTACTACAGTTCAGGGCGGGAATCGAATGGTAGGTCGCATCTTAGAGGTAGTAAGGATGTGCTTGGTGACATTAGCGTGAGACCAAGGGGGGTTAGAGTCCCTATCACCTGGCACAGTGTTGCCATTGGGGATGCGGCATCAGTCGAACCCGTGACTCCTGAATTGTATGAAAGGTGGCTTGTGCGACCCTAGCAAGGGCTTGCACGGTGAGTGTTAGAAATACCCCTCCAGCTGGATAGGAACCCGATTCGAATCACCGTCACTCCTAGTTAGTGAGCACTTGACTTGAGCAGCGGCAACGTAAATTCCATTAATTGAACAGATGGTTAAGTGGATGATGATATAATGATGCCTCAATTTATACCTGCTATGGTTATTACTGTTGGATTATAATCAAGTGAATGTTTAGTACAGGTGCTAAGATAGATGACAAGTTAATGCTAAAAATAACTGCTAGTACAGGTTAAAAGAGTTCCAATTACTTATGTTTTTTTGCAAAATATGATGTCAGCCAGCTCCACTTAAGAAAGCCTTGCATGATCCTTGGTGTCTTTTATTTTCCGTTTCGGCGGGTAAGTCTCGCTGAGTACATTCTAGTACTCAGGGTTTATTCCCTCCTGTTGCAGATGACATGCTATATCAGGGCTTCTGCAAGACTTGCCTCCACCTCGCGGGTGATGAGGACTAGATCACTCGGGCGTGATCATCTGTTAGTTTACTTTCCTTAATTCTTTTATGGGATGTTGATCTGTAAGACTAGCAGTGGTATTTGTACTACGTGTGCGTGTGTTATGCTTCCGTTACTTTATAAACTCGGTTTTAATAATTATGACTCCGTGGTGTTGTAAGTTAATTTCCGAACTACTTGTGAAATGTAACGTGTGATGTGTTATGTTGAATGATATGATCCTGGTTGTAAGCTAGCTGGTTTGAAATCCTTCGTGGTTTCAATTGACTACCGGGATTATATGGGCTCAAGTTCGAAAATTTGAGTGTTTTGGTGCTTGTTTTTGTACTTGTGCTCTTATAATTTTGTCGGTTCTATTACATATTCAAAGGCAGGCCACTCTAGAGATGGGAAAGAATTTCAAGCAAAATTTAGAGCATAAAATCTTTCAGTCTCCTTGCATACTTCCTACGGTCAGACTGTACCACTATTTAGCTATTCTCGTCAAAGAAAACAGAAAAAGCTTCCATCTTAAGGTATTGTCTGGCATGCTAGTGATACGCAAGCATGCACAGGTCTATTCAAACTCTCGTAGGTGCAAGTATGGGTTTGCATCGCCTTCTCCCACGAAGGATTGTTCCTGAATCATGTTTATAAAACACGGGCGTAACTCATAGCTAGGTGTTAGGATAGGCTCTGAAGATTCTGGTGGCTTAGAGCTCGCGCTCATGGGTTTAGCAAATTGATAGATAGGATTGGAATTCATAATAGAAAAGAAAAGAATGAAAGAATAAAAAGATAAAAGAATAAAAGTATAATACAAGGTTAAGCTAGGTTCGAAGTTAACTCAGCAACCGTTTCCTCGGCAACGACATCAGAAAGCTTGTTGGTATATTTTAACGCACATAGATAAATCCACAAGCGAATGGATACTGATGTGAACTAGGGTTCCTGATCTTCCGAAAGGTTCTGATAACTCTCGATTTGGTGGAGTCATGACACAATTCGATCTGGCTTCCGAACAACTCGGCTCTGAACCCCGCAATCGAAGCACCATGACCCCTCTAGTTATCGACCGGCGTTGCACAGTCGACCTCGCCAAGAAGGCTAAGTCCTTGCCTGCGAGTCGAGAACACATGCAAGAACACAAAGGAATGCAACCAAATTGCAGATGAATGATTAATCTCACAAAGTTGGGGTCTCACAAACCGACGGTGGCGGCGAAACTGTTGTCAACAGAATAATCTAAGTAAAACCCCAAACCCTAAAGTAGGTGGTGGCTACTGATTATATAGCCTAAGGGACATTCAAGGATCCCTCTTCACGTCCTAAAGGTGTCCCAACACGTTACAAGGCCCAATGACCCAAAAGAAGGTGTCGCAACACCCTGACAGATTCTAAATGCTGACTTGTTTTGACGATTCCTGTTGATTCCGAAGAGCTTTTGAAGTGAAACCACTTGTATTGGATTTCTTATCAAATTATCTTTCCATCAATATGTGGATCATCAAAAACGGAGTTCGGATGCGTCCTGGGCGTCCATTTTACTGCAGACTAGTCCTGATGGCCGAGGCAGACTCGAACTCGGATTGGACTAGGCATTTGGCTTGGCTTGGATGTCCTTGCTGGCCTCCTAAGGTGGTGGCCAAGGAGGTGGACGTCCAAGGCCATCTCTTAGGTGTTCTCCATCTTCTTGGGGCGTGCTCCAACTTAGGCCTGGGTCCCAAAGATGTCTAACAAGCCCATGACGACAGTGTAGCTATCGCCAGAAATAGTGACATAATATATTGGTGATTTGGAGGCCTTGCCGATGTGATATTGAGATGGGACCAGATCTATTTGAAAGCTTATCAAACAAGCTTTCCATCAAGTGCTCATTGACCTCTAGCTAGGTGTTAGGATAGGCTCTGAAGATTCTGGTGGCTTAGAGCTCGCGCTCATGGGTTTAGCAAATTGATAGATAGGATTGGAATTCATAACAGAAAAGAAAAGAATGAAAGAATAAAAAGATAAAAGAATAAAAGTATAATACAAGGTTAAGCTAGGTTCGAAGTTAACTCAGCAACCGTTTCCTTGGCAACGACATCATAAAGCTTGTTGGTATATTTTAACGCACACAGATAAATCCACAAGCGAATGGATACTGATGTGAACTAGGGTTCCCGATCTTCCGAAAGGTTCTGATAACTCTCGATTTGGTGGAGTCACGACACAATTCGATCTGGCTTCCGAACAACTCGGCTCTGAACCCCGCAATCGAAGCACCACGACCCCTCTGGTTATCGACCGGCGTTGCATAGTCGACCTCGCCAAGAAGGCTAAGTCCTTGCCTGCGAGTCGAGAACACACGCAAGAACACAAAAGAATGCAACCAAATTGCAGATGAATGATTAATCTCACAAAGTTGGGGTCTCACAAACCGACGGTGGCGGCGAAACTGTTGTCAACAGAATAATCTAAGTAAAACCCCAAACCCTAAAGTAGGTGGTGGCTACTGATTATATAGCCTAAGGGACATTCAAGGATCCCTCTTCACGTCCTAAAGGTGTCCCAACACGTTATAAGGCCCAACGGCCCAAAAGAAGGTGTCGCAACACCCTGGCAGATTCTAAATGCTGACTTGTTTTGATGATTCCTGTTGATTCCGAAGAGCTTTTGATGTGAAACCACTTGTATTGGCTTTCTTATCAAATTATCTTTCCATCAATATGTGGATCATCAAAAACGGAGTTCGGATGCGTCCTGGGCGTCCGTTTTATTGCAAACTGGTCCTGATGGCCGAGGCAGACTCGAACTCGGATTGGACTAGGCATTTGGCTTGGCTTGGACGTCCTTGCTGGCCTCCTAAGGTGGTGGCCAAGGAGGTGGACGTCCAAGGCCATCTCTTAGGTGTTCTCCATCTTCTTGGGGCGTGCTCCAACTTGGGCCTGGGTCCCAAGGATGTCTAACAAGCCCATGACGACAGTGTAGCTATCGCCAGAAATAGTGACAGAATATATTGGTGATTTGGAGGCCTTGCCGATGTGATATTGAGATGGGACCATATCTATTTGAAAGCTTATCAAACAAGCTTTCCATCAAGTGCTCATTGACCTCGATCGCACTCCATATGGATGAGTTATGGCCTTCCCAATGAGGCACTATCGGGTTGCCGACGAACCGAAAGTTCAACTTTGATGAACTTCCATTATGAAACACATTTGAACCTACAATCAATTAGTGACATGTACATGTAGAACCAAGTGAATTATAACCAAATCCACTATGCAAATATAGGAACGAGTGCACCTTATAATCATTGTTCATATCCGAAGGTGCCATGTCCTCATCATCCTCCCCTTCTTGACAACAAACCGTCCTCGGTTTGGGATTAGATGAAGAAAACATTGTTGGTAGTAGCCAACATTGCTCCCCTTCTTGAAATTTAACATGTTTCTTTATAATAAAACTAGGGGAACTCAACATGACAAGATTATAGCAATTGCAATCCTTTGGTTGATCATACTTTTGCACCATATAAGGAGATTTCATATTTGAACAAATATAGACACGATGCACCTTATACTCTCCTTTACAATTATATTTTTCAATAAAATGATATGTATGTCTAGAGAACCATGGCAAATCAACATAGGCATAAAGTTTCTCCTCTAAAGAACTAAGATTGCACGGAACATCAAATTCAATGTAACCCAAAGTATTTAAAGAATACAATAATTTCAGCTCATCAACTTCACTAGCATTATGAATAACAAGTCTATTTTCAGCACAAGTGCTCATTTTTAGCACACATATAGCGTGATCATTCTTCAATGATTGCATGGGTATAACATAAATATCATGATGCAAGTCATCTTCATCACAAGAAACATCAAGCAAATCATCTTGTGACAAAGGTAAATCAAGCGAATGCTCCCCTAAAATTTTCTCTATCATAGCATGATTGGTAGAAAAATTCAACACATCAAGAGAACTCTCACATTCTGTGAGTTTAGCATCATGGGCATTACCTTTGCTCTCATGTTCAGCAGGGGTAATAGTTGATGGTTCTGAATTTTCACATGAGGCTGTGAGCTTCTCATTTTCTATCATGTCATCCTTGCTCTTTTCTACATTGTCCTGCAAAAGGTTAGGCATACCAGGAGGAATAACAACCGACTCTTCCTCTAAATGGTGCACCTCATCATATGAAGTCAAAACAGGAGGTGGATTAACAAAGGTTTCTCGCATAAGAAGTTTCATATCATTCCAAGTTTGAGGCTTATTAGAAGGATCTAAAGACTCCCACCAAGATAAAGCAGAATGTCGTAAAACACTAACTACATTTTTTACCTTCCTCCTTGGACATATAAAGCGAGTAGGAAATATGTTGTCGATGGCAATTTCCCACTCCATGTACTCATCAGCACCTATACCATCATAAGTCGGTGGATACGAACAACCTGTCATTGTTAGAAGATAGCAAAAGATAATACAAAAATATTATCCCTATCAAATGACTACGTGGTTGCAGTGGTATCAGTTTTGACAGCAAGTAGAAGCGTCTTACCAAGCTCTTACAAAGTTCTTACCAATGCAAACAGTGGGCGGTACAACCGGCGGCTAGTTCGTGATACCTATGAGGTAGTGGTACCGAGATTGCAAGGACCTTTTTTCTGTACTGATCTGAAGTATATATGTGGAGCTTGGGAGGCACGAAAAAAACAAATATATATATGTGGCACACAAGTCAGTGACAGACAGCAATATTGAATAAATGTCTAGAGCACTTGTCCTAGTTGCTGGCATATTCGTGTTCCTATCACCAGTTGTGATAAATAAGAGAGGAAACAAGAATGAAAGGAAACAAGTATTAAAGGTAGCAATGGATATGAACAAGGCAAAAGGTACCACAAACAATAGAGCTATTGAGTGTTCCTTATGTGCTCCTTTTTTATATCTTCTATTCTCTTTTACTATTTTTTTCTTTTATTTTTTTATCCAATCTTTTTTCTTGCTTTTTCTCTTTTGATATTTTTTTCTCAGCAAGGAGCACACAAGAATAATCCACAAAAAATTTGAGCTCAATTGAATAAAAGATGTGGCCTATAGAAAATTAGGACTATGCTCTAAAAAGTATACCAAAACTTGTGGGCCCAGAAACTCAATTTTCCTAATTGAATTTCGCAAATCTAATTTTTGTGAACCCAGCTTTGCTGGGATAAAATAGATCTAAAATTTTCTAGTGTTCTCTGTAGATATAAAACTTTTCCCGTTTTGAGTTCGGATGCAAAAGTTATGACTATTTTAAGGAAGCTGCTCGAATAAGGGTTTTAGTGGACACAAGATGCAAACCGATGGTGATACGTAATAGCGGCGGGTGGAGGGATCAACACAAACTAGAAAAGAACACAATCTAAACCAGCAACAAGCCCTTGATTAGGACACAAACTCAACACGACGGAATCTAAAAAGAATTATGCAAAAGACTAAACATGGTTTCTGGGATAGGGAAAAATCTAACACTATTTTTTTGGCTTTTCTATGGACTCTAGGACGAAGGCAAAATCAAACTAAACTAGGGTAAAATTGAACTTGACGGTATACCTAAAGCTCTGATTACCAATTGATGTGAACTAGGGTTCCCGATCTTTCAAAAGGTTCTGATAACTCTCGATTTGGTGGAGTCACGACACAATTCGATCCGGCTTCCGAACAACTCGGCTCTGAACCCCGCAATCGTAGCACCACGACCCCTCTGGTTATCGACTGGCGTTGCATGGTCGACCTCACCAAGAAGGCTAAGTCCTTGCCTGTGAATCGAGAACACATGCAAGAACACAAAGGAATGCAACCAAATTGCAGATGAATGATTAATCTCACAAAGTTGGGGTCTCACAAACCGACGGTGGTGGCGAAACTGTTGTCAACAGAATAATCTATGTAAAACCCCAAACCCTAAAGTAGGTGGTGGCTACTGATTATATAGCCTAAGGGACGTTCAAGGATCCCTCCTCACGTCCTAAAGGTGTCCCAACACGTTACAAGGCCCAACGGCCCAAAAGAAGGTGTCGCAGCACCCTGACAGATTCTGGACGCTGAATTGTTTCGACGATTCCCATTGATTCAGAAGATCTTTTGATGTGAAACCACTTGTATTAGCTTCCTTATCAAATTATCTTTCCATCCATATGTGGATCATCGAAAACGGAGTTCGGATGCGTCCTGGGCGTCCGTTTTATTGCAGACTGGTCCTGATGGCCGAGGCAGACTCGAACTCGGATTGGACTAGGCCTCTGGCTTGGCTTGGACGTCCTTGCTGGCCTCCTAAGGTGGTGGCCAAGGAGGTGGACGTCCAAGGCCATCTCTTAGGTGTTCTCCATCTTCTTGGGGCGTGCTCCAACTTGGGCCTGGGTCCCAAGGATGTCTAACAAGCCCATGACGACAGTGTAGCTCTCGCCAGAAATAGTGATAGAATATATTGGTGATTTGGAGGCCTTGCTAATGTGATATTGAGATGGGACCAGATCTATTTGAAAGCTTATCAAACAAGCTTTCCATCAAGTTCTCATTGACATCGATCGCACTCCGGATGGATGAGTTATGGCCTTCCCAATGAGGCACTGTCGGGCTACCGACGAACCAAAAGTTCAACTTTGATGAACTTCCATTATGAAACACATTTGAACCTACAATCAAATAGTGACATGTACATGTAGAACCAAGTGAATTATAACCAAATCCACTATGCAAATGTAGGAACGAGCACACCTTATAATCATTGTTCGTATCCGAAGGTGCCATGTCCTCATCAGATACCGCTGTAGCTTTCACTTGGAGGGTTTTAAATATCATCTCCACAGGGAAACATGTGAGGTTAACTATGGTCCAACTTAACCCGGAGCAGCAATAGGACTTAAGAAGGTCAAGAGTGTAGAGAAAATTGCAAAGGTCTTCTTGTTCTAATCTCAATAAACTATGTCTTCTACTATTCTATTTGGGGACATTACGTAAGAAAAGACACTAGTAGAGGATGCTTTCGTTAGCAACCAGGTCCTACTTGGCCTACAGACGGGAGGTGGACTATAGAGGATTCAATGAACTAAATTTATATAGACTATTGTCATATATATAGTAGCTATCACATCATGAATCTACCACTGATCTGGAAAGCAGGGTGCATCTATGAGTTATCTAAGCCTAAGAGCCACACTTACACTACGAATAATACTTTAACTTAAGCTGAATAGATTAAAGTACTCAGAAAAGACTCGCAAACCAGGAGAATAATATAAATAATGTTGCTTACTAAAATAAGAAGTTGATTATCAAAGAAATCTTAGACGTAGGTTGACTTCCACGAAGGTACAAGTCATAGAGGGAGCACCGACAGGCCGGCACCTCCTCTAAACTCTTCCCTCTCTCTACCTCTCTATTTCTAAAGACTAGATCCTACTGAGGACTAATCTCTCCTGAATGCTGGCTCTTGAGAGGTTGATCCTTTCATGGGACCCCTCTCTTGATCCTCACTAGAAAATATAAATTAGGGTTTCAAGATGCTCTGCCTCAGAGGGTATAGAGCTGCTTATATAGACTAGTGGGATGAACCAAAGCCCTCGGATCAAACGGACTTTGATTTACGGTAAAGATTGGACCTTAATGGCGGTGGGAGACCGACATGCAAAGATGGCTGACAGGTGGGACTAGGCTAGGTCGGCTGACCTGGGGGTGGGTCGACTGACCCCCCCCTCTATGGCAGGTAGGCCCCTCCTTTGGTGGGTCGCCTTCTCGTGTCTTCTAGATCCTTCCATAGAATATGCTTTTTAGCCCAACATGTGGGTCCTCTTTTCCTCTTTTCCTGAGTAACCCCTGCAGAAACACAGATTCACCAAAACGTTGGAATTCTGTTAGTTTAACCCCTAATTCTATGTTGGGGATTGATTTATGCCCTTATTCATGTTTTGTTAATGATTTATAATTGTAGTTAACGACAGTCAACACACGGCACTCGCAGCACCATGCTGATGATGGCGGCCAGGTGTGCCTGTGTGGGTTCAAAGCCATGGCAAGGTGGGGCCTTGGGGGTTCATTGAGGCAGAGGAGGCCGTGCATGTGCGGTGAGGGCTCGAAGACCGCATGGCTCCGGCGAACCTCGCAGGGCGTGAATCGGCATGGACCAAGGGTAGCCCCTGGCGGCAGAGGTGCCATGTGGTGCGTATGCGGTATGCATGGGTGGTCGTCATAGACGCGTGGTGTCCCATGGCCATGACACATGTAGGGTGGCATGTTGTGCATGCGCATGGTGGCCATGGGCATGGTGAAGGGCGGTGAGCAGGCAAGTGGGCAACCAGGGAATGACAATGGTTTGGGCTTTCCTATGATCACGAGTGTGGGTGCGGTGTCCTTGTGCATGGTCGTGACCATGAGCAGTCAGCAATGCTGGTGTGGTGCTAGGTCTCACGTAGTAGCATGCGGAGGCATGGACCTATGTCATTGTTTGCAAGTGAGCGTGCCTGTGATCCCGAGCCGCCTAAAAGACTTGCCTTTGGCTAACATGGGAACCGGCATGGACAAGGTCATGGCGGCCGTGAGTGGCACAGCAGCGCCATCCTGTGCTTGTGTGGTAACAAGGCCGGCATCAAGGTCCGAACGGTTAAGGTTAGAGCACAATGGTGGAATGGGGAAATAGACAGGCTTTGGGTCATGGAGCTCACCGATGTTCAATCACGTCGAGGTGGTCATGACGATGGATGATGGTGCCTTGGCATGAAGCAGGCTGGGCGGGGTTGTGTCGGTGCCACGATCGTGGGAACTCCCGACGTTGTCTCAGTTGGTTGGGGCTCCTTGGTGTTGTCCCTACGCCTAAGGTGAAGGCTTAAGTCAGTGAGGGTAGCATATCTCTAGGTGAAGACCAAAAGGGAAACCTTGAAGGCCATGAAGGCTTACTAGATGATGAACGGTGGTGTCAGGGTGAACAGCGGCTCCAGAGGGTGGCTCGACGTGGTGTTGATGCTGGGGCTTGATGTGGGACCATGGCTATGAGGTCTCCATGCTACGTGCCTTAGCGAGGTCATGGAGTCACCATGGTCGTGTGGTGATCATGTCTGCGATGCGATGGCAAAGAACGACGGGGCTCGATGCAGACCCAGAGCTCCATGGGGCAGTGTAGTGACCTCAGGGTGTCTCGCCCATGGCATCCTTGGATAGGGGAAGAAGGCAGAGAGGGGGTTATGGCAGCGGGGCTAGAAGATGGTGAGGGCATAGGCTTGGCATGGGGTTTTATAGCCCCAACGCTAGGGTTCTCAAGGGCGTGGTGCATCCTATAGACAACGAAGATCTCAGGCGCCCTCGCAGCAGGGACGCGTTCATCCGCAGTATGGGGTAGGTGGCTGGGCTTGGAAGGTTCACGAAGAGGAGGAGTCCGGGTGTGGGTCAAGGTCCTGGCTACGTCGCAGCATGTCTGCATGGTCAAGGCGGGGTCCACGCTGGCATAGGCATAGGGCACCTGAGGTAGGTGGCCTCACTTATCCTGGCTCCAGCTGTGTGTCTGATGATAAAGCAAAGGTGAGGGCTAGGTAGAGGAAAACGATGACACCATGATGACGGGAGGGAGAAGGAAACTGAGAGCATCGAGAGGAGAAGGGAAAACAGTGCTGTGATGGAAAAGGCAAAGGAGGGAATGACATCTTCATCCTCTTTTCCCCCATGTGGCTGATGAGTGGGTCCTAGGGAATGGTGCCCGTCCAAGGGCATGCAGCGGCCTCCTACGTGCATGTGCAGCGCATGCGAGGTAGAGCGGCGGCGTCTTTGGGTAACTGCTAGGCTTAAGCTACTATGTCACGTAGAGGCATCTGAGGGCAGTAGGTGCCCATGATCCTTCTATGTGCATGGGTGCCATGCGCGTGAGGATAAGGGATGGCTGCTACTAGGTGAGCGTCCATGACTGGGCTCTGGGCCAGCTAGTTACTTGGGCTGAGCGGGAGGGAGAGGCATCAAGTGGCAGTAGCTAGCTCACTATTATGGTTTGGACCTGGGCCAAGGAATGGCGGTGGTTGATGTTGAGTGTAGTGTGCCATACATGGCTGATGGCTAGCTAAATACATGGTTCACATACAAGCAAACGGGCATAGGAGCATGTGCTTGGTGTAGAGTGTTGTTGCACCTCGTGCATGCACAAGATGATTAGGAGATGGAATTAGAAAGGAGAAGGTCTATTGACTAGGAAATTAAATAGGGATTCCCTATTAAGCTTTAGGGATTCCATGAAGAGAGGCTACCTCCAAGCACAACAAAGAACCAAACACTCATGCATCTTAAACTAAATGGGTGCACAATTTATTTGTAAACTCTCTTTGAAGGAGATGGAGAAAGTTAGGTTTTTGTTTTAGGAGATAATAAACCATGAGTGCGGGTTGCATGTTGAATTCATGTGCGGTTCAAATTCAACCAAGGTTTTAATTTTCTTGGAAATCATTTTATTTGAAAACACCTCTTGTCATGTCGTTGACCTGGCCGAGCCAATTCCACAACAAGCGGTTCATTGTAAAAGTTTTAAAGCTTGGATTTGAATTTGGGGCAGGAAGGAAAACATTTGACTTAAGCTTGACCTAGCATTTACATGCAACACACATTCATGAAAATTTTTTAAAAAGTTGGGATTTTTCTATTTCACAGAATTGCAGAATGTTGCAGTAATGAGCAATGGAATGATCTGTCTAGGATTGTCCTCCCCCTCTAAGGTTGGACCTTATCCCTTATATACCGAGATAGGTTGGGTACATGGTTTGGGGGATGTGTCTATAGTCTACATGCATTAGAGTCCAAGAAGGTCTTTGCAGCAGTGCTCTGTGTACCATGGTGGTGTCGTGGAGCTGAAGAAGACTTGGGCATCATCCGGCTACTCTATTTTGACACTCTGCATGTTAGGCTATGTCGGCTTGGACCGACCTCCCCTAGGTGGACCTTCTAGAGTCTTCTTGCTAGCGAAGGAGGTCGGCTCTAGGGGCTGACGTGCAGGCCCAGGAGCCGCCCAGCCCCTGGAGGCCAAGAGAAACTTGTCTTGTGTCACACCCCATGCATGACCCTATCACGGGAGCCAAGGGAGGAGGGCGTGTCATCGATCTAGAGCCTGAGACTCAGGTGAGCTCCCGAGCTCTGAGTAGGGACTGTGTCATGCCTAGGCTCAGTCAGGTTTCTTCATCAAAGGGTGCGCGTGAGCGTACCCGATGGGTATAGCCCTGAGCCCTCGGGCGATCCCGGAGGGATCGGTCGGGGGGGTTTCTTCGGTTGGGAACCATTGATCCTGAGACTTAACATACCCATATGTTAGGATCTCATCACCTAGGAACTCTTGCCACTCTCGTGATCAACCCTAATAGGGCCGGGGCACCTCGGATAACAAAAAGAAGTCACAGGTCCAACTAGCTAAGCGTTAAGCGAAGTCAAAAACTAGGTCATCAGGCAAATCATGGCTATGCCATGAATCTCCCGTGTCAAAACCATGGGTACCCGGTGACCCACCTTGCCAAAGATTATAAGACTTACTTTGTGAAAGCCACTACAGTGCTACCCCATGAAGCACCCCTCGAGGGGACAATCGATGTTGCAAGGGACACTCAAAACAACACTACTACACTTAGACCTTTTACAGCCACGTCATAACACCCATCGCAGTCCAATTTTGGCATCAGCAGTAAGCTATCAGCAGTGATGATCATAGCCCTCACCGTTGCTATCTGAGACCATCTATGGTGTACACTAACACCGCTGTATTGGCTTATGATCATCCGTGCTAAGCGTTGACGGTCGTTAACGTCAACAATCTATGGTACAAAAATGGTTCACAAACATGAAAACACATAAATATAGGGTTTAAACTGACAAAATTCTATGAGTTTTGGTGAATCTCTGTTTCTATAGGACTATTTCAGAAAACTGCCAAAAAGGACCTACATGTCACATGAATTGTCAGAATTTCATCGTGGTAATTGCGTGTTCGTACTTAGGAAGGTGATAGAAGACACCAGAACGAAGCGAAGGCCTAGTTGTGGAAGAAGAGAGCCGGGCGGCCAAGCCCATGGCCGGTAGCCACCCCTCTCCACATCCTTCTATGGTCTTCTAGAGTATTCCCACGCCAACATCAAGGATCGAACCTAGCCCTACGTCAAGTCGGTCTAATCCAATGGACGATGTTTCTCCCACCGAGGTATAAATATAGGGGCAGACCCCCTCCCTAAGGCATCCTAGTTCATAATTCATATCTCCAGTTAGGATGAGATGAGGGGTCCCTCAAATGGATCTACCTCATAGAGCTAGCCATCAAGAGAAGATTAGTTCTCCATAGGATCTAGTCTTATGAATAGAAATAGTGAGATAGAGAGTGAGGGAAGAGTTAGGAGGAGGTGCTGGCCTATCAGTGCTCCCTCTATGGCTTGTACTTCGGTGGATTCAAGTTCATCTTAAGCTTGTCTTCGAGATTTCTCTGGTAGTATACTTTTGATCTAAGTTTACTTTGTCTATATTGTTGTATCTAGTTTACGGCTCTTTGAGTGCTTTATTCTTGTTCTAGAGGGAGTAGAGTATTGATCTTAGGTGTAGGCATGGTGCCTAGTCTTAGGTTAACCGTAGACACCTCCTGATTTGTTGGATCGGTGGTAGATCGTAGGTGTGACAGACCTATTGAGTCCTCTGTAGTCCACCTCCCGTTAATAGGATTGGTAGGCTTTTATGGTGCTGGTAGGGAGCAAACTCTGTCTTTGTTCTTTATTGAGTTATCGGCTCATGATTGATAATAGATAATATTATTTACCCAAGTTGGAAGTAGAAACTCCTTAGTTATTCTCTCTACGCTCCTGTTTATCCTAACCTTGTTGCTACTCTTAGTTATCATAAAATTCAACCTAGTTATCCTTTACTTTAAATTCCCAATCTAGTTATCCTTTTTTGTTGAGTTAGATCATAGTTAGTTTCACACGTTTCCCTGTGGATATAATATTTAAAACCCCTAAGTGAAAGCTATAACAATATTTGTGCGCTTGCGGATCTTTCTTTGTGATTATTTCCGTGTGTGTTAAAAATACCAACAAGCTTTTCTAGCACCGCTGCTAGGGAAACAGTTGCGGAATTGACTGCAAGCCTAGCTTAGCATTTTATCTTTTATTTTTTATTCTTTCTTTTTATTTTTCTTTCATTATGATTTCCACTCCTATAAACTTATGTGGCATGAGAGCGAGCCTTAGGCCACCAAAATCTATTGAGCCTATCCTAACACCTGGCTATGAGCTGCGTCCGTGCCTAATAAAAGTGATTTGGAATAATTATTCCTTCTCGGGAGAAATGATGAAAACCCATACTCACATCTAGAAGAATTTTTGCAAATCTCTGCATGCTTGCGTATCACTGGCATGTCAGATAATACCTTAAGATGGAAGTTATTTCCATTCTCTTTAACGGGAATAGCTAAACGATGATAGATCGAAACATAGGAAGTATGGGGGAAGATTGGGAAACTTTATGCTCTGAATTTTGTCTACATTTCTTTCCCATCTCTAAATTAGCCAGCCTTCAAAGAGAGGTTCTAGCTTTTAGGCAACTAGAAGAAGAATCTTTTGACAAATCATGGGAACACTTTAATGAACTTATCCTTACTGGCCCTGACCTTGGCATTCCAGAACCAATACTTATTCAACATTTTTACATGGGTCTTGGAAAGGAGTCTTGGGAATCCCTTGATTTATCCTTTGGAGGAGCCTTCCTTCATTTGCCTACAAGTGAAGCTAGGGCTAAACTCGAAAAGTTTAGTGAAGCCACTCATTTGAGTAATGAGCTCTCCGAGGAAGAGGAGGAATCATCTCCCGAACAAGAAGAGGAAGTTTTGATAGCTAAAACACAATCACTCCAATCCCAAGATTTAGCTATCAACCCTAAACCATCAAAATCCCAGATTGATGATTTAGACTCCCAATTTATCAAGATGTATGTAAATCGATGTAAATCATATCTTCTTAGTATAGCATCTTAGAAAAGGTGTTCTCAACTTCCTTTCCGCCGTATAGCCTATCAGTCAAAATGCAGGGATGGCATGCCTGATGAAGCCATAGAAGGTGACCTAAACTGTTAAAGAGAATTTTCTATCTTACCTCCTTTGCCCATCGTCGAACCCATCCTTGACCAAGATGATACCTCATATTCTCTCTTTCCTGAGCCCCATAGTGACCCTAGAAATTCACAACAAAATCATAGAAAGTCATAAAGACCACATGGATAATGAATAAGAGCTACGACAATGGCTACAATGTGTTAGAAATTGGTTAGAATGTATTAAAGATTCAGATGCCGTTGTGGAAAAATATTGGAAGGACAAGGAAGAAGCCTTATGGCCCAAACTTCGAATAGACCTAAACGGTGAGCTTAATTCAAGATCTTTAATAAACTTGACTCATCCATGTTTGGAGGAAGACTTAGACGAGACCAACCCAAGAGACACCAATCCATGGGAATTCATTAAAATATCCAATAAATATAATGGCCATAAAATGATTCCATCTATAGACATTTATGAAGAAACAACCTTGGAGCTTGGGAAGGGAGATTATATCAGTGAGTATGGAAGTTATTTCATGAACACCACATCATATCCACACTCATATGAGAAGTCTCCTGAGTCAATAAATGTCTCTACTATCCTGCGCAAGATCTTCAACTCCCTCATTCTCCCTGTTCCTAAAAACTTTGAAAGGGTGGTTGTAGATGCATACATTTATCATAAGTATTGTAGATCTTATCGTGAGAATCTTGAGATAGGTATACAAAGGATGGTGTTGATAGGGGAACCATGTCACTAACTAGAAACACAATTTAAGGTTCCCCAAGAATGAGCTAGTGTCCTAAAGCAAGCATTTCTTTATAGCATGAGCTTTGACCTTTTTGCCCCTGCTAAGTGATCATAGAAATATAGTTGCAAAAATATTTCCTTCGGGTATTTTTGTCGCTAACCATTTCAGGCTTAAGGCAACAAGGCAAAGAATGGTGATACAAGGTATGTCCAACCAATCATCATACAACATTGAATTATATCCATCCAAACATAATTTTGCTTTGCAAAATCCAAGCTTAGGGAAAGGGCTTCACTAAAAAATCCTATGCCATGTTGCTAATTTTTGTCTGTCTCCACCTTTATGCCATGCTCAATTTGCTAAACTGCAATCATGTTCTTTCATCTCTATTATGAATAAATCTCTATAGTGCTTTCATGTTACCTTTGTTTGCTATAGTATGCATAGGTTTAGAAGTATTTCCATACACCTTTTCAATTAGGCATGGTGCTTAGTTTAAAGTTTTCTTGAATCAAATTGTATGAGGTGCTTAGTTTGATTTTTGAATAAAGAGGTGTGTTGATCTTACTTCTAAAGACTTTTAAATTAAGCGTGGTGCTTAGGTTAAAATACCTTCCTAGGTCAAATTAGATGTGGTGTCTAGGTTGATTTTTGAACTAAAAGTATGCTATAGTAGATACAGGATATTTTGTCAGACTAACCCCTACAAGAAAACTCTGATATTAATCTAGGTAAGCCATGAGATAAATTCTAATTAGAGATGAAGCAAGGCACATTACAAATTTCAATCACTGTGCACAAGAAGACATAGCTCATTCATCAAAGATGTCAAAGAGCAAAATGATGGCACGACAGAAGTACAAGATGCTCATGAATAACTTAAGATACAAGGAAGGGAAGGACCTCCGAAGTCAACTATCCTTCCTCACATGGTGTCATCACACTCCAATCAAGGTAACATTCTAAGTGGTCCTCATTTTCCTCTTAATCTTAGTATGCACTTAATTGAAGACACAAACATGTTAGAGTTGCAATACTGCTTGATCCAACCTAATTAACTCAACATGTTTAGAAACTTGTTCTAGCATCACTCTCTCATAACCTTAACCAATTAAAATTAACAAATACACAACTTATTTATGGAAGTTGATAGTTATGTAAACACATTATGTATAGATAAACAATCCTTCCATTTGTTAAGCAATTCAATTATTTGTACTCAATATTCCTAAATGCAACACTCATGCTCAATCTTCTAATCTAACCTTTCATGTTGCAATAAAATACACATTAGTTCCATCTTGTTCTATGTGCCTAGGGTTAGAGAAGAATAGATAATTTTGGTTATGTTGGTGTTTTCCCACCAGTAGAGCCTATGTACTTGATCTCTGCCTTGTCTTTGCAAGCAGGACACACTTTGAGGAAAGAATGTAAGAGTTCCTTAACTCCCCAAAATTTCACAAGTGAAGATTCTAAACCCGACATACACACTGAGCAAAATGCTACCAGATGGATAGCTAAAAAGCATGAGTTGCACCTCCATCTGAATCACTATCTCAAGAAGCGCAGTTATCAAAGTCTCCACCATTAGGATGAAATGCAGCTAAGGCGTGAACATGGTAAGAAGTCATGTCCGGAGGACATAAAAATTTGAACCTTCGCCGAGAAGTAACATCGGTAGTTATCCATATTTACTTTTCAGCATAATATGAGTTATTTTCACTTTAGCATATATACTTTTCTGCATTAGCACCACATTACAAAAAAAAAGAAGAAAAATATTTATTTACTGCATTGCATCATAAATCCTAAGCCCCATGTGAATACTTTTGTAGCATGAAATCTGTACGAATATTCACCGTGGTGGCATAAAAATAAAAAAATAAATATGCATTCATATTGTTACTCTTCCCTTGCATCATAAATTTTTTTAGAAAGAGATCCTTTGAAACTCTACTTAAAAGAAAAATTAGAAACAATCTCAAGAGCTTTGGACCACTGAGGCTTAAAGTGGCCAACAACTAATGCTTAATCTGTTTCACAAATTTTGTTATCTATTTGAGTTTCACAGGATTCGAAGGATCAAGATAAGCTGACAAGCAAGTGCATGTTCTATCCACTATTAGAGCATTGTCGTCCCAACAGTCATCAACATCAATCAATGCTCCGATAGAGGAAGTGCATCTCTGCTACCAGACTTCTACTCTGCAAGATCTAACGACTACGTCAACATCCAGCTTGGGGGAGGAGCATCACCTATGTATCTAGCTAAGTATTTCTTTTTCTTTTTAGTTTTACTATTTTAGAGTTTGCTATATACTCGCTAAAAAATATATATAAAAATAAATAAAAATATGCATAACAAACAAAACAAAATAAAAATTTGTCTTAGTTATATATATATTAGTAAGGTGTGATCTTGAATAAAATTAAAGATGTGTTTGATTTTTTTAGGAGTTGAATAAAATACAGAGAACTCAATAATCTCTTAAAATAGAAATGATAAATAGTTACTCTGTCGTAATTTCTCTCAAGTACTTAGTTTTTAGTCTTGAATTCTCCTGAGTTTTGGATAAAATTGCTTTGATATAAGAATTTACTCTGAGCCGGAAACTCGTGGGTAGCAAATGTTTGATCTAAGTCTAGGTAATTGATGGATATGATATGAGAAGGTCTGAGCTGCTATTTATTTTGTTCCTAGCGATACTAAAGTTCTAGAGATTTATCTTTTGAAAACTTAAAAATCATGATGAGCTCTTGTATGACAAAGCTTAAAATCCTACCAAAGCCATACATTTTAGATTAGGAAAACCTTTACACATTTATGCTGCTTGCTTTGCATTGAGTTTGGTCAAGTTTTGTTGATACCTTATGAGAGGTTTGTCATGCTTTTAAAATCAAGATCACGTAAACACACCACCCATATATGCACTATTCCTACACTGGGAGTAGGTGCAATCATTCTCTATCTTCATCCAGATCTACCTTAAAATGTTTTGCTCCTACACTAGGAGAGAACACCCAAACATATACCCCATAGGAAAACCCCCAATTAAATGCTCTAAGTTCTTAATGCAGTCTCTCTCTCAAATATTTTGTGTGTAGAAAAGAAGCACGTGGCTATGCAAAAGAAATAAAAAGAAAAAGTACGTTAAAAATAATGGACAAGTGTCCAAGTAAAAAAAGAGAAAGAGAAAAAAGAGGATAAAGATAGCCCATGTTTTCTTGCAATTGTTTCTAAGTTCAAATGAGAGAAATGTTTTTAAAGAGCAATAGTAGAATTAGGATTAGCCACCATATATACCCCTATCCACCATATTTCATACACTTGCACATCTTGATTTGATTGTATGACTTAATTCTCTTTGGATCCATTGTTTGACTTTATAATATATGTATTGTAAGTATGCTCTTCCTTGTTATTGCCACTCCTATGAGCTCCACTATAAGCCTTAGTTATAGGAAGAGAAGGCATAACATTATCATTGCCTTGGTAAGGATCCACAAATACCATATATATTGAGAGACTTGAGAGTGTCGTACAATGAAAGCTTTGAGTTTTATTTTAAAAACTTGCAAAACTCTAGAATAATGGTTGAACGAAGAGCTTGAGACATAGTGCTTGACTTGATTGTTCTATCTTTCAATTGTCCAAGACCCAAGTGAAAGTTGAAAAGCTCCATAGTTAAAGGTAATATGGGTAAGTTTGAAAGTTAGAGCAGTTTTGCCTAATTTGGAGGAGATTTTTTTGTTTGAAAGCATGTGTACTTTTGAGGCATGAAAGCATTGTAGCAACTTCTGATCTAAGTTTCTAGCTAATTAGGCTTTGCTAAGGGACTAGCAAAGGGTAAGCTTGGGGGATTCTTGTTGATGGTCATTAACATCAATAATTTATGGTACAATAAATGGTTCACAAACGTTAAAACACATAAATATAGGGTTTAAACTAACAAAATTCTATGAGTTTTGGTGAATCTCTGTTTCTACATGACTATTTCAGAAAACTGCCAAAAAGGACCTACATGCCACACGAATTATTAGAATTTCACCGTGGTAATTGCATGTTTGGACTTAGGAAGGTGCTAGAAGACACCAGAATGAAGCGAAGGCCCAGTTGTGGAAGTAGAGGGCCAGGAGGCCAAGCCCATGCCCGGGCAGCCACCCCTCTCCACATCCTTCTATGGTCTTCTACAGTATTCCCACACCGACATCAAGGATCAATCCTAGCCCTACGTCAAGTCGGTTTGATCCAATGGACAATGTTTCTCCCACAGGGGTATAAATATAGAGGCAGACCCCCCTCCCTAAGACATCCTAGTTCATAATTCATATCTCCAGTTAGGATTAGATGAGGGGTCCCTCGAATGGATCTACCTCATAGAGCTAGCCATCAAAAGAAGATTAGTTCTCCATAGGATCTAGTCTTATGAATAGAAATAGTGAGATAGAGAGTGAGGGAAGAGTTAGGAGGAGGTGTTGGCCTGTCGGTGCTCCCTCTACAGCTTGTACTTCGGTAGATTCAAGTTCATCTTAAGCTTGTCTTTGAGATTTCTCTGGTAATATACTTTTGATCTAAGTTTACTTTGTCTATATTGTTATATCTAGTTTACGGCTCTTTGAGTGCTTTATTCCTATTATGGAGGGAGTAGAGTATTGATCTTAGGTGTAGGCGTGGTGCCTAGGCTTAGGTTAACCATAGACACCTCCTGATTTGTTGGATCGGTGGTGTGGTAGATCATAGGTGTGACAGACCTATTGAGTCCTCTATAGTCCACCTCCTATTAATAGGATTGGTAGGCTTTATGGTGCTGGTAGGGAGCAAAGTCTGTCTTTGTTCTTAATTGAGTTATCGGCCCATGATTGATAATATATGACATTGTTTACCCAAGTTGGAAGTAGAAACCCCTTAGTTATTCTCTCTACGCTCCTGTTTATCCTAACCTTGTTGCTACTCTTAGTTATCATAAAATTCAACCTAGTTATCCTTTACTTTAAATTCCCAATCTAGTTATCCTTTTTCGTTGAGTTAGATCATAGCTAGTTTCACACGTTTCCCTGTGGATACGGTATTTAAAACCTCTGGGTGAAAGCTACAACAGTATCTGTGCGCTTGCGGATCTTTCTCTATGATTATTTCTATGTGCGTTAAAAATACCAACACTAAGGTCCTTACTTCCGTCGCATTGGAGCATGACCCGGCTGTGTGGGTATACACCAACACCACTGTATTAGCTTATGATTCATCCGTGATCAGGTCCTTATTTCTGTCACCTTGGAGCACAACCTACCTTTGTGGGTGTACACTAACACCGCCGTGTTGGCTTATTGTTGATAGTCATTAATGTCAACAATATATAGTGAAATAAACATGAGAGAATGGTCAAAATACATGAAAACATAGAAGACTAGGGTGTTATCTGATGAATTCTACAAGCTTTGTTGAATTTTAATGTTTACAGGGAGTTATGCAAAAAAGTGGAGAGAGATACCTAATTATTAAAAGAATTTTTGGAATTTTACAATGAGATAAATACTAGTATATTATAGAAGACCCTAGAAGACACCGAAACAAAGTAGAGGCTGAGTGCCTGCTAGGTGGGGCCGACCGGCCAGGGGGTGGCCAGGCGGCCACCCCCTTCTCCCCCTTCCACGAGCTTCTGGAGTATTCTTCTACCGACCTTGAGGATCAATCCTAGACCTACATGAAGTCAGTTTGATCCAATGGCTCGTGTGCATCCCATCGGGGTATAATTACAGGGGCAGACCCCCTGAAGGCATCAAGTCATTTGAAGATCAGTCCATCCAGAGCCAGAAACCATAGATCATCAGAGTTCCTCTAGTTCATAGCTTTAGCATAGTTGGATCAGGTCTAGAGGAAGTCAAGCTGAGTCAACCTAGCTTGGATTCCCGATCGTTGGCGAGCGTGGAGTTTTGGTAATGTTCTAGTTCTATGCTCTTATTGTAATTCTATCTTTGCACAATTATTACAATGTCAACATTATTCTTCATCTTTATTACATTCTTGAATGCATTGTTCATTGCCTACTCCAATTCTAGTATAGTTAGGTTGCTATTTAGTTCGATCACATGTTCGTATAGCGCTCGTCTATTTGGCCATAAGATGAGTGGTATGCATTATGTAAGCGTGGTGCTTAGATGCTTTGCATATCTGCGGATGCCTCCAGTTGTTCAGGGTCGTGGGGTAGATCATGGGTGTGACTTTTATAGGCCCATTCAGTCCTCTATAGTCCTCCCCCTGTGCAGTGGATTATTGGTAGAGCAGCATTGTCTGGTTAAGGATATATTCGTATATCAGAGGTTTCTAAACTCAACTTCTCCTGTTCATGGCTCCATTGTGGTTGGGACATATGGTAGTATTACTTGACAATGATTATTAGTTGTAGTAGCTTGAGATGTATCTTGAATACTTAGTAATTATTCCTCTAATATTCTGATTGGATTACGTTATTAGTAATAGTTAGGGAGCTCAGAGTATATCTACTTTTTTTATGATGATTGATCATTACTTATCATATATATATATATATATATATAAAGTTTACTCTCTTTATCATGAATATAAAGTTTATGGATACTCTAGATAGAAGTTTAGCTAGACCTTCCCAGTGGTAAAATTATAAATGATAACTAGTAATACTCTAGGTAAAATGCTACAATAGTATAATTATCTATCTGCTTGCAGATGTTCTTAATTGTTCTTATTCTTAATTGTTCATATCTTTATATTATTTATATTTCTGCCTAGTCATATAAAATCATATTGCCACTTATATACTTCTAAGCTTTATTCATTAGGGATGACAACCTAGTTCCATGCTAAGAAGTACAGGTAAATATAAAAGGTGACTAGTATTTAGAGACATGTTAATTTATTACCATGCATTTTTAGCATCGTTGCTATTTAGCAATTGTGTTAATTAATGTCAACAAGCATTTTTTAGCGTTGTTGCCAGGGAAGGTATTAAACTTAGGAAGTATTGATAACTTATATTTATGAAAAGATCGAAGTAACCAATTGACCTCTAACTCAAACAGGCTTACCCTTGTTCTTGTCTATTTATTTAACTTATGCATTGTAATGTATGGGCTTTGACTTTCCAGAGAATTACACAGACAACCTAGAAGAAATCTTAAAGAAGACCAAAGCCAAGCTTAAGAAGGTTTTTGTAGAAAATTCAGAAGTCAGCCAAGCCAAGAGAAATTTAGAACCAAAATTTGAAGCTATGGCCAACAAGACTCTCTGTGAGTTCTCTGCTCTGACAACAGAAAACATCCGTACTGGACCTCAAGTCAATGTTGGAGAAGATGGATTTGAGCTTAAGCCTACGCTTATTACCATGGTGCAAGAAAGTCAGTTTTGTGAAAAGGCTCATGAAGATGCAAGTGCACATTTACAACACTTTCTCGAGATCTGCAGCACCTTCACGATCAAGGCAGTAACCAGAGATGTTATTCTACTCCGCCTTTTCCCATTCTCACTATTGGGGAAAGCCAAGCAGTGGTTCTACGCCAACAAAGAGAGTCACACTACATGGGACCATTGCTCGACTACTTTTCTAGCTAAGTTCTTTCCAACAGGCAGGACCAATGCTCTACGTGGGAAAATTGCAAGCTTTCAGCAACAACATGATGAATCTATCGCTGAGGCATGGGAGCGTTTCCAAGATTACATATCATAATGTCCTCATCATGGCATGGAGAAGTGGTTGCTTATGTAGACCTTCTACCACGTGCTATTCACTAGTACCTGTGAATCAGTCGATGCTGCAGCTGGAGGTGCATTCTTGTCACTAAACCTTACAAATGCAACAACGCTCATTGAGAAGATGGCCTCAAATTAGAGCTAGAATGAAGATTGTGTTCAACCTCACAAGAGAGGACGAGGTATGCATCAGCTCAAGAAAGCTAACATGGTGTTTGTGAAGCTAGACCTCATCATGAAGAAGCTTAAAGCTAGAGACATGATGAAGAAGGAAGTCATGCACATCAATGATTCTCGCATGACTTTGTGAAGAATGTGGAGACATTGGGCACTCAGGAGTCAACTGCCTAGAATTTCAAGAGGATGTGAACTACATTAATAATAACAACTATCATCCTCAGCAGAATCAATGGAATTAGCAACAAAGGCTAAACTATCAAGGTAATTACCAAGGTAACTTTCAAGGTAATAATAATTATAGCAATTATAATCAACCACCTTTGAGAGATTTAGTTGTTGGTCAATCTAAACTGCTAGAGCAAATGAGTAAGAAGGTAGCCTCTAATGATAAAGTTTTAGAAAATATAAATTCTAGAATGGATACCTTTACTTCTGCTATTAAAAACCAGCATAGCTTTAATAAAATGTTAGAATCACAATTAGCTCAACTGGCAGCTGCTATTCCTCCACTAGAGAAAGGTAAAATTCTGGGCCAGCTTGAAGATTTAGAAACTGTAAATCTTGTCAATATTCACAATGCAGCCAACTACTACACTCAATCGGTAGAAGTGAAGTGGATTGACTATTCACTTCCTGACAAGAAAGGTGATCCAGGGAGACCTGTCATTCCTATCTCTATAGGATGCCATGTCTTTCTAGAAGCTGTCTGTGACTTCAGCGCAAGTGTCAACATCATGCCCAAGGTAATTTATGAAAAGATATTAGGTAATCCTTTATTGTACACAAATATCCGTTTGCAGCTTGTAGATCAGTTCATCTGCTACCCTGAGGGAGTACTAGAAGAAGCTATTGTTCATGTGGAGCAATCATATGTCCCAATGGATTTTGTGGTAGTAGAGACAGGAGGAGATGAAAGAGCACCAATCATTTTGGGACGACTGTTCCTATGTATAACCAAAGCTATCATCTATACAGAGCATGCCAAGATTGTCTTTTCTATAAAAGACAAGAAAGAGAAGTTCTCATTCAAGGAACGCATCCTGCACTCCCCTGCACACCTACAGATGTCGTACTTACCTGAAGAGCCAATAGCACCAGCACCCAAGAAAAAGAACAACAGAAACCGGAGGAGGAACAAGCTCAGCCAAGTGCCAGAAGAAACTATCAAGATGATCAATGCAGTCAACATAGAAAGCGACCATTTGTTCGCACCACCATTACTAGTCAAGAAGGATGATCCCGGAGTACCAACAATTGAATGCACAATCAACCAAAAGATCTTCCGCAACACCTTCTGTGACATTGGATCGGGTGCTAACATAATATCAAAGGTAACATATGAATATTTATTTGGTAATGAACTATTGTACCTGACCTATATGCAGCTACAGATGGTGGATCAGTCATTGAGATGGCCTGAAGGGATAACAATGGGTGTCCTAGTAAAAATTCAAGATTACTACGTTCTTGCTGACTTCCTAGTCCTCGACATGCCGGGAGATGAAGACACACCGATCATCTTGTGCATCTTGTGGAGACCTTTCCTCAACACCACCGACACAGTGGTCTACATTGGATCTAGACAAATCCATTTCTGACTTCCAAAAGTATGCTGTCAATTTAATAGTTATACTAACCATGAACAACCAAAGAAATCCTGATCAAGGAGGAGGCACCAATCCTATCACCGTTCATTCAAGGATGGATGGGCTAGATTTCCTAGAGTTACGAGATCCAATGACGTAGTCCTCGAACCAAAAGTAGAAGCTGAAAAGATTGAAGATGAGCCAGTCAAAGAACCTCGCTAGAACAAGTGGGAGAAAGAAACTGAGAGACAAGAGCTAGCTCTAAAAGAAGAAGCTAAACTTATGAAGAACCGAGTCAAGATGTGGAAGGAGAAGAAGGTAACATTTGCAACATCACAAGAAGAACATGCATCTGAACCGTCATTAGGATCAGATGATGCAACCGATAAGTAAGTACTCTCTCCTTCCCAGTCCTGTCAGTAGACTTTAAATGCTGCACCCTTGCCATGAGGTAATAATGGTAGTTATCTAAATACATTTGTTAGTTAAATTCATTTCATACATCTTGCATTATTAAAAACAAAATAAAAAGACTTTATTGCATACTTTCCATCATCGTATTAAAATATATATATTTACTTTATTGCGCATTAAGAAAACAAAAATATATTTACTTTATTGCACATAGAAAAAAATACTTATTGCTCTTACTTATGCATTGTTAAAAATACTAAAGCCCCATGTGAATAAACTTGTGGTAATTCCCCATAGGAATATTTAATGTTGTGGCATAAAAATAAATATGCTTGCATGTCATTTGCTATTACTTAATTGCATCATAAAATAAAAATCCTAAAAAAGAGAGAAGAAGATAGAATAATTCCTGCTAAAGTATATCAAGTTAAATAAACTCATAAGAATAATCAATTGCTCGTTTAGTTGACCGCTACCCCTTGTATAATCGAAGCTTCGAGTTTTTGGTGTTATTGTTGGAATATAAATTTTGCAGGACAATACTATGACTAAAGAAAGAGTCAGCTCAGTGGCAACCAGTTGCTACTGACGAAATCGCTCTAAAATTCATTCAATAACCGACCACAGTAACATCTAGCTTGGGGGAGGAGCATTTCCCGCTTATCTAGCTAAGTATCTATAGTCTTATTATTATTTTTAAGTCTATTAGTTTTAAAAAATAAAACAGATACATAACAACTAAAACCAAATAAAAGTGCCTATCTTAGTAAGTCTTAATTATATTAAGGTGTGATCATAGATAATTAAAGTTTATATTTCTATCTAGCTAGGAGTCAAATAAAAAGATGAAGATTAAAATTTTGCATTGGAGATGATGAATAGTTGCTCTGCCGTAATTCCTTTCAAGTGTCTAGTTTTCAATCTTGAATTCTCTTGAGTTTTGGATATTACTGCTTTGATATAAGAATTCACTTTGAACCTGAAACTTGTGGGTGGCATATGCTTGATCTAAGTCTAGCTGATTGAGGGATATGATATGAGAAATCTGAGCTGCTATTTATCTTGTTCCTAGCAATACTAAGTTCTAGAGATTTATCTTTTGAAAATTTAAAAATCATGATAAGCTCTTGTACGATAAAGCTTAAATTCCTACCAAAGCCAAATATAATATATATTTTAGATGAAGAAAACCTTTGCGCATATATGCTGCTTGTGTTACATTGAGTTTAGTCGAGCTTTGTAGTATACCTTATGAGAGGTTTGTCATGCTTTCAAAATCAAGATCACATACACACCACCCACATATGCACTATTCCTACACAGGAAGTAGGCGCAATCATTCTCCATTTTTCACTCAGATCCATCTTAAAATGTTTTTCGCCTACACATGGAGAGAACACCCAAAAATTTAACCTATAGGACAACCCCCAAATAGATGCTCTAATTTCTTGTTGCAGTCTCTCTCAAATATTTTGTATGCAGAAAGAAAAGGCATGTGGACAAGTGTCCGAAGTAGAATTAGGGGCGAAAGACCACCTGAAAAAAGAAGAAAGAAAAATAAAGATTGCCCATGTTTTCCTGCAATTGTTTTCAAATCTAAATGAGAGAAATGTCTTCAAAAGAGCAAAAGTAGAATTAGAATTAGACACCCTATATACACCTATCTAGCATATTTCATACACATGCACATCTTGATTTGATTGTATGACTTAACTCTCTTTGGATTCATTGTTTGACTTTACAATATATGAATTACAAGTATGTTTTTCCTTGTTTTGTCACTCCTATGAGCTCCGCTATAATCCTTAGTTATAGGGGGAGAAAGGCATAACATTGTTAATGCCTTGGTAAAGATCCACAAATACCACATATATTGAGAGATTTGAGAGTGTCATACAATGAAAGCTCTGAGTTTTATTTTTAAAAATTACAACAAACTCTGGAATATCAGTTGAGCGAAGAGCTTAAGACATAGTGCTTGACTTAATTGTTATGTCTTTTAATTGCCCAAGACCCAAGTGAAGGCTAAGAAGCTCCATAGTTGAAGGTAATATGAGTGAGTTTGAAAGTTAGAGTAGTTTTGTTTAATCCGGAGGAGAATTTTTGTTTGAAAGCTTGTGTACTTTTAAGGCGTGAAAGCATTGTAGCAACTCCTGATCCAAGTTTATCTAATTAGGCTTTGCTAAGGGACTAGCAAAGGATAAGCTTGGGGGATTCTTGTTGACGGTTGTTAATGTCAACAATATATAGTGAAATAGACATGAGAGAATGGTCAAAATACATGAAAACATAGAAGACTAGGGTGTTATCTAACGAATTTCACGAGCTTTGTTGAATTTTAATGTTTGCAGGGAGTTATGCAGAAAAGTGGAGAGAGATACTGTGGGGGTATTAACCCCTATACCCCTATGGCTAGACTTGGGCTGGCCCAGAGCAGTGGGCCTGGCCCATCAGAAGACGACGCATGGCCCAGCCGATCTACTCGGCGTCCCACGCAAGGAAGGAAAGCAAACTTGGAGATCAAGCGAGATCCTGGTCAGATAGAATAGGAATCCTTATCTAGCCAGCTATGACAATTATAACCGACTAGGATTAGTTTCTAGATTTGTAACTCTATCCTCTAGACTATATAAGGTGGGCAGGGGACCCACTCAAAACACATCTCATTATACACAGCAATACAAACTAGACACAGGACGTAGGTATTACGCCCTCACAGTGGCCGAACCTAGATAAAACTTTGTTCTCTGTCTTGCATCACCATCTAGTTTGTAGCTTGCGCACCTATCTACCGACAAATCACTACTTTAGGCATACCCTTGGTAGACTGCCGACCATGTTTCGTCGATAGTGGCGTGCCAGGTAGGGGGTGTGCATACAGCTTCCCAGGCGAGCAAGATGGTCATCATCCCCGACTTTGTGGCCGTGGCAGATGGCCTCACGTTCACCATCAGCCAGATCACCTAGACCACCAGCATCAACAGCTTCACCGCCACTACCACGGAGGAGGCGCAGATCCGATCTACGTTGACCACGTCTTCATCGGCTATGGCTCTAACAACGCTGGCTACGGCTCCGACCACCCCGGCAATGGCTCTAACCACACCGACAACTCATCGACCACTCCCCTACTACAAAGGAAGGATGATCGACAACACTGACCTAATCGAAGCTATCAACCAGGTCAGCCACAAGCTCTCGCAAACCCTAACTTTAGTAGATTCAATTCAAAATCAATCTACCAAGCATGTAGTTCTTCACCACAACAGATCTACCTAACCAGTTTGGGCTTGCCGTCCAACACGGCTTGATACAGATCTAGTGGTCACCGCTACTCCTAAAGGACAAATAGTACGCCTTCACCCGGTTCCTACACCCGGCCTTAGGCTCTCTGAGTACCAAGTCCCGACGGAGGATTGCCAGGCCCTCCCGCACGGCCTAAAAAATGTTGCTTCCGAGTACACATATCGTACACCTCATCTATTCATGGGTCCCATAGAGTGCAACCATGTTCTAGATTTGTGCTTCCTAGATCTACCTTGACCATCACCAGGCAACGTCATCAACATGGTCGGTATCCAGGAGCATCATGAAGGCTTGGTTCATACACTGCCCAAGGATGGTGACTCCATCACTGGATCTACATGCTCTGTCCACACCGAGGCTGAACACCTTAAAGATGATGAATATGATCTGGATCCACTACCGTACCCTCCGGGTTTCCCCCAGATCCCACGGTTCCCACCGAGACGTGGCAACATAGTGCTCAACATCAGCAATGATGAGCCCGCAGTCATGGGAGAAACTGACAAGCAATGGCAGCTTCATGAACAGTGTAACGTCGACCACACTGAACACCATTGCCTAGAGGCTAAAGAAGAAGAAGCACATCATAGGGGACCCCGACCTCAAGATTTGGCTGACGCCTTCGATAGAGTAGGCGATAGGCAAGTTTTCAGGACCCCAAGTGCCAACGTGGCCATCGCCATGGCCAACATGGACCGATTACTAGACACACCACAGAACCACGTGGTTCATGAATACATCAAAGCATATCTGACCGCTGCCATGGGCCAAACCGTCGAGCTCGCCCAGCGAGCCCGAGCTGCTACAAGCACTACTAGAAATGTGTTCATCAATGACGATTCACTCATGACGATTAAAATTTCCGTCATAGAACTAGCTCTTTCTATGACGAAAATGGCAGCTTCGTCATTAGTGACAAGTGATGGAGCTTTGGCACGAAGAACAATGATGAAAACAAAAGGAACGTCATTGAACAACAAAACTTAATCGTCATAGAATGTTTGGCCAGTATACCACCTCGAGGATGTGGGGTCATGGTCCCACCAAGGGGTCCGACCTCGATGACGTGGCATCATGGTCCCACCAGCGGGTCCCACTTGGATGACGTGGCCATGCAGGTCCACCAGTGGGTCCCCTCATGACATGGTGGTGTGGTCCCACCAGCGGGTCCCACATCGATGACGTGGCCATGCGGGTCCCAAGCGGTCACCGGATCACAACAGACTTCCCCCTTTTTTTTATTTGGCAAAAATATTTGCTCCAAGGGAGCTTCGAACCCACGACCAGCTACTTGGGAGTGAGGTGCCTTACCACTAGGCCACTAAACCGTTCGTGGTATAGTTATGAATGTTTTCTTATTTGTTCACTTAGAATATGAAATTGAATCGATCAGACTTAATGGGCCGTATTGCCCATGATCACGTGGAGGCCTACACAAGGCGTTGATGACCTGGTCGCCTGCCGCTGTGCATACCCGATCACGTGGAGGTCGATCTCTGCCACCGTGCATACCCTTGATCACGTGGAGGTCGATCTCTGCCGCCGTGCAATCCAGATTTCCCTAATCTATCTATCCCTAATCTAATCTGGATCCTAGGCGATGGAGCAAGAGGCACGCGGCCTGATGCCATGCTGCCTGAAAGGTTGCACTAATTAGATTATCAGATAATCACAGGCTCACGGAGGTTCGTCATCTACTCGTCTTGATTCTTGATTCATTGTTTTGTTTAGATTAAATCCAAAAAAATTATTCGTTCATTTTTTTCGGTCAATATTTGATTTATTTATAATATTTAGTGGATGATTTCAGCTGTGCCAATGAGCGTGGGGTGTGCAAAGCAGCGCATGGCGCGCGAGCAGTGCAGGGCATGCGAGGAGAGTAGTGCCGTGTAGTGGCGTTGCGCGTGGACTGAGCAGCGGTAGCGCGAGTAGCACGGGCAGAGTACAAGGTTGGATTTGTTTTTTACATATATGCATGTGTTCGGTGTGTTTTTGAATATTGTTGAATGAACTATAATTTGTTTTTTTTTAATTTTATACATATATGCATGTGTTTCATGTGTTTTTGAATTTTGTTGAATGAACTGTAATTTGTTTTTAAATTTTTTTACATATATCCATGTGTTTTTGAATTTTGTTGAATTTACTTTAATTTGTTTTTTTAATTTTTGTTCATATTGTATTGTGAAAACAGATGGATAGAAGGTGGATTTTTGGGAGAAAATTCTCACCTGCATATGTGAAAGGAGTTGAAGAATTCATGAAATTTGTTCGTGAAAAATACCCCAAAGACAGCTGCATACTTTGTCCATGCCGCAAATGTCTTAATCAAAGTTTGCGGCCTCAGATGGAAGTACATGACCATTTACTCATTTTTGGAATGTCAACTACATACACTAGGTGGACTGATCATGGGGAGTTAGAAGATACTGTAGTAATTGAGAATTTGGAGCAGGAGGACGAAGGAAGTGATCATGACTTCGGGATACATGTGGATGTGGCCGATCATGATTATGATGAGGATTATGGAGTGCCAGAGATGATAGGAGATCTGTATGCTGCGACAGAGGCTGATGGAGAACAACCAAGGTTTGCAAAAGTCCTGGAAGATGCGAAGAAGTCACTTAGTCTAGGATCTATCCATTCAAAATTCTCTTTTCTGGTGCGGATGTTGTATATCAAGTCTCGTTATCGAATCGGCAATACAACATTTTCCACAATAATGAAGTTGTTGTCATCATCAAAATTCAAAATTCTCTTTTCTGGTGCCTTTGAAATTTTTATGTCATGATCATACACAAAAATAAGGTGTCCTTGCAAGTTTTTAGATTTTTCTACCTAACCTAAGGTATTGTAGCTTTTATCCTTTAGTTATTGAACAAATAACTAAGATAATAGATACAAAATGTAATAAGAAGTTTCAAAATAAATGAGATAAATATAAACATTGGCTTCGAATCTAGAAATAAATGAGATAATATACTAATTAAAATTCTGGGAAAAAATGAACATAGAGAAAAAAAATTACGAACAAAAAAAATCTGAGAAAACAAAAAAAATGGCTCCCATTGGGTTCGAACCCAGGAGCTCAAGAAGATACTTAGAGTGTCTTACCATCGCGCTACTCAAGTGTTTTCGTCAGCTCTCGAGCTCCATTTGAGTTAAACTGTTAACATAAGCATGACCGAAAATCATTACCTCGGGGGCACCAAAACAGACGGGAGGGAGCGCCAAAAAATTATTTCCTCAGGTCATCCCAAAAAAAGAAGCCGCCAAAAAACACCGCTACTATACCCATTTTCCCCACTCCCTCCTCACCCCCTCGCCCACTTGTCTTCTTCCGCCCTTTTCTCAAACCGTAGCAGCCACCTCAGGAAGAAATCTGCCATCGCCGATCTGCGTCGCCACCCACGAGCTCGGTCCACGCCGACAACCGCCGCACCCCCTCTCTCGCCCCATCCACCTCTCTCGCCCCATCCACCTCTCTCTCGGGTAAACCTAGCCCTAATCACCGCCGGATATTGGGCCACCGCCGCCACCGTGGGTCTGCTTCCCCATCGACTAGGGGTCACCGCACCAGGTCTTCTTCCCCTTTGACGACCACAACCCCAATGGTGGCAATGAGGGGTCAAGGTAGGAAGCGACCTGCACAACAAGATCTAGGTGAGCTAGTCTATATTTGCAGGATTGATGTATTCTGATTTTTGTTGAAGTGTTAGTACTATATTGTTGCTAGTACCGAGTGCTTTGTGATCAATTCTATACATCAGTTGAAATGGTTTCTAATTGAGGTTGGATTTTTAAAACCTGAATTTTCATGTAACTAGACCTAGCTGATCAAAATAGACCCGATTTTCATGTAACTAGACCTAGCTGAATTTTCTATACCATCAGTGATGAAGAGGGTGCACTGGGATTTGGGTGGTGGTGGTTCTATCGATTTTTCTGTTTGCTGAAGAAACAACTTATAGTACCTGTTAGAGTGTTTTCTGTCAGCCGAACTAGCTCCTCTGAAACTATAATTATCACTCTTATCCTCATGTCATTGGCATTTTAATTGTATTAGGCTGCACTAAATGATGATTAATAAGAAAAAAAATGCATTTTAGAATTCCTATTATCGTCCAATCTAGAAATTACGTGGTCCCTCTTAGTTTGCAGAAGCTGTGTTTGGTTAGATGAATATCCATGGTGAGAGATGATCATCCATGCATTTGGTTTCTTGCCATGGATATCCACCACAGGGAATATTCCTACTAGATGCTAGATAAATTGCATCTGATTAACTGAATCAGATTCTGTTTTTTTTTCTAATTTGGCGTGGTGCAGAATGGCAGTGAACCAATGAAATCTTTATATTGAGTACAATTGTACCATGTGAATAAAAAGATAAACTGAAATATATACATATAACTTTGTGTTTGGATGAGGATCAAAAGCTAATCACCTAACAACATTACTCCTTTTACATGCAACACAACAAATTGTTTTTCCTTAAAAATACCCAATTTTGCATTGTAGGATTCTTTACTAAATTTTGTCCTGATATTTAAAGGTGTACTACAACAACAAGAGTAGATGTGCAATTTTCTTGTAGAATCATACATATGCACTAAGAGGAAAAGGTATAATTCCAAACATGTTTTTGTGGTGTCTTGTTGTAGGACAGTCTTTTCTGAAATTTAAAATTATTGGTTACCACCTACTGCAGTAGCAATCAACCAAAAGAAAAAATTGCCTTGTTAAATTTTAATGATCCAATATGATCATAGATATCATATCACTTATAGTTTTTACTTCAGTTTCATTCCTGTAGGTTCTGCATTGTGCCATAAGTGCAAAATTGTGAACTTATTGTATATGGGGAAATGCAATTCAACTCTTAAAGTTAAATTCCAGTGTCTATATAGCACGTCTTTTTTGTACATATGTTATCAGAAACTTTCATTCGTCCCACACAAACAATTGACTTTGCTGAGAAGATTCTGAATAGAAACTCAATAGTATCAGACTGAATCAGCTGACACTCTAATGCTCTTGATCTCTGTAGCCTTGATTTAATAGTAATGTACTTCATTATTTCTAAGTAAAAAACAAGTGTTGATCTCTATGCTATCAGCTGATGGTGTTAACATATGCATTCTACTACTTATATATATTATGCAACTTTGTGTTTCACTGGGATTTTAGTCTCCATTGTATGGCATACTTGGTTCCTATTATTGTTTCAGTTAGCCTAACTAGAACTTTATGGTATTCAAAATGGCGGAACCTAGCATCTTGCCTATAACCTATCATCTCTTATCCCTTAGCTCTTCAGTAGCCACTAATAGCTCCTACCTCTTTTCTAATTAGCATCTACTATTACTAACTCTTAGCTCTTAGTTCTCTCCTTTTTATTCTCTAATAGACACAATTTGCTTGTTCTTTTAAGAACCTCCAAAAACTGATTATGAGAGAAGGCGGGATGCAGCATGGCGGAGAATGATAAGGTGTTTGAAGCGATTGGATTGAAAAAACTATGTGCTGAATTATTAAATTCTTTTCCACAATCTGCAAATCAGAAGGGGAAAAACTCAGCAAACCAGAAAACAAGTAGTGAAGATTCAGATACATCGGAGTATCTCCTTGAAAATGATGATCAAGGAGATAGTGATGATGATGAAACTGAATCTGATGCGCATCCACAACCCACTAAGGTGCTTCTTCTATCTTCAAAGTACTGGATGGGGAATATTTGCATTGCTACTCAAGTGTTTTTAATCTGTTCTTTAATATATGCCCTTGCTTTGTAGATACATATTCTTTCTTTCATACCTGTTCTTTAATATATGCTCTTTCTTATTAATGCACATGACTTGCTTGATATGTTTTCCACAGTCTCCTCCAAAGTATAGGCGGAAAGTCATCTCTTCAAAGAAGAAGAAGACAAGTCCCAACATGCCGCCAGGAGTTAGGACTGGTAAGAGAGTGAGGGCACCTGAAGGTTCACAGGTGCAACCTCCTATGGCCCAATTAAGATCATCAAAAAGGCTTCAACTATTAGTGAGAGATGGGCAGAATGTAGAGGAAGGCAATGGAGCTGGTGCAGAGCAAGGCAATGGAGCTGGTGCAAAGGAAGCCAATGTAGCTAGTGCTCAGGACATTACATCCGTAGAGGAAGCCAATGGAGCTAGTGGCCAGGACATGACACGTGCTGATGAAGACAACGTACTTGCAGAGGAAGACACTGTAGGCAAGTTATAGTTTCTTTGTCATTCCAATATGTCATCTCTTTGGCTCATTTGCATGAAAATAAACCATTTAAATGCAAATTCTGTTTTGTAGGTCCTGCACAGCGAGCCCCAAGGAAACCTAGGCCACCCACTAAGGGAGCACAGCTGGAGAGGATGACAAAAGCTTTAGGTCACAGACTGCCCATATCTATTGCTCAAGGCAAAAGAAGGCCTCATGAACCTGTTCAAGCAGCCAAGTTTGCATCTGAGTCTAGTGTCATCATTCGGGATAAGGTTCCTATCCTACCTCATTGGAAGTTGTACAAGAATGACAAGAAATATTACGACGAATTTGTAGGAAAGCTCTTTGTAAGTGCCTTACTGTTTTCCTATGGTTGACTTGTATATCTTCTTAACCTGAATTGACCAACTAAATGTGGAATTGTCAAATGACTAGGGGCACTTGGCCATTAATGATAGGCACAAGCCAATAGAGGAAGCTTGCACCGATATGCTGCGCTCTGGGGTGCGACAAATGCGCTATCGGCTGAAGAAGAAGTACTTCAATGGTGTACCTGCAAATGAGATTCCGACAACTTCTCCAGTTTCATGCATGTCTGATGCAGAGTGGCAGGCACTAACTACAAAGTGGACTAATCCAAAGAACATGGTATGAGTATCTTGTCTTCTATCTCTTGCAATGGATCTTCTCATTTTTAACCTATGATCTCATCTCACATGTCATTATATTTTAGGAAACAAGTGAAAAGAACAAGACTAATCGCAGTAAAGTCAAGTACCATCAGACTACCGGCTCTCGCAGCTATGTGGCACACTTGCATGCATATGTAAGGAATTTATTCAGTACATAAGGCTGACTTTGTTTCATAAGACTGATAAAACTTGGCTATAATTGATTATCTATGAAACAGAAGCAGCAGATGAACAATGCAGAACCCAGCACAGAGCAAGATGAAGAACTTGATGTGGTGGAGGCCTTCAAGACCTGCCATACCAGCTCCAAACATGGTCTGAGTGAACCAGCAAGAGACGCAGTGGTAAGTCTTGACATCTGTTTCGGTGTGCCATTTTTTCTATTAGTTGGATAATTTGTGCAGTTATGCATCTTCAACCTACAAGATAAAACCTACAACTGCCCACCTTATAATTATAGATTAGGTGACTTCATCTTAAAAGGAATAGAACACTTAGGCACAAATTTAGCTGCACAACCAAGATTCTTGCATCAACATTTGTGGTCTGACCTCTTTTCATTTCCCAAAGTGCTGCATCTACTATTGCATAAACATGTGGACTATCCATTGATTTATTTCTATATGCATCAATGTACTCACTACCATACAGTGAAACTTTGTTGAAAGGGTTGACAGCAACCAAAACTGGACTTGATTTAGTCTATAGTATGATAAATATCTATAATAAAGACATCAATTGAACTCCATGAAAAAAGAAAAAGTTTACATCAGGGGAAGACACAATCTTGCTGTTTATATTTTTAAAAATACATCATGTGTGATATTTGCACCTCACTTTAATGCAATAAGTATGAACTAATGATGGCTCATTGCTGTTTCAGGCCAACATGGAAGCTTTGAGGGCAGCACCTGTTGCTGAAGGTGAGACAGGAGTATCTAGTGTGCAGGTTGTGTCCCAGGCACTCTCTAAGAATAGCTCAAACATTTTCCTAAAGAATGTTGGCATGAAACCAGTGGCATCCTCCAACTCAGCAGCACCAAATGAAAGCGAGCTTCGAGAACAACTAGCAGCTGAAGCTAAGGCTGTTGTACAAGGTGAAATTGAGGAGCTCAAGAAGAGAAGTGAAGAAACTGAGGAAAAGCTGGAGAGGACACAAAGGGAGATGGAGGAGATGAAGAAGCTGACAGAGGTAAACCAAAAGGCAATGGAGGAGAACAATGCGCTGCACAAACGTATCTTGTCCCTCAACAACGCTTCTTCGACATGAACTGAGTTGCTGCTGGTCTGTGGTAGCAAGGGGTATGTGTTGCTGGTGCTTGGCAAGAGGTCTATGTTGCTGGCTGATTTTGTTTAGGCTAAAACCCATGTTGCTGGTGCTTGGCAACTTTATATTATTAGTTGTGATGTTCATGTGAACTGAGATGAAACTAGAACCTGGAATGTGATGTCAAGTTAGTTATATATGAACTGAGTTTAGTAGTGTTGAGTCAGTTGTATGGTGACTGGAATACTGGATCTGTTAAGTTATGGAAGTATTTGGTCATTTTAATATTATTTGCATTTTGTACAAAAATTAGCATGTGCACCTGTGATGAACATTCTGGGTTCTATGATGTTATTGTAATGTGATCAGTGACGAAAATTCTAGGTTCTGTGACTTTATCGTAATTTGATCTGTGACGAAAATTCTAGGTTCTGTGATGAAAATGGCAACCAATCAAAGCAAGCCACGTGGAGTAATCATAGCGTGCCACGTGGCCCATAAAAAAAGCGACACGACGACCCTCCACGTCACCGGCCATTTCAGCTGCCACGTGTCAAGCCACGTCAGCTGCCATGTGTCAAGCCACGTCAACTTGCCACATGGACGTGCCACGTGGGCAAAACACGTCAGCTGCCAGCGTGGCAAACGCCGTTTGGCAGCCTGACAGAATAGCATGTTATGACGAAAACCGAGGCACATCGGTGACGAATACAGTTCATCATTGAATGATATCATTTCTATGACAATGGTCATTTCGTCACCAAATGAATTCACATCTATGACGAAAATAGTCATTTCGTCACTGTAGACAATCAATGACGCTCATTCCACGACGAAACCCATTTTGTCACAAGTTTGTCACAGAAGATCATCGGTGATGATTTTAGAGTCTTCAGTGACGAAAGTATAGCGTCATTGATGAGCACTTCCCTAGTAGTGAAGCACATCCATCACATCTAGTCAGAGCCGTTGTTCCTACGCTTCAAAATGTCCAAGTCACCAACATCACGATGATCCGCCCCCACCCAATCCCACACGTGGGGGTCACGGCGGCGACGATGAGGGCAGACAAGAAGGTGGTCGAGGTCATCATGACAACAACCATAATCATCATGGTAATCAAGATCAGGAGGTCGACCAGAACCCTCCTCGCGATCTCTATCACCATCTTCCTCCTTGTGACATCCACAGTCGCATCACTAGTCATGCTAATGACCGCTAGGCCCTCGAAAACGTGCACCGCATCTAGTATGACACCAAACATGGCCCCCAGGCCTCAAATAGTTTACTCCTCATCTTTGACAAGTCGTCTGGCCAAGGAATTCAAGCTTGAGAAGCTCAGGAAATATGACGGCAAGGAGAACCCCGAAAGCTAGGTTACGCTCTACGAGATCACCGTTCGGTCTACTGTAGGTGATGAGCACATAATGGCTAACTATCTTCTAGTTATTCTTGATCAGGTAGGTCATCAGTGGCTTCTCAGCCTCCCAAAGAACTAGTTCGACAGCTGGTCGGCCCTTCGGCAAGACTTCATCAACAATTTCATCGCCACATGTGACTAGCCGGGCAATAAGTATGACCTCAAGCGCATACATGACCGAGTAGGTGAACCGCTGCGTGACTACATTCGACGCTTCTCGGATATGCATCTCAAGATCCCAAGAATCACTCATGACGAAGCAATCTCGGCTTTCATCAAAGGCCTTCACCACCACGATGCCCTCAGAAGCAAGCTACTCCGGAAACGACCGTCTATGGTCTCCGAGCTCCTTGCTACTGCCAAGAACTACATGGATGCTAATGACGTCGAGAAGATCATTAAGGAAGATTTGGGTGGGTCATCACGCCCCGAGCACCCACCGTGCCGGGACGAGAAACCCAATGACCGTGGTCGGAACAACAATTGTGAACGTTGCGACCGGCACAACAACAACAATCGTGACCATCGAGATAATCGTGATAGGTGGTCCGATAATCACGGTGATTATAGAGGCAAGCGCCCCCACGAAGATGACCATGAGGTCAACACGATCAAGAGGCCTGCTGGTCGTCGTGACTATCAAGAGGATTACAACAAAGCTTTGAAGGGTCCCTGGCAGATCCATCCCAAGTCCAATCACACCATGGAGAACTGCCACTTCCTTAAGAACATCTACACCAAGCAACTTGCTAATGATGATGCTCTAAAGGCCATTGACGATGGACCATGGCGTGATGATGATGACGACGATGATGATGAATAGGATAGAAATCCTCATCACTAATATGTCAATCCCACCAAAGACATCCACTTCATCTTTGGCGGAAAGGTGTCTTTAGAGTCTAGGCACGATCGCAAGCTGCTGAAGCAGGCCTGCTTGAATGTCGTCAACTCCGATGACCTCATCTCCGATCTCAGGCTCCTGGCATGGTCCCACCACAAAATCTCCTTTAGCCGAGCAGACCGATGGGCGGCAATTCTAAAACTTGGCCGTTCCCCCTCATCCTCGACCCTTGCATCAATAACGTCTGGTTTGAGAGGGTACTCATGGACGGTGGCAGTTCCATCGATATCCTATTTCGCAGCAGCTTACCAGCCCTTAAACTAACTCAGACTGATCTCAAACCTTACGATGCACAGTTATAGGGCGTCCTTCCCGGACAGAGCTCCATACCTCTGGGGAAGATCACACTCCCTGTGTAGTTCGGCAATCCAAACCACTTCCACACTGACTACGTCAACTTTATGGTCACAGACTTCGAGGGTACTTACCACGCCATCCCTAGTCGACCAGCGCTCACCAAGTTCATGGTTGTGCCGCACTACTCTTACTTGGTGCTCAAAATGCCTACCGAGCAGGGTGTCCTTACTCTCAGAGGCAATGTTTACACTTCCTATACCTATGAAGAGGAAAGCTTCAAAGTGGCCAAAGCCACCGACCTCTCAATCCGCATGGAGCAAACCTTGGTCGATGCCACCAAGACTCCCGTGGACCACCTAGAGATCCCAGAGCCGCAAGCCCCATGCAAGAGCATCAAGTCTAAGGACCACAAGGAGATCCAGCTGGTTGACGGTGATACTAGCAAGACAGCCCTTATCGAGGCCAATCTAGATCCCAAATAGGAAGACACACTCGTCAAGTTTCTGAGAGACAACGTAAGCGTGTTTGCGTGGAAACCCGCTGACATGCCCGATGTTCCTCAACACCTGATCGAGCACTCCTTGAACATCTCAAAGACCGTAAGACCCATCAAGCAAAACTACGACGGTTCGCTTGCGACAAAAAGGAGGCTATTAGGGCAGAAGTTACCCAACTTTTAGTAGCTAGATTTATTAAAGCGTGTTCGTCCAAGACCTTGTTAAATCATCCATCAAGGAAGAAGCAGATCAGGTGGTCGAGAAGCCTCCAGACCAGCCTCTGGTGGCTACGGTTCCCCCTCCGAGCGCTACGGAATCCTCTCTGACAACACTTGTAGTATCTCCGACCACCAATGCTGACGATTGGAGAGTACCTTTTATCAATTTTTTGCCGAATCAAACCGGTTATGCTGATCAAACAGAGAATGAGCGGCTTATGCACCGCAGTAAGCAGTACCTACTAGTCGATGGTGTCTTGATGCACAAAAATGCAAAGGAGGAAGTTCTAATGAAGTGTATCACTCGAGAAGTAGGTATTCAACTACTCCATGAAATTCATAGTGGTACTTGCGGCAATCACGCCGCCTCTCAGACCCTGGTCGACAAAGCTTTTCGAGCATGTTTCTACTGGCCGTCTGCCGTGGCCGACACAGAGAAGCTGGTCCGCCGCTGTGACGGATGTCAATTCTTTGCCAAATGTATACACGTACTAGCACATGAGATCTAGACCATACCAGCCTTCTAACCCTTTGCATGCTGGGGACTGGATATGATTGGTCCCTTCAAGCTGGCCCCTAGTAACTTCAAATGTGTCTTCGTGTTGATTTACAAGTTTTCCAAGTGGATTGAGTACATGCCTTTGACCAAGGTGTCCTCAGAAAAAGTGGTTGAGTTCCTTGATCAGATTATACACTGTTTTGGCCTCCCCAACAACATCATTACAGACCTGGGTACTTAGTTCACTAGCAGTGCATTCTGGGACTTCTGCGATGCAATGAGCATAGTGGTGAAATACGTGTCGGTGGCACACCCTAGAGCTAATGGGCAGGTCAAAAGAGCCAATGTCATGATTCTCGATGCGCTGAAAAAGAGGTTGTACAAGGAAAACGACAAAGCCCCTGGAAGATGGCTTAAAGAATTGCCGGTTGTGGTCTAGGGACTACGAACCTAGCCTAGTCGCAACACCAGTGCCTCCCCATACCTCATGGTCTACGGTGTAGAAGAAGTGCTCCCTGTAGATATCGCTTTCAGATCACCACGTGTTGAGAACTTTGATGAAGATAGATCTAATGACGCACGTGAACATGAGGTCAACTGCTCTAAAGAGCGATGGCTTGACTCTTATGTATGTACAGCCAAGTACCTAGTTGTACTACACAGATACCACAACAGGAATGTCAAAGAACGTCTCTTCGTGGTCGGGGACCTAGTCTTGAAGTGGAAAACGAACCAAGAAGGAATGCACAAGCTCTCATCTCCTTGGGAAGGACCGTTTGAGGTCATCGAAGTCACCCGGCCTACTTCATAGAGGTTGGATCACCTCAACGGTACTAAAGTACCCAAGTCCTAGCATATTGACAAGCTTAGGTGTTTCTATCCGTAGAGCGCATAAATAAAGATATGTACCTTTCTTGTACTTTGATTATTTAAATAAAGCATATATGTTTTCTTTCGATCACTCTAACATGTTTATCTAGAGACTACTTTCTATCAATGTTTTATAAAAGACCAGTTGAAAGACCACTATTTTTTCTCGTGTCCTCAGAGCCAGCCTCGTCTCTGATTTCTCCCCATGCATGCATGGGACTGACTCCCTACGCTCAGGGTGGTCAACGGGTGCTCCCTAGTCTGACCTATGTGCTCTCACATGTGAACAGGCTCCGTGCCTCGCACTTCGACCATAGATCTGGCTAGGGCCATATGGATTCCACAAGATGAGATGTCTTCCAACTGTTACAACTAAACTAGAACACTTATATGTTCTAACTTAGTTATCAAACACAATATACAAGCTTAACACGTTTTTAGACAAAAAAACAACACAAGCTTGCAATAGTACTTTATTACAAGCTTGCCTAATAAGGTACAAGTTTACAATAAACTAAACTATTGTCTGCTCTACAGCTACAGGTAACCAGCTACTCGAAGGTCTGTGCTCGAGTTGGGCTTGGCGCATGTTTATCGCCCATCTATGGCTGTGGCGCTGCCTTTGCTGATCGAGCCTGAGCTGCAGGAGTCTAGCTGTTCGTGACCGCAGGCTTTGGTTGCTCCTTGCTTAAAGATTGCCTAGCCTAGGATTGGCTGGTCAAGACCATAGTCCCAGGTGGTCGGCTTGAAGACCTTGGAGTAGACGTCGTTGACGTTCCTTGTGATGGTGGCGTTGATGTTCCGCATAGGTTTATATCGCCAATTATCATCGCCGCCAGCTGCGATAAACTAGCCCCGCAACTCTCCCACTTCCTGCACATCGACTTCCTTGGGGTAGCCCTTCGCGAAGCGTGTGAAGTCGATCAGGGGATAATGCGTGTGCACCATGCTTAGCACATGGGCGCCCGCAAACTCTCCAGCATCCTTCACATAATGTTGAAGCCAACCCCAAGCAAGCTGACACTTGTCTAACACTCCTAGCTGTTGTACTCGAGGCTCAGTCGGCGACAGTCCTAGATCGAGCAAGTCGAGCACTTGCCTGATCCCTCACACCATCTGTGTGCAACGATCCTTCTAGAGGTCATGATCCTTTTGCAGCTCTACAATATGCTTCTTGGCATTTGTCTTTAATGCTGCAGAAGGGTATTTTGGTCAGAAAAAAGCCAAAGGACATCTATTCAGTCATTATGCCATGATCAGGAAAATGGCCACTCACTGGTTATCTCCTGGCTCTTGGTCTTCACCTCCTCAGTCATCTTCACCGAGTGGTCTCAGAACCATGCGTGGTCCTCCGCCAGCCGAGTGTTCTCCGCTGCTAATCGAGCACACTCTTCGGCCATGCGTGTGTTCTCCATTTGAAGCCTGGTGGTTTCCTCCACTAGGCCTACAAGTTTTGTTAATATATAAACACATATGAACAACACTTTTTAGTGCTTGGGGGCGCGGCTAAGATAATTTACCTGCCCTTTCACGCTCTTTCTGACTAAGTTGGAGGATAGCATTGAGCCTTTGCGACTCGAGCTTTGCCTGGTTCTTCTCAATAGTCTCGAGCTACTTGTGCAGCCAGTCCACTTCGGCTATCAGCTCCTTATTGTCCTCAGAGATGCCTTGAATCTAGTCAAAGCACCGTTTATGGTACTTTGTAGTCTTCACGAGGCCCTGCAAGTCACATATAATATTATTTATGCGTGTCCACATACTAAGGCTGGTCTACGACAATGATCAAGGAGTCCTCCTACTTGTACTTCTCCGATGAGTCATCTTGCCGCTCACTCCACTCTCTCCATCTCCTCATTGATGGAGATCTCCTTGTGGTAGACGTAATGGTCTCCACATTCATGGCAGACGTACACGTGTTGCTGGCCGTCTTGTGGGTGCCCCTAGATTTCCTTGACGACATCATCATTAGACTTCGCTGCCTGCTCGGCACTGGCTAGCTCTTGCTCTTGGCTCAGCCTGGTGGTCGACGACGTCACTGCTATTTTTCCCCTGGCTGCGGCTTTAGGCAGACCACCTTGTGTCGGGCTCGTGGTGGCCATGGTCTATTCGGGCATGCTCTGACTGGTCTCGGGGACCTGTCCTTTGGTGGGCGTATCCACAAGACTCTACTCAGGCGCCACTTGCCTAGGTGTCTCCTGCTAGGTGGCTTCCATGGTCACCATGTTGCCTGCATCCTCACCCATCGCCGTCTTGTTCATATTCACCGTCATCGTCGTCGGCTCTACCGCCCTGGTTGTCTGACCCATCGGCTGCTTGGAGGATGTTGCAGTGGTGGTTGACATGGTTGCCCTAGTGGTGGCTAGTTGCTCGAGTCTCTCCGTTGATGCCGAGCTACCACGTGACAATAGAATAGTTACCTTTACTAATTATACGCTCGCTAATACTATCGATGCACTATTTAATGAGTTTTCAGGAACTTATAGATATGAGCTCTGATGTATGGTGGTGAAGGCGTGACACCGCGGTTGCCCCTAGCTTGTGTGCTGGGTGGAGGAACCGTGGCCTCCATCCTGTGGTGGTGGCCTGGTTTGCTCTTCAGCTGTCCTCATGCTAGGTGTCGGCCCCACTGGTGGCGTCTGGCCCTCTTACGGCCCCTTTACTAGTGGGGTCAATCCCCCCTGCATTGTTTGCTCGCTCCTCTTCCTTCGAGGATTGAGCATATAGGCGCTCGCATCCTCCTCCGCTTTGTCCTCTAACTAGTCTTGCACCATGCGCCAACGTTTCGTGGTCAAGTCTTCTAGGCTCTTGTTTGCCTAGGAGCTTCTGGCCCTCTTCTTCGACTGGTTGGTGGTGATTGAACTCTTCCTAGCCACAGTTCGGGCCCTGGATTCGTGGTCATCCTCAATGTGCACATAGCACCGCTGCACGTTCAGTGGTGGCAGCTCCACGCTCTACGGGTGCTTGACTCCAGGCGCCAATGACACGAATAGGTTGTGTCTCTCCACGCCGTGCACCTGTATACACACAAGACAAGCAAATCAAGAATTATTCTTATTCTATGGTGATCAGAAGCATTTCTTAGAGCACATGAGTTTGGTCATTTACCTTTGGGGCTGGTCGGATGAGTTTTATACGCATGCTGGATCATACTCGGGGGAGAGTAGTTTTGGTCTGCTAGATTGAACATATCCCCAATCCAATGTTTGACTTTGCCGTGGTCCATGTAACACCCCAGGTGTTTATCACTAGTTAAGCAAGGGTTTTGGAGTTCAAACATGACATGTGAAGTGGTAATGAAGATGTCAAAGCCAAGTCTATGGAATAGAGTCCCAACTTAAACTTGAATATTGCACCATCACTTACATATAGGCTCTTTTCAAAAATGTATTCTTGGGTGGTGTTATTATAATATCTTCATGTGTCTCACCTTAATACCTATCTATATTGGTCACTGGAAAAGTTTCATGAAGTTTGGAATCAAAGAGTCACATGAAATGATAAGTTATATCCTTGTTGGAGTGAGTTTACTAATTGCTGGAATTGCACCATTAAGTGAATGAAATTATAGACCATCAACCAAACCTTGCAATTATGCCCAAATTACTCTAGATAAACTCTACAACAAAATTCATGAAGGGTTCATGCTGAGCAAAGGTCAAGAAAATGCCCCAATTGGCCTAAAACCCTAGTTTAGGCTTTATCGAGTTGCTACTTTGACCAAAGTGAAAGTTTAACTTCTGTACTAGTTATGATATTTGACCTTAAACAAAAGTTGTAGTTCATTTTGTGTAGAACAAACTTTGTTTAATGGTCAAGAGCTAGTTTGGCTTCTAACCTAGTCAAATAGTGCTCAAAAGGAGGAATCAGCTGCTGTTACAGAGTCCAAGAATTTGGCTAAGTCATAACTGGTGTTTTAGTTCATGTGCCATACTTTGGAGCCTTATCTCTCACAACCCAAGCCGATTTAGACTTTGAGCCTTAAATGAAAGTTGTAGTTCGGTTCATGCTCTACAAATAATGTTTTTGGACCGAGGGTTAGATTTGCTTGGAAATAAGTCAAACCATGGCCCAAAGTTTGAATCTGCTGCAATTTGTTTCAGACTTTAAAATATTCCAAGTCCGGGAATTCTAGCACCAATACCGGTTGGCATGCCGCGTTCTCATGTTTTTGTCAAGCAACTTGATTTGATCTGAAAATAGAAGCTGGAGCTAACCCTATTGAGAAGGTCTAGCAAAAAGTTGCATTAAGTTTGACCAAGTTTTGTCCGTGAATTTTAGGTCAAAGCCAGGCAAGCTTAATCGGATTCAAGTCGCTGACACTGTCACTTTGGAGCATAATTACTCGCTAATCCATAGCTCTAATGGTCGTGGTCCCCGAATGAAATTTGTAGAGCATCAAGGGTACAACAAACTTCATTTTGGGCCCATGGACTAAGTTGGCCCAGAAGTAGCCCAAATGGCATCCCACCTTGGCCACCTCGCTGCACGCCACGTGCTCGATGATTTGCCTCCATGGAGACCATGTAGGGCAGACACGCGTCCTCCTCCTTGCCACGCGCCCCAGCTCCTCCACAGCGGATGCCGAGCTCCTCCACGCCCCCTTGCCCTCACTCTCCCCCTCAGGCGCTCACTTTTGCTTTCCCTCTCACGCTCGTGCTGCCGCAGTCGCGCTCACCATTATTGGCCAAGCTGAGCACCGCGGCCGCTACCCTCGCTTGTCCTCTAGACCTCCATCCCAACTGCCACCACCAGAAGCTTCTCCACCCTCTCACAAGTCTAATGCACCACTTCCCTGCCTCCCTCATCGCCGGAGCACCGCTGCAACTTGCCATGGTCGATAGGCCATGGACTGCCGTCGTGGTCGCACCACCGAGGGCCGTCGTGACCAAGGGCAGGTGAGTTAAAAGTCCTGAGCTTCCTAGCCACTGGAATCCCTGAGAGTGCGGTGCTGTTCGGGCCCATCCTGAGTTGTACCAAAGGTGATTGTTGACGACTCTTGCAAAGTATGCCCGGTTGGTGTTAGGAATACCCCCCTCAGCTGAGTTGGAATCGATTCGAATTGCCGTCTCTCCCGGATAGTGAGAAACTTGACAGAGCAGAGGCAACGTAGATTTCACTAAATAACTTGATGGTTCAGGAATGATGATAATGATGATGGCCTTATTATACCTGGTGTGGTTAATATTGTTTGCTCCTAATAAAGTGATTGCTATAGTATAGGTGCTAATCTAGATGACAGGTTCATGATGATTAACTTGATGCTTAAGCATTAAATGATTACTTATCTATAGTAAGCTTTTATGCAAAATGTTGTCAAGCTAGCCCACTTATATCAGCCTTGCATACTCCTTGGTGTCACTTTATTTGTGGTTTATGACGGGTAAGTCTAGCTGAGTACCTTCTCGTACTCAGGGTTTTATCCCCACTTGTTGTAGGTTGTGACGTATCATGGCAACTACAAGAGTTGGTTGCCTCCTGCCTTAGTGGTGGAGTGTGATCATGGGCATGATCCTTCTTATTTATCTTGTCTCTAATGCTTTTGTTGGAAGTCGACCTTGGTACTGGCATGTATTTGAAATAAGATTAATGTTAGTTTCAAATTACCTTGCTTCCGCTACTTTTCAATTTAAGTTGTAATAACTATGTTGAACTCTGATGTATATTGAAATACTTGTGAAATGGATGTAACATGTGACTTGTTATGTTGAATCACTACGATCTTGGCTTGTATGTTGGTTGGTTTGAAATCCCTCGTGATTTCATTGGACTACCGGAGTTATATGGGCTCAAGTGCGACAATTTGATCACTTCGGTGATTGTTTTTGTACTTGTGCTCTTATAATTTGGACGGTTCCGTGACAATCCAGATCCTCCACATGCATCCTCATCTGGTCGGCCGAGCCTTGGTACTCGTACTTGGCGTGCACCCTCTCTGGCAAGGCTGCACACGCCGGCTAATGAAGCTCTCGGCCACAACCAGCCCGTCTAGGCGATTCCACGAGAGCAGCACCATCAACTCCTCCACCTACCCGGCCAGTTCTGGTCACTCATTCTAGGCCACCCTCTTGTCTGGAATATACCCAATGTCACAGAACATAGCGTTGTCAGGCTCCTCGTGAATGTAAAACCACTTCTTGTACCAATCCTTGAGGGAGGTTTTCCAAGGGCAGTTTAGGTACTCTGGCTTCATCCCATCCTGAAGGGTCAGGTATGCTCCACCGGCAATTTTGGAGCCACCTTGGGACCCCTTCTTCCTCAAGCAAAATAGATATCAAAAGATGTTGACATGGGTTGGATTCCCCCATATGCCTCACAAAGGTGGATAAAGACAGAAAACAAGGATGATTGAGTTGGGATGCAGATTGCAAATCCCAATCTCATAATACAGACATAACCCTTGGAGGAAAGGATGGACATGAACCCCAAAACCCCGCTTGAAAAATATATTCAAAGACAACTATCTCACCAAGTTGGGGATTGGGGTAGCTATCATTGCCTGGTGGCCGCCATCCAGCAAGCTCCTGGTTGTAGAGCACCCCCAGGTCGATGAGGTCATTCATGGTCGATCCGGTGGACTTTGATTTCCACCATTCCTTCCTCATCACTTTGGCCCTTTTCGCCGCCTCTGTCTTGGCCATCTTCTACCTCTCTCGCCTCTTTACTTTGGCTCAGCAGGTGTATAGAGAGCGCATCGCTCCTAACAGTGGCGCGGTGTACTAATGGCGGCGGCAAAATCGGAATTGGGCACGTGGGCTGGAGGAAGAAGGCGGTTGGTTTGCAAATGCGACTGCTAGGTGTAAATGGGGAATGGCCACACAATGGCTATTTATCCCATTGACTGCACCATTCCACCTCCCCAAGATTCTCGGGATACATGTGCGTGAAACATGGCACGATCCCTATGGTTTCCACTTTTTTCCCGGTTACTATGCCAGTAAATGCACCCCTCGTTTCCTCCATGGGAGGGCCACACTGACATGTTCCATCTGGCTAACAGTTCATTGTGGCACTGACAAGGTAGACGAACATGACGATACCATCACATTAGTCAACTTTTTGTGATATCATGTCAGAGCAAGGAAGAAAGAGAAATACAAATTAAATATTATGAGTAAAGAGAAGATAGTAAAAGATGCTCGGGGACTAGTCTGGCCACAAATTGTCATAGACCAACGAGCATGTTATCTTCCTTGACCAGGCTCGAGGACTAATCGACCACGTCCCATGCTGCTTGGGGACTCGTCAACCATACCTCACGATGTGGTTGGGGACTGCTTTGACCTCTCTGACCATAGTTCGACGCCTGATTTCCTTGGCTACATGTGAAATTGGACTCACATACAGCTGAGAGATCATTACTTTTTAGACCTTGCTAAAAGGCTCATACTTCACCTTCTAGCAAGCTTGGGGACTACATCGGTACGATGCACCTGTCGGTGCATCTCAGTATCAAGTTTCTATGGAGTTTCATTTTAGACCCTGGCACCACGTGCATATGTCACCTACTACCAGGCTCAGGGACTAAGTGTGCGCACTTCACCTAGCGGTGAATGTGTTTATTTTTTGACCCCTACGCTTTGTTTATCCTGCTTACATTTCTTTTTAGAAATACAAGTGGGCACACTTCACTAGGAAGGAAATCTTTTTCTTTTTTCTCAAGAGCACCATACATTCTTCGGACAACCTATTTTCTCTGGCAACAATGGTGGTTGGTTATATTATAAGCTGGTTGGACGCCTACAATAGCTATTTGAATGGTGTTTTGACTGGTTAGAGACATCAAGAACTCAAGCCTCACTATTCAGAGAAGGTCACTACGGCGTGTTGCATCATAATGCATAGTGCTCGGGGACTAGCTACGGGGGTATTAACCCCTATACCCCTATGGCTAGACTTGGGCTAGCCTAGAGAAGTGGGCCTGACCCATCAGAAGACGACGCATGGCCTAGTCGATCTGCTCGGCATCCCACGCAAGGAAGGAAAGCAAACTTGGAGATCAAGCGAGATCCTCGTTGGTTAGAATAGGAATCCTTATCCGGTTAGCTATGACAATTGTAAGCGACTAGGATTAGTTTCCAGATTTGTAACCCTACCCTCCGGACTATATAAGGCGGGCAGGGGACCCCCTCAAAATACATCTTATTATACACAACAATACAAACTAGACATAGGACGTAGGTATTACACCCTCACGATGGCTGAACCTGGATAAAACTTTGTTCTGTGTCTTGCGTCACCATCTAGTTCGTAGCTTGTGCACCTGTCTACCGACAAATCACTACCTTGGGTATATCCCTTGGTAGATTGTCGACCACGTTTCGTCGACAGATACATAATTATTAAAAGAATTTTTGGAATTTCACTGTGAGATAAATACTAGTATATTATAGAAGACCCTAGAAGATACTAGAACAAAGCAGAGGCCAAGTGCCTGCCTGGTAGGGCCGGCCGGCCAGGCACCCCCTTGTCCCCCTTCTATGAGCTTCTAGAGTATTCTTCTACTGACCTTGAGGATTAATCCTAGCCCTACGTGAAGTCGGTTTGATCCAATAGCTCGTGTGCGTCCCACTAGGGTATAAATACAGGGGCAAACCCCCTTGAAGACATCAAGTCATTTGAAGATCAGTTCATCCAAAGCTAGAAACCCTAGATCATCAGAGTTCCTCTAGTTCATAGCTTTAGCATAGTTAGATCAGGTCTAGAGAAAGTCAAGCTGAGTCAACCTAGCTTGGATTCCCGATCGTTGGCGAGCGTAGAGTTTTGGTAATGTTCTAGTTCTCTACTCTTATTGTAATTCTGTCTTTGCACAATTATTGCAATGTCAACATTATTCTTCATCTTTATTACATTCTTGAATGCATCGTTCATTGTCTCCTTCAATTCTAGTATAGTTAGCTTGCTATTTAGTTTGATCACATGTTCGTATAGCACTCATCTATTTGGCCATAACATGAGTGGTATGCATTATGTAAGCATGGTGCTTAGATGCTTTGCATATTTGCGGATGCCTCCAGTTGTTCAGGGTCGTGTGGTAGATCATGGTTGTGACTTTAATAGGCCCATTGAGTCCTCTATAGTCCTCCCCCTATGCAGTGGATTATTGGTAGAGCAGCATTGTCTGGTTAAGGATATATTCGTATATCAAAGGTTTCTGAACTCAACTTCTCCTGTTCATGGCTCCATTGTGGTTGGGACATATGGTAGTATTACTTGATGAGGATTATTAGTTGTAGTAGCTTGACATGTAACTTGAATACTTAGGAATTATTACTCTAATATTTTGATTGGATTATGTTATTAGTAATAGTTAGGGAGCTCAGAGTGTATCTACTTATTTATTTATGATGACTGATCATTACTTATCATATATATATCTTTTATCATGTGACTTATCCCTGTTATTGAGTAAGAGTGTATAACATTGGTTTGCTCTCTTTATCATGAATGTAAAGTTTATCAATACTCTAGATAGAAGTTTAGCTAGACCTTCCCAGTGGTAAAATTATAAATGACAACCTAGTAATACTCTAGGTAAAATACTACAATGGTATAATTATTTGTCTGCTTGCAGATGTTCTTAATTGTTCTTATTCTTAATTGTTCATATCTTTATATCATTTATATTTATGCCTAGTCATATAAAATCATAGTGCCACTTATATACTTCTAAGCTTTATTCATTAGGGATGACAACCTAGTTCCATGCTAAGAAGTATAGGTAAATATAAAAGGTGACTAGTATTTAGAGACATGTTAATCTATCCATGATTAGGTCGTTGTTTCCATCATGTTGTACCATGACCCACCTATGTGGGTGTAGACTAACACCGCCATTTTGGCCAATGATCAGGATCACAGTCGCCTTGCACAATGAGCCAATTGTGTGCAGTGCGTGTTCACCGTTGCTTTGGCGGCCGGCACGTCTAGGTGGACATCACCGTCACTTTAGCATATGAACCGTCTGGTCATAGGTAATGGTCACCGTCGCATTATAGTACGATCCACCTCTAAAGATCCTTTAGTCGGTGTTGGGTTACTAAGCTATTCGGTGGTGATACACTATTGACCCCTACTGCATGAGACAAATAGCGGCGGTGATGGCCGTCTGCTTCACCAATGGTGAGTGGTACAACAGCAATGACAAAACAGCCAATGGACTTTAATCTGACGGTGACAAAACTGCATCCGGTTTTCACAATTTATTTACTAATTTAGCTAGGCCTTAATAACTTACTAAACACACACCATGCAGATATAATCATTACACACCACTCATCATGTCCACAACAAAGAGTACTTTTTTTAATAACAAGTGACACTAACATAACAACGGTGTCAACTCAAGAATTAACACAAGTAGTACATGGATAGGAGAATAAAGGTTCTGCTCCCTACAGAATTACAAAACAAAAATGAGCTAGATGTGCTCCACTCCTTCAGATTGGAACTCCCGCTTGCAAGGCAAAGCTTCATTCATCTTGGTAGCTAGTGCACCATGGAATCCCTCTTCTTCCTCCCTTAGCCATTGTAGGAACATCGTTCAAAAGCACTTAGACTTCACAACCTGCACAAAGCAATAACATTATAATATTCAACATACAAGTGCTTTAGTTACTAAGGAAAAATTGGACCGTATATAGAATCCAAACAACTCCCTATCGAAAGAAAAAACAGCATATGCAACTTTACTGCTCTCCTACTGACTCCATGAATAAGGGAACATAAGGAAGATAGTGAGGTCCCTTTGGACGTAGCCTCCAGGTAGGTCTAGGATACCGCATGACCTAGGCAAGGAGGACAAGAATTTTTTTGAGGTTCATGTCATATGTGATCAGTGTTCTGTCCTCGCCAACAAGGAAAATCAAATTCCATTCTAGGTCAACTTCAATCACTTTGTAGTTCGCATCACAAACATCATAACCAAATTGAATATTGTTCTATCCAAATATCTCTAGCGTGGTCATAGTATTCTTCAATGTCCAATTATCAGTACCATAATCTTCTAGGATCCAAAATGAAAGCTGAGACTTCTTGAACATACTAGCAGTACATAAACACAACTGACCTTAAGCTTCATGGATGGAGATTGCTTCACCATGTGGCCTATGAATTTTCCTCCATGTCTTTTCCTACATATCAACAGCAAATATCTAGGACAACTCCAGTCGGTGCATAGAATCATTAAGAAACACACTTATCAAAATGTGCATACAACACCCTTGCCCCATTCAGATTCCTTAAACATCCATGTTGCACTCTTAGATGAGTAGATGCTCACACGTATGGACTCACCTGCCCTTATCTTCCCAAATTCAATCATATGGTAATGTGAGAAGATTATCAGATCGAACCCCAAGCGAGCTGAACCAAAAGAACGGTGTTATCTATTGACATTCCTTAGCGTCACAACTAAGAACAGAGTTGAATCTAGTCCCCAGCAATGGCGCCAGAAATGCTTGTTGGTATTTATTAACTTATCACTTGTTTAAGTAGCCACCTAATGTTTGTTGACATTTCTTAGCATCACTTTTACTAAGTTGTCATCCCTAGTGATGATGCTAGAAATGCTTGTTGGTACTACCTAGTATCATTACTAGAATGACACTAAGAAGTGCTTTAGTATTTTATGTGACTAGAAAGTAGATATATAAAAGGGATCTGCAAGCGCACAAATAATTTACCATTGTAGCATTTCACTAGAAAGTATTCTAGGTATCGTTATTTATATTTTTAACATAGGGAAGGATGGGTAGTTAGAATATATTGATAACTTATACATATGATGGAGAAATAAACCATGGCTAATATTCTACTCATAATAGGGGTAAGTCAAGAGATAAATGTATATGAATGGTAAGTATAACTGATCATTGATAACTCAGAGTTCTCCTTTCTATGGCATTAGCATGGCTAAGTAGAATATTAGAGAAATAATTCCTAAGTCATTTTCAATTACAAGTCAAAGATACGTTGATTAGTGCACTTACACTTAGTAGTCATGGCTAGGATCAAGTTCATATCTACACATAAGGGATATTACTAAGGAAGATCAAGAACAAAGCATGTCTTCCTTCATAACTAATCCTACTTGTCCTATATTCGAGGTGTGGACTACAAAGAACTGAACGGGAGTGTCACATTTGTGATCTACCACATGGCCCGGAATATAGGGTGCATCTGCAGGTAAACAACGTATAAGCACCACATTAACATAATGTCAACCACTAACCCCATGTACATCAAAGCAAGTGCTATACGAACTTATGATTGAATATAATGATAATCTAGCTATACTAAGTGTTGACGGTAGATAAGTGTCAATTTTAACCATCAATGAAACATGAAAAGGACCTAAACAATAATTACCACATAGATATAGGGGGTCTACTGATAGAATTCCATGAGTTTTGGTGAATGCTTGTTTCGATAGGGTGTCTACTGAAAAGAACCAAGGAAGGCCCACATGTCAGGTTTACATAGAGACAAAAGGGCTACGCATAACTTTTCTATAATCTAGAAGGTACGAGAAGGCTCTGGACCAAATGGGAGGCGAATCTAGCTCGAAAGTCAGGCGGCCGCCCAAGGGTGGGGGCGGGCGCCCCACCTGCAGAGCCAATCAGAGGCGAGCTCGTGGATCCTGCCTCCACCGCCTTTGAGGATGAATAATAATCGTTCATTAAGGTCGGTTTGATCTGACGGCTGTGGTGCTTCCTAGAGGGTTATATAAGCAAGGCCCTGGCCCCTGGAGGAGGCATCCCATGAAACCCTAATTCATTATTTCTAGTGAGGATTAGCTAGGAGGGGTCCCTTGAATGGATCTCTCTCTTAGGGCACATACAAGAGAGATTAGCTTTGTAGTCTCCATGTGAAATTAGGGTTCTTCTTCTAGATTGAGAGAGTTAGAGTGGAGGGATGAGTTGGAGGAAGCCTAGCATGTCGGTGTCTCCTCTCTGACTTGTACCTGCAGTATCAAGTCTCCTAACCCGAGGCTTGGTTCTAGGATTCTTCGGCAATTCAACTTCTAATACTAAGTAAGTACGTTATTATTATTGTTCTTTGGTTTACGAGTTTACTCTATTCTATTCCATAGTAGAGAGTAGGTTAATCATTTGTAGTGTAAGTGTGGTGCTTGGGAGAGGATACTCGTATATATATCCTATTAGCCGGATCGATGTGTAGTAGCGTAGGACGTGACAATCCCATTGTTTCCTTTAGAGCCTCCTCCCATTAGTAGGATAGGTAGGACTAGTGTGCCCTGATCAAGCATCCTCTATGGTGTCTCTTTTCTAATGGTACGTCCCCATAGAATGGTAGTTTCATAGCTTACCATAGGTTGGAACAAGACTATCATCGTAGTCTTCTCTAATCGCTTATATCTTCGCTACCTTGTAGTGCGACCTAGGGGTTAAGTATAGACTTAGGTTAGTCATCACATGCTTTCTCCTAGCAAATAAAACAAATACAATACTCTGGAAATATCTCTCTGGTGAAGTGCTCACTGATATTCGTGTGCTTGCGGATTATTTCTCTTAGATTCTTTTATGTGTGTAACCAATATCAACAAGCATTTCTGGTGCCGTTGCTGGGGAGAAAGATGTCAATTGAGTTAACTTAAGTCATGCTTAACCTTGTATTATACTTTTATCTTTTTCTCTATTTTTTCCTTTTCTTTTCTATCCTTATGGATAACCCAAATTCCACGTCTATCTATCAATATGCTGCACCCATGAGCGCAAGCTTAGAGCCACCAAAACCCATAATTCTCGCATCTAGCTATGAGTTGCGCCCATGTTTGGTTGCAATAGGTCAAAACCAACCCTTTTCTACAGCTAAGGTCCTATCTTCTAATCAAGAAGATAATGAACCAAAGGTCCTATCTTCTAATCAAGAAGATAATGAACCAAAGGTCCTATGTTCTGATCAAGAAGATAATGAATTTTTAGCTACACTAAGGGAATCTTTCAATCTTCCTATAAATTCAGGTTTTAGACCTAGCCTTACAAGACCCTATCCCTCTCCAATATTTTTATATGGGTCTTGATAATATCGCCTTTGGAGGAGTTTTTCTTTCTTTATCCATTAGAGAAGCAAGGGTCGTCCTTATTAGTGGACACACTCCTTGCATTACCCTTCATGATGAACTCCTAGAGGTAAAGAAGGAATCATCCCCCAAACTAGAAGAGGAGGTTTTCATAGCAACATTACAAACATTCCAACCCCATGATTTGGCTATCCATCCCAAACCAGCTATACTCCAAAATCCTCTAAGGGAAGAAGAAATTCTACCCTTGGAAATCCTTTCCAATGATGATTTTGGGAGGAGCATAAACTTCTCACTTCATAAGAGACCTTTTAGTACATATAGTTTGAATCTTCTCAAGAAGGGATCTCTTAGAAAGCTTTTCAAATCCAATCCCTTCGAAGGATACTTAGAAATACTCAAGGATGGCATGTTAAGTGATGCCATAGAAGGAGAGCAAAATCATCTAGAATCCACTCCAATTTTTTCCCGTTCTATGCCCTCACTAGATGTAAAATTCGAACCCATCTTTAAACCCATCCTTGACCCCTATGACTCCCCCTATGCTCTTCCTCCTAAGACTCATGGTGATCCTAGAAATCCACCGAGATATCCAACAAATAGGAATCATCTAGACCATAAGAAGGATCAAGAAGAGCAACATCAATGGCTTAAGAGCATTAAAAACCTATGTGCTATTGCCATTGAATGTGTGGACAAGGTCTTATATGAGACCAGTTCGAGAGGCAATCTAAGGGAAATTTTGGACATTTATGGCAAATCATCCTTAGAAGCTGGAAATGATGGAGAATTCAATGAGCAAGGAAGCTACTTCATAAAGACCCCATCAAATCCTTGCTTGTATGAGATATCTCTTGATTCACTTAGTCTCTCTCTAACATTGCCCCACACAAGATCTTCAACCCCCTCATGCTCCTTGTTCCTAAGAATTTTGAAAGGGTGGTTCGAGAGGCAATCCAAGGGAAATTTTAGACATTTATGGCGAATCATCCTTGGAAGCTAGAAATGATGGAGACTTCAATGAGCAAGGAAGCTACTTCATAAAGACCCCATCAAATCCTTGCTCATATGAGATATCTCCTGATTCACTTAGTCTCTCTCTAACATTGCCCCACACAAGATCTTCAACCCCCTCATGCTCCTTGTTCCTAAGAATTTTGAAAGGGTGGTTCGAGAGGCAATCCAAGGGAAATTTTAGACATTTATGGCGAATCATCCTTGGAAGCTAGAAATGATGGAGACTTCAATGAGCAAGGAAGCTACTTCATAAAGATGCCATCAAATCCTTGCTCGTATGAGATATCTCCTGATTCACTTAGTCTCTCTCTAACATTGCCCCACACGAGATCTTCAACCCCCTCATGCTCCTTGTTCCTAAGAATTTTGAAAGGGTGGTTCGAGAGGCAATCCAAGGGAAATTTTAGACATTTATGGCGAATCATCCTTGGAAGCTAGAAATGATGGAGACTTCAATGAGCAAGGAAGCTACTTCATAAAGATGCCATCAAATCCTTGCTCGTATGAGATATCTCCTGATTCACTTAGTCTCTCTCTAACATTGCCCCACACGAGATCTTAAACCCCCTCATGCTCCTTGTTCCTAAGAATTTTGAAAGGGTGGCTGTAGACACATGTGTTTATCATAGATATTGCAGATCTTGTTGTGTTGAATCTTGAGGTAGTACACATAAATTGGTGTTGGAGGGGAAACCACTTCACCAATTCATATCTTGAGGATTTCCCTAGGACAAGCTTAGTGTCCTAAAATAAGCACTATTCAAACCTTGACATGAGTGTTCACTTTTCTGCCCTTGTGAGATGAGCATAGAGTTATAATTGTGAAAATATTCCTTCAGGTATTCTTGTCACTAACTTTCCAGGTATGGAGCAAAAAGATCGAAGGAATGACAAATGCAAGGTATGTCCAACCCATCATTATGCAACATTGAATTACATTCATCCAAACTTGATTTTTTGCAAAATTCAAGCTTGGGGAATATACTTCTATAATACATCTTTGGTCATGTTGCTACATTGTCTTGGTTATCTCTACCTTTAAGACATGCTCAATTTTCTAAACAACAATCATGCTCTTTCATCACTATTTGAGTAAATCTCTATAATGCTTTCATGCTACCCTTGTCTACCCCGATAAGTGTTGGTTTGGAAGTACTGCACATACTTCTATTGGGTTTTAAATTAAGCGTGGTGCTTAGTTTAAATAGCCTTCCTTAATTCGATTAGACATGGAATCTAGTTTGGTTATTGAACCAAAAAATACTAGTATAGACAAAGGTATATTTTGTTGGACTAACCCCTGCAAAGAAACTCCCAAATTCAAATTGGGAAAGCCCTGAGATGAACTCATACTGGAGATGAAGAGAGACATAATAATCTTGCACAAGGGAGACACAACTCATTCATAGCCAAAGAGAAAGAAGAAGAGTGCCACAAAATAAGATCCACAATTAAAGCACTCCATGGAAGTAGGTGAACAAATTTCCATCATGCCACTTGAAGACAAGGACCATCGTGGAGGAATTCGAGTTGCAGTTCTAGTTGCACTCTCTTGTCAACCACTAATCATCGTAAATCAAAAGAGATTAACAAGAGAAGAGCATGCAACTTTCTACACCCTTACTTCCTAGATTGAAAAGCTGACGCATGAGGAAGGAAGGCCAACTCCTCAAGATGAACCAATCGAGCTCCTCCTCCTCTTATGCTCTCATTGCTCCACACGCTAGTTTGCAATCTCTCAATTCACTTTGCTTTATTTCTATAAGTTTGAGTTATTCTATAATGCCAATATATGAGAATCAAATATAAGATAAAATCAATCCTCTAGAAAGGAAGTAATAGTGAATGTTCTGTGCTAGCATGTTCAAACAAATTCTTTTATAGCATAGAGAAGTGACCCTTAGCTTTGTGACAATAATGCCCTTGTCATTGCTTGTATATTCCTTCGGGTATGTGTTGTCCACTAATGATATGCAGGAATGAAACAATAAGAAGAGCTAAAGGTCCAAGCACAAATTAAAGAGAGAACAAAAGATGGCATGACTAAAGACAAGAAAAAAAAAAGGAGTGCAACAGAGGACAGTCAACGCATGAGCAAAGACACAAGACCAACCAACAAAGGAAAGCTTCCACAAGATATCATAGTACTAGCATGATCCAACATTAAAGGTAATATCCCAAGGTTAGTGATCAGTACTTTAAAAAGCTTTTCTTTGATTCTGGTATAACATAAATAGAGAACCAACCATGTTTGAGTTACAACCTTTCTTGATCGAACCTAATTAACTCAACATGTTTAGTTCTTTAATCTTTGTTCCTATCACCACTTTCTTGATCTCACAGTCTTAATTCAATGAGTTAAAAATGTTGCGCATCTTATCTTTAGAATATGACAGTTATAATCATAAAATCATTACACAATATGCATAGATAGACTATCCTTCTATAAGGTTGAGTAATCTGATCTGCCAAATGTTTTAAATGCTACATCTACAATTATTCATTAATCCTATCACCCATGTTAAGTTCGAGCAAAACACATAAACATCAAAATTATCTTGCTCAATTCACCAAAGGTTAGAGAAGAATAAACTTTTGGTTCTGTTGGTGTTTTTCCACCAACAGAGCCCATGCACTTGATCTCTGCCTTGTCTCTATGAGCAGGACACACTTTGAACAAAACAGCAGAGGAATTTGTCAACTCCCCAAGAATCCTACAAGTGGAAGTCCTAGATCTACGAACATGCACACTGAGCAAGATGCTACCAGCTTCCACAACTAGTACTTCACTTCAAACTGCTGGAAGAACAAGGAACATGGGTGACACCATCTCAAGAGGTGCAACCTATCAAGGTCTTTACTATAGGACTAGATCATGCACCTATAGAATGAATATGGTAAGAGGTCCTCAGAGGACTTAAAACACTAAACCCTTGCCGAAAGGTAAAATTGGTAGTTATCCATATTTATCTTTTTATCATTGCATTAATCAGTTTCCCTTTTTGCATATTTACTTCTGAGCATTTGCATAATCATTTTCCTTTTTTGCATGTTTACTTTTCTACATTAGCATTGCATTAGAAAAGAAAATAAATATTTATTTGCTTTGCTACATTATAAATTATAAGCCCCATGTGAATAATTTTGGGGTGTGTAAAAACCCATAGGAATATTCACTGTGGTGGCATAGAATAAAAATAAATACGCATTCATCTTGTTATACTTTCTCAGCATTATAAAAATATATAAAAATTATTTGAGAGAAATCCTATTGAAACTCTGCTTGAAAAAATAAAGAACAAATCTCAAAAGCTCTAGACAATTAAGGATTGAGTGGCCAACCACAAACGCTTAATCTATTCCACAAGTTTTGTTGTCTATTTGAGTTCCACAGGATTTGAAGGACCAAGAAGAGTCGACAAGCAAGTGGATGTTCTATCCACTACTAGAGCACTGTCTCAACAATCATCAACTTCAATTAATGCTCCACTAGACGAGGAAAAACACCCCTGCTGCCAGTCTACTACTTCACAAGATTGAACGACTACGTCAACATCCAGCTTGGGGGAAAGCACCCCCATGTATCCAGCTAAGTATTTTCTTTCCTTAGTTTTACCTTATTCTTTATGAGTTTTCTTATTTAGTAATAATGATGGTCTAAAATAATAGAAACAAAATAAAAAGGGTGTGTCTAGTTTGCTTTTGTTCTTAAAGAAGTTGATAATAAAAGAGGAGTCTCTGAATAATCACTTGCATGGAAATGATGAATAGTTGCTCTGCCGTAATTTCTTTCAAGTACCTAGTTTTCAATCTCGAACTCTCCTGAGTTTTAGACACAACTATTTGGATCTAAGATTTGCTCTAAACCTAAAACTCATGGGTAGCGAATGCTTAATCTAAGTCTAGGTTGTTGGTGGATATGATATGGCAAGGTCTGAGCTGCTATTTATCCTGCTCCTAGAGATACTAGAGTTCTGGAGATTTTATCTTTTGAAAAACATAAAAATGTTGCATGATGAGTTCCTGTATGACGAGAGCTTGAATTCCTACCATAGCCATATATACATGCTTTGTTAGACTACGAAAACTTTCACTTATATTTACTACTTGTGAGCATTTAGTATGGTCAAGTTGTGTCGACCCTTAGGGACTAGTCATGCGGTTAAAATCAAGATCACACACACTCCACCCATATATGCTGCTTCTACCCTAGAAGTACGCATCCACATACTTTCCATTTAGACACATCCCAAAATTGTTCTACTCCTACACTGGGAGTGAGCATAAAAAATTCCCTTCATTCATTACTAGCCCTTTTATTATCCAATAAAGCTCCAAATATCCCTTTGTTACTACCTCCATCAATATTTCCAAAAGATACTTGGGTGCTCCATTCAAAAAAAAGAGAGAGGAGAAGAAGAAAGAGAGGAAAAGAAAAATAAAAGAGGATAAATGTCCCAACATAGAGAGATTTTGAGCATTCCAAGTTCTCCCCAAAGTTCTTCAAAGATCAAAAGAGGAGTGTAATTCTTCAAAGGAGCAAAAGTAGAATTAGGTATTCACCATTATTATCTCTTTACCCCTTCATTCCTACATACATCTACCATCATCACCATTTGCCACTATCACCGTATACCCATTCAACCCATATACTTAGGACCACACACATGCACATCTTGATTTGACTGTATGGCTGGACTCATTCCTCTGGTTCCATGGTTTGACTGTGCAATAAATGTTTGCAAGTATGTATTAGCTATCTCCCCACCTATGAGCTCCACATGAGCCTGTTAATTATAGGGTGTGAGAGAGAGAAGGCACAATGTTACTTTGCCTTATGCCAAAAATACCACATATCTTGAGAGAAGAGAGAATACATACACCATTAATGCCTTGGTAAGGATCTACAAATACCACAAATGAGAGACTTGAGAGGGTCATACAAAGGAATCTCTGAGTTTTATTTAAAAATCCTACAAAACTCCGGAATAATGGTTGATCAAAGAGCTAGAAACATGGTGCTTGACTTAACTATTCTGTCTTTCAACTGCTCAAGATTCAAGTGATAGCTACAAGCCCCATGGTGAATGGTAATATAGGTAAGTTTGAAAGTCAGAATAGTTCACTCTAATCTAGAGGAGAGTTCTTGTTTGAATGCATGTGTACTTTTGAGGCATAAAAGCATTGTAGCAACTACTGATCATCACTGAGTTTATCTTTGCTCATGGACGAGCAAAGGGTAAGCTTGGGGGAGTTGTTGATGGTAGATAAGTGTTAATTTTAAACATCCATGAAACATGAAAAAGGACCTAAACAATAATTACCACATAGATATAGGGGGTCTACTGATAGAATTCCATGAGTTTTATTGAATGCCTATTTCTGCAGGGTGTCTGCTGAAAAGAACTAAGGAAGGCCCACATGTCAGGTTTACATAGAGACAAAAGGGCTAGGCACAACTTTTCTGTAATCTGGAAGGTACGAGAAGGCACTAGACCAAACGAGAGGTGAATCTAGCTCTGAAGCCGGGCAGCCGCCCAAGGGTGGGCGGTGGGCGCCCCACCTGCAGAGCCAATCAGAGGCGAGCTCATGGATCCTGCCTCCACTGCATTTGAGGATAAATAATAATCGTTCATTAAGGTCATTTTGATCTGACGGCTATGGTGCTTCCTAGAGGGCTATATAAGCAAGGCCCCTGGCCCCTGGAGGAGGCATCCCATGAAACCCTAATTCATTATTTCTAGTTAGGATTAGCTGAGAGGGATCCCTTGAATGGATCTCTCTCTTAGGGCACATACAAGAGAGATTAGCTTTGTAGTCTCCATGTGAGATTAGGGTTCTTCTAGATTGAGAGAGTTAGAGTAGAGGGATGAGTTGGAGGAAGCCCGACATGTCGGTGTCTCCTCTCCGGCTTGTACCTATGGGATCAAGTCTCCTAACCTGAGGCTTGGTTCTAGGATTCTTCGGCAATTCAACTTCTAATACTAAGTATGTTGTTATTATTGTTATTTGGTTTATGAGTTTACTCTATTCTCTTCTATGGTAGAGGGTAGGGTAATCATCTATAGCGTAAGCGTGGTGCTTGGGCGAGGATACTCGTAGATATATCCTATTAGCCGGATTAGTGTGTAGTAGCATGGGACGTGACAATCCCATTGTTACATTTGGAGCCTCCTCTCATTAGTAGGATAGGTAGGACTAGTGTGCCCTGGTCAAGCATCCTCTGTGGTGTCTCTTTTCCAACGGTACATCCCCATAGAATGGTACTTTCATAGCTTACCATAGGTTGGAACCAGTCTGTCGTCATAGTCTTCTCTAATTGCTTATATCTTTGCTACCTTGCAGTGCGGCCCAGGGGTTAAGTATAGACTTAGGTTAGTCATCGCACGCTTTCTCCTAGCAGATAAAACAAATATGATACTCTGGAAATATCTCCTGGGTGAAGTGCTCACCGATATCCATGCACTTGTGGATTATTTCTCTTAGATTCTTTTGTGTGCGTAACCAATATCAACACTAAGCATATAACCAAAGTAAACAATGAACATGGTAACTAGGAACATGAATAATATTAAGAATAATGTTGAATCAATTGTAGCAACCATATGAATAATGAAAGATACAAAAGAGGATACAAGAGGCTATGCCAAGCCACGCTCTTGACAAGTTCAAGAATCCAAGCAAAGCTTGGCTCCCTCTTGATCTAGCCTAGCTAGTTATGTCCAAGAATATGGTGGAGCCCTAAGGATGATCAGGGTTTCTGACTTATTGACTGAATGCAATGATATGCCTGAGGGAGTGTGTAGGGGCTGGTATATATAGGCCGGAGCATCAATTCTAAGCCCTTGGATCAATCTGACCTAAAAGAACGATGTAGATGCAAACCCTAAGTCGGTAGAGAATCAAGGTCACAAGACAGAGGCTGACAGGTGGGCTAGCCAGCCCCACTTGACAGTGGCTCACCCTCTATCGTGGTGTGGTGTCCTCTAGAGTCTTCTAGATCCTTCTAGTGTCTGTCTCATTATGGATAAGCGTGATTAACTCTAACATATAGGTCCATCTTGATGATTTTCTGGATAAACCCTGCAGAAAGCATAGATTCACCAAAACTTGTAGAATTTATTAGTTTCATGCCCTTATGCAAGTTATATTGACGGTTTATAATGGTTGTTAACTACCGTCAATAAACTCCCCCAAGCTTAACCTTTGCTCATCCCTGAGCAATGCTAAACTCAGCAATGGATCAGGAGTTACTTCGATGTTTTCACTCCTCAAAAGTACACATGTGTTCAAACAAGAATTCTCCTCTAAATTTAGAACAAACTGATCTAACTTTCAAATTTACCCATATTACCTTTAACCATGGGCTTCTTAGCCTTCACTTGGGTCTTGAATAATTGAAAGATACAATAATCAAGTCAAGCACTATGCCGACTACAAGAAATGTGTCGGTTTATGACATTTATGCCATGATATCCAATCAAAAGGTCACTAAATCAATCGGTTTGTGACATTTTTTTGGAGGCATGCAAACTTAGTGACCAAAACAAGTTTGTGTCATAAAACAATGCCTTGAAGCTAATCCAATTGCATTATGTGACATTTTGATGTCCTAAATCTATGACCAGGTTTTTGTGGTGCAAACTATTTTTTCCACAAGAGCGTGTGTTATTAGTTTTTATTTTCAGAAGAGCACCAGTCCTCAAATCTAGCACTATGGTGCATAAATACACATGAACCAAATTGTGTCCGTATAATGTTTTAGTACTTCTTCTAGATGCTTAGAAAAAAAATTATAACAATATATATACATATATTGGTTTATATGTTGTGTTTAAAATGGAAAAGGAAAAAAGAAAAGAAAAGGAAAATAGAATAACGCATGCACATGAGACACCGACACCACCCATCACTTGGACTCCCAAAATGCTGACCAAACCTTATCTCTTCCCTACGGTCTCTCTCCCTCGGCTCTCTGTCTCGTTCTTCTCCATGCACGAACTCTCTCCTTCGGTCCTCCCAAAAGTCAATGCCAGCTCCCTCTGCAACCTCCTCCCCTGCGTCAGCCCCTGCTCCTCCCCAAGCCAGTGCTCTGCACCCCTACTCCACTCACCCCAAGGGCTAGGAAGCTGCTCCCCATCTAGGCAGGCTAGGAGAAGCACTTCTACGCAGGCTGGGCTAGCTGGCCGCTGCGCCGCTGCCCAGATCAGGCTGCCTAGATGTCGTGCCACAGCTTTGGTCGGGTGGACTGAACTGCACGGCCTCCATCACCGTCGGCTGCTACCGGCCACGCCCCTTGGTCGAGCTCTGATGTTGTCCACGCTGCCCCTTCCCCTCGCTGCGAGCACTGCAGTTCCAGATCAGGCATGCATCCCATGGTGAGCTCCTCCCTCCAATGAATTTGTGCATGTCTTGTTTAGGTGCTGCAAATCATGGATCTAGGGTTAGGTTTTGCTTTGCAATTCATTGTTCCTGTTATTACTATTGTGACATAGTTGTATATTTGCCCTTGCAATTCCCTAGCCCTATTTAGCACCTCATCAGCATCATTCATTCTTCTTATGTAATCTATTAATCTATTGGTAATTAACATTAGTTGCCTCCTATAGAATTTTTATTAATTTGTGGATTCTATTTTTTATGGCTGATAGGTCAGCAAATCTCATGTTCACCCTACCTATTTGATTACTATAGTTTTGTACCGAAACAAGTTAAATCTGCAGAAACTGACATATAACTAGACCAAGCTAACTGTGCCTAATTAAATGTAACTGTGATTTTAACTATATGGTCTTGAATTGATCTCATGCCCAAATGCAGTTTTAAGTAACCCAGAAAATGGTAACCAAGAATAAGTGGATTAGTGTGTATCATTCTGTAGTCGGTGACTGTGGCTAATTTGTAGCAGTTTTGTATTTTTATCCAGATGACATCCATTGTATTAGTGAGGTTGAATTCCTTAACCTAATTGCACTAGAAAGAAGATCCTATTGCCCTCTAGCTCATTTATTTAGAACCTGAATTGCTCCAAGCATAATGTAATGGTTTTATTTGTGGCATACTGATATTATTTGAGAAAAAGATAGAAGATGTGTGTGTGACTAATTGGTGATAATGTTTGATGCTTGCAGGACTGCAGGTAGTTATGTTGGCTACTAGTTGGTAATAAAACACACTCAATGTATAGCAAGGTAATGATTTTTTAAGAAATCTCTAACTTGTGTACATCTTGTAACCTGATAATCTTATATGAAATAAAATGTTTCTAGCATATCCTAAACTAGGCAGCAATAGAAATTAGCATGTTAATTTTCGCTGATTCCATGTCTGAATACTTGCATGAATTCTACTGCAAATATTTTTGGAGCCAGCTTGCAAATATTCTATGCTGTCAATTTTTATTGCCAATATGGCATTAGGGTAACCATCTCCTTCATTTCCACCGTACCTTAATTTTGTATTTCTTCTCACAATCTATTGGTATGTAGGTCTTTGTCACTTTGTTATCAACTATGATGAAAGGTGGCAGCAAGAAGCCAACTGTGTATAACCGAAGGTGGCTGCATATGTTTTTATATAGAAGGTGGTGTTAATAGAGTATGACATATGCTAATTATGTATTTGAGTTGAAGGAGCTTCATGTGTTACTTTGGTTTTAGTTCTGGTCATTAGTAAAATGTGATGATATGTTAACTATGTACTTGATGAGTTGGTTTTATATATTGATGTTGGTTTTTTATGTGATGTTAAGTGCCTTGGCTAGCCTCTTGCCTATATGGGCTGCTAATGTGACACATGCAAAATAAATGTGCTTTTATGGGCTATTAATTTGAGACCTGAAACAATGGGCTATTAATTTGAGACCTAAAACCGAATTTAGGTCCAAAAACTTATGACATAAAACCAGATGTCATACCTTGTGACATGGACATGTAAATGTCACAAATCTTGATTTAAGGTGCATGGTTTTTGACGTTGTGTTTTTCATCATCTAGATGTCATAAATGTTGACTTGTGATATTTTTTCCAAGTAATATGATGTATATTAATTGTCATAAACCTACACATTCCTTGTAGTGGCCTCAAGTTCTTTGTTCAACCATTATTCCAAAGCTTTTATAGGTTTTTAGAATAAATTTTAGAACTTCTTTTATATGACACTCTCAAGTCTCTCAATATATGTAGTATTTGTGGATCCTCACTAAGGCAATAGTGATGTTATGTCTTTCTCTTCCTATAACTAAGACTTATGTGGAGCTCATAGGAGTGGAAATAGCATGAGAGAGCATACTTACAATGCATATATTGTAAAGTTAAACCTCAGATCCAAAGAGAGTTAAGTCATACAACCAAATCAAGATGTGCATGTGTATGGATGTATATGGTGGATATGTATATGGTGGCTAATGTAATTCTACAATGCTCCTTGAAAATATATCTCTTTTTTAAAACATGAAAATAACTTTGCAAGAGAACATGGGCTATCTTATTCATCTCTTCTTTCTTTTTTCAGGTAGGCATCTAAGTTCCCATTGTTTTAGATATCTCAGATACTTGCCCATTTTTTCACAACTCTTTTTTCTTTTTTATGAATAACTTTTGAGAGATAGCAACAAGAACTTGGAGCATTTATTTGGTAGAAAATCCTATCAAGCATATTTTTGGTGTTCACTCCTAGTGTAGGAGTAAAACATTTTTGGGTGGATTTGGATTGAATGGTATGTTTTTGCACCTACCCCCAGTGTAGGAGTAATGCATATGTGAGTGGTGTGTACGTGATCTTGATTTTAAGAGCATGACAAACCTCTCATAAGGGTCAACAAAGCTTGACTAAACTCAATGCAAAGTAAGTATCATATGAGTGGAAATTTTCCTAGTCCAAATATTTTGTTTGGCTCTGGTAAGGATTCAAGCTTGTCATATAGGAACTCATCATGTAGCATTTTTATGTTTTTAAAAGATAAACCTTTAGAACTTTAGTATCACTTGGAACAAGATAACAGTAGCTCAGACCTTCTCATATCATATCTGTCAATTACCTAGACTTAGATCAAGCATATGCTATCCACGAGTTTCAAGTTCAAAGCAAATTTTTATATCAAAACAGTCTTATCCAAAACTTGGGAGAATTCAAGGCTGAAAACTAGGTACTTGAAAGGAATTATAACAGAGCAACTATTCATCATTTCCATTCAAGAGATTGCCTTCAGAGTCCTTTTATTTTATTTAGCTCTTAAAAATCAAACTTAAAGAAAACTAGGGAGACACTTTTTATTTTGTTTTCATTTAGATCACACATTACTAAATTTATATAACTAGCTAAAATATTTTTTATTTTGTTTTTAGTTATGCATCTTTTTCTTTTCTTTTTTTAGCAAACTTATAACTAGTAAAACCAAAGGAAAAGTAATACTTATCTAGATACACGGGGATGCCCTTCCCCCAAGCTGGTTGTTGTCGTGGTTGCATGTTGAGGTTGGGTGATCCTTCTCAGAGTAGTTTTGCTAATGGATGTCCTTCTCATCCAAAAAGTGAAGTGAGATGAAGACGATTGGGTAAACTTGCTCTAGATCTTGTGCATCATCCTGCAAAATACCACCAAGAACATGAAAACTCGTGGAACGAATTAGGATAAAAGGGTTAGCAGTCAGCCATCCAAAGGTTGGTTATTCTTGGAGTTTAGAAATATTTTTGATTTGGCAAAATTTTAGTAGGACATCTATCTAATATATTTTTGGATTTTTTGATATAATGTATGCATGGTATTTTTATTATTTTTATGCCACCATGGTGAATGTTCTTATGGGTCTTTACACACTGTATAAGGTATTCACATGGGGCTTAAGATTTTTTTATAGTGCAATAATGAAAATTTTATTTTCTTTTCTAAATGCAATGCTAATGCAGAAAAGTAAAAATGCTAAAGTAAAAAAATTCATGCAATGCTAAAAAGTAAATATGGATAACTACTAATTTTACCTCCTAGCGAGGGTTCAGATTTTTAAGTCCTTCGGATAGGACTCTTCTCTAGTCTTGTTCATTCTTTGGGTGCATCATTCGGTCCTAGAGATGGAGACTCTGATGATTGCACCTCTTGTAATGGTGACTTTGATGCTAATGCCACCTTTTCTTTCCACACCTGCTTGGTCTGTGGACTTGATTTTGACATGGTAGGTTCATCCTTCATAACTTCTTTTTCTTCATCTTCATTCTTTGGGAGTTGATTCCTCCGACATTGGGATGATCATCGCCTCCTCTTGGAGTGGGTCTTCTTTGGCTGTTCATAAGTGGTATAACAATTGAAATAGCAATGTACCTTTTGTCTAGGGAATTGGAAGTGGACTTGTACTAATCCAACGTAGATGGTCGCACTGGTAGTGTTGAGGAACGGTCTTCCAAGGATGATGGGTATGTCTTCTTCTTCTTCCATGTCGAGGACCATAAAGTCAGCCGGGACATAGTGATCGTGTATTCTTACCATGATGTATTTTGCTATTTGTCACACCCGGCCCAATTTAGAATTTGGCCCATAGTGGCCCATGTGAATGTTATGAGATATTGTGGAGAGTTTAGTCCCACCTTGGTTGTTTAGAGTGGGATAGACCAACATATAAGGCTTCTAGAGTCCATCTTACCATCCTCGGGTTAATCCTTTTATGCGAAGCGAGGACGAAAGCGTAAGTGGGATGGTGGTAGTAGGTGTGGTTCATTTAGCGTGCAGAGTGGATCTGAGCCGTTTGGACTCTGGGGCATTACAAATGGTATCAGAGCTAACCTTCGTGGCCACGGGCGCGTGCGGGCCAGGGGCTGGACATGGGGTTCATTGCGCGTGTAGGCTCTGCGGAGTGCACGGCGTGGCACATGTGCCGGCACAGGGCGCACGGTCGCGTGTGCTAAGAGGGAACGATCCTGGTTATCGTTTGCCTGATTGCGGGTATGTTGGGCCCAACGAGGACGTCAGGTTCTTTGAGGGGGGTGTATGTCACACCCAACCCAATTTAGAATTTGGCCCATAGTGGCCCATGTGAATGTTATGAGATATTGTGGAGAGTTTAGTCCCACCTTGGTTATTTAGAGTGGGATAGACCAACATATAAGGCTTCTAGAGTCCATCTCACCATCCCCGGGTTAATCCTTTTACGCAAAGCGAGGACGAAAATGTAAGTGGGATGGTGGGAGCTGTGGTTCATTCAGCGTGCAGAGTGGATCTGAGCCGTTTGGACTCTGGGGCATTACACTATTCCCTTTGGAAATCAGATTGATTGGTCCGCCATCTGCAATTGCATGTATGTAGGGAACAAAGGTTCATCACCAAATAAGTAGTCATACGTTACCTTAGACATTATATTGACACCTGATCCAATGTCACGGAATATGTTGTGAAATATTCTTTGTCCAATGGTACACTTGATCATCGGTACTCCTAGGTCTTCCTTCTTGGTAAGGAACAGTGAAGCAAGGAGGTGGTCATACTCGGATCGAAGTGTGTTGATCATGTTGGGTGATTCTTCTTATGGCTGCCTATCCTTATTCCTCCTCCGGTTGTTTTTCTTCTTGCTCACTGTTATCTCTTTGGGTAGGTATTCCTTTTGTGGATGACCAGGAGAGTGGTGTATATGATTTTTGAAAACTGAACTTCTCCTTTCTATCCTTGATTGTGAAGCAGATCTTGGCACTATCCGCGTAGATAATGGCTTTTGTAGTGCCTAGGAAAGGTCAGCCCAAAATGATGGGTGCCCTTACATCTCCACGTGTTTCCAAACCACAAAGTCTATGGGAACGTATGATTGTCTTGCTCAAACAATGGCATCTTCAAGGATTCCCTTAGGGTAGCAGAGTGACTGATTTGTAAGCTACAAACACATGTTTGTGTACAATAGAGGATCTCCATTAATTTTATCATAAATTACCTTTAGCATGATGCTGACACTTACTCCTCTGTCACACCCAGTTTTGCAAAGAACAAAACTAGGCTCGTTATATGTGTGCCCAGGAAGTCCACACATACAACAACATAATAAAAATATCAAAACAATATTTATATAAAGCGGGAAACATAATATATTAACACTTACAACTATCAGAGTGTCACAGAACAGTCACTAATCTTTTCTTTAGGCTCCAACGTCACAGGGAACGGTCACTAATCTTTTCTTCAAGATCCAATGTTTATATTAACACTTACAACTATAACGAGTGCTTGGTCTTCTTTGGAAAACCGGGCATGACATAGTGGTATCAAAGCGGTGTTGACTGTAGGACATATGCCAAGTAGCACTGGACGTATTCTAAAACTTATTTTACTATAAAACTATTATCTCATCCATTGACTCATTGATTTCGATTATTTCCTATTCCTTGTCCTGTTGTATCCCTTCCTTGATAGCTTCCTTTGAGCTATTATTTCTTACTCCCTTGGTTTTTGATTTGTGTTGTTTTTACCAAAAGTTTTCTAATCTTACCTTGTTCAAAAGTTCGATGGCCTTTCATCATCTCCAATGTGCCATTAGGATGACCACCATTGTTGAAGAAGCACGTGTAGTACCGATGATGTGATTGGTGCTTTGTTTTGCCTGATGTGTGCTTGTCTTGTTTAATGTGATGCCTGTGTGTCGTCTTTGTTCTTGTGTTCCAAAGGGGGCCCGAAATCATCTTGAGAATTAGCTCAATCTATGTTAAAGTGGGGTAGTATCCTCTCTTGACCTACCTAACCTTCGATCAATCCTAATTCTTATTGTCTTTTCCATATATCATCTTTGCTTACTCTTGGTTTCTATGTTTTCTCCTTTATCTTAACCTAAGGGAGGACCAACACATGAAGGACTCATCAATAGTAGTAAGCCTTAAAGAAAGTATTGTCTTCAATGACATCGCTAGGTGGAACAAGATCTTTGTTAAGTGGGGTAGCGTCCGCCACCATCATCAATCTCAAGTCACGAGACAAGAAGATCCAAAGACCAATCGCTATCATAATATCATCTTTTGCTAGTCCTTGTCCCTTAACCAGTCTCACCTTCTTGCCATCTATCTTTACTTTTTCTTATCAACATTTGACAACTTTTGACCCTTGTCCTTACATCTTATAAATCCTGATTCAAGGACCTACAAAGACTTGAAGATCAATTTATCCTTTTCACTGGTCTCCCTGAATGGTAAAACGGAAAACTAGTCTTTACCTTTCTTCAACCAATGCTAGTCTGTCACTTTTTGATGATGTCTCATAAATTTTGAATCAAGGAGTTGTGAGTACCATAAGATCTATCTTTATCTTTTGCTAATCTCCACCATTATTTTTACACCTTATAAAGTGAAGACTCGATGATCAATCTTGATCTATCTTTTCAGCCTCCTTTGATCTTCCTTTCCACCTATGCTAACCTTCAATCCTTTGACCCTCTGTCATTAGCTCGAATCAATCTTAATAATCAATCCAATGTTCTCTTGTCAACCATTGATAATCCTTGACGCTTATATCAGAACTTGTCAAAAGTTTCAAAACAATCTTATTGGTCTGCTTTATCTCTATCCCAAGGCTCTTTGAATCTCGAGACGAGATTCCTATTAAGTGGGGTAGAATTGTCACATCCCAAAATTTCTGATTTTGGGTTGTGCATAGAAAACACTAACTAAAATAAATATTTTAATATTTGAATAGAACTTGTCATTAGTTTTGATTTCATATATTTTTATTAAAGAAAAATGGTGCTTTTCAATTATTTTAGAATTAACTTGATGGGCTTTGGTTGATGTGATGCTTGTTTTGGTGTTTATGAGTGCAAACGGTTTACGAGTATGATAGAGCGACGTTTATCTCTCCTTGGGAAATTTTTCTGGCCCTTTTTCAAATTAAAATTCCAGTTTCCATGAACTTAATCTTTTTCTTTGATCGTTTCACCAATCTTTTCATGAGCTCCAAATACTTTATTTGGGTTCCTTATATTTCATAATGTCTCTGAGAATTTTCCCTGAATTTTTAGAGCTTTCGGAGTATTTTTCATGGCTTAAATAATAATTTTAGACTTTTCTAGAAATATTTTATCCATGAAATTAATTAATTCTGAAAATAAATAAATGTCTCATTTTCCCAATGCTCAAAGCTCGTGTGCAATAATCCTAATAAATCTCAAAGGCCCATACATTTATTTACTAATGGGCTTTAATAATTAATTAGGTCTGTTAGTAAAGATAGACGGTGTAACATCAATTAGTACCATATTACTAGTTAATGTGAAGGTGGAGAGTTTTCCTCCCTATAAGTATGTACCTATCCTATGGGCAAAGTACACTAAAACTATCGTGGAAGAGCCCCTAGTTTGGGAAATCTCTCGTGTAGTAAATTAGATTTTTTTCTCCTTCTTGTGTCGCCCTAGGCTGAGGCCCTTCAGGTGGATGGAGGTAGAAGATGAAGTATTTGCGGTTCTACCACTGGTTCGTAATATCTTTGTCATTTCTTCGTTTTAATTTCGTTTTGCTCCATTTTAGTTGGGTTAGTTTCATATAGTATTTCGTGGTACTGTGTATATAGCCTGCCCTATGAATACTGTTTAGCACACCCGTCGTGGATACCAGGCCGCCGGTGAGCTTTGAAATTGACAGCCGCTAGTAATTAAAGTAGTTTTTTTAATTAATGTACATGCATAACTAACGTAAATAGCTTGTGATTTATTTCCGGTGATCTATCAGGTGCAATAAAGGGCAGCACTTTTACTTTCTCGTTTGTTGCATGCATGCATTTGAAACATTGATTGACCGGTTGATGCTACATTAAAAACTACCGGTATCAGTGCAGGTCTGACAACACGTGACATCCTACGAGGAAATTATTTGCTTAACAAATAATACTGTTAGCAATAAAAATTAGTTTGACCGGTGACTCGAACGTGCCGGTGATTACGTATATCGTGTCACCTAATTATGAATTTATTGATTTACGTGCAATATTTATTTAATGCATTTTTAATTAAAAGCAACCTAGTGTAGTAACTCGTTCTTGTGATTTTGCAATCATGCTAACTGAAGCTACATGTTATCGGCGTAGGCGTGTTACATGCTAGTCATATATAAATTAAATATTAATTTAATTGACATGCAATTAGTTCTACAATTAAAAACAATCTAGGTTTGTAAATCCATTCTTGTTGCGACAGTTTCATAGCGTCGCGCTCTATACAGTATCAATAGTTTTTGTGATGTCACTCAAGTATGAATTTATCTATTTAAATGCAACTTGATTAATATTTATTTAACAGCTTTCTAACTAAAAGCAACATAGGGGTATAATTTCGTTCTTGTTGCTTCGTGACTATGCTGGCATAAGAGACGCATTAGCAACATTGTTTACTATGTCACCTTATGTGTTTACAAATTAAATTATGTTTATTTGATTAATGTTTATGTCATGCTCTTTTAAATTAAAAGCGACTTAGGTTCACACATAGAACATTCTTAAATAAATGTTAACTTGATTAATATTAACTTAAATGTTTCTTAATCATAATTAGTTTAGTTAAACATGAAGCATATAGTTAATTTAACTAATATTTATCTACTGTCTTTTCAAATTAAAAGTAACTTTGGTTTATAATTTGTCTTTTATAAATAATCAAATGTTATCATGATTAATAAGAACTTAAGTGCTTCTTAAATAGAACTTATTTAGTTTATGTAAGAAACATATAATGATTCGATTAGCTGTTATCACCTTCTTTATGCTTTCTAATTTATAAATGTTTAAATGACTTAAACACTAAATAAATATTTATAAATAAAATATGAATAAGGTTAACTTCATCTTTTATAATTCAATGTAAATTGGTTAATTCAACTTTAGGATAATTGTCTAGAAATCTACCACCTTAATTCATTAACTAAAATAAATCAAATGTATAGTTTGTCTTCTCCAATTTATTGTAAACTCCTCGATAGTCGCGTGTCCTCTTTGATGGTAGCTCTATTATCCGTTGGTCTTACGTTTTCGCGATCATAGCATCATATCGTATAGTTTAGTACGTTCTCTTTTAAAGTGTCTCTTTTGTTTGGTGTGTTATTCTTAGTTTTATTTATTGTCTATTTGTTCTACTTGATTGCTGAGAGTAGAAGAAGTATGGTTAATTAGCGCTGAAGACGAGAAACTAAGGACCGACAGTCGAAGCAAGAGGACTTGAGTCCAGAAGATAGCAACTAGAGATTCCGAGTAGCTAACTTTGGGAAAAGGCAAGTATAGCATGGGATCATCCTTGTTTCCTATTCACCTTTAATACACTTAATTCATATGCATGTGTCTACCTTGTTACCCCTAAGGATATCTTAGCTTTTGTATCTTGAACCTTGACACCGGTGAAACATTGCATTGGGTAGTATTTATGCTAGTGCTCAAGATAAATAACCATGATTTGTAACTTGACTAATGGTATATGCAATAAACATTTAAAAGATGCTTTATAGAAACATGGCTCAAGAGGGCTAGAGCATTGGGCTATTTTTATGGTGCTCTAGTTTCTCTCCTTAAGGACTTATCTGTAAGCGAACATCTGGGACTTACAGTACAACTGTGAGGGCTATATGGCTCTGGCTTTAGTCAAGTATGAGGACCTTTTCTAGCTTGTTAGTGGTAATCTTCATGGTGTAAGAATAGCTTGACGAATTGGGTATAGTGCGGCCTCTATCCTTATGTGTATAGGCTGCGCGTCATTGTATCATTTGGAAGGGAGGCTCTATATCTATTTGCCGAGTAAATCTAATAGCCCTAACTTGTTAGACAAACCTTTGAAAGACTTCATAGTGAACCCTGCCGACCTTCCTTAGTAGTGGGTCAAGAGGCTGATCACCTCAGGCAAAAGAGTAAATCACGACTCACAATGAAAGTGTACAACCTCTGTAGAGTGTAAAACTGTTATAATAGCCGTGCTCATGGTCACGAGTGACCTTGGACCCTTATAGAATAAATGATGAACACCGATGGTAATGATAATACTGATGATATTAAAGCTCACTGATAATTATTGTTTCTTGCTATACATTATTCTCGTTTACATGATCATGAGGTTATTTGGGCTTACGTAACTTGTTGCTACTCAAATGCTAAAAAGATGACTCACTAAAAGCTATTACAGTAAACCCGTGTCAAACCTTTTGAGCCTCATGAACCCCGTGTTATATTTGTTGAGTTTGACATGGACTCACTCTTGCTATTTTCCCACACTCTAGTGTGTAGTAAGGTGCTGCTTAGAAGAAGAATAAAGGTGTAGTGCAGTTTCCAGAAGTCTATAAGAAGTGCTTGGCATACGGAGCCCCCAGTCAGCTATCCCTATGACGTTGGAACCTAAAGAAAAGATTAGTGACCATTCCGCGACACTCTGATAGTTGTAAGTGTTAATATATTATGTTTCCCGCTTTATATAAACATTATTTTGATATTTTTATTTTGTTGTTGTATGTGTGGACTTCCTGGGCACACATATAATGAGCCTAGTTTTATTCTTTGCAAAACCGGGTGTGACAGTTGCCAAGCACTTCTTATAGACTTCTGGAAACTCCACTACACATTTATTCTTCTTCTAAGCAGCACCTTACTACACACTGGAGTGTGGGGAAATAGCAAGAGTGAGTCCATGTCGAACTCAACAACTATAACATGGGATTCATGAGGCTCAAAAGGTTTGACATGAGTTTACTGCAATAGCTTTTAGTGAGTCATCTTTTTAGCATTTGAGTAGCAACAAGTTACATAAGCTCAAATAACCTCATGATCATGTAAACGAGAATAATGTATAGCAAGAAACAATAATCATCAGTGAGCTTTAATATCATCAGTATTATCATTACCATCAGTGTTCATCATTTATTCTGTAAGGGTCTAAGGCCGCTCGTGACCGTGAGCACGGCTGATATACCAGTTTTACACTCTACAGAGGTTGTACACTTTCACTGTGAGTCATGATTTACCCTTTTGCCCGAGGTGATCAGCCTCTTGACCCACTACCAAGGAAGGTCAGCAGGGTTCACTATGAAGTCTTTCAAAGGTTCGTCTAACAAGTTAGGGCCATTAGATTCACTCGGCAAACAGATGTAGAGCCCCCCTTCCAAATGGCACAATGACGCGCAGCCTATACTCATAAGGACAGAGAACGCACTATACCCGATTCGTCAAGCCATTCTTACGCCATGAAGGTTACCACTAACAAGCTAGAAAAGGTCCTCATACTTGACTAAAGCTAGAGCCATATAATTGTACTGTAAGTCCTAGAAGTTCGCTTACAGATGAGTCCTTATGGAGAGAAACTAGAGCACTATAAAAACAGCCCAATGCTCTAGCCCTCTTGAGCCATGTTTCTATAAAGCATCTTTTAAACGTTTATTGCATATACCATTAGTCAAGTTACAGATCATGGTTATTTATCTTGAGCACTAGCATAAATAGTACCCAATGCAATGTTCCACCGGTGTCAAGGTACAAGATACAAAAGCTAGGATATCCTTAGGGGTAACAAGGTAGACACATGCACATGAATTAAGTGTATTAAAGATGAATAGGAAACAAGGATGGTCCCATGCTATACTTGCCTTAGAACTTGTTTTATGCCCAAAAACTTGCTCTGAAAAGCCTCAACTTAATCTTTTATTTGCAACTTCTGGCACTCAGCTTCTGGTCTTCACCTTCAGATCTTCGACGCTCACGGATAGTCTTTCTTCTACTCGTAGATCATAGTAACCCAGCACACTAACAGGCATACAAGCAAACAAATAGGTACAACTAAGAACAATACATCACACAAGAGAAAACAGAAAAGAGCACACTAATCGACATGACTTGATGCTAGCGCAAGAACGACGGAGAACGGAGCTACCGTTAATAGGACACGACTATCGATAAGCTTGCAACATACTAAAAGAGAAAACTATATGCTAGATTTATTTTAGTTAGTGAATTAAAGTGTTGGACTTTTTGGAGAAATATACTAAAGTGGAACTAACCAAATTATGTTGAATTATAAGAGCTAACATTATACCTTAGCCATATTTTATTTATAAATATATCATATCATAGTATTTTAAGTCATGTAAATATTTTATAATTTAGATAATCATGGAACATGTGGCAAAAGCTAAATGAAAACATTTACAAATCTAGGTTGAACTAAACATCTTGTAATTTAAAAGAAAACATTTATGTGGATATGAATCTTATTAACATTCAGTTATGAAATACCGGAGTTATAAACCCTAGTTGCTTCTAAACATTAACCAAATCACATCTAAGATGACCTTATATGAATCTTGATTAAACTAAGAAAAACATAATATATTATCCTATGTTACCTTTTCTCATAATCATTAATCAAATTATAAAGCCGAAGTTAAACCTTAGTTATATTTTATTTATAAATAATGCCATATAATTTTATTAAGTTTAACCTTATCTTTGCAAAAGGAAAAGTATACGTGAAAGCAACTGAACGAGTTATGTTATGTCTGTAACATATTTAAGCTAAGCAAAATATGATTTAAAACGTATTCATATTTCCATTAATCCAGTTAGCAATCGCTATGGTCCAAAGTTCCTTTAAAATTGAAAAACTAGTTTGCATTAACATTAATCAATTTATATTGAATTATAAAAGATGAAGTTAACATTATTCCTATTTTATTTATAAATATTTATTTAGTATTTAAGTCATTTAAACATTTATACTTTAGAAAGGTAGAACATGTGACAACAACTAATCGATTTATCATGTTTTATGACTAAATTGAGCAAGTTATAATTAACAAAGAAGCATTTAAGTTGTTATTTATCAAGTTAACATTTTATTTTTATTATTTGTAAAAGACCGAAGATAAACCTAAATTACTTTTAATTCAAAAAGACATTAAATAAGCATTAATCTAATCAACTATATATTTTTATGTTTACTAAACTAATTATAACTAACAAAGACACATTAAGGTTGGTGTTAATCAAGTTAACATTTGCTCTATGAAAAAGCAATGATTAAGACCTAAGCTGCTTTTAGTTAAAAAGATATTTCATAAACATTAATCAAATTAATATAATTTAATTCGTAAACACATAACGTGACATGGTAAGAAACATTGCTAAAGCGCCGTTTACGTCAGCACAGCCGCAAAGCAACAATAACGAAATTATAACCCTATACTGCTTTTAGTTAGAAAGCTGTTAAATAAATATTATTCAAATCGCATGTAATAAATCAATAAATTCATAATTAGATGACATAGTATACATCAGCACTACTACGTAGAGCGCGTCGACTAGAATCTAATGCAACTTGAACGACTCGAAACGGACGTAAAACAATTAAACAGCGGGGATTATACTAACTAGTGGCAAACTTGTAATTACTTCATCTCATACCTTGGGCACTTGTGCAGAACGTGGAGGCGTGGCTGACTGCTGCTGCTGCCCACGCACGACAAAAGGGAGTCCAGCAGGGGCCTGGGGATGGCCAGGCTGAAAAGCCAACGGTGCGGAGGCGCCCGCCCGCGACCAGGCGATGGGCCTGCAGGGAAGCCACACCAGAACGCGCGTTGTGACCGAACGGCAACCACGGCGACGCGGCGACCACGCTTGTCCACTGCACGGGGCTAGGGTCGGGCCGCGGTACAACGACGACGCGCAGAGCCAGGGCGCAGCTAGCCCAAAGACCACCGGTGGCGCGCACAAGACCAGAGCTGGCCGGAAACGAAGGAGGAAGTGGTGCCGGCCATGGTGAACCTCGTCGGAAAATGCGCCAGAAAAAAGAAAAACAAAGGGGAAGGGGTCAAACGACGACGAATTCATGAAAAGAAGGAGACTACGGTATAGAGATCGACGAGACAAATCTCGGAGTAGAAGCGGAATTCGTCGGAGATGTCCGAGGTGGCCGGAAAAACTCGCCGAAACTTCGTTAGAAGTTCACCGGAACGCAAGCCGTAGATAAAGAACTTCAGCGAGGGGTGGAGGGAGCTATGAGCGGCGGCTCATGATAAGGGTTGTACTTCTGAAACTAGTGCGTCGAGGGCTACGCCGGCATATATATATAGTTGTAGGGTTTGTAAACTTTTCGGAATTTCTTAATTTTGGGATTATTTTAATTCCGCGAATAAAATAATTCCAGAAAATCTAGAATTACCTTTTTGGTCGCGAAAAATAGCCCGGAGCTCAGAAAAATCACGAGAAAAATCCTGGAGACTCTTGGGGAGATAAGGAACTCAACTAAATAGGTTTGAGCTCATGAAAAGATGGATGAAGAGATCAAGGAAAAAGATTAAACTCACAGAAATTGAAATTTTAAATCCAGAAAATACTAAAAAATTTTCCGATGAGAAGTAAATGTTGTCCTATGGTATTTTGAAAATAATAGCACTCATCAACACCAAAGACAAGCATCGCACAAACACCACATTATCAAATTAATATGAAAAAGTTTAAAACCACAATTTTCTATATTTAAATTAGCAGCAACTTAACTTATCTAATAAATTTATTCAAATATTGAAATTATTTATTTTATTTAGTGTTTTCTAAGCACAACCCAAAATTGAAAACTTTGGGGTGTGACATCCAAAGTCACAGATAGTTTCTCAGAAAATGTGAGGTCCAATTGCGATAGGGATGATAGGTCTCCCTATATCACATTTCTTGTCAGGCAAGGAATAATTTATCTACTTTTCAGTCGATGGCTCCGTGTAGTAGTGTCACACCCAAAATTTTCTATTTTGGGTTGTGCGGGAAAAAAACGCTAAATAAAATAAATTATTTCAATGTTTGAATAAATTTATTAGATAAGTTAAGTTGTTGCTAATTTAAATATAGAAAATTGTGATTTTAAACTTTTTCATATTAATTTGATAATGTGGTGTTTGTGTGATGCTTGTCTTTGGTGTTGGTGAGTGCTATTATCTTCAAAATACCGTAGGACGACGTTTACTTCTCATCGGAAAACTTTTTGGTATTTTCTGGATCCAAAATTCCAATTTCCGTGAGCTTAATCTTTTTCCTTGATCTCTTCATCCATCTTTTCATAAGCTCCAAATACTTTATTTGGGTTCCTCATGTTCCATAATGTCTCTAGAAAATTCCCTCGAATTTTCGGAGCTTTCGGAGTATTTTTCGCGGCTTAAATAATAATTCCGGACTTTTCTAGAATTATTTTATCCACGAAATTAATTAATTCCGAAAAGTTTTCCAAACCCTACAACTATATATATGCCAGCGTAGCCCTCGACGCCCTGGTTCCAGAAGTACAACTCTTATCGCGAGCCGTCGCTCGTAGCTCCCTCTATCTCTCGCCGTATCTTAAATATACATATATACATGTATACGTGCATGCAAGTGCTTTACGTGATGCGTCCTTTGCTTTCACGAGTCCAGCTCGAAAACAACCCGGCTGCTCCTTTTCTTTGTTTCTTTGCTCGCCAGGACCCAAGCCCCAAGGTCAGCTCTTGATTAATTATCTCCAGCAGGCAGCCGCAGGGGTCTTTCTCGTAGCCTGCAAGGAAACTTCCGTATCCATCTAAAAACCAAAAACCTTTTGGTTCCCTGACTAATGGATCAAGGTCTGTTCAATTCTTTCTCACGTTGATCCATGTTCTACCTGTTGCTTTGTTTCTTGGCCCATTTTGCTCTGACGAGAGTATATATATACAGATCAAATAAGCAAGCAACGAGGTCATATGCTTTAATCATAACGATGATATAGACATCGTCGGCTAGCTGTTGTAGCACAGAGCAACCCATCAATTATGTTTCCTTTCCGATCTATCTGTCATATATACCGTGCAAGTTTAGGACTCCATGTCAATCTCCATCATGACGTTGCCATATGACCCTCTGTTGTCTGTATATACATAGCAAGCCTGGGCCATCGTTTCTTTTCTAAACTCTAAAACCAAACCAATCTATTATGACGCACGCTGCCATCGCCTGGTCGTGCATGCTGCCATCCCCGGACGTCTCGCGTAGGGGATCCATCACTGCCGCCATCGTCAAGAGGATCGCCATCGCCAGAGGTGGTCGTGTGGAGCATCTCCGTTGGTGAATACGCACCGTCTAGGATCGTGAGTTTGTCGTCCATGCCACTGCCCAGGATCGCCGCACACAAAGCTGAACAACCCAACTCATCCGGCGGAAGCTCCTCTTGGAGGCGTGCGTGCAGATGCTGGTGGCGCAGACGGCCGTGGGCGGGATCATGCTGGTGCACGTGCGCACCGACAACGAGCCGAGCCGGTCGTGGGCAGTGGCCATCGTGGTGCTCATCTGCGTCTACGTGTCCAGTTTCGCATGGTCGTGGGGCCCCCTCGGGTGGCTCATCCCGTCGGAGACGTTCCCGCTGGAGACGCGCACGGCGGGGTTCTCGTTCGCCGTCAGCTCCAACATGCTCTTCACTTTCTTCATCGCGCAGGCCTTCCTGTCCTTGATGTGCTCCATGCGCGCCTTCATCTTCTTCTTCTTCGCCGTCTGGATCGTCACCATGGCCACGGCTCTGTGTTCCACGAAGATGGATAGAGGTGCAAGACGAGGTAATTGCAGAATTGCCACCGATCGTAGATTGTCCGCTGTTTCGTCGTTTTAACTCCGATTTGAGTAGTTCAAGTTGCGTTAGGTTTGTATTTGCAAGCCCTATATGTTAGTGTAGCTGTACAGTAGGTTTGAAAAGTTTAATTTTCGAGTTTATATTAAAGTAATTATTTATCTATAGGAAATCTTAGAAAATTCATAACTTTCACGTTTTAAATCCGAATTTCGTGATCTTTACGTCTGTGTGATCGTAGTAACGTGTAGAATAGTTTTGTAAGTTTTCCTAAATGTTTTTCTACTGTTGGTGTACTGTTCTAATTGTATCTTTTGTTTGCTTCGTGTATGTTTGCTCGGAATGTTTGTATGTTGATGCTTGGTGATCGAATTTAGACGGTGAGCAGTACTACGACGATTAGGAGTATTATTTTGAGCCGGACCAGCAGTATCTATCGGAGAATTTGATCAAGGCAAGTATAACATGGGACTATCCTTGTTACCTATTCACTGAAATTATCATACATATGCATGTGTCTTCCTTGACAACCATAGAGATTATAACTTAGCTATTGATATCTTGTTTCCTTGTCACCTATGGGTTGTGCATTTGGGTAGCTATTGCTAGTGCTTAATTATGAACAATGATCTTGTAATTTGATTAATGGATTAAGCAATCAACCATTAAGATGATTTTATTATTGTTAAAAAGGGGGCTAGAGCAAGGGGTTATATTGTTGCTCTGGTTTCTCTCCATAAGGACTTATCTGTACGTGATCATCCGGGACATACAGTACAGCTGTGAGGGCTATATGGCTCTGGCTCTAGTTGTTCAAGAGACCTTTTCTAGCTTGTTAGAGGTTACCTTAAATGGCGTAAGAATGGCTTGACACTTTGGGTGTAGTGCGAGCCCCTGGCCTAGTGTGTATAGGCTGCGGTTGTTGTGCCACAGGGAAGGGGGGTTCTACATCTGCCTGCCGAGTGAATCTAATGGCCCTAACTTGTTAGACGAACTTTTGAATGGCTTTATATGGTCTCTGATGTTTTGGGCCTTGCAAACCCATGCATTTGGAAATCATGACTCACAGTGAAAGTGTACACCTCTGCGCAGAGTTAAAAACTGGTATACTAGCCGTGCTCACGGATACGAGCGGCCTTGGGGATTCTTACAGAATAGATGATCACCATTGTTATATCATGTTTTATTTACTGTTGATTATTATTATGCTCATGTTAATGCTATTCATTATCCTTATTACAATTGATCATTGATTCAATAATGGGAATTGGAATACCTTGATGCTACTCAATTGCTAATAATATAATGAATAAAAGCTAAATGCAGTCAAACAGTGTCTAGCCTTTTGAGCCTCATGAACCCTGTGTTATATTTGTTGAGTTCGACATGGACTCACTCTTGCTATTTCCCCCACACTCCAGTGTATAGTAAGATGCTACTCGGAGAAAGGACAAAGGTGTAGTGGAGTTTCCAGAAGACTAGTAGAAGTGCTAGGCATATGTTACCCCCAGTCAGCCGTCCCTGAGAAGAATGGAGCCCGAAGTTTAGTCACCATTCCGCGATACTCTGATGTAAGTGTTAATATAGCTATGTATACGTTATATAATAACATTGTTTCTGATATTTTCTTCATTCTGGCATATGTGTGGACTTCCTGGGCACACATATGATTAGCCTGGTTTTGTTCTTTAGAAAACCAGGTGTGACAGAGTGGTATCAGAGCGGTGTTGACTGTAGGACGTATGCCAAGTAGCACCGGACGTATTCTAAAACTTATTTTATTATAAAACTAATTTGTCATACCTTGACTCATTGATTTTGACTATTTCCTCTTCCTTGTCCTATTGTATCCCCTCCTTGATATAGCTTCCTTTGAGATATTATTTCTTACTCCATTGGATTTTGTTTTATGTTGATTTTACTAAAAGTTTTCTGATCTTACCTGGTTCAAAGATTTGATGGCCTTTCATCATCTCCAAGGTGCCATTAGGATGACCCCCATTGTTGAAGAAGCACGTGTAGTATCGATGATGTGATGTGTGTTTGTTTTGCTTGATGTGTTGCTTGTGAGTTATCCTTGTTTTCGTGTTTTGAAAGTGGCCCGGAAGGTATAAGTCTTGAGGAATAGCTTGATCTATGCTAAGTGGGGTAGGTTTTACGTAATACTCCGCATGCTGATTTCTATAGCAGTCTGCAATGTTTCTGTTATATCTCAAGATATGGACATGAGAAATTTATGAAATTTTACTGGGAATAACTAGACTTCTGTATCTTTCCAAACCCACTGGACTTACCTTATTATCTATTATGAGCTAAGAGATATACCTGTTCCAAGTTGGGGTCACTGCGCAGTCTGGAATCCTGAAACAGTTTCGGTTAAGTTCAGTTTTTGACTAACTTATGGACAGAATCTGGAAAAGTGTTGTGAATAAAAGTTGTAGATAACTTCATAAGCTTTCCAATCATGTAAAGATCACTTCATTTGGATCTTTGTAGCTCGAGTTATGTCAGATTTACTGGACTGCTAAAATTGGAATTCGCCCAGAAATTTTCTGCATTACTTCCTTATCTTGTATAAGTGAATATATCATTGGATATCTTTGAATCTCATTGATTTGCCTTGGAATCTTACATTAGAGATGATTATGGTTATCTAGTATAAAAGGAGATGCAAGTTACTTTGGTGTTCCCTAGTTTCTTTTTCTTAAGAGGGGTAGCAAAGTTGTGAGTGTTGTAAGATGAAGGTTTCCTATGTCCTAGTGCTTCACTTGGAAGAAGTGGTTAGCTTTATGATTGGAAGTTTACTCAAGTGCTAGTGTTGTTTGCTTGGGATCAGTGCTTTGTTGGATCGTTTACAAGAAGCTCGGGTATTCGTCAGGACTAGTCTTCACTTCAAGCTATCATCAGTTGGGAGTTCAACATTCAATTCAACATACTCTATACAAGTTAGCATGGACGACATAGGAATGAGATGTTGGAAGTCTATAGTTAGTTTCATGGAAAACTTAGATGACATCACCCCCATATCAAGTATGTTTAGTAAGTTTTAAGTGAAGTGAGTTTTCTACTTGGATAGGTATTCTCTAGTGGAGTTACTATGAAGAAGAGCTCAAGAGAGTTGAATGTGGAAAGCTCTTAAGGCTGTAAGTGTGGCATTTATTGGGATTATAAGAGCAACATCTACGTGGATCACAAGAATCTGAGGGATATCTTCGCTATGTTGGTTTTGAACCTATGATATCATTATCAGTTTGATCCTGATCAAGATTTTTATGAATTGCAAAGTGTTGCCTTCAATGACATTGCTAGGTGGAACAAAATCTTTGTTAAGTGGGGTAGTGTCTGCTACCATCAACAATCTCAAGCGACGAGGTACCAAGAACTGAAGATCAAACCTTATCTTTCTTGTCATCTTTTGGCTATCCTTGATCCACGTCTTATATCTCATCAACGCAAAGCAAAGAAGCATGAAGACTTGAAAATTAGGGTTATCTATCTCTCTAATCTCTCTGAATCTTGTTCCTACTTTATCCTGTCTTTTTAGAACAGTCTGTCTTCTTTAGCTTATATCTCTATTTTTGGATGCCCAAAAATCATGAATAAATTCTGGACAACAGTAGACTTCAATATCTTTCTCTGACGGTAAGAACCATCCTGATATCTATTATGGTTTGGGATTTATGAAAATCACAAGGCGACGCATCTGTGCTGTCAGCAACCTGGAATAGTATCTGTTGTGCACAGTTTTCGACTACCTTAACTGCAGAATCTGGAGAAGTGTTCTATAAGAAAGTTGTAGTAAATTTGATAAGCTTTCTAACGGTATAAGCTACAATATCATCGGATTCACAGAACTCAAGTTATAACTGTATTTCTGCACTGCTGTTTTTCTGCTCGCGAGGAAGTGCAGGATTACTTGTTCTTGCATATGCTCATGAATCTCTTTGATGCCAGAAGGACACAATAGTAGTTATCACTCAGAAACAAATGCAATCTATCCATTGGTGTTATCTAGCTGATCTCTTCCTAAGAGGGGTTTTCAAACTAAAGACGATACAAGATGGAGGTTTTATACGTTCTATTTTCGTCATCTGGAAGCAACAGCTATCTACATGATTGCAAAGTCACTATCGAGCGCAGGTATCTTTTCTCAGAGTGGTAATCTGTTAGAACCATCTACAAGGATTGTAAGAGTCTAAAGGAGACATTTACAATGTTGGTTTTGAGCTTGTGGCATTATCATTGGATAAGAGTTGATCAGAGAAGCGTGAAGATTTGCAAAATCAACTTTATCTTTCTCCCTAGTCTCTTCAAATCTCGGGACGAGATTCCTGTTAAGTGGGGTAGATTTGTCACACCCAAAATTTTCTATTTTGGGTTGTGCGGGAAAAAAACGCTAAATAAAATAAATTATTTCAATGTTTGAATAAATTTATTAGATAAGTTAAGTTGTTGCTAATTTAAATATAGAAAATTGTGATTTTAAACTTTTTCATATTAATTTGATAATGTGGTGTTTGTGTGATGCTTGTCTTTGGTGTTGGTGAGTGCTATTATCTTCAAAATACCGTAGGACGACGTTTACTTCTCATCGGAAAACTTTTTGGTATTTTCTGGATCCAAAATTCCAATTTCCGTGAGCTTAATCTTTTTCCTTGATCTCTTCATCCATCTTTTCATAAGCTCCAAATACTTTATTTGGGTTCCTCATGTTCCATAATGTCTCTAGAAAATTCCCTCGAATTTTCGGAGCTTTCGGAGTATTTTTCGCGGCTTAAATAATAATTCCGGACTTTTCTAGAATTATTTTATCCACGAAATTAATTAATTCCGAAAAGTTTTCCAAACCCTACAACTATATATATGCCAGCGTAGCCCTCGACGCCCTGGTTCCAGAAGTACAACTCTTATCGCGAGCCGTCGCTCGTAGCTCCCTCTATCTCTCGCCGTATCTTAAATATACATATATACATGTATACGTGCATGCAAGTGCTTTACGTGATGCGTCCTTTGCTTTCACGAGTCCAGCTCGAAAACAACCCGGCTGCTCCTTTTCTTTGTTTCTTTGCTCGCCAGGACCCAAGCCCCAAGGTCAGCTCTTGATTAATTATCTCCAGCAGGCAGCCGCAGGGGTCTTTCTCGTAGCCTGCAAGGAAACTTCCGTATCCATCTAAAAACCAAAAACCTTTTGGTTCCCTGACTAATGGATCAAGGTCTGTTCAATTCTTTCTCACGTTGATCCATGTTCTACCTGTTGCTTTGTTTCTTGGCCCATTTTGCTCTGACGAGAGTATATATATACAGATCAAATAAGCAAGCAACGAGGTCATATGCTTTAATCATAACGATGATATAGACATCGTCGGCTAGCTGTTGTAGCACAGAGCAACCCATCAATTATGTTTCCTTTCCGATCTATCTGTCATATATACCGTGCAAGTTTAGGACTCCATGTCAATCTCCATCATGACGTTGCCATATGACCCTCTGTTGTCTGTATATACATAGCAAGCCTGGGCCATCGTTTCTTTTCTAAACTCTAAAACCAAACCAATCTATTATGACGCACGCTGCCATCGCCTGGTCGTGCATGCTGCCATCCCCGGACGTCTCGCGTAGGGGATCCATCACTGCCGCCATCGTCAAGAGGATCGCCATCGCCAGAGGTGGTCGTGTGGAGCATCTCCGTTGGTGAATACGCACCGTCTAGGATCGTGAGTTTGTCGTCCATGCCACTGCCCAGGATCGCCGCACACAAAGCTGAACAACCCAACTCATCCGGCGGAAGCTCCTCTTGGAGGCGTGCGTGCAGATGCTGGTGGCGCAGACGGCCGTGGGCGGGATCATGCTGGTGCACGTGCGCACCGACAACGAGCCGAGCCGGTCGTGGGCAGTGGCCATCGTGGTGCTCATCTGCGTCTACGTGTCCAGTTTCGCATGGTCGTGGGGCCCCCTTGGGTGGCTCATCCCGTCGGAGACATTCCCGCTGGAGACGCGCACGGCGGGGTTCTCGTTCGCCGTCAGCTCCAACATGCTCTTCACTTTCTTCATCGCGCAGGCCTTCCTGTCCTTGATGTGCTCCATGCGCGCCTTCATCTTCTTCTTCTTCGCCGTCTGGATCGTCACCATGGCCACGGCTCTGTGTTCCACGAAGATGGATAGAGGTGCAAGACGAGGTAATTGCAGAATTGCCACCGATCGTAGATTGTCCGCTGTTTCGTCGTTTTAACTCCGATTTGAGTAGTTCAAGTTGCGTTAGGTTTGTATTTGCAAGCCCTATATGTTAGTGTAGCTGTACAGTAGGTTTGAAAAGTTTAATTTTCGAGTTTATATTAAAGTAATTATTTATCTATAGGAAATCTTAGAAAATTCATAACTTTCACGTTTTAAATCCGAATTTCGTGATCTTTACGTCTGTGTGATCGTAGTAACGTGTAGAATAGTTTTGTAAGTTTTCCTAAATGTTTTTCTACTGTTGGTGTACTGTTCTAATTGTATCTTTTGTTTGCTTCGTGTATGTTTGCTCGGAATGTTTGTATGTTGATGCTTGGTGATCGAATTTAGACGGTGAGCAGTACTACGACGATTAGGAGTATTATTTTGAGCCGGACCAGCAGTATCTATCGGAGAATTTGATCAAGGCAAGTATAACATGGGACTATCCTTGTTACCTATTCACTGAAATTATCATACATATGCATGTGTCTTCCTTGACAACCATAGAGATTATAACTTAGCTATTGATATCTTGTTTCCTTGTCACCTATGGGTTGTGCATTTGGGTAGCTATTGCTAGTGCTTAATTATGAACAATGATCTTGTAATTTGATTAATGGATTAAGCAATCAACCATTAAGATGATTTTATTATTGTTAAAAAGGGGGCTAGAGCAAGGGGTTATATTGTTGCTCTGGTTTCTCTCCATAAGGACTTATCTGTACGTGATCATCCGGGACATACAGTACAGCTGTGAGGGCTATATGGCTCTGGCTCTAGTTGTTCAAGAGACCTTTTCTAGCTTGTTAGAGGTTACCTTAAATGGCGTAAGAATGGCTTGACACTTTGGGTGTAGTGCGAGCCCCTGGCCTAGTGTGTATAGGCTGCGGTTGTTGTGCCACAGGGAAGGGGGGTTCTACATCTGCCTGCCGAGTGAATCTAATGGCCCTAACTTGTTAGACGAACTTTTGAATGGCTTTATATGGTCTCTGATGTTTTGGGCCTTGCAAACCCATGCATTTGGAAATCATGACTCACAGTGAAAGTGTACACCTCTGCGCAGAGTTAAAAACTGGTATACTAGCCGTGCTCACGGATACGAGCGGCCTTGGGGATTCTTACAGAATAGATGATCACCATTGTTATATCATGTTTTATTTACTGTTGATTATTATTATGCTCATGTTAATGCTATTCATTATCCTTATTACAATTGATCATTGATTCAATAATGGGAATTGGAATACCTTGATGCTACTCAATTGCTAATAATATAATGAATAAAAGCTAAATGCAGTCAAACAGTGTCTAGCCTTTTGAGCCTCATGAACCCTGTGTTATATTTGTTGAGTTCGACATGGACTCACTCTTGCTATTTCCCCCACACTCCAGTGTATAGTAAGATGCTACTCGGAGAAAGGACAAAGGTGTAGTGGAGTTTCCAGAAGACTAGTAGAAGTGCTAGGCATATGTTACCCCCAGTCAGCCGTCCCTGAGAAGAATAGAGCCCGAAGTTTAGTCACCATTCCGCGATACTCTGATGTAAGTGTTAATATAGCTATGTATACGTTATATAATAACATTGTTTCTGATATTTTCTTCATTCTGGCATATGTGTGGACTTCCTGGGCACACATATGATTAGCCTGGTTTTGTTCTTTAGAAAACCAGGTGTGACAAGTAGTATGCTGCATTATGAATATTGATAAAATTCGCAGTTTCTAGATCTTCCGGTTGCCCCGAAATCTTACCTTTGTCAGTAGGAGGAACAGAAGCCGCCAGCTGAGCTATTTGTGATTCTTTCATTTTATTAAAGCTATGCTGGTTTTTAATGGCAGAGGAGAAGCTTTATGTTCTACTGTTTATGTTTTCTAAGATTTTATCATTGGAAGCTAGTTTTCTAGATAATCCCTCCATAATTTTAGCTTGGCTAGATATTACTATCTCTAGGGTGGTTGGTTATTGAAATTATTAAAGTAATTATCTTGATAGTTACCTTGGTAATTACTTGCCTCTGTTGCTGATTCCATCCTTGATTTTGTAGAGGATGATAGTTACTGTTGTTGATGAAGTTCACATCCTCATGGGTTTCAGGACAGTTGCTCCCTAAATGCCCGTGTTGACACATTCTTCACATGTCATGCGGGAATCATGATTGTGTATGACTTCTTGCTTCTCATTGACTCGGTCTTTGAGTTTCTTCATCAGCAGGTCCATCTTGGTAGGTAGCATGTCTACCTCCTTGAGTTGATTAATATCTCCTCTCTTGCGGGGTTGAAGTCGTTCTTCATTCCAGCCTAGATTAGAGGTCATCTTTTCTACGAGAGCTGTTGCACCTGGGATTGTGAGTGATAAGAAGGCACCTCCAGCAGCAGCATCCATATTCTCATGGGTGCTATTTGTCAACCCATGGTAGAAAGTCTACATGAGTAGCCAATTTTCCATCCCATAATGCGGACATTTTGATATGTAGTCTTGAAAGCATTCCCATGCCTCAGGGACAGATTCATCATGTTGCTGTTGGAAACTTAAAATTCTCCTACGCAAAGCATTGGTCTTACCTATGAGAAAGAACTTCCTAGGAAGGCAGTGGAGCAGTTCTCCCATGTAGTATTTCTATGTTTGTTGGCGTAGAACCATTGCTTCGCCTTCCCCAAAAGTGAGAATGGGAAGAGGCGAAGTAATATGGCGTCTCTAGAAACTCCTTTGATGGTGAAAGTGCTGTAGATCTCCAGGTTGGTGATGAGCACTCGCATCTTCATGTGTCTTTCCGCAAAACTAGATAGTTTGCACCATATTGATGAGCGCTGGCTTGAGTTTAAATCCATTGTCTCTAACATTGACTGTTGGTCCAGTATGGATACTGGTCGTAGTTGGAGTGGAGAACTCATGGTTTCAAAAACTGGTGTTAAGCTTCTCCTTGTCTGGTTGTCTTCTGATTCTAAAGCTAGAACTTTCTTGAGTTCAACTCTAGTTCTCCTCATTAATGCTTCTGAATCTTTAACGTAATTTGTCAAAAGGTCAAAATTGGTCATACATTACCCTGCATAAGATATAAAAGTAGACAGAACAAGGGTAAGCATGTTTGAACAAAGGTATATGGTTTTCTCGATCACATCAATAAGTACAAGTTTATCAATATTCCATGATTGCCTAGCTACCTTCCCCGGCAACGGCGCTAGAAATGCTTGTTGACATTCCTTAATGTCGCTACTAAGAATAGAGTTGAATTTAGTCCCTAGCAATGACACCAGAAATGCTTGTTGGTATTTATTAACTTGTCACTTGTTTAAGTAGCCATCTAATGTTTGTTGACATTTCTTAGCATCACTTTTACTAAGTTGTCATCCCTAGTGATGATGTCAAAAATGCTTGTTGGTACTACCTAGCATCATTACTAGAATAACACTAAGAAGTACTTTAGTATTTTATGTGACTAGAAAGAATATATATATATATATATATATATATATATATATATATATATATATATATATATATATATAAAGGGATCTGCAAGCGCAGAGATAGTTTACCATTATAGCATTTCACCCAGGAGTATTCTAGGTATCGTTATTTATATTTTTACCATAGGGAAGGATGTGTAGTTGGAATATATTGATAACTTATACATATGATTAGTTTAAAAAAAACTTATACATATGATGGAGAAATAAACCATAGTCAATATTCCACTCATAATAGGGGTAAGTCAAGAGATAAATGTATATGAATGGTAAGTGATAACTAATCATTGATCACTCAGAGTACTCCTTTCTATGGTATTAGCATTGTAACACCCTAGGTGTTAAGCTTGCATTCTTCCACTTGCATTGCATGGGCATAAGCATCTTTCATTCATTCATAAGAATAATCATGTGAATTGCATTTTGAATGTTACCTAGATGATGTTTCATATGTTACCTAGATGATGTTTCATATGTTACCTAGATGATGTTTCATATGTTACATAGGTAATGTTTCACATGTTACATGGGTAATGTTTCATATGTTACATAGGTAATGTTTCATATGTTGCACAAGTGATGTTTCATCGGTTGCATGAGTAATGTTTCATTCATGCAACCCATGTTTCATTAGTAATGTCTCATATTTTTCATTGGTTGTAAATATCATATGTTATACATATATATGCTATATGATCATGAGTGGTTAATGGAAGTGGTTGTGTTTGGTCACTAAAACACCCTAGACACACTTAGGATGAAAAATGAAACAAAGTGTTGGAATGTTTCCAAATGCCTTTGTAATGTACAACTTTGACTAGAGTTGAACTATGACTTAGAGTGTTTGCATGTTAGTGCACCCTCAATAAAAGTTGTAGTCCATCTCATAAGGAACAAACTTTATTTAAGGGGAATGAGCTAATTCAGTGCATAACATAGTCAAATAGAGCCCACAAGTTTACCAAAAGTGCTATATTGGAATCCCAAAATTTTGCTAAGTGGTGGACTAAGTTATAGTTTTCATGTACCCATGTTTGAAGCTCTGTAGTTAAAAAACCACTAGGAACTAGACCAAACTTCCTAAAAAATTGTAGATTTCATGTAGCTCTACAACTTCTTTTAATGAAGTTATTGCAAACCTGCCATGGATTAGGAGAACTAGGGGCTCAAAGTTCAGGTTGCAGTCGGCAATGGCCAGACTGAATCGACATTGCTAATTCAAATCAATCGGTCGACAGTGGCCGACCGCGCTCAGGGCATGGCCGCCACCTAGCCACCGTATGCCGGAGACAGGCCCGCGCTGCCCTCGGGGTGGCAATGAAAGCAACAGGCGCTCGTTCACTCTTTCCCACTCACGCTCACTCTCCTCCATCTTGCTCTCACCAGCGCAAGCAGTAGAAGCGCCGTGCCACCATCACCGAAGCCTCGTCGGCCTCGCTCGCCACCACCGCAATGCCACCGTCCAATCCCTCTCACCCACTGCTCCACCATGCCACCCACCATCTTGTCGACCTCCTAGCATAGCCGTTCAAGCCTAGGTGAGCAAGTTAGAGCCAGTGCGTCATCACCGCGACCGCCATGGCTGCCGAGCTTGAGCTCGACGTGGTCGGGTCATCTCGGACTGTCTCCTTTTTCTCCTAGTGCTTGCATCATGTTCATAGTCATGTGCATAAGCTTAGCCAAGGCCTTAACTGCACTATCATGGCTAGCTCCGGCGTGTCCACCGCCGAGCAGCGCCATAGAGCCACCATGAGCACCGCTGCCCTTGCTCGGAGGCCGAATCGGTGGAACCACCTAACTAGATAGATGCGGGAGGAGATGGGGAACACACTAGTACTCGTCCCGTCACCGGGAACCTCGCCGCCGGCGAGCTCCGGCCAGTCAGCCGCCTCCCTTGTTTTTCTCTTCCTAACGAGTAGGGTTAGTTTGACCCATAGGCCCTAGCTGTTGGCGCCCCCTAGTGCAGTGGATCGGGTGCATGTAGCATTAGGGTTTTGTTTGTTTTTCTTTATTCTTTTTAGATTTTGGATGCAAACTTTGAAAATTCATAAGTTGAGCTAGGAATGTCCAAACGGAGTGAACCAAATTTTGTTAGATTCATCCTGAGGTGTGCTATTTGATAAAAATATAAAACATGACATGTTCTATATTTTTATATGGTGTTTATATTTATCTTTTTTAATGCCTAATAAACTTAGAAATGCATAACTTGAGTTAGGGGTATGAGAAAAATGTGATTCCAATTTCGTTGGTCTTGTCTTGGCATGCTGTAGCTAGGAAAAATAATGAACCTACAGTGAACATGCTTGGAATATGACTTTGCTATTTAACTTACTTAAATGCTAGTTTCTTGTGCAATTTATTGTGATAAATATATGTAACCTATGAGCATGAAATTAATTACACAATGTTTTTGTGTTGTAGTGAAGCTAACAAAAATATGAAATCTGTTGTTTGACACTTTTCACTAGGCTAAACTAATTAAGTCATTATAAGCCTTTGTAGCTTGTCATTTATGTAGTGGTTGCCATACTTATGCAAATGACATGAATTTTATATAGCAAACTATTGAGAACCTTTATAGGCTTCTTTAATTTTCTTAGAATTTATTGTGCACTAGAAGTATATGTTCTTTATTTCACCTTATTGTCTAAGGAAATTAAGAAAGGCATGTAAATAATTGATTGGGGGCTTGGCCATTACTTTTTCTAACATATTTGGGATGTATATGCATTGTTGGTACCTTTGGGTGTGCCTAGAATTAATTGGTTATATGCAGTTAGATATTTATTACTCATAATTCATTTGAATGGTTGTTTGTACAGTTTCTGTTGCCATAGTGCTTTCATCATGAAAATGAAGTTTGCTGTGAACCTTGATAATAACAAAGTTATAGATAACTTACTTATCTACCTTGTGCTAAATTTTCATAGCAATAGGCCAAATGATTTGAGAGTTATAGCTATTGGAAGTTCACTGTTAGTTTTGCTTGCTGTTTGGATAGATCTGGAAGATTGAATTGTTTGACCTTGTTAATTGTTGAATCACCTTGAGATGATTATAAGAAAGTGGTAGACAATTTTATAAGCTTTCCTGAAAGTCAAGCATCATGTTTGTTGGATATATGAAACTCCAGTTATAACCAAATCAAGTAGCTGCTGTCTTGCAGTCCAGAAAATGATTAATCCAAGTTTGAAATGTGATTGCTTTGTGTGATGCTTGTTATTTAGATGCTTAGGCTAACTAAGATAAGTTGTTAGCTACAGGTCTTGGGTCCCTTTCTGATGATGAACAACTATATCTTAGGTTGCTAGAACTTGGTGAGTGTATGTTTCTTGTACTAGAGAAGAGATATACACCTACTCGGTCAACAAATTTTAATCTTGTTATCATCTTACCATCTGTTGTTAAGCCTATCCATGTTTATGCATTTCATCGTATTATGTCTACATTTCATCTCATGTGCATTCTTGTTACTTACTATGTGCATATGCATGTAATAGGATCACCCGAGGGAGTCACACTTCTCAAGTTTAGACCGAGCAGCCAGAGGATCAGCCAGAGGTGCAGCAGTAGGAAGCTCAGGGAGATGGAGAAGAGGACACTGAGAATTTGCCCAAGTGCCCTAACCATCAGCCGTCTGTTTTCCTAAAAGGCAAGCCCCAAAGCATTCTAAGCTTCCTATATTTTATAAATGTCATCTCGAGTTCCTTATGTTTGATGCATTAGGTTATAGGAGTTAGTGGAACCACTTGATGCATATGCCTTTCCTTGTCTAGAAATATATCTTGAATCCTATGTAGGTCTAGGATCGAACATATGCTTAGTTATGCTTAGTCTGGTAGAAGTCAGGTGATTTCCTATCACTTGTGAGATATAGGTGGATACTCAGTCACGGTTGGCTATAATTGCTATCGTGGAAATAACCATGTGGTGATGTTATAACTGAAGATCAGGAAGAATCTGATATGTGGTGGTGTTTGGACTTATAGTGATCCTGTCTATGTCGATTAAGGACCGTACCATTAATGGAACTTCTGTCGAGATTGAACGCATGCCTCTCACTTAGCTAGCTGGATAACTCGTTCTGACCACGAAGTTGAGTAGCTTAACTCATACTAGGACTCGTTAAGTGCAAGTGCACACACTAGAGGTAGTAAGGATGTGTGGGGAGCCGGTGTGAGGTCAAGGGCAGGTTAGAGTCCTGATCGACCTGGCATTCGGTAGTATCCCTGAGGGTGCAACGCTAATCGAAGCCACGAATGGACCTAAGTTGTACCAAAGGTGACCTAAAGTGACCGTTGATCTAGTCTGCCTGGGTTTGTATTAGGAATAAATTCCCAGCTGGTTGAAATCGATTTGAATCACCGTCTCCCTCGGATAATGAGAAACTTGACTAGCTTCAGCATCGTAGTAACTGATGGAATGTAATGGTTATGATGGATATGAAAAGGCTACACCTAATATGGTTACTATTGTGATGACTTAATTGTACACAACATGTTTTGCACAAGTTAGTTGCTAATCTAGATTGAATAGCTATAATTAACTTGATGAACCAATTATAAAATGTGTAGCCCAACTAGTGGCTTTTTATGCAAAAATGTTGTCAAGCTAGCTCCACTTATAAAGCCTTGCATGATCCTTGGTGTCACTTTATTTCTAGTTTATGATGGATAAGTCTAGATGAGTACATTCTCATACTCAGGGTTTATTTCCCACTTGTTGCAGAAAATGTGATGTATCACGGCTATTGCAAGAACTTTATGACTCCTGTTGTAGATGAGGAGTGAGACCATGGGCGTGGTCCTTCTTAGTTATCTTATCTGTGATGCTTTTGTTGGAGATGACCAGAACCTAGCATGTATTTGAACTTAGTGTGATGTTGGTTTGAAAACTATGTTGCTTCTGCTACATTTAAACTTGGTTTATAATAACTATGTTGAACTCTGATGTATGTGAACTATTTGTGAACTGGTGTAACATGTGACTTGTAGGTTGAATCATGTACAATCTTGGCTTGTATGTTGGTTGATTCGAGATCCCTCACGATACTCGATGGACTACTGGGTTTATATGGGCTCAAGTATGACAGTGTGACCGCTTCGGTGGCCGCTATGGTACTTGTGCTCTTATAAATTGGACAGTTTTGTTACAGGCATGGCTAAGTAGAATACTAGGGAAATAATTCCTAAGTCATTCTTAATTACAAGTCAAAGCATATGTTGATAGTGCAATTACACTTAGTAGTCATGGCTAAGATCAACTTCATATCTACTCATAAGGGATATTACTAAGGAAGATCAAGAACAGAGCATGTCTTCCTTCGTAACTAGATCCTGCTTGTCCTATATTCGGGGAGTGGATTGCAAAGGACTCAATAGGAGTGTCAAATCTGTGATCTACCACATGGCCCAGAATATAGGGTGCATCCTTAGGTAAACAATGTATAAGCACCATGCTTACACAATGTCGACGACTCACCCCATGTGCATCAGAGCGAGCGCTATACGAACTTATGCTTGAATATAATGATAATCTAGCTATACTAGTCATATAACCAAAGTAAACAATGAACAAGATAATTAGGAACATGAATAATATTAAGAATAATATCAAATCAATTGTAGCAAACATATGAATAATGAAAGATACAAAAGTGGATACAAGGAGCTATACCAAGCCACACTCTTGACAAGATCAGGAATCCAAGCGAAGCTTGCCTCCCTATAGATCTAGCCTAGCTAGCTATACCCTAGAATATGGTGGAGCTCTGAGGATGATTAGTGTTTCTGACTTCTTGACTAAATGTAATGATTTGCCTGAGAGAGGGGGCTAGGGGTTGGTATATATAGGCCGGAGCATCAATTCTAAGCCCTTGGATCAAACCAACCTAAAAGAATGGCGTAGATGCAAACCCTAAGGTGATGGAGAACCAACATCACAAGATGGAGGCTGACAAGTGGGCTAGGGGGCTAGCCAACATGACTGGTGGGGCCGGTCGGCCCCACCTGGTTTGGTGTTCTCTAGAGTCTTCTAGATCCTTCTGGTGTCTATCTTGTTGTGGATAAGCATGATTAACTCTGACATATAGGTCTACCTTGATGGTTTTCTAGATAAACCCTGCAGAAAGCATAAATTCACCAAAAATCATGGAATTTATTAGTTTAAACCCCTAAATCTATGTTGGTGATTATTTTCATGCCCTTATGCAAGTTATATTGATGGTTTATAGTGGTTGTTAACTACCGTCAACATTATCCGGTAGTAACCACCATTTTTTAGTCACCGGATTGCAAACAACATAGCAGAACCCAATGCACCAGCAGAGAATGTGCCCACGGCAGCAATCTAAGATCGCAACATCCTAAATGGGTAAGGGCAAGAAGGTCAAGGAGGGGTATTCACTGGTGATGCTGGTGAAGTTGCATTTGCCTTTCTAGCCACGATAGAAGAATCCGGCGATAATCTAGGGCAGCTCCTTACAGTACTCGAATTCAGAGATAAGGTAGTTCTAGGAGCGACAGACACACTTGTAGCTACACAAGGAGCGGGCTGTGAGGTGTTGAAGGATGAGGATGAAGACATGGTCTATGAGGATGGCCACTTTGTTCCTCTTGTTGGGGGCCTCCTCTCCATCTTGAGTTCTTGACTAGGATCTAGTGGAGCGGGGCTGATGATGGAAGCGGTGGCGCTATCACCTAAATCAGAGAAGGAGCGCCTGTGGAGATCAGAACATGAGCTCCTTAGTAAACAGATGGAATCTTGCTTCATACTCAGATGAGTGAAGAGGGGAAAAATCCAAGAAAGATGGAGGGAAGTGTGAAAGCATTACCATTGCCTTTAGATCTTGCAGGATTGAGCTGGAGCGATCACGGCGGTGATGAGTACCAGCCTAGTCACCAGTGATTAGTGTGGGCCCTTGCCCGTGAGGCATACCGGTGCGGGGTACTAGCTTGTCAACAGTGAGTGGTGGCTTGCACCCTTCTGAGTAGGGGCAGTCACGTAGTTGAGCACTAGGGAACAAGGAGCTGTGATGAGGAACAAAAGCTATGGGTGAGGAAAAAGACACAGGGTGGGGAGCGTGCTTTGTAAGTGTTGGTATAAATTAAATTCACACAAGTTATATGGTATCCGCAAGCGCACAGATAAATCTATCTCGTTGTAGCACTTCACCAAGATAATCCCGATTTTAATATTGAACCCAAAGGAACCATATGTGAGTATGTTCTAACTAGCTAGTCTATAAACTTAATCCAAATTCACAATCAATGTCTAATAATAAAGGGGAATAAAGAAGACTACTAAGGACTATCTGTTCCAATCTTGATAAACTTTGTCAACTAAAGCTCAATTCGTGGGTGATGTCTCCCAAGGAATAAAATCATAGTTCCTTCCCTACGAGCACCATTTGGCCTACCAAATCCTATCGATAGGAGATGGACTGCAAAGGACTCAACGCAGCTGTCACCCACATGATCTACCACCTTTTGACCAATAGGGGATACTCACAAGTAACCCTAGTCTAAGCACCATGCTTACACTATGATTACTACTTCAATCAAGGAGCTACCAAGATCAAAGTACTCAAAAGAGAGTTGCAAACTTGAAGAACAATAGAGACAAATTGCTTACTTGAATCAGAAGTTGATTACCAAAGAATCTTAGAAGCAAGCTCCAGAAGAACTTGATCTCATAGAATATAGTAAAAGAGAGCATCGATAGGCCAGAACTCCTCCAGAACTCTACCCTTGTACTCTATCTCTCTCTATCTCTAACTAAGACTAAATCCTATGGAGGACTAATCTTCTCTTGATTGCTGGTCTAGATCCTGATGGAATAGGAATTAGGGTTTCTGGCTGTAGATCTGACTTGACTTCAGGGGGGTTTTGCCCTTTATTTATGGCCCAAGAGGTTGAATACAAGCCCTTGGAACAAATTGACTTCACGTATGGCTGAGATGCATCCTTGGAGATGGTGGAAGAATACTCTAGAAGCTCATGGTGGCTTCCCACCATAAGGGGCTGGGTGGCACAAGGGTGTGGCCGGCTGGCCCCACCTGGCAGGGTCTAGTCCCCTCCCTCGGCGTGGAGTCCTCTGGTGTCCTCTAGAACCTTCCTGTGTATTCATGATGAAGTGATCCCATGATCTCTTTTGATATTTAGGTCCTCTTTGGTGATTTTCTGTATAAATCTTGTAGAAAATATAGATTCACTAAAACTCATGAAAACTGTTAGTAATAACCTCCTACTCTATAGTATTTATCCATTTTGATCATTTATGGAAGAAAGGTTGACGGTTCACGGTATACTTTATCTACCGTCAACAAGCTCCCCCATACTTAGGCTTTTACTCGTCCTCGAGAAAAGAATGGATTACTTAAGACATAACTCTAGAACAAAACATCAACATAAGACTGTTCCTAGTCATGCATGTACTACAGGATTCAAAGTGTCTACCATGAAACTTTAGGCGGTTGAAGAACAGAATAGCGTGAAACAGATCACCTTTATTCTTTCAATTGAGTTAATCGAAAAAAAAGTTGAGATTTTGAAAAACAAAAACATAGCTTACCTTCCCCTTTTGTAGTACTCTCAAATCATTGATATATCTGGTATTTTTGTATCCTTACCAAGGCATAAATGATATTGCATTCTTTTTTCCTACGTCTAAAAGCTTATGTGGATCTCAGGTAGGGATAAAAATGTGAAGACATACTTGCATTGCACATATTGTAAAGTCAAAACATGAATCCAAGGAGAAAAAATGTCATACTCTTAGATCAAGATGTGCATGTGTGTGGAATATATAGTGGCTAATTCTAATTCTAATTCTACCATGCTCCTTGAAATATGTCTCTCTTATTCAACACTTGAAAACTTTTGCTAGAGATTATGGGCTATCTCTTTTCTCTTCTCTTTTCTTTTCATCTTCTTTCTTTTTTTAGCGGGCATCTAAGTACCCATTGTTTTAGATACTTGGAGACTTGTCCATTTTTCCTATACTTTTCTTTTTTTGCATAGCCACACATCACTTTTTGCAATTGGAAAATTTCAAGAAAGACATTTACAAGAACTTGGAGCATTTATTCCTAACAAATATTTTTGTGTCTTCTCCTAATGTAGGAGTAAAACATTTTTGGTGGATGGAGAACATGTGATTGTGTACTCCTAGTGTAGGAATAGTAGAAAATATGTGGAGTGTACATGATATTGATCTTGAAAGCATGATAAATTTCATAACAAGGGTCACAAGGTTTGACCAAACTCAATACAAATACAAGTTGTATATGTAGAAGGTTTATCTATCCTATATATGGCTCTAGTAGGACATTACTATTACTACAAAGGAGAGGTATAGCTATTCATTTTACTTTTGAAATAAATTTCTCTAATGACAAAACTTCAAGATTCAGATTCTCATTATTCTACTATATCATATTCCTCAACAACTTAAGCAATCATGGGGTCCCTAAAATAAGTTCCCAACAGTAGCAAGACTTCTAAGAAAAGTGTTATGTGAGTTTATTCCTATGTCATGACTAAAATAATCTTTCCTACCTCTTTTAAGATGTCTTAGCATATGATTTTCAATTCTATTCGAAACAGAAGGTGAAATATACGAAACTGGAGTGTATTGGGCTCAAACCTGACATTGGACAAAACGCGACGCAAGGCGGTGAGGTGGTGGACCGACCGGCTGAATAGGGTGGCCGGATGGCACCTGTTGGTGTCCCCTTAGGGTCCACTTTGGTGTACGAGGTCCCTGATTAATTATCTTCCCAATTTCATGATTTTTCCCGATCAAATTCGTTCCGTGGTCACGATGTGTCTCCCCCACACTTATTCTCCTGTATAAACTCTTCTGCACAACATGTGGAGATAAACACATATCCAAAAATAATAGAGAGATAGAGAACAGGTAATCATATCAAAAACTTTATTAATAGGGCACTTTATTATTCCAAACCAATCTTCTAAACAATTGAGCTAACAAACCAAACCTAATATTTAAAACAAACCTAACAATTCGAAGCAACAAACCTAACTCTTAACCTAAACTATGCCCTATCACTTAGATACATAATTTAATCCTTCTTGGCTAGCCTAGCCATCTCTCTAACAAGCCTCTCATTCTCTTTCTTAAGATTGTTTATTTCTAACATATTCATCTTGGTCTGCCTACTTATAGTACGAATGATACTAGAAACAAGCGCAAGTGCTTGCTTGAGATATTTGACCCTATCTTCGAGCATGGCTATGGTCATTTTAGGGCGCTTGGCATCTCTTTCTAAGGAAGAAGGTGCAAATCTTTTGGGAGCTTCCCTCAGCGGAATGAATTTGACTTGACTTGGAGCAGCGCGAATTCCATCTAGAGAGATACGGGGAGTGGCATTAGTGTATTTCACATATGTTACCTCCCCCAACTTGCTAGTTTTCACACCCACAATCCTCTCATTGGGTTGTGGAGGCAGCAGCTTGGTGTTCTTTGGCACAACAACCATTGGTCCCTTCGGTGCATCCTTCAGGAGTAGACGCTCTTGTGGCGTCAGGAGCATATGCTAACGAGCTTGGACATAGTAGGACTGCCCATAGGTCTTCTTAGGTGGCACAGACACTACTTCCTTCAGAGGGATGATAGTAAGAGGAAGAGCTTCTTCTACAGGAACGATGGCCAGAGCATCTTCCTTCGACGGAGTCTTGTTGAGGTCAGCTCCGAAAACTACGATCTCTTTTCTGGCCATTGGATCTTGGAGAAGGAGAGAACTCTTGCTATGGAGAGGAGAGAAGGCTTGAATGGGTTTGGATGTAGGCATGGGGTTGTTTATATAAGGGGGTTGACTTGTAGCATAGGTCAAAAATCTTTCCCTAGATAGATCCGTATGAAAGAATATCCAAATGAATCGCAACTAGATGCCATTCTATGTTGGAAGGGTGCAGGAGGGTCATGAGAGTTGGTAGCGTGCGAGAGGTGGAGATGGGGGTTGGGCGGCATAGAGGTGGGGTCGGCTGGCCCCACCTATCATCCTCTCGGACTCATCTTCGTCTCGTGTGTTCCTAACTCTATTTCCTTCCCAAAAAACATATATTTGTATTTTATTTCGCAACACAGGATGGCAGTGGTATAATTAAGACATAATGAAATCTAATTCCTCAACTACCTCAAGTGGTTTATTAGGTTCTAAAAAGATTTTTGAGACATTGGCCATTTACCTTGAATAACATACCTTTGTTGTTTTGAAGAGTTACTGCTCCATGCGTTGAAGTGCTCACCACCGTAAATGGTCCTTCCCACTTGGTTCGTAGTTTTCCATGCCCAAATAATTTAACCCTAGAATTAAAAAGTAATACCTTATCTCGGGGTGCAAATTCCTTCTTGATTCTCTTGTCATGACATCTTTTAGTTCTCTCTTTATAGATTCTTGAATTGTGATAAGCATTCTCTCGCCATTCTTCTAATTCAGAGAGTTGCATCTTTCTCTTTTCTCCTGCGGCTTCAAAGTCCATGTTCCATCTCTTGATAGCCCATTGAGCTATGAATTCTAACTCTAGGTAGATGGAAGTCTTTCCATACACCAGCTGATACGGTGACATACCCAATGGTGTCTTGTAGGCCGTACGATAAGTCCAAAGTGCATCGGGTAGTTTATCTTTCCATGTAGTTCCCATTTCATCGACCGTCTTCTATAAAATATTCTTGATTTGCTTATTCGACGTCTCTGCCTAGCCACTTGTTTGAGGGTGATATGGTGTAGCAACATTATGATGAATCCCATGTTTTAATAAATAGTGATGGAAATTACTGTCAGTAAAATGTGTCCCTCCATCACTGATCACCATTCTTGGCACTCCAAATCTTGGGAATATTATTTCATGAAACATTTTCTTGGAGTGTTTAGCATCAGCAGCTCCGCATGGCATGGCTTCAACCCATTTGGAAACATAATCAACTGCCACCAAGATGTACTCAAAGTTCTTTGACTTTGGGAATGGTCCCATATAGTCAATTCCCCAGACATCAAAGAGCTCAATCTACATATTATTGGTTAGTGGTATGGCATCTCTTGAATTTATATTTCCATGCTTCTGACATGCTCCACATCTCTGGATGAAATCTTTTGTGTCTTCATACATGGTTGGCCACTAGAATCCACTATGTCAAATCTTTGCATGAGTGCAGAATACCCCATAATGTCCTCCATATGGTGATGAGTGACATCTTTTGATGATTTGAATGACTTCTTCTACTGGTACACATCTTCTAAGCAAGCCATTAGAATAGACTCTGAAGAGGTATGACAGATCCCATATGTGGAGATGACTTTCATAAATAAGCTTTTTCTTATCCTCCCCTAGTGGTATATAACCTGCAACCATAAAATTGACAATATTCGTGTACCAGGGGTCTGATCTGGAGACCTTGAAGAGCATGTCATCCCTCATCGAATCATTGATGGGTAATTCCTATGAATTCTCAAATTGCATTCTAGACAAGTGATCGACAATAGAATTTTCTACTCCCTTTTTATCTTTTATTTCTAAATCAAATTCTTAGAGTAGCAAAATCCATCTTATCAATCGAGGTTTAGCATCTTTCTTAGTGAGCAAATATTTTAAGGCAGCGTGATTAGTGTAAACAATTACTTTTGCTCCTACTAAGTAAGATATGAACTTATCAATAGCAAAAACAATAGCTAGGGGTTCTTTTTCAATTGTTACATAATTAAGTTGAGCTCCGGTCAGAGTTTTGCTAGCATAAGCAATTGCATGATGCTTTCTATCTTTTGTTTGTCCCAAAACTACCCCCACAGCATAATCACTAGCATCACACATAATTTAAAAAGGTAATGGCCAATCAGGGGATTGGATGATTGGTGCATAGATGAGTGCTTCTTTAAGAACATTAAAAGAATTCAAACATGCATCATCAAATTCAAAAGGAACATCATTAGCTAACAGGTTTGTTAGTGGTCTAGCAATAAATGAAAAATCTTTTATGAATCGGTGATAAAAACCACAATGATCCAGAAAAATTTGGATTCCTTAGATATTCACAGGTGGAGATAGTCTTTCTATTACTTCAATTTTAGCTTTATCTACCTCAATTCCTCTTTTAGACACTAGGTGTTCTAGCACTATTCCTTTTCTAACCATAAAATGATATTTTTCCCAATTAAGGACTAAGTATTTTTCTTCATATCTTTGCAAAACCTTGTCTAAATTTTCAAGACAATCATTAAAATTTTTTCCATAAATAAAAAAATCATCCATGAAAACTTCCATGATTTCTTCAATCATATCAGAAAATATAGACATCATGCATATTTAAAAAGAAGCTGGGGCATTACATAATCCAAAAGACATTCTTCTATAAGCATAAGTTCCATATGGACATGTAAAGGTGGTTTTGCTTTGGTTATCTAGGTGGATTAGAATTTGGTGATATCATGAATACCCATCAAGAAAACAAAAGAAATAATGGTTCGCTAATCTCTCTAACATTTCATCAATGAAAGGTAGCAGAAAATGATCTTTCTTAGTTGCCTTATTAAGTTTTAGGTAATCTATACACATACGCCATCTAGTGACAGTTCTTTGGAGGATTAATTTATTTTTTTTATTTTTAACAACAATCATTCCCCCTTTCTTAGGTACAACTTGAATAGGACTTACCTACTCACTATGCGGCACAGGATAGATGATCCCAGCTTGCAAAAGTTTCAAAACCTCTTTCTTCACTACCTCCCTCATCACGTTGTTAAGCCTACATTGGGGCTCCCTAGAAGGTGTACAATCTGGGTCTATAGGGATATGATGGGTGCAAAGAATAGGGCTAATCCCTTTAAGGTCTTGGAGTGAATATCCAAAAGCAGAACGATGCTTTTCTAAGACAGTTATTAAGCGTAAAGATTCTTCTTGAGAGAGTTTATTACTTATGATCACAAAAGAATCATGATCATTATTGAGAAAAGGATATCTCAAACCAGAAGACAGGGGTTTAAGTTCAATAGAGGGCTTAGGGGATTCTAGCAATTCATCGAGAGGATCGGGAATAGGATTATCCTCTTCCTCATCAATGAAGGGCTGAGCATCATGTTCTATGTTGGGTTCAATTGGGTCATTAGGCGCTTAACCTCTTCTATTGGGTCTAACTCAGAAAGTGGCTCTATCTTTGTATTAAGAGAATAAGTTATGGGCATAGAGAGCTCAAAGTTTTTCCCAAGTTTAATATTCAACTTCCCTGTTTGTCCTTCTTAAATAAGTCTTTCTATTGGTTGCCCTATCAACACATCGAATTCTACCACATCAAAGATGTAGAAATTCAACATGACTTGGGTACCATTAATAAAAATAGGAAGGGTGCACATAATTCCCAAACTTGGAACAATGCGTCCTGAAAGACTTTTCAGCAATTTGGTAGTAGGGGCTAAAAGCATGTCTTTTAGAAAATTTTGAGCAAATAAAATAGACATGATATTAACACCTACTAGTGGATTATAAAAAGTATCAAAAGGAGCTTTGTCAAGTTGGCACTGAATAACGATAGAGGGTGAATCTAAATGAATTATCTCAGGTGAAAGCTCTGATTCCTCTAACCACTCATCGCTCAAAACAGATACAAGTTCTTTTGTTGTCTTTTTAAAGAATTCTTTCTTAGAAGGGTCTATGAATGATGGATTTATATACTCCTGAGGTTTCTTCATCATATGATATTTTGAGCTATTTCCATAATCATCAAAAAGTTCATCCTCGAATTCAAACATAAATCCAAAATTAGAGTTTCCTTCTCCTTCGGTGGTTTATGATCTAGAATAGCTAAAGCTAGAGGTTGGCATGGTTTAGGCAAAATTTTAGGTTTAGCTATTTTGGGTTCTTCTTCTAACAACTTCTCATCCTCCTCAGGGAGGTTATCTACAATTTTAATAAGAATGTCTTTAGCTTGTTCAGTAGTGATATGCATGAACAAACCTCCTATGGATGAATTAAGATGTTTTATGGTTTTCTTATTAAGGCCCGCAAAGAAGTGTTGGAGAAGAATGGGTTCTAGCAAAGCAAGATTGGGACTAGAATCTACAAGAGTGTTAAATCAATCCTAGGCCATACCCAAAGGTTCATTTTTCTGTTGTTTAAAAGTTAAAAGTTCTACACGAAGTTTGACAACCTTATAAATGGGAAATAATTGTAAACAAAAGCTAGAACTTAGGGCTCCCCAATTTCCTTTACTCCTCTTAACATGACGATTATACCAATGTTTAGCTTTTCCAATCAAAGAGAAAGGAAAAGGCTTCCATCATAAAGTTTCATAAGACATGCCCTCAATGTGAAGACATGCACAAATCTGCTCAAACTCATGTAAATGGGAATAGGGGTTGTCATTAACTTTGCCAGAAAAAGATTGAACCTTAACCATTGCAATTAACTCCGGACTAAGCACATAACCAGGTGATAGGATGAGTTTAGATGATTCGGCTGGTCTAAGGCTCAGGTCTGTGGGTGCTCCATATTGGTAAAGAAGGGTTAGTATGGGCTCCATAATAAAAAGTAAAGAAAAACTAAAAGATAAAAGATAAAAGTATAATATAAGATTAAGGTAGACTCAAAGTTAACTCAGCAAACCGTTCCCCAGCAACGGCGCCAAAAATGCTTCTTAGTATAAATTAAATGCACACAAGTTATAAGGTATCCGCAAGCACACAAATAAATCTATCTCGTTGTAGCACTTCACCAAGATAATCTCGGTTTTAATATTGAACCCAAAGGAATAGTATGTGAGTGTGTTCTAATTAGCTGGTCTATAAACTTAATCCAAATTCACAATCAATGTCTGATAATAAAGGGGAATAAAGAAGACTACTAAGGATTGTCTAGTTCCACTCTCGATAAACTTTGTCAACTAAAGCTCAATTCGTGGGCAATGTCTCCCAAGGAATGAAATTATAGTTCCTTCCCTATGAGAACCATTTGCCCTACCAAATCCTATCGATAGGAGATGGACTGCAAAGAACTCAACGCAGCTGTCACCTACGTGATTTACCACCTTTTGGCCAATAGGGTATATTCACAAGTAACCCTAGTCTAAGCACCACACTTACACTATGAATACTACTTCAATCAAGGAGCTACCAAGATCAGAGCACTCAAAAGAGAGTTACAACTTGAAGAACAATAGAGACAAATTACTTACTTGAATCAAAAGTTGATTACCAAAGAATCTTAGAAATAAGCTCTAGAAGAACTTGATCCCATAGAATATAGCAAAAGAGAGCACTGATAGGCTAGAACTCCTCCAAAACTCTACCCTTGCGCTCTCTCTATCTCTATCTCTAACTAAAACTAAATCCAATGGAGGACTAATCTTCTCTTGATTGCTGGTCTAGATCCTGATGGAATAGGAATTAGGGTTTATGGCTCTGGATCTCACTTGACTTCAGGGGGTTCTGCCCTTTATTTATATCCCAGGAGGTTGAATACGAGCCCTTAGATCAACCTGACTTCATGTATGGCTGAGATGCATCCTTAGAGGCGGTGGAAGAATACTCTAGAAGCTCATGGTGGCTTCCCACCATAGGCGGCCGGGCGGCATAGGGGTAGGGCCGGGCGGCCCCACCTGGTAGGGTCTGGTCCCCTCCCTCGACGTGGAGTCCTTTGGTGTCCTCTAGAACCTTCTTGTGTATTCATGATGAAATGATCACGTGACCTCTTTTGATATTTAGGTCCTCTTTGGTGATTTTCTATATAAATCCTGCAGAAAATATAGATTCACCAAAACTCATGGAAACTGTTAGTAATAACCTCCAACTCTATAGTATTTGAGAAATTTGTGTGTAGGACACTCAATAACTTTGGTTTGGCACTGGACACATCTGATTCATTGATTTAGTTCAATGGACACTACATTTTGGTGTTTTTGTCTGCAGGACATTGCATTGCACCACATGCCTACTTTGCCCATGCCTTCCCCTTTCATCTCTTTTTATGAGGCCGATGCCATTTCACTCCTCTTCTCCTTTGCTGTCTTATGCCCTTGCACCTCAATAGATTTTCTAGTGTTGAACCTTTAGAAAGTTGTGGTCCAGTAGACCATTGATGAGAGAGTTAGGATATATTGATATGATGTGCTCGATCGCTGCCCCATGAGTGTGCTGCCTCTTGCTAGGTAGAAATCAACCACCGATCTCTCCTCTCCACCACTTCATGCTATATTCCCAAAGTTTGTGAATGCCTACATCTATATTGTCATTAAGAAACAAAAAAAAACATGCAAATCTTAAGGACAAAAAATGGAGAGAGAGTGGCAAAAAATTTAGAACCGAGCATTGAGAATGATAATGGTTAATTAACCATTATTTGGCATGGCCCAACAACAGCTTTAGTAGAGGAACGTAATTTTTTGTGTACGGAAGAGGAGCTAGAGCTATTTTTATATATGGAGGAAGAACTGCAATCTGTTGCTCCTCTCCGGCTCTGACTTCTCCGGATGAGTATTTGGAGGAGCCGCGCCAAATCGGCACTAAATAGAATCCTAGTATTGTCTCTTATTCTATAACATGACACCACAAATTGGAATTTTGAGCATTTTTATTGCTTAGTTAACTAACATATTTGAACATTGCTATTGCTTAGTTAACTAACATGACAATAGTAATTGATATTTGTAGTCAGGCACTAGGGTTCAATAAACTCTATGGTTGTAGGGAGATTGTGGACAAGGAACTGGAAGGAGCTTGCGGACCAAGAACAAACTGGAAGGACAAGAGAAAAGGGCAAAATTGTCTATTAATTGATTATGGTGTGTTCTAGACAAAAGAGTTGTTTTTATAGTGTGCCTCAGACTAATTCAATAAGTGAAGTGTGTAGCACACAAATTCAATGTTTGTGAGTGTCCCATGGACAAAATTCTCATAGTATTTATCCATTTTGATCATTTATGGAAGAAAGGTTGATGGTTCATGGTATACTTTATCTACCATCAACAGTAAGCAATCGTTTCAAATGCAGGAATGGAAATTGTGCATAACTTTGTAAAAACGCGTGGGACTCTAGCATGGGCTTAGAAATTGACAAAAGTGTTACCATGCAGACCGTAGCCAGTGGTAGTGAAGGCTACTGATGGTGGTGAATGGGTCCTATGAAGATGTTCCAGGAGCCACCACGCCACTGTCGCCGTGGACGGCTTCGACTGCTGCCTAGTTGAGGGTGTCACTCATTCTACCTGATTGTAAACCGTCACTCGTTCTACCCGATTGTAACTAGAAAAATGTTAGATTAAGTACGAAATAAAGTAGAACTGAGTCTAACATTCAATAATAAATCTTTCATTAATATCTTATAACCTACATACAATCTACGAGTCCAGGAAATATGACATTACAATGATCCTCATAACTTGCTTTGCTTTGGATAAGGGTCATTTGCATCTACATTCAATCAATGATGGATCTAGATGTAGCAACATTCTTCCGTTTGCATCTATCTCCTTAACCCATACCCAACTAAATAGGAGAATGGAGATGGGGAATAGCCTCACAAAACTTCCTCTAACATCCCCTGGGAGTAGTGGGAGGAAGAGGAGAAGTAGAGTAATGAGGATATCTATTCCCACATTTGGATTGCATTCGTGAGCTAGAACTGCTCTGGCTCACGAATGCAATCAAGATGATGCTTGGGCCCTTGCTCTAGTGAAAGCTCTCCATGGTTTCAATTTCGCTTGCTCTAACAGCGGATGGTGATCAGTAGCGGGACCATACCATGGAGGCATTCCTCCCTACCTTCACGAAACATCCTCTAACATCTAGGATGAGTGAACATAGCCGCGCCCAAGTGATGGCGAAAGCTAATCTTGAAGGCTTTCTCCCAGCGGTGCCGGAGTCAATGGAGGTCTAGGGTAGCCATGGTGATGGGAGACTAGGAGCAACTAAAGGGTTTCTCTGGTTTGTCCGATGGTAAGGGAGGAATCAGGTTGGGATCGGAGTGCGCTTAAGAGGCTCGCCTTACCTTTGATTAAATAGCCCCACCTCAAGACGCGAGTGGGGAAGGAATCGTCAAGATCCGTGACTTGCACGGTCACCCACACGGGTCACGAGCAATAGTGTGGTGAAGATGACTGGAAGTGGAAAATGAGGTAGATTACATTCACTTGCACACTTGATACTCATCCAAAGGCCAGTCTCAGTTGGGACTTTCATTTTCATTAAATAGGCCACATCTCCCGTGCAATCTTAGTGGAGCATGCTTCTCCCGGAATGCTTCTCCCACGCTTCTCTCGTAACTTAAGATGACTTAATAGACTATATGTACCATGGTTGTCCTTTTAAATTGTCTCATAGTAACTCATAATTCCTTAATTAATGCATGGAATCAAAATAGGAATGTGAGTTGCATGACAATAGCAATTTATACAATGGTACAGCGTATGAAACGACATGAGCAGGGAAGGCAATAGTCAATCAAAGAAATAATATGTGTAAAAATGCAAATGTTAAAAAATGAAATGATACACGCGGGACTCACGAGTGGGCTTGTTGTCACACCCATTTTTAAGGAACAAATGAAATGTATAATCTTATGTGCGCCCAGAGATCAATCACACATAAGATGACAAATATAAATAGTATCATCACAAATGTTTATTATATAACGAATAATATCACAGAGTCTTCACATAATTAAGCGGAAACATAAGATAATTCTTGTGGTAGCTAGCTCCATAGCACAGGCACGTCAACTAGTTGACCACAAGTCTAGTAATCTTCAGGGAAGTAGTAGTAGTAATCACTATTTGCACATTCGGGAGTCCATCCTGAGGTGTGGGGGAATGCAAGGGTGAGCACAAAAGTACTCAACAAGTGTAACATGGGGTTCATGAAGCTCAAATAGGGTAGACACTAGTTTAACTGCATGTAACTTTTAGTTGGTCATATTTTAAGCAATTGAGTAGCAACAAATAGGTGATGTTCCCATAATAAACACATGATCATGTAAAGAGAATAATGAATAGCAAGAACAAGTAAATTAATAGTGATCTCTATTCTATAAGGGTCCAAGGCCGCTCGTGACCGTGAGCACGGCTAATATATCAATTTTACACTCTGCAGAGGTTGTACACTTTCACTATGAGTCATGAACCCCAAAAGTCTGAGGTCATGACTCCCCATTGGATAGTTAAGTTTCACTATGAAGTCTTTCCAAGGTTCGTCTAACAAGTTAGGGCTACTAGGTTTCTGTGCCCTGTAAATGTAGAGCTCCCCTTCCGTATGGCACAATGACACGTAACCTATACTCATAAGGACAGAAGCCGTACTACACCCAACCCAGAACACACCCCTCTTGTGCCATAAAGGTAACTACTAACAAGCTAGAAAAAGGTCCTCTTATATGACTAAAGCCAGAGCCATGTAGCCCTCACAGCTGTATTGTAAGTCCTGGATGTTCGCTTACAGATAAGTTCTTACAGAGAGGAATCTAGAGTAAACTCTAGCCCTCTTATTCCCTGTTGCTAAAAATCATCAACTACTAACAAGCTAGAAAAGGTCCTCTTATATGACTAAAGCTAGAGCCATGTAGCCCTCACAGCTGTATTGTAAGTCCTGGATGTTCGCTTACAGATAAGTCCTTACGGAGAGGAATCTAGAGTAAACTCTAGCCCTCTTATTCCCTGTTGCTAAAAATTATCTTTTAGTGTTATTGCATATATCATTAGTCAAATTACAAGATCATTGTTTATGTGAGCACTAGCAAACTATCCAATGCTATAACCATAGGATTCAAGGAAAAATATCAATACTAAGGCATCCTTAACAAGGAGACGCATGCATAATGAATTAAGTGAATTAAAGTGAATAGGTAACAAGGATAATCCCATGCTATACTTGTCTTGATCTAGCTGATCGTGTTGATCTGGTTTGTAATAGTACTCTTGATCACCAACGCATGTCTTTCTTGAAAATTTTCAAGTATTACAGAAAGAGATATGTAGCTATGCAAAAAAGAAAAGTATTGAAAAAATGGATAAGTGTCCAAGTATCTAAAACAATGGGTACTTAGATGCCCGTCATGGTAAAAAAGAAAAAAAGAGAAGAGATAGCACATGCTCTCTAACAAAAGTTTTCAAGTATTAAATAAGAGACATATTTTCAAGGAGCATAGTAGAATTAGGATTAGCCACCACATATATTCCATACACATGCACATCTTGATCTAAGAGTATGACACTTTTCTCCTTAGATTCTTATTTTGACTATATAATATGTGCAATGCAATTATGTTTTCATATTTTCATCCCTACCTGAGATCCACATAAACTTTTAGAAGTAGGAAGAAAGAAGGCAATACCATTTATGCCTTGATGAGGATTCAAAAATACCATACATATGAGTGATTTGAGAAGTACTACAAAAGGAGAAGGTAAGCTTTGCTTTGTTTTTCAAAATCTTAACAATTTCTCCAATTGACTTAACTAAAAGAGTGAAGGTGATATGTTTCATGCTATTCTGTTCTTCAACTGCCTAAAGTTTCACGGTAGACACTTTAAATCCTGTAGTGCATGTCTGACTAGGAATGATCTTATGTTTATGTCTTGTTCCGAAGTTATGTCTTGAGTAATCCATCTTTTCTTTAGGACGAGTAAAAGCCTAAGTGTGGGGGTATTGACTGTAGTTAAAGTATATCATGAACCATCAACCTTTCTTGCATAAATGATCAAAATGGATGAATATCATAAAATAGGTGGTTTAAACTGATAGTTTTCACGAGTTTTGGTGAATTTATGTTTTTAGCAGGATTTACATAGAAAATCGTCAAGGAGGACCTAAATATGAAAAGAGATCGTGGGATAATTTCGTGGCTACTACGCAAGAATGTTCTAGAGGACACTAGAGGACACCACGCCGAGGTAGGGCACGAGACCCTGCCAAGTGGGGCTGGTCAGCCCCACCCCCAGGTCGCTCGACCTGCAATGATGGGAAACGTCTGTGAGCTTCCAGAGTCTTTCTCCACCGCCTTCTAGGATGCATCTCCACCGTACCTCAAGTCGGTTTGAACCAAGGGCTCGTATTTAACCCACATGCTATAAATACAGGGCTGCACCCCCTGAAGCCAAGTTAGTTCTTGAGAGCTGAAGTGCCAAAAACCCTAATTCCTATTCCCACCAGGATCTAGGCCAGCCATCAAGAGAAGATTAGTCCTTCATAGGATTTAGTCTTGTATTAGAGATAGAGATATAGAGTGAGAGAGGAGAGTTTTGGAGGAGTCATGGCCTGTCGGTGCTTCTCTACGGCTTGTACTCTATGGGATCAAGTTCTTCTAGAGCTTGCTTCTGAGATTCTCTGGTAATCGACTTCTGATTTAAGTAAGCAATTTGTTTATATTGTTCTTCAAGTTTGCAACTCTCTTTTGAGTGCTTTGATCTTGTTAACTCCTTGATTGAAGTAGTATTCATAGTGTAAGCGTGGTGCTTAGACTAGAGTTACTTGTGAATGCCCCTATTTTCTGGATCGGTGGTAGATCGCGAAGGTGACTTTTATAGCTTCGTTGAGTCCTACGTAGTCCACTTCCCATTAATAGGACTTGGTAGGCTAAATGGTGCTTATAAGGAATAAACTTTGATTTTATTCTTTATGAGACATCGCCCACGATAGAATGATAGAAAGCAAAGTTTATCGAGATTGAAACTAGACAGTCCTTAGTAGTCTCCTTTATACTCCCTATTTTCTAACCTTGGTTGTGAAGTTGGGTTAAGTTTATAGACTTAGTTATCCTCACCTACTGTTCCTTTGAGTTTGATATTAAGACCGGGATAATCTTAGTGAAATGCTACAACGGTACTTTATCTGTGCGCTTGTGAATACCTTATTTTCTTGTGTGCATTTAATTTATACCAACAACTGCCAAGTCTCGTAAGACAAGCCCGGGAGACCAGGAAGCTAAGATGGAGACCACGTCGCATAGGACCGCTGGCGAACCACCTTGTGCCAACAGTGCCGTTACGACCGGCACAATAGCACCACGCCGCTCCATACCGTGACGTGGGTTTAAGACCACGACGACAACCACGTCCAGACGTGCACTATACCAAGACAAGACGACATTCCTTGTCGGCCAAGTTAGCTAGGTTCTCTCCCTTAGCCTCATGACCCGTCGGTCGAGAGAACCTATCACTTTATACATAGACTAGCCCCAAACTCTATATAAGGACAGTTTGGACAGCCCTCCAAGTATTTCTGGATCATCTGGCTCATAGATCACCACTCTTTTGTCTCTTTTTATAGTTCTTGCATACCCTATTGTAAGAACTTTAAAGCATTCAACCGAAAAACCCACACTCGATCTTCTTTGAGACTGGACGTAGGGTTTCGGACTGAACCAATATAATTCCTTGCGTCTTTTGGATGCTACCATCGTCTTCCTAAAACACTCTAACAATCATACAAAATTACTAGTTGGCCGATAAAACACTGACAAGAGAATTATAGGGACATATGCCAGAAGGTGAAAAATTATAATGACACTGATCAAAATAATCCTAGTTTATTTCTGTGCCCATCACATATGAAGCTTTTGATCCATGTGCAGCCTCCTCGTATAGTATGCACACTACGTGTGAGTTAGTGTGCGTCACTTCCAGTTGAAGAGTTGAGGCGTAAAAAAAAAATCGCACTCGACAGAAACCGAACTCAGCCGATCCCCACAGGAACACCGCATCCTCGCCTACGCCGAAGAAGCCGAAGCTCCCAGTTCGCCCGTCGGAGCCCCAGCACAGCCGCCTGCCGACGGGATGGGGAGCGCGGACCTGGTGCTCAAGCTGTCGTGCGAGGGCTGCGGCAACACGTCGGATCTCTACGGCACGGGGTGCAAGCACACCACTCTCTGCAGCGACTGCGGGAAGTCCATGGCACGCTCCCGTGCCCGCTGCCTCGTATGCTCGGCGCCCATCACCAGGCTCATCCGGGTACGGATCCGCTCCTCCGCTTTATTATTCTTTACCTGCGCGCGCATGCGGGCATCGAGACCGCGTTCGGTGGCGCGACGCCGCGGCAGCTACCTTTGCGCGGGCGACCTAGGGTTCCGTTGTGCCGATGGCGGTACTAGTTCGGGGTTGAGACATTGGGATGTCGGAAGAGTCTTGACAACCAATGAGCTGAACTATGTTGACCTTTGTGTTGGTTTTGGAAATATAATATGATTGGGATTGTGGATTGGGTGGGTACAGGGATCAGTTTATTGGTTACTGTTGTTCTTGTGATGTAGATTTAATCATATATGGCGACATTCATTTTAGAAATTTAGATGATTGCTGATTCAGTTCAAAGTTTGTCGCTTATCTTTTCGGGACTCTGGAGTGGCAACCAATAGCCACAGTTCATGCAAGAGTAGGTGTTACTAGATGACACTGGCTGCCTGGGAGTTATTGTGGAAGAGCAATCACTTGCTTGTTGAACTAGGTCAATATAACTTGGTGGATGCGATGATTTACTCACTCAAATAAAGAAGAACTTATAGTTTTACAAAGGTTAGCCTTGGGCAGTGGATCACATTTTTTTAAAAACACTGCATAGGGGTGTAATGACAGTACAAGCATGTGTGATTCTAAATCCATATTCTACTAGTATAGATAGTGTGACCAAAAACAGTGGTTGCTGGTTCAATAAACTCTAAGCTCTTCCATCAGATAAAGGATCTGAAAGATTATTGCTAGAGCATATGGCGATTAAATTAATGTTTATTTTAATTTTAAGAATCTACTGCATTGGATAAGTGGCACTTTTTCTGCCCCTTGGAAATGAACTAAGCTAAACAAAAGAAAAAACACTGTATAAATCAGATTTGGTCACGAAAGAGCATAACCTTTGGAGGTAGTGTCTGATGGACAGATGGAGGAAGAAACCAGTGGCATGAGAAAAAAAAGGATATATCACTCAAAAATGACATTTATGGTAATGTACTGTGACGATTGAACAAAATTTGAGGTGACATCAGCCAACTTATGTACATAGGGTGTGTTCACTTCGCGAAAAGTAGGTGAAAAGTTACTGTAGCATCTTTTGTTGTTATTTGGCAAAATTTGTCCAATCATGGACTAACTAGGCTTAAAAGATTCGTCCCGACATTTACAGACAAACTATGCAATTAGTTATCTTTTTTACCTACATTTAATGCTCCATGCATGCGTCGAAAGATTTGATGTGATGGGTGTAAGAGGAAATATTTTGGGTTGGGATGGGGAAGTGAACAAGGCCATACAGTGTATTTGGGACTTTGGCAAAATACTAACTAGATGGTATGAGTTACATTCCTAATATATTTTATTGAAATCATTTGCAGAAAAAAAAATAGATTAACTGGAGACTAGAATATTGGTCTATTGTGGCAATGAAATAGTGCACCAGGGAATCTAACATTCCTAAAGAATGCTATAGTATTGGAATTTACTTGGCAACAAAGTAATATTGGAATTTACTTGGCAACAAAGTAATATATCTCTTTATTTCTGATCGTATAAAGGACTAGTGGTGTTTAAGTTCTATTAGTAACCAAACAAGCTTCAGAATGTTAAACCATTTTAAAAAATAACTTCATTATTTGTTCATGTAAGACAAACTCTAGTTGGTAGAAAAAAACATACCAAAATTTTTTGTTCTGTTCTGGTGAAGTGATCCCTTTGACATGGCACCAATGCTGGTGATGACAATTAAACCAGACTGACTGGCTTTGTTTTGTGTCTGCAAGTTTGGAATCTGTCTGCCTCTTTATGATTTGTCTACAAGGCACGCTACCTAAGGACATGTTAGATTAAAGCTCATTCTAGGTTCACTATTTGAAAGTGCTTCATGATGAATTATTCAATGCTGTGGCATGGTTTCAAAGGCGAGGCGAGTGCTGGGTCCACTTGGACGCCTAGGCAGCACCTAGGTGACAACGCGCCACTGTTTCCCAAGGCGACTGGGGTACACCTGGATGCCTAGGTGACGCCTTTGAAACAGGGTGCTGTGTTACCTCTCAGAAGGATTGTTTTCTTTTTTTTTTTCATTGCAGAAATCCTGTATGCATGGCATTTATAGGTTTGATATTGGATGGATTTGATCATCTGTCAATATCGATTGTTCTTTGGCAGGAATATAATGTACGAGCTAATTCTGTTACGGATAAGACATACTCTATTGGAAGATTTGTCACTGGCTTACCTCCTTTCTCGAAGAAGAAGAATGCTGAGAATAAGTGGTCTCTTCATAAGGAGGGTCTACAAGGACGTCAGATAACTGAGAATATGCGGGTATGCATTTATATTTATTTTTCTTATATTTTATATAACTGAAGCACTTTAAGTTCCAAAAATAGAAAAATGAAGCAATGCATTTGAGTCTTGTTTTAGTTTCTTGTGAATAGTTTTAGCCATATGTTACACTCTCCACCTGTTTTTAGGTGATTATATGTTTTGCTCGCTATTTTCCATAAAATGAATAAACCCTTTACCATCAGTGCTTGGTTACTTTTATTACTTTCCGTCGTTATCACTGACAACATATTGGAGGGTCGACTATCGGGAGACTGATGGAGATGCTCTACCCTAAGCTAGTCCAGGCCAGTAGTAAGCAATGCAATGTGTAGTTGTTTGGTTGCCTAATCTAGGTTGCATGCACAGATATATGCGTTGTTTGGTATGCTGGATAGTAGGGGACGTGAGGTCTTTGTTTAGATGCCTGGTCACGAATCACAGGTGCAAATCAGATACAAGGGGAGAAGCATTGACAACCACAGTGAGGAGTGTGGGAAGGACATGAACCAGAAGCCATACTGGATGCTCATTTCTGCTAACCGCCAATATCTCGTGGGCCAACAGCACTAGGAATGGAGAACCGAAGGGGTGATGAGAGCGAGAGAGGTGCGGCGCAAATGAGGACAGGAGGCAACCCTAATCATCGGCAGGGTGTAGTCACCGACCGTGGGATGCAGTCTGGTAGGCTCCCACTCCTACACTAGACGGGCAAGGCCTAAGAACAATGGCTGATTCCTGCATGTTACCTAAGCCAGGCCAAGGGGCCTCCAATGCACAGTGCAAGCCTGGCTCAGTAGCTGGGCCAGGGAACCAAACAAGTGATGCTTGCACCATCTAAGCCTGCATAAGCCCTAAGCAGTTTTTATGGACTGATAGGATGCCTAGTAGCGTGTTTGGATGTCTTCCCTGCCTAGCTTGGCTCGCATTTGTGATGCAGGCCCTGGCTGGCCAGGCTGGGGATATGCAACAGTGTAGATACCATGTTCTAAGAATGGTGAGGTTACCTCCATCAATTCAACAGTGTCCAAACTTCATTACAATACGTTGCAAACACACTTATATAAACTTCCAAATAAATAAGGCAATGACCATGGTTTGAAATATAATTATGACAAATTTTCAAGACCAAACACTAATGTTATTTATCTTCACTAGTATATTGACTGTGCTAACGCTACGGCAGCATCTATCAATGCAAATCAAACAACCAACGAATATCTTTTAGTAATCAAGCATAGATTGAGAAAATATTTATAATTCATGCAAAAAAGCAATTTAAACACTTTCAACAAACAAACATAAGCAAGCCTCGCTTTCACTCAGTCACAGAGGCCAGCTCTGCAATCTTGCAGTGTAGTTATAAACAGAAGGCCCAAAGAAGATGTTGCAAGTCCTGGTGACAATTTTACTACCAAACCCAATTAACTACTTTATAGTACTGCTGCCTGCAACAGCAAGCCGGTAGCCAAAACAAAACCACTCCAGTATTGCACCCAGCAATAGAAAGCTGACAGCCAAAACAAAACTACTCCAGTACTGCACCTTCAACAGCAAACCAGTAGCCAGAAATATATGCACAGAGAAATACATCTCCTGCAGGAGCACATGCCTAGACAGCAAGATGGTTCAGGTCTTCAAGCTCCACTATCTTCAGAAGGTGCCCTTAGAGCTTCCAATTAGCTGGTGCTTTATCTGGATGTCCAGTGGAGAGTGGACTCAAGATGCCCTTGGTATTAGAGCTTCAAACATCAAGCACCATCTTCTCTACCGCTGCAGATATCTGATATGGCATAGTTGCTCCCAATTCTAGATTTTGGACAGCATGGGCCGGTGAAGCTGAAGAAAACCTTGCCACATGCCAATGGTTTCAAAGTTGCCGCAAACTCTATAGAGCAGTAAAACTTAAAGCATTGAAAACAATATGTTTTTTTCCTCAGAAATCTGAAACTTTACTATGGACTAAAAAATACTTCCTCTGTTCCAAATTATAAGTCGCTTTGACTTTTTTGATTCATACATTTTGCTATGTATCTAGACTTATTATTTATCTAGATGCATAGCAAAATGGATGTACCAAAAAAGTCAAAGCGGCTTATAATTTGAAACGGAGGGAGTATCTATGTAATGCCACCCAAACAACGCAGGTAACGCACCAATTCATTCACTTGCTTGGAGACACGGTTCAACTCCCTCTGCAGTGGTTTAGATCAAAGCATTAGGAACAAAACACAAATGCATCTAAGCCAAGTGAACCACTCTGCTCCAAACACAGAAAAGGAATCACCTTGCGCCTCTCAAGCTACCTCGCTTCCCTGTTCCTCTTCGCGCCCATGCCGCCAGCCCGCCACCGCCCGTGCCTGCAAAGCAGTGGTCGCCAGCGGAGCCAGACGCCGCGATGAATCTGAAAGTCATATAGTATGAATCTGAAAAAAGCTTACTGATCAAATACAAAGTCATGTAGTATGAATCTGAAAAAAGCTTATTGATCAAATACAAAGTCATGTAGTATGAATGTGAAAAAAGCTTATTGATCAAATATGGTAGCCTTTCAAAGGCAAGTCCAGGTGTTGACAATAAGCAAGTTCAGGTGTAACTTGGCAATGCTAAAACACAGAGACAAAACTTACTGATCTGCAAGTCTGAACACAGATAAGAGTGACATGCATCCCAACCATTGGCCAGTTCTCCAACACCTTCCCCATCAACCAAAAACATGTACATCATGGATACAACCCTGTACTGAAGTAGCCTGATGCTCTGGTGGTCAAGCACAAAATTCTGTCGTGAAGTAGTAAGCACATAGCGATCTCCAAAGATAGATGTAACTGCCATTTGTAATTGATTTGTTCAACCTTGCTTGTAGTGTTAGAATTCCCTGGATAACAGAACCAGAAGTGTAAGGCGAGGAAGGATGATATAAGTACTCCATACATGTCAAAGGAAGCTGCAGAAATATGAATCAGCCAAAAAACAATTTTAGAGTGTATGTGTAGACACAAAAATTGCTAATGACAGGAAGCTGCATGCACAAAAATCGCTAATCACAGAAGCCTAAAAAAAGGGCAGACCTAGTGCCAGAGGCTCCCACACGAGTGGGGTCTGGGGAAGGGAATAACCGAAGCAAAGTCTTACCCCCGCATAAATTCTGCAAAGAGACGGCTTCGAATCCAGGACCTCATGCATAGAAATCACTAACTGTTGGAAATTGTAACTCTATTGATTTGGGCTAACCCTAGAAGGGTAGCTATATAGTATGTCATACATGGGCCTCATGGGCCTAGCCTCATGGGCCTAATACACACATACTCCAACACCCCCCCGTAGTCTGAACTACCGGCACAGCGGAGTTCCAGACTGGACATGAAAAGAAGTACAAACACACACACCCCCACAGTCGCAACTAGCCACTGGTGATGTTGAGGCTGGAGCGAAACTCGGCGAAGGTCGAGAACGGGAGGCCCTTGGTGAAGATGTCGGCGAACTGGGAGGTAGTCAGTACGTGAAGGACCCGAACATCACCGATGGCAACCCGATCACGGACAAAGTGGAGATCGATCTCCACGTGCTTCGTCCGCTAGTGCTGAACAGGGTTGGTGGAGAGGTACACCGCACTAACGTTGTCGCAGTAGACAAGCGTGCTCCGGGAGAGAGGAGTGTGGAGCACGGCGAGAAGCTGCCTGAGCCAGGAGGCCTCAGCCACGCCGTTAGCGACAGCGCGGTACTCCGCCTCGGCACTGGAGCGGGAGACCACCGGCTGCTGCTTGGACGACCAGGACACTAGGTTGCCGCCCAAGAAGACAGCGTAGTCGGAGGTGGAGCGCCGAGTGTCCGGACACCCGGCCCAGTCGGCGTCAGTGTAGACGACAAGCTCGGCGGAGGATGACCGGTGAAGGAGCAGGCCGTAGTCGACAGTACCGCGAAGGTAGCGGAGGAGGCGCTTGAGGGCAGTGAGGTGGGGCTCTCGTGGATCATGCATGTGGAGGCATATCTGCTGAACTGCATAGGTGATGTCCGGTCGGGTGAAGGTGAGGTACTGAAGTGCACCAGCAAGACTCTGGTACGCAGTGGGGTCTGTCACTGGGTCGCCCTCTGACTCTGACAGCTTGACCTGAGTTTCAACTGGAGTGGAGCAGGGCTTGCAGTCAGTCATTCCAGCTCGCTCCAGGATATCAATAGTGTACTGCCGCTGGTGAAGAAGAAGACCGGTGGGTCGAGGCTCAACAGTGACCCCAAGGAAGTGATGTAGCACACCCAGATCCTTCATAGCGAACTCTTGCTGAAGAGAGGTGATGATACGCCTGAGTAGCTGTGGACTGGAGGTGGTGAGGACAATGTCATCAACATAGAGCAACAGATAGGCAGTCTCAGCACCCTGATGATATATAAACAGCGAAGTATCGGACTTAGCTTGCACAAATCCTAGTGTCATCAGGTAAGTGGCAAACCGCGAGTACCAAGCTCGAGGTGCCTGCTTGAGGCCGTAGAGGGATTTGTTGAGCCGGCAAACCATATCAGGTCGAGAAGAATCAACAAAACCCGCCGGTTGACTGCAGTAGACTGTCTCAGTCAGAGTGCTGTGCAGAAAAGCATTCTTGACATCCAGCTGATGCACGGGCCAGGAGCGAAAGAGAGCCAGTGAGAGAATTGTGCGGACGGTAGCCGACTTCACCACTAGACTAAAAGTCTCGTCATAGTCAACACCAAGGCGCTGAGTGAAACCCCGGAGAACCCAGCGAGCCTTGTACCGCTCAAGAGTATCATCAGCCCGCCGCTTGTGAGTCCAGATCCACTTGCCGGTGACAACATTGGAACCAGGCGGACGAGGCACCAGATCCCATGTCTGGTTGGTGAGTAGGGCCGCATACTCCTCTTCCATCGCGTGACGCCAGTGAGGGTCGGACAAGGCGTCATGGACGGATGAGGGTACCAGAGAGACATGGGGCTCCCCCCGAGCATCGTCGCGAGAGCCCGGGGCCGTAGGGTACCGGCCACCTGCCGCGTCACCATAGGGTGAACATGACGCGAGTGCCGGTGTAGAAGAGGCGGGTGGTACACTGACGGCGCACCTTGGGCCGCCGGCGGCTGAGGCGACGGTGGTGTAGGTGTCGACGGTGTAGACAAGTCCCCGGGCAGTGGCGAAGACGGCGGCGGTGGCGGCGGGACTGACTCTGGGTGCAGCGGAGCCGGTCGCTCACGCCGCTGGTAGACGCGCACCGGTTGGGTGAAACGCGCTACAGGTGCGGATGGGACCGGCTCCGGGTGGAGTGGAGCCGGCCGCGCGCGCCGCTGGTAGACGCGCACCGGCTGGGCGAAGCGTGTGGAAGTCGAGGACTCCGGACCCGCGCAGGGCGCCGGGGCAGCGCCAGAGGCCGGCGCCGCCGGGCCGGTGCCCGGTGGAGTACCTGCAGGAAACACCAATGGTGGCTGGACCACCGCGTCAGTGGGAAACGAGAAGCGGTCGAGCTCGGAGATAGTCGGTGGTGGGGAGGTGGAGTAGGGGAAAACAGACTCATCAAACACCACGTGTCGAGAAATGAGTACCCGACGAGAGGCAAGGTCGAAGCAGCGGTACCCCTTGTGATCCGGGGAGTACCCGAGGAAGACACCCGGAGTCGAGCGAGGAGCGAGCTTGTGGGAGGCGGTGGCAGCAGTGTTAGGGTAGCACGCACAGCCGAAGACTCGGAGGTGGTCGTAGCGAGGAGGGGTACCGAAGAGAGCGTGGTGTGGAGTGGTAGCTGGGCAGGCAACAGAAGGAAGGCGGTTGATGAGATAAGTGGAGGTGTGCAGACTCCCAGCCCAGAAGTGAGTAGGAAGGGAGGCCTGGAACAGAAGGGTGCGCATGGTATCAGTCGTGGTGCAAATCATGCGCTCAGCCTTGCCGTTCTGGGAGGTGTAGGGACACGACATCCGTAAGTGCACACCGTGAGAAAGGAAGCCTGAGAGGTGGAGTTATAAAACTCACGCCCATTGTCACACTGAACGGCCTTGATGGTGAGGCCGAACTGAGTAGACACCCAGGCGAAGAAGTGACGGATCGTGGGAAAAGCATCAGACTTGGCACGCAAGGGAAAGGTCCAAGAGTAATGAGAGAAATCATCAACCAGGACCAAATAATACTTATAGCCAGAAATGCTCAAAACAGGTGATGTCCACAGGTCGCAATGTACAAGCTCAAAAACATGGGTCGCATGTGAGGAGGAGGTAGGAAAAGGGAGACGAACATGACGGCCCAGTTGGCACGCCTACACAAGTGCTCATCAGGAGCCCGAGTACATGGAATGCCGGAACTACGACTAAGCTGTGTCAGCATCGTGGCCAGGATGGCCAAGACGCCGGTGCCAAGTAGTGGAGGTGGTGGTGGCGAAAGCAGCTGACGATGTAGATGTCGAATAAGTAGCAGAAGCAGGAAACCGAAGAGTGTAAAGGGGCCCAATGCTGTCACATCGGAGAAGAGGACGCCGGGAAGCCAAATCCTTCACAGTAAGACCAGAAGAGTCAAATTCGACAGAACAAGAATTGTCAGCTGTAAAACGGCGAATAGAAAGGAGGTTGTGAACCATAGGGGGGGCCACAAGAACATCGGGGAGGCGAAAGGGTCCGTGAGGGTGAGCGGCACCCACGGAAGTGACAGGAAGACATGAACCATTTGCGACCATGATGGACGAGGGGTGAGAGGAAGGAGGATGCATAGAAGAAAGTATACCGGGGTCAGAGGTGGTGTGGTAAGTGGCACCCGAGTCAGCGATCCAGGCCGGGTCGGCTGGAGGAGCCAGGGTCATGGTGTTGAAGGAGCGAGCCAGGGCCGCTGGGTCCCAACCGACAGGCCCGGGCTGAGCACCGGGTGGTGGAGTCCACGGTGACGAGAGTGGAGCCACCGGAGCACCGGTGAACATGGTGGCCGCCAGTGGACGGTGTGCACCTCCGGGAGCCTGAAAGGGCCACATGGAGATACGCCCCGCCCATGGGTTGATGAAGGAGGGCCAGGGTGTACCACCACCTGGAGCACCAGGAGTACGTGGAGGTGGTGGTGTGGTCCCACGGCCATGCCCCCCACGACGACGGCGGCCGCCACGGCCCCCTCCACCCCCGCTCGGCCCGGAAGGAGGAGGACCCAGTAGAGAGGACGCCGGTGGAGTGGCCGCAAGAGCAGTCGAGGAAGACGAGGGCCCCGCCACGGGAAGCGACCCAGGCTGGACGCCCTGAGTGAGTTCCTCCAAGACAAGGTCGTCACAGACTTGCAGGAAGGTGGGGAAGGGCCGCTACCGAGTGATCCACGTTCGGAGGTGGCTGTAGCGCTCACTGAGCCCTCGGAGGATGTTGAGGACAAGGATCCTGTCCTCCACGGGCCAGCCAAGGTCGCCGAGGGAGTCCGCCATGGCCTTCATCTTGCGGCAGAACTCACCAACAGCAAGATCGCCCTGCACAAAGGTGTGGAAGCTCGCATCGAGCCACAGAGCCCGGGCTTCAGCATTGCCCAGAAACTGGCCCTCGAGCGCCAACCAGGCCTGGCGAGCGTCAACCGTGTTGCGGACGAGGTCGTGGAGGTCGAGGGAGATCGTCCCGATGATCTAGGAGAGCACGATGCTGTCAAGGCACAACCACGAGGGAGTCTGGACTGCGACCGAGGCATCGACGAGGACGTGGTCGTCGAGGGCGTAGCGGCGTAGGGTGAGGAGGACCAGGTCCCGCCACCAGGCGTAGGAGGGCGACTCGGGCTCGAGGACGACCGGGACGAGGAGCCGGATGTTCTGAACACCCCGGCCTGGTAGTGAAGCTGCGCCACGAGGGGATCGGCCGGATCGTGCCAGATGACCGCGGTGGTGGAGGTGCGGTGACCCGTCGAGCCGGAGGAGGTGGCGCCAATGTCGTGGTAGGTGTGAGGGGGCGAGGAGCTGCTTCGCCTCGGCGATCTGGCGGGCCAGTGCATCGGCAGCATCCCGTTCGCGCTCCCAAGCGAGAGCAGCCGCACGGACACGGGCCTGTCCCTCTGCGTCGGCGCCGTCAGCTCCCACGTCGGCGCCGTCAGCCCCCGCGCCCGCGCCCGTGGCCAGAGCGGCGGCGACGCTAGGTCGGCTCGGGTCGGCGACGGCGGGTCGGGCAGCGGAGCCTGCGACGTGTGCCCAGGTGGAGGGAAGGGGGGAAGTGAGAGTAGGTGGGAGGAGGGGGAGGAGGCCGCCCGGCCATGGCTGCCGGCGGCGGGCCGGCTGTGGCGGCTGGCAGGGGAGGGGAGGGGAGGGGAGGGGAGGAAAGAAACCCTAGATTGATACCATGTTGGAAATTGTAACTCTATTGATTTGGGCTAACCCTAGAAGGGTAGCTATATAGTATGTCATACATGGGCCTCATGGGCCTAGCCTTATGAGCCTAATACACACATACTTCAACACTAACCAAAGACTGCCAATGAATTAAGTAGCATCAACTGAGCAGCCTCTGATGAAGTAGCAAAAACCGTGCACCCACGATACATTATTCCAAAAGAGAGATCCTTATGATGAAGAAGACAAACAAGTAATTAAACTGCAACATTGCAACCAATTCTAGTACAACTATGCCGTGAACCATGTACGAAAAATAGTCAATATAGTTCAGTGCTAGGTCTCGCAACAACAACAACATAGCCTTTTGTTGTTGTTGTTGTTGTTGTTGCGAGACCTAGCACTGAACTATATTGACTATTTTTCGTACATGGTTCACGGCATAGTTGTACTAGAATCAGCTGAGGGAAAAAGAATTGACATTCAAGATCAGACATATCTACAATACAAGACTTATATGCATATCTGAATGAAGTGTTGGACAATCCATGATTGCCGGGTTGTAAAGCTGCCAGATCCAAAGCTATATATGCAATTTCTCATATCTGCATATAAGTGCCATATCTTCACTGGACTCCCTTAGCCGAGAGAGGCACTGATGAAAATCAACCCAATTGAAGACAAGTTTCAGATATGGCATATTGTTTGAGGAATTCAGTTTGCAGCATGAACTGACAGTACGGGGGGAGTGGGGACTCTGAGTCTCGGACATCGCGGTACTGGCATGCGGCGCTGCGATGGAGTGGACAGCCGGCCAGCTGCTTGGCGCGCACGACATCGGCAGACTGGCGGAGCGCTGCACGCGGCCACGCGGGGCAGCGCCGCGGCGAACTGGACAGCCGACCAGCTGCTTGGTGCGCCCAATGTCGGCAGACCGGTGGAGCGCTGCGCCCGGCCACGCGGGGTGGCGCCATGGGTTTGGTGCGTCGTGGCCTGCCGCCATGCGTCCTGCCATGATGGCACTGGCTGCGCATCGCCGGGCGTCCGCGCGTGAGGTGGGCTGGCGCTGCCGGGCGTCCGCGCGTGGTGGCCATCACCCGTCAGCCGTAAGCACGTTGTGGCCTCCTGCCACGTGATTTCCGCAGGACAAATATGAACCATGTTCTGAGCTTTTGTTTTTCGGAAAAAGGGGAAAACAACGTGGGAGGTGGGAATCGAGCGCGGGCCTAGGGATGGAGTCGCTGAGGAGGAGCGGGTGTGGGAGATGGGAGGGATGAGGTGGATGACACGTGATTTTGGCCGTTGGATTTGAGTAAGGAGAGAAAGTTTAGAATAAATCTGGATAATCCATTTTAAAGATGTTTTTCTGGATACAATTTTGTGGGTGGATGGATGGGGGACTTCTCAGCGGGGGATGTTTTTTGGTGTGGATTTAGCAAAGAAAAAGATGGTGAATTAGTAGGGTAGATATCTTGAGCATCTCGCTTCTCTGCAGTCTCTAGTTTCTCTTCTTGTCCGTTCTTTCCACTCTTTCCACCATAGAAGGCTGCGGAAGCTTGTGCTTCTGTGTTGTATTTGTTGTGCAAAGTCACCTGGGTAGCCTATGACTTGAGCATGCACTTCCCAGGTGTAGTAGATTCCAGATTTTCGCCCAACACGCACTACATACCATGCCATTGCTGCCTAAACATTCAAGCAAACTTTAGGACTGCTATGGAACACTCAACAATGGAGAATACAATAGTTATGTTCACTGTTGGAAACTGATTTCACATTACTTAGGCCTGCCCTAAGGGTGGCTGTATATTGTACCATACATGGGCTTCTAATGGGCCTATACTCCAACACCCCCCGCAGTCTGGACTACCGGCGCAGCGGAGTTCAAGACTGAGCAAGAAAGAAAACAAGTAAGTGCACAACACACACAGGACCCCCCGCAGTCACAACTAGCCACTGGAGACGTTGAGGTTGGAGCGAAACTCGGAGAAGGTCGAGGAAGGGAGGCCTTTGGTGAAGATGTCCGCAAACTGTGAGGTGGTTGGGACGTGAAGTACCTGGACGTCGCTGATGGCCACATGGTCGCGGACAAAGTGTAGATCGATCTCCACATGCTTGGTCCTCTGGTGCTGCACGGGGTTGTGGAGAGGTAGACCGCGCTGACGTTGTCGCAGTAGACGAGCGTGCTCCTGGCGAGAGGGCGGTGAAGCTCAGCCAGGAGCTGTGGCGGAGCCAAGCGGCCTTGGCCACGCCGTTGGCAACGGCACGGTACTCCGCCTCGGCACTGGAGCGTGAGACCACTGGCTGTCGCTTGGACGACCAAGAGACAAGGTTGCCCCCGAGGAAGACAGCGTAGCCGGAGGTGGACCTGCGGGTGTCCGGGCAGCCTGCCCAGTCAGCGTCGGTGTGAAGGTGAGGTACTGGAGCGCGCCAGCAAGACTCCGATAGGCGGTAGAGTCCGCTGGCCCAAGCATCGGACCCCCAGCCTCTGACAGCTTGCCCTGGGTGTCAACCAGGGTAGAGCAGGACTTGCAGTCAGTCATTCCTGCTCGCTCCAGAATGTCACAAGTGAACTGCCGCTGATGGAGGAACAGACCTGAAGGTCGGGGCTCAATAGTGACGCCGAGGAAGTGGTGGAGCACCCCAAGAATCCTTCATAGCAAATTCCTTCTGGAGAGAGGCAATGATGCGGTGGAGCAGAGACTCGCTGGAGGCGGTGAGAACAATGTCATCCACATAGAGGAGCAGGTAAGCAGTCTCACCCCCATAGTGGTATATGAACAGGGAGGTGTCAGACTTGGCCTCCGTGAATCCAAGAGTCTACAGGAAGGTAGCAAACTGAGAGTACCAAGCCCGGGGTGCCTGCTTGAGCCCGTAGAGAGATTTGTTGAGCCGGTAGACCAAGTCAGGACGAGAAGAATCCACGAAACCAGCCGGTTGACTGCAGTAGGCTGTCTCAGTCAGAGTGCCATGGAGGAAGGCATTCTTGACATCTAACTGATGCACAGGCCAGGAGCGCTCGAGAGCCAGTGAGAGGACGGTGCGGACTGTAGCTGGCTTCACCACGGGACTGAAGGTCTCATCATAGTCAATGCCGGGCCGCTGAGTGAAGCCGCGAAGGACCCAGCGAGCCTTGTAGCGCTCCAAGGAACCATCAGCACGCCTCTTGTGCGTCCAGATCCACTTGCCGGTGACAATGTTGGAGCCCGGCGGACGGGGCACTAGATCCCACGTCTGGTTGGCGAGAATGGCCGCGTACTCTTCTTCCATCGCGCGGTGCCAGTAAGGATCCGCCAAGGCCGCATGGACGGAAGAGGGTACCAGAGAGATCCCCATCTCGCAGGCGGCGGCGGAGAGGGCCTGCGGGCGAGACGCCTGCCTCGTCACCATCGGGTGAGTGTGACGAGGGTCCCGGTGAAGAAGAGGCGAGTGGCACACCGGCAGGTCGGGGCTACCTCGGCTGTGTCAGGTACCGGAGGAAAGTCCTGGTGCGAGGCCGGCAGGGGCGAGGTGGGACCACCAGGAGAGCGCACCGGAGCAGTACCTGCAGGGTAGAGGGAGAAGGGTGGCAGAATCACCGGGTCAGTGGGAAAAGGAAGCCTCCGCAGGGTCAGCGGGAGGTGTGGATGTAGAGGTGGTGGAGTAAGGGAATGCCGACTCATCAAACACGACATGGCGAGAGATGAGGACACGGCGAGAGGTAAGGTCAAAGCATCGGTAACCCTTGTGATCCAGAGAGTATCCGAGAAAGACACAGAGGGTCGACCGGGGAGCCAGCTTATGGCGAGCGATGGCGGCGGTGTTAGGGTAACACGCACACCTGAAGACTCGAAGGTGGTCGTATCGAGGAGGGGTACCGAATAGAGCGTGGTGAAGCGTGGGAGCTGGGTAGGCAGTAGAAGGAAGACGGTTAATGAGATAGGTGGAGGTGTGCAGACACTCAGCCCAGAAGCGAGCGGGTAGGGATGCCTGGAGCAGAAGGGTGTGCATGGTGTCATTGGTTGTGCGGATCATGCGCACTGCCTTGCCGTTTTGAGAGGAGGTATACGGACAAGACATGCGCAGGTGGACACCGTGAGAAAGGAAGAAGGTACGTGAGGTTGAGTTATCAAACTCATGGCCATTGTCGCACTGGACAACCTTGATGGTGAGGCCAAACTGAGTGGATACCCAAGCAAAGAAGTGGCTGAGAGTGGGGAACGCCTCGGACTTGGCACACAGGGGAAAAGTCCAGGAGTAATGGGAGAAATCATCGACCACCACCAAGTAGTACTTATAGCCAGACATGCTGAGAACAGGAGAAGTCCACAAGTCGCAATGGATAAGATCAAACACACGAGTGGCATGTGAGGAAGATGACTGGAAGGGAATGCGAACATGACGACCCAGCTGGCACGCATGACACAAGTGCTCATCGTGAGCCCGAGGGCACCGAATGTCGGAACTACGACTAAGCTGCATCAGGGCATCCCGGCTAGGATGGCTGAGGCGACGGTGCCAAGTGGTGGAGGAAGTAGTGGCGGCGAAAGCGGCTGAGGAGGGCAAAGAAGGTGAAACAGACGCCGGAAACCGAAGGGCGTAGAGAGGCCCAGTGCTGTTACATCGGAGCAGAGGACACCGGGAGGCCATATCCCACACGGTGAGGCCAGAGGGGTCAAACTCAACTGAACAAGAGTTGTCAGTTGTGAAACGACGAATAGAGAGAAGGTTGTGAACCATACCGGGAGCCACAAGGACATCAGGGATATGAAAGGAGCCATGGGAACTGGCAGTACCCACGGAGGAGACAGGAATGCAAGTGCCATTGGCGACCATGATGGAAGAGGGACAGGAAGGGTGGGGAGGACGGAGAGAAGAAAGTAGACTCGCATCGGGCGTGGTGTGAAAAGTGGCACCCGAGTCAGCGATCCAATCAGGACTGGCTGATCGCAGCCCTGCAGCAGGAGGAACTGCGTGCGGAAGGCTGGCGGTGGTGCTGAAGGAGTAGGCCAAAACCGCCGGGTCCCAAGCGACAAGCTCGGGCGAGGTACCGGGAGGTGTAGTCCACGGGGATATGGGGTGAAACCCCGGGGAAGCATCAGTGAGCATGACCGCGATATGTCCCCCTCTGCGGCGACTCGCCGAGCCGGAGGAGTTGGCCGCGACACCATGTGAGGCAGGGAGGTGGAGGAGCTGCTCCGTCTCGGCGAGTTGGCGGGCCAGCGCATCGGCCGCAGCGCGCTCGCGCTCCCAAGCGAGGGCGGCCGCACGGACCCGTGTGTGGCTATCCACAGCGGCAGCCCGGGCAGCGACAAGGGCGTCGGCGAGGACGGAGTCGGGACCCGCTGCGTGGAGGGCGGAGTTGGGTGGCAGCGGCGACGCCAGTAGGAGGGCAGCGGCGGCGGCGCGCTTGGCGGCTGCGTGCTCGCCCGTGGTGGCGCTAACAGCAGCAGCAACCGCGGCGGCGGCTTTGCCGTCCGCGCCAGCGGCCCCGGCGCCCGCGGCCATGGTGGCGGCGGCGCCTGGAAGGTGTCCCGGCTGCGGCGGCGGAGGAGATGGAGCCGAGTGCGTTGGGTAGGGAGCCGACGAGGACCTGCGCGCAACGCGGCGCCGGCCCGCTGAGAGCAGAGGAGCCATGACGGCAGGTGCAGAGGCCACGCGGCTCGGCTCAGAGGCGCGGGGGCGCGCGAGGGACGGCGGCGCGGAGGCGCGCGAGGGAGGGCGGTGCGGAGGCGTTCGGCGCGGCGGCGCAGCCGAGGTGGCGCGCGGGCTGCGGCGGTGGACGCCCGATGCGCAGGGGTGGCGCAGCGCGCAGGAGCCGGCACGACGCAGCGCGCAGGGGCCGGCGCGGTGGCGCGGCGTCCTGGCGGCGGGCGCGGCAACCTGGCGGCGGCGGGAAGAGGGAGCAGGGGAGAGAGAGAAACCCTAACCTAGCTTTGATACCATGTTGGAAACTGATTTCATATTACTTGGGCCTGCCCTAAGGGTGGCTGTATATTGTACCATACATGGGCCTCTAATGGGCCTATACTCCAACATTCACAATCAAGTAATCATTGGCTATTGTGTTGTGCTCGGATAATGCAATAATCTAGCAAGGTAGGTAATGGGTTATATCACTGGCGGTGGAACTGAGCTCAGCACAAACTGAAACATCAAAGATGTGTCACAGTAATATTCTCACAGGCAATGGAACTGAGCTCAGTACAAATTGAAATGTCAAAGATGTGTCACAGTAATATTCTCACAGGCAATGGAACAATGCATCATAAGATGGACAGGTAAAAAAAAGCACAAAATAGAGGCATATAACAGCTGCTCAAATTTAAGGAGCCTATGAAAGGCATCATTCACCATAATAACAATTACTGAGTTCCAAGCAGCAAGAATTGACTGATCATAAATATCATCACAGAGCTAATGCAAGTAGCCATATAGTAGGGCACATGAAACATGAGACATGTTTGTGCCAGACCCACAACCACACCATACTAGGAGGCCATGAGGTCACTAATACCTAGAGACAACTGTGAAGTATCTCCCAAAAAATAGTGGAGCAAAGCCTAGGCAGCTCCTGTTAGCTCGGTACTACACAGGATACTTTGTCAAACTGCACAAAAGGAGTTAGCAGCAGTGTTGCAGAGTCAGCAAGCATGTCAAACGGGAAAGCAACCAAATCTAGGCTTGAAACAAGTTTACCTTCACTAGAACCCCCAAGCCACCAACGAATCCAGCAGCAAACCTGCAGATTTTGGAAGAACAAAATTACATTAGGTTAGGGTTACCATGTTTGGAACAAATGAGGACAGTGAGGAGAGCCGAGGGAACAGCTTCCACATCTCCTGTTTGCAACGAAACAAGACGACGGAGCTGGAGCAGGAGGGCGGGAGTAGAAGGGAAGAGATTGTGGCGCAAAAAATGGAGTGGTAACCTTAACCTTCCCACATGTTCCAGGCCGCACCGCTGGGAGCCGAAAAAATGGCTCACCACTGTGCGCGCGCGTCTTGCACGAGCCTGGCTGCGGGGAAACGAGTTTCGTTTTTGTTTCTCAGGAGCCTGGCCGCCGGGGGAAGCTTACACCTGCCGGGCCAGGCCCAAGCCAAGGTACAGGCAACCAAACGGGCGCGAAGTGCATCCCACCAGCCTGGCCCGTTGAAATGCGGGCAACCAAACACACTATAGGTGACTAAGACATATATTACATAGTCTGCGACTTTCATTGTGTGCTGATTGTCTGTCAACTTATTATTGGTACATTAGCATGTGCACATTTACAGTTAAGATAGGAAAATAGATATGTACTCCCTCCATTCCAAATTATAAGACGTTTTGGCTTTTCTAGATACATTGTTTTTACTATGTATCTAGACATAGTGTATATCTAAGTGTATAGTATATGCTATGTATCTACAAAAGCCAAATCGTCTTATAATTTAGAATGGAGGGAGCAGGTAGGAGGGATGTTAGCAAAGAAATACTTTATAATCTGGTGAGATAAGGAATTTATGTAAGAGTATGATAGGTAAGGAAGAAACAAGGACCCGTGAGACCAACCAGATGATGATGAACCTCTGAAACCTTGTAAATTCACACATTCCACTCCACAACATTCCTAATCTCATCCATATCTTACATATAGCTGTGAATAAGTGATGTTTTTTGCGCTGTGCCTGATTGGATACCAAGTCGATGATTACTCATCATCTAGTCAATATGTCTGTCACTCCAGATGTACTTTTCATATAAGTGATAGAATCATTGTTTTTCGCTGAAAGTTCCCTTAATGCTATTTCTGGAGGTATATAAGGAAATGCCACTCCGCCACAAGATTTTAGCTCCTCATACATTGTAACATGTTGCTACTAAAAAAGGATTCATCTTCAAGGACAATAGGTTGCTGGTGTATGGCAATAGATAAACTACCATGGATTCGTGTTTGTCCTAATCTTGAATCTTGCACCAATTATAATTTAATGTACAACTCACTCTTGCAGTTCTGCTCAAACTTCCCTGCTGTCAACTCTTTTGTTTTTGGTGATTAAGTCTTATACTTAATCGCATTTTTAGGAACAATTATTCTGCTCGCCATTAGGTATTAAGTTTGTCAGTAGGTTCTGTAACTATATGCATGCCTTTTTGGGTACCCCAGGAAAAATACAGCAAGAAACCATGGATTTTGGAAGATGAAACAGGCCAATATCAGTATCAAGGTCAAATGGAAGGATCACAGTCGGCTACAGCTACGTATTATTTGTTAATGAGGCATGGCAAGGAATTTAATGCATATCCTGCTGGTTCTTGGTAATGCACTTGTTCCACATTTTGTTGTGCATTTGTGATTGCTATTTTGCTAGCATGAATCAGCTTTCATGTAATCTGCTAAGTAAAAGTGATTTTGCTTTAAGTCCCATTACTGTAACTTTGTTTAGCTGTCATACACTTGGCTGGTACAAAATAAAACAGTATGAAACTACTAAAGTGTTGTATGTAACATATTACTTGAATCATCTTCATATTCTAAACAAGGTACAATGATATTGGTATAATTTGTCAAAGCTATATTGACATGACATGAAAAGTCAATTTTGGTAACCTTAGGGAGTAGTATACAATGTTAGCAGAAGGGAACAGTTTGATGAAGGTGTTTTTTCTTGGTAAAACTTCATTGACATGATTGCCTATGTTTATTATCGTATGAAAGTTCAATTTTTTTCTCACAGCAAACCAGTATTCTATTCTTTGCTTATATCCTTGTTTCAGGTATAATTTCAGTAAAATTGCACAGTACAAACAATTGACACTAGAAGAGGCTGAAGAAAAGATGAATAAGAGGAAGACCAGCGCAACTGGTTATGAACGTTGGATGATGAAAGCAGCGGCAAATGGACCAGCTGCCTTTGGTTCAGACATGAAGAAGCTTGAGGCCACAAATGGCGGGGAAAAAGAAAGTGCTCGTCCTAAGAAAGGAAAAAATAACGAAGAGGGTAATAATTCTGATAAGGGTGAGGAGGATGAAGAAGAGGAAGCTGCACGCAAGAACAGGCTTGGACTAACTAAAAAGGGCATGGATGATGATGAGGAAGGTGGAAAAGATCTAGACTTTGATTTGGATGATGAAATTGAGAAAGGTCCACTTCTCAGTTTTCCTTGAGAACACTATATCTTTAAATTTAAAGTTAAAACCATGTTTTTCTAGACATAGGTGTATAAAATCCTGGTGTCTTGATTTGTTATTTTTTTTTCAAAGAAACGTTTCTTGGTTTGTGGCATGCTCATGGTCATATTCTTTGTACTCGACCCCGCCCCCCCCCCCCCCCCCCCCCCCCCCCCCCCACACACACACACACAGACACAGAGTATCCCTAACCCTATCCTATCCTTTTGTTGATTATGACAATGAATGTGGTGATGCCTGATGCCACAGGATAAGAAGCATGGGACTTCAAATTTTTTTATCCCAAATTTAAGAAGCATATGATTGTGATAGTTACATATTCATGCATGACTAGCCTTTTGATTTTATACTTATTATGATCATAAGTGATCCTAAATTATCAATTATGTTGCTTTATTTTGTTAGGTCAATTGAGTTTTATAATTGTGCATAATGTCGTACCACCACATTGAAGTAATCTTGACCTGTTATAGTAGAGCAATTGACTGGTTTTGTTGTTGTTGCTGTAGTAGGGCTATTCCAAAATGTTTACCTTCCTAAGAAAATATTAATATTGCCCTTAATATAATTAGTGCATTTATTGCACCTAGTTTAGCATCATAGTAGGGAATTTCCTTTTTCAGGTGATGACTGGGAGCATGAAGAAACATTCACTGACGATGATGAGGCCGTAGATATTGATCCAGAGGAACGGGCAGATTTAGCTCCTGAAATTCCTGCTCCACCTGAAATCAAGCAGGTTGATATACACCATTACTGAAATACTCAGTAGTTTCATAACTTCTAATACCTTTTTCTCTTGGAACACCTTCACTCGGTACTGAAAATTGATGCTATGAATCTCAGGTTGTTTTGAGTTCCAAGATTTTTTTATCCAAAATAGGTTTTGTTAAACTAAATTTTGGCCTAACAACCTAAAACATCATGGCTTGATAGCATAAAATTGGGAGACCAAACTCCCTTTTTGTTGAGACATGATATTAGGTTTATATAATGTGTTTTTTCTCCTGGTCATAGCATTTTTTTCCTTCTCTTCTTACGTTACATGACTGAAGAAATGTCTTACACCCCGTTTGGATGTACATATTGGTGCATGGAATTGGGAATTGGAATCAACTTTCCTGAATTCTGCTGTTTGGTTGCACGTGGAATTGAGAATCTAGAATCATAGAACCAATTCCTTGGTATCCGTGGTATTGGACTATAACTAGACGCTCCCTCTCCCAGTACAGGTATCTTGTGCAAGTAGACCAAGTGCATCTTCCTCGAGTTCGGCCCAACCAACACCTTCCCTTCTCCTGCCTTCATCCTCAAGTCTGACACCAACCATCGCCCTCTGTCCTTGACCTTTCTCCCTCGAGTCTGGCCCCAACCACCGCCCTCCCTCCTCGCCCCTTTTTCCTTAAGTCTGTCCTCGTGTAGATTGATCCTGCTGGGGCTGTGCCTGAGCCCGCTCGCGGTCGGCCATTGCGCCGCCAGTGCCGTGCTCGAGCAATAGAAGGGAAAGTGCCGCCTCGCCAAGAATGCCAGAGGCACGCCGCCCTCGCTGCAACACTAGAAGCGCCCAAGGCAAGTGGGGCGCCGCTGGGCCGCTCAAATCCTTGCCCTCGCCCCACCTTGTCCTTCCTCCATTAATGGACGTCGTGGCAACCGCGTTCATGCGGCTCCCGCTCTGATGCTCAAGAGTTCACCAAGGTAACGCACGACCGCTTCCCTATTGCCGGCGCCTACTCATGCGTGGGAGTTTCTAGCGGCTGGGCAGCGATGGCGAGGAGTTTGAGGTGGGGTTATGAAGCAGTCCGCACGGTCGGTGGGAAGAGCACAACTATTAGAGTGATCGTAGGGGTGAGGTTGCAAGGGAGGTGTTAGATGGGTCAATTCCATGATTTGCATGTCCAAACATGAATTGGTATTTGCCATGTCAGTTGGATTCCAACTAGCAAATTCATCTACATCAAAACATTAGATTTGGTATTGTAACACATTTCCAATACTAGTCTGATTTGGCATTGGTGCCCAATTCAATTCTAGCAGGTCAAATATCCATCCAAATGGACCTTTAAGCTCCTAATGCATTCCTCATCCTGTTTCAATTGGTTAAAATGGAAGGCAATCTAGTGGGGATGGCAGTCAGATGTGTGAGGTACCTGATAGGCGTGGGCATATGCATAAAATCATCTTGCTCATGGGTAGAGTTGGGTACTGGAGAAGTGTCGGGTCGAGGATGGGTATTCAACTGTACCCGCGGGTGCTCTTTGGTACTCGATGTAGAAGGCCATTATGTCAGATGCAACATGCCTACCCCACTTCCCCGCCCTGCTTGTTAGCCTCCCTTGCCCGTAGCCATTCCCTCTTGGCCTCCCCAATCCTTCATTCCCTCCCCTCCAGCACTCTTTCCCTAAAATTGCCTTCTCTGCCCCACGACAGCATCGTGCGTCTCCCCATGCCGCTTGGCGACGCGACCACGCACAGAGCACCGGGCAACAAGGCTGCAGCGTTCGATCACAGGACAACAACACCTCTCCGTTCTCGACCTCTGTCCTTGGCGTCATGCTCTTCTCTAATGCTCTCCAAGACTTCGGATCCATCTTGGCCACCCACCAAATCATGATTTGTTGGTACTGGAGCTCCCTCCACTCTTGTGCTTGTCTCATATAACTGTTGCTGCTATTTAGGTTGCATAGGAGGTAGGTGTAGGCATGGGAGAAAGGGGGTCTGAGCTTGAAACCCTGACGTTGAGGGGGCGTCGTCGCACATGAGGGATAGCAGAGAGCAAGAAGGGAAGCACCACAACAAGTTTTCCCCTCCTAACACATCAATCTGGATTCCAAATTTGTAAAGGGAAATAAACTAATGCTTGTCTAAGAAAATCTCCTCGTGCCTTGCTAGGTGGGCGTTTTCGTTGTCTTTACGTGACATCGATTATAACTTATGTTCCCCCCTCCGCAAATAGCTCAACCTCGAGCTAAACATTGGGGTAGAGGTCGTGGTACATTGTCAGGGGCTTCCAAGTAGCGTTGTGATGTGGCACGTGCCCTGACGGAGTTGAGCACGCAGCACGTGTTCCGCGATGGTAGCGGTGGAGGAGCTGCTCGAGGGTCGCCTCGGAATGGCTTGAGACCCACGTGGAAGATGTCGTGAAGCTTGATGTCTTCCGGAAGCCGAAGTCTGTACGCCACTCGCCCGACACGTTCAGTTGCCTGGAACAACCCTGCATAGCGTGGCCCCAACTTGCCTTTTGGTCGAGGCTCCAACGAGAGTTCTAGATGGTGCAGGAGATGCGGTCACACCCAATCTCCCACTACAAATTCCCAAGTCACAATGGTGGTCATCGCAGTGGTGCTTGGCGTATTGCTGAGCCTTAAGCAAATAGGCCCGAAGCTCGGCAAGGAAGTCATCACTGTCGCGAAGGAGAATGTCCACCGCATTAGCCCTGGCTGCACATGCCATGCCATGTAGGGTAGCAGGGGTGGTAGCTCGTGGCTGTAGACGATCTATAATGGGGTGGCACAGAGGGCGGTGTGGTAGTAAGTATTATACAATACTTTGCTCACGGTAGCCAGTCAACTCATGCGCGGGGATGGTTGTCGGTGATGCAACGGAGGTACATGGCGATCGTCTTGTGGCCTCTGACTGGCTGTCCATCTGGGGGTGGAAGGCCCGTACTCAAGTGTTGAACGCATGCCATCTTGAAGTGGTCTGCTTGTTCCTTAGTAGGTGAATTCTTTTCACCTGATTGGTTTTAATTTTGTCTTAGCTTGAGGGAGGTCTATGACTATTGGGGAACAAATCAACAAATCTAGATCTAACCTAGTGCAAGCTTGCAATAATTTTTTTTGCACTTGCTGTTAATATCTTTATTTAACACCTGTTGGTTACTAGATTATCATGTCCAAACAGTTGGTAGTTCCGAATGATCTATAAGACCCAATGGGCACCAGACAGGTTAGGGTATGGGTGAGAAATTTTACCCAACTTGTTTGGCAGGCTCGGGTAAGATGGGGAAGTTCGGGTATCTTATTGCGTGGGTAAATGTCTTACCTGCTGACCATTGCCATCCCTGATTTGGCGTGGTGTAATCATGCTGATGTATTAGTGAAAACTCTTTTTCATTGACACCAACCAAACATTTTAATCTGTAAAACTAGATTTTAATGACTAAAGGCCAGTTTGGTAGAGCTCCTGTTCTTGATTCTTGAGCTTGCTTCACTTCTATATTCTAGATTTTAATGACTAAGGGCCAGTTTGGTAGAGCCTCCCGTTCCTGATTCTTGAGCTTCAATTCTTGACTCTCTGGTGGATGGAGCTGGTGAGAATCGATTATGAAGTGATTCTCATGGTGATTGAACGGGGAGCAGTAAGGAGCGGTGGAGATCGGGTTTTTTAGCTCCCAACTCGGCTCCCCCCACCAGAATCCAGATGCATTTTAAGCGTTTGGTAGGGATCGCTGGGAGCAGAGCTCTGCCAAACAAGCCCTAATAAACTAAAACCAAATTTCCTAAGAACCATCTTAAAACCTGTTTTTGTGAAAATACATGATCCATGTGATCGAAACAACCATTTGAGTTAAATGGAAATGAGCACAAGATAGTTTGCAAATTGACATAAAGTTCAACCACCAACTCTTAATGATGTGCTCGTGTTATTCTTATAATCATGTCCCTAATGTTTCTAGATCCACAAATATCATATCCTCTTACCGTGCTCTTTTTTAGGCACATTTGTCTGTGTTGTGCGTTTAAATGCAAGTTATAATAGCTCAAAACAAAGAATTTGTACACATCCATGGGTACAATGCTGTTTTTGCCTATATGTTAATTCATCCAAGTTGCTTGTGTTATGGACGTCGTTGGGATTGGGAGGATTGAGGGGAGAGGCGGTGGAGCGACAGTACCCGCGCGCTACAGTACCCGCGCGGGTACTGTTCATGCGCGAGAGAGACAAGAGGACCGGCGGCTAGGGCTGTGAGGGGCATTGGGAACGCCGGCCGCGGGGCTTCGCCCACGGCCGGCAAGAGAGAAGGTTTTTCCTTCTAATCTCTTGCTTGATTAGATTGATACATCTCCTCTCCTTATATAGAGAAGAGGTCTTACTTGACTCCTAAGCAAGCGACTAATTAACCCTAACGGGCTAAGGCCGAATAGGCCCTTGACTCTTCTAACACTACACCCTACCTGGATATGCAGCTCGTCCTCGAACTGCAACCTAACTCGACTCGACACAAATCTATCACTTAAAAACAAGCCTTTTACATCTCGGCTTATTTAGTTATTCGGCCATAAGGCACGACGTGAACTCTTTATTTCCACTGCACTTTGAATAAAGATGGCCCCCATCCAGCAGCTTGAAGAGAGAGGGTTTGGCCCTCAACAAAGGCCGGGTTGTGGCCTTGACATTGAACTGGAGGAGGCTGATGAAGGCGAACTTGTGGCTAGCGGAGGCGCCCTCGCGGCGGCCGGTGCCGGAGCATGGCAACGCCAATTAAGGTCCGCCTATGGGTGGCCACACACCCGTGTCCCCAAACGCCGGCGCTGTAGACGCCGAGTTCGCCACCCGAGGTGGCGATGGCACGCCTGATCTCCATGACGCAGCGGACGAGATCAGGGCCCTCCATGTGGCGAAGCGCAGCTTGGTGGCGAAGCAAAGGGGCACGGGGCACAGGCACCAGCTGCAACCCACGCATCTCCCGCGCCTGCCGTTGCGCCAGGAGTCCGCGTGCTGAAGCCTGTAACCGTACCGCCGCCAGGACCGCCTCCTACATCTTCTGGCGCATCTCCTGCAGCCGCCGCCGTGCTCGGAGACCGCGCGCAACAGCCTGCAACAGCATCACAGCCGACACTTGGTGAATAAGCATCGGCTGCACTGCGATGTCCTTTCGCTGCTTGATCTGCGACAATGTTGGCTGCACCGTTGGCTGCACGTCCTGGAACGGCAGCAGCGTCGTGCCCGGCAGCAGCGTCGTGTCGTAACCTGGCATCCCGTAGTGGAAAACCGGTGGCAGAGAGGCCACGGCCGATTGCGGCAATGGCCAGCTGGCTGGTTGCAGCAGCGGTATGCCGAGGTAAGACTGGATGGTGACGACGGAACGAGCGAGGTCGGTGATGGCCGCGGTCAGCTGATCCGGTGTCATCGGTGAGGAAGTGACCGGCAGTGGCTCATCGTAACCTGGCATCTCCGATATCAGATTGTTATTGACGTTGTTGGGATTGGGAGGATTGAGGGGAGAGGCAAGAGGACCGGCGGCTAGGGCTGTGAGGGGCGCTGGGAACGCCGGCCGCGGGGCTTTGCCCACGGACGGCAAGAGAGAAGGTTTTTCCTTCTAATCTCTTGCTTGATTAGATTGATACATCTCCTCTCCTTATATAGAGAAGAGGTCTTACTTGACCCCTAAGCAAGCGACTAATTAACCCTAACGGGCTAAGGCCCAATAGGCCCTTGATTCTTCTAACAGCTTGTGCTGACTAACATGCATCATAATGCCTGTCATGTCCAATACAATTTCCTTATGAGTGGAGTTTGAGAACATAACAATCAGTGAACTAACACAAAGCGATTAGTGGGCTACTTTGTTAGCATGGCCACGAACTTCAAGACCAATTAGTGTGAAGTTTCTGTTCTTCCTGATATACCTTTGATTTCCTGCAACGCCAAAAACAGGATAGAGTATTAAATGCTATCTAGTCGGCCAGAGTAGTGTAAAATCACCTGGGGCAAAAATGCTACTAGAGCCAGATTGTGTCGATGAATATTTTGATGAAGCTCTTTGAAGCAAATAAGCTAATTATTTTTCTTCTCTACCTTTGGGGTATAGGATTATAAGTTGGCACTTCCTCATTTTGTTTTCCATGGTTATTGGTACTTACAGGATGACGAAGAGAACGAAGAAGAAGGTGGCTTGAGCAAGTCTGGCAAGGAACTAAAAAAGTTGCTTGGGCGTGCTGCTGGACTAAATGAGTCAGATGCGGATGAGGATGAAGATGACGACGATGTACTGATTCATTCTCTTGGAAATTTAATATTTTAATTTTTATTGTGCACTAAGGGTATTTTTTTAAAAAAATCTAAAAGACTGTCTTTCCTTCATCCAGCAGGAAGATGAGTCATCTCCAGTGCTTGCTCCAAAACAGAAGGACCAAGTTAAAGATGAACCTGTGGATAACAGCCCAGCTAAACCAACACCATTAGGACATGCTCGTGGCACACCTCCTGCATCCAAATCCAAGCAAAAGAGAAAATCAGGTGTTGATGATGCAAAAACTTCTAGCGGTGCAGCTTCAAAGAAAGCAAAGGTGGAATTGGTTAGTGATCTATGTTTATTTTAAATGTGTAAAAAAAAGAAATAAAACTTCATTTTTTATGCATAAGTATGTTAAGTTTTCTAGGTATGTAAGTAATAATTCCTTGCTGTATAGGATTCGAAAGCATCAGGCCTCAAAGAGGAGGCATCATCTTCGGCAAAACCTGCATCGAAGATCTCTGCTTCATCAAAAAGTGGGACAGACATATCACCTGTCACAGAGGATGAAATCAGGAGTGTTCTTCTTGCAGTGGCTCCAGTCACCACACAAGATTTGGTATCCAGATTCAAGTCTAGGCTTCGAGGTTCAGAGGTGGGCCTCTTTGACACCATTCTTTTCTTTAGTTATAGTGCTGTTTACCACTTCGCAAAATGAGATACCCACCAGAATAATTAGTGAACAACTTCACTTGTTCAACCACTGGACATATTGTATACCATAATTCTGCTCTTTTATCATAAACTATTAATAGATCCTGAATGGATTTGTTATGGGTCAACACTATGCGATAAAGAACCTTGATTTCTGCAAACCTCATCATTGAGCTTGTCACTTCATTTTCTATGGTATACTCAGCCACCAAGCATTAAGTTCTTGCCGACAGTTGTGGTTTAATGTCCATTTGATGTGAATTTGGCTGCATTGCAGGACAAGAATGCATTTGCTGAAATTCTGAAGAAAATTTCGAAGATACAGAAGACGAACGGCCACAACTATGTTGTCCTCAGAGATGACAAGAAGTAAAGAACCGAACAAAGGTGTTGACATTGCAGCCGTTAGCTATACTGAGATAAAGGTATATGTAACATGCTGCCTTGGAGATAAACAAGTTTGTAACATACACTAGAATTGTCTTCTAACCCTTGTGTACGTAGATTTTATTTTACTATTCCAGATTTTTTTTTATCCGGCCGTGCGCTACACATCCTGCCATAAATGGAAATCCATTAGGAGTTTATCTCATGAATTTGGGTAGATTGACATCATTTCTCATGCTTAAAATAATTATTAGCATATGAGGGATGAAAGTGTTAGTGGTGAATTTTTGAGGATTGTCATTATTCCTCATGCTTAATGTACTTTGTACGGACAATGACACCTAGTATAGGCCATATGTGATTTTGGTGGTTGATTGACAACACGATCAGATGGATCAGATGGACTAATATTTGCTAGTATAGTTCATTTGGATGCAGGTATAGATTAGACTTAGGCAAAAAGATCAAGAAATCAAGGGACTGTGACACCTAAGAGGAGGATGGGTGACTTAGGCAAAAAGATCAAGAAATCAAGGGACTGTGACACCTAAGAGGAGGATGGGGTGGTGAATTAGGCTTTCTAATCTAAAACTATGATCTCTAGTTTTCACCTAGTTAAAACATGCAATAAAACAATCTATCATGTGCAACGGGTTTTGCTCTGTCCGCAAAAGAGTTATGTATCACAGGTTTTCAATCGTGTTGACTAGCCTCGCAACCGAAAGTAGAAATGCAAGCACACATCAAATGGCTGAGCAATGGCGATATATAGCCCCAGCATCCAAAACTAGCCGTACACTTTTTGTGAGTATCAGATTGATCCTATGCCTACAGTTGGAACAATCCTTTGGTGCCACGTCGACTAGATGTTTCACACTCTTTGTGAGCATCCAATTGGTCTTGTGAGCGTCGGATTGTTAGCATCGGACTGTAGGGTGTTATTTTCCGAGCATTGGATTGTTCCTGTGAACATCAGATTGTTTTTGTTAGCATTGGATTATAAGCATCAGACTATAAGGTGTCATGTTTTTAGCATGACACACTTTCGTATTTTGGGCTTAACTTTAGTTCGAACTTCGATTTTGATGACCTTGGACTGTTTAGAAAGCTATTGAAGATATCTACAACTTTGTAATGATATCATATCAATTTGAGCAGATCCAAAATCATGACTCAAGCCCAATTCATCCATCTCTTTTGTCTCGGCTTCAGTGGCTTCAATTTCGTTTGTCCGTGCTTTTGAGCTTCACTTCTTAGGATCTTAGACTTCTAGAATGTATTGTAGGTCTTCAACATAACTTTTAATGTCTTGCTTGAGATGTTGATCATCCGGATCATCAATTTTCCCAAGTCTAAGTTGATCTTGTATACTAGCAAATGTCGTTAGTCCAAACGGTCATGTTGATCATCAAACACCAAAATCAAACTTAATGGTCCATAGGGCTCATTTTTCTTACAATCTCCTCCCTTTTGTTGCTTGATGACAACAAAACCAAAGCAAACAAAAAAATGGATATCAATTGAAAATAAACAATATCTACTTGCTAGGATACAATGCAAGAGCAAGATCATGCCAAATGAGGAAACCTTTGAATGCTTACTGTCACACCCTAGGTGTTAGCATGGCTGTTAACATTAAAAATGAAATCATTAATTAGGTTAATGATTGGTTAAGTTAAGGTTAGTGGATGAAGGAACTCAAAAATACGAAGGACCAAAAACAAAAATATAAAACTAAGTCATGGGTGTTGATGTTTGTGAGTGCAAATATAATATTAAGAATTCCACAAGCGCACAGAACTATTGTAGCATTTCATCGGGAGTATTCTTGGTATCGTTATTTATATTTGACCACAGGGAAACAATAGAATAAAGATTTGTTAAATAATAACAAAGGAGTATCTATTAACATGCCAACATAGCAGGGGTAAATGTAATGATAGGAATTAAGCATAATGACACTCAAGGGTTAGATCATTAATGATTAAATAGACGTGATAACTTGGGTGTATAATGGGTGAGGTAGATTCCTATGATATTCTTACTACAATCACATGTACTTAGTTATAGCAAAAGATTAACTTCATATCTATGCATAAGAGATATTATTAAGGAAAACTACAAACAAAGTATGGTACTCCGTAGCAACCGGGTTCTACTTGGCCTAAAGATGGGAGGTGGACTACAAAGGACTTAACGAGGCTGTCACCCTCATGATCTACCACCAGTATGGAATATAGGGTGCATCTACAGACAAACTATGTATAAGCACCCTTACACACGGTTGGCCAATCAACCCAATCGATTATGAGCTAAGCGCTTTGCGACCCTATGCATGAATATAATGCTAACTCCGACTACTTCTAAGCTTATGACCAACATAAGCATAACCTTCTAAATAAGAATATAACATGTAGGCATTGAAGTCTCATAAGATATGAAAGTATAGATACAATGGCTTACCAAGCCTCCAAGACTAGATTTGGAATCTGGACATGAATCCACTCGACCCTAACTCTCAAGATACTAATCTACTATATTGGAGAGTCTAGGCCTCCTGGTGTATCTTGATATTGATCTTTGATGGATTTCTCTGGAGATTGGAGATGGCTTTTTGGAGGAGGTAGGGGGGTCCTTTTATAGGTGGCACGAGGCATCCTGTGGGCCCATAATCCATGGCATCGCTGCATCTAGGCTCTCGATTCGAACCGACCTTGATTCATGGCGTAGATTGATCCCAAGAGGCGGTGGGGAACTGACATACGAAGCGGAGGCTGTCAGGTGGGGTCCATAGGCCGACCGACCTAGGGGTGGGGCCGGTTGCTCCCTGTCAGCCACTTGGCCCGATCTTTGGCGGTAAGTCTTGTATGGCGGTTGTGTGGCCCTGGTAGTCGGTTTCGTCACGGATGATCTTGATTTACTCTGACGATATGGCCCACTTAGCATGCTTCCTGGATAAATACTCCTGTATTCACAGATATACCAAAACTTGTGGAATTTGTTAGTTTAAACTCTTAGGCCTATGTTGGTGATCATAATCACTCGTTTGTACAAGTTATATTGACGGTTTATGATGAGTGTTAACTACCGTCAACAAACTCCCCCTAGCTTACCCTTTGCCAGTCCCTGAGCAAAGTTATACTTGAACAATGGATCAGGAGTTGCTACGATGCTTTCACTCCATAAAAGTACATAGGCGTTCAATCAAAAATTCTCCTCCGAATTAAAATAAACTGACTTAACTTTCAAACTTACCCATATTATGTTCAACCATGGGGCTTCTTAGCATTCACTTAGGTATTGAGCAGTTGAAAGACAGAACGATCAAGTCAAGCAGTTTGTCTCTAGTTCTTTTGTTCAACCTTATTACAGAGGTTTTATAAGTTTTCAAATAAAACTCACAGATCCCTTTGTATGACACCCTCAGATCCCTCTATATGTGGTATTTTTTTATCCTCACTCTCTAGGCTCTCTTTATATGTTGTATTTGTGGATCATCTCCAAGGCGTAATTTATTATTGCCTTTTCTTCTTAGAGCCTTTGTGGAGTTCTACGGGATAAAACTAGAGAGCATACTTGCAATGCATATATTGTAAAGTCAAACAATAAATCCAAAGATAAAAAATGTCATACAATCAAATCAAGATGTGCATGTGTGTGCAATATTTGGTGGATATATATGGTGGCTAACCTAATTCTACTATGCTCCTTGACACATATCTCTCTTTATTGGGACTTGGAATATTTTTGTGAGAACATGTGCTATCTTTATTCTCATCTTTCTTTTTTTTCAACATCTCTTTTTTCTTTATTTCTTTTCCCCCTTTTTTTTCTTTCTTTGATGATAGCCTCATGCCTCGTTTTGTAATAAAACTTTGAGAGAGATATCGACAAGAACTTGGAGCATCTGTTTTGAGATGAAATCTAACAAACATATTTTTGTGTTCACTCCCAATATAGGAGTAGAACATTTTTGGGTGGATCTAAGTGGAAGGCATGTTTTTGCGCCTACTCCCAGTGTAAGAGTAGTGCATATTTGGGTGGAATGTACGTGACCTTGATTTTAAAAGCATGATAAGTTTCTCATAAGGGTCTATAAAGCTTGACAAAACTCAACACATATACAAGCAGGATAAAAATGGAAAGTTTTCCTAGTCTAAATATATATGGCACTTGTAATACCCTAAAAATGGGACCATAGCCTTTTGTGTTTATCTAGAAAAGATGTGGTTTCATATTCTAAATTGATTCTTCATGTGGTTTAATGGAATAAATTGTTTAGCAAATATGTTTTTCTTGTTGGGAAGCGAAAATGGTTTAATAGTTGACCAGGAGTTCTAATGAGTGGCAAAAAATGACTTTTTGCCCTATTGCTCGGATGGACAATCGGAGACCATAGATGCGTAGATCTCATTGAGTACATTCTCTATAGTGCGCGGCTACCGTAACCTCTGTTTCTTTTTCCCGTGGCTCTTCCTATCCTCACAGTCGACCTCCCTTGGCTGCCCCTCTCTATCCCTCACGTCCCTCCCTTTCACCATCCAACTCTTCTTCATAGCCCTTCACAATTGCTTGAAGAATCAACAAAAGTAGATGCAAAACGGAACGGGCATATGGAGAGGATCAACGAGGGGTTGATAGATCGGCTTTTCCACTTTGTTTTCCCCGCTATTTGGTTGAAGAGGAAACCTTAGGTGAGTGTCCCCAACCTTTTCCCCTCCTGATCAAAGGTTTTTGGCAAGTTTAAATCTAGATAATTGAAGATCTAAGTCGCCGTTTGGTCGGATCGATCGCTGCACACAATTCTGAACTTTCAAATTGAGCAGTTCTGCTGGGTCGTGGTTTTTCTCAATGTTAGAGGTCGAATTGGCCAAACACTTGAGTACCAAAGTTATAGAACTTTCCTTGATCCTTCTGCTCATGAAATTTCATGGTTTTAGGCTCTATATTTCAGGAGTTAAGGTTTTTTAAGTGTGCCTGTTGCTATTCTGACGATGCTCTGGACAGTTATAGATTGATTCAGTTTTTGATAATGATAAAGGTCTAACTAGTTTATGCAATGAATACCAAAGTTGTAGAGTTTTTCAGTATCTTTCCAACAGCGTATAGCACGTTATCATATCTGAAATGTATCTTCAAATATGTGCTTTTGAAGTGAGTTGTTAGTTTCTGCTATCAGATTCTGTGCTCGAGAATACCACCTTGATTAGGATATCATGATGGTTTTAAATTAAAGTGTATATAAACAAAAGTTGTGTATAATATATTTTTACATGTTATGGTAAAGTTTCATAATTGTTGGAGAAGTGGTGTAGTAGACATCAATCGTTTACAAATGATTGTCAGAATTCGTGGCAGATTCCATTATCTGAATTCAACTGAAGTTTAAGCATGCTTAAGTTTGGAATAAAAAATAATGTGTCTTCATGAAAGTTATAGCACTTGTTTTGTAGTTTCTGAATATGTATTTATTTACTATCATTTCTTTGTATATTTAAAGATGCATAAAAATCAAGAATCATTGCTGCTGTTAGCCAAACTTAATTAGTGCTTGTTGTTTTGTTTTGCACGATGGGTTGGAGGGTAGTGGTGCTTTACTTGCTTTTCGCATATGCTTGTGTGAATGTTTGAACTGGGAACTTGTTTCTAAACAGGTGGTAATGCTCTGAAGTGTGCCTAGTGTTGTTTACATCATCATTTTGAGGCAAGTAACTTAGGGGTGTGGGTAATGCTATGCTTATATTCATGTTTTGTATTCTTTTTGAATAAAATGCAGCAAAACTAATAATATGGTTTACTTTCATTCTTGCTTATACATTGTCTATGGATTCATTTATTATGTCGTTGTCGCTTGTCGCTATGAGATGACAGTTGCAGATTATTACATTATATAATTGTTACACTATGGAGTTATTCAAACATGATCATTCATATGCATACATATGCATTTCATATGGAGATAATGGCCTGTCACCGCCATCACGTAGTGACTAGTACCTGTACATGGAGTTGCATGAGAGGTTGGTACCGTCCAACATGAAACTCTCAATGGAGTTGCATCATAGCATGCATACATTATTTATCTAATGTTTGGAGTTTATGAATAATTGAAGAAGTGTTGTACTATGTTTAAATGGTCAAGATTTTCTAGATAATTGAGATGTGTATTTTATTGTTCCTTTAATTTGTTGTCATGGTGAACATCCCTGTGGTTTAAATTTAATAACCCAACATATGTGAGATATGTCTATATTCATAGCCATTGCTTGCTGAGTTTATCTCACCCCTTATTATCTTCCAGGTGATTAATGATGAATGCTCTCATGAAAGGCCTCTTGCACTCTTGTATCATCACATAATAATTGTAGAATTATGCAATAATAATAAAGATAATAGATGTTGTTGGCAGTCCTTAATGACAATATCCGACTGCTAATTAATATCCAAAACGGGAGAAATAAACAAACTTTTGACACATACTTTTACTATTGACATATTTCCACATGTATTGGAGACTTAGTATTTTGCCGGACTTATTCATGAAATACATGGGAATATGATCAAAAGGCACAACTTAGAAAAGCGTAAAGCAGAAAATGCAAAAGAATAAAAGGAGAAAGCCCACCTACATGCCAAACCTGGGTCGGGCACCGACATGGAAGCCACCCAGGCCCAACTAGAAGGCCATTAGAGCCTCTCCTTCCACTTGTATTCTTTTTGTCTTTTAGTAGTATTTGGAGCTAGGCAAGACTCTTGTGAAGAGATTGGACATCTAGAAGGAATCTTGGTATGATCAATATGAAGAGTTCTTCTATGTTCTTATTCTTATCTTATCTTATCTTATCTTATCTTATCTTATCTTATCTTATCTTATCTTATCTTATCTTATCTTATCTTATCTTATCTTATCTTATCTTATCTTATCTTATCTTATCTTATCTTATCTTATCTTATCTTATCTTATCTTATCTTATCTTATCTTATCTTATCTTATCTTATCTTATCTTATCTTATCTTATCTTATAGAATTAGAGCAAAGTTCTTGTGTTATTCATTTAGCATATGAACCTTTATGCTTAATCTTTCATACATACATGTTTAGACCAAGACCTAGGTTGAGGTTATGAGTTCTGCTTTAAGTTAGTCTTGGTCATTATTTACTTGCAGGTTCGTCGTTCGTCCTTGCGGTGAATGCTCTAGTAGAAGGATCCTGATAAGGACGGATAACCCTTGCTAGCACACTAGAGTAGTAGTTGATAGCGTAGACATGGTGTCTAGGCTAGAGGCTACCTTCGTTTGCCTTATACTCCATGGTTGAGGGGTAGGCGGTAGGTCATGACAACCCTGTCCGTCCTTTGTAATCCCCCACATCCGGGTACGGTGAAGAGCTATAGGCTAGCATCACTTGGTAGACTAGTGAAAGCCCAAGTTTGGTTTTGGTAATTAATGACACCAAGTTGCTAATGCCATGTGTTAACTGTTTTGAGTTAGGCATAAGCAACACATGTGATGAAGGTGTATGTGGCAAGGAGTGGTGGCCACAAGATCACAAAGAGATGGTGCATGGACATGAAATGATGATCATGGTGGAGATGCACATAATGTGATGGACATGATGATCAAGTGGAAGAGAAGGATCTAAGAGCGCAAGGCAAAGGTATAACCATATAGTTTTCCTTTTGCCGGTCTAAGATGAGTAGAGAAGTGATTGACCGGGTTTAGGATACATAGCCGACTATCAAGAGGGGAAATCACGGTTAGCTCGGGAATCAAGTGCCACTAGATCAATGTCTTGAGCATATGCATTAGTATCTAGTTAAGAGCTAACATAACGCCTTGAAAAATGATTGTGAAATGCTAACACACATGCACATGGTGGTGTACACTTGGTGGTGTTAGCATAGTTTGCGAAGGCGGTGGAATTTAAGCGGTAGAGAGGGGTTTGGATTCCTCTCTCCCTCCCACCGAGCCTGCGAGGCGGGATTCAGTGCTTTTTGGGGAAGTGAAATGCCTATTTTGTACTGCACCAAAAGTCGGAAAAGAAACGGAGGCGAACGGAGGTCACAGAGGTGACCGGACGCTGGACCGGACGCGGTCTCTATTTGACCAGCGCGTCCGGTCAGCGTTCAGTGTCTGCGCGTGTTTCAGTTTGATGATCGGACGCGCAGCGCGTCCGATCACTATCGACCGGATGCGTCCGGTCGTCCAAAGAGCTTACTGGACTCCAACCGGACGCTGGCACTATGGCGTCCGGTCAGTTCTATAGCACGTCCGGTCGCTGTTTCGTTGTGCGCTACTCAGGCTTGATTAGCGCGTCTGGTCAGTTGCGGGACCAGCGCGTCCGGTCGCACCCAACGCGTCCGGTCTGCACCACCAGCGCGTCCGGTCAGTACTTCGCAACTTAGCCGTTGCGCGACCGGCTCGTCCGGTCAGTTTGACCAGCGCGTCCGATCAACGCGACTTCAGCTGTTTAAGTTCCTAACGGCTAGCTGCGTACCCCTTCGCTATAAATAGAAGTTGGTCGGGGTTTGAGGGTAACTCTTGCATATTTTGAGACCTAGAGACATACTTTGAGCTAGAGAACAACCCCTCCACTCATCTCTTTGCTTAGTTGCACATCTTGAGTGAGATTGAGTGAGATTCAAGTGCATTGCTTGAGAGTTGCATTCTAGAGGCACTTGATCTTCGAGTTGCTGCAGATTTCTTGTTACTCTTCCATGTTTCCCGACACGGTAGACGGCTTGGAGCAGTGGAGGTGATTGAGCTCGCAATTGGAGATTGTTGGAGCCCTCACCAAGTGTTGTAAGGGGTTCTTGATCCTTCCCCGCGGGAGTTTATGAATTGGATACTCTAGTGGAGCTCGTGGCTTGGAGGATCCCCATCTTGTGTGCGGTTGTGTGGTGCCCGCTGATGGCTCGACTCTTGACAGTCGATTAGCTCGCGAACCGACAAGTGAGTGTATCGCCACAACGGGGAGTAGCATGCCGAGAAGCAAGTGAACCTCAGGATAAATTCATGTGTCATTCTCTTCTAGAGGATTTCTCTTGTGTGATTGATTGATTGGTACTTCTCATCTCTACACGATGGTATAATCACTCGAAGCTCTTCTCTCGTATTACTTCTTGTTTCTAGCTTGTAGTTGTTGTTGTGTTTAGTGGATAGCCTTGTACTAGACTTGTGTAGGTGGCTTGCTTAATTAGTTAGAGCTAGTGCTTTTGCTTCACCACCTTTCGTACTAACTTATGGTTAAGTAATTCTTGTAGTAGTTTTAATTAGGCTATTCACCCTCCCTCTAGCCTTTTGGACCTTACAAGTGGTATCGGAGCCGAGGCACCGTTTATTTGAGGCTTAACAACCTACGGTGAAAAAGAAATGGCTCAATTAAGCTTGCACATCAACAACACCAAGAAGGCACCTCACTTTGATGGCACAAATTATGCATATTGGAAGGTTAAGATGACTGCACACCTCAAGTCAATCAATAGAGAAGTGTGGAAGGTCACCGAAACAAAATTTGAGGTTGCTAATTCGGAAGCACCTACACCGGTGGAAGAGAAGAAGCTCCAATGTAATGACATTACCATTAGTGCTCTTCATGAGGCACTAGATGACAAGACCTTTGAGCAAGTGAAGAACATTGAGATTGCTCATGATGCTTGGGCCAAGCTAGAAGAAACTTTTGAGGGCACCGAAGGTACAAAGACCGCTAAAGCATATATCTTGCAAGAAAAATTTTCAAGCTTTAAAATGCAAGATGATGAGAGTGTACCAGAAATGTTTCATCGATTGCAAGTCATTGTTAATGAGCTCAAGGCACTTGGTGAAGAGGTCAAGGACAACCAATTCTCTATGAAGTTCTTGAGAAGTTTGCCCAAGAGATTCGATACATTGATCATCATGCTAGTGAGGACTACATTGAAGGATTTAACTCCTCAACAAATATTCCAAGAAGTGATGACCGATGATTCATATAGAGAAGATGATGAGAAAGAGGAGTTGGTCAAAAAGAAGAAGAAGGAAAGTGAGAAGAAGGATGATGAGAAGAAGAAGAGTGTGGCATTCAAAGCCACCACATCCAAGGGCAAATCCAAGATTGAATCATCAAGTAATGAAGACTCAAGCTCTTGTGATAGTGATGACATTGATGAAAAGATGGCTCTTTTTGTCAAGCAATTTGGGAAATTCATGAAGAAGAAGGGCTCTCGTGCAAGAAGGAGGAAGAACTCATCCAAGAAGAATGAGCATACCATGAGATGTTTTAGATGCCATAGCAATGACCATCTCATTGCAAAGTGTCCTTATGATAGTGATGATGAAGATGCTATCAAGAAGGAGAGGAAGAAGCAAAAGAAGAAGCTAGAGAAGAAGGAGAGCTCTTATAAGAAGAAGAATGATTCTCATGTTTCTACATGGGATAGTGATGATTTCTCAAGTGATGATGAGGATGACAACAAGAGCAAGAAGAAGGGACATGCTAGCATTGCCATGCAAGAGAAGGTCTCCCTCTTCGACACTCCATCGTGCTTCATGGCTAAGGCCGCTAAGGTATCATCCGATGATGAGAATGATCATGATAATGCTAGTGATAGTGATGAAGAAGAATTCACTAAAGATGAACTAATCACTATGCTAGAAGATTGCACTCAATATTTTAAAGAATCTAGAAAGGAGTGCAAGATCTTGCTTAAGGAAAAGAAAAACCTTATGCAAGAACTTGATGATCTTAGGGCATCTTATGAGAGTCTAAAGGTAGACCATAAGAAGCTTCAAAAGTCTCACACTAAGCTTGAAGAAGCTCATTCCTCTCTAGTTGAAAAATATGAAAACATGTCAACTAATGTTGAGAAAGCTAAAACTTACAACATAGGCATATCATGTGATATAATTGATGAATCCTTTTACAAGCCTATTGTTGTTGCTCCCACTAACCCTTCATGTAGCGCATCTACATCATCCTCATCTAGTAGTGATGGTTTCACTTGTGACTCCACACTTATAGTTGAGAATGAAAATCTCAAGGAGGTAAAAGAGCTCAATCACACATTAGCTAAGTCTTATGGTGGTGAGGACCGCTTGCTTATGTGCTTGGGTAGCCAAAGAGCTTCTCTCTACAAAGAGAGATTGGGCTATAACCCCAAGAAAGGCAAGGCCGCTTTTGCTCCTCACAAGACTCATTTTGTAAAGAACAATGGTAGCTATTACAAAAGTTGCAAGCAAGTTGGTCACATAGAGCAACAATGCATGAACAAGAAATCCAATGCTAATGTATCCTCAATTAAGTTTGATTCTTTCTATATGCTTACCAAGGGTACAAATGGTGTTCATGCTAAGTTCATTGGTACACCATGGATGGGCTCAAAGAAGAAAGTCATTTTGGTACCAAAGAGCTTGGTCACTAACCTTGGAGGACCCAAACAAGTCTAGTTACCTAAAAAGAATTGATCTTATCTTGTAGGTCAATTACAAAGTCGGAGGAAGGCATTGGGTGCTTGATAGTGGGTGCACTCAACATATGACCGGGGGTTCTTGTATGTTCAAATCAATTGATACAAGTCAAAATGGTGGTTTTGATGCTATCACTTTTGGCAACAACAAGAAAGGCAAGGTCAAGGGGCTTGGTAAAATTGCTATCTCAAATGACATGAGCATATCTAATGTGTTGCTAGTTGAGAGCTTGGATTTCAATCTTTTTTCGGTGGCACAACTTTGTGATCTTGGCTTCAAGTGCATATTTGGTAGTGATGATGTTGAAGTCATAAGTGTTGATGGATCAAATTTGATATTCAAAGGATTTAGACATGGTAGCTTATACTTGGTTGACTTCAATGATAGTGAGACACAATTGACATCATGCTTGCTTAGTAAATCTAGTGTGGGATGGTTGTGGCATAGAAGACTTGGTCATGTTGGAATGAAACAATTGAACAAACTTTTGAAGCATGACTTAGTTACAGGCTTGAAGGATGTCACCTTTGAGAAGGATAAACCATGTAGTGCTTGTCAAGCCAACAAACAAGTTAGAAATCCACATCCTAGTAAGAGTGAAATGAGCACATCAAAGGCATTTGAGCTATTGCACATGGATTTGTTTGGGCCAACAACATACACTAGCATTGGTGGCAACAAGTATGGTTTTGTGATTGTTGATGACTACACTAGATATACTTGGGTGTTCTTTCTCTATGACAAGAGTGATGTTTATGATCTATTCAAGTCTTTTGTCAAGAGGGTGCAAAATGAGTTTGAGACTACCATCAAGAAGATTAGAAGTGACAATGGTAGTGAGTTCAAGAACACAAGAATTGAAGATTTGTGTGATGATCTTGGTATTGGACATCAATTCTCTCCAACATACACTCCTCAATCCAATGGTGTAGTTGAAAGGAAGAATAGAACCTTGATTGATATGGCAAGATCAATGCTTAGTGAATACAATGTTTGTCATTCATTTTAGAGTGAAGCCATCAACATGGCTTGCTATTGTAGCAACCGTCTCTATCGCCATGGGAAGCTTGGGAAGACGCCGTATGAGCTATTGAATGGAAGAAAGCCCAACATTGCATACTTTAGAGTGTTTGGTTGCAAATGCTATATTCTCAAGAAAGGCACTAGATTGAGTAAGTTTGAAAAAAAATGTGATGAAGGGTTCTTACTTGGTTATTCTACCACAAGCAAGGCATATAGAGTTTGGAATCTTACTAATGGCACCTTGGAAGAAGTTCATGATGTTGAGTTTGATGAAACCCAAGGATCTCAAAATGAAGCTTAAAACCTTAATGATGTGAGAGGAGATCAATTGTCAAATGCAATGAAGAACATGGACATTGGTGATGTTAGGCCAAGGCAAGTTGATGATGATGATATTCATGTGATCATCCAAAATGTGCAAATTGATACAAACTAAGCAAGCTCTAGTGCTTCTCATGATGAAGCTCAAGTTCAAGGTCAAACAAGTGGAAGCAATCAACTCCCAATACTCCAACCTACTAGCATTGCAAGAGATCATCCGTTGGATCAAATCATTGGTGGAATTCAAAGTGGTGTTCAAACTAGATCAAGGCTAGCATCCTTTTGTGAGCATTACTCATTTGTGTCACTTGAAGAACCTAAGAAATTAGAAGATGCTTTGAAGGATTCCGATTGGGTAAATGCCATGCATGAAGAACTAAACAACTTTGCTAGAAATCAAGTTTGGAAACTTGTTGAGAGGCCAAAGAACTACAATGTGATTGGTACTAAGTGGGTCTTTAGAAACAAGCAATATCAAGATGGCATGGTTGTGAGGAACAAAGCAAGATTAGTAGCACAAGGATACACTCAAGTTGAGGGTCTTGACTTTGGAGAGACATATGCACCGGTTGCAAGATTAGAGGCAATTAGAATCTTATTAGCATATGCTTATGCACACAACATCAAGCTCTATCAAATGGATGTCAAGAGTGCATTTCTCAATGGCTACATCAATGAAGAAGTCTATGTTGAGCAACCTCCCGGTTTTGAAGATGATAAGAAGCCCGACCATGTTTACAAGCTAAAGAAGGCATTGTATGGTTTGAAGCAAGCACCTAGAGCATGGTATGAGAGATTGAGGGACTTTCTTCTCTCTAAAGGGTTCAAGATGGGAAAGGTTGACACCACTCTCTTCACCAAGAAGCTTGGAAATGACTTGTTTGTGTTGCAAATCTATGTGGATAACATTATCTTTGGATCAACTAACCAAGACTTTTGTGAAGAGTTTGGAAATATGATGGCTAATGAGTTTGAGATGTCTATGATTGGAGAGCTTAGTTACTTCCTTGGACTTCAAATCAAGCAAATGAAGAATGGCACTTTTGTAAGTCAAAGCAAGTACATCAAGGACATGATCAAGAAGTTTGGATTGCAAGATGCTAAGCAAATGAGTATACCAATGGGCACAAATGATCAATTGGGTATTGATGCTAGTGGCAACATGGTAGATCAAAAGCAATACCGGTCTATGATTGGAAGTTTGCTCTATGTCACCGCTTCTAGGCCAGATGTGATGTTTAGTGTGTGCAAGTGTGCAAGATATCAAGATTCACCTAGAGAAAGTCACTTGAAAGCAACCAAGAGAATATTGAGATATCTCAAGGGCACTCATGATGTTGGACTATGGTATCCCAAGGGATCAAACTTTGAGTTAATTGGATATGCGAACTCCGACTATGGTGGATGCAAGATTGATAGAATGAGCACAAGTGGCACTTGTCAATTGCTTGGAAGGTCTCTTGTTTCATGGTCATCAAAGAAACAAAATAGTGTTGCACTATCTACCGCCGAGGCCGAATACATTAGTGCCGGTAGTTGTTGTGCACAATTGCTTTGGATGAAAGCAACCTTGAATGACTTTAGAATAAAATTCAAGAATGTGTCATTGTTTTGTGACAATGAAAGTGCTATCAAGATGACTCAAAATCCGGTTCAACATTCAAGAATGAAGCACATTGACATAAGGCATCACTTCATAAGAGACCATCAACAAAAGGGTGATATTAGCATTGAGAGCATTGACACCAAAGATCAATTAGCCGACATATTCACAAAGCCACTTGATGAGAAGAGATTTTACAAGTTGAAGAATGAATTGAACATACTTGACTTCTCCAACTTGAAATGAGTGCACCCCACATTCTTATATGACATGCCTCTCCTCCAACATAGCAAGGTAAAGTTGTTTGGCATTGGTATCATTCATACTTTGCTAAGGACATGGTTAGAACATATAGACATATTTGCATGACAATTAGGCTCATTCATGAAAAACAAATGATTTTGATGTATGTATGGTACCACTATTGCTTCTATGTTTATTTGATCTAGTGGTAGCATATGACATGTTTGTGAGCTTGCAAACCTAGTGTTAAATCTAGAAAATGAGCTCATGATGTGTAATTCAACATGGTCAAGATAACCCTTATACTTTACGAGGTGTGAAGAAGCTTGTCCTTGGATCAAACTGAATTACATATTCTAGGCAAGTGATCTAGATTGAATCATAATTTGGACTCCCTCATATTGATTGACTTATCTCTTACTAAAATTAGCACCTTTTTGGTGATTGTTGACAAAGGGGGAGAGAAAAGTCACAAAGATAGAAAAGTCACAAGATAAAAAAGTTAAGTTGCAAAGGGGAGAAAGTTATAGTAATGGGGAGAGAATGACATTGGAAATGGATCAATTAAAATTGAGCACACGAGTAGGGGGATCAAGCTCATGAATTATTTGTTGCATTTGTATGTGCATTAACATGATGAATTGTTGTATTGCAAAGCTTAAATTCATATTCATGATTGTATGGTGATTGCTAGAAATAGAATTTGAATGATGATTTGTTAAGAGTAGCTTTACAAGTAGTATCTAGACACCTTTTGCTTATAATGTTGATCTCACGGGGTATTTTAGTGTTTGTGATCTTTACAAGTGATATATTACAAGTGGTGTCTAGCTACATCGATGCTAAGGATGGTATATAAAGGCAACTCTGATTGGTATCACGCTTCAAAGGTCCATTCTATATACCTTAGCAACAATTTGATAGTAGTAACTCTCCCAAAATTCAAATCCATACGTATGTGCACAATTGAACCAAACTCATGGAAGCACATATGTAGGGGGAGCTAATACTATCGAAATTGAAAATTGATTTCATTTCATATCTTTGTGATGGTTGTCATCAATTACTAAAAAGGGGAGATTGAAAGCCCAAGTTTGGTTTTGGTAATTAATGACACCAAGTTGCTAATGCCATGTGTTAAGTGTTTTGAGTTAGGCATAAGCAACACATGTGATGAAGGTGTATGTGGCAAGGAGTGGTGGCCACAAGACCACAAAGACATCGTGCATGGACATGAAATGATGATCATGGTGGAGATGCACATAATGTGATGGACATGATGATCAAGTGGAAGAGAAGGATCTAAGAGCGCAAGGCAAAGGTATAACCATAGGGTTTTCCTTTTGCCGGTCTAAGATAAGTAGAGAAGTGATTGACCGGGTTTAGGATACATAGCCGACTATCAAGAGGGGCAATCACGGTTAGCTCGGGAATCAAGTGCCACTAGATCAATGTCTTGAGCATATGCATTAGGATCTAGTTAAGAGTTAACATAACACCTTGAAAAATGATTGTGAAATGCTAACACACATACACATGGTGGTGTACACTTGGTGGTGTTAGCACAGTTTGCGAAGGCAGTGGAATTTAAGTGGTAGAGAGGGGTTTGGGTTCCTCTCTCCCTCCCGCCGAGCTTGCGAGGCGGGATTCGGCGCTTTTTGGGGAAGTGAAATGCCTATTTTGTACTGCGTGAAAAGTCAGAAAAGAAATGGAGGTGAACGGAAGTCACAGAGGTGACCAGACACTGGACTGAATGCGGTCTCTGTTTGACCAGCGCGTCCGGTCAGTGTTTAGCGTTTGCGCGTGTTTCAGTTTGATGATCGAACGCGCAACGCGTCCAGTCACTATCGACCGGATGCGTCCGGTCATCCAGGGAGCTTACTAGACTCCAACCAGACGCTAGCACTATGGCGTCCGGTCAGTTCTACAGCGCGTCTAGTCACTATTTCGTTGTGCGCTACTCAGGCTTGACCAGCGCGTCTAGTCAGTTGCGGGACCAGCGCGTCCGGTCGCACCCAGCACGTCTGATCTGCGCCACCAGCGCGTCCGGTCAGTACTTCGCAACTTAGCCGTTGCGCGACCGACGCGTCCGGTCAGTTTGACCAGTGCGTCCGGTCAGCGCGACTTCGGCTATTTAAGTTCCTAACGGCTAGCTGCATACCCCTTTGCTATAAATAGAAGTTGGCTGGGGTTTGAGGGTAACTCTTGCATATTTTGAGACCTAGAGACATACTTTGAGCTAGAGAACAACCCCTCCACTCATCTCTTTGCTTAGTTGCACATCTTGAGTGAGATTGAGTGAGATTCAAGTGCATTGCTTGAGAGTTGCATTCTAGAGGCACTTGATCTTCGAGTTGCTGCGGATTTCTTGTTACTCTTCCGTGTTTCCCGACACGGTAGACGGCTTGGAGCAGCGTAGGTGATTGAGCTCGCAATTGGAGATTGTTAGAGCCCTCACCAAGTGTTGTAAGGGGTTATTGATCCTTCCCCACGGGAGTTTGTGAATTGGATACTCTAGTGGAGCTCGTGGCTTGGAGGATCCCCATCTTGTGTGCGGTTGTGCGGTGCCCATCGAGGGCTCGACTCTTGACAGTCGATTAGCTCGCGAACCGACAAGTGGGTGTATCGCCACAACGGGGAGTAGCTTGCCGGGAAGCAAGTGAACCTCGGGATAAATTCATGTGTCATTCTCTTCCCGAGGATTTCTCTTGTGTGATTGATTGATTGGTACTTCTCATCTCTACACGATGGTATAATCACTCGAAGCTCTTCTCTCGTATTACTTCTTGTTTCTAGCTTGTAGTTGTTGTTGTGTTTAGTGGATAGCCTTGTACTAGACTTATGTAGGTGGCTTGCTTAATTAGTTAGAACTAGTGCTTTTGCTTCGCCACCTTTCATACTAACTTGTGGTTAAGTAATTCTTGTAGAAGTTTTAATTAGGCTATTCACCCCCCCTCTAGCCTTTTGGACCTTACAACTAGGTATGATCCGGTGCCCAAAGCAAGTCTTTAATGACCAAAGCTATCTTAACTTAGAATCTCTATCCCTTGATAACCATGTATGTGTATGATCATCTGCTCACCTTAACATAGCTATTTAGGACAACCTACTATAGTTTAGACATACTCTTTTATTCTTTATTTTATCTTTATCCTTGAGATTGGCTTGAGTGTGTGTGTCACACTTTGCAACAACCTAGGTTTTCCTAGAACCAAAAATCTAAACTTAAATATTTTTCTAACAAAACCTATGAATGGTGAGTGTGCATGCTAGGAAACCACCCTTGTAGTTGCACAAGTAGATCCCAAGTTAGCATGATTGAGCATTTGCATATTAAACAACATCTGAGTTGCTTCTTCATGATTTTATGTGATGAGATAAAATCAAGTAAACCTTTTAACAAACTTGTTGTGTGTGTTTCCAACCCTTGGCATTAGCCCTAATAACCTAGTTGACCCCTAGTGGACCCCACAAGGATATGTATACATGAATAGGAGCCCAAGGTATAGCATAGAATGGAAATAGGAAATAGAAAAGGAATTAGAAAAGGGAAAGAAATAGAAAGGGGAAAGTATCCCAGCAGCCGTGGCCGCCTAGCACTGTGACCCAGCCACAGCGCCCTCAACCCGCCACTGCTGGCCTAGCTCCTCGCCCACGCCCGCACTCACACGCGTAGCTCCACGGCCTAGCAATGGCCCGTGCTCGCGCCCCATGTCATGGCACCACTGCCTATCATGCCCTCTGTTTCCCCCTCTCCTCTGCTTTTCCCCACTGAGGTAGAGCACCTTGCTGACGAGAGCATCTAAGGCCACACCTCGCATCCCCGCCGTCTGTGCCTCGAGCTGTTGAGCACCGACACATGGATGGATGCCACGTCTACGATCCGTGGCTCGCCAGCCCGCCCTAGTCAGTGTCGTGCCATGCTAACGTCATCGTTACGGCCTTGCACTACAGATGCCACCCCATTCACCTTTTTGATCGCCGGGGTTTCGAATTGGGAGCACCAGTGGGCACGCAACCACCCCGCGCACCCCAAAACTCTAGCCTAGGGGGCTTGATCACCCTATATGTGGCCTTCCACCTTTCACCACCGTTCACCGAGCGCCATGGCCATGACCTAGCTATAAGAACCCCTCCTCTGGTGCCCTAGCGCTCTCCTATCGCCCGCTGCCACTCTGTGGCTACCCACCTACCATGCCTGAGTTCAGAGATGGGAGGAGAAGGGAGTAGAAGAAGGGAGAAGGGGAAGGAAGAAGGCCTGAGCTGCCAAAGCACCGTCGGAGTCGCTGGAGCAGAGGACGCCACCTCGATGGACTACACCGACGTCATGGTTCTCCCTGCACTGCCCTAACTCGCTATGGCCTCAACTCACCACCTCACCACCATCCTACCTACCCCGTCACCATGGTAAGCCCCAACACTGCTAGCCTGTGCTCATCATGGACATGCATGGCCACGCTGTCGTGTTCTCCCCCTTGGAAGAGCCAAAGGCCAGTCTTTTTGCCGTTGTGATGCACTACACACACGTACACATGCACATGAGCCAAGGACTAGCCTTACCAAGCCACTAGTGCTTGGGAATACTAGCACCTACATGTCACACCCACCACAGTCACCATGCCCAGAGTCTGCCATGCCACCACCCCGTTCCGGCCACGTCAAGCCGGTAGAGGTAAAAAGACCACCATGACGAGCTTCGCCTCACCGAGGGACACACCCCGCATTAGCTGGTTGAGGAAGAAAAGCCTCAGGAGCCACCGGTCGTGTTTGCCTTGCCGGGCCGCTACGTTCCCATGTCACCACTATGTCGGGGACAACCTCGTTGATTCTAGCCTCCTCATTGAGCGAGGAAAGGCTGATGATGATCGCCATGGTACCACGCACCTAGCCACCTAGATGGTTGGCCTATTAGCCACCCTGAGCCCCTAGTTCACCATAGACACAAGCTCGTCGGAGCTTCGCCGCGCGCCTTGTCATGGTGCGGACTTCGCCATGACTTTTGGTCACCACTGTCGAGTCGATCGACTTCCTTGTGATCCCAATTGAAGGAAAGGAGCCACCATTGGCTCCAATCGAGGCCGTAGCCACCTCGCTATAGCCGCTGTCACTGCGCTCCCTGCCACCACCGTGCCATCGAGGTTCTCATTGCTTCCGGCCACCTCGCGATGTGAGGCAGGGCCATTGATGTTCGCCGTCACCCTGCGAGCATAGCCATGTAGATGGATGGACCTAGGACCTATCCTACCCCTAAGTTCCCCCGAGGTCGAGAGCTTGCTGGAGCTCCATCATGTCCGCCACCGCGGAGCGAACTCTGCCGCACAAATTTGTGACACCCCTAGTGTTACTAGCTTACTTAGCACACGATTAGGGCCTAAGAGAAATAATAAAAAAGACAAATTTTTCATGAACAAAAATGCTATAGAACATATATATGACATTAGTAAAGTTGGTAGTACACACTTTGTAGATGCGAATGCAACCCTTGTTTTAGGAAAATAATAGCGCTAGCTAGTGTTTCAAATAGCTTGAAAATGGAACCAAATCTATCTCATAAGACTTAGAAAATTCATAGTTCAAAATAGTTTGATAACACCAAGTTCACGAAATTATTTAGCGGGATTTAGCTTAGGAGTGCTATCATGTTTTGGCCTCTTGGGGTAGGCTGACATGTCTGTTGTAGCATGGCAAAGGTGGTTTGATTCCAACCTCGACGGTTTTGTTGTTTGGGATGCTTTAAAGTGCGTGCATGACATTTGTCTCAGGCTGCCTGACCGAGTGGGCGTGGTCACCTCGCACGGGAGCCCATCGTCACCGTGCTGGCCACGTGGCCATAGCGCCTGGCCGCTGGCCGCCTGCTGGCTAGCCGTTGGCCCTGTGCCCGGCTGTCGCTACCACCCTGCCGAGTCACAGTCAAGGCTGCTCACCTAATTGCTCTGTTGCTGGCCAACCCCTGCCAGCCACCGCGTCCCGACGGTCGTTGTTGGCCTGGTGCCACACTGCCGCCCTGCACTGTGCTGCTATCAGCCTGGTCCAGCTTCCGTGTCCTACACGCTGTCGGCCTGGCCCCGTCGCTGCACAAGCACGTGGCCATGCTCGTCGTCACTTGCCGTTCGCGACACGGCGGCTGTGCCGTGCGGGCCGTGCTCGGTCATGGATGCATGCATTCGACGGTAGCGCCTGCGCGTGTGTTCACCGATCGCATCGACTGCATCCTGCCAGGACAAAGTGAAGCTAAGCCACCTACCTTTCCTTTCCCCCTTCTCTCTCCCTCTTGGCTACCCTGATCTAGCTGCACCATTGCTTATCGCTAGGAGAGACCAATTCTAGTCAAGTAGGCACGTCCACGTCTTCACCAATAACTGTGCTAGACAACTGACCCCACCCCACCTAGAACCGTGCCCGGACAAGCCTCGATTTGGAGCTTTTCACTAGTAGTGCTGATAAAACCGAGCCAGACATTGCCAAGGGCAGCGCTCCCTTCGACCATCTCGAGTTGAATTGAATGCACCAGTAGACTCGCATTGAACCCCTCTTCCTCCCGCACACCTTAGTTGAGCTCCTGCCGCCGTAGGTGACATGACCATGTCATCGCAGAGCACCGCTGCATGGTGCGAGTGTGCGTGGCCAGGTCACCTCGGCACTTCTCTGCCTCGACCATCAGCACGGCTAGCATCAGATTAAGCCATAGATGCTCGCACGTCATCTCTACCACTCTTAGGCCGCCTAGACTCGCCAAAACGGCCTCGCCGCCACAGTGAATCGTGGCTCTCCACCATAGCTCGCGCTAGGGTGTAGCCCGATTTCTAGTTGCCACCTTGCATCCTCGTTCGAGCCATATATGGTGGTTGGCCCTCTAGTTTGGTTGGAACGGGCCCTTTACGCTCGGCGCAACCGTGGGATGCCGGCCGGAGCCGCGCCGCCGTGTGCGGAGCCGTCAGGGACCGCCCCTTGGTGAGGATAACAGATGTCAGGGTCTTTAGTGCAAAACCTGAGTCTGTGGAAATAGTAACTCACCATGTCGCGTGATTATCCATGAGTGCGTGTCCTCTTTTGCAAAGTGCGCCAGGTGCTCGCGCGGTGGGCTAGTTGGGCCGGCTGCTGGCGCGCGGTACTGCTCCCGCCATGGGCCGCTGTTGGGTCAACCTATTGTACGCATAGTCACGCCTTGGCGGTTGGGCCAGATAGGAGCGCGCGGTCGTTTTCCTTTTGCTTCGTGAATTAAGTTAGTTTTTTCCTTTTGTAAAAAGATAGAAACTTGTAAGTTCAGTATAAATTTGTGTAGGTATCCAAAAATTATGAAACCAACTTTGTTAGATTTCTAAAATCAGGATTTATCTGTTAGTGTATTTTATCCATATAGTTGTATAATATTTTTAGGAGTTCGCTAATTATTTTAAAATGCTCAATATTGTTAAGTATAAACTTGTGAGAATTTTTGGTAAGAAAATGGTGATAGTATTAGCTCTAAAAATTTCACAATAAATTCCTAATATTATTGGCTACTCACTATAATTGTTGTTATATCAGATTAATTGGTTTGATAGGATAGCTAGTTCGAATATATATTAAATTGATAAAATACCTAGAGTAACACCTTGGGTTTGTTGGGAAATAACACTTAAATCGATGATGTGGATACGTGGCCTAGTGCATTAGCCATTAGAGCTAGCTTGTTAGCTTGAGGGAACGAAATTGTACTTTAAGCTTTGTGGTTGCCATTGATTATTTACGTCTCTACGTTGCATCCACGTATATCATAAAAGGAACAATGAGGGATCGCGAAGTCATCTGGAGTAGCAAAAAGATGGTTCAATGATCGTGGCACATGATGAAATGCTAACTTTGGTTATCTTACCTAGGCAAGCCCCGGTGCATAACCCCTATTATTCTGCATTTTATTTTTATGCTTGTGCATTAAGTTTTAAGGAGTTGAATGAAATCCACTTGCATATATATATATATATATATATATATATATATATATATATATATATATATATATATATATATATTATCCCATGAGTCTTACTAGTATGACAGGATCATGTAAATTGCTATGCTATAGGATCCTGGTAGAAGTTGAGTGATTACTTGTCACTTGCGAGAGGAAGGAAATATATTATGGTTACTATTATCATGTTACTATCACATGGAATATATATGGATAATAATTGGAGACCGGGCGGGACTGTACTTGGAATTGGATATGGACTTGGTTGGGCATTCAGAGCGAGGCTCTAGTTGCATTGTCCCGCCTGTGTTGATTAAGGACCGTCCGTTGCATTGGACCCTGGTCAAGTCACAGACTTATTGTCCTAAGCATATACATGCTTATGGGAGCAGGAAGACTTGTTACTCTCTTGTCATGGGTTCCAGCTCTTTCCAGACTGACTGTTAGGAGTAGGAAATAGGTGGAGGTTGGAGTCTCAGTTTGGATGGGGACCTAGACCCCTTGATAGGAGTGGAGCGGGTTGGTCTTGTCTGTGCCCGAGATACAGATGAGACATGTGTTTTTTGGGTACCCAGCTAGGCTACATTGATTTGCGAATCACTGTTTCTGCGTAACGGTATGGGTTGACTACGATTTGTCACCGTAGTAAGAACTGGAACTTGGAAGATGATCAAATGGTTCTGATTGCTCAATACTTGCTTGAAAGTAGAACATGTGCTTACCTAGAATGGTTGGTTAATGAACTACTGATGACTGCTAATAAAAATTGAATATAAGGATGCACCTTTAGAATGCTTTCTCTAGTTGCAATAACCCACAAGCCAGATAGCCTTGCATATCCTTGGAGTCTTTTCTTTCCTTCTGATGGGTAAGTCTTGCGGAGTATAATTGAGTACTCAGGGTTTCTTCTACCCTATTGCAGGTGACAGGAATAATTGGAGATGACACTTGTGTGTGGAAACCTCCTGGGTACTTAGTGTTCTCTCTTGGGTACTTATTGTCTAACGGAAGACAAAACTCTTGGGAGGGCATTAGATTAGGCGGTTCTACCACAAGTGGTATCAGAGCATAAATGAGGAAATAAAGCTTCAAAACCCTTTTCTAAATTAAAATCCAACAACATATTTTTGCAAAAAGGTTAGGGTGTTTACATACGAAGTTATCTAAGTAACCCTATTACTATAGTTAAGTATTTAGAATAGGTTTAAATAGGCTTTCGTCTGGTGAACTAACTCATGTGTAGTATGCGGTCCTAAAGTCAGACGCGCTGTTACTGCCATAGTTATCGTGCTAGTATTGCTTGCAGGTGCCCTATTCGTAGGTACCATGCGTCCTTGTCCATGAGTTACTACTATACTATGGCTTCATGCATCATGTTCGCTCGTGATTCGCACCTATCGTGGCTTACGTCTTCTGCACTCCTTTCTGTGCCCTTGTCAGACCTCTGCCCTATAGCCATGCTAGTCTTTATGGCCTCGGACACCGCTCGCCTTGTGTGCGTAAAAATCCTATTGTTTTACTTTACTGGTCCCCATGCATGGCTCGAGGGTGGTTTGCGCTAGGACCACTAACCGCTCTACCTTTAAAAAAAGGGGGCCAAGCCCAACCACTTGGTATCACCACTCGGTACATTCCATCTTGCTTAGCCCTTTTCCCTTGAGCAAGCTTCTCATCAAGCCTTCCTTGCAATCACCACCCACCTAAGATGGCAGGAGTCTGGGTTAGCAGCTATAGCCTAAACACCGAGGGTTTCCCCAAAATCCTGTTTGCCACCCTGCAAAAGCTCGGAGTCAAGGATCATCCTGAGTATGAGGGCTGACGAAGTAGATTAGTTGTCCTATGAGAAGATGTAATCATAGCTGGTAGTGTTTTCATCACTGCCCTTCAGTGTTGTAATCTTTTCATTGTACCTCATTTGTAGTTATTAAGACCGCCTGGTTGTAGGATGCGAGCAATGTGTCGAGTGTGGGAGAGTGAACACCTGTGTGTTGCACCTGTGTAAGGCCGTTTGGAATAAGTATTTGCTTTATTCGTTGTGTTTGTTACGTCAACTTCTTTTAGGCCTCGTTCGATTTGCTTAGGGTTCTTGAGACGACAATGAGCAGGTTACAAGATGAATAGCTATTCAGATGTAGCAGATTAGCCATGTTTGGGTGATAGAGGACACTCTATCAATTAATTGTGGATGTCCCAGCAGAACACTTGAATCCCCTTAATTTAAATCCGCCTTGAGATTTAATTTTCTTGTTCCTTGTTTGAAAGGAACCCTTGTCGCCTGATTCTTCCCTTGTAATACCTTTCTAATTCTGTGGTCTATGACTCCACTACCTTGCTACAGGTAAGTTGGTAATAGTTGCAGGTTAATAGCTTATTGAATAGATGTAGCCTCTTGGGTAAAAAGAAAAATATAAATAGTTTTCTATAAAGTATCTTAATGTGATTAGATTGCAACTGTACCGTGAAGGAAAATTGTACTCAAGGTGTTAATCTTGTCATATCATCATCTAGCATCATGTTTATTACTTCATCATCTTGAAGCATGTCATGTTATCTCATGTAGTCCCTATGAACAAAGAGGTAAACGTTGTCAAACCAGCCCTAGAGGAAGGACAATCACCAGTGGAGGTTGGGTTCGACATCTATGGGACTGAACCCAAACCTGAGATCCTCATCGACCAAGGCAAGCCCCGGATGCATTTAAACCTTATTGAGTTTATAAAGCTTATATCACTTATGCTTATGAAATGTTGCATTAAGTGATTAGGAGTTGAGTGATAACCTAATTGATGCATTATCAACCTTGATTACTCAATATCATCCTTGATACCTATTTTGATTTGAAAATGCTTAGTTATGCTTAACCATGCTTACTGAGATAGGCTTTCAAATGAAATGTTTCAAAATGGTTGAAGTTGGCATAACCTATTGGATAATAAGGTTTGACAATGAATTTAAGGCCGGACGGGTAACTTGCATTGGAAAGGAGTCTTGATGTAGTGTTTCTGTCTGTGTTGGTTAAGGACCATACCATTGGAGGCCTGCCTATGTTCAAGACTTTGCAACTAGCCACATGCTCCGGTAAGCCTAAGACCTTGGCTAGTCCATCATGTGAATGACTGACCATGCACTAGGAGTGGAGAGATGGCGAGAGTAGCATGTACCCTCATGGCCAAGGGCTGGATTGGAGGTGTACTGTGCTCTCGGGTAGCGCTGGTGAAAGCTCTATGTTTGATGTTGGTAATTAGTGACAATGCCTGGGTACTAATCCTATGCCTAAGTTGTATATAGCATATGAGGATTAGTACATTCCAAGGTTGGTGGCAAGATGGACATGGTGATCATGATGGCCACACTTGGATTTGGATGCAACCCTATGTGATCAAGGCAAAGGTATATGCTTAAGGGTTGTGTTTTAGTAACCAAGACACCTAGTGGGTGTGGTTACATTATAGGATATATAGCGGTACTATAAAGAGGGGAATGACATGGCTATTGAACTCCTAAGTGCCTCTAGGTGTGCATTTCATAATCATATGCATTTGGATAGAACTAATAACGCCTCGATAAATGATTGTGAAAATGCTAACACACTCGCACATGACATGATCACTTGGTGGTGTTAGCACTTTTGCGATGACGTTGGAGTTTGAGCGGTAGAGAGGGTTTGGGTCCCTCTCTCCCTCCCGCCGAGCTTGCGAGGCGGGATTCAGGCATTTTTGAGGAGTTGAAACGACTATTTTCCACTACGCCGGAAGTCAGAAAAGAAACTGAGGCGAACAGAGGTCATAGAGGTGACTAGACGCTAGACCGGACGCGGTCTCTGTTTGACCGGACACGTCCGGTCAGTGTTCAGCATCTGCGTGTGTTTCAGTTTTTTTGATCGGACGCGGTGGCGCATCCGGTCATAGTCGATCGGACACGTCTAGTCCGTTACGGGACCAGCACGTCTGGTCATACTTCGCACGTCCGGTCAGTGCTTCACGACGTAGGCGCTGTGCGATCGGCGCATCCGGTCAGTTTGACCAGCGCATCCGGTTAGCGCGACTTCGGCTATTTCAAGTGCCTAATGGCTATATTCGAAGGGTACATCTATAAATACTCGTTGGCCGGCTTAAGGCTTACTCTCTTGGACATTTGACATACTTGTGAGCACTTTGATCTAAGCAACTCCCCTCCCACTCATCTCTCTTGCTTCGTTGCATATTCAAAGTGAGATTGAGTGATCCAAGTGCATTTGCATTGTGAGATTGCATCTAGTTGGCACTTGGTGGTTGATTTGCTGCGGGATTCTTGTTTCTCTTGGTGGTTGCCGCCACCTAGACAGCTTGGAGTAGCTTGGAGGCGTTGGCAAGAGTTGGTGACTGTTCTTGGCCACCTCCGGTGATTGTGAGGGGTTTGTGCCTACCTCGGCGAAGCGCCAAAGGCAACGTTAGTAAATTGCTCGTGTCATTGCAAGATTTTGCCATTTGGTAGGTTCTTGTGGCGCCTTTTGAGAGGCTCAGTGTACCGATTAGCCACCGAACCACGTGGTGAAGAGGGACATAATGGGGACTAGCGTGCCAGCAAGCACGTGAACCTCGAGATAAATCTTCGTGTCATCACTTTCATATTGTGATTGATTGATCCTGGTGTTCGGTTGTCTTGGTATTCATTGTTGATCATATTGGTTGCCTCAATACTTTGCCCCTCGGTGAAACTCTCCTAACTCAACTCCGCATTACCTTCTTAGTTATCTTTGCTAGCTAGTTAGCTTTGCTAGAGTAGCTCCTTTGTGTAGCTTGCTAGTTGTAGTTGTAGTTACCTTCACGGTTTGACTTGTGCGGTTGAGTGCAAATATACTATAATTGTGATTTGGATAGGTGGCTTGCAAACACCCCATAGGCTAAGCAAAACTCGCATCTCACCATTTGTTGTGTTGATAAACTTGTTTAGCTTGTCTTTGTAGAATTTTTTAAAAGGCTATTCACCCTCCCTCTAGCCATCAAAACCTTTCAAGTGGCATCGGAGCCATGGTCACCGGTTTCAAGGCTTAACAACCTCGGTGCAAGATGGCTCAAGTTATTGTAACACCTCAAGTGTTGGCTTCCATATTTGCACTTGCATTTCATAAACTTGAGCATCATTCATTCATGCATGAGATATAATGTGTGAAACGTGCTTTTGAAACATTGCAACATATGCTTATATTTCATGTGTGTTTATGAAATGAGTAGTGTGCAACACCCAAGTGCAACATGTGTAACTTCTTTTTATACATGTCACCCACATTAGTGAAACATGATTAGCAAGTGCTATGCAACACACTCATGAAACATGGCTTGGAAACAAAAGTAGCAATTCACTTGTTTTTTTCCCTTGTTTCAATGCATGTGATGCTTGATTTTTGGTGTGATCAATGTGTGGTGTGGTTAATTAGTCCCTACAACATCTTAATTCCACTTAGGATCATTAGTGGAACAATGTTCATGATGACCAAATTGACCAAATTGCCCTCCTATGTGGTGTTGACCAAGCCCTTAGCCCTAGAATGCCTTGGTTTGACTATTTGAAAAGTCCAGCTTAGAAGTCTTGCATGGAGGAGCAACCTTAAGCAAAGTTGTAGAGAATTTCATAGGGAACAAAAGTTCTAATATGGCCATCTTATGAAAATGACCAGAACATGCTCAAAAATGGCCCACAAGTCAGCTTGAGGTACTACCCAACACTTAGAAAATTTCTAAGTCTGAGATATGGAGTTACAGTTTCAATGTGCCCCACTTCAACGCCGTGTAACTCAAAAACCAGGCCGAACCAGTCCAAGCTCCAATTGATAAAGTTGTAGTACTCATGTAGCTCTACAACTTTGATGTTATCACCTCTTGCTAATTCAAGCCTGATTAGGAGTAATATGGCCTCAAAATGGCGCTGTCAGTCGCTGATGACGGCCTCGATTCAGTTCGTCAGGCCTCGGTGTGGCCGACCGGCCACAGGCCCGCGCCAACGCGTGGATGCACGGTGGCGGCCGTATGCCGGCCGTGGCCCCACCGGTCAGGTCATGGGCGTCTATAGGTCGCCACGACGTCCATGACTCGCTTCTCCCTTCATTCCTCCCTTCTTCCTCCCTCTGAGCATGGCGAGGTGGAAAAGAGGGCCGCTGCCGTTGCCGTGAGCTCCGCCGTCCTCGTGCAAGCTCGCCGTTGCGTTGCAGCCACCTAGACTCTGTCCACAGCTCCGCCAGGGACACCACCACCTCCTCCATCCCTTACTCGAGCCAATTGCGTGGAGGTAAGGGGCACATTGCCATTTCCGCCACCGTGAGATCTCACTGGCATTCGTCCGTGCGACGGCTCACCATGGCTAGCATAGCACCGTGCACCTCCACTTTCCCTAGCGTGTGTTCCTTCTTCCCTACCACACGTAGATGCTCTAGTGATGATGCTACCTCAAATGTCGGCCAAATCGGATCGGAACATGGCCGCGCACTGCCATGCCATGGCCGCCGATGAGGTGCTCACGCGGCCACGCTACTCCACTCCATCCTGGTCCTCTTTAGTAGCCTCGTTAGGTCTGCCAAGGCTCTAAGGAGCTAACGCATCCCTCTGCTGGCCATCTAGCGGTCGGAGCTCGCCGACGCACCACCGTACGCCATCACCGAGCCGCCGCTACCATGGCCGAGGAAGCTAGGGTCGGGTAGAGTCCACGGTTTAGGGGTCAGGCAATGTGGAAGGTTGAGAGGAACCTAAGGGTGCCCTTCCCCTCGCCGGAGATGCCGCCGCCGACGAGCTGGAGCTCGCCGGAGCTGCAGCTCCTCTGTCTCTATTTCCCTCTCTTTGGCTAGCGGGTCCCGCCTGTCAGACGTAGGTGCGGGCGGGAGCCTAAGTAGGCCGCGAGCTGGGCCGCGCTTGTGGGTCGGGCCGGCCCAGTGGCCCTTTCTGATTTTGAAATTTTGCTTTTCTTTATTTATTTCATAGTTTTGAATGCTGTTTATGATTTTCATATCTAGGGTTTTGCTGATCCAAAAATTGTGATTTAAATTTTGTTGGACTCTGGTTGAAGTATAGTATTTAGGAAAAATATCAAATATATAGGTGATGTTTAATTTCTGGAAGATTTAATTAGGCCTTTGAAATGTGTTTTAAAATGAATAACATGAGTTGTAGTGTTCCAAAAATTATGAAATTTGGTGAGTATGTTATTTCATATATATACTAGCTCTGGTAAAGGTTTGGATGCTATTGCTTGAGTAGTTTTCAAGTTATGATGTTGTCATTTTATATTAGGAGATACTTGAAAGAATTTTCATAATTTTTCAGTATGTGCAATGCTCCTGAAATTTTATAGAGAGTGTCCTGGTACCCTAAGGTTGCTAAAAAAATATGGTTTCTATTGTTTGACACTTTTCAATGTGATTCATTAATTATACAAAAATCAGCCTTTTTGGCTTGTGAATTTTGTGTAGAGACTTTCTGTGAATAACTTTAGTTCAAATTTTTACAGTAGACTCCTTGTAGGGCAGATAGCCTCCTGTAATTGTTGTAGAATTTTCTAAGTAGCTTGCATATAAGTTTAATTTCCCACTTAATTAATTAAGTAAATTAAGAAAGGGGTTAAAATAAATGTTTTGGGTGGGCACACCTTACTTTCTGGTAGTTTTATGACATGTGTGAACTATTAGTGTCTTTAGTTTGGTCATGAGGGTAGTTTGACACATGAATAAATATTTAATTTTTACATTTCTAGGTTCTCTGGACAGCTGGTAGCATTTTTGGATTTGAACCTTGATAAATGTGTTTGGTGGGAAACTTGTGAATACCAAAGTGGTAGTAAACTTGTTAAACTAGCTTGTGTCAAAATGTGGTGGCATTTGGCCAAGTAGTCTAGGAGTTGTAGCTGTTTAAAGTGGCTGTCCAGAAATGACTGCTCTTTATTTGGAGAGGACAAATTTCTGAAAATTTAGAATCTCGAGTAGGTAAACTTTGGAATTAAGTGTTGAGGTCTGAAAGTGAATTGTAGAGAATTTTATAAGCTTTCCAGATTGTCTTGTATCATGCCATTTGGATTTTTGAATCTACAGTTGTGATGGAAATAGTTAGCTGCTGTCCAGAATGTGTTGTTGGGATATTTTGTGATTGGGTTGGTGGTAACCTTGAGTAATGTTGTTCTTGTTGATTGTTAGGTGTTAGGGCTTTAACTGAGGAGGAACAATTATACATTAGGTTGTGTAGACTAGGTAAGTACTTCTCTACCGGAGAAGAGATTTGCACTTATTATTGAAGTGATTTGAATAGAGCACTAGAATTGCTAAAGTGCATTCCATTCCGAGCATGCTGCATTCTTTCTTATGCATCCATGAGATTTATTGTGCATTCAAGCAATAGGTGTACCGGAGGGGGTGACACTCCTCGAGTTCGAGGGAGCGATTCCAGAGGAGGTTCAGGAGCAGCCGGGAGAACCCGAAGAGGTAGCCAACAAAGGAAACGCCATTGACGAGTTACCGGAGTGTCCGGATCATCACCCTTCCTCGTTCCTGAAAGGCAAGCCCTGGTGTATGCTGACTCAATTGTTTTATATATCAATCTTGAGTACTTTTACTTGTTTACTGCATTAAGTTGTAGGAGTTGTGTGAAAACACTTGTTGCATTATACCTGTCCTTGTCCAGATATCGTACTTAAATCCTAAATTAGGTTTAGGCACATGTCAATGCTTAGCCCTGCTTAGTCCGGTAGAAGTCGGATGATTTTCGGTCATCTGTGAGATGTAGGAATGGGTCATGAGTGGCTATGTTGGCTGTCATGGATGGAACCATGCCTTACAAGGAAATTGAGACCGAGCAGGAGTTCGATAGTGCAGCCGCAAGACACTTCACGTCTTGGGTGCGAAGCTATACCCGTCTGAGTTGTTTAAGGAATGATTCGTTGTACGTCCTTAAGTGATGTGGAACGCAGTCTAACACTTAGTTGGCCGGATAAGTCGTTCCGACCGCAAATCTGAGTAATATAGTTCAGGCCAGGAATCGATTGGTAGGTCGCATCTTGGAGGTAGTAAGGATGTGCTTGGGGACATTAGCGTGAGACCAAGGGGGGTTAGAGTCCCTAGCACCTGGCAGAGTGTCGCCCTTGGGGATGCAGCACCAGTCGAACCCGTGGCTCCTAAACTATACCAAAGGTGACCTGAGCAGCCCTCGCCAGGCATGACTCGATGAGTGTTAGAAATACCCCTCCAACTGAATAGGAATTCGATTCAAATCATCGTCGCTCCCGGTTAGTGAGCACTTGACTTGAGCAGCGGCAACGTAGATCTCATTAAATTGAATAGATAGTTAAGTGAATGACATAATGTCACCACAAATTTATACCTGCTATGGATATAATAATATTATTGTTTGATTATAAGCAAGTGAATGTTTAGTACAAGTGCTAAGATAGATGATAGGTTAATGCTAAAATAACTGCTAGTACAGGTTAAAAGAGTTTCAATTACTTATGCTTTTCCGCAAAGGTGATGTTAGCTAGCTCCACTTATGAAAGCCTTGCATGATCCTTGGTGTCTCTTATTTTCCGTTTCGATGGGTAAGTCTAGCTGAGTACATTCCTGTACTCAGGGTTTATTCCCTCCAGTTGCAGATGACATGCTTTATCAGGGCTTCTGCAAGACCTGCCTCCACCCTACGGGTGACGAGGACTAGATCACTCGGGCATGATCGTCTGTTAGTTTACTTTCCCAAATGCTTTTGTGGGATGTTGATCTGTAAGACTGGCAGTGGTATTTGAACTAAATGCGTGTGTTATGCTTCCGCTACTTTATGAACTCGGTTTGTAATAATTTGCGACTCCGTGTGTTGTAAGTGGATTTTCGAACTACTTGTGAAATGTAACGTGTGATGTGTTATGTTGAATGATGCGATCTTGGTTGTAAATGAGTTGGTTTGAAATCCTTCATGGTTTCGATTGACTACCGAGATTATATGGGCTCAAGTTCAAAAATTTGAGCGTTTCGGCGCTTGTTTTTGTACTTGTGCTCTTATAATTTGGTCGGTTCTGTTACAGTTATGTTCAATCATGTTAATGGCAAGCCTCCATTCTTTGATGGAGTCTCCTCCTTTGATCATTGGAAAAGGAAGATGAAGCAATATCTAGGCAATATACATGAGAAGGTTTGGGATGTGACCAAAGAAGGATACATCATTCTTGATGCGGAAAATCTCACTCCCAATGACCGCATCAACAAATAATGCAACACGGTGGCACTTGACACAATCTACCGTGCCATTGATGACAAAGTATTTGAGCAAATAAAAGATCTTGAAAAGGCAAATGAGCTTTGGATAAGGCTTGAAGAAACATATGACGGCACTTCAATGGTAAAAAGTGCCAAACTATATATTCTCAAGGACAAGTTCTCCACTTTCAAGATGAAGGATGATGAATCCATCCCGGAGATGTTCTATAGGCTCCAAGTCATTGTCAATGATCTCAAGGGGCTTGGAGAGAAGGTTGAGGACAAGGACATCTCACACAAGTTCTTGATGTGTTTACCCAAGAAGTTTGCTACCTTGAGAAGAATGATTTTTAGAGAGGGATTGGACAAAGTCAAACCAACCGATGTGCTTGGAGATATCATGACCGATGCCCAATACAATGATGATGAAGATGAGGTAGAAGAGAAGAAGGAGACCAAAGTCAAGCAAGAGAAGCCCATTGCATTCAAGGCTTCATCTTCTAAGGGCAAGAGCTAGGTGGAGAGCGATGATGATGACCCATTCAATGATGAGACCATGGCCCTCCTAGTGCATAAGATGGGAAGGTTCATGAAGAAGAAAGGATATGGGGCAAGGAAGAGGAGAGACACTATGAAGGAAAAGATCCTTTGCTACAATTGCAATAGCCCCGATCACATAGTGGTGGATTGCCCCTATGAAGATAAGAGATTTCATAATGGGGACTTGAAGCTCAAGAAGAACAAGAAGGATAAGAAAGAGAAGGAGAAGAAAGCAAAGAAGAGCTTCACATTCAACAAGATGAAGAAGGGTGGTGGTTATGTGGTCACTTGGGATAGTGACAACTCGGATAGTGATGATGATACAAGCTCTAGTGATGATGAAAGGACCACTCGGTGAGCCATTACAAGCATCTCCCTCTCCAACAAGCCATCCATCTTCGACACTACATCGACATGCCTTATGGCCAAGCCTACCAAGGTAAAATATGATGATAGTGATGATGATTCTTGTGCTAGTGATGGTTGTAGGAGTGATGATGAGGAGGATGAGGACTACTCCAAGGATGATCTATTGGGCATAATAGATCAAATGAGCAAGGGCTATAAGAGGACCACCAAGAAATACAAAATCTTGGAACAAGAGCTCATTGCTAAGAGCAATGAAAATGATGCCTTGATGGAGGAGCTTGTTGCTCTCAAAAAGAGTAAGGAGTGCAAAGGAATTGAACAAGAGCTCAAAGCTCTTAGGAAATCCTTTGATGAGCTAGAGGCCTCTCATGAGTGTCTAAAGGAAGACCACGAGGACCTTGAAGTTGCTCACACTAGGCTTAAGGAAGCCCACTCCACTCTACTTGAGCTCATCAAGAAAAAGGACCTCAAGTTGGAGAAGTTCATGAAGGAAGCTAAGGAAGAGCAAGTGATTGTCACTTCTGATATTGGACTAACATCTGATATTTGTTGGTCCTACTAATCCTTCATGTAGCTCATCATCATCCACCACAACCAACTCTATCTCCACTACTAGTGATTCATCACTTATGGTTGAGAATGAGACTCTCAAGAGAGAGGTGGATGATCTCACCCGTGCATTAGGCAATGCCTATGGTGGGGATACCCGCTTGCTAAAATGCTTGGGTAGCCAAAGGTTCTCTCTTAATAAAGAGGGTTTGGGCTATACTCCCAAGAAGGGCAAGGCGGCCTTTGCTACTCCAAAGCCTCGCTTTGTGAAGAGCAATGGTCGTTATTGCAATAGATGCAAGCAAGTTGGGCATCTAGATATTAATTGTAATAAAATGAACAAGAACAACAACAAGTTTCATGCTAAAATGGATTGCATTTCTTTTGATTCTTGTTACGTGCTTACTAAGGGTGAGAAGGGTGTGCAAGCTAAGTTTGTTGGTACACCAATTGTGGGTCGAAAGAAGAAGGCCATTTGGGTACCAAAGAGCTTAGTCACTAACCTCCAAGGACCCAAGCAAGTATGGGTACCTAAAAGACATTAATTTGTTTTGTAGGTAAATTATAAGGCCAGAGGAAGGCATTGGGTGCTTGATAGTGGATGCTCTCAACATATGACCGGTGATTCAAGAATGTTCAACTCTCTCAAATCAAATGATAGTGGCATTGATAGCATCACATTTGGTGATAATAGCAAGGGTGATGTAAAGACTCTTGGAAGGATTGCAATCTCAAATGATCATAGCATTTGCAATGTGCTCTTAGTTGAAAAGTTGAACTTCAATCTTCTCTCGGTTGCTCAATTGTGTGATCTTGGTTTCAAGTGCATATTTGGTGTTGATGATGTGGAGATAGTTAGTGTTTATGGCTCCAATTTGATCTTCAAGGGCTTTAGATATGAGAATCTATACCTGGTTGATTTCAATGCTAGTGACACTCAACTTTCAACATGCTTGCTCACCAAATTAAGTATGGGTTGGTTATGGCATAGAAGACTTGGTCATGTTAGCATGAAGCAATTGAACAATTTAGTGAAGCATGACTTAGTTAGAGGCTTGAAGGATGTCACATTTGAGAAGGATAAGCTATGTAGTGCATGTCAAGCCAGAAAGCAAGTGGGCAACACTCATCCATTGAAGAGCATTATGAGTACTTCCAAGGCATTTGAGTTGTTGCACATGGATTTATTTGGGCCAACTACATACACAAGCATTGGTGGCAACAAGTATGGTTTTGTGATTGTGGATGATTTCACTAGATATACATGGGTATTCTTTCTTGGGGACAAGAGTGATGTATTTGACATATTCAAGAAGTTCATCAAGAGAGTGCAAAATGAGTTTGAGACCACAATCAAGAAAGTAAGAAGTGACAATGGAAGTGAGTTTAGAAACACAAGAGTTGATGAGCTATGTGATGAGCTTGGAATCAAACATCAATTCTCGGCCAAGTATACACCTCAATTAAATGGACTAGTTGAGAGGAAGAATAGAACCTTAATTGATATGACAAGATCAATGTTGAATGAGTATAATGTGAGTCATTCATTTTGGGCCGAAGCATTCAACACAGCTTGCTTCTATAGCAACCGCCTCTATTGCCACAAGTTCCTAGAGAAGACACCATATGAGATCTTAAATGGAAGAAATCCCAACATTGCATACTTTCGGGTATTTGGTTGCAAATGCTATATCTTGAAGAAAGGCACTAGATTGAGAAAGTTTGAAAAGAAATGTGATGAAGGCTTCCTACTTGGTTACTCAACTACTAGCAAAGCTTATAGAGTATGGAACCTAGCTAGTGGACAACTTGAAGAAGTACATGATGTTGAGTTTGATGAAACAAATGGCTCTCAAAATGAAGAAGAAAACTTGGATGATGTGAGAGGAACTCAATTGAGTAATGCTATAAAGGGAATGGATATTGGTGACATTAGACCAAAGTAAGTGATTGATGTGGATGACAACAAAGATCAATTGCTCCAAAGTCCAATCACTCAAGCTAGGGGTTCTCTTGTGCAAAATCAAGCTAGTACATCATCTCAAGTGCAACAAGATCAACATGTGTCTAGTTCATCATCTCCAACTCATGATCAACATCAACATCCAAGCAATCAAGTGCAAGTGCTTCAACCAACCAACATTGCTAGAGACCATCCATTGGATTCCATCATTGGTGACATACAAAGGGGAGTTCAAACTAGATCAAGATTGACATCATTTTGTGCACATTCTTCTTTTGTGTCAATGGAAGAACCCAAGGACATTGATAAATCATTGAGAGATCCGGATTGGGTAAATGCAATGCATGAAGAGCTCAACAACTTCAAGAGAAATGAAGTATGAGAACTAGTTGAGAGGCCTAAGGATCATAATGTCATTGGAACAAGATGGGTCTTTCGCAACAAGCAAGATCAAGATGGGATAGTAGTAAGGAACAAAGCAAGACTAGTGGCTCAAGGTTACACACAAATAGAGGGTCTTGACTTTGGTGAAACATATTCCCCGGTTGCAAGATTGGAAGCAATTAGGATCTTACTTGCCTATGCTTGTGCTCACAATATCAAGCTATATCAAATGGATGTGAAGAGTGCATTTCTAAATGGGTACATTCAAGAAGAGGTGTATGTGGAGCAACCTCCCGGTTTTGAAGATGACAAGAAACCCAATCATGTCTACAAGTTGAGAAAAGCTTTGTATGGATTGAAGCAAGCACCTAGAGCATGGTATGAAAGATTAAGAGATTTCTTGCTATCCAAATGATTTGTCATGGGCAAAGTGGATACTACTCTCTTCAACAAGAAGATTGGGAAAGACTAGTTTGTGTTGCAAATATATATTGATGATATCATATTTGGTTCAACCAATCAAGATTATTGTGATGAGTTTGGGAAAATAATGGCAAAGGAATTTGAAATGTCAATGATTGGTTAACTTAGTTTCTTTCTTGGATTTCAAATCAAACAAATGAAGGAAGGAACATTTGTGAGCCAAACCAAATACATAAAGGATATGCTAAAGAAGTTTGGACTGTGGGTCCCGTATCGACAACTACTAGATGTAATTGCACTAATTGAAGCATTCATTGACTTATAGTTATAAAATGACTTAGGAATTATTCCTCTAATATTCTGATTGGACTAATGCTATTGCCATAGTTAGAGTGCTCTGAGTAATTTATTTATTTATCATGATGCTTGATCAGTACTTATCATATATATCTATATTTATTTTGTGACTTACCCCTATTTTGAGTGGGGCATGTGAAATTGGTTCATTCTCTCATGCATAATCATAAATTATTAATACTACATGCATAGTCATACCTTCCTAGTAGTAAAATTATAAATCGACAACCTGGTAATACTCTAGGTAAAATGCTACAGTGGTATAATTATCTATCCACTTGAAGGATTCTTTTCATTCATATCTTTAGATTCTTTATAGTCACATGAAATAATATATTTCTATTTAGTCTTATTCTTGTAGTAATGCTATATAGTACCAACAAACATTTCTAGTTTCATCACTAGGGATGACAACCTAGTTTAATATTAGAGATGTAGGTAATCATAGGTGGCTGCTGTAAAAGTGACAAGTTAATAATTACCATACCATTTCTAGTGTCATTGCTAAGAGTAGGATTAATTCTATTTTTAGTAGTGGTGCTAAGAAATGCCAATAGGGCTAGATCGAGGGGTCGAGAAGCCCGTGACACTCTCGTGCCCGGGTGCTTGCTTCACAGTTTGTCTGTGACCTTACACAGGGTCTCTTTGCGTGTTCGAGCCCTCGAGCCCCTACATGTAGCAGGGGTCCAGCCGAGGGGTCGGCCCCTCTTGTGATCATGATCCCTCAACCATTTTTTTGATGAAACAAAGGGGTTGAGCCATGCCACAATTTTCCTCGCTAGATGAATCATGGTGCTCGGTGAGCTATTAATGAGTTAGTCTGAGTGGGGCCCTAGTTCCTGTTCATGAGGATCCAGTTTGGGTCGGCTGGCGACCGACTTTATGTTCCTGACGGCTAGTCCATATAGTTCCTGGGTCCATTAGACTGGTCACGGGGCCTTGTTGCCTTTCTTTGAGGAAAAACCAAGGTCCAGCTATAGTCATGACTTGAACATGGACTAGGATGCCCGCAGCGCTCGAGCTCCCGGGTACTGGCTGCTAGCGGGCCCATCCTCTGCCACCTCTAGCTCTAGTGGTACCCTAGATAAGTTGTCGAACCTATTGCTAGGCCAACCTGCGAACTCTTAGGCCGTATTGGGCTGTAGGAGCATTTTCAGTCCTATTCCCCTACTTGCCTGCGAGGGTTCCTAGCCTGGTGGCCATCGATCCATTGCCCGACGCGTCCTATGAAGGGATAGCTAGTTAGTGGCACGCACGCAGCTGGGCAGAACGATGTGACAGTTTTGACGAGACGGGATGGCACGTGAATCTTGGTGGGCGATTTGTCTTTCGCTTCCCTCACTTAAATATAGGGGTTTCCCCTGTTTTTTGCCACCCACGCCCCGCAACCTTGCCCTCTTCGTCATCTGTGCTCACGTTTCTTGCGCTCATCTTCTTGCCACTACCGTCACCGCCTTCATTAGGGTTTGCCTTGTCACAGAACCGTCCAAATTATAAGAGCACAAGTATAAAAACAATCACCAAAGTGATCAAATTCTCACACTTGAGCCCATATAACTCTGGTAGTCCAATGAAATCACGAGGGATTTCAAACCAATTAACATACAAGCCAAGATCGTAGTGATTCAACACAAGTCACATGTTACATCCATTTCACAAGTAATCCAATATACATCGGAGTTCAACATAGTTATTACAACTTAAATTGAAAAGTAGCAGAAGCAAAGTAATTTGAAACTAACATTAATCTTATTTCAAATACATGCCAGTACCTTGGTCAACTTCTACAAAAGCATTAGAGACAAGATAAATAAGAAGGATCATGCCCATGATCACACTCCGCCACTAAAGCAGGAGCCAACCAACTCTTGCAGTCGACATGATACATCACAACCAGCAACAAGTGGGGATAAAACCCTGAGTACAAGAAGGTACTCAGCTAGACTTACCCGTCAAAAACCAAAAATAAAGTGACACCAAGGATTATGCAAGGCTGATATAAAGTGGGATAGCTTGACAACATTTTGCATAAAAGCTTAATATAGATAAGTAATCAATAATGCTTAAGCATCAAGTTAATTATCATTAACCTGTCATCTATATTAGAACCTGCACTAGAGCACTCACTTTATTAAGAGCAAACAATATTAACCATAGCAGGTATAAATTGAGGCAACCTTTCCATCATCATTCAATTAACCATCCGTTCAATTTAATTGAATCTACGTTGCCGTTGCTCAAGTCAAGTGCTCACTAACCAGGAGCGACGACGATTCGAATCGAGTTCCTATCCAGCTAGAGGGGTATTTCTAACACTCACCGCATAGGCCCTTGCTAGGGTCGCACAAGCCACCTTTGGTACAATTCAGGAGTCGCGAGTTCGACTAATGCCACATCCCTAAGGGCAACACTCTGCTAGGTGATAGGGACTCTAACCCCCCTTGGTCTCACACCAATGTCCCCAAGCACATCCTTACTTCCACCAAGATGCGACCTACCCTTCGATTCCTGGCCTGAACTGTATTACTCGGCTTCGCGGTCAGAATGACTTATCCGGCCAACTAAGTGTTAGACTGCGTTCAACATGACTCAAGGACGTACAATGAATCGGTCCTTAAACGACTTAGATGGGGATAGATCCACACCCAAGACCTCCATGCCTTGTTGCTTCACTATCGTCATCCCGCCCGGTCTCCTTTCATATTATTAGCACATGGTTCTTTTCTATGATAGCAAATATAGCCAACCGTGCCATATATGAATATTCCTACTTCTTGCAGGTCATAGGAAATCACCTGACTTCTACCACTTAAAGCAGGGCTAAGCATCTACTTGATCTTGGTCTATGTAGGATTCAATTATTCATATATCTGGACAAGGAATGATATAATGCAGCAAGGGTTTTCAACCAACTCCTACCACTTAATACAACAATACTTATAACATATATAATTAATTGCTTTGAAGGTAGGAGGCTTATAATGCTCTGAGGCTTGCCTGTGATCCGACTCAAGTCAGTCAAGTTAGCTTGCACCGTCTTGCGGAACATCTCCACTTCATGTATGAACTTGAGGATTCTTCCATCTTCGGGATGGATCCACCAAACATCATCTTCTGGTTAGCTCCACATCACGTCCTTCATGTGTTTTAGCTAGCATACCTATATGAGGTGCAACAATGCATATGTATGAAAGCATAGAAGTGCAATAAACAAAGTAGTCAAACAAGCACACCAAAGTTCACATAGGTACCTAGAGCTAATTAACTTATTCCTCACTAAGGCATAACATAGAAGAGGACAAGCACATCAATTAAGACACAAGTCTCACAAGATCACAGGGTACTAACACAAGTACCATCAAGGATATGAGTCACACTTCAACACACAAAGCATGGCAAAGTGAATCAAAGCACTAAAACTAGAATCTACCACTTTCGGGACATACATGTAGTAGCTGAGTAAATCAATCATATCTAGAGTTCTACAAATATAAATGATGTGGAACAAGACATTATAGAAATCTTATGAAATTTTCTACAATTCATTTAATATCACCTAAGCCTGATTCCCATGTTTAATAGGTCAAAAAGATGAAACTACAGAATCTGGTCTGCTCCAAACAGAGAGCAACCAAATCTGGGACCTGACTTTAAACAGCTATAACTCAAAAACTACTTGACCAAATGCCACCAAATTTTACCACAAGCTAGATACATGAATTATATACAACTTTGCTATAGACAAGATGCTCAGAAAACATCATTAACATGGGGTAATTTACATTGCCCCCAGAACTGTCTAGAAACCAATAATTGCAAGAAATAATTATTAACATATGTTGCAAACATATAATTGTGCAAAACCAACTTTACCAACATTTCACACATGACTAATGAACACCAGAAAATATAATGTCCATTGCTAAATAAATTATTTTAATACATTTCTTAATTTACCTAGATAATTAGGTGGAATTATGAACACATATCAAAAGTGCACAATAAATTCTACCCAAATTACAGTGGCCTAAATATGCTCCCAAAAGTCTACTATCCAAATTTCAAGCCATTTGGACAAGTATATCAACCTTTATGAAAAAGACAAATAGCTATTGCAATAAATCATGTGAGAACAAGTTAAACCTAAAACTCAATATTTTCTATGAACACATGGCCATAGTATGAATCAACATGATAGAGCAACATCATACTAAGGTAATGGAACAGCATTTTCCATTTTATCATTTATATATTATTTATAAGCTATTTATCAAGCTATAAACAAGTTAAATCAATAACTTGATCATACAGTAAGCAATGACCATGAAATTTATACCACAGTACATACATTGCATGAAAAGACTACCATAAAAATTTCACATCATTTGAAGCAACACAGCATGAGTTATTAATTTCCCAAACAACATATGCAAGAAATGCCTAATTAGTAAGATTAAATCAAAACCCTAAGAAAACAGTGAACAACTAATAGGTTTAATATGTTTTATTAGTTATTACATATTAGCACAAGATTAAAAAAACAAGAATCACTATTTTTGGATATCTAAAACTCTAGATCTTGCTCTGGTCAAGTTTAAAGACATTTTTAGAGCATTTTTAAAGCTTAAATAAAGACATCAGAAAACATCTACAAACATGTAACATTTTATGATTCTACTGCATATATCTCTTCTCAAGGTTTCCAAAAAGTCCACATTTGCCATTTTTGGACTTTCCTAGTAGGAGATATGGATTTTCAAAGATTAACATAAAATCTGGAAATTCAAATTCAGAATCACTCAAACCCTACTAAACTGCTAGACATACCTGATTACACACCCAAATCTATCACCACTTAACCGACATGCGGGACCCATACCATTGGGCCCACTTGTCATGCACACAGAGAGTGACAGAGAGAGGGACACAGGACCGACTCCTTCCTCTTAATTTGTGACACCAGGAGCAGGGGAGGGCGAGCGCCAGCCGGCCATCCGATGGTGAGGCGGTCGCCGGCGGTGGCGGTAGGCCTAGAGCAACCCCTACCCTGTGCGCTCCCAAGGGAGGTGTCAGCTCTCTCGGAGACCACCTATGGTGCCCTGGCCGTGAGCGCCGGTGGCACAGGACGACGGCGGCAGGCGGTGGCGGTGCTCTGGTGACGAGCGGCCTAAGGCGAGGAGCGCAGCAGGTGCGGTGTGAGGCGAGGGAGGTGGTGTGGTGGCTCGTTCGGGCAGAGGGAGATCAGAGGCTAGGAATCGGTGGCGGCTCAGAGCTTGGCCATGGCGGCCATGGTGACCCAGCTCAGGGTAGCCACGCTCCAGGTGCGAGCAAGACGTCCAAGGCGTGCGCACGGGAGGGAGAAGGGGTTGGCGAGGTTGGTGGCGCACGCAGCTACGACCGCGGTGGCTTGAAGCATCGGGAGCGGCGGTGGCGGTGTGAGCTCTGCTCGCTCGTTCATGGTGGCCATGACCACGAGCAGCAACAGCGCGAGAGGGAGGGTGCGAGGAAGTGGAGGATGGGGAGGAGCTCGGGCATCCGCGCTGGAAGAGGCCGGGCGCGGTCTAGCACGTCTTGGAGACCGTTTTTGGGCTGGTCGGGTAGAAATTTGGCCATGGGCATTAAAGCAATGTTAAAGCCCACGACAAACTCTACAATATTGCTTAAGGGATCATAGTCATTAGGGCTCTGTAACAGTGTTTAATTAACCTCAAAGATGATAGTGTTAGTGAGCTAACGAAGATTACGCTTTGCTCAGTTTGGGCTCCAATTACTTGGTCACAATGTAGCCGAATTTGATCCAACTTCTTTTATGTCCTTCTCAAAGACATTGGCTACAACCTTTATTTTGGGATCAAGCCAAGTTACTTAATGAAATTATGAGAACGCGGCATGCCAACGCCGATGACTATAAATTCTAGACTGAGAATATTTGTAAGTCTGAAATAACTGTAAGTTCAAACTTGGGGCCTCAGTTTCACTTCTTTCCAAGTTGAATCATGGTATGATCCAAAAATGAAATTTGTTGTATCCTACTCAAGCTACAACTTTTATTAAAGGACCTTGATCTGGTTCAGCCTAATTAGGAAGATATAGAGCTCCAAACTAGGACACTTATCACTAAAACAGCATAAAGACTCAGCCAAATTTTTCCATGTGCCAAATCAGCCCCTATTTCTAACTTGTGGGCCATCTTTGAGCATGTTCCACACATTTTCATGACTTGACTCTTAAACAAAGTTTGTTCCTTATAAAATTCTCTACAACTTTGTAAAAGGGTGCATAGTCACACAAAGCTTCTAGGTCACACTTTTGAAATGGTCAAACAAAAGGGTTCTAGGGTCCATACATGGTCAACCATCACTTAGAAGCACATTTAGGCAAAATGATCAACATGAACATTATTCCATTAAGTGCCCTAAGTGTAGTTAAGATGTGGTAGAGGCCAAACATACCTACCATGCATAGGTTGCACAAAAGTGTAGGCCTCACATGCTCTAAAACATAGAAGTTACTATAATTGTAGTGCTTGTTTCAAGGCCATATTTCCATTGTTTCATGTGTTTGCTTCAAGGTACATGCTACACATGTTTCACTAGGTTGTTCCACATGTGTCCAAGATGTGTTGCACCTGTTGTATTTTTATGTTGCATAAACATTAGTTCACATTGAATGTAAGACATGTTTCCATGTTTTAGAAGCATGTTTCAGTTATAATCCAAATAAGCATATAACTTATCATTTCATGTGACTTTTTTATTCCAAACTTCATGAAACTTTTCTAGGGTTCACTATCGATAGAGAGTGATGTGAGACACATGAAAGAAGTGACATCCACACTCACTTGCATTACCAAGCATGAGCATCTAACATACACACATTGAAACATAATTAACAAGAGTATGTTGCATATGTTTCAAGGAGATGTTGCAGATGTTTCAAGCACATTCCATATAGGCATGTTTCACATGTTGCACTAGTGCATCACATATGTCCCATGCTCATATATGAACAAATGATGCTTAGGCTCATGCAATGCCAGTGCCAAATGCAATCTAACACCTAGGGTGTTACATGCCTCGCGCTTCCTTCTGTCGTAGCTTAGTCCTCACACCGCCACCCCCAGTCCCTAATGGAGTCATGGTCTTGCTCCAATGTCTGCCATTTGTGCATGGAGGGCCTCATCAAGAAGGTTGATACCTAGCAACGAAGATGGGCTAGTGGTGCCCAACAGCTACGTCGTCTCGTTCGTGCACTTCGACAAACGCGGGTTGGCGTCTCCCCCCCACAAGTTCCTCCATGGGCTCCTTCACCACTATGGGATTGAGCTACAACACCTGAATACCAATGGGATTCAGCATATCTTGACCTTCATCATGCTCTATGAGGGGTACTTGGGGATCGAGCCCCACTTCGAGCTCTAGAAGTATTTCTTTGCCATCGAGCTGCAAAGGAAAAAGGTAGAGAAGAAGAAGCCAACTGACCTGTCAGTGCCGATAGGGTGCACCAACATCCATCTCTAGAGCTCCTAAGCATCGGAGTACATGCCAATCCTACTAAGGAAGTCCAACAAGGGGTGGCACAAGTTCTGGTTCTATCTGAAGAATGACGATGCCGCCCCCTACCAATCTTCTCTGGTTGCCCAATCAAGGAGGCACTGAACGTGTGGAGGTATGGGCCCATCGCCAAGGCATAGAGAAAACTGGGTGACCTCCTCTAGGCCATCAAGACCCTAAAGGGCACCGGCCTCCATGGGGTTGGTGTCATCGGGGCTTACCATGTCAAGAGGTTGGCGCCGCTGATGGCGCGCAAGCTTCGGATGTGGGAGATGATGCCTGACTCGGCGCCGGAGGGGACGGTGATGGTCTTAGGGGAGGCGATCACCCCTGATGAGGTGGAGAACTGCCTTAAGGATACACTAGACACCTCGCGTGCCCGGGTACCAACTGCTAGCAGGCCCTTCCTTTTCCACCCCTCGCTCTAAAAGGCGCCCTGGAGCAGCTGTCGAACCCGTCGGTGGACCAGCCTTCAAACTCTTGGGCCTTGATGGGCTGTAGGAACATTTTCAGCTTTGTGCCCCTCTTACCTATAGCAGTTCATGGCCCATTAGGGTGGACAAACCGTCATCCGGTGTGTCCTTCGAGGGTACGGCCGGGGGTGGCATGTACATGATTCCTAGAGGGGCGTGATGACGGGACACAGCAAGCATGCGGATCTAGGCGAACGGTTCACCTTCTCATTCTGCCTGCCCCCTATTAATAGAGAGCCTTACCTCCCATCATTGACACATCCAATCGCAATCTTGTCACATCCGCTTCCCTGCCATCCGCTCCAAGATTTCTTACTCTCGTTCTTTTACCGCTGCTCTGCCACTAGTGCTAGAGTCTCTCGCCCTCCTTCATGGAGTCATGGCATTGCTCTAACATCCTCTATGCTCGCATGGAGGCCCTTATCAAGTGTGGGCTCCTTCGGGCGAGGACAGAGGTGAATGAATGGATCATGCTCAGCGACAAGAAGGTGCTTATGCTGCCAGATGGCTATGTCGTCTCCTTCGTGCCATTCCACGAGTGCAATCTTGTGGTTCCCCCTCACTGATTCTTCTTGGGGCTGCTGCACTACTATGACATCAAGCTACATCACCTAAACCCCAATGGGGTCTAGCACATCGCTACCTTCATTGCTTTGTGCAAGGGGTATTTGGGGGTCGAGCCCCACTTCGAGTTGTGCAAATATTTCTTCGTTGTTTCCCTACAGAATAAGAGGGAGAAGAGGGGGAGGACCTACCAGTGCTGATGGGATGCCTGAGTATCCACCTCCAAAGCCACTAGGTGTCTGAGTACATGACCATTGCCTTGTCGAAGTCCAACAAGGGGTAGCACAAGCAGTGTTCTACTTGAAGAATGACACTTACACCCCCTACTGATCCTCTCTGGTCGCTTGATCGAGGAGCCACCACAGTCATGGAGGTAGGGCCCCATCGACAAGGAGAAGAGGAGGCTGGGCGACCTCCTTAAGGACATTGTGCTTATGAGGCACCATGGCCTCCATGCCTCCGGCAGCGAGAGGGCCCGAAGTGGCAACGCGCCAACAAGGAGCAGCCGGGATCAGGGGGCTGGCCTCAAAGCGTCGCTGTTCGATGGCACCGAGGTGAGATAAAAATTCTTTGCTCCTCTTGTTTTAATGAATTTCACCGATGGCTGAGTGTTTCACACTTTGCAGTGTGGGCAAATGCGGGATTCCCCTATAGCTCGTGCCACAGAAGGTGCTTGCTCGCCAGTCGACACGCCAAGAGTCGGCTAACACCGTGCCGAAGGCGGGGAGGGTTGGCGTTGGGACATCCTCGGTGTCATCTACGAGAGTGCTGCTGATAGTGGCGGCCATGCCTGTAGGGCAGGTGAGAGAGGGCATGCATGAGGTGCCCACAGAGGACGCAGTGCAGCTATAGGTGCAGTTGTGACGCCGCAGGTGGAGGCAGCGGCGTCTATGGCAGACATGCCACGGCTGGGCATGACTGCCATGTCTCAAGAGGAGACATCGCAGATGGTGTCGCCGCCTACACGAATGGAAGTGGGGATGTCCGTGATGGTGGTGATGTCGCCGGAGCTAGCGCCAGGGTGGGTCACTGCGGCCACAACAGGGCAGATGGAGGAGAGCATGCTTGAGGCGCCCGCGGTGGAGATGGTGCAATCGAAGCCATCGCTCGTGCCGGCGGTTGCGTCCATGATGGGGTGGGTAGAGGTAGGTGCGTTCGAGGCATCCGCGGAGGATGTGGCAATGAGTCAGGTGTTCATGCCCGTGTCGCCACCCCTGCTGCCACTGGACGGACCATTCTAGAGGAGGCATTGCCGCAGGAGGGGTCAGCATCGCTTGGTGTTAGTACTAGGCTATCCTAGTCTTTGGTTCAGGTGGGCGGTGAGCCGCATGCGTGGGAGGCCCCCGGATCTGGTGGGCTCAAAGGCAAAATCCCAATTTGATGTTCTTCGTCCTTGATGATATGGAGGAGGTGAAAGACTAGGGCACCATCCAGATAGAGGTTGGACTTGTGGTCCACTCTTTGATGATCGTGCTGGACTCGCTATGCGACATCGCCACCCCAGTCACTCAGGTATGATCTGTTCATGCTCCCATGCTTCGTTCATCCTTCATGTGCTTCTAACCCGTGTCCCCTTTGTAGTCCCTCATGGAGCATAGCTAAGAGAAGTCCCTGTTCCTCTATCGCGAGGGGGTCTAGGACCATCTTGCCATGGAAGCATAGCTGTGTGGGGAGCTAACTGCGCAACTTGTCGTTGCTCACCAGAGGGTAGCTGAGCTTGCCCCTACTGCCGAGGAGGTGGCCAATCTCTAAACTAGGGAGGAGGACGCTCACCGGCACGCCATCGAGGCAGAGAAGAAGGTTGTGGCCTTGGCTAAAAAGGCATGCAAGGATGACATGGAAGCCGAGCGAGTTCGGAAGGAGTGAGATCATCTGCTCCAAACTGTGGCTAGGCTCTACGCAGAGCGTGACTCGACCCAGCAAGAATGGGACGACGCCCATGGTTGGGTCAGCAACCTCCTAGGCAAGGTTGAAAAGGAGAGGGACCTAAAGTTGAAGGTTGAGGGCATATCTATTGGGCTTGCTATGGAGGTCGGTCGGGGCAAAGTGAGTATCCATACCCTGGAGACTAAGGTGTCCCGATAGAGTAGGGAGATGGACAAACTTTGGTCAGACATCAAAGGTGGGCCTTCAGGCCCCGTGTCATTCTTCTTCTCGGATTCAAGGTGCCCTTTTGACATGGTTGGCGTAATGGCTTGGGCAGGTCTCAAATATAAGCTCACAAAGGAGGTGGTGAAGAGTCGAGACCTAGGGTTCTCCCTCTAGAAGGAGCATGACGAGCATGAAGCCTTGCATGCCACCGTCGGCCTAGTCTGCGATGACCTCTCACTGATCCTAGAGCAGGAGGGGAGCTCCCTTATGGTTCATGCCACCCAGATCATGGACCGAGCATGTGAGATCATGAGGATCACACTCCACTTTGGCATCCATCAGTTGTTCGCGATCACCCGTTCTCATTATGAGAACATTGACTTGGCAGTGATGAGGCAATGCTACGCGCCCGGCTACACCGACACCTAGCTGGATGAGATCGAGAAGCCGGTAGCCTCCCCTGCACAAAACTTAGTGAATCAGATAGAGGACGAGGTTGTCCCTTAGTGAGCTAGGGCATGGTGCCTGGTGACTTGTAATTCGAGCAAGTATTTTGCTTTGAGTTTGACCGATGAACAAACTTTTAGCTTTTGCCATTAAAATACTTGTCCCTTTTTATTGTAAAAAGGTTTGACATGATCTGATCCCTCCTGACTCTAAGTTTAGAAAATTTAAGGCACAGGCGATAAACTTTGATCGCACTGGTGAGCAACGGTATGGTAGCCGTCGAGGCATAGGCCTTTCTTAGTCCGACCAGTTCAACTTAGGTTTTGTTTCTGTGATTCTTACCTCTAAGTCTTAGCATGAGGAGGGGTCAGCTGCAAAAAAATTTCTCATGAATATTAGGTACTCATAACAGCCCTCCCGAGTGAGGTCTGATTCCTAGTTGTTGCTAGGGTCAGTCGGTGCGGTCCGATCCGTTTTGACGCTAATGTTACAAAGTTTGAGGTATGGGCAAAAAAGATTCTAATCACGCTAGAGAGCAAAAGCACCGTAGCCGCTGGGGCGTGGGTTTTTTGTAGCTCACCCAATTCTAATCAGCGTTCATTTTCCATGACCTCTTGCTTTGGGCCCCGAACATAAGAAGGGGTTAGATGCAAAGAGTGTTTTTGGATATCATATACCTTTACCAGCCCTGAGTGTGGCCTGACCTTGAGTCGGCGCTAGGGTCAGGTGTCACTAAAATTGAGGATATGCCAATGCAACAAATAGGGGAAAGTACTTTTTATTTTAGAAACATGATTTTTTATAAGCACGTTAACAACTTGGAAGAAACTAGGGGTAGAAGTGACATATCTATTTAATATTCCATGCATTGGCAAGGAGTTAGCCATCCATGGCTTTGAGCTTATAGGTGCTTGGCCGGGGCACCTCCGCGATGATGTATGGTCCTCCCTATGGCAGAGACAGCACAGAGCGGATGTGCGTGCCATGTCACGAGGTGACTAATGGTCCCGGTAGTGTCGCGGAACCCAAATGGAGACGCTTGTCAGGGTGTTCTGGGTAAGATTCACCGGGGAGAGTGGTTTTCTTCCAGCGAGCTATGTCATGTCATTGGTAGAAGAAAGAAAAGTGACGTCAGTCCTCCTAGGATGGTTGGGGCCCTAGGAAGATGGAGAGTGGGCATTCTAGACATTCCTAGTTGAAGTCGAGAAACTGGTTGCCTCGGGGGCGTGGGCCTCTAGGGCATGCAATTGTAGCTTCTCAAGGGCCTTGATGGCGGTGTCGAGGCTAGTAGAGCGCAGGGCCTAAACGGGGCGGGAGCCTGTGCCAACCCTCTCCTGTAGTGGTGAGAAAGTCCAGACTCCCAAAACACGCGTGTACGCCCAGGGTCCAGCTCATGTTGTGGCTAGCCATCCGAAGCCTGGTGATGAAATCAACAAAACGCACAAACTCCCCTACCTAGCGCTCCAACTATCGATGTTTAGAAACTATCGACTAGTAAAATTTGTGGTGGATGGTGTGCAAAGAGGACACAAAGATGTATACTGGTTCAGGCAGAATGTCTCTACGTCCAGTGGCGAGATGTTCATGTTACTTGCACTTGGGGTTTGCAGTAGAGGTTACAAACGGTCGAGAGAGGGATGGGCTCTCAAGTCTCTAGTGAAGGTGAAGTGGAGTTGAAGTCATGGGAAAAAGATCCCCCAAAGGGGCGCCCAACTTCCCTTTTATAGACCAAAGGAAGGACTAGGGTTACACGAGAGATGGAGTGAAGGAAAGAGAGGAAAACAAGAAAGAGAACAACAGAGAAGGAGAGGGCCCTAAGGCTACGCTGCCCTTCTCCTCCGTGGGTGGGTCTTGTGGGTCCTATAGATGATGATGAAGATGTCTCCACGTCGTGATTGCTGATGGTGATGGAGACGACTCCACGTTGTGGCCCTATTTGACGCTGGAGCTACATGTAGGTGTTGCCTTCCGGTCATGGCACCCTGCTCCATTGTGCCTGGCATTTGGGTGACACGGGCCCCCTAGCATGGCCTGCCATGACTATGGGTTGTGTCAAGGCGTGCCCATTCCCATCTGGTGTTAGGAGTTTGACCCCGTGCTCGAGCTTTTGCATCTGTGACGATCGAAGGCAGTGCGGGCCCCCTACTGGGCCAATGCCCCAGTCCAAGAGTAATCATGCACCCTTAGGGTCGGGTGGGGCAGAGCTCCCCTTCTTGGGATTGGGCGAGGCAAGGCCTATTCCTTTAGGGTCGGGCGAGCTGCAGCCCGCTCCCAAGGGGTCGAACGAGTGGAACCTGTGCCCTAGGGGTCGGGTGAACTGGAACCTATCCCTTGGGGGTCGGATGAAGCCATGGTTATGCCCTTTAACTGTCTGTTTGATTTTAATCATTGGGGACCATGAGTTCCCCTTCTTTAGGTACCCTAAAATTGGTACCCGACACTATTGTTGTAGGAAAACTCAGCCAAAGGTAGCCACTTTTCCCATGAACCTTTTGAAGAGATGACACAAGCGTGCAACATGTCTTCTAAAATATAATTCACATGTTCTGTTTGCTCAGATATTTGAGGATGATAGGCAGAACTCCTAACAAAGTTGGTGCCTAAATCCATGTGAAAGTGTTCCCAGAAACAAGCCATAAACTATGGCCCTCGATTTGAGATTATGGATCTTGGTACTCCATGTAACCTCATGATCTGAGAAACATACAGTTCAGCATACTTTCTAATGTGATAATCTATTTTGATCGGTACAAAATGTGCTATCTTGGTAAGGCAATCCATAATGACCCATATAGAATCATGACCATGTTGTGTGTTTGAGAGTCCTGTAATAAAATCCATACTTATTTCCTCCCATTTCTAGCCTAGAATAGACAAAGGTTGAAGTAATCCAGCATGTTTCAAATGAACGGCCTTGACTCAGCAACAAGTATCACACCTAGCAACATAGGCTGCAATTTCTTTCTTCATCTTTGTCCACCAAAAGCAGGTCTTCAAGTCTTGATACATTTTACTACTACCCAAATGAATAGATAATTTGGAAAAGTGGGCTTCATCTAGGATTTGGTTTCCAAGTTCTTTACCTTCGACACTACCAGTCAATTTTTTAACCATAGCACACCCTTCTCATCTAGCCTAAAATGCTTGGTCTCTTATTCTTTCATCTTTCTCTTGATATAAAACACACCCACATTAGTTCTCTGAAGCTTAATGATCTTGGCCTCAAGCGAACAATTGACAGTGATATTGTGCAATATGGTAGGTTGCAACAGATTAAAGCCATCTTCCAATAGAGAATTTCAACAATACTTCTGGCTCAAGGCGTTTGCAACAACATTTGCCTTGCTAGGGTGATAATGCGCTTTTAAGTTGTAATCCTTGATCAATTCTAGCCATCTTCTCTATCTCATGTTCAATTCAGGTTGAGTGAAGATATACTTGAGACTCTTGTGATCTGTATAGATGTGACACACATTGCCAAGCAAATAGTGTCTCCAATTTTTCAACGCATGGACAATGGCTGCTAATTCCAAGTCATGGGTTGAATAATTAACTTCATGCTTCCTCAGCTAGCGTGAGGCATAAGCAATGATTCAGCCCTCCTGTATAAGAACACATCCTAAACTAGTACCAGGTGCATCACAAAATACATCAAGAGGTTTCTCAATATTAGGTTGTGCCAAAATAGCAGCAGAAGTTAACAAAGTCCGTAGAGTGTGAAAAGCAGCTTCACACTCAGGAGTCCACATAAACTTCCCATTTTTTTGAAGCAATCTTGTCATTTGCTTAGCTATCTTAGAGAAATCTAGGATGAAATGATGATAATAACCTGCTAACCCAAGAAAACATCGCACTTCATGAACTAAAGTCGAGGCCTTCCAATCTAAGACCTCTTGAACTTTGGTTGGATCTACCGAGATTCCATCTTCATATAACACATGGCCTAGGAAAGGAACTTTCATTCACATTTGTTGAACTTAGCATACAACTTGTGTGTCCCTCAATCTGGTTAGGATAATTTTTAGATGCTCGGCATGATCTTCCTCAATCTCAGAATAAACCAAGATGTCATCAATAAACACAACCACGAAATTGTCTAGCTCAAGCATGAATACCGAATTCATCAGATACATGAAGTACACATGAGCATTTGTCAGACCAAAAGACATGACAAGATACTCATACAAACCGTATCTGGTTGAGAAGACTATCTTAGGTATATCCTCTGATCTAATTTTAATCTGATGGTAACCAGGCCTCAAATGAATCTTGGAGAATACATTGGCCCTTGATAACTAATCAAATAAGATATCGATGCGAGGCAAAGGGTACTTGTTCTTAATCATTATGGCATTGAGTGGCATGTAATCTACACACATTTGTAGCAAGTTGCCCTTTTTCTTCACAAACAAGGCTAGACAACCCCATGGAGATGAACTAGGCCGAATGAGTCCCTTCTCTAAAAACTCTTGCAACTAAATTCTAAGCTTGGCTAGTTCGTTGGGTGGCATTCTATATGGTCTTCTAGAAATGGGTGCGGTACCAAGCACTGGCTCAATCTTAAACTCCACATCTCGGTCTGGTGGCAAACTAGGCAACTCATCTGGAAACATATCTGGAAACTCACATACTATGGGAACATCAAAGAGAGTGGTGGCTTTGATGGCACAAGACAAGTTTTGAAGGTCAAAACTTCTTGGGAGTGGTACTAGAAAAGCAATGTTACTCTTGGGTTCTCTCAACATAATGGTTCTAGTCGAAGTCTCAATAAGAACTCCTTGACCACTCATCCATTTTGTGCCCAAGATCATGTCTATTCGCAACCCTAGCAATACTACAAGATCCATGGTATACTCTCTTTCACTTATTGAGATGAGTACATCTCTGACTATCTAGTTGGTAGAAATATTACTCCCTGCTACACTTATGTAATAACCACCCTTATCTACAACCACTATCTGTTGATCATACTTGGATGCAAATGCTTGACTCATAAATGAATGTGAAGCTCTAGAATCAAATAGAACAATTGTAGGGTGGTGGTTCACAGGAAACATAACAACTATGACAACCTTGCTAGAAGGAATCTCTTCCATCATAGTATAATGCACATAGCCCAAGCAAGCTTTAGTATTGGCTTGCCACTGATTTCTCTAATTCTGGTTGCTACCCTTCTTAGGATAGGGACATTCTCTTGCCTAGTGACTAGTCTTATGCAATTAAAACAAGGCTGGTTATCCTATGGAACTCTAGAGCTTGCTTGCCCTGTGCTGCCCTTAGGTAGAGTAATGGAATAAGCTCTATAGAAGGTCTTCTGTGGTTGGCTTGTCTAGGTCTTATTCTGAGGTGGTCTATACTTTAGAGTTGGAGGACGGAACTAAGGTCTTGCTACAATAGGAGCTTTTGCTTGAGAGGCACCTGCCTCATAGGCCCTCTTGCGATTCTTAGATGCTGCATAGATGTTGTTCTGATTTTCTTGTGTTAAGGCATCACTAACAAACTTATTGAAAGTGACACTCTGTTTGTTAGCCAGAGTCTTCATTAGCTTCGGACTAAGTCCCCTCTTGAAACTAGCAATCTTCTTTTCATCAGTATGAACAATCTCTGTAGCATACCTTGACAAATTGTTAAAAGCATGCAAGTATTCAGTCAGGTTCTTTGTGCCTTGGGTAAGCCTCATGAACTCTGTATGCTTCATGCTCATCAGACCTAGGGGAATATAATGTCCCCTGAATGCCTCCTTAAATTGGTTCCTGGTGATATGAGCATTTTTAGGTAGGGCAGATCAATGATGACTCCACCAAATACTTGTAGGCCTTGCATTTCGTGTGATGCGTACTCTGCTTTCATTTGTTCAGTAACCCTTAGTAAACAAAATTTCTACTCAAGTGTATTCAGCCATTCATTAGCTTAGAGTGGCTCTTCAGCCTCCTTAAAGATAGGTGGTTTGGTGTCTAAGAAACCTTGAAATCGCTATATTGGTTCGGCTCCGCCCCTTGGCGCTGATATCGGCCATGAGCGGTGTTATGTGTAATGTTGCGCAATGCTTCGCCCATAACACGTTGGCTTTCCATGAACATGGCCATCATCTATTCTGGCTTGGGAGGTGGTGGTGGTGGCAGGTCCTCATGGTCATTGCCATGTGGTCCACTACCACTAGTCTCGTGTCCACCAGCCCCTGAACGTGTGCGTGTCATCTGTAGAATTACAACAAGTAATTATTGATGATGCCACAAAAATTGTAGATGAATTGTATGATTATGCCAAACTAAATTCACTAGAGAGAATAAATTAATACAATAAAATAGCGGCACAACAATTCATTTCCATAACACATCACCAATTATATTACTTAGCATTCTCGCAACGTGTACACTGACATGCCAAAATCCTTTTGCCAGCAAACAAACTAGACTTCCCTTAGAGTTCAACATCTGCATGAACTAAACATGCATGGTTCTGAGATTACATCAAAGTCACATAGTCACTTGCTAGCATTAAATTACATGGCCATTACATAAAGATTGCAAAACACATCATCTAACTATTGGTATAAATTAAATGCACATAGAGAAAGAATATATATCCGCAAGTGCACAGATATTATACTATTGTAGCACTTCAATGAGAATAACCTAGTTTTAATATCAAACCCAAAGGAACAGTTAGTGAGAATAACTAAGTCCTAGTCTTAACCCAACTTCATAATCAAGGTCAAAAATAGGAATATACAATTATAACGGAACCGTCCAAATTATAAGAGCACAAGTACAAAAACAATCACCGAAGTGATCAAATTCTCGCACTTGAGCCCATATAACTCCGGTAGTCCAATGAAATCACGAGGGATTTCAAACCAACCAACATACAAGCCAAGATCATAGTGATTCAACTTAACAAGTCATATGTTATATCCATTTCATAAGTAGTTCAATATACATCGGAGTTCAACATAGTTATTACAACTTAAGTTCAAAAGTAGCGGAAGCAAAGTAATTTGAAACTAATATTATTCTTATTTCAAATACATGCCAGTACCACGGTCGACTTCCAACAAAAGCATTACAGAAAAGATAACTCAGAAGGATCATGCCCATGATCACACTCGGCCACTACGGCAGGAGCCAACCAACTCTGGCAGTCACCATGATACATCACAACCTGCAACAAGTGGGGATAAAACCCTGAGTACAAGAAGGTACTCAGCTAGACTTACCCGTCAGAAACCAGAAAATAAGGTGACACCAAGGATCATGCAAGGCTGATATAAAGTGGGCTAGCTTGACAACATTTTGCATAAAAGCTTAATACAGATAAGTAATCATTAATGCTTAAGCATCAAGCTAATCATCATTAACCTATCATCTATATTAGCACCTGTACTAGAGTAACATGTAATTAAACAGGTAATGATAACCAATGATCACTAACAACTTCCATTATGTCATATTTCAAATAACTGTCCAAGTGTTCCATCAATATTACTACGATGAAGTAGCTCAAGTCAAGTGCTCACTATCCAGTGAACGATGGTGATTCAAATCGATTATTAACCAGCTGGTAATTTATTCCTCACACAAACCTCACTCACCCGCTAAAGTGAGGTGTTGGTCACCGAGTCAACCATTCAGGTAAAGTTGTGAGCTTGCCAGGAACCACATGTACCCTGGGGCCGCCCGACTGCTCTTTGGCCTTATCATCGCGCCCCCGTATCCTGCCACTACTACTCCGGTACAGTGCGTTGCGGGCAATCCACTCGACCCGAATAATCTCCCAGCTTCACGGTTAGAAGGTACTTTATCTGGCCAGCTAAATGTGAGGCATGCGTTCAACATGACCCGAGGCCCAACAACGGACGGTCCTTAATCGACACAGACGGAAAACACTACAGTTCGAAACCCTGCAAGTTTCCGTCCGGTCTCAATTTCACATTAACACTTAGTATTTCATGATGACATCTTTTCTCAAGCAGATCCAGGTAACCACCTATAGCTCGCAGGTGATAGGAAATCACCTGACTTCTACCGGTCTAAGCAAGCTAAGCAATCACTTGACTGCGAATGACAAGGTGACAAGGATAGGGTAGAACAGAGTAAACAAGGTATAATGCGGCAATGGTTGCAAACAACTCCTAAACTTAATGCAGTAGTTTAAGTAAAGCATTAATAAAATATTTGCAAACCGGGGGAGAGAAATGCTCCGGGGCTTGCCTGGGATCCGACTCAAGTTAGAGTATGTCAGGTGAAACCCGCTTGGTGAGCATCCTCCAATCAAGCACTTGTCCGATCCCTCTATCTTCGGGATGGATCCACCAAACACCGTCTTCGGGTTTAGCTCCAATGCTATTTCCTTCACATGTTTCTGCTAGCGTACCTATATGAGATGCAAGATGCAAGTGCATGAATACATGGAAGTATAATGGACAATGCATCACATACAGTAAACAAGACAAACACCATATTACACTCCACATGCATAGACACTTCATGTTGCTTAAATAATCATCACCCAACCTAATATAAAAGATGACAAGCATATTAGGCATGGCACACAAGGTTTCACAAGATCTTATGTGTATTAACTTAACTACCCTCAAAGGCATAAGTCACACTTAACAATATACAAGCAAACAACTATAATTGGAATTTATCCATATCCGGACAAGCAAACAGTAGCTTCATAATTCAATCATATCTGGAGTTTTATAAATCCAAATGACTTGAAAGAAGACATTATGGAAAGCTTATGAAATTCTATACATTTAATTTATAATCATCACAGCATGATTCCAAAGTTTAACATGTCGAATTTACACAAACATAGAAACTGGTCTAACAAGACAGAGAACAAGCAATTCTGTAACCCAACTTTCAACAGCTATAACTCCTAAACCACATGGCCAAATACCACCAAATTTTAACAGCAGCTAGATATATAAATTATCTACAACTTTTGTATAAACAAGTTTCACAACAAAATAAATTATCATGAAGAACTTTGACAAGTTTCCAGATCTATCCAGAAACTTCATTTGCAAGAAATAATTATTAACTTATGTTGCAAACATATAATTGGACAAAACCAACTTTACCAACATTTCACACATGACTAATGAACACCAGAAAACATAGTGTCTATTGCTAAATAAATTATTTTAATACATTTCTTAATTTACCTAGATAATTAGGTGAAATTAGGAACACATATCAAAAGTGCACAATAAATTCTACCAAAATTACAGTGGCCTACATATGCTCCCAATAGTTTACTGTACAAACTTCAGACCATTTGGACATATATATCAACCTCTATGAAAACGACAAATGTCTAATGCAAGAATTCATGTGAGAGCAAGATGAATCAATAACTCACTCATACTACAACTAAAATTCATGAAATATTTACCACACATCAAACATCACATGAGTAGCATGGCACAAAAATTTCACTTCATTTGGAGCCCTACATTTGCAGTTATGAAAATGACAAATACAACTAGCATTGAAAACCTAATCTGAAAAATCTATTTTTACAGCAAAAACTTTAAACTAAAACATGCCATCTTATAGATATACTGCGTAGACAATTTCACAAGGATTCCAAAAAGTCCACAATTTATATTTTACGAATTTCCTATGAATTACTATGATTTTTCAAAGTTCAGCAAATTTCCTACAACAAGGTCCTTAATGGCACTATTCATATGAGTCATAGGTTCTGCAGTTAGGCCCCTGACTTTCGTCGAATTCTTGTAGGAGGTCCCTGTCGTGGATTTGAACATGGAGGTCGTCGGAGGCTTGCGGTGCCGGCCGGAGGGCGCTTGCCGACGATGGTTGAGGGGCGAGGAAGCACCAGGGGACCCATGCGCACCCGCTGGTGGTCGCGGATGGCCGGGAGACGGGCCGTGGTGCCCTGTCCACGAGCATAGGAACCCGTGGCCGAGGCGGCTCCGGTAATGGCGAACTGTGACGGCGGAGGGGCGGCCAGCAGTGGGGCTCTAACTAGGATTTGCGAAGGAGGTGGCGGTGGTGCACGCAGAGGGACGCGAGGGAGCACGGAGCGGCGGGAACACAACGGCGGCAAACTTGTGAGCTCGAGCTCGCCTCTGCCATGGAGATGGCAGAGAGCGGACAGGAGCGACGAGGATGAGAGAGTGAGGTAGGGAGACCGAGGGAGAGGGCTCGGCGTCCTTTTGTCGAGCACGGAGGCAAGGTGTCGAGCATGCGCGCGCATGGGAGGGCCACGCGGCGCTCGGCCACACCACGCGGCGCATAGCTACTGAGATTGTCAGCCATGGCTTGTTGTCAGAATTCAAAATTCCAATTCTACCTCAAATGTATGATTGAACAGTGATATTCTCCCCTCCATATCTACTAATACAATTGATGATTCGGTTAACCAATTGCATGATTGTGTAGAGCTACATGATTACTCCAACTTTGATTAAAGGATCAAAGTCTAATTTGGCATGGTTGGAGAGATACAAAGCTCTAAAGGAGGGTACCTCAAAACCGGATTCTGCAGTCCAATTGCAAACCGACTGAAACTGTCTTCTTCTCTACCTTATAACTCCTAAACCGTGCACTAATTTGATCAACCATTTTCACCATCCGCTAGATCTACATGAGTACTCCAACTTTTGTTAAAGGATTTTGGCCATATTCGAAACGGTTTGCAAACTAAAATTCACCAAAGATAGGTACCCAAAAATGAAATCCCGGAATTCCGTCATCCCAGACTTAACCAATTTTTCGTCCCTGAAAACAGCACAAGATTCGATTTTGCGAACCCTATTTGACCAAGCTAGGAACAAAATCGGCTGTTGCTCATTAAACAAAGTTTGTTGTACTCAAACCAAACTACAATTATTATTTAAGGATCAATGTTTGAATCAGCTTGTGTTGCAAGATATAAAGCTCCAACTAAGGCACTTAGCACTAAAACAGCATAAGGACTTAGCCAAATTTTCCAAGTGCCAATCAGCCCCTATTCCTGGCATGTGGGCCACCTTTGAGATTGTTCTGGTCATTTTCATGAGATGATCATTAAACAACTTTTGTTCCATAACAAATTTTCTACAACTTTGTTTAAGGGTGAAGCTACAGGAAAACACTTTTAGCTACCCTCTTAAAACAGTCAAGCAACTATGCTCTCTAGGTCAAACAAGGTCAACTATCACTTAGAGACTTAATTAGTCAACATGGTCAACATGAACATTGCTCCATTAAGTGTCCTAAGCATAGTTAAGGTATTGTAGAGGCTAAACATACACACCGTGCATAGGTTGCACAAAAGTGTAGGCCTCACATGCACTGAAACATAGAAATTACTATAATTGCAATGCTTGTTTCAAAGCTCCGTTTCACTTGTTTTATAATGTTGTTGCAAGGTACATGCTACACATGTTTCACTAGGTTGTTCCACATATTTCCTAGATGTGTTGCACATGTTGCACTTGTATGTTGCATAAGAACCAGTTCACATGGAATGTAAAACATGTTTCCTGGTTTCAGAAGTATGTTTCAGTTATAATCCAAACAAGCATATAACTTATCATTTCATGTGACTTTTTGATTCCAAACTTCATGAAACTTTTCCAGGGATCAATATAGATAGGTATTAAGGTGAGACACATGAAGATATTGCCATAACACCACTCAAGCTTATATCTTGAAAATATCCTATATGCAAAACAAAGGAGTGACATCCAAGTTTAGATTAGGCTTATCTCCATAGGTTGACCTTGCCATTGTCATCTCCACTTAATCTATCATGTTTGAGCTCAAACCCACTACTTAATGAGTGACAAACACCTGGGGTGTTATAGCCCCCCCCCTTAAAAGAATCGTGTCCCGAGATTCAGAACGGAAGACCTTTTAAGGAAGAGAGACACGTTATCTAATTCACAACATCTGCTATAGCATTCAGCTACAAAGCTTCAACATCGGTGAACAATTTGGCTAAAGGAACTTTCTGACACTTACTCTTCATGGTAAAATTTGTCTGAAGAATTTCCTTCATTAACTTCCATGAAGCATTGTTACTTTGGGAGGAATCCAAGACAACGCAGTACTTCATTCTCAGTGCACAGAGATCATTTGGTCCATGAGCTAACCACTCACAAGTATCTGATTCTTTAGTGAACACAGCATAGGTCATATGAACTTTACACTAGGCCGAAATCTTCGGGCGTATACTCGTTGAAATGACTCTATGTTTCTAAAGTTTGAAAAGCAGTTCCCTACCAAAGTGGCTTGAGCACAACCTTCCAAAAGGTTGAGATCATAGACAACAACATACTCTGAGGCTATAGGATACTGACTAACCAATAGACAAGGTCTATGTTGGCCGTAAATGTTCATTCATTTAGACACCAACTAATGGAAAACTACTTGAGGTTCTATGTGTGCAGTTCTCTTTCTCTGATGACAACACTGTATTACCTGAGTCTGTTTGAGGGATTAGTGAGTGTGATAGCTGACTCTGTCAGCTTCGTATTTCTGCCCAATGTTACCTACGAAGATCCTCTTATCCAAGGGCAATAGTTATCTGGGTTGAATCAGATGCAACCTCTTGGTAAAAACATTTATAAGGTACCGAAGTATGTCATTATTGGAAAATCATTACCAAAGAAAGATGTAGCGAGGCCTCAAAGACAACAAAAGTTGTAAATATTCACTAATCATGGGGAGTAGTCTACCGCAAAGTGGTTGAGTAAAATTTTCCTTCATGACTTATTTGCACGATAAGTTGAGTTGACTTGCAACATAACAACTTTGTCAGGCCAACTTTCACCTGAAGGCTTCCTTTTTAGGATCAAATAGCAGCTCGAAGATGGGAAATCTGTTGTTTGACACTTTTCAAATTGCTTTTGATTCGTGATGGTATAAATTGATTTGCAGAAACCAAGGCTGCTCGTACATTGGGGATATGAGAAAGCAAAAGAAAATGAAAGAGTGTAAACTAGTATCCGTGGGACCTCAAAAGGGCCATCCAACAGTAGATCTCGATCATTAATTTATATATCAATCTGATGATGCACACGCTTTGAACTTGCAGGTTCTTTTGTAGGGCAAAACACATACTCTGCCTGGAGAACATTCCTACAAGGATAAGGAACCGCTTCCGAATATTCCTCGACACTTGTTCTTTGCATCCTTGTTCCTTTCATATCAAATCCACTACATGTTTAGTTCCTTTCATACACCCTTGTTCTTTGCATCTAAAAAAATAATAATAAAAAAAATCCTCACCATGATCATGCTCTTTCATCTCCACTTGAGTAAATCTCTATAATGCTTTCATGCTACCATTGTTTGCTATTGTATGCTCAAGTTTGGAGTATCCTCATACATCTCTCAAATGAAGCATGGTGCTTAGTTTAGGAGTGGTGATCTTACTTTCAAAGGCTTTTTAAATTAAGTATGATGCTTAAGTTAAAATGCTTTCCTAAATCAAATTAGACAGGTGTCTAGGTTGATTTTTGAGCCGATGGTATGCTTTAGTAGATACTGGTTATTTTTGTTGGACTAATCCCTGCAGAAAACTCTCAAATTCAAATTGGGAAAGTCTTGAGATGAACTCACATCAGAGATGGAGGAAGGCACATGATGAACTCCAATAACTTTGCATAAAGGAGACATGGCTCATTCTTCATGGAAGGAAGAACTATAAGTATCAAAGATCATTCACTTTGTCTGTTGTTGCAAGTTACCTTTGCCTTGAACCATGCTTAAATGCAGCAGATAAACAAAATTTTTTATGAAACATGATAAATTAAATCTATGCTAAAGTAGTCCTAAAAAACCATCCCTTCATTAGCATAGATGATATTCATATAAATTGTGGACAACAACCCGTATTTCGAAATTGTTGCAATCTTTTGGGTATGTGTCCACTAACATTTTGCAAGAAAAATAATATAAGCTATGCCTGTTCATGGTTTGGTGAGAGCTTGCAAACCCCAAACGAAACCACCACTTTAGTGATGAAACAAAGAAGAAGGAGACGAGTGCCATACAACAAGGTCAATGCACTCACTTAAAGGAAGTGGATGAATAATGTGACATGCTATGAGTAATGTTGAAGACATCCTAGCATTGAGTTTTCCCAAAACTCAAGATAGGATGACGATGAGAAGAAGGGTGCAAGTCATCTCACATAGCCAATCTAAGACCAGCTTTCATCATCTTCGAAGACATCATCTTGCACGTTGGCAGTAAAGACAAGGATGAGAAGATGAATAACCATCCTTGTGTCAACAAACATCTTGGCAACCATCCTTGTGTCAACAAACATCAACCATTGGTGGACTACCGACTATTTCTCGTGAGACCATGAATAACCATGATTGCAAGATGACATCTCTAAGCCATTTGAGATAAAGCTTTCACCAATGAGGTTCCTTCCTTGACCATCAAGACGGCTAGCGTATCACTGACAAACAAGAAGAGCAGCTTTTCACCACACCGTTAGAGGACAAAGATAATCAAGGAGGAACACAAGTTTACATCTCTAATGAACACCAATTCATCAACCAAGAATCATCAAAAATTAAAGAGGTTGATGAAAGAAGATCATGAAACTATCTGCATCCTCATCTTCTGGATCGGATAGTCTAAAGAAAAGTGGAATGCAGGGGAGAGGTCATGCTCAATGGACCTAAAATCATGATTCCTCACCAACAGTGTTGAGCGACAGCAAGGTTCAAGCATGGGGAGGAAGGCTGACTCCTCTAAAGATGATCTAACAATGTTTTTCCTTCGCTCAAGCTCCCGTCGCTCTGGCCGTTGGTTTGCAATCCCTCCATTCATTATTACTTTGTCTCTATAAGTTTGAATGTATTTAAAACTTCCATGCATGAAAATCAAACTTAAGATACAAAATAAAATCAACCCTCAAGAGAAGAAGTCATGGTGAACAATAAAGACAAGTTATTAACATGGGATAAATGTTGTATGCTGATTAAAATGTCCAAACTAACTTTTCTGTGGCATAGAAAGTGACCTTTATCTCGATAATAACACTACCCTTGTTATTATTTGTATATTCCTTCGGGTATGTGTTGTCCACTAATGCTTGCAGGAATGAAACAATGAGTGGAGCAAAAAGGTCCAAACACAAAGAAAGACCAAACAGATGGTATGATGGGAGAGTGAGAAAGAAGGAGTGCAACATATGAGACAAGATGCTCATGAACAACTCAAGATGCAAGGAAGGAAAGGACCATCGAAAGTCGTCTACCCTTCATCATATGGTATTATCATGCTCTAAAGATGAAGGTACATCTTAAGGTAAGTGGTCATCGCTATCCTCTTGATCTTGGTATGCACATAAATGAAGACACAAACATGTTTGAGTTACAACTTTGCTTGACCCAACTTGATTAACTCAACATGTCTTGTTCCTTAAGTATATTCATAGCACCATTTTCTTGATCTCATGGTCTTAACCAAATGAGCTAAAAATGTTGCAGATCTTATCTTTGGAAGATGATAGTCATCGTCATGAAAAGCTTGATACATTAAATAAAGATGGACAATCCTTCCATTGGTTAAGCAACTCCATCCTTTCTATCACAGCCAAAATGCTACATACATGCTCATCCTTCTAATTTTATCACCCATGTTGTAAGAATGAACAATGCACACAACATCAATTTTATCATGATCCAATATGCCTAAGGTTAGAGAGGAATAAATAAAGTTTTGGTTCTGTTGGTGTTTTTTCACCAACAGAGCCCATGCACTTGATCTCTACCTTGCCTTGATGAGCAGAACACACTTCGAGTAAAGTATGGGGGAGTCGATCCCCCAAATTCTACAAGTGGAAGTTCTGAATCGATAATATGCTTACAACCATTGATGAGAGGATAGCTGCCATTCAAGCACCTCCACATTCGGCCACCTCGTTGAGCAACCACGACAACAACCAGCTTGGGAGAGAAGGCATCCTCTGTGTATCTAGGGGTGTGTTCCCTTTGCAAAAAGTAGGTGAGAAGTTACTGTAGCATTTTTCGTTGTTATTTGGCAAAATTTGTCTAATCATGGACTAATTAGGCTTAAAAGATTCGTTTCGACATTTACAGACAAACTATGCAATTAGTTATCTTTTTTACCTACATTTAATGCTTCATGCATGCGTCGAAAGATTTGATGTGATGGGTGGAAGAGGATATATTTTGGGTTGGGATGGGGAAGTGAACAAGGCCTAGGTAAGTATTTCTTCTCCTTTTGTTTTTTTTATTTTTAGTTTCCTCCAAAATATAAAAATAAAATAAATAGTTATCTCTATAGTGGTAAAAAATGAAAACAAAATAAAAAAGGTGTGTCTAGTTTGCTTGGATTTGTTTTTAAGAGCTAAATAAAATGAAAGGACTCTGAAGATATCTATTAAATGGAAATGATGAATAGTTGTTCTATTGTAATTCCTTTCAAGTACCTAGTTTTTAGCCTTGAATTTTTCTGAGTTTTGGATAAGATTGTTTTGATATAAGGATTTACTCTGAACTTGAAACTCGTGGGTAGCATATGCTTGATCTGAGTCTAGGTAATTGATAGATATGATATGAGAAGGTCTGAGCAACTGTTTATCTTGTTCCAAGTGACACTAAAGTTCTAGAGATTTCTTTTGAAAAACATAAAAAATGTTATGATGAGTTCCTGTATGACAAAGTTTGAATTCCTACCAGAGCCATACGTGTTATTTAGGGTAGGAAAACTTACATTTAAATGCTGCTTGCTATTGCATTGAGTTTTGTCAAGCTTTGTTGACCCTTATGAGATGTTTGTCATGCTCTTAAAATCAAGATCACCAAATCCTCCAAGGAGCCAAGCTCTCCTTGTAGCTGAAGCCTTTCTCTACTACTATTTCTATTCTATTTCTACTCCTAAGCTATCCTAGAAGAGTGTAGAGTGAGAGGTGGAGCGGTGGAGTGAGGTAGCTCCCAAGTGAGGTGTGTGTGTCCCATGAGGCACTCCTCCACTATCTTATATAGTGTTGGATCAGGTGGTTTAGGGGGAATATTCCCTGACGCAGCACCACACCATCCTCCCAGCATTGATGACTGTTAGTAGGAGAAAGTGGGGCCAAGGCGGTGGCATGGATGGCACGGCTGCGCCCCTAGCACGCGCATGCCAGGGCCAGCGCCCCTCGGCCCCGTCTTCGCTCTAGCGCTTCCCCTCTAGCCTGGACCGAGGTGGTGTGGTGAGCTTGGCCAGATTCTGGGTTGGAATGGCCTTTCTCCTCTTCTCCCTCCTTTGCGCTTCCTAGAAAGTGCATTTCTGACTTGTTTCGCTTGTTTCACCCTTCTGTCTCTGTATACATGGTAATTCTAGGGCACAAGTGGAATCAAGGCATTATCACATGTATATGTGTGTATTAATGTTTATTCAACTCCTTTTTAGGGTTATGTTGGCGGTAAATATTTGTCGATAATGACCGCTAACAAACTCCCCCAAGCTTACCCTTTGCTCGTCCTCGAGCAAAAGCTAAGACGTTGGTTGTTGATCAAGAGTTGCTACAATGCCAATTATATTTCAAATATGCAAAGTTTATAACAAAGTTTTCTACCGCAATTTGAATGAATTGGCTTCTTGCTTACCCATGTATTACTTGTAGCTCATGGAGCTTTTTGGCCTTCTCTAGTCTTGGGTAGTTGCAAGACATAATAGATGAACAGACCAGCTTATCATTTGTTCTTTTGATTGACTATCATTCTAGAGGTTTTGAATGTTTTATAAGATAAATGTAGTTCCTCAAATGGTACACTCAATCGCTCAAAAGTGTATGTATTCTATAACAGAAACGTCCAAATTATAAGAGCACAAGTACAAAAACAAGCGCCGAAGCGCTCAAATTTTTGAACTTGAGCCCATATATTCCTGGTAGTCAATCAAAATCACGAAGGATTTCAAACCAACCCGATTACAACCAAGATCGCATCATTCAACATAAACGCATCACACGTTACAATTCACAAGTAGTTTGGAAGTAAACTTACAACACCACGGAGTCACAATTATTACAAACCAGGTTTGGAAAGTAGCGGAAGCATAATTTAAATACACACTTAGTTCGAGTACGATTGCCAGTATTGCAGATCACCATCCTGGAAAAGCATTAAGGAAAGTAGACTAAAAAAGGATCATGCCCAAGTGATCTAGTCCTCGTCACCCGCCGGGTGGAGGCAGTTCTTGCAGAAGCCCTAATAAAGCATGTCATCTGCAATAGGAGGGAATAAACCCTGAGTACGGGAATGTACTCAGCTAGACTTACCCGTCGAAACATAAATAAAGGACACCAAGGATCATGCAAGGCTTTTCTCAAGTGGAGATGTCTGACAGTTCATTTGTAGAAATGCATAAGTAATAGTAGCTCTTTTAACCTGTGCTAGCAGTGACTTTTAGCATTAACTTGTCATCTATCTTAGCACCTGTTCTAAACAATCATCTGATTATTAAGCAAACAATAATAACCACAGTAGGTATAAATTGAGGCAACATTTAACTCATCATCCAATTAACCATCTGTTCAATTAATTGAATCTACGTTGTCGCTGCTCAAGTAGAGTGCTCTCTAACCAGGAGCGATGGCGATTCAAATCGAGTTCCTATCCAGCTAGAGGGGTATTTCTAACACTCACTGCGCAGGCCCTGCGCTAGGGTCGCACAAGTCACCTTTAGTATAGTTCAGGAAAGCGTGGGTTCGACTGATGCCGCATCCCCAAGGGCAACACTCTACCAGGTGATAGGGACTTTAACCCCCCCTTGGTCTTATGCCAGTGTCCCCAAGCACATCCTTACTTCCTCCAGAATGCGCACTTGACCCCCTGATTCCTAGCCTAAACTGTATTACTTGGCTTCGCGGTCGGAATGACTTATTCGACCAACTAAGTGTTAGACTGCGTTCAACATGACTCAAGGATGTACAACGAATCGGTCCTTAAATGACTCAGGCGGGCATAGCTTCGCACCCAAGACGTGAAGTGTCTTGCGGCTACACTATCGAGCTCCCGCCCGGTCTCAATTCATTTTTCAGCATGGTTCTTTTTCACGATAGCAAATATAGCCAACCGTGACCCACTTCATCCTAAAGCTCGCGGATGACCGGAAATCACCCGACTTCTACCGCACTAAGCATGGCTAAGCAATAACACGTGCCTAAACTTTAATTGGGATACAAGTTTGATATCTGGACAAGGATAGATATAATGCAGCAAGTGTTTTCACTCAACTCCTACAACTTAATGCAGTAAACAAGTAGAAGTACTCAAAGATATATTAACAAAAAAAATTAGGTCAGCATGCACCAGGGCTTGCCTTTCAGAAAGGACGAAGGGCGATAGTCAGGGCCCTCAGGTAGCTCTTCTTCGGGAACTCCTTCGCCGGCTGGATCTTCGGGCTACCTCAGCTGCTCCAGCTCCTCCTCCTGAGGTGCTCCCTCGAACTCCAGAAGCGTCACCCCCTCTGGCATACCTATTGCATGGATGTACAGATAAATCGCATGGATGCATAAGAATGAATGCATCATGCTCGGTGAATGCAAATGTGAACTGCAGCACATTTAACGCTCTATTCAACTCACTTTAACAACACGTGCAAATCTCTTCTCCAAAAGAGAAGCATTTACCAAGTCTACGCAACCTAATGTATAGCTGCTCTTCCTCAGTTAAGGACCTAACACCTAAACAATCAACAAGGGCAACATTACTTAAGCTTACCAAAATCCTAACCCATTTTAGCAACACAGAAATCAGAACAACAGCTTGGTTCTTCAAACATAACTGGAGATCTACAAATCCAATTGACATTATACAAGACAATCTGAAAAGTTTATAAAATGCTCTACAATTCATTTTCAGACATCAAGACTTGATTCCCAAGTTCACTTAGTCGAAATCTTAAAGATCTAGAAATCTATCATCTCCAAACAGAGAGTAGAACTTTCTGGATAGTAACTTCAAATTACTAGAACTCCTAAACTACTTGTTCAAATGCCACCAAATTTTGACACAGTCTAGTTTAAGAAGTTTACTACAACTTTGGTATTCACAAGATTCTAAGCAAACACCTTTATCAAGGTCTAAACCCAGAAATGCTACCAGCTGTCCAGGGAACCTAGAAATGTGAAAATTAAATATTTACTCATGTGTCAAACTACCCTTATGACCAAACCAATGGCACCATTAGTTCACATATGACATAAAACCACCAGAAAGTAAGATATGCTAACCCAAGTCATTTATTTTAATCCCTTTCTTAATTTAATTAATTAATTAAGTGAGAAATTAAACTTATATACAAACTATTCAGAAAATTCTACACAAATTATAGGGGACCCTATACACTACAAGGAGGCTACTGTAAAAATTTGAGCCACAGTTACCCATAGGAACTCCCTACACAAAAATTCACAAGCCAACACGGCTGATTGTAGCATAATTAAGAAATCATGTTGAAAAGTATCAAACAACAGAAACAATATTTTTGCTAGCAATCCTATGGTATCAGGACACTCTCCACAAAATTTCATGATCATTGGACATATAGAACAATTATGAAAATTCATTCAAGTACCTCCTAATATAAAATGACAAAGACATTACTTGAAAACTACTCAAGCAATAACATTCAAATTTTTACCAGAGCTAGCATACACATAAAGCAGCACACTCACCAAATTTAATAATTTTTGGAGCAAGAGAACTCCAGTTATAAAATAATCAAGTTTGCATCCATTTTAAAACACATTTCTATGGTCTATTTAATTCTTCCAGAATTTAAATAACACATATACATTTTATATTTTTCCTAAATACTACACTTAACACAGATCCTAACAAACTTGGAATCACCTCAAATGGATCTACAAATCTTGAGACTTGGAATTTACAAAACTAGCATTTAATCTGTGAAAATAACAAAAGGAAAACAAAAATGAAAACCCTAAACTCAATACCGGGCTGGCCTGCTAACCTGGCGCAGCCCGCTTTCACGCGCGGCTCACCCGGCGAACGCGGCCCACCCGGCCCGTGCGGCCCGTGGTGGCCTCCCGCCCGCGTGTGCGCCTGATGAGTAGGGCCCATAGGCCAGAGAGAGGAGACAGGGGAGGCAAAGGCGACGGCGAAGCTCGTCGCCGGTGGTGATTCCGGCGAGGCCGAGTGCACCGACACGTTCACCTCGACCATGCGAACCTAGGGGTGTAGCCTAAGGGGACTATTGTGGCAGCCATGGTGGGTGGCGACGGTAATGGCGACCCACGGTCGTGGCTTGCCAGCTCCGGTGAGCTAGACGGCAGCACAACCCTATCAGTCAGCCCCGGGAGCATCAGTGGCTCAAGGCAGACTTGAAACACCAGAGAAGGGAGGCAGTGAGACCCTAGAGAAGTACGACCATGACGACGGTGGTGCTCCGGCGAGAAACGTCTGAGGGGGACGGTGGCAGATGCGGCAATGTGCCCTTACCTCCATGCGATTGGCCCAACTAAGATGTGGAGGAGGTAGAGGGGTCCAAGGCAGAGTGGTGGGCGAGATTTGGTGGATGGTGGTGTGGTGGTGAGTGCGCACGAGCTCATAGGAGCAGGGGCAGCAATTGCGGCTCGGTTTCTCTGCTTTGGCGATGACAGAGGGAGGAAGAATGAGGGAGTGAAGGGAGAGGCGACCTGGGGATGGCGTGGTGGCCTTGAGGGATGTCGCGGACTGACCGGTGGGGCCACGGCTAGCGTACAGCCGCCATGGCGCACCCACGCGGTGGCATGGGCCTGTGCCCGGTCAGCCACCGAGTTCACTGAAACACTGAATCGAATCCGATGGATACGACTGATAGGCGAATTTTGAGGCTCGAGAGCTCCCAAAATAGGCCGAATTAGTGAAAACTGTAAACATCAAAGTTGTAGAGGGATATGAGGTCTACAAGTTTGTCAATAGAAGCTTGAGCTAGTTCGGCACGGTTTAAGAGTTACAAGGCTCCCAAGGTGGGTAGTTTGAAACTGTTACAGTACTTAGCCAAATTTTGCTATGTCCCAAAACAGCCACCTCTACTGACTTGTGGGCCATTTTTGAGGGTGTTATCATTTTCATGAGATGGCCATATTGAAACTTTTGTTCCCTATAAAATTCTCTACAACTTTGTTCAAGGGTGCACCACCATGCAAGATTCCTAAGCTGGACTTTTTAAACAGTCAAATGAAAGCACTCTAGGGGTCAAAACCTAGTCAACAACACTTAGGAGGGCAATTCCGTCATTTTGGTCAACATGAACATTGCTCCACTAATTACCCTAAATGTAATTAAGGTGTTATAGGACATAATTAACCACTGTACACATTGGTTACACACAATTCCAAATGTCCCATAAGTTGAAACAAGCAAAACAAACATTTTCACCAAAACGTTGCACTACCATGTTGCATATGTTTCAAGCCCTTGTTGCAACAATTAAACTTATCATGGTATACTAACAACATTGCCATGTTTCCAAGTATGAGACACCCATGTTGCATCTACATGTTGCACCGCTCACATTTCATAAGCTAATCAATTATGAAACAAGCATATGGGAGTATGTTGCATACTCATGTTGCAAGCAAAACAAAGACATAAATTAGATGAATGATGCTCATGCTTATGAAATGCAAATGCAAATACGGGAGCCAAACACCTGGGGTGTTACATATTACTCACCAAAGGCCTTTGACTTTGCCTTTCTTTCATCCTACCATCTAATACGGCTTTTTGTGGAGCTTGGTAAGGATAAAAGAGGCCTACTTGCATCATGTCATGTTGCTAAGTCAAAAATTGGACTATAGGGGAGACTAGTCATACACTTTGATCATGATTGTGTAACTGTGAATATCTTTTGTATTTTTATGGACTCATATGCCATACTTCCTCCTTTTGAAATCTTTGAGAGTATGGGCTATATTTTGTTCTCACTTTTTGCGGGTACTTTTGTACCCATTTTTGTCTCTCTTTTTGGTGGGCATCTAAGTACCCATTGTTTCCTCTCTTTTTTTGGCACATGCTTCTTTAGCATGGCTTCTTTTATTGGCTCATGCTTCTTTGGCATGGCATCTTTTTGTATATAGCCCAAACTTTCTAGATAACTTTTGGAGAAAAGTATTTGACATAGAGTTTTATTTATAAAGTGTACATGAATCTTGATCATGGGTGTATGAAAAGAATCTCAACATTGGTCTCAATAATTTGACAAAGCTCACCATGAATACAAGCAGCATATGACTATGGGTTTGTATATGTAAAGACCATGTCATGTGGCTTTTGGTAGGAATTTTGAATCATTGAGGAACTTTTGATTTTAGCATTTTTTTAAATAACATATCCGAATATCAAGTATTTCTTAGGACAAAGTCATAGCAAGGTCTATTTTTCTATATCATGTCAAGCAACTTAGACTAGATCAAGCATTTTGCACCCACAAGTTTCAAGTTTTTCAGGGCAAACAGTTTTAAGCCAATAAACTCAAACATTGGAGAAGACTAAGCTATAAGCTAGGCATAGTATGAAACATAAGGCAGAGCAACTATTCATCATTTCAACAAGGATTGGAACTAAACATTTCTACAATATATATATATATATATATATATATATATATATATATATATATATATATATATATATATATATATATATATAGTGGAATATTTATCATACCTCAACATTCTATAAGATAAGGAAATTGTTAAATGGAATGTGAGATACAAGTTACCTTTATGGGAGTCCTCCCCTAAGCTAGTTTTGAACTTACTGCCTGTGGTATGTTGCTAGCTGGTGGACGCTTTGGCCTGATGTTTGTGGCCTCTGTTTGAGCATGCTAGGAGGCTCGCCCCAAGCTTGTCTTCATGATGTCATCGAGATAACAAGACAATATACTTGGGTTTTGGCAACTTTTTTATTATTATTGTTATTTTATTTTATTATTGTTATATTTTTATTTTATCTCTTTTCTTTTTTTTCTATGCATGATAAAATGAATGCAAGAAAGTAACTATGCAATGCATCATACCTGTGCAGGGCCCTCCGCAAGCTAGCTCAAGGCCAGAGGTCTGAGGTTGCTTGATGAAGACTCTAAGGCAGGTACTTTATTAATTTTTTTTTTAATTTTTATATTTTTATCCTTGTTTTATACTTAGCAATTTTTGGAACAGTGATCAAATTAAGCAAATTTTTCAATTTGATCAAGGTAGACTAGTCAACCTAAGCACCATGCTTAATTTGAAAAGTCTATGAAAACATGATTGCGATAATACCACATTTTCAAACCAAAAGCATACTTAGTATAGACAAGGGTTTATTCAAAAAGGTAAATATTTTTGGTTTGGTTTATCATTCAAATCTTTACATTGGGCAAGTTTTAGAACAGTGATCAAATTTATCATTTAATCAAGGTAGGCATTTTAACCATAGCACCATGCTAGTTTAAAAAGGCTATGAAGACATGAAGACATCAATTTTCATGTCTTCAAACTTAAACATGTTTCATGAAAAACTTTTGAAGATTAACCAAATTTTTATCAAGTTATGATATTCTATTTTTTACTTTTATACTAGCAATATTTTATTGTAAAAAAATGATAACTATCGTTTACCTATGGCGAGGGCTCCCCTTTTAAAATCCGTTGAGCAGGATTCTTCTCCTTTCAGTTCTTGCTTGATGAAGGTTCATTCGTGTCCAGAGAAGTGGATGTGGATGTGACCTCTCTGCCTACCATATCTGCTTAACACTACTCTGTGGTTGTGTCTTGGGCTGTCTTTTGTTGAACCCATTGAATGGGCATCTCATTGTTTGTCCTTGCAGATGAAAACTAACATGCCCTGACCCCACATGTAAGACTGCCTTTGTAGTGTTAAGAAATGGTCTCCCTAGGATCGGGGGAACCCTCTGCTTGTGGCCCATGTCAAGGATGATGAAGTCCGTGGGTATGTATGCCTCTCGAACTTTCACTAGAACGTCCTTGGCTACTCCCTCTGGTTTTCGTAGTGATAAGTCTACCATTTGCAATTGGAAATTTACAGTGGACAAAGGACCACCTAGGATTCATCATATGTTATCTTGGACATGATGTTCATGCTTGCTCCAAGGTCATAGAAGGCGTTGTAGATGACATGTTGGCCATGAGCATGTGATTGTTGGGCGGCCAGGATCTTCTTTCTTGGTGATGGATGGTGATTCTATGAGTTGATCATGGCTTTCCTGACATAGAGTCTTACCAAACCCCGTTGAGATTATTTTGACATATTCAAAAGAAGTTTTAGGTTGCCCCGAAATTTCTTCCAAATTAGCAATAGGTATAGCAGTAGCAAACTAAGCTAATTGTGTTTCTACTTTTTCTTTAAAGCTCAGTTGATTTTTAATAGAAGTGGCTAAATCATCTATTTTATAGTTCATAAGCTCAAGCATTTTATCATGAATTTTCAATTTTTCTTTAAGATTTTCAATTGTTTTTGCTTGGCTTAAGACTATGTTTCTTAAGGAAGGTTCGTTCGAATTGTAAATTGAGTTGAAGTTCGAATTACCTCCTTGTAGTGGGCGTGACTGTTGATTCCACCCATTCTGGACTCCATGTTGGTTGTACCCATTGTTGATGTAGGTATGGCTTCACGGGTTTTGGGGCAGTCGTTCTCCAAATGGCCAACATCGCCACAGACTTCACATATCATATGTGAGTCCACGGCCTTGATGGTACCATACATTACTCTTTTTTCAGCGGCACGCTTGTCAAGTCATTTCAAAAGGAGGTCCATCCTTATGATAAGCACATCCGTCTCCTTCACGGTGTGCATGTCTTCTTGTTTGGGCTGGCTTCACTCTTCACCCCACCCACAATTGGCTACCATTTTGTTGATGAGATCCGTGGCTTCATTGATGGTGAGTGAGAGGAATGCCCCTCCAGCAGCGGCATCAATGTGCTCCTTTGACATGGGTGTTAACCCCTCATAGAAGTTCTGGAGCACAAGCCAATTTTCCATCCCATGGTGTGGGCATGCTTGAATATGTTCTTATAGCTTCCCCACGCCTCAGGAATGGTTTCTATTGATTCTTGCTGGAAATCGGTGATTCTTACCCTTAGGGCATTGGTTTTGCCTATAGGGAAGAATTTTGTGAGGAACACCTTAGAGCATTTTCTCTAGGTATTGACAACTTCCTTGTCCTTGTAGAACACTATTTCGCCTTCCCCACAAGGGAGAAAGGGAACAGACAGAGCCTTATAGCATCAGGTGTGATGTCTTTGATGATGATTGTGTCACACAGTTCAAGGAAGGTCTCTAGGTATGCGTTGGCATCCTCATTTGGCAGTCCACAAAATGGACTAGCCTGTACCATGGTGATTAGCCCGGTCCAAATTTCAAAGTTCTTGTCACCATTGTTGATAGCAGGCCCGATGGGCACGTTGGCAACAACCGGGACTGAGAACTCATGGAGTGACTTCTGGACCATAGCAATGGTAGTAGCTGATATAGGTGTGAGTAGTTTAGTCATTAGTGGAGTGGCAGAAGAAGTAGAGGCACGAGACCTCTTCTTCCTTAAGAGTGCCTCCAGATCAGGAATGAAGTTGTCCAACAAGTCAAAACCACTCTGACACTATCCTGTTTTCATCCATAATAGGAGAAAACATACAAGGTTAACCTGTAAGAGCAATGGCTACCATACATAGACATTACCATGAACATGTCCTACCAGATTCTTTTTAACCAATGCCTTCCCCGCCAACGGCGCCAGAAATGCTTGTTCATGTTTCTTAGCGTCACCACTAAAAGTAGACACAGGGTCTACCCTTAGCAACGGTGCCAAAAATGCTTTGTTGGCATCACTTAGCATCACTACTAGAACTGATGTATCCTAGTAACAATACTAAGCAATGCCAACCGATAGGTCTTTACATTTATAGATATTATCCGCAAGCGAATAGGTCTATCGTTGTAGCATTTCACCCGAAAGTATTCAAGGTATCATTATTTATACTTTGCTAGAGGAAGGCATGGTGTATAAGTTTCTAGTAGGGACATGGACAAGATAACATGACTGCATAATAGACTAGCTACTCAATACAGGGGTAAGCCATGATAAGTTCAAGATAGTGTGACACACACTCATGGGCTAACCTCAAAGGATAAAGAGAAAACAAAGAATGAAAGAATGTTCCTAAGTGGAGTAGGCATGTCTAATATAGCTGTGCAAAGAATAGTTAATAATCATACACATACATGGTATAGAGTTAGAGCTATGTAAGAGAATGGATTGGGAGACCACCGAGTACTAGTCTGCCAGCAACCTCATGCGGCAATTTACGAACTCCTACACCCTAGTCGAACATGGAGGAATACAAAGGACGGACAGGGTTGTCACCACTTGACGCCTACCCCTCGACTATGGAAAGGGCATGCAATCACCCACCCCTATATACCCAGGCACCTTGCCCGCATATATAGTGACCATCCAAATCCCCTGTAGTCCCCGACCCTACGGATCGATAGGTAAAGGACTTGGGCATACCTGAAGGCATGATGAACCACCACCTGTACTTAGCTCTAAAGCCCAACAGACATATGGCTTGAATGTTTAAGCATAAAGTTTTATATGACAAAACCCTAGCATATGGACTATGGACTAGTTCATATACTAAGATCATGTCATATGAACATGTTAAGACCATGACACACAAACTATATGCTAGTTCATATGTCAAGATTATAACATGAAAAATATACTCTAGTTCTATAGCACAACTATATGTAAATAATAAGAACATAGCTAGTTGGAGAAATATGATGAAAGAAAAGTATAACTTTATTCTCACCAAATCCTCCAAGGAGCCAAGCTCTCCTTGTAGCGGAAGCCTTTCTCCACTACTATTTCTATTCTATTTCTACTCCTAAGCTATCCTAGAAGAGTGGAGAGTGAGAGGTGGAGAGGTGGAGTGAGGTAGCTCCAAGTGAGGTGTGTGTGTCAAATGAGGCACCCCTCCCCTCTTTTATATAGTGTTGGATTAGGCGGTTTAGGGGGGAATATTCATCGGCGCAGCACCACACCGTCCTCCCAGCATTGATGACTGTCGGCAGGAGAATGTGGGGCCAAGGCAGTGGCCTAGAGGGCATAGCCGGGCCCCTAGCACGCGCGTGCCAGGGCCGGTGCCCCTCGGCCCCGTCTTCGCTCTAGCGCTTCCCCTCTAGGCCTGGACCGAGGTGGTGTGGTGGGCTTGGCTAGATTCTGGGTTGGAATGGCCTTTCTCCTCTTCTACCTCCTTTGCACTTCCCAGAAAGCACATTTCTGACTTGTTTTGCTTGTTTCACCCTTCTATTTCTGTATATGTTGATGGTAATTAACTATCATTTTGAACCATCAATATAAGAGGAATAAATGATAAAAAGGATCACCACAGTAGGTTTAGAGGTTTAAACTAACAAATTCCATGAGTTTTGGTGATTCTGTGTTTTCAGGGGCTAAGCTGCATAATATAAAATTGATCCTCCTTCCAAAGGAAGAAACCGAAGCAATCAGCCTAATCTCCACATCACGGATGCGGATAGGGATTCTAGAAGACCTAAACTGACTCTACGAGGTGACACGAGCCAACTCGTTGCTAGGTGGGACCGACCAGCCCTAGGGCTAGGCCGACCGACCCTCCCCTACGCCGCCTCGGCTCCTTCTCTTGCAAGCTACCTATACCATCTCTAAGGATGCATCTCAACCCCACACCAAGGTTCGTTTGATCCAAGGGCTATGGTTCCACGCCCTGGGCTATATAAACAACCCCTAGGATCCCCTCTCAAGGAATCAGTTGAAGAATTAGATCATCTCTTCCTCATTTGTGAAGGCAAGGCCAGAAGTTAGGGTTTCCAGAGGGAAAGAGAGTTAGAGTTCTAGTTCAAGTTTAGAGTTTAGTCTACATTGATTCAAGAAGAGGCAAGCAACTGCTTGGGATCAGGATCGTTCGTCGGAGACTTGGTAATCTCATTGTAATCATCATCTGACTTTATGCTACTTCAATATATTTCTATATTTCAACTTTATTCTATTCTTGAGATTGTTCTTGTTCTACATCTTGATATGAATATGATTAGTAGAGAGTTTATGAATATGTTTGTAGAAAGCTTGATCCAATTCTAGATAGGATTGAGTGGCTGGCATATTGTAGGCGTGGTGCTTAGATTATGCTTGTCTGCGAATGCACTCTATGCTCTAGGCCATGTGGTAGATCGTGGGTGTGAGATTCCTATTGAGTCCTTTGTAGTCCACTCCTCAAGTATAGAACTTAGTAGAACGCAGTTACAAGGAAGAGATCATTACTCTATTCTTGACTTTTCTCTCAGTAATGTTCCTTATTCATAGATGACATGTTGATTATATCATAGATGATTGTGTATAGCAAGATTGATTAATAGACTGATTGAATAAGAAATACTTATGATTTACATCTCTAACTTAATCTCCATGACTACTTGACTTGAATAATGTTAATTCCCTCGTCTCTGGAATACCCATGATTATCATTTACCATTTATCTTATTTGTCTTACCCCTTTCATGACAAGTGATTAGTTGTTTTGATATTTATTATTGAGTAAGTGCAAATGATTATCTCTACTGCCATTGTAATTATTTATATAGTCCCATTTTGATTTGCCTTTCCTTGGTAAAATTATAAATAACGATACTTAGGAAAACCTGGGTGAAATGCTACAATGGGTGTATTTATATGTGCGCTTGAGGATATATACTATAATATCTTTATTTAGTTAAATGGCATGAGTATAATACAACCACACTCTTTGTGTCATGTTGGGGATGACAACCTAACACGAGTGATGTTAAGAAGTGTCAACAAGCATTTCTAGCATCGTTGCCGGGGAGATGGAAAGCTTCACTTTCTGACACGGGATGTCATAGTGATTTACTTTTCAAGGGAATTACCTTTATGGCAATAAGAGATTAATCAATACCACTTACTCATAATAAAAATCACAACTAGTACCTCTATCTTGACAGACTTACCCTTGTTTCGTCTTTGTTCATATCTTATGTAGGGTAATACAGGTTCGGTTGTGACTTATCAATTTCTAATCCAAGAGTCAACCAAATATAGAGGAAGATCAACACTAGTAGTGAAGCTATGGCTAATAAGACTATACTTGAATGTTCAGTTCCAAGTGTAAGGAACATTCATACCGGACCAACACTCCAAATGGACAACCTTGAATTCGAGCTCAAGACAAGTCTAATCAACCTAGTGCAAGCTACTACATTTGGTGGAAAGGAAGAAGAAGATGCCACTAAACATCTGCAAAATTTTTTGGAGATTGGAAGCACCATTATCATCAAGAACGTCGCCCAAGATATCATACTCCTTCGTCTCTTTTCATTCTCACTAGAAGGGAGAGCGAAGCAGTGGTTCTACACCAACAAAGAAGACATCAACACATGGGACAGATGTTCGAAGGCCTTTTTTATCAAAGTTTTTCCCTATAGGCAAAACTCATGCCTTAAGAGGAAAGATTTACAATTTTCAGCAGCAAAAAGGAGAAACCATTTCAGAGGCATGGGAACATTTTCAAGAGAACATCTTCGAATGCCCACACCATGGAATGGAAGATTGGTTACTCATGCACAGATTCTACTATGGATTAACCCAAAGATCACGTGAGCAACTAGATGCTACTACTGAAGGTTCATTCATGTCACTCACTCTTGGAAAAGCATAATATCTGATGGAGAAGATAGCAAAGAACCAGAGTTGGAAACAAGACAACACTCAATAATGTCGCCAGATTAAAGAAGTTCCAGAAGAAGTGTGTGCACTATCAACAAAGATGGATACACAGTTGAACTGGCTTGACCAAAGAGCCAATTTCAAGAAAGATCGTCAAGCAATTCAAGATGCATTTGATGCTCAGACCAGATGTGAAGAGTACCTAGGAATGGAAATTCCAAAAAATCATGAAGATGCAAACATCATCAACAACTCTTGCACGTTGCAAAAGCAAAGGTGGAATCAAAAGCAACATACTACATATCCAGCTAAGTACTCAGGCAATTTTAATAATTCTTCCAATTTTAAGCAACCCCCTCTACGAAATTTAATTTTGGAACAAGCTAGAATTAATGATACTATTGTTAAAAAACTTGCTTCTAATGATAAAATTCTAGAGGATATAAATACTAAAATGGATGACTTTTCTTCTGCTATAAAAGACCAACTTGATCATAATAAAAAGGTAGAAACTCAATTATCATGATTAGCTGCTTCTTTTGCCACTAACAATGAGCAGGTCAAGGGTATAACCACCAGACATGGTAAAACCACTAAAGACCCACCTTATCCAGAAGGGGCACAGAGAAAACCAGTACCAGTGATACCCACAATGACAGAAGAAAAGGATGATGAAGTAGAATAAGTTCAACCACAAGTGCAAGATTTCCAAGACACCAATATCTTACCCTTCCCACGCAGAGATTGAAAACTCAAGATGGATGCACAGTTCAATAAGTTTGTTGAGATTATTCAAAAATTATATATCAATGTCCCTTTGTTAGATGCGTTGCAGGTTCCCACCTATGCAAAGTATGTTCGAGACATCCTCAACAATAAAAGACCACTGCCTACCACTAAAGTGATCAAGCTGATAGAAGAGTGTAGTGTGGCCATCCTCAACACATCAATCAAGAAGAAGGATCCAGGATGCCCCACTATCGACTGTTCAATTAGAGATCAACATTTTGACAACTGCGAAGATGATAGATGAAGGAGTCACACAGTCACCACTCACAGGGATGACTATGACCCCCGAAGAATAAATCCAGCTAGAGTACTCTGATTCGGTGGACTTAAAAATCTCAAACCATCACTGGGAGGTAACTCGGTATTTATCTGCATTTAATTTTTGCATAGCATATTTACTTATTCATGCATAGAAAAAAAAAATAATAAAATCAATCTCATGGCATAATTATTAAAGCCCCATATAATTAATATTTACCGAGCATGAAAACCTCTGGTAAATAATGATCACTATGGTGGTAGAAAAATATAAAAATACCATCATTAGAATTCTAATTTTTCATAGTTTCATAAAAGTAATTTTTCTTTGCATACTTGTGTGATTATACGGTGCAAATACGGGAGACATACGGACCCATGGGACCCACCTCAATCACCTCACATCACTTCACTTCACTCCATCTCTTTCACTCTCCTCCATCCTTTTTCAACCACCACATCACATGGAGCGTTGGCAGGTAAAGGCATCTCTTAATAACGAAGCAAGGAAGTTAGTGGAGGAAGGGATGGATGAATGGGCCCCACATGGGGCCGGTCGGCCCTACTACCAGGCCGGCCAGCCTCCCTCTCTCACGCCTATAAAAAGGCTGCTTCTCCCTCTACTTCACACACCACAAAACACTCAGAAAACATACCCCCAACTCAAAATTCCAAAATCCAAGTATGGTTTGAGAATTCTTAGTTTTTGAGTAGATTCTAGAAGTTCTTGAGTGGAGAGAAGTATTCTAAAATTTTTAGAGCCACATTGAGATAAGAATCAGTAAGAGAGAAGTGCTAGAAGTTGTTTAGAAAATCATTTAGTAAGGAGAAGTGCAGCCCAAATAATCTAAGTACTAGGAGAAGTCAAGATATAAAATTTCCAACTTGAATGACTGACTTCTGGACGACTGACTTTCGGATCACTGACTCCTAACTATTTATTTATTCTAACCTCTCATTATTTCCACCAGTTGTGTTTGTGCTTCTGACTATGTAACAGGATGAGTGGACTTAAGAAAACAATTAGGAGTGCAACTGGAGCATTCTCTTTTCGTAAGAGAACCCACTCCTAGACCGGATGATCATCACGGGCTGGTTCTGACTTAGACATGTCATCCGTGCCCTAGTCCTCGTCCGCCAGCCAGCTAGAACACCACGTACTCCTTCAAGAGCATCATATAAAGCTTCGCACCACCTACGAGAAGGATTTGATGAGATTGTACAAAGATCGTGAGTTCAAGCATACCCTAACCTTTGACCCCTACTTCTTACAAAAAAATAGGTATGGTTGCTGAATTTGATCTTATTTTTCGCAATATTGGATGGGATAATAATTGGAGTATTTCGGAGGATGGATGCAAATTACTTACTTTAGAATTCCTCTGCACTCTATCTTTCATCGAGACTTATGTTTCCTTTAGGCTATTTAACGAACAATATGAATTTACTTGAAAAGAATTCACCCTCAGACTAGGATTCCCTGATGCTTGCGGAGTAGAAATAGATGAACTTTTGAGGGATTTTCATAGAGAGCAATTTTGGGAAGATATTTCGGGCAAAGACTACTGTTCTGACCCATGCAAGAATGACGTTCACAATCCCACTTTGAGAATTATGAATAAATGGTTAGGGATCACTTTCTTTCCTAGGAGGGAAGGTCGCATAGTTAGGATCGAGGAGATGAAATTAATGTATGCTATGATCAAGAAACGTAAAATATCGCTTGTTTGGCTCATGGTAATATTCTGGGCTATCCTTCACACTTTGCGAGGCACTATCACCATCACTTCTTGGATTACACGTCTTGCCAGAAACCTGAATTTGTTAGGAAATGCTAGCATTACCTACATCTCCACACCCCGCTGATCTCTTGACATTTACTTTTTCAGGCAAGCACATCTGTTGAAACAAAAGGCAATAGAATCTTTGTAACATACAAGGGATTTGTAAATGAATATGAACTGCCGAACAGACCACTTGGTCTATATGTCGTGGAGACATTTTTGCTTGATTTGCAGAGACCGACCAGGAGAGTTGGAAGAAGTCCGTCCGCTAGAATAACGAGAAACACTGTGCCTAGGTACACAGGGGAAGATGGTGCACCCCTGCACCAGCTTTCACTCACAATCAAGGATTTGACCAACCAGGACCATCTGAACTAAGACACTGGGCATGGGAAGATCAAACTTCCTATGATCCGCCCATGCCAGAAGAAAATTGGGGGCAAGGTAATTTTTCTAATTATGTTCCATAGGAATACGAAGATTTAGTGTACATCCAGAGAGGACGCATGTCTTTCTCTGTGAGGGGAGTCCATGATGCAGCACCTACACCACCACCATACTCATACCATGCCTCTCATGGCTACCCTAGGTACCAGCTAGAGCAATACCCGCCTCATCCTCAGCCTCAGTCGTACCACCAGCCAGACTTCCAGAACTTTGAAACTCGTCTCACTCATCTTGAGACAGGGCAACAAGGTATCATAAACACGCTATATCAGCATACACAGTGGCAAGAGAGCACGAGCAACACGCTTGGGGAGATGCGTGAACAAGGGACACAAACGTATAAAGGCCTCCTCTACTTCTTCGAGCAAATGGGTGTCGATTACCTGCCACCAGCACCACCTCAGTGACCGAAGTTGAGCCAGCTTGGGGGAGGACCCCTCAGACAGTAAGTTTTTCTTACTCGTATTATTATTAGTATTAATATTAGTATTACTACTATGTCTAAAAAAATGGGGAATATGATAAAAATACAAAAATATATATTAATATGTTTAGATTATTTTTCTTTGCGAGCCTTTTGAAATAAAAATAGAGTGTGTATGAACTTGTTTTTGTGTCGAATAAAAAACTTGAACTATCATAAATAGTTGCTTCATTTGTAATTCTTCTAAAGTACCTAGCTTCATTTAAGAATTATTCCTCTATTCCAAAAATATTCATTGCCAAATCTTTAAACCTGTGGAGGAATATGCTTGATCCAAAGCTTAGGTAGTTGGGAGATAATAAGTGAAAGAGTTTTGAGCTGCCATTTATCTTGTTCTAAGTTTCAATGAAGTCTTGAAGAGTTCACTTTTGAAAAAAAATTAAATGCACATGATGAGTCTTTGTATGACAGAGAGATTAAATTCCTACCACAGCCATACATGCTAGGATAGAAAACCAACACTTATTTTATTGCTACTTGTATTTACATTGAGTACTGTCAAACTTTGTTGACCTTTAGAGACTTGTTATACTCTTAAAATCAAGATCACGTACACTCCACTTAAATTTGCTGCTTCTACACTGGAAGTAGCAACAACATGCCTTTCCATTTAGAACCACCATAAAAATGTTTTACTCCTACACTAGGAGTGAACAACAAAAACATGCCTTGTAGGATTTTTCCACCTATTCATACATTTCATAGCCTCAGTTATTATTGCTCCAAATGTTTATTGTTATTATCTCTCAATTATTTCATGATAGACAAGAAGTTTGAGCTATGTAAATAATAATAATAATAATAATAATAATAATAATAATAATAATAATAATAATAATATATAGAGAGTAAAACATGGACAAGTGTCCTACCAAAACAATGGGTGCTAGACACTCGCCTCTCTGATATATATATATATATATATATATATATATATATATATATATATATATATATATATATATATATATATAGACTTTCTTTGTCTAAGTTCTTAAGTTTTAAGAGAGATCAATCTTTCTAAAGGAGCAAGGTAGAATTAGGATTCATTATTACTTCCACCATATATTTAACCTATTCCTTGTATCCACACACATGCACATCTTGATTTGATTATATGACTAGTTTCTCTAGATCCATTGTTTGACTTTACAATATATGTTTTGCAAGTATGTGTGAGTGATCTCACCCATAAACTCCATATAAGCTTCTTAGTCATATGGTGAGAGAGAAGGCACAATGATATTCTTCCTTATTCCAAAATACCTTGAGAGAAGGCAAAACACCATCGTTGCCTCGGTAAGGAATTCCAATGTCACATATTGAGAGATTTGTAAGTGTCATACAATACAGACTCTAAGTTTTATTTCAAAAATATAATTAAAAACTTCAGGATGGAAATAGAGATGAAGAATTTGAGACATAGTTCTTGACTTTATTACTTCTATTTTCTGATTATCCAAAGCTCAAGTGAAAGTTAAAACCCCATGGCTAAGGAACTAGAGCAAATTTTCAAAATCTTTTTGAGGATAATTCTTTTCTGATGGCTTGTGTATTTTTGAAGGATGATAATTTGAAGTAACTTAGTTATCTCTAGATTTAGTTTTGCTAAGGGATCGGCAAAAGTTTAGTTTGGGGGAGTTATTGATGGTAATTAACTATCATTTTAAACCGTAAACATAAGAGGAATAAATGATAAAAAGGATCACCATGGTAGGTTTAGAGGTTTAAACTAACAAATTCCACGAGTTTTGGTGATTCTGTGTTTTTTAGGGGCTAAGCTGCATAATACAGAATTGATCCTCCTTCCAAAGGAAGAAACCGAAGCAATCGGCCTAATCTCCACATCACGAATGCGGATAGGGATTCTAGAAGACCTAAACCAACTCCATGAGGCGACACGAGCCAACCCACCGCCAGGTGGGGCCGATCGGCCCTAGGGCTAGGCCGACTAGGCCTCGCCTGCGTCGCCTCGGCTCCTTCTCTTGCAAGCTACCTATACAGCCTCTAAGGATGCATCTCAACCCCACGCCAAGGTAAGTTTGATCCAAGGGCTAGGGTTCCACGCCCTGGGCTATATAAACAGCCCCCAGGATCCCCTCTCAAGGAATCAGTTGAAGAATTAGATCATCTCTTCCTCATTTGTGAAGGCAAGGCCAGAAGTTAGGGTTTCTAGAGAGAAAGAGAGTTAGAGTTCTAGTTCAAGTTTAGAGTTTAGTCTAGATTGATTCAAGTAGAGGCAAGCAACTGCTTGGGATCAAGATCATTCGTCGGAGGCTTGGTAATCTCATTGTAATTATCATCGACTTTATGCTACTGCAATATATTTCTATATTTCAACTTTATTCTGTTCTTGAGATTGTTCTTGTTCTACATCTTGATATGAATATGATTAGTAGAGAGTTTATGAATATGTTCGTAGAAAGCTTGATCCAATTCTGGTTAGGATTGAGTGGCTGGCATATTGTAGGCGTGGTGCTTAGATTATGCTTGTCTGCGAATGCACTCTATGCTCCGGGCCATGTGGTAGATCGTGGGTGTGACATTCCTATTAAGTCCTTTATAGTCCACTCCTTGAGTATAGAACTTAGTAGAACACGGTTACAGGGAAGACATCATTACTCTGTTCTTGACTTTTCTCTTAGTAATGTTCCTTATTCATAGATGACATGTTGATTATATCATAGATGATTGTGTATAGCTAGATTGATTAATAGACTAATTGAATAAGAAATACTTATGATTTACATCTCTAAATTAATCTCCGTGACTACTTGACTTGAATAATGTTAACTCCCTCTTGTCTCTGGAATACCCATGATTATCATTTACCATTTATCTTATTTGTCTTACCCCTTTCATGACAAGTGATTAGTTGTTTTGATATTTATTATTGAGTAAGTGCAAATGATTATCTCTACTACCATTGTAATTATTTATATAGTCCTATTTCAATTTTCCTTTCCTTGGTAAAATTATAAATAATGATACTTAGGAAAACCTGGGTGAAATGCTACAATGGGTGTATTTATCTGTGCGCTTGCAGATATATACTATAATATCTTTATTTAGTTAAATGGCATGAGTATAATACAACCACACTCTTGGTGTCATGTTGGGGATGACAACCTAACACAAGTGACGTTAAGAAGTGTCAACAGTATACATGGTAATTCTAGGGCAGAAGTGGAAACATGGCATTATCACATGTATATGTGTGTATTAATGTTTATTCTCCTCCTTTTTAGGGTTATGTTTGTAGTAAATATTTCTCGATAACGACCGCCAACAACCATCCGATGACAACAAGTGATTCTACCCACAAAAATTGTGAAAGACAACTCCAAAAGGTTCTAGAAGATACCACGACGAAGCGTGGGCCGAGACTCCACGATAGTGGGCTGACCGGCTCACTAGGGAGGCCGCCTGGCCCAGTGTGGAGCCCACTCTCTCTTTGCTGCCTCGTACTCCTTTCTACGATCTACTCCATTGATTTTAAGGTGATTTTAGGTCAGTTTATCCAACAGTGGTTGAGGGAGGTAACGCGGATCGATGACGTGGTAGTTCCTTGGCCTCTACTCCACCTCGACCTATATAAGGATGCCCCTACCCCTCCAGGAGGCCATCTCTCATTCAGATCAAGACTTAACACTAGGAGAATTAGGGCTAGACTTTCCAATATAGTAGATTAGTTCTAGATGAAGTTAGGGAGAGTCAAGCTATGCTCAGGTTCTGAAAAATTCTTCGGAGGTCTAGTTTATCTTTGTATCTTACCTTTGTGTTGACGGTAATTAACCATCAACTTTATAAGTCAATAAGAGTCAAGAGAAGGGTTAAAATAAGCTTCACCATAGACTTAGGGGTTCTAACTAATAATTTTCACGAGTTTTGGTGAATGTCTATTTCTACAGGGGGTTATCAGGAAAAGATCAAAGAAGACCCACATGTCAGATTTATAGAGAGAAATCAACCCTACTATGAAAAAGAATAATCTAGAAGACTCGAGAAGGCACCCCCTCAAAGTGGAGGGCCAAATGGGCTAACAAGTCGGGAGGCCGCCCCTGGCCCTATGCGCCTGCCCCACCGAGGTGACCAATCAGATGCAACCTTGTGAATCCTGCTTCTACTGCCTTTAAGGATCAATAAAAAGTCATTGATGAAGGTCAATTTGATCCAAGGGTTGTGGTGCTTCCAAGAGGGCTATATAAGCAAGGCCCCTAACCGTAGGAGAAACCCTAGAATTCATTAGCAATTCATTAGTAGAGGGAGCCATCAGCAGAGCTAGGGTTTAGAGAGTTTCTCTCCACTAGAGAGTTAGAATAGCTACTTCAATTCTTCAACTTCTACATAGGTTTAGACTAGATAGAGGAAGAGTCGGGCGACTTGTGCTCGAAATTCGGATCTTCGTCATCAAAGTATTGGTACTATTTTGTATCTTTGCTCTATGACTTTATTCTAATATGATTATGTTTCTATTTATTATATTCCTAGTTTGCTCTAGTAGTACAATTGATATGGTTATGATTGATAATGAGTTTATGTATAAGTTTGCAAAGCGCTTAGCTCTCTTTGTGAGGGGGTTAAGTGGTAGATCACATGTAAGCGTGGTGCTTAGATGCTATTTACCTGCAAATGTATCCTATTGGCCGGGTCATGTGGTAATTCGTGGAAGTGATAGTTCTATTCAGTCTTATATAGTCCACCCTCCGTTGATAGGATAGGCAGAAACAACGTTACGTAGGAAGTCTTGCTATGTCCTGGCTTTCTTCAGTAATATTCCTTATACATAGATGAAGAGTCTTTTATGCTATATATGATGGTGTGTTTGCTAGAGTAGATGAATGACTTAGTAGATTAAAACCTACCTAGAATTCAATCTCTTGAACTAATCAGATGTCAACCTACCTTTATGATGAGTAGTCTATCTCTTATCTCTGCGTGATTTATTCCCTATGCTTTAAAATTCAATTATACTTATTTATCATGGTTTACCCCCTGCCAATGTAAGTGACTATGTGATTGATTTCTCATAAGTAGTCGTATTTTGTAAATCCATCCTTTAGGTTTAAGTCCTTAGTTCTTTCCCTTGAGCTAAATATAAACTAACGATACCTGGAATATTTTCTGGTGAAGTGCTACAATGGTATTTTATCTGTACGCTTGCGGATCCCATTTTTATTCTAAGAGGAGCAGTTCTATACCAACACTTCTGGCACCATGCTAGGGATGACAACTTAGCTTAAGTGGTGTTAGAAGTGTCAATAAGCATTTCTGGTGCCGTTGTCGGGGAAGGAATAAACCTTTGAGAAAAATTGTGTAAATATATACTTAGGAAATGAGAAATCATAACAAGGCACCTCTGCTTTGACAGGTTCACCCCTATGGTTTTTCTTTGTTTCTATTTTATACAGGGTATTAGCAGGATTGATTCCGATTCACTCAAATCTCCATCATCAGAATCGGATCAACCCAAGAAGGAGCTTATCACCAATTCCTGAAGCTATGGCTACAAAAACCCTATGTGAATTCTCTGCTCCTACAGTTGAGAATATCCGTACAGGTCCAGCACTAGAAAAAAAATCTTGAGTTTGAGCTCAAGACAAGCCTCATTAATATGGTGCAAGCTACCCTATTCAGTGGAAAGGTACATGAAGATGCAAGTACACATTTGCAGAATTTTCCTAGAAATTGGAAGCACTATTGTCATCAAAGAAGTCAATCAAGATATCATACTACTTTGCCTTTTTCCATTCTCACTAGTGGGAAGAGCGAAGCAGTGGTTTTATGCCAACAAAGAAGACATCAACACATGGGCGAAGTGTTCAAAGGCCTTTCCAGCAAAATTCTTCCCAATAGGCAAGACCAATGCCTTAAGAGGAAAGATTACCGATTTTCAACAGCAGAAGACATAAACCATTTTAGAAGCATGGAAGCGTTTGCAAGAATACATCTCAAATTGTCCTCATCATGGAATGGAAGAATGGTTACTCATGCAAGGTTTTTATCATGGATTAACTTAGAAAGCATGTGAGCACCTAGATGCAACTGCTGGAGGATCATTTTTGTCACTTACATTTGGGAAAGCCAAGTTGCTTATGGAGAAAATATAAAAAAATCAAGGCTGGTCCCAAGACCACACTCAACATTATCATCAGAGTGAAGAAACAATTGAAGAAGTGAATGCACTGTCTACCAAGATGGATGACTTGCTCAACTGGCTTGACCAGAGGGCTAAGTATAAGGAAGATCAAAGGGCGATTGAAGCAGCATACAAACAAGATATAAATTCCACGGCCCAAAAGCCTTTGTATTAGCCAAATCAAAAATTGAATCGACAACCAACATTGAGGGATTAGTTGGGCAGCAGATCAGAATGAACAGTGAAATCAAAGTGAAGCTTGCTACTAATGACATAATCTTGGAGGATATAAATGTCAAAATGGATAGTTTCTTAGCTGCCATTGAAGATCAGCTCAATTTAATATGAAGATAGAAGAGAAGATAAAACAACTAGCTATGGTATTGCCCACTGCCACTGACCCTGAGCAAGTAAGAGCTATTACTACGAGAGGAGGGAGATCCACCAAGGATCCTCCCTATCCAAAAGGAGCGAGAAGAGCACCAGTAGTACCACCAGTGGCAGAAGAAGAGAACAATAATGAAGTTGAACAAGATGTGCAACCTCAAGACACATTACAAGATCATGAAATGAGACAAAATTTTCATGATACACACTACATACCATTTCCTCACAGAATTAGAAGACCACAATCAGATGAGCAGTTTAGCAAGTTCATGGAGGTTATTCAGAAGTTATATGTCAACATACCTCTATTGGATGCCATTCAAGTTCCTACATATGCCAAGTACATCAGAGATATTTTGAACAAGAAGAAACCACTACCATCCACTGAAGTGATCAAGCTAACCGAAGAGTGTAGTGCAGCTATCCTAAATAAATTACTAGAAAAGAAGAAAGATCCAGGATGCCCCACTATTGATTGCTTAATTGGAGATCAACATTTCAACAATGCACTATGTGACCTTGGAGCAAGTGTTAGTGTGATGCCTGCTGCAATCAATCACAAGCTTGACCACTCACTACTCGAGCCAACATCAATGTGCATACAGTTAGCAGATCAATCAGTTTGGTACCCATTAGGCATTGCCGAGAATATTCCAGTCAAGATACGAGAATTCTTTGTTTCAGTAGACTTTGTGATACTAGATATGCATCTAGACTCAAAAGTGTCACTCATCCTCGGGAGACCCTTTTTGAGCACCGCCAATGCACACATTGATGTCGGGAAAGGAGAAATCAAGTTCACCATAAATGGGCAAGAAGAACAATTTGCATTCAAGTCAAAATAGGAACTCAGTTCCTCTACGAAGATGGTTAATCAAGACAAAATGGAAAAATCACTAGAGCCATCATCTCTGGAACCATTAGAAGAATAAAATATTGGAAGGTCCAGTTCGAAGGACTCTAATTCGAACCCTTGCCAGAAGGTAACTCGGTATTTATCCGCAAAATTTTTCTTAAGCATATTTACATCTACAGTATTACATTACAAAAATTCTAGCCCCATGTAAATAATTTTTACGGTGTGTAAAAACCCATTAAAAGTATTTACCATGGTGGTACAAAAATATTTACTCCATGCATTTTAAGCATTTTAGTTTCTACTCCTCTAATCTCCTACATTTTATTTATATATATTGTATAGTGGACCCACCACCATGGGACCCACATGTCATACACTTCACATCACATTATTTCATCCACTTCCACTCACCTCCACCATTTTCTCTTTTCCACCGCCAAATCCACCCACACACCTCTTTTTCATACTTGGCACTTAAGCAAGGTGGAGAGTTGAAAATTTTAGCCAGAAAAGGGACAGAAGTGGGGTGGCCACCCCCTCCACTTGGGCACCCGCCTAGCCATCTCCTCCTCTATAAAAACCCCTTCACCCATTGTTTCTATGCACCACCAAGACTCAGAATTTTTAGTGTACAAGTTGTTCTCAGTTTTGAGTTTTCTGCAAGAGCATAGGAGAGAAGGAAGAGAGTGGAATGAAAGAAGATAAAGGAGGGAAGAGAGGAGAGTGTCTTAGAGCTTAGAGTTGAGAGGAGGAAGGTTTTTAGTGCTGCTATCATATCTCATTTAGTGGTAGTGCTGCCAAGTTAGGCTAGAGCAAATTAAAATTTGAGGGGAGGTTCTATCGAAAAACCAACTACAATAATAATCTCTTGGACGACTAACCTCTAGACCACTAACTTTGGACGGCTAACCAACTAACCCCTTTCTTAACTCTCTCCATGAGTTTTGTCTTTGTTAGTTTTGCAGAATGAGCAGATTAAAGAAATTTGCTAAGGGAGCTGTGAGAGCAGTCAAGAGCGTTGGAACCAGGAGATCGACACGAGCATCATCAAGAGCCAGCTCCGACATGAGCGTCGACCCTCCTGTTGCCCCTACACCTGCTTCCTCTTCATCACCTACGCCAAAGATCCTTTGCAAGCCAAGTCAGCTTGGACTGAGAGACTCTCATGAGAAAGAAGTATATAAGAAGATCAAAGACAAGGTGTTCAACCACACGCCAGCATTTGACCTCACACTACTCCAAGAAGCAGGTATGAGTTATGAATTCGATGCTATTTTCTCATTATTAGGATGGACGTCTGCTTGGGATGTCTCTGAGTTAGGGTCTAAGCTCTTAACCATAGAATTTTTCTGCACCTTAAGGACTATAGAGTCAGGAGTTTACTTTAGGCTCTTTAAGCAAGAGTTTTACCCCACTTGGAGAGAGCTTAGTGACCTCCTTAATTTTCCTTCCAACATCCTAGTAGATATAGATGAGGCATTAGAAGATTTTGAGAAGCATAAGTTTTGGACTGAGATTTCTAAACACTCTGTTTTCAATTCTCATCGAACTAGCAATATAGAACATCCAACCCTTAGGTTCTTTCACAAATGGCTAGGCTTCACGTTTTTCCCTCATGATGACACAAGCAATGTTAGAAGTGCAGACCTGCAGCTGATGTATGCAGCTATCAAGAAAATCAAAGTCTCGCATGTCCGTCTCATAGTTGCCCATTGGTTGATTGTTCCCTCTTATCGAGTAGGACCCATTGCTATTTGTTCGCTTGTTACTCACATTGCTTCAAACTTAGACATGTTACAAGGTGCCTCCCTTGAATTTATTGAAGAGCATCGTGATACTTTTGGTTATGATCATCTTTTTCATGCCCACCTTTGAAAAAGAATAAATAATGAACTTTTTATGACATATGGTGAGACCAAGCTCCGGTTACCTAACCCAGAGTTGGCCCTCTATTCTATTAGAACTTTTCATGTTGAGTTACAGGCTCAACTAGTGAATGCTCGAGCACCTCAGAGAACCGCCTCTAAAAGAATCACACGTCATCAAGAACTAGTTTGGCGTGGAGCTGACCCTGGCCAAGAACAACCAGCTCAAACTAGCTATGATAGTTGGATGGATCACCATTATTGGGTTCTAAACCCGTGGGAGTATCCTCCTCATTAGCCACATGAGGGCTATGAGCAACCACCTCCACCAACACAACCATTTGATTCCTATGGAGAGGGAACTTCATCAGGAGGAGGAAGGCACTCATTTGACCCCTATGGAGCAGGAACATCATCAGGTGGAGCACAAGAAGAGTTTGAGCATGGACATAGATCCGATGCTATTGGGTTCCATTACACCCCAAAATAGTACTATCAAGAGAACGTGGCATTTCACTAGCGCACCGACAATGCCCTCCAAACACTCATAGATGGCCAAGCCTACAACACCCGGATGTGGGAGGCACAGCACCAGTGGAACCGCAACACAACCCAGACCTTAACTAGTATTCAAGAGGGATAAGAATAGAATGCCTGGACTATGTAAGAAATATTGGGGTACCTTTATATGGACTGAATGATGACGGCAAGATCTAGCTTGGGGGAGGACCCCCACTACCCAAGGTAAGTTTTCTTTCCCTTTTTACAATTTTCTTTTGTTATCTTTATGCATCAAAAAAATAGTAAAACTTGAAAACAAAATAAATATTTACTGCTTTTTAGTGTGCTTGTTTTAGTTTGTTCTAAAAACATGAAAACCAAATAAAAAGAGTATGTATAAGACTATACTTTTAATCTTGCTGCTTTAATTTGTTAATAATTATGTAGACTTGAAGAATGCATGATGGAAATGATGAATAGTTGTTCTATTGTAATTCTTTTCAAGTACCTAGTTTTCAACCTAGAATTCTCCCAAGGATTGGATAAACTGTTGACACACGAATTTACTCTACACTTTAAACCTGTGGGAGCATATGCTTAATCTAAGTCTAGGTAATTGACGAACATGATATGATATAGTCTGAGCTGCTATTTATCTTGTTCCTAGTGACACTAAATTTTGGTGATTTATTTTGAAAACTTAAAATACCACATGATGAGTTTCTTATATGATGAGTGTTAAATTCCTACCACAACCATACATGATTATTAGAATAGGAAATCTTCCATATATTTACTGCTTGTAATTGTATTGAGTTTGGTTGGGCTATGTCGACCCCTAGGGGCTTATCATGCGGTTAAAATCAAGATTCACACACACATCATGCATCCTTGTTACTTCTATCCTGGAAGTACGCACCACATATTTGTCCCATTTAGATCCACCAAAAATGTTCTACTCTTACACTAAGAGTGAGCACCAAAAATATTCCCGATAGGATTCCTTTTCTGCTAGCCAAATACCTTTATAATTGCTCCAAGTTTTCATCATCATTTCTCTCATATCAATTTAGCTCTTCGTATAAGAGACTTGTTATCTATTTTCTATTTAAAAAACAAAGAGAAAAAAGGGGCAAAAGCAAAAGAAAAAGATGGACAAGGGTCTCAATAATAAAAAAAGAAGAAAGGGAAGAAGGATATTTATGCAGCCAAGTTTTCATTTATTCAGAAGAGAGAAGTTATTTTCAAGTATGGAGCATTGTAGAATTAGACTTTCACCTCTTTCTACCTATCTCATTTATTCCCCATCATTTTAGCCACCATATCAAACCACACATGCACATCTTGATTTGATTGTATGATGAGTTCCTCTGGATCCATAGTTTGACTAGGCAATATATGCATTGCAAGTATATATGAGCTATCTCCATACCCATGAGCTCCACAAAAGCCTTATTAGTTATAGGGTGAGAGAGAGAAGGCATACCCAAGATTTGCCTTAAGCCAAAAATACTACATAATTTGAGAGGAGAGATAAGGCATAACCTTTCAAATGCCTTAGTGAGGATCCATAAATACCACATATTAAGAGAATTGTGAGTCATATTTAAGGAACTCTGAGTTTTATTTGCAAACATTTATGAAAACTCTAGGATAGAGGTGGAACAAAGAGCATGAGATATAGTGCTTGACTTAAATTGTTCTCTCTTTCAATTGCTCAAGACCTAAGTGCAGGTAAAAGCCCCATGGTTCAAAGAAACATGAGTAAGTTTGAAGGTCAGTGCAGTGCACTCTAGTCCGAAAAAAGAATTCTTGTTTGAATGCATGTGCACTTTTAAGGTATGAAAGCATTGCAGCAACTCCTGATCCATCTTAGGTTTAGCTGTTTGCTCAGGGACGAGCAAAAGGTAAGCTTGGGGGAGTTTGTTGATGGTAATTAATCATCAACTTTATAAGTCAATAAGAGTCAAGAGAAGGGTTAAAATAAGCTTCACCATAGACTTTGGGGTTTTAAACTAATAATTTTCATGAGTTTTGGTGAATGTCTATTTCTGCAGGGGGTTATCAGGAAAAGATCAAAGGAGACCCACATGTCAGATTTACATAGAGAGAAATCAACCCTACTATGAAAAAGAATAATCTAGAAGACTTGAGAAGGTACGCCCTCGAAGGGGAGGGCCAAATGGGCTGATAAGTGGGGCAGCCGCCCCTGGCCCTCGGCACCTGCCCCACCTAGGTGACCAATCAGATGCAACCTTGTGAATCCTACTTCCACCGCCTTTGGGGATCAATAAAAAGTCATTGATGAAGGTTAGTTTGATCCAAGGGCTGTGGTGCTTCCTAGAGGGCTATATAAGCAAGGCCCCTAACCATAGGAGAAACCCTAGAATTCATTAGCAATTCATTAGCAGAGGGAGCCATCAGTAGAGCTAGGGTTTAGAGAGTTTCTCTCCACCAGAGAGTTAGAATAGCTACTCCAATTCTTCAACTTCTACATAGGTTTAGACTAGATAGAGGAAGAGTCGGGCGACTTGTGCTCAGAATTCGGATCTTCGTCATCAAAGTATTGGTACTATTTTGTATCTTTGCTCTACGACTTTATTCTTATATGATTATGTTTCTATTTATTATGTTCCTAGTTTGCTCTAGTAGTACATTTGATATGGTTATGATTGATAATGAGTTTATGTATAAGTTTGCAAAGCGCTTAACTCTCTTCGCGAGGGGGTTAAGTAGTAGATCACATGTAAGCGTGGTGCTTAGATGCTATTTACCTGCAAATGTATCCTATTGGCCGGGTTGTGTGGTAGTTCGTGGAAGTGACAGTTCTATTAAGTCTTAAATAGTCCACCCTCCGTTGATAGCACAGGCAGAAACAACATTACGTAGGAAGTCTTGCTATGTCCTAGCTTTCTTCAGTAATATTCCTTATACATAGATGAGGAGTCTTTTATGCTATATATGATGGTGTGTTTGCTAGAGTAGATGAATGACTTAGTAGATTAGAACCTACCTAGAATTCAATCTCTTGAACTAATCAGACGTCAACCTACCTTTATGATGAGTAGTCTATCTCTAATCTCTGCATGATTTATTCCCTATGCTTTACAATTCAATTATACTTATTTATCATGGTTTACCCCCTGCCAAAATAAGTGACTATCTGATTGATTTCTCATAAGTAGTCATATTTTGCAAATCCATCCTTTAGGTTTAAGTCCTTAGTTCTTTCCCTTGAGCTAAATATAAATTAACGATACCTAGAATATTTTCTAGTGAAGTGCTACAATGGTATTTTATCTGTACGCTTGCGGATCCCATTTTTATTCTAAGAGGAGCAGTTCTATACCAACACTTTTTGGCGTCATGCTTGAGATGACAACTTAGCTTAAGTGGTGTTAGAAGTGTTAACACTTTGCAAGACTTATGCTTTAATATATTTATCTTCTCTATTTTCTTTTTTGCCTTTCATATGCATGGTTAGCATAGTTATCATACCTTGGCATGGGATCTTCGCTTGCATCGAGTGCTCTAGTTATAGATCGTGACTAGAGTAGTAATCGCTAACATAGATATGGTGTCTAGGTTAGAGTTTACCTGAGATTGCGCCCAATCCCACGGATAGTTGTGGTAGCCGTAGAGGTGACAGCTTTGACTAGGCCTATGTAATCCACCACATTAGGATTGGTGTTCGTAGAGCTTTACGCAGCCTTCCCCCAACTACACTTTCTCACCCGCCTCGAGAGTTGGAAGGGTATTGCTGCTCCAAAGTGTTATTGTGTGATCGCTATATCTACCATGAATTAGTTATACCTTATAGAACCAAAGTAATAGAGAAGTATTTAGGAACCTTGAACTCACCCGTTGTCCTCTCAACTTAGCTAAACTACTCATTTATTATGGAATTCTCTCATGTGTGTGTCATTATTCATAACTCATATCATTTACCACTTATCTCCACTTTAGTCTAGTTGGTATACTAAGTTAGTAGATACATGATGGTGAACTACTAGCTTCTTTAACCATTGTTTCCCTATGGATAAATACGATACTCTAGAATACTCCCGGGTAAAAGCTATAATGGTATCTGTGCGCTTGTGGAATTTTCTGTGTGTGTTAATAAATACCAACAGTAATAACCTCCTATTCTATGATATTGATCCATTTTCACCACTTATGCAAGGTAGGTCGACTTTTCTTGATGTATGTTAAGTACCGTCAACTAGCTCCCCTACACTTAGGCTTTTACTCGTCCTCGATAAAAGGATGGATTACTCAAGACATAACCTTAGAACAAGACATCAACATAAAACCATTCCTAGTCATACATGCTCTGCAGGATTCAAAGTGTCTACCATGAAACTTTGGGTGGTTGAAGAATAGAACAGCTTGAACCAGATTACCATCTTCCTTCAGTCAAGTTCATTGGAGAAACATTTAAGATTTTGAAAACAAAACATAGCTTACCTTCTCCTTTTGTAGTACTCTCAAATCACTTATATATGTAGTACTTTTGGATTCTTACCAAGGCATAGATGATCTTGCCTTCTTTTACCTACTTCTAAAAGTATGTGGATCTCATGTAGGAATGGAAGTGAAAACATAGTTGCATTGCATATATTGTAAAGTCAAAACAAGGATCCAAGGAGAAAAGTGTCATACTCTTAGAACAAAATGTGCATGTGTGGAATATCTATATAGTGGCTATCCTAATTCTACTATGCTCCTTGAATCATATCTCTCTTGTTTGAAACTTGAAAACACTTTTGCTAGAGAGCATAGGCTATCTTTTTTTCATTTCTTTCTTCTTTCTTTTCTTTCATGGCGGGCATCTGAGTATCAATTTTTTTATATATCTCGAACACTTGTCCATTATTTCAATACTTTTCTTTTTGCATAGCCACATGCCTCTTTCTTGTAATTGAAAAACTTTCAAGAAAGATAATTACAAGAACTTGGAGCATTTATTCCTAACAAACTTCTTTTTTCTTCTCCCAATGTAAGAGTAGAACATTTTGGGTGGATGGAAAAAACATGTTATTGTGTACTCCTAGTGTAAGAGCAACAAATATATGTGGAGTGTATGTGATCTTGATCTGGAGAGCATGATAGGTTTCTCAACAAGGGTCACAAGGTTTGACCAAACTCAACACAAACACAAGTAATATATGTAGAAGGTTTATCTATCCTATATATGGCTCTATTAGGTCATTGCTTACCACAAAGGAGAAGTATAGCTATTCCTTTTTCTTTTTGAAATAAAATTCTCCAATGACTAAACATCAAGAATCAAGTTCTCTTATTCTACTATATCTTATTCCACAACAACTTAAGTAACATGGGGTACCTAAAAATAAGTTCCCACAGTAGCATGACTTCTAGGAAAAATATTATGTGAGTCTATCCTTAAGTCATGACTGAAATCATCTTTCCTCATGTTTTAAGTTGTTTTATCATGTGATTTTCAATTTGGTTCAAAACAGAAAATGAAATATATGAAAATAGAGTGTATTGGGCTCAAACCTGACCATGGACAAAGCACAAGGCGAGAGGGCATAGAGAGAGGCTAGGCGGCCCAAGGAGGAGGCTGGGTGGCCCACCATGGTGGCTGCTCAGGGCCTACTTCATCGTACGCGGTCCTTGGTTAATACCCTTCCATAGTTCATGAATTTCTTGATCAAATTTTGTTCCATCGTCGTGGTGTGTCTCCCCCACATTTGTTTTCCTATATAACCTTTTTTGCACAACATGTGGAGACAAACACATGTCCAAAATAGAGATAGAGAATAGGTGTCGCACCTAGTTTTCCAAAGAAGACCAAGCGCTAACTATATGTGTGCCCAGGATGTCCATATGACACATATAGCGACAAATATGGAAATTATCAAAGAACAATGCTTCATTATATATCAAAACATAGTTACATCAAGACTTACATCTATTACAAAACATAGCAGAAACTATTCTATATCTTCTCTTTGGGACTCCATACTTAACAGGGACGGTTGACTGGGGGGAAGCACTCGCCTAGTACTCTTGGAACTCTTTTGGTAAACTCATCACTTGATCCACCATCTGGTACCCATCTGAGATTTTTATTGATTGTAAAGCAAGTGTGAGCGTACCATACTCAGCAAGTATAACATGAGGGGATGCAAGCCTCAAAAGGCTAGACACGACTAAACTGCGGTAAGCATTTTTAGTTGGTCATATTTTATTTTATTAAACCTGTGTTGATAGGTTATGCTTAAGCTCCCAAGGTAAAACTATAATTAACATCAAGATTAATCATCTCCCAAACCATCCATCAGACCATCTATCTCAAAAAGGATCTAGGCCGCTCGTGTCCGTGAGCACGGCTGATATATCAGTTTTAAATAACTCTGCAGAGTGTGTACATCTTTACCCACAAGTCATGATTGCCCTTTGCCTGAGGCGGCCAACCTCTTGACTCACTTCCAAGGTAAGTCGGCATGGATCACTATGAAGCTTTTCACCAGTCGTTCTAATAAGTAGCAGCCACTAAGGTTTCGGATTGACCAGATAGATATAGTTGCTCTCCTCTAAGAGTGGCACACGTATGACCGTAGCCTAGCACACACCACAGCAGGACAAGAGCTATACCCGAGCTGGCACCCCCCTCTTGCCCTTTCAGTAAGCTACTGACCAACTAGAATAGATCAAGATACTGGGCTAAGACCAGAGCCATGTAGTTCTCATGGTTGTACTATAAGTTCTGGGTTGCCGCTTTAAGATTCAGTCCTTACAGAGGGCAGACTAGAGCACCCAAAAAGGCCCAATGCTCTAGCCCCCTTCTATCCATGTTGCTAAAAAGCTCATTTTAATCCATAGCTGCATATATCATTAATCAATATTATAGATCATTATAGTTGGTGATAGCAAACTAAGCCAGTCTACCCATATGCAAAATCCATAGGTAATAAGGATATAAGATATCAAAAGTATACTAGGTAAGGTCCTTAATGTTTCGTCATATTAGACACATGCACATGAATGCTGAATATATGGTTATTAGGTAACAAGGGTACTCATGTTACACTTGCCTTCCAAAAGCTTGTCCATCCAACTTTCCAAGTCTTCTAGATCATCCTTGCATACCTCCACTTCTAACATCGGTAAACAATCGGTACAAGCATCACAAGAGAACCTAAAAACAATACACCAAGCATTACAAAATAGGATATAAAGGTTTTAAACATGTAGGGCTTGCAACTATGAATGTATGAGCACAAAAACAACTAAAACAGGAAACACAGCTTAAAAGATATGAAGGTCAAAGGTATAGGTGGAAGATTATTGGATTAGATGGACATGGATGAATTTAGAGGAGTGGAAACACATTTGTTGAAACAAAAAAGGTTAGATTATAAACACAAAGTCTTGTTTGGGAGAACATGATATGATGTGGAGGGTGATAGGGATATTTTAGGAGACATGGAATAGATTGCAAAGAAGTCATGGTTAGATTATATGACATGTGTAACAGAACCGACCAAATTATAAGAGCACAAGTACAAAATCAAGCGCCGAAACGCTCAAATTTTTGAACTTGAGCCCATATAATCCCGGTAGTCAATCGAAATCATGAAGGATTTCAAACCAACTCGTTTACAACCAAGATCGCATCATTCAACATAACACATCACACGTTACATTTCACAAGTAGTTTGGAAATCCACTTACAACACATGGAGACACAAATTATTACAAACCGAGTTTATAAAGTAGCGGAAGCATAACACACGCACACTGTTCAAATACTACTGCCAGTCTTACAGATCAACATCCCACAAAAGCATTAAGGAAAGTAACTAACAGATGATCACGCCCGAGTGATCTAGTCCTCATCACCCGCGGGGTGGAGGCAGGTCTTGCAGAAGCCCTAATAAAGCATGTCATCTGCAACAGGAGGGAATAAACCCTGAGTACTGGAATGTACTCAGCTAGACTTACCTATCAAAATGGAAAATAAGAGACACCAAGGATCATGCAAGGCTTTCATAAGTGGAGCTGGCTGACATCACCTTTGTAGAAAAGCATAAGTAATTTAAACTCTTTTAACCTGTACTAGTAGTTATTTTAGCATTAACCTGTCATCTATCTTAGCACCTATACTAAACATTCACTTGATTATAATCAAACAATAATGTTATTATATCCATAGCAGGTATAAATTGTGGCATCATTATATCTGTCCTTTCACCATCTGTTTAATTTAATGAGATCTACGTTGCCGCTGCTCAAGTCAAGTGCTCACTAACTGGGAGCGACGGTGATACGAATCGAATTCCTATCCAGCTGGAGGGGTATTTCTAACGCTCACCGTGCAGGTCCCTACCAAGGTCGCACAAGCCACCTTTCGTACAATTCAGGAGTCGCAGGTTCAAATGATGCCGCATCCCCACGGGCAACACTCTGTCAGGTGATAGGGACTCTAACCCCCCTTGGTCTCACACCAATGTCCCCAAGCACATCCTTACTATCGCCAAGATGCGACCTACCATTCGATTCCCGGCCTGAACCATATTACTCGGCTTCACGGTCGGAACGACTTATCTGGCCAACTAAGTGTTAGACTACGTTCAACATGACTCAAGGACGTACAGCGAATCGGTCCTTAAACGACTCAGACGGGCATAGCTCCGCACCCAAGACGTGAAGTGTCTTGCGGCTGCACTATCAAACTCCCGCCCGGTCTCAAATTCATTTTAAGGCATGGTTCCATCCACGATAGCCAACATAGCCACTCGTGACCCATTCCTACATCTCGCAGATGACCGAAAATCACCCGACTTCTACCGGACTAAGCAGGGCTAAGCATTGACACGTGCCTAAACTTAATTTAGGATTTAAGTCAGATATCTGGACAAGGATAGGTATAATGCAACAAGTGTCTTCACACAACTCCTATAACTTAATGCAGTAAACAAGTAAAAGTACTCAAGATTGATATATATAAAACAATTGGGTCAGCATGCACTAGGGCTTGCCTTTCAGGAACGAGGAAGGGCGATGATCCGGGCACTCAGGTAGATCATCTACGGGAACTCCTTCGCCGGCTGGGTCCTCGGGCTCCCTCGACTGCTCCTGATCCTCCTCTGGAATCGTTCCCTCGAACTCAAGGAGCGTCACTCCCTCTGGTACACCTATTGCATGAATGCACAATAAATCTCATGGATGCATAAGAAGGAATGCAGCATGCTCGGGATGAAATGCACTACAGCAATTCCTAATGCTCTTTTCAAATTACTTCAATAATAGTGCAAATCTCTTCTCCGGTAGAGAAGTACTTACCTAGTCTACACAACCTAATGTATAATCGTTCCTCCTCAGTTAAGGCCCTAACACCTAACAATCACAAGAACAACATTACTTAGGTTACCACCAACCAAGCACAAAATATCACAACACATTCTGGACAGCAGCTAAGTATTTTCATCACAACTGTAGATTCCCAATCTTAAAGGCATGATACAAGACAATCTGGAAAGCTTATACAATACTCTATGATTGATTTTCAGACCTCAACACTTAATTCCAAAGTTTACCTAGTCAAAATTCTAAAGTTCCAGAAATATGTCCTCTCCAAACAGAGAGCAGCCATTTCTGGACAGCCACTTTAAACAGCTACAACTCCTAGACTACTAGGCCAAATGCCACCAAATTTTGACACAAGCTAGTTTAACAAGTTTACTACCACTTTGGTATTCACAAGTTTTTCAACAAACACTTTTATCAAGGTTCAAATCCAAAAATGCTACCAGCTGTCCAGAGAACCTAGAAATGTGAAAATTAAATATTTATTCATGTGTCAAACTACCCTTATAACCAAACTAATGATGCTACTAGTTGACACATGACCCAAAACCACCAGAAAGTAGGGTGTGCCAACCCAAAACATTTATTTTAACTCCTTTCTTAATTTACTTAATTAATTAAGTGGGAAATTAAACTTATATGCAAGCTGCTTAGAAAATTCTACAAACATTACAAGAGGCTCTCTGCCCTACAAGGAGGCTACTGTAAAAATTTGAACTAAAGTTATTCAAAGAAACTTCCTACACAAAATTCACAAGCCAAAAAGGCTGATTTTTGCATAATTAATAAATCACATTGAAAAGTGTCAAACAATAGAAACCATATTTTTCTTAGCAACCTTAGGGTACCAGGACACTCTCTATAAAATTTCAGGAGCATTTCACATACTGAAAAATTATGAAAATTCATTCAAGTATCTCCTAATATAAAATGACAACATCTTAACTTGAAAACTACTCAAGCAATAGCATCCAAACTTTTACCAGAGCTAGTATATACATGAAATAACATACTCACCAACTTTCATAATTTTTGGAACACTATAACTCAAGTTATTCATTTAACAAGTTTATATTCATTTAAAACACATTTCAAAGGCCTAATTAAATCTTCCAGAAATTAAACATCACCTATATATTTGATATTTTTCCTAAATACTACACTTCAACCAGAGTCCAACAAAATTTAAATCACAATTTTTGGATTAGCAAAACCCTAGATATGAAAATCACAAACAACATTTAGAAAGGGCCACTGGGCCGGTCCGACCCACCAGCGCGGCCCAGCTCACGGCCTGCTCAGGCTCCCGCCCGCGCCTATGTCTGACAGGCGGGACCTGCTAGCCAGAGAGAGGGAAATAGAGACGGAGAAGCTGTAGCTTTTGCGAGCTCTAGCTCGTCAACGGTGGCATCTCCGACGAGGGGAAGGGCACCCTTAGGTTCCTCTTGACCTTCTGCATCGCCGGACCCCTAAACCGAGGACTCTACCCGACCCTAGCTTCCTCGGCCATGGCGGTGGCGGCTCGGTGATGCCGCGCGGTGGTGTGCTGGCGAGCTCTGACCGCTAGGTGGCTAGCAGAGGGATGTGTCAGCTCCCTGGAGCCTTGGCGGACCTAACGAGGCTACTAAAGAGGACCGGGATGGAGTGGAGTAGCGTGGCCGCGTGAGCACCTCATCGGTGGCCATGGCGCGGCAGTGCGCGACCGTGTTCCGATCCGGTTTGGCCGGCATTTGCGGTAGCGTCATCACTAGAGCATCTACGGGTGGTAGGGAAGAAGGAACACGCGCTAGGGAAAAGCGGAGGTGCACGGTGCTGTGCTAGCCATGGTGAGCCATCGCGCGGACAAACACCAGTGAGATCTCACAGTGGCAGAAATGGCAATGTGCCCCTTACCTCCGCGCAATTGGCTCGAGTAAGGGATGGAGGAGGTGGTGGTGTCCCTGGCGGAGATGTGGACGGAGTCTGGGTGGCTGCAACGCGATGACGAGCTCGCACGAGGACGGCGGAGCTCGCGGCAACTGCAGCGGCCCTCTTTTCCGCCTCGACGTGCTCGGAGGGAGGAAGAAGGGAGGAATGAAGGGCAAAGCGAGCCGTGGATGTCGTGGCGACCTATAGACGCCTGTGACCTAACCTGTGGGGCCACGACCGGTGTACGGCCGCCACCGCGCGTCCACACGTCAGCGCGGGCCTATGGCCGGTCGGCCACATAGAGGCCTGACGAACTAAATCGAGGCCATCATCAGCGACTGACAGCGCCATTTTGATGCCATATTACTCCTAATCAGGCTCGAATTAGCAAGAGGTGATAACATCAAAGTTGTAGAGCTACATGAGTACTACAACTTTGTCAATTGGAGCTTGGACTGGTTCGGCCTAGTTTTTTTTGAGTTACACGGCGTTGAAGTGGGGTACATTGAAACTGAAATTTCAATTTCAGACTTAGAAAACTTTCTAAGTGTTGGGCAGCCCCTCAAACTGACTTGTGGGCCATTTTTAGCATGTTCTGGTCATTTTCATAAGATGGCCATATTAGAACTTTTGTTCCCTATGAAATTCTCTACAACTTTGCTTAAGGTTGCTCCTCCATGCAAGACCTTTAAGCTGGACTTTTCAAATAGTCAAACCATGGCATTCTAGGGCTAAGGGCTTGGTCAACACCCATAGGAGGGCAATTTGGTCAATTTGGTCAATATGAACATTGTTCCACTAATGATCCTAAGTGTAATTAAGATGTTGTAGGGACTAATTAACCACACCACACATTGATCACACCAAAATCAAGCATCACATGCATTGAAACAAGGAAAAATAAGTGAATTGCTACTTTTGTTTCTAAACCATGTTTCATATGTTTCATGAGTGTGTTGCATAGCACTTGCTAATCATGTTTCACTAATGTGGGTGACATGTATAGAAAGAAGTTACACATGTTGCACTTGGGTGTTGCACACTACTCATTTCATAAACACACATGAAATATAAGCATATGTTGCAATGTTTCAAAAGCATGTTTCACACATTATAGCTCATGCATGAATGAATGATGCTCAAGTTTATGAAATGCAAGTGCAAATATGGAAGCCAACACCTGAGGTGTTACAACATGGTTAGTAGAGTCGATATATCATGGCTTGAGTATGACAGGTGGATAATATGATATTTACATCATGAAGGAATGACATGACCAGACAAAGGAAACTATCATGTGACACACAATTTCTGGGCTGCGAGGACCAACCGTGGTGCTGCGGTGGATGCTAGATCAATGAGGGACACAATTGTAACAATTTGTTCTCCGACTGAACATGTTCATGCAGTGGGCAGCGATGGATGTGACCATCAAAAGGAAGGGACACACTGAATTTCTTGGCATGAAACTTGGTGCAGTCATGTGCAACCAACAAACACTCGGCCACACCACAGGGCTCAGCGATCCAGAGAATGATTCAGCGGGGAACACAGCAAAATGCTAGTGCACGTGTACATTGGACAGCGGGTGTTGTGATTAGAAAGGGCATGGCCATAGCATCACCAAACAGAGATCCAACTTGTGGGCTTGTTAGGGACTGTATGGAGTATGTTGTGGCAAAAGGGAATGATGTTTCGACCATCAGATAGCCGGGGAACGAGATTGCAAGATGGTACTGCATGGCTGTTGACATGGCAGGAGCAGCGACATGGTGATGCTTATATTTTGGGTGTTGTGGTTCATATGACCAAGAAAACTTGCAGAGATGTGTGCAAGTATATGATATACACTGTGATCAAAGGGCTTGACCACTGGAGTGGTGAATCATCGGGTACACGCATGCCAACTGGCCTCAGCGCGGCTGCGGGACAGCAGGGACAGCGAGCACAAGATAGGAACATATCTCTTTCATATTTGATCCTATAGCCATTAATCTTTGCAGAGGCATGTCCGAGGATGATATTTGCACTGCGGTCAAAGGATTTGATACTTGGGATCACGGTTTGCTGGGGAATGCCAAAATAAGTTAGTGCCGCGCAACTGCTAGGACAGCAGGGTAGTGAGTGTGAAAGCTGACCAAAACACCGTCTCCGCTGGTCGGATGGGTTACCAACTTTGCATAACCATGTGCAAGTATGTGATACATATGTGGGTCGAAGGAAATGAGCACTGGATTGGTAAAACAACGGGAACACGTATGCCAACTGGCAGTAGGGCTGCTGCGATACAGCAGGGGCAGCGAGAACAATAACAATGAGATATCTTTTGTTTTGGATCCTCTTGTCATGAAATTTTGCAGATACATGTGCAAGTATATGAGGGATTTTATAGTCAAAGGATTTATCATAAAATTCAATAGATCAATAGGGAACGCCGTTGTTGTTGACAACAGCTTTTCTTGACACATGGACAGCATAGAGTATCGCTAGCAAACCTTGCCAAAACTTGATCAAACATGAATGATGGTTCATGATTTACAGCAAGGAACATGTATACAAGATGGAGATCATGATGGGGGTCCTCACATCAGGGTTGGCAGCAGATTGAGATGAAGATGATGGCAGACAACATCGACGATTATGCCAGTGATCAACGGGGCAGCACCACTTCCTCTTCAGAGATGATCTATGAAGATCAAAGAGACATATGAGAGGGGCACGAACAGCAAGATCAGAGAGGGAAGGGAAGGGGACGACCTCACCACATGTTGTACATGAACAGCGGTGATGACAATTAACGAGGTGCTGGGTTGGGGAGATGGCAAGGCACACCGGAATGACCTCCATGAAGCGCTGAAGCACCATGGTGTTGCCTTAAGAGGTCACAACAGAGACGGGACATGATGAACATGGGTTTCTCAGTGAAGAACAGAGAAGGCCATGACACTTACTGCAGCATGATGCGAAGAGTTCTAGGACTCCGATGACGGGGATAAACGTGCAGCAGTAAAACGGATTTGTCGCTGTGAAGGCAGTGCATTTTGATGGAGAGGATGGAGGGGGATTTGGAGGGGAGAGGAGGGGGCGTCCATGGTGAAGGAAGGGGAGGAGATGGGATGCTCCTGCTCTGGTGCTTGCATGAGAGAGAGAGAGAGAGGAGAAGATGAGGGGGTTATGGCTGCTGTTGTGCGTGAGAAAGAGAGGAGGAAAAGATATGGCTGCTATTTCCTGCATGGATGCAAGGTGGAGTAATGTAATAGAAATAAGAGAGGTGAGTCAATAGAAGAATGAATGTGTACACATAATTCTGCATGGGTAGAAGGGAGAGGCGTCCTTGGTAGTAGGGGAGGAGGAAGAGAAGAGATATGGCTGCATGTTGCATGCACGCTGATGGAGTAAAGGATGCTCAAAGGAGAAGATTAAAGAGAGGTGTTACCATGGGAATTCAAGAAGAAAGAATTAGTTGTTGTTGCTGTTTTGCAGGAGAGAAAAAAGGAGTAAACATGGGGGTAGCCAGGGAGAATGGATGGCTGCATGCCTTTGGAAGTAAAGGAAAAACAAATGAAGGAGTAAAGTGTGTCTAGAAAATAAAAAGAAGGAATTGTTGCATCTATTTATTTTTTTGCATGAGGGAGGGATGAGGTGGTCGGCATGGAGAGAGAGAGTGAGAATGCTTGGTTGCATGGGAGAGACTGAGGAGACACACTGTTGTTTCTATAACAAAACTGACGAAATTATAAGAACGTAAGTACAAAAACAATCACCGAAGTGATCAAATTCCTGTACTTAAGCTCCCATAATCTCGGTAGTACGAAAATCTCAAAGGATTTCAAACAACTTTCGACATACAAACCAAGATCGTAATGATTCAACACAACACATCATTCGTTACAACAGTTCACAAGTGGCATGCGAATTACATCCATCAGAGTTCAAAATAAAATATTACAAACCAAGTTTGTTTCGCGGAAGCAACATAGTTCGATACATAACTTCATAAGTTTAAATACATTGCCAGATAGTAGTCATGTCCAACAAAAGCAACTTAGATAAGATAACTAGTGGAGATCGCGCCCAACGATCTAGTCCTCATCTCTGGCTGGGAGGAGACAGTATTTGCAGCACCCAAAGTAGAACAGGTCATCTGCAACAGGTGGGAAATAAACCCTGAGTACGAGAAGGTACTTAGCTAGACTTACCTGACAAAACCAGAAATATAGGACACCAAGCATCATGCAAGGCTGATAAGGTGGGCTAGCTTGACACATTTGCATAAAAGAGGTTATGAGCATAAGTAACCAATTAAACTTAGCCTCAAGTCCTTCATCATTTACCTGTCAACTATATTAGCACTTGTACTAGAGCACTCACTTATTAGGAGCAAACAATATTAACCATAGCAGGTATAATAAGGCTATCATCATCATAACATCATTCCTGAACCATAATCTTTATTTAGTGCATCTACTTTGGAGATAAGCCCGTCAAGTTCTCACTAATCAGTGAGAGACAGCAACTCGAATCGAATTACAACTCAGCTGAGGGGGTATTCCTAACTCTCACCCTGGCATACTTTGCAAGGGTAGCCGTGGGTCACCTTTGGTACAACTCAGGAACCAACTTCATGGGTTCGGTCAGCGCCAGCACTCTTAGGGATTACCCTTCTGCCAGGACGATCAGGACTTTTAAATCACCTACCCTTGGACTCATGCCTACGGCTCCCTTTCGAGGCATACTTTATACTTGCCAGAGCCCGGCCTGAGTTGAGCTACTCGGCTTTGTGGCCAGTCTCCAGACCCGGCCAACTAAGAGAGAAGCATGCGTTCAACATGAATAGGAAAGGCTCTAAGAATCGGTCCTTAATCGACACAGGCGGAGTCACTGCAAATCGGAAAGCCTTCACCCGGTCTTTATTTCAAATTCAGATAGGTTCTTTTCCACGATAGCAAATATAGCCAACCGTGCCATATGTATATTCATATAACTCACAGGTGACAGGAAATCACCCGACTTCTACCGCTTAAAGCAGGGCTAAGCAACTACACGAGCCTGAGCTTCTTAGGATTCAAGGTATCAATATCGGGACAAGGATTGGATAACAATGCAGCAAGTGTTTTCATCCAACACCTATAACTTCATGCAACAATATATATAACATAATACTTTAATTTCATTCCAGAAGTTAGGAGGCTTAAAATGCTCCGGGGCTTGCCTTTGACAAAGTTGTACGGCTTGAGATCCGGGCACTCAACCACAACTTCTCTTGGTTCTTTGGCTGTGAGCTGCACCTCCTGAGCTTCGAGTTCGGGCTGCTGCACTTCGGGAGCTTCCTGGCTCGTCCCGTCGAACTCCAACAATGTTGTGCCCTCCGGTACACCTATTGCATGCATATGCATAAGATGAATATCATGGATGCATACGAAATGACATGATGCTCATGATGAATGGATAACCGTAAGTAAGTACTTAACCAAAACATCACTGGACACTCGTTTACCGAGTAAGAATAGCTCTACTCAAATCACTTTAAAAGCATGTATCCACTTTTCCTCTAAAAACAAGATTAACTCACCTAACTTGCACAACCTAAGATAAAGATGCTCACCTTCAGTTAAAAGCCTAACACCTACACCTAAACTCACCTTAATCCATTTAAGCATCTAGTAGTACCACCACATTACTTAAGAATAACAGGGGCACACTTAATAGAAAGCTTCAAGTTGAACATAGAAAAGAGCAGTTCAATGAAACAATCACAACAGGAGTTCTACAAATCCAATTGACTTGCAAAAGGACATTCTAGAAATCTTATGAAATTATCTACAAAAAATTTATAAACATCAAAGCATGATTCTAAATTTTACTAAGTCGAATTCAATCAAACACAGAATCTGTTGTGTCCAAACAGAGAGCAACCAAAGCTGAGAACCAACTTTGAATAGCTATAATTCCTAAACCATATGACCAAATGTCACTAAAATTTAACAGCAGCTATATCATAAAATTTACAACAACTTTGCTATAAACCACAAGATATGAAAACATCATTTACATGGAGTAACTAACAACATCCCAAAATCTGTCCAGAATTGGTAGATTCACTAAATTAATTATTTAATGATGTAACAAAAGCACATATGAGCTAAACCAAGTTTACCACCTTATTTATCATAACAAAAGAATACCAGAAAGTGTGGTGCCAACATCTAAATCATTTCTTTAATGTCATTTATTAATTTATTTAGATAATTAGGTGAATAAAGGAACCCATATCAAAACTCCACAATTAATAATATAAAAATTATAGTGGCTACCACATACATTCAGGAGGCTACCATAAATTTTTCATAGCAATTGCGCAAGTATATTTTCCTATGCCAATAATAATATTCAAAAATACTGATTTTGTCATAAATAAGAAACCCTATTGAAAAGTATAAAACAACAAATTTCATATTTTTCATAGGTTCCTCCTAACATGAGAATAACACTCACCAAATTTCACCCTTACTGGATCTACAGATAATTCATGAAAATTCCCACAAAATGCACCCAAGCAAACAAAATAAATATATAACTCCACCACACATTATCCAAAATTGATGAAATTTAAACTAAAATCTATTCAAGGCATAAACAGGACCACATAAAAATTTCAAGTCATTTGGAGCTATACAATAGTAGATACAATTTCCTCCTAATTCTTTATGAATAAAAGAGATAATTTAAAGCTTCAATTTCCATAACAGAACATAGCATATTTTATATTTTTAATAAAAACTAGACTTTACTAGGAACACCACAAAATTGGAACCACATCATTTGGATCTACCATTCTGCAGATATGAAATTTTGAATCTATCATCAAATCTGTGAAAAAAAATAAAAACAAAACAAATCTGAAACCCTAATCAACTTCCACCCGGCTATTGGGCCGGCCGATGACCCTGTGTGGCCCAGTAAACCCACGCGGCCCACTATACTGGTGCAACCTGCAAGACCCACGTGACCCGTGGTCGGTATCCCGCTCGCGCACGCGCTGACGGTGGGGACCCATGCGTTAGAGAGAGACAGGACAGGGGGGAGGGGCGATGGCGAGAGCTTGCTGCCGGTGATGACTCCGGCGAGGCCAAGGGCACCAATGTGCTCACCTCGACTGTGTGCATCTAGTGGTGCAGCTAATTGGAACTATTACAGTGGCTAGGGGGTGGCGGCAACAATGGCGGCCCACGACCGCGGGTTTGCTAGCTCCGGCGAGCTAGCGGTGGCTCAGCCCTAATGGCCTACCTCATGAGCATCAGCAACTCGATGTGAACACAAAGCATGATAGAAGAAAGGCGGTAAGAGCCCAGAGAGGCACGACCACGTGCGAGCTTGGCTTGGCAGCAACAATGGTGACCGCGGTGGAGCTGCAAGCTCGGTGAGCTCTACCTAAGGTCAAAGGGGTTGCATGGTGAGGTCTAGGACGTAGAGGAGCTTAGGATGCGGCTATCGCTATGAGGAATCGGGCGATGGTGCTTAGACATGGTGCATTTTTTGGTGGTGGTTGCTGGCTCTCCTCTGGTTGCCGCTCCGCTTAGTGGAGAAGAACATGGAGGGAATCGAATGGCGGGAGAGGGAGGGAGTACGGTGTCGGCTCGGCCTTCATGAGTGAGCGCTCACCCACAACATGGAGGTGCTGGCAAGGCACGAACACCACACGGTGGCTCAGCTCTGAACCGGTCAGCCACGTCATTCAATTGAAATTTCTGAATCACGTTTGAATTGGGAACCCTGTCCGACTAAAACTGTCCCCTTCTCAACCCTCTAGCGCCCAAACCATTCATTGTTTGCAAAAACTATAGTAATACAAGCTGTAGAGATATGTACAAGCTTCAACTTTGTTAATAAGAGCTTAGGCTAGTTCATTCTAGTTAAGAAGTTACAAGGCTCCAAAGTGGGGTTCAAAGAAACTGTAAGTCAGTGAATGACTTAGAAATTTTTCTAAGTGTAGAAACAGCATGGGGTCTTGGCTTGTGGGCCCTATTTGAGCATGTTCCAGCCATTTTTATGAGATGAGACTAAAACAACTTTTGTTCCTTAACAAATTTTCTACAACTTTGTTTAAGGGTGCACATTCATGAAAGATATCTAGGCTAGACTTTTTAAATAGTCAAACAAAGACACTCTATAGGTCATCATATGGTCAAACTTCACCTAGAGGGCAAATTAGTCGATTTGGTTAACATGAACAGTGCTTCACTAATTATCCTAAGTGTAGTTAAGGTGTATTAGGATATAATGAACCACTCTACCCATTTGTTACACCAACTTCTAAGTACCACATATGTTGAAACAAACAAAACAAGCAAATTACTCATTTGTTTCAAAACCATGTTTCACATGTTTCATGACTTTGTTGCAAAGCTTAAGCTTGTCATGTTACACCAACAAACTTGACATGTTTCAAGGTATGGAAAACACATGTTGCATCTACATGTTGCACAAACCAATATTTCATAAGCAATCAATTATGAAACAAGCACAAGTGAGGATGTTGCATACTCATGTTTCAAGCAACAAATGCATAATGAGATGAATGATGCTCGTGCTTGCGAAATGAAAAAATGCAATTTGTGGGAGTCAAACACCAGGGTGTTACAACCCTCCCCCTTATAAAAATCTCATCCCAAGATTTGGAAAATGTACCATTTAGTATAGAAAGTCAGATGGTTTTCCTTTAGATAATCTTCCCGCTCCCATGTTGCATCCCGATCACTATGATTACTCCAAACCACCTTGTATAACTTAACTACTCGACTACGAGTCACCCTTTCTTGAGTATCTAGAACATGTACAGGTTTCTCTTCATAAGAGAGATCGGATTCCAATTTGATTCTCCTCACTGCTACTCTTTCCTTGGGAATATGGAGACATCTCTTCAATTGAGAAACATGAAAGACTGGAAAGATAGCTCCAAACTCATGAGGTAGACTAAGCTTATAAGCTACTCTTCCACTTTTCTTGATAATCTGATAGGGTCCAATGTATCAAGGCTTAAGATTTCTTTTTATTCCAAAATGTTTTACGCCTCTCAGAGATGACACCTTCAGATAGACATGGTCACCTACTTAAAACTCAATAGGCTTCCTTCTCTTATCAGCATAGCTCTTTTGCCTAGCCTAAGCAGCTGTCATATTTTTCTATATAGGTTAGACTTATTCTTTGGCTTCTTTTATGTAATCAATACCATAGAATCTCCTTTCTCTAGGTTCCACCCAGTTCAAAGGAGTCCTACACTTGCGACCATATAAAGCTTCAAAAGGAGTCATCTTGATACTCTCTTGATAACTGTTGTTATAAGAGAATTCAGTGAGGGGCAACCATTTCTCCCAAGAGCCTTTGCAAGAGATAAGACAAGCTCTAAGCATGTCTTCAAGAATTTAATTAACATGCTCAGTCTGCCTAGATGTTTGTAGGTGATAGGCAGAACTGCAGATTAGATGAGTGCCAAGATTCTGATGTAAACGTTCCCAAAAATGAGCTATGAATTGGGATCCCCTATCAAAAACAATAGACTTGGGAACACCATGAAGATGTACCACTTGTTGAAAATAAACATCAGCATAGTTGTGAGGGTGATAGGTAGATTTGATAGGAATAAAGTGAGCGAATTTGGTTAGACGATCCACGATAACCCAGATTGAATCAAAACCCTTTTTCGTAGTGGGTAATCCAACAATGAAATCCATAACAATTTCTTTCCACTTCCAGCCAGGAATAGAGAGTGGCTGCAATAACCCAGGCTTCATGTGAATAGCCTTGACTCTACAACAGTTATCACACCTAGCAACGTAGGCTGCAATTTCTTTCTTCATCTTGGTCCACCAATAGTAAGGCTTGAGGTCTTGATACATTTTACTACTACCAGGATGGATGGACAATTTAGAAGAATGGGCTTCAACCATAATTTGATTTCTATGTTCTTTGTCTTTGGGTATGACAAGTCTATCGTTGAACTAGAGAATTCCTTTGTCATCCACTCTAAAGTGCTTAGTTTCTTGCTCTTTCATCTTCCACTTGATGTGAAACACACCCACATCAGTCTTCTAAAGCTCGATAATTCGACTTCTAAGAGAGAAATCCACAGTAATGTTGTGGAGTACCACAGGACGAAGGAGATGTGACAGATGAAAGTCTTCACTCACCAAAGAATTGTAATGAGATTTTTTACTTAAGGCATCTGCAACAACATTTGCCTTGCCAGGATGGTAGTGCACTTGAAGATTATAGTCTTTGATTAACTCTAACCATCATCATTGACGCATGTTCAACTCTGGTTGAGTAAGATATACTTGAGACTTTTATGGTCAGTATAAATGTTGCACACATTACCGAGCAAATAATGTCTCCAAATCTTTAGGGCATGAACAACTGCGGCTAGCTCTAAGTCATGAGTAGGATAATTGACTTCATGCTTTCAAAGGTGGCGTGAGGAATAAGCAATGAATCAGCCCTCTTGCATAAGAACACACCCCAAACCGGTGCCTGATGTGTCACAATAGACATCAAAAGGCTTCTCAATGTCAGGCTATGTCAAAATAGGAGCAGAAGTTAGTAAGGTCCGTAAAGTGTGGAAAACCTCTTCACACTTCGGAGCCCAAATAAATTTTGCATCCTTTTGAAGTAATCGAGTCATGGGCTTGGCTATTTTAGAGAAATCTAGGATAAAACAATGATAATAACTAGCCAAACCGAGGAAACTTTGGACTTCTATGCCATAGTAGGTGCCTTCCAATCTAACACTTCTTGCACCTTAGTAGGGTCAATCGAGATTCCATCTCCAGATAACACATGACCTAGAAAAGGTACCTTGTTCAATCAGAACTCGCATTTGCTAGACTTGGCATAAAGCCGATTGTCATGCAATCGAGTTAAGACAATTCTCAGATGTTCAGCATGCTCTTCTTCATTCTGAGAATAGACAAGGATATCATCGATGAAAACTACTATGAACTTGTCCAGTTCTGGTATGAATACCGAATTCATCAGTACATAAAGTGTGCAGGAGCATTTGTTAATCCAAAGGACATGTCAAGATACTCGAACAAGCCATAACGAGTAGAGAAAGTCATCTTAGGTATATCTTCAGGATGAATTTTGATCTGATGGTAGCTAGACCTCAAATCAATCTTGGAGAATACCTTAGCTTTGGAGAGTTGATCAAAAAGAATATCGATGCGAGGAAGAGGATATTTGTTCTTGATGGTGACAGCATTGAGTGGTTGATAATCCACGCACATGCGCAGAGATTCATCCTTCTTCATAAAGACAGCAGGACAACCTCAAGGAGAGGAACTAGGCTGAATCAAACCTTTCTTTAACAGCTCATTCAACTGAATTTTTAGCTTAGCCAACTCATTGGGTGGCATTCTATAGGGCCTTCGAGAGATAGGAGCCATACCTAGAATGAGTTCTATCTTGAATTCCACTTCATGGTCCAGAGGTAATCTAGGCAAGTCATTAGGGAAGACATCCAGAAACTCACAGACAACCGGTATATCATCAATGGCCTTAGCTAGAGTAGCATTGGGCGTGTTGTGGATAGCGATATCATGAGGAAGCTGAACTAGAAAACCCTTCTTATCTATGGGATCCCTCAACATTACCACATGGGTTGATGTATCGATCAACACCCCATTACCACTCATCCACTTCATTCCTAGGATTACATCGATTCCTAGCCCCGATAAAACTACCATATCAACTAAAAACTCTCGATCACCAATCTTAATCCTCACATTATTAACTACTTGATTCGTCGAGATGTTGTTCCTAGCAGCACTAATACAATAACCACCCTTGGCAATTGTAATCACATTCAGATTACGCTCAGTTGCAAAAGTAGAACTCACAAAGGAATGTGAAGCACCTGAATCAAACAGCACAACTGCAGAACGATCATTAACAATAAACTTAGCAGCGGTGACCACTTCACTAGCAGGAATTTCCTCAACATTAGTATAGTGAACACGCCCCTGACAAACATTTTCTTGAGAGTTCTACTTGGGAGGATAAGGATAACTATTAGCCCAGTGACCAGGCTTGTTACAATTCTAGCACGGCCTGTTAGATGGTGGAACGTTGGAACTGCCTTGCCTAGAAGTATTCTTTGGCAAGGAAACTGTGTATCCCTTGCGAAAACCAGTCTTAACTTGATTCTTCTTCTGAGGTGGGCGATACTAAATGCTGGCAGCAGGTGGACGATATTGGGTTTTGGATACCATAGGAGCCTTTGACTGAGAAGCACTTGCCTCAAAATTTCTTTTACGGGTTTTAGAGGCAGCATATATCTTATCATTGTTCTCCTGAGTTAGGGCATCACTGATAAACTCATTGAAAGTAATACTTACTATTGCCATAGACTTCATCAATTTAGGGGAAAGCCCCCTCTTGAAGCTAGCTATCTTCTTGGCATCAGTATCCACAAATTCAGGAGCATACCTCGCCAGGTTGTTAAACACCTGGAGGTACTCATTTAAACTTTTGTTGCCTTGAGTCAGCTTCATGAACTCGGTATGCTTGATTGCCATAAGGCCAGGAGGAATAAAATGTCCTTTGAAGGCTTCCTTGAATTGGTCCCAAATGACCTCAACATTAGCGGGAAAGGTGGTTCTACGATGATTCCAACAAATGCCTACAGGTCCCTGTAGCTGATGACCAGCATATGAGGCTTTCAAACCTTCAGATAACCTAAGCAATTGGAATCTCTGTTCTATGGTGCTCAACCATTCATCAGCTTGTAACAGCTCTTCTGCTTCTCTAAAGATAGGAGGCTTTGTGTCCATGAAGTCCTAGAAGTTACTATACTGATTTGGTTCGGGTCCCTGGCGGACATGTCAATCATCACGGTTAACCAGTTGGTGTATAGCCTCAGCCAACAAATGCTAGCTTTCAACAACCGTCTGCATCAGCTCAGCCGGTGTGGGTGATGGTGGAGGAGGTGGTGGTTGTTCCTCATCCCCAATGCCCCAACTGCAATGAAGATTGTACGCCATCTACAAAAATGCATAGCCAATGAGCACTAGTGATGTGGAAAATTTGTAGATGAATTATGTATTTATGCCAAACTGATTCCATTAGAGAGAATGAATTCATACAATAAATAGAGGCACAATAATTCATCATAATCACACAGCCCATCAAGTGCATCAATTCACACATTAACGCGATGTACTTAATGATTGAATTTATTAAAGGCTCACATATGTGGAGCACAAACATGTCTAATGGGTTACATCCAAATCATCGAGGATCCAACCTTACATCAAGGATAACATAGGTTTGATGTTACATCCCAAAGTTCAACTTACTACAAGCCACACATCCATGCATGAGGGTCAACAAAAGACTAACTCCAGCGCATTGGCTAAGTTGTAAGCTAAATACGCATCATCCTCGAAGTCAGTATCAAAGATCTCTCCTCCATCTTCATCACTAGCAGGCTCTAGCTCCTCATCTTCCTCTTCTTCAGGTAGAACATCCTTAGGTCCATTAATCTCAATGTCATCATCATCTTCAGCCATGATGACACCAGAACCCATCTCATCATCATTGTTAGGAGGAAGGAGAGGATGAAGTTGATTGTGTAGCAGATGAACTTCCTCATGGAGGTGGTCATTGTACTCCTCTATAGCTACCAACTGCTGCTCAAGCTCAACCTGCCGAGCTCGCAAGATATTCTCTTCGTGCCAGGCTTCATTCCACTGATTCAGCATGTGAACCAACATACGCTCATAGTTGCGGTGAGCAACGGTCAACCTCTGAACTTTAAGCATCTCTTGATCCCTTTTCCTGCGTAACCTACTCCAAATGTTGCTAGGCTACATTCCTCTCAGCAGTCACCTGGCCAACTCCGCCCTCAGCCTTTCCTCCTCAGTAGGCTCAGGGCAGGGATCACGAGGAGCTAATTGGTGCTAAGGAGCCCTACCTCCGGTGGACATGCGATCAGTGCTTTTTGCGCAGGGCATCTGTAGAAACATGGTGTAACTTAAGGTGAGGATTATTTAAGAGATATGGAAATTTAATTAGTCGGGTCAATCAAATTTTAAGGGAGGGAGTAATGCAAGAATACAATGTATGCTTGAACATGAAACATGCACAATCCGTATGCTCTCACAAACCTAGAAAAATTAAGGGCTAGCAGAATACATGGTGGCATATATATGTTCTCTCATATACGGTAGCTAGTCAATCTACAACGATGCATTGTTAGTGTACCTACAGAAAATTTCATTTCAGCCCAACAATTTCCCAATAAGGCATGCAAAGTAAGCAGTAAACTAAATATTTTCCATACATACATCCCTTGATGTATATACTTCAGTATCACAGCTACCCGATAGATATAACCATAATTAAGTACTCTCATAGATACATGATTGAACATGTACGTATGTGAGTAACCACAACTACTCTCCCCTAGACCGATGGTTGGACGGTCATGCTCTCACAACTCACACTCACCAGAGCGTAGAGGTATTTTGATCCATACATTACCACCCAAGCAGATGGCATCCATACAATAGCATGTCGTATGGACAATGAAACAAAAAACAAGCAATAACCCCCAAAGTTAGTAATTTAATAAGCCACCTAAGAGTCCTTATTTGGGCATAAAGGATATGACCACTGGCAACACTTAGTATTTAATTTAGAATTTTCATAAATACTTTTGTTTTAAAAACACAAATGACATGTTTAGTGTTGAACCTTGCTCCGATGCCAGCTGTAACAGAACCGACCAAATTATAAGAACGTAAGTACAAAAACAATCACCGAAGTGATCAAATTCTTGTACTTAAGCTCCCATAATCCCGGTAGTTCTGAAATCTCGAAGGATTTCAAACAACATTCAACATACAAACCAACATCGTAATGATTGAACACAACACATCATTCGTTACAACAGTTCACAAGTGGCATGTGGATTACATCCATTGGAGTTCAAAATAAAATATTACAAACCAAGTTTGTTTCGCGGAAGCAACATAGTTCGATACATAACTTCATAAGTTTAAATACATTGCCAGATAGTAGTCATGTCCAACAAAAGCAACTTAGATAACATAACTAGTGGAGATTGCGCCCAATGATCTAGTCCTCATCTTAGGTTGGGAGAAGATAGTATTTGCAGCACCCAGAGTAGAATAGGTCATCTGCAATAGGTGGGAAATAAACCCTGAGTACGAGAAGATACTTAGCTAGACTTACCTGACAAAACCAGAAATAAAGGATACCAAGGATCATGTAAGGCTAATAAGGTGGGCTCGCTTGACACATTTGCAAAAACGAGCTTACGAGCATAAGTAACCAATTAAACTTAGCCTCAAGTTCATCATCATTTACCTGTCAACTATATTAGCACCTGTACTAGAGCACTCACTTATTAGGAGCAAACAATATTAACCATAGCAGGTATAATAAGGCTATCATCATAACATCATTCCTAAACCATAATCTTTATGTAGTGCATCTACTTTGGAGATAAGCCCGTCAAGTTCTCACTAACCAGTGAGAGATAGCGACTCGAATCGAATCATAACTCAGCTGAGGTGGTATTCCTAACTCTCACCCTAGCATACTTTGCAAGGGTAGCCATGGGTCACCTTTGGTACAAATCAGGAACCAACTTCGCGGGTTCGTTTAGCGCCAGCACTCTCAGGCATTACCCTTCTGCCAGGACTATCAGGACTTTTAAATCACCTGCCCTTAGATTCACGCCTACAGCTCCCTTTCGAGGCGTACTTTATACTTGTCGGATCCTGGCCTAAGTTGAGCTACTCAGCTTCGTGGTTGGTCTCCAGACCCGGCCAACTAAGAGAGAGGCATGCGTTCAACATGAAAAGGAAAGGCTCCAAGAATCAGTCCTCAATCAACACAGGCGGAGTCACTGCAAACCAGCAAGCCTCCGCCCGGTCTTTATTTCAAATCTAGACAGGTTCTTTTTCACGATAGCAAATATAGCCAACCGTACCATATGTATATTCCTATAACTCGCAGGTGACAGGAAATCACCCGACTTCTACCGCTTAAATCAGGGCTAAGCAACTACACGAGCCTGAGCTACTTAGGATTCAGGGTATCAATATCTAGACAAGGATTGGATAACAATGTAGCAAGTGTTTTCATCCAACACTTATAACTTAATGCAACAATATATATAACATAATACTTTAATTGCATTCTAGAAATTAGGAGGCTAAAAATGCTCTGGGGCTTGCCTTTGACAAAATTGCATGGCTTGTGATCTGGGCATTCAACCACAACTTCTCTTGGTTCTCCGGCTACGAGCTGCACCTCCTAAGCTTCGGGTTCGGGCTGCTGCACTTCGGAAGCTTCCTGGCTCGTCCCGTCGAACTCCAGCAATGTTACGCCCTCTGGTACACCTATTGCATGCATATGCACAAGATGAATATCATGGAGGCATAAGGAATGACATGATGCTCATGATGAATGGATAACCATAAGTAAGTAATTAACAAAAACATCACTGGACACTCGTTTACTGAGTAAGAATAGCTCTATTCAAATCACTTTAAAAGCATGTATCCACTTTTCCTCTAAAAACAAGATTAACTCACCTAACTTGCACAACCTAAGATAAAGATGCTCATCTTCAGTTAAAGGCCTAACACCTGCACCTAAACTCACCTTAATCAATTTAAGCATCTAGTAGTACCACCGCATTACTTAAGAATAACAGAGGCACACTTAACATAAAGCTTCAAGTCGAATATAGAAAAGAGCAGTTCAATGAAACAATCACAACAGGAGTTCTACAAGTCCAATTGACTTGCAAGAGGATATTCTAGAACGCTTATGAAATTATCTACAAAAAATTTAGAAACATCAAAGCATGATTCTAAATTTTACTAAGTCGAATTCAAGCAAACACAGAATCTGTTGTGTCCAAACAGAGAGCAACCAAAGCTGAGAACCAACTTTGAACAGTTATAACTCCTAAACCATATGACCAAATATCACCAAAATTTAACAGCAGCTAGATCATGAAATTTACAACAACTTTGCTATATACCACAAGACATGAAAACATCATTTACATGGAGTAACTAAGAACATCCCAAAATCTATCCAGAATTGGCCGATTCACTAAATTAATTATTTAATGATGTAACAAAAGCACATATGAGCTAAACCAAGTTTACCAACTTATTTCTCATATCAAAAGAATACCAGAAAGTGTGTTGCCAACATCTAAATCATTTCTTTAATGCCATTTATTAATTTATTTAGATAATTAGGTGAATAAAGGAACCCATATCAAAACTCCACAATTAATTCTATAAAACTTACAGTGACTACCACATACAATCAAAAGGCTACCATAAAATTTTCATAGCAATTGAGAAAGTATATTTTCCTATGCCAAAAATAATAGACAAAAAGACTAATTTTGGCATAAATAAGAAACCTTATTGAAAAGTATCAAACAACAGATTTAATATTTTTCTTGGGTTCCTCCTAACATGAGAATAACACTCATCAAATTTCACCCTTATTGGATCTATAGATAATTTATGAAAATTCCCACAAGATCCACCCAAGCAAACAAGATAAATATATAACTCCACCATACATTTTCCAAAATTGATAAAATTTAAACTACACTCTATTCAAGGCATAAACAGCACCACATAAAAATTTCAAGTCATTTGGAGGTATACAATAGTTGATACAATTTCCTCCTAATTCTTTATGAATAAAAGAGATAATTTAAAGCTTCAATTTACATAACAGAACATAGCATATTTTATATTTTTAATAAAAACTAGACTTTACTAGGAACACCACAAAATTGGAACCACATCATTTGGATCTACCATTCTGGAGATATGAAATTTTGAATCTATCATCAAATCTGTGAAAAAAGAATAAAAACAAAACAAATCTGAAACCCTAATCAACTTCCACCTGGCTACTGGGCCGGCCCAGTGACCCTGCATGGCTGGTAAACCCACGCGGCCCTCTAGACCGGCGTGGCCTGCAAGACCCGCACGGCCCGCGGTCGGTATCCCTCCCGCGCGCGCACTAATGGCGGGGACCCACGCGTCAGATAGAGATAAGACAGGGGAGGAGGGGTGACGGTGAGAGCTCGCTGCCGGTGATGACTCTAGCAAGGCCAAGGGAACCGGTGTGCTCACCTTGACTATGCGCATCTAGTGGTGCAGCTAATTGGAACTATTATAGTGGCTAGGAGGTGTGGCGACAATGGCGGCCCACGCCCGCGGGTTTGCCAGCTCTGGCTTGGCCCTAATGGCATATCCCGTGAGCATCAGCAGCTCAAGGCAAACACAAAGCATGGGAGAAGAAAGGCGGTAAGAGCCCAGAGAGGCACAGACACATGCAAGCTCGGCTTGGCGGCAACAATGGCGACCGTGGTGGAGCCGCAAGCTCGGTGAGCTCTACCTGAGGTCAAAGGGGTTGCACGGTGAGGTCGAGGACATAGAGGAGCTCAGGGTGCAGCTATGGCTAGAAGGAATCAGGCAATGGTGCTCAGACATGGTGGATTTTTTGGTGGCAGCAATTGGCTCTCCTCCAGTTTCCGCTCCGCTCGGTGGAGAAGAACATGGAGGGAATGGAATGGCGAGAGAGGGAGGTAGTATGGCGTCGGCTCACATGTGAGCGCTCGCTCGTGACGTGGAGGTGCTGGCAAGGCATGAATTCCATGCGGTGGCTCAGCTCTGAACCGGTCGGCCACGTTGTTCAACTAAAATTTTTGAATTGCGTTTGAATTGGGAACCCTGTCCGACTAAAACCATCCCCTCCTCGACCCTCTAGCGCCCAAACCGTTCATCGTTTGCAAAAACTATAGTAATACAAGTTGTAGAGCTATGTACAAGCTTCAACTTTGTCAATAAGAGCTTGGGCTAGTTCAGTCTAGTTAAGAAGTTACAAGGCTCCAAAGTGGGGGTTCAAAGAAACTGTAAGTCAGTGAATGACTTGGAAATTTTTCTAAGTGTAGAAATGGCATGGGGTCCTAGCTTGTGGGCCCTGTTTGAGCATGTTCCAGCCATTTTCATGCGATGACACTAAAACAACTTTTGTTCCTTAATAAATTTGCTACAACTTTGTTTAAGGGTGCACATCCATGCAAGATCTCTAGGCTAGACTTTTTAAACAGTCAAACAAAGACACTCTATAGGTCATCATATGGTCAAACTTCACCTAGAGGGCAAATTAGTCGATTTGGTTAACATGAACAGTGCTTCACTAATTATCCTAAGTGTAGTTAAGGTGTATTAGGACATAATGAACCACTCTACCCATTTGTTACACCAACTTCTAAGTACCACATATGTTGAAACAAACAAAACAAGCAAATTACTCATTTGTTTCAAAACCATGTTTCACATGTTTCATGACTTTGTTGCAAAGCTTAAGCTTGTCATGTTACACCAACAAACTTGACATGTTTCAAGGTATGGAAAACACATGTTGCATCTACATGTTGCACAAACCAATATTTCATAAGCAATCAATTATGAAACAAGCACAAGTGAGGATGTTACATACTCATGTTTCAAGCAACAAATGCATAATGAGATGAATGATGCTCATGCTTACGAAATGCAAAAATGCAATTTGTGGGAGCCAAACACCAGGGTGTTATAGTTTCTGCTGCCATCAAATGAGTAAGTGTGGTTGATGGAGAGTGTAAGGAGGGGCATGCGAAGGAGGTTTGCCAAGAGAGTGATGTAACATCCCGGCCCTGGGCTTAACAGGATTAATAGGATACTCATACCAACAAGTTGCAACTTCTTTTCCGAAAGCCCATCTCCAAAGAACTCTGAGGTTAAGCATGCTTGGCCTAGAGCAATTTTAGGATGGGTGACCAATCGGGAAGTCCTTCCCGGGTGCGTACGAGTGAGGACAAAGTGCATAGAAAAAGATTTGTGTGGGTCTATGAGGGCAGTCTATGTCCTAGAAAAGCTCCTAGATGTAAGCGGGTCTGGCCTCGTAGAGGTGGGACGTTACACTTTATATGCTTAAATCAACCTTCACTAGATCTATTTTGATGAAAATAAATTGTCCACTTAATTTTAATGCCTTTTATGGATTAACAAAAATACTAAAACGATTTCTATAAATCCCTAAATGGCTTTGGTGTGATGTTGAACTTGATTGTGGACCTTGGAACATTAATCCCTTTGTTGTTCCTTGGCAACTTAATCATTTTCATGATATGCTCAAATCTAACTTGTTAATAATAATAATAATAATAATAATAATAATAATAATAATAATAATAATAATAATAATAATAATAATAATAATAATAATAATAATAATAATAATAATATTGCTTTGTGAATAATTCACCTAATTGTTTAGTGAAGGAAAGTTGTACTCAAGTTAGTTAATCTTGTTTACTCATCATAATCCATGTTTAGTACATCATCATCCTAAAGCATGCATTTTTATTTACATTTAGTGAACAAGAGTGGTGATTCTTTAAGTGAGCAAGAGAAGGGTTTTCTGTCAGTGGATTGGATCTTTTGTCTATGGTTTTCTAAAGTGACTGACAACCCCGACACCGCAGGCAAGCCCTGGAGCATAAACCATTTCCTTGTGTTTTACAAATGTTATTCACATAAGTCTATGCTTTGTGCATTTAAGTGAATAGGAGTTGACTGATATACCATTGCTGCATTCTTTCCTTAACTATCAAATACATGATCCTTGTCACCCTGTGAAGTTATGTTAGTTTTATGATGCTCAGCCATGCTTAGTTGCTAAGAGTTGAACAATGAGTGTATGGTTCTATACTCAAGGTTGGTCCTGAGGTTTAATAATGATGATCATGAATTTAATTTGAGATAGGGCAGACTCTTTGCTTGTGTCAAGAAAGGAGTCTTGACATAGTGCCCCGCCTATGTTGATTGAGGATAGTACCGTTGTAGACCTATCATGGTTGAGACTTTGTAGTACTGGCCACATACACTGGTAAGCCTAATACCTCAGCTAATCCATTATATGAAAGGCCAACTGCACACTAAGAGTGGAGAGATGGCGAGAGTAGCATGTACACATCTTGTGAATCCACCAAGAGTGGCGCAGGAAGTTGGAGTACTGTGTTCTCGGGTAGCGCTAGACCCATTCATGTTTTGGAGGATCCGAGTGAGGGTTGATATATGTAGGTTCAGGACCGGTCCTAGACCTGCATATGTCGTGTGGTAAGGAAACCCCAGCTAGGCCAAATCAATTTGAATCGCCGTGCTTCTCGGAGAAGGAGACTCAATCCCCTGATCTACATTGTAGTTAATAACTAAAACATTAGTACTATGATCATGAGATGAGATGGTTAACGAAGTGGTTGATTTAGATCAGGTGCAAACTAGAGACTTCTAATTACTTAACTTGAGCGAAAACATTGAAAGTAAGGATCAATCATTAGTAAGCCTTTTCTGCAAAAGTTAATCTTGATTCTTCTACAGACTTACCTTGATTCCCCATAAGCCTGCATATCCTTGGAGTATTTCCTTTTTGTTAGTTAAGTCTTGTTGAGTACCTTTGTACTCAGGGTTTGTTAACCCTTGTTGCAGGAGGAGAGCCAGCAGTAGAGAAGTTTATTGTGCACCCTTGGGCAGGGTGAATCTCTCTTAGGTGTTTCTAGTGGTACCTGTCATGCTACCCTACTGCCTAGTTGGCTAAAACTTAAGCTTTGAAATAACTTAATGAATGATTTGCAAACTTATGGTTTGCAAGACTTCTGCTATTTACTCTAATGTAATCTATTTGTTTAAACTGTAATAATACTGCAATATCTTCTGTGATGTATCCTACTCGGAATGAATGAGTGGATGATTCGGGTTTCCTGAGGACACCTGACAGACTACCAGGATTGTGTGGCTTATATGTGCTATAGTCAAAAGTCAGTGAGACAATGATGGGCACATGTGGGCTATATAATTCGGGCGGTTCTGCCATAACCTTAGGAAATTCCTCTCTACCCACAAAAACACTTTTTCTTGGACAACCTTGATTCTTGATAAGTACACTTCACGTTCAGGTGGAAAATTGATACCTTGAAATACTCCTGAGTGAAAGCTACATTGGTATCCCTAGTTGTGTGGTAGTAGTGGGTGGTGACAACCCCATCTATCCTTTGTAGTCCACTCTAAATTTAGCAGGTTCTTAAATTAGTAGGACCATAGTCACGTCGATAGAGTTATCGATTAGCGGTGCTTTATCGTCTAAGCGGCATCCCAAAGTGAACACTAGAATCATAAGCCTTGCTTTGCATAGGGTCAAAACCATAGGAATCCTCTCAACTCATACCTTAAACCTTGATTGCTATCCCTGGACAAACTAGTTGTTAGACAACACACGCATGTTTCCCTATGGATACGATACTCGATAATACTCTAAGAGAAAACTATTTCGATACTCATGCGCTTGCGGATTTTGTCTCTAATGTGCCACCACAGGTGTCAACAAGTTTTCTGGCACCGTTGCTGGGAAAATAGTTGCTGTGATTTTGTCAAACCAGGTTTGTCCTTGTGTCCTTTATCTTTAAGCATGAATAACATCATGCCTATTAATCAATTCGCTGCTCCCACGGGCGCACAACTAGAGCCATCGAAATCTTTGAAACCTATCCTTACACCAGGCTATGAGTTGCGTCCATGTTTAATAAGTATGGTCTAGGAACAATCGTTCTCAAGAGAAGGCAATGAAAATCCATATACCCACTGACGAGAGTTTGAGCAAACTTGTGCATGCTTGCATATCATGGGCATGTCACATGAAACTTTAAAGTGGAAGCTATTTCTGTTCTCTTTGACGGGAACATCTAAAAACTGGTATACGCGAACTATAGGGAGTGTACAAGGAGATTGGGAAGCCTTATGTTCTAGCTTTTGTTTATCTTTCTTTCTATTGACGGTGGTTAACAACCATATTTAATAGTCAAATAAACATGCATAAAGGGCACAATTGAGATTACCAACAAAGGTTTAGGGTTTAAACTAATAAATTCCATGAGTTTTGGTGAATATGTGTTTTTAGCAGGGTTTATCCAGAAAACCACCAAGGGGGACCTATTTGTCAAAGGGAACAACGGAATTACACCACGAAAACTATGTAGGAAGACTCTAGAACATTCAAGAAGGCAAACCACCAAAGCTTGGGCCATTTGGCCGATAGTGGGCCACCTGGTATGGGCCCTATGCCGGCCGGCATCCCACAGAGCCCGTTCGGGGTTAGCTTCCAAAAGGTTCCAAACCACCTCCTAGGGTTGCATCTATGCTATTTCTTAAGTCAATTTGATCCGAGGGCTCGTGGTGGATGCTTTGTCCTATAAATATGGCCATGTACCCCCCCTCCCTAGAGCTATCCTAAAATCCTAATTCATATTCTCAGTTAGGATCAATAGAGAGGGTTCCCATGAAAGGATCTACCTCTCAGAGCCAGCTATCAAGAGAAGATTAGTCCTCATCTAGTTTTTAGAAATAGAGAGAGGAGAGAAGGAAGAGTTTGGAGGAGGTGTCGACCTGTTAGTGCTCCCTCTATGGCTTGTACCTTGGTGAAAGTTAACCTACGTCTGAGATTTCTCTGGTAATCAACTTCTACTTTAAGTAAGCATCATGTTTATATTGTTCTTCTGGTTTGTGACTCTTTTGAGTGCTTTATTCCTATTCTAGAGGGAGTAGAGTATTAATCGTAAGTGTAGGTGTAGTGCTTAGACTTAGGTTAATCATGGATGCACCCTGCATTCTAGATCGGTGGTAGCAGTGGGTGATGATAGCACCATCTATCCTTTGTAGTCTACCTCCCGTTTGTAGGACTTGCAGGGCTTTAGTTGCTTGTAGGGAAGAAACTCTATATTTGTTCCTTATAAGACATCTCCCTAGATAGAATAGTATAAGACATAGCTTGCCTAGATTAGAATTAGAACACTTTAGTGATCTCCTCTACACTCTAGACCTTCTTAAGTCTTGTTGTTGCTCTGGGTTAAGTTGGAACATAGTTAAGCCTCATATATTTCCCTGTGGATACGATATTTATAAACCTCCGAGTGAAAGCTACAGCTGTATCTGTGTGCTTGCGGATTTATCTATGTGCGTTAATTTATACCAGCAAGCTTTCTGACGCCATTGTCGGGGAAACGGTTGCTGAGTTAACTTCGAACCTAGCTTAACCTTGTATCATACTATTTTATCTTTTTATTCCTTCATTCTTTTCTTTTGTTTTCCACTATGAATTCCACTCCTATCTGCTTATATGTTGCACCCACGAGCGCAAGCCTAAGTCCATCAAAATCTTTAGAGCATATCCTAACACTTGGCTAACAGTTGTGCCCATGTTTTATAAAAAATGATTTAGGATAAATCCTTCTCAGAAGAAGGCAATTAAAACCCATACTCACACCTATAGGAGTTTGAAGAGACCTGTACATGCTTGCGTATCACTGGCATGTCTAACAAAACTGTAAGATGGAAGTTGTTTCCGTTCTCTTTGATGGGAATAGCTAAACAATGGTATAATCTAACTGTAGGGAGTATGCAAGGAGATTGGGAAACATTATGCTCTGAATTTTGTTTACGTTTCTTTCCATTCGTAAAGTAGTTAGCCTTCGAATAGAGGTTCTAAGTTTTAGGCAACTAGAAGAAGAATCTCTTGGCACATCATGGGATCATTTTTATGAACTCATCACCACTGGCCTAGACCTTGCCATTCTAGACCCAATACTCCTTCAACATTTTTACATAGGTCTTAGTAAGGATTCTAGGGAAGCCCTTTATTTAGCCTCTAGAGGAGCTTTTCTTCATCTGTCTCCTAGTGAAGCAAAGTCTATGCTTAATAAGATTAGTGAAAAGACTCCTTGCAGTAGCATTCATTTTGAGCTCCTCGAGAAAGGGAAGGAATCATCTCCCGAACAAGAAGAGGAAGTTTTGATAGCTAAATCACAACCACTTCAATCCCAAGATTTAGCTATCAACCCCAAACCATCAACACCCTAGAATCCAAATCCTCCAAGAGAAGAAGAAACTCAAACCTTTTGAAATTTCTTATGAGGATGATCTGTTTGATGCTGATTTTTGGAATAGTTTTAACTTCCAATTTCGTAAGAGACTTTCGAGTGAATATAATTCAAATACTCTTAAGAAGAGATCTGTCACTAGAAAGCATCCTTATTCCTATATAGGACATCAGGAAGAATTAAGGGATGATATGTCTAGTGATGTCATAGAACGAGAGCCAAGCCATTTAGAAGACACTCCTATCTTCTTCCCTTCTATGTCCACATTAGATGTCTTATCTGAACCCATCTCTCAATCCATCATTGACCCTAATGATCTCTCTTATGCTCTCTCTCCTAAGTCTCATAATGACCCTAGAAATCCACTAAGACAATCAAAGCATAGGAGTTATGAAGATCACAAGGATGACCAAGAAGAGCAACGATAATGGCAGGAATGTATTAAGAATTGCCTTGAATATATGAAGAACACATATGCCATTGTCAAAGAATGGATGGACAAGGACGAAGCCTTATGGGTAGCATTGTAACACCCTAGGTGTTAGTCACTGCTAGGCACTAGATGTGGATTAACACTGGTATGTTAAGCGATGATCATGAGCTCGAGTTCGCAATATTGTAATTAAAGTACAACAATTGTGCTTAGTATGGGACCCTTTGTAAAGGGCATACTTGAGTAATTCTAAACTTGTTCTTTCATGTGTCTCACATCATTCTCTATCTATAGTGATCACTGGAAAAGTTTCATGGAATTTAGAAACATGGGATGTCAACCAAACCATGCAACCTTGCTCAAATGACTCTAATTGAACCCTACAACAAAAGTCATGAAGGGCACATGTTGAGCAAATGTCAAGAAAAGGTCTCAATTGGCCTAAAACCCTAGTTTAAGAGTTAATCATATTGTTGCTTTGACCAAAGTAGAACTCTAGGTTTTGTACTTGTTTTGATATTGGACCTTAAATAAGAGTTGTAGACTAGTTCAAGTAGAACTTTTGTTTAAGCATCAAGATCTAGTTCACCTTCTAACCTTGTCAAACAGAGGCTCAAAGATTGAATTAGCTGCTGTTTTTTAGCCCTAGAAAATATTCTAAGTCTAGGATTACAATAGCATTGATGGTTGATGTGTCGCATTCTCATGTTTTTGTTAAGCAACTCAAGTTGAGATAAAAATAAAATTTGGACTATATATTTTGGAGAAGAGCATGTAAAAAGATGGCACCAGTTTGACCTTGTTTTGACCATCAATTTGGATTGTTGCTCATCGTTGTCAAATCACTGACACTACCAAGTTTGGTACTAATTATCTCCTAATCCGTGGCTCTAATGACTTGGCACCCTTAATAGAAATTATAGAGCATCAAGAGTACAAAGAACTTCATTTAAGGCCTATGTCCAGATTCAGCCTGTAGCAGGCCCAATTCCGCACCCACCTTACCCACACCACTGCCTACCACGTGCTCGAGGAACTGTCCAAGAGGGGGACGCGTGTCGTGGATGTGGCCGCCATGCGCCCTACTCATTGCCATGTGCCTCACACCCGGTGCCACTAGGGAGGTTCCTAAGCGCTCTCTCCTCACTCGCCCTCACACCCCACTCCATCCTCGCTCATAATGCTCCTCTCGCTCGCTCCTCAGCTGACAATCATGCCACCATCGTGGCCTTGCCTACATCGCTATAGCGCATGACCATGACTTGTGCGCCTCCGCTGGGTGAGGTCAGGGCCACCGACGCGCGAAGCTAGGGCCGCTCTCACCCCACGCGCCTCGCCGACCGTCCAATCGCCGCCATTGAAGCTTCACCGAGCCGCTCGCCTTCTGCCGCCATGGCCGCCAGTGCTCTGTTCCATGGCCACCTGTGCTCCTCGTTGCTCTGCCCCTCCTTGTGCTTAGCAATTGCCGCCACCACCTTTGCCACACCATGCCGAACGCACAACGACCATATTTAATAGTCAAATAAACATGCATAAAGGGCACAATTGAGATCACCAACAAAGGTTTAGGGTTTAAACTAATAAATTCCATGAGTTTTGGTGAATCTATATTTTCAGTAGGGTTTATCTAGAAAACCGCCAAGGGGGACCTATTCTTCAAAGGGAACGACAGAATTCCATAACGAAAACTATGTAGGAAGACTCTAGAACATTCAAGAAGGCAAACCACCAAAGCTTGGGCCATTTGGCCATGATAGTGGGCTGGCTGGTATGGGCCCTATGCCAGCCGACATCCCATGGAGCCCACTCATGGTTAGCTTCCAGAAGGTTCCTCCACCACTTCCTAGGGTTGCATCTACAACATTCCTCAGTTTGATCCGAGGGCTCACGGTGGACGTTCTGGCCTATAAATACAGCCCTGTACCCCCTTCTTGGAGCTATCCTAAAACCCTAATTCATATTCTCTAGTCAGGATCAATAGAGAGGGGTGCATAAAAGGATCTACCTCTCAGAGCCAGCTATCAAGAGAAGATTAGTCTTCATTAGGATCTAGTCTTTAGAAATAGACAGAGGAGAGAAGGAAGAGTTTGGAGGAGGTGCCGGCCTATTAGTGCTCCCTCTATGTCTTGTACCTTGGTGGAAGTTAACCTACATTTGAGATTTCTTTGGTAATCAACTTCTACTTTAAGTAAGCATCGTGTTTATATTGTTCTTCTAGTTTGCAACTCTTTTGAGTGCTTTATTCCTGTTCTAGAGGGAGTAGATTATTAATCGTAAGTGTAGGCGTGGTGCTTAGACTTAGGTTAATCATGGATGCACCCTACATTCCAGATCGGTGGTAGCAGCGGGTGGTGACAGCCCCATCTATCCTTTGTAGTTCACCTCCCATTTGTAGGACTAGCAGGGCTTTAGTTGCTTGTAGGGAAGAAACTCTGCATTTGTTCCTTACAAGACATCTCCCCAGATAGAACAGTAGAAGACATAGCTTACCTAGATTAGAATTAGAACACTTTAGTGATCTCCTCTACACTCTCGACCTTCTTAAGTCTTGTTGCTGCTCCGGGTTAAGTTGGACCGTAATTAAGCCTCACACATTTTCCTATGAATACGATATTTATAAACCTCCAGGTGAAAGCCATAGCGGTATCCATGTGCTTGCAGATTTATCTATGTGCGTTAATTTATACCAACATTTTCCCATCTCTAGAGTGGTTAGCCTTCAAGTAGAGGTTCTATCTTTCAAATAGAAAGAAAAAGAATCTCTTGGAGCGGCATGGGCGCATTTTAATGACCTAGTCAGTTCTGGCCCTGACCATGCCATTCAAGACCCTACACTTTTACAACACTTTTATATGGGTCTTAGTGGAGAGACTGCATAGTTTCTTGATTTAGCTTCTGGAGGTGCTTTCTTACATTGCTTTGCTAGTGAAGGGAAAGAATCCTAGATAAAACCCCCTACACCAGCGTTCATGACAAAATCCCAGAAGAAGTAGTCGAGAAAACTCTAGAAGTAGAACCTTTGATAGTTGAGCCCGAACCTTTAGCTACTCCACTTGAAGCCTCAACTGTCCTTCAAGTTCTCAAACCACCAAAGGAGGAAGTGTAACACTTCAAGTGTTTAGTCCTTAATTGCATTGCATTTGCATTTGCATAAGCATAAGCATGCATCATTCATGTTTGTTATTTTATGTGATGCAACACATGTGATTGTTCTAGGGTTTGTTTGATTTATTTCATGAAGTATTTGATAGTTGGTGTAAAAAAAAGGTAAGGTAGCCAATCATGACCTACAACACCTTAGTTATACTTAGGGTAACATTTGGAACAAGGTTCATGTTGACCAAAATTACAAATTTGCCCTCCAAGAGAAGTTTGACCACCATTTGACCCTAGAAGGCTCTAGTTTGACCAATTAAAAAGTCTAATTTAGAGACCTTGCATGGAAGAGCACCCTTAAGCAAAGTTGTAAAGAAATTCATGGGGAACAAAAGTCTCAATATGACCATCTCATGAAATTGACCCTAACATGCTCAAAAGTGGCCCACAAGTCAGTTAGAGAGGTAGCTCCAAGACTTAGAATTTTTCTAAGTCTGGAATCTGACCCTACAGTTTTACTGATGCCTACTTTAGGAGCTTTTAGTTTGCAAACCAGGCCAAACTAGCTTTCACTCATATTGACAAACTTGTAGATCACATGTAACCCTACAACTTTGTCAACATCACCCAAGCCTAGTTCTCAATGGTTCAAGAGATATCGTGTCATGAACTTAGGCTGTCAGTCGGCATCGTTAACTGAACCCCGGTTTCAGTTTCATCAAGCACTACTTTGAGGCCATGTAGTTTGAAATATAGGCTGAACCAGCCCAAACAACAATTGATAAAGTTGTTGACCTAACGTAGCTCTACAAACTTGATGTTGCCACCTTGGACTGAAACAGGCTGGTTTAGAAGTTAATCACGTTCGAAATCACTCTGTCAGTCACTACCGATGGCGTCAATGAACTGCGATTCAGTTTCGTCAGTGGCCGACCGGCCACAGGGCAACGCCGACGCGTGGAGGCGCGGTGGCGCCTGTACGCCGGCCCTGGCCCCACCAGTCAGGCCGCGACGCCTTCAAGACGCCACGACGCGCGAGCCGGCCTCCATTCCTCCGCCCCCTCTCTTCCAGTTGCAAAAACACCGAAACCGAGCCGCCATTGCCGTTCTTCTCTGGCGAGCTCAAGCGCGAGCTACACCGCATCACCGGCCGCTAGACCTCGCCACTCCCTCCGCCTCACCACCCTCCATCCCCTTGACCCACCGAAGCCCGCGATTTGACTCAAGGTGAGCCGCATTGCTTTCTTCCCCGTCTCCGAGAGGTCGCCGGAGCCCGCCATGGGACCTCACTGTGGTCGGGGTGCTTCGGGTCTCTCTCCATCCTCCCTTCCTATCAAAATGGATCCGCCTAGCTTCGGTGAAGCACGTACCGAGCCTAGACCGCACCGTACATCCTCACCGGCGACGGTGCGCCGCCACCGGACATCACCGGCCGCCGCTCGCGGTGACAAGCCCCTTCCACCCCATCCCCATCCATTCCACGAGCACCAATCGACGCACCGGGTGACGGAGAACACGAGGCGGTGTTCGATTGGCCGAGCGAGCTCTTCTCCGGCGAGCTCGAGCTCGTCGGAGCTCGCGGGTCTCCGCCTCCCCTGCCTCCGGTCACTGACCACGGGGGCCCGCCCGTCAGTGTCGCACGCGGGCGGGGGCGTTGAGCGGGCCGCGCGCGCGCGAGTGTGTGGGCCGAGTTTTCCGGGCCGGCCCAGTTCATCCGAAATGAAATTCATTTTTATTATTTTGTCACTGATTTTTGTACAAGTTGGAAAAATATAGATCTAGGGTTTTAATGATCCAAAAATCATGAGATAAATTTTGTTAGGATCTACATGATGTGTAGTATTTTAGAAAAATATGGATCTGGCATGAGATGTTTAAATTCTGTAAGAATTTAATAGATCCTTTAAATGTGTTTTGGAATGTATGCAAATTTGTTAAATTTATACTTGAGCTGTAGTGTTCCATAAATCATGAAATTTGGTGGGTAGGTTACTCTATGCTAGCCCTAGCTCTGGTAAAAATTTGGGCATCAGTGCTTAAGTAATTTCCAAGTTATAAGGCTATCATTTTATTCTAGGAGATAATTGAAGGAATTTTTGTAATTTTTCTACATGTGCAATGTTCTTGTAACTTTTTGGAGAATGTCTTGGTACCCTAGAGTGTCTAAAAAAAATATGAAATCTGTTGTTTGATACTTTTCAATATGATTTATTAATTATACAAAAATCAGCCTTTTTGACTGGTGAATTTTGTATAGAGAATTTCTGTGAATAAAACTTGTTCAAATTTTTACTGTGGTCTCTTTTTGGGTCAGAGAGTCCCCTGTAATTTTTGTAGAATTTTAGGAGTAGTTTACATATATGTTTAAAATTCCACCTAATTAATTAAGTAAAATAAGAAATGAGTATAAATAAATGTTCTAGGTAGTCACACCCTACTTTCTGGTGTTGTTATACCCCATGTGAACTTTTGGAAATCTTAGTTTGGTTTTAAGGGTCTTTGGCCATATCAATAAATGTTTAACCTTTGTAATTTTAGGTTTTCTGGACAGCTAGTAGTAATTCTAAATTTGGCTTTGATAAAATTGGTTGCTGGAAAACTTGTAAATACCAAAGTTGGAGTAAACTTGATGAACTAGCTTGTGTCAAAATTTGGAAGCATTTGGCTTAGTAGTTTGAGAGTTACTGTTGTTTAAAGTGGCAGTTCAAAATCTGCTACTCTCTGTTTTGAGAGGATAGATTCTGGAACTTGTGAAGTTTGACATGGAAAACTTAGGAGTTTGGAGTTGAGGTCTGAAAATGAATTGTAGTGCATTTCTTAGGCTTTCCAGATTGTCTTAGATCATATCTTTTGGAATTGTAAATCTCCAGTTGTGATAAAAACAAGTAGCTGCTGTCCAGAATGTGTACTGTGGTGTTTTGCTGATTGATATGGTGTGATATCCTAAGACATGCTACTTTTGTAATTGTTAGGTGTTAGGGCCTTAACTGAGGATGAGCAGCTTTATCTTAGGTTAAGTAGATTAGGTGAGTACTTCTCTACCGGAGAGGAAATTTGCACCTACTCTTTTGAAGTGATTTGAATAGAGCGTTAAATTGTTGTAATGCATTTCATTCCGAGCATATTGCATCTTTCATTATGCATTCATGGGATTTATTATGCACTCATGCAATAGGTGTACCGGAGGGGGTGACACTCCTCGAATTCGAACAAGCGATACCGGAGGAGGTGCTGAGTCAACCGGAGGAATTAGCAGAAGAACCCAACGTCGGGGAAGCTCCGTCAGAAGATCTACCCGAGTGTCCGGACCACAGACCCGCAACCTTTCTCAAAGGCAAGCCCCGGTGCATGCTGAACCTACTGATTTATAAATTAATCTTGAGTACTTTTAATTGTTTACTGCATTAAGTTGTAGGAGTTATATGAAAACACTTGTTACATTATACCTGTCCTTGTCCAGATATCGTACTTAATCCTATATTAGGTTTAGGCACGTGTCAATGCTTAGCCCTGCTTAGTACGGTAGAAGTCGGGTGATTTCCAGTCATCCGCGAGATGTAGGAAGGAGTCACGAGTGGCTTTATGGCTATCGTGGATGGAACCATGCTTAAAAATGAAATTGAGACCGGGCGGGAGTTCGATAGTACAGCCGCAAGACACTTCACGTCTTGGGTGTGGAGCTATGCCCGTCTGAGTCGTTTAAGGACCGATTCGCTGTACGTCCTTGAGTCATGTTGAACGCAGTCTAACACTTAGTTGGCCGGATAAGTCGTTCCGACCGCGAAGCCAAGTAATGTGATTCAGGCCGGGAATCGAATGGTAGGTTGCTTCTTGGAGGAGAGAAAGGATGTGCTTGGGGACATTGGCGTGAGACCAAGGGGGGGTTAAAGTCCCTATCACCTGGCAGAGTGTCGCCCTTGGGGTCGAGACATCATTCGGACCCGCGATTCCTGAATCATATGAAAAGGTGGCCTGTGTGACCCTGGCAGGGGTCTGCACGGTGAGTGTTAGAAATACCCCTCTAGCTGGATAGGAATTCGATTCGAATCGCCGTCGCTCCCGGTTAGTGAGCACTTGACTTGAGCAGCGGCAACGTAGATCTCATTAAATGAACCGGTGGTTAAGGGAATGATACAATGATTGCCACAATTCATACCTGCTCTGGATATAATGATGATAATTGTTTGATTATAATCAAGTGCATGTTTAGTACAGGTGCTAAGATAGATGACAGGTAAATGCTAAAAATAACTGCTAGTACAGGCGATAAGAGTTTAAATTACTTATGCCTTTATGCAAAATGTTATGTCAGCTAGCCTCTTGTGTAAGCCTTGCATAATCCTTGGTGTCATCTTATTTCTGGTTTTCGACGGGTAAGTCTAGCTGAGTACATTCCAGTACTCAGGGTTTATTCCCTCCTGTTGCAGATGACATGCTTTATCAGGGATTCTGCAAGATGTGTCTCCACCCTGCGGGTGATGATGACTAGATCACAAGGGCGTGATCGTCTTTATGTACTTTCCTCATGCTTTTGCGGGATGTCGATCATCCAGACTGGCAGTAGTTAACAACTGGTGTGTGTTATGCTTCCGCTACTTTATAAACTTGGTTTGTAATAATTGCGACTCCGTGTGTGTGTAAACTTATTTCGGAACTACTTGTGAAATGTAACGCATGATGTTGTATGTTGAATGATGCGATCCTGGTTGTAAACGAGTTGGTTTGAAATCCTTCGTGATTTCGATTGACTACCGGGATTATATGGGCTCAAGTTCGAAAATTTGAGCGCTTCGGTGCTTGTTTTTGTACTTGTGCTCTTATAATTTGGTCGGTTCTGTTACAGCTGGTATCGGAGCATAATTCAACATTAAAAACATCATACGAGTATTTAAAAACAAAAATATTTGATTATGAAAAAGGGTTAAAACACTAAAAATTATTTTTTTAGGTATGCCAGTGATCACATCCCTTAGCCCAAATAAGGACTCTTAGGTGGCTTATTATAAAGACTAACTTGGGGGCCTTGTTTGTTTTTGTTTCGTTGTCCATACGGCGTGATATTGTATGGATGCCATCCACTTGGGTGGTAATGTATGGATCAATTGCCTCGACGCTCTGGTAAGTGTGAGTTGTGAGAGCGTGATCGTCCAACCGGCGATCTAGGGGAGAGTAGTTTTGGTGACTTGCATACTTACATGTTTAAACCATGTAATTATGTAAGCACTTAATTGTGGGAACCTTTATATCGGGTAGCTTTGATACTGAAGTATATACATCTGGGGATGTGTATATGGAAAGTATTTAAATTACTGCTTTCTTGTGTGCTTATATTGGGAAACTGTTGGGCTGAAATGAGGTTTTCTGCAGGTACACTAACAGCGTAACGAGTAGACCGATAGTTTCGCTTATATGAGAGAACGTATGTATGCCACCGCCTAGCGTTAGAACTTTAGGTTTCTACTAAGGTGAGAGGGCGTACGGAACATACATGCATCATGTTTAATTATATCATACATATCATTTACTCCCTCCTTAAAAATTTTAGTACTCCCGACTAAAGTAAATTTCGTATCCCCTAAATGATCCTCACTTTAAGTCGTATCTTATCTGTTGCTACAGATGGCACGTACCAAGAGGACCGCTCGTAAGTCCACTAGAGGCAGGGCACCGTGACACCAGCTCGCTCCACGTGAGCCCCGCCCTAAGCCTACTGAGGTGGAAAGGCTGAGGGCAGAGTTGGCTGAAGTGACGGCTGCCAGGAATGCAGCGCGTCAGCAACTGGAGCAAGTGATTCGTGATCGTGACCAGGAAACCCTTGCAGTCTAGAGATTGACAGTAGCAAACCGCAACTGTCAACGCATGTTGGTTTGTGTCATGAACCAGAGGGATGAAGCTTGGCACGAGGAGAACGTTCTGAGAGCTCGTCAGTTTGAGCTCGAGCAACAGTTAGAAAATGCTGAAGAATACAGTGACAACCTTCATGAAGAAGTGCACCGCCTGAATAACTAGCTTAATCCCCTGCTACCTAGAAACAACAATGTATATGAAGATATGGGATCAGGAATCTTCATGGCTGAGGATGATGATGAAGTGGAGGTTGATGGACCACAGGATGCCCCACCTACAGAAGCACCAGAGGAAGAGCCAGAAGAAGAAGAAGACGAGGAGTTAGAGCCTGTCAGTGATGAGGACGGCGGGGAGATCCTTGACACTGACTCGGAGGATGATGCTTAGTGTAGTCATCACGTGCCTATAATGTTAGGATCGTCTTTTGTGCCCTCCCTGTGAAGGAGTGAGGCCTTGTAATAACTTGACTTTGGGATATAAGGTTGAACCGTATGTTTCCTGAATGTAGTTTGAACCTGTTAATTTTGATCACAACTTGATGTCTTATTATGTTGTGTTCGATGATGGTGTCACTATTAGCACCCTTCGGTGCCGCGATGAAACCGAGGGCCTCCTATGGCGCGCGACATAAGGCTGTGCTGCTTGGCACGCGCAGGTATCGAGGTGGCTAGTCATGATCCACCATGGAACTCTTCATTGAGAAGTCTCTTTGTGGTCAGTTTGAAGTAGCCTTTCACAGTCAACTAAAAATCTTGAGATCGAATCCAAGTACCATGCAAAAGGTCAAAAATCACGTAGATAGCAACGTAAACGGTCCGGTAACCGTTGTGCTCCCTGTGAGTGAGCCTTTATCAAAGAGCATCTTGTTGGATTACCAAGTATGATCTCGTCAAATGATGCACTAGAATGGATTGTGCGGTTGTGATGAATTATTGTGCCTTAATTATTATGAGAAATCTATTCATACAGTCAGATTGACATTTCGCAATAATTCATCTACAAATTTCCCACATCGTTAGTGCTCATTGGCTATGCGTTTTGCAGATGTCGTACAATCTACGCTGGGGTCGTGGAAATGAGGAGGAGGAACAGCCGCCCCCTCCGCCACCACCTACTCCGGCCGAGTTGATGCAATTAGTGGTTGAGGGGCAGCGTATGTTGGCTGACGCCATGCGCCAACTGGCTAATCGAGAGGCTCGTCATGGCCGCGAGGGCCCAGAGCCAAATCAGTACAGCGATTTCAAGGACTTTCTGGATACAAAGCCCCCGCTCTTCAAGGAAGCGGAAGAACCACTGCAGGCTAACGAGTGGTTGAATACCATTGAACAAAAGTTTCGTCTGCTACGCCTAACTGATGAGCTGAAAACTGAGTATGCTTCCCATCAGTTGCATGGTCCGGCGGGCATTTGGTGGAGCCACTATCGTTCCACACTGCCTGCCAATGTCCCGATTGCTTGGGATCAGTTTAAGGCGGCATTCCGAGGAAATTATATCCCTCCCGGTCTTATGGCAATCAAGCACACAGAGTTTATGAGGCTGTCGCAAGGAAACAAAAGCCTGACTGAATACTTGCAGTCCTTCAACAACCTAGCAAGGTATGCCACAGAGTTTGTGGATACCGATGCCAAAAAGATTGCTAGCTTCAAAAGGGGCCTCGGCCCAAAACTGATGAAAACTATGGCACTAGCAAATGTACTACTTTCAATGATTTCATCAGCGATGCTTTGACCCAGGAGAACAACAATACTATTTATTCTGCCTCTAAGAGCCGTAAAAGGGCCCTTGAGGCAAGTGCTTCTCAGTCAAGGGCCTCAGCGGCACCGAGGTCTTCCCCTCGCCCACCTGCTCAGAATACAAAGTTCTGTCCGCCGCAGAAGAAGCCTGCTGCAAAAACGGGGTTCCGTAAGGCTTATACCGTCGCTCTGCCAAAGGGGACTTCTGGACAGAGCAGCTCTAGTGTTCCTCCTAGCAATATGCCTTGCTGGAATTGCAACAAGCCAGGTCATTGGGCCTGGAACTGTCCTTACCCTAAGAAAAATGTCAACCAAGGTAGTCATCAAGGGCACGCTCATTATAACAGTATTGAGGAAATTCCATCTAGAGAGGTTGTCACTGCTGGTAAGTTCCTAGTTGACCAACATCCTGCAGTGGTACTTTTTGATTCGGGTGCTTCGCATTCCTTTATCAGTCCTAAGTTTGCATCAGAATTTGCACACAAATTGCATACTGTTGAAGGTGGGGGTTATTGCATTAGTGCAGCAAGTGGGAATATTTCCACAAATAAAGTAGTGGGGAACCTTAAGTTTGAGATAGAAGGGCGAAGTTATTCGCTTGCCCTATTGGTTTTACATGGTTTAGACATAGATGTTATCTTAGGCATGAATTGGATGAGTCAAAATGGGGTACTCATTGACACATCCGCTCGGGTAGTTATGCTCAGAGATCCTACAGATCAAAAGGGTTTTCTAGTACAACTTCCCAGAAAGGTTGAATTGTCGGGGGAAATTCATGCTGTGCAAGCAAAGGCGTTGGCTGAAATTTCCGTAGTAAATGAATTTCCGGACATTTTTTCCGATGATTTGCCAGGACTCCCTCCGGATCGGGATGTGGAGTTTAAAATCGAGTTGTTGCCTGGCACGGCTCCCATCTCTAGGAGACCCTATAGGATGCCTCCAAATGAACTCGCTGAACTTAAGGTGCAATTGAATGAACTTTTGAAGAAGGGGTTGATTCGTCCTAGTTCATCGCCGTGGGGATGTCCTGCTATCTTTGTAAAGAAGAAGGATTAGTCGTTGCGGATGTGCGTAGATTATAGACCTCTCAATGCAGTCACTGTCAAAAATAAGTACCCTCTACCGCGAATCGACATCTTGTTCGATCAGTTGTCTAAAGCTAAAGTTTTCTCCAAGATCGATCTAAGATCTGGCTACCATCAAATTAAAATCCGCCCGGAAGATGTTCCAAAGACAGCCTTTTCTACCAGATACGGTCTTTATGAGTATCTTGTTATGTCCTTCGGCTTGACAAATGCCCCCGCACACTTCATGTACTTGATGAATTCGGTGTTTATGCCTGAATTGGACAAGTTTGTGGTGGTATTTATTGATGACATCCTGGTATACTCTGTGAATGAGGAGGATCACGCTGAACATCTACGTATAGTCCTCACAAGACTGCGTGAACATCAACTATATGCAAAGTTCAGTAAGTGCGAATTCTGGCTTCGTGAAGTACCTTTCCTTGGGCATGTGTTGTCCGATGGAGGAATTATGGTGGACCCCGCCAAAGTACAAGAAGTACTGAACTGGAAGGCTCCTATCTCGGTTCACGAGGTCCGGAGTTTTCTTGGTTTGGCTGGCTATTATCGTCGCTTCATCCCGGATTTCTCCAAAATAGCCAAGCCAATGACTCGGTTGCTGCAAAAAGACACCAGGTTTGTCTGGACTCCTGAGTGTGATGCGGCTTTTCACCAACTGCGAACCCTCCTAACCTCAGCTCCGGTTTTGGCACAACCGGATATCGAGAAACCATTTGATGTTTATTGTGATGCCTCAGGCATAGGTTTGGGAGGTGTGTTGATGCAGGAAGGCCGAGTAATTGCATATACCTCTCGACAACTTCAGAAGCATGAGGCGAATTATCCAACACATGACTTAGAACTCGCCGCAGTTGTTCATGCTTTGAAAGCCTGGCGACACTATCTGTTGGGCAATGTTTGCAATATCTACACAGACCACAAAAGCCTCAAATACATCTTCACCCAACCCGAGTTGAATATGCGTCAACGAAGATGGCTCGAGTTGATTAAGGATTATAACCTTCAAGTGCACTATCATCCTGGCAAGGCAAATGTGGTTGCGGATGCTTTAAGCCGTAAGTCTCATTGCCATTCCTTAGTTAAAACTGATTTTCACCGATCTCGCCTGTTACATCTGGCAGTCTTGTACAACATCACTGTCAGTGGTACTCTCAGAAATAGAATCATTGAGCTCCAAAAGACTGATCCGGGTATCTTTCACATAAAACGGAAGATGAATGAAGGAGAGACTAAGCATTTCAGGTTAGATGACGAAGGTGTGCTGTGGTTTAAGGATAGGTTAGTGGTACCTAAGGACCGAGAGCTTAGAGATCAGATCCTGTCCGAAGCACATTCGTCCAAGTTGTCCATCCATCCTGGTAGTAATAAGATGTATTATGATTTGAAGCCACTTTATTGGTGGACCAAGATGCGGAAAGAGATAGCTGCATATGTTGCTAGATGTGACACCTGTTGCAGAGTTAAAGCTGTGCACATGAAAGCTGGGCTACTTCAGCCACTTTCCATTCCAGGCTGGAAATGGGAAGAGATAAGTATGGATTTCATTGTCGGACTTCCTCCTACTGTCAAAAATCATAACTCTATTTGGGTAATTGTTGATCGTTTGACCAAATCAGCTCACTTCATCCCAGTGAGAGTGGACTATCGTCCTACTGACTATGCTGAGTTGTACTTCAATCAGATAGTCCGGCTTCATGGGATACCTCGTACTATCGTTTCTGACCGTGGTCCCCAGTTCACTGCTCGCTTTTGGGAGCATTTGCATCACCTTCTGGGAACCAAGTTAGTGAGAAGCTCTGCTTATCACCCCCAGACATCGGGTCAGACAGAACGAGTTAACCAAATCTTGGAAGATCTGTTGCGAGCATGCGTCATTTCATCCAAGGGTTCTTGGGAAAAATGGTTACCTTTAGCCGAATTCTCGTACAATAACAGTTATCAAGAGAGTATTAAGATGGCCCCATTCGAAGCTTTGTACGGTCGAAAGTGTCGAACTCCACTAAACTGGGTAGAAGCTAGGGAAAGAAGGTATTATGGCATTGATTTTGTCCAGGAAGCCGAGGAACAAGTCCGTACCATCCAGAAACACATGGCTGCAGCATAAGCGAGACAGAAAAGCTATGCGGATCGTCGTAGAAAACCACTCGAATTTGAAGTTGGAGACTTCGTTTATTTGAAAGTTTCTCCAATGAAGAGTGTCCAACGTTTTGGTGTTAAGCGGAAACTTGCACCAAGATACGTGGGTCCTTTCCAGATCATAGGCAAGAGTGGAGCTGTTGCGTACAAAATCCAGTTGCCTCCTGAGATGAGAGCCATATTCAACGTTTTCCATGTATCTCAGCTTAAAAAGTGTCTTCGAGTTCCTGACGAACAAGTTCCTTTAGGTGATATCAGGCTGGAATCCGACCTAACCTATGAAGAAAAGCCAGTCCGAGTGATCGATACTCAGGAACGAGTAACTAGAAGTAAAGTGGTTAAGTGGTACAAAGTGATGTGGAGTAATTAGGGAAGTGAGAGTGATGCTACGTGGGAACGGGAGGATTATTTGCGGGATGGTTATAAAGAATTCTATGAAAAATGGTACGCTTTCCAAATCTCGGGACGAGATTTTTATAAGGGGGGAGGGTTGTAACACTTCAAGTGTTTAGTCCTTAATTGCATTGCATTTGCATTTGCATAAGCATAAGCATGCATCATTCATGTTTGTTATTTTATGTGATGCAACACATGTGATTGTTCTAGGGTTTGTTTGATTTATTTCATGAAGTATTTGATAGTTGGTGTAACAAAAAGGTAAGGTAGCCAATCATGACCTACAACACCTTAGTTATACTTATGGTAACATTTGGAACAAGGTTCATGTTGACCAAAATTACAAATTTGCCCTCCAAGAGAAGTTTGACCACCATTTGACCCTAGAAGGCTCTAGTTTGACCAATTAAAAAGTCTAATTTAGAGACCTTGCATGGAAGAGCACCCTTAAGCAAAGTTGTAAAGAAATTCATGGGGAACAAAAGTCTCAATATGACCATCTCATGAAATTGACCCTAACATGCTCAAAAGTGGCCCACAAGTCAGTTAGAGAGGTAGCTCCAAGACTTAGAATTTTTCTAAGTCTGGAATCTGACCCTACAGTTTTACTGATGCCTACTTTAGGAGCTTTTAGTTTGCAAACCAGGCCAAACCAGCTTTCACTCATATTGACAAACTTGTAGATCACATGTAACCCTACAACTTTGTCAACATCACCCAAGCCTGGTTCTCAATGGTTCAAGAGATATCGTGTCATGAACTTAGGCTGTCAGTCGGCATCGTTAACTGAACCCCGGTTTCAGTTTCATCAAGCACTACTTTGAGGCCATGTAGTTTGAAATATAGGCTGAACCAGCCCAAACAACAATTGACAAAGTTGTTGACCTAACGTAGCTCTACAAACTTGATGTTGCCACCTTGGACTGAAACAGGCTGGTTTAGAAGTTAATCACGTTCGAAATCACTCTGTCAGTCACTACCGATGGCGTCAATGAACTGCGATTCAGTTTCGTCAGTGGCCGACCGGCCACAGGGCAACGCCGACGCGTGGAGGCACGGTGGCGCCCGTACGCCGGCCCTGGCCCCACCAGTCAGGCCGCGACGCCTTCAAGACGCCACGACGCGCGAGCCGGCCTCCATTCCTCCGCCCCCTCTCTTCCAGTTACAAAAACACCGAAACCGAGCCGCCATTGCCGTTCTTCTCCGGCGAGCTCAAGCGCGAGCTACACCGCATCACCGGCTGCCAGACCTCGCCACTCCCTCCGCCTCACCACCCTCCATCCCCTTGACCCACCGAAGCCCGCGATTTGACTCAAGGTGAGCCGCATTGCTTTCTTCCCCGTCTCCGAGAGGTCGCCGGAGCCCGCCATGGGACCTCACCGTGGTCGGGGTGCTTCGGGTCTCTCTCCATCCTCCCTTCCTATCAAAATGGATCCGCCTAGCTTCGGTGAAGCTCGTACCGAGCCTAGACCGCACCGTACATCCTCACCGGCGACGGTGCGCCGCCACCGGACATCACCGGCCGCCGCTCGCGGTGACAAGCCCCTTCCACCCCATCCCCATCCATTCCACGAGCACCAATCGACGCACCGGGTGACGGAGAACACGAGGCGGTGTTCGATTGGCCGAGCGAGCTCTTCTCCGGCGAGCTCGAGCTCGTCGGAGCTCGTGGGTCTCCGCCTCCCCTGCCTCCGGTCACTGACCACGGGGGCCTACCCGTTAGTGTCGCGCGTGGGCGGGGGCGCTGAGCGGGCCGCGCGCGCGCGAGTGTGTGGGCCGAGTTTTCCGGGCCGGCCCAGTTCATCCGAAATGAAATTCATTTTTATTATTTTGTCACTGATTTTTGTACAAGTTGGAAAAATATAGATCTAGGGTTTTAATGATCCAAAAATCATGAGATAAATTTTGTTAGGATCTACATGATGTGTAGTATTTTAGAAAAATATGGATCTGGCATGAGATGTTTAAATTCTGTAAGAATTTAATAGATCCTTTAAATGTGTTTTGGAATGTATGCAAATTTGTTAAATTTATAACTTGAGCTGTATTGTTCCATAAATCATGAAATTTGGTGGGTAGGTTACTCTATGCTAGCCCTAGCTCTGGTAAAAATTTGGGCATCAGTGCTTAAGCAATTTCCAAGTTATAAGGCTATCATTTTATTCTAGGAGATAATTGAAGGAATTTTTGTAATTTTTCTACATGTGCAATGTTCTTGTAACTTTTTGGAGAATGTCTTGGTACCCTAGAGTGTCTAAAAAAAATATGAAATCTGTTGTTTGATACTTTTCAATATGATTTATTAATTATACAAAAATCAGCCTTTTTGACTGGTGAATTTTGTATAGAGAATTTCTGTGAATAAAACTTGTTCAAATTTTTACTATGGTCTCTTTTTGGGTCAGAGAGTCCCCTGTAATTTTTGTAGAATTTTAGGAGCAGTTTACATATATGTTTAAAATTCCACCTAATTAATTAAGTAAAATAAGAAATGAGTATAAATAAATGTTCTAGGTAGTCACACCCTACTTTCTGGTGTTGTTATACCCCATGTGAACTTTTGGAAATCTTAGTTTGGTTTTAAGGGTCTTTGGCCACATCAATAAATGTTTAACCTTTGTAATTTTAGGTTTTCTGGACAGCTAGTAGTAATTCTAAATTTGGCTTTGATAAAATTGGTTGCTGGAAAACTTGTAAATACCAAAGTTGGAGTAAACTTGATGAACTAGCTTGTGGCAAAATTTGGAAGCATTTGGCTTAGTAGTTTGAGAGTTACTGTTGTTTAAAGTGGCAGTTCAAAATCTGCTACTCTCTGTTTTGAGAGGACAGATTCTGGAACTTGTGAAGTTTGACATGGAAAACTTAGGAGTTTGGAGTTGAGGTCTGAAAATGAATTGTAGTGCATTTCTTAGGCTTTCCAGATTGTCTTAGATCATATCTTTTGGAATTGTAAATCTCCAGTTGTGATAAAAACAAGTAGCTGCTGTCCAGAATGCGTACTGTGGTGTTTTGCTGATTGATATGGTGTGATATCCTAAGACATGCTACTTTTGTAATTATTAGGTGTTAGGGCCTTAACTGAGGATGAGCAGCTTTATCTTAGGTTAAGTAGATTAGGTGAGTACTTCTCTACCGGAGAGGAAATTTGCACCTACTCTTTTGAAGTGATTTGAATAGAGCGTTAAATTGTTGTAATGCATTTCATTCCGAGCATATTGCATCTTTCATTATGCATTCATGGGATTTATTATGCACTCATGCAATAGGTGTACCGGAGGGGGTGACACTCCTCGAATTCGAACAAGCGATACCGGAGGAGGTGCTGAGTCAACCGGAGGAATTAGCAGAAGAACCCAACGTCGGGGAAGCTCCGTCAGAAGATCTACCCGAGTGTCCGGACCACAGACCCGCAACCTTTCTCAAAGGCAAGCCCCGGTGCATGCTGAACCTACTGATTTATAAATTAATCTTGAGTACTTTTAATTGTTTACTGCATTAAGTTGTAGGAGTTATATGAAAACACTTGTTGCATTATACCTGTCCTTGTCCAGATATCGTACTTAATCCTATATTAGGTTTAGGCATGTGTCAATGCTTAGCCTTGCTTAGTACGGTAGAAGTCGGGTGATTTCCAGTCATCCGTGAGATGTAGGAAGGAGTCACAAGTGGCTTTATGGCTATCGTGAATGGAACCATGCTTAAAAATGAAATTGAGACCGGGCGGGAGTTCGATAGTACAGCCGCAAGACACTTCACGTCTTGGGTGTGGAGCTATGCCCGTCTGAGTCATTTAAGGACCGATTCGCTGTACGTCCTTGAGTCATGTTGAACGCAGTCTAACACTTAGTTGGCCGGATAAGTCGTTCCGACCGCGAAGCCGAGTAATGTGATTCAGGCCGGGAATCGAATGGTAGGTTGCTTCTTGGAGGAGAGAAAGGATGTGCTTGGGGACATTGGCGTGAGACCAAGGGGGGGTTAAAGTCCCTATCACCTGGCAGAGTGTCGCCCTTGGGGTCACGACATCATTCGGACCCGCGATTCCTGAATCATATGAAAAGGTGGCCTGTGCGACCCTGGCAGGGGTCTGCACGGTGAGTGTTAGAAATACCCCTCCAGCTGGATAGGAATTCGATTCGAATCGCCGTCGCTCCCGGTTAGTGAGCACTTGACTTGAGCAGCGGCAACGTAGATCTCATTAAATGAACCGGTGGTTAAGGGAATGATACAATGATTGCCACAATTCATACCTGCTCTGGATATAATGATGATAATTGTTTGATTATAATCAAGTGCATGTTTAGTACAGGTGCTAAGATAGATGACAGGTAAATGCTAAAAATAACTGCTAGTACAGGCGATAAGAGTTTAAATTACTTATGCCTTTATGCAAAATGTTATGTCAGCTAGCCTCTTGTGTAAGCCTTGCATAATCCTTGGTGTCATCTTATTTCTGGTTTTCGACGGGTAAGTCTAGCTGAGTACATTCCAGTACTCAGGGTTTATTCCCTCCTGTTGCAGATGACATGCTTTATCAGGGATTCTGCAAGACGTGTCTCCACCCTGCGGGTGATGATGACTAGATCACAAGGGCGTGATCGTCTTTATGTACTTTCCTCATGCTTTTGCGGGATGTCGATCATCCAGACTGGCAGTAGTTAACAACTGGTGTGTGTTATGCTTCCGCTACTTTATAAACTTGGTTTGTAATAATTGCGACTCCGTGTGTGTGTAAACTTATTTCAGAACTACTTGTGAAATGTAACGCATGATGTTGTATGTTGAATGATGCGATCCTAGTTGTAAACGAGTTGGTTTGAAATCCTTCGTGGTTTCGATTGACTACCGGGATTATATGGGCTCAAGTTCGAAAATTTGAGCGCTTAGGTGCTTGTTTTTGTACTTGTGCTCTTATAATTTGGTCGGTTCTGTTACAGGAAGAAATTCAGTCTTTGGAAAATATGTTTGAATTCAAGGATGAGCTCTTCTCTGACTTTGGAAACACCTCAAATTATTATGCAATAAGGAGATCTTTGGCACCATCAGCACCTAACCAGCATCTTCCTGACCAAACCGAAGAGAAGTTCCTTAAAAAGATTATGAAGGAGTTGATAACGATCGTAAGCAATGAGTGTTTAGGAGAATCCAAGCTTTCTCTAGAAGTCATTCGTTTAGATTCTCCCTTTACCTCCATTCGTTGTCAGATTCATAAAACCTCCTTCGAAGTATGCAATTAACTCCAACAACCAAACTCTTAAAAAAGTATGCAATAAGGTAGGAGTAAATCTTATGTCTAAATCTTTTACACATACACTTTCTAGAAGTATGCAATTAACTCCAACAACCAAACTCTTAAAAAGTCTCTCTGAGCAAATCCTTCCTAGTGAAGGAATTTTTCACCTCATCCCTATCAAAGTAGATGAAACCAATGTGTATCTTAGTTTTTATGTTTTTGAAATTTGGGAGTTCAGTCTTCTAATAGGGCATCCAATAGAGAGACTCCTACATCAAGGAAGAAAGGGGAGTATAAATGTAAGTCTCACGGAAAGCATAAACATGTCTATTCCCATCACTCTCTCATTACATGTTAAGACAGAGTTGAGTCCCGAGCAAGATCCAATGGAAGAGATTATGGCAGCTTCTCCCTAGAAGCTTTCGACAAACATCTCGAAGAAGATGCCCAGGATTTCATCCAAGACGAAGAAGAACCGTGAGATCCTTTCCGTCTAGATGAAACTCAAGAGCCACCAAAACCCCCCATTATGCTCAAACCCCTTCCTTTAGGTTTGAAATATGATTTTCTAAACAACGATAGGGAGTCTCTTGTAATTATTAGCGATAAACTCTCTAAGGATGAGACCCTCCGACTCCTTATTGTTTTAGGAAAGCATCGCTCTGTCTTTGGTTACTCACTTGAAGACCTCAAGGGGACTAGTCCCGCCCTTTGCACCTATCGCATTCCTAAAGATCTAGCATGTCCACCTTCTAGGGAGCACCAACGTAGGCTTAACAATGCAATGAGAGAAGTTGTTAAGAAAGAGATTTTGAAACTTTTGCATGTAGGTGTTGATGGTAGTTAAGTATCAATTTTTAATCGTCAACTTAAACAAAAGAATGCTATAAATATAAATATCACCCTAGACTAGGGGTTTAACTGATAGAATTCCATGAGTTTTGGTGAATGTCTATTTCTATAGGGTGCCAGTTGAAAACAACCAACGATGGTCCACATGTCAGGTTTACATAGAGAGAAAGGACCATACACCGAAAAAGTATAATCTAGAAGACTCAGGAAACCACCCCCTAGAAGGTGGGACCCACCTATCACTGAGACAGGGGTGGGTGCCCCCACCCTCCGGGCGGCTACCCCACCTAGGTGACCAATCAGGAGCAAGCTCTTGGATCGTGCCTCCACCGCCTTTAAGGATGAATAATAATCGTTGATCAAGGTCAGTTTGATTTGAGGGCTGTGGTGATTCCAAGAGGGCTATATAAGCAAGGCCCCTGGGCCCTGGATCAAGAGAGTTCAAAAACCCTAATTCATATTTTTCAGGGAGAATTCGCCTAAGAGGGGTCCCTTGAATGGATCTTTCTCTAGAGCACATACAAGAGAGTTTAGCTTTGTAGTCTCTATGTAAGATTAGAGTTATTCTTCTAGATTGAGAGAGTTAGAGTGGAGGTAGAAGTTGGAGGAAGCCCGGCCTGTCGGTGTCTCCTCTTCAGCTTGTACCTGCAGGATCAAGTCTCCAAACCCGAGGCTCGGTTCTAGGATTCTTCGGCAATTCAACTTCTAATACTAAGTAAGTACGTTGTTATTATTGTTCTTTGGTTTATGAGTATACTTTATTCACTTCGTGTAGGGAATAGAGTAATCGTTCGTAGTGTAAGCGTGGTGCTTGGGATAGGAATACTCGTAGATATCCCCTGTCTAGCCGGATCGGTGTGTAGTAGCGTGGGACGTGACAATCCCATTGTTACCTTTGGAGCCTCCTCCCGTCAGAAGGTTTGGTAGGACCTAAGTGCCCTGGTTAAGCATTCTCTGTGGTGTCTCTTTTCCAATGGTATGTCCCCTTAGACCAGTAGTTTCATATCTTACCATAGGTTGGAACCAGACTATCATAGTAGTCTTCTCTAATCGCTTATATCTTCGCTACATTGTAGTGCGGCCCAGGGGTAATAGTAAAGACTTGGTTAGTCATCGCATGCTTTCTCCTTGCAGATAAAACAAATACGATACTCTAGACTTATCTCCCAAGTGAAGTGCTCACCGATATTCGTATGGATAACATAAATTCCATTCCTATCTTTCAATTTTCTAAACCCACGGAGACCAACCTAGTGCCATGGGAGTCATCACAACCTATCCAAACCCCTAGCTATAGGTTGAGTCCGCAGTTGATTGCAATGTTCCAAAGCCCATCCTTTTCAGGAGGAGTAGACAAAAACCCTTACCTTCATATCTGAGATTTTGAGCAAACATGTGATTGTCTTCGCATAGAGGGCATGTCGGATCAAATTTTACGTTGGAAGCTAGTTCCTTTTTCTTTAAAGGGAAAATCTAGACAATGGTATGACAAAGCCGTAGGTAAGCAATAAGGAGATTGGGGATCCTTACATTCTAATTTTTGCCTAGATTTCTACCCCATCTCCCAAATCATCGACCTTAGAGTCAAGGTTATGACTTTTCAGCAAGAGCCTAATGAATCTTTGGCCTCATCCTAGAATCATTTTACCAACCTTTTAGCATCTAGCCCAGACCTTAGTTTACAAGACCCTATTCTTCTTCAACATTTTTATAAAGGTCTTGATAGAGAGAGTAAGCAATTGCTCGCTACAACTTCTGGAGGATCATTCTTGCATGTTTCTTCGAAAAAGCAAGATCAATCCTAGATCAAATCCTATCCTCTAAATGAGATAACATCCTAGAAGTAGAACCTAAAGTTGCTGAAGCTAATATTTTGCCAGATATACCATCTACTTCAGCTATTCCAAGTTCTGAGCAAGAAAAAGAAGAAATTATGTTTCCTGATTTTATGCTTGATATCAAACCTGATCTTTTTGCCGATTTTGGAAACATCATAAATTACTATTCTATAAAGAAACCATAGAATCATCATAATCATATTAGAGAATCTTTAAACCATTCTGAGGATATTTCTAATAGAAGCACCTTAGGAGAGCTAATGTCGGTTATAAGTAGTGAATGGTTAGAGGAATCAGAGCTTTCCTCTAAGGTGCTCCGTTTGGATTCACCTTCTCTTACAATACGTTGCTTACTCAATTCTGACCACATAGATGCTCTCTATAATCTAGTTGTGGGTATAAATATCATGTCTGCTTCACTTGCACAACATTTAATGCAGCACATGATGTTAACCCCAACTACAAAATTAATGAAGAGTCTTTCAAGACATATTGTCCCCTATTTAGGAATTTTATATATCCAACCATATGGGACTTTGATCTGTTGATAGGACAACCTTTTAGGAGGCTCCTTTATGAAGGACAGACAGGGAAATTAAACATTTATTTTGGAAAGAAACTCCAATTCCCAGTGTCCATATCTTGATCTCTAAGTACTAAGACCGAATCATGTCTAGAATCCGATCCATTGGAGGAATTTAAGGCTGCTTCTCTAGAGTTCTTATTTGACTCAGGTTTAGAGGATGATGCTAAATTCTTCATAGAAGAAGAAGCTGACTACTCTAAACCTAAACCTTTAGATGAGTTTGTAGAGCCTCCTAGGCCTCCTATAGAATTTAAACCTTTACCTACCAGTCTTAGATACACTTTTCCAGATGACGATCCAGAGTCTCCTGTGATCATAAGTGATAAACTCACTCAGGAGCAAACTCTACATTTAATGGCTGTCTTAGAGAGACATCACTCAGTCTTTGGCTACTCACTCCAAGATCTTAAAGGAATTAGTCCTGCTCTTTGTACCCATTGCATTCCCATAGATCCCAGTATTCCACCTTCCAGAGAACCCCAACATAGACTCAATAATGCGGTGAGGGAGGTTGTTAAAAAGGAAGTTTTGAAACTATTGCACGCTAGGATTATATATCCTTTGCCACACAGTGAGTGGGTAAGCCCTGTCCAAGTTGTGCCTAAAAAGGGAGGCATGACTGTTGTCAAGAATGAGAAGAATGAGTTAATCCCTCAATGAACCATCATAGGATGGCAGATGTGCATTGACTATAGAAAGCTGAATAAAGCAACTAGGAAGGATCATTTTCCGTTGCCTTTTATCGATGAGATGCTAGAGCGGTTAGCCAATCATTCTTTCTTCTATTTCCATGATGGATATTTGGGGTATCATTAAATCCCTATCCATCCTGATGATCAAAGCAAAACTACCTTTACATGTCCCTATGGAACTTATGCCTATCATAGAATGTCTTTTGGGTTATGTAATGCGCCAGCTTTTTTTCAAAGATGCATGATGTCTATATTTTCTGAAATGATTGAAGAGATTATGGAAGTTTTCATGGATGACTTTTCTGTTTTTGGAAAAACTTTTGATGGTTGTCTTAAAAACTTAGATAGAGTTTTGCAAAGATATAAAGAAAAGCACTTAGTCCTTAATTAGGAAAAATGTCATTTTATGGTTAGAGAAGGAATAGTGCTAGGACACCTAGTGTCTTAAAGAGGTATAGAGGTAGATAGAGCTAAAATTGAAGTGATTGAGCAGCTACCTCCACCTGTGAATGTTAAAGGAATTAGAAGTTTTCTTGGCCATGCTGGTTTTTATCGTGGATTTATAAAAGATTATCATTTATTGCTAGACCTCTTACTCGTTTGCTAGCCAAGGATGTTCCTTTTGAATTTGATGATGCATGCTTAAGATCTTTTGAAATTCTAAAGAAAGCACTCATCTCAGCACTAATCATTCAACCCCCTGATTAGTCTTTACCTTTTGAAATTATATGTGATGCAAGTGATTATGCTGTGGGGGCAGTTTTGGGACAAACTAAAGATAAAAAGCATCATGCAATAGCTTATGCTAGCAAAACCTTGACAGGACCTCAGCTTAATTATGAAACTACTGAAAAAGAGCTCCTTGCTGTTATTTTTGCTATTGAGAAATTTAGATCTTACTTAGTGGGAGCTAAAATAATTTTTTATTCTAATCATGCTGCTTTAAAATACTTGCTCACTAAGAAAGATGCTAAACCTCGTTTGATAAGATGCATTTTGTTGCTCCAAGAATTTAACCTAGAAATAAAAGATAAAAAAGGAGTAGAAAATTCTATTGCCGATCACCTGTCTAGAATGCAGTTTGAGAAATCATAGGAACTACCCATCGACAACTCACTCCGAGATGACATGCTCTATAGAATCAACAGATCTGACCCCTGGTATGTAGATATTGTTAATTTTATGGTTTCAGGATATGTACCACTAGGAGGGAACAAAAAGAAACTCGTCCAGGAAAGTCGTACTCACATATGGGATGAACCGTACCTTTTTCGGGTATGCTCTGACGGCCTACTCAGGAGATGTGTACCTGCTGAAGAAGGAATAAAGATTATTGAAAGATGTCACTCATCACCATATGGAGGGCATTATGGGGCATTCTGTACACATGCTAAAATTTGGCAGTGTGGATTCTTTTGGCCAACAATGTATGAAGACACAAGAGAATTCATCCGAAGATGTGGACCATGTCAGAGGCATGGCAATATTAATAGAAGAGATGCCATGCCACTCACCAACAACCTTCATGTTGAACTCTTTGATGTCTAGGGAATTGATTACATGGGATCATTCCCACCATCCAAGAAGTGTGAGTACATTCTAGTGGCGGTAGATTATGTATCCAAGTAGGTCAAAGCTCTGCCAAGCAAGAATGCCGACAGCATCAATTCCAAGAGAATGTTTGAAGAGATAATCTTTCCAAGATTTGGAGTTCCAAGGATAGTGATAAGTGATGGAGGATCACACTTCATCGACAAATGTTTCGAGCAATACTTGTCGAAATATGGAATACGTCACAACGTCGCTACCCCCTATCACCCTCAGACAAGTGGCTAGGTAGAAACATCAAACAAGCAAATCAAGAATATTCTTCAGAAGATAGTAAATGAGATGGGTTCAAGATGGAAGGACAAGCTTCCTAAAGCACTCTTGGCATACCGAACAACATACAAGACACCTATTGGGATGTCTCCATACCAGTTGGTGTACGGGAAGACTTGTCATTTGCTAATTGTGTTAGAATTCAAGGCTCACTGGGCTATTAAAATATGGAACATGGACCTTGATGCTGCCGGAGTAAAGAGGAAGATGCAACTCTTAGAGCTAAATGAGTGGAGAGAAAAAGCATATCATAATTCAAAGATTTACAAAGAGAGAGTCAAGACATGGCATGACAAGAGGATCAAGAAGAAGGAGTTTGCCCCTAGAGAAAAGGTATTACTTTTTAATTCAAGGGTGAAGCTCTACGGACATAGGAAATTACGAAGCAAGTGGGAAGGACCATTTACGGTGGAAAGCTCGTCATCACACAGAGCGATCACACTACAAAACGACGAAGGTACGTTATTCAAGGTAAATGGTCAACGCCTTAAATTATTTTTTAGAGCCCAATAAAGAATTAGAAGAATTAGATGTAATTAATTTCTTCTTTACTTAAGTATTGTTGGGCCCGACCTTTTTAATTTTTTATTTTTGGGGTCCAACATATTTTTTGAAACAACAAAAATATTTAGAAAAGATTGTGAAAAAGTTGGCCGGAGTCAGGCTCGAAGCCTAGGCACCCGCCCCTAGCGTTTGGGTGGCCGCCCCACCTGCTGCGTCGCCTCACCACCGCCTTTTGCCTCCTCGATTCTTCTATATTCTTCTATTAGAAAAAATTGTTTATGCGTTCGTTAGATTTAATTCTATCATAGGAACCTTCTAGGCCTCGTTTTGACCCCTATATAAACAGACTAAGACATCTGCCATTTTCATTCCATCAGATCATTTCTCTCCTCCTGTTTAGAAGGTTACTAGCTCTCCTCAAAGCTCCAATGGCCAACCAAGATAGGAGGATGGTCCCCTACGGGATTGACCTCAACTCCATTCCTAAGGAAGATTCAGATTCCAAAGCTCTCATCCTAGTTAGCAATGCTCTCCCTCTCGCCGCCATTCCACCAAAGCCTCACAGCTATGGCCAATCCTATTTTGCTTAGCCAGTTCTCACAGCACCTCTGTAGCCCCTCTTGCTAGAAGATGAACTACCGAAGGGACCAGTTGTCAAGGTACCGGCAGGAACCAAGCTCCTGCCTCTGAAGCACAATGAAACATTGGTGGATGTGAAGACCAACAAGAGTGGTGAGATCGTCTATGCCAAGTATAGCACTAGAAAATTGCACCTACTTTGAAGGATTTGAAAGGTCTTGATGGCTAGAGGGGGGGGGAATAGCCTTTTCAAATTTTGTACAAGGACACGCTAAACAAGTTTATCAATATAACAAATAGCGAGATGCGAGTTTTTCTTAGCCTATGGGGTGTTTGCAAGCCACCTAACCAATTCACAATTCTAGTAATTGCACTCAACCGCACAAGTCAAACTGAGAAGGAAACTACAACTACAACTAGCAAGCTACACAAAGGAGCTACTAAAGCAAAGCTAACTAGCTAGCAAAGATAACTAAGAAAGTAATGCAGAGTTGAGTTGGGAGAGTTTCACCGAGGGGTGAAGTATTGAGCCAACCAATATGATCAACAATGAATACAAAGATAACAGAACACCAGGATCAATCAATCACAATATGAAAGTGATGACATGAAGATTTATCCCGAGGTTCACGTGCTTGCCGGCACGCTAGTCCTCGTTGTGTCCCTCTTCACCACGTGGTTCGATGGCTAATCGGTCTCACACCGAGCCTCTCAAAAGGCGCCACAAGAACCTACCAAATGGCAAAAGGTTGCAATGACACGAGCAATTCACTAACGTTGCCTTTGGCGCTTCACCAAGGTAGGCACAAACCCCTCACAATCACCAGAGGTGGCCAAGAACAATCACCAACTCTTGCCAACACCTAAGCTGCTCCAAGCTGTCTAGGTGGTGGCAACCACCAAGAGAAACAGGAATCCCGCAGCAAATCAACCACCAAGTGCCAACTAGATGCAATCTCATAATGCAAATGCACTTGGATCACTCAATCTCACTTTGAATATGCAAAGAAGCAAGAGAGATGAGTGGGAGGGGAGTTGCTTAGCTCAAAGTGCTCACAAGTATGTCAAATGTTCAAGAGATGGAGCCTTGAGCCGGCCAACGAGTATTTATAGACGTACCCCTTCGAATATAGCCGTTAGGAACTTGAAACAGCTGAAGTCATGCTGACCGGATGTGCTGGTCACACTGACCGGACACGCTAGTCGCAAACGACTAGCTGCGAAGCAATGACCGAACGCGCTGGTCGTGCAGACTGGATGCGCTAGGATCGACCGGACGCGCTGGTCCCATAACTAACCGGACGCGCTGGTCAAGCCTGAGTAGCGCACAACGAAACATCGACCGAACACGCTGTAGAATTGACCGGACGCCACAGTGCCAGCATCCGGTTAGAGTCCAGTAAGCTCCCTGAACGACTGGACACGTCCGGTCGATAGTGACCAGATGCGCCGCGCGTCCGATCATCAAACTAAAATACGCGCAGACGCTGAACGCTGACCGGACGCGTCCGGTCAACCAGAGACCGCATCCGGTCCAGCGTGTGATCACCTCTGTGACCTCCATTCGCTTCTATTTCTTTTCCGACTTCTGGCGTAGAGGACCCCAAACCCTCTCTACCACTCAAACTCCACCGCCTTCGCAAACGTGCTAACACCACCAAGTGATCTCGTCATGTGTGAGTGTGTTAGCATTTTCACAATCATTTTTCAAGGCGATATTAGTTCTATCCAAATGCATATGATTATGAAATGCACACCTAGAGGCACTTAGGAGTTCAATAGCTGTGTCATTCCCCTCTCTATAGTACGGCTATCTAACCTATAATGTAACCACACCCACTAGGTGTCTTGGTTACTAAAACACAACCCTTAAGCATATACCTTTGCCTTGATCACATAGGGTTGCGTCCAAATCCAAGTGTGGCCATCATGATCACCATGTACATCTTGCCACCATCCTTGGAATGTACTAATCCTCATATGCTACATACAACTTAGGCATAGGATTAGTACTTAGGCATTGTCACTAATTACCAACACCAAACATAGGACTTTCAGGAGTCCGCGCTTATCCTAGCAAAGTTAAGTTCCTCCCACCGAAGGACGCTCCTAAACGCGCCCTTGCTGCTTCTAAAACTCCTCGCAAGCGTCGTAGGACTGTAGCCAATCTAGAAAAAGAGTTTGAGGCTCAGCGCGCGACCATCACCTCTATAGAAGCTAGCCTACGTCTTCATAGCAGATGCATTATCCATACAAACAAAAAAGTAGAAGACGTGTAGAAGGACAATAAAAAGTTAGATAAGCATTTGAGCACCTTAGAACCCCCTAAGCTGAAGAAGTAGATCAAGTCAGTCTAGCAGTTGATAAGGCACCATCGAGTTAGTCATGAGCTTGCTTAGATTCTTAGTTTGATAAGTTTAATTCTTTTATTCAATTCCATTTCATTTCATCAATTGTAAACAAAAGGTGCCTTAGATGATACTGAAATAAAGAGTTGGTTATTATATATTAGATATGTTTTGCCTTTATTTCTATCTCCACCATGATGTGAATAAAGGATAACAGGAAACAAGTGTGGGGGAGACACCCGACGACATACCAAATAGATTTTATTGCATGAACAAAAAATTTGAGAATATATGACATGAGGACCTTGCACATCGAAGCGGACGTCGAAATGCCACCCTAGTAGGGGTGGCCGCCGAGAGCCAGGGGCGGGCGCCCAGCATGTAGGCCCTCCTCGCTCCGTCCTTCGACCACGGCCAGGTTTGCTCCCTACGTGTTACAATTTATATATATACACTTCCTGTTACGTTTCGCATATTGAATTCTTGAATAAAACTCATTTAAATACTAAAAACAAAAAGGTAAATTATTTTAGTCATGATCTCTTTATAGACTCACACCATGATTTTTCCTGGGAGTCCTGTTGCTGTTGAGAACCTAATTTATAGGGACCCCGTATCACTTAAGTTGTTGTGGAATGTGAGATAGTAGAATCATGAGAACCTGATTTCTGATACCTTGTCATTTGGAGAATTTCTTTTATAAAAAGTATTAAAATTATTAGCTATGCTTCTCCTCTATGGCAAGAATAAAATACCTAGTAGAGCCTTACATTTATAAACTAGCACATAAGCTGCTTGCTTTGTATTGAGTTTGGTCAACCCATGTGAGACCCTTGTCGAGAGGTAGGTCATGGTTCCAAGATCAAGATCACGTACACCCACATATATCCACTTCTCCTACATTGGGAGTATGCAAAAACATGCTTTACGCCTTTTATGTGTCTCCTACACTGGGATAAGATACAAAAAGAATATTAGGATTTCCAAAATAAGTGCTCCAAGCTTGTTATTACTTCATTCTTTTTCCAAAGTTTATTGTAATCCAGGGATAGAACATGAGGATATGCAAAATAAGTTATCAAAAGAGGACAAAAGTCCCACCATAAAAAGAGAGAGAGGAAAGACAAGAGAAAAAAGAAGAAGAAGGAAATGAAGAGAAAAAAAAGAAAGATTATCGATTGATAGCTCATGGTCCCTACCTGAGAAAGTTTTCCAGTTGTCTCAAGAAGGAAAAACTTGTTTAAGGAGCAAAGTAGAATTAGGATTAGCCACCAAATATTTCCACACACATGCACATCTTGATCTAAGGGTATGACACTCCTCTCTGAGGATCCCATTTTGACTAGGCAATACATGCAAGGTAAGTATGCTACATCCTTGAAATACCTGCAAACTCCAGATAAGCTTTTGTAGAGTAGGATATTATACAAGGCATCCATCATATATGCCTCAGTGAGATCTACAAATACCACATATATTGAGTGACCTGAGAGTACCACATGAAGGAGAAGGTAAGCTATGTTTTTATTTGAAAAATATATATACAAAAAACTCCACGTGATAGGGTTGAAAGGAGGAAGGGGCTCTGCTTCAAGCTATTCCATTCTTTAACTGCCCAAAGAGGTATGGTAGACACTTTGAATCCCATAGTACAGGTATGACTAAGGAACAAATCTACTGTTGATGTCTTGTCCAGAGATTATACCTAAAGTAATCCATCCTTTTCTCGAGGACGAGTAAAAGCCTAAGTGTGGGGGAGTTTGTTAATGGTAGTTAAGTATCCATTTTTAACCGTCAACTTAAACAAAAGAATGCTATAAATATAAATATCACCCTAGACTAGGGGTTTAACTGACAGAATTCCATGAGTTTTGGTGAATGTCTATTTCTAGAGGGTACCAGCTGAAAACAACCAAAGACAGGGACGGGTGCCCGCACCCTCCGGGTGGCCGCCCCACCTAGGTGACCAATTAGGAGCAAGCTCCTAGATCGTGCCTCCACCGCCTTTAAGGATGAATAATAATCATTGATCAAGGTTGATTTGATCTAAGGGCTGTGGTGATTCCGAGAGGGCTATATATATTTTTCTTGCTAGAAGATGAACTACCGAAGGGACTAGTTGTCAAGGTACCGGTAGGAACCAAGCTCCTGCCTCTGAAGCACAATGAAACATTGGTGGATGTGAAGACCAACAAGAGTGGTGAGATCATCTGTGCCAAGTATAGCACTAGAAATTGCACCTACTTTGAAGGAGTTGGAATGTCTTGATGGCTAGAGGGGGGGTGAATAGCCTTTTCAAATTTTCTACAAAGACACGCTAAACAAGTTTATCAATATAACAAATAGCGAGATGCGAGTTTTTCTTAGCCTACGGGGTGTTTGCAAGCCACCTAACCAATTCACAATTCTAGTAATTGCACTCAACCGCACAAGTCAAACCGAGAAGGAAACTACAACTACAACTAGCAAGCTACACAAAGGAGCTACTAAAGCAAAGCTAACTAGCTAGCAAAGATAACTAAGAAAGTAATGCGGAGTTGAGTTGGGAGAGTTTCACCGAGGGGTAAAGTATTGAGCCAACCTATATGATCAATAATGAATACCAAGATAACCGAACACCGGGATCAATCAACCACAATATGAAAGTGATGACACGAAGATTTATCCTGAGGTTCACGTGCTTGCCAGCATGCTAGTCCCCGTTGTGTCCCTCTTCACCATGTGGTTCGGTGGCTAATCGGTCTCACACCGAGCCTCTCAAAAGGCGCCACAAGAACCTACCAAATGGCAAAAGGTTGCAATGACACGAGCAATTCACTAACGTTGCAATGACACGAGCAATTCACTAACGTTTCCTTTGGCGCTTCACCGAGGTAGGCACAAACCCCTCACAATCACCGGAGGTGGCCAAGAACAATCACCAACTCTTGCCAACGCCTCCAAGCTGCTCCAAGCCATCTAGGTGGCGGCAACCACCAAGAGAAACAAGAATCCCGCAGCAAATCAACCACCAAGTGCCAACTAGATGCAATATCACAATGCAAATGCACTTGGATCACTCAATCTCACTTCGAATATGCAAAGAAGCAAGAGAGATGAGTGGGAGGGGAGTTGCTTAGCTCAAAGTGCTCACAAGTATGTCAAATGTTCAAGAGATGGAGCCTTGAGCCGACCAATGAGTATTTATAGACGTACCCCTTCGAATATAGCCGTTAGGAACTTGAAATAGCTGAAGTCGTGCTGACCGGACGCGCCGGTCGCACAACGGCTAGCTGCGAAGCAACGACCAGACGCGCTGGTCGCGCAGACCGGACGCGCTGGGATCGACCGGACGCGCTGGTCCCGTAACTGACCGGACGCGCTGGTCAAGCCTAAGTAGCGCACAATGAAACATTGACCGGACGCGCTATAGAACTGACCGGACACCACAGTGCCAGCGTCCGGTTAGAGTCTAGTAAGCTCCCTAAATGACCGGACACGTCCGGTCGACAGTGACCAGACGAGCTGCGCGTCCGATCATCAAACTGAAATACGCGCAGACGCTGAACACTGACCGGACGCGTCTGGTCAACCAGAGACCGCGTCCGGTCACCTCTGTGACCTACATTCGCTTCGGTTTCTTTTCCGACTTTCGGCGTAGTGGAAAATAGTCGTTTCAACTCCTCAAAAATGCCTGAATCCCGCCTCGTAAGCTTGGCAGGAGGGAGAGAGGACCCCAAACCCTCTCTACCACTCAAACTCCACCGCCTTCGCAAACGTGCTAACACCACCAAGTGATCTCGTCATGTGTGATGTGTTAGCATTTTCACAATCATTTTTCAAGGCGATATTAGTTCTATCCAAATGCATATGATTATGAAATGCACACCTAGAGGCACTTAGGAGTTCAATAGCCACGTCATTCCCCTCTTTATAGTATGGCTATCTAACCTATAATGTAACCACACCCACTAGGTGTCTTGGTTACTAAAACACAACCCTTAAGCATATACCTTTGCCTTGATCACATAGGGTTGCGTCCAAATCAAAGTGTGGCCATCATGATCACCATGTCCATCTTGCCACCATCCTTGGAATGTACTAATCCTCATATGCTACATACAACTTAGGCATATGATTAGTACTTAGGCATTGTCACTAATTACCAACACCAAACATAGGACTTTCAATCTCCCCCTTGTTGGTAATTGGTGACAACCCTTTCACAAAGATATTATGATAAAATTTTAATTGAACCCATGTCACATTGTCCAAGTATATTACCATGTGTAAGAATTATGGACATGTGATCATGAATTCAAATTGATAGCAATGGCTCCCCCTACATGTATGTTATATGTTTAGATTTTGGAAGCATACATGTTAGATAGGAAAGATTAGGAGCATTGGCTACCAATAGGTGCTAAGTGTTTAAGATTATAGACCTTTGAAGCGTGATACCATCGGAGTAGCGATAAACACCATCTTAGCACCTTGTGTAGTTAGATACCACATGGAAAAAGCACAAACATAACTAGAAACCTCATGAGATCAACATTATAAGCAAGTCTCTAGTACCACTTTGAAAAACATGAAGCAAGAAAAATCTAACTACTTCCTATTCATGCTAGTACCTTAATGCATCATTCAAATTATACTAGCAAGTCACCACACAAGCAATTTATTGGAGAAGAAGAAATGCATAACTATGCATCATACATATGAAGTGCACATGGAAATGCAACATTCATGTTTAAGAGCTTGCTCCCCCTACTTGTGTGCTCAAAATTTTAGTTGATCCCCTTCTTTTATCAATTCTCTCCTTTAGTTGATCCCCTTCTTTTATCAATTCTCCCCTTTAGGTTTTCTCACCCTTTGAGTTCTATCTTTGTGAATAACATTTTCTCCCCCTTTGGCACCAATGACCACAAGGGACCAATTTTAGATAGATTATCATGTTGAATTATGGGGTGAGGATCAAGTTTGTGATTTAACCTAGATTGCTTGCATAAATAAAATGCTTCGGTTTGATCCAAGGGCAAGCTTCTTCACAACTCACTAGAAGGGTTATCATGCACCATGTTGAAGCAAATATTTAGACAAGTTTTCTACATTAAATACTTAGGATCACAAGCTACTTAAACAAGTTATATGCTACCACTAGATCATACAAGTCATGGAAACAATAGTGGCACCATATAAACTTCAAATTCATTAGATTTTCATGAATGAGCCTAGAACATGTAAATTATGACTAGATGCACTAAATAAGTCCTTAATATAGAATGTATGACATGTCAACCAATTGTACCTTGGGGTTCGAAGAAGAGGCATGTCATATATGGGGTGCATCAACTCATGTTGGAGAAGTCAAGTATGTTCAACTCATTCTTTAGCTTGTGAAATCTCTTCTCATCAAGTGGCTTGGTGAATAGATCAGCTAATTGATCTTCGGTGCCCACACTCTCAATAGCAATGTCACCCTTTTATTGATGATCTCTAATGAAGTGATGACGAACATCAATATGCTTTGTTCTTTGATGTTGAACCGAATTGTTGGTTAGCTTCACAGCACTTTCATTGTCACATAGCAATGGCACATTCTTGAAGTTGATTCCAAAATCTTTCAATGTTGCCTTCATCCACAAGATTTGTGCACAACAACTACCCGTGGCGATGTATTCGGCCTCGGTGGTAGATAGTGCAATACTATTTTGCTTCTTAGATGACCATGAGACAAGTGATCTTCCCAACAATTGACAAGTCTCAGAAGTGCTCTTTCTCTCCACTTTATCACCGGCATAGTTGGAATCCGAATATCCAACTAGCTCAAAGCTTGCACCTTTGGGATACCATAATCCAACATCTTGTGTATGCTTTAAGTATCTCAATATTCTCTTTGTTGCCTTCAAATGACTTTCTCTTAGTGAGGCTTGAAATCTTGCACACATGCATACACTAAACATCACATCGGGCCTTGATGCCGTCACATAGAGTAGACTACCAATCATTGATCTATATAGCTTTTGATCCAACATGTTGCCACTCTTGTCACTATCTAAGCTTCCATTAGTGCTCATTAGAGTAGTGATCCCTTTTGCATCTTCCATACCAAACTTCTTTAGCATATCCTTTATGTATTTGGTTTGGCTCACAAATGTTCTTTCCTTCATTTATTTAATTTGAAGTCCAAGAAAGAAACTAAGTTCACCAATCATTGACATTTCAAATTCCTTTGCCATCATTTTCCCAAACTCATCACAATAATCTTGATTGATTGAACCGAATATGATATCATCAACATATATTTGCAACACAAACAAGTCTTTCCCAATCTTCTTGGTGAATAGTGTTGTATCAACTTTGCCCATGACAAATCCTTTGGATAGCAAGAGGTCCCTCAATCTTTCATACCATGCTCTAGGTGCTTTCTTCAATCCATACAAAGCTTTTCTCAATTTGTAGACATGATTGGGTTTCTTGTCATCTTCAAAACTGGGAGGTTGCTCCACATACACCTCCTCTTGGATGTACCCATTGAGAAAAGCACTCTTCACATCCATTTGATATAACTTGATATTGTGAGCACAAGCATAGGCAAGTAAGATCCTAATTGCTTCCAATCTTGCAACCGGGGCATAAGTTTCACCAAAGTCAAGACCCTCTATTTGTGAGTAACCTTGAGCCACTAGTCTTGCTTTGTTCCTTACTACTATCCCATCTTGATCTTGCTTGTTGCGAAAGACCCATCTTGTTCCAATGACATTATGATCCTTAGGCCTCTCAACTAATTCCCATACTTCATTTCTCTTGAAGTTGTTGAGCTCTTCATGCATTGCATTTACCCAATCCGGATCTCTCAATACTTTATCAATGTCCTTGGGTTCTTCTATTGACACAAAAGAAGAGTGAGCACAAAAAGATGCCAACCTTGATCTAGTTTGAACTCCCCTTTGTATGTCACCAATGATGGAATCCAATGGATGGTCTCTTGCAATGTTGGTTGGTTGAAGCACTTGGACTTGATTGCTTGGACGTTGATGTTGATCATGAGTTGGAGATGATGAACTAGCCACTTGTTGATCTTGTTGCACTTGAGATGATGTACTAGCTTGATTTTGCATTAGAGAACCACTAGCTTGTGTAATTGGACTTTGGAGCACTTGATCTTTGTCATCCACATCAATCACTTGCTTTGGCCTAATATCACCAATATCCATTTCTTTCATAGCATTGGTTAATTGAGTTCCTCTCACATCATCTAAGTTATCTTCTTCATCTTGAAAACCATTTGTTTCATCAAACTCAACATCATGTACTTCTTCAAGTTGTCCACTAGCCAAATTCCAAACTCTATAAGCTTTGCTAGTAGTGGAGTAACCAAGTAAGAATCCTTCATCACATTTCTTCTCAAACTTGCTCAATCTAGTGCCCTTCTTCAAGATGTAGCATTTGCAACCAAATACCCGAAAGTATGCAATATTGGACTTTCTTCCATTTAATATCTCATATGGTGTCTTCTCTAGGAACTTGTGGCAATAGAGACGGTTGCTATAGAAGCAAGCCATGTTGATTGCTTCGGCCCAAAATGAATGACTCACATTATACTCATTCAACATTGATCTTGCCATATCAATTAAGGTTCTATTCTTCCTCTCAACTAGGCCATTTGATTGAGGTGTATACTTGGCCGAAAATTGATGCTTGATTCCAAGCTCATCACATAGCTCATCAACTCTTGTGTTTCTAAACTCACTTCCATTGTCACTTCTTACTTTCTTGATTGTGGTTTCAAACTTATTTTGCACTCTCTTGATGAACTTCTTGAATATGTCAAATACATCACTTTTGTTCCCCAGAAAGAATACCCATGTATATCTAGTGAAATCATCCACAATCACAAAACCATACTTGTTGCCACCAATGCTTGTGTATGTAGTTGGCCCAAATAGATCCATGTGCAACAACTCAAATGCCTTGGAAGTACTCAAGATTCTCTTCAATGGATGAGTGTTGCCCACTTGCTTTCCAGCTTGACATGCACTACATAGCTTATCTTTCTCAAATGTGACATCCTTCAAGCCTCTAACTAAGTCATGCTTCACTAACTTGTTCAATTGCTTCATGCCAACATGACCAAGTCTCCTATGCCATAACCAACTCATACTTGATTTGGTGAGCAAACATGTTGAAAGTTGAGTGTCACTAGCATTGAAATCAACCAAGTATAGATTCTCATATCTAAAACCCTTGAAGATCAAATTGGAGCCATCAACACTAACTATCTCCACATCATCACACCAAATATGCACTTGAAACCAAGATCACATAATTGAGCAACCGAGAGAAGATTGAAGTTCAACTTTTCAACTAAGAGCACATTGGAAATGCTATGATCATTTGAGATTACAATCCTTCCAAGAGCCTTTACATCACCCTTACTATTGTCACCAAATGTGATACTATCAATGCCACTATCATTTGATTTGAGGGAGTTGAACATTCTTGAATCACCGGTCATATGTTGAGAGCACCCACTATCAAGCACCCAATGTCTTCCTCCAGCCTTATAATTGACCTACAAAACAAATTAATATTTCTTAGGTACCCATACTTGCTTGGGTCCTTGGAGGTTAGTAACTAAGTTCTTTGGTACCCAAATGGCCTTCTTCTTTGGACCCACAATTGGTGTACCAACAAACTTAGCTTGCACACCCTTTCTCACCCTTGGTAAGCACATAACAAGAATCAAAAAGGAATGTAAGGTACATTAGCATTTTTCTTGTTCTTATTCATTTTGTTGCAATTAATCTCTAGATGCCCAACTTGCTTGCATCTATTGCAATAACAACCATTGTCCTTCACAAAGCGAGGCTTTAGAGTAGCAAAGGCCGCCTTGCCCTTCTTGGGAGTATAGCCCAAACCCTATTTGTTAAGAGAAAACCTTTGGCTACCCAAGCATTTTAGCAAGCGGGCGTCCCCACCAAAGGCATTGCCTAATGCGCGGGTGAGATCATCCACCTCTCTCTTGAGAGTCTCATTCTCAACCACAAGTGATGAATCACTAGTAGTAGAGATAGAGTTGGTTGTGGCGAATGATGATGAACTACATGAAGTATTAGTAGGACCAACAAATAAAGAATCATCAATAATATCACATGTTAGTCCAATATCACAAGTGACAATCACTTGCTCCTCCTTAGCTTCCTTCATGAACTTCTCCAACTTGAGGTCCTTTTCCTTGATGAGCTCAAGTAGAGTGGAGTGGGCTTCCTTAAGCCTAGTGTGAGCAACTTCAAGATCCTCGTGGTCTTCCTTTAGACACTCACGAGAGGCCTCTAGATCATCAAAGGATTTCCTAAGAGCTTTGAGCTCTTGTTCAATTCTTTGGCACTCCTTACTCTTTTTGAGAGCAACAAGCTCCTCCATCAAGGAATCATTTTCATTGCTCTTGATAATGAGCTATTGTTCCAAGATTTTGTATTTCTTGGTGGTCCTCTTGTAGCCCTTGCTCATTTGATCTATTATGCCTAATAGATCATCCTTGGAGTAGTCCTCATCCTCCTCATCATCACTCCTACAATCATCACTAGCACAAGAATCATCATCACTATTATCATGTTTTACCTTGGTAGGCTTGGCCATAAGGCATGTCGATGTAGTGTCAAAGATGGATGGCTTGTTGGAGAGGGCGATGCTTGCAATGGCTCGCCGAGTGGTCCTCTCATCATCACTAGAGCTATCATCATCACTATCAGAATTATCACTATCCCAAGTGACCACATATCCACCAACCTTCTTCTTCTTGTTGATAGTGAAGCTCTTCTTCTCTTTCTTCTCTTTCTTGTTCTTCTTCAACTTCAACTCTCCATCATGATATCTTTTGTCTTCATAGGGGCACTTTGCCACTATATGATCGGCGCTATTGCAATTGTAGCAAAGCACCTCCTTTGCCTTCATGAAGTCCCTTCTCTTTCTTGCACCATATCCTTTCTTCTTCATGAACCTCCCCATCTTGTGCACTAGGAGGGCCATGGTCTCATCATCGAATGGATCATCATCATCGCTCTCTACCTTGCTCTTGCCCTTAGAGGATGAAGCCTTGAATGCAATGGGCTTCTCTTGCTTGACCTTGATCTCCTTCTTCTCATCTTCATCTTCATCATCATCATATTGAGCGTCGGTCATGACATCTCTAAGCACTTGGTTTGGAGTCACCTTGTCCAAACCCTCTCTTTGGATCATCTTCCTCAAGATAGCAAACTTCTTAGGTAAGTTCATCAAGAACTTATGTGAGAAGTCCTTGTCCTTGACATCTTCTCCTAGGCTCTTGAGATCATTGACAATAACTTGTAGCCTATAGAACATCTCTGGTATGGACTCATCATCCTTCATCTTGAAGCTTGCAAACTTATCCTTGAGCATATAGAGCTTGGCACTCTTTACCGTTGAAGTGCCCTCATATGTTTCCTCTAATCTTGTCCACACTTCACTTGCCATCTCAAGATCCTTGATTTGCTCAAAGACCTTTGCATCAAACCCATTGTAGAGAGTATTGAGAGCCATAGTGTTGCATTAGTTGTTGATGTGATCATTGTTGGTAAGGTTGTCGGGATCAATGATAGCATAATCATGGTGTGTCACCTTCCAAACGTTCTCATGAATAGAGCCAAGATATTGCTTTATCTTTCTTTTCCAATGATCAAAAGATGTGACACCATCAAAGAATGGAGGCTTGCCCCTGACATGGTTGAACACAACTTGAGACATCTTACATCGAGGTTGTTAAGCCTTGAAAACGGTGACCACGGCTCCGATAACACTTGAAAGGTCTTGATGGCTAGAGGGGGGGTGAATAGCCTTTTCAAATTTTCTACAAAGACACGCTAAACAAGTTTATCAATATAACAAATAGCGAGATGCGAGTTTTGCTTAGCCTACGGGGTGTTTGCAAGCCACCTAACCAATTCACAATTCTAGTAATTGCACTCAACCGCACAAGTCAAACCGAGAAGGAAACTACAACTACAACTAGCAAGCTACACAAAGGAGCTACTAAAGCAAAGCTAACTAGCTAGCAAAGATAACTAAGAAAGTAATGCAGAGTTGAGTTGGGAGAGTTTCACAGAGGGGTGAAGTATTGAGCCAACCAATATGATCAACAATGAATACCAAGATAACAGAACACCAGGATCAATCAATCATAATATGAAAGTGATGACACAAAGATTTATCCCGAGGTTCACGTGCTTGCCGGCACGCTAGTCCCCGTTGTGTCCCTCTTCACCACGTGGTTCGATGGCTAATCGGTCTCACACCGAGCCTCTCAAAAGGCGCCATAAGAACCTACCAAATGGCAAAAGGTTGCAATGACACGAGCAATTCACTAACGTTGCCTTTGGCGCTTTACCAAGGTAGGCACAAACCCCTCACAATCACCAGAGGTGGCCAAGAACAATCACCAACTCTTGCCAACACCTCTAAGCTGCTCCAAGCTGTCTAGGTGGTGGCAACCACCAAGAGAAACAGGAATCCCGTAGCAAATCAACCACCAAGTGCCAACTAGATGCAATCTCATAATGCAAATGCACTTGGATCACTCAATCTCACTTCGAATATGCAAAGAAGCAAGAGAGATGAGTGGGAGGGGAGTTGCTTAGCTCAAAGTGCTCACAAGTATGTCAAATGTTCAAGAGATGGAGCCTTGAGCCGGCCAACGAGTATTTATAGACGTACCCCTTCGAATATAGCCGTTAGGAACTTCAAACAGCTGAAGTCATGCTGACCAGACGCACTGGTCACACTGACGGGACGCGCTAGTCGCAAATGGCTAGCTGTGAAGCAATGACCGGACGCGCTGGTCGTGCAGACCGGATGCGCTAGGATCGACCGGACGCGCTGGTCCCGTAACTAACCGGACGCGCTGGTCAAGCCTGAGTAGCGCACAACGAAACATCGACCGAACGTGCTGTAGAATTGACCGGACGCCACAGTGCCAGCGTCCGGTTAGAGTCCAGTAAGCTCCCTGAACGACTGGACGCGTCCGGTCGATAGTGACCGGACGCGCTGCGCGTCCAATCATCAAACTGAAATACGCGCAGACGCTGAACGCTGACTAGACGTGTTCGGTCAACCAGAGACCGCTTCCGGTCCAGCGTCTGATCACCTCTGTGACCTCCATTCGCTTCTGTTTCTTTTCTGACTTCCGGTGTAGAGGACCCCAAACCCTCTCTACCACTCAAACTCCACCGCCTTCGCAAACGTGCTAACACCACCAAGTGATCTCGTCATGTGTGAGTGTGTTAGCATTTTCACAATCATTTTTCAAGGCGATATTAGTTCTATCCAAATGCATATGATTATGAAATGCACACCTAGAGGCACTTAGGAGTTCAATAGTTGTGTTATTCCCCTCTCTATAGTACGGCTATCTAACCTATAATGTAACCACATCCACTAGGTGTCTTGGTTACTAAAACACAACCCTTAAGCATATACCTTTGCCTTGATCACATAGGGTTGCGTCCAAATCCAAGTGTGGCCATCATGATCACCATGTACATCTTGCCACCATCCTTGGAATGTACTAATCCTCATATGCTACATACAACTTAGGCATAGGATTAGTACTTAGGCATTGTCACTAATTACCAACACCAAACATAGGACTTTCAGGAGTCCGTGCTCATCCTAGCAAAGTTAAGTTCCTCCCACCGAAGGACGCTCCTAAACGCGCCCTTGCTGCTTCTGAAACTCCTCGCAAGCGTCATAGGACTATAGCCGATCTAGAAAAAGAGTTTGAGGCTCAGCGCGCGACCATCACCTCTATAGAAGCTAGCCTATGTCTTCATAGCAGATGCATTATCCATACAAACAAAAAAGTAGAAGACATGTAGAAGGACAATAAAAAGTTAGATAAGCATTTGAGCACCTTAGAACCCCCTAAGCCGAAGAAGTAGATCAAGTCAGTCTAGCAGTTGATAAGGCACCATCGAGTTAGTCATGAGCTTGCTTAGATTCTTAGTTTGATAAGTTTAATTCTTTTATTCAATTCCATTTCATTTCATCAATTGTAAACAAAAGGTGCCTTAGATGATACTGAAATAAAGAGTTGGTTATTATATATTAGATATGTTTTGCCTTTATTTCTATCTCCACCATGCTGTGAATAAAGGATAACAGGAAACAAGTGTGGGGGAGACACCCGACGACATACCAAATAGATTTTACTGCATGAACAAAAAATTTGAGAATATATGACATGAGGACCTTGCACATCGAAGCGGACGTCGAAATGCCACCCTAGTAGGGGTGGCCGCCGAGAGCCAGGGGCGGGCGCCTAGCATGTAGGCCCTCCTCGCTCTGTCCTTCGACCACGGTCAGGTTTGCTCCCTACGTGTTACAATTTATATATATACACTTCCTGTTACGTTTCGCATATTGAATTCTTGAATAAAACTCATTTAAATACTAAAAACAAAAAGGTAAATTATTTTAGTCATGATCTCTTTATAGACTCACACCATGATTTTTCCTTGGAGTCCTGTTGCTGTTGAGAACCTAATTTATAGGGACCCCGTATCACTTAAGTTGTTTTGGAATGTGAGATAGTAGAATCATGAGAACCTGATTTCTGATACCTTGTCATTTGGAGAATTTCTTTTATAAAAAGTATTAAAATTATTAGCTATGCTTCTCCTCTGTGGCAAGAATAAAATACCTAGTAGAGCCTTACATTTATAAACTAGCACATAAGCTGCTTGCTTTGTATTGAGTTTGATCAACCCATGTGAGACCCTTGTCGAGAGGTAGGTCATGGTTCCAAGATCAATATCACGTACACCCACATATATCCACTTCTCCTACATTGGGAGTATGCAAAAACATGCTTTACGCCTTTTATGTGTCTCCTACACTGGGAGAAGATACAAAAAGAATATTAGGATTTCCAAAATAAGTGCTCCAAGCTTGTTATTACTTCATTCTTTTTCCAAAGTTTATTGTAATCCAGGGATAGACACACGAGGATATGCAAAATAAGTTATCAAAAGAGGACAAAAGTCCCACCATAAAAAGAGAGAGAGGAAAGACAAGAGAAAAAAGAAGAAGAAGGAAATGAAGAGAAAAAAAGAAAGATTATCGATTGATAGCTCATGGTCCCTACCTGAGAAAGTTTTTCATTTGTCTCAAGAAGGAAAAACTTGTTTAAGGAGCAAAGTAGAATTAGGATTAGCCACCAAATATTTCCACACACATGCACATCTTGATCTAAGGGTATGACACTCCTCTCTGAGGATCCCATTTTGACTAGGCAATACATGCAAGGTAAGTATGCTACATCCTTGAAATACCTACAAACTCTAGATAAGCTTTTGTAGAGTAGGATATTATACAAGGCATCCATCATATATGCCTTAGTGAGATCTACAAATACCACATATATTGAGTGACCTGAGAGTACCACATGAAGGAGAAGGTAAGCTATGTTTTTATTTGAAAAATATATATACAAAAAACTCCAAGTGATAGGGTTGAAAGGAGGAAGGGGCTCTGCTTCAAGCTATTCCATTCTTCAACTGCCCAAAGAGGTATGGTAGACACTTTGAATCCCATAGTACAGGTATGACTAAGGAACAAATCTACTGTTGATGTCTTGTCTAGAGATTATACCTAAAGTAATCCATCCTTTTCTCGAGGACGAGTAAAAGCCTAAGTGTGGGGGAGTTTGTTAATGGTAGTTAAGTATCCATTTTTAACCGTCAACTTAAACAAAAGAATGCTATAAATATAAATATCACCCTAGACTAGGGGTTTAACTGACAGAATTCCATGAGTTTTGGTGAATGTCTATTTCTAGAGGGTACCAGCTGAAAACAACCAAAGACAGGGACGGGTGCCCGCACCCTCCGGGTGGCCGCCCCACCTAGGTGACCAATTAGGAGCAAGCTCCTAGATCGTGCCTCCACCGCCTTTAAGGATGAATAATAATCATTGATCAAGGTTGATTTGATCCGAGGGATGTGGTGATTCCAAGAGGGCTATATAAGCAAGGCCCCTAGCCCCTAGATCAAGAGAGTTCAGAAACCCTAATTCATATTTTTCAGAGAGAATTCGCTTGAGAGGGGTCCCTTGAATGGATCTTTCTCTAGGGCACATACAAGAGAGTTTAGCTTTGTAGTCTCTATGTAAGATTAGAGTTATTATTCTATATTGAGAGAGTTAGAGTGGAGGTAGAAGTTGGAGGAAGCCCGACATGTCGGTGTCTCCTCTTCAGCTTGTACCTATAGGATTAAGTCTCCTAACCCGAGGCTTTGTTCTAGGATTCTTCGGCAATTCAACTTCTAAGACTAAGTAAGTATGTTGTTATTATTGTTCTTTGGTTTATGAGTTTACTTTATTCGCTTCGCGTAGGGAATAGAGTAATCGTTTGTAGCGTAAGCGTGGTGCTTGGGCTAGGAATACTCGTAGATATCCCCTGTCTAGCCGGATCGGTGTGTAGTAGCGTGGGACGTGACAATCCCATTGTTACCTTCAGAGCCTCCTCCCATCAGAAGGTTTGGTAGGACCTAAGTGCCCTAGTTAAGCATCCTCTGTGGTGTCTCTTTTCTAACAGTACATCCCCTTAGACTAGTAGTTTCATAGCATACCATAGGTTGGAACTAGACTGTCATAGTAGTCTTCTCTAATCGCTTATATCTTCGTTACCTTGTAGTGTGGCCTAGGGGTAATAGTAAAGACTTGGTTAGTCATCACACGCTTTCTCCTTGTGGATAAAACAAATATGATACTCTGGACTTATCTCCCAGATGAAGTGCTCACCGATATCCGTGCGCTTGCGGATTATTTCTCTTAGATTCTTTCATGTGCGTAACTAACATCAACAACAGAGATAATTTATCTCATACCTTATAGTGAGTGGGTAAGCCCGGTACAAGTTGTATTGAAGAAAGGGGGCATGACTGTGATAAAAAATAAAAAAGATGAATTAATCCCACAATGAACAGTCATAGGATGGCAGATGTGTATTGATTACCAAAAAGTTAACAAGGCAACAAAGAAAGATCACTTCTCGTTACCCTTCATCGATGAGATATTGGAATGACTTGCAAAGCATTCTTTCTTTTGTTTCCTAGATGGGTATTCTGGCTATCATCAAATCTCGATCCATCCTAATGATCAAAGCAAAACTACTTTTACTTGTCCCTATGGAACATATGCTTATCGCAGGATGTCTTTTGGATTGTGCAACGCTCTAGCTTCATTCCAAAGGTGCATGGTGTCTATTTTTTGATATGATAGAAGAAATCATGAAAGTTTTTATGGATAAATTTTTGTTTATGGAAAAACTTTCATTGATTACTTAGGAAATTTAGATAAAGTTTTGCAAAGATATGAGGAAAAATACTTAGTCCTTAATTGGGAAAAATATCATTCCATGGTTGGAGAAGACATAGTGCTTGGACACTTGGTGTCCGAACGTGGGATTGAGGTGGACCGAGCTAAGATAGAAGTAATAGAACAACTACCTCCTCCTACAAACGTCAAAGGGGTATGAAGTTATCTTGGTCATGCAGGGTGCTATCGCCGTTTTATAAAAGATTTTTCTCATATTGCTAGACCCCTTACAAGTTTGCTAGCCAAGGATGCTCCCTTTGAGTTTGATGATGAGTGTTTAAACACTTTTCAAATCCTTAAGAAAGCACTCATCTCTGCACTAATCATTCAACCCCCTGATTGGTTGCTACCTTTTGAAATCATGTGTGATGCTAGTGATTATGTTATGGGGGTAGTTTTGGGTCAAACAAAAGATAGAAAGCATCATGCAATTTCTTATGCTAGTAAAACTCTATCAGGACCTCAACTTAATTATGCAACAACTAAAAAAGAGCTCTTGGCTATTGTTTTTGCTATTGACAAGTTTATATCTTACTTAGTAGGGGGCAAAGTTATTGTTTACACTAATAAGCTGCTCTTAAATATCTCCTTAATAAGAAAGATGCTAAGCCTCAACTTATAAGATGGATCATTTTGCTTCAAGAATTTTGATTTAGAAATTAAAGATGAGAAAGGAATAGAAAATTCTGTAGCCAATCACTTGTTAAGAATGCAGTTCAAGAATCCATAGGAGTTGCCTATCAATGATCTTCTATGAGACAACATGCTTCTAAGGGTTGCAGGATTTGCCCCCTAGTATGCGAATACTGTTAATTTTATGGTTGCAGGTTATGTATAAATGGAAGCTCATCCTTGAAAGTCGCCTCCACCTATGGGATGACCCGTACCTCTATTGTGTCTGCTCTGATGGACTGCTGAGGAGGTGTGTTCTAGCTAAGGAGGCAACCAAGAGCATTGAAAGATGCCACTCATCACCATATATGGGACATTATGGGGCATTCCGCACTCATTCAAAAATCTAGCAAAGTGGATTCTTCTGGCCAACCATGTATGATGACACCAAAGACTTCATACGGAGGTGTACCCCGTGTCAGAAACATGGGAGTATCAATGCAAGAGATGTCATGCCACTCACCACCAACCTCCAGTTAGAACTCTTTGATGTCTAGGTAATTGATTAAATGGGACCATTTCCAAAATCTCGGTAGTGTGAATACATCCTAGTGGCAGTCGACTATGTTTCAAAATAGGTTGAAGCTCTACCTTGTCAAGCTGTAAATTCCAATAACACCAAGAAGATGTTTTCTGAGACCATCTTTCCATGTGTTCGGAGTTCAACACATGGTAATTAGCAACGGTGGACCTCACTTCATTGATAGGAAATTCTGACGCTTCTTATCCAATCATGGGGTCTACCATAACATCACGACATCATATCATCCTCAAACTAGTAGACAAGCAGAAACATTAAACAAGCAAATCAAGAATATTCTGCAGAAGATCGTTAATGAGATGGGATAGCATGAAAGGATAAGTTACACGGAGCACTATGGGCTTACAAAATAGCTTACAAAACACCTCTTGGAATGTCACTATACCAACTTGTCTACAGGAAGACATGTCACCTACCTATTGAGTTGGAATTCAAACCTCATTGGGCCATAAAAAAGGTAGAACATGGACTTTGAAGCAAATAGAAAAAAAAGAAAAATGCAACTCTTTGAGATAGAGGAATGGCGAGAAAAGGCATATCATAATGCAAAACTCTACAAAGTGAGGACAAAAAAGTGGCATGACAAAAGATTGAAAAAGAAGGAATTCAAACTAGGTGACAAGGTGTTGCTTTTCAACTCCAGAGTGAAGTTGTTTGGACATGAGAAACTACAAAGAAAATGGGAAGGACCTTATAAGGTAGTTAGCGCATCGTCTCATAGAGCACTCACACTTCAAAATGATGAAAGTACGCTTTTCAAGGTAAATGGTCATCGTTTAAAAGTTTTCCATGACACATAATTGCTAGAAGAAGAATTGGATATAATTAACTTTATAGAATTTAAATAACATTTTCAACTCAGCTCTTCTTCTTTACACCATGAAAACCTTTAAAAACAATGTTTACCTACTAAGCTATCTATACATTCGAATAAAATATTGACAAGATTTCTCTAGTCTTTTGTTGGTGCTTGTCTCCACATGTTGTTTATGCAAGATCACAAAATTCAAGTGTGGCTCCCAAGAAAAGCACGGCATCAACAAACGACGAAAGAACCATAAGAAAGGTAGGCTGACCTACCATGGGTCAGCTAGCCTTGCACTTCATCCTTGGCTAGGTTTACCATCAACCAATTTGGGGGAGAGGCGCCTCCATGTATCCAGCTAAGTATTTCTCTTCCTTTGTTTTATTTAGTTTGCTTTATAAAAAAATGAAAACAAAATAAAAAAAGTGTGTCTAGTTTGCTTTAATTTCTTTTAAGAGCTAAATAAATAAAAAGAGACTCTGAAGATAATCTCTTAAAAAGGAAATAATGAGCACTTGCTCTGTTGTAGTTCCTTTCAAGTACCTAGTTTTCAGCCTTGAACTCTCCCGAGTTTTGGATAAAAATTGCTTTGATATAAGGATTTACTCTGAACTTGAAACTCGTAGATAACATATGCTTGATCTAAATCTAGGTAATTGACGGATATGATATGAGAAGGTCTGAGCTGCTGTTTATCTTGTTCCAAGTGACACTAAAATTCTGAAGATTTATCTTTTGAAAAACACAAAAATGCTACATGATGAGTTCCTATATGACAAAGCTTAAATTCCCACCAGAGCCATACATGATTATTTAGGCTAGAAAAACATCCACTCATATATGCTGCTTACTTTTGCATTGAGTTTTGTCAAGCTTTGTTGACCCTTATGAGAGATTTGTCATGCTCTTAAAATCAAGATCACGTACACACCACCCACATATGCACTACTCCTACACTGTGGGTAGGCACAAAAACATGACATTCCATTTATATCCACCTAAAAATATTTTGCTCCTACACTAGGAGTCAACACAAAAAACATGCTTGTTAGGTTTTCCATCTAATGCTCTAAGTTCTTGTTGCTATCTCTCAAAATCTTTATTGCAAAAAAGAGACATGGGGCTATGCAAAAGTTATTCATAAAAAGAAAGAAAGAAAGAAAAGAGATAAGAAAAAATAGACAAGTGTCAGAGATATTGAAAACAATGAGTACTCAAATTCCTGCCTAAAAAGAAATAAAGATAGATGAATAATATAGCCCTGTTCTCTTGTAAAGATATTTCCAAGTTTTAAGAGAGAGATATGTTTTCAAGGAGCAAAGTAGAATTAGGTTCACCACCACATATATCCTCCTCATATATCCACGCACATGCACATCTTTGATTTGATTGTATGACTTTTCTCTTTGGATCCAAGGTTTGACTTTTATAATATATGCATTGCAAGTATGCCCTAGCTTAATCCCTACCTATGAACTCCACATAAGCTTTAGTTGTAGGAAAGAAAAAGGCATAACATCATTATTATTGCCATGGTGAGGATCCACAAATAACATATATATTGAGAGACTTGAGAGTGTTATACAGTGGAATCTCTGAGTTTTATTTTAAAAACTTATAAAAACTCTAGAACAATGGTGGAACAACGAACTTAAGATATAGCGCTTAACTCGATCGTTCTATCTTTTAATTGCTCAAGACCCAAGTGAAGGCTAAGAAGCCCCATGGTTGAAGGTAATATTGGTAAGTTTGAAAGTCAGATCAGTTTATTCTAATCCAGAGGAGAATTTTTGATTGAGCGCATGTGTACTTTTGAGGAGTGAAAGCATTGTAGCAACTCCTGATCCATTACCGAGTTTAGCTTTGCTCAAGGATGAGCAAAGGTTAAGTGTGGGGGAGCTTGTTGACGGTCATTAACATCAATCATAAACCGTTAACATAACCTACATATATACTTAATTCCATCACCAAACATAGGTTTAGGGGTTTAAACTAATAAATTCCATAAGTTTTGGTGAATCTATAAATGCAGGAGGATTTAATTAGAAAACCATCAAGGAGGGCCTATTCGTCAAAGCAAATCACGTTTATCCACGATGGTATCGACTTAGAAAGACTCTAGAACACTCTAGAAGACTCTCCACCAAAGATCGAGCCAAGAGGCTGCGAAGTGGGGTCGGCCGGCCCCACCTACAAACTAGCCGGCCTAGTGGGTCCACCTGTCGGTCTCTCCTTCATACATTGATTTCCCACCACCTTAAAGATCAAATTTACGCTATTGTTTCAAGTCGGTTTAATTCGAGGGCTCTGAATTGATGGTTCCCCTATATATAGCAGCCCCACCCTCCTCCCTGAGGCTATCCTGAAACCCTAATTCATATCCTCATCTCAGGATCAGGGCATCACATTCAAGAGAGATTAGTCCTCTAGTTAGGATCTATTCTTTGTACATAATGGAGAGAGCGGGAAGAGTTTGGAGGAAGTACCGGCCTGCCAGTACTCTCTCTACGGCTTGTACCTCGACGAATCTAAGCTTCTCCAAGTCTGCATCTGAGATACTTCTGGTAACTATTTTTTGTAAGTATTGTGTTCTTTTGTTCACGGGTTCATAGTTCTTTTGAGTACTCTATTTCTTGCTAGCTAGATTAGAGTAGTAATCGTTAGCATAAGCGTGGTGCTTAGGCTATCGGCTACATGTGTTTGCTCCCTGCTCCCTAGTTGCGTGGTATTACTGGGTGGTGACAGCCCCATCTATCCTCTGTAGTCCACTCCGAATTGAGCAGGTTCTTAAATTAGTAGGACCATGGTGGCATCGGTAGAGTTATCTATTAGCGGCGCTTTACCGTCTAAGCGGCATCCCAAAGTGAATACTAGAATCATAAGCCTTGCTTTGCATAGGGTTAAAATCATAGGAATCCTCTCTACTCATCCTTAAACTTTGATTGCTATCCCTAGACAAACTAATTGTTAGACAACATACACACATTTCCCTGTGGATACGATACTCAATAATACTCTGGGTGAAAAATACTTCTATACCTGTGCGCTTGTGGATTTTGTCTCTATGTGCCATCACAGGTGTCAACAAATACTAGCTATTCAGCCCCTTCCATTTAGCACAAACGTGAAGTGTCTTAGAGGCCCAATAAGAAGCAGCCCATTTAAGCTTATCCAGCTACTATCTTCATTATGGTTGTGAACACAAAGCTTCCAAGCCTTCCTTTTCCTCGTGTACGCTGGCCTTATACTGTTCTAGTCTGTTCGCATTCTCTTCTACTTTGCCAGTTCGTCGAACGTCGATATAGTAGGACTAGGAGGCCGGATGTGAGACACGACGTTGTGCCGCCGCTGGCATCCCAAGTTGACACTGTCGTTTCTCGTCCAAATTGTCTGCAGGCCACTAGCAGCAGCAGGTAATCCCTAATCATCCAGTAGTATTCTCTTATCTAATCATTTAATCAACAGTCCAAATTGGCTAGAATATTCACCTCAAACAAATCGTGCTTAGGGCAGGTGACACCTCACACAAAGTTGGATCAGATATTCAGATGCATTAATAGATATGTAATTTTTTGTTAGGATTTGTGAAACATATTCCATTATATATGTGACCACAACCATGGTGCGATTTACTAGTTCTACTCAAATACATGGCCCCTATCTCAATTCCTGGCTCCGCCCCTAAACACCTGGGTGCTGTGCAGGCGCCCATGGTTAGTGAACACAATGTCGGACAACCCATGGAGGCAATTGGTGTCATGGATTGAGTAGAAGTTGTATTAATTTTATAAAAAGTTCACCCTTGGCAGGCATATCAGGTGGTGGATCGACCATTTCAGTTTATACATATATATATATATATACATTTATTTGAACACCAAGGTGAATGTGTCTAGCTACACATTTAATTATTTTGTAGGTTCAACGTGCTCAAATGCAGGTTGAGATGGGGTTCTTAAACTCGGCTAGTGATCACTGTTTTTGATGAATTGACAAAGGGCTTGCTGTTTAACAACTTAGATACTTGTAGCCTACAAAATGCAATGTAAGTTTGTTGCAAATGCCTCATTTTGTAGTACACATTACATGTTTAGTGGTTCAGCCAAGCTATTTTTCATGGGGACATTGTGAATGCAAGAACCATTATATTATCCATTTTGACATCATCTTATAGGAATGCACTCTCACTGTTTTCGGCTCTCCAAGGATACCATGAGACCAATATCCAACATTTGTCACACTGAACAAGTAAGACAAGCTACGTAGCTACTACTATCCCACATTTGGCCAAATATTAGATTATTGTTAGCTTTGATCATTAGTGTCACTCTCATGATGGGCTTGTCACACAGGGCATTTGAGAATTACAACAAAAAGGGCAAAGCAATATCGACCGCTTTAGAATTTTTTTCTTCATTATGCATGTACATGATGCCTATTTGATCGCAACACAGCACTTGGGCGCTGGATTAATATGTTATGTCCTGCATTACATTACCACCCTCATCCAAGATATATATGGCTACTCCAGCTCTTAGCTTGTTCCCCCTTAGTCAATTGAGCGTCCTAATTTTGAGTCTATAGCAAATGCATGTCTTAACTATGTTTCTTGTGTTGTAGAAACTATGGTAAAGGTGCAGCGATGTTGACCGGCTACACTTGGGTTGCCAGAACACCTTGGCAGTTTCATTATGGACCTAGTCGTGAATCTCGATGGAGACCATTGTCGTATGTGTTTTATGATGGAACTGTGTCATTCTTGTGGATGGATGTGTTTTATGGAACTGTGTCTTGGCAATAATGTATATATGTGTGACATTGTGCATATATGTATACGACCTAGGGGTTGGTGTAATCGAAATAATATTTTTATTATTATTACAATTGATTCTAGAAAATGCAGTATCAGTGATGGCATGTCAAAATTGTTGGTGATATGGAATCAACCGGTGGTGATGATAGTAACAATACCGCCGCATAGTACGACATTGATGGAGAGGTCTTCATCATCGCATAGTATGCTAGACCGATGTTGGTACTGCTATCAACACCACCGGATCGAACAGTGACCAGTTGTGCTCGTAACTGCATTAGCGCTAGATCATAACACCGACTGACAGTGATACCTCAGTCATCTTCGCTGGGTGGTATGCCGAACCGATGTTGTTGTCCCCGTCATCACTACTAGATCATGCATAACACCAGTGGTGGTACGTGACCAAGTGCCGCTGGACCGTGATCTAACGTGGTGGTGAAGTAACTGCCAACACTACTGGATGGTGCACTGATCCGGTGGTGATGACCAATACCTCGATTGGCGCGCAACCAGCGGTGATCAGTCTGACTTTCACCAACGGGGGCCAAAATTGTCGGTTAAGGGGGTCTGGAACCGGAGGTGATAAATTGTCTAAAGTATTGGTCACCCGACACCCCCTGCCTTCCACAACCTCACTCACTACCAACAAGTAGCCCCACCTCCTCTACACACTATAAAAGGAGGTGTGGATCTCGGTGAAGATCATCCCCAAACATATCCAAGCTTTCAAGCTACACAAAAGCTCAAGGAGTAGCTCTAGAAGTAGTAGTAGGCTAGCAGTGGAAGTAGAGCTAGAGTGGAGCTGTGCTCGAAGTTTGGAAGAGTCTTCTAGGTCTAGTATAGCTCTCTTTTATTCTTTCTTAGTACTTTACTTTATTCAGTACTTTACTTTATTGAGTACTCTATTCAGTAATATAGTTTTTCTTTGTTTAAGTTTTAGTTCACTCTTGTTCATCTTTAGTGATCTTAGGTGCTTGCTCTTAGCATAAATAACCTTTTACTTAGTTTGATATTCGATAGTACGGGTTCCACCGTCTGGTTATGGTACTTCAATCTCATTTCACCGGAGCTCGGATCGATGTAGTGAGTTTATAGATTAAGCGTGGTGCTTAGGCTATAGCTTGCTTATGGATATGGCTAGATCCCGGATAGATTGTGGTATTTGGCAGGTGATGACAGCCCTGTCCATTCTCTGTATTCCACCACGTTGGGTCTAGTTATCAAATTGTAGGGCTCGTGGCAGACCTTGTATAGTTCATCCCCTGGTTGTCTAGGCGGATTGTGGCCCGATGTAACAGAACCGCCCAATTATACGAGATTAAGTAAGAAAATCATCCAACGGATGGACAATTTACCAAACTTAAGCCCGTATAACCCGGTAGTCCGTGAAATCTCGACGGATTTCAAACCATTTCACATCACAGCCAAGATCGTAATAAGTTCAGCGATTACCTTCATAAGTTACACAGCAGTTTGCGGCACAAAATACATCGGAGTTTAAACATAGTTATTACAAACCAGTTTCAAATAAAGTAGCGGAAGCATTAGTTCAAAGCACACACACACACACACATCTTTTCCAAAATACAGTGCCAGCTCGCGATCATCTCCCACAAAAGCATCAGGCGAGGAGTAGTGAGTGACCATTGCCCATGGTCCTAGGCTTCGCCCATCGCAGGGTAGAGACAGTTGATACAATACCCATAGTACATCTGTCCATCTGCAACAAGTGGGAACAAAGCCCTGAGTACGAGAAGGTACTCAGCTAGACTTACCCGACAGAACCAAAACAAAAGACTCCAAGGATCATGATAGGCTTTTTGGTGGGGTAGCTGACTCATTTGCAAGAAAAGCATTTTTAGCTTACCAAATCATTTACAAAAGCATGTCATCTTCTAAATCTTTATTCTCCTGTCAACTATATTTGCACTTTATGCTAAAGTAACCATGTAATTGAGCAAGCAAGGATTACCATTGATATTTGACAATAATTACCATGTCATTTTCTCATAACTATCCAAGTGTTGTATCCATATTACTACGATGAAGTAACTCAAGTCAAGTGTTCACTATCCAGTGAACGATGGCGATTCGAATCGATTATTGACCAGCTGGTAATTTATTCCTCACACAAACCTCACTCACCCGCTAAAGTGAGGTATTGGTCACCGAGTCAACCATTCAGGTAAAGTCGCGAGCTTGCCAGGAACCACATGTACCCGGGGGCCGCCCGACTGCTCTTTGGCCTTATCATCGCGCCCCCGTTTCCTGCCACTACTGCTCCGGTACAGTGCGTTGCGGGCAATCCACTCGGCCCGAATAATCTCCCGGCTTCGCGGTCGAAAGGTACTTTATCCGGCCAGCTAAATGTGAGGCATGCGTTCAACATGACCCGAGGCCCGACATCGGACGGTCCTTAATCGACACAGACGGAAGACACTACAGTCCAGAACCCTGCAAGCTTCCGCCCGGTCTCACATTCATTTCCACACTGAGTTATTCTCACATGACATCTCTTTCACAAAACCAGGTAATCCCCTATAGCTCGCGGATGACAGGCAATCACCCGACTTCTACCGGTCTAAGCAAGCTAAGCAAGTATTGACCGTGGACACCAGGGTGACAAGGATCGGTAAAACAAGGTGGAACAAGGTATAATGCAGCAACGTTTGCAAACAACTCCTAAACTTAATGCATCAGATTAAGTAAAATTAATAATTAATTATTTGCAAACCGGGGGAGAAATGCTCCGGGGCTTGCCTCGCTCGAAGGAGCTGGGACGATGGTCGGGGCACTCCGGAAGCTCTTCACCGGACTCCTCTTCTACTTCTGCTGGCTCCGGCTCCTCGGGCTGCTCCTCTGCGTCCTCGGGAACAACTGCCGGAACCACTTCCTGCGATCCTGTATGATGCAGAAGTATGAGTGCAACATGCATAGGTGAAATGCAGAAGTGACATGAGATGATGAAGATGCGGAATGCATACGGTGTAATGAATGTATTATGTCATCGGATTATGTGGAACTTATGACTCTTCTACAAGGTAGTCTACGTCATCCAAGAACATGTACTCGGAAACTACCAACACTAGTTCCTACCATGCGAGAGTATTTGAAAAATCGAGAGGCTTCAAAGATACACCAAAGTATAATTTTCCAACTAACTTTGCATTAAGAATAAATAGAAACCCTAATTAGTCCTAAGGTTGAACAGCAACACATATTTTAGTAGCTCAGAAAAATCTCATAAAATTACAGTGGGTTACTAATATCAAGAATAGCTTGACATAAAATTTTTACTGCATTTGGATAATTAGAACTTACTATACAAAAATAACAAAATATGGCCTCAAATAGATATTTAAAATACTTTACATTATGAAAAGTATCAAACAACAGATTTAGGAATTTTTCTACTATCTACTACCTAAACAAACACTATGGAAAAATTATCACTTGCATGTTTTATTCAAATTTATTTAATTAACAAAAATAACAATTATTGGTAACAAAAAGCATTTGAACTGCAAATACAAATTTTTATACAGAACACCCAAGATATAAAATTTCCCTAGAAAGTACATGACACAAAAAGATTAATAAATTTGGAATCATATTTTTCTGACTTTTCTAGGATTTATTAAGTATTTATCAAGAAAATAGCCATTTTACTATTTAATTATAAACTCTACAGAAAAGTACATCAAATATGACATGCAACAATTTTATACCATAGATCTGGTCCCAAAAAGTCTATAGAAATTTGTTTCATCAAATTTGGAGCTAAAATGAGCAAGTTACAATTTTTTTCTAAAGCATTTATACATTTTCTGAAAAATCATTTCCAAAAATCCTTTTTAAATCCAGTCGCTGAACGGCTAGACGCACCCGGCGATCTACACACGCGCGCGCACACAGAGACAGACAGGCGGGCCCGCGGGTCAACCGGGTCCCACGCGTCAGCCGCTCCGAGTCAAGGAGGGCGCTGACCGCGCGGATCTCGACGACGGCGAGGTCGCCGGCGACGAGGTCACCACCGTCGTGATCCTCAAGGCGAGGCGGTCCCGTTGAGATCATTGGCATGACCGGAGGAGCTCGAAATCGAGCTTGCCACCGGCCATGGCGGCTCGGCGGCGCTGCTCACCGGCGGGAGCTCCTCTCCGGCCACGGGGCGGCACGGGAGATGGTGTCCGAGCACCGGGAGGAGGAGGCGAACAAGATGCTCGCGTGAGTGAGGGAAAAGAAGAGGCGGAGGCGGGGTTTCCACGGAGCGGAGAACCACGGTGAGCTCGGCCGGAACTCCGGCGAGCGATTGGCGGGGCTGTGGAGCTTACCGCGGGAGATGGAGGTGAGCACGGGGTGCGCCAGAGAGAGAGGAAGCTCGTGGCGAGATGGAGAGGTCTGCGGTGGCCGGAGCTCGTCGGAACGCGCGCGTCCGGCGAGCGCGTGCGGTGGCGGAGGCGGAAACGGCAGCTGCGCTCGGTGAACAAGCGAGGAGGCAGAGCGGAGGGAGGAATGGCGAGGCGCTGCGCGGGGGGGGGGGGGGGTTAAGGCGTGGGCGCTCGCGCTGGTGGGGGCGACCGAGCGCCACCCGGCCGCTGTGGCCGGCATGCGGCCGCCACGCGGCGTGCGTGCTCTGCCGGAGCGCCAGCGCGCGCGGGCGAGGGCGCGGGCGGAGGAGGGAGACGGCCGGCTGGGCCTGGGCCGAGGCGGGGCAGCGCGGGCGCGCGCGCGCGGTGAGGCGGGCCGACTCTGGCTCTGGGCCGAATCGGTGGCGGTGGCCCGCGAGGAAAAGAAATGAAATTTTTGATTTTCGATTTTCAAATTTAAATGCATTTCAAACTTCAAACCCAATTTTGAACAAGAAGAAAGCATTTTATGGATTTGGCCCAAAAATAAAAGTTGCTCAAAATTGAATTCTCTACAACTTTGATTAAGGGGCCATCTCAAAATTCTTAATAGATTTTAAATGACAAAATAAAAGCTAAATTAGGGAAAAATTTTGAATATTTTTCATAATTATTTTTGAACAAGTTTTTGACAAAATTTGAGCTCCAAAATTTGAACTAAAGTTCCAAGTGATGTAAGAATTATGGTTGCAAGGCTTTTGATATAATGTGATTATCATATTATTATAGTCCATTAAATATAGCATGTTTAAGCTTTTATTTTAATCGAATTATACCATTATCATACATGATTATAATGATATGAATGCTATGCAATATGATTGCCATGCAAAAATGCATTGCTTAACACCGGAGTGTTACAGCCCTCCCCCCTTATAAAAATCTCGTCCCGAGATTTGGGTTACGAACCATTTATTATAAAAATCTTCATAGGCGTTCTTTAAGTATTCACCCGTTTCCCAAGATGCATCCCCTTCATCGTGATGACTCCATTGTATCTTATACGTTTTCACCACACTGTTTCGAGTAGCCCTTTCCTTGGTATCCAATACTCGAACTGGTTGCTCACGATACACCAAATCTGACTTTAGTTTTATGCCTCGAGGTTCAATCCTTTCCTCTGGAACGCGCAAACACTTCTTGAGATGTGATACATGAAAAACTGGGAATATAGCACCCATTGACTCTGGTAAATCCAATTTGTAAGCCACAGGACCCTTCCGTTCCAGGATTTTATAAGGTCCCACAAATCTGGCGGCCAGCTTTCTGCGCACACCAAATCTTTTCTTTTTCATTGGCGTAACTTTTAGATAGACATAGTCACCAACTTCGAACACAAGCGGTCTCCTTCTCTTATCTGCATAACTTTTCTGACGTGACTGGGCTGCTCTCATATTCTGCTGGATGATATGAACTTTCCTTTCGGCTTCTTCTACGAAGTCAATACCATAATACCTTCTTTCTCCGGGCTCAATCCAGTTTAACGGTGTTCTACACTTTCGGCCATACAGAGCCTCAAAAGGTGCCATCTTGATACTCTCTTGATAGCTGTTATTGTATGAGAACTCTGCTAATGGTAACCATGACTCCCATGAACCTCTGGAAGACAACACACAGGCTCTTAACATATCTTCTAGAACAGCATTAACTCTCTCAGTTTGACCATCTGTTTGAGGATGATAGGCAGTGCTACGAATCAGACTAGTCCCCAAACCTTTGTGCAAGTGCTCCCAAAAGTGAGCAGTGAACTGTGACCCTCTGTCAGACACTATAGTCTTTGGTATGCCATGCAACCTCACAATCTCCGCAATATACTTCTCAGCATATTGAGGTGGTCTATGTTCCGTTTTGACAGGCAGAAAGTGGGCTGTCTTAGTAAGACGATCCACAATTACCCAAATGGAATCGTGACCTTTTTGAGTAGTGGGTAGACCCGTGATAAAATCCATACTTATGTCATCCCACTTCCAACTCGGCACTGACAAAGGTTGTAGCATTCCGGCAGGCTTCATGTGAATTGCTTTTACTCTACAACATGTGTCACATCTGGCTACATACGCTGCAATTTCCTTCTTCATCTTGGTCCACCAATAACGAGGTCTTAGTTCTTGATATATTTTACTGCTGCCAGGATGAATAGACAACTTAGAGAGATGAGCTTCATCCAAAATTTTATTCTTAAGCTCTCTATCCTTTGGAACAACAAGACGGTTGTCGAACCACAACACATCCTGCTCATCCACCCTGAAGTGTTTCGAGGGTTCTTCTTGAATCTTCTTTTTGATGTGGAATATCCCCTTGTCTGTTTTCTGACCTTCTATAATCTTACTCTCCAAGGAACAACTGACCTAAATACTTTGTAGCACGGCAGGGTGCATTAGATCGAAACCATCTTCAAGCAAGGGTTGCACATTCAGACAATGTGATTTTCTGCTTAAAGCATCAGCTACCACATTGGCTTTCCCAGGGTGATACTGTACATTCAAGTTGTAGTCTTTGATCAGTTCTAACCATCTTCGCTGTCTCATGTTCAATTCTGGTTGGGTGAAAATGTACTTGAGACTCTTATGATCGGTGAAAATATTGCACACATTACCCAGCAGATAGTGTCTCCAAATCTTTAAGGCATGCACCACAGCGGCAAGCTCAAGATCGTGGGTCGGATAATTGATTTCATGTTTTCTCAACTGCCGGGAGGCATAAGCAATGACTCTTCCTTCTTGCATTAGCACACACCCTAATCCTGTTTTTGATGCGTCACAGAACACATCAAAAGGTTTTTCGATGTCGGGCTGTGCAAGAACTGGAGCAGTGGTCAACAGTTTCCGCAAGGTATGGAAAGCTGTCTCACACTCCTCTGTCCACACAAACTTGTGATCTTTCTGTAACAGACTTGTCATAGGCTTGGCAATCTTCGAGAAGTCTGGGATAAAACGGCGATAGTAACCCGCTAACCCTAGGAAACTTCTGACTTCTGACACTGTGGTTGGAGTCTTCCAATCCATAACCTCTTGCACTTTACTCGGATCTACAGAAACTCCATTCTCAGATAGGATATGACCGAGGAAAGGAACTTTCTTCAACCAAAATTCACATTTGCTGAACTTAGCATATAACTTATGATCCCTCAACCTGGTCAAGACAATTCTCAGATGCTCTTCATGCTCTTTCTCGTTTTCAGAGTATACTAGAATGTCATCAATGAAGACAACTACAAACTTGTCCAACTCTGGCATGAAAACTGTATTCATCAGATACATAAAATATGCAGGAGCATTTGTTAGTCCAAATGACATAACAAGATACTCGTACAACCCGTATCTGGTAGAAAAGGCGGTTTTCGGAACATCTTGAGGTCTAATCTTTATCTGATGATACCCAGACCTTAAGTCTATCTTGGAGAACACTCTGGCTTTAGCTAACTGATCAAACAGAACATCAATATGAGGCAAGGGATATTTATTCTTGATAGTTACAGCGTTAAGAGGTCGGTAATCCACACACATTCTGAGAGTACCCTCTTTCTTTTTCTTTACAAACAAGGCAGGACATCCCCATTCAGACTTACTTGGGCGAATAAACCCCTTTTTTAACAACTCTTCCAACTGTTTCTTCAACTCAGCTAACTCATCCGGAGGCATCCGATAAGGTCTCCTCGAAATTGGAGCTGTCCCGGGGATCAACTCGATTCCAAACTCAACATCTCTGTCTGGAGGAAGGCCAGGCAACTCGTCTGGAAACACATCCGGGAACTCACATACTACTGGGATCTGATGGATAGGAGCAACTTCCATGGCACAGGTCACACTCACAAGATCTGTTCTTTTAGGCAATGGTACCTGGAAAGTACCCTCTGCCTGGGGATCTTTAAGGGTAAGCATCCTACTGCTTGTATCTATGACTGCTTCCCAGTCTTTCATCCAGTTCATTCCTATTATTACATCCAAAACTAGTCCAGGCATAACTACCAGGTTCACTCGGAACTTCCGACTACCTAACTCAAGGGTTGCCCCTCTAACCATCTTATTGGTTAACACATCAGCTCCTGCTGAACTTATGCGATAACCATAACTCAATTCTGTGCATAGCTGTTCATGCTTCCGTGCAAATGCTTGACTCATAAAAGAATGCGAAGATCCAGAATCAAAAAGAACAACTGCAGGGTGATGGTTCACAAGAAACTTACCAGCAGTTACGGGCTCTCCCTCAGGAACTTCATCAATGGCGGTGTGGTGTACACGAGCATTGTAAGTCTGTTGCTTCTTTTTAGGCGGATAAGGGCAGAACTTTGAAAAGTGGCCTGGCTGACCACAGTTGTAGCAGGGCCCTTTCACTGTACCAGCAGACCCTATAGCTCCCTTGGAGTTGCTCTGTTCTGCAGCTGCGCTGGTCTTTGTTGGCGGCACTGCGATCTTGTACGGTTTCTGTGGCCCCTTGTAATTCTGGGTTTTATGCTGCGGCGGCCTGAACCTCGCACCAGGTGCGGACGGACGATAAGATGAACGGTTGGCAGGGACAACTCTGGACTGGGATGGTCCTGACTCGAACACTCTCTTGCGGTTCTTGGATGCGGTGTAAGCATTATTGTTCTTCTCTTGCTTCAAACAGTCACTGATAAAGTCGTTGAATCTGTTGCGGGTATTGGTACCCACATGCTTCATCATCTTCGGACTCAACCCTCTCTTGAAACTAGCAATCTTCTTTGCATCTGTGTCAACCATGTCTGGGGCATAGCGGCACAAGTTATTAAAGGCATGCAGATACTGTGTCACCGTCTTGGTACCCTGATTCAAGGCTAAAAACTCTCCAAGCTTCATCTCAACCAACCCTGGGGGAATATAAACTCCCTTAAAAGCTTCAGTGAAATCCCTCCAAGAGATCTGGGCATTAGGAGGAAAAGTACTGCGGTGATGCTTCCACCACATTCCTGCTGGTCCTTGTAACTGATGTGCAGCATACTCTACTTTCAGAACTTCTGTCATCCTTAACACACGGAACTTATCTTCCATAGTGTTAATCCATTCTTCGGCATCAAGTGGCTCTGCTGCTTCTTTGAAAATAGGTGGCCTCGTATCCATGAAATCCTTGAAACTGCTGTACTGGTTCACTCCATGGCCACCACCTTGGTTATTTCCTCTTTGAACATTTTCCGCGATGGTACGCAGAAAGTCTTCCATATTCCTCTGTGATTGTTCAGTACTGCGTTGACTTCCAAGAAACTGTGTGAAGAACATTTCTGCGGTAAGCGGCGGAGGAGGGGGCAAATGTGGTTCTGGACGTGGTTCCTGGTGGTTGACATTGTTGGCACCACTTCCACCAGCTCCTGCACCGTTGCCACCAGTCTCAGCGGCTTCGTACGTAGCACGACGAGTGTTGGCCATCTGCATATTTCAGCAACAAGCACCATTGAGTGAAGTTGTAAAATTATGTCCGAAGGAACAATCATGCCATACTGAATTCATTGGAGAGAACAAGTCATACAAGAAAACAGAGGCGCAATAATTCATTCCAATTGAACAACAGCACCAATTAAGTTACTTTAAAAGCAACATCGCGTTCCATACAACCATGTTGCCAGCATACATACACTGGACTTTTATGCGTTCGGGTATCGCATACACAACCAAACTCCAAAGATCATCAGTCTCAAGGTCGAACAGGATACATCATGATACATGGAACCCAAAAGAAGGCCATCGCGTCACGCCTAGCTACTAACGCATGACACTATCCTACTCCTCGGGGCCATCGTCGATGTCGGAGGCGTCGCCATCGCTACCCTCAGCTGCAGCGTCGTCGTCGATGTCCATCTGAGCGGCGTTCGGAGGAGCATACGGGCCCATCCCGTTGTAGAGGGCATGGAACTCTTCATGCAAGTTGGCATTGTACTCTTCTAGCTCCTCGACCCTCTGCCTCAGAAGGTCTCTCTCGTTCCAGGCTTCATTCCTTTCTTGTACTAGCTGCTCCAACAAGCGATCTGCATTCCTGTTGGCCTGAGTCAGCCTCTGTACTTGCTGCATGGAACTCTCGCCTCTCTCGAGAGCTCGGTCCCGCTGCAAGCTCATATCAGCCAACTGCTCCTGCAAGCTAGCTATGGCACGCGCTTGCTTTTTCTTCTGCTTCCTTGCTTCAAGCCGATCATCACCACGTAGGCCAGTCAAGGTCCAATAGGTATTCTCCAGACCTTGGTATGCTCTGATGGCTGCATACATGGCACTCATGGTGTGATTGTCGCTAGCCAGTCCTTCACTGGGGCCTCTAACCAGGGCACTTCCTTGCGGCTGTACCCAAATGGCGTCGCGAGGATCATCTCTCGGGAAGGTACCGGCCAAAGCTGCTGCTAACTCATTGGGAAATCTGCTCATGATGTCTCGGATGACGCGAAAAGCTGCGCCCTCTGCACCCTCGACTGGAGTGCGTCCTTCGAACTCCAAATGCCAACCATCCCATTCTGGCGCATCACCAAGAGCAGGGACGGTGATCTCTACCACAGCAAGTCCATCTTCAGCTAGCTGGCTCTCGCTCCAAGAGTAAACTGGCTCTTGTCCCTCCGGGTACCCCACATCATGGAGCACTCTCCAAAGCAAGGTGGGCATGCCAAACTTGCTTAGAAAAGTGTCCGTGTTGCGGTGCTCCCGCGGGGCTAGCTGACGACGGGGTGCTCTTCCTCCAGTGGACTTGCGGGCAGTCTGCTTCGTGCGGGCCATCTGTAGCACAAGTTTAAAATTACCCGGTGAGAACATATTTTAGTTGAGGTCACTTTTATCGAAATGGGATAATCCTTTTATAAGGGGAGGAATGCATGCCATGAATGGAATGCACAAACAATATGATGCATGCACGAGTCTTACGTTCTCACAAACTTAGGAAAGAAAAAAGCACCTAACGGTGAATTCGGTGGCATACAACGATCTCTCATATACGTAACTAATTCGGTCTACACGATACGCTGTTATGTACCTGCAGAAAACTCATTTCAGCCCATTCCCCATGAATGCATGAAAGCAGTAAACCTACCTACACGCTTTACACGAATCCCCAGATGCGTGTACAACGGTAGTGACTACCCAAACACATCGTCCTATTGACGGCATCGCCTCAACGGACGGAACACCCACACATGCGACACTTTTATAAAAACATGTGTAAAACATGTAATTATCCAAGTATCATATAAGCACTTTCCCTAGATCGGCGGTGTATCCGATCATGCTCTCACAACTCACACTTACCGAAGCGTAGAGGTAACTGATCCATACATTACCACTCAATTAAGTGGCACTCATACAATAGCACGCCGTATGAGCAACGAAAAAGAAATATGGTGCAGAACCCCAAGTTAGTACTTAAATAGCCACCTAGAGTCCTTAACTGGGCATACAGGATATGACCACTGGCACACTTTTTTTTAGTTTCAAAATCACACTTTTTAAGCAGGGTTTTGGTTCAAATACACTTATGAACAGTAATTACGCTAAACCATGCTCCGATGCCAGCTGTAACAGAACCGCCCAATTATACGAGATTAAGTAAGAAAATCATCCAACGGATGGACAATTTACCAAACTTAAGCCCGTATAACCCGGTAGTCCGTGAAATCTCGACGGATTTCAAACCATTTCACATCACAGCCAAGATCGTAATAAGTTCAGCGATTACCTTCATAAGTTACACAGCAGTTTGCGGCACAAAATACATCGGAGTTTAAACATAGGTATTACAAACCAGTTTCAAATAAAGTAGCGGAAGCATTAGTTCAAAGCACACACACACACACACATCTTTTCCAAAATACAGTGCCAGCTCGCGATCATCTCCCACAAAAGCATCAGGCGAGGAGTAGTGAGTGACCATTGCCCATGGTCCTAGGCTTCGCCCATCGCAGGGTAGAGACAGTTGATACAATACCCATAGTACATCTGTCCATCTGCAACAAGTGGGAACAAAGCCCTGAGTACGAGAAGGTACTCAGCTAGACTTACCCGACAGAACCAAAACAAAAGACTCCAAGGATCATGATAGGCTTTTTGGTGGGGTAGCTGACTCATTTGCAAGAAAAGCATTTTTAGCTTACCAAATCATTTACAAAAGCATGTCATCTTCTAAATCTTTATTCTCCTGTCAACTATATTTGCACTTTATGCTAAAGTAACCATGTAATTGAGCAAGCAAGGATTACCATTGATATTTGACAATAATTACCATGTCATTTTCTCATAACTATCCAAGTGTTGTATCCATATTACTACGATGAAGTAACTCAAGTCAAGTGTTCACTATCCAGTGAACGATGGCGATTCGAATCGATTATTGACCAGCTGGTAATTTATTCCTCACACAAACCTCACTCACCCGCTAAAGTGAGGTATTGGTCACCGAGTCAACCATTCAGGTAAAGTCGCGAGCTTGCCAGGAACCACATGTACCCGGGGGCCGCCCGACTGCTCTTTGGCCTTATCATCGCGCCCCCGTTTCCTGCCACTACTGCTCCGGTACAGTGCGTTGCGGGCAATCCACTCGGCCCGAATAATCTCCCGGCTTCGCGGTCGAAAGGTACTTTATCCGGCCAGCTAAATGTGAGGCATGCGTTCAACATGACCCGAGGCCCGACATCGGACGGTCCTTAATCGACACAGACGGAAGACACTACAGTCCAGAACCCTGCAAGCTTCCGCCCGGTCTCACATTCATTTCCACACTGAGTTATTCTCACATGACATCTCTTTCACAAAACCAGGTAATCCCCTATAGCTCGCGGATGACAGGCAATCACCCGACTTCTACCGGTCTAAGCAAGCTAAGCAAGTATTGACCGTGGACACCAGGGTGACAAGGATCGGTAAAACAAGGTGGAACAAGGTATAATGCAGCAACGTTTGCAAACAACTCCTAAACTTAATGCATCAGATTAAGTAAAATTAATAATTAATTATTTGCAAACCGGGGGAGAAATGCTCCGGGGCTTGCCTCGCTCGAAGGAGCTGGGACGATGGTCGGGGCACTCCGGAAGCTCTTCACCGGACTCCTCTTCTACTTCTGCTGGCTCCGGCTCCTCGGGCTGCTCCTCTGCGTCCTCGGGAACAACTGCCGGAACCACTTCCTGCGATCCTGTATGATGCAGAAGTATGAGTGCAACATGCATAGGTGAAATGCAGAAGTGACATGAGATGATGAAGATGCGGAATGCATACGGTGTAATGAATGTATTATGTCATCGGATTATGTGGAACTTATGACTCTTCTACAAGGTAGTCTACGTCATCCAAGAACATGTACTCGGAAACTACCAACACTAGTTCCTACCATGCGAGAGTATTTGAAAAATCGAGAGGCTTCAAAGATACACCAAAGTATAATTTTCCAACTAACTTTGCATTAAGAATAAATAGAAACCCTAATTAGTCCTAAGGTTGAACAGCAACACATATTTTAGTAGCTCAGAAAAATCTCATAAAATTACAGTGGGTTACTAATATCAAGAATAGCTTGACATAAAATTTTTACTGCATTTGGATAATTAGAACTTACTATACAAAAATAACAAAATATGGCCTCAAATAGATATTTAAAATACTTTACATTATGAAAAGTATCAAACAACAGATTTAGGAATTTTTCTACTATCTACTACCTAAACAAACACTATGGAAAAATTATCACTTGCATGTTTTATTCAAATTTATTTAATTAACAAAAATAACAATTATTGGTAACAAAAAGCATTTGAACTGCAAATACAAATTTTTATACAGAACACCCAAGATATAAAATTTCCCTAGAAAGTACATGACACAAAAAGATTAATAAATTTGGAATCATATTTTTCTGACTTTTCTAGGATTTATTAAGTATTTATCAAGAAAATAGCCATTTTACTATTTAATTATAAACTCTACAGAAAAGTACATCAAATATGACATGCAACAATTTTATACCATAGATCTGGTCCCAAAAAGTCTATAGAAATTTGTTTCATCAAATTTGGAGCTAAAATGAGCAAGTTACAATTTTTTTCTAAAGCATTTATACATTTTCTGAAAAATCATTTCCAAAAATCCTTTTTAAATCCAGTCGCTGAACGGCTAGACGCACCCGGCGATCTACACACGCGCGCGCACACAGAGACAGACAGGCGGGCCCGCGGGTCAACCGGGTCCCACGCGTCAGCCGCTCCGAGTCAAGGAGGGCGCTGACCGCGCGGATCTCGACGACGGCGAGGTCGCCGGCGACGAGGTCACCACCGTCGTGATCCTCAAGGCGAGGCGGTCCCGTTGAGATCATTGGCATGACCGGAGGAGCTCGAAATCGAGCTTGCCACCGGCCATGGCGGCTCGGCGGCGCTGCTCACCGGCGGGAGCTCCTCTCCGGCCACGGGGCGGCACGGGAGATGGTGTCCGAGCACCGGGAGGAGGAGGCGAACAAGATGCTCGCGCGAGTGAGGGAAAAGAAGAGGCGGAGGCGGGGTTTCCACGGAGCGGAGAACCACGGTGAGCTCGGCCGGAACTCCGGCGAGCGATTGGCGGGGCTGTGGAGCTTACCGCGGGAGATGGAGGTGAGCACGGGGTGCGCCAGAGAGAGAGGAAGCTCGTGGCGAGATGGAGAGGTCTGCGGTGGCCGGAGCTCGTCGGAACGCGCGCGTCCGGCGAGCGCGTGCGGTGGCGGAGGCGGAAACGGCAGCTGCGCTCGGTGAACAAGCGAGGAGGCAGAGCGGAGGGAGGAATGGCGAGGCGCTGCGCGGGGGGGGGGGGGGGGTTAAGGCGTGGGCGCTCGCGCTGGTGGGGGCGACCGAGCGCCACCCGGCCGCTGTGGCCGGCATGCGGCCGCCACGCGGCGTGCGTGCTCTGCCGGAGCGCCAGCGCGCGCGGGCGAGGGCGCGGGCGGAGGAGGGAGACGGCCGGCTGGGCCTGGGCCGAGGCGGGGCAGCGCGGGCGCGCGCGCGCGCGGTGAGGCGGGCCGACTCTGGCTCTGGGCCGAATCGGTGGCGGTGGCCCGCGAGGAAAAGAAATGAAATTTTTGATTTTCGATTTTCAAATTTAAATGCATTTCAAACTTCAAACCCAATTTTGAACAAGAAGAAAGCATTTTATGGATTTGGCCCAAAAATAAAAGTTGCTCAAAATTGAATTCTCTACAACTTTGATTAAGGGGCCATCTCAAAATTCTTAATAGATTTTAAATGACAAAATAAAAGCTAAATTAGGGAAAAATTTTGAATATTTTTCATAATTATTTTTGAACAAGTTTTTGACAAAATTTGAGCTCCAAAATTTGAACTAAAGTTCCAAGTGATGTAAGAATTATGGTTGCAAGGCTTTTGATATAATGTGATTATCATATTATTATAGTCCATTAAATATAGCATGTTTAAGCTTTTATTTTAATCGAATTATACCATTATCATACATGATTATAATGATATGAATGCTATGCAATATGATTGCCATGCAAAAATGCATTGCTTAACACCGGAGTGTTACAGCCGAAGTACTAAAGTTCTTTCTAATCCTTAGATTAACTTGTTGCTTAAGATAGATAGTTCGCTCGCTCTCCCATTAGCTTTACCTTACTTCTAGCCTCCTTGACTTCTATCCTTTTTTTTTCTAATCCACCTTTATCGTATCTTTCTATCAACACCTCTACACTATCATCAACTCACTTTGGCAGATGACATATCTTTTACCTGATACTCCAGGCCCTAGCATTTCTATTCATAAGTCATCCTATCCTTTCCGCCTTCCCTTGGGTAAATATAAATACGACCTTGAAATACTTACTGAGCGGAGTGCTACACGATTTTTTCTATACGCTTACGAGAACCCTCCAATAGATATAAGAATATCAACACGATCAACACGCACCGATCGTCTTTGTCTGGTCTCGTTCGCATGATCGCGTCGCAAGAGCGAGCAGTGCCGCCTGCCCCTAAAGCCAACTTGGTGTTTGTTAGGCTGTTGCAAACAGTCGCGGCCTAGTCTCAGGCGGCTAGGCCAGGCCCATGACGCTCCATTCTTCGCCTCGTCTCGAAGAGCAGTGCCGCCATTGTCTTCAACCTCTCAGTTCCTCGTCTCTTCCGCCTCGCACCCTCTCGCCAGACGCCAAGTCCGAGGGTGGGGAGGGGATGCCCGGACTCAGGGACCTAGGGTGGCCGCCTAAGCTCGCCCTAGCGGTGGCTCCGCCTCTGATGACTAATATATCCCTCTCTTTGTTTAACTCGCTGACTTGCTGTATAGACAACACAATAAATAGTATTGCAGGTGAACTGACCTAACCATCATTCTTATGTTTTCCCTGACTAAATCGTCTAATTTTTTTGTCATTGGACACTTGTGCTCCAATGGGACCTATTATTAGGCCACGCAAACTAGTAAGAAAACAAAAATAACACACCTGAATTGGACCAAAGGACAACCAACCTAAAAACCTCCACGGGTCGTCAAAGCAAAAACCCGCGCGACAACGGTGACCACACGAGACCCGAACGGCCACATTCACCACACCCTCCCGCAGACGTGTGGGCCTCGTGGGTGGCGTAGACCGCTCAGCTGACCGGCCCGTGGTTTAGATGCTCCTTTCGGTCTCGCGTATTTTCCGGCACCCATTTTCTCGTGCAAAGATTCTTTTTAACCATTTCGACGGTGGTGAGGTCTATATAGAAGCCATGCCGATGCGGCGATGCCGAGGCCAGCGAAAAGAATCAATCCCACTCCTCTCCTCCTCTGCTAGTAGCCGCCAAATCAACAAGAAGCCGAGGCCACACGACCTCCAAGTCTCAGATTCCGCGCCCTACGAATCATCGCAATGGTGAGCATCCGCCGGCGGCGGCCCTGTCCAGCTATGTGTGGCTTATTGCTCGGTTAGCCTCATCCGCCGTGGGCTTGGATTGACGGCCCGCTTGTTTGCTGAGGTGAGGTTTTGTTGTGTGTGTTTGGTGCAGACGAAGAAGCAACGGAGGGAGGCGGGGGCGAAGCGACGGCGAGACCGCCACCACCATCACCGCCGGCAGCTGCGGGACGAGCGCTGTGTTTCGTGCACCACGTTTAACATCCTCGCGCCGATCTACAAGCGCATGGAAAACGAGGTGGGTTGGATCTTGCTTTGCTTTCCCTTTTGGCGGGGAATCTATTTAGTTAGTTTTGGCTTGATGGAAAATTCTTGACGGTTGGTGTTTGGCATTGGTAGCAGAATTGCAGGGAGAGCCAGTACAGGGCCTACTGGTTCAGCCGCAACGAGAAGATCATTGACCGCCTTCTCGCTGATCACTCCTCCATCATCTGCCTACAGGTGAGCTGAATCTATCGATTGTTCGGCTCTCTGGTGATGTCTGGGATGTGAGCCATCAGTATACATGATTCATCTATCAGGAGGTGTGGTTGGGGAACGACGAGCTGGTCAACATGTACCAGAAGCGTCTGGGGGATGCCAATTATATGCTCTTCAAGCTTGCGCGCACCAACAATCGTGGAGACGGTGAGCCCTGATTACTCATTTCAGTTTGAGCCTAGAAGGATGAGGAAAAACATATTGTGCTGTGTTGTTGCTGCCACCGTCCATTTGTGCAAATTGTTGCTGTTTGTATTTAGAAGGTTCATAAAAATATAAATAATTTATTGATCTAGGAAATCCTGATCATAGGCTATATTAAGAAGGTAAAAAAGATGATCTTTGTGGGAGTGTGCTTTTGAAGGGGACTATGGTAGGAATTCAACTTGGTCGCTGTGTGTGTCCTTTTCGATTCGTGTCATCGAAATCCAAAGTGTATTGATGTTGGGGTTGATGGGCTCTTTGTGTTGAATACCACTGATGATGATGTCAAAATGACTATCATTGTATTGTGACACCTATTTTCCCTTTCCAGTGTTGATAATCGCTTTGCCAAATGCCTATGGTGTTGACATCTGTGGTGATTGTCAATTAGTATGGGATCTATGTTTTCTTTCTGAATGTTTTGAATATGCACATAGACATATTTGAATTGGATACATGGAATGCACCTTGGTGTTTTTCTTCCCTAAAGATGAATCTCTATGCAGGTCTTCTTACTGCTGTACATAGCAACTACTTCAATGTTTTGAATTATAGGGAACTGCTCTTCAATGACATCGGTGATCGAGTAGCTCAGCTGTTGCATGTGGAATCAGCAATGCCGTTCTTGCAAAATCGAAGCTCCAGCTGTGTCCACCAGCAGAGCATCATTGTCAACACTCATTTGTTGTTCCCTCATGATCACAGCCTTTCAATAGTTCGCTTGAGACAGGTAGAGACATTATTCTTTTCTACATCTAAGCATAATGTTTTCAATATTTCAGTAGGATTCCTAAAAATTTAGTGGTGTAATTGGCAGGTATATAAAATCCTTCATTATATTGAGGCTTACCAGGAAGAGCATAAACTTGGTCCAATGCCAATCATCCTTTGTGGGTCTGTATCTAGTGTGCACAGTAATTTATAATTTCATTGGATTCTACCTGAGTTATGATGTTAATATTTTTTTGGACATCTATTACAGGGATTGGAATGGAAGTAAGCGTGGCCAAGTTTACAAGTTCCTTCGCTCGCAAGGGTTTGTTTCATCATATGACACTGCTCATCAATACAGTGACAGCGAAGAAGATGCACATAAGGTAACAAGAAGAATATTTTGCTATTTTGATTGTTCAAAATAGAAGTACTATGAGCACTGAATTATTGTTGACTTTTGACTTTTTATACATCTTGAGCATAGTGGGTCAGTCACCGAAACCATCGAGGGAACGTCTGCGGAGTTGATTTCATATGGCTTTTGAATCCTGATAAATGCAGGAAGCCCCTGAAGACCAGCTGGAACGAAGCTGTTTTTGGTATCATCAAGGTAAGCAACATGATGAACAGTTTATATCACTAATATATACATCTTAATGCTAATATAAAATAGAAGTTGACCTTGAAGTACATGCTGTTAACAACAGATCTAATTATTCTGGCCTCTTATTTAATCATCTCCAGGGGCTAAGAATCTAAATTGTGTTAATTTCAGTACCTGCTCCAAGTTGCATTCCTTTCTGAGGAGAATGCATTTGCACTCCTGAAGGCAGACAGCCTTTATAATCACATCACGTATTCAAGTTTCTACCAGGCACTGTGTCAGGTATCAACAACAGCTCCTTGGTACACATATACTACTGTTGACAAAACTGGTGCTGATATTAAAGTAAATGCAGTTAGGAATGGTCCATCCTGATCGACTAAATTCAGAAGAAATTGAAAAACTATGGAGTGAAGCTGACCGTGATGGCGATGGTGTTATTGACTACAAAGAATTTCAGGTAATTCCTTGTGATTGTTTGAGACACACGTTGAATCCTCATGGAGTTCTTTAGGAGAGGAGTTAATTGCGTGAAATGGGATCTAACAAGGACAGGTGGACTATAAAAAAATTAGATGTCACAATAAAATGCATGCTTGGGAGAATCTAATGCATTATTCTGATAGAGTGTGGATATAATCTTTAATGGTGTGTTTGGTTTGAGGAATAAGTTAGTCCATCATCTCCTCATTCCTTACTTTTTTTGCTTGGTTCATGGAATGGAATAGATTGATGCATCATCACCTCATTCCTCATAAACTAATAACTAGTAATAGTATGAGGAATGGAGTCATCCCACCAAATTTGAGGAATGAGCTCATGATGCACCACCTCATCTAGGATGGAATGATTTCTCAAACCAAAAACCCTATAAGTTTCACAAAGGTCAGATTTTGATGAAATCTCATCTAACAAGTCATCTGACTACAAACATTGCTTACTTTTGCTTTGTCATCAAGACAGTTTTTTACATTAATTCTAGATTTATACTGCTCTTTATCAGTTTTACCATAGATCAGAGTTTCTGTATATAAGTGAACCATCGTTCTCTGTTAACTTTAAATGGCGTAGCCCTAGCAAAAAGATTGTGGCTAATAAGTCTTCAAATCTGAGGTATGAAACCATGCAGTCATTAAAATTGTTCAAGGAATTATAACATATGCATAAAAACTGGAAATCACATAATTATATATGCATAACAAAGGAACTAAATCACATATATATTTTTTTTCCAAGAGAGTGGAAATCTAACAGTGTTTCTTAATTCTAAAGCAGTGCATCTGGAGCCCAAACTGCTGTAGTCAAGAGGAGGATGATACTGAAATCGATATCACTGATGAAAGTCTGGAGACTTTTGAGGCAAACAACGAAGCCTTTGGCTTCACCGTGAAGGAAGCTGTTCTCTTTCCCCCAGAAGTAGAGAAGGGCATGTGGCCAGAAAACTACAGTCTCTCGGATCATGCCCCCCTCACTGTGGTATTCTCCCCTACTAGAATGCCTTGCTCTCCACGCATTCCTGGGGAACTCTAGCTATCTAATGTCAATGATCTCATGCTTACAGACATGCCCCACAAAAGCCTTGTTAGATTTGCGTGGGATTGGAGAGGTTGAAGCGGATTAAATCCCTAACAAGTCAAAATCTCCCTCAATACCCTTTGATCCCCTCCTTCCCCCTCTGGAGGGGACTAACCAAAACATGGCCTAACTAGTATTCTCCCCCAGTTAAGCCTTGCTCTCCATGCACTCCTGGAAGTCTTTAGCCATCAATGGTCACATGCATATATACACAAGTTCTGTACAGCCGTAGATATCCTGTGGGACATACAATGATACAAACCTCAGAGCCTGGGGTTTAGGTATCCAAAGTACTAACTATAGGCGTGTGAATTACTTTTTGGGTTCATGCCTTTTGTTGCTACTAGCTGATTCGTTGAAGGGCATGCTTCTTCTGCCTTCTTAAATATATGTATCTAAAGCTTTCTTCATTTGTAAATTTAACTTTTTAACTTGCTAGGCTAATCTTAGAACAAGCTTGAAACATAAATATTTGGCTTTGTTGAGTAATATCTATCCATTGTATATTTGTGAAACACATGTCTACTGGGGTTGACAAATTCTCATCTCTGTCTCATTAGGGCTAGGCTATTAAGCAAAACGAAAAACCGAAGCAAAAGAACATGTTCTAAAATTGGAGTAACTGGAACCGAAAAATTGGTTCTTTGTTTGGTCATGGATATTTATGAACTGAAATTTCTACAGCTAATATGGTTTCTAATGCCGGTTAATCGAACTAATTGGGAAAGCTCAGCCAAACTAGACATTTACAGCCTAGCCGATTGTAACCCTAGGTATATATGCCACCCCTCAACACTAAGTCTGCATGCCTACCTCCTTCAACTCCTTTGCTCACCACCCTCTTTCGACCCTTCCACTATAGTTGCCACCGACTCCTCTCTCTCCTCACCAGCAATGGTGGCGGCTTGTCACACCAGCTCCTTTCCTCCCTGTCTTACCCCTCTTCCACCTGACCCGTAAGGTTGTGACCGACACTCCCTCCATTGATAGGTGATGACCATGTTGCTGACTCCTCATCTCCTTCCTCCTGAAGGGACCGTGTGGGGGTATAAACCCCTATACCCTTACGGCTATACATGGGCAAGCCCAGACCAGACGGTCCGGCCCATTACATGACGACGCGCGATCCAGATCATTGAGATGGAGTATCGCGCAAGGCATCAAACTAGGCTTGGAGATCAAGCAAGGTCTTGGTCGGTTAGGTTAGGAATCCTTATCCGGCTCCATATGGCAATTGTAACCGGCTAAGATTAGTTTCCAGATCTGTAACCCTGCCTCCCGGACTATATAAGGAGGGCAGGGGACCTCCTCAAAAACAACGAAACATACTCTAGGACAATCTAGCTTGTAATACATTGTTCGAGACAACAATAACAAAGCAGAGTAGGACGTAAGGTATTACGCCCACACGGCGGCCTGAACCTGGGTAAACCCGCGTGTTGTTCTGCATCACCATCTCGTTCGTGGCTTGCACACCTGTCTGCCGATAATCTACTACCTTAGGCATACCCCTCGGTAGACTGCCGACCAGGTTTTGTTGATAGTGGCGCGCCAGGTAGGGGGTGTGTGTACTGCTTTTCAGGCGTGCGAGATGGTCATCTTCCCCGATTCCATGGCTACGGCGGTAGGCCTCACGTTCACGATCGGCCAGATCACCTAGACCATTGGCTCCAATGACTTCATCGTCACAACCATGGAGGAGGTGTAGATCCGATCTGCATCGACTACTTCCCCGACACCGGCATCGACTACGACTACGCTGGCTCCGGCTCTGCCAGCACCAGCACTAGCACCGTCACCGACCACGTCGGCAACTCATCGACTTCTTCCTCGCTGCCAGGGGAGGAAACTCGACAACACCGACTTGATCGACTCCATCGACCGGCTCGGTGGCAAACTCTCGTTTACCTTAGCTTTGGTCGATTCACTCCAAGAACAGTTTACTGAGCAGAACTCGAACGGCCACAACAGATCTACTCGACCTGCTCGAGCCACCCGTTTTCAACGGTTGGGTACAGATCTAGTGGTCACTTCAACTCCTGAAGGGCGCTCCGCTTGACCTCGACCTTGACTACACAACTTCGTCAATATGGTGGGCTCTGATCAAGTTTCGGTCCATACCACCCAGACAGATAGTCGTTTGAGCTCCGGATCGAGCACTGCGTCCGATGAGACTACTCAAACCATGTTATTACACCATGTGAGTAGCGGTGACGAAGAGAGGCTATATCCTCTAGGCTTTTCTCGAATCCCAGCCTTCCCTCCAAGGCGTGGTTGTAACACTTCAAGTGTTTAGCTCCATAATGGCATTGCATTTGCATGAGCATAAGCAAGCATCATTCATTCATGCATAAGCTTATGATATGTTTATATTTCATGTGAAGTAAGAAGTGAGTAGTGTGCAAAACATAAGTACCTTATGTGCAATTTCCTTGTGAGAAATGTCAACCACTTTAGTGTAACATAACTAGCAAGTGTTGTACAACACACTCATGCAACATGTGCAACATGGGCTTGCAACATTTGGGTGAAAGTAGTGAAATACTTGTTCCAAAGAATGTGACACTAGGAACTTTGTGCAACCAATATGTAGAGTGGTTAATTAGGTCTTATAACACCTTACTTACATTTAGGGTAAGTAGTGGAGCAATGTTTATGTTGACCAAAATTACCAAATTGCCCTTTCAAATGTTGTTGACCAAGTTTGGAACCCTAGAGTGATCTGGTTTGACCAATTAAAAAGTCTAGCTTAGAAATCTTGCATGGAGGAGCAACCTTAAGCAAAGTTGTAGAGAATTTCATAAGGAACAAAAGTTCTAATATGGCCATCTCATGAAAATGATCAGAACATGCTCAAAAATGGCCCACAAGTCAGTATTAGGGGCTGTTTGGGGACTTAGCAAATTTTGCTAAGTGTTGAGCTGAAAACCGTTTCAATGTACCCCACTTTGACACCTTATAACTCACAAACCAGGCCAAACCAGCTTTCACTCATATTGACAAACTTGTAGATCACATGTAACCCTACAACTTTGTCAACATCACCCAAGCCTGGTTCTCAATGGTTCAAGAGATATCGTGTCATGAACTTAGGCTGTCAGTCGGCATCGTTAACTGAACCCCGGTTTCAGTTTCCAAGTACACTAGTTTGGAGCCCTGTAGTTTCAAATCCAAACCGAACTAGCTCATGGTGCCTTTTACAAACTTGTAGTGCTCACATAGGTCTATAACTTTGCTAATTGGAGGTTTCACTAATACGAGCTGGATTAGGAGGTGTAGGAGCTCAAACTTCGGCTGTCAGTCGGTCATCGATGTCACCGTTCACCGATTCAGTTTCGACAGCGTCAGAGTGGCCGACCGTTTCAGGCCATCGCCGCCGCGTGTCCTCCACGCGCCACGCGCGACCTGGCGCCTTGGCCAGCTGCCGAGCGCCTTGAAGAGTGTCTCTGCGGTCGTCCAGACCTCACCCACCCATTCCCTCCTCCTCCTTCCCTCTCTCATCTCCAGAGCGGAGAAACCGAGCCGCCATTGCCGTTCTTCTCCGGTGAGCTCAAGCGCGAGCTACACCGCATCACCGGCCGTCAGACCTCGTCAATCCCTCCGCCTCACCACCCTCCATCCCCTTGACCCACCGAAGCCCGCGATTTGACTCAAGGTGAGCCGCATTGCTTTCTTCCCCGTCTCCGAGAGGTCGCCGGAGCCCGCCATGGGACCTCACCGTGGTCGGGGTGCTTCGGGTCTCTCTCCATCCTCCCTTCCTAGCAAAATGGATCCGCCTAGCTTCGGTGAAGCTCGTACCGAGCCTAGACCGCACCGTACATCCTCACCGGCGACGGTGCGCCGTCACCGGACATCACCGGCCGCCGCTCGCGGTGACAAGTCCCTTCCACCCCATCCCCATCCATTCCACGAGCACCAATCGACGCACCGGGTGACGGAGAACACGAGGCGGTGTCCGATTGGCCGAGCGAGCTCTTCTCCGGCGAGCTCGAGCTCGTCGGAGCTCGCGGGTCTCCGCCTCCCCTGCCTCCGGTCACTGACCGCGGGGGCCCGCCCGTCAGTGTCGCGCGCGGGCGGGGGCGCTGAGCGGGCCGCGAGCGCGCGAATCGTGGGCCGAGTTTTCCGGGCCGGCCCAGTTCATCAGAAATGAAATCCATTTTTATTATTTTGTCACTGATTTTTGTACAAGTTGGAAAAATATAGATCTAGGGTTTTAATGATCCAAAAATCATGAGATAAATTTTATTAGGGTCTACATGATGTGTAGTATTTTAGAAAAATATGGATCTGGCATGAGATGTTTAAATTCTGTAAGAATTTAATAGATCCTTTAAATGTGTTTTGGAATGCATGCAAATTTGTTAAATTTATAACTTGAGCTGTAGTGTTCCATAAATCATGAAATTTGATGGGTAGGTTACTCTATGCTAGCCCTAGCTCTGGTAAAAATTTGGGCATCAGTGCTTAAGTAATTTCCAAGTTATAATGCTATCTTGTTATTCTAGGAAATACTAAAATGAATTTTTGTAATTTTTCTACACGTGCAATGTGCTTATAAATTTTTGGAGAATGTCTTGGTACCCTAGAGTGTCTAAGAAAATTAAGAGATCTGTTGTTTGACACTTTTTACTATGCTTTGTTAATTATACAAAAATCAGCCTTTTTGGCTTGGGAATTTTGTGTAGGAAGTTCCTGTGAATAAATTGAGTTCAAAATTTTACAGTAGTCTCATTTGGGGTCAGGGAGTCTCCTGTAATTTTTGTAGAATTTTAGGAGCAGTTTACATATATGTTTGAAATTCCACTTAATTACTTAAGTAAATTGAGAAATGGGTTTAAATAGATATTCTAGGTGGGCAAACCTTACTTTCTGGTGTTTTTGTGACCTTGGTGAACTTGTAGTAGTATTAGTTTGGTCCTAGAGAATGTTTGCCACATAAATAAATATTTAACCTTTACAATTTTAGGTTTTCTGGACAGCTGATAGTATTTCTAGGTTTGACCTTGGATAAAGGTGGTTTCTGGAAAACTTGTAAATACCAAAGTTGGAATAAACTTGATGAACTAGCTTGTGTCAAAATTTGAAAGCATTTGGCTTAGTAGTTTGAGAGTTACTGTTGTTTAAAGTGACAGTTCAAAATCTGCTACTCTCTGTTTTGAGAGGACAGATTCTGGAACTTGTGAAGTTTGACATGGAAAACTTAGGAGTTTGGAGTTGAGGTCTGAAAATGAATTGTAGTGCATTTCTTAGGCTTTCCAGATTGTCTTAGATCATATCTTTTGGAATTGTAAATCTCCAGTTGTGATAAAAACAAGTAGCTGCTGTCCAAAATGCTTACTGTGGTGTTTTGCTGATTGATATGGTGTGATATCCTAAGACATGCTACTTTTGTAATTGTTAGGTGTTAGGGCCTTAACTGAGGATGAGCAGCTATATCTTAGGTTGGGTAGATTAGGTAAGTACTTCTCCACCGGAGAAGAGATTTGCACGTACTAATAAAATAACTTGAATAGAGTATTTTATTTCTGAAATGCATTTCATTCCGAGCATGTTGCACCCATTTATGCATCCATGGTATTTATTGTGCATTCATGCAATAGGTGTACCGGAGGGGGTAACTCTCCTCGAATTCGAGCCTGTAATTCCGGAGGAGGACCAGGAGCAGCAGGAGCCCGAGGATCCAGCAGGCGAAGGAGTGCCCGCAGACGACCTTCCTGAGTGCCCTGATCACCGGCCTTCGACCTTTCTGAAAGGCAAGCCCCGGTGCATGCTGAACCTACTGATTTATAAATTAATCTTGAGTACTTTTAATTGTTTACTGCATTAAGTTGTAGGAGTTATATGAAAACACTTGTTGCATTCTACCTGTCCTTGTCCAGATATCGTACTTAATCCTATATTAGGTTTAGGCACGTGTCAATGCTTAGCCCTGCTTAGTACGGTAGAAGTCGGGTGATTTCCGGTCATCCGCGAGATGTAGGAAGAAGTCACGAGTGGCTGTATGGCTATCGTGGATGGAACCATGCTTAAAAATGAAATTGAGACCGGGCAGGAGTTCGATAGTACAGCCGCAAGACACTTCACGTCTTGGGTGTGGAGCTATGCCCGTCTGAGTCATTTAAGGACCGATTCGCTGTACGTCCTTGAGTCATGTTGAACGCAGTCTAACACTTAGTTGGCCGGATAAGTCGTTCCGACCGCGAAGCCGAGTAATGTGATACAGGCCGGGAATCGAATGGTAGGTTGCTTCTTGGAGGAGAGAAAGGATGTGCTTGGGGACATTGGCGTGAGACCAAGGGGGGGGTTAAAGTCCCTATCACCTGGCAGAGTGTCGCCCTTGGGGTCGCGACATTATTCGGACCCGCGATTCCTGAATCATATGAAACGGTGGCTTGTGCGACCCTGGCAGGGGCCTGCGCGGTGAGTGTTAGAAATACCCCTCCAGCTGGATAGGAATTCGATTCGAATCGTCGTCGCTCCCGGTTAGTGAGCACTTGACTTGAGCAGCGGCAACGTAGATCTCATTAAATAAACTGGTGGTTAAGGGAATGATACAATGTTGCCACAATTCATAACTGCTCTGGATATAATGATGATAATTGTTTGATTATAATCAAGTGCATGTTTAGTACAGGTGCTAAGATAGATGACAGGTAAATGCTAAAAATAACTGCTAGTACAAGTTATAAGAGTTTCAATTACTTATGCCTTTACGCAAAATGTTATGTCAGCTAGCCTCTTGTGTAAGCCTTGCATAATCCTTGGTGTCATTTTATTTCTGGTTTTCGACGGGTAAGTCTAGCTGAGTACATTCCAGTACTCAGGGTTTATTCCCTCCTGTTGCAGATGATATGCTCTATCAAGGCTTCTGCAAGACTTGTCTCCACCCTGCGGGTGATGATGACTAGATCACCTGGGCGTGATCATCTTTATGTACTTTCCTCATGCTTTTGCGGGATGTCGATCATCCAGACTGGCAGTATTTAATTAACTAGTGTGTGTGTTATGCTTCCGCTACTTTCAAACTTGGTTTGTAATATTTGCTACTCCGTGGTGTAAACTTATTTCATAACTACTTGTGAAATATATCGTATGATGTTGTATGTTGAATGATGCGATCCTGGTTGTAAGCAGTTTGGTTTGAAATCCTTCATGATTTCGATTGACTACCGGGATTATATGGGCTCAAGTTTGAAAATTTGAGCGCTTCGGTGCTTGTTTTCGTACTTGTGCTCTTATAATTTGGTCGGTTCTGTTACAGTGGTGCCATGGTCAACGTGGTTAGCCAAGATGAAGATCCACCTGCTGGAGGCGAGACCGATCAACAGCGACAAGAGCGACAACAGCGCAATGCCAACCGAGCTCAACGTCGCATAGATGAAGATGCACGCCTAGCACAACAGCAAGCAGACCACGACCAACAAGAAGTTGACGTTGTAGTTAGGCATAATCGACTGCAAGGGCGCAACCTCAACGATGCTTTCGACATGGTGGGGAACAGACCAGTATTCAAAACCCCAAGCGCCAATGTGGCCGTCGCCATTGAAAGCCTGAAGCGGTTACCGGAAATCCAAAACATCTAGGAGGATTTGCAAGCTTATCTCCAGGCGGCTCTGGTTCAAACCAATAAACGTGTCGTGGGGCCGTCCGTGTCTGGCACGACTAGCAGGAGCCGCCAGCACTCCAGTCAACCTTTCAGGTCTGGTCAACGTGGCTTACGTGCACCCGCTGGCACAGACAACCGCGTTATGGACAACATAGCTCCTGGTGTCAATCCAGGAGCTGATGAGGGCAATAACGGTAATCGCAGAAACCCTCCCTATGATGATAACCGCAACCTCGGCCACCGCCGCAATAACAACGATGACGACCGACGCAGCGACAACAGGCGTAATGACAACTGGGACCACCGTCATCAAGGGCAACAATATGGTGACGAACGAGATCGCCATGATGGCAATTACGATCTCCATCGTGACCTCAACAACCGTGACCTACGTCCTCGCATGGAACAGAGAGCTCGGGACCGTGCGTCCCATGAAACCAGTCGTCGCATGGAGTACGATATGGTCCATGGTCCCCCGGGCCCCAAGCAATTCACCAACCACTTACGACAGGTCATCTGGCCTAGAGGTTTTAAGCTTGAAAAGCTTAACCATTACGACAGCAAGGTCAATCCCGAGCTATGGGTCCAACTTTATGAGACCGCTTGCAGATCCGCTATGGGTGACGAGTATGTCATGGCCAACTACTTTCCCGTGGTGGTCGGCCCGATGGGGCACCAATGGCTTGTTAGTCTCCTGGAGAACCACTTCGACTCCTGGTATGCTTTGCGTCAAGCCTTTGTTGAAAACTTCATTGCTACCTGTGAACAGCCAGGCAACAAGTACGACGTTCAGCGCATCCGCGACGCCAGGGATGAACCATTGCGCGAGTACATCCAACGCTTCTCGGATATGCGCATCAGGATTCCCAGGATCACCGACAATGAGGCTATTGAAGCCTTCATCACAGGTCTGCGCTACCATAATGACCTCAGGGACAAGCTCCTTCGTAAACGGCCTATAACGGTGGTTGACCTCCTCACCACCGCCAAGAAGTATGCGGATGCCGACGACACCAAGAAGCTGCTATACGAGGGCACCGGTAAAGCACCGTACTCTCCACGACGCAACGACTACCGTGACAACCGCCGCCGCGATGACTTTAGAGGTCACAGCGACATCAGAGATCGCCGTAACGACAATCATGATCGGCGTTGCAATTATGAAGAAGACTACGCTAAAGCCTTGAAGGGGCCTTGCCCAGCTCATCCCAAGTCCAACCATACGTTGGAAAACTGCAAGGTCCTCAAGGAGATCTACCGTCGCAAACAAGCTTCAGAAAATGCCGCCAAGCCTGATGATGCAACAGACCAGCGTAACCACAGGGACGATGATGAGGATGATCCTGACAAGAACCCCAAGCACCAGTATCAGGAATTGGTGAGGCATGTTGCAACCATCGTCGGGGGCAAGGTGTCTGTTGAAAGCAAACGCGAGCGGAAGCTGCTCGCCCACGCTTGCCTGAACGTGGCCAAGACAGACGACCTCATTGCAGATCCAAGACTACCCCCTGGTCACACAGAGAAATCAACTTCAGCAGGGTGGATCAATGGGCTACCATCCCCGAACCAGGTCGTTTCACTCTCGTCCTCAGCCCCTGTATCAATAAAGTGCAGTTTGACGGGGTGCTCATCGACGACGGTAGTTCCATCGACATCCTATTCAAGAATAGCCTGTCAGCATTGAACATATCTGAAGCTGACTTGAAGCCATATGACGCACAGTTCTGGGGGTCCTGCCCGGACAGAGCTCTATGCCTCTCGGGCAAATTACCCTACCTGTGCAGTTTGGCACGACAAATCACTTCCATACTGACTACGTCAACTTTGTGGTCGCTGACTTTGAGGGCACCTACCATGCTATCCTTGGTCGCCCTGCGATCACCAAATTCATGACCGTACCTCATTAAGGTACTTGGTGCTTAAGATGCCAACAGAAAAGGGAGTCCTCACTCTCAGAGGCAATGTATTCGTTGCCTATACCTGTGAAGAGCACTCCTTGAACGTCAACCCTAAGGCAAAGCCCGTCAAGCAAAAGCTACGGCGGTTCGAGAAGGACAAATAGGAGGCTATTAGGGTAGAAGTTACATGGCTTCTTGTAGCCGGTTTTATCAAAGAGGTGTATCACCCGGACTGGTTAGTCAATCTGGTTCTTGTATGCAAAAAGAATAATGAATGGAGAATGTGCGTTGACTACATCGATCTTAACAAACACTGCCTTAAAGACCCCTTCGGTTTACCTCGCATTGATGAGGTCGTGGATTCCACGGCCGACTATGAGCTGCTATCTTTTCTCGACTGTTACTCTGGTTATCACCAGATCGCTCTTAACAAGGACAATCAGATCAAGACATCCTTTATTACACCCTTCGGCGCTTATTGCTACATGACCATGTCATTTTGGCTTAAAAATGCCAGAGCTACTTATCCGCGTGCAATACAAGAGTGCCTTGAAAAGGAGATACAAGATGACCTAGTCGAAGCCTATGTAGACGATGTAGTTATCAAAACCAAGGAATCCCACTCCTTGATTGACGATCTAACACACACTTTTGCAATGCTCAATCAATATCAATGGAAGTTGAACCCTAAAAAGTGCATCTTTGGCGTTCCCTCTGGTATATTACTAGGCAATGTCGTCAGTCATGACGGCATATGTCCTAACCCAGAGAAGGTGCAAGTTGTCCTCAATATGAAGCGACCAGCAAATGTCAAGGATGTCTAGAAACTTACAGGGTGTATGGCCGCTCTAAGCCGATTTCTATCTTGATGGTGACAAGGGCTTACCTTTTTTTCAAGTTACTCAAGGCAGGTGAGAAGTTTGAGTGGTCGGAGGAAGCAGATATTGCCTTTACACAGCTAAAACAGTACCTTGCATCACCTCTGGTCCTTACTACCCCCAAGTCAGGAGAAGTCCTTCAACTCTACATTGCTACAACTGATCGAGTCGTCTCCATTGTCCTTGTGGTCGAGCGTGAGGAGCTCGGCCACGCTTATGGTGTTCAACACTCAATCTAATTCATCAGTGAGGTGCTCAATGAGTCCAAAACTAGGTACACTCATATTCAAAAATTGATCTACGCCATACTTATTACAACCCGAAAGTTGAAACATTACTTTGACGGGTTCCACGGGCTTACATTGGACCCTCTGGGCTATATAAGAAGACCCCAACCCCCATGAGGCATAAGTCATTTGAGATCCAGTCATCCAGAGCTAGAAACCCTAATATCCTTAGAGCTCCTCTAGTTTCTAGGGCATTAGCTAGTTAGGCTAGGTCTAGAGGTAGGCAAGCAGATCTTCGCTTGGATTCCCGATCGTATCAAGAGCTTGGTTCAGTATAATTCTTACACCCCTCTCTCGTTGTATCTCCATTATGTTTATATGCTTTGGTACAATTGTTATGACAATATAGTATTAATCTTATTCATGTTCATGATTGCAATGTTCATTGTCTACTTTGATTATATCCTTGGCATAGTTAGTTTATCATTGTGTTTATGCATAAGTTCGTATATCATTCACCCCAATGTACATAGGGTGGGTGGTAGAGACCATGTAAGCATGGTGTTTATATGCTATTTACCTGTGAATACACTATATTCTAAGTCATGTGGTAGATTGTGGATGTGACACTCTCGTTGAGTCTTTTGTAGTCCACTCCCCGAGTATAGGTCAGAGAAGTAGGGCCCGGTTATGAAGGAAGGAAGAGGTTTCTGTACTCAAACTTCCCTAAGTAATGCCCCTTATGTGTGGATATAATGATGATCTTAGCCATGATTACTAGGTGTAATTGCACTAATCAACGTATGCTCTGACTTGTAGTTAAGGATGACCTAGGAATTATTCCTCTAATATTTTAACTTGACCATGCTATTGCCATAGATAGAAGTGCTCTAAGTGATTTACTTATTATAATGCTTGATTAATGCTTATCATATACATTTTATCTTATGACTTACCCCTATTATGAGTAGAGTGATTGATTATGGTTTATTTCTCCATCAATTTATAAGTTATCAATACATGTCCAAAGCTACACCTTCCCTGTGGTAAAATATAAATACGATACTTGGTTTACTCTCAGGTGAAGTGCCACAATGGTATAATTATCTGTTTGCTTGCAGAATCCTTTTCATTCATATCTTTATATTCTTTCTAGTCACATAAAATGATAAACATCTACTTAGTATTATTCTTGTAGTAACTAGTTAGTATCAACAAGCATTTTTGGTACCATCACTGGGGATGACAACCTAGTTTAGTAATGCTAGAGGTGTAGGTAATTAATAGGTGACTACTAAAATAAGTAGAGTTAATAAATACCAACACCAATCTTGGACCTCTAGTCAATCGGACGTCCAAACACGATTGCATATGATGAGCCAAGCAAAAAAAATTGCATTTTGGTGGACCCCAAGGCTTCCAAATAAGCTATCTAAGGTTGAAGGTAGTGGACCCGATGAATTGCGCGCGATACGCCAATCTCGACGAGTATTCTCCTAACTCAATGAGCCTCCATGTTATTTTGTCCAATGTTCCTTGAAACGTCCTTGATTTCCACGAAGGGAAATTCACAGAAACGAAGTGTAAAATGACGAAACAATCCGTAAATTTACCCAAATCTCAGTGAAACACAAAGTCATACACGAATATCAAAGTACAATAGAGAGTTTTACATAAATTATTCTCTTTGCCACGCAGGGCGGAACACACTCACACATAGCATCTAGAATATCTGACGAAGATAGCAGCGAAAAACGATCTCCTGGTACCAGCTTGAGCGTAGAACAGACCCTCTAGTCCTCCCAATCATCGCCTTCGTAGTCGTACTCGGTCTCAGAACCTGTCAAAAATCTATCAGTACACTTGATACTGGCCACACATCGCCCACCCTATGCTTGCATTGCTTTATGAAAAGTGGAATGCATTGAGGAAAGTAGAAAGAGACCTATTTAGGCTGTGAGTTTCCTATGCAAGTAGTTAATATTTTAATAATAAGATGTTCATCAAATTTTAACCCATCTTATTCACACATTTTTCCCCAAACCCATCACGTCTCATCTCACTCTCTAGGTGACGAGATCGACTCCCGCTCAGATCTCGCCTCAATGGCCAAAGCCGAGATCCAACACGAAAGCTAGGGGAAAGGTAGAAAGGACTCCTCTCTCTCTAATCAAGTGAAGAGTAGGTCATGGGAATGTCCATATCCGCGGACGCGGCTATACGTATAGATCGATCAACTCTGCAGAGCGTGTACACCTGGTAATCCACAAGATCGCCATCCTCGACGATCCGGCTCGTCTAGGCTGATTTTGACTACCTTCCAACCGGTACAGTACCACCCTACCACTTAGCCCTGGGCCACCCGGTGTCCACCGAAACGCTGAGACTGTGAGATGTAGTACCGGGCCCCCAAGGTCACTACGCTGTCTTAGGAGGGTGTGGGTCCCCATGCCCGTACCTCTCTACACTATCACCTTCCAACCTAGTAGTAGTGGTACCGCCCTAGTCAGTCGGGTAATCGTCTCCCGCCCATCGGGAGCGAGTGGTGTGCACGAAGATCCCATGGTTCCGGTTCTCAAGACATACTAGTTCTTAGGGGGACCGGACATGATATCTTCTCAAGAGGGGATCACCAACTCCCTTGTGCCACGACAGCACCTCCACCAGGGATAACCAACACCCCAGTTCACCTCACAACATACCCGCCACAGGTAACCCTCATGAGGGATGCCTAGGTCGCACCCCTCTAGCAAGACTTGCCCCAAAGACTCGTCGTAGGATCCTGTCCGATCGACTCAACCCTCAACACTCACCCAAAATGCACACCAAGATCTCCCTAGTTCTTTTATCAAGTTTACCAAGTTCTTGGCACTACGTGCCTTATACATATACGCCACTCACTCACCGGCATCACATCACAGATATAATGCGAGTAAGAGTAAAAGCAGTAATATGTAACAAGTGAGCATCTAGCCTAACAGCAGGGTGAGCAGGAGTAAGGTTGCAACAAGGAAAAGGGCTCAAAGTAAAGCATCTACCATGCAACCTATCATCATATTATTGCATAAAAAGTAAAGCACTAGCAATTCTATAATTGCATGCATAATAGGTTCTACGGAAGTGGGTGGGGCGTGGCACCTGGCAGGTCATCACCCAAGTCCTCGCTGTAGTCGGCGTCGTACTCCTCAATCGGCAGGTCCTCCGGCTCTATTAAACGTAACGTAGTGTCGCATTAACGACTCCTATTGAGGTGCACAAAGAAGCAACAGAAATTCAAAAGATCCAAATGCACTCAAACACATGCCTAAGATGTAGAGCTTATTTTTAGAAAAAAATAGAAATTGGTTTTGTATTTTTCTGAGTTAAAATGAATTAGTTATGAATTTCTAAAGATTAAATGAATTTCTGAAAAAGGAAAAAAGAACTGAAAAACCCAGGTAGTGACACGTGTCAAGCTCTGATTGGCCGAGAGGGTGCGAGTCACTGACATGTGGGTCCAAGTCAACGGTCAGCATTGACTGGTCAACGGTCAACGTTGAGCGGGCCGCGACCGGGCCTCGGTGGGCCAGGCCAGGGCCGAATATGGGCTGGTCTGGGCCGGGTTAGGCCCGCCACGTGGCGAGCTCAGGTGCTACCACGTCACATAGATGGATTCAAACGGGATTGGGTTTCGGTGGACATGGCTCACGGTGAGCGTGACCGAGCGGTTCATGGATCGTGGGTGTGGTTCACGGTGGACTCGGTCCATCCTCTCCCTTCTCTTCATGGTGCACAGTGTGCACCGAGTGCACCTAGCAACCCCCAGCTCACCTCCCCCCTCTTTGGCCTCATGGCCACGCTTCCGTGCTCGCCATCGTCAGCATGGCGGTCATGACTCGGCGCTTCGGGGCGCTCCTCTCTCCTTCCTCTCGAGCGCCAAGCTCCTTTCACCGTGACAAATAGCTAGGACCTCTCTTCTTCGTCCGTACCAACTCGAGTCAAGAGGAATGGCCTCGCCATGGTCGTGCTCTGGCCATGGCGGTTATGCTCAGAGCGCCTTCATGATGGCGGCGTTCCCGCGCTAGTATAGCTCTGCAAGGCTGTGCCGTGCTCCAGTGTGTGCTCGTGAATGCTTGTGATCGTGAACCTCGTCCGGGTGCGGCCTTGGCTGTCCCCGGTACGATTTTGGCCGCGGCGGCACCGGAGTGCACACGTGGTGAGCAGAGGAGATTTGTGAGCAGAGCGGCTCACCTCGGTCTCATGGCAGAAGGATAGCGATGGGGTGGTGATTCGAGGCAGTGAAGTCGAGCGGCCATGCAGTGACGCTTTCAGACGAGGAAAAGACAACAACGTCTCCTTCTTCTCCGGTGTTCCGAGCGGCTGCGGTAGTCCGGCTCCTCCTCGCTGCTTTTCCCCTTCTCTTCTTCCCTTCTTCCCCTTCCTTGCAGCGTGATGCGGTTAGAGGTGAGTCCACCAGAGGCGGCAGTGAAAAAGTTGGAGGGGGCTAGGACATCGGTGCTCGGCTTATATAGCCAAGCTCAGAGCATGGCGATGGCGGATGGTGATGGAAGGGGGTCGAGCCAAGTGGCAGCGATCTAGGGGCCTTGGCTAGGGTTTTAGGGAGGCTGGGGCTGGTGGTGACCGGATTGGCTTTGCCAATTTGGAATCTCGGGTGGTTAGAGAGGGTACGGTGGTGATAGGGCTCCTGCGGCCATGGCGATGTCACACTACTTGTGGAGGAAGGTAGGGCGCGCGACTGGGGTTGGCGTGGGCACTGCGGGGTGCGGGAGCATGAAGGCTTGGCGCGTAGGGCAGCAGCGGGGGATCGAGGGAATCTCTTTCTCACGTGGGGCGTGACCCTGTTCCCCCTCTGTCTCTGTTTTTGGTTGAAGCAGAGAATGGGTAGCGGAGGAGAGGGATGATGGGTGGGTCCCGTTCATCAGCGGCGTGGGGAAGGACGAAGGTGCCTTGGTGTCTTGCGGTGCGGCGCGGCGGTGTGGGTGACTGCGACCTCGCTAGGCTAGCCCACGCGCGGGCGTGTGAGTGTGCGGGGTTGGGGTGTGGGTTGGGCCGGGCCGGTTGACAGGGTAGGCCGAGAGAGGCCCCTTTCCTTTTTCTGATTTATTCAAGAAGCTTTTCTATTTTGTATTTTCTCTATTTTAATTATGCTAAGCATTTATATGCGAGAAAGCATGTTGCCTACACTTGTATAACATAGTGGGTCCTACTAAATATATTTTTGGTTTCCAACTATTTGCCAAGGTTATAAATACATATTTATTTAGTTTAAGCAATTCATTAAATAAATGTGACTATTTTTAATTAACAATACAAAGAATATAAGAAGCAACTCATGAATATATAATTAAATGCAAGGATGCAATTAACTAGACTAGGTGCTACTTGTGCAAAAAGGGTAGGTTTCCTACATGACACCTCACAAAACATAGGTTATTTTAGAAAAAAATTGTAGTTGTGATTTTTGTTTCCTGGAAATTTCTAGGTTGTTACAGTCCTCCCCCTCATAGGAATCTCGTCCCGAGATTTAAGATGTGACATACCTTTTGAAGAGGTAGGGGTAAAGCATCCGGAGTTCGGACTCTTTCTCCCATGTAGCTTCCCGTTCTGTGTGGTTGCTCCACTGAACCTTGCACATGGGTATCACAGTGCTTCTAGTCTCCTTCTCAGCTTTGTCTAATATCCAGATCGGGTGCTCCTTGTACTCTAGGGTGTCCTAGATATCCAGTGCATCTGTGTGTACCTCTTGCTTTGGCAACTACAAGCACTTGCATAGCTGTGACACATGAAACACTAGGTGTACTCCTGTTAACTCCTTGGGCAACTCTACCTTGTATGCTAACTTGCCAATCCTCTGACAAATCCTGTAAGGTCCCACGTACCTAGGTGCCAACTTTCCTTTCACATGAAATCTAACGGTGCCTCGGAGTGGGGAAACTCTGAGATAGACATAGTCCCTGACCTGAAACTCGAGGTCTCTCCGATGGTTATCTGCGTAACTCTTCTGTCGGCTTTGGGCAATCCTCAGGTTTTCTCGCACTTGTGCGACTCCTTCTTCGGCATCTTTGATCTTTGCGGGGCCAAAGAATGATCTCTCTCCTACTTCTGATCACATCAGAGGGGTTCTACACTTCCTGCCATACAATGCCTCAAACGGTGACATCTTGAGACTAGTTTGGTAACTGTTGTTGTACGAAAACTCTACGTGGGACAAACTTTTCTCCCAATCGGACCCATACTTCAAGACACAAGCTCAGAGCATATCCTCTAAAATATGATTAACCCTCTCTGTCTGACCATCTGTCTGTGGGTGGTATGCGGTGCTGTAATCAAGTCGAGTCCCTATGGACTTGTGGAGACTCTTCCAGAACTTGGACACGTATTGCGTACCACGATCAGACACTATGCTAGTGGGGGCTCCGTGGAGTCTGAGAATGTGCTCGATGTACAGATCTGCTAGCTTCTTAACTCTGTAGTCACTTCTTACAGCTATGAAGTGAGCTACCTTGGTCAGTCAGTCAACAATCACCCAAATTGAGTCATGGCCTTTAGGGGTTTGAGGTAAACCCACTATAAAGTCCATGGATATGCTTTCCCATTTCCACACCGGGATGTCTAAGGGTTTAAGCAATCCGGCTGGTCTTTGATGTTCAACCTTGATCCTATTGCAGATGTCGCATCGCGCGACATGCCCGGCAATATCTGCCTTCATGTTCTTCCACCAAAACTATTTCTTTAGATCAGCATATATTTTGGTGCTTCCCAGGTGAATACAATACTTGGAGTCATGACCCTCTTCATTATCATTCCTGAACCATTATATTATTTAGTGTATCTACTTTGGAGATACTCCCGTCAAGTTCTCACTGACCGGTGAGAGACGGCGACTCGAATAAAATTACAACTCAGCTAAGAGGGTATTCCTAACTCTCACCCATGACTTCCCCCGTCGAGAAGCATTAGGTCACCTTTGGGACAACTCAAGAACCAACTTCGCAGGTCTGATCAGCGCCAGCACTCTCAGGGATTACCCTTCTACCAGGGGGTTCAAGAATTTTAACTCACCTGCCTGGACTTATGCCTGCAACTCCCTTCCAAGGCGCACTTTATACTTATCGACTCCTGGCCTAAGTTGAGCTACTCGGATTCACGGTCAGAGACACTTGAGTCTGGCTAGCAAAGAGAGAGGCATGTGTTCAACATGACAAAGAAAGGCTCTAAGAATTGGTCCTTAAGCGACACATACGGAGTCACTGTAAGCCTATAGCCTTACAAGCCCCCTGCTTGGTCTTCATTCATATTATATCAGGTTCTTTTCCGTGATAGCAAATATAGCCAACCATGCCATATGTATAACCCTAGAGCTCGCAGGTGATAGGGAATCACCCGACTTCTACCGCTTAAAGCAGGGCTAAGCATCTACTTGAGCTTGAGCTACATAGGATTCATGGTATATTCTCTGGACAAGGATTGGATATCAATGCAACAAGTGTTTTCATCCAACACCTATAACTTAATGCAACAATATATAACATAGTACTTAATTGCATTTCAGAAATTAGGAGACTTATAATGCTCCGGGGCTTGCCTTTCATGAAATTTCAAGGGACATGGTCAGGGCAGTCAACGACGACCTCGTCCAGCACCTCTCCTGCAGGCTGCACCTCCTGAACCTCCAGTGTTGGCTACTGCTGCTTCTCCTGACACGGTCCCTCGAACTCCAACAGGGTCACTCCTTCCGGTACACCTATTGCATGTATATGCACAAGATGAATATCTTGGATGCATAGGAGATGACATGATGATCATGAATGAAAAACAATGCTTAGCATAACATCACTGGACAGTCGTGGATCGAGTAGGTGCAACTCTCTATTCAAAACACTTTAAAGAGTATGTGCAAATCTCCTCTCTGTAGAGCAAGAGTGCACACTCACCTAGTTTACACAACCTAAGGTATAATTGCTCATCCTCAGTTAGAGGCCTAGTACCTGCATCTATCAACTTATTTCAATTAGCCTAAGCATCTAAAACATCCCAATCATACTTAAGCAAAGCAAACAAGCCATCGGGCAATTTCAGCAACTCGGAGCATACAAAAGCAGTCAAGTAATTTACTCATAACTGGAGATCTATAAATTCAAATGACTTGCAACAAGACAATATGAAAATCTTATGAAATTATCTACATTTCATTTTTAAACATCAAAGCATGATTCCCAAGTTTAGTAGGTCAAAAACCTGCATTTACAGAAACTGGTCTAAAAAAGACAGAGAGCAGGGAAAACTGTAACCTAACTTTGAATAGCTGTAACTCCTAAACTATTTGGCCAAATACCACCAAATTTTAACAGCAACTAGGTACATGAGTTCCCTACAACTTTTGTATTCACAAGTGTCCCAGAAAACATCAGTAAAATGGGTTTGATTATCAAAGCTCCTAAATCTGTCCAGAAACATAATTCGTACAATTTAATTATTAAGTGATGTTGCAAACCCCCAAATTGGCCAAACCAATTTAACCAGCATGTAATACATATCTAAAGAGCACCGGAACACATTGTGTCCAATACCAAAACATTTATTTTAATACCTTTATTAATTTATTTAGTTGACTAAGTGAATAAATCAACATATGCTAAAAGTACTCCAAAAAGTCTAGAAAAGTTACAGTGGCTTAGAGATGCTCTACAAGGACTACTGTACAACTTTCATGCCCTTTAGATAAGTGTAGCATTCCACACAAAAAGGACAAGCCACTAGGGTTTCAAAAAGAAAAATTAGGAAACCCAATTGAAAAGTATCAAACAATAGATTTCATATTTTTCTTAAGTTCTTACTAATATAAGAATATCACTCACCAAATTTCACCTTAATTGGACTTATAGATAATTTATGAAAATTAGCACAAGATCCATCTAATTAAATAAGATAAATGCATTACTAAATCATACAGTATCAAAAATTACTGAAATTTAAACTACAAGCTATTCATAGCATAAACAACACCCCATAAAAATTTCACATTATTTAGAGCTATCTACAGATAGATATGATTTTCTTTTTTTCATACGTGAATAAAAGGCATAAATAATAACCATTTATTTTTCTATAAAACATAACTAGTTTTATATTTTTATTAAAAACTAGTTGAGTGCCCGTGCGTTACAACAGTAAAATACTATGAGCTCAGGAAATAATCGTCCTGCTCATGAAATAATCGTCCTGCCCTGTGTCTAATGCCCGATTGATCATTTAAACCTAGAAAAACTGTAAGTTGCAAATAAAAAATGCATAGTGCACACAAGACTATTTGCTACTCACGAAGATGTGATGTACAACACTAAAAGTTTATTCAAGAGATGTCATTATAATCTGTCCAGAATGATTTCATCTTTAAGAAGAGCATGCACATATTGATTTTGTATCGAATATTATATATGGTCACCCGAATATTGTAAACTATAAATTTATGAATTAGGATTGGAGGCGACATATGGAAACAGATATTTCAAAACTAACTACAGAGTCCAAAGAACTTGATAAATAAATCCTTCTAGAGCCTGTGTAATTTTCTCTATTCCTTCGTCTAAGTGAGAACAAATGCACCTAGGCATGACCAATCGGTGCCTTCGACAATCTTGCAAGGCATCATCTACATCTCCTTTCAGGTATGCGGCTCATCAAAAGTCCCACCGATCAGATGCTTCGACCCATGAATTGTATTCTGGGCGTTCTTGGTCACCGCCTACCAGCTCATGATGACACTGATCAGTAGATCACCATTCTAATTCTTGACAACAATGGAGGGTGTTGTCCTCGCGCCTCTTGCATTTTAAACCACCTTTGGTGTCTGCATAATCAAATTCATCCATCACTTCAAGGGCATCAAGCTTCTACCCTTTGAAAAACAACCACAAAATTAGTTGTGATGGCGATTGCAAAATTTTATATGAAAACGTGCTCTGCAAAGCATACAAGGGGCAGCACTATCAAGAGAGGAAAAAAATCTGAAATCATAGACATGCCACAGATCCCTAAAACAGAGCACAAACACTCAAACAATACCAATTGGCTTCCAGGCTCATGTAAGCAAACAACTAACATGCAAGCATCTTATATTAACAAATCTACTTGTCTTCACATGCCAAAACTTTGTTATTACATTTCTGGTTCCTAGTGGTATTAAGTAAGGCACATGAAAAAACATGTACCAAAAGTCATGAACAAGTTGTACTGGAACAAATGTTTTTTTCCGTAGGATATACTGAACGACAGTGATGACTATGATCATCCACACCTATAAAACTTAATCCAATACACCTGATTTGAATGTTTTGCCTTCTGCGACCATGTGCAACTAATTTAAGAACTACATAACTGAACCCATTTGCTTAATCTCAGCATACCTATGTATCTATTTCATGGTTCAAGATTCAAATACCTTTGAATAGTCTCGAATGACACCGGCTGGCTTAGTACATCTGCTTAGCTTCACGGCAAACAAATTTCACTGCATCTCATTCAACTATTTGTTTATGTATGGACCTTACAAATTCCCAAATAAAGGCACATGAATGAATCCATTGTTGATAAACACATGAACCATCTTGTTGTAGACATAATTCCCAAACAAAGGCACATGAATCAAATTGACCATGTATGTAGACATAATTCAGATACAAATCACCATACATGTTTAAACTACGCTCATTAGCTTCATCCAGTATTTACTGAGTAATGCTTCAACTCAAGATTTGAAATGATTTCATGAAGAAGATGGCTTGTCTTGCAGTTACATATAACTTTTCTATAATTCTGCAAAGCTATAGTTTCAGATATAGTTCCAGTATGACACCCATTTGCAAGACAGACAGACACAAGCACTCACCATCTCGTACAGGAGGCAACAGGATGACCTTACTATATAGCATGAACTTAATTCAGCACTAACATATACAAATTAAAATAAGGTTAGATAACTAACATATTCAAATTATAATAACGTTAGATAACTTGCTGCTAGGCCTGAAAGCAACACTCACAAAACTCTATCCATTGGTTCAATACAGATTGTTCTTTGTTTCTTCACTATAAAAAACAACTGAAAAACAATACTACTCAGTGATAAATGTGCCATAACACATACTTAGGATGGACTGCTAGAGACATACTTAGGATGGTCTGATCTGAAAACAATACTAATTAGCTGAATATATTTTCCATGGGGAAGGGCAAGCCTGGTGCAGTTGGTGAGTGCTAGCTCGCCGAGTCACCAGGTCCTGGGTTCGAAGCCATCTCTCTGCAGAATTTCTACGGGGGTAAGACTTTGCTTCGGTTATTCCCTTCCCCAGACCCCACTCGTGTGGGAGCCTCTGGCACTGGGTCTGCCCCCCCATGGAAAATCAAATTTGCGACCACTGCACAGATTTAGTCATCTAGGGGTAGTTTCTCTGATGTTCACCAACATGTAATTAATTAGATCAGATCAGACCACAAATTTACACTCCATAAAGGAAACAAAAGGTGTGGGCATGCATACCTGTTGGATGCTCTTCGAAGATCTGGCGAAGGGACTGACAAAGACTCGAGCACCTGGTGTGCAGCGGTGGTGCCGGAGAGCCAAGGGCCTAGCGTTGGCGGCGTCATTGGGAGGTCGTGGCCGTGGAGAGTCATTGCCGTGTAGGTGGGCTTCGCACCTACGAACGCTCGTTGCTCTGGTGTCCTGAAGGTCAACGAACGTCGCAGAATCGGGGTGCCGCGCCCGACGGCCGAGCAGTAAGGTGTCCTAGCGGCGGATGGTTGGCGTTGCAGAGCAGGGACGAAGGAGCAGCGTCGTCGCTTCTGCATGATAGTTGTGGCCATGGACACTAGCTCGAGGACGACCTCGACGTCGGACGAGGCCACGCTAGATCGCGGGCTCGTGGCTCGGGGCGAACGACGCCACGCTGGATAGCCATGCAGGGTGCAGAAGGCTTCACAGCCATGATGATGACCGATGGCATGGCGTGACGCTGCTGCTCGGTGTCGACTGTCCGCGATGCAGGAGAGGGCGTCGCAACGACCGCGTGCAGGGGCTGGTGGTGGTGGCGTGGGAGTGGGTGCGACGTGTAGGATGGGGCAGAGGCATGGGGTCATGGGGAGACGGGGGCGTGTGTGTGGGGCGAGCGCGTCGAGGGGAGCGGTCCGGATTTGTTTTGGTTTTTCTTCAGAGAGGAGGCCGCACGAGTCGAGGTGATAGAGGTTAGTGGGGTGATTTTTTTCTATGGACCACGCACGGGGCGACATGATTAGTAGCGGGCTAAAGCGATCATATGATAACACTTGGATCTTTTTAGTTGTAGAGACTAGAGTCCCCAAGAAACCCAACAAAATTTGAACCATGTCATTTGGATCTATAGAACTCTAGATATGAATTTTTGAACATGGCATCAAAATTTGCATTTAAATCTAACCCTAAACTAAACCTGAGCCGCTGACGCACGGGACCCACGAGGTCAACAGACCCACTGTCCAGAGGGAGCAGAGCAGGGGAAGATTTTGACCATGGCAAGCTCATCGCCGGCGAGAACTCCGGCGAGGCCGATGTCACCGGCGTGCTCGTCTCGACGAGCCACACCTGCTCATGCCCTCCACTCAACCGCTACTGCACTCTAGCTAGGGCGACGTCGTGCATGGCGGACGACGGAGAGCGCGCGGCGGTGCATCTCGCCAGAGGTCACCGCTGTACCTAAACTACCCCCTTGGTGAGCATTCCTGCACCTCACTGGACCTAACGCACACGCTAGAGAGAGAGATGACTGGAGTCGCTCTGGCCATGGTGACCACGACCGTCGGCCGTGGCACCAAACTTCAGTGAGGGGAAACTCGCCGCAATGCAGCCATACCTCGGTGCGATTGAGCTAGTTGGAGGCGCGGAACGGTAGAGGAGACAAAGGCGTAGCCAACTATGGGATGGAGGCAGCGCTGGCGTGGTGACGTAGGCACAAGGGAGAGGCGGAGCTTGCGGCAGCAATAGCGTCGCTGGGGAAGATCAGAGAGTGAGATCGAGAGGAAGAACGAGCAGAAAGTTGGTACGGTAGTAGGGTGCACGGCTTTTCCCTTCTTCAAGCATGCACGAGCGACGCCGTGGCGCTCCATGTGCATGCGGGCAGCCACGTGACGCTCTCCACCTAACGCCGATCGGTCATGAAGGCACTGAAGATTTTGAATTTGAGTTCTAAATCAGAACTCCATCACCGACTGAAACCACCCCCTAAACGTACCTCTAGCTCTTAAACCGACTCGAGTTAGCAAAAAGTGTAAATAACAAAGATGTAGAGCTACGTGTGAACTACAATATTATCAATTGGACCTCGAACTGATTTGGCTTGGTTAGAGTTATAGAGTCCCAAAGTAGGGTACTTTGAAACTGTAGTGCAGTTAGGACTTAACCAAAATGGCTAAGTGCTAAACAGCATACCAAAACCGACTTGTGGGCCTTGTTTGAACATGTTAGGTCCATTTTCATGAGATGACCATATTAAAACTTTTGTCTCCTAACAAATTTGCTACAACTTTGTTTAAGGGTGCACCAACATGCATTGACTTCTAGCAACACTTTTTAAATAGTCAAGCAATCGAGGTATAGAAGTCAACCAAAGTCAAACTAGTACTTAGAAGCATAGTTATGGCCAATGACCTTCATGAACATTTCCTAATGACATTCTAAATGTAGCTAGGGTGTTTTGGTGAGTCACTAATTTTGTTTGCATGTGATGCAAATACTCTAGCTTCTCAAATCAACTGAAACATACACTTGAAATGTACAAAACATTCAACTGAAACAAGTGAAACAAGCAATTAAAACACTGAAACAGAGACATGCAACACTTGAAACATGGTACATGGAACATGTACAACCCCTCTAGGGTACTAGGTATGACATAGGGACACCACATATGATACACCTATGCATAAGCACTAATGACACATCATGTTGCAACATTGAAACATAGGATGATGCACATGTGATAAAGGGATGTATGTGCTTATGTTATGCAATGCAAATGCACAAATGCAAGCCAAACACCTGGGGTGTTACAGCCCTCCCCCCTTATAAAAATCTCATCCCGAGATTTGGAAAGCGTACCATTTATTATAGAAAGCGAAATAGTTGTCCCTTAAATAATCCTCCCTCTCCCATGTGGCATCACGCTCCCTATGATTACTCCAAACCACCTTGTATAGTTTAACTACTCGATTATGAGTTTCCCTTTCTTGAGTATCTAGAACATATACAGGCTTCTCCTCATAAGAGAGATCGAATTTCAATTTGATTCTCCTCATGCCTACTCTTTCCTCGGTAAGACAAAGACATTTCTTCAATTGAGAAACATGGAAAATTGGAAAGATAGCTCCCTGCTCACGAGGTAGATTAAGCTTATAAGCTACTCTCCCACTTTTCTCGATAATCTGATAAGGTCCAACATATCGAGGCTCAAGCTTCCTTTTTATTCCAAAATGTTTCATGCCTCTCATAGGTGAGACCTTTAAGTAAACATAGTCATCGACTTCAAACTCACTAGGTTTCCTTCTCTTATCTGCATAGCTCTTTTGTCTAGCCTGAGCAACTGCCATATTTTTCTAAATAGCACAGACTTGCTTCTTGGCTTCTTCTACAAAGTCAATCCCGTAGAATCTCCTTTCCCTAGGTTCCACCCAGTTTAAAGGAGTTCTACACTTGTATCCATACAAAGCTTCAAACGGAGCCATTTTGACACTCTCTTGATAACTGTTGTTATAAGAGAACTTAGCGAGTGGCAACCATTTTTCTCAAGAGCCTTTGCAAGAGATAAGACAAGCTCTAAGCATTTCCTCAAGAATTTGATTCACACGCTTAGTTTGCCCAGATGTTTGCGGATGATAAGTAGAACTACAGATTAGATTAGTACCCAGATTTTGATGTAAGCGCTCCTAGAAATGAGTAGTAAACTGAGATCCCCTATCTGAAACAATAGACTTGGGAACACCATGAAGACGTACCACTTGTTGAAATTAGATGTCAACATACATGTGAGGGTGATAATTAGACTTCACTGGAATGAAATGAGCAGACTTGGTCATTCGATCCATGATAACCCAAATCGAGTCAAAACCCTTCTTAGTTGTGGGCAACCCAATAATAAAAGCCATAACAGTCTCTTCCCACATCCAACAAGGAATAGAGAGTGGTTGCATTAAACCAGGCTTCATGTGAATAGCCTTAGCTCTGCAACAGTTATTAGACCTAGCAACATAGGCTGCGATTTGTTTCTTCATCTTGGTCCACCAATAGTAAGGCTTGAGATCTTGATACATTTTACTACTACCAGGATGGATAGATAACTTGGAAGAGTGGGCTTCAGCCATGATTTGGTTTCTAAGTTCCTTGTCTTTGGGTACGACAAGTCTATCGTTGAACCAGAGAATTCCTTTGTCACCCACTCGAAAGTGCTTGGTTTCTGCTCTTTCATCTTCCGCTTGATGTGAAACACACCCACATCAGTCTTTTAGAGCTTGATAATTTGACTTCTGAGAGAGCAATCCACAGTGATATTGTGGAGTACCACAAGATGAAGGAGATGTGATAGATGAAAGTCTTCACTAACCAAAGAATTGTAATGAGATTTTCTGCTTAAGGCATCAGCAACAACATATGCCTTGCCATGATGATAGTGCACCTGCAGATTGTAGTCCTTGATCAACTCCAACCATCGGCGTTGACGCATGTTCAACTCTGACTGAGTAAAGATGTACTTGAGACTTTTATGGTCAGTATAAATGTTGCACACATTACCAAGCAAGTAATGTCTTCAAATCTTTAGAGCATGAACAACTGCAGCTAGCTCTAAGTCATGAGTAGGATAATTGACTTCATGCTTTCGAAGCTAGCATGAGGCATAAGCAATGATTCAGCCTTCTTGCATATGAACACGCCCTAAACTGGTGCCTGATGCATCACAATATACATCAAAAGGCTTCTCGATGTCAGGTTGTGCCAAAATAGGAGAAGAAGTTAGCAGAGTTTGCAAAGTGTGGAAAGCCTCTTCGCACTCTGGAGTCCAGACAAACTTTTCATACTTTTGCAGTAATCGAGTCATAGGCTTGGCTATTTTAGAGAAATCCGGGATGAATCGACGATAATAACCAGCCAAACCAAGGAAACTTCGGACTTCAAAGACCGTAGTAGGTGCCTTCTAATCCAGCACTTCTTGCACCTTGGTAGGATCAACAGAGATCCCTTCATCAGATAGCACATGACCTAAAAAAGGTACTTTCTTCAACTAGAACTCATATTTGCTAAACTTGGCATAAAGCTGCTTGTCACGCAATCGAGTTAAAACAATTCTCAAATGCTCAACCTGCTCTTCTTCGTTCTGAGAATAGACAATAGACAAGGATACCATCAATGAAAACCACCATGAACCTATCCAACTCCGGCATGAATACCGAATTCATCAGGTACATGAAGTGTGCAGGAGCATTAGTTAGACCAAAAGACATGACTAGATACTCATATAGCCCGTATCTGGTGGAGAAAGCAGTCTTAGGTATATCTTCAGGACGAATCTTGATCTGGTGATAGTCAAATCTCAAATCAATCTTAGAGAAGACCTTAGCTTTAGATAATTGATCGAAAAAGATGTCGATACGAGGGAGAGGATATTTGTTCTTAATGGTGACAGCATTAAGTGGTCGATAATCCACACACGTGTGCAGAGATTCATCCTTCTTCTTCATAAAGATAGAAGGACAACCCCAAGGAGAGGAACTAGGTAGAATCAAACCTTTCTTTAACAACTCATTCAACTGAATTTTTAGCTCAGCTAACTCATTGGGTGGCATTCGATAAGGCCTTCAAGAGATAGGAGCTGTACCCAAAATGAGTTCTATCTTGAATTTGACTTCATGGTTTGGATGTAATCTGGGCAAATCATCAAGAAAGACATCCAGAAACTCATAGATAACAGGAATATCCTCAATGGCCTTGGTTAGAGTAGCATTGGCCGCATTATGGATAGTGATATCACGAGGGAGTTGAACTAGAAAACCCTTCTTATCTATAGGATCTTTCAACATCACCATGCGAGTTGTGGTGTTGATCAACACTCCATTACCACTCATCCACTTCATTCCCAGAATTACATCGATTCCTACACCCGGTAGGACTACAAGATCAGCTAAAAACTCTCGATCACCAATCTCAATTTTCACATCCTTAACTACTTGGTTAGTCATGATGTTGTTCCTAGCAACACTAATACAATAACCACCCTTGGCTATTGTAACCATATTTAGCTTATGCTCAGATGCAAAAGTAGAACTCACAAAGGAATGCGGGGCACTCAAATCAAAGAGCACAACAGTGAGATGATCATTAATAAGAAACTTACCAGCAATTACTACTTCTTTAGCGAGAATTTCCTCAACAGTTGTATAGTGAGCACGCCCCAGACGGATGTTTCCCTAAGAAGTCTACTTGGGAGGATAAGGAAAATTCTTCACCAATGACCAGACTTGTTGCAATTCTAGCATGGCTTGTTAGCTGGTGGAACATTGGAACTGCCCTGCCCAGAAGTATTCTTTGGCAGAGAAACCGTGTACCCTTTGCGAAAGCCAGTCTTAGCCTAATTCTTCTTCTGGGATGGATGATACCGGATGTTGGCAGCAGGTGAGCGATACTGAGTTTTTGCCACCACATGAGCTTTAGACTGAGAAGCATCTGCCTCATAATTCCTTTTACGGCTCTTGGAAGCAGCATAAATATTATCGTTGTTTTCTTGAGTTAGGGCATCACTGATAAACTCATTAAAAGTTATACATTTGTTGTTGCCCATAGACTTCATCAGCTTAGGGGAAAGTCCCCTCTTGAAGCTAGCAATCTTCTTAGCATCTATATCCACAAATTCTAGGGCATACCTCACCAAGTTGTTAAAAGCCTAGAGGTACTCATTCAAGCTCTTGTTGCCTTGGATCAACTTCATGAACTCTGTATGCTTGATTGCCATAAGGCCAGGAGGAACAAAATTTCCCTTGAAAGCTTCCTTGAACTGGTCCCAAACAACCTCAACATTTGCAGGGAAGGTGGTCCTATGATGGTTCCACCAGATACCTGTAGGTCCTTGTAGCTGATATCACGCATATGATGCTTTCATACCTTTAGTCAACCTGATCAAGCGAAACTTCTGCTCTATGGTGCTCAACCATTTGTCATCTTGTAGTGGTTCTTCTGGCTCTCTAAAGATAGGAGGCTTTGTGTCCATGAAGTCCTTGAAGCTACTGTACTGATTCGGCTCGGGTCCCTGGCGAACATGGCGATCCTCATGGTTGGCCATCTAACGCATAGCCTCAGCCAACATGCGTTAACTTTGAACAAACATCTGCATAAGTTCAGCTGGTACGGGTGGCGACGGAGGAGGTGGCAGTTGTTCCTCATCCCTAATGCCATGACCCCGACAAAGGTTGTAAGACATCTGCAAAAATGCATAGCCAATGAGCACTGATGATGTGGAAAAATTTAGATGAATTATGTTATTATGCCAAACTGATTTCATTGGAGAGAATAAATTCATACAATAAGTAGAGGCATAATAATTTATCACAATCACACAACACCATCAAGCACATCAATTGGTTCAATAGTGCGATGTTCTCAACAAATAACAATTTTTACCGACAACAAAGATAGAATTAATTAAAGTGTCACATAACATGGAGCACTAGCATGTCTGACTAGTTACTTCTAAACCATCGAGGTTCCAACCTTACATTGAAGATAACATAGGGTTTGATATTACATCCCAAAGATTAGTTTACAATAAAGCTACTTGTCCATGCATGAGGGTCAACAAAAGACTAGCTCTAATGCATTAGCTAAGCAGTAAATTAAACTATGCGTCATCCTTCGAGTTGGTGTCGAAGATCTCTCCTCTGTCCTCATCACTAGCAGGCTCTAACTCCTCATCTTCCTCTTCTTTAGGCGGAACATCCTCAGGTTCAATAATCTCGATGTCATCATCATCCTTAGCCATGATGACACCAGAGCCCATCTCATCATCATCAGGAAGAAGGATCAGATGGAGCTAATTATGTAGTAGATGAACTTCCTCATGGAGGTTCTCCTTGTACACTTCTGCAATTGCCAGCTGCTGCTCCAGCTCAACCTATCGAGCCCTCAAAACATTCTCTTCGTGCTAGCTTCATTTCGCTGATTCATCACGTGAACCACCATACGCTCACAGTTGTGGTGAGCAACAATCAACCTCTAAACCTCGAGTGTCTCCTCATCCCTTTCTCACGTCACCTACTCCAAATGTTGTTGGACTGCATTCCTTTTAGTAGTCACATGTGCTAACTCAACCCTCAACCTGTCCTCATTAGTAGGCTCAGGACGGGGCTCACAAGGGGCTAACGGGTGATGAGGAGTCCTGCCTCTGTGGACTTACAAGCGGTGGTTTTTGTGCGGGCCATCTATAGCAAAAAGGGTGTAGCTTAGGGTGAGAAGATCATTTAAAGAGACACGAAAACTTAATTAGTCAGGATAATCAAATTTTAAGAGAGGGAGTAATGCAAGAGTGTAATGGATGTTCGAACATGATGCATGCACGATCCATACGTTCTCACAAACCTAGGAAAAATTTAAGTGCTAACGGAATATACGTGTAACACCCAGGTGTTTGGCTTTCATAATTGCACCTGCATTTCATAAGCATGAGCATCATTCCATTCATTATGCATTTGTTTGGCTTGTAACAAGAGTGTGCCACATACTTTATTAAGTTTGTTTCAAAGGTGGTAGCTTATGAAATGTGTGTAGTGCAACATATAGATGTAACATGGTGTGGCAACAATTAGTTAAAAAGCTTGTTTTGTTTGTTTCAACCAATATGACATTTGAAAGTTGGTGTAACCAAAGCGTATAGTGGTCAATTATGTCCTATATTACCTTAATCACACTTAGGATCATTAGTGGAACAATGTTTATGTTGACCAAAATGACCAAAATGCCCTCCTATGTGATGTTGACCAAGTATTGACCACTAGAATGATCGAGTTTGACTGTTTAGAAAATCTAGCTTAGAGACCTTGCATGGAGGAGCACCCTTTATCAATGTTGTAGAGAATTTCACAAGGAACAAAAGTTCTAATATGGACATCTCATGAAAATGACCAGAACATGCTAAAATGTGGCCCACAAGTCAGTTTGAGGGGCTGCCCAACACTTAGAAAATTTCTAAGTCTGAAATTAAAGTTTATAGTTTCGGTGTACCCTACTTTGGAGCCATGTAACTCGTAAACCATGCTAAATCAGACCAAGCTCTAATTGGCAAAGTTGTAGTACTCATGTAGCTCTACAACTTTACTGTTATCACCTTTTGCTAACTCGAACTAGATTAGGGATAATGAGGCCTCCAAATGGCGCTGTCAGTCACCGGTTTCAGGCTTCCATTCAGACTTCAGAGCATTGCTGTGGCCGACCGTAGTCAAGGGCCGAGCGCTTCGTGGCTGCTCTCCAGCATGCATAGGCTGCCACGACATCACTTGTGCATGTCGTGGAAGCTGAAATCTAGATCCTAGTTTGGTTTTCCTCATTTCCGTCGCCTCTCTTCTCCTCTCACGGTTGTCTCTGACGAGCAGCGCCACCGTGAGCTCGCCACGACCGCACACGCGTGACATCCCACCACAGCCCACCAAATCAGGCCCATGGCTCTGCCACCACCTCACGTATCTTGTCGACCACTCATTTGAGGCAGCCAAGCTTAGGGTAAGCGACATTTGCTGATTTTCCCCACTCGGAGTTCACCGGAGCACTGCCGCCCCTGCTGTCCTTCATGGTCAGCACTACACAGCACACCTCCATCTCACCTCACCCCCATTTCATCCTTCTCGTGGCCTATAGAAGCTTAGGTGAAGATGTCATCTCGTAGTTTGAGCTATAGAGGTCGAAATGGAAGGTGAACATAGCGTGCTCTCGCCGCGGTCACCAATGCCATAGGGACGAGCTTCTTCCCATTCTCTCTCTATGGCTGGCCCTTGGCCAAGTTAGGGTGTGCATGGGGTGCGCCGTTGGTCGTAGTGTGTCCTCCGAAGGTGTAGTGCCCTATCTCGTCGCCGTCTCACCGGAATGAGCCCTGCACTGGGCGCGTTCGCCATGACTGCGTCTCGCCGAAGTTGAGCGCCACTATGGGCAGGCCCCGCTGGTCCATCTTCGATCCGCGTGCTAGGCTAGCTAGGTGTGCTTGAGGTCAGTGAAGCTCGTACCAAGCTTAGGTCGGCTAGAGATGGCCGGAGTTGGCCGGCATAGCGCCGCTCGCTCATCGCCATCCGCCACCACAGTGAATAGCCCCTCCCCAAGACGGTAGAGTCTAGAATTTAGGGTTCACTCGACGCGGAAGGAGGAAGCGAACCTAGTGGTGCTCGTAGTCTCGCCGGAATCGCCACCGGCGGTGAGCTCTGACCACCGCCGCTCCTCCCCTACTTCCCTCTCTCGGTCTGGTGGGTCTAGGCTGTCAGGCACGCACGCGGGCGAGAGCCGACGCAGGCTGCGTGTTGTTATGGGCCGCGCTGGCGTACAAGGGTCGGCCCAGTAGTCGGTTTAGGAATTTTATTTGGTATTTTCTTTATTTATTTCACAGATTTGAATGTTGTTTTGTAAATTTCATATCTCAAGCAATATAGATCCAAATGAGGTGACTCCAAGTTTGTTAGGATCTGTGTGAAGTGTTGTATTTATGAAAAATATAAAATGGATATGTGTTATTCCAATTCTAGAAGATTTAAATAGGTCTTTGAAATGTGTTTTAAAATATATGCAAATTTGTTAAATGGATAACTTGAGTTGTATTGCTCCAAAAATTATGAAATTTGGTGGGTGTGCTATTTCATGTCTATACTAGCTCTGATAAAATATGGGTACTATTGCTTCAATACTTTTCAAGTTATGATGTTGTCATATTATATTAGGAGATACTTGAATGAATTTTAATAATTTTTTAGTATGTGCAATGCTCATGAAATTTTATGGAGAGTGTGCTCATAACATAAGATTGCTATGAAAAATATGGTTTCTATTATTTGACACTTTTCATTATGATTTGTTAATTATGCAAAAATCAGCCCTTCTAGCTTGTGAATTTTGTGTAGGCAGTTTCTGTGAATAACTTTAGTTCAAATTTATATAGTAGTCTCCTAGTAGGGTATAGAGTCTCCTGTAATTTTTATAGAATTTTCTGAGCAGTTTGCATATGGGTTTATTTTCTCACTTAATTAATTAAGTGAATTAAGAAAGGGATTAAAATAAATGATTTTGGTGAACATACCTTACTTTCTGGTGGTTTCATGTAATATGTGACCTAGTAGTGTCATTAGTTTGGTCATAAGGGTAGTTTGGCACATGAATAAATATTTAATTTTCATATTTCTAGGTTCTCTAGACAGCTGGTAGCACTTTTGAGTTTAGACCTTGAAAAAAGTGTTTGCTGGGAATCTTGTGAGTACCAAAGTGGTAGTAAACTTGTTAAACTAGCGTGTGTCAAAATTTGGTGGCATTTGACTTATTAGTTTAGGAGTTACAGTTGTTTGAAGTGGTTGTCCAGAAATGGCTGCTCTCTGTTTGGAGAGGGCAGAGTTCTGGAACTTTGGGAATTCAACTAGGTAAACTTAGGAATCAAGTCTTGAGATCTGAAAATGAATTGTAGAGCATGTTATAAGCTTTTTAGATTGACTTGTATCATATCATTTGGATTTTTGGATCTCTAGTTATGGTTAAAATACTTATCTACTGTCCAGATTTCTGTTGTGCTGTATTATGCTTAGGTTTGTGATAAGCTTAAGTAATGTTGTTCTTGTTGCTTGTTAGGTGTTAGGCCCTTAACTCAGGAAGAACAATTGTACATTAGGTTATGTAGATTAGGTAAGTACTTCTCTACTGGAGAAGAATATGAACATGTTGTAAAGTGATTTGAATAGAGCACTAGTTTTGCTGTAGTTTACTTTTGCATTCTCTAAGCATGTTGCACCCATTATTATGCATCCATGAGATTCAATTGTGCATTCATGCGATAGGTGTACCGGAGGGGGTGACACTTCTGGAATTCGAGGAAGCACTTCCGGAGGAGCAGGAGCAGGAGCAGCTGGAGGAGGCTAAGGTGCCAGTTGGCTTAGGAGTTCCCAAAGAAGAGCAACCCGAGTGCCCTAACCATCGTCCTTCCTCTTTCCTGAAAGGCAAGCCCCGATGCATGCTGACCCAGTCTTTGTATATATTTATCTTAAGTACTTTTACTTGTTTACTGCATTAAGTTGTAGGAGTTGAGTGAAAACACTTGTTGCATTATATCTACCTTATTTAGATATAGAACTTGAATCCCAATTAAAGTTAGGCATGTGTTAATGTTTAGCCCTGCTTAGTGCGGTAGAAGTCAGGTGATTTTCAATCATCCGTGAGATCTAGGTGAAGTGGGTCACGGCTGGCTTTATTTGCTATCGTGGATGGAACCATGCTTAAAAATGAAATGAGACCGGGCAGGAGTTCGATAGTGCAGTCGTAAGACACTTCACGTCTTGGGTGCGAAGCTATGCCCGTCTGAGTCATTTAAAGACCGATTGTTAGTACGTCCTTCAGTCATATTGAACGCAGTCTAACACTTAGTTGGTCAGATAAGCCATTCCGACCGCGAAGCCAAGTAATACGGTTCAGGCCAGGAATCGAAGGGTCGGTCACATCTTGGAGGAAGTAAGGATGTGCTTGGGAACATTGGCGTCAGACTAAGGAGGGTTAGATTCCCTATCACCTGGCAGAGTGCTGCCCTTGGGGATGGGGCATTAGTCGAACCCACGCTTTCCTGAACTGTACCAAAGTTGACTTGTGCGACCCTATCGAGGGCTCTGCGTGGTTTGTATTAGAAATACCCCTCCAGCTGGATAGGAACTCGATTCGAATCACTGTCGCTCCCGGTTAGCGAGCACTTGACTTGAGCAGCGGCAACGTAGATCTCATTAATTGAACATATAGTTAATTGGATGATGAAGTACATGTTGCCTCAAATTTATACCTGCTATGGTTATTATGGTTTGCTTAATCATCACATGATTGTTTAGTACATGTGCTAAGATAGCTGACAGGTTAGTGCTAAAAATAACTGCTAGTATAGGTTAAAAGAGTTACCTATACTTGCTTTTCCGCAAAACATGGTGTTAGTCAGCTCCACTTGAAGAAAGTATTGCATGATCCTTGGTGTCTTTTATTTTCTATTTCGACGGGTAAGTCTAGCTGAGTACATTTCCATACTCAGGGTTTATTCCCTCCTGTTGCAGATGACATGCTTTATCAGGGCTTCTACAAGAACTGCTTAAACCCTGTGGGTGATGAGGACTAGATCACTCGGGCGTGATCGTCTGTTAGTTTACTTCCCTTAAATGCTTTTATGGGATGATGATCTGTAAGACTGACAATCGTATTCGAACTAAGTGTGTGTGTTTATGCTTCTGTTACTTTATAAACTTGGTTTGTAATAATTGCGACTCCGTGGTGTTGTAAGTTTATTTCTGAACTGCTTGTGAAATGTAACGTGTGATGTGTTATGTTGAATGATGTGATCTTGGTTGTAAGCGAGTTGGATTGAAATCCTTCGTGATTTCGATTGACTACCGGGATTATATGGGCTCAAGTTCGAAAATTTGAGCGTTTCGACGCTTGTTTTTGTACTTGTGCTCTTATAATTTGGTCAGTTCTGTTACAATATGGTGGCATACATACGTTCTCTCATATATGGTAACTAGTCGATCTACAATGGTACGTTGTTAGTGTACTTGCAGAAGATTTCATTTCAGCCCAACAATTTCCCCAATAAATCACACAAAGAAAGAGTAACTAAATACCCTCCATACATGTATCCCCCAATGCATATACTTTGGTATCACAGCTACCCGATAGATATACCCATAATTAAGTACTCTCATAAATACATGGTTGAACATGTAATTATGCTAGTAACCACAACTATCTCTCCCCTAAACCGATGGTTGGACGGTCATGCTCTCACAACTCACACTTACTAGAGCGTAGAGGTATTTGATCCATATGTTACCACCCAAGCAGATGGCACCCATACAATAGCATGCCGTATGGACAACAAAATAGAAAGCACACAACCCCCAAAGTTAGTACTTCAATAAGCCACCTAAGAGTCCTTAATTGGGCATAAAGGATATGACCACTGGCATACTTAGTTTCAAATTCAGATTTTTCACAAAAGCTTTTGTTTTAAATACACAAATGACATGTTTAGTGCTGAACCTTGCTCCGATGCTAGCCGTAACAGAACCAACCAAATTATAAGAATATAAGTACAAAAATAATCACTAAAGCGATCAAATTCCTGTACTTAGGCTCTCATAACCCCGGTAGTCTGGAAATCTCGAAGGATTTCAAACAACTTTCAACATACAAGCCAAGATCATACATGATTCAATACAACACATCATTCGTTACAATAGTTCACAAGTATCATACAGATTACATCCATCAGAGTTCGAAATAAAATATTACAAACCAAGTTTGATTAGCGGAAGCAACATAGTTCGATACATAACTCCATAAGTTCAAATACATTACTAGATTAAAGGTCATGTTCAACCAAAGCATCTTCATATAAGAACACTAGTAGACACCATGCCCAATAGTCTAGTCTTCATCCCCGGCAGGGAGAAGGCAATACTTGCAGCACCCGTGATAGAATAGGTCATCTACAACAGGTGGGAAATAAATCCTGAGTACGAGAAGGTACTCAGCTAGACTTACCCGACATAAACCAGAAATAAAAGACACCAAGGATCATGCAAGGCTAATATAGAGTGGGCTAGATTGACAACATTTTGCATAAAAGCTGGCATAACAGAAGTAACATCAAGTTAATAATCATTAACCTGCCATCTATATTAACACCTGTACTAGAGCACTCACTTTATTAGGAGCAAACAATATTAACCATAACATTTATAATAAGGCTGTCATCATCATCATTATCATTCCTAAACTATTATATTATTTAGTGTATCTACTTTGGAGATACTCCCATCAAGTTCTCACTAACCGGTGAGAGATGGCGACTCGAATCGAATTACAACTCAGCTGAGGGGGTATTCCTAACTCTCACCCATGACTTCCCCCATCGGGGAGCATTAGGTCACCTTTGGGACAACTCAGGAACCAACTTCGTGGGTTCAACCAGTGCCAGCACTCTCAGGGATTACCCTTCTACCAAGGGGTTCAGGAATTTTAACTCACCTACCTAGACTTACGCCCATGACTCCTTTCCAAAGTGAACTTTATACTTATCGACTTCTGGCCTGAGTTAAGCTACTTAGATTCACGGTCAGAGACACTCGAGTCTGGCAGCTAAGAGAGAGGCATGCGTTCAACATGACAAAGAAAGACTCCAAGAATTGGTCCTTAAGCGACACAGATGGAGTCACTGTAAGCCTACAGCTTTACAAGCCCCCGCCCGGTCTTCATTCATATTATACCATGTTCTTTTCCACAATAGTAAATATAGCCAACCATACCATATGTATATCCTAAAGCTCGTAGGTGATAGGGAATCACCCGACTTCTACCGCTTAAAGCAGGACTAAGCATCTACTCAAGCCTGAGTTACATATGATTCATGGTATATTCTCTGGACAAGGATTGGATATCAATGCAGCAAGTGTTTTCATCCAACACCTATAATTTAATGCAATAATATATAACATAGTACTTAATTGTATTTTAGAAATTAGGAGGCTTATAATGCTTCGGGGATTGCCTTTCACGAAATTGCAAGGGACGTGGTCAGGGCATTCAATGGTGACCTCGTCTGGCACCTCTCCAGCGGGCTATACCTCCTAAACCTCCGGTGTTGGCAGCTGCTGCTCCTCCTGGCACAGTCCCTCGAACTCCAACAGGTTCACTCCATCTGGTACACCTATTGCATGTATATGCACAAGATTAATATCATGGATGCATAGAAGATGACATGATGATCATGAATGAAAAACAATGCTTAGCATAACATCACTAGACAGTCATGGACCGAGTAGGTGCAATGCTCTATTCAAAATACTTTAAAGAGTAGGTGCAAATCTCCTCTCTGTAGAGCAAGAGTGCACACTCACGTAGTTTATACAACCTAAGGTATAATTGCTCATCCTTAGTTAGAGGCCTAGTACCTGCATCTATCAACTTATTTCAATTAGCCTAAGCATCTAAAACATCACAATCATACTTAAGCAAAGCAAACAAGCCATCGGGCAATTTCAGCAACTCGGAGCATACAAAAGTAGTCAAGTAATTTACTCATAACTGGAGATCTATAAATCCAAATGACTTGCAACAAGATAATATGAAAATCTTATGAAATTATCTACATTTCATCTTTGAACATCAAAGCATGATTCCCAAGTTTTGTAGGTCGAAAACCTGCATTTATAGAAACTAGTCTAAACAAGACAGAGAGCAAGGAAAATTATATCATAACTTTGAATAGCTGTAACTCCTAAACTACTTGGCCAAATGCCACCAAATTTGAACAGAAACTAGGTACATGAGTTCCCTACAACTATTGTATTTATAAGTTTCCTAGAAAACACCATTAACATAGGGTAATTATCAAAGCTCCTAAATCTGTCCAGAAACTTAATTCTTACAATTTAATTATTAAGTGACGTTGCAAACCCCCAAATTGGCCAAACTAATTTAACCAAGATGTAATACATATCTAAAGAGCACCAGAACACATAGTGTCCAATACCAAAACATTTATTTTAATACCTTTATTAATTTATTTGGTTAACTAAGTGAATAAATCAACATATACTAAAATTACTCCAAAACGTCTACAAATATTATAGTGGCTTAGAGATGTTCTACAAGGACTAATGTACAACTTTCATGCCCTTTAGATAAGTGTAGCATTCAACACAAAAAGGACAAGCCACTAGGGTTTCAAAAGGCATAATTAGGTAACCCTATTGAAAAGTATCAAATAATAGATTTAATATTTTTCATAGGTTCTTACTAACATAAGAATAGCACTCACCAAATTTCACTTTCATTGGACTTATAGATAATTTATGAAAATTAGCACAAGATCCATCTAATTAAATTAAATAAATGCATAACTAAATCATACAGTATCAAAAATTGCTGAAATTTAAACTACAATCTATTCATGACATAAACAACACCCCATAAAAATTTCACATTATTTGGAGCAGCTGGAGGAGGCTGAGGTGCCAGTTGGCTTAGGAGTTCCCGAAGAAGAGCTACCCGAGTGCCCTAACCATCGTCCTTCCTCTTTCCTGAAAGGCAAGCCCTGATGCATGCTGACCCAGTCTTTGTATATATTTATCTTAAGTACTTTTACTTGTTTATTGCATTAAGTTGTAGGAGTTGAGTGAAAACACTTGTTGCATTATATCTACCTTATTTAGATATAGAACTTGAATCCCAATTAAAGTTAGGCACGTGTTAATGTTTAGCCCTGCTTAGTGCGGTAGAAGTCAGGTGATTTTCGATCATCCGCAAGATCTAGGTGAAGTGGGTCATGGCTGCCTTTATTTGCTATCGTGGATGGAACCATGCTTAAAAATGAAATGAGACCGGGTGGAAGTTCGATAGTGCAGTCGTAAGACACTTCACGTCTTGGGTGCGAAGCTATGCCCGTCTGAGTCATTTAAAGACCAATTGTTAGTACATCCTTCAGTCATATTGAACGCAGTCTAACACTTAGTTAGTCAGATAAGCCATTCCGACCGCGAAGCCAAGTAATACGGTTCAGGCCAGGAATCGAAGGGTCGGTCACATCTTGGAGGAAGTAAGGATGTGCTTGGGAACATTGGAGTGAGACTAAGGGGGGTTAGATTCCCTATCACCTGGCAGAGTGCTGCCCTTGGGGATGGGGCATCAGTCGAACCCGCGCTTTCTGGAACTGTACCAAAGGTGACTTGTGCGACCCTGTCGAGGGCTCTGCGTGGTTTGTATTAGAAATACCCCTCCAGCTGGATAGGAACTCGATTCGAATCACTATCGCTCCCGGTTAGCGAGCACTTGACTTGAGCAGCGACAACGTAGATCTCATTAATTGAACACATAGTTAATTGGATGATGAAGTACAAGTTGCCTCAAATTTATACCTGCTATGGTTATTATGGTTTGCTTAATCATCACATGATTATTTAGTACATGTGCTAAGACAGCTGACAGGTTAATGCTAAAAATAACTGCTAGTATAGGTTAAAAGAGTTACCTATACTTATGCTTTTCCGCAAAACATGGTGTTAGCCAGCTCCACTTGAAGAAAGTATTGCATGATCCTTGGTGTCTTTTATTTTCTATTTCGACGGGTAAGTCTAGCTGAGTACATTTCCATACTCAGGGTTTATTCCCTCCTGTTGCAGATGACATGCTTTATCAGGGCTTCTACAAGAACTGCTTAAACCCTGTGGGTGATGAGGACTAGATCACTCGGGCGTGATCGTCTGTTAGTTTACTTCCCTTAAATGCTTTTGTGGGATGATGATCTGTAAGACTGACAATCGTATTCGAACTAAGTGTGTGTGTTTATGCTTCTGTTACTTTATAAACTTGGTTTGTAATAATTGCGACTCCGTGGTGTTGTAAGTTTATTTTTGAACTGCTTGTGAAATGTAACGTGTGATGTGTTATGTTGAATGATGCGATCTTGGTTGTAAGCGAGTTGGATTGAAATCCTTCGTGATTTCCATTGACTACCGGGATTATATGGGCTCAAGTTCGAAAATTTGAGCGTTTCGACGCTTGTTTTTGTACTTGTGCTCTTATAATTTGGTCAGTTCTGTTACAATATGGTGGCATACATACGTTCTCTCATATATGGTAACTAGTCGATCTACAATGGTACGTTGTTAGTGTACTTGCAGAAGATTTCATTTCAGCCCAACAATTTCCCCAATAAATCACACAAAGAAAGCAGTAACTAAATACCCTCCATACATGTATCCCCCAATGCATATACTTTGGTATCATAGCTACCCGATAGATATACCCATAATTATGTACTCTCATAAATACATGGTTGAACCTGTAATTATGCTAGTAACCACAACTATCTCCCCCCTAAACCAATGGTTGGACGGCCATGCTCTCACAACTCACACTTACCAGAGTGTAGAGGTATTTGATCCATATGTTACCACCCAAGCAGATGGCACCCATACAATAGCATGCCGTATGGACAACGAAATAGAAAGCAAACAACCCCCAAAGTTAGTACTTCAATAAGCCACCTAAGAGTCCTTACTTGGGCATAAAGGATATGACCACTGGCATACTTAGTTTCAAATTCAGATTTTTCCCAAAAGCTTTTGTTTTAAATACACAAATGACATGTTTAGTGCTGAACCTTGCTCCGATGCTAGCCGTAACAGAACCAACCAAATTATAGGAATATAAGTACAAAAATAATCACTAAAGCGATCAAATTCCTGTACTTAGGCTCTCATAACCCCGGTAGTCCGGAAATCTCGAAGGATTTCAAACAACTTTCAACATACAAGCCAAGATCATACATGATTCAATACAACACATCATTCGTTACAATAGTTCACAAGTATCATATAGATTACATCCATCAGAGTTCGAAATAAAATATTACAAACCAAGTTTGATTAGCGGAAGCAACATAGTTCGATACATAACTCCATAAGTTCAAATACATTACCAGATTAAAGGTCATGTTCAACCAAAGCATCTTCATATAAGAACACTAGTAGACACCATGCCCAACAGTCTAGTCTTCATCCCCGGCAGGGAGAAGGCAATACTTGCAGCACCTGTGATAGAATAGGTCATCTACAACAGGTGGGAAATAAATCCTAAGTACGAGAAGGTACTCAGCTAGACTTACTCGACATAAACCAGAAATAAAAGACACCAAGGATCATGCAAGGCTAATATAGAGTGGGCTAGATTGACAACATTTTGCATAAAAGCTAGCATAACAGAAGTAACATCAAGTTAATAATCATTAACCTGCCATCTATATTAACACCTGTACTAGAGCACTCACTTTATTAGGAGCAAACAATATTAACCATAACATTTATAATAAGGCTATCATCATCATCATTATCATTCCTAAACTATTATATTATTTAGTGTATCTACTTTGGAGATACTCCCATCAAGTTCTCACTAACCGGTGAGAGATGGCGACTCGAATCAAATTACAACTCAGCTGAGGGGGTATTCCTAACTCTCACCCAGACTTCCCCCATCGGGGAGCATTAGGTCACCTTTGGGACAACTCAGGAACCAACTTCGTGGGTTCGACCAGTGCCAGCACTCTCAAGGATTACCCTTCTACCAAGGGGTTCATGAATTTTAACTCACCTACCAGACTTACGCCCATGACTCCTTTCCAAAGTGAACTTTATACTTATCGACTTCTGGCCTGAGTTTAGCTACTTAGATTCGCGGTCAGAGACACTCGAGTCTGGCCAGCTAAGAGAGAGGCATGCATTCAACATGACAAAGAAAGACTCCAAGAATCGGTCCTTAAGCGACACAGACGGAGTCACTGTAAGCCTACAGCTTTACAAGCCCCCGCTCGGTCTTCATTCATATTATACCATGTTCTTTTCCACAATAGTAAATATAGCCAACCATACCATATGTATATCCCTAAAGCTCGTAGGTGATAGGGAATCACCCGACTTCTACCGCTTAAAGCAGGACTAAGCATCTACTCAAGCCTGAGTTACATATGATTCATGGTATATTCTCTGGACAAGGATTGGATATCAATGCAGCAAGTGTTTTCATCCAACACCTATAATTTAATGCAATAATATATAACATAGTACTTAATTGTATTTTAGAAATTAGTAGCTTATAATGCTTCGAGGATTGCCTTTCATGAAATTGCAAGGGACGTGGTCAGGGCATTCAATGGTGACCTCGTCTGGCACCTCTCCAGCGGGCTGTACCTCCTGAACCTCCGGTGTTGGCAGCTGCTGCTCCTCCTGGCACAGTCCCTCAAACTCCAACAGGTTCACTCCATCTGGTGCACCTATTGCATGTATATGCACAAGATTAATATCATGGATGCATAGAAGATGACATGATGATCATGAATGAAAACAATGCTTAGCATAACATCACTGGACAGTCATGGACCGAGTAGGTGCAATGCTCTATTCAAAATACTTTAAAGAGTAGGTGCAAATCTCCTCTCTGTAGAGCAAGAGTGCACACTCACGTAGTTTATACAACCTAAGGTATAATTGCTCATCCTTAGTTAGAGGCCTAGTATCTGCATCTATCAACTTATTTCAATTAGCCTAAGCATCTAAAACATCACAATCATACTTAAGCAAAGCAAACAAGCCATCGGGCAATTTCAGCAACTCGGAGCATACAAAAGTAGTCAAGTAATTTACTCATAACTGGAGATCTATAAATCCAAATGACTTACCTCCTGAACCTCCGGTGTTGGTAGCTGCTGCTCCTCCTGGCACAGTCCCTCGAACTCCAACAGGTTCACTCCATCTGGTACACCTATTGCATGTATATGCACAAGATTAATATCATGGATGCATAGAAGATGACATGATGATCATGAATGAAAAACAATGCTTAGCATAACATCACTGGACAGTCATGGACCGAGTAGGTGCAATGCTCTATTCAAAATACTTTAAAGAGTAGGTGCAAATCTCCTCTCTGTAGAGCAAGAGTGCACACTCACGTAGTTTATACAACCTAAGGTATAATTGCTCATCCTTAGTTAGAGGCCTAGTACCTGCATCTATCAACTTATTTCAATTAGCCTAAGCATCTAAAACATCACAATCATACTTAAGCAAAGCAAACAAGCCATCGGGCAATTTCAGCAACTCAGAGCATACAAAAGTAGTCAAGTAATTTACTCATAACTGGAGATCTATAAATCCAAATGACTTGCAACAAGATAATATGAAAATCTTATGAAATTATCTACATTTCATCTTTAAACATCAAAGCATGATTCCCAAGTTTTGTAGGTCGAAAACCTGCATTTATAGAAACTAGTCTAAACAAGACAGAGAGCAAGGAAAATTATATCATAACTTTGAATAGCTGTAACTCCTAAACTACTTGGCCAAATGCCACCAAATTTGAACAGAAACTAGGTACATGAGTTCCCTACAACTATTGTATTTATAAGTTTCCTAGAAAACACCATTAACATGGGGTAATTATCAAAGCTCCTAAATCTGTCCAGAAACTTAATTCTTACAATTTAATTATTAAGTGACGTTGCAAACCGCCAAATTGGCCAAACTAATTTAACCAAGATGTAATACATATCTAAAGAGCACCAGAACACATAGTGTCCAATACCAAAACATTTATTTTAATACCTTTATTAATTTATTTGGTTAACTAAGTGAATAAATCAACATATACTAAAATTACTCCAAAACGTCTACAAATATTATAGTGGCTTAGAGATGTTCTACAAGGACTAATGTACAACTTTCATGCCCTTTAGATAAGTGTAGCATTCAACACAAAAAGGACAAGCCACTAGGGTTTCAAAAGGCATAATTAGGTAACCCTATTGAAATGTATCAAATAATAGATTTAATATTTTTCATAGGTTCTTACTAACATAAGAATAGCACTCACCAAATTTCAACTTCATTGGACTTATAGATAATTTATGAAAATTAGCACAAGATCCATCTAATTAAATAAAATAAATGCATAACTAAATCATACAGTATCAAAAATTGCTGAAATTTAAACTACAATCTATTCATGACATAAACAACACCTCATAAAAAATTCACATTATTTGGAGCAGTCTACAAAGAGATATGATTTTCTTCTTTTCATACATGAATAAAAGGCATAAATAATAACCATTTATTTTTCTATAAAACATACCTAGTTTTATATTTCTATTAAAAACTAGAGCCCCCAAGAAACCCAACAAAATTTGAACCATGTCATTTGAATCTACAAAACTCTAGATATGAATTTTTGAACATGGCATCAAAATCTACATTTAAATCTAACCCTAAACTAAATCTGAGACGTTGACATGCAGGACCCACGGGGTCAATGGCCCCACTGTCCAGTGGGTGCAGAGCAGGTGAAGATTTTGATCGTGGCTAGTTCATCGCCAGCGAGAACTCCGGCGAGGCCGAGGTCACCGGCGTGCTCATCTCGACGAGCCGTACCTACTCCTGCCCTCCACTCAATCGCTACCGCACTCTAGCTAGGGCGGTGGTGTGCGTGGTGGACGACGGAGGCGTGTGGCGGCGCATCTCACCGGAGGTCACCGCTGTACCTAAACTACCCCCTCGGTGAGCATCCCTACACCTCACCAGACCTAACGCACATGCTAAAGAGAGAGATAACCAGAGTCGCTCTAGCCACGGTGACCCTGACCATCGGTCATGGCACCGAACTCTAGCAAGGGGAAACTCACCGTAATGCGGTCGTACCTTGGTGCGATTGAGCTAGTTGGAGGCGTGGAACGGTAGAGGAGACAAAGGCGCAGCCAACTGTGGGATAGAGGCAGTGCTGGCGTGGTGACAGAGGCACAAGGGAGAGGTGAAGCTTGCGGAGGCAATAGCATCACTAGGGAAGAATAGAGAGTGAGATGGAGAGGAAGAACCAACAGAAAGTTGGTAAGGTAGTGGGGTGCACGACTTTTCCCTTCTTCAAGCATGCACGAGCGATGCTGTGGCGCTCCACGCACGCGGGCAGCAACGCGGCGCTCTCCACCTGACGCCGGTCAGCCATGAAGGCACTAAAGATTTTGAATTTGAGTTCTGAATCAAAACTCCATCACCAACTAAAACCGCCCCCTAAACGTCCCTCTAGCTCTTAAACTGACTCGAGTTAGCAAAAAGTGTAAATAACAAAGATGTACATCTACATGTGAACTACAAGATTGTTAATTGGAGCTTGAACTGATTTGGCCTAGTTAGAGAGTTACAAAGTCCCAAAGTAGGGTACTTTGAAATTGTAGTGCAGTTATGACTTAACCAAAATGGCTAACTGCTAAACAACATACCAAAACTGACTTATGGGCCCGTTTGAACATATTAGGTTCATTTCCATGAGATGACCATATTACAACTTTTGTCTCCTAACAAATTTGCTACAACTTTGTTTAAGGGTGCACCAACATGCATTAACTTCAAGCTGCACTTTTTAAATAGTCAAGCAATCGAGGTCTAGAAGTCAACCAAAGTTAAACTAGTACAGAGAAGCATAGTTATGGCCAATGACCTTCATGAACATTGTTCCTAATGACATTCTAAATGTAGCTAGGGTGTTCTGGTGGGTCACCACATTCATTTGCATGTGATGCAAATACTCTAGCTTCTCAAATCAACTGAAACATACACTTGAAACATACCAAACATTCAACTAAAACAGGTGAAACAATCAATTGAAATACTAAAACAGAGACAAGCAACACTTGAAACACACTACACAAAACATGTACAACCCCTCTAGGGTACTAGGTATGAGATAGGGACACCACATATGATACACCTATCCATAAGCACTAATGACACTTCATGTTGCAACATTGAAACATAGGATGATACACATGTGATAAAGGGATGTATGTGCTTATGTTATGCAATGCTAATGCACAAATGCAATCCAAACACCTAGGGTGTTACACCTGGTCATGTTGAATGCATGCCTATCACTTAGCTGGCCGGGTCTGGTGCCAACTGCAAAGCCGAGTAGCTCAACTCAGGCCGAGACCCCGACAAGTATAAAGTGCGCCTCGGAGGGGAGCCAATGGCGTGATCCCAAGGGTATGTGTTTAAAAGTCCTGATCGTCCTAGTAGATTTTGTAACACTTCAAGTGTTTAGTCCTTAATTGCATTGCATTTGCATGGCATAGGCATAAGCATGCATCATTCATGTTTGTTATTTTATGTGATGCAACACATGTGATTATTTTAGGGTTTGTTTGATTTATTTCATGAAGTACTTGATAGTTGGTGTAACAAAAAGGTAAGGTAGCCAATCATGACCTTCAACACCTTAGTTATACTTAGGGTAACATTTGGAACAAGGTTCATGTTGACCAAAATTACTAAATTGCCCTCCAAGAGAAGTTTGACCACCCTTTGACCCTAGAAGGCCCTAGTTTGACCAATTAAAAAGTCTAATTTAGAGACCTTGCATGGAAGAGCACCCTTAAGCAAAGTTGTAGAGAATTTCATGAGGAACAAAAGTTCTAATGTAGCCATCTCATGAAAATGACCAGAGCATGCTCAAAAATGGCCCACAAGTCAGCTTGAGTGGGAATCAACACTTAGAAAAATTCTAAGTCTGGAAATTGGACTTTTCAGTTTCACTGTACCTCACTTTAGCAACTTGTAACTCACCAACTAGGCCAAACCAGTCTTTGAGCCAATTGACAAAGTTGTTGTCCACACATAGCTCTACAACTTTGTCAATATCATCATCACCTGGTTCTCAATAGTTTAGGAGATATAATGTCTTGAAGTTAGGGTTTCAGTCGGCATAATGACTGAAACTAAGTTTCAGTTTCATCAAGCACCACTTTGGAGCTCTGTAGTTTCAAATCTAGGCCGAACCAGCCCAAACTCCAATTGACAAACTTGTAGACCTCATGTAGCTCTACAAAATTGGTGTAATCATCTTCGACTAACTTGAGCTGGTTTAGGAGATATTCTTCGTTGAAATCACGCTGTCAGTCATCGAATGACAGTCTTCATTCAGTCGAACCCGACTTCGTCGTCTGTCGTGGCCGACCGGAGGCAGGGCCGCGGCGACGCGTGGGGGCTCGGTGGCGGCCATGCACCGGCCGTGGTCCCACTGGTCAGTCCACCGAACCTACAAGGTCGCCACGCCGCACCAGAGCTGCCCCAGTTCCTCTCCCTCCCTCATTCGGCTTCGACACAAAGAAAACTGAGCCGCCATTGCCGCCCCTCTCCAGCGAGCTCGTGCCCGCTCACCACCGCATCGCAGTCCACCAGACCTCGCCACTCCCTCCGCCTCACCACCCTCCATCTCCCTGACTCACCGAAGCCAGCAATTTGACACAAGGTGAGCCGCATTGCTTTCTTCCCCGCCTCCGAGAGGTCGCCGGAGCCCGCCATGGGACCTCACCGTGGTCGGGGTGCTTCGGGTCTCTCTCCACCCTCCCTTCCTAGCAAAACGGATCCGCCTAGCTTCGGTGAAGCTCGTACCGAGCCTAGACCGCACCGTGTACCCTCACCGGCGACGGTGCGCCGCCACCGGACATCACCGGCCGCCGCTCGCAGTGACAAGCCCCTTCCACCCCATCCCCATCCGTTCCACGAGCACCAATCGACGCACCGGGTGACGGAGAACACGAGGCGGTGTCCGATTGGCCGAGCGAGCCCTTCTCCGGCGAGCTCGAGCTCGTCGGAGCTCGCGGGTCTCCGCCTCCCCGGTCTCCGGTCGCTGACCGCGGGGGCCCGCCTGTCAGTGTCGCGCGCGGGCGGGAGCGCTGCGCGGGCCGCGCGCGCGCGCGAGTGTGGGCCGAGTTTTCCGGGCCGGCCCAGTTCATCTGAAACGAAATTCATTTTTATTATTTTGTCACTGATTTTTGTACAAGTTGGAAAAAATATAGATCTAGGGTTTTAATGATCCAAAAATCATGAGATAAATTTTATTAGGGTCCACATGATGTGTAGTATTTTAGAAAAATATAAATCTGGAATGTGATGTTTAATTTTTAGGAGAATTTAATAGATCCTTTAAATGTGTTTTGGAATGCATGCAAATTTGTTAAATTTATAACTTGAGCTGTAATGTTCCATAAATCATAAAATTTGATGGGTAGGTTACTCTATGCTAGTCCTAGCTCTGGTAAAAATTTGGGCATCAGTGCTTAATTAATTTCCAAGTTATAATGCTATCTTGTTATTCTAGGAAATACTTAAATGAATTTTTGTAATTTTTCTACATGTGCAATGTTCATATAACTTTTTGGAGAATGTCTTGGTACCCTAGACTGTCTAAGAAAAATATGAAATCTGTTGTTTGACACTTTTCAGTAGGGTTTCCGATTTATGCAAAAATCAGCCTTATTAGCTTGTGAATTTTGTGTAGGGAGTTTCTGTGAATAAAACTTGTTCAAATTTTTACTGTGGTCTCTTTTTGGGTCAGAGAGTTCCCTGTAATTTTTGTAGAATTTTAGGAGCAGTTTATATATATGTTTGAAATTTCACTTAATTACTTAAGTAAATTAAGAAATGGGTTTAAATAAATGTTCTAGGTGGGCACACCTTACTTTCTGGTGTCCTTGTGATATTTGTGAACTTGTAGTAGCATTAGTTTGGTTTTTGAGAATGTTTGCCACATCAATAAATATTTAACCTTTGTAATTTTAGATTTTCTGGACAGCTAAGTAGTAATTCTAAAATTTGGCTTTGATAAAATTGGTTGCTGGACAACTTGTAAATACCAAAGTTGGAGTAAACTTGATGAACTAGCTGGTGTTAAAATTTGGAAGCATTTGACTGAGTAGTTTGAGAGTTACTGTTGTTTAAAGTGGCAGTTCAAAATCTGCTACTCTCTGTTTTGGAGAGGACAGATTCTGGAACTTGTGAAGTTTGGCATGGAAAACTTAGGAGTTTGGAGTTGAGGTCTGAAAATGAATTGTAGTACATTTCTTAGGCTTTCCAGATTGCCTTAGATCATATCTTTTGGACTTGTAAATCTCCAGTTGTGATAAAAACAAGTAGCTGCTGCCCAGAATGCTTACTGTGGTGTTTTGCTGATTGATATGGTGTGATATCCTAAGACATGTTACCTTTGTAATTGTTAGGTGTTAGGGCCTTAACTGAGGATGAGCAGCTTTATCTTAGGTTAAGTAGATTAGGTAAGTACTTCTTTACCGGAGAGGAAATTTGCACCTACTCTTTTGAAGTGATTTGAATAGAGCGTTAAATTGTTGTAATGCATTTCATTCCGAGCATATTGCATCTTTCATTATGCATTCATGGGATTTATTATGCACTCATGCAATAGGTGTACCGGAGGGGGTGACACTCCTCGAGTTCGAACAAGCGATACCGGAGGAGGTGCTGAGTCAACCGGAGGAATTAGCAGAAGAACCCAACGTCGGGGAAGCTCCGTCAGAAGATCTACCCGAGTGTCCGGACCACAGACCCGCAACCTTTCTGAAAGGCAAGCCCCGGTGCATGCTGAACCCATCGTTTTATAAATTAATCTTGAGTACTTTTAATTGTTTACCGCATTAAGTGGTAGGAGTTATATGAAAACACTTGTTGCATTATACCTGTCCTTGTCCAGATATCGTACTTAATCCTATATTAGGTTTAGGCACGTGTCAATGCTTAGCCCTGCTTAGTACGGTAGAAGTCGGGTGATTTCCGGTCATCCGCGAGATATAGGGCTGGGTCGCGAGTGGCTTATGGCTATCGTGATGGAACCATGCTTTAAAATGAAGTTGAGACCGGGCGAGAGTTCGATGGTACAGCCGCAAGACACTTCACGTCTTGGGTGTGGAGCCATGCCCGTCTGAGTCGTTTAAGGACCGATTCGCTGTACGTCCTTGAGTCATGTTGAACGCAGTCTAACACTTAGTTGGCCGGATAAGTCGTTCCGACCGCGAAGCCGAGTAATGTGGTTCAGGCCGGGAATCGAATGGTAGGTTGCTTCTTGGAGGAGAGAAAGGATGTGCTTGGGGACATTGGCGTGAGACCAAGGGGGGGTTAGAGTCCCTATCACCTGGCAGAGTGTCGCCCTTGGGGTCGCGACATTATTCGGACCCGCGATTCCTGAATCATATGAAACGGTGGCCTGTGCGACCCTGGCAGGGGTCTGCACGGTGAGTGTTAGAAATACCCCTCCAGCTGGATAGGAATTCGATTCGAATCGCCGTCGCTCCCGGTTAGTGAGCACTTGACTTGAGCAGCGGCAACGTAGAACTCATTTAATGAACTGGTGGTTAAGGGAATGATACAATGTTGCCATAATGATACACCTGCTATGGATATAATAATCATGTTGTTTGATTATAATCAAGTGTATGTTTAGTACAGGTGCTAAGATAGATGACAGGTAAATGCTAAAAATAACTGCTAGTACAGGTTATAAGAGTTTCAATTACTTATGCCTTTATGCAAAATGTTATGTCAGCTAGCCTCTTGTGTAAGCCTTGCATAATCCTTGGTGTCACTTTATTTCTGGTTTTCGACGGGTAAGTCTAGCTGAGTACATTCTAGTACTCAGGGTTTATTCCCTCCTGTTGCAGATGACATGCTTTATCAGGGATTCTGCAAGACGTGTCTCCACCCTGCGGGTGACGATGACTAGATCACAAGGGCGTGATCATCTTTATGTACTTTCCTCATGCTTTTGCGGGTTGTCGATCATCCAGACTGGCAGTATTTAATTAACTAGTGTGTGTTATGCTTCCGCTACTTTCAAACTTGGTTTGTAATATTTGCTACTCCGTGGTGTAAACTTATTTCTGGACTACTTGTGAAATGTATCGTATGATGTTGTATGTTGAATGATGCGATCCTGGTTGTAAGCAGTTTGGTTTGAAATCCTTCGTGATTTCGATTGACTACCGGGATTATATGGGCTCAAGTTTGAAAATTTGAGCGCTTCGGTGCTTGTTTTCGTACTTGTGCTCTTATAATTTGGTCGGTTCTGTTACAGCTGGTACCGGAGCATAATTCAACATTAAACACATCATATGAGTATTTAAAAACAAAAATATTTGATTATGAAAAAGGGTTAAAACACTAAAAATTATTTTTTTAGGTATGCCAGTGATCACATCCCTTAGCCCAAATAAGGACTCTTAGGTGGCTTATTATAAAGACTAACTTGGGGGCCTTGTTTGTTTTTATTTCGTCGTCCATACGGCGTGATATTGTATGGATGCCATCCACTTGGGTGGTAATGTATGGATCAATTACCTCGACGCTCTGGTAAGTGTGAGTTGTGAGAGCATGATCGTCCAACCGGTGGTCTAGGGGAGAGTAGTTGTGGTGACTTACATCTTTACATGTTTAAACCATGTAACTATGTAAAAGCACTTAATTGTGGGAACCTTTATATCGGGTAGCTTGATACTGAAGTATATACATTTGGGGATGTATATATGGAAAGTATTTAAATTACTGCTTTCTTGTGTGCTTATATTGGGAATTGTTGGGCTGCAATGAAATTTTCTGCAGGTACACTAACAGCGTAACGAGTAGACCGATAGTTTCGCTTATATGAGAGAACGTATGTATGCCACCGCCTAGCGTTAGAACTCTAGGTTTCTACTAAGGTGAGAGGACGTACGAAACGTGCATGCATCATGTTTAATTATATCATACATATCATTTACTCCCTCCTTAAAAATTTCTGTACTCCCGACTAAAGTAAATTTCGTATCCCCTAAATGATCCTCACTTTAAGTCGTATCTTATCTTGTTGCTACAGATGGCCCGTACCAAGAGGACCGCTCGTAAGTCCACTGGGGGCAGGGCACCGCGTCACCAGCTCGCTCCACGTGAGCCCCGCCCTGAGCCTACTGAGGTGGAAAGGCTGAGGGCAGAGTTGGCAGCGGTGACTGCCGCTAGGGATGCAGCACGGCAACAACTGGAACAAGTGATTCATGATCGTGATCAAGAAACGCTTGCAGTCCAGAGGTTGACAGTAGCAAACCGCAACTGTCAACGCATGTTGGTCCGTGTGATGGAACAGAGGGATGAAGCCTGGCACGAGGAGAACGCTCTGAGAGCTCGCCAGTTTGAGCTCGAGCAACAGTTAGAAAATGCTGAAGAGTACAATGACAACCTTCATGAAGAAGTGCACCGCCTGAACAACGAGCTTAATCCCCTGCTGCCTCGAAACAACAACGTCGATGAGGACATGGGTTCGGGAATCTTCATGGCTGAGGATGATGATGAAGTGGAGGTTGATGGACCACAGGATGCCCCACCTGCAGAAGCACCAGAGGAAGAGCCGGAAGAAGAAGAAGACGAGGAGTTAGAGCCTGTCAGTGATGAGGACGGCGGGGAGATCCTTGACACTGACTCGGAGGATGATGCTTAGAGTAGTCATCACGTGCCTATAATGTTAGGCTCGTCTTTTGTGCCCTCCCTGTGAAGGAGTGAGGCCTTGTAATAACTTGACTTTGGGATGTAAGGTTGAACCATATTTTTCCTAAATGTAGTTTGAACCTATTAATTTCGATCACAACTTGATGTCTTATTATGTTGCGTTCGATGATGGTGTCACGATTAGCACCCTTCGGTGCCGCGACGAGACCGAGGGCCTCCTATGGCGCGCGACATAAGGCTGTGCTGCTTGGCACGCGCAGGTATCGAGGTGGCTAGTCATGATCCACCATGGAACTCTTCATTGAGAAATCTCTTTGTGGTCAGTTTGAAGTAGCCTTTCACAGTCAACTAAAAATCTTGAGATCGAATCCAAGTACCGTGCAAAAGGTCAAAAATCACGTAGATAGCAACGTAAACGGTCCGGTAACCGTGTGCTCCCTGTGAGTAAGCCTTCATCAAAGAGCATCTTGTTGGATTACCAAGTATGATCTCGTCAAATGATGCGCTTGAATGGATTGTGCGGTTGTGGTGAATTATTGTGCCTTAATTATTATGAGAAGTCTATTTCATGAAGTCAGTTTGACATATTTACAATAATTCATCTACAAGTTTCCCACATCGTCAGTGCTCATTGGCTATGCATTTTGCAGATGTCGTACAATCTTCGTCGGGGTCGTGGCAATGAGGATGAGGAACAGCCACCCCCTCCGCCGCCACCCACTCCGGCCGAGTTGATGCAGACAGTGGTCGAAGGGCAGCGCATGTTGGCGGATGCTATGCGCCAGCTGGCTAATCAGGAGGCTCGTCCTGGCCGCCAGGGCCCAGAACCCAATCAATACAGTGATTTCAAGGACTTTCTGGATACTAAGCCCCCGCTCTTCAAGGAAGCGGAAGAACCACTGCAAGCTGATGAGTGGTTAAATACTATTGAGCAAAAGTTTCGTCTGCTTCGCCTGACTGATGAGTTAAAGACTGAATATGCTTCTCACCAGTTGCATGGTCCAGCGGGCATTTGGTGGAGCCACTATCGTTCCACACTTCCTGCCAATGTCCCGATTGCTTGGGATCAGTTTAAGGCGGCATTCCGGGGAAATTATATCCCTCCCGGTCTTATGGCAATCAAGCATACAGAGTTTATGAGGCTGTCGCAAGGAAACAAAAGTCTGACTGAATACTTACAGTCCTTCAACAACCTGGCAAGGTATGCCACGGAGTTTGTGGATACCGATGCCAAAAAGATTGCTAGCTTCAAAAGGGGCCTCGGCCCAAAACTGATGAAAACTATGGGCACTAGCAAATGTACTACTTTCAATGATTTCATCAGCGATGCTTTGACCCAGGAGAACAACAATACTATTTATTCTGCCTCTAAGAGCCGTAAAAGGGCCCTTGAGGCAAGTGCTTCTCAGTCAAGGGCCTCAGCGGCACCGAGGTCTTCCCCTCGCCCACCTGCTCAGAATACAAAGTTCCGTCCGCCGCAGAAGAAGCCTGCTGCAAAAACAGGGTTCCGTAAGGCTTATACCGTAGCTCTGCCAAAGGGGACTTCTGGACAGAGCAGCTCTAGTGTTCCTCCTAGCAATATGCCTTGCTGGAACTGCAACAAGCCAGGCCATTGGTCCAGGAATTGTCCTTACCCCAAGAAGAATGTCAACCAAGGTGGCCGTCAAGGTCACGCCCATTATAACAGCATTGAGGAAATTCCATCTGGTGAGGTGGTCACCGCTGGTAAGTTTCTAGTTGACCAACACCCCGCAGTGGTACTTTTTGATTCAGGTGCTTCGCATTCCTTTATCAGTCCTAAGTTTGCATCCAAATTTGCACACAAGTTGCATACTGTTGAAGGTGTGGGTTATTGTATTAGTGCTGCAAGTGGGAATATTTCCACAAACAAAGTAGTGGGGAACCTTGAGTTTGAGATAGAAGGGCGAAGTTATTCGCTTGCCCTATTGGTTTTACCTGGTTTAGACATAGATGTTATCTTGGGCATGAATTGGATGAGTCAGAATGGGGTACTCATTGACACATCCGCTCGGGTAGTTATGCTCAGAGATCCTACAGATCAAAAAGGTTTTCTAGTACAACTTCCCAGAAAGGTTGAATTGTCGGGGGAAATTCATGCTGTGCAAGCAAAGGCATTGGCTGAAATTTCCGTAGTGAATGAATTTCCGGACGTTTTTCCCGATGATTTGCCGGGACTCCCTCCGGATCGGGATGTGGAGTTTAAAATCGAGTTGTTGCCTGGCACCGCACCCATCTCTAGGAGACCCTATAGGATGCCTCCAAATGAACTAGCTGAACTTAAGGTGCAATTGAATGAACTTTTGAAGAAAGGGTTGATTCGTCCTAGCTCATCGCCGTGGGGATGTCCTGCTATCTTTGTAAAGAAGAAGGATCAGTCGTTGCGGATGTGCGTAGATTATAGACCTCTCAATGCAGTCACTGTCAAAAATAAGTACCCTCTACCGCGAATCGACATCTTGTTCGATCAGTTGTCTAAAGCTAAAGTTTTCTCCAAGATCGATCTAAGATCGGGCTACCATCAAATTAAAATTCGCCCGGAAGATGTTCCAAAGACAGCCTTTTCTACCAGATACGGTCTTTATGAGTATCTTGTTATGTCTTTCGGCTTGACAAATGCCCCCGCACACTTCATGTACTTGATGAATTCGGTGTTTATGCCTGAATTGGATAAGTTTGTGGTGGTATTTATTGATGACATCCTGGTATACTCTGTGAATGAGGAGGATCACGCTGAACATCTGCGTATAGTCCTCACAAGACTGCGTGAACATCAACTATATGCAAAGTTCAGTAAGTGCGAATTCTGGCTTCGTGAAGTACCTTTCCTTGGGCATGTGTTGTCCGATGGAGGAATTATGGTGGACCCCGCCAAGGTACAGGAAGTACTGAACTGGAAGGCTCCTATCTCGGTTCACGAGGTTCGAAGTTTTCTGGGTTTGGCTTGCTATTATCGTCGCTTCATCCCGGATTTCTCCAAAATAGCCAAGCCAATGACTCGGTTGCTGCAAAAAGACACCAGGTTTGTCTGGACTCCTGAGTGTGATGCGGCTTTTCACCAACTGCGAACCCTCCTAACCTCGGCTCCGGTTTTGGCACAACCGAATATCGAGAAACCATTTGATGTTTATTGTGATGCCTCAGGCATAGGTTTGGGAGGTGTGTTGATGCAGGAAGGCCGAGTAATTGCATATACTTCTCGACAACTTCGGAAGCATGAGGTGAATTATCCAACGCATGACTTAGAACTAGCTGCAGTTGTTCATGCTTTGAAAGTATGGCGGCATTATCTGCTGGGAAATGTCTGCAATATCTACACCGATCATAAAAGCCTCAAATACATCTTCACTCAACCCGAGCTAAATATGCGTCAGAGAAGATGGCTCGAGTTGATTAAAGATTATAATCTTCAAGTACACTATCACCCAGGCAAGGCAAATGTGGTTGCGGACGCTTTAAGCCGTAAGTCTCATTGCCATTCCTTAATTGAAACTGATTTTTACCAATCTCGCCTGTTACATCCGGCAGTCCTGTACAACATCACTGTCAGTGGTACTCTCCGAAATAGAATCATTGAGCTCCAAAAGACTGACACGGGTATCTTTCACATAAAACGGAGGATGAATGAAGGAGAGACTAAGCATTTCAGGTTAGATGACGAAGGTGTGCTGTGGTTTAAGGATAGGTTAGTGGTACCTAAGGACCGAGAGCTTAGAGATCAGATCCTGTCCGAAGCACATTCGTCCAAGCTGTCCATCCATCCGGGTAGTAATAAGATGTATTATGATTTGAAACCCCTTTATTGGTGGACCAAGATGCGGAAAGAGATAGCTGCATATGTCGCTAGATGTGACACCTGTTGCAGAGTTAAAGCTGTGCACATGAAAGCTAGGCTACTTCAGCCACTTTCCATTCCAGGCTGGAAATGGGAAGAGATAAGTATGGATTTCATTGTCGGTCTTCCTCCTACTGTCAAAAATCATAATTCCATCTGGGTAATTGTGGATCGTTTGACCAAATCAGCTCACTTCATTCCAGTTAGAGTGGACTATCGTCCCACTGACTATGCTGAGTTGTACTTCAATCAGATAGTCCGGCTTCATGGGGTACCTCGTACTATCGTTTCTGACCGTGGTCCCCAGTTCACTGCTCGCTTTTGGGAGCATTTGCATCACCTTCTGGGAACCAAGTTAGTGAGAAGCTCGGCTTATCACCCCCAGACATCGGGTTAGACAGAACGAGTTAACCAAATCTTGGAAGATCTGTTGCGAGCATGCGTCATTTCATCCAAGGGTTCTTGGGAAAAATGGTTACCTCTAGCCGAGTTTTCATACAATAATAGTTATCAAGAGAGTATTAAGATGGCCCCATTCGAAGCTTTGTACGGTCGAAAGTGTCGAACTCCACTAAACTGGGTAGAAGCTGGGGAAAGAAGGTATTATGGCATTGATTTTGTCCAGGAAGCCGAGGAACAAGTCCGTACCATCTAGAAACACATGGCTGCAGCACAAGCGAGACAGAAAAGCTATGCGGATCGTCGTAGAAAACCACTCGAATTTGAAGTTGGAGACTTCGTTTATTTGAAAGTTTCTCCAATGAAGAGTGTCCAACGTTTTGGTGTTAAGCGGAAACTTGCACCAAGATACGTGGGTCCTTTCCAGATCATAGGCAAGAGTGGAGCTGTTGCATACAAAATCCAGTTGCCTCCTGAAATGAGTGCCATATTCAACGTCTTCCATGTATCTCAGCTTAAAAAGTGTCTTCGAGTTCCTGAGGAACAAGTTCCTTTAGGTGATATCAGGCTGGAATCCGACCTAACCTATGAAGAAAAGCCAGTCCGAGTGATCGATACTCAGGAACGAGTAACTAGAAGTAAAGTGGTTAAGTGGTACAAAGTGATGTGGAGTAATTAGGGAAGTGAGAGTGATGCTACGTGGGAACGGGAGGATTATTTGCGGGATGGTTATAAAGAATTCTATGAAAAATGGTACGCTTTCCAAATCTCGGGACGAGATTTTTATAAGGGGGGAGGGCTGTAACACTTCAAGTGTTTAGTCCTTAATTGCATTGCATTTGCATGGCATAGGCATAAGCATGCATCATTCATGTTTGTTATTTTATGTGATGCAACACATGTGATTATTTTAGGGTTTGTTTGATTTATTTCATGAAGTACTTGATAGTTGGTGTAACAAAAAGGTAAGGTAGCCAATCATGACCTTCAACACCTTAGTTATACTTAGGGTAACATTTGGAACAAGGTTCATGTTGACCAAAATTACTAAATTGCCCTCCAAGAGAAGTTTGACCACCCTTTGACCCTAGAAGGCCCTAGTTTGACCAATTAAAAAGTCTAATTTAGAGACCTTGCATGGAAGAGCACCCTTAAGCAAAGTTGTAGAGAATTTCATGAGGAACAAAAGTTCTAATGTAGCCATCTCATGAAAATGACCAGAGCATGCTCAAAAATGGCCCACAAGTCAGCTTGAGTGGGAATCAACACTTAGAAAAATTCTAAGTCTGGAAATTGGACTTTTCAGTTTCACTGTACCTCACTTTAGCAACTTGTAACTCACCAACTAGGCCAAACCAGTCTTTGAGCCAATTGACAAAGTTGTTGTCCACACATAGCTCTACAACTTTGTCAATATCATCATCACCTGGTTCTCAATAGTTTAGGAGATATAATGTCTTGAAGTTAGGGTTTCAGTCGGCATAATGACTGAAACTAAGTTTCAGTTTCATCAAGCACCACTTTGGAGCTCTGTAGTTTCAAATCTAGGCCGAACCAGCCCAAACTCCAATTGACAAACTTGTAGACCTCATGTAGCTCTACAAAATTGGTGTAATCATCTTCGACTAACTCGAGCTGGTTTAGGAGATATTCTTCGTTGAAATCACGCTGTCAGTCATCGAATGACAGTCTTCATTCAGTCGAACCCGACTTCGTCGTCTGTCGTGGCCGACCGGAGGCAGAGCCGCGGCGACGCGTGGGGGCTCGGTGGCGGCCATGCGCCGGCCGTGGTCCCACTGGTCAGTCCACCGAACCTACAAGGTCGCCACGCCGCACCAGAGCTGCCCCAGTTCCTCTCCCTCCCTCATTCGGCTTCGACACAAAGAAAACTGAGCCGCCATTGCCGCCCCTCTCCGGCGAGCTCATGCCCGCTCACCACCGCATCGCAGTCCACCAGACCTCGCCACTCCCTCCGCCTCACCACCCTCCATCTCCCTGACCCACCGAAGCCAGCAATTTGACTCAAGGTGAGCCGCATTGCTTTCTTCCCCGCCTCCGAGAGGTCGCCGGAGCCCGCCATGGGACCTCACCGTGGTCGGGTGCTTCGGGTCTCTCTCCACCCTCCCTTCCTAGCAAAACGGATCCGCCTAGCTTCGGTGAAGCTCGTACCGAGCCTAGACCGCACCGTGTACCCTCACCGGCGACGGTGCGCCGCCACCGGACATCACCGGCCGCCGCTCGCAGTGACAAGCCCCTTCCACCCCATCCCCATCCGTTCCACGAGCACCAATCGACGCACCGGGTGACGGAGAACACGAGGCGGTGTCCGATTGGCCGAGCGAGCCCTTCTCCGGCGAGCTCGAGCTCGTCGGAGCTCGCGGGTCTCCGCCTCCCCGGTCTCCGGTCGCTGACCGCGGGGGCCCGCCTGTCAGTGTCGCGCGCGGGCGGGAGCGCTGCGCGGGCCGCGCGCGCGCGAGTGTGGGCCGAGTTTTCCGGGCCGGCCCAGTTCATCTGAAACGAAATTCATTTTTATTATTTTGTCACTGATTTTTGTACAAGTTGGAAAAATATAGATCTAGGGTTTTAATGATCCAAAAATCATGAGATAAATTTTATTAGGGTCCACATGATGTGTAGTATTTTAGAAAAATATAAATCTGGAATGTGATGTTTAATTTTTAGGAGAATTTAATAGATCCTTTAAATGTGTTTTGGAATGCATGCAAATTTGTTAAATTTATAACTTGAGCTGTAATGTTCCATAAATCATAAAATTTGATGGGTAGGTTACTCTATGCTAGTCCTAGCTCTGGTAAAAATTTGGACATCAGTGCTTAATTAATTTCCAAGTTATAATGCTATCTTGTTATTCTAGGAAATACTTAAATGAATTTTTGTAATTTTTCTACATGTGCAATGTTCATATAACTTTTTGGAGAATGTCTTGGTACCCAAGACTGTCTAAGAAAAATATGAAATCTGTTGTTTGACACTTTTCAATAGGGTTTCCTATTTATGCAAAAATCAGCCTTATTAGCTTGTGAATTTTGTGTAGGGAGTTTCTGTGAATAAAACTTGTTCAAATTTTTACTGTGGTCTCTTTTTGGGTCAGAGAGTTCCCTGTAATTTTTGTAGAATTTTAGGAGCAGTTTATATATATGTTTGAAATTTCACTTAATTACTTAAGTAAATTAAGAAATGGGTTTAAATAAATGTTCTAGGTGGGCACACCTTACTTTCTGGTGTCCTTGTGATATTTGTGAACTTGTAGTAGCATTAGTTTGGTTTTTGAGAATGTTTGCCACATCAATAAATATTTAACCTTTGTAATTTTAGATTTTCTGGACAGCTAAGTAGTAATTCTAAAATTTGGCTTTGATAAAATTGGTTGCTGGACAACTTGTAAATACCAAAGTTGGAGTAAACTTGATGAACTAGCTGGTGTTAAAATTTGGAAGCATTTGACTGAGTAGTTTGAGAGTTACTGTTGTTTAATCTGGCAGTTCAAAATCTGCTACTCTCTGTTTTGGAGAGGACAGATTCTGGAACTTGTGAAGTTTGGCATGGAAAACTTAGGAGTTTGGAGTTGAGGTCTGAAAATGAATTGTAGTACATTTCTTAGGCTTTCCAGATTGCCTTAGATCATATCTTTTGGACTTGTAAATCTCCAGTTGTGATAAAAACAAGTAGCTGCTGCCCAGAATGCTTACTGTGGTGTTTTGCTGATTGATATGGTGTGATATCCTAAGACATGTTACCTTTGTAATTGTTAGGTGTTAGGGCCTTAACTGAGGATGAGCAACTTTATCTTAGGTTAAGTAGATTAGGTAAGTACTTCTTTACCGGAGAGGAAATTTGCACCTACTCTTTTGAAGTGATTTGAATAGAGCGTTAAATTGTTGTAATGCATTTCATTCCGAGCATATTGCATCTTTCATTATGCATTCATGGGATTTATTATGCACTCATGCAATAGGTGTACCGGAGGGGGTGACACTCCTCGAGTTCGAACAAGCGATACCGGAGGAGGTGCTGAGTCAACCGGAGGAATTAGCAGAAGAACCCAACGTCGGGGAAGCTCCGTCAGAAGATCTACCCGAGTGTCCGGACCACAGACCCGCAACCTTTCTGAAAGGCAAGCCCCGGTGCATGCTGAACCCATCGTTTTATAAATTAATCTTGAGTACTTTTAATTGTTTACCGCATTAAGTGGTAGGAGTTATATGAAAACACTTGTTGCATTATACCTGTCCTTGTCCAGATATCGTACTTAATCCTATATTAGGTTTAGGCACGTGTCAATGCTTAGCCCTGCTTAGTACGGTAGAAGTCGGGTGATTTCCGGTCATCCGCGAGATATAGGGCTGGGTCGCGAGTGGCTTATGGCTATCGTGATGGAACCATGCTTTAAAATGAAGTTGAGACCGGGCGGGAGTTCGATGGTACAGCCGCAAGACACTTCACGTCTTGGGTGTGGAGCCATGCCCGTCTGAGTCGTTTAAGGACCGATTCGCTGTACGTCCTTGAGTCATGTTGAACGCAGTCTAACACTTAGTTGGCCGGATAAGTCGTTCCGACCGCGAAGCCGAGTAATGTGGTTCAGGCCGGGAATCGAATGGTAGGTTGCTTCTTGGAGGAGAGAAAGGATGTGCTTGGGGACATTGGCGTGAGACCAAGGGGGGGGTTAGAGTCCCTATCACCTGGCAGAGTGTCGCCCTTGGGGTCGCGACATTATTCGGACCCACGATTCCTGAATCATATGAAACGGTGGCCTGTGCGACCCTGGCAGGGGTCTGCACGGTGAGTGTTAGAAATACCCCTCCAGCTGGATAGGAATTCGATTCGAATCGCCGTCGCTCCCGGTTAGTGAGCACTTGACTTGAGCAGCGGCAACGTAGAACTCATTTAATGAACTGGTGGTTAAGGGAATGATACAATGTTGCCATAATGATACACCTGCTATGGATATAATAATCATGTTGTTTGATTATAATCAAGTGTATGTTTAGTACAGGTGCTAAGATAGATGACAGGTAAATGCTAAAAATAACTGCTAGTACAGGTTATAAGAGTTTCAATTACTTATGCCTTTATGCAAAATGTTATGTCAGCTAGCCTCTTGTGTAAGCCTTGCATAATCCTTGGTGTCACTTTATTTCTGGTTTTCGACGGGTAAGTCTAGCTGAGTACATTCCAGTACTCAGGGTTTATTCCCTCCTGTTGCAGATGACATGCTTTATCAGGGATTCTGCAAGACGTGTCTCCACCCTGCGGGTGACGATGACTAGATCACAAGGGCGTGATCATCTTTATGTACTTTCATCATGCTTTTGCGGGTTGTTGATCATCCAGACTGGCAGTATTTAATTAACTAGTGTGTGTTATGCTTCCGCTACTTTCAAACTTGGTTTGTAATATTTGCTACTCCGTGGTGTAAACTTATTTCTGGACTACTTGTGAAATGTATCGTATGATGTTGTATGTTGAATGATGCGATCCTGGTTGTAAGCAGTTTGGTTTGAAATCCTTCGTGATTTCGATTGACTACCGGGATTATATGGGCTCAAGTTTGAAAATTTGAGCGCTTCGGTGCTTGTTTTCGTACTTGTGCTCTTATAATTTGGTCGGTTCTGTTACAGATTTGGTATCCTTGAGAGTGCTGGCGCTGATCAGGCCGGTGAAGTTGGCTCCCGAGTTGTACCAAAGGTGATCTACGGTTGCCTTTAGCGGGGTTGCCGGGTGAGTGTTAGGAATACCCCCTCAGCTGAGTTGTAATTGATTCGAGTCGTCATCTCTCCTGGTTAGTGAGAACTTGACGGGAGTATCTCCATTGTAGTCACACTAAATAAATTGATGGTTCAAGATGATGATGATAATGATGATGATGATGATGGCCTTATTATACATGATATGGTTATTAATGTTTGCTCCTTAATCAAGTGGTTGTTATAGAATAGGTGCTAATCTAGATGACTGGTTAATGGAGCCTCCCTCATGATTTCATTGGATTACCGAAGTTATATGAGTTAAAGTATGGCAATTTGATCACTTCAATGATTGTTTTTGTACTTGTGCTCTTATAATTTGGGTGGTTCCATGATAGATATGTTGTTCACAAGGTATAGGAATTAAAGAGTGCAAATTTTTGTCAAAGGATAGCATGAAGATTGAGTGTCATTTGTTTTATATTTTAAATTTGTTCAATTTTAAACTTTGAGAATTTGAGAGAGTTGAGGGTCGAGTTGCACAAACCACCATTAAAGAGGAGCTGAGTCAAAGGTAGTTTGGCTAAATGAAAAAGTTCAACCAATCTTCTCTTGAGCCATTTGTTCTGTCCTTCAGCATGTTGGATCAGTCAATGTTTGTGTAACATGTTGGTGGGATATCTCGAATGTGTGTTCGTCATGCTTGAGAGATCTCCCCCACACTTATTGTTGTACCTGCTTTTATTTAACAAAGAAAAACAAAAAGAAATAGACAAGGGCTCTACGAGTTGAAATATTGGGAAGACTCAATTTTATTATAATTATTATTACTTTTTATTTTTTTATTTATTATTATTATTACTACTATAAATATATATTTTTTATTTTATTTTATGTGTTCACCCAACTTTTTATCATTTAGCATAAACAAGGCTAAGGTAAAGTTTGCAAAAATAAACATAGCCTTGATTTATCTCCACAGTAGATTACTTCTATTGTTTATGAAAATAATACTCAAAGTTCATTAATCAAATTTAAACATGAAGTCTAAGTTTGATTAAAGAAGGCAATTTTAACCTAAGCACCATGCTTAATTTGAAATGCCTTTGGATGTACCTCTTGTGAATACATCCAAACTAGAGCATATATCAAAATAAGAGAATCATGTATGAGCAAGTTTATATTTTTTTGAAACTAAGTTTATATTTTTTTGTGGAGAGAAACATGAGTGACAGTGTTGGTGGACTTTGAATTACCTTTGCATACCTGAGTGTACTTACCGGAAGCATATGTAGATGAAGCTTTGAGCCTGCTACATGGTGACTTGATTTCACATATTCCTACTCAGGCATTCAACAAGATTAGGCTACACACAAAAATAGTGTGTATAGACCATGGGCCTTAGTGATAAGTAGCAAAGGTATGGAAGGAGAGCACATGCTTGCGGCTCCTCTCTTTTTTATTTCTTTCTCTTCTTTTTTTCAACTTTCTTCTTTCTCTTTATATATATATATATATATATATATATATATATATATATATATATATATATATATATATATATATATATATATATATATATATATATATATATATATATATATATATATATATATATATATATATATATATATCTTTTTTCAGTAAGATAGAGCTATCATCATTTTTTTTCTTTAACCAAGATGGCCTTTGTGTATGGAATGTGGTGAGATTTTCACCATCCTCCCCCACACTTGGACTTTTGTATAAAAGTCAAGTGTGCAAAGTCAGGACCTCCTTTTGAGTGTGTTCCATCACCAAAGGGCATCATGGCACTGATGCAGCTCTCATGTTCTCGCGCATTGTATGTCCCTTGCTCTTCTTGTTCTTAACCTGAAAGGGTTAGCAACGAAGAATACCTGAAGGTGCATACTTACTTGAAAACATGTTCTTGCTTTTATTAATAAGAAAGTTATTTTTTATGATATTCTTTTTTATGATTAAATAAATATAAATATTTTTTCTCATGTTAATCTAGGGTACCTCCTAGCAGTGCTTTGTTTATGGTCGTAACCTTGACCGAGGGCCATACTATAACTATGTGATTTGCAATATTTGTGATAAATGAATGCATCCACAACCATCCTCCTAAAGAGTTTTGAAACGAGGATCAGGAGATGGTTGGATTACTCGTAGGAGCACGTGCCACTAAGAAAGATGTCCATGGCACATGAGTTTTTGTTTTCAAGAAATATATTGTGAAGGATCATGTCATGGCCCCCACCACGATGCTTCAGGATCTTTGTAACGGTCGAGTGACATAAAACACCCCATGTGGAAAACCAATGCATATAAGACCTGACATCATGCCCAACTATCAAGATTGTTTAGTTACAAGAAAATACATAATACATAGAACATACACAAGTTTAGTTTCTTCCACTAGGCTCAACTCTTTGGCAATTCTTTTGAGTACTTATCCGAGTTAACTCATAGCTCATTCTGGATTTGCCCGATCTAAGGTCTACTATGCAGTGGTGAATAGAGCATTACATCGTGTCCACCAATGTAACAACACCTACAAAACAACTTAATGGCAGCACTGTGAGTACATTTCGTACTTGTAGGACTTAAGTCCAACACATAGATACTTGGTGGATGCAAATGTGTTATCAGGAATTTGTACATTTGTAGAAAGGCATATGGTGTTTATTAAGATGACATGCTATGAATTCATTATTAAAGATATTAACATTAGCAAACTATGATATCCAAAAGAGTGATCAACGTCAACAAACCATATCACCAACAAGTTCCATCAATACACTACCATGGGTATATTGAGCAGGAACAACCTAAGGTTTTCGTCTTTAGGGACTTCAGGCTTTCAAAACTCTACAGAAGTGTACAACTTGTATCTACACAGAAATACATGACTAACCACCATACTCCGAATCCTAGAATAAGGGTTGCCTCATGATTTCCAACCTTTCCCTAAATTGGCCCGAATATCACAAGAAAGGTTCGACTGGAGCCCGGCTAGTGCTAGTGCTTCCAGCCACTTGCCAGCGCCACCTTCTTGCTAGTCTCACGGATAGACCGGTCACATTTAGCTACTAGGCTTGCTGCCCCCATATGCGACATGTGGCCTGTATGATAGTTACTTGGACTCACATATCCCAACATTCGGTCCTTAACTACTCCACAAGCTATGCCACTTGAGATCCGCACTGATAGTGACCTACCCCTCACTTGAGGAAGATATGTCAAATTGATCATCATGTTCTTATACCAGATTAAGTTGGGTCCTTAGGCAAGATTAGGGAAGATACACTAGTTGTAACCCTCATTTATTTTATTAATTAATTAGCCTAATAGCATCCTACACACGCAAGCATGAGTTCCCTTCTCATACTCTACTTCTATCGTTGCTAAGCAAGTAAGCAATTAAACATTACCAAACCCATTGATTAAAAGAAGGCTCTAATTAAGGGTGGGTAGCTCTAACTTAGTGAAGCATCATTAGATTATTAACCAAATGTACATGAAATGGATAACTCACAATGAAACATAATAAGTATCCAAAATAGGGTTCATAGTAGTGGGGTGCGTGCCTGGTTTTGCCGTTCGAATGAATCCATAGTTGCAGGTGACAACTCACACAAGTCCTCACGCTAGTCGATTCCTGAAAGAGGGTGAAGATCAGGGTTGAGGACAACCAATGGGGACTTAGAGACAAAGGCTTGCTTTAGAACTTGGGAAAAGACATCTAACTATGGCTCTACTATTGCACTATTGACAACTGAACTTAACTTAGTATTGTTGACCTCTTGGGTAAGCTATCTGGGAAACTACAACCTTACTGTTAGCTTGACTGACACTCTGACCAGGATGGTGGACACTACATCTGGTTTAGCTTTGAGGTGACTTAGGTTTGGCTTGACTCTTTTTTGGGTTTTTGGGCGCTCCATTAGAGGTGATGGACACTCCGGTAGGAACTAGGAGGTCTCGGGTTTGCTGGGTTACTGAGTCTATAAATCAATGGACACTCCATGAGCTGTCATGGATGCTCGTTGAGGACATGGTGCTCTCGGGTTACTAGGTTATACACTCCTATAAATCAATAGACACTCTGGTAAGGCCATAGACACTCCATTGACTTAGGTCGATAGGAGATAAGGCTCTGATGGGTGGCTTTCTAGAGTTATCGGACACTCCATCAAACTGTCGACAGAACCTATGCTCTTAGGTGATCTTGGGGTTAAAGCTTGGATGTGATCAGCTGTGATCTATGCATGTGCAACATATCTTGGGGGTAGCTTAGGTGGCTTATTGGGCTCAAGGTAGCTGGGGTTTGGAACTTGTTTTGCTATATGTGGCTATAGGTTTAGGGTCAAACTTAGGGATACAAGAACATAAAGATAAAGCCATGAGATTGGAATTGAATCCTTAGCTCTAAGATTAAGTGCTTTCATAGCCAAAAGGTTGAAAATTAAATCCTTCTTCTCTTGTTTCTTACTCACAAAATGGTTTGCTCTTGAGCTTCATCTTGCAATGAACCAAAAAGATAGTACAAAGGGTATTCCATGAGATTCTTGAATGATTGAGCTAGGTGAAGGTTTCTTGAACTTACTTACATATGATGGAATCACCATCAGCAAGGAATCCTTCCACCCTTCACCAAAAACCAAAACTTAAGCACTTGGTGGAAAATCTAAGAAATTTGAACTACTCTTCTTGAGCTCACCATGAACAAGGTTGAAGACGTTGGTGATGCTCATGGATGTGTCGGTGTTTTCTTCTTCTTTCTCTCCTCCTCCAATCTCACTTCTAATCCTTCTTCTCTTTAGTTCTAGGGTTCATCCTTGTTCTTGGGGTGTAGAGAGAGGGAGAGTGGCAAATGAATGGGTGAGTGAGAGATTGGGTGAGAAGGTGTTGCTTTAGCTAATGAAATATCCCAAATCGTGCTGACATGAGGGTCCCACTCACTTAAGTGGCAACCAACTATTTTCCTATTATCTACTGCTAGTCTGAGTTCTATCGGATGGTCTGGTATAGCTGGTAGACTATCCGATATATCACTGTTTTTGCTCAAATGACTCTATCATTAACTGTCTTGGTATTGCGGGCTAGGTTACCATATCTTAAAGTGCTCTCTGTGGTTGAGTTGATGTTGATGGTGTGAATAGGATATCTCCTAATCCAACCAAGTTTCTTTCCATTGCTCCGGGTATGAGCATGACCATGGCTATCTGGAGATGATTGTGGGTTTCTTTTTGGTAGACCCTCAATGGTCAATCTAGTTCAAGGCATTAGGGATTTATCGGTGAGCTTGGATGACTACCCACTCAGATGTTTGAAATTGACTGCCTATGTTGTAACGAACTCGGGTCGTTACAAAACCTCTCCTCCTTAAAATAGAGCTCATCCTCGAGCTCGCCCGAGGGTGCTTGGGGAAACTTTCCAATGACTGGGCATCTTATGGTGACTCTTCTAGTAGTTTTGAAACTTGGTGACCTTTTCCTCTCTAGGATTTCGAGCATCACCTCATCTCTTACTTTGGTTGGGTGTTTTGACCAATGCAGTTCAGGTTCCTTCTTACTGATGTTGGTTATAGTCTTTACAACCTTTCGAGGTTGGGGCCTTGGGTTTAGGGGAACGATGTTTGGGAAATCTTTTGCTTGCTGATGGATGGTCTGATACTCTCATTAGACGGTCTAATAAATTTAGAGTATTAACACTTTAGTTTAGGGTTTCCTTCTTCCATTTTGGCAGATGGTTCGTCTCAACTGTTGAACTCTCCAGTGGTTCATGACCTATAAATAGGTCAACAATGACTGAGTAGGTCATCTCATTTCCATTTTTAGAAACTACTGCCATTGTGGCCCTTGTTGCCGCCGTCACCGCCGTGCATGTGCTCTGTGTTGTTTTACTCATGGTTTAGGGCATCATCGAGCTTCTCCATCATGCCTAGGGGGTACATTGATTCCTTTCCCTTCTTCCTTTCACTTTATTCACATCCTTTCTTGTTTTCACTTAGGGTTACTCCAATCCACGATTTGGTTAGGGTTTAGGGTAAATCATATTGGGGATTTGGTAGAGCATTTTGATAGTAATCTGTGTACGATCTGTAAGTAGAATGGCTTGGTTGCAAACTGTGTTCGCCTAAATGGCTGATTAAATGGCCACTAAACGGTAAATGGTGATAAACTATTTTGTTTAGGGGGTAAACAAAAAATTAAACGGTTGGCCATTTAAACGGGGAAACAGTCTAAACGACCTAAACGGAATGGGGATAAATGGAATTAAACGGGCTAAATAGCTATTTAAATAGGTGTTTAGGAAAACACAAGGTAAATCTAGTTAAGTTTTACATGTATAAATTTGTATACTTAAGTTTAGTATATTTATAAATATGTACACTTGATTTGTTATAGGCATAAATATGTACATTTGATTCTTTTCACATGCATAAATATATATATATATATACTAAAATAATTGATTTTTACTTGGATTAATATTTATAAATGCTAGAATAATTTATTTTACATAAAAAATATGCATATTTGGGTAATATTGTGTAAAATCGTTTAGACCGTTTAATCCGTTTAAACACCGTCTAAACCGTTTAAACACTAAACAAAGGATGACCGACTGTTTAGCGTTTAGCGCTTAGGATAACATTGGTTGCAACGGTTTGAGGATTCCAAGTTTTTCCTATGGTTACTGTTCTCGTTGTGCTTGTTGTGATAGTGATGCATAGTCCGGTGAACGTAGCGGATACTCCACAAAACCGATTCACATGCTCTGTTCGGTCTCTGCACCATTTCCTAGTTTGGTAGAACATTTCGGTAGGCATACATTATCCTTGGTCTGCCTGAGTGCTATCATTTATAATTCATTGGGCGGTCCACAGGATTGGTGGATACTCCATTTGCCGTTTCGTATCCTTTTAACTTCCAATTTTCATCCAAGTTTGTGGGGCTTGCTTAGACAAGTCATATGACTTGCATGACTATTGTACTCCACTACCCTGCATCATTTACTTGTAGGACCTATGCTTTGCTTGCATATCCAAAGGTTGTTGATTCTCTTATCTTCCTTGTGGTGTTGCAGGTCTGGTGCGGGTTCTAGTCGCTAGCTAGAGAAGGCTATGCTGGTATCTTCATCGGATGAGGACGATGGCAATAATGTTCTATCGATAGACATGTCAGCTATCTTGAAAGATCACTTCCGGTAGGTTCCGGTGGAGTTTAGCAAGGTTGCCCTGTCCAGGCACTTTGGACAAGCTAGGGATTCTCCAACTCCCTTCTTCACCAAGAGTCAGTACATGCTATACCGAGGAGGTATTAATGTCAGGCCGATGTTTGCATAACAACAGTGGTTAAGTTGGTCTTAGTTGGAATCTTTCCCGCATATGAGCAGCTTGGTTGATTTTCTTAGTGTCATGGGTTGGAGAAGAATCCTTGAGTTCAAGCAAGACTGGAATGAGGCAGTGATTCGGCAATTCTATGCCACCTTGGAGGTTTGAGCTAAAAAGGAAAAGTTGATCTAGATGAATGGCACTCGCAGGTTTAAGGCTACTTTCAAGGATCTTGTAGTTGCAGTGAAGTTGAGTTACTATGCCATGAAGAGAGGCAAGTTGGTTGTTGACCTTTCGGTGTTGGGGACAAATGAGGTATCTGGTTTCCTTTACCAGGAGACATCTACTTATGGTCCATAGGGAGGCTTGAGAAGGCTTCCAAAGGTGATCTTCGAGGTTCTGAGGCATACTGTGGTTCCTTCAGTTGGAGGTGACAACAATACTGTGTAGTGGCCCTTCTTTGAGGTCATTAATGTGGTGCTGTCTGGTGATTCGATTAATTTACTGGACTAGATGGTGCATTAGATGTTGGAGGGTAAGTGGAATGTGAATGCTCCTTTGGTTCTATAGCCGTACATCATGGCTCTGGTGCTTCACACTGTCAAAGACTTTTGGGGGTCTTGTGAGGTCAGCCATCAGGTTTACTAGCCATTCATTGATAATGAAGTCTACCTTGCACGGGAATCATCTCCCATGGCTTGTAGGATCCAGGGCCAAACTCTCTAGGTAAGTTCCAACAATTTCTCTTTTTCCTTCTATACTGCATCCAATCCGGTATCATACTTGGTTGTGCAATCTTTAAATCCTTAGTTCATCATGTTTTGATTGTATAGAGCTTGTTCGGTTGGAGATCATTCCTCTTGACAGTCCAAGGCTGATTGAAGTCATACCACCTTTGTTGAGAATGTAATATGATCCCTCCTTTGCTTCTAGCTCCGAGGCTGCGAGTAACTTTCTTCTCAGGGTATCTCGTTGATGCCATTTTTCATGCTTCTACATTTCTTTTTGCAGTTCTTTACTTAGCTTTCATGGTTTTGATCCTTGTTCTTTTATTTGCCTTTCACAGATGCTACCTCGTTAGGACCTTCTACTCATCGGGGTCATGGTCGAGGTCATGGTGCCTCATGTCACCATGGATCTTAGGTTTGACTCCTCTACTTGGCTGCTGCTCCATGGATCTTAGTGGTTTCCATGTCCAACTATCATGTCTTGGTTCAAAACTAGTTGTTGGTTAGTCCTGAGGGTGATGAACTCATGTAACTATTGTCGTGTCGCTGTTCGACACACTTGGTTTGTCTGTGACCCATCCATCGAGATGTGTGGTGGGTTCTTTTGAACTTGCTCACTGTTGGCGGTCCTTAACTCACACTTTTAACTGCCAGCATTTATATAAAATCCATCCAAATGAACACCAAACTTAGAAATAGGGCTCATAACTAACAAAGTTCCACGAGTTTTGGTGATTTATCAATTATAGGAGGACATGTCAGGATAACACAAGAAACATGTCAAAAGTACACAAAGAACAAGCGTAGCATCACCTGACATAGCCCAAGGCGAGAAGGCCCACTTACCAGGCAAATCAGGGCCTAGTTAGGTGGCGAAAAAAGGCTAAACCCATATCAAATATACTCCAAATGACACGAAACTTTGCAGGACACATCTAGAGGCCTAATGAAGGTAACCCACCGAAGATGGGGCCATTTGGGCCTAGTTGGGGTACGGCCAGACCATCTCTGGCGTGCCTCGGGCCCATCTTTGGTGGGCTGCCTCATGCTGCCTCTCCATTGATGGTTGCATGGGTGAAGGCGATAAATTAAATGTGTAGATAGGCGGTTTGGAGCCTTCCATGTGGGGATGAAGCATTTTTATAATTAACCCCCTCCTCTCCACCTATAAAAGGAGGCTCCCTCCTCCTCATGAGAACAACACTACAAGGAAGAAGAGCTACCACACTTGAGCAAGAGCATCACTCCAAAGGGCTTAGGCCCTAGCTAGCTAGAGTTCAGTAGTAAGGGAGAGATGTTAGGGCGAGTTTGAGGAAGCGCTGGACTTGTCGGTGTCTCCTGATCTTATACCTCGATGAACATGTATTCTTCAATGGATCTTTCTGCTAAGTGGGTATTCATGTTTCTTATGTTATTAAGTCTTTTGTGTAGCTAAGCTTTACTCTTACTTCTTTGCAGGTTCATCATCTGTCCCCGTGGCGGATACTATAGTAGAGGGCTCTCGATAAAGACGGATCACCCTATACGACACTAGAGTAGTAGTCGATAGCATAGAAATGGTGTCTAGGCTAGAGGCTACCTTTGTTTGCCTCATATCCTATGGTTGAGGGGTAGGTGGTGATAGCCCTGTCCATCCCTTGCAATCCCAACGTTCGGGTACGACATAGAGCTATAGACTGGCATCGCCTAGCAGACCAGGTGCAACCCAGTGTCCGAAGTAAGCAAGTAATAGTAGAGTTTATCTATCATTAGACCCTAAAACCATAGGAATCCATCTATATCCTCTACCAACTCTACCCTTGTGTTGTCCTTGGACAAACTAACTAGAAGAGTGTAACAGAACCATCCAAATTATAAGAGCACAAGTATAAAAACAAGCGCTGAAACGCTCAAATTTTCAAACTTGAGCCCATATAATCCCGGTAGTCAATCGAATTCACGAAGGATTTCAAACCAACTTGATTACAACCAAGATTGTATCATTTAACATAAACACATTACACGTTATATTTCACAAGTACTTAAAACAGACTCACAACGCCACGGAGTCACAAATTATTACAAACCCTTTACACACACACTTAGTTCAAGTACGATTGCCAGTCTTACAGATCACATTCCCACAAAAGCATTAAGGAAAGTAGACTAAAAGACGATAATGCCCAAGTGATCTAGTCCTCGTCACCCACCGGGTGGAGACAGTTCTTGCAGAAGCCCTGATAAAGCATGTCATCTGTAATAGGAGGGAATAAACCCTGAGTACGAGAATGTACTCAGCTAGACTTACCCATCAAAACAGAAATAAAGGACACCAAGGATCATGCTAGTCTTTTCTCAAGTGGAGCTGGCTGACAGTTCATTTACGAAAATGCATAAGTAATAGTAACTCTTTTAACCTGTGCTAGCAGTTATTTTTAGCATTAACCTATCATCTATTTTAGCACCTGTGCTAAACAAATCATCTGATTATTAAGCAAACAATAATAACCATAGCAGGTATAAATTGAGGTAAAATTTAAATCATCAACCAATTAATCATCCGTTCAATTAATTAAATCTACGTTGTCGCTGCTCAAGTCAAGTGCTCACTAACCGGGAGTGATGGCGATTCGAATTGAATTCCTATCCAGCTAGAGTGATATTTCTAACACTCACCACGCAGGCCCTACTCCAGGGTCGCACAAGTCACCTTTGGTATAGTTCAGGAAAGTGTGGGTTCGACTGATGCTGCATCCCTAAGGGCAACACTCTGCCAGGTGATAGGGACTTTAACCCCCCTTGGTCTTATGCCAGTGTCCTCAAGCATATCCTTACTTCCTCTAGAATGTGCACTTGACCCCCTGATTCCTGGCCTGAATTGCATTACTCGGCTTTGCTGTCGAAACGACTTATTCAGCCAACTAAGTGTTAGACGGCATTCAATATGACTCAAGGACATACAGTGAATCGGTCCTTAAATAACTCAGACGGGCATAGCTTCGTACCCAAGACTTGAAGTGTCTTGCGGCTGCACTATCGAACTCCTGCCCGGTCTCAATTTATTTTTTTAGCATGGTTGTTTTCCACGATAGCAAATATAGCCAACCGTGACCCACTCCATCCTAAAGCTCGTGGATGACCGAAAATCACCTGACTTCCACCGTACTAAGCAGGGCTAAGCAATAATGCATGCCTAAACTTTAATTGGGATTCAAGTTCGATATCTGGTCAAGGATAGATATAATGCCGCAAGTGTTTTCACTCAACTCCTATAACTTAATGCAATAAACACGTAAAGTACTCAATTGATACGTGCTCCCTCAAACTCCAGAAGTGTCACCCCCCTCCAGAACACCTATTGCATAGATGCACAGATAAATTTTATGGATGTATAAGAATAAATGCAACATGCTCGGTGAATGCAATGTGAACTGCAGCAACACTTAACGCTCTACTCATATCAGTTTAACAAAACATGCAAATCTCTTCTCTGGTAGAGAAGTACTTACCAAGTCTAAACAACCTAATGTATAATTGTTCTTTCTCAGTTAAGGACCTAACACCTAAACAATCAACAAGAGCAAGATTACTTAAGCTTATCACAATTCTAACCCATTTCAACAACATAGAAATCTGGACAGCAACTCGGTTTTTTAACCGTAACTGGAGATCTACAAATCCAAATTACACGATACAAGATAATCTGGAAAGCTTATAAAATTATCTACAATTCATTTTCAGACCTCAAGACTTGATTCCCAAGTTTACCTAGTCGAAAACTTAAAGTTCCAGAAATCTGTCCTCTCCAAACAGAGAGCAGCCATTTCTCGACAGCAACTTCAAACTGCTAGAACTCCTAACTTACTAAGCTAAATGCCACTAAATTTTGATACAAGCTAGCTTAACAAGTTTACTATGACTTTGGTATTCACAAGATTCCCAGAAAACATTTTTATCAAGGTCTAATCCCAAAAATGCTACCAACAGCCCCCAAAGGCCTAATATTGCTAAAATTAAATATTTACTTATGTGCCAAACTAATCTTTTGACCAAACCAATGGCACTACTAGTTCACACATGACATAAAACCACCAGAAAGTAAGGTATGCTAACCCAAGTCATTTATTTCAATCTCTTTCTTAATTTAATTATTTAAATAAGTGGGAAATTAAACCTATATACAAACTATTCAGAAAATTCCACAACAATTACAGGGGACCCTATACACAGCTAGTATGCTATTGTAAACATTTGAGCCAATTTTACCTATAGAAACTCCCTACACAAAATTCACAAGCTAGCAAGGCTAATTCTAGCATAATTAAGAAATCCTATTGAAATGTATCAAAGAATAGAAAAAATGTTTTTCCTATCAATCCTAAGGTACCAGGAAAATCTCCACAAAATTTCGTGCTTAATGGACATATAGAAAAATTAAGAAAATTCATTCAAGTATCTCCTAATATAAATGACAAAGGCATAACATGAAAACTGCTCAAGCAATAGCATTCAAATTTTTACCAGAGCTAGCATACCTGTATAACAGAACACTCACCAAATTTCATAATTTTTGGACCCATAAAACTCAAGTTATAAAATTAACAAGTTTGCATATATTTTAAAACACCTTTTAAGTTTCTATTTAATTCATCCAGAATTTAAATAACACATATACACGTTATATTTTTCCTAAATACTACTCTTTATACAAAACCTAACAAACTTGGAATCACCTCAAATGGATCTACCAATCTTGAGATTTAGAATTTACAAAATAGCATGCAAATCTGTGAAATCAATAAAAGAAAAACACAAAATGAAAACCCTAAACCAAATACCGGGCCAGCCTGCTACCCCGGCACGACCCGCTATCTCACGTAGCTAGCCTAGCCAGCGTGGCCCACTTGGCCTACGTGGCCCGTGGTGGCCTCTCGCCCACGCGCACACGCTGACGAGGAGGGCCCACTGGCCAGAGAGCCAGCGAGCAAGGGAGGCGGAGGTGACGGTGAAGCTCGTCGCCGGCGAGCCGGCTGGCGAAGTCGAGGCCACCATCTTGCTCCTTGCATGAATCTACACTGGTTGATGTACTACGGGCTTACTAGGGTTAGCCTGAAGGGCACGCCATTGGCGATGGCGGGTGCAGCAGCGTCGGGCGGGGTGCGCCGACCAACCCTGACCACGGTGGCCCGACCTAAGGCTAGCATGAGCATCACGAGGACCTAGGCAACTCGCTATGGTACTGAGAAGAGGGAGAGGGAGTCACCAGAGGGGTTGGACATGACGAGCTCGAGCAGGGCAGAGCTCCGGCTAGCCTCCCGCGGAGGTGGCGTTAGAAATGGAGCCTTACCAAGGCTCAGCTCGCTACGCGAAGAGGACGAGGATGTAGAGGGGCTTAAGGTGGAGCGAGGGATGTAGTTTGGCTGGTCATGATGTGATGGTGAGCACGTGTGAGCACGTCAGAGCAACGGCGGTAATGGCGGGTCAGTTTTTTCCGCTTTGGCTTGGAGAGAGCAAGAGAGAGAGAGGCAGAGGCGGAAGTGAAGGCGAATGTGGCGTCGTGGTGCTCTAGAGGCACTCCCAGACCTGACCGGTGGGGGCATAGTCAGTGTATGGATGCCATGGCATGCCCACACGATGGCACTGGCCTATGGCCGGTCGGCCACCGAGCTCAACTCGTTCCCATTCAGAGACCGCCAAAACTGACTGATAGCCGAACTTTGGCCTCCAATTACTCCTAATCCAGGTCGATCTAGCTTGAGCTGTTGTTAGAAAATTTGTAGAGGGACATGAGATCTACAAGTTTGTCAATAGGAGCTCAAGCTGGTTCAGCACGGTTTGAGAGTTACATGGCTCCAAAGTAGGGTACATCGAACTGTTACTGCATTTCACTTAACCAAATTTGCTAAGTCCCAAATCAGCCCCCTTAACTGACTTGTGGGCCATTTTGAGGGTGTTATGATCATTTTCATGAGATGGCCATATTGCAACTTTTGTTTTCTATAACATTCTCTACAGCTTTGTTTAAGGGTGCACCTCTATGCAAGATCTCTAAGCTAGACTTTTTAAACAGTCAAATGAAAGCACTCTAGAGGTCAAAACCTAGTCAACATCACTTAGGAGGGCAATTTGGTCATTTTGGCCAACATGAACATTGTTCCACTAATGATCCTATGTGTAATTAAGGTGTTATAGGACATATTTAACTACTCTACACATTGACTACACACATTTCCAATTGTCACATAAGTTGAAACAAGCAAAACAAACAATTCCCTCACTTTGTTTCACTACCATGTTGCATATGTTTCAAGCCCTTGTTACAACAATTAAACTTATCATGTTATACTAATAACATTGCCATGTTTCAAAGTATGAAACACTCATGTTACATCTACATGTTGCACCATCCACATTTCATAAACCAACAATTATGAAACAAGCATATTGGAGTATGTTGCATACTCATGTTTCAAGAAAATCAAAGGCATAAATGAGATGAATGATGCTCATGCTTATAAAAATCTCATCCCAAGATTTGGAAAGTGTACCATTGTTGATAGAATTCCTTATAACCCTATCGTAAATAATCTTCTCTTTCCTAAGTAGCATCACTCTCACTACCTTGATTACTCCACATTACTTTATACCACTTAACCACTCGACTCTGAGTTACCCACTCTTGAGTGTCAATCACATGAACTGGCTTCTCTTCATAAGTTAGATCGGATTCTAGCTTGATATCCCCCAACGGAACTCTCTCTTCAGGAACCTGAAGACATTTCTTTAACTGAGATACATGGAAGACATTGAAAATGGCTCTCATTTTAGGGGGCAGTTGGATCTCATATGCAACCTCTCCACTTTTTCCTATGATCTGGAAAGGGCCAACATATCTTGGTGCAAGCTTTTGCTTCACACCAAAACGTTTTACACTCTTCATAGGTGAAACTTTTAGATACATGAAGTCTCTGACTCAAACTCAATTGGTTTTCTACGGTGATCAGCGTAACTTTTCTATCTAGATTGGGCTGCAGCCAAAAGTATTTTGATGGTACAGACTTGTTCTTCAGCTTGCTCAACAAAATCAATACCATAATACCTTCTTTCCCCAACAAAATCAATACCATAATACCTTCTTTCCCCAGCTTCTACTCAATTCAGGGGTGTTCTACACTTGCGACTATACAATGCTTCGAATGGTCCCATCTTAATACTCGCCAAATAACTATTATTGTACGAAAATTCAGCTAAAGGCAACCATTTCTCCCATGAACCCTTAGACGAAATAACACATGCCCTTAACATATCTTCTAAGATTTGGTTAACTCATTCAGTCTCACCTGATGTTTGGGGATGATAAGCGGAGCTTCTCACTAGCTTGGTTCCCAAAAGATGGTGCAAGTGCTCCCAAAAACGAGCAGTGAACTGCGGACCTTGGTCATAAACAATAGTACGAGGGATTCCATGAAGTTGGATTATTTGATTAAAGTATGACTTAACATAGTTGGTAGGACGATAGTCTACTCGAACAGGAATGAAGTGAGCCAACTTGGTTAGGCGGTCTACAATTACCCAAAGAGGGTTATGATTCTTAACAGTGGGAGGAAGTACAACAATAAAATCCATACTTATCCCCTCCCATTTCCAACCTAGGATAGAAAGTGGCTGAAGCAATCTAGCTTTCATGTGCATGACTTTAACTCTACAGCAAGTATCACACCTAGCAACATATGCAACTATCTCTTTCCGCATCTTGGTCCACCAATAGTGTGGCTTTAGATCATGATACATCTTACTACTACTCGGATGGATGGACAACTTAGAGGAATGGGCTTTAGACGTAATCTAGTACCTAAGCTCTCAGTCCTTTGGCACAACTAACCTATCTTTAAACCACAACATTCCATCCTCATCTACCCGAAAATGCTTAAGTTCTTGCTCTTTCATCTTATGCTTGATGTGGAATATGCCAGTGTCAGTCTTTTGTAGCTCAATAATTCTACTCTTGAGAGTGCAACTAACAATGATGTGGTGTAGGACTGTCGGGTGTAGAAGACGGGATAGATGAAAATCACTTTCAACCAAGGAATGACAATGGGACTTACAGCTTAAAGCATCGGCAACCATGTTTGCCTTGCTAGGATGATAATGAAATTGGAGATTATAATCTTTAATTAGCTCGAGCCATCTTCTTTGATGCATGTTCAACTCTAGTTTGGTGAAGATATATTTAAGGCTTTTATGGTCAGTATAGATATTGCACACATTACCTAATAAATAATGTCGCTAGACTTTCAAAGCATGAACAACTGCAGCAAGTTCTAAGTCATGCGTTGGATAATTCACCTCATGTTTTCGAAGTTGGTGAGAGGTATAAGCAATCACTTGGCCTTCCTATATAAGAACACCTCCCAACCCTATGCCTGATGCATCACAATACACATAAAAAAGGTTTCTCGATATCTAGTTGCGCCAAAACTAGAGCCGAGGTTAGAAGGGTTTGCAATTTGTGAAAAGCTACATCACACTCAGGAGTCCAGACAAACCTCGTGTCTTTTTGCAGCAACCGAGTCATTGGCTTGGCTATTTTAGATAAGTCCAGGATGAAGCGACGATAATAACCAGCCAATCCTAGAAATCTTTGAACCTCATGCACCAAGATGGGAGCCTTCCAGTCCAACACCTCTTATACCTTGGTGGGATCCACCATAATTCCACCATCAGACAACTATTGACGGTAATTAACTATCATTTTAAACCATCAACATAAGAGGAATAAATGATAAAAAGGATCACCACAATAGGTTTAGAGGTTTAAACTAACAAATTCCATGAGTTTTGGTGATTCTGTGTTTTTTAGGGGCTAAGCTGCATAATACAGAACTAATCTCCTTCCAAGAGAAGAAACCAAAGCAATCAGCCTAATCTCCACATCACGGATGTGGATAGGGATTCTAGAAGACCTAAACCGACTCCACGAGGTGACACGAGCCAACCCGCTGCCAGGTGGGGCCGACCGGCCCTCCCCTGCGCCGCCTCAGCTCCTTCTCTTGCAAGCTACCTATACCACCTCTATCGATGCATCTCAACCCCACGCCAAGGTCGGTTTGATCCAAGGGCTGCGGTTCCATGCCCTGGGCTATATAAATAGCCCCTAGGATCCCCTCTCATGGAATCAATTGAAGAATTAGATCATCTCTTCCTCATTTGTGAAGGCAAGGCCAGAAGTTAGGGTTTCTAGAGAGAAAGAGAGTTAGAGTTCTAGTTCAAGTTTAGAGTTTAGTCTAGATTGATTCAAGTAGAGGCAAGCAACTGCTTGGGATCAGGATCGTTCGTCGAAGACTTGGTAATTTCGTTGTAATCATCATCTGGCTTTATGCTACTTCAATATATTTCTATATTTCAACTTTATTCTATTCTTGAGATTGTTCTTGTTCTACATCTTGATATGAATATGATTAGTAGAGAGTTTATGAATATGTTCATAGAAAGCTTGATCCCATTCTAGATAGGATTGAGTGGGCATGGTGCTTAGATTATGCTTGTCTGTGAATGCACTCTATGCTCCGGGCCATGTGGTAGATCATGGGTGTGACATTCCTGTTGAGTCCTTTGTAGTCCACTCGTCGAGTATAGAACTTAGTAGAACACGGTTACAGGGAAGAGACCATTACTCTGTTCTTGACTTTTCTCTCAGTAATGTTCCTTATTCATAGATGACATGTTGATTATATCATAGATTATTGTGTATAACTAGATTGATTAATAGACTGATTGAATAAGAAGTACTTATGATTTACATCTCTAAATTAATCTCCATGACTACTTGACTTGAATAATGTTAACTCCCTCTTGTCTCTAGAATATCCAAGATTATCATTTACCATTTATCTTATTTGTCTTACCCCTTTCATGACAAGTGATTAGTTGTTTTGATATTTATTATTGAGTAAGTGCAAATGATTATCTCCACTGCCATTGTAACTATTTATATAGTTCCATTTCGATTTTCCCTTCATTGGTAAAATTATAAATAATGATACTTAGGAAAACCTGGGTGAAATGCTACAATGGGTGTATTTATCTGTGCGCTTGCGGATATATACTATAATATCTTTATTTCGTTAAATGGCATGAGTATAATACAACCACACTCTTGGTGTCATGTTGGGGATGACAACCTAACACAAGTGACGTTAAGAAGTGTCAACAACAACACATGCCCAAGGAAAGGTACTTCACGAAGCCAAAATTCACACTTACTGAATTTTGCATACAACTGATGTTCACGTAGTCTTGTGAGGACCACGCGCAAATCTTCAGCGTGATCTTTCTCATTCTCATAATATACTAGGATGTCATCTATAAATACCACCATGAACTTGTCTAATTTAGGCATAAACACCGAATTCATCAAGTACATGAAGTGCACGGGGGCGTTGGTCAAGCCAAAGGATATAACAAGATACTCATAGAGACCGTATCTTGTAGAGAAAGCAGTTTTTGGAACATCTTCAGCACGAAGTTTAATTTGATGATAGCTAGATCTCAGATCAATCTTGGAAAAGACTTTGGCTTTAGACAACTAATCAAACAAGATGTCGATGCGTGGTAGAGGATACTTATTTTTGATAATAACCGCATACAGAGGTCTATAATCTACACACATCCGCAATGACTTATCCTTCTTCTTCACAAAGATAGCAGGACAACCCCACAGGGATGAACTAGGATGAATCAACCCCTTCTTCAAAAGTTCATTCAACTGGACCTTAAGTTTAGCTAGTTCGTTCAGAGGCATCCTATATGACCTTCTAGAGATTGGTGCCATGCTAGGTAACAACTCTATTTTACAACTCCACATCGTGATCCGAAGGCAATCCCTGCAAATCATCGAGAAAGACATCAGGAAACTCACATACTATGGGAATATCAGCTATTGACTTCACTTGCACCACATGAACTTCACTAGAGAGATTAATTTTTTTGGGAAGTTGCACTAGAAAACCTTTCTGATCGGTAGGATCTCTGAGCATAACCACCCATGTTGATGTATCAATGAGCACCCCGTTCTGCCTCATCCAATTCATGCTCAAAATGACATCTATGCCTAGTCCAGGCAAAACTACTAAGGTAATCAAGTACTTTCACCCTTCTATTTCAAATTCTACATCACTAACTACTTGATCTGTGGGAATATTACCACTCGTAGCTCTAATGCAATAACCCTCACTTTCAATAGTGTGTAACTTGTGTGAAAACTTCAATGCAAACAGAGGACTTACAAATGAATGCGAAGCACCTAAATCAAACAACACAACTGTGGAATGTTGGTCAACTAGGAACTTACCGATAGTGACTACCTCACCCGATGGAATTTCTTCAATGCTAGTATAATAAACTTGCCCCTGACTGCCACCTTGATTTGCATTCTTCTTAGGATAAGGGCACTTCCTAGACCAATGACCTGGCTTGTTGCAATTCCAGCAAGCATGTTATATGGAGGAACACTAGAGCTGCCTTGGCTAGAATTACCCTTAGGAAGAGAAACTGTATAAGTCTTATAAATCCTAGTCTTGGTTGGAGCCTTCTTTTGCGGGGGACGAAACTTAGCACCCATTGCAAGCGGATGAGAAGGAGCCCTCGGTGCAACTGGAGCTCTAGACTGTGAAGCACTCGCCTCAAAGGCCCTCTTACGGCTCTTAGAAGTAGCATAAATAGAATTGTTGTTCTCCTGGGTCAGGGCATCACTGACAAATTCATTGAAAGTGGCACACTTGCTAGTACCCATGGTCTTCATTAGATTGGGACTGAGGCCATGCTTGAAACTAACAATTTTCTTTGCATCTGTATCAATAAACTCAGTTGCATACCTTGCAAGTTTATTGAAGGCTTGTAGGTATTCAGTCAAACTCTTATTGCATTGAGTTAACTTCATAAACTCAGTGTGCTTCATCGCCATCGAACCAGGAGGAATATAATTCCCACGGAAAGCCACCTTGAATTGGTCCCAAGTGATTGGGACATTAGGGGGCAGCATAGAGCGGTAATGGCTCCACCAAATACTAGCTAGACCATGCAATTGGTGGGAAGCATACTCGGTCTTCAGCTCATCGGTCAGACGAAGCAGATGGAATTTTTGCTCAATGGTATTTAACCACTCATCAGCTTGCAGAGGCTCCTCTGCCTCCTTAAAGAGCGGGGGCTTGGTGTCAAGAAAGTCCCTAAAATCACTGTACTGATTTGGCTCCAGTCCCTGATGACCATGCCGAGCATCCCGGTTGACTAGCTTACGCATGACCTCAGCTAACAGGTGCTAGCCTTCGACCACTGTCTGCATTAGTTCTGTCGGGGTGGGTGGTAGCGGAGGAGGTGGTGGTTGTTCCTCATCCTCAACGCCACGACCACGACGAAGATTGTACACCATCTGTAAAATGCATAGCCAATGAGCACTGACAATATGGAAAAATTTGTAGATGAATTGTGTGATTATGCCGAACTGATTTCATTGGAGGGAATGAATTCACACAACAAACAGAGGCATAATAATTCATCACAATCACACAACCTCATCAAGCGCATCAATTAACGCATTCATGCGATGTACTGAACAATAACGATGTTTACCGACAACAAGGATGGAATTTATTAAAGGCTCACATACATGGAGCACAAATGTGTCTGACAGGTTACATCCAAACCATCGAGATTCCAACCTTACATAACAGAGGTGTCTTGATTCGATATAAGACCTTCCGACAAAATAGGAAAAGATAACCAAGGAAATGATCACGAGAAGATAACACACTAGTGCAGTTCCATGATGGATCATGACTAGCAACCTCGATACCAGCGCGTGCCAAGTAGCACACCTTATGTCACGTGACACAGGAGGCCCTCAGTTTCATCGTAGCATCGGAGAGTACTAATTGTGACACCATCACTGAACACAACACAAATGAGAAATCCCACGTGACCTGAATTTAGCGTGTTTAAACAAACATCAAGGATAACATAGGGTTTGATGTTACATCCTAGAGGTCATCGTACTACAAAGTCACTCTCCCATGCATGAAAGACAACAAAAGATAGTTCTAACGCATTAGCTATGTGATAAGCTAAACTAAGCATCGTCCTCCAAGTCAGTGTCGAAGATCTCTCCTCCATCTTCATCACTAGAAGGCTCTAGCTCCTCATCTTCTTCTTTCGGCAGAACATCCTCTGGTCCATCGATCTCAATGTCATCATCATCATCTTCAGCCATGATGACACTACAGCCCATCTCCTCATCATCGTCATTGTCATGAGGAAGAAGAGGTTTGAGCTGATTGTTTAGCAGATGAACTTCCTCATGAAGGTTGTCGTTGTACTCTTCTGCAGCTGCTAACTACTGCTCAAGCTCAACCTGCCGAGCCCTCAAGATGTTCTCTTCGTGCCAGGCTTCATTCCGCTGGTTCAACACGTGGACCAGCATGCGCTCACAGTTGCGATGAGCAACTATCAACCTTTGAACCGCAAGTGTTTCCTGTCCCTTTCCTGTGTCACTTGCTCCAAACGTTGTTGGACCGCATTTCTCTCAGCAGTCACCTTGGCCAACTTCGCCCTCAGCCTTTCCTCCATGGTAGGCTCAGGACTGGGTTCATGAGGAGCTAATTGGTGCCGAGGAACCCTGCCTTCGGTGGACTTGTGAGCGGTAGTCCTGGTGCGAGCCATCTGTAGAAATAGGGTATAACTTAAGGTGAGGATATTTTAGGGGATACAAAATTTAATTTAGTCAGGACAATCAAATTTTTAAGGAGGGAGTAATATGATATGTATGACATGAATAAACATGATGCATGTACGTTCCGTACGTCCTCTCACCCTAGTAGAATTTTAAACTTGTAGCACTAGGCAGTGGCATACATACGCTCTCTCATATAGGTGAAACTATCGGTCTACAATGATATGTTGTTAGTGTACCTACATAAAATTTTATTCTAGCCCAACAATTTCCCAATAAAGCATGCAAAGTAAGTAGAAAACTAAATACTTTCCATATATACATTCCCCAATGTATATACTTCAGTATCACAACTACTTGACAGATATACCCACAATTAAGTACTATCATAATTACATGATCAAACATGTAAGTATGCGAGTAACCACAACTACTCTCCCTGAGACCAACGGTTGGACGGTCATGCTCTCACAATTCACATTTACCAAGTCATAGAGGCACTTTGATCCATACATTACCACCCAAGCGGATGATATCCATACAATATCACACTGTATGGATGACGAAACAGAAAATAAACAAGAACCCCAAGTTAGTAATTTAATAGACCACCTAAGAGTCCTTATTTGGGCTAAGGGATGTGATCACTGGCATACTATAGAAATAATTTTAGATTATTACACTTGTATGTTTTGTAAGTTGAAAAACACTTTTTGCAAATAAAAGCTTTTGTTTTTAGATACCCATGCAATGTGTTTAGTGTTGAATTATGCTCTAATGCCAGCTGTAACAGAACCATCCAAATTATAAGAGCACAAGTACAAAAACAAGCGCCGAAACGCTCAAATTTCTGAACTTGAGCCCATATAATCCCGGTAGTCAATCAAAATCACGAAGGATTTTAATCCAACCTGATTACAACCAAGATCGTATCATTCAACATAAACACATCACACATTACATTTCACAAGTACTTAAAAGAGACTTACAACGCCACAGAGTCACAAATTATTACAAACCTTGTTTAGAAAGTAGCGGAAGCATAATTTACACACACACTTAGTTCAAGTACGATTGTCAATCTTACAAATCATGTTTCCACAAAAGCATTAAGGAAAGTAGACTAAAAGATGATCACGCCCAAGTGATCTAGTCCTCATCACCCGCCGAGTGGAGACAGTTCTTGCAGAAGCCCTGATAAAGCATGTCATCTGCAACAGGAGAGAATAAACCTTGAGTACGAGAATGCACTTAGCTAGACTTACCCATTGAAATAGAAATAAAGGACACCAAGGATCATGCAAGTCTTTTCTCAAGTGGAGATAGCTGACAGTTCATTTGCGAAAATGCATAAGTAATAGTAACTCTTTTAACTTGTGCTAGCAGTTATTTTTAGCATTAACCTATCATCTATCTTAGCACCTGTGCTAAACAATCATCTGATTATTAAGTAAACAATAATAACCATAGCAGGTATAAATTGAGGCAATATTTGAATCATCAACCAATTAACCATCCGTTCAATTAATTGACTCTATGTTGCCGCTGCTCAAGTCAAGTGCTCACTAACTGGGAGCGACAGTGATTCGAATCGAATTCCTATCCAACTGGATGGGTATTTCTAACACTAACCGCGCAGGCCCTGCGCTAAGGTTGCACAAGTCACCTTTGGTACAATTTAGGAAAGTGCGGGTTCGACTGATGTCACATCCCCAAGGGCAACACTCTGCCAGGTGATACAGACTTTAACCCCCTTGGTCTTATGCCAGTGTCTCCAAGCACATCCTTACTTCCTCCAGAATGCGCACTTGACCCCCCGATTCCCGGCCTAAACTGTATTACTCGGCTTCGCGGTCGGAATGGCTTATCCAACCAACTAAGTGTTAGATTGAGTTCAACATGACTCAAGGACGTACAGCGAATCGGTCCTTAAATGACTCAGACGGGCATAGCTTCGCACCCAAGACGTGAAGTGTCTTGCGGCTGCACTATCGAACTTCCGCCGGGTCTCAATTCAATTTTCAGCATGGTTCTTTTCCACGATAGCAAATGTAGCCAACCGTGACCCACTTCATTCTAAAGCTCGTGGATGATCGGAAATCACGTGACTTCTACCGCACTAAGCATGGCTAAGCAATAACAAGTGCCTAAACTTTAATTGGGATTCAAGTTCAATATCTGGTCAAGGATAGATATAATGCCACAAGTGTTTTCACTCAACTCCTACAACTTAATACAATAATCACGTAAAATACTTAATTGATATGTATATAAAAGTTGGGTCAGCATGCATCGGGGCTTGCCTTTCAGAAAGGATGAAGGGCGATGGTCAAGGCACCCAGGTAGCTCTTCTTCGGAAACTCCTTCACCGGCTGGCTCTTCGGGCTCCTCCGGCTCCTCCTCCTCCTCCTCCTCCTGATGTGCTCCCTCGAACTCCAGAAGTGTCACCCCCTCCGGCACACCTATTGCATGGATGCACAGATAAATTTCATGGATGCATAAAAATAAATGCAACATGCTCGGTGAATGCAATGTGAACTGCAGCAACACTTAACGCTCTACTCAAATCACTTTAACAAAACATGCAAATCTCTTCTCCGGTAGAGAAGTACTTACCAAGTCTATGCAATCAAATGTATAGTTGTTCTTCCTCAGATAAGGACCTAACACCTAAACAATCAACAAGAGCAACATTACTTAAGCTTATCACAATCCTAACCCATTTCAACAACACAGAAATCTGGACAGCAACTCGGTTTTTCAACCCTAACTAGAGATATACAAATCCAAATTACACAATACAATACAATCTGGAAATCTTATAAAATTCTCTACAATTCATTTTCAGACCTCAAGACTTGATTCCCAAGTTTACCTAGTCAAAAACTTAAAGTTTCAGAAATCTATCCTCTTCAAACAGAGAGCAGCCATTTCTGAATAGCAACTTCAAACTGCTAGAACTCCTAACTTACTAAGCCAAATGCCACCAAATTTTGATACCAGCTAGCTTAACAAGTTTACTACAACTTTGGTATTCACAAGATTCCCAGCAAACACTTTTATCAAGGTCTAATCCCAAAAATGCTGCCAACAGCACCCAAAGGCCTAATATTGCTAAAATTAAATATTTACTTATGTGCCAAACTAATCTTTTGACCAAACCAATGGCACTAGTAGTTCACACATGTCATAAAACCACCAGAAAGTAAGGTATGCTAACCCAAGTCATTTATTTCAATCCCTTTCTTAATTTAATTAATTAAGTGGGAAATTAAACCTATATACAAACTATTCAGATAATTCCACAAATATTACAGGGGACCCGATACATATCCAGTATGCTACTGTAAAAATTTGAGCCAAAGTTACCAATAGGAACTCCCTACACAAAATTCACAAGCTAGCGAGGCTGATTCTAGCATAATTAAGTAATCCTATTGAAAAGTATCAAACAATAGAAAACAAATTTTTCCTAGCAATCCTAAGGTACCAAGACGCTCCCCATGAAATTTCATGCTTAATGGACATATAGAAAAATTATGAAAATTCATTCAAATATCTCCTAATATAAAATGACAAAGGCATAACTTGAAAACTACTTAAGAAATAGCATTCAAACTTTCACCAGAGCTAGCATACACATAGAACAGCACACTCACCAAATTTCATAATTTTTGGAGTACTAAAACTCAAGTTATAAAATTAACAAGTTTGCATCTATTTTAAAACACCTTTTAAATTTCTATTTAATTCTTTCAGAATTTAAATAACGCATATACAAGTTTCTATACTACACTTTATACAGAACCTAACAAACTTGGAATCACCTCAAATGGATCTACCAATCTTGATATTTGGAATTTACAAAATAGCATGCAAATCTATGAAATCAATAAAAGAAAAACATAAAATGAAAACCCTAAACTAGATACCAGGCCGGCCTGCTACCCTGGCGCGACCTACTACCTCACGTAGCTGGCCCGGCCAGCATGGTCCACTTGGCCTGCACAGCCCGTGGCAGCCTCCCGCCCACGCGCACACGCTGATGAGGAGGGCCCACCGGCCAGATAGCCAGCGAGCAGGAGAGGCGGAGGCGACGCTGAAGCTCGCCGATGGCAAGCCGGCTGGCAAAGCCAAGGCCACCATCTTGCTCCCCAAGCGAATCCGCACAGTTGATGTTCTATGGGCTTCCTAGGGTTAGCCGGAAGGGCACGCTGCCGGCGATGGCGAGTGCGGCGGCATCGGGCGGGGTGCACCGGCCAACTCCGACCATAGTGACCCAACCTAAGGCTGGTGTGAGCATCCCAAGGACCTAGGCAACTTGCTATGCTATTGAGAAGAGGGAGAGGGAGGTGCCAGAGGGGTTGGCCATGACGAGCTCGAGCAGGGTGGAGCTCCGACGATCCTCCCGCGGCGGTGGCGTTAGAAATGGAGCCTTACCAAGGCTCACCTCGCTGCGCGAAGAGGACAAGGATGTAGAGGGGCTTAAGGCAGAGCGAGGGATGCAATTTGGCTAGTGGTGATGTGATGGTGAGTGTGTGAGAGCACATCGGGGCAACGACGGTAATGGCGGGTCGGCTTTTTTCGCTTTAGCTTGGAGAGAGCAAGAGAGAGAGGCAGAGGCAGAAGTGAAGGTGAATGTGGTGTCGTGGTGCTACTCCCAGACCTGACCGATGGGGCCACAGTCGGCGTATGGATGCCACGGCATGCCCACATGACGGCATTGGCCTGTGACCGGTCGGCCACCGAGCTCAACTCATTCCCATTCAGAGACCGCCAAAACCGATTGACAACCGAACTTTGGCCTCCAATTACTCCTAATCTAGGTCGATCTAGCTTGAGCCATAGTTAGAAAAGTTGTAGAGGGACATGAGATCTACAAGTTTGTCAATAGGAGCTTGAGCTGGTTCAGCACGGTTTGAGAGTTACATGGCTCCAAAGTAGGGTACATCAAAACCGTTACTGCATTTCACTTAACCAAATTTGCTAAGTCCTAAAACAGCCCCCTTGACTGACTTGTGGGCTATTTTTGAGGGTGTTATGATCATTTTCATGAGATGACCATATTACAACTTTTGTTGTCTATAAAATTCTCTACAACTTTGTTTAAGGGTGCACCACCATGCAAGATCTCTAAGCTATATTTTTTAAATAGTCAAATGAAAGCACTCTAGAGGTCAAAACCTAGTCAACATCACTTAGGAGGGCAATTTGGTCATTTTGGCCAACATGAACATTGTTCCACTAATGATCCTAAGTGTAATTAAGGTGTTATAGGACATATTTAACCACTCTACACATTGAATACACACATTTCCAATTGTCACATAAGTTGAAACAAGCAAAACAAACAATTCCCTCACTTTGTTGCACTACCATGTTGCATGTGTTTCAAGCCCTTGTTGCAACAATTAAAATTATCATGTTATACTAACAACATTGCCATGTTTCAAAGTATGAAACACTCATGTTACATCTACATGTTGCACCATCCACATTTCATAAACCAACAATTATGAAACAAGCATATTGGAGTATGTTGCATACTCATGTTTCAAGCAAAACAAAGGCATAAATGAGATGAATGATGCTCATGCTTATGAAATGCAAGTGCAAATGCAGAAGCGAAACACCTGGGGTGTAACAAAGAGTACCTCTGTTCCATGTGGAAATATGATACCCTGAATACTTGCAATACTACAATAGTAATTTTGTGGGCTTGCAGATTATTTCTATTTGCGTTAAGAAATACCAACAAGCATTTCTAGCATCGTTGCTTGGGAATGGTTGCTATTTTCTTTGAACCTAGTTCATCCTCATATTTGTATCCTTTCTTTTTATAAAAAAATAAAAATATTTTATTTTACTTTTTTCACCATGAAGCCAACTCCATTTTAAAATCCTTTTGCTTCAAAGGGGGAGTTCCTTAAGCCACTTTCAAAGCCAAACTATTCATCTAGTGGTGAACTCCACCCTAGTCCAAAATCCATGGTTTGGGCACAACCCTTCTCTAGGCTTGATAGCAAAAACCCATGCAATCACCTGCTAGAGTTTAAGGAAATGTGTTCATGCCTGAGCATCTTAGGCATGACACAGGAAGCACTAAGGTGGAAATTGTTTCCCTTTTCCCTCACGGGAAAGGCAAAGCAATGGTACACACAAGTTGGAGAAACTACGAATGGGGACTGGGATGAACTTAAGGACAAGTTTTGTCTTGCTTTTTCCCCATGTCCCGTATCGTCTCTCTACCAAGGGCGATCCTCGACTTTGAGTAGCACGAGAAGGAGTTTATAGATGCAGCCTGGGGTAGGTTCTCAGTATTAATACACACTGGCCCAGACTTGTCTTTACCTGATAGCATATTGTTGTGACTCTTTTGTTTGGGTATTGACACAGATGCTGATCTATGCCTAGACATGACTGTCGGAGGTCGTTTCACTCAAAACCTATGATGGAACAAGTAAAATTTCTTAAAAACTTCATAGACAAACACACTTCTTACGTCATAAGAACCAAACCCCTCGAGGCAAAAGTCATGTCGAGTGTTGAGGAGTCCTCATCAGTCAAATCCAAACTCGTTCCATCCTTAGATTCGACTGTTGAACTCTCCCCCAAACCCCGAACACCAAAGGAAAGAATGATTCACCCTTCAGAGTTCGCAATAGAATTTGAGGATTATGGCAATACCTTAAAGTTATCATGGCACAAAAAGCACTCAAAGTTTCCTCTAGAGTGAAACCGTCAAAGCAATGGTTAATGGAAGTGAAACATTTTTCTGATGCAATTTAGATTCTTTCACCTTTCATGACCATACCTTGCTTGTTAAGAGGAACAAACATAGAAGCCCTACACAACCCCACAATTGGGACTATTATCATGTCAGAATTCCTAGCGAAAAATCTTTTGGGTAACATGCCGCTAGTCCCGACCAATAAACTCTTCAAAAGCCCTTTGGGACTTTTTTTCAAGTGTTGTGGGATCGCTCAGGCCGTGCTAGTCATAATTAATGAAATCAAGGTTTTCATAGATTTCCACATCTTTTCCATCCTTGAGTTTGATCTTCTCATAGACTACCAGTTGGACAAACTTTTTCAAGAAAAATATCCCTACAGGAGCCTTAGTGAAAAGTTTGGGAAAACTGCTTCTGCCACTCACCTAGAAATCCTAATGGTGGAGCATATTCCCAATTAGTACTTGTTTGAGGAGGTGAAGTTCATACCCCCATTCATTTCACATGAACTTTTGTGTGAAACAGAACGTTCATCACCACCCTCACTCAAACCCAAGCCATGTCCCTCTGGCTATCCAAACGTTGCTCTCGATGATGGTCGAGATTCAACATTGATCCTACATGATATATCCCTTGAGAAAGAAAACTTCTGTGCCATGGACATGTGCCTTAGTACCCCATGCCCCTACGAGGATTCCAACCATTTTCCTAATCCTTGTTTCAAAACTTTTTAAGAGGATGGCTGTCGATGCTTTCATTTATCATAATTTTGCAAATCCTGTAGATGCATTGTGGCACTAACCTTGCAGCTTGAACACTAAATACCAAATGCTTGGTGATGAAGCTAGGAACTACACCACCAATGATGCTGCAAGATGAAGTTCCCGTGGTCAAGCTTAAGACCATAAATTAAGCACTACCGGGAGATACCCTGGATTATCATAAAAAATAATATATATTTATAAAAGAAAAGAAAAAGAACTTTCCTTTACAATAAAAGCAAGAACATGTTGTCAAGATAGTCTGCACCTTTGGGTATTCCTGGTCACTAACCAGTTCTGGTTGGGATTAAGAAGAACAAGGGGCATACGATGCTCGAGAACATGAGAACTACATAAACTAAAATGTTGTGATTGTCTTTGGTTATGGAACACACTTAAGAGGAGACCCCAACACTACACACTTGACTTTTTGTTGACATCGTTTTGTGACACGTGTCAAGATGGTCAAGAAAAGCTAATCGGCAGGGGAGAGATTATTATTGCCGATGCCGATGAAAGATGGTTTGAAGGCTGCTGCCGATGGAACAGGGATTTTTGCCGATAAAAAGGAAGTCGATGAGAATACCATCGTGACTGAGGCGGACTATGGAATAAGATAGGAATTAAATTCCTTATACATGTTTAATAGAGTCTGAGTTGTGTCAAAGTCGTGTGTTTCCATAGATGTGGATTTAGTATCCTAGTCGTATTTGGTTATGTTTCTATAGATCAGGGTATAAATATAAGGTGAAGGGCAATGTAAGAGAGATCAATCAATACATCAAAAATAACTTTTATTCTTATTTACATCTACTTTCGACGACTTCGTCAATTTACGTATTTTTTCTTTTTTACGAGTTCTCATCGATTCGGTGAGTTGCATTGCTCCAGTGCAATCTTCGGCAATCCTCGAGTTCCGCGTGAGTACCTCTTGGCCGTGACTTTCGGGCGTATCGCTGTTGTCAGGACCAAAGTGCTCGTATCTTCATCCTTGTCGATTAACAGGTCAAATCGACTAGCACACTTTGGATATCGAATTCGGGTATTAGCCCTTTGTGTTTGCAGATCTACTTTTGCATCAACACATCTTTTGGCACGCTCGGTGGGACAGATCTAATCAAGATGCTTAATCCTGAGATCGATGCGGGGAACATCATCGCGGTGACAGAAGAAGATCTTAAGGATGATCAGAAGCAGGCTATGGAAAGAGCTATACAAGAATACAGACAACTCTACTTGAAGTCATTCAGTTTGAACAAAAGTGGACAAGTCATCCAGAAACAAGACTTGCCGTTGCCTCGGCAAGTTACCTTTGATTCTGATCCAGGTAAACTTCAAGAGATGGTTAATTCTGCAGTGAATCATGCTTTAATTAATCATTCCAATGTGCTGTCCAATACTGTTCATAATGCTGTGATTCGAACTTTTAAAGAAGGGCAAGCGTCACCTCGTTACGTTGGACCTGCTTATCATCAACCAGAATCAGCATCTGCTATTGCTCCATCGGCTCCCCCGGCCGTTGCGGGTATAGAGATTTCTTCTCTTCCGGTATCAGCAGGTTTATCTAACGTACAATCTACACCAATACGTCCGGATCCAACATTATCAGGACGAGTTCAGCTTAATACAGATCTATCAGCGTCGGCTTTATCAGGCCCTGTACCACAGAATAATCAGACTCCTGCTAATTGGTGGAGATATGGTATGCCTCCAGAGCCATATGCTTTTAACCACGGATCACCTCAAGTGTTTGATGCAACGGGAAAAGCTCCTATGCTATCGGCCGATTCACCGATAGCTCAAGTACCCTAATATACTACAGCAACTACTGTACAACCAACTCTAGGGGGTTTCCAGGTGTCTTTGGGACAAACATCTAGTTCAAGTCCATCGGCAAATTTGTTACCGATGCATCAGAAGGCTCCAATTGTAAGTCAACCTGGAGTCCAGGTTTTACCTCAAGTGAGTTGTAATTATCCAGCAATGCCAACAAGTTACCAACCATCGGCAAATTTTGTATCGATGAACGCTAATAATTGGCTAGGACAGTTTCCCACTCAACATTCAGTTCAGCCAAATCAGCAAGCCACAGGTGTTCATCAAGGTCACATGCATTCTGTTTTTCAGAATCAAATATCGGCAGCTCAACCGATGAACCCTTTTTAGCAGGTTAATGGACCACAGATAGTAACAAATATGCCAATTGCTGGAGATCGTGAACCACAAAGGTATGCAGAAGGGTATCAGCAAGTACCTCCAGTGGAGATTCAACCATATCGTCAACAAGATGTTGATGCTTTTTGGGTTGATAAAATAGCAGAGATCATGAAGGATCAGTTTGGGATCAAGCCCAAAGTTAATACTTATTCTTATCGGACTCCGTATCCCCTGGCATATGATTTAATTCCTCTCCCAAATCGTTACAAGGTGCTAGATTTCACCAAGTTTTCTGGACAGGATGATACATCAACCATGGAGCATGTTAATCGTTTTATTATTCAATGTGGAGAGGCAGCTTGTAGAGATGAATTAAGAGTTTGTTTGTTTTCATCATCTCTATTTGGATCAGCATTTACATGGTTTATTTCACTAACGCCAAATTCTATTATTACTTGGGCTGATCTGGAAAAGCAATTTCATAAGTATTTCTTTGCTGGTGTTCATGAAAAGAAGCTTACCGATTTGGTAAAGATGAAACAACGCAATGATGAATCGGTAGAAGGCTCTGTGCAAAGGCTACGGGATGTAAAAAACAAATGTTATAGCTTGGTGTTGGATGATCGGCAGCTTGCCGATTTGGCCTTTCAGGGATTATTGCCACATCTTAAGGATAAATATGCTTCTCAGGAGTTCGAAAGCTTAAGTCATCTAGTGCAAAGAATATCTGATCAAGATACTAGGGTTTTTGAACCTAAAAGGAATTGGAATAAGAAAGTTTCATTTGTCGAAGAAGTAGAAAATTCTGATTCGGATGAAGAACCAGTTATCGGTTTGGCTGAGTGGGTTAAGAATAAAAAGCCGATATCTTGCCCTTTTGGTCACAAAGAGCCAGAGAAGTTTACTTTCGACGTCACCAAAGCCGATAAGATATTTGATCTTTTGCTTCAGGAGGGCCAGATTAAGTTGTCACCTAATCATGTGATCCCATCGGTAGAAGAATTGAAACATATGTTGTATTGCAAATGGCATAATGCAACTTCACACAGTACAAATGAGTGCAAAGTATTTAGACAACAATTACAGTTAGCTATTGAGTCTGGGAGAATAAAATTTGGCAATTCCAAAATTCAGAAGCCGATGAAAATTGATCAACATCCTTTTCCAGCAAATATGTTGAATACTGAAGGTAAAATTAAGGTGTTGACATCGGAAGCAGCTAAAAAGAATGCATCAGTAGATCCTCAACATCGGATAACTACCGATGATGCAAAAGGCAAGGGGCTATTGATAGAAGGTGGCAGTTCTGGAAAGCCTCCTCGATCTGGCATCATGATTATTCAAAGACAACAGGAAGGCTAGCGTCAGCGAAGGGATCGATATCGACAACAGCAAGAGGAAAGACGTCAAGAAGAGTGGAATCGGCATAAGGATCATTGGAATTGTTCGTTTTTTATTCATTGTTGGGAGAAAGGTATTAAGTTACCTACGGTTGAAGATTGCCCAGAATGCAATGATTATTATGGAGTTAATCATCCTATAAGGAGATTTCGATCTGGTAATCAAGGTTTGTCCATTAATGAGCCGATTAGAAGGAGAGCATCAGCATATGATCGGCTGGGGGGCAGGCTTAGTGTACATGAAAGGCTTGGTAAACACGGTGCATATTTTCCGAGAAACCAAGAGGAACTTGAAGAGATGGCAAATGCAAGAGTTCCTGATGAAGAAATATTTTATAGAGATCCTAATATATGTCGTGTAGAGACAACCAGGACCTATCAGCCAGTGTGGAAAACTAAACTTCCTCAATGGTGTCCATAGGGTTTGACAAAGACACAGAAGAGGAAATTGCAGCGAGAGCGTCAAAAAGACTTTTACCAAGAAGGAAGTCCATCCAATAAGAAATCTGGTAATCAGCAGTGGCAGATAAGGCACAAAAATAAAAGCCCATCGGCAGATATCAATATGGTGTTTATGTCGCCGATGGAATTTTTGGCTCTATCTGATAGCGAAGAAGAAGTTATTTTCTCTGACCAAATAGCTCAATTAACATTAGATCCAATGATGGCTATTTTTGAGAAGCCTGCCGATGATGAGAGACAACACCTCAAGGCTTTGTTTGTAAAAGGCAGAGTTGATGGGCAGCCTGTATCTAAGATACTTATTGATGGAGGAGCTGCAATTAATATTATGCCTTATGTGATGTATCGGAAGCTTGGTAAGGGAGATCAAGACTTAACTAAGACTGATATGATGTTAAAGGACTTTGAAGGCAATGTATCACCAGCTAAAGGGGCAGTGTGTGTTGAATTGACCATCGGCAGTAAAACCTTACCGACAACTTTCTTTGTTATTAATGGCAAGGGTGCATATAATCTGCTTTTAGGAAGGGATTGGATTCATGCTAATTGTTGTGTTCCTTCTACAATGCATCAGTGTCTTATACAATGGGTTGGAGACAAAATTGAAGTTGTTCCTGGTGATTCTTCTTATATCATCGCATCGGCAGAATCAGACACTTATGAGCGAACTAGGTGCATATCAGGAGAAGCTTGGGAAAAAGAGTTCCTCAAGGTTGCCGATTACGAAATTCTACCGATCCAAGCAGTCGGTTCTGAAGAAGAGTTTTAATGGATAGATTTGCCGATGATGGAAAATTAGGTCAAGGATTTACATCGGCAGATGATTTAATAGAAGTAGATATTGGTGAAGGCGATGAGCCAAGGCCCACTTTTATTAGCGCTAAGTTAAATTCCAAGTGTAAACAACAACTAGTTGATTTGTTAAAGGAATATAAAGATTGTTTTACTTGGGATTATACTTAAATGCCTGGGTTAGACCGATCTATAGTCGAACATCGGTTGCCTATTAAATCTGGATTTCGGCCACATCAGCAGCCGGCACGCCGCTGCAATCCTAATATACTTCCTGATATTAAGGCCGAAATAACTAAATTAATTGAGGCAAAGTTTATTCGATAGTGTCGATATGCAGAGTGGATTTCTAATGTGGTTCATGTATACAAGAAAAATGGGAAACTTCGTGTTTGTATTGATTTCAGGAATCTCAATAAGGCTACACCAATGGATGGTTACCTAATGCCGATTGCTGACTTGTTGATTGATGCTGCAGTAGGGCATCAGATTATCAGTTTCATGGATGGTAATGCAGGTTATAATCAAATATTCATGGCTGAAGAAGATATTTCTAAGACTGCTTTTAGATGTCCAGGACATGTGGGATTATTTGAGTGGATAGTTATGACATTTGGTTTGAAAAATGCCGGTGCTACTTATCAAAGAGCTATGAACTTTATTTTCCATGAATATATCGGCACGGTTGTGGAAATCTATATTGATGACATAGTAATTAAGTCTGGAGACATCACAAAACATCTAACCGATCTACAGAAGATATTAGAGTGCACAAGAAAACATGGATTAAAGATGAATCCTAATAAATGTGCATTTGATGTATTGGCAGGACAATTCTTGGGTTTTATGGTGCATCAGCTGGGTATTGAAATTAGTAGAAAATCTATTGAGGCAATCAACAAGATTGTTGCTCCTGCCGATAAAACTGAATTACAATCCTTGATCAGTAAGATTAATTTCATCAGAAGATTCATATCTAATTTGTCGGGTAAGATCAAGGCTTTTAGTCCATTATTGAAATTAAAAGCCGATCAGGAATTTAAATGGGGGGATGAACAGCAATTAGCCTTAGATGAAATTAAGAGTTATTTAACAAATCCTCCAGTGTTAGTTCCACCCCAACATGGAAAACCTTTCAGATTGTATTTATCAACTAAGGATACTGTTATCAGTTCAGCTCTTATTCAAGAATTTGAAGGAAAGGAGCGTGTTATCTATTATTTGAGCAGACGGTTAATAGATGCTGAAACCAGGTATTCGGCCATTGAGAAATTATGTCTATGTTTATACTTTTCTTGTATTAAGCTGAGACATTATTTACTATCGGCTGAATGTACTGTCATATGCAAAGATGACGTGGTCAAGTATATGCTATCAATGCCAATACTAAATGGTAGGATTGGTAAATGGATTTTAGCATTATCAGAATTTGACCTACGTTATGAATCGGCTAAGGCAGTTAAAGGACAGGTTATGGCCGATCTCGTTACTCAACATTGCAACACGGTGGATTTCCTGGAAATTGCTCCGTGGACACTTTTCTTTGATGGGTCTACTTGTGGTGAAGGAGCAGGCATTGGTATTGTATTAATTTCTCCTCAGGGGAAGAAGTATGAGTTCTCATTGCCGATTGTTGCTACATCGACAAACAATCAAGCTGAGTACCAAGCCCTGATAAAAGGGTTAGAATTGCTCAAGGAAGTACGTGCTGATGCCGTTGAGATCTTCGGTGATTCTATGTTAGTTATAAATCAGTTAATTGGGGTTTATGAATGCCGAAATGGAATTCTAATTTCATATCATGAAAAGTGTTTGAAATTATTAAAAAGGTTCAGGAATTTTCATCTGGAACATATTTCTCGGATGCATAATGAAGAGGCTAACCGATTGGCTCAGCATGCTTCAGGATATCAACCTGTTCAAGAAATATTAATATCGGCAGCTGATACCGATGACTGGAGGAAGAAAATTATTGATTACTTAAAGAATCCATCTAAAAAGGTTGAAAGACGTATAAGATTCCAAGCTACCAAGTATGTATTCCTCAATGATGAATTGTATTACCGTACCATAGATGGAGTTTTACTCAGGTGTGTTAGTATAGAGGAATCAAAAGGCCTGATGGGTGAAATTCATGAAGGAGTATGTGGGGCTCATCAGTCAGCTTTCAAGATGAAATGGATGATCAGAAGAAATGGATATTATTGGCCAACTATCCTTGAAGATTGTTTTAAATATTTCAAAGGATGTCAGGAATGTCAGAAATTTGGTAATATTCAAAGGGCACCCACATCGGCAATGAACCCTATAATTAAACCGTGGCCGTTCCGGGGTTGAGCTATTGATCTCATCGGTCAGATTTATCCACCATCGAGTAAAGGGCTTAAGTTTATTCTGGTTGCTACCGATTATTTCACAAAGTGGGTTGAAGCAATTCCTTTAAAAAAGGTGACATCGGCTAATATGATTGATTTTGTGAAGGAGCATATTGTTTACCGAATTGGCATTCCTCAAACCATCACTACCGATCAGGGTACTATGTTTACATCGGGTGAATTTGATGAGTTTCCTATAGGAATGGGGATTAAAGTTTTGAATTCTTCACCGTATTATGCCCAGGCTAATGGTCAGGCTGAAGCATCTAATAAAGGAATTATCAAGCTCATTAAGCGCAAGATTAAAGAGTATCCTAAGAAGTGGCATACAATATTAAATGAAGCTTTGTGGTCATATCGGATGGCGTGTCATGGTGCAACCAAGGTAACACCTTATCAGTTGGTGTATGGACACGATGCAATCTTACCTTGGGAAATTAAAATTGGTTCTAGGCGAATACGCTCTCAAGATCAATTGACAGCCGATGATTATGATATCCTTATGAAGGATGAGTTGGAAGATGTAGCAGGTCATCGGTTAAAAGCTTTAGTTAGCATCGAGGAGAATAAGAAAAGAGTAGCTAGATGGTATGACAAGAAGGTGAAGGTAAAGAAATTTGTCGATGGAGAATTGGTTTGGAAATTGATTTTACCGATTAGGACTAAAAGTTCTAAGTTTGGCAAATGGTCACCTAATTGGGAAGGTCCATATCGGATAAATCAATCTGTTCCTGGTAATGCATATATTCTTGAAACTCTTGAAGGAATTGTATTTCCCAGAGCATTAAATGGAAAATATTTAAAGAAATATGATCCTAGTATCTGGATGGATGCATAAAAGAGTAATTGCCGATAACAATCCTATCGGCTAGAGTCAAAACAAAGTATCAATCATTGCCGATGCGTTAATTTAACAAAGTATGGATAGCTTATGTCGCACGTAGGCAAATTTCATCGGTTTCTTTTAATTCCTTGGCATCTTCATCAGCACTTCCTTCCATAGGCTTGAGTTTCTTCTTGAGAAACAGGGCCTTGCGAGCTTGGACGTCTCGTTCTTGTTGAAGGGTTTTGATGGCGTCAGGAAGATGGTCTTTTTCTTGCTTGACCTGAGTCCGGGCTGTTTCAACCTTTTCTAGTTTAGCTAGCAGAGCTACCCTTTTTGCCGATAAGTCTAAAATTTTCTGTTCAAGATCAGCTTCGAAGGCTTGCAAGTTGCTGATGCTTTTATGCTTCTCATCGGCAGTTTGTTTCAGCTGTAGCATTTCTTCCTTAAGTTGAGCCTGAGCTGCTCTGTCGGCAATACGATGAATAGCCTTTTGATATTGAAGTTGTCTGCTCTCTAGATGGACTGCTGGGAAGATGATTTCTTCAACATCGGCAGGGATTTGGCCACAGAGTGTTTTAAAGATGGTCCTTGTAGGATCTGAATCAATCACCAGTTGAGCAGTATCTTGTTGCAGCAGATTTAGGAGAACTTCTAGTTTGCCATAGGTATCTGCCGATATTGCTCCCAATGCCAGGGAAGAGCTCGCTTCTTCTCCGTCATCATCGGAAATGTCGATAGCAAAAGAAAACAAGCTATCGAGAGAATCTTGTTCCTGTGAAATAAAGGGAGTTAGGAATCCTATTTGTGATGTCTAAGGATATTATAAACCAAACAGTTAATCGGTTTACCTGCTTCAGGGCAATTTCTTGAACTTGGCTTGATGGAGCGGTTTTAACCGATGGAATGTCTTCTACAACTTCATCAGTAGTCGGCCCTTGAAGTGTTAGAACAGATGAAGGAACTGGTGTAGATTTCTGTCGTTTTTTGTTGAGCTTCAGCATCGGTTAAAGCTTTGCGCCTCGTTTGGACCTCAGCGACAATTGGCTAGGGGGCATTGACATGTGTTGATTGGGGAGCTTGTATACTTAGTGTGCTTGCCGATGTGCCCGTTTGTTGCTGCAAAAAATGAGTATAAGATTGGATATTTAACAGAAAGAATTTAAAAATAAGAGAATACCTCTGAAGAAGGAGTAGAGGTTGTGGTGCTTGATATTGGAAGAGTTACTGATGACGATCCATTTACAGCTCTCACATCCTGATAGATATATGTTAATATAGAATGCATCGACAGAAAAACAAAGTAAGTAAGGTTATTACCTTAAAAGCCTTGATTAGACTTGAAGCAGCAGCCATTGGAGTGTCCTTAGATGTTGCTAGTCTTGGTCTGGAGGTGATAGTTTTGGCACGAGTCCTCTGGAAGGTTAAGACCTCTAAGGTAGGGGCGTTGTGGCCAATTGTTGAGGCTGGAGAAATAGGGTGGAGGTTGAAGGGTCTTCCACTTTTGCTTATTGATGAAACTGGATTATCGGCCTGTTTCAGGGAAGATTAGTCACTAATATACATATAAAAGGAAGGAGAAAGATGAAAGTTAAAAGGAACTCACTGCATTGTCAGGAATAGCGTAGTCGGAATCGATCATGTGCCGATATGTATGAACGGATGTTGAAAACAATTGTTCTTTCCACTCTTGCCACCATTGCTTATATGACTCTGTAATGAAAGACGCTGGTGACCAGGCGGAGAGATCAACATTTGAAATATCGGCATCAGGAGCAAGTCTTACTACTCTACTCCATTCAGTCCCAGTTGTAATAATTTCTCTGGGCTTAATTGCATCGGCAAAGCATAGTTTGATCGGCAGTTGCCCAAAGGCTAATTGGCGAGATACTGCCGATGGATTGTAGAATTCATAAGTGATATGGGAATTCTTCCCGCTACCAAATGTGTTTACTGGGATTGCTCTAGGGGTAATAATAGCCATCATAAGATCATTATCTTGGTTCAGATCACTATCGGCAAAATTGAAAAGAAGAGGGAACTTGTTATCCTCATCGATGTAGGGTACCCAAGCTCTGAGATCACGAGGGAGACCATGGTAGAAATTCTGAAAAAACCTGCCAATTTGATCTTCATTGGACTCTGTTCCAGGAAGGACGATTATGGCTTCGCCGAAGTTGAGAGGAGGGCGTGTTGCCGATTCATCATCTCCAAGGATGTAATCTTCGGCGATCTCTCATGGGAATTCTTGGGCAAAGAAATCCCATTGTAGACGTTTATGCATGTGAGCGTTTAACCACATATTGATGAACCACCACGGGCCTCCCAGATTGCCGATGGGTTCACCAAGTAGAAGCTTCTAGGACACTTGGTGGAGAAGGTGGTAAGATGAGCTCAGGAGGTATTGGCCAAGTGGGAATCTGACACCATTGGCCAAGAGTTCCGCTGCTGGAAGGAAGGCGTTAGTTGGTCCTACCGATCGACCACAGAAGATAAACTTCTCCAACCACATATTCAGGAATATGGCGTGTTCCCTTTGGTTGACAGTACCAGTTTTTTGGTACTCTTGGATGTATCCTGTCCAGCCTCCAATGTTGTGTGTATTTACTCTATACTCAGTTTTTCTACCAAAAATGTGGACTTCATCGACAGTTGAGATATCCAAGCCGGTGAGCATATATACATCGGCAAGAGTAGGGGCACATGGGCCATGACCGAACATGAAGGTATTTGTGGTATCTGACCAAAAATAAGCGGCAGCTATTATCATGGATTCATTCCTTTGCATATCGGCAATGGATAGCCTAATACATTGATCTATCTTCCGTTCTGCCCAGAACACTTGCATTGATCTGTTGACTCTCAAGTACCAGTTTTTCCACCCTCTAGTAGGTTTGGGCCAAGATCGAAATGTATCTTTCCATAGATTCAAAGAGAAATTTTGAGCTTTGAAGGGAATACGATTAGCTTCTGCGTTGATCAGGTTAGTTGGATCTGGATCACCCATTGGACCTAAGCAATGGAGGGGAGGTTGATTGGTTGGAATAACCAGTGTGTTGCGGAGTTCCTGAGTTTGGAGGATCAAGAAAATGGAAGAAGTGAAAAAAAAAATATACCAACTGTAAGAATTCGCAAGGGGCTAAAAGGGTCGAAGTAAAAGTAATGAAAACGAACCGCAGGGACGTTGAAGTTGACTGCCATTGTTTCGAGAAGGATGAGGGCACGAGCTGGTGATTGGAAAATGACGATGGAGTGAGCTCTGGTGGGTTGAGGATGCGCAGTTAGGGTTGCCGCCGGAGAGAGAATGCCAAAGGTTGCAGTTTGAAGGTAGAAGATGAGCAGTTCGGAGAAATCTATTTATAGGCCATTTGGGGTAGGGGTATTCTTGACTTATCTCTATGCCGGACGCGGATGGATCAAGGTGGTTCAGATAGATATGGTAACTGTTCGCACGGCAATCAAGGGATTGTGCAGAAGATTTGATGGCATGGCAGGTAATCATGATTTGAAGGATATTTTGATACAGGATCTTTCAGTTTTAAAATGGTGATGTTGCTATCATAAGATCTTGCCGATGGATTGTTATTTTGGAAAAATGTGCGATATTTACTGAGATACATGGATTAGATTTAGATTTGATTAAATTTGGTAACAGATCATGTTATGCTTGGATAATGGGTTGAAAAATAGGTAATGGCAAGCATTATCTGGAGTAAATTTCGGAGCATCAATATCTTATACTCCCAAATTGGGGGGCATGTGTTGACATCGTTTTTTGACACGTGTCAAGATGGTCAAGAAAAGCTAATCGGTAGGGGAGAGATTATTATTGCCGATGTCGATGAAAGATGGTTTGAAGGCAGCTGCCGATGGAACAGGGATTTTTGCCGATAAAAAGGAAGTCGATGAGAATACCATCGTGACTGAGGCGGACTATGGAATAAGATAGGAATTAAATTCCTTATACATGTTTAATAGAGTCTGAGTTGTGTCAAAGTCGTGTGTTTCCATAGATGTGGATTTAGTATCCTAGTCGTATTTGGTTATGTTTCTATAGATCAGGGTATAAATATAGGGTGAAGGGCAATGTAAGAGAGATCAATCAATACATTAAAAACAACTTTTATTCTTATTTACATCTACTTTCGACGACTTCGTCAATTTACGTATTTTTTCTTTTTTACGAGTTCTCATCGATTCGGCGAGTTGCATTGCTCCAGTGCAATCTTCGGCAATCCTCGAGTTCCGCGTGAGTACCTCTTGGCCGTGACTTCCGGGCGTATCACTGTTGTCAGGACCAAAGTGCTCGTATCTTCATCCTTGTCGATTAACAGGTCAAATCGACTGGCACGCTTTGGATATCGAATTCGGGTATTAGCCCTTTGTGTTTGCAGATCTACTTTTGCATCAACACTTTTATACAAAAATCCAAGTGTGGTGGAGGATGGAGAAAGTCTCAAGTTCCATACACACCAAAGGCCATCTTGATTAAAAAAAAGATGATGCTCTACCTTGCTATAATTTTTTTTAAAAAAATATATTATAAAAAATGATGACAAAAAAATAGAAAGAAAGGGAAGAAGAAAAAACTAAAAAAAGGAGAAAAAAGGGGAGAAAAGAATATAGGAAAAAGAGATAAAAAGAGAAGGAGCCGGAAGACAGGTGCTCCTCTTCTAGGCCTTTGCTATGACCACCAAGGCCCATGGACTATACACACTATTTATGTGTGTGGTCTAGCCTTGGGGTGCTCACCTGAGATGGAGCATATGCAATCATGCAACCGCTGCAGCAACTTCAAAGCTCCATCCACATACGCTGCCGGTAAAAACACTCAGGTATGCAATGGTAAATAAAATGTTCAAGAACACCCTTACTCATATTTGTCTCCATGTGATCATGCAAATTCATGCTTCCTTTGTTTATTTAGTATGCTCTGGTTTGGGTGTATTCATGAGTACATCCATTGGCTTTTTAAATTAAGCATGGTGCTTAGGTTAAAGTAGCCTTCTTTAATCAAAATTTGACATGGTGTTGAAATTTGGTTAATGAACTTTGAAGTTATACTTTCATAACCAATGGAAGTAATTCATGATGGAGATAAATCAAGGCTAGGTTTATTTTGCAAATTTTACCTTAGCCTTGTTGAGTTATGCTAAAATTTAAAAAGTTGAGTGAACAAATTAAAAATAAATAAATAGATGAAAATAAATAAACTTTAGGCTCCCTAGTGTTTTAAGCTAGTAGAGCCCTTGTTTTGTTTCCATTCTTGTTTCTTTATCCAATAAATAGGTGCAAGAATAAGTGGGGGGAGATCTCTCATGCATATCAAACACACAATTGAGATCCCCCACCAACACGTTGTACAAAAATCAAATGATCCAACATGCCAAAGGATAGAACAGATGGCTCCAAAGAGGATTGGCTGAACCTCTGGTTTAGCCAAGCCATCTCTGACTCCCCTTAGCTCCTTCATCTTCAAACGATGGTTTGTGAAACATTTCCCTCAACTCTCCTAAATTCTAAAAGTTTAAAAATTGAACAAATCAAAAATACAAAACAAATGTCACTCAATCTCCATGCTATCCTTTGATTAAATGTTGGGTGAAAAGTTCAGGTCAGATGACACAATTCACACAATCATCAAAAACATTTCAGACAAGACAAAGTTGTGTGCAAAGTTGTCTTCATTTCATGATCGTACCATACATGTCAGAGGGGGTATTTATAGGGCCCTAGTCTTTATATTTTACATAAAATTACTATTTTACCCCTGACTAAAATATTTACAACCCTTCATCTATGTAAGGGTGAAGTAGTCATTTCTTCCTGATTCAGTCTTCTTTTTTACGTTCAATCTTCTTTTCTTCAATGAACTTGTTCTCCTCAGATTATTTCTTGCTCTTCAAATACTTCTCTATCTAGCGAAGTTGATTTCTTATCGATGAAGTCAATAGGTGAAGTTGAATTCTTGACGACGAAGTCGATAGGCGACGTTGAATTCTTGACGACGAAGTCGATAGGCGAAGTTGAATTCTTGCCGACGAAGTCAATAAGTGAAGTTGATTTCTTGATGACGAAGTCAATAGGCGAAATTGAATTCTTGACGATGAAGTCGATAGGCGAAGTTGAATTCTTGACAACGAAGTCAATAGGCGAAGTTGAATTCTTGCCGATGAAGTCAAAATACATCCTTCGCTATACTTTTCCCTACAAGTGAATTTCATTAGGATACTTTTATATTTTTCACACTCCAAAGTTTGGGCTTTGATTTTTTTGGACGAAGTTAATTCTCCCAACAGTAGCCCCTCGCGAATGAAGGCCTACTCCAAAGGTCTGAAATTCATGAATTTTGAATTTTTAAAGCGAAGTCACAAAAAACACCGTCCCAAACTTTAGAGTTAGCCGTTTATGACCGTTATATTATGAACAGTGTTTTTAACGGTTAATTTCTGAAGCCGCCTATATATACTACGCTATATCCCCCCCTTTTAGGTACGTGATCAAAGATGGGGAGGTGTTGCTGAAATTTTTGTTGCCGCAAAGTTGATTTTCTTCGAAGCCACTTTATTCCTTCGTTTCTTTTTTGTTGCGAAGGTAATTTTTCTGAGGTTGATGTTTTTTTAGTTTTGTTATGTTTTATACTTTTGTATGCTTATTTTTATTTATATATTTTTTATATTTTTGTATTTAGATGTCAGACATAGAGAAGAATGCTTCTGAAAATTCGCCAGCTGAATCTGAGTAATCTGTTTCTGATGAGAATTTATCTAATGTTTCTGCATCGGAGTCAGAACTTGTTGGTGATGATATGAAGTCTCTGAACTTTGGTAAGTCCTTGTTTGATGAGTCTGAATTGTAGTGGATGGTTAAAAATAGAATGCTTGAAAAAGTGGATGTTGGGTTGCCTCTGCAAAATGAGACTGTTCCTAGGCTAGAACCTGATGAATGTGTTGTGTTTCGTGATCATTTTACAGCTGGTCTTCCTATACCATGCCAAGATTTTATTGAAGAAATTCTGAAAGCTTATAACATTGAGATGCATCACTTGACTCCAAATGATATGGCAAAAATCGCTCTTTTTATTTGGGCAGTGAAATCTCAGAGAGGAAATCTGGATATTGGAGCTTTTTGTTCTATTCATGAGATGCATACTCAATTTTGGAGTAAAATGGTTGATGGAAAAAGTGTCATCAAATATTTTGGATGCTATAGTTTTAAGCAAGCTCACGATGCTAAACAGATAGCTTCTGCTTCAAAAAATAAGTGGGTTGAAAATTGGTACCTCTATTGGTTTACCATAAAGTTTCTCTGGCCGAGGAGAAGAATCAAGCTAACAGAGTTGTTAAAAGATATCCTTTGGCTGCAAGAATGCATAAGAACAGTTTTGACTGTAAATCTGAATTTCAAAGTTTGAGAAATTCTAAATCTTGTGAGAAGTTTTATAAGCTTGTTGCAAGTATGCAAAGTGCTCGAGATTTTTGCGAAGAGTATATTGCTGCTTGGATTTGGCCTTTGAAGAAAGGTTGGGGCTTTGTTCGATTTCATGAAAAGGTAGTCAGAGGGAAAACTTATATCTTTTTAGATAATGAAGTTTTTCATCCAAAGAAGTATACTGAAGACAAAGAATTTGTTTTTGCTATTGAAACTAAAGCTGTTGACATTATTGGGAAATTTTTGAAGAAAGAGAAAGATCTGATGGATAAAATCCTTGGTTCAGATTATAAGAGATTGAATAGAGTTTTTGATATTGCTCAGATAGAATATGGTGAAAGGTCATCTCTAGCCTATGCTAGAAGTGTGAAGCCTAGTATCGATAATGTTACTAGAAAAAAGAGAGGTGGGGCTCCGCTTACTAAAAAAGTTTCAAAGAAGAAAGTGAAGACTGCTGGATTTTCTGATTCTGATGTGTCAGAAAATTTTGTTGATGAAGCTTTTAAGAAAATGTCTTGTGATGATGAGGTGAGAATGTTTAGTTTAGTTTTTGATTCTAGTGGGTTGATGAAAGATCTTGATGGCTTGAGGGGGGTGAATAGACTTTTTAAAAATTTCTACAAAGACAAGCTAAACAAGTTTATCAATATAACAAATAGCGAGATGCAAGTTTTGCTTAGCCTACGGGGTGTTTGTAAGCCACCTAACCAATTCACAATTCTAGTAAATTTGCACTCAACCACACAAGTTAAATCGCACAACTTAGCTACAACTAAATCTAACTAGCTATACTAACAAGCTAGCAAGGTAACTAAGAAATTAATACAAGAGAGAGTTAGGAGGGTATCACCGAGGGCGAAGTATTGAGCCAACCAATCAATATGATCAAGAGATGAATTCCACAAAACACAACCACCAGGATTAATTAGTCACAATAAGAAAGTGATGACACAAGATTTATCCCGAGGTTCACGTGCTTCCTAGCACGCTAGTCCTCGTTGTGTCCCTCTTCACCACGTGGTTCGGTGGCTCATTGGTCACACACCGAGCCTCTCAAAAGGTGCCACAAGAACCTACCAAATGGCAAAAGGTTGCAAATAACACGAGCAATCCACTAACGTTGCCTTTGACGCTTCGCCAAGGTAGGCACAAACCCCTCACTATCACTGGAGGTGGCCAAGAACAATAACCAACTCTTGCTAATGCCTCCAAGCTGCTCCAAGCCGTCTAGGTGGTGGCAACCACCAAGAGAAACAAGAACCCCGTAGGAAATCAACCACCAAGTGCCAACTAGATGCAATCTCACAATGCAAATGCACTTGGATCACTCAATCTCACTTCGAATATGCAAACAAGGAAGAGAGATGAGTAGGAGGGGAGTTGCTTAGCTCAAAGTGCTCACAAGTATGTCAAAGAATGCAAGAGTTAGAGCTTTGAGCTGGCCAACGAGTATTTATAGACGTACCCCTTCGAATATAGCCGTTAGGCACTTGAAACAGCTGTAGTCGCGCTGATCGGACGCACTAGTCACGCGGACCGGACGCGCGAAGCTTGACTGGACGCGTTGGTCCTGTAACGGACCGGACGTGCTGGTCAAGCCTGAGCAGCGCTCCAACGAAACAGTGACCGGACGCGCTGCAGAACTGACCAGACGCTATAGTACCAGCGTCCAGTTGGAGTCTAGTAAGCTCCTACAATGATCAGACGCGTCCGGTCGATCATGACCGGATGCGCCACCGTGTCCGATTAGAAAACCGAGACACGCACAAACACTGAACACTGACCAGACACGTCCGGTCAAACAGAGACCGCATCTGGTCCAGCGTCCGATCACTTCTGTGACCTCCGTTCGCCTCCGTTTGATTCACCCTTTCACATATGAGCTAGACTAAGTATGTGTGTCACTTTTGCACATGTTTTAGCTCATGAAAGAACATGTGACAACGCAACCAAAAATCGACATTGGCGTAAAGGAAAATAGGTGTTTCAATTCCTCAAAAACGCCTGAATCCTGCCTTGCAAGCTCGGCGGGAGGGAGAGAGGACCCCAAACCCTCTCTACCGCTCAAACTTCAACGCCATCGCAAATGTGCTAACACCACCAAGTGATCACGTCATGTGCAAGTGTGTTAGCATTTTCACAATCATTTTTTGAGGCGTTATTAGTTCTATCCAAATGCATATGATTATGAAATGCACACCTAGAGGCACTTAGGAGTTCAATAGCCGCGTCATTCCCCTCTTTATAGTACGGCTATCTATCCTATAATGTAACCACACCCACTAGGACTCTTGGTTACTAAAACATAACCCTTAAGCATATACCTTTGCCTTGATCACGTAGGGTTGCGTCCAAATCCAAGTGTGGCCATCATGATCACCATGTCCATCTTGCCACCAACCTTGGAATGTACTAATCCTCATATGCTATATACAACTTAGGCATAGGATTAGTACTTAGGCATTGTCACTAATTACCAACACCAAACATAGAGCTTTCAATCTCCCCCTTGTTGGTAATTGGTGACAAACCTTTCACAAAGATATTATGATAAAATTTTGATTGACTTCATGTCACATTGCCCAAATGTGTTACCATGTGTAAGAAGTATGGACAAGTGATGATAAAATCAAGTTGATAGCAATGTATGCTTCTGAAGTTGCTGTGCCTGGTGCGAAGACACAAAAAATTAAGTGTACTACAACTTTTGCCCTTGATTTTGATGAATCTGATGATGAAGTTCATGACGAGGAGGCTGAACATGATCGTGCTTCTATCTTTCTAAGTCTACTATTAATGTGAATATTGGTGAGAGAGTGTCTTACTAGCTAGAAAAGGGTGTTTCTACAGGTGATTTTATTTTATTACTTCACGTATTTTTGTTTTGTTTTTATCTTCTTTTAATTTTTGTTTTTGTTTTTGTTTTTTTGTCTTCGCAGAGAAATTTTTCCCTGATTCTTCTTCTCAAAGAGAGACGACTGTTGATGTTGGAAAGATGAAAGAAGTTGCCTAGGAACCTGCGACTTCGGCTAAAGCTTTGGAAACTGTTCCTGATAGGGTAGATCTTGAAACTTACAAACATTGTATGGAATAATTCCAGGCTCAAGGTGTGAACTTAGATACTTTCAAATTTGTTGGGATTGGTTTGGACAAACTTCGTATTATGCCAAAGAAACCAGAATTAAAGTTGTCAAAGTGCATTGATGATGCCTTTGCAGTTCCTGATGCGAAGGCCGAACTTGTTGGTAAATCTTCGCTTGAGTTGGCAGATGCTAGTGTTTCCATGACTTACAAGGTTTGAGCATTTTGACTTTGTTGTCTTTATTGTGTAAATTTGATTTAGATTTGTTATTTCGATTTGTAATATATTTTTGGCTTCGTATGCAAATGTTTTTGTTTTTTTTTGTAGAATGCACTTTTACAAAGGAGTTTGCATAAATCAATTGAAGATGATGCAAAAAATGCAGCACTTCGTGAAAAAAGTTTGGTTGAAGAGATTAAATCTTTGAAGTCTCAACTTGCTGCTAAGGAGAAAGAGAGGATAGAAACGGTTGAAGCTCTTCATGATATGGAGTCTAAATGTATTTCTGTTGGAGCTAAACTTAAAGCGAAGATTGAAGATTGTGATAATTTGAGGAAAGATCTTGAAAAATTTTTGAGAGAAAAGAATTATCTTGAGAAAAAATCTTCTGAAAAAGATCAGATTTTTCATGATAAGTGCAATCGCTTGTGGGAACTTTGCAAAAATTGCTATGATAAATTTGGTGTGAAGCCAGAAGATCCTTGTTGGGAGCTTGGAGAATTCGATCCGTTCTTTTGCTTGGCTCTGCCGCTAATATGAAGATCTGCCCATTGTTTTATAGTCTTCTGCTGATTTGAGTTGCATGTATTCAACTCATGCACTTTTTCATTTGATGAAGGAGGCTAATGATCCTTTGCATGAGAAACTGTACGACCAAAGTTACAGGTTTCCGTCAGTAGAATCTCTTAACCAAGTTTCTTCTTGTACTCAAATGCTTTGCAAGAAGTATTTTCATGAATACTGGAATCAATGTGGAAGGGAGCATGCCTTTATGAAAGCTAAGCAAAAGATGGAAAAAGTATGTTATCTATATGTGATTTTGATTCGTTGTTTTTTCCTTGTGTTTTTTCTTATCTGTTGTTTCATTTTGCTTTGTTGTAGCAGCTTGAAAAGGAGACTTGCTTCTGATGTGGAGGCTGAGAGTTGGCAAGAAAGACTTGAACAAGAGAGGGCGAGGGATGATGATGCTCATGATCATGTACTTTAGTTTGTCGTAGTTTAGAATTTAGATTTGAGGGTTGAGGTTTTGAAAACTTTTAACATTTTTGTAAATGTTGAACTTTGGACAGGATGAAGTTGTGGTTATGCCTTTATTAATGTGTAAAGGTAACTTTGTTGCTAAGCCTACCTTATGGTTGGAGTATGCTACTGAAGAGGCAAAACCTTCTTTTGATGTGTTTGTTAAACGTAAGCGAACATAAATTTTGTTGTATGTTTTTTTATATATTTTTCCTGATGGGATGTGCTTGTTTCTAGAATTTGAAACTGAATTCTCTATTGCTAAAAATAAGAGATGTTTGCCTCGTGTTGTTGATTGCAGCAAATTTTCTCAGGTATTTGTGCTTTTGTTGTGATGTGGAGACATATGTATAACAAATTTTAATGGTATTTTCTTTGTGTGTTTTCAGTCTTCGTGTTCAAGTGCTTCGCCAAGCTATGTTTTCAAAGACTATCTTAGTTCAGAGGTGGATCATGTTTTAGATAGAGTTGTTGAAGATTTGATTGATGAAGCAGCAGTTGTTGTTGCTTTAGAAAATATTTGATATGTACATTTGTTGATATAACAAAGCATTTTTTTTGTGTGTATTTGTATAGATATTTTTTTGTGCGATATGGTTTATTATGTGAAAGGAACGATGTCCCCTTACTTTTTTAGCGAAGGCAAAGTGCAGATTTTTTTTATTTTTTAAGCAAAGGCAACGCATAGACTTCGTATTTTGTGAAGTCAAATTTCACCTTAGTAAATTTGAAAACACCATCCCCTCACTTTTTAAGCGAAGGCAACGCATAGACTTCATTTTTTGTGAAGTCAAATTTCACCTTAGTGAATTTGAAAACACCGTCCCCTCACTTTTTAAGCGAAGGCAACGCGTAGACTTCGTTTTTTGTGAAGTCAAATTTCACCTTAGTGAATTTAAAACATTATTCACTCTTTTTGGCGAAGGTAATATGTAGGCATTGTTTTTGAAGTCAAGAATTCACCTTAGTGAATTTGAAAACACCGTCCCCTCACTTTTTTAAGCGAAGGCACGCGTATACTTCGTTTTTTGTAAAGTCAAATTTCACCTTAGTGAATTTGAAAACATTATTCGCTCTTTTTGGTGAAGGTAATATGTAGACTTCGTTTTTGAAGTCAAGAATTCACCTTAGTGAATTTGAAAACACCGTCCCCTCACTTTTTTAAGCGAAGGCAATGCTAGACTTTGTTTTTTGTGAAGTCAAATTTTACCTTAGTGAATTTGAAAATGTTATTCACTCTTTTTGGCGAAGGCAATATGGAGACTTCATTTTTTAAGTCAAGAATTCACCTTAGTGAATTTGAAAATGATATTCGCTCTTTTTGGCGAAGGCAATATGTAGACTTCGTTTTTGAAGTAAAAAATTCACCTTAGTGAATTTGAAAACGTTATTCGCTCTTTTTGGCAAAGGTAATATGTAGACTTCGTTTTTGAGGTCAAGAATTCACCTTAGTGAATTTGAAAATGATATTCGCTCTTTTTGGCGAAGGCAATATGTAGACTTTGTTTTTGAAGTAAAAAATTCACATTAGTGAATTTGAAAACGTTATACGCTCTTTTTGGTGAAGGTAATATGTAGACTTCGTTTTTGAAGTAAAGAATTCACCTTAGTGAATTTGAAAATGCTATTCGCTCTTTTTGGCGAAGGCAATATGTAGACTTCGTTTTTGAAGTCAAAAATTCACCTTAGTGAATTTGAAAACATTATTCGCTCTTTTTGGCGAAGGTAATATGTAGACTTCATTTTTGAAGTCAAGAATTCACCTTAGTGGATTTGAAAATGCTATTCGCTCTTTTTGGCGAAGGCAATATGTAGACTTCATTTTTGAAGTAAAAAATTCACCTTAGTGAATTTGAAAATGTTCTTTTATGTTGTTTTTTTCTTAATAGGTTAGCATCATTTTTTGCTTGTTCGAATAATGATGCTACCTACTTTTGGTTGTTTTGCCGAAGCATGAGTATATTTCAAATATACTCTTCGACCTTTAATAGGATTATTTTTAGGGGAACTAGTTTTCTCATTTATACTTTGATGAGAATTTACAATAGAGACTGCCTCATTAAAAAACCACTCACCTTGTGAAGGGCTTCCCCTAAGTCGAAAAAGAGTGCAGCTCGTTTACATTTGAATTGAAAATTTTCAGAATGTAAAAGCTAATCTATTTTGTACAAAGTTGGAAATAAATTCTAGGGGTAATATCTTCATAGGTCATGAATGTTGAATGTGTGATCAATTTCCTTCCCACTCATATCTGCTAGGTAAAATGCTCCTGGCTTGTTAGTTCTTATGATGAGATATGGTCCTTCCCATTTTTGCTGAAACCTTCTGACTGTGTCTTCATTTCTTTTCCTTTTCAAGACAAAGTCTTCTGGTAATAATTGTCTTGGTTTAACTTTCTTATTGTACCAACTTTCTATTTCCTTCTATTATTTCTCAAGATTCTGGATCGCTTTCATTCTTTCTTCCTCTAGTAAGTCTTTGCTTGTCATTTGTTGGTCTTCATCTATTATTTCGATATTTGTTCTTGGGCCTTGAAATTTTATCGCTTCAGGCGTCATCGCTTCTTCTCCATAAAGTAATTTGAAGGGGGAGAAGTTTGTTGATCTTGAAACTGTAGTGTTGTGTACCCAAACAACTTTAGGTAACTCATCCACCCATTTGCCTTTGGGTAGCCCCATGAGGCATTTTGATATTCCTATGCATATAATTCCATTTGCTCGTTCAACTGCACCAATTGACTATGGGTGTTTTACTGATGCGAAACATAATTGAATTCCCAAGCTTTCACAATACTCTCTGAAATTTTGGCTGTCAAATTGAGTTCCATTATCTACTATTATGTGCCTTGGAACTCCGAAGCGACAAATGATGTTTTGCCAAAGAAATTTCTTCATTGTGAATGACGACATGTTTGACACTGCTTTAGCTTCGATCCACTTAGTGAAATATTCCACTGCTACTACTGCATATTGAAGGTTTCCTTGTGCTGCAGGTAGTTTTCCAATGATGTCAATTCCCCATCTTGCCAATGACCAAGTTGGTTCTATTGTTTGTAAATTTGTTGCTGGAGCCTTTGTTTTGCTTGCAGACATTTGGCAATTATGACAAGATTTGACAATTTCTTTGCTGTCATTTTGGGTTGATGGCCAATAAAATCCCTGATGAAATATTTTTCCGGTCATTGTTCTTGCTCCAGGATGTGTGCCACAAATTCCTTCGTGTATTTCTGATAGTAGCTTTTTCCCCACTTCTATTGATATACATTTGAGTAACAGTGCACATAATCCTTGTTTGTATAGCTGATTGTTGATGATCTTGTAATTTCTTGTTCTTTGCTTCATTCATATGTCATTAACTTCATTTTTAGGCTCATAGTGCCCACGAAGGTAAGCCATAATTGGGGCTCTCCAAACTTCACTTTGTATTATATGGACTTCTCTAGGGGTAAGTTGTACTACTTTGATGGATGCTTGTTTCAAGATTTGATAAAAAACATCTTGAGGGAGGCTTGTATTTTGTGCTGCAGCTTTTGCTAGTTCGTCAGCATCTGAATTGTCATTTCTTGAGATGTTTTTGACTGTGAAACCTTCAAAATGTTTTTCTTGATCTCTGAGAAATTGCAAGTATCTTGCTAATTCTGGGTCTCTTGCTTTGTAGTCTTTTTCAATGTGTCCTGCTATAATTTGTGAATATATTTTGATTACTAATTTTTGGATTCCCATTGCTTTTGCTTTGTGAAGTCCTAGTAAAATGGCTTCATATTCTGCTATGTTGTTTGTACATTGAAATTCCAATCTTGCAGCATATTTCATTTTTATGCCTGAAGGCGAGGTAATTATTGCAGCTGCTCCAGCCCCTGCGAAGCCCCATGCGCCATCACAATATATTGTCCATTCTGGTTGCTTCTTTTCTTCGCTTGAACTTTGGGAGGGTGTCCAATCTGCTATGAAGTCTGCTAGAACTTGAGATTTTATTGATGTTCTCTTTTCAAACTCTATGAAATATTGAGATAATTTTGCTGCCCATTTTCCCAATCTTTCTATTGTTATGCAACTTTGTAATACTTCTTTCAGAGGGTAATTTGTGAGAACTCTGATTTTGTGGGTCTGAAAGTAGTGCTTCAACTTTCTTGATGCTGTTAAAACTGTGTATACGATTTTCTCAATCTCAGAATAGTATGATTTTGACCCAGATAATGCTTCTAAAATATAGTAGACTGGTACTTGCTGTTTTGAATGATTTGTTTCTTGTTCTTGGACTAGTACTGCACTTACTATTGTTTCTGTGGCTGAGACATATAATAGCAAATCTGCTCCTGGTGTTGGTGAAATCAATGTGTTTGGCTATAATAGATACTTTTTTATTTCTTCAAATGCATGTTGTTGTGAAGGTCCCCATATGAAGTCTCTTTTGGATCCTTTGAGTGCCTGAAATATTGGTAGGCTTCGTTCTGCTGATTTTGAGATGAATCTGTTTAAAGCTGCAAGTCTCCCAGTCAATTTTTGAACATCTTTTATGTTTTTAGGAATTCTCATGTTCAAAATTGCATGAACTTTGTCTAGGTTTGGATCTATCCCTTTTGCTGATACAATGCAGCCTAAGATTTTTCCTTTCTGTACTCTGAAGGTACATTTTTCGGGATTTAGTTTCAAATTTCTTTTTCTCAAATTTGAGAATGTTTCTTGGAGGTCTTGAATATGATCTTGTCTTTTCTTGCTCTTGATAACTATGTCATCGACATAAGCTAGCAAATTTTTGTCAATCTGACTTTTTAGCACTGTTGAAGTCATCCTAACAAATGTTGTGCCTGCATTGCGAAGCCCTTCTGCCATTCTTACAAAGCAGTATGTTCCAAATGGTGTGATAAAACTTGTGAATTCTTCATCTTCTTTTCTCATCCAAATTTGATGATATCCTAAGAAACAATCTAGGAAACTTAATATTTCACTTCCAGCTGCCTGATCAACTAGTGTGTCGATTCTTGGTAGTAGAAAATTATCTTTTGGGCATGCTTTGTTGAGATCTATAAAATCGATACACATTTGCCATTTTCCATTCTTTTTCTTGACCATGACGATATTTGCTAGCCAAGTTGTGAATTGGACTTCTCTTATAACTTTAGCATCTAGCAATCTTTGGACTTTGGCTTTTGCAGCTTGTATTCTGTCTTCAGCAAACTTTCTTAGTTTCTACTTTTTGGGTTTGAAATTTGGATTGATGTCGAGTTTATGCTCAATTATATCTCTGCTGACTCCTCCTAAATCATTGGATGTACATGCGAAGACATCTTTGTTGCTTCCAAGAAATTCTATGAGTCTGTTTTCTTCTTGAGAAAGTTCTGTCCCTATCATTACTTGTTTGTCTAGGACTAATGAGTCAAGGGGCACTTTTTTGTTTCTTCGATGGCTTGAGCTTTTGCTTGTGGCTTCACATTTTCTGTTTCTTCTTTCTCTTCTTCCTTGATTGTATGAACACTTTTCCAACTAGGAGTGTATTTGTCAGTACCAATAGTACGGGGGTACCCACACCTATCGCCAAAAAACTAACACGACCGAAACCGCAATAGAAGATAGCCCGCCTCGACCGCGCCCTGGCTCCAATTCGTACGAGGCCCGCTCGACGGGGCGCCTCGACCGTGCCCCGGCTCCGACTCGTACGAGGCCCGCTCGACGGGGTGCCTTGACCGCGCCCCGGCTTTGACTCATACGAGGCCCGCTCGACGGGGCACCTCGACCGTGCCCCGGCTCCGACTCGTACGAGGCCCGCTCGACGGGGCGCCTCGACCGTGCCCCGGCTCCGACTCGTACGAGGCCCGCTCGACGGGGCGCCTCGACTGTGCCCCGGCTCCGACTTGTACGAGGCCCGCTCGACGGGGCGCCTCGACCGCGTCCCATCCCATGCCGCAAGGTATCTCGACAGCGCTTCGACCCGCGCGAGACTCGACCGCCCGCTGGGGAGAACTCCGACTCGCGTGAGCCCAGACCGAGCACCTTGACGCCTTTTCTTTACCTACCCCAGGACAAAAGCCATAGCATTCAATGCGGTTACCTACTACCACCTACCGGCATGGCTGCGGCCTGGATCAACATGGGAACAATACCCGTGTCGGGTCTCACTGTTTTACCACCCATCCCGTGATGGGAGGTGAAAGCCATCACTATACCCACCTTACCGCACACTGTTCACCATCAATCACCCTCGAGGGAGAATAAGACAAGGCCTGTTCCCTGTGATATCGGGGATTCGGCCTTATCTATCCGGCCTCGACCCGGCCTCGACCCGACCTCGACGCTCGACTTAGTTCAAAGGACGGTATGGCATGGCGCTTCGGGTCATTTCACCATCTTGTCTCGCACCACGTCAGGGTACCCAGGGATGGTCGGCCATTCCTGAGGTATGTCGCTACAGTCAACTCAACCGGGGAATAGACAAAGCATCACCTCAAGGCTCCCCCTCGACTTGGCCTCCTCTTGCCCTATAAAAGGGCAGGCCAGGGTTCGACAGAGGGGAGAGGAAGACGGAACGAAAAAACCAACCACCCGACCGGACAATGAAAAGCAAGGGATCAACATCTCAAGCAACCAACATTTTCCTTTTTTCTCTCTGAGACTTGGGCTCGATGCCCTCTCTCGCATGCTTGTAACCCCTACACGAGCACCTCGGTGCAAGGAAATACAAACTTCTCCCCCCCGCTGGACGTAGGGCCTTCTTTTGCCCGAACCAGGATAAACCCCCGTGTGTTCTCCTTGCATCACCATCCAGGAAAGAGACACGCAGCATTTACTCGTTGGTTTAGGACCCCCCAAGTCCGAACACCGACAATTGGTGCGCCAGGTAGGGGAACGCTGCATGCAAACGTCGCTTTCTCGCCGTTCTTCCTGGATGGCTAACCCCGAACGCCCGATCCCGTTGGCCACGGTGATCTGGTTCGGAAGTTTGGAGTTCATGTCGCTTGGCTCTGGCTACGACATGATCCTACTTCCACCCAGGCACCCAACCGACGAGGATTACGAGCTCTCCCAGCCCGGGGGAGCAGTCCACCGGCACCGTCGCTCCAGGCGGGCGTGGGCCGCCTGACGACGACGAGCCCAGTACAACCACCGTCTCCACCTGGCGGAGGGCGATGGGGTCCCTCGGTCCGGCACCCCCCAGCCAGGCGCCAGTCTAGATCTCCTTTTGGAAGATTTGGGAAGGACGAGCCTGGCTGAGGGTGGCGCGCCGACGGAGAATCCTGCCACTCCCCCGTCCGGTGAGACACCACTGTCCATAGCATCTATTTCGCCACGGGCAGCGACATCCCCATCACCATTCCTGTTTGGGCTAGACTCGGCTGCCCGGGTGTATGCATCCTCCATGAGCACTCACATGAGTGCTTATGAGGAACTCCCCGGGCACCATCTATGCTCCACTCTGGACCTTGTTGCATCCACGCCGGCTTCTGATTATCGGGACTCTATGGAGACACCGGAAACAGAGCCTTGTGTGACTGCTTCTCCCCGTCGCCACCTCGGTGACGGTTGGCAACGGCCACATATTCCCCCATCATATTACTACTTTGGTGCCCCTGACTCCGACTCGGCTGACGACACCTATGATCCGACTCGCGAGTGCTTCAACATCGACGTTGAAAGCACTTCGGAATCAGAGGACGAAGAGCTGGTCGAAGGAAGGCACACGCCCCCTCACGTCGAGCTTCCTGCCGAGCAAGACGAGCCTCAGTTCCTTGCGGATCAAGGAGCGCAGCTTGAACAGATTCACGAGTTGCAGGACCAGCTTGATGAGGAGCGGGAAAACCTGGATTTTCTCCAGCAAACTCTCAAGCGTGAGCGTGCGGAACACGCATTTGGCGGGAGAGCTCGCGAGAGAGCTCGTGACGTCAACCGTCGCATCGACGAGGACCGGGCGGTCGACCCCCCGGTTTTCGCTCGAGCCAGCCAAAACATCGTTGCCGCCGCCATGCTCCTTCGCAACATGCCCGAGACGTCAAACCCCGACGCCCGTCGGGCTCGAGATGAAATCCGAGAACTCCTCGAGACCGCCGCCATGCAGCAGGCCGAGAGCTCTGCCTCGAGGCGACGCGAGGCAGCCTCGGAGTGGACCCTCGAGCATTCTCGACAGGAGAAAGAAGCCTCGGTTCATCCCGAGCCTGCCCGGCGAGACCGGGTAGCACCGGCCCCTGAGCCCATGGCCAACAACCGCGAGCCTCGAGACACCCGTGGCAACATCGTCGAGCGCCGCATGCGCAAGCACGGTGACGGTGTGGCTCGAGGCTACCACGTCCACAGGGGCAGACACTACGACAGCTTGAAAGATCATAGCCCTTCACCTGAGCCCCCAGGTCCTCGGGTATTCAGTAAGGCTATCCGTGAGACGGTGCCCCCGGCTCGGTTTCGCCCCCCCACAACTCTCACCAAGTATAACGGCGAGACCAAACCCAAACTTTGGCTCGCCGATTTCCGCTTGGCGTGTCAGTTGGGCGGGGCCACCGACGACCGGATCATCATTCGGCAACTCCCCCTGTTCCTCTCTGACACCGCCCGAGCCTGGCTCGAGGATCTCCCACCTCGGCAGATCCACGACTGGGACGATCTCATGAGGGTGTTCGAGGGAAATTTCAAGGGGACCTACATGCGCCCCGGCAACTCGTGGGACCTCCAGAGCTGCAAATAGAAACCAGATGAGTCCCTCCAAGACTACATCCGATGCTTCTCCCGACAGTGTACCGAGCTCCCCAACATCACCGACTCCGACGTGATTACGACCTTCCTCTCCGGCACCACCTGTAAGGAGTTGGTCTGAGAGTTGGGCCGTAACACCCCGCTCACTGCCAACGGATTGATGGACATCGTCACCAACTTCGCCGCCGGCGAGGAGGCGGTTGGTGCAATCTTTGGCGGCGAGCCGGCAAGGGGGGAGCAGAAGGTCGACGACCCCGCGAGTTCCACCTGGGGCCCCAAGAGAAACAACCGCAAGAAGAAGAAAGGCCAGCAGGGCAAACTCGAGGCCCCGGCCGACGAGCTCGTCGCTGCTACCGAGCACAAGAAACCTTGAGGCCCCCCCGGCGGGGGTGTCTTCGACAAAATGCTCAAAGAGTCGTGTCCCTACCACAAGGGACTCACTAACCATAACCTCGAAGATTGTCACATGCTGCGCAGGTACTTCGGTGGTGCCGGCACCAAGAAGGACGACATGGAGGAGGACCCTAAGGGTGACGACAAGGACGGGGAATTTCCCGAGATCCGCGACTGCTTCATGATCTACGGAGGGCCCTCGACCCACCTCTCTGCGCGCCAGCGCAAACGAGAACGGCACGAGGTTTTCTCCGTACAATCGGCAATACCCCGCTTCCTTGATTTGGTCTGCGGTGGCCATCACTTTCGACCGTGATGACCACCTAGACTACGTCCCCAACCCGGGGGTCTATCCACTCGTCGTTGACCTCGTCATCGCCAACACACGCCTCACCAAGGTGCTCATGGACGGCGGAAGCAGCCTCAACATTATCTACTCTCAGACCCTCGACCTCCTGGGGGTCGACAGAGCGCGCCTCCAGCCTAGCGTTGGGGGCTTCCACGGAGTCATGCCAGGGAAACGGGCGGAACCCCTCGGGCGGGTCGATCTACCCGTTTGCTTTGGCACACCGGCCAACATTCAAAAGGAAACTCTTACTTTCGAAGTGGTCGGATTCCGTGGAACGTACCACGCTATCCTAGGACGCCCATGCTATGCCAGGTTCATGGCGATCCTAAACTACACCTACCTCAAGCTCAAAATGCCTGGCCCAAACGGTGTCATCACTGTAGGGCCCTCGTATGAACATGCCTACGAGTGCGACGTCGAGTGCGTCGAGCACGGTGAGGCTGTCTTTGAGTCGGCAATCTTGGCTGCAGACCTCGACGGTCTCGCCAACACGATTCCCGACCCAAAACGCCATGCCGGCAGCTTTGCGCCCGCCAAAGACGTCAAACTCGTACCCCTCGACCCCGCTGATCCCAAGGGAAGGGCGCTGAACGTCAGTGCCACCCTCGATCCTAAATAGGAAGCAATGCTCATTGACTTTCTCCGCGCGAACGTTGACACCTTTGCGTGGAGTCCCTCAAATATGCCGGGCATACCCAGGGAAGTCGCCGAGCACGCCTTGGAGATCCAGGCCGGATCCAAACCGGTGAAGCAACACCTATGCCGCTTCGATGAGGAGAAGCGCAGGGTCATCAGCGAGGAAATACACAAACTGTTGGAGGCCGGGTTCATCAAGGAGGTTCATCATCCCGAGTGGCTAGCTAATCCTGTATTAGTTAAGAAAAAGAGTGGGAAATGGAGGATGTGCGTAGACTATACTGGTTTAAATAAAGCATGTCCGAAAGTTCCCTTCCCTTTGCCATGCATTGACCAAATCATTGATTCCACTACGGGATGTGAAACTTTCTCATTCTTAGATGCATACTCCGGCTACCACCAAATCAAAATGAAGAAGTCCGACCAGCTCGCGACTTCATTCATCACCCCTTTCGGCATGTATTGCTACGTTACGATGCCCTTCGGTCTTCGGAATGCGGGGGCAACGTACCAGCGATGCATGCAACACGTTTTCAGAAAGCACATTGGGTCGACCGTTGAAGCTTACGTCGACGACATCGTGGCCAAAACCCAACAAGCCGATGATCTAGTCAGCGACCTTGACGTTGCATTCAAGTGCCTCAGGGCAAAAAACATCAGACTCAATCTAGAGAAATGTGTCTTCGGCGTCCCATGAGGTATGCTTTTAGGGTTCATCGTATCTAAACGTGGCATCGAGGCCAACCCCGAAAAAATCTCTGCAATCACCAAAATGGGCCCCATCCGAGATCTAAAGGGCGTACAGAGGGTCACAGGTTGCTTAGTGGCACTCAGTTGTTTCATTTCGCACCTCGGCGAAAAAGCACTCCCTCTATACCGTCTCTTGAAGAAATCGGACCATTTTTCCTGGAACCTTGAGGCTGAGGAGGCTCTCACAAAACTGAAAGCCACCCTCTCTAACTCACCGATCCTCGTCCCCTCAACCCCGGGGGAACCACTCCTACTTTATGTCACCGTGACATCACAAGTAGTCAGTGCTGCCCTGGTTGTCAAACGGGCCGAGGAGGCACACACCTTGCTCATCCAGAGGCCGGTCTATTTCGTTAGCGAGGTGCTCTCGGAAACAAAGTGTTGATACCCACAGATCCAGAAACTGCTATATGCTATCATCTTGACACGGCGCAAGCTCCGACACTACTTCGAGGGTCACCCGATTACTGTGGTTTCTTCTTTCCCCTTGGGAGAGATAGCCCAGAACCGGGAAGCCTCGGGTAGGGTTGCCAAATGGGCGGTCGAGCTCATGGGCGAGGCATTGTCCTATGCGCCGCAAAAAGCTATCAAGTCACAGGTGTTAGCAGATTTTCTGGCCGAGTGGGCTGACACACAACTCCCCCCTGCACAGCTCTAGGCGGAGCTGTGGACCATGTACTTCGATGGGTCATTAATGAAAACGGGAGCAGGCGCGGGCTTGCTCTTCGTCTCACCCCTCAGAGTTCACATGCGCTACGTCGTTCGGCTTCATTTCCCTGCGTCTAACAACGTCGCCGAGTACGAGGCACTCGTCACGGGGTTGAGAATCGCCATCGAGCTCGGGGTCCGACACCTCGACGTCCGAGGCAACTCCCAACTCATGATCGATCAGGTCATGAAGAGCTCAAGCTGCCGTGACCCCAAGATGGAGGCCTACTGCCAAGAAGTACGGCGCCTCGAGGACAAGTTTCACAACCTTGAGCTCAACCACATCGCACGCAGGTATAATGAGGCCGCCGATGAACTGGCAAAAATCGCGTCCAGTCGAGCCACGGTTCCACCGGACATCTTCGCGAAAGACCTTCAGCAGCCATCCGTCGACCTCAGGCCAGACGGGAGAGTCGACGGGGCGTCGATCGACCCTCCACCTGAGGCAGAAGCCCCCTCGACCGGGGCTGAAGCCATGCAGGTGGAAGACTTGACGCCACCGTCTGACCTCGAGCCTGATTGGCGCGTCCCGTACCTCGACTACCTCATCTAAGGGGACCTCCCCTCGGATAGGACTGAGGCTTGACGGATCGCACGCCGGGCCAAAACTTTTGTGATCATGGGCGACAGCAGGGAGCTCTACCATCATAGCCCTACCGGTATCCTCTAACGTTGCATCACAAAAGAGCAAGGCAGGAATCTGCTCGGCGATCTTCACTCGGGGGCTTGCGGTCACCACGCTGCACCTCGAACCCTCGTCGGAAACGCCTTTCGACAAGGATTCTATTGGCCGACCACGGTCTTCGACGCTGTCAAGCTAGTACGCTCCTGCGAGGGTTGTCAGTACTATGTGAGACAGACTCATCTTCCGGCACATGCCCTACAAACTATCCCCGTCACATGGCCATTCGCCGTTTGGGGGCTTAACCTTGTTGTACCACTGAAAAGGACAACTGGCGGCTTCACCCACTTGCTCGTCGCAATCGACAAATTCTCCAAGTGGATCGAGGCCCTCCCTATCACCAGCATCAGGTCCGAGCAAGCTGTACTCTTCTTCACTAACATTGTTCATCGCTTTGGGGTCCCCAAGTGTATCATCACAGACAATGGCACCCAGTTCACTGGCAAAAAGTTTTTGGATTTCTGTGACAACCACCACATCCGGGTGCTCTGGTCAGCCGTGGCTCATCCAAAAACAAACGGTCAGGTGGAACGTGCCAACAGCATGGTCCTACAAGGCCTGAAGCCTAGAATCTTTGACAAACTAAATAAACATGGCAAATGATGGGCTGCCGAGCTACACTCGGTCCTGTGGAGCCTAAGAACAACGACGAGTCGAGCCACGGGGTTCACTCCGTTCTTCTTAGTCTACGGGTCTGAGGCTATGCTACCAACCGATATAGAATACGGATCCCCAAGGTTGAAGGCATACAACGAAAGACATAACGACGCCACAAGACAGGACGCCCTCGACCAGCTCGAGGAAGCCCGAGATGTGGCTCTGTTGCATTCTGCCAGGTACCAGCAGGGTCTCCGACGCTACCACGACAGATACGTCTGCAAGCGTGACCTCAACGTTGGCGACTTGGTGCTACAGCGGAACCAGAACACCAAGGGACGGCACAAGCTCACACCACCATGGGAAGGGCTATACATCATCGCAGAAGTACTAAAGCCGGGCACCTACAAGCTATCCAACGAGAAGGGTGAAATCCTCACCAACGCTTGGAACATTGAACAGCTACGTCGCTTCTTTCCTTAAAAAGCCTCGAGGCTCTGTATTTTCTTTTTCGTCAATAAAGAATATAGCAATGTTCAAATTTTCGTTTTGTAATGAGGAAGGATCGACTCTGCACTCCCAGAGTCGACCCTCCCTCGGGGGCTGCAAGGGGGGAACCCCCGGTCCCCGAAAAAACTTATGCTCTTTTTTAAATTTAAGAACTGCTTCTTAGATTAACTTCGCTGAAAGAGCACCCTAAGGTTCAAAAGGGCTCTCGAGCCTGGAGCATCACCTACGCCTCCGAGGCTACGGTACCTCCACTCACCCCTTACGCCTTTTAGAGGTACGCCTTCACGCTGGGAAGATCTAAACAACGGTTCCTAAAATTAAAAAAAAACATACCCCCTGTCGCTTAGATCAGGCTCTCACACGATTTACTAGGCCGCAACATCACCCTGAAGCTTGAGGGTAGTCGAGCCACGAGATCACTTATGCCTCCGAGGCTACGGTACCTCCACTCGCTCCCTTACGCCAAAGGATGCAGCTGCGTGCTAAGTAAATCACGCGAGAACACGATCCGAGCGATAAAGGGAAGAAAAGCTCGAGTAAAACTGAATCAACCATGAACCGGTTTATGTTTTGAGTCTTTAAGGCCTCCGCGGCCACCACGATCAAAATTCGAAATACTAACTTATTACATGGGCCTTCATGCCCAGATTTGGCTCACAGGCCCTCGTCGTCGGCGGGCGGAACCACCTCGGCTTCAAAAAGCAAGGCCAGACGGCTTCTAGGCTCTTCGGCGGCTTCGATCAGCTCCACGCAAGCATCCTTGTTCTCCTCATCTGTCCGATCTAGGTTTATGATGAAGCCCTCGGCAACGAGCCTCATGTCAAACACAAACCCCGAACGGACGACGGCCAGTGCCCTCTTCACGCCAAGATGGAGGCCGTCCCGTATCTTCTCCCAGGCAAGGCGGCCCAGCGCCACCATCCGGCGGACGAAGGAGTTCCTTGGAACATCTTCCCCGGTGTCGGCGTCGGGCTCGACCCCTAGGCCATCACACACGGTGGTGATTGCGCCCTGGAGAAGTTGGGTCCTCCGGACCTCGGCTTCGAGGAGGCTCTAGAAGGAGTTGGCAGATGATTGGGCCTCTCGGTTCTCTCTCTCCAGCTCTGAAACACGACAAACAGATTAGTACCCAATGCGGGGCCTTCAACGTCGTGACTATAACAATCACACTTACCCTCAATGTGGGTCTGTAGGCCCACGACCTCGTCGCAGAGCCCCCCGCACGTTCGCTCGAGCCCTAGGAAGGCGCTATCCTTGTCACGGATGGCTGCCTTTAGCGCCTCGATCTCCTGCCGAGCAGACTCGAGAGCTACGTCCTTCTCTTGGATGGCTCCCTTCAGTGTCGTGGTCTCGGCGTTGAGGGTGTCGCACTGAAGGCTAACCTAGGAAACATCCTCCTCGAGCTCCTTCACCCACGCAGACAGGGGCTCGAGATCCCTGCGGGCCTGGGCAGCCTCCTCCCGAGCCTTGTCTAGGCCAGTGCGCATCATGGCCTCGGCTGCCCATGCCTGCGTCGCTTCTTCTTCCACCACCGCGTATGCGACGCGCAGCTCAGCCATCTCGGCATTCCGATCGGATAGCCGTTTCTGGGCCTCCTCAACCAGGACCCGTTGCTGGGACAGCGCGCCCCACACGCCACTCTCGTCCCAGATGAAGAGTGACTTGCGGCGGGAGTACTCCTTTAGCTCCTGAACGTAATTCAAAAAGGTCACAAATCCGAGGAAAAAACACATCAAGAAAGCTGACGGGATGATCATACCTCGGTGGCATCCCCCATACTCCGCACAGCACCAGACGCCACTCGGAGCAACCGGTCAAGGTGCCGGCGGATGCCCTCGAGGTATTCCCATCGGTGCACTTCATCTTTGTCGCTTAGAACAAAGATGGGCTCGGCATCGGGGTTCGTAGCGTCCCTGAACTGAAGGGACGGCCCCCCACCTCGGCAGCTCCATCTCGGCCCGCGCTATCGCCAGCGCGGCGATGTCAGGCCACGACGAGGACGACCCGGCCGGGGCGTCTCCCGGTCTCGTGGAAGGACCGGCCTCGCCCACGGTATCCGCCTCTCCAATGGCCGTCGCGACACAGGCCTGGTCCGCGACCTCACCCCCCTCGACCCCCATCGCTTGTTTCCCCTTGTCCAGGGGGATGTTGTCGAGGGGAACGTGAGGGCGAGCACCCACGACCGCCGGCGCCTCCGGGGCCGGCGCCTCGACTGACGACGGCTCCGGTATCCACGCCTCGACCATCGGCACCTCTGGAGCCGGCGCCTCTTCTTCCAATGCTCCGGTTAGGGGCTCGACCACCCCGCCCTCCGTCGTGCCCGCTGGCTCTACCAACGGGTCTTGTTGCGGCCGCGACCTCCTCGCCAGGGCTACCTCTTGCCCCGACGCCGACACGACCTCCTCCATGGTCACGTCAGCACCCACCCGCTCCACGTCGTGGACGGGTGCCTCGCCCATCACGACCGCAATGGCAGCCTCGGCCGTCCCCGACGACCTGGGCCCCGCCTCGACCACATCAAGTGCCGCCGCCTTTGCTGGTTCGGACCCCTCGGCGGCAGGCTCTAGACTGGCAACCACTGCGGTGTCGGCTGACCCCTGCCGTTGTCGCAGGCGCCCCTTCGCGGCCTCGACCTCCTAGACCCAGGCCGCATCCTGCTCCGCCGTCCGGTTGAGGACAACGGCGCAGGCTCGCAGCGACTTCACAGGGGTAGGCCCCATCGGCTCCGCCTTCCGCTTCAGCCTACGAAGTGAGAAGAATTGTCAGCCAACGGACTTAGAGAAAGGCAGGACAACCAAGCTGAGATACTTACCCGGAAATCGGCACCAAGTACCTCGACCCCGCGCGGCTCGAGCCTCCCGGGACGGCCGCTGGTGGCCTCGCGACGGCCTCACCAGCAGGCCGAGCGCTCCTGGGAGCCCCGGCCGACGCACCACCCTGCGCCCTCTGTGCTTCCGAGGCCAGCTGGCCTTGGGTTCTCACGCCTGCCAACGCCGCCACCTATGACGACGCCGGTACCGCCGTCCCCGCCCCTGCTGGAGCTTGCGGGGCCCTGGCTGGTGCGGACATCCCCGTCGACCCCTCTCGCTGGGTCCAGGGTAAAATGGCCCCACCCGTCGAGGGGCCCGCTTCCTTCTCCGCCTTCTTCCCCTCGAGCTCCTCGATCACGACGACCGAGGAGGACGCCCCCCTGATGGGCTCCAGTAGGGGGTGAATGTCAGGAAGGTCGCCTAGCCCGGTCGTGATCTCGGAAGGCGACGGTGACAGGGGGACTCCGTCGATGGTCTGCTGGCGCCAGCGCTTCTTCAACGCCTCCGCCTCTTTGGCCTTGCGGACCGCTCGCTTCTTGGCCGTCTCCTTGGTCTGCTTCTTCTGGGAAGCATGCAGGCGTCGAGCCTCCCGGGCGGGCCGGTCCTCCGGGACCAGCGGGCGCGTTTCTCGCAGCGCCGACAAATCCTACACGCCGGCCTCGACCACATCAGCGAAATCCACAGATAAACGAAAATAGCGACACCTCAACCCCGGGGTATGTACCATGAACTCGAACCCTTCGGTAGGCCTCATGGGAACCCGATTGGCCTCCTCCACCTTGAAGTTCCCGACCATCCGGCGCGCTCGCCGGAGGACCTCCTCGAGGGCGAGGGATTCATGGGACATCTGGGTCCCCTCCAGATTTACCTCCGGAGTCATCTGGTCCAGGTGGAGACGACGCCGGCACAGCGGCATCACTCTGCGGCGATGGAAGGCCGTGGCCACTGCCGCAGCCATCAAGCCCCGAAGGCGAAGCTGCTGCAGCACCGCCAACAGTGGGTCCAAGCGCGTCTTCTCGGCCTCCGGCACTCCGTACGACCAGTGCTCCTCTCGAGCAGTCAGCACGCAGCCGGTGTACCTCGGCAACTAATTTTCATCATTGCGGAGGTAGAACCAACCCTCGTGCCACCCACTGTTCGAGGAGATGAGGCAGGCCAGGATGTACAGATCCGCCCGACCCGACCTCACCTGCAGCACGCAACTCCCCACTCGGGCCGCGCATAGGACGCCCTTCTCCCCCGCCTTCTTGGCGAAGAGCTCGGCCTTGAAAAGGTGAAGCCACAGGTTCCACTGCGGCTCCACCCCAAGGTAGCCCTCGCAGACCGCCGCAAAGATGGCGGCCTACGCGACAGCGTTAGGGGAAAGATGGTGAAGCTCCACTCGGTAGTGGTGGAGGAGCGCGCGCATGAAGATCGACGCCGGCACGCCAAACCCCCGCTCGTGGAAGCTGACGAAGCTCACCACGTACCCTTCAGGTGGGCAGGGGGCGGCGCCATCCACTCCGGCTGCGACAGGCTCGTCCTCGGCCGCAGCAGCCCATCCTCGACCAACTCTTCTAACCTCCTCTCCATCACCGAGGAAGCGGCCCAGTCGTCGGCGGGAAGGATCTAGCTCTTTCCTGCCATTGATGCCGTCGGAAGGGGGATGGAAGGAAAGGATGCGGTGGCGGCGGCGATATGGGCGGAGAACGCGATATGGCAAGGGTTGTCTAAGGCAAAAGATTGCAGGAACACAAGTGACCGATGGGGAACGTAGACCCCTAGGCCTTAACTTTATATGCCCAGACGGAAGCCCAACGGCCGCGCGAGAAGGTAGGAATAGTTTCCCGCATTAAATGCGCTCACCTAACCGTTTCCTTACATCTCGCAGGAACCGGGCACGTGGCCGTCCCCCACGTCGTAACCATACGCCACTACCGCGCTGATCTCGCCTCCCCAAAAAACGCGCCCGGCTAACGGAATATCTCCAGGTATGTGGAAAATGGGCCCGAAGCCCGCAATAAGTCTCGAGGGAGCAAAAGCTGGCCCTCGAACGGGGTTCGATAGCTGCCCACGAGCAACAGAGTTAGGGATGACCTAGGGTGCGCCCGTACATGGCCAAGGGCTCGAGCCACGCTCTCGAGGCACCCCAGGACATATTCGAGGCCGAAGGAGAAGGTCGTCGTAGGAATCCCTCCTGGGGAGGCATTGAGCCCTCGAATCCTGTCGAAGGGAATCGAGATCCACACGACCAGTTCTTGGCATTTTTGAGGGTGCCTCCGGGCCACTAGCCGACCCCTAACGAACGGGGCACGGACTCTCACTCGAATTCCCCCGCTAGCAGCTCACCGGAGATCATCGGAACTCGGGCCCAAACGAGGGTAGTACGACGTTCTCCACCCCTCCTCCTTTTCTCAGAAAAGGAGTGTGAGGGTCACGAAAGACGGCCGGGACTATGATCGACCTCGTGCGTGCAAGGCTCAGGGTCTCGACCGCAAAAATGGGCCCGAAGCCCGCAATAAGTCTCGAGGGAGCGAAAGCTGGCCCTCGAACAGGGTTCGACAGCTGCCCTCGAGCAACAGAGCTAGGGACGACCCAGGGTGTGCCCGTACATGGCCAAGGGCTCGAGCCACGCTCTCAAGGTACCCCAAGACGTATTCGAGGCTGAAGGAGAAGGTCGTCGTAGGAATCCCTTCGGGGGAGGCATCGAGCCCTCGAATCCTGTCAAAGGGAATCGAGATCCACACGACCACTTCTTGGCATTTTTGAGAGCGCCTCCGGGCCACTAGCCGACCCCTAACGAACGGGGCACGGGCTCTCACTCGAATTCCCCCGCTAGCAGCTCACCGGAGATCGTCGGAACTCGGGCCCAAACGAGGGTAGTACGACGTTCTCCACCCCTCCTCTTTTTCTCGGAAAAGGAGCGTGAGGGTCGCGAAAGATGGCCATGACTCTAATCGACCTCGTGCATGTGAGGCTCGGGGTTCCGACCGCAAAAATGGGCCCGAAGCCCGCAATAAGTCTCGAGGGAGCGAAAGCTGACCCTCGAACAGGGTTCGATAGCTGCCCTCGAGCAACAGAGTTAGGGACGACCCAGGGTGCGCCCATACATGGCCAAGGGCTCGAGCCACGCTCTCGAGGCACCCCAGGACATATTTGAGGCTGAAGGAGAAGGTCGTCATAGGAATCCCTCCGGGGGAGGCATCGAGCCCTCGAATCCTATCGAAGGGAATCGAGATCCACACGACCACTTCTTGGCATTTTTTAGGGCGCCTCTGGGCCACTAGCCAACCCCTAACAAACGGGGCACGGGCTCTCACTCGAATTCCCCCGCTAGCAGCTCACTGGAGATCGTCGGAACTCGGGCCCAAACGAGGGTAGTACGACGTTCTCCACCCCTCCTCCTTTTCTCGGAAAAAGGAGCGTGAGGGTCGCACAGCGAAAGACGGCCGGGACCCTGATCGACCTCGCGCGCGCGAGGCTCGGGGGCTTGACCGCAACAAAACGTTCCCCAATCAAACGCGTACAAGACCTTAGAGGAGTCTCCATACTCCACCGAGGCCTCGGGGGCTACACCCAGCGGGTGCGCTCGCGCGCTCCCACCGGAAAAAATCACGACGCGACGACTCCAGTTCTGACCAACCTCTGGGAGAGTGATCACACACTCACCCAAAGGCTCGGGGGCTACTGTTGGTACCAACAGTACGGGGGTACCCACACCTATCGCCAAAAAACTAACACGACCGAAACCGCAATAGAAGATAGCCCGCCTCGACCGCGCCCCGGCTCCGACTCGTACGAGGCCCGCTCGACGGGGCGCCTCGACCACGCCCCGGCTCCGACTCATACGAGGCCCGCTCGACGGGGCGCCTCGACCGCGCCCCGGCTCTGACTCGTACGAGGCCCGCTCGACGGGGCGCCTCGATCGCGCCCCGGCTCCGACTCGTATGAGGCCCGCTCGACGGGGCGCCTCGACCGCGCCCCATCCCATGCCGCAAGGTATCTCAACAGCGCTTCGACCCGCGCGAGACTCGACCGCCCGCTGGGGAGAACTCCGACTCGCGTGAGCCCAGACCGAGCACCTCGACGCCTTTTCTTTACCTACCCCAGGACAAAAGCCATAGCATTCAATGCGGTTACCTACTACCACCTACCGGCATGGCTGCGGCCTGGATCAACGTGGGAATAATACCCGTGTCGGGTCTCACTGTTTTACCACCCATCCCGTGATGGGAGGTGAAAGCCATCACTATACCCACCTTACCGCACACTGTTCACCATTAATCACCCTCGAGGGAGAATAAGACAAGGCCCGTTCCCCGCGATATTGGGGATTCGGCCTTATCTATCCGGCCTCGACCCGGCCTCGACCCGACCTTGATGCTCGACTTAGTTCAAAGGACGGTATGGCATGGTGCTTCGGGTCATTTCACCATCTCGTCTCGCACCACGTCAGGGTACCCAGGGATGGCTGACCATTCCTAAGGTACGTCGCTACAGTCAACTCAACCAGGGAATCGACAAAGCATCACCTCAAGGCTCCCCCTCGACTTGGCCTCCTCTCGCCCTATAAAAGGGCAGGCCAGGGTTCGACAGAGGGGAGAGGAAGACGGAACAAAAAAACCAACCACCCGACCGGACAACGAAAAGCAAGGGATCAACATCTCAAGCAACCACCTTTTTCCTTTTTTCTCTCTGAGACTTGGGCTCGACGCCCTCTCTCGCATGCTTGTAACCCCTACACGAGCACCTTGGTGCAAGGAAATACAAACTTCTCCCCCCGCTGGACGTAGGGCCTTCTTTTGCCCGAACCAGGATAAACCCCCGTGTGTTCTCCTTGCATCACCATCCAGGAAAGAGACACGTAGCATTTACTCATTGGTTTAGGACCCCCTGGGTCCGAACACCGACAGTATTATTTTTCAATGTTTCTTACTTCAGTTTGATCTCCATGAACTATGATAACTCCATTTATTGCAGGCATCTTCATACATAAGTAAGAGTAGCTTATTACTGCTTCAAATGCATCCAAAGTTCCCCTTCCAAAAAGTGCATTATAGGGATAATGGATGTCCACCACATCAAATGCAATTTGTTCTGTTCTTGCATTGTTTACTGTTCCAAATGATACAGGAAGAACTATTCTTCCTATTGAGTGAATTGGCTTCCCACCAAAGCCATAGAGTGGGTGCTCAGCTCTTCCTAGAAGTTTGCGATCAATTTTCATGGCATCAATTGTTGCTATGAATATAATGTCTGCAGAACTTCCACCATCAACTAGAATTTTGAGATAGCCCATCTGTCAATATTTGCTTCAATTACCATTGCATCCATGTGTGGATAATCTTTCAATTGTAAATCTTTTTCTAAAAATGTGATTGGTAGATGAGACCATCTTGTCTTTTTGTATGGGCCTTCCGTTGAAATAGAGTTTACTCTTCGAAAGTAATTCTTCTTTTGATTGTTGTTTTCATGATCAATGCTATTTCCTCCAATGATTGTCATGATTCTTCCTTTGCTTGCCATTGAAGTTGATGGAGAGTTGTCTTGTTTGTTGTTTCCTTGTGGATTGCTGTTTGCCACAGAGGATTCAGGCTATAATTGTTGAAAATTTGTTTGTTGTTGATTTTGCCTCCATTGGTTTGGATCATAAATTGGTACTGGTCCATAACTATATGATGGTGATGGGCCTAGAATCATTGCTTGAGAGTGTCCAAATTGAATTGGGTAATAGGAGTTTTGTTGGCCTTGAATCATATGGTTGACAGATTTTGGTTGACTTGACATTTTGTTCTCTTCTTGTGTTTCTTTGATTCTTTTCTTTACTTTTGGACACATTTTTTATGTGTGTCCAGCCCCTTTGCCGTGAATGATGCAATACATGTCTTCTGGTCTTAGGGGTGTTCTTCCTCTTCCTCGTCCTCCTCTTCCTCTTGCATTGAAGCCACCTCTTTTGAATGTACTTTTGTTGTACTGACTGTTGTATTGATTTTGAGGTGGAAAATTGCTTTATGTGGTTGAATTGTTGTTTTCAACTTGATTGACTTGGCTGAAGTGTCTCCGCTCATAGTTGTTTTGCTTTGGGGGATGAAAATTGCTGCTTTTGTTTTGATTTTTGTAGCTATTTTCTTCCTTAATTCTTTTTCTATAATCTTCATCGGATTTACAGTATTTTTGTATTTCCTCATAAAGCTAAGTGAGCGAAGTTGGCTTTTCTCGAGTAAGGTGTGCTGCACATTGTTCTGCCCGAAGTCCCTTGATTGCTGCAATTATGACAACTTCATCTGGGATATTTGTGATTTGGGATTTAATTTGAATGAATCTCTTGTAATATTGACTTAGAGGTTCTTTGGGCTGTTGCTTACACTTGAATAAATCCATGACTGTAAGACCAGTTGGTTGAAATCCTTGAAAGTCAACAAGCTGATTTGTCTTTAGTTGTTCCCATGAATGTATGGATTTTGCTTTTAGGGATGAATACCAGTGTTGTGCTAGACCTTTGACTGCCATGACAAGTGACTTTGCAAGTGTAGTTTTGTCCCCACCTCCGGTAATTACTGCAGCTTCAAAACTCATTAAGAACTGCCTTGGGTCTGATTCACCATCAAATGTTGGTATCATGTTGAATTTATATCCTATAGGCCATTGAGCTAACTGCAAATTTGTTGATAGTGGGGAGGTTGTATCAATTGATATGAATGATTTTTGGTTATTTCTCTCTTGAGAGATTCTTGTTACTGGATGCGATTCTTCTTGATTTATAACTTCATGATTTGCATTTTGTAGTTGCTCGTTTAAATTGCGAAGGGTAGCTTCGGCTTCTTCTATTCTTTGTTTGAGTGTGTTTTCTCGTGCTCTTGCGCGACATTCTTCAAGTTCTTTTTGTCTTCTTAAAACTTGTTCTTCAAGTTCTTTGAGTCTTTGTTCTTCAGCTTTGCCTGTTTTTGAAGAGTTTGCACCTTGGGAAATATCTTTTGTAAGACCTCGGTCTTCGCCAAGTGGTGGTTCGTCTTTGGCTTCTCCGTTGATGGTCTTCTTGTTTAGTCTTGCCATTTGATTTCTTATGGTCGTGAGGATCTTTAAATGCACACACAAATGGTGGGCGCCAGATGTTGGGTGAAAAGTTTAGGTCAGATGACACAATTCACACAATCATCAAAAACATTTTAGACAAGACAAAGTTGTGTGCAAAGTTGTCTTCATTTCATGATCATACCATACATATCAGAGGGGGTATTTATAGGGCCCTATTCTTCGTATTTTACATAAAATGACTATTTTACCCCTAACTAAAATATTTACAACCCTTCATCTATGTAAGGGCGAAGTAGTCATTTCTTCCTGATTCAGTCTTCTTTTTTATGTTCAATCTTCTTTTCTTTAATGAACTTGTTCTCCTCAGATTATTTCTTGGTCTTCGTCAACTTCTCTGTCCAGCGAAGTTGATTTCTTGCTGACAAAGTCAATAGGTGAAGTTGAATTCTTGACGATGAAGTCGATAGGCGAAGTTGAATTCTTGACGACGAAGTCAATAGGCGAAGTTGAATTCTTGACAACGAAGTCAATAGGCGAAGTTGAATTCTTGCCGACGAACTCAAAATACATCCTTCGCTATACTTTTCCCTGCAAGTGAATTTCATTAGGATACTTTTATATTTTTCACACTCCAAAGTTTGGGTTTTGAGTTTTTTGGATGAAGTTAATTCTCCCAACATTAAATTTGCATACTCTTTATTCCTTGCTAACATTCCTAAACTTGTGGACGATTCATGATGGGGACCCCATGTTGTCTAAGTTATTGAAATATGTGATATAGTAGGATGAAAATGAACCTTGCTCTCTCAGGTGAAGAACTTGGGATTTATTTTACAAAATCAAAATCCAAATAGCATGCTCCTTAATGATATGCAAATTTTTACCAAAAGCCATATCTAGTGATTAGAGCTTAAAACCTCCATAATTATGCTATTTACTCCAATTTTGAGTTTTGTCAAGTCTTGTTGACCTTTGTTAAGAAAGTTATCATGCCCCCAAGATCAAGATCATGTACGCCCATGTATGCCCTCCTATACATGCTGCTCCTACACTAGGAGTACGCAAAAACTTGTTTTCATCCACAAAACACTCTGCTCCTACACTAGGAGTAGATAAAAAATTTGATAGGCAAATACTCCAAGTTCTATAAGATAGTGATCTCTCTGAATATGCGGTTTAAAAGAAGAGACATAAAGGCTATGCAAAAGTATCAAAAAATAGGGGCACATGAAGGTCCCAAAGTATAAACAAAAAAAAGAGGGACACATGAAGGTCCCAAGGTGTTGAAAAAAAGATGAGCACATGAAGGCTCATAAAAAAGAAAATAATGATAGCCATGTCTAAAATAAAAAGCTAGAGAGAGGTCATATCTACAAAATGAGTGTAGTATAGATTTAGAAATGTTTTATCCACACACTTGCACTTCTTGATCTATGGGTATGACATCTTTCTCCTTGGATCCGAGCGTTGACTTAACAAAATATGCAGAGTAAGTATGCCTTCATATCTTTCCCTACCCAAAGATCCATATAAGCTTTTTAAAAGTAGGAAAGAAAGAAGGCAACATTATGATATGCCTTGGTATGGAACCAACCACAAACTTGAGTGATCTAAGAGAATCATTTGAGGAGCAAAGCTATATTTATGTTTTCAAAATCAAATGAAAACCCAAGTTTTTGAACTAAGTGATGCAAGGGGACTTGAATCCATGTTGTTCCATTATTCAATTACATAAGATCATGTGGTAGACATTCCAAAGTTCACAAGTGCAGGTGAAGCTTGGAATAACTTGTATGTTGATGTCATATCAAGGAGATGATCCATCCTAGTCCTTAACTTTACTCAAGGATGAGCATAGGGCTAAGTGTGGGGGAGTTTGTTGGCGGTCATTAACTCACATTTTTAACACCAACATTTATATAAAATCCATCCAAATGAACACCAAACTTAGAAATAGGGCTCATAACTAATAAAGTTCCATGAGATTTGGTGATTCATCAATTGTAGGAGGACATGTCGAGATAACATAAGAAACATGTCAAAAGTACACAAAGAACAAGGCGTAACATCACCCGATATGAGCCCAAGGGGAGAAGGCCCACTTACTAGGCAAATCAGGGCCCAGTTAGGTGGAGAAAAAGGCCAAGACCCATACCAAATAAACTCAACGTGAAACTTTACAGGACCCATCTAGAGGCCCAATGAAGGCAACCCACTGAAGATTAAGGCTGAGCATTCAGGTTACCCAAAATTTTTGGGTTAGGTAATTCGGGTAATTGGAAATTCGGGTATTGAAAATTGCTACCCGATTTTTGCCCTGAAAAAGCATTACCCAAAATTTTGGTACCCGATAATTTGGGTTTGGGTTCAGGTTTTACCCGATATACCCGAAATTGACAAAACCAACCATTTTGGAAGAATTCAAGTACCATTTTAAAGCAATAAACAATAGTCCTTTAAATCACATCATGTCTTCATATGAATTACCAAGAAATCATTGATCCAGTTAGCATAAATCTACATTAATTCATGCCAAATAATATATTTATATGGCATTGAACTACCTCATGTCTTCATATTAGGAATAGGAGAGCAAATATTTGAGATATTTTAGGTAATTCGGGTAGTTCAGGCACCGAAAAACATTACCTGAATTACCCAAACTAATTTCGGGTTTTTACAATCACTATCCGAAATTCTGATCGGGTAATTCGGGTTCGGGTCTGGGTTCAGGTAATTTGGGTTCGGGAATTAGGTATCAAGTATTTTGCCCACCCTTACCGAAGATAGGGCCATTTGGGCCTAGTTGGGGTGTGGCTGCACTGTCTCTGGTGTGCCTCGGGCCCATCTTTGGTGGGCTACCTCATGCCACCTCTATGGCAGAACCACCCAAATTATGTGGCCCATACGCACCTATCATTGTCCTTAAGACCTCTGACTGCTGCACATGAGAGCCAGATAATTTTGGTAGTCTATCAAGTGTCCTTGGAGAACCCTGAATCATCCACATTTTACAACTCATATAGGATCAACATGGAGTTACCACAACATTACAACAGTTGATACAAAAATTATCTTACAACAGAGTGTGGAAGACTTATAACATTAGTTTACAAAACCATGTTCAAGTAACAACTTAACTTAAGTTCCAAATGATGAGTGGGACTATGGAAGCAACTTAGGTGAAGCATCTAAGGTAGAAGAGGTGGCCAGATCATGTCGAGCCCACTGACATAACCTTCATTAGCAGCGCAAGTCAGATCTTGCAACAAGGGTTAACAAACCCTAAGTACCTGAGGGTACTCAACAAGTCTTACCTGACTAAAAGAAAAGATTCTAAGGGCATGATAGCTTAAAGGAAAGATTGAAGCAAGAAGTACTTTTGTAGAAAAGCTCACTATAAGTGGATCCTTACTTTCAACATTTTTTGCTTTGTATTACGTCATTAGTAGTATCCAGTTTGCACCTGATCTAGCTCAATCACTTCATTACCCATCTCATCTCAAGTTCATCTCTTATCCACAAGTAACCTTGTTCCATAGATTAACTATGATGCAGGTCAGTTGATCGAGTCTTCTTCTTTGAGAAACAACGGCGATTTGAATCGATTTGGCCAACTGGGGTTTCCTTACCACATGATATATGTAGGTCTAGGTACTCCACACTTGGATCCACTTATATCAACCCTCACTTGGATCCTACATATGCACATTTTGGATGATCCATGTGAGGGTTGATATCTGCATGACATATGCACGTTTTGGAGGATCCAAGTGAGGGTTGATATATGTAGGTCCTTACCACATGTTTTGGAGGATCCAAGTGACCTGAACCTATATATCAACCCTCACATGGATCCTCCAAAACGTGAATGGGTCCAATGCTACCCATGAGTCTAGTACTCCACCTCCCTGCGCCACTCCTGGTGGAATCATAGGATGTGTACACACCACTCTCGCCATCTCTCCACTCCTAGTGCGGGGCTAGCCTTTCACTTAATGGACTACTGTGGCAGAACCTCCTAAATAATATGGTCCACATGCACCTGTCATTATCTCAAAGACCTCTAATGGCTATGCATGTGTCCTCAAGAAACCTAAATCATCCACAATCTTTCGAGTAGGATCACATTACAGAGGTATTGCAGTATTACAATGGTTTATATAACAAATTATATCAGAGTAAAAGTGTAGAAGTCTTACATATCATAATTTACAAACCATTTGTTCCAAAACTTACAAACATTAAGTTTCGTTATTACAACCATAGTAGTGGGGTAGCATTAGTAACTTTACTACATGTCACCAAAATGAAGTGCTCTGCCTAAGAGCCACACATACTACTCGTCGTTGCTTACCGCAAAGACGGTCATGCAGCAGGGTCCAAAACAAACCTGCTCATGAGACATACCTACAACAAGGGTTTAATAAACCCTGAGTACAAAAGTACTCCACAAGACTTAATCGATGAAAAGGGTGAAGAAGACTCAGGGATGCAGGCTCAGGGGATTCAAGATAAGGCTTTAGCAAGAATCAAAGTCTTTTGCAGAAAAGCTCACAATTAATGAATCCTTACTTTCAATCTTTTAAACTCATCATTTACTATGACTATCACTAAGTGAGCCTATAAAATAGTATTCGCTTCTTAACATCCATCTCATGATTCCAAGTCCAAAGTTTCATCCATTAACTATGATGCAGGGTAGTTGATCGAGTCTCCTTAACCGAGGAGCAATGACAATTCGAACCGATTATACCTAGCTAGGGATCTCTAACCGCATGACATATGCAGGACTCAAACCTACATATATCAACCTTCACTCGGGTCCTCCAAATGTGATTGGGTCTAGCGCCACCTGAGAGTACAGTACACCTCCAATCCAGCCCTTGGCCATGAGGGTACACACTACTCTCGCCATCTCTCCACTCCTAGTGCGTGGTCGGCCGTTCATAGGATAGAATAGCCGAGGTCTTAGGCTTACTGGAGTATGCAATCAGTTGCAAAGTTTGAACCAAGCAAGCCTATAATGAACGGTCCTTAACCGACACAATCGGAGACACTACATTGGGACTCCTTTCCCGATGCAAGTCCACTGACCGGTCTCAAATTAACATCAGCATTCATTCAATTGTTCCACAGCAACCCTTCAAACTTTGTTAAACATTTTCAAAGTTTTCTCATTAAGCAAGGCTAAGCATACTAAGTATTTTTCAAATAAAATAGTAACAAGGATGGTAGTGCAGTAATTAGGTTATCATTCAACTCCTATCACCTAATGCAACAAAGCATTAACATAAGTGAAGTAAAGATTTTCAAAATGCAAGGAAGGTTTAAATGCATCCGGGGCTTGCCTTGGTCGATGGGAATTTCTGGTTCTGGGTCAGTCCCACAAATATCGAATCTAACTTCCACTAATGACTGCTCTTCTTCGGGGACTGGTTCGATAATGTTAACTTCCTCGTTCACGGGGACTATACGAGATAACATGACATGCTTCAACATGATGAAGTAATAAACATGATGCTTGATGAATGTATAACAAGATTAAGAACTTGAGTACAACTTTCCTTCACAGTACAATTGCAAAACAACAAAATGAACTAAGTGTATTAGGGTTTTGACAAGTTTTACTTCACATGAAATGTCATTAGGGTTCACTAATTACATGTTAAACATGAGCTCAAATAACTAAATAAGATGCCAAAGATCATTAAGTGTTAATGACCCAAGGTCAACATCCAACCACAAAGTCAAACAAACCCTAAATCACTAAGCACTAATTACTTGATTAACTAATTAATTAATAAAGCATAAATTAAGTATAAAATCAAATTTGTCCAATTACCCTCAAATTTTTATTTTAAGAAGCGTACATCATAATTAAGTGGCAAAACAATTTTCACAAATTTTGGATAATTATTTAAGCCTAGAAAATTTATAGAAAACTCATTTATCAATTAATGGAGCTAATTAATTGACATGCAAAAAGTAATCAAAATTGGCATTTCATATTTTTTCTAGACAGTACACATCACAAAGAGGCTACAAAAATGTTTTTATAATTTTTGGAGCTCTGGTTAATTCATAATGAAATAAACAAAATCAACACTATTTGATATTTTGGAAAAGAAAAAAATGGAAAAAAAATCCATTTCACCCGCTCGGCCCACTCCCCTCTCTCTCTGGCCCAACCAGCCCAACCGGCACCTAGGCGCGTGCCCCTCTCTCCCTCTTTCCCCCTGGCCCACTTCTCCTTTGCTTGGCCCAACCAACCGGGCCAGCCCAGCAGGACCACGCCGCTCCCCTGCTTCAGCCGATGGCCAAGACAGTGGCCGACTGGTGGCTATCTCGCCGGCAGCAAGGCTTCGGCGAGCTGAACCGCACCAGCATGACCTACACAACCTCATGAAGCTAGTACAACACCCTTAACTGCAGCAAGCACACTAGAGGGAGCTCCACACCGGCCATGGCGGCCACGGTGGCGATGAAATTGAGAGCACAACAAGCTCTAGTGGCTCACCACGATCATGACTGAGCTATCGGTAGACACGAAAGGGTAGCAGAAATGGCCGACCACGGAGAGGCGAGCACGGTGGCGCTTGGTGGTCGTTGAGGAAGAAGATGACGCCCTCCGGCCAACCTTGGTGGAGAGACGCAGCACAAGCGAGCTAGGCGGGGGTACATGAGCGAGGCAAACATAGTGGCACTCACAGCCTGGCCAGAGATGGCTTGGTAGCAACGGCGGCGAGCGGTGTAGCGAGGGAGCAAACGTGGTGGCGGAGAGAAAGGAAGAGAAGGCGCCGGCGGCCAACCCTAGACTTCATAAACGAGGCCAAGCCACCCAAGAGCGACATGCAGGACAGCCTGCCAATGCGAAGCAGCTGCTTGCGATCGCGAACACGCTTGGAAACGGTCGGAAGGATGTCAGCGGTGAGCTACCTGCTGTCTTGCTCGATTTGGAAAAATTTACAAAATTGCCACTGACTCTATTTTTCAAAATACTCAAAAATTTTCTAAAGAACTTGAAATTCTCCAAATACAAAAGTTGCTCAACTTTTCAAATCCTACAACTTTCTCAATAAAAACTTTTTTAAATTCAGCTTAGATTTTGAAATTTGAATTTGAAATCAAAAGGGGACAATTTTTGGAAATTGGTAAATTCAAAATTACTTTAAATTTTATATTGAAACTTTAAAAACTCAAAATACTGAAGTTGTACATCTAGGCAAGACCTAAAACTTTGCTATTGAAACTATTTTCAAATTCTGCCTCCATTTTAAAATTGGAATAGGGAAATGAAAAGGGGTCAAATTTGGGATTTGAATCTTTTCAAAATGACTCCAAATTTTATACTAAAACTTTGAAAACTCCAAAAACCAAAGTTGTACAACTTGACCAGATCTACAACTTTGCTTTTTGGCTCACCCTCAAATTCTCTTTAGATTTTGAATTCCACAAAAGGGGGTAAAATGGGTTTTTTCTGAAATCAGGGTTTGGAATCAAATTCAAACTCGATTTGGTTTCTACATTAATTGATGATTAATTAGTGATCACAACTATCATCCAAATGTACCCTTGCATCAAATCACACTTGACCTTTCCAATGCTCCATTTGTCTGAACCAAATTTGAATTATAAATTCATTTTAATAGACCTCCCAATTTGAATTCAAATTTGAATTGGAAAACTTAGGACAAGTTTTGGAACTCAAATTCAACCTCAAACTTGGAGTTCATTTTTAAATGTTGCACTTGAGTTTGTCCCCTACACCTGACACTAGTGTAGAGCATAGCTTTACATCTCAAATTACATAGGGCATAATCCAAGTATTTGAAATGGCATTCAAAACTAGGGTTTTGGATTCAAGTCAAACATCACCAGAACTCAATCAACCTAGAACATGTAAACTTGTTTTAGTTGATGCACATCAAATTGATAAAACATGAATGCTTTGCAATGCATATGATTGCATGACTAGTTTTAGTTACCATAACACTAGGGGTGTTACAACTTGTCATGGTATTAGGCTTACTGGAGTATGTGGCTAGTACTACAAGTCACGATCATAAGCGAGCCTACAACGATCGGTCCACAATCAACATAGGCGGGGCATTACATCAACACTCAAACATGATGCAAGCCAAGAGTCCGCCCGGTCTCAATTTAATATTATCATGGTATTCTCATGGCCCATCAGCGGATCTGAGAAGATCAAGTTAAACCTATAACTTGCGAATGATGAAACCATCATTCAACTTCTATCGAAGTCTAAGCATTACTAAGCATTAAAGGTATTGACATATTCATACTAGCAGGGTAGGACTAAGGGTACTTGTATATCAAGGTAATCATGCATCAGCGATATTCAACCAACTCCTACTTTCTTAATGCACATCTCACAAGACTGAAAGTGTAATAAAGATTTGTAAATACTAGAGAAGGGTGGTATGCTTCGGGGCTTGCCTACATTGCAGAGAAGGTTAGTTTGTACAGAAAGGTCTATAAGTTACACTTTGGTACCAATATCACTGGTGGATGGACCTTCTCCAAAGCTTGATCAACACGAGTCTTCTCACTCTCGTATGAACTACACGTAATAAATGATGCTTTGCTTAAAATAATGGAATGCATGACATGATGCATGATGAGAGACATACAAGTGCATTACAGATCTTAAACTAACTTAAGAAAGTTGAGTACAACTTTCCTTTGCAGTACAAATAAGGTTATGCTACATAAAGAGAGGGCATGCACAAGCAACATACAAAGAGATGCATCACTCACACTACACAGGCCTATACTAACTTAACACATACAAGTACTTCACCCAAACAGCAAATTAGAAGTAATTAAAGGTTTCACTTTTATGTTAAACACCTCATGCTTGATTATCAAGCTATAACAAGCATGGTCAAACTTTACAACTATATATATAAAACAACACTTCAAAGCATTATACAAACATGACTAATTAAAGGCTAATGACTTGCTCAACACTAATAGCAAGATTACAAAATGTCTTAAGTGTACTAAGTTAACATTAATAAAGCATTAAGTTATACCATCAACACTTAAGCAAGAGAGAGCTAAACAATCAGCTCCAGTTACACATAGATTCAAAATAGCAGCACAACAACTACTTTATTTAACCATAACTAAAGATCTAACATCCAGCAAAAGGTGATCCTAGACTTTCTATAAAGCATAAGAACTTGTCTACAACTTTCTTATTATCATCAAAAGGTGATTCAACAACTAGCAAGGTCATACAACTCAAAGAAACATTTCTATCCTGAATTCGGTAGAATCTGGCATCAAATTTTAAATAGTTATAACTGAAGTTCTATACCACAAAGAAGGTGTTCTTGAACAACTTGGAAATCTTATGAAAAGCACTGCAACACTTGTATTGTCACCAAGAGGTGATTCAAAGATTAGCTAGGGCAAAAAAACATCATCTTTTGGATCTGTACTGAAAGTAAACAGAAAATGATAGGAAACTTGCAAAAGGGATAACTCCTAAACTAGCAAGCCTGAAATCATGAAATTCTAGGACATTCAAGACATGGAAGTTATCTACAACTTTTGTATTTAACACATTCATAGAAAACATGATTAGCATGATGAAAATAGCCTCTGAACAAGAACTACTCATGCAGCCATTTCAGCAAACATGTGCAACCAAGTGTTTTACTTAATCTACTAACAAGTCTAGGTATAAATAACTAATTACATGGATCATAAACCACTATTAACTCAGCTACTTAACATTAATTAGAGCTAGTATGAAACATACTTAAACACATTAAACATGAATATTACATGTAGGTGGAAACTTGCTTAAGCAAAACACATTTATTAATTAACATATTGATAGGAGAGCATGTACACATGTTATCCAAAAGATTAAACTAGCATTACTATGCTTCAGCCATCATCTCAAGTCATTGCATACACAAGGCAATCACATAAAGCATATACATGTATCTAATAACTATACATTTGAGTAAATCATTTTAATTATTAACTAACAAGTGGATTACAATCAAATCAAAAAAGTAATTAAGTTGGCAAGGAACAGTAGACCAAGGTCCACAATCAAAGTATAAAACTCACCAAAGTAATTTAAGGATTTATATAAATAATTTTAGTATTTATTAAATAAATAAAAAAGGTATTTAAACATACTTAAATTAATTAACCAAGTTAGAATTATCAAAACAATACCAACCTTTCTGTGCACACTGGTCTAGGCATATAAAGCATACAAAAAAAAGTTTCATGATTAAATGATATTTATTTTAGCCTATAAAAATCATGGAAGGTCCATTTATTAATTAAAAGAGGTAATTTTAAGCATAACAAAACTACTGAAAATGACTAGTTCATATTTTTTGCATGGTAGAGCATCTCATAACAAAGCTACACAACAAATTTCATAATTTTATCATGCACCAAAAATTAGTTATGAATTTAGCAAGAATCAGCACTTCTAATTAATTTCTAAAAATAAAAAACTGTTGAAAATCTTTTGTTACTCAGCCCTAGCCAGCCACTGTCACTGACGTGCAGGCCAGGGTCAATAGCACAGGGCTGGTCATGCTAACCACGGCTCCCTGGCCGTTTGACCAGTGAGTGCTCATCTACGGTGAGATCGTCGGCGACGAGGTTGGTTCCTATGTGTTCCCCATCACCCTACGAATCGATCTAGGGTACTAGTTGGGTGGCTAGGGTTACATGGCATGCTCATCATCAGCCATGGCGGTGCGGCGAGCGATGGAAACGATCGATGTCAAGACTACTGGCCACGACAAGGACACCCACACATTCTTGTCACACTCGGTTTTCTATAGAACAAAACCAGGATAATCATATGTGTGCCCAAAAAGTCCACACATATGTCAGAATGAAAAAGTATCAGAAACAATGTTATTATATAACGTATACATAGCTATATTAACACTTACATCAGAGTATCGTGGAACAGTGACTAAACTTCAGGCTCCATTCCTCTCAGAGACGGCTGACTGGTGGCTCCGTATGCCAAACACTTCTGAAAGACTTCTGGAAACTCCACTACCTCTGAATCCTTCTTCTGAATAGCATCTTACTACACACTGGAGTGTAGGGGAAACAGCAAGAGTGAGTCCATGTTGAACTCAACAAGTATAACACAGGGTTCATGAGGCACAAAGGCTAGACACTGTTTGACTGCATTTAGCTTTTAATCATCATATAATTAGCAATTGAGTAGCATCAAGATGAACCAATTCCCATTAATGAACCAATGATCAATTGTAATAAGGATAATGAATAGCATTAACATGAGCATAATAATAACAACAGTAATTAAGCATGATATAACAATGGTGATCAGCTATCTATAGATGTTCCAAGGTTGCCCGTATTCGTGGGCACGGCTAGTATACCAGTTTTTAACAATGCGTAGAGGTGTACACTTTCACTGTGAGTCATGATTTACAAATGCATAGGTTTGCAAGGCCCAAAACATCGAAAACCATATAAAGTCATTCAAAAGTTCGTCTAACAAGTTAGGGCCATTAGATTCACTTGGCTGGCAGATGTAGGAACCCCCCTTCTCAAATGGCACAATTCCTTCTCGGCTATACTCATAGACTAGAGGCTGTCCTACACCCAACGTGTCAAGCCATTCTTACGCCAATTAAGGTAACCACTAACAAGCTAGAAAAGGTCTCTTAAACAACTAGAGCCAGAGCCATATAGCCCTCACAGTTGTACTGTATGTCTTAGATGATCACGTACAGATAAGTCCTTATGGAGAGAAACCAGAGCAACAATATAACCCCTTGCTCTAGCCCCCCTTTTCAACAGTAATAAAATCATCATTACTTGTTGGTTGCTTAATCCATTAGTCAAATTACAAGATCATTGTTTATAATTAAGCACTAGCAATAGCTACCTAAATGCATTCCCAAGGTTGACAAGGAATCAAGGTATCAATCACTAAGTTATAATCTCTAAGGTTGTCCAGGAGGACACATGCATATGTATGATAATTTCGGTGAATAGGACAACAAGGATGGTCCCATGTTATACTTGCCTTGATCAAAGCTTTCCTGATGATACTACTGGTCTAGCTCAAAATAATACTTCTGATCGTCAAGAACACACACAATCATCCGAGCAATCATACACGAAGCAAACAAAGAGACATAATTAAAACAGTAGCAAAACAGTATAAAAAGTTTGTAAAACTCTTCTACACGTTACTATGATCACACAGACGTAAAGATTACAAAATTCGGATTTAAAACGTAAAAGTTATGAATTTTCTAAGATTTCCTATAGATAAATAATTACTTTAATATAAACTCAAAAATTAAAATTTCCAAACCTACTGTATAATAACACTAGCATGTAGAGCTCGTAAATACGAGTCTAACGCAACTTGAACGAGTCAAATCGGAGTTAAAACGAATAGTATCATCTTCTTCCTTGGGCTTAGAGGAGCTCTGGTCAGCCATAGTGGAATCTCGCCGGAGAGAAGCAAGATGAGATGGGAACTCGATGAAATGGCGATGGATTCACACAAACGAATATACCACGGTGTAGAGAACGATGAGGGCTACCTCTTGGTGGTGGTGGCTAGCGTCGGGACACGACGGTTTGGCCGAAAAAGCTCGTCGGAGAGTTCGCCGGAACGCAAGCTGTAGATGCAGAACTTCGGCGAGAGGTGGAGGGAGGTACGAGCGACGACTCGCGATAAGGGTTGGCGTCGAGGGCTACGCCGGCATATATATAGTCGTAGAGTTTGGAAACTTTTCGAATTTTCTTAATTTTGAGATTATTTTAATTCCGCGAATAAAAATAATTCTAGAAAATCTAGAATTACCTTTTAAGCCGCAACAAATAGCCCAGAGCTCAGAAAAATCACGGGAAAAATCCTGGAGACTCTTGGAGAGATAAGGAACTTAACTAAATAGGTTTGGGCTTATGAAAAGATTGATGAAGGGATCAAGGAAAAAGATTAAGCTCATGGAAATTGAAATTTTAAATCCGGAAAATACCAAAAAGTTTTCTGATGAGAAGTAAACGTCGTCCTTTGGTATTTTGAAAATATAATAGCACTCACCAACACCAAAGACAAGCATCACACAAACACCACATTATCAAATTAATATGAAAAAGTTTAAAACCATAATTTTCTATATTTAAATTAGCAGCAACTTAACTTATCTAATAAATTTATTCAAATATTGAAATAATTTATTTTATTTAGTGTTTTTCATGCACAATCCAAAATAGGAAATTTTGGGTGTGACAATTCTACCCCACTTAACTGGAATCTCATCCCGAGATTTGGAGAGACTAGGGAGAAAGATAAAGTTGATCTGTAAATCTTCACGCTTCTCTGATCAACTCTTATCCAATGATGATGCCACAAGCTTAAAACCAACTTTGTAAAGGTGTCCTTTAGACCCTTACGATTCTTTTAGATGGTTCTAACAGATTACCACTCTGAGAAAGGATACCTGCGCTCGATAGTGACTTTGCAATCATGTAGATAGCTGGTGCTTCCGATGATGAAATAGAACGTATAAATCCTCCATCTTGTATCATCTTTAGTTCGGCAAACCATCTTAAGAAGAGATCAATTGGAGAACACCAATGGATAGATTGCATTTGTTTCTGAGTGATAACTACCATCATGTCCTTCTATCATCTCAAAGAGACTCATGAGCATATCCAAGATCAAGTAACCTGCACTTCCTCGCGAGCAGAAAAATGATAGTGCAGAGATACAGTTATAACTCGAGTTCTGGGAATCTGATGATATTGTAGCTTATACCGTTGGAAATCTTATCAAATTTACTACAACTTTCTTATAGAACACTTCTCCAGATTCTGCAGTTAATGTAATCAAAAACTGTGCACAACAGAAACTATTCCAGGTTGCTGACAGAACAGATGCGTCACCTTGTGATTTTCATAAATTCCAAACCATAATAGATATCAGGGTGGTTCTTATGGTTAGAGAAAGATATTGAAGTCTACTATTGTCCAGAATTTATTCATGATTTTTTGACGTCCAAAAATAGAGATATAAGCTAAGGAAGACAGGCTGTTTTGAAAAGACAGGATAAGGTAGGAACGAGATTCAGAGGGACTAGAGAGATAGATAACACTAATCTTCAAGTCTTCATGCTTCTTTGATTTATGTTGATGAGATATAAGACATGAATCGAGGATAGCCAAAAGATGACAAGAAATATAAAGTTTGATCTTCAGTTCTTCGTACCTCGTCGCTTGAGATATTTAGGAATTGTTGTTGTTGACAGCAGATGCTACCCCCTTAAGAAAAAGAAACTAGGGGACACCAAAGTAACCTGTATCTCCTTTTATACTAGATAACCATAATCATCTCTAATATAAGATTCCAAGGCAAATCAATGAGATTCAAATATATCCAATGATATATTCACTTATATAAGATAAGGAAGTAATGCAGAAAATTTCTGGGCGAATTCCAATTTTAGTAATTCAGTAAATCTGGCATAACTCGAGCTACAAAGATCTAAATGAAGTGATCTTTACATGGTTGGAAAGCTTATGAAATTATCTACAACTTTTATTAATAACACGTTTCCAGGTTCTGTCATTAAATTAATCAAAAATAGAGCTTAGCCAAAACTGTTCCAGAATTCTAGACTGTATAGTAACCTCAAATTAGAACAGGTATATCTCTTAGCTCAAAATAGATAAAAAGGTAAGTCCAGTGGGTTTCGAAAGATACAGAAGTCTAGTTATTCTCAGTAAAATTTCATAAATGTCTCATGTCCATATCTTGAGATATAACAGAAACATTGCAGACTGCTATAGAAATCAGCATGCGGAGTATTACGTAAAACCTACCCCACTTAACATGGATCGAGCTACTCCTCAAGACAAAACCTTTCGGGCCACCTTCAAAACACGAGAACAAGGACAACACACAAGCAACACAGCAAGCACAACAAGCACATATCACATCATCGGTACTACACGTGTTTCTTCAATAATGGTGGTCATCCTAAGGGAAGAGTATGGATGATGAAAGGCCATCGAATCTTTGAACCAGGTGGAATCAGAAAACTTTAAGTAAAAACAACGTAAAACAAAATCCAAGGGAGTAAGAAATAATAGCTCAAAGGAATCTATATCAAGGAAGGGATATAACAGGACAAGGAAGAGGAAATAGCCAAAATCAATGAGTCAAGGGATGACAAAATAGTTTTATAGTAAAATGAGTTTTAGAATACGTCCAGTGCTACTTGGCATACGTCCTACAGTCAACACCGCTCTGATACCACTCTGTCACACCCAGTTTTCTAAAGAACAAAACCAGGCTAATCATATGTGTGCCCAGGAAGTCCACACATATGTCAGAATGAAAAAGTATCAGAAATAATGTTATTATATAACGTATACATAGCTATATTAACACTTACATCAGAGTATCACGGAACAGTGACTAAACTTTAGGCTCCATTCCTCTTAGGAATGACTGACTGGTGGCTCCGTATGCCAAACACTTCTAAAAGACTTCTGGAAACTCCACTACCTCTGAATCCTTCTTCTGAATAGCATCTTACTACACACTGGAGTGTGGGGGAAATAGCAAGAGTGAGTCCATGTCAAACTCAACAAGTATAACATAGGGTTCATGAGGCACAAATGCTAGACATTGTTGGACTGCATTTAGCTTTTAATCATCATATAATTAGTAATTGAGTAGCATCAAGATGAACCAATTCCCATTAATGAACTAATGATCAATTGTAATAAGGATAATGAATAGCATTAACATGAGCATAATAACAACAACAACAGTAATTAAGCATGATATAACAATGGTGATCAGCTATCTGTAGATGTTCCAAGGCCGCCCGTATCCGTGGGCACGGCTAGTATACTAGTTTTTAACTCTACGCAGAGGTGTACACTTTCACTGTGAGTCATGATTTCCAAATGCATGGGTTTGCAAGGCCCAAACCATCAAAAACCATATAAAGCCATTCAAAAGTTCGTCTAACAAGTTAGGGTCATTAGATTCACTCGGCAGGCAGATGTAGGAACCCCCCTTTTCAAATGGCACAATTCCTTCTCAGCTATACTCATAGACTAGAGGTTGTCCTACACCCAACGTGTCAAGCCATTCTTACGCCAATTAAGGTAACCACTAACAATCTAGAAAAGGTCTCTTAAACAACTAGAGCCAGAGCCGTATAGCCCTCACAGTTGTACTGTATGTCCCGGATGATCACGTACTGATAAGTCCTTATGGATAGAAACCAGAGCAACAATATAACCCCTTGCTCTAGCCCCCCTTTTCAACAGTAATAAAATCATCATTAGTGGTTGGTTGCTTAATCCATTAGTCAAATTACAAGATCATTGTTTATAATTAAGCACTAGCAATAGCTACCCAAATACATTCCCAAGGTTGACAAGGAATCAATGTATCAATCACTAAGTTATAATCTCTAAGGTTGTCAAGGAGGACACATGCATATGTATGATAATTTCAGTGAATAGGACAACAAGGATGGTCCCATGTTATACTTTCCTTGATCAAATCTTTCATGATGATACTGCTGGTCTAGCTCAAAATAATACTTCTGATCGTCAAGAAACTGCTCACCGTCTATACTCGATCATCAAGCAACAACACATAATCATCCATGCAATCATACACGAAGCAAACAAAGAGACATAATTAAAAAGGTAGCAAAACAGTATAAAAAGTTTGTAAAACTCTTCTACATGTTACTACGATCACACAAACGTAAAAGATCATGAAATTCAGATTTAAAACATAAAAGTTATGAATTTTCTAAGATTTCCTATAGATAAATAATTACTTTAATATAAACTCGAAAATTAAAATTTTCAAACCTACTGTATAATAACACTAACATGTGGAACTCGTAAATACGAATATAACGCAACTTGAACGGGTCAAATCAGAGTTAAAACGAAGATTTTACGATCAAAACAAGTTTAGTGGCAAAACTATAAATAGTATCATCTTCTACCTTGAGTTTGGAGGAGCTCCGATCAGCCATGGTGGAACCTCGCCAGAGAGAAGCAAGATGAGATGGGAACTCGATGAAACGGCGATGGATTCACACAAACGAATATACCACGGTGTAGAGAATGACGAGGGCTGCCTCTTGGTGGTGGTGGCTAGCGTCGGGACGCGACGGTTTGGCCGGAAAAGCTCGTCGGAGAGTTCGCCGGAACGCAAGGTGTAGATGCAGAACTTCGGCGAGAGGTGGAGGGAGCTACGAGCGGTGACTCGTGATAAGGGTTGTACTTCTAAAACCAGGGCGTCGAGGGCTACGCCGGCATATATATAGTCGTAGAGTTTGGAAACTTTTTGAATTTTCTTAATTTCGAGATTATTTTAATTCCGTGAATAAAAATAATTCCAGAAAATCTAGAATTACCTTTTAAGCCGCAAAAAATAGCCCGGAGCTCAAAAAAATCACGGGAAAAATCCTGGGGAAAGATTGATGAAGGGATCAAGGAAAAAGATTAAGCTCACAGAAATTGAAATTTTAAATCCAGAAAATACCAAAAAGTTTTCCGATGAGAAGTAAACGTCGTCCTTTGGTATTTTGAAAATATAATAGCACTCACCAACACCAAAGACAAGCATCACACAAACACCACATTATCAAATTAATATGAAAAAGTTTAAAACCACAATTTTCTATATCTAAATTAGCAGCAACTTAACTTATCTAATAAATTTATTCAAATATTGAAATAATTTATTTTATTTAGTGTTTTTCATGCACAATCCAAAATAGGAAATTTTGGGTGTGACAATTCCCCACACACAAGCGGTCATGTTGGCGCTATAGGTTGAAAGGATTAGGGTTCCATGTGAGCTTGCCCATGGCCATGGTGGCATGGTGGGCAGAGCGTAGTGGCGCGAGGGTGTTCCGGTGGCTTTGGTGTGATAGAGGTAAAATTGCCATGAGGGTACGATGAGGAGCCACCATGACTCCGTCTGGCTACTTGGTTGAGGCGGCGGCTGTAATGGAACCGTCTAAATTATAAGAGCACAAGTTCAAAAACAATCGCCGAAACGATCAAATTCTCAAACTTGAGCCCATATAACTCCGGTAGTCCACGAAATCACGAGGGATTTCAAATCAAACCGAGAGCAACCAGATCGTAGTGATTCAACATAACACAACACTTGTTACAACAGTTCATAAGTAGCTCTCATACATCGGAGTACAAATATTTTTATTACAAAACCAAAGTAAAGATTAGCGGAAGCAACATAATTTCTGAAAATCATTTTAAGTCAAATACTGCCAGTACATAGTCACATCCTGCAAAAGCATACCAGAAGAGATACTACAGAAACCATGCCCATATTGTCTAGTCTTCACGCCCACATGGCGAAGCCAATACTTGCAGCAACAAGTACGAATCTGCTACCTGCAACAGGGGGGAATAAACCCTGAGTACGAGAAGGTACTCAGCTAGACTTACCCGTCAAAAACCAGAAATAAAGGTGACACCAAGGAGTATGCAAGGCTTTAAGGTGGGCTAGCTTGACTCATTTGCAGAAAAGCTTATTACAGATAAGTAATCATTAATGCTTAAACATCGAGTTAATAATCATTAACCTGTCATCTAGATTAGCACCTGTACTAGAGCAATCACTTCATTAGGAGCAAACAATATTAACCATAGCAGGTATAATAAGGCCATCATCATCATTATCATCAATTCCGAACCATCATTAATAATTAGTGTATCTACGCTGGAGATAACCAGTCAAGTTTCTCACTATCTGGGAGAGACGGCGACTCGAATCGATTCCAACTCAGCTGAGGGGGTATTCCTGACACTCACCCGGCAAACCCCGCTAAAGGCAGCCGTAGATAACCTTTGGTACAACTCAGGGTGGGCCCGAACAGCGCCGCGTTCTCGGGGATACCAGTGGCTAGGATGCTCAGGACTTTTAACTCACCTGCCCTTGGACCCTCTGGCTCCCTTCCGAGGCGACTTTCACTTTTCGACTTCTCAGCCTAAGTTGAGCTACTAGGCTTCACGGTCGGCAACCTCAGGCCGGCCAACTAAATGTCAGGCATGCGTTCAAAATGACATAGAAGGCTCCAGGTCTCGGTCCTTAATCGACACAGACGGGGATAGATCCACACCCCCAAGACCTCCATGCCTTGCTGTTTCACTATCATCATCCCACCCGGTCTCATTTCATTTTATTACACATGGTTCACTTCCACGATAGCAAATATAGCCAACCGTGACCTGACAAAGCCCTATATCTCGCAGGTGACAGGAAATCACCCGACTTCTACCGGTCTAATTTAGCAGGGCTAAGCATAGATACGATCCTGTCTACATAGGATTCAAGGTTCGAATTGCTGGACAAAGAGTGTTATCAATGCAGCAAGGGTTTTCAACCAACTCCTATCACATAATGCAACAATACATATAACATGTATATAAAGATAATTGCTTTAAAAGTAGGAGGCTTATAATGCTCTGGGGCTTGCCTTAACCGAAAGAAGAGAGATCGAGGTTTGGCTTCAAGAACGGTTCCCACGTCTTCTCCGGCTTCGTCGGACTGGACCTCCAGTTCTCGAACGGACTTCAACTTCGGGTTCCACACCCAGCGGGACTTTGCTCATAACACGATTCTCGGCATACCTATTGCATGTATATGCATCCAATGAATTTCATGTATGCATCCAAAAATGACATGATGATTTATGGACGTGCATGAATGATGTGAAGATGAATGCAATGACATTGCAACGTTGTAAACACAAAACCAAGTTATGTGGTGCTCTATTCGAATCACTTCAAGCTTAGGTGCAAATTTCCTCTCCGGTATTAACATGTTTGAACATCCCTAAGAAACCACTAAGTATCACAAAGTTAAGACTAAACACGCACGTAACAAGATTCCATAAATTAGTATTTACAACATATTATCAATAGTAGCTAAGAAAACTCACAACTGGAGTTCTACCAATCCAAATGACCTGAAAGAGGACATTTTGGAAAGCTTATGAAATTGTCTACAGTTCATTTATAAACATCTAAGCATGATTTCATCATTTACCAAGTTAAAATAGCATACATACAGAATCTGTTCTAAAAGACAGAGAGCACTTCCAAAACTGAACCCAACTTGGAACAGCTGTCATTTCTAAACTATAAGTCCAAATGCTACCAAAATTTACCAGCAACTAGTTCATGAAATTCTCAACAACTTTGCTATAGATCACCAAGCATGAAAACATCATTATCATAGGTTAATTCTCTGAACTAGCAATTCTGTCCAGAAATGGCAGATTCACTAAATTAAATAATTAATGACGATTCAAAAGCACAATTGGACCAAACTAAGTTTACCAACTTGTTGTGCATATCAAAGGAACATCAGAAAGTATAATGCCAACTTCTAAATAAATTATTTAATATTCTTTTATAATTTATTTAGTTAATTAGGTGATTAAAGAAACATATAGTAAAACTATATATAAAAATCTACAAAAATTACAGTAGCAACCTAATGCTTCACATAGGCTACCATAAAATTTTCACTTTATTTTGACAAGCAGATATGGAGATATCAAAAATAACAGATGGTAGGTCTATTTCTAGCATAATAGGAAACCCTATTGAAAAGTATCAAACAACAGATTTCATATTTTTCCTAACATCATTCTAACATAGGAACAACACTCACCAAGTTTCACCCTTACTGGATCTATAGAAAAATTATGAATATTCACACAAGATCCATTCAAGCAAAACAAGATAATTATATAACTCCACTAAACCACATCCAAATTGCATGACAATTTAACCATAATCTATTCATGGTATGAGCAGTTCACTATAAAAATTTCATGTCATTTGGAGCTTCACAGAAAGAGATATCATTTTCTTCTTTTTCCACATGAATAAAAGAGATAAATAATAACTATTTATTTCATCATAAAACATGGCACACATTATATTTTTATAATAAACTAGACATTCCATAGAGCACAACACAACTTGAACCAACTTATTTGGATCTCTAAAACATGATATATGAATTTTCAAAATTTGAATACAAATAACTTAAGTTGAATAAAAGAAAACCGGATTCTAGACCCTACTGGGCTAGCCTGATGGCACTGCTCGGCCACCGGCCCACCCGAGGCCCAACCAACTGAATGGGGGAGGGAATCCCGCGCCGACAGGCAGGCCCCGGCCGTCATGCTCACACCGAGTAGAGGATGGTGGGTCGCCGGCGGTAACTCGCCGCCGACGAGTTCTCGGGCGCCGATGAGGGCACCAGCGTGCTCTACTCACCCAGGCGAGTAGCGGGATGGGTTGGAGTGGAGTGCGGGGGCCACCGGAGATGCTTGCCAGCATGAGCGGCTGGCGGCAGTGATCTCGTGGCGGCGTGCTGGCGGTAGGAGGCACGACGGTCACCGGTGAGGGGCTTCCTAGCTGCACGACGTCTAGGCGACTCCATTGCGCACAAGCACATGCACGAAGGTGCTATGGAGAGGCGGGACCACGGCAAGCGCTCGCATGGAGGAGCTCCGGCAAGGTCACCACGGCGGCGAACCGAGCAATGCGGCCTTGTTGGTGCTCGGGTGGCTCCATGGAGGGGATGACGAGGTGGAGGGGTTAAGGTGGGGCTTCATGTAGTTGGGATGGGGCAGAGGTGCGACGGCAGCGCCCACGAGCTCGGCGAGCTCGCGGTGGCGGGGGCGCCTCGGTGCGCCGCCCTGGCGAGCGCGGCAAGGGCGAGGGAGGGAAATGGAGCGAGTGCGGGCGAGAAGGACGCTTCCAGGGCACCGTGGCGGCCATGTAGAACATCGTGGCCCAGTCGGTGGACATGCACCGGTGTACGGCTTGCTAAGTGGCGAGCAAGGCCTGAGCCCGGTCGGCCACTGCACCTTCCCCTCCGTCTCCATTCAGACGAAAAACGACTGAAACTGTCTCAAACACGACCCTCTAGCACCTAATCCAGCCGAATTTAGTGAGAAGCACCAACAACAAAATGGTAGAGCTACAGGTGTACTACACTATTATCAATAAGATCTTGGACTAGTTCGGCTTAATTTGGGAGTTACCGCTCTCCAAAGTAGGTCATATGAAAACTGTGTTGTCTAGTGATGACTGACAGCACGACTTTGCCCCCTAACAACTCCTAAACCAGCTCGATTTGGCGATAGGTTATATTAGCAAACTTGTAGACCTATATGAGATCTCCAATTTTGTCAATATGGACTTGATCTAGTTCGGTCTAGATTAGTAACTATAGAGCCCTAAAGTGGTGTACATTGAAACTGTGACTGCATTAGGACTTAGGAAAAATTTCTAAGTGTTATAACAGCACTTCAAACTGACTTGTGGGCCCTATTTGAGGATGTTCTATTCATTTTTATGAGATGGTTATATTGAGCCTTTTGTTCCTTGATAAATTTCCTACAACTTTGGTAAAGGGTGCACTTCTATGCAAGGTCTCTAGATACCACTTTTAAATCGGTCAAAGCAGATCAGTGCTATGGTCAAACTGAGGTCAAACCTAGTCAAATTGGATTTTGGTCAAAACATGAATATAAACCCTAGCTCATTTTGCTCCACTAACATATCAAAGATGTTTTCAAGCCCCCAAGTCACACAATAGCATCACATATGTTATCTATACAAAACCCTAGCAACACATAAAGGAAGCACATAGAAACCACAATGTTGCAAGGTCATGTTTCAAACAAGGATACACATGAAATGACGATGCTTATGGTAATGTCATGCCATGATCATGCATTATGAATGCATTATGAGGCTAACTAACACCAGGGGTGTTACAGCGACGCAGCGGATGGGACTGGCAACGGTGAGGGTAGTCACGGTGCCCTGAACTAGGGAAGATGATGGCATTCTGGTGCACCCTACATGGTAGCAATAAAAAGGAGGAGCCGGTCACAACTAGTATGCCAAGGCAAAGCTAAAACATGAAATGAAAAGGTGGAAGGTGCTCTGGAGAGGCCTGACCATGGAGTAGGTGCTCGTGGCGGCGCTCCGAACAGCAAGGAAGGAGATGGAGCCTTTAGTCAGCTCTGGTGGAGCTAGATAGTGCAGGCAGGCTTAGCAAGTGTGCAACAACAAGGCAAGGCTACGCGTGTGAGGAATAGGGTTGAGGTGGAGCAGGCATGTAAAATTTGGCCGGCAAGCTAAGGGTGCACGACAGTGGTAGAAAGAAGAGAAGGAAGAGATGGTGACTGGCTCAACATTATAGTAATGTGGGCATGACTTCTAGGCGAGCCAACAGCTGTTTGAGCTGCACCACAGAAGCAGCTGTGTGCAGGCGTGCGTGAACATGGCACTAGAGGATGGCGAATAGCAGCAAGCAGCTCAGTGGCACCTACTTCCCCGGTGACACTGTTCATGCTAATAGAGCAACTTCCTCATACTTTTTCTCCTGATTTCTCTACTAAACTCGATGAGCTCCATTAAGGAAAATTGTTCATCTACTTGAGATCTCCAAGATTGCTTAAAGGATCAACACCAACAAATCAAAGGATTTTGAGATTTTGAATTGTAAACATGGGTCTAGTGAAACTGAAACAACATATAAAAACCACATTTGCAACATAACAAAGCCACATATGAACCATCACTTAAGCAACATATGAAGGTTATACTTGAAACATAAATTGCATTTATGACTCAATGCTTGGTGATTATGCTTCATGATGCACATGATCAAGTTTTAACTACTTTTTAATATCTGGGATGTTACAGCCTCTCCACTGACGGTTGCATGGGTGAAGGTAGTAAATTAAATGTGCAGATAGGCGGTTTAGTGCCTTGGATGAGGGGATGAAGCATTTTCTAAATGACCCCCTCCTCTCCACCTATAAAAGGAGGCTCCCTCCTCCTCATGAGAACAACACCATAAGGAAGAAGAGCTACCACACTTGAGCAAGAGCATCACGCCAAAGGGCTTAGGGTTTTAGTTTCAAGTTTTGAAAAGTTGAGTTTTTAGCAACTTTGGGATTTAATTCATGAGCAACCAATAACCAAACATCACAACTGTCATGGAATCGCCCAAATTATAAGAGCACAAGTACAAAACACAATCACCAAAGTGATCAAATTATCATACTTGAACCCATATAACTCCGGTAGTCCAACGAAATCACAAGGAATTTCAAACCAACCAACATACAAGCCAAGATCGTAGTGATCCAACATAACAAGTCACATGTTACATCTATTTCACAAGTAGTTCAACATACATAGGAGTTCAACAAAGTTATTACAACTCAAGTTGAAAAGTAGCGGAAGCAAAGTACTTTGAAACTAATATCACCCTTATTTTAAATACATGCCAGTACCAAGATCAATTCTGACAAAAGCATCATAGACAAGATAACTAAGAAGGATCATGCCCATGATCTTACTCCACCACTATGGTAGGAGTCAATCAAATATTGTAGTAGCCATGATACATCACAACCTGCAACAAGTGGGAATAAACCCTGAGTACGAGAATGTACTCAGCTAGACTTACCTGTCAAAAACCAGAAATAAAGTGACACCAAGGAGTATGTAAGGCTGATATATAAGTGGAGCTTGCTTGACAACATTTTTGCATAAAAGCTTAGTATAGATAAGTAACCATTTATTGCTTTAAGCATCAAATTAATAATCATTACCTGTCATCTAGATTAGCACCTTGTTGGATTCTGCAAGCGCACGTAATATACCATTGTAGCATTTTACCGAGAGTAAACCAGGTATCGTTATTTATATTTTACCACAGGGAAGCAAGGGTTAAAGAATCCGATAATTCACCATCATGTATCTACTAACCTAGTAAACCAACTAGATTATAGTAGGGGTAAATGATATATGAAATGATAGGATTTATGTAATATGACATACATGGGATAAGTCACTAAAGATATGCAACTAGTTAACTTGGGAGGTCAACGGGTGAGGTAGATTCCTATGATATTCTTATCACATGGTAAAGGTATACCCAACTATGCTAAGACTTACCTGTCACACCCAGGTTTCTAAAGAATAAAAATAGGCTAATCATATGTGTGCCTAGAAAGTCCACACATATGTCAGAATGAAAAAGTATCAGAAACAATGTTATTATATAGCATATACATAGCTATAAATTAACACTTATATCAGAGTATCACGGAATGGTGACTAAACTTCAGTCTCCATTCTTCTCAGGGACGGCTGACTGGTGGCTCCGTATGCCAAACACTTCTGAAAGACTTCTGAAAACTCCACTACCTCTTAATCCTTCTTCTGAATAGCACCTTACTACACACTGGAGTGTTGGGAAAATAGCAAGAGTGAGTCCATGTCGAACTCAACAAGTACAACACAGGGTTCATGAGGCACAAAAGGCTAGACACTGTTTGACTGTGTTTAGCTTTTAATCATCATATAATTAGCAATTGAGTAGCATCAAGGTATTCCAATTCCCATTAATGAATCAATGATCAATTGTAATAAGGATAATGAATAGCAGTAACATGAGCATAATAATAACAACAATAATTAAACATAATATAACAATGGTGATCATCTATCTATAAATGTTCCAAGGCCGCCCGTATCCATGGGCATGACTAGTATACTAGTTTTTAACTCTGCACAGAGGTATACACTTTCACTATGAGTCATGATTTCCAAATGCATTGGTTAATTACTCCCAAAATACTGAAAACCATATAAAGTCATTCAAAAGTTCATCTAACAAGTTAGGGCCGCTAAGGATTCTCAATTGGAAAGCATGAACCTCCCTCCAAGGGGTGACTTACAAAAGACTGCACCCACCTTAGCAGGCCAAGACCATACTAGACATGACCCCTCTTGCGCCTTTCGGTAACCACTAGCAAGCTAGAAAATGTCTCTTAAACAACTAGAGCCAGAGGCATATAGCCCTCACAGTTGTATTGTATGTCCCGAATGATCACGTACAGATAAGTCCTTATGGAGAGAAACCAGAGCAACAATATAACCCCTTGCTCTAGCCCCCTTTTCAACAGTAATAAAATCATCTTTATGGTTGATTGCTTAATCCATTAATCAAATTATAAGATCATTGTTCATAATTAAGCACTAGCAATAGCTATCCAAATGCACAACCCATAGGTGACAAGGAAACAAGATATCAATAGCTACGTTATAATCTCTATGGTTGTCAAGGAGGACACATGCATATGTATGATAATTTCAGTGAATAGGACAACAAGGATGGTCCCATGTTATACTTGCCTTTTTTTCCCAAAGTTAGCTACTCATAAGTCTTCAACCTCTGTCTCTGATCTTGAGCTTCTGCTCTACTTGTCGGTCCTCAGCTCCTAGTCTTCAGCACTCGCGAATCACACTTCTACTCGCAGCAACCAAGCACAGCAAACAGACAACAAACACACTTAAGAACAAATATCATACAAAGAAGACAATTTAAAAGGAAGCGCACTAAACTTCATGACTTGTTGCTATGGTTACGAGAACACAAAAACGACTAAGGACGGAGCTATTGGTACCGAGGACACGTCTATCGAGGTTGGCAACATAACTGAAGAAGACAAACTAAACACTTGATTTATTTTGGTTAATGAAATTAAGTGATTAAACAATTTTAAAAATTAATCTAGAACTGAATTAGTCAAATTATAGTTAATTAGAAAAGGCAGAATTAAACCTTAGTTATATTTTATTTATGAATAATCAATAGTATTTAATATTTATAAATTATATAACCTGACACATATACAAGTACTAACCGAACCATCTCATGTTTTATATTTAAACTAAACAAATTATAATCAAGAACCAGTTAATATTAATCGAGTTAAAACTAATCACATTTTATTTGATAAAGTATTGTCACATAATTTATATATATTAAGCAAGTTAAACTTTATATGTGCAAAGAAAATAATTAAACATGTGAGAACTTCTACTCGAACTAGATAGGACATGTGTTCAAACTAATAAATTATAATTTAAAAAAATACATTGATGACATAAGTTAAATCATGTTAAACTTTGACTTAGCAAAAGAAAATGACATGCGAGAACACCTATTTTTGAGTTTAATATAGGGGTTTATCTAATCAAGTTATAAGTAAAGAAAATATATTCATGTAGCAGTTAATCATATTTAACATCTATATATCAGATAGCATAGTGTAGCACCTATATTGCTTATAGATTAGAAAACTAATTACATGCAGATTAATCAAATTAATATTTAACTATATAATAAACAAATAAACACGTGAGATGATAAGCGTCACTGATAGGACATAGATCAGAGCGATATGAAACTAAGGCAAAAAAGACCCACTCAAATCGGACTTAGAACGAATAAACGGTGGAGATAAAATAATCGATGACAAAACTATAAATAGTATCATCTTCTACCTTGGGCTGCCTGGTGCCTGTACGGACGTAGGAGATGAAGGGCTGTTGCTGCTGCTCCACGGAGTCTCGCAGGGGCGCACAAGGAACGGGGCGAGGGGCCGATGGGTCGTGATGGATGATGTAGATACACCGAGACATAAACATACAATACAATACTAAAATAGAATTAATGGAACAGGACTTAGCTTGTCAACAAGCCGCCGGGTGAGTTTGTGCTTGCGACATCCATGCATGTTGAATATGTATAGATGTATAATATACTCCCGTATATGCAAGCCAACTAATGCATAGGACTGTGTAGATCATGCGTCCTCGTGACCGTGATCCTGAGCTCGACTGCGATGTCGGTGATGGCGTGGCGCACCTTAGATACAGCCTTTGCGCCGCGGGACTGCACATGCTAGCGCTTGGCCATCATTGCGGGTCCTCCGCCAGATGGCCCGTCAGAGACATAGTGATGAGCGAGGTAGAGACGCGGTCGTCGGCTTCTGATCAAGACCTTGCTTGTTAGCATGCAGTATGACTCTAGCCGATTGGATCTCGTAGATGCGTATGTGCTCTTGATTGCTTGCTAGTTGATTAATCGTCTTGCATGTATGGTACATGCATACGTGCGAATTGACTTCCATGCATGGTTCTGTAGATTGAACTCGCGTTTGGTCTTCTTGACTGGCCACAGCTCGTAGCCAAACCCACAGAAGCATATTCCCGTGCAGGCACCACCGGGTTGAACTCGGAGGCGGTGGTCCTGATCGTGATTGGCGTACGTGCACCTCCCAGTAGTAGCCAGTATGAGCAATTGGGTGCCTGAGGCCGTCGTCGAGAACGCGCTGTGTTGATCTGATTATATAGAGGATGGACGTGGAAACTTTTATACCGGAGGACAACTTAAACTGGAATAGAACCCGAAGTGGGCTAGCTAAATTGGGCCGCGAGAAAGCCTAGACCACCTGGCAGACAAAAATCTATGGTGGAAACTAAAAAGTGTGCAGAAATTTTCACAATTTATTATTAGGTATAGATATGAAAAAGTTTAAAACCACAATTTTCTATATTTAAATTAGCAGCAAATTAACTTATCTAATAAATTTATTCAAATATTGAAATCATTTATTTTATTTAGTGTTTTCTAAGAATAACCTAAAATTAAAAATTTTGAGGTGTGACATTACCACACTCTTGTGCACTTCGGGACGCCACTAGACAGGAGAGAGCACCACAAAGGATACCTCTACTGACATGACTATGGTCCTACAATTTAAGAACCTATTCGATAGATATGGACGGGGCTGTCACCTCCGGTAACTACAATACAACTAGGGAACAGGGTGTACTCATAGGCAGAGCATCGTATAAACACCACGCTTACATGAGGCTCAGCTACTTAGCCCAACCGGTAAAGCCTAGACTAAGCGCTCTATGAACTAGCATACAAAAGCAATGATAAACTCAACTAGAAAGATATATTCAAAGTAAGCATATGCATGTAAATAAGAGAATAACTATAAGTCTTATAGAATGTTGAAGTGAAGATACAAGGCTTTATCAAGCCTCCATGACTCGATCTGGAACCTTGAGCAAGATCCCAACTCGACCCTCTCTCCCAAGATACTAATCTACTACATTAGAGAAGCTAGACCTAATCCCGTAAAGAGGTCATCCTTTCATGGGACACCTCTCCCCTGATCCCGGCTGGGAGATAATTAATTAGGGTTTAAGGGTTGCCTCCTCTAGGGGCCAGGGGCCTTGCTTATATAGCCCTCTAGGAAACACCATAGCCCTCGGATCAAATCGACCTTGATCTATGATTATTATTGATCCTCAAAGGCGGTGGAGGCATGATCCGTGAGATAGAGCCTGATTGGCTCTGTAGGTGGGGTGGACGCCCAAGGAGGGGGGCGAGCGCCCCACTTTCAGGCCTGTTTCACCTCCCGTTTGTTTCTAGAGTCTTCTCGTACCTTCCACATTCCAGAAAAGTTATGCGTAGTCCCTTTGTCTCTATGTAAACCTGACATGTGGGCCTTCCTTGGTTCTTTTTAGCTGACACCCTGTAGAAACAGACATTCACCAAAACTTGTGGAATTCTGTCAGTAAACCCTCTATATCTATGTGGTAATTATGTTTAGGTCCTTTTTCATGTTTCATTGACGGTTAAAATTGATACTTATCTACCGTCAACAACTCCCCCAAGCTTACCCTTTGCTCGTCCCTGAGCAAAGATAAACTCAGTGATGGATCAGGAGTTGCTACAATGCTTTCGCACCTCAAAGGTACACATGCATTCAAACAAGAACTCTCCTCTAATTTAGAGTGAACTATTCTGACTTTCAAACTTACTCATATTACCTTCCACTATGGGGTTTATAGCCGTCTCTTGGGTCTTGAGCAGTTGAAAGATAGAACGGTCAAGTCAAGCGCTATGTCTCAAGCTCTTTTATCAACTATTATTCTAGAGTTTTATAGGGTTTTCAAATAAAACTCAGAGATTCCTGTGTATGACCCTCTCAAGTCTCTCATTTGTAGTATTTGTGGATCCTTACCAAGGCATTTATGGTGTATGCCTTCTCTCTTCTCTTTAAGATATGTGGTATTTTTGGCATAAGGCATAGTAACATTATACCTTCTCTCTCTCACCCTACTTCTAATAGGCTTATATGGAGCTCATAGGTGGGGAGACAAGGAATCCTTACTTGCAAGCATTTATTGCATAGTCAGACCATGGATCCAGAGGGACAAGTCCGGCCATACAGTCAAATCAAGATGTGCATGTGTGTGATCCTAAATATGGGCTGAGTGGATATGTAGTGGAAATGATGGAGGATGTAAGACGTAAGTGGAAATAAGGGGGTAGAAGAATAATGGTGAACATCTAATTATACTTTTGCTCCTTGAAGGAATTTTATACCTCTCTTGAATTTGAAGATCCTTGCTGAGAACTTGGGCTGCTCAAAATCTCTCTATGTTGGGATATTTGTTCTCTTTATTCTCTCTTTATTTTTTTTCTTTCTCACTTTTTTTAAACAACTGAATACGGTGGAATAATTCCCAAGTATCTTTTTGGAAACATAGATAAGAGGTAGCAATGGAAATACTGAAGCTTAAAATAAAAGGGGCTAGCAATGGATGAAAGGTTTTGTTCACTCCTAGTGTAGGAGCAGAACAACTTGTTGGGTTGTGTCTAATGAAAAATATTTATATGCATACCTCCAAGGTAGAAGCAGCATAAGTAGATGGAGTGCACATGAATCTTGATTTTAACCGCATGACTAATCCCCTAGGGTCAACACAGACTGACCATGCTCAATGCTTACAAGCAACTAAACTAACAAGTGAAAGTCTTTCCTAATCTAGTAAGCATGTATATATGATTGTGGTAGGAATTAAACGCTCGTCATACAGGAACTCATCATGCAGGATTTTTAATTTTCAAAGATAAATTCTCCAAAACTCTAGTATCTCTAGGAGCATGATAAACAACAGCTCAAAATCTTCCCATATCATATCCACCAACTACCTAGACTTAGATCAAGCATCCGCTACCCACAAGTTTTAGGTTCAAAGTAAATCTTAGATCAAAACAATTGTGTTCCAAAACTTGGGAGAGTTTGAGGTTGAAAACTAGGTACTTGAGAGGAATTACGACATAGCAACTATTCATCATTTCCATATAAGAGTTTATTCTAGGGGTTCATTTTAGCAAGATGAAACTTAGCACACTCTCCTATATTTTTTAGCAAGCTTAAAGATCATACATAAATATATAAAAAGGGAAACATTTATTTGGCTTTCTAAAGGTTATGCATCTTTTTATTTGTTTCATATATCAAAGAATAAATATATAAGTAAATAGAAAGGTAAGAAAACACTTAGCTAGATACATGTGGGATGCTCTCCCCCAAGCTGGATGTTGATATAGTCTTGTTTGATGAAGCTAGTAGACAGTGAAGTTGTACTTCCCTCATAAGAGTGCTCATGATGATGATTGAGACAACACTCTGACAAGGGACAGATTGTCCTTCTATCTATTTGCTTTCCTTGATCCTTCAAATTCTGTGAAGCTCAAATAGACAACAAAGCTTGTGGAACTTGATTAAGTGTTGGTGATAAACCTCTAAGCCTTGAACATCTAGAACCTCTTAACATATGAGTCTCTTTCTTCAGTAGGATCTTTCTATTTTTGTACTTTTAGTTATATACTATGCAAAAGAATCAAAACTGTGATGAATGCATATTTATCTTATTTTAATGCCACCACAACAAATAGACTTATGGGTTTTATGCCACAAATTTATTCACATGGGGCGTAGCAGTTTTGAGGTGCAATGCAAGACATATTTATTTTCTTTTCTAATATAGATGTAACAAAGTAAAATATGCAACAATAATTGATTATGCTAATGTGGGAAAGTTGATATGCTTAATGAGAATGTAATGCCAAAAAGAGAAATATGGATAACTACCAAGTTTACCTCCCTGGCGAGGGTTCAGTGACTTAGGTCCTCTGAACAGGACTTCTCATCATGTTCACTCCTTAGGTGCACCATCTGATCCCAAAGGTAGAGACCTTGATAACTGCACCTCTTGAGATGGTAACTTTGTAGGGTTTGGGAAATCAACTAATTCCCCTTCGTTTTTCTTGAAGTGTGTCCTGCTTGCAAAGACAAGGTAGAGATCAAGTGCATAGGTCCTGTTGGTGGAAAAACACCAACAGAACCATAACCCTATTTATTCTTCTTTAACCTTAAGCACATTGAACATGATGAGATTGATATGTCTTGTTCATTTTATGGATGGCAAGATCAGAAGGATGAGCATGAATGTAGCAATTAAACACTTTTATCAAAAAGAGTGGAATTGCTTAAACAATGGAAGAATTGTCAACCTTGTATCAAACATTTTCATGATTAAGACAATCATCTCCTAAAGATGCAACATTCAGCTCATTTAATTATGACTATGAAATCAAGGGTAGTGATGTTATGAACAAACTTAAGAAACAAGGCATGTTGAGTTTAGTCAAATTGAATCAAGAAAGTTGTAATTCAAACATGTTTCTCCTTTCTTTATGTGCATACCAGAGTCAAGGAAAGCTTTTTAAATATTTACCACTTACCTTAAGATGTTACCTTTATCACTAGAGCACCCTGTGATGAAGAGTAGATACTTCTAGTGGTTCTTTCCTTCTTCTTGGGGTTTGTCTTGCTCGATTCACCTCTCTCCTTAACTTGTTCATGGTCCTCTAGATTTACACTCCTTTTTTCTCCTTCCTCTTCTCTTTTGTTTCATTATGTCTAGACCTTTGGCTCCACTTATTATTTCTTCTCTGTAGAGGATTAGTGGACAACACATACCCGAAGGAATGTACAAACAATAAAAAGGGTAGTGTTGTTCATAGAGCTAAAGGTTATTTTCTATGCTACAGAAAAGTTGGTTTGAGTATTTTAATTAGCATAGAATATTTACTCACCATTACTTCTTCTCTTAAGGATTGATTTTATTTTGTCTTAAGTTTGATTTGTGTATATGCTATCTATACAAACATTCAAACTTATAGAGAGAAAGTAATTATGAGTGGAGGGATTGCAAACCGGCGTGCCAGAGCGACGGCGGCTCGAGAAGATGAAGAGCATTGTTGGATCATCATTAGAGGAGTCAGCAGCCTTCCTCCCCCAAGCTTGAGCCTTGTTGTCGCTCGTCACTTGAAGCCAAGTGTGAGTGCTGAATCAACCTTCAGAGTGTGTTGTAACTCCATGTCCTTAGATACTGTCCGTCCTCTGTTCTTAAATCTGTCAGAGAGGGCTCTTGATTCTTGGTCCATTGAGTAAAGATCTCTCCTCTGCATTCTACTTTTCTTTGGATTGTCCAATCCAGGAGATGAGAATACAGATAGTTGCATGATCTTCTTTCGTCAACCATTCTTGATTTTTGTTGAGTCTTGGTTGATGAATTGATGTTTATTGGAGATGTAGACTTGAGTTCTTCCTTGATGGTCTTTGTCTTCTAGTGGCATGGTGAAAAGTTGTTCAGTTAATGATACACCATTTGTCTTGATGATCAAGGAAGGAGTTTCATTAATGTTTGTATGCAGGCTTCATCTCCAATGGCTTAGGAACATCATCTTGCAACCATAGTCATGGTCTTTCAAGGCTTGGTCGGTAGTCAACCCTTGATTGGTGATTGGTTGACACAAGGATGCATGCTATCATGTCATCCTTGTCCTCGCTGCTGACGTGCAAGATGGTGTCTTCAAGAACAATGAGAGCAGGTCTTTGATTGGCTAAAATGAGGTGAGTTGCCCTGCTCCTCATCGGCATCCTAGCTCGAGTTTTGGGCTCAATGCTATGATGTCTTTAAGGTTGCTTATGACATGCTGCTTCATTCATCCAGTTCCATTAAGTGAGTGCTTTTGTTGTAGATTCTTGGGTTATTTTGATCTATACCATTACAATTTTCGCACTTCTAAAATATACCACTGTTGTTCATCTATTTGGAAATATGCCATTAGGATTCATACTTTCTTTGAGTCTTGCCATTTTATACGTTTGATCAGGCCTTGGGCCCATCTGTAGCTCAGTAAACTTTAGTATGTCCAGTTATACCCGTGACTCCCTGAGCCTATGGATAAGGTACTTGTGCTCTGTTCTCACCGCCGCCGCGTCTCAGCTCTCCTGGCTGCTGCCGCCATCAGCCATCGGTCGCCACCTCCTCCTCTCAGCTTTGGTCATCGGCGTCAATCCTCTGTTGCCGCCGCAGTGTCTCAGCGCTGCTCGTTGCAACCCACGTCTGGGTGCTCCATCTTGATGTATGATGCTGAGGGAAAGTCCGATGAAGGGAGCTACAGGTTCGAGCTCAAGAACAAATTGGGCAGAGGTGAACGAATATTGTACTGACTACTGCTGCCTTCAGCTACCGATAGTTGTAGCTTGCATTTCAGCGGCTGCAGTAGATGATGAGAAACTGAAAGTAACTAACTGTTGAATCCATTGCACATAAGAACAACTGTAGGCAACAACAGACTGCTGAAAATTGCAGGCTTTGATTTTCTTTTCGTTCGTGCTTTAAGTACACGAGGAATTAATTAATTCAGACGGCTATACGAATATATACATTTCCTTTTTTCCTTGATCATTCTCTCTCTTCTATAGTAAATTCGCGTCGTCACACCCAATCAGCCTCCCGCAGCTTGCTGCATGGCCGCGCGGCTTTGACGACGTGCTCTTACAGCGTCGATGGAGAAGGCAATGAGTGCTGCGGCAACCGATCATCCAGGGAGCCAAAGAAGAGGGACTCACGCACGCACAGAGCCAGGCCACACCGAGCCTCCTATGCTAGCAGCTTGTAGCTCGCTCCTTGCCTCGATTCGCCTGTGCCGGCGCCACCGCAATTGTCCTGCGCCGGCTCAGGTCCGTGGAGAAGGAGGCGAGAATGGGGACCGGTTTGATTCGTTGGGCGGCCGGCTGGGTGAAACTCATGAGGAGCAGGGGCAATACCGTCCATACATATTTTTAGTAGAGGTACACAGACCTGCATATGGGTCCAAGGCTGGATCAAACGTATAAAATGGCAAGACTCAGAGGAAGTAGGAATTGTAATGGCAGGTTTCTAAATAGATGAATAGCAGTGGTATATTTCAGAAGTGCAAAAATTGTAATGGTATAGATCAAAATAACCCTAGATTCTTCGTGTGGCACTCGTCTCTTCCTTCTTTGTTCATCACTGAAGTGGTGGCTTGTCAAACCGAACCATAAATAGACGCGTCATAAATCCCCTTTTTTCTACAAAATGTCAGTGGACACATACCCGAAGGATTGCAACTATTTCAAACTATGTGATATTATCCACTATTTATTTGAATTTCATCCATGCTAACTAAGAGATGGTTTTCGAGTTACTTTAGCATAGACTTTATTTATCATGTTTTCTAACAATCTTTTTTTATGGCACTTTAACATGGTTCAAGGCAAAGGTAACTTGCAGCAAAAGACAATGTGAATGATATTTGATACTTACAATTCTTCCTTAGACGATGAATGGGTTGTGTCTTTTGTGCGAAGTTGTTGGAGTTCATCATATGCCTTGTTTCATCTTCGAAGTGAGTCCATCTCTTGACTTACCCAAATTGGATTTGAGAGTTTTCTGCAGGGGTTAGTCTAACAAAACAACCATTGTCTACACTAGCAATTTTCAGTTCAATAATCAAACTAGACTCCATGTCTAATTGGATTAAGGAAGGCTATTTAATCTAAGCACCATGCTTAATTTAAAAGCCTTTAGAAACACCCATACGACCATATGTAGCACTTCTAAACCAAAGCATACTATAGCAGATAAAGGTAACATGAAAGCGTTATAGAGATTTACTCAAATAGAGATGACAGAGCATGATCATGGTGAGGAATATTTTTATTTTTTAGATGCAGGCGATATGAGTGCATGCAAAGAACTAAACATGCAATGGATGAGAGAAAATAGAAAGGATGCATGAATGATATAAAGTAAACATGCAGTGAGATTCACAATTAAAAAGATAACTACCCATTAATTTTAAAGTCCATCAGCAAGACTATTTCACCTTTATTGATCAAACTTACCATGACTCACAATTTGAGATTTGTGAGTAGTGCAACATCCATGTTCGTCACTTGAGATGTGATTTGAATTCTTGTGACGATAACCTTTTTCTCCAATCTGCACATGGTTAGAATAATATATATGTATACACAAACATGAGAGATGACAGGGTTCCAATGTTGATGAATCATGGATGTTCAAGCACCCTAGGTTCTTCAATGTGTCTCTTTTTTTTCTTTTCTTGTGGAAACTTGCCAAAAGGTCAAAATGGCATCTGATGTCCTGTCTATTCCACAACTCAACAGAATAAGGGTAATCCTACTAAAGCTAGTGATGCACTAAATTACCAGACATCAAGATCATTATCAAAATTTTTATGCCAATTGCTTCCTCGGCAATGGCGCCAAAAATGCTTGATGGTATAAATTAAGTGCAACTAAAATATGAAGGATTCTGCAAGCGCACAGAATATACCATTGTAGCATTTTACCGGGAGTAAACCACGTATCGTTATTTATATTTTACCACAGGGAAGCAAGGGTTAAAGAATCCGATAATTCACCATAATGTATCTACTAACCTAGTAAACCAACTAGATTATAGCAGGGGTAAATGATGTATGAAATGATAGGATTTATGTAATATGACACACATGGGATAAGTCACTAAATATATGCAACTAGTTAACTTGGGAGGTCAACGGATGAGGTAGATTCCTATGATATTCTTATCACATGGTAAAGGTATACCCAACTATGCTAAGACTTACCACATCTTGTGCACTTCGGGACGCCACTAGACAGGAGAGAGCACCACAAAGGATACCTCTACTGACATGACTACGGTCCTACAATTTAAGAACCTGCTCGATAGATATGGACAGGGCTGTCACCTCCCGTAACTACCATACAGCTAGGGAACAGGGTGTACTCATAGGCAGAGCATTGTATAAACACCACGCTTACATGAGGCTCGGCTACTTAGCCCAACAGGTAAAGCCTAGACTAAGCGCTCTATGAAGTAGCACACAAAAGCAATGATAAACTCAACTAGAAAGATATATTCAAAGTAAGAATATGCATGTAAATAAGAGAATAAGTATAAGTCTTACAGAATGTTGAAGTGAAGATACAAGGCTTTACCAAGCCTCCATGACTAGATCTGGAATCTTGAGCAAGATCCCAACTCGACCCTCTCTCCCAAGATACTAATCTACTATATTAGAGAAGCTAGACCTAATCCCGTAGAGAGGTCATCCTTTCATGGGACACCTCTCCCCTGATCCCAGCTAGGAGATAATGAATTAGGGTTTAAGGGATGCCTCCTCCATGGGCCAGGGGCCTTGCTTATATAGCCCTCTAGAAAACACCACAGCCCTCGGATCAAACCGACCTTGATCTACGATTATTATTGATCCTCAAAGGTGGTAGAGGCATGATCCGCGAGATAGAGCCTGATTGGCTCTATAGGTGGGGCAGGCGCCCAAGGAGGGGGGTGGGCGCCCCACTTTCGGGCCTGTTTCTCCTCCCATTTGTTTCTAGAGTCTTCTCGTACCTTCTATATTCTAGAAAAGTTATGCGTAGTCCCTTTGTCTCTATGTAAACCTGATATGTGGGCCTTCCTTGGTTCTTTTTAGCTGACACCCTACAGAAATAGACATTCACCAAAACTTGTGGAATTCTATCAATAAACCCCCAATATCTATGTGGTAATTATGTTTAGGTCCTTTTTCATATGTCATTGACGGTTAAAATTGACACTTATCTACCATCAACACACCTATACTATACAATCACTTGATTAGGAGCAAACAGTAATAACCATAACAGGTATAATAAGGTTGTCATCATCATCATTATTACTGAACCATTAAATCATTTAGTGTGACTAAAATGGAGATAAACTCATCAAGTTCTCACTAACCGGGAGAGACGGCGATTTGAATCGAATTACAACTCAGCTGAAGGGGTATTCCTAACACTCATCTGGCAAACCCCGCTAAAGGCAGCCCTAGATCACCTTTGGAACATGTTAGTATAAATTAAATGCACACTCGAAAAGATAACTATCTGCAAGCACACATATATAATACCATTGTAGCACTTCACCAAGATAATCCCAATATTAATATCGAACCCAAAGGAACGGTTGGCGATGATGACTGAGTCTATAAACTTAACCCAGTTCACAATCAAGCTCAGATAATAGTGAAAATAGGGAGACTACTAAGGACTACTTAATTCCAATCTCGATAAACTATGTTCTTAATCATTCATTCGGTGGGCGATAACTTTCAATAAGGGATGAAATTAGAGTTCTCCCCTACCAGCATGCATAAGCCTACCTTTACCTATTAACTGGAAGTGGACTATAGAGGATTCAACGAAGCTATAAAGTCACCTTCATGAGCTACCACTATTCAACAAATCAAGGGGCATTCAAAAGTAATCCTAGCCTAAGCACCATGCTTACACTACGAAAACAACTTCAACCTAGGTGCTACCAAGATCAAAGTACTCAAAAGAGTTGTAAACTTGAAAAACAATACGAACAAATTACTTACTTGAATCAGAAGTTGATTACCAAAGAGTCTCAAAAGCAAGCCCCCTGCAAAGGAACTTGATCCCGATGAACACAACAGCAGAGAAGCACCGATAGGCCGAAACTCCTCTAGAATACTGCTCTTCTACTCTATCTCTCTATCTCTAATTGAGACTAATCCTAAGATGAACTAGTCTACTCTTGATTGCTAGCCTAGATCTCTAGATATGGAATTGGAACTCTAGCTCTTTAGCTCTTGATCTGGCTTTCTTTCTCTAGGGGGGTCTGGCTCTTTATTTATACCCCGGTGGGATGCACGTGAGCCCTTCGATCAAACCGACTTAAGGGATGGCCTAGATGACTCCTCAAAGGCGATGCATGAATACTCTAGAAGCTCATGGAAGGATATAGAGGGGGTGGCCGCCCAGCCACCCCTATGGATGGCTAACCCCACCTAGCAGGGGCTGGGGCCTCGGCTCGCTCTAGTATCTTCTAGTGTCTTATATAGTCTTCTAGTATATGTCTTGCGGTGAAATTCCATGAATCAATTTAATTCCTAGGTCCCTTTTGTCAACTTTCTGGATAATACCCTAGAAAATTGTAAATCACCAAAACTCATGGAATTTGTTAGTAAAAACCTCCTATTCTATGATATTTGTGCATACGTGCAAGAAGATTTATTGGTTTGTAATGTACATTAACGATCGTCAACAAGATTCCCCCACACTTAGGCTTTTACTCGTCCTCGAGAAAAGGTTGGTTCATAGAATAAATTATTTAAGACATTACTCTAGAACAAAACATCAACACAAAATCATTCCTAGTTATTCATGTACTATAGGATTCGAAGTGTCTGCCATAAATCTTTGAGCAGTTGAAGAATAGAACAGCTGAAATAGATTACTCTCTTCCTTCAGTCAAGTCAATTGGAGAATTAGTTTAAAATTTTGAAAACAAAACATAGCTTACCTTCTCCTCTTGTAGTACTCTCAAATCACTCATATATGTATAATTTTTGGATCCTCACCAAGGCATAGATGATTGCCTTCTTTATCCTACTTCTAAAAAGCTTATGTGTATCTCAGGTAGGTATGAAGAATGTAAGAACATACTTCTATTGCATATGTTGTAAAGTCAAAATAAAGATCTAAGGAGAAAGATGTCATACTCTTAGATCAAGATGTGCATGTGTGTGGAATATATATAGTGGCTAACCTAATTCTACTATGCTCTTTAGAAACTTGTCTCTTATTTCGAACTTGAAAACTTTGCTAGAGTATATGGGCCATCTTTTCATACTTTTTTCTTTTTCTCTTTTTTTACTTACTTGGACACTTGTCCATTTTCTTATACTTTATTTTGCATAGCCACATACCTCTCTCTTGCACTTGGAATTTGAAGAGAAGACAATTACAAAGAACTCAGAGCATTTATTCCTAACAAATATTTTTGTGGTTTCTCCCAGTGTAGGAGTAAAACATTTTTAAGTGGATGAACAAGCATGTTTTTGCATACTCCCAGTGTAGGAGCAGCAGATATATGTCGAGTGTATGTGATCTTGATCTTGAAAGCATGATAAATTTCTCAACAAGGGTCAACAAGGTTTGACCAAACTCAACACAAATACAAGCAAAGAATTGTAGAAAGTTTATCTATCCTATATATGGCTCTGGTAGGATATTCTTTTACTACTAAGGAGAGGTAATGCTATTTATTTTTACTTTTGAAATAAGAGTTCTCTAAAGACAAGACATCAAGAATCAAGTTCTCATTAATCTACTATCTCATATTCCTCAACAACTTAAGTAATCATGGGGTCCCTAATAATTAGTTCCCAACAGTAACATGTTTACCAGGAAAGTATTATGTGAGTCTATTCTTAAGTCATGAATTAAATAATTTTTCCTATCTGTTTAAGTGTTTTTAACATGTGATTTTCAATTTGGATCGAAACGAAAGACGAAATATATATAATTAAAGTATATTGGGCTCAAACTTGACCGTGCTTGAAGCGAGGCGAGAGAGGTGGAGGTGGTGGGCTGACCAGCCATGAGCCTAGCCATGCGGCTACCCAGGGGGTCCCCTTGAGGCCCACTTTGCCGTACGTGGTCCTTGATCAATTATCTTCTGAATTACATAATTTTCACGATAAATTTTGTTTTTGTGGTCGCAGTGTGTCACCCCCACACTTGTTTTCCTGTATATCTTTTCTGCACAACATGTGGAGATAAGCACATACCAAAAATAGAGAGAATATGTAATCATAACAAAATAATAATAACAATAAGGCATTTTATTCATTCCGAGCTAAAAATCAAATCACAACTTAACTTTAAATTATGAACCTAAATCGAACTAATTTAACACACTTGTGCCTTATTGCTAAGATAACTAAGACATCTACTCCTTATTCTTATTCTTCTCAGAGAGCGCAGCTATGATCCTAGTCAACCTACGGATCTCCTTAAGATCATTAGACCGCAGATTCTGCAAGTTGGTGATTGAACCGGCTTGGAGCTTGCTAGATATCTTCATAACTTCAACCGACTAGTTGAGAGCATTAAACTTTTCTTCCATCATAGCCATGGTCATCCTAGGACGCTTTGCTTCTCTCTCAATCTGGGGTGCAGCAGATCTCTTGCCAGTTTCTCTTGGAGCAACATACTTGACTTGGCCAGGAGGTGCACGGATTCCATCAAGGGATACGCGAGAGGTAGCGTACTTTGCACAAGTCACATCCCTAAATCTATTGGTAGTCAGCTTGATGAGCTTCTCATTATTTGTAGTAGGTAGCAACTTGGTGCCTTGAGGGATAGCGACCTTTGGGCCTTTTAGGAGCAGCTTTCTAGGAGGTGATGGGAGAGCGGGCTGGCGAGCTTGAGCAAAATAAGCTTGCTCATAATGACGACGTGGAGGAACTATCGCCAACTACTTTGGTGGGATGATAGTGAGAGGCTTGGGATCTAGCACAGGTACGATGGCCAGAGCTTCTTCTTTCGACTGGATTTGCTTGAGGTCAGATCTATAGACGATGATCTCTTTTCTAGCCATTAGAGCTTGGAGATGGAAAGGAGCAGAATTTTTCTAAGGAGGAAAGAGGAGGCTTGAATAGGATGTGGTTGAAGGAGGCATGGGTATGTATTTATATGAGGGTTCAGCTTGAAGAATGGGTCAAGATCTAGGGAGTAATGGATCTGTACGGAAGAATATGCGATTTGTCGATTAAATCTACGGGATTTGGACGAGAAAGGCTATAGAAGACTCACGAGGATCGAGACAAGGGGGGACAAGGATGTGGGTGGCTAGGCGGCCACAGGCCTAGCCAGCCGGCCCCACAGGTCATCTCCTCGGGGTGATCTCATGCGTGGTGTCTTCTATTATTATTTACTACCTGATAAGTATTATTTCGCATATTTTCTCGTAACGGAAAAAAGGATATCTAATATTGAGGCAAAATAATAAAATCTAATTCATCAACTACCTTAGAGGGTCTAATAGGTTCTAGAAAGATCTTGAGATGTTGGCCATTTACCTTAAATAACTTACCTTCATCTATGCATAGAGTTACCGCTCCATGCGATGACGCGTTTACCACCGTAAATGGTCCTTCCCATTTGCTCCGTAATTTTCCATGCCTGAATAATTTGACCCTAGAATTAAAAAGTAATACCTTGTCTCTAGGTACAAACTCCTTCTTGATTCTCTTATCATGCCATCTGTTGGTTCTTTCTTTATAGAGCTTTGAACTATGATAAGCTTTTTCTCTCCATTCTTCTAGCTCTGATACTTGCATCTTTCTCTTTTCTCCTGCAGCTTCAAAATCCATGTTCCAACGCTTTATAGCCCAATGAGCCTTATGTTCTAGCTCCATAGGTAGATGACAGGTCTTTCCATACACCAATTGGTATGGTGACATACCCAATGGTGTCTTAGCAGTCCGGTAAGCCCAAAGTGCCTCTGGTAAACGATCTTTCCATGTGGTTTCCATCTCATCTACCATCTTCTATAGAATATTCTTGATCTACTTATTTGATGTCTCTGCCTGGCCACTTGTCTGAGGATGATATCGTGTAGCAATGTTGTGACGAATTCCATGATCTTTCAAATATAAGTGAAACTTCCTGTTAGTGAAATGTGTTCCTCCATCACTAATCACCATCCTCGGCATTCCAAACCTTGGGAATATTATTTCTTCAAACATCTTCTTGGAATGTCTTGCATCAGCATTCTTGCATGGCATGGCTTCTACCCACTTGGATACATAGTCAATTGCCACCAATATATACTCGTAATTATTTGATTTCGGAAATGGTCCCATGTAATCAATTCCCCAAACATCAAAGAGCTCTATCTGAAGATTGTTGGTGAGTGGCATGGCATCTCTTGTGTTGATGTTTCCATGCTTCTGACATGATACACATCTCTGGATAAAGTTCTTGGTGTCTTCATACATGGTTGGCCAAAAGAATCCACTCTGCCAAATTTTTTGCATGAGTGTGGAATGCCCCATAATGACCTCCATATGGTGATGAGTGTCATTTCTGAATGATTTGAATGCCCTCCTCCGCTGGTACACATCTTCTTAGTAGTCCATCAGCACATATTCTGAAGAGGTACGGTGGATCCCATAGGTGTTGATGACTCTCATAAATAAGTTTTCTTTTATTGTCCCCTGGTGGTACATAACCTACAACCATAAAATTCACAATATCTAAGTACGAAGGGTCTGATTTTGTTACTTTGAAAAGCATGTTGTCCCTTAGTGAGTCATTAATAGGTAATTCCTGTGAAGTTTTAAATTGCATTCTAGACAAGTGATCGGCAACAAGATTTTCTACTCTCTTTTTATCTTTTATTTCTAAATCAAATTCTTAGAGTAATAAAATCCATCTTATCAAACATGGTTTAGCATCTTTCTTAGTGACCAAATATTTCAAAGCAGCATGATCAGTATAAATAATAACTTTTGCTCCTACCAAGTAAGATCTAAATTTATCTATAGAAAAACAATAGCTAGGAGTTTTTTTTTTCAGTTGTTGCATAATTAAGTTGAGCTCCTGTCAGATTTTTACTAGCATAAGCAATGGCATGATGCTTTTTATCCTTTGTCTATCCTAGAACTGCCCCCACAGCATGATCACTAGCATCACACATAATTTCAAAAGGTATTGACCAATCAGGGGGTTGAATGATTGGTACAGAGATGAGTGCTTCTTTAAGAATATTAAAAGATTTCAAACATGCATCATCAAATTCAAAAGTAACATCCTTAGCTAACAAGTTAGTCAGTGGTTTAGCAATATGTGAAAAATCTTTTATAAACCTACAGTAAAAACCACAATGACTAAGAAAACTTTGAATCCCTTTTATATTCACAGGTGGAGGTAATTGTTCAATTACTTTAATTTTAGCTCTATCTACCTCTATACCTCTTTTAGACACTAAGTGTCCTAGTACTATTCCTTCTCTAACCATAAAATGACATTTTTCCTAATTAAGTACTAAGTGCTTTTCTTCACATCTTTCCAAAACTCTATCTAAATTTTCAAGACAATCATCAAAAGTTTTTCGATAAACAGAAAAATCATCCATAAAAACTTCCATAATTTCTTCAATCATATAAAAAATATAGACATCATACATCTTTGAAAAGAAGCTGGAGCATTACATAATCCAAAAGACATTCTTTGATAAGCATAAGTTCCATATGGACATGTAAAAGTGGTTTTGCTTTGATCATAAGAGTGGATTGGAATTTGGTGATATCCCGAATAACCATCAAGAAAACAAAAGATAGAATGATTCGCTAAATGCTCTAACATTTCATCAATGAAGGGTAGTGGAAAATGATCTTTCTTTGTTGCTTTATTAAGTTTTCTATAATCTATGTACATTCTCCATCCAGTGATGGTTCTTTGGGGTATTAATTCATTCCTTTCATTTTTAACAATAGTCATTCCACCTTTCTTAGGTACAACTTGAACAGGACTAACCCACTCACTATGCGACACAGAATAAATGATCTCGTCATGCAAAAGTTTTAAAACCTCCTTCTTCACAACCTCCCTCATCGTATTATTAAGCCTACGCTGGGGCTCTCTAGATGGTGTAATTTCTGGATCAGTTGGAATGCGATAGGTGCAAAGAACAAGACTAATTCCTTTAAGGTCATAGAGTGAATAGCCAAAAGCAGCATGATGCTTTTCTAACACACTTATTAAGCACAAAGATTCTTCTTGAGATAATTTATCACTTATGATTACAGGAAAATCCTGATCATTATTTAGAAAATCATATTTAAGTTCAGAAGGCAAAGGTTTAAGTTCAATAGGGGGCTTAGGTGGCCCTAGCAATTCATCGAGAGGTTCAGGATCAGTGGGATCCTCATCCTCTACCTCATTGGTGAAAAACTAGGCATCATCTTCTAAAGTTGGTTCGATTAATTCTTCAAGAGATGCTACCTTAACCTCTTCTATTGATTCTAACTCAGGAAATGGCTCTACCTTAGTTTTCAAAGAGTGAATTATAGGCACAGAGAGCTTAAATCCTTTCCCAAGCCTAACATTTATTTTTCCTATTTGTCCTTCTTAGATAAGTCTTTCTATAGGTTCCCCAATCAACACATCAAACTCCTAAACATCAAAGATGTAGAAATTCAATCAGACTCTGAAATCATTCACATAAATAGGAAGGGCACACAGAATTCCTAAACTTGGAATAATGTGTCCTGAAAGACTTTTTAACAATTTATTAGTCGGGGCTAATGGTATGTCTTTTAATAAATGTTCAGCAAATGTAACAGAAATAATATTAACACCTACTACTAGATTTTAAAGAGTTTCAAAAGGATATTTATCTAATTGATATTGAATAGTGATAGAGGGAGAATTTATACGAATAATTTAATTTGAAAACTCTGATTCTTCTAACCACTCGTCACTCAAAATAGATATTAATTCTTTTGTTGTCTTTTTAAGAAAATCTATCTCATCAAAATGTGTAGGATATATAGTTGCAAAATTTATAGGTTGCTGAGGTTTCTTTATCAAATGATAATTTGAGGTATTTCTAAAATATGTAAACAAATCATTCTCAATATCAAACAAAAAGTCAGGAAGCGAAAATTCTTCCTCTTCCTTTTGTGGTAGTTCAGGTTCTACAATAGCTAAAGGTTAAGATGTTTCAAGCAAAAGTTCAGGCTCAGTTATTGAGATTTCTTCGTCTTCTAACAACTTCTCTTTAGGAAGATCATTTAAAATGTTCATAAGAATAGTTTTTACATGCTCAGCAGTGATATGCATGAACGCTCCTCCTAAGGCCAAATTAAGCTATTTTTTAGTTTTTCTATTAAGGCCTATAAAGAAATGTTACAAAAGCATAAGTTCTGGAAAAGCAAGACTAGGGCATGAATTAACTACAGTATCAAAACATTCCCAAGCCTCACCTAGTGATTCATTTTTCTATTACTCAAAACATATGATTTCTCTATGAAGTTTAGCAACTTTAAGGATACTGAAAAATTGTAAACAAAAATTTGAGCATAAAACTTCCCAATCTCCTTGACTACTCCCAACGTGACGATTATACCAACGTTTAGCCTTTCCCGTTAAAGAAAAGGGAAAAAGCTTCCATCTTAAAGTTTTATTGGACATGCCTTCAATGCTTAGGCATGCACAGGTCTGCTCAAAATCACCTAAGTGAGAATAGGGGTTTTCATTATCACTACCAGAAAAGACGTTTTCCTAAACTAAGTGAATTAATTCCGGGCATAGCTCATAGCTAGATGATGTAATGAGTTTAGATGATTTTAGTGGCTTAAAGGTGTAGGTACGGGTTCCATGGTAAAATAATAAAACTAAATTTAAAAACTAAAAATAGAAATAAAAGTATAATACAAGATTAAGCTAAATTCAAAGTCAACTCAGCAAAGAGAAAAACAACCGTTCCCTAGCAACGGTGCCAGAAATGCTTGTTCGTATAAATTAAATGCACACTAGAAAAGATAAATATCCGCAAGCACACAGATATAATACCGTTGTAGCACTTCACCAAGATAATCCCGGTTTTAATATCGAACCTAAAGGAACGGTTGGCAACGATGACTGAGTCTATAAACTTAACCTAATTCACAATTAAGCTAAGATAATAGTGAAAATAGGGAGACTACTAAGGACTATCTAATTCCAATCTCAATAAACTATGTTCTTAATCATTCATTCAGTGAACGATAACTTTCAATAAGGGATGAAATTAGAGTTCTCCCCTACCAGCGTGCATAAGCCTACCTTTACCTATTAACTGGAAGTGGACTATAGAGGATTCAACGAAGCTATAAAGTCACCTTCATGAGCTACCACTATCCAGCAAATTAGGGGGCATTCACAAGTAATCCTAGCTTAAGCACCACGCTTACACTACGAAAACAACTTCAATCTAGGTGCTACCATGATCAAAGTACTCAAAAGAGTTGCAAACTTGAAGAACAATACGAATAAATTGCTTATTTGAATTAGAAGTTGATTACCAAAGAGTCTCAGAAGTAAGCCCCCTGCGAAGGAACTTGATCCCGACGAACACAGTAGCAGAGAAGCACCAACAGGCTAGAACTCCTCCAAAACTCTGCTCTTCTACTCTATCTCTCTATCTCTAATTCAGACTAATCCTATGATTAACTAGTCTACTCTTGATTGCTAGCCTAGATCTCTAGATATGGAATTAGAACTCTGGCTCTTCAGCTCTTGATCTGGCTTCCTTTTTGTAGGGAGGGTCTGGCTCTATTTATACCCTGGTGGGATGCACGTGAGCCCTTCGATCAAACCGACTTAAGGGACGGCCTAGATGACTCCTCAAAGGTGGTGCAAGAATACTTCAGAAGCTCATGGAAGGATGTAGAGGGGGGTGGCTGCCCAGCCACCCCTATGGCCGGCCAGCCCCACCTGGCAAGGGATGGGGCCCTAGCTCGCTCTGGTGTCTTCTGGTGTCTTTCATAGTCTTCTAGTATATGTCTTGCGGCGAAATTCCGTGAATTATTTTAATTCCTAGGTCCCTTTTGTCAACTTTCTGGATAACACCCTGGAAAATTATAAATCACCAAAACTCATATAATTTGTCAGTAGAACCCTCCTATTCTATCATATATTGTGCATACATGCATGGAAATTTATTGGTTTATAATGTACATTAATGACCGTCAATAGTACAACTTAGGAACCAACTTTGCGGGCTCGATCAGCGTTACCACTCTTAGGGATACCAAATCTGCCAGGACGATCAGGACTTTTAAACATCTGCCCTTGGGCTCACGCCATTGGCTCCCCTTTGAGGCGCACTTTATACTTGTCAGGGTCCCGGCCTGAGTTGAGCTACTCGGCTTCACGGTCAGACACTCCGCTCTGGCCAGCTAAGTGATAGGCATGCGCTCAACATGATTAGGCAAGGCTCCATGCCTCGGTCCTTAATCAACACAGACGGAGATAGATCCATATCTAAGACCTCCATGCCTTGTTGCTTCACTATCGTCATCCAACCCAGTCTCATTTCAGATTATTAACACATGATTCTTTTCTATGATAGCAAATATAGCCAACCGTGACCAGATAGATCCCTACATCTCGTAGGTGATAGGAAATCACCCGACTTCTACCGGTCTGAACATGGCTAAGTATTTAGTTGATCCTGAATGTAAATAGGATTCAAGGTATACTTTCTAGATAAGGATAGGATATATATGAAGTAAGTGTTTCCAACCAACTCCTATAACTTAATGCAGCATATAACATATATACCCAATTGATTTCATAAAGTAGGAGGCTTCTAATGCTCCAGGGCTTGCCTAGGATCCGACACAAGTCAGTGTTTGTTATAGGACACTCGCTTGGTGAGCATCTCCCCTCCTAGCACTTGTCCAGTCCTTCCATCTTCGGGATAGGTTTACCAAACACCATCTTGTCCTTCACGTGGTGCATCTAGCGTACCTAGATGAGATGCAAGTGCATGAACACATGGAAGTGCAATAGAAAAAAAATCAAAGACATGAATCACACTTAGCAACATGCAAAGCAAGGCAAAGTGAAGCAAACACTAAAACTAGAATCTACCAAATCCTGGACACACAAGAAGCAGCTGAGTAATTAAATCATAACTGGAGTTCTATAAATTCAAATGACATGCAACCAGACATTCTGGAAAGATTATGAAATGGTCCACATTTCATCTTTAGACATCAAAGCATGATTCACAAGTTAAGTAGGTCAAAATTACATAATTACAGAAACTGATCCTGACAAGACAGAGAGCTACCAAACCTGTACTCTAACTTTAAATAGCTGTAACTCAAAAACTACTTAGCTAAATACCACAAAATTTTAATAGTAACTAGATAATGTAATTCACCACAACTTTTCTATAGACAAGATGCCCAGAAAACATCATTAACATGGGGTAATTTACATGGCCCTAGAGCTATCTAGAAACTAATATTTGCAAGAAATAATTATTAACTTATATTGAAAACATATAATTGGACAAAACTAACTTTACCAATACGTCACACATGACTAATGAACACCAAAAAACATAGTGTCCACCACCAAATAAATTCTTTTAATACATTTCTTAATTTATTTGGATAATAAGGTGGTTTAATGAACATACACCAAAAGTGCATAGTAAATTCTACAAAAATTAAAGTAGCTCACCTATCCTCTCAATAGTATACTGTACAAATTTCAAGCCATTGGAATAAGCATAGCAACCTCTATGAAAAAGACAAATTTATAATACAAGAAATCATGTGAGAGCAAGACAAATCTATAACTAACTCGTACTACACCCAATATTCATGAAATTTTTACCACACATCACACATGACATGAATAGCATGCCCCAAAAATTTCACTGCATTTGGAGCCCTAGATCTGTAGTTATGAAAAAGACAAATACAACTAGCATTAAAAACCTAACTGTATAAATCTATTTTTACAGCTAAAACTTTAAACTAAAATATGCCATATTATAGATCCACTGCATAGAAAATTTCACAAGGATTCCAAAAAGTCCTTATTTTCTATTTTACGAATTTTTTATGATTTACTATGAATTTCCAAACTTTCAGCCAATTTAACACAAATCAGTCCTTGTGGCACTATTCATATGAGTCTAGGAGTTCATAGATAGGTCCTTCCCTTTTCTTGAATTCGAATCCGAAGTCCCTGGTCACGAATCACAGAGGGGGCGCACTGGAGCTCGTGGATTCCGGCGCTCCGGCTGCACGTCGACGGTAGGGAATGGGCCGGCGAGGCATGGCGGCGTCTGGCGCACCCGCAGGTGGCCTCGGCACGGCTGGAGCTTGCCCGTGGTGGGCTGCCCACGCGCACACGGCCACGGCTGTCATGACACCAATGGCAGCGCTCTACGGCGATGAAGAGTGACCACGGAGGGGCGCGTAGGGGGCGGCGCGACGTGGGGTAGGCGGTGCTTCGGTCGGTTGGGCGTGAGAAGGCTCGGAGGTGGGAGAACGGCGATGGCGGCGAGCTCGGCTGCCTTGGCCATGGCGGACGCGCCCGTGTTCCCGCGGTGGAGAGTGAGAAGGACGAGTTGGGGCAAGCATGGAGGAGTAGGCCATGGTTGGGGAGCGACCAGCACATGGAGGACACGTCCATGACACGCGTCGCCCGTTCTAGCCTTTCCCCGAACAGGTGGCGGACGACGGAGTGGCCGACGTGGAAGCTGATTTTGGGCCGCTTCCGGGCCCAATTGGACTCTGAGCCCAAAACGAAGTTTGATCTACACCTAAATCCCTCAAATTTTGGTTAAGGGTGCTCGGCCATTAGGGATCTAGATTAGGAGATAATTAAGGTCCAAGTTAGCATTGTCAACACACTTGACAATGATCAAGGAAACCCAAAAGGATGATCAAAACGTGGTCCAACTCAAGCCAACTTCTTCCTAGACCTTCCCCATACTGTTAGCTCCAACTTTTATTTTTGGATCCACTCACATTGTTTAAGAAAACTTGGAGAACGAGGAATGCCAATGTCACTATCATTCAAGTGACAAAGTAACTTTTGCTGTTTTGGAGGCTATTCTTGAAGATCCAACTGAACTCCAAAACTAACGAGACTTGTTTTGTTGTTTCCATCACAAAGTGTAATTCAACTCGTATTAAGGAATCCAATTGTGTTGCCATACGAATTTGGAAGATAAAATGTTACAAACATGCCAACTCATTGTTGTCAATTCCTGGAGGGACCAAAACAGCATTGTATCCAGTCTTGAGGCCACTATTTGAGCCACTTAGAAGTTGATTTATACTTGGGTCCAAAAACAAAGTTTGTTCTCCATAACATAGACTACAACTTTTATTTAAGGTCCAACATCAAAAAAAAGTATAGAACCTACAGTTCCACTTTGACCAAAGTAGTATCACGATAAAGCTTGAATTATCCTTTTTGGATCCATCGAAGCATTTTCTTGGCATTTGCTCAACATGAACCTTTCATGACTTTTGTTGTAGAGTTCATCTAGAGTCATTTGGGCAAGGTTGTAAGGTTTGGTTGATGACCTATATTTCCATTCACTTAATAGTGCAATTCAAGCACTTACTAAAGCCGTTCCAACAAGGATATAACTTATCATTTCATGTGACTTCTTGATTCCAAACTTCATGAAACTTTTCCAATGATTACTATAGATAGAGAGTGATGTGAGACACATGAAATAAGTTCCATTAACATCTCCCAAGCATACATTTTGAAAAGGGCCGATATGTAAGCAATGGTGCAATATCCAAGTTTAAGTTGGAACTCAATTCCATAGGCTTGGCTTTGACATCTTCTACACCACTTAATCTGCCATGTTTGAGCATAAACCCACTGCTTAACTGCTGATAAACTCCTAGGGTGTTACAACCCTCGCCCCTTAAAAGAATCTCGTCCTAAGATTCAGGGCGATAGACTTTTAAGGGCAGAGAAGCATGTTATCTTTATTCCCAACATCAGTGATGGCGTTAGGTTACTTAGTTTCAAGCATTAGAGAGGCTAATCTGGTGAAGACATCTTTCTGATATGTGCTCTTCATAGTAAATTCTATCTAAAGAATTTCCTTCATTGACTTCCATGAAGCATAGTTACTTTGGGAGGAATCCAAGATAGCACCATACTTCGTTCTCGGTATACAGAGAGTGTGTTGGATCACAAACTAACTACTCACAAATATTTGCTTCTTTAGGAAATATAGTATAGGCCATATGAATTTTGAACTAGTCCATAAATCTTCGAAAGGATACTCATTACAATAACTCTATGTTTATTCACAAAGTTTGAAAAGCAGTCCTCTACCAAAGTGGCTTGAGTACAACTTTCTAGAGGGATGAGATCATAAATGGGTAAACATCCTCTGAGGCGATGGAAAATTGATTAACCAATAGACAAGGTCTATGCTGGTCGAAAATGCTCAACCACTCAGATGCCAACTAATGGAAACTACATAATGTTCCATGTGTGCAGATCTCTTTCTCTAATAACAATATTGTATTATCTAAGTCTATCAAGCAAGGGGTGAAGGTGATAGCTGACTCTATCGGCTCAACGTTCTCGATGATCCACCATTAGGGAAACCTTCAAATCTGATGCAACCTCTTGGGTAAAAACACATATAAGGTAGCAAAGATCAAGCTAGCATTAGAAATCCTTGTAGAGGAAGGATGAAAGCTAGACCTGGAGGACAACAAAGGTTACAAGTATTCGTCAGACTTCAGGAAATAGTTCACTACTGAGCAAGTTGAGTGCGATTTCCTTCATGGTGCAGTTGCGCAGTAAGTTGGGTTGACTTGCATTGTAGCCAAACAAGCCTTCTAGAACTACAATTGACATTAAGGCTTCCATTCTAAGGTCAATCAATATCTCAAAATCATAATCCGAAATCTATGGTTTGACACCTTTTCATTTGCTTCTGACTCGCAATGGCCCCATCTGACTTGTAGAACACCTTGACTACTCAGACATTGTTTATAGGAGTGGGCACAAGCAAGGCAGAAAGGGATGCATGGAGTCTCCTCTAGGCATCTAAAGGTTCATCTAATGGCAAGACATTGACCATGTTACTAATCTTGGCATCAATTGCAAACACAACCTTCTAATAAGAGGGATGGTAGAAGCTTCCAGAGATATTGCAGATTCTGTCCCCTTTGGTTTTCGGTTTATATCTCACAAAATACTGCTCCAATTTGCACAAATTTTGGTAGGCATATAGATCCATGAGTCTTCTAACTACTGACCAAAATTTAGCTGAAACTGACACCGTTTGGCTATCCAAACAATTCATCTACCAAAACTGCTCTGTCCTGAGATTGCAGCAAAATGAACAGACCAAACCTCTCTCAACTCTGATGTTTTACTCAACCAATCCTCAAACCAACTTAAGGCGTCGAAGAGTCCTAAGTGAGGAATGAGATTACCGAGTTTGGGTCCAATCCAACCACGTTTGAGTCACTAATTACCGGCTTAAATGTAACCGGCTTAGTGCCACAAAATCCGGACAGATTGCTTGTTCTTCTTTTTCTTCGCTTCACACATTGTGGTGTGTGTTTTGTACTTTCTGACTCTTCGCACAGCAGCAGCAACTTTTCTTACTGAGGATGGAGGCTAAATTTTACCTCATATGCTTCTTAGGAAATAACCTCAACCGTTGATTTAGATACCAACCCGATGATACATACGCTTTGAACTTGTAGGGTACTTTTGTAGGGCACAAAGCATACTCTACATGAAGGGCATTCCTACATAGATAAGGGACCATTTCAGAATATCCTTTGGCACTTTGTCTAATAGAGTCCTGAAAATTTCTATTTATGGCACCTAGGGCACAATGTTGCTGACCAAAACTAAGGACGTGCTTTCGCTAGCTCCATAACATCTTGTACTATCTATGCGATTGTCCAAGATGGAATTGACTTGATAGCACATTTGGAGAAGAAGCAACACTTGCATTGCTGACCGGCTTTGTTGCTCCCTTGCTTAACATCATTTTGTGAGACATGGTCTTCATAGCTACCAATGAGTCGTTACCTAGCTGGAGATTAACCTTCCTACTAGTAACTAATCAATTGTCTCTCAACCCTAAAAAGCTCCAAATCTTCACTTTTGACCACAACAATTGTGGTAGAACAAGTGGTTGCCATCGAAGTCAATAGATAAGGAGTCACACCCGAGAGGGTTGATTTTGACTGTATTATCACTATGCATACAAGGATTGTGGCTTGGATAACCCGATCATATGCATAATATGACGATCGATTCTGATCCAACAGATAACTTGTCAAACATTAAGTGTTGTGTGTCCTTTTTATCCAGTGGGGATGAGATACGTTGCTCACTAGGTGGTGGTCATCAATACTAGGACAGCCAGGTAGAATCACTTGTCTACCACCTCTTGCAGCCTGTTAATGTTTATGTCAGTGACTGTTCTTCAAAGGTCATCCTCTTAGCAACTTCAGGAGGAAGCTCTACAACAACCGGTCCGATATATGGATCTTCTGATAAGATATGGGAAGATAACCAAGGAAGGATCATGAGAAAATATCACATTGATGTTGTTCTGCAATGGATCATGACTAGAAACCACGATACCAGCGCGTGCCGAGCAGTACAACCTTGTGTTAGGCACCCATAGGATGCTCTCGGTTTCATCGTGGCACCGTCAGTTGCTACTCATAATACCATTACCGATCACACAACCAAGGTGAAATTTCAAGTGATGGAAATTGGATTATCAGAACGAGCACTAAGCAAGGGGATAGCAAGCAAAGATAGTCACAAGCTTTGGAATCAACAAGGAGGCGGTCCGAAGATCAACACACAGCACAAGAGAACATAGCTCAATTGCCGATGACAACTGAACAGGGGACTCTTGCTTAAATTCCATGCACGCCTTGCGACCACCAAGATGATTACTAGATAAAAGATTAACATGAGATCTGGTCATGTTGGGCAACAACATGAGATCAAGAATGATAAATATTCAGATACTTGAGGAGATTGGAGAGGAATGGCACAAACTTAAAGGCAAAAACTGATATACCGATCAAAGATTGAGTTGATAAGGTAGCTACAAGATTTGCAAGCAAGGATTCTGAGATCATAGCAAGAGAAATTACATTACGCCAGTTCACTTTTGGAAGAGGCAATCGGGAGTTCCATCATGGATTTGGGTATGGTCTCCACAACAGGCAAGGAACAACCATGGTCGAATGCTGGTGTCTCGGTTGGTCAATCAAACAAGGTCTTAGTAAAAGGGTGCTGAACAACCACGGCATATGCAAACATTTAAGGAAACTAAGCTTGGGCTATGGATCAAGCAAGGTTTGGATATAGGTCTTTTGCAGGTCAACATTCAGGACCTAGCAACCATGTCTATAGGCTCAAGCTCCTAAGCAAAAGGGAATCTACTTGGAGACGATCATGGATTACATAACTTGAGAGTTGTTCTAGGATAGCGTTCTTCCGGACTCGTATAATATAGTCAGAACTATATCATACCTCACAACAACCTAGTCAACATGATTGTCCTATTAGAATATTTTCCCAGTAGAATAAATACATGTATATGGAACAAACTTTATGCAAGCTTCTATCTTAAGGATGTTATAAGCATGTCATTTTTTGAAGTTTTGAACAAATTGTGGTTTGTATGGGGCTTATGAGGGTTTATGTGAGTTTATTTTCTTAGTGGTCAAAATTTTATTTTCAAACTCAATCATAGGGAGTTGAGGGAAGAGTTGCACAAACCACCACTGAAGATGGAGTTAAAGGATTCAGATGTGGTTTGGCTAACCAGAGGTTCAGCCAAACCTTTCTGAAACTATCTATCTCATCCTTCTACGATTTGGACCTTTCGGTGTTGTGCAACATGTTGGGGAGATCTCTAGTGTGTGGTTATTATGCTTGAGAGATTTCCTCCACACTTATTCTTGTACCTACTTTATTTTTAACAAAGAAACAAAACAAAAAGAAAAAGAAAACAAGCAAGGGCACTACCAGTTCGAACACCGTGGAGCCTAACTTTTATTATCATTATTGTTTCTTTTTTTACTTAGTATTAGTATTATTATTATTACTATAATATTTATTTATTTATTTTATTTTATGTGTTCACCCAACTTTTTATCATTTAGCATAAACAAGGCTAAAGTGAAGTTTGTAAAATAATTCTAGCCTTGATTTACCCCATGATAAATTATGCTCATTGTTTATGAAGATATTGCTCAAAGTTCATTAACAAAGATTCAACAGTCAACACCATGTCAAATTTTGGTTAAAGAAGGTCATTTTAACCTAAGCACCATGCTTAATTTAAAAGACCTATGGATGTACCATATGTGTCGGTGTCTAGAACCACATCCTAGACACTAGACGAGTGAATTTCTGACTACGCATCTAGGCCTAGATGGTGTGCAATGCGGACACAAGGGCTTATACTGGTTTGGGAAAGAATGTCCCTATGTCTAGTGGATTCTGCTGCTGCTCGTATTGCCTTGCACCGGAGTGCTTGTAGTAGGGGTTACAAGCTTTCGAGAGAGGGAGCGGATCCAAGTCTCGTGGTGTTTTTGAGTGTTGAATCGGTGAGGTGTGACTCGATCGAAGTCTGTTTCAATCTCCCCTAGCCCCTAGATGTGGCCCCTGCCTCCCTTTTATAGTTCCTAAGGGGAGGGCACGTGGTACATTTGTGGTAAAAAGGTGAAATAGGGAAAAGATGAAAGAGAAAAACAAATAGGTGGCCTCGGTTGTGGCCGTCTTCCTCCTTATCCGGCGTGAGCAGTTTATCCTATAGTGCAGAGACGCAGTGGCGCATCAAGCTTTTGGCCTCTCCATCCGCTAGTGCAACGTGCTATGGCCATGCTTCTGCGCCATCGATGATGGGCGATGCGTGCATCTGGATTTGCGTAGAGAGGAAGTTAGGTGGTATAGTTGCTGTTACCCCCATCGCTATAGAGGTATGGACATCATCATGGTGGAATGACTAGGGTCATGTTAGATCAGAGCATGGTTCCCATGCTACTGTCCACTGTGCACGGTCATGTCCGTCCCATCAGTGGGAATAGGCGCTGTGGTGGGGGCCCACGTGGCTCCCCACCTTGCTAGAGGGCACATATTTTTCCTAGAAAGTACATTACACAAGAAGATTAACAAAACTAGAACCATATTTTTCTGAGCTTTCTATGATTTATTATATATTTATCAAGAAAATAGCAATTTCAATGATTAAATAAAAACTCTGCAGAAAAGTATTTCAAACTTGACATGCAATATTTTTACATCATAGATCTGGTCCTAAGAAGTCTACCAAAATTTGTTTTACAATTTTTGGAGCCAAAATGAACAAGTTATGAATTTCTAAAGCATTTATATCTTTTCTGGAATTCATTTTCAAAATCATTTTAAAACAACTCGACTGAAACTGCTAAGGGCACCCAGTGCAGCGTGCACGCACGTGCGAACTGAGACAGACATGTGGACCCATGACCCCACGGGTCAGTCACAGGGAGAGGGAGAGAGATGCCGGCGACCACAGCTCGCCGGCGGTGAGGTCTCCGGCCAAACGGTGGTCACCACCGTGCTTAGCATCTCAACGCGGACCTAGCGGTGCCCTAGATGCGGCCAGAGGAGCTTGGGAAGGGGCTCGCCATCGCCAATGGCAGAGTGGCGGTGCGGGTCACCGACGGTGAGGCATTCCCGGCCATGGCGAAGGGAGGTTCAGCACGCGCGAGGTCCGTGAAGTCAAGGCGGACGCAGTGATGCACCTTGGAAGAAGAGAGGAAGGGTGAGAGCGCTGGTGGTCGGAGCGCAAGCTCGGCGGCTCCGTCCATGGCGGCGCGGGCGGGAACCGCGCAATTGTGCCTTACCTACGCGAGCAAGGAGCCACAGAAACCCGTTCAGAGGAGAAGGGAAGGTGGCGGAGCACTGGGCACGGGCAATCGGACGGAGGTGCTTTGCCGGCGTCGGAACGCGACGGCGGAGGTGATGGTGAGCGGTGGCGGGAGGCTTCTTCCGCTCGGTTCTCCAGAGAAATGAGGAAGGGAGCGAGTGAGTGGGGGAATGGAATGGAGGCAGAGCGCAGCGCGGTGCTTTGAAGTGGAGTGCGCGGGGGCAGCGGGGCGCCACACGGCCGTTGGCGTCGACATGCGGCCACCACGCGGCGAGCGTGCTCTGCCGTGGTCAGCCAGCGGTGCGCGCGAGCGGGAGGGAGAGGAAGGAGGCCGCGTGGCGTGGGCTGGGCCGCGGCATCGCGCTGGGCCGAGGCAGTGGCGCGCGGGTGAGCGACTTTGTGCGCGCGCGGGGAAGCTAGGCCGCTTTGGCTAGCGGGCCGAAAGGGAGGCGGCAACCCATTTAGGTGAGAAATTGATTTTCCAATTTTCTATTTTCAAACAAATTTCAAATAACAGTTTTCAAATCCCATTTTGAGCAAGAAAATGGTTTTTTTTTTCTGAAAATGGCCCAAAAATGAAAGTTGCTTAGAATTTAATTCTCTACAACTTTTATTAAGGGGCCAACTCAAAATTCCCAACTGATTTTGAATTGGAGAATAAAAGCTAAATAGGGAGGGTTTTTGACCATTTTGCAATAATATTTTTAAAAGCAAATTTGACAAAACTTTGAATACCAAAGTTGCTCCAAAATTTGTGCTAACTAATTCTAGATGATTAACAATTATAATCACTCATATTTTAGTAGCCCAACAAGCATAATTAAGGATAAACAATTCTTAAACAAGTGTATGCAACATTCACGTTTCATAGAAATGTTTCAACTCAAAATACACTCTACTTCACATGTGATTGTAAATGCAAATGATGCATCATGCATATGATTTGCAATGATAAATGCATGCGTAACACCGAGGTGTTACAGTGGTGGCCCTGATGGTGGCGCAGGTGCGCTCGGGGCACGTGCTCCACCACTTTGTAGGGCTCTCGAAGGGCCAAGAGCTAGCTGACCACGACGGGTCCTAGGTGGACTTCAACGATGCAACCGAGGCTGTCGTCGACCTGGTCCCCGCCGAGGGGATCATGGAGGAGACCATCGGACACTTGGGACCCTGAGCGGCGGCCAACATCAAGGTTGAGCCCTACTAGCCAGTCCTCTTTTGCCCAGTTCCAAGGACGTCGACGCTGAGGCCGCCTTAATCCCCGCTTAGGATAGGCTCTTTGCATTTTGTATTCGCATTTCACATTAGAAGTAATCTTGTAAAAAGACTCATCATCATTTCAATGAAATGTGTCCTTCGCTAATGTGAGTTACTGTGTATTTTTAGCAATGTTATGGGGGTGACCATCCATTGGGTTGTTCATAGCCCCTGAGCCCTTGCTCGACATAGGGTCATGACAGTTCGTTGGATCACGACGCAAGCGCAGCCCCCGAGCCCTTGCTGGACGCAGGGATCTGATCGGGAGGCCACCCGTCTTTGATTCAGCCCCTCGCGCGTTCCTCTATGGAACAGAGGGGGTGAGCTAGACCACGCTATCCTCATTGGACGAACCATGGCTCTCGGTGAGCTGCTAGCGGCTAGGTCTGAGTGGAGCCCCGGTCCCATCCGCTAGGCATCAGCTAGTGGTCAAGCTAGTGACGCACTCCATACTTCCGATGGACGATTCATGTAGTTCTTAGGGCCGTCCAACTGGTCCCGAATCCCTGCTGCCTTCTATCAAGGAATACCATGAATCAAATGTCCATTAGGACTCAAACATGGGTCAGAATGCCCTTGGCGCTCGCGCACTGGGGTATTTGCTGCTAGTATGCCCATTCTTTGCCATACCTGACTCTAAGTGTCCTAAGGCGGCTATCGAACCCATGGTGGGCCAGCCTTCAAATGCTTGGACCGTAACTAGGCCATAGGAGCATATATAGCTTCGTACTCTGTTCTTACCTGCCGAGGCCTATGATATGCTTGTGGAGCCGGGATGCGCCCGAGCCCTGTGCGGCGGTGGGATAACAACAAGCGCATCATGCGAGGCGGATGGTGCGAGGTGCCAGGGTGGATTTATAGGGGGCGTGCGCACGGTTATCGACATATCTGAGACATGACGAGACATTTCTGTGGCCGCATTTAATGCAGGTGGTTGGGGTCTTGAATCACTCCGTCTCACCTCTTTTTAACCTGGCGGTTTTTTCTTTCCCTTGCACACCTCTGCTTTTTGCCTCCCTCACGCTCATGTTTCCCATCTGACTTGGCCGACAGAAAAAGAGAGAGAGATCGAGAACTCTCCCCACAGTTGTCATCATCGCCATTGCTGCCGAAGTGCTTTCTTGCCCTTCTCAATGGATCCATGGTGTAACACCCCAGGTGTTTGCCTTGCATTTTAGCATCTTTTGAGCAGGGTCATGGCATGGCATTACCATAAGCATCATCATTTCATGTGCATCCTTGCTTGAAACATGACCTTGCAACATTGCAACATATGTATGTTATGGGTGCTAGTGATAATATCAAGTATCTGGACCATGCTAGTATATGTGTTAGTTTTGTTATGCTTGAAAACATGTGAAACATGTTCATAAAACATATGCAACACTATATTTCCATAACTATGTTAGTGATGTGTTATTAGTTATAGCAATAGTGTTTCAATGCCTACTTGAGTAACTTTTATGCATAGGTGATGCTAATGTGTGTTTAAGGCCTTGGCAATGTGTGTATCTTGTTAGTGGTGCAAAATGACCTAGGGTTTATGTTTAGGTCCTGCCCTAATTCCATCTCGACTCATGTGTTGACCATGGGTGACCCTAGAACCTCCCTAGTTTGACCTAACCAAAAGTACAGCTTAGGTTGCTTGCATGGCTGTGCCACCTTAACAAAGTTTGTGCCAAATTTCATGAGGAACAAAAGTTGTTCAGTGGTCAACTCATGAAAATGCTTGGAACATGCCCTAACATGGCCCACAAGTCAGGTATAGAGGCTGTTTTTCAGCACTGAAATTCAGCTAAGTCTGGAATGGACTTCAGTTTCATGTAACCATCTTTGGTGCTTTGTAACTCGCAAACCCGGCAGAACCATTCCAAGGTCCAATTAACAATATTGTTGTCCACATGTAGCTCTAAAATTTTGTTGTTAACACATATCACTAACTCAGGCTAGATTAGGAGTTATACATTGCCGAAATCACGCTGTTAGGCTCGGCTTAACTGAAACTTCGTTTCAGAAGTTCAGAAACCGACCTCGATCGTGGCCGACACCGATCAGAGGGACGACGCCGCGTGGTCATCTACGTGTTATTGCCGTGCTTGGTTCGTAGGCACGAAGTCGCCATGAAGTCCCAAGGATGCCCGCTTGCCCTCATTCTCCCTCCGCCCTCCCTGTCTCACTCTGTTGGTGAAGTCTCGCCACTGAGAGCGTCACCTCGCATTGCGCCAACCGTAGCTCCTCCGTTCGGCCGCCATTTCCTAATCGAGCTCGACCAATTGCTCCGCCTTGAGCTGCTCTAGCCCGTGCTCCAACTCGCTAGCCTAGCCAAGCCATAGGTATGGGACAAAAATTCGCTTTTGTCGCGGTCGCCTCGCTTCAACCTCGTCGTGGCTGGAGCAATGTCGAGCTCCATCGCATGCACTCTTGCTCGTTCATGCTTGCTTGTGTGCTATAGAAGATGTAGAGCTTGTTAGTTTAGATGCTACCGCGTCGGGTCCACGGGGACAGGCCGCCGCACTAGGCACGCCCGCCATGTCTGCACCGAGCTTAAGCTCGATTGTTGCTCTGCTTGTTTGCTTTTTGCTCGCTTGGATTCATGTTCTAGGCGCCTCGAGTGTGCATCTAGATGACCGCATGACCTCATCAACCAATTTCATCTCGTTAGCGTGCAACGCCACAACCCTGATGGAGCTTCCATGGCCGCCGCAAGGATGCGCTCGTGGCCATGCCGTGGTGGTCGTTCTCATGCCTCCATGTCGGGTTTGTTAGCTTTGTCTTGTGAAGTAGAGTGTGTAGGTGCCTTTAGATCGCCGTGCGATGGCCGATTTCACCACCGTCGACATGCACCGCCAGCCGCCGTCCACCATTGTCGGCAACGAGCGTGCTCGGGTGCGATAGCGTTGGGGGAAACCAGTGGCCTAGGTGCGGAAGAGGACTGGGAGTCTATATGATGAATACTGGCCCGATCTTCCAAGAGGTAACCGGTAAGTTCGACTTATGGAGATCTCGACGTTGGTGATCTGGCTTCAAATTAGACATGATTCGAATCCTGCAACCATTACACCACTGCTCCGTTGGTTATCAACCAAGCACAACTTGATTGACCTCGCCAAGAAGGCTTTTCCTGCAAGCGAATCGAAGCACACAAGCAAGAAGGTAAAAAAACACGCAATCTGAAATTGCAAATATGAATGATGTGAATATCAATAGAGGGTTCAAGAACTCGGTTCCGAAGGACTAATCCACATAGTGGAGGAGATCAAGAACGGGGGCCCTAGATCACTGTAAAAGGATTTTTCACCACAGTTACAATGAACGATTCAGTTTCTCGATGGAAAACTAAACTCTAAACAAAACCCCATTATCTAACAGCGGCGGCGGCTATATTTATAGTCTAAGACTAGACCTAGGGTTGGGAACGGCTAGGGGTTGGGCGCCCACAACTTGGGCTTAAGGCCCGACACAATACATGGCCAATCGGCCCAAAAGACGGCGACACAGCGCCCTGACAGATTCTGAACGGTGACTTGTTTCGACGATTTCTGTTGATTCCGAACATATTTTGACATAGGACCACTTGGGTTGGCTTCCTTATCAAATAAGCTTTCCATCCATATATGGATCATCAAAAACGGAGTCCGTACGCGTCCTAGGTGACCAGTTCAAGGCAGACTGGTCCTGGATTCCGAGGTGGACTCAACTTGATTTGGGCCTCCACCTTGGTGACTCGAACCGGATAAGTTTTGGGCCTCCTTCTCGATTTGGATGCCCTTGCTGATCTCCTTGGCCTCCATGTAATTCTCCAAGCATGGTCATGACCTCATCATCCTCCCCTTCTTGATGAAAAGGCGTCCTCGGCGTCGATTGTGCTTGAATGTCATTCTGCACAACATGAAGACAAACGATGTTGCCAAAATGTTGGGAATTGACAATGTTGGAAAAAAGAATATGACCACATGTTTTGGTTTGCAGCATGCCTTCTCCTACAAACATGTAGTCTCCTCGATTAAAATGCACACGATCGTTGTCAATACTATCCTGTAAAAGATTAGTAGTAACAAGAAACATATGCTCCCCTTCTTTTGATTCCACTTGAGACTGTAAAGCAAAATGAGAGGAATATGGCATGACAACATTGTTGATTTTATAGTCCTCTAATTGATCATTATCGTGCACAACAAAAGAAGAATTCACAGTTGTACAAATGTAAACTCGTTGTACCATATATTGTCCTTGGTTGCTATATTTGCCAAAAACATGATATGTATGTCTAGACAACCATGGAAAATCAGCATATGCATAAAGTTTTTCCTCTAAATAATTAAGATTGCAAAGAACATTAAAATCAATGTATCCCAATGTATTTAAAGAAGACATCAACTTTAGCTCATCAACATCGCTAGCATTATGAATAACATGTCTATTTTCATTAGTAGTGTTCGATTCCAACATACATATAGCATGATCATTCATTATTGGAATAATATAAATATCACCATTCAAGTCATCTTTATCACAAGGAACATCAAGCAAATCATCTTGTGACAAAGGTAAATCAAGCGAAGGTTCCACTAATATTTGCTCTATCATAACATGATTGGTGGAAAAATTCAGCACATCAAGAGAACTATCATCTTTTGTGAGATTAGCATCATTGGCATTACCTTGGCTCTCACTGTTAGCGGAAGTAACATGTGTTGAATGTTCACATGAAACTGAGAGCACCTCATTTTCTGTCATGTCAGCCCCGCTCTTTTGTGCATTATCCTGCAAAAGGTTAGGCACAACAGGAGGAATAATAGGAGATTGGTCTAGTTGATGTTCCTCATCATATGAATTAATTACAAGAGATGGATTAACAAATTTTTCTCTCATAAGAATTTTCATATCGTTCCATGTATGAGGTTTATCTGAAGAACTTAAAGACTCCCACCAAATTGATGCTAAATGTCTCAAAACACTAGATGCATTCTTAATCTTCCTCCGCTCACACATATGACAATGTGCAAAAATATTATCTATTTTACTTTCCCACTCAATGTACTCATCGGCACCAACACCATCATAAGTAGGTGGAGAAGAAAGAATAGAACGACCTGCGGAAGGAGGTGTAGCAGCAATAATGCGTGGTTCATGCATCATTGTTGTCTCGTATCGATGAGTGTTGTAATCTGTCATTGTAAACATAAAATAGGAACAAAACAGTGAAAGTTATCCCTAATAATCTACTAAAAGGAAACAAGTGGTGGTGGTGAAAGTGGAATGCAAAATCAGAAGCGGCTTATCACCATCTTGCCTGTATTCTTACCAACGCCAAACAGGAGCTAAACCAAAGTGGCAAAGTAATCTGTTGTTGAGCGTGGGTAACAGTTGCAAGATGAACCTGTGCTGACAGAAGAATATGTGGAGCTATGGGTAGGCACACAATATGACAACAAGGATTAGCAATTAACGAATGTAGATTAGCAATTGTTCAATCCGGATCCAAAGTACAAATCACAGCTGCTGGCTAAGACGTGTCGAGACGTAGCGCAACAAGGTGAAAGCAAAGGACGATGGAAAGAACGCACAGAACAAGCAAATAACCCGAATTTTTCCTTTTTTCTAAATTTTTCCCGGAATTTCCCAAAAGGCACTAGTAGGAATCAAACTTTTTTATTTTTTTGCTATTTTTTTATATTTTTCTCTGAACAAGGATCACAAAAGATGCAACCACAAAAATTAGCACCTACAACTAAGGTGGGATGTGATCTACAGAAATACAGCAAGTTCTCTGAAAAGCGTGCAAAAACTTTGACAAATTTTTTTTCTTTATTTTTCTGAAATTTTGTTTCGGCCTCAAATGGTGTCAAGAATCTGCTCAAAAAATTTCAGATTTTTTTGATAAACGAGTGAAAAGTTATGCCTGTTTTACCGAAGGTATCTCAAGTTATGTTTTCCAGAAGGCACAATACGGCAGTTAGGGCAAAACGTCCCTAAACTCTAACACCGATCACAAGATGGTTCCTGTGACTAACAGCAGTAGGTATTCGCACCGATCACAGGATGGTTCCTGTGATTAACAGCAGTAGGTAGTCGCCTGATGATGTAAGGAGGGCTGTGATGCAGGCAAAATAAGAGCGGCTGACAACCTATCTAGGGTTTGCGCGGTGGCGAGAAGTTACACAAGGCGGCTAGCGGGGCAAGTCGAGTAATGTGGTGGCTTCGACTTGTTGTTTGGAAACGGTGGATGTGATAGCGGTGGAAAACAAAAATCACAGCAACGGGCGATTGAACTACGACTACGAACACAATCCTAAACCAGCAACAAGACTCGACCACAGACACAAACTCAACAACGCGAATCTGAAACGAAATTGCAAAGGCACAAAGGTGATAGGACAGCGGAAATTGAAATAGTATTGGGCTTTTTGTGGACTCTAGGTAATGAATAAATATGAATCTAAGGCAAACGAGATGATACCTCGCGGTAAACCTGAAATATCTGATACCAATTGATGAATACTGGCCCGATCTTCCGAGAGATAACCGGTAAGTTCGACTTGTGGAGATCTCGACGTTGGCCAGACACGATTCGAACCCTGCAACCATTACACCACTGCTCCATTGTTTATCAACCAAGCACAACTTGATTGACCTCACCTAGAAGGCTTTTCCTGCAAGCGAATCGAAGCGCACAAGCAAGAAGGTAAAAAAACACGCAATCTGAAATTGCAAATATGAATGATGCGAATATCAATAGAGGGTTCAAGAACTCGGTTCCAAAGGACTAATCGACACAGTGAAGGAGATCAAGAACGGGGGCCCTGGATCACTGTAAAAGGATTTGTCACCACAGTTACAATGAACGATTCAGTTTCTCGATAGAAAACTAAACTCTAAACAAAACCCCATTATCTAACAATGGTGGCAGCTGTATTTATAGTCTAAGACTCGACCTAGGGTTGGGAACAGCCAGGGGTTGGGCGCCCACAACTTGGGCTTAAGGCCCGACACGATACATGGCCAATCGGCCCAAAAGACAGCGACACAGCGCCCTAACAGATTCTGAATGGTGACTTGTTTCGACGATTTCCGTTGATTCCGAACATATTTTGACGTAGGACCACTTGGGTTGGCTTCCTTATCAAATAAGCTTTCCATCCATATATGGATCATCAAAAACAGAGTCTGTACGCGTCCTGGGTGACCAGTTCAAGGCAGACTGGTCCTGGATTCCGAGGTGGACTCAACTTGATTTGGGCCTCCACCTTGGTGACTCGAACCGGATAAGTTTTAGGCCTCCTTCTCGATTTGGATGCCCTTGCTGATCTCCTTGGCCTCCATGTAATTCTCCAAGCATGGTCATGACCTCATCACTGTAGGAGCACTTGGTTCCACCGGAGGAGCCGCCGGCGGCGAGAAACCGCTCGTCGGAGCTCTCCCCTGCTCGGCGTGTGTATGACGGGCGGGGCTTGCCTGTCGGCGTGGGATTTCCCCTCTGCTCGGTTTCGGGCCGAGGTGGGCCGGCCACCACAGTGGCCCAAAGGTTGCGGCCCGTTTAGGTTTTTAGGTTTAGTCTTTTTTCTATAAATGCATATTGGTGGGCTGCCTTTATAAATTCATAGAAAATTGTAAAAAAATCCTAAAAAGGAAAATGTGGACTTTCTAGAATCCTTGAGATGTGTACCTTGCAGTAGTGTAATAAAATATGGCATGTTAATTTGTGTTTTCTTAAGTTGGTAATTATTTTTGTTGAGCACTTTAATTAATTAGGTGATTTAGATAATTTTGTGGCTCTCTGTGTATTAATCCATTGGCCATGAAATTTTTGTCAGATGCTAAGCATGCTATGATGATACTCCAGTTAAAGTTTTATGAATTTTGGAGGTAACATGCTTCTGTTATAAATTCCCTTTTGAGGATATGTTTTATATTGCTTATACATTTGTTATTATGATATCTCTAATTCTACTTGTCAAATTGAGATGAAAATTTTATGGTATCCTCCTGGTACCATGTATGTGCTACTGTTATTTTATTAGAATTTCTGGGCACATTTTTATATTTATTGCCCTTTATGCCTATGCAATTAAATAAATAGAAAAGGTCAATTAAATAAATGTTTATGCAAGTAACATGATATGATCTGGTGTTAATTTAACATGCTCTAGCTAGTAGTAAAGTTGGTTTGGTCTAATTGTGCTTGCGCATCATCATTAATTATTTAATTTAGAGAATCTGCCATTCTGGACAGATTTGCTAGTTAAGAGAATTAACCTATGATAATGATGTTTTCATGCTTGATGAACTATAACAAAGTTGTTAAGAACTTTATGAAATAGTTGCTGGTAAAATTTGGTGACATTTGGACTCATGGTTTAGAAATGGCAGCTGTTCAAAGTTCGAGTCAGAATTGTTTTGCTCTCTGTCTTTTTAGAATAGTTTCTGTGTATGTTCTATTTCGACCTGGTAAATGATAAAATCATGCTTATATTTTTATAAATTAATTGTGGACAATTTCATAAGCTTTCAAGATTGTCCTCATGCATGTTCATTGGAGTTATAGAACTCTAGTTATGGACTTTATAAGTTGATGCGGTCAACATGTCAATGCACTAAATTGCTGGCAATTGTTATATGTGTGCTAAGTATGATCTTTGTGGTACTTAGTGGTTACTTAGAGATGTTTAAACATGTTAATACCAGAGAGGAAATTTGCACCTACTCTTAAAGTAATTTGAATAGAGCACCTTGTAGCTTGACTTTTATTGCTTAGATTGTTGCATTATTCATCACATTCCTCATGCATACATGCTCATAAGCTCATCATGTCACATCTGTGCATACATGAGATTCATTGGTGCATATACATGCCATAGGTGTACCGAGGAACGTGATGACGGTAAAGTTCCGCAAGACGTGCCCGGTGGAGTTGGAACCAATTCGGGGGCAGCAGGCCTAGTCCGACGGAACCCGAGGAGACGAAGGAACCGTGGTTAAGCGCTGAACCCCGAACCATCCTCGTACGGTTAAGGCAAGCCTCGGAGCATTATAAGCCTCCTACTTTCAAAGCAATTAATTATATATGTTTTATGTATTGTTGCACTAAGTGGTAGGAGTTGTTTGGAACCCTTGCTGCATTATATCATTCCTTGTCCAGATATATGAATCCTTGAATCCTATGTAGACAGCATCGTCTATATGCTTAGCCCTGCTTTATTAGAATGGTAATGTCAGGTGATCTCCTATCACCTGCAAAGTAGGAAGTATTGGGTCACGGTTGGCTATATTTGCTATCGTGGAAAAAGAACCAAGTGTTAATAATGAATTTAGACCGGGCGGGATGTCGATAGCGAAGCAACAAGACATGGAGGTCTTGGGTGTGGAACTATCCCCGTCTATGTCGGTTAAGGACCGATCCGCTGTACTTCCTTTGTCATTTTGAACGCAGCCTAACACTTAGCTGGTCGGCCTGAGGTTGCCGACCGTGAAGTTGAGTAGCTCAACTCAGGCTGCGAAGCCAAAAAGTGTAAGTCGCCTCGGAGGGGAGCCAGGTGGGACCAAGGGCAGGTGAGTTAAAAGTCTTGAGCTTCCTGGCCGCTAGTATCCCTGAGAATGCGGCGTTGTTCGGGCCCATCCTGAGTTGTACCAAAGGTGACTGTTGATGACTCTTGCAAAGTATACCCGGTTTGTGTTAGGAATACCCCCTCAGCTGAGTTGAAATCGATTCGAATCGTCGTCTCTCCCAGTTAGTGAGAAACTTGACAGAGCAGAGGCAACGTAGATTTCACTAAATCTACTGATGGTTCTGAAGATGATGATGATATAATGATGGCCTTATAAACCTGATATGGTTACTATTGTTTTCTTAGCTGAATCAAGTGATTGCTGTAGTACAGGTACTAATCTAGAGGATAGTTTAATAATGATTAACTTGATGCTTAAAGAAATAATGATTACTTATCTGTACTTAAGGTTTTATGCAAATGTGTCAAGCCAGCCCACTTATATAAAGCCTTGCATACTCCTTGGTGTCATCTTATTTTTGGTTTTTGTCGGGTAAGTCTAGCTGAGTACCTTCTCGTACTCAGGGTTTATTCCCACCTTGTTGCAGGTAGCAGATTCTTACTGGTCACCTGAAGTACTGTCTTTGCTGTTGGGTGTGAAGACTAGACCATTGGGCATGGTCTCTGTAGATTCTCTTCTAATATGCTTTTGCAGGTGTGACTACGCTCTGGCAGTACTTAAGTTAAAAGTGGTTTTAAAACTATGTTGCTTCCGTTATTCCTAATTTGGTTTTGTAATAACTTATTCGTACTCCGATGTATGAGATGTATCTGCGAACTGTTGTAACAAATGATGTGTATGTTGAATCACTATGATCTTGGATCATTATGGTTTGGTTTGAAATCTCTCGATATTTCATGGACTACCGGAGTTATATGGGCTCAAGTTTGAGAATTTGATCGCTCCGGCGATTGTTTTTGGACTTGTGCTCTTATAATTTGGATGGTTCTGTGACACGTGGGGTCGCTCCAGCTTCACCGATAAGATCACATCATGGCTCATTGAGGATGGTCTCCTTCATCTGGTGAAAAACACCACGTAGCTAGAGTGGATTGTCCCCAGCAACAAAAACAAGCCGAACCCCCACACCGGCTACGTCGTCATCTTCGCGCACTTCCATGAGCGTGGGTTCGCGATGCCTGCAAGCAACTTCTTCTATGGGCTCCTGCATTATTATGGGATTGAGCTGTAGAATCTCAACCCCAATTCGATTCAGCAGATCATGGTTTTTATCGCCCTGTGCGAGGGCTATCTGGGCATCAAGCCCAACTTTGCCCTATGGAAGTACTACTTCTGCGCCACCGTCTTTCTCAAGACGCTGAGGAGGGCCGAGACGGTGCCAGTGCGCATCAGCAACTGTGCGATCTAGCTTCGCCAGAGATGGGTGGATGGGTACATTACCATGAAGGGGTCATCATCCAACAAGGGGTGGCACCAAAGGTGGTTCTACCTCAGGAGCGACGCCGACGCGCCCCTACCTCTGTACACCAGTCGTTCCTTCAAAGAAGCACTAGCAAGCTTAGGCTATGGTCCCATCGCCACCGACAAGGAGAAGATCAACACCCTCCTCTAGGCAGTCAAGCATCTGGTGAATGTGAACATAACTTGGGCTAGGGTCATCGCCACGTTCCATGAGAGGAGGGTGATACCGTTGATGTGGCGGGCACACCGCCTGGACGAGATGCTGCCGAACGCGCCCCTTGAGGGGACCTTGCTTGTGACAGGGGAGCTTGATCATGAGGAGATCAAGAAGCGCATCAAGTCGACACTCAGGAGCGTTCCTTCTGATGTCGCCCTCGACGTCCACCCACCGATGCGTCCCGATGATGGCTTCATCAAGATGGTGAGCGCCCCCACTCTTCCTCTCCTCCCTTTTCCCTTGGCTTCTTTGTGTTCCTTTTTGCCTCACCCAGGGGCTCGAGCGGCTGCAGGGGAGTCTCTGCTTGGTCCTCGGCTTCAACCCACCCCTTCCCGAGGACGTGATCTAGAGGGCGCGGAATCGGTCTAACGTCGAGGGGGTGTAGAAGAGGAAGTACAAGGAGAAGGTGAAGAAGGCCAGTAGGGCTAGAGGAAGGAGGAGCATGAGAAGCACCAAAAGATGCAGTGGCAAGCCAGGGAAGAGGAGTCATCGAGCATCGATGAGGATGATGAGGGGGACTACCCATATGACTGGCTAGACTCCATGGCCGAGGAGGAGGAACAACCCGGGGGGTTGTCCCTCTCGATCGAGGGGCGGATGCCATAGACTCAACTGTTGCACCGCGAGTTGGAGGACCTAGACCTAGGGGGAGCTGTAGTGACAGGTAGAGGAGAGGATCCCCCGAGGCCACAGGGGTCGGCCCATCCTAAGGGGGTGTAGGAATCTCGACCCTAGGAGACGGCGGAGTCACCGCCACCACCCCCTCAGCCCAGCACAGCCGAGACCGTGGCGACCGGGAAGAGGCCCTGCCATGTGACAATGGGGTCGGGCCCTAGCAGGCCATCATAGAAACGCCCCTGTCCTATGACGTAGAGGTAAGGGGTGCCTTTCTGTGTTGTTTGTTTGCACTGAGGCTTGGTAATGCTAACGCCTATCGTTCTTGCAGGAGGGTTCAACCTGATGTCCCCCGCTTGCACCGTGGAAGGCACTGAGGCAGCAAGGCCAGGGCTCAGCTGGCAGTGTGCCAGGTTCGGACGTCTCCGTCTTGGGGATAGCCAGCACCGTCCCTTCGGCTTTCGCGACCGTAGGAGGATGTGGGGTGCCGGACGCCCCTGCCTCGCCTTCGCCTAACCCTACCCCGTTAGTGGGGGCAATGCTTTTAGAAGCAGAGGTGGAGAAGTCCATTTAGATAGGGATGGCGGTGCTCAGGCCAGATACCGCTCTCGAGGGGGTGCTCCCTCAGGAGAGTGTGGCACCTCCACCTCTAGCGGCGAAGGCATCGGGATCAACTGCAGGAGCGGGTGCGGATGCCGGGGCCCAGGAGGCGGCGAAAGAGGCCACGCCCGAGGACTCCTTGGCTCATGTGGGGTCTGATGTGGGAGGCGGGTCCCAGGCAGAGGAAACGACGATGGGTGGGCCCGATGTCGTCGAGGTGGAGGTGGTGTCGGTCTTGTCCGGTGAGCCCTTCGACTTGGCCGAGGTGGCTCAGCCCTCCTACGTGGAGGGGCCTACAGCCCTCATGCGGGTGGGGTGAGATCCCTACCAATGGGGCAGTCCATGCCTCACTTGGTTGCATCGGAACCAACCTGTAACACCCCTGGTGTTATGGTAACTAAAACTGGCCATGTCATCATATGCATTGCAAAGCATTCATGTTTAAGTCAACCTCGATGTGCATCAACTAAAACAAGTTTACATTTCTTAGATTGATTGAGTTCTTGTGATGTTTGACTTGGATCCAAAACCCTAGTTTTGAATGTCACTTCAAATACTTGATTTATGCCCTACGTACTTTGAGGTGTCAGTTGTGCTTTACACTAGTGTCAAGCATAGTGTATAAATCTAAGTACAACCATTAAAAATGAACTCCAAGTTTGAAGTTAAATTTGAATTCTAGAACTTGCCCTAAGTCTTGTGGTTCAAATTTGAATTCAAATTGGGAGCCAATTCAAATGAATTTCAAATTTAATCTGGTTCACCCAAATGTGACTTTGAGTTTACGAAGTGTGGATTGACTCAATGACACCATTGGATGATAGTTGTGAACATTAATTAATCACCAATTAATGTAGAAACCAAATCAAGTTTGAATTTGATTCAAAACTCTGATCTCCAGAAAACCCTATTTTACCCTATTTTGTGTAATTCAAAATTTAAAAATAATCTGATGGTGAACCAAAAAGCAAAGTTGTAGGTCTTGTCAAGATGTACAACTTAGGTGTTTTGAGTTTTCAAAGTTTCCATGTAAAATTTGAAGCAATTTTGAAAATACAAAAACCTAGAATTTGTCCCCTTTTGATTTTAAACTCACATTTCAAAATGGAGGTAGAATTTGAAAATGGTTTCAAAAGAAACGTTGTAGGTTTTGAAAAGTTGAACAACTTTTGTTTTTGGAGATTTTCAAGTTCTTACCTTATTTTGAAAGTAATTTTGAAAATTCAGAGAAAAAGATGGAGGAAGGAGACTATTGCAGTGCTGCAACAATGCAACATCTCTGGATGTTGCAGTGGCCAGCAGTAGCTCGCCACCGAGTTGCTTGCCACTCACCGCCTTCATCTCATCGCTTGCCTGCGCGGGGATGCGTAGCTACTTGCCTACTGCGTCGCTAGCAGCTGCTGGCCACGTCTCACTATTTCCAACCGCCTTCTCCTCACGGATAAGAGTTGAGCCGGGTTGTCGTCTCCTTCTCTTCCCCTTCTGCTCCATCGAGCCATTGGCGAACCCGATGAGCAATTCACCATTGTTACTCCACCTCGCTTCAATTCACCACGCCAACAGAGTCGCCCAAATCTTGAGCCTCGATTCCAACCACCTGAGCCATCTCTGTCCGCCTGAGCTGCCTACACCATGACGTTTCACTCATCACCGAGCAAAGCAACGCCACATCCACCCTCCACATCAGCAGCTCCATCTGCCACCTCTCTGCTTCAACTGAGCACTCCATCGTGTCCGTGGTCAGTCACTGGTGCTCGCTGACCCCATCGTTTAACCGCTACCGCCTTATCATGCCCCGTGCGCCGCCGCCGCTCTGTCATGGCCACCATGGCTAGTGTCAAGCTCATCCAGTAGCCCCAGTAGTCTGCTTGACAACCTAGATCGATGTGGGGGTAGCGTCCTATGCACGCCGGTGCAAGCCCCACGGCCAGATGGCTCGCCGGCGACGAGCTAGCACCGGAGAGCGACGGGGTGCACCGCGGTCAAGTGCAGCCTTGGGCCAAATTGGCCATGGCCCCTCGTGGCTACGAGCTGGGCTGGTTTGTGGGCCGGTTGAGAAACGATTTTCAAAATAGGAAAAATGAATTTGGCTTTTTCCAAAAAAACAATTTGTTGAAGCTAACTTTGTTAATTTCATAACTAATTATTGGAGCATGGTAAATTCATGAAATTTTATGTGTATCTTTATTATTAGATGCTTTATCCACGAAAAATATGAAATGGTCAACTCAGTACTTTTGCTATGCTTAAAAATTAGCTCCATTAATTAATAAATGCAACTTCTACTATTTTTCTATGCTTAACTAATTGTCCAAAAAACTATGAAATTAGTTTTTCCACTGTTTTATGATGTAACCGACCTACATAAAAATTTGGGGCTCATTTAGACAAAGTTGCTTTTTATACCTAATTTTATGCTTAACTAATTCATTAATTAACCAAGTAATTAACCTTAATGACTTAGGGTTTGATTTGACTTTGGTATTGATTGTTGACTTTGGGACATGACCATGATGATGTTCCTTGGCATTTTACTTAGTTGCTTCAGTTCATAATCAACTTGTAATTAAGGAATATTAATGACCTTTTTATGTAATTAATAAGAGTCATTAGTGAATAGTAATACTTGCTTAGTAGATGCAACCTCTTGGGTAAAAAGAGTTAGTATGAAAGGTTAATGGGTTTTGTTGGCTTACACCTGTACCGTGAAGGAAAGTTGTACTCAAGTTCTTAATCTTGTCATACCATCATCAAGCATCATGTTTATTACTTTATCATGTTGAAGCATGTCATGTTATCTCGTGTAGTCCCTGTGAACGAAGAGGTAAACGTTGTCGAACCAGTTCCCAAGGAAGGACATCCACCAGTGGAGGTTGGGTTCGACATCTGTGGAACAGACCTAGAACCCGACTACCCTGTCGACCAAGGCAAGCCTCGGATGCATTCAACACTCCTTGTGTTTTACAAAGTTTACATTACTTATGCTTATGCTTTGTTGCATTAGGTGATAGGAGTTGAGTGATAACCTAATTGATGCATTACCATCCCTAATACTTCAATATCGTCCTTGATACTATTTTATTTAAAAATGCTTAGTATGCTTTGCCCTGCTTAAATGAGAAAACTTTAAAATTGTTTAACAAAGTTTGAAGGGTTGTTGTGGAACAACTTAATGAATAAAGATGATAATGTGAGACCGGTCGGTGGACTTGCATTGGGAAAAGAGTCCCAATGTAGTGTCTCCAACTGTGTCGGTTAAGGACTATTCATTGTAGTCCCGTTTGGTCGAGACTTTGCAACTGATTGCATGCTCCGGTAAGCTTAAGACCTTGGTAATTCTATCATGTGAACGGCTGACCGCGCACTGGGAGTGGTGAGATGGCGAGAGTAGCGTGTACCCTCGTGGCCAATGGCTAGATTGGAGGTGTATTGTACTCTCGGGTGCACTGGACCCGGTCACTTTTTAGAGGATCCGAGTGAAGGTTGATATATGTAGGTTTGAGTCCTGCGTATGTCGTGTGGTTAGGAATCCCCTGCTGGGTATAATCGATTTGAATCACCGCTGCTTCTCGAACAAGGAGACTTGACCTCCGCAACTACATCATAGTTAATAGATGCAACTTTGGAATTAGAATCTTGAGATAAATGTTAAGAAGTGATTGCTATAGTATAGGTTGACCCAGTTGATAGTCATAATTAATGATGAATTTAAAAGATTGAAAGTAAGGATTCACTATTAGTGAGCTTTTCTGTAAAAGACTTTGATTCTTGCTAAAGCCTTACCTTGAATCCCCTGAGCCTGCATTCCTGAGTCTTCTCCTCTCTTTTTGTCGGGTCAGTCTTGTTGAGTACTTTTGTACTCAGGGTTTGTTAAACCCTTGTTGCAGGTGCGTCTCACGAGCAGGTGTGTTTCAGACCCTGCCGCATGATAGTCTTTGCGGTAAGTGACGACGAGTAGTGTGTTTGGCTCTTGGGAAGGGCACTCTATTTTGGTGATCTGTAATAAAGTTACTAATGTTACTCCACTACTATGGTTGTAATAACTAAACTTAAGGTTTGTAAGGTTTAAAACAAATGGTTGTAAACTCAAGTTATGTAAGACTTCTTCACTTTTACTCTAATGTAATTTATTATATAAATTGTTGTAATACTGCAATGCCTCTATAATGTGATCCTGCTCAGAAGATCGTGGACGATTCGGGTTTCCTAAGGACATCTGACAAACTTTTTAAGTTATTTGGAACACATGCATAGCCATCAGAGGTCTTCGGGATAATGACAGGTGCATGTGGACCATATAATTTAGGAGGTTCTGCCATAGCTGGTATCAGAGCGATCATTGCTAGGGCTATTGTAGTATTGCTTTACAAAACTTCAAAACACTTTGGGTCAAATGAATTTATTTGTTACTTTGGTCTAAATTGCTTCTGATCTATCTTAATTCATTCCCGCGATTCTTTAGTTCATATTCAAAAGCTTTGTGGTGGAATAGTATGTTATATTGTCCTATGTATAAAATTTGAATGTATATGTTTACATCCAAATCTTTTATGCTTAGTTTTTAAGTTTGCTTCATGCATCATGCTTAATTAACCTGTTAATTACCTTTCCTTTTAATATGGTTTGGGTTAAGTAACATCAATCCTATTCATGCTAACCTTTAGATCCTCCCCAGCTATCCTTACCAATCCTAATCTTAACCTCTATAAGAAGGCTCGTACTCGTGCTAATGATGGTGCTGGAACCTCCCAAGGTGGGGGTGATGCTCCCAATCCACCACCAGTTTCGCCAACCTTGGCTGATGCCATTGTAGCCTTGGTCACTGCCACTACTGATAATGCACGTCTTTTGAGGGAGGTGGCTTAGAATAACCAAAATGCACCATAGGGCAACCGTGGTCGTTATAACAATAGAGATGAGACACTTATGTTGACTTCACTGACACCCATCCTCCAGTATTCAATAGGGCAGATGAACTAGTGGAAGTAGATGACTGGCTCCATACTATGGAGCAAAAGTTTGATCTCATTCACTGCACTAAATACTAGAAGCCAGTGTTCGCAGCCCAACATCTTTGAGGTGCTACGGGAGCTTGGTGGGCTGATTTTCTTGCTGCCTAGCCTGCTAGTCATCGTGTGACCTGGGAAGAGTTCCGTATGGCTTTCGTGCTCATTTCATACCAAATGGAATAGTGGCCATGAAGTTAGAGGAGTTCCTCGCTCTGACTCAAGGGGATAACTCTGTCATGCACTATGTGAGCAGGTTTAATCACTTAGCACAATATGCATCTGACCATGTTAATTCCGACCGCAAGAAGAAAGCTTGCTTTCGGGTCTGAACTCTAAGATTCAGACGATGATGATGACTTGCCCCAATGCAACCTATCATGAGGCGGTTAATATTGCCATTTCTTCTGAGGAAGAGTATCGCAAGCACAAAGATGGCAAGAAGAAGAGCGTGGCGTCCAAGTTTTCTAGCAACAACCAAAAGCGCTAGAAAATTGTTTCACACTGTTAATCATTCTCGCCCTCCCTTTCGTCCACCCTAGTTTCAAGCCTAGCAGCAGACATTTGTCCATCCTGCTGCCATTGCTACCACTCCACAACAGCCGAATGCCCCTGACATTCGTACCCAGAACCCACAGAGCAATAGTTTCCCATGCTACAATTATGGAAAGCTGGGGCACTACTCTAGGTCATGCCCGTATCCAAGGTGTGACAATGCTAATGTTCAGAAAGCTCCTGTAAATCAGTAGCAGAACTAGAACAGGAACAACAATCAGAACACTCAGAAGGGCAAACTGGAGAAGAAGTCTGGATGAGTCTTCTACACTCACATGGAGACTATACCTGAGGGAGAACCTGTTATGATGGGTATATTTCCTATTGCAAATCACCCTGTAGTTATGCTTTTCGATTCTGGTGCATCGCATACATTCATCAATAAAACATTTGTTGTGAAGCATGATATTCCAATTGGGGAAACAACAGAAAATTTCCATATACATTCGCCTAGGGGACGTATGTGTACTAAGGAAATGGTACATCAGGTGCCTATAGAATTGGGTAGTCACATATTTCCCACATCCATGCTAATTCTGAAGGATCAAGATATAGGTGTGATCTTGGGTATGAATTGGATGCATCAGCGTGGAGTTGTGATAGACACTCTGAATAGAACAATAAGGTTGAACTTACCTGATAGCACATCTCAGCTTCTTATCCAACTTCCAACACCTAAGAGGGCAGTTTAGAGAGTATGTGCAACCACTGTTAAGGAAATTGAGAACATTCCTATAGTCTGTGAGTTCCCTGATATGTTTCCTAATGACTTACCTAGTCTACCTTTAGACAGAGATGTAGAATTTGTGATTGAATTGAAACCTGGTACTACTCCAGTATCCAGAAGAGCTTATAGAATGCCACCGTTACACCTGGTAGAACTTAAGACAGTTGAATGAGTTGCTTGATAAAGGGTATATTAGACCTAGTTCATCACCGTGGGGATGTCCAGCTATCTTTGTGAAAAAGAAGGATCAAACCCTAAGAATGTGTGTTGATTATCGTCCTTTGAATGAGGTGACTATCAAAAACAAGTGTCCTCTTTCCCAAATTGATCTACTCTTTGATCAACTTGATGGAGCCAAAGTATTCTCTAAGATTGATCTTCGATCTGGATACCATCAAATCAAGATTCATCCGAAAGATATTCCAAAGACTGCTTTCACTACTCGGTATGGTCTATACGAGTACCTAGTCATGTCCTTTGGCCTCACCAATGCACTGGCTCATTTCATGTACTTGATGAACTCTGTTTTCATGCCAGAGCTTGATAGATTTGTGGTTGTCTTCATTGATGATATCCTGATATACTCCAAAACTAAAGAGGAACATGCGAAACATTTACTCATTGTTCTGAGTCGTCTAAGAGAACATCAGTTATATGCCAAGTTTAGCAAATGTGAATTCTAGCTCGATGAGCTGCCATTCCTCGACATGTATTATCTACCAAGGGTGTTGCTGTTGACCCTAGCAAAGAGAAGGATATCTTAGACTAGAAGACACCAACTATTGTTCATCAAGTTTGCAGTTTCCTTGGAATGGTGGGTTATTACCGTCGTTTCATTCCTGATTTCTCAAAGATATCCAAGCCTATTACCAAATTGCTAAAGAATCAAGTCAAGTTTGTCTGGTCACCAGAATGTGAAGAAGCTTTCTAGACTTTAAAAAAGTTGCTGACCACTGCTCTAGTTTTAGCTCAACCAGACATTGAGAAGTTGTTTGATGTCTACTATGATGCTTCTGGCATTGGCATTGGTTATGTACTGATGTAAGAAGGTAGAGTAATTGCTTATGCTTCTCGACAACTCAAGCATCATGAAGAGCACTATCCAACTCATGATTTGGAGTTAGTAACTGTTGTTCATGCTCTAAAGATCTGGCGTCATTATCTGTTGGGTAATACTTGTCACATTTACACAGATCACAAGAGTTTGAAGTACATCTTTACTCAGGCTGACCTAAATATGCGCCAAAGAAGATGGTTAGAACTAATAAAGGATTATGATCTTGGAGTACATTACCATCCTAGTAAAGCTAATGTTGTTGCCGATGCCCTCAGTCGTAACTCGTAAGACTCATTACAGTTGTCTTACTATTAAGTCAATGGATCTTACTTTGTGTCATGAGTTAGAAAAGTTGAATATAGAGATAATTCAACAAGGAAGTTTGAATAATATCATTGTGGAATCAACTATCAAAGATCAGATTATTGCTGCTCAGAAAGGCAACAAGGGTATTGGGCATATCAAAGAAAAAATTAGAAATAAAAAAGAGACTTATTTCAGAATTGATGATTCAGATGTGTTATGGTTCAAGAATCGGTTGGTTGTACCAAAAGTTCCTGAACTATGCTAGTTGATCCTTAATGAAGCACACTTGACTAGATTCTCTATCCATCCAAGGAGTAATAAGATGTATCATGATCTGAAATAGAGATTCTGGTGGACTAAAATAAAGATTGAGATTGCCCGATATGTAGCCAAGTGCGACACTTGTCAGAGAGTGAAAGCTATTCATCTGAAATCAGCTGTAGAACTACAACCATTGCCTATTCCAGCTTGGAAGAGGGATGATATCAGCATGGACTTTATTGTTGGTTTACCCAAGATAGCAAAAGGTTTTGATTCAATTTGGGTTATTGTTGATCGACTAACGAAGTTAGATCACTTTCTTCTAGTAAGGGTTGAATATCGTGTCATGGTATACGCCAAGCTATACATTGATTGGATACTGAGTTTGCATGGAGTGCCGAAGACCATTGTTTCTGATAGGGGTACTCAGTTTGTCTCCAAGTTTTGGAAATGTTTACATGAGTATTTGGGAACCAAACAACTTTATAGTACTGCTTACCATCCACAAACTAGAGGTCGGACTGAAAGGGTCAATTAAATTCTTGAGGATATGTTGAGATCCTGTGTTCTTAACTTTTTAGCTAAATGGGATGAATGTTTACCTTTAGCAAAGTTCTCTTACAATAATAGTTATCAAGAGAGCATCAAAATGGCACCATTTGAGGCACTATATGGTCGTAGGTATAGAACTCCATTGAATTGGTCTGAACCTAGAGAAAGGTGGTTCTTTGGGGTTGACCTTGTCAAAGAGACAGGAGCGAAAGCCAGACAAATACAGAATAACATGAAAGTGGCACAGTCTCGACAGAAAAGCTATGTAGATAGGAGACATTGACCACTAGTGTTTAACAAGGGAGATTATGTATACTTGAAGGTGTCACCTATGAAAGGAGTTAACTAATTTGGGGTTAAAGGCAAATTGGCACCTCGCTATATTGGGCCATTTCAGATCTTGGCACAATGTGGTAAAGTAGCATACCGTCTGAGGTTACCTAAACAACTCTCAATTGTGCATAATGTGCTCTATGTATCTCAGTTGAAGAAGTGTCTTAGTGTACCTAATCAGGTGATTGACTTTGAGGGAGTTGAACTTGAACTAGATTTATCATATTCTAAGTATCTGATTTGGGTTCTGGATCAGAAAGATTGTGTTACACGAAGTCAACACAACTAAGTGGTACAAGGTACAATGGAATCAACATTCTGAAGAAGAAGCTACCTAGGAATCCGAGGAGTATCTATTGGAGCTCCCTAGAGTTCTAACTTCTATCTAGTTACAATATCCTCTAGAAGTTGTAACTTATCCCTTTTTGAATGTGTAATGTGAAAACCCTCTACCTGTTTAATGAACAAGCTTGAGATGTGTTTTGCTTGACATGTTTCCTTTTCCATTATTTAAGCCAAGGCTTTAAATCTTGGGACGAGATTTATTTAAGGGGGAAGGGCTGTAACACCCCTGTTGTTATGGTAACTAAAACTGGCCATGCCATCATATACATTGCAAAGCATTCATGTTTAAGTCAACCTTGATGTGCATCAACTAAAACAAGTTTACATTTCTTAGGTTGATTGAGTTCTTGTGATGTTTGACTTGGATTCAAAACCCTAGTTTTGAATGTCACTTCAAATACTTGATTTATGCCCTATGTACTTTGAGGTGTCAACTATGCTTTACACTAGTGTCAAGCATAGAGTATAAATCTAAGTACAACCATTAAAAATGAACTCCAAGTTTGAAGTTGAATTTGAATTCCAAAACTTGCCCTAAGTCTCGTGATTCAAATTTGAATTCAAATTGGGAGCCAATTCAAATGAATTTCAAATTTAATCTGGTTCACCCAAATGTGACTTTGAGTTTACCAAGTGTGGTTTTACTCAATGACACCTTTGGATGATAGTTGTGAACATTAATTAATCACCAATTAATGTAGAAATCAAATCAAGTTTGAATTTGATTCAAAACTCTGATTTCCAGAAAACCCTGTTTTACCCTGTTTTGTGTATTTCAAAATTTAAAAATAATCTAAGGGTGAACCAAAAAGCAAAGTTGTAGGTCTTGTCAAGATGTACAACTTTGGTGTTTTGAGTTTTCAAAGTTTCCATGTAAAACTTGAAGCAATTTTGAAAATACAAAAATCTAGAATTTGTCCCCTTTTGATTTTAAACTCACATTTCAAAATGGAGGCAGAATTTGAAAATGGTTTCCAAAGCAAAGTTGTAGGTTTTGAAAAGTTGAAGAACTTTTGTTTTTGGAGATTTTCAAGTTATTAAATGATTTTGAAAGTAATTTTGAAAATTCAAAGAAAAAGATGGAGGAAGGAGACTATTGTAGTGCTGCAACAATGCAACATCTCTAGATGTTGCAGTGGCCAGCAGCAGCTTGCCACCGAGCTGCTTGTTGCTCACCACCGCCGTCTCACCGCTTGCCCACACGGGGATGTGCAGCTGCTTGCCTGCTGTGTTGCTAGTAGCTGTTGGCCACGTCTCGCTATTTCCATCCGTCTTCTCCTCGTGGATAAGAGTCGAGCCAAGCCATCGTCTCCTCTTCCCCTTCTGCTCTGTCGAGCCGCCGGCGAACCCGACGAGCATTAAATAGAGTCGCCCAATCCTTGAGCTTCGATTTCAACCACCTGAGCCATCTCTGTTCGCCTGAGCTGCCTGCACCGCGCCAATTCCAACCACCTAAGCTGTCTCTGTCCGCCTGAGCTGCCTGCACCACGCCGTTTCTCTCACCACCGAGCAGAGCGATGTTGCATCCACCCTCCATGTTGGCAGCTCCATCCACCACCTCTCCGCTTCAACCGAGCACTCCATCATGTCCGTGGTCAATCACTGGTGCTCGCTAACCCCTTCGTTTAACTGCTACCGCCTTGTCATGCCCCGTGCAATGCCGCCGCTCCGCCGTGGCCACCATGGCCGACATCGAGCTCATCCCATAGCCCTAGTAGTCCGCTTAACGACCAAGATCGATGCAGGGTAGCATCATGTGCACGCCAGTGCAAGCCCCGCGGTCGAATGGCTCGCCGGTGACGAGCTACCACCGAAGAGCGGTGGGGTGCACCGCGGTCAAGCGCGGCCTTGGGCCGAATTGGCCATGGCCCCTCGTGGCTATGAGCTAGGCTGGTTTGTAGGCCGGTTGAGAAACGGTTTTCAAAACAGGAAAAATGAATGCCTTTTTCTAGAAAAGGATTTGTTGAAGCTGACTTTGTTAATTTCATAACTAATTATTGGAGCATGGTAAATTCATGAAATTTTATGTGTATCTTTATTATGACATGCTTTATCCATGAAAAATATGAAATGTCAATTCCAATACTTTTGCTATGCTTCAAAATTAGCTCCATTAATTAATAAATGCAACTTCTACTATTTTTTCTAAGCTTAACTAATTGTTCAAAAAATTATGAAATTTGTTTTGCCACTGTTTCATGATGTAACCAACCTACATAAAAATTTGGGGCTCATTTAGACAAAGTTGATTTTATACCTAATTTTATGCTTTATTAATTCATTAATTAACCAAGTAATTAACCTTAATGACTTAGGGTTTGATTTGATTTTGGTATTGATTGTTGACCTTGGGACATGACAATGATGATGTTCCTTGGAATTTTACTTAGTTGCTTGAGTTCATAATCAACTTGTAATTAAGGAATATTAATGACCTTTTTATGTAATTAATAAGAGTCATTAGTGAATAGTAATACTTGCTTAGTAGATGCAACCTCTTGGGTAAAAAGAGTTAGTGTGAAAGGTTAATGGGTTTTGTTGGCTTACAACTATATCGTGAAGGAAAGTTGTACTCAAGTTCTTAATCTTGTCATACCATCATCAAGCATCATGTTTATTACTTCATCATGTTGAAGCATGTCACGAAGAGGTAAACGTTGTCGAACTAGTTCCCAAGGAAGGACATCCACCAGTGGAGGTTGGGTTCGACATCATTGGAACAGACCCAGAACCCGACTACCCTGTCAACCAAGGCAAGCACCAGATGCATTCAACCCTCCTTGTGTTTTACAAAGTTTACATTACTTATGCTTATGCTTTGTTGCATTAGGTGATAGGTGTTGAGTGATAACCTAATTGATGCATTTCCATCCCTGATATTTCTATATTGTCCTTGATACTGTTTTATTTAAAAATGCTTAGTATGCTTAGCCCTGCTTAAATGAGAAAACTTTAAAAATGTTTAACAAAGTTTGAAGGGTTGTTATGGAACAACTTAATGAATAAAGATGATAATTTGAGACCGGTCGGTGGACTTGCATTGGAAAAGGAGTCCCAATGTAGTGTCTCCGACTGTGTCGGTTAAGGACCGTTCGTTGTAGTCCTATTTGGTCGAGACTTTGCAACTGACCGCATGCTCTAGTAAGCCTAAGACCTCGGTAATTCCAAGCGTTGGTGAAGACTTTGCCGTCTACAGTGGCTAGCTTGTAGGTGCCAGGTTAGAGTACTTCTATGATGATGAACGGGCCATCCCATGGTGGCGTTAGCTTGTGACGGCCCCTATTGTCCTGTCTAAGGTGAAGCACTAGGTCCCCGATGTTGAACGCCTGACCCCACACATGGCGATGGTGGTACTAGCATAAGGCTTTTGGTAATTGGTGGAGTGGACTAGGGCGACCTCACGCGCTTCCTCCAGCTGGTCCACAGCGTCCTTAAGGGAGGCTTGGTCATCGTACACTCTGACCCTTGGTGCTCCATACTCCAAGTCGGTGGGGAGGATGGCCTCAAATCCATAGACCATGAAGAAAGGCGTGAAGCCTGTCACTCGGCTCGGGGTTGTTCTCAAACTCTAGAGGGCCATGGGGAGTTCCGTGACCCATCGGCGGCCAAACTTGTTCAACCGATTGAAGATCCTTAGCTTCAGGCCCTGCAAGATCATGTTGTTGGCATGCTTGACCTACCTGTTTGTCCAGGGGTGTGCCACGGCTGGCTAATCCACGCGGATATGATGATCGTCGTAGAAATTAAGGAACTTTTTGTCGATGAACTACATGCCATTGTCGGTGATGATGGAGTTTGGGACCTCGAAGCGATGAACAATGTTGGTAAATAAGAGCACTGCCTGCTCAGATTTGATTTGCATGATTAGCCGAGCTTTGATCCACTTTGAGAACTTGTCGATGGTGACAAGCAAGTGGTTGAAGCCCCCGGGCGCTTTCTGGAGCGGCCCGACAAGGTCCAGACCCTAGACCGTGAAAGGCCAAGTGATAGGGATCATCTGGAGCACTTGGACTAGTAGATGAGTCTGTCGAGCATAGTACTGACATCCTTCATAGGAGTGTACTACCTTAGTTGCATCAGCCACGGCAGTGGGCCAGTAGAAGCCCTGCCGGAATGCGTTTTCGATGAGGGTGCGTGGTGCTGCGTGGTGATCGTAGATGCCCCCATGGATATCCTGTAGTAGCCTCTTCCCCTGCTCTCTAGGGATGCAACGTTGCAGGATTCCAGTGGGGCTCCGCTTGTAAAGTTTCCAATCTAGTAGGACAAATGACTTGACGTGGCGTGCAAGGCATCGAGCCTCGGTCCTATCGGTTGGGAGTACACCGAGGACTAATTAGTCAAGGTATGGTATTCTCCAGTCTGGCAGGGGGTCAGGCCCTATGTCTAGGTCCTCCTCGACTTGCATAACCTCAGGGTTGACAGGGGCCAAGGTCAGGTCAGCCCCCGAGGCTGGCGGCTCGCTGCCATCCTATGCTAATTCTTGGCAAGTGACTGAGGGCTTATACAGATCGCTGGTGAAGACGCCAACAGGAACTGGTGCCTGGTCAAACGCTAGCTTTGTGAGCTCGTCTGCTAACTTGTTAGATCGTCTTGTGACTTGGTTGAGCTTGAGGCCGTCGAACTTGTCTTCCAGGAGGCAGACCACCCAGCAGTATGCCACCATCTTGGGGTCATGATAGTTTGACTCCTTCATGACGTGGTCTACAATCAACTAGGAGTCACCTAGGACATCAAGCCATCAGATCCCAAGCTCGGTGGCGATGTGCAAACCATTGACGAGTGCCTCATACTCAGCGACATTGTTAAGGGCTAGAAAATGGATTTGGATCATATACCTCATGCGCACGCCGAGAGGGAGATGAAGATGAGTCCTGCCCTGGCTCTATTTTTCATCAGTGACCCATCGAAATACATCGTCTAGTACTCCTACTCCATCGGAGCTAGAGGCATTTGGGTCTCGGTCCATTCTATCACAAAGTCTGCCAGTACCTGGGACTTGATGGTTTTCCGAGGAGCATAGGTGATGCCCTCTCCCATGAGCTTGACCGCCCACTTAGCGATTCTTTATGTCGCTTCATGACTCTAGATCACCTCCCCAAGAGGGAAGGATGACACAATCATGATCGGGTGTGACTCGAAGTAGTGGCGCAGCTTTCTCTGGGCGATGAGGACAGTGTACAAGAGCTTCTGGATCTATGGGTAGCGTGTCTTAGTGTCAGATAAGACTTCACTAATGAAGTAGACTAGACGCTAGACTTTGAGGGTGTGACCCTCCTCCTACCGTTCCACTATGACGGTGGCACTCACCACCTGAGTAGTGGCCACGACGTATAGTAGGAGCGGTTCCCCCTCAGCTGGGGGCACAAGGATCAGAGCCTTTGTTAGAAGTGCCTTGAGCCTGTTAAGCACCTCTTGGGCCTCGGGAGTCCAGGTAAAGTGGTCCATCTTTTTCAGAAGCCAGTAAAGGGGCAGGCCTCATTCGTCGAGGCAAGAGATGAAGCGACTCAGCGCCACCAAACATCCTGTGACTCGTTGCACCCCTTTTAAATCCTAGATAGGGCCCATGCTTGTGATTACGAAGATCTTCTCTAGATTGGCTTTGATGCCACACTCAAAGACGATAAAGCCAAGTAGCATCCCCCTTGGGATCCTAAAGACACACTTTTCAGGGTTGAGCTTGATATTCTTGGCTCATAAGCATTTGAAGGCCTGATCGAGGTCGGCAACCAGGCTATCAGCTCATTTTGACTTGACTACGATGTCATCTATGTAAGCCTCAATGGTCTGCTCGATGAGGTCCCCAAAAACAGTGAACATACAACGTTGATATGTAGCCCCTGTGTTCTTGAGGCCAAATGACATGGTTGTATAGTATTAAGTTGCATGCACCGACCAGTTCAACCCAAAAGCTTAAGCTGATGGGGAGAGGTGGGCAATTCACTTTATATTCCAACACTCCCCCTCACGTGGAGGCTCCCTCAGGCCTCAGACGTGGAAATAGGAGCGAGCTACAATTATTTTATTTAATTGCGCTAACCAGGATTCAAACTCGAGACCTCTGGCTTTGATACCATATTAAGTTGCATGCACTGACCAGTTCAACCCAAAAGCTTAAGCTGATGGGGAGAGGTGGACAATTCACTTTATATTCCAACACATAGCAGTAGATCCCAAACGGAGTGACAAAAGAGGTCGTGAGCTAGTAGGACTTGTAACAGAACTGTCCAAATTATAAGAGCACAAGTACAAAAACAATCACCGAAGTGATCAAATTCTCGCACTTGAGCCCATATAACTCCGGTAGTCCAATAAAATCACGAGGGATTTCAAACCAACCAACATACAAGCCAAGATCGTAGTGATTCAACATAACAAGTCACATGTTACATTCATTTCACAAGTAAATCAATTTACATCGGAGTTCAACATAGTTATTACAACTTAAGTTCAAAAGTAGCGAAAGCAAAGTAATTTGAAACTAACATTATTCTTATTTCAAATACATGCCAGTACCATGGTCGACTTCCAACAAAAGCATTAGAGATAAGGTAACTCAGAAGGATCATGCCCATGATCACACTCCGCCACTACGGCAGGAGCCAACCAACTCTTGCAGTCACCATGATACATCACAACCTGCAACAAGTGGGAATAAAACCCTGAGTACGAGAAGGTACTCAGCTAGACTTACCCGTCAGAAACAAGAAATAAGGTGACACCAAGGATCATGCAAGGCTGATATAAAGTGGGGCTGGCTTGACAACATTTTGCATAAAAGCTTAATAGATGATCAATCATTAATGCTTAAGCATCAAGTTAATTATCATTAACCTATCATCTATATTATAACCTGTACTAGAGCACTCACTTTATTAGGAGCAAACAATATTAACCATAGCAGGTATAAATTGAGGCATCATTTCCATCATGATCCAATTAACCATCAGTTCAATTTAATTGAATCTACGTTGCCGCTGCTCAAGTCAAGTGCTCACTAACCGGGAGCGATGGCGATTCGAATCGAATTCCTATCCAGCTGGAGGGGTATTTCTAACACTCACCGCACAGGCCCCTGCCAGGGTCGCACAAGCCACCTTTTCATATGATTTAGGAATCGCGGGTCCGAATGATGTTGCGACCCCAAGGGTGACACTCTGCCAGGTGATAGGGACTCTAACCCCCCTTGGTCTCACACCAATGTTCCCAAGCACATCCTTTCTCTCCTCCAAGAAGCAACCTACCATTCGATTCCCGGCCTGAATCACATTACTCGGCTTCGCGGTCGGAACGACTTATCCGGCCAACTAAGTGTTAGACTGCGTTCAACATGACTCAAGGACGTACAGTGAATCGGTCCTTAAACGACTCAGATGGGGATAGATCCACACCCAAGACCTCTATGCCTTGTTGCTTCACTATCGTCATCCCGCCCGGTCTCATTTCATTTTATTAACACATGGTTCCATTCCACGATAGCAAATATAGCCAACCGTGCCATATATGAATATCCCTATATCTCACAGGTGACAGGAAATCACCTGACTTCTACCGCTTAAAGCAGGGCTAAGCATCTACTCGATCCTAGTCTATGTAGGATTCAAGGATTCATATATCTGGACAAGGAATGATATAATGCAGCAAGGGTTTCCAACCAACTCCTACCACTTAATGCAATAATACTTATAACATATATATATATATATATATATATATATATATATATATATATATATATATAATTGCTTTGAAGATAGGAGGCTTATAATGCTCCGGGGCTTGCCTGGGATCCGACTCAAGTTAGAGTATGTCAGATGAGTTCGCTTGGCGAGCATCTTCCAATCTACCACTTGTCCGGTCCTTTGATCTTCGGGATGGATCCACCAACTCCATCTTCGGGTTTGGCTCCACCTTAGGTCCTTCACGTGCTTCAGCTAACGTACCTAAATGAGGTGCAACAATGCATATGTATGAATGCATAGAAGTGCAATAAACAAAGTAATCATACAAGCATACAACAGTTCTTATAAGCACCTAGAGTTAATTAACTTAACTCTCCTCAAAGGCATAAGTCACACTTAACAATATACCAGCAAACAACTAAACTTAGAATTTATCCATTTGTGGACAAGCAAATAGTAGCTTCATAATTCAATCATATCTGGAGTTTTATAAATCCAAATGACTTGAAAGAAGACATTATGGAAAGCTTATGAAATTCCCTACATTTAATTTATAGTCATCACAGCATGATTCCAAAGTTTAACATGTCGAATTTACACAAACACAGAAACTGGTCTAACAAGACAGAGAGCAAGCAATTCTGTAACCCAACTTTAAACAGCTATAACTCCTAAACCACATGGGAAAATACCACCAAATTTTAACAGCAGCTAGATATATAAATTATCTACAACTTTTGTATAAACAAGTTTCCCAACAAAGCACATTATCATGAAGAACTTTGCCAAGTTTCCAGATCTGTCCAGAAACTTCATTTGCAAGAAATAATTATTAACTTATGTTGCAAACATATAATTGGACAAAACCAACTTTATCAACATGTCACACATGACTAATGAACACCACAAAACATAGTGTCCATTACTAAATAAATTCTTTTAATATATTTTCTTACTTTATTTAGATAATTAGGTGGAATTATGAACACCTATCAAAAGTGCACAATAAATTCTACCAAAATTACAGTGGCTCTCATATACCCCCAAAAGTCTACTGTCCAAATTTCAAGCCATTTGGACATGTATATCAACCTCTATGAAAAAGACAATTGGATATTGCAATAAATCATGTGAGAGCAAGTTAAACCTAAAACTCAATATTCTCTATAAACACAGGGCCATAGTATGAATCAACATGATAGAGCAACATCATACTAAGGTAATGGAGCAATATTTTCCATTTTATCATTTATATATTATTTATAAGCTAGTTATCAAGCCATAAACAAGTTAAATCAATAACTTGATCATACAGTAAGAAATGACCATGAAATTTATACCACAGTACATTCATAGCATGTAAAGACTACCATAAAAATTTCACATTATTTGGAGCAACACAACTCAAGATATAAAAATGACAAGCAATATAATGTAGATTTCCTTATTTATCAAGGTCAAATCAAAACCTTAATAAAACAGTGAAAAACTAGTGTGTTTAATATTTTTCCTAGCAAGTACATGTCATCACAAAATTAACAAAACAAGAATCACTATTTTTGGATATCTAAAACTCAAGATATGGCTCTGGTCAAGTTTATAAGCATTTTTGGAGCATTTTTAAAGCTTAAATAAAGACACCTGAAAACTTCTACAAACATCTAACATATTATGACTCCACTGCATAGATCTTTCCTCAAGGTTTCCAAAAAGTCCACATTTGACATTTTTGGACTTTCCTAGTAGGAGATATGGATTTTAGAATATTTACAAGAAATGTGTAATTCAAAAACAAAATCACTCAAACCCTACTTAATGCTAGGTGCACCCGGACGTCTACTCAACTGGGTCACTCGTGGCGCTGTCATGCGGGACCTGCTGCACTTTTGGGCCCACTTGCCATACAAAGAGAGAGACACAGAGGGGGGGGAAACGGTCTTCTTCTTCTCTGAGAAACAGAGGACGGCGGCGGCAGCTTGCCGGCCAGCCATCTTCTGGCCGGTGAGGCCGGTGTCGACGGTGGGGAAGGGCAGCGCGGGCACCGCCGTGCCAGCCCGCATCCCCAAGTGGCCGAATCATAACCAGAAATGAACCATAGCCCCCTGGCCACGCGAGCAGGCGGTCGTTGGTGGCTCGAGGTGGTCTAGCCACGTACGCCGGTGGTCTGGGACCGAGCGGAACAACGGCGAGCGGCTCGGCCGTCCGACGGAGGGCGCGTCAGCGGCGAGGGCGACCGTGCAGCACCAAGGGGGGACCCACGCACACCCACCGGTGCACGCGGCATGGCTTGGCATGCCCAAAGGAGGCGGGGCCACAAGCACCGGCGGTCAGCAGCAGCGCCGCCGCGGCTGTCCGTGCTCCGGTGGTGGCCTTAGCCAAGAGAGGGGTGCGGTGGCTTGCCTGGACTAGCGCGCACACGTGGATAAGCGCAGCTCGGCCAATGATGGCTCGTGGCGCACCGGCCGCGTGCGACCGCGGCACAGGCGGCGCCGGCGGCATGACGGCGGTGCTACGGCATGCGGGGCGGCCAGGAAAGGGGGCGTAGCAGGTGCAGAGGGAGGCGGCGAGGCCACCCGTGGTGACGCATTGGCGCGGGGAGGCCTGAAACGACCGGAACACGACGCGGTGGAAGCACTACCAGCCGTCCATGGCGGTTGCGCCCTTGCATGCGGCCTGGCGATGCGAGCACGGAGCAAGGCAAGCGCGTAGTGGAGCGTCAGCGAGTGGGAAAGAGTGGGAGGAGGGAGCTAGGCATCCAAGACAGTCGAGGAGGAGCACGACCACGTGTCCAGGGAGGTGGGGCAAGCTCTCGCATGGCTGCCACGCACACGGACACGCGCCGCCCATAGAGGCATTTTACCGAGCACGTGGCGGACAGCGAAGCGATCAGCGTGGGACACGATTTTATACCGGTTGCAGGCCGAATTTGGACATGGACCCAAAAGCAAAGTTGCAGTCCGCATAATGCTCTACATTTCTTATTTAGGGTGCCACGCCATTAGAGCAACAGAGTAGAGTGTAATCAAACCCCAAGATGGCAATGTCAACATATTGACAAAGGTCACGGCAACTCGCCTTTGGAGGTCAAAACTCGATCAAACTAAACCCAACTTTTTGCATGCTCTTCCTCATCATATAAGCTCCAACTTTTACATTTGGACCAACTTGAGTTGCTCAACCAATTTGGAGAACGTGAGATGCCAACGTCGAAGACACTGAAATCAAGGCTTTAAATGTCTAAGTGCTGAAATCAGCCCTATTTCTGACTTGTGGGCCCTTTTTGAGCATGTTCCACACATTTTCATGAGTTGACTCTTAAACAAAGTTTGTTCCTTATTAAATTGTCTACAACTTTGTAAAAGGGTGCACAGTCATGCAAAGCTTCTAGGTCCCACTTTTGAAACGGTCAAACAAAAGTGTTCTAGGGTCCATACATGGTCAACCATCACTTAGAAGCGCATTTAGGCAAAATGATCAACATGAACATTGTTCCATGGAGTGTCCTAAGTGTAGTTAAGGTGTTGTAGAGGCCAAACATACCGACCATGCATAGGTTGCACAAAAGTGTAGGCCTCATATGCCTTGAAACATAGTACTCAAGTGAAATGCTATAGTCATTTCATGTGGTTGTTTCAAGATACATGCTACACATGTTCCACTAGGGTGTTCCACATGTGTCCAAGATGTGTTGCACATATTGCATTTGTATGTTGCACAACACTAGTTCCCATGGGATGTAAGGTAGGTTTTAGTCATAATCCAAACAAGCATATAACTTATCATTTCATGTGACTTTTTGATTCCAAACTTTACGAAACTTTTCCAGGGATCAATATAGATAGTTATTGATGTGAGACATGTGAAGATACTTTGATAACAAAACCCAAGCATATATCTTTTAATTGAGCCTATATGTAAGCAAGTGTGCAACATCCAACTTTAGGTTAGGCTCATCTCCATAGGTTGACCTGGACATTGTCATCTCCACTTAATCTGTCATGTTTAAGCTCAAATCCACTGCTTAGTGATTGGCAAACACCTGGGGTGTTACAGCCCTCCCCCCTTAAAAGAATCGTGTCTCGAGATTCGAAATGGAAGACCTTTTAAGGAAGAGAGACACGTTATCTAGTTCCCAACATCTGCTATAGCATTCAGCTACAAAGCTTCAGCATCGAAGAACAATTTGGTCAAAAGCACTTTCTAATACTTACTCTTTATAGTAAAATTTGTCTGAAGAATTTCCTTCATTGACTTCCATGAAGCATTCTTACTTTGGGAGGAATCCCAGATAGCACAGTACTGCATTCTCAATGTATGGAGATCGTTTTGGTCCATGAGCGAACCACTAACAAGTATCTGATTCTTTAGTGAACACAGCATAGTCCATATGAACTTTACATTAGACCAAAATCTTCAGAAGTATACTCATCAAAATGACTCTATGTTCACAAAGTTTGAAAAGCAGTCCTCTACCAAAATGGTTTGAGCACAACCTTCCAAAAGGGTGAGATCATAGACGACAAATATACTCTGAGGCTATAGGATACTGACTAACCAATAGACAGGGTCTATGTTGGTCGTAAATGTTCAAACATTCATATATTAGCTAATGGAAAACTACTTGAGGTTCCATGTGTGCAGTTATCTTTCTCTGATGACAACACTGTATTATCTGAGTCTGTCGAGGGGTTAGTGAATGTGATGGCTGACTCTGTCGGCTTCGTATTTCTATCAAATGTTACCTAAGAAGATTCTTCTATCCAAGACAACAGTTATCTGCGTTGAATCAGATGCAACCTCTTGGGTAAAAACATTTAAAAGGTACCAAAGTATGTCATCTTAGGAAAATAATTCCCAAAGAAAGATGTAACGAGGCCTTAAGGACAACAAAAGTTGTAATTCACTTAACCGCGGGGAGTAGTCTACCACCAAGCGATTGAGTAAAATCTTCCTTGGTGACTTAGTTGTACTGTAAGTTGAGTTGACTTGCAGCATAACAACTTTGTCAGGCCAACTTTCACCTTGAGGCTTCCTTTTTAGGATCAAACAGCAGCTCGAAGATGGAAAATCTGTTGTTTGACACTTTTCAAACTGCTTTTGACTTGAGATGGTATAAATTGATTTGCAGAACACCAAGGTTGCTCATACATTGGGGATACGAGAAAGCAAAAGCAAATGAAAGAGTGTAAACTAGTATTTGTGAGACCTCAAAAGGGCCATCCAACAGCAGATCTTGACTATTAATTTTCATACCAATCCGAGGATGCACACGCTTTGAACTTGCAGGTTACTTTTGCAAGGCAAAATGCATACTCTGCCTGGAGAACATTTCTACAAGGATAAGGAACCGCTTCTGAATATTCCTCAACACTTTGATCAGTAAAGTTATGAACAAACCGTTTGTGGCACCTAAGGCACAAGGATGATGATCGAAACTAAGGACATGCTTTCTCTAATTCTTCACCGCGGCCGATTGAACACCTTGCACTATTTGTGTGATTGTCCAAGACGGAATTGACTTGATCACAATGGCTGTGGAAGATAGAGTATCACTCGAGTTGTTGGCTAGTTGATCAACTTCTTGTTGGTTATTGCTCTGTAAGACAGCCTTCACAACTACCAAAGAGTCATTACCTAGCTAGAGATTAACCTTCCTATTGGTAACTAATTAGTTTCTCTCAACACTAAAAAGTTCCAAATCTTCATTCTTGATCACAATAATTGTGGTTGATACAAAGCAGATGGTTGCCATCAAAGTCAGCAGATACGGAGTCTCACCAGAGATGGTTGATCTCAATGGTATGGTCATTATGCATACAAAGGTTAAAACTTGCATATTGTAACGATCGAGTCTTATCCAACGGATGACTTGTCCAACTATAAGTGTTGTGTGTCCGGTTTATCCAACAGAGATGAGATACTTTACTCACTAGATGACGTTCGTCAATACTAGGACAACTAAATAGAGTCACTTGTCTACCACCTATTGCAGTCTATTAACGTTTATGTCGGTGACCTGTTCTTCAAAGAATTTCATTTTAGCAACTTTAGAAGGAAGTTCCACTACTTTCGGTCTAAGATATGGATCTTACGATACGATATGGAGAGATAACCAAGAAGAAACACAAGAAAATAGCACATCGTCTGTCGTTTGATAATGAATCATGACTAGAAACCGTGATACCAGCGCGTGCCAAGCAGCCAACCATGTGTCTGTAGCCACAGGAGGCCCTTGGTTTCGTCGCGGCACCATCAGTGGCTACTCATAACACCATTACTAGACACACAACGAAGGTGAAATTTCAAGTGGCACCAATGGGTTGTAAGAACAAGCGCCATACAAGGAGGGATAGCAAGTAAAGGTAGTCACAAGGTTTAGAATCAATAGGGAAGCTATTCACAGATCAAAGCACTGCACAAGAGAACATAGCTCCATTGCCGAAGGAGACTGAGCATGCGATTTGTACGTAATTCCACGCACACCTGGCGTCGACTAAGGAAACTACTAGATAATTAATTAACAGAGATTCGATCATGTTGAGCAACAACATGAGATCAAAATTGATAAACATCCCGCGACTGGGGAGTGTTGGAGACGAATTAAGCAATTTTCAAGGTGAAAACCGATATGTGGTCATAGATTGAGTTGATAAGGTAGATGTACGAATTTGTAAGCACACGATTTAGAGGCCATCGCAAAGAGACGTTGTGTCACACTAGCTAACCTTTGGGAGAGGTAACCGGAAGGTCCAACATGGATTTGGGTACAATCTCCACAATTGGCAACGCACGAACCATGGTCAAAGGCTAGCGTTGATGAAAGTTAACTTGGTTGGTCAGTCAACAAGGTTCTTCACAAAAAGGGTTGGAAAACATCCATGGCTTATACAAACATATAGAAGAACTAAACTTTAGGCTTTCGGTCAAGCAACGGCATGGATACAAACATTCAAGGGCTAACCACCAAGTCTACAGGCTCAGGCTCCTAAGAGAGAAACCTAATTGAAGACAACAACCATACAATTACGTAACATGAATGTTGTTCTAGGATAAAACTATGCGACCCTCGTATGCTCACCGAGGACAATCAGGGTGACAATTAGAGCACTACCTAGGTAACAATCGTACATACAACATCACCGTCAGGCAGACAATTGAGAAAATTCAAACAAATGAGCTTAAGCAATCAATACAAGACACAAGGCTCACCCAAAATAAGCATTCATCTCAAGCACGAACTAACTACAAGTTTAGCTCAAAACAAACACTAGCTAAGGTGACTAACTTAACATGTGCATAGAATCTAAACAGCAGCATAGTAACTACTTGTTTCAACCATAACTGAGGTTGTAGACCTTCTATAAAGGTGATCCTAGACTTTCTAGATAGCTTAAGAAGATGACTACACTTTAGTTATTCATACCAACAGCTAAATCACAGGTTAGCATGGTCAAGCATGCTGATGTTTCAGATCTATACCAACATGGACAGAAAACTGACAAGAACTTCAAAATTGCATAACTAGAGTTCTAGGGACCCAACAAGGCTGAGCCTTAACTTTATGTAAAGATTATTAAGTTGTCTATAAATTTCTTATTATCATATTAAGAGGATTCTATAGCTAACAAGGCCAAACAAGACAAAGAAGACATCTCTGCCCAGATGTAGACAGATTATGTCATTCCACTTGGCAAGCTCATAACTAGAAATTTCGACCACCAAAATTAGTGCTATAGGACACTTTGGAAAGCTTAGAAAAAGTACTACACTTCTTCTATTATCTCCAAGACATGATTCCATATGCACATAGGTCAAACAAACCAAACATTCAGATCTATTCAGAGCATAAGCAAAACTTGACAGTAAACTTCTAAAATTCCTAACTCTCAAACTATAAGACCTAGGGTCATAAAATTTTAGGACAAGCTAGAGAAGTAAGTTTGCTACAACTTTGGTATTCTCTATAACTACAGAAAACACATTTATGACCACGAAAGCATCAATACATCAGAAACCGTTCTAGCAGCCAACGTTCAATAAGCAAAACAAAGCTTGCCTTTGTTCTACTTAACAAGAGAGCACACAAACATGTTATTCTAGTAGCTCTAAATTTTGTTACCTTATACCAACATGAATTTAATTCATTCATGAGAATCCATAATTATTTAAGTGAGGTCTAAAGCATTGGCAAATGCTTGGGTGAACAACATATCCACCACTTGGCTAAACTAGAGGGCATCTATAGGTTCAAGCATGTACCCACAATTATTTCTAGCAAAGCTAAACACACATTTTTCTCAAGCACTTTCTATTTACACAACATGGAACAAGGCATTCTTGTTTTACTCCACACAAGGAAGATAGTGTACCACATCAATCACAAGTTACATAATATAGAATAAGGGTTAGAGGAGCATAGCTATGCATAAAAACAACAATCATGAAGATGCATGCTTCGTCCTATTTGTCCTCACAAGATTGCCAACCTAAGGTGATGATCACATTCTATGTCGGTGGCATTACACGCACTCTCTCGATATATAGCTAGTCGTCAGCTACATTCGACTTACGCATTCATGGTTAGCGTACCTGCAGAAAAGTTTCATTGCAGCCCAACATTTCCCCAAATATAGCACACAAGGAAAATAGGAAAGTAAAATTCTAAGTACTCCCATATACATATACCCCTGTATACGTACATGTAGCACCAAAACTACCCGAATCATTAATCACCCACAATTAAGTACCTTCATATATACATGTGTGTGACATGTAAATAATCCAGTAACCAAAACTAGCTCTCCCCTAGACCACAAGTTGTACGGTCATGCTCTCACAACTCACACTTACCTAAGCGTAGGTGCGATGTTGCATAAAAGTAAACTAGCAACATATATGGTTATTTCATATATGAAGGCTACCTCAAATCTGACAAACCGGGTAGCATAGTGTGGGAGAGTCATCACACATACATACCTTGGCCTGGGCGTAGATGCATAAATGAAAAACCCCCAAGTTAGTACTTATATAAGCCACCTAATAATCCTTATATGGGCGTAAGGAAATTGACCACTGACATACTTAGATTTAGAATTCAGTTTTCACAAACCTATATATAGCTATAAGTTGGTAAAACTGATTTTATAAAATAAAACCTTTGTTTTAAATACACAGACGACAAGTTTAATGTTGAATCTTGCTCCGATACCAGCTGTAACAGAACCGTCCAAATTATAAGAGCACAAGTACAAAAACAATCACCGAAGTGATCAAATTCTCGCACTTGAGCCCATATAACTCCGGTAGTCCAATAAAATCATGAGGGATTTCAAACCAACCAACATACAAGCCAAGATCATAGGGATTCAACATAACAAGTCCCATGTTACATTCATTTCACAAGTAAATCAATTTACATCGGAGTTCAACATAGTTATTACAACTTAAGTTCAAAAGTAGCGAAAGCAAAGTAATTTGAAACTAACATTATTCTTATTTCAAATACATGCCAGTACCATGGTTGACTTCCAACAAAAGAATTAGAGATAAGGTAACTTAGAAGGATCATGCCCATGATCACACTCCGCCACTACGGCAGGAGCCAACCAACTCTTGCAGTCACCATGATACATCACAACCTGCAACAAGTGGGAATAAAACCCTGAGTACGAGAAGGTACTCAGCTAGACTTACCCGTCAGAAACCAGAAATAAGGTGACACCAAGGATCATGCAAGGCTGATATAAAGTGGGGCTAGCTTGACAACATTTTGCATAAAAGCTTAATAGATAATCAATCATTAATGCTTAAGCATCAAGTTAATTATCATTAACCTATCATCTATATTATAACCTGTACTAGAGCACTCACTTTATTAGGAGCAAATAATATTAACCATAGCAGGTATAAATTAAGGCATCATTTTCATCATGATCCAATTAACCATCAGTTCAATTTAATTGAATCTACATTACCGCTGCTCAAGTCAAGTGCTCACTAACCGGGAGCGACGGCGATTCGAATCGAATTCCTATCCAGCTGGAGGGGTATTTCTAACACTCACCGCGCAGGCCCCTGCCAGGGTTGCACAAGCCACCTTTTCATATGATTCAGGAATCGTGGGTCCGAATGATGTCACGACCCCAAGGGCGACACTATGCTAGGTGATAGGGACTCTAATGTAACAGAACCGCCCAATTATACGAGATTAAGTAGGAAAATCATCCAACGGGAGGACAATTTAACAAACTTAAGCCCGTATAACCCGGTAGTCCGTGAAATCTCGACGGATTTCAAACCATTTCACATAACAGCCAAGATTGTACTAAGTTTAGCGGTCACCATCATAAGTTACATAAATGTTCGTGGCATAAAATACATCGGAGTTTAAACATAGTTATTACAAACCAGGTTTGAATAAAAGTAGTGGAAGCGGTAGTTCAAATTACGCACACACACAACATTTTGAAATAAAGTGCTAGCTTGCGATCATCTCCAGCAAAAGCATCAGACGAGAAGTAGCGAATGACCATTGCCCATGGTCCTAAGCTTCGCCCATCGCAGGATAGAGGCAGTTGATACAGTAGCCGTAATACATCTGCCCATCTGCAACAATTGGGAACAAAGCCCTAAGTACGAGAAGGTACTCAGCTAGACTTTCCCGACATAAACCAGAAATAAAAGACACCAAGGAATCATGATAGGCTTTCTGGTGGGATAGCTGACTCATTTGTAAGAAAAGCATTTATAACTTAACAATTCCTTTCCAAAAGCATGCAGTAATTAACTCTTTATTACCCTGTCAACTATGTTTGCACTGGTGCTAGAGTAACATGTAATTAAGCAAGTAAGGATTACCATTGATCATTAACAATAGTTATCATGTCATCTTCCACATAACTATCCAAGTGATTCATCAAGATTACTACGATGAAGTAGCTCAAGTCAAGTGTTCACTATCCAGTGAACGATGGCGATTCGAATCGATTATTAACCAGCTGGTAATTTATTCCTCACACAAACCTCACTCACCCGCTAAAGTGAGGTATTGGTCACCGAGTCAACCATTCAGGTAAAGTCGCGAGCTTGCCAGGAACCACATGTACCCGGGGGCTGCCCGACTGCTCATTGGCCTTATCATCGCGCCCCCGTATCCTGCCACTACTGCTCCGGTACAGTGCGTTGTGGGCAATCCACTCGGCCCGAATAATCTCCTAGCTTCACGGTCGAAAGGTGCATTATTCGGCCAGCTAAATGTGAGGCATGCGTTCAACATGACTCGAGGCCCAACAACGGTCGGTCCTTAATCGACACAGACGGAAAACACTACAGTCCGAAACCCTACAAGTTTCCGCCTGGTCTCAAATTCATTTCGACACTTAGTTATTTTCGTATGACATACTTTCACATAGATCCAAGTAATCTCCTAGAGCTCGCGGATGACAGGCAATCACCTGAATTCTACCGATCTAAGCAAACTAAGCAATTATTGACCGCGGACACAAGGTAACAAGGATCGGGTAAAGCAAGGTGAAACAAGGTGTAATGCAGCAACGTTTGCAAACAACTCCTAAACGTAATGCATCAAATTAAGTAAAGTTAATAATAAATTATTTGCAAACCAGAAGAGAAATGCTCCGGGGCTTGCCTCTCTTAAAAGAGCTCGGACGGTGGTCGGGGCACTCTAGGAGATCTTCACTGACCTCCTCTTTGGCTTCGGTCACCTCCTGCTGCTGCACCTCGAGCTGCTCCTCTGGCTCCTTGGGGATGACGACTGGGTTCTCGGTTTGCGATCCTGTATGATGCAATGCGCGTAAGTGATTATGCAACGTGCATCGAAGGAGATGAATGCAATGGATATGTTGAAATGCAAGGTAGTCAACATCATCCAAGAAACTATATACTACAAGCACATGTTATCTACTGCATTCTCTTCTACTACTAATATGCTAAGTTAACCTATCTTATGAAATGCTTCAAAGATACACCAAAGCTTTACTAATTTCTTAATCACACTTAAAGCAACACTTGCTTAAACCCTAAATAATAATAGGTTTGAATAGCAACATATATTTCTGATGCTCCTAAAAATCTGAGAAAATTATAGTAGCATAATACTACCCTAAACCGACTACCATAAAAATTTCATGGTATTTGGATAAGTAAACTATCCTATACAAAAATGACAAGCTATAGCATAAAAATGAGCATGAAATTACTTTGTACTATGAAAAGTGTCAAACAATAGAATTAATGTTTTTCCTAGGTTCTTCATAGCATACTATGACTGTACAAAAATTATCACATGCATGTTTTATACAAAGTTTGCTCTCTAGCAAAAATAACAAAAATCAGCCATTAAAGGTACTTGAACTACTCCTCCAAAGTTTTCCATAGCACATGCATGAAACATATTTTTCCTAGGAAGTACATGACACAAGAAGATTAACAAACTTGGGAATCATATTTTTATGAAACCTATAGATTTTTCTACACATTTTTCATTTTATCAGCAATATACATGATTAAATAAAATCCTATAGAAAAGTATTTCAAATTTGACATGCAATATTTTTATATCATAGATCTGGTTCCAATGAATCCATAGAAATTTATTTCACAATTTTTGGAGCACATTTAGTCACCCAAATAATTGCTAAGCACTTTATTTCCAATTGAGAAAATAAAAACTGAATCTTTATTTTGAAACGGGCCAACATCAGAAGGGGCAGACGGCCCGGCCTGCTCAGCCCAGAGACGCGCGCGCACGGGGGTAACGAAAACGGGCCGTGTCCCGTTGAGACCGGCCGGCCCAGCCACTCGCCGCACTCGCAGGCGAGCGGGGCAGCGCGCGCGGCCGCGCGGGTGCTCGCCACCGCGGCGGTGCGACGGCCGCCGACGGCCAGTGGCTGTCTCCGGGCTCGAGCAAACAAGGCGAGGCGTGCAACACCATCACGGGGACACGGTGAACATCAACGTGTAGTTCGAGAGAGATGGGGAGGAGCGGAGGCGACGGTGGCCGGAGCGCTAGCGCGGCGGCTCTGTTCGCGGTGGCGCAGCGGGGCGGAGAAATTATGCCCTACCGGAGCGAGCAAGGGGATGGTGGCGCTCGTTCGGAGGAGGGAAGAGGGTGGCGGAGCTCCGTGCACGAGCAATCGAGCTGCGGTGGACTGGCGTCGCCGGAACACGGCGGCGGAGGCGGAGCTCGCTGCGGCGAGCAGTTTGCCCGCTCGGGTTTTTCCGGAGGAAGGAGAAAGGGAGTGAGCGAGTGAGCGAGTGGAAAGGAGGCCGAGCGCATGCGGTGATTTGAGGTGGAGTGCGCGGGGCCACGGGCGGCCACGCGGAGGGCGTCACCGGCATGCGGCCGCCACGCGGCGAGCGCAGTCTGCCGCGGGCGCCAGCGAGCACGCGCGAGCGGGAGGGAGGAGGAAGCCGCGCGGCGTGGGCTGGGCCGAGGCGGCGGCTGCGGCGCGCGCGTGCGGGGGCGGAGCTGGGCCGCTTCCAGCAGCAGGCCGAAAACGAGGCGGCGGCCCGTTTAGGTTAGAAATTGAATTTCCATTTTCATATTTTCAAATAATTTCAAATAATAGTTTTCAAATCTCATTTTGAGCAAGAAAAGGACTTTTTCTGGAAATGACCCAAAAATAAAAGTTGCTTAGAATTTAATTCTCTACAACTTTGATTAAGGGGCCAACCTCAAAATTCTTATAGATTTTGATTTTTAGAATAAAAGCTAATTTAGGGAGGATTTTTGAATATTTTCAAATAACATTTTTAAAACAAATCTTTGACAAAACTTTGAGTGATTTAGTGGCTCTAAAAATTTTCCTTATAATTCTAAGTGATATGAAATTTATTGTTGCACAAATTTGATGAATGTCATTAGCACATTATCACAACATGTTATGCAATACTAGTTTCCACACTTTTATTTTACTAAAGGTACACCCTAAGCACGTATGATTATGAATGCCATGACATGTTATGCTCATGATTTGCAATGCAAATGCTTGCGTAACACCGGAGTGTTACAGCCCTCCCCCCTTATAAAAATCTTGTCCCGAGATTTGGGTTACGAACCATTTATTATAAAAATCTTCGTATGCTTTTTGTAGGTATTCACCCGTTTCCAAGATGCATCCCCTTCGTCATGATGACTCCATTGTATCTTATACATTTTCACCACACTGTTTCGAGTAGCCATTTCTTTGGAATCCAAAACTCGAACTGGCTGCTCACGATACACCAGATCTGACTTAAGTTTTATGCCTCGAGGTTCAATTATTTCCTCTGGAACGCGCAAACATTTCTTGAGATGTGATACGTGAAAAACTAGGAATATAGCACCCATTGATTCTGGTAATTTCCAATTTGTAAGCCACTGGACTCTTCCTTTCCAAGATTTTGTAGGGTCCTACAAATCTGGCGGCAAGCTTTTTGCGTATTCCAAACCGCTTCTTCTTCATTGGCGTGACTTTTAGATAAACATAGTCACCAACTTCAAATACATGTGGTCTTCTTCTCTTATCCGCATAACTATTCTGACGTGATTGAGCTGCTCTCATATTTTGCTGAATGATATGAACTTTCTTTTCGGCTTCTTCCACGAAGTCAATACCATAATACCTTCTTTCCCCTGGCTCAATCCAATTTAAAGGTGTTCTACACTTTCGGCCATACAGAGCATCAAAAGGTGCCATCTTGATACTTTCTTGATAACAATTATTATACGCGAATTCTGCTAAAGGTAACCACGACTCCCATGAACCTCTGGAAGACAACACACAAGCTCTTAACATATCTTCTAAAACAGCATTAACTCTTTCAGTCTGACCATCTGTTTGAGGATGATAGGCAGTGCTACGAATCAGACTAGTTCCCAAACCTTTGTGCAAATGCTCCCAAAAGTGAGCAGTGAACTGTGACCCTCTATCAGACACTATAGTCTTTGGTATGCCATGCAATCTCACAATCTCCGCAATATACTTCTTGGCATATTGAGGTGGTCTATAATCTGTCTTGACAGGCAAAAAGTGGGCTGTCTTGGTAAGACGATCCACGATTACCCAAATCGAATCATGGCCTTTCTGAGTAGTGGGCAAACCTGTGATGAAATCCATACTTATATCATCCCACTTCCAACTAGGTACTGACAAAGGTTGTAACAACCTGGCAGGTTTCATGTGAATAGCTTTCACTCTACAGCATGTGTCACATCTGGCTACATAAGCTGCAATTTCCTTTTTCATCTTTGTCCACCAATAGCGAGGTCTTAGTTCTTGATACATTTTACTACTGCCAGGATGAATGGACAACTTAGAGAGATGAGCTTCATCTATAATTTCATTCTTAAGCTCTCTATCCTTTGGAACAACAAGACGGTTGTTGAACCACAACACGTCCTGCTCGTCCACTCTGAAGTGTTTTGAGGGTTCTTCTTTAATTTTCTTTTTGATGTGGAATATCCCTTTGTCTGCTTTCTGACCTTCTATTATCTTACTCTCCAAGGTGCAACTGATCTGAATACTATATAACACGACAGGGTGCATTAGATTAAAACCATCTTCGAGTAAGGGTTGCATATTCAGACAATGTGACTTTCTACTCAAAGCATCAGCTACCACATTGGCTTTCCCAGGGTGATACTGTACATTCAAGTTGTAATCTTTAATTAGTTCTAACCATCTTCGTTGTCTCATGTTCAATTCTGGTTGGGTAAAAATGTACTTGAGACTCTTATGATTGGTGAAAATATTGCACACATTACCAAGTAAATAGTGTCTCCAAATCTTTAAGGCGTGCACTACGGCGGCAAGCTCAAGATCATGTGTCGGATAATTGATTTCATGTTTTCTTAACTGACGGGAGGCATAAGCAATGACTCTTGCTTCTTGCATCAGAACATAGCCTAATCATGTTTTTGATGCGTCACAGAACACATCAAAAGGTTTCTCGATGTCTGGCTGTGCAAGAACTGGAGCAGTGGTCAACAGTTTCCGCAAGCTGTGGAAAGCTGTCTCACACTCCTCTGTCCACACAAACTTATGATCCTTCTATAACAGACTTGTCATCGGCTTGGCAATCTTCAAGAAGTCTGGGATAAAGCGACGATAGTAACCAGCTAACCCTAGGAAACTCCTGACTTCTGACACTGTGGTTGGAATTTTCCAATCCATAACCTCTTGCACTCTGCTCGGATCTACCGAAACTCCATTCTCAGATAGAATATGACCAAGGAAAGGAACTTTCTTCAACCAAAATTCACATTTGCTGAACTTGGCATACAACTTATGATCTCTCAGTCTGGTCAAGACAATTCTAAGATGCTCTTCATGATCTTTCTCATTCTCAGAGTATACTAGAATGTCATCAATGAAGACAACTACAAACTTGTCCAACTCTAGCATGAAAACCGTATTCATCAGATACATAAAATATGCAGGAGCATTTGTTAAGCCAAAAGACATAACAAGATACTCGTACAACCCGTATCTGGTAGAAAAGGCGGTTTTCGGGACATCTTGTGGCCTGATCTTTATCTGATGATACCCTGATCTTAGGTCTATCTTGGAGAACACTCTAGCTTTAGCCAACTGATCAAACAAAACGTCGATATGAGGCAAAGGATATTTATTCTTGATAGTTACAGCATTAAGAGGTCGATAATCCACACACATTCTGAGAGTACCCTCTTTCTTTTTCTTCACGAACAAGGCAGGACATCCCCATTCAGACTTACTCGGTCGGATAAACCCCTTCTTTAACAGTTCTTCCAGTTGCTTCTTCAGCTCAGCTAACTCATCCGGAGGCATCCGATAGGGTCTCCTCGAAATAGGAGCTGTCCTAGGGATCAACTCGATTCCAAACTCAACATCTCTATCTGGAGGAAGGCCAGGTAACTCGTCTGGAAACACATCCGGGAACTCACACACTACCGAGATCTGGTGGATAGGGACAACTTCCATGGCACAGGTCACACTCACAAGGTCTGTTCTTCTAGACAATGGTACCAGGAAAGTACCCTCTGCCTGGGGATCCTTAAGGGTAAGCAACCGACTGCTTGTATCTATGACTGCCCCCCAGTTCTTCATCCAGTTCATTCCTATTATTACATCCAAAACTAGCCCAGGCATAACTACCAGGTTCACTCGAAACTTCCGACTACCTAACTCAAGGGTTGCCCCTCTAACCATCTTATTGGTTAACACATCAGCCCCTGCTGAACTTATGCAATAACCATAACTCAATTCTGTACATAGTTGTTCATGCTTCCGTGCAAATGCTTGACTCATAAAAGAATGCGAGGATCCAGAATCAAATAGAACAACTGCAGGGTGATGGTTAACAAGAAACTTACCGGCAGTTACAGGCTCTCCCTCAGGAATCTCATCAACGGTGGTATGGTGTACACGGGCAGTGTAAGTCTGTTGCTTCTTTTTAGGCGGATAAGGGCAGAACTTTGAAAAGTGGCCTGGCTGACCACAATTGTAGCAGGGCCCCTTCACTATACCAGCAGATCCTATAGCTCCCTTGGAGTTGCTCTGTTCTGTAGCTGCGGTGATCTTTGCTGGTGGCACGGCCATCTTGTATGGCTTCTGTGGTCCCTTGTAGTTCTGGGTTTTATGCTGTGGCGGCCTAAACCTTGCACCAGGTGCGGACGAACGATAAGAAAGACGATTTGCAGTGACAACTCTGGACTGGGATGGTCCTGACTCAAACACCCTCTTGCGATTCTTGGATGCAGTGTAGGCGTTGTTGTTCTTTTCTTGTTTCAAACAATCACTGACAAAGTCATTGAACCTGGCGCGGGTATTGGTACCCACATGCTTCATCATCTTCGGACTTAACCCTCTCTTGAAACTAGCAATTCTCTTTGCATCTGTGTCGACCATGTCTGGAGCATAGTGGCACAAGTTGTTAAAGGCATGCAGATACTGGGTCACAGTCTTGGTACCCTGATTTAAGGCCAAGAACTCTCCGAGCTTCATCTCAACCAACCCTGGGAGAATATAAACTCCTCTAAAGGCTTCAGTGAATTCTCTCCAAGTAATCTGGGCATTGGGAGGAAAGGTGGTGCGGTGATGCTTCCACCACATCCCTGCCGGTCCCTGTAGCTGATGTGCAGCATATTCTATTTTCAGAACTTCTGTCAGCCTCAACACACGTAACTTATCTTCCATAGCGTTGATCCATTCTTTAGCGTCGAGTGGCTCTGTTGCTTCCTTAAAAATAGGTGGCCTAGTATCCATGAAATCCTTGAAATTGCTGTACTGGTTCACCCCATGGCCACCACCTTGATTATTTCCTCTCTGAACATTTTCAGTGATGGTACGCAGAAAATCTTTCATATTCCTCTGTGACTGCTCGGCGTTGTGCTGGCTCCCAAGGAACTGTGTGAAGAATACCTCTGCAGTGAGCGGTGGAGGAGGGGGCAATTGTGGCTCTGGCTGTGGCTCCTGGTGGTTGACGTTGTTTACACCACCCCCACCAGCCCCTGCACCGTTGCCACCAGTTTCAGCAGCCTCATACGTGGCATGGCGAGTGTTTACCATCTGCATATTTTAGCAACAAGTAATAATTGAGCGAAGTGGTAGTAATTATATTCGAATGAACAATCATGCCATACTGAATTTATTGGAGAGAACAAGTCATGCAATAAAACAGAGGCACAATAATCTCATTCCAATTAAAACAACATCACTAATCAAATTACTTCGAATGCAACATCGCGTTCCATACAACCACGTTGCCAGCATACATACACTGGACTTTTATGCGTTTGAGCATCACAAACACAACCAAGATCCAAAAGATCGCCAGTCTCAAGATCGAATAGGATACAACACGATACATAGAAACCAAAAGAAGGCCATCGCGACAGAACCTAGCTACTAACGCAAGGCAACTAGCCTACTCCTCGGGGCCGTCGTCGAGGTCGGAGGCGTCACCATCGCTACCCTCAGTAGCGGCGTCGTCGTCGATGTCCATCTGGGTGGCATTCGGAGGAGCATACGGGCCCATCCCGTTGTAGATGGCATGAAACTCTTCATGCAAGTTGGCATTATACCCTTCTAGCTCCTCGACCCTCTGCCTCAGAAGGTCCCTCTCGTTCCAGGCTTCATTCCTTTCCTGCACTAGCTGTCCCATCATGCGGTCTGCATTTCTGTTGCCCTGAGTCAACGTCTGCACCCGCTGCATAGCACTCTCACCTCTCTCGAGAGCCCGGTCTCGCTGAAAGCTCATGTCGGCCAACTGCTCCTGCAAGCTAGCTATAGCACGTGCTTGCTTCTTCTTCTGCTTCCTTGCTTCAAGCCGGTCATCACCATGCAGACCAGTCAAGGTCCAATAGGTACTCTCAAGACCCTGGTATGCTCTGATGGCTGCATACATGGCACTCATTGTGTGGTTGTCGCTAGCCCATCCTTCACTTGGGCCTCTAACCAAGGCACTTCCTTACGGTTGCACCCAAATGGCATCACGAGGATCATCTCTCGGGAAAGTACTGGCCAAAGCTGCTGCCAACTCATTAGGAAACCTGCTCATTATGTCTCGGATGACGCGAAAGGCTGCGCCCTCTGCACCTTCAACTGGAGTGCATCCTTCAAACTCCAAATGCCAACCATCCCATTCTAGCGCATCACTAAGAGCAGGGACGGTGATTTCCACTACCGCAAGTCCATCCTCAGCTAACTGGCTCTCACTCCAGGAGTACACCGGCTCTTGACCCTCTGGGTACCCCACATCATGGAGCACTCTCCAAAGCAAGGTGGGCATGCCAAACTCGCTTAGAAAAGTCTCCGTGCTGCAGCGCTCCCGCGGGGCCATCTGGTGACGGGGTGCTCTTCCGCCAGTGGACTTATGGGCAGTCTGCTTCGTGCGGGCCATCTGTAGCACAAGTTTTAAATTACCCGGTGAGAACATATTTTAAGTTGATGTTACTTTTATCAAACTAGGATAATCCTTTTATAAGGGGAGGAATGCATGTTATGAATGAAATGCACAAGCAATATGATGCATGCGCGAGTCTTACGTTCTCACAAACTTAGAAGATAAAGACATCTAACGATAAATTCGGTGGCATACAAACGATCTCTTATATACATAACTAATTCGATCTACACGATAAACGCTGTTATGTACCTACAAAAAATTCATTTCAGCCCATTCCCCATGAATGCATGAAAGCAGTAAATCTACCTACACGCTCTACACAAATCCCCAGATGCGTGTACAACGGTAGTATCTACCCAAACTCATCGTCCTATTGACGGCATCGCCTCAACGGACGGAACACCCACACATGCGATACTTTCATAAAAACATGTGTAAAACATGTAATTATTCTAGTATCATATAAGCACTCTCCCTAGATCGGTGGTGTATCCGATCATGCTCTCACAGCTCACACTTACCAAAGCGTAGAGGTAACTGATCCATACATTACCACTCAATTAAGTGGCACTCATACAATAGCACGCCGTATGAGCAACGAAAGAGAAATATGGTGCAAGAACCCCAAGTTAGTACTTAAATAGCCACCTAAAGTCCTTAATTGGGCATACAGGATATGACCACTGGCACACCTTTAGTTTTAAAATCACACTTTTTAAACAGAATTTTGTTTTAAATACACTTATGAACAGTAATCACGCTAAACCATGCTCTGATGCCAGCTGTAACAGAACCGCCCAATTATACGAGATTTAGTAGGAAAATCATGCAACGGGAGGACAATTTAACAAACTTAAGCCCGTATAACCCGGTAGTCCGTGAAATCTCGACGGATTTCAAACCATTTCACATAACAGCCAAGATCGTACTAAGTTTAGCGGTCACCATCATAAGTTACATAAATGTTCGTGGCATAAAATACATCGAAGTTTAAACATAGTTATTACAAACCAGGTTCGAATAAAAGTAGCGGAAGCGGTAGTTCAAATTACGCACACACACAACATTTTGAAATAAAGTGCCAGCTTGCGATCATCTCCAGCAAAAGCATCTAACGAGAAGTAGCGAATGACCATTGCCCATGGTCCTAAGCTTCGCCCATCGTAGGATAGAGGTAGTTGATACAGTAGCCGTAATACATCTGCCCATCTGCAACAATTGGGAACAAAGCCCTGAGTACGAGAAGGTACTCAGCTAGACTTTCCCGACATAAACCAGAAATAAAGGACACCAAGGAATCATGATAGGCTTTCTGGTGGGATAGCTGACTCATTTGCAAGAAAAGCATTTTTAACTTAACAATTCCTTTCCAAAAGCATGCAGTAATTAACTCTTTATTACCCTGTCAACTATGTTTGCACTGGTGCTAGAGTAACATGTAATTAAGCAAGTAAGGATTACCATTGATCATTAACAATAGTTATCATGTCATCTTCCACATAACTATCCAAGTGATTCATCAAGATTACTACGATGAAGTAGCTCAGGTCAAGTGTTCACTATCCAGTGAACGATGGCGATTCGAATCGATTATTAACCAGCTGGTAATTTATTCCTCACACAAACCTCACTCACCCGCTAAAGTGAGGTATTGGTCACCGAGTCAACCATTCAGGTAAAGTCGCGAGCTTGCCAGGAACCACATGTACCCGGGGGCCGCCCGACTGCTCTTTGGCCTTATCATCGCGCCCCCGTATCCTGCCACTACTGCTCCGGTACAGTGCGTTGCGGGCAATCCACTCGGCCCGAATAATCTCCCAGCTTCGCGGTCGAAAGGTGTATTATTCGACCAGCTAAATGCGAGGCATGCGTTCAACATGACTCGAGGCCCAACAACGGTCGGTCCTTAATCGACACAGACGGAAAACACTACAGTCCGAAACCCTGCAAGTTTTCGCCTGGTCTCAAATTCATTTCGACACTTAGTTATTTTCGTATGACATACTTTCACATAGATCCAAGTAATCTCCTAGAGCTCGCGGATGACAGGCAATCACCCGACTTCTACCGATCTAAGCAAACTAAGCAATTATTGACCGCGGACACCAAGGTAACAAGGATCGGGTAAAGCAAGGTGAAACAAGGTGTAATGCAGCAACGTTTGCAAACAACTCCTAAATGTAATGCATCAAATTAAGTAAAGTTAATAATAAATTATTTGCAAACCGGGAGAGAAATGCTCCGGGGCTTGCCTCTCTTAAAAGAGCTCGGACGGTGGTCGGGGCACTCTGGGAGATCTTCACCGACCTCCTCTTCGGCTTCGGTCACCTCCTGCTGCCGCACCTCGAGCTGCTCCTCTGGCTCCTTGGGGATGACAACTGGGTTCTCGGTTTGCGATCCTGTATGATGCAATGCGCGTAAGTGATTATGCAACGTGCATCGAAGGAGATGAATGCAATGGATATGTTAAAATGCAAGGTAGTCAACATCATCCAAGAAACTATATACTACAAGCACATGTCATCTACTGCATTCTCTTCTACTACTAATATGCTAAGTTAACCTATCTTATGAAATGCTTCAAAGATACACCAAAGCTTTACTAATTTCTTAATCACACTTAAAGCAACACTTGCTTAAAACCCTAAATAATAATAGGTTTGAATAGCAACATATATTTCTGTTGCTCCTAAAAATTTGAGAAAATTACAGTAGCATAATACTACCCTAAACTGACTACCATAAAAATTTCATGGCATTTGGATAAGTAAACTATCCTATACAAAAATGACAAGCTATAGCATAAAAATGAGCATGAAATTACTTTGTACTATGAAAAGTGTCAAACAACAGAATTAATGTTTTTCCTAGGTTCTTCATAGCATACTATGACTATACAAAAATTATCACATGCATGTTTTATACAAAGTTTGATCTCTAGCAAAAATAACAAAAATCTGCCATTAAAGGTACTTGAACTACTCCTCCAAAGTTTTCCACAGCACATGCATGAAACATATTTTTCCTAGGAAGTACATGACACAAGAAGATTAACAAACTTGGGAATCATATTTTTATGAAACCTATAGATTTTTCAACACATTTTTCAATTTATCAGCAATATACATGATTAAATAAAATCCTATAGAAAAGTATTTCAAATTTGACATGCAATATTTTTATATCATAGATCTGGTTCCAATGAATCCATAGAAATTTATTTCACAATTTTTGGAGCATATTTAATCACCCAAATAATTGCTAAGCACTTTATTTCCAATTGAGAAAATAAAAACTGAATCTTTATTTTGAAACGGGCCGACATCAGAAGGGGCAGACGGCCCGGCCTGCTCAGCCCAGAGACGCGCGCGCGTGGGGGTAACAAAAACGGGCAAAATCCTATTGAGACTGGCCGGCCCAGCCACTCGCCGCACTCGCAGGCGAGCGGGGCAGCGCGCGCGGCCGCGCGAGTGCTCGCCACCGCGGCGGTGCGACGGCCGCCAACGGCCAGCGGCTGTCTCCGGGCTCGAGCGAACAAGGCAAGGCGCGCAACACCATCGTGGGGACACGGTGAACATCAACGTGTAGCTCGAGAGAGATGGGGAGGAGCGGAGGCGACGGTGGCCGGAGCGCGAGCGCGGCGGCTCCGTTCGCGGTGGCGCAGCGGGGCGGAGAAATTGTGCCCTACCAGAGCGAGCAAGGGGATGGTGGCGCTCGTTCGGAGGAGGGAAGAGGGTGGCGTAGCTCCGTGCACGAGCAATCGAGCTGCAGTGGACTGGCGTCGCCGGAACATGGCGGCGGAGGCGGAGCTCGCTGCGGCGAGCAGTTTGCCCGCTCGGGTTTTTCCGGAGGAAGGAGAAAGGGAGCGAACGAGTGAGCGAGTGGAAAGGAGGCCGAGCGCATGCGGTGATTTGAGACGGAGTGCGCGGGGCCACGGGCAGCCACGCGGAGGGCGTCGCCGGCATGCGGCCGCAACGCGGCGAGCGCAGTCAACCGCGGGCGCCAGCGAGCGCGCGCGAGCGGGAGGGAGGAGGAAGCCGCGCGGCGTGGGCTGGGCCAAGGCGGCGGCTGCGGCACGTGCGTGCGGGGGCGGAGCTAGGCCACTTCTAGCAGCAGGCCGAAAACGAGGCGGCGGCCCGTTTAGGTTAGAAATTGAATTTCCATTTTCATATTTTCAAATAATTTCAAATAATAGTTTTCAAATCTCATTTTGAGCAAGAAAAGGACTTTTTCTGGAAATGACCCAAAAATAAAAGTTGCTTAGAATTTAATTCTCTACAACTTTGATTAAGGGGCCAACCTCAAAATTCTTATAGATTTTGATTTTTAGAATAAAAGCTAATTTAGGGATGATTTTTGAATATTTTCAAATAACATTTTTAAAACAAATCTTTGACAAAACTTTGAGTGATTTAGTGGCTCCAAAAATTTTCCTTATAATTCTAAGTGATATGAAATTTATAGTTGCACAAATTTGATGAATGTCATTAGCACATTATCACAACATGTTATGCAATACTAGTTTCCACACTTTTATTTTACTAAAGGTACACCCTAAGCACATATGATTATGAATGCCATGACATATTATGCTCATGATTTGCAATGCAAATGCTTGCGTAACACCGGAGTGTTACATCTAACCCCCCCTTGGTCTCATGCCAATGTCCCCAAGCATATCCTTTCTCTCCTCCAAGAAGCAACCTACCATTCGATTCCCGCCATGAATCACATTACTCGGCTCCGCGGTCGAAACGACTTATCCGGCCAACTAAGTGTTAGACTGCGTTCAACATGACTCAAGGACGTACAACGAATCGGTCCTTAAACGACTCAGACGGGGACAGATCCACACCCAAGACCTCCATGCCTTGTTGCTTCACTATCGTTATCCTGCCCGGTCTCATTTCATTTTATTAACACATGGTTCCATTCCACGATAGCAAATATAGCCAACCGTGCCATATATGAATATCCCTATATCTCGCAGGTGACAGGAAATCACCTGACTTCTACCGCTTAAAGCAGGGCTAAGCATCTACTCGATCCTAGTCTATGTAGGATTCAAGGATTCATATATCTGGACAAGAAATGATATAATGCAGCAAGGGTTTCCAACCAACTCCTACCACTTAATGCAACAATACTTATAACATATATATATATAATTAATTGCTTTGCAGATAGGAGGCTTATAATGCTCCGGGGCTTGCCTGGGATCCGACTCAAGTTAGAGTATGTCAGATGAGTTCGCTTGGCGAGCATCTTCTAATCTACCACTTGTCCGGTCCTTCGATCTTCAGGATGGATCCACCAACTCCATCTTCGGGTTTGGCTCCACCTTAGGTCCTTCACGTGCTTCAGCTAACGTACCTAAATGAGGTGCAACAATGCATATGTATGAATACATAGAAGTGCAATAAACAAAGTAATCATACAAGCATACCACAGTTCTTATAAGCACCTAGAGTTAATTAACTTAACTCTCCTCAAAAGCATAAGTCACACTTAACAATATACCAGCAAACAACTAAACTTAGAATTTATCCATTTGTGGACAAGCAAATAGTAGCTTCATAATTCAATCATATCTGGAGTTTTATAAATCCAAATGACTTGAAAGAAGACATTATGGAAAGCTTATGCAATTCCCTACATTTAATTTATAGTCATCACAGCATGATTCCAAAGTTTAACATGTCGAATTTACACAAACACAGAAACTGGTCTAACAAGACAGAGAGCAAGCAATTCTGTAACCCAACTTTAAACAGCTATAACTCCTAAACCACATGGGAAAATACCACCAAATTTTAACAGCAGCTAGATATATAAATTATCTACAACTTTTGTATAAACAAGTTTCCCAACAAAGCACATTATCATGAAGAACTTTGCCAAGTTTCCAGATCTGTCCAGAAACTTCATTTGCAAGAAATAATTATTAACTTATGTTGCAAACATATAATTGGATAAAACCAACTTTATCAATATGTCACACATGACTAATGAACACCATAAAACATAGTGTCCATTACTAAATAAATTCTTTTAATATATTTTCTTACTTTATTTAGATAATTAGGTGGAATTATGAACACCTATCAAAAGTGCACAATAAATTATACCAAAATTACAGTGGCTCTCATATACCCCCAAAAGTCTACTGTCCAAATTTCAAGCCATTTGGACATGTATATCAACCTCTATGAAAAAGACAATTGGATATTGCAATAAATCATGTGAGAGCAAGTTAAACCTAAAACTCAATATTCTCTATAAACACAGGGCCATAGTATGAATCAACATGATAGAGCAACATCATACTAAGGTAATGGAGCAATATTTTCCATTTTATCATTTATATATTATTTATAAGCTAGTTATCAAGCCATAAACAAGTTAAATCAATAACTTGATCATACAGTAAGCAATGACCATGAAATTTATACCACAATACATTCATTGCATGGAAAGACTACCATAAAAATTTCACATTATTTGGAGCAACATAACTCAAGATATAAAAATGACAAGCAATATAATGTAGATTTCCTTATTTATCAAGGTCACATCAAAACCTTAATAAAACAGTGAAAAACTAGTGTGTTTAATATTTTTTCTAGCAAGTACATGTCATCACAAAATTAACAAAACAAGAATCACTATTTTTGGATATCTAAAACTCAAGATATGGCTCTGGTCAAGTTTATAAGCATTTTTGGAGCATTTTTAAAGCTTAAATAAAGACACCTGAAAACTTCTACAAACATCTAACATATTATGACTTCACTGCATAGATCTTTTCTCAAGGTTTCCAAAAAGTCCACATTTGCCATTTTTGGACTTTCCTAGTAGGAGATATGGATTTTAGAAGATTTACAAGAAATCTGTAATTCAAAAACAAAATCACTCAAACCCTACTTAATGCTAGGTGCACCCGGACGTCTACTCAACTGGGTCACTCATGGCGCTGTCATGCGGGACCTGCTGCACTTTTGGGCCCACTTGCCATACAAAGAGAGAGACACAGAGGGGGGGGGGAAACGGTCTTCTTCTTCTCTGAGAAACAGAGGACGGTGGCGGCGGCTTGCCGGCCGGCCATCTTCTGGCCGGTGAGGCCGGTGTCGACGGCGGGGAAGGGCAGCATGGGCACCGCCGTGCCAGCCCGCATCCCCAGGTGGCCGAATCATAACCGGAAATGAACCACAGCCCCCTAGCCACGCGAGCAGGCGGTCGTTGGTGGCTCGAGGTGGTCTAGCCACATACGCCGTGGTCTAGGACCGAGCGAAACAACGGCGAGCGGCTCGGCCGTCCGACGAAGGGTGCGTCCACGGCGAGGGCGACCGTGCGGCACCAAGGAGGGACCCACGTGCACCCACCGGTGCACGCGGCATGGCCTGGCATGCCTGAAGGAGGTGGGGCCACGAGCACCGGCGGTCAGCAGCAGCGCCGCCGTGGCTGTCCGTGCTCCGGCGGTGGCCTTAGCCAAGAGAGGGGTGCGGTGGCTTGCCTGGACTAGCGCGCACACGTGGATAAGCGCAGCTCGGCCAATGATGGCTCGTGGCGCACCGGCCGCATGCGACCATGGCACAGGCGGCGCCGGTGGCATGACGGCGGTGCTACGGCATGCGGGGCGGACAGGAAAGGGAGCGTAGCAGGGGCAGAGGGAGGCGGCGAGGCCACCCATGGCGATGCATTGGCGCGGGGAGGCCCGGAACGACCAGAACACGACGCGGTGGAAGCACTGCCAGCCGTCCATGGTGGTTGCGCCCTTGCGTGCGGCCTGGCGGTGCGAGCACGGAGCAAGGCAAGCGCGTAGTGGAGCGTCAGTGAGTGGGAAAGAGTGGGAGGAGGGAGCTTGGTGTCCAAGACGGTCAAGGAGGAGCACGACCACGCGTCCAGGGAGGTGGGGCAAGCTCTCGCATGGCTGCCACGCTCACGGACACGCGCCGCCCATAGAGGCATTTTACCGAGCACGTGGCAGACAGCGAAGCGATCAGCGTGGGACACGATTTTAGACCGGTTGCAGGCCGAATTTGGACATGGACCCAAAAGCAAAGTTGCAGCCCGCATAATGCTCTACATTTCTTATTTAGGGTGCCATGCCATTAGAGCAACAGATTAGAGTCTAATCAAACCCCAAGATGGCAATGTCAACATATTGACAAAGGTCACGGAAACTCGCCTTTGGAGGTCAAAACTCGATCAAACTAAACCCAACTTTTTGCATGCTCTTACTCATCATATAAGCTCCAACTTTTACATTTGGACCAACTTGAGTTGCTCAACCAATTTGGAGAACGTGAGATGCCAACGTCGAAGACACTGAAATCAGGGCTTTAAATGTCTAAGTGCTGAAATCAGCCCTATTTCAGACTTGTGGGCCCTTTTTGAGCATGTTCCACACATTTTCATGAGTTGACTCTTAAACAAAGTTTGTTCCTTACTAAATTCTCTACAACTTTGTAAAAGGGTGCACAGTAATGCAAAGCTTCTAGGTCCCACTTTTGAAACGGTCAAACAAAAGTGTTCTAGGGTCCATACATGGTCAACCATCACTTAGAAGCGCATTTAGGCAAAATGATCAACATGAACATTGTTCCATGGAGTGTCCTAAGTGTAGTTAAGGTGTTGTAGAGGCCAAACATACCCACCATGCATAGGTTGCACAAAAGTGTAGGCCTCATATGCCTTGAAACATAGAACTCAAGTGAAATGCTATAGTCATTTCATGTGGTTGTTTCAAGATACATGCTACACATGTTCCACTAGGGCGTTCCACATGTGTCCAAGATGTGTTGCACATATTGCATTTGTATGTTGCACAACACTAGTTCCCATGGGATGTAAGGCAGGTTTTAGTCATAATCCAAACAAGTATATAACTTATCATTTCATGTGACTTTTTGATTCCAAACTTTATGAAACTTTTTCAGGGATCAATATAGATAGTTATTGATGTGAGACATGTGAAGATACTTTGATAACAAAACCCAAGCATATATCTTTTAATTGAGCCTATATGTAAGCAAGTGTGCAACATCCAACTTTAGGTTAGGCTCATCTCCATAGGTTGACCTAGACATTGTCATCTCCACTTAACCTATCATGTTTAAGCTCAAATCCACTGCTTAGTGATTGACAAACACCTGGGGTGTTACAGGACTCTTTCAACATGATTTGATGCTAACCGGAGTATGCATCAAGGAAAGAGAGAGCTTCACAACCCGAACTGGAGTCAACTATTTGATCGACGCATGGTAAAGGGAACTGATGTTTAGGACAAGCCTTGTTGAGACTAGTGTAATCAACACACATTCTCCATTTACCATTTTTCTTTTTTACAAGTATAGGGTTAGCTAACCACTCAAGATGGAACACCTCCTTGATGAACCTGGCTGCCAGTAGCTTGTGAATCTCCTCTTCGATTGCTCTATGCTTCTCCTCGTCGAAGCGGCGTAGTCATTGCCTTATCGGTTTCGAGCCAGCCTCGATGTCCAAAGAGAGCTCGGCGACTTCCCTCAGGATGATAGGCATGTCCGAGGGACTCCACGCAAACAAGTTGCTATTCACGTAGAGAAAGTCGATGAGCACTACTTCCTATTTGGGATCTAGGGCTGTGCCAACACGCACCATCTTACTGTTGGAGTTGCTAGGGTCGAGGGGGACTCCTTGACTCCCTCAATGGGTTCAAAGGAGCTGGTGGACCGCTTGGGGTCGGGTGCCTCCCTGAGGCGCGCTTCTAGTTCGACTACAAGCGCCTCAAACTCGATCATGGCCTCTGTGTACTTGTAGCACTCAACATCGCAGTCACAGGCGTGCTGGTAAGTGGTGCAGACGATGATGACCCCACTGGGCCCTGGCATCTTGAGCTTGAGGTAGGTGTAGTTCGAGATGGCCATGAACTTCATGTATCATGGCCGCCCTAGCACGTCATGATATGTGCCACGAAACCTACCACCTCAAAGGTGAGGGTTTCCTTCCTAAAGTTGGAGGGATCCCCAAAGGTGATAGGTAGTTCGATTTGCACGAGGGGCAGGGCCCACTTCCCTAGTACGATACCATGGAAAGGTGCTCTGCTCGGGCAAGCTGGGTCCGGTTGATTCCCATGGCGTCAAGTGTCTTGGCATACATGATGTTGAGGTCGCTGCCTCCATCCATCAGTACTTTGGTGAGCTGCGTGTTGCCGATTATGGGGTCAACAACAAGCGGATATCGACCCGGCTGAGGGATGCGATCTGGATGGTCATCATGGTTGAAAGTGATGGCATAATCAAACCAGTCAAGGAAGGGTGGTGTGGTAGGCTTAGCAGCGTAGACCCCTCAGTGTTCTAGCTTGTGGTGGCACCTGGAGTCATAGGCCACGGGGGCGCCAAAGATCATGAAGCAGTTGTTAACGATAGGAAAGTCATCGTCCTTCTCCTTGTCGTCACCCTTGTCCTCCTCGGGTCTCTTGCCGGGGTCACCCTTCCCCTGGGCACCCCTGAAGAAGTAGCATTTCATCATGCCACACTCCTTGAGGGTGTGTTTAACCAGGCCCCGGTGTAAGGTCCCAGATGGCAAGAGGGGGGTGAATAGCCTAAAAAATCATACGCGAACCACTAAGCAAACTTGTTAGAATAACAAACGGCATAAAGCGGGGTTTGCTTAGCCTATGGTTGTGATGCAAGCCTCCTATCCACAAGTCTAGTAGATTATGATCTCTAGTTCACACAAGGGCTATGTCACTAATTTTACACTAGTGAGCACGCTAACAACACTACTAGCAAAGCTACCACTAGAGCTACAAAAGATAATCTAGTCAATGTAAATACAAGAGAGAGGATTATGATTCTTATACCGATGATGGAGAGAAGATGTTGCCAATCACCAAGATGATATACAATCAAACAATATTGACAACAACACAATATTTTTGTTCACCTGGTGTTCACTTGTGCACCGACAAGCTACGTCACCGGTTGTGTCGACCAACACTTAGATGGTTTCCCGGTGTGACCCTCAAGTCACTTTCCCTTCAAGGCACGCCCCGCAAGGCACCGCAAGACTCCACTCTCAAGTGAGGTAACTCAATGACACGCGCAATCCACTAGAGTTGCTTTTGGCGCACCACCGAGGAAAGCACAAGAATCTCTTACAATCAACCGGAGGTGGCCAAGAATAATCACCTTCCCTTGCCAACGCCTCTAACAATCTCCAAGCTGGCTAGGAGCGGTACTCTCCAAGAGTAACAAGAAATCCACCGGCTAAACCACCCACAAGTGCCACTAGATGCCCTCAAGCTATGTAATGCACTTTGGGATCACTCAATCTCACTTTTGATTTGCAATCAAGCAAGAGAGATGAGTGGGAAGGAGAAGCTTTAGATCAAAGGATGCACAAGAGTGTTAAAAATCACAAGTTGTCTCCCCAAGGGCTGGCCAACAAGTATTTATAGCCCCTACAAACAAATAGAGCCATTACCCTTTCACTGGGCGAAAAATCACAACGACCGGACGCACTGGTCGAACTGACCGGACGCTCTGCACTGCGTCCGATCACCCTGAGCCGTCCATGTGTCCCTCCGCGTTCAACACGAACGCTCGATCTCAACGGTCACTTCCGCTCCAACGGTCAAATGCTATGACCGGACGCGCCTCTCAACCGACCGGATGCGCAGGTGCGCACAGTACCTGCGCGCGTGACGCACCGACCAGACGCGCTCCACGCAATGATCAGACGCGCTGGTCCCGTATTGGACCGGACGCGCTGGTCAAGGCTGAGCCGCGCACAACGATACAGCAACCAGACGCGCTGCAGAACTAACTGGACGCCACAGTGCCAGCGTCCAGTTGGAGTCTAGTAAGCTCCCAGATCGATCGGACTCATCCGATCGACTGTGACCGGACGCGCAACCGCGTCCGATCAAAAACCGAAACACGCGCAAATACCAATCACTGACTAGACGCGTCTGTTTAAACAGAGACCGCGTCCGGTCCAGCGTCCGGTCACTTCTGTGACCTCCATTCACCTCCGTTTCTTTTCTGACTTCCGGCGTAGTGGAAAATAGGCATTTCACTTCCCAAAAAGTGCCGAATCCCGCCTCGCAAGCTCAGCGAGAGGGAGAGAGGAACCCAAACCCTCTCTACCGCTCAAACTCCATCGCCTTTGTAAATGTGCTGACACCAACAAGTGATCACAACCTTGTGCACATGTGTTAGTATTTTCATAATCATTTTCAAAGGCTTTCCAGTTAGCTCACTAGGCCCTACATGCAATGCACTTCATGAATTCACCTAGTGGCACCCGAGCATCGAATAACCGATAAGACTTCCCCTCTTAATAGTTTGGCTATCGATCCTAAACCACTCACACCCTCTATGGTGTCTTGAGTGCAAAACAAAATGACCCTATGGTTATACCTTTGTCTTGAGCCCATTTTGTTTCTCCAAATGATATGATCTGCTTCATATCATCACATGACCGTCTCGATCCATCGACCTTGACTTCACTTGCTCTTTACCGTTGCATCGGTCCGTCGATGCCAAGTCTTGCTCAAGCTTCACCATCGCATGGTCCTTCGCTTCGAAGCCTCGACTTGCCCTTCACCTTCACAACCGGTCCATCAAGCCAAGCCTCATCTTGGTCTTCACCATCTTGGTCACATGAGTCAATGTCATGTCTCATATTCAATGACCACCTTTATCTAAATCATCCACTTAGATACAAAGGTTAGTCCTAGGTTTCATCAATTAGCCAAAACCAAACTAGGGACTTTCAATCTCCCCCTTTTTGGTAATTGATGACAACCCTCACAAAGATGATTTTGGTAATAAAAGTTTTGAACTTGTCATACTTGTCCAATCAATTTGCTCATAAGTAAAGTTTGGACAATTATCACAAGCTCGGTTTTGGTAGCATTAGCTCTCCTTACATATGTACATAGAGTTTGGATTCAAAGCTTTGCACATATGCATGGATAGAAGTGTTGAGAGAGTAATTCTACCAAAATGATGCTAAGATGTAAGAAATGGACCTTTGAAGCATGATACCAATCGGAGTTGCCTTTTACACCATCCTTAGCATCATGAAGTAACTAGACATCCATCAAAACTCAAGAACCCCGTGAGATCAACATTATATTTAAAAGTTCTTAGACCACTTGTAAAGCTTTTAGGCATGTCTAGATACTACGTGTAAACTATTCCTATGCATGCTAGTAGATCATTTCATCATTCAAGCTCTATACTAGCATTGCACCACACAATCATGTATATTGACTTTAAATACATATGCAATGAGCAAGTCATATGAAAATGCACAAATAAATGCAACAACTTTGTTTATGAGCTTGCTCCCCCTACATGTATGCATCAAAAATTTTATTTACGCCTTTATCATGTTGAATCATCTTTTTCTCTCCCCCTTTGTCAACAACTTACCCAAAAAATAGGATCAAATTGTGGAGAGAAAAAAAACAATGTTTAATGGAGTAGGTTAAAATTTATCATATTTGGTTCAACCTAGAACACTTGCCAAAGATATTTTAATTCGATTTGAACCAAAGACAAGCTTCTTCACACCTCATGATAAGGGTTATCTTGCCTATGTTGAATTAAATACTTATAGCAAATCTTCTAGATTCAACACTAGGTTTACAAGCTCACAAACATGTCATATGCCACCACTAGATCAAAACAAACATAGAAGCAATAGTGGTAACATATATCCATCAAATTCGTTTGATTTATCATGAATGCTCATGCCTACCACTTATTATGTCTACATGCTCTAGCAAGTCCTTAGCATAGGATGAATGACATGTCAATCAACTTTACCTTGCAATGTCGAAGGAGAGGCATGTCAATAAGTGAGTGGGGTGCATTCAAGTCATGTTTGAGAAATCAAGAATGTTCAACTCATTCCTTAGCTTGCAAAACCTCTTTTCATCAAGTGGCTTAGTGAGAATATCGGCAAGTTGATCATCGGTGCCAACACTTTCAATGGCAATATCTCCCTTTTGTTGATGATCTCTAATGAAATGATGCCTTATGTCAATATGCTTTGTTCTTCCATGTTGAACTGGGTTTTGTGTCATCTTGATTGCACTTTCATTATCACATAGCAATGGCACATTCTTGAAGTTGAGGCTATAATCCTTCAAAGTTGATTTCATCCATAGTAATTGTGCACAACAACTCCCCGCACTCACATATTCGGCTTTGGCGGTAGAGATTGCCACACTATTTTGTTTTTTGAGGACCATGACATAAGTGATCTTTCGAGTAATTGACATGTGCCACTTGTGCTCTTTCTATTGATCTTGCAACCCCCATAGTCGGAGTCCGAATATCCAATCAATTCAAACTTTGACCCCTTGGGATACCATAGTCCAACATCTCTTGTTTGCTTCAAGTACCTCAATATTCTCTTTGCGGCCGTGAGATGACTTTCTCTAGGTGAGGCTTGATATCTAGCACACATGCAAACATTAAACATGACATACAGCCTTGATGCGGTGACATAGAGTAGACTTCCAATCAAAGACCGATATTCCTTTTAATTCACCATTTTGCCATCAAGATCACTATCCAAATTGCCATTTGTACCCATTGGAGTTGAAATTGGCTTTGCATCTTGCATCCCAAACTTCTTCAACATGTCCCCTATGTATTTCCCTTGACTCACAAATATCCCATTCTTCAATTGCTTTACTTGGAGACCAAGGAAGTAGCTAAGTTTACCAATCATAGACATTTCAAACTCTTTGGCCATCATAGCACCAAATTCTTCACAATAAGCTTGATCGGTTGATCCAAAGATGATGTCATCAACATATATTTGCACTATAAATATATCATTCCCAATCTTCTTGGTAAATAGAGTTGTATCAACCTTGCCCATCTTGAATCCCTTAGAGAGAAGGAAATCCCTTAGCCTCTCATATCATGCTCTAGGTGCTTGCTTTAAGCCATATAAAGCCTTCTTTAACTTGTACACATGGTTGGGTTTCTTGTCATCTTCAAATCCAGGAGGTTGCTCAACAAATACTAACTCATTGATGATCCCATTGAGAAATGCACTTTTGACATCCATTTGAAATAGTTTGATGTTGTGTGCACAAGCATACACCAATAGAATCCTTATTGCCTCCAATCTTGCCACGGGAGCATATGTCTCATTATAGTCAAGACCTTCTACTTGAGTGTAACCTTGAGCAACTAGTCTTGCTTTGTTTCTTACTACAATGCCATCTTGATCTTGCTTGTTTTTAAACACCCACTTGGTTCCAATCACATTGTAATCATTTGGTCTTTCTACCAACTCCCAAACATCATTTCTTGTGAAATTGTTAAGCTCTTCTTGCATAGCCATGATCTAATCGGCATCCCTCAAAGCTTCTTCTATCTTCTTTGGTTCTATGGTTGACAAAAATGATGCATGCTCACAAAACATAGCCAATCTTTATCTTGTTTGCACACCACTTCTAATATCACCAATAACACTATCAATGGGGTGATCTCTTCTAATATGTTATGGTTGGATTACTTGCACTTGATTGCTTGAGCTTAGTTGATCACTTGATGTATCTCGATGAGATGAACTAGCACCATGATCTTGCACTTGAGAGTCACTAGCTAGCTTGAATGGAGAATGGAGCACTTGATCTTTATCATCATCTTGAATATCAATTACTTGCTTTGCTCTAATCTCCCCAATGTCCATATTCTTCATTGCTTCCACCAATTGAGTTCCACCAACATCATCTAGATTCTCTTCTTCATCTTGTGACCCATTGGTTTCATCAAATTGCACATCATGGACTTCTTCTAGAATGCCACTTGAGTTGTTCCAAACTCTATAAGCTTTGCTTGTAGTTGAATAACCAAGTAGGAACCCCTCATCACATCTCTTGTCAAACTTCCCCAATCTAGTGCCCTTCTTCAAGATATAGCATTTGCAACCAAACACCCTAAAGTAAAAATATTTGGCTTTCTTCCATGAAGTAGCTCATATGAGGTATTTTCTAGCAATGGATGACAATATAGTCTATTGATGTAGTAGCAAGCGGTATTGATTGCTTCATCCCAAAATGATTGACTCACATTGTACTCATGAAATATTGATCTAGCCACATCAAGCAATGTTCTATTCTTTCTCTCAACTAGGCCATTTGATTGTGGAGTGTACTTGGCCGAGAATTGATGTCCAATGCCATAGTGATCACAAAGTTCTTCAATTCTTGTATTCTTGAACTCACTTTCTGATGTGAACTAGGGTTCCTGATCTTCCGAAAGGTTATGATAACTCTCGATTTGGTGGAGTCATGACACAATTCGATCCGGCTTCTGAACAACTCGGCTCTGAACCCCGCAATCACAGCACCACGACCCCTCTGGTTATCGACCGGCGTTGCATGGTCGACCTCGCCAAGAAGGCTAAGTCCTTGCCTGCGAATCGAGAACACACGCAAGAACACAAAGGAATGCAACCCAATTACAGATGAATGATTAATCTCACAAAGTTGGGGTCTCACAAATCGAAGAACGGTGAAACTGTTTCTTGACAGAATAATCTAAGCAAAACCCAACCCTAATGTAGATGGCGACTACTGATTATATAGCCTAAGGGACGTCCAAGGACCCCTATTCGCGTCCCTGGGGAGCACCGACACGTTACAAGGCCCAAACGGCCTAAAAGACGGCGACACAGCGCCCTGACAGATTCTGGACGGTGACTTGTTTCGATGATTCCCATTGATTCCGAATAGCTTTTAATGTAGGACCACATGGGTTGGCTTCCTTATCAAATAAGCTTTCCATCAATATATGGATCATTGAAAACGGAGTCCGTACGCGTCCTGGGTGACCAGTTCAAGGCAGACTGGTCCTGGATTCCGTGGTGGACTCAAACTTGATTTGGGCCTCCACCTTGGTGACTCGAACCGGATAAGTTTTGGGCCTCCTTCTCGATTTGGATGCCCTTGCTGATCTCCTTGGCCTCCATGTAATTCTCCAAGCATGGTCATATGCGTGGAGGCCATGTCCTCATCACTTTCATTGTCACTTCTCACTTTCTTGATTATAATCTCAAACTCATTGTGAACTCTAGTGAGAAATGTCTTAAAGATGTCAAACACTTCACTTTTGTCACTAAGAAAGAATACCCATGTGAATCTTGTGAAGTCATCCACTATGACAAAGCCATACTTGTTGCCACCTATACTTGTGTATGTTGTTGGGCCAAATAGATCCATGTGCATCAAATCAAATGCTTTGCATGTGCTCATTATACTCTTCTTGGGATGTGAACTTTCAGCTTGCTTCCCGGCTTGACATGCACTACAAAGCTTATTCTTCTCAAATTCAACATCTTTCAAACCATTGACAAGATTGTGAGTTGTAAGCTTCTTCAATTGTTTCATGCCAACATGACCAAGCCTTCTATGCCAAAGCCAACCCATGCTTGATTTGGAGATTAAGCAAGTTGTCAAAGAAGTTTCTCTAGTATTGAAGTCAACTAGGTAGAGATTCTCATATCTAAAGCCCTTGAATGCCACATTTGAACCATCCACACTAATAACTTCCACATTATCAACCCCAAAGATGCATTTGTAGCCTAGATCACATATTTGTGCCATGGATAGAAGATTAAAATCCAAGCTTTCAACTAGCAACACATTGGAGATACTTATGTCATTTGATATTGCAATCTTGCCCAAGCCAATAACCTTGCCTTTCTTGTTATTGCCAAATGTGATAGAATCAATATCATTATCATTGTCATTGATTGAGTCAAACATTCTTGATGTACCGGTCATGTGTTGAGTGCACCCACTATCAATAATCCAATGCCTTCCTCTGGCTTTGTAACTGACCTACAAGCAAATCAATGAAGCTTAGGTACCCATTTTTGCTTGGGTCCTTGTAGGTTAGTAACTAAGCTCTTTGGTACCCAAATAGCCTTCTTCTTTGGTCCAACAATTGGTGTACCAATAAACTTAGCTTGCACACCCTTCACACTCTTGGTAAGCACATAGCAAGAATCAAAAGGTATATCATTAACAAGGTTCTTGCTTTGGTTCTTTTTGTTGCAATTATGCTCTAGGTGCCCGACTTGCTTGCATCTATTGCAAAACCGACTATTATCCTTCACAAAGCTAGGCTTTGGAGTTGCAAAGGCCGACTTGCCTTTCTTGGGGGTATAGCCCAATCCCACTTTGTTAAGAGAGAACCTTTGGCTACCCAAGCACTTAAGCAAGTGGGCCTCACCACCATAGGCCTTGCCTAGGGCGTGAGTGAGCTCATCCACCTCTCTCTTGAGAGTCTCATTCTCAACCATTAGTGAGACATCACAAGTGAAACCATCACTAGTAGTGGAGGTAGAGTTGGTGGTGGTGGATGAAGAGCTACAAGAAGGGTTAGCATTTGACATGATGATAGGTTCATAAAAGGATTCATCAATTATATCAAATGTAACACCTATATCACATGATACAACAACCTCCTTCTTAGCTTGTTGCTCAAGTAGCAATGAGTGAGCTTTTTCAAGCTTGGAATGAGCCTTACCAAGATCCTCATGGTCTTCCACTAGACTCTCATAAGTGGTCTTAAGCTCACTAAGGACTTTCTCAAGTATTGTTACTTTCATTGAAAGCTTCTTACACTCCTTGTCCTTGGCAATAGCTATGTCTCTAATTTGTTGCATCAAGTCATATAGTTGTTCTTTAGTTGGTTCATCATCATCATTTTCATTATCATTATCATTATCACTATCATGAACATATTCCATTTCACTTTCATCATCACTCTCATCATATAATACCTTAGTTTCCTTGGCCATGAAGCATGAAGAGAATGAATCAAATAGTGATGGCTTCTTGTTGATAGCAATGGAAGCAAAAGCCTTGTTGGATGATGATTCTTCTTCTTCTTCATCATCACTTTCCCAAGTGACCACATAGGCTCCATTCTTACCCTTCTTGAAAGTCATCTTGGCTTCTCTCTTTTTCTTCTCAAACTTGCCCCTTTTGTTGTTCTTCTTCTTGTCATAGGGACATTCAGCTTGAAGATGTTCGGTGCTATCACAATTGAAGCACTTTCTTTGTTGCTCATTGCTCTTGAAATTGTCATTTCTCTTTTTGAAGCCTCTTCTTTTGATAAACATCTTGCCAATATTCTTGACAACTAGAGCAAGTGCCTCATCATTAATTTCCAATTCTTCATCTTCTTCATTGTCATCTTCTTCTTGAATTGAAGCTTTGCCCTTGGAGGAGGTGGCCTTGAATGCCACGGTCTTCTTTTCTCTTTTCTTCCTCCTTCTCATCAACATATTGATCATACTTGTCAAAGGTCAATACCTCTCCAAGCAAATCATTGGGCTTCATTGCATCAAGCCCATCTCTTTGTAGCATCATGATCAATATTTTGAATCTTCTTGGTAAGCTCAACAAGAACTTGTGGCAAAAATCTTGGTCTTGTGTCTTGTGCCCTAAGCTCTTGAGATCATTCACAATGACTTGCAATCTATGAAACATCTCTAAGATTGTTTCTTCTTCTTTCATCTTGAAGTTCTCAAACTCACTCTTGAGCCCATATAGCTTGGCACTCTTCACAACCTTAGTGCCCTCATATGTTTCACTCAACCTTGTCCATACTTCATTTGCCAATTCTAAATCCTTGATGCCCTCAAATACTTTTGTGTCAATACCATTGTAAAGTGTATTGAGAGCCATTCTATTGCATGTTCTATTTGCTCTATCTTCATCGGTGAGATGATCGGGATCAATGATGGCAAAATCATTCTTGGTGACTTGCAATACTCTCTCATGAATAGAACCAAGTACATTGTCATTTTCCTCTTCCAATCAGCAAAAGAACTAACACCATCAAAGAACGGTGGCTTGCCCCCAACATGATTGAACATAATTTGAGCCATTTTTCACACCGAAGGATGTTAAGCCTTGATTAAAACGGTGACCACAGCTCCGATACCACTTGTAAGGTCCTAGATGGCTAGAGGTGGGGTGAATAGCCTAAAAAATCCTACACAAACCACTAAGCAATCTTGTTAGAATAACAAACGGCGTAAAGCGGGTTTTGCTTAGCCTATGGTTGTGATGCAAGCCTCCTATCCACAAGTCTAGTAGATTATGATCTCTAGTTCACACAAGGGCTATGTCACTAATTTTACACTAGTGAGCATGCTAACAACACTACTAGCAAAGCTACCACTAGAGCTACACAAGATAATCTAGTCAATGTAAATGCAAGAGAGATGATTGTGATTCTTATACCAACGATAGAGAGAAGATGTTGCCAATCACCAAGATGATATACAATCAAACAATATTGACAACAACACAATATGAAGACCAATCACCGGGAGACAAGAGACACAATATTTTTGTTCACCTGGTATTCACTTGTGCACCGACAAGCTATGTCATCGGTTGTGTCGACCAACGCTTAGATGGTTTCCCGGTGTGACCCTCAAGTCACTTGCCCTTCAAGGCATGCCCCGCAAGGCACCGCAAGACTCCACTCTCAAGTGAGGTAACTCAATGACACATGCAATCCACTAGAGTTGCTTTTGGTGCACCACCGAGGAAAGCACAAGAACCTCTTACAATCAACTGGAGGTGGCCAAGAATAATCACCTTCTCTTGCCAACGCCTCCAACAATCTCCAAGCCGGCTAGGAGTGGTACTCTCCAAGAGTAACAAGAAATCCACCGGCGAAACCACCCACAAGTGCTACTAGATGCCCTCAAGCTATGCAATGCACTTTGGGATCACTGAATCTCACTTTTGATTTGCAATCAAGCAAGAGAGATGAGTGGGAAGAAGAAGCTTTAGCTCAAAGGATGCACAAGAGTGTTAGAAATCATGAGTTGTCTCCCCAAGGGCTGGCCAACAAGTATTTATAGCCCTACAAACAAATAGAGCCGTTACCCTTTCACTGGGTGAAAAATCACAACGACCGAACGTGCCAGTCGAACTGACCGGATGCTCTGCACCGCGTTCGATGACCCTGAGCCATCCACGTGTCCCTCCGCATTCAACACGAACGCCTGATCTCAATTGTCACTTCTGCTCCAACGGTCAAATGCTATGACCGGACGCGCCTCTCAACCGAACGGACACGCAGGTGCGCACAGTAGTCAAGCCTGAGTAGCGCACAATGAAACAGCGACCAGACGTGCTATAGAACTGACTGGACACCACAGTGCCAGCATCCGGTTGGAGTTCAGTAAGCACCCAGATCGACCGGATGCGTCCGGTCGACTCTGACCGGACGCGCCACAGCGTTTGATCAAAAACCGAAACACGCACAAATACTGATCACTGACCGGACACATTCGATCAAACAGAGACCGTGTCCGGCCCAGCGTCCGGTCACTTCTATGACCTCCGTTCGCCTTCGTTTCTTTTTCAACTTCCGGCGTAGTGGAAAATAGGCATTTCACTTACCAAAAAGCACCGAATCCCGCCTCGCAAGCTCAGCGGAAGGGAGAGAGGAACCCAAACCCTCTCTACCGCTCAAACTCCATCGCCTTCGTAAATGTGCTGACACCAACAAGTGATCACCACCTTGTGCATCTGTGTTAGCATTTTCATAATCATTTTCAAAGGCTTTCCAATTAGCTCACTAGGCCCTACATGCAATGCACTTCATGAATTCACCTAATGGCACCCAAGCGTCGAATAACCGATAAGACTTCCCCTCTTAATAGTTCGGCTATCGATCCTAAACCACTCACACCCTCTATGGTGTCTTGAGTGCAAAACAAAATGGCCCTATGGTTATACCTTTGTCTTAAGCCCATTTTGTTTCTCCAAATGAAATGATCCACTTCATATCATCACATGACCGTCTCGATCCATTGACCTTGACTTCACTTGCTCTTCACTGTTGCATCGGTCCGTCGACGCTAAGTCTTGCTCAAGCTTCACCATCGCATGGCCCTTCACTTCGAAGCCTCGACTTGCCCTTCACCTTCACAACCGGTCCATCGAGCCAAGCCTCATCTTGGTCTTCACCATCTTGGTCACATGTGTCAATGTCATGTCTCATATTCAATGACCACCTTTATCTAAATCATCCACTTAGATACAAAGGTTAGTCCTAGGTTTCATCAATTATCCAAAACCAAACTAGGGACTTTCACCCGGTGGTACGAACACGGTTTCTTGAGCATCTCATCAAAAACTCCTGGGCCACCCTCGGGAGGAGCTTGAGGGTTCCTGCGCTCAGCGACAGCCATAAGGGAGGCCTTGCATGATTGCTTAACCTTCTTCTTCTTCTTGGAGTTGCGGCTAGAGTGACCCTCTTTAGCGTCCTCCTGCCGCTTCTCCTTGCCCTTGGTGTCATGAAAGATTGCCCCTACCGCCTCCTCACTAGAGGCAAAGTTGGTGGCAATGTCCAGGAGCTCCCTGGTGGTGTGTGGGCCCTTACGCCCCAACTCATGGACAAGCTCTTTGCAGGTGGTTCTCGCAAGGAATGCCCTGACGACATCCGTGTCAGTCACGTGGGGTAGCTCGATGCATTGCCGGGAAAAGCGTCGAATGTACTTGTGGAGAGTTTCATCCGGCATTTAGTAAAAGCTCCTGAGGTCCTAGGAGTTACTAGGGTGGACATAGGTACCCTGGAAGTTCCCCACCAAAACCTTCATGAGGTTGGCCTAGTTGTGGATGCGACGGGCCGAGAGGTGCTCCAGCCAAGCTCTCAACGAGTCAGCTAGGAACAAAGGGAGATTGCGGATGACGAAGAGGTTGTTGTCCATACCGCCTAGATGGTAGGCGAGGCGGTAGTCATCAAGCTAAAGCTTGGGGTTTGTTTCCCTAGAGTACTTGGTGATATTGGTAGGTTGTCGGAACCACGCCAGGAACGGCGTGTTGCATATGTCTTGGCTAAAGACCCGCAGTCCTAGGGGTTCTGGTGATGGGCTTTGGTCCTCCCTGCTATCGTAGCGGCTGCCCCAATGAGGGTGGTAGCCACGGCTGGCACCATCCTCCTTATGCCTTTTGCACGTGTTAAGAACATCACGCGTGTCGTAGTTGTGACCGACGCGATGGTGGATGGATGGGGGCTTGTCCCCTACTTTTTGTTGATCTGGGTGGACCAAAGCTTCCTTCTCGCATGGCACTGATGGTGCGGGCTAATTGAGCGTGGGCCCATGTTGATGAGACGTAGAGCTTTCGACCTGCTACACCATAGCACACTCGAGAAGGGCACGCAGCTCCTCGTGGGCTTGTCGCCCCTCCAGAGTTGATGGTTTAGGCATCGTCTGGAGGAGTATTGCCACAGCGGCAACATTCTGGCCCTCCTGAGCGAAGAGTGGTGGATGATCAACGCTGTTGTCATCGTAGATGCGGTGGTGGACGTCATGAGCTCTGCGTCGAGCCGCGCCACCATCGTCACGACTCCCGAGCTCTTTCTTGAGCGCCACACGCAGTTGCGCCAACTACCATCTCTCTTCCTCGAGCTTTCTCTCCAGCTCACGGAGTTGCTCTAGATGGGGCCATGATTGCCCCATAGGTGGTGGCATGGTTGCACCCTCGGCGCGCGCGGCGTTACGAGTCATGGCATTGGCCGAGGTGTGTTCACCCTCATTCTCGTTGGGGGTTCCTTCGTAGAGCTCCTCATCACACATAAAACACTCTCGAGATGGGTCATGGCTCTCGTTGTCATAGTCAAAACCCTCAAGAAGGTAGTTGTTGCTGAAAAGGAACTGGCGCAGAGCGTTTGGGTCATTGAGCCTAGAGAAGTCAGCACTAGCCTAGCCACCGTCGTCCTCCTCTGAGCCATCGCTCGAGGACGTCATCATGCTCGCAAGGAGATCCAAGAGAGACTCCCGGTGGTGGCGTGGCAAACCCACGGATACATCCTCCACAGGCCGCGTGAAGTGGCTATAAGTCCTCGCAGCATTGTGCAGCCCGTAAGGCCACACCAGTTGCGCTGGCGCGACACTTATCTCTAGGGAGAGCGGTGGTTCCCCTAAGAGCTGCGACAAGGAATTGGCGAAGATGGAATAGAGGCGATGGAGATCTTCCTAGGATGGGCGTGGCCCTAGGATGGCATCAGTGGTGGATCCAGCTGAAAAAATGAGGTAGGGCGGACCGACGGACCACCCCTATAAATTTTACCGGTATTTTGGTCTAGCTATATATGCATACCATATTTATACTAATAATTATATTCTAATTGATAATTCAACAAACAAATGGTTGGCGAAGTTTAAAGATGATTACCTCTTACATGAAAAGCATATAAGGAGATTTTTTTCATAGTCCATATAATTTGTACTGTTTCTTGCTCTTGTGGAGGTGCTTCTTCAACACATTTTACTCTCTCCTCCCCCATCCATCATCACCAATTCACAAACTCATAATTCCAAAAAAAGAGAGACAAGAGGCTAGCAGCAGGCGAATCTAGGTGGAGAGGATAGCGCCTGACGCCCTGAGCAGCTAGCTTCGAGTTCAAACGACCCTGCTTTGTTGCCTACCCTAACTCGCTTGATGGGCCCTCCTCAAAAAAAACTCGCTTGATGGGCCATTGGGCCAAGCCGCCAGCAGGCCCAGTAACGCACCTCACACTCCTAAGCCTCATTCATGCGTCTGTCTTCAACCTCCACTCGTCTTTCAACTCACGGCCTCATGCTCGGACGCTCGCGGTGGCACCTGGGTACCGAGCTGTAGTGGTGCTCACCCAAGGGGAGATAGGGCGGCCGCCCTAGCTCGCCCTATGGGTGGATCCACCTATGGATGGCGTCAAACTGACGCTCTAGCCTTGGGTGGTCGAAACCATGGGGCTGAGCACCCCTAGGAGCCTGCGCCTTGGTGGCATGCAGACAAAGGCCAGCTATCGACTCGGCGATGGAGTCGACGTTGGCAGGTGAGTCACGCAACTCAGCAGGGGATGGCAAGGAGCACTCCCCCACTGTGCTAGTGGGATATAGGTCTCTGACACGCTCATCAGAACCTAAAGGGGATGTAGAGTCAACTGGCACGAACGGGGGGAGCAGGATAGGTCATGATCCACCCCCGTGTAGAGAAAATCTAGCCTCCCAAACCAGATGTGGGAGCCTAGCATGAAGCGAACATGGATTTATCTACGACTACACCCTATATTCTGGATCATGAGGTAGATCACGAGAGTGACAGTCTTGTTGAGTCCTTTATAATCCTTCTCCCAAATATAGGACTAGTAGAATACCCCTATTGCACTAAAGAGATTGCTCTATTCTTGATCTTCTTTTGTAATATCACTATGCATAGGTATAACCTTTTCCCGCCATGATTGCTAGATGTTATTGCACTAATCATTGTATGCTTTGACCTTATAGTTAGAATAACTTAGGATTTATCCTTGTAGATCATCCTAGTTCATGCTAGTGTTATAAACTTAGAGTACTCTATTGAGATGATTATCATTGTTTTATGTGGCTATGTGCTCTCATTTATCATATGTCAATTACTATTCATTTCTATATTTTATGTGACACTTACCCTGTATGAGAAGATAGATAAAGACAAGGTTAAGCTCTCCATTATCACAGGCAGTGCTCATTGCTCATTATCCAGCGCATTCCCATCCCAGTGGTAAAATTATAAATAACGATATCTAGATTACTCCAGGTTAAAATGCTACGATGATATTTTCTGTGCGCTTGCGGAAACCCTTTTATTCTAGTTGTGCATAAGAAATGTCAATAAGCATTTTTGGCTCCGTTGCCGGGGATGGTTGAAAGCCAATGGATAATGAGCATCACTGCATCCACTAATGTGATTGAGCACCTTGACCATTCTCTACTCATACAGCCTTACCCTTGTCTTTTGTCTATTCTATATATTATATGCAGGGTAATGTATGAAAAAGTTTGTCCTTCTAGATAACTATCTTGACAATCCAGAAGCATTATTCAAGAAGACCAGAGCCAAGTTGAGGAAGACCCAACCATCATCATCATTGTCTCAACTTGAAAGTTCATCAGATTCAGAAGATCGAACTTTTATTCAAAACTTGACACCAGCATTTGAAGCCATGGCCAACAAGTCACTCTATGAGTTCCCAGCTGCCACTACAGACAACATCCGTACTGGACTAGCTACAGACATCGACAAGTCTTTTGAGCTCAAGCCTGCGCTGATCAACATGGTGCAAGCAAGTTAGTTCTGTGGGAAGGCCCATGAAGATGCCAGTGCTCATCTTTAACACTTTTTGGAGATCTGCAGCACTTTCACCATCAAGGATGTCCCTAGAGATGCTATACTACTTTGCCTCTTCCCATTCTCACTCTTGGGAGAGCGAAGCAGTGGTTCTACGCCAACAAGGAGAAGAATAATACATGGGTGAATTATTCCACCAATTTCCTGACGAAGTTCTTTCCCATGGGCAAGACAAATGCTCTTCGTGGGAAAATATCAAGCTTTCAACAACAACATGATGAGACTATCCCAAAAGCTTGGGAGCACTTTTAGGACTACATCCTCGAATGTCATCATCATGGAATGAAGAATTGGCTACTCATGCAAACATTCTACCATGGGCTCAGCAACAGCACTCGTGAAACCATGGATGTTGTTGCTAGAGGTGCGTTCTTATCACTAACCATTTCTCAAGCTACAGCTCTTGTGGAGAAGATGGCATCCAACCAAGGTTGGAGTGAGGAGAGAACTCAGACCCACAAGAGAGGTGGAGGTATGCACCAGCTCAAGGAGGTAGACATGTTGTCTGCCAAGATGGACCTACTGATGAATAGGCTCGATGAGAGAGCCACTAAGAAGAAAGAAGTCATGCACGTATATGATGCCCGCATGACTTGTGAAGAGTGTGGAGAAACTAGGCATCTGGGTGCCAACTGCCCAGAGCTGTAGGAGGATGTGAACTATCTCAACAACAGCAACAACAATAACTACTACCATTCTCAGCAGAATCAAGGCTAGAATCAACAGTAGAGGCCTAACTACTCAGGTAACTATCTAGGTAACAACTCCTCTTACAATAATTTCAATTAGCCACCTTTAAGAGAGTTAGTGCTCAGCCAAGGCAAGTTAATGGATAGCCTATCCAAGAAGCTAGCATCTAATGACAAAACTCTAGAAAAGATTAGCAATAGAATGGATGGTTTTTCCAATGCTATAAAGAACCAGCTTAGCTTCAACAAGATGCTAGAGTCTCAGTTACAATAGCTTGCCAACTTTGTTCCCTCCGCCGATCAAGGTAAAATGCTGGGACAACTGGAAGGGTTAGAAACTACAAATCTTGTAGAAATATTCAATGCAGGAAGCTACTAGAGTGACCCTCCAAGAGGATCATGGATTGACTCAACTCTACCAATCAAGAAGGGCGATCTAGGGAGACCGATCATCCCGATCTCCGTTGGAAGTGTTAACTTCAACGAGATGATCTGTGACTTCGCCGCAAGCATCAACATCATGCCCAAGGTGATATGTGAGAAAATATTCAATTATCCTTTATTATACACAACTATGTGCTTGCAGCTTGCAGATCAGTCACTCTGCTACCCCATGGGAATACTAGAAGACATCTGTGTGCGAGTGGGCAACTTGTACATTCCTGTAGACTTCGTGGTAGTGGATACAGGCAATGATGAAAGGTCCCCCATCATTCTGGGATGACCATTCTTGAACACTACTGGAGCCGTCATGTACGCCAACACTACCAAGATCATCTTCAACATTAGGGGCAAGAGAGAGACCTTCTTCTTCAAGAATAGGGTGTTACAATTCCCATCACATCCTCATCAATAGAATAATCAAAAGAAGAAGACTGTTGACAAGAAGAATAAGACCAAGACTAAGAAGACCAAGAAGATAGAGACATTAAGGATGGACACTGCAGTCCACATGGAGCATGACCACCTGCTCAAGTCCCCACATTTGATCAAGAAAGATGACCCAGGTGTCCTAACCATTCAATGTTCCATCAACAGAAGCTCCTTCAACAAAGACGTCTGTGACACCGGATCGGGCGTCAACATAATGTCCAAGGTAACCTATGAATATCTATATGGTACGATGCCTTTGGAACCTACCTATGCGCAGCTGCAGATGGCAGATCAAACATTCTGCTTCGTCGAAGGAATAGTAAAAGATGTCCCTATCCAAATCGACGATCACTATGTCCCCACAGACTTTGTAGTCGTTGACATGGGAGAAGACTATGATCCACCTATTATCCTAGGAAGACCGTTCCTAAACACCACCAAGGCCATCATCTACATTAGAACAGGGGAGATCCACTTCCACTTCCCCTCTGAGAAGGTATGCCACTATTTTAATGACAACTATATAATTAGTGAGGAACCCAAGAAGAACAAATCGAAGAGAAGGCAGCGTACCCATTGCTAGAACAAGAAGAATGCCATAGTAGATGGATGGGCTGACTATAAAGGAGAAGTGACTAGATATGAGGATCAAGAGAAGGTCACGGAAGAAGTAGAAGAGATACAACCAGCAAAAGAAAAGATAGTGACCACAGAAGCTTCCTCCTCTAGGTCACCCTCACCAACAAAGAAGGTTTGGAAGGTAAAAGAAAATCAGATTCAGAACTTGCTCAAGGCACAACACCACTAGTGGCGCCATCTGACACGCCCCTTGAACAATGAGCAAACAAGGAAGTCCTATTCGGAGGACTCAAAATCACCGAACGCCATGCCAAGAGGTAACTTGGTATTTATCAGCATTTCCCTTTTCAGCATTGCATTGTTCCTTAGCATATTTATTTTCCCTAAATACATCTTAGTTGCATCTTTATTGTTTCTGCATTAGAAAAAAAATAAAAAGTTTTTTGTGCATCTGCATCGAGAAAAATGCTAAGCCCCATGTGAATAAAGGTGTCCTACATCAGTTCACACAGTTATTCACCGTGGTGGCATAAATTTTTTTTCCTCAGCATATTTATTCTTCTGTCTACATATCCTAATTATAAAAATATAAAAATGTCTTATGATCCTACTAAAAGATAGTTGGGTTAAGAAAGTTCCAGGCAACCAAGGCTTAGAGGTTTTTATTACTAACACTTAATCAGTTCCATAAGCTTTTTTGTCTATTTGAGCTACACAGAACTTAAAGGATCAAAAAGAGCTAAACAGGCAGAAGGACGTCCTGTCCCCTATCGGAGTGCTGCTCTCAACAGTCAAGTGCTGTTCCCAAATAGCAACTATCTACGACACTCCAAGAGGACCTGTACGCCTTCACTGCCAGTTAGCAACATCAACAGACTATGTCAACATCCATCTTGGGGGAGAGCATCCCCCGTGTACCGAGCTAAGTGTCCCCAACTTGTCTACTTATTTATTTCATAGTTTGCTTTGCTAAAACAACTAAAAAAGATGATTAACCATAGAAACCCAGAAAGATTTCCTTATTTTATCTTTTCTATTTAGGAGAGCTCTTTGATAGAATCTTTCTTTAAAAATGATCCCTAGAATAAACTCTATATGGAGATGATAAATAGTTGCTCTACCGTAATTCCTTTCGAGTACCTAGTTTTCAACCTTGCACTCTCCTAAGTTTTAGACACAACTGTTTAGATTTGAGATTTACTCTGAACCTAAAGCTTGTGGGTAGCGAATGCTTGATCTAAGTCTAGGTAGTTGACGGATATGATATGGAAAATGTTTTGAGCTGCTATCCATCTTGTTCCTAGAGATACTAGAGTCCTGGAGAATTTATTTGTGAAAATCCTAAAATTGCATGATGAGTTCCTTTATGATGAGAGTTCAAACTCCTACCATAGCCATATATACATGCTTACTAGATTAGGAAAACCAGCTTTGCTTATATATATCATTCGGTAGGCATTGAGCATAGTTAAGCTATGTTGACCCTTAGGAATTAGTCATGCAGTTAAAGTCAATACTATGTGATCTCCACCCATTGATCTATGCTACTTCTGTCCTCAGAAGCATGCACCCATTCATAACGCTACATTCATTATGTGCTACTTTTATTTCTAGAAGTACCACCCACATATAAGATCTACATCCATTGCATCATGTGTTGTTTCTACCCTAGAGACACGCACCCTTGCTGCTCCTACCCTGGGAGTACGCATTCATCCATCCACATAAAATATACGTTGTTCATTCTAATCCATTTAAAAAAGTGTTTTGCTCCTACACTGGGAGTGAACACCCCAAAAAACATTCCTTGCCATTCTATCTTTGTCTACCTACAATAAAGCTCCATTCATTACTCTAGTTGATACTCCCTATTATCATTGCTATGAGTTTCATTTCAAAAAGGATTGGTTCCTCTAAAAAAAGAAGAGAAAAAAAAGAAAGAAGAAAGAAAGAAGCAACCAAGTCCTCCTCAGAGAGTTTTCAAAGTTTCCAAATAAAGGGAGGTATGTTATCCCCAAAGGAGCAAGTGTAGAAGTAGATCCTCACCATTTACCACCCCTCATTTCCTTTTTCTATCACCATTATTTTATCACTCATTTCATTCCCCTCATTCACATGCACATATGACTTGATTGTATGCTTAGTTGTCACACCCGGTTTTAAGGACAAAACCAGACATACACCATATGTGAAATAAAGAAGACAAATCTCACATATAGCCACAGATAAGTGTAATATCAAAAGACAGATGCTTAATATACATAATACAATAGTATAAAATATACCTTAAAGAGTAACACAGCGGAAAGACAACTCCGAACACCGGGTGCAACCTTCACTCCAGGATCAAACTAACTGGTTGATCACAAGCCTAACAATTCCAGAATCTAACAGTTTGGTACCCTTCCTGAGATGTGGGGAAATAGCAAGAGTGAGTCCATGTCGAACTCAGCAAATATATCATAGGGTTCATGAGGCTCAAAAAGTTTGACACGGGTTTACTGCAATAGCTTTTAGTGAGTCATCTCTTTAACAATTGAGTAGCAACAAGTTTAACATAATCCCAAATAACCTCATGATCATGTAAACGAGATTAATGTATAGCAAGAAACAATAATCATTAGTGAGCATCAATATCATCAGTATTATCATTATCATCAGTGTTCATCATTTATTCTGTAAGGGTCCAAGGCCACTCGTGACCGTGAGCACGGCTGTTATAACAGTTTTACACTCTGCAGAGGTTGTACACTTTCACTGTGAGTCATGATTACCCATATGCCCGGGATCGCGACTCCCAAAACACTTCCAAGGTGAGCAGGCAAGGAATCACTATGAAACCTTTCAAAGGTTCGTCTAACAAGTTAGGGCCGCTAGGTTTCCGGAGTCAGTCCGTGTGATACACCACGCAGGGATCCACAGTCTGCTCTACCCCATTTGCGCCACAAGGGTAACCTCTAACAAGCTAGAAAAAGTCCTCATACTGAGCTAAAGCCAGAGCCATATAGCCCTCACAGTTGTACTGTAAGTCCCGGATGTTCGCTTACAGATAAGTCCTTAGGGAGAGAAACTAGAGCACCATAAAAACAACTCAATGCTCTAGCCCTCTTGAGCCATGTTGCTATAAAGCATCTTTTAAACATTTATTGCATATACCATTAGTCAAGTTACAGATCATGGTTATTTATCTTAAGCACTAGCATAATACTTCCCAATGCAATGTCCCACTAGTGTCAAGGTACAAGATACAAAAGCTAGAATATCCTTAGGGGTAACAAGGTAGACACATGCACATGAATTAAGTGTATTAAAGGTGAATAGGAAACAAGGATGATCCCATGCTATACTTGCCTTAAATTGAGATCCTTTCTCTGATCCAAATCTTCAATTAATAGCTTCTTGAATCTCCACGTAAATCTCACCGACTGGACTTGATCAATAAATCACCACACACACATCGAGCAATCATACACGAAGCAAACAATGAATAATAATTAGAACAGTACACCAAACATATAAAACAATAAGTGAAAAGGTTTTAAAGATGTTCTACGCATTGCTACGAACACACAGACACGAAAAGCACACTAATCAGAGCTACGGTTGAAAAGATACATCTACCGAAAAATTTGCTCATAGGAGAAAATATAAAACTATTTAACTTCATGAGTTTTAATTATATAATAACATATATAAGATATTTTATAAATACTATATACGGAATTAAGTCAAATTTAGATTCAAATTATGAAACTAAAGTAAAATAAATCATATTTTATTTACAAAACCCAGTTGCATAATTATTAATCAAGATATGATTTAAACAATAAAATTTCAGAATTAATAATATGGTAAACACTGTCACTAACGTGTAGATCTCGTTGCTATGAATCTAACGCAACTCGAATGAACTAAAACGGATCTAAAACGTAGAAGATATGATTTAAACAAGATCTACTTTATTAAAGTAATAGATTAAATCTAACATCGAATCTTAAAGGTAGAAAACCTAACCAACAGTAACACTAACAGTATAAAAAGTTTGTAAAACTCTTCTACACGTTACTACGATCACATAGATATAAAGATCACGAAATTTGGATTTAAAACGTAAAAGTTATGAGTTTTCTAAGATTTCCTATAGATAAATAATTACTTTAATATAAACTCGAAAATAAATTAATTCAAACCTACTGTACAGTTGCATCATTAGATAGAGCTCTCAAATATGAATCTAACGCAATTTGAATGGATCAAATCGGAGTTAAAACGAAGATTCTACGGCTAAAACAATCTGAGTGGCAAAACTGTAAATATGAGAAAGCGTATTTTTCTTTTTCCGAAACGAATTACGTTTTCAATTAATCAAAACGTATTTTCCCGGTTTACGCTTTGGACCGCGGGTTAGATAATTGAAAACCCCAGGGGCTCTTTAACAAAATCACCAGCGAACCGTTATCTTCTAATATGAGCCGTCGGTTTTAGATCGGACGGTCCAGATCGATCGGGGGAGGAGACAGGCGGCGCTCCGGCCGGACTTCACCGAGACGTCGACTCGCGCGGCTGCGCCATGGCCGGAAAACTCCAAAACTCGCCACGGTGCACGAAATCGCGAAGCAAGAGTACCGTTCGGTAGATAACTTCAAGGCGAACTTACCCACGGCAAGATTGAGGCCAAGAACAAGGCGAGGGAGGCGTGCGGCTTGATATGGCGGGCGGTGGAGGCGGTGCTTCGGGTGTAGCCGCCCCGAGGCGATATAGCTGCGGTTTAGGGTGGGATGTGGAGCGGGGAGGGGCTACGGTCCCGTTTTTATAGTCCGGAGAGGTCGCTAACTAAGGAAGGAAAGGGATTCGAGATCGAATCGATCGATCGCATCCGGTGAAAGGAGGAAGGCGGTGTCGGCCGGAGGAAGAAGAAAGGAAAGTGAAAACGGGTCACTGACCAGTGGGACCCACGCGTCAGCGACACAGTGCGGAAAACGGCTGCGCGCGTGCGAGTCGGGCTTAGCAGGCCGCTGGCCGGGCTCGGCCCAAAAGGAATGCGGGCGCGCGGGGGAGAAAAAAAAAACTGGGCCGCGGCTAGCAGGCCGAGAAGATGGGCTGCGGGAGAGATGCGGCCCGATTGAAAAATCCTTTTCTTTTTCTTTTCCAATTTTTCAAATCCATTTTTCAAATGATTTTCAAATCAAATTTGAATTTGATTTAAACCACTCAATACAAAACTCCAAATGCAGCAGCATGAATGCTCAATCATGTTTCTACCCTTATATTTGATTTTAAATTTATAAAATTATTCTTATTCTAAATTTTGCATGCTTCACAAAAATAAATGTAAAAATCATATTTTTCCTATTTTTCTTCTTTTCAAATTTTTAGGGTGTTACAATTCTACCCCCCTTAAGATGAATCTCGTCCCGAGATTCGGAAGATGATGATAAAAGAGATAATGACACTTTGTCTTTATTTGATCCTCATTTTTTTCAAATTACTCTTTCGTTCAGAATCATAAGACAGTTTCTCATATCCTGACTAACTAATCTGCCTAAGCATAATCATCTCTTCTGTTGAGCTCCTCCAAAGTTATTTGTTCCTCTGCTATGACTTCAGTAAACTCATGGTCCACTTTGCTATTCTCGGTGTACCTATCTTCTAATTGATCATTCTCGTCTTCCTCAGGTAAGAGTCGACCACCTTGATACTCAATTCTTTTCCCTGACGGTGTTGTTAAGAGCATTGTGCACCGAGTACCATGAATCACTCCTTTGTGTGCACAGAGCCATCCATTACCAAGAACCACACGAATTTTAAGTGACTCCAACACAATGAGTGTCGCGGTGAAGTTTTCTTTGTTTATGATAAGACTGACATTCGGACATATCTGATCTGCCTGCATTTCTCCCACTGGGGTTTGAACTAGCAAAGGCCTCCTCATTGGACACTTCACCATCTTGCACGTCTCTACCATGTTGGCGGAAATGAAAGAATGCGAAGCACTAGGGTCAAATAAAGCAAAAACTTGTACTGAGCTTACTTGAATATAACCTCCCACTACTTTGGTAACTCCATGAATTTTATCCATATCCACATTGCTCAGTCTTCCATTGACATAGTTTTGATGCGCTTTGCTTCCTTGAGCAGGCTTCTTATGGGCTTTCCTTTTTCGCTTTCGTTGTTGTGGATTCTGACTTAGTTCATTCCCAACTTGCTCTTCAACATTGTTGTTTTGATAGTGCTCGGCTTCATCATACCCATAACATCCTTCAATGGCAGAAACATCAGTCTTTTCCCACATATCAGTGCGAAACGTCATATAGGACTCCTGAGTCATGAGACACTACACTTCCTGTCATCAAGTGACCAACATCAGCAACACGAGCAAGTATAGATGATCATATTCATGAACTATCCAAAAGGACAACTCTCGTCTCCATAGATCCAAAATTATCAACCTTGTTCACAGAACTTTTTTTTTTTTTTTTTGCTCAAGAGTGGCAACTCAATCATGGAGACTAACCAATACTTCCAACTAAAGAGTTCAATCTTAATAATCCTTCTTTACATTGGCTACCCCCCTTAAAATAAGAGACACTAAATAGGGTAGCTTTGAACCTTTTTCTTCTAGATGAGCTACTTAGCATAAAAGTATTCTAACATCCCAATAATACTCTTGTGCATGGGTAAGAACAAGAAATCTGAAATTTCGCACGAGCAGAAAATCAGCAGTGCAGTAAAACAGTTGTAACTCTCATTCTGTTAATCCAATGAAGCTGTAGTTTACACCGATGAAAAGCTTATAAAATTCTCTGCAACTTTCTTATAGAACACACTTCCAGATTCTGCAGCTATCTTGACCGAAAACAACACATAACAGATTCTGTTCCAGGTTTCAGACAGCACAGTTGCATCGTCTTGTGATTTTTGTATCTCCCAATCCAAAATAGTTATGAGGGTAGTTCTTGCATTTAGAGAGATAGATGTTCAAGTCCACTCTTGTCCAGAATTCTCTCATGATTTTTGGTCTTTCAAGAACAGAGATATAAGTTGATAAAGACAGGCTGCTCTGAAAGACTAGATATAGAAAGCAGAAGATAACCAAAACCCAGCTATTTATTTCATTAATCCTTATACCTTATACATATAAACTAAATGAAATCATGGTCAAAGCCCACGAGATCATTCCACTCATTACAAAATTCCAACTCAAGCATAAACATAAGCACAAAGCAACTAAACACTTAAATGTTCATTAGCCACACATTAAGACGACTCAACTTGGCTACTAACGGTTTTATTACACGGGACATAACTCCTATTCCTTAAACATGGTGTGATTGTAGCAGTATCCAGAGTAGATAACGTCTCTTACATTCCTTATTGCTTTATATGGACATCTGAATCTCTGCATCTACCATTCTTATAACTCATACCTTAAGATGGGTCAACCTGGTATCCCTCAGGTATAGATTTAATACCCTCATACTCAATCCTTTCTCCTGAAAGTGTAGTTAGAAACACTGAACATTGGGCATACTCAATCACTCCTTTACAAGTAGATAACCAGTCTATTCCAAGGATAACATCAATGCCCATTAATTCCAAAACATTGAGGTTTACCTTAAAATTTACCCTCTTTATGTCAAGACTAACTTTTGGGCATACGCGGTCTGCCTTTATTTCACCTCTTGGAGTTTCAACCAAAACTGTTTTTCCCTTTGGAAGCATAAGTATGTTATGATCTTTTACATATTGTCTAGATATGAACGAATGTGAGGCACTAAGGTCAAACAAAACCTTGGCGTTTCCTGAACTTACTGGAATTGATCCAAACACGACCTCCTTAGCTCCAGGAATGGTGGAAATATCCACATGTTTCAACCTTCCATGGATGTAATTTCTCTTTAATTTATTTCCCTGCACATGCTCCTTTTGGACATCCTGTCCTGGGTCTTGCTGTTGTTGATTCTTCTGTGGGCAAGATTTGATATAATGTCCTTCCTGCTGGCAATGATAACACTTTCTCTTAGCTGGATCTTTTGTGATGTCATACTCCAAGGAACTGTTGTTTGGTATGTTGCTATCTTGCTGGCCATAAAAGTTCACCTTCGTCCCTTTGGCTTGTTTCCTAGCTTGTTTGGCCTTTCGGGGTTGATACTCCTTATAGGTAATTGTCCATCCATCTATGACTACTTCATGGGGAGTAGTTTTAGCGGGAGGGGCTTCTAACTCTTCAGGGTTTGGATTTGTTTGACAGGGGATCAGGGCTGCATGTGACAATGTAGTAGAACTCGCTTGCTCATTGCTTTCCACTAGTGGTTCTAATGAGATTGCCTTTCTCTTCTTATCCATGTTGTTCTCAAAATTTGGATCCACCTTGACTTTTCCCTTATTAGACTTGTTTCGAAGACAGGGAAAACCATAATGCTTACAGCAATGACATTGTTCCTGCTCTCCAAATGCCTTATTATCAACATCTTTATTGGATTTCATATTCTTCCAAACTTCTGCTACTTGTATCTTCTCTAACCCCTTGGATATGTTGGCTTGACCTTGAGATAAGCATCGTTGAGAATTCCCATGTTGAGCCATTTCTTCTAGTAATTGGTTTTGCATCGCTAATGGTTTCCTTGTCAAAAGTGAGCAAGAACGACACAATTCAGTCCTCTTAACCTCTGAAATCCACAGTCTTCTCGTCACGAGTCGTCTAATAGACAAGGAGAAAAGGTTCAAAATAGAGACAAGGTTTTTATAAGAGAACGGGGATAGAATTAAGCATAACTTTGAGAAAATAACAAAGTTAAAGAGAAGCAAGAAATAGGCAACAATGAGAATATGCTAAACGTCCAGTTCTAACTAGGCTTGCGTCCTACAGTCAGTATTGCTCTGATACCAATCTGTCACACCCGGTTTTAAGGACAAAACCAGACATACACCATATGTGAAATAAAGAAGACAAATCTCACATATAGCCACAGATAAGTGTAATATCAAAAGACAGATGCTTAATATACATAATACAATAGTATAAAATATACCTTAAAGAGTAACACAGCGGAAAGACAACTCCGAACACCGGGTGCAACCTTCACTCCAGGATCAAACTAACTGGTTGATCACAAGCCTAACAATTCCAGAATCTAACAGTTTGGTACCCTTCCTGAGATGTGGGGAAATAGCAAGAGTGAGTCCATGTCGAACTCAGCAAATATATCATAGGGTTCATGAGGCTCAAAAAGTTTGACACGGGTTTACTGCAATAGCTTTTAGTGAGTCATCTCTTTAACAATTGAGTAGCAACAAGTTTAACATAATCCCAAATAACCTCATGATCATGTAAACGAGATTAATGTATAGCAAGAAACAATAATCATTAGTGAGCATCAATATCATCAGTATTATCATTATCATCAGTGTTCATCATTTATTCTGTAAGGGTCCAAGGCCACTCGTGACCGTGAGCACGGCTGTTATAACAGTTTTACACTCTGCAGAGGTTGTACACTTTCACTGTGAGTCATGATTACCCATATGCCCGGGATCGCGACTCCCAAAACACTTCCAAGGTGAGCAGGCAAGGAATCACTATGAAACCTTTCAAAGGTTCGTCTAACAAGTTAGGGCCGCTAGGTTTCCGGAGTCAGTCCGTGTGATACACCACGCAGGGATCCACAGTCTGCTCTACCCCATTTGTGCCACAAGGGTAACCTCTAACAAGCTAGAAAAAGTCCTCATACTGAGCTAAAGCCAGAGCCATATAGCCCTCACAGTTGTACTGTAAGTCCCGGATGTTCGCTTACAGATAAGTCCTTAGGGAGAGAAACTAGAGCACCATAAAAACAACTCAATGCTCTAGCCCTCTTGAGCCATGTTGCTATAAAGCATCTTTTAAACATTTATTGCATATACCATTAGTCAAGTTACAGATCATGGTTATTTATCTTAAGCACTAGCATAATACTTCCCAATGCAATGTCCCACTGGTGTCAAGGTACAAGATACAAAAGCTAGAATATCCTTAGGGGTAACAAGGTAGACACATGCACATGAATTAAGTGTATTAAAGGTGAATAGGAAACAAGGATGATCCCATGCTATACTTGCCTTAAATTGAGATCCTTTCTCTGATCCAAATCTTCAATTAATAGCTTCTTGAATCTCCACGTAAATCTCACCGACTGGACTTGATCAATAAATCACCACACACACATCGAGCAATCATACACGAAGCAAACAATGAATAATAATTAGAACAGTACACCAAACATATAAAACAATAAGTGAAAAGGTTTTAAAGATGTTCTACGCATTGCTACGAACACACAGACACGAAAAGCACACTAATCAGAGCTACGGTTGAAAAGATACATCTACCGAAAAATTTGCTCATAGGAGAAAATATAAAACTATTTAACTTCATGAGTTTTAATTATATAATAACATATATAAGATATTTTATAAATACTATATACGGAATTAAGTCAAATTTAGATTCAAATTATGAAACTAAAGTAAAATAAATCATATTTTATTTACAAAACCCAGTTGCATAATTATTAATCAAGATATGATTTAAACAATAAAATTTCAGAATTAATAATATGGTAAACACTGTCACTAACGTGTAGATCTCGTTGCTATGAATCTAACGCAACTCGAATGAACTAAAACGGATCTAAAACGTAGAAGATATGATTTAAACAAGATCTACTTTATTAAAGTAATAGATTAAATCTAACATCGAATCTTAAAGGTAGAAAACCTAACCAACAGTAACACTAACAGTATAAAAAGTTTGTAAAACTCTTCTACACGTTACTACGATCACATAGATATAAAGATCACGAAATTTGGATTTAAAACGTAAAAGTTATGAGTTTTCTAAGATTTCCTATAGATAAATAATTACTTTAATATAAACTCGAAAATAAATTAATTCAAACCTACTGTACAGTTGCATCATTAGATAGAGCTCTCAAATATGAATCTAACGCAATTTGAATGGATCAAATCGGAGTTAAAACGAAGATTCTACGGCTAAAACAATCTGAGTGGCAAAACTGTAAATATGAGAAAGCGTATTTTTCTTTTTCCGAAACGAATTACGTTTTCAATTAATCAAAACGTATTTTCCCGGTTTACGCTTTGGACCGCGGGTTAGATAATTGAAAACCCCAGGGGCTCTTTAACAAAATCACCAGCGAACCGTTATCTTCTAATATGAGCCGTCGGTTTTAGATCGGACGGTCCAGATCGATCGGGGGAGGAGACAGGCGGCGCTCCGGCCGGACTTCACCGAGACGTCGACTCGCGCGGCTGCGCCATGGCCGGAAAACTCCAAAACTCGCCACGGTGCACGAAATCGCGAAGCAAGAGTACCGTTCGGTAGATAACTTCAAGGCGAACTTACCCACGGCAAGATTGAGGCCAAGAACAAGGCGAGGGAGGCGTGCGGCTTGATATGGCGGGCGGTGGAGGCGGTGCTTCGGGTGTAGCCGCCCCGAGGCGATATAGCTGCGGTTTAGGGTGGGATGTGGAGCGGGGAGGGGCTACGGTCCCGTTTTTATAGTCCGGAGAGGTCGCTAACTAAGGAAGGAAAGGGATTCGAGATCGAATCGATCGATCGCATCCGGTGAAAGGAGGAAGGCGGTGTCGGCCGGAGGAAGAAGAAAGGAAAGTGAAAACGGGTCACTGACCAGTGGGACCCACGCGTCAGCGACACAGTGCGGAAAACGGCTGCGCGCGTGCGAGTCGGGCTTAGCAGGCCGCTGGCCGGGCTCGGCCCAAAAGGAATGCGGGCGCGCGGGGGAGAAAAAAAAAACTGGGCCGCGGCTAGCAGGCCGAGAAGATGGGCTGCGGGAGAGATGCGGCCCGATTGAAAAATCCTTTTCTTTTTCTTTTCCAATTTTTCAAATCCATTTTTCAAATGATTTTCAAATCAAATTTGAATTTGATTTAAACCACTCAATACAAAACTCCAAATGCAGCAGCATGAATGCTCAATCATGTTTCTACCCTTATATTTGATTTTAAATTTATAAAATTATTCTTATTCTAAATTTTGCATGCTTCACAAAAATAAATGTAAAAATCATATTTTTCCTATTTTTCTTCTTTTCAAATTTTTAGGGTGTTACATTAGTTCCTTTGGATCCACGGTTTAATTATGCAATATATGCAAATGAGTTTTGACTTGTCCCCCCACCTATGAACTCCACATAAGCCTATTAGAAGTAGGGTGAGAGAGAGAAGGCAACCTTATTATGCCTTAATTCCACAAATACCACATATTCTGAGAGAAGAAAGAAGGCATACATCATTCATGCCTTGGTAAGGATCCAGAAATACCACAAATGAGAGACTTGAAAGAGTCATACAAGGAATCTCTGAGTTTTATTTGAAAATCTTACAAAAACTCCGGAATAATAGTTGATCAAAGATCGAGAAACATGGCACTTGACTTGACCGTTCTGTCTTTCAACTACTCAAGACCCAAGTGACGGTTACAAACCCCATGGTGAAAGGTAATATGAGTAAGTTTTGAGTTAGAATAGTTCACTCTAATCTAGAGGAGAGTTCTTGTTTGAACGCATGTGTACTTTTGAGGCGTGAAAGCATTGTAGCAACTCCTGATCCATCACTAAGTCTATCTTTGCTAAAGGACGAGCAAAAGATAAGCTTGGGGAAGTTTGTTGACGGTAGATAAGTATCCTTTTTAAACCGTCAACATAGTAAGAGAACGGGCTAAAACATGTTTACCTTCTAGATATAGGGGTTACACTGATATAATTCCATGAGTTTTGGTGATTGTCTATTTCTACAGGGGGTTATCAGAAAGAGAACCAAAAGAGGTCCACATGTTGGATTTACATAGAGAGAAACAGACATACATGTTAAAAAGAATACTCTAGAAGACTGAAGAAGGCGACCCTGCAAACCTGGGCCCACCTGGCAGCCAGCCAGGGGCCACCGCCTAGAGGGCAGCCTCTCCCCCCTCCACCAATCAGGGAGAGTCTCATGGATTTTGCCTCCACTGACTTTGAGGATGAATAAAAACCGTTCATTTAGGTCGGTTTAATCCAAGGGCTGTGGTACATCCTAGAGGGCTATATATTCAGAGCCCCTGGCCCTAGGAGAAACCCTAATCTAATCTAATTCAATTCAATTCAAGAGTTCATCTAAAGAATTTAGAGAAGCCTAGAGCCACCATCTCAATTAGAGCTCCATAGTTTAGTAGCATAGCTACATAGGAATAGATCTAGAGGGAGTCAAGCCTAGCTTGGAGTCTGAATCTGTCAGAGTTCTTGATAATTTTTCTCTGCATTCTTGTAACATTCATCATTGTTCTTGCTACTATGAATAGTACTTTATTCTATTCTATTATATCAGAATTGACTTTGCTCTATTTGATTATGTTCTTAATTATATTGTTCTTAGTTTACTTTGATTATATGTTTAGCATAGTTGGACTATAATTATGTTTATGCATAGGATCATATAGCGCTTGCTCATTAGATCGATGGGTGAGTGGTAAATATTGTGTAGGCGTGGTGCCTAGACCATATTTATCTGCGATTACACCCTATATTCCGGATCGTGAGGTAGATCGCGGGAGTGACAGTCCTGTTGATTCCTTTGTAATCCTTCTCCCGAATATAGGACTAGTAGAATACCCCTGTTACACTGAAGAGATTGCTCTATTCTTGATCTTCTTTGGTAATATCACTATGCATAGGTATAACCTTTTCCCGCCATGATTGCTAGATGTTATTGCACTAATCATTGTATGCTTTGACCTTATAGTTAGAATAACTTAGGATTTATCCTTGTAGATCATCCTAGTCCATGCTAGTGTTATAAACTTAGAGTACTCTATTGAGATGATTATCATTATTTTATGTGGCAATGTGCTCTCATTTATCATATGTCAATTACTATTCATTTCTATATTTTATGTGACACTTACCCTGTATGAGAAGATAGATAAAGACAAGGTTAAGCTCTCCATTATCACAGGTAGTGCTCATTGCTCATTATCCAGCGCATTCCCTTCCCAGTGGTAAAATTATAAATAACGATACCTGGATTACTCCCGGTTAAAATGCTACAATGATATTTTCTGTGCGCTTGCGGAAACCCTTTTATTCTAGTTGTGCATAAGAAATGTCAACAACGGGACGTAGGGGTCGGGCGCTTTGATGACATCATTGGGGCTTGGGCAAGGCGAAAGCCATCCCTAAGCCTTGGGCGATTTAATAGCTGACATGCTATTAACACCCTTGGTTGGGTATGCCTACTATCGATACATGTCGGTGTCTAGAGAACCAGGGGTCTAAATAGAGCGATGACTAAATTTGTATTTGCGTGTCTAGGCTCGGATGGTGTGCAAAGCGGACACAAAGATGTATACTGGTTCAGACATGAATGGCCCTACGTCCAGTGGGTTTTGTTGATGCTCGTGTTGCCTTGCACCGGAGTGCTTGTAGTAGCGGTTACAAGCTTTTTGAGAGAGGGAGTGGATCCTAGGTCTCTTTTGGGGTGTGTGTGCATGTGTTGTGCAGTTGAAGTGAACTCTACTTGATTGTGTTTTTTACTCCTTCCCTAGATGTGGCCCCTGCCTCTCCTTTTATAGCCTCCAAGGGGAGGGCTCGGGTTACATCTGTGGTAAAGAGATGAAAATGAGAAAGGATGAAAGAGAAAAACAAAAAAGGGTGGCCTCGAGCGTGGCCGTCTTCCTCCTTATCCCGTGGGAACAATTTTCTTATGGCGCAGAGATGTGACAGGCATTGATCTTTTGGCCTCTTCGTCTGCTGGTGCTATGTGGTGTGGCCACGCTTTGTCCTATGCACCTCTGTGCTGTCGAGGTAGGGTGATATGGGCGCCTAGATTTGCGTAGAGAGGGGTTAGGTGGTATAGTGGTTGCTACCCTCATTGTTGTAGAGGTATGGATGTCATTGTGGTGGAATGACTAGGGTCATGTTGGGTTAGGGCATGGTTCCCGTGCTCATATTGATTGTGCATGGTCATGTCTGTCCCATCGGTGGGAGCGGGTGCCACGGTTAGGGGCCCCCATGAGTCCCCGTCTTGCCTGAGGGTTCCACGTGTCCCTCGGGCGAGGCAGGAGTGAGCTGAGGGGGTCAGGCGCTTTGATGACGTCACGGGGGCTCAAGTGAGGTGGAAAAACACCGCTCGAGGCACCTATCTCGCCTGAGACCTTTCCGCAAGGCTCGGGTGGGATGGAGTTTGCCATTCGTGCCTCGAGCGACTGACACGCTGTTAGTGCATTTGGCGAGTCAGTTTTTCTAGGGCCCCTACGATGGGGCTTTAGCGATCATGCAGGGTCGCGTATTTTACCGTCTATTGGGTACCCTGGTATTTTGATACCCGATGGTAGCCCCCGAGCCTGTGGATGAGTGGAGCACTCCTTCAGAGGCTTGAGAATGAGCAATCGTGGGTGGTTTTGATTTGTTTGTGTATGAAGGAAGCTATCCATGTGGTTTTGCGTGAGTGCACCTGGCGGGTGTGCCCCCGAGGCCTTGGAGGGATGAGTTATCCCTTCAAGGGCTTTTAATTGAGCGAGCATGGTGCTTCTCGTATGACTGCGAGGCGTGCGAGGAGCCCCTGAGCCATGGCTTTGACCATTCGCTAGGTCAAGATGTGAGAGAAGCCCCCAAGCCCCCACACATTGCGAGGGACTAACCTGGTAGCCCTTGCGCCGCCACGTCATTCCTCCTTGCGTTCTTTAGCAGAACGGAGAGGTATGCGTGGGCCCTCGTCATCCCATTTGTGTGCATTGCGGTTTATTTGTTTTGAAGGAAACTATCCAATGGGTGTGCGCGATCGCACCCGCTGGGTGTAGCCCCTGAGGCCTTGGAGGGATGAGTCATCCCATCAAGGGCTTTGAATCAAGCGAGTGGGCCCGCCTAGGGAAGACAAGAGGTCATGTCAGGTAGCGGTTGTTGTGACGCTTTGTGTCTTGGTGCGTGGGAAGGTGGGGAGATCCCTGGATTTTTTGTGTACATGGGGAGTGGGCGACTAGTGCCCAGTCAGTTTCCCTTTCACACAGCCTCTTGCCATGATTAAATGGACTATGTACCATCTGCGAGAATGGTTCGCTTTCCTGAGGCTTGGCGTGAGACCGACGCGGCTCCCTCAGGAGACGAGTAGGGCAGTTGGGAGGATAGGCGACGTACTGAATGCCATGGGAGTTGAGAGGCCTCCCTAGGGCCCTTTATAACCTGAGCCATGGTGCCCGACCCTAGCATCTCCCTTCCTCTGTCCTTGCTTTCTGTCTTTCTTTTCCACCTCAGCCACCGTTATGGAGCACGGCGACTCCTCTAGGGGTTCCTGCGTGGGCGCGCCAAGAGAGGGGGACAGGGCGCCCTCCTATCACTGTTGCCTTAATCCTAGCACCATCTCCACATTGGGGTACGGGTAGGCCCAGCATGCAGTGTCCTGGGGTGTCCCTACTCCGCTCCAGGAGGACCAGGAGGAGTTGGCTACCGTCAAGGCGGTGGTGACTTCACTAGAGGAGGCGGCGGCGCTTGCCCGCTCACAGCGGATGGAATCCGACCACCGGTGTGCTAGTGAGTGGGCCTCCGTCCCCTTGTTTTGTTTTTTAGCCGGTGTGATGGCTTATTTTTGGCATTGTTTTGAGTAGAGCTGCTTGCGAAGGTGGAGTCCCTCCGTAGCGCCGCCGATGTCCTGGCCAATTTTGTGTGTGCTCCAGCGGGGCACGGAGAGGAGCGCCTCCTTAGTGCATGAGCACTGATCTAGGTAGCAATCGAGTGTGGCGTCCGTCAAGGAGCGGCTGTTGCACTAACTATGGCCCAAGCGGCCACCGACGTGGAACTCTAGGACATCGAAGGTTTCTCGATGGGGGAGGGGCTGGGAGACTACGAGGACCTCCTTGAGGGTTTTGAGCCAACAGCGAATGTCGTCGATGCCCTTGTCCCCACAGACCAAATCCTCAATGAGGACCCATAGGCCTAGTTTTAGGACTTCCCCTTCCCCTAAAAGAAATGTAAAATAGTTCTTTATCTAAGAAATCAGTTTGTCTAATCGTTGTCATGTTCATCTTACTTCTCTATTTCCCTCATTTTGCCTTGATTCAATCGGTAATGGCAGCTGGTGAGGTCGCTAAGACTTCGCTCGTTGAAGGTTTTTAGAGAGGAAAGAACTCATGTACGCGTAGCTCTCGTGATTTTTGATAGATCGATCAAATGTTTAGGTGTAGTAGTTTCTTGCGTCCCGAGGCAAGGTTGGATGCATTCTTGTCGATACCTCCGCTTATGCCTAAGGTCATAGGCTCGTCAGGATGCTCGGGAGAGTTCGTTCATGGGTCGAACATTTCTACGCTTGGGTCCTCTGTGATCCCCGCTCACGCGTGGGCATGGTCAAGTGGCTTAGTTAGCAAATCCCTCATGCATCTTTTTCGCAAAGAGGAGGGTTTGTGCAATGCCACGACATCCCTCACTGGGTCGAGCCATGGTGCCTGTTGAGTTACAATCAGGTCAGTTCAAGTGAAGCTCCAGTTCGTATTCACAGCGATCTGACGGAGGTAAGCTAGTGACCAGTTTCAATATTGCCTGGCAATTGGTTCAGGGAGTTCCCGGGGTTGTTCGACCGACCCCGATGGCTCGTTGCCTTTTTTTTAAAAAACTCCCAAACCGTAAACTGGCCTGGACTTGAACATGGCTCAAGAAGGCCCTTGACGCTCAGCGCGTCCGGGTATTGGCCGCTTGTGTGCCCCTTCTCATGCCATCCCTCACTTGGGTGACTTGGAGCGGCTATCAAACCCTTCGTGGGCTAGCCTTCGAATTCCACGTCGTAACAGACTGTAAAGGGCAAAAACCGTATTACGTAATTATTGCTGACAATTTAACTCATGGTTTAAATAAGGAAAACAAATTACAGCAAAAAATGTGCAAAGATTTCAAACACATGCACAGACTGATTAACTTCCAAAAACAGAATAATAGATCTTGGGTAGTGGGTGATGCGGTGATCTACCGATCATGGCATGTCGTCACTGTGCGCAGCCTTCAGCTTTTGGCATCATGGCCACGTGAGCTCATAGCCACCGTTGTCGGAGTCACCACCGTCGAGGAGGTAGTTGCAGTGCTGACAAAATGACGTAAAGCCCCTGGGTCATCGAGCTCAGAGAAGTTGGAGCCGACCAAACTACTATCGTCTTCATCGGAGCTGGTGCTAGAGGCCCATTGGCATTTCTTAGCGTCACTACTAAGAACAGGCTTAGGACCCATCCCTAGCAATGGCGCTAGAAATGCCATGCTGGCATCTCCTAGCAAGGATACTATGGAATGCCAGCCGATAGGTATATAAAATTATAGACAATGTCCGCAAGCACATGGATCTATCATTGTAGCATTTCACCTGAAAGTATTTAGGGTATCGTTATTTATATTCTGCTGAAGAAGGTGGTGATAACAAATGGTCTGACATGTGTATGAGCAAAGCACTTATGTATGCATAATATCCAGATGATCATAACAGGGGTAAGCATATAGTTCTTAAGATAGTGGACACACACACAAATACACCTACACCTAATCTAGTCAAGTGCTCCCAACTCTCAAGAATAAGAATAAAAGAATGTCCTAATGAGTAGTAGAGGGTTCTAATATAGTTAGTATGCTATGAGCTAAGTTAACATATATGCTCACAAGGTAGTGCTAAGTATGTGTGTATTGGATCAGGAGACTACCGAGTACTGGTCTGCCAGCAACCCCGAATAGCATATTTACAAACTCCTACACCCTAGCCAAATGTGGGGGGATACAAGGGATGGACAGGGCTGTCACCACCTGCCCACCTACCCCTCGACCGTGAACTAGGCATGCAAACACCTGCCACTATATACCCTGGCACCATGCCCGCATATATATTGACCACCCTAGTCCCCTCGGGTCCCCGACCCTACGGATCGATAGGTAAGAGACTAGGATGTACTCGAAAGCATGATGAACCACCTCCCCACACACAAGTAGCTCTACTCATGACACATATGTGAGTGTAGCACCTAGGTTAGCTTAGCATATGAATGATATGTAAACTATAGACTAATCTACACATCACAAATATACTAAACAAACCATACATAACAATATATGAAATACTCATAACAAATGGACTATAGACTAGTACACAAGTCATGAACATATCAATATGACTATACTCTAGTTCATAGCAACAACTATATGAATATAAGAACAATATGGTATGATAGAACATGATGATCATAAGGTAGAAAGAATCCAACTTTATTCTCACCAATATTCCACCAAGGAGTCAAGCTCTCCTTGTAGCTTCTCTACTTCTCTTTCTACTTTCCTAACCTAGCTAAGTGAGTGAGGTAGAGGGAGAGAGGGAGCTCCTTGAGCTAGAGGGAGTGAGGAGTGAGAGAATGTAGTGTGGTGTGTTGAGTGTGTTGTGTGTGTGGGGTGTGCTCTCCTATATATAGGAGTTGGTAGAGGCTCCCTGGTGTCTAGGTTCAGAGAACCCACCCCCGCACCTCCTCCACTATATTAATTGTAGTCGGTGTGCGCGAGGTGGGGCCAAGCTACAACGGGGAGGGCGCGGCCGCACCCCTGGCGCGAGGTGTGTTGTGCTGGTGTGGGCTTGGCCCAATTCTGTTCTGAGCTGGCCCTTTTCCTCTTCTCCCTCCAGTGCGCTTTCTAGAAAGCGCACTTTTCTCCTCTGCTCTGCCTATTTCCGTCCCTGTTTCTGTATTCCTGATAATTCGAGGGCACAACTGGAAACAAGGCATTATCACATGTATATGTGTGTATTTAATGTTTATTCCTTCCTTTTTAGTAGAATGTTAGCGGTAAATATTTGTCGATAACAACCACCAACAAACTCCCCCAAGCTTACCCTTTGCTCATCCTCGAGCAAAAGCTAAGACGTTGGTTGTTGATCAAGAGTTGCCACTATGCCAATTACATTTCAAATATGCATAGATTATAACAAAGTTTTCTATCCAATTTGAATAAATTGGCTACTGCTTATACATGTATTACCTTGCAGCATGTGGAGCTTTTTGGCCTTCTCTAGTCATGGGTAGTTGTAAGACAGAATAGATAGATAGACTCGCTTATCCTCTGTTCTTCTGATGACGATCATTCCAGAGGTTTTGAAAGTTTTTATAAGATGAATGTAGTTCCTCAAATGATACACTCAATCACTCAAAGTGTATAAGTTTTCCTCACCAAAGTCTTTTGACTTTGCCTTTCCTTTATCCTACCATTTATATAGGCTTTTATGGAGTTTGGTATGGACAAAAGTGGCCTACTTGCATCATGTCATGTTGCTAAGTCAAAAATCGGACCATAGGAGAGACTAGTCATACACTTTGATCAAGATTGTGCAAGTGAATATTTTTGTGTTTTTATGAACTCATATGCCATACCTTTCTTCTTTTGAGATCTTTGAGAGCATGGGCTATATTTATTCTCACTTTTTGGTGGGTACTTTTGTACCCATTTTTGTCTCTCTTTTTGGCGAGCATCTAAGTACCCATTGTTTTCTCCCATTTTTTTTGGCACATACCCTTTTGGTATGGCATCTTTTATTTGGCTCATGCTTCTTTGGTATGGCATCTTTTGTATATAGCCCAAACTCTTTCTGATCATTTCTGGAGGAAAAGTTTTGACATAGAGTTTTTTTTTATAATGTGTATGTGAATCTTGATCATGGGTGTATGAAAAGAATCTCAACATTGGTCAAGCAAGTTGCACACTCTGATGGTTCACACCGAAGGGGTATAAGGTTATGCTGGCTAAGCTAAGGGGTTAATGGACTCTCCGTCAATCTTGACAGACTCTCTATCAGTTAGGTGATAGAACCTATGCTCTAAAGTTCTTGGGTGAAAGCTTGGGAATTCATACCTAGATGTAGGATTAAGGCCTTCACACATGTGCAAGATAATCCTAGGGTGACATAGGTAGCTTACTAGGCTTAGGATATCTAAGGTTTGGGCTTGAGTTAGCTAGTGCAACTAGTGATTCATGAATTTACTTAAAATCCTAAAAGAGATTGAGAGATTGAGATTTGGGTATGACAACTTAGGTTGGGGTTGTGGTGAGTTCCATGTCACCAAGATTAGAGATCAAGCACTTTACATTATTGCTTCCAAGCAAAAGAGGAGGATTCCACCATTCCTTGAAAAATATCCAATAATCCAAATGAGAGGGAATCTAGAGAAATCTTGAGAGGATTGAGTTATAGCACACTTGATTCTTACCATTGAGATGATGAAGACCAAGCAATCCTCATGATCCATCCAAGCAAGAGGAGAAACTTGAGTTAGGGTTTGAGGATTGATCTCATGATCATGAGAAGAGAGAGTTCTTGAGCTAACCATGAGTTTAGAGATTGTTGAAGTTCAAGGCCTTGATTCAAAGCTAATCTTGCTGCCCTTTGTAGACTTGAATCTTCTCTCCTTCTTCATCTTCTTCACTTTCTCTCTCTAGTTCATCCTTTTCTATCTCTTGTTCTTCTTTCTAGAGAGAGGGAGTGAAGAGAATGAGAGATGAGTGAGTAGAGCTGAGGTTCAGCTGTTGAGAAATATCTCCATTTCGCGCTGACTTGTGAGCCACACCACTGTAAGGTCCAAATGGCTAGAGGGGGTGAATAGCCCATTTAAATTTTCTACAAGCTTCACTAAACAATAAAGTTAGTATATAAGATGGCGAAGCTAATTCTAGCACTAGCTCAACTACTTTTATGCAAGCCACAAATTCAAATCTAGTGTAAGGCTATGATCTCTAGTTCACACCAACAAAGCTAAGTCTCTAAACTAATTACCCCTAGGTGATACATACTACTCTAAGCACACTAGACAAAATATAGTGCATGAATATAAAAGGGAAGTGAATTGATTCTTATACCGATGGTGTAGAGATGAGATGTATCCAAAGAATCAATCACACACAATCACAATGAGAATCCTCAGCAAGAGATGACACAAGAATTTTTACCGAGGTTCACTTGCTTCCTGGCAAGCTACTCCTCGTTGTGACGATGCACCCACTTGATGGATCATGAGCTAATTGACTATCAAGAGTCAAACCCTCAGCGGGTGCCACACATCCACTCACAAGATGGGCATCCTCCAAGCCACGAGCTCCACTAGAGTAGCCAATTCGTGAACTCCCATGGGGAAGGCTCAAGAACCCCTCACAATTACTTGGTGAGGCTCAAAATAATCTCCAATCATGAGCTCAACACCACCGCTACTTCAAGTTGTCTGGGGCGTCAGGAAACACCCAAGAGTAATGAGAAATCCACAGCCAACTCAAGGATCAAGTGCCACTAGATGCAAATCACAAAGCAATGCACTTAAATCTCACTCAATCTCACTAGAGTATGCAACCAAACAAGGAGATGAGTGGAGGGGAAGTTCTCTAGCTCAAAGTATGTCTCAAGTGTTCAAAGAGTCAAGAGAGAGACTCCCCAAGCCGGCCAAGCAACTATTTATAGCCACATGAACAAATATAGTCGTTACCTCTTCACTAGGCGATTTTTTGTTACCTCTAGATTCAACAGTGACTGCTCGATTTCAACGGTCGCCACAGCTCTCAACGGTCAAACGCAACCGGACGCACTAGTCCCACGATCGACCGGACACGCTGGTCAAACCGAGCCACACACTAGCGAGTCAGCGACCGGACGCGCACGCTTGACGAACCGGACGCCACAGTGCCAGTGTCTGGTCATTTCTAGTAAGCCTCCATGTGCGACCAGATGTGTCCGATCGATCATGACCGAACGTGCCACCGCGTCTGATCATAAGATCCAGACGTGCGCATACACAGAGCACTGACCAGACATGTTCGGTCATGCTGAGACCACGTCTGGTCCAACGTCCGATCACCCCAATGACCTTTGTTCACCTTCGTTTCTTCACCTCCGGCGCAGTAGAAAATAGGCGTTTCATTTCCACAAAAGCGCCGAATCCACAAGAGAGGGACTCAAACCCCTCTCTACCGCTCAAACTCCACTGTCTTCGCAAATGTGCTAACACCACCATGTGTATATCACCATGTGCCTATGTGTTAGCATTTTCATAATCATTTTTCAAGGTGTTACATTAGCTCTCTACTAGATCCTAATGCATATGCTCAAGATGATGACCTAGTAGCACTTGATTCATGAGCTAACCGTGATTGCACCTCTTGACAGTCGGCTATCAATCCTAAACCCGGTCAATCACTTCTCTACTCATCTTAGACCGGCAAAAGCAAACCCTATGATTATACTTTTGCCTTGAACACTTTGTTCCATGTCCATCGCCTCATGCTTGATCACCATGATCATCATTTCATTTGCATCTCCACCATGATCGTCATTTCATGTCCATGCACCATCTTCTTTGTGATCTTGTGGCCACCACTCCTTGCCACATACACCTTCATCACATGTGTTGCTTATGCCTAACTCAAAACACTTAACACATGGCATTAGCAACTTGGTGTCATTAATTACCAAAACCAAACTTGGGCTTTCAACCACATAGTGGACAATAGCTCATCCTCCACTCAATCTGTTGTTTCTGCACTTTTATCGGATGATCCGGTGACACTAGCGGATTGTCCGATAAATCTCTGTCTTTGCATAATTGAGTTAAGGACTAGGGTACTTGGCATTGGGGACAATCTTATAGTCCACATGATTTTTCTTAGCTCCAGAGAAGATAAGGGATCCTTGCTTACATTTCTCAAGAGAGGGTTCCTTACGGTAACCCTTGGTTGACTTTAGTTGACCAGAGGTTGACTTGCATTGACCTGGGTGGTTGCTAGAAAATAGATCGTGTGGTTGGTTGGAATAGTACCATACACTTTAGTTCAAAGCACTAGAGACATCCATAGGAGCCCGATAGGTGTCATCTCTGATGACCTAAAATGAGAGCCTATATTGTAACGAACTCGGGTCGTTACAAAATCTCCCCCACTTGAATTCAAGCTCGTCCTCGAGCTTGCCAAGTGGTTGCCTTTGGCGTACTCAAGGATTCTCAAAAGTTCAAATTCCATTTACTCGGATCAATTCAGATAAGGTGTTTTGGCTTGTTGGGTTTTTGGCTGACGGTCCACTCGATTCAACGGATGCTCTGCTAAAACATTGGATTCCAAATTCTATAACTGTTGGGCCCACTGGCTGGCAGACTCTCTATCGCTTGTGGTGGACTATCTGCTGAAAGTCAACCTATAAAAGGCCCGACAGCCCCTAGACATGTCCTTTTGTTTTCTCCACCCGTGGGTCCCCCCACGCACACACGCCCACGCCACCGACCACACCACAACACCAGCCCTTCGATACTTCCTCGCTGAATCCTGCAGTCACGTGTCCATCCACGTGCTAATCCAAGATGTGGGGTGGAAAGTAAGCTTCTTTTTCCTCTATTTTGGTTTGTTTTCCATGTTTGAAATGCTATGGTTTCCTCGATCTACTCAATGTCTAGAGTTCTTTCAAATCCATCTTGGGGATCTTGTAAAGCATGCTTAGATGTACCTTTGTGCAAGTTTTTATGTGCTGGCATTGGTTGAATCAAAAGACGCTAAGGATTGAACTTCTAGGTAGTTACTGTACATTGTTCTTCACTGTCGATATTTTGACGGACTATCCATCACTATAGCGAAATGTTCTGCTAAATCTGTGGAGACTTAGAATTTTTTTTTGAAGTACGACCTGATACTGTTTGTCACGCTAGTGGACGGTCTATGACATTTCATGGACTCTCAGATGGCCAGTGTGTAGGCTGTAGTTGCTCTCTGTGTAAATTAATTTGAGTGGTGGAACATTCCGGTACCAGGCAAAATGTTTTGGTGGTGACAGTCCACTCTCAGGTTGATTTATTTTGCATCTCTATAATTTGATGGACGGTCTACGAACCATGGCAAACGCTCCATCAGTGCCTATCTAGTGCTGAATTAACTCTAACTTTTTCCAACTATTATGGAAACCTTATAGATGTTTCTTATATACTTCATATACCTTATATACATGTTGTGGATCACATTGTCACACTGTTCTTGCATCCATGCATGTATTTACTCAAAATTTCCAATCTTAGCCTTATTTTATCCAAGTCTACTAACCGTTACTCATTCGGTTGCACGGTGGTGGTCAGGAGAAGAAGACACCGAAGAGGGATACTAACAGCAACAGTAGCCATCGAGTCACTGATGGCGATGACTCGGTGGTCAGGATTACGAGATGGAGGATGGGAGTGGGAGCAAGAAGATGTCTTTGTAAAAGCCAAGGATGAAGAGGGCCAGAGAGCCAACGCTGCATCCCTCATCTTCATCTTCTGAGGATGAAGATGAGGAGAAGGGGGAGGAAGAGGAAGAGGGGGATCAGGAGTAGCAATCTGATGATGACAATGATGGGGTTGAGGGGATGAAGAGGGTGAGGGTGAGGAGGGTGATGGTGCTAGAGAGGAGGACATGGAGTCTGATGATGAAGATGTGGAGTACAATCCACTGATGGTGGTGAGTCCAATCGACGTGTTGAGCCCACCAACTAGGAGGTAGAATTGGAGAGACCACCAATACAGGGACTTCCATGTTGCATGCAAGCTCAAGCAATTCAGTCAACCGCCCTCTTGTCCAAACTCATTCTTTCACACCCGAGACCAGTGTCATTTCTTCTAGGGTGTCTTTGAGTAGTTTACCATGAACAAGAATCAGCAGTGGATAAAGTGGGATTTCTTGATGAGGTTCGAGCACATCCATGCATTGTTGACCAGAGTTGAGTAGGCTGGTTTGAAGAATGTCATGGTGTTGCAGCAAAACTAGAATGAAGTCATGGTCCGTCGGTTCTATGCTACTCTTGAGGTGAACATGGTTAATGAGACCATCAAGTGGATGACTGGGAAGGGGAAGTTCAAGGCTACTTTTAGGGAGTTTCCTTGTGCTTGCGGTCTTGATTATGACTTGACGAAGGGAGGGGCGCAAATGAAAGAGCTTCCCGAGGTGAAGGAGGATGAGGCTCCCTGGTTCCATAAGGGCAAGGACGACAAGTTCTTATGGAGCAAGGGGCTGAGGAGAGAGTCGAGTGTGCTGAACAGTATGCTATATTACATGGTGATACCCAAGGGTGGTGATGCTGGCAGGATTCGCATACCCTACTACATAGCGATCAAGGCTATCATGGACGGTGTGCTGGTGAACTGGGTAGATTACCTGGTTGAGGAGATGCTAGAGTGCAAGCATAACTTGAAGTATGCTTTGGCTTACCAGTCATACATCATGGCATTGGTAAAGTCCAAGGCGTCCTTCTAGGGCGTAGAGGAGACATTGCACAAGTCCTTCAGTCCGCGCATCAATGACAAGGAGTTCTTCATGAAGGATTCATTGACGGATGGGCCATTGTCTCCATCTTAGATTTAGGCTCAGGCAGTAGAGAGGGGTCATTCTTCAGCTTAGGGCAGTGCTATCAGCCGTAGGAGGGGTGCTGGTGTTGTTGGTTAGGGAGTTTGGTGCCTCCAGATGGCTACTTCGATGGCATAAGAGCACGGGTCCAAAACATGCTCATGCCAATGGAGGGAAACATCAATCAAAGGTTTGAGCATTAGCAGGACTTTCTACAACAGCGCTTCATCATTCCGGTGCAGACCTCGATAAATAACTTACTGAGGATGGAGCAGCGCGCCACACAGGAGGAGGTGCAATGAGTCCACAATGACCTAGCAGCTCATATTTAGGATTTCACGCAGTTTAGGTGGTCTCATGATGCCTTTACTACTCACTTCTACCACCTCTACCCATCGGTGACTCTAGGTACTATAAAATAATTTAATTCCTGAGTCTCTTATTTTTCGTTAGCTAACTATACTTCAAAATCTATGGTGACCACCTAATCAATACTTCATATGTCTTTTGCAGGTGCTACTCAAATGCCTTCCTATGCGTAGCACCCACAAGGCTAACCTTCGTCAAGCTCTACCCCAACCGGTACATACTTGATTCCTTTTAATTTTTGTACCGTAACTTTACTTAACTCAACTTAGCAAACCTAGACTTATTGCTGAACATTTATTGTAGGAGTACCCCCAAGTTTGTCTCCTTCAATAGTCTTCCCACCGCTGTACCAGCAGATGCCTCTAGCATTGCACACTTCACAGCAGCAGCCGCACCAACCATACCCACCGCCGCCTTTGCAATAGTGATTCACAGTCGTCGTCTCCTTGGTTGGACATGGTCTTCATCTCTTGAGTGAGAGTGTTAGAAAACTTTAAGTTGGTCTTTTGCTTGCTGTCCAGCCACATCGAGCGTGATACTTTGTTGGGATGTACTTGATACTTGGTTGCTTGTGTGGTCGCCCATCAAGGTGACAGTTTGCTACAATGTCATGGTTGGATGGTTGTGAATTTGGTTAAACCTTTATCTTCTACCTATGAACCATATCTGTGAGTATTGTGATATTTGTGATATCGATTGAATATATATATATATATATATATATATATATATATATATATATATCTTTCTTGTTCTGTGATTGGGAGATAAGGCCAAGATACAAAGAAGACTCTGTCGAAATTTCCTGACGAGATAAGGGATAAAGATTGCCTTCGGATGATGGAGAGATTGGGAGCTAGAGAAGCTAGATAAGGGATTTGGGATTAGGATTACTACCGCTCTCTCAAACTAACTAGAAGGACACGCTATAACATAGGGTGATTTAAACTATAACTCCTCGCTTAGGTGATCCTATCAATCCCACCCAAAACTTGTGTTTTCTAATCTATCAATTTTATTATTCTAAAAACATTTGAATATTTAATGCTTACTAGTGATGAGATGAGGGACTAGAATAATCTAAGTAGGGAAGAGTTACTCTTAAAGTTTAGTGTTTAACCTAGAGCATAGAAGTTCAAAATTTTAGTTAACTTCTTAGGTACCATACACTAGTGAGTTGAAGGATTGAATATGCGAGCCAACCATTGTTCTGATACCTGTTTGTTGGGGGGAGTGTTCCCACACCTGTCAGACCAACATAGGCATCAACCACCTGACTAGCCTGGGTCATTCTCAACCGACACAAGGCCCCCCAGGAGGATACCATTTGTACCTCCTCTTTAGGATCTTTGTACGGTTGGCATATGGCAATCCAAGTAATAAACTAGCACATGATTCAATGTATAATACATTATTATTATTACATATGATGAATAAGGGTTCAGAAGCTGTTCATAAATAAAATATATCGAAGTACAAGAATTCATATTGAGATCTAATCCCATCTATGGTTAATATCTCTAAGTTGCTCGTACTTGAATATAGGAGTTAACTTGTAGCTCACTTGGATTCGCCCATTCCAAGGTCTACTATGCAGTGGTGAATGGAGCATTGTCTCAAAACGACCGAAACAAGAACACCTGCAAAACAACTTAATGGTAGCACCCTGAGTACATTGCATACTCGTAGGACTTAATTCCAAGATATAATATTTGGTGGATGCAAAAGGAATTAATAGGTATTTGTGCATTTTCATAAAAGCATGACGTTTGTTAAAGGAATGATATGCTCATGATTCATGGATAAAATACTTAGCAATTATAAGCTCACGACAAGTACTAATTAGTAACATAATTAAAGTGATCAACATTTATAATTCACTCATAATCAAGCATCATCAACACTACTATGGGTATAGAAAGTAGGAACAACCAAACAAGTTCCATCCTGGGGGACTTTGGACTTTCAAATAAACTCTGCAGAGGTGTACAAATTGTACCACACGAAAAACAGGACGAACCACCATATCCGTGCCCGAGTAAGAGTTGCCTCACATCTTCAACCTTTCCCCAATCTGACTAGAATGTCTCATGAAAGGTTCGACTGGTTTCCGGTTAATGCTACCACCATCTAATCGGCACCACCTTCTTGCCAGTTTCACAAATAGACCGGTCACATTTAGTTACTTAGCTTATCTCCCCCATATGTGATATGTGGTCTGTACGGATGGTCACTCAGACTCACTTATCCTAATAAACGGTCCTTAACTGCTCCGCGAGCTATGTCACTTGAGATCCCACACTCATAGCGACCTACCCTCGGATGAGCAGGAATTACCAAATTGACCACTAAGTTATGTCATGTTGGGGTTGGTCCTTAGTCATGATTAGGAAAATAGATAAGTTGTAACCCTCACAAGTTTTAGTAATTAATTACCCGATGTAACATCCTACACGCGTGAGAGCGAGTTCCCTTCTCACACTCGACTTCTAACGTTGTTAAGCAAATAAGCAATTAAGTGTTCTGATCCCCGTTGATTGAATGAAAGGTTCTAATTAATTAATGAGTGGTTCTAAGTTAATGAAGCAACATTAAGTTGTTAATCATATTCAAATGAGATGCATAACTCACAATGAAACAAGCAATGAGTATCCAAAATAGGGTTCATAGTAGTGGGGTGCCTGCCTGGTTATGCCATTCTTGATGATTAGGGATGACGATGATGACTTATACATGATCCTCACACGCTAACGGGACTTGAAAAAGAGGATGCCAGGGTTCGATATAACTGCACGATTGATTAAGAGATAAAGATTAAGAGCTTGATTTGGAACATGGGAAGAGACATCAAACTATGCTCTACCATTGACTAGTTTACTAGTGTGGTTAAGGTTGACCGAACTCTAAGGTAGGGTTGTACACAATAGCTACTATTTCTATCATTCACCGGGCACTCCGACACATGTGGTAGACACTCCGCTGGTTTGGGTGCCTATGTTTAACAGTCTTTCTTTCAGCTCTGGTTTAGTTGATGGACTCCCGTCATGGGTGATGAACTCTCTGTTACCCGCAGAAGGTTCTGTGGAACGTTCCGGTGGTTTGGGACTTAGGCATTTTCGGTGAGTTTGTGGTTGGAAGCCAATCCATGGACTTTGACGGACTCTCTAGAGAAAATGGGGAGGTCTCGATTATACTAAGGGTCCAGGCTTATAAATTAGCGGACTCTCCATGAGGTTCAACGGATGATCTGGTAGCAACTAGGTACTCTCGGGTTCCCTGGCTGTTGGTTTTATAATTCTGTGGACACTTCGCTAAATGTCGCGGACACTCCACTGGTTCACACCAAAGTTAAGGGGACTCACCGAAAATGCTAAGGGGTAACAGACTCTCCATCAATCTTGATGGACTCTCCATCAGTTGGGCGATAGAACCTATGTTCTTGAGTTCTTGGGTGAAAGCTTAGGAATTCATACCTAGATGTTGCATTGAGGCCTTCATGCATTGCAAGATAATCCTAGGGTGACTTGGGTAGCTTACTAGGCTTAGGATATCTAGGGTTTGCGCATGAGTTAGCTAGTGCAACTAGTGATTCATGAATTTACTTAAAATCCTAAAAGAGATTGAGAGATAGAGATTTGGGAATGGCAACTTAGGTTGGGGTTGTGGTGAGTTCCTTGTCACCAAGATTAGAGATCAAGCACTTGACATCCTTTCTTCCAAGCTAAAGAGAAGGATTCCACCATACCTTGCAAAAATATCCAATAATCCAAATGAGGGAACCTCAAGAAATCTTGAGAGGATTGAGTTGTAGCACACTTGATTCTTACCCTTGAGATGTTGAACACCAAGCAATCTTCATGATCCATCTAAGCAAGAGGAGAAACTTAAGTTAGGGTTTGAGGATTGATCTCAAGATGATGAGAAGAGAGAGTTCTTGAGGTAACCATGAGATGAGAGATTGTTGAAGCTCAAGGTCTTGATCCAAAGCTAATCTTGCTGCCCTTTGTAGACTTGAATCTTCTCTCCTTCTTCATCTTCTCCACTTTCTCACTCTAGTTCATCCTTTCCTATCTCTTGTTCTTCATTCTAAAGAGAGAGAGAGAGGGAGTGAAGCGAATGGGAGATGAGTGAGTAGAGCTGAGGTTCAGCTGCTGAGAAATATCTATGTTTCATGCTGACATGTGGGCACACCACATAGTGGACAACAGCTCATCCTCCACTCAATTTGTTGTTTCGCACTTTTATCGGATGGTCTTGTGACACTAGCGAAATGTATGGTAAATCTCTGTCTTTGCATAATTAAGTTAAGGACTGGGGCACTTGGCACTGGGGCCAATCTTATAGTCCACAAGATTTGCTTAGCTCCAGAGAAGATAAGGGATCCTTGTTTACATTTCTCAAGAGAGGATTTCTTGCGGTAACCTCTCGGTTGACTTTGGTTGACCAGAGGTTGAATTGCATTGACCTGGGTGGTTGCCAAAAAATAGATCACGTGGTTGGTTGGAATAGTGGCATACTCTTCGGTTGAAACCACTAGAGACGTCCACAAGAACCCAATAGGTTGCATCTCTAATGACCTAAAATGAGAGCCTACATTGTAACAAACTCGGATCGTTACACAAATATTCACCAAGACTTGTGGAATTCGTTAGTTTAAACCTCTACACCTATTTTTTATGTTTAATTTTAAGGATTAATGCAGGTAATATTGATGGTTTATTCTTGCGGTAGAGACCGTCAACAGCCCTCTCAAAAGCAAGACGCAAATCAGCCAAATAAGATATATGAGCAGCTGATTTGATCACCATATCATCAATATACACCTCCATGATCACACCAATCAAATCATGAAAGATCAAGTTCATAGCCCGTTGATAGGTAGCACTGGCGTTCTTGAATCCAAATGTCATCACAACTCACTTAAAGAGACCAAGAAACCTAGAACATAGGCCATTTTGGACATGTTCTCTTGGGCCATAAAATTCTGATTGTAGCCAATGTTACCATCAAAAAATTGATAACTCGATGTCCTAAAGCATCATGATAAGGACTTCAGCGATAGGCATAGGATAAATATTCATCTTTTGGAGTAGGTCTATTCAGATATCTAAAATTAGTGTAGACCCTCAGCTTCCTACAGTCTTTCTTCTCAACCGGTACAATATTAGAGACCCACTCCGCACACCTGCATGGCTTAATGAACTCTGCTTTTGGTAACCGATTAATCTCATCTTAAGTCTAATCGTATATTGTGGAGTTGAAGTGGTGATGATGTTACTTTTGAGGCCTGAACCTAGGTTCAATGTACAGCCGATGCTCAACAAGCTCGCAGCTTAATCTAAACATCTCTATATAATTCCATGCAAAACAATCAACATACTCCCTCTATCCCAATACTGTTCGACACAATGTCTTAACCATTTAGTATTAACTCCATTAAAAATGATTACATGATATTGAGTCGATTGTCAATCAGCTTCAAAGAAACAGATACAAATCCTTCCCTACTGGCACTAATAAATTGAAAATCAGTAAGGTCACAACTAGATAAGTAGACAATACTATTATGCCCCCGAGCGAAGGAGCATCAGCCATAGCAATGAGCAAAGGAGCATTGGCCATAGCAATGCAGGGCGATGAATCTGCATGGCCAATCTCAATATCATCCCCACCCACTGAATGTGAAACTGGTGCAAGCTAGAAGGAACACACTAATTGGCATGAATCCAATGGCATCCAAGTATCAAGCTATAGCTACCTTGAACCTCCGCGACGAAGAAAGTTGTGGCCAAAGTCTTGCTCCTGACGGTAAGCTCCATCGATGCAACTCCCTTGGCTAGAATAGCCTCGCCTCCAACGCCATTGATCATCATGTTAGTTTTGATCAGCTCATCAATCATCATCATCATTGATGCGACTATGCCCGCTTGGTCTCTTTAGTAGCCATTTTGCTACACTTCATGATCAATGGCCATATATTTGCCATCATCACTATTTTGTCCTACTGCTTGCCATTTTGCAGCAGTAATCTCTCCATTCTTCATTTGGCTTTGATACCATGTTACGAATAAAGGGAAGACTGAACTGGATTAATACTATTGAGCACCAAAAGGGGGGACAATATATAGACTACATGGAGACATAGAAAGAAAACCCTAAACACAGGAGATTACACTGATACCCTTGACTATTATACCTTAACACCCCCTCTCAAATGCAATGTGAATGCAATGCCATTGCATTGGAGAGTTGTCACTACACACTAGACTTGAAAATTAAAAGAGATGAATTACTTCCAAAATCCAAAATAAAAGATGTCGTCGAAGCGTGCAACTCTTGAACAATGTCGATGTAGAAAATGGTCTCCTCCACAAGAGGGTACTGCCTTCACAACATGTACTTTAGCAAATACCTCAAGTCTTCACAGTACAGTACATTGACTCTTCGAATATGAACCTTGCTTTGGAGACTTTGAACTCAACGAGAATAGATATGTGTCAAATCAAGCCAAAGGAAGAACAGATAGATCACTACTGCAAAATGGCAAGCAGTAGGACATAATAGTGATGACGACAAATAGATGGCCATTGATCATGAAGTGAAGCAAAATGGCTACGAAAGAGACCAAGAGGGCATAGTCGCATCAATGATGATAATGATTAGCTCAGACTCGGCTAACCAAAGAAAAAAATAAAAATTGACTGATTTGACGATAAATTTGTGCTCACACGGTATCAACAAACTGTAGAGAACTAGACTTGAATGGATGTTGATGCAACTGATTTGACGATAAATTTGTGCTCACACGGTATCAACAAACTGTAGAGAACTAGACTTGAATGGATGTTGATGCAACAGATGCAATGGAATTAAGAAAAAAAAATGGACCTCAATATACTAGCAGCAAGCAGCAGGAATGATAACAGCAGCAAAAGGTTTGGAAGCACCACCGATGTTTGAAGAGCGGGAGTAGACTAGGCACAAAACAGAGGAGCAGACCAGGCGGATCCAAGAAGCACACCTCCACGACGGCTGGATGCAGTAGTGGAGAAGCAGAGGAAGACGAGCGAGCGGTGCGCACATGGCCAGGCGGCGCGCGAAAGGGCAGGCAGCGTACACGATGCGCGCACAGGCGGGCTGCGTGGACAGCGCGCAATAGACGAAGGAGAAGGGCTACAGGCATGCGGGCGGCATGGACTGCCACAACGAACGGCGGCGAACTCCCGCGTGGATGGTGCGTGTGGGGGCGAACGATGGCTGAGGCGGATGTAGATGGACAGCGCAGCAATGGGCCGCACAGACAACGTGGTGATGAGCGCGCGGGTGAAGACAAACTAATGCGCAACGAAGATCGGACAGCGCGGATAAAGGCCGCATGGTGGAGACCACGGACGACGCAGGTGAAGGCTGTGAATGACAAATCCCCCATGACCGCACGCGTCAAGAAGACCACGGCAACACGCGCGCATATGAGAAATCCCGGGTGCACGGACTGCACAGATGCCCGCGACGGGACCGCAATGTGCTGATTTGTAGATCTAGATCTAGCAAAACAGAGTTGCTGGCTTGAACGAATTGCGGTGGCTGCTACTGTATGACTATTGGACACGAAGACAAATAAAACCAAAATCAAAGATGGACGAGGTCTACCCCCAGAACAGAGTTGATCATCCGAGGACAGCACAATGAATGGAAGGATGGCGGCCAGATCGAAAACCTAGAGTTTTGGTACCACGTTACAAATAAAGGAAGACTGAACTGGATTAATACTATTGAAGCCCAAAAGTTGGGGGGGGGGGGGGGGGGGGGGGGGGGGGGGCAATATGTAGAGTACATAGGAAAGAAACCAAACTTGTCTATTATTATACCTTAACACATGCCACCAAGCTTCTTGTAAAGCGAGGCAGGGCATTGCATTAGTGTATGTAAGACGCGACAGGATTTCGTGAGTAGAATGTCTTTTCTCGAACTCAAAAATGGAGCAACAGCAGAAAGGCTATAGCGTGCTGAGTGAAGAAAACTAAGATTGGTGTTGGAGGCGCGAGGCCAACAGCAACGGCTAGATGATCTTTCACCAAATAAAGGAGCATGTAATTCAACTTTAGCAAGTTTGATCTCTTACCCGTTCTGCAGATGTAGCCATCTAAGAAAATGTTGACAGAATGCACATTCACTGTATAGCACGGGCAACGTCTAAACATGTACACACTGAAATGTAAATAAACACACACTATGTGAAAAAACATAGCAAATCAAATGTCCGATACGTGTGATGATGTATGAAATCGATTATTTGCTGGCCACGCAGAACATTTTCATGAATTTTTCCACAGCCAATTGTACCTTCCATTTCAGCAAATGTGTGCTATCACAGTGGCAAAGCCTTCAAGCACTTCAAATCCCCGCCAAGCCTGTAAACTTGACCCAACGATAGGCTGACGGTGGTTGTCTGGTCCCCATAGTGCACCCTTGCAAGGCAATTCTGCCCGCCGCTAGACCATAGCAGAGCTTCATGGAGGCTCCCTTCCTTCCAGCTGATGTTTACAGTCACACCACCTCGGGCCTTCAGACCTTTAACATAGCCTTGAGGCCACTTGTTGCGGGGTAAAGCTGGGAGAAGGTACAAGTCGGTCCCAGTGCTCTGTGCCAGCATTTCCGACAATGCAGCTGGGAACCTGTAAGAGAACCGTTTGTTTTTACAAGATCTCCAAATATATTAATTAAAACAAAGAAACATGATTACAAAGGTTTGGGATAACCAATCCCAAAAGACACATGTAGCTCTAAGACTACGACCAAAGAGTCATCACAGTGACTTGAACAGAGGCGTTCCCAAACAAAGGACCAAAGCAGTCCAAAAAATGTAAACATGCACTTCCGCTGTAAACAACATAGGGGATGTCTCGTCGGGGGCACGGGGAAGAACTGGCCACGACGAAGACACTAAGGATCCTCATTATCGCACTCCAATAGTACAACCAATGCTCCCCTCAGCTATCTGATCAGGTATGTCTTAGAGGATTTACAGTCTTGAGTCGTAGATGCTGATTGAGTGTTACCGGACATGAGAAATTAGCTTCATCTCTCCAATCATTAAATCTGAGGACAAGCAACAGTCAGCGGTCAACCCGAACGCTTGAAAAATTATACCACTTCCATATCGATTGCCTACTGAAGAGCAGAGCATTAGAGTGCTGTCTGAAGCAAGACCTCTCGAGAAAGTAGCTTTGAACTGAAACTTCTTGCTCCAAAAGAAACTACTAAGCAAGCTGGACACGCAAGAGCAAGCCAGGCCAAGCAAGTTGGACACGTAAGAGCACATGCCGCAACAGGAGACCTGGAAGCCCAACCTTCCTGCACAAACCTTTCTGCACCTGTATGAACATGTGCCACCACCCTTACCAAAAGCCAAGAAAGGCTGACATGGAGGGCCCCAACAGCAGCAGCATTGAGGAGCACAGCGGGCACAACAGTGCCGGTTCCCAGGGAAGCTTGGCAGCCAGAGAGCAGCAGCACGGTGCCCGGCGCTGCCGCTAGACCACGACACCGATGACCGCCCAAATCAAGGCAGATAGAAACGCGATGGAACCTTTCCGCCGGGCCAGCCATGTTTGGCGGACGCAATGACTAGCTGCCATCATGGGCGGATGCATGGGGGCTGCAGCCCCCCATGTCTAGGGAGCAGATCCTCGTGGCCGAACTCACAGCCCCTCTAAACCAGCCTGTCACCAGACACCAGAAGCCATGCCCCCCTCCTGTTCCCATCCGCGTCGGCATTGCGGCGTCCGATGGACTCCCAAGTTCCGACTCTGTCACTCCGAGCAGGGCTGCAGGCTGCAGGTGCTTAATTACTTGTTGCCTTGCTGAGGTAAAATCGTGTGCAGTCATCTTGCTTGCTGGTCAGCCATCAAACCCCACATCTAGAAGCCTTGCTTGTTGTAATGTGGGCGCAGGTTGCCTTGCTTGCACGGCATGCGGCGAGCGCACGGCATGAGGGCGTAGTGATCGCGTTGGCAGGTGCTTACAATGTGCTCGACGACATGACTGAGCAGGTATGTGCATCTCTGTATCTATCATGAAACTGTATTGCCAGCCTTTCCATTATTGTATAGCTACTATGATTTCTAGGCTTATATTATTTAGCCCCCCTTGTTCTGTTTCTGGATCCGCCACTGGCTGCCATGGCCAGCCCACCTAACCCATGGACGGTGCCGCCCACAGCAACCTCCTTGCAAAGACTCGCCTCCCTGTTGTGCCCTCGCCACAACAGCACGACGGAGGAAAAGGCACGATGACCACGGCCCCGCCGATGAACAAGACCCCTGCGCCCGCGATTTAGATGCACACAACGACGCCTACCCGATGAGGTTGCCGCTGTTGGTAGACTGGACGACCAGCAGGACACCCGCTTCCCTTGGTGGCAGAGCCAGCAGGGACCGAGTGCACTCCAAGGGCAAAGATGACATCGAAGCCAGCCGTGGGGCAGGAGGATCCGGTGGGGCAGGAGGATCCGGTGGCGCAAATGGGGATGGAGTCGAATTTGGCGTGGCTTGAGACTCTCATGGCCCCGGCACCTCCATAGGTGGAAGTGGCGATGGAGCCGACCTCTGGGAGGTAGCAATGGCGGATGCAGCCAACCTCTGGGATGGAGGAGCCGCTGCCACTGGAGACGAGGATGACGGATTCACAGCCGGGGACAAAGGCCCTAGCGGCCATGGCAGTGGTGCCGCAGGCGAAGGGTACGATGATCTTGCGGCCAGAGCCTCCCTAGGCTGTGGCAACCAAGAGCCAACATCGCTGCCGAGCCACCGGAGGAGCTGAGCACCATGAGAAGAAAGGAGAAACTACTTCACAATGCCACACCTACGAGGAGCCGAGCCACCGTTATCCTCGATGCCGCACCCATCCGGGCAACTACTTCACAACTGGGTAGCCTAAAACTTGGGCAAGCTAGGAGGGAGGGTGGGCGGAGGCAGCCCACCTCCCCCTCGCCGGCAAGCTCGCTGGAGCACGGGGAGGGGCCGGAGTCTCCGCTCTCCCTTGCTAGGACAAGCACAACTCTCCCTCGCTAGGACAAGCACAACATGGCCCTCTACAGATAGCAGTGATTCTATTGCTAGTTTTTTTTCCCTGGAATTGAAGTCTAGCACATTCTGCATGTCCAGTAATACTTCCTCCATCCAACAGTTTAAATCGTTTTAGCCTTCGGCATGGTGACCAAGGAGCAGCAAAGCATCGCAGATTTCCATTTAATCGCCACGGTCCTCTTAATGCCCTGGCGTACGTTCGTTTCCCCACGTAATCGTGCGCTGACGCTGCTGAAAATGTCATTAGCCCGCTCATAATCGCGCAATCACGCCTACAACCAGTTCTTTTTTTCATTTGATCTTCATTAGATGTTGCCTAGACTAAAATTTGGCTGCACCACAGAACAAAACTTAGCCGCCAATGCATCAAAATTTCATTGCCAGGCACTCCTCAAGTTCATTTTTGCCATGGCCAATATAAATCACCATGGAGGATCGCTATGCCCAGGTACTTCCAGCGAACTATCCCCCTCGCTTCCTCTCTTTCTCTACCTCCGATTCATGCTGGAGAACCAAAGCAATGCCTGGATTAGGTACCGATTTAAACCTACAGCCACCCAAATCAGGCCAAATCTATACCATAGATTGGGATGATGTTGCAGAGTTTGATGCCCCTGCTCATGAACTCAATTATGACATGGTGTGTGATGATGGAATTCAAGGTGCTCCTTTACTCAGTTTCAAGTTTTGCCACGTCTTCCTTCTGGTTATGGTTTCATTCTTCCATTTTTGTTTCATGCCATAGATGACGAAGATGGAGCAGATGGAGTGCAAGGTGATCGTGCAGCCTATGGAGTTCATGTTTCTTAAGCCACAGCAACAGATGGCGTTCACGTTTCTTCAGATGCAGTAGCGACCGATGGCGTTCATGTTTCTTCGGTGCAAGGAGATGCAGCAGCAACCAATGTTTCTTCGGAGTAAGGAGATGCAACAGCAACTGGTGCGCACCTGTGCAATCGTGTGGAGGGAGTGGGTCGTCGTCCCCCTTGGGCTCCCCGGAGGTCTCTGCTTCGTCGTACTCCTCATCACCAAGCTCCAGGAGAAACAGGCGCTGGTAGACCTTGTTGTGGCCGCGGCCAAACTTCTCATTGCAATTGAAGCAGAGTCTGAAGCGCCGACGCTCTTCCATCTCGGCGGGCGGCAGCCGCTTGACCTGGCGGCCTTTGACGGTCAGTCACTGCTGGTGGCGCTGGCAAAGCGAGTGTGGACACGACCAGTGCCCTGAGAACCCACAGGATGCCCCTGGCCGACGAGCGGGGCGGGTGCTAGTGGAGCTGCCAGCTGTTCACGCAGCTAGATTTTTCATGCAGACTCATGGTGACAGCCAAGGACTGGGGGTTGTGGATCTCGACATTGAGGGAAAGGGGCGGTTGGAGGCCCGCTGTGAACAGCTGGACGCGGTGTGCTTCAGTGAGGGCGCCCGCGCAAGGGAGAAGCGTCTGGAACCGATCCTGGAATTCCACCACGGTGCTGGTGTGCTTGCACACCGTCAGCTCGCCCAGGGGGTTGGAGCGGAGTGGCAAACCGAACCGGAGGTTGAGGCGCTTGGTGAAGCGGCGCCATGGAGGAGTGCCCTCATCATGCTGAACCTGCATATACGACAACTGTGCGCCATCCAACAGGTTATAGGAGGCCATCCAAATCTTCTCTTCAGCAATGCGCTGCTAGAAGAAGTACGACTCGCAGCGGTTGATGAAGGTCAGCAGATCGCTGGTGCCATCGTACTTGGGGAAGTCCATCTTCTCTAATTTTGGCGGCCGGTCATTGTGGTGTTCGCCGGTGTGACTGGAGCCAGAGGAGATGTCCCCTGTGCGATGAGATGGCTGGCGGGCTTGCTCCAGGAGGGTAATCGCCTAAGAGTGAGCGGCAGTGGTGGCGGACAGGGCGGTGACTGTGGCTGTGAGGTCCTTGAGTTGGGACACCACAGTGCCCGGCATGATGGCGTCGGCGGCTGCGTGGAGGTTTTGGGCGGCAAAAGGGGTAGGGGAGGATGGCCTGGGATCAAATACCAGGATGTTATGTCGCCGGTATGGCAGCAATGGTGGAGGCGTAGGTAACTCACCTCGACAACATAGATGTAGATCATAGTCTCGGCTGGGATTGGAGCGAGGTTCTGCCCGTCGGCTCCCTATTGTGTTTAGAGGAAGAAGAGAGGGATTAGGCAAAATCTTTCTTGCTTTCTTCCTTCCAACGACTCCTTTACATAGCCATGAGGCCTGAGTTTATTCCTGAAATCTCTCTCTGTGATTTCCTAAAATCACTCTCAGTCCTTTCCTTTGCCTAATTCAGTGACTGGCACTGATTTGGCTAATTCAGTGATCCTAGCCAGTGATTGCTGCTGCTGGCTTCTTCCTGTGCCCTATGACAACATACTACAGCTATGCCAAACAGGCCTATTACGCTATGCTGTATAAACTAGATCCAAGTTAAATGATCATGTTTACCCGAAATTTGCATCAATTTGGAAAGGTGGATGTGCAGTGAACAGATTGCTGTATAGGCCTCCTTCCCTTGAAACCTCGTGTTCTGGATCCACCAAAGTGATTAGCTGCAGTATCATTTTGTATGCATGGTCACCGTTGTGAAGATGGGCCCATAGGGCCATTTTCCATGAAGTAGACCAGCCTGGGCCTTCATCACCTGAGCAATGGATTTGTCACTAAACAAAGTGAACATTTCTGGCAGTGTAATGAAACTGTTGAAAATTTTAATATTTACAGATTAACTTTATATGGAGCTGAAAACGTAAACATCTAATCTATCAGCAAATACATGGATAAGCCTTTGCAAGTTCTGACCAAGCATAACGAAGAAGAAAATGATTATTTGCCAAATGAAGGTACACAGTCCAAAGAAAACAACTTTGACATCCAATATTTCTATATGAACATAAGTACCTGCTTTGAGGTTGATCACTCTTAGAGGAATATGTTTTAAGTAGTTTACTCGAATTGAAAACAACAAAAAACTAATACATATTCTTATGCACATTTACTTTAAGAAAAAAAAGGTACCTCTTTTATAAAGACTGTTGGCAACAGCTTTGCAGAGGTCAGGTGTTTCCTCAAGTGACATAGTATGTCCAGGATAAAGACCAAACAAGTGAGACAAATGTCTGTGATGAATCTCAGGATCCTGAAAGTCTTGTGCCTGCACATAGAAGATAGAGCACAAGTGTTAAGACAATATTGTAGCAGAATATGAGATGGAATGATAGCAAAGGAAAGAGCAGCATCCACTTACCCACTCCATGATTGTACCATCTCTAGCAACTTTCATTGGTGGGAGATGTGGCAGTGCTTTTTTTATTCTCTGAACGACATTAGTGTCGTATTTACCTAAAATCTGATAAATGTTCACAATGCATATTTATTACTAACAAATAGATGATTCGGGAAGAAATAGAAATTAAGATTATTCTTATTTTCAAACTATAACACTGCAGTAGGGACAAAAAGGACAAAAGACTTACATCAGCAGACAATATAACAGCTGAGAAAACTTCCCTTATAATTGACATGTCCATAGTTGTTGAGTAGCTCACACAGGCCTTCTTACCATCTGGAGCAATAAAATAATGTTCTGGAGAAGTAGAAGGATTGGTCTCCAAATATCCCTGTGTCCTTCAGTTAACCAATCCAACAAAAAGGTAGCTGATCCTTGCAATATTGGATACGCTATTTTCTCTAAAAATTCCTGCAAGGAAAGTGGAATAACTCACATTTGATCTTGTTTAGTTTTATGCAACTTTTAAAATATTCAGGGAATGTGAGCATGAAATTAGTTAAAAGAAAACAGTCAGTTCAGAGTTCACCAAATCATCACATGTAATCAAAATAAACTATCCATATATTACAATGTGCAGATAATAATTGACATAGATAAAGCTTGTGTATCAGTAAACGACAGACGACACTCTAGTGCAGTTTTTAGAATAGCACTGAAGTGCAGCATGTGAATCATTGAGCATCTTCAGCACACTATTGACATAACAAGTTGGCACACATGATTCAAAATGGTACAAGTACAAAACGTAATGAGAAAATGAAAACATACATCTTTCGTTCTTTCTGGTGCTAGTATGCTACATGTAACATGTGTAGTTCACATGACCATCAATTCCTAACACATTTCCTAGTGTTGATTGCGTTGTGCTTTTACTATTCATAGACAAGTGTCATGACCAATTAGAGAGCATGCCCTCCCATGATGACAGCAGATGAGATTCAACTCATAGTAACACAAGATATTGCGCAGAAGAATGGAAGTACCATCAAGAGGTCACTAAATAAAAATGACCACGACACTACTCTTTGTCTCTTCTAATATCTAATCTAACTATGGAAACTGCTAGAATGTGTGATTCCTTGATTTTGGGCTAACCCTAGAAGGGTAGCTATATAGGTACCATACATGGGCCACATGGGCCTAGCCTCATGGGCCTAATACAAACACACTCCAACACCCCCCGCAGTCTGAACTACCGGCGCAGCGGAGTTCAAGGCTGAACAAGAAAGAAAACAAGTAAGAGCACAACACACAGGACCCCCCGCAGCCACAACTAGCCACTGGAGACGTTGAGGCTGGAGCGAAACTCGGAGAAGGTCGAGGAAGGGAGGCCTTTGATGAAGATATCCGCAAACTGGGAGGTGGTCGGGACGTGAAGAACCCGGACGTCGCCGATGGCCACCCGGTCGCGGACGAAGTGTACATCGATCTCCACATGCTTGGTCCTCTGGTGCTGCACGGGGTTGGTGGAGAGGTAGACCGCACTGACGTTATCGCAGTAGACGAGCGTGCTCCTGGCGAGTGGGCGGTGAAGCTCAGCCAGGAGCCCGCGGAGCCAGGCGGCCTCGGCCACGCCGTTGGCCACGGCACGGTACTCCGCCTCGGCACTGGAGCGGGAAACCATGGGCTGGCGCTTGGACGACCAAGAGACTAGGTTGCCACCGAGGAAGACTGCGTAGCCGGAGGTGGACCTGCGGGTGTCCGGGCATCCCGCCCAGTCAGCGTCGGTGTAGACAACCAGCTCGGCAGTGGAAGACCGGCCGAGGAGCAGCCCGTAGCCAAGGGTGCCACGGAGGTACCGGAGAAGCCGCTTCATAGCAGCCAGGTGAGGCTCCCGCGGAGCATGCATGTAGAGGCAGAGCTGCTGGACGACATAAGTGATGTCCGGCCGTGTGAAAGTGAGGTACTGAAGCGCGCCTGCAAGACTCCGGTAGGCGGTGGAGTCTGCTAGCCCAAGCATCGGACCCCCAGCCTCTGACAGCTTGCCCTGGGTGTCCACCGGTGTAGAGCAGGACTGGCAGGCGGTCATCCCGGCTCGCTCCAGAATGTCACAAGTGAACTGCCGCTGGTGGAGGAACAGGCCGGAAGGTCGGGGCTCAACAGTGACGCCGAGTAAGTGGTGGAGCACCCCAAGATCCTTCATAGCAAATTCCTTCTGGAGTGAGGCAATGATGCGGTGGAGCAGAGATTCGCTGGAGGCAGTGAGAACAATGTCATCCACATAGAGGAGCAGGTAAGCAGTCTCACCCCCATAGTGGTATATGAACAGGGAGGTGTCAGACTTGGCCTCCGTGAACCCAAGAGTCTGCAGGAAGGTAGCGAAGCGAGAGTACCAAGCCCGAGATGCCTGCTTGAGCCCGTAGAGAGATTTGTTGAGCCGGCAGACGAAGTCAGGACGAGAAGCATCCACAAAACCTGCCGGCTGACTGCAGTAGACCATTTCAGTCAGAGTGCCATGAAGGAAGGCATTCTTGACATCCAGCTGATGCACAGGCCAGGAGCGCTCGAGAGCCAGGCAGAGGACGGTGCGAACTGTAGCTGGCTTCACCACGGGACTGAACGTCTCAGCATAGTCAATGTCGGGCCGCTGAGTGAAGCCGCGGAGGACCCAGCGAGCCTTGTAGCGCTCCAAGGAACCATCAGCCCGCCTCTTGTGCGTCCAGATCCACTTGCCGGTGACAATGTTGGAACTCGGCGGACGAGGCACTAGGTCCCACGTCTGGTTGGCGAGGAGGGCCGTGTACTCCTCATCCATCGCGCGGCGCCAGTGAGGATCCGCCAAGGCCGCGCGAACGGAAGAGGGTACCGGAGAGATCTCCGGCTCGCAGGCGGCGACGGTGAGGGCCTGCGGGCGAGACGCCTGCCTCGTCACCATCGGGTGAGTGTGACGAGGGTCCCGGTGAAGAAGAGGTGGGTGGTACACCGGCGGGTCGGCGCGAGAGCGTGGTGATGCCGGCGGAGCAAGCACCGGCGACGACGGCGCTGGTGACGAGAGCGGCAGAGCCGGCTCACGCCGGCGCTCGTAGACGATCCCGAAACGTCCGGGAGGAGATGAGGGCGGACGCGGCTCCCGCCGGCGCTGGTAGACGAGTCCGAAGCGCCCGGGAGGAGGTGGGGTCGGTGTGCGCGGTCCCGCGATCGGAACGGCAGCATCTGGCACAACGGGAGGCAGCGAAGCCACAGGGAGCGAGGGTGGAAGCTCCGGGGCTGCCTCGACCGTGTCAGGCACCGGAAGGTCCTGGGGCGAGTCCGGCAGGGGTGAGGCGGGACCACCAGGAGAGCGCACCGGAGCAGTACCTGCAGGGTAGGGGGAGAAGGGTGGCGGAATCACCGGGTCAGTGGGAAAGAAGGAAGCCTCCGCAGGGTCAGCGGGAGGTGTGGGTGGAGAGGTGGTGGAGTAAGGGAACGTCGACTCATCAAACACGACATGGCGAGAGATGAGGACACGGCGAGAGGTAAGGTCAAAGCATCGGTAACCCTTGTGATCCGGAGAGTATCCGAGAAAGACACAGAGGATCGACTGGGGAGCCAGCTTATGAGGAGCGGTGGCGGCGGTGTTAGGGTAACACGCACACCCGAAGACTCGAAGGTGGTCGTACCGAGGAGGGGTACCGAAAAGAGCGTGGTGAGGCGTGGGAGCTGGGCAGGCAATAGAAGGAAGTCGGTTAAGGAGATAGGTGGAGGTGTGCAGACACTCAGCCCAGAAGCGAGCGGGTAGAGATGGCTGGAGCAGAAGGGTGCGCATGATGTCGTTGGTGGTGCGGATCATACGCTCTGCCTTGCCGTTCTGAGAGGAGGTATACGGACAAGACATGCGCAGATGGACACCGGAAGAAAGGAAGAAAACACGGAAGGTTGAGTTATCGAACTCACGGCCATTGTCACACTGGACAGCCTTGATGGTGAGACCGAACTGAGTGGATACCCAAGCAAAGAAGTGGCTAAGAGTGGGGAAAGCCTCGGACTTGGCACGCAGAGGAAAAGTCCAGGAATAATGGGAGAAATCATCGACCACCACCAAGTAGTACTTATAGCCAGACATGCTGAGAACAGAAGAAGTCCACAGGTCGCAGTGAATAAGATCAAAGACACGGGTGGTATGTGAGGACGAGGACTGAAAGGGAAGGCGAACGTGACGGCCCAACTGGCACGCGTGACACAAGGGATCATCGTGAGCTCGAGAGTACCGAATGTCGGAACTATGACCGAGCTGCATCAAGACATCCCGGCCAGGATGGCCGAGGCGACGGTGCCAAGTGGTGGAGGAAGGAGTGGCGGCGAAAGCGGCTGAGGAAGGCGAAGAAGGTGAGACAGATGCCGGGAACCGAAGGGTATAGAGAGGCCCAGTGCTGTTACATCGGAGTAGAGGTACCCGGGAGGACAAATCCCGCACGGTGAGGCCAGAGGGGTCAAACTCAACCGAACAGGAGTTGTCAGTGGTGAAACGGCGAATAGAGAGAAGGTTGTGAACCATACCGGGAGACACAAGAACATCAGGGATATGAAAGGAGCCGTGGGAACGGGCAGTGCCCACGGAGGAGACAGGAAGACAAGTGACATTGGCGACCATGATGGAAGAGGGATAGGAAGGGTGGGGAGGACGAAGAGAATAGAGTAGACTCGCATCGGGCGTGGTGTGGAAAGTGGCACCCGAGTCGGCGATCCAATCAGGGCTGGCGGTGGTGCTGAAGGAGTAGGCCAAGGCGGGAGGTGTAGATGTGGGGTTGTAGGAAGGATTGGCGGCGCCTGAGCCCCCCCGCCAGCGGCCGCGGCGCTCGCAGTCATGGTGGTGGTGCCGCCTGGAAGATGGCCCGGCTGCAGCGTCAGTGGAGACGGAGCCGAGGGCAGAGGGTAGGGAGCTGACAAGGCCCGGCGTGCGACGCGGCGCCGGCACGTGGCCCGATAGGCAGCGGCTGCGCCCACAGCGCCAGCAGCAGCAGCGGGGTTGCGGAAACGCCGGGAGGCTGGAGGCGGGGCGGCCGGGAAAGCCGCGGGTGAGGCGATGACCTGCTGTGCCCATGGCGCGTGGAGGAGGGACGTGGATACAGAGGTGGGCCAGCCCGGGCCAAGGGCAGCGCCGGTGGTGGCTGCACCCATGGCGTGAAGGAGCGCCAGAGAGGCAGCCGCGTGAAGGAGGGCTAGTGCCGCGGGCGTCGGCCATGGGCGGCAGTGGGCACGGGAAGGGGAGGGCGGCTGCAGGTGGCCACCAGCAGCGTCAGCAGCGCCACCAGCCCCGTCCCCTGGGGCCCCCACGGCTGGAAGGTCGGCGTCAGAGCTGCCGGCGCCTGTAGCACGGAGGGGGGCACAGGGGGCTCCAGAAGAGTGAACGCCTGGCAGAAGAGTGAGGCAGAGCGCCAGGAGCAAGGCCGGTGGAGGGAAGGGAAGGGGAGCCCCCAGCGGCCAGCAGGGGCGCGGAACCGCCGGCGTCGGCCTGGGCGGCGCCCAGATCAGGGGCGGCGCCGCTAGGTGGTGGAGCGGGCGGCCCCCTAGATGCGGCAGGAGAATGGGCAGAGGAGGCGGCCAGGGAAGGGGGCTACTGCGCCCACAGCACTCCGGGGCCAACGAAGATGGGGCTGTGGACGGGCGGGTACGCCGCGGAGGAGGCGGCGGTCGGGGAGGTGGGCTGCTGCGCCCACGGCGCGCCGGGGCCGAAGATGGGCCCGTGGGCGGGCGGGCACGCCTCGGAGGAGGAGGCGGCCGGGGAAGGGGGCTGCTGCGCCCACGTGGAAGGGAAGGAGAAGGAAGGGGAGTGGCAGGAGAAGGAGGGGTGGGGAGGAGGAGCGCCGGCCATGGCCTCCTGGCCGGCGGCGGCAGCCACCAGGAGGGGCGACGGCTGGACAGGGGAGAGAGGAGAAAACCTGGCTCTGATTACCATGCTAGAATGTGTGATTCCTTGATTTTGGGCTAACCCTAGAAGGGTAGCTATATAGGTACCATACATGGGCCACATGGGCCTAGCCTCATGGGCCTAATACAAACACACTCCAACAGAAACACTAACAATTCTCTTTTTAGTGTGATACACGAAAGTAATGTATATTTTGTTCCTGTGCGCGGCTCACTTTGTCCAAAGTAAAACAGTAGTGCTCCCAGAGGTGAGTTGCAAGCCAAGGCCCACCCATTGGCCATAGAGCCCATACAGGATCACCAGCATCTGGTGATGTTTTTGCCCATAAGTCTGTGACTTGATGACTGACCCAACCGCTAGCATCATAATTCACCTGTCAGAAAAAATATAAAAAATCAGATGTAGCAAAACATGAAATATCTAGCTTTAGACTGTTATGTTAGAATTTGAGTAATTGTTGTCTGTCAATAAGACCGATGCACCTTTTTATTTACACAGCTTTGATTATAACTGCATACTAGTATGGACTCGTACAATAATACCTACTCAGCCTTCAGTTAGTTTCTAACACTAATCACTGTCAATGTCTCTCAAGATGGCGGATAGGCTTGCTAAGAGGGGCCTCTCTCATCCAGATAAATGCCCACTATGTGATCAAAGAAGATGAGACGATATAGCATCATTAACAACATGCCTTGTGGCAAGATAAGTATGGTTCAGATTATTCAATCCACTGAACCTAGCAGATTCAGTCCCCCGACAAAACAAACTGAGTTTTGCTAATTGGTGGCGCAAGACAATGAGAAGAGTTAACAAGGAGCACAGAAAAGGAGTGAACACGTTAATTATTCTCGGTGCCTGGATTGTTTGGAAACATAGGAATGCATGTGTATTTAAGGAGGCATCTCCTTCGATTAACATGATTTGGAGTGAGCTGAAGGATGAGCACAGCCTTTGGTGCATGGCTTGGGCGAAGAAACTACAAGGGCTACGCTTGGCGCTTGCAGCCTAGGTCACTTTGGGCTAGGTCGAGTCATGTTTGTTCGCTACGTGTTTGAACCATGAGTCTGTGTAATTGCCTCACTCATATCTGGTCCCTGTATGAGTGAGGAACCTTGTTATGGCCATTGACTTCCCTCCCTGGGCCATCAAAGCTGTGGACAAATTCAGATGAGGATTCCTTTGGAGAAGAGAAGCAAAAGGGGGACATTGTCTTGTGGCGTGAGGAAAGGCATGCCGTCCACCAGAGCTAGGAGGATTGGGGATTTCAGACCTGAAAAGTCTTGGATGGGCACTGCGGATGTGCTGGGTTTGGCTTCAGAAAACTGAACCCCACAGGCCTTGCAAACTTTCCTGTCCAGGTTCCCGGACAGGTCCAAGCTTTCTTCAATTTAGCAGTTGTCTCTGAAGTTGGCAGCGGGGCACACACCCTTTTCTGGACAGACAGATGGCTGAATGGCCAATCAATTGCAGACCTCGCCCCTCAACTTCTTGCTGTAATACCAAAGAGGACAGCAAATAGACACACAGTTGAACAAGCTCTTACTGATTGTTCTTGGGTTCTGGATATTCGTGGTGACATGTCAGTGGAAGTAATAGTGGAGTTTCTCAATCTATGGAATCTTCTCTATGACTTCCAGCTACAGACGGAGGTTTTTCCATAGGATCCACTATTCGGCCAAGTCAGCATATGAAGGTTTTTCCATAGGATCCACTCTTTTTGGCCCATATGAGAGAATCTGGAAATCCTGGGCTCCACCCAAGTGCCGTTTCTTCATGTGGCTGGTCGCACACGATAGATGTTGGATGGCTGATCGGCTGGCAAGGCGAGGACTACCAAACCTGGCACAGTGTCCTCTGTGTGATCAAGAGGAGGAAACCATTAATCATGTTGCTGGTGTCTTGTGTCTTCGCTCGGTAGTTCTGGTTCTTTCTACTCCAACATTTTGGGATCCATCAATTCGGTCCACAGCCTACAGATGCTTCTTTTGATTTGTTGTGGGAAAATTCAAGCAATGCCGCTGCTGGGTTAACAAGGAAGGGGTTAAACTCTCTTGTGATTCTAGGAGCTTGGACCTTGTGGAATCACCGCAATATATGTGTTTTTGATGGAGCTACTCCCAACTTGGTTGGTGCAATGGGCTTTGGAGGAGAGTCGGCTGTGGACTTTGGCTGGAGCGCGGGGGCTATATCTTTCTTGGGTACCCCTCCCCCCCTCCCATAGTAGTTTTCTGTAGCCTGGAGTCAGTATAGCTTGGTCGCCTCTTGGTTTATGCAGGCGCGTATGTAATTTTGACTTTTTTTGGGTGGTGTGGTGTGTGTTGTATTTGGGGTCTCTTCCCCTTTTTTTCTTCCAAATATAATGAAGCGCAGTTCTCCTACATTTTCGAGAAAAAAGGTCCTTCAACATTGTTTAATCATGCATTGTTGTCCGTAAACTTTTCCCGCAATTATTTTATTTAATTGCACCCACTAGGATTCAAACTCTAATACCGTATTGAGTTGACCAATGCAACCCAAAAGCTTAAGCTGATAGGAAAAGGTGGGCAGTTCACTTATACTTCAATGGAGTAGAATTGTTTGGTTTCAAAGATACAAGAAGCATAGATTCCTATCCCCTGCTGCAATGCAAATGCTACATTCCATTTGTTACAAACATCAAATACCTACATTAAGGTGTTTGGAAAGAGAATCTGCTAGCCGAAAATCACAATACTAACTGCTTACAGGCTACAGTGCATGCCATTACTAGTTAGTTCGCATGTATTGATGATTCCTACATATTTGAGCGCAAGTTCTTTTAACTCCCTCATTAAAGAAATGTTTGTAACTAAAACTTAAAATCCTGCATTCAGGTTTACAGTGTCATATTATAAGTCATTAGCAACATGACAGAAAAATTCTCCATCATCCTGATAATATCCAACACAGGGTTAGCAAGAACAACACTAAAAATTCAGATTGATATACATGTCAGTACGTTCAGTAGAGATTAGAGAGTAAAAAGACATGCTAATTTTCTCACGTATAGAAGGTAGAAAACTATAAACATTAGATTTTTCTGCCAATTGACTTACTTTTGCTGTCTTAGCCCCATTCACTGAGAGGGAGCCAATAAAGTCAAACAGTGGTTCTTGGCATTCGCTAAGGTTACAAGGAAGCGCAGGCCAGTAATTCATTTGCAGATTTATATTTGGATGGGGTGCTGCACTGGGAAATGAATCATACATCATGTTAATTCAAACATGGGATGATGGGATGGTGGAAAATAGTGGAAACAGAAAATATAAGAGAACAAGATAATGCACACAAATAAGAAATTTTCAGAAAAGTTATTAATCAGTAGTTACTAGGAAAAAAGAGGAAACAAAACAATTTTAATGTAATGCAGGAGAACCGGCATTAGAAAGATGTGCAAGTTCGGATTTATACATGATTGTTCGACACTACATATTTTTCCGCTTTTTTCTTTGCAGAAGTACTCTAGATTTATGTACATCTTTTTGGAATTATAAAAATTTATTGCCATCCGCAAGTAAACCAGGATAGTGTCTGAGGCAAATCATATTGACCTGACCCAATCAAAATATATAATAGCAAGGACCAGTTTAACATGTAGTGTTGTCCTTACATAAAGCTGCTGTGGAAAAGTGGGTAAGAAAATTTAAAGCTTATTTAGCAAACAAACTAAAGCTATATGGTATCATTCTTTTCTTCTTAATATAATGATACGCAACTCTCCTGTGAATTCGAGAAAAAAGAATATGGTGTATATTCTTCCCACATTGCCATTAATTTGTTTGTGTTTGGAATATTACATCATCTCCAATAGCAATTTGACTTAGAAAAAAAAGGCTTAGCCAAACAGCAAAACATCAAAAAGAAGACCAAAAAAGATTATCACAATACCAACGACTAAAAGATGTGGAAACTAAATGGTGATGTTTAACAGAATTTTCCCAAAATAAAAACTAGTAATTAAAGGATCGACTTAGGGTGAAATCCATATTCTGCTCCAGCTATTTCCATTCGAAAGCTATAAACAAAATTAATAATCCAAGAAATACATAATTTAATAAGGCAAAGAAATAAAGAAAAACAAAATGTCATTGCAAAACCATACTCCCATGGTGGTGAAGGGTCATTGCTCCATATCCCTTGCAGATTGGAAATTTGGGTTCCAGGCCTTGAGCACGAAATGAGTAGATAACGACCAAACTGAAATAGAAGTTCCACAAGAGAAGGGTCTTCATTGTCTTTGAAAGTTACAATTCTTTCTACCGTAGGCTTCACAAAATCTTTAAGGGCTGTCAATGTGGTGCGGTCAGATATTTTTTTTGAGCGTGTGCGGTCAGATATTTGAAAAGCATAATCTGATACAGTAGCATACTGAGAACTAGTCTCTGCTGACTGAACTAGCCTACTCCCCCGAAGATGATAATTAGAGCCTCGTGATAGTTGCAAGGAAACACGCTGGAAAAGAGTCTGGTAATCATCAATGTGGTAGGCTTTTAGCTGCGAATATGACGTGCTCCTAGCAATACTTAATGTCGTAAAAGCAGACACTGTTGGATCCAATTTAGATTCTGAGGGTTTGATGAATGCACTTTCAAATGAAGTAGTGGCTGCAAGAAGTAAAACAACAGAGTCGGCACAATCGAGTTTCAGCATGTTATCATTCAATACTTCCACTGTGCTATTGGCACCATTTATCTGCAGATAAAGAATTGCACAAAATTTAATTCCAATGGGAGGATCAGCAGCAGTGTTGCCCTCTTGAGGTCTTTCGCCTGGACAGCTTCCCTCCATGATTATTTCATTTGCATGTGTTACATGAATCTTGTGGTTTAGTGTAGTAGTTAAAGACACTGTGAAAGAGACATTTCCTGGTTTGTTTGCAGAGATTTTAGTCGCAATGACTTGATGTGGATTTGAGGAGAAATGTTCCCTTGAGTAGACTATCTCCCCAACAGTATATGTGACGTTGACTGTTGCAGTGTGAAGATCTAGCTCTCGTTTGTAATTTGTGTACTTGATCTTCTTACCAAATACCAGATCAATATCCCCAAGAGGTTGAAAGACCTTCAGTACAAACAATAGGTAATATTTCAAATTGGTAATGTCTCCAATTCTTTTTGTGTAGTTACATGATCCTTCTATCGACCTAAAAGTACAACACATACCTGTGTTTGGTCACCAGACAGATCATATGCAGCAGCTGTGGCTTCAGGGTACTTTCCATTGTCAACAAAGCTCCTTACTTCAGAAAGAACAGCAGGTGCTTTGGGATTTGTATAATTACCAGGCCCACCTGTCCATAGAGTGTCATCTGCACCAACATTTTTTCTTTGAGATGTTCAGAGACATTTTTAATACAAAGCAATCAGCTAAAAATAAAGGTAATTACAAAGATATTTACAGAAATGTGAAACAAAGATTTCAAATTTACCAACTTGGAAGTTTAAATTCTCCTTTCCTCCAATTGCACCGCTGAGCACCTTTTTCTCAAGCTGCAACGACTAAGGGTGTGTTTGGTTTTGGGATACTGGGGACAGGACGATCCTATCCCTGTTATCTGGTATGGGACGGTCCCAGTATTATGTTTGGTTAGAGGGCTATGGTCATCCCTGTTTCCTTTTGGTTGGAGTGACCGAAGAGATAGGATGAGAGCCACTCTTTCACACCGTTAGCCACCATTAAATTAATCGTCCATGGACCCACACGTCATCTTCTCTACTTTTTATAACTATGGTTTTTTTGTTCTGGTGCCTAATCTCAATCTTCAGTCATTCACGGAAAGGAGTCGATCCAGTTCCTCATCCTTGCCCATCGGAGTCAGAAGTAGCACCCGACGAATGCGGCCGTTGGCAACGGGAGGATCCAGGCCGCCATTTCCGGAGCTTGTACCGGAGTTCTCCTAGAGCTCGCACTGCTGCCCGTCCATGTTGGTTGCGCCGAAGTCCGCTGGAGCTCACACCGCCGTCCGCTGCGTGTTGGTCCGAGGCCGCCCGTCCGTGCCGACGCGATCGAAGTGAGCCAGGTCGGAGAAGTGGCCGTTGTGGCGGAGCTGGCCTGGTCAGCGGCGACAAGGAGCCACTACGGGCAGCACAGGCCTGGCGCTCAACAGGAGGCACCCAATTTTGGCTACCACGACGGCATCTGAAGAGTTTCAGGGATCGTCCCATCCCCTGTGTCCCAGAACAGTCCTGCCCCCAAACCAAACACAGCCTTGGTTGGGGGCTACGAAAATGGAGCCAGCGCAAGGTCAGCAATATTAAGGTCCAATTGGGCATGACCAAGGAGATACTTCATCGAACTGGAACTGAAAATACGAGGGATTCTCATGATTTATACCATGGTAAGGACTGAACAGTGGCCGCGGAAAAAACTCAAGCATCACTGTCTAGGCTTAGCCTCTCTTGAGCGCACTATTGCTCGTTTTCGTTCCCAAGTTCTCTACCTCCATGAAGGGGATGCAAATTCATTGTTCATTCACCAGCAAGCCCGGTTTCGAGAAAAGAAGAATTCCATTGTCAAACTTCAGGTCGGTGATCAGATTGATCTCACAAGATAAACATGGGGCTGTTCAGTATTTCTATGACAATTTGCTTTGTTCAGCTGTGGAGAGGAACTACACACTAGAGCTAGACCATAGCCACAAATTTCCTTAGTCGACGGGGTCGAGGAACATAGTATGCTACTTGTGAGAGGTTTTTACAATTTTGAACTTTCTTTGAAGAGGAAAGGAGGTAAATGGTGAACATTATTTGTTGGCCTGGCCAAAAGTTACTAGACCAATTGAACTTGGGCTTGGTATCAACAACCTTCAAAACTTGGGATGGGCACTTAGAATGAGATGGCTTTGGCTATAGAAAGCGGAACCTGATCAACCATGGGCGACCATCCCCTTTCATGCATCAGTCAAAGGTTTCTTCACTATGGCAGTGGCTACCAAGATTGGTAGTGGGAAGAATACACAGTTTTGGACCGCTTGGTAGACCTAGAAATAGACAGACATCCAAGTCCAACAAACAAAATTCAATAGAGAATCCAACCAAAATCACCCACCATCCAATCCAATCCTAAAAAATACCTCTTGCCATCCAATCCATTTCATTTAAATCCAAATCATCCTACACATCCAATGAATCAAGCGAACCAAAACGTGCAAAAGAGTGAAAATCATGCTGTTCCACAACACGGGTCCCACGCACACCTGCTAATTCTACCTAGCTTGTGCGTTGTACCTTATGTTGTCTCTCATCGCTCGGCGATGACAGGGGATGAATTTTGGCTCACCTCCACTCCACCAGCACGGCAGAACCTGTGAGTGCCGCCGGGCACCAGAACAGGCAGCGTGGGGAACAACGGTAGATGCAGAGGAGCCCCAGGTCACTCATGTCAAACACCTCATTAATTTGTGCCTTGAAGACCTCCAGCTCCTTCTCTTCAGCGCCAGTGATGATCAAGTTGTCGACGTAGATGCCGACGAGCAGGACAGAGTGTCCGCTGCCCCGCCGGTACACCGCCACCTAGTGCGCACTCTGCTGGAAACCCATGTCCTTGAGCGTGGCATCTAGCTTCACGTTCCAGGCAAGCAGGGCCTAACGCAAGCCGTAGAGGGCCTTGCGTAGGCGGTACACCTTGCCTTCTTTCGGTGACGGCATAGTCGGGTGGTTGACGCACGTAGACTTCCTCTTTGAAGTCGCTGTTAAGGAAAGCAGACTTGACGTCCATGTGGTGGAAGCGCCACACTTCCTGAGACACCAGCGCGAGGACACGGACCGATACCATGCGCGCCACAGGAGCGAACGCATCGTCGTAGTCGATCCCCACTTGCTGGACAAAACCGCGCGCAACCAGCCGCGCCTTGTGTTTGATCACCGCCCTAGCCTTGTCCTTCAGCTTGAACACCCATTTCATGGTGATGGGGCGATGGCCGTCGGGCAGATTGACCAACTCCCAAGTGCAGTTCTGCTCGACGGTCTTGAGCTCCTATTCCATTGCAGCGCACCACGCCGGATCGCCCTCAGCCTCGGCGTAGGTAGCAGGTACACCGGCGTGCGTCAGGTGGAGCTGGACGTCGAGGTCGCGCTGCGCAGGGGCTGGCAGTGGCTAATCGCCGATGATGTTGGTCACTGTACGGTAGCGCAAAGGTTCATCGTCGTGGTAGGCGTCCAGACGATCCTCGAAATCCTCTAGCAGCATGGCGAACTCGACCACAAGTTGTCCACCATGCCCTGGTGTAGCAGCCGGCATAGCGAGGAAGCAGAAGCCGAGGACGCAGGCGGAGTGGGCTGGTGGAGTAGCCGCCGGTGCGGGTATACCTTCGAGCTCCCCCGGATTTGGTGACACGAGCGTGGTGGAGCTGGTGATGTGGGCGACGTCAAAGCATAAGATCCAGCCGCCGCTGGGGACGCAGTCTGTGCTCCCGCAGTTCCTCCAGGCCACGCGTACTCGACTACGAAGTCTGTTACCGCCAGTGCCGAGCCTCCAAGGCCTGTCTTTGTCCAATCCTAGCCGTGGCCTAGGCGAAGACCACATCGCACGCCACACGCACGTGCTGAGCCACCGGGTTGAGGATGCAGTACGCCTTCGCACCCTCCGCGTACCCGATGAAGATGCCAGGCTTGTTGCCGTCGTCGAGCTTGCCGAGCTGATTCAGCCCTTTGACGTAGGCGATGCAACCGAACGTCCGCAGATGCCGCACTGCAGGTGTGCGTCCGTGCCAATCCGCATAGGGGGTCTTGCCTTGCAAACTCTTGGTCGGCGAGCGATTGAGCAGGTGAACTGCCGTCATCACTGCCTCCCCCCAATACACGGCCGACATTCCTCCATGGCCGCCGCCCTCCGTGAGCTCCCCGCCCCAACCACCCTCCACAGCCTCCCCCGCCTCGGCTAAATAGAGAGCAAAGAAGTCGACCTAAAGAACCAAAGTTTTTTTCCCCTTCTTGAAGTGATATTAGATAGTGGAGCAAAGCATCCAAGTACTATCCAAGAACATGGATGGAGGGGAAGCGGTGGCTTACGGTTAAGCTGAAGCCTCTCAGATTCGACGCCGCCCCAGACCATGGCGCCGAGGCGGCCGTTCCCGATCGGCGCCGCGTCGGTGAAGTACTTCGCCGGGGAGCCGAAGACCACCTTGAGCGGCCGCGCCTCTTCATCCGCCGGCCACCCGGCCGCCGCGGCAACGGCCTCCGCCTCCGACGGGCGACGTACCCAGACCCACTCGGCGCCGGCGTCGGAGCCGCAATCGCTGTCACTGTTCATGGGTGGGGCCCGAGAAGTACAGTTAGAAGCCTAGAAGCAAGTTGCGTATCTGACGAGCAAAGCAGCCCGTGTCCAGATAAGCGCGAGGCAGGGATGGCAAACGGCGGATTCGTCTCGGGCGGAGACTCCTTGTCCGAACCCCAGTTGGAACTCTTAGCCCATAAAGGATTTGCGAGCGGTTTAGCCCTGTTCGTAAAATATTTTGCAAAAATATAACTATAGCGTTATTATAGCATTGCTCCTGTTAATCCGGCTTATAATCCGTCTTTTTCAGCTTGTTTTTTAACCAAAACAGTATTTTTCTCTCACAACAAATCAGCCAACAGTGTTTTTCAGCTGGCTTATCAGCACAGCCGAATGACTCCATTGTCGTTGTTATTTGGAAATTATTGTCCGATCATAGACTAATTAGGCTTAAAAGATTTGTCTCGTGATTTACAACTAAATTATGTAATTAGTTTTATTTTTTATCTATATTTAATGCTTCATGCATTTATCCAAAGATTCGATGTGACGGGAATCTGAAATATTTTGCAAAATATTTTGGAAACTAAACAAGGGCTTAATCCATCGGGTCCAGAACTATCGGACCGGCGGTTTAACCGGTTCTTAACGGCTAGACCAGTAAACCAGTGAATCGACAGCCTCACCGGTTCGATATTCGGTCCGATCCTAATAACTATGCACTCAGGATGAACCAAATTCTCATCTAGCTAATAAAGCTAATTGAGCAAACTTCACCGTCGGTCTCTAAACTTGGCCCTATCAAACTGGCGGTTTAACATGGCAGTATTAAACCAGTGGGGATGACATCATGCCAGCTTATAAAGTAGTTTAGACCATATTTGGACAGGGATGACACCGCTTATTAAGTTTATAGACCTACAGTGATCATCCTGAAAGTTCGGGGTTCAGGATGACACCGTTGACCAAGTTTAGGGACCTGCGGTGATCACCTTGAAAGTTCAGGGCTGGATGACATCGTCTGCCAAGTTTAGGGACCCACAGATATTACTTTAGAAGTTCAGATACCTGAATGACACCATGGGCCAAAATTAGGACCAATGGTGAATTTTGCTCAAGCTAATTCATTAGCAACTTGCATTCGCTCTTTTGCTTGGGGCTTGTTTAGTTGGTGAAAAAGTTTGGGTTCGGCTACTGTAGCACTTTTCGTTTTATTTGACAATTTATGTTCAATCATGGACTAATTAGGCTCAAAAGATTTGTCTCATGATTTATAACTAAACTGTGTAATTAGTTTTTTCTTTCGTCTACATTTAGTACTCCATGCATGTGCTGCAAGATTTAATGTGCCAGGTACTGTAGCACTTTTTGGGTTGTCTTTTTGGGTACGCATGCCAACTAAACAGGCTCTTGGAAGCACTTCCGATCTGTCATCAGCCGAGTCAGTCCTCTTGCCTCCGCTATGATTGGGCCAACCTCCGACCTGCCCATTGCTGGACTCTCGAGGGGAAATAATTATTGCGCAGTCTAATTCAATAATTATATGTGATAATCCCCTATGATGTACCCAACATAAGCCTTCAATGCACGCAAGGACCTCTGCCTTCGGCGCATTGCTGCATTTTCCAACAAATTTCCAAGCCTTAAATATCATTATTCCATTCTTGTCCCTGACAACAGCATCCACACCAGCATCACCGGATTCCAGGTAAGAGCCATCTACATTTGTCTTGGCCCATCCTTCCTGCGGGGGTTCCCATCGCCGTGCCAGCCCAGGGACCCGGTCAATGTGTGCTGCTGCTTGTCCATCTTTTTGCACTTCCTGCTTTCCTTTGCTGTCATGCGAAAGAGCCAAACCTGCTGATTCCAGGCTTTCACGGTAGCTTAGCAGGAACCCGACCGAAACCAACACAGGTACTTGTCCCGTATCACGTGTTATGCAGTTGTGGACATGCCAAGTGTGCCAAAGAAGCAACATAATCAGACAGCGTTGCTCCTTTGAGCACATGTCCAGGAGGAGTAGCCAATCCTTAGCAGTGTACATGTGCATGAACTGATCCTCGTCCGGCAAGTTCTAGTGTTCAGATATAGCGAGCCGCAAAATCCTTGCCTGCGGACAGACGACCACAGCATAATGACTTGTTTCATTCTCGTCTTCGCACAAATCACAAGCTAGGGATACTTCCAGTCTTCTTTTGAATTTGTTTCCCTTAGTCGGTAGAATATCCCTGCTCAACTTCCAGGCAAAAATTCTCACCTTGGGAGGGACATCACAGCTCCAAATATTATTCCACAAAATCCTATCACCCGCCGGCCTGGAGCTAGAAGTTGAACTACTATCCCTTATCCGATCCATGAATGCCACATTATTACTGAAAATATTCCTGATTTTTCCAGATGCCATGCAACAAAGTCCTCCGTTCTTCTTGATGCGAGCCTGATTCTTGAGGTGGCTTCTAGATCTACAGCATTGAACAGACCATGTAGCGTGTTATAGTCCCAGTCGTTAACTTCCGAGTTCAGAAGCTCAGCAACCCAGTGAAGGCGGGACCTCCCACGTCTGGTCTGGTCGTGACTCGATGCAAGAACTCCCAAGGGATCCAGGGGTCCCTCCAAATTCGAATTTGTTTCCCATCACCAACTCTCCAGATGACTCCTTTTTTTAGTAGATTTAAACCATGCATTATTGCCTGCCAAGTGGATGAAGGGTTACAGCAAAAGGTTGTGTCAAGCAAGTGACCACGAGGGAAATATCTCGCTTTCAGCAATCTTGCAAGACTGTCAGGATATATTAGGAGGTGCCACGCTTGCCGAGCGAGCAGGGACTGATTGAATAGACGAAGGTGTTTGAAGCATTTTTTTTTTGCTATTGTTTGGTTTACTATCAAAACTTGTCAATCTCTCACATTTGACTTCCAAATATGTGGGGGTATGGCCTCCGATACCCACAGGGCTGTACATGGGCCGAGCCGCCAGGGGAGGCCCAGCCCATAAGACTATGCCATGTGGAGCTCAGCACGGGTCAGCATGCCTCGCAAGGCTACGTGAAGATCCTGGGCGATCAAGGAAAGTCCATTTGGATATGCTAAGATACCGTATTCTTTAAAATTTCTATGAAGTAAACCGATCAGAATAGATTCAACCGACCTGTAACTCTACCCCCGAGCTATATAAGGCGGGTAGGGACCCCCTCATTTTCATCTCTCATCTCATAATACAATCCACCAAAGACACATGACGTAGGGTATTACGTCAATCTAACAGCCTGAACCTGCCTAATCGTTGTCTCTTACATTCTGTGTCACCATCTAGTTCCTGTCATGCGTGCCTCCACCGATTCTTCTACAACTATGGGCATACCCCTTGGTAGACTGTCGGTCGTATTTCGTCGACAGTGGCGCGCCAGGTAAGGGTGTGCGTGTTGATTCCATGACGAGCCAGATGGTCCGCTTCCCGAACTCCATGATCCTTCCCGAGCCAGATCGGACCTTCACGATCGGATCTATGACCTAGGTCATCGGCGCCAACGGCGTCAAGGAAATCGTGGAGGTGGTGCAGAACACCCTGCGCTAATCGTGCCAACTTATACAATGACATCTCCGATCTCGGCGCCTCGCTACTGGGTTAGGAGATCCATTGACAACGATGATCGATCACATCTATCGATCGGGTCACAGACCGCTTAGCGGAATGTCAGTTCCTCATGGACTCGATCTTAGATCGGTCTACTGCGAGCAATGATTTTCCTGCACTCCGAGGTCACCAAGCCACAACGACCAAGCGACCTACTCGGCCACATCATTCGAGGTGGCTAGATTCAGATCTGGTGATCATGGCAACTCCAGAAGGGCGTACGGTGCGACGCCGACCACTCCCTGCTCCTCCCTGCGCTTGGCCGACTATGAAGCCTCGATGGAGAACATGTCGGGGCCCTATCCTTTTCGGGCTGGAGGGTGCAAGATCTGCGTATCAAAACGCCATCCACCACCTCATCATCGACCACGTCGAGCACGACCGCGTCAACGACCTCTACATGATCGATCTGCCTGAGGCCGATCAACCCGCTCCCGTGGTGAACATGGTGTCTATTCGCCAACTTCCGGACAACTCCCTCCACAACATCCTAGAGGAAAGCCTTGATGAATATTCTTAGGGCTCCACCGAGACCATCTCCACCTGCCACGACAGCGTCACCAGAGATGGCGAAACCTTCAACCAGTGCGATGCTCGCCTAGCGAAGAATGCCGATCATCAACATCGCCGAGATGAAGAAGCCGCCTACAGGGCTGACGGGGATCTTAACGCCCCGCATCGCGCACGCCGCAATCTAGAGGATGAATTCGACATGGTGGGAACCACCTAGTGCAGAAAGACGCCAAGCACCAACCTTGCTGTCATTTTCAACGAGTTGGAGAAGCTCCCACCGACTCTAGAACTCCAGAAGATCCAGGTGCATATCAAAGCGGCTCAAGTTCAAGTCAATGAGATCTGCCATCCTGCTCTGTCTTACTCGACCACGTCAGCTCACAGCCATCGCTCCCACCATGACAGAGGAGGTCGACATCAGGGCTCCAAGCGCCCATGACCCCAAGCTGGCGACCCCTACCTCTACAGAGGATCCAGGGGTAACTACGAAGGATATTCGAACTAGGGCAGACGCCCTCCTCGTCCACCGGGGGGCCGAGGCGGCAACCGCAGCGCCAACCAGGAGGTGAATCAACCCCTGTCGTATGATGTTCGCGAACACATCAACGCCAACATTGATGTCTGTGATCGCATCAAGAATAGCAGGGCTACGCGCTACGACGCGAAGATGGAACGTTGGCGCAAGTTCGATGCCAAGCATGGTGCCGCCCGAGCACCACCCGCCCCTGGCGCCCCCGGGCTTCGTCCCTTCACGGCGAGACTCCGAGCTATCGGGTGGCCTGCGGGCTTCAAGATTTTTAGGGTGGACACCTACAACAGTAAGGGCAACCCCGTGCAGTGGTTAACGCTCTACGAGATCGTTGTGAGAACCACAGGCGAAAGCGGAGATGTGATGGCAAATTATCTACCTGTCATGCTCAACCAATCTACGACAACTAGCTTCTTAGCCTACGAGACGACTCCATCCGATCTTGGGATGACCTCAAGAAGGTCTTCACTGAGAACTACATGGCCACCTGCGAGCAGCCAAGCACCAAGTATGATCTGGAGAAGCTTCATCAGACCTCCGAGGAGTCCCTACATGATTTCATCATGTGCTTCTCGGAGACCAGGAACTCCATCCCCAACATTAGCGATGGTGAGGCTATCACATTCACCAAGGAGCTCTAGCACAAGTAGCTTCATGGAAAGCTCTATTGTAAGAGGCCTACGACCATCGGCGAGCTGATACAAGTAGCAAACGGCTATGCTGACGGTGAGGAAGCCAAGCGAGCTGCTCGCTTTGATCGCCCAACACCGTCATCACGATCGTCGCGAAGAAAGGCGCTACGATGACCGCAACCGATGCCACAACGACCGTGACCGCCGCCACGACGAACGTGACCATCGCACTGATGATCGCAAGCACCGGCGCAATGATCGCCCAGAAAGCTCTAGAGGCAGGCTGAATCGCCATCGCAGGCCTGATAGCTCAGTCAACGCTGTCAACACTCCTCATGCTAAGCACACCTATGACGTCGACTATGCCAAGCTCCTAGATGGTCCATGCCCTATTCATAAAGGCGCCAAGCATACCATGGGAGAGTGCAAAGGCCTGAATAGGGCTTTTCGCGTGGAGGATGCAAAGAGGTCATGGCGCAACGATGACAAAATAGACGACGGCCAAGGCGGAGGACGGGAGAAAGATGCAGGCCCTGCTTACCAGGATGCCACCAAGACCATCACCTCCATCTTCGGTGGGAGAGCCACCTCCGAGGACAAGCGGGAACAGAAGCTCACTGCCTAGCAGATCATGTCAGTCATCGCCTATGATGGCAAAATCACAGATCCAAAGTACATTAACTGGTCGGAGCACTCGATCACCTTCTCTAGGGCCGGTGGGCAGATATCCCATACCCTAGGTGTTTCCTCCTCATCCTAGACTGTATCATCTAGGGCATGCATTTCTAGAAGGTTCTCATCGACAGAGGGAGTGCCCTCAACATCTTGTTCGCTGGATCCCTAGTTGAGCTAGGGCTCAAGAAGGAAGACCTCACCCCCATGGACTCTCCGTTCTAGGGATCGTTCCCGGGAAGGCGTCCCAACCTCTAGGGCAGATCACCTTGCTGGTGCTATTCAGCACTGCCTAGCACTTCCGCACCGACTACATCAACTTCCTCATCGCTGACTTCAACACAGCGTACCATGCCATCCTTGGCAGACCAGCTCTCGCCAAGTTCATGGCCATGCCGCACTACACGTACCTAGTGCTAAAGATGCTGACATAGCAGGGGATCCTCTCCTTATGCGCCAACCTCATTATCGCCTACGCCTGCAAGAAGGAAAGCTTTGCGCTCACCGAGGCTACCGACATCTCCATCCGTATGCAGGACTGTATCACTACTTTGCAGCAGATACCACCGGAGGAGCTTGAGATCTCTATGATGGAGGCCGCCCGAGCATCAACTAAGTCCAAGGAGGTGAAGGAAGTGGTCCTCGTCCCTAGTGACTGGTCTAAGATCGCTCGGATCAGGGCTGACCTTGATCCTAAATAGGAAGACGTGCTCATCAACTTCCTAAGGGAGCACATCGATGTGTTCGCATGGAAACCTGATGACATGCCCGACGCACCTTGGGAGCTGATCGAGCACTCCTTAAACATCTCGGCAACCGCCAAGCCGATCAAGCAGAAGCTTCGACGATTCACGCAAGACAAAAAGGAGGCTATTAGGGTAGAAATAACACGGCTCTTAGCTACCAGTTTTATTAAAGAGGTGTATCATCCGGAGTGGTTAGCCAACCTGGTTCTTGTAAGAAGAAGAATAAAAAATGAAGAATATGCGTTGATTACACCGATCTCAACAAACATTGCCCTAAAGACCCCTTCGGCTTACCTCGCATTGACGAGGTCATAGATCCCACAGCCGATTAGCTCCTGTGCTTTTTAGATTGCTACTCTGATTATCACCAGATCGCTCCAAAAGAAGAAGACCAGATCAAAATTTCATTCATCATGCCTTCAGTGCCTACTACTACACGACCATGTCCTTTGGGCTCAAGAATGCGGGTGCTACTTATCAAAGAGCCATCTAGTGTTGCCTTAAGGACCAGATCAGGAAGAACATTGAGGCTTACGTCGATGATGTGGTAGTTAAGTCTAAGACTGCTAATACCCTCATCGTTGACCTCATCGAAACCTTCAGAGCCCTGAAGGTGTACCGATGGAAGCTGAATTCCACTAAGTGTTTTTTTCAGCGTCCCATCCGGTATCCTACTAGGCAACATCATCAGCCGTTGTGGGATGCCAATCTAGAGAAGATAAAGGAGATAACTAAGATGAAACCATCGTCCTACGTCAAGGACGTCTAGAAGCTAACGGGGTGCATGGTGGCTTTGAGTCATTTCATATCCCATCTGAGCGAAAAGGGACTCGCCTTCTTCAAGCTACTCAAGGCTCAAGAAAAGTTCGTCTGGTCAGAGGACGCTAACAAGGCATTCGTCGTGCTCAAGCGGTTTCTTACCTCACCTCGGATCATGACCGCACCCCAAGCTAGTGAAACCCATCTAGTCTACATCGCGATGACCAACCAGGTGGTCATCACAACTATTGTTGTTATTGGAGGTTCTTAACTCACATTTCTACTGCCAACATTTACACAAAATATAACAAATATGAATACCAAAACTTAGAATAGGATTTTATAACTCACATTTTCCATGAGTTTCGGTATATACATGCTTTACATGGCAACACATCAAAGTGCACCAAAATGCGCAACAGAGAAGGCGCATTCAAGAAAAATAGAAGCAAAACCCAACCAAAGTCCAACTTTGGGCTAGAACACCAGCGTGGGAGGCATCTAGGCCTAGCCAAGAGCCCACATACTGAAGACGGTGGCTAGGCACACAGCCCAGGGTGCGGCCACACCACCCCCAGCTTCGTCTAGCCCTACCTTCTTCTAGCGGTGCAATCAATGCACGAGGAGGTCGGTTGCATGGGTGCTTTCCTAAAATACCTCACCAAACCAACCTCCTCAAGCTATAAAGGGAGGCCTCCTCTTCACAATTCAGCATCATCAACACTTGGGAAAATACTACACAAAGGAGACACAATGTAGCAAGTAGAGAGAAGAGGTCGATTCATATCTTAGCTCTCTAGCTAGACTAGTTTAGGGAGTGAGTGAGGAAGAGAAAGAGATGGAGAAGTACCAGGGTTGTCGGCTACCTCCATTTGTAGTGAAAGGAATGCTAGGAATGTCAGCTCCCTCTTCACTTGTACCTCAACGGACCTAGTACTACTTGGAGAGCAAAGGTTCATGTTTATCTTCGGTGGTGAGTTCTACTTTATGTTAGTCTTGTTTACTATTTACTATGGGTTCATCGTCTGTCCCCATAGCGGATACTCTAGTAGAGGGCTCCTAATAAAGACGGATCACCCTGTATAGCACTATAGTAGTTGATAGCGTGGACATAGTGTCTAGGCTAGAGGATACCTCGTACCCTACGATTGAGGGGTAGGTGGCAAGTGGTGATAGCCCTGTCCATCCCTTGTAATCCCCAACATCTAGGTATGGTGTAGAGCTGGAAGCCGGAGGTACTTGGCATACCAAGTATAAGCCAGTGCCCGAAGTAAGTATATGGTGGCAAAGCTATCTTAACTTAGTGTCTCTATCCTTAGAAAACCTCGCTACCCGAGCTATCTTTCTTCTTGTTACCTTAGGTGAACTAGCTAAGAGACTCTTACACATCTGTTCCTCGTGGAAATACGATACACTAAATACTTCTGGGTGAAATGCTACAACTATAATTCCGTGCGCTTGCAGATTATTTCTGTATGCATTAAGAAATACGAACAAGCATTTCTGGCACCATTGCTAGGGAACGGTTGTTGTATCATCTCTGAACCTAGTTCACCCGTGTATCCTTGTTTTTATATTCCTTTTCAAAAAAAACATTTCTTTTTTCACCATGGAGCAACATACCTTTCAAAACACTTTTTGCTCCTAAGGACAAGTTCTTAGAGCCACTGCCATCGAAGCTAATCACAGCTTCTGGCTATGAACTCTGTCTTGGCTTTATAGCCATGGCTCAGGAACAAACCTTTTCATGTTAAGTTTACAAAAACTCTTGCTATCACCTACATGATTTTTGAGTAGCTCGTGCGTGCTTGACAATCTCAGGCATGGCACAAGAAAAACCTTCCATAGAAGATGTTTCCCTTCTTTTGAGAGGGCAAATCAACTTCCACCCACAACGTAGGGAAGGTAAACAGAGATTGGGAAGAATTGAGGAACATATTCTATTTTTGCATTCTTCCCTATATCTCAAATCACTTCCCTACGACAAGAGCTTCTTAGTTCCCGCCAACATGAGAAAGAAACCATAGGTGCAACCTGGGCTGGATTTTCAATCTTAACACACTCTAGCCCAGCCTTGTCTATACCAGACCATGAGTTGTTACAGCACTTTTGGTCAAGTCTTAGCAAGGAAACTGCCTTATAGCTTGATATCATTACCAAAGGGTCCCTTGACAATAGAACCTTAGCAGAAGGAGAAGAGCTTCTAGATTACATCCTAGAAAACACTCTTTTCATCAAACCCCTCTATGTAGAATCTGAATCAAGCCATGAGAAAGTCTCTTTAGCTGAGTCCGATGAAAGTCCCTAGTTTAGTTTTGGCTAATTGATGACAACCTAAGTACTAATCACACGTGCTTGAGTGTTGATAGCAAAAGGTGATTGGTACACTCCTAAGTGATGGCAAGATGCATGTTGATCATGATGACTTGGTGCCATACTTGGAGAAAAAAGGAGATGGAGTGCAACCCTATAGAGCTCAAGGCAAAGGTATAGATAGGATATGCTTTTGGTGATCAAGACACCATAGAGGGTGTGATCACACTTAGGATCGATAGCCGTACTATAAAGAGGGAAATTTTCGGGGCTATTGATCACTTAAGTGCCACTAGATGATGATTCATTTGCATATGCATTTAGATCTAGTGGAGAGCTAACTTAACTCCTTCAAAATGATTGTGAAAAATGTTAACACACATGCACATGGTGATGTACACTTGGTGGTGTTAGCACTTTTGTGAAGGAGGTGGAGTTTGAGCGGTAGAGATGGATTTGGGGCCCTCCCTCTCACCGAGCAAGCTCGGCAAGATTCGATGCTTTCGTGGAAGTAAAATACTTATTTTCCACTATGCCAGAGGCGGAGATTTTCTCTAAGTCATTGTGGAAAGAAACAAAGGTGAACGGAGGTCACTAGTAGTGACTAGACGTTGAGGTCGAAGTAACCAGACGCGGTAGGCATGTCTGGTCAGTTCAACGCAGCAGCAGAGGCGTGCGGACTAGGGTTTGCCACCGGCGCGTCCGGTCACTCATGGGACCTGCGCATCTGGTCAGGCGCCTAGAGGGACAGCAAAACACGAGAGGTTGATCGGACGTGGTGGCGCATCCGGTCAGTCACGATCGAACACGTCTGGTCGTGAAAAACCCTCTCTGGTAGCTCTTTGTACTCGACTGGATGCCATGTTATGGCGTGTCCAGTCAGACCTCTCAACAGCGTTAGCATCTAGCGACCGAACGCTAGGGCACGTCCGATCAGTTCTGGTCGGCGCGTCCGGTCACTTGTCTGCACGTGTGACTTCGTTTCATGACCGTTACGATCGAACGAACGAGATTAAAAACTTGACACGTGGCGAACATCGGGCGGTGGTACGAGACGCGATCGGATGTTGTGTCCGCGTCTGGTTAGATCGACCGGCGCGTCCGGTCAGCACGATAACAACAGCACTTTGTTCCTAATGGCTCTATTCTTTGGAGTTGCTTATAAATATATGTTTGGCCAGTTTGGGAAGCTCTCCCTTGGATATTTTAACATCCTAACATCCTCTTGAGCTGAGCACATCCCCTCCCACTTATCTCCCTTGCTTGATTGCCTAATCAAAGTGAGATTGAGTGTTCTCAAGTGCATTTGCTTGTGAGTTTGCATCATGTTGGCACTTGGGTGTTCTTTTGCTGCGGGATTCTTGTTTCTCTTGGTGGTTGCTGCCACCTAGATGGCTTAGAGCAGCGGAGGAGGTCTGGCATGAGTTGGAGATTGTTCGTGGCCGGCTCCGGCGACTTGTGAGGGGCTTTGCACCTTCCCCGACGAAGAGCCATAAGTGCTTGAATTGCACTATTAAGAGAATGGAAATATAGGTCATCAACCAAATCTTGCAATCTTGCCCAAATGACTCTAGATATACTCTACAACAAAAGTCATGAAAGTTTCATGTTGAGCAAATACCAAAAAATGCTCCAATGGATCAAAAAGGATAATTTAAGCTTTATCGTGATCCTACTTTGGCCAAAGTATAACAGTATGCTCTATACCAATTTTGAGGTTGGACCTTAAATGAAAGTTATAGTTCTTGTTATGGAGAAGAAACTTTGTTTAATGGTTAAGAGCTAGTTTGGTACCTAACTTAGTCAAATAGAGCTCACAAGATTGAATTTACTGCTGTTTTCTAGAGCCAAGTTTTGGCTAAGTCCTAACTGCTGTTTTAGTTTGGTTACTCTACTTGGGAGCTTTGTATCTTCCTAACTAGGCAGAACCAGTAGAAGATCATTTAATAAAAGTTGTTGTTTATTTTGAGTACAACAAACTTTGTTTTTGTAGCATACCATGATTCATCTTGGAAATAAGTCAAACAGTGGCTCAAAGTTGGAACCTGCTGCTGATTTCTGCACTTAGAAAATATTCTAAGTCTTGGAGAAGTTAACCAACGTCATTAGATTGGCATGCCGCGTTCTCGTGTTTTTGTTTAGTAACTTGAGTTGGTCCAAATATAAAAGTTGGATTATATTCCTTGGAGAAGAACATATAAAAAGTTAGAATTAGTTTGATCAAGTTTGGCATCCCAAAACTAGCGAAGATCGAGTGGAGCTTAATCACTGTCAATTCTTTGATAGTGTCATCTTGGAGGCCAATTATCTGTTAATCCGTGGCTCTAATGACTTTGCACCTTAAATAAGAAATGTAGAGTAGGCCGAGGTGAGTAAACTTTGTTTTTGACCCATGTCCAAATTCGGCCTGGGTCTAGCCCAAATCGGTGCTCCACCTTGCCCCTTTCACTGCCCGCCGCATGCTCGGCGAAATGCCGTGCATGGACGCCGCACGTCCTTGCCGCCCTGCCGCGCCTCTGCTGCTCCATAGTGGAGGCTGAGCCCTTCGCGCACCTCACTCATTTGCGACCTCACTCACGCTTGCCTCACTGCCTCCCATCGCTAGCGCCGCTGCTACACGAGCGCACGCTCACCATGGTTGCCAAGCTTGGAGCTCCGCCATTACCTGCTCCCTCTCCACCGCGTGCCCTCACGTCCCGCCGGCGCTGCCATCGCCTTCCTCAGCTAGCGCCTCCTCCCTCATGATGTTTTTTTCGACCGCCTCCGCTGCTGCGTTGCGCCACCATCGCGAGCAGCGGCCGTCGCTCGCGGCTGCACGCGGGCAGCCCACCACGGGCGGCCTCGGGCCGAACTGAGGCCATCTGCGGGTGCGCACAGACCCCACGCAGGTAGCCGCCCACTCCATCACCGCCGACGAGCCTTCCTGACCGAGATCTGCGAGCTCCCGACGACCCCCTGCTGAAATCGCGACCAGGGACCTCCAGCAGCAATTTGACTTAAGGGAGGGACCTATATACATAGTCCTAGACTCATATGAATAGTGCCCACAAGGACTTATTTGTTTTAGTTTTGCTAAAACTTTGAAAATGCATAGTAAATCTTAGGAAATTCGTAAAATAGCAAATGAGGACTTCTTGGAATGCTTGTCAAATTCTCTATGCAATAGATCTATAATATGGCATGTTTTAGTTTAAAGTTTTCTCTGTAAAAATAGATTTGTGCAGCTAGGTTTTTAGTGCTAGTTGTATTTGTCATTTTTATAACTGCAAATGTAAGGCTCCAAATGAAGTGAAATTTTTGTGGCATGCTACTCGTGTGATGTGTGATGTGTGGTAAAAATTTCATGAAGTTTGGTTGCTATATGAGTGAGTTATTAGTGTATCTTGCTCTCACATGATTTCTTGCAATAACAATTTGTCTTTTTCATAGAGGTTGATATACATGTCCAAATGACTTGAAATTTATACAGTAGACTATTGTGATGATATTCTAGCTACTATAATTATTGCAGAATTTATGGTGCAATTTTGGTATATGTTCATTAAATCGCCTAGGCATTTAAATAAATTAAGAAATGTATTAAAATAATTTATTTAGTGATGAGCACTATGATTTTTGGTGATCATTTAACATGTACTTTATGATGGTTACATTGGTTGTGGCCAAATGTATGTTTGGGATATAAGTTAATATTTATTCTTGCAATTGATGCTTTCCTGGATAGTTTCTGGGAGTTTGGTAATTGCACCATGAAAATGATGTTTTCTAAGAAACATGCTTATAACAAAGTTGTAGATAACTCATTAGTCTAGCTTGTGTTAAATTTTGGTGGCATTTGTCCTTGTAGTTTGTGAGTTATGCCTATTTCAAGTTGGGTTCCAGAAATAGTAATTCTCTGGAATCTCTGGACCAAATTCTGTAAATATGCATGTTTGACTTGGTTAACTTGAGAATAATGCTAAGATGATTAATGATTAATTCTATACAATTTCATAAGCTTTCCATAGTGTCTTGTTGCATGGTTATTGGATTTGTATAACTCTAGTTATGATCCAAACATACAGCTATTGTTTGCAGTCCAGAAATAGACATATGCTAGTTGTGGTTGTTTACTCCATGTGTTGCTAAGTGTGGCTTATGCCCTTGATGATGGTCAAGTTAAGATACTTGTGATATTGTTAAACTTGTATTATGCTTGATGTGCTTGCCCTCTATAATTGGTTTTGTGATGCTAGTTAAATAGCTATTGGTATCTATGTCTTGTATAATCTTGTGTTTGTATGAATGCTTATGTGATGCATCTTATGTTACCATTCATCATATTCATATACATGCATCTTGCATCTCATCTAGGTATGCTAGATGCACCATGTGAAGGACGTGATATTGGAGCCAAACCCGAAGATGGTGTTTGGTGGACCTATCCCGAAGATGGAGGGACTAAGCAAGTGCCAGGATGGGAGATGCTCGCCAAGCGAGTGTTATCTGTCAAACACTAACCTAAGTGTTTGATCCTAGGCAAGCCCTAGAGCATTTCTCCCTCGGTTTGCAAATATTTGATTAATGCTTTACTTTAATTGATGCATTATGTCTAGGAGTTGTTTGCAACCGTTGCTGCATTATACCTTGTCTACCTTTGTTTTACCCTACCCTTGCTACCCTGGTATTCACAGTCGAGTCAATGCTTAGCCGGCTTACACCGGTATAAGTCGGGTTATTTCCTGTCACCTGCGAGCTATAGGTGGTTACCTGGATCTGCTTGGATAATTATGTCATTCTGGGATAACTAAGTGTTAATTTGAAGTTGAGACCAGACAAAAACTTACAGGGTTTCGGACTATAGTGATTTCCATCTATGTCGATTAAGGACCGACCGTTGTTGGGCCTCAGGTCATGTTGAATGCATGCCTCACATTTAGCTGGCCAAATAACATACCTTTTGACCATGAAACTAGGAGATTATTCAGGCCGAGTGGATTGCCCAAAGCACATTGTACCGGAGAAGGTGTGGTAGGACACGGGGGCGCGATGATAAGACCGAAAGGCAGTCGGTTGGCCCCCGGGTACATGTGGTTCCTGGCAAACTCGAGACTTTACTTGGATAGTTGACTCGGTGACCAATATCTCACTTTAGCGGGTGAGTGAGGTTTGTGCGAGGAATAAATTACCAGCTGGTTAATAATCGATTCGAATCGCCATCGTTCACTGGATAGTGAACACTTGACTTGAGTTACTTCATCATAGTAACATTGATGGAACACTTGGATGGTTATAATGAATATGACATTATGGAAGTTGCTAATGACCATTGGTTATCATTAATTGCTTAATCATATGCTTGCTCTAGTGTAGGTGCAATTGTAGCCGACAGGTTAATAATGATTAACTTGATATAATGCTTTTGGAAAAGATTCTTAAAATGCTAAAATTGCCTTTTGCAAATGAGTCAGCTACACCACTATAAAGCCCTTCATGATTCCTTGGTGTCATTTTTATTTGGTTTTGTCGGGTAAGTCTAGCTGAGTACCTTCTCGTACTCAGGGTTTATTCCCACTTGTTGCAGGTTATGATGTATCATGGCTACTGCAAGAATTGGATGGCTCCTGCTGTAGTGGCGGAGTGTGATCATGGGCATGATCCTTCTGAGCTATCTTGTCTCTAATGCTTTTGTTGGAAGTTGACCTTGGTACTAGCATGTATTTGAATTAAGATGATATTAGTTTCAAACTACTTTGCTTCCACTACTTTTGAACTAGAGTTGTAATAACTCTATGGAACTCTGATCTATGTTGAATTATTGGTGAAATGGATGTAACATGTGACTTGTTATGTTGAACCACTATGATCTTGGCTTGTATGTTGATTGGTTTGAAATCCCTCATGATTTCATTGGACTACCGGAGTTATAGGAGCTTAAGTACATTAATTTAATTACTTCGGCAATTGTTTTTGTACTTTTGTTCTTAGAATTTGGGCGATTCCTTTACAATCTCCTTGGTGAACGCAAGGCATGCATGGAAATTTAAGCAAGAGTCTCCCACTCAATTATCTTCATTGGCTAATTTATGTTTCTCTTGTGCCATATCTTGACCTTGGATCACTATCGACGGTCATTAACACCAATTATAAACCGTCAACATAACCTGCATTTATGCTTGATTCCATCACCAAACATAGGTATAGGGGTTTCAACTAATGAATTCCATGAGCTTTGGTGAATATTTATATGTAGGACGATTTATTTAGAAAATAGCCCTAGGACCACTGTCATACACTCCAAATAGGCAAACCAGTGACAACAAGTGATTCAACCCATGAAAATTGCGAAAGACAACTCTAGAAGGTTCCAGAAGACACCACGATGAAGCGTGGGCCGAGTCTCCACCATAGTGGGCCAGCCAGCCCATGGGGGAGGCCGCTCGGCCTAGTGTGGGGCCCACTCACCCTCCACCGCCTCGTACTCCTTCCTATGATCTACACCATTGATTCTAAGGTGGTTTTAGGTCAGTTTATACAATAGTAGTCGAGGGAGATGACGTGGATCAATGATGTGGCACTTCCTTGGCTGCTACTCCATCTCCCCTTATATAGGGACACCCAGACCCCCTCTAGGAGGCCATCTCTCATTAAAATCAAGACATAACATCAGGAGAATTAGGGCTAGACTCTCCAATGTAGTAGATTAGTTCTAGTTAAGAGTTAGGGAGAGTCGAGCTATGCTCAGGTTCTGGAGAATTCTTCAAAGGTCTGGTATATCTATTATCTTCTCTGTCGACAAAACCTGGTCGGCAGTCTACCGAGGGGTATGCCCAAAGTAGTAGATTGTCGGTAGACAGGTGTGCAAGCCACGAACGAGATGGTGATGCAGAACAACACGCGGGTTTACCCAGGTTCAGGCCACCGTATCGGCGTAATACCTTACGTCCTACTCTGCTTTGTTATTGTTGTCTTGAACAATGTATTACAAGCTAGATTGCCCTAGAGTATGTTGCGATGATTTTGAGGGGGATCCCCTACCCTCCTTATATAGTCCGGGAGGCAGGGTTACAGATCTGGAAACTAATCTTAGCCGGTTACAATTACCATATAGAACCGGATAAGGATTCCTAATCTAACCGACCAAGACCTTGCTTGATTCCCAAGTCTGGTTTGATGCCTTGCGCAAGACTCCATCCCGATGATCTGGATCGCGTGTCGTCATGTAATGGGCCGGACCATCTGGTCTGGGCCTACCCATATCTAGCCGTAAGGGTATAGGGGTTTATACCCCCACAGCTAGTCCCCGAGCACTATGTATTCTATATCGACACACTGCCTTAGTCTTCTTCAACTTACGGGGTTCATCTTCACATCACCTTGAAATGTTAGCCGAGCATGCGCTAGTGTTCCGTCTGGATCAGGAATCAGTAAACCATGATTGTTGATGAAGATTGCAGTTGTCGGTGAAGATTGCATAGTGGTCCAAAAAGAAAATTTTCTTTCCTGGTGAAGTGTACCCACTCGTATTTCTGAAAAGAAATGTAAGTGCGCATACTTGATGGAAGTAACTTACGAAAAATTCTAGATCATAGGGGCGAAAAATAGAAACAATTCACTGTCAGGTGAAGTGTACCCACTTAGTCCCCGAGCCTAGTAATAGGTGACGTAGGCACGTGATGCCAGGGTCTAAAAAAAATTCTCAAGAACCAATGATCATTAGCACCGTCAGGTGCATCATATATGATGTAGTCCCCGAGCATGTTGGAAGGCAAAAAATGAGCCCTGCAGCAAGGTCTAAGAATATCAAGCATCCATCGACTGTATGCAAGCATAGTACATGTAGTCGAGCAAGACGAATCCTGCGACAGGAAGTGGTGTAACAAGTCCCTGAGCTCGAAGGTCTAATGATGAGTCCCCAAGCTCGGAGGTATAGGAATGAGTCCCCGAGCTCGAAGGTCTAGGAATGAGTCCCCGAGCTCGGAGGTCTGGGAATGAGTCCCCGAGCTCGGAGGTCTGGGAATGAGTCCCCAAGCTCGGAGGTCTGGCGACGAGTCCTCGAGCTCAGAGGACTAACTGCAGGTCCTAGAGCTCAGAGGTCTAGCTATAGGTCCTAGAGGTCAGAGGTCTGGCTGCAGGTCCTAGAGCTCAGAGGTCTGGCTGTAGGTTCCAGACCTCGGAGGTCTGGCTGTAGGTCCTAGAGCTCACTGGTCTTAGCGAATCTATCGCCACGCTGTCTCGATAGATCTCTTTCTGCTTTCTTTCTTTTTTTAACTGGTCCAATCTGACACGATGATGACGTGGGCAGCGCCGTAGTTCCTTTCTGACGCACCCTTTGAATAGTGACCCAATGTCTGTAACAAGACACGTTTGGGTCACATACGAAACGCCGCCAAAATCGAAGGGACGCAATTTATGCAGAGGAAATTTGTCAGTTACCGCAAATATTGCCCCACGTGCGCCATTCCTTCGAAAATTGAATCGACCCTGCCTCTTAAAGAACGGGGGAAGGAACGATTCAATTCACTCACACTTGTAGATCCACAATCAGCCGTCTTCTTGCTGCTGCCGCCGCCGCACCATTGGCATCATAGAGCCCATTCGAGCCCCAGTGCCACCACCATAGTGTAATCCAAAATCACCGCCGTAGGCACTGATAAAATCACCCCAATTTCCTCACGCGCCGCCGCCTCTTGACTCACCGCCACCAAACCCTAGCCACTGGTAAGAGCGGCGCCTTTCTTTTCATCCGTTGAAAGGAAGAGTCGAAAGAATTAGAGAATGGCCACAAAGACGACGAAGACGGAGGCCGAAGTTTGAAAGGATCTCATGAAGGAGTGGAGTATGTCAAAGTGCACCCCACTCAATCTTGAGAGACTAGTGCGGATTGGTGTGCTGCATGCCCAAGAACTAGCGGGATGGCATGCACCCGATCTGGGACCATTCCCAGATCCCAAAGGAGGTGAAACTGTTGTATTTGAAGAATACTTTACTCATGGATTTGGTGTTCCCATACATCCATTCTTGCAAGGGCTTTGTAACTACTATGAGATCAGCATTTGCAATCTGCATCCAAATTCTGTGTTACTTGTTGCTTGCTTCATCCATCTCTGTGAAGCATACGGTGGTTTCCAACCCCACTTTGACTATTTCTGTCACCTATTTTGGTTGAAGAAGAAAGGAGGTCGAGGTGGCTCCAATGTTGCTGGTGGTTGCTATCTGAACATGCGAGAAGGGATCAGGGCAGAGTATCTACATTGTCCGTGGAAAACCACATTAGAGGACTGGTACAAGCACTGGTTTTACATCCATGAAGAACTAAACCAGGCCTCATACTGTGACGTATCTTTGGTCCCAGAGAAAATTGACAGTTGGAAAGAATTGCTGCAGAACACAATACAGGTAGAAGCAATTATGCAACTAATACCTTGGTCGAGACTGGATGGACCAAGTGTAGTTGGTAATTTTATTAGTTGTCGAATCTAGCCATGTAGGCCAGAATACATGTGACATATGAATACCAAGGTCGCATGGACCCAACCAGGATGAGGAATGAAGACCTCGAGCCGAAAGAAGTGAAGATGAGGGTCCGAGATCTATTTAACCTGAAAGATCCCAGTTTTAGGAAGCTAACAATCATTGAGCCAGCATTCAAGCTTACGTGCCCACCACCACTGGTAAGTCAAATGTTGTCTGATAGTTTATCCTTAAGATTGAAATAACAACCGTGGAGTTGTTGTTTGTTGCCCAGTTTAATGGACAGGAGAGAGCGTAGGCATTCATCTCTTGCCCACCAGGCGTGGAGTGGCCAGAGCTCATGCCATGGGCCTAGGATGCATAGCCACTGCCCGTGGATGACGACCCATCTGAAGTTGATTGGCTAGAAATTAAGGATGAATCAGAGCAAGCTAACCGACTTGCAGGGAAGAAACCAGTGGCCGCCCCGACAAAGAAAAGGTGCCAAACCTCACTAGGAACCTCTGCAAGTGAAAAGCCAAGAGAGGCAATTGACCCAAAGGAAGCAGAGGACACAACAAGTAAACATCGACACGTTATCGCGGATTGGCCTGAAGATGAAGACGAGGAGGTCGAGGAGGTCTCTGGTATCATAGCAAGCAGTCGAAGGGAGTGGCTTGCTAGAAGACAGGAGCTGACACCACTGTTGCAAACGACTGAACCACCACCTCAGCCACCGCAACCACAAGTATAGGCCGCAAAAATCCCAAGGCCGGCTACTGTTGTTAGGAGCGACGTTGCTAAGCCGGTCCCGACCACTAGAGCAGGAGCGGAGAAGGGTGCCGGGCCCGAGAAGACAAAGAAATCTCGGTTTGCCACCGTTTTCCGTGCTACAGACCTATAAGTCGTCAAAAACTCACGTAAGTATGACATAATTGGTGAATAGCACCGCCTTTATAACTTATTATTGATTTGTATAGCTCTGCATCGACTCAAAAGCCAGAAGAACTTTCTGGCAGTGCAACACTGCCACCAACTAATACGGCCAGCACCGAGCAGCAGGTCTAGAGCAAATCAGAGCAAATAGAGTAGTCCCCGAACCACAAGCTCCTTCAACTGCCGCTCCTGGTCCACAAACAGCCCCAGAAGACCCGAAACAGCCTCGGCCGGCCCCTAAGAGACAAGTCCCAAAAACCGCAGAAGTTGGGAAGACCACTGAGGAGCCGGCTGGAAGTGCAAAACCAGAAGAAGAAACTAAGCCTTCCGCCCCAGCCGTAGAAGAAATCCTCGGGCATTATGAAGAAGAAAACAGATTTTGCGGCACCCGCTCCTACACTGTGGAGATTCCAGTAGGAGATGAGGTCGGGGCTGTAGAAGCAGTTGGCAAAATATTCCTAGAGGAGGTTAAGGTAAGCATCACATAACTTAATAAGCTGTGATTGTACCATCCATAAGAATTGCTTTTAAGATCCTATATGCTGCAGACTGTGGCAAAAAAGAACAAGTAGCTAAGTGCAGAATAGAAAAAGCTACAGCAGCAGGTAGAAAGTTACACGAAACAAAATATTGATCATGAAGAAAAGATGTGCACTATCCTCTAGCGGCTAGAAGTGGTCAAGAAATAGAAATCGAGTAAGGATTCATTCTGTTGTTAGGTACTCGAGCTCTGTAGGGTGCTGTATTTCTGTAATGTACATAATCATTGGATTGCTACAGTTCTGGACATCGAAGTCAGCCGGCTTCATGAAGAAAATGCTTAGGTAACTGCTGAGCATGACCGGCTAGCTGAAGAAAAGACCAAATGGCTGCAAACACAGCAGACCATGAAGGAAGAGAAGGCGAAACTAGCCAAAGATCTAGAGAGTAAGTATTCCTCAAGATTGTTGTATCGTTCACTAAATTTTATGGTGTTAAGCTCAACATTGTCGTATCTTATCAACATAACACCCTGCAGTTGTGAAAAAATGCCAAATTGCACCTAGAGAAGATGAAGAAAGATTGCGATGACCTAGAGCTACAAACCAGGCTAGTGCAAAAAAGATTGAGGCGTGGTCCTAGAAATGCAGCAAGCTTATGACGGAGCAAGAAACCCTGAACGACAAATGCAAGACGCTCATCAAAGAGCGAGAGACTTGGAAGCATGCCTGCGCAGAGATGGTGAAAGGGATCGCACCAGTGCTCAACATCATTAGCCCCGACTCCACCGAAGCTAGAGCGGAGACACCAAAAATAGGCCTAGTCGAGAAATCCCAAAAAGCCTAGGGATGGCTCCAACAGTGGACGAAGGACATCAAGAAGTATGTGGGTGCACATGTACTTAGCTTGGTACGTGCCCACTACCCTTTGCTAGAAATTGCTCACCTAGAAGCTAGGTATCCTAGGGAGGTTGGGGCAGAGCAGGCTGACGAGCTACGGTCAGAGGAGATGAAGCATGCTGCAGCGATTACAAAGGACATCATCCTATGCCCAGCTACAGCCCCGTCGACCAGAGGGACCAATCAATTATACGTGAGTCAAATACCCGTGCCGCCATCTTTGGCTTCCAGCGAAACACATCAAGCTCCATCCTTGACCACGCCAAAGGTGACAGAACTACCAAAGGGGCCACAGTAGGAGGAACATACGAATAGGTCGTAGGATTAAGTTTCATAAACCTATTGTAAACTCGTGCCTATAAAGAGGCGAGCTTGTAATAAGGTAATGAATAATACAATGTAAAGTTGTTTATGTTTTTGTGTGAAAAAACGTTAAAGCTCTGTATTGTGTGCAAATTTAACTAAGTTAGAATAGTAGGGCGTTCTGTTTTAGTTGTTCTGGCGTAATCGACGAGAACTAAGTGAGAACAATGAAATGTTCTGTCTTTAGTTGTTCAAGTGTAGTCAATGAGAACTAAGTTAGAACAGCGAAATGTTCTATTTTTATTCAAGCGTAGTCGACGAGAACTAAGTTAGAACAACAAAAAGTTCTATTTTAGTTGTTCAAGCGTAGTCAACGAGAACTAAGTTAGAACAACGAAATATTCTATTTTAGTTGTGCAAGCATAGTCGATGTCATCCTATAGGTTTGTATGACTTTGGAGAGGCCAGTGATCCGAGTGTAAGGCTATCATAGCCTGTATACACGTAAGAGTACGACTGGTCTAGCCAAAGGGCGTCTGTCGACCACTCAAAATGCAGAGGACGAATCTCGTGCGCGCTAAGAGTAAGGTCGAGGACAGAGCTGCTCTGAGAACCTGAAGGGATTGGCGTATGATTGTCTCAAGAGGGTGTTATTTGTTGCAGGATCAACGATGTAAATAGGTGTAGTCAACTGAAAACATATATATATATATATATATATATATATTATAATTTAAAGTACAGAAAAAGATACATATCTGTAATTGAGAATTAAGGGTAAAAACGCCTAAGCTTGTCGATATGAACAGAGTTAGGCACGTCAGTGCCATCAAGTCTTGCAAGTCTGTACAAGGCGGGTCGTGTAACAGCCTTGACGATGTATGGCCCTTCCTAGGGAGTTACCAATTTGTGGACACCATCTTGGCTAGTCTTCCATTTCAATACCAAGTCACCGACCACAAAGAAACGTTCCTGAACATTTTTGTTGTAATATCTTCGCAACACAGCTAAGTACTTAGTCGTGCGTATACAGGAATCAAGGCGTCGTTCTTCTGCACTATTCACCTCGAGCTCATGTTGTTCTGTAACGTGATCGTCATTGTAGTTCTCGACCCGAGGTGACCGGAATTCAATATCTGCTGGGAGCACAGCCTCAGCGCCGTAAACCATGAAATATGGAGAGACACCGGTATTGCGACTAGGCTGTGTCCGAAGTCCCCAGACCACGGCTGGTAACTCCTTAATCCAACGTCTAGGGGCCTTGTCATTCTCTCTGTACATCCTTTTCTTTAATGCATCCAGTATCATTCCATTAGCCCGCTCGACCTGTCCATTAGCTCTAGGATGTGCCACCGAAACGTATTTTACTACAATGCTCCGTTCATCACAGAAATCCCAAAATGTGTTCCCAATAAATTGAGTCCCCAGGTCTATAATGATACTGTTGGGTATACCGAAGCGATGGATGACCTAGTCGAGGAACTCGACTGCTTTTTCGGAAGATGCCTTAACCAAGGGCATGTACTCTATCCATTTGAAAAATTTATCAATCAGGACGAATACAAACTTGAAGTTACCTGGTGCTGGTTTAAAGGGTCTGATCATATCCAATCCCCAGCATGCAAAGGGCTAAGAGGCTGGTATGGTCTGGATCTCATGGGCTGGCATGCGAACTCTTTTTGAGAAAACTGACAATTGGCGCAATGTCGAACAAGCTTCTCTACGTCTGCTACAGCATATGGCCAATAAAAACCTACACGGAATGCTTTACCGACCAGTGTCCGAGATGCGGCATGGTTACCACAGGTGCCAGAATGTATTTCTGCCAAGAGTTTAATACCGTCTTCTTGCTCAATGCACTTCATTAATACTTCGGCTTTCATGTTTTTGTGCCATAGCTTACCCTCGACCACCAGATACTATTTGCTATGATGTATAAGGTGTTCATTCTCAGTTCGATCAGAATACCCGGTGCCATCTGTTAGATACTGGATGAATGGAACATGCCAGTCCGATATCTTAGTTGAGGTCTAGGATGATCCTGCAGATGCGGGAGATAGTGCCATAGTAGTCGGTGATGAACCATAGCTACCAGAGGCTCGTCCAGGGGCTTCTCGACCACGAGGTTGCCTTCTTGCTTAATTGATGGTTTGAAAAGGTCTTGAATAAAAATGCCATGCGATACTTGAGCTCTGGATGATCCTAATCTTTGACAGCGCATCGGCTGCTTGGTTTTTGTCTCGGACCACATGGGAATATTCAATGCCATAGAATTTTCCTTCAAGCTTCCTAATTTCCTTGCAGTATGCATCTATTTTCTCACTAGTTGTATCACAGTCCTTGTTGAGCTGGTTGATAACTAGGGCCGAGTCACCGTGAACGTAAAGGCACTTGATACTGGGTCAACTGCAATGCACAAACCATGAAAACATGCCTCGTATTCTGTGGTGTTGTTAGATGCCGGGAAGTGAATCCTGAGGACGTAGCGCAATTGCTCATTGGTTGGTGATATGAATAATATGCTCGCTCCCGCACCATCAATTGTTAATGAGCCACCAAAATACATTTTCCAATAGTCAATGGGTCTTTGAGAGGTCGGGATGCTTAAGTCTATCCATTCAACCATGAAATCGGCCAATGCTTGCGATTTAATAGTATCACGGCATGAAAACTCCAGGTCAAAAGGACATAGCTCCATTGCCCACTTGGCGATGCACCCGTTTGCATCTTTATTGTGTATAATAGTACCAAGGGGAAACTTAGTTTTGATCACCACATGAAACCCGTCAAAGTAATGCTTCAACTTTTGGGTTGTAATGAGTATGGCGTAGATCAGTTTTTGAATCTGAGTGTACCTAGTCTTGGACTTGTTGAGCACCTCACTGATGAAATAGATAGGGCGCTGAACACCATAAGCATGGCTGGGCTCCTTGCGCTTGACCACGAGGATAGTGGAGATGACTCGATCAGTCGCGACAATGTAGAGTTGAAGGACTTCTCCTGACTTGGGAGCAGTAAGGACTGGAGGTGATGCAAGGTACTGCTTCAACTGGTTAAACGCAATATCTGCTTCCTCCGACCACTCAAACTTCTCGCCTGCCTTGAGTAACTTGAATAAAGGTAAGCCCTTATCACCAAATTGAGATAGAAATCAGCTTAGGGCGGCGATACACCCTGTAAGCTTCTGGACATCCTTGACATTTGCTGGTCGCTTCATATTAAGGACAACTTGCACCTTTTCTGGGTTAGGGCGTATGCCATCATGACTGACGACATTGCCTAGTAATATACCAGAGGGAACGCCAAAAATGCACTTTTTAGGGTTCAACTTCCATTGATATGGATTAAGCATAGCAACAGTACGTGTCAGGTGGTCAATCAAGGAGTAAGATTCCTTGGTTTTGACAACTACGTCGTCTACATAGGCCTCAACCAGTTCATCTTGTATCTCTTTTTCGAGGCATTCTTGTATTGCACGCTGATAAGTAGCTCTGACATTTTTGAGGCCAAACGACATGGTCGTGTAGTAATAAGCACCGAAAGGTTTAATAAAGGACATTTTGATTTGATCGTCCTTATTTAGAGCGATCTGGTGATAACCAGAGTAATAGTCGAGAAAAGATAGTAGCTCGCAGCCAGCCGTGGAGTCCATGACTTCGTCAATGCGAGGTTGGCCAAAGGGGTCTTTAGGGTAGTGCTTGTTGAGATCGGTGTAGTCAACACACATTCTCCATTCATTATTCTTTTTGCATACAAGAACCGGATTGGCTAACCAGTCTGGATGATACACCTCTTTGATAAAACTGGCTACAAGAAGCCGTGTAACTTCTACCCTAATAGCCTCCTTTTTGTCCTTCTCGAACCACCGCAGCTTCTGCTTGACGGGTTTTGCCTTGGGGTTGACGTTCAAGGAGTGCTCGATCTAGTCTCAAGATACACTGGGCATGTCCAATGGTTTCCAAGCGAACACGCTTACGTTCTCTCTCAAGAACCAGACAAGTGCGTCTTCCTATTTGGGGTCAAGGTTTGACCCAATCAGTGCCGTCTTGCTGGTGTCGCCCTCGACTAGCTGGATCTCCTTGTACTCCTTGGACTTGATAGACTTTCGAGGTGCTTCGAGCTCTAGAATTTCTAGCTGGTTTGGAGGAGTCTTGGCCTCCATCGTCGTCGCCGCCATGCCCAGGGAGAGGTCATGGGCTTCGGCTATGCGAAAACTATCCTCTTCACAGGTATAGGTAACGAATACATTGCCTCTGAGAGTGAGGACTCCCTTTTCTGTTAGCATCTTAAGCACCAAGTACCTATAATGAGGTACAACCATGAATTTGGTGATCGCGGGATGTCCAAGGATAGCATGGTAAGTTCCCTCAAAGTCAGCGACCACAAAATTGACGTAGTCAGTACGGAAGTGGTCTGCTGTGCCGAACTGCACGGGTAGGGTAATCTGCCTGAGAGGTGTAGAGCTCTATCTAGGTAGGACCCCCCAAAACTATGCGTCGTATGGCTTTAGGTCAGCTTCAGATATGTTTAATGCTGAAAGGCTGTTTTTAAACAGGATGTCGATGGAACTAGCACCGTCAATGAGCACCCTATCAAATTGTACTTTATTGATACAAGGGCTGAGGACAAGAGCGAAATGACCTGGTTCAGGGATGGTGCCCATTGATCCGCCCTACTGAAGTTGATTTCGCGGTGTGACTAGGGGGGTAGTCTTGGATCCGCGATGAATTCATCTACCTTGGCCACGTTCAAGCAAGCGCGGGCGAGTAGCTTCTGCTCACATTTACTTTCAACAGACACCTTACCCCCGACAATGGTTGTGACATGTCTCATAGGTTCCTAATACTAGTGTTTGGGGTTCTTGTCAGGATCGTCCTCGTCATCGTCCCTGCGGTTATGCTGGTCTGTCGCGTCGTTAGTCTTGTTGGCATTTTCTAAAGCCTGTTTGCGACGGTAGATTTCCTTGAGGACCTTGCAATTTTCCAACATGTGGTTGGACTTAGGATGGGCTGGGCAAGGCCCCTTCAAGGCTTTAGCATAGTCCTCTTCACAATTGCAATGCCCCCTAAATTTCTTCACAGCGTTGACCTCTTTGTCATCGTCGCGAGCACGCTTGCCCTTGAAGTTGTCACGACGATCACCATGCTAATTTCTGTTGTCGCGCCGATCACGATTGTTATTACGGCGGTCCTCGATGTCACTGCGACCTCTAAAGTCATCACGACGACGGTTGTCGTGGAAGTCATCGCATCATGGAGAGTATGGTGCTTTGCCAGTGCCCTCATTCAGCAGCTTCTTGGCGTCATCGGCATCCGCATACTTTTTAGCGGTGGTGAGGAGGTCGACCATCGTTATAGGCCATTTACAAAGGAGCTTATCCCTAAGATCATTATGGTAGCATAGACTAGTAATGAAGGCTTCAATAGCCTCATTATCGGTGATCCTAAGAATCCTAATGCGCATATCCGAGAATCGTCGGATGTACTCACGCAATGGCTCATCCCTGGCATCACGGATGCACTGCAGATCATACTTATTGCCTAGCTGTTCATAGGTGGCAATGAAGTTTTTGATGAAAGCTTGACGCAAAGCATACCAGGAGTTGAACTGGTTCTTAGGGAGACTAACAAGCCATTGGTGCCCCACCGGGCCGACCACCATGGGAAAGTAATTGGCCATGACATGCTCATCACCCATAGCAGATCTGCAAGCGGTCTCATAAAGTTGGACCCATAGCTCAAGATTAACCTTGCTATCATAATGGTTAAGCTTTTCGAGCTTAAAACCTCTAGGCTAGATGAGTTGTCATAGGTGGTTGGTGAACTGCTTGGGACCCAGGGGACCGTGAACCATATCGTACTCCATGTGACAACTGGTTTCATGGGACGCACGGTCCTGAGCTCTCTGTTCAATGCGAGGACGTAGGTCACGGTTATTGAGGTCACGACGGAGATCGTGATTGCCATCGTGGCATTCTCGTTCATCACCGTGTTGTTGCACTCGACGATGGTGGTCCCGGTGGTCATTACGCCGGTTATCGCTACATCGGTCATCATTGTTGTTATTGTGGCGGTGGTTGAGCTGGCGATTATCGTTGCGGGGAGGGTTCCCGTGATTGTCGTCATTGCCGTCGTCAGCCCCTGGATTGATGCCAGGAGCCATGTGATTGTTGTTGCCTACATGGTGGTCTGGGCCGGCGGGTGCTCGTAGGCCACGTTGGTCAGACTTGAAGGGTCGACTAGAGTGCTGGTGGCTCCGGCTAGTCGTGCTAGATGCCGATGGGCCTGTGGCACGTTCATTGGTCTGAACCATAGCCACCTGGAGATAAGCCTATAGATCCTCCTAGATGTTTTGGATCTCTAGGGTATCCGGTAATCTGTTTAGGCTCTCAATGGCAACAACCACATTGGCACTTGGAGTTTTGAATACTAGTCTGTTCCCTACCATGTCGAAAGCATCATTGAGGTTGCGCCCTTGCAACCGGTTACGCCTAGCTACAGCGTCAGCCTCTTGCTAGTCGCGGTCTGCTTACTGTTGCGCTAGACGCGCGTCTTCATCTATGCGACATTGAGCTCGGTCAGCATGGCGCTGTTGTCACTCTCATCGCTGTTGATCGGTCTCGCCTCCGACAGGTGGGTCTTCATCTTGGCTAACCATGTTTATCATGGCGCCACACCTTGGAGGGAAAGCCGGGATTCGGGGAAAGCCCGGAGGATGTAGCATCCCTTCATCACTGCTACTCACATGGTGTAATACCATGGTTTGAGTATTTTCATCGGACACAGTGCTCGATCTAGGGCTCAAATGGCTATCTGTCTGGGTGGTATGAATTGAAACTTGATCAAAGCCCACCATATTGACAAAGTTGAGTTGTCGAGGTCGAGGCCGAGCGGAGCGTCCTTCAGGAGTTGAAGTGACCAGTAGATCTGTACCCAACCGTTGAAAATGGGTGGCTCGAGTAGGTTGAGTAGATCTGTTGTAGTCGTTCGAGCTCTGTCCGGTGAACTGCTCTTAGAGCGAATCGACTAGAGATAGGGTAAGCGAGAGTTTTCCACCGAGCTGGTCGATGGAGTCGATCAAGTCGGTGGAGTCGAGCTTCCTCCCCTGGTAGCGAGGAAGGAGTCAATGAGGTGCCGGCGTGGTCGATGAGGGGCACTGGTGCAAGCAAAGCTAAAGCCAGTGTAGTCATAGTCGACGCCGGTGTCGGGGAAGTAGTTGATGCAGATCGGATTTGCACCTCCTCCATGGCCGTGATGAGAAAGTCGTTGGAGCCAGCGGTCCAGGTAATCTGACCGATCGTGAACATGAGGCTTGCCACTATGGCCATGGAGTCAGGGAAGATGACCATCTCGCACGCCTAAAAAGCAGTACACACACCCCTACCTGGCGTGCCACTGTCGACAAAACCTGGTCGGCAGTCCATCGAGGTGTATGCCCAAGGTAGTAGATTGTTGGTAGACAGGTGTGCAAGCCATGAACGAGATGGTGATGCAGAACAACACGTGGGTTTACCCAGGTTCAGGCCACCGTATGGGCGTAATACCTTACGTCCTGCTCTGCTTTGTTATTGTTGTCTTGAACAACGTATTACAAGCTAGATTGCCCTAGAGTATGTTGCGATGATTTTGAGGGGGATCCCCTGCCCTCCTTATATAGTCTGGGAGGCAGGGTTACAGATCTAGAAACTAATCTTAGCCGGTTACAATTGCCATACAGAGCCGGATAAGGATTCCTAATCTAATCGACCAAGACCTTGCTTGATTCCCAAGTCTGGTTTGATGCCTTGCGCAAGACTCCATCCCGATGATCTGGATCACGCGTCGTCATGTAATGGGCCAGACCGTCTAGTCTAGGCATGCCCATATCTAGTCGTAAGGGTATAGGGGTTTATACCCCCACATTCTCTATTTGTTTATATGCCTTTTATATGTATGGTTAGTATAGTTATTATACTTTACCAGGGGATGTCCGCTCGTATTGAGTGCTCTAGTTATTATATGTGATTAGAGTAGTAATCAATAGTGTAGACATGGTGTCTAGGCTATGGGTTACCTAAGATTGCGTCTAATCCCACGGATAGTTGTGGTAGCCCTAGAGGTGACAACTCTGACTAGGCCTTTGTAATCCACCACGTTCGGATTGGTGTTCATAGAGCTTTAGGCAGCCTTCCCCCGACTATGCTTTCTCACCCCCTCGAGAGTAAGAAAGGTACTGCTGCTCCGAAGTGTTATTGTGTGATCGCTATATCTATCCATGTTTCAGTTATCATCTAGTCTACACTAGAATAGAACCCAAAGCAATAGAGAAGTATTTAGGAACCTTGAACTCTCCCGTTGTCCTCTAAGTTTAATTAATCTACTCTTTATTCAATGAATTCTCCTAAGTGTGTGTCATTATTCATAACTCATATCATTTACCATTTACCTCCACTTTAGACTAGTTGGTGTATTAAGTTAGTAGATACATGATGGTGAATTATCAATCTCTTTAACCATTGTTCCTTGTGGATAAATACGATACTCTGGAATACTCCTGGGTAAAAGCTATAATGGTATTCGTGCGCTTGCGGAATTTTTTGTGTGCGTTAATAAATACCAACAAGCTTTTTGGCTCCATTGCCGAGGAAGCAATTGGCATAAAGATTTTGATAGTGATCTTGATGTCTGCTAATTTAGTGTACCACTAGCTTTAGTAGGATTACTCCTATTCTATTGAATTGTGGAATAAATAGGACAACAAATGCTGTTTCAACCTTCCGGCAAGTTTCCACAAGAGAAGAAGAAACATTAAAGAACCCTAGGTGCCTGAACATTCATGATCCATCAACATTGAAACCCTGCCATCTGATAGGTTTGTATAGCCATATATATATATCCTTTAACCATGTGAAGATTGGAGAAAAAGATTGTCATCACAAGAATTCAATTCACATCTCAAGTGATGGAAACAGACGCTGCACTAATCATAAATTCCATCATGTGAGTTATGGTAAGTACGATCAAGAAAGGTGAGATAGTCTTGCTCATGGACTTAAACTTAATGAGTAGTTATCTTTAAATTTTTGCATTCCATTGTATGTTTACTTTGAATAATCCATGCATCCACTTCATTATCCACAACATGTTTAGCTCCTTGCATATATTCATGCCACTTTATCTTAAAAAAGATCACTCACCAGGATCATGCTACCTTTGTCTGCTATAGTATGCTTTGGTTTGGAAGTATTTGACACACTTCCATAGGCTTTTAAATTAAGCATGTTGCTTAGGTTGAAATGCCTTCCTTAATCATAATTAGACATGGAGTCAAGTTTGGTTACTAAAGTAAAAATTGCTTGTGTAGACACTAGATATTTTGTTGGACTAACCCCTATAGAAAACTCTAAAAATCAATCGGAGTTAGTCAAAGAGATGAATTCACATCAGAGATGAATCAAGGCATGTGATGAACTCCAATAACTTTGCGCAAAAGAGGGCCTAGTTCATTCTTCATGGAAGGAAGAACTGTGAGTATCAAGGTTAATTCACTTATCTTTTATTGCAAGTTACCTTAGCCTTGAACCACGCTAGAATGCAGCCAACACATAAAATTTGTTAATAAACAAAATCTATGCTAAGATAATACAAAAACATCTTTCTATTATAATAGAAGAAAATTACAAAAGTTATGGACAACAACCCATGTTTAAAATTCACTATATTCCCTCGAATATGTGTTCAATAACATTTTGTAGGAAGAATCAGTACAAGCTATGCCTATTCATGGTTTGGAATGAACTTGTAAACCCAAACCAAACCGCCACCTCAGTAATGGAACAAAAAGGAAGAAGACAGGTGCCATAAATAGCATTGACTCATAGCCAGCTGTAACGGATCAACACGATTATACGAGATTAAGTAAGAAAATCTTCTGCCGAGGCAGATAATTTACCAAACTTAAGCCTGTACAACCCGAGATGCCGTGAAATCATGAAGGATTTCAAACCAACCAACAACAAACCAAGATTGTACTGATTTAGCACCCACCGTCACATGGTACATAAAGTTCGCAACGACAGTTGAATACATCAGAGTTCAGAACATAAAGTTATTACAGCACAAGTTCAAATTAACATAGCGAAAGCAAGTAGTTTTAAAACCACACACACACTTAGTTCACATACAGTGCCAACAGGTAGTCATCTCCCACAAAAGCATCAGAGGAGACATATGGAGTGACCATTGCCCTTGGTCCTAGTTGTCGCCCATCACTGGATACAGGCAGTTAATGTAGTAGCCATAGTACATTTGACCATCTGCAACAACAATGGGAACAACGCCCTGAGTACGAGAAGGTACTCAGCTAGACTTACTTATCTTAAACTAAAAATAAATGGCACCAAGGAGTATGCAAGGCTTTTATAAGGTGGACTGGCTTAACTTATTTTGCAGAAAAGCATAAGTTATTGTCTATGAACCATTTAAAATATAAGCATCAACTTGATTATACCTGATTAATCTAAGTAAGCACCTATGCTAGAGCAATCACTTGATTAACCATTAACATCAAAGGTTACCATCTCAGGTTTAGCATTTCCAACATCATCTACGTAACCATTCGTGTTCCATTATTATTACTATGATGCCATAGCTCGAGTCAAGTGCTCACTATCTAGGAGCGATAGCGATTCGAATCGATTCCTAACCAGCTGGTGATTTATTCCTCACACAAACCACACTCACCGATCAAGTGAGCTACAGATCACCAATGACAAGATTCTAGTAAACGCCGCAGGATAAACTAGGGCCGCAGTACCTAGGGACCGCCTGACTGCTAGGACGCACCTTGGGCTCACTCTTCACGTCCCTGTCATACTCCCTTCATCACCAGTACGCGCACCCGTGTAGGTCCCGGCCCGAATCATGTCACTAGCTTCGCGATCGAAAGGTACTTTATTCGGCCAGCTAAATATGAGGCATGCGTTCAACATGACAAGAGGGACGAGCAACGATCGGTCCTTAATCGACACAGACAGAATCACTATAGTCCAAAACCCTATAAGACTCCGCCCGGTCTCCGTTTATCCATTAACACTTGGTTCCTTTCCATGATAACAATTATAGCCAACCATAACCAGGTATCCACCTATATCTCACAGGTGATAGGAAATCACCCGACTTCTACCGGTCTAAGCATGGCTAAATAATACTTTCAATCCTAAACTAAAATAGGATTCTAGGAATATTTATGGGACAAGGAAAAGGTATATATGCAGCAAGTGTTTTCACTCAACTCCTATAACTTAATGCAATAATATATATAACTCATATATAAAGAATTGTCTGAATAAAATAGGGAATTTAGAATGCTCCGGGGCTTGCCTCTTTCAAACGAACTAGGCTGGGGATCTACGCACTCGGGCAACCCCTCTCCTTGCTCCTCGTCCTCGAGCACCTCCTGTACCTAGGGATCTTGCGGATCTGCTCCGGTCTGCTCTTCCGGCACTACTATTGGCGACTCCTCCTGCGATCTTGTATGATGCAATTGCATAAATAAACATGCAAACGGTGCATCAGATGCAGTGGAATGCCATGATGACATGATATGCAGATGAGCACATCGAAACTTATAGTATAGACTAGAGACAAAATCTTTCTATAAGGTAGTCAACATCATCCAGGAACATGTACCACAAAACATGTCATCTATTCGTATACTAGTTAGCATATAACTCTCACACAAGTGTTGCTACACTTTATCAACCTCTAATACCTTAACCTATCAAGTAACACCAGCAAGGTAGTTTGGTGCTTCAAAGATACACCAAACACTTCTTATTACTTTAATTACTCATAAAGAATAACTTTTTATTTCCTATTTAAACTAGGGTTACATAGTAACACCTGTTTTTGTTGCATAGAAAAATCTACAAAAGTTACAGTAGTATAGTCCTACTCCAATTATCATACCACAAAAATTTCATGGGATTTGGATAAGTAAAACAATCTATACAAAATTAACAAGCTATAGCATAATAATGAGCATGAAAATACTTTGTACTATGAAAAGTATCAAACAACAGATTGATTATTTTTCCTATGCTCTACACAGTAAACAATCATATCACAAAAATTATCACATGCATGTGTTATACAATTTTTGCTCTCTACCAAAAATAGTAAAAATCACCAATTAAAGGCACTTGAACTACACCTCAAAATATTTCCACAGAACATGCATGATATATATTTTTCCTACAAAGTAGAGTACACAAGAAGAGTAACAAACTTGGAATCATATTTTTCTGATGTTTCTTTGATTTACTACACATTTTCTAAAATAACAGCAATAATAAGAATGAAATAAATCTATATAGAAAAGTAACACAAAATTAACATGTAATATTTTTAAGCTGTAGATCTACTTCTGAGGATCACTATAAAATTTGTTTCACAATTTTTTGAGCTATAAAGGGCAAGTTATGATTTTCCAAAGCATTTACATAAGTTCTGAAAATCATTTTCCAAATCTCTTTTAAAAACCAGTCGCTGAAAATGTTGAGTGCACCTGGTGTAGTGCACCCAGGAATGCCTACTGTGGCTGACTACTGGGCCCAAAGCGTTGACCGGCCCCACCCGTCAGTGAGCCGGGTAGGGGCGGCCGCTGACCGGTGGCCAACTCGCCGCCGGTGAGTCCTCCGGTGACGGGGAGGGCACCACCGTGCACCCCGCACCGAGGCGAAGCCAAGGGTGACTCGAACGCGGCCAGCCAAGCTCAACATTGAGCTCACCGGCGTTCATGGCGGGGTGGTGGCGCTAGCGCCCGGTGGCCGGCCGGCTCAGGCGGCGGGAGCGGCCGAGGAAGCGTGCATGAGCACCGCGGGGTGGAAGCGATGCTGGTGACCGAGACCGAAGCGGGAGAGAGGGTGGAGGGAACTCCGGCCACGCGCGCCCGCCAACTGTGGCCATGGCGAGCAGCGGAGGGGGACGTGGCCAAATTGACCCTCACCTAAGCACGAACAATAGAGACAGTTCGCGTCCGAAAAAACAGAGGGCGAGGCGAAGCTGTGGGCGTGACGAATCGAAGGGAGAGGAAGTAGCGAGGGTGGAACGGCGGCGGCAATGGTGCGGCGGCTGCCGTGGCAAGCTACACCGCGGGAGGGCGAGAGCGAGTGGGCGGAGTGGGAAATGGCGAGGATGGCAAGGGCAGCGGCTTGGGTCGGCCGCTTGGAGGCGTGGCGCGGCCGTGGGGGCCACCGTGGCCACGCGTCGGGCGATGCCGTACGCTGGCGGCCATGTGGCGGGCGGCTCCTGACCGCGGTCACCATAGGCACGGGAGCGCGCGGGCGGGAGGAGGTAGGCGTGCGGGAGAGGCCGGGCCGGCTTCGGCCATGGGCCGAGAAGCGGGGCGGTGGCCCAGTAAGCCCGAGAAAGCTTTTTCTTTTTCAAATTGAATTTCTAGAAATTCTAGATTGAATCAAATTTGAATTTTGAAGAAGAAAAAGACATTTTCAAAAGTTAACCCCAAAACAAAAGTTGTTCAAAATTTAATTCTCTACAACTTTTCTTTAGGGAACTTTTTAAAATTTCAAACAGATTTGGAATTAAAGGTTCAAAGTCCATTTTTTAATTAAAAACCCATTTTATAGAATATTTTTAAAAGCAAAATTTGGGGAGATTTTGAATACAAAGGTTGCTCCAAAAATCATGCTAATTAATTCTAGGTTATTTTAAATCATAGCCAAACAAGTTTTACAACCTTAGCAAGTATAATTAGGGCAAACATAAAACTAAGAATCATATGCAACATACATGTTTCAAAATGATGTTTCACACGTTTTAATTCAGTTTTAAACTTACATTGCATGTGATTGTGAAATGCATTTGATGCTAATGCTCATGCTTTGGGATGCTAATGCATGCTTAACATCGAGGTGTTACAGAAGTGAGCGAGCAAATCGATAGACTATGAGCAAGGTTGAAGACACCCTAGCATTGAGTCTTTCCAACACTCAAGCTAGGATGCCGATGAGAAGCAAGGTGCAACTCACCTCATAATATCCAATTTGAGGCCTATTTTCATCATCTTCGAAGATGCCATCTTGCACATTGGCAGCATGATCAATGGTGGATTGTCGACTGTGTCTTGTGAAGCCATGAACAACCATGGTCACACATGACACCTCCTAGTCATTGGAGATGAAGTTTTCATGCAAATTCCAAAGAAGTTCCTTCCTTGGCCATTAAGACGGCTATCGTATCGCTAACAAACAAAGAAGAACAACTCTCTGCCATGCCACTAGAAGGTAAAGACAATCAAGGAGGAAGTTGAGTTTGCATATCCAATGAACCCTAACTCATCAACCAAGGATCAACAAAAATGAAGAAAGGTTGATGGAAGAAAAGCATGCAATTGTTTGTAACCTCATCTCTAGGATTGGAAGGTGCAAAGAAAAGCTGATGGCAAGAAGAGGTCCTGCTCAATGGACCTAAAGCCATGAAGCCCTCACTAATAGGTACATCGGACAAGTTCCCTTCAGGTATGTTTGTCACTTATCATTTTGATAAAACAAAGGAAAACACAAGGTAGATTCAACCAAGTATTATGCAACATGGAATCACATTCATAGGAGAATTCCATCAACCAGACTTGATTCTACATTCTACAAAATTCAAGTGTGGGGGATAGAGTTCTCCCAAAACATCTCATAACATGTTGCTAATTTGTCTTGAGTATCTCTACCTTTATGCCATGCTCAACCTGCTAAATCATAAATAAATTTTAATGATCATGCTCTTTGGTTCACCATACATATTCTTGGTTCTACTTGAATGAATCTCTTTAGTTTTTCAAGCTTCCATGTTCTGTAATAAGTATGCTTTGAAATACTATTCAAACATAATCATTGAATCAAAACATACTTGTATATAATTTGGTTGTATATGTGGACTAACCCTTATAGTAAAATATTCAAATTTTGTTGGGAATGTTTGGAGATCATTCGTAGAAACAAATCAAAGCTAGAGGTATTCTTCAAAATTATTTCACACACCTTAGCCTTGTTGAAAGATTCAAGTAGTGGTGAATAATAAAGGCACATTATTTAAAACATGGGGTACAGATGACCTTTAGCTCTATGACAATACTATCCTCATTTTGAATCATTTGTATACTCCTTTGGATATGTGTTGTCCACTAATCGTTTGTAGAGAAGAAACAATAAGTAGAGCAGAAGGTCCAATAGAATGACAAGATCCACAAAGCAAAGAACAAAAAGATGGCATGAGAAAGGAGTGCGACATAAGAGACAAGATGCTCATGACAGCTCAAGCAAGGAAAGGTTCAAGTAGGAAGAGAAGACCACTAAAACTCATCTACCCTTCACATGGTGTCATCATGCTCCAATGATGAAGGCTCATAACCATTGATGAGAGGATAGCTGCCATTCAAGCACCTTCACATTCGGGCACCTCGTTGAGCGACCATAATAGCAACCAACTTGAGGGAGAAGGCATCCCCCGTATCCAGGTAAGTATTTCTTTCCTTTTGTTTTGTTGTCTTTAGTTTTCTTTAAACTTAAAAATAAAATAAATAGTTATTCCTATAGTAGTAAAATTGAAAATAAAAGGTGTGTCTAGTTTACTTTAATTTCTTTTAAGAGCTAAATAAATAAAGAGGTCTCTGAAGATAATCTCTTAACATGAAAATGATGAATAGTTGCTCTATTGTAATTCCTTTCAAGTGCCTAGTTTTTAGCCTTGAATTCTCCTGAGTTTTGGATAAAATTATTTTGATATAAAGATTTACTCTAAACTTGAAACTTGTGGGTAGCATATGCTTGATCTAAGTCTAGGTAATTGATGGATATGATATGAGAAGGTCTGAGCTGCTATTTATCTTGTTCCAAGTGACACTAAAGTTCTGGGCATTTATCTTTTGAAAAACATAAAAAATGCTATCATGAGTTCCTATATGATAAAGCTTGAATTCCTACCAGAGCAATACATGTTATTTAGGCTAGAAAAACTTCCATTTAAATGCTACTTGCAATTACATTGAGTTTTGTCAAGCTTTGTTGACCCTTATGAGAGGTTTGTCATACTCTTAAAATCAAGATCACGTACACACTACCCACATATGCACTACCCCTACCCTTGGGGGTAGGCACAAAAACATGCCTTCCATCTAGATCCACCCAAAAATGTTCTACTCCTTCACTGGGGGTGAACACAAAAACATGTTTGCTAGGTTTTCCATCCACCAATTAAATGCTCCAAGTTCTTGTTGCTATCTCAAAAGTTTTGTTGCAGAAAAGATACATGGGGCTATGCAAAAGTTATTCAAAAAAGTAAAGAAAAAAAAGAAGAGAGTTCAGAAAATGGACAAGTGTCCAAGATATCTAAAAGAATGGGTACTTAGATGCTCGCCTGAAAAGAAAAAAAAGAATGAATAAGATAGCCCCTGTTCTCTAGCAATTGTTTCCAAGTTTTAAAAGAAAGATATGTTTTCAAAGAGCAAAGTAGAATTAGGATTAGCCACCATATATCCACACACATGCACATCTTGATTTGATTATATGACTTAACTCTCTTTGGATCCATTGTTTGACTTTACAATATATGCTTTGCAAGTATGCTCTAGATTTCTCCCTACCTATGAACTCCACATAAGCCTTAGTAGTAGGAAGAGAAAAATGCATAACATCTTTATTGCCTTAGTGAGGATTCACAAATACCACATATATTGAGAGACTTGAGAGTGTCATTCATTGGGATCTCTGAGTTTTATTTTGAAAACTTATAAAAATCCAGAACAATGGTGGACCAAAGAACTTGAGACATAATGCTTGACTTGATCGTTTTGTCTTTCAATTGCTCAAGACCCAAGTGAAGGCTAAGAAGCCCCATGGTTGAAGGTAATGTGGGTAAGTTTGAAAGTCACATTAGTTTATTCTAATCCAGAGGAGAATTTTTGATTGAACGCATGTGTACTTTTGAGGCGTGAAAGCATTGTAGCAACTCTTGATCCATTACTGAGTCTGGCTTTGCTTAGGGACTGCAAAGGTTAAGTGTGGGGAACTTGTTGACGGTCATTAACACAAATTATAAACCATCAACATAACTTGCATTTATGCTTGATTCCATCACCAAACATAGGTATAAGGTTTAAACTAATGAATTCCATGAGCTTTGGTAAATATTTGTATGCAGGAGGATTTATCTAGAAAACAGCCTCTAGACCACTGTCGTACACTCTAAATAAGCAAACCAGTGATAAGAAGTGATTCAATCAGCGAAAACTGCGAAATACAACTCTAAGGTTCCAGAAGACACCACGACAAAGCATGGTCCGAGTTTCCACCATAGTGGGTCGGCTGACCCATGGGGGAGGCTGCCTAGTCCAATGTGGGGCCCACTCACCCTCCGTCGCCTCGTACTCCTTACGATCTACTCTGTTGATTCTAAGGCGTTTTTAGGTCGGTTTATCCAACGGTGCTCGAGGGAGATGATGTGGATCGATGACTTGGCACTTCCTTGGTCGTGAATCCATCTCCTCCCTATATAAGGATGCCTGGACCCCCTCTAGGAAGCCATCTCTCAAGACACAACATCAGGAGAATTAGGGCTAGACTCTCCAATGTAGTAGATTAGTTCTAGTTGAGAGTTAGGGAGAGTCGAGCTATGCTCAGGTTCTGGAGAATTCTTTAGAGGTCTGTTATATCTTTGTACTTTACCTTTGCAAGACTTATGCTTTAATATATTATCTTCTCTATTTGCTTATATGCCTTTCATGTGTATGGTTAGTATAGTTATTATACTTTGGCATGGGATCTCCACTCGTATTGAGTGCTCTAGTTATTATATGTGATTAGAGTAGTAATCAATAGTGTAGACATGGTGTCTAGGCTACAAGTTACCTGAGATTATGCCCAATCCCATGGATAGTTGTGGTAGCCCTAGAGGTGATAGCTCTAACCAGGCCTTTGTAATCCACCATGTTCGGATTGGCATTCGTCGAGCTTTAGGTAGCCTTCCCCCGACTACGCTTTCTCACCCCCCTCGAGAGTCACAAAGGTACTATTGCTTTGAAGTGTTATTGTGTGATTGTTATATCTATCCATGTTTTAGTTATCATCTAGTCTAGACTAGAATAGAACCAAAGCAATAGAGAAGTATTTAGGAACCTTGAACTCTCCCGTTGTCCTCTCAATTTAATTAATCTACTCTTTATTCATGGAATTCTCCTAAGTGTGTGTCATTATTCATAACTCATATCATTTACCATTTACCTCCACTTTAGACTAGTTGGTGTTTTAAGTTAGTAGATACATGATGGTGAATTATCAATCTCTTTAACCATTATTTCCCTATGGATAAATACAATACTCTAGAATACTCCCGGGTAAAAGCTATAATGGTATCCGTACGCTTACAGAATTTTCTATAGACGATAATAAATACCATCAACCACCCCTTATTGACTCCTAACCTTGTGACTACTTTTGCTTGCCATCCCTCCTTTGCTTAGTGCTTGTTCATACAACCCAATCTGTGCCACTTGAAATTTCGCATTGAGTGTATGTTCAGTAATGGTGTTATGATTAGCATTCTATGGTGCCACGATGAAATCGAGAGCCTCCAAAATGTCCTCATTTGTATTTTGCTAATTTTTCTATGAATTTATATGATTTTACAAATCTTGCATAAAAATATATGAAAAGAAATAAAAATAAAACAAATCAGAAACCTAACTCGGGCCAAGTGGATCCAGCCCAATGCACCAGTAGGCGCCAACAATGGGGGCCCACGAGTTAATGGCCCCACGCGACAGAGTAAGGGAGGCAGGGCGTGGTGGTTGACCGGCCACTGCTCGTCGACGGCGAGGCCACCAGCAGCGATGTCACCGCCATTGCACACCCCATGACTACCCGCACCCTAGTGGTGCCCCTTGTTGGACCGGTGGTGCACTAGAGCATCGTCGCCGGCGTGCATGGTGGGCGGCGGAGTAGCGCGGTGGCACGCCGACCGTCTCCGGCCACGGTGGACTCTAGTGAGGAGGGCTACAGGACCACGGGACCCTAGGCTACATCTTCACAAGACACAAGGAGGCGAGATGCACCAAAGAGGTGGGGCCACGGTGAGCGCCCGCGCAAAGGAACTCTGACGAGGTCCACGGTGGCGACGAGCTCGCTGCGAGCCGCTACCTGGGTTCAAACAGTGCTTCCAGCAGGCGGAGGAGGTAGCGCAGAGGAAGGGGGAGCCGATGGCAGTAGGATGCGGCAATGGCACGGTGGCGAGGGTGCTACGCAGTGGCGGAGCTCGTGGTGGTGGCAATGGTGGTTTCTGTAACAGAACTGACCAAATTATAAGAGCACAAGTACAAAAACAAGCGCCGAAATGCTCAAATTTTTGAACTTAAGCCCATATAATCCCGGTAGTCAATCGAAACCACGAAGGATTTCAATCCAGCTCGCTTACAACCCAGATCGCATCATTCAACATAACACATCACCCGTTACATTTCACAAGTAGTTCAGAAATTAACTTGCAACACCACGGAGTCGCAATTATTACAAACCGACTTTATAAAGTAGCAGAAGCATAACACACGCACACTTAGTTCAAATACCACTGTCAGTCTTACAGATCAACATCCCACAAAAGCATTAAGGAAAGTAAACTAACAGATGATCACACCCGAGTGATCTATTCCCCATCACCCGCTGGGTGGAGGCAAGTCTTGCAGAAGCCCTGATAAAGCATGTGATCTGCAACAAGAGGGAATAAACCCTGAGTACTGGAATGTACTCAGCTAGACTTACCCATTGAAATGGAAAATAAAAGACACCAAGGATCATGCAAGGCTTTCTTAAGTGGAGCTGGCTAACATCATATTTTGCAGAAAACCATAAGTAATTGGAACTCTTTCAACCTGTGCTAGCAGTTATTTTTAGCATTAACCTGTCATCTATCTTAGCACCTGTACTAAACATTCACTTGATTATAAGCAAACAGTAATAACCATAGCAAGTATAAATTGAGGCATCATTATATCATCATCCACTTAACCATCTGTTCAATTAATGGAATCTACATTGCCGCTGCTCAAGTCAAGTGCTCACTAACCAGGAGTGACGGTGATTCGAATCGAATTCCTATCCAGCTGGAGGGGTACTTCTAACACTCACCGAGACACGCCTGGCGAGGGCTGCTCAGGTCACCTTTGGTACAATTCAGGAGTCACGGGTTCGACTGATGCCGCATCCCCAAGGGCAACACTCTGCCAGGTGATAGGGACTCTAACCCCCTTGGTCTTATGCCAATGTCCCCAAGCACATCCTTACTTCTACCAAGATGCGACCTACCCTTCGATTCCCGGCCTGAACTGTATTACTCGGATTCGCGGTCGAAACGACTTATCCAGCCAACTAAGTGTTAGACTGCACTATCGAACTTTAGGTACAATGAATCTGTCCTTAAACGACTCAGACGGGCATAGCTTCGCACCCAAGACGTGAAGTGCCTTGCGGCTGCACTATCGAACTCTCGCCTGGTCTCAAATTCATTTTAAGGCATGGTTCCATCCACGATACCCAATATAGCCACTCGTGACCCACTGCACCTAAATCGCACGGATGACCGGAAATCATCCGACTTCTACCGCACTAAGCAGGCTAAGCATTGACATGTGTCTAAACTTAAATTGGGATTCAAGTTCTATATCTGGACAAGGATAGATATAATGCAATAAGTGTTTTCACCCAACTTCTACAACTTAATGCAGTAAACAAGTAAAAGTACTATATATATATATATATATATATATATATATATATATATATATATATATATATATATATATATATATATATATATATATATATATATATATATATATATATATATAGGTCAGCAAGCACCGGGGCTTGCCTTTCAAGAAAGAGGAAGGGCGATGGTCCGGGCACTCCGGTAGCTCGTCAACGGCGTTTCCTTAGCTGGCTACCTCTTCGGGTTCTCCTGGCTGCTCCTGATCCTCCTATGGAATTGCTCCCTTGAACTCTAGGAGTGTCACTCCCTCTGGTACACCTATTGCATGAATGCACAATAAATCTCATGGATGCATAAGAAGGAATGCAACATACTCGGAATGAAATGCACTATAGCAATCCTAGTGCTCTATTCAAATCACTTCACAAAAGTGCATATTTCTTCTCTGGTAGAGAAGTACTTACCTAATCTACACAACCTAATGTATAATTGTTCCTCCTCAGTTAAGGGTCTAACACCTAACAATCAACAAGAATAACATTACTTAAGGTTACCACCAACCTAGGCACAAAATAGCACAACGATAAATCCTGGACAGCAGCTAAGTATTTCTATCATAACTGTAGATTCAAAAATCCAAATGGCATGATACAAGACAATCTGGAAAGCTTATAAAATGCTCTACAATTCACTTTCAGACCTCAACACTAAATTCTAAAGTTTACTTAGTCGAAATTTTAAAGTTCTATAAATCTGTCCTCTCCAAACAGAGAGGAGCTATTTCTGGACAGCCACTTTAGACAGCCACAACTCCTAGACTACTGGACCAAATGCCACCAAATTTTGACACAAGCTAGTTTAACAAGTTTACTACCACTTTGGTATTCACAAGTTTCCCAGCAAACACAATTATCAAGGTCCAAACCCAAACATTCTACCAGCTGTCCAGAGAACCTAGAAATGTAAAAATTAAATATTTATTCATGTGTCAAACTACCCTTATGACCAAACTAATGACACTAATAGGTCACATATGACAAGAAACCACCAAAAAGTAAGGTATGTTCACCCAAATCATTTATTTTAACCCCTTTCTTAATTTACTTAATTAATTAAGCGGGAAAATAAACCCATATGCAAACTGCTCAGAAAATTCTACAAAAATTACAGGAGATTCTATACTATACTAGGAGGCTACTATAAAAACTTGAACTAAAGTTATTCAAAGAAACTCCCTACACAAAATTCACAAGCCAGAAAGGCTGATTTTTGCATAATTAACAAATCATAAAGAAAAGTGTCAAACAACAGAAACAATATTTTTCTTAGCACCCTTAGGGTACCGGCCACTTTGCACAAAATTTCATGAGCATTGCACATACAGAAAAAATATTAAAATTCATTCAAGTATCTTCTAATGTAACATGACAAGATCAAAAAATGAAAAGTACTCAAGCACTAGTACTCAAATTTTTACCAGAGCTTGTATAGACATGAAATAGCATACCCACCAAATTTTATAATTTTTGGAACACTACAACTCAAATTATCTATTTAACAAGTTTGCCTTCATTTTAAAACACATTTCAAAGGCCTATTTAAATCTTCTAGAAACTAAACAGCACATATACATTTGATATTTTTCCTAAATACTAAACTTTATCTAGAACTTATCACAATTGGAATCACCTCATTTGGATCTATAAAATGGGAGATATAAAATTTACAACATAGCATGTAGATCTGTGAAATTAATAAAAGAAAAACACAAAAATGAACCCTAAACCCGCTACTGGGCCGACTCGCCTAACGCGCGGCCCACTAACTCGCGCGTGGCCTATGACCGCGGCCTGCTCCTGCTCTCGCCCGCGCACGTGGCCTGACAGGAAGGGCCCGCATGTCAGTGAGGCAGTAGCAGGGGAGGGGAAAGCGGCGGCGTGAGCTCATCGCCGGTGAGTCAACCGGTGAAACTGAGGGCACCAGCGCAATCTCTATCTTTCCCCGAGCCGATTGAGGTAGGATGGAGGGGTTAGGTCAACTAGAGGCGGCTCACCGATGGGGATGGCGGCTCGGCGGTGGCAGACCGCCGTGCTCCGGTCATCTCCGGTGACCAAAATGGCTAGGCAGAGAGGGAAAAGGACCAACAAGCACAGACAGAGAAAATGAGGTACACCAAAAGGGTGGTGGTTCAATGGAGAGGCCGGGCCACGTGCTCCGTACCACGGTGGCGCACAGGTTACTCCGGTGAGCTCCACGTTCTGGCTAGGCTTTGACGGAATCAGGCACTCCATCTTAGGAGGATGCACTACGACTGACGGTGCACTCCATGCATGCACTGGGGAGGGCAGAGATGGTCAAGACAAGGCTAGCCATGGAGGTTTGCCATCGGCGGCCATGGCAAGCGCGGCCAGCGCATGACGCACCCGTGGGCCGTACCGGTTTGCCCGGACGGTTCCCGGCGGTAACATCTAACCACGAGCATCCACATGGGTTGAGGAAGTGGGGACAGAGGTTAGAGAAGGAAGAGAGTGGTGGAGGTGAGCTGACCATGGTGGACCATGATAGCGGCGATGCTCTGGTGAACTCCAAGTGGAAACAAGCCAGTAATGCGCCCTTACCTCCATGCGATGGGCTCAAGCAAGAGGTGGAGGAGGTAGAGGGACCCAAGGCAGAGCTATGGCCAAGGTTTGGTGGGCTGCGATGCGATGGTGAGCTCGCACAACCACGGGGAAGCACGCGGTGGCGAGGGTGGCTGGGGTCCTCCGCTTTGGCGAGAACAGAGGGACGGAGGAGGAGGAAATGGATGGAGAGGCGAGCGGTGGACGGCGTGGCAGCTTGAGGACCTCACGGCCTAACCGGTGGGACCGTGGCCGGCATACGGGCGCCACGACATGTCCACATGGTGGCAACGGCCTGAGGCCTAACGAACTGAATCGCGGCCGCAATCAATGACTGTCAGGGAAACTTTGGCGCTGATTATCTCCTAATCTAGCTCGATTTAGTGGTAGGTGTTAGTAGCAAAGTTGTAGAGCTACATGAGCACTACAACTTTGTCAAAGGAAGCTTGGACTGGTTCGTCCTGGTTTGTGAGTTACATGGCTTCGAAGTGGGGTACCTTGAAACTGTAAACTTCAATTTCAGACTTAGAAATTTTCTAAGTGTTGGGCAGCCCCTCAAACTGACTTGTGGGCCACTTTTGATCATGGCCATCTCATTTTCATGAGATGGCCATATTAGAACTTTTGTTCCTTATAAAATTCTCTACAACTTTGATTAAGGTTGCTTCTCCATGCAAGATCTCTAAGCTAGACTTTTTAAACAGTCAAACTAGAGCATTTTAGGGCTAAGGGTTTGGTCAACATCACATAGGAGGGCATTTTGGTCAATTTGGTCAACATGAACATTGTTCCACTAATGATCCTAAGTGTAATTAAGATGTTGTAGGGAATAATTACCCCCACCACACATTGATCACACCAAAATCAAGCATGACATGCATTGAAACAAGGAAAAACAAGTGAGTTGCTACTTTTGTTTCCAAGCCATGTTTCATATGTTTCATGAGTGTGTTGCATAGCACTTGCTAATCATGTTTCACTAATGTGGGTGACATGTCTCAAAAAGAAGTTGCACATGTTGCACTTGGGTGTTGCACACTACTCAATTCATAAACACACATGAAATATAAGCATATGTTACAATGTTTCAAAGCATGTTTCACACATTATAAGGTGATGCATGAATGAATGATGCTCAAGTTTATGAAATGCAAGTGCAAATATGGAAGCCAAACACCTAAGGTGTTACAACCCTCCCCCCTTATAAAAATCTTGTCCCAAGATTTGGAAAGCGTACCATTATTGATAGAATTCCTTATAACCCTCTCGTAAATAGTCTTCTCTCTCCCACGTAGCATCACTATCACTACCTTGATTACTCCACATTACTTTATACCACTTAACCACTCGACTCCAAGTTACTCGCTCCCGAGTGTCAATCACACGAACTGGCTTTTCTTCGTAAGTTAGATCAGACTATAGCTTGATATCCCCTAATAGAACTCTTTCTTCGGGAACCCAAAGACACTTCTTTAACTGAGATACATGGAAAACATTGAAAACGGTGCTCATTTCAGGAGGTAACTAGATCTTATATGCGACAGCTCCACTCTTTTCTATGATCGGGAAATGACCCACGTATCTCGGTGCAAGCTTCTGCTTCACACCAAAACGTTGTACACTCTTCATAGGTGAAACTTTCAAATAGACGAAGTCTCCAACTTCAAACTTGATCGGTTTTCTATGGCGATCAGCGTAACTTTTTTGTCTAGATTGAGCTACAACCATATGTATTTTGATGGTACAGACTTATTCTTCCGCTTCCTTGACAAAATCAATACCATAATACCTTCTCTCGCCGGCTTCTACCCAATTCAGTGGGGTTCTACAATTACGACCATACAATGCTTCGAATGGGGCCATCTTAATGCTCTCTTGATAACTATTATTGTATGAAAACTTAGCTAGAGGCAACCATTTCTCCCATGAACCCTTGGACAAAATAACACATGCCCGTAACATATCCTCCAAGATTTGTTTAACTCATTCAGTCTGACCTGCCGTCTGGGGGTGATACGCAAAGCTTCTCACTAGCTTGGTTCCCAGAAGATGATGTAGGTGCTCCCAAAAACGAGCAGTGAACTGTGGACCATGATAAAAAACGATAGTGCGAGGGATCCCATGAAGTCGGACTATTTGGCTAAAGTACAACTCAGCATAGTCAGTGGGACGATAGTCTACTCGGACAGGAATAAAGTGGGCTGACTTGGTTAGATGGTCTACAATTACCCAGATAGAGTTATGATTCTTGACAGTAGGAGGAAGTCTAACAATGAAATCCATACTTATCTCCTCCCATTTCCAACCTCGGATAGAAAGTGGTTGAAACAATCCAGCTTTCATGTGCACGGCTTTAACCCTACAGCAGGTGTCACACCTAGCAACATATACAGCTATCTCTTTCCGCATTTTGGTCCACCAATAGTATGGCTTCAAATCGTAATACATCTTATTGCTACCAGGATGGATGGACAACTTAGAGGAATGTGCTTCAGACATAATGTGATTCCAAAGCTCTCGGTCCTTAGGCATAACTAATCTATCCTTAAACCACAACACACCCTCTTCATCTACCCTAAAATGTTTAGTTTCTTGCCCTTTCATCTTACACTTGATGTGGAATATACCGGTGTTAGTCTTTTGGAGCTCAATAATTCTACTCTTAAGAGTGCAACTGACAGTGATATGGTGCAGAACTGCTGGGTGTAGAAGGTGAGACAGATGAAAATCACTTTCTACTAAGGAATGGCAATGAGACTTACGACTTAAAGCATCGACAACCACATTTGCCTTGCCCGGATGATAGTGCACTTGGAGATTATAATCTTTAATCAACTCAAGCCATCTTCTTTGACGCATATTCAACTCGGGTTGAGTGAAGATATATTTGAGGCTTTTATGGTCAGTATAGATATTGCACGCATTGCCCAACAGATAATGTCACCGGACTTTCAAAGCATGAACAACTGTAGTGAGTTCTAAGTCATGCATTGGATAATTCACCTCATGTTTCCAAAGTTGATGAGAGGTGTATGCAATCACTCGGCCTTCCTGCATCAGAACGCCTCCCAAACCTATGCTTGAGGCATCACAATACACATCAAATGGTTTCTCGATATCCAGTTGCGCCAAAACTGGAGCCGAGGTTAGGAGGGTTTGTAGTTTGTGAAAAGCTACATCACACTCAGGAGTCTAAACAAACCTGGTGTCTTTTTGCAGTAGCCGAGTCATTGGCTTGGCTATTTTAGAGGAATCCAGGATGAAGCGATGATAATAGCCAGCCAATCCTAGAAAACTCTGGACCTCGTGAACCGAGATAGGAGCCTTCTAGTCCAGTACTTCTTGTACCTTGGTGGGATCCACCATAATTCCCCTATCGGACAACACATGCCCAAGGAAAGGTACTTCACGAAGCCTGAATTCACACTTACTAAATTTTACATAAAGTTGATGTTCATGTAGTCTTGTGAGGACTATACACAGATGTTCAGCATGATCTTCCTCATTTTCAGAATACACCAAGATGTCATCGATAAATACCACCACAAACTTGTCCAATTCGGGCATAAACACCGAATTCATCAAGTACATGAAGTGTGCGGGGGCGTTGGTCAAGCCAAAGGGCATAACAATATACTCATAGAGACCATATCTTGTAGAGAAAGTAGTTTTTGGAACATCTTTAGGACAGATTTTAATTTGATGATAACCAGACCTCAGATCAATCTTGGAAAAGACTTTAGCTTTAGACAACTAATCAAACAAGATATCGATGCACGGTAGAGGATACTTATTCTTGACAGTAACTGCATTCAGAGGCCTATAATCTACACATATCCGCAACGACTGGTCCCTCTTTACAAAGATAGCAGGACATCCCCACAGAGATGAACTAGGACGAATCAACCCCTTCTTCAAAAGTTCATTCAACTGTACCTTTAGTTCGGCTAGTTCATTCGGAGGCATCCTATAGGGTCTTCTAGAGATGGGTGCCGTGCCAGGCAACAACACTATTTTAAACTCCACATCCTGATTCAGAGGCAATCCCGGAAAATCATTAGGAAAAACATTAGGAAACTCGCATACTGCGGGAATATCAGCTAATGACTTCACTTGCACCGCATGAACTTCACCAGAAAGATCAATTTTCTGAGGAAGTTGCACTAGAAAACCTTTCTGATCAGTAGGATCTCTGAGCATAACTACCTGGGTTGATGTATCAATGAGTACCCCATTCTGAATCATCCAATTCATGCCCAAAATAACATCTATGCCTAGTCTAGGCAAAACCACTAAGGTAAGCAAGTACTTTCGCCCTTCTATTTCAAATTCTACCCCCTTAACTACTTGATTTGTAGGAATATTACCACTTGTAGCTCTAATGCAATAACCCCCATCTTCAACAGTATGTAATTTGTGTGCAAACTTGGATGCAAACATAGGACTAATAAAGGAATGCGAAGCACCTGAATCAAAAAACACCACTGCAGAATGTTGGTCAACTAGGAACTTACCGGCAGTGACTACCTCACCAGATGGAATTTCTTCAATACTATTATAATGAACATGCCCCTGATGACCACCTTGATTTGCATTCTTCTTAGGATACGAGCAATTCCTAGCCTAATGACCTGGTTTGTTGCAGTTCCAGCAAGGCATGTTGCTTGGAGGAACACTGGAGCTGCCTTAGCTAGAACTACCCTTCCGCAGAGACACTGTATACGCTTTGTGAAACCCAGTCTTAGCTGGAGCCTTCTTCTGCAGGGGACGGAACTTAGCACCCATTGCAGGAGGAAGAGAAGGAGCCCTCGGTGCAGCTGGAGCTCGGGACTGTGAAGCACCCGCCTCAAAGGCCCTCTTGTGGCTCTTAGAAGCAGCATAGATAGAATTGTTGTTCTCTTGGGTCAGGGCATCACTGATAAATTCATTGAAAGTGGCACATTTGCTAGTGCCCATGGTCTTCATCAACTTTGGACTGAGGCCACGCTTGAAACTAGCAATCTTCTTTGCATTAGTATCCACAAACTCAGTTGCATACCTTGCAAGGTTGTTAAAGGTTTGCAGGTATTCCGTCAAACTCTTATTGCCTTGAGTTAATCTCATGAATTCAGTGTGCTTCATTGCCATCAAACCTAGAGGAATGTAATTCCCACGGAAAGCCACCTTGAACTGGTCCCAAGTGATCAGGATATTAGGATGCAACATGGAGCGGTAGTGACTCCACCAAATACCAGCCGGACCATGCAATTGGTGGGAAGCATACTCGGTCTTTAACTCATCAGTAAGATGAAGCAGACATAACTTCTGCTCAATTGTATTCAACCACTCATTAGCTTGCAGAGGTTCCCCTGCCTTCTTGAAGAGCGGGGGCTTGGTGTCAAGAAAATCCTTGAAATCACTATGCTGATTTGGTTTCGGTCCCTGACGACCATGCCGAGCATCCCGGTTGATTAACTAGTGCATAGGGTCTGCTAACAAGTGCTGCCCTTCAACCACTGTCTGCATCAATTCTGCTAGGGTAGGTGGTGGCAGAGGTGGTGGCGGTTGTTCCTCCTCCTCAATGCCACGACCACGACGGAGGTTATACGCCATCTACAAAATGCATAGCCAATGAGTGCTGACGATGTGGGAAATTTGTAGATGAATTGTGTAAATATGCCAAACTGATTTCATTGGGAAAAATGAATCCACACAACAACCGAGGCACAATAATTCATCACAACCACACATCCTCATCAAGCACATCAATTGACGCAATTATGCGATGTACTTCACAAACACTATAGCTTTTGATGAAAAGATGGAATTTATTAAAGGCTCACATACAAGGAGCACAAACGTGTCTTAACAGGTTACATCCATATCACTGGGTTTCAACCTTACATAATAGGGGTGTCCGGATTCGATCTAACTTCTAGCAAAATAGGAAAAGCTACCACAGAAAATGACCACGAGGAGACAACCCATTGGTAGAGTTCCATGATGGATCATGACTAGCCACCTCGATACCAGCGCGTGCCAAGCAGCACAGCCTTATGTCGCGTGCCATAGGAGGCCCTCAGTTTTGTCACGGCACCGGAGGATGCTAATCGTGACACCATCACTGAACACAACACAATGAGACATCCTTTGTGACCAAAATTTAACATGTTCAAACTAACATCCAGGACAACATAGGGTTCGATGTTACATCCCAAAAGCTAAGTTATTACAAAGCCCCACTCCCACATAGGGAGGGCACAAAAGATAACTCTAGCGTAGTAGCTAGGAGATGACTACTCTAAGCATCGTCCTCTGAGTTGGTGTCGAAGACCTCCCCGCCATCCTCATCACTAGCAGGCTCTAGCTCCTCATCATCTTCTTCTTCTTCTAGTGGAACATCCTCTGGCCCATTGACCTCCATGTCATCATCACCTTCAGCCATGAAGACTCCAGAGCCCATCTCCTCATCCTCGTCATTATCGTGAGGGAGCAGAGGATTGAGCTGATTGTTTAGGCGATGCACTTCCTCATGAAGATTGTCGTTGTATTCTTCTGCAGCTTCTAATTGTTGCTGAAGCTCCACCTAGTGAGCTCTCAGGATGTTCTCTTCATGCCAGGCTTCATCCCGCTAGTTCATCACGTGAACTAGCATGCTCTGACAGTTGCGATGAGCCACGGTCAACCTCTGAACCGCAAGCATCTCCTGATCTCTGTCATGTATCACTTGCTCCAGCTGTTGTTGAGCCGCATCTCTAGCAGCAGTCACCTCAGCCAACTCGGCCCTCAACCTTTCCGCCTCGGTGGGCTCAAGGCGGGGCTCACATGGAGCGAGCTGGTGTCGAGGAGCCTGGCCTCCGGTGGTACGAGCCATCTGTAGCAACAAGGTATAACTTAAAGTGAGGATAATTTAGGGGATATGAAATTTAATTTAGTTGGGACAATCAAAATTTTAGGGAGAGAGTAATATGAAATGTATGACATGAATTAAACATGATGCATGCATGTTCCGTATGCCCTCTCACCCTAGTAGAATCATAAACTTCTAACACTAGGCGGTGGCATACATACGCTCTCTCATATAGGCGAAACTATCGGTCTACTCGTTTGCGCTGTTAGTGTACTTGCAGAAAATCTCATTTCAGCCCAATAGTTTCCCAATATAAGCATGCAAGTAAGCAGTAAACTAAATACTTTCCATATACACATCCCCGATGTATATACTTCAGTATCACAACTACCCGACAGATGTACCCACAATTAGGTACTTTCATAATTACATGATTGAACATATAAGTATGCAAGTAACCACAACTACTCTCCCCTAGACCACCAGTTGGACGATCATGCTCTCACAACTCACACTTACCAGAGCGTCGAGGTGTTTGATCCATACATTACCACCCAAGCGGATGACATCCATACAATATCACGCCGTATGGATGACGAAACAGGAACAAACAAGACCCCCAAGTTAGTACTTTACTAAGCCACCTAAGAGTCCTTATTTGGGCTAAGGGATGTGATCATTGGCATACTATAGAAATAAATTTCAGATGTTTAACACTTTTCACAAACAAACACTTTTGTTTTCAAATACCCGTACGATGTGTTTAATGTTGAATTCTGCTCCGGTACCAGCTGTAACAGAACCGACCAAATTATAAGAGCACAAGTACAAAACACAAGCATCGAAACGCTCAAATTTTTGAACTTGAGCCCATATAATCCCGGTAGTCAATCGAAACCACAAAGGATTTCAAACCAGCTCGCTTACAACCTAGATCGCATCATTCAACATAACACATCACCCGTTACATTTCACAAGTAGTTCGGAAATTAACTTACAACACCACGGAGTCGCAATTATTACAAACCGAGTTTATAAAGCAGCGGAAGCATAACACACGCACACTTAGTTCAAATACCACTGTCAGTCCTACAGATCAACATCCCATAAAAGCATTAAGGAAAGTAAACTAACAGACAATCACGCCCGAGTGATCTAGTCCTCATCACCCGCTGGGTGGAGGCAAGTCTTGCAGAAGCCCTGATAAAGCATGTCATCTGCAACAGGAGGGAATAAACCCTGAGTACTGGAATGTATTCAGCTAGACTTACTCGTCGAAATGGAAAATAAAAGACACCAAGGATCATGCAAGGCTTTCTTAAGTGGAGTTGGCTGACATCATATTTTGCAGAAAAGCATAAGTAATTGGAACTCTTTTAACCTATGCTAGCAGTTATGTTTAGCATTAACCTATTATCTATCTTAGCACCTATACTAAACATTCACTTGATTATAAGCAAACAGTAATAACCATAGCAGGTATAAATTGAGGCATCATTATATCATCATTCACTTAACCATCTGTTCAATTAATGGAATCTACGTTGCCGCTGCTCAAGTCAAGTGCTCAGTAACTGGGAGCGACAGCGATTTGAATCGAATTTCCTATCCAGTTGGAGGGGTACTTCTAACACTCACCAAGACACGCCTAACGAGGGCTGCTAAGCAAGGCTAAGCATTGACACGTGCCTAAACTTAAATTGGGATTCCAGTTCTATATCTGGACAAGGATAGATATAATACAAAAAGTGTTTTCACCCAACTCCTACAACTTAATGCAGTAAACAAGTAAAAGTACTCAAGATATATATATATATATATATATATATATATATATATATATATATATATATATATATATATATATATATATATATATATATATATATATATATATATATATGTGTGTGTGTGTGTGTGTGTGTGTGTGTGTGTATAACTAGGTCTGCATGCACCGGGCCTTGCCTTTCAAGAAAGAGGAAGGACGATGGTTCGGGCACTCCGGTAGCTCGTCAACGGCATTTCCGTCGCTGGCTGCCTCTTTGGGTTCTCCTGGCTGCTCCTGATCCTCCTCTGGAATTGCTCCCTCGAACTCTAATAGTGTCACTCCCTCCATTATATGTATTGCATGAATGCACAATAAATCTCATGGATGCATAATTGAATGCAACATGCTCGGAATGAAATGCACTACAACAATCCTAGTGCTCTATTCAAATCACTTCACAAAAGTGCATATTTCTTCTCCGGTAGAGAAGTACTTACCAAATCTACACAACCTAATGTATAATTGTTCCTCCTCAGTTAAGGGTCTAACACCTAACAATCAACAAGAATAACATTACTTAAGGTTGCCACCAACCTAGGCACAAAATAGCACAACAACAAATCCAAGACAGCAGCTAAGTATTTCTATCATAACTGTAGATTAAAAAATCCAAATGGCATGACACAAGATAATATGGAAAGCTTATAAAATGATCCACAATTCACTTTCAGACCTCAACACTAAATTCCAAAGTTTACTTAGTCAAAATTCTAAGGTTGTATAAATATGTCCTCTCCAAACAGAGAGCAGCTATTTCTGGACAGCCACTTTAAACATCCACAACTCCTAGACTACTGGGCCAAGTGCCACCAAATTTTGACATAAGCTAGTTTAACAAGTTTAATACCACTTTGGTATTTACAAGTTTCCCAGCAAACACCTTTATCAAGGTCCAAACCCAAAAATGCTACCAGCTGTCTAGAGAACCTAGAAATGTAAAAATTAAATATTTATTCATGTGTCAAACTACCCTTATGACTAAACTAATGACACTACTAGGTCACATATGACATGAAACCACCAGAAAGTAAGGTATGTTCACCCAAATCATTTATTTTAACCCCTTTCTTAATTTACTTAATTAATTAAGTGGGGAAATAAACCCATATGCAAACTGCTGAGAAAATTCTACAAAAATTACAGGAGATTCTATACTCTACTAGGAGGCTACTGTAAAAATGTGAACTAAAGTTATTCAAAGAAACTCCCTACACAAAATTCACAAGCTAGAAAGGCTGATTTTTGCATAATTAACAAATCATAAAGAAAAGTGTCAAACAACAGAAACAATATTTTTCTTAGCAATCTTAGGGTACCAGGCAACTTTGCATAAAATTTCATGAGCATTGCACATACAGAAAAATTATTAAAATTCATTCAAGTATCTTCTAATATAACATGACAACATCATAACTTGAAAAGTACTCAAGCACTAGTACCCAAAATTTTACCAGAGCTAGGATAGACATGAAATAGCATACCCAGTAAATTTCATAATTTTTGGAACACTACAACTCAAGTTATCTATTTAACAAGTTTGCCTTCAATTTAAAACACATTTGAAAGGCCTATTTAAATCTTCTAGAAACTAAATAGAACATATATATTTGATATTTTTCCTAAATACTAAACTTTATCTAGAACTAATCACAATTGGAATAACCTCATTTGGATCTATAAAATGGGAGATATGAAATTTACAACATAGCATGTAGATCTGTGAAATTAATAAAAGAAAAACACAAAAATGAACCCTAAACCCGCTACTAGGCTGGCTCGCCTAACGCGTGGCCCACTAACTCGCACGAGGCCCACGACCACGGCCTGCTCCCGCTCCTGCCCGCGCACGTGGCTTGACAAGAAGGGCCCGCATGTCAGTGAGGCAGTAGCAGGGGAGGGGAAAGCGGCGGCGTGAGCTTGTCACCGGTGAGTCGACCGGCGAAACCGAGGGCACCAGCGCGATCTCCGTCTTTCCCCGAGCTGATTGAGGTAGGATGGAGGGGTTAGGTCAACTGGAGGCGGCTCACCGACAGGGATGGCGGCTCGGCGGTGGCAGATCGCCGTGCTCCGTTCATCTCCGGTGACCAAAACGGCCAGAAAGAGAGGGAAAAGGACCAGCGAGCATAGGCGGAGAAAATGAGGTACACCAAAAGGGCAGTGGTTCGACGGAGAGGCCGGGCCACGTGCTCCGTACCATGGTGGTGCACAGGTTACTCCGGCGAGCTCCACGTTCCGGCTAGGCTACGACGGAATCAGGCACTCCATCTTAGGAGGATGCATGATAACTGATGGTGCACTCCATGCGTGCACTGGGGAGGGCAGAGACGGTCAAGACGAGGCTAGCCATGGAGGTTTGCCATCGGCGGCCATGGCGGGCACGACCAGCGCACGACACACCCGTGGGCCGTTTCGGTTCGCCCGGACGGTTCCCGGCGGTAACATCTAACCACGAGCATCCACATGGGTTGAGGAAGTGGGGACAGAGGTGAGAGAAGGAAGAGAGCGACGGAGGTGAGCTGGCCACGGTGGACCATGACGGCGGCGACGCTCCGGTGAACTCCAAGCGGAAACAAGCCAGTAATGCGCCCTTACCTCCACGTGATGGGCTCAAGCAAGAGGTGGAGGAGGAAGAGGGACCCAAGGCAGAGCTATGGCCGAGGTTTGGTGGGCTGCGATGCGACGGTGAGCTCGCACAACCGCGAGGAAGCGCGCGGCGGCAAGGGTGGCTCAGGTCCTCTGCTTTGGCGAGAACAGAGGGACGGAGGAGGAGGAAATGGATGGAGAGGCGAGCGGTGGTCGGAGTGGCAGCTTGAGGACCTCGCGGCCTGACCGGTGGACCATGGCCGGTGTACGGGCACCACGACACGTCCACGCGGTGGCAATGGCCTGAGGCCGGTCGGCCACCGTGGCCTGACGAACTAAATCGCGGCCGCAATCAACGACTGTGAGGGAAACTTTGGCGCTGATTATCTCCTAATCTAGCTCGATTTAGTGGTAGGTGTTAACAGCAAAGTTGTAGAGCTACATGAGCACTACAACTTTGTCAAAGGAAGCTTGGACTGGTTCGGCCTAGTTTGTGAGTTACATGGCTTCGAAGTGGGGTACCTTAAAACTGTAAACTTTAATTTCAGACTTAGAAATTTTCCAAGTGTTGGGCAGCCCCTCAAACTGACTTGTGGGCCACTTTTGATCATGTTCTGGTCATTTTCATGAGATGGCCATATTAGAACTTTTGTTCCTTATAAAATTCTCTACAACTTTAATTAAGGTTGCTTCTCTATGCAAGATCTCTAAGCTAGACTTTTTAAACAGTCAAACTAGAGCATTCTAGGGCTATGGGCTTGGTCAACATCACATAGGAGGGCATTTTGGTCAATTTGGTCAACATGAACATTGTTCCACTAATGATCCTAAGTGTAATTAAGATGTTGTAGGGAATAATTACCCCCACCACACATTGATCACACCAAAATCAAGCATGACATGCATTGAAACAAGGAAAAACATGTGAGTTGCTACTTTTGTTTCCAAGCCATGTTTCATATGTTTCATGAGTGTGTTGCATGGCACTTGCTAATCATGTTTTACTAATGTGGGTGACATGTCTCAAAAAAAGTTGCACATGTTTCAGGCTCAGAGTTTATCTTTAGATCAAGACAATTCTACCCAAAACTCGGGAGAATTTGTGTTTGAAAACTAGGCACTTGAAAGAAATTACGATAGAGCAACTATTCATCATTTCCATAACAGAGATTATTCTGAGTGCTCTCTATTCACAAACTAATTCAATCAAACTTAACACACTCTAACTAACACACATTATTACAAAATAGCACAATATAAAACAAATACTCGACTAGAAAAAGTAGACACAATAAAAATCCATAAATATTAAAAAGTATGTCTCCTGACCATAATTATGTAAGTGTGAACCTTCATGTGCTCACTATTTTTTTCTTTCTTTTTGAATTTATTTATATAAAGAAAACTTTAAGGGGGTAAGGATACTTACCTGGAATACACGGGGTGCCTTCCCCCAAGCTAAATGTTGACGTAGTCGTTCGATCTTGTAATGTAGCAGACTGGTAGTGGAGATGTTGATGACTGATGAGATAGTGCTCCAACAATGGATAGAGCATCCACTTGCTTGTCAACTCTTTTTGGTCCTTCAAATCCTGTGAAACTCAAATAGAAAACAAAACTTGTAGAACATGTCAAGCGTTAGTGGTTTGGCCACTTAAGCCTCAGTTGTCCAAAGCTTTTCTCCTAGGCAGGGTTTCAGTGGGATTTCTTTCTCAATATTTTTGTATTTTTATATTTTCTCTGATGCAAAAGAAAATGCAATAGGATGAATGCATGCATATTTATTTTTATTTTTATGCCACCATGGTGAATATTCCTATGGGTTTTTGACACACCACAAAATTATCCACATGGGGCTTTAGGATTTATGATGCAGCAAATAATATATATATATAATGCAATGCTAATGCAAAAAAGTAAATATGCTAAATGAAAATGATTATGCAAAAAAGATAAATATGGATAACTACCGATTTTACCTCCCGACGAGGGTTCATTGTTTTAAGTCCTCTAAACAGGACTTCTCACCATGTTCATTCCTTAGGTGAATCATCTGGTCTCAGAGGTGGAGACCTTGATAACTACACCTCTTGGTATGGTGTTACCCATGTTCTTCGTTAGTCCAGCAGCCGTTTGAAATGAAGCATTAATTGTGGAAGTTGATAGCATCTTGCTCAGTGTGCATGTTCTTATAGATCTAGGACCTTCACTTTGTAGAATTTGGGAGAGTTGACAAACTCATCCATAACTCATCCATATTTTGTTCAAAGTGTGTCCTGCTCATAAAGACAAGGTAGAGATCAAGTGCATGGGCTCTGTTGGTGGAAAACACCTTGAGAGCCATTTTTAGCATGCTAGGCATATTTTCATGACATGGCCTTTAAACAAGGTTTGTTCCCCATGAAATTTACTACAACTTTCATTAAGGGTGCACAAACATGCAAACACTCCAAGCAACACTTTTTAATTGGTCAAACAAAACACTCTAGGGGTCAAACTTGGTCAACCCCTATTTTAAAGTTGAATTTGACCAAACTATAAATACAAACTTTGTTTCATTTGTTGTCCTCAGTCAGTCTAAGGTATTTTTGTGACCCTAACACACATTTGCATAGACTATGCATAGCCTTAAGTTTATATACACATGAAACATGTATTTGACACATATGAAACATATTCTTACTACACTTGAAACATAGGGTTCTATATTGAAACATTGGTCATGCGACACATGAAACATGACTTATGAAACATGTGAAACATCACTAGGGTGCCATGTGCAACATAAGATGGTGAGACATAGGTGGCATACATACTTTATAAATATGAAACATATGTTGCAGTAATGAAACATACTCAATGCAACATGTGAAACATCCATGAAGCTTTGTATGAAATGGAATGCATATGCTCACGTTTCATGCAATGCAAGTGCACATGCTAGCTTAACACCTAGGGTGTTACACTAACTAGGGCATGACTCCTTAGCTTATAGGGCAAGTTGATCCCAAATATAAATAGTTAGCAATACCCTTTGTTGTAATCATCGACTCTTTCATAGACACAGCTACATTGTAATCGTTGTCTCGCCGAATACAAGCAATACAAGAGTAGCAACTGGATGTACAACTTTCACTCACTTCCTGGGGCCCCGTACCAATATAAATCTCATCTTTATCTGTGATTGTTCTTTGCACCAAGCAGGATTCCCTAAGAACCAAATATCTGTCGGTAAAAAACACCGATAGAGGCGCGCCAGGTAGGGGGATCTTGCGCGAAGACTGATCATGACAATCATCAATAACGTCTAGTACGCAAAACTGATGTGCTCCGATGTTACTATGGCACTAGCTATTGTCATAGGGGATCTAACCAAAGATTCCTAGATCAAAGCTTTCCTCCATGATGTGCTGCCGACTTCTGCTTTGGTGGATTAGCTTTTGAGCACACCAGAGATCTCAACTTCAAAGTGATTGGGGTCAAGAGTCTCGAATCACTGAGGACCATCAAAGAGGTCACAACTCCATCTAGACAATCTCTCTAGATCAATCTCGAGGTTCAACTTATAGTTCCCAATTTTGATGACCCTAACCATGAGGTTGTCGAGAGCCCTCCAGTGTTTACTAAGCGGGGTGCTAGTGGATCTGAATTGTTGGCAAACCACATGCCTCGACGTCATCATCAGAGGACTGATGATATCATGATCATTGAGATAGCAAAGCTAGGCTACTACATAGACAGTCCCATTGCTAGATGGTGGGATGATTCTTGGCCCCATCAAGAAGGGAGACCCTGGCCATCTAATTATCCCGATCATCATCGGCCCTCACAAGCTGAGAGCCATCTGCAATTTGGGTACAGGCATGAACGTCATACCTACATCAGTCTATGATGACATATTGCAGCTTGGGGCCCTAACTGATCCAAATATAAGTGTGAGGCTACCAGATCAATCCACCCGACGAGTTGAGGGGATTTTAGATGACATCTGCTTGACAGTCGGTGGCTGTTATGTAACGGCAGATTTTGTGGTCCTAGATACTGATCGTAATCCAAAAGCACCCATCATCTTGGGTTGATCTTTCTTACACACCATGAAGGCCACAATCTACATTGAAACCGCCAACATGCGTTTCAATATCAATGGGAAAAAGAGGAGGTTCTTTTTCAGCCCTCTGTTGGCGGTCTTTATCGATCAAATCCGTCTACCAATTAAGACACAAAAAGAGGAGAAATTAGCAAACTTAAACACATATGCATTTACTATTAACCAAGTTCCACATGTATTTGAAGAACATTATTTTGTAGGTCACCAAAAGGCACTTTTCGACGCTGATTTGCGCAAAGAAATAAGGGAGACGCCCATCTAATGAATTCAACTAGGGCAAAACACCATGATGAAGCAATCTAGGTCTAGCCCATGGCCTACCATGTGAAGGCGGTGGCAAGGGGCCACGGTCAAGGGGCGGTCGACCCCTAGGAGCGCCTGACCCCTTGCCGGCGTTGCTTAGCCCCTCCTTTGACATGCGATGGCATGCTCCCATGCTGAGGCAGTGCAGCCGAGGGTTTTGCATCAAGAATAGCCAGAGGACCACCATAGAGGGGTACCTCCCCTATCTCAACACAACACACAATAGCAAGTGTACTCCTCACTTGAGTTAGACCAACACTCCAAAGGGCTTAGGTCCTAGTGGCTAGCTAGAGTTGCAAGAGAGAGATGTGAGGGAGAGTTTGAGGAAGAGCCAGGCTTGTCGGTGTCTCCCCGCCTTGTACCTCAACGAATACTTATGCCTCAATGGGTTTTCCCGCTAAGTGAGTATTCGTGATTACTTTGGTATAAAGTCCTTGATTAGTTAAATCTTTACTCATACTTGTTTATGGGATTGTCGTTCGCCCTTATGGCGAATGATCTAGTAGAAGGACCCTGATAGAGATGGATAACCCTTGTATACACACTAGAGTGGTAGTCGATAACGTAGATGTGGTGTCTAGGCTAGAGGCTACCTTCATTTGCTTCGTTCCCCATAGTTGAGGGGTAGGCGGTAGGTGGTGGCAGCCCTATCCATCCTTCGTACTCCCCCACGTTCGGGTTCAATGTAGAGTGAAGGCCAGAATCGCTTGTCAGACTAGGTGTAAACCGACGTCTAAAGTGATCAATTAGAAGTAGAGTTTATCTATCCATAGACCCTATAACCATAGGAATCCATCTCAACCTCTACCAACTCTACCCTTTTGTTGTCCTTGGACGAACTAGCTAGAAGAATACCTCTATTCCTTGTGAAAAATATGATACCCTGAATACTTCCGGGTGAAATGCTAATTTTGTGCGCTTGTGGATTATTTCTATATGCATTAAGAAATACCAACAAGCAATTCTAGCGACATTGCCGGGGAATGGTTGCCATATTTTCTTCAAACCTAGTTCATCCTCGTAATTTATCTAAAAAAATTAAAATATTTTCTTTTTATCCTTTTGTCACCATAAAGCCAACCTCATTTCAAAACTGGTCTGCTTCAAAGAGCGAGTTCTCTGAGCCACCACCAAAACCAAACTTTTCATCCGGTTGTGAAATGAGGAACTTTCCCCTAACATAGTGTAACACCCTAGGTGTTAAGCTTGTATTATTGCACTTGCATGTGCATGAGTGTTGGTGGTCCTTATTGCATACTTTTTACCGCTAATTTTTGCATACTTTTTACCGCCAATTTTCACATGAACTCATAATATATAAGCACCAAACTTAGTGATAGGGCTTATTACTAACGAATTCCATGAGTTTTGGTAGAATTGTCACTCTGCAGGAATTTACACCAAATGCAAGTGGAATAAATCAAAAAGGCACCAAATCGGAAAGCGCAAATGTCAAAAGGAGGGAGAAGCCCAACTAGATGATCAAACCTGGGCCAACCCATGTTAGCACCGAGGCCCAGGCCCAGTAGGGAAGCCACCATGCGAAGAACGGGCCGAGGGGCCCTAGCCTAGGCACGGGCGCGTCCCCTATGCTGACGCCCTAGCCCATCTCGTGTGTGGTGGTTCCTTTAATGCAGAGGCTAGCGGTGCGGGGGTGTGCTGGGGAATATTCCCCCAAACTGACCAGGTAGCCCTATATAAGAGAAGGGAGGGGTGCCTCACTAAAACAACACACAAGAGCAAGAGCACTCCACTTTGAGCTTCACTCCAAGGCTTAGGCCATAGCTACTTAGAGTTGTGTAGTAGGGAGAGATGTGAGGGAGAGATTGGGGAAGTACCAGACTTGTCGGTGTCTTCCCGGTCTTGTACCTCAACGAACACGTACACTTTGACTCCTTCATTCGCTAAGTGAGTGTTCGTGATTCATGTGGTATTAAGTCTTTGTTTAGTTAAGCCTTGCATATATTTGTTTACGGGTTTGTCGTTTGTCCTTGTGGCAAATGCTCTAGTAGAGGGCCCTTGATAAAGACGGGATCACCCTGATATCGCGCTAGAGTAGTAGTCGATAGCATAGATGTGGTGTCTAGGCTAGAGGCTACCTTCGTTTGCCTCATACTCCACAGTTGAGGGGTAGGCGGCAGGTGGTGACAGCCTTGTCCATCCCTTGTAATCCCCCACGTTCGGGTATGGCATAGAGCTACAGGCTAGCATCGCTTGGCAGACTAGGTGATCTCCAGTGCCTGAAGTAAGCAAGTATAGGTGGAGTTTAGCTATCCTTAGACCCAAAAGCCATAGTAATCCTTCTCAACCTTCTACCAAATCTACCCTTGTGTTGTCCTTGGATGAATTAAGCTAGAAGAAGTACCTCTGTTCCCTGTGGAAAATACGATACTTTGAATACTTCCAGGTGAAGGCTACAACGGTAATTTCGTGCGCTTACGGATTCTTTTGAATCCGTTAAGAAATACCAACAATGAGCATAAGCATCTTTCATTCATTCATAAGCATAAGCATGTGAATTGCATTTTGAATGTTGCATAAGTGATGTTTGATATGCTACATAGGTGATGTTTCATATGTTGCACAAGTGATGTTTCATAGGTTGCATGAGTAATGTTTCATTCATGCAACTCATGTTTCATTAGTAATGTTTCATATGTTTCATGTGTTGTAAATATCATATGTTTATACATATATATGCTATATAATCATGAGTGGTTAATGCAAGTGGTTGTGTTTGGTCACTAAGACACCCTAGACACACTTAGGATGGAAAAGGGAACAAAGTTTGTATTCATGACTTGGTTCAAAAATATTTCTAAGCGTTGGTTTGTTTCAAAATGCCCTTTTAAAGGTGCTACATTAACCTAGATTGACAAAATACCTAGAGTGTTTGCATGGCTATGCACCCTAAATAAAAGTTGTAGTAAATTTCTTGTTGAATAAACTTTGTTTAAGGGTCATGAGTTAATTCAGTGCCTAACTTGTTTAAATAGAGCCCACAAGTTTGACCAAAGTGCTATTTTGGAGCCTCAAGATTTTGCAAAGTCCTAAGTGGCATTTCAATTTCAAAGTGTACCACTTTGGAGCTTTGTACTTTGAAAACCATGGAGAATTAGACTAAACTCCTTTAAGCAAAATTGGAGATCTCACTTAAATCTACAACTTTTAGTAATACAATTTTCACTGATTCGGGCTATAGATTAGGAGATAGAGGTGAGGTTAGGAGGCCATTTCAATCGGCCTAATGGCCAAATTTGAATCAGCGAGGGCTATCAGAGTGGCCGACCACGCTCAGGCCGCGGCCGCCATGTGGTGGCCATACGCTAGCATTGGCCTGACTCGTCAAGCCAGCGAGGGGAGAAGAGGGATGTCGTGCTACTGCTACCCTCATTCGTTTCACTCCTCGCTCTCGCTCTCTCTCTCACGACGCCGCGAGCGACTCTGCTATCACCATCGCGGTGAGCTCTTGTCAACAAAATCCACCACCACCGTAGCACCACCACCAAATCCACTTAGCTAGCAACTTCGCTGTGCCCTGCTCTACACCTCCAACCACTCGCAGCGGCAGTCAAGCCTAGGTAAAGCCCCTGGGCGCTCGCCGTCGCCATGCTCACCGGAGCACTGCAAAGCTTCGAGCTCATGGTGGCCAGCCTCAACCAAAGCCTCTCTGACCTCTCTCTCTCTATTGTTTCATCTACCCCATAGGCCATAGAAGCTCACATCACTGCCCGACGAGCCAATGCTGGCACGCCAGCGCCAGACCACAGCTTCCCGCTGCCATGCTCTCGCCGTCGTGCCGCCATGCACACGGCCGAGCTTCACCGTCGCTCCACCGTAGCCCCTGACCCTAACCCTATCTTCCTTAGGGTTTTGTGTAGCCTAAACCGAGCTCACGCAGGCTTGCCAAGGTCAGAGACAACTGGAGCCCCATCGTGCAGCGCCGTCGTCCACCATGGCCATCGTCGAACTTGCTCCGACAATCCTCTGAGTAAACTGAGCACACCATTCGATGCGGTTCGTCGAGTAGAGTCTAGCGGCGGTGACCCTACCGCTGGAGACCTCACCGTCGGAGAGCAATCACCGGTCAAACGCTGTCCCCTGCTCCTGTGTCACTGGCGCATGGGGCCTATTGACCCGCGGGTCCCAGCTGTCAGCCAGGGTTTCAATGATTTATTTTTATTTGTTTTTCTAGATTTGATTGCAAACTTCAAAAATTTATATCTTGAGCTAGGAGTATCCAAATTGAGTGAACCAAATTTTGCTAGATTCATCTTGATGTGTACTATTTGAAAAAAATATGAAACTTACTGTATGAAGTAATTTTCTATGTTAATTAAATCAAGTTAATTAAGTGCTTTTAAAATGGCCTTTATCTTAGAAAATGCATAACTTGAGCTAGGGATATGAGAAAAATGTTATCCAAATTTTGTTGGTCATGTTTTGACATGTTGTAGCTAGGAAAAATAATGAACCTATAGTGAGCTTGCTTAGAATAGGACCTTGCTATTTAACTTAATTAAATGCTAGTTTCTTGTGTAATTTATTGTGATAAATATATGTAACCCATGAGCATGAAATTATTTACACAGTATTATTATGTTGAGGTAAAGCTAAGAAAATTATGAAATCTATTGTCTGACACTTTTCACTAGGCTAAACCATTTATTTTATTATAAGCTTATACAAATTCTCATTTTTGTAGAGGTTGCTATACTTATCCAAATGGTATGAATTTTATACAGTAGACTATTGAGAGCAATTATAGGCTGCTATAATTTTATTAGAATTGATTGTACACTGGAAATATATATTCCATAATTCACCTTATTATTTAAGGAAATTAAGAAAGGCATGTAAATAATTGATTTGAGCTTAGCCATTATGTTTTCTAGCATGTTTGTAATGTAAATGAACTGTTGGTACCTTTGAGTGTGGCCAGAATTGATTGGTTATATACAGTTAGATATTTATTGCTCTATAATTCAAATTGGATGACTGCATGATAGTTTCTGTTGTCATGTTATGTTGATGATGAAAATAAAATTTGCTGTGAATCTTGTTAATAACAAAATTGTAGATAACTTACTTATATTCCTTGTGTTAAATTATCATAGCTATAGGCCTGATGGTTTGAGAGTTATAGCTGTTTGAAGTTTATTGTCAAATTTGTTTGTTCTCTGGATAGATCTGAAATATTGAGTTGTTTGATCTTGTTAACTGTGGAATCATCTGGAGATGATTATAAGAGAGTTGTAGACAATTTCATAAGCTTTCAAGAAAGCTAAGAACCATGTTTGTTGGATGTGTAAAACTCCTATTATAGCCAAAACAAATAGCTACTGTCTATAGTCCAGAAAATGCTTAATATGGGTTTATGACTTGATTGCCTTGCATAAGCTTGATATTATTGTTAGGCTTAGGCTAATTAAGATTAGTTGTTAGCTGTAGGTTCAAAGCCTCTCACTAATGAGGAACAACTATATCTTAGGTTGCTAGAACTTGGTGAGTGTATGTTTCTTATACTAGAGAAGAGATATACACCTACTCAGTAAAATCAAGTTAAGTTACTAGAGAGGAGTTATTACACTACTCGATCAACGAAAGTTAATTGTGTTATCACCATGCCATCCTGCTATTAAGAATGTCCATGTTTATGCATTTCATCATACCATGTCTACGTTCATCTCCTTTGCATTCCTATTACTTAATATGTGCATATGCATGCAATAGGTGCATCCGAGGGAGTCACCCTTCTCAAGTTCGAGGTCGGGGAGCAGGAGGACCAGCAGCCAGACCAGCAGTAGGAGGTTCAAGTAGAAGAAGGATAGGATCCTGAGGAGTTGCTAGAGTGCCCCGATGATAGGCCGTCAGCTTTCCTGAAAGGCAAGCCCTAGAGCATTCTAAGCCTCCTATGTTTTATAAACATTAACTTGAGTTTTCTATGTTGATGCATTAAGTTATAGGAGTTGTTTGGAACCACTTGATGTATATACCTTTCCTTGTCCAAAAATGTATCTTGAATCCTATATAGGTCTAGGATCAAACATATGCTTAGTTGTGCTTAGTTCGGTAGAAGTCGGGTGATTTCCTGTCACCTGTGAGATATAGGTGGATACTTGGTCACAGTTGGCTATATTTGCTATCATGAAAATAACCATGTGGGTGGTGTTATAATTGGAGACCGGGTGGAATCTTATAGGTTGGTGGTTTTGTGACTTATAGTGGTTCCATCTGTGTCGATTGAGGATCGGATCGTTGAAGGCCCTCTTGTCATGTTGAACGCATGCCTCTCACTTAGCTAGCCGGATAAGTCATTTCGACCACAAAGCCGACTAGCTTGACTCTGGTCAGGCCTCATTCTATCAAAGTGTGCACATTGGAGGGAGTCGGATGTGAGCCCAAGGGAAGGGTAGTCCTGATCATCTTGGCAGCTGGTCGGTCCTTGATTGTGCGGCACTAGTCAAACCTGCAAAATGTGTACCCGAGTTGTACCAAAGGTGACCTAAGGTGACTACTGATCTGGTCTACTTGGGTTTGTGTTAGGAATAATTCCTAGCTGGTTGAAATCGATTCAAATTATTGTCTCTCCCGGATAGTGAGAACTTGGCAGAGCCCCCTTCCTCATAGTAATTGATGGAATGTGATGGTTATGATGGATATGAAAATGCTACAGCTGATATGGTTACTATTGTAATGACTTAATTGTACACAATATGTTTGGCATAGGTTAGCTGCTAATGTAGATTAAATAGCTATAATTAATTGGAGGAACCAATTATAAAATGTGTAGCTCAACTAGTGGCTTTTTATACAAAATGTTGTCAAGCTAGCTCCACTGATAAAGCCTTGCATAATCCTTGGTGTCACTTTATTTCTGGTTTATGACGAGTAAGTCTAGCTGAGTAATTCTCATACTCAAGGTTTATTCCCACTTGTTGCAGATAATGTGATCTATCACGGCTACTGCAAGAACTGTATGACTCCTACTATAGATGAGGAGTAAGACCACAGGCATGGTCCTTCTATGTCACCTTATCTGAGTTGCTTTTGTTGGAGATGGCCCTAATCTAGCATGTATTTGAACTACGTGTGATATTGGTTTAAAACTATGTTGCTTCCACTACAATTGAACTTGGTTTGTAATAACTATGTTGAACTCCGATGTATATGAACTATTTATGAACTAGATGTAACATGTGACTTGTATGTTAAATCATGTACGATCTTGGCTAAAAATGTCACATCCTAAAACTTGAAAACTTGTGGGTTGCAAATGCATGATCCTTTTCTAAGTTATTGTGAGATATGATACGGTATAGATAAAATTTGCTATGAATTTGTTCCAAGATAAACTTGACATCCGGAGATTTCTTTTTCAAAAAAATGCTAAAATCAAAAGTTCCTCAATGATTATGAAATACCTACCAAGGCCATATGACATGATATTCAATTTCAAACCTTAGTCATATGCTACTTGTTTGAGCATTGAGCTTTGTCAAATTGTTGAGACCTAAGTTGAGATTCTTGTCATGCACCCATGATCGAGACACACATACACCCACAAATAATTGCTAACTCTTACACTTAGAGTTACACACAAAATACATTTTTCGTCCACCAAAATAATTACTTCATCATGATGTCTCTTTCTCCAAAAGCTTCATGTGCAAAAAGAAAGATATGGGCTATGCTAAAAAAATGGATAAGTGTTCAAATAATAAAATAATGGGTACTTAGATGTTCGCCCAAAAAAGAGAGAAAAAGAAAAAAAACAAGATAGCCCATACTTTCGAATAAAAGGCATCCATCCAAAAGAGAGATTCATGATTCAAGGAGTACCAAAAATATTTAGAATTAGGAAAGTTAAGAAAAATTCCACACACTTGCATGTCTCGATCAAAGTGTATGACTTGCATCTCCTTGTGGTTTGGTTTTTGACTTAGCAACATATGTGATGCAAGTATGCCCACTTTCATACCTACCCAAAACTCCACTCAAAGCTTTGGTGGTAGGATATGAAAAGAAGGCAAACTCAAAACGCCTTTGGTGAGGTATAATACACATTGAGCGATTGAGTGAATCATTTGAGGAACTTACATTTATTTTGCAAAACATACAAAACCTTCGGATAGATGGTTAATCAAAGAGCGAATGACTAGTGATTCTGTTATAACTGTTCTATCTTGCAACCACCCAAGAACTTGGAAAAACTAAAAGGCCTACAGGTATAAAGGTAAAGGGTGGATAAAATGTCAACTTATTTGAATTGTGAAGGAATACTTTGTTATAGGCATGGCACTTGTGAATTGTATCAGCATCATAGCAACTCCTGATCAACAACCAAGTACTTAGCTATTTGCTTGGGACGAGCAAAGGTTAAGCTTGGGATTTGTTGGCAATCACTATTGCACATTTAGAACCACCAATTATAGTCCAAAATAGGAGAAATGAATAAACTTTTAACACATATGCATATACTTTGACCTAGTTCCACTTGTTTCTCGAGAAAACATGTTTCACGGGACAAACACCGAAAACAAGTGGAAATGCGCAAAATAAAGAAGAAAGTGCAGCACAGAATTCGTATTCTAGGAATGCACTAAGGAAAAGAAATGGAGATGCCCACCTTCACAATGCATTTGGGCTAAGACACCACAATAGGAGGGCCTAGGCCCACCAGGCAACCGACTAGGAAGATGGTGGTGAGGGGGTGCACCCTGGGTGCGGCCGCACCCCTCTGCTGCCTCTCGAGCCCATGCTCCTTTGGTGGTTGCATGCCTCCATGCCATGGTGGTTTAGGCTAATTTCCTTATTTTCCATGCCAAATCGACCAAGCTTCACTATAAAAGCATGGGTGGTGCTCTCCTCCAAAACACACTTCATCTTGGAGCCACACCTCACACACATCTTATACTCTTCTTCATAGTTTTAGTCTTAGTCTTTGGAGCTAGCAAGAGCTACAAGGAAAGCTTGTCTCCTTGGAAGAAAGAGCAACTCTTGGTATGAATACAATGAGTTCTTCCAAGTTCAAGCTTTCATCTTATTCATATAGCAATGCATATGAACTAAAGTATAGTTTTGATCATGTTATAATCATGATATATGAACTAGCCTATAGTTTGTATGCTTTGATCTTGACATGTTCATCTTTGTTCTTCAACATTCATATAATTTATATGAGTATAATTAGAGCTAAGTTGAGGTGGCGGTTCATCATGTCTTTGGGTGTGCCCAAGTCCTTTACCTGTCGATCCGTAGGGTTGGGGACTCAGGAGGACTTGGTAGTTTCTATGTACACAAGCATGGTGCTTAGATATGGAGGGATGGGTGAATACATTTCCCTTTCCACGGTTAAGGAGTAGGCGGCAGGTGGTGACAGCCCTGTCCGTCCCTTGTAATCCCCCATGTTCGTCTGGGTGTAGGAGTCTAAATCATCACATGAGGTTGCTAGCAGACCAGTACTCAGTGGCCTCCCTACCTATCTTACACTTAGCCCTAACTCTAATCATGTAACTTGTATGATCAATAACTGTTCTTTGCATGGCTATATTAGAACAATGCCTGCTCCACTTAGGAATATTCTTTTATTTTTTATTTTCTTTTTATCCTTGAGATTGGCCCAGATGTGTGTCCACTATCCTTGTTATACCAATTTTACCCCTATCATATGCTATGGTTCATCATGCAAGCATGTAATCATGTCTATGTCATTGCTAGATACAAAAACCTTGCCCCCTTTGGAAAAATATAAATAACTCCTAGGTGAAATGCTACAATGATAGTTCCATATGCTTGCGGATTTTGTCTGTAATCTTTAGGACTATCATAACTGGTGTTTCTAAGTGTCATTACTCAGTGACTGTAAATCCCACAAGCATGCCTAGCACCCGTGCTAAGGGAATACATTCCTGAGTAGTGGTGCTAAGGAATACCAGCTAGGCATTTCTAGCACCGTTACCGGTGATGGACTTATAAACTCCTCACTTGGTGATTGTGTTAAGAAATGCCAATAGCAGGCTGACTTTCAGGGCCTACGTGTCAGTTGCTGTAGGGTGTGGCATCTGGGTGCGCATAGTAGTTTAGGTTTTGTTTTTTTGTTTATTGTTTTCAGATTTTGCTTAATATCTTGCAAAAATCATATCTTGAGCTAGAATGATCCACATGAGGTGAACCAAATTTTGTTAAACTCAACTCAAAGAGTACTATCTAATGAAAATATGAATTGTGATTTTTGCTACAGTTTTATATGTTGTTTATTTATCCTATTAAATGCTATTTATCTTAGTAAATTCATAACTAAAGATTGGTATATGCTAAAAATATGATTCCAATTTTGTTAGTCTTGTATTGGCATGCTGTAGCTATAAAAAATAATAAATCTACAGTGAGCACGGTTTGAATATGAGTTGTGATTTAATTTGATTTATTGCTAGTTTCTTGTTTAATTTATTGTGGAAAATATATGAAGGATCTATGCATGATATATTTTATATAGTGTTCTTATTCCTGTATAAATGTAGGAAAAATATGAAATCTGTTGTTTGACACTTTTCATAGTGCAAAGTATTTTCAAGTTGATAATGACCAGCTAGCTGTTCATTTTTGTGTAGGCTGATATACTTATCCAAATGCTATGAAATTTTTACAGTAGGCTTATAAGGGCATTTGTGTGCTGCTATATTTTTCTTGGAATTTTCTGGGCACTAGAAATGGTAGCTCCAGTTTTACCCTATTTTAAGCAATAAGTGAATAAATGCCTTAGGAATTTAATTAGGGTTAACCATATTGCTTTCTAGCATGTTTGTGATGATTATGAACTGTTGGTATGTTTGCCCATACTCAGTTTTGTTTAGTTATGTGCAGCAAGTCATTCTTTGCCCTATGTTGTTTATGCACCTAGTTCTAGTGTTTGGTTTGCTTAAGTATAAACTTAATGTTGATTAGTAGATGCTTAGGTTAATTGAAATAAGTTGCTAGCTGCAGGTTGTAGACCTCTCATTGATGCTAAGCTACTTTATCTTAGGTTGTTAAATCATGGTAAGTGCATATTTACTTTACTAGAGAGGAGATATGCACCTACTCGATAAAATAAAGTTGTTTTTGCTATCATCATTAAATGGTTCATAGATGAGCATATAGGATTATGAGCTCTTCATCATATCATACATGCAATTCATTCCCTATGCATTCTCTATATTCATTCATGTATGCACACATATAGGATCACCAGAGGGAGTCACGCTCCTGGAGTTCGAGGCCATAGAAGAGGAGATCCCAGAGGAGATACCCCCGTAGGCAGGACCCAAAGGCGAAGAGTTTTGGTATTTATTAACGCGAACAGAAAAGATCCGCAAGCGTACAGATACCATTGTAGCTTTCACCTGGAGGGTTTTAAATATCATATCCACAGGGAAACGTGTAAGTCATCTACGTGTTCTAACTTAACCAAAAAAGGTGAATGAGTTGGAAATATAAATAAGGTGGGAACAACTAAAGTGAAAACAAGACTAAAATGTAAGAGAGGATCAATCTAGTATGGGGTCGATAGTAGGAGTATAGAGAGGATAACTCGATCAGGGTTTCTACTTCTAACTTGGGCAGTTCACATCTTCTACTATTCAACTAGGGAATTACTATGGAAGACCGCAAATAGAGTATGAATCTACCACATAATTATATATCCTGCTAGGCCTACGGACTGGAGGTGGACTACAGAGGACTTAATGAAGCTGTCACCTTCGTGATCTACCACCGATCCGGAATATAGGGTGCATCTACGAGTAACCCTAGTCTAAGCACCACGCTTACACTACGAATTATACTATAACCTAGTCGACTAGATTAAAGCGCTCAAAAGAGACTCGAAAACTAGAAGAATAATATAAACATGAATCAGAAGTTGATTGCCAGAGCCTGAGCCATCTCAGGAGCAAGCCCACGTAGAGCTCGATCCTGCCGAAGTACAAGTTGTTGAAGAGGCACCGACAGGCCAGCATTTCCTTCGAACTCCTCCCTCGCTCTCCATCTCTCTACTATCTAGAAGACTAGATCTATTCTAACTTGGGAGTTGAGAGGACATCCATTCAAGGGACACCTCTCTTCTCTAAACCCTAGCTTTTCTCTTAAAGGTGATTATTATGATGGATTGAATGGATTCCCCTTTGGAGGGGGATCTAGGGCCTCGTTTATATAGCCCAGAGCATGGAGCCGTGGCCCTTGGATCAAACTAACCTTCACGTGGGGTTAGGATGCATCCTTGGAGGTGGTTGAAGTAGCTTGCAAAGGAAGGAGCCAGGGGCGGTGGCCAGGGGCCAGTCAGCCTAGGGTTGAGGCCAGTCGGCCCCACCTGGTGGCGCCTCGTGGTAGTCCTCCTCGTGGAGTCCTCTGGTGTCCTCTAAAAGCGTCTTGCGTATTCATGATGTGGAGATTAGGCCGATTGACGTGGGTTCCTTCTCATGGAAGTTATCCATTCCTGAATTATTCTGATAACCCCCTGCAAAATATAGATTCACCCAAACTCATGGAATTTCATTAGTTGACACCCTAAACCTATGTTGGTGATCATTTATTAGCCCTTTATATATTTATTTTAACCCTTTATTATGGTAGATAACCATCATCAACAACTCCCCCAAGCTTACCTTTTGCTAGTCCCTTAGCAAATATTCATAATGGATCAGGAGTTGCTACAATGCTTTCACGCCTCAAAAGTACACATGCGTTCAAACAAGAATTTTCCTCCAGATTAGGTCTAACCACTCTAACCTTCAGACTTGGGTCTTATACCACATATATTACCTTTAACTATGGAGCTTATTAGCTTTCACTTGGGTCTTGAGTAGTCAAAAAGTAGAACAATCAAATCAAGCACTATGTCTCAAGCTCTTCATTCAACTATTATTCCAGAGTTTTGCAAGATTTTTAAAATAAAACTCAGAGTATCTTTTTGTATGACTCTCTCAAATCTCTCAATATATGTGGTATTTCTAGATCCTCTCCAAGGCAAAGTGAGATTTGCCTTCTCTCATCCTACATCTAATGCTTTATCTGGAGCTTATAGGTATGGAGACAGCGTGTACATACTTGCAAAGCATATTTTGTAAAGTCAAGCAGTGGATCCAGAGAAATGAGGCATATGATCAAATCAAGAAGTGCATGTGTATGGATCAAGGAGTGTTTTATTTATGATGAAGGTGATAGTGGATCTAATTCTACTTTTGCTCCTTTGAAAGGGATTTTGATCCCTCTTTGAATAATTGAAGAACTTAGACTAAGAGATATTTTGGGCTATAGTTTTTTAGAGAGGCAGGCATCTAAGTACCCATTGTTTTGGTAGGACACTTGTCCATGTTTTACTCTCTATATATTTCTCTTTCTTCTTTTTTTTTATAAATATATAAGCCCAAAACATTCTTGTCTATAATAAAAGATTGAGAGATAATAATAACCTGGAGCAACAATAACTGGGGCTTATGAAATGTATGGATAGGTGACAAAAATCCTATAAGACTTGTGAGTGGTGTTCTCTCCCAGTGTAGGAGAAAAATATATTTGGTGGATATAAAGGCATGTTGTTGCGTACTTCTAGAGTAGAAGCAGCATATTTGAGTGGAGTGTACGTGATCTTGATTTTAAAAGTATGACAAGCCTCTAAGGTTCAAAAGAGCTCGATAATGCTCAATGCAAGTACAAGTAGTAAAAAGTATAAATGGAGTTTTTCTATCCTATGTATGGCTGTGGTAGGAATTTTAAGCTTTGTCATACAAGTACTCATCATGGTATTTTAAGATTTCAAAAGATAAAATTCTCCAAAACTCTAGCATCAATAGGAGCAAGACAAATAGCAGCTCAGACTTTCTCATATCACAAGTTTCAGGCTCAGAGTTTATCTTTAGATCAAGACAATTCTACCCAAAACTCAGGAGAATTTGTGCTTGAAAACTAGGCACTTGAAAGAAATTACGATAGAGCAACTATTCATCATTTCCATAATAGAGATTATTCTGAGTGCTCTCTATTCACAAACTAATTCAAGCAAACTTGACACACTCTAACTAACACACATTATTAGCACAATATAAAACAAATACTCGACTAGATAAAGTAGACATAATAAAAAATCCATAAATATTAAAAAGTATGTCTCCTGACCATAATTATGTAAGTGTGAACCTTCATGTGCTCACTATTTTTTCTTTCTTTTTGAATTTATTTATAGAAAGAAAACTTTAAGAGGGTAAGGATACTTACCTGGAATACATGGGGGTGCCTTCCCCCAAGCTAAATGTTGACGTAGTCATTCGATCTTGCAATGTAGCAGACTGGCAGTGGAGATGTTGATGACTGATGAGATAGTGCTCCAACAATGGATAGAGCATCCACTTGCTTGTCAGCTCTTTTTGGTCCTTCAAATCCTGTGAAACTCAAATAGAAAACAAAACTTGTAGAACATGTTAAGCGTTAGTGGTTTGGCCACTTAAGCCTCAGTTGTCCAAAGCTTTTCTCCTAGGCAGGGTTTCAGTGGGATTTCTTTCTCAATATTTTTGTATTTTTATATTTTCTATGATGCAAAAGAAAATGCAATAGGATGAATGCATGCATATTTATTTTTATTTTTATGCCACCACGGTGAATATTTCTATGGGTTTTTGACACACCACAAAATTATCCACATGGGGCTTTAGGATTTATGATGCAGCAAATAATATATATATATATATATATATATATATATATATATATATATATATATATATATATATATATATATATATATATATATATATATATATATATATATATATATAATGCAATGCTAATGCAAAAAAGTAAATATGCTAAATGAAAATGATTATGCAGAAAAGATAAATATGGATAACTACCGATTTTATCTCCCGACGAGGGTTCATTGTTTTAAGTCCTCTGAACAGGAATTCTCACCATGTTCATTCCTTAGGTGAATCATCTGGTCTCAGAGGTGGAGACCTTGATAACTACACCTCTTGATATGGTGTTACCCATGTTCTTCGTTAGTCTAGCATTTGTTTGAAATGAAGCATTAATTGTGGAAGTTGACAGCATCTTGCTCAGTGTGCATGTTCTTATAGATCCAGGACCTTCACTTTGTAGAATTTGGGAGAGTTGACAAACTCATCCATAACTCATTCATGTTTTGTTCAAAGTGTGTCCTGCTCATAAAGACAAGGTAGAGATCAAGTGCATGGGCTCTGTTGGTGGAAAAACACCAACAAAACCAAAAGTTTTGTTCGTTCTTCTCTAACCTTAGGCATGGTGAACAAGATAAAGTTGAAGTTATGGATGATAAGATTAGAAGATGAGCATGAGTGTGAATATGAAATATTTTTAGCTCATTTGGTTAAGACAGTGAGATCAAGAGAGTGAAGCTAAGAACAAAGATTAAAGAACTAAACATGTTAAGTTGATTCGGTTGGATCAAGCGAAGTTGTAACTTAAACATGTTTGGTTCTTCATTTATGTGCATACCAGGATCGAGAAAAGCTTTTTGGATAGTGATTATGTACTTCAAGATATTACTTTTGTCATTGAAGAGTGATGGTACTGAACCACCCTATGGAAGCTTCTCTTGCCCAATTGGTTCTGCTCATGAATGGCTTGTCTTCACCATTTTTTTGTTCTCCTGATCTTGACATTCTTGTCGGTCCTTGTGCTCCCCTCGTTGTCTTGATAATTTCTCCATGATGTCTTTGTCTTGAAGGGGCTTGCTAGATATTTGTTCACCTTCTTCCATGGAGTGAGTGCTTTGATTATAGATCTTGTTTCGTGGCACTCATCTTCTTGTTCCTTAGATCTCTTCATGATGCATGAGCTGTGTTTCCCTTGTGTTTGTTATTCCTTTGATCTTTTTGCTCTAGACCTAGAAAGGTTAGTGACAAGAGTACCCGAAGGAATATTTTTACAATTATATCTCTATGCTCATTTCACAAGGGCAGTGTAGCAGAAAGGTGAATACTCGTGTTAGGATCTAAAAAGTGCTTGTTTTAGGACACTAAGCTTGTCCTTAGGAAACCTTCAAAATGTGTTTTGGTGAAGTGGGTTCCCCTCCAATACCAACCTTAAGAGCACAATGAGATCTACAATATTTATGATAAACATATGCATCTACAACCACCCTTTTGAAATTTTTATAAACAGAAAGAGTGAGGGGTGGAGATCTCGAATGTGGGGAGGTTGAAGAGACCAATTGAATTGGGAGATGTCTCATATGAATATGGATTTAATAAGGTGGTTATGGAATATATTCTATGCTCATTGATGTCATCTTTGTCTCCAATCTGAATGTTTAGAATTTCACTTGGATTGGTGACCCTTGAATTTGCCTCGTCAAGGGCTTCCTCCATAGATGGATAAGTATCATCCTCAAAGTCAAAGGGAGTTAAAAACTCACCATTTGAGTTTGAGCCAAGATTAGATTCTATTAAGGCTTCTTCCTTGTCCATCCATTCTACACATTCCTGCCAAAGTCGTAGCATCTCTTCGTCATCCATGTGGTCATTATGAGTCCTATGGTTTGGTTGTCTTAATGGATTTCTAGGATCATCATGAGACTTAGGAGGGAGAGCATATGAGGGATCATCGGGGTCAAGGATGGATTGAAAAATGGGTTGAGGTAAGTCATCTAATGTGGGCATAGAAGGGGATAAGATAGAATAATTTCCAAAATTGCTTGGCTCTCCTTCTATGGCATCGCTAGACATGCCATCCTTGCATTTCTTCCAATGTGCTCTATGGGGGAAAGGTAGTTGAGAACACTTTTTTCTAGATGCCATTCTATTTTTATATTGATCTACTAGCATCTTACAAAACTAGAAGTCTAAGCTATCATCATTACATTGGGGTATTGATGTCTTAGGATTGACAGCTGAACCTCGGGATTGAAGTGGTTGTGACTTAGCTATCAAAACTTCCTCTTTTTGTTTAGGAGAGAACTCATTCTTTTTCTTGGGGGCTTAAAATGAATTTTAGTCCAGCGAGTGGCTTGACTAGTAATTTTTTCAAGCATGACCCTTGCTTCACTTGTAAGCAAATGAAGAAAAGCTCCTCTAGAGGATAAATCAAGAAATTCCCTAGAATCCTTGCTAAGACCTTCATAAAAATGTTTAAAAAGTATTGGGTCTGGAATAGCAAGGTCCCGGCCAATGAGGGTAAGGTCAATAAAGCGATCCCATGATTAGGCAAGAGATTCTTCTTCTAGTTGTCTAAAAGTTAGAACCTCTTTCCATAGGTCATTCACTTTGGAGATGGGAAAGAATTTTGATAGAAATTCATTGCATAGTGTCTTCCAATCTCCTTGCGCACGTTCTACATTGAGTTTATACCAATGTTTAGCTTTTCCCGTTAAAGAGAATGGAAATAGCTTCCATTGGATGGTCTCATTGGACATGCCCTTTATGTGAATGAGGTCACAGATCCGCTTAAACTCTCATAGGTGTGAATATGGGTTTTCCTCAATTTCCCCCATGAAGGTTTTTTTCTGAATAAATTCTATGAAATCCGGGCTTATCTCAAAACCAGATGCTGTGATAGGCTCAGAATGTTCTGGTGGTCTAAGGTGTGTGCCCATAGGGTTAGCATATTGATAGATAGGAGTGTTATTATCCATGCTAACAAAAGATGAAAGGAAAAAGAATACAAGGGATGAGGTGAAGGATAAAAAGAAAGAAGGTATGAGAAAAGATTTTTTTTCTTTTTAGAAAATATAAAACAAAAGGGTAAAGATAAGAAAAGAGATTTTTTCTTTTATGTATATATATATATATATTTTTTGTTTTTGAAAAAGGTTTGGCTAGGTTCGTAGTCAATTTAGCAACCGTTTCCCCGGCAACGGCACCAGAAAGCTTGTTGGTATTTATTAACGTGAACAGAAAAGATCCGCAAGCGCACGAATATCATTGTAGCTTTCACCCGGAGGGTTTTAAATATCATATCCACAGGGAAACGTGTAAGTCAACTACGTGTTCTAACTTAACCAGAAAAGGTGAATGAGTTGGAAATATAAATAAGGTAGGAACAACTAAAGCGAAAACAAGACTAAAACGTAAGAGAGGATCAATCTAGTATGGGGTCGATAGTAGGAGTATAGAGAGGATAACTCGATCAGGGTTTCTACTTCTAACTTGGGTAGTCCACATCTTCTACTATTCAACTAGGGAATTACTATGGAAGACCGCAAACAGAGTACGAATCTACCACATAATTATATATCCTGCTAGGCCTACAGACGGGAGGTGGACTACACAGGACTCAACGAAGCTGTCACCTTCGTGATCTACCATCGATCCAGAATGTAGGGTGCATCTACGAGTAACCCTAGTCTAAGCACCACGCTTACACTATGAATTATACTCTAACCTAGTCGACTAGATTAAAGCGCTCAAAAGAGACTCACAAACTAGAAGAATAATATAAACATGAATCTTACTTGAATCAGAAGTTGATTGCCAGAGCCTGAGCCATCTCAGGAGCAAGCCCACGTAGAGCTCGATCCTGCCAAAGTACAAGTTGTTGAAGAGGCACCGATAGGCCAGCACCTCCTTCGAACTCCTCCCTCGCTCTCCATCTCTCTACTATCTAGAAGACTAGATCTATTCTAACTTGGGAGTTGAGAGGACATCCATTCGAGGGACACCTCTCTTCTCTAAACCCTAGCTTTTCTCTTAAAGGTGATTATTATGATGGATTGAATGGATTCCCCTTTGTTGGGGGATCTAGGGCCTCGTTTATATAGCCCAGAGCTTGGAACCGTGGCCCTTGGATCAAACTGACCTTCACGTGGGGTTAGGATGCATCCTTGGAGGTGGTTGAAGTAGCTTGCAAAGGAAGGAGTCGAGGGTGGCGGCCAGGGGCCGGTCGGCCTAGGGTTGAGGCCGGTCGGCCCCACCTGGCGGTGCCTCACGGTGGTCCTCCTCGTGGAGTCCTCTGGTGTCCTCTAGAAGCGTCTTGCATATTCATGACGTGGAGATTCAGATGATTGACGTGGGTTCCTTCTCGTGGAAGTTATCCATTCCTGAATTATTCTGATAACCTCCTGCAAAATATAGATTCACCAAAACTCATGAATTTTGTTAGTTGACACCCTAAACCTATGTTGGTGATCATTTGTTAGCCCTTTATATATTTATTTTAACCCTTTATTATGGTAGATAACCATCATTAACAAAGAGCAGGAATAGAAAGACTTACCTAAGTGCTTGGATCATAAACCAACCAACTTTATCAAAGGCAAGCCCCGGAGTATTATAAGACTCCCATGATTTATAAATATCAACTTGTGTCCTTTTTTATGTTTGACGCATTAAGTTATAGGAACTGCTTAAAACCTGTTGATGCATATATACCTCCCTTGTCCATTTTTATATACCATGAATCTTATGTAGGTCCAGGATCGAATGTTTGCTTAGCCATGCTTAGACCGATAGAAGTGGGTGATTTCCTGTCACCTGTGAAATGGGTGGATAACTAGTCATGGTTGGCTATATTTTTGCTCTCATGAAAAATAACCAAGTGTTGAGGTATAACTAGAGACCGGGCGGGATGTGTGAGCAGCAAGGCATGGAAGCCTTGTGTGTGTGTAGTTCTCGTCCGTGTCAATTAAGGATCGTATCGTTGTTGGGCCTTGTAACACCCTTGGTGTTATGGTAACTAAAACAGGCCATGTCATCATATGCATTGCAAAGCATTCATGTTTAAGTCAACCTTGATGTGCATCAACTAAAACAAGTTTACATTTCTTAGGTTGATTGAGTTCTTGCGATGTTTGACTTGGATCCAAAACCCTAGTTTTGAATGTCACTTCAAATACTTTATTTATGCCCTATGTACTCTGAGGTGGCAGCTGTGCTTTACACTAGCGTCAAGCATAGTGTATAAATCTAAGTACAACCATTAAAAATGAACTCCAAGTTTGAAGTTGAATTTGAATTCCAAAACTTGCCCTAAGTCTTGCGATTCAAATTTGAATTCAAATTGGGAGCCAATTCAAATGAATTTCAAATTTAATCTGGTTCACCCAAATGTGACTTTGAGTTTACCAAGTGTGGTTTGACTCAATGACACCTTTGGATGATAGTTGTGAACATTAATTAATCACCAATTAATGTAGAGACCAAATCAAGTTTGAATTTGATTCAAAACTCTGATTTCTAGAAAACCCTGTTTTACCCCATTTTGTGTAATTCAAAATTTAAAAATAATCTAAGGGTGAACCAAAAAGCAAAGTTGTAGGTCTTGTCAAGATGTATAACTTTGATGTTTTGAGTTTTCAAAGTTTCCATGTAAAATTTGAAGCAATTTTGAAAATACAAAAATCTAGAATTTGTCCCCTTTTGATTTTAACCTCACATTTCAAAATGGAGGCAGAATTTGAAAATGGTTTCAAAAGCAAAGTTGTAGGTTTTGAAAAGCTGAACAACTTTTGTTTTTGGAGATTTTCAAGTTATTACATGATTTTGAAAGTAATTTTGAAAATTTAGAGAAAAAGATGGAGGAAGGAGACTGTTGTAGTGCTACAACAATGCAACATCTCTAGATGTTACAGTGGCCAGCAGCAGGTCGCCACCAAGCTGCTTGTCGCTCACGCCGCCGTCTCACCGCTTGCCCGTGTGGGGACGTGTAGCTACTTGCCTGCTGCATCGCTAGCAGCTGCTGGCCGCGTCTTGCTGTTTCCATCTGCCTTTTCCTCGCACATAAGAGCCGAGTCAAGTCGTCTTCTCCTTCTCTTCCCCTTTTACTCTATCGAGCCATCGACGAACCTGACGAGCAATTCGCCATTGTCACTCCACCTCGCTTCAATTCACCACGCCCACAAAGTCACCCAATCCTTGAGCTTCAATTCCAACCACCTGAGCCATCTTTGTCCACCTGAGCTGCCTACACTATGTTGTTTCTCTCACCACCGAGCAGAGTGATGCTGCATCCACGCTCCACATCGGTATCTCCATCTGCCACCTCTCCACTTCAACTGAGCACTCCATCGTGTTCGTGGTCAGTCACTGGTGCTTGCTGACTCCTTCGTTTAACCGCTATCACCTTGTCATGCCCCACACACCACCGCCACTCTGTCGTGGCCTCCATGGCCCGTGTCAAGCTCATCCCATAGCCCTAGTAGTCTGCTTGACGGCCTAGATCGATGCGAGGTAGCGTCCTGTGCACGTCGGTGCAAGCCCCACTGCCGGACGGCTCGCCGGCGACGAGCTACCACCGGAGAGCGACGGGGTGCACCGCGGTCAAGCGCAGCCTTGGGCCAAATTGGCCATGGCCCCTCGTGGCTGCGAGCTGGGCTGGTTTGTGGGCCAATTGAGAAACGATTGTCAAAACAGGAAAAATGAATTTGTCTTTTTCTAGAAAAGGATTTGTTGAACCTAACATTGTTAATTTCATAACTAATTATTGGAGCATGGTAAATTCATGAAATTTTATGTGTATCTTTATTATGACATGCTTTATCCATGAAAAATATGAAATTGTCGATTCCAGTACTTTTACTATGCTTAAAAATTAGCTCCATTAATTAATAAATGTAACTTCTGCTATTTTTCTAGGCTTAACTAATTGTCCAAAAAATTATGAAATTTTTTTTGCCACTATTTCATGATGTAACCAACCTACATAAAATTTTAGGGCTCATTTAGACAAAGTTTATTTTATACCTAATTTTATGCTTAATTAATTCATTAATTAACCAAGTAATTAACCTTAATGACTTAGGGTTTGATTTGACTTTGGTATTGATTGTTGACCTTGGGACATGACCATGATGATGTTCCTTGGCATTTTACTTAGTTGCTGGAGTTCATAATCAACTTGTAATTAAGGAATATTAATGACCTTTTTATGTAATTAATAAGAGTCATTAGTGAATAGTAATACTTGCTTAGTAGATGGAACCTCTTAGGTAAAAAGAGTTAGTATGAAAGGTTAATGGGTTTTGTTGGCTTACAATTGTACCATGAAGGAAAGTTGTACTCAAGTTCTTATTCTTGTCATACCATCATCAAGCATCATGTTTATTACTTCATCATGTTGAAACATGTCATGTTATCTCGTGTAGTCCCTGTGAACGAAGAGGTAAACGTTGTCGAACCAGTTCCCGAGGAAGGACATCCACTAGTGGAGGTTGGGTTCGACATCTGTGGAACAGACCCAGAACTCACTACCCTATCGACCAAGGCAAGCCTTGGATGCATTCAACCCTCCTTGTGTTTTACAAAGTTTACATTACTTATGCTTATGCTTTGTTGCATTAGGTGATAGGAGTTGAGTGATAACCTAATTGATGCATTACCATCCCTGATACTTCAATATCGTCCTTGATACTATTTTATTTAAAAATGCTTAGTATGCTTAGCCCTGCTTAAATGAGAAAACTTTAAAAATGTTTAACAATGTTTGAAGGGTTGTTGTGGAACAACTTAATGAATAAAGATGATAATTTGAGATCGGTCGGTGGACTTGCATTAGGAAAGGAGTCTCAATGTAGTGTCTTCGACTATGTCGGTTAAGGACCGTTCATTGTAGTCCTATTTGGTCGAGACTTTGCAACTGACCGCATGCTCCGGTAAGCCTAAGACCTCGGTAATTCTATCATGTGAATGATGGACCACGCACTAGGAGTGGAGAGATGGTGAGTGTAGCGTGTACCCTCGTGGCCAAGGGTTGGATTGGAGGTGTACTGTACTCTCGGGTGGCACTGGACCCGGTCACTTTTTGGAGGATCCGAGTGAAGGTTGATATATGTAGGTTTGAGTCCTGCATATGTCATGTGGTTAGGGATCCCTAGCTAGGTATAATCGATTCGAATCGCCACTACTTCTCGGACAAGGAGACTTGACCTCCGCAACTACATCATAGTTAATGGATGCAACTTTGTAATTGGAATCTTGAGATGAATGTTAAGAAGTGATTGCTATAGTATAGGTTCACCCAGTTGATAGTCATAATTAATGATGAGTTTAAAATATTGAAAGTAAGGATTCACTATTAGTGAGCTTTTCTGCAAAAGACTTTGATTCTTGCTAAAGCCTTACCTTGAATCCCCTAAGCCTGCATTCCTAAGTCGTCTCCTCTCTTTTCGTCAGGTCAGCCTTGTTGAGTACTTTTGTACTCAGGGTTTGTTAAACCCTTGTTGTAGGTGCGTCTCATGAGCAGGTGTGTTTCGGACCCTGCTGCATGACAGTCTTTGCGGTAAGCGACGATGAGTAGTGTGTTTAGCTCATGGGCAGGGCACTCTATTTTGGTGATCTGTAATATAAGTTACTAATGTTACTCCACTACTATGGTTGTAATAACTAAACTTAAGGTTTGTAAACTTAAGTTATGTAAGACTTCCACACTTTTACTCTGATGTAATTTATTATATAAACTGTTGTAATACTGCAATGCCTCTATAATGTGATCTGCTTGGAAGATCGTCGATGATTCGGGTTTCCCAAGGACACCTGATAGACTTTTTAAGTTATTTGGAACACATGCATAGCCGTCAGAGGTCTTCGGGACAATGACAGGTGCATGTGGGACATATAATTTAGGAGGTTCTGTCATAGGCCTTGAACATTTTTGAACGTAGCCTCTCACTTAGCTGGCCGGATAAGTCGTTTCGACCACAAAGCCTAGTTGCTCTATTCGGGCCAGGAATCAGTACACTTAGGTGTGCATACAAGAGAAAGGAAGGATGTGTGGGAGCACAGTTTGACCAAGGACAGGCCGAGCCTGATCGTCCTGACAATCAGTTGGTCCCTGAGTATGCGGCCTCGGCCAAAACCGTGACAAATCCCAAATAGTACCAATGGTGACCCTCCGGTGGTGGCCATTGTACTTGAGCTCTTATAAATTGGACGGTTCTATTACAGGTGGTACCGAAGCAAGATTTAGTGTATCATTGTTCATATGTGTATTTAAAACAAAAGTTTTGTTTTATAAAACAAATTGTTGACTTATAGTTATACATAGGTGTTTAAATCTAAGATTTAAAAACTAATGTGTTCCAGTGGTCATATCCTTTATGCCCGGTTAAGGACTTTAGGTGGCTTAATGAAGTACTAACTTGGGGGGTGCTTGCATACATATTTTTATTTCATCGTCCATATAGTGTGCAATTGTATGGATGCCATTCACTTGAATGGTAATGTATGGATCAATATGCCTCTACGCCCCAGGTAAGTGTGAGTTGGGAGAGCATGATGGTCTAACCGTCAGTCTAGGAGAGAGATAGCTTTGGTACTAGAATATGTACATGTTACACACATGTATCTATGAAAGTATTTAGTTGCGGGTGATATCTATTTCGGGTAGCTTTACTGCTACATGTATGTGTATTGGGGTATGCATGCATACTTAGAATTTTATTTCCTGCAATGCACATATGCATGATTGTGGGGTTGGGCTGAAATGATATCTTCTACAGGTACGCTAACAGTGCAAACATGTAGCCCGACTAGTTTCATTATATATGAGAGAATGTATGTATGCCACCGTATATGTCGCTAGAACTTAACATTTTTTCTAAGTTTGTGAGGACGTACGGAACGTGCATGCATCATGATCATATATTCATTACATTCTTGCATTGTTCCTCCCCTTATAAATTACTTATCCTATTTTGTAACAAAATCTATAACTAAACACCTATTCTCACAAAAGTTGCAACCTTTGCTACAGATGTCAGACTACTACCAGCCCATTGGGAACGAGGCGTTTTTGGGTATCTTTGGTACCCCTACCTTTGCTTTGGAGGGTGCTAAATTTTGTGAGGTACATAGAGCCGCCACAATACTTTTGGGCACAGAAGCACACATATGGAGAGCCATGGTTTGAGGTGAAGATGTCCATTCCAACTTGTATGAATGCACCATAGTATCAAGGATGGAGAGCAGATTTCGAAGGGAGAACCCCTTGGGAAGGCGCTCAGGTGATAGCTTTTGAGGTTCTTGGCAAGCTTTATCAGCAGCATGGTGATGCACTTATCAATAGTGCAACATAGTCATTTCCTCAGGTGGATCTAGCTAGAGCAGTCTGGAGGTAGCATGACCATGTTTCCATGACATGGGACCATGATGAGCGTGCTGTTAGTATTTATTAACTCCTCACTTGTTTTAGTAGTCACTTATTAATTATCTACATCTCTAGCGGTACTTGAACTAGGTTGTCATCCCTAGCGATGGTGCCAGAAATGTATGTTGGTACTATCTAGCATTACTACAAGAATAATACTAAACAGATGTTTTATCATTTCATGTGACTAGAAAGAATATAAAGATATGAATGGAAAGGATTCTGCAAGCGGGCAGATAATTATACCATTGTAGCACTTCACCCGAGAGTATTCTAGGTATCATATTTATATTTTACCACAGGGAAGGTGTAGCTTTGGACATGTATTGATAACTTATAACATCGATGGAGAAATAAACCATAACAATCTCTCTACTCATAACAGGGGTAAGTCACAAGATAAAAGATATATATGATAAGCATTGATCAAGTTCATAATAATGATAAATAAATCTCTCAGAGCACTCCTATCTATAGCATTAGCATGGTCATGTTAGAATATTAGAGGAATAATTCCTAAGTCATTCTTAATTACAAGTCAAAGCATGCGTTGATTAGTGCAATTACACCTAGTAGTCATTGCTAAGATCACCATTGAATCTACACATAAGGGGCATTACATCGGGAAGTTCAAGAACAGAGCTTTCCCTTCCTGTGCAACTGAGCCCTACTTCTTCGACCTATACTGGGGGAGTGGACTACAAAGGACTCAATGGTAATGTCACAACCACGATCTACCACATGACCCAGAATATATAGTGTATTCATAGGTAAATAACATATAAGAACCACGCTTACATGATCGCTACCACCCACCCTTGGATCCTTAATAGGGTGAATGCTATATGAACTTATGCATAAACACAATGATAAACTTACTATACTAAGCATATAATCAAAGTAGACGATGAACATTGAAACCAAGAACATGAACAAGATGAATACTACTATTGTCATAACGATTGTAGCAAGCATATAAAAATAATAGAGATACAACGAGAGAGGGGTACAAGAACTATACCGAATCAAGTTCTTGACAATGTTGGGAATCCAAGCGAAGAACTACTTGCCTCCCTCTAGACCTAGCCTAACTAGCTAATGCCCAAGAAACTACAGGAGCTCTGAGGAGATTTGGGTTTCTAGCTTTGGATGACTTGATCTCAAATGACTTAATGCCTCTAGGGGGCTGGGGTCTATTTATATAGCCTAGGGGGTGCAACATGAGCCCTTGTATCAAACCAACTTAAAGGATGGCGTAGATGCAATCCTAGGAGGCAGTGGAGGAACATTCTAAAAGATGCTGACGAGAGAGCCCCACAAGGGCCGGGCGGCACCATGGTGGGGCCGGCTGGCCCCACCTGGCAGCCTTTCGAGGTCTGCCTCGAGGGGTTGGCTCCTAAAGTCCTCTAGAGTCTTCTAGAATAGTTTTTATCGCGGTTACATTTAGTTCATTTTCACGTTTTGATCTCACTTTTCGGTTTTCTGGAATAAACCTGTTGTCGGGTATCGATATTAGGAATACCCAACCAAGGGCATTAATAGTATGTCAGCTGTTAAGTCACCCAAGACTTAGGGCTGGTTTTTGCCTTGCCTGAGCCCACATGATGTCATTAAAGGGCCTAACCCTTGCACCCCGTCTGGAACAATCTCCACCTCGTTCGACCCCTACAACGTAAGCACGGGAGCTTCCGACCCCCTTGGCGTACTTCCAACTCGCCCAAGGGAGGCGTAGGGCCCTCTAGCAAGGCCGGGAGCCATATGGGTGCCGACCAAGGCACCCATTCCCAAAGATAGGACGGACACGACCATGCACAGTGAACGGGAGCATGGGAGCTGCGTTATGATCTGACATGACTCCGGCCATTCCACCACGATGACCATACCTCTATAGCAATGGGGGGAAGGGTGACTATACCAGCTAACTCCCTCTCTACATGAATTCGGGCACACGCACCGCCCATCCTCGATGGTACAAAAGCACACAGGACGAAGCATGGCCACAGCGCATTGCACCAGCGGACGGAGAGGCCAAAAAACTCAATGCCCATTGCATCTCTGCACTGTAGGGTAAACTACTCACACCGGATAAGGAGGAAGACGGCCACACACGAGACCACCTTTTTGTTTTTCACTTTCATCTTTTGCCCTTTCACCTTTATACCCCAATGTAACCCAAGTCCTCCCCTTAGGAACTATAAAAGGGGAGGCAGGGGCCACATCTAGGGGGACCCTAGTTTTGAAACACACCTCATTGACCAAGCACCTAAGAACACATGCACCACCAAAGAGACTTGAGATCCGCTCCCTCTTTTGAAAGCTTGTAACCCCTACTATGAGCACTCCGGTGCAATGCAACATGAGCCACAGTAAAATCCACTAGACATAGGGATATTTTTGCCTGAACCAGTATAAACCCTTGTGTCTGCATTGCACACCATCTGGGCCTAGACGTGTAAACAAAAATTTAATTGTCTTAGTGTCTAGGGCGCGGTCCTAGACAGCAACAGTTGGTGCGCCAGGTAGGGGCACTTTGCGCGTCATGATCCGCTTCACTAGGCTTCGGATGGCCGATCACCACGTTTGCTTCACTCTAGGCTCCCACATATGGTTTGAGAGCCTAGATTTTCTCTGCATGGGGGTGGATCATGACTTGGTCCTGCTCCCCTTCCATGCCGGTCGACCCTGCGTCCCCTCTAGGTTTCGACTAACGCATTAGAGAACTGGACCCTACCAGCACGGAGGGGGAGTGCATCTTGCCATCCCGTGCTGAGTCACCCGACTTGCCTGTCGATGTCGACTCCATCACCGAGTCGATGGCTGGTCTTTCTCTGCATACCAATGAGGCACAGGCTTTTGGGGCACTCAGCCCCACAACTTCAACTACCCATGGCTAGAGCGTTAGCTCGATGCCATCCTAGGACCACGCCCATACTAGGAGGATCTCCATTGCCTCTACTTCATCTTTGCCAATGCCTTGTCATAGCTCTCGAGAAGACCATCGCTCTCCCCGGAGATGAGCGCTGTGCCAGCGCAGCCGCCGTGGCCTTACGGGCTGCACAATGCCACGAGGACCACCTTCTTGCAGCACATGGCCTATGGAGGATGCGTCCATGGGATTGCCATCCCACCACCTACAGTCCCTCTCGGAGCTCCTTGTGAGCACCACGACGTCTTCAAGCGATAGCTCCAAGGAGGATAGCGACAGCTGGGCTGATGCTGACTTCTCCGGGCTCAACGACCTAGGGGCTCTACGCCAGTTCCTTAGTAGTAGCAACTACCTTCTCAAGGACTTTAACTCTGATGATGAGAGTGCTTCGTATGCGATGGGTAACTCCACGAAGAAGTCTCCAATGAGAATAAAGGCGAACACACCCCGACCGATGCCGTGACCCGCATCACCGCACGCGCCGGAGGTGCAGCCATGCCACCACCCGTGGAGCGATCACAGCCCCAGCTGGAGCAACTTCAGGAGCTAGAGAGAAAGCTCAAGGAGGAGCAATAGCAGCTGGCACAACTATGCATGGCGCTTGAGCAGGAGCTCTAGAGTCGTAATGACAGTGGTGCGGCTCGACGTAGGGCTCACGATGTCCACTGGCACATCTGCGATGATGACGACAGTGATCATCCACTACTCTTCGCTTGGGCAAGCCAGAACATTGCCACCATGGCAATCCTCCTCTAAACATTGCTCAAACCATCAACCCTAGAGGGACGGTAAGCCCATGAGGAGCTACGTGCCCTTCTCGAGCATGCTGCGGTGCAGTAGGCCGAAAGCTCTATGTCTCAGCAACACGGGCCTGAGCCTGACCAGCCTGCACCATCGGTACCACATAAGAAGGAAGCTTCAGTCCACTCGGAACAACACAAAGCGGGGAATAAGTCCCCATCTATCCACGACCGCATTGGCAACAACTATGACGCGTGCAATGTCCTCAATGTGCGCAAGAGGCACAAGGAGGACAGTGCTAGACGTGGCTACCATCCTCGCCAGGGCAGTCGCTACGATAGTGAGGAGGACTGGAGCCCATCTCCTGAACCCCTAGGACCTCTGATCTTCAACTAGGACATTCGCAACGCGCCGTTCCCGGCGTGGTTCCGGCAACCTGCCAACGTCACCAAGTACTCCGAGGAGATGAACCCCGAGCTCTGGCTTGATGACTACTACCTTGCCTGCTAGTTAGGCGGCATGGACAAGGACCACTTCATCATCCGTAATCTTCCTCTATTCCTGGCTGACTCAGCGAGAGCTTGCCTAGAGCACCTCCTAGCCTGTCACATCCACAACTAGGCTGACCTCATAAAGGTTTTCATGGGGAACTTCTGTAACAGAACCGTCCAAATTATAAGAGCACAAGTATAACAACAATCACCGAAGTGATCAAATTCTCACACTTGAGCCCATATAACTCCGGTAGTCCAATGAAATCATGAGGGATTTCAAACCAACCAACATACAAGCCAAGATCGTAGTGATTCAACATAACAAGTCACATGTTACAACCATTTCGCAAGTAATTCAATATACATCGGAGTTCAACATAGTTATTACAACTTAAGTTCAAAAGTAGCAGAAGCAAAGTAATTTGAAACTAACATTATTCTTATTTCAAATACATGCCAGTACCATGGTCGACTCCCAACAAAAGCATTAGAGACAAGGTAAATAAGAAGGATCATGCCCATGATCACACTCCGCCACTCAGGCAGGAGCCAACCAACTCTTGCAGTCGCCGTGATACATCACAACCTGCAACAAGTGGGGATAAAACCCTGAGTACAAGAAGGTACTCAGCTAGACTTACCCGACAGAAACCAGAAATAAGGTGACACCAAGGATCATGCAAGGTTGATATAAAGTGGGGCTAGCTTGACAACATTTTGCATAAAAGCTTAATATATATGATCGATCATTAATGCTTAAGCATCAAGTTAATTCTCATTAACCTATCATCTATATTAGAACCTGTACTAGAGCACTCACTTTATTAGGAGCAAACAATATTAACCATAGCAGGTATAAATTGAGGCAATCTTTCCATCGTGATCCAATTAACCATCCGTTCAATTTAATTGAATCTATGTTGCCGCTGCTCAAGTCAAGTGCTCACTAACCGGGAGCGACGGCGATTCGAATCGAATTCCTATCCAGCTGGAGGGGTATTTCTAACACTCACCGTGCAGACCCCTGCCAGGGTCGCACAGGCCACCTTTTCATATGATTCAGGAATCACGGGTTCGAATGATGTCGTGACCCCAAGGGCGACACTCTGCCAGGTGATAGGGACTCTAACCCCCCCTTGGTCTCACGCCAATGTCCCCAAGCACATCCTTTCTCTCCTCCAAGAAGCAACCTACCATTCGATTCTCGGCCTGAATCACATTACTCGGCTTCGCGGTCGGAACGACTTATCCGGCCAACTAAGTGTTAGACTGCGTTCAACATGACTCAAGGACATACAGCGAATCGGTCCTTAAACGACTCAGACGGGGATAGATCCACGCCCAAGACCTCCATGCCTTGTTGCTTCACTATCGTCATCCCGCCTGGTCTCATTTCATTTTATTAACACATGGTTCCATTCCACGATAGCAAATATAGCCAACCGTGCCATATATGAACATCCCTATATCTCACAGGTGACAGGAAATCACCTGACTTCTACCGCTTAAAGCAGGGCTAAGCATCTACTCGATCCTAGTCTATGTAGGATTCAGGGATTCATATATCTGGACAAGGAATGATATAATGCAGCAAGGTTTTCAACCAACTCCTACCACTTAATGCAACAATACTTATAACATATACAGAATTAATTTCTTTGAAGATAGGAGGCTTATAATGCTCCGGGGCTTGCCTGAGATCCGACACAAGTCAGTTTAGTTAGCTTGCACCGTCATGGTGACATCTCCGGTCCTAGCACTTGCATTCAGGGGTTCTTCCATCTTCTGGACAGCCCACCGTTACACCATCATCTGTCTCCACATCATGCGCTCCACGTCCATGTGCTGTACCTAGCGTACCTAGGATGAGATGCATAGATGCAGATGCATGAACATAAAGAATACACATGAAGGAATGCAACAAGCATACTAAACAAGCATATGTTACACTATACACACATAAGCATGTCATACAACCAGCTAGCTATACATGATCAAGTACTTCACAATTTAGCAAAACATTTTAGGCATGCTACCTTAACTCTAGGTGTCCAAGATAACCATTTGCAATCATACAAACAAGAGCAAGTAGAAGCAAACAATTCTAGATACAAGTAGATTTGGACAGCAGCAAACAGTCACTTGTTTCAAACATAACTTAAGCTACAAACATCCCACAAGGATGATCTAAGACTTTATGAAAATCCATAGAAATTGTCTGCAAGATTGATGTTTACATAAAAAGCTAATTACAAAGTTAAACAGGTCAAACATGTAGATGTTTCAGACCTACCCAGACATGGACATAAAATTGATTGCAACTTCAGAGAAGCATAACTGTAGTTACACAAATCCAAATGACTTGAAAGAAGACATTTTGGAAAGCTTATGAAATTCTCTACATTTCATTTATAATCATCACAGCATGATTACAAAGTTTAATATGTCGAATTTACACAAACACAGAAACTGGTCTAACAAGATAGAGAGCAAGCAATTCTGTAACCCAACTTTAAACAGCTATAACTCCTAAACCACATGGCAAAATACCACTAAATTTTAACAGCATCTAGATACATAAATTATCTACAACTTTTATATAAACAAGTTTTATAACAAAGCACATTATCATGAAGAACTTTGCTAAGTTCCCAGATCTGTCCAGAAACTTATTTGCAAGAAATAATTATTAACTTATGTTGCAAACATATAATTAGACAAAACCAACTTTACCAACATGTCACACATGACTAATGAACACCAGAAAACATAGTGTCCATTCCTAAATAATTTCTTTTAATGCATTTTCTTAATTTATTTAGATAATTTGGTGGAATTATGAACACATATCAAAAGTGCATAATAAATTCTACCAAAATTACAGAGGCCTACACATGCTCCGAAAAGTCTACTATCCAAATTTGAAACCATTTGGACATGTATAACAACCTCTATGAAAAAGACAAATGGCTATAGCAATAAATCATGTGAGAGCAAGTTAATTCCAAAACTCCATATTTTCTGTGAACACAAGGACATATTATGAATCAATATGATAGAGAAACATCATAATAAGGTAATGGAACAACATTTTCTATTTTATCATTTATATATTATTTATAAGCTATTTAGTAAGCCATAAACAAGTTAACTCAATAACTTGAGCATACAGTAAGCAATGGCCATGAAATTTATACAACAGTACATCCATAGCATGACAAGCCTACCATAAAAATTTCACACCAATTGGAGCAACACAACTCAAGATATAAAATGACAAGCAATATGATGCAGATTGCCTTATTTATCAAGGTCAAATCAAAATCTTAAGAAAACAGTGAACAACTAGGGTGTTTAATATTTTTCCTAGCAAGTGTATGTCATCACAAAATTAATAAAACAAGAATCACTATTTTTGGATATCTAAAACTCTAGATATGGCTCTGGTCAAGTTTATAAGCATTTTTGGAGCATTTTTAAAGCTTAAATAAAGACATCAGAAAATATCTACAACATGTAACATATTATGACTCCACTGCATAGATCTTTTCCCAAGGTTTCCAAAAAGTCCCCATTTGCTAATTTTGGATTTTCCTAGCGTGAGATATGAAATTTAGAAGGTTTACACAAAATCTGAAATTCAAAAACATGATTTATCCATACCTAACCGAATTTGCTAGGCGCACCCGAAAACACACCCAAAACAGCCACTACTTAAACTGTCCTGCGGGACCCGCTGCCTGGTTGGGCCCGCCTGTCATCACACAGAGAGACACTGAGAGAGAGAGGGAGCCGGAGGCTTTCTTCTACCTCCCGCTGTCGGCAGAGGAGGTTGGACGCGCGGCTCCGGCGAGGTGGGGTCACCGGCGGCGGCGGCGGCTGAGGGCGGCACGAGCACCAGCGCAGCGAGGCTCACCCGAAGGCGGTCGCGGCTCGGGGTGAGGTGGCCCGTGGCCTCCTGGCCACGGAGGCGGGCGGCTCCGGTGGTCGGTGCCCCGGCGAGAGCATGCCGCAGGCGGCTCTCGACCGAGGAAAGCGGCGCATCGGGGTCGGCGTGTGGCGGTGGAGGTGCGGCAATATTCAATTTTTGCGGTGGGGCACTTGGGGTGGCCGGCCACGGAGCTCTATTCGGCTCAGCAATGGCGACCAGTTGACGGCATGCTCCGGCGATGATGGCGCTACGGCGGCTGCGGTGGCCGGAAAAGGGGAGTCGAAGGGGCGGCGCACGACGTGGAAGGTGTTGGCTCATACGGTAGGACTCGAGGGAGCTCGGGGCGGCGGGAACGCGGCAGCGGCAAGCTTGGCCAGCCGGCCATGGCGGCCGCTGTAACACCCCAGGTGTTTATCACCAATTAAGTAGTGGGGTTAAGCTCAAACATGATAGATTAGTGGAGATGACGATGCCAAAGTTAAACCTATGGAAATAAACCCTAATCTAAACTTGGATGCTGCACCCTTGCTTTGCATATAGGCCATTTTCAAGATATATGCTTGGGTGGTGTTATTGCAATATCTTCATATGTCTCACCTTAGTACCTATCTATATTGATCCCTGGAAAAGTTTCATGGAGTTTGAAATCAAAAAGTCACATGAAATGATAAGTTCCATTCCTATTGGAATTTGCCCCATTAAGTTAATGGAACTATAGAACATCAACCAAACCTTGCAAACTAGCCAAATGACTCTAGATGAACTCTACAACACCTTAACTGCACTTAGGACACTTAATGGAACAATGTTCATGTTGAACATTTTGCCTAAATATGCTTGTAATTGGTGGTTGACCATGTATGGACCCTAGAGCCCTGTGGTTTGACCATTTCAAAAGTGTGACCTAGAAGCTTTGCATGACTATGCACCCTTTGACAAAGTTGTAGAGAATTTTATAAGAAACAAACTTTGTTTAAGAGTCAAGTCATGAAAATGTGTGTAACATGCTCAAACAGGGCCCACAAGTCAGTTTTAGGGCTGATTTCAGCACTTAGCCATTTTAAAGCCCCGATTTCAGTGTCTCCGACGTTGGCATCTCGCGTTCTCCAAATTTTGCTATGCAACTTAAATTGGTCCAAATGTAAAAGTTGGAGCTTACATGATGGGGAAGAGCATACAAGAAGATGGCACCAATTGAAATTCATTTTGACCCCCATTTTGGGTTGTTGCTCGTTGCTTTCAAATCACTGACATTGGCAACTTTGGAGCCATGTATCTCCTAAACCAGAACCCTAATGAGTAAAGTGTATTAATAAAAATCGTAGAGCATCATGTGGTCTTCGAACTTCATGTTGGGGCCAAGACCTAGTTCGGCCTAGAACAAGCCCAAACACGGCCTCCAAGTCGGGCTGAGTCACGCATACCACGTGTTCGGTGGAACGCCTGCATGACGGCCACGCACCCCTGCTCGTGGCGCCTTGTCGGCCATCGTCTGGCGTTGCCGCGTGCCCCGCGCCCTTGCAACCTCGATGTCATCCCCGAGCTCTCAGCTAGTCTTCCCACTCCCTTCACTCACCTCTCCGCGCTCCTCACCTCGCTCTTCCAGTCCCGAGCTCAGAGCTGCCATGGCCGCCATGGTCGAGCTCTGGCCGCCGCTGTGTTCCCGATGTTCAGAGCCTCCTCACTCTCCGCGAGCACCGTCATCAGCTTCGCCCCCATCTCTAGTGTGCCATACTCATGCTCGCCGGACTCTGAGCCGCCTGGAACTGCCGGTCCCTCACCACCGCGCGGTCATGGCCGGTGAACCGCCGCCGGCGCTCGTGGTCAGGCTGCCTCGGGGCATCTCCGGCTGAGCTGAGTAACCCCGCTGACACGCCTGGTCCTCGGGATTCCTCAGCGCCACCTCCCACCGCCAGGGGCGCTGGCCACGGCCGCCGTCGCCGGCATGGCCACCGCCGAGCTGCCGCGCACGTGGCCAAGAGGCCACGGGCCACCTCGGCCCACGACGCAAGTGCGTGCGGGTGCGCCTAGCAACCGCGAAGCCGGCCAACCTTCCAATCGCCATCGCCGGCCGCTTCTGGCCCGAGGCCGGCCATTTTTCCGGCCGCCTCCTCTGTTTTCCTCGTCGGCCGGAGGAAGAAGAGGATCGGCTCCCTCTCTTTAGTCTTTCTCTGGGGATGACAGGTGGGGCCCGATGGTACAGCGGGTCCCACATGTCGGTTAAATGGTGGCAGCTCTGGGTGCGCGACCGGGTGGGTGTAGCAAATTAGGTTAGGGTTGAGTAATTCCGAATTTGAATTTCAGATTTCATGTAAATCTTCAAATATTCATATCTCATGCTAGGAGACTCCAAAAATAGTAAAAGTGGACTTTTTGGAAACCTTGAGAAGAGATCTATGTAATAGAGTCATAAAATATTACATGTTAGTAGATATTTTCTGGTGTCTTTATTTAAGCCTTAAAAATACTCTAGAAATGCTTATAAACTTGACCAGAGCCATATCTTGAGTTTTAGAACCCCAAAAATGGTGATTCTGGTTTTGTTAATTTTGTGATGACATGTACTTGCTAGGAAAAATATTAAACACACTACTTGTTCACTGTTTTCTTAAAGTTGTGATTTGACCTTGATAAATAAGGAAATCTATATTATTTTGCTTGTCATTTTTATATCTTGTGTTGTGTTGCTCCAATTGGTGTGAAATTTTTATGGTAGGCTTGTCATGCTATGGATGTACTGTTGTATAAATTTCATGGCCATTGCTTACTGTATGCTCAAGTTATTGAGTTAACTTGTGTATGGCTTGCTAAATAGCTTATAAATAATATATAAGTGATAAAATAGAAAATGTTGTTCCATTACCTTAGTATGATGTTTCTCTATCATATTGATTCATAATATGGTCTTGTGTTCACAGAAAATATGGAGTTTTGGAATTAACTTGCTCTCACATGATTTATTGCAATAGCTAATTGTCTTTTTCATAGAGGTTGATATACTTGTCAAAATGGCTTGAAATTTGGACAGTAGACTTTTGGGAGCAATTGTGGGACACTGTAATTTTGGTAGAATTTATTGTGCACTTTTGATAGGTGTTCATAATTCCACCTATTTATCTAAATAAATTAAGAAAATGTATTAAAAGAATTTATTTAGTAATGTATAATATGTTTTCTGGTGCTCTTTAGTCATGAGTGAAATGTTGGTAAAGTTGGTTTTGTCTAATTATATGTTGGCAACATAAGTTAATAATTATTTCTTGCAAATGAAGTTTCTGGACAGATCTGGAAACTTAGCAAAGCTCTTTAGGGTAATGTGCTTTGTTGTAAAACTTGTTTATACAAAAGTTGTAGACAATTTATGTATCTAGCTTCTATTAAAATTTGGTGGTAATTGGCCAAGTAGTTTTTGAGTTATAACTGTTTAAAGTTGGGTTACAGAATTGCTTGCTCTCTGTCTTGTTAGACCAGTTTCTGTATTTATGTAAATTCGACATGTTAAACTTTGGAATCATGATGTGATGATTATAAATGAAATATAGATAATTTCATAAGCTTTTCATAATGTCTTCTTGCAAGTCATTTGGAGTTGTAGATCTCCAGTTATGATTAAATTACTCAGCTGTTGGTTTGATGTCCAGAAGGTAGCAATTTCTAGTTCTAGTACTTTGATTAACTTTGTCATGCTTGGGTATTGAAATGTGACTCATATCTTTGATGATACTTGAGTGGTACCCTGTAATCTTGTAAGACTTGTTTCTTGATTAATGTGCTTGCCCTCTTCTATGTTATGTCTTCTTGAGGATTAAGTTAATTAGCTCTAGGGTTTAGGTGAACTTTGGTATGCTTGCATGATTACTTTGTTTATTGCACTTCTATGCATTCATACATATGCATTGTTGCACCTCATTTAGGTACGTTAGCTAAAGCACGGGAAGGACCTGATGTGGAGCCAAACCCGAAGACGGTGTTTGGTGGATCCATCCCGAAGATAGAAGGATCGGACAAGTGCTAGATGGGAGGATGCTCGCCAAGTGAATTCATCTGACATACTCTAACTTGAGTCGGATCCCAGGCAAGCCCCGGAGCATTATAAGCCTCCTATCTTTAAAGCAATTAATTCTATATATGTTATAAGTATTGTTGCATTAAGTGATAGGAGTTGGTTGGAAACCCTTGCTGCATTATATCATTCCTTGTCCAGATATATGAATCCTTGAATCCTACGTAGACTAGGATCGAGTAGATGCTTAGCCCTGCTTTACGCGGTAGAAGTCAGGTGATTTCCTGTCACCTGCGAGATATAGGGATATTCATATATGGCACGGTTGGCTATATTTGCTATCGTGGAAAGGAACCATGTGTTAATAAAATGAAATGAGACCGGGCGGGATGATGATAGTGAAGCGACAAGGCATGGAGGTCTTGGGTGTGGATCTATCCCCGTCTGAGTCGTTTAAGGACCGATTCGCTGTACGTCCTTGAGTCATGTTGAACGCAGTCTAACACTTAGTTGGCCGGATAAGCCGTTCCGACCGCGAATCCGAGTAATACAGTTCAGGCTGGGAATCGACTGGTAGGTTGCTTCTTGGAGGAGAGAAAGGATGTGCTTGGGGACATTGGCGTGAGACCAAGGGGGGGTTAGAGTCCCTATCACCTGGCAGAGTGTCGCCCTTGGGGTCGCGACATCATTCGGACCCGCGGCTCCTGAACTGTACCAAAGGTGACCTGAGCAGCCCTCGCCAGGCGTGACTCGGTGAGTGTTAGAAATACCCCTCCAGCTGGATAGGAATTCGATTCGAATCGCCGTCGCTCCCGGTTAGTGAGCACTTGACTTGAGCAGCGGCAACGTAGATTCAATTAAATTGAACTGATGGTTAATTGGATCACGATGGAAAGGTTGCCTCAATTTATACCTGCTATGGTTAATATTGTTTGCTCCTAATAAAGTGAGTGCTCTAGTACAGGTGCTAATATAGATGACAGGTTAATGATAATTTACTTGATGCTTAAGCATTAATGATTGATCATCTATATTAAGCTTTTATGCAAAATGTTGTCAAGCTAGCCCCACTTCATATCAGCCTTGCATGATCCTTGGTGTCACCTTATTTCTGGTTTCTGACGGGTAAGTCTAGCTGAGTACCTTCTCGTACTCAGGGTTTTATCCCCACTTGTTGCAGGTTAGGATGTATCATGGCGGCTGCAAGAGTTGGTTGGCTCCTGCCGTAGAGGCGGAGTATGATCATGGGCATGATCCTTCTTATTTACCTTATCCCTAATGCTTTTGTTGGAAGTCGACCGTGGTACTGGCATGTATTTTAAATAAGATTAATGTTAGTTTCAAATTACTTTGCTTCCGCTACTTTTGAACTTAAGTTGTAATAACTTTGTTAAATTCCGATGTATATTGATTTACTTGTGAAATGGTTGTAACATAGGACTTGTTATGTTGAATCACTACGATCTTGGCTTGTATGTTGGTTGGTTTGAAATCCCTCGTGATTTTATTGGACTACCGGAGTTATATGGGCTCAAGTGCGAGAATTTGATCATTTCGGTGATTGTTTTTGTACTTGTGCTCTTATAATTTGGACGGTTCAGTTACAGCTGGTATCAGAGCAAGATTCAACATTAAACTTGTCGTATGTGTATTTAAAACAAAGGTTTTGTTTTATAATATCAGTTTTATTAACTTATAGCTATATATAGGTTTGCCAAATCTAAATTTTAAACCTAAGTATGCCAGTGGTCAATTTCCTTATGCCCATATAAGGATTATTAGGTGGCTTATATAAGTACTAACTTGGGGTTTTTCATTTATGCATCTACGCCCAGGCCAAGGTATGTATGTGTGATGATTCTCCCACACTATGCTACCCGGTGTGTTAGATTGGTGGTAGCCTTCATATATGAAATAGCCATATATGTTGCTAGTTTACTTTTATGCAACGTCGCACCTACGCTCAGGTAAGTGTGAGTTGTGAGAGCATGACCGTACAACCCTCGGTCTAGGGGAGAGCTAGTTTTGGTTACTGGATTATCTACATGTTACACACATGTATATATGAAGGTACTTAATTGTGGGTGATCGAATGATTCGGGTAGTTTTGGTGCTACATGTACGTATACAGGGGTATATGTATATGGGAGTGCTTAGAATTTTATCTTCCTATTTCATTGTGTGCTATATTTGGGGAATTGTTGGGCTGCAATGAAACTTTTCTGCAGGTACGCTAACCATGAATGCGTAAGTCGAATGTAGCTAACGACTAGATATATATCGAGAGAGTGCGTGTTATGCCATCGACATAGAACGTGATCGCCACCTTAGGTTGGTAATCTTGTGAGGACGAATAGGACGAAGCATGCATCTTCATGATTGTTGCATTATGCATGGCTATACTCTTCTCACCCTTGTTCTATAGTGTGTAATTTGTGATCAATGTGTTACACTATCTTTCTTGAGTAAAGTAAAACAAAAATGCCTTGTTCCATGTTGCTTGAGAAAAATGTGTGCTTAGCCTTACTAGAAATAAGTGTGGCTACATGCTTGAACTTAGAGATATCCTCTAGCTTAGCCAAGTGGTGAATGTGTTGTTCACCCAAGCGTTTGCCAATGCTTTAAACCTCCCTTAAGTAATTATGGATTCTCGTGAATGAATTAAATTGGTGTTGGTCTAGGGTAACAATGTTTAGAGCCACTAGGATGATATGTTTGTGTGCTCTCTTGTTAAGTAGAACAAAGGCAAACTTTGTTTTACTTATTAAACGTTGGCTGCTAGAGCGGTTTCTGTTGTAGTGATGCGTTTATGATCATAATGGTGTTTTCTGTAGTTATAGAAAATACCAAAGTTGTAGCTAACTTACTCATCTAGCTTGTCCTAAAATTTCAAGACCCTAGGCCTTTTGGTTTGGGAGTTATAAATTTTAGAAGTTGTTGTCAAAATCTGCTCATGTTCAGAACAGATCTGTATGTTTGGTTTGTTTGACCTATGTGCATAAGAAATCATATCTTGGAGATAATAGAAGAAGTGTAGTACTTTTTCTAAGCTTTCCAAAATGTCCTATAGCACTAATTTTGGTGGTCTAAATCTCTAGTTATAAGCTTATAAAGTGGAATGACAGAATCTGTCCAAATCTGGGCAGAGATGTCTTCTTTGTCTTGTTTGGCCTTGTTAGATATAGAATCATCTTAATATGATAATAAGAAAGTTATAGACAAATTAATAATCTTTACATAAAGTTAAGGCTCAGCCTTGTTGTGTCCCTAGAACTCCAGTTGTACATTTTGAAGTTATTGTTAGTTTTCTGTCCATAATGGTATAGATCTGAAATATCAGCATGTTTGACCATGTTAATCTATGAATTAGCTATTGGTATGAATAACTAAAGTCTAGTCATCTTCCTAAACTTTCTATAAAGTCTAGGATCATCTTTGTGGGATGTCTACAACCTCAGTTATAGTTGAAACAAGTAACCACTGTGCTGCTGTCCAGATTCTGGGCACATGCTAAGTTGGCTTCCTTAGCTAGCGTTGTTTTGAGCTAAACTTGTAGTTAGTTCATGCTTGAGATAAATACTTATTTTGGGTGAGCCTTGTGCCTTGTATTGATTGCTTAAGCCCATTCGTTTAAATTTTCTCAAATGATTGCTTGATTGTGATGTTGTATGTATGCTTGTTATCTTGATAGTGCCCTAGTTGTCACCTCGTTTGTCCTCGGTGAGCATACGAGGGTCACATAGCTTTATCCTAGAACAAAGTTCATATACGTAATTGTATGGTTGTGGTATTCCATTAGGTTCTCTATCTTAGGAGCCTGAGCATATAGACTTAGTGGTTAGTCCTTAAATGTTTGTATCCATGCCTGTGCTTGACCGAAAGTCCAAAGTTTAGTTCTCCTATTTGTTTGCATGAGCCATGGATGTTTTGCAACCCTTTCTGTGTGAAGACCTTGTCGTTTGACCAACCAAGTTAACTTTTCTCAACGCTAGCCTTTGACCATGGTTCGTACATTGCCAGTTGTGGAGACCGTACCCAAATCCAGGTTGGACCTTCCGGTTACCTCTCCCAAAGGATAGTTAGTGTGACACCACGTCTCTCTGCTATGGTCTCTAAATCATATGCTTGCAATTTCATGCATCTACCTTATCAACTCAATCTATGACTACATATCGGTTTTCGCCTTGAAGTTTGCTTAATCCATCCCCAACCTTCCCAAGTCTCGGGATGTTTACCAGTTTTAATCTCATGTTGTTGTCCAACATGACCAAATCTCATGGTAATCTTTCAATTTTCCATCACTTTGGTGAACGCTTGGCGTGCGTGGAATTAAGCAAAAATCTCATGCTTGGTCGCATTCGGCAATTGAGCTATGTTCTCTTTTGCTATGTTTTGATCTGCGAATAGCTTCCCTGTTGATTCTAAACCTTTTGACTACCTTTGCTTGCTATCCCTCCTTATATGGCGTTTGTTCTTACAACCCATCGGTGCCACTTGAAATTTCACTTTCGTTGTATGTTTAGTAATGGTGTTATGAGTAGCAGCTGATGGTGCCGCGACGAAACCAAGGGCCTCCTGTGGCTGCAGACACATGGCTGGCTGCTTGGCACGCGTTGGTATCACGGTTTCTAGTCATGATCCATTATCAAACGACAGACGATGTGCTATTTTCTTGTGTTCCTTCTGGGTTATCTCTCCATATCATATCGTAAGATCCATATCTTAGACCGAAAGTAGTGGAGCTTCCTCCTGAAGTTGCTAAGAGGATAACCTTTGAAGAACATGTCACCGACATAAACTTTAACAGACTGCAATATATGGTAGTCAAGTGACTCTACATAGTTGCCCAAGTATTGACAACCAGCATCTAGGGAGCCACGTATCTCAGCTCTGTTGGATAAAAAGGACACACAACACTTACTTTTGGATAAGTTATCTGTGGGATGAGAATCGATTGTCGCATTGTGCATAATGATCATACAATCGAAATCAACCATCTCTAGAATAACTTCGTATTTGCCAACTTCGATGGCAACCATCTGCTCTGTATCAACCACGATTATTGTGGACAAGAGTGAAGATTTAGAATTTTTAGTGTTGAGAGACAACTGATTAGTACCAATAGGAAGGTTAATCTCCAGCTAGGTAACGACTCTTTGGTAGTTACGAAGGCCATGTCTTACAGAGCAATAACCAACAAGAAGTTAATCAACTAGCCAATAACTGGAGAGATACTCTATCTTCTAGAGCCATTGTGATCAAGTCAATTCCGTCTTGGACAATCACACAGATAGTGCAAGGTGTTCTATCAGTGAAAGCGAATAATTAGAGAAAGCCTACCTAGTTTCAATGAGCATCCTTGTGCCCTTAGGTGCCACAAATGGTTTTGTTCAGAACTCTATTGGACGAAGTGTCAAGGAATATTCGAAAGTAGTTCCTTATCCTTGTAGGAATGTTCTCCAGGCAGAGTATGTGTTTTGCCCTGCAAAAGTAACCCGCAAGTTCAAAGCTTGTGCATCATTGGATTGGCATGTAAGTTAATGGTCGAGATCTGCTGTTGGATGCCTCTTTTGAGGTCCCACAGATACTAGTTTACACTCTTTTATTTGTTTTTGCTTTCTCGTATCTACAATGTACGAGCAGCCTTGGTTTCTGCAAATCAATTTATACCATCGCGAATCAAAAGCAATTTGAAAAGTGTCAAACAACAGATTTCCCATCTTCGAGCTGTTGTTTGATCCTAAAAAGGAAGCCTCAAGGTGAATGTTGGCCTGATAAAGTTGTTATGCTGCAAGTCAACTCCACTTACAGTACAACTAAGTCACTAAGGAAAATTTTACTCAATCGCTTGGTGGTAGACTACTCCCCGCGGTTTAGTAAATATTACAACTTTTGTTGTCCTTAAGGCCTCCCTACATTTTGCTTTGGTAATGATTTTCCTAAGATGACATACTTTGGTACCTTATATGTGTTTTTATCCAAAAGGTTGCATCTGATTCAACCCAGATAACTGTTGTCTTTGGATAAAAGAATCTTATTAGGTAGCTGTTGGCTGGAATATGAAGCCGACAGAGTCAGCTATCCCATTCACTAACCCCTCGTTAGACCTAGATAATACAGTGTTGTCATCAGAGTATATTTGTCGTCTATGGTCTCACACTTTTGGAAGGTTGTGCTCAAGCCATTTTGGTAGAGGACTGCTTTTCAAACTTTGTGAACATAGAGTCATTTCAACGAGTATACTTCTGATAATTCTGGTCTAGTGTGGAGTTCATACGGCCCATACTATGTTCACTAGAGAAGAAGAGATACTTGTGTATGGTTAGCTTATGGACCAATTGATCTTTGTATAATGAGAACGAAGTACTGCGTTGTCTTGGATTCCTTCCAAAGTAACAATGCTTCATGGAAGTCAATGAAGGAAATTCTTCAGACAAATTTTTCCATGAAGAGTACGTATCAGAAAGTGCCTTTGACCGAACTGTTCACCGATGTTGAAGCTTTATAGCTGAACGCTATAGCAAATGTTGGGAACTTGATAACGTGTCTCTCTTCCTTAAGAGATCTTCCATTCCGAATCTCGGGACGCGATTCTTTTAAGGGGGGAGGGCTGTAACACCCCAGGTGTTTATCACCAATTAAGTAGTGGGGTTAAGCTCAAACATGATAGATTAGTGGAGATGACGATGCCAAAGTTAAACCTATGGAAATAAACCCTAATCTAAACTTGGATGCTGCACCCTTGCTTTGCATATAGGCCATTTTCAAGATATATGCTTGGGTGGTGTTATTGCAATATCTTCATATGTCTCACCTTAGTACCTATCTATATTGATCCCTGGAAAAGTTTCATGGAGTTTGGAATCAAAAAGTCACATGAAATGATAAGTTCCATTCCTATTGGAATTTGCCCCATTAAGTTAATGGAACTATAGAACATCAACCAAACCTTGCAAACTAGCCAAATGACTCTAGATGAACTCTACAACACCTTAACTGCACTTAGGACACTTAATGGAACAATGTTCATGTTGAACATTTTGCCTAAATATGCTTCTAATTGGTGGTTGACCATGTATGGACCCTGGAGCCCTGTGGTTTGACCATTTCAAAAGTGTGACCTAGAAGCTTTGCATGACTGTGCACCCTTTGACAAAGTTGTAGAGAATTTTATAAGAAACAAACTTTGTTTAAGAGTCAAGTCATGAAAATGTGTGTAACATGCTCAAACAGGGCCCACAAGTCAGTTTTAGGGCTGATTTCAGCACTTAGCCATTTTAAAGCCCCGATTTCAGTGTCTCCGACGTTGGCATCTCGCGTTCTCCAAATTTTGCTATGCAACTTAAATTGGTCCAAATGTAAAAGTTGGAGCTTACATGATGGGGAAGAGCATACAAGAAGATGGCACCAATTGAAATTCATTTTGACCCCCATTTTGGGTTGTTGCTCGTTGCTTTCAAATCACTGACATTGGCAACTTTGGAGCCATGTATCTCCTAAACCAGAACCCTAATGAGTAAAGTGTATTAATAAAAATCGTAGAGCATCATGTGGTCTTCGAACTTCATGTTGGGGCCAAGACCTAGTTCGGCCTAGAACAAGCCCAAACACGGCCTCCAAGTCGGGCTGAGTCACGCATACCACGTGTTCGGTGGAACGCCTGCATGACGGCCACGCACCCCTGCTCGTGGCGCCTTGTCGGCCATCGTCTGGCGTTGCCACGCGCCCCGCGCCCTTGCAACCTCGATGTCATCCCCGAGCTCTCAGCTAGTCTTCCCACTCCCTTCACTCACCTCTCCGCGCTCCTCACCTCGCTCTTCCAGTCCCGAGCTCAGAGCTGCCATGGCCGCCATGGTCGAGCTCTGGCCGCCGCTGTGTTCCCGATGTTCAGAGCCTCCTCACTCTCCGCGAGCACCGTCATCAGCTTCGCCCCCATCTCTAGTGTGCCGTACTCATGCTCGCCGGACTCTGAGCCGCCTGGAACTGCCGGTCCCTCACCACCGCGCGGTCATGGCCGGTGAACCGCCGCCGGCGCTCGTGGTCAGGCTGCCTCGGGGCATCTCCGGCTGAGCTGAGTAACCCCGCTGACACGCCTGGTCCTCGGGATTCCTCAGCGCCACCTCCCACCGCCAGGGGCGCTGGCCACGGCCGCCGTCGCCGGCATGGCCACCGCCGAGCTGCCGCGCACGTGGCCAAGAGGCCACGGGCCACCTCGGCCCACGACGCAAGTGCGTGCGGGTGCGCCTAGCAACCGCGAAGCCGGCCAACCTTCCAATCGCCATCGCCGGCCGCTTCTGGCCCGAGGCCGGCCATTTTTCCGGCCGCCTCCTCTGTTTTCCTCGTCGGCCGGAGGAAGAAGAGGATCGGCTCCCTCTCTTTAGTCTTTCTCTGGGGATGACAGGTGGGGCCCGATGGTACAGCGGGTCCCACATGTCGGTTAAATGGTGGCAGCTCTGGGTGCGCGACCGGGTGGGTGTAGCAAATTAGGTTAGGGTTGAGTAATTCCGAATTTGAATTTCAGATTTCATGTAAATCTTCAAATATTCATATCTCATGCTAGGAGACTCCAAAAATAGTAAAAGTGGACTTTTTGGAAACCTTGAGAAGAGATCTATGTAATAGAGTCATAAAATATTACATGTTAGTAGATATTTTCTGGTGTCTTTATTTAAGCCTTAAAAATACTCTAGAAATGCTTATAAACTTGACCAGAGCCATATCTTGAGTTTTAGAACCCCAAAAATGGTGATTCTGGTTTTGTTAATTTTGTGATGACATGTACTTGCTAGGAAAAATATTAAACACACTACTTGTTCACTGTTTTCTTAAAGTTGTGATTTGACCTTGATAAATAAGGAAATCTATATTATTTTGCTTGTCATTTTTATATCTTGTGTTGTGTTGCTCCAATTGGTGTGAAATTTTTATGGTAGGCTTGTCATGCTATGGATGTACTGTTGTATAAATTTCATGGCCATTGCTTACTGTATGCTCAAGTTATTGAGTTAACTTGTGTATGGCTTGCTAAATAGCTTATAAATAATATATAAGTGATAAAATAGAAAATGTTGTTCCATTACCTTAGTATGATGTTTCTCTATCATATTGATTCATAATATGGTCTTGTGTTCACAGAAAATATGGAGTTTTGGAATTAACTTGCTCTCACATGATTTATTGCAATAGCTAATTGTCTTTTTCATAGAGGTTGATATACTTGTCAAAATGGCTTGAAATTTGGACAGTAGACTTTTGGGAGCAATTGTGGGACACTGTAATTTTGGTAGAATTTATTGTGCACTTTTGATAGGTGTTCATAATTCCACCTATTTATCTAAATAAATTAAGAAAATGTATTAAAAGAATTTATTTAGTAATGTATAATATGTTTTCTGGTGCTCTTTAGTCATGAGTGAAATGTTGGTAAAGTTGGTTTTGTCTAATTATATGTTGGCAACATAAGTTAATAATTATTTCTTGCAAATGAAGTTTCTGGACAGATCTGGAAACTTAGCAAAGCTCTTTAGGGTAATGTGCTTTGTTGTAAAACTTGTTTATACAAAAGTTGTAGACAATTTATGTATCTAGCTTCTATTAAAATTTGGTGGTAATTGGCCAAGTAGTTTTTGAGTTATAACTGTTTAAAGTTGGGTTACAGAATTGCTTGCTCTCTGTCTTGTTAGACCAGTTTCTGTATTTATGTAAATTCGACATGTTAAACTTTGGAATCATGATGTGATGATTATAAATGAAATATAGATAATTTCATAAGCTTTTCATAATGTCTTCTTGCAAGTCATTTGGAGTTGTAGATCTCCAGTTATGATTAAATTACTCAGCTGTTGGTTTGATGTCCAGAAGGTAGCAATTTCTAGTTCTAGTACTTTGATTAACTTTGTCATGCTTGGGTATTGAAATGTGACTCATATCTTTGATGATACTTGAGTGGTACCCTGTAATCTTGTAAGACTTGTTTCTTGATTAATGTGCTTGCCCTCTTCTATGTTATGTCTTCTTGAGGATTAAGTTAATTAGCTCTAGGGTTTAGGTGAACTTTGGTATGCTTGCATGATTACTTTGTTTATTGCACTTCTATGCATTCATACATATGCATTGTTGCACCTCATTTAGGTACGTTAGCTAAAGCACGGGAAGGACCTGATGTGGAGCCAAACCCGAAGACGGTGTTTGGTGGATCCATCCCGAAGATAGAAGGATCGGACAAGTGCTAGATGGGAGGATGCTCGCCAAGTGAATTCATCTGACATACTCTAACTTGAGTCGGATCCCAGGCAAGCCCCGGAGCATTATAAGCCTCCTATCTTTAAAGCAATTAATTCTATATATGTTATAAGTATTGTTGCATTAAGTGATAGGAGTTGGTTGGAAACCCTTGCTGCATTATATCATTCCTTGTCCAGATATATGAATCCTTGAATCCTACGTAGACTAGGATCGAGTAGATGCTTAGCCCTGCTTTACGCGGTAGAAGTCAGGTGATTTCCTGTCACCTGCGAGATATAGGGATATTCATATATGGCACGGTTGGCTATATTTGCTATCGTGGAAAGGAACCATGTGTTAATAAAATGAAATGAGACCGGGCGGGATGATGATAGTGAAGCGACAAGGCATGGAGGTCTTGGGTGTGGATCTATCCCCGTCTGAGTCGTTTAAGGACCGATTCGCTGTACGTCCTTGAGTCATGTTGAACGCAGTCTAACACTTAGTTGGCCGGATAAGCCGTTCCGACCGCGAATCCGAGTAATACAGTTCAGGCCGGGAATCGACTGGTAGGTTGCTTCTTGGAGGAGAGAAAGGATGTGCTTGGGGACATTGGCGTGAGACCAAGGGGGGGTTAGAGTCCCTATCACCTGGCAGAGTGTCGCCCTTGGGGTCGCGACATCATTCGGACCCGCGGCTCCTGAACTGTACCAAAGGTGACCTGAGCAGCCCTCGCCAGGCGTGACTCGGTGAGTGTTAGAAATACCCCTCCAGCTGGATAGGAATTCGATTCGAATCGCCGTCGCTCCCGGTTAGTGAGCACTTGACTTGAGCAGCGGCAACGTAGATTCAATTAAATTGAACTGATGGTTAATTGGATCACGATGGAAAGGTTGCCTCAATTTATACCTGCTATGGTTAATATTGTTTGCTCCTAATAAAGTGAGTGCTCTAGTACAGGTGCTAATATAGATGACAGGTTAATGATAATTTACTTGATGCTTAAGCATTAATGATTGATCATCTATATTAAGCTTTTATGCAAAATGTTGTCAAGCTAGCCCCACTTCATATCAGCCTTGCATGATCCTTGGTGTCACCTTATTTCTGGTTTCTGACGGGTAAGTCTAGCTGAGTACCTTCTCGTACTCAGGGTTTTATCCCCACTTGTTGCAGGTTAGGATGTATCATGGCGGCTGCAAGAGTTGGTTGGCTCCTGCCGTAGAGGCGGAGTATGATCATGGGCATGATCCTTCTTATTTACCTTATCCCTAATGCTTTTGTTGGAAGTCGACCGTGGTACTGGCATGTATTTTAAATAAGATTAATGTTAGTTTCAAATTACTTTGCTTCCGCTACTTTTGAACTTAAGTTGTAATAACTTTGTTAAATTCCGATGTATATTGATTTACTTGTGAAATGGTTGTAACATAGGACTTGTTATGTTGAATCACTACGATCTTGGCTTGTATGTTGGTTGGTTTGAAATCCCTCGTGATTTTATTGGACTACCGGAGTTATATGGGCTCAAGTGCGAGAATTTGATCATTTCGGTGATTGTTTTTGTACTTGTGCTCTTATAATTTGGACGGTTCAGTTACAGCCGTGCTCCAGCACGCGCACGCAGGTGCTGTAGAGCGAGGGAGAGGCGAAAGAGGAGTGCATGCGAGTGAGGAAGCAAGTGGAGAGCTCGGCCGGGGCTCTCCTCATCCGCATTGGGCGCAAGGGCACGCGGCATGGAGGTGGGGCGCTGCTCGTGCATGGTAGCCACGTCCATGGACAGGTGCCGCGACGTGGGCAAGGTGGAACGCCATTTTGGGCCGCTTCCAGGCTGAATTAGACATTGGGCCATAAACGAAGTTTGTTCACCTCGGCCTGCTCTACGTTTCTTATTTAAGGTGCCCGGCCATTTGAGCTTTGTAACAGTGGATAATTAAGCTCCAAGATGATAGTGTCAATATGTTAACAGCGATCACGGAAACTCGCTTTCAGAGGTCAAAACTCGATCAAACTTAGTGCAACTTTTTGCATTCTCTTCTCCATAACCTAATCTTGAACTTTTATTTTTGGACTAACTCAAGTTGCTTAGCAAAATTTGGAGAACGCGGCATGTCAACATGTCAAGGTCAAAAAGTGATAAAACAACTTTTTGCTGTTTTGGAAACTCTTATAGAAGGTCCAACTAAGCTCCATTTTGAGTGACACTTGATCCATTGTTTCCATCATGAAAAGTACTACAACTCATATTAAGGAACCTAATTGAGCTACCATATGAAATTGGGAGATAAAATGTCGCAAAGTAACAAACTTGCTGCTGTCACAACAAGGACTTAGAATATTTTTCTACGTGCTGAAAACAGCAGCTGATTCCACATTGTGATCTCTATTTGACTAGGTTAGAGGCCAAACTAGCTCTTGACCATTAAACAAAGTTTGTTCTACACAAGATGGACTACAACTTTCGTTTAAGGTCAAACCTCCTAACTGGTACAGAAGTCAAACTTTCACTTTGGTCAAAGTATCAACTCGATAAAGCCGAAACTAGGGTTCTAGGCCAATCGGGGCAATTTCTTGACATTTGCTCAACATGATCCCTTCATGACTTTTGTTGTAGAGTTCATCTAGAGTCATTTAGGCAAGTTTGCATGGTTTGGCTGATGATCTACAATTCCATTCACTTAATGATGCAAGTTCCAATAGGAATGAAACTTATCATTTCATGTGACGTTTTGATTCCAAACTCCATGAAGCTTTTCCAGGGCTTAATATAGATAGTTACTGAGGCGAGACATGTGAAGATACTTTGATAGCAACACCCAAGCATATATCTTTTAATTGAGCCTATATGTACGTGAAGGTGCAACATCCAACTTTAGGTTAGACTCACCTCCATAGGTTGACATTGACATTGTCATCTCCACTTAATCCGTCATGTTTGAGCTCAAACCCACTACTTAATTGGTGATCAACACCTGGGGTGTTACAACTTCTAGGGCACCTATGTGCGCCCTAGCAACCCCTAGGACCTTAGGAGCTCCTGCCAAATGTCAGATGAAACTCTCTGTGAGTACATTTGGTGCTTCTCCCGGCAGTGCACCGAGCTGCCCAATGTTACTGGCGCTGATGTCGTCGGAGTGTTCCTCGTGGGAACCACCTGCAAGGAGTTGGTCCATGAGGTAGGATGCAAGGGCCCATGCACCACTAGGGAACTCTTGGACATTGCCACCAACTTTGCCTCCAGTGAGGAGGGCAAGGAGAAGCGGCAGGAGGACGCTGATGAGGGTGGCTCCAGTCGCAACTCCAAAAAGAAGAAAAGAACAAACAGTCACATAGGGATCCCCTTGTGGCTACCGCTGAGCGCAAAAACCCCCGCGAGAAGCCATGCCCATACCATCGGGGCCCGGTCAAACATACCCTCAAGGAATGCGGCATGATGAAATGCTACTTCTCCGGGGGGCCCTAGGGAAAGGGCGATCCAGGCAAGAGGCTCAAAGATGACAAGGGCGATGGCAAGGAGAAGGATGTTGACTTTCTCGTTGTCAACAACTACTTCATGATATTCAATGGTCTCATGGCCTATGACTCCAGGCACCAGCACAAGCTGGAGCACCGAGAGGTCTATGCTGCCGAGCCAGCCACGCTAGCCTTCCTCGACTGGTCTAGGTCTGCCATCACATTCAACCATGATGACCACCCAGATCACATCACGTAGCTAGGCCATTACCAGCTTGCTGTCAACCCCATCATCAGCAACACGTGACTCACCAAAGTACTGATGGACGGGGGCAATGGCCTCAACATCATGTATGCTGAGACCCTTGACACCATGGTGATTACTCTGACCTAGCTCCACCTAAGTGCAACACCTTTCCACAGCATCATACCGAGGAAGCAAGCCCTGCCCCTTGGGAAGATTGACCTACCCATCACCTTTGGGGATCCATCCAACTTTAGGAAGGAAACCCTCACCTTCAAGGTGGTGGGGTTCCGCAGCACTTACCACACCGTGCTAGGATGGCCATGCTACGTGAAGTTCATGGCCATCCTGAACTACACCTACCTTAAGCTCAAGATGCCAGGACCCAACGAGGTCATCACCGTCTGCACCACTTACCAGCATAGCTACGAGCGCGATGTCGAGTGCTGCGAGTACGCTGAGGTCATCATTGAGTCTGAGGCACTCATCGTCGACCTAGAGGCATGCCTTAGGGAGGCTCCCAACCCCAAGCACTCCATCGATTCCTTCGAACCTATCGAGGGAGTCAAGGAGGTTCCCCTCGACCCTAGCAGGTCCGATAGCAGGGCGGTGCGTGTTGGCACCGCCCTAGATTACATATAGGAAGTAGTGCTCATCGACTTTCTCCATGTGAATAGCAACATGCTCGCATGGAGTCTCTCAGACATGCCTGGCATCCCAAGGGAAGTCATCGAGTAGTCATTGGACATCTGGGCTGTCTCCAAATCGGTGAGGCAATGATTGTGCTGCTCCGATGAGGAAAAGCGCAAGGCAATTGGGGAGGAGATTTACAAGCTACTAGCGGCCGAGTTCATCAAGGAGGTATTCCACCCCGAGTGGTTAGCTAACCCTGTACTTGTAAAAAAGAAAAATAGTAAATGGATAATGTGTGTTGATTACACTGGTCTCAACAAGGCTTGTCCTAAACATCCATTCCCTTTACCACGCATTGATCAAATAGTTGACTCCACTTCGGGTTGTGAAGCTCTCTCTTTCCTTGATGCTTACTCTAGTTATCATCAGATCACGATGAAAGAGTCTAACTAGTTCGTGACTTCTTTCATCACCCCGTTCAGGACCTACTACTATGTAACCATGCCTTTTGGCCTCAAGAACGCAGGGGCTACGTATCAACATTGTATGCTCACCATTTTTGTGGACCTCATCAGGTGGACCATGGAGGCTTACGTAGATGACATCATAGTCAAATCAAAACGAGCTGATAGCTTGGTTGCTGACCTCAATCAAGCCTTCAAATGCCTACGTGCCAAAAATATCAAGCTCAACCTTGAAAAGTGTGTCTTTGGGATCCCTAGGGGAATGCTACTTGGCTTCATCATATCTGAGCGTGGCATCGAAGCCAACCCAAAGAAGATCTCTGCCATCATGAACATGGGCCCAATCTAGGATTTGAAAGGGTGCAGCGAGTCACGGGATGTCTGAAGACGCTAAGCCGCTTCATCTCATGCCTCGGCGAATGAGGGTTGCCCCTCTACCGGCTTCTGAAAAAGATTGACCACTTTACGTAGACTCCTGAGGCCAAAGAGGCACTTGACAGGTGTTGATGCTAGATAACTATCATTTTTAATCATCAACAAAAGAGAAGAAAGGGCATAAAACAACACCACCATAGACTTAGGGGTTTAAGCTGACAGATTTCCATGAGTTTTGGTGAATGTCTGTTTCTGTAGGGGGTTATCAGAAAAGAACCAAAGGAGGCCCACATGTCGGGATTACATAGAGATAAAACACCTACGCATGAAAAAGAAGCATCTAGAAGAGTCGAGAAGGCAACCCCTGGAGGGGAGGGCCCACCTGTCAGAGGGCAGGGCACCGCCCTGATCCCTAGGTGCCCACCCTAGGCAGGAGCCAATCATGGCTCAACTCATAGATCATGCCTCCACTGCCTTTGAAGATCAATCTAAACCCGTTGATTAAGGTCGGTTTGATCCGACGGCCGACGCTCCTCGAAAAGGGCTATATAAGCAAGGCCCCCTGGCCAAGGAGAAAGGGGGAATTCATTCATTAGAGGGAGCCATCAATAGTGCTAGGGTTTTAGAGATCATCTATCTACCAAAGAATTAGAATAGCTACTCCAATCCATCAAGTTTCTACATACGTTTATACTAGATTGATTTAAGAAGAGTTGAGCGATTGTGCTCGGGATTTCGGATCAGCGTCATCAAGTTTGGTACTATCTTGTATCTTTCTTTACGACTTTATTCTAAATATTATTATGTTTCTATTTATTATGTTTCTAGTTTGCTCTAGTAGTATATTTGATATAGTATTGATTGATAATGAGTTTATGTATATGTTTGCAAAGCACTTAGCTCTTGTCGCGAGGGGGTTAAGTGGTAGATTGCATGTAAGCATGGTGCCTAGATGTCGTTTACGTGCAAATGCACCCTATTGGCCAGGTCATGTGGTAGATCATAGAAGTGATAGTTTCGTTGAGTCTTATATAGTCCACCCCCCATTGATAGGATAGGCAGAACGGTATTACGTGGGAAAGCATGCTATGTTCTGGTTTCCTTCAGTGATGTTCCTTATACATAGATGAAGAGTTAGTTATGCTATAGATGACTGTGTATGTGCTAGAGTAGATAAAAGACTTAGTAGATTAGAACTACCTAGGAATTCAATCTCTTGACTAATCTCCTGTCAACCTACCTATATGATGAGTAGTCTATCTCTAATCTCTGCGTGTGTTATCCTATGAGCTTATAATTCATTATATTTATTTATCGTGGCTTACCCCCTGCCAAAGTAAGTGACTGTGTGATTGATCTCTCATAAGTAGTCATGTTTTGCAAATCCATCTCTCTAGTTTAAGTCCTTAGTTCTTTCCCTTAAGCTAAAATATAAATAACAATACCTAGAATATTTCCTGGTGAAGTGCTATAATGGTATTTAATCTGTGCGCTTATAGATTCCATATAGAGGAGCAGTACATTATTTTATACCAATACTTCTAGTGCCATGCTATGAATGACAACTTAGTTTAAGTGGTGTTAGAAGTGGCAACAAGCATTTTTGGCACCGTTGCCGAGGAAGGAATAAACTATAGGAGAAAAATTGTGTAAATAGATACTTTAGAAAATGAGAAATCATAACAAGGCACCTCTGCTTTGGTAGGTTCACCCCTGTTGTTTTTCTATGTTTATATTTTATACAAGGTATTACAGGATTGATTCTGATTCACTCAACTCTTCATCATCAAAATCGGATCAACCAAAGAAGGAGCTCATCACCAATTTCTAAAGCTATGGCCAAAAAGACCTTGCTTGAATTCTCTACTCCAAGAGTTGAGAATATCCGCACAAGTCTAGCACTTGACACTAAAGATCTTGAGTTTGAGCTCAAGCTAAGCCTCATCAATATGGTGCAAGCTACCCAGTTCGGTGGAAAGGTACATGAAGATGTATGTACACATCTGCAGAATTTCCTAGAGATTGGAAGCACCATCGCCATCGACAAAGTTAATAAAGACCTTATACTACTTCATCTCTTTCCATTCTCACTAGTGGGAAGAGCAAAATAGTGGTTCTATGCCAATAAAGAAGACATCAGCACATGGGCGAAGTGTTCCAAGGCCTTTCTAGAAAAGTTCTTCCCAATAGGCAAGACCAATGCCTTAAGAGGAAAGATTACCAACTTTCAACAGCAGAAGACAGAAACCATTTCAGAGGCATGGGAGCGTTTGCAAGGATACATCTCAGATTGTCCTCATCATGGAATGGAAGAATGGTTACTCATGCAAGGCTTTTATCATGGATTAACTCAGAAGGCCCATGAGTACCTAGATGCAACTGCTGAAGGATCATTTTTGTCACGCACTCTTGGGAAAGCTAAGATACTTATGGAAAAGATAGCAGACAACCAAAGCTGGTCCCAAGACAACACTCAACATTGTCATCAGAGCAAAAGAAACAATTGAAGAAGTAAACACACTGTCTACCAAGATGGATGATTTGCTCAACTGGCTCGATCAGAGGGCCAAATACAAGGAAGATCAAAGAGCGATTGAAGCATCATACAAACAGAATACAAATTCTGCTGTCAAGGTAAGTCTACAAAACAACCTACTTTAAGAGAGTTAGCCATGCAGTAGTTTAGAATAAATAATGACATAAATGCAAAGCTTGCTGTTAATGATAAAATCCTAGAAGATATAAATGTTAAAATGAATAACTTTTCATCTGCCATTAATGATCAACTTGCTTATAATAAAAGATAGAATCAAAGTTAGCACAGTTAGCTGCTGCGTTGCCTATTGCCACTAACCCTAAGCAGGTACAAGCTATAACTACAAGAGGTGGGAGAACTACTAGGGATCCCCCTTATCCAAAAGGAGCAAGAAGAGCACCGGCAGTATCACCAGTGGTAGAAGGAGAGAACAATAATGAAGTTGATCAAGGAGTATTACCACAAGAACATCAAGAATAGGAAATGAGACAAGATTTTCATGACACCAACTATATACCATTTCCTCACAAAATCAGAAGACCACAATCAGATGAGCAGTTTGGTAAGTTTCTGGAGGTTATTCAGAAATTATATGCCAACATACCTCTGCTAGATGCCATACAGGTCCCTACATTTGCCAAGTACATCAGAGATATTCTCAACAAAAAGAGACCACTGCCCACCACTGAGGTGATCAAGTTGACAGAAGAGTGTCGTGCGGCCATCCTTAATAAGTCACTAAAGAAGAAAAAGGATCCAGGATGCCCCACTATTGATTGCTCAATTGGAGATCAACATTTCAACAATGCACTTTGTGACCTTGGAGCAAGTGTCAGTGTGATGCCTGCAACCATCTTCAACAAACTCAAAATTTACAATGCTCGAACCAACATCAATGTGCTTACAGCTGGCAGATCAATCAGTCTGATATCCCCTAGGCATTGCGGAGAACATCCCAGTCAAGATAAGAGAATTCTTTGTGCCAGTGGACTTTGTGGTGCTGGACATGCACCAGGACTCGAAAGTGTCGATCATCCTTGGGAGACCCTTTTCTGAGTACCACCAGTGCACACATTGATGTCGGGATAGGAGAAATCAAGTTTACTATAAATGGGAAGGAAGAGCGATTTGCATTCAAGCCAAGACCAGAACTCAATTCCTCTACAAAGATGGTAGAACAAGACAAGATAGAAGAATCCATAGAGTCAACATCTCTGGGATTAGATGCAACAAAAGAATAAATAATTTGCAAGGTCTAGTTCGGAGGACTTTAAAAATTCAAACCCTCGTCGAAAGAGTTTTGCAGGATGAGCAAGTACGTGAAGACCTTGAAGGGAGCCACCAAGGAGATGTTCTCGGGGTCATCGTCAGGCCATATAACTCGATCTCCATCAAGGGCCGGCTTTGACATGAGCATCCACCCTCCCGCTGCTCCTACGCCTGCATCCTCTTCGGCACTTCCACCAAAGATACTCCTCAAGTCAAGGCAATTGGTGTTGAAGGATGACTGGGAGAAGGCCTTATACAAGAAGCTGAAGAATAAGGTGTTCACCCACACCCCGGTGCTCGACCACGATCTGCTCAAGGAGGCAGGTATGGATTTTGAACTTAACATCATCTTTTCGTTAGTCGGGTGGGGATCATTTTGGAACATCACTGAATTAGGGTCCAAGCTCTTAACTATAGAATTTCTTTGCACCCTACAAACCACCGACATGGGAGTTACTTTTAGACTCTTTGCATGTGAGTTTTCTCTTACTTGGCAAGAGCTTAGTAATCTCCTAGGTTTTCCCACTAATGCTGCCCTAGATTTAGACACTACCCTAGAGGATTTTGATAGGCACAAGTTTTGGTCAGAGATTTCTAGAGATTTCATTTTCTATCAACCCCGCACGAGTGACATGGAACACCCAACACTTAGATTCTTACACAAATGGATGGGCTTTGCCTTCTTCCCGTGACAAGACCCATGCAAGATTATAATAGGGGACTTCCAATTGATCTATGCAGCTGTTAAGAAGATACCAGTCTCACTAGTTTGTCTTTTAGTAGCACATTGGCAAGCCATTCCTTGTTTTATAGTTGGAGCCATGGGTTGTTGCTCCATTGTCACTCGTATAGCCGATCAGTTAAATTTGTTGGATGGTGCATCTCTCGCATTTATTGAAGAACACTGACCCATTATTGGTTATGATCATTTTAGTTAGGCTCACATGCTGAAGAGGGAAAATGATGTGCTATACATGGTTTATGATAACAATGCTAGGCTCCGGTTACCTAACCCAGAACTAAGCCTTTATTCTGTGAGAACATATTTGATTGACTTTCAGGCACCACTGGTGAGCAAGAGGGCCCTGCAGAGAGTAGCCTCTACAAGAATGGCATATCAGGCCGAACCATCTTCGTACGGTGTGGATCCTGGGCCAGAAAGACTAGCGCATACCAGCTATGACAGCTGGCAGACCTAGAACCATTGGGCTTTGAGGAACCCATGGGAGCGTTCCGCTCCCCTGCAAGAAGAAGAAGAAGACGATGACTAGGGCCGAGGAGACGATGATGCTTGGAACAACCGGCCCTTTGATCAACCCATTCCCACAAGACACTCCTATGATCCCTATGGAGCAGGGACATCTCACTAACAGCATGACACCCAACCTGGATGAGCCTCGGATGCCGGATTCTTCTACACCCGGTAGCACCATGAAGATCAGGAAGCTTTTTGCCAGCGCACCGACAACTCCCTCCACACATTATATGAAGACCATGCCATCAATGAGCAGATATGGGAGGAGCAGCGCCGGTGGAATGCAAGCACGATCGAGACCCTGACGAACATACAGCAATAAATGGCACGTGGGAACCAGAACCTAGAGACACTCCTAGGTTACTGGCACCTTGGCTGATTAACCACGGCAAGACTCAGCTTGGGGGAGGCGCCCCTGATTTATCCAAGGTAAGTTAGTTTGTTTTCCTTTGTTTGTATTTTTCTTTATTAGTTTGTTGCAATTTGCTTTCATGCAACTAAAAAAATCGGCAAAACTTAGAAAACCAAATAAATATTTCATGTTTATCTTAGTATGTTTTAAGTTTGTTTAATTGGTGTGCCTTAAAACTTGAAGACCAAATAAAAAGAGTGTGTACATAAGTTTGCTTTAAATTCCTGCTAAGTTTGCTAAGTTTGCTTAATAAGTAGAACTTGAAGAATGCATGATGGAAATGATGAACAATTGCTCTGTTGTAATTTCTTTGAAGTACCTAGCTTTCAACCTAGGTAATTGAGGGGCATGATATGAGAAGGTCTGAGCTGCTATTTATCTAGTTCCTAGTGAAGCTAAATTCTAGAGATTTACTTTTTGAAAATTTAAAAATGCCACATGATGAGTTCCTTGTATGACAGAGTATTAAAATTCCTACCATAGCCATACATGTTTGATTAGAATAGGAAAACTCCATAAACATACCACTTGCAATTGTATTGAGTTTGGTTGGGCTATGTCTATCCTTAGGGGCTTTTCATGTGGTTAAAATCAAGATCACTCACACACATCATGCATCCTTGCTACTTCTACCTTGGAAGTATGCACCACCATATATTTGTCCTATCCACAAAAAAATGTTCTACTCTTACAATGAGAGTAAACACAAAAAATATTCCCTATAGGTCCTTTTCTGCTAGCCCACTACCACTACAAAAACTCCAAGTTTTTATCATTCCTCTCATAAATGTTTCAGCAAAAGAAGAGACTTGGGGCTGTTTCTAAAAAAAGATAAAAAGAGAAAGAGAAAGAGAAAGAGAAAGAGAAAGAGAAAGAGAGAAAAACTTATGGACAAGGGTCCAAAGTCTTTGAAAAAAAATATATATCCTTTTAGCCCAAGTTCTCTATTCATCCTTCAAAGTTCAAGAAGAGAGAAGTATCTTCAAAATAGAGTATTGTAGTACTTTAATCCCTTCCTTCTACTCTATTTATTCTCCATCATATTTTTAGCCACCATACAAACCACACATGCACATCTTGATTTGACTATATGTCAGTTCCTTTGGATCCATAGTTTGACTAAGCAACATATGCATTGTAAGTATGTATGAGCCATCTCCCATGAACTCCACATAAATTTACTAGTATATGGTGAGGGAGAGAAGGCATAAATAAGATTTGCCTTGAGCCAAAAATACCACATATGTTGAGAGGAGAGAAGGCATAACTCTTTCAATGCCTTGGTAAGGATCCACAAATACCACATATTGAGAGACTTGAAAGGGTCGTACAAAAAGGAACTCCAAGTTTTATTTGAAAATTTATGAAAAACTCTAGAACAGAAGTGGAACAAAGATCTTGAGACATAGTGCTTGACTTGATCATTCTGCTTTTCAATTACTCATGACCCAAGTGCAGGTAAAAGTCCCATGGTCGAAGGTAATATGAGTAAGTTTGAAGGTCAAGCAGTCCACTCTAAGTCTGGAAGAGAAATCTTGTTTGAAGGCATGTGTACTTTTGAGGCGTGAAAACATTGTAGCAACTCCTGATCCATCTCTGGTTTATCTGCTTTGCTTAGGGATGAGCAAAGGTTAAGCTTGGGGGAGTTTGTTGATGCTAGATAACTATCATTTTTAATCATCAACAAAAGAGAAGAAAGGGCATAAAACACCACCACCATAGACTTAGGGGTTTAAACTAACAAATTTCCACGAGTTTTGGTGAATGTCTGTTTCTGCAGGGGATTATCAGAAAAGAACCAAAGGATGCCCACATGTCGGGATTACATAGAGATAAAATACCTATGTATGAAAAAGAAGCATCTAGAAGAGTCGGGAAGGCAACCCCCCGGAGGGGAGGGCCCACCTATCAGAGGGCAAGGCGCCTGCCCTGGCCAGGAGCCAATCATGGCTCAGCTTGTGGATCATGCCTCCACTGCCTTTGAAGATCAATCTAAACAAGTTGATTATGGTCGGTTTGATCCGACGGACGACGTTCCTCGAAAAGGGCTGTATAAGCAAGGCCCCCTATCCTAGGAGAAAGGGGGAATTCATTCATTAGAGGGAGCCATTAGCAAAGCTAGGGTTTTAGGGATCATCTCTCCACTAGAGAATTAGAATAGCTACTCCAATCCTTCAAGTTTCTACATAGGTTTAGACTAGATTGATTTAAGAAGAGTTGAGCGATTGTGCTCGGGATTTTGGATCAGCGTCATCAAGTTTGGTACTATCTTGTATCTTTCTCTACGACTTTATTCTAAATATTATTATGTTTCTAGTTTGCTCTAGTAGTATATTTGATATAGTATTGATTGATAATGAGTTTATGTATATGTTTGCAAAGCACTTAGCTCTTGTCGCAAGGAGGTTAAGTGGTAGATTGCATGTAAGCATGGTGCTTAGATGTCGTTTACCTGCAAATGCACTCTATTGGCTAGGTCATGTGGTAGATCGCGGAAGTGACAGTTTCATTGAGTCTTATATAGTCCATGCCCCGTTGATAGGACAGGCAGAACGGTATTACGTGGGAAAGCATGCTATGTTCTGGTTTCCTTCAGTGATGTTCCTTATACATAGATGAAGAGTCAGTTATGCTTTAGATGATTGTGTATGTGCTAGAGTAGATAAAAGACTTAGTAGATTAGAACTACCTAGGATTTCAATCTCTTGACTAATCTCCTGTCAACCTACCTATATGATGAGTAGTCTATTTCTAATCTCTACGTGTGTTATCCTATGAGCTTATAATTCATTATATTTATTTATCGTGGCTTACCCCCTGCCAAAGTAAGTGACTGTGTGATTGAGCTCTCAAAAGTAGTCATCTTTTGCAAATCCATCTCTCTAGTTTAAGTCCTTAGTTCTTTCCCTTGAGCTAAAATATAAATAAAGATGCCTAGAATATTTCTCGGTGAAGTGCTACAATGGTATTTAATATGTGCACTTGTGGATTCCATATAGAGGAGCAGTACATTATTTTATACCAACACTTTTGGTGCCATGCTTGGGATGACAACTTAGCTTAAGTGGTGTTAGAAGTGTCAATAATGGGCTCAAGGCACTTCTAACAAAGGCCTCAATCCTTGTGCCACCAACCAAGAAGGAACCACTCCTACTATGCGTCATGACCACTACTCAGGTGGTGAGTGCTACTGTCGTGGTGGAACAGTAGGAGGGGGGTCGTGCCCTCAAGGTCCAGTGTTTGGTCTATTTCATTAGTGAAGTCTTGTCCGACACCAAGACGTGCTACCCTCAGATCTAGAAGCTCTTGTAGTTGTCCTCGTCGCTCGGAGAAAGCTGCGCCACTACTTCGAGTCGCACCCAATCACAATTGTGTCCTCCTTCCCTCTCGGGGAGGTGATCCAGAGCCACGAAGTGACAGGAAGAATCGCTAAGTGGGTAGTTGAACTCATGGGAGAGGGCATCACCTATGCCCCATGAAAGGCCATCATGTCCTAGGTATTAGCAGACTTTGTGGCAGAATGGACCGAGACCAAACACCACTGGCCCCAGTGGAACAGGAGTACTGGATGATGTATTTCGATGGCTCACTAATGAAGAGTGGAGCTAGAGTAGGGCTTGTCTTCATCTCCCTCCTTGACGTGCGTATCAGGTATATGATCTGAATCCATTTTGTGGCCTCTAAAAATGTGGCTGAGTACGAGGCACTTGTCAACGGTTTGCACATCACCACCGAGCTTGGGATCCGATGGGCTTGATGTCTGAGGTGACTCCTAGTTGATCATAGACCAAGTCATGAAGGAGTCAAGCTCTCATGACCCCAAGATGGTGACATAATGCTAGGTGGTCTGCCTCCTGGAAGATAAGTTCGACCGCCTTGAGCTCAACCACATCGCAAGGTGATGTAACGAGGTAGCAGACGAGCATGTGAAGATGGCATCTAGTCAGGCACCAGTTCCTGCAGGCATCTTCGCCAGTGATCTGTATAAGCCCTCGGTCACTTACTAAAGATCGACGCAGGACAGTAGTGAACCACCCAAACCAGCCTTGGGCATCGGCCCGACCCCAGCCCCCGCTGACCTTGAGGTCATGCAAATCAATGAGGACCCAGACATAGGGCCTAACCCCATGCCGGACTGGAGAATCCCATACCTTTACTACTAGTCTGTGGCATACTCCCATCCGACAGAACCGAGGCCCGACACCTTGCACGTTGTGCCAAGTTATTTTGTCCTGTTGGATCGAGAACTCTACAAGCAGAGCCCCACTGGAATCCTGCAAGGCTGCATCCCCACCGAGTAGGGGAGGAAACTACTGTAGGACATTCACAGGGGCGTCTGCGGCCACCACGCAGCGCCACGCACCCTCATCAGGAACGTGTTCTAGCAAGGTTTCTGCTGGCCCACTGCCGTGGTTGATGCCACCGAGGTAGTACGCTCCTATGAAGGGTGTCAGTACTATGCTCAACAAACTCATCTACCAGCCCAAAGTGCTCTAGACAATCCCCATCACTTGGCCTTTTGCGTTTTGGTGTCTAGACCTTGTCGGGTCGCTCCAGAAAGCACCCGGGGGCTTGACCCACTTGCTTGTCGCCATCGACAAGTTCTCAAAGTGGATTGAGGCTCGGCCAATCGCCCAAATCAAATCTGAGTAGGTGGTGCTCTTCTTTACCGACATTATTCATCGCCTCGGGGTCCCAAACTCCATCATCACCGACAATGACACGCAGTTCACTGGTAAAAAGTTCCTCAATTTCTATGATGATCACCATATCTGCATGGATTGGGCAGCTATAGCACACCCCTAGATGAATGGGAAAGTCAAGTGCGCTAATGGCATGATCTTGCAGGGCCTCAAATCGAGGATCTTCAATCGGTTGAACAAGTTTGGCTGCCGATGGGTCACGGAACTCCCCACGGTCCTCTAGAGTTTGAGAACGACCCTGAGCCGAGCAATAGGCTTCACACCCTTCTTCATGGTCTATGGATTCGAGGCCATCCTCCCCATCGACTTGGAGTATGGAGCACCGAGGGTCATAGCGTACGATAGCTAAGGGAACCAAACCTCTCTTGAGGACGCCACGGACCAGCTAGAGGAAGCACATGACGTCACCTTACTCCACTCCACCAAGTACCAGCAAGGCTTACGATGATACCACCACCATCGTGTGTGGGGTCAGGCATTCAGCGTCAGGGACCTGGTGCTTCACCTCAGGCAGGACAACAAGGGCCTCCACAAGCTAACGCCACCATGGGAAGGCCCATTCATCATCGCAGAGGTACTTCAACCTGGCACCTACAAGCTAGCCACCGTAGATGGCGAAGTCTTCACCAATGCTTAGAACATCGAACAGCTACATCACTTCTACCCATAGATTTCCAGGTTGTTCATATGTTTAATCTTGAAAGAATAAAAAGAGCACTCACTATTTCTTAGTTTGTCCAACTCTGAGTGAGACCCGACCCTACCTTTGGTTAGGGTTGGGCCTCCCTTGGGGGCTAAGAGGGAGGAACCCCCCAACGCTTTGAAATTTTCATAATACTTTTCAAAATAAATTTGTACCCAAACCCTTACAGCGTTGTTTAAGAAAGCGGACGTTTTAGAAAGTGAAGAGCCCCTTAGGCCGGATCGGTCGGACTGTGGGAAACCTACACCCCAAGGATTACGGTGCCATTGCTCACCAGTCTTGGCCTAAGGGGTCAACTCACACTTCTAAAAAATCCATGAACTTAAACACAATGTGGGATCAGGCAACCACTCAAAAAACTTTATGAAAAGTTATCCACCTAAGCCCTCCAATGGTGACTAGGAAATGCAGGTGTGTTAGAGCACGAGAATCTCTCGGGTTGAGTTAATCAGACTGTGAAAGGCCTACACCTCTATGGCTATGGTACCCTCACCCATTAACCCCAACCCAGGGGACCGGACTCGACTCTAAATGCCACTAGCCTAGGCTCACTACGAGGATCAGGGTGAACACGTAAAAACTTAAAACGAAAGATAAATACAAGTTTTAAAGGGGCCCCAAGGGCCACAGACTTGTTCAGTATCCTAAGTTTTCACACAGGCACCTCGCTCGACACCTTTTACAGCTCCAGTGGTAGAGGGACAATCTCTTCTTCAAACTTGGCCACTAGGGCCTTCGCCGGCTCCAGCACTTCCTCGTCGATGGTGTCAAACTCCTCCTCGGGGATATTGACGTAGCCCTCACTAAGTGCCTCTAGATCGATCTTCTAGTAGTGGGACCTAAAGGCAGAGAGTGCACACCACATCCCAAGGTGAAATCACCTCCTTCACTTGGGTCCGAGCCCGCTTGAAGGCGACCCCGAGATGACTCCACAGCAAACTCGCCCTGGGGCGCACTTGGACCACCCCAAGGGCGTCGCACAATAGCCCAACAGCAGCGCGCAGCTCAGAGTGCTTGTGCTATTCTGTCTTAGGGCCTCCCGTGCCGATAGAAGCTCTGCCTCCACCGTGGTAAGCTTGCCCTTCAGCCCTGATCATTGCAAGAAATAAGCGGGAGGCCTCAGAAAACATGATATGAATGGGAAAAGGCACTTACCTTCTAGTTCTTGGACCTTGGCAAGATCCCGCTGATGCCCCTAGATGACCGTGGCTCGGAAAACATGATATGAATGGGAAATTGGCAGTTCTCCTCGGCAAGCTGAGAGGCCACATGTGTAGCCTCCTTCATCTAGTACGTTGCGGTGTCCCTCTCCTTCCAGGCTATGATGCACTCTTGGCGAGCCTCATCGTGCTCGCCAAGAGCTCACTCACGCTCACGGCAGATGGATTCGAGCTCGGACTGGAACTGCCCTAAGGCTCGCAACAGCTCATCGCACTCATCCTTCACTTTTTGGGCCTCCTCCTAGTCCTTGCGAGCGCTCTCGATGAGGGCCAACAGCTTCTCACCCACATCCTTAGCATCGGTGACCACCACCTCATGTCGGATGCGGAGATCCGCCATTTCACCTCTGAGGTTGGTCACGCTCTGTTAGGCCTCTACAAGCCGCGCCTCGACCACAGCGGTCCTCCATGCCTCCTCTGACTGGCGTCCCCATGCGCCCTACTCACAACAGAGGAACTCTGACTTCACCCGACTCAGTTCGAATAGTGCCTGCACAAGGGGCCATATCAAGGTCACAAGAAAGGGGAAAAACCAAACAATAAACTTCCACCTAGCTTGACATACTTGGCCAGCTGGGCAGATATCATTGTGTAGGATGGACAGCGCTGAGGATAGGGTCTGGTTGAAGGTCTGGCACCCCACCTAAAGCTAGTCCCAGTACCCCTGCTCCTTGGCATCGTCCATCACTAGAGGTGGAGGTGCCGCACTCGCCTAGGGGAGCACCGCTTCGGGAGCGGGATCTAGCCTAAACTATGGCAGCTGCTCCAGCGCCACCATCCCCATCTAGATGGACTTCTCCACCTCCACTTCTGAAAGCGCCACCCTGGCTGATGGGTGAGGTTAGGCAGAGGTGAAGTAGGGATGTCCAGCACCTCTCGTCCCCCTACGGCTATGGACGCCAGAGGGACACTGTCGGTCGTCTCTAAGGCTGAGACGTTCGAGCCTGCCACACCTCCAGCTGAGGCCTGGCCTTGCCGCCCTAGCACCTTCCATAGTGCAAGCAGGGGGTGTTGGACTGAACCCTCCTATAGGATGACAAGCGTCAGTGGCACCAAGTCTTGGCACAAATAAAACAACACAAAAAGACACTTCTTACCTCTGTGTCATAGGATGGGGATGTTTTCACGCTGGCCCACTGGAGCCTGACCTCACTACCACACGGTAGGGCCTCTTCCCGGTTGCCACCGTCTCGGCCATGCTAGGCTAAGGGGGTGGCGACGGCGACCCCACTGTCTCCTGGGGTCAGGATCCCCCACCCCCTCTAGGCGGGCTGACCCCTGTGTCCTCGGGGGCTCTCCTCCTCCACCTGTTGCCGTGGCTCCTCTGAGGTCGGGGTCCTCTAGCTCATGGAGCGGCAGCTGAGCCTGTGGCATCTGCTCCTCGATCTAGAGTTATGACCCCTCGGGCTGTTCCTGCTCCTCGACCATGGAGTCTAGCCAATCACATGGATGGTCCCCCTCATCGTCATCATCCTCATCGTCCTCATCCTCACTTGACTCCTCCTCTTCTCAGACCTTCCACTGCATCCTCCAGCGCTTCTCACGCTCCTCCTTCCTCTTGGCCTTGCAAGCCTTCTTCTTCTTCTCCTCATCCTTCTTCTTCTTCACCCCCTTGGCATGAGTGTTGACATTAAGTAACGCAATCGCTAAATAGCAACGGCGCTAAAAATACATGGTAATAAATTTACAAGTCTCTAAATACTAGTCACCTTTTATATTTACCTATACTTAGCATGGAACTAGGTTGTCATCCCTAATGAATAAAGCTTAGAAGTATACAAGTGGCACTATGATTTTATATGACTAGGCAAAAATATAAATGATATAAAGATATGATCAATTAAGATTAAGAACAATTAAGAACATTTGTAAGCGGATAGATAATTATACCATTGTAGCATTTTACCTAGAGTATTACCAGGTTGTCATTTATAATTTTACCACTGAGAAGGTCTAGCTAAACTTCTATCTAGAGTATTGATAAACTTTATATTCATGATAAAGAGAGTAAACTAATGTTATGCACCCTTACTCAATAACAGGGATAAGTCACATGATAAAAGATATATATATATATATATATATATATATATATATATATATATATATATATATATATATATATATATATATATATATATATATATATATATATATATATATATATATATGATAAGTAATGATCAGTCATCATAAATAAATAAGTAGATACACTCTAAGCTCCCTAACTATTACTAATAATGTAATCCAATCAGAATATTAGAGGAATAATTTCTAAGTATTCAAGTTACATGTCAAGTTACTACAACTAATAATCATCGTCAAGTAATACTACCATATGTCCCAACCACAATGGAGCCATGAACAGGAGAAGTTGAGTTTAGAAACCTCTGATATACGAATATATCCTTAACTAGACAATGTTGCTCTACCAATAATCCACTTCATAGGGAGAGGACTACAAAGGACTCAATGGGCCTATAAAAGTCACACCCACGATCTACCACATGACCCTGAACAACTGGAGGCATCCACAGATATGCAAAGCATCTAAGCACCACGCTTACATAATGCATACCACTCATCTTATGGCCAAATAGACGAGCACTATACGAACATGTGATCGAACTAAATAGCAACCTAACTATACTACAATTGAAGTAGACAATGAATGATGCATTCAAGAACGTAATCAAGATGAAGAATAATGTTGACATTGCAAAAATTGTGCAAAGATAGAATTGCAATAAGAGCAGAGAACTAGAACATCACCAAAACTCTACGCTCGCCAACGATCAGGAATCCATGCTAGGTTGACTCAGCTTGACTTCCTCTAGACCTGATCTAACTATGCTAAAGTTATGAACTAGAAGAACTTTGATGATCTAGGGTTTCTAGCTCTGGATGAACTAATCTTCAAATGACTTGATGCCTTCAGGGGGGGTCTGCCCTTGTATTTATACCCTGGTGGGACGCACGTGAGCCATTGGATCAAACCGACTTCACATAGGACTAGGATTGATCCTCAAGGTCGGTAGAAGAATACTCTAGAAGCTCGTGGAAGGGGGGAGAACCCCCCTAGCCGGCCGGCCCCACCTAGCAGGCACTCGGCCTCTGCTTCGTTCCGGTGTCTTCTAGGGTCTTCTATAATATAATAATATTTATCTCATGGTGAAATTCTCAAAATTCTTTTAATAATTAGGTATCTCTCTCCACTTTTGTACATAACTCCCTATAAACATTAAAATTCAACAAAGCTCATGGAATTCATCAGATAACACCCTAGTCTTCTATGTTTCATGTATTTTGACCATTCTCTCATGTTTATTTCACTATACATTGTTAACGTTAACGACCATCAACAAGAATCCCCTAAGCTTACCCTTTGCTAGTCCCTTAGCAAAGCCTAATTAGATAAACTTGGATCAGGAGTTGCTTCAATGCTTTCATGCCTCAAAAGTACACATGCTTTCAAACAAAAATTCTCCTCCGGATTAAACAAAACTGCTCTAACATTCAAACTCACCCATATTACCTTTAACTATGGAGCTTGTTAGCCCTCACTTGGGTCTTGGACAATTGAAAGAGAATAATTAAGTCAAGCACTATGTCTCAAGCTCTTCGCTCAACCGATATTACGGAGTTTTTGTATGTTTTCAAAATAAAACTCAGAGCTTTTATTGTATGACACTCTCAAATCTCTCAATATATGTGATATTTGTGGATCCTTGCCAAGGCATTAACAATGTTATGCCTTTCTCTCCCTACAACTAAGGATTATAATGGAGCTCATAGGAGTGGCAAAACAAGGAAAAACATACTTGTAATTCATATATTGTAAAGTCAAACAATGAATCCAAAGAGAGTTAAGTCATACAATCAAATCAAGATGTGCATGTGTATGAAATATGCTAGATAGGTGTATATAGGGTGTCTAATTATAATTCTACTTTTGCTCTTTTGAAGACATTTCTCTCATTTGGATTTGAAAACAATTGCAGGAAAACATGGGCTATCTTTATTTTCTTTTCTTCTTCTTTTTCAGGTGGGCTTTTGCCCCTAATTCTACTTCGGACACTTGTCCATTTTTTCTTTTTTTTCTTTTTTTATAGCCACATGCCTTTTCTTTCTGCATACAAAATATTTGAGAGAGATTGTAACAAGAAATTAGAGCATTTATTTAGGGGCTATCCTATAGGTTAAATTTTTGGGTGTTCTCTCCATGTGTAGGAGAAAAGCATTTTAAGGTGGATCTGAGTGGAAAATGGAGAATGATTGTGCCTACTCCCAATGTAGGAATAGTGCATATGTGGGTGGTGTGTACATGATCTTGATTTTAAGAGCATGACAAACCTCTCATAAGGTATATAACAAAGCTCAACTAAACTTAATGCAAAACAAGCAGCATATATGAGCAAAGGTTTTCTTCGTCTAAAATGTATATTATACCTGGCTTTGGTAGGAATTTAAGCTTTGTCATACAAGACCTCATCATGAATTTTAAATTTCAAAAGATAAATCTCTAGAACTTAGTATTGCTAGGAACAAGATAAATAGCAGCTCAGACTTTCTCATATCATATCCCTCAAGCACCTAGACTTAGATCAAACATATGCTACCCTCAAGTTTTAGGTTCAAAGTGAATTCTTATATCAAAGCAGTAATATCCAAAACTCAGGAGAATTCAAGGTTGAAAACTAGGCACTTGAAAGGAATTATGGCATAGCAACTATTCATCATCTCCAATGCAAAATTTTAATCTTCATCTTTTTATTTGACTCCTAACTAGATAGAAATATAAACTTTAATTCTCTATGATCACACATTAATATAATTAAGACTTACTAAGTTAGGCACTTTTATTTGGTTTTAGTTATTATGTATCTTTTTTTAACTAGTAGACCTAATAATAATAATAATAATAATAATAATAATAATAATAATAATAATAATAATAATAATAATAATAATAATAATAATAATAATAATAATAATAATAATAATATGAATGTAGATACTTATCTAGATAAGCGGGGAATGCTCCTCCTCCAAGCTAGATGTTGCTATGGTCGGTTATTGAATGAACTTCAGAGCGAGTTCGTCAGCAACAACTGGTTGCCACTGAGCAGACTCTTTCTTTAGCCATAGTATTGTCCTGCAAAATTTATATTCCAACAAGAACACCAAAAACTCGAAGCTTGGATTATACAAGGGGTTAGTGGTCAGCTAAACGAGCAATTGATTATTCTTATGAGTTTATTTAACTTGATATACTTTAGCAGGAATTATTCTATCTTCTTCTCTCTTTTTTTAGGATTTTTATTTTATGATGCAATTAAGTAATAGCAAATGACATGCATGCATATTTATTTTTATGCCACCACAATAAATATTCCTATGGGGAATTACCACAACTTTATTCACATGGAGCTTTAGTATTTTTAACAATGCATAAGTAAGAGCAATAAGTATTTTTTTCTATGCACAATAAAGTAAATATATTTTTGTTTTCTTAATGTGCAACAATAGTGAATATGATAGAGTATATATATATTTTAATATGATGATGGCCAGTATGCAATAAAGTCTTTTTATTTTCTTTTTAATAATGCAAGATGTATGAAATGAATTTAACTAACAAATGTATTTAGATAACTACCATTATTACCTCATGGTAAGGTTGCAGCATTTAAAGTCTACTGATAGGACTGGGAAGGAAAGAGTACTTACTTATCGGTTGCATGATCTGATCCTGATGACGGTTCAGATGCCTGCTCTTCTTGCAGTGTTGCGAACATTACCTTCTTCTCCTTCCACATCTTGATTCGTTTCTTCATAAGTTTGGCTTCTTTTAGAGCTAGCTCTTGTCTCTCAGCTTCTTTCTCCCACTCGTTCCAGTGAGGTTCTTTAACTGGCTCATCTTCAATCTTTTCAGCTTCTACTTTTGGTTCAAGGACTATGTCATTGGATCTCGTAACTCCAGGAAATCCAGCCCATCCATCCTTAAATGAATGGTGATGGGATTGGTGCCTCCTCCTTGATCAGGACTTCTTTGGCTGTTCATGGTTAGTATAACTATTGAATTGACACCATGCCTTTCAAAGTCACAAATGGATTTGTCTAGATCCAATGTAGATGACTGTGTCGGTGGTGTTGAGGAAAGGTCTCCCTAAGATGATCGGTGTGTCTTCATCTCCTGGCATGTCGAGGACTAGGAAGTCGACAAAAACATAGTAATCTTGAATTTTATCAAGACGTCCTTTGCTATGCCTTTAGGCCATCTCAATGACTGATCTGCCATTTGCAGCTGCATATAGGTCGGGTACAATGGTTTGTTATCAAATAAATATTTGTATGTTACCTTTGACATTATGTTAGTACCGATCCAATGTCATAGAAGGTGTTGCGGAAAATCTTTTGGTTGATTGTGCATTCAATTGTTGGTACTCTAGGATCATCCTTCTTGACTAGAAATGGTGGTGCGAGCAAATGGTCGCTTTCTGCGTTGACTGCATTGATCATCTTGATAGTTTGTTCTGGCACTTGCTTGAGCTTGTTCCTCCTCTGGTTTTTGTTGTTCTTTTTCTTGGGTGCTGGTGTTGTTGGCTCTTCAGATAGGTATGACATTTGTGGGTGTGCAGGGGACTGCAGGATGCGTTCCTTGAATGAGAACTTCTCTTTCTTGTCTTTTATGAAAAAGATAATCTTGGCATGCTCTATATAGATGATAGCTTTGGCTGTACATAGGAACAGTCGTCCCAAAATGATTGGTGCTCTTTCATCTCCTCCTGTCTTCACTACCACAAAATCTAGTGGGACATGATTGCCCCACACGAACAATAGCTTCTTCCAGTACTCCCTCAGGGTAGTAGATGGACTGATTTGCAAGCTACAAACGTATATTTGTGTACAACAAAGTATTACCTAATATGTTTTCATAAATTACCTTGGGCATGATGTTGACACTTACGCCGAAGTCGCAAATAGCTTCTAGAAAGACATGGCATCCTATAGAGATAGGAATGAAAGAGGTCCTTAGATCACCTTTCTTGTTAGGAAGTGAATAGTCAATCCACTTCACTTCTGCCGGTTGAGTGTAGTAGTTGCCTGCATTATGAATATCGACAAGATTTGTAGTTTCTAAATCTTCTAGCTGGCCTAGAATTTTACCTTTCTCTAGTGGAGGAATAGCAGCTACCAGCTGAGCTAATTGTAATTCTAACATTTTATTAAAGTTATGCTGGTTTTTAATAGCAGAAGTAAAGGTATCCATTCTAGAATTTATATTTTCTAAAACTTTATGATTAGAGGCTACCTTCTTACTCATTTGATCTAGCAGTTTAGATTGACCAGCAACTAAATCTCTCAAAGGTGGTTTATTGTAATTTCTATAATTATTATTACCTTGAAAGTTACCTTGGTAATTAACTTGATAGTTTGGCCTTTGTTGCTGATTCCATTGATTCTGCTGTTGACGGTAGATAAGTATCATTTTTAACCATCAACATAGCATGAAAAAGGACCTAAAACATAATTACTATCTAGATATAGAGGTTACACTAACAGAACTCCACGAGTTTTGGTGAATGTCTATTTCTATAGGGGGTTATCAGGAAACAACCAAAGGAGGCCCACATGTCATATTTACATAGAGAGAAAAGGGCCACATATATAAAAAGAATAATCTAGAAGACTCGGGAAGCCACCCCCTAGGCGGTGGGACCCACCTATCACTGTGACAGGGGCGGGCGCCCCACCCCCTAGGCGGCCGCCCCACCTAGGTGGCCAATCAGGGCCAAGCTCGTGGATCGTGCCTCCACCGCCTTTGAGGATCAATAATAATCATTCATCAAGGTCGGTTTGATCCGAGGGTTGTGGTGCTTCCTAGAGGGCTATATGAGCAAGGCCCCTGGCCCCAGGAGAAACCCTAATTCATTATCAATCTCATTCCAAGATATAGAGCTTTTATCTGAGAAGCCCTAGAGCCATCATCTCAATTAGATCTCTATAGTTTAGCATAGTTACATAGGATTAGAACTAGAAGGAGGCAAACATTGCTTGGTTTCCAGATCTCTTAAGAGAAATACTTGGTAATTCTCTCCTACTTTTATATTTGTTTTTGTATTATTTATCTAGTACATCATTTGTATGAATATGACTTTAGTCTATTCTATCATATTGGATATGACTTTGCTCTATTTTATTATGTTCTCAATTATATTTTTCTTAGTCTACTTTGATTATATGCTTGGCATAGTTTGATCAGAATTATATTTAAGTATAGGATCGTATATCGCTTGCTCATTGGTACCATGGGTGAGTGGTCAATATTGTGTAGGCGTGGTGCCTATACCGTATTTTCCTGCAATTACACCCTATATTTCGGACCGTGTGGTAGATCGTGGGAGTGACAGTCCTGTTGAGTCATTCGTAGTCCACCTCCTGAGTATAGGGCAGGTAGAACACAACTATTATAGGGAAGTGATTGCTATGTTCTTCATCTTCCTTCGTAATATCACTATGCGTAGATATAACCTTTTCTTGCTATGATTGCCAAGTGTAATTGCACTAATCATTGTATGCTTTGACCTTATAGTTAGAATAACTTAGGATTTATCCTTGTAGTTCATCCTAATCCATGCTAGTGCTATAAGCTTAGAGTAATCTATTAAGATGTTTATCATTTATTATGTGGCTATGTGCTTATCAGTTATTCTTTATCATTCATATATAGTATTATCTTGTGAGACTTGCCCTTCATGTGAAGATCGATAAAGACATGGTTATACTCTCCATTACCAGATGGAGTGATGCTCATTGCTCATTATCCTTAGCATTCCCTTCCCAGTGGTAAAAATAAAAATAACGATACTTAGATTACTCCTGGTTAAAGTGCTACATCGGTATTATTTGTGCGCTTGCAGATTTCATATTTATTCTAGAGGAGCATTTGCATTTATTAATACCAGTACCTCTGGTGCCATGCTAGGGATGACAACCTAGCTTAGGTGGCATTAGAGGTGTCAACAAGCATTTTTAGTGCCGTTGTCGGGGAAGGTTGATTAGCTATTCAAAGGATAATGAGCCATCACTTGCATCCACTAATGAGATTGAGAAACCATCATCCTTCTCTACTGATACAGCCTTACCCTTGTCTCCTATCTATTTATATATCATATACAGGGTAATGTATGAACATGTTTGACCTTCTAGATAATTTCATCCATAATCCAGAAGCATTAATCAGAAGGACAAGAGCCAAGCTAAAGAAAGTTTGAGCTACAACAACAACATCATCATCATCTCAGCTTGAGGCCCTACCTTATGAGTTGGAAGGTCAACCAAGCATATTTTGAAGCTTAACACTAGAGTTCGATGCCATGGCCAACAAGTCACTCTGTGAGTTCTCAGCTCCCACTATGGACAACATTCGTACTGGACCTGCGGCAGACATTGAGAAGTCATTCGAGCTCAAGCCAACGCTGATCAACATGGTGCAAGCTAGCCAGTTTTGTGGGATGGCACATGAAGATGCTAGTGCTTATCTCCAACACTTCTTGGAGATCTATAGCACTTTCACCATCAAGGATGTCCCCAGAGATTCCATACTACTTTGCCTCTTCCCATTCTCACTCTTGGGGAGAGCGAAGCAGTGGTTTTATGCAAACAAAGAGAAGAATACTACGTGGGCACTCTGCTTCACCAATTTCCTGGCAAAGTTCTTTCCTATGGGCAAGACCAATGCTCTTCATGGGAAGATATCAAGTTTCCAACAACAACATGATGAGTCAGTCCTAGAAGCATAGGAGCACTTTCAAGACTACATCCTAGAATGTCCTCATCATGGAATGGAGAACTGGCTACTCATGCAGACCTTCTATCATGGGCTCACCAACAGCACCCGTAAGACTATGGATGCTACCGCTGGAGTAGCATTCTTATCACTTACAATTGCTCAAGCCACAGCTCTTGTGGAAAAGATGGCGTCCAACCAAGGTTGGAGCGAAGAAAGAACTCAAACCCACAAGAGAGGTGGAGGTATGTACTAGCTGAAGGAGGTAGACATGCTGTCTACCAAGATGGATTTACTTATGAAGTGGCTCGATGAGAGAGCCGACAAGAAGAATAAAGTCATGCACATCCATGATTCTCGCATGACTTGTGAAGAGTGTGGAGACACTGGGCATTCAGGCAGTAATTGCCTAGAGCTACAAAAGGATGTGAACTACCTCAACAACAACTACTACTACTATCGTCCTCAATAGAATCAAGGTTGGAACCAACAACAAAGGTCTAACTACTTAGGTAACTATCAAGGTAATAACTCTTATAATAATTTCAATCAGCCACCTTTGAGAGAGTTAGTGCTTAATCAAGGCAAGTTAAAAGACAACCTGTCTAAGAAGTTAGCATCTAATGATAAAAGTGCTAGAAATAATTAATAATAGGATGGATAACTTCTCTACTGCCATTAAGAATTAGCTTAGCTTTAATAAGATGCTAGAGTCTCAGTTGTAACAGCTTGCAAATGTTGTCCCTCCTGCTAACCAAGGTAAGATTCTGGGACAACCAGAAGATCTAGAAACTGTAAATCTTGTAGACATATTCAATGCAGGAAGCTACTAGAGTGATCCTATATCCAAAGGATGGAACAATGAGACTCTGCCAATCAAGAAAGGTGACCTAGGAAGATTGGTCATCTCGATCTCCATTGGAAGCATAAACTTCAACGAGGCTATCTGTGACTTCGGTGCAAGCGTCAACATCATGCCTAAGGTGATCTATGACAAAATGTTCAATTATCCTTTATTGTATACAACCATGTGCTTGCAGCTTGCAGATTAGTCATTATGCTACACAAAAGGAATCCTAGAAGACATCTGTGTATGAGTTGGCAGCTCGTATGTCCTTGCAGACTTCGTGGTAATAGAGACAGGTGGTGATGAGGGGTCACCCATCATTTTGGGACGACCATTCTTGAACACCGCCGGAGCTATCATGTACGCCAACACTACCAAGATCTATTTTAACATCAAAGGTAAGAGAGAGACCTTCTTCTTCAAGAACAGGGTGCTACAGTTCCCTGCACACCACCAAAATCCATATGAGCCAAAGAAGAAGAACAAGAATAAGAAGCCACAACAAATGGAGTCAGTAAGGATGATCAATGCAGTCCATAGAGAGCATGATCATCAGCTCAAGTCCCCCTACCTGATCAAGAAGGACAACTTAGGTGTCCTAACCATAGAGTGCACATTCAATAGAAGCTCCTTTCAGAAAGCTGTCTGTGACACCGGATCGGGCTTCTACATAATGGCCAAGGTAACTTATGAATATTTATATGGTACTATGCCCTTGGAAACTACCTATGCGTAGCTGCAGATGGCGGACCAAACATTTCACTTCGTGGAAGGACTAGTAAAAGACGTCCTGATTCAGATCGACGACCACTTCATCCCGACTGACTTCCTAGTCGTTGACATGGGAGAGGATGAGTATGATCCACCCATCATCCTAGGAAGACCATTCCTGAGCACCACCAAGGCCATCATCTACATTGCAACGAGAGAAGTTCATTTCCAACTTCCCTCAGAGAAAGTACGCCGCCATTTCAATAATAATTATATAGTTGATGAAGAACCCAAGAAGAATAGATCAAGAAGAAGGCGTCGCACCCGTAACCAGAAGAGCTAGCCAGCTATGGAAGGCTGGGCTGACTATGAAGGAGAAGTAACGAGACATGGAGATCTATTCTATAAAGACAATGCATCTCCTGAGGATGAAGCTATACCAGCAATTGGGTCATCATTCTTTATAAATTCCTTGCATAGTATAAAATATAAAAGTATAAAAATATAGCTACAAGAGATCCTGCTAGAAAGATACTTATAAGGTTCTAGATGTTTGTTGGTATAAATTAATGCACACTCTACTTTATCCGCAAGCGCACAGATAATGTCTACTGATGTAGCACTTCACCAGGATGACCCAGTTTTAATATCGAACCCAAAGGAACAGAGTATGGTCTTCTTAAGTCTTAAGCTTTAATCCTTGAGTAGGTATCGAGGACTGAGAATTTTGAAGGTAGAGGGGATCATTAAGGCTGTCTAATTCTACTTCAAGTATGAAATGCTAATAGTGTTCTTGATGGGGAAATTGTCATAGGAGGTCATAAGGAGAGTATGAATTCTCCTACCAATAAATTATCCTGCTAGTCCTACAAATGGGATAGTGGGATATAGAAGAATCAACAAGGCTATAAGAGTCACCCTTGTGAACTAACACTGAAATCCAAAATATAGGGTACATTCATGAGCTATCAAGTCTAAGCACCGCGCTTACACCCTCTAACTCCTCTAATCCTAGCGCTACTAGAATTAAAGTACTCAAATGAGTCACAAACCTCAAGAACAATATGAACAATAAGAACAACTTGAAAATAGACGTTGGTTACCAGAGAGATCTAGATGCAAGATCTTGAAGAACTTGAATCCACAGGTACAAGATGTTGAAGAAGATCCGACAGGCCGGAGCTCCTTCTAAATCTCCTCCTCTTCTCTCTCTCTCTTCTAGTTCTAATTCAAGACTAGATTCTATTACTAAACTAGAGGGAGAACTAGTCTCCTTCTTGATCGCTGGCTCTTCAATCCTTCTCCTATGATTTCTAATTCTGTTGGAGGTTCTGATCTAGAGGAATTGAATGAGGCCTGGGGGTCTGGAGGCCGCTTTATATAGCCCTGGGGGATCAACTGTGGCCCTTGGATGAAACCGACCTTCACGTAGGGTTGAGATGCATCATAGGAGGCGGTAGAGGCAGCTTGCAAAGGAAGGAGCCATGGCGGCATGGGGAAAGGCCTGCCGGCCTAGGGTTAGGGCTGGTCGGCCCCACCTGGCAGCAGGTCGAGGTGGGATGCCTTGTGGAGTCCTCTGGTGTCTTCTAGAATGTCCTTGCATGGCCGTGACGTGGAGATAAGTCTGATAGGCATGGGTTCCTTCTCATGGAAGATATCCTTTTCCTACATTTTCCTGTTTAATCCCTAAAAAATCACAATTTACCAAAACTCATGAAAATTGTCAGTAGAACCCCTATTCTAAGGTGGGAATCATATTTTTATCCTTTTCATATGTTTAGTTGACAGTTTATAATGATAGTTAATTACCGTCAACAACTCCCCCACACTTAGTCTTTGCTCGTCCTCGAGTAAAGGTTGAATTACCTCAAGACATAACTTTGAGATAAGACATCAACACTAGACCTCTCCCAGTCATACCTATACTACGGGATTCAATGTGTCTACCACAACACTTTGGGTAGTTGAAGAATAGAACAGCTTGAATTTGATCACCTTCTTCCTGTCAATCAAGTCAATTGGAGATTTTTGCACAAGTTTAAAATAAAAGCATAGTTCACCTTCTCCCTATGTAGCTCACTCAAGTCACTCATATGTAGTATTTATGGAATCCTCTCCCAAGGCATAAATGATTGGTGCCTTAAAACATCCTATCTCTAAAAGCTGTATCTAGAGTGAAAGGTATGATCAAGGATGTAGCACTTTTACCTTGCATTTATTGCTAGGTCAAAACTCGGACCCACAGAGGGAATTGTCATACTCTTAGATCAAGATGTGCATGTGTGCGGTATATAGTGGCTAACTTATTTCTACTTTGCTCCTTTGAGTGTATATCTCTCTATTTTGAAGAATTGAAAAATTATACAGAGGCTTTTAAGATCATGGGCTATCATTGTTTTTCTTCTTCTTTCTCTTTTTTTTCTAAGTACTTGCCTATCTTTTTATTTTTATTTTATTTTTGAATAGCCCAAGTCTCTTTTTGACTATAACAGAAAACTTATAGAGATATATTGATCAAAGAACTTGGAGCATTTATTCAACCTATAAAATATTTTTGAATGGTAAGGCATGTTTTTGTGTACTCCCAGTATAGGAATAATAGATGTATGTGGAGTGTAAGTGATCTTGATCTTGGGAGCATGAAAAATCTCTCGACACAGGTCAATAAGGTTTGACAAAACTCAATACAAAAATAAAAGGCTTATAAGCTGGTCTTAAAAATTTATCATGTAAGGCTTTGGTAGGATATTACTCCACTACAAAGGAGAAGTGAAACTATTAATTTTGCAAGTTTAAAAATAAAAGTTCTCCAAGGACAAGACTTAAAGATTTAGGTTCTCTTATTCTACTATCTCATATCCCACAACAACTTAAGCAATGCGGGGTCCCTAAAAAGGTTCCCAACAGTAACAAGACTTCTAGGAAAAGTGTTATGTGAGTCTATCTTTAAATTATATCAAAGTAATTTATTCCTTTAATCAGGATTAATAGATCATGTGTTTATTCAGGGAATTCTTAATTTAATTCAAAACAGAAGATTAAATAGTGAAAAATAGAATGTATGGAATGTGTACCGAGCCGTGGACGAAGGAGTAGGCAAGGCATGGCGACAGGGGCCGGTCGGCCTAGCCCTTGGGCCGATCGGCCTAGGCTAAGGCCCAGTCGAGGCCTGCTTCATCGTGCGAGGTCTTGGCGACATTTGCTTATGTGTTCTTTTATTTTCGCGACTGAATCTTCTGTAGTAATCCCATGGTCTTCCCCCACACTTATTTCTTATTTTCTTTTAAGCGCAACATGTGGAGACAAGACAAAATATTCCAAATAATAATAAAGAGAGAAAACACTTGACTCTAATAAAACTTTATTGATATCATTTAAGGCACTTATTACATATCTAGCTAATAATAGAACTCTCACACTATAACAACTCGATAACTCTAAATAATAAATCTCACTTTTAATAAAACTCTCACACTCAAATGACTCTGTGCCTTATCAATCTACTAACTCATACTCTCTCTATTCTTCATCTTTCTCTAACTCATCAAGTCTATGGCATAGAGTGTTTGCAAGAGTTTTAGTGTTTTTCTGCCTAATGACTAGCTTATCGATCCTAGCATTAGACTTCCCTATCGTGTCAGCTAGCATAGCCATTAGGCCTCGAGTCTGCTCGACAGTCTGATCAGTCATAGAGCTGGATTCTCTCAATCGGGTGAGCAGTTGCCACTGCTCACCTAGCCTTCTATCTAAGGAGTTTATCATCTTCTCTTGATCATATATCCTCTTCTCCTGTTCTTGTAGCTTCTCTTTTTGATCTTCTATCTCCATCCTTTGCTCTTCTATCATCTTCTCTAGCTGCACTATGGTAACTCTAGGCTGCTTAGGCTCACGAGAAGAGGAAGAAGATGATGAAGATCTCTTCGTAGGAGGAGTGACATGAATCTGATCTGGGTTGGTTCTAACTCCTTCGAAAGCAGGACGAGGAGTGGTAGATTTGTATTTGGCACAGGTTACATATCCAAACTTATTGGTCTTCAACCCCATCAGCGTCTCGTTAGGCTTGGGAGGAAGAAGAGCAATTTCTTTAGACACGTTGAACTGGCGAGATCTGTCTACGACAGTGTGGCACAGACAAGGTGGCTCTAGCCTAAGCGTAGAAACTTCGTGGGTGTAGAAAGATTATTGCAGAGGGTGCTCCCGCTGAGTTCCTAAGGATGCAAGGATGATCTCCTTTGATGGCATGGTGGCAAGAGGCTTTGGCAGAACAACGGCGAGTGGTTTTGGTGGAACAATGGTGAGAGCCATTGATCTGTTGTTGGAGTTGCGCTCATTGGAGTTGTTGCTACGTTGGCTAGCCATTGGAGGATGAAGAGAGCTTCGCTGCTGGTTGGAGGCTTTGTAGATGGAAAGTTATGAGTCTAGGGGCAGGCAGGGGCCTGGTTTTATAGTTTGGATCAGCTTGTAGAAGGGTTCAATCTAGATTGGATGGCTTCGGTACGAGGGACGAAAAATTCACAGATCATGGCTGCGTAACTGTCAAGAGGATAAGATAAGAAGGGACTCAAGAGGCGACGCGAGGTGAACCATGCCCAGAGCAGGCCGGTCGGCCTGGGGGTGGGGCCAGTCGGCCTGTCCTCAGGAGATCCCGCAACCAACTTTCTCGTGGTGCCTAATAACTCTTAACTAACCTCTAAAAACTATCCCTCAGTGTACGAAACGTATCGGAGGTGGCAGATATATAATATTTAAGAAAAATGAGGAATTTGATGACATCCAACTCCTTAGGACTTTTGTTAGATTCTAGAAAAATTTTAAGGCATTGTCCATTTACCTTGAATAACGTACCTTCATCATTTTGAAGTGTTACTGCTCCATGTGATGAAGTTGCCACCACCGTGAAAGGTCCTTCCCACTTGCTTCGTAACTTTCCATGTCCAAATAGGTTTACCCTGGAATTAAAAAGTAGTACCTTGTCTCCTAGAGTGAAACTCTTCTTCTTGATTCTTTTGTCATGCCACCTTTTGGTTCTTTCTTTCTAAATCTTCATATTGTGGTATGCTCGTTCACGCCATTCATCGAGTTCTAAGAGTTGCATTTTTCTTCTAACTCCTATGGCTTCTAAATCCATGTTTCATCTCTTGATTGCCTAGTGGGCCTTGAATTCAAGCTCCACTGGTTAGTGACAATTCTTTCCGTAGATGATTTGATAGGGGGACATTCCTAATGGTGCCTTGTAGGCTGTGCAGTAGGCCCACAGTGCATTAGGAAGCTTATCTTTCCACATCGTTCCCATCTCGTTGACTGTCTTCTGTAGAATATTCTTAATTTGCTTATTCGATGTTTTTTCCTGGCCACTTATCTAGGGGTGATAAGGAGTAGCAATGTTGTGATAGATCTCATGTTTTGACAGATACTTGCGAAAGTTCTTATCAGTGAAGTGGGATCCTCTATCACTAATTACCATTCTGGGTACTCCAAATCTTGAAAATATGGTTTCTTCAAACATCTTCTTAGAGTTCTTGGCATTCGCAGCATAACATGGCAAGGCTTCTACCCATTTGGAGACATAGTCGACCGCAACCAAGATATCCTCGCAATTTCTTGACTTCAGAAACAGCCCCATGTAATCGATTCTCCGGACATCAAAGAGCTCAATCTGAAGGTTGTTGGTGAGTGACATGACATCTTTGGTGTTGATATTACCGTGCCTCTGACATGATCCACACCTCCGGACAAAGTCCTTTGTATCTTGGTACATGGTTGGCTAGAAGAATCCACTTTCCCAGATTTTGGCATGTGTTCAGAATGCTCCATAATGTCCTCTATATGGTGATGAGTGACAGCGTTCAATGATCTTGAGTCCTTCCTCCACTGGTACACAGCTTCTGAGCAACCCATCAGAGCATACTCTGAAGATGTATGGCTCATCCCATAGGTGAATGCGACTTTCATAAATGAGCTTCTTTTTGTTCCCTCCTGGTGGTACATAACCTGCAACTATAAAATTGACAATGTCTGCATACCAGGGGTTAGATCTATTAACTTGAAAGAGCATGTCATCCCTTAGTGAATCATTTATGGGCAATTCCTATGGATCTTTAAATTGCATTCTAGACAAGTGATCAGCAATAGAATTTTCTACTCCCTTCTTATCTTTTATTTCTAAGTCAAATTCTTGGAGTAGTAAAATCCATCTAATCAAACATGGTTTAGCATCTTTCTTAGAGAGCAAATATTTAAGTGTAGCATGATTAGTTTAAATAATCACCTTAGCTCTAACCAAGTAAGATCTAAACTTATCAATAGCAAAAACAATAGCCAGGAGTTCTTTTTCAGTAGTAGCATAATTAAGTTGAGGTCCTGTCAAAGTTTTGCTAGCATAAGCAATTGCATGATGCTTTTTATCTTTATATTGTCCTAGCACTGCTCCTACAGCATAATCACTTGCATCACACATAATTTCAAAAGGCAATGACCAATCTGGTGGTTGAATGATTGGTGCAGAAGTGAGTGCGAGTTTCAAAGTTTCAAAAGCTTTCAAGCATGCATCATCAAATTCAAAGGGTACATCCTTAGCCAGTAGATTTGTAAGCGATCTTGCAATATAAGAAAAGTTTTTAATAAACCGATGATAAAATCTAGCATGGCCTAGAAAACTTCTAATCCCCTTGACATTAACAGGGGGAGGTAGTTGTTTAATTACTTCAATTTTAGCTTTATCTACCTCAATTCCACGTTTAGAAATTAAGTGTCCCAACACTATTCCCTCTCTAACCATGAAATGACATTTTTCCCAATTAAGGACTAAGTGCTTTTCTTCACATCTTTGCAAAACCTTGTCTAAATGTTCAAGACAATCATCAAAAGTTTTTCCATAGACAGAAAAATCATCCATGAAAACTTCCATAATTTCTTCAATCATATCAGAAAATATAGACATCATACATCTTTGAAAAGAGGCGGGTGCATTACATAATCCAAAAGACATTCTACGGTAAGCATAAGTTCTGTATGGACATGTAAAAGTGGTTTTGCTTTGATCATCTAGGTGGATTGGAATCTGATGATATCCAGAGTACCCATCAAGAAAACAAAAGAAAGAGTGATTTGCTAAACATTCTAACATTTAATCAATGAAAGGCAGCGAAAAGTGATCTTTCTTTGTTGCCTTATTAAGTTTCCTGTAATCTATACACATTCTCTAACCAGTGATGGTTCTTTGTGGAATTAACTCATTCTTCTCATTTTTAACTATAGTCATGCCTCCCTTCTTAGGCACAACTTGAACAGGGCTCACCCACTCACTGTGTGGCACAGGATAAATAATCCCAGCGTGCAAGAGTTTCAAAACCTCTTTCTTTACTACCTCTCTCATCACATTGTTAAGTCTTCATTGAGGTTCTCTAGATGGTGTAGCATTAGGATCAGTAGGAATGCAATGGGTGCAAAGAGCAGGGCTGATTCCCTTAAGATCTTGGAGTGAATAGCCAAAAGTTGATCTATGCTTTTCTAATACAGTGATCAGACGAAATGTCTCTTCTTGAGAAAGTTTATCATTTATGATCATGGGAGATTCCGAATCATTGTTTAAGAAAGCATATCTAAGGCCAGCAGGTAGGGGTTTTAACTCTATGGGAGGTTTAGGTGGTTCTTCGAGGAAGCCTAAAGGATCAGGAACAGAAGGATGATCTTCTTCCTCTATGAAGAATTCAGCATCTTCTTCAAGCTTAGGTTGTTCTAAAGTTTCAAGGGATGCTTCCTTAATTTCTTTCATAGGATCTATCTCGGGACATGGATCACTCTCAGTATTTAGGTAGTGAATGATTGGTATGGATCTTTAAAGATTTTTCCCATGACAAATATTTAATTTCCCTATTTGACCTTCGAGAAGAAGTCTTTGGATTGGTTGACCTATCAGGAGGTTGAATTCAATGATGTCATAGATATAAAAGCTCATACGCACTAGAATTCCATCTACCACGATAGGTAGGACATATAAAATTCCCAAACTAGGAAGAATATATCCTGAGGGGCTTTTTAATAATTTTGTTGTTGGGGTCAATAGCATGTAACTCAATAAATCTTGAGCAAAAGATGCAGACATGATGTTAACACCCACAACAGGATTATAAAAGAACTTTGAAAGGTTCCAGATTAATCTGGCATTGAATGGAAGTGGAAGGTGAATCTAGGCGAATCACTTCAGAAGAAAGCTCTGATTCTTCCAACCATTCATGGCTTAGTACAGATGCTAGATTTTTTGTAGTCTTTGTAATGAAAGCGTGTTCAGTAAACTGCAAAAGTTCTTTAGGATAAGGTTTTGATTTCTGAGGCTTCCTTATAAGGTTATAATTCAAGGTATTTCCAAATTTAGAAAAATATTCATCCTTGAATTCAAACACATTCGCTGAAACTAGGGTCTCCCCTGTATCAGGAATTATAGCTGAAGGTTGATATGGATTAGGAAAGGATTTAGGATCAGCTATTTGTTTTTCTACAAGTTCTTGTGGTGGCTTAGCTTCATAGGTAGGAGTAATTTGTGAAAGGTTGAGCAGTAATTCCCTTGCTTTAGTAGTTGGGGTATGCAGAAAGGATCCATTTGAAGCTAAGTTAAGAAATGTAGTTGTTTCTCTATTCAGGCCCATATAAAAATGTTGAAGAAGAATAGGGTCTAGGATAGATAAAGATGGACCAGAGCAGACAAGAGTATCAAATCTCTCCCAGGCAGCAATTAGAGACTCATCACTTTCTTGTGTGAAGGACAATATCTCTAAGCATAGGCAAACAATTTTAGAAACTGGAAAGAATTCTAAGCTAAAGCTAGAACATAAAGCTTTCCAATCCCCATCCTTACTTGGTGCGGTTCGATCGTACCAAGTTTTAGCTTTCCCTTCTAAAGAGAAAGGAAAAGCCTTCCATCTTAGGGTTTCATCGGACATGCCTGCAATGTGTAGGCATGCACAGGTCTGTTCGAACTTGTTTAGGTGAATGTGAGGATTTCCATCTTCCTTGCCTAAAAAGGATTGTCTCTTAACCATTTCTACCAAACATGGTCATAGCTCATAGCTCTCAGAAAGAATAGGCTTAGCTAATTTTGGGAGCTCTAAGTCTACTATGGTGGGGTAGATATACTGGTTGAGTGGAATGGAATCTGTGGAGCTAGTGGATGGCTCTAAGAAATCCATGGGTAAAAAGATAAAAGATAAAAGTATAGTACAAGATTAAGTTTGACTCAAGATGAACTCAGCACCGCTCCCTGGCAACGGCACCAGAAATGCTTGTTGGTATAAATTAATGCACACTCTACTTTATCCGCAAGCACACAGATAACATCTACCAATGTAGCACTTCACTAGGATGACCCAGTTTTAATATCGAACCCAAAGGAACGGAGTATGGTCTTCTTAAGTCTTAAGCTTTAATCCTTGAGTAGCTATCAAGGACTGAGAATTTTGAAGGTAGAGGGATCACTAAGGCTATCTAATTCTACTTCAAGTATGAAATGCTAATGGTGTTCTTGATGGGGAAATTGTCATAGGAGGTCATAAGTAGAGTATGAATTCTCCTACTAATAAATTATCCTGCTAGTCCTACAAATGGGATAGTGGGCTATAGAAGAATCAACAAGGCTATAAGAGTCACCCTTGCGAACTACCACTAAAATCTGGAATATAGGGTACATTCATGAGCTATCAAGTCTAAGCACCGCGCTTACACCCTCTAACTCCTCTAATCCTAGCGCTACTAGAATTAAAGTACTCAAATGAGTGATTTTTCAGGGATTAAACAGGAAAATGCAGGAAAATGATATCTTCTATGAGAAAGAACCCACGCCTATCGGACTTACCTCCACATCACGGCCACGCAAGAACATTCTAGAAGACACCAGAGGACTCCACAAGGTGGCCCACCTTGACCTGCTGCCAGGTGGGGCCGACCGGCCCTAACCCTAGGCCGGCCGGCCTCCCCCCACGCCGCCACGGATCCTTCCTTTGCAAGCGGCCTCTACCGCCTCCTATGATGCATCTCAACCCTATGTAAAGGTCAGTTTCATCCAAGGGCCACGGTTGATCCCCTAGGGCTATATAAAGCGGCCTCCAGACCCCCAGGCCTCATTCAATTCCTCCAGATTAGAACCTCCAACAAAATTAGAAATCATAGGAGAAGGATTGAAGAGCTAGCAATCAAGAAGAAGACTAGTTCTCCCTCTAGTTTAGGAATAGAATCTAGTCTTGAATTAGAACTAGAAAAGAGAGAGAGAAGAGGAGGAGATTTAGAGGGAGCTCTAGCCTGTTAGATCTTCTTCAACATCTTGTACTTGTGGATTCAAGTTCTTCAAGATCTTGCATCTAGATCTCTCTAGTAATCAACGTATATTTTCAAGTTGTTCTTATTGTTCATATTGTTCTTGAGGTTTGTGACTCATTTGAGTACTTTAATTCTAGTAGCACGAGGATTAGAGGAGTTAGAGGGTGTAAGTGCGGTGCTTGGACTTGATAGCTCATGAATGTACCCTATATTCCAGATTTTAGTGGTAGTTCGCAAGGGTGACTCTTATAGCCTTGTTGATTCTTCTATAGCCCACTATCCCGTTTGTAGGACTAGCAGGATAGTTTATTGGTAGGAGAATTCATACTCTACTTATGACCTCCTATGACAATTTCCCCATCAAGAACACTATTAACATTTCATACTTGAAGTAGAACTAGATAGCCTTAGTGATCCTCTCTACCTTCAAAATTCTCAGTCCTTGATAGCTACTAAAGGATTAAAGCTTAAGACTTAAGAAGACCATACTCCATTCCTTTGGGTTAGATATTAAAACTGGGTCATCCTGGTCAAGTGCTACATCAATAGATGTTATCTGTGCGCTTGTGGATAAAGTAGAGTGTGCATTAATTTATACCAACAAGCATTTCTAGCACCGTTGCCTGGGAGCAGTGCTGAGTTTATCTTGAGTCATGCTTAATCTTGTACTATACTTTTATCTTTTATCTTTTTACCCATGGATTTCTTAGAGCCATCCACTAGCTCCACATATTCCATTCCACTCAACCAGTATATCTACCCCACCATAGTTGACTTAGAGCTCCCAAAATCAGCTAAGCCTATTCTTTCTGAGAGCTATGAGCTACGACCATGTTTGGTAGAAATGGTTAAGAGCCAATCCTTTTCAGGCAAGGAAGATGAAAATCCTCACATTCACCTAAACGAGTTCGAATAGACCTGTGCATGCCTACACATTGCAGGCATGTCCGATGAAACCCTAAGATGGAAGCATTTTCCTTTCTCTTTAGAAGGGAAAGCTAAAACCTAGTACGATCGAACTGCACCAAGTAAGGATAGGGAGTGGAAAGCTTTATGTTCTAGCTTTTGCTTAGAATTCTTTCTAGTTTCTAAAACTGTTTGCCTATGCTTAGAGATATTGTCCTTCACACAAGAAAGTGATGAGTCTCTAATTGCTGCCTTAGAGAGATTTGATACTCTTGTCCGCTCTGGTCCATCTTTATCTATCCCAGACCCTGTTCTTCTTTAATATTTTTATATGGGCCTGAATAGAGAAACAACTACATTTCTTAACTTAGTTTCAAATGGATCCTTTCTGCATACCCCAGCTACTAAAGCAAGGGAATTACTGCTCAACCTTTCACAAATTACTCCTACCTATGAAGCTAAGCCACCACAAGAACTTGTAGAAAAACAAATAGCTGAGCCTAAATCCTTTCCTAATCCATATCAACCTTCAGCTATAATTCCTGATACAGGGGAGACCCCAGTTTCAGTGAATGTGTTTCTTAACTTAGCCTCAAAAATCAAAACCTTATCCCGAAGAACTTTTGCAGTTTACTGAACACGCTTTCCCTACAAAGACTACGAAATATCTACCTTCTGTACTAAGCCATGAATGGTTGGAAAAATCAGAGCTTTCTTCTGAAGTGATTCGCCTAGATTCACCTTCCACTTCCATTCAATGCCAAATTAATCTTGAACCTTTCGAAGCTCTTTATAATCCTATTGTCGGTGTCAACATCATGTCGGCATCTTTTGCTCAAGATTTATTGAGTTACATACCATTGACCCGAACAACAAAATTGTTAAAAGCCCCTCAGGACATATTCTTCCTAGTTTGGGAAATTTATATGTCCTACCTATCGTGGTAGATGGAATTCTAGTGCGTATGAGCTTTTATATCTATGACATCATTGAATTCGACCTCCTGATAGGTCAACCAATCCAAAGACTTCTTCTCGAAGGTCAAATATGGAAATTAAATATTTATCTTGGGAAAAATCTTCAAAGATCTATATCAATCATTCACTCCCTAAATACTGAGAGTGATCCATGTCCCGAAATAGATCCTATGGAAGAAATTAAGGAAGCATCCCTTGAAACTTTAGAACAACCTAACTTGAAGAAGATGCTGAATTCTTCATAGAGGAAGAAGATCATCCTTCTGTTCCTGATCCTTTAGACTTCCTTGAAGAACCACCTAAACCTCCCATAGAGTTAAAACCCCTACCTGCTGGCCTTAGATATGCTTTCTTAAACAATGATCTGGAATCTCCCATGATCATAAATGATAAACTTTCTCAAGAAGAGACATTTTGTCTGATCAGTGTCTTAGAAAAGCATAGATCAGCTTTTGGCTATTCACTCCAAGATCTCAAGGGAATCAGCCCTGCTCTTTGCACCCATCGCATTCCTACTGAACCTAATGCTACACCTTCTAGAGAACCTCAATGAAGACTTAACAATACAATGAGAGAGGTAGTAAAGAAAGAGGTTTTGAAACTCTTGCACGCCAGGATTATTTATCATGTGCCACACAATGAGTGGGTGAGCCCTGTTCAAGTTGTGTCTAAGAAGGGAGGCATGACTGTAGTTAAAAATGAGAAGAATGAGTTAATTCCACAAAGAACCATCACTGGTTGGAGAATGTGTATAGATTATAGGAAACTTAATAAGGCAACAAAGAAAGATCACTTTCCGCTATTGTTCATTGATGAAATGTTAGAACATTTAGCAAATCACTCTTTCTTTTGTTTTCTTGATGGGTACTCTGGATATCATCAGATTCCAATCCACCCAGATGATCAAAGCAAAACCACTTTTACATATCCATATGGAACTTATGCTTACCGTAGAATGTCTTTTGGATTATGTAATGCACCTGCCTCTTTTCAAAGATGTATGATGTCTATATTTTCTGATATGATCGAAGAAATTATGGAAGTTTTTATGGATAATTTTTCTATCTATGGAAAAACTTTTGATGATTGTCTTGAAAATTTAGACAAGGTTTTGCAAAGATGTGAAGAAAAGCACTTAGTCCTTAATTGGGAAAAATGTCATTTCATGGTTAGAGAGGGAATAGTGCTAGGACACTTAATTTCTAAACGTGGAATTGAGGTAGATAAAGCTAAAATTGAATTAATTAAACAACTACCTCCTTTTGTTAATGTCAAGGGGATTAGAAGTTTTCTAGGCCATGCTGGATTTTATCATCGGTTTATTAAAAACTTTTCTTATATTGCAAGACCGCTTACAAATCTACTGGCTAAGGATGTACCCTTTGAATTTGATGATGCATGCTTGAAAGCTTTTGAAACTTTGAAACTCGCACTCACTTTTGCAATAATCATTCAACCATCAGATTGGTCATTGCCTTTTGAAATTATGTGTGATGCAAGTGATTGTGCTATAGGAGCAGTGCTAGGACAATATAAAGATAAAAAGCATCATGCAATTGCTTATGCTAGCAAAACTTTGATAGGACCTCAACTTAATTATGCTACTACTAAAAAAGAACTCCTGACTGTTGTTTTTGCTATTGATAAGTTTAGATCTTACTTGGTTGGAGCTAAGGTGATTGTTTACACTGATCATGCTGCACTTAAATATTTGCTCACTAAGAAAGATGCTAAACCACGTTTGATTAGATGGATTTTACTACTCCAAGAATTTGACTTAGAAATAAAAGATAACAAGGGAGTAGAAAATTTTGTTGCTGATCACTTGTCTAGAATGCAATTTAAAGATCCACAGGAATTGCCCATAAATGATTCACTAAGGGATGACATGCTCTTTCAAGTTAACAGATCTGACCCCTGGTATGCAAACATTGTCAATTTTATAGTTGCAGGTTATGTACCACTAGGAGGGAACAAAAAGAAGCTCATTTATGAAAGTCGCATTCACCTATGGGATGAGCCGTACCTCTTCAGAGTATGCTCAGAAGGTGTGTACTAGTGGAAGGACTCAAGATCATTGAACGCTGTCACTCATCACCATATGGAGGACATTATGGAGCATTCCGAACACATGCAAAAATCTGGGAAAGTGGATTCTTCTAGCCAACCATGTACCAAGATACAAAGGACTTTGTTCGGAGGTGTGGATCATGTTAGAGGCACAGTAATATCAACACCAGATATGCCATGCCACTCACCAACAACCTTCAGATTGAGCTCTTTGATGTCTGGGAAATCGATTACATGGGGCCATTTTTTAAGTCAAGAAATTGCGAGTATATCTTGGTTGCGGTCGACTACATCTCCAAATGGGTAGAAGCCTTGCCGTGTCATGCTGCGAACACCAAGAACTCTAAGAAGATGTTTGAAGAAACCATATTTCCAAGATTTGGAGTACCCAGAATGGTAATTAGTGATGGAGGAACCCACTTCACTGATAAGAACTTTCGCAAGTATCTGTCAAAACATGGGATCCGTCACAATGTTGCTACTCCTTATCACCCCCAGACAAGTGGTCAGGCAGAAACATCGAATAAGCAAATTAAGAATATTCTACAGAAGACAGTCAACGAGATGGGAACGATATGGAAAGATAAGCTTCCTAATGCACTGTGCGCCTACCGCACATCCTACAAGACACCATTAGGAATGTCCTCCTATCAAATCGTCTACGGAAAGACTTGTCACTTACCAGTGGAGCTTGAATTCAAGGCCCACTAGGCGATCAAGAGATGGAACATGGATTTAGAAGCCGCAAGAGTTAGAACAAAAATGCAACTCTTAGAACTTGATGAATGGCGTGAACGAGCATACCACAATGCGAAGATTTATAAAAAAAAGAACCAAAAGGTGGCATGACAAAAGAATCAAGAAGAAGAGTTACACTCCAGGAGATAAGGTACTACTTTTTAATTCTAGGGTAAAGCTATTTGGACATGGAAAGCTACGAAGCAAGTGGGAAGGACCTTTCACGGTGGTGGCAACTTCATCACATGGAGTAGTAACACTTCAAAATGACGAAGGTACATTATTCAAGGTAAATGGACAATACCTTAAAATTTTTCTAGAATCTGACAAAAGTCCTGAGGAGTTGGATGTCATCCAATTCCTCGTTTTTCCTTAAATACTACATATCTACCACCTCCGATATGTTTCATACACCGAGGGACAGTTTTTAGAGGTTAGTTAAGAGTTATTAGGCGCCACGAGAAAGTTGGTCATGGGATCTCCTGAGGATAGGCCGACCGGCCCCACCCCGAGGCCGACCGGCCCCCTCTGGGCATGGTTCGCCCTGCGTCGCCTCTCGAGTCCCTTCTTATCTTATCCTCTTGATAGTTACGCAGCCGTGATCTATGAATTTTTTTTCATCCCTCGTACCGAAGCCATCCAATCTAGATTGAACCCTTCTGCAAGCTGATCTGGACTATAAAACTAGGCCCCTACCTGCCCCTAGACTTATAACTTTCCATCTACGAAGCCTCCAACCAGTAGCGAAGCTCTCTTCCTCCTCCAATGGCCAGCCAACGCAACAACAACTCCAATGAGCGCAACTCCAACAACAGATCAATGGCTCTCGCCATTGTTCCAACAAAACCACTTGTCATTCTTCCGCCAAAGCCTTTTTCCACCATGCCATCAAAGGAGATCATCCTTGCATCCTTAGTAACTCAGCGGGAGCACCCTCCGCAACAATCTTTCTACTCCTGCAAAGTTTCTATGCTTAGGCTAGAGCCACCTCCTCCGCGCCACACTGTCGCATATAGATCTCGCCAATTCAACGTGTCTAAAGAAATTGCTCTTCTTCCTCCCAAGCCTAACGAGACGCTGACGAGGTTGAAGACCAACAAGTTTGGAGATGTAACCTACGCCAAATACAAATCTACCACTCCTCGTACTGCTTTCAAAGGAGTTAGAGCCAACCCAGATTAGATTCGTGTCACTCCTCATATCAAGAGATCTTCATCATCTTCTTCCTCTTTTCGCGAGCCTAAGCAGCCTAGAGTTACCACAGTGCAGCTGGAGAAGATGATAGAAGAGCAAGGGATGGAGATAGAAGATCAAAAAGAGAAGCTACAAGAACAGGAGAAGAGGATATATGATCAAGAGAAGATGATAACTCCTTAGATAGGTGAGCAGTGGCAACTGCTCACTCGATTGAGAGAATCTAGCTCTATGACTGATCAGACTGTTGAGCAGACTCAAGGCCTAATGGCTACACTAGCTGACATGATAGGGAAGCCTGATGCTAGGATCGATAAGCTAGTCATCAAGCAGAAAAGCACAAAAACTCTTGCAAACACTCTATGCTGTAGACTTGATGAGTTAGATGAAGAATATAGAGAGTATGAGTTAGTAGATTGATAAGGCACAGAGAAGTTTGAGTGTGAGAGTTTTATTAAAAATGAGATTTATTATTTAGAGTTATCGAGTTGTTATAGTGTGAGAGTCCTATTATTAGCTAGATATGTAATAAGTGCCTTGAATTATATCAATAAACTTTTATTAGAGTCAAGTGTTTTCTCTCTTTATTATTATTTGGAATATTTTTGTTTTGTCTCCAAATGTTGCGCTTAAAAGAAAATAGGAAATAAATGTGGGGGAAGACCACGGGATTACCAGAAAAGATTCGGTTGCGAAAATAAAAGAACACAGAAGCAAACGTCGGCAAGACCTCGCACAATGAAGCGAGCCTCGACTAGGCCTTAGCCCAGGCCGATCGGCCCCAGGGCTAGGCCGACCAGTCCCCTATCGCCATGCCTTGCCTCCTCCTTCATCCATGGTTCGGTACATATTCCATACATTCTATTTTTCACTATTTAATCTTCTGTTTTGAATTAAATTAAGAATTCCCTGAATAAACACATGATCTATTAATCCTGATTAAAGGAATAAATTGCTTTGATATAATTTAAAGATAGACTCACACAACACTTTTCCTAGAAGTCTTGTTACTGTTGGGAACCTTTTTAGGGACCCCGCATTGCTTAAGTTGTTATGGGATATAAGATAGTAGAATAAGAGAACCTAAATCTTTAAGTATTATCCTTGGAGAACTTTTATTTTAAAACTTGCAAAATTAATAGTTTCACTTCTCCTTTGTAGTTGAGTAATATCCTACCAAAGCCTTACATGATAAATTTTTAAGACCAGCTTATAAGCCTTTTATTTTTGTATTGAGTTTTGTCAAACCTTGTTGACCTGTGTCGAGAGATTTTTCATGCTCCCAAGATTAAGATCACTTACACTCCACATACATCTGCTATTCCTACACTGGGAGTACGCAAAACATTCCTTACCATTCAAAAATATTTTATAGGTTTAATAAATGCTCCAAGTTCTTTGATCAATATCTCTCTATAAGGTTTCTGTTACAGGCAAAAAAAAGACTTGGGCTATGCAAAAATAAAAGAAAAATAAAAAGATAGGCAAGTACTTAGAAAAAAAAGAGAGAAAGAGGAAGAAAAACAACGATAGCCCATGATCTTAAAAGACTATGTATAATTGTTCAATTCTTCAAAACAGAGAGATATACACTCAAAGGAGCAAAGTAGAAATAAGTTAGCCACTATATACCGCACACATGCACATCTTGATCTAAGAGTATGACAATTCCCTCTATGGGTCCAAGTTTTGACCTAGCAATAAATGCAAGGTAAAAGTGCTACATCCTTGATCATACCTTTCACTCTAGATATAGCTTTTAGAGATAGGATGTTTTAAGGCACCAGTCATTTATGCCTTGGAGAGGATTCCATAAATACTACATATGAGTGACTTGAGTAAGCTACATAGGGAGAAGGTGAACTATTCTTTTATTTTAAACTTGTGCAAAAATCTCCAATTGACTTGACTGACAGGAAGAATGTGATCAAATTCAAGCTGTTTTGTTCTTCAACTACCCAAAGTGTTGTGGTAGACACATTGAATCCTGCAGTATAGGTATGACTAGGAGAGGTCTAGTGTTGATGTCTTATCTTAAAGTTATGTCTTGAGGTAATTCAACCTTTACTCGAGGACAAGCAAAGACTAAGTGTGGGGGAGTTGTTGATGGTAATTAACTATCATTATAAACCATCAACTAAACATATAAAAAGGATAAAAATATGATTTCCACCTTAGAATAGGGGTTCTACTGATAATTTCCATGAGTTTTGGTGAATTGTGATTTTTTAGGGATTAAACAGGAAAATGCAGGAAAAGGATATCTTCTATGAGAAGGAACCCACGCCTATCGAACTTATCTCCACATCATGGCCATGCAAGGACATTCTAGAAGACACTAGAGGACTCCACAAGGTGGCCCACCTCGACCTGCTGCCAGGTGGGGCCAACCAGCTCTAACCCTAGGCCGACCGCCTCCCCCCACGCCGCCACGGCTCCTTCCTTTGCAAGCTGCCTCTACCGCCTTCTATGATGCATCTCAACCCTATGTGAAGGTCGGTTTCATCCAAGGGCCACGGTTGATCCCCTAGGGCTATATAAAGCAACCTCTAGAGCCCCAGGCCTCATTCAATTCCTCCAGATCAGAACCTCCAACAGAATTAGAAATCATAGAAGGATTGAAGAGCCAGCGATAAAAAAGAAGACTAGTTCTCCCTCTAGTTTAGGAATAGAATCTAGTCTCGAATTAGAACTAGAAGAGAGAGAGAAGAGGAGGAGATTTAGAGGGAGCTCTAGCCTATCAGATCTTCTTCAACATCTTGTATCTGCGGATTCAAGTTCTTCAAGATCTTGCATCTAGATCTCTCTGGTAATTGTAATAGAACCGACCAAATTATAAGAGCACAAGTACAAAAACAAGCGCCGAAACGCTCAAATTTTTGAACTTGAGCCCATATAATCCTGGTAGTCAATCGAAACCATGAAGGATTTCAAACCAGCTCACTTACAACCCAGATCGCATCATTCAACATAACACATCACACGTTACATTTCACAAGTAGTTTGGAAATTAACTTACAACACAACAGAGTCGCAATTATTACAAACCGAGTTTATAAAGTAGCGGAAGCATAACACATGCACACTTAGTTCAGATACCACTGCCAGTCTTACAGATCAACATCCTCCAAAAGCATTAAGGAAAGTAAACCAACAGACGATCACGCCCGAGTGATCTAGTCCTCATCACCCGCCGGGTGGAGGCAAGTCTTGCAGAAGCCCTGATATAGCATGTCATCTGCAACAGGAGGGGAATAAACCCTGAGTACAAGAATGTACTCAGCTAGACTTACCCGTCAAAATAGAAAATAAAAGACACCAAGGATCATGCAAGGCTTTTCTTAAGTGGAGCTGGCTAACATCATATTTTGCGGAAAAGCATAAGTAATAGTAACTATTTTAACCTGTACTAGCAGTTACTTTTAGCATTAACCTGTCATCTATCTTAGCACATGTACTAAACATTCACTTGATTATGAGCAAATAGTAATAACCATAGCAGGTATGAATTGAGGCAACATTATATCGTCGTCCACTTAACCATTTGTTCAATTAATGGAATCTAAGTTGCCGCTGCTCAAGTCAAGTGCTCACTAACCGGGAGCAAAGGCGATTTGAATCGAGTTCCTATCCAGCTGGAGGGGTATTTCTAACACTCACCGTGTAGGCCCTTGCTAGGGTTGCACACGCCACCTTTCGTACAATTCAGGAGTCGTGGGTTCGACTGATGTTGCATCCCCAAGGGCAACACTCTACTAGGTGATAGGGACTCTAACCCCCTTGGTCTAAGTCCAATGTCCCCAAGCACATCCTTACTACCTCCAAGATGTGACCTACCATTCGATTCCCGGCCTGAACTGTATTACTCGGCTTCGCAGTCAGAATGACTTATCCGGACAACTAAGTGTTAGACTGCATTCAACATGACTTAAGGACGTACAGCGAATCGCTCCTTAAACGACTTAGATGGGCATAGCTTCGCACCCAAGACGTGAAGTGTCTTGCGGCTGCACTATCGAACTCCCGCCCGGTCTCAAATTCATTTTAAAGCATGGTTCCATCCACGATAGCTAGCATAGCCACTCGTGACCCACTGCCCTAAGTATCGCGGATGACCAGAAATCATCTGACTTCTACCGCACTAAGCAGGGCTAAGCATTGACACGTGCCTACACTTAAATTAGGATTCAAGTGTGATATTTGGACAAGGATAGATATAATGCAACAAGTGTTTTCACTCAACTCCTACAACTTAATGCAATAAACAAGTAAAAGTACTCAATGATTGATATATATAAATATCGGGTCAGCATGCACCGGGGCTTGCCTTTCAAGATAGAGGAAGGGCGATGGTCCGGGCACTCAGGTAGCTCTTCTGCGGGAACTCCTTCACCGGCTGGTTCCTCGGGCTCCCTCGGCTACTCCTGATCCTCCTCCAGAATGGCTCCCTCGAACTCTAGGAGTGTCACTCCCTCTGGTACACCTATTGCATGAATACACAATAAATCTCATGGATGCATAAGAAGGAATGCAACATGCTCGGAATGAAATGTAACTACAACAGTCCTAGTGCTCTATTCAAATCACTTTACAAAAAGTGCATATTTCTTCTCCGGTAGAGAAGTACTTACCTAATCTACACAATCTAATGTACAATTGTTCCTCCTCAGTTAAGGGCCTAACACCTAACAATCAACAAGAACAACATTACTTAAGCGTGCCACCAACCTAAGCACAACATAGCACAATGACAATTTCTGGACAGCAGCTAAGTATTTCCACCATAACTATAGATTCATAAATCCAAATGGCATGATACAAGACAATCTGGAAAGTGTATAAAATACTCTACAAATAATTTTCAGACCTCAACCCTTAATTCCAAAGGTTACCTAGTCGAAATTCTAAAGTTCCAGAAATCTGTCCTCTCCAAATAGAGAGCAGCTATTTCTGGCCAGCCACTTTAAAAAGCTACAATTCCTAGACTACTAGGCCAAATGCCACCAAATTTTGACACAAGCTAGTTTAACAAGTTTACTACCACTTTGGTATTCACACGTTTCCCAGTAAACACCTTTATCAAGGAAATACAATACTCCCCCTCCCCACTGGATGTAGGGCCTTCTCTTGCCCGAACCAAGATAAATCCCCGTGTATTCTCCTTGCATCACCATCCAGATTAGGGACACGCAGCACTCACTCGTTGGCTTAGGACCTCCGCGGGACCGAACGTCGATAGATTCCTTCACTGTAGAATAGATATATATTTTTATTGTCGAAGATGACCCTATTCCTAGTAGTCCAAAACCATTCCTGGTGGTCCAAATTATACATCACGTCATGATCATAATTTCCCTGAAGATGGGACTGCCAAAGGATGTTCTAGCCTCTATCAACATGTCTAGTGGTTGGAGGCTAGAGTTCCACTTAATAGATAAAGACTGCTAGCAGTCCCACATCATCAGATTTATGGTCGCCGCTCTTGCAGTCCCCATCTATCTAAAGTGGTCGGAGCGCTCGATCACCTTTGTCTGGGATGACCACCCCGACCTTGTTATCGAGGTAGGATGGTTCCCTCTGGTGGTTAGCACGGTGGTGGAAGGCGTGAAGATGACGAGGGTCCTGATGGACGGAATAACACCCCAAGCGCCACAAAAGCCTAAAATGTCACTAATGTAATAGAACCGACCAAATTATAAGAGCACAAGTACAAAAACAAGCACCGAAACGCTCAAATTTTCGAACATGAGCCCATATAATCCTGGTAGTCAATCGAAACCACGAAGGATTTCAAACCAGCTCATTTACAACCAAGATCGCATCATTCAACATAACACATCACACGTTATATTTCACAAGTAGTTCAGAAATTCACTTACAACACACAGAGTCGCAAATTATTACAAACCAAGTTTATAAAGTAGCGAAAGCATAACACACGCACACTTAGTTCAAATACCACTGCCAGTCTTACAGATCAACATCCCACAAAAGCATTTAGGAAAGTAAACTAACAGCCGATCACGCCCGAGTGATCTAGTCCTCATCACCCGCGGGGTGGAGGCAGTTCTTACAGAAACCCTAATAAAGCATGTCATCTGCAACAGGAGGGAATGAACCCTGAGTACTGGAATGTACTCAGCTAGACTTACCCATCGAAACGGAAAATAAGAGACACCAAGGATCATGCAAGGCTTTCTTGAGTGGAGCTGGCTGACATCACATTTGCGGAATAGCATAAGTAATTGAAACTCTTTTAACCTATACTAGTAGTTATTTTTAACATTAACCTATCATCTATCTTAGCAACTGTACTAAACATTCACTTGATTATAATCAAACAATAATAACCATAGCAGGTATAAATTGTGGCATCATTATATCATTCACTTAACCATCTGTTTAATTTAATGAGATCTATGTTGTCGCTGCTCAAGTCAAGTGCTCACTAACCGGGAGCAACGACGATTCGAATCGAATTCCTATCCAGCTGGAGGGGTATTTCTAACACTCACCGAGTCATGCTTGGCGAGAGCTGCTCAGGTCACCTTTGGTATAGTTCAGGAGTCGCGGGTTCGACTGATGCCGCATCCCCAAGGGCGACACTCTGCTAGGTGCTAGGGACTCTAACCCACCATTGGTCTCATGCCAATGTCCCCAAGCACATCCTTACTACCTCCAAGATGCGACCTACCCTTCGATTCCCGGCATGAACTGTATTACTCGGATTCACGGTCAAAATGACTTATCTGACCAACTAAGTGTTAGATTGCATTCAACATGACTCAAGGACGTACAGCGAATCGGTCCTTAAACGACTCAGACGGGCATAGCTTCACACCCAAGATGTGAAGTGTCTTGCGGCTGCACTATCGAACTCCCGCCTGGTCTCAATTTCATTTTAAGGCATGGTTCCAACCACGATAGCCAACATAGCCACTCGTGACCCATTTCCTACATCTCGCGGATGACCGGAAATCACCCGACTTCTATCGCACTAAGCAGGGCTAAGCATTGACATGTGCCTAAACTTAATTTAGGATTCAGGTGCGATATCTGGACAATGATGGTTATAATGCAACAAGTGTTTTCACTCAACTCCTACAACTTAATGAAGTAAACAAGTAAAAGTACTCAAGATTGATATATATAAAGATTGTATCAGCATGCACCGGGCCTTGCCTTTCAAGAACGAGGAAGGGCGATGGTCCGGACACTCCGGTAGCTCGTCAATGGCGTTTCCTTCGTTGGCTGCCTCTTCGGGCTCTCCCGGCTGCTCTTGAACCTCCTCCGGAATTGCTCCCTCGAACTCTAGGAGTTTCACTCCCTGCGGTACACCTATTGTATGAATGCACAATAAATCTCATAAATGCATAAGAAGGAGTGCAACATGCTCGGAATGAAATGCACTACAACAATCCTAGTGCTCTATTCAAATTACTTTACAATAAGTGCAAATCTCTTCTCCGGTAGAGAAGTACTTACCTAATCTACACAACCTAATGTATAAGTGTTCCTTCTCAGTTAAGGTCCTAACACCTAACAACAAGAACAACATTACTTAAGGTTACCACCAACCCAAGCACAAAATAGCACAACACATTCTAGACAGCAGCTAAGTTTTTCCATCACAACTGTAGATTCAAAAATCCAAATGGCATGATACAAGACAAACTGGAAAGTGTATAAAATCCTCTACAATTCATTTTCAGACCTCAACACTTAATTCCAAAGTTTACCTAGTCGAAATTTTAAAGTTCCAGAAATCTGTCCTCTCCAAACAGAGAGCAGTCATTTCTGGACAGCCACTTTAAATAGCTACAACTCCTAGACTACTAGGCAAAATGTCTCCAAATTTTGACACATGCTAGTTTAACAAGTTTACTACCATTTTGGTATTCACAAGTTTCCCAGCAAACACCTTTATCAAGGTTCAAACCCAAAAATGCTACCAGTTGTCCAGAGAACCTAGAAATGTGAAAATTAAATATTTATTCATGTGTCAAACTACCCTTATGACCAAACTAATGACACTACTAGTTAACACATGACCCAAAACCACCAGAAAGTAAGGTGTGCCAACCCAAGTCATTTATTTTAACCCCTTTCATAATTTACTTAATTAATTACGTGGAAAAATTAAACTTATATGCAAGCTGCTCAGAAAATTCAACAAAAATTACAGGAGACTCTATACCCTACTATGAGGCTACTATGAAAATTTGAATAAAAGTAATTCAAAGAAACTACCTATATAAAATTCACAAGCTAGAAAGGATGATTTTTGCATAATTAACAAATCATAAAGAAAAGTGTCAAACAATGGAAACAATATTTTTCTTAGCAACCTTAGTATACTAAGACACTCTCCATAAACTTTCATGAGCATTGCACATACAGAAAAATTAATAAAATTCATTCAAGTATCTCCTAATATTACATGACAACAACATAACTTGGAAAGTACTCAAGCAATAGTACCCAAATTGTTACCAGAGCTAGTATAGAAATGAAATAGCGCATCCACCAAATTTCACAATTTTTGGAGCATTAGAACTCAAGTTATAAAATTAACAAGTTTGCAACCCTTTTAAAACATATTTCAATTGTCTAATTAATCCTACCATAATTTAAATAATACATATACATTTTATAATTTTCCTAAATACTACACTTCATACAGAGTCTAACAAAATTTTAATCACAATTTTTAGGTAAGCCAAACCCTAGATATGAAAATCACAAAACAACATTCAAAACTGTGAAATAAATAAAGAAATAAGATTTACAAAAACCTAAACCGGCTACTAGGCCGGCCCAACCCGTCGGCACGGCCCACACACGTGCGGCCTGTTTTGGCTCCTGCCCGCGCGACCGCTGACAGGGTAGGCCTCCCGGTCAGAGAGAGGAAACAGGGGAGGAAGAGCCGCGAGCTCCAGCTCGTCGACGACGGCGTCTCCGGCGAAGGTAAGGGTACCAATGGATTCCTCTCGACCTCCCGCATCGCCTGACCCCCAAACCGTGAACTCTACCAAACCCTAGCTACAGTGGCCATGGCGGTGGTGGCTCGGTGGTGGTGCGTGATGGCGCTCCAGTGACTCCGGGCACTAGGTGCTCAGGTGAGGCGCGCTATGGCTTCCCGAGGAGATGGCAGACCTATCTATGCTATGGCTATGGGCTGAGGTGGTGCGAGTGTGACTGGCCGCATGAGCGCCTCATCGGCAGCCATGGCGCGGCAGTGCACGGCCGTGTTCCGGCCCGGACTGACCAACATCGATGGTAACGTCATGACCTAAGCATCTACGTGTGACCAGGAATACGAGACATGGGCTAGCAGGGATGGAGAGTGGTGGCAATGAGCTAGCCACGGTGAGCCCCAAGCTCGAAAATGCACCGGTGGCAAATACGGCGGCGAGGCAGCGCTCTGGCTATACCTTGGGATCAATGGCTACAGGAAGAAGGCGGCGAAGTAGAGCAGAGCCTCGTGCACCTATGCACGAGAGCAATTTGGAAATGTAGGCACGGTGGAGGCAGAGCTACGCTCGGTGGTGCGATGGTGAGCGGAGGAGAGAAAGGGTGAGGCTAGAGGGAGGAGCGAGTGAGCGAGCTCGACAGGAGGCTAGGGACGCGCGGCGCCTTCAGCTTTGCAATGTGAGCGTGGCATCGACGTGGCGCCCGACTTCTGACTGCGGTCGGCCATGGATGGACTGAAGAAACTGAATGGAAGCCCGAAAATGATGACTGATAGAGCGAATTCGTCGTTGATTATCTCCTAAACTGGCCTGATTTAGCAAGAGGTGATAACAGCAAAGTTGTAGAGCTATGTAAGGACTACAACTTTGTCAATTGGAGCTTGGACTAGTTCGGCCTGGTTTGTGAGTTACATGACTTCGAAGTGGGGTACTTTGAACTGTAACCGCAATTTCAGACTTAGAAATTTTCTAAGTGTTGGGCAGCCCCTCAAACAGACTTGTGGGCCACATTTGAGCAGGTTCTGTTCATTTTCATGAGATAGCCATATTATAACTTTTGTTCCCCATGAAATTCTCTACAACTTTGATTAAGGTTGCTCCTCCATGCAAGATCTCTAAGCTAGACTTTTTAAACAGTCAAACCAAGGCATTCTAAGGCTAAGGGCTTGATCAACATCAAATAGGAGGGTATTTTGGTCATTTTGGTCAACGTGAACATTGTTCCACTGATGATCCTAAGTGTGATTAAGGTACTATAGAATATAATTGACCACTGTACACTTTGGTTACACCAAAATCAAGCACCACATGTATTGAAACAAGGAAAAACAAGTGAATTGCTACTTTTGTTTCCAAGCCAAGTTTCATATGTTTCATGAGTGTGTTGCATAGCACTTGCTAATCATGTTTCACTAATGTGGGTGACATGTCTCAAAAAGAAGTTGCACATGTTTCACTTGGGTGTTGCACACTACTCATTTCATAAACACACATGAAATATAAGCACATGTTGCAATGTTTCAAAAGCATGTTTCACACATTATAAGCTCATGCATGAATGAATGATGCTCAAGTTTATGAAATGCAAGTGCAAATATGGAAGCTAAACACCTGAGGTGTTACAGCCCTCCCCCCTTATAAAAATCTCATCCCGAGATTTGGAAAGCGTACCATTGTTGATATAATTCCATATAACCCTCTCGTAAATAGTCTTCTCGCTCCCACGTAGCATCACTCTCACTACCTTGATTACTCCACATTGCTTTATACCACTTAACCACTCAACTCTGGGTTACCCGCTTGTAATACTCTGGTGTTACGCGAGCATTCTCATTTCAATCATAAGCATGACATTTCATATCATCCATAATCATATAGGTTAATATTATAACTGGAGTGAAATAAAAGCTTGAAAACTGGTACTCGTGAAGTAATATGTTAATGTGCTAATTACTTTTCATCAAAATTGTGCAACTACAAATTTTATATCACTTAGAATTAGAGGTCAAATTTTTGGAGCAACTAAATTACTCAAAGTTTTGTCAAAAACTTGTTTCAAAAATATTATTTAAAAATATTTAAAAATACTCCCTATTTTAGCTTTTATCCCACAATTCAAAATCTGTGGAGAATTTTTAGTTGGCCCCTTAATCAAAGTTGTAGAGAATTAAATTCTAAGCAACTTTTATTTTTGGGTCATTTCCAGAAAAGGTCTTTTTCTTGTTCAAAATAGGGTTTGAAAACTGTATTTGAAATTGGTTTGAATTTAGAAATTTGAAAAATAAAATCCTAACCTAAACAGGCCGCCGCCTCCCTTCTCGGCCCGCCCGCGAAGCGGCCTGGCCCAGTTGACCGCGCGCTCCGCTCGCTCGCCCGCCCGCGCGTCGTGTCCGCTCGCCCGCGCACGCTGCGACACGCACACGCCCGCGCAGGCACCGCGCGCCCCGTGGCCAGCATGTGCCGCTCGCCGTCAACAGCTAGCCGTCGGTGGCCCCCGCCAGCGCGCGTCTTGCTCTTCTAAGTCGCGTGCGCTCCGCATCCATCCTCCCTCTCCGAATTTCTCCGCCTCGGCCTTCCTCCGCTCCGTGCTGCGCGAGCACCGCACCGCGCGAGCACCACCACCGCCACACCCACCGGCCAAATTGGCCGACGGTGAGCCGCCATAGCTCGCCTTCTACAAGGGACTGCAGAAGCCGTACAAGATGGCAGTGCCGCCAGCAAGAACAGCCACAACCGCGGGACAAGGTAACTTGAAGGGAGCAATAGGATCTACCGGTACAGTAAAGGGACCTTGCTATAATTGTGATCAGCTAGGCCACTTTTCCAAGTTCTGTCCTTATCCGCCCTGAAAGAAGCAACAGACTTATAATGCTCGAGTGCACCACACCACTGTGGAAGAGATTCCTGAGGGAGAGCCCGTAACTGCTGGTAAGTTTCCTATTAACCAAAACCCTGCAGTTATTTTATTTGATTCTGGATCATCGCATTCGTTCATGAGTCAAGCATTTGCACGGAAACATGAACAACTATGCACAGACTTAAGTTATGGTTACCGTATAAGTTCAGCAGGGGCTGATGTTTTAACCAATCAGATGGTTAGAGGGGCAACCCTTGAGTTAGGTAGTCGAAAGTTTTGAGTTAACCTGATAGTCATGCCTGGACTAGTTTTGGATGTAATAATAGGAATGAACTGGATGGAAGAATGGGGAGCAGTTATAGATACAGGAAGTCGGGTACTTACCCTGAAGGATCCCCAGGGAGAGGGTACTTTTTAGGTACCATTGCCCAAAAGAACAGACCTTGTGAGTGTGACATGTGCTATGGAAGTCATTCCGATTCATCAGATTCCGGTCATGTGTGAGTTTCCAGATGTGTTTCCAGATGAGTTACCTAGTCTTCCGCCGAATAGAGATGTGGAGTTTGGAATTGAGTTGATCCCCGAGACAGCTCCAATTTCCAGGAGACCTTATAAGATGCCTCTGGATGAGTTAGCTGAGCTGAAGAAGCAACTAGAGGAGTTGTTGAACAAGGGGTTTATCCGGCCAAGTAAGTCTGAATGGGGATGTCCTGCCTTGTTTGTGAAGAAAAAGAAAGAGGGTACTTTGAGGATGTGTGTGGATTATAGGCCTCTTAATGCTGTAACTATCAAGAATAAGTATCCCTTACCTCACATTGATGTTTTGTTCGATCAGTTAGCCAAAGCCAGAGTGTTCTCTAAGATCGATTTAAGATCAGGTTATCATCAGATAAGGATTAGACCACAAGATATACCGAAAACCGCTTTCTCTACCAGATACGGGTTGTACGAGTATCTTGTTATGTCCTTTGGCTTAACAAATGCTCCTGCATACTTTATGTATCTGATGAATACAGTTTTCATGCCAGAGTTGGACAAGTTTGTGGTTGTGTTCATTGATGATATTCTAGTATACTCTAAGAATGAGAAAGATTATGAAGAGCATCTGAGAATCGTCTTAACCAGACTGAGAGATCATAAGTTGTATGCTAAGTTTAGCAAGTGTGAATTTTGGTTGAAGAAAGTTCCTTTCCTTGGTCACATTCTGTCGGAAAATGGAGTATCCGTAGACCCGAGTAAAGTGCAAGAGGTTATGGATTGGAAGACACCAATCACAGTCTCTGAAGTTAGAAGTTTCTTAGGTTTAGCTGGTTACTATCGTCATTTTATACCAGATTTCTCGAAGATTGCCAAGCCAATGACAAGTCTGCTACAGAAAGATCATAAGTTTGTATGGACAGAGGAGTGTGAGACAGCTTTCCACTCCTTGCGGAAACTATTGACCACTACTCCAGTTCTAGCGCAATCGGACATTGAGAAACATTTTGATGTGTTTTACGACGCATCAAAAACAGGATTAGGCTGTGTTCTTATGCAAGAAGGAAGAGTCATTGCTTATGCCTCCCGATAGTTGAGAAAGCATGAGATCAACTATCCGATGCATGATCTTGAACTTGCTGCCATAGTGCATGCCTTGAAAATTTGGAGACATTACTTACTTGGTAATGTGTGCAATATTTTCACCGATCACAAGAGTCTCAAGTACATCTTCACCCAACCTGAATTGAACATGAGACAGCGAAGATGGTTAGAATTGATCAAAGATTACAATTTGAATGTGCAATACCATCCTGGAAAGGCCAATGTAGTGGCAGATGCTTTGAGTAGAAAGTCACATTGCCTGAATGCGCAACCTTTGCTCGAAGATGGTTTTGATCTAATGCATCCTACAGTGTTACACAGTATTCAGATTAGTTGTTCTTTGGAGAGTAAGATAATAGAAGGCCAGAAAACCGACAAAGGGATATTCCATATCAAGGAAAAGATTAAAGAAGAATCATCCAAGCACTTTAGATTGGATGAACATGACGTGCTATGGTTTGATGACCGTCTTGTTATTCCTAAAGATGGAGAGCTTAAGAATAAACTTATGGATGAGGCTCACCTTTCAAAGTTATCTATCCATCCCGGAAGTAGCAAAATGTATCAAGAATTAAGACCTCGTTTTTGGTGGACCAAGATGAAGAAAGATATTGCGGCATATGTAGCCAGATGTGACACATGCTGCAGGGTAAAGGCTATTCATATGAGACCTGCCGGGTTATTGCAACCTTTGTCTGTACCCAGTTGGAAGTGGGATGATATCAGCACGGATTTCATCATAGGTTTGGCCACTACTCAGAAAGGACATAATTCGATTTGGGTAATCGTGGATCGTCTTACCAAGACAGCCCACTTTTTGCCTGTCAAGACAGATTATAGACCACCTCAATATGTCGAGAAGTATATTGCGAAGATTGTGAGATTGCATGGCATACCGAAGACGATAGTGTCTGACAGAGGGTCACAGTTCACTGCTCACTTTTGGGAGCACTTGCATAAAGGTTTGGGGACGAGTTTAATTCGTAGCACTGCCTATCATCCTCAAACAGATGGTTAGACTGAAAGAGTTAATGTTGTTTTAGAAGATATGTTAAGAGCTTGTGTGTTGTCTTCTAGAGGTTCATGGGAGTCATGGTTATCCTTAGCAGAGTTCGCGTATAATAATAGCTATCAAGAAAGTATCAAGATGGCACCTTTTGAGGCTCTGTATGGCCAAAAGTGTAGAACACCTTTAAATTGGATTGAGCCAGGGGAAAGAACGTATTATGGTATTGACTTCATGGAAGAAGCCGAAAAGAAAGTTCATATCATTCAGCAAAATATGAGAGCAGCTCAGTCACGTCAGAAAAGTTATGCGGATAAGAGGAGGAGACCACTTGTGTTCGAAGTTGGTGACTATGTTTATCTAAAAGTCACGCCCATGAAGAAGAAGTGGTTTGGAGTACGCAGAAAGCTTGCCGCCAGATTTGTAGGACCCTACAAAATCTTGGAAAGAAAGGGTCCAGTGGCTTACAAATTGGAATTACCTGAAGCAATGGGTGCTATATTCCCAGTTTTTCACGTATCACATCTTAAGAAATGTTTGCGCGTTCCAGAGGAAAGAATTGAACCTCGAGGCATAAAACTTAAGTCAGATCTGGTGTATCGTGAGCAGCCAATTCGAGTTTTGGATTCCAAAGAAAGGGCTACTCGAAACAGTGTGGTGAAAACGTATAAAATACAATGGAGTCATCATGATAAAGGGGATGCATCTTGGGAAACGGGTGAATACCTACAAAAAGCATACGAAGATTTTTATAATAAATGGTTCGTAACCCAAATCTCGGGATGAGATTTTTATAAGGGGGGAGGGCTGTAACACTCCGGTGTCACGCGAGCATTCTCATTTCAATCATAAGCATGACATTTCATATCATCCATAATCATATAGGTTAATATTATAACTGGAGTGAAATAAAAGCTTGAAAACTAGTACTCGTGAAGTAATATGTTAATGTGCTAATTACTTTTCATCAAAATTGTGCAACTACAAATTTTATATCACTTAGAATTAGAGGTCAAATTTTTAGAGCAACTAAATTACTCAAAGTTTTGTCAAAAACTTGTTTCAAAAATATTATTTAAAAATATTTAAAAATACTCCCTATTTTAGCTTTTATCCAACAATTCAAAATCTGTGGAGAATTTTTAGTTGGCCCCTTAATCAAAGTTGTAGAGAATTAAATTCTAAGCAACTTTTATTTTTGGGTCATTTCCAGAAAAGGTCTTTTTCTTGTTCAAAATAGGGTTTGAAAACTGTATTTGAAATTGGTTTGAATTTAGAAATTTGAAAAATAAAATCCTAACCAAAACAGGCCGCCGCCTCCCTTCTCGGCCTGCCCGCGAAGCGGCCCGGCCTAGTTGACCGCGCGCTCCGCTCGCCCGCCCGCCCGCGCGTCGTGTCCGCTCACCCGCGCGCGCTGCGACACGCACGCGCCCGCGCAGGCACCGCGCGCCCCGTGGCCGGCATGCACCGCTCGCCGTCGACAGCTGGCCGTCGGTGGCCCCTGCCAGCGCGCGTCTCGCTCTTCTAAGTCACCTGTGCTCCGCATCCACCCTCCCTCTCCGAATTTCTCCGCCTCAACCTTCCTCCGCTCCGTGCCGCGCGAGCACCGCACCGCGCGAGCACCGCCATCGCCGCACCCGCCGGCCAAATTGGCTGACGGTGAGCCACCATAGCTCGCCTTCTCACGCACCCAACTCCGCCTCCTTCTCCGGCACCCGTGCGCACCTCGTTGCCGTCACCCGAGCCAAGCAGGTGCGGATTCCGTGCATCCGCCGCCGCCGGCCATGGCGCCACCGCGCGCGCGGCCTCCCGCGGGAGTGGTTCCCCGCTACCTCTCTTGCTTCGCTATCACCGAAAACGGGTCCGCCTACTCCCCGCGAATCTGTTGCTCTCCTTTCCGCACCCGGGCGTGGTCGGCAACGGCCACCGGACGGTCGCCGCGTGGCCCCGACGTCGCGGTCACCGGTGCCTCCGGCTTCTCCCCCTGGCCTCCTCGCGCGAGCGGCCTTGGGCCGAAGCCCAAGCCGGGCCGGCTCGCCTCTCTTCCCCCGCGCGCGCTCAGGCCAAAAACGGCCACGGGCCAGTTGACTTCCACGGGCCGGCCCAGTATCAATAATGAAAATCGTTTTCTATTTTCTTTTATTATTCAAAGGGAAAAAATACTTTGGAAAATGTTTTTGTATTCATTTCAGCTCCAAAAATTGTGAAATAAATTTCTATGGACTCATTGAAACTAGATCTACAATATAAAAATATTGCATGTCAATATTTCATTACTTTTCTGTAGAGTTTTTATTTAATTATTGAAATGGCTGTTTTCTTGATAAATGCTTAATAAATCCTAGAAAAATCAGAAAAATATGATTCCAAGTTTGTTAATCTTTTTGTGCCATGTACTTGCTAGGAAAATTTTATATCATGCCTGTTCTGTAGAAAAATGTGTAGGTGTAGTTCAAATGCTTTCTATCACTAGTATTTGCTATTTTTGTTAATTAAATAAATGTGAAAAAAACATGCAAGTAATAATTTTTCTACAGTGATTATTTACTGTGTAGAAAGTAGGAAAATTACTAAATCTATTGTTTGATACTTTTCATAATGCAAAGTATTTTCATGCTCGTTTTTAGGCCTTAGCTTGTTATTTTTGTATAGACAGTTCTAATAATCTAAATGCAATGAAAATTTTGTGGCATGCTAGAACTGATGTTAGTAATCCACTGTAATTTTCTCAGATTTTTCTGTGCTACTAAAATAGGTGTTGCTGTTCAAATCTAGTTGCAATTAGGGTTTATTTAACCTTGTTAATGCATGACTAGTGAATAGGATTTTGCTTTGGTGTATCTTTGAAGCATCTTCAGTGTCAAGGTGCCTTTGCATGATAGAGCATAGTGGTGGTAGTTTATGAGTACATGTTCTTGGATGATGTTGACTACCTTGTAGAAGAAATGTATTCCTACTTTATGAAATAAAGTGAACCTAATTATCTGCATTTCATTCATCATGACCATTACATGTCATTTTCACAATGCACCTAGGCATAAGCACTTATACGATTGCATCATACAGGATCGCAGGAAGTAACGTCGGTAGCAGTTCCTGAGGAGCCAGAAGGGCAGCCCGAGGAGCAGGAAGTGCCCGAAGCCGACGAGGAGGTCGGTGAGGATCTTCCGGAGTGCCCAGACCACCGTCCGAGCTCTTTCGAGAGAGGCAAGCCCCGAAGCATTTCTCTCCCCCGGTTTGCAAATATTTTATGAATGCTTTACTTTAACTGTTGCATTAAGTTTAGGAGTTGTTTACAACCATTGCTGCATTATACCTTGTTTACTCTGTTCTACCCTATCCTTGTCACCTTGTCATTCGCAGTCAAGTAATTGCTTAGCTTGCTTAGACCGGTAGAAGTCGGGTGATTTCCTGTCACCTGCGAGCTATAGGTGGTTACCTGGATCTGCTTGAGAAAAGAGGTCATCATGAAATAACTAAGTGTTAATAAGAAATTGAGACCGGACGGAAACTTGTAGGGTTTTGGACTGTAGTGTTTTCCATCTGTGTCGATTAAGGACCATCCGTTGTTGGGCCTCGGGTCATGTTGAACGCATGCCTCACATTTAGCTAGCCGAATAATGTACCTTTCGACCACGAAGCTAGGAGATTATTCGGGCCGAGTGGATTGCCCGCAACGCACTGTACCGGAGCAGTAGTGGCAGGATACGAGGGCGCGATGATAAGGCCAAAGAGCAGTCGGGCGGCCCCCGGGTACATGTGATTCCTTGCAAGCTCGCGACTTTACCTGAATGGTTGACTCGGTGACCAACACCTCACTTTAGCGGGTGAGTGAGGTTTGTGTGAGGAATAACTTACCAGCTGGTTAATAATCGATTCGAATTGCCATCGTTCACTGGATAGTGAGCACTTGACTTGAGCTACTTCATCGTAGTAATATTGATGGAACACTTGGACAGTTATATGAAATATGACATAATGGAAGTTGTTAATGATCATTGGTTATCATTACCTATTTAATTACATGTTACTTTAGTACAGGTGCAAATGTAGTTGACAGGTTAATAAAGATTTAACTTGATGCAAAGCTTTTGTAAAAATTTTCCTAAATGCTAAAAATGTCTTTTTGCAAATGAGTCAGCTACCCCACCAGACAGCCTGTCATGATTCCTTGGTGTCTTTTATTTCTGGTTTATGACGGGTAAGTCTAGCTGAGTACCTTCTCGTACTCAGGGCTTTGTTCCCACTTGTTGCAGATGGGCAGATGTATTACGGCTACTATATCAACTGCCTCTATACTGCAATAGGAGAAGCTTAGGACCATGGACAATGGTCATTCACTACATCTCGTCTGATGCTTTTGATGGAAGATGACCCTGAACTGGCAATGTATTTTGAACTCTGTGTGCGTGTGTGATTTGAACTAAATGCTTCCGCTACTTTCATTCAAAACTGGTTTGTAATAACTATGTTTAAACTCCGATGTATTTGTGCCGCGAACTTTTATGTAACTTGTGATGGTGACCACTGAACTTATTACGATCTTGGCTGGTATGCAAGTTGGTTTGAAATCCGTCGTGATTTCACAGACTACCGGGTTATACGGGCTTAAGTTTGCTAAATCGTCTGCTCGGTGGATGATTTTCTCACTTAATCTCGTATAATTGGTCGGTTCTGTTACACCGCTCTCTAGTATCAATCACACGAATTGGCTTTTCTTCATACGTTAGATCAGATTCTAGCTTGATAATTCTTTAGGAACCCGAAGATAATTCTTTAACTGAGATAAATGGAAAACATTGAAAATGACGCTCATTTCAGGAGGTAACTGAATCTTATATGCGACAGCTCCACTCTTTCTTATGATCTAGAAAGGACCCACGTATCTCGGCGCAAGCTTCCGCTTCACACCAAAACGTTGTACACTCTTCATAGGTGAAACTTTCAGATAGACGAAGTCTCCAACTTCAAACTCGATCGGTTTTCTACGGCGATCAGCGTAACTTTTCTATCTAGATTGAGCTGCAGCCATATGTATTTTGATGGTACGAACTTGTTCCTCAGCTTCCTTGACAAAATCAATACAATAATACCTTCTTTTGCTGGCTTCTACCCAATTCAGTGGGGTTCTACACTTACGACCGTACAATGCTTCGAATGGGGCTATCTTAATGCTCTCTTGATAATTATTATTGTACGAAAACTTAGCTAAAGGAAACCATTTCTCCCATGAACCCTTGGACAAAATAACACACACCCGTAACATATCCTCTAAGATTTGGTTAACTCATTCAGTCTAACCTACTGTCTGGGGGTGATACGCAGAGCTTCTCACTAACTTGGTTCACAGAAGATGATGCAAGTGCTCCCAAAACAAGCAGTGAACTGCGAACCTCGGTCAAAAACAATAGTACAAGGAATCTCATGGAGTCAGACTATCTAATTGAAGTACAACTCAGCATAGTCAGTAGGACAATAGTCTGCTCGGACAGGAATGAAGTGAGCCGACTTGGTTAAACGATCTACAATTACCCAGATAGAGTTATGATTTTTAACCGTAGGAGGAAGTCCAACAATGAAATCCATACTTATCTCATCCCATTTCCAACCTGGGATAGAAAGTGGTTGAAGCAATCCAGCTTTCATGTGTACAGCTTTAACCCTACAGCAGGTATCACACCTAGCAACATATGCAGCTATCTCTTTCCGCATTTTGGTCCACCAATAGTATGGCTTCAAATCGTAATACATCTTATTGCTACCAGGATTGATGGACAACTTAGAGGAATGTGCTTCAAACATAATATGATTCCTAAGCTTGTGGTCTTTAGGCACAACTAACCTATCCTTAAACCACAATACACCCTCTTTATCTACCCTGAAATGTTTAGTTTCTTGCTCTTTCATCTTACGCTTGATGTGGAATATAACGGTGTTAGTCTTTTGGAGCTCAATAATTCTACTCTTGAGAGTGCAACTGACAGTGATATTGTGTAGAACTGCTAGGTGTAGAAGGCGAGATAGATGAAAATCACTTTCAACTAAGGAGTGGCAATGAGACTTGTGGTTTAAAGCATCGGCCACCATGTTTGCCTTGCCAGGATGATAGTGCACTTGGAGATTATAATCTTTAATCAACTCAAGCCATCTTCTTTAATGCATATTCAACTCGGGTTGAGTGAAGATATGTTTGAGGCTTTTATAGTTAGTATAGATATTGCAAACATTGCCCAACAGATAATGTCATCATACTTTCAAAGCATGAACAACTGCAACGAGTTCTAAGTCATGCGTTGGATAATTCACCTCATGTTTCCTTAGTTGATGAGAGGAGTATGCAATCACTCGGCCTTCTTGCATCAGAACACCTCCCAAACCAATGTCTGAGGCATCACAATACACATCAAATGGTTTTTCGATATCCGGTTGCGCCAAAACCGGAGCCGAGGTTAGGAGGGTTCACAGTTTATGAAAAGCTGCATCACACTCAGTAGTCCAGACAAACCTGGTGTCTTTTTGCAGCAATCGAGTCATTGGCTTGGCTATTTTAGAGAAATCCGGGATGAAGCGACGATAATAGCCAGCCAATCCTAGAAAACTCCGGACCTCGTGAACCGAGATAGGAGCCTTCCAGTCTAGTACTTCTTATACCTTGGTAGGATCCACCATAATTCCCCCATCGGACAACACATGCCCAAAGAAAGGTACTTCACGATGCTAGAATTCACACTTACTGAATTTTGCATATAGTTGATGTTCACTCAGTCTTGTGACGACTATACGCAGATGTTCAGCGTGATCTTCCTCATTTTCAGAATACACCAAGATGTCATCGATAAATACCACCACGAACTTGTCCAATTCGGGCATAAACACTGAATTCATCAAGTACATGAAGTGCGCGGGGGCATTGGTCAAACCAAAGGACATAACAAGATACTCATAGAGACCGTATCTTGTAGAGAAATCAGTTTTCGGAACATCTTCAGGATGGATTTTAATTTGATGATAACCAGACCTCAGATCAATCTTGGAAAAGACTTTAGCTTTAGACAACTGATCAAACAAGATGTCGATGCGCGGTAGAGGATACTTATTCATGACAGTAACTGCATTCAGAGGCCTATACCTTCGCAATGAAGCATTGTCGGGCTACCGACGAACCGAAAGTTCAACTTTGATGGACTTGCACTTTGAGACATATTTGTACCTACATTCAAATAGCGACACGTATATATGGAACTAAGTGAATTGTACCCAAAATCACTATACAAATATAGGAACAAGCACACCTTATAATCAATGGTCGTATCCGCTGGTGTCATATCCTCATCAAACAGGTGGTGCACCTTTGAATCATTCTTAGCTTAAGTTTTTGCATCGTCGTCTCAAGGTAGTAAACATAGCGGTGGTTCCTACAGTTTGACATGTTATTTATTCTACCTAAACTTTGTTGTAACATGAATGAAAGCAGATGATATACCTAATTGTGAATTCACCTTTAAAGTAATGAATATAGGATCATAATTGTTGGATCCCATTTGTCTACCATCGGAAGGTAAGTGATATGTTTTATTATTGTGGAGGTGTATGACATATGTGGTATCATCGGAAGGTAAGTGATATATTTTTATGATTGTTGAAATGTATGACCTATGTGGTAAGTATTCTTGCAGTTGCATCATATTATTGCATCATGTTCATTCTTGTCATGAGCATATGACTCGAGCTAGGTCGGTGAGAAAATCATATAACTATTCTAGAGTGCTCTTGAGTCAGGTCGGTGAGAAAGTTATATAACTATTACAGAGTGCTCTTGTGGATTATGTCGTTGACCTATGGTCATGACCGTACTAGTATAGCATCGTACTTTGCTCAAGGAGGGATACCGTACTGGTATAGCATCGTACTTTGCTCGAGGAGGGATACGATGTAGCTTCAAACCTTGTTGGGTATGGAGGCAGTGGACATGCATATGCATTACATTTGCACTCTTTGAGGTTTATTGGTATTGATATTTTATGTTGGCATGAAGTGAAGACAAGATTATTGCTTTTATTATGAGTATTACTTTATTCGTATGTGGAGGTGGTTTATTTATTGTATATCATGTCGTTTATTTCTTTATGAAAATTTTATTGGACATGTTGCATAATGTTTACTTCTTATGTCAATGTCATTGGATAAATAAATTGTTTATTAGTTATTATTTTTACTTGTACATTTCTCTATTACTAGTATAATGCCTATGGCACGCCACGGCTTCATTTCAGGGGTGTACTTAAAAAGAACCAAACAACAATATTTTTCGATAGTTTAAGTCACACTCAATTGTATATAACCGTGTATATCTGGAAAATGCCAATGCATAACAAGACATAATAAAGTAATGTCTCGCATACTACAACTAATTTATTTGCTGAAGTAGATTTTGGAGTTCTCTAAGGATATTATCTATACATTCATTTGCGCTTCAAAATGTCCACTATGAATTTCATCCTCAGTGAACGTGACCTCTGTGAATGATAGACAATAAGTTAACTTATTTATTTGCTATATATACTACAAAACTTAAAGATAAAACTCAACGCCTGATAGTCATTCTGATGTATCTCTGGTGGAGCGAGCGATGTGCTGTGCATGAAGGGAAGAGGTCGAGAAGTTGTCGCACAGGTAGCACAAATGATCAGAACGTACACTGAAGAATGTTTAGTGTTTGAAAAATTCAGATCAGATCCTGTTTCTCGTCCGACAAGATCGAAACGGAGTAAACCACCAGAAAGCTTTGCTAAACTTAATAGTATATTGCTCGTGCTAACGCTACGGTGACATCTAGAAAAAAAAATAAATCATAAAACTACATTTAGACAGCAAGTCAGATATTCAGCTCCATGTTGCTTCTAAATACTGGCATCATAGTAATATTATTACTATGGTACTGATACTTCCAAAAGAAAACTATTGCCTAGAGTAGGAATCTGTAAAGACTTGAAAGCAACCAGAAACACTAACTCCTTCAGATTCAAACCATGTACAGGAATGAGCCCCTTCACAAGCTTGTCACACACACATTGTATTCCAGACATTGACAAAACCGATGATTATTCTTCTGTAGAGCAGGAAGAATCAGCATAGTGTAACACTTCAAGTGTTTAGTCCTTAATTGCATTGCATTTGCATGGCATAAACATAAGCATGCATCATTCATGTTTGTTATTTTATGTGATGCAACACATGTAATTATTCTAGGGTTTGTTTGATTTATTTCATGAAGTATTTGATAGTTGGTGTAACAAAAAGGTAAGGTAGCCAATCATGACCTACAACACCTTAGTTATACTTAGGGTAACATTTGGAACAAGGTTCATGTTGACCAAAATTACAAAATTGCCCTCCAAGAGAAGTTTGACCACCATTTGACCCTAGAAGACTCTAGTTTGACCAATTAAAAAGTCTAATTTAGAGACCTTGCATGGAAGAGCACCCTTAAGTAAAGTTGTAGAGAATTTCATGAGGAACAAAAGTTCTAATATGGCCATCTCATGAAAATGACCAGAGCATGCTCAAAAATGGCCCACAAGTCAGCTTGAGTGGGAATCAACACTTAGAAAAATTCTAAGTCTGGAAATTGGACTTTTCAGTTTCACTGTACCTCACTTTAGCAACTTGTAACTCACAAACTAGGCCAAACCAGTCTTAGAGCCAATTGACAAAGTTGTTGTCCACACATAGCTCTACAACATTGTCAATATCACCATCACCTGGTTCTCAATAGTTTAGGAGAAATAGTGTCAAGAAGTTAGGGTTTCAGTCGGCATTGATCTCTGAAACTGCATTTCAGTTTCCAAGTACACTAGTTTGGAGCCCTGTAGTTTCTAATCCAAACCGAACTAGCTCATGGTGCCTTTTACAAACTTGTAGTGCTCACATAGGTCTACAACTTTGCTAATTGGAGGTTTCACTAATACGAGCTGGTTTGAGAGTAAATCGTCGACGAAACTGCCCTGTCAGTCGGTCTTTGGAGGCGCGGTTTCAGTCACGAGCTCGAACTCCGGCCTGTCGTGGCGCCCGGGCAGAAGAGCGTCGCCGCGTGGCATCCGAGCTCTGTCGTCGCCTCCACGTCGCGAGCCCAGGCGCGGAGATGAAGACCGAGCCGACACCTCCACCCCCACACTCGCGCTCACTCTTCTCTCCTTCACTCTCGCTCTGGCCGGGTTCACCGAGGCGGAAAACGGAGGCGCCATTGCCGCCGCAGCCCGCCCCGTGCTTGTGCAAGCTCACCGTCGCACCACCATCCTCCAAATCCCGTCCACCGCTCCACTAGCATCCCCTCCACCTCCTCCAACCGTTGCTTGACCGGATTGTGTAGAGGTGAGGGCGAATTTCGGTTTCCGCCACCGTGAGTCCTCGCCGGCGCACTGTCCGCGCGGCGGCTCACCGTGGCCAGCTCCCTACGGTCATCCTCCATTCTCACTAGTACATGTTTTGGGTTCCGGGTCGGGTAGAGAAGCCTAGGTGATGACGTTACCGGATGGGATGGCCGGTACACGTCGGAACACCGTCGTGCGCCGCCGCGCCATGGCCGCCGGTGCGGTGCTCACGTGGCCAGCGGCACTTGCTCCACCTCCGTCCTTTTCCGTGGCATGGAGAGGTCCGCCATGTCCTCAGGAAGCCGCAGCACACCTCACTTAGGTCCCTGATCCCCGGAGCTCGCCGGACCACCACCGGGTGCCGCCTCCGAGCCGCGGTCGCCATGGCCGTCGTAGCTAGGGTGGGATAGGTTCAGCAAATCTAGGTTTGGTCGATGCGGGAAGTCGCGGGGAAGCCGTTGGTGCTCCTTTCGTCGCCGGAGGCGCCGTCGTCGGCGAGCTTGAGCTCGCCGGAGTCGCGGCCGTCTTCCCCCTTTCGCTCTCTCTCTCTCTGGCCTGCGGGCCCGCACTGTCAGCGTCGCGCGCGCGGGCGGGGCGCCAAGGCAGGCCGCGCGCTGGCTGGGCCGCGCTAGCAAGCCGGGCCGGCCCAGTTTCATTTGGGATTTATTTCATTTCCTGATTTTTGTCACAGTTTTAAGTAAGGTTTGGAAAAATGAAGATCTAGGGTTTTACTTGCCCAAAAATTATGAGATAAATTTTGTTAGGATCTACATGATGTGGAGTATTTTAGAAAAATATAAATCTGGTATGTGATGTTTAGTTTTCTGAAGAATTTAATAGATCTTCCAAATGTGTTTTGGAATGCATGCAAATTTGTTAAATTTATAACTTGAGCTGTAGTGTTCCATAAATCATGAAATTTGGTGGGTAGGTTACTCTATGCTAGCCCTAGCTCTGGTAAAAATTTGGGCGTTAGTGCTTAAGTACTTTTCAAGTTATAATGCTATCTTGTTATTTTAAGAAATACTTAAATGAATTTTTTGTAATTTTTCTACATGTGCAATGTTCATATAAATTTTTGGAGAATGTCTTGGTACCCTAGAGTGTCCAAGAAAATTAAGAAATCTGTTGTTTGACACTTTTGACTATGCTTTGTTATTTATACAAAAATCAGCCTTTTTGGCTTGGGAATTTTGTGTAGGAAGTTCCTTTGAATAAATTGAGTTTAAATTTTACAGTAGTCTCTTTGTGGGTCAGAGAGTCCCCTGTAATTTTTGTAGAATTTTAGGAGCAGTTTACATATATGTTTTAAATTCCACTTAATTACTTAAGTGAATTAAGAATTGGGTTTAAATAAATGTTCTAGGTGGGCACACCTTACTTTCTGGTGTTTTTGTGACATTGGTGAACTTGTAGTAGTATTAGTTTGGTCTTAGAGAATGTTTGCCACATCAATAAATGTATAACCTTTGTAATTTTAGGTTTTCTGGACAGCTAGTAGTAATTCTAAATTTGGCTTTGATAAAATTGGTTGCTAGAAAACTTGTAAATACCAAAGTTGGAATAAACTTGATGAACTAGCTTGTGTCAAAATTTGGAAGCATTTGGCTTAGTAGTTTGAGAGTTACTGTTGTTTAAAGTGGCAGTTCAAAATCTGCTACTCTCTGTTTTGAGAGGACAGATTCTGGAACTTGTGAAGTTTGACATGGAAAACTTAGGAGTTTGGAGTTGAGGTCTGAAAATGAATTGTAGTGCATTTCTTAGGCTTTCCAGATTGTCTTAGATCATATCTTTTGGAATTGTAAATCTCCAGTTGTGATAAAAACAAGTAGTTGCTGTCCAGAATGCTTACTGTGGTGTTTTGCTGATTGATATGGTGTGATATCCTAAGACATGCTACTTTTGTAATTGTTAGGTGTTAGGGCCTTAACTGAGGATGAGCAGCTTTATCTTAGGTTAAGTAGCTTAGGTAAGTACTTCTCCACCGGAGAAGAGATTTGCACGTACTAATAAAGTAACTTGATTAGATTATTGTTTTTATCGTTGAAATGCATTTCATTCCGAGCATGTTGCACCCATTTATGCATCCATGGTATTTATTGTGCATTCATGCAATAGGTGTACCGGAGGGGGTGACACTCCTCGAATTCGAGCCTGTAATTCCGGAGGAGAACCAGGAGCAGCAGGAGCCCGAGGATCCAGCAGGCGAAGGAGACGCCGCTGAAGACTTGCCAGAGTGCCCTGACCACCGGCCTTCAACTTTTCTGAAAGGCAAGCCCCGGTGCATGCTGAACCTACTATTTTATAAATTAATCTTGAGTACTTTTAATTGTTTACTGCATTAAGTTGTAGGAGTTATATGAAAACACTTGTTGCATTATACCTGTCCTTGTCCAGATATCGTACTTAATCCTATTTTAGGTTTAGGCACGTGTCAATGCTTAGCCCTGCTTAGTACGGTAGAAGTCGGGTGATTTCCGGTCATCCGTGAGATGTAGGAAGGAGTCACGAGTGGCTTTATGGCTATCGTGGATGGAACCATGCCTTAAAATGAAATTGAGACCGGGCGGGAGTTCGATAGTACAGCCGCAAGACACTTCACGTCTTGGGTGTGGAGCTATGCCCGTCTGAGTCGTTTAAGGACCGATTCGCTGTACGTCCTTGAGTCATGTTGAACGCAGTCTAACACTTAGTTGGCCGGATAAGTCGTTCCGACCGCGAAGTCGAGTAGTATGGTTCAGGCGGGGAATCGAATGGTAGGTTGCATCTTGGAGGAGAGAAAGGATGTGCTTGGGGACATTGGCGTGAGACCAAGGGGGGGGTTTGAGTCCCTATCACCTGGCAGAGTGTCGCCCTTGGGGACGCGACATTATTCGGACCCGCGATTCCTGAACTGTACAAAAGATGACCTGAGCAGCCCTCGCCAGGCGTGACTCGGTGAGTGTTAGAAATACCCCTCCAGCTGGATAGGAATTCGATTCGAATCGCCGTCGCTCCCGGTTAGTGAGCACTTGACTTGAGCAGCGGCAACGTAGATCTCATTAAATGAACTGGTGGTTAAGGGAATGATACACTGTTGCCACAATTCATACCTGCTCTGGATATAATGATGATAATTGTTTGATTACAACCAAGTGCATGTTTAGTACAGGTGCTAAGATAGATGACAGGTAAATGCTAAAAATAACTGCTAGTACAGGCTACAAGAGTTTAAATTACTTATGCCTTTATGCAAAATGTTATGTCAGCTAGCCTCTTGTGTAAGCCTTGCATAATCCTTGGTGTCATCTTATTTCTGGTTTTCGACGGGTAAGTCTAGCTGAGTACATTCCAGTACTCAGGGTTTATTCCCTCCTGTTGCAGATGACATGCTTTATCAGGGATTCTGCAAGACGTGTCTCCACCCTGCGGGTGATGATGACTAGATCAGAAGGGCATGATCGTCTTTATGTACTTTCCTCATGCTTTTGTGGGTTGTTGATCATCCAGACTGACAGTATTTAAGTAACTAGTGTGTGTGTTATGCTTCCGCTACTTTCAAACTTGGTTTGTAATAATTGCTACTCCGTGGTGTAAACTTATTTCAGAACTACTTGTGAACTGTATCGTATGATGTTGTATGTTGAATGATGCGATCCTGGTTGTAAGCAGTTTGGTTTGAAATCCTTCGTGATTTCGATTGACTACCGGGATTATATGGGCTCAAGTTTGAAAATTTGAGCGCTTCGGTGCTTGTTTTCGTACTTGTGCTCTTATAATTTGGTCGGTTCTGTTACAGCTGGTACCGGAGCATAATTCAGCATTAACACATCGTACGAGTATTTAAAAACAAAAGTATTTGATTATGAAAAGGGTTAAAACTCTAAAAATTATTTTTAGGTATGCCAGTGATCACATCCCTTAGCCCAAATAAGGACTCTTAGGTGGCTTATTATAAAGACTAACTTGGGGGCCTTGTTTGTTTTTGTTTCGTCGTCCATACGGCGTGAAATTGTATGGATGCCATCCACTTGGGTGGTAATGTATGGATCAATTGCCTCGACGCTCTGGTAAGTGTGAGTTGTGAGAGCATGATCGTCCAATCGGCGATCTAGGGGAGAGTAGTTTTGGTGACTTGCATACTTACATGTTAAAACCATGTAATTACGTAAGCACTTAATTGTGGGAACCTTTATATCGGGTAGCTTTGATACTGAAGTATATACATCTGGGGATGTGTATATGGAAAGTATTTAAATTACTGTTTTCTTGTGTGCTAATATTGGGAAACTGTTGGGCTGAAATGAGGTTTTCTGCAGGTACACTAACAGCGTAATGAGTAGACCGATAGTTTCGCTTATATGAGAGAACGTATGTATACCACCGCCTAGCGTTAGAACTTTAGGTTTCTACTAAGGTGAGAGGGCGTACGGAACGTGCATGCATCATGTTTAATTATATCATACATATCATTTACTCCCTCCTTAAAAATTTTCAGTACTCCCGACTAAATTAAATTTCGTATCCCCTAAATGATCCTCACTTTAATTCGTATCTTATCTTGTTGCTACAGATGGCACGTACCAAGAGGACCGCTCGTAAGTCCACTGGGGGCAGGGCACCGCGTCACCAGCTCGCTCCACGTGAGCCCCGCCCTGAGCCTACTGAGGTGGAAAGGCTGAGGGCAGAGTTGGCTGAAGTGACTGCTGCCAGGAATGCAGCGCGTCAGCAACTGGAGCAAGTGATCCGTGATCGTGACCAGGAAACCCTTGCAGTCCAGAGGTTGACAGTAGCAAACCGCAACTGTCAACGCATGTTGGTTCGTGTCATGGAACAGAGGGATGAAGCCTGGCACGAAGAGAATGTTCTGAGGGCTCGCCAGTTTGAGCTCGAGCAACAGTTAGAAAATGCTGAAGAATACAACGATAATCTTCATGAAGAAGTGCACCGCCTGAACAACGAGCTTAATCCCCTGCTACCTAGAAACAACAATGTAGATGAAGATATGGGATCAGGCATCTTCATGGCTGAGGATGATGATGAAGTGGAGGTTGATGGACCACAGGATGCCCCACCTGCAGAAGCACCAGAGGAAGAGCCAGAAGAAGAAGAAGACGAGGAGTTAGAGCCTGTCATTGATGAGGACGGCGGGGAGATCCATGACACCGACTCGGAGGATGATGCTTAGAGTAGTCATCACGTGCCTTTAATGTTAGGATCGTCTTTTGTGCCCTCCCTGTGAAGGAGTGAGGCCTTGTAATAACTTGACGTTGGGATGTAAGGTTGAACTGTATGTTTCCTGAATGTAGTTTGAATCTGTTGATTTCGATCACAACTTGATGTCTTATTATGTTGCGTTCGATGATGGTGTCACGATTAGCACCCTTCGGTGCCGCGACGAAACCGAGGGCCTCCTATGGCGCGCGACATAAGGTTGTGCTGCTTGGCACGCGCAGGTATCGAGGTGGCTAGTCATGATCCACCATGGAACTCTTCATTGAGGAGTCTCTTTGTGGTCAGTTTGAAGTAGCCTTTCACAGTCAACTAAGAATCTTGAAATTAAATTCAAGTACCGGCAACAGATCAAAAATCACGTAGATTTTAACGTAAACGGTTCAGTAACTACTGTGCTTCTTGTGTGTGAGCCTTTATCAAAGTACACCTTGTTGGATTCTCTCGCATGATTGCGCCAATTGATCCGCTTGAATGGATTGTGCGGTTGTGATGAATTATTGTGCCATGAATAATTTGAGAAGTCTATTTCATGAAGTCAGTTTGACATATTTACAATAATTCATCTACAAAATTCCCACATCGTCAGTGCTCATTGGCTATGCATTTTGCAGATGTCGTACAATCTACGCCGGGGCCGTGGAAATAAGGAGGAGGAACAGCCGCCCCCTCCGCCACCACCTACTCCGGCCGAGTTGATGCAATTAGTGGTTGAGGGGCAGCGTATGTTGGCTGATGCCATGCGCCAACTGGCTAATCGAGAGGCTCGTCATGGCCGCCAGGGCCCAGAGCCAAATCAGTACAGCGATTTCAAGGACTTTCTGGATACAAAGCCCCCGCTCTTCAAGGAAGCGGAAGAACCACTGCAGGCTGACGAGTGGTTGAATACCATTGAACAAAAGTTTCGTCTGCTACGTCTAACTGATGAGCTGAAAACTGAGTATGCTTCTCATCAGTTGCATGGTCCAGCGGGTATTTGGTGGAGCCACTATCGTTCCACACTGCCTGCCAATGTCCCGATTGCTTGGGATCAGTTTAAGGCGGCATTCCGGGGAAATTATATTCCTCCCGGTCTTATGGCAATCAAGCACACAGAGTTTATGAGGCTGTCGCAAGGAAACAAAAGCCTGACTGAATACTTGCAGTCCTTCAACAACCTGGCAAGGTATGCCACTGAGTTTGTGGATACCGATGCCAAAAAGATTGCTAGCTTCAAAAGGGGCCTCGGCCCAAAACTGATGAAAACAATGGGCACTAGCAAATGTACTACTTTCAATGATTTCATCAGCGATGCTTTGACCCAGGAGAACAACAATGCTATTTATTCTGCCTCTAAGAGCTGTAAAAGGGCCCTTGAGGCAAGTGCTTCTCAGTCAAGGACCTCAGCGGCACCGAGGTCTTCCCCTCGCCCACCTGCTCAGAATACAAAGTTCCGTCCGCCGCAGAAGAAGCCTGCTGCAAAGACGGGGTTCCGTAAGGCTTATACCGTCGCTCTGCCAAAGGGGACTTCTGGACAGAGCAGCTCTAGTGTTCCTCCTAGCAATATGCCTTGCTGGAATTGCAACAAGCCAGGTCATTGGTCCAGGAACTGTCCGTACCCTAAGAAAAATGTCAACCAAGGTAGTCGTCAGGGACACGCCCATTATAACAGCATTGAGGAAATTCCATCTGGTGAGGTGGTCACCGCTGGTAAGTTTCTAGTTGACCAACACCCCGCAGTGGTACTTTTTGATTCAGGTGCTTCGCATTCCTTTATCAGTCCTAAGTTTGCATCAGAGTTTGCACACAAATTGCATACTGTTGAAGGTGGGGGTTATTGTATTAGCGCAGCAAGTGGGGATATTTCCACAAATAAAGTAGTGGGGAATCTTGAGCTTGAGATAGAAGGCGAAAGTACTCGCTTGCCTTAGTGGTTTTGCCGGGTTTAGGCATAGATGTTATTCTGGGCATGAATTGGATGAGTCAGAATGGGGTACTCATTGATACATCCACTCGGGTAGTTATGCTCAGAGACCCTACAGATCAAAAGGGTTTTCTGGTACAACTTCCCAGAAAAGTTGATTTGTCGGGGGAAGTTCATGCTATTCAAGCAAAGGCGTTGGCCGAAATTCCAGTAGTAAAAGAGTTTCCGGACGTTTTTCCCGACGATTTGCCGGGGCTCCCTCCGGATCGGGATGTGGAGTTTAAAATTGAGTTGTTGCCTGGCACGGCGCCCATCTCTAGGAGACCCTATAGGATGCCTCCGAATGAACTCGCTGAACTTAAGGTGCAATTGAATGAACTTTTGAAAAAGGGGTTGATTCGTCCTAGTTCGTCTCCGTGGGGATGTCCGGCTATCTTTGTAAAGAAGAAGGATCAGTCATTGCGGATGTGCGTAGATTATAGACCTCTCAATGCAGTCACTGTCAAAAATAAGTACCCTCTACCGCGCATCGACATCTTGTTCGATCAGTTGTCTAAAGCTAAAGTTTTCTCCAAGATCGATCTAAGATCTGGCTACCATCAAATTAAAATCCGACCGGAAGATGTTCCAAAGACAGCCTTTTCTACCAGATACGGTCTTTATGAGTATCTTGTTATGTCTTTCGGCTTGACAAATGCCCCCGCGCACTTCATGTACTTGATGAATTCGGTGTTTATGCCTGAATTGGACAAGTTTGTGGTGGTATTTATTGATGACATCCTGGTATATTCTGTGAATGAAGAAGATCACGCTGAACATCTGCGTATAGTCCTCACAAGACTGCGTGAACATCAACTATATGCAAAGTTCAGTAAGTGCGAATTCTGGCTTCGAGAAGTACCTTTCCTTGGGCATGTGCTGTCCGATGGAGGAATTATGGTGGACCCCGCCAAGGTACAGGAAGTACTGAACTGGAAGGCTCCTATCTCGGTTCACGAGGTCCGGAGTTTTCTTGGTTTGGCTGGCTATTATCGTCGCTTCATCCCGGATTTCTCTAAAATAGCCAAGCCAATGACTCGGTTGCTGCAAAAAGATACCAGGTTTGTCTGGACTCCTGAGTGTGATGCGGCTTTTCACCAACTGCGAACCCTCCTAACCTCAGCTCCGGTTTTGGCACAACCGGATATCGAGAAACCATTTGATGTTTATTGTGATGCCTCAGGCATAGGTTTGGGAGGTGTGTTGATGCAGGAAGGCTGAGTAATTGCATATACTTCTCGACAACTTCGGAAGCATGAGGCGAATTATCCAACACATGACTTAGAACTCACCGCAGTTATTCATGCTTTGAAAGCCTGGCGACACTATCTGCTGGGCAATGTCTGCAATATCTATACCGACCACAAAAGCCTCAAATACATCTTCACCCAACCCGAGCTAAATATGAGTCAAAGAAGATGGCTCGAGTTGATTAAAGATTATAACCTTCAAGTGCACTATCATCCTGGCAAGGCAAATGTGGTTGCGGATGCTTTAAGCCGTAAGTCTCATTGTCATTCCTTAGTTGAAACTGATTTTCATCGGTCTCGCCTTCTACATCCAGCAGTCTTGTACAACATCACTGTCAGTTGTACTCTCAAAAATAGAATTATTGAACTCCAAAAGACTAACACTGGTATATTCCACATCAAGCGTAAGATGAATGAACAAGAAACTACACAGTTCAGGATAGACGAAGAGGGTGTACTATGGTTCAAGGATAGGTTAGTTGTGCCTAAGGACCGGGAGCTTCGAAATGATATTATGTCTGAAGCACACTCCTCTAAGTTGTCCATCCATCCTGGCAGCAATAAGATGTATTATGATTTGAAGCCATACTATTGGTGGACCAAGATGCGGAAAGAGATAGCTGCATATGTGGCTAGATGTGACACCTGCTGTAGGGTTAAAGCTGTGCATATGAAAGCTGGGTTGCTTCAACCACTGTCTATCCCAGGTTGGAAATGGGAAGAGATAAGTATGGATTTCATTGTCGGTCTTCCTCCTACTGTCAAAAATCATAACTCCATCTGGGTAATTGTGGATCGTTTGACCAAATCAGCTCACTTCATTCCAGTTAGAGTGGACTATCGTCCCACTGACTATGTTGAGTTGTACTTCAATCAGATAGTCCGGCTCCATGGGATACCTCGTACTATCATATCTGACCGTGGTCCCCAGTTCACTGCTCGCTTTTGGGAGCATTTGCATCACCTTCTGGGAACCAAGTTAGTGAGAAGCTCTGCTTATCACCCCCAGACATCAGGACAGACGGAACGGGTTAACCAAATCTTGGAAGATCTGTTGCGGGCATGTGTCATTTCATCCAAGGGTTCTTGGGAAAAATGGTTACCTTTAGCCGAATTCTCGTACAATAACAGTTATCAAGAGAGTATTAAGATGGCCCCATTCGAAGCTTTGTACGGTCGAAAGTGTCGAACTCCACTAAACTGGGTAGAAGCTGGGGAAAGAAGGTATTATGGCATTGATTTTGTCCAGGAAGCCGAGGAACAAGTCCGTACCATCCAAAAACATATGGCTACAGCACAAGCGAGACAGAAAAGCTATGCGGGTCGTCGTAGAAAACCACTCGAATTTGAAGTTGGAGACTTCGTGTATCTGAAAGTTTCTCCAATGAAGAGTGTCCAACGTTTTGGTGTTAAGCGGAAACTTGCGCCGAGATACGTGGGTCCTTTCTAGATCATAGGCAAGAGTGGAGCTGTTGCGTACAAAATCCAGTTGCCTCCTGAGATGAGAGCCATATTCAACGTTTTCCATGTATCTCAGCTTAAAAAGTGTCTTCGAGTTCCTGAGGAACAAGTTCCTTTAGGTGATATCAGGCTGGAATCCGACTTAACCTATGAAGAAAAGCCAGTCCGAGTGATCGATACTCAGGAACGAGTAACCAGAAGTAAAGTGGTTAAGTGGTACAAAGTGATGTGGAGTAATCAGGGAAGTGAGAGTGATGCTACGTGGGAACGGGAGGATTATTTGCGGGATGGTTATAAAGAATTCTATGAAAAATGGTACGCTTTCCAAATCTCGGGACGAGATTTTTATAAGGGGGGAGGGCTGTAACACTTCAAGTGTTTAGTCCTTAATTGCATTGCATTTGCATGGCATAAACATAAGCATGCATCATTCATGTTTGTTATTTTATGTGATGCAACACATGTAATTATTCTAGGGTTTGTTTGATTTATTTCATGAAGTATTTGATAGTTGGTGTAACAAAAAGGTAAGGTAGCCAATCATGACCTACAACACCTTAGTTATACTTAGGGTAACATTTGGAACAAGGTTCATGTTGACCAAAATTACAAAATTGCCCTCCAAGAGAAGTTTGACCACCATTTGACCCTAGAAGGCTCTAGTTTGACCAATTAAAAAGTCTAATTTAGAGACCTTGCATGGAAGAGCACCCTTAAGTAAAGTTGTAGAGAATTTCATGAGGAACAAAAGTTCTAATATGGCCATCTCATGAAAATGACCAGAGCATGCTCAAAAATGGCCCACAAGTCAGCTTGAGTGGGAATCAACACTTAGAAAAATTCTAAGTCTGGAAATTGGACTTTTCAGTTTCACTGTACCTCACTTTAGCAACTTGTAACTCACAAACTAGGCCAAACCAGTCTTAGAGCCAATTGACAAAGTTGTTGTCCACACATAGCTCTACAACATTGTCAATATCACCATCACCTGGTTCTCAATAGTTTAGGAGAAATAGTGTCAAGAAGTTAGGGTTTCAGTCGGCATTGATCTCTGAAACTGCATTTCAGTTTCCAAGTACACTAGTTTGGAGCCCTGTAGTTTCTAATCCAAACCGAACTAGCTCATGGTGCCTTTTACAAACTTGTAGTGCTCACATAGGTCTACAACTTTGCTAATTGGAGGTTTCACTAATACGAGCTGGTTTGAGCGTAAATCATCGACGAAACTGCCCAGTCAGTCGGTCTTTGGAGGCGCGGTTTCAGTCACGAGCTCGAACTCCGGCCTGTCGTGGCGCCCGGGCAGAAGAGCGTCGCCGCGTGGCGTCCGAGCTCTGTCGTCGCCTCCACGTCGCGAGCCCAGGCGCGGAGATGAAGACCGAGCCGACACCTCCACCCCCACACTCGCGCTCACTCTTCTCTCCTTCACTCTCGCTCTGGCCGGGTTCACCGAGGCGGAAAACGGAGGCGCCATTGCCGCCGCAGCCCGCCCCGTGCTTGTGCAAGCTCACCGTCGCACCACCGTCCTCCAAATCCCGTCCACCGCTCCACCAGCATCCCCTCCACCTCCTCCAACCGTTGCTTGACCGGATTGTGTAGAGGTGAGGGCGAATTTCGGTTTCCACCACCGTGAGTCCTCGCCGGCGCACTGTCCGCGCGGCGGCTCACCGTGGCCAGCTCCCTACGGTCATCCTCCATTCTCACTAGTACATGTTTTGGGTTCCGGGTCGGGTAGAGAAGCCTAGGTGATGACGTTACCGGATGGGATGGCCGGTACACGTCGGAACACCGTCGTGCGCCGCCGCGCCATGGCCGCCGGTGCGGTGCTCACGTGGCCAGCGGCACTTGCTCCACCTCCGTCCTTTTCCGTGGCATGGAGAGGTCCGCCATGTCCTCAGGAAGCCGCAGCACACCTCACTTAGGTCCCTGATCCCCGGAGCTCGCCGGACCACCACCGGGTGCCGCCTCCGAGCCGCGGTCGCCATGGCCGTCGTAGCTAGGGTGGGATAGGTTCAGCAAATCTAGGTTTGGTCGATGCGGGAAGTCGCGGGGAAGCCGTTGGTGCTCCTTTCGTCGCCGGAGGCGCCGTCGTCGGCGAGCTTGAGCTCGCCGGAGTCGCGGTCGTCTTCCCCCTTTCGCTCTCTCTCTCTGGCCTGCGGGCCCGCACTGTCAGCGTCGCGCGCGCGGGCGGGGCGCCAAGGCAGGCCGCGCGCTGGCTGGGCCGCGCTAGCAAGCCGGGCCGGCCCAGTTTCATTTGGGATTTATTTCATTTCTTGATTTTTGTCACAGTTTTAAGTAAGGTTTGGAAAAATGAAGATCTAGGGTTTTACTTGCCCAAAAATTATGATATAAATTTTGTTAGGATCTACATGATGTGGAGTATTTTAGAAAAATATAAATCTGGTATGTGATGTTTAGTTTTCTGAAGAATTTAATAGATCTTCCAAATGTGTTTTGGAATGCATGCAAATTTGTTAAATTTATAACTTGAGCTGTAGTGTTCCATAAATCAAGAAATTTGGTGGGTAGGTTACTCTATGCTAGCCCTAGCTCTGGTAAAAATTTGGGCGTCAGTGCTTAAGTACTTTTCAAGTTATAATGCTATCTTGTTATTTTAAGAAATACTTAAATGAATTTTTTGTAATTTTTCTACATGTGCAATGTTCATATAAATTTTTGGAGAATGTCTTGGTACCCTAGAGTGTCCAAGAAAATTAAGAAATCTATTGTTTGACACTTTTGACTATGCTTTGTTATTTATACAAAAATCAGCCTTTTTGGCTTGGGAATTTTGTGTAGGAAGTTCCTGTGAATAAATTGAGTTTAAAATTTTACAGTAGTCTCTTTGTGGGTCAGAGAGTCCCCTGTAATTTTTGTAGAATTTTAGGAGCAGTTTACATATATGTTTTAAATTCCACTTAATTACTTAAGTAAATTAAGAATTTGGTTTAAATAAATGTTCTAGGTGGGCACACCTTACTTTCTGGTGTTTTTGTGACATTGGTGAACTTGTAGTAGTATTAGTTTGGTCTTAGAGAATGTTTGCCACATCAATAAATGTTTAACCTTTATAATTTTAGGTTTTCTGGACAGCTAGTAGTAATTCTAAATTTGGCTTTGATAAAATTGGTTGCTAGAAAACTTGTAAATACCAAAGTTGGAATAAACTTGATGAACTAGCTTGTGTCAAAATTTGGAAGCATTTGGCTTAGTAGTTTGAGAGTTACTGTTGTTTAAAGTGGCAGTTCAAAATCTGCTACTCTCTGTTTTGAGAGGACAGATTCTGGAACTTGTGAAGTTTGACATGGAAAACTTAGGAGTTTGGAGTTGAGGTCTGAAAATGAATTGTAGTGCATTTCTTAGGCTTTCCAGATTGTCTTAGATCATATCTTTTGGAATTGTAAATCTCCAGTTGTGATAAAAACAAGTAGTTGCTGTCCAGAATGCTTACTGTGGTGTTTTGCTGATTGATATGGTGTGATATCCTAAGACATGCTACTTTTGTAATTGTTAGGTGTTAGGGCCTTAACTGAGGATGAGCAGCTTTATCTTAGGTTAAGTAGCTTAGGTAAGTACTTCTCCACCGGAGAAGAGATTTGCACGTACTAATAAAGTAACTTGATTAGATTATTGTTTTTATCGTTGAAATGCATTTCATTCCGAGCATGTTGCACCCATTTATGCATCCATGGTATTTATTGTGCATTCATGCAATAGGTGTACCGGAGGGGGTGACACTCCTCGAATTCGAGCCTGTAATTCCGGAGGAGAACCAGGAGCAGCAGGAGCCCGAGGATCCAGCAGGCGAAGGAGACGCCGCTGAAGACTTGCCAGAGTGCCCTGACCACCGGCCTTCAACTTTTCTGAAAGGCAAGCCCCGGTGCATGCTGAACCTACTATTTTATAAATTAATCTTGAGTACTTTTAATTGTTTACTGCATTAAGTTGTAGGAGTTATATGAAAACACTTGTTGCATTATACCTGTCCTTGTCCAGATATCGTACTTAATCCTATTTTAGGTTTAGGCACGTGTCAATGCTTAGCCCTGCTTAGTACGGTAGAAGTCGGGTGATTTCCGGTCATCCGTGAGATGTAGGAAGGAGTCACGAGTGGCTTTATGGCTATCGTGGATGGAACCATGCCTTAAAATGAAATTGAGACCGGGCGGGAGTTCGATAGTACAGCCGCAAGACACTTCACGTCTTGGGTGTGGAGCTATGCCCGTCTGAGTCGTTTAAGGACCGATTCGCTGTACGTCCTTGAGTCATGTTGAACGCAGTCTAACACTTAGTTGGCCGGATAAGTCGTTCCGACCGCGAAGTCGAGTAGTATAGTTCAGGCCGGGAATCGAATGGTAGGTTGCATCTTGGAGGAGAGAAAGGATGTGCTTGGGGACATTGGCGTGAGACCAAGGGGGGGTTAGAGTCCCTATCACCTGGCAGAGTGTCGCCCTTGGGGACGCGACATTATTCGGACCCGCGATTCCTGAACTGTACAAAAGATGACCTGAGCAGCCCTCGCCAGGCGTGACTCGGTGAGTGTTAGAAATACCCCTCCAGCTGGATAGGAATTCGATTCGAATCGCCGTCGCTCCCGGTTAGTGAGCACTTGACTTGAGCAGCGGCAACGTAGATCTCATTAAATGAACTGGTGGTTAAGGGAATGATACACTGTTGCCACAATTCATACCTGCTCTGGATATAATGATGATAATTGTTTGATTACAACCAAGTGCATGTTTAGTACAGGTGCTAAGATAGATGACAGGTAAATGCTAAAAATAACTGCTAGTACAGGCTACAAGAGTTTAAATTACTTATGCCTTTATGCAAAATGTTATGTCAGCTAGCCTCTTGTGTAAGCCTTGCATAATCCTTGGTGTCATCTTATTTCTGGTTTTCGACGGGTAAGTCTAGCTGAGTACATTCCAGTACTCAGGGTTTATTCCCTCCTGTTGCAGATGACATGCTTTATCAGGGATTCTGCAAGACGTGTCTCCACCCTGCGGGTGATGATGACTAGATCAGAAGGGCATGATCGTCTTTATGTACTTTCCTCATGCTTTTGTGGGTTGTTGATCATCCAGACTGGCAGTATTTAAGTAACTAGTGTGTGTGTTATGCTTCCGCTACTTTCAAACTTGGTTTGTAATAATTGCTACTCCGTGGTGTAAACTTATTTCAGAACTACTTGTGAATTGTATCGTATGATGTTGTATGTTGAATGATGCGATCCTGGTTGTAAGCAGTTTGGTTTGAAATCCTTCGTGATTTCGATTGACTACCGGGATTATATGGGCTCAAGTTTGAAAATTTGAGCGCTTCGGTGCTTGTTTTCGTACTTGTGCTCTTATAATTTGGTCGGTTCTGTTACACATAGCATCCAAGTTTGTGGAGTCATCTATATACAAGTTCTTTAAGAACTGAATGTCGATTCCAGATGAAGTGAGAAGAGAACACTCGCACAGATTTAGGTAACAACCTGATAGCTCTCAACTTGCAAATTTAGGAGCCAGCCTGATAGCTCTCTCTTTTGCTGTTTGTTTTCGATGTGACTCCATAGAAGCAGAAACGGATCTTGAGTTGTGCTAAATCTCTTTGGAATCCACAGGACCGAAATCTGGCTCATCCTCACACCTATCAACAGTGCAAATGAAATGAAATTAAATTAAATAAAAGAAAAAGACGAAGGACAAAAATAAAATTTTTGAGTAAGTATACCCACCGTTATCAACAATTTAGGATGTCTTTATAAACAATATTTTTGGTGGTGTTCCCTATGGAGTCCAATTTCTGATTTGGTTTAGCCAAAACTCTTGTTGTTGATCTTGACACACCCCCTCGACAATACAACATAGAGTTGTCCATGTGAGAACACAGGCTCTGGAAGATAGATCCCAACATTTGGGATGGTTTGCCCTTGCGCTTTATTGATGGTCATTGCAAAACTCAGCCGAATTGGGAATTGTTTCCTCTTTAACTTGAAAGGGAGCGAGATGTCATCTGATGGAGACATAGGGATCCTAGTTATGAACACCCTCTTTCCTTGATGTTGGCCACCAACGATTTCTGCATCAATTGCATTGTCTTGGAAGGCTCTAACCATTAGTCTTTTCCATTGCACAAGCCATTATTAGGATCAAGATTATGGAGTAGGATGACAGGGCAGTTGATTTTTACTATTAGCACATGTGGAGGGAGACCATTTGGAGTAATGGAATTCAAAAACTCAATTGGGTAATTATTTCTTGAATCATCATCAACAGAGTCAAAGCTATGATAAACCTTTTCCTCACCTGAAAACATGACAATCAACAGAGTCAACATGCTCATTTTTTTGAAAGGATGGTACGTGTGCTCATATACTCCACATATCTTGCATTTTCCTCAAGTGATGGGAAAACATGAATGAGTGTGTTTATGGAATCTTCATTGTCATTTGTATAACCAATCACAATATCTTCTGGCAGGCGAACATAATCATTTCTGATGGTTTCTTCAGTTCCATTCCCAATTCTAAGGAGGTAACTTGAAAACCATGGGTCAGTTTGAGCCCTCATGTTACGTGTCAATCTTATCTTCCTTATATTGTCCCACAAATAAGATCTCTGCAATGACACATCAGTTACCTGTGCTCTAGTTCCACGTGGAACCATAGGAAGCACCTGTCTAAAATCTCCTCCAAACACCATAACTTTACCCCCAAACGGCAATGAACAGTTCATAATATCTTGCAAAGACCTATCAAGACACTCAACCGCTTGACGCCTGGTCATAGCAGCCTCATCCCATATAATCAAGGATGCCCTACGGAGTAACTCTGCGGTGCCACTTTGCTTTCCGAAGCTACATGTGCTATTCTCAGCAAGTGTAATTAGGACTTTGAATCTTGAGTGTGCCGTGCGTCCTCCAGGCAATATTGATGCTGCTATGCCAGAAGTTGCAGTAGCAATTCCTATTAATCCCTCTGAGCGCACTCTAGCAAGAATTTCCTTGTATAGGAATGTCTTGCCTGTTCCTCCTGGACCATCAACAAAGAACATCCGGCTCTTGTTATTCAATACATGATGTATGATTTCATCAAATACTGCTCGTTGTTCGTTGTTAAGAGATTTATATATATCCAAATGTTCTTGTTCTACTTGTATGGAAAGCTCTTCTCTGACCTCTCTCATCATGTCATTGGAAAATTGAACTATTTCACATAAAGTAATAAAATGTCAATTTTCATGAATACAAAATTTTTAATCATGCTAGAAAAAATATTGAATAATTATTAAAAAAATAAAAATTCATTTGCATGAAACCTACCAGCATCATTGGGTTCAGGAATATCATAATTTCTAATATCCTTCCCCATGGACTGAAGCATATCTCTAATGTCTGTCAGCACCATTTGCTCGACAACACTTGAGTTAGAATTGTCCCTTTTATAATCCTCGCACAATGAACCCTTGTGTTTCTCCCATAGCTCACGTACGTTGGTGGCCTCACAAAATACAAGAATAGTTGCAAATAATCTTTGTAGTGCGGCTGGCATCTAAAAAGTTTTAGCATCAACCAAGGCGTCGTCAAGGGATTTATCTGTCTCAACGAGCCCTATCTTTTCACATGTTTCTCTGAATGTAGAGTATGTAATGTCATCCACTGTTCTTAAATCCTCATATGAGGTTGAACCTCTTACATGGTTTAGGAGCACTCTTAAGAAATATCTCTTCCCCCTATGCTGGGTGCGCGTATACAATCCTACCAATCTGTCCTGTCCTATTCTTTCTTCTCTGCCACACCTTGCAACCACTAATCCACCGGTAGTGTTCTGGGAACTCCCTATATAATAATGTCCTTGCAAAACTATCAGTACGATTCATATTGAAGTATTCTGTGAGTGTAGTCATAGTTGAAGATTTCTTATTGATATCATCTTGTAGATTTTGAGACTCATCAATAATGACAGACTACATGTTTGGTAGATGTAACTGGAGTTGCAAAACAGAGGGATACACACCAAAAAGATGAAAGCCAAAAATCTTGTGCACGGCTTCAGGCGGTGATATATATCTAGCATCCCGGTATCGATGGATCTCATTGATAACTCCAGGAGTTTCAACTGAGAATTCAGCACGGTCGTGGCCTTTGTATACATATTTAAACAGGTACTTACAGGCTTTGATGCTTGAGCATGCCTCCACATTCATGTGGCAATTATACATCATAAGGAGTCCAGGATTGTATGGAACTACCCACCTATTGTCTAACTCAGCACCTCTTATTTTCACTCGCCGTCCATCATCTATCCTCCTATACAAAGGATATGAATATTTTCCCTGTTGTGTTGCCTCACAAAATTGTCGAGGATACTGAAACCGACAGGCTCCATCAACCATGCAAGGACACTTTCTATTTAAGACACCACATGGTCCATGTAGCATATGCTTAATCACAAGTTCGTGCAACACAAGGTACTTGTCCTTGTCTGGTATCTCTGCACAAATATGCTTGTCATATGCATCAAGGTTTGTCAACTTACTTCTTGAGTGCATAATCAATAGGATGTGTTCATGGGGCAAGCCCCCTTTTTTGAAATTATGAGACGTGCACATAGGCTGCAACATCTCCAAAGTATTTTTTTCTTGACCAATAAATCCATCAATGATCGTAACTTGGCCCTGTATACTCTTGAAACCAGGTCTGGTTTGTCTTGTGGTTGCTGCCCAGGCTCTAGATTTTATGTTATCTCCTGCCAGTGCAGATTGCATGTCATTATGATGAAATAATCTGGTTTGCCAAAACGCTGCACAATGGCCATTGCATTAAGATATCGTCGCATCATGTCATGATCACCACCGGGGAAAGACCGTGGCAACATAATTCTCTTGCCAACTTCAGAAGCTCTGGTCTCTCCGTTAGAAACTACATCAACCAGACCCTACATCAATCAGCGCAACAAAACCCATTTTCAATCATTATTTAATAATGACATATATATTATATATAATATATATATATACTAACTTAATTCTGCAAAGAACACATTTGCCTCACCTGATATAGTTTAGCATGTATGAGTTTCTGGTTAGAATACCAATCAAGCCTCATAGACTCAATCTTGATATACATGTCGACAACCCACTGCTGGAAAAGTCGTCCTCCGAATAACAAGATGTTAAAAAGACCATTTCTAACTTGCATTAAGAAACAATAGTATTCTCGTGCTGTCACAAATTTTCCAGATTGATTTTCCTCGACAAGGCTACTTAAGTATTCACCTTGCTGTATGTCAGCGTCATTTTCAGCCTCATCTGTGTATAGTGAAAAATTATTAGAAAAATGAGTACCGAGTTAGATAGATTTGAATTTATATCTCTTCTAATAATATAAGGATATTAAACTTGTAGGCTCAACAGGAGTAGTAGTAGCTTGAATGGTAGATGATCCACTATATGGCATAAATTTATTCCAACCGGTTTCTCCCCTAGGATTAAATAAAGGATATGACAATGGATCATAACAACCATGATATGCTTTGATATACAGTGGGTGATCTCCTCTTGCATACACTAGCACACTCCTATCAAAGCATCTCTGGGGGTCGTTTCCTTTGGTCCAGATAGCAGCAACCTGTGAGGATGTCGGTGCATTGTACCTTTGTAGTGTAGACATAGTGATAAGAGAAACAAGAACTAATTAGATTTATAAGCTAAGGTAGTAATTTAAAAAATTACAAAAAAATCAGGTAGTGTGGTAGACAAGGTACCTCCGTTGGTCCGGTGTGACATTGGTGTTTAGTTCAATTACATAGTCATCAAGATTTGGTATGGCTCCAACCCTCTTGAAGGTGTGAACATAAGGGCTGTCCTCTAATATCTTGAGAACATTTCTTATGAGGTTGATATCAAGGTCAGGAGATCTCCGCACTCTATGTGTTAATGTGTCATCTCCTGTATCATAAAAGTAGAGCTGCATGTGCCGCGGCCCTTTGGAACCGGGCACCAAATGGTCGAGTCAGTGGTACAAGGAACCTTGCACCCGGAATGTATAGATACCAGTGCCTGTTGCGGTGGCAACTCGCTGATCCAAGGTAACACCAAGGGTCGTGAAAGAAAAATGAGAGTTGAAGTACCGTATGTGTTTTCTGAAATATTTTGCATCATTATCTACTTGACTGGTAAATAACCTTTTTAGATCAGCCGGCACTTCAGGAATATGCACATGAACCTTTCCATTTGTGCAACAAAATCCGGGTGGTTCATATTCGAACCGTATGGCCCCACAATGTCTGCAATTAGGTACTTTTTTCAAAACATGGTGCTGATCTGGTAAATTATGGTAGACATAGTCATAAGGGTCATCGGCATCAATAGCACCAACGCCATTGGCATATATACGGTATGACTCGAATCCTTCTTCTGCATGAAAGATATGGAATTTCTTCGAATACACACAGTAAAATTAATTAAAATTTTAAAACACGACGATTCATGTGTGTGAAAGAGGTACCTTCCCCACGAAATTGCCTTGTTTCGTCGTCCTCACTCTGATCTTCCCTGTCTTCCAGGTGATCTGTTACATGGTGCATGGCAGCATGGCATTGGCATTGGTAAAAAACTAATTGATATATGAAGTAATGGTATGTGACATTATAAATAAACCCACCTTCTTCTTCATCATATTCTTCTAATTCAGGGTGTGCAGGTTGGAACAAGCTAGCGTCATATTCATCTACCCGATCGATGGTCCCATTTAATGTCTGGAGAGGCGGTGATACATCTGCTGAAAAAAGGTGGGTTGTCACTATGCATCTGTGGGTTAAAAAAAAGTGGCACAAGGGGAAAAACTATGAGGCAACCTGTGGGTTGTGCATTGCTGTTTGTAGTATGGTGCATAGCCTCATGTGCACTCATTCTCTTACCCCTTGCATAGTCTCTTTTTTTCTCCAATAATGTCTACTTTTTTTAGGCTTCCATATTGTTGTACCTCTCTCTTCTCAATAGTTTGTTTGCAATTGAACTGGACACTGATGAGCAATTTGTTGTTACGGTTGCATATAAAATGAAAAAGATTCAACCATCGAGCAGTTAGTTATCGTAAAAATTTCACTAAATGGCACACACCTGGATCCTGAACTATTTCATCAGATTGCTGAAGTGCATTATCTCCATACATTTGATGCCTCATTCTTCTGACGTAGTTATCGTTTTGATGCAACCATTTTGGAGAATGACATGGGTTTTGATTTTCTTTGTCTTGAACCGAGGATGGCCCAGTAAAGATTTCAGAATACCCCATCTGTGATGGTGATGCTTGTCCTACTCCACCAAGGTTCCTACCATATTCATGTCAACACAGTTCATGTTTGGGGCTGAAATGCATCCCTCGCCCAATGGCTACAGGACGACCGAGGAAGTTGTCCCATAAGTTGAATGCGTTCCTCCAACAGTCATAGTCTCTATATATTCCGGCGCTGTTGAAGTAAATAGTGCAAGGTCCATGAACAAAAATAAACACGTATTCTTATAGCACGCAAAGTTAGTGAAGACAGTGCACCTGGTTGATCCGGTGCATTTGAAAGTGCACTTGTTTCAGCTTTTCGGCGAGCACGGTAATCACACTGCCTCTTATTCCTCTCCTCCCGTTCCTCATTCGTTTCTTGAGCCCTTTTTCTAGCACGGTACTCACGTTGTTTCCTATTCCTTTCCTCTCTCTTGCGTTGTTCTTCGCTGCAAGCTGTGGACATGGTGGTTTCTTATTTATGGCGTTGCATATATATCTCCTTGCAATATGTGTGTATGCATGTACCTGGAGTATGTATGTTTGTTACATCGCTGAGCGGAGTGCGTCCCTCTCCTGGCGTACCCATTTTTCTGTGTAGGGCTGGTAAGTAACAATCTAAAAATTCACATGTTACTTGTTTTGAGAATAGAGTCAGGAATGGCAACAAAACATCACTGAAAAAAGAATCATGCTGTGAGATACTAAGTAATATACAGGTGAATTTCTCTCACTATAAAGCATGGCAATATATCAGGTGAATTTCTCACTATAAAGCATGGCAAAATAAATTGATTATTGACTTGTTTGTGACTAATTGAGTCGATTTGATGAACTCTAAAATTTTGCAGTCACCCCGCAAACTTAGTAATTTGAGCCAATTTGTGACTGCAGGTTGATCTACTTCATTCCGTATTCTACTCTACATATATGGTCACTACACAGAGATTCAGAAATAACTTTTTTGAAAAACTTTCAGATTGCTCTGCTTCCTAACATTTAGAAATAACTTTTCTGTTTGCACCTTATGAGTAGCACTTCACTATATGTAAGCTGTAGTAAAAAAGAATAGAGTCAGGAATGGCAACAAAACATCACTGAAAAAAGAATCATGATCTGAGATAATAAGTAATATACAGGTGAATTTCTCACTATATAACATGGCAATATATATAATAAAATTTGGATCCTATGCAGCCTGCATTTGAACACCCAATTCAGTCATTCAGTCTGTCAGTTTTTCATTCATTTTTCATTCAGTATGTCAGTCCTTGCAATTGCCGGACCATGAACAGTATCAGGAGGGAAAACAAACTTCAATTGCCCCTTTTAACATGAACTGACAAGACACGGCTCCATCGTTTTATTTGAACCTTGAAGAATCAAAATGCAAGGACAGACGCCCAAGCACAGACTTCTGAAGAACAGATGCATAAGCAATGCAAGAGATGAACAGGGGGGAGCACTGGAGGTAACAGACTTCTGAATCAAAATGCAAGAGATGTTCGTTGTGTTCAGACCCGTCCTGTTCCGTCCTTCAGGACGGTGGCCTCTAGCCCTCTACTGCGAGCGCGAACGCGATGCGGACGATGCACCGGTGGCAATGCACAACGCCGAGCGGTCCTGGCGAGCAATCGATGTAAAGCATGCAGGTTCGATGTACCTGCTCGTCCGCTGGGTGATGGTGTCCGCTCGGCGACGATGTGGTGTCCGCTCGGTGATGGTGGGGCGCTCGGCGACGATGTGCAGTCCGCTCGGCGATGGTGTCCGATCGGCGAGCGTGATTAGCGGCGGATTGCGTCGGGCACAGCAGGAGCCCCTCGTCCTCCAAGACGACCACGACGATGACAGCTCCACGCGTGACCGCACGGCCGCCGCCGCGTCAGCCGCGACGAGGAGGAAACTGCTGCGCGGGAGCACGACGTTTGTTTGATTCTTGTTGAATCGAAATGCAAGGACCATGCAGATTTGTATAGTACTAAAAGAAAATCTGAAGATTCGAATGCATGGACAAGGCAAAAAATTATCATACCAATGCAGTATTTCAGTCTATCAATGATTCAGTTTTTCATTCATTTAGTTATTCAGTCTATCTTCCTGTGAAAGATATTGCAATTGCCGGAGCATGTCCAGTACACATGGAAATTCCTGTAGGCATTGGCGACCATGGTAAAGCAAGGAACAATTCACCCAGTCTAGCAGTGTAAAGTGGACACTATGAACTGAATGAAAGCAGCAGGTTGTTCATCACCAAACCTGCATGAAGAACCAAGGAGCGGCGTCCGCGGCAGAGATGGACCGCGCGGCGTCCGCGGCAGAGATCGAAGCGGCAGGGATGGACGAGCGATCCGCGGCAGAGATGGACGGGCGATCCACGGTGCAGGACCTGTTCACGACGGCCCCGACGAGCTGTGGCTACCCCTTCGTGAAAACGACGTACTGGATCAGCCCCATCAGCGCCGCCGCCTGGAGCAATGTGGAGGCAAGTTCTGGTACTCGTTCTCCTCCTGCAAGGCCGGCCTGCTGCAGAACCTGGAAGCAGCGACAAAGGCGAAGCAGGAACGACGGGCGGCAGCGGCAGGGACGGACTGTGAGCAGGAGAGCAGGCGCGCGTGATTAGGGGTGGCTTGCCTTGCGCGCGGGCGTGTGCATGATTTGAGGCGATTTCACGTCGGGCGCGTACACGTGAGGCTGATGAGGAGGTTGACACAAGGGATGTTGGCCCTCTGATTTGAGTAAGGAGAGAGATTGGTGAGACTAAATTTGGACACTTCATTTTGAAAGATGTTATTTTTGTGGGTACACTTTTAGGGTGGATGTAGAGGTGGCTTCTCAACGGGGGACGTTTGTTTGTATGGATGTAGGAAAAAAATGTCGGTGCATTAGTAGGGTAGATTAAATCGATGTCTAATTAAATTGTAGTTTAAATGACATGTTCAGGCAGTTTGCTTGCTGAGATTTATTCCCACCCCTCTATCTTTATAGGTGCTTGATTGGATGATTTGCTTGAAGGGATAGGATTAGCGGCTCATCTTCACTGTTTCATCCACATTTAGAGATAATAATAAAATTTTTAGCTTTGCTGTAATAAACTTAGCTTACGTGTCACAGTGACCCTTTGTGTTCTAATAATAATGTCTGAGGTGGAGTTTACTTGTTTTGTTCTTGTTGTTACTTCTGCGTTATACGTTGCGCAGGGGGTTTTGCTGCAAAGTTTTATACTCTGGCTTGAGAGAAGAGACGTTAGTTGCAACACCTCAGGTGTTTGGCTTCCATAATTGCATTTGCATTTCATAAACATGAGCATCATTCATCTCATCATGTCTTTATTTTGCTTGCAACATGAGTATGCAACATACTCTAATATGCTTGTTTCATAATTGATTTGCTTATGAAATGTGAGTGGTGTAACTTGTAGATGTAACATGGGTGTCTCATACTTGGAAATATGGCAATGTTGTTAGTATACCATGATAAGCTTAATTGTTGCAACAAGGGATTGAAACATATGCAACATGGTAGTGCAACATTTTGGTGGAAATGTTTGTTTTGCTTGTTTCAACTTATGTGACACTTGGAATTGTGTGTAACCAAGGTGTAGAGTGGCTAATAATGTCCTATAACACCTTAATTATATTTAGGGTATTTAGTGGAACAATGTTCATGTTGACCAAAATGACCAAAATGCCCTCCTTGGTGCTGTTGACTAACCTTTGAGTCCTAGAATGCTTTGGTTTGACTGTTTAAAAAGTCCAGCTTAGAGACCTTGCATGGAGAAGCAACCTTAATCAAAGTTGTAGAGAATTTCATAAGGAACAAAAGTTCTAATATGGTCATCTCGTGAAAATGACCAAAACATTCTCAAAAGTGGCCCACAAGTCGGTTTGAGGGGCTGCCCCAACACTTAGAAAATTTCTAAGTCTGAAATTTGAAGTTACAGTTTCAAAGTACCCCACTTCAACGCCATGTAACTCAAAAACCAGGCCGAACCAGTCCAAGAGCCAATTGACAAAGTTGTAGTCCTCATATAGCTATACAACTTTTCTGTTAACACCTACCACTAACTCGAGCCATATTAGGAGATATAGAAGCTCAAACTTTGGCTGTCAGTCACACTCATTGGACCTCGATTCAGAGTTTCAGTTAACTCGGTGGCCGACCGGTCACAGAACTGGGCCGCCGCGTGGGCACGGTGTGGCGCCTGTACGCCGACCGTGGCCCCACCGGTCAGTCGCAAGTGGGCTTCAAGGTCACCACGGCACCCTCCTGTCTGCTCCCTCCCTCCATTCACCCCTCGCTCTAGCCGTGTTCACCGAGGGGAAACACCGAGGCACCATCACCGCCGCGCGCTTCCCCGCGGTCGTGCGAGCTCGCCGTCGCGTTGCAGCCACCCAAACCCCGTCCATAGCTCTGCCAGGGACTCCACTACCTCCTCCATCCCTTACTTGAGCCAATTGCGTGGAGGTAAGGGGCACATTGCCATTTCCTCCACCACGGTGCCTCACCGACGTTCGTCCGTGCGACAGCTCACCGTAGCCAGCACAGCACCGTGCACCTCCGCTTTCCCTAGCGCGTGTTCCTTCTTCCCTATCACCCGTAGATGCTCTAGTGATGACGCTACCGCAAATGCCGGCCAGGCTGGGCCAGAACATGGCCGCGCACCGCCACGCCATGGCCGCCGCTGGGGAGCTCTCGCGGCCAGACTCCACCGCCTTCCCCTGGCTAGTAGTAGTAGCACGGTTAGGTTCGCTTTGGCCCCAGGAAGCTCATGCGCGTCCTATCCAGCCGTCTAGCGGCCGGAGTTGTCGGAGCGCCGTCGGGCTCCATTGCCAAGCCGCCGTCGCCATGGCAGATCTACTTAGAGCTCGGTAGGGGTTAGGGTTGGGGGGTCACCAGACGCGGGAGGATGAGGCGAACCTAATGGTGCCCACCGAAATCGCCACCGGCGATGAGCTCCGGTCACCGCCATCCTCCTATGCCTCTCCCTCTCTCTAGCCTGAGGGCCTGCCCTATCAGCGACCGCGCGCGCGGGCGGGAATTCGGAGCAAGCCGCGCGCGATCTGGGCCGCGCTGGCGTGTCGGGCCGGCCCAGTGGCAGTAGCGGGTTTAGGGTTCAATTTTGGTGTTTTTCTTTTATTAATTTCACAGATCTACATGCTATGTTGTAAATTTCATATCTCCCTTTTTATAGATCCATTTGAGGTGATTCTAGATGTGGTTAGTTCTAGATAAAGTGTAGTATTTATGAAAAATATCAAATATATATGTGCTATTTATTTTCTAGAAGATTTAATTAGGCCTTTGAAATGTGTTTTAAAATGAATGCAAACTTGTTAAATGGATAACTTGAGTTGTAGTGTTCCAAAAATTATGAAATTTGGTGGGTATGTTATTTCATGTCTATACTAGCTCTGGTAAAAATTTGGGCACTAGTGTTTGAATACTTTTCAAGTTACGATGTTGTCATGTTATATTAGAAGATACTTAATGAATTTTAATAATTTTTTTATATGTGCAATGCTCATGAAATTTTATGGAGAGTGTCTTGGTACCCTAAGGTTGCTAAGAAAAAAAATGGTTTCTGTTGTTTGATACTTTTCAAATGTGATTTATTAATTATGCAAAAATCAGCTTTTTGGCTTGTGAATTTTGTGTAGAGAGTTTTTGTGAATAACTTTAGTTCAAATTTTTACAGTAGCCTCCTAGTACAGTAGAGGGTCTCCTGTAATTTTTGTAGAATTGTCTGAGCAGCTTGCATATAAGTTTAATTTTCCACATAATTAATTAAGTAAATTATGAAAGGGGTTAAAATAAATGACTTGGGTTGGCACACCTTACTTTCTGGTGGTTTTGGGTCATGTGTTAACTAGTAGTGTCATTAGTTTGGTTATAAGGGTAGTTTGACACATGAATAAATATTTAATTTTCATATTTCTAGGTTTTCTGGACAGCTGGTAGCATTTTTGGGTTTGAACCTTGATAAAGGTGTTTGCTGGGAAACTTGTGAATACCAAAATGGTAGTAAACTTGTTAAACTAGCATGTGTCAAAATTTGGAGACATTTGGCCTAGTAGTCTAGGAGTTGTAGCTGTTTAAAGTGGCTGTCCAGAAATGACTGCTCTCTGTTTGGAGTGGACAGATTTCTGGAACTTTAAAATTTCGACTAGATAAACTTTGGAATTAAGTGTTGAGGTCTGAAAATAAATTGTATAGGATTTTATACACTTTCCAGATTGTCTTGTATCATGCCATTTGGATTTTTGAATCTACAGTTGTGATGGAAATACTTAATTGCTGTCCAGAATGTGTTGTTGTGCTATTTTGTGCTTGGGTTGGTGGTAACCTTAAGTAATGTTGTTCTTGTTGATTGTTAGGTGTTAGGACCTTAACTGAGGAGAAACACTTATACATTAGGTTGTGTAGATTAGGTAAGTACTTCTCTACCGGAGAAGAGATTTGCACTTATTGTGAAGTAATTTGAATAGAGCACTAGGATTGTTGTAGTGCATTTTATTCCGAGCATGTTGCATTCCTTCTTATGCATTTATGAGATTTATTGTGCATTCATGCAATAGGTGTACCGGAGGGAGTAACACTCCTAGAGTTCGAGGGAGCAATTCCGGAGGAGGTTCAGGAGCAGCCGGGAGAACCCGAAGAGGCAGTCAACGAAGGAAACGCCATTGACGAGCTACCGGAGTGTCCGAACCATCGCCCTTCCTCATTCTTGAAAGGCAAGGCCCGGTGCATGCTGATCCAATCTTTATATATATCAATCTTGATTACTTTTACTTGTTTACTGCATTAAGTTGTAGGAGTTGAGTGAAAACACTTGTTGCATTATAACCATCATTGTCCAGATATCGCACCTGAATCCTAAATTAAGTTTAGGCACGTGTCAATGCTTAGCCATGCTTAGTGCGATAGAAGTCAGGTGATTTCCGGTCATCCGCGAGATATAGGAAATGGGTCACGAGTGGCTATGTTAGCTATCGTGGTTGGAACCATGCCTTAAAATGAAATTGAGATCGGGCGGGAGTTCGATAGTGCAGCCGCAAGACACTTCACATCTTGGGTGCGAAGTTATGCCCGTCTGAGTCGTTTAAGGACCGATTCGCTGTACGTCCTTGAGTCATGTTGAACGCAATCTAACACTTAGTTGGTCGGATAAGTCATTCCGACCGCGAATCCGAGTAATACAGTTCAGGCCGGGAATCGAAGGGTAGGTCGCATCTTGGAGGTAGTAAGGATGTGCTTGGGGACATTGGCATGAGACCAAGGGGGGTTAGAGTCCCTAGCACCTAGCAGAGTGTCGCCCTTGGGGATGCGGCATCAGTCGAACTCGCGACTCCTGAACTGTACCAAAGGTGACCTGAGCAGCTCTCGCCAAGCGTGACTCGGTGAGTGTTAGAAATACCCCTCCAGCTGGATAGGAATTCGATTCGAATCGTCGTTGCTCCCGGTTAGTGAGCACTTGACTTGAGCAGCGGCAACATAGATCTCATTAAATTGAACAGATGGTTAAGCGAATGATATAATGATGCCGCAATTTATACCTGCTATGGTTATTATTGTTTGATTATAATCCAGTGAATGTTTAGTACAGGTGCTAAGATAGATGACATGTTAATGTTAAAAATAACTACTAGTATGGGTTAAAAGAGTTTCAATTACTTATGCTATTCCGCAAATGTGATGTCAGCAAGCTCCACTTAAGAAAGCTTTGCATGATCCTTGGTGTCTCGTATTTTTCGTTTTGATGGGTAAGTCTAGCTGAGTACATTCCAGTACTCAGGGTTTATTCCCTCCTGTTGCACATGACATGCTTTTATCAGGGTTTCTGCAAGAACTGCCTCCACCCCGCGGGTGATGAGGACTAGATCACTCGGGCGTGATCGTCTGTTATTTTACTTTCCTAAATGCTTTTGTGGGATGTTGATCTATAAGACTAGCAGTGGTATTTGAACTAAGTGTGTGTGTGTTATGTTTCCGCTACTTTATAAACTCGGTTTGTAATAATTTGCGACTCCATGTGTTATAAGTGAATTTCTGAACTACTTGTAAAATATAACGTGTGATGTGTTATGTTGAATGATGCGATCTTGGTTGTAAACGAGCTGGCTTGAAATCCTTCGTGGTTTCGATTGACTACCGGAATTATATGGGCTCAAGTTCGAAAATTTGAGCGTTTCGGTGCTTGTTTTTGTACTTGTGCTCATATAATTTGGTCGGTTCTATTACATTAGTGACATTTTAGGCTTTTGTGGCGCTTGGGGTGTTATTCCATCCATCAGGACCCTCGTCATCTTCACGCCTTCCACCACCGTGCTAACCACCAGAGGGAACCGTCCTACCTCGATAACAAGGACGGGGTGGTCATCCCAGACAAAGGTGATCGAGCGCTCCGAGATCGTGGGATACGGACCTTGTCGTATTCACCCTCGAGGGTGACCAGTAGCAAAATAGTGTGCGGTATGGTGTGTATAGTGACAGGTTTTCACCTCACATTCCGAGATGGGTGGTAAAAAGTGAGACATGACACCGGCATTGCTTCCACGTCGGTCACGACTGTAGCCATGACGGTAGGAGGAAGTAGGTAGTCATATTAAATACTCCGACTTTTGTCTCAGAGTAGGTGGATAGAATGGGTCGAGTGTTCCGACCTGGGGTCGTGCGAGTCGGAGATTGCCGATAGTCGAGGTGCCTTGTCGAGCAAGCTTCGTATGAGTCGGAACGCGATCGAGGTGTCCCGTCGAGGATGCCTCGTACAAGTCGGAACGTAGTCGAGGCGTCCCGTCAAGCTGGCCTCGTGCGAGTCGAAACGCAATCAAGGTGTCTTGTGCGCTATCTTTGGTTTTGTTCCATTTGTGGGTAGCGTTTTGTTTTTCTTAATCGTTGGTTGTGGGTACCCTAGTTTTAGGTACCCGACACAATCTTTTAGAAAAGAGCTTGGCTCGGTGTGCATCAACGCAAAAGAAGATTAGCAGTAAACTTAGTTTTTAGAGAGAGAATTTTATTTAAGCTGTTACCCCCCCTTTCTTTTTGGCTGTTACCCCCCTTTCTTTTTGGCTGCCGAAGTCCTGTAACTCTACTGTATATACTTTTTTCCAATATATATACAAAAAAAATTACAAGTAGGAGCCTCCCCTGCTCACCCTTTCATAAAAAATAAAAAACTTCTTGTGTTCAAATTTTGTCCACAAATATAAGAATTTTTATTCTCCAGTTAAGAGCTGGCCAATGTGCTTTAACAAGAGGCATTGCAAAGATTTTCTCCCAACAACACCGCCGCACCCCCCCCCCCCCCCCCCCCCAACCCAACCCCAAAAAAGATTTGTTCTAAAAATCACATAAGTTCTTATATTTGCCCGCAAAGGGAGTATGAATTTTCTCTCCTTTCGTGCACAAGATCTAGTGTAGACAACATTGTTTTTTTCGTGCACACATGGTTGCAGCAACAGCCTCTGCATCTGATGGAACAAAGCGGCTACTCTACATAGTAGAGCAGCGATCGAGCAGCTCATCGGTATTACACTCGTTTCTAATAGCCGAGCCCGAATCTACAGGCCTGCTATCATCAAGATAGACAATATCAGCGTTCATTTTCATTTTTGATGGGCGTTCACATGCGTCCAGTGACTGTATCCACACAAACCATGCAAATGTTTTTTTTAAAAAACAGAGTACATATTCTACCAACCCATTAAATTTAAAATTGAATCATAACTTGCACGAGAAGAAACAGAAAATAGAAATTACCACATTAGATGAGCTAACCCGGTTTAAACTGTCGAGGGGCTAAACTTTCTATGATTTCTCATGTGGATAATACAATATTGTATACCATTATAGTAGTCACATAAACATGAGCAAGAATCAGAATATAGAAACAGTCTACTTCATAACTCTTATATAACTAACCACTACCCCACCTTCAAACCACCAAAAAGGCCCAGAACGGGTAAACGAAAAAAAGAATTACAGGGAGGGGAAACCCTTTGAATCAGCCACAACGCAATATAGGAAGGCAAGATTACTGAGCATCCTCAAGGAAGTTTTCAGAAAGACCTCGCTGCGACAACCGGTTATAGAGTATTCCCATCGTTAGTATACATGCCCTGCAACAACATTTTGTTTTTGGTACATTAGCCAAGTTCTCTTGAAAACCAGATAAAGATTAGAGAAACCTGAGTATATTACAAACAAATACCAATCTTTATAGGGGTGTCCATTTGTCCAATCAATGACGGTGTCAATGGTTGGATAAAACACCCAGAGTTACTTTATTATATGCAAGAATTGCTTTCCTCCATAGATCACATCATCCATTGCTTAAGAGTTTATGATTGACAGGTTTGGAATAAATTATGTAAGCCCTCTAGTAATACCTAACTTTTAGATTTTGGTTTATATGTCAAACTAATTAGAACAAACAACAAGTTGGGTCTACAGCCTCCTAATGCAAACAGGTCATAAGGCATATGCCCAAAAAGCACTCTTTCTGAACCATACATAATGAGAAAATATCAGCAGGGTAACAAATTGACATGGCTGTTAGCAAACTTGCTACTTTGCATGATGGTGCAAGAGAAAGATACTGTTTATTCAAGAAAATAGAAAAGGTAAATGTTATCCAGTAGCAGAGCATAATAGCTTCATAGATATAACAAGTAACCGGCTATTAATAGCAGAATCAATGAACAAGCTAAATATCTTGAAATGACAAGTATTTGTTAAATAAATTAGATACCCATGTTATATTAAAAAGTGCAAAAAATTGAAGATAATGAAATCATTGGTAATGTTAGATGGCTTTGACCATAATTCATCACCAAGTGATACCAATATCACTATTGGAAGTAGTCTACGGATTCAATGTCAAATCAAATTTGAATGCCCCTTCTGAATTATTAGTATGGTTTAGTAAGGTGAGAACCAAATAGGCTATAATAGACATAATGAAAAGTTGTCAATTTTGCCTTTTTGATAGCTTGAAGTCCTTATGGGAATGCGGTTTTCCATCTCAGAGAAGGAGATGCTAACACAGAGCTCTTCCATCTCCATGCCCGGCACAGGAGGAAGAATTTCATTGGGAAAATTTTAGATGGAGATCAAGTGCTCACAACACATGAAGACAAGGAGAGGGTTATCTATAATTTTTACAATGGATTACTTGGCACCAGTGTGCATCGAGAGCACACAATTAATCTGGATGAGCTCAACATTGCCTCACATCACATAATCTTTCCTGTTTGGAAATCCCTATTTCTGAAGAGGTTTGGAGAACCATCTCTGATTTGCCTTCTAACAAAGCCCCAGGCCCCAATGGTTTTACAGATCTCTTTTATCAAGTGTGCTGGCCAATTATTAAAAATGACATCATGGCTGCGATCTCAGCTGTCTAGGGCCGAAGATTTAGAAATTTCGATTTAGAAATTTCGAGCTCCTCAATTCAGCCTATATCACTTCTGCTAAAAAGAGATGATGCAACACATGTCAAAGATTTTAGGCCAATCAGCTTGGTACAAAGTTTTGCTAAGCTCATCACAAAAATTCTTGCAAACAGACTAGCAAGTCAGTTACATGGGCTGGTGTCACATAATCAAAGTGCTTTTATCAAAGGAAGGTTCATTCAAGACAACTTCATGTTGGTACAGCAAACTGCAAAATTTCTACACCAGCAAAGACAGCCACGTATGCTCCTCAAGCTAGACATCTCTAAAGCCTTCGATTCAGTTTCTTGGAGTTTTCTGTTGGAGGTGCTACAAAAACTAGGATTTGGTATTCTTTGGCATGACATCCTCAGTGGTCTGCTTGCTTCCTCTTCAACACAAGTCCTAAATGGCGTCCCTGGTGAGATCATCTATCATCAGAGAGGGCTGATGCAGGGTGACCCGTTGTTACCTATGTTTTTTATTTTAGCGATGGACATGTTGAGTCATCTGGTCACTTTGGCTGATGAGCAGTGTTTCAAAGGCATCCAGGCGTACCCAGCTCGCCTTGGGAAACAGTGGCACTTCGTCGCCTAGGCGAGTACGCCTGGATGCCTAGCCGCCTTTAAAACACTGCTGATGAGGATAAAAACAATTCTATTTTGAATAGGGCAATGATGGGGCGTTTCAGGAGATTAATTAATGATCTGGCCCTCAAAGAGCTACCTTTGCATGGTCGCAAATACACATGGTCAAACCATCAGGACTCACCAACCTTGGTGAAATTAGACCGAGTGTTGTGTACTGTGGATTAGGAGGATGGATTCCCCAACTGTCTACTTCAGAGCATGGCTTCTGATGATTCTGATCACTGCCCTTTGTTGTTGGGTCTTCAAGACAATAAACCAGGAAAACGCAGATTTCACTTTGAGTCGTTCTGGCCCAAACTTGATGGTTTTCATGAGACTGTCGCTTCTGCTTGGTCTTCTGTTCCTCCTGGCCCGTGTCCTTTCGTACCTCTAGATATGAAGTTCAAAGCTGTCACCAAGAGTCTACAAAGCTGGAGTGAAAAAGGGGTTGGCTAGATTACAACTCAGCTTGCTTTGGAAACGAAATTCTCCATCAATTAGAAATTGCTCAAGACAGCCGCCAACTTTCACAGGAAGAATTATGGTTTAAAAACAATATGAAGAAACACAGTTCAGCCCTTGCATCACTCAAGCGCACAGTGGCTCGATTACGTCCAAGGATCAGCTGGCTCAAGGAAGGTGACGCTAATCCACATCTATTCCACCTTCACGCCAAACACCGAAAGAGGAAGAATTTTATTGGGAAACTGCTGTCAGGAGATCAAATCTGTACAACCCATGACAAAAAGGCTGATGAATATACTATGAATCTATGTTGGGAAGTTGCTCTGCCAGGGAGCACACTATCAATTTGGCGGAATTGGGAATTAATGCACATGATTTGTCCGATCTTGAACTTCCCTTCACTGAAGAGGAGGTGTGGAGGACAATTAAGCAATTGCCTTCAGATAAGGCTCCTGGGCCGGATGGGTACACAGGACGTTTTTATAAAGTTTGTTGGGCCTGGTGCAGTTGGTGAGTGCTAGCTCGCCGAGTCACCAGGTCCTGGGTTCGAAGTCGTCTCTCTGCAGAATTTCTGCGGGGGTAAAACTTTGCTTCGGTTATTCCCTTCCCCAGACCCCACTCGTGTGGGAGCCTCTGGCACTGGGTCTGCCCTTTTTTTTGTTGGGCCATCATAAAAGAAGATATCATGGCAGCCATCTCTGCAGTTTGGAGTAGGAAGCTTGCAAACTTTGGTGTTCTCAATTATGCATACATCACACTACTCCCCAAAAAGGAAGGGGCTGAACAGCCCAAAGATTTGAGACCTATAGCTTGGTGTGTAGCTTTGCCAAATTAATCATAAAGATGCTATCTAATCGACTTGCTTCACGGCTGCAACAAATGGTGTCCCCCATTCAGAGCGCCTTCATTAAAGGACGCTTTATACAGGATAATTTCATGCTAGTACAGCAGACAGTGAGATTTCTTAATCAACAGAAATAGGCTCGAATTCTTCTCAAGTTGGATATTTCAAAGGCAGTTGATTCTGTGGCTTGGCCTTTTCTTCTTGAGATATTACAGCAGCTAGGCTTTGGGCAAATTTGGCGGGACATAATCAGTGGGCTGCTTTGTTCTTCATCCACCCAAGTGTTGTTGAATGGAATCCCTGGGGATCATATCATCCATTGGCGTGGACGTTAGGTGACCCTCTCTCCCCTATGTTGTTCATTTTGGTCATGGATGTGCTAGGGCATATGATTTCTAAGGCTGAAACTGAGGGCTTGCTGATGCCACTGGTCAGGCGGGCTTTGCAGCACCGCATTTCTATTTATGCAGATGACATGGTGTTATTTCTTAGACTAGAGGCTGGGGATATCAGTTTAACGATGGGCATTCTTAACCTTTTGGAGAGGCAACAGGGCTCAAGACAAACTTACAGAAAAGCAGCGTTCTACCCATTAGATGTGGTGAAACTGATCTTGCAGCTGTACAGAACCTGCTGCCATGTGAACTTGCAAGTTTTCCATGCAAATATCTAGGTTTGCCCCTCTCTTTGAAGAAACTTACCAAGGAGCAAGTGCAGCCCATTATTGACCGTATTGCTGATCAGCTTCCGGGCTGGAAAGCAAATTTGATGACCAAAATTGGGAGAAAGGTTCAGGTACAGTTTGTGCTCACTGGCATGCTTATCTATATCTTCATGGCTATTGATTTTCCTCCATGGGCCATCAAAGCAGTGGATAAAATTCAGCATGGATTTCTTTGGAAAGGCCGCAGGGATGCACAAGGAGCGCACTGTGATTGCTTGGGTCAAAGTGTGTTGGCCTATTGAGTTGGGCAGATTAGGAATTGCAGATCTCAAGTCCCTCGGCTGGGCCCTGCGAATGCGATGGCTTTGGCTACAAAAGACAGAACCTGATCGCCCATGGGAAGACCTCCCAATCCACATACCTGAACAAGTAAGGGTCGTCTTTGCAGCGGCTATTTATTCAGAGGTTGGGGACAGAGCAGTCCTTTTTTGGACAGATCGATGGCTCCATGGGCAATGCATTGCAGATGTGGCGCCTCGTTTCTTCACTGTCATTGCTGTGAGGAGACGTAAGAAGCAATGCATTGTAGATGTGGCGCCTCATTTCTTCACTGTCATTGCTGTGAGTAGGGATGAAAACGGAACAGAAATATTCCGAATTGATCGTTTTCGTTTTCTATATTATGAACCGTTTTTTAACATGAAAAATTGTCAGTTTCAATCGGTTTCACAACCATTTTCAACCATTTTTTGTACTCTTTAATTGCTTAATGTAGAAATATCCCGAATCGACCGTTTTCGTTTTTCTATATCGTAAGTCCGTTTTCGACCGTTTCCGACCGTTTTCATCCTTAGCTGTGAGGAGACGCAAGAAGAGAACTGTACAAGAAGCCCTCACCAACCATACTTGGATCTCAGACATACAGGGGGCTCTCACTGTTGACTTTCTCCTCCTATGGGATCTCTTATCTAATTTGAGCTGCAGCCTGAAATTGAAGATAGACACGTATGGCGACTTGCTTCACATGGTCAATATTCCGCTATATCAGCTTATGAGGGACTATTTTAGGATCTACTCTTTTCGGGCCATGGGAAAAGATTTGGAAGACTTGGCACCACACAAATGTCCTTTCTTTCTGTGGTTGGTTGCTCATAATAGATGTTGGACAGCGGATCGCTTAGCTCGCCGGGGCCTCCCTCACCCTGAGCGTTGTCCTTTGTGCGACCAAGCAGCACAAACCATCGATCACCTCCTCATTCTCTGTGTCTTCACAAGAGAATTTTGGTTCCGTTTCTTGTCACAAGTTGGCCTGCAATCACCCACTGATCTCTCATTTTTTGATTGGTGGGATAGAGTGAGTAGAGCTACTAGTGATAGTGACATAATTTTGCAAGGAATCAATTCTCTCATAATTCTTGGGGCATGGACTGTATGGACTCATCGCAACAGGTGTGTTTTCAATGGAGCAGCCCCTGATCATTGCTAGAGAAGAGCGAAAACTTTGGTCGATAGTTGGGGCTCGAAGAATTTCCCTCTTGACTGCCCCCCATTTAGAAAGTTAGGTTCCTAGTGCTGGTGTTGGTCGCCCTTTGATTTAGACATGGGCGTACTTGTATCCTAAGAGCAACTCCAACACTACTACCTAAATCAGACTACCTATTTCTCTATTTAGGTAGCCACCCATTTTCATACTACCTATATTTTGGTCTCAACTCCAACAGTACTACCTAAAACATGATTCTCAAATTCATTCTACCAGTCAATGACACATGGGACCCGCACGTCATCTCTTTCCTTGTGGCCGCTGACGAATTCATCCATGGAAAGCAGGCTACCACCGGGGACGGGAGTCGGGCTCACGCCAGGAGAGGACCAGCTCGCCGAGGAGGGCCAACCGAGGAAGGGAACGGCCAGCGGGGAGGAGTTCGCGCCGAAAGGTGTCATGATTGGAGGAGCCACTCGCCGAGGAGGACCAGTCGGGGAAGGGAACGCCCGGCTGGGTGGAGGTCGCGTCGAGAGGGCTCGCGCTGCGAGGAGCCGCTTGCCGAGGAGGGGTCGGCGGATCAGGCCTCGCTGGCGCAACCGGCACAGAGAACCTGCTCACCGAGGAAGGGCACCGCCGCTGGTGTTCTGGCGCCAGTCGGAGCAGCAGGATCTGGGGTCGGGGCGGCCGGAGAGGCACCCCGCGAGAGGACCACCGCACCGGGGGAGGTCCACCCGCGCCGAGGAGCCGCAGCGGAGCGAGGACGACAGCAGCCGAGAGTCGCACATGGGCGAGGAAAGAGTCGCGAAGCGAAGGAGAGAGAGAAGCGCATGGGAAAAATAGGTAGCCAAATCTGTTGGCCCAAGAGATGTAGGTAGTGAGAGGGAAAATTTGTTGGGCCAACAAATTTAGGTAGGCTGTTGGGTAGCCTGTTGGAGTGGTTTTTTTGTTACCCCCACTACCTAAATATAGGATAGGTAGTGGGTTCAGGTAGCCTGTTGGAGATGCTCTAAGGATCAGAGTGTTCGGTGGAGTCTGGCGTGAGTTGGTGTGAGTGTGAGGGCTTGCCTTTTTGGCTGGCCTGGGGTGTGTTGTATGGGTTTCTTTCCCATTTTTACTTCTTAATATAATGATGTGCAGCTCTTCTACATTTTTCAAGAAAAAAACTTTGGCTTCAGGACTATTCCAGCCTTTATCCTCTAGAGCTTTGCATCACTGAATCCCCATCTATGCTGATGATGTGGTCCTTTTCGTCCGACCTCTCGCTAGTGATATTGAGATTTCTCTTGACTTGTTCAGCCTTTTTGGTGAAGCCTCTGGTCTGAAAACGAATGTACAAAAAAGCAATGTATTTCCTATCCAGTGTTCGGAGGATGACATAACAGCTATTCAAAACCTTCTACCCTGTGAGCTGAAGGAATTTCTGTAACACCCTAAAATTTGCTTCTTTTGAAATAGAGCTAAAATGATTTCATTAAATTAAAATTCATCATAGGGTGTAGCAACATTTTTGTGCATACATGCTGGTGCATATATTTTATTGTGATGAATGGTTTTGACTCAAGCTCAAAACGGATTCAAAACCTATTTAAAAATGGCTTTGAAATAAAAGAAAAGAAATAAGAAAATAGAAACTCTACCCTTCTCTCTTTTGGCTCGAAGGCCTTTTTCCCCCACTCTCCCTGCGGCCTGCTTTCCCTAGGCCCAGCGCCCATCCCCGCAGGCCCAGCGGCCAAACCAGCTCGCATCCCTCCCTCTGCTCTCAGTCCCGCCTAGCCCAGTAGCCGGCCGGCCCAACTAGAGCCGCAGCTCACGCGCATAGGCCTGCTCCACCCCAAGGCCCAGGTCACCTCCTAACCCAAGCCACATGCACAGCGCGCCCCCTTCCCCCTCTCTCCCTCCGACTAACAAGCCAACTCCACGCCCTATCTCGCTGACACGACGGACCCACCTGTCAGCGTCGTCTTCCACCTCCCGTATATGAGCCGAACTCGACCGGGGGAAGGAAATCACCGCCGCGCCCGAATCTTCCGGAATCTCAGCACGCGCCGCCGAACCCTAGAACGCCCCCCTATCCAACCCTAGCGCAAGCCGCCGCTTCCCCCAAGCTCGCACGCGCCGCCGAACCCTAGAACGCCGCCACCGCTTTCGAACCACACCACTAGGGCTTTGCCGTCGGCTAGACCTCTTCATCGAGCTTCGGACAGAGGTAAGGAAGCCTTAGGTAACCCTCTCTCCCTCTCGCTCTCTGCGTTGCGTTCGTGCTCGCCGTAGCTCGCCGTCTTTCCCGAGCCGCCTAGCTCAGCCCTACGCCGCCTCCGGCTATTTGCGGACCTCACCAACACCACGAACGAGTTCGCCGTCCTAGAACTCTACATCACCTGCCATCCTCCAGAAGCCACCGGAATCGCCACTCCAGCGAGACCGAGCCCTTTGTCGGCCATGGCGCCGCCACAAAGAGGCCCTGCTCCGACAACTTAAACCGCCCCGTACCCCTTCGGTCCATGCTGTGTTGTGGACTTGGTGCACCAGCCCAACCCACATCCCACGTAGAGATGGCAACGGGTACCCGAAACCCGAGTACACGACGGGTATTACCCGATAAAGAGGCGGGTACGGGATGAATTTTCTATCCATGGGTACGTTATTGGGCAAAATCTTATACCCATCGGGTATGGCGGGTACGGGTGCGTGTGTATACTACCCATACCCGCATACCCGCGGGTAAGACATACCCGCAAAAATAACTAGCCAACCTCAGTTATTTTAGCGCATATAAGTCATGAATTTGGCCCATTGAAACATCCACTATATTTAGTAGATTGTCTTTGTTGTAATGATGCTAATAATGTGTGTTAGCATGTTTGTAACTTGTTGGAAGCTTAGAATGATTTATTTTTGCATGTGACTATTTGATATTTTTAGGTAATTTTTGGGTATGCTATCGGGTACGGGTTACCCGTCGGGTGAGAATTACCCGGCGGGTACGGGTATTGAACTATTTTTTTATCCGCATGCGGGTACGGGTAACCCGACGGGTAAAATTTTGCGGGTGCGGGTACGGGTACGGGTGGGCACTACCCGTCGGGTACATACCCGTTGCCATCTTGAATCCCACGTCAGCCAGTCTATCATAGACCAGCCAATCTGAGCCCGCCACCTAGCGCCCACATGGACGCTCACCAAGTCCACCCGGCAGCCCCAGCGTTTTATAACTCCCCAAAATTTCTATTTTGGATTACTATTAGAAAACACCAAGTAAAACGAAGGGTTTTAATATTTGGATAAAACTTGTCAACATTAGTTCAGATTTCCATATATTTTTATTAAAGAAAGTGGTGTTTTCCAAATATTTTTGGAATTAATATGACAGGGTTTTGTTGATGTGATGCTTGTCTGTTGCTTGAGTTTTGTGCTTTCATGTGTGCTAAGTTTTAAAAACACTTTTAGACGTCAATCGATGCTTCCCGGGAATTTTCTAGACTTTCCAGAAGCTTTTCCCATTTTTCCTAGAGCAAAATCCAATTTTTGGCCGCTCTAAAATCCCTTTTCATGGGCTCCAAATATATTATTTGGATTCATCATCCCTTAATCTATCGTTGGGTATTTTTCTACAATTTTTGGGATTTCAGAAATATTTTTTCAGTGATTTAAAATGATTTCAGCTTTTTCTAGAATTATTTTTGAACTGAAAATGATTTTTTGTAAAAATCCCGAAATTAATAAAAATACCTCATTTTTTCCCGACCTCGAACCCTAAGCATATATATATGCCGGTGTTCGTCTCGTCGCGCTGATCGCAGATCTGAAAACCCCATCGTGAGCCGCCACTTGTAGCTCCCTCCATCTCTCGCCGAAGTTCGCTCCAGCTAGGTTTCCAGCTAGGTTTCCGGCGAACTCTTCGGCGAGCTTTTCCGGTCAGCTCGTCGTGTCCCGGCAAATTCCACCACCACCACGAGGTAGCCCTTTTCGTTCTCTACACCGCGGTATACCCGGTTTCTCGAATCCGTGTCCATCTGATGATTCCCTAACCTTTCTTCCTTTTCTCCGGCGAGAAGCATCCATGGCTGGCCTTCTCTTCGTCTTCTCCAGCCATCTCAGCCCGGTGCGCCGTCGCTGGCAGGCCCCACCCGGCGGGCGCGCCTTTGGCCCCGCGCCTCGACCCCCGGTCACGCGCCCCGCGCGATTTCTACGAGCAGTCGGCGCTGCTCGGGCAAGACAGACTGCCGCCACCCCAACGCGGTCGTGCGGGCTAGCCGGCCCCGCGGGCAAGCCCGGCACGCCACCACGCGGCCGCGTGCCGCTGTTGGCCGGCCAGGCCGGCCATCTTCGGCCCTCTCAGCGTGAGCAGCAGCAAGCCTCCCCCATGGTTACGTTCGTGAAGGTGACCCAAGGTAGAAGATGGTGGTAATTACAAGATTGTCACTGCTTCTTTTAATCTTGTCACTGCTTCTTTTAATCTCCGCAGTTTATTCATTCGATCTCCGATTCGAGTAGTTCTAGTTGCATTAGTTTTGTAACATCGCGATCTACGCAGTAGCGCTAGTGTTCATCACTTTATGTAATTATGGATTTATTGATTTAAATATAATTTGATTAATATTTATTTAGTAGGTAATTATGGATTTATTGATTTAAATATAATTTGATTAATATTTATTTAGTAGCTTTCTAATTAAAAACAACCTAGGGTTATAATTCCGTTTTTGTTGCGTTGCAATCGTGTCGACCAGAGCTATGTGTTAGCAATGACGTTTAACATGTTACATGTCTCTGAATTTTATAAGTTGAATATTAATTTGATTAATGATTACGCGATCTTGTTTCTAAATAAAAGCAACATAGGACAATATCAATATTTTTATAATTACTTGTCAACTTAAATATGTATTTATTAATTATAATTTGCCTAGTTTAAACATGATTCATATAAAGTCCGGGTAGATGCAATTTGATTAATATTTATTCAATGCCTTTTGAATTAAAAGTAATTTAGGTTTATCTCCGGTCTTTTATAAATAAATGTTAATATGATTAATATCAACATAAATGCCTTTTCAATTATGGCTTGCTTACATCAACGTCAGAACATAGCATGATTCGATTAGTTGCCCCGACCTGTTTTATACTTTCTAAATTATAAATATTTAAATGACCTAAATATTTAGAGATATTTATAAATAGAACATGACTAAGTTTGGCCCTGGCTTTATAATTCAATATAATTTGGTTGATCCAACTTTGGGATATTTCTTTGAGATATCCTTCACCTTGTTTCATTAACTAAAATGAATCAAGCTTATAGTCTGTCTTCTCCGTTATGATTGTGATCCCCGATTGATGTGTCCTCTTAAACGGTAGCTCCATTCTCTGTCGTTCTTGCGCTCTCGTGATCATAGCACCATACCATCTAGTGCGCTCTTTTAAAGCCTCTTATGATTCGTGTATGTTCTTAGTCGTGTCTGTTGTTTGTCTGTTTGTATTGCTTGGTTGCTGCGAATAGAGGAAGTGTGGTCCGTTAGCGCTAAAGACCAGGAGCCGAGGACTAACAGTCGAAGCAGAAGCTGGAGACCAGAAGATAGCAGTTGAAGATTCTGAGCAGCTAGACTTTGGGGAAAGAGGCAAGTGCAGGCCCCCTTTGATAATATTGTATCTATGAACTTTAATTACATTTACTTTTCATGCATGTGTCTAAATTATGCAAACCCTAAGGACATGACTAGTCTTCCTGTTATCTTCCTTGTATTACCTGGGGTTCTATGTTTGGGTAGTGTAGCTATATGTAGTTATGCTTAGCTGCTCCACTCACCTTTTCACATGCTAATGAAAGTAATAATATTGTCTAATAAACTCTTCAATGATGACTAATAATAAATGGTGATTAATGGTCACTTCGGTGATGGAGTTGTGATGCTTGCGAGCATCATGGTTAAGGTGGTGAAAGGGGGAACAGGTACTGGAGCTTGGCACGGTTTCCGGGGGTACCTGTGGCCGCCCTCCCTAAGGACTTAGTCGTGGAGCGGCCACCTAGGACATACAGTGCGGCTTCAAGCTATATGGCTCTGGCTTGATGTAGTAGCAGGACCTCTACTAGTAGGGTGTTACTTTCCGGGTAGGCATAAGGAAGTAACTTGGGTAATGAATATTAAGTTGTTGGTTAGTCCGAGGTTCCATGGCTATGGGCACGGCTGCCGAGCGCCCAGGCCAAAACTTACGAGTGGCATCCTATTAGCTGGAACCTGCGGAAAGTCTCGTAGTGAATGATGGAGATAAGTCTGTGTGTTGGCTGGTCTTTGTGGGACTGCAGCACATGGTCCTTGTGTCCAGCATCCTTGATTGTTGTTAGGACAGCAGTTAGCATCTACGACAACATCTGCTTTTAGGATAGCAGTTGGCATTTAGGACAGCATCTTAGACTAAGCAGTTAGCATCTAGACTTGCATCTTGGCATATGCTTGGCTGGCTAGCAGCCTATAAGTATGTAACCCCAACCCCTCAGGTTCGCATGGCATTATGTGAGTTTGTGTGAGAAATAAACCAGAAAATTGCCCCAACTCCTCGTGTCATCCTCTCTCGATGAGAGTAAGGATTCCGCTACTACCAAGAGTGAGAATCCAGCGACTAACAAGTGGTATCAGAGCCGTTATATCCTGTAGCCTAAGCATCTCCTGCTCAACTCCTTCTCCAGCCCCGCAGCAGCCCCAGCTAGGAACAACAACAGCTCCGGCTGCCTCTGCTCACTCATTCCCTGTTCAGACGAGCAGCAGCTCGTCAGAAGCAGCTCTCTCTCCGCGCAACAGCCCCCTGGTGGCGCGCCATGTCCGTAGGACAGTCTCAGCGCTCGGTCGCCTCGAGCATCCGACGGCGGCAGGATGCCGAACTCGCTGCGGCAGAGGAACGCGAGCGAGCAGCGGCACAGGCCGCTGCGGCGGCGGAAAGGGCGTCAAGGCTGGCAGCGGCGGAGCTGGCAGCAGCCAGAGCGGAGGTGGAAGCAGCGGCAGCGGCAGATGCAGCGCGTGCGCCAGCAGCGGAGGTCGAGGTTCTGCGCGGCAGCAACAGCAGCTCCATCGCTGCTGATGACAGCACCGACGCGGACCTCGAGCTGCTGGAAAGGGAGGCAGCGCGAGCGCGAGCGGCGCAGTGGGCAGCCGCGCACATCCACGAGCGCAGCAACAGCCCGGACAGGCGCGGACGCACCGGCGGTGCTCCTGGAGGAGGCGCGCACGGCGGTGGCGCTCTTGGAGGAGGCGCGCACGGCGGCGGCGGACAGGTCGACGGAGAGCGCGGCCTTCACAGGCGGCGCGGCTCTCTCCCCGGTTTGGTACCGTGGTCACCATGAGTACCAAGCTGTTGTCAAGGACGTCGGCCCCGGCGACGGGTGGCCTACCCTCACCAAGACCAACTACTTTGAGTGGGCTGCGGTGATGAGGGTAAAACTCCAGGTGCAGCATATGTGGGATGCAGTCCGGTACGGCGACGTCGACTACGACCAAGATCGACGGGCGCTGGATGCCCTCATCGTTGCAGTCCCGCCCGAGATGCAATTCTCGCTTACCAACAAGCGGACTGTCAAAGAGGCTTGGGACGCTATCGCTGCAGCACGCATCGGCAGCTACCGCGCCCGCAAGTCTATATTGCAGGCACTTCGCAAGGAGTGGGAGAACCTGGCCTTCAAGCCAGGTGAGGACGTTGATGACTTTGTTCTCCGTCTCAACACTCTGTTGCAGAAGATGGTGCAGTTCGGCGATGACACCTACGGCGAGGAAAGAGTTGTGGAAAAGATCTTCCGCTGTGTCCCCGAGAAGTATAAGCAGATAGCTCGCTCGATCGAGTCTCTGCTGGACCTCTCCACGATGACGATCGAGGAGGCGTTGGGTCGCCTCAAGGTCGTTGACAACGATGAGCCACAGCTCCTCTCGAGACCCGTCACCATTGGCGGGAAGCTCCTCACTCGAGAGCAGTGGGCTGCCGGCCAAGGTGACAGGAAGAAGGGGGAGCCTTCTTCCACGACAGGCGGCCGCAAGCGTGGCAAGCCGCGCAAAGACGCCCAGGCAGGGGCGCGAGGACGTGTCAAGGGTGATGACCGTGGAGGCGCCCAGGGCGGCGCCGCTGGCAAGCAAAAGCCGGCACGAGACGACCCTTGCCACAACTGCGGCAAGCTTGTTCATTGGGCCAAGGATTGTCGACAGCCATGACGCGGCCAGGCCCACGTCGCGCAGGCGGAGGAGCAGCCAGCTCTATTCATTGCTCATGCGAGCATCGAACTACCTCCAGCGGCACCAACCGCAGCGGCTCTACTCCACCTATACGAGCCAAAAGCACACGCCCTCCTCGGCGACAGTTCCGCAACGACAAGACTGACGGGTGGTGCCTCGACACCGGCGCCACCCACCACATGACCGGGCGGCGGGAGTTCTTCTCCGAGCTCGACTCAGGCATTCGAGGCACCGTCAAGTTCGGCGACGCCTCCGCTGTGGAGATCAAGGGCGTCGGCTCTGTCGTCTTCGTCGCCAAGACTGGCGAGCATAGGCTGCTCACCGGTTTCTACTACATCCCCGCGTTGAGGAACTCCATCATCAGCTTGGGACAGCTGGATGAGAACGGATCGCACGTGGAGATCGAGCACGGGGTGCTGCGCATCTGGGATCATCATCACCGGCTCCTAGTCAAGGTCAACAGGAGCAACCGCCTCTACGTCCTTCACGCGCAGGTGGCGCAACCGCTTTGTCTTGCAGCCCGCCGCGACGATGACGCTTGGAGGTGGCACGAGCGCTTTGGGCACCTCAACTTTGAGGCCCTGAGGCAGCTCGGCAGCAAGGAGATGGTGCGGGGCATGCTGCACGTCGACCACGTGGAGCGGTTCTGCGACACCTGCGTCCTCACCAAGCTGCGGCGGCTCCCCTTCCCTCACCAAGCGAGCTTCCGCGCCAAGGAGAAGCTGGAGCTCGTACACAGTGACCTCTGTGACCCCATGACACCGGCTACACCTAGAGGCCGGCGCTACTTCTCCTCGTCGACGACGTGTCCCGCTACATGTGGGCTGTTCTGCTCGACGCCAAGGCAGCAACGGCGGGCACCATCAAGCGCCTTCAAGCTGCTGCGGAGGCGGAGTGCAGCCGCAAGCTTTGGGTCCTACGCACGGACAACGACGGCAAGATCACGGCGGCCGAGTTCGCGGCGTACTACGCCGATGAGGGGATCCACCGCCACATCTCCGCGCCGTACACTCCGCAGCAGAACAGCGTCGTCGAGCGCCGCAACCAGATGGTGGTGGCCACTGCCCGTGCCCTCCTCAAGCAGAGAGGGATGCCGGCGATCTACTGGGGTGAGGCGGTGATGACTGTCGTCCACTTGCTCAACCGCTCCCCCTCCAAGGCCCTCAACGACAAGACGCCATACGAGGCCTGGCACGGGCGCAAGCCCGCGGTGAGCCACCTTCGCGTCTTCGGCTGCCTGGCCTTCGTCAAGGAGCTCAACCACGTCAGCAAGCTCGACGACCGGAGCACGCCAGGGGTCTTCATCGGCTACGCGGAGGGCGCCAAGGCCTACCGCGTCCTCGACCCTGCGACATGGCGTGTGCGCATCACACGTGACGTCGTGTTCGACGAGGGGCGAAGCTGGACGTGGGGCAAGATGGTGGATGACAGCTCGACTCCGACGACCAGCGATTTCGTCGTCGACTACGTCCACTTCAAGGAGGCGAGGGGAGCCAGCAGCTCGTCTTCATCAAGCTCGCTTACCCCACCACCTCGTTCGCCACCACCTCCGGCGAGTCCTTCACCGCCACCACCAGCTTCGGCAAGTCCACAGGCTCCGGCGAGTCCACCACCAGCACCACCGGCCTCGCCTTGCTCTCCTACACCGGATCCTACCCCTTCAGGCTCGGCACCGGCAGCTTCGGCCCACGACGAGCAGCACGCAGTAGAGTTCGCCACTCCACTGTCCAACCACGAGGATCGCGTAGACGCCTACCACGGCGGCGAGCCTCTGCGCTACCGTACCGTGGACAACCTCCTCGGCGAACAGCCGGTCCCTGGACTGGCGCAGCACGACTTTGACGCGGAGCTGCACCTTGCACAGGACGACGGTGAGCCTCGTTCCTTCGCCGAGGCGGAAAGGGACGCAACATGGCGTGCTGCGATGCAGATGGAGATGGACGCCATTGAGCGGAACAAGACGTGGGAGCTGGCCGATCTTCCAGCCGGCCACCACGTCATCTCTCTCAAGTGGGTCTTCAAGCTCAAGAAGAACGAGGCCGGAGAGGTGATCAAGCACAAGGCGCGTCTGGTGGCGCATGGTTTCATCCAGCAGGAGGGAATTGACTTCGACAACACCTTCGCGCCTGTTGCACGGATGGAGTCCATGCGTCTCCTCGTCCTCGCAGCCCAAAAGGGTTGCCGCGTCCACCACATGGACGTCAAGTCAGCCTTCCTTAACAGCGACTTGAAGGAGGAAGTCTACGTTCGCCAACCGTCGGGATTCATTATCCCCAACAAGGAGAGCAAGGTCCTCCGCCTGCGCAAGGCCCACTACGGCTTGCGGCAGGCACCGCGAGCTTGGAACGCCAAGTTGGATTCCACCCTCAAGCAAATGGGGTTCCAGCAAAGTGCTCACGAGGCCACGGTCTACCGGCAGGGCAACGGAGGCAATGCCCTGCTGGTGGGTGTCTACGTCGATGACTTGGTGATCACCGGCACCAAGGATGCGAAGGTGGCGGCATTCAAGGAAGAGATGAAGGTCACCTTCCAGATGAGTGATCTGGGGTCTCTCCTTCTACCTGGGAATCGAGGTGATGAGTGATCTGGGGTCTCTCCTTCTACCTGGGAATCGAGGTGCACCAGGATGACTCCGGGATCACGCTTCGACAGACCGCCTACGCCAAGCGCATCGTTGAGCTAGCTGGGCTCACCGACTGCAACCCAGCCCTCACTCTGATGGAGGAGAGGCTGAAGCTGAGCCGCGACAGCACGACGGAGGAGGTGGACACTACGCAGTACCAGCGTCTTGTGGGGAGCCTTCGCTACCTCGCCCACAGACGGCCATACTTGGCATTCTCCGTCGGCTACGTTAGTCGGTTCATGCAACGACCGACGACGGAGCACCAGTAGGCTATGAAGAGGATCATCCGCTATGTTGCGGAGACTCTCAACCACGGTCTCTACTACCCGAGGTGTCCTGGCGCGACACACTTCGTCGGGTACAGTGACAGTGACCACGCGGGGAACATCGACACCAGCAAGAGCACGAGCAGGATTCTCTTCTTCCTCGGCAAGTGTCTCGTTAGCTAGCAGTCGGTCAAGCAGCAGGTGGTGGCCCTGTCCAGCTGCGAGGCCGAGTACATAGCGGCTTCCACCGCTTCGACTCAGGCGCTCTGGCTCGCTCGACTGCTTGGTGAATCTCCTCGACAGAGACACTGAAGCGGTGGAGCTCAGGGTGGACAGCAAGTCCGCCTTGGCCTTAGCAAAGAACCCCGTCTTCCATGAGCGCAGCAAGCACATCCGCATCAAGTACCACTTCATTCGGAGCTGCTTGGACGAGGGGAGCATCAAGGCCGGCTACATCAACACGCAGGATCAGCTGGCAGACCTTCTCACCAAGTCCCTTGGGCGAGTGAAGTTCCAGGAGCTTTGCGCCAGGATTGGGATGGTCCGAGTTCCCTAGACGACGCCACACAAGACTTAGGGGGAGAATGGAGATAAGTGTGTGTTGGCTAGTCTCTGTGGGACTGCAGCACATGGTCCTTGTGTCCAGCATCCTTGACTGTTGTTAGGACAACAGTTAGCATCTAGGACAGCATCTGCTTTTAGGACAGCAGTTGACATCTAGGACAGCATCTTAGACTAAGTAGTTAGCATCTAGACTAACATCTTAGACTAGCATCTTGGCATATGCTTGGCTGGCTAGCAGCCTATAAGTATGTAACCCCAACCCATCAGGTTCGCATGGCATTGTGTGAGTTTATGTGAGAAATAAACCAGAAAATTACCAACTCCTCGTGTCATCCTCTCTCTCGATGAGAGTAAGAATTTTGCTACTACCAAGAGTGAGAATCCAACGACTAACAGTGAAACCCTACCTGCTCACCTCGGTAGTGTTTTGAGGAGACAAGACCCTAGGCAAATGGGAATCACGACTTAAAGTGAAAGTGCACACCTCTGCAGAGTTAAAACTGATATATCAGCCGTGCTCACAGACCCGAGCAGCCCAGATCCTCACACGATGAGAAATGGACTCACATGGACTTTGGAGATGGAAACTTGGTTGAGGTTGCTACCTCGTGCTCTGGCGGGATGGCTCTCCCGTGTTCTTTGGGGTTGCTACCCCATGTCACTTTTGGAGGTTGCTACCTCTGTAATAACAATTATAATGATGATGATTAATAATATTTTAATCTCTACACTTTAATTAATGGTTGGGGTATTCTACTCATCTTAGTAGCAGGTTGTTTAAATAAAAGCCACCAACTAAAAATGCTTACCTGCAGTGAACCATGTCAGCTAACCTTTTTGTATAAGCCTTGCATGTCATTACTTTATGTCTGTACTTGCTGAGTTCGACATGGACTCACCCTTACTATTCCCCCCCACAGCCCTAGTGTGTAGTAAAGTGTTGCTCAGAAAAAGGAACAAAGATATGGAGTTCCAGAAGTCTATTAGAAGTGCTTGATGTACAGAGCCCCCAGTCAACCGTCCCTGAGAATGTACGGAGCCTGAAGAGAAGTTTAGCACCCGTTCCGCCTAACTCTTATAGTTGTAAGTGTTATAATAAGTACGTTTTCCGTTTTATATAAACATTGTTCTTGATATTCTATTCTGTTGTTGTATGTGTGGACTTCCTAGGCACACATATGACGAATGTTTGATCTTCATTTGAAAATCGGGCGTGACACGTTTTCTTGGAAAACCCTCTCCCTTTTCCTGATATCGAACCCGTCGTCCCTTGACCGATTTAAAATCCGTTTTCGATTTATTTTATTCCAAAAAGTTGAATCCAATTATTTACAAAATTGCCACTAACCATGTTTTAAGCATAGTTTCTCCGTTTTAACTCTGTTTTGATCCGTTCAAGTTGCGTTAGATTCATAACAACGTAATCTACATGATAATAACATTGTTTAGACTCTTTTGTACTTTCAAATAAAATGATAAATTGATCAATCTTTAAACAATTGGTTTTCCAATTAAAAGTAACTTAGATTTTCCACTTCGAACTTTTCTACGTAAAATAAGATTAGATCTATCTTGGTTTTCCAAATCAAATATAATTTGACTTAATTCAATTTAGATGTTTCTCTGAAATATCTTATGCATACTTTTATTATAATTAAAATAAATGAAGCTCATAGTTTTCTTTTTCCCTTATAAAGTAAATCTTTCAGTAGTCGTTTCTTTTTCACCATAGCTCCGATTAGAGTGTTTTCGCGTTTGTGTGCTCGTAGCAATGCGTAGATTAGTTTTCAAACATTTTTGTTGATTGGTGTATTATTCTAATTTAGTCATATTTGTATGTTATATTTAGATGCTTGTGTGGTGTTCTATGATCATAACCAGTCGGTGAGCTTTGCATTGGTTAGAAGTTCGTGATCAAGAAATTCTTTGAAGGCTAGGATCAGCTGAGGATCTAAGTTTAAGGCAAGTATAGCATGGGATCATCTTGTTGTCATATTCATATTAATAACAATTTAATCATATGCATGTCTACCTTGATTACCACTAAGGATTTCCTAGCTTTGTACTGGTACCTTGTCACCTATGGGTTTATGCATTGGGTAGTATGATGCTAGTGCTCAATTAATTATGATCATTAATTGTAACTTGATTAATTGGATATGCAACGGAAAATAAAAGATGCTTTTTAGCAACGTGAATTAAAGGTTGAGAGCATTTGGCTTTATACATGATGCTATTGTCCTCCCTAAGGACTTATCTATAAGTGATCATCCGGGACTTATCTATAAGTGTGATTGCTATATGGCTCTGGCTTTAGTCAAGTATGAGGACTTTTTCTAGCTTGTTAGTAGTCTGGCTTTAGTCAACCATGAGTGCTATATGGCTCTGGCTTTAGTTAAGTATGAGGACTTTTTCTAGCATGGCCAAAGGCAGTCATTGTCAGTAGTGGGCAATGGTACAGCGACTCTGTTCTGGACAGACAGATGGATTCATGGCCAAAGTATTGCTGATCTGGCTCCTCATGTCTTGGCTTTGGTTCCCAGCAAAAAAAGAAAGATGAAAACTGTTCTAGAGGCTCTTACAGATCATTCATGGGTTTGAGACATACAGGATGCCATGCCGGCTGCTTTCTTTTCAGATTATATAGCGCTTTGGGACCTCATCTCTGAGGTTGTGTTGCAGCCAGAACTAGAAGACTCCCATGTGTGGAGATTCTCAAGTGATGGGTACTATTCAGCAAAATCTGCTTATGAAAATCTATTGCGGGGAATGGTGGTTTTCAATCCCTATGAGCCGATTTAGAAATCTTGGGCCCAGGTAAATGTCGATTTTTCATGTGGTTAGTTGTTCGAGATAGATGCTGGGCAGCTGACCATCTTGCAAGAAGAGGCCTCCCACACCCAGGCTGTTGCCCACTTTGCGATCAAGACGAAGAAGACATCAATCACCTCCTATCAACCTGTGTCTTTGCTCGTGAATTCTTGTTCTTCCTCCTGCGAAGAGTGGGCTTACAAGTGCTTACCCCCCAGCCTGATGAGACCTCCTTTGATGATTGGTGGGACAGAAGTTCAAATGCAGTGGCTGCTCCCTTAAGAAAGGGCCTCAACTCCATTATTCTGGGAGCATGTACTTTGTGGAATATTCGTAATCGGTGTGTGTTTGATGCCGAATCTCCAAACCTAGCTAGAGCTCTGTTGCTCGCTGGTGAGGAACTTCTCTATTGGGCCTTGGCAGGGGCACGGGGTATCAATAACTCCTTGCCCAAGGGCTGAATGAGAGTTAATTTTTTGGTCGAGGTCGCCTTCTTTGTATGTCAACGGCTAGTCTGTTTGGACATAGTGATGTGAGTGGGTGTGCCTTGTATGGGTTCTTATCCCATTTTTTCTTCTTAATATAATGATCCGCAGCTCTCCTGCAGCCCTGCGTGTTCGAGAAGAAAAAAAAAAGGGAATGCAGCTTTTACAATACATGTTATTGGTTCAGAGTACAAGATATATACTTTTATAATGCCTGCTCCAAAGCATCATTTCAGATCAGTTACTGTTCTCCATCTCTTATGATTATGCAAGTGAACTGTGTAATGAAAAACTGTTTTTCATCTACTTAATACAACATAGTTCTTATGCATGTTCATGAGAAAATAAGAATGTACTATTTTAAAGGTAACTCAGAATTCTTATCCTACTTCACCGCTAACCAGGAAAAGGGCACATTCTTTACAGCATGCACTCAGGGGGGAAAAAAAGGCAAGCTTGTCCTACTTTACTGCTAATCAGGAAAAGCATCATTAAGGGTGGGAGGGATGGTGGGAACGCATATAACCAGAATAATAAAATAATGGTAGAAGGCTTACAGGATAGCCATTGCAAGTAAGATCTTAGTGGGGTCCATTCTTGATGATCTCTGATGGCGTGGTCGACTCCCCTCTGGAGCATCACTATCTTTTTTTGATGGTGCTGTGACTGGTAGCGTTGGCAGTGCACTAGACCAGAAAGGCAGCAGCAACCTTAGAAATTTGTGACGAAATGTACCTATAAAGGAAATGTAAGCATCAAATAGCACAAAGATGAGCCTGAGCTAAATTCAAGCTTAAGCTGACTATATATATGTAAGGTGCAGAGTTTCAAGCAAGTTTAGATTTTATATTTGCTTATTGCAGGACGGAGAACAAAGTAATGCTCAAGTGTCAACTGAACCGAAATTTCAAATTCAGTAGATTTCAACCATAGAAACATGTTTTACATAATCAATCATAAATATCTTCCAGACAACTTTATCTAAATAGATCCAATCACTGGAGGTGTTTTTGGCAACTCTACTCAAGAGTCACAGATTTCAACCATAGAAACATGTTTTACATAATCAATCATAAATATCTTCCAGACAACTTTATCTAAATAGACCCAATCACTGGATGTGTTTTTGGCAACTCTACTCTGATTTGCAATGGTGTTGCAAATGTCAGTGGTTATGTCTATGCAAGTTTTAGATTGGCTGTGGAACAACTTGGTTGACCCCTCAACAACCCTGAGATTAACTCAAGAATTTCGAATAGAAGGAAAGAGTTCTCTGAAGCTAATTATTATTGCATATTTTAGGACCAGCACCAGTAGGCAAACAAAAATGTGCTGGTCAATAAATCACATTTCATTAGGAGATATCTAACTCAGGTAATCACATGTCAAAACCTGCAGTAAACATAACAAGGCAAAAAATAAAAAGATCGTCTGCAACAAAAGTTCACGGGAAACAGTTGGGTTCCAGCCAATGTTTGAAATAGAGGGATTTAGTCTCAACTATAGCGGCGTATAGCTTTTAAGGGGCTCTGACGCTACGCTTTGACATATTTTGCGCTACAGGAAATTTCCTCTATTAGTGGCTAATAGCACGCTATTGCTGCTAAACATATGTCCGTTTAGCGCCGCTATTGGGCAAGATTCTGCGTGGGCTTTCATTCCCTCTGGCCCAAATCACGTGCAGGCCCGCGCTGAGTCAACACACGCCGATGCAGTAACCCTAGCCATTCTCTCGTAGTCTTGCTCCTCTCCGAGCTCACGAGTGCTGGCGGCGGCGGCGGCTGCTGCTCTGCTACTGGGACCGACGAGGGGCGGCAGGAGTGCAGGCGGCGCCCAGAGCTCAGGACCATTGCTGCGAGGGGCAGCGGCAAGCGGCGGGCTGCGGTGAGCGGCAGCAGTGGCTGCTTCTGTTGATGCGAGAGGCAGCGGTAAGCAGCAGGCCGTGGGAGTGCAGCAAGCGGCGAGCGGCGGCATCGGCTGCTGCTGTTGCTGCGACGGCCATGCCCCAGCCAGAAGGCAAGATTCCTCCCATTCTTCTCATATTTCCTCTGTTCTTTACGTATTGGGCTGCTGGATGCCTGGATGTGAATGGTAGTGCTGCATCTCATGGTGAACTGAATAATTGATTCGCTTACGGTTTTTTGTACTGATGCATGAAGCTTGCTACTGCGGCTGTTCATTGGTTTACTCTTTCCTGTAAATAAATTGGCATTTATACCATGAAGCAAGTAGAGTATCATATCTGTTCTAGGTTGGTGCAGTAAGTTGACATTTTTATCTCATATTAATTTTTGTTGCTTAGGTGCCCCATCAAGTGTCGCATCTGAATCTGTAACACAATCAGCTTCAACCAAAGTTGTTATCAACTCAGATGACCCTGCATGGAATCATTGTTATTGCCCAGACAAGAAGAAGAAACATTCACTGGCGTGCAACTACTCTAAGACGACAAAAGCTGGAATTACAAGAGTGAAATACCATCTTGCTTGTCTCGGTGGCAACAATGTTAGTAAGTGTGGCAAGGTTCCAGCTGATGTGAAGGAAGAGATGCTAGCTTTGCTTACCAAGAAAACTAGTGAAAAGAAACAAAAGTAGAAGGATAAGCAAAGGGCCAGAGTGAAATTGAAATTGATCTGGAGCGCTCAGATGGTGAAATGTGCAGTGAAGACTAACCATGTCCGGTCCCTGTATGAGAGGAAGGAGTTATAAGGGGAGTAGGACCATGTTTCTCTCTCTAATACAATGAAATGCAGCTCTCCTTTTGTTGTGGTGAAGTCAACGAAAGGACCTAATTGTAGTGTTGCTTCATCGGTTAGTGGCTCTATCAAGAAGTTCTACAAGCCGGCTTCTATAGAAGAGGCTGTTCAGAAGAACCAGAAAGGAGTTCATATCAGCCAAAAGGTTCAAACAAAGCTAACAACTCAGAAAAGATAAGAGTCAGGGTGGGCACTTTTTACCCGAAAACCAAACCGAAACCGAACCGAAATGTCGGTTTTTCGGTTCGGCTTCGGTTTTCCGGTGTTTGGCTTGGTGCTCGGTTTTACACAAAAACCGAACCGAAAACCGAGCAAACCGAGGAAACTACGACAACTACGGTGTACTCCTGTCCACCTCCACCAATCCCCCACTCGGCGAAGCCCACAGATGTTGCAAGGCCTACTTCGCGGCCCAATTTCCCGCTCACCAACCGGACACCCCTGACCCAGTGACCCGTGACAAATTCCCCACTTCTCAAATCCTAACCGGGCGAGCAGGAAGTCGGCACATGAGCAGGAGGCAAGCGCACGCGGCACGAGCAGGGAAAGGAGTGCCAGCGCCGGGCGGCCGCGAGCTGCGAGCACGAGCAGGGAGCGCCAGCGCCGGGCGGCCACAAGCTGCGAGCGGCACGAGCGGCCACGACTTGCGAGCGGCGCAGGCTACTGCGAGCCAGCGACGAGCAGGGAAGAGGGAGCGTGGGAGCCGGGAGGCGCATCTAAGGCACCGATCAGCTCTTGCTCGTTGAAAGCCGAACCGAAAACCGAGCAAACCGATCAGCTCTTGCTTGTTGAAAACCGAAATTTTTAAAACCGAAAAAACCGAACCAAAATTGCGGTTTAAACCGAATGCCCAACCTGAGAGAGGACGGATAGAGCTTGTGAGTATATATGGCAGTCCTTTTATGAAGCTAGCATTGCACACAATACAGTCCTTCCTAGCTTTGCCAATATGGTTGAGGCTTGGTCGAGGTTTGAGGGCCTAGTCCCTATGAGATGAGTAGACCACTTTTGCACAATAGGAAACAGAAGGTGTCGGATGGATTCAAGAGCCATAACGAATCATGGCAAACCTTAGGCTGTACATCTACGATAGATGCATGGACAGATAAGGGCAGGGGAGTAATGAATTTAGTCTTCATAGTACTCATGGGGTCCTTTTTGTGGATTCTGTGGACTTGGACTCCTCTGGTGACAAGAAAGATGGTAAATGTCTTTGACCTTGTGGGCAGATGCATTGAAGACATAGGGGAGGAAAATGTTGTCCAAGTGGTCACTGATAATGCTAGTGTTAATATAGCAGCAGCAAGTCTACTAGCAGCAAAGAGACCTTCTATATTTTGGAATGGATGTGCAGCTCACCGCCTGGATCTCATGTTGGAGGACATTGGGAAGCTTGAACCAAGACAGCAAGGGTCATTTGGACATGGCATTGCCACAAGACAGGAGAAATAAGAACTTCAATCCAGGTGGAAATTGTGAAATTAATGTGATAGATGAATAATCCAAAATTCAAGACAATATCATCGAAGAGCTCAACAAATATCAAGAACAGCAAGGGTCATTTGGACATGACATTGCCACAAGACGGGAGAAATAAGAACTTCAATCCAGGTGAAAATTGTGGAACTAATGTGATTGATGAATAATCCAATATAATTTTTTTCATGCAGCAACATGGTGGCTGAATCATGGCACAATTACACCTGATTTGAGGCTATTGGCACAAGGATTCTAAGTTTGACATGTAGCTCTTCTGGTTGTGAGAGGACTCGGTCAGTATTTTAACAGGTAATAAAAATGGTTCTATTTCACAGTTCACTTACATGAATATATTTTGCATCTTAGTTCATTCCTTGAATTCTGTTCACCTAAACAAAACCAGGTGCACACAAAAACAGCGCAATACTTCATGACAGGATGAAACCTTTATTTTGAAATTTAACTCCAAACTAAGGTATAAGAAAAAGAAAAAGAGTAGAGATCCCATAGAGAAGGAAATAAATGATGTGCTGGAGGATGACAGCAATGAGTTCATTACTGGATTAGAACCAAATGCAAATCAAGGACAAGAAGATCAGGAATGTGCACAGACAGCAGCAGAAGCACAACGAGCATCAGCATCACAAGCAAAATCCAAAAGGAAAAGGCTTGTGCACCCTAGGAAGAAATTCAGGATTGTGGCATCTCTGATGCAGCCTGAGCCTGGCAGCCTGCAGCCTCTTCTTCTGAATCAGAGGAAAATCAAGATGCTAACACTTCAGTGCATATGGAATCTTCTAATACTGAAGATTAGATGAGTACAACTAACTATTCAAAGGCTGAAATGCATGTGTGATGTGTATCAGACTATCAGTCAATGGCTCCATGCCTTTATGTTTGTTTATCAATCTGTCACTGCTTAGTTGGTAGGTAATGTAATGTCTGTCAACTGTGTTTGAATTTGAACTTTGAACTCATGCGTCCGTGATGTATCATGTATGAACTATGAAGCTATGATCTGATGTGTTAGTAAGACTTTGAACTATCTGGCACTAGTTAGTTGGTAATTGGTATTTGTAATGTCTTCATCTTCTATGTTTATTATGTGTAAAATTACCTGATGATTGACATATTTTTTGCTCAGCCACTAAAAGGCTTAGCCCGCTATAGCCTGCCTTAGCCTTTGGGAAAGGCAGCCGCTAAGGGGCTTAGCCTGCTATCTAAAACATTGGTACCAGCACAATTTTTGAAAGTTTAGACAGCCCTAGTTGGGCCTATAAATGTAAGTTCAAGTCAGTTGAGGCCATGCATGCTCAGAACAGGAAGATGACATGTTAAAGTGTACATAACAAGCAAAAAATAAAAATTAAAAAGGCATTTTTGGAACTCAGAAATTTGACCAGAAACATTTCATAATTCCAGCAGAATCTGGGTAAACACTGACATACCAAACACGGTCTGAAAGTATCATCATACTTAAGAACTTGGTGATAGCTAATATGATAGTGCATGGTAACCAACTAGTGGAACAGTAATATTCCAAGTAATAGTTTGGTTCAGGGGCTTTGGCGTCCATGCCCCTGTTTTTAAACTGTGATTTTACCCCTACGTTTTCAAACTGAAGGATAAGCTTGCCCCTATTCCATGAGAAGTCCTCTTAATGGTGTTAACTTATGGACGAAAAGAGAAGTTCACCCGGTTTAGACTATGGCCCTGTTTGGAACCGCTTGTCTAATAATCGCTTGTTAACGGGATATTACCCTGCTAGCAAAAATAGTCACGAACTGCCAATAGTCATGCAGTTTTTCACAAGTTGAACAAATTCAATCCTTTATGCATCGAAATATTAAATCGAAACAAAGATGCACCAGGCGGACGACCTCGCCTCGAGAATTCGCATGCTGCCATGCTCAGCCTTCAATCTTTCAGCAAGAGAGACTAGAGATGGCTTGAGCTTGGCTGCTACATGGCTACCTGCTAGCAGTTCACAACCTCCCGTTTACCATTGTTGTTGCAAGCGATACAAGCACCGTGGGAGCACAGCAGAGTGCTCGCGGCCTCCCAGACCACTCGTCTTGCCGGCGGGCAGTGGCTGCCTGGGTTGGGAAGGCAGCACCGGCTCATCTGCGTGTAGCCCACAAGCCACCACTAAATCCCGCACCTTGGCCAGCGCGATGCTGAAGCCGGACTAGTAGAAGACACCGCCATGAGCAGCCGTCACTAGACTCCATGCCACCTTCTCCGTGCTTCGAGCCCACCACGCCTAGCCTCACAACCCATCACCGCGGCAACGCGCCCCACGACGACCGGACTCCATGGCCGCAAACCGCTGCCAAGTCACCCTCCACCAAATCGTCTGCAAGGCCGCCGAGGAACGCCCGGTCTCCTGCCTACCCGGCTTGAGCTCAATGGCCGCCTGCCCGCCTGCTCATGCTTGGTGGCCACCCACCGCCCCTAAGCAGCCCGCAGCATGCCTCCGAAGCTGCCGGGCGCAGGGCCGCTGGGCTCCCATTGCACGCCGGCCACCCGGGGAGGGGGTTGCCCGCCTAGCCACGCCGGCCAGCACGCCCCACTAGCCACGCTCCACCACTGTCGCTGCAGTTAGGGTAGAGAATTCGGTTGGATCAGGGACTGTCGAAGTCGAACAGCCAAACAGTTGTCCTTCTGCGTGGACATCTTTTCTTTTTCTATTTTTTCGCCATTTAATCCTCCAACTGACACTTCAATTCACAATCACAATGGAAAAATCACAAAGTTACAAAAGCAAGGTAAAATCACCATTGGACCCTAGAGTAGGGCAGAAACACCAAATTCCCTTTAGTTTAATTCATCTGTAACCAAATTGTAGCATAAAACGACTTTTAACACAATACGGAGTTCAGATAATTGTTAAAAAATCATCCTGCCAATTGCATGCTTACCCCTTTTATTATACTTTTTGCGATTTCCATCTTCATCATCAGCATAATAAGAAATCTCAGAATTTTGTCTATCAACAGTGGTAGTACCTTTTCTTGTCATGGCACCAGGCTACACAAAGAAGAAATAGGATCGCTGTGCTCTGAATAAGCAAATCTCGAAAGAAGACAAACATATTGTAACAAAGAAGAAAAATACAGGGATTTCTCAGGTCTTACCCCATGTGGGCTTGGACTTCTGATGAAATTGGACTCCTGTTCTGAAATTTGGGTCAATACAGGACTAGGACCCTCTATTTCAACAATTTCTGGTTCAACGTGAATAGTTGTCCCAGATCCTACAGCAGAAGAGTATATTCCAGAATGTAATGTTGATGGCAAAGCTGCATCTTTAGCTGAATTTGCACTATTACATTCTCTATCATCAGTACTGGATAAATTTTTGAGAGGATCTGATGCAAAAGCAGGTGTCCGAGTATCAGATTTAGCTATTGTCACATAATGATTTCCAAATACATTTGTCTCCAATCCAGTCTGCAACATGCCAGAGAAGTGCAAGCATTATCAGTCTGGTATCAGAACCAGAAAAAAAAATCTTGCAGTAAACATACATTAAAGTCGAATGTACTTGCATAAGCATAGAAAATTTGTTTATAAGTAGATAGAAGAATCAAGCCATCAGCGAATTATAATACTAAAAGTCAATATCATCAGGTAAATCATTTGGATTAATCTGACTTCTGCATTCTATTTTCCACTATGCAAATTTCCTTGTTCATAAAAAAATGGAAATTGAGCAGCACTAGCACTTGGAATGAAAAAATAAATGTATGAAATGAATCCCTACTCCCTCCATTCCAGATTATAAGATGTTTTGGCTTTTCTGGATACATACCTTTTGCCATGCACTAAGATATACACTATGTCTAGATACATAGTAAAAGCAATGTATCTAGAAAAGTCAAAACATCTTATAATTTGGAATGGAGGAAGTAGTTTTTTTTTTACTATGTACCTAGTCATAGCATATATCTAGGTGCATAACAAAAGCTATGTACCTAGAAAAGTCAAAACAACTTACAATTTGGAACGGAGAGTATTAACTTGCAGATATTTTAACACTTGGACATGAAGTGACATAAATATTGTGACTACAAGGAGCTGCACAATCAGGAACAGATTTTAAGGATCTAACCTGGACTATCGCTTCTTTCAGTTTAGAGTGAAGGCGCGAACCTGTATCTTTAATGCTTGAAGGTGGCCATATCTGTTTGGAAATAATTATAGTTAAAAAAATAAAAGAATATGTTTGCATGCAGAGGGAGACTGGGTTCAACTTACAGGTGCAGAACAGGAAGGGCAGACGTATCCAGCTGGTGCTGTTTGGGAAGGAAAATTTTGGATATGCGATATCAAGCATTTCGTGTGCAACACATCTATAGGATACCCAAAAAAACCAATTACCAGTTATGCTAAATAAAGATGGCATTATAAAATGAGTGACTTCAAACATTCTATTGACAATCACATACGCAAGCAACCCAGTCGTGTTGTTTCTTCAGTTCCAACTTCGAGAACTGAATTGCAAGATGAACAGTGTTGTGGCCAGTCATACTCAGAATTAACAACCCATTCAGCATAGTTTTTCACCTACGAATATGACAGATGTTAGTTTCTAGGAAAAAGTTCCTTTCCTAACAGACTTGCAAAGACACTAATTTGCAGATAGATGTTACTAGTTCTGTACATTAAATTCTGAACTTTCTGGTAGCACAAAACAAATGGAGAGCATATATAATGATGTGATGCACCCATCTAAGCTGAAATGTAATACTCTATGAACCCAAGGTAAAATGCAAGCAGCATGCCGATCTTCTTACCTGACATATAAAAACTGAAATGTTTGCCACTCAAAATCTGAGGTTATATTTCAATTTCCAAAAACCTATTATAGTTTAGACCATCAATCTGTGTCCTGGAGATATCAGCATTCTACCCAATGGATAGAATCAGGCAAAGGATAATAGGACAAGCTAAATACAAAAGACAATGCAAGCATTATAGGGAGCAGATTCTAAAAACCAAACCCTGAGACATAAGCATAGTCAAGGTGCTTAAGGCAATATGCATCCAAACGAAAAGCTGATATTCCAGCAGAGGCACAAGCAAAACAAAAACCTTTTGCGACTAGCTTCTTGCCATGGAACCCAGATTATTCCATTCCCCTCAGACTGTAAAGATGTAACAGCTATATCGCGTTCCTTTTATGTTTCGTAACATAAGTAAAACATATTCATTTCCTATGGACAATAGACCAACAAGCTCATTGTCACATGTGGAAAACCAAAACAATGTAAAGTATGGTGGATGAGATGGACAAAGTTGCAGAGGACTAGATCCAGGTAGCAGCATATAAAGAAGTGCTAATTCTAGACACCACAACAGTAGCTCAATTGCTATTCTGAGTGAACCAGTTTTCACTTTAGATGCCCTTTGTTCGCGGCAGAGGCAACATCGAAAAGTTGAGAAGGCCACTCACCACGCATAGCTGATGCTCCGGAAAGCATATGCACACGCCACAGACGGGGACCTGGTGGACGAAGCAGTAAACCCTCGTCGCCTGAAACAAGCACGCAAACCCATCAGCTCAAAACTGCAGCTGAAGCCATTGACGGCGTCAGCCAACGCACTCCAAATCGCAAAACACAACCATCAATTCTGCTACAAGAACACAAGGGAGGTATTCGATGAAATTGCCCAAGCGTCGAGCCAGCAAACCTCAACACTCGCTGTGAACGCATACAGGCCCCAAAATGGGAGCTTTGGCGCCGCTTGGTCGAATCGGGATCATGCCGCCGCCGACCCACTCACCTTACACCCCAGATCCCAAATCGGCCCGTGTGCTGCCGGCTGACCAATACAAACACAACGCGAGAAACCGTGGGGTACGGGGCCGGGATCGGCAGGTCGGCGGAGAGTGAATGAGTTACCTTTCGGCATTTGCACACGACCATCGCCGGCGGATTTCGGAGGCCGCTCTTTAGCGGGTGGATCGGGGCGCGATGGGGATTGGGGCAGGGTGAGCGCAAGGGGCAGATCTCGCGGGGATGAAACTCAGACAGATCTCGTGGGGCAGGGGGGCGCAGGGGCGACGGGGACCGGCGGCCGGCGCCACGGTGGGGGACGCGGGGACCGCGGGGACCGGCGGCCGGTGGCGGCCACGGGGACTGGCAGCCGCGGGGGTCTCTCCTCTCGGAGAGGGCGACGGCGGCGGCTGTCACTCTGGGGTCGGGGTCGGGACGACCGGACGAGGAGTCGAGCAGCAGAGCTGGCAGGGGTAAATACAAAAGTCTGGTTCATCTAGCTTAGGCCTCATTAGTTCGGTGAACGGGGGGAAATACTGTATCAGAATTTCTGTAGCATTTGGTTTGTATTTGGTAAAAATTATCCAAATTTTGACTAACTAGGCTTAAAATGTTCATCTCGTAAAGTACAACAAAACTGTGCAATTAGTTTTTGATTTCATCAACATTTAGTACTGCATGCATTTGCCGACATTTTGATATGACAGGGAATTTTCTTTTTGCATAGTGAAATTTGGGGAGAATTGGGGGAACTAAACAAGGGCTTATAATCCATCTTATTCAGTTTGTTTTTTTCAGCCGGAACAGTATTTTTTTCTCAAAAAAAATCAGCCAACAGTATTTTTCAGCCGGCTTATAATTCCAGCCGAACGGCTCCAAAGGCTGTTTAGTTTCAAAAAAATTTCGTCACATCGAATGTTTAGACACATGTGCATCAAATGCAGACGAAAAAAACTAATTACATAGTTTGGTAGAAAATTACGAGATGAATCTTTTGAACCTAATTAGTTCATGATTAGACACTAATTGATAAATACAAATGAAAGTGCTACATTAGTTAAAGCCAAAAATTTTCGCGAACTAAACACAGCCAAAAGAGTTAAATGCACCAGGTCTACAGACTTGTCTGAGTGTGCCAGAGTGTGCCAAATAAGTTCCGTGTACTATCAAATTGTATTTATGGGCCCTTCAGTTTCATTATGCGTTCATTACAGACCTATTCTATCTCATTAGCGAAATTTTACAGACGTGGCTTGGCCAGCGTGGACCAAGTCGTTGCCCAAGCGCATGTGACAGGCGCGTGAGAAAGGTTGGCCCTTGGATTTAGGCCGTGTTCAGATCCCAAATTTGGCCGCCCGAATTGGGCTCTGCTGCTACAGTGTCCTGCCGGAACACTGTAGCAGCTTTTATTTTTTAGTGCAAAAAATTATCCAAAAATTGATTAATTAGACTCAAAATGTTCGTCTCGCAAAGTACAACAAAACTGTACAATTAGTTTTTGATTTCATCTACATTTAGTACTCTATGCATTTGCCGGTTTTTTGATGTGATGGGGAATCTTCTTTTTGCATAGTAGAATTTGAGGGGAGAATTTGGGATCTAAACAAGGACTTATGCACATTGCCCCTCTAGTTTCTCCCACATTGAATCATAGGTCCTTCCTCCTGTCGTTCCTCTTGGTTTGTGGCTCTCTTTCTTCCTACCGACTCTATGTCGATCTCCATGGCGTAGAAGGGAGTGCCACGGCGCCTAATGGAGGACTCTCCCTCATTATCTTCTCGGTTTGTAGAGGCAGCGCCGTGTTGTGCAGCATGTGTCTTCGCAGCCGACGAGCTATGGGAACGGCTTCTACTATTGCCCTTTGCATAAGGTCAGTTAGGGTTTGGGAACTTATGATTCGTTGTTGGTCGTAGTTGGGATTTGATGTTGGTTTCAATTTGACTGCAGAGGAACTCTAGGTGTCCTTTTTTGTACTGGGAAGATGAGTATAAGGATCAACTCAAGGAATTGTCCAGGAAGGGTGAGTTGGCCGGCCTGTTGGGGAATGAGTGGGAAGGGAACAATTCAGCGTTCAATGTAAAAGCAGAAGCAATCAGAGATGGATGATACATATTGATCTGGGGCAACAAAGGTGAAGAAGGAGGCAAGATGTGTACCAGGCGGACAAGAAGAATTGTTGTTGCTGTGAGCTATATGTGTTGTGGTGTGTTGGTATCTTGTTAGTCCAATTTCTGATGCTCATAGTATTGTTGATGAAGTGAATTCCATGTACCTGTGATGTGTTATCGCTGCTAGGTTGTGTGAGTTGTAGTGAGTAACAACTGTATTTTGTACCTATATGTTTAATACGAGTTGTTATGTTGTTCAAGGCCTCTGAAATTTAAGTTCTTGTGTGTGTGTGTGTGTGTGTGTATTTTGATCTGGGGCACATAACTGAGCATGAGAGGCATCACAGTTTGATGCATCTATATATCATACATACAAAAAATTAGAGACCAACTATCCAAGCATCATTGAGAAACAGTATGATGCATCCATCTAGCTATCTACCTTAGCCCTATCTATCATCCAAAAGATTAGAAAGCACACATCCAGCTGTCTTTGGTGCATTTCTGTACATTGACATGAACTGTCCATATCAGTTCCTTCTCCAAAATAAATGCCTACACACACAAAAGTATCATCCTAGATTCACATAGGTTTTTTGGTCTTCTTTGTCTTCTTAGCATTCTCTCCTTTTTGCACAGTTGAGGTAGTGCCATTGCGTTTTCCTACTGCTGCTTTACCTGTTTTTGTAGCAATGGATGGAGACACAGGTCTTACAGCTGGTAAGTTTAACATGATGAAGCTTGAATCAGGTAGACCAACAGGTTCCACCATCCTTGCTACAACCTGTGAACCCTGTTACATGGTTAACCAGTAAGAGCAACGGGTACATGTAAAGACATTATTATAGATGAAAATATGTTCACCTCTGCATCTAGCCTTAAAATCATGGTGTCTCCTACCAGCTGTGAGAAAGAGGGCTGGTTGTCTCCTGTTAGTTGTGACAAAGGGGGTTGGCTTTTCTCCTACCAGCATAGAAAATGGTTGCTCAGTCCCTTCTTCATAATGCATTGTATACTGCAAAAATGATCAGATTGCCAGGTTAAGGTAGTGAAAGTAATGAAAAAAATTATGTAGCTATGCAAGTACCTGAGCAATTGGTAGCTCTCCATACATGTTTTCATCATACTGAAATGCAAACTCTTGGTTTCCATCTCGTTGTTCCTTTGGCACTGCATCCTCTGCTGATGGTTCCACACTTGCACTAGCCACATTGTGCTGTGGCTACAACCCAGACTTCCTGAAAGTACAACCTTTATTATTGTGTCTTGTCTATCCATAATAGATGCATGTCATTGAGACCCCATGCCTTGTCAATCTAGTTCCTTGAGTGGTTTCAATTTCTATTGGTTGTTTCTTCATATTCTTGGGGGTCGTCCAACTTTTTTCCCATACTTGGGGGCAGGACATCTAGTCCAGGGGCCTTCTCCCAAGTGGTAGGGTCACTGCATGACATGATTTTTGGCCCATATGCTAAGAGAAACCTTGCTAAATTGTAGCAGTCATGTACCAAAGATTCAATGGGTATTCTCTCATGTCTGAGGCATGAGATGTCATGTAAGCAAGGGATCCCAGTGAGGTCCCATCCCCAGCACTCACATATCCTAAGCCCTATGTCAACAATGAAAGTGTGGTCCTTACCTTGAACTTGGAAAATTCCATTACCTGAAGGTGTGGCATAGCATGTGTTTGCCCACTATGATATCTTGTTAACCTTTTTCTTGATTTTAGGATAAATAGGACCCTACCACATGTCTTCAGGCTCTTTTTCTTTGTAATAGTGCCTTGCCATCAATTGTCTTTTTGTTTGTTCTAGCATACTGAGCATAGGCATTTCTCTTGTATCTAGGATGAATTTGTTGAAAACCTCACAACTATTGTTCAGTAAAAAGTCACACTTACAGTAAGTACTAAAAGAATGCTCTAGACCAAGTATTAGCAGGCATTTTCTCTAACCACTTAAATGCTTTCTCATTATGTACCCTCATTTTCTCCATGTTCTTATTGAACTGCACCACAAATGTAGACCTAGCACAAGTCTAGAGTTGGTTTTTGAGGTTCTCACCTTTGAAAAGTTGCTAGAAGTTAGAATACATATGTCTAACACAATCTATGTTCAGATTCTGGGAAAACTTCAGCCATGACTTTAATAAGTCCCTGCACAAATAAAGGTACTATCAGTAAACAAATACAAAGGTACAAGGGGGTTTAATAAAGGCAAGGTAGATTTGAGGCAGTAAGTACTAAAGAATGACCACCTTTTGCTTGTCAGTCATAATGGTCCACGGGTAGCTATTCTGTACGCCAAGGTCCTCCTTCAGCGTCTCAAGAAACTATTTCTAAGACTCCAGGCACTCCTTCAATCACAGCATATGCAATGGGGTAGATGCAATCATTAGGATCAATACCAATAGCTGTAAGCATGATCTCACCATACTTAGTCTTCAAGTGACACCCATCCAAGCAGATTAGAGGCCTGCATGCAGCTAGAAAACCCCTTTTGCAGGCTCCAAGAGACACATAAGGAGATTTGAAAAGGTTGCCATCAAGATTGAGGTAGAAGGAACTGTATGGATTGGATTTCCTTAACTCATGGGCATAGTCCCATAGCATGTTGTATTGCTATGCCTCATCATCGAACACCTTTTTCATTGCTAGCCTTTTAGCTCTAGCAAGCTTGCTCCTTGAAGGTGTAGCCGTTGATCGCGTCCCTGCTTCACCACTCCTGCTCACTCCCTCGCCGCCCCTTTCCCTCCCACACGAGATGAAACAATGGAGGAAGAAAACCCCACCCAGACTATAAGAGGGAGAAACCAGGAGGGGCAAGGTGCATAAATCCAGGGGCCAACCCTCCTCACGGGCCCGTTAGGTGTGCCTAGGCAATGGCTTGGTCCATGCTGGCCAAGCCACGTCTGCAAAATTTCGCTAACGAGGTAGATTGTGCCTGCAATGAACGTATAATCAAGTTTAAGGGCCCATAAATGCAATTTGAGAGTCCATGACCTATTTGGCACACTCCGACAAGTCCATAGACCTACGATGCATTTAACTCTTTACAAAATGTTGGGCAAGATAGGCATGGGCCTTTACCTATTACCTTTGCTATTGGGCCTTTTCCATATTTCTAAAATCGGGTCAAATACTGGTATTTTCGGGTGAAATACGGGAATCGAGAAAACGGACCAAAAACAACTCTCGGGTTTCTGTCCCGCATCCCATCCCCATTTCTGAATTTTTCTATGGGCGGGTCAAATGTAAAAGTCTGGGCAGGTCAAGTCAAGAATTATCCTGTCTGTTTTCAGCTTTAGAGATAGCAGTGTGAGCGTAAGGGAAATATCTCTACCTTACACTAGGATATATTTTAAGTTTTTAACTAGGCAAAATATTTAATGAAAACCTTTGCTTGGTACAATCATGAAATCCTTTAGAAAAACATATTTAGAAGTTATCAAAAATTTTGAATTATGCCATAGCGCATCTATAGATATGCATTATAGCAAATTTAAGGCTCAAACTTCATCTAAAAAAATCATATGAAAACTAGCAATCATGCCTGTATGATACAAAAATACTTACTCGTAAATATATTATAACTTTAACTTTATACATCAAAGCATTGGTATTGTTAAATATTGAGTTACGGGACTTCCTCTGTGGACTTAGTAAAAATTTGTAATTTTAATCTTTACTTAAGTTAGTAAGTACTTAGTTATCATCATGTCAAAGATTGATATGAGAGACATGTATCAATTTTGCCATGGTAGTCCTTGTCGAATGTCGATTTTGCACTTGGTAGCTGTCGGGTATCAAAATACTAGGGTACCCAACGGATGGCGAAATACGACACCCTGCACATCTGCTAAAGCCCCATAGTAGGGGCCCCGCTAAAACAACCCGCTAAAGGCACTGACAGCGTGTTAGCCAAAAGCCAACCTCCATCCCGCTCGAGCCTTGCAGAAGGGTCTCGAGTGAGATAGGCGCCTCGGGCGGCAATTTCCACCTCGCTCGAGCCTCATGACGTCATCAAAGCATCCAACCCCTGCGCCCTGTCGGAAACGATTTTCGCCTCGCCCAACCCTAGCAACGTAAGCACGGGAGCGCCCGACCCCCTTGGCGTACTTCTACCTCGCCCGAGGGACACGAAGCCCTCTGGCAAGGCGGGAAGCCATAGGGGCCCTCACCACGGCACCCACTCCTGTCGATGGGACGGACGTGACCGTGCACAGTGAATAGGAGCACGGAAACCATGCTCTGACCCAATGTGACCTCGGTCATTCCACCACGACGACATCCATACCTCTACAGCGATGGGGTAACAGCAACTGTACCACCTACCCCCTCTCTGCGCAAATTCGGGATGAAACATGGCCACAACATGTTACACCAGCGGATGGAGAGACCAAAAGATCAACGCCCGTTACATCTCTACACTATAGGGGAAACTGCTCCCACCGGATAAGGAGGAAGACGACCGCACCCGAGGCCACATTTTTTGTTTTTCTCTTTCATCTTTTCTCACTTCACCCTTTTTACCACAAATATAACCCAAGCCCTCCCTTTGAAAACTATAAAAGGGGAGGCACGGGACACCTCACGAGCAGGACAAGATTTCACAACGACTGATTGAAACAGACTCCCTTAGATAACATACACCCACTTCCCCCAAAGAGACCTGAGATCCGTTCCCTCTCTTGAAAGCTTGTAACCCCTACTATGAGCACTCCTGTGCAAGGCAACACGAGCAGCAGTAGAACCCACTGGACGTAGGGCCATTCTTGCCTAAACCAGTATACAGCCTTGTGTCCGCTTTGCACACCATCCGGGCCTAGACGTGCATATACAAATTCACTTGTCGCTCTGTCTAGACCCTCGATTTTTCTAGACACCGACAGTTGGTGTGCCAGGTAGGGGCCTTCTACATGTCACGCTCCATCTCCTAGGTCTCGATGGCCACCCCCCACATCTGCTTTGCTCTAGGCTCCCACATCTGATTCAGCAGTCTAGATTTTCTCTACATAGGAGTGGACTACGACTTGGTCCTTCTTCCCCCTTCCGTCGACATCGATGCCATCTCTGAGACCCTATCCAGCCTTCGCCCATACATCAACGAGGGGTAGGCCTAGAGGGTGACTGGCCAGGAGGTTCCTACGACAGATCGATGTGGGCTGGTAAGCCGCACGGCCACGAGAAAGCCCGTGACCAGTCCTCGACTATTTTTCACCTCGATCCATCTGCGGGAGAGATTCCCATGGATCTGCGACTCACCATATGCAGGCTATCACGGAAGTCCTCGCGACCACCGAGACAGCTTCTAGCACCAACTCTGACAAAGACAACGGCAGTTGGGCCGGTGCTGACTTCTCCAGGCTCGACAACCCAGAGGCTCTGCGTCGCTTCATCAGCGTCAGTGACTACCTCCTCGATGGCGGCAACTTCGACAATGGTGGCTATGAGCTTACATGGCCATGACGCTAGAAGGTGGCGGCTACGCATGACGTTGACACACCACGATCGGTAGATCATCGCATCACCCCCTGCTCAAGATTTAATTATCTTGCTTTTGGGAAGTTAATCAGTTTGCGCATACATTCGAAACCTAAGCACGTTACTTACTGTAATTTATCCTATCATTTAAACCATGAGTTAAATCGTCAATGATAATTACGTAATGCGGTTTGTCCCCTTTACGGTCCATCTCGACACAGAGTTCAAAGGCTGGCCCACGAAGGGTTCGACAGCCGCTCCGAGCCACTCGAGTGGAGGATGACATGAGAAGGGGCACACGAGCGGCCAAAACCCGGACGCGCAAAGCGTCGAGGGCCTTCTCAAGCCATGTTCAAGTTCAGGCCGGTTTATGGTTCGGGAGTTTTTTCTGGAAAAAGGCAATAAGCCCTCGAGGTTGGTCGAACAACCCTGGGAACTCCTTGAACCAACCGCCAGGAACTTTTGAAGTTGGTCACTAGCTTACCTCTGTCGGATCCTTGCGAACGGGAATCGGGGCTTCACTTAAACTAACCTGATTGTAACTCAATGGACACCACAGCTCGACCCAGCGAGGGATGCCATGGCATTGTCCAAACCCTTCTCTTTGCAAAAAAGATGCACGAGGGATACGTTAACTAAGCCTCTTAACAGAGTCCACGTGCGAGCGGGGATTTTGGGGGACCTAGGGGCAGAAATGTTTGACCCACGAATGAACCCTCTCGAGCGCCACAGAGGAACTCCACCTCCGCGAGCAGCTCTGCTCACAAAACAAAACCAAGAATAAGGCATAACACCAACTAAAACACAAAGAGAGGAAATGGAGGGCCACTCACCGGCGCACCGACGGTCAGACTCCATCCGCTACGAGCAGGCGAGCACCACCTCCTCCTCTAGTGATGTCACCACCGCCTTAACGGTGGCGAGCTCCTCCCGGGCATCCTACAGCGGCGTAGGGATGCCCTAGCACGCCGCGTGCTAGGCCTGGCCGTAGCCAGACATGGAAATAGCGCTGGGATCAAGACGGCGGCGGCAAAAGGGCGCCCCGCCCCTCTCTCCTGATGCACCTACACATGAGCCCTTGGAGGAGTCACCGTGCTCCATAACGATGGCTGAAGTGGCGAAGGAAGACAGAGAGCAGAAGTGGAGGAAAGGAGATGCTAGGGTCGGGCGCTGTGGCTCGGGTTATAAAGGACCCCGAGGAGGCCTCTCGACTCCCATGGCATTCAATGCGTCGCCCATCTGTCAACCACCCCGCTCGTTCCCTAAGGAAACCGTGTCGGTCTCATACTGCGCCTCGAGAAGGCAAACCGTCTCTTGATAACAACACATAGTCCACTTAATCATGACAAGTGAACCATGTGAAAAGGTCAGCCTTGCCCCATTCATCTTCCTCGCAGTTGCACTTACGACATTGAGCCTCAATGCTTCGACTCCCCGTGGGTCGCAAACATTGCATAAGTGGATACGCGGCCTGAGAGAGCCCTTGGCCCGGTAACAATCCTACTCCTGGTGAACGGGGGCCGGAACATGCCCTAGGACTCTGCTCCACAACACACCCAGATGGGATGACGAGGGCTCATGCATACCCCGCCGTTCTGCTAAAGGACGCAAAGGCCACCCGGTCAGTCTCTTACAACGCGTAGGGGCTCGGGGGCTATTCCCGCATTATGACCTAGTGGATGGTCGAAACTAAAGACTCAGGGGGCTGTTCCCGCATTCCAACCTAGTGAATGGTCAAAACTAAAGAATCGGGGGGCTGTTGTTCACTATGGGGCATGGCCCACATGTCAGCACGAAATGGATGCATATCCCAGCAGCTGAGCCTCAACTCCACTCACTCCCCTCTCATTCTCCTTACTCCCTCTCTCTAGAATGAAGAATGAGAAAGAAGAAAGGATGAACTAGAGTGAGAAAGTCAAGAAGAAGAAGAAGATGGAGAAGAGAATCAAGTCTACAAAGGGCAGCAAGATCAACCCTAGATCAAGACCTTGAGCTTCACCAATCTCTCATCTCATGGTTAGCTCAAGAACTCTCTCTTCTTATTATCTTGAGATCAATCCTCAAACCCTAATCTAAGTTTATCCCCTTGCATAAATGGATCATGAGGATTACTTGGAGTCTATCATCTCAAGGGTAAGAATCAAGTATGCTACAACTCAATCCTCTCAAGATTTTCCCTAGATATTCTCTCATTTGGATTTTTGGATATGTTGCATGAGATGATGGAATCTCTCTCTAGCTTGGAAGCAAGGATGCTAAGAGTTGGATTTATAATCTTAGTGACAAGGAACTCACCAAAATCCTAAGCTAAGTTGCCATGCTCAATCTCAAGCTCTCAATCCTTTTTAAGTTATTTTTGAGTAGCTTAAGGAATCACCAGTTGCACTAGCTAGATCAAGCCAAAAGCCTAAGTATCCTAAGCCTAGCAAACTACCCAAGTTACCATAGTAATAACTTGCACATGCATGGAGGCCTCCACCCAACATCTAGGTTTGAACCCCTAAGCTTGCACCCTAGAACACAAGAACATAGGTTCTGTTGCTCAACTGACGGAGAGTCCACCAAATCTTGTCGGAGCATCCGTCATTCCCTAAACCAGTCACTAGAACCTTATATTCCTTTCGGTATGATTCAGTGGAGTGTCTGCGACGTGTGTTAGAATGTTCGTTGAATTATATAAACCAACACCTAGAAACCTGAGAACACCTGGTTTGTACTGGAGTGTCCATGACATTACACGGAGTGTCCGATGATTCATTAGCTTGAATATCCAGTGAACCCGAGAGTACTAGTTCCTATCGGAGCATTCGTCAACTTGCACGGAGTGTCCATCAAACCAAACTAGAACCAAGTTATGTTAGATCCTAATCCGGTAGAGAGTCCGATACTTATAGCGAAGTGTCCATCAATCAATAGCCAAAGTAAGTTGTTTAGGAAGCTTACCCAAGAGACCAATGACACTAGACTAAGCTTAGTTATAAATAGCACAATAGTAGAGCCATAGATAGATGTCTCTTTCTAAGTTTCTAATCAAGTTCCCAATCCTTATCTCTTTAATGATCGTGCGGCTATCTCCAATCCTTGGGTTTTCTTTCAGGTTTGACTATAGCGAGAGGAACATGTATGAGTTATCATCTACAACTTCAAATTTGTTCGAGCGGCTAAACCAGGCGGGCACCCCACTATTATAAGCTATATTTTGGATACTTATCATGTTTCAATATGAGTCATGCACTCCATGTCAATTTGGTTAATTAACTTAATAATGCTTCACTAAGTTAGAAATACTCACCAATTAATTAGAGCTTTCATTTAATCAACGGGTTTGGTAACACTTAATTGCTTACTTGCTTAGACGATGGTAGAAGTCAAGTATGATAAGGGAACTCATACTTGCGCGTGTAGGATGTTACACCAGGATAAATAACTACTAAAATGAATGAGGGTTACAACTTGTCTACTTCCCTAAACTTGACTAAGGACTCAACCTAATCTTGACATATGAACTTGATGATCAATTTGGTAATTCTTGCTCATGCGAGGGGTAGGTCACTGTGAGTGTGGGATCGTAAGTGACATAGCTTGTGGAGAAGTTAAGGATCGTGCATAGGGATACGTGAGTCCGAGTAACCGTCCATACAGACCACATGCTAGGAATGGAGCTGGCAAGCCTAGTAGCTGTAACACCCTAGGTGTTTGTCACTCACTAAGCAGTGGGTTTGAGCTCAAACATGACAGATTAAGTGGAGATGACAATGTCAAGGTCAACCTATGGAGATGAGCCTAACTTGAAGTTGGATGCTGCACCATTGCTTTACATATAGGCCATTTTCAAGATATATGCTTAGATGGTGTTATTGCAATATCTTCATGTGTCTCACCTTAGTACCTATCTATATTGATCCCTGAAAAAGTTTCATGAAGTTTGGAATCAAAAAGTCACATGAAATGATAAGTTCTATTCCTATTGGAAGGGCATGATTAAGTGAATGGAATTATAGATCATCAACCAAACCTTGCAAACTTATCCAAATGACTCTAGATGAACTCTACAACAAAAGTCATGAAGGGTTCATGTTGAGCAAAAGTCAAGAAAATGCCCCAATTGGCCTAAAACCCTAGTTTATGCTTTACCGAGTTGATACTTTGACCAAAGTGAAAGTTTGACTTATGTACTAGTTATGAGGTTTGACCTTAAACAAAAGTTGTAGTTCATCTTGTGTAGAACAAACTTTGTTTAATGGTCAAGAGCTAGTTTGGCTTCTAGTTTGGTCAAATAGAGCTCACAAGATTGATTAAGCTGCTGTTTTTGAAAGGGCAGAAATTATTCTAAGTCCTTGAGTGGCAACAATAAGTTGACATGTTTGGTAATGTTTATCTCCCTAACCATTCTAAACCAGTCCAAGGACCTTTAATAGAAGTTGTAGATCAAGTTGGGTACTACAAATTTTGTTCAAGCCTCAAGGCCTAGTACAGCTTCTAACCTAGTCATATAAGGAACCCAAGTTTGAATGTTACTGCTATTTTCCAGCCCTTAAGTAATCCTATGTCCGTACATTGGCATGTCGCGTTCTCCAAATTTTACTAAATAACTTGAATTGACCCAAAAGTAAAAGTTGGAGAATACGCGATGAATAAGAGCATACAAGAAGATGACACCAGTTGCATTTCATTTTGACCATCAATTTTGGATGTTTGCTTGTCACTGTCAAATCGCTGACACTAGCAAGTTTGGAACTAATTATCTACTAATCCAAAGCCCTAATGTCTATGGTCCCTTAATCAAAGTTGTAGAGCATCATCAGCACAACAAAGTTCATATTTAGCCCAAGGTCCAATTTGGCCCGTAGCTGGCCCAAATCGTCTCCCACGCCGGCCACATTGACGCCCGCCACCTGTTCGGGAAAAGGCCTCAAAGGGTGACATGTGTCCCAGACGTGGCCGCCATGCACAAGGTCGTATTCCCACCACGAGGTTGTGCATCTCTACCCTCCATACACCATGCCGAGCGGCCATGGACGCTCTCCCACTCCTCCCCTGTAAGGTCCTAGATGGCTAGAGGAGGGGTGAATAGCCTATAAAAATTCTACAAGAACCACTAAGCAAACTTGTTAGAATAACAAACGGCGTAAAACGAGTTTTTCTTAGCCTACGGTTGTGATGCAAGCCTCCTATCCACAAGTCTAGTAGATTAAGATCTCTAGTGAACACAAGGGCTATGTCACTAAACTTACACTAGTGAGCAAGCTAACAACTACTAGCAAAGGCTATCACTAGAGCTACACAAGATAATCTAGTAAATGTAAATGTAAGAGATAGGATTGTGAATCTTATACCGACGGTGGAGTGAAGATATTGCCAATCACCAAGATGACATACAACCAATCAATATTGACAACAACACAATATGAAGACCAATCACCGGGAGACAAGAGACACAATATTTTTGTTCACCCGGTGTTCACTTGTGCACCGACAAGCTATGTCACCGGTTGTGTCGACCAACACTTAGATGGTTCCTCAGTGTGACCCTCAAGTCACTTGCCCCTCAAGGCACGCCCCGCATGGCACCGCAAGACACCACTCTCAAGTGAGCTAACTCAATGACACGCGCAATGTAATAGAGTTGCTTTTGGCGTCCCGCCGAGGAAAGCACAAGAACCTCTTACAATTAACCGGAGGTGGCCAAGAACAATCACCTTCTCTTGCCAACGCCTCCAACAATCTCCAAGCCGGCTAGGAGCGGTACTCTCCAAGAGTAATAAGAAATCCACCGGCTAAACCACCCACAAGTGCCACTAGATGCCCTCAAGCTATGCAATGCACTTTGGGATCACTCAATCTCACTTTTGATTTGCAATCAAGCAAGAGAGATGAGTGGGAGGAGATGCTCTAGCTCAAAGGATGCACAAGAATGTCAGAAATCACGAGAGACCTCCCCAAGGGCCGGCCAACAAGTATTTATAAGCATCCCATCCAAATAGAGCCGTTATACCCCTTCACTGGGTCTGTTCGGGATGACCGGACGCGCCGGTCATAACTAACCGGACGCGCTCAACCGCGTCCGATCCCCCAACGGTCATTGACCCCAACGGTCAAACCAACGACCGGACGCGCCCCAGGCAACGACCCGACGCGCCTGTCAAACGACCGGACGCGCCCGTCAAACGATCGGACACGCCGGTCGCGCTGTTCCGCGCGCCCGCGAAGCAACGACCGGACGCGCCCCTCACAACGACCGGACGCGACAGTGCCCGCGTCCGATTAGAGTCTAGTAAGCTCCTTCAATGATCGGACGCGTCCGATCATGTGTGACCGGACGCGCCCCGCGTCCGATCGTCCTCTGTGAACCTCAGTTCCTTCTGGGCGCATGACCGGATGCGCCGGTCCCGCGAGTGACCGGACGCGCCGGTTGCAAACCCTAGCACCCGCGCCTGCGCTGTACTGACCGAACGCATCCGGTCATACCATGACCGCGTCCGGTGCAGCGTCCGGTCACCTCTGTGACCTCCGTTCGCCTTTGTTTCTTTTTCGACTTCAACGCCTTCGCAAAAGTGCCAACACCAACAAGTGATCACCACCTTGTGCACGTGTGTTAGCCTTTTCATAAACATTTTCGAAGGTTTTCCAGTTAGGTCACTAGGCCCTACATGCAATGCACTTCATGAATTCACCTAGTGGCACCCGTGCATCGAATAACCGATAAGACTTCCCCTCTTAATAGTTCGGCTATCGATCCTAAACCACTCACACCCTCTATGGTGTCTTGAGTGCAAAACAAAATGGCCCTATGGTTATACCTTTGCCTTGAGCCCATTTTGTTTCTCCAAAAGATATGATCCACTTCATATCATCACATGACCGTCTCGATCCATCGACCTTGACTTCACTTGCTCTTCACCGTTGCATCGGTCCATTGGCGCCAAGTCTTGATCAAGCTTCACCATCGCATGGTCCTTCGCTTCGAAGCCTCGACTTGCCCTTCACCCTCACAACCGGTCCACCGAGCCAAGCATCACCTCGGTCTTCATCATCTTGGTCACATGAGTCAATGTCATGTTTCATATTCAATGACCACCTTTATCTAAATCATCCACTTAGATTCAAAGGTTAGTCCTAGGTTTCATCAATTAGCCAAAACCAAACTAGGGACTTTCAATCTCCCCCTTTTTGGTAATTGATGACAACCCTCACAAAGATGATTTTGATAATAAAAGTTTTGAACTTGTCATACTTGTCCAATCATTATGCTCATAAATAAAATTTGGACAATTATCACAAGCTCGGTTTTGGTAGCATTAGCTCTCCCTACATATGTGCATAGAGTTTGGATTGAAAGCTTTGCACATATGCATGAATAGAAGTGTTGAGAGAGTAATTCTACCAAAATGATGCTAAGGTGTAAGAAATGGACCTTTGAAGCGTGATACCAATCGGACTTGCCTTTTACACCATCCTTAGCATCATGAAGTAACTAGACATCCATCACAACTTAAGAACCCCGTGAGATTAACATTATATGTAAAGGTTCTTGGACCACTTGTTCCACTTGTAGAGCTTTAAGCATGTCTAGATACCACATGTAAACTATTCCTATGCATGCTAGTAGATCATTTCATCATTCAAGTTCTATACTAGCATTGCACCACACAAGCACGTATATTGAATTTTAAAAACATGTGCAATGAGCAAGTCATATGAGAATGCACAAACAAATGCAACAACTTTGTTTATGAGCTTGCTCCCCCTACTTGTGTGCATCAAAATTTTATTTACCCCTTTATCATGTTGAATCATCTTTTTCTCTCCCCCTTTGTCAACAACTTACCCAAAAATGGGATCAAATTGTGGAGAGAAAAAAATGTTTGATGGAGTAGGTTAGAATTTAATTCGATACCACATGTAAGGTTAAAAATTTTATCAAATTTGGTTCAACCTAGAATACTTGCCAAAGATATTTAATTCGATTTGAACCAAAAACAAGCTTCTTCACTCCTCATAATAAGGGTTATCTTGCCTATGTTGAATTAAACACTTATTGCAAATCTTCTAGATTCAACACTAGGTTTGTAAGCTCGCAAACATGTCATATGCCACCACTAGATAAGCATAGAAGCAATAGTGGTAATATATATCCATCAAATTCATTTGATTTATCATGAATGCTCATGCATACCACTTATTATGTCTATATGTTCTAGCAAGTCCTTAGCATAGGATGAATAACATGTCAATCAACTTTTACCTTGCAATGTCGAAGGAGAGGCATGTCAATAAGTGGGTGGGGTGCATTCAACTCATGTTTGAGAAATCAAGAATGTTCAATTCATTCCTTAGCTTACAAAACCTCTTTTCATCAAGTGGCTTGGTGAGAATGTCGGCAAGTTGATCATCGGTGCCAACACTTTCAATGGCAATATCTCCCTTTTGTTGATGATCTCTAATGAAATGATGCCTTATGTCAATATGTTTTGTTCTTCCATGTTGAACCGGGTTTTGTATCATCTTGATTGCACTTTCATTATCACATAGTAATGGCACATTCTTGAAGTTGAGGCCATAATCCTTCAAAGTTGATTTCATCCATAGCAATTGTGCACAACAACTCCCCGCACTCACATATTCGGCTTCGGCGGTAGAGATTGCCACACTATTTTGTTTCTTTGTGGACCATGACACAAGTGATCTTCCAAGTAATTGACATGTGCCACTTGTGCTCTTTCTATTGATCTTGCAACCCCCATAGTCGGAGTCCGAATATCCAATCAATTCAAACTTTGACCCCTTGGGATACCATAGTCCAACATCTCTTGTTTGCTTCAAGTACCTCAATATTCTCTTTGCGGCCGTGAGATGACTCTCTCTAGGTGAGGCTTGATATCTAGCACATATACAAACACTAAACATGACATCCGCCCTTGATGCGGTGACATAGAGTAGACTTCCAATCAAAGACCGATATTCCTTTTGATTCACCATTTTGCCATCAAAATCACTATCCAAATTTCCATTTATACCCATTGGAGTTGAAATTGGCTTTGCATCTTGCATTCCAAACTTCTTCAACATGTCCCTTATGTATTTCTCTTGACTCACAAATGTTCCATTCTTCAATTGTTTGACTTGGAGACCAAGGAAGTAGCTAAGTTCACCAATCATAGACATTTCAAACTCTTTGGTCATCATAGCACCAAATTCTTCACAATATGCTTGATCGGTTGATCCAAAGATGATGTCATCAACATATATTTGCACTATGAATAGATCATTCCCAATCTTCTTGATGAATCCCTTAGAGAGAAGGAAATCCCTTAGCCTCTCATACCATGCTCTAGGTGCTTGCTTTAAGCCATATAAAGCCTTCTTCAACTTGTACACATGGTTGGGTTTCTTGTCATCTTCAATCCGGGAGGTTGCTCAACAAAGACTAACTCATTGATAATCCCATTGAGAAATGCACTTTTGACATCCATTTGATATAGTTTGATGTTGTGTGCACAAGCATAAGCCAATAGAATCCTTATTGCCTCCAATCTTGTCACGGGAGCATATGTCTCATCATAATCAAGACCTTCTACTTGAGTGTAACCTTGAGCAACTAGTCTTGCTTTGTTTCTCACACAATGCCATCTTGATCTTGCTTGTTTTTGAACACCCATTTGGTTCCAATCACATTGTAGTCATTTGGCCTTTCTACCAATTCCCAAACATCATTTCTTGTAAAATTGTTAAGCTCTTCTTGCATAGCCATGATCCAATCGGCATCCTTCAAAGCTTCTTCTATTTTCTTTGGTTCTATGGTTGACACAAATGATGCATGCTTACAAAACATAGCCAATCTTGATCTTGTTTGCACACCACTTCTAATATCATCAATAACACTATCAATAGGGTGATCTCTTGCAACATGTTGTGGTTGGAGTACTTGTACTTGATTGCTTGAGCTTGGCTGATCACTTGATGTATCTTGATGAGATGAACTAGCACCATGATCTTGCACTTGAGAGTCACTAGCTAGCTTGAATGGAGAATTGAGCACTTGATCTTTATCATCATCTTGAATATGAATTACTTGCTTTGCTCTAATGTCCCCAATGTCCATGTTTTTCATTGCTTCCACCAATTGAGTTCCACCAACATCATCTAGATTCTCTTCTTCATCTTGTGACCCATTGGTTTCATCAAATTGCACATCATGGACTTCTTCTAGAATGCCACTTGAGTTGTTCCAAACTTTATAAGCTTTGCTTGTAGTTGAATAACCAAGTAGGAACCCCTCATCACATCTCTTGTCAAACTTTCCCAATCTAGTGTCCTTTTTCAAGATATAGCATTTGCAACCAAACACTCTAAAGTAAGAAATATTGGGCTTTCTTCCATGAAGTAGCTCATATGGGGTTTTCTCTAGCAATGGATGACAATATAGTCTATTGATGTAGTAGCAAGCGGTATTGATTGCTTCATCCCAAAAAGATTGACTCACATTGTACTCATGAAGCATTGATCTAGCCACATCAAGCAATGTTCTATTCTTTATCTCAACTAGGCCATTTGATTGTGGAGTGTACTTGGCCGAGAATTGATGTCCAATGCCATAGTGATCACAAAGTTCTTCAATTCTTGTATTCTTGAACTCACTTCCATTGTCACTTCTCACTTTCTTGATTCTAATTTCAAACTCATTGTGAACTCTAGTGAGAAAGGTCTTGAAGGTGTCAAACACTTCACTTTTGTCACTAAGAAAGAATACCCATGTGAATCTTGTGAAGTCATCCACTATGACAAAGCCATACTTATTACCACTTATGCTTGAGTATGTTGTTGGGCCAAATAGATCCATATGCATCAAATCAAATGCTTTGCATGTGCTCATTGTACTCTTCTTTGGATGTGAGCTTCCAACTTGCTTCCCGGCTTGACATGCACTACAAAGCTTATTCTTCTCAAATTCAACATCTTTCAAACCATTGACAAGATTGTGAGTTGTAAGCTTCTTCAATTGTTTCATGCCAACATGACCAAGCCTTCTATGCCAAAGCCAACCCATGCTTGATTTGGAGATTAAGCAAGTTGTCAAAGAAGTTTCTCTAGCATTGAAGTCAACTAGGTAGAGATTCTCATATCTAAAACCTTTGAATGCCACATTTGAACCATCCACACTAATAACTTTCACATCATCAACCCCAAAAATGCATTTGTAGCCTAGATCACATATTTGTGCCACGGATAGAAGATTGAAATCCAAGCTTTCAACTAGCAACACATTGGAGATACTCAAATCATTTGATATTGCAATCTTGCCCAAGCCAATAACCTTGCCTTTCTTGTTATTGCCAAATATGATAGAATCAACACCACTATCATTGTCATTGATTGAGTCAAACATTCTTGATGTACCGGTCATGTGTTGAGTGCACCCACTATCAATAATCCAATGCCTTCCTCCGGCTTTGTAATTGACCTACAAGCAAATCAATGAAGCTTAGGTACCCATTTTTGCTTGGGTCCTTGTAGGTTAGTAACTAAGCTCTTTGGTACCCAAATAGCCTTCTTCTTTGGGCCAACAATGGGTGTACCAATAAACTTAGCTTGCACACCCTTCACACCTTTGGTAAGCACATAGCAAGAATCAAAAGGTATAGCATTAACAAGGTTCTTGCTTTGGTTCTTTTTATTGCAATTATGCTCTAGGTGCCCGACTTGCTTGCATCTATTGCAAAACCGACCATTGCCCTTCACAAAGCTAGGCTTTGGAGTTGCAAAGGCCGACTTGCCTTTCTTGGGGATGTAGCCCAATCCCTCTTTGTTAAGAGAGAACCTTTGGCTACCCAAGCACTTAAACAAGCGGGCCTCACCACCATAGGCCTTGCCTAGGGCGTGAGTGAGCTCATCCACCTCTCTCTTGAGAGTCTCATTCTCAACCATTAGTGATATATCACAAGTGAAACCATCACTAGTAGTGGAGGTAGAGTTGGTGGTGGTGGATGAAGAGCTACAAGAAGGGTTAGCATTTGTCATGATGATAGGTTTATAAAAAGATTCATCAATTATATCACATGTAACACCTATATCACATGATACAACATCCTCCTTCTTTGCTTGTTGCTCAAGTAGCAATGAGTGAGCTTTTTCAAGCTTGGAATGAGCCTTACTAAGATCCTCATGGTCTTCCACTAGACTCTCATGAGTGGTCTTAAGCTCACCAAGAACTTTCTCAAGTATTGCTACTTTCATTGAAAGCTTCTTACACTCCTTGTTCTTGGCAATAGCTATGTCTCTAGTTTGTTGCATCAAGTCATATAGTTGTTCTTTAGTTGGTTCATCATCATCATCATTTTCATTATCATTATTATTATCATTATCACTATCATGAACATATTCTATTTCACTTTCATCATCACTCTCATCATATAATACCTTAGCTTCTTTGGCCATGAAGCACGAAGAGGATGAATCAAATAGTGAAGGCTTCTTGTTGATAGCAATGGAAGCAAAAGCCTTGTTGGATGATTCTTCTTCTTCATCATCATCATCACTTTCCCAAGTTACCACATAGGCCCCATTCTTGCTTTTCTTGAATGTCATCTTGGCCTCTCTCTTCTTCTTCTCAAACATGCCCCTCTTGTTGTTTTTCTTCTTGTCATAGGGACAATCGGCTTGAAGATGTTCGGTGCTATCACAATTGAAACACCTCCTTTGTTACTCATTGCTCTTGAAGTTGTCAATTCTCTTTTTGAAGCCTCTTCTCTTAATGAACATGTGACCCATTCTTTTGACTACAAGAGCAAGTGTCTCATCATCAATTTCAAAATCTTTACCTTCATTATTGTCTTCTTCTTCTTCTATGATGATAGATTTGCCTTTGGAGGAGGTGGCCTTGAATGCCACGGTCTTCTTCTTCTTTTCTTCCTCCTTCTTCTCCTTCTCATCGGCATCTTGATCATACTTGTCATATGTCAAGACTTCACCAAGCAAATCATTGGGTTTCATTGTTTCAAGCCCATCTCTTTGTAGCATCATAATCAACATTTTGAATTTTCTTGGTAAACTCAACAAGAACTTGTGGCAAAAATCTTGGTCTTGTGTCTTGTGCCCTAAGCTCTTGAGATCATTCACAACTACTTGCAATCTATGAAACATCTCTAAGATTGTTTCTTCTTCTTTCATTTTGAAGTTCTCAAACTCACTCTTGAGCCCATATAGCTTGGCACTCTTCACAACCTTAGTGCCCTCATATGTTTCACTCAACCTTGTCCATACTTCATATGCTAATTCTAAATCCTTGATGCCCTCAAATACTTTGGTGTCAATACCATTATAAAGAGTATTTAGAGCCATTCTATTGCATGTTCTATTTGCTCTATCTTCATCGGTGAGATGATCGGGATCAATGATAGCAAAGTCATTCTCGATGACTTGCAAAACTCTCTCATGAATAGACCCAAGGTACATTGTCATCTTTCTCTTCCAATGAGCAAAAGAACTAACACCATCAAAGAATGGTGGCTTGCCCCCAACATGATTGAACACAATTTGAGCCATTTTTCACACTGAAGGATGTTAAGCCTTGATTAAAATGGTGACCACGGCTCCGATACCACTTGTAAGGTCCTAGATGGCTAGAGGAGGGGTGAATAGCCTATAAAAATTCTACAAGAACCACTAAGCAAACTTGTTAGAATAACAAACGGCGTAAAGCGAGTTTTGCTTAGCCTACGGTTGTGATGCAAGCCTCCTATCCACAAGTCTAGTAGATTAAGATCTCTAGTTAACACAAGGGCTATGTCACTAAACTTACACTAGTGAGCAAGCTAACAACTACTAGCAAAGGCTATCACTAGAGCTACACAAGATAATCTAGTAAATGTAAATGTAAGAGATAGGATTGTGAATCTTATACCGATGGTGGAGTGAAGATGTTGCCAATCACCAAGATGACATACAACCAATCAATATTAACAACAACATAATATGAAGACCAATCACCGGGAGACAAGAGACACAATATTTTTGTTCACCCAGTGTTCACTTGTGCACCGACAAGCTACGTCACCGGTTGTGTCGACCAACACTTAGATGGTTCCTCGGTGTGACCCTCAAGTCACTTGCCCCTCAAGGCACGCCCCACAAGGCACCGCAAGACACCAATCTCAAGTGAGGTAACTCAATGACATGCGCAAGGTTATAGAGTTGCTTTTGGCGTCCCGCCGAGGAAAGCACAAGAACCTCTTACAATCAACCGGAGGTGGCCAAGAACAATCACCTTCTCTTACCAACGCCTCCAACAATCTCCAAGCCGGCTAGGAGCGGTACTCTCCAAGCGTAACAAGAAATCCACCGGCTAAACCACCCATAAGTGCCACTAGATGCCCTCAAGCTATGCAATGCACTTTGGGATCACTCAATCTCACTTTTGATTTGCAATCAAGCAAGAGAGATGAGTGGGAGGAGATGCTCTAGCTCAAAGGATGCACAAGAATGTTAGAAATCACGAGAGACCTCCCCAAGGGCCGGCCAACAAGTATTTATAAGCATCCCATCCAAATAGAGCCGTTATACCCCTTCACTGGGTCTGTTCGGGATGACCGGACGCGCCGGTCATAACTGACCAGACGCGCTCAAACGCGTCCGATCCTCCAACGGTCACTGACCCCAACGGTCAAACCAATGACCGGACGCGCCCCAGGCAATGACCGGACGCGCCTGTCAAACGACCAGACGCGCCTGTCAAACGATCGGACGCGCTGGTTGCGCTGTTCCGCGCGCCCGCAAAGCAACGACCGGACGCGCCCCTCACAACGACCGGACGCGACAATGCCCGCGTCCGATTAGAGTCCAGTAAGCTCCTTCAACGATCGGACACGTCCGATCATGTGTGACTGGACGCGCCCTGCGTCCGATCGTCCTTTGCGAACCTCAGTTCCTTCTGGGCGCATGACCGGACGCGCCGGTCCCGTGAGTGACCGGACGTGCCGGTTGCAAACCCTAGCACCCGCGCCTGCGCTGTACTGACCGGACGCGTCCGGTCATACCATGACCGCGTCCGGTGCAGCGTCCGATCACCTCTATGACCTCCGTTCGCCTCCGTTTCTTTTCTGACTTCAACGCCTTCACAAAAGTGCCAACACCAACAAGTGATCACCACCTTGTGCACATGTGTTAGCCTTTTCATAAACATTTTCGAAGGTTTTCCAGTTAGGTCACTAGGCCCTACATGCAATGCACTTCATGAATTCACCTAGTGGCACCCGTGCATCGAATAACCGATAAGACTTCCCCTCTTAATAGTTCGGCTATCGATCCTAAACCACTCACACCCTCTATGGTGTCTTGAGTGCAAAACAAAATGGCCCTATGGTTATACCTTTGCCTTGAGCCCATTTTGTTTCTCCAAAAGATATGATCCACTTCATATCATCACATGACCGTCTTGATCCATCGACCTTGACTTCACTTGCTCTTCACCGTTGCATCGGTCCATCGGCGCCAAGTCTTGATCAAGCTTCACCATCGCATGGTCCTTCGCTTCGAAGCCTCGACTTGCCCTTCACCCTCACAACCAGTCCATCGAGCCAAGCATCACCTCGGTCTTCATCATCTTGGTCACATGAGTCAATGTCATGTTTCATATTCAATGACTACCTTTATCTAAATCATCCACTTAGATACAAAGGTTAGTCCTAGGTTTCATCAATTAGCCAAAACCGAACTAGGGACTTTCATCCCCACACTTACGCTCGCTCTCACCTCGGCAGCGGCGCGCGAACGCGTAGCCCAGAGCACGTTCGCCATGGACGCCGTTGGCTCGAGCTTCCTGCCCGCGCCGTCCCTCCTCCCTTCCCTAAGCCAAGCGCGGCATCGCCTTCCCCGCCACACGCCGACCCCGATGCGCCCTTCCTGAGCTCCTCTCACCGCCAGGGGAGCATGCCCACCGGTGCCATGGCCGGCACAAGCCCCTGTGCTCGTGGCCAGGGCGCCATGTCCCATCTCCCGGTCCTCTATGGCCACCCACTGGTGCGCGCGAACCCAGGGGTGCTGCGCCGCCCCTTCCTCGTCGTCGGCGTCGCCCCTGCTGCCGGACGGCCAAGCCGCCCCTTCCTCCTCTGCTCCATTCCGAGGAAGAAGGGAAAATGTTGTGTATGCTTTCTCTTAGAATGACAGGCGGGCCCGGCTGGGCAATGGGTCCCACATGATAGTTAAACAGTGAATGGTTTGGGTACCGATTCGGGTGCACCTAGCAAATTAAGTTAGGGTTGTTTTATTCTGAATTTGAATTTCAGATTTCATGTTAATCTTTGAAAATTCATATCTCATGCTAGGTAATTCCAAAAATAGCAAAAGTGGACTTTTTGGAAACCTTGAGAAAAGATCTATGTAGTGGAGTCATAATATGTTAGATATTTGTAGAAGTTTTCTGGTGTTTTTATTTAATCTTGAAAAATACCCCAAAAATACTTATAAACTTGACCAGAGCCATATCTTGAGTTTTAGAACTCCAAAAATACTGATTCTTGTTTTGTTAACTTTATGACGACATGTTATTGCTAGGAAAAATATTAAACCCACTAGTTGTTCACTGTTTTCTTAAGGTTTTGATTTGACCTTGATAAATAAGGAAATCTACATTATATTGCTTGTCATTTTTATATCTTGAGTTGTGTTGCTCCAAATAATGTGAAATTTTTATGGTAGTCTTATCATGCTATGAATATACTGTGGTATAAATTTCATGGTCATTGCATACTAGATGATCAAGTTATTGATTTAACTTGTTTACGGCTTGATAAATAGCTTATAAATAGTATATAAATGATAAAATAGAAAATGTTGTTCCATTACCTTATTATGATGTTGCTATATGATCTTGGTTCATACTATGGCCATGTGTTCATAGAAAATATTGAGTTTTAGGTTTAACTTACTCTCACATGATTTATTGCAATAACTATTTGTCTTTTTCATAGAGGTTGATATACTTGTCAAAATGGCTTGAAATTTGGATGGTAGATTATTGGGAGCATATTTAGGCCACTGTAATTTGGGTAGAATTTATTATGCACTTTTGATAGGTGTTCATAATTCCACCGAATTATCTAAATAAAGTAAGAAAATATATTAAAAGAATTTATTTAGGAATGGACACTATGTGTTCTGGTGTTCATTAGTCATGTGTGAAATGTTAGTAAAGTTGGTTTTGTCCAATTATATATTTGTAATGTAAGTTAATAATTATTCCCTGTAAACGAAGTTTCTGGACAGATCTAGGAACTTAGCAAAGTTCTTCATGATAATTTGCTTTTTTGTAAAACTTGTTTATACATAAGTTGTAGATAATTTATGTATATAGCTGCTGCTAAAATTTGGTGGCATTTGGCCAAGTAGTTTTTGAGTTATAGATGTTTAAAGTTAGATCCCAGATTTGGTTGCTCTCTCTTTGGAGCAGACCAGATTCTGTAGTTTCATCGTTTCAACCTATTAAACTTGGGAATCAGGCTTAGTTGGTATTAAATGAAATATATAGAATTTCATAAGCTTTCCATAATGTCTTCTTGCAAGTCATTTGGAGTTGTACATCTCCAATTATGATTAAATTACTTAGTTGCTGTTCTGATGCCCAGAATGTGGTAAATTCTAATCTAGTGCTTTGATTAACTTTGCCATGCTAGTGTGTTTGTAACACCCCTGGGTGTTAAGCATGCATTAACATCCCAAAGCATGATCATTTGCATCATATTCATTTTATCATCACATGTAATATAAGTTGAATTTAAATTAAAGTGTGAAAAACATCTGTTTGAACCCTAAATTAGTGCATTTTGCTTGCTAAGAGTGGTAAAACTTGTTTGGCTATAACTTTAAATGACTTAGAATTAATTATCATGATTTTTTGAGCAACTTTTGTATTCAAAATCTCTCCAAAATTTGCTTTTAAAAATATTCTAGAAAAATGAGTTTTTATTTAAAAATTAGACTTTAAATCACTAATTCAAAATCTGTTTAGAATTTTGAAAAGTGCCCTAAATGAAAGTTGTAGAGAATTAAATTTTGAACAACTTTTGTTTTGGGGACAACTTGTGAAAATACCTTTTTCATCTTTAAAATTTAAATTTGAATCAATTTATAAAATCTGGAAATTCATTTATAAAAAGAAAAAGTTTTTTCTCACCTTTTGGGCCGCCGCCTCACTTCCCGGCCCGGCCCGCGCCAGCGTCCGCCTCCTTCCGCCCGCGCGCGCGCGACGCCGTGGCGCTCGCGGCAGAGTCCGCCTGCCCCGTGTCGCCCGTACGCCGTCGTCGGCCGTCCCGTGGCGCCCGGTGGCCCCGCGGCCGCGCTCTTCTTCACCCGTGCCTCGGCACACCCGTCCGCGCCACTCACTCCTCCTCCACTCCCTCAGCGCGCCAGCAGCAAGAGCAGAGCCCGCGCACTGCTTCCGCCCCATGGCTGAGCACGCACTCATCGGAGTTTGCTGTTCCGGCCACGCTAGCTCACCGCGAGCCGCTCCATCTTGCCCCAAGCTCCGCCTTTCCCTCACGCAGCCCGTGCTCGCACCAGTTGGCCATGGTAAGCCTCCCCTCCACGTGAATCGCTCGTCGGAGTTCCAGCCGAGCTCACCGGAGTGAGCCGCTCCGTGGAGCTCGCCCCTCCGCTCCACCCCTCGCCTCTTTTTCAAGCGCAACTGCATCGCACCACCTCACCGGTGCCCGTGAGCTCTTCCCCGTGCCTTGATTTGGCCGGAGATGGCTCACCGCCAGGGAACTGCTCCTTCGCTCCGCCATTGGCGACGACGAGCCTATTCCCGAGCTTCTCCGGTCACGCCATTTGCACCAACGTGACCGCCTTAGCACGGTGATCACGATGATGGTGACCTCACCGGCGACGAGCTCACAGGCGGTGAGAACCGCGCGGTCAGCACCTGCCTCGCCTCTGGGCGACTGACCCGTGGGGTCACGGGTCCAACTATCTATCTCAGTGTGCGCTCGCGTGTGCACTGCACTGGGTGCATCTAACGTTTTCAGCGGCCGATGTTAAAAGGATTTTTGAAAATAATTTTCTAGAAAAGTTGAAAATGGTTTAGAAACTCATAACTTGCTCATTTTAGCTCCAAAAATTATGAAACAAATTTTGTAGTGTTTCTCATAAGTAGATCTATGATCTAAAAATATTGCATGTCAAGTTTGAAATACTTTTCTGTAGGGTTTTTATTTAATCATTAAAATTGCTGTTTTCTTGATAAATATGTAATAAATCATAGAAAGCTCAGAAAAATATGGTTCCACTTGCAATAATTTTCTTTTGTGATGTGCTTTCTAGAAAAAATATGTGCCATGCATGTTTTGTAGAAAATTTTTTATGTGTAGTACAAGTGCTTATTATTGTTAATAATTGTTATTTTTGATAGAGGGAAAAATATGAATAAAACATGCATATAATAATTTTTCTATAGTGATTGTTTATTATGTAGAATGTAGGAAAAATGCTAAATCTGTTGTTTAACACTTTTCATAGTATAAAGTGGGCACGATGATAAGGCCAAAGAGCAGTCGGACGGCCCCCGGGTACATGTGGTTCCTGGCAAACTCGAGACTTTACCTGAATGGTTGACTCGGTAATCAATACCTCACTTTAGCGGGTGAGTGAGGTTTGTATGAGGAATAAATTACCAGCTGGTTAATAATCAATTCGAATCGCCATCGTTCACTGGATAGTGAGCACTTGACTTGAGTTACTTCATCATAGTAATCTTGATGGAACACTTGGACAGTTATATGGAATATGACATGATGAGAGTTGTTAATGATCATTGGTTATCCTTACCTGTTTAATTACATGTTACTCTAGTACAAGTGCAAATGTAGTTGATAGTGTAATAAAGATTTAACTTGATGCAAAGCTTCTGGAAAAGATTCTTTAAATACTAAAAATGCCTTTTTGCAAATGAGTCAGCTACCCTACCAAAAAGCCTGTCATGCTCCTTGGTGTCTTTTATTTTCGGTTATGTCGCGTAAGTCTAGTTGAGTACCTTCTCGTACTCAGGGCTTTGTTCTCACTTGTTGCAGATGGGCAGATGTATTACGACTACTGTATCAACTGCCTTTATCCTGCAATAGGAGAAGCTTAGGACCATGGGCAGTGGTCATTCACTACGTCTCGTCTGATGCTTTTGTTGGAGATGATCCTAAGCTGGCACTTTATTTTGAACTCTATGTGAGTGTGTGTGGTTTGAACTAAATGCTTCTGCTACTTTTATTTGAACTTGGTCTGTAATAACTATGTTTAAACTCCGATGTATTTACGACGTGAACTTTTATGTAACTTGTGATGGTGACCGCTGAACTTATTACGATCTTGGCTGGTATGTAAGTTGGTTTGAAATCTATCATGATTTCATGGACTATCGGGTTATACGGGCTTAAGTTTGCTAAATCGCCTGCTCGGTGGATGATTTTCTTACTTAATTTCGTATAATTGATCGGTACTATTATAGTGTTAAAGTGTGACTCATATCTTTGATGGTACTTAGGTTAGTACCCTATGATTTTATGAGGCTTGTGTCTTGACTGATGTGCTTTCAATCTTCTATGTTATGCCTTAATGAGGATTAAGTTAATTAGCTCTAGGTGTTTATGAGAACTTTGGTATGCTTATTTGATTACTCTGTTTAGTGCACTTCTATACATTCATACATATGCATTATTGCACCTCATTTAGGTACGCTAGCTAAAGCACGTGAAGGACCTAATGTGGAGCCAAACCCAAAAATGGAGTTGGTGGATCCATCTCGATGATAGAAGGACCAAACAAGTGATAGATTGGAGGATGCTCGCCAAGCGAATTCATCTGACATACTCTAACTTGAGTCAGATCCCAGGCAAGCCCCGGAGCATTATAAGTCTCCTACCTTCAAAGTAAATAATTCTATATATGTTATAAGTATTGTTGCATTAAGTGGTAGGAGTTAGTTGGAAACCTTTGCTGCATTATATCATTCCTTGTCTAAATATATGAATCCTTGAATCCTACATAGACTAGGATCGAGTAGATGCTTAGCCCTGCTTTAAGCGGTAGAAGTCAAGTGATTTCCTATCACCTATGAGATGTAGGGATATTCTTATATGGCACGATTGGCTATATTTGCTATCGTGGAAAAGAACCATGTGTTAATAAAATGAAATGAGACCGGGCGGGATGACGATAGTGAAGCAACAAGGCATGGAGGTCTTGGGTGTGGATCTATCCCCGTCTGAGTCGTTTAAGGACCGATTCGCTGTACGTCCTTGAGTCATGTTGAACACAGTCTAACACTTAGTTGGCCGGATAAGTCGTTCCAACCGCGAATCCGAGTAATACAGTTCAGGCTAGGAATCGAATGGTAGGTTGCATCTTGGAGGTAGTAAGGATGTGCTTGGGGACATTGGCATAAGACCAAGAGAGGGGTTAGAGTCCCTATCATCCTGGCAGAGTGTTGTCCTTGGGGATGCGGCATCAGTCAAACCCGTGCTTTCCTGAACGGTACCAAAGGTGACCTGAGCAGCCCTCGCCAGACGTGACTCGGTGAGTGTTAGAAATACCCCTCCAGCTGGATAGGAATTCGATTCGAATCGCCGTCGCTTCCGGTTAGTGAGCACTTGACTTGAGCAGCGGCAACGTAGATTCAATTAAATTGAACGGATGGTTAATTGGATGACGATGTATATGTTGCCTCAATTTATACCTACTATGGTTAATATTGTTTGCTCCTAATCAAGTGCGTGCTCTATTATAGGTGCTAATATAGATGACAGGTTAATGATAATTAACTTGATGCTTAAGCATTAATGATTGATCATCTATATTAAGCTTTTATGCAAAATATTGTCAAGATAGCTCCACTTTATATCAGCCTTGCATGATCCTTGGTGTCACTTTATTTCTGGTTTTTGACGAGTAAGTCTAGCTGAGTACATTGTCATACTCAGGGTTTTATCCCCACTTGTTGCAGGTTGTGATGTATCATGGCGACTGCAAGAGTTGGTTGGATCCTGCCATAGTGGCGGAGTGTGATCACAGACATGATCCTTCTGAGTTATCTTCTCTCTAATGCTTTTGTTGGAAGTCGACCTTGATACTAGCATGTATTTGAAATAAGGGTTTTGTTAGTTTGCAATTACTTTTCTTCCGCTACTTTTCAAGTTAAGTTGTAATAACTTTGTTAAACTCCGATGTATATTGAACTACTTGTGAAATGGATGTATCATATGACTTGTTATGTTGAATCACTACGATCTTGGCTTGTATGTTGGTTGGTTTGAAATCCCTTGTGATTTCATTGGACTACCAGAGTTATATGGGCTCAAGTGCGAGAATTTGATCACTTCGGTGATTGTTTTTGTACTTGTCCTCTTATAATTTGGACGGTTCTGTTACAATAACTAATTGCGACCAGTCTATTCGTGAGACTGGCAAGGGGCTGGCACCAGTTAGATGGTGGTAGCATTAACTGGTCACCAGTTGAACCTTTCATGGGATATTCAGGCTGACTTAGGTAAAGGTTAGAAATCGTGAGGCAACCCTTACTCAGGCACGGGTATGGTGGTTAGTCTCAATTTTCGTGTGGATACAAGTTCTACACCTCTATAGAGTTTTGAAAGCCTGAAGTTCCTTGGGATGAACCCCTTATGGTTGTTCCTACTTTCTATACCCATGGTAGTGTTAATGGTGAAACTTGTTTACGATATGAATTGCAAATGTTGATCACTGTTCTTGTTACTATGATCTTATTAACGTTAATATCTTAATAATGAATCATGAGCATGTCATCTTAAGAAATGCCATTGCTTTTCTACAAATGTACAAATGCCTGATAATACCCTTGCATCCACCAAATATGCATTTGTTGGAATTAAGTCCTGCGAGTATGAGATGTACTCACGGTGCTGCCGTTAAGTTGTTTTGCAGGTAAAGTGATATGGTTGATTGGAGTTATGCTCTATTCACCACTGCATAGTAAGCCCTAGAGTGGGCAACTCCAAGTGCTTTACAAGTTAACTCCGAAGCCTATGTATGGGTGATTCAAGACGTCCACTTTCGATGGGATAAACGCTATCTTGAACTCTTGTAATTTGTGTTGGTTCATCAAAAAGATTTCTTAATCTTTAATGTTGTGGTATTATCCATTGGGTCAAGTGTTAGTTTAATACTTGGATTGTTGTATGCCACTCAACTGCAAAGATCCTAAAGAGGAGGTGCGGATGGCGCCCTCCTAAGGGGACTATGTTAGTTGGTGCGGCTCAGGTTGGTCAAGAGGATGACACCTATGTCACCCAACCGGTGCAGGAGACCATCCCTCATAGACCCAACACCAGGTATCAGAGCAATGGTTGGCTCGTTGTTGGTATTTATGAACGTGAATAGAAAAGATCGACAAGCGCGCAGATACCGTTGTAGCTTTCACCCGGAGGATTTTAAATATCGTATCCACAGGGAAACGTGTAAGTCAACTACGTGTTCTAGCTTAACCAAAAAAGGTGAATGAGTTGGAAATATAAATAAGGTGGGAACAACTAAAGTGAAAACAAGACTAAAACGTAAGAGAGGATCAATCTAGTATGGGGTCGATAGTAGGAGTATAGAGAGGATAACTCGATCAGGGTTTCTACTTCTAACTTGGGCAGTCCACATCTTCTACTATTCAGCTAGGGAATTACTGTGGAAGACCACAAATAGAGTACGAATCTACCACGTAATTATATATCCCGCTAGGCCTACAGACGGGAGGTGGACTACAGAGGACTCAATGAAGCTGTCACCTTCGTGATCTACGAGTAACCCTAGTTTAAGTGCCACGCTTACACTACAAATTATACTCTAACCTAGTCGACTAGATTAAAGCGCTCAAAAGAGCCTTGCAAACTAGAAGAATAATATAAACATGAATCTTACTTGAATCAAAAGTTGATTGCCAGAGCCTGAGCCATCTCAGGAGCAAGCCCACGTAGAGCTCGATCCTGCCGAAGTACAAGTTGTTGAAGAGGCACCGATAGGCTAGCACCTCCTTCGAACTCCTCCCTCGCTCTCCATCTCTCTACTGTCTAGAAGACTAGATCTATTCTAACTTGGGAGTTGAGAGGACATCCGTTCGAGGGACACCTCTCTTCCCCAAACCCTAGCTTTTCTCTTAAAGGTGATTATGATGATGGATTGAATGAATTCCCCTTGGAGGGGGGGTCTAGGGCCTCGTTTATATAGTCCAGAGCATGGAACCGTGGCCCTTGGATCAAACTGACCTTCACATAGGGTTAGGATGTAGCCTTGGAGGCAGTTGAAGTAGCTTGCAAAGGAAAGAGCCGAGGGGTGGCAGCCAGGGGCCGGTCGGCCTAGGGTTGAGGCTGGTCGGCCCCACCTGGCGGCGCCTCATGGTGGCCCTCCTCGTGGAGTCCTCTGGTGTCCTCTAGAAGGCTCTTGCGTATTCGTGACGTGGAGATTAGGCCGATTAACATGGGTTCCTTCTCGTGGAAGAATAAATTCCTGAATTATTCTGATAACCCCCTGCAAAATATAGATTCACCAAAACTTATGGAATTTCATTAGTTGACATCCTAAACCTATGTTAGTGATCATTTATTAGCCCTTTATATATTTATTTTTAACCCTTTATTATGGTAGATAACCATCATCAACAACTCCCCCAAGCTTACCTTTTGCTAGTCCCTTAGCAAATATTCATAATGGATTAGGAGTTGCTACAATGCTTTCACGCCTCAAAAGTACACATGCGTTCAAACAAGAATTTTCCTCCAGATTAGGTCTAACCACTCTAACCTTTAGACTTACCCACATTACCTTTAACTATGGAGTTTATTAGCCTTCACTTGGGTCTTGAGCAGTCAAAAAGTAGAACAATCAAATTAAGCACTATGTCTCAAGCTCTTCATTCAACTATTATTTCGAAGTTTTACAAGATTTTTAAAATAAAACTCAGATTATCTTTTGTATGACTCTCTCAAATCTCTCAATATATGTGGTATTTTTGGATCCTCTCCAAGGCAAAGTGAGATTTTCCTTCTCTCATCCTACATCTAATGCTTTATCTGGAGCTTATAGGTATGGAGACAGCGTGTACATACTTGCAAAGCATATTTTGTAAAGTCAAACAGTGGATCCAGAGAAACGAGGCATACGATCAAATCAAGAAGTGCATGTGTATGGATCAAGGAGTGGTTTATTTATGATGAAGGTGATAGTGGATCTAATTCTACTTTTGCTCCTTTGAAAGGGATTTTGATCTCTCTTTGAATAATTGAAGAACTTAGACCAAGAGATATTTTGGGCTATAGTTTTTTTAGAGAGGCGGGCATCTAAGTTCCCATTATTTTGGTAGGACACTTGTCCATGTTTTACTCTCTATATATTTCTCTTTCTTCTTTTTTTTTATAAATATATAAGCTCAGAATAGTCTTGTCTATAATGAAAGATTGAGAGATAATAATAACCTAGAGCAACAATAACTGGGGCTTATGAAATGTATGGATAGGTGACAAAAATCCTATAAAACATGTGAGTGGTGTTCTCTCCCAGTATAGGAGAAAAATATATTTGGTGGATCTAAAGGCATGTTGTTACGTACTTCTAGAGTAGAAGCAGCATATTCGAGTGTAGGAGAAAAATATATTTGGTGGATCTAAAAGTATGACAAGCCTCTAAGGGTCAACAGAGCTCGACAATGCTCAATGCAAGTACAAGTAATAAAAAGTATGAATGGAGTTTTCTATCCTATGTATGACTATGGTAGCAATTTTAAGCTTTGTCATACAAGTACTCATCATGGTATTTTAAGATTTCAAAAGGTAAAATTCTCCAAAACTCTAGCATCAATAGGAGCAAGATAAATAGCAGCTCAGACTTTCTCATATCATACTCCTCAACTACCTAGATTTAGATCCAGCATTTGTAACCCACAAGTTTTAGGCTCAGAGTTTATTTTTAGATCAAGACAGTTCTACCCAAAACTCGAGAGAATTTGTGTTTGAAAACTAGGCACTTGTAAGGAATTACAGCAGAGCAACTATTCATCATTTTTATAACAGAGATTATTCTGAGTGCTCTCTATTCACAAACTAATTCAAGCAAACTTGACATACTCTAACTAACACACATTATTACAAAATAGCACAATATAAAACAAATACTCAACTAGATAAAGTAGACACAATAAAAATCCATAAATATTAAAAAGTATGGCTCCTGACCATAATTATGTAAGTGTGAACCTTCATGTGCTCACTATTTTTTTCTTTCTTTTTGAATTCATTTATAGAAAGAAAACTTTAAGGGGGTAAGGATACTTACCTAGAATACACGGAGGTTCCTTCCCCTAAGATAAATGCTAACGTAGTCGTTCGATCTTGCAATGTAGCAGACTGGCAGTGGAGATGTACGTCTTCTGTCAGAAATTGATTGATGTTGATAACTAATGAGACAGTGCTCCAATAATGGATAGAGCATCTACTTGCTTGTCAGCTCTTTTTGTCCTTCAAATCCTGTGAAACTCAAGTAGACAACAAAACTTGTAGAACATGTTAAGCGTTAGTGGTTTGGCCACTTAAGCCTCAGTTGTCCAAAGCTTTTCTTCTAGGTAGAGTTTCAGTGGGATTTCTTTCTCAATATTTTTTTATTTTTATATTTTCTATGATGCAAAAGAAAATGCAGTAGGATGAATGCATGCATATTTATTTTTATTTTTATGCCACGACGGTGAATATTCCTATGAGTTTTTACACACCACAAAATTATCCACATGGGGCTTTAGGATTTATGATGTAGCAAATAATATATATATATATATATATATATATATATATATATATATATATATATATATATATATATATATATATATATATATATATATATATATATATATATATATAGGATAACTACCGATTTTACCTCCCGATGAGGGTTCATTGTTTTAAGTCCTCTGAACAGGACTTCTCACCATGTTCATTCCTTAGGTGAAGGAACATAAGTCTTGAAGCATGGTGCCAGGGTCTTGGATTTCTCCTTCCTGGGAAAGTGTGCCCACTTGGATTTCTATGAAAAAACGTAAGTCTTGAAGCATAGCGTCTTTGATCATCAGAGGTGTAGGGGTTGAAAAACAAGCACATTCACCACAAGGTGAAGTGTGCCCACTTAGTCCTCGAGCCTAGTAGTAGGTGACGTAGGCAGGTGGTGCCAGGGTTTAAAAGAATAGAGCCCAAAGTCTTTAAAAACTCAATACTGAGATGCACTGGCAGGTGCATCGTATTGATGTAGTCCCCGAGCTTGCTAGAAGGCGAAGTATAATCCTTGTAGCAAGGTCTAAGAAAATAATGACCTCTCAACTGTATGTGAGTCAAATTTCACATGTAGCCGAGGAAATCAGGCCTCGAGCTGTGGGCCTCAAGCTGTGGTCGGAGAGTGGTCGAAGCAGTCCCCGAGCACAGCGTGAGACGCGGTTGACGAATTCCCGAGCACTGGTCGGGTGGTCAAGGAAGAAGTCCTCAAGCGCTGGTCGGGTGGTCGAGGAGGCGCACTGGTCGGGTGGTCGAGGAGTATAACGTGCTCGGTGGTCTGAGACAAGATGTGTTTGCCAGACCAGTCCCCGAGCACGGCTGGAGGCATGGTTCGAGCGGCGAGAGCTCAGTGACGAGCGGCAAGAGCTCGACGACAAGTAGCGAGTGCTCAGCAAGGAGCGGTGAGAGCTCGGTGACGAGCAGCGAGAGCTCGACGAGAGCTTAGCAACGAGCAGCGAGAGCTCGGCGAGAACTCTGTGACGAGCAGCGAGAGCTTGGTGAGAGCTCGGCGACGAGCGGCGAGAGCTTAGCGAGGAGTCCCCGACGTGTCCAGAGACGTGGTCGAGCAGCGAGAGCTCGATGACGAGCCTGACGAGGAGCGATGAGAGCTCAACGACGAGCCTGACGAGGAGCGATGAGAGCTCGGTGAAGATCTTGATATAAATATGTAGAGTGGTAGTACGTGATATAGGAATATATGAACTTTGGAGAGAATCAGTAATGATGAAATAGTATATGACGCTTAACAGTCAGTTGCAAATGAGCCTGATGTGATAAAGCAACCGGTGCTTTGTAAACATCAGTGTTGATGTGAGGTTTGTGTTGACACTTAGCAAAATCACCCGACCAGTTAGTATGTGGATAAGTTTCTAGCCCTAGCTTGCTCGCGTTACGCTGAGCGCGGAGCCCTTGTGCGTGTGGATGGCGTCGCTAAGGAGCCGCTGCCTACCACCCGTAACGCAGAGGGTAGACGCTCGTGCACGTGTGGGGAGAAGCCGGAGACTGGGCCATCTCTAGAGACATCGAGCATCAATGTGACTGGTCAGGAATTTGCGTTAAGCATAGATGTATGTCATCTTTAAGATGGTCTACGTGGACAAACGTTATTTGAAGAATAACCATGATGAGGACGTTGTGGAGAAACGTCGTAGCGAAAACATGATGAGGACATTGTGGAGAAACGTCGTAGCAAAAAAATTGTATTAAATATAAATATTAGAAGTGTACTTAGCTTTAATCGAGATGTTGTCTAGTCGGTGGTGATGAAATTATTCGGTCCTCAAGCTTTCTGATCCGTCATGACGACGGCGTTGCAGTTGTCATAGCGCCTTTCCTTGCAGTGATTATTATTGCGACGTGGCAAGTGGTCGGGGCAAGAGGTCGTGGTCATAGTCAGAGCATGTTGGTACTGCTCTCCTACTGCTGAAGTCGTTGAGTCCATCGTTGTCGAGTTAATTCTCGATATTAATCCCAGCGGGCTCCAGGGCGATGTTAGCGAAGTAGATCGCGAACGAGGGAGATGTTGTTACATGCAGATAAATCAATCTGTATTAAATATGCGAAGGACAGACTGGTCTAATCAATAATGTAGAACGACTCACCCGGTTTTTAGTAGAGAATTAACAAAAAAATCCCATATGGCTTGCCTGGGAGTCTATATGCACACCCCCTACCTGGCATGCCACTGTCGACGAAATCTGGTCGGCAGTCTACCGAGGGGTATGCCCAAGGTAGTGATTTGTCGGTAGACAGGTGCACAAGACATGAACCGGATGGTAACAGGACACAAGACCCAAGATTTATACAGGTTCAGGCCGTCAGCATGACGTAAAACCCTACATCCTGTGCTCTGTTATATTATATTGAGTTATGTGGTGTATGACCTGTCCTCTAGGGGACCCTTGCCCCTCCTTATATACTCCGAAGGGACAAGGTTACAAGTAAAGTATTCTATCTGGTACTATTACAATATCTAGTACAACCTATAATCTTACAATGTACATCTTGATCTTACGGGCCGGGCCACCTTAGACAGTGCGGCCCATGTACCATCTTGTGGTACCGGGGGTTTATACCCCCACACCTGGAATACATGGGGGTGCCTTCCCCTAAGCTAAATATTAACGTAGTCATTCGATCTTGCAATGTAGCAGACTGGCAGTGGGGATGTACGTCTTCTGTCAGAAATTGATTGATATTCATGACTGATGAGACAATGCTCCAACAATGGTAGAGCATCCACTTGCTTGTCAGCTCTTTTTGGTCCTTCAAATCCTATGAAACTCAAATAGACAACAAAACTTGTAGAACATGTTAAGCGTTAGTGGTTTGGCCACTTAAGCCTCAGTTGTCCAAAGCTTTTCTTCTAGACAGAGTCTCAGTGAGATTTCTTTCTCAATATTTTTGTATTTTTATATTTTCTATGATACAAAAGAAAATGCAATAGGATGAATGCATGCATATTTATTTTTATTTTTATGCCACCACGATGAATATTCCTATAACACCCCAGGTGTTTGGCTTCCTTAAGTGCATTGCATTTCATAAGCAGTAACATTAATTAGCTAATTCTAGAGTGTGAGCATCATTCATTTCATGCATGAGCTTATAATATGTGAAACATGCTTTTGAAACATTGCAACATGTGTTTATATTTCATGTGAATTATGAAGTGAGTAGTGCAACACCCAAGTGCTACATGTGCAACTTCCTTTTGAGACAAGCCAACCACTTTAGTGTAACATAATTAGCAAGTGCTATGCAACACACTCATGCAACATGTGCAACATGAGCTTGCAACATTTGGGTGAAATGTTGATTTGTTTGTTTCAAAGTGGGTGACACTAGGATTTTGTATAACCAATGTGTAGAGTGGCTAATTAGGTCTTATAACACCTTAATTACATGTAGGGTAAGTAGTGGAGTAATGTTCATGTTGACCAAAATTACCAAATTGTCCTTCCAAATGTTGACTAAGTTTGGACCCCTAGAGTGATCTGGTTTGACTAATTAAAAAGTCTAGCTTAGAAATCTTGCATAGAGGAGCAACCTTAAGCAAAGTTGTAGAGAATTTCATGAGGAGCAAAAGTTCTAATATGGCCACATCATGAAAATGACCAGAACATGCTCAAAAATTGACCCACAAGTCAGATTTGAAGGTGGAGTCAACACTTGAAAAATTTGTTAAGTCTTAACTGCCATTTCAGTTTGATTGAGCCCACTTTGGATTGATACAACTCTTGATCCATGGAGATCTGGCTGTTGATTTCTAATTCAAAGTTGAAGCCCTACTATAGCTCTACAACTTTCATGTTTATTGTTTCCTCTAACTCGTCACGGTTCAGGAGCTAATCAGTGTTAAACTTGCCCTGTCAGTCAACCCTTTTGAGCTCTGAAACGAAAAATTCAGACTTCGACAGTGTTCACCGATTCAGAAACTAGCCGACATGTGGTGACACCCGTCGTCGGCTGTCTGACTGCGCTACCACGCACCGCTGACGCCCTGTCAAGGCTAGCCACGAAGTGCACACTCACACGTGCTTACCCGACCTGTTCGTGGCCAAAAATTTCATTTCCATCGCCTCCACCGCAAGCAGCGACCAAGCTCAGCGCCCGCCATCACCACCGAGCAAGCTTCGCCATAGCGAGCTCGTGAACCACCGCAAAAACACGAACTCCATCTTCACCATAGCTTCACCGTGTCCTCCTCTACCTTCTCCACCCCCTAACTACCCCATTCGTGCTTTGGTAAGGTCTCAGTGACCGTTTTCGCCGTCTCCGCCATGTGCGGGACCTCACCGGAGTTGAGGCCGCCATGGTCAGAGTAGCTAGGACCCACCCTAGCCTCCCTTTCTCCCTCCATTAGATCCCTGGTTCCCTCGTGAAGCTCGTACTGAGCTTAGACGGGGCGTTGTGACCTCGCCGTCGCCGGCGCACCATCACTGGAACACCGTGTCTGCCTTCGTCATCGGCAGGTGCGCTCCAGTGCGGTAGCATTGGGGGAAAAGGCATGCCTAGGTGCAGTTTGGGGTGGTGAGCACGACGGTGTGCTCGGCTTCGTCGGAGGGGCCGCCGGCGGTGAGAAACCGCTCACCGGAGTTTCTCCCCTGCCTCTGTCCCTCTGACTAGCGGGCCCCGCCTGTCAGCGCGCACGGGAGACCGAGCACGGGCCGCGCGCGGTTGAGTGGGCCGCGCTGCTTGACTGGGCCACGCTGTTGCGGTTAGCAGGCCATGAGCTGGGTCGCACTGGCGGGTCGGCCGGCCCAGTGCCCTTTTTGATTTTTGAAAAATTCAGTTTCTTTATCTTTGTCACAGATTTAATTAATGTTTGTGATTTTCATATCTAGGGTTTGGTAGATCTAAAAATTATGATCCAAATTTTGTTAGGCTCCAAATAAAGTGTAGCTTCTAGGAAAAATATCAAATGCTTATGTGATGTTTATTTTCTGGAAGAATTAATTAGGGTTCTGAAATGTGTTTTAAATTACATGCAAACTTGTTTAAATCATATCTTGAGCTTATGTGTTCCAAAAATTAGGAAATTTGGTGAGTATGTTATTTCATATATATACTAGCTCTGGTAAAAGTTTGGATCCTATTGCTTGAGTAGTTTTAAAGTTATGATGTTACCATTTTATATTAGGAGATACTTGAATGAATTTTCATAATTTTTCTATAGTTCCAGTAAAGGTAAAATTTTAGGAGTGTTGTTCTTAGGTTAGAATGGTACTAGGAAAAATATGAAATCTGTTATTTGACACTTTTCAATAGGGTTTCCTATTTATGCAAAAATCAGCCTTTGTGGCTTGTGAATTTTGTGTAGGGAGTTTCTGTAAATAACTTTAGTTCAAATGTTTACAGTAGCCTCCTAGTAGGACAGGTAGCCTCCTGTAATTTTTATAGAATTTTCTAAGAAGTTTGAATATAAGTTTAATTTCCCACTTAATTAATTAAGTAAATTAAGAAAGGGGTTAAAATAAATGTTCTGGGTTGACACACTTTACTTTCTGGTCTGTTCATGACATGAGTGAACTAGTGGTATCATTGGTTTGGTCATAGGGGAAGTTTGACACATGAATAAATATTTAAATTTCACATTTCTAGGTTCTCTGGACAGCTGGTAGCAATTTTGGATTTGAACTTTGATAAAATTGTTTGCTCGGAAACTTGTGAATACCAAAGTGGTAGTAAACTGGTTAAATTAGCTTGTGTCAAAATTTTATGGCATTTGGCCTTGTAGTCTAGGAGTTATAGCTGTTTAAAGTGGCTATCCAGAAATGACTGCTCTCTGTTTGGAGAGGACAGATTTCTGGAACTATGGAATTTAGACTATGTAAACTTTGGGTTTAAGTGTGGAGGTCTGAAAATGAATTGTAGGGTATTTTATAAGCTTTCCAGATTATCTTGTATCATGCCTTTAGGATTTGGGAATCTCCAGTTGTAATAAGAATACATAGCTGCTGTCTAGATTATGTTGTTACGATATCTGATGAGTTGTTGTTGGTAACCTAAGTGATATTGTTCTTGTGATTTCTAGGTGTTAGGGCCTTAACTGAAGAGGAACATTTATACATTAGGTTGTGTAGATTAGATAAGTACTTCTCCACCGGAGAAGAGATTTGCACATAATATTGAAGTAATTTGAATAGAATACTTAAATTGCTGCAATGCATTCCATTCCGAGCATATTGCATTCATTATGCATCCATGAGATTTATTGTGCATTCATGCAATAGGTGTACCGGAGGGGGTGACACTCCTCGAGTTCGAGGGAACGGTTCCGGAGGAGGACTAGGAGCAGCCGAGGGAGCCCGAGGATCCAGCCGATAAAGGAGTGCCCGCAGACGACCTACCTAAGTGCCCGGATCATCGCCCGTCCTCTTTTCTGAAAGGCAAGCCCCGGTGCATGCTGACCTATTTGTTTTAAATATAAATCTTGAGTACTTTTACTTGTTTACTACATTAAATTGTAGGAGTTGTATGGAAACACTTGTTGCATTACACCTGTCCTTGTCCAGATATCTTACTTAAACCCTAAATTAGGTTTAGGCCCGTGTTAATGCTTAGCCCTGCTTAGTCCAGTAGAAGTCGGGTGATTTCCGGTCATCCGCGACATATAGGAATGGGTCACAAGTGGCTATGATGGCTATCGTGGATGGAACCATGCCTAAAAATGAATTTGAGACCGGGCGGGAGTTCGATAGTGCAGCCGCAAGACACTTCACGTCTTGGGTGCGGAGCTATGCCCGTCTGAGTCATTTAAGGACCGATTCGCTCTATGTCCTTGAGTCATGTTGAACGCAGTCTAACACTTAGTTGGCCGGATAAGTCATTCCGACCACGAAGCTGAGTAATTCGGTTCAGGCCGGGAGTCGAATGGTAGGTCGCATCTTGGAGGAGAGAAACGTTGTGCTTGGGGACATTGGCGTGAGACCAAGGGGGGGTTATAGTCCCTAGCACCTGGCAGAGTGTCACCCTTGGGAATGCGGCATCATTCGAACCCGCGACTCCTGAATCGTACGAAAGGTGGCTTGTGCGACCCTGGCAGGGGCCTGCGCGGTGAGTGCTAGAAATACCCCTCCAGCTGGATAGGAATTCGATTCGAATCGCCGTCGCTCCCGGTTAGTGAGCACTTGACTTGGGCAGCGGCAACGTAGAACTCATTAAAGTGAACAGATGGTTAAGCAAATGATATAATGTTGCCGCAAATTTATACCCGCTACGGATATAATAATAATACTATTGTTTGTTTATACTCAAGTGAATGTTTAGTACAGGTGCTAAGATAGATGACAGGTTAATGATAAAAATAAATGCTAGTACAGGTTAAAAGAGTTTAAATTACTTATGCTTTTCCGCAAAGGTAATGTCAGCCAGCTCCACTTATGAAAGCCTTGCATGATCCTTGGTGTCTCTTATTTTCCGTTTTGATGGGTAAGTCTAGCTGAGTACATTCCCGTACTCAGGGTTTATTCCCTCCTGTTGCAGATGACATGCTTTATCAGGGCTTCTGCAAGACCTGCCTCCACCCCGCGGGTGACGAGGACTAGATCACTCGGGCGTGATCGTCTGTTAGTTCCTTTCCTTGATGCTTTTGTGGGATGGTGATCTGCAATACTGGCAGTAGTATTTGAACTAAATGCGTGTGTTATGCTTTCGCTCCTTTATGAACTAAGTTTGTAATAATTTGCGACTCCGTGGGTTGTAAGCGAACTCCGCTCTACTTGTGAAATGTAACGTGTGATGTGTATGTTGAATAATGCGATCTTGGTTGTAAAAGAGTTGGTTCGAAATCCTTCATGGTTTCGATTGACTACCGGGATTATATGGGCTCAAGTACGAAAATTTGAGCGTTTCGGCGCTTGTTTTTGTACTTGTGCTCTTATAATTTGGTCGGTTCTGTTACAGCTGGTACCGGAGTAGAATTCAATATTAAACACATCGTACGTGTATTTGAAAACAAAAGGGTTTGTTTGCGAAAAATGTTAAAAATCTGAAAAAAATTATTTCTATAAGTATGCTAGTGATCACATCCCTTAGCCCAAATAAGGACTCTTAGGTGGCTTATTAAAAAGACTAACTTGGGGGTCTTGTTTGTTTTTGTTTTGTCATCCATACGGTGTGATATTGTATGGATACTATCCTCTTGGGTGGTAATGTATGGATCAAACACCTCGACGCTCTGGTAAGTGTGAGCTATGAGAGCATGATTATCCAACCGGCGGTCTAGGGGAGAGTAGTTGTGGTTACTTGCATACTTACATGTTCAAACCATGTAATTATGAAAGTACTTAATTGGGGTATATCTGTCGGGTAGTTGTGATAATGAAGTATATACATTAGGGATGTGTATATGGAAAGTATTTAGTTTACTGCTTACTTGTGTGCTTATATTGGAAAACTGTTGGGCTGAAATGAGATTTTCTGCAGGTACACTAACAGCGCAAACGAGTAGACCGATAGTTTCGCCTATATGAGAGAACGTATGTATGCCACCGCCTAGCGTTAGAAGTTTATGATTCTACTAGGGTGAGAGGGCGTACGGAACGTGCATGCATCATGTTTAATTCATGTCATACATTGCATTTTACTCCCTCCTTAAAAATTTCGATGGTCCCAACTAAATTAAATTTCGTATCCCTAAATTATCCTCACTGTAAGTCATATCTTGTTGCTATAGATGGCTCGCACCAAGAGGACTGCTCACAAGTCCACTAGAGGTAGGGCACCTCATCACCAGCTCACTCCCCGTGAGCCCCGCCCTGAGCCCACCGAGGCGGAAAGGTTGAGGGCCGAGTTGGCTGAGATGACTGCCACGAGAAATGCGGCTCAGCAGCAGCTCGAGCAAGTGATACATGACAGAGATTAGGAGACACTTGTGGTCCAGAGGTTGACTGTGGCAAATCGCAACTGTCAACGCATGCTGGCCCACGTGATGAACCAGCGGGATGAAGCCTGGCATGAAGAGAACGTCCTAAGAGCTCGTTAGGTGGAGCTTGAGCAACGGATTGAAGCTGCAGAAGAATACAATGACAATCTTCATGAGGAAGTGCACCGCCTCAACAACCAGCTCAATCCTCTGCTTCCTCATGACAATAACAAGGATGAGGAGATGGGCTCTGGAGTCTTCATGGCTGAAGATGATGGCGACATGGAGGTCAATGGGCCACAGGATATTCCACCAGAAGAAGAAGAAGAAGAAGAAGATGAGGAGTTAGAGCCTGTTAGTGATGAAGATGGCGGGGAGATCTTCGACACTGACTCTGAGGATGATGCTTAGAGTAGTCATCGTGTAGCCATGATGCTGAAGTTATCTTTTGTGTCCTCCTTGTGTGGGAGTGAGGCTTTGTAATAACTTAGCTTTTGGGATGTAACATTAAACCCTATGTATCCTGGATGTTAATTTGAACCTGTCAAAAATTCGGTCATAAATGGATATCTCACGTGTTGTGTTCGGTGATGGTGACCCTTCGGTGCCACGACGAAACCGAGGGCCTCCTGTGGCGCACGACATAAGGTTGTGCTGCTTGGCACGCGCTGGTATCGAGGTGGCTAGTCATGATCCACCATGGGACTCTACCCATGGGATGTCTTCTTGTGGTCATTCTTGGTTAGCCTGCCTATTTGGCTAGAAGTTTAGTTTGAATCTTGACACCTGTTACGTAAGGTTGAAATTCCGTTGATATCAATGTAACCTGTCTAGTCACGTTTGTGCTCCCTACATGCGAGCCTTTATTAAATTCCATCTTTTCATCTGAAGATGTCTTGTTGTTATGACCATCACATAATTGCATCAATTGGTGCACTTGATGGGTTCGTGTGGTTGTGATGAATTACTGTACCTCGATTGTTTGCGAATTCATTTTAATAAAATCAGTTTGGCATATTTACACCATTCATCTACAAATTTCCCACAACGTTAGTGCTTATTGGCTATGCATTTTGCAGATGGCGTACAACCTCCGTCCGTCGTGGTCGTGGCGTTGAGGATGAGGAACAGCCACCCCCTCCTCCACCACCCACTCCGGTAGAATTGATGCAAACGGTGGTTGAAGGTCAGCGCATGTTAGTGGAAGCTATGCGCCAGCTAGTCGACCGGGATGCTCGCCAGGGTCGTCAGGGACCGGCACCAAACCAGCATAGTGACTTCAAGGAGTTTCTGGACACCAAGCCCCCGCTTTTAAGGAGGTGGAGGAACCTCTGTAGGCTGATGAGTGGTTGAATACCATTGAGCAGAAGTTCCGTCTGCTTCGTCTGACTGAGGAGCTAAAGACTGAATATGCTTCTCACCAACTGCATGGCCCGGCTGGTATCTGGTGGAGTCACTACCGCTCCACGTTGCCTCCTAATGTCCCGATCACTTGGGACCAGTTTAAAATGTCTTTCCATGGGAACTACATTCCTCCAGGTTTGATGGCTATAAAGCACACTGAGTTCATGAGGTTAACCCAAGGCAATAAGAGTTTGATGGACTACCTACAAGCCTTTAACAATCTTGCAAGGTATGCAACTGAGTTTGTGGATACTGATGCTAAGAAAATTGCTACTTTCAATGATTTTATCAGTGATGCTCTAACTCGAGAACAATAACTCTATCTATGCTTCTTCTAAGAGCCACAAGAGGGCACTTGAGGCAGGTGCTTCACAGTCCCGAGCTCCAGCTGCTCCGAGGGCTCCTCCTCGCCCTCCTGCCACAAGTGCTAAGTTCCGTCCCCCGCAAAAGAAGGCGCCAGTGAAGACTGGGTTTCACAAGGCATATACAGTGGCTCTGCCAAAGGGTAATTCTGGCCAAGGCAGCTCCAGTGTCCCTCCCAGCAACATGCCTTACTGGAACTGCAACAAACCAGGTCATTGGTCTAGGAATTGTCCATATCCTAAGAAGAATACCAATCAAGGTGGTCATCAGGGGAATGTTCATTATAATAGTATTGAAGAAATTCCATCTGGTGAGGTAGTCACTGCTGGTAAGTTCCTAGTTGACCAATATTCTATAGTGGTGCTATTTGATTCAGGTGCTTCGCATTCCTTTATCAGTCCTATGTTTGCATTGAAGTTTGCACACAAATGGCATACTGTTGAAGATGGGGGTTATTGCATTAGAGCGGCGAGTGGGAATATTTCCACAAATCAAGTAGTAAGAGATCTAGATTTTGAAATAGAAGGGTGAAAGTACTCGCTTACCTTAGTGGTTTTGCCTGGATTAGGTATTGATGTTATTTTGGGCATGAATTGGATGAGTCAGAATGGGGTGCTCATTGATACATCCACCCGTGTAGTTATGTTGAGAGATCCTACTGATCAGAAGGGTTTTCTAGTGCAACTTCCCAGGCAGCTTGACCTTTCTAGTGAGGTTCATGCGGTGCAAGCGAAGGTATTAACCGATATTCTCATAGTGAGTGAGTTTCCTGACGTTTTTCCCGATGATTTGCCGAGACTACCTCCAGATCGGGATGTGGAGTTTAAAATCGAGTTGTTGCCTAGCACGACACCTATCTCTAGGAGACCCTATAGGATGCCTCCGAATGAACTAGCTAAACTTAAGGTGCAGTTGAATGAACTTTTGAAGAAGGGACTGATTCGTCCTAGTTCGTCTCCATGGGGATGTCCTGCTATCTTTGTAAAGAAGAAGGCTCAGTCGTTGCGGATGTGCGTAGATTATAGACCTCTGAATGCAGTCACCGTTAAAAATAAGTATCCTCTACCGCGCATCGACATCTTATTCGATCAGTTGTCTAAAGCTAAAGTCTTTTCCAAGATCGATCTAAGATCTGGCTATCATCAAATTAAAATCTGTCCGGAAGATGTTCCAAAAACAGCCTTCCCTACCAGATACGGTCTTTATGAGTATCTCGTTATGTCCTTCGGCTTGACCAACGCCCCCGCACACTTCATGTACTTGATGAATTCGGTATTTATGCCCGAATTGGACAAGTTTGTGGTGGTATTTATTGATGACATCCTGGTATATTCTGAGAATGAGGAAGATCACGCTGAACATCTGCGTATAGTCCTCATGAGACTGCGGGAACATCAACTATATGCAAAGTTCAGTAAGTGCGAATTCTGGCTTCGAGAAGTACCTTTCCTTGGGCATGTGTTGTCCGATGGAGGAATTATGGTGGATCCCACCAAGGTACAAGAAGTACTGAACTGGAAGGCTCCTATCTCGGTTCACGAGGCTTGGAGTTTTCTTGGTTTGGCTGGCTATTATCGTCGCTTCATCCCGGATTTCTCAAAAATAGCCAAGCCAATGACTCGGCTGCTACAAAAAGACACCAGGTTTGTCTAGACTCCTGAGTGTGATGCGGCTTTTCAGAAACTGCGAACTCCCCTAACCTCGGCTCCAGTTTTGGCGCAACCGGATATCAAGAAACCATTTGATGTGTATTGTGATGCCTCAGGCATACGTTTGGGAGGTGTTCTGATGCAGGAAGGCTAAGTAATTGCATATACCTCTCGACAACTTCAGAAGCATGAAGTGAATTATCCAACGCATGACTTAGAACTCGCTGCAGTTGTTCATGCTTTGAAAGCCTAGCGACACTACCTGTTGGGCAATGTTTGCAATATCTATACTGACCATAAAAGCCTCAAATATATCTTCACCCAATCCAAGTTGAATATGCGTCAAAGAAGATGGCTTGAGTTGATTAAAGATTATAATCTCTAAGTGCACTATCATCCTGGCAAGGCAAATGTGGTTGCCGATGCTTTAAGCCATAAGTCTCATTGTCACTCCTTAGTGGAAAGTGATTTTCATCTGTCTTGCCTTCTACACCCAGCAATTCTATACAACGTCACTATCAGTTGCACTCTCAAGAGTAGAATTATTGAGCTTCAAAAGACTAACACTGGTATATTCCACATCAAGCGTAAGATGAAAGAACAAGAAACTACACAGTTCAGGGTAGATGAAGAGGGTGTACTATGGTTCAAAGATAGGTTAGTTGTGCCTAAGGACCGAGAGCTTAGAAATCAGATCTTGTCTGAAGCACACTCCTCTAAGTTGTCCATCCATCCTGGTAGCAATAAGATGTATTATGATTTGAAGCCATACTATTGGTGGACCAAAATGTGGAAAGAAATAGCTGCATATGTTGCCAGGTGTGACACCTGCTATAGGGTTAAGGCTGTGCACATGAAAGCTGGATTGCTTCAACCACTTTCTATCCCAGGTTGGAAATGGGAAGAGATAAGCATGGATTTCATTGTTGGACTTCCTCCTACTGTCAAGAACCATAACTCTATTTGGGTAATTGTAGATCGCCTAACCAAGTCGGCTCACTTCATTCCGGTTCCAGTAGACTATCGTCCTACTGATTATGCTGAGTTGTACTTCAATCAGATAGTCCGGCTCCATGGGATACCTCGTACTATCGTTTCTAACCATGGTCCACAGTTCACTACTCATTTTTGGGAGCACTTGCACCATCTTCTGGGAACCAAGTTAGTGAGAAGCTCTGCTTATCACCCCCAGACGTCAGGTCAGACTGAACGAGTTAACCAAATCTTGGAAGACCTGTTACGGGCTTGTGTTATTTCGTCCAAGGGTTCATGGGAGAAATGGTTGCCTCTAGCTGAGTTTTCATATAATAATAGTTATCAAGAGAGCATTAAGATGGCCCCATTCGAAGCATTATACGGTCGTAAGTGTAGAACCCCACTAAATTGGATAGAAGCTGGTGAGAGAAGGTATTACGGTATTGATTTTGTCAAGGAAGCCGAGGAACAAGTTCGTACCATCAAAGTCCATATGGCTGTAGCTCAAGCTAGACAGAAAAGTTATGCTGATCGCCATAGAAAACCGATCGAGTTTGAAGTTGGAGACTTTGTATATCTGAAAGTTTCCCCGATGAAGAGTGTACAACGTTTTGGTGTGAAGCGGAAGCTTGCACCAAGACACGTGGGTCCTTTTCAGATCATAGGAAAGAGTGGTGCTGTCGCGTATAAGATCCAGTTACCCCTTGAAATGAGCGCCATTTTCAACGTTTTCCATGTATCCCAGTTAAAGAAGTGTCTTCGAGTTCCGGAAGAAAGAGTTCCATTAGGAGATATCAGGCTAGAATCCGAGTTAACTTACGAAGAAAAGCCAGTCCATGTGATTGACACTTAAGAACGGGTAACTAGAAGTCGAGTGGTTAAGTGGTATAAAGTAATGTGGAGTAATCAGGGTAGTGAGAGTGATGCTACGTGGGAGCGAGAAGACTATTTACGTGATGGTTATAAGGAATTCTATCAACAATGATACGCTTTCCAAATCTCGGGACAAGATTTTTATAAGGGGGGAGGGCTGTAACACCCCAGGTGTTTGGCTTCCTTAAGTGCATTGCATTTCATAAGCATTAACATTAATCAGCTAATTCCAGAGTGTGAGCATCATTCATTTCATGCATGAGCTTATAATATGTGAAACATGCTTTTGAAACATTGCAACATGTGTTTATATTTCATGTGAATTATGAAGTGAGTAGTGCAACACCCAAGTGCCACATGTGCAACTTCCTTTTGAGACATGCCAACCACTTTAGTGTAACATAATTAGCAAGTGCTATGCAGCACACTCATGCAACATGTGCAACATGAGCTTGCAACATTTGGGTGAAATGTTGATTTGTTTGTTTCAAAGTGGGTGACACTAGGATTTTGTATAACCAATGTGTAGAGTGGCTAATTAGGTCTTATAACACCTTAATTACATGTAGGGTAAGTAGTGGAGTAATGTTCATGTTGACCAAAATTACCAAATTGTCCTTCCAAATGTTATTGACTAAGTTTGGACCCCTAGAGTGATCTGGTTTGACCAATTAAAAAGTCCAGCTTAGAAATCTTGCATGGAGGAGCAACCTTAAGCAAAGTTGTAGAGAATTTCATGAGGAACAAAAGTTCTAATATGGCCATCTCATGAAAATGACCAGAACATGCTCAAAAATTGACCCACATGTCAGATTTGAAGGTGGAGTCAACACTTGAAAAATTTGCTAAGTCTTAACTGCCATTTCAGTTTGATTGAGCCCACTTTGGATTTGAAGGTGGAGTCAACACTTGAAAAATTTGCTAAGTCTTAACGAAAAATTCAGACTTCAACAGTGTTCACCGATTCAAAAACTAGCCGACGCATGGTGACACCCATCGCCGGCCGTCTGACCGCGCTGCCACGTGCCGCGGACGCCCTATCAAGGCCAGCCACGAAGTGCACACTCACACGCGCTTACCCGACCTGTTCGTGGCCAAAAATTTCATTTCCATCGCCTCCACCGCAAGCAGCGACCGAGCTCAGGGCCCGCCATCGCTGCCGAGCAAGCTTCACCATAGTGAGCTCGCGAACCACCGCAAAAACACGAACTCCGTCTTCACCATAGCTTCGCCGTGTCCTCCTCTACCTTCTCCACCGCCTAACTACGCCATTCGTGCTTTGGTAAGGTCTCAGTGACCGTTTCCGCCGTCTCCGCCATGTGCGGGACCTCGCCGGAGTCGAGGCCACCGTGGTCAGAGTAGCTAGGACCCTCCCCAGCCTCCCTTTCTTCCTCCATTAGATCCCTGGTTCCCTCGTGAAGCTCGTACCGAGCTTAGACGGGGCGTTGTGACCTCGCCGTCGCCGGTGCACCATCACCGGAACACCGTGTCCGCCTTCGTCGTCGACAGGTGCGCTCCGGTGTGGTAGCGTTGGGGGAAAAGGCATGCCTAGGTGCGATTTGGGGTGGTGAGCATGACGGTATGCTCGGCTTCGTCGGAGGGGCCGCCGGCGGTGAGAAACCGCTCACCGGAGTTTCTCCCCCTGCCTCTGTCCCTCTGACTAGCGGCCCTCGCCTATCAGCGCGCGCGGGAGACCGAGCACGGGTCGCACACGGTTGAGTGGGCCGCGCTGTCACGGTTAGCAGGCCACGAGCTAGGCCGTGCTGGCGGGTCGGCCGGCCCAGTGCCCTTTTTGATTTTTGAAAAATTCAGTTTCTTTATCTTTGTCACAGATTTAATAGATGTTTGTGATTTTCATATCTAGGGTTTGGTAGATCCAAAAATTGTGATCCAAATTTTGTTGGGATCCAAATAAAGTGTAGCTTCTAGGAAAAATATCAAATGCTTATGTGATGTTTATTTTATGGAAGAATTAATTAGGGTTCTGAAATGTGTTTTGAATTACATGCAAACTTGTTTAAATCATATCATGAGCTTATGTGTTCTAAAAATTAGGAAATTTGGTGAGTATGTTATTTCATAGATATACTAGCTCTGGTAAAAGTTTGGATCTTATTGCTTGAGTAGTTTTAAAGTTATGATGTTATCATTTTATATTAGGAGATACTTGAATGAATTTTCATAATTTTTCTATAGTTCCAGTAAAGGTAAAATTTTGGGAGTGTTGTTCTTAGGTTAGAATGGTACTAGGAAAAATATGAAATCTGTTGTTACGATTATGTTGTTATGATATCTGATGAGTTGTTGTTGGTAACCTAAGTGATATTGTTCTTGTGATTTCTAGGTGTTAGGGTCTTAACTGAAGAGGAACATTTATACATTAGGTTGTGTAGATTAGGTAAGTACTTCTCCACCGGAGAAGAGTTTGCACGTAATATTGAAGTAATTTGAATAGAATACTTAAATTGCTGCAATGCATTCTATTCCGAGCATATTGCATTCATTATGCATCCATGAGATTTATTGTGCATTCATGCAATAGGTGTACCAGAGGGGGTGACACTCCTCGAGTTCGAGGGAACGGTTCCGGAGGAGGACCAGGAGCAGCCGAGGGAGCACGAGGATCCAACCGGCGAAGGAGTGCCCACAGATGACCTACCTAAGTGCCCGGATCACCGCCCGTCCTCTTTTTTGAAAGGCAAGCCCCAGTGCATGCTGACCTATTTGTTTTAAATATAAATCTTGAGTACTTTTACTTGTTTACTGCATTAAGTTGTAGGAGTTGTATGGAAACACTTGTTGCATTACACCTGTCCTTGTCCAGATATCTTACTTAAACCCTAAATTAGGTTTAGGCCCGTGTTAATGCTTAGCCCTGCTTAGTCCGATAGAAGTCGGGTGATTTCCGGTCATCTGCGAGATATAGGAATGGGTCACGAGTGGCTATGATGGCTATCATGGATGGAACCATGCCTAAAAATGAATTTGAGACCAGGCGGGAGTTCGATAGTGCAGCCGCAAGACACTTCACGTCTTGGGTGCGGAGCTATGCCCGTCTGAGTCGTTTAAGGACCGATTCGCTGTACGTCCTTGAGTCATATTGAAGACAGTCTAACACTTAGTTGGCCGAATAAGTCGTTCCGACCACGAAGCCGAGTAATTCGGTTCAGGCCAAGAGTCGAATGGTAGGTCGCATCTTGGAGGAGAGAAACATTGTGCTTGGGGACATTGGCGTGAGACCAAGGGGGGTTAGAATCCCTAGCACCTGGCAGAGTGTCACCCTTGGGGATGCGGCATCATTCGAACCCACGACTCCTGAATCATACGAAAGGTGGCTTGTGCAACCCTGGCAGGGGCCTGCCTGGTGAGTGTTAGAAATACCCCTCCAGCTGGATAGGAATTCGATTCTAATCGCCGTCGCTCCCGGTTAGTGAGCACTTGACTTGAGCAGCGGCAACGTAGAACTCATTAAAGTGAACAGATGGTTAAGCAAATGATATAATGTTGCCGCAAATTTATACCCGCTACGGATATAATAATAATACTGTTGTTTGTTTATACTCAAGTGAATGTTTAGTACAGGTGCTAAGACAGATGACAGGTTAATGATAAAAATAAATGCTAGTACAGGTTAAAAGAGTTTAAATTACTTATGCTTTTCCGCAAAGGTAATGTCAGCCAGCTCCACTTATGAAAGCCTTGCATGGTCCTTGGTGTCTCTTATTTTCCGTTTCGATGGGTAAGTCTAGCTGAGTACATTCCCGTACTCAGGGTTTATTCCCTCCTGTTGCAGATGACATGCTTTATCAGGGCTTCTGCAAGACCTGCCTCCACCCCGCGGGTGACGAGGACTAGATCACTCGGGCGTGATCGTCTGTTAGTTCCTTTCCTTGATGCTTTTGTGGGATGGTGATCTGTAATACTGGCAGTAGTATTTGAACTAAATGCGTGTGTTATGCTTCCGCTCCTTTATGAACTAAGTTTGTAATAATTTGCGACTCCGTGGGTTGTAAGCGAACTCCGCTCTACTTTGTGAAATGTAACGTGTGATGTGTATGTTGAATGATGCGATCTTGGTTGTAAAAGAGTTGGTTCGAAATCCTTCGTGGTTTCGATTGACTACCGGGATTATATGGGCTCAAGTACGAAAATTTGAGCGTTTCGGCGCTTGTTTTTGTACTTGTGCTCTTATAATTTGGTCGGTTCTGTTACAATTCTTATGAGTTTTTTACACACCACAAAATTATCCACATGGGGCTTTAGGATTTATGATGCAGCAAATAACAAATAATATATATATATATATATATATATATATATATATATATATATATATATATATATATATATTATAATGCAATGCTAATGCAGAAAAGTAAATATGCTAAATGAAAATGATTATGCAGAAAAGATAAATATGGATAACTACCGATTTTACCTCCTGATGAGGGTTCATTGTTTTAAGTCCTCTGAACAGGACTTCTCACCATGTTCATTCCTTAGGTGAATCATCTGGTCTCAGAGGTGGAGACCTTGATAACTGCACCTCTTGATATGGTGTTACCCATGTTCTTCGTTCGTCTAGTAGCTGTTTGAAATGAAGCATTAATTGTGGAAGTTGACAGCATCTTGCTCAGTGTGCAGGTTCTTATAGATCCAGGACCTTCACTTTGTAGAATTTGGGAGAGTTGACAAACTCATCCATGTTTTGTTCAAAGTGTGTCTTGCTCATAAAGACAAGGTAGAGATCAAGTGCATGGGCTCTGTTGGTGGAAAAACACCAACAGAACCAAAAGTTTTGTTCGTTCTTCTCTAACCTTAGGCATGGTGAACAAGATAAAGTTGAAGTTATGGGTGATAAGATCAGAAGATGAGCATGAGTGTGAATATGCAATATTTTTAGCTCATTTGGTTAAGACAGTGAGATCAAGAGAGTGAAGCTAAGAACAAAGATTAAAGAACTGAACATATTAAGTTGATCAGGTTGGATCAAGCGAAGTTGTAACTTAAACATGTTTGGTTCTTCATTTATGTGCATACCATGATCGAGAAAAGCTTTTTGAATAGTGATTATGTACCTCAAGATATTACTTTTGTCATTGAAGAGTGATGGTACTGAACCACCCTGTGGAAGCTTCTCTTGCCCAGCTGGTTCTGCTCATGAATGGCTTGTCTTCACCATCTTTTTGTTCTCCTAATCTTGACATTCTTGTCGGTCCTTGTGCTCCCCTCATTGTCTTGAGAATTTCTCCATGATGGTCTTTGTCTTGAAGGGGCTTGGTGGAGATTTGTTCACCTTCTTCCGTGGAGTGAGTGCTTTGATTATAGATCTTGTTTCGTGGCACTCATCTTCTTGTTCCAGAGATCTCTTCATGATGTGTGAGCTGTGTTTCCCTTGTGTTTGTTATTCCTTTCTAGTGTCATTGCTAAGAGTAGGATTAATTCTATTTTTAGTAGTGGTGCTAAGAAATGCCAACTATCATGGAACTGTCTAAATTATAAGAGCACAAGTACAAAAACAATCACTGGAGTGATCAAATTTCCGCACTTGAGCCCATAAAACTCCGGTAGTCTAATGAAATCACGAGAGATTTCAAACCAACCAACATACAAGTCAAGATCGTAGTGATTCAACATAACAAGCCACATGCTACATCCATTTCACAAGTAATTCAATATACATCGGAGTTCAACCTAGTTATTACAACTTAGGTTGAAAAGTAGCGGAAGCAAAGTAATTTGAAACTAACATTACTCTTAATTCAGATACATGCCAGTACTAAGGTCAACTTCCAACAAAAGCATTAGAGACAAGATAACTCAGAAGGATCATGCCCATGATCACACTCCGCCGCTACGGCAGGAGCCATCCAATTCTTGCAGTAGCCATGATACATCACAACCTGCAACAAGTGGCAATAAACCTTGAGTATGAGAAGGTACTCAGCTAGACTTACCCGTCATAAACCAGAAATAAAGTGACACCAAGGAGTATGCAAGGCTGATATAAGTGGGGCTAGCTTGATAACATTTTGCAGAAAGCTTAGTATAGATAAGAAATCATTTAATGCTTAAGCATCAAGTTAATAATCATTAACCTGTCATCTATATTAGCACCTGTACTAGAGCACTCACTTGATTAGGAGCAAACAATATTAACCATAGCAGGTATAATAAGACTGTCATTATCATCATCATCATTCCTGAACCATCAAGTTATTTAGTGAGATCTATGTTGGAGATAAGCCCATCAAGTTCTCACTAATCGGTGAGAGACGGCGACTCAAATCGAATTACAACTCAGCTGAGGGGGTATTCCTAACTCTCACCCATGACTTCCCTCGTCGGGGAGCATTAGGTCACCTTTGGGACAACTCAGGAACCAACTTCGCGGGTTCGGTCAGCGCCAGCACTCTCAGAGATTACCCTTCTGTTAGGACAATCAAGACTTTTAAATCACCTACCCTTGGACTCACGCCTACGGCTCCCTTCCAAGGCGCACTTTATACTTGCCGGAGCCTGGCCTGAGTTGAGCTACTCGGATTCGCGGTCAAGCACTCGGGCCCGGCCAGCTAAGAGAGAGGCATGCATTCAACATAAAGAGGAAAGGCTCCAAGAATCGGTCCTTAATCAACACAGATGGGGATAGATCCACACCCAAGACCTCCATTCCTTGTTGCTTCACTATCATCATCCCGCCGTTATACCAGGTTCTTTTCCATAATAGCAAATATAGCCAACTGTGTCACATGTATATTCCTATAGCTTGCAGGTGACAGGAAATCACCTGACTTCTACCGCTTAAAGCAGGGCTAAGCATCTACTCGATCCTGGTCTACATAGGATTCAAAGTATCCTTTCTGGACAAGGATGAGATATCAATGCAGAGTGTTTTCATCCAACACCTATAACTTAATGCAACAATATATATAACATAATACTCAATTGCATTTCAGAAATTAGGAGGCTTTTAATGCTCTGGGGCTTGCCTGGGATCCGACATAACTCAGTCAAGTTAGCTTGCACCGTCTTGACGATGTCTCCACTCCAAGCATGCACTCCAGGGTCCTTCCATCCTCGGGATGGATCCACCAACACCATCTTCGGGTTCAGCTCCACATCTCATCCTTCATGTGGTACATCTAGCATACCTAGATGGGATGCGAAATGCAAGTGTATGAACACATGGAAGTGCAATAGACAATGCATTACTAAAGTAAGACAAACATGAGGTTACACTAAACACACATAAACACTTCACATTGCTTAATTAAACATCACACAACCTATCATGCTAAGATAGCAAGGAAAGCAATACCAAATGACACAAGATTTACAAAGTCTCAGGTGTACTAACTTCATCACTAAGGACATGAATCACACTTAGCAACATGCAAGCAAAGTAACCAAGCATTCATGTATTTTTAGCAATTCTGGACATACATGCAGTAGCGAAGTAAATCAATCATATTTGGAGTTCTACAAATCCAAATAACTTACAAGAAGACATTCTGGAAAGCTTATGAAATTCTCTACATTTCATTTATAAACATCATAGCATGATTCCAAAGTTTACCAGGTCGAAATAGCATAAGAACAGAATCAGCTTTTCACAAAACTGAGAACAATCAAAACTGAACCAAACTTTGAACAGCTGTAACTCCTAAAATACTTAGCCAGATGCAACCAAATTTTAACAAAAGCTAGATACATAAATTATCTACAACTTTTGTATAAACAAGTTTCACAACAAAGCACATTATCATGAAGAACTTTGCTAAGTTCTCAGATCTATCCAGAAACCTCATTTGCAAGAAATAGTTATTAACATATGTTGTAAACATATAAGTGGACAAAACCAACTTTACCAACATGTCACACATGACTAATGAACACCAAAAAACATAGTGTCCATTCCTAAATAAATTCTTTTAATAGATTTTCTTAATTTATTTAGATAATTAGGTGGAATTATGAACACATATCAAAAGTGCACAATAAATTCTACCAAAATTACAGTGGCCTACATCTATTCCCAATAGTATACTGTACAAATTTCATGTCATTTGAGTAAGCATAGCAACCTTTATGAAAAAGACAAATTGCTATTGTAATAAATCATGTGAGAGCAAGATACACTAATAACTCACTCACACTACAACCAAAATTCATGAAATTTTACCACACGTCAAACATCACATGGGTAGCATGTCACAAAAATTTCACTTCATTTGGAGCCATACAACTGCAGTTATGAAAAAGATAAATGCAACTAACATTGAAAACCTAGATGCGTAAATCTATTTTTACAGCTAAAACTTTAAATTAAAACATGACATATTATAGATCCACTGCATAGACAATTTTATAAGGATTCCAAAAAGTCCTCATTTTCTATTTTACGAATTTCCTATGATTTACTGTGCATTTTCAAAGTTTCATCCGATTTACAACAAACAGGTCCTTAGGTGCACTATTCATCTGAGTCACAAGCTGTGCAAATAGGCCCTTCCCTTTTCTCTAATTCATGCACGAGATCCTTGGTCGCAAATCAGAGCAGGGGAGGCGCAGGAGCTCGCCACTGACGGCTGGAGGAGGCTTGTCGGCGGCGGTGGAGTGGCGGCGGAGCACCAGGGGGCCCCCCGCGCACCCACGGGGCTGCACGGCTTGGCCCGAGCCAGGCCTAGGTGGCCTAGCCGCATGCTCTGGCGGCTTGCAGCCGTGTAGCATGGCGGCGGTTGCGCTCTGGTGATGCTTGGCCCGGGCGAGCGTGTGCACGAGGTGGAGCACGACAAGGTGAAGGCGGTGTTGTATGCGGCCGTGGCTATGGTGGGGAGCCGAGACGAAAACGGCAGCAGTGGCTGTAGCTCCAGCTCGGCCATGGAGGCGGCCATGGCGAGCGTGTGCTCGTGCAGCAGCGCACTAGCAATGGGAGGCAACAAGGCGAGCGTGAGTGACTGAGGGAGGAGCTTGGCTTCCACATTAGGAGAGGCAGGGCGCAGGGGCAAGTAGTGGCGTGGTGGAGGAGCGAGCAGTGGCGACTGCTGCTCAGCTCGTTGTTCCTAGCAGAGAAGAACAGCGAGAGGGAGGAAGAGAATGGAGAGAGCAGGGAGGCAGGGCTCTGCCTCGGCTTCTCCCCATTTGGAGGAGCGACATGGCGAGCATGCGATGAGCGCGCGAGGCACGCAGCGGCGAAGGGCTACGGCCGGTCGGCCATGACGAGCACACCAGCAGTTCAAACTCTGAAGGAGCTACTAATACTACCGCTTCCTCCTTTTGTAACTCATAAATCGTTTAGTTTTAGCATGATCTGTAGTAACCAAAGTTGTAGAGCTACGCGAGATCTCCAACTTTGCTTTAAGTGTCAAAGTCTGATTCGGCCTATATTGGAAGATATGGAGCTCTAAAGTGGGGTACATGAAACTTGAAAACTGAATACAGTTTCAAGCCGACAGAAACTGCGTTCTTCTCCACCTTATAACTCCAAAACCGTGCACTAATTTGATCAACCATTTTCACCATCAACTAGATCTACATGAGTACTCCAACTTTGGTTAAAGGAGTTTGGCTAGATTTGCAATGGTTTGCAAAGTAAAATTCGCCAAAGGTGGGTACCTTGAAACTAAAAACTGCAAGTTCAGTCTACACAACCAATTTTTCAGGGTTCTAGAAAATAGCTCAGGATTCAAACTTTGACCCACTATTTGGCTATCTTAGAGGCTGAACTAGGTTTTGGTCCTTAAACAAAAGTTATTCTACTCAACCTAAACTACAACTCTTATTTAAGGTCAAACCTTGTATCTTGAATAGAAATCATTCTTTCATCTCAGTCAACGCAGCATCACCATAAAAGCTCAAACTAGAGTTTTACGCCGATTGAGGCATTTTCTTGACATTTGCTCGACATGAACCTTTCACGACTTTTGTTGTAGAGTTCATCTAGAGTCATTTGGGCAAGGTTGCAAGGTTTGGTTGATGATCTATAATTCCATTCACTTAATGGTGCAATTCCAATAGGAATAGAACTTATCATTTCATGTGACTTTTTGATTCCAAACTTCATGAAACTTTTCTAGGGGTCACAATAGATAGAGAGTGATGTGAGACACATGAAAGAAGTTTCATCAACACTCACTTGCATTACCAAGCATGAGAATCTAACATTCACACATTGAAACACAATAACTAGAGTATGTGCATATGTTTCAAGGAGATGTTACATTCACATTCCGTACATACATGTTTCACATGTGGCACTAGTATGTTCCATATGTTTCACTAGTGCATCATATATGTTCCATGCTCATATATAAACAAATGATGATTAGGCTCATGCAATGCAAGTGCCAAAATACAAGTCTAACACCCGGGGTGTTACACCAACAAGGTCATAACTTTATTCTTAAAAGACAAGACTAAGCTAAGTTTATTATGCAAAACAAATATTTATTTTATATATTTTTTATTTGTTATTTTATTATTATTATTAAAAAGTTCTAGTAACTAAAAGAAACAAAGAAGCATGGTTTTTTAATTGTCGTTATATAATATATATTTTTTGTGTGACTTTAGCATAGTGAGCAAGGTGTAGAGGTGAAACAAAGTAGAGACAACCAAGACAAAATCAATGAGTGAAGTATGTTACAAGATGTTTTAAAGAAGTTCACCCTCACACTTGAATTTTGCAGTATGCAAAAATCAAGTTTGGATGATAGCACTCTCCGTCGAATGTGCTTCATTGTTGAATGGCGTTTGGTTGGATTTACATTGTGTTTCACTCCTTTGTTCTTTTTGCTCAAACCTGAAAGGTTAGTGAAAAAAATACCTAAAGGAGCATATTCACAAATATGTCCATAAGCTCATTTTCAACAGTCATGTTATTAATTATTATTGTATTTATTTTATGGAAGCAAAATGATTTGTTTTTTTAAAGAACAATTTTTTAAGGAATGATGGAAGAACGGGTTATCTCCTAGATGTTATTTTTTTAGGACAAAAGCTCGTCCTTGGAAAACCTTTGAATTATATCTCATGTTGGTGATGTGGTTTTGAAAGCGCATCTACCCCCTTAGTGGGTTTTGGTGAATTGAATGACAACATAATTAAAGGTTTAATAAGTTTGCTAAGTGTTGAACAGGAAATTGAGTTTATTGCATACACTTGTGGATTATACAATGATAAGCACATATAGGTTCAACAAGAAGGCAAACTTGGTGATATTTCACATATTGTTCAAATGAAGGCCAAAGTTGTGTGTTGTTGTATTGGAAGATTGTGGAAACAATCTAGTTCAAGCAAAAGACATCAATATAAATGGAATTAATGAAATGACTTCTATGTTGTGGGATATCATAGTATCATGTGGAAGCAAGCATATTTCGCAAATGACAAATGTGACATGAGTTGATGATTTTGGATTGGTCTCTATAATGGCTTGCTATGCATGAACAACTAGAGTTTGATAGTGGACTGGCTTTGATAAAGGTTGAAGAATGAATCAAGAGTGCATAAGTGAGGAAATATCAAGTAAAGGAGAAATGATAATGGAGACAATGTATAATGAATATGGGATGTTCTCTACATTGGTTTGCTTGTATGAATAAAGATTTGGGAAATCACTTTGCATTGATTTGATCAAGCTAGAAGTATGAAGATAGATATTGAAGTAAGTATCAGGAGTGTCAAGCCAAAATGAAGAGGATATAAGGAATCATAAATTGGCTTGACCATATTGATGTTGATCTATATATGTCTCTATATGAGTCAAACTAAAGCTTGTTTGATATCAACATCCATATCTAGAAGATATTCAAGTAAGGATCACAATATTGAAGAAATGGTTTCTTTCAATGGATGCTTAATATGATGTGATTTGTGTATGGTTTGATAAAGTGAAGATAGCAAGGAAAGGGCTTTGAGGTACTAAGCGAAGGTGAAGGGCAAGCGACGGCTTAAGGTCCAAGGTACCATGGCTAAGGTGACGAAGAGATTACTTGCATTTAGTCAAGGAACTAATCAAGCTATAAGGAGTCATATTGTGTTGAGGATCAAATTATTAGTGAAAGTGACTTGAAGCCATGAAGTGAACTCATATATATAGAAATGGTTCAAGTCACATGGTCAAAGTATGTTTGCTCTAAGAGATGAAACAAAGAAGATTACAAAGCTCTAATGGAGTGACATTGAGAATGAGGATAGTCCATTCGATGGTAGAAACACCAATTACAAAAGAAAGTGGCAACCAACTCAAAGGAGATTAAATTCTTTTATGTTTTGTTTTTGAGTTTAGGAAATTCCGTACTATAAAGGGGGATACAATGCACAAGCTTAAATGTGTGACCAAGTGCTCATATATTGTCTAGGACTTCCTTATCCATCCACCAAATAACTAGCAAAACAGTTTTCATTCTTTACTGTTTGGTGAGGGCAGCAGTGTCGCCCTATAAGGGCGGCAGTGCCACACTTAAAGTGACCGTTGAGCTAAGCGGTTATTTAATCTCTCCCTCATCCCCTCCAACGGTCATCTCTCGACCATTCCCTTCTAGGTGCGACCAAAGCAGCTCTCTCACTCCCTCACTCCCTATTGGAGCTCCCCAAGCTTCTTCCTTTGATTCCTCTCTAATTCTTTGAGAGATTGAGCCTCCAAACTATATTAGAGAGCAGCCCCAATTGTTCTTCATCTCCTAGAGCACTTGGTTCGCGTTCAAGCCGGTGGATTGTGTTTGTTACTCTTGGAGCTTGCTCTTAGCTAGCAAGAGCATCGCCCATGAGCTTGTCAACTTATGTGGCAGCCCCGAGAGGTTTGTAATCACCCCAATCATCTAGTGAAGTCACCCCTCACTTCAAGAGTTCACTCTCTTGATTTGAGAACGAGGGAAAGACAAGCCTTGGGGCAAGCCCTAGCCATTTGTGGCAAACCTCAACAACGTGAACATAGGCAAGCCTTAGTGGCGAGCTAAACCACAGGATAAATCGGTGTCTCACTTGTGTTCTTGTGATTTGCCTTGTATTTGTGGTGATTCTAGGTTTTGGTCCTGATCTACTTGGTGGTGCTCGATCTGCAACTTCTAGTTGATATTCTATGACTAATACTTCTACAGGAAGCGGGGAAATTTACCTGATCTAAATTTTGTTGGTTATTTTTTTGAATTGTGCTAAGTTCCTTCTGCACAAGGGTGGCAGTGTCGCCCTCATAGGCTGGCAGTGCCGCCCTCTATTCTGACAGAGTTTCGAGCTAAAATTTTGTAGGATCGTCACTGGATATCCCTAGTACATCTCCACCAAGTTTGGGCTGTGTTGGACTCATGGTCGCAAGAAGGCAGTGTCACCCTCAAAGGGAGGCAGTGCTGCCCTTAGTTCTAACTTTTGTTTGAGCTGAAATTTTTGTAGGCCTATTCATCCCTCCTCTAGGCGACATCAAGGTCCTTTCAATTGGTATCGGAGCCCGGACTCTCAATTTCGGGCTTAACCGCCTTGAGAGAATGTCGACAAGTGAGGAGATATCTCTAGAACTTTTACTTTTAGATGGCTTAAATTGTGCATCTTGGTCCGCTAGTGTGCTTACTGTTTTCAAGGACATGGGTCCTCATATCGAGCGGATTGTAGATGTGAGCGGTTCACCTCCTAGTGATGATTTGGCCATCTTTTCCAGAGAGGAAGTGAAATGCTTACAATACAATGTTCAAGCTACTAATGTCTTATTTAGTGCTTTGAGTGAAGATGTTCTTGATGCCGTCATATTTGGAGATGGTGAACCTCTTGATGATGCTCATATCATTTAGACCACGCTTAAAGAAAGATATGGCAAGTCCAAATGTAATGAGAAGTTGCTCTCATTAGAGGAACCACTTGAGGAGTGCTCAACTTCACCAACAAATGATGAACCTCAAGTGATTCTCCCAAAAGGCCTAATGGATCATGCCACATCCACTTCCTCACCAACACATGACTTAATGGATGGTAATGAAATGGTTTGTGAGAACAATGATTTTACATGTGGTACTTCTACTTCCTCTAGTTCTTGTGAGACTAACATTTTGAATGAAGGAGAAGCTTCTGATCGGTGGAAACCAAATGATGAATCCACCTCACCTAGAAGCTCAACTCTTCATGCCACTTCTCCCATGTGCCTCATGGCAAAAGGTGGGAAGGTAACATCAAAAGCAAAACCCCCTCCACCTCCTAGTGACATCTCTAGTAGTGATCTTAGTGATAGCTCTAGTGATGATGAATCTAGTGATGAAGAGATTGATAACACAATTAAAAATTTAGATCCTAAGACTAAACTCTTCATCTCTAAGCTAATGGAAGATTTAGAGAGCGTCCAAGCCAAACTAGCAACTAGAGATGATGATCTCATTGCCCAAGAAAATATCTATATTGCTATTAAGGAAGCTCTTGCATTAGAGAGAAGTGAGTTGACCTCTTTGCGCAAGGCTTTGGCTAAAGAGCAAGAGGACCATGCTCTCACAAAAGACGTCAAATATTACACTCAACCAAAAGTATTGTGACTTAGATGAAAAGCACAAAGAGCTTGAGTTGCAATATAGTCTTCTTTGGGACAACACCTCACATCCCTATAAGGAAAAGGATGCCTCTACTCCCTCCTCTAACCAAGGTTGTAAAAAATGCTTTAATCTTGATTTGAATATTTATGCCATTAACCTTACTAATATGGAGGCTATGAGAAAAGAGATTGCTAGGCTTAATGAAATGATAGCAGGAGGTTGCATGAATGACATGACTCAAAGTGGTGGCAAGAAAATTGAGAAAATAAAAAGGCCACAATACAAGAATGGGTGGCATCCCTCAATCAAAGATGAGCTTAGGCACACAAAAGGAGCCAAGAAAAATGGTAGGAAACTGGTAAATTGCTTTGAATGTGTGCAGTTTGAGAGGATGAAGCAGATTGGTACAGTTCAGCCTGCATAGACCACGGTAGTGCTGCACCCCAAGGGCGGCAGTGCCACGCCCCGCCAAAATGGGAAGGCTACCAATCTGACTTCTGATCAAACTAAGCTCATAATAAAGATGCCTAGGCAAAATAGCAAAGACTCTAAGGTCACCAAGAAAGAAAATAAGGGCATGAGCAAGATCCAGGAGAAGAAGAAGATGGCTCATGTCAAGTGTTTCAACATGGGACACAATGTCTCTATGTGTTCCAACAAGGTTGATCACCAAGCAACACTTCCAAAGAACAAGACAAGAAGAAGCAAAAGGAAGTGTTATGGATGCAATGAGAAGGGACATGAAATTGGCTCGTGTCCAAACAAGAAAAGTGAAGGCCTTGTGTCATCAACAAAGAGGCTCATTTGCAAGGTAGCAAGTAAAACATAAGAAGAGAAGGCTAACAAGAACAAGAGTTGCCTATGCTACACTTGTAGAGAAAAGGGACACCTAAGTATGGATTGTCCTGTGGGTAACACTCCTAAGCTCAACTTGTCAATTGATTCAAATATGCTTAGGAGGCCTAGTGATTGGTTCACCATGTGCTAGCACAAAGGCCATTTGGGTGCCTAAGTCTCTTGTGACTAACCATGATGGACCCAACATAGTTTGGGTACCACATTATGCTTGATAAGTGTTGTAGGTACTTGAAGGTGATGTGAAGCTTTAGGGTACCACATTACCAAATTGTCCTTCCAAATGTTGACTAAGTTTGGACCCCTAGAGTGATCTGGTTTGACCAATTAAAAAGTCTAGCTTAGAAATCTTGCATAGAGGAGCAACCTTAAGCAAAGTTGTAGAGAATTTCATGAGGAGCAAAAGTTCTAATATGGCCATCTCATGAAAATGACCAGAATATGCTCAAAAATTGACCCACAAGTCAGATTTGAAGGTGGAGTCAACACTTGAAAAATTTGTTAAGTCTTAACTGCCATTTCAGTTTGATTGAGCCCACTTTGGATTGACACAACTCTTGATCCATGGAGATCTGGCTGTTGATTTCTAAATCAAAGTTGAAGCCCTACTGTAGCTCTACAACTTTCATGTTTATTGTTTCCTCTAACTCGTCACGGTTCAGGAGCTAATCAGTGTTAAACTTGCCCTGTCAGTCAACCCTTTTGAGCTCTAAAACGAAAAATTCAGACTTCGACAGTGTTCACCGATTCAGAAACTAGCCGACACGTGGTGACACCCGTCGTCGGCTGTCTGACTACGCTGCCACGCACCGCGGACACCCTGTCAAGGCCAGCCACGAAGTGCACACTCACACGTGCTTACCCGACCTGTTCATGGCCAAAAATTTCATTTCCATCGCCTCCACCGCAAGCAGCGACCAAGCTCAGCGCCCGCCATCACCACCGAGCAAGCTTCGCCATAGCGAGCTCGTGAACCACCGCAAAAACATGAACTCCATCTTCACCATAGCTTCACCGTGTCCTCCTCTACCTTCTCCACCCCCTAACTGCGCCATTCGTGCTTTGGTAAGGTCTCAGTGACCATTTCCGCCGTCTCCGCCATGTGCGGGACCTCACCGGAGTTGAGGCCGCCATGGTCAGAGTAGCTAGGACCCACCCCAGCCTCCCTTTCTCCCTCCATTAGATCCCTGGTTCCCTCGTGAAGCTCGTACTGAGCTTAGATGGGGCGTTGTGACCTCGTCGTCGCTGGCGCACCATCACTGGAACACCGTGTCCGCCTTCGTCATCGGCAGGTGCGCTCTGGTGCGGTAGCATTGGGGAAAAGGCATGCCTAGGTGCGGTTTGGGGTGGTGAGCACGACGGTGTGCTCGGCTTCGTCGGAGGGGCCGCCGGCGGTGAGAAACCGCTCACCGGAGTTTCTCCCCCTGCCTCTGTCCCTCTGACTAGCGGGCCCCGCCTGTCAGCGCGCGCGGGAGACCAAGCACGGGCCGCGCGCGGTTGAGTGGGCCGCGCTGCTTGACTGGGCCACGCTGTTGCGGTTAGCAGGCCACGAGCTGGGTCGCACTGGCGGGTCGGCCGGCCCAGTGCCCTTTTTGATTTTTGAAAAATTCAGTTTCTTTATCTTTGTCATAGATTTAATTGATGTTTGTGATTTTCATATCTAGGGTTTGGTAGATCTAAAAATTATGATCCAAATTTTGTTAGGCTCCAAATAAAGTGTAGCTTCTAGGAAAAATATCAAATGCTTATGTGATGTTTATTTTCTGGAAGAATTAATTAGGGTTCTGAAATGTGTTTTAAATTACATGCAAACTTGTTTAAATCATATCTTGAGCTTATGTGTTCCAAAAATTAGGAAATTTGGTGAGTATGTTATTTCATATATATACTAGCTCTGGTAAAAGTTTGGATCCTATTGCTTGAGTAGTTTTAAAGTTATGATGTTACCATTTTATATTAGGAGATACTTGAATGAATTTTCATAATTTTTCTATAGTTCCAGTAAAGGTAAAATTTTGGGAGTGTTGTTCTTAGGTTAGAATGGTACTAGGAAAAATATGAAATCTGTTATTTGACACTTTTCAATAGGGTTTCCTATTTATGCAAAAATCAGCCTTTGTGGCTTGTGAATTTTGTGTAGGGAGTTTCTGTAAATAACTTTAGTTCAAATGTTTACAGTAGCCTCCTAGTAGGACAGGTAGCCTCTTGTAATTTTTATAGAATTTTCTAAGAAGTTTGAATATAAGTTTAATTTCCCACTTAATTAATTAAGTAAATTAAGAAAGGGGTTAAAATAAATGTTCTGGGTTGACACACTATACTTTCTGGTCTTTTCATGACATGAGTGAACTAGTGGTATCATTGGTTTGGTCATAGGGGAAGTTTGACACATGAGTAAATATTTAAATTTCACATTTCTAGGTTCTCTGGACAGCTGGTAGCAATTTTGGATTTGAACTTTGATAAAATTGTTTGCTCGGAAACTTGTGAATACCAAAGTGGTAGTAAACTGGTTAAATTAGCTTGTGTCAAAATTTTATGGCATTTGGCCTTGTAGTCTAGGAGTTATAGCTGTTTAAAGTGGCTATCCAGAAATGACTGCTCTCTGTTTGGAGAGGACAGATTTCTGGAATTATGGAATTTAGACTATGTAAACTTTGGGTTTAAGTGTGGAGGTCTAAAAATGAATTGTAGGGTATTTTATAAGCTTTCTAGATTATCTTGTATCATGCCTTTAGGATTTGGGAATCTCCAGTTGTAATAAGAATACATAGCTGCTGTCTAGATTATGTTGTTACGATATCTGATGAGTTGTTGTTGGTAACCTAAGTGATATTGTTCTTGTGATTTCTAGGTGTTAGGGCCTTAACTGAAGAGGAACATTTATACATTAGGTTGTGTAGATTAGATAAGTACTTCTCCACCGGAGAAGAGATTTGCACATAATATTGAAGTAATTTGAATAGAATACTTAAATTGCTGCATTGCATTCCATTCCGAGCATATTGCATTCATTATGCATCCATGAGATTTATTGTGCATTCATGCAATAGGTGTACCGGAGGGGGTGACACTCCTCGAGTTCGAGGGAACGGTTCCGGAGGAGGACTAGGAGCAGCCGAGGGAGCCTGAGGATCCAGCCGATAAAGGAGTGCCCGCAGACGACCTACCAAAGTGCCCGGATCATCGCCCGTCCTCTTTTCTGAAAGGCAAGCCCCAGTGCATGCTGACCTATTTGTTTTAAATATAAATCTTGAGTACTTTTACTTGTTTACTACATTAAATTGTAGGAGTTGTATGGAAACACTTGTTGCATTACACTTGTCCTTGTCCATATATCTTACTTAAACCCTAAATTAGGTTTAGACCCGTGTTAATGCTTAGCCCTGCTTAGTCCAGTAGAAGTCGGGTGATTTCCGGTCATCCGCGAGATATAGGAATGGGTCACAAGTGGCTATGATGGCTATCGTGGATGGAACCATGCCTAAAAATGAATTTGAGACCGGGCGGGAGTTCGATAGTGCAGCCGCTAGACACTTCACGTCTTGGGTGCGGAGCTATGCCCGTCTGAGTCATTTAAGGACCGATTCGCTCTACGTCCTTGAGTCATGTTGAACGCAGTCTAACACTTAGTTGGCCGGATAAGTCGTTCCGACCACGAAGCCGAGTAATTCGGTTCAGGCCGGAAGTCGAATGGTAGGTCGCATCTTGGAGGAGAGAAACGTTGTGCTTGGGGACATTAGCGTGAGACCAAGGGGGGGTTATAGTCCCTAGCACCTGGCAGAGTGTCACCCTTGGGAATGCGGCATCATTCGAACCCGCGACTCCTGAATCGTACGAAAGGTGGCTTGTGCGACCCTGGCAGGGGCCTGCGCGGTGAGTGTTAGAAATACCCCTCCAGCTGGATAGGAATTCGATTCGAATCGCCGTCGCTCCCGGTTAGTGAGCACTTGACTTGGTCAGCGGCAACGTAGAACTCATTAAAGTGAACAGATGGTTAAGCAAATGATATAATGTTGCCGCAAATTTATACCCGCTACAGATATAATAATAATACGGTTGTTTGTTTATACTCAAGTGAATGTTTAGTACAGGTGCTAAGATAGATGATAGGTTAATGATAAAAATAAATGCTAGTACAGGTTAAAAGAGTTTAAATTACTTATGCTTTTCCGCAAAGGTAATGTCAGCCAGCTCCACTTATGAAAGCCTTGCATGATCCTTGGTGTCTCTTATTTTCCGTTTTGATGGGTAAGTCTAGCTGAGTACATTCCCGTACTCAGGGTTTATTCCCTCCTGTTGCAGATGACATGCTTTATCAGGGCTTCTGCAAGACCTGCCTCCACCCCGCGGGTGACGAGGACTAGATCACTCGGGCGTGATCGTCTGTTAGTTCCTTTCCTTGATGCTTTTGTGGGATGGTGATCTGCAATACTGGCAGTAGTATTTGAACTAAATGCGTGTGTTATGCTTTCGCTCCTTTATGAACTAAGTTTGTAATAATTTGCGACTCCGTGGGTTGTAAGCGAACTCCGCTCTACTTGTGAAATGTAACGTGTGATGTGTATGTTGAATAATGCGATCTTGGTTGTAAAAGAGTTGGTTCGAAATCCTTCATGGTTTCGATTGACTACCGGGATTATATGGGCTCAAGTACGAAAATTTGAGCGTTTCGGCGCTTGTTTTTGTACTTGTGCTCTTATAATTTGGTCGGTTCTATTACAGCTGGTACCGGAGTAGAATTCAATATTAAACACATCGTACGTGTATTTGAAAACAAAAGGGTTTGTTTGCGAAAAATGTTAAAAATCTGAAAAAAATTATTTCTATAAGTATGCCAGTGATCACATCCCTAGCCCAAATAAGGACTCTTAGGTGGCTTATTAAAAAGACTAACTTGGGGGTCTTGTTTGTTTTTGTTTTGTCGTCCATACGGTGTGATATTGTATGGATACTATCCTCTTGGGTGGTAATGTATGGATTAAACACCTCGACGCTCTGGTAAGTGTGAGCTGTGAGAGCATGATTGTCCAACCGGCGGTCTAGGGGAGAGTAGTTGTGGTTACTTGCATACTTACATGTTCAAACCATGTAATTATGAAAGTACTTAATTGGGGTATATCTGTCGGGTAGTTGCGATACTGAAGTATATACATTAGGGATGTGTATATGGAAAGTATTTAGTTTACTGCTTACTTGTGTGCTTATATTGGGAAACTGTTGGGCTGAAATGAGATTTTCTGCAGGTACACTAACAGCGCAAACGAGTAGACCGATAGTTTCGCCTATATGAGAGAACGTATGTATGCCACCGCCTAGCGTTAGAAGTTTATGATTCTACTAGGGTGAGAGGGCGTACGGAACGTGCATGCATCATGTTTAATTCATGTCATACATTGCATTTTACTCCCTCCTTAAAAATTTCGATGGTCCCAACTAAATTAAATTTCGTATCCCTAAATTATCCTCACTGTAAGTCATATCTTGTTGCTACAGATGGCTCGCACCAAGAGGACTGCTCACAAGTCCACTAGAGGTAGGGCACCTCATCACCAGCTCACTCCCCGTGAGCCCCGCCCTGAGCCCACCGAGGCGGAAAGGTTGAGGGCCGAGTTGGCTGAGATGACTGCCACGAGAAATGCGGCTCAGCAGCAGCTCGAGCAAGTGATACATGACAGAGATTAGGAGACACTTGTGGTCCAGAGGTTGACTGTGGCAAATCGCAACTGTCAACGCATGCTGGCCCACGTGATGAACCAGCGGGATGAAGCCTGGCATGAAGAGAACGTCCTAAGAGCTCGTCAGGTGGAGCTTGAGCAACGGATTGAAGCTGCAGAAGAATACAATGACAATCTTCATGAGGAAGTGCACCGCCTCAACAACCAGCTCAATCCTCTGCTTCCTCATGACAATAACAAGGATGAGGAGATGGGCTCTGGAGTCTTCATGGCTGAAGATGATGGCGACATGGAGGTCAATGGGCCACAGGATATTCCACCAGAAGAAGAAGAAGAAGAAGATGAGGAGTTAGAGCCTGTTAGTGATGAAGATGGCGGGGAGATCTTCGACACTGACTCTGAGGATGATGCTTAGAGTAGTCATCGTGTAGCCATGATGCTGAAGTTATCTTTTGTGTCCTCCTTGTGTGGGAGTGAGGCTTTGTAATAACTTAGCTTTTGGGATGTAACATTAAACCCTATGTATCCTGGATGTTAATTTGAACCTATCAAAAATTCAGTCATAAATGGATATCTCACGTGTTGTGTTCGGTGATGGTGACCCTTCGGTGCCACGACGAAACCGAGGGCCTCCTGTGGCGCACGACATAAGGTTGTGCTGCTTGGCACGCGCTGGTATCGAGGTGGCTAGTCATGATCCACCATGGGACTCTACCCATGGGATGTCTTCTTGTGGTCATTCTTGGTTAGCCTGCCTATTTGGCTAGAAGTTTAGTTTGAATCTTGACACCTGTTACGTAAGGTTGAAATTCTGTTGATATCAATGTAACCTGTCTAGTCACGTTTGTGCTCCCTACATGCGAGCCTTTATTAAATTCCATCTTTTCATCTGAAGATGTCTTGTTGTTATGACCATCACATAATTGCATCAATTGGTGCACTTGATGGGTTCGTGTGGTTGTGATGAATTACTGTACCTCGATTGTTTGCGAATTCATTTTAATGAAATCAGTTTGGCATATTTACACCATTCATCTACAAATTTCCCACAACGTTAGTGCTTATTGGCTATGCATTTTGCAGATGGCGTACAACCTCCGTCCGTCGTGGTCGTGGCGTTGAGGATGAGGAATAGCCACCCCCTCCTCCACCACCCACTCTGGTAGAATTGATGCAAACGGTGGTTGAAGGTCAGCGCATGTTAGCGGAAGCTATGCGCCAGCTAGTCGACCGGGATGCTCGCCAGGGTCGTCAGGGACCGGCACCAAACCAGCATAGTGACTTCAAGGAGTTTCTGGACACCAAGCCCCCGCTCTTTAAGGAGGTGGAGGAACCTCTATAGGCTGATGAGTGGTTGAATACCATTGAGCAGAAGTTCCATCTGCTTCGTCTGACTGAGGAGCTGAAGACTGAATATGCTTCTCACCAACTGCATGGCCTGGCTGGTATCTGGTGGAGTCACTACCGCTCCACGTTGCCTCCTAATGTCCCGATCACTTGGGACCAGTTTAAAATGTCTTTCCATGGGAACTACATTCCTCCAGGTTTGATAGCTATAAAGCACACTGAGTTCATGAGGTTAACCCAAGGCAATAAGAGTTTGACGGACTACCTACAAGCCTTTAACAATCTTGCAAGGTATGCAACTGAGTTTGTGGATACTGATGCTAAGAAAATTGCTACTTTCAATGATTTTATCAGTGATGCTCTAACTCGAGAACAATAACTCTATCTATGCTTCTTCTAAGAGCCGCAAGAGGGCACTTGAGGCAGGTGCTTCACAGTCCCGAGCTCCAGCTACTCCGAGGGCTCCTCCTCGCCCTCCTGCCACAAGTGCTAAGTTCCGTCCTCCTCAAAAGAAGGCGCCAGTGAAGACTGGGTTTCGCAAGGCATATACAGTGGCTCTGCCAAAGGGTAATTCTGGCCAAGGCAGCTCCAGTGTCCCTCCCAGCAACATGCCTTACTAGAACTGCAACAAACCAGGTCATTGGTCTAGGAATTGTCCATATCCTAAGAAGAATACCAATCAAGGTGGTCGTCAGGGGAATGTTCATTATAATAGTATTGAAGAAATTCCATCTGGTGAGGTAGTCACTGCTGGTAAGTTCCTAGTTGACCAATATTCTATAGTGGTGCTATTTGATTCAGGTGCTTCGCATTCCTTTATCAGTCCTATGTTTGCATTGAAGTTTGCACAAAAATGGCATACTGTTGAAGATGGGGGTTATTGCATTAGAGCGGCGAGTGGGAATATTTCCACAAATCAAGTAGTAAGAGATCTAGAGTTTGAAATAGAAGGGCGAAAGTACTCGCTTACCTTAGTGGTTTTGCCTGGATTAGGTATTAATGTTATTTTGGGCATGAATTGGATGAGTCAGAATGGGGTGCTCATTGATACATCCACCCGTGTAGTTATGTTGAGAGATCCTACTGATCAGAAGGGTTTTCTAGTGCAACTTCCCAGGCAGCTTAACCTTTCTAGTGAGGTTCATGCGGTGCAAGCGAAGGTATTAACCGATATTCTCGTAGTGAGTGAGTTTCCTGACGTTTTTCCCGATGATTTGCCGGGACTACCTCCAGATCGGGATGTGGAGTTTAAAATCGAGTTGTTGCCTGGCATGACACCTATCTCTAGGAGACCCTATAGGATGCCTCCGAATGAACTAGCTGAACTTAAGGTGCAGTTGAATGAACTTTTGAAGAAGGGACTGATTCGTCCTAGTTCGTCTCCGTGGGGATGTCCTGCTATCTTTGTAAAGAAGAAGGCTCAGTCGTTGCGGATGTGCGTAGATTATAGACCTCTGAATGCAGTCACCGTCAAAAATAAGTATCCTCTACCGCGCATCGACATCTTATTCGATCAGTTGTCTAAAGCTAAAGTCTTTTCCAAGATCGATCTAAGATCTGGCTATCATCAAATTAATATCCGTCCGGAAGATGTTCCAAAAACAGCCTTCTCTACCAGATACGGTCTTTATGAGTATCTCGTTATATCCTTCGGCTTGACCAACGCCCCCGCACACTTCATGTACTTGATGAATTCGGTATTTATGCCCGAATTGGACAAGTTTGTGGTGGTATTTATTGATGACATCCTGGTATATTCTGAGAATGAGGAAGATCACGCTGAACATCTGCGTATAGTCCTCATGAGACTGTGGGAACATCAAATATATGCAAAGTTCAGTAAGTGCGAATTCTGGCTTCAAGAAGTAGCTTTCCTTGGGCATGTGTTGTCCGATGGAGGAATTATGGTGGATCCCACCAAGGTACAAGAAGTACTGAACTGGAAGGCTCCTATCTCGGTTCACGAGGCTTGGAGTTTTCTTGGTTTGGCTGGCTATTATCGTCGCTTCATCCCGGATTTCTCAAAAATAGCCAAGCCAATGACTCGGCTGCTACAAAAAGACACCAGGTTTGTCTAGACTCCTGAGTGTGATGTGGCTTTTCAGAAACTGCGAACTCTCCTAACCTCGGCTCTAGTTTTGGCGCAACCGGATATCAAGAAACCATTTGATGTGTATTGTGATGCCTCAGGCATACGTTTGGGAGGTGTTCTGATGCAGGAAGGCCAAGTAATTGCATATACCTCTCGACAACTTCGGAAGCATGAAGTGAATTATCCAACGCATGACTTAGAACTCGCTGCAGTTGTTCATGCTTTGAAAGCCTAGCGACACTACCTGTTGGGCAATGTTTGCAATATCTATACTGACCATAAAAGCCTCAAATATATCTTCACCCAACCCGAGTTGAATATGCGTCAAAGAAGATGGCTTGAGTTGATTAAAGATTATAATCTCTAAGTGCACTATCATCCTGGCAAGGCAAATGTGGTTGCCGATGCTTTAAGCCGTAAGTCTCATTGTCACTCCTTAGTGGAAAGTGATTTTCATTTGTCTCGCCTTCTACACCCAGCAATTCTATACAACGTCACTGTCAGTTGCACTCTCAAGAGTAGAATTATTGAGCTTCAAAAGACTAACACTGGTATATTCCACATCAAGCGTAAGATGAAAGAACAAGAAACTACACAGTTCAGGGTAGATGAAGAGGGTGTACTATGGTTCAAAGATAGGTTAGTTGTGCCTAAGGACCGAGAGCTTAGAAATCAGATCTTGTCTGAAGCACACTCCTCTAAGTTGTCCATCCATCCTGGTAGCAATAAGATGTATTATGATTTGAAGCCATACTATTGGTGGACCAAAATGTGGAAATAAATAGCTGCATATGTTGCCAGGTGTGACACCTGCTGTAGGGTTAAGGCTGTGCACATGAAAGCTGGATTGCTTCAACCACTTTCTATCCCAGGTTGGAAATGGGAAGAGATAAGCATGGATTTCATTGTTGGACTTCCTCCTACTGTCAAGAACCATAACTCTATTTGGGTAATTGTAGATCGCCTAACCAAGTCGGCTCACTTCATTCCGGTTCGAGTAGACTATCGTCCTATTGATTATGCTGAGTTGTACTTCAATCAGATAGTTCGGCTCCATGGGATACCTCGTACTATCGTTTCTAACCATGGTCCACAGTTCACTACTCATTTTTGGGAGCACTTGCACCATCTTCTGGGAACCAAGTTAGTGAGAAGCTCTGCTTATCACCCCCAGACGTCAGGTCAGACTGAACGAGTTAACCAAATCTTGGAAGACCTGTTACGGGCTTGTGTTATTTCATCCAAGGGTTCATGGGAGAAATGGTTGCCTCTAGCTGAGTTTTCATATAATAATAGTTATCAAGAGAGCATTAAGATGGCCCCATTCGAAGCATTATACGGTCGTAAGTGTAGAACCCTACTAAATTGGATAGAAGCTGGTGAGAGAAGGTATTACGGTATTGATTTTGTCAAGGAAGCTGAGGAACAAGTTCGTACCATCAAAATCCATATGGCTGTAGCTCAAGCTAGACAGAAAAGTTACGCTGATCGCCATAGAAAACCGATCGAGTTTGAAGTTGGAGACTTTATATATCTGAAAGTTTCCCCGATGAAGAGTGTACAACGTTTTGGTGTGAAGTGGAAGCTTGCACCAAGACACGTGGGTCCTTTTCAGATCATAGGAAAGAGTGGTGCTGTCACATATAAGATCTAGTTACCCCTTGAAATGAGCGCCATTTTCAACGTTTTCCATGTATCCCAGTTAAAGAAGTGTCTTCGAGTTCCGGAAGAAAGAGTTCCATTAGGAGATATCAGGCTAGAATCCGAGTTAACTTACGAAGAAAAGCCAGTCCATGTGATTGACACTCAAGAATGGGTAACTAGAAGTTGAGTGGTTAAGTGGTATAAAGTAATGTGGAGTAATCAGGGTAGTGAGAGTGATGCTACGTGGGAGCGAGAAGACTATTTACGTGATGGTTATAAGGAATTCTATCAACAATGATACGCTTTCCAAATCTCGGGACAAGATTTTTATAAGGGGGAGGGCTGTAACACCCCAGGTGTTTGGCTTCCTTAAGTGCATTGCATTTCATAAGCATTAACATTAATCAGCTAATTCCAGAGTGTGAGCATCATTCATTTCATGCATGAGCTTATAATATGTGAAACATGCTTTTGAAACATTGCAACATGTGTTTATATTTCATGTGAATTATGAAGTGAGTAGTGCAACACCCAAGTGCCACATGTGCAACTTCCTTTTGAGACATGCCAACCACTTTAGTGTAACATAATTAGCAAGTGCTATGCAGCACACTCATGCAACATGTGCAACATGAGCTTGCAACATTTGGGTGAAATGTTGATTTGTTTGTTTCAAAGTGGGTGACACTAGGATTTTGTCTAACCAATGTGTAGAGTGGCTAATTAGGTCTTATAACACCTTAATTACATGTAGGGTAAGTAGTGGAGTAATGTTCATGTTGACCAAAATTACCAAATTGTCCTTCCAAATGTTATTGACTAAGTTTGGACCCCTAGAGTGATCTGGTTTGACCAATTAAAAAGTCCAGCTTAGATATCTTGCATGGAGGAGCAACCTTAAACAAAGTTGTAGAGAATTTCATGAGGAACAAAAGTTCTAATATGGCCATCTCATGAAAATGAACAGAACATGCTCAAAAATTGACCCACATGTCAGATTTGAAGGTGGAGTCAACACTTGAAAATTTTGCTAAGTCTTAATTGCCATTTCAGTTTGATTGAGCCCACTTTGGATTGATACAACTCTTGATCCATGGAGATCTGGCTGTTGATTTCTAAATCAAAGTTGAAGCCCTACTGTAGCTCTACAACTTTCATGTTTATTGTTTCCTCTAACTCGTCACGGTTCAGGAGCTAATCAGTGTTAAACTTGCCCTGTCAGTCAACCATTTTGAGCTCTGAAATGAAAAATTCAGACTTCAACAGTGTTCACCGATTCAAAAACTAGCCGACGCGTGGTGACACCCATCGCCGGCCGTCAGACCGCGCTACCACGTGCCGCGGACGCCCTGTCAAGGCCAGCCACGAAGTGCACACTCACACGCGCTTACCCGACCTGTTCGTGGCCAAAAATTTCATTTCCATCTCCTCCACCGCAAGCAGCGACCGAGCTCAGGGCCCGCCATCGCCACCGAGCAAGCTTCACCATAGCGAGCTCGCGAACCACCGCAAAAACACGAACTCCGTCTTCACCATAGCTTTGCCGTGTCCTCCTCTACCTTCTCCACCCCCTAACTGCGCCATTCGTGCTTTGGTAAGGTCTCAGTGACCGTTTCCGCCGTCTCCGCCATGTGCGGGACCTCGCCGGAGTCGAGGCCACCGTGGTCAGAGTAGCTAGGACCCTCCCCAGCCTCCCTTTCTCCCTCCATTAGATCCCTGGTTCCCTTGTGAAGCTCGTACCGAGCTTAGATGGGGCGTTGTGACCTCGCCGTCGCCGGCGCACCATCACTGGAACACCGTGTCCGCCTTCGTCGTCGACAGGTGCGCTCCGGTGCGGTAGCATTGGGGGAAAAGGCATGCCTAGGTGCGATTTGGGGTGGTGAGCACGACGGTGTGCTCGGCTTCGTCGGAGGGGCCGCTGGCGGTGAGAAACCGCTCACCGGAGTTTCTCCCCCTGCCTCTGTCCCTCTGACTAGCGGCCCCCGCCTGTCAGCGCGCGCGGGAGACCGAGCACGGGTCGCACGCGGTTGAGTGGGCCGCGCTGTCGCGGTTAGCAGGCCACGAGCTAGGCCGTGCTGGCGGGTCGGCCGGCCCAGTGCCCTTTTTGATTTTTGAAAAATTCAGTTTCTTTATCTTTGTCACAGATTTAATTGATGTTTGTGATTTTCATATCTAGGGTTTGGTAGATCCAAAAATTGTGATCCAAATTTTGTTGGGCTCCAAATAAAGTGTAGCTTCTAGGAAAAATATCAAATGCTTATGTGATGTTTATTTTATGGAAGAATTAATTAGGGTTCTGAAATGTGTTTTGAATTACATGCAAACTTGTTTAAATCATATCTTGAGCTTATGTGTTCCAACGGAGGCCTCCTGAGGCGCCGGTGCGTAGTGGAGTTCTAAAGCGGGCCGATAATGTAAAGAGCGGTAGAGGTCGACCTAAATTAACTTGGGACGAGTCCGTTAAGAGAGATCTTAAGGAGTGGAATATCCCCAAGGATTTAGCTATGGACAGGAGCGCTTGGAGATTAGCAATCAACGTGCCTGAACCGTGACATCTTTTGTCTTGTGCCCTTTATGTCCCTTTATGTGTCTCCTTGTTTCTCGTCTCTTTTGGGTTTCATCTCTAGCCTACCCCAACTTGCTTGGGACAAAAGGCTATGTTGTTGTTGTTGTTGTTGTTGTTGGTGAGTATGTTATTTCATAGATATACTAGCTCTGGTAAAAGTTTGGATCTTATTGCTTGAGTAGTTTTAAAGTTATGATGTTATCATTTTATATTAGGAGATACTTGAATGAATTTTCATAATTTTTCTATAGTTCTAGTAAAGGTAAAATTTTGGGAGTGTTGTTCTTAGGTTAGAATGGTACTAGGAAAAATATGAAATCTGTTGTTACGATTATGTTGTTACGATATCTGATGAGTTGTTGTTGGTAACCTAAGTGATATTGTTCTTGTGATTTCTAGGTGTTAGGGTCTTAACTGAAGAGGAACATTTATACATTAGGTTGTGTAGATTAGGTAAGTACTTCTCCACCGGAGAAGAGATTTGCACGTAATATTGAAGTAATTTGAATAGAATACTTAAATTGCTGCAATGCATTCTATTCCGAGCATATTCCATTCATTATGCATCCATGAGATTTATTGTGCATTCATGCAATAGGTGTACCGGAGGGGGTGACACTCCTCGAGTTCGAGGGAACGGTTCCGGAGGAGGACCAGGAGCAGCCGAGGGAGCCCGAGGATCCAACCGGCGAAGGAGTGCCCACAGATGACCTACCTGAGTGCCCGGATCACCGCCCGTCCTCTTTTCTGAAAGGCAAGCCCCGGTGTATGCTGACCTATTTGTTTTAAATATAAATCTTGAGTACTTTTACTTGTTTACTACATTACACCTGTCCTTGTCCAGATATCTTACTTAAACCCTAAATTAGGTTTAGGCCCGTGTTAATGCTTAGCCCTGCTTAGTCCGATAGAAGTCGGGTGATTTCTAGTCATCTGCGAGATATAGGAATGGGTCACAAGTGGCTATGATGGCTATCATGGATGGAACCATGCCTAAAAATGAATTTGAGACCGGGCGGGAGTTCAATAGTGCAGCCGCAAGACACTTCACGTCTTGGGTGCGGAGCTATGCCCGTCTGAGTCGTTTAAGGACCGATTCGCTGTACGTCCTTGAGTCATATTGAAGACAGTCTAACACTTAGTTGGCCGGATAAGTCATTCCGACCGCGAAGCCGAGTAATTCGGTTCAGGCCGAGAGTCGAATGGTAGGTCGCATCTTGGAGGAGAGAAACATTGTGCTTGGGGACATTGGCGTGAGACCAAGGGGGGTTAGAATCCCTAGCACCTGGCAGAGTGTCACCCTTGGGGATGCGGCATCATTCGAACCCACGACTCCTGAATCATACGAAAGGTGGCTTGTGCAACCCTGGCAGGGGCCTGCCTGGTAAGTGTTAGAAATACCCCTCCAGCTGGATAGGAATTCGATTCTAATCGTCGTCGCTCCCGGTTAGTGAGCACTTGACTTGAGCAGCGGCAACGTAGAACTCATTAAAGTGAACAGATGGTTAAGCAAATGATATAATGTTGCCGCAAATTTATACCCGCTACGGATATAATAATAATACTGTTGTTTGTTTATACTCAAGTGAATGTTTAGTACAGGTGCTAAGACAGATGACAGGTTAATGATAAAAATAAATGCTAGTACAGGTTAAAAGAGTTTAAATTACTTATGCTTTTCCGCAAGGTAATGTCAGCCAGCTCCACTTATGAAAGCCTTGCATGATCCTTGGTGTCTCTTATTTTTTGTTTCGATGGGTAAGTCTAGCTGAGTACATTCCCGTACTCAGGGTTTATTCCCTCCTGTTGCAGATGACATGCTTTATCAGGGCTTCTGCAAGACCTGCCTCCACCCCGCGGGTGACGAGGACTAGATCACTCGGGCGTGATCGTCTGTTAGTTCCTTTCCTTGATGCTTTTGTGGGATGGTGATCTGTAATACTGGCAGTAGTATTTGAACTAAATGCGTGTGTTATGCTTCCGCTCCTTTATGAACTAAGTTTGTAATAATTTGCGACTCCGTGGGTTATAAGCGAACTCCGCTCTACTTTGTGAAATGTAACGTGTGATGTGTATGTTGAATGATGCGATCTTGGTTGTAAAAGAGTTGGTTCGAAATCCTTCGTGGTTTCGATTGACAACCGGGATTGTATGGGCTCAAGTACGAAAATTTGAGCGTTTCGGCGCTTGTTTTTGTACTTGTGCTCTTATAATTTGGTCGGTTCTGTTACAATTCTTATGAGTTTTTTACACACCACAAAATTATCCACATGGGGCTTTAGGATTTATGATGCAGCAAATAACAAATAATATATATATATATATATATATATATATATATATATATATATATATATATATATATATATATATTATAATGCAATGCTAATGCAGAAAAGTAAATATGCTAAATGAAAATGATTATGTAGAAAAGATAAATATGGATAACTACCGATTTTACCTCCTGATGAGGGTTCATTGTTTTAAGTCCTCTGAACAGGACTTCTCACCATGTTCATTCCTTAGGTGAATCATCTGGTCTCAGAGGTGGAGACCTTGATAACTGCACCTCTTGATATAGTGTTACCCATGTTCTTCGTTCGTCTAGTAGCTGTTTGAAATGAAGCATTAATTGTGGAAGTTGACAGCATCTTGCTCAGTGTGCAGGTTCTTATAGATCCAGGACCTTCACTTTGTAGAATTTGGGAGAGTTGACAAACTCATCCATGTTTTGTTCAAAGTGTGTCTTGCTCATAAAGACAAGGTAGAGATCAAGTGCATGGGCTCTGTTGGTGGAAAAACACCAACAGAACCAAAAGTTTTGTTCGTTCTTCTCTAACCTTAGGCATGGTGAACAAGATAAAGTTGAAGTTATGGGTGATAAGATCAGAAGATGAGCATGAGTGTGAATATTCAATATTTTTAGCTCATTTGGTTAAGACAGTGAGATCAAGAGAGTGAAGCTAAGAACAAAGATTAAAGAACTGAACATATTAAGTTGATCAGGTTGGATCAAGCGAAGTTGTAACTTAAACATGTTTGGTTCTTCATTTATGTGCATACCAGGATCGAGAAAAGCTTTTTGAATAGTGATTATGTACCTCAAGATATTACTTTTGTCATTGAAGAGTGATGGTACTGAACCACCCTGTGGAAGCTTCTCTTGCCCAGCTGGTTCTGCTCATGAATGGCTTGTCTTCACCATCTTTTTGTTCTCCTGATCTTGACATTCTTGTCGGTCCTTGTGCTCCCCTCATTGTCTTGAGAATTTCTCCATGATGGTCTTTGTCTTGAAGGGGCTTGGTGGAGATTTGTTCACCTTCTTCCGTGGAGTGAGTGCTTTGCTTATAGATCTTGTTTCGTGGCACTCATCTTCTTGTTCCAGAGATCTCTTCATGATGTGTGAGCTGTGTTTCCCTTGTGTTTGTTATTCCTTTGATCTTTTTGCTCCATACCTGGAAAGGTTAGTGACAAGAGTACCCAGAGGAATATTTTTACAATTATATCTCTATGCTCGTTTCACAAGGGAAGCGTAGTAGAAAGGTGAATACTCGTGTTAGGATCTAAAAAGTGCTTGTTTTAGGACACTAAGCTTGTCCTTGGGAAACCTTCAAAATGTGTTTTGGTGAAGTGGGTTCCCCTCCAATACCAACCTTAAGAGCACAATGAGATCTGCAATATTTATGATAAACATATGCATCTACAACCACCCTTTTGAATTTTTTATAAACAGAAAGAGTGAGGGGGTTGGAGATCTCGAATGTGGGGAGGTTGAAGAGACCAATTGAATTGGGAGATGTCTCATATAAACATGGATTTAATAAGGTGGTTATGGAATAGATTCCATGCTCATTGATGTCATCTTTGTCTCCAATCTAAATGTTTAGAATTTCACTTGGATTGTTGACTCTTGAATTGGCCTCATCTAGGGTTTCCTCCATAGATGGATAAGTATCATCCTCAAAGTCAAAGGGAGTTAAAAACTCACCATTTGAGTTTGAGCCAAAATTAGATTCTATTAAGGCTTCTTCCTTGTCCATCCATTCTACACATTCCTGCCAATGTCATAGCATCTCTTTATCATCCGAGGTCATTATGAGTCCTATGGTTTGGTTGTCTTAATGGATTTCTAGGATCATCATGAGACTTAGGAGGGAGAGCATACAAGGGATCATCAGGGTCTAGGATGGATTGAAAAATGGGTTGAGGTAAGTCATCTAATGTGGGCATAGAAGGGGATAAGATAGAATAATTTCCAAAATTGCTTGGCTCTCCTTCTATGGCATCGCTAGACAAGCCATCCTTGCATTTCTTCCAATGTGCTCTATGGGGGAAAGGTAGTTGAGAACACTTTTTTCTAGATGCCATTCTATTTTTATATTGATCTACCAGCATCTTACAAACTAGAAGTCTAAGCTATCATCATTACGTTGGGGTATTGATGTCTTAGGATTGACAGCTGAACCTCGGGATTGAAGTGGTTGTGACTTAGCTATCAAAACTTCCTCTTTTTATTCAGGAGAGAACTCCTTCTTTTTCTTGGGGGGCTTAAAATGAATTTTAGTCCAGTGAGTGGCTTGACTAGTAATTTTTTCAAGCATGACCCTTGCTTCACTTGTAAGCAAATGAAGAAAAGCTCCTCTAAAGGATAAATCAAGAAATTTCCTAGAATCCTTACTAAGACCTTTATAAAAATATTGAAAAAGTATTGGGTCTAGAATAGCAAGGTCTGGCCCAATGAGGGTAAGGTCAATAAAGCGACCCCATGATTCGACAAGAGATTCTTCTTCTAGTTGTCTAAAAGTTAGAACCTCTTTCCATAGGTCATTCACTTTGGAGATGGGAACGAATTTTGATAGAAATTCATTGCATAGTGTCTTCCAATCTCCTTGCGTACATTCTACATTGAGTTTATACCAATGTTTAGCTTTTCCCGTTAAAGAGAATGATAATAGCTTCCATTGGATGGTCTCATCGGACATGCCCTTTATGTGAATGAGGTCATAGATCCGCTTAAACTCTCATAGGTGCGAATATGGGTTTTCCTCAATTTCCCCCATGAAGGGTTTTTTCTGAACAAATTCTATGAAATCCAGGCTTATCTCAAAACCAGATGCTGTGATAGGCTCAGAATGTTCTGGTGGTCTAAGGTGTGTGCCCATAGGGTTAGCATATTGATAGATAGGAGTATTATTATCCATGCTAACAAAAGATGAAAGGAAAAAGAATAGAAGGGATGAGGTGAAGGATAAAAAGAAAGAAGGTATGAGAAAAGTTTTTTTTCTTTTTAGAAAATATAAAACAAAAGGGTAAAGATAAGATAAGAGATTTTTTCTTTTATGTATATATATTTATTTATTTTTGTTTTTGAAAAAGGTTAGGCTAGGTTCATAGTCAATTCAGCAACCGTTTCCCCAGCAACGGCGCTAGAAAGCTTGTTGGTATTTATTAACGTGAACAGAAAAGATCCGCAAGCGCACGGATACCGTTGTAGCTTTCACCCGGAGGGTTTTAAATATCGTATCCACAAGGAAACACGTAAGTCAACTACGTGTTCTAACTTAACTAGAAAAGGTGAATGAGTTGGAAATATAAATAAGGTGGGAACAACTAAAGTGAAAACAAGACTAAAACGTAAGAGAGGATCAATCTAGTATGGGGTTGACAGTAGGAGTATAGAGAGGATAACTCGATCAGAGTTTCTACTTCTAACTTGGGCAGTCCACATCTTCTACTATTCAACTGGGCAATTACTATGGAAGACCACAAACAGAGTACGAATCTACCATGTAATTATATATCCTGCTAGGCCTACAGACGGGAGGTGGAGTACAGAGGACTCAACGAAGTTGTCACCTTCGTGATCTACCACCGATCCGGAATATAGGGTGCATCTACGAGTAACCCTAGTCTAAGCGCCACGCTTACACTATGAATTATACTCTAACCTACTCGACTAGATTAAAGCGCTCAAAAGAGACTCGCAAACCAGAAGAATAATATAAACATGAATCTTACTTGAATCAGAAGTTGATTGCCAGAGCTTGAGCCATCTCAGGAGCAAGCCCACGTGGAGCTCGATCCTGCCAAAGTACAAGTTGTTGAAGAGGCACCGACAGGCTAGCACCTCCTTCGAACTCCTCCCTCACTCTCCATCTCTCTACTATCTAGAAGACTAGATCTATTCTAACTTGGGAGTTGAGAGGACATCTGTTCGAGGGACACCTCTCTTCCCCAAACCCTAGCTTTTCTCTTAAAGGTGATTATGATGATGGATTGAATGAATTCCCCTTGGAGGGAGGGTCTAGGGCCTCGTTTATATAGCCCAGAGCATGGAACCGTGGCGCTTGGATCAAACTAACCTTCATGTGGGGTTAGGATGCATCCTTGGAGGCGGTTAAAGTAGCTTGCAAAGGAAGGAGCCGTGGGGCGGCAGCCAGGGGCCAGTCAACCTAGGGTTGAGGCCGGTCGGCCCCACTTAGCGGTGCCTCATGGTGGCCCTCCTCATGGAGTCCTCTGGTGTCCTCTAGAAGCCTCTTGCGTATTCGTGATGTGGAGATTAGGCCGATTGACGTGGGTTCCTTCTCGTGGAAGATATAAATTCCTGAATTATTCTGATAACCCCCTACAAAATATAGATTCTCCAAAACTCATGGAATTTCGTTAGTTGACACCCTAAACCTATGTTGGCGATCATTTATTAGCCCTTTATATATTTATTTTAACCCTTTATTATGGTAGATAACCATCATCAACACTCGCATATCCAATCCTTCTACTAAACTTTCATTGACCAGTGCATAGTACCTAAGACTTGGATTAAAATTTTGAACTTCTATGCTATAGGATGAAAACTAAAGGTTAATAGTAACTCTTCTCTAAATAGCGGAATCTAGCCTCTCATCTCATCTTTACTAAATGTTGATTTTTCAAGCTAACTTTTAGATTAACAAAAGTTGGTAAAAACTTCAAATGCTAAGATTTTGGGTGGGAATTAATAGGATCAACTAAACGAGGAGTCATCTTCTATATCACCCTATTTTTTAGTATGGTTTGTTAGTAGACTGAGAGAGCAGTAGCGAATCTTAGAGTTCCTTATCAAGCTCTCTCTTAGCTCTTCCAATCTCTTAGTCACCCAAAGGCAATCCTTATCCTTTATCTCGTTAGAAAATTTCGACAGAGTCTCCCCTATATTTTGGCCTTATCTCCCAATCATAGAACAAGTAGAGCAGATCTATATATATAGAGATACTCAACAATACACCATAGATATCACAAGACTCACAATTATGGTCCATAACTAGCACATTAAGGTTCAACCAAGTTCACCATGGCTAAAGTATCAAACTGTCACCTCGATTGGCGACACATAAGCAATCAAAGCATCAAGTGTATTCCAACAAAGTATCACACCCAATGTGGCTGAGCGGCAACCAAAGGGCCAACACAAAGTATCTAATCATTACCATCACGAGATGACCACCGAGAGATCAAGGCGACCATCACTGCTATTGAGGTGGTAGTGGGAACGACTGTTGCTAATGCTGCAGTGAAGTTTACGGCGATGGGGGCATCTCCTGAAATGACGGAGGATACAATGCTGATGAAGGCAAAGTTGAGGGCACTCCTACAGTGACAATGCAACTATGAGTCTAGATTTGCTAAGTTGGAATACAAAAGGTTACAAAGCAGAAATTAAAGGAAATCAGTATGTACCGGATGGGGTGGAGCTCAATGCAGCATAGCCCTAGGGGTATGGCGCGTAGGGAGCCACTAGAGCGGCACTTGCAAGCAAACATGAGCATCAGTTGAATGGTTATCAAGATAAAGTGCAGCATACTACCAAAAGTAAGAAAACTCCAAAATAGAACAAGATTGAAATTACCTGGAGTCACGGGCTGGTAGAGGCGGTAGAAGTGGGCAGCAAAGTCATCGTGGGACTGCCTAAATTGCGTGAAGTTCTAGATGTGAGCCACCAAGTCATCGCGAACTACTTGCACCTCTTCCTTGGTGGCAAGCAACTCCATCCTCGCAGCCAAGTTCTGCACCAAGGTCTGCACTAGGTTGATAAAGCATTGCTGCAAGAACTCCTGCTGACACTCAAATCTCCTGTCAAAGCCGCTCTCCCATGGTGCTATCATGGTCTGGAGTTGAGATCCCATGCCCTCAAAGTATGGATCAAAGTAACTGGCCCGAGGCATCTAGACACCTTGGCTAACAACACTAGCACCTCTCCTACGAGTAACAACACCTCCTTGAGCTAAAGACTAACCTCTCTTTGCAGCCTAAGACGATGATGAGCCACCCATGAAGAAATCCTTGTCATTCGCACATGGGCGAAAGGACTTGTGATCGACGTCCTCAATGCCCTAGAAACACGCCATAGACCTAACAGCACCATGATGTAAGGCTGATAGGCCAAGGCATTCTTCACTGTGTGCTTGCATCCCACAATCTCTTCAATGATAAAGTCAACCTAGTTCACCTTCGTGCCATCCAAGATGCACTTAATGGCCACATAGTACTTCATGAGAATCTCGTTAGAATTGCCATCCTTAGGCAGCATGGTGTAGCACAACAAACTATTCAACACACTTGGCTCCATCTTTAGTCCCTTGCTAAAAAGGAATTCATAGTCATTGCCCGAATAGAACCGAGCAGCTTTGTCGATGAAATATGGTCCGCAGACCACCAAGGGGTATACCCATGATGGTAAATTGATCAGTAGAGGTGCGCGTAATCAGGAACCAGATGGTAACAGAGACACAAGACACAAGATTTATATAGGTTCAGGCCACCAGCATGACGTAAAACCCTACATCCTGTGCTCTGTTATTTTGTATTGATTGGGTATGAGATCTGTATGGTGATTTGTAGGAACGTGTCTTCTAGGGGATCCCTGCCTCTCCTTATATACTCTAGAGGGATAGGGTTACAAGGTAAAGTATCCTATTTGGTACTATTACAATAAGCCTTGCGGTGCACGCCGAACAGCGTTGTGCACCGCACGTCTTCATCTTGTGGGCTAGGTCACCTCCGATGGTGCGGTCCATGTACCATCTTATGGTACCCGGGGGTATATCCCCAAAGCTAGTCCCTGAGCACCTTGTATCCGCTTGGCGATGCCATCTTGATCAAGTCTGAGCAGTTTAACACGAATCTGACCAGTTTAACCGGTAATCCGAGCAAAGATAATGGATGCCAACCGGTTCAACTAGTGAGCAGACCTCAGACTTAACCAAGTAAGGCTTGCTAGAAGGATGTAAGGGGCTCAAGATAAATTTTAAAATTCTCCATCTCAGATGAAGTGTAGCCACTTAGACTCCTTTGTCGATAAGGAGGGTAAATCAGAAGAGAATCACTACATTCACCGCGAGGTGAAGTGTAGCCACTTAGTCCCCAAGCCCGATAGTAGGTGACTTGATCACGTGGTGCCAGGGTCTAAAGAGCAACAATCCCAACTCAGTTGAGAAATAAGCACCGTGGCTCTTTCACGGCATAGTCGCCAGCTCTACTATGGGCCTAGGCCCTAGCTCTACGGTGGACCCGATCACTGGCTCTGCCGTGAATAAGAACCTATGGCTCCGCCACGTGGCAACTCCTAGCTCTGCTGTGAGACGTCCCCCAACTTAGTTGTGGGCTCTAAAAAATAGCCCATGGCTCTGCCACATGGCAACCCCTAGCTTTGCTATGAGGCAACCCCCAGCTCAGCTATGGGGCTAGTCCCCTGTTCTACTGTAGGACAAAAGGCATCAAACTAAAGCACACGAATGGCTCTACCATGTAGCAGTCCCCAGCTTAGCCAAGAGAAACTTGCAGAAAAAGTAGTACACTCATCGCAAGATGACATGTACACACATAGTCCCCGAGCCTGCTAGAAGACAAAGAATGAATCTTGTAGTAGGGTTAAAGGAAATAAGTCTGAAATGTACTTATCAAGGCCCTAATGTGCTGCCCTAAGATCAACACCCTGATCCGAACAGCATGGAGCAACCTGATAGCACACTAGCTTAATCAGAGTGAAGCGAAGATGTAGCAAAACTCTACCACCAAGGGAGCTCCTAGCTTAGTTGGAAACTATTGTACGAAGAAGACAAACGCCAAGGAGTCCCCAACTCAGCTGGTGATCCCCCTAGTGAAGCTAAGGATAAAGCCCAAGCAACTGGTCGGAATGACAAGTCAGCGAGCACAGAGCAGTCCAACCAACTGGTTAGAATGACTGGTCAGTGAGCACCGAACAGTCCAACCAACTGGTCAGCGAGCATTGAGCAGTCCAATCAACTCATCAGAATGACTGGTCAGCGAGCACCGAACAGTCCAACCAACTGGTCGGTGGTAGAGCGAACACCGAGCAGGAATGAGTACAGAACGCTCCAACTAGTTGGTTGATGGTGAAGTCCGGCTACTAGGTGGTGCGACCACCTGGAACATGATAATTTTGTCCTTCTTGGATGATCCAGTCCCCGAGCATAGCTGACGATGACTGAACCAAGCTCCTGCAACATAAATACATAGAATGGTAGTACATGGTGTACAAATAAAGTATAAGAGCTCATTGTCGGGTACCTAAACAAGGGGTACCCACAATCAACGATTAAGAAAGACAAGCCCCTAAGAAAATGACACCAAAGGCTCCTCCCACGAAGGCGGAATGAGTCGAAACAACGAATGGAACACCTCGACCACGTTCTGACTTGCATGAGACTCGCTCGATAGGACGCCTCGACCACCGAGAAATCTTCGATTCGCACGACCCTGGCTCGAGCCAGTCGACCCACCTCACTCACCAACTCTGAGACAAAAGTCAAAGCATTTAATGCAACCGCTAACCACTTCCTACCCCCATGGCTTCAGTGGTAACAACATGGAAGCAGTACCAGTGTCAAATCTCACTTTTTTGCTGCCCATCCCAGGATGGGCGGTGAAAACCTGTCACTGTACACGCCATGCCGAGCACTATTCTGCCACTGACCCCCCTCGAGGCAGAATATGACGAGTAACGTACCCCAAAATTCCCATGACTCGGCCTTATCCATTCCCCGTCGACCCACCTCGACCCGTCCTCGACCCGGCCTCGACCAACCGCTGGTCAACAAAGAAGCAAGGCCTGCATGCCCTAGGATCCGGGGGCTTTTCACCATCTCGTCCTCTACGTCACCATGGTGTCCGGGGATGGCCGGCCATTCTCCGAGCACGTCGCTATAGCGACTTCCATAGCGCTCAACAAAACTTCACTTCTAAGGCATCCCCCGATGTCTCTGCCTCCTCTTGACCCTATAAAAGGGTAGGCAGGGGACTCTACGAAAGGGGGACGGACAAGCAGAAACTAGTCACCATCCCACCGTAGAAGATCAACATCTCAAGCAATCTCCTTTGTACTCTCACTTTTTCTCTCCGAGACCTAGGATTGGCTACCTCTCCCACAGCTTGTAACCCCTACACAAGCACTTAGGTGCAAGGAAATACAATACTTCCCCCCCACTAGACGTAGGGACTTCTTTTGCCCGAACTAGGATAAACCCCCGTGTACTCTCCTTGCATCGCCATCTAGATTAGGGACACGCAGCACTAATTCACTCATTGGCTTAGGACCCTCGTGGGACCAGACTCCGATAGTTGGCGCACCAGGTAGGGGACGCTATGTGCCAACATCGTTTTCCTGCCATTCTTCTGGATGGCTGACCCTGAACATCCACTTCCGTTGGCCATGGTGATCTGGTTTGGGAGCTTGGAGTTCATGTCTCTTGGCCATGGATATGACATGGTCCTCCTCCTGCCTAGGCACCTGACCGACGGCGACCACGAGCTCTCCTAGCCTAGGGGAGTGCTGCGCCAGTACCAATGCTCTCACCAGGCACGTGCCGCCAGGCGATGGCATGCCCAACGCAACCGCCGTCATCGCCTCACGGAGGGTGACAGTATCCTCTGATCCGGTGCCCCTCAGCCAGATGTTGACATGGATTTCCTCACTGAGGATCTGTGTAGGATGAGCTTGGCTAAGGGTAAGATGCCGACGGGGTGTCCCGTCGCTCCACCGCCCGGTGCGGTGCCACCACCAGCCAATTCGATTGCTCTAGTACTGGAAACCATGCCCTCACCGGCATTCTCGTATGGACTGCACTCGGTTGCCCGGGCGTATGCTTCTTCTATAAGCACCAGCATGAGCGCTTACAAGGAACTCCCCGGACACCATCTATGTTCCACCCTCGACCTTGTCACTTCCACGCCAGCTTCTGAGTACCTAGACTCCATGGAGACCCCGTATACGGAACTCCATGCGACTGCCTTTCGTCATCACGACCTCAGAGACACATGACCTCACATGCACCCGTTATACTACTATTTCGGCACTCCAGGATTCGACTCTGCCGATGACACCTACGACCTGACTCGCAAGTGCTTCAATATCGATGGGGCTATCACGTCAGATTCGGAGGACGAGGCAGCCGTTGGAGGAAGGAACGCCATGCCACCTCAGGTCGAGCCCCCTGCTGCATAGGATGAGGCTCAATTCCTTGCGGACCGAGGAATGCAACTCGAGCAAATTCGTGAATTGCAGGACAGGCTCGACGAGGAACGAGAAATCTGCGCCTACTTCAACAAACCCTCGAGCACGAACGCGCGGCATGTGCACATGGTGGAGGAGCTCGAGAGAGAGCTCACAACATCAATCATCGCATCATCAAGGATCAGGTAGGTGAGCCCCCGGTCTTCGGCCGAGCCAGCCAAAATGTTGTCGTGGTCGCCATGCTCCTTCATAACATGCCCGAGCCATCGAACCCTAAGGCCCATCGGGCCCACGATGAAATTCGAGGACTCCTCGAGACCACTGCCATGCAGCAGGCTGAGAGTTCCACCTCGAGGCGACACGGGCTTGCTTCGGAGTAGCCTGTGGAGCCCTCCCGACAGGAGAGAGGGCTCGGTTCATCTCGAGCATGCCCCCCAGCGAAACAAGGTGGCCTCTGTCCGTGAACACATCGTCGACAACCGTGAACCTCGAGATGTCCGTGACAACATCACCGAGTGCCGGAGGCATAAGAGTGGTGACGGTGCAGCTCGAGGCTACCACAAGCACAGGGGCGGGTGCTACGACAGCTCGGAGGATCAAAGCCCTTCATCGGAGCCACCAGGCCCTCAGGTCTTTAGCAAGGCCATTCGCAAAACACTACTTTCGGCTCGATTCCGCCCCCACGACCCTTACCAAGTATAATAGCAAAACCAAACCCGAACTCTGGCTCGCCGACTTCCGTTTGGCTTGCCAGCTGGGTGGGGCTATCGATGATGGCTCGAGGACCTCCCACCTCGACAGATCCATGACTGGAGCAACCTGGTGAGAGTGTTTGAGGGAAACTTCAAGGGGACCTACATGCGCCCTGGTAACTCATGGGACCTCTGAAGCTGCAAACAAAAGCCGGGCGAGTCCCTCCAGGACTACATCCGGTGTTTCTCCAAACAGAGCACCGAGCTTCCCAACATCACTAACTCTGACGTCATCATGGCTTCCTCTCTGGTACCACCTGCAAAGAGTTGGTCCGAGAGCTGGGCCACAACACTCCCATCACTGCCAACAGTTTGATGGACATTATCACCAACTTTAGCGCCGGCGAGGAGGCGGTTGTTAGCCATCTTTGGCAGCGACCAGGACAAAGGGAAGCGCAAGGAAGAGGATCCCACGAGCTCCAGCTGGGGCTCAAAGAGGAATAAGAAGAAGAAGAAGAAGAAAAATCATTAGGGCAAACAAGAGGCCCCGGCCGACGACCTTGTCGCCGCTATTGATCATAAGAAACCTCGAGGACCCCCCCCCTCGACGGGGGCATTTTCAACAAAATGCTCAAAGAACCGTGTCCCTACCACAAAGGGCCCATGAACCACAACCTCGAGGACTGCCACATGCTCCAGAGGTACTTTGAAAGCCTAGGCATCAAGAAAGACGACAAGAAGGAGGATCCTAAGGGAGACGACAAGGACAAGGGGTTTCCTGAGATTCATGACTACTTCATGATATACAGAGGACCCTTGACACGCCTCTCAACACGACAACACAAGCGGGAATGTCGAGAAGTCTTCTCCGTGCAACTCGCAACCCCCTCTTCCTTGATTGGTCCGAGGTGGCCATCACTTTTGACTGTGATGACCACCCAGACTACGTCCCCAATCCTAGGGTCTACCCACTCATCGTCGATCCCATCATCGCCAACACACGCCTCACCAAGGTGCTCATGGATGGAGGCAGTAGTCTTAACATCATTTATGCCCCAGACCCTCGACCTTTTGGGAATCACAAGGACGCACCTCTAACCCAGTGTTGGTACTCCCGCCAACTTTAGGAAGGAAACTCTCACTTTCGAGGTGGTTAGATTCTATGGGACATACCACGCCATTCTTGGGCGCCCCTGCTACGCCTGGTTCATGGTGGTCCCTAACTACACCTACCTCAAGCTCAAAATGCCAGGCCCTAATGGTGTCATCAGTATCGGGCCCTCCTATGAGCACGCCTACGAGTGCGACGTGGAATGCGTCGAGCACGGGAAAGTCATCCTAGAGTCAGCAACCTTGGCGGCAAACCTCGATGGTTTGGCCAAAGAGGTCCCCGACCCCAAGCGCCATGCCGGCAACTTCGAGCCCGCGGAAGACATCAAGCTCGTACCCCTCGATCCCACCGACCTGAACAGAAAGGCGTTGAGCGTCAGCGCCACCCTCGATCCCAAATAGGAAGCAGTGCTCGTCGACTTTCTCTGCGCAAACATTGACATCTTTGCATGGAGTCCCTCGGATATGCTGGGCATACCCAGGGAAGTCATTGAGCACGCCTTGGAGATCCAAGCTGGCTCAAAACCGGTGAAACAACGCTTGCGCCGCTTCAACGAGGAGAAGCGCAAGGTCATCGGCGAGGAGGTCCACAAGCTATTGGAGGCCGGATTCATCAAGGAGGTTCATCATCCTGAGTGGTTGGCTAATCCTGTATTAGTTAAGAAAAAGAATGGGAAGTGGAGGGTGTGTGTAGACTATACTAGTTTGAATAAAGCATGTCTGAAAGTTCCTTTTCCTTTACCACACATTGATCAAATCGTAGATTCTACTGCGGGATGTGAAACTCTATCATTCCTAGATGTGTATTCTGGCTACCACCAGATCAAAATGAAAGAGTCCAACCAGCTCGCGACTTCATTCATCACCTGTTTGGCATGTATTGCTACGCTACTATGCCCTTTGGTCTCCGGAACACAGGGGCTATGTACCAGCAATGCATGCAACACATTTTTGGGGAACACATTGGACCAACCGTCGAGGCTTATATTGACGACATCGTTGTCAAAACCAAGAGGGTCAGTAATTTGGTAAACGACCTCGACGTTGCGTTCAAATGCCTTAAGGCAAAAAGCATTAAGCTCAATCCCGAGAAGTGCGTCTTCGGTGTCCCTCGAGGCATGCTCTTAGGGTTCATCGTTTCCGAACATGGCATCGAAGCTAACCCAGAAAAAATCACAGTGATATCCAAAATGGGCCCTATCCATGATCTAAAGGGCGTACAGAGGGTCACGGGCTACCTCGTGGCCCTTAGTCGCTTCAATTCGTGCCTCAGCGAAAAGGCGCTCCCACTGTATCGTCTCCTAAAGAAATCGAAACACTTTTTATGGACCCTCTAGGCAGAAGAAGCCCTTATGAAGCTCAAAGCTACGTTGTCCAACTCTCCGATCCTCGTCCCTCCAGCCACTAGGGAAACCCTCCTGCTTTACGTCGCCGCAACGACACAAGTGGTCAGCACGGTCTTAGTTGTCGAGAGGGCAGAGGAAGGACATACCTTGCTCGTTCAGAGGCCAGTCTACATCATCAGCGAGGTGCTCTTGGAAACCAAGGTTCGCTACCTGCAAATCCAAAAGCTGTTATACACCATCGTCTTGACGTGGCGCAAACTTCGTCACTACTTCGAGGGCCACCCAGTGACCGTGGTGTCTTCTTTCCCCCCGTGAGAGATAGCCTAGAACCAGGAAGCCTCGGGTAGAATAGCAAAGTGGACGGTCAAGCTCATGGGTGAGACCCTCTCCTATGCACCATGAAAAGCCATCAAATCCCAGGTGCTGGCAGATTTTCTAGCAGAGTGGACCGACACTCAACTTCCTCTGGTTTAGCTCCAAGCCGAGCTTTGGACCATGTACTTTGATGGGTCGCTGATGAAAACAGGAGTAGGCACGAGCTTGCTCTTCATCTCGCCCCTCGGAGTCCACATACGCTATGTAATCCGGCTTCATTTTGTTGCCTCCAACAACGTCGCCGAGTACGAGGCGCTCATCACAGGCCTGCGCATCGCCGTCGAACTAGGGGTCTGACACCTCGATGTTCATGGTGAGTCCCAGCTCGTGATTGACCAGGTCATAAAGAGCTCAAGCTGTCGTGACCCTAAGATGGAAGCCTACTGTAAGGAGGTACGCCGCCTTGAGGACAAGTTTCACGGCCTCGAGCTCAACCACGTTGCACGCAGATACAATGAAGCTGCCGATGAACTCGCGAAAATCGCTTCTAGTCGAGCCACAGTTCCACCTAACGTTTTTGTAAGGGATCTCCATCAACCGTCCATCAACACCAGGGCAGACGAGGGGGTCAACGGTCCGTCACTCAATCCCCCACCTGAGGCGGAAGATCCCTCGACCGGGACTGAAGTCATGCAGGCGGAAGGCTCAACCCCACCAGCCAACCTCGAGCCCAACCGACGTGTTCCATACCTCGACCATCTCACTCGAGGGGACCTCCCCTTGGATAAGACCGAGGCTCGATGGATCGCTCGCCGGGCCAAGACCTTTGTGATATTTGGCGACAACGAAGAGCTTTATCGACGCAGCCCTACGGGCATCCTACAACGCTGTATCACAAATGAGGAAGGCAAGAACCTGCTCAAAGATCTACACTCGGGGGACTGCGATCATCACGTGGAACCTCAAACCCTCGTTGGAAACGCATTCCGACAAGGTTTCTACTAGCCAACCACAGTCTCCGACGCTGTCAAGCTAGTACGCTCCTGCAAAGGAAGCCAGTACTACGCAAGGCAAACCCATCTCCCAGCTCATGCCTTGCAAACGATTCCCATCACATGGTCGTTTGCCGTTTGGGGGCTCGACTTGGTCCGACCCTTGAAAAGGACAACTGGTGGCTTCACCCACCTCCTCGTCGCCATTGATAAGTTTTCCAAGTGGATCGAGGCCCATCCTATCACCAGCATAAGGTCTGAGCAAGCTGTGCTATTCTTCACCGACATCGTCCACCGCTTTGGAGTTCCTAACTGCATCATCACGGATAACGACACCCAATTTACTAGCAAAAAGTTTCTGGATTTCTATGACAACCATCACATCTGTGTGCTCTGGTCGGCCATAGCTCATCAAAAAACAAATGGCCAAGTAGAATGTGCCAACGACATGGTTCTACAAGGCCTGAAGCCAAGAATTTTTGACAAACTAAACAAACACGGCAAAAAATGGGCCACTAAGCTCTCCTCGGTCCTGTGGAGCCTAAGAACGACACTGAGTCGAGCCACAGGGTTCACTCTGTTCTTCTTAGTCTACAGATCCGAGGCTATGCTCCCAACCGATGTAGAATATGCATCCGTAAGGCTGAGAGCCTACAACGAGCAAAACAATGACGCCACAAGAGAGAACGCCCTCGACCAGCTCGAGGAAGCTCGCAATATGGCTCTGTTACACTCTGCAAGGTATCAGCAAAGTCTCCGACGCTACCACGATAAACACATCCATAGATGGGACCTCAATGTCGGTGACCTGGTGCTCCGGCGAAGCCAGAACAACAAGCGACGACACAAGCTTACTCCGCCATGGGAAGGGCCGTACATCGTCGTGGAAGTATTGAAGCCCGGCACCTACAAACTATTGAACGAGAAAGGCGAAATCTTCACCAATGCATGGAACATCAAACAGCTACATCACTTTTTTCCCTAAAGCCTCGAGGCTCTATAAATTGTTTCGCAATCCCATGATAGAATAAAGAATACATCGGTGTTCAAAACATTCTTTCATAAAAACCAGGAAGGATCGACCCTGTTTTCTCAGAGTCGAACCTCCCTCGGGGGATGCAAGGGGGAACCCCCTGTGTCCCCAAAAAAACTCACATTTCTTCAAAAAACAAGAGAACTTTTACATAAGTCGATGAGGCCGCAAGCGCACCCTAAGGTTCGAGGGCTGTCGAGCCATGAGATCGCCTATGCCTCTGAGCTATGGAACCTCTGCTCACTCCCCCATGCCAAGGGGTACAACCACGCGCTAAGTAGACCTAATAAAAGTTTATGATTTTGAAAAAGCCCATGTCTAACGTTCCCACACGCTTCGAATCAAGTTCTTACATAATTCACGAGGCCGCAAACGCACCCTAAAGTTCGAGGGCTGTCGAGCCACGAGATCGCTTACGCCTTTGAGGCTACGGTACCTCCACTCGCTCCCTCACGCCAAGGGGTGCAACTGTGCGCTAAGAAAAACATGCAAGAATATGATTCAAGCAAGAAAGGGAAGAACATACTCAAACAAAAATGAACATTTAGTATACATTTACATATTGATGTTTCAGGGCCCCTGAGGCCATCACAGCGCAAGTCACGAGTACTAACTACCCTATTACATGGGCCTTCATGCCCAGGTTTGGCTTACAGGCCCTCGTCTTCGGTAGACGGGACCACCTCGACCTCGAATAGCTTCGTAAGGCGACCCCCGGTCTCCTCCGCGGCCTCGATCAGATCTAGGCAGGCTGCTTCATTTTCCTCATCGGTCCAATCTAGATTCGTAATGAAGTCATTAGCGATGAGGCCCATGTCATACTCAAACCCAGACCGGATGACCGCCATGGCCCTCTTCACACCATGATGCAGCCTGTCTCGTATCTTCTCGCGGATGAGGCAACCTAGCGCATCCTCCTCGGTATCGGCATCGGGCTCGACCCCTAGGCCGTCGCACACCGAGGTGATCGCACGCTGGAGGAGTTGAGTCCGCCCGGCCTCGGCCTCGAAGAGGTTCTAGAACAAGGTAGCCGTCGCCTGGGCCGCGTGTTGCTGCTTCTCCAGCTCTGAAACACAAACACCAAGTTAGAAAAGACTTGGGACCTCGAGACCAAAGTCAAAATGTGACAAAAGGCTTACCTTCAGCATGGGTCTGCCAACCCATGACCTCATCACGCAACTCCTCGCGCGCCTTCTCCGCCGCCCGAAGAGCCTCATCCTTGTCGTGGACCGTCGCCCTCAGCGCCTCGATCTCCCGACCGGTGCCTGAGAGAGCCTCGTCCCTCTCTCGGACCGTCCCTTCAACGTTGCAACCTCGTTCTCCAAGGTCCCGACACGAGCGGATGCCATCCCAATCTGGACGTTAAGGGCGTCACGCTGACCGCTGACTAAAGCGACGTCCTCCTCGAGCTCCTTCACGTGCGCCAGCAGCAGCGCGAGGTCCTCACGGGCCTTGGCCGCCTCCTCGTGGGCCTTGGCTGCATCTTCACGCGCCTTGGCCTCGGCTTCCTGAGCCTGCGCCGCCTCCTCCCTGACCACTGCATGGACGACGTGAAGCTCGTCCACTTCGGCGCTCTTCTTGGATAGCCACTTATTGGCTTCCTTGACTAGAGCCCATTGACGAGCAAGCACCGCCCATACGCCACTCTCATGATGAATGAAGAGTGACTTGCGGCGAGACCGCTCCTTGAGTTCCTGACCACAGTTAAACCTAAGATCAGAACAAAGGAGAATGGGGGATGAAACGCAAGTGAAAGGTCTTGATGGCTAGAGGGGGGTGAATAGCCTTTTAAAAATTTCTACAAAGACAAGCTAAACAAGTTTATCAATATAACAAATAGCGAGATGCGAGTTTTGCTTAGCCTATGGGGTGTTTGCAAGCTACCTAACCAATTCACAATTCTAGTAAATTTGCACTCAACCACACAAGTTAAACCACACAACTTAGCTACAACTAAATCTAACTAGCTACACTAACAAGCTAGCAAGGTAACCAAGAAATTAATACAAGAGAGAGTTAGGAGGGTATCACTGAGGGGCGAAGTATTGAGCCAACCAGTCAATATGATCAAGAGATGAATTCCATAATACACAACCACCGGGATCAATTAGTCACAATAAGAAAGTGATGACACAAGATTTATCCCGAGGTTCACGTGCTTGCCGGCATGCTAGTCCCCGTTGTGTCCCTCTTCACCACGTGGTTCGGTGGCTAATTGGTCACACACCGAGCCTCTCAAAAGGCATCACAATAACCTACCAAATAACAAAAGGTTGCAAATGACACGAGCAATCCACTAACGTTGCCTTTGGCACTTCGCCAAGGTAGGCATAAACCCCTCACAATCACCGGAGGTGGCCAAGAACAATCACCAACTCTTTCCAATGCCTCCAAGCTGCTTCAAGCCGTCTAGGTGGTGGCAACCACCAAGAGAAACAAGAATCCCGCAGCAAATCAACCACCAAGTGCCAACTAGATGCAATCTCATAATGCAAATGCACTTGGATCACTCAATCTCACTTTGAATATGCAAAGAAGCAAGAGAGATGAGTGGGACGGGAGTTGCTTAGCTCAAAGTGCTCACAAGTATGTCAAAGAATGCAAGAGAGTGAGCTTAGAGCCGGCCAACAAGTATTTATAGACGTACCCCTTAGAATATAGCCGTTAGGCACTCGAAACAGCTGCAGTCGCGTTGATTGGACGCGTTGGTCGCGCGGACCGGACATGCAGGTGCGTACACCACCCATGCGCGAAGCACGACCAGACGCGCTGGTCCCGTAGCTGACTGGACACGCTGGTGAAGCTGATCAACGCTCCAGCAAATCAGCAACCGGACGCGCTGCTAGTCACACCGGACACCATAGTGCCAGCGTCCAGTTGGAGTCCAGTAAGCTCCCACAACGACCGGACGTGTCCGGTCGATCATGACCGGACGCGCCACCGCGTCCAATCAGAGAACCGAGACACGGACACACGCTGAGCACTGACCGGACACGTCCGGTCACACAGAGACCACGTCCGATTCAGCGTCCGGTCACCTTTGTGACCTCCGTTCGCCTCCGTTTGATTCACCCTTTCACATATGAGCTAGACTAAGTAAGTGTGTCACTTTAGCACATGTTTTAGCTCATGAAACAACATGTGACAATGCCTCCAAATCTTGACATTGGCGTAAAGGAAAATAGACATTTCAATTCCTCAAAACGCCTGAATCTCGCCTCGCAAGCTCGGCGGGAGGAAGAGAGGACCCCAAACCCTCTCTACCGCTCAAACTCAAATGCCATCGCAAAAGTGCTAACACCACCAAGTGATCACGTCATGTGCGAGTGTGTTCGCATTTTCACAATCAATTTTCAAGGCATTATTAGTTCTATCCAAATGCATATGATTATGAAATGCACACCTAGAGGCACTTAGGAGTTCAATATTCACGTCATTCCCCTCTTTGTAGTACGGCTATCTATCCTATAATGTAACCACACCCACTAGGTGTCTTGGTTACTAAAACACAACCCTTAAGCATATACCTTTGCCTTGATCACATACGGTTGCATCCAAATCCAAGTGTGGCCATCATGATCACCATGTCCATCTTGCCACCAACCTTGGAATGTGTACTAATCCTCATATGCTATATACAACTTAGGCATAGGATTAGTACTTAGGCATTGTCACTAATTACCAACACCAAACATAGAGCTTTCAGCAATAAAAGACAAACGGACCCGACTTACCTCAAATGCCTCCGACATACCTCGCACCAAGGTATCCGTGACCATTCGTAGGTACTGCACGGAGTGCTTGCGGAGTCCCTCGACCAACTCCTAGTGCTTCACTTTGTCCTTGTCGTCAAGGGCAAAGAAGAGCTCGGCGCTGGGGTTAGACGCGTCCCTAAACTCGAGGGTCGACCGACCCCAGCGCGGGATCTCCTCCTCCGCCCGTGCAAGCGCCAGCCCTGCGAAATTGGGCCACCTGGCAGATGCCTCGGCCACGTCGTCCCCCGACGTCATGGAAGTACCGGGCTGATCTGGGGCATCGACCATCTCGACGTCTGCCTTCTGCTTCCCCTTGTCAGAAGGAGGGTCGTCGACGGTGAGATCGATTACAGCCAAAATCGACCCTTGGGGTGGGGCTGGCGTCTCGACTATTGGCGCCACCGCCTGCATGTTGGACGGTGGCATGACCACCCCCCGTTCTGTCTCGACCATCGGCTCTGTTGGCTGGTCCTGCTGCGGCTGCGGCCACGGTTCCTCCCACGCCGGTTGTGACTCTGGCTGCGCCGCCTCTTTCCCCGCATCCGATGGGGCCTCCACCACCTCTCTTGACTCTTCAACATCCGCCCGCCCCGCGTCATGGATGGATGTTTTGGCCTTAATAGCCTCAATGATCGCTTGGGTCCTCGTGATCAACCCAAGCTCCGGCCCATCAACACCGGGCACGTCAAGCCTGGCACCGCCCGGGGCTGCCTCGACCGGCTCTAGCTCCCGCGTGGCGTCACCAAGTCTAGCGACCTCCTGAGCGCGTGCTACCACCTTGGCGGCGGCCTCCTTCGTCTTAAGTCGCTCCGTGGTAGCCTGGTACCTCGCGACCCAGGCGGCATCATCGGCAGGTGTTCGCATCATCAGGGTGGCACTAGACTTGAGTGCCTTGATGGAAGTCAGAGCCACAAGCTCCACCATGCGTTTGTGACTGAGCAGTGAACAAACACGTCAGAATAAAGAGCGAGATGACCTTATCGGAAAGATAAGGTGAGGTACTTACCCGGATAGGGGAATCAGGGGCCTAGACTCCGGCTTCCCCGAGCCACCCGATGGCTTCTACGAGGGCCCCTCCGTTGAGCCTCTGGTTGGCCTGGTGCTCCTCGGAGCCCGGGATGACGGGGCGCTTGAGGTCCTCTGCGCTGATAAGGCTATCTAGCCTCGAGTACTCACGCCCAATGATGGCGCCCTAGCCTCAGACACCGACGTTGCTGCTCCGCCCGTCGACAAAGTCCGAGGCGATTGGACTCGCGGTCGCAGCGCCATCGATCTCCCCTGAGGGACCCTAGGAGAGGTCGATCCCCTCTCTAAAGGCCCCTCTCAAGCCCTTCCTTCCGCTGGCTCTCCCTCCCCCTCAACAAGCGCCGAGACTTCCCTCGATGCCTAGGAGGTCGACCCCCCACCAATGGGCTCTAGCAGGGGCCGTACGTCAGGAAGGTGCGCTAGAAAAGTCACGGTATCATACCACGACCCGGCGTCGTCGTGGCTGCTGTCCTCATCCTCCCCCGAGACCGTCTTAGAGGAGGATTCCTCGATAGAGAGACCCTCGAGACTCTGCTAGCGGCGGTGCTTATTCAACGCCTTGTGCTCGAGGGCCTTCCTGACCTGACGCTTCTTCGCAGCATTGTTCTCTCCCTTCTTCTGGGCCACCGAGAAGCGTCTTGCCTCTCGAGTAGCCCGATCCTCCAGAACCGGCGGTCGTGACTCCTTGACCGCCGACATATCCTGCACGGAGGCCTCGACAAACTTAGTCAAGAGAACTAGGAAGCAAAAGGACCCAGGGCTATCGGAATGACACTTACTAGAGGCTCAAAGCCCTGGGTGGGTCGCATCAGGACCCTGTCGATGTCCTCCTGCTTGAAGCTCCTCACCATCCACCACGCGTGCCGTGCAACTTCATCGAGGGGGAGGGACTCATGCGACATCCGACTCCCCTCCAACGAGGCCTCCGGCGTCATCTCATCGATCCGGAGTCGGCGCTGCATCAGCGGCAACACCCTCCGACGGTGAAACGCAGCGGCCACCATCCCCGCGGTCAACCCGCACTGTCGAAGCCTCCTTAACACGTTGAGGAGCAGCTGTAGCTTCGGCTTTTCCTCCTCGATGATGTCGTATGTCTAGTTTTCCTCGCGTGACATCAGGACCCACCCGGAAAACTTCGGCAACCGGTCATCATCGTTGCGTAGGTAGAACCACCCGTCGTGCCACCCGCTGTTCGATGAAATGAGCTGCGCCGGGATGTACTGTTCGCCTCGACCCACTCGGACTTGAAGGGTGCAGCTCCTAGCATGCACCACACGCCTCACTCCTCGCTCGCCCGCCTTCTTGGCAAAATGCTCCGCCTTGAAGAGGTGGAGCCACAAGTTCCAGTGCGGCTCCATCCCCAAATACCCCTCGCAGACCACCACAAAGATGGCAGCCTGTGAGATGGAGTTGGGGGCGAGGTGATGAAGCTCCACCTTGTAGTAGTGGAGGAGCGCCCGCATAAAGCAGCTCGGCAGCATCCCGAGCCCCCTCTCGTGGAAAGCGACGAAGCTCACCATGTATCCCTCCGGGGGCACCGACTCCCGGTGGTCGGACAGTGGCACCCTACACTCTGGCTGGCTCCGGCTCGCCCTCGATCATAGAAGACCATCACGGACCAACTCCTCTAGCTTCCTCTCAATCACTGAGGAACGAGCCCACGTATCCGCAGGAAGGATCTGGCTCTTTCCTGCCATGGTTGTCGAAAACGGCGTGCGACGGTGGCGGGGGAAGAGGTGACAACGGCGGTGAAGAGCGGCTGAAGGGCACACATGGAAAAAGAGGGAAAAACACAAATGGCCTATGCGGGCCACACGGAACCCCGGACCTCGTACTTATACCCCGATGGAAGACCAATGGGTGGAACTGGCAAAAAGGTAGGAACAGTTCCCGCATTCAATGCCCTTACCTAAAACCGCTCCCTCAAAACCCACGGGTAAGAGCACGTGTCCGCCAACCACTCTGTAACCATCACGCCACGCCACCCACTACCACGCCGTTCTTGCTTCTCCTCCTAAAAAGACGTGCCCCAATGGGCCAGAAGGGGATCCGCAGATGGACATTTCCAGGCAAATGGATAACGGGCTCCGAGCCCACTATAAACCTTGAGGGATCGAAAGCTGGCCCTCGACCGGGGTTCAACAGCTGCCCTCGAGTAACAGAGTCAGGAACAAATTGGGGATGTGCCCATACAAGGCCAGGGCTCGAGCCACTCGAGGTGCCCCAGACGTATTCGAGGCCAGAAGAAAGGTCGACGGTGGAATCCCCTCGGAGGGAGGCATCGAGGCCTCGGACCCTATCGCATGGAACCGAGATCCGCACGACTACTCTTTGGCATTTTTGGAGAGCGCCTCCGTGGCCGCTAGTCAACTCCTACCGAATGGAGCACGGGCTCCCACTCGAATTCCTCGCTAACAGCTCACCGAAGATCATTGGAACTCGCCCGATGAGGGTAGTACGACGTTCCCCACCCCTCCTCCTTTCCTAAAAGGAGCGTGAGGGTCGTATGATGAAGACGAGCAAGACCCTGATCGACCTCGTGCGCACGAGGCTCGGGGGATCGACCGCAAAAAAGCTAACCTCGAATGAAAGGGGACCAAACGCGCCACGATAGCTCAAACATGGGAGCACTCAGTATAACGCGCTAAAGACCTCGGAGGAGTCAAAACACTCCACCGAGGCCTCAGGGGCTACACCTGGCGAGTGCGCTCGCACGCACCCACCGGAAAGGCTATGACGCTACGACTCCAGTTCATCACTCACTAAGCCTATGCAAGAGTGGCCACACTCACCTAAAGGCTCGGAGGCTACTGTCGTGTACCTAAACAAGGGGTACCCGTAATCAACAATTAAGAAAGACAAGCCGCTAAGAAAACGACGCCAAAGGCTCCTCCCACAAAGGCGGAATGAGCCGAAACAACGAACAGAGCGCCTCGACCACGTTCCGACTCGCACGAGACTCGCTCGACGGGACGCCTCAACCACCAAGAAATCTCTGACTCGCACGACCCTGGGTCGAGCTGGTCGACCCACCTCACTCACCAACTCTGAGACAAAAGTCAAAGCATTTAATGCAACCGCCAACCACTTCCTACCCCCATAGCTATAGCGATAACCAGCATGGAAGCAGTACCAGTGTCAAATCTCACTTTTTACTGCCCATCCCGGGATGGGCGGTGAAAACTTGTCACTGTACACGCAATGCCGAGCACTATTCTGCACTGATCCCCCTTGAGGCAGAATACGACGAGTAACGTACCCTGAAATTCCCGGGACTCGGCCTTATCCATTCCCCGTCGACCCACCTCGACCCGTCCTCGACCTGGCCTCGACCAACCGCTGGTCAACAAAGAAGCAAGGCATGCATGCCACAGGATCCGAGGGCTTTTCACCATCTCATCCAATACGTCACTATAGTGTCCGGGGATGGCTGGCCATTCTCTGAGCACGTCGCTACAGCGGCTTCCACAGCGCTCGACAAAACTTCACTTCTAAGGCATCCCCCGGTGTCTCTGCCTCCTCTTGACCCTATAAAAGGGCAGGCAGGGGACTCTACGAAAGGGGGACGGATAAGAAAAAACCAGTCACCATCCCACCGTAGAAGATCAACATCTCAAGCAATCTCCTTTGTACTCTCACCTTTTCTCTCCGAGACCTGGGATTGGCTCCCTCTCTCACAGCTTGTAATCCCTACATAAGCACTTAGGTGCAAGAAAATACAATACTTCCCCCCGCTGGACGTAGGGCCTTCTTTTGTCCGAACCAGGATAAACCCCCGTGTACTCTCCTTGCATCACCGTCCAGATTAGGGACACGCAACACTAATTCACTCGTTGGCTTAGGACCCTCGCGGGACCAGACGCCGACACTCATGTTCTTTTTGTAGTGTTTATACTCAGTATAAACATGCTCCGACCAGTTGGTATAAACACTCAGTGTTTATTTGGTTATGAGTTTATTTGGTTATGCATTATACTCAGTATAATTCGTTATGCAAAAAACTCAGTTTTCAGTCATTAGGTCGTTTAGATCAGCACGAGTAATTAGTTGGTCCTAGAGATTCATCAGCTCTGGTCTGACCAACGACCCTAGAGCGTGAGGCGCGGAGCCCAGGCACCCGTGAGAGTACTGGCCTCGCTAGAGAGCTGCTGCCGACCACCCGGAACGTAGAGAGCGGATCTCATGCACGTGTGGAGAGGAGTCGGAGACAGCGCCGGCTCTGAGAAACTCAAGTAGGAGACATAACCAGTTGACTAACCGTTGTAAAACGTATACATCTTTAAGATTGTATGTATGGAGAAAAATTGTCGTTTGGAGATAATATCTGGAGACGTATGAAGATGAAAGAATATTTAGAAAAATATTAAAGCTTGACTTAGCTTGAATGACGATCCGACGGAGTAGTTGCGTGTCGTGATGTCCGAAGAGATGGATATGGATAGGCAGCTCGGACGACTTTCTTAATAGCTCGGATGAGTCGCTTGACAGCTCGGATGGAGCTCGGCAGTTCGCTTGACAGCTCGGACGGAGCTCGGTGGTTCGCTTGGAAACTCGGACGGGTATGCGGAGTTGTTGGCGAATAGATGTAGTCGGAGCTTGACGGAGTCAATCCACGTGGAGAGGCGAGGCCCTCGGGCATGTTCGACCGTGCTATGGAAGCTGTGGAAAATCGTGAAGGCAGATGTAGAAGCATACATGAAATAGAATGCTTAACCAGAAAATAGAAACACGACTTAGCTTGTTGTCAAGTAGCTGGGCGTGTTTGTGCTTGTGACCTCCATGCATCCATGTTGTATGTGTATATGCTCCCGTCCGTATATGTAAATTTGCATTGCATGGCACTGTAGATCCGTGTCTCCTTTTGCTTGCTTGTGGTCGATTAATCGTCTTGTGTATATGGCGGATGCATGCTTTCGATCTTGATTAGTCCGGTGCTGTGTGGTGTCGTTGCCGATGACATCAAATCGGAATCGTATGGAGACACCCTGGCTCAACGGCTTCGCTCCCTCGGCAGACGCTTGCCGATCCGATCTGCTAGGATGGCTTGCTGCTGGACAGTTCACTGCCGCCGCCGTAGCCTGAAAACCCAGAAACTCCTGCGTGTCGCCTGCTAGCAAGTACGTGATCTCGAGGGCGACGAGGATCATCACGGCTGCCGTTGATAATAGTAAAGTAAAGACAAATAAGCCCGCATACGTATAAAAAATATTGAATTGTAGATTAAGGAATCGACTTAGCTGTTTCCGTTGCTAAATCTGGATGTGCTCGCGTGCATGTGTCCATGCAAACTGAAGTATGATTATTCTAATCAGCATGGACATGCAGATCGCATGTTTGTCCGCTTGCTTGTCTTGTAGATCGTACGTCTTCCTTATTTTCTTGCATGGCTGCACGTGATGCCTATATATGCAAGTTGATCTGACGTATCTTGGTTTGGCTTGCATCCTTTCTGATTGGTTGTTGAGCTTTTGATAGGACGTGATTAGGATCTTGACAGAAGTGCTCGGCGATAGGACCCAACGTCGGACTCACAAGATTAGGGCTGCTGCTTGACTTCGTGCACCATAACATGCCATTGGGAGCTGCCCTCGAAACACGCTGCCGCAACATCTTAGTCCGCCCCTGGATCCAGTTGAGGGTGCAAGTTGTCGCGGACGGCGTCAATCTTGCACTGGAGTCGGGCTCACCAAAATAAAACAGACATGCAGCAACCAATCTATACGCGTATGCCTCATGTATGCATGTATGAATGAATGCGTATGGAGTGTTGCCGTGTCATGATCCAATGATGATGTAGCGCCGCTTCTTGTTGGACGCCGCATCGAGCAGGGTGGAAGCCAGCCCTATTCGATGTCGCAGCCCGAGGGCCGACGCTTCGAGATGGGGCGACGGGGGGCTGTTGTCGAACGTCGAGGGAAGGGCGCCGCTTGACTCAGCATCTTGTCACGAGCTGTCGCAGATTGCCTGGCGATGTAGAGTCCCATCGTAGGCCAGCGAGAGTCCACCACGAGATGCCGAGTTGCCGCCGACACCGTTGATGAAAAATCCCATCTGGCTCGTCATGGGATCAAGCGCACGACCCCTACCTGGCGCGCCACTGTCGATGAAATATGGTCGGCAGTCCACTAAGGGATATACCCACGATGGTAGATTGATCGGCAGAGGTGCGCGTAATCAGGGACCGGATGGTAACAGAGACACAAGACACAAAATTTATACAGGTTCAGACCGCCAGCATGACGTAAAACCCTACATCCTGTGCTCTGTTATTTTATATTGATTGGGTATGAGATCTGTATGGTGATCTGCAGGAACGTGTCTTCTAGGCGATCCCTGCCTCTCTTTATATACTCTGGAGGGGTAGGATTACAGGGTAAAGTATTCTATTTGGTACCATTACAATAAGCCTTGCGGTGCACGCTGACTAGCGTCGTGCGCCGCACGTCTTCATCTTGTGGGCTAGGCCACCTTCGATGGTGCGGCCTATGTACCATCTTGTGGTACCCAGGGGTGTATCCCCCACAAGCTTCCTCCATCACCTTGGGAAGCGCATTCATCTGCTCCCCATTATTCATGACATTGTAGTTGAGACAACAAGCCACCGCAAAATCCCTGAAAGAGGCCTTGTACTTCCCCTTTCTAGTGATCCATTTGATCGTCTCCTTCTCCATGTTCACCTCTAGAGTGGAGTAGAACTATCAGACCACGGCTTCATTCTAATTGTGCTGCAAAGTTATCACCTTCCTCAATCCTGCTTCTTCGATCTTGGTCAATATAGGATGAAGGCGCTCAAACTTCATCATGAAATTCCAATCCACCCACTTTTGATTTTGGCACATCTTGGCATGCTCGAACATACCCTAGAAAAGATTGTACTGGTTCTGGGTGTGGAAGAATGAGTTTGGAGAAGAAGCTCTCTGGCTAAACTGCTTGATGTCACACACCCTGTGGAACTCCCTGAACTAATCCTCCGTGGATTGTACTCCACATCATCATCATCAGACTTCGCATCCCCCTCACCAAGCTCCTCATCCATGTCCTCATCATCACCCTCCTCCTCATCATCCCCATCCTCCCCATCATCATCAGCTTGTTGCTCTTGCTCATCCTCCTTGTCTTCCTCATCTTCATCCTCCTCCTCACAATCATCCTCCAAAGTTGGCGGTGTGGGGTTTCACACCGCGTTGCTAGCCCACATAGACCTTGGCTTGTACGGGGGCTTCCTCCTGCTCCCACTGTCCTCCTCCATCTCATAGTCACGGTCTGTCGGATCATCACCATCGTTGACCCGACGATTGCTGCTGCTAGTATCCCTCCTTGGCCTCTTCTTCTCTCGGCCACCACCACGAAGACGAAGCACAGCATGCCTACAACCAAAGAGAAAACAATGATCAGTGAGTTAGTTGACAAAAACGAGAGTAAATGAAACATTTGGAGTGAATGTAAGTATGGACACAAGAATGGTATGACAATGTGATCTACAACATGTCCAGTAGTTATATGAAGCATGTCAGAAACATATACAATACTGGATAACATTTGGGATAAATTAGAACTAAGTCGGCACTGGACAGACACTGACAGAGTGTCCAACAGAGTCTGCAGACCGTCCGTCGAATTATAGACACATAGAATTAATTCAACCCAAGAGCAGTCAGTCACTACCGAAACATTCTGTCAGTACATCAAAACATTTCATCAATCAACTCGATCTACACAGAGAGTAATTGCAAGCTACAGACTAGTCAACGGAGCATCCGCGAAATTTCACGGACCATCCGCCAACTCAATAGGCAAGTATATGAAAATTTTCTATGTCATTCGTGAGCTAGCGGAATCTTCCGCCACAGTGACGGACCGTCCGTCAAACGGTTGACTATGAAGAACAGTGAACAGTAACTGCCCTAGGATTTAATCCTAAAAATCTTGTGATTCGATCAATGACAGTGCATCAAAACTTGCACAGAGGTACATCTAAGCATGCTAGACAAGCTCCCTAAGACGGATTTGAAGGAACCCCATTGAATAGATCGAGCAAACCCTAGGTTTTTAATCATGGGGCATTAAACAAAAATAAAGGAAAAAGATGCTTACTCGGCACCCCACATCTTGGAGAAGCACGTGGGTGGTCCTGGTATTAGTTAACGCAAACAGATAAATCCGTAAGTACATGGATACCACTGTAGCTTTCACCAGAGTATTCTTAGGTATCGATTTCCACGAGGAATGAGAGGTGAACTAGAAAAGATCAAGGTCACCCAAGAATGATGGTAGAAAAGTGTTTTTGTGGTAGAGAGGGATTTTCTAAGGTTTTTCTAAGATAAACCAGATAACCAAGGTTCAGGCTTACTAAGCTCATTTACTTCAGAGCAATGGTTCCTTTCCGATCCTCAAAAAGACTAGGAAGGGGTGATCGGGGTCAGGCTGCCAAAAGCTCTACGAAAACACCAAACCAAACATGGTGGAATACAAAGGCCTTGTTAGAGCTGTCACCTCTGGGGTTACCATAACTATCCGTAGGTTTGGGCGCCAACTCAGGTAAACTCTAGCCTATACACCACGTCTATGCTAGCAATTACTACTCTAGTCTGGATCCATAGACTAGAGCACTTGGTCGAGCGGAATTCCCGTAAGTAAAGTGAAGTAAAACTTGAACTTAGTCAAATAGAGGACTTGGAATTACCAAAGTATAACCTGGAATTTACTCAAGAGTTGAGTCAACTCCGCAGAGGTGCTGTAACACCCCTAGGTGTTAAGCATGCATTAACATCCAAAAGCATGATCATTTGCATCACATTCATTTTATCATCACATGTAATATAAGTTGAATTTAAATTAAAGTGTGAAAAACATCTGGTTGAACCCTAAATTAGTGCATTTTGCTTGCTAAGAGTGGTAAAACTTGTTTGGCTATAACTTCAAATGACTTAGAATTAATTAGCATGATTTTTGGAGCAACTTTTGTATTCAAAATCTCCCCAAATTTTGCTTTTAAAAATATTCTAGAAAAATAAGTTTTTATTTAAAAATTGGACTTTAAATCACTAATTCAAAATCTGTTTAGAATTTTGAAAAGTGCCTTAAATAAAAGTTGTAGAGAATTAAATTTTGAACAACTTTTGTTTTGGGGACAACTTGTGAAAATGCCTTTTTCATCTTCAAAATTTGAATTTGAATCAATTTAGAAAATCTAGAAATTCATTTATAAAAAGAAAAAGTTTTTCCTCACCTTTTGGGCCGCCGCCTCACTTCCCGGCCTGCTCGCGAAGCCGGCCCGGCCCGTGCCAGTGTCTGCCTCCTCCCGCCCGCACGCGTGCGCGTGACGCCGTGGCGCTCGCGGCAGAGTCCGCCCGCCCCGTGTCGCCCGTACACCGTCGTCGGCCGCCATGTGGCGCCCGGTGGCCCCGCGGCCGTGCTCTTCTTCACCCGCGCCTCGGCACACCCGTCTGCGCCACTCACTCCTCCCCTCTCTCAGTGCGCCAGCAGCAAGAGCAGAGCCCGCGCACTGCCTCCGCCCCGTGGCCGAGCACGCGCTCGCCGGAGTTTGCTATTCCGGCCATGCTAGCTCACCACGAGCCGCTCCATCTTGCCCCGAGCTCCACCTTTCCCTCGTGCAGCCCGTGCTCGCACCAGTTGGCCATGGTAAGCCTCCCCTCCGCATGAATCGCTCGTCGGAGTTCCAGCCGAGCTCACCGGAGTGAGCCGCTCTGTGGAGCTCGCCCCTCCGCTCCACCCCTCGCCTCTTTTTCAAGCGCAACCGCATCGCACCACCTCACCGGTGCCTGTGAGCTCTTCCCCGCGCCTTGATTTGGCCGGAGATGGCTCACCGCCAGGGAACAGCTCTGCCGCTCCGCCATTGGCGATGGCGATCCTATTCCTGAGCTCCTCCGGTCACGCCGTTTGCACCAACATGACCGCCTTGGCACGGTGATCACGATGGTGGTGAGCTCACGGCGGTGAGAACCGCGCGGTCAGCGCCTGCCTCACCTCTGGGTGACTGACCCGTGGGGTCATGGGTCCACCTGTCTATCTCAGTGTCGATTAAGGACCGACCTTTGTTGGGCCTCGAGTCATGTTGAACGCATGTCTTACATTTAGCTGGCCGAATAATGTACCTTTCGACCGCGAAGCTGGGAGATTATTCGGGCCGAGTGGATTGCCCGCGATGTATCGGAGCAGGTGTGGTAGGACACGGGGGCGTGATGATAAGGCCAAAGAGCAGTCAAACGGCCCCCGGGTACATGTGGTTCCTGGCAAACTCGAGACTTTACCTGAATGGTTGACTCGGTGACCAATACCTCACTTTAGCGGGTGAGTGAGGTTTGTGTGAGGAATAAATTACCAGCTGGTTAATAATCGACTCGAATCGCCATCGTTCACTGGATAGTGAGCACTTGACTTGAGTTACTTCATCATAGTAATCTTGATGGAACACTTGGACAGTTATATGGAATATGACATGATGAGAGTTGTTAATGATCATTGGTTATCCTTACCTATTTAATTACATGTTACTCTAGTACCGGTAAAAATGTAGTTGACAGTGTAATAAAGATTTAACTTGATGCAAAGCTTCTGGAAAAGATTCTTTAAATACTAAAAATGCCTTTTTGCAAATGAGTCAGCTACCCTACCAAAAAGCCTGTCATGCTCCTTGGTGTCTTTTATTTTCGGTTATGTCAGGTAAGTCTAGTTGAGTACCTTCTTGTACTTAGGGCTTTGTTCCCACTTGTTGCAGATGGGCAGATGTATTACTGCTATTGTATCAACTGCCTTTATCCTGCGATGGGAGAAGCTTAGGACCATGGGCAGTGATCATTCACTATGTCTCGTCTGATGCTTTTGTTGGAGATGATCCTGAGCTAACACTTTATTTCGAACTCTGTGTGAGTGTGTGTGGTTTGAACTAAATGCTTCTGCTACTTTTATTTGAACTTGGTTTGTAATAACTATGTTTAAACTCCGATGTATTTGCGATGCGAACTTTTATATAACTTGTGATGGTGACCGCTGAACTTATTACGATCTTGGCTGGTATGTAAGTTGGTTTGAAATCCGTCGTGATTTCACGGACTACCGGGCTATACGGGCTTAAGTTTGCTAAATCGTCTGCTCGGTGGATGATTTTCTTACTTAATTTCGTATAATTGGTCGATTCTGTTACAGCTGGCATCGGAGCATGGTTTAGCGTGTTTACTATTCACAAGTGTATTTAAAACAAAAATGTGTTTGAAAAACATGATTTCCAAACTAAAAGTGCGCTAGTGGTCATATCCTTTATGCCCAGTTAAGGACTCTAGGTGGCTTATTTAAGTACTAACTTGGGGTTCTTGCACCATATTTCTCTTTCGTTGCTCATACGACGTGCTATTGTATGAGTGCCACTTAATTGAGTGGTAATGTATGGATCAGCTGCCTCTACGCCTCGGTAAGTGTGAGATGTGAGAGCATGATTGGATACACCGCCGATCTAGGGAGAGTGCTTATATGATACTGGAGTACTTACATGTTTTACACATGTTTTTACAAAAGTGTCGCATGTGTGGTTGTTCCGTCCGTTGAGGCGATGCCATCAATAGTGTGATGTTTTGGGTAGTTACTACCGTTGTACGCGTATCTGGGGATTCATGTAGAGCATGTAGATAGATTTACTGCTTTCATGCATTCATGGGGAATTGGGCTGAAATGAATTTTCTACAGGTACATAACAACGTTTCTCATGTAGAACGTATTAGTTACGTATATGAGAGATCGCCTGTATGCCACCGAATTCATCGCTAGATATTATTTATTTCATAAGTTTGTGAGAACGTAAGAAACGTACATACATCATATTGCTTGTGCATTTCATTCATGTCATGCATTCCTCCCCTTATAAAGTGATTATCCCCTTTTGATAAAAATTGCATCAACCTAAAATATGTTCTCACCGAGTAATCAACACTTTTGCTATAGATGGCCCGCATGAAGCAGACTGCATGTAAGTCCACATGCGGAAGAGCACCCCGACACCAGTTAGCCCCACGAGAGCGCCGCAGCACGGACACCTTTCTGAGCGAGTTTGGCATGCCAACTTTGCTTTGGAGAGTGCTCCATGATGTGGGGTACCCGGAGGGTCAGGAGCCGGTGTACTCTTGGAGTGAGAACCAGTTAGCCGAGGATGGACTTGCAGTAGTGGAGATCACAGTCCCTACTCTTGGTGATGCTCCAGAGTGGGATGGTTGGCACTTGGAGTTTGAGGGACGCACTCCGGTTGAGGGTGCAGAGGGAGCAGCTTTCCATGTCATCAGGGACATAATGAGCAGATTTCCCAACGAGCTAGCAGTAGCCTTGGCTAGCACTTTTCCTAGAGATGATCCTCGTGATGCTATTTGAGTGCAGCCGCAAGGAAGTGCCTTAGTCAGAGGCCCAAACGAAGGACAGGCTAGCGACAACCACGCTATGAGTGCTATGTATGCAGCTATTAGAGCATACCAGGGTCTTGAGTGTACCTATTGGACGTTGACTGGTTTGCGTGGTGATGATCGGCTCAAGGCAAGAAAATAGAAGAAGAAGCAGGCATGTGGTATAGCTAGTTTGCAGGAGCAGTTGGCTGACATGAGCTCTGCAGCGGGTGCATACGTTGACTCAGGCCAACAATAATGCAGACCGCATGATTGGACAGTTGGTTCAGGAGAGGAATGAAGCCTGGAACGAGAGGAACCTTCTGAGGCAGAGGGTCGAGGAGCTAGAGAAGTACAACGTCAACTTGCATGAGGAGTTTCACGCGCTCTACAATGGGATTGGCCCGTATGCTCCTCCAGACGCCGCCGGTATGGATGTCGACGACGACGAGGATGAGCCTGCAGTTGCACCTGCTGACGACGACGACGTCGCTACTGATGGTAGCGATGGTGACGTCTCCGACCCCGACGATGGCCCCGAAGAGTAGGCAAGTTACTTTGCGTTAGCTACTAGGCCCTGTCGCGATGACCTTTCTTTTGGTTTCATGTACCTTGGTATATCTCGTTTCGAACCTTGAGACTTGGTAGTATGTTGGAACTTGGTTGGTCATGCGATATCTAAGCGCATAAAAGTCCAGTGTATGTATGCTGTCAATTTGGTTGTATGGATGCGATGTTTGCAGTCGAAGTAATTTAATTTGTGGTGTTGTTTTAATTGGAATGCGATTATTGTGCCTCTATTTTATTGTATGACTTGTTCTCTCCAATGAATTTAGTACGACATAATTTTTCATTCACTCACAATTACTACAGCTTCACTTAATCATTACTTGTTGCTAAAATATGTAGATGACAAACACTCACCGCGCCACATATGACGCTGCTAAAACTGGTGGTAATAGTGCCGGGGCAGGTGGGAGTGGTGAAAACAACGTCAACCATAATGAGCCACACCCAGAACCGCATTTGCCGCCTCCTCCACCGCTCACTACAGAGGTATTCTTTGCACAGTTTCTTGGAAGTCAGCGCAATGCCGAGTAATCGGAGAGGAACATGGAAGATTTTCTGTGTACCATTGCCAACAATGTTCAACGTGGTAACAACCAAGGTGGTGGCAATGGGGTGAATCAGTACAACAACTTCAAGGATTTCATGGACACCACGCCACCAATTTTCAAGGAAGCAACAGAGCCACTTGACGCTGAAGAATGGATCAACACCATGGAAGATAAGTTACGTGTGTTGAGGCTGACTGAAGTACTGAAGACAGAATATGTTGCACATCAGTTACAAGGACCCGCAGGGATGTGGTGGAAGCATCATCGCACCACCTTCCCTCCAAATGCTCAGATCTCATGGAGGGAGTTCACTGAAGCCTTTCGTGGAGTTTATATTCCACCAGGGCTAGTTGAGATGAAGTTGGGAGAGTTCTTGGCTTTAAATCAGGGCACCAAAACCGTGACGCAGTATTTGCATGCCTTCAACAACTTGTGTCGTTATGCTCCTGACATGGTTGACACAGATGCTAAGAGAATTGCTAGTTTCAAGAGAGGGTTAAGTCCGAAGATGATGAAGCATGTGGGTACCAATACCCGCGCCAGATTCAATGACTTCATCAGTGATTGTCTAAAACAAGAGAAGAATAACAATGCGTACACTGCATCCAAGACTCGCAAGAGGGCCTTTGAGTCAGGACCATCACAGCCAAGGGTTCTCACTGCTAATCGTTCTGCCTATCGTCCGTCTGCACCAGGTGCAAGGTTTAGGCCACCACAGCATAAAGCCCAGAACTACAAGGGACCACAGAAGCCGTACAAGATGGTCGTGCTGCCAGCAAGGATAGCCGTAGCTGCGGGATAAGGCAACTCTAAGGGAGCTATATGATCTGCTGGTACAGTGAAGGGACCCTGCTACAATTGTGATCAGGCAGGCCACATTTCAAAGTTCTGTCCTTACCCGCCCAGAAAGAAGCAACAGACCTATAATGCTCGGGTACACCACACCACCGTGGATGAGATTCCTGAGGGAGAGCCCATAACCGCTGGTAAGTTTCCTGTTAACCAAAACCCTGCAGTTGTTCTATTTGATTCTGGATCATCACATTCTTTTATGAGTCAAGCATTTGCACGAAAACATGAACGACTATGCACAGATTTGAGTTATGGTTACCGCATAAGTTCAGCAGGGGCTAATGTTTTAACCAATCAGATGGTTAGAGGGGCAACCCTTGAATTAGGTAGTCAAAAGTTTTGAGTGAATTTGATAGTTATGCCTAGACTAGTTCTGGATGTCATCATAGGGATGAATTGGATGAAGGATTGGGGAGCAGTTATAAATACAAGAAGTCGGGTACTTACCCTTAAGGATCCCCAGGGAGAGGGTACTTTTCAGGTACCATTGCCCAGAAGAACAGACCTTGTGAGTGTGACATGTGCTATGGAAGTCATTCCTATTCATCAGATTCCGGTAGTGTGTAAGTTTCTGGATGTGTTCCCAGATGAGTTACCTGGTCTTCCACTAGATAGGGATGTTGAGTTTGGAATTGAGTTGATCCCCGGGACAGCTCCAATTTCAAGGAGACCTTATAAGATGCCTCCAGATGAGTTAGCTGAGCTGAAGAAGCAACTAGAGGAATTATTGAAGAAGGGGTTTATCCGGCCAAGTAAGTCTGAATGGGGATGTCCTGCCTTGTTTGTGAAGAAAAAGAAAGAGGGTACTTTGAGAATGTGTGTGGATTATAGGCCTCTTAATGCTGTAACTATTAAGAATAAGTATCCTTTGCTCATATTGATGTTTTGTTCGATTAGTTAGCCAAAGCCAGAGTGTTCTCCAAGATAGATTTAAGATCGGGTTACCATCAGATAAATATTAGGCCACAAGATATACCGAAAACTGCCTTTTCCACCAGATACGGGTTGTACGAGTATCTTGTTATGTCTTTTGGCTTAACAAATGCTCCTGCATACTTTATGTATCTGATGAATATGGTTTTCATGCTAGAGTTGGACAAGTTTGTGGTTGTGTTTATTAATGACATTCTAGTGTACTCCAAGAACGAGAAAGATCATGAAGAGCATCTGAGAATTGTCTTGACTAGACTTAGAGATCATAATTTGTATGCTAAGTTTAGCAAGTGTGAATTTTGGTTGAAGAAAGTTCCTTTCCTTGGTCACATTCTGTCAGAGAATGGAGTTTCTGTAGATCCGAGTAAAGTGCAAGAGGTTATGGATTGGAAGACACCAACCACAGTTTTGGAAGTTAGAAGTTTCTTAGGATTAGCTGGTTACTATCGCCGTTTTATACCAGATTTCTCGAAGATTGCCAAGCCAATGACAAGTCTACTATAGAAAGATCACAAGTTTGTGTGGACAGAGGAGTGTGAGACAACTTTCCACACCTTGCGGAAACTGTTGACCACTGCTCCAGTTTTAGCACAACCAGACATTGAGAAACCTTTTGATGTGTTTTGCGACGCATCAAAAATAGGATTAGGTTGTGTTCTTATGCAAGAAGGAAGAGTCATTGCTTATGCCTCCCGTCAGTTGAGAAAGCATGAGATCAACTATCCGACACATGATCTTGAACTTGCTGCCGTAGTGCATGCATTAAAAATTTGGAGACATTACTTACTTGGTAATGTGTGCAATATTTTCACTAATCACAAGAGTCTCAAGTACATCTTCACCCAACCAGAGTTGAACATGAGACAGCGAAGATGGTTAGAGTTGATCAAAGATTACAATTTGAATGTGCAGTATCATCCTGGAAAGGCCAATGTAGTGGCAGATGCTTTGAGTAGAAAGTCACATTGCCTGAATGCGCAACCTTTGCTCGAATATGGTTTTGATCTGATGCACCCTGCTGTGTTACATAGTATTCAGATTAGTTGCTCTTTGGAGAGTAAGATAATAGAAGGCCAAAAAACTGATAAAGGGATATTCCACATCAAAGAGAAAATTAAAGAAGAACCATCCAAGCACTTTAGAGTGGATGAACATGATGTGTTATGGTTTGACGATCGTCTTGTTATTCCCAAGGATCGGGAGCTTAAGAATAAACTTATGGATGAGGCTCACCTTTTGAAGTTATCTATCCATCCCGGAAGTAGCAAGATGTACCAAGAACTAAGACCTTGTTATTGGTGGACAAAAATGAAGAAAGAGATTACAACATATGTGGCCAGATGTGACACATGTTGTAGGGTAAAAGCTATTCATATGAGACCTGCCGGATTGTTGCAACCTTTGTCCGTACCTAGTTGGAAGTGGGATGATATAAGTATGTATTTCATCATAGGTTTGCCCACTACTCAGAAAGGACATGATTCGATTTGGGTAATCGTGGATCGTCTTACAAAGACAGCTCACTTTTTACCTGTCAAGACAGATTATAGACCACCTCAATATGCCGAGAAGTATATTGCTGAGATTGTGAGATTGCATGGCATACCAAAGACTATAGTGTCTGACAGAGGGTCACAATTCACTGCTCACTTTTGGGAACACTTGCACAAAGGATTGGGAACTAGTTTGATCCGTAGTACTGCCTATCATCCTTAGACAGATGGTCATACCGAAAGAGTTAATGCTATTCTAGAGGATATGTTGAGAGCCTGTGTGTTGTCTTCCAAGGGTTCATGGGAGTCATGGTTACCATTAGCAGAATTTGCTTACAATAATAGTTATCAAGAAAGTATCAAAATGGCACCATTCAAAGCTCTGTATGGCAGAAAGTGTAGAACACCACTAAACTGGATCGAGCCAGGAGAAAGAAGATATTATGGTATTAACTTCGTAGAAGAAGCCGAGAAGAAAGTGCATATCATTCAGCAAAATATGAAAGCAGCTGAATCACATCAAAAAAGCTACGCGGATAGAAGGAGAAGACCGCTTGTGTTCGAAGTTGGTGACTATGTTTATCTAAAAGTCACGCCAACGAAGAAGAAACGGTTTGGAGTACGCAGAAAGCTCGCAGCTAGATTTGTGGGACCATACAATATCTTGGAAAGAAAATGTCCAGTAGCTTATAAGTTAGAGCTACCTAAGACAATGGGTGCTATATTCCTAGTTTTTCATGTATCGCATCTCAAGAAGTGTTTGCGTGTTCTAGAGGAAAGAATCGAACACCGAGGCATAAAGCTCAAGTCAGATTTGGTATATCATGAGCAACCAGTTCGAGTTTTGGACTCTAAAGAGAGGGCTACTCAAAACAGTGTGGTGAAAACATATAAGATACAGTGGAGTCATCATGACGAGGGGGATGCAACTTGGGAAATGGGTGAATATCTACGAAAAGCTTATGAAGATTTTTATAACAAATGGTTCGTAACCCAAATCTCGGGACGAGATTTTTATAAGGGGGAGGGCTGTAACACCCTTGGGTGTTAAGCATGCATTAACATCCCAAAGCATGATCATTTGCATCACATTCATTTTATCATCACATGTAATATAAGTTGAATTTAAATTGAAGTGTGAAAAACATCTGTTTGAACCCTAAATTAGTGCATTTTGCTTGCTAAGAGTGGTAAAACTTGTTTGGCTATAACTTTAAATGACTTAGAATTAATTAGCATGATTTTTGTAGCAACTTTTGTATTCAAAATCTCCCCAAATTTTGCTTTTAAAAATATTCTAGAAAAATGAGTTTTTATTTAAAAATTGGACTTTAAATCACTAATTCAAAATCTGTTTAGAATTTTGAAAAGTGCCCTAAATGAAAGTTGTAGAGAATTAAATTTTGAACAACTTTTGTTTTGGGGACAACTTGTGAAAATGCCTTATTCATCTTCAAAATTTGAATTGGAATCATTTTAGAAAATCTGGAAATTCATTTATAAAAAGAAAAAGTTTTTCCTCACCTTTTGGGCCGCCGCCTCACTTCCCGGCCTGCTCGCGAAGCCGGCCTAGCCCGTGCCAGCGTCCGCCTCCTCCCGCCCATGCACGCGCGTGCGACGCCGTGGTGCTCGCGGTAGAGTCTGCCCGCCCCGTGTCGCCCGTACGCCGTCATCGGCCGCCCCGTGGCGCCCGGTGGCCCCGCGACCGCGCTCTTCTTCACCCGCGCCTTGGCGCACCCATCCGCGCCACTCACTCCTCCTCCACTCCCTCAGCGCGCCAGCAGCAAAAGCAGAGCTCGCGCACCGCCTCCGCCCTGTGGCCGAGCATGCGCTCACCGGGGTTTGCTGTTCTGGCCACACTAGCTCACTGCGAGCCGCTCGATCTTGCCCCAAGCTCCGCCTTTTCCTCGTGTAGCCCGTGCTCGCACCAGTTGGCCGTGGTAAGCCTCCTCTCCGTGTGAATCGCTCGTTGGAGTTCCGGCCGAGCTCACTGGAGTGAGCCGCTCTGTGGAGCTCGCCCCTCCGCTCCACCCTCGACTCTTTTTCAAGCGCAACCGCATCGCACCACCTCACCGGTGCCCGTGAGCTGTTCCTCGCGCCATGATTTGGCCGGAGATGGCTCACCGCCGGGGAACAGCTCCACTGCTCCACCATTGGCGATGGCGAGCCTATTCCTAAGCTCCTCCAGTCACGCCGTTTGCACCAACGCGACCGCCTTGGCACGGTGATCACAATGGTGGTGACCTCACCGCCGCCGAGCTCACCGGCGGTGAGAACCGCGCGGTCAGCACCTCCCCCGCCTTTGGGTGAGTGACCCGTGGGGTCACGGGTCCACCAGTCTGTCTTAGTGTGCGCTCGCGTGTGCACTGCACCGGGTGCATCTAACGTTTTCAGCGGCCGATGTTAAAAGGATTTTTGAAAATGATTTTCCAAAAAAGATGAAAATGGTTTAGAAACTCATAACTTGGTCTTTTTAGCTCCAAAAAATTGTGAAACAAATTTTGTAGTGTTTCTCATAAGTAGATCTATGATCTAAAAATATTGCATATCAAGTTTGAAATACTTTTCTGTAGGGTTTTTTATTTAATCACTGAAATTGTTGTTTTCTTGATAAATATGTAATAAATCATAGAAAGCTCAGAAAAATATGGTTCCACTTGCAATAATTTTATTTTGTGATGTGCTTTCTAGGAAAAAATATGTGCCATGCATGTTCTGTAGAAAAATTTTTATGTGTAGTACAAGTGCTTATTATTGTTAATAATTGTTATTTTTGATAGAGAGAAAAATATGAATAAAACATGCATATAATAATTTTTCTATAGTGATTGTTTATTGTGTAGAATGTAGGAAAAATGCTAAATCTGTTGTTTGACACTTTTCATAGTATAAAGTATTTTTATGTTTATTTTTAGGCCCTAGCTTGTTATTTTTGTGTAGGCAGTTCTAGTACTCCAAGTGGAATGAAGTTTTTGTGGCACGCTAGATTAGATGATGGTAACCTACTGTAATTTTATCAGATTTTTCTGTGCTACCAAAATAGGTGTTGCTGTTCAAACCTAGTTGCAATTAGAGTTTAATTAACCTTATTAATGCCTGACTAATTAATAAGATTGCTTTGGTGTATCTTTGAAGCATCTTAGATTTCTGTGGTGACTTGGCATGGTAGAGAATGATTGTAGTTGCAGCATACTAGTACATGTTCTTGGATGATGTTGACTACCTTGTAGAAGAGTTGTATTCCTACTTTATGCCATAAAGTCAAACCTGTTCATCTACATCTCATTCATCATGATCATTACATGTCATCTCTGCAATGCACCTAGGCATAAGCACTTATACATTTGCATCATACAGGATCGCAAGAAGTAACTCCGGTAGCAGTTCCCGAGGAGCCGGAAGAGCAGCCTAATTTGCAAGAGCAGGAGGTGCCCGAAGCCGACGAGGAGGTCAGTGAGGATCTTCTAGAGTGTCCTGACCGCCGCCCGGGCTCTTTCAAAAGAGGCAAGCCTAGAGCATTTTCTCTCCCGGTTTGCAAATATTTGATTAATGCTTTACTTTAATTGATGCATTACGTATAGGAGTTGTTTGCAACTGTTGCTGCATTATACCTTGTTTACCCTGTTCTACCATATCCTTGTTACCTTGGTATTCGTAGTCAAGAAATGCTTAGCTTGGTTAGACCGGTAGAAGTCGAGTGATTTCCTATCACCTGCGAGCTATAGTTGGTTACCTGGATCTGCTTGAAAAAGTATGTCATCGTAGAATAACTAAGTGTTAATGTGAAATTGAGACTGGATGGAGACTTGTAGGGTTTCAGACTGTAGTGTTTTTTGTCTGTGTCGATTAAGGACCGACCGTTGTTGGGCCTCGAGTCATGTTGAATGCATGCCTTACATTTAGCTGGCCGAATAATGTACCTTTCGACCGCGAAGCTGGGAGATTATTCAGACCGAGTGGATTGCCCGCAACGCACTGTACCGAAGCAGGTGTGGTAGGACATGGGGGCGCGATGATAAGGCCAAAGAGCAGTCGGACGGCCCCCGGGTACATGTGGATCCTGGCAAACTCGAGACTTTACCTGAATGGTTGACTCGGTGACCAATACCTCACTTTAGCGGGTGAATGAGGTTTGTGTGAGGAATAAATTACCAGCTGGTTAATAATCGATTTGAATCGCCATCGTTTACTGGATAGTGAGCACTTGACTTGAGTTACTTCATTGTAGTAATCTTGATGGAACACTTGGACAGTTATATGGAATATGACATGATGAGAGTTGTTAATGATCATTGGTTATCTTTACCTGTTTAATTACATGTTACTCTAGTACAGGTGCAAATGTAGTTAACAGTGTAATAAAGATTTAACTTGATGCAAAGCTTCTGGAAAAGATTCTTTAAATACTAAAAATGCCTTTTTGCAAATGAGTCAGCTACCCTACCAAAAAGCCTATCATGCTCCTTGGTGTCTTTTATTTTTGGTTATGTCAGGTAAGTCTAGCTAAGTACCTTCTCGTACTCAGGGCTTTGTTCCCACTTGTTGCAGATGGGCAGATATATTACGGCTACTGTATCAACTGCCTTTATCCTGCGATGGGAGAAGCTTAGGACCATGGGCAGTGGTCATTCACTACATATTGTCTGATGCTTTTATTGGAGATGATCCTGAGCTGGTACTTTATTTTGAACTCTATGTGAGTGTGTGTGATTTGAACTAAATGCTTCCGCTACTTTTATTTGAACTTGGTTTATAATAACTATGTTTAAACTCCGATGTATTTGCGATGCGAACTTTTATGTAACTTGTGATGGTGACCGCTGAACTTATTATGATCTTGGCTGGTATGTAAGTTGGTTTGAAATCCGTCGTGATTTCACGGACTATCGGGTTATACGGGCTTAAGTTTGCTAAATCGTCTACTCGGTGGATGATTTTCTTACTTAATTTCATATAATTGGTCAGTTCTATTACAGGTACAAAGTCAAGGAGGATCGATAGACCTGGCTCCTCCTCTGCCTCTTCCTCTCACTCTTTCCCTATTTTCTCTATTACAACTAGGTGTGAAGCACCTAGAGGGACACTACTACAAAATATGTGAAGATGAAGCTCAAGGTAGGTGTGTGTTGTAGAGGGGATTGTCCCTCTATTTATACAAGGAGCAAGGTGGTGGAGAAGCTATTTCTAGCACATAGCACATGCACCACCGCCTCAGCATGGCCACATGCCACCGCTAGAGCAAGGGGTGGCTAAGCGGCACCGGCAGGGGGCCAGCCACCGCTAGGGAGCGGCCACCCCCTGACTAATCCCCCTCGCCACCGCCTTCGCATGGCAAGTTGTGGGCTGTGTCTGGATCATTCCTCGGTGGTGCTTTGCCCTAGTTGAAACAAGTTGATGGGCGTCTCTCCTGTTCCTTTATGCAAATTAGCATTAGAAAGCGCCTTTCGGTGACTTTCTCCATGTATTTGTGTTTGTCCTGCAGAATAATATTCTCCAAATATATATGGAACTAGGTTAATAGTAAATGCATATGTGTTTTAAGATTGCTAATTTCTCCTCCTTTTGTGTATTAATTGGTGGTTGGATTTGATCATTGAGGACCGCCAACAAGCTCCCCACACTTAGATCTTTGCTCGTCCCGAGAAAAGGTTAGAATAAAGTAAACATAAACATAGCTATTCAAGATATGGACTAGCATAAGGTTTATTCCGAAAGTTTACCTCATACCTATGGGATATATGGAGTGGCTAACATATTTTCTTGAGTGGTTGAAAAGTGTAACGGCTCTAAAACAAAGTCATCGCATCCCATTTTATTATCTTAGTGACTTGGAGGCTTTTGAATTTTTTTAAATAAATTATAGTTCACATGTACTCCTCAAATGGTGCTCTCAAATGGTGTTTGGTTTCTCACCAAGGCATATCATAGCAATGCCTTCTTTTTCTTCCTAATTCTAGAAAGTTTATGTGGGGCTCAGGTAGGAAAAGTATGAAGGCATACTTGAATTTCATATTTTGCTAAGTCAAACAATGGATCCAAGGAGAAAGATGCCATACAATTAAATCAAGATATGCATGTGTGTGGAACATATGGTGGATATATGGTGGCTATCCTAATTATACTATGCTCTTTAAAACATATCTCTCTCTTTATTAGGAAATTTTTGTGAGAACATGGGCTATCTTTTTTTCTCATCTTTCTATTCTTCCTTTGTTCTCTTTTTTTCTTGTCATCTCTTTTTTTCTTTTTTTATGATAGCCTGATGCCTCTTCTTGCAACAAAATTTTTGAGAGAGATATATCAAGGATTTGGAGCATTTATTTTGATGGAACCTAACAAACATATTTTTGATCACTCCCAGTGTAGGAGTAGAACATTTTTGGATGGATCTAGGTGAAAGGCATGTTTTTGCAACCACTCCTAGTGTAGTAGTGCATATTTTTGGTGGCGTGTATGTGACTCTTGATTTTAAAAGCACTACACGAGTCAACAAAGTTTGACAAAGCTCAACACAAAAACAAGTAGCATATGTAGAAGGTTTTCATCATGACATTTGGCCTTGGTAGGAATTTTCTTTACCATTGAGGAGTATGTGTGAAACTATGGATTTTGACATTTTATCAAAAAGAAAATTCCCCAAGTAATTTAAATAAAAGGTTGGATTTCCATTTCAAAGCCATATCTCACTTCACAACAACATAGTCAATATGTTTTTCCTATATGATATTTTTCCCACAAGCACTAAGTGTATGTAAGGAATAAAGATTATGCAAGCCAATCTCAAAGAGCTATATTTATATACACTTTCAAATTTGACTCTAAGTGTGAAACTTGGTTCTTTTTAAATTGCATGTTTTTAACAAGTGTAGAACCAGGAGCAAGCACAAGAATAAGTGGGAAGGAATCAAACTGAGTTGTGCATAGGCTTCTCCACTAGTTCATGATGTGGTTTGGTGCTTTTGTTTCATATTTTAAGTTTGATTATCATGTATGACATTTTCAAACACAATCAAACTTATAGGTGTAAGGCATGGGTGAGAAGATGGAGTGCAAACTAGTGTGCCCAAGAAAAAACATGGTAGGGTCGGGTCCCCCACACTTGGACTTTTATGTCATTTGACACTAAAAGCCAAGTGTGAATGTTGGAGCATCTTCTTAGTGTGTATTGCAGTACCCATGTTTCTAGGCATCATTCATCCTTCGTTTCTATAATTGTTAGTGAGGAAGAATACCCGAAGGAAACATGTCTAGCACCTAGTTTTTTTATTGTGGGAGAAAGGGAGGTCTGTTGACGGTGGATAACATCAACAATTTATAGTTGAATAAACATGAGAAATGGTACAAATGAGAGAATATACATAGGTCTAGGGTTTAAACTGACAAATTCTATGAGTTTTGGTGAATCTTTGTTCTCTGCAGGATTATTCTAGAAAACCACCAAGAGGGACCTATTCATCAAAGGAAAATTCAGAATTAAAATACGACATATATGCGAGAAGACTCTAGAAGACATGAGAAGACACCGGAACGAAGCGGGAGGTGCGGGGCTGCCAAGTAGGGCCGGTTGGCCCCACCTGCAAGCCGCCCGGGCCCCCTAGGGGATTCCTCCATGAGCTTCTGGAGTATTCTTCCACCGCCTCCTAAGATGCATCTCAGCCGTACCTCAAGTTGGTTTGATCCAAGGGTTCACGTTGGACCCCTTGAGCTATATAAGGAGACCCCACCCCACTAAAGGCATCAAGTCATCAAGTCATTTGGAGATCAAGCCATCCAGAGCCAGAAACCCTAATTTCTCAGAGTTCCTCTAGTTCTAGAGCTTTAGCTAGTTAGATTAGGTCTAGAGGGAGGAAAGCATATTACAAGCTTGGATTCCTAATGTTGGCAAGAGCATGGTTCAGTACAATTCTTTGTACCCCTCTCTCATTGTATTCTCCACTGTTTTTGTGTGCTTGCTACAATGTTTATGTCAACATTAATCTTCATCTTTTATATGTTCTTGATTGCAATGTTCATTGTTTACTTTGGTTATATGTCTAGTATAATTATTTTATTATTAAGTTCATGCATATGTTCGTATAGTGCCCATCCTAATATGCAGGATCCATGGGTGGGTGGTAGGCATTATGTAAGCATGGTGCTTAGATATTGTTTATCTGTGAATGCCCCCTACACACTGGGACGTGTGGTAGATTGCGGGTGTGACAGGCCTATTGAGTTCTATGTAGTCTATCCGCCGTGTGTAGGACTTGTAGAACCTGATCTCGAAGGAGGGGAGGACTATGTTTCCAATCCTCCCTAGTTGATGTTCCTTATGTGTGGATGCGATAGTAACATTAACAATGATTACTAGATGTAATTGTACTAATTGAAGCATTCATTGACTTGTAGTTATAGAACGACTTAGGAATTATTCCTCTAATATTGTGATTGGACTAATGCTATTGCCATAGTTAGAGTGCTCTGAGTAATTTATTTATTTATCATGATGCTTGATGAGTACTTATCATATATAAAGATTTGGGAAATCACTTTGCATTGATTTGATCAAGCTAGAAGTATGAAGATAGATATTGAAGTAAGTATCAGGAGTGTCAAGCCAAAATGAAGAGGATATAAGGAATCGTAAATTGGCTTGACCATATTGATGTTGATCTATATATGTCTCTATGTGAGTCAAACTAAAGCTTGTTTGATATCAACATCCATATCTAGAAGATATTCAAGTAAGGATCACAATATTGAAGAAATGGTTTCTTTCAATGGATGCTTAATATGATGTGATTTGTGTATGGTTTGATAAAGTGAAGATAGCAAGGAAAGGGCTTTGAGGTACTAAGCGAAGGTGAAGGGCAAGCGACGGCTTAAGGTCTAGGGTACCATGGCTAAGGTGACGAAGAGATTACTTGCATTTAGTCAAGGAACTAATCAAGCTATAAGGAGTCATATTGTGTTGAGGATCAAATTATTAGTCAAAGTGACTTGAAGCCATGAAGTGAACTCATATATATAGAAATGGTTCAAGTCACATGGTCAAAGTATGTTTGCTCTAAGAGATGAAACAAAGAAGATTACAAAGCTCTAATGGAGTGACATTGAGAATGAGGACAGTCCATTCGATGGTAGAAACACCAATTACAAAAGAAAGTGGCAACCAACTCAAAGGAGATTAAATTCTTTTATGTTTTGTTTTTGAGTTTAGGAAATTCCGTACTATAAAGGGGGATACAATGCACAAGCTTAAATGTGTGACCAAGTGCTCATATATTGTCTAGGACTTCCTTATCCATCCACCAAATAACTAGCAAAACAGTTTTCATTCTTTACTGTTTGGTGAGGGCAGCAGTGTCGCCCTATAAGGGCGGCAGTGCCGCACTTAAAGTGACCGTTGAGCTAAGCGGTTATTTAATCTCTCCCTCATCCCCTCCAACGGTCATCTCTCGACCATTCCCTTCTAGGTGCGACCAGAGCAGCTCTCTCACTCCCCATTGGAGCTCCCCAAGCTTCTTCCTTTGATTCCTCTCTAATTCTTTGAGAGATTGAGCCTCCAAACTACATTAGAGAGCAGCCCCAATTGTTCTTCATCTCCTAGAGCACTTGGTTCGCGTTCAAGCCAGTGGATTGTGTTTGTTACTCTTGGAGCTTGCTCTTAGCTAGCAAGAGCATCGCCCATGAGCTTGTCAACTTATGTGGCAGCCCCGAGAGGTTTGTAATCACCCCAATCATCTAGTGAAGTCACCCCTCACTTCAAGAGTTCACTCTCTTGATTTGAGAACGAGGGAAAGACAAGCCTTGGGGCAAGCCCTAGCCATTTGTGGCAAACCTCAACAACGTGAACATAGGCAAGCCTTAGTGGCGAGCTGAACCACGGGATAAATCGGTGTCTCACTTGTGTTCTTGTGATTTGCCTTGTATTTGTGGTGATTCTAGGTTTTGGTCCTGATCTACTTGGTGGTGCTCGATCTGCAACTTCTAGTTGATATTCTATGACTAATACTTCTACAGGAAGCAGGGAAATTTACCTGATCTAAATTTTGTTGGTTATTTTTTTGAATTGTGCTAAGTTCCTTCTGCATAAGGGTGGCAGTGTCGCCCTCATAGGCTGGCAGTGCCGCCCTCTATTCTGACAGAGTTTCGAGCTAAAATTTTGTAGGATCGTCACTGGATATCCCTAGTACATCTCCACCAAGTTTGGGCTGTGTTGGACTCATGGTCACAAGAAGGCAGTGTCACCCTCAAAGGGAGGCAGTGCTGCCCTTAGTTCTAACTTTTGTTTGAGCTGAAATTTTTGTAGGCCTATTCACCCCTCCTCTAGGCGACATCAAGGTCCTTTCAATTGGTATCGGAGCCCGGACTCTCAATTTCGGGCTTAACTGCCTTGAGAGAATGTCGACAAGTGAGGAGATATCTCTAGAACTTTTACTTTTAGATGGCTTAAATTGTGCATCTTGGTCCGCTAGTGTGCTTACTGTTTTCAAGGACATGGGTCCTCATATCGAGCGGATTGTAGATGTGAGCGGTTCACCTCCTAGTGATAATTTGGCCATCTTTTCTAGAGAGGAAGTGAAATGCTTACAATACAATGTTCAAGCTACTAATGTCTTATTTAGTGCTTTGAGTGAAGATGTTCTTGATGCCGTCATATTTGGAGATGGTGAACCTCTTGATGATGCTCATATCATTTAGACCACGCTTAAAGAAAGATATGGCAAGTCCAAATGTAATGAGAAGTTGCTCTCATTAGAGGAACCACTTGAGGAGTGCTCAACTTCACCAACAAATGATGAACCTCAAGTGATTCTCCCAAAAGGCCTAATGGATCATGCCACATCCACTTCCTCACCAACACATGACTTAATGGATGGTAATGAAATGGTTTGTGAGAACAATGATTTTACATGTGGTACTTCTACTTCCTCTAGTTCTTGTGAGACTAACATTTTGAATGAAGGAGAAGCTTCTGATCGGTGGAAACCAAATGATGAATCCACCTCACCTAGAAGCTCAACTCTTCATGCCACTTCTCCCATGTGCCTCATGGCAAAAGGTGGGAAGGTAACATCAAAAGCAAAACCCCCTCCACCTCCTAGTGACATCTCTAGTAGTGATCTTAGTGATAGCTCTAGTGATGATGAATCTAGTGATGAAGAGATTGATAACACAATTAAAAATTTAGATCCTAAGACTAAACTCTTCATCTCTAAGCTAATGGAAGATTTAGAGAGCGTCCAAGCCAAACTAGCAACTAGAGATGATGATCTCATTGCCCAAGAAAATATCTATATAGCTATTAAGGAAGCTCTTGCATTAGAGAGAAGTGAGTTGACCTCTTTGCGCAAGGCTTTGGCTAAAGAGCAAGAGGACCATGCTCTCACAAAGACGTCAAATATTACACTCAACCAAAAGTATTGTGACTTAGATGAAAAGCACAAAGAGCTTGAGTTGCAATATAGTCTTCTTTGGGACAACACCTCACATCCCTCTAAGGAAAAGGATGCCTCTACTCCCTCCTCTAACCAAGGTTGTAAAAAATGCTTTAATCTTGATTTGAATATTTATGCCATTAACCTTACTAATATGGAGGCTATGAGAAAAGAGATTGCTAGGCTTAATGAAATGATAGCAGGAGGGTGCATGAATGACATGACTTAAAGTGGTGGCAAGAAAATTGAGAAAACAAAAAGGCCACAATACAAGAATGGGTGGCATCCCTCAATCAAAGATGAGCTTAGGCACACAAAAGGAGCCAAGAAAAATGGTAGGAAACTGGTAAATTGCTTTGAATGTGTGCAGTTTGAGAGGATGAAGCAGATTGGTACAGTTCAGCCTGCATAGACCACGGTAGTGCTGCACCCCAAGGGCGGCAGTGCCACGCCCCGCCAAAATGGGAAGGCTACCAATATGACTTCTGATCAAACTAAGCTCATAATAAAGATGCCTAGGCAAAATAGCAAAGACTCCAAGGTCACCAAGAAAGAAAATAAGGGCATGAGCAAGATCCAGGAGAAGAAGAAGATGGCTCATGTCAAGTGTTTCAACATGGGACACAATGTCTCTATGTGTTCCAACAAGGTTGATCACCAAGCAACACTTCCAAAGAACAAGACAAGAAGAAGCAAAAGGAAGTGTTATGGATGCAATGAGAAGGGACATGAAATTGGCTCGTGTCCAAACAAGAAAAGTGAAGGCCTTGTGTCATCAACAAAGAGGCTCATTTGCAAGGTAGCAAGTAAAACATAAGAAGAGAAGGCTAACAAGAACAAGAGTTGCCTATGCTACACTTGTAGAGAAAAGGGACACCTAAGTATGGATTGTCCTATGGGTAACACTCCTAAGCTCAACTTGTCAATTGATTCAAATATGCTTAGGAGGCCCAGTGATTGGTTCACCATGTGCTAGCACAAAGGCCATTTGGGTGCCTAAGTTTCTTGTGACTAACCATGATGGACCCAACATAGTTTGGGTACCACATTATGCTTGATAAGTGTTGTAGGTACTTGAAGGTGATATGAAGCTTCAGGGTGCTTGAGCAAGTTGATTGAAAATATTCACTCAAGCTATCAATCATTTCATATAGTATTCTCTTATATGGTTGTCCAAAAGATGAATTAATAGAAATATTTCAAACTTCATATTCACCTCGGTAACTAGTACCTAACCCTTGCTAGCTAGCCATTTGACTTGTGTAGTCTCTAGTAGTTCACAAATATGTGTGTGTTTGTGAAATTATTAAGAATCGCTCGAGTAATTCAAGTTTAAATGAATCATTTGCCATATGATACTTTTAATGGCTCTCTAGTAGAGCAAGATCTTATTTATGTTGTAGAAAATGAGGAACCACCTTGTGAGGCAATCAAGTATATGGCTATTGGCGATATTAGGCCAAGAGAAGATGAAGTCACTGATGTTGTGGTTTCTCAAGCTACTGATGAACAACCTTTCACTGATGTACCTGATAGTGAGGGCAAGCAGACCCCTGCTTGAGTCCAGTAGGGCGGCAGTGCCACACCTAGGAGCGGCAGTGCCTTACCCTCTCTAGAAGTAGCAGCAAGTCCAACTCCAAATCAAGGACGAAACCTACAACCCATATATGAGCAAGATGAAGATGAAGAGACCACTTCATCCACTACAATAAAAAGGGTGGTAACAACCAAATCTTAAGTGCAATTTATTTCAAAACTAAACTCCTTTTGTGTCTTGTGTAGCCAGATAAATGAAGCACTTGGAGATATTATTGGTTGCTAGTCATGAAAGAGAGGTGTGATTGGAATTGGAATTGAATTGATCATCCACACCAAGAAACATAGATGACTTGAGTTTCCTTTGTGGACCTCAAACCAAGAATATCAAGAAAGCTCAAGTAGAGGCACTTATTACTCACATTTCATGAAGCCTTTACTTGATGGGATCTTGTCATATGGTAGATTGCTAAAATTCTTATTTTTATCTTATGGGCATCTACATGCTGCAATGGTTGTGAGTATCTCTTGGCATAGTTCAATTTGATTACACTATTGTTGCCATGACCTAGACATAGAGTGAAAATCCCAAGTTCTTAAATGAATAAAGTGCTATGTGAGAAATTCAAATACTTACAGTACTTATAAAAAGGGAATTTACTCTATGACTAGAGTTGTGAGACTAACCATTTCTCTAAGTGATTTATGTAGTCTCACTTTAATGAGAATGTGTTTCTCAAATGAAGTGTGCTATCATATGAAAGTCATCATTATGTGATGTATTCTCTTTCTAGTTAATTTGGAGTTGATTTATCTATGTTAGCCACTTATGATAATATGGCTTAAATCTACCCTTTGGACATAATTGACCAATCATGCACATTCACATTTCCATTCCACTCAAAAGAGTGTGCATGAGACATCAAGGGAGATTTATTCTATGTTATGAGGTTTCTTTATTTAGTGACCCACTTGCCTTCCACACATATAAAGGGTTACTAAATGAGAAACTAGTGCTTATGTTACTAATGCCCTCTTGTGTTTGAGTTTATCCACAAAAAATTCATGAGAAGAGGTTGTGCTTTGTTTAATTGGATAAATCACAAGCCTGAAGGTTCCTCTTCACCTGAAGAAAGATGAGTTTTGCTAACGGCCAAAGAGATCAAAATATAAGATTAAGTAAAATCAAGCTTGAGGCTGAGTTAAATAAGCTATATTAGAAGAATTCACAAGATTACAAGCATTGATAAGAGGACTGAATGGAAATAACACCTTGTGAGTATTCTTAATCAAATTCACCTCAAGATTGGACAAGAAGAAGAAAAGAATTGTCAATTACCAAATCTGTCCAGAAAAATAGAATTCTGAGTTGGCTGCCTTCAAGCATGGATTTGGAGATTCAAATGTTAATCAATTGGCCTGAAACTTTGTGATCTTGCTACAAACATCTATTGCTTGTTGTTGTACCGTTGGCATGAAGATTGCTTTAGAATAAAATCAGTTTTGAGTTGGTTTCTGTCAGCTTCAGCAGTGCAGTTTCAGATTTGAGCAATTTTGCTAGAAAATTGTTTTGACTGACCAAATGGAGTCCAAATGATCTGAATTTTTGACAGAAGTTATAGGACTCATAGATGCACATATCTACCAAATTTCATGCATATTGGGCTAGTGGTCTGTTAGATATGAATTTTTTCTTTGAGCAAGACAGAATCTAAAAACTGATTGTATGAAATTGGATTGCATTGTAACAACAAGATTCATATTGGCTCTCAAGTTGGCCATGAAGATTCATTATAAAAAGAGAAGCATCAGTTTAGTCTAAAGAAGTTTCAATGAAATAAAATGACTCATACTTGGGTCCAGATGAGTTGCAATCAAATTATATGCAGTGGCAATAAGTTGCAGCTAGCTGGAACTAGAAGATATCAGTTGCAGGCTTTCAGAAACAACAGTTAAAATCAATTGAAACTAGATGAAACCAGTTGACTTCAGCAGTCACAAGTAGTAGCAATGAGTTACAATCAGTTGGAACTTGCTGAAATCAATTGAAAGCAACTGAAACCAGCTGAAACTAATTGGATTGTAGGCAGCTTGAAGGAGTTTTAATTAGCTGGAATATAGTGTAAACTTCTCCCATGACCTCAGCTTGTTGATATGCATAAGTGTACTATGTGTATCCTTGTATGCACAAATTTAGGGGGGAGTTTAGCCTATATATCTTGTGGGACTGATGGTTTCTCTCAAGTGTATGTTGTGCAGTTCCACATTTAAGAAATGGAGGATGGATGGTTCCTTTGGAAGTGGAACCAGATTTGAATGAGTTGGAGAAAATAATTGAAGAGTGGGCTTTCTTCGCTATTTCTCTTCTCTAGAGCTCATAAAGTGCTCATGATCGATCCCATTGATAACCCAGGATCTTGTTAACAAGGAGTGAACTATGGCCATCCAAATAATCAAATCTCACTTATGATGGTCATATCAATGTGGTGATCTATCTACCTTGGTGGTGGTATGTTTCCTTGGCATAATTCCAATTGTTGCAAATTTATCATGCCTTGACCGAGATATAGAATGAAATCCTTTTGACTCTTAAATAGATTCAAGTGCATTTCACAAGTGATTCGAGTACTTGATGCACATATTAAGGGGGAGCACATTCTATGTCTTGTGTCTTTTAAGACTAACCTTTTCTTCTAGTGAATTTGTGGCCTCTTGGTGAGAATGAGTTTCTCTTGGGTATGCTACATTGACTCAATCCAAATTGGTAAAGTTATCTCTCATATTCATTTGGATTGCAATTTTATCTCTTAAAGTAGCTACTCTCCATAATATAGCTTAAATTCCTTGTTTGGACTTAATTGACTAAAAGTGCATATGTTCTTGCCTTCCACATATATATGTATGCACTATCAAAAGGGGGAATTTAGTCTATGTTATGAGGTTTTGCAATTAGTGATCTACATGCCTTCCACATCCAAAAGGTCACTAGTTGTGAAACTCTAGCTTGTGTAATTTAATGCTATCTCTTGTCTTTGTGAGCATTTCCTAGGAGACATTATGAGATACGAGCATTCATTGATATACCAAATTGAAAGATTGTCCACCAATAATAATTGAAATATTATCTTCAATTGGTATCTCAAAATAACAACAAGAGGTAGCAATGAACTTTCAATTGAAATCAAGCACAAGTTTATGATATCTCCTACGATCAAGAGAGATGGGCACAAATGAAGTCTTTTCACATTATGTCAAGCCCATCAAAGCACTAAATACAAAATTTCATGATCACAGTGGAGATTATGAGGCTTAGAACAAAGGTATATCGCTCCATGAACTCTTGTGTTACCGTTGTGCATCTAGGCCCTTACATGCTAGTGTGTGCATGTGTATGCAATATTTGAGTCACACCATGAGTTTGTTCTTATGGTGACGATTAGAGAATGAGTTAGATATTTGGTTGATACCTCTTGTGGTGATGAAATGAGTTTGTCTCATGTTAAAATTGTCATCTAAGTGAGGTATGAGCTAAATATGCTAACTTCTCAAGAATGTTGACTTAAAGTGTTGCATACTTTGTTTGGTAGAAAATGTAGGAGAGAAATCCTATATGCCAAACTTTTACCTACCTCTTGCCCTCACTTGTCTACCATTATTTCTTCCTTTCAGTGGAGAGATCCTTTTTGAAGATTAATGCCAAAGGGGGAGAAATATTGGGGGGAGGGTGTAAGGGGAGAGAGATTGATATGCGGATTTAAGGGGGTAAAACAAAGGCATATAAGATTTTTCAAATTTTGTGGTGTATGCAAGGATAGTTTAAATTGATGCTCTTGATAAGGATATTTTATGCTAGATGTTCATTTATAATCACATCATTTGCTGTGCAAACCTGATTGTGAACTGACTGTTGTGGTGAGTGCGACAGTGCCGCTCCTAGGGTGCGGCAGTGCCGCCTTCTGATCTAGCAGCCAGGGCTTGTTGTGCATGAACTGTCATGAGCATCACATTTATCATGATGACACCTTGCACCCCATGGATGCTAAGATATAGGAGAGTTCCCACACTCTCTTAAATATGTGCATGTGGCATTTGAGGCCAAAACTTGAAATTCCATTCTATGCACACATTTAGGGGGAGCTCACTATATCGTAGGATTCAAAATCTTATTTTTATCAATCTCTTATAAGCTTTAATTGTGTTGTCATCAATCACCAAAAAGGGGAGATTGGAAGTGCATCTAGCCCTTTAGTGGGTTTTGGTGAATTGAATGACAATAGAATTAAAGGTCTAATAAGTTTGCTAAGTGTTCAATAAGAAATTGAGTTTATTGCATACACTTGTGGATTATGGAATGATAAGCATATATAGGTTCAACAAGAAGGAAAACTTGGTGATATTTCACATATTGTTCAAATGAAGGCCAAAGTTGTGTGTTGTTGTATTGGAAGATCATGGAAACAATCTAGTTCAAGCAAAAGACAACAATGCAAATGGAATTAATGAAATGGCTTCGATGTTGTGGGATATCATAGTATCATGTGGAAGCAAGCATATTTGGCAAATGGCAAATGAGACATGAGTTGATGATTTTGGATTGGCCTCTATAATGGCTTGCTTTGCATGAACAACTAGAGTTTGATAGTGGACTAGCTTTGATCAAGGTTGAAGAATGAATCAAGAGTGCATTAGTGAGGAAATATCAAGCAAAGGAGAAATGACAATGCAGACAATGTATAATGAATATGGGATGTTCTCTACATTGGTTTGCTTGTATGAATAAAGATTTGGGAAATCACTTTGCATTGATTTGATCAAGCTGGAAGTATGAAGATAGATATTGATGTAAGTGTCAGGAGTGTCAAGGAAAAATAAAGAGGATATAAGGAATCATGAATTGGTTTGACCATATTCATGTTGATCCATATATGTCTCTATGTGAGTCAAACTAAAGCTTGTTTGATATCAACATCCATATCTAGAAGATATTCAAGTAAGGATCACAATATTGAAGAAATGGTTTCTTTCAATGGATGCTTAATATGATGTGATTTGTGTTTGGCTTGATAAAGCGAAGATAGCAAGGAAAGGGCTTTGAGGTACTAAGCGAAGGTGAAGGGCAAGTGACAGCTTAATGTCCAAGGTACCATGGCTAAGGTGAAGAAGGGATTACTTACATTTAGTCGAGGAGCTAATCAAGCTATGAGGAGTCATATTGTGTTGAGGATCAAATTATCAGTGAAAATGACTTGAAGCCATGAAGTGAACTCATATATATGGAAATGGTTCAAGTCACATGGTCAAAGTATGTTTGCTCTAAGAGATGAAACAAAGAAGATTAAAAAGCTCTTATGAAGTGACATTGAGAATGAGGATAGTCCATTCGATGGTAGAAACCCCAATTACAAAAGAAAGCGACAATCAACTCAAAGGAGGTTAAATTCTTTTATGTTTTGTTTTTGAGTTTAGGAAATGCCGTACTATAAAGGGGGATACAATGCACAAGCTTAAATGTGTGACCAAGTGCTCATATCTTGTCCAGGACTTCCTTATCCATCCACCAAATAGCTAGCAAAATAGTTTTTCATTCTTTTAGGGCGGCAGTGCCACACTTAAAGTGATCGTTGTGCTGAGGGGGTATTTAATCTCTCCCTCATCCCCTCCAAAGGTCATCTCTTAACCATTCCCTTCCAGGTGTGACCAGAGCAGCTCTCTGACTCACTCACTCACCATTGGAGCTCCTCAAGCTTCTCCCTTTGATTCCTCTCTGATTCTTTGAGAGATTGAGCCTCCAAACTACATTAGAGAGCAGCCCCAACTATTCTTCATCTCCTAGAGCACTTGGTTCATGTTCAAGTTGATGGATTGTGTTTGTTACTCTTGTAGCTTGCTCCTAGCTAGCAAGAGAGTCACCCGTGAGCTTGCCAACTTGTGTGGCAGCTCCGAGAGGTTTGTAATCACCCCAATCTCTAGTGAAGTCACCCCTCACTTCAAGAGTTCACTCTCTTGATTTGAGAACGAGGGAAAGGCAAGCCTTGGGGCAAGCCCTAGCCATTTGTGGTAAACCTCAACAATGTGGATGTAGGCAAGCCTTAGTGGCGAGCTGAACCACGGGATAAATCGGTGTCTCACTTGTGTTCTTGTGATTTGCCTTGTATTTGTGGTGATTCTAGGGTTTGGTCCTGATCTACTTGGTGGTGCTCGATCTGTAGCTTCTAGTTGATATTCTGTGACTAATACTTCTGCAAGAAGAGGGGAAATTTACTTAATCTAAATTATGTTGGTTATTTTTTTGAATTGTGCTAAGTTCCTTCTACGTAAGGGCAGCAGTGCAGCCCTCATAGGCCGACAGTGCCACCCTCTGTTCTAACAGAGCTTCAAGTTGAAATTTTGCAGGATCATCACTAGATATCTCTAGTACATCTCCACCAAGTTTGGGCTGTGTTGGACTCACGGTCGCTGGAAGGCAGTGCCGCCCTCAAGGGGAGGCAGTGCTGCCCTTAGTTCTAACTTTTGTTTGAGCTGAAACTTTTGTATGCCTATTCACCCCCCCTCTAGGTGACATCAAGGTCCTTTTAGGTTTCCCCTCCAACACTAACCTTTGTGGCCTATCTGTAAAACTCATGCTAAGACACCATGAAATTTGTAAAATTCATGATAGACAAAAGTATCTACAACTACCCTTTTAAAATTTTTATGGACAAAGATCAAGAAGGGGTTGTAGATTTGGCAAGTGATGGCAGAGTTACAAATTGATTTGGGAGATTTCTCATATGAGCATGGATTTGATGGGATGGTTAGAAAATAACTTCCATGCTCATCGATAATACCTTCCGTTTCAGGGGGAGCTCTTTCATTCTTATGACAATTCAAACCCTCCATAGAACTTGGATAGGTCATGGTTGTTAGGGAGATTGACATAAGCTCACCCCTAGGATCAAGAACGGATTTGGATGGAACATTGAATGCAGGCATAGAGAGGGAGAGGATAGAAATGGCTTCTATATGAATTGGTTCTTCCTCCATGGGTTCGTTTGATATTTCATCCTTGAATTTTCCTTGATGTCTCATATAGGAATTCAAGGCATGAGATGATGTTGAAATGGGAGGTTCTAAGGTGTTGCCAAGTTTAGCATCAAAGAAATGGTCATCCTCGAATTCGAAGGGGTATGTAAAAGGATGAGGTTCATCATCCCTAGGAGTGTGATGTGTCCCCTGAATGGGTGGTTCTATGGCAACTGGATCATAGGAAGGATTTGAAGGAATTTTGTATTCAGCTGCATATGCCTCCTTTTGTTGGTCGGGGCCTGATTCAATTGTTTCTCTAGGAAACTCATCATAAATGCCAGTGTAAGGGGCATTTTCAAGGATTTTCTCAAGAATTGCTTTCCCTTCACTAATGGAGTTGTGTGTGAATGAGCCTCCTGAAGATAGGTCAAGTTGGAGAGCAGCTTCCTTGCTATGACCAAGATGGAAGTGGTAAAGAAGGACATGGTCAGGCAAGGAAAGGTTTGGACCGGTATTGATAAGGCTCAACAACCTAGCCCATGCTGCTCCTAGAGTCTCCTCCTTCTGTTGAAAGGTAAGACGTTCTATTTGAAGGGTGACAAATTTGAGAAAGAGGGAAGAAAGCAAGACAAAATTTGTCTCAAAGTTCATCCCAATTTCCATGAACACCTCCTACAGTATGATCATACCATTGTTTTGCTCTTCCCAAATGGGAGAATAGAAACAATTTCCATTTAATGGTCTCTTGTATCATGCCAGAAAAAATTAGGCAAGACACAAGTGCTCAAATTCCCAAAGGTAGGTGTAAGGATTTTTGTCATCTCACCCAGAGAAGGGTTACTCCCGAACTATGTCTATGAAAGTAGGGCGAAGCTCATAGCCATTTGTAAGAATGGGATGTGATGATGGTGGTGGCTCTAACAATTCATCCTTTGGAGCAGAGAGTTTATAGATAGGAGTGGAATCCATGTGGTAGGGATGGTAGTGGTTGTGGTGGTGAGGTGCATATGATGGGGGTAAAAGAAAAAAGGATACACAGACAAACTTGGTTTGATTCTAGAACAACAACCATTCCTCGGCAACGGCGCCAGAAAGCTTGTTGGTATTAGTTAACGCAAACAGATAAATCTGCAAGCACACAGATACCACTGTAGCTTTCATCCATAGTATTCCTAGGTATCGATTTCCAAGGGGAACAAGAAGTGAACTAGAAAAGATCAAGGTCACCCAAGAATGATGGTAGAAAAGTGTTTTTGTGGTAGAGAGGGTTTTCTAAGATAAACCAGATAACCAAGGTTTAGGCTTACTAAACTCACTTTCTTCGGAGCAGTAGTTCCTTTGTAATCCTTGAAAAGACTGGGAAGGGGTGATTGGGGTTAGGCCACCAAAAGCTCTATGAAAACACCAAACCAAACATGGTGGAATACAAAGGCCTAGTCAGAGCTATCACCTCTAGGGCTACCACAACTATCCGTAGGTTTAGGCGCAAACTCTAGTGAACTCTAGCCTAGACACCACGTCTATGCTAGCGATTACTACTCTAGTCTGGATCCTTAGACTAGAGCACTCAGTCGAGCGGAATTCCCGTAAGTAAAGTGAAGTAAAACTTGAACTTAGTCAAATAGAGGACTTGGAATTACCAAAGTATAACCTAGAATTTACTCAATAGTTGAGTCGACTCTGTAGAGGTACAAAATTGAGGAGGATCCGACAGACTCGGCACCTCCTTTGCTCTCTTCCTCTCACTGTCCCTATTTTCTCTATTACAACTAGGTGTGAAGCACCTAGAGGGATACTACTACAAAATATGTGAAGATGAAGCTCAAGGTAGGTGTGTGTTGTAGAGGGGGGATTGCCCCTCTATTTATACAAGGAGCAAGGTGGTGGAGAAGCTATTTTCGGTGTGTAGAACATGCACCACCGTAGAAATCGATTGAGAAGCCTCTAAGGGCCGGCATCACAGTGTGGTCATTGGTGCGGGCGTGTGCGTGTGGGGGACCTACGGGTGGAAGAAAAGAAATGGTCTTGTCTAGGGGTTGTTGGGCCTTTTATATCCCAACATTTACTGGATAGTCCGCTATCAGTGGTGGAGCGTCTGCCAAGTTGGTGGGCCTAGCGATTACAGAAATGGAATCCGATATTCTACCGGATAGTCCGCCAAAATATTTGGACTGTCCGTCAAAAACTCAGAAACACCAACAATCATCTTAGCCAAAACTGGTTCAAGCAAAGGAGAATTGGAAATTTTTGGAGAAACTCTAGAGTACGCCAAAGACAACCACTTGGCAAGCTCGAGGTTGAGCTTGATTTCAAGTGGGGGAGGTTTTGTAACGACCCGAGTTTGTTACAATGTAGGGTCTCATTTTGGGCATCGCCAAAGCAACCAAGCGAGCTCCAACAGAGATCCCGGATACCTGGACCAAGAGAATGGGAACCTTCGTCGGTCAATTACTTATGGTTAAACTCTAGTCATCTAAAAGTCCAACAAGCAAACACCCACATGAAATATCTCATAAGGACTCAGACAAGGGCTCCTTATTTTCTCTGAAGCAATACAAGACGTGAGTGAACCTTGAGATTAACCCTTAAGCTAAGCACCATGAACCATGGCTCATCTGTGCAAAGATAGAGACTTACCAGACAGTCTGACGAATCCATGTACCGAACCATCTGATAAAAAGGCAGAGACAATAGATTGAGTGGAAAGTGAGCTGTTGTTCACTATAGGGCATGGCCCACATGTCATCATGAAATGGATGCATATCCCAGCGGCTGAGCCTCAACTCCACTCACTCCCCTCTCATTTCCCTCACTCCCTCTCTCTCTAGAATGAAGAACAAGAAAGAAGAAAGGATGAACTACAGTTAGAAAGTGAAGAAGAAGAAGAGGGAGAAGAGAATCAAGTCTACAAAGGGCAGCAAGATCAACACTAGATTAAGACCTTGAGCTTCACCAATCTCTCATCTCATGGTTAGCACAAGAACTCTCTCTTCTCATTATCTTGAGAGCGATCCTCAAACCCTAATCTAAGTTTATCCCCTTGCATGGATGGATCATGAGGATTACTTGGAGTTTATCATCTCAAGGGTAAGAATCAAGTATGCTACAACTCAATCCTCTCAAGATTTTCCCTTGATATTCTCTCATTTGAATTTTTGGATATGTTGCATGAGATGGTGGAATCTCTCTCAAGCTTAGAAGCAAGGATGATAAGAGTTGGATTTATAATCTTGGTGATAAGGAATTTACCAAAATCCCAAGCTAAGTTTCCATGCTCAATCTCAAGCTTTCAATCCTTTTTAAGTACTTTATGAGTGGCTTACGGAATCACTAGTTGCACTAGCTAGATCAAGCCAAAACACTAAGTATCATAAGCCTAACAAACTACCCAAGTTACCATAGGAATACCTTGCACATGCATGGAGGCCTCAACCCAACGTCTAGGTTTGAACACTTAAGCCTTCACCCAAGAACACAAGAACATAGGTTCTATCGCCCAACTAACGGAGAGTCCACCAAATCTTATCGGAGTGTTTGTCATTCCCTAAACCAGTCACCAGAACCTTATATCCCTTTCAGTATGATTTAGCATAGTGTCCACGTCATATGTTGGAGTGTCCATTGAATTATATAGACCAACACCTAGAAACCCAAGAACAGCTAGTTTGTATCAGAGCGTTCGTGACATTGCACAGAGTGTCCGATGATTTATTAGCTTAAATATCCAGCGAACCTGAGAGTACCTAGTTCTTATCGAAGCATCTGTCAACTTGCACGAAGTGTCCATCAAACCAAACCAGAACCATGTTACATCAAAAACTAATCCGGCAGAGAGTCCAACACTTATAGTGGAGCATTTGTCAATCAACAGCCAAAGTGAAGTTGTGGAAACCAATACTTGGGCAACCCTTACTCAGGCACGGGTATGGTGGTTAGTCTCAATTTCTATATGGATATAAATTGTACACCTCTACAGAGTTTTAAAAGCCTGAAGTCCCTTGGGATAGGCCCCTTATGGGTGTTCCTACTTTCTATACACATGGTAATGTTAATAGTGAAACTTGTTTATGATATGAATTGCAAATGTCGATCACTGTTCTTGTTACTATGAGCTTATTAACGTTAGTATCTTAATAATGAATCTTGAGCATGTCATCTTAAGAAATGCCATTGCTTTTCTGCAAATGTACAATTGCCTGATAATACCCTTGCATCCACCAAATATGTATTTGTTGGAATTAAGTCTTGCGAGTATGAAATGTACTCACGGTGCTCCCGTTAAGTTGTTTTGCAGGTAAAGTTGATATGGTTGATTGGAGTTATGCTCTATTCACCGCTGCATAGTAAGCCCTGGAGTGTGCTACTCCAAGTGCTTTGCAAGTTAACTCCGAAGCCTATGTGTGAGTGATTCGAGATGTCAACTTTAGATGGGATAAACGCTATCTTGAACTTCAATAATTTATGTTGGTTCATTGCAAACCCTACTAGAAATATCCACTTCTATGACGAAAATCTTAATGACAAATCTGAAACCATCATAAAAAATCGCTTTTTATGATGAAAATTTTGGTTTCATCATAGATCATCGGTGATGAACCTCGAAGCCCCCTCATCTATGGCTAAATTGGGCATCGTCACAAAAAAACATCACAGAACAGCACATGGTTTCATCATAGATCACTCATGCAACTATTCATACTCATCTATCACACCCATTTTTAAGGACAAAAATAGGATGCATAAAAGACTCATGTGCGCCCCAGGAATCGGTCGCACATATAAGTAGACAAATTACATAGTATCATCATAGTGCTTATTACATAGCGAATAAATATTTAACACATAGTCTTATACAATAAATTGTAGTTACTAGTAGCAGATCTTCAGTGGAACTCCAAACATAGGGACACAGTTGACTGGTTGACACCAAGACTAGTACTCATTACAATAATCATCATCATATTCTTCATCTGTTATGGTGGAAATAGCAAGAGTGAGTCCATGTCGAACTCCGCAAATACAACATGAGGTTCATGTGGCACAAAAGGCTAGACTCTGTTTAACTGTGTTTAGCTTTTAATCATCATATTACTAGCAAATGAGTAGCATCAAGATATTCCACATCCCATTAATGTATCAATGATCATTTGTAATAAGGATAATGAATAGCATTAGCATGAGCATAATGATAACAACAGTAATTAAGCATGATATAATAATGGTGATCATCTATCCGTAGATGTTCCAAGGCCGCCCGTATCCGTGGGCATGGCTAGTATACCAGTTTTTAACTCTGCGTAGAGGTGTACACTTTCACTGTGAGTCATGCCTTCGAAATGCCTGGGATAGCTAGGCCCAAAGCATCGGAATTCATATAAAGCCACTTAAAGGTTTGTCTAACAAGTTAGGGCCATTAGATTCACTCGGTAGGCAGATGTAGGAACCCCCCTTTTCAAATGGCACAATTCCTTCTCGGCTATACTCATAGACTAGAGGCTGTTCTACACCCAACGTGTCAAGCCTTTCTTATGTCAATTAAGGTAACCACTAACAAGCTAGAAAAGGTCCTTTAAACAACTAAAGCCAGAGCCATATAGCCCCCACAGCTGTACTGTATGTCCCGGATGATCACGTATAGATAAGTCCTTATGGAGAGAAACTAGAGCAACAATATAACCCCTTGCTCTAGCCCCCTTTCCAACAGTAATAAAATCATCTTAATGGTTGATTGCTTAATTCATTAATCAAATTACAAGATCATTGTTCATAATTAAGCACTAGCAATAGCTACCCAAATGCATCCCCAAGGTTGACAAGGAATCAAGGTAACAATCGCTAAGTTATAATCTCTAAGGTTATCAAGGAAGACACGTGCATATGTATGATAATTTCAGTGAATAGGTAACAAGGATGGTCCCATGTTATACTTGCCTTGATCAAAGCTTTCCTGTTGACCCTGCTGATCTGGCTCAAAATAATACTCCGGATCGTCAAGAAACTGCTCACCGTCTATACTCGATCACCAAACATCATCACACAATCATCCGAGCAATCATACACGAAGCAAACAAAGAAACATAATTAGAACAGTACACCAACAGTAGCAAATAGTATGAAAAGTTTGTAAAACTCTTCTACATGTTCCTACGATCACACAGACATAAAGATCACGAAATTCGGATTTAAAACGTAAAAGTTATGAATTTTCTAAGATTTCCTATAGATAAATAATTACTTTAATATAAACTCAAAAATTAAAATTTCCAAACCTACTGTATAATAACACTAACATGTAGAGCTCGTAAATACGAATCTAACACAACTTGAACGGGTCAAATCGGAGTTAAAACGAAGATTTTACGACCAAAACAATTTGAGTGGCAAAACTATAAATACCAGAAAACGTATTTTTGATTTACCGGAAAGAAATACATTTTCAGAACTAACGAGCGTATCTCCTGAATGACGCTAAGGATGGCGGGTTCTATTTCATGAAAACACAGGGGCTCTTTAACAATTTTACCCACGAAGGGGTATCTTCTAATCTCGACCCTAGATCTAAAATCGGACGGCTGCTATCACTTACACATGAAAGAGAGAGAGGGCGCGGTCATCCTCTCCAGCGCCGGCCGGTGGCCGCCACGGCTGGCCTCCATGGCCCACCGAAGAGCTCTGGCTCCAACGTTTTAGATCACCGTTAGGCTCGTGACCGGTACCAATCGAACGAGGGCCTCAGCGCGAACTCATCCACGCGGTTTAGGAGAGCTATGATGGATCAAGGATGGAACGCGGCTCGGGATGGCGACAGCGCCATTACCGGCTCGCGGAAGCTCCTAAAAACCCACGATTCAAAGCACTATAGCTCAAAAGAAAAGCATGGGGAGAAAGAGAAGAAGATGGCGAGCTCACCAAAACGAAGAAGGACCCCAATCCACCCGCAAGCCCCGACGATGATCAACAGCTACCCTTAGGGTTTCGAACCGACTAAGCTCGGTTTCAAGCGGTTTGGCTCGGAGTTTAGATGGAAAAAGAGGAGAGGGGGCAAGCGGCTACACGTTTATAGCTCCAATTCGACGTTTTCGGGTAAGAAATCCTAGTTTCCTCGGTGGATTCGGTTGGGGTGATGTTCGTCTCTGGCTCGGTCACGACGGAAGGGAAGAGGACGCGGCTGAAAGCGGGGTCCCACCCGTCAGCGACTCGGAAGAGAGGAACGCGCGGCCACTGCTGCGCTCTGGGCCGACCCACGTTGACGTGGGGAAGAGCGGGGGAAACGGGCTGCTCGGCTCACTTGGCCCAACAGCAAGGAAGGGAAGGAGCACGCCGGCTCGGTTCGGCTCGGGCGGCCCAAGCAACAAGAGAGAGGGAAAGAAGAGCAGGCTAGCTCGGCAGGCCTCCAACCGCGGCACATGTAAGTTTCTTTTTTTTCTTTCCTTTTTCTTTTCTCAGTTAAATAGATTTTCAAATCCAAATCAATTAAAATCAAAACCACACCACACTATAAAACAAATGCAACAACATGAATGCATCACCAATATTCCACCTATTATTTTAAATTTTAATCCCCATTAAATATTATCTAAATTATTTAAACTCATAACTAAATCTCTTTTTAACTCCAAATTTCATCTAATTCAAACTTTTAAAATTTTTGGGTGTTACAAATTCTACCCCCCTTAAAAGAATCTCGTCCTCGAGATTGGACTGCTTACTCAAATAACTGCGGATATAATTTCCTCAATTCATCCTCTCTTTCCCAAGTTGCCTCTGCCTCTGAATACCGATTCCACTGAACTTTGCACATCTTAATAACTCGACTTCGAGTAACTCTTTCAGCAATTTCTAAAATCTTAATCGGAAACTCTTCATATGTAAGATCCTCCTTAACAGTCAATTCGACCAAAGGTATTTGCTCCTCAAGCACACGTAAACACTTCTTGAGTTGAGAAACATGAAACACATCATGTACTCCAGACAAATTTTTAGGCAACTCTAATTGATAAGCAACCTCACCACGTCTATCAATAATCTTAAATGGCCCAACATACCTTGGTGCTAACTTGCCTTTCATGTTAAATCTCTTCACACTTCTCATTGGTGACACCTTCAAATAAACATAACCGCCTACCTCAAAAAATAAATCCCTTCTCTGATTGTCAGCATAACTCTTCTGGCGAGATTGCGCTACTCTCAAATTCTCACGAATCACTCGCACTTGATCCTCTGCGTTTATAAGAACATCTGTACCAAATACCTGAGACTCACCCGTCTGATCCCAAAACAATGGAGTTCTACACTTACGTCCATACAAAGCTTCAAACGGTGCCATCTTAAGACTCTGTTGATAACTATTGTTGTAAGAAAATTCTGCATAAGGCAAACTCTTATCCCAGCTAGTTCCATATTGCAATGCACAAGCTCTCAACATGTCTTCTAGTATCTGGTTGGTCCTTTTAGTCTGCCCATCTATCTGGGGATGATATGTTGTACTAAAATTCAACTTTGTGCCTAAAGATTCATGTATAGCCTTCCAAAAATGTGACGTAAACTGCGAACCTCGATTAGACACAATCTTCTTTGGAACTCCATGTAAACACACGATCTTCTCCATATATAATATAGCTAGTTGTTCCCAGTATACTTAGTTTTAAGCGGTATAAAATGAGCAACTTTAGTCAACCGATCTACTGTCACCCAAATAGAATCATAACCTCTCTGAGTACGAGGTAACCCCACTATAAAGTCCATACCAACTTTCTCCCACTTCCATTTAGGAATCTTCATTGGTTGCAGTAATCCAGCTGGTCTCTGATGCTCAGCTTTCACTCTCTGACAAGTGTCACACACTGCCACATACTCAGCTACATCTCTTTTCATTCCAACCCACCAGTACTTCTGTTTGAGATCTAGATACATCTTAGTACTTCTGAGATGAATAGAATAAGTTGACTCATGAGCTTCACGAAGGATTCCCTACCTAATGGACTGATCCTCAGGTACACACAACCTCTTTCCAAACCACAAAATCCCATTATCATCCATTCGGAACCCTGGTGACTTACCAATCACTATATCCTCTGCTATCTTCTTTAATTTCTCATCCTTTAATTGACCCTTGTATATTTCTTGCTCCAATGTAGGTTCTATCACTAATTCCATTGTATTAGCAACAATTCCCAAATTTAGATATGCAAATTCAGCACACAACTCACTTGTCATGGACAACATTTGCATCCCATTAGCATAACTCTTTCTGCTAAGAGCATCAGCTACAACATTAGCCTTACCAGGATGATAGTGTATCTCTATATCATAGTCCTTGATCAACTCCAACCATCTACGTTGCCTCAAGTTTAGATCAGACTGTGTGAAAATATACTTCAAACTCTTATGATCAGTGTATATATCACTCTTATGTCTAATCAAATAGTGTCTCCAAATCTTCAAAGCATGAATTATAGCTTCTAACTCCAAATCATGAGTAGGATAATTCAGCTCATGCTTTCTCAACTACCTAGATGCATAGGCAACAACTCTACCTTCTTGCATAAGAACACACCCCAAACCTTGTCGAGAAGCATCGCAATAAATAGAAAACTTCTTACTTAAATCTGGCAATACCAAGACATGTGCAGTAGTCAATCTCTTCTTCAATTCTTCAAAACTAACTTGACATTGTTCAGACCATACAAACTTGGCATTCTTCTCTAACAGAGATGTCATAGTTTTAGCAAGTTTAGAAAACCCTTCAATGAACCGTCTGTAATATCCAGCTAAACCCAAGAAACTACGAATCTCTCCAACATCAGTAGGTGGCTTCCAATTCAAAACATCCTTTACTTTGCCTGGATCTACTGATATTCCACCATTAGAGACAATATGACCAAGAAAAGAGACTTCCTTCAACCAAAACTCACACTTACTTCGCTTAGCATACAACTTATGCTCTCTAAGTTTCTGCAATACCAACCTCAGATGTTCAGCATGCTCTTTCTCCGTCTTGGAAAATACCAATATATCATCTATAAATACCACCACAAACTTATCAAGATACTCCATGAACACCTTATTCATCATGTACATAAAGTAGGCAGGTGCATTGGTCAAACCAAATGACATAACCGTATACTCATACAACCCATATCTCGTAGTAAAAGCTGTCTTTAGAATATCAGAGGCACGAATCTTCAATTGATGATATCCAGAACGCAAATCGATCTTAGAGAACATACAAGCACCTCTCAACTGGTCAAACAAGTCATCAATTCTAGGCAAAGGATACTTGTTCTTGATAGTTACTTCATTAAGTGACCGATAATCCACACACATTCTCTGACTACCATCTTTCTTATCAATAAAAATAAATGGTGCACCCCAAGGTGACAAACTAGGACGAATAAAACCTTTATATTGTAGTTCCTTAATTTGTTTCTTAAGTTCTTCTAATTCATCTACTCCCATCCTATATGGTCGTTTAGCTATGGGTGCAGTTCCAGGTAATAATTCAATAAGAAATTCAATGTCTCGGTCAGGTGGCATACCTGGCAAATCATTTAGAAAAACATCTAGGAAATCATTGATAACTAGATTTTCTTTGCTAGCATCATCATCAAGCTGATTCACTACAGCTGTTGGTTGCTTCTGCATTGCTACATTTACACTGATCTTCTCACCATTCGGTGCTTTTACAACTACTACCTTTTTCTGACACTGAATTTCTGCCTGATTTTGCATCATCCAATCCATACCCAAAATCACATCAATACCAGATGTTCTCAACACTATAGGAGTTATCTTAAACTCTACCCCCCTTAAAACCATACTAACTGGAAGACACCGATTAGTGGTTTGCATGGTACCCCTAGGTGAATTTACTAAGAGAGATTCTTTCATGGCAAGCATGGGTACACTATGCATCTTAACAAAAAATGTTTGAAATAAAGGTATGCGAAGCTCCTGAATCAAAAAAATGGTTGCAGGGGTAGAATGAACATTGAACGTACCAAGCATTACTTCAGGCTCCGTCTGTGCTGTTTCAGTAGACACATGATTTACCTTTCCAGTATTGGATGACCTCTGTCCCTGCGGTGTTTGTTGATTCTACTTCTTGGGACAATGATTAGCATAGTGTCCAGGTTCTCCACAGCGATAACACAGATTAGGAGTACTAGGTGCACTGGTCTTCATTGGAGTAGAGTTGAAATTACCCTGGCGTGGAGTTTGCTGACCACTCTGCTGTAGGAACTGTCTGTTCTGCTGATACTGGGGTCGTTGCTAAAACTGATTATTCTGCTGATTCTGAGACCACTGTTGATTTGAATTACGGTTCCACTGACTAACTGGTCCTTGGAATTTTGAATGAAACCCATGCTGAGAATTGGTACGTTGGCGATTATTGTTCCCAACACCTTGTCATTTCATCTTCCTTTTTCTATCCATCTCTCGACGTTCATTGTCCAGCACAATAGCCTTATTCACAAGTTCCTAGAAACTGGCATAATTGTTACCCTTCAGCTGCAAACGAAGATCATAATAAATTCCCTTAAGAAAGAGACGCTGCTTATCTGCATCTTCCCTCACTTCATTGGGAGCATATCGAGCCAACTGCGAGAACTTGTCATGATACTCACTGACACTCATCTGTCCCATCCTGAGGTTTCTGAATTCTTCCTGCTTTAGCTCAATTACACCTTCAGGAATATGGTGAGCTCTAAAATCTCTAACAAATTCATTCCAAGTGACAGGAGGAGCATTGTCGGGATGTGCAACTTGATATGACTCCCACCAAGTCTGAGTTGTTCCCTGTAACTGACCAGATGCATATAACACTTTTTCTAGATCATTACATTGAGCGATGTTCAACTGTTTCTCCACCGCTCGCACCCAATCATCCGCCTCTAATGGATCAGCAGCATGAGAGAACACAGGAGGATGTCCTTTCAAAAATTCACCACGCTTGTCTCTCACATGAACAGGTGGCGGTCCTCCTGCAGGGGGTTGTTCTGCAGGTGCTGCATGAATATCTGCATCATTTGATTCTGTGTATTCATAAGTTCCTCCATAGTAATGGGTGGGTTAGCACCTCCATGACCTCTGCCACGACCTCTGGCTGCCATCTGTTTTCAAAGCACCAAAGACGAAGCTCAGTATTATCCTAGATGATGTATACCATAGATAAGTAAATTTGAATTCTCTGGGCGAATTTCAATTTTAGCAACTCAGTAATTCTGTCATATCTCAAGTTACAGAAATCCAATTAAGGTGATCTTTACATGGTTGGAAAGCTTATAAAATTATCTACAACTTTCATTAACATCACTTTTCCAGATTCTGTCGATAGATTAATAAAAAACTGAGCTTAACTAAAACTGTTTCAGAATTCCAGACTGCATAGTGACCCCAACTTGGAACAGGTATATCTCTTAACTCATAATAGATAAAAAGATGATTCTTATGGGGTTGGAAAGATACAGAAGTCTAATTATTCCCAGTAAAATTTCATAAATTTCTCATGAACAGATTTTTAGTTATTCCCGAAACATCCCAGACTGATCCAGAAATCAGCAAAAGACAGAACCAAGTTTACTCCGATCCCAACTAAATAATCATGATCAAACTAATTATTCTTAACTATGGAACTTGTAGACATGTACACAAAGCTCCAGAACTCATTACAAAGATCCAAATCACACATTATCATAATAACAATCCATCAAGCACATAATTGTTCATACCACATACTAATACTCGACATTACCAAACTCAAATTGACTCGCAACTAATATCGTTCCTATTACATAGGGATTTCCTAATTTTAATTGAGCTTCTCATAATTCTTGGGAAGCCCTAGCACAGCCCTTAATTCATCGATCTCCTTATAAGCTTGCTCTTTATGTTTCTTTTCCTTTAGCAACTCATCCTTCAAATCCGCCTCATGAAGGGCCAACTCACGAACGAGTCCCACTGTGGCTTGTAATGTCAAGGATGAATCATCAGCGAGTGGCACGGTCCAAACACCCTTGTCATGTAAGAGACAGGGAAAATGCTGGAGTGCACCCTTCAACGTCTTGTCCGAGCGAAGACCATGGTAGTAGACAAACACATTGTAGGCGACATCTTCCATACTTGTTTCTACAGTCGCCTGGCTTACTCGGGTGATGAACTTTGACTCCACCTTAGGCTCCTTAGTGGTAGGATCCATTGTCTTGACCCATAGCTCAGTCTCCCAGTAAGAGTCCACTAATGGATGGTTGTACTCCTTGCAGCGATACTCTAAATTAGCTTCCCAATCGTAGTAATAATTATCCAAAGTTCTTGTCAGCATGTCATGGAAGAAAACATCAGCTTTAGGAACCATGATGTGATGCTTCGTGGTCCATCCCATGACTGAATTCACTATTGAGGTATCTCCCACTCTTGATTCAGCATCCGATATCTCTTGGTCACCATCAATATGGGGTTCCTAGGGTTTGAAGTGACCAATGTACTGAGCAACAGACATACGAGGATGAGGAGGCATCTACGAGAATTTTGACATAGATTAGATAGAATCAATATATTTTCATAATAGAATAAGATAGAAGAAGCATAATAATTTAGTAATTATCAAGGTGAAAGAATTAAACATGAAATAGGTGAAGCATAGACACTAATGACGACCATTCTAACTAGGCTTGCGTTCTACAGTCAACATGGCTCTGATACCAATCTGTCACACCCATTTTTAAGGACAAAAATAGGATGCATAAAAGACTTATGTGCGCCCTAGGAATCGGTCGTACACATAAGTAGACAAATTACATAGTATCATCACAGTGCTTATTACATAGCGAATAAATATTTAACACATAGTCTTATACAATAAATTGTAGTAACTAGTAGCAGATCTTCAGCGAAACTCCAAACACAGGGACACGGTTGACTGGTTGACACCAAGACTAGTACTCATTACGATAATCATCATCATATTCTTCATCTGTTATGGTGGAAATAGCAAGAGTGAGTCCATGTCGAACTCCACAAATACAACATGAGGTTCATGTGGCACAAAAGGCTAGACTCTGTTTAACTGCGTTTAGCTTTTAATCATCATATTACTAGCAAATGAGTAGCATCAAGATATTCCACTTCCCATTAATGTGTCAATGATCATTGGTAATAAGGATAATGAATAGCATTAGCATGAGCATAATGATAACAACATTAATTAAGCATGATATAACAATGGTGATCATCTATCCATAGATGTTCCAAGGCCACCCATATCCGTGGGCACGGCTAGTATACTAGTTTTTAACTCTGCGCAGAGGTGTACACTTTCACTGTGAGTCATGCCTTCCAAATGCCTAGGATAGCTAGGCCCAAAGCACCAGAATTCATATAAAGCCCCTTAAAGGTTTGACTAACAAGTTAGGGCCATTAGATTCACTCGATAGGCAGATGTAGGAACACCCCTTTTCAAATGGCACAATTCCTTCTCGGCTATACTCATAGACTAGAGGTTGTCCTACACCCAACGTGTCAAGCCTTTCTTATGCCAATTAAGGTAACCACTAACAAGCTAGAAAAGGTCCTTTAAACAACTAAAGCCAGAGTCATATAGCCCCCATAGCTGTACTGTATGTCTCGGATGATCACGTACAGATAAGTCCTTATGGAGAGAAACCAGAGCAACAATATAACCCCTTGCTCTAGCCCCCTTTTCAACAGTAATAAAATCATCTTAATGGTTGATTGCTTAATTCATTAATCAAATTACAAGATCATTGTTCATAATTAAGCACTAGCAATAGCTACCCAAATGCATCCCCAAGGTTGACAAGGAATCAAGGTAACAATCACTAAGTTATAATCGCTAAGGTTATCAAGGAAGACACATGCATATGTATGATAATTTCAGTGAATCGGTAACAAAGATGGTCCCATGCTATACTTGCCTTGATCAAAGCTTTCCTGTTGACCCTGCTAATCTGGCTCAAAATAATACTCTGGATCATCAAGAAACTGCTCACCATCTATACTCGATCACCAAACATCATCACACAATCATTCGGGCAATCATACACGAAGCAAACAAAGAAACATAATTAGAACAGTACACCAACAGTAGCAAAACATTATGAAAAGTTTGTAAAACTCTTCTACACGTTCCTACGATCACACAAACATAAAGATCACAAAATTCGGATTTAAAACGTAAAAGTTATGAATTTTCTAAGATTTCCTATAGATAAATAATTACTTTAATATAAACTCAAAATTAAAATTTCCAAACCTACTATATAATAACACTAACATGTAGAGCTCGTAAATACGAATCTAACGCAACTTGAACGGGTCAAATCGGAGTTAAAACAAAGATTTTACGACCAAAACAATTTGAGTGGCAAAACTATAAATACCAGAAAACGTATTTTTGATTTACCGGAAAGAAATACGTTTTCAGAACTAACGAGCGTATCTCCTGAATGACGCTAAGGACGGCGGGTTCTATTTCATGAAAACACAGGGGCTCTTTAACAATTTTACCCACGAAGGGGTATCTTCTAATCTCGACCCTAGATCTAAAATCGGACGGCTGCTATCACTTACAGATGAAAGAGAGAGAGGGCGCGGTCATCCTCTCCAGTGCCGGCCGGTGGCCGCCATGGCCGGCCTCCATGGCTCGCTGGAGAGCTCCGGCTCTAACGTTTTAGATCACCGTTAGGCTCGCGACCGGTACCAATCGAACGAGGCCTCAGCGCGAACTCATCCACGCGGTTTAGGAAAGCTATGACGGATCGAGGATGGAACGCAGCTCGAGATGGCGGCGGCGCCATTGCCGGCTCGCGGAAGCTCCTAAAAACCCGCGATTCAAAGCACTACAGCTCAAAAGAAAAGCATGGGGAGAAAGAGAAGAAGATGGCGAGCTCACCAAAACGAAGAAGAAGGACCCCAATCCACCCGCAAGCCCCGACGACGATCAACAGCTACCCTTAGGGTTTCAAACCGACTAAGCTCGGTTTCAAGCGGTTTGGCTTGGAGTTTAGATGGAAAAAGAGGAGAGGGGGCAAGCGGCTACACGTTTATAGCTCCAATTCGATGTTTTCGGGTAAGAAATCCCGGTTTCCTCGGTGGATTTGGTTGGGGTGATGTTCGTCTCTGGCTCGGTCACGATGGAAGGGAAGAGGACGCGGCTGACAGCGGGGTCCCACCCGTCAGTGACTCGGAAGAGAGGAATGCGCGGGCACTGCTGCGCTCTGGGCCGGCCCACGCTGATGCAGGGAAGAGCGGGGGAAACGGGCTGCTCAGCTCACTTGGCCCAACATTAAGGAAGGGAAGGAGCACGCCGCTCGGTTCGGCTCGAGCAGCCCAAGCGACAAGAGAGAGGGAAAGAAGAGCAGGCCAGCTCGGCGGGCCTCCAACCACGGCATAGGTAAGTTTCTTTTTTTTTCTTTCCTTTTTCTTTTCTCATTTAAATAGATTTTGAAATCCAAATCAATTAAAATCAAAACCACACCACACTATAAAACAAATGCAACAGCATGAATGCATCACCAATATTCCACCTATTATTTTAAATTTTAATCCCCATTAAATATTATCTAAATTATTTAAACTCATAACTAAATCTCTTTTAACTCCAAATTTCATCTAATTCAAACTTTTAAAATTTTTGGGTGTTACAAATTCTACCCCCTTAAAAGAATCTCGTCCTCGAGATTAGACTGCTTACTCAAATAACTGCGGATATAATTTCCTCAATTCATCCTCTCTTTCCCAAGTTGCCTCTGTCTCTGAATACTGATTCCACTGAACTTTGCACATCTTAATAACCTGACTTCGAGTAACTCTTTCAGCAATTTCTAAAATCTTAATCGGAAACTCTTCATATGTAAGATCCTCCTTAACAGTTAATTCATCCAAAGGTATTTGCTCCTCAGGCACACATAAACACTTCTTGAGTTGAGAAACATGAAACACATCATGTACTCCAGATAAATTTTTAGGCAACTCTAATTGATAAGCAACCTCACCACGTCTATCAATAATCTTAAATGGCCCAACATACCTTGGTGCTAACTTGCCTTTCATGTTAAATCTCTTCACACTTCTCATTGGTGACACCTTCAAATAAACATAATCGCCTACCTCAAAAACTAAATCCCTTCTCCGATTGTCAGCATAACTCTTCTGGCGAGATTGCGCTACTCTGAAATTCTCACGAATCACTCACACTTGATCCTCTGTGTTTCTAAGAACATCTGTACCAAATACCTGAGACTCACCCGTCTGATCCCAAAACAATGGAGTTCTACACTTACGTCCATACAAAGCTTCAAACGGTGCCATCTTAAGACTCTGTTGATAACTATTGTTGTAAGAAAATTCTGCATAAGGCAAACTCTTATCCTAGCTAGTTCCATATTGCAATGCACAAGCTCTCAACATGTCTTCTAGTATCTAGTTGGTCCTTTCAGTCTGCCCATCTGTCTAGGGATGATATGTTGTACTAAAATTCAACTTTGTACCTAAAGATTCATGTATAGCCTTCCAAAAATGTGACGTAAACTGCGAACCTTGATCAGACACAATCTTCTTTGGAACTCCATGTAAACACACGATCTTCTCCATATATAATATAGCTAGTTGTTCCCCAGTATACTTAGTTTTAACCAGTATAAAATAAGCAACTTTAGTCAACCGATCTACTATCACCCAAATAGAATCATAACCTCTCTGAGTATGAGGTAACCCCACTATAAAGTCCATACCAACTTCCTCCCACTTCCATTCAGGAATCTTCATTGGTTGCAGTAATCCAGCTAGTCTCTGATGCTCAGCTTTCACTCTCTGACAAGTGTCACATACTGCCACATACTCAGCTACATCTCTTTTCATTCCAACCCACCAGTACTTCTGTTTGAGATCTAGATACATCTTAGTACTTCCGGGGTGAATAGAATAAGCTGACTCATGAGCTTCACGAAGGATTCTCTGCCTAATGGACTGATCCTCAGGTACACACAACCTCTTTCCAAACCACAAAATCCCATTATCATCCATTCGAAACCCTGGTGACTTACCAATCACTATATCCTCTGCTATCTTTTTTAATTTCTCATCCTTCAACTGACCCTTGTATATTTCTTACTCCAATGTAGGTTCTATCACTAATTCCATTGTATTAGCAACAATTCCCAAATTCAAATATGCAAACTCCGCACACAACTCACTTGTCATGGACAATATTTGCATCCCATTAGCATAACTCTTTCTGCTAAGAGCATCAGCTACAACATTAGCCTTACTAGGATGATAGTGTATCTCTAGATCATAGTCCTTGATCAACTCCAACCATCTACGTTGCCTCAAGTTTAGATCAGCTATGTGAAAATATACTTCAAACTCTTATGATCAGTGTATATATCACTCTTATGTCCAATCAAATAGTGTCTCCAAATCTTCAAAGCATGAATTACAGCTGCTAACTCCAAATCATGAGTAGGATAATTCAGCTCATGCTTTCTCAACTGCCTAGATGCATAGGCAACAACTCTACCTTCTTGCATAAGAACACACCCCAAACCTTGACGAGAAGCATCACAATAAATAGAAAACTTCTTACTTAAATCTAGCAATACCAAGACAGGTGCAGTAGTCAATCTCTTCTTCAATTCTTAAAAACTAACTTGACATTGTTCAGACCATACAAACTTGGCATTCTTCTCTAACAGAGATGTCATAGGTTTAGCAAATGTATAATTGCTTTTCTGCAAATGTACAATTGCCTGATAATACCCTTGCATCCACCAAATATGTATTTGTTGGAATTAAGTCTTGCGGGTATGAAATGTACTCACGATGCTCCTGTTAAGTTGTTTTGCAGGTAAAGTTGATATGGTTGATTGGAGTTATGCTCTATTCACCGCTGCATAGTAAGCCCTGGAGTGTGCTACTCCAAGTGCTTTACAAGTTAACTCCGAAGCCTATGTGTGAGTGATTCGAGACGTCAACTTTAGATGGGATAAACGCTATCTTGAACTCCAATAATTTATGTTGGTTCATTGCAAACCCTACTAGAAATATCCACTTCTATGATGAAAATCTTAATGACAAATCTGAAACCATCATAAAAAATCGCTTTTTATGATGAAAATTTTGGTTTCATCATAGATCATCAGTGATGAACCTCGAAGCCCCCTCATCTGTGGCTAAATTGGGCATCGTCACAAAAAAACATCACAGAACAGCACATGGTTTCATCATAGATCACTCACGCAACTATTCCTACTCATCTGTGATAGAACTATGCTAAATAGGGCTTCATCATTGAACTAATTACTGATTTGTGACGAATAACATTCGATCTGTAATGATGATGCTTCGTCATAGATCTCCACATAGTACTTTCTACATCTGATGTGTACCTATGGGACCTACAGTTACTCATCCATGACACTTGCAATTCATCATAAAATTCTCCACTCGATCCTTTCTCCATGCAACGTGTACCTGCGGGACCTGATGGCTTACGTGTCACGTGTACCTATGGGGCCTTTCTCCATCTCCATCCGACCTATGTGACTGTTGGTACAAATTAAATGCACACAGAGAGAATATATATATCCACAAGCGCACAGTATTATACCATTGTAGCACTTCACCGAGAATAACCTAGTTTTAATATCGAACCTAAAGGAACAGTTAGTGAGAATAACAAAGTCTTAATCTCAACCCAATTTCACAATCAAGGTCAGAAAATAGGAATATAAAGGAGACTACTAAGATATGTCTAGTTCCAATCTCGGTAAGCTTTGCCTTCTATTGTTCTATCGTGGGAGATGTCTTATAAGGAACAAATTTAGAGTTTCTTCCCTAAAAGTAATCAAATTCCTGCTAGCCCTATTAACAGGAGGTGGACTACAAAGGATTCAATGAAGCTATAAAAGTCACCTTCATGAGCTACCATCGATCTAGAAAATGAGGGTGCATTTACGAGTAACCCTAGTCTAAGCACCATGCTTACACTATGAATACTACTTTAATCTAGAGCCACCAAGATCAAAGCACTCAAAAGAGAGTCATAAACTTGAAGAACAATATGAAAAAAATGCTTACTTGAATCAAAAGTTGATTACCAAAGAAATCTCAGAAGCAAGCTCTAGTAGAACTTGATTTCGCTAGAGTACAACCGTAGAGAGAGCACCGATAGGCCAAAACTCCTCCAAAACTCTACTCTCTCACTCTATCTCTCTATCTCTAATACAAGACTAGATCCTATGGAGGACTAATCTTCTCTTGATTGCTAGCCCTAGATCCTAGTGGAAATATGAATTAGGGTTCCTCACCTTTCAGCTCTCAAGATCTAGACTTGGCTTCTCTAGGGGGTGCAGGCCTGTATTTATAGCCCTAGGGGTACAACGTGAGCCCTTGGATCAAACTGACTTAAAGAATGGCGTAGATGCAATCCTAGGAGGCAGTGGAGGATCATTCTGGAAGCTCCTGACAAGTGGGCCCCACAGGGGGCCAGGCGACATGGTGGTGGGGTGGGCCGATCCCACCTGGCATCCTCTCAGGGTCCGTTGTGGTATGGTGTCTTCTGGTGTCCTCTAAAACCTTTTGGAGTAGTTTTCATCGCGGTTAAGTTCGATTCTTTTTAACGTTTTGATCCTCCTTGTCGGTTTTTTGATTAAATCTTGTTGGAAACACAGATTCACCAAAACTTATGGAATTTGTCAGTATAAACCTCCTATTCTATGATAGTGATCCATTTTCACCATTTATACAAGGTAAGTTGATGGTTCTTGATGTTTGTTAACTACCGTCAACAAGCTCCCCCATACTTATGTCACACCCATTTATCGACCAAATGGAATGCATACCCTTATGTGCGCCCAGAGATCAATCACACATAAGTTCACAAATTATAACAGAAGTATCATCACAAATGTTATTACATCACGATATTTAACACATAGTCTTAACATAAACGTAGCGGAAGTATAAATAAAAATCTCTCGTGGTAGCTCCAGTCACAGATACATTGACTGGTTGACAGCAAGACTAGTAATCTTCAGGGAAGTAGGCGTAGTAGTCACTATTACCTCCATCTGTTACCCATCCGGGATTTTTATCCAAATAAGAGAAATAAACAAGCGTAAGTACATCTCGTACTCAACAAGTGTAACATGGGGTTCATGAGGCTCGAAAAGGCATATTCATTGGTTTATCAGCATGTAGCTTTTAGTTAGCATGATTTTAGCATAACAATAGCATCAAAATGTCTCAATATAAACATTAAACATATGATCCATGTGAAATGATTAATGAATAGCAAAAACTTAATCATAAACAATTATTCAACTATTCCATAAGGGTCCAAGGCCACTCGTGACCGTGAGCACGGCTGTTATAACAGTTTTACACTCTGCAGAGGTTGTACACTTTCACTGTGAGTCGTGTTACCCAAATGCCCGGGTTAATTACTCCCAAAACACTACCAAGGTGAGCAGGCAGGGTAAACACTATGAAGTCTTTCGAAGGTTCGTCTAACAAGTTAGGGCCATTAGATTCACTCGGCAAACAGATGTAGAGCCCCCCTTCCTGATGGCACAATAACACGCAGCCTATACACATGAGGACAGAGGCCGCACTATACCCGATTCGTCAAGCCATTCTTACGCCATAAAGGAATACCTCTAACAAGCTAGAAAAGGTCCTTCTATATGACTAAAGCCAGAGCCATATAGCCCCCACAGTTGTACTATAAATCCCGGATTATCGCTTATAGATGAGTCCTTATGGAGAGCAATTAGAGCATCAAAAGTAACCCCCATGCTCTAATCCCCTTTAAACATTAATCAAAATCATCTTTTAATGTTTGTTGCATATTCCTCTAATCAATTTACATGATCATAGTCCATGTTTAAGCACTAGCCACACTACTCAATGCAATATAATGGGTACCAAGGTAAAAGATCAATCGCTAAGTCATCCTTAACAAGGAATAAATGCATAATGATATTATTTGCATAAGGTGAATAGGACAACAAGGATAATCCCATGCTATACTTGCCTTGCTCAAACTGGTCCTGAAGATCTTGCTCGTAGTAAGGCTCTTGATCTCCAACGAATTTCTCACCGTCTAAACTCGATCAACCATTATCAACAACACACATCCAGAGGCAATCATGCATAGACAAACAAGACTATAATTAGAACAATACACCAACAGTAAGAAAATAAAATAAAAAGTCTTTAAAATGAATCTACAACTTGCTAGGATCACACAGACGCGAAGATCACGAAAATCGGATCTAAAACGACAAAGTTATGAATTTCCAAAGATTTCCTATAGAAGAATAAATACTTTAATAAAAACTCGTAAATAAATTAATCCAAACCTACTGTACAGTTGTATAATTACATAGAGTTCGCAAATATGAATCTAACGCAATTTGAATGGACCAAATCGGAGTTAAAACGAAAATTCTACAACTAAAACAATCTGAATGGCGAAACTGTAAATATCAGAAAGCGTATTTTTCATTTACCGAAACGAAATACGTTTTCAACCGATCAAAGCGTACTCTGAGCTTTACGTTTTAGGACTGCGGGTTGATATACTAAAAACTCAGGGTTTCTTTTACAAAATTACGAACGAACCGGTATCATTAAATAAGATCCGTCCGATTCAAAACGGACGGCCGAGATCAGATCGGGGTGAGGGAAAGAGAGAACGCCGGCGGCTACAGTAAGCCCGACGGCGGCGCCATGGCCGGACTTGGCCCGAGCTCGCCGGAGCTTGTGAAGATGACCATACCGAGCACCAATCGCCAAACCGAAAGTACCAAAAGAAAGAGCACATCACCGTGACCTTACCCCACGCGAGAACGAAGCGGAAGAGCAACCGGAGGGCGACGGCTAGCTCGTCAAGGCGGCGGTGGAGGCGGAACTCCGACGGTGACCTTCCCGGGATGTCGAAGCTAGGGTCTAAGCGGCTCAATGAGAAGCGGGGAGTCACGAGGTTCTGTTTTATAGCCCGGAGGCGTCGCTAAGTAAGGAAGGGAGGGAGATTGGAGGCGGATTCGAATCACCGAATCGGGAGAAGAAAGGAAAACGGCGTTCGTCGATGGAAAACGCCGGAGGAAGAAGAAGGAAAGGTGAGAAGAGACACTGACAATCGGGACCCACATGTCAGCGGCTCAGGGCGGAAAAACGCGGCCGCTGCGGGACGCGAGCGCGCGCGCGATGACGGGCCGTCGGGCCGTGACTTGGGCTCGGCCCAGGAGGAGAAGGAGGCCGCGGGAGGAAGGGAAAAACGGCCCGCGTGCACTGGGCTGCGGAAAGAAGCGGCCCAAGAGCAGAGAGAGAATAAGAAATCTTTTTCCCAATTTTTCAAATTCCTTTTTCAAAAGATTTTCAAATCCAAATTTAAATTTAAATCAAACCACTCATCTCAAAAATTTAAATGCAACAGCATGAGTGCACAAACATGTTTCTACTCTTATATTTGATTTTAAATTTATAAAAATTATTCTTATTCTAAATTTGCATGCTTCACAAAAATAAATATAAAAATCATATTTTCCTATTTTTCTTCTTTTCAAATTTTTAGGGTGTTACAATTCTACCCCCCTTAAGATGAATCTCGTCCCGAGATTCGACCGATGCTTACTCAAACAATTGCGGGTAGGTTTTTCTCAGATCCTCTTCTCGTTCCCAAGTAGCCTCTTCTGCTGTGTACCGATTCCATTGTACTTTACACATTTTAATTGTTCTACTTCTTGTGACTCTGTCCGCAGTCTCTAAAATTTTAACCGGAAACTCTTCATATGTAAGATCCTCCTTAACAGTAAGTTCCTCTAATGAAATCTGCTCCTCTGGTACTCGTAAACATTTCTTCAATTGAGACACATGGAACACATCATGTACACCTGCCAAACTTTCAGGTAATTCCAACTGATATGCCACTTCACCACGTCTCTCTATAATCTTGAAAGGTCCAATATATCTTGGTGCCAATTTACCTTTCATGTTGAACCTTCTCACACTCCTCATTGGCGATACTTTCAAATATACATAATCCCCTACCTCAAAAGTCAACTCCCTTCTGCGAGTATCAGCATAGCTTTTCTGTCTGGACTGTGCTATTTTTAGATTATCTCTAATCATTCTCACTTTCTTTTCAGCATCCTTTAATACATCAGACCCATACACTTGACTCTCCCCTGTCTGATTCCAGAATAACGGGGTTCTACACTTTCGTCCATACAGAGCCTCAAACGGTGCCATTTGAAGACTCTTCTGATAACTATTGTTATAAGAGAACTCTGCATAAGGCAAACTCTTATCCCAACTAGTACCATATTGTAAAGCACAAGCTCTCAACATATCTTCCAATATCTGATTAATTCTCTCCGTTTGACCATCTGTCTGAGGATGATAAGCTGTACTAAAATTTAATTTGGTTCCCAATGATTCATGTATCTTTTGCCAATAATGAGATGTAAACTGAGTACCTCGATCAGACACAATCTTTTTAGGTACTCCATGTAGACTCACTATTCTTTCCATATACAATTCTGCCAACTTCGCACTGCTGTATGTAGTCTTCACAGGCAGAAAATGAGCAACCTTAGTCAGACGATCCACTATCACCCAAATTGAATCATATCCTCTTTGAGTCCGTGGCAACCCAACTATAAAGTCCATACCAACCTCTTCCCATTTCCACTCGGGTATCTGCATAGGCTGTAACAATCCTGCAGGTCTCTGATGTTCCGCTTTCACCCTTTGACAAGTGTCACACAAAGCAACATATTCAGCAACATCTCTCTTTAAACCATACCACCAATATTTCTCTCTCAGATCCAAGTACATCTTAGTACTCCCCGGATGTATGGAATAAGCTGACTCATGAGCTTCACGCAGAATTGCCATTCTGATATCCTTATCTTCGGGCACACACAGCCTTTTTCCAAACCATAGCGTACCATTATCATCCTTACGGAATCCTGGAGATTTACCTTTCGCTATGTTTTCAGCTATCTCTCTCAACTTTTCATCCTTCTGCTGACCTTTACGGATCTCTTGCTCTAAAGTAGGCTCTAATACTAATTCCACTGCATTGGTAGTAAATCCTAAGTTCAGATACTTGCACTCGGCACACAATTCCTTTGGCATAGACATTACTTGTATTTCATTTGCATAACTTTTCCTACTAAGAGCATCAGCAACAACGTTGGCCTTTCCTGGATGATAATGCACCTCTAGATCATAGTCTTTTATCAACTCCAACCATCTACGCTGCCTCAAGTTCAGATCCGTTTGAGTGAAGATATACCTTAAACTCTTGTGATCAGTGTATATATCACTCTTGTGTCCAATCAAATAATGTCTCCATATCTTTAATGCATGAACTACTACAGCTAATTCCAAATCATGAGTAGGGTAATTTAACTCATGCTTCCTCAACTGCCTTGATGCATATGCCACAACTCTACCTTCTTGCATCAGTACACATCCCAAACCCAATCGAGATGCATCACAATAGATAGAGAAAGGTTTACTCAGATCTGGCAAAACTAAGACGGGTGCAGTCGTCAATCTCTTCTTTAGCTCCTCAAAATTGGCCTGACACTTCTCGGACCACACAAACTTGGCATTCTTCTCCAATAATGCAGTCATTGGTTTTGCAAGCTTTGAAAATCCCTCTATAAATCTTCTATAATAACCAGCTAATCCCAAGAAGCTACGGATCTCACTCACATTGATGGGTGGTTTCCAATTCAATACATCTTTCACCTTACCAGGATCTACTGATATTCCTCCATTAGAGACAATATGACCCATAAAAGAAACTTCCTTCAATCAAAACTCACATTTACTCCTCTTTGCATATAGTTGGTGTTCTCTAAGCTTCTGCAAGACCAACCTCAAATGTTCCACATGTTCTTCCTCAGTCTTGGAAAATACTAGAATATCATCGATGAATACCACTACAAACTTATCCAGATATTCCATGAATACCTTATTCATCAAATACATAAAGTATGCAGGGGCATTAGTCAGACCAAAAGACATCACTGTATACTCATACAACCCATACCGTGTGGTAAAAGCTGTCTTTGGTACATCACTAGCACGAATCTTCAATTGATGATATCCAGAGCGAAGATCAATCTTGGAAAATACACAAGCTCCTCTCAACTGATCGAACAGGTCATCAATCCTAGGCAATGGGTACTTGTTCTTAATAGTAACCTCATTAAGAGACCGATAATCTACACACATCCTCTGAGTTCCATCTTTCTTATCCACAAAAATCACTGGTGCTCCCCAAGGTGAAGAACTAGGACGAATAAAACCCTTATCCTGCAACTCCTTGATTTGTTTCTTAAGTTCTTCTAATTCATTTACTCCCATTCTATATGGACGCTTAGCTATAGGTGCAGTTCCAGGTAATAATTCAATAATAAATTCAATGTCACGGTCTGGTGGCATACCTGGCAATTCCTCTGGAAACACATCTGGAAACTCCTCCACAACTGGATCTTCCTGGTTGGCACCATCATTGAGCTGGTTCACTGTAGCAGTCTCTTGTTTTTGCACTTTTACTTCAACCTTGATTCTATCACCCTTTGGTGTTGTCAGTACAACTGATTTATCCTTACACTGAATCTCTGCTTGTTGTTGCATCATCCAATCCATTCCCAATATAAGATCAATCCTAGCTGTTCTCAATACTATAGGGCTAACTGTAAACTCTACCCCCCTTAAGTTGAGACTAATAGGAAGACAGCGATAAGATGCTGGCATGCTTCCACCAGGTGAGTTTACTAAGATAGGATTCTTCATGGCACACAAATGGATTCTATGTATTCTAACAAATGATTGCGATATGAAAGAATGTGATGCTCCAGAATCAAAAAGAACAGTGGCGGGAGTAGAGTGAACATCGAACGTACCAAGCATAACTTCTGGCTCCTCCACTGCAGTTTCTTGGGACAAGTGATTCACCCTTCCTGAGTTAGGTGCGGTCTTTTGGTGGCTGCTCTGTCTCTGGGGAGTCTGCTGGTTAAGCTTCTCCGGGCAATTGTAAGACAAGTGACCTTCTTTTCCACATCAGAAACACTTGTTGGGAGTATTGGGAGCACTAGTCTTCATAGGAGTGTTATTGGAAGGACCCTGACGCTGCGCTTGATTTCCATTCTGCTGCGGTGGACGTTGGTTGCTATTCTGTGGCTGGAATGGGGGACGTTGCGGAAACTGTCCACGGAATGGGGCCTGACCACGATTCCACTGTCCAGAGAGAGGCCTCTGCTGAGTATTCTGCTGAAAACCAGTACGCAAACGGGTGTTGCTATTAGAGGCTTGTCCCTGTAACCTCTTCCTCTTTGCATCCATTTCCTTGCGCTTGCTATCCACCACGATAGCGCGGTTCACAAGCGTCTGAAAGTTAGGGTAGGTATTGGACATCAACTGCAACTGTAGTCCATCATATAATCCCTTCAAGAAGCGGCGCTGCTTATCATTGTCATTAGCCACCTCATGTGGAGCATATCGTGACAATTGAGCAAACTTGTCACGGTACTCAGCTACAGTCATTGACCCTTGGGTCAGGTTCCTGAATTCCTCCGCCTTCAACTCTATCATTCCTTCAGGTATATGGTAAGCCCTGAAGTTCTCCCTAAACTCCTGCCAGGTGACTGCAGGAGCATTGGCAGGACGACCATACTCATATGACTCCCACCAATCCTGAGCTTCTCCCTGAAGTTGCCCAGAAGCAAACAACACCTTCTGTCGGTCATCACATTGGGCAATAATGAGTTGTTTCTCCACAGCACGAAGCCAATCATCGGCCTCCAAAGGATCAGCAGCATGTGTGAACACTGGGGGACGACCCTTCAAAAACTCACCACGCTTATCATGTGGTTGAGCCCCAATAACTGGCTGATTTTGCTGATTTTGCACTAGTTGCTGCATCAACTGTGTCTGTACCGCCAACAGTTGCTCAATAGTTGGTGGCGGTGGTGGTGGTGGATTTGGGGGAATGTTTCCACGACCTCTGCCTCTTCCTCTTCCGGCCATCTGCCACCCATAAACATGCAAACTTTAAGAATTCCATGATTTCAACCACTTATAAGATTAAGAAGGAGATCTGAAAGTTTTCTGGACGAGTAGCAATGTTGACAGTTCAGTATTTCAATCATATCTCGAGCTACAGAAATCCAAAAGAGGCGTGCCTTATGTGGTTGGAAAGCTTATGAATTTATCCACAATTTCTATTCAGACCTCAAGATCAAATTCTGTCGTTAAGTCTATGAAAAATAAGGCGTAACAGAAACTGTTCCAGATTCCAGTCTGTGCAGAAACTTTAACTTGTAAAAATTATATCTCTCGAACCAGATCAGATAAAAAGGTGATTCTAGTGGCATTTGAAAAATGCTTGAGTCTAGTTTCTCTCATAAAAATTTCATAAATGTTGCACGAACCGTTTTTAAACTATAGCAGAAACACTGAAGACTGCTCCAGAAAACAGCAAGGACAGAAACGTGATAATATCAAATCCCCAGCTATTATTCCTTGACTATTAAACTTATTATTCTTAAGAATGGAACTTGTAGACATGCCTACAAGTCCCGACACTCAAACAAAGATCCAACTCACACATAAGCATAATAATAAAGCAACTAGCACACCAAGGTTCAAACCACACGACAGACCCGACTGACTCAACTGACGTTACTAAGAACGTTCTTATTACATAAAGGACTCCTACTTCCTAAGGAAGTGGCTCATGCTCTAATGTCTCATAAATCTTGGGCATGCCTTGGTTTGCTCGGAGCTCATCAATGGTTGCTTGGCACCTCTTGATAGTCTTCCCTTGTGCCTTCACCATCTCTTCTAACTGCAGCTTCCTATCCATCATATCATAGACAAAGTTCACCATCACCCGAGGTAGTGGCTCTAGCTGCACTGGATCTGTCATAGCCCATCCAAGTTCGGGGTGTGCACGAGGAAAGAAGCGATGAATGTCATGCTTCATAAGGTTAAAGCGAAGATAGCGGAGACCCATACATGCTTCAAAAGCAGCATCTTCAATGCTATCCTCTATAGTAGCTCGATGTCCCACGTGAGAGAACATCCTGTCCAGCTGATATGCTCCCTTGTCTTCCTTATGGGCAAAGATGCTTGCCCTTGCCTTCCAGTACGTGTCCTCCAATGGATGAGTGTACTCCCAGCAGACGTACTCCACAGCTGGATGCCAATCAGCGAAGTAAGCAGTGAGCATCCCCACCAGGCGAAGATGAGAGACAGCATTCCCTCCATTCCTGTGGTAGATCCTCACAGTCCACCCCATTGGAGCAGGTGGCATATCTTCAGAAGCTTCATGTGATGGAGGCGGGGGTTGTACTCCTTCATTAGCTTCCTCTTCATCATCTTCAATCTTGACGATTTCTGGATCTTCTTCAGACTCAGGCTCTTCCTGGGGAGGTGCTGGTGCTTGGACTGGTGTTACAGGAGTCTGCTCCTGTTCCTGAGGTTCTGGCTCTTGTGGCTCTTCAGTTGCATGCAGGGCACGAGGTGGGTAGTATCCTCCAGAGCTAATGCGGGCAGTCTTACGGTCACGGGCCATCTACAGAATTTTTAGATGAAGTTAGAATAGAGGCAACATTTCGTAATAGAATGTGACATAAGAAGCATAAAAATTTATCAAATAACAAGAGCAAGATAGTGAGCATAAAAATAGTGTAAAGATGATACTAAATCGACCATTCCTAGCTAGGCTTGCGTCCTACAGTCAACAAGAGCTCTGATACCAATTTGTCACACCCATTTATCGACCAAATGGAATGCATACCCTTATGTGCGCCCAGAGATCAATCACACATAAGTTCACAAATTATAACAGAAGTATCATCACAAATGTTATTACATCACGATATTTAACACATAGTCTTAACATAAACGTAGCGGAAGTATAAATAAAAATCTCTCGTGGTAGCTCCAGTCACAGATACATTGACTGGTTGACAGCAAGACTAGTAATCTTCAGGGAAGTAGGCGTAGTAGTCACTATTACCTCCATCTGTTACCCATCCGGGATTTTTATCCAAATAAGAGAAATAAACAAGCGTAAGTACATCTCGTACTCAACAAGTGTAACATGGGGTTCATGAGGCTCGAAAAGGCATATTCATTGGTTTATCAGCATGTAGCTTTTAGTTAGCATGATTTTAGCATAACAATAGCATCAAAATGTCTCAATATAAACATTAAACATATGATCCATGTGAAATGATTAATGAATAGCAAAAACTTAATCATAAACAATTATTCAACTATTCCATAAGGGTCCAAGGCCACTCGTGACCGTGAGCACGGCTGTTATAACAGTTTTACACTCTGCAGAGGTTGTACACTTTCACTGTGAGTCGTGTTACCCAAATGCCCGGGTTAATTACTCCCAAAACACTACCAAGGTGAGCAGGCAGGGTAAACACTATGAAGTCTTTCGAAGGTTCGTCTAACAAGTTAGGGCCATTAGATTCACTCGGCAAACAGATGTAGAGCCCCCCTTCCTGATGGCACAATAACACGCAGCCTATACACATGAGGACAGAGGCCGCACTATACCCGATTCGTCAAGCCATTCTTACGCCATAAAGGAATACCTCTAACAAGCTAGAAAAGGTCCTTCTATATGACTAAAGCCAGAGCCATATAGCCCCCACAGTTGTACTGTAAATCCCGGATTGTCGCTTATAGATGAGTCCTTATGGAGAGCAATTAGAGCATCAAAAGTAACCCCCATGCTCTAATCCCCTTTAAACATTAATCAAAATCATCTTTTAATGTTTGTTGCATATTCCTCTAATCAATTTACATGATCATAGTCCATGTTTAAGCACTAGCCACACTACTCAATGCAATATAATGGGTACCAAGGTAAAAGATCAATCGCTAAGTCATCCTTAACAAGGAATAAATGCATAATGATATTATTTGCATAAGGTGAATAGGACAACAAGGATAATCCCATGCTATACTTGCCTTGCTCAAACTGGTCCTGAAGATCTTGCTCGTAGTAAGGCTCTTGATCTCCAATGAATTTCTCACCGTCTAAACTCGATCAACCATTATCAACAACACACATCCAGAGGCAATCATGCATAGACAAACAAGACTATAATTAGAACAATACACCAACAGTAAGAAAATAAAATAAAAAGTCTTTAAAATGAATCTACAACTTGCTAGGATCACACAGACGCGAAGATCACGAAAATCGGATCTAAAACGACAAAGTTATGAATTTCCAAAGATTTCCTATAGAAGAATAAATACTTTAATAAAAACTCGTAAATAAATTAATCCAAACCTACTGTACAGTTGTATAATTACATAGAGTTCGCAAATATGAATCTAACGCAATTTGAATGGACCAAATCGGAGTTAAAACGAAAATTCTACAACTAAAACAATCTGAATGGCGAAACTGTAAATATCAGAAAGCGTATTTTTCATTTACCGAAACGAAATACATTTTCAACCGATCAAAGCGTACTCTGAGCTTTACGTTTTAGGACTGCGGGTTGATATACTAAAAACTCAGGGTTTCTTTTACAAAATTACGAATGAACCGGTATTATTAAATAAGATCCGTCCGATTCAAAACGGACGGCCGAGATCAGATCGGGGTGAGGGAAAGAGAGAACGCCGGCGGCTACAGTAAGCCCGACGGCGGCGCCATGGCCGGACTTGGCCCGAGCTCGCCGGAGCTTGTGAAGATGACCATACCGAGCACCAATCGCCAAACCGAAAGTACCAAAAGAAAGAGCACATCACCGCGACCTTACCCCACGCGAGAACGAAGCGGAAGAGCAACCGGAGGGCGACGGCTAGCTCGTCAAGGCGGCGGTGGAGGCGGAACTCCGACGGTGACCTTCCCGGGATGTCGAAGCTAGGGTCTAAGCGGCTCAATGAGAAGCGGGGAGTCACGAGGTTCCGTTTTATAGCCCGGAGGCGTCGCTAAGTAAGGAAGGGAGGGAGATTGGAGGCGGATTCGAATCACCGAATCGGGAGAAGAAAGGAAAACGGCGTTCGTCGATGGAAAACGCCGGAGGAAGAAGAAGGAAATGTGAGAAGAGACACTGACAATCGGGACCCACATGTCAGCGGCTCAGGGCAGAAAAACGCGGCCGCTGCGGGACGCGAGCGCGCGCGCGATGACGGGCCGTCGGGCCGTGACTTGGGCTCGGCCCAGGAGGAGAAGGAGGCCGCGGGAGGAAGGGAAAAACGGCCCGCGTGCACTGGGCTGCAGAAAGAAGCGGCCCAAGAGCAGAGAGAGAATAAGAAATCTTTTTCCCAATTTTTCAAATTCCTTTTTCAAAAGATTTTCAAATCCAAATTTAAATTTAAATCAAACCACTCATCTCAAAAATTTAAATGCAACAGCATGAGTGCACAAACATGTTTCTACTCTTATATTTGATTTTAAATTTATAAAAATTATTCTTATTCTAAATTTGCATGCTTCACAAAAATAAATATAAAAATCATATTTTCCTATTTTTCTTCTTTTCAAATTTTTAGGGTGTTACAACTTAGGCTTTTACTCGTCCTTGATAGAAGGATAGATTACTCAAGACATAACCTTAGGACAAGACATCAAAATAAAACCATTCCTAGTCATACATGCTCTATAGGATTCAATGTGTCTACCATGAATTTTTGGGTGGTTAAAAATGGAATAGCTTGAACCAGATCACCATCTTTCTTTAGTCAAGTCAATTGGAGAAACATTTAAAATTTTGAAAACAAAACATAGCTTACCTTCTCCTTTTGTAGTACTCTCAAATCACTTATGTATGTGGTATTTTTGGATCCTGTGGTAGAACCACCTGAATTATATGGCCCACATGTGCTCACCATTGCCTTTCAGGCCTCTGATACAGCACATGCAAGCCAAACAACTTCGGTAGTCTGTCGGGTGTCTTCGGGGAAACCCGAATCATCCACGTTTTACAACTCATACAAGATCAACAATGGAGTTGTTACAACATTACAACAATTGATACAAAAATAATTACATCAAAGTGCAGAATAATATAACTCTAGTTTACAAAACATATATAAGTTAAATTTTTAATTTAAGCTCCAAAAGATGAGTAGGAAGGTGGAAGCATCTGAGAAGAAACATCTAAGGTAGAAGAGGTAGCCAGACCGTGTCGAGCCCACTAAGTTGATCTCACTATGCTGCTCAAGTCAGATCTTGCAATAGGGGTTAACAAACCCTAAGTACTTGAGGGTACTCAACAAGTCTTACCCGACTAAAGAAAAGACTCTAAGGATATGCAAGCTTTTGAGGTAAGGTAGAAGTAAGAAGTATATTTTGCAGAAAAGCCTTCTAATAGTGGATCCTTACTTTCAATATTATATCTTTAAGATTATTAAACAACAGCATTATATATAAGCATCTGATCTAATCCAATCACTTCTTAAACCATCTCATAATGTGATCATGAGTATCAAATTTTAGTTGTTAACTATGATGTATGGTCAGAGGGTCGAGTCTTCTTCTCCGAGAAGCAACAGCGATTCGAATCAATTTGGCCTAGCTGGGGTTTCCTTACCACACGACATATGCAGGTCTACGTCTGGACCAGGATCTAGCCCAAACTTACATATATCAACCTTCACTCAGATCCTCCAAAATGTGAACCGATCTAGCGCTACCCGAGAGCATAGTACACCACCTCCCTGCGCCACTCCAGGTGGATTCACAGGATGGGTACACGCTACTCTCACCATCTCCACACTCCTAGTGTGCGGTTGTCGTTTCACATAATGGAATAGCCTAGGTATTAGGCTTACCGGAGTATGTGGCCAGTACTAGCAAAGTCTCAACCACACATAGGCCTACAACGAATGGTCCTCAATTGACATAGGTGGAACGAGCACGACCAGGCGAACCTGTCTGCTCAACTTACCTTGACAACCAGTTCTGCCCGATCTCATATTAAAAGTATGCCATGATCATCCTTATACTTCAGGTTCATCAAAGTTTTAGGATAACTTTACTTTATCACCTTTATCATCTAGGTAGGGCTAAGCATAAAACTATTTATTATAAAGCTGTGTAACATGGGATAAGTAATTAGTAGACAAGGAAGATATGCAACAACGGTATATCATACAACTCCTACTACTTAATGCATCAAACATAGATTTATGTGAATAACTTTTATAAAAATACAAGAATTGGGTTATGCTCCGGGGCTTGCTTGTGTTGTAGAGAAGGTTAGTTCTCTCAAAGTGGTCCAATAGACACCAACACCTCTGGTGGATGGACCACCTCCGAGACTTGATCAACACGAGTCTTCTCACTCTCATACAGACTACACGTAATAAATGATGCTTTGTTTACCATGATGGAATGCATGACATGATGCAGGATGTAAGATGAAAGACATGTAAGTGCATGATAGAATTCTAACAAGGTTAAGGAAGTTGAGTACAACCTTCCTTCACTAAAGGCTAGGGTTATTCTCATAAAGGCATTTTCATTATTTAAATAAATAAGTTAATTAGTTATTTAGCATGGAATGTAACACTTCTCATATTATATTAGTTAAGCATGGCAAGGTATATAACTTAATATTACACTTAAGTACAACCATGAAGATTAAGCAAGTATTACAAAATGATCTAATTACATGCATGTATTAACTAGTTTAATAAATAAACTATTTATATATTATTTAACAAGCTAATATGAGAGCAACTATCATGGAATAAGGATGTCAAGGAACAGCATGGGTTTTATGTTCCAAGGTCCACAATCAACCCTAAATCACACTCAAGACATGTTGTGATAAACCCTAATCAATTAAGCATTAATTAATTAATTAATTAAAGCATATAAATAAGTATATAATTTAAAATGATCAAAACAACACCAAACTTTTTTTGAAGGAAGTACTAAGCATATGAAACACACTCACAAAGTTCCATGATCAAAGCATAATTATTCTTATCTATAAAAATCAAAGAACATGCATTTATTAATTAAAGGAGCTAAGTTTTCAGCATGGCAAAAGTACTGGAATTGACCATTTCATATTTTCCATGATAAAACATATCATAACAAAGCTACCCATAAAATTTCATGAATTTAGCATGCTCCACTATTTACTTATGAATTAAACAAGATATAACATACATATTCATTTTTGGAAAAGATGAAAACGGAGAAAATCTATTTTCACTCGGAGCCCACCTACCCACACCCACTGGCATCAGGCCTAGGTCAACTCTGGTGACACCACCATGCTGACCGGTGGGTTCGCGCCGCCGGTGGCTCCTCCGGTGATGCGGCTAGCACCAAAGTGCTCAGGGTGATGCCGCGCACACATCTAGGGTGCTAACCAGGCGGCTAGGGCTACGCAGCAGGCTCACCGCCGGCCATGGTAGACACGACGAGACAGCGGCGGCATGCCGGGCATGATGGAGCGATAGAGGTTCAATGGAGAGGTCGAGCAGCACCAAGGATGTACCACGGACCGGCTCGGCTACTTAGAGGAGCTGGGGTGCAGTGGAGAAAGCTGGCCATGGTGATGTGAGCTGCGGCAGTGGTGGCAGGGTGCGCTCAGCGGAAACAGCAGTGCGGCCACCTCAGGCGAAAGCGAGGTGCTACAGATGGACTAGGCAGTTGCACAAGGTTGGGACAGAGCATCTAGCAAGAGGAATTGAAGGGAGGCACTATGGCGGCGATGAATTTGGCGAACCTGAGAAGCTCGTCGGTGGCGAGCAGGGAGGAGGAAAAGAAGAAGATGACCGGTCGAGTGTGCTTTTTATCGATGGGGTCGCAGTGTCCAGAAGCACCAGCTCTAGCTTGAGTTCTCCACGTAGGCTACTACGTGGCGATGTGTGCGCAGGCGGTGGAGAAGAGCGACGGCTCGTCGGTGAAGCAGACACCCTGCCTGCTGCTGATGCCCACTGTTCATGCCTGATAGACGAACTTGGGGGCTCACGTTCTCCCGATTCCACATTGAAACTTGATGATCTGCAAACATAGAAGTTGTTCATCTACAAGCATGCTCCATCTTGGCTTATAGGATCAACCATCAAAACTCACTGGGTGAAGAGATTTAGGGAGAGGAACAAGGGTACTTTGAAAGGGGTATCACTGAAACATAATGTTTCAGTCTAGAGTTTCAAAAATATTTTTGTTTAAGCAACATTGCACAATCAATTCAAGACTAAACTATGATCAAACATATCAAATAATTACTTGTTAACATAGCCCAAACATTGAAGCAAGCAATGTAATAAAGTTTTAATAAATTTTATTTATGATACTTCATTTAATAAATCCCCAATTATTGAACTTTATAACCAATACAAATAATTAGGCAAGGATGACTAAGTAAGAGAATTAGTTATAGGATTCAATCTTTGAGCTCATATTCCAACACGTTTGATTTGAAACCAATTCCCATCTTTACTTCCATGATAAAAGGCATAATTTAAATAACAAAGTATTAATTATTTAAGCAGATATTACTTTATAAATTCATAAAGTACCCTAATTGATATTATTATCAACATTTCATGTATCATGATCCATATATGGTAACATCTATGAAACACTACCCTAAAACATATGAAACATGGTATATGTAGCATAGTCATGCAAACATTGAAACATAATAGAGTTACTAATGAAACATTATTTGTGCAACATAAGCATAATATGTGAAACATTTCTAGGAAACATATGAACCCTTATAAATGCAACATGGTAGTGTTATCAATGCAACATGTGATACATATGATGTCACGGAACCATCCAAATTATAAGAGCACAAGTACAAAAACAATCACCAAAGTGATCAAATTCTCGCACTTGAGCCCATATAACCCCGGTAGTCCAATGAAATCATGAGGGATTTCAAACCAACCAACATACAAGCCAAGATCATAGTGATTCAACATAACAAGTCACATGTTACATCCATTTCACAAGTAATCCAATATACATCGGAGTTCAACATAGTTATTACAACTTAAATTGAAAAGTAGCGAAAGCAAAGTAATTTGAAACTAACATTAATCTTATTTCAAATACATGCCAGTACCAAGGTCGACTTCCAACAAAAGCATTAGAGACAAGATAAATAAGAAGGATCATGCCCGTGATCGCACTCCGCCACTACGGCAAGAGCCAACCAACTCTTGCAGTCACCAAGATACATCACAACCTGCAACAAGTGGGGATAAAACCCTGAGTATGAGAAGGTACTCAGCTAGACTTACACGTCAAAAACCAGAAATAAAGTAACACCAAGGATCATGCAAGGCTGATATAAAGTGGGATAGCTTGACAACATTTTGCATAAAAGCTTAATATAGATAAGTAATCATTAATGCTTAAGCATCAAGTTAATTATCATTAACCTATCATCTATATTAGAACCTGTACTGGAGCACTCACTTATTTAGGAGCAAACAATATTAACCATAGCAGGTATAAATTGAGGCAACATTTAAATCATCAACCAATTAACCATCCGTTCATTTAATTGAATCTACGTTGCCGCTGCTCAAGTCAAGTGCTCACTAACCGGGAGCGACGGTGATTCGAATCGAGTTCCTATCCAGCGGGAGGGGTATTTCTAACACTCACAGCACAGGCCCTTGCCAGGGTCGCACAAGCCACCTTTGGTACAATTCAGGAGTCGCGGGTTCGACTGATGCCGCATCCCTAAGGGCAACACTTTGCTAGGTGATAGGGACTCTAACCCCCCTTGGTCTCACGCCAATGTCCCCAAGCACATCCTTACTTCCTCGAAGATGCGACCTACCCTTCGATTCCTGGCCTGAACCGTATTACTCGGCTTCGCGGTCGGAATGGCTTATCCAGCCAACTAAGTGTTCGACTACGTTCAACATGACTCAAGGATGTACAGCGAATCGGTCCTTAAATGACTCAGACGGGGATAGATCCACACCCAAGACCTCCATGCCTTGTTGCTTCACTATCGTCATCCCGCCCGGTCTCCTTTCATATTATTAGCACATGGTTCTTTTCCACGATAGCAAATATAGCCAACCGTGCCATATATGAATATCCCTACCATCAAAGATATGAGTCACACTTCAACACACTAACAAGTCAAAGTGAATCAAAGCACCAAAACTAGAATCTACCACTTTCTGGACATCAGAACAGTAGCTGAGTAATTTAATCATAACTGAAGATCTACAACTCCAAATAATGTGCAACAAGACATTATAGAAAGCTTATGAATTTTTTAACAATTCATTTAATATCATCTAAGCCTGATTCTCAAGTTTAATAGGTCAAAAAGATGAAACTACAGAATCTGGTCTGCTCCAAACAGAGAGCAACCAAATTTGGGACCTGACTTTAAACATCTATAACTCATAAACTACTTGGCCAAATGACACCAAATTTTAAAAGCAGCTAGATAAATGAATTATCTACAACTCTTGTATAAATAAGTTTCACAACAAAGCACATTATCATAAAGAACTTTGCTAAGTTCCCAGATCTGTCCAGAAATCACATTTGCAAGAAATAAATACTAACTTATGTTGCAAATATATAATTGGACAAAACCAACTTTACCAACATGTCACACATGACTAATGTACACCAGAAAACATAGTGTCCATTACTAAATAAATACTTTTAATACATTTTCTTAATTTATTTAGATAATTAGGTGGAATTATGAACACCTATAAAAAGTGCACAATAAATTCTACCAAAATTACAGTTGGCTACATATGCCCTCAGTAGTCTACTATCCAAATTTCAAGCCATTTGGACATGTATATCAACCTCTATGAAAAAGATAAATTGCTATTACAAGAATTCATGTGAGAGCAAGATGAATCAATAAATCATTCATACTACCACCAAAATTCATGAAATGTTTACCACACATCAAACATCACAGGATTAGCATGCCACAAAAATTTCACTTCATTTGGAATCCTACAACTTCAGTTATGAAAAAGACAAATGCAACTAGCATTGAAAACCTAGATGCATAAATCTATTTTTACCACTAAAACTTTAAACTAAAACATGACATATTATAGATTCACTGCATAGAAAATTTCACAAGGATTCCAAAAAGTACTCATTTTCTATTTTTATGAATTTCATATGATTTACTATGAATTTCCAAAGTTCCTGCAAAATCATCACAAAACAGTCCTCATGACACTATTCATCTGAGTCAATGACATTGCAGTTAAGCCCCTTCCCTTTCTCAAATTCTAGCGTGGAGTCCCTGACGCGAATTTGACATGGGAGCTCGTCGGAGGCTCGCGGTGCCGGCCAAAAGGGGCTCGCCGGCGATGGCTGAGGGGTGAGGGAGCACTAGGGGCCTCGCGCGCACCCGCTGGTGGTCACGGATGGCCGGGAGACGAGCTATGGTATCCTGGCCACAAGCACAGGAGCCGGCGGCGAACATGGCACTGGTGGCGAGGTGCTTCGGCGACGAAGGCAACCAGCAAAGGAATGCAGGAGGTGTGGCGCGAGCAGGAGAAGGTGATGCCATGCTTGGTTGGGACAGAGAGGAGCACGACAAGGAGTTGCAACGGCGGCGGCCATGGGGCAGCGATGATGTGGGGCGGCAGTGAGCTTGGCCCGCCAGCCATGGCGGAAGTGGCCGTGCTCTGCGTGTGCGAGCGGCAAGGGCGAGGGTGGTTGGGAAAGGGCAGCGTGATGGTCAGCATGACCAGAGAAGGGAGGAGGAAGGATCGGCTGTGGTGGAGGAGCAGCAGCGGCACAAGCTCTGCTGCTCGGCCATAGCAAGAGAAAGGCAGAGAGTGAGAGGGAGAAAGAGAATGGAGAGGGCAGAGGGCGCCGGCCTCTTCACTTGATGTGAGGTCGTGTGGGCACGAGGTGTCGAGCAGCGAGGGCACCAGAGGGCCACGCGGCGCTCGGCCTCAGTTACGCGGCGCTCGGCCATTGTTGCTGCTTCAGAAATTTCAAACTTCCAATACCACCTCAAATTTACAACTGAAATGTCAACTTTCCTCCCTTTGTAACTCCTACACCATTTAGTTTTGGCATGAGTTGTAGTAACCAAAGTTGTAGAGCTACGCAAGGTTTCCAACTTTTCTTTAAGTGTCAAAGTCTGATTCGGCCTATATTAGAAGATATGGGGCAAGGAAAGAGGGCACCTCAAACTGAAATCTGCACTTCGGTTTCATTCTGACTGAAATGGCATTCTTCTCCCCATTCTATTTCCCAAAATGAGCAATGAAAAGCTAAGCCAATCACAGCGTGTGGTATAGCTATAAGAGTACTACAACATTGCTTACAGGTAAAATTCCAACCAGTTTGCAAGATATAAATCCCCGAAGTAGGGTACTTGCAAACTAAAATCTAGAAAAGTTTAGTTCCAGACTTAGCCTATTTTTGGGACCATGAAAACAGTATTTCCATCCCTCTTGAGTCCATGGTTTGAGCCACTTAGAGGTTGAATCATGGCATGGTCCAAAAATAACATTTGTTGTACACATCCTAATCTTCAACTTTTCTTAAAGGAGTTTGCCCAAATTTGAAATGGTTTGCAAACTAAAATTCGCCAAATGTGGGTACATTGAAACCAAAAACTGGAAGTTCAGTCATCTACACTTAGCCAAATTTTTGGGTTCCAAAAACAGCAGTTTGTTGATTCTTGTGAGCTTTATTTGACCTAGCTAGGCACTAAATTAGCTATTGAGAATTAAACAAAGTTTGTTCTATTCAACTTAAACTACCACTCTTGTTTAAGGTCAAACCTTGTATCTTGAACATAAACCATTCTTTCATCTTAGTCAATGCAGCATCACGATAAAAGCTCAAACTAGAGTTTTAGGCCGATTGAGGCATTTTCTGGGAAAGCTCTCAACATGAACCCTTTATGACTTTTGTTGTAGAGTTCATTTAGAGTCATTTGGGAAAGTTTGCAAGGTTTGGTTGGTGTTATATAATTCCATTCACTTAATGGTGCAATTCCAATAGGAATAGAACTTATCATTTCATGTGACTTTTTGATTCCAAACTTTATGAAACTTTTCCAGGGGTCACTATGGATAGAGAGCGATGCAAGACACATGAAAGAAGTGACATCAACAGTCACTTGCATTACCAAGCATGAGCATCTAACATACACACATTGAAACATAATTAACAAGAGTATGTTGCATATGTTTCAAAGAGATGTTGTAGATGTTTCAAAGCACATTCCATATAGGCATGTTTCACATGTTGCACTAGTGCATCACATATGTTCCATGCTCATATATGAACAAATGATGCTTAGGCTCATGCAATGCAAGTGCCAAATGCAAGCCTAACACCTGGGGTGTTACATATGAGTACTTAACTTGGAACATAAGGTGCACTTATGCAACAATACTGGATGCTTATGCATGATGATGCTCATGATCATGTTTTAGCTACTTCTTAACATATGGGATGTTATAGATCCTCACTAAGGCATAGATGATCTTGCCTTCTTTTACCTACTCTTAAAAGCTTATGTGGATCTCAGGTAGGAATGGAAGTGAAAACATACTTGCACTACATATATTGTGAAGCCAACACAAGGATCCAAGGAGAAAAGTATCATACCCTTAGATCAAAATGTGCATGTGTGTGGAAAATATATATGGTGGCTATCCTAATTCTACAATGCTCCTTGAATCATGTCTCTCTTGTTTGAAACTTGGAAACCACTTTTGCTAGAGAGCATGGGTTATCTTTCTTTTCTCTTTTTTTTTTCTTTTTTCTTCTTTTTTATGGTAGGCATCTAAGTACCCATTATTTTAGATATCTTGGACACTTGTCCATTTTTTCAATACTTTTCTTTTTTACATAGCCACATGCCTCTTTCTGCAATTGGAAAACTTTCAAGAGAGGTAATTACAAGAACTTAGAGCATTTATTCCTAACAAACTTTTTTTGTGTCTTCTCCTAGTGTAGGAGTAGAACATTTTGGGTGGATGGAAAACATGTTTTTGCATACTCTCAGTTTAGGAGCAGTAGATATATGTCGAGTGTACGTGATCTTGATCTTGAGAGCATGATAAGTTTCTCAACAAGGGTCACAAGGTTTGACCAAACTCAATATAAACATAAGTAGTATATATAGAAGGTTTATCTATCCTATATATATGGCTCTGGTAGGTCATTGCTTACCACAAAGGAGAAGTTTAGCTATTCATTTTTCTTTTTGAAATAAAGTTCTCCAATGACTAGACATCAAGAATCAAGTTCGCTTATTCTACTATATCTCATTCCACAACAACTTAAGTGACATGAGGTCCCTAAAAATAAGTTCCCAATAGTAGCAAGACATCTAGGAAAAGTATTATGTGAGTCTATCCATAAGTCATGACTGAAATAATCTTTCCTCATGTTTTAAGTTGTTTTATCATGTGATTTTCAATTCGGTTCGAAACAGAAGATGAAACATATGAAAATAGAGTGTATTGGGCTCAATCTGACCGTGGACAAAGCGCAAGGTGAGACAGTGAGGTGGTGGGCTGACCAGCCCATAGGGGATGCTGGGCAGCCTGCTCTGGTAGCCTCTTAGGGCCTACTTTGTCGTACGTGATCCTTGGTTAATTACCTTCCATATTTTGTGAATTTCCTGATCAAATTTCGTTCCGTCATCGCGGTGTGTCTCTCCCATACTTGTTTCCCTGTATAACCTTTTCTGCACAACATGTGGAGACAAACACATATCCAAAATAGAGATAGAGAACAGGTAATCATGATAATAATTCTCCATTAATCAATGAATAAGCAAGCGACATACCTAATATCTCAAATGCAAACCTACCTAACATCTCAAACGACAAACCTAAAAACTTTAACCTAACTAAAACTTTTGCCTTATTATTAATCGTTAACTGTCAACTCTCTCTCTCTTCTTCCCAACACAATTGGAAAGAATTTCGATCTTCTTCTCTAATTTCTTTCGCTCAATAGTTTCTAATTCTATCTTCTTATTCAGAGCGTCTACAGTCCTAATGTTGAGAGTGTTTTGCTGTTGGAGAGATGTGACAGTTTGGGAAATATGGTAAATCCTTGTCTCTAGCGTTGCGATGGTTGTCCTTGGATGCTTCTCTTCTCATTCTAATGGTGGAGCAGGTCTCTTTGGTGTCTCCCTTGGTGGGATGAATTTGACTTGGCCTGGTGCAGCTCAAATACCATCAAGAGACACTCGAGGAGTGGCTGTAGTGTACTTCACACAAGAGATCTCTCCAAGCTTGTTGGTCTTGACACCCACTGGCATCTCATTAGGTCTTGGAGGTAAGAACTTGACGTCCTTCGGTATGGCAATCTTCGGTCCCTTCATCGTGTCCTTTAGGAGTAGACGATCTTGCAGTGGAGGAAGCATCGGCTGATAAACTTGAGTGTAGTAGGCTTGCTCGTAGCTTCTTTTTGGTGGCACCGTAGCTACTTGCTTCGGAGGAATGATAGCGAGAGGCAAAGGCTCCATTATAGGGATGATGGCAAGAGAGTCTTCCCTAGGAGAAAGTTTATTGAGGTCGACTTCAAAAGGGATGATCTCTTTTTTGGCCATTTAATCTAAAGAGGAGGAGAGCTCTGCTATGAGAAAGAGAAGGCTTGGATGGAATGAGGAAGGAGGTAGGCAGGGGTCTATTTATATAGGGGGTTCATCTTGCAGCAGGGGTCAAAATCTTATCCCTAGAGGCTCCGTATGAGGGAATATGCGAATGGATCTGAAATATATGTGATCTTATCATGGAAGAGTGTAGAAAAGGCGAGAGAGTCGACGAAGGACGAGAGGTGCTGACAGGGGACCACCCGGCATAGGGGTGGGGCTGGCTGGCCCCAAAGGTCATCCCCTCAGGGTGACTTTCCTCGCGTGGGTTTCTAACTTGTTTATATCCCCCAAAAAATCATATTTTTGCGATATATCTCGTAACGGTTGATGGCGGTGGTGTAATTAATGTAAAATCTAAAAATCCACCTCATCAACAACCTTAGGTGGTTGTTTAGGTTCTAAAAGGATTTTGAGACGGTGGCCATTTACCTTGAATAATGTATCTTCATCGGTTTGAAGAGTTACCACTCCATGCGATGAAGTGTTTATCACCGTAAATGGTCCTTCCCACTTGCTTTGAAGTTTTCTATGCCTGAATAATTTGACCCTAGAATTAAAAAAGTAATACCTAATCTCCTAGTGCAAACTCCTTCTTCTTGATCCTCTTGTCATGCCATCTTTTGGTTCTCTCCCTGTATATCTTGGAGCTGTGATATGCTCGTTCACGCCATTCATCCAACTCAGAGAGTTGCATCTTCCTCTTTACTCCTGCGGCTTCAAAGTCCATGTTCTATCGCCTGATGGCCCATTGAGCTTTGAATTCTACCTACATAGGTAGATGATAGGTATTCCCATAGACCAACTAATATGGTGACATACCCAATGGTGTCTTATAAGTCGTTCTGTAAGCCCATAGTGCATTGGGTAATCGATCTTTCCATGCAGTTCCTGTTTCATTGACCGTCTTCTATAGAATATTCTTGATTTGCTTATTGGATGTTTTTGCCTGACCACTTGTCTAAGGGTGGTATGGAGTAGCAACATTGTGGTGGATCCCATGCTTCATTAAGTATCTATGAAAGCCCTTATCAGTGAAATGAGTTCCTCCATCGCTAATCACCATCCTCAGAACTCTGAATCTTGGAAATATTATTTCTTCATACATCTTCTTGGAGTTCTTTGCATCAACATCTCTGCATGGCATGGCTTCAACCCACTTAGAGACATAATCGACTACCACCAAGATGTACTCATAGTTCTTTGACTTTGGGAATGGTCCCATGTAGTCAATTCCCCAGACATCAAAGAGCTCAATCTAGAGGTTGTTGGTGAGTGGCATGGCATCTCTTGAATTGATATTCCCATGCCTCTGACACGCTCCACATCTCCTGATGAAATTCTTCATGTCTTCATACATGGTTGGCCAAAAGAATCCACTCTGCCAAATCTTTGGATGAGTGTAGAATGCCCCATAATGTCTTCCATATGGTGATGAGTGGCATCGTTTAATGATCTTGATGCCTTCTTCTGTTGATACACATCTCTTGAGTAAAACTGTTAGAGCAGACTCTAAAGAGGTATGGTGGATCCCATTTGTGGACATGACTCTCGTAGATAAGCTTCCTTTTGTTCTCCCCTGGTGGCACATACCTGCAACCATAAAATTAACAATATTCACGTACCAGGGGTCCGATCTGGTGATCTTGAAGAGCATGTCGTCCCTCAGTGAATCATTGATGGGTAGTTCCTGTGAATTCTCAAACTGCATTCTAAACAAGTGATTGACAACAAAAAATTTTACTCCTTTTTATCTTTTATTTCTAAATCAAATTCTTAGAGTAGCAAAATCCATCTTATCAATCTTGGTTTAACATCTTTCTTAGTGAGCAGGTATTTCAAAGCAGCATGATCAGTATAAACAATCACCTTAGCTCCTACTAAGTAAGATCTAAACTTATAAATAGCAAAAACAACAGCTAGGAGTTCCTTTTTAGTTGTTGCATAATTAAGTTGAGGTCCTGTTAGAGTTTTGCTAGCATAAGCAATTGCATGATGCTTTCTATCTTTTGTTTGTCCCAAAACTGCCCCCGCAACATAATCACTAGCATCACACATAATTTCAAAGGGTAGCAACCAATCAAGGGGTTGAATGATTAGTGCAGAGATGAGTGCTTCTTTAAGAACATTAAAAGATTTCAAGCATGCATTATCAAATTCAAAGGGAACATCCTTAGCCAAAATATTTCTCAGTGGCCTAGCAATATGTGAAAAATATTTTATGAAACGGCGATAAAAACCACAATGACCAAGAATCTTCGGATCCCTCTGATATTTTTAGGTGGAGGTAGCTGTTCAATTACTTCAATTTTAGCTCTATGTACCTCAATCCCTCTTTCGAACACCAAGTGTTCAAGCACTGTGCCTTCTCTAACCATGAAATGACATTTTTCCCAATTAACGACTAAGTGCTTTTCTTCACATCTTTGCAAAACCTTGTCTAAATTTTCAACACAATCATAAAAAGTTTTTCCATAAACAGAAAAGTCATCCATGAAAACTTCCACGATTTCTTCAATCATATCAGAAAATATAGACATCATGCATATTTGAAAAGAAGCTGGAGCATTACATAATCCAAAAGACATTCTAAGTTCCATATGGACATGTAAAAGTAGTTTTGCTTTGGTCATCTAGATGAATTAGAATCTGGTGACAACCTGAATATCCATCAAGAAAACAAAAGAAAGAGTGGTTTGCTAATCGCTCCAACATTTCATCAATGAAGGGCAATGAAAAGTGATCTTTTTTTGTTGCCTTGTTAAGTTTTCGGTAATCAATGCACATCTGCTAATCAGTGATAGTTCTTTAGGGGATTAATTTATTCTTTTCATTTTTAACAATAGTCATGCCCCCTTTTTAGGCACAACTTGAACAGGGCTTACCCACTCACTATGTGGCATAGGATAGATGATCCTAGCATGCAAAAGTTTTAAGACCTCTTTCTTAACAACCTCTTTCTTAACAGCCCTGCTCTTTCATCGCATTGTTAAGCCTATGCTAGGGCACCCTAGAAGGTATACAATCTGGATCCATAGGGATACGATGGGTGCAAAGAGCAGGGCTGATTCCCTTAAGGTCTTGGAGTGAATAGCCAAAAGTAGAATGATGTTTTTCTAAGATAGTTAACAAATGTAAAGATTCTTCCTGAGAGAGTTTATCAATTATGATCACAGGAGAATCTTGGTCATTATTGAAAAAACCATATCTAAGACCAGAAGGTAGGGGTTTAAGCTCAATGGAGGGCTTAGGTGGTTCTAGCAATTCATCGAGAGGTTTAGGTTCTTTGGGGCCTTCGTCTTCTTCCTCATCGATGAAGAACTGGGCATCACCTTCAAGGTTGGGTTCAATCAAGTCATCAAGAGATGCAACCTTGACCTCTTCCACTGGGTCTAGCTCAGGAATTGTCTCAATCTTAGCATTTAGAGAGTGAGTGATGGGCATAGAGAGCTCAAAAATTTTCCCAAGTTTTATGTTCAATTTCCCCTTTTTTCCTTCATGGATAAGTCTTTCTATTGGTTGTCCTATCAACAGGTCAAACTCCATAACATCAAATATATAGAATTCAAGTGCACTTTGGTTCCATTTACCAAAATAGGAAGGGCACAAAGAATTCCCAAACTTAGGACAATGTATCCTGAAAGACTTTTTAGTAATTTGGTTGTTGGGGCTAATGGCATGTCTTTTAATAAAACATGAGCAAAAACCGAAGACATGATGTTAACACCTACAACTAGATTGTAAAGAGCATTGAAAGAATCCTTGTTAATTTGGCAATAAATGGTAATAGAGGGTGAATCTAAGCGAATTGCTTCAGGAGAAAGCTCTGATTCTTCTAACCATTCATCACTCATGATGGACACTAGGTCTTTCATTGTCTTTTTATGAAAAGCCTCCTCATAAGGGTCTAAAGGTTCTATAGATGATGATTTCCTAGGCTCCTGAGGTTTCCTCATTATGTGGTAATTCGAGGTATTTCCATATTCGGAAAAAGTTCATCCTTGAATTCAAGAATAAAATCCAAAATTAGAGTTTCCTCCTTTTTCAGTGGTTCAGGATCTAGAATAGCTGAAGTTGGTGATGGTTCTGGTATAGATTCGGGTTCAGCTAATTGGGATTCTTCTTCTAACAACTCTCTCTTTCTTCAGGAAGGTCTTGTAAGATTTTTGTGAGAATGCTTCTCCCCTGTTTGGCGGAGACATGCAAGAACAAACCTCCTACGACCATATTAAGATATTCTATGGTTTTTCTAGTAAGGCCCATAAAAAAGTGTTGGAGAAGAATAGGTTTTAGAATGGTAAGGTCAGGGCCAGAATTAAGAAGAGTGTTAAAGCGTTCCCATGCCTTGCCTAGAGATTCTTTCTTCTTTTATTTAAAAGTTAGAACCTCCACATGAAGTTTGACTACCCTATAGGTGGGGAAGAATTGTAAGCAAAAGCTAGAGCACAACACTTCCCAATCTCCTTGGCTATTCCCAATATTGAGTGAATACCAACGTTTAGCTTCTCCCGTCAAAGAGAAAGGAAAAAGCTTCCATCGTAAGGTCTCATCTGACATGCCTTCAATGTGTAGATAGGCACAGGTCTGCTCAAACTCACATAGGTGGGCATAGGAGTTTTCATCTACTTTGCCAGAAAAAGGTTTGTCTTGAACCATGTTAATTAACCGCGGGCGTAGCTTATAGCCAGGTGCTAGGATAGGTTTGGAAGATTCTACTGGCTTTAGGCTAGTGCCCATGGGTGCACCATATTGGTAGAGAAGGGTGGATACTGGGTCCATGATAAAAGGTAAAGATAAAAGAAAAGATAAAAGTATAATACAAGATTAAGCTAGACTCAAAGTTAACTTAGCAAACCGTTCCCGGCAATGGCATTAGAAATGCTTGTTGGTATAAATTAAATGCACACAGAGAGAATATATATCCGCAAGTGCACAAATATTATACTGTTGTAGCACTTTATCGAGAATAACCTAGTTTTAATATCGAACCCAAAGGAACAGTTAGTGAGAATAACTAAGTCTTAATCTTAACCCAATCAAGGTTAGAAAATAGGAATATAAAGGAGACTACTGAGATATGTCTAGTTCTAATCTCAGTAAGCTTTGCCTTCTATTGTTCTATCATGGGAGATGTCTTATAAGGAACAAATTTAGAGTTTCTTTCCTAAAAGCAATCAAATTCCTGCTAGTCCTATTAACGAGAGGTGGACTACAGAGGATTCAACGAAGCTAAAAAAGTCACCTTGCGAGCTACCACCGATGCAAAAAATGAGGGTGCATTTACGAGTAACCCTAGTCTAAGCACCATGCTTACACTATGAATACTACTTTAATCTAGAGCCACCAAGATCAAAGCACTCAAAAGAGAGTCGTAAACTTAAAGAACAATATGAACAAAATGCTTACTTGAATCAGAAGTCGATTACCAGAGAAATCTCAAAAGCAAGCTCTAGTAGAACTTGATTCCACTAGAGTACAGCCATAGAGAGAGCACCGATAGGCTAGAACTCCTCTGACACTCTACTCTCTCACTCTATCTCTCTATCTCTAATACAAGACTAGATCCTATGAAGGACTAATCTTCTCTTGATTGCTAGCCCTAGATCCTGGTAGAAATATGAATTAGGGTTCCTGGCCTTTCAGCTCTTAGGATCCAGACTTGGCATCTCTCCAAGGGGTGAAAGCCTGTATTTATAGCCCTGGGGGTACAATGTGAGCCCTTAGATCAAATCGACTTAAAGAACGATGTAGATGCAATCCTAGGAGGCAGTGGAGGATCATTCTAGAAGCTGCTAACAAGTGGGCCCCATAGGGGGCCATGCAGCATGATGGTGGGACCAGCCGGTCCCACCTGGCATCCTCTTAGGGTCCACTATGATGTGGTGTCTTTTGGTGTCGTTTGGAACCTTCTAGAGTAGTTTTCATCGTGGTTAAGTTTGATTCTTTTTGATGTTTTGATCCTCCTTGCCGGTTTTCTGATTAAATCTTGCTGGAAACATAGATTCACTAAAAATTGTGGAATTTGTTAGTATAAACCTCCTATTCTATGATATTGATCTATTTTCATCATTTATGCAAGGTAAGTTGATGGTTCTTGATGTATGTTAACTACTGTTAACAAAGACCCGATGGCTTGCGTGTCACTTGTGCTTGTGGATCCTTCTCCATCTGACTTGTGGGACTCGATGGCACCTTTCTCCATCTCCATCTGACCTATGGGACCTGACGGCACCTTTCTCCATCACCATCCAACCTGTAGGACCCGATGGTTTGCGTGTCACGTGTACCTATGGGACCATCTGACCTTTGGGACCCAATGACTTACGTGTCTCATGCACTTGTGGGACCTTTCTCCATCTCCATCCGACCTATGGGACCCAACGTCTTGTGTGTCACTTGTTGCCTCTAGTGTTTAATAAATTCAAACTAAGAAACCATGAGACCTAGGAGTCAAACCCGGGACCTAGAGCAAGGAATAGACTGTCTTCACCTTTGCGCTAGACGCCTGGTTGCGTTGATATGTCTTTGGAGTAGTATATGTTCTCTGTGTGGATGCGTTGACATATATATTGGATATATCCCCTGCAAGTGGAAACAAATCTATACCCATTGGACTTGCAACGGTGATGGCGGTAGCAATGGAGGATCCCTAGTGTGTTGTGGTGGCTCAAGCGTCCTTTTGGAGGCTAGGTGATAGGTCTTCTTGGTGGAGCATAGTGGCATTGGTGTCCATGTCCATCGTGTGCTGTGGCAGAGGCGACAGATCCGATCCGCAAGTCTCCTTTCTCGCCTTTTCCTATTTGCTTCACTACTTTGATCCTTGCTTGAACATGTGGTATACAAGAAACATTATAGAATTTCAAATCTGGTTAGGCTAATGATGATGAAAAGAACTAGGAGGTGGCATTGGTTGGTTTTCTACCAGCGCGTGTCACTTCCAGATCTGTCTAGGCAAACAAACAAGCCCTTCGCTTCTGCCTTAAACTATTTTTCCTATCTAGTGCTTGCTTGATTCTACATTTCTGTTTCATATGCTCTAGTGCCACCAATGAATCCTTATGGTATTTTGAACTTGTAACATATCTAAGGCCACATTTCTATGCTAATAATGCCTACATGGTTGTTGGATGTATTAGGATGTAGCTCATATGTTTGCTTTCTATGTCTTCTCCTTGTGGACAACCAAGTTACCCATTTGGTTCCAAACAAGGTGAAGGCATCGAAAGAAAATCAATGCTTTGTGTCCATCATTCATATGACTGAGGCCACTAATGTTTAAGATGCACATGTTGCTATTGATGCCAATGATGATCACTACCAGTTGTTCACTGACATTCTACTTGTGAAAACTGAGGTATACTGTTTGGGTCATGCAAATTTGAGATGAGTCGTCCCTGCTATGTTGTGTTCAATGGCTGTGAGCTAGGAGTTTACTATAACTGGTCTGACTGCCAGGAACAAGTTCATAGGTTTCGTGGTGCTTGTTATAAAAAGTACAACTCCTATGAAGAAGGAGTTGCTGCCTTCAAGTCAAGAACCAACTCAAATCTAGCCTTAGCTCATGATGATGACTTCTATCTTCAAAACCCAACAGCTGCTCCACCCTCTTTATCCTTCAAAACTATTGTAATTATAGTCCTCTTGATCTTTGTCTTCTATGGAAGAAGCTCTGAGCTCGTGTACTGATTGTAAGTGTGATGGTTAGACTTGATTTAGCTAGAATTGTAATGGTTACAGCTCCATTAACTGCTACTCTAGTTTGAGTTATATATATCTATGTGGTGCTACTCTAAATTTAGATGAGGTCGTACCTTGAAAATTGTTAATGGTTGTTAAAGTTGCCCTAGTATGTGTTTTTATGAAACTTTGGTATGAGTTGTGGACTTCACCGATAGATCTTTGTTGGATTATTTTCCTCCATAGTGATCTCATTACTAAGTAAGCTCTCATCCTACTGCATGCACACTAACGAAATGGAGGAGGCCCCCAACAAGAGGAATGCATTAGCTAGCCTCATGGATGATGTCTTTGTTGAGATCCTCTGTCGCCTCCTAGCCCGCTCCTTGTTCTACTGCAAATGTGTCTATCACTCCTGGAAACGCCTCATCTCGGACAACCATAAGTTGATGCCCTAGACTGTGGCTGACTTCTTCTACGATGGAATCTATGACCAACGAAACTTCACTAGCATCACCGGTGTTTAGTCCTCCTTGTCCTTCTTGCTCTTCACCATGAACAATGTAGTTGTCTTAGATTACTGCAATGGCCTCATCATATGCTAGTGTCTTGGGGCTGATGGATACCGCTATGTCATCTGCAATCCGGCAACTCAGAAATTGAAGGTATTGTCGCGTAGAATCCATTCTATTGGTGAGGCTCGATTGGGGTTCAATCCGATAGCCTCCTCACACTTCCATGTTTTTGAATATATGGAGGAGGATGGTCAGTGCGTGGTGTTGACATCTACTCATCTAAAACTATAGCATGGATCTTTAAGGAATCTAAATGGAGCAAGGATGTTGAGTGGACATTTTCAAAATTATCAACTGTGTTTCTTAACGGTTGTCTGCACTATATTGGGTTCTACGAGGTTTACCATCATATACTTGCTGTCGATACGGAGAGAAAGGCATGGAGGAAAATTCCTAACTGCCCGCGTGGTTTGTCACGCTCTATCCATCATGCTCAGGGTCACTTGTCAATGTACTGTTGGTGGTCGCAATATGTCCAAGCTTTCAATCTGGATCCTTGAAGACTATGGTACTAATAATAAATGGACATTGAAGCATAATATTAGCCTACATAAGTTGTTTGGATAGACTAAGAAACAAATGGGTTACTTTGATTTTGAGTCATGCTACACAGTGGTTATAGTTCACCTAGAATGGAATTTGGTTTTCTTTGTTGGGGTTGGGGTGGAAAGAGCCGTCATCGCATATAACATGGACAACAGAAAAGTTCATGTTATCCCTACACATTACATTCTGTATGGTAGACGTGACATCCTGCTAGAAATCAATAGTAGATCTTACTATCTTCCCTATGTTCCCTTGTTCTTGGAGTTGAAGTCATTAGCAAAGTAGTAAATAAAGCTGCATTTGATGTATCTCTCTATCATGACATGTTTAAATGGATCAATGTTGTTTGATTTTCTAAGGATATGTTAATTTCCTCTTGGATGGATGTTTTCATTATTTTGCAGCAACTTTAACTTGTTTGTAATGTAAGCTAAGGTTTGTGCAATGTGTCAGACGCGTTCAAACCTACAAAGGTCAGACTTTCTTGCGTGTGCAGTAACATTTTAACATGAATGGCTCCTCTTTGTTCCCAAAAAACACCAATGGCTCCTCTATAGTAGTGATATATTAAACGTCACGATCTCTTCCGCAACTCCGCTTGTTTTCCTTCCTTCCCAAGCCCTCCCATTCCCACTGCAGATCTAAAATCACCAAGAATGTGCGGTTGTCTTCTCCAAACCTACTTCACTCTTAGCCACCACCATGGTGAAGGCCAAGCCTTTTGTAAAGCGCGCATGGGAAGGGGATGACACCATGCTCGTGGTGAAGGAGGATGACACCATGCCCATGGTGAAGGAGAATGACGTCGTGCCCGTGGTGAATCAAGATGAAGCTCTGGTTAGAGACGATTGGACTGTTGGCATCATGAGTAAGGCTTTCTTGAAGATTAGGCATGTGCTACAAAACACCGGTATGGGCACCCTCAATCTGCCTCTAGAGGAAATGCTGAGCAGTTACGTCTTCATTTTTCACCAACTCGCCGATGTCCTAGAAGAACTGCCAGCCTACCTAAACAAGAATTACACGGACAGCGCGAAGTACATCCTCGCCTACTACCAAAGCTGGATAGATGGCTTCGACACTAGCGTTGCGATGCACGGAATCAATCACTAGCCATTCTAGGTTTGAAGCAAAAAGAACAAAGGATGACGATGCAAGGTATGTCCAATCAATTATCATGCAACCTTTAATCATATCCATCCAAACTTGATTTTGTGTTTGTAAGATTCAAGCATGGGGGATGGACTTCTCTGAAAAATCTTATACCATGTTGCTAATTCATTTTGGTTTTCTCTACCTTTAAGCCATGCTCCATTTGCTACATAACAACCATGCTCTTTCATCTCTATTTGAATATAAATCTCTATAATGCTTTCATGCTACCTTTGTTTGCTATAGTATGCTTAAGTTTTGGAGTATGTTCATACATCTTTTAAATTAAGCATGATGCTTAGTTTAGGGGTGCTGATTTTACTTTCAAAGGCTTTTAAATTAAGCGTGGTGCTTAGGTTAAAATGCTTTCCTAGATTAAATTAGACATGGTGTCTAGTTTAATTTTTGAACCAAGAGTATGCTTTAGTAGATACTGGATATTTTGTTAGACTAACCCCTGCAAGAAACTCTCAATTCAATTTGGGTAAGTCACGAGATGAATTCAAATCAGAGATGAAGCAAGGCACATGATGAACTCCAATAATGTTGCACAAAGAAGACTATAACACCCAGGTGTTTGGCTTGCATTCGTGCATTGCATTGCATCACATGAGCACATTCATCCCATTATCACATGTGCATCATCTTATGTTTCAATGTTGCAACATGATGTTTCATTAGTGCTTGTGTAGGTGTGTATCATATGTGATGTCTCTGTGATATGCCTAGTACACTAGAGGGGTTTTGGCATGCCCCATATGCCATGTTTTAAGTGTTGCATGCCTTTGTTTCAATGTTTCAAATTAGTGTTTTCATTTGTTTTAGTGGAATGTTTCATATGTTTCAAGTCTATGTTTCAGTTGATTTGAGAAGCTAGAGTACATGAATCACATGCAAATGAATGTGGTGACTCACCAAAACACCCTAGCTACACTTAGAATGTCATTAGGAACAATGTTCATGAAGGTCATTAGTTCTAATTATGCTTCTAAGTATTGGTGTGACTTGTGTTGACCCTAGGACTATTTTGTTTGACTATTTAAAAAGTGTTGCCAAAAGTCAATGCATGGTGGTGCACCCTTAAACAAAGTTGTAGCAAATTTGTTATGGAACAAAAGTTATTTAATGGTCATCTCATGAAAATGGACCTAACATGCTCAAACAAGGCCCACAAGTTGGTTTTGACATGCTATTTAGCACTTAGCCATTTCGGTTAAGTCCTAACTGCACTACAGTTCAAAGTACCCTACTTTGGGACTTTGTAACTCTGTAACCAAGCCGAACCAGATCGAGCTCCAATTGACAAAGTTTAAGTTCACGTGTAGCTCTACAAGTTTGCCAACTACACCAGGAACCAGATCGGGCTAGTTTGAGAGTTGCAAGGCGGTGAAAAATGAGTTTCAGTTGGTCATCATCTTCTCTGAATCAGAATGAGCTGAGCTCGGTGGCCGACCACGCACAGGCCGCGATTGCCGCGTGGTCATGCTGTGGCAACCGTACACCAGTGCTAGCCCCACCAGTCAGGCCGGGGGTGTCCTTAAGCCTACCACAACGCCGTGTCCTCGTCATTACCTCTACTCTCGCCCCTTTTTTCCAAATCAAAAAGCAGCAGTGGCGCTTTCTTCTCCGCCGTGAGCTCTGGTGAGCTCGTGCGCGCGCGCCATCATATCTCTACTCGCTCCAACCTGCACATCATGCCGCTGTCATCTCCTCTTGCTCCTTATCCTCTGGGTTGAGCCGCTGAGTCAAGGTAGAGGCCGCATTGCTTCTTCCCTGCCGTGAAAACCTCACCAGAGCACCACCATGCTCGCGCTTGTAGTAGTCGAGCTCTCTGGTACCCACCTTTCCTCTTCTCCATAGCATTTTAGGAGCCCTACGTAGCCTTGATGCTCACACCAGTATTAGGTTGGGCCACCATGGCCGAAGTTGGCCGGCGCGCCCCGCACAGCGTCGCTGCACCCACCATTGCCGGCGGCGTGCCTTCTGGCTAACCCTAGGAACCCCGAGCACCTCCATCGGTGTGGAATTGCGCGAGGAGCATGACGATGCCCTTGGTTTCGTTGTCCGGCTCACCGGCGGCGAGCTTCACCGTCGACTCCTCCCTCCCCTGTCTCTGTCCCTCTGACCAGCGGGCCCTGCTGTCAGTGCCATCGGCAGAAGGTGGCCGTGGGCCGAGCGGCTCACGCGGACTGGCCCAATAGTTAGTTTTGGTTTAGGTTTTTGTATTTCTTTTATTCATTTATGCTGATTTGAATCCTAATTTGTAAAATGCAGATCTCGAGTTCTATGGATCCAAATGAGTTGGTTCAAATTTTGTTGGGTTTCTTGAGTGATTTGAATCCTAATTTGTAAAATGCATTTCTCGAGTTCTATGGATCCAAATGAGTTGGTTCAAATTTTGTTGGGTTTCTTGAGGACTCTAGTTTTTATTAAAAATAGGAAACATGCTATTTTTTTTGTTATGAACAATGGAGTTGTTATTTATGCCTTTTATTAATGCATGAAAAGAGGAAAATCATATCTCTTTATAGATAGCTCTCAATGACTTGAAATTTTTATGGTGTGCTTTTTATGCCATGAGTAGCCTGTAGTTTAAATTTCATCAATTTTGGGTACTATATGATGGAGTTATACCTTTATCTTGTTTGCATGATTGGATCTTGTGTGAATTTTCATAATTTATCTATAGATCTAGTAAAGGTGAAATTTGGTGAGTGCTGTTCTCATATTAGTAAGAACCTAAGAAAAATATGAAATCTATTATTTGACACTTTTCAATAGGGTTTCTCATTCATGCCAAAATCAGCCTTTCTGTCTGATATTTTTAGTATAGGAAAATATACTTGATCAATTACTATGAAAATTTTATGGTAGCCTCCTGGAAGCATATTGTATCTGCTGTAATTTTTATAGAATTTATTGTATAGTTTTGGTATAGGTTCCTTTATTCACCTAATTATCTAAATAAATTAATAAAGGGTATTAAAGAAATTATTTAGACTTTGGCACCACAGTTCTGGTGTTATTTTGACATGAGTAATGAGGGGGTAAACTTGGTTTAGCTCAAATGTGTTTTTGCTACATCTTTAAATTAATTAATTTAGTGAATCTGTCAATTCTGGACAGATCTGGGGACTTGGCAAAGTTCTCCATGATATGTTGCTTTGTTGTGAAACCTGTTATTACAAAAGTTGTAGATAACTTATACATCTACCTGCTATTCAAATGTTGTGGCATTTGGCCATGTAGTTTACGAGATATAGCTGTTTAAAGTTAGGTCACAGTTTTCTTTACGTTCTGTCTTGCATAGACTAGATTCGGTGTTTAGTTAAATTTGACCTGGTAAACTTTGGAATCATGCTGTGGGGTTTATAAAATAATTGTAGAGAATTTTATAAGCTTCCTATAATGTCCTCTTTCAAGTCAATTGGAATTGTCGAACTCTTGTTGTGATTGATTTACTGAGCGCCTTCTTTGCATGTTGAACCTAAAACTTCTGTTAAATGTGCCTTTACTATTTATAAGCACGTTTGTGATGTTCCTATGTGTTTAAATTGATTAAGGTGAATTTAGGCGCAGGTGCTAGACCTTTAACTGGTGATGAAAAGTTGTACCTTAGATTGCTAGAACTTGGTGAGTTTGTATCCATGCTTAGAGAAGAGATTTGTACTTACTCAGTAAAGTGATTTGAATAGAGCGTTGCTGTAACACCCCAGGTGTTTGGCTTCCACAAATTGCACTTGCATTTCATTAGCATGAGCATCATTCATCTCATTTATGCATTTGTTTTGCTTGAAACATGAGTATGCAACATGTCAATGTGTGTTGTTTCATAGTTTCTTGATTATGCAATATGGTTTGTGCAACATGTAGATGCAACATGTGTTTTCCATACCTTGAAACATGTCAAACCTACTGGTGTAACATGACAAGTTTAAGCTTTGCAACAAAGTCATGAAACATGTGAAACATGGTTTTGAAACAAATGAAGTAACTTGCTTGTTTTGCTTGTTTCAACATATGTGATACTTAGAAGTTGGTGTAACAAATGGGTAGAGTGGTTAATTATGTCCTAATGCACCTTAACTACACTTAGGATAATTAGTGGAGCACTGTTTAGGTTAACCAAATTGACTAATTTGCCCTCTAGGTGAAGTTTGACCATATGATGACCTATAGAGTGTTTTTGTTTGACTGTTTAAAAAGTCTAGCCTAGAGATCTTGCATGGATGTGCAACCTTAAACAAAGTTGTAGCAAATTTGTTAAGGAACAAAAGTTGTTTTAGGGCCATCTCATGAAAAATGGATGGAACATGCTCAAACGTGGCCCACAAGTTAGTTGAAGTGCTGTCCAGCACTTAGAAAATTTTCTAAGTATAAAATGCAGTTCACAGTTTTCATGTGTCCCACTTGGGAGCACTGTATCTCTCAAACCAGGCCAAACTAGCTCAAGCTCCAATTGACAAATTTATAGTACTCATATGGCTCTCTAAATTTTCAATAACATCGTGACCTAAACCGAGCCAGTTTGGGAGATATAGGGTGATCAAAATCGGTTGTCAGTCGGCTTCATCAGTCTCTGAATCAAGAATGCGCTAAGCTCGGTGGCCGACCGGCCACAGGCCGTTGCCGCCACATGGACGCACCGTGGCATCCGTACACCGGCCGCAAGCCCATCGGTCAAGTCGTGAGAGCCTCAAGAGCACCACGACATCGTCCCTTGCCTTCACTTCATCCCTGCCTCCCTCTTGTTCTCTCCGAGCGGAGAACCGAGCCACCATTGCCGCCGTCTGCTCCGACGAGCTCACACGCACTCACCACCGAACCCCCGCCCATCAAATCGCGTCAACCGCTTCGCCTTGAGCCCCTCTACCCTCTCGTCCTCTCCACGTAGCAAGCCGAGCATAGGTAGGGCTGCATTGCCCATTTCTGCCGTCGCGGTACGTCGCCGGAGTGCGTCCGCACGGTCGCTCACCATGGCTAGGGCTCTCTGATCATCCTCTTTTCTTGCTAGTAGGTGCGCTGGGGCTGGGGTAGTGCGGGGATGCTCACTGAGGGTCTAGGATGGGTCCAGCGGCCATCGCCGGCGAGATGCGCCGCCACGCGCCCCGCCGAGCCACCATGCGTGACGGCGAGCCATCCCTGGCAGCTTCGCCCTTCGTTTAACTAGGTCAACTAGTGCGACTTGAGGTGCTGGTCACGCTGGTGCCCTCGGTTTTGCCGACCGGCTAGCCGTCGGCGAGCTTCATCGTCGACCGCCTCCTCCCCTATCTCTGTCTCTCTGGCATGCGGGCCTCGAGTGTCAGCAGGCGAACGGCCGGGGGGATTCGGTCGCGGGCTGCGCATGCTTAACCGGGCCAGCCCAGTAGCCGGTTTAGGCTTTCATTTTTGTTTTTCTTTTATTATTTCACAGATTTTAATGTTAGATTCAAGATTCCATATCTCAATATTTATAGATCCAAATGATGTGATTCCAATTTTGTGGTGTTCCTAGTGAATCCTAGTTTTTATTAAAAATATAGAATATACTATGTTCTGTTATGGGAATTGAAGCTATAAATTATCTCTTTTATTTAGAAGGAAATAGGAGAACATTGTATCTACTATTGTATACCTCCAAATGACTTAAAATTTTTATGGGGTGTTGTTATGCATTGAGTAGCTTGTAGTTTAAATTTCACCATTTTTGGATACTGTATGGTGGAGTTATATATTTATCTTATTTGCTTAGGTGGATCTTGTGTGAATTTTCATGAATTATCTATAGATCCCATAAAGGTGAAATTTGGTGAGTGTTATTCTCATATTAGTAGGAACTCAAGAAAAATATGAAATATGTTGTTTAATACTTTTCAGTAGGGTTTCTTAATTAAGCCAAAATCAGCCTTTCTGTCTATAATTTTTGGTGTAGAAAAATATACTTGCTCAATTGCTATGAAAATGTTATGGTAGCCTCCTGGATGTATGTGGCAGCCACTGCAATTTTTATAGAATTATTTGTCAAGTTATGATATAGGTTCCTTTATTCACCTAATTATCTAAATAAATTAATAAAGGACATTAAAGAAATTATTTGGATGTTGGCACCACACTTTTTGGTGTTCTTTAGATATGTGTAATAAGTTGGTAAACTTAGTTTAGCTTAAATATGCTTTTGCTACATCACTAAATATTTAATTTAGCGAATCCATCAATTCTGGACAGATTTCAAGATATTGTTAAATTACTCTATGTAAATGATGTTTTCATGTCTTGTGGTCTATAGTAAAGTTGTTATGAATTTCATGGTCTAGTTGCTGCTAAATTTTGGTGGCATTGGACCTTGTAGTTTAAGAGTTATAGCTGTTCAAAGTTGGTTCTCCGCTTTGGTTGCTCTCTGTTTGCACAGAATAGATTCTATGTTTGCTGTAATTCGACCTAGAAAACTTTAGAATCATGCTTTGATGTTTTTAAATCATTTGTAGAGAATTTCATAAGCTTTCCAGAATATCCTCTTTCAAGTCCATTGGATTTATAGAACTCCTATTGTGATTGATTGGATGAACTGCTCATTTCTATGTTTAACCTGAGGCTTTCGGATTAAGTGTGTCTTTACTATACTTAAACATGTTGGGATGTATTAGGAGTTTAAATTGATTAAGGTGAGTTTAGGTGCTGGTGTTAGGCCTTTAATTGAGGATGAACACATTTATATTAGGTTGTGCAAGTTAGGTGAGTAATCTTGCTCTTTAGAAGAAAGAATTGAGACTTGTTCTAAAGTGATTTGATTAGAGCGTTGCACCTACTCAGTCAACGAATGTCTCGAGATGTTTTGTTAATTGCTGTCTTTCATCCATCATAAGCATCATGTCACTCTTATGCATTCCTTGTATTCACCTTCTACATATGCATGCAATAGGTGTACTAGAGGGTGTGACGTTGTTGGAGTTCGACGGGAGGAGCCAGGAAGCTCCCGAAGTGCAGCAGCCCGAACCCAAAGCTCAGGACATGCAGCTCACAGTCGAGGAGCTAGGAGACGTGGTGGTTGAGTGTCTGGATCAAAAACCATGCAACTTTGTTAAAGGCAAGCCAAGCCTCCTAATTTCTAAAATGCAATTAAAGTATTATGTTATATATATTGATACATTAAGTTATAGGTGTTGGATGAAAACACTTGCTGCATTGATATCCAATCCTTGTCCAGATATTATTACCATGAATCCTATGTAGCTTAGGCTCGAGTAGATGCTTAGCCCTGCTTTAAGTGGTAGAAGTTAGGTGATTTCTGTCACCTGCGAGCTATAGGAAAAAATACATGTGGCACGGTTGGTTATATTTGCTATCGTGGAAAAGAACCTATCTTAATTAGAAATAAAGACCGGGCGGAGGCTTGCCAGTTTGTAGTGACTCTGTCTATGTCATTTAAGGATTGATTCTTGGAGCCTTTCCTGTTCATGTTGAACACATGCCTCTCTCTGAGTTGGCCGGGTCTAGAGACCGACCACGAAGCTGAGTAGCTCAACTTTGGTCGGGCTCCGGCAAGTATAAAGTATGCCTCGGAAGGGAGCCGTAGGTGTGAGTCCAAGGGCAGGTGATTTAAAACTCCTGATCATCCTAGTAGAAGGGTAATCCCTGAGAGTGTTGGCGCTGACCAAACCCGCGACGTTAGTTCCTGAGTTGTACCAAAGGTGACCCACGGCTACCCTTGCAAAGTGTGCCAAGGTGAGAGTTAGGAATACCCCCTCAGCTGAGTTGTAATTCGATTCGAGTCACCGTCTCTCACCGGTTAGTGAGAACTTGACAAGCATATCTCCACAGTAGATACACTAAATAACATGATGGTTCAGGAATGAAGATATGATGATGACAGCCTTATTATACCCAATGTTTTTCTAAACACTAAACGGTAAACAGTCGGTCACCCTTCATTTACTGTTTAGACCGTTTAAATGGTGTTTAAATGGAGTTAAACGGCCTAAACAGTTTTGTACAATAACAATAAAATATACATATTTCTATAGGTAAAAATAAAATTTGCTAGAACCCATACATATTTACCTAAGCAAAAATCAAATATTCTACCAAATAATCTTGTTGGAAGAAATCTAAATCCCACAACACTTCATATAATTACAATGTTAATTAGTTTCATGTTGATTGTGATAGATGTAGTCCTTTAATTCACTTAATTATGGATTAAATGGTTGTTTAGCTCATTTAATCTTGTTTAATCTGAATTTGTTTAGACCGTTTAGATGGGATTGAACTGTTTAAATGGGTTTAAATGGCCCAACCATTTAATTCACCATTTAGGGCCTGTGGGGGTATAAACCCCTATACCCTTATGGCTAGACATGGGCAGGCCTAGACTAGACGGTTTGGCCCATTACATGACGATGCACGATCCAGATCATCGGGATGGAGTCTCGCGCAAGGCATCAAACCAGACTTGGGAATCAAGCAAGGTCTTGGTTGTTTAGATTAGGAATCCTTATTTGGTTCTGTATGGCAATTGTAACCGGCTAAGATTAGTTTCTAAATCTGTAACCCTACCTCCCGGACTATATAAGGAGGGCAGGGGACCCCCCTCAAAAACATCGAAACATACTCTAGGGCAAACTAGCTTGTAATACATTGTTCGAAATAGCAATAACAAAGCAGAGCAGGACATAAGGTATTACGCCCACATGGCGGCCTAAACCTGGGTAAACCCGCGTGTTGTCCTACATCACCATCTCGTTCGTGGCTTGCACACCTGTCTGCCGATAATCTACTACCTTGGGCATACCGCTCGGTAAACTGCCGACCAGGTTTTGTCGACAGTGGCGCTAGGTAGGGGGTGTGTGTACTACTTTTTAGGCATGCGAGATGGTCATCTTCCCTGACTCTATGTCCACGGCGGCGGGCCTCACGTTCACGATCGGCCAGATCACCTGGACCACCGGCTCCAATGACTTTGTCATCACAGCCATGGAGGAGGTGCGGATCCGATCTACATCGACTACTTCCCCAACACCGGTGTTGACTACGACTACGCTGGCTCCGGCTTCGCCTGCACCAGCACCCTCATCGACCACACAGGCAACTCATCGACTCCTTCCTCGCTACTAGGGGAGGAGACTTGACTCCACCAACTTGATCGACTCCATCGACCAGCTCAATGGTAAACTCTCGTTTACCCTATCTCTTGTCGATTCGCTCCAAGAGCAGTTTACAGGGCATAACTCGAATGACTACAACAGATCTACTCGACCCGTTCGAGCCACCTGTTTTCAGCGATTGGGTACAAATCTAGTGGTCACTTCAACTCCTAAAGGGTGCTCCGCTCGGCCTTGATCTCGACAACACAACTTCATCAATATGGTGGGCTCTGATCAAGTTTCAATCTATACCACCCAGACAGATAGCCGTTTGAGCCCCGGATCGAGCATTGCGTCCAACAAAAATACTCAAACCATGGTATTACACCATGTGAGTAGCGGTGATGAAGAGATGTTACATCCTCCGGGCTTTCCTCAAATCCCGGCTTTCCCTCCAAGGTTTGGCGCCATGATCAACGTGGTTAGCCAAGATGAAGACCCACCTACTGGGGGCAAGACCGATCAACAACGATGAGAGCGACAACAGTGCAATGTTGATCGAGCTCACCATCGCATAGATGAAGACGCACGCCTAGCACAACAGCAAGCAGACCGCGACTAGCAAGAAGCTAACGCTACAGCTAGGCATAACCGGTTGCAAGGGTGCAACCTCAATGATGCTTTCGACATGGTGGGAAACAGACCAGTATTCAAAACCCCAAGCGCCAACGTGACTATTGCCATTAAAATCCTGAAACGGTTACCAGATACCCCAAAAATCCAAAACATCCAGGAGGATCTGTAGGCTTATCTCTAGGCGGCTATGGTTTAGACCAATGAACGTGTCATAGGCCCATCGGCGTCTAGCGTGACTAGCAGGAGCCGCAACACTCTAGTCGACCTTTTAGGTCTGGTCAACGTGGCTTACGCGCACCCATCGGCCCAGACCACCACGTAGGCAACGATAATCACATGGCTCTGGTGTCAATCCAGGGGCTAATGGAGGCAATGACGGCCATCATGGGAACCCTCCCCACAACAATAATTGCCAGCTCGACCACTGCTGCAATAACAACGGTGATGACTGACGCAGCGATAACCGGCGTAATGACCACCGGGACCACCGTCGTCAGGGGCAACAACACGGTGACGAACGAGATCACCATGATGGCAATGATGATCTCCGTCACAACCTCAACAACTGTGACCTACGTCCTCGCATTGAACAGAGAGCTCAAGACCGTGCATCCCATGAAACTAGTCGTCACATGGAGTACGATATGGTTCACGGTCCCCTGGGCCCCAAGCAATTCACCAACCACCTACGACAAGTTGTCTGGCCTAGAGGTTTTAAGCTTGAAAAGCTTAACCATTACGACGGCAAGGTCAATCCTGAGCTATGGGTCCAACTTTATGAGACCGCTTGCAGATCTGCTATGGGTGACGAGCACGTCATGGCCAATTACTTTCCCATGGTGGTCGGCCCGGTGGGGCACCAATGGTTTGTCAGTCACCCTGAGAACCAATTCGACTCCTGATATGCTTTGCGTCAAGCCTTTGTCGAAAACTTCATTGCTACCTATGATGCCAGGCAACAAGTATGATCTGCAGCACATCCGTGATGCCAGGGATGAACCATTGCGCGAGTACATCCAACGTTTCTCGGATATGCACATCAGGATTCCCAGGATCACCGACAACGAGGCTATTCAATCCTTCATTACTGGTCTGCGCTACCACAATGATCTTAGTGACAAGCTCCTTCGTAAATGGCCTATAACGGTGGTCGACCTCCTCACCACTGCTAAGAAGTATGCGAATGCCGACGATGCCAAGAAGCTGCTGAATGAGGGCACCGGTAAAGCACTGTACTCTCCATGACGCGATGACTACCGTGACAACCACCGCCACGATGACTTTAGAGGTCGCAGCGACATCAGGGACCGCCGTAACGACAATCGTGATCGGCGCGTCAATAGAAATCAGCACGGCAATCGCCGTGACAACTTCAAGGGCAAGCGTGCTCGTGATGACGACGGTGAAGTCAACGCCGTGAAAAATTTTGGTGGGCGTCGCAATTATGAAGAAGACTATGCTAAAGCTTTGAAAGGGCCTTGCCTAGCTCATCCTAAGTCCAACCACACGTTGGAAAACTGCAAGGTCCTCAAGGAAATCTACCGTCGCAAACAAGCTTCAGAAAATGCCAACAAGCCTAATGACGCAACAGACTAGAGTAAACGTAGGGACGATGACGAGGATGATCTTGACAAGAACCCCAAGCACTAGTATCAGGAGCCAGTGAGGCATGTTGCAACCATTGTCGGGGGTAAAGTGTCTATTGAAAGTAAACGTGAGCGAAAGCTGCTCACTCGCGCTTGCTTGAACGTGGCCAAGGTAGACGACCTCATTGCAGATCCAAGACTACCCCCCTAGTCGCACCGAGAAATCAACTTCAGCAGGGCGGATCAATGGGCCACCATCCCCGAACCAGGTCGTTTCGCTCTTGTCCTCAGCCCTTATATCAATAAAGTGCAATTTGACAGGGTGCTCATTGACGGCGGTAGTTCCATCGACATCCTGTTCAAAAATAGCCTCTCAGCATTGAACATATCTGAAGCTGACTTGAAGCCATACGACGCATAGTTCTAGGGGGTCCTGCCTGGATAGAGCTCTACGCCTCTTGGGCAGATTACCCTACCTGTGTAGTTTGGCACGGCAGACCACTTCCGTACCAACTACGTCAACTTTGTGGTCGCTGACTTCGAGGGTACCTACCATGCTATCCTTGGTCATCCCGCGATCACCAAATTCATGGTCGTACCTCATTACAGGTACTTGGTGCTTAAGATGCCAATGAAAAAGGGAGTCCTCACTCTTAGAGGTAATGTATTCATTGCCTATACCTATGAAGAGGATAGTTTTCGCGTAGCTAAAGCCCATGACCTCTCCCTGCGCATGGCAGCAACGACGATGGAGGCAAAAAAGACTCCTCCAAACCAGCTGGAGATTCCAGAGCTCGACGCACCACAAAAGTCTATTAAGTCCAAGGAGTACAAAGAGATCCATCTGGTCGAGGGCGACTCCAGCAAGACGACACTGATCGGGTCAAACCTTGACCCCAAATAGGAAGACGCGCTCATCTAGTTCTTGAGAGAGAACGTAAGCGTGTTCGCTTGGAAACCATCAGACATGCCCGGTGTATCTCGAGACCGGATCGAGCACTCCTTAAACATCGACCCCAAGGCAAAACCCATCAAGCAGAAGCTGCGGCGGTTCGGGAAGGACAAAAAGGAGGCTATTAGGGTATAAGTCACACGGCTTCTTGCAGCCGGTTTTATCAAAGAGGTGTATCATCCGGACTAGTTAGCCAATCCAGTTCTTGTACGCAAAAAGAATAATGAATGGAGAATGTGCGTTAACTACATTGATCTCAACAAACACTACCCTAAAGACCCCTTTGGCCTACCTCGCATTGACGAAGTTGTGGACTCCATGGCCGGCTGTGAGCTACTATCTTTTCTCGACTGTTACTCTGGTTATCACCAGATTGCTCTAAATAAGGACGATCAGATCAAGACATCCTTTATTACACCCTTCAGCGCTTATTGCTACATGACCATGTCGTTTGGGCTAAAAAACGCTGGAGCTACTTATCAACGTGCAATACAAGAGTGCCTTGAAAAGGAGATACAAGACGAACTAGTCGAGGCCTATGTAGACGATGTAGTTGTCAAAACCAAGGAATCCCACTCCTTGATTGATGATCTGACACGTACTTTTGCAGTGCTCAATCAATATCAATGGAAGTTGAACCCTAAAAAGTGCATCTTTGGCGTTCCCTATGGTATATTACTAGGCAATGTTGTAAGTCGTGATGGCATACGTCCTAACCTAGAGAAGGTGCAAGCTATCCTCAATATGAAGCGACCAGCAAATGTCAAGGATGTCCAGAAGCTTATAGGGTGTATGGCCGCCCTAAGCCGATTTCTATCTCGATTTGGTGACAAGGGCTTACCTTTTTTAAGTTACTCAAGGCAGGCGAGAAGTTTGAGTGGTCGGAGGAAGTAGATGTTGCCTTTACACAACTAAAGCAGTACCTTGCATCACCTTCGGTCCTTACTACCCCCAAGTCAGGAGAAGTCCTCCAACTTTACATTGCCATGACTGATCGAGTCATTTCCATTGTCTTGGTGGTCGAGCGTGAGGAGCCCGGCCACGCTTATGGTGTTCAGCGCCCAATCTATTTCATCAGTGAGGTGCTCAATGAGTCCAAAACTAGGTACACTCAGATTCAAAAATTGATCTACGCCATACTCATTACAACCTGAAAGTTGAAACATTACTTTGATGGGTTCCATGTGATGATCAAAACTGAGTTTCCTCTTGGTACCATTATATGCAACAAAGATGCAAACGGGCGCATTGCCAAGTGGGCAATGGAGTTATGTCCTTTTGACATGGAGTTTACACGCCGCGATACTATTAAAATCCCAAACATTGGCTGATTTCATGGTTGAGTGGACGGACTTAAGTATCCCGACCTCTTAAGGACCCATTGACTACTGGAAAATGTATTTTGATGGCTCACTGACTATTGATGGTGCAGGAGTAGGCATATTATTCATATCACCAACCAATGAGCAATTGCGCTACGTCCTCAGGATTCACTTCCCGGCATCTAACAATGCTGCAGAATACGAGGCATGTTTTCATGGTTTGCGCATTGTAGTCAACCTCGGTATCAAGCGCCTTTACATCCATGGCGACTCGGCCCTAGTTATTAACCAGCTCAACAAGGACTGGGATACAACTAGCGAGAAGATGGATGCATACTACAAGGAAATTAGGAAGCTTGAAGGCAAATTCTACAGCACTGAATACTCCCATGTGGTCTGAGACAAAAACCAAGCAGCCGATGCGCTGTCAAAGTTAGGATCATCTAGAGCTCAAGTTCCGCATGGCATTTTTGTTCAAGACCTTTTAAAACCATCAATTAAGCAAGAAGGTGACCCCGTGGTCGAGAAGCCCCCGGACGAGCCTCTGGTAGCTATGGTTTCATCACCGACCACTATGGCACTATCTCCCGCATCCGCAAGACCATCTCAGACCTTGACTAAGATAGCAGACTGGTGTATTCCATTCATTCAGTATCTAACAGATGGCACCAGGTATTCCATTCATTCAGTATCCAAAAGAGTTCACGTGCCAGCCCATGAAATCCAGACCATACTAGCCTCTTGGCCCTTTGCATGCTAGGGACTGGATATGATTGGACCCTTCAAACCAGCACTAGGTAACTTCAAGTTCGTATTCATACTGATTGATAAATTTTCCAAATGGATAGAGTGCATGCCCTTGGTTAAGGCATCTTCTGAAAAAGCAGTCGAGTTCCTCGACCAGGTCATCCACCGCTTCGGTATACCCAACAATATCATTACAGACCTGGGGACTTAGTTTACCAGGAACATGTTTTGGGACTTCTGTGATGAATGGACCATTGTAGTGAAATACGTCTTGGTGGCACATCCCAGAGCTAATGGACAGGTCGAGCGGGCTAATGGAATGATTCTGGATGCATTGAAGAAAAGGATGTACATAGAGAATGACAAAGCCCCTAGATGATGGATTAAGGAGTTACCAACCATGGTCTGGGGACTTCGGACATAGCCTAGTCGCAATACTGGTGTCTCCCCATATTTCCTGGTTTACGGCGCCGAGGCTATGCTCCCAGTAGACATTAAATTCTGGTCACCTCGGGTCGAGAACTACAATGAAGATCAAGTTACTAAATAACATGAGCTCGAGGTGAATAGTGCAGAGGAACGACGCCTTCACTCTTGTATACACACGGCCAAGTACTTAGCTGTGTTATGAAGGTACTACAACAAAAATGTTCAGGAATGTTTCTTTGTGGTCGATGACATGGTATTGAAATGGAAGACTAGCCAAGATGGTGTCCACAAGTTGGCAACTCCATGGGAAGGGCCATACATCATCAAGGCTATTACACGACCTACCTCGTACAGACTTGCAAGACTTGATGGCACTGACATGCCTAACTCTGTTCATATCGACAAGCTTAGGCGTTTTTACCCCTAATTCTCAATTACAGATATGTACCTTTTTTCTGTACTATGAATTATACTCCGTTCATATATATATATATACATATATATATATATATACATATATATATACATATATATATATATATACATATATATACATATATATACATATATATATGTTCAAATTCAGTTGACTACACTTGTTTACATTGTTCATTCTACAACTACAACAACTTTTTGAAACAACAGTACATCGATAACCAATCCCTTCAAGTTCTCGGAGCAGCTCTATCCTTGACCTCACTCATAGCGTGCACGAGATCCGCCCTCTATGTTTTGGGTGGTCGACAGACGCCCTTTGGCTAGACTAGTCGTACTCTTACGTGTATACAGGCTATGACAGCCTTACACTCAAATCACTGGCCTCTCCAAAGCCGTACAGACCTACATGATGACATCGATTACGCTGGAACAACTAAAAACAGAACATTTCATTGTTCTAACTTAGTTCTCATCGATTACGCCAGAACAACTAAAACAGAACGCACGCAATACAGAGCTTTAACGTTTTTTCATACAAAAACATAAACAACTTTACATTGTACAATTCATTACCTTATTACAAGCTCGCCTCTTTACAGGCACTAGTTTACAACAAGTTTATGAAACTTAACTAATCCTATGAACTATTCATAGGTTCCTCCCACTGTGGACCCTTCGGTAGTTCTGAGACCTTTGGCGTGGTCGAGGATGGAGCAGAATGTGCTTCGCTGGAAGCCAAAGATGGTGGCACAGGTATTTGACCCACGTACAACTGAATTGTCCCTCCGGTTGATGGGGCTATAGCTGGGCATAAGATGATGTCCTAAGTAATCACGGCAGCATGCTTCATCTCCTCTGATCACAGCTCGTCAGCTCACTCCACCCCGACATCCCTAGGATAACCAGCTTCCAGGCGAGCAATATCCAACAAGGGTCGTGGGCACGTACCAAGCTAAGTACATGTGCACCCACATACTCCTTGATGTCCTTCGTCCATTGTTGGAGCCATCCCTAGGCTTTTTGGGATTTCTCGACCAGGCCTATTTTTAGTGCCTCCGCTCCAGCTTTGGTGGAGTTGGGGCCAATGATGTCGAGCAATGGTGCGATCCCTTTCGCCATCTCCACGCAGGCGTGCTTCCAAGTCTCTCGCTCCTTGATGAGCATCTTGCATTTGCCATTAAGGGCTTCTTGCTCCGTCATAAGCTTGCTGCACTTTTAGGACCACGCCTCGATCTTTTTTGCACCAGCCTAGTTTTGAAGCTCCAGGTCGTCACAATCTTTCTTCATCTTCTCAAGGTGCATTTTGGCATTTTTCTTTACAACTGCAAGGTGTCACGTTGGTAAGAATTTAACGCTACAAAATTCAATGAATGCTATGATACTACTGAGGAATTCTTACTCTCCAGATCCTTGGCTAATTTAGCATTATCTTCCTTCATGGCCTGCTGTGTTTGCAGCCATTTGGTCTTCTCTTTAGTCAGCCGGTCACGCTTAGTAGCTACCTGAGCATTTTCTTCACGAAGTCGGCTGACTTCGATGTCTAGACCTGTATCAATACTCTGATTATAAATAGTATAGTAATATAGCACCCTACAGAGCTTGAGTACCTAACAACAGAAGGAACCCTTACCCAATCTCTATTTCTTGACCACTTCTAGCCGTTGGAGTACAGTGCGCATCTTTTCTTCATGATCAATATTTTGCTTCGCATAACTCTCTAACTGCTGCTGCAGTTCTTCTGTTCTACACTCAGCTGTTTGTTCTTCTCGGCCACAGTCTGCAGTATATAGGATCATAAAGCAGTTATTATGGATTATACAACAATAGCTTATACAGTTATGTGAGGCTTACCTTAACTTCCTCCAGGAATATTTTACCCACTGCTTCTATGGCCCTGACCTCGTCTCCTACTAGGATCTCCATAGTGTAGGAGCGGGTGCCACAAAATCTGCTTTCTTCTTCATAATGCCTAAGGATTTCTTCTATGGCTGGGGCTGAAGGCTCAGCTTCTTCTCCTGGTTTAGCACTTCCAGTTGGCTCCTTAGTGGTTCCACCAACTTCTGCAGATTTTGGGACTTGCAACTCTAAGGCTGGCTGGGGTTGTTCTGGGTCTTCTGGGGCTGGTTGGTGCTGTACTGTTGGTTCTAGGGCCTCCTGTGGTTGTTCTGGTAGCTCTCGGGCCCAACCATCTCCTGCTTGCCCCAAAATTTTAGTTTGTGGACCAGGAGCAGATGTTGAAGGAGCTTGTGGCTCGGGGACTACCCTCTTTGCTCTGGTCTGCTCTAGGACCTGTCGCTCAGCGATGATAGTATTAGTTGGTGGTGGTGTTGCACTGCCAGATAGTTCTTCCGACCTTTGGGTCGATGCAGAGCTATACAAATCAATAACAAGTTACAAAGGTGATGATATTGACCAATTATGTTATACTCAAACAATTTTCGATGACTTACAGGTCTGTAGCATGGAAAATGGTGGCAAACTGAGATTTCTTCATCTTCTCAGGCCTGGCACCTTTCTCTGCTACTGCTCTAGTGGTTGGGACTGACTTAGCCATGTCGCTTCTAACAGCGGCAGATGGCTTTGGGATTCCTAAGGCCTGCACCTGTGGTTGCGGTGGACGAGATGGTGGCTTAGTTATTTTGCAACGGCGGTGTCAGCTCCTGCCTTCTAGCAAGCCGCTCCCTCTGACTGCTTGCTATGATACCAGAGACCTCCTCATCTTCATCCTCTGGCTAATCTACAATAACGCATCGACGTTTACTTGTTGGGTCCTCTGCTTCCTTTATGTCAATTATCTCTTTTGGATTTTCATTTGTAGAGGTTCCATGTGAGGTCTGGCCCCTTTTCTTCATTGAGGCAACCACTGGTTTCTTGCCTGCAAGTCAGCTGGCTTGCTCTGATTCATCCTCAATTTCAAGCCAATCATCTTCAAAAGGATCGTCATCCACAGGCAGCGGTTGTGCATCATGGGCCCGTGGCATGACCTCAGGCCACTCCATGCCTGGAGGGCAAGAGACGAATGCTTGCGCTCTCTCTTATCCATTAAACTGGGCAACAAAATACAACACGAATTTTAGAATGACAGCACACCAAAAAAGTAGTTATTATGCAGAGTTTCAATCACAAGGATAAATCAGACAACATTTGACTTACCAGTGGTGGTGGGCGAGTAAGCTTGAACGCTCGCTCGATGACTGTCAGCTTCTTGAAGCTAGGATCTTTTAGGTTGAACAGGTCTCGGACCCTCATCTTCACTTCTTTCAGCTCGAGGTCTTCATTCCTCATCCTAGTCGGGTCCATGTGACCTTGGTATTCATATGCCGCGTGCACTCTGGCCTGACACAGTTGGATCTGACGACTAATAAAATTACCGACTATACTTGGTCCATCCAGCCTTGACCAAGGTAGCAGCTGCATAATTGCTTCAATCTGGATTGTGTTCTGCAGCAGCTCTTTCCAACTGTTAGTCTTCTCTAGGACCAAAGATACGTCGTAGTATGAGGCCTGACTTGGTTCTTCACGGATGTAAAACCAATGCCTGTACCAGTCCTCTAATGTGGTTTTCTAAGGGCAGTGTAGGTACTCTGCCCTGATCCCTTCCCACATGTTCAGATAGCAGCCACCAGCCACATTAGAGCCGCCTCGACCTCCTTTCTTCTTCAACCAAAACAAGTGACGAAAATAGTCGAAGTGGGGTTGGAAACCACCGTATGCTTCGCAGAGATGGATGAAGCAAGCAACAAGCAACACAAAATCCGGATGCAGATTGCAAATGCTAATCTCATAGTAGTTATAGAGCCCTAGCAAGAATGGATGTATGGGAACACCAAATCCATGTGTAAAGTATTCTTCAAAAACAACAATTTCACCTCCTTTGGGATCTGGGAATGGCTCCAGATCGGGTGCACGCCATCCCGCCAGTTCTTGGGCATGCAACACACCAATCCACACCAGTTGCTCGAGACTGAGTGGGGTGCACTTTGACATACTCCACTCCTTCTTCATGATCTCCTTGTGAACTTCAGCCTCAGTCTTTGTCTTCTTCGTGGCCATTCTCCGACTCTTTTGACTCTTCCTTTCTACGGAGGAAAAGGAAGGCGCTGCTCTTTCCAGTGGCTAGGGTTTGTTGGTGGCGATTTAAGTAGTGGCGGCGCGTGAGGAACTTGGGGCAACTTTGTCGATGCCTATGGTGGCGATTGTGGTTTGCACTACGGTGGTGGCACTGGGGCTCGAACGGGTTCTGTGATGATAATGGTGCGGCGGCGGCGGCAGCAAGAAGACGGTTGATTGCGGATATGCGAATGTGAGTATATTGGAATTGTTCCCTTCCCTAGTCTTTAAGAGGCAGCGTTGATTTAGTTTCCGAAAGAATGGCGCACGTGGCGTGAGATTTGCGGTAACTAACAGATTTCCTCCGAAAAATTGCGTCCCTCCGATTTTGGCGCCGTTTCGTCCGTGACCCAAACATGTCTTGTTACAGACATTGGGTCACTGTTCATAGGATGCGCTAGAAAGGAACTACGGCGCCGCCCATGTCATCATCGCGTCAGATTGGACCAGTAAAAAAAAAGAGATCTACCGAGACAGCGCGGCGATGGATTCGCTAAGACCAGTGTGCTCCGGAACCTGTAGCCAGAGCTCTGAGCTCTAGGACCTACAGCAAGACCTCTGAGCTCTGGGACCTATAGCTAGACCTCTGAGCTCTAGGACCTGCAGCCAGACCTCTGAGCTCTGGGACCTGTAGTCAGACCTCCGAGCTTAGGGACTCGTTGCCAGACCTCCGTGCTCGGGGACTCGTCGCCAGACCTCCGAGCTTGGGGATTTGTCGCTAGATCTCCGAGCTCGGGAACTCTTTGCCAGACCTCTGAGCTCGAGGCCTTGTCACCAGACCTCCGAGCTCAGGGACTCATTGCTAGACCTCTGAGCTCGGGGGTTCATCGACAGATCTCTGAGCTCGGGGACTCATCGTTAGACCTTCGAGCTTGGGGACTTGTTACACCACTTCCTACCACAGGATTCGTCTTGCTTGACTACATGTACTATGCTTGCATACAGTCGATGGACGCTTGATATTCTTAGACCTTGCTACAGGGCACATTTTTTGCCTTCTAGGAAGCTCGGGGACTACATCATATATGATGCACCTGACGGTGCATAATGATCATTGGTTCTTGAGGATTCTTTTTTAGACCCTGGCATCACGTGCCTATGTCACCTATTACCAGACTCGGGGACTAAGTGGGTACACTTCACCTGACGGTGAATTGATTCTATTTTTTGCCCCTACGATCTAGGATTTTTCGTAAGTTACTTCCATCAAGTATGCACACTTACATTTCTTCTCAGAAATACAAGTGGGTACACTTCACTAGGAAAGAAATTTTTTTTTCTTTTTGGACCACTATGCAATCTTCACCGACAACTGCAACCTTCATCAATAATCATGGTTTACTGATTCCTGACCCAGATGGAACACTAGCACATCCTTGGTTAACATTTCAAGGTGATGAGAAGATCAACCTCGCAAGTTGAAGAAGACTAAGACAGTGTGTCGAAACAGAATACATAGTGCTCGGGGACTAGCTGTGGGGTTATAAACCCCTATACCCTTACGACTAGACATGGGCAGGCCTAGACTAGACGGTCCAGCCCATTACATGATGACGCGCGATCCAGATCATCAGGATGGAGTCTCACACAAGGCATCAAACCAGACTTGGGAATCAAGCAAGGTCTTGGTCGGTTAGATTAGGAATCCTTATTCGATTCTGTATGGCAATTGTAACCGGCTAAGATTAGTTTCTAGATCTGTAATCCTGCCTCCCAGACTATATAAGGAGGGTAGGGGACCCCCCTCAAAAACATCGAAACATACTCTAGGTCAAACTAGCTTGTAATACATTGTTCAAAACAACAATAACAAAGCAGAGCAGGACATAAGGTATTACGCCCACACGGCGGCCAGAACCTGGGTAAACTCACGTGTTGTCCAGCGTCACCATCTCGTTCGTGGCTTGCACACCTGTCTGCCAACAATCTACTACCTTGGGCATACCCCTCGGTAGACTGCCGAACAGGTTTTGTCGACAGGGCCTAAACAACACGGCTGACTTCTATTTACCATTTAAATGGTGTTTAAACAGACTAAACGGTCATTTAGGCGAACAGTGATTATACCTGCTATGGTTAATATTGTTTGCTCCTACTAAATGAGTGCTCTAGTACAGGTGCTAATATAGTTGATAGGTTAATGATGATGAACTTCATGCTAAGTTTAATTAGTTACTTATGCTCGTAAGCTCTTTTATGCAAATGCGTCAAGCTAGCTCCGGCTTATAAAGCCTTGCATGATCCTTGGTGTCCTTTATTTCTAGTTTTTGATGGGTAAGTCTAGCTGAGTACCTTCTCGTACTCAGGGTTTATTTCCCTCTTGTTGCATATGACATATTCTATTCTAGGTGCTACAAATACTGTCTCCTCCCGGCCGGAGATGAGGACTAGATCATCGAACGCGATCTCCGCTAGTTATCTTATCTAAGTTGCTTTTGTTGGACATGACTACTAGCTGGCAATGTAATTAAATCTATGAAGTTATGTACTAAACTATGTTGCTTCCACGAAACAAACTCGGTTTGTAATATTTTATTTTGAACTCCGATGGATGTAGTCCGCATGCCACTTTGTGAACTGTTGTAACGAATGATGTGTTGTGTTGAATCACTACGATCTTGGTTTGTATGTTGAAAGTTGTTTGAAATCCTTCGAGATTTCTGGACTACCGGGATTATGGGAGCTTAAGTACAGGAATTTGATCACTTCGATGATTGTTTTTGTACTTACGTTCTTATAATTTGGAAGGTTCTGTTACAGCTGGCATCAGAGCAAGGTTCAACACTAAACATGTCATTTGTGTATTTAAAACAAAAGTAATTGTGAAAACTCCAAATTAAATGCTAAGTGTTGCCAGTGGTCATATCCTTTATGCCCAATTAAGGACTCTTAGGTGGCTTATTACAGTACAAACTTGGGGGTTCTTGCTTGTTTTATGCTTCATTGTCCATACGACATGTTATTGTATGGATGCCATCTACTTGGGTGGTAATGTATGGATCAAAAACCTCTACGCTCTGGTAAGTGTGAGTTGTGAGAGCATGACTATCCAACCGTCGGTCTAGGGGAGAGTAGTTGTGGTTACTAGCGTACTTACATGTTCAATCATGTATCTATGAGAGTACTTAATTGTGGGTATGTTTGTCGAGTAGCTGTGATACTGAAGTATATACATCGGGGGATGTATGTATGGAAAGTATTTAGTTTACTGCTTTCTTTGCATGCCTTACTAGGAAATTGTTGGGCTAAAATGAAATTTTCTATAGGTAAACTAACAATGCGTTGTTGTAGATCGACTAGTTATCTTATATGACAGAACATATGTATGCCATCGTATATTCTGCTAGCTTTTAATTTTTCTAGGTTTGTGAGAACGTACGGATCGTGCATGCATCATGTTCAAGCATACATGGCATTTCTTGCATTACTCCCTCCCTTAAAATTTGATCGTCCTGATTAATTAAATCTTCGTATCTCTTAAATGATCCTCACCTTAAGTTATACCCTGTTTCTATAGATGGCCTGCACTAGGACCACTACTCGCAAGTCCACCGAAGGCAGGGCTCCTCATCACCAGTTAGCTCCTCGTGAGCCCCGCCCCGAGCCTACTAAGGAGGAAAGGCTAAGGGCGGAGTTGGCCTAGGTGACTGCTGAGAGGAATGCAGTTCAGCAACATTTGGAGCAGGTTACGTGGGAAAGAGACCAAGAGACGCTTGAAGTTCAGAGGTTGACCATTGCTCACCACAACTATGAACGTATGTTGGTTCACATGTTGAATCAGCAGAATGAAGCCTAGCACGAAGAGAATATCTTAAGGGCTCGGCAGGTTGAGCTTGAGCAACAGTTAGCAGCTGTAGAGGAGTACAACAATCACCTTCATGAGGAGGTTCATCTGCTACACAATCAGCATGATCCTCTCCTTCCTCATGACGATGATGATGAGATGGGCTCTAGTGTCATCATGGCTGAAGATGATGATGATGATGACATTGAGATTAATGGATCTGAGGATGTTCCGCCTAAAGAAGAGGAAGATGAGGAGTTAGAGCCTGCTAGTGATGAAGACGGAGGAGAGATCTTCGACACTGACTCAAAGGATGACACGTAGTTTAGCTTACTACTTAGCTAATGCGCTAGAGCTAGTCTTTTGTTGACCCCCATGCATGGACGAGTAGCTTTGTAGTAAGTTGATCTTTGGGATTTACCATTGAACCCTATATTATCTTTGATGTAAGGTTGAAACCTCGATGGTTTGGATGTAATCTATTAGACGTGCTTGTGCTCCATGTATGTGAGCCTTTAATAAATTATGTCTTTGTTGTCGGTAAACATCGTTAATTGTTAAGTACATCACATTAATATGTCAATTGACACGCTTAATGGGTTGTGTGATTGTGATGAATTATTGTGCCTCTATTTATTGTATGAAATCATTGTCTCCAATGGAATTAGTTTGGCATAATTACACAATTCATCTACAAATTTTTTTACATCATCAGTGCTCATTGGCTATGCATTTTTGTAGATGGCATACAATCTTCGTCATAGTCGTGGCGTTGGGGATGAGGAACAACCACCACCTCCTCCGCCACCGCCCACACTAGTAGAGCTAATGCAGATGGTTGTTGAAAGCCAGCGTTTGTTAGCTGAAGCTATGCACTAGTTGGTTAACTGTGATGATCGACATGTCCGCCAGGGACCCAAACTAAATTAGTATAGTAGCTTCAAGGACTTCATGGACTTGAAGCCTCCTATCTTTAGAGAAGCAGAAGAACTGCTTCAAGCTAATGAGTGGCTAAGCACCATAGAACAGAGATTCCAATTGCTTAGGTTATCTGAAGGTTTAAAAACCTCATATGCTGGTCATTAGCTGGAGGGGCATGCAGGCATCTGGTGGAACCATCATAGAACCACCTTTCCTGCTAATGTTGAGGTCATTTGGGACCAATTCAAGGAAGCTTTCAAGGGACATTTTATTCATCCTAGCCTTATGGCAATCAAGCATACCGAGTTCATGAAGCTGACACAAGGCAACAAAAGCCTGAATGAGTACCTCTAGGCATTTAACAACCCGGCGAGGTATGCCCCTGAATTTGTGGATACTGATGCCAAGAAGATAGCTAGCTTCAAGAGGGAGCTTTCCCCTAAACTAATGAAGTCTATGGGCAATAGTAAGTGTATCACTTTCAATGAGTTTATCAGTGATGCCCTGACTCAGGAGAATAATGATAAGATATATGCTGCTTCCAAAACATGTAAGAGAAATTTTGAGCAGGTGCTTCTCAGGCTAAGGCTCTGGTGGTGTCCAAAACTCAATATCGTCCACCTTCTACCAGCGTCCGGTACCACCCACCTCAGAAGAAGAACCAGGCTAAGACTAGTTTTCGCAAGGGGTACACGGTTTCTTTACCAAAGAATACTTCTGGGCAGGGTAGTTCCAACGTTCTGCCATCTAACCGGTTGTGCTAGAATTGCAACAAGCCTGGTCACTGGGCTAACAGTTTCCTTATCCTCCCAAGCAGAACTCTCAGGGAAACATCCGTCGGGGGCGTGTTCACTATACTACTGTTGAGGAAATTCCTGCTGGCGAAGTGGTCACTGCAGGTAAGTTTCTTATTAATGATCATCCTATAGTTGTGCTCTTTGATTTGGGTGCTTCACATTCCTTTACGAGTTCTACTTTTTCATCAAAGCATAATCTGAATGTGATTACAATTGCCAAGGGTGGTTATTGTATTAGTGCTACTAGGAACAACATCTCGACGAATCAAGTAGTTAATAATGTGAGGGTTGAGATTGGTGATTGAGAGTTTTTAGTTGATCTGGTAGTTCTACCAGGGCTGGGAATCGATGTAATCCTAGGAATGAAGTGGATGAGTGGTATTGGGGTGTTGATCGATACATCAACCCATGTGGAAATGTTGAGGGATCCCATAGATAAGAAGGGTTTTCTAGTTCAACTTTCTAATGATATCGCTATCCACAACACAGCCAATGCTACTCTAGCCAAGGCCATTAAGGATATACCAATTGTTTATGAGTTTCCAGATGTCTTCCTTGACGACTTGCCTGGATTACCTCCGGACCGTAAAGTGGAATTCAAGATAGAACTCATTTCGGGTATGGCTTCTATCTCTCAAAGGCCCTATAGGATGCCACCCAATGAGTTGGCTAAGATAAAAATTCAGTTGAATGAGCTATTGAAGAAAGGGTTGATTCGGCCTAGTTCCTCTCCTTGGGGTTGTCCTGCCATCTTTGTGAAGAAGGATGAGTCTTGTCACGGAACCGCCCAAATTATAAGAACAAAAGTACAAAAACAATCGCCGGAGCAATTAAATTCCCATACTTAAGCTCCTATAACTCCGGTAGTCCAATAAAATCATGAGGGATTTCAAACCAACCAACATACAAGCCAAGATCATAGTGTCCAACATAATAGGTCATATGTTACATCCATTTCATAAGTAATTCAACATATATCAGAGTTCGGTATAGTTATTACAACTCAAGTTCAAAAGTAGCGGAAGCAAAATAGTTTGAAACTAATATCACCTTAATTCAAATACATGCCAGTACCAAGGTCAAATTCCAACAAAAGCATGAGAGACAAGATAGCTCAGAAGGATCATGCCCATGATCACACTTCGCCATTACAGCAGGAGCCATCCAATTCTTGCAGTAGCCATGATACATCACAACCTGCAACAAGTGGGAATAAACCCTGAGTACGAGAAGGTACTCAGCTAGACTTACCCATCATAAACCAGAAATAATGACAACAAGGAGTATGCAAGGCTTTCTTTCAGTGGGCTAGCTTGACTCATTTGCGAAAAGCATAAGTTATCATGAATAAACTAATTTAAGTATTTTTGCATCATCTTTATTATAAACTATTCAATCTAGGTAAGCACCTATGCTAAAGCAATCACTTGATTAACCATTAACATCAAAGGTTACCATTTCAGGTTTAGCATTTCCAACATCATCCACATAACCATCCGTGTTCCATGATCATTACTACGATGCAGTAACTCGAGTCAAGTGTTCACTATCCAGTGAACGATGGCGATTCGAATCGATTATTAACTAGCTGGTAAGTTATTCCTCACACAAACCTCACTCACCCGCTAAAGTGAGGTGTTGGTCACCGAGTCAACCATTCAGATAAAGTCGCGAGCTTGCCAGGAACCACATGTACCCAGGGGCCGCCTGACTGCTCTTTGGCCTTATCATCGTGCCCCCGTATCCTGCCACTACTACTCCGGTACAGTGCGTTGCGGGCAATCCACTCGGCCTGAATAATCTCCCAGCTTCGCGGTCAGAAGGTACTTTATCCGGCCAGCTAAATGTGAGGCATGCGTTCAACATGACCCGAGGCCCAACAATGGACGGTCCTTAATCGACACAGGCGGAAACTACAAGCACCCCAGAACCCTGTCTGGTTGCCCAATACTTATTCCGCCCGGTCTCCAATTAACCATTAACACTTGGTTATTTCCAGGATATCATCCATTCTATAGCTAAAGTATTCCCGTAACCACCTATAATTTCAGGTGACAGGAAATCACCGATCGCTACCGGTCTAAGCAGGGCTAAGCATTTATTCGACCCTAAACCTAGCAGGGTAAGAATGTAATAAGGTAGGCAAGGATAGTAATAAATGCATCAACGGTTTCACTCAACTCCTACAACTTAATGCAACAATACATATATAACATATATATACTCAATTGCTTTTATGAAGTAGGAGGCTTAGAATGCTCCGGGGCTTGCCTGGGATCGAACACTAGGTTAGTGATTGACAGATGACACTCGCTTGGCGAGCATCTCCTATCCTGACACTTGCTTAATCCTTTCATCTTCGGGATAGGTCCACCAAACACCATCTTCAAGTTTGGCTTCAGCATCTCATCCTTCACGTGGTGCATCTAGCGTACCTAGATGAGATGCAAGATGCATGTGTATGAATATGATGAATGGTAACATAAGATGCATCACATAATCATTTAAAGAGGGCAAGCACATCAAGAATAACACAAGTTTGACAAGATCACAAGTATCTTAACTTGACCATCATCAAGGGCATAAGCCACACTTAGCAACTCATGGAGTAAACAACCATAACTAGCATCTGACAAATTCTGGACTGCAAACAACAGCTACATGTTTGGATCATAACTGGAGTTATACAATTCCAATAGCCATGCAACAAGACATTCTAGAAAGATTATGAAATTTTCCATAATTCATTTTTAATCATCTTGGCATGATTCTCAAGTTAAGCAAGTCAAACATGCATATTTACAGAATCTAGTCCAGAGATTCCAGAGAACAACTATTTCTGGAACCCAACTTGAAACAGTCATTACTCACAAACTATAAGGCCAAATGCCACCAAAATTTAACACAAGCTATATTAATGAGTTATTTACAACTTTGTTATAAGCATGTTTCTCATCAAACATCATTTTCATGGTGCAATTACCAAAGTCCCAGAAACTATCCAGGAAAGCATCAATTGCAAGAATAAATATTGACTTATGTTGCAAACATACATTTGGCCACAACCAATGTAACCATCATAAATTGCATGTTAAATGATCACCAAAAAACATAGTTCTCATCACTAAATAAATTCTTTTAATGCATTTCTTAATTTATATAGATAGCAAGGTGAAATAATAAACATATACCAAAAGTCCATAATAAAATCTATAAAAATTATAGTAGCTCTTACATACACCCAATAGTCTACTGTACAAATTTCAAGTCATTTGGACATGTATATCAACCACTATAAAAAAGACAAATTGCTATTGCAAGAATTCATGTGAGAGCAAGATACACTAATAACTCACTCATATGGAAACAAAAATTCACGAAATAATTACCAAACATCAAACATCACATGAGTAGCATGCCACAAAAATTTCACTTCATTTGGAGCCCTACAACTGCAGTTATGAAAATGACAAATACAACTAGCATTAAAAACCTAGCTGCACAAACCTATTTTTACAGACAAAACTTTGAACTAAGACATGTGATATTATAGATCTACTGCATAGAGAATTTTACAAGGATTCCAAAAAGTACTCATTTGTTATTTTATGATTTTTCTATAATTTACGAAGAATTATGCAAGATTCAGCTATTATTCCAAAAAGAAAAAGAAAAACTGCACTATGATTCACTATTCATATGAGTCACGACTTGGCAGTTAGGCCCCTGGTTTTTTCACAAATAAAGATCCTCACAAATAGATCCCCAAGAGCACTATTCAACTATGTCACAACTTCGCAACTAGACCCAGAAAAAAACTTCTATTGCACGTGGCTCCTTCTTCTTCCTCTATCGAGCAGAGACGATGGCTTTGGCAGGGGAGGTCGCACAGGCACGAGGGCGGCGAAGCGACGGCCGGCTGTGGGCGGTGCCTGGCCAGCGGCTGCTGGAAGGCCGGCGGCAAGGGCCAACCACGCCGGCAAGGTGGCCAGCCGCGCCCGCGCCGTGGTTAGCAGCGGCTTGCCCAACGTCGCAGCCCGGCCATGCATGGCGAGCACTACAGCCGAGGCGGGGCGAGGTGCCAGTGGCCATGGGGCAGCGGTTCGGGGCCGCACGCACGCCCTGACCATGCTCTCACGGTCAAGGGCGCAGCCTAGACGACTGGCCAAGGGTGGGCTGGCCCTAGAGCTGACGGCTGGTGGCCATGGTGCCCGACCCGTCCATGGCGAGCAGAGAGTGGTGGAGAGGGAGCCAGGGGAAATGAGAGGGAGTGGAGAGGCGAGTGAGGCGCTATGATGCTTCATAAAGACGTGAGTGAGCGTAGAGACGCATGGCTGTGGCGTCCAGCCATGGTGGGGCGTGCTCTGGTGCATGGAAGACGCGTTGGCATTGCGCCGAGCACGTGGCGTGCAACGACGTGGGCAAGGTGGGACACCGATTTGGGCTAGATCCGGACTGATTTGGACCATGAGCCAAAAACGAAGTTGGAAGCCCACATGAAGCTCTACGTTTTTCATTAAGGAGCCAAGGTCATTAGAGCAACAGATTAGCGGTTAATTAGTTGCCAAAATGACAATGTCAACATGCCAATGACGATCAAAAGAGAGCTCGGTTCTGGGGTTTTGGGAGATCAAACTTGATCCAACTATTCCCATCTTTTTACAAGATCTTCTCCAATAAGTTAGCTCCAACTTCTATTTTTGGATCGAGTCAAGTTGCTTAATGAAAACATGAGAACGCGGCATGCCAACCGTAATAGTGCTGGAATTCCCAGACTTAGAAATATTTCTAAGTGCTGAAAACTGCAGCAGATTCAATCTTTGTGTCTCGATTTGTATTATTTCCATGCTGATCTAGCTCTTGGTCCAAAAACAAAGTTTCTTCTACAAAACATGAACTACAACTTTCATTTAAGGTCCAACATCCGAACTGGTATAGAACCAACATTTCTACTTTGACCAAAGTAGTATCACGATAAAGCTTGAATTGTCCGTTTTGATCCATTGGAGCATTTTCTGGGCATTTGCTCAACACGAACCTTTCACGACTTTTGTTGCAGAGTCCATTTAGAGTCATTTGCGTAAGGTTGCAAGGTTTGGTTGATGACCTATATTTCCATCCACTTAATAATGCAATTCAAGCACTTAGTAAAATCATTCCAACAAGGATATAACTTATCATTTCATGTGACTTTTTGATTACAAACTTCATGAAACTTTTTGAGTGACCAATATAGATAGGTGCTAAGGTGAGACACATGGAAATATTGCAATAACACCACCCAAGTATATATCTTGAAAATGGCCTATATGTGAAGTAATGGTGCAACATCCAAGTTTTAGGTTGGGGCTCCTGTCCATAGGTTGACCTTGACATCATCATCTCCACTTAATCTATCATGTTTGAGCTCAAACTCACTGCTTAACTGGTGGCAAACACCTGGGGTGTTACAAGTCTCTACGCATGTGTGTGGACTATCGACCACTCAATGCTATCACCATCAAGAATAAATATCCTCTTCCTCACATCGACATTCTTTTTGATCAACTATCTAAAGCTAAGGTATTCTCTAAGATGGATTTAAGGTCTGGCTACCATTAGATCAAAATTCATCCTGAAGATATACCTAAGATGACTTTCTCTACTCACTATGGCTTGTTCCAGTATCTTGTCATGTCCTTTGGATTGATAAATGCTCCTGCACACTTTATGTACCTGATGAATTCGGTATTCATGCCAGAGTTTGATCGATTTGTGGTGGTTTTCATCTATGATATCCTTGTCTATTCTCAGAATGAATAAGAGCATGCTGAACATCTGAGAATTATCTTAACTCGATTGCATGACAATCAGCTTTATGCCAAGTTTAGCAAATGCAAGTTTTGGTTGAAGAAAGTACCTTTCCTAGGTCTTGTGCTATCTGGAGATGGAATCTTGGTTGCCCCTACCAAGGTGTAAGAAGTGTTAGATTGGAAGGCACCTACTACGGTCACTGAAGTCTAAAGTTTCCTCGGTTTGGCTGGTTATTATCGTCGCTTCATCTCGGATTTCTCTAAAATAGCCAAGCCCATGACTCTATTACTTCAAAAGGATGAGAAGTTTATTTGGACTCTAAAGTGTGAAGAGGCTTTCCACACTTTGCGGACCTTACTAACTTTTGCTCCTATTTTGGCACAACCTGACATCGAGAAGCCTTTTGATGTCTATTATGATGCATTAGGCACCGGTTTAGGGTGTGTTCTTAAGCAAGAGGGCCGAGTCATTGCTTATGCCTCATGCCAGCTTCGAAAGCATGAAGTCAATTATCCTACTCATGACTTGGAGCTAGCTGTAGTTGTTCATGCCCTGAAGATTTGGAGACATTACTTGCTCGGTAATGTGTGTAACATTTATACTGACCATAAAAGCCTTAAGTACATCTTTACTCAACTAGAGTTGAACATGCATCAATGACGATGGTTAGAGTTAATCAAAGACTACAATCTCCAAGTGCACTACCATCCTGGTAAGGCAAATGTTGTTGCGGATGCCTTAAGTCATAAATCTCATTGTAATTCCTTGGTTAGTGAAGACTTTCATCTGTCACATCTCCTTCATCCTATGGTACTCCACAATATTACTGTGGATTGCTCTCTTAGAAGTCGGATTATCGAGCTCTAGAAGACTGATGTGGGTGTGTTTCACATCAAATGTAAGATGAAAGAGCAAGAAACCAAGCACTTTCGAGTGGATAACAAAGGAATCCTCTGGTTCAACGGTAGACTTGTCGTACCCAAAGACAAAGAACTTAGAAATCAAATTATGGCTGAAGCCCATTCTTCTAAATTGTCCATCCATCCTGGTAGTAGTAAAATGTATCAAGATCTCAAGCCTTACTATTGGTGGACCAAGATGAAGAAAGAAATCACAGCCTATGTTGCTAGGTGTGATAACTGTTGTAGAGTCAAGGCTATTCACATGAAGCCTGAGTTATTGCAGCCACTCTCTATTCTAGGCTGGAAGTGGGAAGAAATTGTTATGGATTTCATTGTTGGGTTACCCCCTACAGAGAAGGGTTTTGATTCTATTTGGGTAATTGTGGATTGTTTGACGAAGTCGGCTCATTTCATTTCGGTGAGGTCCAATTATCATCTGTACCACTATGCGAACATTTATTTCCAACAAATTATACGTCTTCATGGGGTACCCGAGACTATAGTTTTCGATAGAGGACCTTAGTTCACAGCTCGTTTCTTAGAGCGTTTACATCAGAATCTTGGCACCAATCTAATCCACAGTTATGTGTATCATCCGTAAACCTCTGGGCAGACTGAACGTGTTAATCAAATTCTTGAAGACATGCTTAGAGCTTGCCTTATCTCTTGCAAAGGTTCTTGGGAGAAATGGTTGCCCCTCGCTGAATTCTCTTATAACAACAATTATCAAGAGAGTATCAAGATGGCTCATTTTGAAGCTTTATATGGTCGCAAGTGTAGGACTCCTTGGAACTGGGTGAAACCTAGAGAAAGGAGGTTATATGGTATTGATTTTGTAAAAGAAGCCAAAGAACAAGTCTGTGCTATATAGAAAAATATGACTGTCGCTCAGGCTCGACAAAAGAGCTATGCAGATAAGAGAAGGAAACCTATTGAGTTTGAAGTAGGTGACCATGTTTATCTAAAGGTCTCACCTATGCATGGAGTAAAACATTTTGGAATCAAAAGAAAGCTTGAGCCATGCTATGTTGGACCATATCGGATTATCGAGAAAAATGGAAGAGTAGCTTATAAGCTCAATCTACCTCATGAGCTGGGCGCTATCTTTCCGGTCTTCCATGTTTCTCAATTAAAGAAATGCCTCCGCATTCCCGTGGAAAGGGTAGCAGTGAGGAGAATCAAATTGGAATCCAATCTCTCTTGCAAGGAAAAACCTATATGTATTCTAGATACTCAACAAAGGGTGACTCGTAATCGAGTAGTTAAGTTATATACAAGGTGGTTTGCAGTTATCATAGTGATTGGGATGCAACATGGGAGAGGGAAGATTATTTAAGGGAGAATCATCCGACTTTTTATGCTAAATGGTACGCTTTCCAAATCTCGAGACGAGATTTTTATAAGGGGGAGGGTTGTAACACCCTAGGTGTTTGGCTTCCACAAATTGCACTTGCATTTCATAAGCATGAGCATCATTCATCTCATTTATGCATTTGTTTTGCTTGAAACATGAGTATGCAACATGTCAATGTGTGTTGTTTCATAGTTTCTTGATTATGCAATATGGTTTGTGCAACATGTGTTTTCCATACCTTGAAACATGTCAAACCTACTTGATGAGGACATCGCCATGCTAGACACACCGATGTTATGGTCTTTCCCAAGTTGCAATTCGTCCCCAACTTAGCTGCCACGTCACCCTTGGATTTAGCAGACACGTCATCACTGTTTTGGCCATAACTCTCTCATACGACATCAAAACAGGGCGTTCTTGGATGCGTTGGAAAGGGAACGACGATGCCATCGTTTTGGATCTGGTCCCAGCTCCAGAAGATCCGTGGATCATTCTGTGTGACCACGTTAAGGTGCTGCGTCACCTATTTGGGCCAACTTGGCCATGTATTGTGTCGGGCCTTAAGCCTAAGTTGTGGGCGTCCAACCCCTGGCCGTTCACAACCCTAGGTCGAGTCTTAGACTATAAATACAGCCGCCGCCACTGTTAGACAATTGGGTTTTGTTTAGAGTTTAGATTTCCATTGAGAAACTGAATCGTTCATTGTAACTGTGGTGACAAATCCTTTTACAATAATCTAGGGCCCCTGTTCTTGATCTCCTCCACTGTGTTGATTAGTCCTTTGGAACCAAGTTCTTGAACCCTTTATTGATATTCACATCATTCATATTTGCAATTTCAGATTGCGTGTTTTTACCTTCTTACTTGTGCTCTTCGATTCGCTTGCAGGAAAAGCCTTCTTGGCGAGGTCAATCAAGTTGTGCTTGGTTGATCACCAACGGAGCTGTGGTGTAATGGTTGCAGGGTTCGAATCGTGTCTGATTTGAAGCCGGATCGCCAACATCGAGATCTCCACAAATCAAACTTACCGGTTACCTCTCGGAAGATCAGGCCAGTTTTCATCAATTGGTATCAGATATTTCAGGTTTACCGCGAGGTATAATCTCGTTTGCCTTAGATTCATATTTGTTCATTACCTAGAGTCCACAAAAAGCCCAATACTATTTCAATTTCCGCTGTCCTATCACCTTTGGGCCTTTGCAATTTCATTTCAGATTCGCGTTGTTGAGTTTGTGTCCGTGGTCGAGTCTTGTTGCTGGTTTAGGATTGTGTTCATAGTCGTAGTTCAATTGCCCGTTGCTGTGATTTTTGTTTTTCGCCGCTATCCCATCCACCGTTTCCAAACAACAAGTCGAAGCCACCACATTACTCGACTTGCCCCGCTAGCCACCTTGTGTAACTTCTCGCCACCGCGCAAACCCTAGATAGGTTGTCAGCCGCTCTTATTTTGCCTGCATCGCAGCCCTCCTTACATCATCAGGCGAATACCTACTGCTGTTAGTCCCAGGAACCATCCTGTGCTCAATGCGAATACCTACTGCTGTTAGTCACAGGAACTATCTTGTGATCGGTGTTGGAGTTTAGGGACGTTTTGCCCTAACTGTCGTATTGTGCCTTCCGGAAAACATAACTTGAGATACCTTCGGTAAAACAGGCATAACTTTTCGCTCGTTTATCAGAAAAATCTAAAATTTTTTGAGTAGCTTCTTGACACCATTTGAGGCCGACCCAAACTCGGCTTTGCCCTGTTTGGTTTCATCAAAATTGCCAAAAAAATTCAGGAAAATAAAGAAAAAAATTGTCAACGTTTTTGCACGCTTTTCAGAGAACTTGCTGTATTTTTGTAGACCACATCCCACCTCAGTTGTAGGTGCCAATTTTTGTGGTTGCATCTTTTTTGATCCTTGTTCAGAGAAAAATATAAAAAATAGCAAAAAAATAAAAAAGTTTGATTCCTACTAGTGCCTTTTGGGAAATTCCGGGAAAAATTCAGAAAAAAGGAAAAATTCAGGTTATTTGCATGTTCTGTGAGTTCTTTCCATCGTCCTTTGCTTTCACCTTGTTGCGCTACGTCTCGACATGTCTTAGCCAGCAGCTGTGATTTGTACTTTGGATCCGGATTGAACAATCGTTAATCTGCATTCGTTAATTGCTAATCCTTGCTGTCATATTATGTGCCTACCCATAGCTCCACATATTCTTCTGTCAGCATAGGTTCATCTTGCAACTGTACCCACGCTCAACAACAAATTACTTTGCCACTTTGGTTTGGCTCCTGTTTGGCGTTGGTAAGAATACAGGCAAGACAGTGGTAAGCCACTTGTGATTTTGCATTCCACTTTCACTACCACCACCACCACTTGTTTCCTTTTAGTTGATAGGGATAATACTTTGGTGTTGTCTTTTTCTATCTTCTAACCATGTCAGGATCTCCGACGGACTTCAATGAGTGCGTGTCCAAGGGCGAGCTTACAACGTTCATGACTGAACAACGCAATCTTATGATCGAGCTGACGCGCAATGTGAACAATTTGGTCACCCGCATTGAACAACTCGAGCACCACCCTCCACCTCATCGTGCTGATGATGTAGATGCGGATGATTTTGGTGATGAAGATGCGGATGCTGACGGTTATGCCCGTCGCCGCCTCAACTTCAACCATCGCGGTATGGGAGGTAATATTCAAGGTAATAATGACCCTTTTGCTAAAATTAAATTTAGCCTTCCTCCTTTTGCTAGTAATGTTGATCCAGAGGCTTATTTAGATTGGGAGCTTGCTGTTCAACAAAAAATTGATTCTCATAATGTTCCTGCTGAGGATAGAGTTAGACTTGCTACTAGTGAGTTTACTAATTTTGCTTTGTTCTGGTGGAGTGATCTTTGCAATGCTAATAATGCTGCTGCTGTGCCTCAAACTTGGAATGCTTTAAAGCAACATATGAAATCTTGTTTTGTTCCTCCTTATTACCAATGTGATTTACGTTTGAAACTACAAACTTTAAAACAAGGTGATAAAGGAGTCGAATCATACTATCAAGAATTGCTTATTGGTTTAGCCCGTTGTGGTATAAATGAAGATGATAATGATTCTAGTGCTAGATTTTTTGGTGGTTTAAACCATGATATACAGAACATCCTACATTACAAAGAATGGCATAATTTTTCCCAATTGTATCATCTTGCTATTAAGGCAGAACGTGAAGTACAGGGACGCAAACAACACCAGCCTTTCAGGTCTAACAATGGGATTTTCAGCAGTGTTCAGAGCCAGAGACGCCCAAGATTCCTGTTGCATCACAGCCATCTACACCTTCTGGGGTAAGTAAATTGTCTAATGTGCAGAACAAAAGTGCCACTCCAGGTGTTTCTCCTCGCTCCTCCTTGTCCAGCTCTAAAATCATTTGCCACCGATGCAAAGGCATGGGACATGTCATGAAGGATTGCCCCAGTCGTCGTGCTTTCATTGCTACCGAGGATGGCTATCTAAGTGCTAGTGATGTTGAAGATGATTTAGCCCTTGTTGCTAACATTGATGCAGATTCCACTGAGGGCGATCAAGACAAGGAGGCCATCATCATTGACTCCGTGGCTGCTGCCGCAGACTACCCTAGCCTTCTTGTGCAGCGTGTGTTGAGTACACGTGTGGGACATGAAGAAGAGATGACGATCCAACGCCACAATTTGTTCCACATGTATTTCATTGTGCAGGGTTGTCGTGTTCTCACTATCATTGATAGTGGGAGTTGCAATAACTTGGTGAGTTCATATTTGGTTGACAAGCTTGGTTTGACCACATGACAACATTCGTATCCATATAAACTTCAATGGTTCAATAATAGTGGTAAGACTAAGGTAACTAAATCAGCACGCATTAGCTTTTTTACAGGCTCTTATCATGATACTGCTGATTTTGATGTTGTTTCTATGCAAGCTTGTTCCATTTTATTAGGTCGTCCATGGGAATTTGATAATGATGCTTTACACCATGGTAGAACTAATACATACACTATCATACATAAGGACAAGAAAATTACATTGCTACCTTTGTGTCCTATGGATATTATTAAACATGCTAATGAGATTAAAAATAAACCTCCAACTCACATTGCTAAAAATAATGGGATTAAGTTAAAAGGAGGTACTTTTATTGCTACAACTTCTGCTACTGCTGAGTTATGTGATAATCCTGATGCACCATGTTATACTATGTTTTCTCAACCTATTATATCTGGTGCATTGCCTGCTGTCACTAACCTTTTGCAGGAGTTCGCTGATGATGGGATGAAGTCGAGGACGACTCCAATTCTAGAAGGAGGGGATGATGAGGACATCGCCAAGATGGAGTCGAGGACGACTCCAATTCAAGAAGGGGAGGATGATGAGGACATCGCCACGCTGGACACACCGACGTTATGGTCTTTCCCAAGTTGCAATTCGTCCCCAACTCAGCTGCCACGTCACCCTCGGATTCAGCAGACACGTCGTCAATGTTTTGGTCATAACTCTCTCATACGACATCAAAACAGGGCGTTCTTGGATGCGTTGGAAAGGGGACGACGACGCCGTCGTTTTGGATCTGGTCCCAGCTCCAAAAGATCCGTGGATCATTCTGTGTGACCACGACAAGGTGCTGCGTCACCTATTTGGGCCAACTTGGCCATGTATTGTGTCGGGCCTTAAGCCCAAGTTGTGGGCACCCAACCCCTGGCCGTTCACAACCCTAGGTCGAGTCTTAGACTATAAATACAGCCGCCGCCACTGTTAGATAATTGGGTTTTGTTTAGAGTTTAGTTTTCCATCGAGAAACTGAATCGTTCGTTGTAACTGTGGTGACAAATCCTTTTACAGTGATCTAGGGCCCCTGTTCTTGATCTCCTCCACTGTGTCGATTAGTCCTTTGGAACCGAGTTCTTGAACCCTTTATTGATATTCGCATCATTCATATTTGCAATTTCAGATTGTGTGTTTTTACCTTCTTGCTTGTGCTCTTCGATTCGCTTGTAGGAAAAGCCTTCTTGGCGAGGTCAATCAAGTTGTGCTTGGTTGATAACCAATGGAGCAGTGGTGTAACGATTGCAGGGTTCAAATCGTGTCTGATTTGAAGCCGGATCGCCAACGTCGAGATCTCCACAAATCGAACTTACCGGTTACCTCTCGGAAGATCGGGCCAGTTTTCATCACTACTGGTGTAACATGACAAGCTTAAGCTTTGCAACAATGTCATGAAACATGTGAAACATGGTTTTGAAACAAATGAAGTAACTTGCTTGTTTTGCTTGTTTCAACATATGTGATACTTAGAAGTTGGTGTAACAAATGGGTAGAGTGGTTAATTATGTCCTAATACACCTTAACTACACTTAGGATAATTAGTGGAGCACTGTTTAGGTCAACCAAATTGACTAATTTGCCCTCTAGGTGAAGTTTGACCATATGATGACCTATAGAGTGTTTTTGTTTGACTATTTAAAAAGTCTAGCCTAGAGATCTTGCTTGGATGTGCACCTTAAACAAAGTTGTAGTAAATTTGGTAAGGAATAAAAGTTGTTTTGGGGCCATCTCATGAAAATGGCTGGAACATGCTCAAACAAGGCCCACAAGTCAGTTGAAGTGCTGTCCAACACTTAGAAAATATTTTCTAAATCTAAAATGCAGTTCACAGTTTTCATGTGCCCCACTTGGGAGCACTGTATCTCTCAAACTAGGCCAAACCAGCTCAAGCTCCAATTGACAACTTTGTAGTACTCATATGGCTCTCCAATTTTGTCAATAACGTCATGACCTAAATCGAGCCAGTTTGGGAGATATAGGGTGATCAAAATCGGTTGTCAGTTGGCTTTGTCAGTCTCTGAATCGAGAACATGCTAAGCTCGATGGCCGACCGGGCACAGGCCATTGCCACCGTGTGGACGCGCCGTGGTGTCCATACACCGGTCATGGGCCCACCGATCAAGTCGCGAGAGCCTCAAGAGCGCGACGACATCGTCCCTCGCCTTTACTTCGTCCCTGCCTCCCTCTTGTTCTCTCTAAGCAGAGAATCGAGCCACCATTGCTGCTGCCCACTCCGACGAGCTCGCGCGCGCTCACCACCGCGCCCTTGCCTACCGAATTGCGTCAACCGCTCCGCCTTGAGCCCCTCTACCCTCTCGTCCTCTCCACGCAGCAAGCCGAGCACAGGTAGGGCCGCATTGCCCATTTCTGCCACCGTGGCACCTCGCCAGAGTGCGTCCGCACGGCGGCTCACCATGGCCAGGGCTCTTCGGCCATCCTCTTCTCTTGCTAGTAGGTGCACTGGGGCCGGGGTAGTGCGGGGATGCTAACCGAGGGTCTAGGATGGGTCCAGCGGCCACTGCCGGTGAGATGCGCCACCACGTGCCCCGCCGAGCCACCATGCGCGACGGCGAGCCATCCCCGATAGCTCCGCCCTTTGTTTAACTAGGTCAACCAGTGCGACTGGAGGTGCTGGTCACGCTAGTGCCCTCGGTTTCGTCGGCCAGCTAAGCTTCACCGTCGACCGCCTCCTCCCCTGTCTCTGTCTCTCTAGCCTGTGGGTGCCAGGTGTCCGCAGGCGGACGGCCGTGCAGGATCCGGTCGCAGGCCGCGCAGGCTTAACCGGGCCGGCTTAGTAGCCGGTTTAGGCTTTCGTTTTTGTTTTTCTTTTATTATTTCACAAATTTTAATGTTAGATTCAAAATTTCATATCTCAAGATTTATAGATCCAAATGATGTGATTCCAAATTTGTGGTGTTCATAGTCAATCCTAGTTTTTCTTAAAATATAGAATATACTATGTTCTGTTATGGGAATTGAAGCTATAAATTATCTCTTTTATTCATAAGGAAATAGGAGAAAAATTTATCTACTATTGTATAGCTCCAAATGACTTGAAATCTTTATGGGGTGTTGTTTATTCATTGAGTAGCTTGTAATTTAAATTTCACCAATTTTGGATATTGTATGGTGGAGTTATATATTTATCTTGTTTGCTTGGGTGGATCTTGTGTGAATTTTCATGAATTATCTGTAGATCCACTAAAGGTGAGATTTGGTGAGTGTTATTGTCATGTTAGTAGGAACCCAAGAAAAATATGAAATATGTTGTTTGATACACTTCAATAGGGTTTCTTAATTATGCCAAAATTAGCCTTTCTGTCTGTTATTTTTGGTATAGAAAAATATACTTGCTCAATTGCTATGAGAATTTTATGATAGCCTCCTGGATGTATGTGGCAGCCACTGTAATTTTTATAGAATTAATTGTGGATTTTTTATATAGGTTCCTTTATTCACCAAATTATCTAAATAAATTAATAAAGGACATTAAAGAAATTATTTGGATGTTGGAACCATAATTTATGGTGTTCTTTTGATATGTATAATAAGTTGGTAAACTTATTTTAGCTTTAATGTGCTTTTGCTACATCACTAAATATTTAATTTAGTGAATCTGTGAATTCTAGACAGATTTCAAGATATTGTTAAATTACCCTATGTAAATGATATTTTCATGTCTTGTCGTCTATAGGAAAGTTGTTATGAATTTTATGATCTAGTTGTTGTTAAATTTTGGTGGCATTTGACCTTATAGTTTAAGAGTTATAGCTGTTCAAAGTTGGTTCTCAGTTTTGGTTGCTCTCTGTTTGCACAGAACAGATTCTATGTTTGCTTTAATTCGACCTAGTAAACTTTGGAATCATGCTTTGATGTTTTTAAATGATTTGTATAGAATTTCATAATATTTTCATAATGTCCTCTTTCAAGTCCATTGGATTTGTAGAACTCCTATTGTGATTGATTGAATGAACTGCTCATTTCTATGTTTAACCTGAAGCTTTTGGATTAAGTGTGTCTTTACTATACTTAAACATGTTGGGATGTATTAGGAGTTTAAATGGATTAAGGTGAGTTTAGGTGTAGGTGTTAGGCCTTTAACTGAGGATGAACACCTTTATCTTAGGTTGTGCAAGTTTGGTGAGTAATCTTGCTCTTTAGAAGAAAGAATTGAGACTTGTTCTAAAGTGATTTGATTACAGCGTTGCACCTACTCGGTCAATGAATGTCTCAAGATGTTTTGTTAATTGCTGTCATTGATCCATCATAAGCATCATGTCACTCTTATGCATTCCTTGTATTCATCTTCTACATATGCATGCAATACGTGTACCAGAGGGCGTGACGTTGCTGGAGTTCGATGGGATGAGCCTGGAAGCTCCCAAAGTGCAGCAGCCCAAACCCGAAGCTCAGAATGTGTAGCTCGCAGTCGAGGAGCCAGGAGACATGGTTGTTAAAGCAAGCCCTGGAGCATTATAAGCCTCCTAATTTCTTAAATGCAATTAAAGTATTATGTTATATATATTGTTGCATTAAGTTATAGGTGTTGGATGAAAACACTTGTTGCATTGATATCCAATCCTTGTCTATATATTATTACCATGAATGCTATGTAGCTCAGGCTCAAGTAGATGCTTAGCCCTGCTTTAAGTGGTAGAAGTCAGGTGATTTCCTGTCACCTGCGAGCTATAGGAAAAATACATGTGGCATAGTTGGCTATATTTGCTATCGTGGAAAAGAAACCTGTCTTAATTTGAAATAAAGATCGGGCGGAGGCTTGCCGATTTGCAGTGACTCTGTCTGTGTCGATTAAGGACCAATTCTTGGAGCCTTTCCTATTCATGTTAAATGCATGCCTCTCTCTTAGTTGGCCGGGTCTAGAGACCGACCACGAAGCCAAGTAGCTCAACTCAGGCCAAGCTTCGGTAAGTATAAAGTACGCCTCAAAAGGGAGCCGTAGGCGTGAGTATAAGGGTAGGTGATTTAAAGTTCTGATCATTCTGGCAGAAGGGTAATCCCTGAGAGTGCTGGCGCTGACCGAACCCGAGAAGTTGGTTCCTGAGTTGTACCAAATGTGACCCATGGCTACCCTTGCAAAAGTATGCTAGGGTGAGAGTTAGGAATACCCCTCAGCTGAGTTGTAATTCGATTCGAGTTGTCGTCTCTCACCAGTTAGTGAGAACTTGACAGGCATATCTCCGTAGTAGATACACTAAATAACATGATGGTTCAGGAATGATGATATGATGATGATAGCCTTATTATACCTACTATGGTTAATATTGTTTGCCCCTACTAAGTGAGTGCTCTAGTACAGGTGCTAATATAGTTGACAGGTTAATGATGATGAATTTGATGCTAAGTTTAATTGGTTACTTATGCTCGCAAGCTCTTTTATGCAAATGCGTCAAGCTAGCTCCACCTTATAAAGCCTTGCATGATCCTTGGTGTCCTTTATTTCTGGTTTTTGATGGGTAAGTCTAGCTGAGTACCTTCTTGTACTCAGGGTTTATTTCCCACCTGTTGCAGATGACCTGTTCTATTCTGGGTGCTGCAAATACTATCTCCTCCCGGCCGGAGATGAGGACTAGATCATCAGGCGCGATCTCTGCTAGTTATCTTATCTAAGTTGCTTTTGTTAGACATGACTACTAGCTAGCAATGTAATTAAATCTATGAAGTTATGTACTGAACTATGTTGCTTTTGTGAAACAAACTCGGTTTGTAATATTTTATTTTGAAGTCCGATGGATGTAATCCGCATGCCACTTGTGAACTATTGTAACGAATGATGTGTTGTGTTGAATCACTATGATCTTGGTTTGTGTGTTGAAAGTTGTTTGAAATCCTTCAAGATTTCTAGACTACCGGGATTATGGGAGCTTAAGTACAGGAATTTGATCAGTTCGGTGATTATTTTTGTACATACGTTCTTATAATTTGGACGGTCCTGTTACTGCTGCACCTACTCGGTCAATGAATGTGTTGTGATGTTTTGTTACTTGCGGTTATTCATCCATCATAAGCATCATGTCACTCTTATGAATTCATAGTATTCATCTTGTACATATATATGCAATAGGTGTATCGGAGGGTGTGACCTTGCTAGAATTCGATGGGATGAACTAGGAAGCTCCAGAGGTGCAGTAGCTTGAACCTAGAATTCAGGAGGTGCAGCTCGCAATAGAAGTGCCATGCAAGGTCGTCGTTGATTGCCCTGACCACATCTCATGCAATTTCGTGAAACGCAAGCTGTAACAGAACTGACCAAATTATAAGAGCATAAGTACAAAAACAAGCGCCGAAATGCTCAAATTTTTGAACTTGAGCCCATATAATCCCGGTAGTCAATTGAAACCATGAAGGATTTCAAACCAACTCTTTTACAACCAAGATCGCATCATTCAACATACACATCACACGTTACATTTCACAAGTAGTTTGGAAGCTCGCTTACAACACACGGAGTCGCAATTTATTACAAACCGAGTTTGTAAAGTAGCGGAAGCATAACACACGCATTTAGTTCAAATAGTACTGCCAGTCTTACAGATCATCATCCCATAAAAGCATTAAGGAAAGTAACTAACAGACGATCACGCCCGAGTGATCTAGTCCTCGTCACCCGTGGGGTGGAGGCAGGTCTTGCAGAAGCCCTGATAAAGCATGTCATCTGTAACAGGAGGGAATAAACCCTGAGTACGGGAATGTACTCAGCTAGACTTACCCATCGAAATAGAAAATAAGAGACAACAAGGATCATGCAAGGCTTTCATAAGTGGAGCTGGCTGACATCACCTTTGCGGAAAAGCATAAGTAATTTAAACTCTTTTGACCTGTACTAGCAGTTATTTTAGCATTAACCTATCTTCTATCTTAGCACTTGTACTAAACATTCACTTGATTATAATCAAACAATAATATTATTATATCCATAGCAGGTATAAATTTGTGGCAACATTATATCATTCACTTAACCATCTGTTCAATTTAATGAGATCTGTGTTGCCGCTGCTCAAGTTAAGTGCTCACTAATCGGGAGTGACGGTGATTCAAATCGAATTTCTATCTAGCTGGAGGGGTATTTCTAACACTCACCGCGCAGGCCCCTACCAGGGTCGCACAAGCCACCTTTCATACAATTTATGAGTCACGGGTTTGAATGATGCCGCATCCCCAAGGGCGACACTCTGCCAGGTGCTAGGGACTCTAACCCCCCTTGGTCTCAAGCCAATGTCCCCAAGCACAACATTACTCTCCTCTAAGATGCGACCTACCATTCGACTCCCGGCCTGAACCGCATTACTCGGCTTTGCGGTCGGAACGACTTATCTGGCCAACTAAGTGTTAGACTGCGTTCAACATGACTCAAGGACGTACAGCGAATCAGTCCTTAAACGACTCAGATGGGTATAGCTCTGCACCCAAGACATGAAGTGTCTTGCGGCTGCACTATCGAACTCCCGCCCAGTCTCAAATTCATTTTTAGGCATGGTTCAATCCACGATAGCCAACATAGCCACTCATGACCCATTCCTACATCTCGCGGATGACCGAAAATCACCCGACTTCTACCGGACTAAGCAGGGCTAAGCATTAACACGTGCCTAAACCTAATTTAGGGTTTAAGTATGATATCTGGACAAGGACATGTATAATGCAACAAGTGTTTCCATACAACTCCTACAACTTAATGCAGTAAACAAGTAAAAGTACTCAAGATTTATATATAAAACAATTGGGTCAGCATGCACCGGGGCTTGCCTTTCAGGAATGAGGACGGGCGATGATCTGGGCACTCAGGCAGATCGTCTACGGGAACTCCTTCGCCGGCTGGATCCTCGGACTCCCTCGGCTGCTCCTGATCCTCCTCCGGAATTGCTCCCTCCGGTACACCTATTGCATGAATGCACAATAAATCTCATGGATGCATAATGAATGCAACATGCTCGGAATGGAATGCATTTTAGCAATTTAAGTACTCTATTCAAGTCACTTCAACATTACGTGCAAATCTCTTCTTCGGTAGAGAAGTACTTACCTAATCTACACAACCTAATGTATAATTGTTCCTCTTCAGTTAAGGTCCTAACATCTAACAATCAACAAGAACAACATTACTTAGGTTACCACCAATCAAGCCCAAAATAGCACAACAACACATTCTGGACAGCAGCTAAGTATTTCCATCATAACTGTAGATTCAAAAATCCAATTGGTATGATACAAGACAACCTGGAAAGCTCATAAAATACTCTACAATTCATTTTTAGACCTTAACACTTAATTCCAAAGTTTACCTAGTCAAAATTCCAAAGTTCTAGAAATTTGTAGGCAACCACTTTAAACAGCTACAACTCCTAGATTACTAGGCCAAATGCCACCAAATTTTAACACAAGCTAGTTTAACTAGTTTACTACCACTCAGTCTTCAGCTCCTCAGTCAGACAAAGTAGACGGAACTTCTGCTCAATGGTATTCAACCACTCATTAGCTTGCAGAGGTTCCTCTGTCTCCTTAAAGAGCGGGGGCTTGGTGTCAAGAAAATCCTTGAAGTCACTATGCTGATTTGGTTCCGGTCCTTGACGACCATGGCGAGCATCCCGGTTGACCAGCTGGCGCATAGCTTCTGCTAACAGGCGCTAACCTTCAACCACCGTCTACATCAGTTATGCCAGAGTGGGCGGTGGCGGAGGGGGTGGCTGTTCCTCATCCTCAACGCCATGACCACGATGGAGGTTGTACGCCATCTGCAAAATGCATAGCCAATGAGCACTGGCGCTATGGGAAATTTGTAGATGAATTGTGTAAATATGCCAAACTGATTTCATTAGAAATGAATTCGCAAACAATCGAGGCATAGTAATTCATCACAACCACACAAACTCATCAAGTGCACCAATTGACGCAATTATGCGATGGACATAACAATAATATATCTTTAGATGAAAAGATAGAATTTATTAAAGGCTCGCATGTAGGGAGCACAATGTGACTAAACAGGTTACATTGATATCAACGGAATTTCAACCTTACGCAACGGGTGTACGGATTCAAACTAAACTTCTAGCCAAATAGGAAGGCTAACTAAGAAATGACCACGAGGAGACATCACATGGGTAGAGTTCCATGGTGGATCATGACTAGCCACCTCGATATCAGCGCGTGCCAAGCAGCATAGCCTTATGTCACGCGCTATAGGAGGCCTCGGTTTCATCACAGCACCGAAGGGTGCTAATCGTGACACCATCACCGAACACAACACAATGAGACATCCATTTGTGACTGAAATTTAACATGTTCAAACTAACATCTAGGATAACATAGGGTTCGATATTACATCCCAAAAGCTAAGCTATTACAAAGCCCCACTCCCACACATGGAGGGCACAAAAGATAACTCTAGCGTCATAGCTAGGCGATGACTACTCTAAGCATCGTCCTCGGAGTCAGTGTCGAAGATCTCCCCGCCATCCTCATCACTAGCAGGCCCTAACTCCTCATCTTCTTCTTATTCTTCTTCTTCTTCTGGTGGGACATCCTGTGGCCCATTGACCTCCACGTCTTCCTCACCGTCAGCCATGAAGACTCCAGAGCCCATCTCCTCATCCTCGTCACTGTCATGAGGAAGCAGAGGATTGAGCTGGTTGTTTAGGCGGTGCACTTCCTCATGAAGGTTTTCATTGTATTCTTCTGCAGCTTCCAACTGTTGCTCAAGCTCCACCTGATGAGCTCTCAGGACGGTCTCTTCGTGCCAGGCTTCATCCCGCTGGTTCATCATGTGGACCAGCATGCGCTGATAGTTGCGATTAGCTACAGTCTACCTCTGGACCGCCAATATCTCCTGATCTCTATCATGTATCCCTTGCTCCAGTTGTTGCTGAGCCGCATTTCTAGCAGTAGTCACCTCAGCCAACTCGGCCCTCAACCTTTCTGCCTCGATGGGCTTAGGGCGGGGCTCATGTGGAGCGAGCTGGTGAGGAGCCCTGCCTCCAGTTGACTTGTGAGCAGTCCTCTTGGTGCGAGCCATCTGTAACAACAAGACATGACTTAAAGTGAGGATAATTTAGGGGATACGAAATTAAATTTAGTCGGGACCATCAAAATTTTTAAGGAGGGAGTAAAATGAAATGTATGACATGAATTAAACATGATGCATGCACGTTCTGTATGCCCTCTCACCCTAGTAGAATCATAAACTTCTAACACAAGGCGGTGGCATACTTACGTTCTCTCATATAGGCGAAACTATCGGTCTACTCGTTTGCGCTGTTAGTGTCCCTGTAGAAAATCTCATTTCAGCCCAACAGTTTCCCAATATAAGCACACAAGTAAGCAGTAAACTAAATACTTTCCATATACACATCCTCGATGTATATACTTCAGTATCACAACTACCCGACAGATATATCCCCAATTAAGTACTTTCATAATTACATGGTTTGAACATGTAAGTATGCAAGTAACCACAACTACTCTCCCCTAGACCGCCGGTTGGACGATCATGCTCTCATAGCTCACACTTACTAGAGCGTTGAGGTGTTTGATCCATATATTACCACCCAAAAAGGATGGCATCCATACAATATCACGCCGTATGGACGATGAAAAAAACAAACAAGACCCCCAAGTTAGTCTTTTAATAAGCCACCTAAGAGTCCTTATTTGGGCTAAGGGATGTGATCACTGCCATACTTATAGAAATAAATTTCAGATTTTTAACACTTTTCGCAAACAAACACTTTTGTTTTCAAATACTCGTATGATGTGTTTAATATTGAATTCTGCTCCGGTACCAGCTGTAACAGAACCGACCAAATTATAAGAGCATAAGTACAAAAACAAGCACTGAAACGCTCAAATTTTCGAACTTGAGCCCATATAATCCCGGTAGTCAATCAAAACCACGAAGGATTTCAAACCAACTCTTTTACAACCAAGATCGCATCATTCAACATACACATCACACGTTACATTTCACAAGTAGTTCGGAAGTTCGCTTACAACACATGGAGTCACAATTTATTACAAACCAAGTTCGTAAAGTAGCGGAAGCATAACACACGCATTTAGTTCAAATACTAATGCTAGTCTTACAGATCACCATCCCACAAAAGCATTAAAGAAAGTAACTAACAGACGATCACGCCCGAGTGATCTAGTCCTCGTCACCCGCGGGGTGGAGGCAGGTCTTGCAGAAGCCCTGATAAAGCATGTCATCTGCAACAGGAGGGAATAAACCCTGAGTACGGGAATGTACTCAGCTAGACTTACCCGTCAAAATGGAAAATAAGAGACACCAAGGATCATGCAAGGCTTTCATAAGTGGAGCTAGCTAACATCACCTTTGCGGAAAAGCAGAAGTAATTTAAACTCTTTTGACCTATACTAGAAGTTATTTTAGCATTAACCTATCTTCTATCTTAGCACCTGTACTAAACATTCACTTGATTATAATCAAACAATAATATTATTATATCCATAGCAGGTATAAATTTGCGACAACATTATATCATTCACTTAACCATCTGTTCAATTTAATGAGATCTACGTTGCCGCTACTCAAGTCAAGTGCTCACTAACTGGGAGCGACGGCGATTCAAATTGAATTCCTATCTAGCTAGAGGGGTATTTCTAACACTCACCGCGCAGGCCCCTGCCAGGGTCGCACAAGCTACATTTCGTACAATTCAGGAGTTGCGGGTTCGAATGATGCCGCATCCCCAAGGGCGACACTCTGCTAGGTGCTAAGGACTCTAACCCCCCTTGGTCTCACGCCAATGTCCCCAAGCACAACATTACTCTCCTCCAAGACGCGACCTACCATTCGACTCCCGGCCTGAACCGCATTACTCGGCTTCGCGGTTGGAACGACTAATCCTGCCAACTAAGTGTTAGACTGCGTTCAACATGACTCAAGGACGTACAACGAATCAGTCCTTAAACGACTCAAACGGGCATAGCTCCGCACCCAAGACGTGAAGTGTCTTGCGGCTGCACTATCGAACATCCGCCCAGTCTCAATTTCATTTTTAGGCATGGTTCTATCCACGATAGCCAACATAGCTACTCGTGACCCATTCCTACATCTCGCGGATGATCGGAAATCACCCGACTTCTACCGGACTAAGCAGGGCTAAGCATTAACACATGCCTAAACCTAATTTAGGGTTTAAGTATGATATCCGGACAAGGACAGGTATAATGCAACAAGTGTTTCCATACAACTCCTATAACTTAATGCAGTAAACAAGTAAAAGTACTCAAGATTTATATATAAAATAATTGGGTCAGCATGCACTGGGGCTTGCCTTTCAGGAATGAGGATGGGCGATGATCTGGGCACTTAGGCAGATCGTCTACGGGAACTCCTTCGCCGGCTAGATCCTCGGGCTCCCTCAGCTGCTCCTGATCCTCCTCCGGAATCGCTCCCTCGAACTCGAGGAGTGTCACTCCCTCCGGTACACCTATTGCATGAATGCACAATAAATCTTATGGATGCATAATGAATGCAACATGATCGGAATGGAATGCATTTCAGCAATTTAAGTACTCTATTCAAGTCACTTCAACATTACGTGCAAATATCTTCTTCGGTAGAGAAGTACTTACCTAATCTACACAACCTAATGTATTACTGTTCCTCTTCAGTTAAGGTCCTAACACCTAACAATCAACAAGAACAACATTACTTAGGTTACCACCAATCAAGCCCAAAATAGCACAACAACACATTCTGGACAGCAGCTAAGTATTTCCATCATAACTGTAGATTCAAAAATCCAATTGGTATGATACAAGACAACCTGGAAAGCTCATAAAATACTCTACAATTCATTTTCAGACCTTAACACTTCATTCCAAAGTCTACCTAGTCGAAATTCCAAAGTTCCAGAAATCTGTCCTCTCCAAACAGAGAGCCGTCATTTCTGGGGAACCACTTTAAACAGCTACAACTCCTAGATTACTAGGCCAAATGCCACCAAATTTTGACACAAGCTAGTTTAACCAGTTTACTACCACTTTGGTATTCACAAGTTTCCCAGCAAACACTTTTATCAAGGATCAAATTCAAAAATGCTACCAGCTGTCCAGAGAACCTAGAAATGTGAAACTTAAATATTTATTCATGTGTCAAACGTCCTCTATGACCAAACCAATGATACTACTAGTTGACACATGACCCAAAACCACCAGAAAGTAGGGTGTGCCAACCCAAGACATTTATTTTAACCCCTTTATTAATTTACTTAATTAATTAAGTGGAAAATTAAACTTATATGCAAGCTACTTAGAAACTTCTATACAAATTATAGGAGGCTCTCTGTCCCACGTGGAGGCTACTGTAAAAATTTAAACTAAATTTATTCACAGAAACTCCCTACACAAAATTCACAAGCCAGAAAGGCTGATTTTTGCATAACTAACAAATCACAATGAAAAGTGTCAAACAACAGAAACAATAATTTTCTTAGAAACCTTAGAGTACTAGGACACTCTCCATAAAATTTCACGAGCACTGCACATATAGAAAAATCACAAAAATTCATGCAATTATCTTCTAAGATACAATGACAACCTCATAACTTGAAAAGTACTCAAGCACTAGTGCCCAAATTTTTTACCAGAGCTAGTATAGACCTAGAATAGCCTACCCACCAATTTTCATAATTTTTGGAACAATACAACTCAAGTTATAACATTAACAAGTTTGCATTCCATTTAAAACACATTTCAATTGTCTAATTAATCCTTCCAGAATTTAAATAATACATCTACATATTATATTTTTCCTAAATACTACACTTCATACAGAGTCCAACAAAATTTGATTCACAATTTTTGGATCTATATTACATGAGATATGGATTTTACAATGTAGCAAGAAAATCTGTGAAATAAATAAAGAAAAACCAAAAATGAAAACTAAAACCGGTCACTGGGCCGGCCTGCGTACGCCAGCGCGGCCCATAACGACGCGCGGCCTGTGTCGGCTCCCGCCCGCGCGCGTGCCTGACAGCCTGGACCCACCAGACAGAGAGAGAAGCAGGGGAGGAGTGGCGGTGGTGGACGGCGGTGAGCGGGCGGCGCTGCACCGGCCAACCCTAGCCATCTCCGACCAACCTAAGCTCAGCACGAGCTTCACCGATCTCCAGCACACGTAGTTAGCCTAGCGCATGGAGCGGAGATGGACCAGCGAGGGCTAGCCACGGTGGCGCTCAACTCCGGCGGGACGCAGTCATGGCGGACACGCCCAGTGCGGGGCACGTTCCGGTGAGACGGTGAGGAGATAGGGCACTACACCTTTGGAGGACACACTACGACCAATGGCGCACCCCATGTGCACCCTAACTCGGCCAAGGGCTAGCCACAGAGAGCGAATGGGAAGAAGCTCGTCCCTGCGGCAATGGCGACCGCGGCGAGAGCGCACTATGTTCGCCTTCCGTTCCGACCTCTACCGCTCAAACCACGAGATGACATCTTCGCCTAAGCTGCTATAGGCCACGAGAAGGATGAAACGAGGGTGAGATGGGACAGAGGCATGCTGTGTAGAGCTAGCCACGGTGGACCGTGGGGGCGGCGGTGCTCCGGTGAACTCCGAGCGGGGAAAATCGGCAAATGTCGCTCACCCTAAGCTCGGCTGCCCCAAATGAGTGGTCGACCAGGTCCGTGAGGTGGTGGCAGAGCTATGGGCGTGATTTGGTGTGCTGTGGTGGGACGTCGCGCATGAGCGGTCGTGGCGAGCTCGCGGTGGTACTGCTCGTCGGAGAAGGCCGCGAGGGGAGAAGAGAGGCAATGGGAATGAGGAAAACCAAACTGGGATCCAAATTTTTGCTTCCACGACATGCACAAGTGACGCCGTGTGGCCTACGCGCGCGTGAGAGCAGCCACGCGGTGCTCGGCCCCTGACCGCGGTCGGCCACAACCCTGCTCTGAAGTTCCGAATGGAAGTCAAAAATGGTGACTGACAGCGCCATTTTGAGGCCAAATTACTCCTAACCCAGTTCGAATTAGCAAAAGGTGATAACCACAATTTTGTAGAGCTATATGTGCACAACAATGTTGTCAATTGGATCTTGGACTGATTCGGTCTAGATTATGAGTTATGTGGCTCCAAAGTAGGGTACAGTGAAACTGTATTTCAGTTTCAGACTTAGCCAAAACACTAAGTCCTAAAACTGCCCCAAAGACTGACTTGTGGGCCAGTTTTGAGCATGTTCTAGCCATTTCCATGAGATGGCTATATTAGAACTTTTGTTCCTTATGAAATTCTCTACAACTTTGCTTAAGGTTGCTCCTCCATGCAAGACCTCTAAGCTAGACTTTTAAAGTGGTCAAACCAAAGCATTCTAGGGGTCAAAACCTAGTCAACAACAATTGGAAGGGCAATTTGGTCATTTTGGTCAACATGAACATTGCTCCACTACTTACCCTAAATGTAATTAAGGTATTGTAAGATCTAATTAGCCACTCTACACATTGGTTACACAAACTTCCTAGTGTCACAAAAGTTGAAACAAGCAAAACCAATTTCCCCCAAAATGTTGCAATAACATGTTGCACACGTTTCATGAGTGTGTTGCATAGCACATGCTAATCATGTTTCCCTAAAGTGGGTGGCATGTATCAAAAGGAAGTTGCACATGTTGCACTTGGAGGTTGCACACTACTCACTTCATAAACACACATGAAATATAAACACATGTTGCAATGTTTCAAAAGCATGTTTCACATATTATAAGCTCATGCATGAATGAATGATGCTCAACTTCATGAAATGCAATGCAATTAAGGAAGCCAAACACCTGAGGTGTTACACAAGCCTTGGAGCATTACAAGCCTCCTAATTTCTAAAATGCAATTAAGTATTATGTTATATATATTGTTGCATTAAGTTATAGGTGTTGAATGAAAACACTTGTTGCACTAATATCCAATCCTTGTCCAGATATTATTACCTTGAATCCAATGTAGCTCATGCTCGAGTAGATGCTTAGCCCTGCTTTAAGCGGTAGAAGTTGAGTGATTTCTTGTCACCTGCAAGCTATAGGACTATACATGTGGCACGGTTGGCTATATTTGCTATCATGGAAAAGAACCTGGTATAATTTGAATGAAGACCGGGCGAGGGCTTGTAAGGCTATAGGCTCATAGTGACTACGTCTTTGTCGCTTAAGGACCAATTCTTGGAGCCTTTCTTTGTCATATTGAACACATGCCTCTCTCTTAGTTGGCCGGGCCTGAGTGCTTGACCGTGAATCCGAGTAGCTTGACTCAGGCTAGGCTTCGGCAAGTATAAAGTGCGCCTTGAAAGGGAGCCATAGGCATGAGTCCAAGGGCAGGTGATTTAAAAGTCCTGATCGTCCTGGTAGAAGGGTAATCCCTGAGAGTGCGGGCGCTGACCGAACCCACGATGTTGGTTCCTAAGTTATACCAAAGGTGACCCATGGCTACCCTTATAAAGTATGCCAAGGTGAGAGTTAGGAATACCCCCCTCAGCTGAGTTGTAATTCAATTCGAGTCGTCGTCTCTCATCGGTTAGTGAGAACTTGACAGGAGTGTCTCCAAAGTAGATACACTAAATATTACAATGGTTCTAGAATGATGATATGATGATGGCCTTATTATACCTTCTATGGTTATTATTGTTTGCTCCTAATAAAGTGAGTGCTTTAGTACAGGTGCTAGTATAGATGATAGGTTAATGATTATTAACTTGATGCTAAGCTCTAGATGGTTACTGAATCTATGTAAGCTTTTTATGCAAAATGTGTCAAGCTAGCTCCACTTTATATTAGCCTTGCATGATCCTTAGTGTCTTTTATTTCTAGTTCTAGGCGGGTAAGTCTAGCTGAGTACCTTCTCGTACTCAGGGTTTATTTCCCACCTGTTGCAGATGACCTGTTCTATTCTGGGTGCTGCAAGTACTATCTCCTCCCAGCCGGAGATGAGGACTAGATCGTTGGGCACAGTCTCTACTAGTTACCTTATCTAAGTTGCTTTTGTGGACATGACTACTATCTGGCAATATATTTTAACTTATGAAGTATGTATCAAACTATGTTGCTTCCGCGAAACAAACTCAGTTTGTAATATTTTATTTTGAACTCCAATGGATGTAATCCATATGCTACTTGCGAACTGTTGTAACGAACGATGTGTTGTGTTGAATCACTACGATCTTCGCTTGTGTGTTGGAAGTTGTTTGAAATCCTTCGAGATTTCCGGACTACCGGGGTTGTGGGAGCCCAAGTACGGGAATTTGATCACTTTGGTGATTATTTTTGTACTTATGTTCTTATAATTTGGTCGGTTCTGTTACAGCTGGCATCGGAGCAAGATTCAATACTAAACATGTCATTTGTGTATTTAAAATAAAAGTATTTGTGAAAACTCTAAATTAAATACTAAGCATTGCCACTGGTCATATCCCTTATGCCCAATTAAGGACTCTTAGGTGGCTTATTAAAGAACTAACTTTGGGGTTATTGCTTGTTTTCTATTTCGTTGTCCATATGGCGTGCTATTGTATGGATGCCATCCACTTGGGTGGTAATGTATGGATCAAATGCCTCTACGCTCTGGTAAGTGTGAGTTGTGAGAGCATGACCGTCCAACCATCGGTCTAAGGGAGAGTAGTTGTGGTTACTAGCATAATTACATGTCCAACCATGTATATATCTGTTGGGTAGCTATGATACTAAAGTACATGCATCAGGGATGTATGTATGGAGATTATTTAGTTTACTACTTTCTATGTGTGCTTTATTGGGAAATTGTTGGGCTGAAATGAAATCTTCTGCAGGTACACTAACAACGCACCATTGTAGATCGACTAGTTACTGCCATTTGAGAGAACGTGTGTATGCCACCATATATCTGCTAGAAAATTTTGTTTTCCTAGGTTTATGGGAACGTACGGATCGTGCATGCATCGTGTTCAAGCATACATTGCATTCTTGCATTACTCCCTCCCTTAAAAATTTGATTATCTTGACTAATTAAATTTTTGTATCTTTTTAATGATCCTCACCTTATGTTATAACCTTTTGCTTTAGATGGCCCGCACAAAAACCACTGCTCGCAAGTCCACAGAGGCAGGGCTCCTCGTCACCAGTTAGCACCTTGTGAGCCCCATCCCGAGCCTACTGAGGAGGAGAGGAGGAGGGCTGAGCTGGCACCTCGTGAGCCCCATCCCGAGCCTACTGAAAGGACTATAGTCCAGCAACATTTGGATTAGGTGACATGGAAAAGAGATCAGGAGACACTCAAAGTTCAGAGGTTGACTGTTGCTCACCGCAATTGTGAACATATGTTGGTTCACGTGATGAATCAACAGAATGAAGCCTGGCACGAAGAGAATATCTTGAGGGCTCGACAGGTTGAGCTTGAGCAGTAATTGGCAGCTGTAGATGAGTACAACGACAACCTCCATGAGGGAGTTCATCTACTAAACAATCAGCTCCATCCAATCCTTCCTCATGGTGATGATGATGAGATAGGCTCTGGTGTCATCATGGTTGAAGATGATGATGACATTAAGATTAATGGACCTGAGGATGCTCCACCTGAAGAAGAGGAAGATGAGGAGCTAGAGCCTGCTAGTGATGAGGACGGAGGAGAGATGTTTGATACTGACTTGGAGGACAATGCTTAGTTTAGCTTACCACTTAGCTAATGCGTTAGAGCTAGTCTTTTGTTGACCCTCATGCATGGACAAGTAGCTTTATTGTAAACTGATCCTTGGGATGTAATATCGAACCCTATGTTATCTTCGATGTAAGGTTGGAACCTTGATGGTTTGGAAATAACCTATCAGACGTGCTTATGCTCCATATTGCGTGAGCCTTTAATTAATTCTATCTTTGTTGTCAGTAAAAATTGTTGTTTGTTGAGAATATCGCACTGTCACGCCAATTGATGTGCTTGATGGGGTTGAGTGATTGTGATGAATTATTGTGCCTCTGTTTATTGTATGAATTTATTCTCTCCAATGAAATCAGTTTGGCATAATTACATGATTCATCTACAAGTTTTCCACCCCATCAGTGCTCATTGGTTATGCATTTTATAGATGTCTTACAACTTTTGTCAGGGTCATGGCATTAGGGATGAGGAACAACCGCCACCTCCTCTGCCGCTACCCACACCGGCTGAGCTTATGCAAACAATTGTTGAAATTCAGTGCATGTTGGCTGAAGCTATGTGTCAGATGGCCAACTGTGATGATCGTCATGTCCGCCAGGGACCCAAGCCGAATCAATATAGTACCTTCAAGGATTTCATGGATACAAAGCCTCCTATCTTCAGAGAAGCAGAAGAACTGCTTCAAGCTGATGAGTGACTAAACACCATAGAGCAAAAGTTTCACTTGCTCTAGATAACTGAGAGTATGAAGGCATCATATGCTAGACATCAGCTGCATGGACCCATGGGTATTTGGTGGAATCATCCCCGGACCACCTTCCCTGCAAATGTCAAGGTTGTTTGGGATCAGTTCAAGCAAGCTTTCAGGGGGCATTATATTCCTCCTAGCCTTATGGTAATCAAGCATACAGAGTTCATGAAGCTGACTCAAGGCAACAAGGGCTTGAGTGAGTACCTCTAGGCTTTTAATAACCTAGCAAGGTATGCCCTAGAATTTGTGGACACAGACGCCAAGAAGATTGCTATCTTCAATAGGGGACTTTCCCCTAAGCTGATGAAGTCTATGGGCAACAGCAAGTGTACAACTTTTAATGCATTTATCAGTGATGCTTTAACTCAAGAGAGCAATGATAATATTTATACTACTTCTAAGAGCCACAAAAGGAATTATGAGGCCTGTGCTTCTCAGTCTAAAGCTCCTATGGTGGTCAAAACTCAGTATCGTTCGCCTGCTGCCAACATCCAGTATCGCCCACCTTAGAAGAAGAATTAGGCTAAGACTAGATTTCATAAGGGGTACATAGTTTCTCTACTAAAGAATACTTCTGGGCAGGGCAGTTCCAATGTTCCACCATCTAACAGGCCGTGCTAGAATTGCAACAAGCCTGGTCACTGGGCTAATAATTCTCCTTATCCTCCCAAGCAGAAATCTTAGGGAAACGTCCATCAGGGGCGTGTTCACTATAACACTGTTGAGGAAATTCCTACTGGTGAAGTGGTCACCGTTGGTAAGTTTCTTGTTAACGATCATCCCGCAGTTGTGCTTTTTGACTCAGGTGCCTCACATTCCTTTGTGAGTTCTACTTTTGCATCTGAGCATAAGTTGAATATGATTACAATAGACAAGGGTGGTTACTGTATTAGTGCTACTAGGACAACATCTCGATGAATCAAGTAGTTAACAATGTGAGGATTGAGATTGGTGATTGAGAGTTTTTAGTTGATCTGGTAGTCCTACCGGGCATGGGAATCAATGTAATCCTAGGCATGAAGTGGATGAGTGGTAATGGGGTGTTAATCGATACCTCAACCCATGTGGTAATGTTGAGGGATCCTATAGATAAGAAGGGTTTTCTAGTTCAGCTTCCTCGTGATATCACTATCCACAATACGGCCAATGCTACTCTAGCCAAGGCCATTGAGGATATACCTATTGTCTATGAGTTTTCGAATGTCTTTATTAATGACTTGCCTGGACTGCCTCCAGACCATGAAGTGGAATTCAAGATAGAACTCATTCCGGGCATGGCTCCTATATCTCGAAGGTCGTAGTGAATGCCACCCAATGAGTTGGCTGAGCTAAAAATTCAGTTAAATGAGCTGTTGAAGAAAGGTTTGGTTCAGCCTAGTTCCTCTCCTTGGGGTTGTCCTGCTATCTTTGTGAAGAAGAAGGATGAATCTCTGCGCATGTGTGTGGAGTATCGGCCACTCAATGATGTCACCATCAATAACAAATATCCCCTTCCTCGCATTGATATTCTTTTTGATCAACTATCCAAAGCTATGGTATTCTCCAAGATTGATTTAAGGTCTGGCTACCATCAGATCAAAATTTGTCATGAAGATATACCTAAGACGGATTTCTCTACTCGCTATGGTTTGTTCGAGTATCTTGTCATGTCATTTGGCTTGACAAATGCTCCTGCACATTTCATGTACCTAATGAATTCAGTATTCATGTTGGAGTTAGACTGATTCATGGTGGTTTTCATCGATGATATCCTTGTCTATTCTCAGAATGAAGAAGAGCATGCTGAACATCTGAGAATTGTCTTGACTCGATTGCGTGACAAGCAACTTTATGCCAAGTTCAGCAAATGCGAGTTCTGGTTGAAGAAAGTACCTTTCCTAGGTCATGTGCTATCTAGAGATGGAATCTCTATTGACCCTACCAAGGTGCAAGAGGTGCTAGATTGGAAGGCACCTACTACGGTCTTTGAAGTCTGAAGTTTCATCAGTTTGGCTAGCTATTATCGTTGCTTTATACTATATTTCTCTAAAATAGCTAAGCCTATGACTCAATTGCTTCATAAGGATGTGAAGTTTCTCTGGAACCTAGAGTGTGAAGAGGCTTTCCACACTTTGCAGACTCTGCTAACTTCTGCTCCTGTTTTGGCACAACCTGACATTGAGAAGCCTTTTGATGTATATTGTGATGCATCTGACACCGGTTTAGGGTGTGTTCTTATGCAAGAAGGCCAAGTCATTGCTTATGCCTCACACCAACTTCAAAAGCATGAAGTCAATTATCCTACTCATGACTTAGAGCTAGCCGCAGTGGTTCATGCCCTGAAGATTTGGAGACATTACTTGCTTGGTAATGTGTGCAACATTTATAATGACCATAAGAGTCTCAAGTACATCTTTACTCAGTCAGAGTTGAACATGCATCAACACCGACAGCTAGAGTTAATCAAAGACTACAATCTCTAAGTGCACTATCATCCTGGCAAGACAAATATGGTTGTTGATGCCTTAAGCAGAAAATCTCATTGCAATTCTTTGGTGAGTGAATATTTTCATCTGTCACATTTCCTTCATCATGTGGTACTCCACAATATCACTGTGGATTGCTCTCTTAGAAGGCAGATTATCGAGCTCCAGAAGGCTGATGTGGGTGTGTTTCACATCAAGTAGAAGATGAAAGAGCAAGAAACTAAGTACTTTAGAGTGGATGACAAAGGAATTCTCTGGTTCAGTGATAGACTTGTCATACCCAAAGACAAGGAGCTTAGAAACCAAATCATGGCTGAAGCCCATTCTTCTAAACTGTCCATCCATCCGAGTAGTAGTAAAATGTATCAAGATCTTAAGCCAAACTATTAGTGGACCAAGATGAAGAAAGAAATCATAGCCTACGTTGCTAGGTGTGATAACTATTGCAGAGTCAAGGCTATTCACATGAAGCCTATTTTATTGCAACCACTCTCTATTCCTGGCTGGAAGTGGGAAGAAATTGTTATGGATTTCATTGTTGGATTACCCACTATGGAGAAGGGTTTTGATTCATCTGGGTTATCATGGATCATCTAACCAAATCCTCTCATTTTATTCATGTCAAGTCTAACTATCACCCTCACATGTATGCTGACGTTTACTTTCAACAAGTGGTACGTCTTCATGGTGTTCTCAAGTCTATTGTTTCTAATAGGGGATCTCAATTCATAGCTCATTTTTGGGAACGTTTACATAAAATCTTGGTACAAATCTGATCCATAGTTCTACCTATCATTCGTAAATGTTTGGGCAAACTGAGCGGGAGAATCAAATTCTTGAGGACATGCTGAGAGCTTGCCTTATTGTTAGTGTCTAGAGGACTGGGTGTCTAAACAAAGCGACTAGTGAATTTGTATCTGCGCGTCTAGACCTTGATGGTGTGCAAAGCGGACACAAGGATGTATACTGGTTCAGGCATGAATGGCCCTACGTCCAATGGGTTTCGCTATGGTTCGTGTTGCCTTGCACCGGGGTGCTCGTAGTAGGGGTTACAAGCTTTTGAGAGAGGGAGCAGGTCCCAAGTCTCTTGAGTGGTGGTGGTGGTTGCGGTTGTTATTTCGACTGAGATGGATTCTAGCTATTGTTGCTTGGTTGTTTTTTGTCTCTTCCTTGCCTCCCCTTTTATAACTTTTAAGGGGAGGGCTCGGGTTACATTTGCGATAAAGTGGTAAAAACAGGGAAAATGAAAGAGAAAGGCAAAAAAGTGGCCTCGGGCGTGGTCGTCCTCCTCCTTATCTAGTGGGAGCAGTTTCCCTGTAGCATAGAGTCATGCGGGGCATTGATCTTTTGGCCTCTCCGTTCGCTGGTGCGACATGCCAGGGCCATGCCTTGACCTGTACGCCTCTATGTCATGAAGGTGGGCAGCGTGTGCGCTAGGATTTTCGTAGCGAGGGGGTTAGGTGGCACAAGTACCGTCACGCCCGTTGCTGTGGAGGGATGGATGTCATCGTGGTAGAATGATCGGGGTCATGTTGAGTCAGGGTATGGTTCCCATGCTCCTGTTGACTGTGCATGGTCACATCCATCACATCGATGGAGTGAGTACCATAGTTGGGCCCCCCGTGGCTCCCCGTCTTGCCTAAGGGTTCCATGTGCCCCTCGAGCGAGGCAGAAACACGCCGCGGGGGGTCGGGCGCCTTTGATGACGCCGCGGGGGCTCGGACGAGACGGTGAGATGACGCCCGATACACCTATTGTGCCCGAGGCCTCTCCGCAAGGTTTGGGCGAGATAGAGTTTGTCGTTCATGCCCTGAGCGGCTAACATGTTGTTAGTGCTTTTTGGATCCCCTTTGGTGGGCTGATTTAACAAACGTGTAGGGTGACGTATTTTGACCCCTGTTGGGTACCTTGGGTATTTTGATACCTGACAGTAGCCCTCGAGCCTTTGGAGGAGTGGAGCACTCCTTCAGAGGCTTGAGAACGAGAGACTGTGGGTAGTTTTTGACTCATTTTTGCTTTTTAGAAGGACTGTCCGGTGGGTGCGCGCGAGCGCACCCGGCGGGTGTAGCTCTCGAGGCCTTGGAGGGATGGGTTATCCCTCCAAGGGCTTATAATCAAGCAAACATGGTGTTTCTAGTATGACCATGGGTTGGGTGGAGAGCCCTTGCGGCCTTGGCTTGGACCATTCGCTAGGTCAGGATGCAGGAGAAGCCCCGAGCCCCTGTGCACTGCAAGGGACTGACCGGATGGCCTTTAGGCTATCATATTGTTTCCCTTGCGATCTTTAGCAGAATGGAGGGGTTTGTGTGGGCCCCCATCATCCCATTTGGACCTTATTGTGGCTTGTCTAATTTTGAGGAGACTATCCGGTGGGTGCGAACGAGCACACCCGCCATGGTAGCCCCCAAGGCCTTGGAGGGATGAGTTATCCCATCAAGGGCTTATAATTGGCAAGTGGGCCCACCTAGGGAAGGCGAGGAGTCATGCCGAGCAATTGCTATTGTGGCGCTTTGTGTTACAGTGCGTGGGAAGGTGGGTGGTTCGTGTTTAATCGGTTATCTGCTAGGGCCTAGTGTCGGCCCGTGGAGAGGAGGGGTGCTCGGGCCCCTCGCTGCGATGGGGTAACGGGAGGTGTGGCGTGCGAGGGGGAGGGTGCGAGGTGTGGGAGCAGATTCATAGGGGGCATGTGAGCAGTTATCGAGATATTCAGGATGTGACGAGATGTTTTTGTAGCCACATTAAATGCGGGTGGTGGGAGCCTCGAATCGCCCGACCTCCTTGCACACCTCTCCCTTTTGCCTTTCTAGTACCCTGGCAAGGAAGCATGAGAGAAGGGGATAAAGAAAGATAAAAAAACTCACCCTGTAGCCGCTGCCGTTGCATTCACCGCCGGAGCGCTCTCTCAGTCCAGCTTCAGTGACAAGATTGCATCACAGCTCATCGAGGATGGGCTTCTTTGTCCCATGATGAACACCACACGACTGAACTGGATCATCCTCGGCAACGAGGATGAACCGAATCCCTACCAGTTATGTCGTAGCTTCGTGCATTTTCACAAACAGGGGTTTAGGACGCCTATGAGCGATTTCTTCTGCGGTCTTCTTCACCATTATGGGATTGAGACACAAAATCTCAATCCTAATTTGATTTGTAGATTGCAGTTTTTGTCGCCCTGTGCGAGGGCTATCTGGGCATCAGGGCCAACTTCACCCTGTGGAAGTACTACTTTTGCACCACCGTCTTCCTCAAGTCGGTGAGGAGGGGCAAGTCGGTACCGGTGCGCATTGGTAGCTGTGTGATCTAGATTTGACAAAGCCGGGCGGACGAGTACATCATCATGAAGGGGTCATCATCAAACAAGGGGTGGCATCAGTGGTGGTTCTATCTTAGGAGCGACGTCGACGCGTCCCTACCTCCGTTCACTAGTCGCTCCTTCGGAGAAGCACTAGAGCACTAGGCTATGGTCCCATTGCCTCCGAAAAGAGGAAGATTGACTCCCTTTTCCAGGCAGTCAAGCGCCTGGTAGACGCAGGTGTGACAGGAGCCGGAGTCATCGCCATGTCTCATGAGTGGAGGGTGTTGCCACTGATGCAGCGAGCACATCGCCTAGATGAAATGGTGCCTAATGCACCCCTTGAGGGTATCGTGCTCGTGACAGGTGGGCTTGATCGGGAGGAGATCAAGGGGCGCATCAAGTCGACGCTCAAGATTGTCCCTACGGATGCCATCCTTGATGTCCACCCGCCAATGCGTCCTGTTGACGATTTCATTGAGATGGTGAGCATCCCCCATTCTTCTTCTTCTTCCTCCTCTTCTTCTTTTTCTTCCCTATAGCCTCTTTATGTTTCTTTTTTCCTAACCTGGGGCTCGGGCGGCTGTAGGAGAATCTCTGCTTGGTCCTTGACTTCGACCCACCCCTCCCCGAGGACACGATGCAGAGGGTGTGGAATCAGGCCCACGCTGAAGGATAGAGGAAGCAGAAGGAGGAAAGGAAGAAGAAAATGACTGAGAAGGCCAAGAGGAAAGAGGAGCGTGACAAGTGCTGAAGACTACAACGGTAGGCCAGGGAAGAGGAGTCATTAAGTACTGATGATGACGATGATGAGGAGGAGGGGGTTGACCAGTATGACTAGCTAGATTCCATGTTCGAAGAAGGGGAGCTGCCTAGGGAGTCATCCCTCCTGATCGAGGGGTGATCACCGTGGGCTGAATAACCTCATCAGGAATTTAGGGACCCCAGTCTGGGGGGTGCCGTGACGACTGGCGAGGGACTGGAGCCCTTGAGGCCGCAAGAATTAGCCCGTCTTGAGAGGGCAAAGGGTGCTCAACCCTAGTGGATGGTGGGCTCGCTGCAGCCGCTTCCCTAGCCCACCACGGCCGAGGCCGCAACGGCCAGGAAGAGGCCCTGCCCTGAAACCATGGGGTCAAGCCTGAGTGAGCTGTCACAGAAACGTCCCCGTCCTACGTCACTGAGGTAAGAGACACTTATTTCTTTGTTGCTTGTTTGTGCCGAGGCCTGGAAGCGTTAATGCCTGTTGTCCTTGTAGGACAGTTTAGCTTGATGGTCCCCCACTCGCGTCGCGGAAGGCGCTAAGGCGGCAAGGCCAAGGTTTAGCTGGCAGCACGACGGGGTCGGATGTCTCCGCCTCAGAGGCGGACGGTGGAGTTCCTTCAGTGTCTGCGACCATGGGGAGACGTGAGGCACTAGAGCCCCTGCTTCACCTCCACCTAACCCTACCCCGTTCGCTGGGGCAGCGCTTTTAGAGGCAGAAGCAGAGAAATCTGCATAGGAGGAGATGGCAGAGCTAGAGGAGCTGCCATGATTCAGGCCAAACCCCTCTCTCGAGGGGGCGCTCCCTCATGGGGCGAGGTGCGTCCGCCTCTGATGGTGGAGGTGCCTACACTGACCATGGGGGTGGGCCCAAGCGCTGAGGCTCAAGCGACAATGAAGGATGCTGTGCCCAAGGGCCCTTTGGCGCAAATGTGGTTCGCAGCAGGAGACGGGTCCTGAGCGGATGATGTAGTGACGAGCAGTCCCGGCGCCATCGAAGGGGAGGTGGTGTCGATATCCTCTAGTGATCCTTCTGACCTGGCCGAGGTAACCTAGTCTTCTAGTGCCGAGAGATCCACAACCCTTGTGCAGATGGGGCATGATCCTATAACACCCATGGTGTTTAGCCTGCATCATTAGCATTTCATGAGCATTAGCATGTCATTGCATAGTAATTCATCTACTTAACATGGTCATTATTTGCCTTGTTTGATTTGTTTGCCCTAGATGCAAATTGGTTCACGAACTAATGCAATTGTGTGCTAATGATCCCTAGTAACCACTTATAAATGTTTAGGGTGCAATTTGAAGTCATGTCTATGTTAATGACTTCGGCTAATTGAGCTTTGTTTGCATAGTTGACCAATTTGACCCTAGGAGTGACTTTATTTGACCTTTTAGAAAGTGCTTGCTAGAGACTTTGCATGCTGGTGGGCCCTTAATAAAAAGTGTGTGGAATTGTATAAGGAACAAACTTTGTTTAAAGGTCATCTCATGAAAATGGATGGAACATGCTCAAAAATTGCAAAAACTGTCAAATCAGTTCAAAATCAGCTTTTCCTTTTATTTTAGAAAGGTAGATTTGAATTTGAACTGCATTTTCAAAATTGGTGCAGAATTAGCTTGTGGTCCTTAAAGATGAAATGATCCTCTATTCAAAAGACACATTTCATATTTTTGGACCATCTTCAGATTTGGCATAGTTTTCGAGTTTTTGAATTTAATATAAAATGCATTATTTTCAAACCTGACCAGTGGGACCCACCTGTCGGCCCCTGCCCGTTTCTTCTCCTCCTCCTTCGTGCGCGCAGCCAACCAGCACCAGGAATCGGCTGCCACGTGGTACCCGCGCCCTGCCAGCGCCTCCACGCGCCCTCCTTCCTCTGCCCAGTGCTGCCCGCTCTCCGCCTCGCTCGCCATTTCTTCCTCCCTCGCTCTGCCTCGCCCTCCGCTCCCTCTTCTTCATCCTCTCGCGCCGCACAACAGCAGTAGCAGTGTCGCAACCACCGTCCACCCTTGCCACCGCACCTCCATCCGATTTCACTCACCCACGGCTCCGCCATCACCTTGCCTAGCTTTGCCACCGAGCATCCTAGGCAACCGAGCTTAGGTTAGGGCCAATCGACCAAGTTTTCCACCACCGGCCATGGCCACGTGGCGCGAAGCTTCGGCTCGCCACCGACGTCCCTCTTTCGGTCCCCTTTGTCCCTTCCTATTTCGTGTTTCGTGGTCACTAGGACCCGTAAAATCCTTCGGTGAAGTTGGTTAAATCGGTTTTGGCATAGCCTCACTGGACCGCCGCTTCACCGTAGTCGTGCATGCCGCCCGCGCCGCCATGCACGTGGCCGGAGTAGCTTTCGCTCTCCTCTTTCCCGTTTGTCATGTGCATGAGCTTTGCCTTGGCCTAGCGCAACTCTAGCTCACCTCGCCTCGCCTCGCCATGGCCGGAAACAGCCGGCACAGCGCCACCGTCGGGCCGCCATGCGCCATGGCCACCCCCATTCTTGGAGCCGTGACAGCTTGCTCTTCATAGCTCTCTGGACTCGCCTCGTCGAGACGAGCCCTGCAGTGCTGACCTCACCGCCAGTGAGTTTCTGGCGGTCAAACCGCTCCCCTGTCACTGTGGGCATGACAGGTGGGGTCGAGTTGACCCTGGGTCCCGCTTGTCAGCATATATGGTTCAGATTCGGTGTGCACGTGTGCAGGTAGACCTAGAGTTTTAGATTTGGTTGTTGGTGTGTCTGGGTACGCGGATCTGGGTACCCGTAGCGTTTAGGGGTTCAGGTTTTTTTTATTAAAACAGGAAATAGATTTTTAGATTTTGTTTTGAATCTTTGGAAAATCACAACTTGGTCATTTTAAGTCCAAATCGAGTGAAACAAATTTTGTTAGGTTTCTCATGAGCAGATCTACATGTTAAAATTTTAAATTTGCATTTTTTTGATACTTTTCTGTATAGCCTTATTTAAATTGATTTATTTATGTTAAATGCTTGATATCTTGTTTAATTCATAACTAATTGTAGAAAAGTCAAAAAATGTGATTCTAGTTTTGTTAGTCTTCTTATGACATGCTTGATCTGTGAAAAATGTTTACTTGCCATGTCGTGTGTAAAGATTGCTCTATTTATTTTTGGTGCTTTATTTGCTAGTATGATTAGAAAATCATGGTAAATCATATATGTGGAATAATACTTGGAAATTTTTGCGTACTGTTCTTGTGTCATGAGGTGTCTAAGAAAAATATGAAATCTATTGTTTGACACTTTTTGCTATACAAAGTATTTTAGGCCCATTTAAATGTACTGCCTTGTCATTTTTGTGTAGCATAAAGTACTTACTGTTTTGAGCTGAAATTTTTATGGTAGACCCCAGTAAGCATGTTTAAGCTCATGTAATTTTTGTAGAATTTTCTAAGTTGTCCAAATAAATGTTGCAGTTTTGTCATACTTTTATGAATGGAATACTAGGGCTTTAATAAATGAATTCTAACATCACATGCTACCTTTTTGCACCCTTGGAATGTGCATGCTCTGCTGGTATGATTGCTGCAGTTCATTTGGGAGTACCTTTTATGCAGCAATTGCTTCTTGATGAAGTATGTGTGTATGTATATGCTTATATGTGATGACATGACTTTGCTTGATGTCAATTGTTAACTAGAGAAAAGATATGCACCTACTCGGTAGAATAAAGTTAACCATGTTCATGCATATGAAAGCATTCATCATCATCCAGTCATCACTCCATTTGTATTCCTGCTATTTATACATATGCATCATACAGGATCGCCAAAGGAGACTTTGGAAGTTCATCAAGAGGAGCCAGAGCAAGTACTTCTAGAGGTGCATCAGGAAGAAGGTGCTGAGGAGGAACAACTTCCTGAGTGTCCGAATCACGTTCCTAGCACTTTTGAGAAAGGCAAGCCCTGGAGCATCCCACCAGTTTGCTAATTAACTAACTTATTTATTGTTTTATTAGATGATGCAATAAGTTCTAGGAGTTGGGTGAAACTGTTGATGCATTATACCTTGTGTTACCCTGCTCCATAATCCTGCTAGATATATCCTATCGAGTACGAGTCAGTCAATGCTTAATTGGCTTAGACCGGTAGAAGTCAGGTGATTTCCTATCACCTGCGAGAATTAGGTGGATATCACTTATTTGGCCTAATGATTTTATCGGGTCAACCTTGTTGCTAATACACCGGGGACTAGACGAAGGGTTGTCATCTAGTGCTCCTTATAATCATTTGTAAAAGTGGTACCTCATGTCATTTTGAACAATGCCCTGCACTTAACTGGAAGGATAAGTCGTTCCAACCGTGAAGTCGGTGCCTATTTGGGCCGGGTATGGATTCACCGCACCTTGCCGAAGCGTGGTGGGGAACGGAACGAGAGCCCGATATTAAGTCCTTCCGCTGGCCTGGCATTCAGTGGCTCTCGGGCAATGGTGGCTCTATCCATCCTATGACATGACCTAAATAGTGTTTTGGGTGACTGACATCTCATCTGTACAATGAGTGTGGTTTGTGTAGGGAATACCCCCTCAGCTGAGTAGGAATCTGATTCGAATCGCCATCGCTCCTGGTTAGTGAGCACTTGACATGGGTTATGACATCACTACAAAGTTTATAATTGGAATGGTTGATGTGTCTATTTGAATGAGGCAAGCAAAAGAAAAGATGAATCACTTCTTGTCCTATTTTAAATGAATGTTGTAAGATAGTTAACAATGTAGACAAATAGGATAATAATCTAAAAAGGTGTATGCAAATGCTATCGTTTCGATGAAAGGTAATAATGCGATTTTGGGCAAAATGCTAGCTAGTCCACTATAAAGCCTTCATGATCCTTGGAGTCATTTATTTTAAGTTTTGACGGGTAAGTCTAGCTGAGTACATTCTCGTACTCAGGGTTCCTATTCACATGTTGTTTTGCAGATGGTCAGATCCTATTTGGTTACTATATCAATTGCCTCTACCCCGCTAGGGAAGATGCGTAGATCGTGGGCAAGGTCAATCCTTATCTCATCCGTTGCTTTTGTTGGAGATGACTGTTATGTTGGCACAAGTCTTTGAACTAAGCGTGTGTGAACTTTGTTAAAGACTTTCGCTACTATTTTGTTTTAAAACTATGGTCTATAATAACTCTTAAATTCCGCACTTCGATGATGTTGTTTTAAACTACGTTTGAAGGGATGTATGTATGTGAATGGCGACCACTAAACTATTACGATCTTGGCTGTATTGTGGAAAATGTTTGAAATCCTTCGAGATTTCACGGACTACCAGGTTTATCGGAGGTTAAATACGGTGATTAATCGCCTTGGTGGTTAATTTCTTTACTTAATCTCTTATAAATTAGGTGGTTCTGTTACAGCTAGCATCGGAGCCAGGTTTAGCGGATTACTGTTCACATGTGCAATTAAAACACAAAATTAACTCAATTACCAAAGTTAATTTTGAAATTTTCTCTTGGAGTGAGTTGTTCAAAAAGTAGTAGTGTGCCAATGGTCATATCCTTTATGCCCAATAGGATCCTAGGTGGCTTATCTAAGTACTAACTTTAAGGACATGCATCATGTTTTAATTTATGTTGTCCATACCACAATCTGGAATTGTATGGGTGCTATTCACTTGAATAGTAATGTATGGATCAATTTACCACTATGCCCATGGTAAGTGGGAGCTCATGAGGGCATGATCGGACAACCACCGGTCTAGGGGAGTGCTTAATGGTACTGGAGTATTCACATGCTACACGCATGTTTATACGAAGGTCCGCATGTGTGGGAGATTCCGTCTTCGGGATGATGCCGTCATTAGGACGATGGTTCGGGTAGTTGGCACTACATGTGTGTATATTTGGGGATATACGTATGTGTGAGTGCATAAAATTTTAAATTCCACAATGCATTTATTCATACTATTGGGTTGGGCTGAAATGGATTTTCTATAGGTACATAACAGCGCAAACATGTAGAACGACTAGTTATCGTATATGAGAGATCGATGTATGCCACTACTAACAATGTTTGTTGTCCTTAGGTTGTGAGGACGTAAGTTTTGTGCATGCATCATGTCATCTCATAAATCATATCATGTCATTATCATTGCATTTCTCCTCCCCTTATAAATTGCTTATCTCACTTTTGGATTAAAATTTATCAACTGGTTCTCAGTCTCACACGGAATGTAATCTTTCAGCAGATGGCACGCACCAAGCAGACAACCCGTAAGTCTACTGGAGGGAGAGCACCACGCAGGAAGCTTGCACCAGGTAACCTCCGCAATACGAATACTTTTCTACAGCGGTTTGGCATGCCTAGTCTGTTGTGGAGGGTGTTGTATGATGTAGGTTATGTGGAGGGGCAGGAGCCTGTGTACTCTTAGAGTGTGCGCCAGTATGAGGAGAACAACATGGCTTTGGTGCGAGTAGTTGTGCCATCTTTGGAGGGTACTACTGACTGGATTGGTTGGGAGTATGAAGCAGAGGCATGCACTCTTGAGGACGCAGCTGAGCATGCAACCATGGGGATTGTCAGGAATATCATGGCACGCTTCCCTCAGCAGTTGGCAGCGGTGATGGCCAACACCTTTCCCTAGGGTGATCCTCTCGACCATGTCTGGGAGGAGCCAGTAGGAAGTGCCTTAGTTTGAGGTCCATAGGAGGGTCTGGCTAGTGACATTGCTGCTATGAGTGCCATGTTTGCTACCATGAAGGCCTATGATAGCATGGAGCAGACCTTTTGCAGGAGCACATCTTTGCATGTTTAGGACCAGATGAAGGCTGAGAAGAAGCAGAGGAAGCAGGCAAGGGCTATTACTAGGTTGCAAGATCAGTTGGTTGATATGACTGCACAGAGGAATGAAGTAGTAGAGGAAAAGGAGAAGGCATTGAAGCAGGTGAAGGAGCTAGAGGATGATGTTGAGAGTGATGAGGATTTGATTGATATGTTGACCAAGCATAGGAATGAGGCTTGGGACCAGAGGAACCAGATGAGGGATCGAGTGCTTGAGTTAGAGGCCTCCAATGCCAACCTGTGCGAAGCTTACTATGCCATGTATCATGGAGTGGATCCGTATGTTCCACCTGGACCAGCTGGAGTGCAGCCTGGAGCCATTGTGGCGAATGCTGACGAGGAGTCCAACATTCACCCCAACTCCTCCCACGCCTTCTTCACCGACGAGGACTCCTTCGCCGATGAGCCTATGATCGACGAGCCTATGGAGGATGATGATTAGATTAGTTTTAGTCTAGTTGTCTCTTATCGTTAAACGTCTCGGTCCTTTGTTTCTTATCTTTGCATGCATGTCAGACTTGTAACATTAAGGCTATGTTGTGCCTTGGATGTTGTGTTGTGCGGTGATATCTGAACGCCTAAAAGTCTAGTGTATGTATGCTGGCAACTTGGATGTGGACAAATTTATGCTTTCGCATTAATTTAATTCATTGTGTTTGATCATTTCCCTCTATGATTGATAAGTTTTCTGTTATCTATAGAAATTATCACCTCAATTAATTCTCTATGAATGAATATTATTACTCTCACAATGTCACAACAGTAGTTTGACACGTGGTTATGCATGATCTGTGCAGATGGTGGCCAACACTCGTAGTAACCATCGTGGTGGAGTTCCCGACAATGGTGCCAGTGGTAGTGGTACTGTTGGAAGTGGTGGTGGTGATGGAGCCATGCCACCTCCTCCTCCTCCTTCCCCTAACACCCGAGATGTTCATGACAGCTATGCTTGGTAGCCAGAGAAATACCGAGCAATCATAGAGAAACATGGAAGATTTGCTTCCTAGATTGTTGCAGAATAACAATCATGATGGTCGTCATCGCCCTGATAATGAGGTTAATCAGTACAGTAACTTCAAAGAGTTTTAGTAGACTAATCCTCTAGTATTCTCTGATGCTGTGGAGCCACTCGATGCTGAAGAGTGGATTGGCACTATAGAAGAGAAGTTTCGCTTGTTGAGGCTAACTGAGGAATTGAAAGTGGAGTATGTAGCTCATCAGCTTCAAGGTCCTGTCGAGACATGGTGGAGGAACCAGCGTGCTGCTTATGCTGCAGGTGTGTAGATTACTTGGGATAGGTTCACTACTACCTTTAGAAACAACTATATTCCTCCCGAGTTGTTGCCACCAAAAGTGAAAGAGTTCATGGCTCTAAATCAGGGCACTAAAACTATCAGAGAATATCTGCATTAGTTTAACAGTCTGTCTCGTTACTATTCTAAGTTTGTGGACACCGATGTTAAGAAGATAGCTAGTTTCAAGAGAGGCCTGAATCCTGAAATGAAGAAGTTCATGGGTACCAATACCCAGCCTACTTTTCATTCCTTTATCAGTGACTGTTTGACCTAGGAAAGTAACAATTTAGGGTTTGCTGCTACCGAGAACCGCAAGAGGGCCTTCACTTGTGGCCCATCTCAGCCAAGGGCACCAACTAGTGGACGTCCTGCATATCGTCCCTCGGTTATTGGTGCTAAGTTCAAGCCTCCTCACAAGTGCTTTCCGTCTCATCATGGTCAGAAGAACTATAGGGCACCTGGGAATCAGCACAAGGCCGCGGCCAAGATAGGACAGAGCAGTCAAGGCAATGCTAATGCTAGTGGCAGTTGGGTCAAGGGACCATGCTATAATTGTGGTCAGACGGGGCATTTCTCTAGATCTTGCCCACTCCCGCCTAAGAAGAGGCCGAACACCTACCCTGCTCGTGTACAATTTAGGGTTTGCCCACTCTCTAGATGCATCACACTACTGGTAAGTTTTCCATTGACCTTCACCCTGTAGTTGTTTTATTTGATTTTGGATCATCGCATTCTTTTATAAGTCAAGCTTATGCATGCAAATATGAATTTAAGATCTATGAAATGAAGTATGCTTATCACATCAGCTTAGTAGGAGCTGATATGTTGACTAATCAGATGGTATTAGGGGTAACTCTTGGTTTGGAGAATATAAATTATTAGTTGAATTTAGTAGTTATGCCTGGCTTAGGTGTGGATGTGATACTAGGGATGAATTGGATGAAATAATGGGAAGTGGTTATAGACACAACTAAAAGAGTAGTCTCTCTTACGGAACCTGTGAAAGCAGGTACTTTCTTGGTACCGTTGCCCTCTTAGACAGATTTGTAGAGTATGTCATGTGCAACCAAGGTTACTTCGATTCAGAATGTTCCAGTTGTTTATGAGTTCTTGGATGTTTTTCCTGATGAGTTTCTCGGTCTTCCCCCAGATAGGGAGATTGAGTTTGCCATAGAATTGGTACCTAGTACTGCACCTATATCCAAAAGGCCTTATAGAATGCCTCCTAATGAGTTAGCAGAGCCGAAGAAACAGATTCAGGAATTGTTGAAAACGGGTCTGATCCAACCAAGTACGTCGGATTGGGCGTGCCCTGCCCTATTTGTGAAAAAGAAGAAGGAAGGAACCTTGAGAATGTGTGTAGATTATCGACCTTTCAATGCAGTAACCGTAAAGAATAAGTATCTGTTGCTTAGAATTGACATTCTCTTTGATCAATTAGTTAAGGCTAGAGTGTTCTCCAAGATTGATTTGAGATCGGGTTATCATCATATTAAGATTAGAACCCAAGATATTCCAAAGACTGCCTTTTCCACAAGGTACAGGTTGTTTGAGTACCTAGTCATCTCTTTTGGATTAACCAATGCACCAGCTTACTTCATGCAGTTAATGAACTCAGTATTTATGCCAGAGTTGGATCAGTTTGTCACAGTGTTCATTGATGATATATTGATATATTCTGAGAATGAAGAGGATCATGCAAAACATCTGAGAATTGTCTTACAGAGACTTTGAGAACATAAATTGTATGCCAAGTTCAGTAAATGTGAGTTCTGGTTGAGGGAAGTACATTTCTTAGGTCATGTGTTGTCAGAAGAGGGTATATTAGTGGATCCGAGCAAAGTGCAGGAAGTAATGGATTGGAAAGCACCTACAACCATTGGAGAGATTCGTAGTTTTCTGGGTTTAGCTAGGTATTACCGCAGGTTTATTCTAGATTTTTTGGAGATTGCAAAGCCAATGACCAGTTTGTTACAAAAAGAGAAGAAGTTTGGTTGGATAGAAGAGTGCAAAATAGCTTTTCGTACCTTGCGGAAGTTGTTGACCACTGCTCCTGTTCTAGCACAGCCTAATATAGAGGAACCTTTTGATGTGTTTTTGTGATGCTTCGAAGTTTGGTTTGGGTTGTGTGTTAATGCAAGATGGAAGAGTTATTGTGTATGCTTCTCGCCGGTTAAGGAAACACGAAGTGAATTATCCAACTCATGATCTAGAACTAGCTGCTACGGTTCATGCTTTGAAGATTTGGAAACATTATTTGTTGGGAAACTTGTGCAATGTGTACACCGATCATAAGAGTTTGAAGTACCTCTTTACCTAGCCAGATCTGAATATGAGACAGGGAAGATGGTTAGAGTTGATTAAGGATTATGATTTGCAAATTCATTATCATCTTAGCAAAGCAAATGTAGTAGCAAATGCGTTGAGTCGAAAATCTCATTGCAACCATGTTCATCCTTTTAGAGTAGGCCAGAATTTCTTGATGCACAGTGAAGTATTGATGAATGTTGAGGTCCAATGCTCGTTAAGATGGTAGATAATAGAATAGCAGAAAATAGATAAGGGGTTGTTCCACTTGAAAAAGAAAATGGAAAATGAGTCTATCCCGCATTTCAGAATAGATGAGAATGGGGTGCTATGGTTTGATGATCGTCTGATTGTGCCGAAAGATTGTGAGCTCAGAAATCAGATCATGGATGATGCTCACAAGTCCAAATTATCTATTCATCCTGGTAGTAGTAAGATGTATCAAGATTTGAGACCTCACTTTTGGTGGACAAAAATAAAGAAAGAAATAGCAGCTTATGTGGCTCGATGTGACACGTGTTGTAGACTTATAGCTATTCATATGAGACCTGCTGGGTTGTTGAACCCTCTACCTATACCAAATTGGAAGTGGGATGATATAAGTATGGATTTTATCACAGGGCTTCCCACTACTCGGAAAGGCCATGATTCGATTTGGGTAATAGTGGATCGCTTAACTAAATCAGCTCACTTTCTACCTATAAACACCTCAGCAAGAGCACTAGAATATGTTGACCTATATGTAAAAGAGATTGTAAAGTTGCATGGAGTCCCAAAAACTATAGTTTTCAATAGAGGTCCTCAGTTTACTGCTCATTTTTGGGAACATTTGCAAGAAGGTTTGGGTACAAAATTACTTCACAGTATAGCTTATCATCCACAGACATCCGGTCAGACCAAAAGAGTCAACCAAGTTCTAGAAGATTTGCTACGAGCTTGTGTGTTGTCTTCCAAAGGATCATGGGAAAGTTGGTTACCTTTGGCAAAATTTGTGTATAATAACAGTTATCAAGAAAGCATTAAGATGGCACCTTTTGAAGCATTGTATGGTCGGAAATGCAGAACACCACTAAATTAGATTGAACTTGGCGAAAGGAGGTTCTATGGCATTGACTTTGTAGCAGAGGCAGAGGATAAAGTTAAAATCATCCAACAACATATGGCAGCCGCATAGTCGAGATAGAAAAGCTATGTGTTGACACTTCTTAATGTCACTCGTATTAGGTTGTCATCCCCAACATGACACCAAGAGTGGTTGTATTATACTCATGCCATTTAACTAAATAAAGATATTATAGTATATATCCGCAAGCGCACAGATAAATACACCCATTGTAGCATTTCACCTAGGTTTTCCTAAGTATCGTTATTTATAATTTTACCAAGGAAAGGAAAATCGAAACGAGACTATATAAATAATTACAATGGTAGTAGAGATAATCATTTGCACTTACTCAATAATAAATATCAAAACAACTAATCACTTGTCATGAAAGGGGTAAGACAAATAAGATAAATGGTAAATGATAATCATGGGTATTCCAGAGACAAGAGGGAGTTAACATTATTCAAGTCAAGTAGTCATGGAGATTAATTTAGAGATGTAAATGATAAGTATTTCTTGTTCAATCAGTCTATTAATCAATCTAGCTATACACAATCATCTATGATATAATCAACATGTCATCTATGAACAAGGAACATTACTGAGAGAAAAGTCAAGAACAGAGTAATGATCTCTTCCTTATAACCGTGTTCTACTAAGTTCTATACTCAAGGAGTGGACTACAAAGGACTCAACAGGAATGTCACACCCGTGATCTACCACATGACCCAGAGCATAGAGTGCATTCGCAGACAAGCATAATATAAGCACCATGCCTACAATATGTCAGCCATTCAATCCTATCCAGAATTGGATCAAGCTTTCTATGAACATATTCATAAACTCTTTAAGAGGGGATCCTGTGGGCTGTTTATATAGCCCAGGGCGTGGAACCGTAGCCCTTGGATCAAACCAACCTTGGCGTGGGGTTTAGATGCATCGTTAGAGGCGGTATAGGTAACTTGCAAGAGAAGGAACTGAGGCGGCGCATGGGAGGGCCGATCGGCCTAGCCCTAGGGCTGGTCAGCCCCACCTGGCGGTGGGTTGGCTCGTGTCGCCTCGTGGAGTCGATTTAGGTCTTCTAGAATCCCTATCCGCATCCATGACGTCGAGATTAGGCCGATTGCTTTGGTTTCTTCTCTTGGAAGGAGATTAGTTCTATATTATGTAGCTTAGCCCTTGAAAAACATAGAATCACCAAAACTCATGGAATTTGTTAGTTTAAACCTCTAAACCTACTGTGGTGATCCTTTTTATCATTTATTCCTTTTATGTTGATGGTTTAAAATGATAGTTAATTACCGTCAACAACTCCCCCAAGCTAAACTTTTGCTAGTCCCTTAGCAAAACTAAATCCAGAGATGACTAAGTTACTTCAAATTATCATCCTTCAAAAAATACACAAGCCATCAGAAAAGAATTATCCTCAAAAAGATTTTGAAAATTTGCTCTAGTTCCTTAGCCATGGGGTTTTAACTTTCACTTGAGCTTTGGATAATCAGAAAACAGAAGTAATCAAGTCAAGTACTATGTTTCAAATTCTTCATCTCTATTTCCATCCTAAAGTTTTTAATTATATTTTTTAAATAAAACTCAGAGTCTGTATTGTATGACACTTACAAATCTCTCAATATGTGACATTGGAATTCCTTACCAAGGCAACGATGGTGTTTTGCCTTCTCTCAAGGTATTTTGGAATAAGGTAGAATATCATTGTGCCTTCTCTCTCACCGTATGACTAAGAAGCTTATATGGAGTTTATGGGTGAGATCACTCATACATACTTGCAAAACATATATTGTAAAGTCAAACAATGGATCTAGAGAAACTAGTCATACAATCAAATCAAGATGTGCATGTGTGTGGATACAAGGAATAGGTTAAATATATGGTGGAAGTAATAATGAATCCTAATTCTACCTTGCTCCTTTAGAAAGAATGATCTCTCTTAAAACTTAAGAACTTAGACAAAGAAAGTCTTGGCTATATATATATATATATATATATATATATATATATATATATATATATATATATATATATATATATATATATATATATATATATATATATATATATATTAGAGAGGCGAGTGTCTAGCACCCATTGTTTTGGTAGGATACTTGTCCATGTTTTACTCTATATATTATTATTTTTTACATAGCTCAGACTTCTTGTCTATCATAAAACAATTGAGAGATAATAACAATAAAAATTTGGAGCAATAATAACTGAGGCTATGAAATGTATGAATAGGTGGAAAAATCCTACAAGGCATGTTTTTCTTGTTCACTCCCAGTGTAGGAGTAAAACATTTTTATGGTGGTTCTAAATGGAAAGGCATGCTGTTGTGTACTTCCAGTGTAGAAGTAGCAAATTTGAGTGGAGTGTATGTGATCTTGATTTTAAGAGTATGACAGGTCTCTAAAGGTCAACAAAGTTTGATAGTACTCAATGTAAATACAAGTAGCAATAAAATAAGTGATAGTTTTCTATCCTAGCATGTATGGCTGTGGTAGGAATTTAATCTCTCTATCATACAAAGACTCATCATGTGCATTTAAATTTTTTCAAAAGTGAACTCTTCAAGACTTCATTGAAACTTAGAACAAGATAAATGGCAGCTCAAAACTCTTTCACTTCTTATCTCCCAACTACATAAGCTTTGGATCAAGCATATTCCTCCACAGGTTTAAAGATTTGGCAATGAATATTTTTGGAACAGAGGAATAATTCTTAAATGAAGCTAGGTACTTCAGAAGAATTACAAATGAAGCCACTATTTATGATAGTTCAAGTTTTTTATTTGACATAAAAACAAGTTCATACACACTCTATTTTTATTTCAAAAGGCTCACAAAGAAAAATAATCTAAACATATTAATATATATTTTTGTATTTTTATCATATTCCCCATTTTTTAGATATAGTAGTAATACTAATATTAATACTAATAATAATATGAGTAAAAAAAACTTACTGTCTGAAGGGGGTCCTCCCCCATGCTGGCTCAACTTCGGTCACTGAGGTGGTGCTGGTGGCGGGTAATCGACACCCATTTGCTCGAAGAAGTAGAGGAGGCCTTCATACGTTTGTGTCCCTTGCTCACGCATCTCCCCAAGCATGTTGCTCGTGCTCTCCTGCCACTATGTATGCTGATGTAGCGTGTTTATGATACCTTGTTGCCCCGTCTCAAGATGAGTGAGACGGGTATCAAAGTTCTAGAAGTCTGGCTGGTGGTACGGCTGAGGCTGAGGATGAGGCGAGTATTGCTCCGGCTGGTAACCGGGGTAGCCATAAGAGGCATGGTATGAGTACGGTGGTGGTGTACGTGCTGCATCATGGACTCCCCTCGCAGAGAAAGACATGCGTCCTCTCTGGATGTACGCCGAATCTTCGTATTCCTGCGGAACATAATTAGAAAAATTACCTTGCCCCCAATTTTCTTCTAGCGTGGGCGGATCATAGGAAGTTTGATCTTCCCATACCCGGTGTCTCGGTTTAGATGGTCCTAGTTGGTCAAATCCTTGATAGTGAGTGAAAGCTGGTGCAGGGGGTGCACCATCTTCCCCTATGTACCTAGGCACAGTGTTTCTCGTTATTCTGGTGAACGGACTTCTTCCAACTCCCCTGGTCGGTCTCTGCAAATCAAACAAAAATGTCTCCACGGCATATAGACCAAGTGGTCTATTCAGCAGTTCATATTCATTTACAAATCCCTTGTATGTTACAAAGATTCTATTGCCCTTTTGTTTCAACAGATGTGCTTGACTAAAAAAGTAAAGGTCAAGAGATGGGCGGGGTGTGGAGATGTTGGAGATGTAGGTAATACTAGCATTCCCTAACAAATTCAGGTTTCCGGCAAGACTTGTAATCCAAAAAGTGATGGTGATAGGGCCTCACAAAGTGTGAAGGATAGCCCAGAATGTTACCATGAGCCTAACACAAAATATTTTACGTTTCTTGATCATAGCATACATTAATTTCATCTCCTTGATCCTAACTATGCGACCTTCCCTCCTAGGAAAGAAAGTGATCCCTAACCATTTATTCATAATTCTCAAAGTGGGATTGTGAATGTCATTCGTGTATGGGTTGGAACAGTAGTCTTTGCCTGAAATATCTTCCCAAAATTGCTCTCTATGAAAATCATTCAAAAGTTCATCTATTTCTACTCCACAATCATCAGGGAATCCTAGTCTGAGGCTGAATTCTTTCCAAGTAAATTCATATTGTTCATTAAACAGCCTAAAGGAAACATAAGTCTCGGTGAAAGATAGAGTGCAGAGGAATTCTAAAGTAAGTAATTTGCATCCATCCTCTGAAATACTCTAATTATTATCCCATCCAATATTGCAAAAAATAAGATCAAATTCAGCATCCATACCTGTTTTTTGTAAGAAGTAGGGGTCAAAGGTTGGGGTATGCTCGAACTCACGATCTTTGTACAATCTCATCAGATCCTTCTCGTAGGTGGTGCGAAGCTTTATATGACACTCTTGAAGGAGTACGTGGTGTTCTGGCTGGCTGGCGGATGAGGACCGGGGCACGGATGACATGTTTAAGTCAGAACCAGCCCGTGATGATGATTCGGTCTGGGAGCGTGTTCTCTTGTGAAAAGAGAATGCTCTAGCCGCACTCCTAAGTATTTTCTTGAGTCCACTCATCTTGTTACACAGACAGAAACACAAACACAACTGGTGGAAATAATGAGGGGTTAGAATAAATAAATAGTTAGGAGTCAGTGATCCAAAAGTCAGTCGTCCAGAAGTCAGTCATTCAAGTTGGAAATTTTATATCTTGACTTCTCCTAGTACTTAGATTATTCAGGCAACACTTCTCCTTACTAAATGATTTTCTAAACAACTTCTAGCACTTCTCTCTTACTGATTCTTATCTCAATGTGGCTCTAAAAATTTCAGAATAATTCTCTCCACTCAAGAACTTCCAGAATCTACTCAAAAACTAAGAATTCTCAAACCGTACTTGGATTTTGGAATTTCGAGTTGGGGGTATGTTTTCTGAGTGTTTTCCGGTGTGTGGAGTAGAGGGAGAAGCAGCCTTTTTATAGGCACGAGATCAGGAGGTTGGCCGGCCTGGTGGTGGGGCTGACCGGCCCCATGTGGGGCCCACTCATCCATCCCTTCCTCCACTAACTTCCTTACTTCGTGATTAAGAGATGCCTTCACCTGCCGACACTACATGTGATGTGGTGATTGAAAAAGAACGGAGGAGAGTGAAGGTGGTGGAGTGAAGTGATGTGAGGTGGGTCCCATGGGTCCGTATGTCTCCTGTATTTGCACCGTATAATCACACAAGTATGCAAAGAAAATTACTTTTATGAAACTATGAAAAATTAGAATTCTAATGATGGTATTTTTATATTTTTCTGCCACCACAGTGATTATTATTTACCAGAGGTTTTCACACTTGGTAAATATTAATTATATGGGGCTTTAATAATTATGACATGAGATTGATTTTATTATTTTTTTTCTATGCATGAATAAGTAAATATGCTATGCAAAAATTAAATGCAGATAAATACCGAGTTACCTCCCAGTGATGGTACGGGATTTTAAAGTCCACCGAATCGGACTTCTCCAGCTATATTTATTCTTTGGGGGTCATAGTCATCCCTGTGAGTGGTGCCTGTGTGACTCCTTCTTCATCTATCATCTTCGCAGTGGAGCTTAACTCAGGTCTTGGTCTAAATGGAAAACACTCTTCTTGTCCATCAATGTTGAATTTGACTTCTCCAATTTTGACGTCGATGTGGGCATTTGTGGTACTCAAAAAGGGTCTCCCAAGAATGAGTGACACTCTTGAGTCAGGTTGAATGTCCAAAACCACAAAGTCGACTGGTATGAAGAATTCTCTGATCTTAACTAGAATATTCTCGGTGATTCCCACAGGGTAACGGAATGACTGGTCCACTAGCTGCAGGCACATCGAGGTTGGTACGAGCTTTGCATGTGGAAGTTTATTGAAGATCGCCTTGGGCATCACACTGACACTTGCTCTAAGGTCGCACAACACATTGTCAAAATGTTGATCTCCAATTGAATAGTCGATAGTGGGGCATCCTGGATCCTTCTTCTTGATTGATGTGTTGAGGATGGCCGCACTACACTCTTCTGTCAGCTTGATCACTTCAGTGGTAGGTAGTGGTCTTTTATTGTTGAGGATGTCTCAAACATACTTTGCATAGGTGGGAACCTACAATGCATCTAACAAAGGGACATTGATATATAATTTTTGAATAATCTCAACAAACTTAGTGAACTGTGCATCCATCTTGAGTTTTCGATCTCTGCGTGGGAAGGGTAAGATATTGGTGTCTTGGAAATCTTGCACTTGTGGTTGAACTTCTTCTACTTCATCATCCTTTTCTTCTGTCACTGTGGGTTTCACTGGTACTGGTTTTCTCTGTGCACCTTCTGGATAAGGTGGGTCTTTAGTGGTTTTACTATGTCTGGTGGTTATACCCTTGACCTGCTCATTGTTACTGGCAAAAGAAGCAGCTAACCGTGATAATTGAGTTTCTACCTTTTTATTATGATCAAGTTGGTCTTTTATAGCAGAAGAAAAGTCATCCATTTTAGTATTTATATCCTCTAGAATTTTATCATTAGAAGCAAGTTTCTTAACAATAGTATAATTAATTCTAGCTTGTTCCAAAATTAAATTTTGTAGAGGGGGTTGCTTAAAATTGGAAGAATTATTAAAATTGCCTGAGTACTTAGCTGGATATGTAGTTTGTTGCTTTTGATTCTACCTTTGCTTTTGCAACCTTTGCTTTTGCAGTGTGGAAGAGTTGCTGATGATGTTTGCATCTTCTTGATTCTTCGAAATTTCCATTCCTAGGTACTCTTCACATCTGGTCTGAGCATCGAATGCATCTTGAATTGCTTGACAATCTTTCTTGAAATTGGCTCTTTGGTCAAGCCAGTTCAATAGTGTATCCATCTTTGTTGATAGTGCACACACTTCTTCTGGAACTTCTTCAATCTGACGACAATGTTGAGTGTTGTCTTGTTTCAAACTCTAGTTCTTTGCTATCTTCTCCATCAGATATTCTGCTTTTCCAAGAGTGAGTGACATGAATGAACCTCCAGCAGTAGCATCTAGTTGCTCACGCGATCTTTGGGTTAATCCATAGTAGAATCTGTGCATGAGTAACCAATCTTCCATTCCATGGTGTGGGCATTCCAAGATGTTCTCTTGAAAATGTTCACATGCCTCTGAAATGGTTTCTCCTTTTTGCTGCTGAAAATTGTAAATCTTTCCTCTTAAGGCATGAGTTTTGCCTATAGGGAAAAACTTTGACAGAAAGGCCTTCGAACATTTATCCCATGTGTTGATGTCTTCTTTTTTGGTGTAGAACCACTGCTTTGCTCTCCCTTCTAGTGAGAATGGAAAGAGACGAAGGAGTATGATATCTTGGGCGATGTCCTTGATGATGATGGTGCTTCCAATCTCTAGAAAATTCTGCAGATGTTTAGTGGCATCTTCTTCTTCCTTTCCATCAAATGTAGTAGCTTGCACTAGGTTGATTAGACTTGGCTTGAGCTCAAATTCAAGGTTGTCCGTCTGGAGTGTTGGTCTGATACGAATGTTCCTTACACTTGGAGCTGAAAATTCAAGTAAAGTCTTATTAGCCATAGCTTCACTACTGGTGTTGATCTTCCTCTAGATTTGGTTGACTCTTGGATTAGAAATTGATAAGTCACAACCGAACCTGTATTACCCTGCATAAGATATGAACAAAGATGAAACAAGGGTAAGCCTATCAAGACAGAGGTACTAGTTGTGATTTTTATTATGAGTAAGTGGTATTGATTAATCTCTTATTACCATAAAGGTAATTCCCTTGAAAAGTAAATCCCTATGACATCCCATGTCGGAAAGTGAAGTTTTCCACCTCCCCGGCAGCGGCGCCAGAAATGCTTGTTGACACTTCTTAACGTCACTCATGTTAGGTTGTCATCCCCAACATGACACCAAGAGTGTGGTTGTATTATACTCATGCCATTTAACTAAATAAAGATATTATAGTATATATCCGCAAGCGCACATATAAATACACCCATTGTAGCATTTCACCCAGGTTTTCCTAAGTATCGTTATTTATAATTTTACCAAGGAAAGGAAAATTGAAATGGGACTATATAAATAATTACAATGGCAGTAGAGATAATCATTTGCACTTACTCAATAATAAATATCAAAACAACTAATCACTTGTCATGAAAGGGGTAAGACAAATAAGATAAATGGTAAATGATAATCATGGGTATTCCAGAGACAAGAGGGAGTTAACATTATTCAAGTCAAGTAGTCGTGGAGATTAATTTAGAGATGTAAATCATAAGTATTTCTTATTCAATCAGTCTATTAATCAATCTAGCTATACACAATCATCTATGATATAATCAACATGTCATCTATGAATAAGGAACATTACTGAGAGAAAAGTCAAGAACAGAGTAATGATCTCTTCCCTGTAACCGTGTTCTACTAAGTTCTATACTCGAGGAGTGGACTACAAAGGACTCAATAGGAATGTCACACCCGTGATCTACCACATGGCCCAGAGCATAGTGTGCATTCGCAGACAAGCATAATCTAAGCACCACGCCTATAATATGTTAGCCACTCAATCCTATCCAGAATTGGATCAAGCTTTCAACGAACATATTCATAAACTCTCTACTAATCATATTCATATCAAGATGTAGAACAAGAACAATCTTAAGAACAGAATAAAGTTGAAATATAGAAATATATTGAAGTAGCATAAAGTCGAATGATGATTATAACAAAATTACCAAGTCTCCAACGAATGATCCTGATCCCAAGCAGTTGCTTGCCTCTACTTGAATCAATCTAGACTAAACTCTAAACTTGAACTAGAACTCTAACTCTCTTTCTCTCTATAAACCCTAACTTCTGGCCTTGCCTTCACAAATGAGGAAGAGATGATCTAATTATTCAACTAATTCTTTAAGAGGGGGATCCTAGGGGCTGTTTATATAGTCCAGGACATGGAACCGCGGCCCTTGGATCAAACCAACCTTGGTGTGGGGTTTAGATGCATCCTTAGAGGTGGTATAGGTAGCTTTCAAGAGAAGAAGCCGAGGCGGCGCAGGGGAGGGCCGATCGGCCTAGCCCTATGGCCGGTCGGCTCCACCTGGCGGTGGGTTGTCTCGTGTCGCCTCGTGGAGTCGGTTTAGGTCTTCTAGAATCCCTATCCACATCCGTGACGTGGAGATTAGGCCGATTGCTTCGGTTTCTTCTCTTGGAAGGAGATTAGTTCTGTATTATGCAGCTTAGCCCTTGAAAAACACAGAATCACCAAAACTTGTGGAATTTGTTAGTTTAAACCTCTAAACCTACTGTGGTGATCCTTTTTATCATTTATTCCTTTTATGTTGATGGTTTAAAATAATAGTTAATTACTGTCAACACTATGCAGATCAGAGAAGAAGACCACTTGAGCTTAAAGTCGGTGACTATGTATATCTCAAAGTCAATCCAATGAAAAGAGTAAAAAGGTTTGGAAGTAAAAAGAAACTGTATCCTAGATATATTGGACCATATAAGATCATTGAGAGAATGGGTTCAGTGGCTTATAAGTTGTAGTTGCCAGAAGCTATGAGTTCAATATACCCTGTTTTTCATGTGTCGCAATTGGAAAAGTGCTTGAGAGTGCCTGAAGAGAGTTTGAAGGGTCCGAGAATTAAGTTAAAACCTAGTTTGACATATAAAGAAGAGCCATTTAAAGTGTTGGATATCTAGGATCGTGAGACCCATAACTGGACTGTGAGAAACTATAAGATTTAGTGGAGTCATCATGATGAGAGGGATGCAACTTGGGAAAGAGCATAATATCTTAAGAAAGCATATAAAATTTTTTATGATAAATGGTTCATAACTCAAAATCTCGGGATGAGATTTTTATGATAGGGCACGATCCTGTAACACCCATGGTGTTAAGCCTGCATCATTAGCATTTCATGAGCATCAGCATGTCATTACATAGTAATTCATCTACTTAACATGTTCATTATTTGCCTTGTTTGATTTGTTTGCCCTAGATGCAAATTGGTTCATGAACTAATGCAATTGTGTGCTAATGATCCCTAGTAACCAATTATAAATGTTTAGGGTGCAATTTGAAGTCATGTCTATGTTAATGACTTCGGCTAATTGAGCTTTGTTTGCATAGTTGACCGATTTGACCCTAGGAGTGACTTTGTTTGACCTTTTAGAAAGTGCTTGCTAGAGACTTTGCATGCTGGTGGACCCTTAATAAAAAGTGTGTGGAATTTTATAAGGAACAATCTTTGTTTAAAGGTCATCTCATGAAAATGGCTGGAACATGCTCAAAAAATGCAAAAACCATCAAATCAGTTCAAAATCAGCTTTTCCTTTTATTTTAGAAAGGCAGATTTGAATTTGAACTGCATTTTCAAAATCAGTGCAGAATTAGCTTGTGGTCCTTAAAGATGAAATGTTCCTCTCTTCAAAAGACACGTTTCATATTTTTGGACCATCTTTAGATTCGGCACGGTTTTTGAGTTTTTGAATTTAACAGAAAATGCATTGTTTTCAAACCTGACCAGTGGGACCCACCTGTCGGCCCCTACCCGTTTCTTCTCCTCCTCCTTCACGCGCGCGGCCGACTGGTGCTAGGAATCGGCCGCCACGCGGCGCCCGCACCCTGCCAGCACCTCCACGCGCCCTCCTTCCTCTGCCCAACGCTGCCCGCTCTCCCTCTCGCTCGCCATTTCTTCCTCCCTCGCTCTGCCTCGCCCTCCGCTCCCTCTTCTTCGTCCTCTCGTGCCGCACAGCAGCAGCAGCGTCGCAACCGTCGTCCACCCTTGCCACCGCACCTCCATCCGCTTTCGCTCGCCCATGGCTCCGCCATCACCTTGCCTAGCTTCACCACCGAGCATCCTAGGCAACCGAGCTTAGGTTAGGGCCAATCGGCCAAGTTTTTCGCTGCCGGCCATGGCCACCGTGGCGTAGAGCTTCGGCTCACCACCGACGGCCCTCTTCCGGTCCCCTTTTTCCCTTCCTGTTTTGCATTCCGTGGTCACTAGGACCCATAAAATCCTTCGGTGAAGTTGGTTCGACCAATTTTGGCTTAGCCTCGCTGGACCGCCGCTTCACCGTCGTCGTGCTTGCCGCCCGCGCCGCCATGCATGTGGCCAGAGCCGCTCTAGCTCTCCTCTATCCCGTTTGTCATGAGCATCAGCTTCGCCTTGGCCAAGCGCAACTCTAGCTGACCTCGCCTTGCCTCGCCATGGCCGGAAACGGCCGGCACGCCGCCACTGTTGGGCCGCCGTGCGCCATGGCCGCCGCCGCCCTTCTCGGAGCCGTGACAGCTTGCTTTTCGTAGCTCTTTGGACTCGCCTCACCGAGACGAGCCCTGCAGTACTGGCCTCGCTGCTGGCCGCCTCGCCGCCGGCGAGTTTCCGGCGTTCAAACCGCTCCCCGTCACTATGGGCATGACAGGTGGGGTCAGGTTGACCCTGGGTCCCGCTTGTCAGCGTATAGGGTTTAAATTCGGTGTGCACGTGTGCGGGTAGACCTAGCGTTTTAGGTTTGGTTGCTGGTGTGTCTGGGTACGCGGATCTAGGTACCCGTAGCGTTTAGGGGTTCAGGTTTTTTTATTAAAAAAAGAAAATAGATTTTTAGTTTTTGTTTTGAATCTTTGGAAAATCACAACTCGGTCATTTTAAGTCCAAATCGAGTGAAACAAATTTTGTTAGGTTTCTCATGAGCATATCTACATGTTAAAATTTTAAATTTGCATTTTTGTGATACTTTTCTGTATAGCCTTATTTAAATTGATTTATTTATGTTAAATGCTTGATATCTTGTTTAATTCATAACTAATTGTAGAAAAGTCACAAAAATGTGATTCTAGTTTTGTTAGTCTTCTTATGACATGCTTGATCTTCGAAAAATGTTTACTTGCCATGTCATGTGTAAAGATTGCTCTATTTATTTTTGGTGCTTTATTTGCTAGTATGATTATAAAATCATGGTAAATCATATATGTGGAATAAATATTTGGAAATTTTTGTGTACTGTTCTTGTGTCATGAAGTGTCTAAGAAAAATATGAAATCTATTGTTTGACACTTTTCGCTGTACAAAGTATTTTAGGCTCATTTAAATGTACTGCCTTGTCATTTTTGTGTAGCATAAAGTACTTTCTGTTTTGAGCTGAAATGTTTATGGTAGACTCTAGTAAGCATGTTTAAGCTCCTGTAATTTTTGTAGAATTTTCTGAGCTGTTGAAATATATGTTGCAGTTTTGTCCTACTTTTATGAATGGAATACTAGGGCTTTAATAAATGAATTCTAACATCACATGCTACCTTTTTGTACCCTTGGAATGTGCATGCTTTGCTGGTATGATTGTTGTAGTTCATTTGGGAGTACCTTTTATGCTACAATTGCTTCTTGGTGAAGTATGTGTGGATGTATATGCTTATATGTGATGACATGACTTTGCTTGATGAGAATTGTTAACTAGAGAAGAGATATGCACCTACTCGGTAGAATAAAGTTAACCATGTTCATGCATATGAAAGCATTCATCATCATCCTATCATCATTCCATATGTATTCCTGCTATTTATACATATGCATCATACAGGATCGCCGGAGGAGACTTTGGAAGTTCATCAAGAGGAGCCAGAGCAAGTACTTCCAGAGGTGCATCAGGAAGAAGGTGCTGAGGAGGAACAACTTCCCAAGTGTCTAAATCACGTTCCTAGCACTTTTGAGAAAGGCAAGTGTCACAGAACCTCCTAATTATGATGGCCCACAAGTACCCGTCATTGCCATAATGACCTCTGATGGCCGTACTTATGTTCACCATAACTTAAAAGGCCTGCTTTCCTCCGAACAGGATCCCATCACAGGAGTATTGCAATATTACAACAGTTTATTCAAAATATTCAACAGAGTAACGTAGCGGAAGTCTTACAATAATATAGGTTTACAAACCAGTTTTCAAACTTCAAACCTTATGTAACATTATTACAAACCAGTAGTAGAGAAGTATCGGTATTAACTTTATTACAACACACAAGCGAGATGCCTTGCCCAAAGGCCACACAGTCTACTCGTCGTCGCTTTCTTCAACCACGACGGTCATAAAACAAGGCTCGAAGCAGACTTATTCATGAACCGCACCTGCAACAAGGGGTTAACAAACCCTGAGTACTTGAGGGTACTCAACAAGACTTACCCGACTAAGACAAAGACTCCAAGGGCATGCTAGCTTTAGGGAATCAAGGTACGGGTATTCCAGAACAAGATTTTCCTTTGCAGAAAAGCTTACTAAAGTAAGTCCTTACCTTCAATATTTTACTTTTACCATTGATGGTTCATTAACCAATTCTAGGTGATCCTAATCTAGATCAAAGTAATTATCATCAAAACCTTTCTCATTCTTTCTTTCAATTCCAGTTCTTAACTACGATGCAAGTCAGGTGATCAAGTCTCCATAACCGAGGAGCAACGACGATTCGAACCGATTATACCCAGCCGGGGATCTCTAACTTCACAACATATGTGGAACCGAATCTTGCATATATCAACCCTCATTTAGATCTCCCAAAACCAGAACGTGTCCATCGCCACCCGAGAGTACAGTACTCCTCGAACCCGACCAAATTCTAGCCCCGAGGGTACACGCTACTCTCGCCATCTCTCCACTCCCAGTGCGAGGTTAGACGTTCTCGTAATGGAATCACCAACATTTTGGGCTTACCCAAGGCATGAAGCTAGTTGCAAAGTCTTGAACACAACAGGCTTACAACGAACGAACCTTAACTGACAAGGCGGAAACACTACATTGAGACTCCTTTCCCAATGCATGTTAGCAGTGGCCAAACCACCCGCCCGATCTTTCGAGTTCATTCTCATATTTCAATATTCATTCAGCGGTCGATAGTCAACACACATCCTTAAAGTCTGATCTTTCTTCTTGACAAAAAGAGCTGGACATCCCCAAGGTGAGGAACTGGGTCTGATAAAACCTTTGTCACGTAACTCTTGCAATTGATCCTTAAGTTCTGCCAATTCATTGGGTGGCATTCTGTAAGCTCTCCAGGATATTGGGGGCAGTACCCGGTTTTAACTCAATCACAAATTCTACATCTTTGTCTGGTGGCAGACATGGTAGATCATCTGGAAACACATCTAGAAATTCACAGACTACCGGTATATCACAAATCTCCTGTACTGAAGTTGCACATATCCTTTCAACTGTTCTCTTTGGGATAGGAAGTTGGATAAGAAGATGAGATTTATTATCTGGCAGGTTCAACCTTATAGTTCTATGCAGTGCATCTATAAGGGCTCCTCTTTGGTACATCCAATTCATACCCAAGATTACATCTATATCCTGTTTCTGTAATATTATCATTGAGGTAGGAAATATATGCCCACCTAACTCTATAGGTACGTCACGTACCATCTCCTCAGTACACAGTCGTCCCCCGAGCGACTGGATAAAGAAATCTTCTTGTGTTCCCATAATTGGAATGTCATGCTTAACAACAAAGGTGCGATTTATGAATGTATGCGATGCACCTGAATCTAATAACAGTACTGCTGGATGATTAGAAACAGGGAACATACCCATCATAACAGGTTCTCCCTCTGGGATTACACTTGCTTGAGTGTAGAACACACGTCTGGTCTTCTTCTTCTCACCCTTACCCTTCTGAACATTCAGGTTATTATTCTTGCTCTGAGGTTGTTGCTGTTGCAGTACGGGAGCTCTGGGATAACTGGGATTGTACTGCCTTGGATACGGACAGTTCTTGGAAAAGTGGCCTGGCTTTCCATAGTTGTAACAGGGAAAGTTATGGGTTACTGGAGTCTGGTTTCGAATACCAGGGGCATTCGGCTGCTGTGGATACTGCGGAATTGCGGCAGGACGGAAAAACGCCTGCGGCTGAGCTTGGTATTGCGGTGGACGATAAGTTGGGCGGAAATGGTTCTGAGGGTGATAAACAAACCTCTGGCGCTTTTTAATGCCACCAGACGGGCTAGAAAACACTAGCTTCTTTTTCTTCGACTCTTTATGCAGTCGGGACTTCTCTTCTGACACAATAGCCAGATTGACTATCTCATGGTAAGTGGCATTATAGCAGGTGACCAATGCTTCCTGGATTCTGGTACTCAAACCTCTCATGAAACAACTCTTCTTCTTTGCATCGGTGTTCACATATTCCGCTGCATACTGGGACAGATGATTGAATTTGCCCACATACTGTAGAACTGTCTGGTTCCCTTGCTTCAGCGAGAGAAACTCTTCTAACTTCATGGCCATGACACCATCTAGGATATAATGTGCTCTAAAGGCTTCACGAAACTCCTGCCAAGTGATATGGTGGCCAGCAGGCCGTGCGGCGACCAGATTCGCCCACCACGCCCCTGCGGCACCTCTAAGCTGCTGTGCTGCAAACACGGACTTCTGATGCTCCGTGCACTGTAAAAGTTCAAACTTCTGCTCCATGGTACGGAGCCAGTCATCTGCCTCTAGCGGCTCATCTGCTTTTGAGAACACTGGTGGACAGGTATCGGTGAAATCCACATAAGTGGTTTCCCCTCCATTGTTACGGCCTCGACGGCCCTGATTTCCATTCTGATTCTGATTCTGAGCCAACAAGGTAGTGGCATTAACCAGTGCGGCAATAGCTTCTGCCAAGGTGGGTGGAAACGGTGGGGGATTCGGAGGATTGTCCCTTTCTTGGGAAGTTCCAGTACCGTCCATCTGTTGTACACAAACTATATTTATTTACATCGCTTTATTGAATTAAAAAGCAGTTAGTACAATACTTGTATACACACACAACTTATCTTACATTATTTCATTACAAACTTGCTCTCAAGCAAGAAACTACCCACTAAGGTTCTTAGAAAGCAGGAAAGACTACTATATTACACAACCATCCATGTCGACACTTCACTCCTCATCATCATCGCTGATCATGATCACTCCATCCTCATTCTCTGGAGCACTTGCACTAGTGACATGACTCGCATCATCCCCACTTTCCATCATGGGTTCATCTTCTTCTGGATCTTCTTCCTCATTGTCCTCTCCATCAGGAACAATCACGGCACCGACATCATCTTCTACTGCCTGGGGCTGATGATTGGGATTCATCAGATCATTTAGCCTATGGACTTCCTCATGCAGAACTGTGTTGTACTGCTCTAGGTGTGTCACATAAAGCTCCAACTCACGAACACGAGCCTTGGCTTCTGTCTCCTTTTCCAAAGACTCCTTCTGGAACTGTTTCCAAAAATGCACGTTACGCTTCAGTTGCTCCACTTCTGATGTAAGCCTTGCAACCTCTGATTCTGAATCCAGGTTCGGATTACGGCTACTGCTTGCTCCATCACCTCTGGTGGCCAACTGATGACGCGGCACTCCTTGCGGACCCGTTTTCTTGCGAGGAGTCGTCTTCACACGTGCCATCCTATAGCAAGATAGAATTAGGACGATAAGAACAGATAGGGGGATCTGAAGGTTAGCATGAATAGGATTTGAACCTTACTTAACCCAAACCACTTTAAAAGGGAAGGTAGCTTAAGCAGGTTAATTAAACATGATGCATGCATCGCACTTACGATCTAACAGAAAGATTTAAGTAACACATGCAATCTTTATAACATAGGGCACTATACATGATACTTCACTACGAAGCTTTCAAATATGAGCTAAGGAAACTATAGAATAGATTAAGATAAGCAAAAGCAATTTGGACCAAAATATCAGTATTAAGTTTGTTTGACCCAAATCATTTTGAAGTTTTGCAAGGTAATACTACAATAACCCGAGTGATTATGCTCTGGTTCCAGCTGTCACAGAACCTCCTAATTATGATGGCCCACAAGTACCCATCATTGCCATAATGACCTCTGATGGCCGTACTTATGTTCACCATAACTTAAAAGGCCTGCTTTCCTCCAAACAGGATACAATCACAGGAGTATTGCAATATTACAACAGTTTATTCAAAATATTCAACAGAGTAACGTAGCAGAAGTCTTACAATAATATAGGTTTACAAACCAGTTTTCAAACTTCAAACCTTATGTAACATTATTACAAACCAGTAGTAGAGAAGTATCGGTATTAACTTTATTACAACACACAAGCGAGATGCCTTGCCCAAAGGCCACACAGTCTACTCGTCGTCGCTTTCTTCAACCACGACGGTCATGCAACAAGGCTCGAAGCAGACTTGTTCATGAACCGCACCTGCAACAAGGGGTTAACAAACCCTGAGTACTTGAGGGTACTCAACAAGACTTACCCGACTAAGACAAAGACTCCAAGGGCATGCTAGCTTTAGGGAATCAAGGTACGGGTATTCTAGAATCAAATTTTCTTTTACAGAAAAGCTTACTAAAGTAAGTCCTTACCTTCAATATTTTACTTTTACCATTGTTGGTTCATTAACCAATTCTAAGTGATCCTAATCTAGATCAAAGTAATTATCATCACATCCTTTCTCATTCTTTCTTTCAATTCTAGTTCTTAACTACGATGCAAGTCAGGTGATCAAGTCTCCATAACCGAGGAGCAACGACGATTCGAACCGATTATACCCAGCTGGGGATCTCTAACTTCACGACATATGTAGAACCGAATCTTGCATATATCAACCCTCATTTAGATCTCCCAAAACCAGAACGTGTCCATCGCCACCCGAGAGTACAGTACTCCTCGAACCCGACCAAATTCTAGCCCCGAGGGTACACGCTACTCTCGCCATCTCTCTACTCCCAGTGCGAGGTTAGACGTTCTCGTAATGGAATCACCAACATTTTGGGCTTACCCAAGGCATGAAGCTAGTTGCAAAGTCTTGAACACAACAGGCTTACAACGAACGGACCTTAACTGACAAGGCGGAAACACTACATTGAGACTCCTTTCCCAATGCATGTTAGCAGTGGCCAAACCACCCGCCCGATCTTTCAAGTTCATTCTCATATTTCAATATTCATTCAATATGCCGTCATGGCTATATAAACATCGCATTTAAAAGCTTAACTTCTAAGCATAGCGAAGCATACTACGCATTTTCCGTAAAATAGGTATCAAGGTTGATATCACAATAATCAAGGATGATAATGCAGCAATTGGGTTATCACTCAACTCCTAATTACTTAATGCAGTAAACCATATTATAAATAATAAAACATTTGTAAAATTCAAGGTAGAGTTTAAATGCACCGGGGCTTGCCTTGCTCAGACACGACGACTGACTCAGACCCGAGAACTCCAACGTCAGGTCCGAAACCCACCGACGATCGATCTTCTCCGGAAACTGGCTCGACGGCTTCGACTTCTTCGAAAGCGGAGACTACATGAACACATAACATGCTTTAACATGATGCTTGATGATAAACATGATGCTTGATGATAACATGCTACGAGTTACGACTGGAGTACAACTTCCCTTCACGGTACAGTCGCAAACAGAACACCTACTAACTAGTAGTGACGATTCCAGCGATACCAGCTTTTAACCTAACAAGTTACTAACGAGCTCAATCATGGAATTAAGGTGCCAAAGATCACAAAAGGGTAGTGACCTAAGGACATCACTCAATCAAAAAGGCACACAACTCTTAAAGTTCTCAAATTAACATTTATTTATTATTTAAATAATTAGGACATAATTAGAAGTTAATCAAATTTTACCTAATCAAGCTCAAACTTTTTCTATGGATTAAGAATGATTTATAACAGTGTCATAATAAATTTCATCATTTTTAGATTAATAAATTAATTATTAAAATTCATGGAAGTTGCATTTAATCTTTATTAGAACTAATTAATTCTACAGCACAAAGTACTCAAATTCATGATTTAACATTTTTCCTAGATAGTTTATACATTGAGAAGCCTGCACAAAAATTTTCATGAATTTTGGAACTCTACACAATTTTTTAGTGAAATAAACAAATAACTAAACTATTCATTTATTTGAAAAAGAAAAACAAAAACGAACTCGGGCCGATTCTCCTTTTTCTCCCGCGGTCCGGCCCAGCTGGTCGGCCCGCTCGCGCGCCCCCGCACTCGCGCCCACACTCGCCCGAGCGGCCCAGCACCACAGCCCAGCCCACGCGCGCTCACTCTCCCGTTCTCTCTCACTGACAGGCTGACCCCGCCTGTCATCGCCTACCTCCCATGTCTCGCTCACTCCCGCATGCTCACTCACCTCCGCGCGGTGGCCGGCCAGTGACCGGGGCTTCGGTCGACCAACTGACCCGACCAACACCAACTACACCTTCCCACGACTCCGTTTTACTAATTTGCCCCACGGTTCGAGCTCCGGTGACACTTCACCGACGACGGTGGCGGCTCGGCAACTACGGTGACCGACGACTCGACGACACAAAGGTGCAAAGCTTAAACTAACTAGACAGGGAGCATCAGGGGCGTACCACGATCACAGAGGCGTGATCGGTTGAAGCGGAGAGGCACTGGAGGCGGCTGGCCACGGTGGCGGGGCTCAACCGGGACGGCGACGACCCGAGGTGGAAGACGACGGTTCCCCGGCGATCCTGAGCGGTAGCATCTACACCAAGAGGCGCAACAGGTTCGCAAGGTGATGGCGGAGTGATTGGCAAGATGGAGATGGATGCGGTGGAGCAGGAAGGCCAAATTTGGCTGGAGAAATGAGGACGGTGGCGGCGACGATGGTGAAACCGGAAAACGTCACTATGACCTCGACGTATTTATAGACGACGGTCGCGGCTACAGAGCTGCACTGCTCGTGTCGTCGCGCTGGCATTCTCGACCGCGCGCGAAGGCCGTGGAAGCTGGCCGAAGCCATCTGGCGTCTCGCCGGCGCCCATGCCGGCCGGTGGCCGTCGGTGATTGGCGCGGCACTGTAGCATCCCCCCAAATTTTGAATTTTCAAACTATTTTCTAAAATTACTCTCAAATTCATGTAACAACTTGAAAAACTTCCAATCTATGAAATCTTTAGAATTTCAAGCTCTACAAGTTTTGTATTGAACACTTTTTCAAATTCACACGGCATTTTGAAATTTGAGTTTAAATTCAAAAGGGGACACATTTTTGGGATTTGGTAATTTAGAAATTACTTTTGATTTTATATTGAAACTTCAAAATCTCCAAACATCAAAGTTGTATATCTTGACCAGACCTACAAATTTTCTGTTCAAAACTTTTTCAAATTCTGCCTCCATTTTGAAATCTTAGTTTGGGGACAAAAATGAGTCAAAACTGAAATTTGTTTATTTTCAAAATTGCTCCACATTTTACACTAAAACTTTGAAAACTCAAAACACCAAAGTTGTAGCCCTTGAAAAGTTCTACAAACTTGGTTTTGAACTTTTTCCCAAATTTTGCTTAGATTTTGAATTATTTCAAAAGGGGTAAAATAGGGTTTTGAAATTTAGGGTTTTCGGAGGAATTTTAAATTGGAATTTGTTGCTACTTTGATTTGTGATTACTTAGCGATCAAAACCTCACCCAAGGGCATCATTTGGACCAACATGACATGGTTGACCAAATGCCACTCTTGGTTGACCAATTAGCTTTTAAAATTCTTTTACATTTTTCCCAAATTTTGAATTCAAATTCGAATCGGAAAACTCGTGACAAGTTTTGGGACTCCAATTCAAACTCAAATTTGGAGTTTCATTTTAGAGGTTGTACTTGAGCTCATACCCTACACTTGACACTAGTGTGCAACACAGTCGCACACCTCAAATTACGCAGGGCATGGACTAAGCATTTGCGGTGGTATTAAAAATTAGGGTTTTCGGGTTCGGAGCACACCACTGAGAAACACATTCAACCTAGATAAGTAAACTTGTTTTAGTTGGTGCATAACAAAGTTAACCTAACAGGGATGCTTTGCAATGCATTATGATGACATGGCAGATTAATTAGCACTATAACACCCGGGGTGTTACAGCAAGCCCCGGAGCATCCCACTAGTTTGCTAATTAACTAACTTATTTATTGCTTTAATATCTGATGCATTAAGTACTAGGAGTTGGGTGAAACCGTTGATGCATTATACCTTGTGTTACCCTGCTCCATAATCCTGCTAGATATATCCTATCGAGTACGAGTCAGTCAATGCTTAGTTGGCTTAGACCGGTAGAAGTCGGGTGATTTCCTATCACCTGTGAGAATTAGGTGGATGTCACTTCTTTGGCTTGATGATTTTATTGGGTCAACCCTGTTGCTAATACACTGGGGACTAGACGGAGGGTTGTCGTCTGGTGCTCCTTATAATCATTTGTGAAAGTGGTACCTCATGTCATTTTGAACAATGCCCTACACTTAATTGGAAGGATAAGTCATTGTGACCGTGAAGCCGGTGCCTATTTGGGCCAGATATGGATTCACCACACCTTGCCAAAGCGTGGCGCGGAACGGAACAAGAGCCTGACATTAAGTCCTTTCACTGGCCTGGCATTCAGTGGCTCTATCCATCCCGTGACTTGACCTGAATAGTGTTTTTGGTGATCGACATCTCGTCTGTACAACGAGTGTGGTTTGTGTAGGGAATATCCCCTCAACTGAGTAGGAATCTAATTCAAATCGCCATCCCTCCTGGTTAGTGAGCACTTGACATGGGTTATGACATCACTACAAAGTTTATAATTGGAATGGTTGATGTGTCTATTTGAATGAGGCAAGCAAAAGAAAAGATGAATCACTTCTTGTCCTATTTTAAATGAATGTTGTAAGACAGTTTACAATGTAGACAAATAGGATAATAATCTAAAAAGGTGTATGCAAATGCTACCATTTCGATGAAAGGTAATAATGCGATTTTGGGCAAAATGCTAGCTTGTCCACTATAAAGCCTTCATGATCCCACTATGCACCTACTTGGAGTCATTTATTTTAAGTTTTGATGGGTAAGTCTAGCTGAGTACATTCTCGTACTTAGGTTTCCATTCCCATGTTGTTTTGTAGATGGTCAGATCCTATTTGGTTACTGTATCAATTGCCTCTACCCCGCTGGGGAAGATGCGTAGATCGTGGGCACGGTCAATCCTTATTTCATCCGTTGCTTTTGTTGGAGATGACTGTTATGTTTTTTTGAAGAAAAGATGACTGTTATGTTGGCACAAGTATTTTTTTTGCGGGTATGTTGGCACAAGTATTTGAACTAAGCATGTGTGAACTTTGTTAAAGACTTCTGCTACTATTTTGTTTAAAAACTATGGTCTGTAATAACTCTTAAATTCTGCACTCTGATGATGTTGTTTTAAACTACGTTCGAAGGGATGTATGTATGTGAATGGCGACCGCTAAACTATTACAATCTTGGCTATATTATGGAAAATGTTTGAAATCCTTTGAGATTTCACGGACTACCGGGTTTATCGGAGGTTAAGTACGGTGATTAATTGCCTTGGTGGTTAATTTCTTTACTTAATCTCTTATAAATTGGGTAGTTCTATTACAGACCCCTTCCAGTGGGGCTGTCAGCGCCTCACCTGGTTGGACCGAAATCAGCCAGAAGCATCATCGGTTTTCATGTTGGATGACGTTGAGGAGTTAGATGCCTAGAGCTGGATCTAGATCGGGTGCTAGACCCTAAACTAGGCTCTGACCATAGTGTTCAACGCCCTGCATGATGACATCCACCCCGCTGGTCAGGTGCGTTGAGCAAGGTGAATGGTTGTCACTTGGTGCTTTCGCCTCTGGTGCCTTTGGACATGATTTCTTGCATAGTGACTACTCGAACGAAGCCAAGCAAAGTCAGAGTTTCTCCATCATGAGTGGGATTCCTAGGGATGCCGGTCAGAAGAAACGCAAAGGACTGCCATGGTCGAGGCATGGCTTGCGGTAGCCCAGAAGAGGATGGTCGCCCTCCATAACGAAATGGTGGATCTTCATATTCATTGTGATGAGGCGGTCACTGTCGCCAAGGAGTCAGGGAAGAAGCTGGCGGCCCTCACAAAGCACACTCGTAGGGACCAAGAGGAGGCCCAAAAGGTGAAAAGAGAGCGAGATGAGCTGTCACAGGCTTCAAAATAGCTTCAGGCCGATCTTGACTCTGTTGCCTTGAGCGCGAGCATGCTCTTGGTGAACGTGATGAGGCCCGCCAAGAGTGTAACATAGCGTGGCAAGAGAAGATCACCGTGGAGGACTAGCTGAAGGAGACCACATGTGTGGCTTCTCGGGTTGCCGAGGAGAACCGCCAGTTGAAGTTTGAGGTGGGATCCCTCCGGGCTACGATGGCTCAAGGGCGTCAGCAAGACTTGGCCCGGGCTGAGGAGTTAGAAGGTAAGTATCCTTGCCTGTCTGCTATTGAGCGTTTTCTTCAAAATGTGCTTCTTATCTCTTAGGATGATCAGGGCTGAAAGGTAAGCATGCCATGGTGGAATCGGAGCTTTTGTCAGCATAGGAGGCGCTAAAGGTGGAGCGGCATGAGCATTCCGAGCTTCATGCCACTGGTGAGCTATTATGTGATGCTCTTGGAGCGGTCCAGGTGTGCCCTAGAGCGAGCACATTGCAAAGTTGTAAGGTCCAAATAGGCTAGAGGGGGGTGAATAGCCTAATTAAAACTTCTACAAGAATTACTTAACCACACGTTAGTACGAAAGGTGGCGAAGCAAATGCACTAGCTCTAACTAATTAAGCAAGCCACCTACACAAGTCTATAACAAAAGCTATTCACTAAACACAACAACAACTACAAGGTAGAAACAAGAAGTAATACAAGAGAAGAGCTTTGAATGATTATACCGCCGTGTAGAGATGAGAAGTACCAATCAATCAATCACACAAGAGAAATCCTCGAGAAGAGAATGACACAAGAATTTATCCCGAGGTTCACTTACTTCCTGGCAAGCTACTCCCCGTTGTGGCGATACACCCACTTGTCAGTTTGCGAGCTAATCGACTATCAAGAGTCAAGCCCTCGGCGGGCGTCGCACAACCGCACACAAGATGGGGATCCTCCAAGCCACGAGCTTCACTAGAGTATCCAATTTGTGAACTCCCATGGGGAAGGATCAAGAACCCCTTACAACACTTGGTGAAGGCTCCAACAATCTCCAATTGTGAGCTCAATCACCTCTGCTGCTCCAAGCCGTCTACCGTGTCGGGAAACACGGAAGAGTAACAAGAAATCCACAGCAACTCGAAGATCAAGTGCCTCTAGAATGCAACTCTCAAGCAATGCACTTGAATCTCACTCAATCTCACTCAAGATGTGAACTATGCAAAGAGATGAGTGGAGGGGTTGTTCTCTAGCTCAAAGTATGTCTCTAGGTCTCAAAATATGCAAGAGTTACCCTCAAACCCCGGCCAACGCCTATTTATAATGAAGGGGTACGCAGCTAGCCATTACGGACGACGCAGTTCAAAACGGGATGACCGGACGCACCGGTCAGGGTGACCGAACGCGTCCGGTCACTACAGGACAAGCGTGAACAGTGCACGTCAGAAGTTACCGTTGCTATGACCAGACGCCCTCTAGCGTATGACCAGACGCGCCCTAGCATATAACCGAATGCGCCCTAGCGTATGACCAAACGCACCCCACCTAGCGTCCGGTCAGAGTCTAGTAAGCTTCCATCACGACCGGACGCGTCCGATCGTACATGACCGGACGCGCCCCACGTCCGATCATCACTCCTGTGCTCTCTGCCCCTCTAGACGCCTGACCGGACGCGCCGGTCCCGTGAAGGACCGGACGCGCCGGTCGCGCGCTAAGCTTCTGTGCACAGGTGAACTGACCGGACACGCTGGTCAGGCCAGACCAGTGTCTGGTCACTCACCCTAGGCACGCTGACCGAATGAACTGACCGGACGCGCTGGTCAAGCCGTGACCACGTCCGGTGCAACGTCCGGTCACCACAGTGACCTCCGTTCGCCTCCATTTCTTTTCTGACTTCTGGCACAGTAGAAAAAAGGCATTTCACTTCTCCAAAAAGTGCCGAATCCTGCCTCGCAAGCTCGGTGGGAGGGAGAGAGGAACCCAAACCCCTCTCTACCACTTAAACTTCACCGCCTTCGTAAAAGTGCTAACACCACCAAGTGTACATAACCATGTGTATGCTTCAAAGATACACCAAAGCAAAATCCTATTCACTAGTCATGCATTAACAAGGTTAAATAAAACCCCAATTGTAACTAGGTTTGAACAGCAACACCTATTTTAGTAGCATAGAAAAATCTGAGAAAATTACAGTAGCTTTCTATCATCTAATCTAGCATACCACAAAAATTTCATTGTATTAGGATTACTAGAACTGTCTATCCAAAAATAACAAGCCAGGGCCTAAAAATGAGCATAAAAATAGTTATACTACGAAAAGTATCAAACAACAGATTTAACATTTTTCCTACATTCTTCACAATAAACAATCACCATATAAAAATTACTATAGGCATGTTTTATTCATATTTTTATCTCTAGCAAAAATAACAATTATTAGCAATATTAAACACTTGTACTACAACTCAAGATTTTTCCACAGAACATGAATGGCATATATTTTTCCTAGCAAGTACATCACAAAAGAAAATTATAGCAAGTGGAACCATATTTTTCTGAGCTTTTTGTGATTTACTACATATTTAATAAGAAAACAACAGTTTTAGTGATTAAATAAAAACTCTACAGCAAAGTATTTAAATCTTGGCATGCAATATTTTTAAACTGTAGATCTAGTCCAGAGAAACACTACAAAATTTGTTTCACAATTTTTAGAGCTAAAATGAGCAAGTTATGGATTTTAGAAACCCTTTTAACAATTTCTGAAAAATCATTTTCAAAAACCCATTTAACTGCAGGCGCTGAAAATGCTGGATGCACCCGGTGCAGTGCACACGCGAGCGCGAGAGGAGGCAGACAGGTGGGCCCATGACCCCACATGTCAGCCACACAAAGGAGAGAGAGACGCTGACTGCGCGGTTCTCGCCGCCGGTGAGCTCGCCGGTGGTGAGGTCACCACCATCGTGATCCTCGTGCCAAGGCGGTCACGTTGGTGCAAACGGCATGACCGGAGGAGCTCGGGAATATGCTCGCCGTCACCAATGGTGGAGCGGCGGCGCGGGTGGTCGCCGGCTGGCCATCCCTGACCATGCCACGGTCCCTAGAAAGGTGCTCGAGCAACGGTGAGCCATGGCGAGCAAGATGCGCGTGCTAGAAGGGAAAAAGGTGGGGCGGAAGAGAGCGGTCCACGAAGCGAAAAGCTTCGGCGAGCTCGGCCGGAACTCCGGTGAGCAATTCACGTGGAGGGAAGGCTTACCACGGCCAACTGGAGCGAGCACGAGCTGTGCGAGGGAAAGGCGGAGCTCGGGGCAAGATGGAGGCGTCGATTATGAGGCGGAACGGCCGGAACGGCAGTGCCAGCGATGGCGCACGGTGGCAGAGGCGAAACCACGGCTGCTGCTGGCTCTCTGCTGTGAGGCGAGAAGGGAAAGACTGATCGAGTGGAGAAGGAGAAGGCGGCTCTAGCGGAGGTAAGCTCGGGCAGCGGGGCCACAGCGGCCACGCGCTGAGCGTCGCCGGCATGCGGCCAACACGCGGTGGACGCGGCCTGCCGCGGGCGCCAGCGAGACGCGCGCGCACGGGAGCGGGAGGAGGAGGAGGCCGCGCGGCGTGGGCCGGGCCGTGGTCACGCGCGGGCGGGCGTGGGCCGGCTTCAGTCGCTGGGCCGGAAATGGGGCGGCGGCCTGCTAAGGTCAGAAATTCCTTTTTCTTTTCTAAATATATTTTTTCAGATTTTATATTTGATTCAAATTCAAATTTTGAAGATCAAAAAGACATTTTCATAAATTGTCCCCAAAACAAAAGTTGTTCAAAATCTAATTCTCTACAACTTTCATTTAGGGCACTTTTTAAAATTCTAAATAGATTTTGAATTGGGGATTTAAAGTCAAATTTTTAAATGATAACTCATTTTTCTGAATGTTTTTAAAAGCAAAATTTTGGGGAGATTTTTAATACAAAACTTGCTCCAAAAATCATGCTACTTATTTCTAAGTTATTTAAAGCTATAGCTCCATAATTTTTTTTACCACTTTTACCTGGGACTTTTACCAATTCAGAGTTCAAACATGATTATCACAGTTTTAAATAAAATCTAACTTAATTTACATGTGATGATGGTCATGCATGAAATGCAAATGCTCATAATTTAGGATGTGAATGCCTGCTTAACACCCAGAGGTGTTACAGCCTTCCCCCCTTATAAGAATCTTGTCCCGAGATTTTGGGTTACGAACCATTTGTTATAAAAATCCTCATAAGCTTTTTGTAGATATTCATCCTTTTCCCAAGTTGCATCTCCTTCATCATGATGACTCCACTGTATCTTATATGTTTTCACCACACTATTCCGAGTAACTCTTTCTTTAGAGTCCAACACTTGAACCGGTTGCTCACGATATACCAAATCTGATTCGAGCTTTATACCTCGAGGTTCGATTCTTTCTTTGGGAACACGCAAACACTTCTTGAGATGCGATACATGAAAAACTGGGAATATAGCACTCATTGTCTCAGGTAACTCCAACTTATAAGCGACTGGACCTTTTCTTTCCAAGATCTTATATGGTCCCACAAATCTAGCTGCAAGCTTTCTACGTACTCCAAACCGTTTCTTCTTCATTGGCGTGACATTCAGATAAACATAGTCACCAACCTCGAACATAAGCGATCTCCTTCTTCGATCTGCATAGCTTTTCTAACGTGATTGAGCGGCTTTCATATTTTGCTGAATGATATGAACTTTCTTCTCAGCTTCTTCTATGAAGTCAATACCGTAGTATCTTCTTTCTCCTAGTTCAATCTAGTTAAGTGGTGTTCTACACTTTCTACCATACAAAGCTTCGAATGGTGTCATCTTGATAATTTCTTGATAACTATTATTGTAAGCGAACTCTGCTAAAGGTAACCAGGACTCCCATGAACCTCTAGAAGATAACACATAGGCTCTCAACATATCTTCCAGAACAGCATTAACTCTTTCGGTCTGACCATCTATTTGAGGATGATAGGCAGTACTACGAATTAAACTCGTCCCCAAACCTTTATGCAAGTGCTCCCAAAAGTGAGCAATGAATTGTGACCCTCTATCAGACACGATATTCTTCGGTATGCCATGTAATCTCACAATCTCAGCAATATACTTCTCGGCATATTGAGATGGTCTATATTCTGTCTTGACAGGTAAAAAGTGAGTTGTCTTTGTAAGGCGATCCACAATTACCCTAATCGAATCATGTCCTTTCTGAGTAGTGGGCAAACCTGTGATGAAATCCATGCTGATATCATCCCACTTCCAACTGGGTACAGACAAAGGTTGCAATAATCCGGCAGGTCTCATATGAATAGCCTTTACCCTATAGCATGTGTCACATCTGGCTACATATGCCGCAATCTCTTTCTTCATCTTGGTCCACCAAAAACGAGGTCTTAAGTCTTGGTACATTTTTCTACTTCCGGGATGGATAGATAACTTTGAAAGGTGAGCCTCATCCATAAGTTTATTCTTAAGCTCTCTATCTTTAGGAACAACAAGACGGTCGTCAAACCATAACACATCATGTTCATCCAATCTAAAGTGCTTGGATGGTTCTTCTTTAATCTTTTCTTTGATATGGAATATCCCTTTGTCGGTTTTCTGGCCTTCTATTATCTTACTCTCCAAAGAACAACTAATCTAAATACTGTGTAACACTGCAGGATGCATTAGATCAAAACCATCTTCGAGCAAAGGTTGCACATTCAGGCAATGTGACTTTCTACTCAAAGCATCTGCCACTACATTGGCCTTTCCAGGATAATATTGCACATTCAAATTGTAATCTTTGATCAATTCTAACCAACTTCGCTATCTCATGTTCAATTCAGGTTGGGTGAAGATGTACTTGAGACTCTTATGATCGGTGAAAATATTGCACACATTACCAAGTAAGTAATGTCTCCAAATTTTCAAGGCATGCACTATGGCAGCAAGTTCAAGATCATGCGTCGGATAGTTGATCTCATGCTTTCTCAACTAACGGGAGGCATAAGCAATGACTCTTCCTTCTTGCATAAGAACATAGCCTAATCATGTTTTTGATGCGTCGCAAAACACATCAAAAGGTTTCTCAATGTCCGGTTGCGCTAGAACTGGAGCAGTGGTCAACAGTTTCTGCAAGGTGTGGAAAGCTGTCTCACACTCCTCTGTCCATACAAACTTATGATCTTTCTATAGCAGACTTGTCATTGGCTTGGCAATCTTCAAGAAATCTAGGATAAAACGATGATAGTAACCAGCTAAACCCAAGAAACTTCTAACTTTGGAAACTGTGCTTGGTGTCTTCCAATCCATAACCTCTTGTACTTTACTTGGGTCCACAGATACTCCATTCTTCGACAGAATGTGACCAAGGAAAGGAACTTTCTTTAACCAAAATTCACACTTGCTAAACTTAGCATACAACTTATAATCTCTTAGTCTGGCTAAGACAATTCTCAGATGCTCTTCATGATCTTTCTCATTCTCAGAGTATACTAGAATATCATCAATGAACACAACCACAAACTTGTCCAATTCTGGCATGAAAATTGTATTCATCAGATACATAAAGTATGCAGGAGCATTTGTTAAGCCAAAGGACATAACAAGATACTCGTACAACCCGTATCTGGTAGAGAAAGCAGTTTTCGGTATATCTTGTGGTCTAATCTTTATCTGATGATAACCTGATCTTAAATCTATCTTGGAGAACACTCTGGCTTTGGCTAGCTAATCGAACAAAACATCAATGTGAGGTAAGGGATACTTATTCTTGATAGTTACAGCATTAAGAGGCCTATAATCCACACACATTCTCAAAGTACCCTATTTCTTTTTCTTCACAAATAAGGCAGGACATCCCCATTCAGACTTACTTGGCCGGATAAACCCCTTGTTCAACAACTCCTCTAGTTGCTTCTTTAACTCAGCTAACTCATCCGGAGGCATCCTATAAGGTCTCCTTGAAATTGGAGCTGTCCCGGGGATCAACTCAATTCCAAACTCAACTTCTCTATCTGGCGGAAGACCCGGTAACTCATCTGGAAACACATCCGGAAACTCACACACGATCGGAATCTGATGAATCGGAATGACTTCCATAGCACATGTCACACTCACAAGGTCTGTTCTTTTGGGCAATGGTACCTGAAAAGTACCCTCTCCCTGGGGATCCTTCAGGGTAAGCACCTGACTTCCTGTATCTATAACTGCTCCCCATTTTTTCATCCAATTCATCCCTATGATGACATCCAGAACTAGTCCAGGCATGACTATTAGGTTTACTCGAAACTTTTGACTACCTAACTCAAGGGTTGCCCCTCTAACCATCTGATTGGTTAAAACATCAGCCCCTGCTGAACTTATACGGTAACCATAACTTAAGTCTGTGCATAGTTGTTCATGTGTTCCATGCAAATGCTTGACTCATAAAAGAATGCGATGATCCAAAATCAAATAGAACAACTGCAGGGTTTTGGTTAACAGGAAACTTACTACCAGTTATGGGCTCTCCCTCAGGAATCTCTTTCACAGTGGCGTGGTGCACTCGAGCATTATAAGTCTGTTGCTTCTTTCGGGGCAGATAAGGGCAGAACTTGGAAAAGTGGCCTGGCTGATCACAGTTATAGCAAGGCCCCTTTATTGTACCAGTAGATCCTATCGCTCCCTTCGAGTTACCTTGTCCCGTGGTTGCGGCTGTTCTTGCTGGCGGCACTGCCATCTTGTACGGCTTCTGCGGTCCCTTATAGTTCTGGGTCTTATGCTACGGTGGCCTAAACCTTGCACCAGGTGTAGACAGACGATAGGTTGAACGATTAGCAGTGATAACTCTGGACTGTGACAGTCCTGACTCAAAGGCTCTCTTGCGAGTCTTGGATGCTGTGTACACGTTGTTGTTCTTCTCTTGTTTCAGACAATCACTGATGAAGTCATTGAATCTGGCGCGGGTATTGGTACCCACATGCTTCATCATCTTCGGACCTAACCCTCTCTTGAAGCTAGCAATCTTCTTAGCATCTCTTAGCATATATGTCAACCATGTCAGGAGCATAACGACACAAGTTGTTGAAGGCATGCAAATACTGTGTTACGGTTTTGGTGCCCTGATTTAAAGCCAAGAACTTTCCCAATTTCATCTCAACTAGCCCTGATAGAATATAAACTCTACGAAAGGCTTCGGTGAACTCTCTCCACAAGATCTGAGCATTTGGAGGGAAGGTGGTGCGATGATGCTTCCACCACATCCATGCTAGTCCTTGTAGTTGATGTGCAGCATACTCTGTCTTCAGTACTTCTGTCAGCCTCAACACACTGAACTTATCTTCCATAGTGTTAATCCATTCTTCAGCGTCATGTGGCTCGGTTGCTTCCTTGAAAATTAGCGGCCTAGTGTCCATGAAATCCTTGAAGTTGCTGTACTGATTCACTCCATTGCCACCACCTTGGTTGTTACCACGTTGCATGTTGTTAGCAATGGTACGCAGGAAATCTTCCATATTTTTCTGTGACTGCTCGGCATTGTGCTGACTTCCTAGAAACTGTGCAAAGAACATCTCTGCAGTGAGCGGTGGAGGCGGTAAATGTGGTTCTGGGTGTGGCTCGTTATGGTTGACGTTGTTAGCACCACTCCCACCTACCCCGGCACCATTTCCACCAGTTTCAGCAGCCTCATACGTGGCGCGTCGAGTGTTTGCCATCTGAATATTTCCGCAACAAGTAATGATTAAGCGAAGTTGTAGTAATTGTGAGTGAATGAAAAATTATGCCATACTGAACTCATTGGAGAGAACAAAGTCATACAACAAAACAGAGGCACAATAATCGCATTCCAATTAAAACAACACCACTAATGAAATTACTTCAAATGCAAACATCACGTCTAATACAACCACGTTGCCAGCATACACACACTGGACTTTATGCGCTCAGGTATCGCATGAACAACCAAGATCCAACATTCTACCAAGTCTCAAGGTTCAAACGAGATACATCAAGATACATGAAGCCAAAAGAAGGTCATCGTGACAGGGCCTAGCAGCTAACGCAAAGCAACTAGCCTACTCCTCGGGGCCATCGTCGGGGTCGGAGATGTCACCATTGCTACCATCAGTAGCAGCGTCGTCATCGGCAGGTGCGGTTGCTGGCTCGTCCTCATCGTCGTCGACGTCCATACCGGTGGCTTCTAGAGGAGCATATAGGCCAATCCCGTTGTAGAGCGCATGAAACTCCTCATGCAAGTTCACATTGTACTCCTCTAGCTCGCCGACCCTCTGCCTCAGGAGGTTCCTCTCGTTCTAGGCTTCATTCCTTTCCTGAACCAACTGTCCAATCATGCGGTCTGCATTATTGTTGGCCTGAGTCAACGCATGCACCCGCTGTATAGAACTATCACCTCTCTCTAGAGCCTGGTCTCGCTGCAAGCTCATGTCAGCCAACTGCTCCTGCAAACTAGCGATAGCACGTGCCTGCTTCTTCTTTTGTTTTCTTACTTTGAGCCGATCATCACTATGCAAACCAGTCAAAGTCCAATACATGCACTCCAGACTCTGGTATGCTCTGATAGCTGCATACATCGTACTCATAGCGTGGTTGTCGCTAGCCTGTCCTTCGCTTGGGCCTCTGACTAAAGCACTTCCTTGCGGCTGTACCCAAATAGCATCGCGAGGATCATCTCTCGGAAAAGTGCCAGCCAAGGCTGCTGCCAGCTCGTTGGGAAATCTGCTCATTATGTCCCGGATGACACGGAAAGCTGCTCCCTCTGCACCCTCAACCAGAGTGGGTCCCTCAAACTCCAAGTGCCAACCATCCCATTCTGGAGCATCACTAAGAGCAGGGACAGTGATCTCCACTACTGCGAGTCCATCCTCTGCCAACTAGTTCTCGCTCCAAGAGTACACCGGCTCCTGACCCTCCGGGTACCCCACATCATGGAGCACTCTCCAAAGCAAAGTTGGCATGCCAAACTCGCTCAGAAAGGTGTTCGTGTTGCGGCGCTCCCGCAGGGCCAACTGGCATCGGGGTGCTCTTCCACCTGTGGACTTACGGGCAGTCTGCTTCGTGCGGGCCATCTGTACCAAAAGTTTCGATTACCCGGTGAGAACATATTTTAAGTTGGTACAAATTTTATCGAAAGGGGATAATCAATTTATAATGGGAGGAATGCATGGCATGAATGAAATGCGCAAGCAACATGATGCATGCACGTTTCTTACGTTCTCACAAACTTAAGAAATAATTGATATCTATCGACGAATTCAGTGGCATACAGGCGATCTCTCATAAACGTAACTAATACGTTCTACACGAGAAACGCTGTTATGTACCTGCAGAAGATTCATTTCAGCCCAAACCCTATGCATGTATGAAAGCAGTAAATCTATCTACACGCTCTACACGAATCCCCAGATACGCGTACAACGGTAGTAACCACCCAAAACATCGTCCTATTGACGGCATCGCCTCAACGGATGGAACAACCACACATGCGACACTTTTGTAAAAACATGCATAAAACATGTAAGTACTCTAGTATCATATAAACACTCTCCCTAGATCGGCGGTGTATCCGATCATGCTCTCACATCTCACACTTACCAAGGCGTAGAGGCAACTGATCCATACATTACCACCCAAGTAAGTGACACTCATACAATAGCACGCCGTATGAGCAACGAAAGAGAAATATGGTGCAAGAACCCCCAAGTCAGTACTTAATTAAGCCACCTAGAGTCCTTATTGGGCATAAAGGATATGACCACTGGCACACTCTTAGTTTGTAATTCACGTTTTTCAAACACATTTTTGTTTTAAATACACTTGTGTACAGTAAACCCGCTAAACCATGCTCCGATGCCAGCTGTAACAGAACCGACCAATTATACGAGATTAAGTAAGAAAATCATCCAACGAGCAGATGATTTAGCAAACTTAAGCCTGTATAACCCGGTAGTCCATGAAATCACGACGGATTTCAAACCAACTTGCATACCAGCCAAGATCGTAATAAGTTCAGCGGTCACCATCACAAGTTACATAAAAGTTCGCGGCACAAATACATCGGAGTTTAAACATAGTTATTACAAACCAGTTTTGAATGAAAGTAGCGGAAGCATTTTGTTCAAATCACACACACACACAGAGTTCAAAATACAGTGCCAGTTCAGGATCATCTTCCATCAAAAGCATCAGACGAGATGTAGTGAATGACCATTGCCCATGGTCCTAAGCTTCTCCCATTGCAGGATAAAGGCAGTTGATACAGTAGCCGTAATACATCTGCCCATCTACAACAAGTGGGAACAAAGCCCTGAGTACGAGAAGGTACTCAGCTAGACTTACTCGTCATAAACCAGAAATAAAAGACACCAAGGAATCATGACAGGCTGTCTGGTGGGGTAGCTGACTCATTTGCAAAAAGGCATTTTTAGTATTTAGAGAATCTTTACCAAAGCTTTGCATCAAGTTAAATCTTTATTAACCTGTCAACTACATTTGCACCTGTACTAAAGTAACATGTAATTAAACAGGTAATGATAACCAATGATCACTAACAACTTCCATTATGTCATATTTCATATAACTGTCCAAGTGTTCCATCAATATTACTACGATGAAGTAGCTCAAGTCAAGTGCTCACTATCCAGTGAACGATGGCGATTCGAATTGATTATTAACCAGCTGGTAAGTTATTCCTCACACAAACCTCACTCACCTGCTAAAGTGAGGTGTTGGTCACCGAGTCAACCATTCAGGTGAAGTCGCGAGCTTGCCAGGAACCACATGTACCCGGGGGCCACCCGACTGCTCTTTGGCCTTATCATCGCGCCCCCGTATCCTGCCACTACTACTCTGGTACAGTGCGTTGCGGGCAATCCACTCGGCCCAAATAATCTCCCAGCTTCGCGGTCAGAAGGTACTTTATCCGGCCAGCTAAATGTGAGGCATGCGTTCAACATGACCCGAGGCCCAACAACGGACGGTCCTTAATCGACACAAATGGAAAACACTACAGTCCAAAACCCTGCAAGTTTCCGTCCGGTCTCAATTTCACATTAACACTTAGTTATTTCATGATGACATCTTTTCTCAAGCAGATCCAGGTAACCACCTATGGCTCGCAGGTGACAGGAAATCACCCGACTTCTACCGGTCTAAGCAAACTAAGCAATTACTTGACTGCGAATGACAAGGTGACAAGGATAGGGTAGAACGTAGTAAACAAGGTATAATGCAGCAACGGTTGCAAACAACTCCTAAACTTAATGCAATAGTTAAAGTAAAGCATTCATAAAATCTTTGCAAACCGGGGGAGAGAAATGCTCCGGGGCTTGCCTCTCTCGAAAGAGCTCAGACGATGGTCTGGGCACTCCAGAAGATCCTCACCGACCTCCTCGCCGGCTTCGGGCACTTCCTGCTCCTCGGGCTGCTCTTCCGGCTCCTCGGGAACTGCTACCGACGTTACTTCGTGCGATCCTGTATGATGCAATCGTATAAGTGCTTATGCCTAGCTGCATTGTGAAAATGACATGTAATGGTCATGATGAATGAAATGTAGATAATTAAGTTCACTTTATTTCATAAAGTAGGAATACATTTCTTCTATAGGGTAGTCAACATCATCTAAGACTATACAGACTACAAGCACATGTCATCTACTGCATTCTCTTCTACTACTACTACCATGCTAAGTCAGCACATTTTATTAAATGCTTCAAAGATACACCAAAGCAAAATCCTATTCACTAGTCATGCATTAACAAGGTTAAATAAAACCCCAATTGTAACTAGGTTTGAACAGCAACACCTATTTTAGTAGCATAGAAAAATCTAAGAAAATTACAGTAGCTTTCTATCATCTAATCTAGCATACCACAAAAATTTCATTGTATTAGGATTACTAGAACTGTCTATCCAAATATAACAAGCCAAGGCCTAAAAATGAGCATAAAAATACTTTATACTACGAAAAGTATCAAACAACAGATTTAACATTTTTCCTACATTCTTCACAATAAACAATCACCATATAAAAATTATTACAGGCATGTTTTATTCATATTTTGATCTCTAGCAAAAATAACAATTATTAGCAATATTAAACACTTGTACTACAACTCAAGATTTTTCCATAGAACATGAATGGCATATATTTTTCCTAGCAAGTACATCACAAAATAAAATTATAGCAAGTGGAACCATATTTTTCTGAGCTTTCTGTGATTTACTACATATTTAACAAGAAAACAACAGTTTTAGTGATTAAATAAAAACTCTACAGCAAAGTATTTAAATCTTGACATGCAATATTTTTAAACTGTAGATCTAGTCTAGAGAAACACTACAAAATTTGTTTCACAATTTTTGGAGCTAAAATGAGCAAGTTATGGATTTTAGAAACCCTTTTAACAATTTCTAAAAAATCATTTTCAAAAACCCATTTAACTGTAGCCGCTGAAAATGCTGGATGCACCCGGTGCAGTGCACATGCGAGCGCGAGAGGAGGCAGACAGGTGGGCCCGTGACCCCACATGTCAGCCACACAAAGGAGAGAGAGGCGCTGACTGCGCGGTTCTCGCCGCCGGTGAGCTCGCCGGCAGTGAGGTCACCACCATCGTGATCCCCGTGCCAAGGCGGTCACGTTGGTGCAAACGGCATGACCGGAGGAGCTCGGGAATAGGCTCGCCGTTGCCAATGGTGGAGCGGCGGCACGGGTGGTCACCGGCCGGCCATCCCCGACCATGCCACGGTCACTGGAAAGGTGCTCGAGCAACGGTGAGCCATGGCGAGCAAGATGCGCATGCTAGAAGGGAAAAAGGTGGGGCGGAAGAGAGCGGTCCACGGAGCGGAAAGCTTCGGCGAGCTCGGCCGGAACTCCGGTGAGCAATTTACATGGAGGGGAGGCTTACCACGGCCAACTAGAGCGAGCACGAGCTGCGCGAGGGAAAGTCGGAGCTCGAGGCAAGATGGAGGCGTTGATTGTGAGGTGGAACGGCCGGAACGGCAGTGCCAGCGATGGAGCACGGTGGCGGAGGCGGAACCGCAGCTGCTGCTGGCTCTCTGCTGTGAGGCGAGAAGGGAAAGACTGAGCGAGTGGAGAAGGAGGAGGCGGCTCTGGCGGAGGTAAGCTCGGGCAGCAGGGCCACAATGGCCACGCGCTGAGCGTCGTCGGCATGCGGCCGACATGCGGCGCACGGGAGCGGGAGGAGGAGGAGGCCGCGCGGCGTGGGCCGGGCCGTGGTCACGCGCGGGCGAGCGCGCGGGCGAGCGCGGGCCGGCTTCGGTCGCTGGGCCGGAAATGGGGCGGCGGACCGCTAAGGTAAGAAATTCTTTTTCTTTTCTAAATATATTTTTTTAGATTTTATATTTGATTCAAATTCAAATTTTGAAGATGAAAAAGACATTTTCACAAATTGTCCCCAAAACAAAAGTTGTTCAAAATCTAATTCTCTACAACTTTCATTTAGGGCACTTTTTAAAATTCTAAATAGATTTTGAATTGGCGATTTAAAGTCAAATTTTTAAATGATAACTCATTTTTCTGAATGTTTTTAAAAGCAAAATTTTGGGGAGATTTTTAATACAAAACTTGCTCCAAAAATCATGCTACTTATTTCTAAGTTATTTAAAGCTATAGCTCCACAATTTTTTTACCACTTTTACCTGGGACTTTTACCAATTCAAAGTTCAAACATGATTATCACAGTTTTAAATAAATTCTAACTTAATTTACATGTGATGATGGTCATGCATGAAATGCAAATGCTCATAATTTAGGATGTGAATGCCTGCTTAACACCTAGAGGTGTTACACCACCATAGTCGGAGTCCAAATATCCAATCAACTCAAAATTAGATCTCTTGGGATACCATAGTCCAATATCATGAGTGCCCTTAAGATATCTCAATATCCTCTTGGTTGCTTTCAAGTGACTTTCTCTAGGTGAAGCTTGATATCTTGCACACTTGCACACACTAAACATCACATCCGGCCTAGAAGCGGTGACATAGAGCAAACTTCCAATCATAGACCGATATTGCTTTTGATCTACCATGTTTCCACTAGCATCAATATCCAATTAATCATTTGTGCCCATTGGTGTACTCATTGGCTTAGCATCTTGCAATCTAAACTTCTTGATCATGTCCTTGATGTACTTGCCTTGACTTACAAATGTGCCATTCTTCATTTGCTTGATTTGAAGTCCAAGGAAGTAACTAAGCTCTCCAATCATAGACATCTCAAACTCATTAGCCATCATATTTCCAAACTCTTCACAAAAGTCTTGGTTAGTTGATCCAAAGATAATGTCATCCACATATATTTGCAACACAAACAAGTCATTTCCAAGCTTCTTGGTGAAGAGAGTGGTGTCAACCTTTCCTATCTTGAACCCTTTAGAGAGGAGAAAGTCCCTCAACCTCTCATACCATGCTCTAGGTGCTTGCTTCAAACCATACAATGCCTTCTTTAGCTTGTAAACATGGTCGGGCTTCTTGTCATCTTCAAAACCGGGAGGTTGCTCAACATAAACTTCTTCATTGATGTAGCCATTGAGAAATGCACTCTTGACATCCATTTGATAGAGCTTGATGTTGTGTGCACAAGCATATGCTAATAAGATTCTAATTGCTTCCAATCTTGCAACCGGTGCATATGTCTCTCCAAAGTCAAGACCCTCAACTTGAGTGTACCTTTGTGCTACTAATCTTGCTTTGTTCCTCACAACCATGCCATCTTGATCTTGCTTATTTCTAAAGACTCACTTAGTGCCAATCACATTGTAGTTCTTTGGCCTCTCAACAAGTTTCCAAACTTGATTTCTAGAGAAGTTGTTTAGTTCTTCATGCATGGCATTTACCCAATTGGAATCTTTCAAAGCATCTTCTATTTTCTTAGGTTCTTCAAGTGACACAAATGAGTAATGCTCACAAAAGAATGCTAATCTTGATCTAGTTTGAACACCACTTTGAATTCCACCAATGATTTGGTCTAACGGATGATCTCTTTCAATACTAGTAGGTTGGAGTATTGGGAGTTGATTGCTTCCACTTGTTTGACCTTGAATTTGAGCTTCATCATGAGTACTACTTGAGCTTGCTTGACTTGTATCAATTTGCACATCTTGATTAATCATATGTATGTCACTATCATCATCAACTTGCATCGGCCTTATATCACCAATGTCCATATTCTTCATTGCATTTGATAATTGATCTCCTCTCACATCATCAAGGTTTTGAGCCTCATTTTGAGATCCTTGGGTTTCATCAAACTCAACATCATGAACTTCTTCCAAGGTGCCATTTGTGAGATTCCAAACTCTATATGCCTTGCTTGTGGTAGAATAACCAAGTAAGAACCCTTCATCACATTTCTTTTCAAACTTGCTCAATCTTGTGCCTTTCTTGAGAATATAGCATTTGCAACCAAACACTCTAAAGTATGCAATGTTGGGCTTTCTTCCATTCAATAGCTCATATGGTGTCTTCCCAAGCTTCACATGGCAATAGAGACGGTTGCTACAATAGCAAGCCATGTTGATGGCTTCACTCCAAAATGAATGGCTAATATTGTATTCACTAAGCATTGATCTATCCATATCAATCAAGGTTCTATTTTTTCTTTCAACTACACCATTGGATTGAGGAGTGTATGTTGGAGAGAATTGATGTCCAATACCAAGATCATCACACAATTCCTCAATTCTTGTGTTCTTGAACTCGCTACCATTGTCACTTCTAATCTTCTTGATGGTGATTTCAAACTCATTTTGCACTCTCTTGACAAAAGACTTGAATAGATCATAAACATCACTCTTGTCATAAAGAAAGAACACCCAAGTATATCTAGTGTAGTCATCAACAATCATAAAACCATACTTGTTGCCACCAATGCTAGTGTATGTTGTTGGCCCAAACAAGTCCATGTGCAATAGCTCAAATGCCATTGATGTGCTTATTTCACTCTTACTAGGATGTGTATTTCCAACTTGTTTGCCGGCTTGACAAGCACTACATAGTTTATCCTTTTCAAAAGTGACATCTTTCAAGCCTCTAACTAAGTCATGCCTCAAAAGTTTGTTCAATTGTTTCATTCCAACATGACCAAGCCTTCTATGCCATAACCATCCCATACTAGATTTGCTAAACAAGCATGATGTCAATTGTGTCTCACTATCATTGAAGTCAACCAAGTATAAGCTACCATGTCTAAATCCTTTGAATATCAAATTTGATCCATCAACACTTATGACTTCAACATCATCACTACCAAATATGCACTTGAAGCCAAGATCACAAAGTTGTGCCACCGATAAAAGATTAAAATCCAAGCTCTCAACTAGCAACACATTAGATATGCTCATGTCATTTGAGATAGCAATTTTGCCAAGCCCCTTGACCTTGCCTTTCTTGTTGTTGTCGAAAGTGATAGCATCAAAACCACCATTTTGACTTGTATCAATTGATTTGAACATATAAGAGTCTCCGATCATATGTTGAGTGCACCCACTATCAAGCACCTAATGCCTTCCTCCGGCTTTGTAATTGACCTACAAGATAAGATCAATTCTTTTTAGGTACCCAAACTTATTTGGGTCCTCCAAGGTACCCAAACTTATTTGGGTCCTACAAGATAAGATCAATTCTTTAGTACCCAAATGGCTTTCTTCTTTGAGCCCATCCATGGTGCACCAATGAACTTAGCATGAACACCATTTGTACCCTTGGTAAGCATATAGAAAGAATCAAACTTAATTGAGGATACATTTGCATTGGATTTCTTATTCATGCAATGTTGCTCTATGTGACCAACTTGCTTGCAACTTTTGCAATAGCTACCATTGTTCTTCACAAAACAAGTCTTATGAGGAGCAAAAGCGGCCTTGCCTTTCTTGGGGTTATAGCCCAATCCCTCTTTGTAGAGAGAAGCTCTTTGGCTACACAAGCACATAAGCAAGCGGTCCTTGCCACCATAAGCCTTAGCTAATGTGTGATTGAGCTCTTTTACCTCCTTCTTGAGATTTTCATTCTCAACTATTAGTGTGGAGTTACAAGTGAAACCGCCACTACTAGATGAGGATGATGTAGATGCGCTACATGAAGGGTTAGTGGGAGCAACAACAATAGGCTTAAGAAAAGTTTCATCAATTATATCACATGATATGCCTATGTTGCAAGTTTTAGCTTTCTCAACATTAGTTGGCATGTTTTCACATTTTTCAACTAGAGAGGAATGAGCTTCTTCAAGCTTAGTGTGAGACTTTTGAAGCTTCTTATGGTCTACCTTTAGACTCTCATAAGATGCCCTAAGCTCATCAAGTTCTTGCATAAGTTTTTTCTTTTCCTTAAGCAAGCCCTTGCACTCCTTTCTAGATTCTTTAAAATGTTGAGTGCAATCTTCTAGCATAGTGATTAGTTCATCTTTAGTGAATTCTTCTTCATCACTATCACTAGCATTATCATAATCACTCTCATCGTCAGATGATACCTTAGCGGCCTTAGCCATGAAGCACGATGGAGTGTCGAAGAGGGAGACCTTCTCTTGGATGGCAATGCTAGCATGTCCCTTCTTCTTGCTCTTGTTGTCATCCTCATCATCACTTGAGGAATCATCACTATCCCAAGTAGCAACATGAGAATCATTCTTCTTCTTATGAAAGCTCTTCTTCTTTTCTTGCTTCTTCTTCTCCTTCTTGATAGCATCTTCACCATCACTATCATAAGGACACTTTGCAATGAGATGATCCTTGCTATGGCATCTAAAGCATCTCATGGTATGCTCACTCTTCTTGGATGAGTTCTTCCTCCTTCTTGCACGATAGCCTTTCTTCTTCATGAATTTGCCAAATTGCTTGACAAAGAGAGCCATTTTCTCATCAATGTCATCACTATCACAAGAGCTTGAGTCTTCATCACTTGATGATTCAATCTTGGATTTGCCCTTGGATGTGGTGGCTTTGAATGCCACACTCTTCTTCTTTTCATCATCTTTCTTCTCATTTTCCTTCTTCTTCTTCTTGACCAACTCATCCTTCTCATCATCTTCTCTATATGAATCATCGGTCATCACTTCTTGGAATATTTGTTGAGGAGTTGAATCTTTCAATGTAGTCCTCACTAGCACGGTGATCAATGTATCAAATCTCTGGGATAGACTTCTCAAGAACTTCATAGAGAATTGATTGTCCTTGACCTCCTCACCAAGTGCCTTGAGCTCATTGACAATGACTTGCAACCTATGAAACATCTCCGTTACACTCTCATCATCTTGCATCTTGAAGCTTGAAAATTTCTCTTGCAAGATATATGCTTTAGCGGTCTTTGTGCCTTTGGTGCCCTCAAATGTTTCTTCTAGCTTGGCCCAAGCATCATGAGCAATCTCTATGTTCTTCACTTGCTCAAATGTCTTGTCATCTAATGCCTCATGAAGAGCACTAATGACAATGTCATTGCATTGGAGCTTCTTCTCTTCCACCGGTGTAGGTGCTTCCGGATTAGCAACCTCAAATTTTGTTTCGGTGACCTTCCACACTTCTCTATTGATTGACTTTAAGTGTGCAGTTATCTTAACCTTCCAATATGCATAATTTGTGCCATCAAAGTGAGGTGCCTTCTTGGTGTTGTTGATGTGCAAGCTTAATTGAGCCATTTCTTTTTCACCATAGGTTGTTAAGCCTCAAATAAACGGTGCCTCGACTCTGATACCACTTGTAAGGTCCAAATAGGCTAGAGGGGGGTGAATAGCCTAATTAAAACTTCTACAAGAATTACTTAACCACATGTTAGTACGAAAGGTGGCCAAGCAAATGCACTAGCTCTAACTAATTAAGCAAGCCACCTACACAAGTCTATAACAAAGCTATTCACTAAACACAACAATAACTACAAGCTAGAAACAAGAAGTAATACAAGAGAAGAGCTTTGAGTGATTATACCGCCATGTAGAGATGAGAAGAACCAATCAATTAATCACACAAGAGAAATCCTCGGGAAGAGAATGACACAAGAATTTATCCCGAGGTTCACTTGCTTCCCGGCAAGCTACTCCCCGTTGTGGCGATACACCCACTTGTCGGTTCACGAGCTAATCGACTATCAAGAGTCAAGCCCTCGGCGGGCGCCGCACAACAGCACACAAGATGGGATCCTCTAAGCCACGAGCTCCACTAGAGTATCCAATTTGTGAACTCCCGCGGGGAAGGATCAAGAACCCCTTACAACACTTGGTGAAGGCTCCAACAATCTCCAATTGTGAGCTCAATCACCTCCGCTGCTCCAAGCCGTCTACCGTGTCGGGAAACACAGAAGAGTAACAAGAAATCCACAACAACTCGAAGATCAAGTGCCTCTAGAATGCAACTCTCAAGCAATGCACTTGAATCTCACCCAATCTCACTCAAGATGTGAACTATGCAAAGAGATGAGTGGAAGGGTTGTTCTCTAGCTCAAAGTATGTCTCTAGGTCTCAAAATATGCAAGAGTTACCCTCAAACCCCGGCCAACGTCTATTTATAATGAAGGGGTACGCAGCTAGCCGTTACGGACGACGCAGTTCAAAACGGGATGACCGGACGCACCGGTCAGGGTGACCGGACGCGTCCGGTCACTATAGGACAAGCGTGACAGTGCGCGTCAGAAGTTACCGTTGCTATGACCGGACGCGCTCTAGCGTATGACCGGACGTGCCCTAGCGTATGACCGGACGCGCCCTAGCGTATGACCAGACACGCCCCACCTGGCGTCCGGTCAGAGTCCAGTAAGCTCCCATCACGACTAGACGCGTCCGATCGTACATGACCGGACGTGCCCCGCATCCGATCATCACTCCTGTGCTCTCTGCCCCTCTAGACGCCTGACCGGACACGCCGGTCCTGTGAAGGACTGGACGCACCGGTCGTGCGCTAAGCTTCTGCGCACAGGTGAACTGACCGGACGCGCTGGTCAGGCCAGACCAGCGTCCGGTCACTCACCCTAGGCACGCTGACCGAATGAACTAACCGGACACGCTGGTCAAGCCATGACCGCGTCTGGTGCAACGTCCGGTCACCACAGTGACCTCCGTTCGCCTCCGTTTCTTTTCTGACTTCCGGCACAGTAGAAAAAAGGCATTTCACTTCTCCAAAAACTGCCAAATCCCGCCTCGCAAGCTTGGCGGGAGGGAGAGAGGAACCCAAACCCCTCTCTACCGCTTAAACTTCACTGCCTTCGCAAAAGTGCTAACACCACCAAGTGTACATAACCATGTGTATGTGTGTTAGCATTTCACAATCATTTTTCAAGGCGTTATGTTAGCTCTTTACTATATCCTAATGCATATGCTCAAGACAATGATCTAGTGGCACTTGATTCCCGAGCTAACCGTGATTGCCCCTCTTGATAGTCGGTTATGTATCCTGAACCCGGTCAATCACTTCTCTACTCAACTTAGACCGGCAAAAGGAAAACCCTGTGGTTATACCTTTGCCTTGAGCTCTTAGATCCTTCTCTTCCACTTGATCATCATGTCCATCATATTATGTGCATCTCCACCATGATCATCATTTCATGTCCATGCAACATCTTTGTGATCTTGTGGCCACCACTCCTTACCACATACACCTTCATCACATGTGTTGCTTATGCCTAACTCAAAACACTTAACACATGGCATTAGCAACTTGGTGTCATTAATTACCAAAACCAAACTTGGGCTTTCAAAAGTCATCTTGGTGCCGCCTTCAAGTGGGTTCAGACCCAGGTGAAGGAGGCCCTTCATCTTGGGATGCGGTGTGCGTTCGCCGTCTTTAGGTCTCATTATCAGACGATTGATCTAGAGGCACTTAGCGAAGGCTATGTTGTTGGCCTTGATGAGGAGCTTGATGCGATCGATGAGGAGGTGCTGGAGCTAGCGATGATTCTAGCGGCCAAGTTCGAAGAAGTGGTCATCCCCCCACCTTTGAATCTATGAATAGTGATGAGCAAGGTGCCCTTGTAAGAACTTGGGATATTGAACAAGTCTATGGCAGTTGGGGCCGCTTTTTAAAACTTGTACTTATCTTTCATTTCAAGTTTTTACATGTGCGCCCCGATCCTTGTAGTGCAGCTAGGCTTGCGGTGTTTAGAGTTCGATACCCTAGGTTGGGGTTAATGGGCGAGAGTATCGTAGCCGTAGAGGCGTAGGCTTTTCGCTGTCCGATTAACCTAACCCGAGGGATCCTCACGCTCTAGCATAGCCACACTTCCTAGTTGCCACCGAAGGGCTCGAGTGGCTAACTTTTCATAAGTTTTTCAAGTGTTATGCCTGATCCCCGCGTTGTGTTTAAGTTCATGGATTCTTTAGAAGTGTGAATCGGTCCCTTAGGCCGAGATTGGTGAGCAAAGGCACCGTAACCGCCGGGGTGTAGGTTTCTTCGCAATCCAACCAATCCAGCCCGAGGGGTTCTTCGCTTTCTAAACTATCTGTGTTCCTAAACAGTGCCGTGGGCTTAGGTATGACAAAAAAATCTTTCAAAAAGTTTCAAACATTTTGAAACATCAAGGGGGGCTCCCCCCTCAAGCCCCTGAGGGAGGCCTGACCCTAGGGTCGGGTCTTCCTCAGAGTCAGACAAGATAAAGAAGAACAATCAAGCGCTCTTTTTATTATTTCAAGATCAAATATGTACACAGCCTCGAAATCTAAGGGTAGAAGTGACGTAGTTGTTCGATGTTCCAGGCGTTGATGAAGACTTCACCGTCTATGGTGGCTAGCTTGTAGGTGCCGGGTCGAAGTACTTCTACAACAATGGATGGGCCTTCCTACGGTGGCGTCAGCTTGTGGCGGCCTCTGCTGTCCTATCATCTTTCTCCCTACCATCGCCCCTGTCATCCTCGGGCCCCTTCCCAGTATCGCGTTTCCCCTGGGTGCCCCCGAAGAAGTAGCGTTTCATCATGCCACACTCCTTGAGGGTATGCTTGACCGGGTACCGATGGTATGGGCACGCTTTGTCAAGCATCTCGTCAAAAACTCCTGGGCCTCCCTCGGGAGGGGCCTTGGGGTTCTTGTGCTCGGCGACGGTGATAAGGGGATCCTTGCGTGGCTGCTTAGCCTTCTTTTTCTTTTTGAAGTTGTGGCTGGAGCCGCCTTCATCGGTGTTCTCCTGCTGCTTCTCCTTTTCCCTTGGTGTCGTGGAAAATTGCCCCTACCGGTTCCTCGCCGGAAGCAAAGTTAGTGGCAATGTCCAGGAGCTCCCTGGTGGTGCATGGGCCCTTGCGCCCCAACTCATGGACGAGTTCCTTGCAGGTGGTTCCCGCGAGGAACGCCCCAACGACGTCGGCGTCAGTTACGTTGGGTAGCTCAGTGCATTGCCAGGAGAAATGTCGAATGTACTCATGAAGAGTCTCATCTAGTTTTTGGCGGCAGCTCTTGAGATCCCAGGAGTTACTAGGGTGGACATAGGTGCCCTAGAAGTTCCCTATGAAAACCTTCACAAGGTCAGCCCAGTTGTGGATGCGTCGGGCTAGGAGATGTTCTAGCCAAGCTCTCGCTGAGTCGGCCAATAATAGTGGGAGATTGTGGATGATGAAGCGATCATCATCTGCATTGCCTAGCTAGGAGGTGAGGCCATAGTTGTAACAGAACCGACCAAATTATAAGAGCACAAGTACGAAAACAAGCACCGAAGCGCTCAAATTTTCAAACTTGAGCCCATATAATCCCGGTAGTCAATCGAAATCACGAAGGATTTCAAACCAAACTACTTACAACCAGGATCGCATCATTCAACATACAACATCATACGATACATTTCACAAGTAGTTCTGAAATAAGTTTACACCACGGAGTAGCAAATATTACAAACCAAGTTTGAAAGTAGCGGAAGCATAACACACACACTAGTTAATTAAATACTGCCAGTCTGAATGATCGTCATCCCGCAAAAGCATGAGGAAAGTACATAAGATGATCACGCCCAGGTGATCTAGTCATCATCACCCGCAGGGTGGAGACACGTCTTGCAGAATCCCTGATAAAGCATGTCATCTGCAACAGGAGGGAATAAACCCTGAGTACTGGAATGTACTCAGCTAGACTTACCCGTCGAAAACCAGAAATAAAGTGACACCAAGGATTATGCAAGGCTTACACAAGAGGCTAGCTGACATAACATTTTGCATAAAGGCATAAGTAATTTAAACTCTTGTAGCCTGTACTAGCAGTTATTTTTAGCATTTACCTGTCATCTATCTTAGCACCTGTACTAAACATTCACTTGGTTGTAATCAAACAATTATCATCATTATATCCAGAGCAGGTATGAATTGTGACAACATTGTATCATTCCCTTAACCACCAGTTCATTTAATGAGATCTACGTTGCCGCTGCTCAAGTCAAGTGCTCACTAACCGGGAGCGACGGCGATTCGAATCGAATTCCTATCCAGCTGGAGGGGTATTTCTAACACTCACCGCGCAGGCCCCTGCCGGGGTCGCACAAGCCACCGTTTCATATGATTCAGGAATCGCGGGTCCGAATAATGTCGCGACCCCAAGGGCGACACTCTGCCAGGTGATATGGACTCTAACCCCCCCTTGGTCTCACGCCAATGTCCCCAAGCACATCCTTTCTCTCCTCCAAGAAGCAACCTACCATTCGATTCCCGGCCTGAACCACATTACTCGGCTTCGCGGTCGGAACGGTTTATCCGGCCAACTAAGTGTTAGACTGCGTTCAACATGACTCAAGGACGTACAGCGAATCGGTCCTTAAACGACTCAGACGGGCATAGCTCCACACCCAAGACGTGAAGTGTCTTGCGGCTGTACTATCGAACTCCCGCCCGGTCTCAATTTCATTTTTAAGCATGGTTCCATTCACGATAGCCATAGAGCCACTCGTGACTCCTTCCTACATCTCGCGGATGACCGGAAATCACCCGACTTCTACCGTACTAAGCAGGGCTAAGCATTAACATGTGCCTAAACCTAAAATAGGATTAAGTACGATATCTGGACAAGGACAGGTATAATGCAACAAGTGTTTTCATATAACTCCTACCACTTAATGCAGTAAACAATTAAAAGTACTCAAGATTTATTAAAAAAAATCAGTAGGTTCAGCATGCACCGGGGTTTGCCTTTCAGAAAGGTTGCGGGCCGGTGGTCTGGACACTCAGGAAGGTCGTCTGCGGGCACTCCTTCGCCTGCTGGATCCTCGGGCTCCTGCTGCTCCTGGTCCTCCTCCGGAATCACAGGCTCGAATTCGAGGAGAGTTACCCCCTCCGGTACACCTATTGCATGAGTGCATAATAAATCCCAAGAATGCATAATGAAAGATGCAATACGCTCGGAATGAAATGTATTGCAACAATTTAACGCTCTACTCAAATCACTTCAAAAGAGTAGGTGCAAATTTCCTCTCCGGTAGAGAAGTACTCACCTAACCTACTTAACCTAAGATAAAGCTGCTCATCCTCAGTTAAGGCCCTAACACCTAACAATTACAAAAGTAGCATGTCTTAGGATATCACACCATATCAATCAGCAAAACACCACAGTAAGCATTCTGGACAGCAGCTACTTGTTTTTATCACAACTGGAGATTTACAATTCCAAAAGATATGATCTAAGCCAATCTGGAAAGCCTAAGAAATGTACTACCATCCATTTTCAGACCTCATCTCCAAACTCCTAAGTTTTCCATGTCAAACTTCACAAGTTCCAGAATCTGTCCTCTCCAAAACAGAGAGTAGCAGATTTTGAACTGCCACTTTAAACAACAGTAACTCTCAAACTACTAAGCCAAATGCTTCCAAATTTTAACACAAGCTAGTTCATCAAGTTTACTCCAACTTTGGTATTTACAAGTTGTCCAGCAACCAATTTTATCAAAGCCAAATTTAGAATTACTACTTAGCTGTCCAGAAAACCTAAAATTACAAAGGTTAAATATTTATTGATGTGGCAAACATTCTCTAAAACCAAACTAATGCTACTACAAGTTCACAAATATCACAAAGACACCAGGAAGTAAGGTGTGCCCACCTAGAACATTTATTTAAACCCATTTCTCAATTTACTTAAGTAATTAAGTGGAATTTCAAACATATATGTAAACTGCTCCTAAAATTCTACAAAAATTACAGGGGACTCTCTGACCCACAAAGAGACTACTGTAAAATTTTGAACTCAATTTATTCACAGGAATTCCCTACACAAAATTCCCAAGCCAAAAAGGCTGATTTTTGTATAAATAACCAAGCATAGTAAAAAGTGTCAAACAACAGATTTCTTAATTTTCTTGGACACTCTAGGGTACCACGACATTCTCCAAAAATTTATAAGAACATTGCACATGTAGAAGAATTACTAAAATTCATTTTAGTATTTCCTAGAATAACAAGATAGCATTATAACTTGGAAATTACTTAATCACTGATGCCCAAATTTTTACCAGAGCTAGGGCTAGCATAGAGTAACCTACCCACCAAATTTCATGATTTATGGAACACTACAGCTCAAGTTATAAATTTAACAAATTTGCATGCATTCCAAAACACATTTAAAGGATCTATTAAATTCTTACAGACTTTAAACATCTCATGCCAGATCCATATTTTTCTAAAATACTACACATTATGTAGACCCTAATAAAATTTATCTCATGATTTTTGGATCATTAAAACCCTAGATCTTCATTTTTCCAAACCTTACTTAAAACTGTGACAAAATAAAGAAATGAAATAAATCCCAATTGAAACTGGGCCGGCCCGGCTTGCTAGCGCGGCCCAGCCAGCGCGCGGCCTGCCTCGGCGCCCCGCCCGCGCGCGCGGCGCTGACAGTGCGGGCCCGCAGGCCAGAGAGAGAGAGCGAAAGGGGGAAGACGACCGCGACTCCGGCGAGCTCAAGCTCGCCGACGACGGCGCCTCCGGCGACGAAAGGAGCACCAACGACTTCCCCGTGACTTTCCGCATCGACCGAACCTAGATTTGCTGAACCTATCCCACCCTAGCTACGACGGCCATGGCGACCGCGGCTCGGAGGCGGCACCCGGTGGTGGTCCGGCGAGCTCCGGGGGTCAGGGACCTAAGTGAGGTGTGCTACGGCTTCCTGAGGACATGGCGGACCTCTCCATGCGACGTAAAAGGACGGAGGTGGAGCGAGTGCCGCTGGCCGCGTGAGCACCGCACCGGCGGCCATGGCGCGGCGGCGCACGACGGTGTTCCGACGTGTACCGGCCATCCCATCCGGTAACGTCATCACCTAGGCTTCTCTACCCGACCCGGAACCCAAAACATGTACTAGTGGGAATGGAGGTTGACCGTAGGGAGCTGGCCACGGTGAGCCGCCGTGCGGACAGTGTGCCGGCGAGGACTCACGGTGGCGGAAACCGAAATTCGCCCTCACCTCTACACAATCCGGTCAAGCAACGGTTGGAGGAGGTGGAGGGGATGCTGGTGGAGCGGTGGACGGGATTTGGAGGACGGTGGTGCGACGGTGAGCTTGCACAAGCACGGGGCGGGCTGCGGCGGCAATGGCGCCTCCGTTTTCCGCCTCGGTGAACCCAGCCAGAGCGAGAGTGAAGGAGAGAAGAGTAAGCGCGAGTGTGGGGGTGGAGGTGTCGGCTCGGTCTTCATCTCCGCGCCTGGGCTCGCGACGTGGAGGCGACGGCAGAACACGCGCGCCACGCGGCCACCGGGCTCTGCCCGAGCGCCACGACGCGGTCGGCCGTCCGACTGAATGGCGAGGTCGACTGACCGATGAGGCCGAACGGTGACTGTCAGTGCAAGTTTGACGCTGATTATCTTCCAACACAGCGCGATTTGGTCCAAGATGACAACATCAAATTCATAGAGCTATGTGAGGGCAACAAAATTGTCAATTGGAGCTTAGACTGGTTCGGCCTAGATTTGAAACTACAGAGCTCCAAAGTGGGTCACCCGAAAACTGAAACTTAGTTTCAGTCACAATGCCGACTGAAACCCGATTTTCTAGGCACCAAATCTCCTAAACCATTTAGAACTAGGTGATGGTGATATTGGCAATGTTGTAGAGCTACATGTGATCTACAAGTTTGTCAATATGAGTGAAAGCTGGTGTGGCCTGGTTTGCAAACTAAAAGCTCCTAAATTAGGCATCAGTAAAATTGTAGGGTCAGATTCCAGACTTAGAAAAATTCTAAGTCTTGGAGCTACCTCTCTAACTGACTTGTGGGCCACTTTTGAGCATGTTAGGGTCAATTTCATGAGATGGTCATATTGAGACTTTTGTTCCCCATGAATTTCTTTACAACTTTGCTTAAGGGTGCTCTTCCATGCAAGGTTTCTAAATTAGACTTTTTAATTGGTCAAACTAGGGCCTTCTGGGGTCAAATGGTGGTCAAACTTCTCTTGGAGGGCAATTTAGTAATTTTGGTCAACATGAACCTTGTTCCAAATGTTACCCTAAGTATAACTAAGGTGTTGTAGGTCATGATTGGCTACCTTACCTTTTTGTTACACCAACTATCAAATACTTCATGAAATAATTCAAATAAACCCCAGAACTATCACATGTGTTGCATCACATGAAATAACAAACATGAATGATGCGTGCTTATGCTTATGCCATGCAAATGCAATGCAATTATGGAGCTAAACACTTGAGGTGTTACAGCCCTCCCCCCTTATAAAAATCTCGTCCCGAGATTTGGAAAGCGTACCATTTTTCATAGAATTCCTTATAACCATCCCGCAAATAGTCCTCCCGTTCCCACGTAGCATCACTCTCACTTCCCTGATTACTCCACATCACTTTATACCACTTAACCACTTTACTTCTAGTTACTCGTTCCTGAGTATCGATCACTCGGACTGGCTTTTCTTCGTAGGTTAGGTCGGATTCCAGCCTGATATCACCTAAAGGAACTTGTTCCTCAGGAACTCGAAGACACTTTTTAAGCTGAGATACATGGAAGACGTTGAATATGGCACTCATTTCTGGAGGTAACTGAATTTTGTACGCAACAACTCCACTCTTGCCTATGATTTGAAAAGGACCCACGTATCTTGGCACAAGTTTCCGCTTAACACCAAAACGTTGGACACTTTTCATTGGAGAAACTTTCAAATACACGAAGTCTCCAACTTCAAACTCGAGTGGTTTTCTACGACGATCAGCATAACTTTTCTGTCTAGCTTGGGCTGCAGCCATATGTTTTTGAATGGTACGGACTTGTTCCTCAGCTTCCTCAACAAAAGCAATACCATAAAATCTTCTCTCACCAGATTCTATCCAATTTAGTGTGGTTCTACACCTACGACCGTACAAAGCTTCGAATGGAGCCATCTTAATACTCTCTTGATAACTGTTATTGTACGAGAATTCGGCTAAAGGTAACCATTTTTCCCAAGAACCCTTGGATGAAATGACGCATGCCCGCAACAGATCTTCCAAGATTTGGTTAACTCGTTCTATCTGACCCGATGTCTGGGGGTGATAAGCAGAGCTTCTCACTAACTTGGTTCCCAGAAGGTGATGCAAGTGCTCCCAAAAGCGAGCAGTGAACTGGGGACCCCGGTCAGATATGATAGTACGAGGTATCCCATGAAGCCGGACTATCTGATTGAAGTACAACTCAGCATAGTCAGTGGGACGATAGTCCACTCTCACTGGGATGAAGTGAGCTGATTTGGTCAAACGATCAACAATTACCCAAATAGAGTTATGATTTTTGACAGTAGGAGGAAGTCCGACAATGAAATCCATACTTATCTCTTCCCATTTCCAGCCTGGAATGGAAAGTGGCTGAAGTAGCCCAGCTTTCATGTGCACAGCTTTAACTCTGCAACAGGTGTCACATCTAGCAACATATGCAGCTATCTCTTTCCGCATCTTGGTCCACCAATAAAGTGGTTTCAAATCATAATACATCTTATTGCTGCCAGGATGGATGGACAACTTAGAGGAGTGTGCTTCAGACATAATATCATTTCGAAGCTCTCGGTCCTTAGGCACAACTAACCTATCCTTGAACCATAGTACACCCTCTTCATCTATCCTGAACTGTGTAGTTTCTTGCTCTTTCATCTTACGCTTGATGTGGAATATACCAGTGTCAGTCTTTTGGAGCTCAATAATTCTGCTTTTGAGAGTACAACTGACAGTGATGTTGTACAAGACTGCTGGATGTAGAAGGCGAGATCGATGAAAATCAGTTTCAACTAAGGAATGACAATGAGACTTACGGCTTAAAGCATCCGCAACTACATTTGCCTTTCCTAGATGATAGTGCACTTGAAGGTTATAATCTTTAATCAACTCGAGCCATCTTCTTTGACGCATATTCAACTCGGGTTGGGTGAAGATGTATTTGAGGCTTTTATGATCGGTGTAGATATTGCAGACATTTCCCAGCAGATAATGCCGCCATACTTTCAAAGCATGAACAACTGCAGCCAGTTCTAAGTCATGCGTTGGATAATTCACCTCATGCTTCCGAAGTTGTCGAGAAGTATATGCAATTACTCGGCCTTCCTGCATCAACACACCTCCCAAACCTATGCCTGAGGCATCACAATAAACATCAAATGGTTTCTCGATATCCGGTTGTGCCAAAACCGGAGCTGAGGTTAGGAGGGTTCGCAGTTGGTGAAAAGCCGCATCACACTCAGGAGTCCAGACAAACCTGGTGTCTTTTTGCAGCAACCGAGTCATTGGCTTGGCTATTTTGGAGAAATCCGGGATGAAGCGACGATAATAGCCAGCCAAACCAAGAAAACTTCGGACCTCATGAACCGAGATAGGAGCCTTCCAGTTCAGTACTTCCTGTACCTTGGCAGGGTCCACCATAATTCCTCCATCGGACAACACATGCCCAAGGAAAGGTACTTCACGAAGCCAGAATTCGCACTTACTGAACTTTGCATATAGTTGATGTTCACGCAGTCTTGTGAGGACTATACGCAGATGTTCAGCGTGATCCTCCTCATTCACAGAGTATACCAGGATGTCATCAATAAATACCACCACAAACTTGTCCAATTCAGGCATAAATACCGAATTCATCAAGTACATGAAGTGTGCGGGGGCATTTGTCAAGCCGAAAGACATAACAAGATACTCATAAAGACCGTATCTGGTAGAAAAGGCTGTCTTTGGAACATCTTCCGGGCGAATTTTAATTTGATGGTAGCCCGATCTTAGATCGATTTTGGAGAAAACTTTAGCTTTAGACAACTGATCGAACAAGATGTCGATTCGCGGTAGAGGGTACTTATTTTTGACAGTGACTGCATTGAGAGGTCTATAATCTACGCACATCCGCAACGACTGATCCTTCTTCTTTACAAAGATAGCAGGACATCCCCACGGCGATGAACTAGGACGAATCAACCCCTTCTTCAAAAGTTCATTCAATTGCACCTTAAGTTCAGCGAGTTCATTTGGAGGCATCCTATAGGGTCTCCTAGAGATGGGTGCCGTGCCAGGCAACAACTCAATTTTAAACTCCACATCCCGATCCGGAGGGAGTCCCGGCAAATCATCGGGAAAAACGTCCGGAAACTCATTTACTACTGGAATTTCGGCCAACGCCTTTGCTTGCACAGCATGAATTTCCCCCGACAATTCAACCTTTCTGGGAAGTTGTACTAGAAAACCCTTTTGATCTGTAGGATCTCTGAGCATAACTACCCGAGCGGATGTGTCAATGAGTACCCCATTCTGACTCATCCAATTCATGCCCAAGATAACATCTATGTCTAAACCAGGTAAAACCAATAGGGCAAGCGAATAACTTCGCCCTTCTATCTCAAACTTAAGGTTCCCCACTACTTTGTTTGTGGAAATATTCCCACTTGCAGCGCTAATACAATAACCCACACCTTCAACAGTATGCAACTTGTGTGCAAATTTAGATGCAAACTTAGGACTGATAAAGGAATGCGAAGCACCTGAATCAAAAAGTACCACTGCGGGGTGTTGGTCAACTAGAAACTTACCAGCGGTGACCACCTCACCAGATGGGATTTCCTCAATGCTGTTATAATGGGTGTGTCCCTGACGACTACCTTGGTTGATATTTTTCTTAGGGTACGGGCAGTTCCTGGACCAATGGCCTGGCTTGTTACAGTTCCAGCAAGGCATGTTGCTAGGGGGAACACTGGAGCTGCCTTGGCCCGCATTACTCTTTGGCAGAGCCACTGTATATGCCTTACGAAACCCAGTTTTCATTGGCACCTTCTTTTGTGGAGGACGGAACTTAGCATTTGTGGCAGGAGGGCGAGGAGGAGCCCTCGGGGCAGCTGGAGCTCGAGACTGTGAAGCACTCGCCTCAATGGCCCTTTTGCGGCTCTTAGAGGCAGAATAGATAGCATTGTTGTTCTCTTGAGTTAGAGCATCGCTGATGAAATCATTGAAAGTAGTACATTTGCTAGTACCCATAGTTTTCATCAGTTTTGGGCCGAGGCCCCTTTTGAAGCTAGCAATCTTTTTGGCATCGGTATCCACAAACTCAGTGGCATACCTTGCCAGGTTGTTGAAGGACTGCAAGTATTCAGTCAGGCTTTTGTTTCCTTGCGACAGCCTCATAAACTCTGTGTGCTTGATTGCCATAAGACCGGGAGGGATATAATTTCCCCGGAATGCCGCCTTAAACTGATCCCAAGCAATCGGGACATTGGCAGGTAGTGTGGAACGATAGTGGCTCCACCAAATTCCCACCGAACCATGCAACTGATGGGAAGCATACTCAGTTTTCAGCTCATCAGTTAGGTGTAGCAGACGAAACTTTTGTTCAATGGTATTCAACCACTCATCAGCCTGCAGTGGTTCTTCCGCTTCCTTGAAGAGCGGGGGCTTTGTATCCAGAAAGTCCTTGAAATCACTGTACTGATTTGGCTCTGGGCCCTGGCGGCCAGGACGAGCCTCCCGGTTAGCCAGCTGGCGCATAGCATCCGCCAACATGCGCTGCCCTTCGACCACTGTCTGCATCAACTCGGCCGGAGTAGGTGGTGGCGGAGGGGGTGGCTGTTCCTCCTCCTCATTTCCACAACCCCGACGTAGATTGTACGACATCTGCAAAAATGCATAGCCAATGAGCACTGACGATGTGGGAATTTTGTAGATGAATTACTGCGAAATGTCAATCTGACTGCATGAATAGATTTCTCATAATAATTAAGGCACAATAATTCACCACAACCGCACAATCCATTCTAGCGCATCGTTTGACGAGATCATACTTGGTAATCCAACAAGATGCTCTTTGATAAAAGCTCACTCATAGGGAGCACACGGTTACCGGACCGTTTGCGTTGCTATCTACGTGATTTTTGACCTTTTGCACGGTACTCAGATTCGATCTCAAGATTTTTAGTTGACTGTGAAAGGCTACTTCAAACTGACCACAAAGAGACTTCTCAATGAAGAGTTCCATGGTGGATCATGACTAGCCACCTCGATACCTGCGCGTGCCAAGCAGCACAGCCTTATGTCGCACGCCATAGGAGGCCCTCGGTTTCGTCGCGGCACCGAAGGGTGCTAATCGTGACACCATCATCGAACGCAACATAATAAGACATCAAGTTGTGATCGAATTTAACAGGTTCAACCTTACATCCCAAAGTCAAGTTATTACAAGGCCTCACTCCTTCACAGGGAGGCACAAAAGACGATCCTAACATTATAGACACGTGATGACTACTCTAAGCATCATCCTCCGTGTCAGTGTCAAGGATCTCCCCGCCGTCCTCATCACTGACAGGCTCTAACTCCTCGTCTTCTTCTTCTTCTGGCTCTTCCTCTGGTGCTTCTGCAGGTGGGGCATCCTGTGGTCCATCAACCTCCACTTCATCATCATCCTCAGCCATGAAGATTCCCGAACCCATGTCCTCATCGACGTTGTTGTTTCGAGGCAGCAGGGGATTAAGCTCGTTGTTCAGGCGGTGCACTTCTTCATGAAGGTTGTCATTGTATTCTTCAGCATTTTCTAACTGTTGCTCGAGCTCAAACTGGCGAGCTCTCAGAACGTTCTCCTCGTGCCAGGCTTCATCCCTCTGTTCCATCACACGGACCAACATGCGTTGACAGTTGCGATTTGCCACTGTCAACCTCTAGACTGCAAGCGTTTCTTGATCACGATCATGAATCACTTGTTCCAGTTGTTGCCGTGCTGCATCCCTAGCAGCAGTCACCTCTGCCAGCTCTGCCCTCAGCCTTTCCACCTCAGTAGGCTCGGGGCGGGGCTCACGTGGAGCGAGCTGGTGACGCGGTGCCCTGCCCCCAGTGGATTTACGAGCGGTCCTCTTGGTACGTGCCATCTGTAGCAACAGATAAGATACGACTTAAAGTGAGGCTCATTTAGGGGATACGAAATTTACTTTAGTCGGGAGTACATAAATTTTTAAGGAGGGAGTAAATGATATGTATGATATAATTAAACATGATGCATGCACGTTCCGTACGTCCTCTCTCCTTAGTAGAAACCTAAAGTTCTAACGCTAGGCGGTGGCATACATACGTTCTCTCATATAAGCGAAACTATCGGTCTACTCGTTACGCTGTTAGTGTACCTGCAGAAAACCTCATTTCAGCCCAACAGTTTCCCATTATAAGCACATAAGAAAGCAGTAATTTAAATACTTTCTATATACACATCCCCAGATGTATATACTTCAGTATCAAAGCTACCCGATATAAAGGTTCCCACAATTAAGTGCTTACGTAATTACATGGTTTAAACATGTAAGTATGCAAGTCACCAAAACTACTCTCCCCTAGATCGCCGGTTGGACGATCATGCTCTCACAACTCACACTTACCAGAGCATCGGGGCAATTGATCCATACATTACCACCCAAGTGGATGGCATCCATACAATATCACGCCGTATGGACGACGAAATAAAAACAAACAAGGCCCCCAAGTTAGTCTTTATAACAAGCCACCTAAGAGTCCTTATTTGGGCTAAGGGATGTGATCACTGGCATACCTATAAAATAATTTTTTAGAGTTTAACCCTTTTCACAAACAAATACTTTTGTTTTTAATTACTCGTAAGATGTGTTTAATGTTGAATTATGCTCCGGTACCAGCTGTAACAGAACCGACCAAATTATAAGAGCACAAGTACGAAAACAAGCACCGAAGCGCTCAAATTTTCAAACTTGAGCCCATATAATCCCGGTAGTCAATCGAAATCACGAAGGATTTCAAACCAAACTGCTTACAACCAGGATCGCATCATTCAACATACAACATCATACGATACATTTCACAAGTAGTTCTGAAATAAGTTTACACCACGGAGTAGCAAATATTACAAACCAAGTTTGAAAGTAGCGGAAGCATAACACACACACTAGTTAATTAAATACTGCCAGTCTGAATGATCGTCATCCCGCAAAAGCATGAGGAAAGTACATAAGATGATCACGCCTAGGTGATCTAGTCATCATCACCCGCAGGGTGGAGACACGTCTTGCAGAATCCCTGATAAAGCATGTCATCTGCAACAAGAGGGAATAAACCCTGAGTACTGGAATGTACTCAGCTAGACTTACCCGTCGAAAACCAGAAATAAAGTGACACCAAGGATTATGCAAGGCTTACACAAGAGGCTAGCTGACATAACATTTTGCATAAAGGCATAAGTAATTTAAACTCTTGTAGCCTGTACTAGCAGTTATTTTTAGCATTTACCTGTCATCTATCTTAGCACCTGTACTAAACATTCACTTGGTTGTAATCAAACAATTATCATCATTATATCCAGAGTAGGTATGAATTGTGACAACATTGTATCATTCCCTTAACCACCAGTTCATTTAATGAGATCTACGTTGCCGCTGCTCAAGTCAAGTGCTCACTAACCGGGAGCGACGGCGATTCGAATCGAATTCCTATCCAGCTGGAGGGGTATTTCTAACACTCACCGCGCAGGCCCCTGCCGGGGTCGCACAAGCCACCGTTTCATATGATTCAGGAATCGCGGGTCCGAATAATGTCGCGACCCCAAGGGCGACACTCTACCAGGTGATAGGGACTCTAACCCCCCCTTGGTCTCACGCCAATGTCCCCAAGCACATCCTTTCTCTCCTCCAAGAAGCAACCTACCATTCGATTCCCGGCCTGAACCACATTACTCGGCTTCGCGGTCGGAACGGTTTATCCGGCCAACTAAGTGTTAGACTGCGTTCAACATGACTCAAGGACGTACAGCGAATCGGTCCTTAAACGACTCAGACGGGCATAGCTCCACACCCAAGACGTGAAGTGTCTTGCGGCTGTACTATCGAACTCCCGCCCGGTCTCAATTTCATTTTTAAGCATGGTTCCATTCACGATAGCCATAGAGCCACTCGTGACTCCTTCCTACATCTCGCGGATGACCGGAAATCACCCGACTTCTACCGTACTAAGCAGGGCTAAGCATTGACATGTGCCTAAACCTAAAATAGGATTAAGTACGATATCTGGACAAGGATAGGTATAATGCAACAAGTGTTTTCATATAACTCCTACCACTTAATGCAGTAAACAATTAAAAGTACTCAAGATTTATTTAAAAAAAAATCAGTAGGTTCAGCATGCACCGGGGCTTGCCTTTCAGAAAGGTTGCGGGCCGGTGGTCTGGACACTCAGGAAGGTCGTCTGCGGGCACTCCTTCGCCTGCTGGATCCTCGGGCTCCTGCTGCTCCTGGTCCTCCTCTGGAATCACAGGCTCGAATTCGAGGAGAGTTACCCCCTCCGGTACACCTATTGCATGAGTGCATAATAAATCCCAAGAATGCATAATGAAAGATGCAATATGCTCGGAATGAAATGTATTGCAACAATTTAACGCTCTACTCAAATCACTTCAAAAGAGTAGGTGCAAATTTCCTCTCCGGTAGAGAAGTACTCACCTAACCTACTTAACCTAAGATAAAGCTGCTCATCCTCAGTTAAGGCCCTAACACCTAACAATTACAAAAGTAGCATGTCTTAGGATATCACACCATATCAATCAGCAAAACACCACAGTAAGCATTCTGGACAGCAGCTACTTGTTTTTATCACAACTGGAGATTTACAATTCCAAAAGATATGATCTAAGCCAATCTGGAAAGCCTAAGAAATGTACTACCATCCATTTTCAGACCTCATCTCCAAACTCCTAAGTTTTCCATGTCAAACTTCACAAGTTCCAGAATCTGTCCTCTCCAAAACAGAGAGTAGCAGATTTTGAACTGCCACTTTAAACAACAGTAACTCTCAAACTACTAAGCCAAATGCTTCCAAATTTTAACACAAGCTAGTTCATCAAGTTTACTCCAACTTTGGTATTTACAAGTTGTCCAGCAACCAATTTTATCAAAGCCAAATTTAGAATTACTACTTAGCTGTCCAGAAAACCTAAAATTACAAAGGTTAAATATTTATTGATGTGGCAAACATTCTCTAAAACCAAAATAATGCTACTACAAGTTCATAAATATCACAAAGACACCAGGAAGTAAGGTGTGCCCACCTAGAACATTTATTTAAACCCATTTCTCAATTTACTTAAGTAATTAAGTGGAATTTCAAACATATATGTAAACTGCTCCTAAAATTCTACAAAAATTACAGGGGACTCTCTGACCCACAAAGAGACTACTGTAAAATTTTGAACTCAATTTATTGACAGGAATTCCCTACACAAAATTCCCAAGCCAAAAAGGCTGATTTTTGTATAAATAACCAAGCATAGTAAAATGTGTCAAACAACAGATTTCTTAATTTTCTTGGACACTCTAGGGTACCACGACATTCTCCAAAAATTTATAAGAACATTGCACATGTAGAAGAATTACTAAAATTCATTTTAGTATTTCCTAGAATAACAAGATAGCATTATAACTTGGAAATTACTTACTCACTGATGCCCAAATTTTTACCAGAGCTAGGGCTAGCATAGAGTAACCTACCCACCAAATTTCATGATTTATGGAACACTACAGCTCAAGTTATAAATTTAACAAATTTGCATGCATTCCAAAACACATTTAAAGGATCTATTAAATTCTTACAGACTTTAAACATCTCATGCCAGATCCATATTTTTCTAAAATACTACACATTATGTAGACCCTAACAAAATTTATCTCATGATTTTTGGATCATTAAAACCCTAGATCTTCATTTTTCCAAACCTTACTTAAAACTGTGACAAAATAAAGAAATGAAATAAATCCCAATTGAAACTGGGTCGGCCCGGCTTGCTAGCGCGGCCCAGCCAGCGCGCGGCCTGCCTCGGCGCCCCGCCCGCGCGCGCGGCGCTGACAGTGCGGGCCCGCAGGCCAGAGAGAGAGAGCGAAAGGGGGAAGACGGCCGCGACTCCGGCGAGCTCAAGCTCGCCGACGACGGCGCCTCCGGCGACGAAAGGAGCACCAACGACTTCCCCGTGACTTCCCGCATCGACCGAACCTAGATTTGCTGAACCTATCCCACCCTAGCTACGACGGCCATGGCGACCGCGGCTCGGAGGCGGCACCCGGTGGTGGTCCGGCGAGCTCCGGGGGTCAGGGACCTAAGTGAGGTGTGCTACGGCTTCCTGAGGACATGGCGGACCTCTCCATGCGACGGAAAAGGACGGAGGTGGAGCGAGTGCCGCTGGCCGCGTGAGCACCGCACCGGCGGCCATGGCGCGGCGGCGCACGACGGTGTTCCGACGTGTACCGGCCATCCCATCCGGTAACGTCATCACCTAGGCTTCTCTACCCGACCCGGAACCCAAAACATGTACTAGTGGGAATGGAGGTTGACCGTAGGGAGCTGGCCACGGTGAGCCGCCGTGCGGACAGTGTGCCAGCGAGGACTCACGGTGGCGGAAACCGAAATTCGCCCTCACCTCTACACAATCCGGTCAAGCAACGGTTGGAGGAGGTGGAGGGGATGCTGGTGGAGCGGTGGACGGGATTTGGAGGACGGTGGTGCGACGGTGAGCTTGCACAAGCACGGGACGGGCTGCGGCGGCAATGGCGCCTCCGTTTTCCGCCTCGGTGAACCCGGCCAGAGCGAGAGTGAAGGAGAGAAGAGTAAGCGCGAGTATGGGGGTGGAGGTGTCGGCTCAGTCTTCATCTCCGCGCCTGGGCTCGCGACGTGGAGGCGACGGCAGAATACGCGCGCCACGCGGCCACCGGGCTCTGCCCGAGCGCCACGACGCGGTCGGCCGTCCGACTGAATGGCGAGGTCGACTGACCGATGAGGCCGAACGGTGACTGTCAGTGCAAGTTTGACGCTGATTATCTTCCAACACAGCGCGATTTGGTCCAAGATGACAACATCAAATTCGTAGAGCTATGTGAGGGCAACAAAATTGTCAATTGGAGCTTAGACTGGTTCGGCCTAGATTTGAAACTACAGAGCTCCAAAGTGGGTCACCCGAAAACTGAAACTTAGTTTCAGTCACAATGCCGACTGAAACCCGATTTTCTAGGCACCAAATCTCCTAAACCATTTAGAACTAGGTGATGATGATATTGGCAATGTTGTAGAGCTACATGTGATCTACAAGTTTGTCAATATGAGTGAAAGCTGGTTTGGCCTGGTTTGCAAACTAAAAGCTCCTAAAGTAGGCATCAGTAAAATTGTAGGGTCAGATTCCAGACTTAGAAAAATTCTAAGTCTTGGAGCTACCTCTCTAACTGACTTGTGGGCCACTTTTGAGCATGTTAGGGTCAATTTCATGAGATGGTCATATTGAGACTTTTGTTCCCCATGAATTTCTTTACAACTTTGCTTAAGGGTGCTCTTCCATGCAAGGTTTCTAAATTAGACTTTTTAATTGGTCAAACTAGGGCCTTCTGGGGTCAAATGGTGGTCAAACTTCTCTTGGAGGGCAATTTAGTAATTTTGGTCAACATGAACCTTGTTCCAAATGTTACCCTAAGTATAACTAAGGTGTTGTAGGTCATGATTGGCTACCTTACCTTTTTGTTACACCAACTATCAAATACTTCATGAAATAATTCAAATAAACCCTAGAACTATCACATGTGTTGCATCACATGAAATAACAAACATGAATGATGCATGCTTATGCTTATGCCATGCAAATGCAATGCAATTATGGAGCTAAACACTTGAGGTGTTACAATAGTCATCAAGCCATAGCTCAGGATTCATTTCCCCAATGTACTTGGTGACGTTGGTAGGTTGTCGGAATCGTGCCGGGAACGGTATGTTGTGGATGTCTTGACTAAAGACACGTGGTCCTGGGGGTTTAGGGGATGGGCTCTAGTCCTCTCCACTGTTGTAGCAGCCGCCCCATGAGGGTGGTAACCGCGACTAGCTCCATCCTCCTTGTGCCTTTTACGCGCGTTGAGGACGTTGCGTGCATCGTAGTTGTGGCTAATACGGGCGTGAATGGATGGGGGCTTGTCCCTTGCTCTCGGTTGTTTCGGGTGGACCGAGGCTTCCTTTTCACATGCCACTGATGGTGTAGGCTAGTCGGGCTTAGGTCCACATCGTCGAGACACGGAGCTTTTGGCCTCCTCCACCGCGGTGCACTCAAGAAGGGCATACAGCTCTCCGTGGGATTACCGTCCCTCCGGAGTCAATGGTTTGGGCATCATCCGGAGGAGGATTGCCACAGCAGCAACATTCTGGCTTGCCCTGGCGAAGAGAGGTGGACGACTGCCATCGTCGTCATCGCAGATTCAGCGGTGGACGTCACGAGCACTTCATCGAGCCACACCACCATCATTGCGACTCCCAAGCTCCTGCTCAAGTGCTACATGCAGTTGTGCTAGCCGCTATTGCTCCTCCTCGAGCTTTCTTTCAAGCTCTCAGAGTTGCTCTAGCTAGGGCTGTGCTCACCCCAAAGGTGGTGGCATGGCTGCGCATGCAGCGTTTGCAGCATTAGGCGGGGTGCGTTCGCCCTAATTTTCATCAGGGGTTCCTTCGTGGTCCTCCCCATCGCACATGAAGCATTCTCGAGATGGGTCATGACTCTCATCATCAAAGTAGAAACCTTTGTGAGGGTAGTTATCTTCGACAGGGGACTGGTGCCAAGTCCCTAGGTGATTAAGCCTGAGGAAATCGGTGTCAGCCCAGGTGCCATCGTCTTCCTTGGAGTCGACATTTGAGGCCATCGCCGAGGTCATGAGGAGCTCCGAGAGGGACACCCAGTGGTATTGTGACAAGCCCATAGAGGAATCCCCTACGGGCCAGATGAAGTTGCTATAGGTCCTTGCAGCGTTGTGCAGCCCATAAAGCCATGCCATTTCTACTAGCGTGGCGCTTATGTCTGGGGAACACTATGACTGCCACAAGGCATCGGTGGTGCCAAGGCGAAGCTGATGGAGACCTTCCTGAGCCAAACGTGGTCCTTGGATGGTGTCATGCTGATGCTCCAACCCTAGGTGGTCAGATCCATGGGGCTAGAGGCCCCTAGAAGCCCGTGCCTTGTTGGCATGTAGGCATAGACCACCCATTGACTTGGAGATGGAGTTAACATTGAGAAGTGTGCCAGGTGGCTCCACAGACGGAGCGCTCTCCCCCTCCACGTCCATGAGGTCCTGGCCTCTAGGTCGCTCGTCGAGGCCTAGAAGGAAAGCATGATGGATCGATGTGGAGGGGGGAGCCAGACCAAATCGTGATCCACTCCTGTGTAGAAGAAGTTCAGGCTCCCAAAGCAAATATGGAAGCCCGAAGTGAAACGAATGTGGGGATTGGCCACCAAGATCTAGTAGATGGATTGTGATGCGCAGAAGGCCCATACCTGGCACGCCAACTATCGATGTCTAGAGGATCGGATGTCTAAATAGAGCGACTAAGGATGTATACTAGTTTGGGCATGAACAACCCTACGTCTAGTGGGTTTCGCTGTGATTCATGTTGCCTTGCACCGGGGTGCTCATAGTAGGGGTTACAAGCTTTCGAGAGAGGGAGTAGGTCCCAAGTCTCTTGAGTGGTGGTGGTGGTTGTGGTTGTTGTTTCGACTGAGATGGATTCTAGCTATTGTTGCTTTGTTGTTTTTTGTCTCTTCCCTGCCTCCCCTTTTATAACTTCTAAGGGGAGGGCTTGGGTTACATTTACAGTAAAGTGGTAAAAACGGGGAAACTAAAAGAGAAAGGCAAAAAAGTGGCCTCAAGCATGGAACGTCCTCCTCCTTATCCAGTGGGAGCAGTTTCCCTGTAGCATGGAGTCATGCGGGACGTTGATCTTTTGGCCTCTCCGTTCGTTGGTGCGACATGCCGGGGCCATGCCTTGACCTGTACGCCTCTATGTTGTGAAGGTGGGTGGCACGTGCGTCGAGATTTTCGTAGCGAGGGGGTTAGGTGGCATAGCTGCCGTCACCCCCATTGTTGTGGAGGGATGGATGTCATCGTGGTAGAATGACTAGGGTCATGTCGAGTCAGTGCATGGTTCCTGTGCTTCTGTTGATTGTGCATGGTCTCATCCATCACATCGATGGAGCGAGTATCATAATTGGGGGCCCATGTGGCTCCCCGTCCTGCGTGACGGTTTCACATGCCCCTCGGGCGAGGCGGAAATGCGCCACAGGGGGCAGGGGCGGTTGGGCACCTTTGATGACGCCTCGGGGGCTCAAGTGAGATGGAGAGATGTCGCCCAAGATGCCTATTGTGCCCGAGGTCTCTCCGCAAGGCTCGGGCGAGATAGAGTTTGCCGTTCACGCCTTGAGCGGCTGACATGCTGTTAGTGCTTTTTGGGTCCCCTTCGGTGGGCCAATTTAACAAACATGTAGGGTGTCATATTTTATCACCTATTAGGTACCCTGGGTATTTTGATACCCAACACTTATATCCTGCAATGGCTCTTAGGAGAAATGGTTGCCGCTCGTTGAGTTCTCTTATAACAATAGTTATCAAAAGAGTATCAAAATGGCTCCGTTTGAAGCTTTGTATGGGCGTAAGTGTAGAACTCCTTTGAACTGGGTGGAACCTAGGGAAAGGAGATTCTACGATATTGACTTTGTAGAAGAAGCCGAGGAACAAGTCCGTGCTATACAGAAAAATATGGTAGCTGCTCAGGCTAGGCAAAAGAGCTATGCAGATAAGAAAAGGAAACCCATTGAGTTTGAAGTAGGTGACTATGTTTATTTAAAGGTATCACCTATGAGAGGCGTGAAGCGTTTTGGAATAAAGAGAAAGCTTGAGCCTTGATATGTTGGACCTTATCAGATTATCGAGAAAAGTGGGAGAGTAGCTTATAAGCTCAATCTACCTCGTGAGCTGGGAGCTATCTTTCTAGTTTTCCATGTTTCTCAATTGAAGAAATGTCTCCACCTTCTTGAGGAAAGAGTAGATGTGAGACGCATCAAACTGAAATCAGATCTCGCTTATGAGGAGAAACCTATATATGTTTTGGATACCCAGGAAAGGGTGACTCGAAGTCGAGTAGTCAAATTATACAAGGTGGTTTGGAGTAATCATGGGGAACATGATGCAACATGGGAAAGAGAGGATTATTTAAAGGACAATTATCCTAATTTCTATAAACAATGGTATGCTTTCCAAATCTTGAGCATTTGTGCATTTGTGCATTGCATTGCATCACATGAGCACATTCATCCCATTATCACATGTGCATCATCTTATGTTTCAATATTGCAACATGATGTTTCATTAGTGCTTGTGCAGGTGTGTATCATATGTGACATCTCTGTGATATGCCTAGTACACTAGAGGGGTTTGGCATGCCCCATAGGCCATGTGTTTAAGTGTTGCATGCCTTTGTTTCAATGTTTCAAATGATTGTTTCGTTTGTTTCAGTGAAATGTTTCATATGTTTCAAGTCTATGTTTTAGTTGATTTGAGAAGCTAGAGTACATGTACACATGCAAATGAATGTGGTGACTCACCAAAACACCCTAGCTACACTTAGAATGTCATTAGGAACAATGTTCATGAAGGTCATTAGTTCTAATTATGCTTCTAAGTATTGGTGTGACTTGTGTTGATGCTAGGACTATTTTGTTTGACTGTTTAAAAAGTGTTGCCAAAATTCAATGCAGGGTCGTGCACCCTTAAACAAAGTTGTAGCAAATTTTCTATGGAACAAAAGTTATTTAATGGTCATCTCATGAAAATGGACCTAACATGCTCAATGACATGTTGTTTAGCACTTAGCCATTTCAGTTAAGTCCTAACTGCACTACAGTTCAAAGTACCCTACTTTGGGACTCTATAACTCTATAACCAAGCTGAACCAGCTTGAGCTCCAATTGACAAAGTTGAAGTTCATGTGTAGCTCTACAAGTTTACCAACTGCACTAGGAACCAGATTGAGCTAGTTTGAGAGTTGTGGGGTGGTGAAAAACGAGTTTCAGTCGGTCATCATCTTCTCTGAATCAGAATGAGGTGAGCTCGGTGGCCAACCTTGCACAGGCCATGGTTGTCGCGTGATCACGCCATGGAAACTGTACACTGGCACTAGCCCCACCAGTCAGGCGAGGGTGTCATTAAGCCTGCCACAACGTCGTGCCCTCGTCATTGCCTCTGCTCTCGCCCCTTTTTTCCAAATCGAAAAGCAGCAGCGGCGCCTTCTTCTCCATCGTGAGTTCCGGTGAGCTCGTGTGCGCATGCCATGGTGTCTCTGCTCGCTCCAACCTACACATCGTGCCACCATCATCTCCTCTTGCTCCTCATCCTCTGGGTTGAGCCACTGAGTCAAGGTAGAGGCCGCATTGCTTCTTACCCGCAGTGGAAACCTCGCCGGAGCACCACCATGCCCGTGCTTGCAGCGACCGAGCTCTTTGGCACCCTCCTTTCCTCTTCTCCATAGCATTTTAGGAGCCCTAGGTAGCCTCAATGCTCACACCAGTATTAGGTCAGGCCACCATGGCCGAAATTGGCCGACGCGCCCCACATAGTGCCACCGCACCCGCCATTGTCGGTGATGTGTCCTTCCGGCTAACCCTAGGAACCCTAAAGCACCTCCATTGGTGCGGAATCGTGCGAGGAGCATGACGATGCCCTTGGTTTCATTGTCCGACTCGCCAGCGGCGAGCTTCACCGTCGACTCCTCCCTCCTCTATCTCTGTCCCTCTGACCAGCGGGCCCTATTGTCAGCGCCATTGGCCGAAGGCGGCCGTGGGCCAAGCAGCTCATGCGGACCGGCCCAATAGTTAGTTTTGGTTTTTATTTTTCTTTTATTCATTTATGCTGATTTGAATGCTAATTTGTAAAATGCATATCTCGAGTTCTAGGGATCCAAATGAGTTGGTTCAAATTTTGATGGGTTTCTTGAGGACTCTAGTTTTTATTAAAAATAGGAAACATGCTATGTTTTGTTATGAAAAATGGAGTTATTATTTATGCCTTTTATTCATGCATGAAAAGAGGAAAATCATATCTCTCTGTAGGTAGCTCCAAATGACTTGAAATTTTTATGGGGTGTTGTTTATGCCATGAGTAGCCTATAGTTTAAATTTCATCAATTTTGGATACTGTATCATGGAGTTATACCTTTATCTTGTTTGCATGATTGGATCTTGTGTGAATTTTTATAATTTATCTATAGATCCAGTAATGGTGAAATTTGGTGAGTGCTATTCTCATGTTAGTAAGAACCTAAAAAAATATGAAATATATTGTTTGACACTTTTCAATAGGGTTTCTCATTCATGCCAAAATCAGCCTTTCTGTCTAATATTTTTAGTATAGAAAAATATACTTGCTCAATTGCTATGAAAGTTTTGTGGTAGCCTCTTGGAAGCATGTTGTATCTGCTGTAATGTTTATAGAATTTATTGTATAGTTTTGATATAGGTTCCTTTATTCACATAATTATATAAATAAATTAATAAAAGGTATTAAAGAAATTGTTTAGACATTGGCACCACACTTTCTGGTGTTCTTTTAACATGAGTAATGATGGGGTAACTTGGTTTAGCTCAAATGTGTTTTTGCTACACCTTTAAATTAATTAATTTAGTGAATCTGCCAATTCTGGACATATCTGGGGACTTGGCAAAGTTCTCTATGATATATTGCTTTGTTGTGAAACTTGTTATTACAAAAGTTGTAGATAACTTATACATATACCTGCTGTTCAAATTTGGTGGCATTTTGCTATGTAGTTTAGGAGATATATCTGTTTAAAATTAGGTCACAGTTTTCTTTACGTTCTGTCTTGCATAGACCAGATTCGTTGTTTAGTTAAATTCGACCTAGTAAACTTTGTAATCATGTTGTGGGGTTTATAAATGGATTGTAGACAATTTTATAAGCTTTCTAGAATGTCCTCTTGCAAGTCAATTGGAACTGTAGAACTCCTGTTGTGATTGATTTACTGAACTGCTTCTTTGCATGTTGAACCTAAAACTTCTGTTAGGTGTGCCTTTACTATTTATAAGCATGTTTGTGATGTTCCTAGGTGTTTAAATTGATTAAGGTGAATTTAGGTGCAGGTGCTAGACCTTTAACTAGTGATGAAAAGTTGTACTTTAGATTGCTAGAACTTGGTGAGTTTGTATCCTTGCTTAGAGAAGAGATTTGTAATTACTCAGTAAAGTGATTTGAATAGAGCGTTGCACCTACTCGGTCAACAAATGTCTTGTGATGTTTTGTTACTTGTGGTTATCCATCCATCATAAGCATTATGTCACTCTTATGCATTCATAGTATTCATCTTCTGCATATACATGCAATAGGTGTACCGGAGGGCGTGACCTTGCTGGAATTCGACAAGACGAACCAGGAAGCTCTAGAGGTGCAGCAGCCCAAACCCAGAGTTCAGGAGGTGCAGCTCGCAGGAGAAGTGCTAAGCGAGGTCATCGTTGACTGCCTTGACCACGTCCTGTGCAATTTCACGAAAGGCAAGCCCCAGAGCATTATAAGCCTCCTAATTTCTAAAATGCAATTAAGTATTATGTTATATATATTGTTGCATTAAGTTATAGGTGTTGAATGAAAACACTTGTTGCATTGATATCCAATCCTTGTTCAGATATTATTACCTTGAATTCTATGTAGCTCAGGCTCGAGTAGATGCTTAGCCCTGCTTTAAGCGGTAGAAGTCGGGTGATTTCCTATCACCTGCGAGCTATAGGACAATACATGTGGCACGGTTGGCTATATTTGCTATCATGGAAAAGAACCTGGTATAATTTGAATGAAGACCAGGCGGGGGCTTGTAAGGCTATAGGCTTACAGTGACTCCGTCTGTGTCGCTTAAGGACTGATTCTTGGAGCCTTTCTTTGTCATATTGAATGCATGCCTCTCTCTTAGCTAGCCGGGCCCGAGTGCTTGAACGCGAATCCGAGTAGCTCGACTCAGGACGGGCTCTGGCAAGTATAAAGTGCGCCTCGAAAGGGAGCCGTAGGCGTGAGTCCAAGGGCAGATGATTTAAAAGTCCTAATCGTCCTGGCAGAAGGGTAATCTCTGAAAGTGCTGGCGCTAACCAAACCCGTGAAGTTAGTTCTTGAGTTGTACCAAAGGTGACCCATGGACACCTTTGCAAAGTATGCTAGGGTGAGAGTTAGGAATACCCCCTCAGCTGAGTTGTAATTCGATTCGAGTCACCGTCTCTCACCGATTAGTGAGAACTTGACAGGAGTATCTCCAAAGTAGATACACTAAATACTACAATGGTTTTGGAATGATGATATGATGATGGCCTTATTATACCTGCTATGGTTATTATTGTTTGCTCCTAATAAAGTGATTGCTTTAGTACAGGTGCTAATATAGATGACAGCTTAATGATTATTAACTTCATGCTAAGCTCTAGATGGTTATTGAATCTATGCAAGCTTTTATGCAAAATGTGTCAAGCTAGCTCCACTTTATATCAGCCTTGCATGATCCTTGGTGTCTTTTATTTCTAGTTCTAGACAGGTAAGTCTAGTTGAGTACCTTCTCGTACTCAGGGTTTATTTCCCACCTGTTGCAGATGACCTGTTCTATTCTGTGTGCTGCAAGTACTGTCTCCTCCTAGCCAGAGATGAGGACTAGATCATTGGGCGTAGTCTCTACTAGTTACCTTATCTAAGTTACTTTTGTGGACATGACTGCAGTAACAGAACCGACCAAATTATAAGAGGACAAGTACAAAAACAAGCACCGAAGCGCTCAAATTTTCGAACTTGAGCCCATATAATCCCGGTAGTCAATCGAAACCACGAAGGATTTCAAACCAACATGCTTATAACCAAGATCGCATCATTCAACATACAACATCATACGTTACATTTCGCAAGTAGTTCTGAAATAGTTTACACACACGTAGTCGCAATTATTACAAACCAAGTTTATAAAAGTAGCGGAAGCAAACACACGCCAGTTATTTAACTACTACCAGTCTTGTTGATCAACAACCCGCAAAAGCATCAGGAAAGTACATAAAAGATGATCACGCCCTAGTGATCTAGTCTTCGTCACCCGCAGGGTGGAGACAATTTTTGCAGAAGCCTTGGTAGAGCATATCATCTGCAACAGGAGGGAATAAACCCTGAGTACTAGAATGTACTCAGCTAGACTTACCCGTCGAAAACCAGAAATAAGATGACACCAAGGATTATGCAAGGCTTACCCAAGAGGCTAGCTGACATCACATTTTTGCATAAAGGCATAAGTAATTGAGACTCTTATAACCTGTACTAGCAGTTATTTTTAGCGTTTACCTGTCATCTATCTTAGCACCTGTACTAAACATGCACTTGCTTATAATCAAACAATTATCATCATTATATCCAGAGCAGGTATGAATTGTGGCAACATTGTATCATTCCCCTAACCACCGGTTCATTTAATGAGATCTACGTTGCCGCTCCTCAAGTCAAGTGCTCACTAACCGGGAGTGACGGCGATTCGAATCGAATTCCTATCCAGCTGGAGGGGTATTTCTAACACTCACCGAGTCACGCCTGGCGAGGGCTGCTCAGGTCATCTTTTGTACAGTTCAGGAATCGCGGGCCCGAATAATGTCGCGTCCCCAAGGGCGACACTCTGCCAGGTGCTAGGGACTCTAACCCCCCTTGGTCTCACGCCAATGTCCCCAAGCACATCCTTTCTCTCCTCCAAGATGCAACCTACCATTCGATTCCCGCCCTGAACCATACTACTCGACTTCGCGGTCGGAACGACTTATCCGACCAACTAAGTGTTAGACTACGTTCAACATGACTCAAGGACGTACAGCGAATCGGTCCTTAAACGACTCGGACGGGCTTAGCTCCACACCAAAGACGTGTAGTCTCTTGCGGCTGTACTATCGAACTCCCGCCCGGTCTCAATTTCATTTTTAAAGCATGGTTCCATCCACGATAGCCATAAAGCCACTCGTGACTCCTTCCTACATCTCGCGGATGACCGGAAATCACCCGACTTCTACCGTGCTAAGCAGGGCTAAGCATTGACACGTGCCTAAACCTAATATAGGAGTAAGTACGATATCTGGACAAGGACAGGTATAATGCAACAATTGTTTTCATACAACTCCTACACTTAATGCAGTAAACAATTAAAAGTACTCAAGATTAATTTATAAAACAGTAGGTTCAGCATGCACCGGGGCTTGCCTTTTAGAAAGGTTGAAGGCTGGTGGTCAGGACACTCAGGCAAATCTTCAGCGGCGTCTCCTCCGCCGACTGGTTCCGCTGGCTCCTCTGGCTGGTCCTGGACTTCCTCCGGAATCACTGGCTCGAACTCGAGGAGTGTTATCCCCTCCGGAACACCTATTGCATGAGTGCACAATAAATATCATGGGTGCATAATGGTGCAACATGCTCGGGATGAAATGCATTTCAGAAATAAAAACAATAATCTAATCAAGTCACTTCATTAGTATGTGCAAATATCTTCTCTGGTGGAGAAGGACTTACCTAAGCTACTCAACCTAAGATACAGCTGTTCTTCTTCGGTTAAGGCCCTAACACCTAACAACACAAGAGTAACATTACTTAGGTTACCACAGTAAGACATTATGAACAGCAGCTCAAAGATTCTAACATAACTGAAGATTCCTAACTCCAAAAGATATGATCTAAGACAATCTGAAAAGCTTAAGAAATGCACTACAAATCATTTTCAGACCTCAACCTTAAATTCCTAAGTTTTCCATGTTGAATTTCCCAAGTTCCAGAATCTGTCCTCTCTAAACAGAGAGTAGCCAATTCTGGACTGCACTTTAAACAGCAATAAATCCCAAACTACTAAGCCAATTTCTCCCAAATTTTGACACAAGCTAGTTTATCAAGTTTACTATAACTTTGGTATTTACAAGTTTTCCAGCAAACACTTTTATCAAAGGCCAAACCCAAAGATACTACCAGCTGTTCAAAAACCTAGAATTGCAAAGATTAAATATTTATTTATGTGGCAAACATCTCATAAGACTAAACTAATGTTACCACAAGTTCACATAGGTCACAAAAACACCAGAAAGTAAGGTTTGCCTACCTAAATTATTTATTTATACTCATTTCTTAATTTACTTAATTAATTAAGTGGGATTTTAAACATATATGTAAATTACTCCTAAAATTCTACCAAAATTACAGGAGACTCTATGAACCAAAAAGAGACCACTGTAAAAATTTGAACTAAAATTATTTACAGAAACTCCCTAAACAAAATTCACAAACCCAAAAGGCTGATTTTTGTATAATTAACCAATCATATTAAAAAGTATCAAACAACAGATTTCCTATTTTTCTTAGACACTTTAAGGTACCAAGACATTCTCCAAAAATTTATAAGGACATTGCACATGTAGAAAAATTACAAAAATTCATTTAAGTATTTCCTAAAATGACAAGATAGCATTATAACTTGAAAAGTACTTAAGCACTACTGCCCAAATTTTTACCAAAGCTAGAGCAAGTAGAAATTAGCCTACCCACCAAATTTCATAATTTTTGGAACAATGAAACTCAAGATATGATTTAAACAAGTTTGCATGCAATCTAAAACACATTTCAAAACTCTAATTAATTATTCCAGAAATTTAACATCACATAAGCATTTGATATTTTTCCTAGAAACTACACTTTATTTGGAGCCCAACAAAATTTGGATCACCATTTTTGGATCTACCAAACCCTAGATATGAAAATCACAAACATTATTCAAATCTGTAAAATAATATAGAAACTAAAATTTCAAATAAAACAAAAAGGAACCACTGGGCCGGCCGACTCGACAGCGCGGCCCAGCTCGAGTGGCGCGGCCCGCTTCCGCGCGCGCGCTCTGACGAGCGGGCCCCACTTGTCAGCGAGACGAAGGCGGGGGAGGAAAACGGTCGACGGCAAACTCGCCGCCGGCGGCAGCTCCGGCGAGACCAAGGGCACAGGCACGTTCGCCTCTTCCATGCGAACCTAGGGGTGCTACTAATTGTAGCAATGGCTGCGGCTATGGGGGATGGTGGCGGGCATGGCGGACCGGCGGGGCGGTGATGGCGCTCCTCGCCGGCGGTGACCTCGGGATCCTCTCCTAGACCCATGGTGAGCATCCCCATACTACCCCGGTCCTAATGCACCTACTAGCGCTCGCAGTGGAAGCACCGAAGACCCCAGCCACGGTGAGCCGCCGCGCGGGAGAATGCCGATGAGGTCTGGCAGTGGCGGAACTGACGATTCATCCTTACCAAGGTGCGTCTGAGGGTAGGGACGGGACGAGTGGGTAGAGGGGCTCAAGGTGTAGCTGTTGGCCGAACTTGAGGCGCGGTGGTACGGTGGAAAACGCGCGCGAGCTCATCGGAGCAAGAGCGGCAATGGCGGCTCGGTTCGTTCGCTCTGCCGATGAGAGAGGAAAGGAGGAGGGAATGGAGGGGTGCGGAGGGCAGCAGCAGCAGGCTGGCAGCTTAAGCCCGCCAGCGCGCTCGCGAGTGGGGGCAGAGCTGGAGCATGGCGGCCACGCGGCGCCCCGGCCCTGCGCTTGGTTGACCACGCGGCTCACCGCTGCTGACTGAACTTGGCGTTTCAGAGCCCACAAGCGTCGACTGATAGCGTGATTTCAACCGAGCAAAACTCCCAATCTAGCCTGAGTTAGCGATAGGTGTTAACAACAAAAATGTAGAGCTATGTGTGGACAATAACTTTGTCAATTGGCTCAAGAACAGATTCGGTTTGGATTGGAAACTACAAAGCTCCAAAGTGGTGTACTTGGAAACTGAAACGTGTTTTCAGTCAGTGAAACCGATTGAAACCCTATTTTCAAGACACCACAACTCCTAAACCATTTAGAACTAGGTGATGGTCATGTTGACAATGTTGTAGAGCTACATAAGGACTACAAGTTTGCCAATATGAGTTGGGGCTGGTTTGGTATGGTTTGCAAACTACAAGCTTCCAAAGTAGGCCACACTAAAACTGGAGGGACACTTTTGAGACTTAGAAAAATTCTAAGTGTTGAGACAGCCCCTCTAGCTGACTTGTGGGCCACTTTTGAGCATGTTCTGGCCAGTTTCATGAGATGGTCATATTGAGACTTTTGTTCCCCATAAGATTCCCTACAATTTTGCTTAAGGGTGCTCCTCCATGCAAGGTCTCTAAGCTAGACTTTTTAATTGGTCAAACTAGAGCATCCTAGGGCTAAATGCTGGTCAATTACACCTTGGAGGGCATTTTGGTGATTTTGGTCAACATGAACCTTGCTCCATTAGTGACCCTAAGTATAACTAAGGTGCTGTGAGATGTAATTAGCTACTCTTCCCCTTAGTTACACCAACTCCATAGTGTCACATGATGTGAGTCAAACAAAACTTTAAAAAAACAAATCACATTTGTTGCAACCACATGAATTAACATGAAATGATGCATGCTTATGCTCATGCAATGCAATGCAATTAAGGAGCTAAACACCTGAGGTGTTACAGCCCTCCCCCCTTATAAAAATCTCGTCCTGAGATTTGGAAAGCGTACCATTTTTCATAGAATTCCTTATAACCATCCCACAAATAGTCTTCCCGTTCCCATGTAGCGTCACTTTCACTACCCTGATTACTCCACATTACTTTATACCACTTAACCACTTTGCTTCTAGTCACTCGTTCCTGAGTATCGATCACTCGGACTGGCTTTTCTTCGTAAGTTAAATCAGACTCAAGCCTGATATCTCCTAACGGGGCCCTTTCCTTAGGAACTCGAAGACACTTTTTGAGCTGAGATACATGGAAGACGTTGAATATGGCACCCATTTCAGGAGGTAACTGGATTTTGTACGCAACAGCTCCACTCTTACCTATGATTTGGAAAGGACCCACATATCTTGGCGCAAGTTTCCACTTAACACCAAAACGTTGGACACTCTTCATTAGAGAAACTTTCAAATAAACGAAGTCTCCAACTTCAAACTCGAGTGGTTTTCTACGATGATCAGCACAACTTTTCTGTCTAGCTTGGGCTGCAGCTATATGTTGTTGGATGGTTTGGACTTGTTCCTCAGCTTTCCGAACAAAATCAATACCATAATACCTCCTTTCACCAGCCTCTACCTAGTTTAGTGGAGTTCTACACTTGCGACCATACAAAGCTTCGAATGAGGCCATCTTAATACTCTCTTGGTAACTATTATTGTACGAGAACTCGGCTAGAGGTAACCATTTTTCCCAAGAACCCTTGGATGAAATGACACATGCCCGCAACAGATCTTCCAAGATTTGGTTAACCCGTTCCGTCTGTCCAGACGTCTGGAGGTGATAAGCAGAGCTTCTCACTAACTTGGTTCCCAGAAGGTGATGCAAGTGCTCCCAAAAACGAGCAGTGAACTGGGGACCACGGTCAGATATGATAGTACGAGGTATCCCATGGAGCCAGACTATCTGATTGAAGTACAACTCAGCATAGTCAGTAGGACGATAGTCCACTCTAACAGGAATGAAGTGAGCTGACTTGGTTAGGCGGTCCACAATTACCCAGATGGAGTTATGATTTTTGACAGTAGGAGGAAGTCCGACAATGAAATCCATACTTATCTCTTCCCATTTCCAACCTGGGATAGAAAGTGGTTGAAGTAACCCAGCTTTCATATGCACTGCTTTAACTCTACAGCAGGTGTCACACCTGGCAACATATGCAGCTATTTCTTTCCGCATTTTGGTCCACCAATAGTATGGCTTCAAATCATAATACATCTTATTGCTACCAGGATGGATGGACAACTTAGAGGAGTGTGCTTCAGACATAATATCATTTCGAAGCTCTCGGTCCTTAGGCACAACTAACCTATCCTAGAACCATAGTACACCCTCTTCATCTACCCTGAACTGTGTAGTTTCTTGCTCTTTCATCTTACGCTTGATGTGGAATATACTAGTGTCAGTCTTTTGGAGCTCAATAATTCTGCTTTTGAGAGTACAACTGACAGTGATGTTGTACAAGATTGCTGGATGTAGAAGGCGAGATCGATGAAAATCAGTTTCAACAAGGAAATGGCAATGAGACTTACAGCTTAAAGCATCCGCAACCACATTTGCCTTGCCAGGATGATAGTGCACTTGAAGGTTATAATCCTTAATCAACTCGAGCCATCTTCTTTGACGCATATTTAACTCGGGTTGGGTGAAGATGTATTTGAGGCTTTTGTGGTCTGTGTAGATATTGCGAACATTGCCCAACAGGTAGTGCCGCCAGGCTTTCAAAGCATGAACAACTGCTGCCAGTTCTAAGTCATGCGTTGGATAATTCACCTCATGTTTCCGAAGTTGTCGAGAGGTATATGCAATCACTCGGCCTTCTTGCATCAACACACCTCCCAAACCTATGCCTGAGGCATCACAATAAACATCAAATGGTTTCTCGATATCCGGTTGTGCCAAAACCGGAGCTGAGGTTAGGAGGGTTCGCAGTTGGTGAAAAGCCGCATCACACTCAGGAGTCCAGACAAACCTGGTGTCTTTTTGCAGCAACCGAGTCATTGGCTTGGCTATTTTGGAGAAATCCGGGATGAAGCGACGATAATAGCCAGCCAAACCAAGAAAACTCCAGACCTCATGAACCGAGATAGGAGCCTTCCAGTTCAGTACTTCCTGTACCTTGGCGGGGTCCACCATAATTCCTCCATCAGACAACACATGCCCAAGGAAAGGTACTTCTCAAAGCCAGAATTCGCACTTACTGAACTTTGCATATAGTTGATGTTCACGCAGTCTTGTGAGGATTATACGCAGATGTTCAGCGTGATCTTCCTCATTTACAGAATATATCAGGATGTCATCAATAAATACCACCACAAACTTGTCTAATTCGGGCATAAACACCAAATTCATCAAGTACATGAAGTGTGCGGGGGCGTTGGTCAAGCCGAAAGACATAACAAGATACTCATAAAGACCGTATCTGGTAGAGAAGGCGGTTTTTGGAACATCTTCAGGATGGATTTTAATTTGATGATAGCCAGATCTGAGATCAATCTTGGAGAAGACTTTAGCTTTAGACAACTGATCGAACAAGATGTCAATGCGCGGTAGAGGGTACTTATTTTTGACAGTGACTGCATTGAGAGGTCTATAATCAACGCACATTCGTAATGACTGATCCTTCTTCTTTACAAAGATAGCAGGACATCCCCATGGCGACGAACTAGGATGAATCAACCCCTTCTTCAAAAGTTCATTCAATTGCACCTTAAGTTCAGCTAGTTCATTCGGAGGCATCCTATAGGGTCTCCTAGAGATGGGCACCGTGCCAGGCAACAACTCAATTTTAAATTCCACATCCCGATCCGGAGGGAGTCCCGGCAAATCATCGGGAAAAATGTCCGGAAACTCATTCACTACAGGAATTTCAGCCAACGACTTTGCTTGCACAGCATGAACTTCCCCAGACAAATCAACTCTTCTGGGAAGTTGTACCAGAAAACCCTTTTGATCTGTAGGATCTCGGAGCATAACTACCCGAGTGGATGTATCAATGAGTACCCCATTCTGACTCATCCAATTCATGCCCAGAATAACATCTATGCCTAAGCCCGACAAAACCACTAAGGCAAGCGAGTACTTTTGTCCTTCTATCTCAAGCTCAAGATTCCCCACTACTTTATTTGTGGAAATATTCCCACTTGCTACGCTAATACAATAACCCCCACCTTCAACAGTATGCAATTTGTGTGCAAACTCTAATGCAAACTTAGGACTGATAAAGGAATGCGAAGCACCTGAATCAAAAAGTACCACTGTAGGATGTTGGTCAACTAGGAACTTACCAGCAGTGACAACCTCACCAGATGGGATTTCCTCAATACTGTTATAATGGGCGTGCCCTTGACGGCCACTTTGGTTGACATTCTTCTTATGATAAGGACAGTTCCTGGACCAATGGCCTGGCTTGTTGCAGTTCCAGCAAGGCATGTTGCTAGGAGGGACACCGGAGCTGCCTTGGCCCGAATTACCCTTTGGCAGAGCCACTGTATATGCCTTGCGAAACCCAGTCTTCACTGGCGCCTTCTTTTGCGGAGGACGGAACTTAGCACTTGTGGCAGGAGGGCGAGGAGGAGCCCTCGGGGCAGCTGGAGCTCGAGACTGTGAAGCACCTGCCTCAAGTGCCCTCTTGCAGCTCTTAGAAGCAGCATAGATAGAATTATTGTTCTCTTGAGTCAGAGCATCACTGATAAATTCATTGAAAGTAGTGCACTTGCTAGTGCCCATAGTCTTCATCAGCTTTGGGCCGAGGCCTCTTTTAAAGCTAGCAATTTTCTTGGAATCAGTATCCACAAACTCTGTGGCATACCTTGCCAGGTTGTTGAAAGATTGCAGATATTCAGTCAAGCTTTTATTGCCCTGTGACAGCCTCATAAATTCTGTGTGCTTGATAGCCATAAGACCTGGGGGAATATAGTTCCCACGGAATGCGGCCTTGAACTGGTCCTAAGCAATCGGGACATTTGCAGGCAATGTGGAACGATAGTGGCTCCACCAAATACCCGCTGGACCATGCAATTGGTGAGAAGCATATTCAGTCTTTAGCTCATCAGTTAAGCGAAGCAGACGAAACTTTTGTTCAATAGTGTTCAACCACTCATCAGCTTGCAGTGGTTCCTCCGCCTCCTTAAAGAGCGGGGGCTTAGTATCAAGAAAGTCCTTGAAATCACTGTACTGATTGGGTTCTGGGCCCTGGCGGCCAGGACGAGCCTCTCGGTTGGCAAGCTGGCGCATAGCATTTGCCAGCATGCGCTGTCCTTCGACCACGGTCTGCATCAGATCAGCCGGGGTAGGTGGTGGCGGAGGGGGTGGCTATTCCTCATCCTCATTGCCACGACCCCGACAGAGATTGTACGACATCTGTAAAATGTATAGCCAATGAGCACTAACGATGTGGGAAATTTGTAGATGAATTATTGTAAATATGTCAAACTGACTTCATGAAATAGACTTCTCAAAATGATCATGGCACAATAATTCATCACAACCGCACAATCCATTTAAGCGCATCAAGTGACGAAATCATGCGAGGGAATCCGACAAGATGTACTTTGATAAAGGCTCACTCACAAGGAGCACAGCAGTTACTGAACCGTTTACGTTAAAATCTACGTGATTTTTGACCTTTCGCCAGGTACTTGGATTCGATCTCAAAGTTTTTAGTTGACTGAGAAAGGCTACTTCAAACTGACCACAAAGAGGCTTCTCAACGGTAGAGTTCCATGGTGGATCATGACTAGCCACCTCGATACCAGCGCGTGCCAAGCAGCACAACCTTATGTCGCGTGCCATAGGAGGCCCTCGGTTTCGTCGCGGCACCGAAGGGTGCTAATCGTGACACCATCATCGAACGCACGCAATAAGACATCCAATTGTGATCGAAATTGACAGGTTCAATTAAACATCTAGGAAACATATGGTCTGACCTTACATCCCAAAGTCAAGTTATTACAAAGCCTCACTCCAACCCCAGGAGGCACAAAAGACAATTCTAACTTCGTAGCTACGCGATGACTACTCTAAGCATTGTCCTCAGAGTCGGTGTCAAGGATCTCCCCGCCATCCTCATCGCTAACAGGCTCTAACTCCTTGTCTTCTTCTTCTTCTAGTGTGGCATCTTGGGGCCCATTGACCTCCACTTCATCATCATTTTCAGCCATGAAGATTCCCAAACCCATGTCCTCATCTACGTTGATATTTCTAGGCAGCAGAGGATTTAGCTGGTTGTTCAGGCGGTGCACTTCTTCATGAAGATTGTCATTGTATTCTTCAACATTCTCCAACTGCTGTTCGAGCTCAAACTGACGAGCTCTCAGAACGTTCTCCTCGTGCCAGGCTTCATCCCTCTGATTCATGACACGGACCAGCATGCGTTGACAATTGCGATTTGCTACTGTCAATATCTGGACTGCAAGGGTTTCCTGGTCACGATCACGGATCACTTGCTCCAGTTGCTGACGCGCTGCATTCCTGGCAGCAGTCACTTCAGCCAACTCAGCCCTTAGCCTTTCCACCTCAATGGGCTCAGGGCGGGGCTCTCGTGGAGCGAGCTGGTGACGAGGTGCCCTGCCTCCAGTGGACTTGCGAGCGGTCCTCTTGGTACGTGCCATCTGTAGCAACCAGATACAACTTAAAGTGAGGATCATTTAGGGGATACGAAATTTAATTTAGTCGGGAGTACTGAAATTTTTAAGGAGGGAGTAAATGATATGTATGATATAATTAAACATGATGCATGCACGTTCCGTACGCCCTCTCACCGTAGTAGAAACCTAAAGTTCTAACGCTAGGAGGTGGCATACATACGTTCTCTCATATAAGCGAAACTATCGGTCTACTCGTTACGCTGTTAGTGTACCTGCAGAAAAATCTCATTTTAGCCCAACAGTTTCCCAATATATGCACACAAGAAAGCAGTAATTTAAATACTTTCATATACACATCCCCTGATGTATATACTTCAGTATCAAAGCTACCCGATATAAAGGTTCCCACAATTAAGTGCTTACATAATTACCCGGTTTAAACATGTAAGTATGCAAGTCACCAAAAACTACTCTCCCCTAGATCGCCGGTTGGACGATCATGCTTTCACAACTCACACTTACCAGAGCGTCGAGGCAATTGTTCCATACATTACCACCCAAGTGGATGGCATCCATACAATATCACGCCGTATGGACGACGAAACAAAAACAAACAAGGCCCCCAAGTTAGTCTTTATAATAAGCCACCTAAGAGTCCTTATTTGGGCTAAGGGATGTGATCACTGGCATACCTATGAAAATAGTTTTTAGAGTTTTAACCCTTTTCATAATCAAATACTTTTGTTTTTAAATACTCGTACGATGTGTTTAATGTTGAATTATGCTCCGATACCAGCTGTAACAGAACCGACCAAATTATAAGAGCACAAGTACAAAAATAAGCACCGAAGCGCTCAAATTTTCGAACTTGAGCCCATATAATCCCGGTAGTCAATCGAAACCACGAAGGATTTCAAACCAACATGCTTACAACCAAGATTGCATCATTCAACATACAACATCATACGTTACATTTCGCAAGTAGTTCTGAAATAGTTTACACACACGGAGTCGCAATTATTACAAACCAAGTTTATAAAAGTAGCGGAAGCAAACACACGCTAGTTATTTAACTACTGCCAGTCTTGTTGATCAACAACCCACAAAAGCATTAGGAAAGTACATAAAAGATGATCACGCCCTAGTGATCTAGTCTTCGTCACCCGCAGGGTGGAGACAATTTTTTTAGAAGCCTTGGTAGAGCATATCATCTGCAACAGGAGGGAATAAACCCTGAGTACTGGAATGTACTCAGCTAGACTTACCCGTCGAAAACCAGAAATAAGATGACACCAAGGATTATGCAAGGCTTACCCAAGAGGCTAGCTGACATCACATTTTTGCATAAAGGCATAAGTAATTGAGACTCTTATAACCTGTACTAGCAGTTATTTTTAGCGTTTACCTGTCATCTATCTTAGCACCTGTACTAAACATGCACTTGATTATAATCAAACAATTATCATCATTATATCCAGAGTAGGTATGAATTGTGGCAACATTGTATCATTCCCTTAACCACCGGTTCATTTAATGAGATCTACGTTGCCGCTGCTCAAGTCAAGTGCTCACTAACCGGGAGCGACGGCGATTCAAATCGAATTCCTATCCAGCTGGAGGGGTATTTCTAACACTCACCGAGTCACGCTTGGCGAGGGCTGCTCAGGTCATCTTTTGTACAGTTCCGGAATCGCGGGCCCGAATAATGTCGCGTCCCCAAGGGCGACACTCTGCCAGGACTCTAACCCCTCCTTGGTCTCACGCCAATGTCCCCAAGCACATCCTTTCTCTCCTCCAAGATGCAACCTACCATTCGATTCCCGGCCTGAACCATACTACTCGACTTCGCGGTCGGAATGACTTATCCGGCCAACTAAGTGTTAGACTGCGTTCAACATGACTCAAGGACGTACAGCGAATCGGTCCTTAAATGACTCGGACGGGCATAGCTCCACACCCAAGACGTGTAGTGTCTTGCGGCTGTACTATAGAACTCCCGCCCGGTCTCAATTTCATTTTTAAAGCATGGTTCCATCCACGATAGCCATAAAGCCACTCGTGACTCCTTCCTACATCTCGTGGATGACCGGAAATCACCCGACTTCTACCGTGCTAAGCAGGGCTAAGCATTGACACGTGCCTAAACCTAATATAGGAGTAAGTACGATATCTGGACAAGGACAGGTATAATGCAACAATTGTTTTCATACAACTCCTACACTTAATGCAGTAAACAATTAAAAGTACTCAAGATTAATTTATAAAATAGTAGGTTCAGCATGCACCGGGCCTTGCCTTTTAGAAAGGTCAAAGGCTGGTGGTCAGGACACTCAGGCAAATCTTCAGCGGCGTCTGCTCCGCCGACTGGTTCCGCTGGCTCCTCTGGCTGGTCCTGGACTTCCTCCGGAATCACTGGCTCAAACTCGAGGAGTGTTATCCCCTCCGAAACACCTATTGCATGAGTGCACAATAAATATCATGGGTGCATAATGGTGCAACATGCTCGGGATGAAATGCATTTCAGAAATAAAAACAATAATCTAATCAAGTCACTTCATTAGTACGTGCAAATCTCTTCTCCAGTGGAGAAGGACTTACCTAAGCTACTCAACCTAAGATACAGCTGTTCTTCTTCGGTTAAGGCCCTAACACCTAACAACACAAGAGTAACATTACTTAGGTTACCACAGTAAGACATTCTGGACAGCAGCTCAAAGATTCTAACATAACTGAAGATTCCTAACTTCAAAAGATATGATCTAAGACAATCTGAAAAGCTTAAGAAATGCACTACAAATCATTTTCAGACCTCAACCTTAAATTCCTAAGTTTTCCATGTCGAATTTCCCAAGTTCCAAAATCTGTCCTCTCTAAACAGAGAGTAGCCAATTCTGGACTGCACTTTAAACAGCAATAAATCCCAAACTACTAAGCCAATTTCTCCCAAATTTTGACACAAGCTAGTTTATCAAGTTTACTATAACTTTGGTATTTACAAGTTTTCCAGCAAACACTTTTATCAAACGCCAAACCCAAAGATACTACCAGCTGTCCAAAAACCTAGAATTGCAAAGATTAAATATTTATTTATGTGGCAAACATCTCATAAGACTAAACTAATATTACCACAAGTTCACATAGGTCACAAAAACACCAGAAAGTAAGGTTTGCCTACCTAAATTATTTATTTATACTCATTTCTTAATTTACTTAATTAATTAAGTGGGATTTTAAACATATATGTAAACTGCTCCTAAAATTCTACAAAAATTACACGAGACTCTATGAACCAAAAAGAGACCACTGTAAAAATTTAAACTAAAATTATTTACAGAAACTCTCTAAACAAAATTCACAAACCCAAAAGGCTGATTTTTGTATAATTAACCAATCATATTAAAAAGTGTCAAACAACAGATTTCCTATTTTTCTTAGACACTTTAAGGTACCAAGACATTCTCCAAAAATTTATAAGGACATTGCACATGTAGAAAAATTACAAAAATTCATTTAAGTATTTCCAAAAATGACAAGATAGCATTATAACTTGAAAAGTACTTAAGCACTACTGCCCAAATTTTTACCAAAGCTAGAGCAAGTAGAAATTAGCCTACCCACCAAATTTCATAATTTTTGGAACACTGAAACTCAAGATATGATTTAAACAAGTTTGCATGCAATCTAAAACACATTTCAAAACTCTAATTAATTATTCCAGAAATTAAACATCACATAAGCATTTGATATTTTTCCTAGAAACTACACTTTATTTGGAGCCCAACAAAATTTGGATCACCATTTTTGGATCTACCAAACCCTAGATATGAAAATCACAAACATTATTCAAATCTGTAAAATATTATAGAAACTGAAATTTCAAATAAAACAAAAAGGAACCACTAGGCCGGCCGACCCGACAGCACGGCCCAGCTCGAGTGGCGCGGCCCGCTTCCGCGCACGGCCTGCGCTCGGCCTCCCGCCCGCACGCGTGCTCTGACGAGCGGGCCCCACTTGTCAGCGAGACGAAAGCGGGGGAGGAAAACGGTCGACGACAAACTCGCCGCCGGCGGCAGCTCCGGCGAGACCAAGGGCACAGGCACGTTCGCCTCTTCCATGCGAACCTAGGGGTGCTACTAAATGGAGCAATGGCTGTGGCTATGGGGGATGGTGGCGGGCATGGCGGACCAGCGGGGTGGTGGTGGTGCTCCTCGCCGACGGTGACCTCGGGATCCTCTCCTAGACCCATGGTGAGCATCCCCGTACTACCCCGGTCCTAATGCACCTACTAGTGCTCGCAGTGGAAGCACCGAAGACCCCAGCCACTGTAACAAAACCGACCAAATTATAAGAGCACAAGTACAAAAACAAGCACCGAAGCGCTCAAATCTTCAAACTTGAGCCCATATAATCCCGGTAGTCAATTGAAACCACGAAGGATTTCAAACCAACTTGCTTACAACCAAGATCGCATCATTCAACATACAACATCGTACGTTACATTTCACAAGTAGTTCCGAATAAGTTTACACACACGGAGTCGCAGTTATTACAAACCAAGTTTATAAAGTAGCGGAAGCAAACACACGCCAGTTGTTTAACTACTGCCAGTCTTGTTGATCAACAACCCGCAAAAGCATCAGGAAAGTACATAAAAGATGATCACGCCCAAGTGATCTAGTCTTCGTCACCCGCAGGGTAGAGACAATTTTTGCAGAAGCCTTGGTAGAGCATATCATCTGCAACAGGAGGGAATAAACCCTGAGTACTGGAATGTACTCAGCTAGACTTACCCGTCAAAACCAGAAATAAGATGACACTAAGGATTATGCAAGGCTTACACAAGAGGCTAGCTGACATCACATTTTTGCATAAAGGCATAAGTAATTGAGACTCTTATAACCTGTACTAGCAGTTATTTTTAGCATTTACCTGTCATCTATCTTAGCACCTGTACTAAGCATGCACTTGATTATAATCAAACAATTATCATTATTATATCAAGAGCAGGTATGAATTGTGGCAACATTGTATCATTCCCTTAACCACCTGTTCATTTAATGAGATCTACGTTGCCGCTGCTCAAGTCAAGTGCTCACTAACCGGGAGCGACGGCGATTCGAATCGAATTCCTATCCAGCTGAAGGGGTATTTCTAACACTCACTGTGCAGACCCCTGCCAGGGTCGCATAGGCCACCGTTTCATATGATTCAGGAACCGCGGGTCCGAATGATGTCGCGACCCCAAGGGCGACACTCTGCCAGGTGATAGGGACTCTAACCCCCCCTTGGTCTCACGCCAATGTCCCCAAGCACATCATTTCTCTCCTCCAAGAAGCAACCTACCATTCGATTCCCGCCCTGAATCACATTACTCGGCTTCGCGGTCGGAACGGCTTATCCGGCCAACTAAGTGTTAGACTACGTTCAACATGACTCAAGGACGTACAACGAATCGGTCCTTAAACGACTTAGACGGGCATAGCTCCACACCCAAGACGTGAAGTGTCTTGCGGCTGTACTATCGAACTCCCGCCCGGTCTCCATTTCATTTTAAGGCATGGTTCCATCCACGATAGCCATAAAGCCACTCGTGATTCCTTCCTACATCTCGCGGATGACCGGAAATCACCCGACTTCTACCGCACTAAGCAGGGCTAAGCATTGACACGTGCCTAAACCTAATATAGGGTTAAGTACGATATCTGGACAAGGACAGGTATAATGCAACAATTGTTTTCATACAACTCCTACAACTTAATGCATTAAACAATTAAAAGTACTCAAGATAGATTTATAAATTGATGGGTTCAGCATGCACCGGGGCTTGCCTTTCAGAAAGGTCGAGGGCCAGTGGTCAGGACACTCGGGCAGATCTTCGGCAGGAGCTTCGTCGCGGGTTGGTTCCTCTGGCTGCTCCGGCAGGTCCTGTACTTCCTCCGGAATCATAGGCTCGAATTCGAGGAGAGTTACCCCCTCCGGTACACCTATTGCATGAATGCACAATAATTATCATAGATGCATAAAGGTGCAACATGCTCGGAATGAAATGCATTTCAGAAATAAAAACAATAACCTAATCAAGTTACTTTATCAGTACGTGCAAATCTCTTCTCCGGTGGAGAAGTACTTACCTAATCTACCCAACCTAAGATATAGATGTTCTTCTTCGGTTAAGGCCCTAGCACCTAACAATACAAGAGTAATATTACTTAGGTTACCACAGTAAGACATTCTGGACAGCAGCTCAAGGATTCTAACATAACTGGAGATTCCCAACTCCAAAAGATATGATCTAATACAATCTGGAAAGCTTATGAAATGCACCACAAAATATTTTCAGACCACAACACTTAATTCCAAAGTTTACCTAGTCGAAATTCCAAAGTTCCAGAATCTGTCCTCTCTAAACAGAGAGCAGCCAATTCTGGACTGTCACTTTAAACAGCAGTAACTCCCAAACTACTAGGCCAATTGCTCCCAAATTTTGACACAAGCTAGTTTATCAAGTTTACTACAACTTTGGTATTTACAAGTTTTTCAGCAAACACCTTTATCAAAGGTCAAACCCAAAAATACTACCAGCTGTCCAGAAAACATAGAATTGCAAAGATTAAATATTTATTTATGTGGCAAACATCCCATAAGACCAAACTAATGTTACCACAAGTTCACATAGGTCACAAAGACACCAGAAAGTAAGGTTGGCCCACCTAAAATATTTGTTTAAACTCATTTCTTAATTTACTTAAGTGATTAAGTGGAATTTTAAACATATATGTAAACTGCTCCTAAAATTCTACACAAATTACAGGAGACTCTCTGACCCAAAAAGAGGCTACTGTAAAAATTTGAACTAAATTGATTCACAGGAACTCCCCACACAAAATTCACAAGCCCAAAAGGCTGATTTTTGTATAATTAACAAATCATATTAAAAAGTGTCAAACAACAGATTTCCTATTTTTCTTAGACACTTTAAGGTACAAAGACATTCTCCAAAAAGTTATAAGAACATTGCACATGTAGAAAAATTACAAAAATTCATTTAATTGTTTCCTAAAATAAAAATATAGCATTATAACTTGGAAAGTACTTAAGCACTACTGCCCAAATTTTTACCAGAGCTAGAGCAAGTATAAATTAGCATACCCACCAAATTTCATAATTTTTGGAACACTAAAACTCAAGATATGATTTAAACAAGTTTGCATGTAATTTAAAACACATTTCAAAGACCTATTTAAATCTCCTAGAAACTAAACATCACATATCCAATTTATATTTTTTCTAAAATACTACACCTCAAGTAGATCCTAACAAAATTTATCTCATAATTTTTGGGCAAGTAAAACCCTAGATCTACATTTTCCAAACGTTATCTAAAACTGTGACAGAATAAATAAAAATGAATTAAATCTTATTTGTTACTGGGCCGGCCCGGGAAAAGACGCGGCCCACGGCGCGCGCGCGGCCTGCTCGGGCTCCCGCCCACGCGCGACACCTGACAGGCGGGCCCCCACGGTCAGGGACTTAGGGACAGGGGAGCGGCGGCCGCGAGCTCCGGCGAGCAATTCCTCGCCGCCGGTGGCTCCTCCGACCGATCCAAGTGCACCGGCGTCTTGCCCAAACCCAACCGCACCGAGGCTACCATTTTTCCCCAAAGTTGATGCACCACCGCACCTAGACCGACGGCAATGGCGGACGGCCACGGTGCCTGGCGGTACGCCGGCGAGTCCCGGCCGTTGCATGACCTACCGAAGGGCGCATCACCTTCCTGGACTCCTAGCAGACCTAACGAGATCACTCCCACAGACGGGGGTGGAGCGGAACAGCTTGACCGCGTGAGCACCTGACCGGCGGCCATGGCGCGGCCGTGCACGGTCTCGTTCCGTCATGGCTGTCCCGATACTGGCGGTAACATCTTCATCCTAGCATCTACACGTGACAGGGAGGGGGAAACGTGGGTGAAGGCAGACGGAGAACTACTGTGTGGTGCTGGCCACGGCGACCCGCACATGGCGGAGCTCCGGTGAGCTTCGGTGAGCGGGCGGAAACGGCAATGCGGCTCACCTTGGGCTCAATCCAACCTACCGACGGGTCGAGGAGGTGTAGGACGGGGAGGCGGAGGGATGGGCGTGGTTCGGCGAGCGGTGGTGAGTACGCGAGCTCGGAGATGGCTACGGCGGCAATGGCGTCTTGGTTTCCGCCTCGGTGAGCCTGGCTAGAGCGAGAGGAAGGGAGAAGAGAATGAGCGCGCACGAGGGGGTGGAGGTGGCCGCTCGGTGTTCAACTCACGCCTGGGCTCGCGACGTGGAGGGAACGGCAGCGCTCGGTCGCCACGCGTCGCCGTTCTTCTGCCCGCGCGCCACGACATGAAGCTGTCGGTCGACTGAATGGCGATGCTGCTGACTGAATGGAGGCCGTCATCGTTCGACTGACAGAGCAACTTCGTCGATGATTAACTCCCAAACCAGTGAGAACCAGGCGTGGTTGATGTTGGCAATGTTGTAGAGCTACATGAGGGCTACAAGTTTGTCAATTGGAGTTTGGACTGGTTCGGCCTGGATTTGAAACCACAGAGCTCCAAAGTGGTGCACTTCGAAACTGAAACGTAGTTTCAGTCATTAAGCCGTCTGAAACCCGATTTTCTAGACACTATATCTCCTAAACCATTTAGAACTAGGTGATGGTGATGTTGACAATGTTGTAGAGCTAAGTGAGTACTACAAAAGTGCCAATATGAGTTGGGGCTGGTTTGGTCTGATTTGCAAACTACAAGCTTCCAAAGTAGGCCACAGTAAAACTGGAGGGACACTTTTGAGACTTAGAAAAATTCTAAGTGTTGAGACAACCCCTCTAGCTGACTTGTGGGCCATTTTTTAGCATGTTCTGGCCAGTTTCATGAGATGGTCATATTGAGAGTTTTGTTCCCCATAAAATTCTCTACAACTTTGCTTAAGGGTACTCCTCCATGCAAGGTCTCTAAGCTAGACTTTTTAATTGGTCAAACTAGAGCATCCTAGGGCTAAATGCTGGTCAACTACACCTTGGAGGTTATTTTGGTGATTTTGGTCAACATGAACCTTGCTCCATTAGTGACCCTAAGTATAACTAAAGTGTTGTGAGATATAATTGACTACTCTACCCTTTAGTTACACCAACTCCCTAGTGTCACATGATGTGAGCCAAACAAAACTTTAAAAACAAATCACATTTGTTGCAACCATATGAAATAACATGAAATGATGCATGCTTATGCTCATGTAATGCAATGCAATTATGGAGCTAAACACCTGAGGTGTTACAGCCCTCCCCCCTTATAAAAATCTCGTCCCGAGATTTGGAAAGCGTACCATTTTTCATAGAATTCCTTATAACCATGCCGCAAATAGTCCTCCCGTTCCCATGTAGCGTCACTTTCACTACCCTGATTACTCCACATTACTTTATACCCCTTAACCACTTTGCTTCTAGTTACTCGTTCCTAAGTATCTATCACCCGAACTGGCTTTTCTTCATAAGTTAAATCAGACTCAAGCCTGATATCTCCTAATGGGACTCTTTCCTCAGGAACTCGAAGACACTTTTTGAGCTGAGATACATGGAAGACGTTGAATATGGCACTCATTTCTAGAGGTAACTGGATTTTGTACGCAACAGCTCCACTCTTGCCTATGATTTGGAAAGGACCCACGTATCTTGGCACAAGTTTCCGCTTAACACCAAAACGTTGGACACTCTTCATTGGAGAAACTTTCAGATACACGAAGTCTCTAACTTCAAACTCGAGTGGTTTTCTACGACGATCAGCATAACTTTTCTGTCTAGCTTGGGCTGCAGCCATATGCTTTTGGATGGTACGGACTTGTTCCTCCGCTTCCTCAACAAAAGCAATACCATAAAATCTCCTCTCACCAGCTTCTATCCAATTTAGTGGGGTTCTACACTTACGACCGTACAAAGCTTCGAATGGGGCCATCTTAATACTCTCTTGGTAACTATTATTGTACGAGAACTCGGCTAGAGGTAACCATTTTTCCCAAGAACCCTTGGATGAAATGACACATGCCCACAACAGATCTTCCAAGATTTGGTTAACCCGTTCCGTCTGACCAGACGTCTGGGGGTGATAAGCAGAGCTTCTCACTAACTTGGTTCCCAGAAGGTGATGCAAGTGCTCCCAAAAGCGAGCAGTGAACTGGGGACCACGGTCAGATATGATAGTACGAGGTATCCCATGGAGCCAGACTATCTGATTGAAGTACAACTCAGCATAGTTAGTAGGACGATAGTCTACTCGAACAGGAATGAAGTGAGCCGACTTGGTTAGGCGGTCCACAATTGACCAGATGGAGTTATGATTTTTGACAGTAGGAGGAAGTCCGATAATGAAATCCATACTTATCTCTTCCCATTTCCAACCTGGGATAGAAAGTGGTTGAAGCAACCCAGCTTTCATATGCACCACTTTAACTCTACAGCAGGTGTCACACCTAGCCACATATGCAGCTATCTCCTTCCGCATCTTGGTCCACCAATATTATGGCTTCAAATCATAATACATCTTATTGCTACCAGGATGGATGGACAACTTAGAGGAGTGTGCTTCAGACATAATATCATTTCTAAGCTCACGGTCCTTACGCACAACTAACCTATCCTTGAACCATAGTACACCCTCTTCATCTACCCTGAACTGTGTAGTTTCTTGCTCTTTCATCTTACGCTTGATGTGGAATACACCAGTGTCAGTCTTTTGGAGCTCAATAATTCTGCTTTTGAGAGTACAACTGACAGTGATGTTGTACAAGACTGCTGGATGTAGAAGGCGAGATCGATGAAAATCAGTTTCAACTAGGGAATGGCAATGAGACTTACGGCATAAAGCATCCGCAATCACATTTGCCTTGCCAGGATGATAGTGCACTTGAAGGTTATAATCCTTAATCAACTCGAGCCATCTTCTTTGACGCATATTTAACTCGGGTTGGGTGAAGATGTATTTGAGGCTCTTGTGGTCTGTGTAGATATTGCAAACATTGCCCAACAGGTAGTGCCGCCAGGCTTTCAAAGCATGAACAACTGCGGCGAGTTCTAAGTCATGCGTTGGATAATTCACCTCATGCTTCCGAAGTTGCCGAGAGGTATATGCGATTACTCGGCCTTCCTGCATCAGAACACCTCCCAAACCTATGCCTGAGGCATCACAATAAACATCAAATGGTTTCTTGATATCCGGTTGTGCCAAAACCGGAGCTGAGGTTAGGAGGGTTCGCAGTTGGTGAAAAGCCGCATCACACTTAGGAGTCCAGACAAACCTGGTGTCTTTTTGTAGCAACCGAGTCATTGGCTTGGCTATTTTGGAGAAATCCGGGATGAAGCGACGATAATAGCAAGCAAAACCAAGAAAACTCTGGACCTCGTGAACCGAGATAGGAGCCTTCCAGTTCAGTACTTCTTGTACCTTGGCGGGGTCCACCATAATTCCTCCATCGGACAACACATGCCCAAGGAAAGGTACTTCTCGAAGCCAGAATTCGCACTTACTGAACTTTGCATATAGTTGATGTTCACACAGTCTTGTGAGGACTATACGTAGATGTTTAGCGTAATCTTCCTCATTTACAGAATATATCAGGATGTCATCAATAAATACCACCACAAACTTGTCTAATTCGGGCATAAACACCGAATTCATCAAGTACATAAAGTGTGCGGGGGCATTTGTCAAGCCGAAGGACATAACAAGATACTCATAAAGACCGTATCTGGTAGAGAAGGCGGTTTTTGGAACATCTTCAGGACAGATTTTAATTTGATGATAGCCAGATCTTAGATCAATCTTGGAGAAAACTTTAGCTTTAGACAACTGATCGAACAAAATGTCGATGTGCGGTAGAGGAAACTTATTTTTGACAGTGACTGCATTGAGAGGTCTATAATCTACGCACATTCACAATGACTGATCCTTCTTCTTTACAAAGATAGCAGGACATCCCCACGGCGACGAACTAGGACGAATCAACCCCTTCTTCAAAAGTTCGTTCAATTGCACCTTAAGTTCAGCTAACTCATTCGGAGGCATCCTATAAGGTCTCCTAGAGATGGGAGCGGTGCCAGGCAACAACTCAATTTTAAATTCCACATCCTGATCCGGAGGGAGTCCCAGCAAATCATTGGGAAAAACGTCTGAAAACTCATTTACTATGGGAATTTCAGCCAACGCCTTTGCTTGCACAACATGAACTTCCCCAGATAAATCAACTTTTCTGGGAAGTTGTACCAGAAAACCCTTTTGATCTGTAGAATCTCTGAGCATAACTACCCGAGTGGATGTATCAATGAGTACCCCATTCTGACTCATCCAATTCATGCCCAGAATAACATCTATGCCTAATCCCGGCAAAACCACTAAGGCAAGCGAGTACTTTCGCCCTTCTATCTCAAGCTCAAGATTCCCCACGACTTTATTTGTGGAAATATTCCCACTTGCTGCACTAATACAATAACCCCCACCTTCAACAGTATGCAATTTGTGTGTAAACTCCGATGCAAACTTAGGACTGATAAAGGAATGCGAAGCACCTGAATCAAAAAGTACCACTGCAGGATGTTGGTCAACTAGGAACTTACCAGCAGTGACAACCTCACCAGATGGGATTTCCTCAATACTGTTATAATGAGCGTGCCCTTGACGGCCACCTTGGTTGACATTCTTCTTAGGGTAAGGACAGTTCCCAATATAAACACACAAGAAAGCAGTAATTTAAATACGTTCCATATACACATCCCCTGATGAATATACTTTAGTATCAAAGCTACCCGATATATATTCCCATAATTAAGTGCTTACGTAATTACATGGTTTAAACATGTAAGTTTGCAAGTCACCAAAACTACTCTCCCCTAGATCGCCGGTTGGACGATCATGCTCTCACAACTCACACTTACCAGAGCGTCGAGGCAATTGATCCATACATTACCACCCAAGTGGATGGCATCCATACAATATCACGCCGTATGGACGACGAAACAAAAACAAACAAGGCCCCCAAGTTAGTCTTTATAATAAGCCACCTAAGAGTCCTTATTTGGGCTAAGGGATGTGATCACTGGCATACCTATGAAAATAATTTTTAATGTTTTAACCCCTTTTTATAATCAAATACTTTTGTTTTTAAATACTCATATGATGTGTTTAATGTTGAATTATGCTCCGGTACCAGCTGTAACAGAACCGACCAAATTATAAGAGCACAAGTACAAAAACAAGCACCGAAGCGCTCAAATTTTCGAACTTGAGCCCATATAATCCCAGTAGTCAATTGAAACCATGAAGGATTTCAAACCAACTTGCTTACAACCAAGATCGCATCATTCAACATACAACATCGTACGTTACATTTCACAAGTAGTTCCGAAATAAGTTTACACACACGGAGTCGCAGTTATTACAAACCAAGTTTATAAAGTAGCGAAAGCAAACACACGCCAGTTGTTTAACTACTGCCAGTCTTGTTGATCAACAACCCACAAAAGCATCAGGAAAGTACATAAAAGATGATCACGCCCAAGTGATCTAGTCTTCGTCACCCGTAGGGTGGAGACAATTTTTGCAGAAGCCTTGGTAGAGCATATCATCTGCAACAGGAGGGAATAAACCCTGAGTACTGGAATGTACTCAGCTAGACTTACCCGTCAAAAACCAGAAATAAGATGACACCATGGATTATGCAAGGCTTACACAAGAGGCTAGCTGACATCACATTTTTGCATAAAGGCATAAGTAATTGAGACTCTTATAACCTGTACTAGCAGTTATTTTTAGCATTTACCTGTCATCTATCTTAGCACCTGTACTAAGCATGCACTTGATTATAATCAAACAATTATCATTATTATATCAAGAGCAGGTATGAATTGTGGCAACATTGTATCATTCCCTTAACCACCTGTTCATTTAATGAGATCTACGTTGCCGCTGCTCAAGTCAAGTGCTCACTAACCGGGAGCGACGGCGATTCGAATCGAATTCCTATCCAGCTAGAGGGGTATTTCTAACACTCACCGTGCAGACCCCTGCCAGGGTCGCACAGGCCACCGTTTCATATGATTCAGGAACCACGGGTCCGAATGATGTCGCGACCCCAAGGGCGACACTCTGCCAGGTGATAGGGACTCTAACCCCCCTTGGTCTCATGCCAATGTCCCCAAGCACATCCTTTCTCTCCTCCAAGAAGCAACCTACCATTCGATTCCTGGCCTGAATCACATTACTCGGCTTCGCGGTCGGAACGGCTTATCCGGCCAACTAAGTGTTAGACTGCGTTCAACATGACTCAAGGACGTACAGCGAATCGGTCCTTAAACGACTCAGACGGGCATAGCTCCACACCCAAGACGTGAAGTGTCTTGCGGCTGTACTATCGAACTCCCGCCCGGTCTCCATTTCATTTTAAGGCATGGTTCCATCCACGATAGCCATAAAACCACTCGTGATTCCTTCCTACATCTCGCGGATGACCGGAAATCACCCAACTTCTACCGCACTAAGCAGGGCTAAGCATTGACATGTGCCTAAACCTAATATAGGGTTAAGTACGATATCTGGACAAGGACAGGTATAATGCAACAATTGTTTTCATACAACTCCTACAACTTAATGCATTAAACAATTAAAAGTACTCAAGATAGATTTATAAATTTATGGGTTCAGCATGCACCGGGGCTTGCCTTTCAGAAAGGTCGAGGGCCGGTGGTCAGGACACTCGGGCAGATCTTCGGCAGGAGCTTCATCGCCGGTTGGTTCCTCTGGCTGCTCCGGCAGGTCCTGGACTTCCTCCGGAATCACAGGCTCGAATTCGAGGAGAGTTACCCCATCCGGTACACCTATTGCATGAATGCACAATAATTATCATGGATGCATAAAGGTGCAACATGCTCGGAATGAAATGCATTTCAGAAATAAAAACAATAACCTAATCAAGTTACTTTATCAGTACGTGCAAATCTCTTCTCCGGTGGAGAAGTACTTACCTAATCTACCCAACCTAAGATATAGATGTTCTTCTTCGGTTAAGGCCCTAGCACCTAACAATACAAGAGTAATATTACTTAGGTTACCACAGTAAGACATTCTGGACAGCAGCTCAAGGATTCTAACATAACTGGAGATTCCCAACTCCAAAAGATATGATCTAATACAATCTGGAAAGCTTATGAAATGCACCACAAAATATTTTCAGACCACAACACTTAATTCCAAAGTTTACCTAGTCGAAATTCCAAAGTTCCAGAATCTGTCCTCTCTAAACAGAGAGCAGCCAATTCTGGACTGTCACTTTAAACAGCAGTAACTCCCAAACTACTAGGCCAATTGCTCCCAAATTTTGACACAAGCTAGTTTATCAAGTTTACTACAACTTTGGTATTTACAAGTTTTTCAGCAAACACCTTTATCAAAGGTCAAACCCAAAAATACTACCAGCTGTCCAGAAAACCTAGAATTGCAAAGATTAAATATTTATTTATGTGGCAAACATCCCATAAGACCAAACCAATGTTACCACAAGTTCACATAGGTCACAAAGACACCAGAAAGTAAGGTTGGCCCACCTAAAATATTTATTTAAACTCATTTCTTAATTTACTTAGGTGATTAAGTGGAATTTTAAACATATATGTAAACTGCTCCTAAAATTCTACAAAAATTACAGGAGACTCTCTGACCCAAAAAGAGGCTACCGTAAAAATTGGAACTAAATTTATTCACAGGAACTCCCCACACAAAATTCACAAGCCCAAAAGGCTGATTTTTGTATAATTAACAAATCATATTAAAAGTGTCAAACAACAGATTTCCTATTTTTCTTAGACACTTTAAGGTACCAAGACATTCTCCAAAAATTTATAAGAACATTGCACATGTAGAAAAATTACAAAAATTCATTTAAGTGTTTCCTAAAATAACAAGATAGCATTATAACTTGGAAAGTACTTAAGCACTACTAGCCAAATTTTTACCAGAGCTAGCGAAAGTATAAATTAGCCTACCCACCAAATTTCATAATTTTTGGAACAATAAAACTCAAGATATGATTTAAACAAGTTTGCATGTAATTTAAAACACATTTCAAAGACCTATTTAAATCTCCCAGAAACTAAACATCACATATCCAATTTATATTTTTCTAAAATACTACACCTCAAGTAGATCCTAACAAAATTTATCTCATAATTTTTGGGCAAGTAAAACCCTAGATCTACATTTTCCAAACCTTATCTAAAACTGTGACAGAATAAATAAAAATGAATTAAATCTTATTTGTTACTGGGCCGTCCCGGGAAAAGACGCGGCCCACGGTGCGCGCGCGGCCCGCTCGGGCTCCCGCCCACACGCGACACCTGACAGGCGGGCCCCCACAGTCAGGGACAGAGGGACAGGGGAGCGGCGGCCGCGAGCTCCGGCGAGCAATTCCTCGCCGCCGGTGGCTCCTCCGACCGATCCAAGTGCACCGGCGTCTTGCCCAAACCCAACCGCACCGAGGCTACCATTTTTCCCCAAAGTTGATGCACCACCACACCCAGACCGACGGTAATGGCGGACGGCCGTGGTGCCTGGCGGTACGCCGGCGAGTCCCGGCCGTCGCATGACCTACCGACGGGCGCATCACCTTCCTGGACTCCTAGCGGACCTAACGAGATCATTCCCACAGACGGGGGTGGAGCGGAACTGCTTGACCGCGTGAGCACCTGGCCGGCGGCCATGGCGCGGCCGTGCACGGTCTCGTTCCATCATGGCTGTCCCGATATTGGCGGTAACATCTTCATCCTAGCATCTACATGTGACAGGGAGGGGGAAATGTGGGTGAAGGCAGACGGAGAACTACTGTGTGGTGCTGGCCACGGCGACCCGCACATGGCGGAGCTCCGGTGAGCTTCGGTGAGCGGGCGGAAACGGCAATGCGGCTCACCTTGGGCTCAATCCAACCTACCGATGGGTCGAGGAGGTGTAGGACGGGGAGGCGGAGGGATGGACGTGGTTCAGCAAGTGGTGGTGAGTACGCGAGCTCGGAGATGGCTACGGCGGCAATGGCGTCTCGGTTTCCGCCTCGATGAGCCCGGCCAGAGCGAGAGGAAGGGAGAAGAGAATGAGCGCGCGCGAGGGGGTGGAGGTGGCCGCTCGGTGTTCAACTCACGCCCGGGCTCGCGACGTGGAGGGAACGGCAGCGCTCGGTCGCCACGCGTCGCCGTTCTTCTGCCCGCACGCCACGACATGAAGCTGTCAGTCGACTGAATGGCGATGCTGCTGACTGAATGGAGGCCGTCATCGTTCGACTGACAGAGCAACTTCGTCGATGATTAACTCCCAAACCAGTGAGAACCAGGCGTGGTTGATGTTGGCAATGTTGTAGAGCTACATGAGGGCTACAAGTTTGTCAATTGGAGTTTGGACTGGTTAGGCCTGGATTTGAAACCACAGAGCTCCAAAGTGGTGCACTTCAAAACTGAAACGTAGTTTCAGTCATTAAGCCGACTGAAACCCGATTATCAAGACACTATATCTCCTAAACCATTTAGAACTAGGTGATGGTGATGTTGACAATGTTGTAGAGCTAAGTGAGTACTACAAAAGTGCCAATATGAGTTGGGGCTGGTTTGGTCTGGTTTGCAAACTACAAGCTTTCAAAGTAGGCCACAGTAAAATTGGAGGGACACTTTTGAGACTTAGAAAAATTCTAAGTGTTGAGACAGCCCCTCTAGCTGACTTGTGGGCCATTTTTGAGCATGTTCTGGCCAGTTTCATGAGATGGTCATATTGAGACTTTTGTTCCCCATAACATTCTCTACAACTTTGCTTAAGGGTGCTCCTCCATGCAAGGTCTCTAAGCTAGACTTTTTAATTGGTCAAACTAGAGCATCCTAGGGCTAAATGCTGGTCAACTACACCTTGGAGGGCATTTTGGTGATTTTGGTCAACATGAACCTTGCTCCATTAGTGACCCTAAGTATAACTAAAGTGTTGTGAGATATAATTGGCTACTCTACCCTTTAGTTACACCAACTCCCTAGTGTCACATGATGTGAGCCAAACAAAACTTTAAAAACAAATCACATTTGTTGCAACCATATGAAATAACATGAAATGATGCATGCTTATGCTCATGTAATGCAATGCAATTATGGAGCTAAACACCTGAGGTGTTACAGCCACGGTGAGCCGCCGCGCGGGAGAATGTCGACGACGTCTGGCGGTGGCGGAACTGACGATTCATCCTTACCAAGGTGCGTCTGAGGGCAGGGACGGGACGAGTGGGTAGAGGGGCTCAAGGTGTAGCTGTTGGCCGGACTTGAGGCGCAGTGGTGCGGTGGAAAACGCATGCGAGCTCGTCGGAGCAAGAGCGGCAATGGCGGCTCAGTTCCTCCGCTCTGCCGACGAGAGAGGAAAGGAGGAGGGAATGGAGGGGTGCGGAGGGCAGCAGCAGTAGGCTGGCAGCTTAAGCCCGCCAGCGCGCTCGCGAGTGGGGGCAGAGCTGGAGCATGGCGGCCACGCGGCGCCCCGGCCCTATGCTCGGTCGACCACGCGGCTCACCGCTGCTGACTGAACTTGGCATTTCAGAGCCCCCAAGCATCGACTGACAGCATGATTTCAACCGAGCAAAACTCCCAATCTAGCTCGAGTTAGCGATAGGTGTTAACAACAAAAATGTAGAGCTATGTGTGGACAACAACTTTGTCAATTGGCTCAAGAACAGATTCGGTTTGGATTGGAAACTACAAAGCTCCAAAGTGGTGTACTTGGAAACTGAAACGTGTTTTCAGTCAGTGAAACCGACTGAAACATTATTTTCAAGACACCACAACTCCTAAACCATTTAGAACTAGGTGATGGTCATGTTGACAATGTTGTAGAGCTACATAAGGACTACAAGTTTGCCAATATGAGTTGGGGCTGGTTTGATCTGGTTTGCAAACTACAAGCTTCCAAAGTAGGCCACAGTAAAACTGGAGGGACACTTTTGAGACTTAGAAAAATTCTAAGTGTTGAGACAGCCCCTCTAGCTGACTTGTGGGCCACTTTTGAGCATGTTCTGGCCAGTTTCATGAGATGGTCATATTGAGACTTTTGTTCCCCATAAAATTCCCTACAATTTTGCTTAAGGGTGCTCCTCCATGCAAGGTCTCTAAGCTAGACTTTTTAATTGGTCAAACTAGAGCATCCTAGGGCTAAATGCTGGTCAACTACACCTTGGAGGGCATTTTGGTGATTTTGGTCAACATGAACCTTGCTCCATTAGTGACCCTAAGTATAACTAAGGTGCTGTGAGATGTAATTAGCTACTCTACCCCTTAGTTACACCAACTCCATAGTGTCACATGATGTGAGTCAAACGAAACTTTAAAAAAACAAATCACATTTGTTGCAACCACATGAATTAACATGAAATGATGCATGCTTATGCTCATGCAATGCAATGCAATGCAATTAAGGAGCTAAACACCTGAGGTGTTACAACTACTATCTGGCAATGTATTTGAACTTATGAAGTATGTATCGAACTATGTTGCTTCCATGAAACAAACTCGGTTTGTAATATTTTATTTTGAACTCCTATGGATGTAATCTGTATGCTACTTGTGAACTGTTGTAATGAATGATGTGTTGTGTTGAATCACTACAATCTTGGCTTGTATGTTGGAAGTTGTTTGAAATCCTTCGAGATTTTTGGACTACCGGGGTTATGGGAGCCTAAGCACAGGAATTTGATCACTCTGGTGATTGTTTTTGTACTTACGTTCTTATAATTTGGTAGGTTCTGTTATAGCTGACATCGGAGCAAGGTTCAACACAAAACATGTCATTTGTGTATTTAAAACAAAAGTATTTGTGAAAACTCTAAATTAAATACTAAGTGTTGCTAGTGGTCATATCCCTTATGCCCAATTAAGGACTCTTAGATGGCTTATTAAAGTACTAACTTTGGGGGTTATTGCTTGTTTTCTATTTCATTGTCCATACGACGTGCTATTGTATGGATGCCATCCGCTTGGGTGGTAATATATGGATCAAATACCTTGGTAGGTTTTGTGGCTTATATTCAAGTGGCCAGCTTTTGGTTTGTAGTATCTGGGTTAGTGGAAACTTTGGGTCATATGGCATTGGTGGGGATTGGTTTCTCTAGGGTTGTTATATGGCTAGAGGGATGTATTTTGGCTAGACCTAGTGAAAGCGAAGGGGTGGTGGTGGAGGTGGTGGGTTTGGATGGAGCAGAGGTGGTGGGTTTTGATGGAGCGGGGGTGGTGGGTTTGGATGGAGCAGAGGTGGGTGATTGTCCAACTCAAGGTCGTGGTCTGGATTCTCTTCGAGGGCTGCTAGGTATTCATCCATCCTCCTAAGCTCCTCCTTGGCTTCGTCTGCCTTCTGCCTGATGGCGCACAGGCGCACCTTCCTTTGATAAGCTTCAACTCTACGTCTCTTTTCTTGGATCTCTTCATGTATCTAGTTCACGGCCTCGAGGCCCCTCTCCTCGGCGTCTTCATCATCATCCTGATGTACTACACCAGCCTTGTTGACTCTAGGTGGACTAGGTTGAGGGTTGGCCTTGCTCGTGGCTTGAGGGGATCTCTCCAGATCGTTTGAGGGTCCTATCGATGGCAGAGCGGTCTAGAGCAAGGTGGCACCTCTGCCCCCGCCATATTACCGACTACTAACTCTAGATCAGAGACGACTCGAAGGCCCAAGATGACCCTATTCAAGGAAGGATATCTCCGGATGGCGCTAGGATTTTGACTAGGGCACAACTCCTTAGCTTGTAGGGCAAGTTGATCCTAGATATAACTAGCTAGCAATATCCCCTGTAGTAATCATTGACTCTTTCATAGGCATAGCTACATTGTAACAACAATCTCACCGAATACAAGCAATACAAGAGTAGCAACTGGACGTATGACTTTTACTAGCTTCCTAGGGGCCCGAACTAGTATAAATCTCATCTCCATCTATGATTGTTCCTTACACCAAGCAGGGTTCCCCAAGAACTAAATATCTACCAGTAAAAAACATAGACTATGTATATGGAGGAAATACAAGCATACAGACCCGCAGACACCTGGGACCCGCCACCATTATCATCATGCACTCTCCACCATCAAAGTTGGTGCATCTACACCTAGAGGAGCACCAAACTTGCAGCATCAGAGCAAGCTTTTAGCTGGTGGAAGATCAACTCAAGTGGGCCCATGGGGGCCGGTCAGCCCCACCACTTGGTTGGCCAACCCACCACCTATAAATTGCCACCCTTCTGGATGCTCATTCACTCTCTCACAAACACATTTTAATCCTTCGACCTGCAACTTTATGCTTAACCATTCATATGACTTGTATGAGTAGAAGTAGAGCTAAGTTGAGGTGGTGGTTCATCGTTCCTTCAGGTTTGCTCATATTCTTGCTTATCGATCCATAGGGTTGGAGTCCTGGGGGGATATGGGTAGTTTCCTTGTATATGGGCATGGTGCTCAGATGCATGGAAACCTTCGGATATGACGGTATCCCCTGGTTGAGGGGTAGGCGACAGGTGGTGACAATCCTGTCCGTCCCTTGTAATCCCGCATGTTCAGATATTGTGTACTAGTCTTAAAGTCTCCCATGCACTGGCAGACCAGTTCCTAGAGATCTCCCCGTCCATCTTACACCTAGGTCTAGTTCTAACCATATAATTTGTATGATCATCAACTGTTCTTTGTACGACTATATTAGAACATACCTGGTCCACTTAGGAACATTCTTTTATTCTTTGTTTTTCTTTAATCCTTGAGGTTGCCCCAAGTGTGTGTCCACTATCCTTGAAATATCATTTTTACCCCTATCATGAACTTTGGTTCACTATGCAAGTATGTAATCTTGTTCATATCCATGCTAGACTCTTTACACCTTGCCCTCCTTTAGGAAAATATAAATAATGATACCCTAAATACTTCTAGGTAAAATGCTACAGTGATAGATCCATGTGCTTGCAAATACTTTCTGTAATCGTTAAGAACTATCGTGGTTGGTGTTTCTTGGTGGCATTGCTAAGATTTACTTAATCTTAGTGATAGTGTTAAGAAATACCAACAGGCATTTCTAGTGCCACTGCTAGGGGTCGACTCTAAGCTCAAACTTGGTAGTGATGCTAAGAAATACCAACAAGTATGTTGTTCATGCCCGCACCCAGATCGCAAACAACTCTGAACTTATCAGGGTTGATGGTGATCGAGATAGTTGGACGGCCAAGGTCTCCCTTCTCGATGGGCCAAGTATCATCCCACCATCTAGCAATGGGATGCTCTATGTTGTAATCTGGCTTTGCTATCTTGATGATCATGATATCATCAGTCCTCTAACGACAACATCGAGGCATGTGGTTTGCCGACAATTCAAATCCACTAGCACCCCACTTTATCTGCGCCGTGAAGACTGGAGGACTCTCAACAACCTCTTGGTCAGGTTCCTCATAATCATGAGCCTTAAGTTGCACCTCGAGATTGATCTAGAGAGATTGTCCAGATGGAGTTGTGACCTCTTTGATGGTTCTTAGTGATTTGGGACTCTTGACCTCGATCACCTTGAAATTGAGATCTCCTATGTGCTCCAAAACAAATCTACCAAAGCAGATAGTCGACGGCGCATCATGGAGAAAAACTTTGATTTGGGAATCCTTGGTGAGATCCCTTATGGCAACAGGTGGTGCTGTAGCAACATCAGAACGCGTCGGTTTTGCATACCAAACATTGTTGATGGTTGTCAAGATCGGTCTTCATGCAAGATTCCCCTACATGGCGTGCCTCTGTTAGTGTTTTTTATTGATAGATATTTGGTTCTTGGGGAACCCCACTTAGTGAAAAGAACAATCACATATGGAGACAAGATTTATACTAGTTCAGCCGCCTAGGAAGCGAGTAAAAGCCGTACGTCCAGTTGCTACTCCTGCATTGCTTGTATTCGACGAGATTGCTGTTATAATGTAGCTATGCCTATGAAAGAGTCAATGATTACAATAGGGGATATTGCTAGCTATTTATATCTAGGATCAACTTGCCCTACAAGCCAAGGAGTCATGCCCTAGTCAGAGTCATGGCGCCATCCAGAGATATCCTTCCTTAAATAGGGTCATCATGGGCCTTTGGTTTGTCTCTAATCCGTAGTCGATAGTCGGCAATATGGAAGTCAGGGTACCCAGGGGTATGGCATTGACACATATGTATATATATGCTATGCAAAAATATTTTATGATACTACTTAATATTTCTAGATGTATGCATGGTATTTTTTTGAATTTTTACGCCTCCACGGTAAATATTATTGCAGGTTTTTACACACTATAAAAATTATTCACATGGGGCTTAAAGATTTTATAATGTAGTGATGGAATTTTTATTTTATTTTCTAATGCATCTATTGAAAAGTAAAAATAATTTACACAATGTAAAAAGTAAATATGGATAACTATTGATTTTACCTCCGAGCAAGGGTTCAAAATTTTGAGTCCACTGAATCAGACTTCCCCCATCTTTTTCATTCTTTGGGTACATAAATTGGTCCCGAAGATGGAGACCTTGATGGTTGTACTTGCCTCTCTTGCCCCCCAATTTAGAGCATTGTTCTGGTCTTGGTTTGAAAGCGAATCGTTCTTCCTTCCCATTGATATGTAATTTTATTTCTCCTGCTCTGACATCAACGTGTGCATTTGTGGTGCTCAAAAAGGGTCTCCCAAGAATGAGAGATGTTTTCATGTCTTCTTGCATGTCAAGCACTACAAAATCAACTAGCACAAAGAAGTTTCTTATTTTTACTAGAATATTTTTGGTGATTCCTGTAGGGTAGCGGACCGATTGATCGGCTAGTTGCAGGCACATTGATATTGATGTGAGTGTGGAATAGTTGAGCTTGTCAAAAACCATTTTGGGCATGACACTGACGCTGGCTCTAAGATCACATAGTGCATTTTCAAAATTATGATCTCTAATCGAACAGTCGATAGTGGGGCATCCTGGATCCTTCTTCATTATAGGTGATGTGTTCAGGATGGCCGCACTACACTCCTCTGTTAACTTGATTACCTTAGTGGTTGGCAGTGGTCTTTTGTTGTTTAGAATGTCTCTGAGGTACTTTGCATAGGTGGGTACCTCTAGCAGAGGGATATTGATATATAACTTTTGAATTACCTCTACAAACTTACCAAATTGCTCATCCACTTTGGCTTTTCGATTTCTACGTGGAAACAGTAGGAGGTTGGTGTCATGAAAATCTTGTAGCAATTCTCGTTCTGGTAGCTCAATTTCTTCAATTTCATCGTTCTTCTTCTCCTGCTGTACTGCTACTGGTGTCTTACCTGTCCTTGTTGGATATGTAGGATCACGGGTAGACTTGCCACCTCTTGTGGTTATGGCGTTGATCTTTTCAAGGTTAGTGGTAAAAGGCAGAGTAGCGGCCAGCCGAGCTAATTATAATTCTATCTTTTTATTATAGCTAAGTTGGTCTTTTATAGCAGAAGAAAAACTTTCCATTTTAGTGTTTATGTTTTCTAAAAACTTATCATTAGAAGCAAGCTTTTTAGAAAATGTTCTCATTAATCTTAGCCTATTCTAAAATCAAATCTCTCAAGGACGGCTGTTTAGGATTAGAAGAATTATAGTAATTGCCTGGGTACTTACCTTGATAGTTTGACCGTTGTGGTTGACTCCATCCTTGTCTTTGTTGCTGTGGACCAGAATTTTTGATAACAATGTTTACATTCTCTTGAAATTTAGGGAAATCAATCCCCAAATATTCCCCACATATGTTCTGAGTATTATAAGCATCTTGAATGGCCTAACCATCCCTCTTGTAATTGGCTCGCTGTTCGAGCCAATTCAATAGTATGTCCATCTTGGTTGACAATGCACACACCTCTTCTTGTGCTTCTTCGCTCTTATTGCAATGCTGAATATTGCCTTGAGACCAGCCTTGACTAGAGGCTATCTTCTCCATGAGAGCTTCAACTTTTCCAAGGATGACTGACATAAATGCTCCTCTAGCAGTAGCATCTAGTTGTTCATGAGCTTTTTGAGTTAATCCATGGTAAAAGCCTTGCATGAGCAATCAATCTTCCATTCCATGATGAGGACAATCTAAAATGTATTCTTGGAAACATTCCCATGCCTCTAGAATGGTTTCTCCTTTCTGTTGCTAGAAGTTAGAAATTTTTCCTTGTAAGGCATTGGTTTTGCCTATAGGGAAAACCTTTGCTAGAAAGGCATTCGAACATTTTGCCCATGTGTTGATGTCATCTTTGTTGGCATAGAACCACTGCTTCGCCTTTCCCACAAGCAAGAATGGAAATTGGTGAAGTAGTATGATATCTTGAGCAACGTCCTTGATGACAATTGTGCTACTAATCTCTAGGAAATTCTAGAGATGAGCACTAGCGTCTTCATGTGCCTTTGCGCTGAATTGGGTACCTTGCACCATGTTGATGAGGCTTGGCTTGAGCTCAAACTCAAGGTTGTTGGTTTTGAGTGTTGGTCTAGTGTGAATGTTCTCGATGCTTGGGGCAATGAACTCATGCTATGTCTTGTTAGCCATAGTTTCAGAAACTGATGTTGAGCTACCTCTTGATCGGTTTGGTTGTGATTGATGGAATTTATTGATGATTCAAAACCAATCCTACAGTACCCTGTATAAGATATGAACAAATACAAACAAGGGTAAGCTTGCTAAAGCAGAGGTGCATAGTTATGATATCATCAATAAGTATTTATTTGATCAATTCTCTTTTAGCCTTGTGCCCTCTCTGGCAATGGCGCTAGAAATGCTTGTTGACACTTCTTAACATCACTTTTACTGTCATCCCTAGCAATGATGACAGAAATGCTTGTTTGTATTTATTAGTAACACTTGTAAATCTAGGATAGAATATATATTGAAGTAATCTGCAAGCACACAGATAATATACCATTGCCAGGAGTATTCCAGGTATCATTATTTATATTTTACCACAGGGAGGAGCAGTCAGAGATATTGATAAATATGAATACTTATGATGAGATCATTAACTACACATATGCTCTAACAGGGGTATGCCAAATGATATATAAATAATAAATATAGGGCAATAATGATAATCCAGAGATAGAAATAGATACTCATAAATGTAGTATGGCTAGGCTAGAGATTAGTTAAGAGAAAGATTCTTAAGTCATTCCTATTTACTAAGTCTGTCCTACACTTCAATTATATACACTTTCATCTATAGCATAATTAATTCTTCATCTTCACATAAGGGACTTTACTAAGGAAGATCAAGAATAGAGATTGATTCCCCTCATAACCAGGTCCTACTTGTCCTACAGACGGGGAGTGGACTATAAAGGACTCAATGAGAGTGTCACACTCGCGATCTACCACATGGCCTAGAATGTAGGGTGCATCCACAGGTAAATAATATTTAAGCACCACGCTTACATAATGTCGGCCACTTAACTCACTTGAGTACTGAGCTAAGAGCTTTGCGAACTTATGTATAAACTTAGTATCAACTATGACTATATCAAGCATACCACCAAAGCAAACTAAGAACATAATAGATAGAAACATAATATTGATTAAGCATAAAGTCATGAATAATAGAGGGTACAATGGCTATACCAGCCTCCAGATGATGAATCTAGAATCCTGAGCAGTAGCCCAACTCTACTTGAATCTCGCTAGCTAGCCTATACTAAAACTTTTAGGAATTGGAGATATATTCTATTCTCTCTGGAAACCCTAACGATGAAGATCAACAGATATCTTGACTTATGCCTTGGGTGTAGGGGCTGATATATATATAGGGGGCAGCATCAATCCTAGACCCTCAGATCAAACCAACTTAAAGCAACAACATAGATTTAATCCTTAAGGCAGTGGAGAACCGACGTAACAAAGAGAGGCTGATAGGTGGGACCACTAGGTCGGCCGACCCCACATGTCATGCTCTCGGGGTCTGCTTCCTTGTGTTGCCTTCTGGTGTCTTCTAAAGTCTTCTGGAGTTGGTTTCATCATGGATAAACATGATTAATCTGACTATGGGTCTACCTTGATGATTTTCTAGATAAACCCTGCTGAGAACAAAGATTCACCAAAACTCATGGAATTTGTCAGTTAAAACCCCTAAACCTATGTTGGTAGTCATTTTTATGCATTTATATAGGTTTTATTGATGGTTTATGATGGGTGTTAATTACCATCATCAATAATGATCAACCAAAATCTATACTAGCAGTTTTGGTTCAAAGATTTAAACTAGACAGGGTAAATATATTGCTACTCTCAAGGTGGATGAGAACACTCTTGTTTCTGAACATGATGTCAAAGCTGGAATTTTGTTGGCCTCTTTTTAGGACAGATTAGGCTACTTAGAGTATACCAATATTTCTTATGATCTTGCTCCTTCATCCAGCCAATTATCTTGCCTGTTCTTGATGATCCATTCACTGATGAGGAAATTCTTATGGCAGTCAAGGCTATGCCCCCAGAGCATGCTCTAGGTCCAGATGGCTTTAATGGCCTCTTTTGCAAAAGGTGTTGGAACTTAATCTCCCCATTGTTTAGAAACTTGTGTGATCATTTTTATCAGGGCAGTGCCAATTTGTAGTCCATCAATAGTTCTTTTATCACTTTAATTCCAAAGAAGCAAGACCCAGAGATTGTTAATGATTTTAGGCCTATTTCACTTTTAAATTGCTCTATGAAATTGCTTACTAAAATGTTGGCTAATAGACTATAGTCCATATGTTGACAACCAAAATTGTCCATTTTGTGAAGTTGTCAAAATATGAAATGGACTACATCATTGTGTTCCTTTGGGTCCAATTCAGAGTCCGAATGAAAGAGTTATGCCCCTAGGAAGATGCTCTGTTGCTGGAAGTTCTGACTCTAGTTGGAAGTTCTGAGAGTCAGAAGTTTGTTAGAACTTCTAGGAAGCCTAAAAAACCTGCTTGGGTGTCTGAGGTCATCCCCACATTGGGAGTTCTGGCAAAGGTCGGAAGTCTCTCGAAAGTTCCGGTAGAGGCTAGAACTTCTGGCAGGCCTAATTTTAAACCTTGTTCGAATCTAGCCTTTTGGATTCTGATCCGAACTATTCTAAACTCATGGGAAACTTGGAAAATAAGTCTTGGAGAGGTTTCCTACTAGGATAAGACCACCTGGTCTATATATATGAGAGGATCATGGCTGATTGAGTTCCCATTTATCCAATCATCAAAAACAGAACCTATCAACTCCTTTTGCCCTAATATCTCTCTCACATTCCCTCCTGCCATTCATTTCTCTTTCCAACAAGATTTAGCGGCATCCTAGGTGGCCTTGCTAGTCCTAGGAGATCCTCCATGTGCTCCTCACCGATGGGTCTTCTTAGGAGAAGTTAGGGAGCATTTTCAGCCAAGAACGGGCGTTACATCGGCTTTATCCGTCTCTAGATCGGTTTGGTTGATTACGTTGTGTTCTTGCTGCGTTGCAGGTTGATATACAACCTCTGTCACACCCAATTTTGCATAGCAAAATCAAGTACTCATATATGTGCGCCCAAGATGTCCAAACACACATATCATCTCAAATTACAATTATATCTTTGCTCATCAGCAACATTATTACATATAGCGGAAAAGTAAACTCATGTAGCCACAGGGACTCCAACTGGTGAACATCAAGCTAGTAATCCTAGATATATTTAGGAAACTCTTCATACATGACATTTGTTACCCATTCAGGATTTTCATTGAATGTAAAACAAGTGTAAGCTCACCATGCTTAGCAAGCATAACAAAGGGATCTATGAGGATCAAAGGTTTGACATGGTTTGACAGCGGTAAGCAATTTTAGTTGGTCAAGTTTTATTACACCTGAATCACTACTGTAGTGAATGAACCATCCCAAGTTATAGTAATGATTAATCAGCATTAAGTCATTTCCAAACCAACCATAGTAACCACTAATCATGAAGGATCCAGGCCGCTCGTGTCTGTGAGCACGGCTGTTATAACAGGTTAAATATTTCTGTAGAAATTGTACAACTTTACCCACCGAGCTATGATTCCTAATGCCGGGGTTTGCAAGGCCCACAGCACATCTGCCAAGGAAGTGTGGTAGGGTTTCACTACTTAACCTTTCACTAGACACCCTAACAAGTTAGTAGCCGCTATGGTTTCAGCGGCAAGTGTGCATAGAGATCTCCTCCAAGAGGCACATGTGGTCGTGGCACTGTGCACACCAAGGTAGGAGCAAAACTATGCACCACGAGGCACCCCCCTCTTGTGCCTTTTAGTAACCACTAACATGCTAGAGACGTACTAGCTATATGATTAAGGCCAGAGCCATGTGACACTCGAGGTTGTATGATACCTCCTGGGTGGCCGCTTAAGGATTGAGTCCTTATGGAGAGGTACTAGAGCACTCAAAACCCAGTACTCTAGCCCCTAAATAGATGCAAAAAAGCCAATTTTAACAACTTGCATATACCATTAGTCATGTTATCAATTTATTTGGTTATGCGTGGTAGCATCTATTCCAAAATGCATCCCAAACCATAGGTAACAAGGATATGTGGTACAAAAGTAATCTTGGTAGGGCCCCTAATGGTGATTCAAGTTAGACACATGCATATTATGAACTATAAAGTTCATAGGTACAAGGAAGCCTTTGTTACACTTGCCTTGCTCAAATTGACCTTCCTAGTACTGGTCAACAACCTGCTCCTTGGCAACCTCGAACTGATCACCCTCTAAACATGATCCAAATCACCAATCAAGCATCAATTCCAATCATTACATGCATACAAATACATTTCTATTAGAATAGTACACCAATCAATAAAAACAGTGACTGAAAAGATTATAAAACTAATCTACATACTCCTATGAACACGTGAGCAAAAGAAACACTCTAATCAGATTTAAAACGCAAAATTTATGCACAAAACAAGATGTAATGGCAAATCTATAAATAAACTAAACTTGAATTTGAATTTAAACTAAATAAATCTTAATTCTAATGTGCTCTGGACCATGCGTCCCATTTACCAAAAACCCAGGGACTAAAACAGATGAATACAGGGCTAAAAAGAAATTATTTTGATCTAAGATATATTACGGGTTGATTTCTACAAAACACAGTGGCTAAAGCTCAAAAGTCGCATCGTGGGTCACGGCTGACCGTGTCGCCGGCTTACTGGGCGGCCACGTGGTGTACGCTAGTTGGTGCGGTGCACCATGCATGCTATGGACACGGTGTGCTGGCGCCATGGACTTTGTCTATGGGTCCGCGGTGGACCGGTTACACACTAGAAAGGGTATGATCTAATCTCGACCGTTCAACACAGATCGGATAGCGAGAAACAAAGGGGAAGGTCCTCCGTCGCTGCACAGTGATGTCGGTGAGCCTACCATGATCGGTGGCGAGCTGAGCACCATGGCAAACGTCGGTATGGCATTTCCATCCACCTCGTTCGAAACCAAAAGCATGGGAGTGATGAGCGGAACATCATGAGCTCAACGGGGTACAAAGCGATGGAAGGGAAGCACGTCAAGGCGATGGTCCCGTGGCAGTGCCATGGCCGGCGTGATGCGGAGCTCACCAAAATGGTGATTCTATGAACTAAACACGAATAAGAAAGGATGGGGAGCGCGAGGGTTATACCATGAGCTCGATGATGGTGTTCGCGACACCCGAGAGAGCTCTAATATGACCGGCGACGTGCGGAGGAAGACTGGAAGGGAAAATAGTGTCGGTGAGCACATTAGCTATCAAAACCTTGATGAAATTGAGGGAGGTGAGCACCTATAGTTGTGGTGAAGCTCCGTGAAGCTTCCAGGCACAACCATGGCGACATCCAAGCTCTGGAACGGCAAATTGGGAGTGGGGCGGTGCGTGCTCGAATGGGGAATGGAAGGAAGAGAGGGTAGGCTTGGCAGTGGGTTTTATAGGTGAGTGAGGGCTATGGAAGCAGAGACGGGCATAGGATTAATGCCTGATGTCAAGGCAAGGCTTGAAGACTCCCGATTGATGGCCTCCATCACTCGGTGTTTCCAAATGAGCAGTGAAGGTCACGATGAATGCTGTGCAGCATCTCCAGCTAAGAGAAGGGTGGGGACGCCTACATGCAAGCCCCACTAGCCAGAGAGAAAAGGAGAGCATAGGGTGGAGCGGGCCATAGGTTGGGCCAGGGCGCTGGTCGCTGAGCTGGGCTGCGCATGTGAGAAAGGGGAATGAGAGGGGAAGTGCGAGAGTGGGCCGGTGCGAAGCTGAGCTAGGCTCGCGGGTGAGAGGGGAGGGGAAAGGGAGAGTGGGCCGCATGGCCACCAATGGCCCAAGGCTGTGAACCAGGCATGAGAAAAAGAAAGGAAAAGGGGATGGGCTGGCTCTGTTGCTAGACCAAAAAGGAGAAAAGAAGAAAGTTTCAAAAAGAAAACTCTTTTCTAATTTTTAGAGTTTGAAACTTGGTCAAATTCAAATGGAATTTGAATTCAACCTCAAACAACCTAGCCCTACACTCAACCAAAAACAATATGCATCGGCATGAATGCAACATACATGTTTCTAAACCTTATAATTAATTTTAATTAACCAAAAATTATTATTTGACCTAGGTTAAAATGCTCAAAAATTAATTAAATGCTCAAATTTAATTACTAAATTGTAAACAAATTTTTAGGGTGTTATAAACCTATCCCCCTTAAGATGAATCTCATCCCTGAGATTCGAATGGTTCAAAAACATAGGGAAACTTAGATCTCAGATCATCCTCTCTTTCCCAAGTTGCCTCATCCTCGGAATGCCTATTCCATTGAACTTTACCATTCTTATGACCTTACTCCTTGTAACTCTCTTAGTCGTTTCCAAGATTCTCACTAGGTGTTCTTTGTAAGAAATATCCTTCTAGATATCGAGCTCATCCAAAGGTAACTGTTCCTCGGGTACCCTCAAACATTTCTTAAGTTGTGACACATGGATGACATCATGGACACTTGAGAGTTGTTCAGGTAACTCTAGCTAATAAGCAAGTTTTCTTCTATCAATGATCTTAAAAGGTCCCACATACTTAGGAGACAACTTTCCCTTAGTATGAAACCTCTTAACTCCTCTCATAGGTGAAACTTTGAGGTAAACAAAATCACCGATCTCAAACACCAAATCCCTTCTTCTAGTGTCAGCATAACTCTTCTGACGAGACTGTTCAACCCTCAAATTCTGCCTCACTGTTTGTACCTGTCTCTCTGCCTCTTGCAAAACTTCTAGCCCAAAAACTTGACTTCCCCTATTTGATTCCAAAATAGTGGTGTTCTGCACTTTCTATCATACAACACTTCGAACGGTGCCATCTTGAGACTTTTCTAGTAACTATTATTATAAGAGAATTTAGCATAAGGCAAACTCTTATCCTAGCTTGTTCCATATTGTAAAGCACAAGCTCTCAACATATCCTCTAAAATCTAATTTATTCTCTTAGTCTGCCCATCTGTCTATGGATGATAAGCTAAGCTAAAGTTTAACTTTGTATCCATGGACTCATGGAACTTCTGCAAAAAATGAGATGTGAACTATGTACCTCTATCAGAAACAATCTTCTTCGGTACCCCATGCAAACATACAATCCTTTCCATGTATAGCTCTGCTAACTTTGCACCTGTATAGGTAGTCTTGACAGGAATAAAATGTGCAACTTTGGTCAACCGATCTACGATTACCCAGATAGAATCATATCCCTTCTGTGTACAGGGTAAACCCACTATGAAATCCATACCAACTTCCTCCCATTTCCACTCAGGTATCTCCATAGCCTGAAGTAAACCTACTAGCCTTTGATGCCCTGCCTTCACTCTTTGGCATGTATCACATATGGCCACATATTCAGCTACATCTCTCTTTAAACCATACCACCAATATCTCTCTCTAAGATTAAGATACATCTTAGTACTACCTGGGTGTATAGAATAAGCTAAGTCATGAGCTTCCCTCAAAATAGACTCCCCAATAGATTTCACTTCTGGCACACAAATCGTTTTGCCAAACCACACTATTCCCTGATCATCCATATGGAATATCGATGCTTTACTGATCACTATACGCTCAGCAATGTCCTTGATTTTCTCATCATCAAGCTGTCCTTTACGGATCTCTCGTTCTAAAGTAGGTTCCACCTCCAACTCCATAGTATTATCCACTATTCCCAAGTTCAAGTGTTCGAACTCTTCGCACAACTCCCTAGGTAATTGGGTTGTACATGCCATGTTGACATAACTTCTACTCAGAGCATCTGCTACTATGTTAGCTTTACTAGGATGATAGTGTATCTCCAAGTCATAATCCTTGATTAACTCTAACCATCTGTGCTGCCTCAAATTTAGATATGATTGAGTGAATATGTACTTCAAACTCTTATGATCTGTGTAGATCTCACATTATGACCAATCAGGTAATGCCTCCAAATCTTGAGAGCATGTACCACAACCGCTAACTCTAGATCATGTGTCGGATAATTTAACTCATGTTTTCTCAGCTGTCTGGATGCGTAGGCAACAACCCTACCCTCTTGCATAAGAACACAACCAAGACCTTGCCGTGAGGCATCATAATAGATAGAGAAGCTATTGGTAAGATCATGTAAGATGAGCACTAGGGCAGAAGTCAATCATTTCTTCAACTCCTCAAAACTAGCCTAGCACTCTTTAGACCAAATAAACTTAGCATTCTTCTCTAATAGAGCAGTCATAGGTTTTGCTATCTTGGAAAACCCCTCAATGAATCTCCTATAGTATCCATCCATACCAAGGAAACTCCAAATCTCACCCACATCCTGAAGCAGATTCCAACTCAGCACACCTCTAACCTTCTTGGGATCTACTCTACCCCTCCATTAGAGATGATCTGGCCAAGGAAAGATACTTCTTTTAACTAGAACTCACATTTACTAAACTTAGCATAGAGTTGATGTTCTCTAAGCTTTTGCAGAACTAGCCTCAAATGCTCCTCATGCTCTTCTTCATTATTAGAGAAAATTAATATATCATCAATAAACACAACTACAAACTTATCAAGATACTCCATAAATACTTTGTTCATCAAATACATGAAGTAAGCAGGTGCATTTGTTAGACCAAAAGACATAACTGTGAACTCATATAATCCATAGCAGGTCACAAAAGCAGTTTTGGGAATATCAGAATGCCTTATTCTCAACTGATGGTATCCATATCGGAGGTCGATCTTGGAAAACACACAAGCTCCTTTCAACTGATCAAATAGGTCATCGATTCTAGGTAGTGGATACTTGTTCTTAATTGTCACCTCATTAAGTGATCTGTAATCTATGCACATTCTCTGTATTCTATCTTTCTTCTCTACAAACAACACTAGTGCTCCCCAGGGTGAAGAACTAGGTCGAACATAACCCTTATCTAGCAGTTCCCTTATTTGTTTCTTAAGTTCTACTAATTCATTCACTCCCATTCTATATGATCTTTTTGCTATGGGTGTAGTCCTAGGTAAAAGTTCAATTATAAACTCAATATCTCGTTCAGGTGGCATACCTAGCAACTCATCGGGGAAGACATTAGGATACTCATTTACTATCTGTATATCCTCCATTGATGTACCCTTCAAATGATAAACTATATAGTAATGTTTGGCTGACATGCTAACTTCTATCTCAATTTGCTTGCCTGATGGTATCATTAGTTGTACTGTTTTGCTATCACACTATATAACTGCTCTCCTTTGTTTCAACCAATCCATGCCCAAAATGACATCAATACCATAAGTTTTCAAAACCATAGGACTAGCTATAAACTTGACCCCCTTAAGATGATACTCACTATGGGACATCTAAGGGTAGCTTGCATTTCTACTCCTAGTGAGCTAACTAGCAGAGTTTTTCATAGCAATCATGGGTATATCATGCTTCTGAACGAATGATTGGGCAATAAACGAATGTGACGCACCCGAATCAAATAAAACTAAAGCGGGACTTGAGTTAACTGGAAACATACCAAGCATCATGTCTGGTGCCTCTTGTGCTGTTGTAGCTGTCACATGGTTAATCTTGCCACGGACTTGGTTCTGCTGTACATTAGCCATCTTCTTAGGACATCTATTGGAGTAATGTCCTAGTTCACCACAACTGAAGCATCTGTTATCATTGATAGCATTTGGCACCTTGGGTGTGCCATTCTTTGGTGGAGCATTAGGAGCATTGCCCCTCACAGGATCATTGTTGGCTTGCTGCTGACGCTGAACCGGTACCCTGTACTGCTGCTGCTGCTGTTGTGCACGCTATGGCTGCTGGTTACGGTTGATTAGGCTTCACTGACCCTAATAGCACTATTGTGGGTAAGCTTGCTGAGAAGCGGTATGGAAGCGAGTGTTGCTCCTAGATTGCTGTCCCTGAAACTTCCTCTTCTTGTCCTCCATTTGACGGCGCTTATTCTCAACAACTAAGGCCTTGCCCACTAGCTGCTGGAAGGTAGAAAAGGTGTGGGACAGCAGCTGGTACTGAAGACCATCATATAAACCCTCTATGAATAGCTCCTGCCTCTTCTCATCATCCTCCACTTCAGTAGGTGCATAGCGTGACAACTATATGAACTTGTCACGATACTCAGCAACAGTCATGCTCCCCTGTTTGAGAGCAAGGAATTCCTTCAATTTCATTAACCCAGCAGGAACATGGTGAGAGCGGAAAGCATTACAAAACTCTTGCCAAGTTATGGGGTTTGCTTCAGTACGGCCAAAGCGAAATGACTCCCACCAGTCAAGTGTAGCCCCCTGTAGTTGTCCAGCAGCTTACAACACCTTCTCCCTATCATCACATTGTGCAATTTCAAATTGCCTCTCAACTGCACGCAGTTAGTCATCAGCTTGGAGAGGATCATTGGAATGTTTGAACACAGGTGGGTGTCCTTTCAAAAACTCTCCCCTCTTGTCTCTAACTTGAGGGGGTGCATTCCCATTATTCTGCATGTTCTGAGCCATCTGCTGTAGCAACTGGGTTTGCATCATCATCAGTTGCTCCATGGTGACATGGGATGGTGGCGGTAGGTTCTCGCCTCCCTAGTTAGCCCTCCTGGTGTTCACCATCTGGACCGGATACATCATATAAGTTCCACATGTCCAGTATATGTAATATTTAAGAGATAACAGCATGCTGAAGTTAGATATTACAGAACCAAAGTCAAGAGATATATAAGGTATATAAGATAGATAAGCAGTTTGAACTTTTTCGGCGAGTTGGTCAGACAGCAGTGCAGTAAAATGAACATATCTTGCTCTCTCGTTATCATCTGAATACGAAATTCTCTACAATCTTTATTCAGAACACATTCTCAGATTCTAACGTTTAAACAGTCAAAAACAGACAAGCAGTACTGCTCCAGATTTCTGACAGCATAGAGTCATCATCTTGCAACAGCTATATCTCGTAATAGGTATTGAGGTGATTCCACATCCAAAAGAAAGATATAGAAGTCTACTTTTATCCATAAAAATGTCATGACCATTAGACATCCAGAACATGAGATATGAACTGATAAATGTAGACTGCTCAGAATGAAACAGAACTGGACAACAGGATAAAAAGAAACCCAACTATTTATTCATATTATACTTAATCCTTAGTCTTAAACTAAATGATTGCGGACATGCCCACAATCATCAGAATCATGTCAAAATTCCAAATCAAACATTATCTACTATTACAAGCATCCAACCACTTAAATGACAAAAGTTCAACCATTGGAAAGAAAAGAAAACTAAACACACTCTCGCATATCTATGTGTGTTTATTACATATTTGGGGAAAACTTCCTATGGGTCAATGTTGGTGCTGGTGTTGGGGTCTCCATGGTTTCCTGGGGGCGACTCGGCAGGGATACTTGGTGCATCCTGTAACGGATCAACGTAATTATACGAAATTAAGTAAGAAAATCTTCCACCGAGGCGGTTAATTTAACAAACTTAAGCCCGTATAACCCGAGATTCCGTGAAATCATGAAGGATTTCAAAACCACTAACATACAACCAAGATCGTACTGATTTAGCAGCCACAATTCACACGATACATAAATCTGATCATAAAGGTAAGATACATCGGAGTTCGGAAATAAAAGTTATTACAACATAGTTCAACATAAAATAGCGGAAGCAAATAATTTTACGCACACACACTTAGTTCAGTTACAGTGCCAGTCGATAGTCATGGTCCACAAAAGCAGTAGATAAGACTAACAGAAAGACCCTTGCCCAAGGTCCTAGTTGTCACCCATCGCCGGATACAGACAGTTGGAGCAGTACCCGTAGTACATCTGACCATCTGCAACAACAATGGGAACAACGCCCTGAGTACGAGAATGTACTCAGCTAGACTTACCCGTCAAAAACCAGAAATAACATGACACCAAGGAGCATGCAAGGCTTTACATAGTGGATTGGCTTGACTCATTTGCGAAAAGCGTAAGTTATTATGAGTAACTAAAGATAAGTACTTTTAGCATCATTTTTAGGATAACCTATTCATGCTAGGTAAGCACCTATTGCTAAAACAATCACTTGATTAACCATTAACATCAAAGGTTACCATCTCAGGTTTAGCATTTCCAACATTATCCACATAACCATCCGTGTTTCATCATTGTTACTACGATGCCATAGCTCGAGTCAAGTGCTCACTAACCGGGAGCGACGGCGATTCGAATCGAATTCCTATCCAGCTGGAGATTTATTCCTCACACAAACCATGCTTCCCCCGTCAGGGTCGCGTAGATCACCAATGACACTTTCCGAGAAGCCGCGGGATAACAATCATGGATCGCACTACCCAGGGACCGCCCGACTGCCAGGACGCACCTTGGGCTCACTCTTCGCGTCCCCGTACACCCCCTTCAACACCAGTCTGCCAACCCGAGTTTATCCCGGCTCAAAAAGTGTCGCTAGCTTCGCGGTCGAAAGGTACTTTATTCGGCCAGCTAAATGTGAGGCATGCGTTCAACATGACAAGAGGGACGAGCAACGATCGGTCCTTAACCGACACAGACGGAATCACTATAGTCCAGAACCCTATAAGACTCCGCCCGGTCTCCGTTTATCCATCAACACTTGGTTACTTTTCATGATCACACTTACAGCTAACCATAACCTGGTATCTACCTATAACTCGCAGGTGACAGGAAATCACCCGACTTCTACCGGTCTCAGCATGGCTAAGCAATTTACTCGATCCTGACCTAACAGGGTAAAAGATAATCTGGTGGCCAAGGTAATAATGCAACAACGGTTTCACTCAACTCCTATAACTTAGTACAACAATATATAACTATAACTCATGCAATAAGAAATAATTTTTTTATAAATTTAGGAGGCTTAAAATGCTCCGGGGCTTGCCTTTTTCGAACGAACTAGGGTGGTGATCGACGCACTCTGGCAGTTCCTCGCCTGACTCTTCCTCCTCGGGCACCTCCTGTGCCTGGGGTTCCTGCTGATCCGTCCAAGCCTGCTCCTCCGGAACTGCTGCCTGCAACTCCTCCTGCGATCCTGTATGATGCAAGTGCATAAGGAAACATGCGAAGAATGCATCGAAATGCGGTGGAGTGCTTTGATGACATGAGATGCAGATGAGCACATGGAATGAGCAGTTTGAATATAATTATTTCTTCTACAAGGTAGTCAACGTCATCCAAGAACATGTAACCTAAAACATACACCTTATCCTTCTATTAGTTAGCCTACCATCTACACATACAAGTGAACCTAAGCTATCAAAGCTTACCAACCTAACTCATCCATAACATCAGCAAGGCATCATGATGCTTCAAAGATACACCAAACATATTTTATTTCTCTCAATTTCTCATAAAGAATAATCTTTTATTTCCTATTTAGCTAGGGTTACACAACAACACCTATCTCTGGTGTAGATAAAAATCTACAAAAATTACAGTAGACTACTCTTACCCTAACTAACCTACCACTAAATTTTCATGAGAATTGCACAAGTAAAACTGCCTGTACAAAATAAACAAGCTATAGCCTAATTGTGAGCATGAATTTATTTTATACTAGAAAAAGTGTCAAACAACAGATTTCACAATTTTCTTAGGTTACTAACAGTAAACCAACATACTACAAAAATTATCAGATGTATGTTGTATACAAATTTTTCTCTATAATAAAAATAACAGATATCACTGATTAAAAGCATTTGAACTACACTTCAACATTTTTCCACAGAACATGTTTCACTAATATTTTTCCTAGAAAGTATATCACAAATAAAGATTAATGCCACAAGAATCACATTTTTCCCTTTATTATTTTATTTACTACACTTTTTCTAAGATATCAGCATTTATAGCAATTAAATAAAATTGCACAGTAGAGTGTCACAAAAATCACATGAGATATTTTTAAACTGTAGATCTATTCAAAAGGAATATTTCAAAATTTGTTTCATGATTTTTGGAGCTATAAATCTTGAGATACAATTTTTAGAAGCCTTTTTCAGATTTTCTGGAAATCAATTTCTTTAAAACCGAAAATCAAAACCGGCTTTAAACGCTACGTGCACCCCGCTGTGACACGCGAAACCGAAACGCTGAGACAGACAGGCGGGACCCATGGGTCAGACGGGCCCACCCGTCAGCCGCAGTCGGCCAGAGGCGGTGTGAACCGCCGGGATCTCGCCGCCGGCGAGTCCTCCGACGACGGGGAGGGCACCATCGTGCTCCTCTCATCGATGCGAACCCAGTGGTGCCTAGTGGGTGGCCAGACGAGCTCGGCATCGAGCTCGCCGGCGTGCATGGCGGCTCGGTGGCGCGGGATGCCGTCGGCCGGCCAACTCCGACCGAGAGGAGCCGCGCGGTGAGGTCAGTGAGACTCGTGGTGCAAGTGCGGTGCTCGTGCGCTCGAGAAGTGGGCGAGAAGTGGCGTGGAGGTGTGCGGCTCACGGAGCGGGTCGCTCCGGTGAGCTCGGCCGGAACTCCGGCGAGCCATTACCGCGGATGGAGGCCGAATCCTGGCGGGATGTGGCGAGCACCGGATGCGCAACGACAAGGCGCAGCGAGGGCGAAGACGGAGGCGGAGGCGGTGAGCCGGAGCGGCGGCTAGGCGGTTGCGGAGCTCGGGAGCCGGCGATGGCAAGGCGGAGCTCTGCTGCTGCTGCTGCGGGCGGGCGAGGGGGAGAATGGAGGGAGCAACCGAGGAGGACGAGCGCGCGGAGGGGGTAAGCGGGCGCGGACGCTGCGGGGGCCACAGGGGCGCGTGTCGTGCGGCTTCGACGGCGTACGGACACGCGGCGACCGAGCGCTGCCGCGGCGCCACGACGCCACGCGCGGGCGCGCGCGCGCGGGGGCGGGAGGGAGACGACGCGGGCGCGGGCCGGGCCGCCAGCGAAGCTGGGCCGAAAGGGAAGCCGAAGCCCACTAAGGCGAAAATCTGATTTTTCTTTTTCAAAATATTTTCCAGATTTAATTCTTTGTTTCAAAATTGAATTTGGAGATGAAAAAGAGGTTTTCAGAAATTTGGCCCAAAATAAAAGTTGTTCAAAATTTTATTCTCTACAACTTTCATATAGAGCACTTTTCAAAATTCTCAATAGATTTTGAATTTGAGATTTAAAGCTAACTTAAAATCAAAAACTCATTTATTTAGAATATTTTTTTAAAACAGAATTTGAGGAAAACTTGAATTCAAAATTTGCTCCAATAATCAAGTTGATTTATTCTAGATTATTTAAAATTGCTACTTCTCAAAAGTTCACCAACTTTTTAACACTTATATCAAAATTAGGGTTCCCATTTATTTGTTTTTCACATTAAATTTGAAAGAGCTACAATTCAAATAATGTTAATCATGCAATGATGTTGAATGCTTATGCTTTGAATGATAATGCATGCTTAACACCCAGGGGTGTTACAGCCCTCCCCCCTTATAAGAATCTCGTCCCGAGATTTTGAGTTACGAACCACTTATCGTAAAAAGCTTTATACGCGGTTTGAAGATATTCTCCCGTTTCCCAAGAAGCATCGCTCTCATCATGGTGGCTCCATTGAATCTTGTAGGTTGTGACCACTTTATTTCGAGTGACTCGGTCCTTAGTATCCAGGACTCGAACCGGTTGCTCGCGATACTCCAAGTCTGCCTTGATCCGAATACCCTGAGGTTCTATCCTCTCCTCTGGAACACGCAGACACTTCTTCAGTTGGGATACGTGAAAAACGGGAAATATCGAACTCATCTCTTCTGGTAACTGCAACTTGTACGCCACGGGACCCTTTTTCTCTACGATCTGGTATGGTCCTATATATCTCGCAGACAGTTTCTTCTTGATTCCAAACCGTTTCTTCTTCATTGGGGTAACCTTCAAATAGACATAGTCACCTACTTGGAACTCCAATGCTCTTCTTCTCTTGTCTGCATAACTCTTCTGACGAGACTGTGCAGCTTGCATGTTTTGTTGGATAACACGGACCTTTTTCTCTGCCTCATCGACAAAATCAATTCCATAAAACCTTCTTTCTCCAGGCTCTACCCAATTTAACGGTGTCCTGCACTTCCTGCCATACAAGGCTTCAAAAGGTGCCATCTTGATACTCTCTTGGTAACTGTTATTGTAAGCGAATTCTGCCAACGGTAACCAGGATTCCCATGAGCCTCTGGATGATAGTACACAAGCTCTAAGCATATCTTCTAGTACCGCATTAACTCTTTCTGTTTGTCCATCAGTCTGTGGGTGGTAAGCCGTGCTACGAATCAAACTAGTACCCAAACCTTGATGCAGATGTTCCCAAAAGTGAGAGGTAAACTGCGAACCACGATCGGACACAATCGTTTTTGGTATCCCGTGCAATCGGACAATCTCGGCAATGTACTTCTCTGCATATTGAGGTGGTCGGAATGTCGTCTTAACGGGCAGAAAGTGAGCTGTCTTGGTGAGACGATCTACTATTACCCAAATAGAATCATGCCCCTTTTGTGTGGTGGGGAGACCAGTGATAAAGTCCATACTTATATCATCCCACTTCCAATCGGGTACCGACAAAGGTTGCAGAAGTCCTGCAGGTCTCATGTGAAGAGCTTTAACTCTACAACACATGTCGCAACGAGCAACGTATGCTGCAATTTCCTTTTTCATCTTAGTCCACCAATAACAGGGTCGCAACTCTTGGTACATTTTACTACTTCCGGGGTGAATAGATAACTTAGAACGATGAGCCTCATCCATCAACTTGTTCTTAAGCTCTCTATCCTTAGGTACTACCAGGCGATCCTTGAACCATAACACTCCTTGGTCATCCAATCAAAAGTGTTTGGTGGGTTCTCTCTTCATCCTTTCTTTAATATGAAAGATTCCCTTATCTGTTTTCTGACCATCAATGATCTGGCTCTCCAGAGTACAACCGATCTGAATATTATGCAACACAGCAGGATGTAACAAATTGAACCCTTTTTCAAACAACGGTTGCACATCAATAGCATGGGATTTTCTGCTCAGTGCATCAGCTACTACATTAGCCTTTCCAGGGTGATAGTGCACGTTCAGATTATAGTCCTTTATCAACTCTAACCATCTCCTCTGTCGCATGTTCAACTCAGATTGGGTAAAGATGTATTTGAGACTCTTATGATCTGTGAAGATATTACACACATTACCCAACAGGTAGTGCCTCCAAATCTTTAGAGCATGCACCACTGCTGCAAGCTCTAAATCATGTGTAGGGTAGTTAACTTCATGCTTCCTCAATTGCCGTGAGGCGTAAGCAATGACTTTTCCATTTTGCATTAGCACACATCCTAACCCATTCTTGGATGCGTCACAGAAAACATCAAACGGCTTTTCTATATCTGGTTGGGCCAGAACAGGAGCAGTGGTCAACAACTTCCGCAAGGTACAGAAGGCTGCTTCACACTCCTCTGTCCATACAAACTTATGATCCTTCTGTAACAGGCTTGTCATTGGTTTGGCAATCTTCGAGAAATCTGGTATGAAGCGACGGTAGTAACCGGCTAAACCAAGGAAACTGCGGACTTCGTTAACTGAACTTGGTGACTTCCAGTTCATAACCTCTTGTACCTTACTGGGGTCGACAGAAATGCCATTTTCAGACAACACGTGGCCGAGAAAAGGAACTGTCCTAAGCCAGAACTCACACTTGCTGAACTTAGCATATAGTCGATGTTCTCTGAGTCTAGTCAAGACTATCCTGAGGTGTTCCGCATGTTCTTCTTCATTTTCTGAGTATATCAGTATGTCATCAATGAACACTATCACAAACTTGTCCAACTCGGGCATGAAAACCGAATTCATCAGGTACATAAAGTATGCAGGAGCATTTGTCAACCCGAAGGACATGACAAGATACTCGTACAAACCATATCTGGTAGAGAACGCAGTCTTAGGCACATCTTGCGGCCTAATTTTTATCTGGTGGTACCCTGATCTCAGATCTATTTTAGAGAACACTTTGGCTTTGGACAATTGGTCAAACAAGATATCAATCCGAGGAAGAGGATACTTGTTTTTAATTGTCACTGCATTCAGTGGCCGATAATCCACGCACATGCGTAAGGAGTTATCCTTCTTCTTTTTCACAAACAGAGCGGGGCATCCCCATTCGGACGAGCTGGGACGAATCAACCCTTTCCTTAGCAAATCCTGAAGTTGCTTTTTCAGTTCTGCTAACTCATTGGGAGGCATCCGATAAGGCCTTCTTGAAATCGGTGCTGTTCCTAGAATTAACTCAATGGCAAACTCAACCTCTCGGTCTGGTGGAAGTCCAGGTAACTCCTCTGGAAACACATCTGGAAACTCACAGACCACTGGAATCTGGACTAGCAGAGTAGTTTGTACCGCACAAGATGTGCTAGCTAGGTCTACCCTCCGAGGTAGGACCACTCGAAAGGTGCCTTCCCCACTGGGTTCCTTAAGAGAGACACTCCTTCCTCCAACATCAATTACAACTCCCATTTGATTCATCCAGTTCATACCCATGATCACATCCAAAACTAACCCTGGCATGACTATCAGGTTAAGCTTATATTGCCGGTTCGATATGTTTAGGGTTACTCCCTGAACAATCTGATTAGTCAACAGATCAGCCCCAGCTGAACTGATTTTATATGCACATTCCAATTCAACTATCTTTTGCTCATGTCTCTTAACGAATGCTTGACTTACAAAGGAATGAGATGATCCGGAATCAAACAAAACTACTGCAGGATGATTGTTGATAGAAAACATACCAGCTGTCACCGGTTCTCCCTCAGGGATGTCATCCACAGTGGTGTGGTGCACACGAGCTTGATACTGCGTTTGCTGTTTCTTAGGGTAGGGACAATACTTTGCAAAGTGTCCAGGTTGGTTGCAGTTGAAGCACGGTCCCTTCACCTGAGCCACAGTTCCAGATGAACTGCCTTGTCCTGCCTTTGCTTGAGGCAATGCCATCTTGAACGGCTTCTGGTTCCTCTGGGGTGGCTGAGCATTCTGATTCTTCCTTTGCGGTGGCCTAAACCTTGCACCTGGGGCAGGCGATCGATAAGCTGGGCGGTTGGCTACTGGGGTCCTGGACTGAGACAAACCCGACTCGAAAGCCCTCTTACGGATCTTGGAAGCAGCATACACATGGTTGTTCTTCTCTTGCTTCAAACAGTCGCTAACGAAGTCATTGAAACTAGTCCTCATGTTTGTACCCACATGTTTCATCATCTTGGGACTCAGGCCTCTCTTGAAACTAGCGATCTTCTTGGCATCAGTATCCACCATGTCCGGAGCATAACGGCTCAGGTTATTAAAGGCATGCAGGTATTGAGTCACAGTCTTCGTGCCTTGATTTAATGCCAGGAATTCCCCAAGCTTCATCTCGGTCAGACCAGGTGGAATGTATGTTCCACGGAAGGCTTCAGTGAACTCCCTCCAAGAGATATGGGCATGGGGAGGAAAAGTGGTGCGGTGATGCTTCCACCACATTCCTGCCGGACCTTGAAGCTGATGAGCTGCGTACTCAGTCTTTAACACTTCAGTCATTCTTAAGACACGAAACTTATCTTCCATCGTATTAATCCACTCTTCTGCATCTAAAGGTTCTGCGGCTTCCTTGAAGATCGGTGGACGAGTATCCATGAAGTCCTTGAAACTGCTGTACGGATTTGCTTCGTGACCTCCCGGGTTTATCCCCCGGCGGGTATTATCTGCGATACTGCGCAGCGCCGCTTCCATATTCTGTTGCATGCTCTCCATGTTTCGTTGGCTTCCCAGGAATTGGGCGAAAAACTGTTCCGCAGTGTAAGGTGGAGGAGGCGGTGGTGGATCTCGGTCATCATTAGCAGCTGCACTTCCACCAGCCTCAGCGGTACCATACACGGTACGACGAGTGTTCGGCATCTGCATGTTTCAGCAACAGTAATTATTAGGTGATGTTGTAGGAATCGCGACCGAATGAAAAATCATGCCGAACTGAATTCACTGGAGAGAATAAATTCATACAATAAAACAGGGGCACAATAAGTCATTCCAATTAACACAACATCACTAATTATATTACTTAAAGCACACACATCGCGTCCATTACAACCAAGTTGCCAGCATACATACACTGGACTTTGGACGTTCGGATACCGCCACAAACACATCCAAACTTTCCAACCTTACATCAAGCTTTAGTCTTTCTACTCATTATTACATGTCCAAAGTGCTAACAAGCAAAAGACCATGCAAACGGAACCTAGTAGCTAGTGCAACAACTACTAGCCTACTCATCGTGATCGCTATCTAGGTCAGAGACGTTGGCGTTGTCGCCGACTGCAGCGTCGTCATGCTCCTCAGCTGGCGCCACGGGCTCTTCAGGATCTTCGTCTGCATCCAAATCCATCTCTGCTGCGCCAGGAAGGTCATAAGGGTTAAGCTGATTGTTCAGCCGATGGACCTCTTCATGCAAGTTATCGTTGTACTCTTCGGCATCAGCCAGCCGCTGCTCGAGCTCAAACTGTCTAGCTCTCAACACATTCTCTGCGGACCAGGCTTCATTCCTCTGATGGAGCACATGAGCCAACATGCTCTTAGCATTCCTGTGGGTGGTGGTCAGTTGCCCAAGCTGCTCTCTCAGGGCACGTACATCTCCCTCAAAAATCACAGTCCTCTGAGTGGCCTGATCTCTCTGACGAGTCAACTGAGCCATCTCAGCAGTGAGCCTCTCAATCTCGGCGTCGTGATCTCTCTGAAGCTGACGGCGGTCATCGCGAGCCTGACCAAGAGCACTAGAAACACGTCTCAGACTACCTTCCACTCCATCGAAGGCCCTCATCACTGCGAACATGGCACTCATAGCGGGGTTGTCACTGTTCTGTGCCTCTGCTGCGCTAATCTCTAGAGATCTGCCCCTGGCTTGCTGCCACGAGTCAGTGGAGGGGTTGCCCCTCGGAAAGACTCCCACTATAGTTGCTGCCAACTCCTGAGGAAAACGATCCATGATATCTCTCAAGATTCCAAAGGCTGCCCTCTCAGCGGCTTCTTCAGGGGTCCTGCCAGTTGACTCAAAACGCCAACCGGTCCACTCAGAACCATCACCTCGGGGACGAACTACTGCTTCCACAGTCACCAAAAGTCCTTCACCCAACCGCTCATTTGACCAAAAATATCGGGGCTCCATCCCATCATGATAGCCTACATAGCTGAGCACTCTCCACAAGAGTGTAGGCATCCCAAACTCTCCAAGAAAAGTGTGACGCTGGCGAGTGCGCGGAGCAAGCTGATGACGGGGAGCTCTGCCGGTGGACTTGCGAGCGGTCTGCTTGGTACGTGCCATCTGTAGCAAAAATTTTATTGCCGTGGTGAGAACAGATTTTTAAGTTGGCATTTTTATCAAAATGAGATAATCAACTTATAAGGGGAGGAACAATGCCATGAATGAAATGCACACATGATGCATGCACGTTCCGTACGTCCTCACAAACTTAGAAAACTAATGACTACTAACGGAATAAACGGTGGCATACAACGATCTCTTGTAACGTAACTAACACGTACTACTCGAAAGCGTTGTTAGGTACCTGCAGAAAGGAAATCACTTCAGCCCAAACCTCACAGTATGAAAACATGCAGAAAGCAGTAAAGTAAGTTACTCGCTCTACACGCATCCCCAGATACGAGTATAACGGTAACAACTACCCGAATCGTCGTCCTATTGACGGCATCGTCACTGCATGACGGAATTCCCCACAATTTGGATACCCTCATACGAACATGCGCAGGGTACGTAAGTATTTTGGTATCACATAAGCACTCCCCTAGATCGGTAGTGTATCCGACCATGCACTCACAACTCTCACTTACCAAGGCGTAGAGGTAAAGGATCCATACATTACCACTCAAGTGAATGGCACTCATACCATAGCACGCCGTATGAGCGACGAAATTTAAAATATGATGCAAACCCCCAAGTTAGTACTTAATTAAGCCACCTAGAGTCCTTATCGGGCATAAAGGATATGACCACTGGCACACTTTTAAGTTCAAAAGCTTATTTGAAAACACAGTTTTATTTTTAATTACTCATGTGAACAGTAGCATGCTAAACCATGCTCCGATGCCAGCTGTAACGGATCAACGTAATTATACGAAATTAAGTAAGAAAATCTTCCACCGAGGCGGTTAATTTAACAAACTTAAGCCCGTATAACCCGAGATTCCGTGAAATCACGAAGGATTTCAAAACCACTAACATACAACCAAGATCGTACTGATTTAGCAGCCACAATTCACACGATACATAAATCTGATCATAAAGGTAAGATACATCGGAGTTCGGAAATAAAAGTTATTACAACATAGTTCAACATAAAATAGCGGAAGCAAATAATTTTACGCACACACACTTAGTTCAGTTACAGTGCCAGTCGATAGTCATGGTCCACAAAAGCAGTAGATAAGACTAACAGAAAGACCCTTGCCCAAGGTCCTAGTTGTCACCCATCGCCGGATACAGACAGTTGGAGCAGTACCCGTAGTACATCTGACCATCTGCAACAACAGTGGGAACAACGCCCTGAGTACGAGAATGTACTCAGCTAGACTTACCCGTCAAAAACCAGAAATAACATGACACCAAGGAGCATGCAAGGCTTTACATAGTGGATTGGCTTGACTCATTTGCGAAAAGCGTAAGTTATTATGAGTAACTAAAGATAAGTACTTTTAGCATCATTTTTAGGATAACCTATTCATGCTAGGTAAGCACCTATTGCTAAAACAATCACTTGATTAACCATTAACATCAAAGGTTACCATCTCAGGTTTAGCATTTCCAACATTATCCACATAACCATCCGTGTTTCATCATTGTTACTACGATGCCATAGCTCGAGTCAAGTGCTCACTAACCGGGAGCGACGGCGATTCGAATCGAATTCCTATCCAGCTGGAGATTTATTCCTCACACAAACCATGCTTCCCCTGTCAGGGTCGCGTAGATCACCAATGACACTTTCCGAGAAGCCACGGGATAACAATCATGGATCGCACTACCCAGGGACCGCCCGACTGCTAGGACGCACCTTGGGCTCACTCTTCGCGTCCCCGTACACCCCCTTCAACACCAGTCTGCCAACCCGAGTTTATCCCGGCTCAAAAAGTGTCGCTAGCTTCGCGGTCGAAAGGTACTTTATTCGGCCAGCTAAATGTGAGGCATGCGTTCAACATGACAAGAGGGACGAGCAACGATCGGTCCTTAACCGACACAGACGGAATCACTATAGTCCAGAACCCTATAAGACTCCGCCCGGTCTCCGTTTATCCATCAACACTTGGTTACTTTTCATGATCACACTTACAGCTAACCATAACCTGGTATCTACCTATAACTCGCAGGTGACAGGAAATCACCCGACTTCTACCGGTCTTAGCATGGCTAAGCAATTTACTCGATCCTGACCTAACAGGGTAAAAGATAATCTGGTGGCCAAGGTAATAATGCAACAACGGTTTCACTCAACTCCTATAACTTAGTACAACAATATATAACTATAACTCATGCAATAAGAAATAATTTTTTTATAAATTTAGGAGGCTTAAAATGCTCCGGGGCTTGCCTTTTTCGAACGAACTAGGGTGGTGATCGACGCACTCTGGCAGTTCCTCGCCTGACTCTTCCTCCTCGGGCACCTCCTGTGCCTGGGGTTCCTGCTGATCCGTCCAAGCCTGCTCCTCCGGAACTGCTGCCTGCAACTCCTCCTGCGATCCTGTATGATGCAAGTGCATAAGGAAACATGCGAAGAATGCATCGAAATGCGGTGGAGTGCTTTGATGACATGAGATGCAGATGAGCACATGGAATGAGCAGTTTGAATATAATTATTTCTTCTACAAGGTAGTCAACGTCATCCAAGAACATGTAACCTAAAACATACACCTTATCCTTCTATTAGTTAGCCTACCATCTACACATACAAGTGAACCTAAGCTATCAAAGCTTACCAACCTAACTCATCCATAACATCAGCAAGGCATCATGATGCTTCAAAGATACACCAAACATATTTTATTTCTCTCAATTTCTCATAAAGAATAATCTTTTATTTCCTATTTAGCTAGGGTTACACAACAACACCTATCTCTGGTGTAGATAAAAATCTACAAAAATTACAGTAGACTACTCTTACCCTAACTAACCTACCACTAAATTTTCATGAGAATTGCACAAGTAAAACTGCCTGTACAAAATAAACAAGCTATAGCCTAATTGTGAGCATGAATTTATTTTATACTAGAAAAAGTGTCAAACAACAGATTTCACAATTTTCTTAGGTTACTAACAGTAAACCAACATACTACAAAAATTATCAGATGTATGTTGTATACAAATTTTTCTCTATAATAAAAATAACAGATATCACTGATTAAAAGCATTTGAACTACACTTCAACATTTTTCCACAGAACATGTTTCACTAATATTTTTCCTAGAAAGTATATCACAAATAAAGATTAATGCCACAAGAATCACATTTTTCCCTTTATTATTTTATTTACTACACTTTTTCTAAGATATCAGCATTTATAGCAATTAAATAAAATTGCACAGTAGAGTGTCACAAAAATCACATGAGATATTTTTAAACTGTAGATCTATTCAAAAGGAACATTTCAAAATTTGTTTCATGATTTTTGGAGCTATAAATCTTGAGATACAATTTTTAGAAGCCTTTTTCAGATTTTCTGGAAATCAATTTCTTTAAAACCGAAAATCAAAACCGGCTTTAAACGCTACGTGCACCCCGCTGTGACACGCGAAACCGAAACGCTGAGACAGACAGGCGGGACCCATGGGTCAGACGGGCCCACCCGTCAGCCGCAGTCGGCCAGAGGCGGTGTGAACCGCCGGGATCTCGCCGCCGGCGAGTCCTCCGACGACGGGGAGGGCACCATCGTGCTCCTCTCATCGATGCGAACCCAGTGGTGCCTAGTGGGTGGCTAGACAAGCTCGGCATCGAGCTCGCCGGCGTGCATGGCGGCTCGGTGGCGCGGGATGCCGTCGGCCGGCCAACTCCGACCGAGAGGAGCCGCGCGGTGAGGTCAGTGAGACTCGTGGTGCAAGTGCGGTGCTCGTGCGCTCGAGAAGTGGGCGAGAAGTGGCGTGGAGGTGTGCGGCTCACGGAGCGGGTCGCTCCGGTGAGCTCGGCCGGAACTCCGGCGAGCCATTACCGCGGATGGAGGCCGAATCCTGGCGGGATGTGGCGAGCACCGGATGCGCAACGACAAGGCGCAGCGAGGGCGAAGACGGAGGCGGAGGCGGTGAGCCGGAGCGGCGGCTAGGCGGTTGCGGAGCTCGGGAGCCGGCGATGGCAAGGCAGAGCTCTGCTGCTGCTGCTGCGGGCGGGCGAGGGGGAGAATGGAGGGAGCAACCGAGGAGGACGAGCGCGCGGAGGGGGTAAGCGGGCGCGGACGCTGCGGGGGCCACAGGGGCGCGTGTCGTGCGGCTTCGACGGCGTACGGACACGCGGCGACCGAGCGCTGCCGCGGCGCCACGACGCCACGCGCGGGCGCGCGCGCGCGCGGGGCGGGAGGGAGACGACGCGGGCGCGGGCCGGGCCGCCAGCGAAGCTGGGCCGAAAGGGAAGCCGAAGCCCACTAAGGCGAAAATCTGATTTTTCTTTTTCAAAATATTTTCCAGATTTAATTCTTTGTTTCAAAATTGAATTTGGAGATGAAAAAGAGGTTTTCAGAAATTTGGCCCAAAATAAAAGTTGTTCAAAATTTTATTCTCTACAACTTTCATATAGAGCACTTTTCAAAATTCTCAATAGATTTTGAATTTGAGATTTAAAGCTAACTTAAAATCAAAAACTCATTTATTTAGAATATTTTTTTAAAACAGAATTTGAGGAAAACTTGAATTCAAAATTTGCTCCAATAATCAAGTTGATTTATTCTAGATTATTTAAAATTGCTACTTCTCAAAAGTTCACCAACTTTTTAACACTTATATCAAAATTAGGGTTCCCATTTATTTGTTTTTCACATTAAATTTGAAAGAGCTACAATTCAAATAATGTTAATCATGCAATGATGTTGAATGCTTATGCTTTGAATGATAATGCATGCTTAACACCCAGGGGTGTTACACATCCTCAATAGGACCACCTTGCTGTTGCTTCAGCATAGCATTCTCAACTACAAGCTCTAGGTACGCCTTCCTCATGGCGTCTAGCTCATCTGAGATCTGATCCAAGTTGGTGTTGGTCTGGGCTAAGCTCACCAAAGTAGGCCTAAGCCTGAAGTTCTCCTCCCCAAGTGGAGCAGCGACGTTGCAGGTGGTCTAGCCACTCCGACGATGAGGAAGATAGCGATCTTCTTCACATGCAATGTTCGTGAAGTGGCGGTCACGATTGACCACCAACGCCTGCCTGGCAGCATCTCAGATGGCAGCTGCATGTGTGGACCAGGCTTTGATAGCACGGTGGATGTGGCACACTTGACTCCCTTTGCGGATGTACACCTCCGTCTCCCAGAAGCCCATGTAGTCAGGGTGGGTCCAATGCTCTGTCTAGTACTATATGGTACACCTGGTGTCGTAGCGACGTACAAGGGAGAGAAGCTTTGGATGGTAGTAGGCATCACCATGCAGATCAAAGTGGATCTCCACTGACCACCCCTTTGCTAGTAGTCCGGCATGGTAGTCATCACCGCCATCTCCACCATTCCCACCATCTTTACCGTCTCCACTGTCACCACCATCATTATTTCTGTCATCACCATCACCTCCATCATCGCCACCATCATCCCCACCATCAGAATTAGAGTCATCAGAACCATCTCCATCATCTGGGTTACCAGCTCCTTCCTGCACATCATATTCCATGGGCTCCTCTTCGGAGTCCTCCACCTCAACAGGCTCCTCCAACATGAGCTCATCTTCAGCCACCTCATCTATGGGTTCATCTTCAAGTTCGTCCTCCAGAGGCTCCTCCATAGGTGCCTCCACAAGCTGCACCTCCTGAGTCTCCTCCTCCATGTCCCTTAGTGCCTCAACTAGGTGCGAGGGAATGCACTTGCCAAGCGTGAACCTCGTCCTCCTTGTTGGCATCACAATGGTGCGCTTGCGGGCTATCAACTTGGTGCGGGCCATCTATAAGATTGAAATGGTTGAGTATTAGAACAAAGATAATTTTCTCAATAGACATTAGATAGAATATAAGCAATAATTTTATAGTAAATTAAAAGTAACAAAATAAAGTAGATATGATCCTAAAAACATCCATTTCTAACTAGGTTGATCATCCTACAGTCAATTAAAGCTTTGATACCAATTTGTCACACCCAATTTTGCATAGCAAAATCAAGTACTCATATATGTGCACCCAATATGTCCAAACACACATATAATCTCAAATTGCAATTATATCAAAGTAAAGTACTTTATTACATCGCATATCTCATCACAAAGTTATCACATAGTCTTTGCTCATCAGCAACATTATTACATATAGTGGAAAAGTAAACTCATGTAGCCACAGGGACTCCAACTAGTTAACATCAAGCTAGTAATCCTGGACATCTTTAGAAACCTCCTCATACATGACATCTGCTACCCATTCGGGATTTTCATTGAATGTAAAACAAGTGTAAGCACACCATGCTTAGCAAGCATAACAAAGGGATCTATGAGGCTCAAAGGTTTGACACGGTTTGACTATGGTAAGAAATTTTAGTTGGTCAAGTTTTATTACACCTGAATCACTACTGTAGTGAATGAACCATCCCAAGTTATAGTAATGATTAATCAACATTAAGTCATTCCCAAACCAACCATAGTAACCACTAATCATGAAGGATCCAGGCCGCTCATGTCTGTGAGCATGACTGTTATAACATGTTAAATATTTCTGTAGAAATTGTACAACTTTACCCATCGAGCCGTGATTCCCAATGCCAAGGTTTGCAAGGCCCACACACCTCTGCTAAGGAAGTGTGGTAGGGTTTCACTACTTAACCTTTCACTAGACACCATAACAAGTTAGTAGCCGCTAAGGTTTCAGCGGCAAGTGTGCATAGAGATCTCCTCCAAGAGGCACATGTGGTCATGACAATGTACACACCAAGGAGCAAAACTATACACCACGAGGCACCCCCTCTTGTGCCTTTCGGTAACCACTAACATGTTAGAGATGTACTAGCTATATGATTAAGGCCAGAGCCATGTGACACTCGGGGTTGTACGATACCTCCTGGGTGGCCGCTTCAGGATTGAGTCCTTATGGAGAGGTACTAGAGCACTCAAAACCCAGTACTCTAGCCCCCTAAACAGTTGCTAAAAAGCTAATTTGAACAAGTTGCATATACCATTAGTCATGTTATCATTTTATTTGGTTATGCACGGCAGCATCTATTCCAAAATGCATCCCAGACCATAGGTGACAAGGATATGTGGTACAAAAGTAATCTAGGTAGGGTCCTTAACGGTGATTCAAGTTAGACACATGCATATGTATGAATTATAAAGTTCATAGGTACAAGGAAGCCTTTGTTACACTTGCCTTCCTCAAATTGACCTTCCTAGTACTGGTCAAGAACCTGCTCCTTAGCAACCTCGAACTGATCACCCTCTAAACGTGATCCAAATCACCAATCAAGCATCCATTCCCATCATTACATGCATACAAATACATTTCTATTAGAACAGTACACCAAGCAGTAAAAAATAGTGACTGAAAAGCTTATAAAACTAATCTACGTACTGCTACGAACACATGAGCGAAAGAATCACTCTAATCGGATTTAAAATGCAAAAGTTATGCACAAAACAAGATGTAATGGCAAATATGTAAATAAACTAAACTCGAAAACTAAATAAATCTAAATTCTAACGTGCTCTGGACTACACATCATATTTACCAAAAACCCAAGGGCTAAAATAGATGAATATAGGGCTAAAAAGAAATTATTTTGATCTAAGATGTACTGCAAGTTGATTTATACAAAACACAGGGGCTAAAGCGCAAAAGTCACACGGTGGGTCGTGGCTGACTGCGTCGCCGGCTTACTGGGTGGCCACGTGGCGTACGCCGGTTGGTTCGGTGCACCACGTGTGCTGTGGACGCGGTGCACTGGTGCCGTGGACTCTATCTACGGGTCCACGATGGACCAATTACACACCAGAAAGGGTATGATCTAATCTCGATTGTTCAACACAGATTGGACGGCGAGAAACAAAGGAGAAGGTCCTCCACCGCTGCACAGTGACGTCGAGAGCCTGCCATGATCGGCGACAAGCTGAGCACCATGGCAAACGCTGGTACGGTGTTTTCGTCCACCTCGTTCAAAACCAAAAGCATGGGAGTGATGAGCGGAACATCGTGAGCTCAACGGGGTACAAAGCAATGGCGGGGAAGCACGTCGAGGTGACAGTCCCACGGTGGTGCCATGGCTGGCATGATGTGGAGCTTGCCAAAATGATGATTCCATGAACTAAATGCGAATAAGAAAGGATGGGGAGCGCGAGGGGTATACCACGAGCTCGATGAAGCTGCTCATGACGCCCAAGAGAGCTCCAATATGACCAGCGACGTGCGGAGGAAGACTAGAAAGGGGAAACGGTGTCGGTGAGCACATTAGCGGCCAAAACCTTGATGAAATTGAGGGTGGAGAACACCTACGGTCACGGCAAAGCTTCGCGAAGCTTCTAGGCATGACCACGGCGACGTCCAAGCTCTAGAACGATGAATTGGGAGTGGGACGGTGTGTGCTTGAATGGGGAATAGAAGGGAGAGAGGGTAGGCTTGGCAGCGAGTTTTATAGGTGAGCGAGGGCTATGGAAGCGAAGACAAGTGTAGGATTAATGCCAGATGTCAAGGCGGGGCTTGAAGACGCCCGATTGATGGCCTCCAACACTCGGTGTTTCCAAATGAGCAGTGAATGTCATGATGAGTGTTGTGCGGCATCTCTATCTCGGCGAGGAAGAAGGGTGGGGACACTAACATGCGGGCCTCGCTAGCCAGAGAGAAAAGGAGAGCACGAGGTGGAGCGGGCCGTAGGTTGGGCCAGGGCGCTGGCCACTGAGCTAGGCTATGCATGTGAGAAAGGGGAATGAGAGGGGAAGTGCAGGAGCGGGCCGGTGCGGAGCTGAGCTAGGCTCGAGGGTGAGAGGGGAGGGGAAAGGGAGAGCGGGCCGCATGGCCACCAACAACCCAAGGCCATGAACTAGGCATGGGAGAAAGAAAGGAAATGGGGCTGGGTTGGCTCTGTTGCTGGGCCGAAAAGGAGAAAAGAAGAAAGTTTCAAAAAGAAAACTCTTTTCTAATTTTCAGAGTTTGGAACTAGGTCAAATTCAAATGGAATTTGAATTCAACCTCAAACAACCTAGCCCTACACTCAACCAAAAACAATATGCATTGGCATGAATGCAACATACATGTTTCTAAACCTTATAATTAATCTTAATTAACCAAAAATCATTCATTTGACCTAGGTTAAAATGCTCAAAAATTAATTAAATGCTGAAATTTAATTACTAAATTGTAAATATTGTTTTTGGGTATTACAACCTCTTTGGGCATCCAAGGCCTTGTTGGTGTGTTGGTTTGAGGTCATCTTTAATGTTAACATACTTTTTGGTGACTCCGCTGGGGAAAGCGAAGTGATCCAAGATCCACTCCAAGATCGGCAAGGGAAGCAATGGTGATGATGCGGGTGAGAAGGGCGACAGGACTAACATGCCTCATGGTGCTAACATCAACCATCGTGAGATCATTGAAGAGCTTTCCAATGAGCTGAAGCAACAAGTGGAGGCCAAGTTCAACACCATTCTAAAGGCTTTTCTTTAGAGTTGCACTAAGGATCGGCGGGACAAGGTCACCTAATACAAGGAGCCAGATTTTAGCAAGTTGATCACTTCTACATCATCCGCACATGCTGCATCTAAGGTAAGGACCACTAAGCCCAAATATGATGATGATGTTGATCCTTATCCTATGCATGCCAATTACGCAACTATGATGGAAGATCATAAGAAAGTAATAGATAATAATCTTTTCGTTGCGGTAAATATGATCATGGCTCATTTTGATAAGTTAGAAGGGAAAACAACCGATGGTAATCAATCGGGTGTTGCTTCTACTTCTAAACAACCTGAATTTGGCATGCCTTTGAATTTTTATGAGAATCAAGGATTATATGCAGCAGCAAACAAAGGCAAATCGACCCCTTGGGCATTTGAAACCGATGAGGCCGGTTTAGACAGTGTTGCTCCATCTTCATAGTTGGTTATCTATGATCAAAATTTTGCTCGAAACACATGAACTGATCAAAGATTAGCAATAGACTGAGCTTCGGCAGGGCAAAACACGGTTCTTCCTAACCCGCCGAAGTCACCAAGTCAAATCCCTATACTTGATAATACACCTACTGCTCGTACTACTGATTTTAATAATACTTTGAATTGGTTTATAGAGGAATTGTCTAAATCACTTGAGGAAAGTTTGGGTGTACAAATCAAGCCTAGTAGGACTACATCTCGCAAACCGTACCCTTCATATTTTGATTTCATGAAAGCACCTAATGGCTGGAGGGTACCTAATTTTAATAAATTTAGTGGTGATGATAGTAAATCAACCATGGAGCATATTGTAACACCCTAAAATTTTGAAAAGAAGAAAAATAGGAGAAATATGATTTTTGTATATTTTTGAGAGCATGCAAACTTAGAATAATAATAATTTTTATAAATTTAAAATCAAATATAAGGGTAGAAACATGATTGAGCATTCATGCTGCTGCATTTGAAGTTTTGTATTGAGTGGTTTAAATCAAATTCAAATTTGATTTGAAAATCTTTTGAAAATGGCTTTGGAAAATTGGAAAAAAGAGAAGGAAATCATATTCCATTCAACATTTTGGCCCAACTCAGCCGAGCCCAGCAAGGCGTCCTGGCTGCTCTCTCCCTGGCACGGCCCGTCTCCTCTCCCTCTGCTTGCCGCTCTGGGCCGAACCGCCTGCTCGCGCGCGGCCGCTCTCCCCTCCACCGCTTTCCGCTTGGGCCAAGCCCAGCAAGCCGCCTGGCCCGCAAGCAAGCGCACGCGCCTTCCTCTCCGCCACTGACACCGCAGACCCACATGACAGGGTCGCCTTCCTCCTCAAGTCGAGCCACCATAGCATTCCTTCTTTACCGATGACGAATCCCGCGTCCAAATCCTCCCTTCCTTACTTAGAGCGCTTCTGGACTATAAAACCAAGGGTGCCACGCATAGCCGCCATCATCCATCCCTTTTGCAGCGTCAGTCGCGCTCCCGTGACACCACCACAAGCTAGAAACCCTATCTCGCCGCCACCATCCGCCTCTCCGAGCCGCGGGTCTTCCTTGGTACATCCTCGGCTTAGATTTGGCCATAGTCGGTGAGATTTACGTGGAGATTCAAGAAGCTATTAATTGAAGATTTGTATCAGAGAAGGATTTTGATTTAAGGCAAGTATAGCATGGGATTATCCTTGTTTCCTATTCACCTTTAATATACTTAATTCATGTGCATGTGTCTACCTTGTTACCCCTAAGGATATCCTAGACTTTGTATCTTGTACCTTGACACCTATGGAACATTGCATTGGGTAGTATTATGCTAGCGCTGAAGATAAATAACCATGATCTGTAACTTGACTAATGGTATATGCAATAAACGTTTAAAAGATGCTTTATAAAAAGATGGCTCAAGAGGGCTAGAGCATATTTGGTTGTTTTTATGGTGCTCTAGTTTCTCTCCATAAGGACTTATCTATAAGCGAAAATTCGGGACGTACAGTACAACTGTGAGGGCTAAAATGGCTCTGGCTTTAGCTCAGTATGAGAACCTTTTCTAGCTTGTTAGAGGTTACCCTTGTGGCGCAAATGGGGTAAAGCAGACTGTGGATCCCTGCGTGGTGTATCACACGGACTGACTTCTGAAACCTAGCGGCCCTAACTTGTTAGATGAACCTTTGAAAGGCTTCATAGTGTTTCCCTGCCTGCTCACCTTGGAAGTGTTTTGGGAGTCGCGATCCCGGGCATATGGGTAAACATGACTCGCAGTGAAAGTGTACAACCTCTGTAGAGTGTAAAACTGTTATAACAGCCGTGCTCATGGTCACGAGTGGCCTTGGACCCTTACAGAATAAATGATGAACACTGATGATAATGATAATACTGATGATATTAATGTTCATTAATGATTATTGTTTCTTGCTATACGTTATTCACGTTTACATGATCATGAGGTTATTTGGGCTTATGGTAAACTTGTTGCTACTCAATTGCTAAAAGATGACTTAATAAAAGCTATCGCAGTAAACCTGTGTCAAACCTTTTGAGCCTCATGAACCCTATGATATATTTGCTGAGTTCGACATGGACTCACTCTTGCTATTTCCCCCATCTCAGGAAGGGTACCCGATTTCTAGATTCTGGAATTGTTAGGCTTGTGATCAACCAGTCAGTTTGATCCTGGAGTGAAGGTTACACCCGGTGCTCGGAGTTGTCTTTCCGCTGTGTTGTTCTCTAAGGTATATTTTATACTATTGTGTTATGTATATTAAGCATTTGTCTCTTGATATTACACTTATCTGTGGCTATATGTGAGATTTGTCTATTTTATTTCACATATAGTGTATGTCTGGTTTTGTCCTTAAAACCGGGTGTGACAGAGTGGTATCAGAGCAATGCTGACTGTAGGACGCAAGCCTAGTTAGAACTAGACGTTTAGCATGTTCTCATTGTTGCCTATTTCTTGCTTCTCATTAACTTTGTTATTTTCTCAAAGTTATGCTTAATATTATCCCTGTTCTGTTATAAAAACCTTGTCGCTATTTTGAACCTTTTCTCCTTGTCTATTAGACGACTCGTGACGAGAAGACTATGGATTTCAGAGGTTAAGAGGACTGAATTATGTCGCTCTTGCTCACTTTTGACAAGAAACCATTAGCGATGCAAAACCAATTACTAGAAGAAATGGCTCAACATGGGAATTCTCAATGATGCTTATCTCAAGGTCAAGCCAACATATCCAAGGGGTCAGAGAAGATACAAGTAGTAGGAGCTTGGAAGAATATGAAATCCAATAAAGATGTTGATAGTAAGGCATTTGGAGAGCAGGAACAATGTCACTGCTGTAAGCATTATGGTTTTCCCTGTCTTCGAAACGAGTCTAATAAGGGGAAAGTCAAGGTGGATCCAAATTTTGCGATCAACATGGACAAGAAGAGAAAGGCAATCTCATTAGAACCACTTGTGGAAAGCAATCAGCAAGCGAGTTATACTACATTGTCACATGCAGCCCTGATCCCCTGTTAAACAAATCCAAACCCTGAAGAGTTAGAAGCCCCTCCCGCTAAAACTACTCCCCATGAAGTAGTCATAGATGGGTGGACAATTACCTATAAGGAGTATGAACCCCGAAAGGCCAAACAAGCTAGGAAACAAGCCAAAGGGATGAAGGTGAACTTTTATGGCTAGCAAGATCGCAGCATACCAAACAACAGTTCCTTGGAGTATGACATCACAAAAGATCCAGCTAAGAGAAAGTGTTATCATTGCCAGCAGGAAGGACATTATATCAAATCTTGCCCACAGAAGAATCAACAACAGCAAGACCCAGGACAGGACGTCCAAAAGGAGCATGTGTAGGGAAATAAATTAAAGAGAAATTACATCCATGGAAGGTTGAAACATGTGGATATTTCCACCATTCCTGGAGCTAAGGAGGTCGTGTTTGGATCAATTCCAGTAAGTTCAGGAAATGCCAAGGTTTTGTTTGACCCCAGTGCCTCACATTCGTTCATATCTAGACAATATGTAAAAGATCATAACATACTTATGCTTCCAAGGGGGAAAACAGTGATGATTAAAACTCCAAGAGGTGAAATAAAGGTAGACCGCGTATGCCCAAAAGTTAGTCTTGACATAAAGGGGGTAAATTTTAAGGTAAACCTCATTGTTTTGGAATTAATGGGCATTGATGTTATCCTTGGAATAGATTGGTTATCTACTTGTAAAGGAGTGATTGAGTATGCCCAATGTTTAGTGTTTCTAACTACACTTTTAGGAGAAAGGATTGAGTATGAGGGTATTAAATCTACACCGGAGGGATACCAGGTTGACCCATCTTAAGGTATGAGTTATAAGAATGGTAAAGAGGGATGCAGAGATTCAGATGTCCATATAAAGCAATAAGGAATGTAAGAGACGTTATCTACTCTGGATGCTGCTATAATCACACCATGTTTAAGGAATAGGAGTTATGTCCCGTGTAATAAAACTGTTAGTAGCCAAGTTGAGTCGTCTTAATGTGTGGCTAATGAACATTTAAGTGTTTAGTTGCTTTGTGCTTATGTTTATGCTTGAGTTGGAATTTTGTAATGAGTGGAATGATCTCGTGGGCTTTGACCATGATTTCATTTAGTTTATATGTATAAGGTATAAGGATTAATGAAATAAATAGCTGGGTTTTGGTTATCTCCAGTTTTCTATATCTTGTCTTTCGAAGCAGCCTGTCTTTATCAACTTATATCTCTGTTCTTGAATGACCAAAAATCATGAGAAAATTTTGGACAAGAGTAGACTTCAATGCCTTTCTCTAAATGCAAGAACCACCCTCATAGTTATTTTGGATTGGGAGATACAAAAATCACAAGACGATGCAACTGTGCTGTCTGAAAATTAGAACAGAGTCTGTTATGTGCTGTTTTCGACCAAGTTATCTACAGAATTTGGAAAAGTGTTCTATAAGAAAGTTTCAGGAAATTTCATAAGCTTTCCAACGGTATAAGGTGGACCTTCATTGGAATTACAAAACGAGAGTTGTGGCAGTTTTACCGCGTTGCTGATTTTCTGCTCGCGAGAAACTTCAGATTTCTTGTTTCTACCTATGCACAAAAGAATCATTAGGATATTAGAACGTATGGATGCTAGTTAACTCATCTAGAAGAAAAAGGTTCAAAGCTACCTTATTTGGTGTCCCTTATTTTAAGGGGGGTAGCCAATGCAAGGAAGGTTTATTAAGTTTTAATTCTTAATTTGGAAGTATTGTTTAGTCTCCATGATTGAGTTGCCACTCTCAAGCAAGAAATGTCTGTATACAAGGTTGATAATTCTGGATCCATGGAGGCGAGAGTTGTCCCTTTAGATAGCTCATGAGTATGATCATCTATACTTGCTCGTATTGCTGATGTTGGTCACTTGATGACAGGAAGTGTAGTGTCCCATGACTCAGGAGTCCTATATGACGTCTCGCACTGATATGTGGGAAAAGACTGATGTTTCTACCATTGAAGGATGTTATGGGTATGATGAAGCTGAGCACTATCAAAACAACAATGTTGAAGAGCAAGTTGGGAGTGAACTAAGTCAGAATCCACAACGACGAAAGCGAAAAAGGAAAGTCCATAAGAAGCCTGCTCAAGGAAGCAAAGCGCAGCTAAACTATGTCAATGGAAGACTGAGCAATGTGGATATGGATAAAATTCATGGAGTTACCAATGTGGTGGGAGGTTATATTCAAGTAAGTTCAGTACAAGTTTTTGCTTTATTTGACCCTAGTGCTTCGCATTCTTTCATTTCCGCCGACATGGTAGAGACGTGCAAGATGGTGAAGTGTCCAATGAGGAGGCCTTTGCTAGTTCAAACCCCAGTGGGAGAAATGCAGGCAGATCAGTTATGCCCGAATGTCAGTCTTGTCATAAACAAGGAAAAATTCACCGCAACACTCATTGTGTTGGAGTCACTTAAAATTCGCGTGGTTCTTGGTAATGGATGGCTCTGTGCACATAAAGGAGTGATTTATTGTACTCGGTGCACAATGCTCTTAACAACACCGTCAGGGAAAAGAATTGAGTATCAAGGGGGTCGACTCTTACCTGAGGAAGACGAGAATGATCAATTAGAAGATAGGTACACCGAGGATAGCAAAGTGGATCATGAGTTTACAGAAGTCATAGCAGAGGAACAAACAATATTGGAGGAGCTCAATTGGAGAGATGATTATGTTTAGGCAGATTAGTCAGTCAGGATATGAGAAACTGTCTCATGACTCTGCACGAAAGAAGTAATTTGGAAAATGAGGATCAAATAAAGACAAAGTGTCATTATCTCTTTTATCATCATCTTCCGAATCTCGGGACGAGATTCATCTTAAGGGGGGTAGAATTGTAACACCCTAAAATTTTGAAAAGAAGAAAAATAGGAGAAATATGATTTTTGTATATTTTTGAGAGCATGCAAACTTAGAATAATAATAATTTTTATAAATTTAAAATCAAATATAAGGGTAGAAACATGATTGAGCATTCATGCTGCTGCATTTGAAGTTTTGTATTAAGTGGTTTAAATCAAATTCAAATTTGATTTGAAAATCTTTTGAAAATGGCTTTGGAAAATTGGAAGAAAGAGAAGGAAATCATATTCCATTCAACATTTTGGCCCAACTCAGCCGAGCCCAGCAAGGCGTCCTGGCTGCTCTCTCCCTGGCACGGCCCGTCTCCTATCCCTCTGCTTGCCGCTCTAGGCCGAACCGCCTGCTCGCGCGTGGCCGCTCTCCCCTCCACCGCTTTCTGCTTGGGCCAAGCCCAGCAAGCCACCTGGCCCGCAAGCAAGCGCGCGCGCCTTCCTCTCCGCCACTGACACCGCAGACCCACATGACAGGGTCGCCTTCCTCCTCAAGTCGAGCCACCGTCGCATTCCTTCTTTACCGATGACGAATCCCGCGTCCAAATCCTCCCTTCCTTACTTAGAGCGCTTCTGGGCTATAAAACCAAGGGTGCCACGCATAGCCGCCCTCATCCATCCCTTTTGCAGCGTCAGTCGCGCTCCCGTGACACCACCACAAGCTACAAACCCTATCTCGCCGCCACCGTCCGCCTCTCCGAGCCGCGGGTCTTCCTTGGTACATCCTCGGCTTAGATTTGGCCATAGTCGGTGAGATTTACGTGGAGATTCAAGAAGCTATTAATTGAAGATTTGTATCAGAGAAGGATTTTGATTTAAGGCAAGTATAGCATGGGATTATCCTTGTTTCCTATTCACCTTTAATATACTTAATTCATGTGCATGTGTCTACCTTGTTACCCCTAAGGATATCCTAGACTTTGTATCTTGTACCTTGACACCTATGGAACATTGCATTGGGTAGTATTATGCTAGCGCTGAAGATAAATAACCATGATCTGTAACTTGACTAATGGTATATGCAATAAATGTTTAAAAGATGCTTTATAAAAACATGGCTCAAGAGGGCTAGAGCATATTTGGTTGTTTTTATGGTGCTCTAGTTTCTCTCCATAAGGACTTATCTGTAAGCGAAAATCCGGGACTTACAGTACAACTGTGAGGGCTAAAATGGCTCTAGCTTTAGCTCAGTATGAGGACCTTTTCTAGCTTGTTAGAGGTTACCCTTGTGGCGCAAATGGGGTAAAGCAGACTGTGGATCCCTGCGTGGTGTATCACATGGACTGACTTCTGAAACCTAGCGGCCCTAACTTGTTAGACGAACCTTTGAAAGGCTTCATAGTGTTTCCCTGCCTGCTCACCTTGGAAGTGTTTTGGGAGTCGCGATCCCGGGCATATGGGTAAACATGACTCGCAGTGAAAGTGTACAACCTCTGCAGAGTGTAAAACTGTTATAACAGCCGTGCTCACGGTCACGAGTGGCCTTGGACCCTTACAGAATAAATGATGAACACTGATGATAATGATAATACTGATGATATTAATGTTCATTAATGATTATTGTTTCTTGCTATACGTTATTCACGTTTACATGATCATGAGGTTATTTGGGCTTATGGTAAACTTGTTGCTACTCAATTGCTAAAAGATGACTTAATAAAAGCTATCGCAGTAAACCTGTGTCAAACCTTTTGAGCCTCATGAACCCTATGATATATTTGCTGAGTTCGACATGGACTCACTCTTGCTATTTCCCCCATCTCAGGAAGGGTACCCAATTTCTAGATTCTGGAATTGTTAGGCTTGTGATCAACCAGTCAGTTTGATCCTAGAGTGAAGGTTACACCCGGTGCTCGGAGTTGTCTTTCCGCTGTGTTGTTCTCTAAGGTATATTTTATACTATTGTGTTATGTATATTAAGCATTTGTCTCTTGATATTACACTTATCTATGGCTATATGTGAGATTTGTCTATTTTATTTCACATATAGTGTATGTCTGGTTTTGTCCTTAAAACCGGGTGTGACAGAGTGGTATCAGAGCAATGCTGACTGTAGGACGCAAGCCTAGTTAGAACTGGACGTTTAGCATGTTCTCATTGTTGCCTATTTCTTGCTTCTCGTTAACTTTGTTATTTTCTCAAAGTTATGCTTAATTCTATCCCTGTTCTGTTATAAAAACCGGGTGTGACACATATTAGCATGTTTCTTGCACAGTTAGGTGAAGCTAGTACCTATGACTTCATGAAAGTTTGTAATTTTCCTTTATCACTTACCAACACAGCTTTTGCATGGTTTACTTCACTACTATCTTGTTCTATTGGTTCATGGGCTGAATTAGAAGAAAAATTTCATAATCTCTTTTTATAATGGTGCTCATGAAGCTAGATTATCTCACCTTGCATCGGTTCATCAAGGGCGTGATGAGTTAGTCCTTGATTTTTTCAAACGATTTAGAGAAATCAAGAACCGATTCTTTCATTGATGATTTCAGAAAGATTTAACTAATTTTATGCTTTGCTGGTTTACGTCCTAGTATTAAGGAGAAACTTAAGCATTATGAATTTATTAATATCAATCAATTGCTACAAAAGGCCGTTTCACGCCTTAAAGAGTCTCGTGATTCTTACAAGTCTCATCGTCTGAATGTGCATTTTGTTGGTGATTGTTCTGATGATTCTGATGATGATAATAAAGAATTTTTAGCTGCTAAAATTAAATGGCTAGTAGAAAATAAATTGGTTACTTGTCCTTCTCTCAAACTGATTCATAAGAATCAGAATGAGGAAATGAAATTTACTTCTGATTTATCTAAATGTGACCGAATCTTTGATGAATTACTGAAATTTGATTATATTAGAATTAATTATACATTGCCTTCAGCTGATGTGTTAAAGAGATGGGCTTATTGCAAATGTCATAATTCTTTTTTTCATGCCACTAATGATTGCAATGTTTTTCGTAGGCAGGTCCAATCGGCCCTTAATGAGGGACGATTGAGTCTTACTGAGATGCAAGTTGATAAGACCCTTTTTCCCATGCATTTGGTTGAAGCAGGGGCACCCATTGTTTTGATTTGTCAAAGCAAACCAATACAACTCACGGCAAGAATGTGATTATCAGCGAACCACGTGTAGCATCGAATGTCGAAAAGAATTCAGGGCACAAGGTGGTGCTTGAGAAGGATAATGAAGGCAAGAATGAGCTAAAGATCATCGCTGGATCAACGCAATACTTGAGAAGGTAGTGGTGGTACAAAACAGCAGCGGCACAGCAGAGGCCGGCTAGGCTGACTTCACTAGTGGGCCAAGCTAGCTCCAGCACACAGCAGAGACAGTCGGCTCAACCGACCCAAGGTGTTGGCTTAGCTGACTCTACCACCACCTTAGCCAAGTCAGTTGAGCCGACTGCCCTATTCAGCTTAGCTGACTCCCCTAATTCTAGCAGCCCTGGTTCCTCTAGTGTTCGTGATTTGCGCACATTTGTTCCACGATGGTCGGAGATTGGTACTTGGAAGATAAATGAAAAGAAGAACCAGGGAGTGCTCGTGAAGAAGCAATGCACTTTTGACAGCCTCATGACCAAGTATAAGCAACAAAAGGCCTATTCCTAGAATCGGTCGTTAAAAAAAGAGAATCTACTCCGCCTAACTGAGAAGATGACAAGACCAAGCAATTTGCAGTAGTGCAACTAGCAGTTCCGCCTCAGAGAGTTGCTCCTCATGTATCTCGCTGGGGTCCCCTGATTTTACCTTCGGTTACACCATAATTGGGTCCCTGTTGGTGGTCACTAACGTATATTTAGAACCACCAATTTATGTCCAAAATAGGAGAAATAAGCAAACTTTGACACATACGCATATACTATTGACCTAGTTCCACTTGTATTTCCAAAAAAATATGTTTTGCAGGTCAACATCTGGAATCAAGTGGAAAAGGTACAAAAACAGAAGAAAAAGCGTAGAGCAGAACACGTATTTCCAAAATGCGCAAAAGAGAATGAGAAGAGAAGCCCACTTACGAAAAAACCTAGACTGAAGCACCGATGTGGGAGAGGCCTAGGCCCAGGCACCAGCCCACCTGCCAAAGGCGGTGGCTAGCAGAGCCAGGCAGGGTAGGTATGGTCCACCGCCCCCAGCACAGCCCGAGCCCATTCTTCTCTGGCAATTTCATAGTGCCATGCATAGGCAGTTCCTGGTGGTTACCATGTTTAGCTACACCAAACCATCCTTGTATGAGTATAAATAGATGGGTTAGGCTCATTTTCAAAACACACAACATTTGGAGCCAAATACCTCACTACCTCTTGTACTCCTTTTACTTTTACTAGTCATTTGGAGTTAGGCAAAGCTTCACTAGAGAGCTTGTACTTTGGAGAAGGATCTTGGTATGAATAAGATAAAGCTTTTCTCCAAAGTCTTGTTCTTTGCTTATCATTATAGTTATGCTCATGATTTAGAGTATAGTTCTTGTGTTATGATCTTAGCATATGAACTAGAGTATAGTTCTTATGTTATGAACTTAGCATTTAGAACTTTATGTGTAACCTTTCATACTATATATATGATGAGAATTAGAGCTAAGTTGAGGTGGAAGATCATCGTGCCTTCGAGTGTGCCCATGTCCTATGCTTATCAATCCATAGGGTTGGAGTCTGAGGGGATGTGGGTAGTTTCCTTGTAAACGGGCGTGGTGCTCAGGTACAAGGGAGCAGGCGGATACATTTCCCTTCTTCGGTTGAGGGGTAGGTGGTAGGTGGTGATAGCCTTATTCATCCCTTGTAATCTCCCATGTTCATCTTGGGTGTAGGAGTCTAAATTGCCACATGAGGATGCTGGTAGACCAGTACTCGATGGTCTCTCGACCTATCTCATGCCTAGTTCTAACTCTCAATCATGTATATGTATGATTACTCACTATTCTTTGCATGGCTATATTAGAACATGCCTGCTCCACTTAGGAATATTCTTTTATTCTTTGTTCTCCTTTTATCCTTGAGGTTGGCCCAAATGTGTGTCACACTATCTTAAAACCTATCATAGCTTACCCCTGCATTGAGTATTGTTCTTGTATACATTCATGTTATCCTATTCATATCCATGCTAGACTCTTAACACCATGCCTTCCTTTGGGAAAATATAAATAATGGTACCCTGAATACTTTCAGGGGAAATGCTACAACGATAATTTTGTGCGCTTGCGGATTCGTTCTGTGATCATTCAGAACTATCATAGTTGGTGTTTCTTGGCGGCGTTGCTATAATTAACTCAATCTTAGTAATGGTGTCAAGGATTACCAACTGGCATTTCTAGCGTTGTTACCTAGAAAGGACTTAAAACCTCCTTACATGATGATTGTGTTAAGAAACGCCAACAAGCATTTTTGGCGCTGTTGCCGGGGAAGGCATTGGTCAAAAGAATCTAGTAGGACATGTTCATGATGATATGCATGTATGGTAGCCATTGCTCATACAGGCTCATCTTTCATGTTTTCTCCTATTGTGGATGAAAATCCTATTGTGGATGAAAATAGGATAGTGCATGATCGGTTCGTCTTGCCGAAAAACTACACCGATAATCCAAAAGCAATTCCTAAGGAAGAACAGGTCCCATACTACTTCTTCCTGTGTTACTCCACTGGTCGTTGAACCAGTCACCCCCGCATCATCCGCTAATTCACTCATGGCCAAGTCACTCCGCAACTACTCCAACCCCGCTATTGCCAACATGCTTGTTGGGCCCACTGTCAACACGGGCGCCGAAAACTTCGAGTTCTAGACTGGCCTAATCACATTTATGCAGGCAAACCAGTTTTGTGGTTTGCCCAGTGAGGACGCAAGTACTCACTTGCAACACTTCCTTGAGCTATGTGACACCATCATCATAAAAGACATCACACCAGCAAGCATCAGGCTCCATCTGTATCCCTTCTTCCTCGTGGGGAAGGCAAAACAGTGGTTTTACAAGGACAAGGAAGCCATCAACACGTGGAACAAATATTCCATAGTGTTCCTCACAAAAATTTTCCCCATGGGCAAAACCCGTGCCCTAAGGGGGCAAACTTCGAAGCCTCTATGTCGGGAAAGCCACAATCATCTCACAGATCCACCATTCATCACCAAGAAAGAAGATCCTAGACGCCCAACAATCACATGCTTAATTGACCCGCATGTCTTCCACAACTCCTTCTGTGACCTTGGAGCAAGTATCAACATCATGTCCAAGGTAACATATGATAAAATACTAGGTGGACCTTTGTCCACCGCACATTTCCAACTGCAGACGGCGAATCAATCCCTATGAAATCCAGAGGGAGTAGCCAATGATATCTTGGTGAAAATTCAAGATACATACATCCCTATGGACTTCATCATTCTATACATGGGCCACAACAAGAAAGACCCCCTCCTCCTGGGAAGGCCATTTCTTAACACTACGAATGTAGTTTTACACGTAGGGTCAGGGCATGTTAGCTTTCACATTCAAGGTCAAACAATGAGATGCCCATTCAATGGATTTAACATGCATAAATATACTAAAAACAAATAGTCCAAGGTACAACCATAAAAAATTGTTAAGCAGGGATGGCCGGTGAAAAAGCTATAGCCTACTTCTCCAGGCACAGAAGTACCTTCAACAAGTAAGAACAGAAGGAGAAAAGTCTTGTTCATTGGACTTAAAACAATGAATCCTTGCCGAAGGTAAATTGGTAGTTATTCTTTATATTTATGATTTAAGTTAGAATTATTTGATAATAAAACCATAATTAATCATGTTAAAATAAAATAAATACTTTTGATAAAAACTTAGTTAGTCTTCAAAAGTTTTACATCAAGCATGCTTTGGTGTGAAGTATGGTTTTTGTACTACCATATCTTCATAGGCTTTTTAAATTAAGCATGGAGCTTAGGTTAATTAGCCTACCTTGATTTAATGTTAAATTTGATCATTGTACCAAAAGTTGCTAACTGCATACTTTGAACGATGAAACTAAGGCAAAAATTCTTTATGTTTAAATAAAATCCTTGTTACTTCGCCATGTTCTATACAAAGTATGCCTGGGTTTGAGTATGGTTCCTGCACAATCATGCTCTCATAAGCTTTTAATTTAAGCATGGTTCTTAGATTATCTAGCTTACCTTGATCAAATTAAACATGATGTATAGTTTTGATCACTGCACTAAATATACTAAGTACAAAACATGGATAAATAAAAATACATGCAATAAACCAAATAATGTACCTATGTTGGAGTCTACACCAAACAAACTCTGAACCTAAGGCCAAAAGCTAGCTTGGGGGAGGACCCCCGCAGAGGTACCTTGTATTTTACTTTCTACATTTTATTTATTAGCATCTAAAAAATATCTAAAAAATTAGAAAATACCAAAAATATTAATTCTACTCTCATTTGTGTTTTAAGGAATGTTTTGTTTCTCCTCAGTTGATATGATGAATAGTTGCTCTATCTATAATTCATCTATGCCTAGGTTATAACTTAGTATTCCCCAAGATTTAAGTTTGTTATCTAAAAATGTCTCATCCTAAAACTTGAAAACTTGTGGGTTTGCATATGCATGACCCTTTTCTAATTTGTTGCAAGTTATGATATAGTACAAATAGAATTTACTATGACTTTGTTCTAAGAGCGACCTGACATCCAGAGTTTTCATTTTCAAAATGCTAATATCAAAAGTCCCTCAATGATTATGAATACCTACCAAGGCCATATGACGTGATTCAAAAAATTCAAAACCTTAGTCATATGCTACTTGTTTGAGCATTGAGCTTTGTCAAATTGTTGTGACCCATGTTGAGATTCTCGTCACGCACCCACAAATAAAATGCTAACTCTTACACTAAGAGTTACGCACAACATGCAGTTTTCCGTCCACCATATAATTACTCCATTCACTTTATCATGATGTCTCTCTCTCAAAAAAATTCATGTGCCAAAACAAAGATATGGGCTATGTTAAAATAAAGAGAGAGAGAGAAAATCCATGCCAAGGGGCATGAGAAAAAATGGACACGTGTCCGAATAATAAAACAATGGGTACTTAGATGCCCGCCCGAGAAAAAAGAAGAGAAAAGAAATAAAGATAGCCCATACTTTCAAAAAGGCATTCATTCCAAAAGAGAGAGGATCATGATCCAAAGGAGCACCAAAAATATTTAGAATAGGAACAATATGAAACATACCACACACTTGCACGTCTTGATCTATAACTTGCATCTCCTTGTGGTCTGGTTTTTGACTTAGCAATATATGTGATGCAAGTATGCCCACTTTCATACCTACCCAAAACTCCACTCAAAGCCTTTGTGGTAGGATATGAAAAGAAGGCAAGATCTCAAATGCCTTTGGTGAGGTATCATACACATTGATCGATCGAGTGAATCATTTGAGGAACTTATATTTATTTTGCAAAACTTATAAAACCTCTGGATAGATGGTTAATCAAAGAATGAATGATTGGTGATTCTGTTATAACCATTTTATCTTACAACCACCCAAGAACTTGGAAAAGCTATATGCCCCACAGGGATCAAGGTAAAGGGTGGATAAAATGCTAACTTATTTGAATTGTGGAAGAATGCTTCGTTATAAATATGGCACTTGTGAATTCTATCGACATAGTAGCAACTCTTGATCAACAACCAAATACTTAGCTATTTGCTCGGGACAAGCAAAGGTTAAGCTTGGGGGATTTGTTGGCGGTCACTAACGCATATTTAGAACCACCAATTTAAGTCCAATATAGGAGAAATAAGCAAACTTTGACACATATGCATATACTATTGACCTAGTTCCACTTGTATTTCTAGAAAATATGTTTTGCAGGTCAACATCCGAAATCAAGTGAAAAAGGTATAAAAGAAGAAGAAAAAGCGCAGAGCAGAACACGTATTTCCAAAATGCGCAAAAGAGAATGAGAAGAGAAGCCCACTTATGCAAATACCTAGACTGAAGCACCAACGTGGGAGAGGCCCTGGGCCAGCCACCAGCCCACCTGCCAAAGGCGGTGGCCAACGGAGCCTGGCAGGGTGCGGCCGCACCCTGGGTGCAGTCGCACTACTCCCAGCATGGCCCGGGCCCATTCTTCTTTGGCGGTTTCATACAACCATGCATAGGTGGTTCTTGGTGGTTACCATGTTTAGCTGCACCAAATCGTCGTTCTACTAGTTTAAATAGATGGGTTAGGCTCATTTTCAAAACACACAATATTTGGAGCCAAACACTTCACTACCTCTTGTACTCTTTTTACTTTTAGTAGTCATTTGGAGTTAGGCAAAGCTTCATTGGAGAGCATTTACTTTGGAGAAGGATCTTGGTATAAATAAGATAAAGCTTTTCTCCAAAGTCTTGTTCTTTACTTATCATTATAGTTATGCTCATGATTTAGAGTATAGTTCTTGTGTTATGATCTTAGCATATGAACTAGAATATGGTTCTTATGTTATGAACTTAGCATTTAGAACTTTATGCTTAACCTTTCATACTATATATATGATGAGAATTAGAGCTAAGTTGAGGTGGTGGTTTGTTGTGCCTTCGGGTATGCCCATGTCCTATGCTTGTCGATCCATAGGGTTGGAGTCATAGGGGGATGTGGGGTAGTTTTCTTGTAAATAGGCATGGTGCTTGGGTACAAGGGAGTAGACGAATACATTTCCCTTTCTCCGGTTGAGGGGTAGGCGGCAGGTGGTGACATCCCTGTCCATCCCTTGTAATCCCCCACGTTCGTTTGGGGTGTAGGAGCCTAAATTGCCACATGAGGATGCTGGTAGACAAGTACTCGATGGTCTCTTGACCCATTTCATGCCTAGTTCTAACTCTCAACCATGTATATGTATGATTACTCACTATTCTTTGTATGGCTGTATTAGAACATGCTTGCTCCACTTAGGAATATTCTTTTATTCTTTGTTTTCCTTTTATCCTTAAGGTTGGCCTGAATGTGTGTCACACTATCTTAAAACCTATCATGGATTACCCCTGTATTGAAATGCTACAATGACAATTCAGTGCGCTTGCGGATTTGTTCTATGATCGTTTAGAACTATCATAGTTGGTGTTTCTTGGTGACGTTGCTAAGATTAACTCAATCTTAGTACTGGTGTCAAGGATTACCTACTGGTGTTTCTAGCATTGTTACCTAGAAAGGACTTAAACCCTCCTGACTTGGTGATTGCGTTAAGAAACACCAACAGTCTCTATGGAGTTTGGGTGTCGTATCCTTCGATGGCGCCTATGCATAGTCAACAAAGGTGGGGAGATCCTGCTAGTCAAGTCCTAAGGACCTCTGTGTTTAGCTGATTGAATAATGGTTAATCGAGCTCTGGCGGTGCAAGCCAAGATCATATGATTACTTCTAGGATGTTGACTCCACAAGAATCGAGAAAGGCACCAATGCAGCATGTTTTTGTGCCTAAGAAGGTTGAAGTTCTCACTATTTCCCCACCAAGAGCTAGCTAGGCCTCAATCGGTTATCAGAATCGGCTCCATGGAAGCTCCTATCACTAATCATGATGGGCCGATTGTAATTGAAGATAGTTTAGTATCTAAGAAAGATGAAGCTCCTAAAGACATTGGTGGAACTGAAGAAAATAAGCATGCCAAAGGAGAGTCTAAGTTCCAGCAACCCATATGGTGTTCTCATGGGTTGAATAAGACTCAACGATGCAAGTTGCAGCATGCCTAGCATAAGCAACAAAAGAGGGAGAAGCTTGCCAAGATGGAGGGTGAAATCTTCAACCCCAAATATGTCAAAATCCCTCTGAAAGATCAAAACTCTGCTACTACTGCTGGCCAGTCGGCCTAGCTGACTTCAGAGTTGGCTAAGCCGACTCTTGCTAATGGCTAGTTGGCTAAGCCGACTCTAGAGTTGGCTAAGCCAACTGACACCCTTGCTGCTACTCTAGGAGGTCAAGAGTCGGATAAGCTGACTGAGGAGTCGGCTAAGCCAACTGCTGCTGCCCTTGCTGCTCTTGAAGTTCTAGAGTTGGCTAAGACGACTCCCACTATCCCGGGTGCCTCCGGGGTGTCTTCTGATGATTTCGCTTCCACGTGGCTGCTCTAGTTGGCATGGAGGTCCCTGAGGTTCCTGATGAGGAGATGGTTGACTATGAGGCTACTCTGGAAAGGGGGGAAATCAATGTGGTTGTTTTATCTACTGATTACTATATCATAGTGGATGATTCTATGGCGGTGGAATTTAATTTCGCAACGAAGAGCACTGTATTTTAGAAACCAGATGACTCCATCAACCATCTCAATCCTCTACATGTGAAGGGTCATATTAATGGCACACTGGTCCATAGTATGTTGGTGGACAGTGGGGCAATAGCGAACTTGATGCCATATCTGCTTTACAAGAAGCTCGGTGACAACCCGACAACTTACGTCTCATGTGTACCTGTGGGACCTTTCTCCATCTCCATCTGACCTATGGGACCCGATGGCTTGTGTATCACTTGTTGCCACCGGGGTTTAATAAATACTACTAAAAAGTAAAAGAGTACAAGTAGAGAAGTGGAGGTGTAGTGGATCAAATGGTGTGTTGAAGGAGAGCGCCACCCATGCTTATATATTGCTAAGTGGTTGGTTTCGGTGCTAGTAAATTAGGAAACCACCCTGAGCCGCCTTTGCATGCCACCATGCAACCATAGGAGCAAGGTGGGCCCCAAAGGCGGTGGTGGGGGTGCGGGCGCACCCCTAGTGCGGCCACACTAGGGCTAGCCCCGCTCGCCATAGCCTTGCTCCGGTAGGCTGCCAGCTTGGCCTAGGTTGCTTCCTTAGTCATGCCCAGCCCATGGCGTGTAGGTGGGCTTCTCCATTTATTTCTCTTACGCACATCTGCCTTACGCTTTTTGTTTTGTGACTTTTGTTCCGTTTTCCACTTGTATTCAAATATATGTCCTGCAAAATGTGTTTCTTCCAATACAAGTGGAACTAGGTTAATAGTAAAAGCATATGTGCCAAAAGTTTGTTTATTTCTCCCATTTTGGATATTAATTGGCGGTCAGATATGGTCATTAAGGACCACTAACAAATCCCCCAAGCTTGACCTTTGCTCGTCCCGAGCAAATAGCTAAGTACTTGGTTGTTGATCAGGAGTTGCTACTATGCCAAATATATTTCACAAGTGCCACACCTATAACAAAGTATTCTTCCACAATTTAAATAAGTCAACATTTTTATCCACCCTCTACCTTGATCTCTTATGGGGCGTATAGCTTTTCCATGTTCTTGGGCAGTTGCAAGATAGAACGGTTCTAACAGAATCACAAATCATTCATTATTTGATAAACTGTTTATCCAAAGGTTTTATGAGTTTTACAAAATAAATATAAGTTCCTCTAGTGATTCTCTCGATCACTCAATGTGTATGATGTCATAGAACCATCCAAATCATAAGAGCACAAGTACAAAAACAATCACCGGAGTGATCAAATTCTCGCACTTGAGCCCATATAACTCCGATAGTCCAATGAAATCACGAGGGATTTCAAACCAACCAACATACAAGCCAAGATCGTAGTGATTCAACATAACAAGTCACATGTTACATCCATTTCACAGGTAGTTCAATATACATTGGAGTTCAACATAGTTATTACAACTTAAGTTCAAAAGTAGTGGAAGCAAAGTAATTCGAAACTAACAACACCCTTACTTCAAATACATGCTAGTACCAAGGTCGACTTCCAACAAAAGCATTAGAGAGAAGATAAATAAGAAGGATCATGCCCATGATCACACTCCGCCACTAAGGCAGGAGCCAACCAACTCTTGTAGTCGCCATGATACATCACAACTTGCAACAAGTGGGGATAAAACCCTAAGTACGAGAAGGTACTCAGCTAGACTTACCCGTCAAAAACCAGAAATAAAGTGACACCAAGGATCATGCAAGGCTGATATAAAGTGGGCTAGCTTGACAACATTTTGCATACAAGCTTAATATAGATAAGTAATCATTAATGCTTAAGCATCAAGTTAATTATCATTAACCTGTCATCTATATTAGAACCTGTACTAGAGCACTCACTTTATTAGGAGCAAACAATATTAACCATAGCAGGTATAAATTGAGGCAACCTTTACATCGTCATCCAATTAACCATCCGTTCAATTTAATTGAATCTATGCTGCCGCTACTCAAGTCAGGTGCTCACTAACCGGGAGCGACGGCAATTCGAATCGAGTTCCTATCCAGCTAGAGGGGTATTTCTAACACTCATCGCGCAGGCCCCTGCCAGGGTCGCACAAGCCACCTTTCATAATTCAGGAGTCGCGGGTCCGACTGATGCCACATCCCCAAGGGCAACACTCTGCCAGGATGATAGGGACTTTAACCCCCCTTGGTCTTATGCCAATGTTCCCAAGCACATCCTTACTTCCTCCAAGATGCGACCTACCATTCAATTCCCAGCCTGAACCGTATTATTCGGCTTCGCGGTCGGAATGGCTTATCTGGCCAACTAAGTGTTGGACTACATTCAACATGACTCAAGGATATACAGCGAATTGGTCCTTAAACGACTTAGACTGGAATAGATCCACACCCAAGACCTCCATGCCTTTTTGCTTCACTATCGTCATCCTGCCCGGTCTCATTTCATTTTATTAACACATGGTTCCTTTTCACGATAGCAAATATAGCCAATCGTGCCATATATGAATATCCCTACATCTCGCAGGTGACAGGAAATCACCTGACTTCTACCACTTAAAGCAGGGCTAAGCACCTATTCGATCCTGGTCTACATAGGATTCAAGGTATGCTTTCATCCAACACCTATAACTTAATGCAAGGATGGGATATCAATGCAGCAAGTGTTTTCATCCAAGGATGGGATATCAATGCAGCAAGTGTTTTCATCCTGATCAAGGATGGGATATCAATGCAGCAAGTGTTTTCATCCAACACCTATAACTTAATGCAACAATATATATAACATAATACTCAATTGCATTTTAGAAATTAGGAGGCTTATAATACTCCGGGGCTTGCCTGGGATCCGACTCAAGTTAGAGTATGTCAGGTAAAACCCACTTGGCGAGCATCCTCCAATCTAGCACTCGTCTGATCCTTCTATCTTCGGGATGAATCCACCAAACACCGTCTTCGGGTTTGGCTCCAACGCTATTTCCTTCATACGTTTCTGCTAGCGTACCTATATGAGGTGCAACAATGCATATGTGTGAATGTATAGAAGTGCAATAAATATAGCAATCATGTAAGCATACCAAAGTTCACATAAGCACCTAGAGCTAATCAACTTGATCCTCACTAAACCATAATATAGAAGATGGCAAGCATGACAATCAAGACACAAGTCTCATAAGATCATAGGGTACCAATCCAAGTATCAAGTAGCGACACCAACACACTTATGTAACTCCAACTATACTTAACAGAAAAGCCCAGATTTGCATCAGCATGAACAGTCAGAAATAATATCATTCCAGAAGCTACACAATTCCAAATGACATGCAAGAGGATAATCTGGAAAGCTTATGAAATTGTATACAATTCATTTATAATCACCTAAGATTAATTCTCAAGTTTAATAGGTCAAAAAGATAAAACTACAAACTCTAGTCTGCTCCAAGAGAGAGCAACCAAATCTGGGATCTGACTTTAAACATCTATAACTCAAAAACTACTTGACCAAATGCCACCAAATTTTAACACAATCTAGATACATGAATTATATACAACTTTTCTATAGACAAGATGCTCAGAAAAAATCATTAACATGGGGTAATTTACATTGCCCCCAGAACTGCCCAGAAACTAATAATTGCAAGAAATAATTATTAACATATGTTGCAAACATATAATTGTGCAAAACCAACTTTACCAACAGGTCACACATGACTAATGAACACCAGAAAACATAGGGTCCAATGCTAGATAAATTATTTTAATACATTTCTTAATTTATCTTAGATAATTAGGTGGAATTATGAACACATATCAAAATTGCATAATAAATTCTACCAAAATTACAGTGACCTCCATATACTCCCAATAGACTACTGTACAAATTTCAGATCATTTGGGCATGTAAATCAACCTTTATGAAAAAGACAAATGGCTATTGCAATATCATGTGAGAGCAAGTTAAACCTATATCTCACTCATCCAGAAACCAAAGCTCGTGAAATTTTAACCACAGTCCACACATATCATAGGTAGGCTACCATAAAAAATTCATTTCAATTTGAATAACACAACTCAAGATATGATATTGTCACGCAAAATAATGTAGATTCACTCATTTAGCAAGATTAAATCAAAACCCAAAGAAAACAGTGAACAACTAATAGGTTTAATATTTTTCTTAGTTAGTGAATGTCATCACAAGACTAAAAAAACAAGAACCACTATTTTTGGACTTCTCAAACTCAAAATATGGCTCTGGTCAAGTTATAAGCACTGTTAGGAGCACTTTTAAAGCTTGAATAAATACATCAGAAAACACCTATAAACCCCTAACATTTTATGACTCTAATGCATAGATCTCTTCTCAAGGTTTCCAAAAAGTCCACATTTGCCATTTTTGGACTTTCCTAGTAGGAGGTATGGATTTTCAAAGATTAACATGAAATCTGAAATTCAAATTCAGAATAAACCAACCCTAACTTAATTTGCTAGGTGCACCTGATTCAGTACCCACTCTCTGCCACCCTTTATGCTGACTTGTGGGACCCTTTGCCCAGATGGGCCCATCCATCATGCACACATAGAGAGACAGAGAGAGGGGGAGATCGTCCCCTTCCTCTGGACGTCTGGAAACAGAGGAGGGGTGCTCGGGAATGGCCGGCCTCGGCTAGCAGCGGCCGGCGACGGCGATTGGATGGCTGGCCGACTTCGCGGCTATGAGACGCGTCCACATGCGCTTGCGGTGTGAGCTGAGGTGGCCCGTGGCCTCTTGGCCACGGATGCAGGCGACTGCGGTGGCGGCCGCGCTGGCGGCGGGGTGCTCCGGCGACCGAGGCAGCCGACGAATGGGCGCGGGAGGTGCAGCGCGATGCAGAGAAGACGTTGCCATGCACGGCTGATGATGGGGAGGTACGAAGGCAAGGAACGCGGTGGCGGCTTGGAGCTTGGTCATGGCGGCCATGGCCACGGTGTGCACGGTGGTCGTGCTCTACGATGGCGAGGAGAGGTCGGGGATGGTTGCGGTGGTGGTGGCAGTGAGAGGCAGAGGTGGTGGTGTGCTTCACTCAGCATTCGACCGAACAAATTCATGATAACGTCAGCATGGCCGCGAGCTCGGGAGCTCGGCCATGGCGGCGTCCATGACCGCGAGCCTAGAGCGGAGCAGAGTGAGATAGGAGGGAGCAAGAGGGAGTGGAGAGGATGGGAGGAGCTCAGATGTTCGCACTGGAAGAGGTCGGGGCGCTGGGACACATGGCAGCAAGGCCAGGTGCGGGCTCACGCATGGTGGCCACATCGGGAGCACGTGTCGCCCAAAGGGACAATCCTCCGAACAGGTCGTGGGCGCAGTCTAGCGCGTCTTGGAGGCCATTTTTGGGCCAGCTTGGGTCCGAATTGGACAATGTGCCCAAAACAAAATGTGATCATCTCTAAATACTATCCAACTTTGATTAAGGGTTCATAGTCATTAGGGCTCTGGATTAGGAGATAATTGGCTCCAAAGTTGCCAATGTCAGTGATTTGATAACAATGAGCAACTATTTAAATTGATGGTCGAAACTAAGTCAAATTGATGCCATACTTTTACATGCTCTTCTCCAGAATGTCTACTCCAACTTTCATTAAGGGGTCAAACCAAGTTGCTTAACAAAATCTCGAGAATGTGACATGTCAATCAAGTTGACTAAACTCGGCCTTAATTCTTTTCTAAGTATGAAAACAGTTGTAGATTCAAACTTTGGTCCATAGTTTAACTTATTTCCAAGCTGAATCATGGTATGATCCAAAAACAAAGTTTGTTGTACACAACTCAATCTACAACTTTTATTAAAGGACCTTGAACTGGTTTAGCATGGTTAGGGAGATAAAGGTTACCAAACATGTCAACTTATTGCTGCCAACTTAGGACTTGACTTTGAAAAACAGCAGCTGATTCAATCTTGTGATCTCTATTTGACTAGGTTAGAGGCCAAACTAGCTCTTGACCATTAAACAAAGTTTGTTCTACACAAGATGAACTACAAATTTTGTTTAAGGTCAAACCTCATAATTGGTACAGAAGTTAAACTTGCACTTTGGTCAAAGTAGTAACTCGATAAAGCCTAAACTAGGGTTTTAGGCCAATATGGGCATTTTCTTGACATTTGCTCAACATGAACCCTTCATGACTTTTGTTGTAGAGTTCATCTAGAGTCATTTGGGAAAAGTTGCAAAGTTTGGTTGATGATCTATAATTCCGTTCACTTAATCATGCCATTCCAAGAAGGATATGACTTATCATTTCATGTGACTTTTTGATTCCAAACTTCATGAAACTTTTCCGGGGGTCACTATAGATATAGAGTGACGTGAGACACATGAATTAAGTGACATCAAGACTCACTTGCATTACCAAGCATGAGCACCTAACATACACACATTGAAACATAATTAACAAGAGTGTGTTGCATATGTTTCAAGGAGATGTTGTAGATGTTTCAAAGAACATTCCATATAGGCATGTTTCACATGTGGCACTAGTGCATCATGCTTATATACGAACAAATGATGCTTAGGCTCATGCAATGCAAGTGCTAACTGCAAGTCTAACACCTGGGGTGTTACATATGAAACCTCACCAAGGCATTTTGATATTTTGCCTTCTTTTCACCTACCACTAAAAGCTTTTGAGTGGAGTTTTGGGTAGGTATGAAATTGAGGCATACTTGCATCGCATATTTTGCTAAGTCAAAAACCGGACCTCAAGGTGATGTAAGTCATACACTTTGATCAAGACATGCAAGTGTGTGGAATTTTTCATATTGTTCCTAATTCTATATATTTTTTATACTCCTTTGATCATGAATCTCTCTCTCTTTTTGAGGAAATGCCTTTTATTTGAAAGTATGGGCTATCATTATTTCTTTCTTCCTTTTTCTTTTCTTTTCTCCATGCTCTTTGGTATGCATTTTTTCCTCTCATGCCTTTTGACCTGGATATTTTTCTTTTTCTTTTTCTTCTCTCTTTTTTAGCATAGCCCATACTATTCTTTTTTGGCATATGAAATTTTTGAGAGAGATGCATGACAAAATGAATGAAGTATTATTTTGGTAGACGGAAAAATATATTTTTACGTAACTCTCCGTATAAGGGTCAGCAGTTTATTTGTGGGTGTATGTGTCTTAATCATGGCGCATAATGAGAATCTCAACAAGGGTCACAACAATTTGATAAAGCTTAATGGAATAACAAGTAGCATATGACTAAGGTTTTGCATGAGTATCATGTTATATGGCCTTGGTAGGTATTCATAATCATTGAGGAACTTTGAATTTATCATTTTTGAAATTAAAAACTCTAGATGTCTAATTTCTCTTAGAACAAAATTATAGCAAATTCTATTTGTACCATATCATAACTCGCAACAATTTAGAAAAGGAGGATGCATTTGCAATCTATAAGTTTTCAAGTTTTAGGATGAAACATTTTTAGCCTATGAACAGATGAATTATAGATAGAGCAACTATTCATCATTTCAATTTAGAAGAAACTAAACATTCTTAAAACACATATGAGAGTGGAATTCATATTTTTGGTATTTTAAATTTTTTGATTTTTTTCTTTTTTAAATACTGATAAATAAATAAATAAATAAATACATAAAATAAATGCAAAAATTAAAAAGATGAAAAAGATACCAGGTACCTCTATGGGGGTCCTCCTCCAAGCTAGCTCGTGGCCTATGGTCTAGGATTGTATCCCATGGACCGCTAGTAGGCCACCTGTGTGTGGTGCTGTTGCTTCAACAGCGCGTTCATTTGCGCCATCTGTTGCTGCTATTGAAGCTGCCATTGGGTTGTATCTAGCAGATGAGTGTTAAGAGTATTTTGAATTTCACATGTGCGGATCTCCAGTCCTCCGAGGCAGGTGTTGATGCCATCCAGCTCACGACAATCCGAAGTAGACTGTCGTGGCTAGATGGGTGGTGGTAGTCCCTTGGAGTCGGAGGAGTGCCCATAGTGAAAAATAAGAACGCAAACTCGAAAACGGGGTTACATTAGTGAAAACAAATCAAACAACTTACGAGCTTGGCTTGGTAGTGATGAGCTTAGGAAATTTTTGCAGAGTTTCCTTGTTTTCAAGTGGAAAAATATTTTGCAACTGGTAGAGTGGAAAAAGGAGAGTGGAGTGTAAGTGAGGGATTACACCTAAGCTCTTCTACTTATATTGTGAAGCACCGGCCAAGAGGGGGAGGGGGCAACGGCTAGGAGCCGTTGGAGCTGCAACAGCCACAGTGGCGCTAGGCAGGGGTGTGCACCAGAGGTGGGCCCGCTCGGTCCCCCCTTTGGCCAGTTGCTCCCAACAGGTGTTTTCAAGATGTAGCTATTGGTGCTTTCCTCAATTTCAAAATTTTGCTCACCAAATTGATTTTCCAACAAAGTTTATTTTGAATTTTCATAAATATTTTAAAAATGATAAATGATAATAGAAAAATCTATACTATTAGAAAATGATTTTTATTTTATTTTTCTAAAAAGTTTATTTTGAAGTAAAATTTAAATTTTAAATTTTGAAAATTTGAAATTTTTAAATTCTTTTTTTGAATTTTTTTAAAGATAACTATCGATTTACCTTCGGCAAGGGCTGTACATTTTTGGTCCGTCGGGCAAGACCTCTCCTCCATCAGTTTTTTTATAGCTGCATTTACAAATTCTAGGGAATTCTCGGGTTGCCCCGGGATTTTCCCCGAATGGTTGATAGGAATAGCTACAGCTATTTGAGCAATTTGTGTTTCTATTATTTTATTGAAACTTAGTTGATTTTTAACAAAGGAGGATAAATTTTCAAGTTTTGTATTTATATTTTCAATCATTTTTTCATTAAACATTTAACTTTTTGGTTATATTCTCATTAATTTTAGCCTGGCCTAAGACTAGGTCTTTCAAGGATGGTTGATTTGAATTAAAATTGGAATTGAAGTTCGAATTACCTCCATGTGGGTGGGATTGGTTATTCCACCCATTATTGTTCTACTGTCGGAACCGTTGTTCATGTACGATGCTTGTTCATGGGTCTCGGGGTAGTTGTTCCCCAAGTGTTCGACTTCTCCGCAAACTTTGCAAGTCATTTGTGAGTCCATGGCCTTAACGGTGCCTTTCATAGCCTCCTTGTTGGCGACATGCTCGTCAAGTCTCTTTAGTAACAAATCCATTTTTGTGGCAAACATATCCGCCTCCTTCACGGTATGCATGCTTTTTATTGTTTTCTTTCCTTCCCCAACTTTGATTGGCCACCACCTTTTCGATGAGAGCCATAGCTTCATCGATGGTGAGGGAAAGGAACACTCCTCCAGCAGCGGCCTCTACGTGCCCCTTCGACATGGGCGTAAGCCCCTCGTAGAAGTTCTAGAGCACGAGCTAGTTCTCCATCTCATGATGTGGGCATGCCTGGATGTAATCCTGCAACCTCTCCGACACCTCAGGGATGGATTCCATTGAAGTATGCTAGAAATTTGAAATTTTCTCCCTCAAGGCATTGGTTTTGCCCATGGGGAAAACTTCACGAGGAACACCGTGGAACATTTGTCCCACGTGTTGATAGCTTCCTTCTCCTTGTCGAACCACTGTTTGCCCTTATGCTAGCTGGTGCGACATCTTTGATGATGATGGTGTCTTACAGCTAAGGAAGTGTTATTGGTGTGCATTTGTGTCCTTGCTAGGCAAACCACAAAACGGGTTTGCCTGCACCATCATGATTGGGCCAGTGCAAAGCTCAAAGTTTCCATTGCTCATGTTGACAGTAGGCCCAATGGTCACGTTGGCAACAGCAGGGGTACAGTAGGCGAGGAGTGACTTGGCCATGAGTGAAGTAGTGGATGGTACGGGGGTGACTGGTTCAACTACTGGCAGGGTAGCAGAGGAAGAAGCGGTATGGGACTTGTTCTTCCTTAGGAGCGCCTCTGAATTATCGATGTAGTTTTCCCGCAAGATGAAACCACTCATACACTATCCTGTTTTCATCCACAATAGGAAGAAAACAAGCAGAGTTAGCTTGCATAAACTATGGCTACCATTACATGCAGGTGATCCTGATCATATCCTACTAGATTCTTTTGACCTATGCCCTCCCTGACAACGTCGCTAGAAATCGTTGTTGGCATTTCTTAGCGTCACTACCAAGTTTGGAGTTTAGAGTCCATCCCTAGCAGTGACACTAGAAATGTCTGTTGGTATATCTTAACACCATCACTATGATTAAGTAAATTTTAGCGGTGCCACCAAGAAACACCAACCATGATAGTTCTTAGTGATTATAGAAAGTATCCATAAGTGCATGGATCTATTGTTGTAGCATTTCACCTGAAAGTATTCAGGGTATCGTTATTTATATTTTCTCAAAGGAGGGCAAGATGCAAAGAGTCTAGCATGGATATGAACAATATTACTGATGAGATCCTAACATATAGGTAAGTTAAGCCTTGGGTACAATGGTTCCCGAATAAAGAAGACCCCCGATCGAACCCTTCAGGATCGCCTAGGGGCTCAGGGGCTATGCCCATCAGGCATGCTCGCACACATCCTCAGGCAAAGAGATTTGGCCAAGCCTAACTTGACCGCATCTTCCGCCTAGGGCTCGAGGGCTTCATCGAGCCTTGGGCTCCCGATCTATGGCACCTCCTAGCCCAACACTTGGCTCTTGCCTAACTAAGATGCCAGCTAAGGCTCGGGCAAAAGAACACAAGCCCCAGGCTACTAATGCCCAGGGGCTCCCTGGCATCACTCCCATGGCATGCCCCTACCAATTGCTCTTCTGATAGGGTCATGTTCGGGGCATGACACAAGAAGACAAAGATCTCCATGGCCTCCGAGGGCTCGGGGGCTTCCAGGCTCACGCATCAGCCCCCGAAGCCGACCTCCTTTACCACCAAGAAGACTCTAGAAGGTCTCACTCGGGGGAGGCTAGTCCAAGCCAACATCGTCTGACATGTAGAGTGTCTGAATAGAGCAGCCGAACGACACCTAGGCTTCTTTAGCTCCAAGACACCTCGATGGTCCACGCTGCACCACTACAAGGCCCTCCTGGACTCCGGTGCACGTGGACCATAGACTAGAACCCTCAAACTGCCTTATACCCAACCTATCTCATTATATAAGGAATAATGTCAGACCTAGTGGAGGGAGGATCTTGATTCGATTACTAGACACTCCTTTCCATTTCATCAACCTCTACTCTACACCAAGAGAAAGGCAACCTAGAGAAGGGCATCAAGAGCCTTAGGAGTAGCACCAAGCTAACCCCCCTACCAAACTCTTCTTCCTCTACACTCTATTGTAACCCCCTAGATTTTGGGTGCTCTTAAGTATAAGGATCATCAACTGTTGGACGTAGGGACCGAATTGGCCTGAACCAGGATAAACCCTTGCATCCTTTTTGCATTATTCTTGTGTTCCTAGCTAGGGATGACAACCTAGCTTAAGTGATGCTAAGAAATGTCAACAGCTTTCATGGGACCCCTCTCAATTGATCCTAACTAGAGAATATGAATTAGGGTTTCAGGATGGCTCCAGGGAGGGGGGTACAAGGCTGTATATATAGGCTGGCATGTCCACCGTGAGCCCTCTGATCAAACCGACTTAAGGAACGACGTAGATGCAATCCTAGGAGGCGGTGGAGGAACGTTTTGGAAGCAAGCTGATAGCAGGGCCCATAGGGGGCCAAGCGGTGCCATGGTGGGGCCAGTCGGCCCCACCTGGCAGCCTCTCAGGGTCTGCCTCGGGGGGTTGCCTCCACGAGTCTTTTGAAGTCTTCTAGAGTTGGTTTCGTGGTGGATTTGCATCGTTTCCTTTGACGAATAGGTCCCCCTTGGTGGTTTTATGGATAAACCCTACTAAAAACACAGATTCACCAAAACTCGTGAAATTTATTAGTTTAAACCCCTATACCAATGTTTGGTGATGGAATTAAATACATTTGCAGGTTATGTTGACAATTTATATTTGACGTTAGTGACCGTCAACATGTACCATTGTAGACCTGCTGTGAGTCGAGACATTATAGTACTGGTCACATACTATGGTAAGCCTAATACCTCAGTTATTCTATTATGTGAAAAGACAACTGCACGCCAGGCATGGGAATGGTAAGAGTATCGTGTACACATCCTGTGGATCCACCAGGAGTGGCACAGGGAGGTCGAGTACTATGATCTCAAGTAGCGTAGATTGGTTCATGTTTGGAGGATTTGAGTGAGGGTTGATATATGTAGGTTTGGGTCTAGACCTAGACCTGCATATGTCGTGTGGAAAGGAAACCCTAGCTAGGCCAAATTGATTCGAGTCACCGTGCTTCTCGTAGAAGGAGACTTGATTCTCTACTCTACATCGTAGTTAATCACTTGAACATTAGTATTGTGATCATGAGATAACTGGATAAAGAAGCGAATGGATTAGAATAGGTGCAAACAAGAGACTCGTAATGATTTAACTTAAGCTAAAATGATTGAAAGTAAGGATCAACCTTTAGTAAGCTTTTCTACAAAAGTTAATCTTGATTCTTGCTTCAAACTTACCTTGATTCCCCGTAAAGGCTGCATATCCTTGGAATCTTTCTTTTTCGTTGATTAAGTCTTGTTGAGTACCTTTGTACTCAGGGTTTCTTAAACCCTTGTTGCAGGTGAGCCTCATGAGCAGCTAGTCTTTTGTCCCCGCTACATGATGGTTCAGGAGGAGGAATCCCAGCAGTAGAGCTATTGTTGTGGCGCACCCTTGGGCGAGGTGAGTTTCTTTTGATTGCATATATGTGGTACCTATTTTGCTACCCCACTACCTAAATGGCTAAAACTTACTCTGATGTAATATAATTGTATATTTGTACAAATTGTTGTAATACTATAATGTTTCTGCAATATTTCAGTAGTCTGAAGTACAATGACAAGCATATATGGGCCATATAACTTGGGTGGTTCTGCCATAGCCCCCCAGAATGGGCATTGCTAAGGGTTCAATGATGTCCGAGACAACTAAAAGTGCAAGGGATGTTCGGAGGCGAGCCCACATGGCTGTAGCCGGGGCATCCAGCAGCGCCCTGACCGTTTGATGAACGATGTCTGAGTATCGACCTTGAGTCGTTCGTGGTGACCCACTGAGGGAGGCAGCGAGCCCCTGAGCATCGATAGACAGGCTTAGTGAAACAAACCAGGATTTCAAAACTAGAAATCCTGACTCTCTTGCCCCTCTGTGATAGACCCAAGATACCTCATCTATCACGGGCGTCCACTTTTCAGCTGATTACAAAGTCATACAACACAGAGTACAAAAATGGGATAAAAACCAACCTATTACATCATCTAGGTTCGGATCAGACAAAACACCAAGGCTCTACTCGTAGCAGCGAAGCTTGATGAAACTCCAATCCATAGGCATCCTTGAGAGTGGTCTGCAAACCAACTACCAATCTCGACATCTCTGCAGGTCAAGAATCTGCACACCGCCAGATGTGTGCAGGTCATGGTCAGCACCGATGAGCTTTGGTGGAAAAGAAAAAGAAGGGATCTGGCGATCCTAAACATTTGGTTGTGGGCTTCCTATAATGCAAGTTCATTAGCATGTATATAATAATAGTTCATCAAGTTTTAACCCATCTCACCCACGTTCTCCCATCCCATCACATGACTCATCTCATCACATCACATCTCATCTCACTCTCTCATCGGCACGAGCGACTCCCTCTCGCCCATGTCTTATCGGCCTCGGGCCGGAACACAGTAACCCAGGGGAGATAGAAGGACTACTCTTGCTAGTCAAGTGAAGCTGTACTTAGGAAAGGTCCATAACCGACAAGTCGACATATGTATCGATCGATCAACCAAAACTCTGTATAGGTTTACACTACCCACAAGATCACCATCATCGACGATTCGGGTCATCTAGGCTGATAACGGGCCGCCTTCCAACTAGACACGATGCCACCCTATCACTTAGAACTAGGGCCGTGTCGGAGTACCTCGTACACTGGCACACTGAGACTGTGAGACATAGTACTTGGCCCCTTGGGTACTACGCTTTCTTAGGAGGGTGTGGGCGCTCAACGCCCGTACCTCCCTACAATATCAGCTAACCTCCCAATAGTAGTGGCACCGCACTAGAAAGTCGAACGTCCGCCTCGTACCCATTTAGAGCAAATGGGAGTGTAAGGTTTCCTAAGACCCAGTCCACAGGACATATCAGTCCTTGGGGTGACTAAGCAGGATATCTTCACAAGGGGCAACCGATGCCCCACTCGACGGGACGTCTGGCGCCCCGTGCTAAAACAACACCTCCCATCCTAGGGCTTCGTCCCACAAAGACACTCCACCCCAGGACCTCTCCCTGTCGCATGTACCCGCCACAGGTACCCCTCTCATGGGAAATGCCCAGGTAGCATCCCCGGTAAGACTTGTCCTCATGACTCATCGTAGATCCTGCTCGGTCGACTCGACCCTCACCACACACCCAAGACACACGTCAAGATCTCCCCATATTCATTATTAGGTCATTATCAGGTTGTCGACACCACGTGCCTGATCTTATTATACCTCTCACTCACCGGCATCACATCACAGATATAATGCAAGTGGGATTAAAGCAATAAGTAACATGCGATATAGCAGCATCTAGCCTAACAACAGGGTGAGTAGGTGAAAGGTTGCAACAAGGTAAATGGCTCAATAAGCAATAACTACCATGCAATCCTATCATCAGTTCTATTGCATAATAGTAAAGCACTAGCATCTACATTATAGCATGCCTAATAGGATTCTCTAAAGTAAGATGTTGCCATGACACCTGCGATGTCGAGGAGGTAGTGGTACAAGTCTCCAACAGTTGGGGTCGTCCTTCTTTGGGATCCATCACCTCCAGGCGCGTCGTCGAACAACAGACTCAAGTCATCGCTACGCGAAAGAAAACAAAGACTCCGGTAAAAACCAAATAAAAACTCGGCGAAAACTCTAACGCAACTAGACTCAACTACTGTGCTGAGAGGTAGAGGAAGATTTTTAGAAGAATTATGAAACTTGTTTCATAATTTTCGAAGCTCGGATGGATATTCTACAAATTTTAGAAGGTGGCAAGATATTCTGAAAAAAGAAAAACAGGATAGGCGCTGACTTGGGCTCACTCGAGCATGCTGGCGGCCCAAGAGGCAAAGGGTGCGTGTGCAGGCCGCATTCGGCGCTGGGCCGGGCGCTGCCAGTTGGCCCAAGCGAAGGAGGGAGTGGGTTCCTGTACGCAGGCTGAAAGCCATACTAGGCCGCTGGCACTACTGGCCGGTCCAGGGGAAAAAGGAAGGGGAGATCCGGGTTAGGCCTGTTGCTGGGCAGGTTTGTGGGTTTCAGCCCACGACTGGGGCATCCAAGGCCGGCCTCAAGCCAGATTGGAGAAGGGGCAGCGTCTAGGCGCTCGACGCCGTGATGCCCATGGGGTTCGCCGTACCCACGGCACGCGCGGTCAGCGTCCCTTCGCACGGCGTTCTATGGCTGGTGTGGTGGGGTCGATCGGTGCCTGTGCCCTGTGGGCTCGGCGAGGGCTCGTGCAGTCCTCGGCGGCGAGCTGGGGCTGGTGTTGGGCATGCCGGTCGGCGGTCAGGCCGGAACGCCACTCAGAGATGGGCAAGGCAGTGGCTTGTGGTGCAAGTACGTCGCCAGCGCCGAGCCGTGGCGGCCGGTGTGCGAGCGCGTCAAGGTGGAGAACCAGGGGCACGAGCGTGCTGTGCAAGTCCGTGGTGGCCGCGTCCGTGCACGGCCAGGCGTGGAAGAGGGTGCCGCGGTCGTGGCGTGCGAGGTTAGCAGCTTACAGCGGGCGTCTAAGAACGGTGGTGGCGAGCTGCGGTGCATGTGGTTGTTGGCCGTGCCTAGCTATGCTTGACCGAGGGTGTTAGGGTGCGCGGACGCAACCGTGCGGTGGCCCACGACGGCGACGTCACCGCGCCGTGTGTACGTGGATGGTGCGCGGTTACAGAGGAGGTGGCTGCGGGAACAGTTCGGGGGCGCGGTCAGGGTCGCGGCGGGGTGGTCCGTCATGGCCAGGGGTCCGGTCCAGTCGGTGCTCTGCGGCAGCGGCGTGGACGGCGCAGCGCTGTGGCGAGACGCTGAGCGTATGTTGCGGCGGGGTGGCTAGGAAGGGCTAGGCATAGAGCTGTCAAACGAGTCCAGCTCCAACCGTGGCGTGGTCGTGCTGTGTGTGTGCGTGAGCGTGCCCGCGGCTCGCGGCGCGTGCGTGTGGCGAACCCGTGTGAATGCGTGCGTGGCGTGTTGCGGGTGTGAAAGGTCTTGATGGCTAGAGAGGGATGAATAGCCTTTTAAAATTTTCTACAAAGACAAACTAAACAAGTTTATCAAAATAACAAATAGCGAGATGCGAGTTTTGCTTAGCCTATGGGGTGTTTGCAAGCCACCTATCCAATTCACAATTCTAGTATTTGCACTCAACCGCACAAGTCAAACCGAGAAGGTAACTACAACTACAACTAGCAAGCTACACAAAAGAAGCTACTAAAGCAAAGCAAACTAGCTAGCAAAGATAACTAAGAAAGTAATGCGGAGTTGAGTTACGGGAGTTTCACCGAGGGGCGAAGTAATGAGACAACCAATATGATCAACAATGAATACCAAGATAAACGAACACCGGGATCAATCAATCACAATATGAAAGTGATGACACGAAGATTTATCCCGAGGTTCACGTGCTTGCCGGCACGCTAGTCCCCGTTGTGTCCCTCTTCACCACGTGGTTCAGTGGCTAATTGGTCTCACACCGAGCCTCTCAAAAGGCTCCACAAGAACCTACCAAATAGCAAAAGGTTGCAAATGACACGAGCAATTCACTAACGTTGTCTTTGGCGCTTCGCCGAGATAGGCACAAACCCCTCACAAACACTGGAGGTGGCCAAGAACAATCACCAACTCTTGCCAACGCCTCCAAGCTGCTCCAAGCCATCTAGGTGGCGGCAACCACTAAGAGAAACAAGAATCCCACAGCAAATCAACCACCAAGTGCCAACTAGATGCTATCTCACAATGCAAATGCACTTGGATCACTCAATCTCACTTCGAATATGCAAAGAAGCAAGAGAGATGAGTGGAAGGGGAGTTGCTTAGCTCAAAGTGCTCACAAGTATGTCAAATGTTCGAGAGCGAGAGTCTTGAGCCGGCCAATGAGTATATATAGACGTACCCCTTCGAATAGAGCCGTTAGAAACTTAAACAGCTGAAATCGTGTTGATCGGACGCGCTGGTCCAACTGACCGGACGCGCTGGTCACACAACGGCTAACTGCGAAGCAATGACCGGACGCGCTGGTCCAACTGACCGGACGCGCCGGTCGCACAACGGCTAACTGCGAAGCAACGACCGGACGCGCTTGATGCGCAGACCGGACGCGCTGCAAACGACCGGACGCGCCGGTCCCGTAACTGACCGGACACGCTGGTCAAGCTTGAGCAGCGCACAACGAAACAATGACCGGACGCGCTGGAGAAATGACCGGACGCCACAGTTCCAGCGTCCGATTAGAGTCCAGTAAACTCCCTGAACGACCGGACTTGTCTGATCGACTGTGACCGGACGCGCTTCGCGTCCGATCATCAAACTGAAGTACGCGCAGACACTGAACACTGACCGGACGTGTCCGGTCATGCAAAGACCGCGTCCGGTTCAGCGTCCGGTCACCTCTGTGACCTCTATTCATCTCTATTTCTTTTCTGAACTTCCGGCGTAGTGGAAAATAGTCGTTTCAACTCCTAAAAAACGCCCGAAACTCCACCACCTTCGCAAACGTGCTAACACCACCAAGTGATCTCGTCATGTGTGAGTGTGTTAGCATTTTCACAATCATTTTTCGAGGTGATATTAGTTCTATCCAAATGCATATGATTATGAAATGTACACCTAGAGGCACTTAGGAGTTCAATAGCCGCGTCATTCCCCTCTTTATAGTACGACTATATATCCTATAATGTAATCACACCTACTAGGTGTATTGGTTACGAAAACACAACCCTTAAGCATATACCTTTGCCTTGATCACGTAGGGTTGCGTCCAAATCCAAGTGTGGTCATCATGATCACCATGTCCATCTTGCCACCAACCTTGAAATGTACTAATCCTCATATGCTACATACAACTTAGACATAGAATTAGTACTTAGGCATTGTCACTAATTACCAACACCAAACATAGGACTTTCAGGGTGAACAAGGAAAAGGAGGCGACTAGCGGCTTTGGGTGAGTGCAGGTTCAAGGCCAAGCCGAGGAACGTAACGTGCGAAGGTTCGTTGCCGTGGAGGTTCCGCGTGCAAGGGCGCGTGTGCGCATGTGATGGCGGCTGCTGACCGCGTGCGGCTTGCTAAGGGGACTGGCAGAGCCGGCGTCGAAGGCCGGGACAAGAAGACTGGGGTCTTGGAGGAAGAAAGGCGAGGGCTTGGGTGCTCACCGATGGCTTGGCGAGGCAGGATGCGCGAGGCCGGGAGAGATCGACGCCGTGGCGTTCGTCCCACCATGACGTCATGACTCCGTGCTCGTTGCGAGGGCTCCCGGCGGTGGCCTGCGGTGGCGATCCCCCGGACGGCTCGTCGCCTTTGGCACAGGCCGCTGGAAGGGCGGCGGCTAGTCGGCGGGCCACGGGGACGAAAGGAGGCGCGCAGGGCTGCAACGTTGCGTGGGTCGCGGGTGTCCTAGGCGATGAAGGCTCGTCGGTGCTCCTAGGGTGGAGCGTCACGGCGCGGACGGGGCCTCAAGGAAGATGACGTAGTGGAGGTCCTGGCGTGGCGTCCTCGATTGCTGGAGGGCTCGCGGACGGACCGGGCGGTCGGCGCGCCGTGCCGCGCAGCGGTGAGCACTGGAGCGGCGCCGAGGGTAGCGCAGCTTCCAGTCCGTGATGGCGCGTGGCCTCCGCGGCTTCAGCAGCGCGGCTGGAGGGCACGGACGGGGTCGACGTGATGCAGGTTAGGAGCTGGTGGAGACCCGCGGCAGTGGCGCCATGCTGCTGCTATGCCACGGCGACGGCGTGGTTGGCCGACGGCCTTAGGGCGTTGCGGCCATGGCGGCCTTGGATTGGGAGGAGGCAGAGAGCAACTAGGGCTCTGTGGCAGTGGAAGGAGGGGGCTGGGTGAGGGCGAGAGTCGCGCTTGGCTTTATAGCCCGTAGGCTAGGGCTCCGCGGGGCTCCGGTGCTCTTCGGACGGTGGCGATTGTCGGGCCGCGTGCTCGCGGACACGCGGCCACGCAGACTCGCGGAAAAGCAGCGAGGAAGACGACACAGCTGCGATGGAAAAAGCAGCGGAGGGAAGACAGAGGTTCTCGGTTTTTCCTTCGTCCGCAGCTGTCAAGAGGGGTCACGGGAGCGGAGGTCGTACAGGGCCATGCAAACGCGACGGCTCGGCGCTCCTTCGTCGTACGAGAGACAAGGATGCGGCAGCGCTTTCTTGCGGGAGTGAGAAGGAAACAGGCTGCCGTGCTGCTCGTGTTGGGCCTCTCGGTGGAAGGGCCAAGGAACCAGGGATAAGGAGTGCTGGGCCGTGATGGAGAGATGGAGGCCGGGCTTGCTGCTTGGGTATGCATACGTACATATACCATATACACGTATACGTATATATTGCGTGGCCGTGCATGGATAGCTGGCTACCTAAGGCATTAATACATGTATATACACGTATACACGTATATATCTATGGCATTGCATGGCGGTGCAGGCTTCGGCTTGCTTGCATACATACATGTGTATACACTTTGGTACAGTAGCATGCACATACGCTACATCCTGTGTATGTGAGAAGGAAAGCAAGCTGTTTCAATGGGCTCCTGCTGTTCACGAGAGAGGATGGGTCCGGCTGCTTGATAGGAGGAAGAGGAGCAGGCCTGGCCTGTTGCAGCTGGGCTACGGTGGTCGAGGCATGGTACGTACGTGTATATATGTGTATATATACATGCATACCTACGCGTGCTGTTAGCAGGCTTCAGCTATGGAGAACTCTGGGGCTCACGTAAAGATGGTTAATTAACAAGGCAATGCACAGGAGCATGCATACATAGCTAGATTAGGGGCATGTACGTATGCACGAGTATACACACATATATACATGGATACGGGAGCATGCAACATGAGGTGGAATGCTGCTGCAACTCGTGAATGCACGAGATGAGAATAGGAGATGTGTTAGTAAGTAGAGGGTCGAGAGGCACTACCGGAAAATGTAAATTTGCCGTGCGCTCACATTTTGCCGTGCGCTTTATTACGGGGCGCACGGTAAACAGAACATTTACCGTGCGTCCAGTTTAAAGCGCACGGCAAACATTGGGTGCACGGTAACCTGTGTCTTTGCCGTGTGTCAAACACTACACCCACGGTAAATCTGAACTTCGCCGTGCGCCACACTAGAGCCGCACGGCAAAGAGGCCTGCACGTAAATGGCGCCTAGCTGGATCGGATGCCCCACGACGGCCATCAGGTGTGCCGTGTGGCTCCACCTGGCGCACGGCAAAGGTGGCCCTTTGTGCCGTGCGCCCTAGACACCGCGCACGGCGAAGGTGCCTCACATGCGCGACACGTGCGTACCACTGACGCCCGTCCACCCCGCGGTAACGGCTGGCGCACGGCGACACGTGCTTGCATACATACATGTTTGCCGTGCGCCCAGTCGTTGGAGCACGGCAAATATATATGTTTGTCGTGCATCTCCTGCCGGCTCACGGCAACGTTACAAATTTTTTTTGTTTTCTATACTTCTTTCTATTTCTCCACTACAAAGACATTACTTTGTACTCTATATTCCAATTTGATACATTTCTCGATATGTTTACTATATTTAACAATTTTCTATCATTTAAAGAATTTTTTTTTCGTAGAAGTCAAATTTGAACTGCAAGTGCATAAAATAGTAGAGTAAAGTTCATGGAAAAATGATATTCATGTAATTGAGTCATTTTTAAGACCTTGCCCGTAAAATTAGATGAAATTTTGAACATCTTGTTCGCGAAGCATGAAAATCCACGTGCAGTTGAACTGTTTTTTAATTTTATAAAATGCAAACAAAGTTTGAAAATCTTGAGATTCGTCAAGAGCTCATGATATCCTATGGAAGGTTATGGTAAAGAAAAAAGTCTACTTAACCCCCTGAACTATCAGCTAGTGTCTAACATACATCCCCAACTATAAAATCGTCTGTTTTACACCCTAAACTTTTCAAAACCGTTCAAATTACACCCTGAAGCGGTTTTGGACGGCGGTTTTAGTAAAGTAACCATGGTTTTGCTAAACCATGTTTAATGTAGCAAAACCGCCGTCCAAAACCGCTCTAGGGTGTAATTTGAACGGTTTTGAAAAGTTTAGGGTGTAAAACAGATTGTTTTATAGTTGGGGGTGTAGGTTAGACACTGGCTGATAGTTCAGGGGGTTAAGTAGACTTTTTCCTTATGGTAAATACTTGAGAAGGTTTTGAACAATTCGTCACGCATGGTGTTTAGAAATCGAAGCATCTCATGAGAAGTTTCAGAGTGTGAGAGTCATGTGATTAGGTTTGTAGTCTTAGTAAAGTTCAAATTGGATTTTGACTTCAAAACTTTTTCGCTAGTGAACATACAACATAGATTGTCTCATGTTAATTTATGGTAATTTTTCGCATCCATTAGATAATTTTAGTATATTAACTCTAATTATGAAATTTAAATGAACATAAATTGAATTTGAGCAATAACTTCATGAAAAAATAGAATAAAGTGTTGTAAAAATAATATTCATGTAATTGAGTGCAGTGTAAAGCTTTAACTGAGAATTGAAATAAAAATTTGAATATCGTGTTCACGAAAATTTGAATTTGAGAGTTGCTAAAGGTGCATGAAATAATGGAATAGGGCTTTACCGTGCGTCATGGACCTAGGCGCACGTCAAAGACTGGTTGGCTCACGTGTTGAATTTGGGTCTTAGGAAATAAATAAAACTGTTTGTCGTGCGCCGCGGATCTGGACGCACGGCAAACGTGCCCCCCTTATCTGCCCACTCACGGAGGCACACACACGCCCACACGCACACTTCACACCGCACACCCCGACGCCACAACCCCTAGCGCCGCCCGCCGCCACCCCTAGCGCCGCCCGCCGCCATCCTCGGATGCACCGGCCGCCACCGTCCTCGGGTGCACCGGTCCCCGCCCCGCGCCGCCCCTCGTCCCGCGCCGCTGCTCAGATCCGTGCCGGCCCCGGCCCCGCCCTGGGCCGGCGCCGTCCCACGCCGCGCGCCGCAGCCTACCTGCCCCTCCACGGCGGCCCCTTGTCCGGAGGAGGAGAGGAAGGGGAAGGCCGGTCCGTTCCTGGTCGTGCCGGCCCCCTGTCCGGAGGAGGAGGAGAGGGAGGGGGAGAGGGAGAGGGAGAAGGGAGGAGGAGCTGAGGAGGAGGAGGATCGGAGAGGGAGGAGGAGGAGAGGGAGGAGGTCCCCTCTTGCCGTACTCGCCGCCGCCAGAGGAGGAGGTGGACGTGCTGCCCGCCCCCACCTCGCCGCCAGCCTCTGGGTGAGGAAATTTAGATATAGATTTTTAATTAGTTAGTAATTTTAGCAATTTTAGTTAGCAAATTTATATATATAATTCATATAGAATTTTAATTAATTAGCAATTTTAGCAAATTTAGATACAAATTAGTGATGAATTTGTTGAACTCATTGTATGGCTGTGATGATATAAATTCAAATGTGTGATGAGTTTGTGGAACTAAAACAATAAAATTAAAGAGTGCAAGGCAAATGATGTAAGATAGTTCATGACTTTATGTTGTAGAGATCAATACATGTGACTCGGTACGATGGTAACACCATGCACAACCAAACAATGTAGGCACGAGAAATTTGGTACCTATAGCCACCATATACAAATCAGCATGCAGCAAATAGATCCTTGCGCGGCTGCTGTGGACGACCGGGAGATTACCACGGACTTGCTCATCTGCTATCTGCCGCCAGGTCTGCAATAAAAGAAATTAAAGTTGGGGTATGCAGGATTAGGAATAGAAGAAAGATGGATTCAGGACAGCGGCGGAGCAACCAAAACATAGTGAAATGCTACTGATAAGTTGGACACAGCAGAGTTATTTGTGAATCCTCAGTGCATTGGAAGAAATCTGAAATGGCAATGTGTAGAATATGGTACGTAATTAGCAAAGTAACAGGAATCACTTCTTACTACTATTACGGTGCCCTCCAAAACAAAATGGACAGGACAAGATCCTCTTCATCTGCTACACACAAATGAATATATGATAGCAAGTGTGTCAGGTCTATATATACAACTAAGCGGGCAACAGTTATGTTGCTTCCACATTAAGGTATTTCTTTCGTACTACTAATCTTTGCCAACTAAACTAGCATCGATAGCTGGCTAGCTAAGGCATTAATACATGTATATACATGTATACACGTATATATCTATGGCCTTGCATGGCGGTGCAGGCTTCGGCTTGCTTGCATACATACATGTATACACTTTGGTACAGTAGCATGCACATACGCTACATCCTGTGTATGTGAGAAGGAAAGCAAGCTGTTTCAATGGGCTCCTGCTGTTCACGAGAGAGGATGGGTCCGGCTGCTTGATAGGAGGAAGAGGAGCAGGCCTGGCCTGTTGCAGCTGGGCTACGGTGGTCGAGGCATGGTACGTACGTGTATATATGTGTATATATACATGCATACCTACGCGTGCTGTTAGCAGGCTTCAGCTATGGAGAACTCTGGGGCTCACGTAAAGATGGTTAATTAACAAGGCAATGCGCAGGAGCATGCATACATAGCTAGATTAGGGGCATGTACGTATGTACGAGTATACACACACTAGTACAGAAGTGACATATACTCCCGGTTGGTAACCCCTTTCACTCCGGGTTGCCCAACCAGGAGTACGTTTTCGGGAGTAAAACTTTCGAAACCGAGAGTAAATGGGGACTTTTACTCCCGGTTGATAATACCAACCGGAAGTAAAGAGTCAGCTGGGCCTGTGACCTTGCAGACACCTTTACTCCCGGTTGGTATTACCAACCGGGAGTAAAAGTTCTCTTTTTTTTCCTTTTTATTTTTCATTTCAATTCATAATTCATTTTGATTTTAAAATAAGTTTTTGTATACGATTTTTGCCCTACGAATAATATATGCATACGCATGCGTATAGTAAAGTTTGGTTTCGAGCAATGTACGCAAGTAACCCGACTAAAAAAAAAGTATATACAAACAATTTGTGCACCATATATAATACAAGCTTGCATTGTATAATTTCATCATCATGTCTGACTTTCATCATCATATCTACTCTTTGGATCCGATAATAAGTTGTCATGACCCATTACATTCAAAATAAAGTTATCATGACCCTAATTTTTTGGAAGCCATTGTTCATCGGGGTTAAAGTAGAACTCGGCGTCGGGCTTTAAGACCTGTTCATTAAGAAATCCTGCTATCGTCTCTTGCATTGCTTTGAGATGGTGTGTTTGCAGGGTTTTCCCTTTCAAATTTTTAGTCTGCAATTTGAGTTAAAGAAATATTATTAGTATATATATCAATAATAATGATAAATCAAGAAAAAGTAGTAGTATTTAGATACATACTTTTTCGTACTCTAGATTAGTTCTTTTTTAGCACAACTTCAGAAACTCGCAAACATAGTATCCACATAGATCGGTCCCCTGTGGCTGCCGCAGAATCCACTTTAGGAAAAAAAACAGATTTAGTATCCGATCCGGTATAGGTAAATTGATACATATAGGAAGCAACACAGGAAAATTGAACTTATAGAGCAATATAGTACTTACTCGAAGTTTATTTACACGCAATGGCGTTTTGCATTGTGTCATATGGTGTTTCTGAATGAATTCTTTCCAAACACTGTCCAATAAAATTAAAAATGTTTGGAGTATTAATTATTGCATATAGAGAGAATGATATATACATATATAGAGTTATGCTAGAGAGACTGCAATTACCCCTGGATAATATCTATCATTTCTTGGTATTCTTTTTGCTCTTTTCTCATCGAGTCCCAGATGACTAGAGAAGATATCTCTAGATCGATTTCCATCAATATCCAGTGATTGCTACGTGTGTATGCATACGAAGGTACATAACACTCATTATTTAACTTGTTAGAGTCAACATATATATATGGTAGAGTCAACATTATGAACAGTGGTACCTGTATTTACTAGCATATGGTCCTAGTGGTTCCCCTGTAACCACATCAAATTCTGTGATGATGAAGCGGCCTTCCAACGGCTGTTGGGGGCCTCAGACATTCTTGCTCTTGCCCGTTGTCGTCTTTGTCGATCCAGAGGGCTACGTACATCATCACAGAATATATCAGAGGCCTTCCAACGGCTTATCTTAAAAAATGATAGCTAGATATATTCAATAATATACCTCACCAACATTATCTTCAACATCCATCTCTTGTCCATCATTATGATCGAAATTGAAGTATTCATTCCTGTAATCTTCATCACCCTGCTGGTTATTATCGCCATAAGGTTGAGTGCCTTTGGCGATAAGATCCATCATTTCGTCTTCCATGTTGTCCGTCGAGTCGGACATCTTGCTTAATTAATATATCAGAAAACTTATTTTCTTATTGCCAGGTGATCAGCTAGCAATTGGGAAGGAAACAGGACATCAGTTAGGCATGGGTACTAACATGTAGATCCAAAAAGACGGAACAGATGGCACCGCTCTACTCAACAGAACGGAAAAATCACACAATTCTGTTCGTATCATGATGGAAAGATAATATGACAAGAAATTGTACCACACATACTTGACATTCATAGATCATAGTGATGCACTCCTAAACTTGCTATGGAAATAACAAAGATGAAAACCACCACTTATGATCCTAATATCATTTATTCCTTTTCTCCCAGACCGCAGCAAATGTCAATGATGAATGGGCAATGGGGCCATCATAATGCAGACTCTCAAAGCACAAGAAAATCATTCTAGGTAGTTGTATGGACCAAAACATGAAGACATGGCTCCTGATTGTGATGGCATTGGAATTCAAGCATGATGATCTTCTGATGCATAGGAACGCACAAAGTAAATATTAGCATGTGATTTGTTGCAGAGACCAAGAAAAATGTTCCATTTAACTTGCTAGCTACCCAAGAGAGTACGTGTTTCAATACCAAGTTAACTTAAAGCTTTCTGATGTATATGCAAAAGAAACATGAAGCCAGCCTGAATCTTGCATTACAACTCACAAATATATTGGTTGAGAGACATGAGGAGCCTGCAAGTGCAAGTGTAAAGCACCTCCATGGCACCAACAGCAGCTTAGTGCAGCTCTGGAACCCAGTAATTGGATATATTTGGACCAAGAGTGTATGGCAAAGACAATAGGCCAGTGATGAATCAGGGGCTAAGAGTTAAGGAGAAAATTTGCTTTGATCAATCCATTCAAGATGGTAATGAGATTGATAGCTATGTCAAGATGAGGAATTTCTTCTCCAGTCCATATTGCCACCATTGAATGCAACGAACTTGCTGCATTCGGATCCCGGCGAATGTCATAGAAAGAAACCAAAAAAACTACTAATCTGGCAGTTTTAGCATAAAAATATGGAGAATAAAGCTTCAATTAAGGAAAAACAAACCAGCTAGAACAAGTAAATGATACGAAATGAATAGCCATCTTTGTCAGTTTAAAGCAGTTAACTGTGCAAGATTCATAACAGCCATTATGCCAAAATGAGTGGTAAAAATTTGGGGTCCTTTCATGATTACCCTTACAACAACTCTAATCCAAGTAGCCTCCCTTCCCATGGACATTGTTTGCTTATATAAGAACAAAAAACATAGCAAAGTATTTTTTCCAAATTTTCTTGAAACGTGAATGCATCAAGCATAAGTGAATTTGCTTCTCTGTAAATTGCAAAGCAATCAGCGGGGTACTCCTATCTGTGTTTTCTTTATTCAAACCATTCAGGTATCATTTCATATCCACACAAAGAATTGAGGGAGCACATGCTTAAAACTGAGCCCATTAACCCACCATGTAACTAACCTAATTCTCTTTTCTAACACTGAGTGCATGCCATAAAATGCATTCCATGATTTGAGGAAACATTTGTTCAAACAATGTAATAGAAAGCTCAAAAATCTATGTTAAGCTCTTACCAACCAACCATGTGCTTCTACTCTAGGAATAACTAACGAATCTACGGTAAAGACTCTAGTAGAATTCAAGTGATTTCTTTCAACCGGCATCTCAAGCCAGCCTCCTGACCACAGAATTAGCAGCAAACGGCAAGATAAATAATGTAAGAGAGTTGATTTCTTCCCTGTTGTGAACTTAAAACTATTCCAAAAATTGTGCTAAAATAGTAAAAAACTCTTAAGTGACAGCATACCTAAAGCTGGCACGGTGAAGACGGCGGAGGATCCCGACGGCCGGCACGCGGTCCTGGGCTTGGTGAAGACGGCGTGGTGGAGACCGGGCGGCGTGGGTGGTGGATCCCGGCATGGTGGAGGCCAAGCGGCGAGGGGGCGGATCCCGGCGTGGTGGAGGAGGGCAGGGCAGCGCTTCATGGCACCGTTTCAATGGCGCGGCAGCAGGGGAGCAGCGGCCGGGCGCGCGCGGGCCAAGGGGAGCAGTGCAGTGCGGCCGCGGCAGGGGAGCAGCGGCCGGGGTAGGCAGAGCAGTGCGGCTGCGGCGGCGCGTGCAGTGGAGACCGAAGCGGTGCGGCGGCGGCGGTGCGACCAAAGCGGTGCGGCAGCATGTTCATTCCAGATGGAGACGACGATGGACGCGGAGAAATGATTAGAAACCTAGACCTTTACTCCCGGTTCCCACCAGTAACCGGGATTAAAGACCCTTTACTCCCGGTTGGTGTTTTCAACCGGGAGTAAAGGTTAGACCTTTACTCCCGGTTGGAAACACCAACCGGGAGTAAAGATGTTTTTTTGGCGGGTAAGTGCAGCCCGCCATTTCCTAAGCAGGATTTAGGTTTTTATATTTCTTTTTATTTATAATGGGTAAAGTACTATTATTTGTGCAGAAAATAACAAAGTACTTATATTTTTTTTTGAAAAAATAAATTAGAGTTTCTTTTGCTATACTGCAGACATGAAAAATATGTAACCTAAAATATTTTATTTTTTCTTTTAAATATTAAACATAATGGAAAGAATAATCTTTATTTCATTAATGCAAAAATATAATCTTTAAGTAATATCTCAAAGCTGGCGGTTGCTTCACATAGGGCATTTGCAAGACTGAGAAAAAGTTTAAGACCAATACGACAGTTGGACCTCAGAATCCCTAAGAACACAGGTGTATTCTTATCATTATTTTTATTATTACATTTTTCTCCGTGCTGCGTGAGACAAAGTATGGTGAATTACAGATCGAAAACTATGGAATTATGCAGCAAACTCCACAAATATTTTCCTCCTAGGGCACAAGAGACTTTGTCGCAAAGTTTGGCACTATTCCAGATCTTTTCTAGTATGGACTCAGTTCAACGTAGAATTACCCGTTGAAATCGCGCAGAAATTCAATTAAACTAGAAAAAGTACCAAACCAATTCAAAAAAATCTCAAACTTGGCGGTTTCTTCACATAGGGCATGTAAAATGTTAAGAAAAAGTTTGGGACCAATACGACACTGGAATGATTGTGCGGTCACAATTATTACATAATTAATATCTCAATACACAACATTAAACAACATTAAATTAAGCAGGCACAGTAGTGATCTTCTTCTTGACGTATGTCCCTTGGTCATGATTGTGTCGCAACCATGGAGTGTCCTCATCATTTAGCGCTATGCTTGGATCTTTGTTCACTGTGAAGGGCACAATTCTATCTTCCTTTTCATAATCTAATGACATGTCTGACTTGTCCTCAATTCCCATAATGTTTATTTTCCCTAAAAGAACTATGTGACGCCTGGGCTGATCATTGATTGGGTCTTTGTTGTTTTTCCCCCTCTTTGGTTTTGTAGACATGTCCTGGACATAGAACACCTGACATACGTCCTTGGCGAGGACAAATGGTTCGTCTTTGTACCCAATATTATTGAGGTCCACTGTTGTCATTCCATACTCTGGGTCGACTGTTACCCCACCTCCGATGACCTTCACCCATTGGCACTTGAACAAAGGGATCTTCAAATTACGACCATAGTCTAGTTCCCATATCTCCTCTATGCGGCCATAATATGTTAGCTTAATTCCATTCGGGTCTGTGGCATCTATGCAGACACCACTGTTTTGGTTGGTGCTCCTTTTATCCTGGGCTACTGTGTAAAATGTGTTCCCATTTATGTCATACCCTTTGTATGTGAGGACATGCCACGATGGTTGCATAGCCAACCTGTATAGTTGCTCTGGAAGACTCCCATCACCCTGGCATTTTTTTCGCAACCAACCACTGAAAGTTTCCATGTGCTCACTCCTAATCCAAGCTTCATTCTTGCTAGGAAACTCTGATCGTAGGAACTGCTTGTGTGTCTCAATATATGGATGCACCAATGTGCTGTTTTGCAGAACTGTGTAGTGTGCTTTATTGAAATAATCATCCCCCATACCAACATATGTTTTCTTTCCCAGTGTCCTGTTTGTACTCATCCCACACACGTACACCTAGTTTTTTTCCACAAAACTAGAAGTTCATCAACTAGTGGCCTCAGGTACACATCGATGTCGTTGCCAGGCTGCTTCGGGCCTTGTATGAGTACTGGCATCATAATGAACTTCCGCTTCATGCATAACTAGGGAGGAAGGTTGTAGATACATAGAGTAACAGGCCAAGTGCTATGGCCACTGCTCTGCTCCCCAAAAGGATTCATACCATCCGTACTTAAGGCAAACCTCAAGTTTCTCACGTCATCTGCAAAATCCTTGAATTCTCTGTCGATTGCTCTCCACTGGGACCCATCAGCTGGGTGTCTCAACATGTTGTATGCCTTACGGTCTTCTTTGTGCCACCGCAACAACTTTGCATGGTCCTTGTTTCTGAACAAACATTTCAGATGTGGTATTATAGGAGCATACCACATAACCTTGGCAGGGACTTTCTTCCTGGGACATTCGCCCTCAACATCACTAGGGTCCTCTCACCTGATCTTATACCGTGATGCATGACATATCGGGCATTCATCCAACTTCTCGTTCTCCTCGCCATAGTAGAGGAAACAATCATTTGGACATGCATGTATCTTCTTGATTTCTAATCCCAAAGGACAGACAAGCTGTTTTGCTTCGTATGTAGTGGTGGGCAATTCATTGTCCTTCGGAAGCATCTTCTTTTGGATAGTCAATAGCTCATTGAAGGCCTTGTCAGATACACCATTCTTCGCCTTCCACTGCAGCAATTCCAGTGTGGTACCCAACTTTTTCTGCCCTGCATCACAAGTCGGGTATAACAACTTCTTGTGGTCCTCTAGCATGCGCTCGAACTTTTTCTTTTCCTTTTCCTTCTTGCATTCGCTCTGTGCATCACGAATAGCCTGACCAAGATCATCAGTAGGCTCATCTCCTGCCGCTACCTCCTGTACCTCCTCTTCAGCTTCCCCCATTGCGATATCATTTAAGACACCAGCATATTCAGCAATAACATCGTCGTCTAATTGTTCTTCTTCACCTTCTTCCATTATAACACCGCTTTCTCCGTGCTTGGTCTAATAAATATAGTTTGGCATGAAACCCGACTTAAACAAGTGTGAATGAATATTCCTTGAGGAGGCATATTCCTTCAAATTCCCACATAGGGCACATGGGCAGCACATAAAACCGTCTCGCTTATTTGCCTCGGTCACACTTAAGAAATAATGCACTCCATCAATGAACTCTTGGGAGCGCCAATCAGTGTTGTACATCCAATTCCGGCTCATCTACAGTACACAATATAAGTATGTATTAAAATTTTAAGCATATAATTAGTTATATTAATTACATAACATGCATGCATGATAACTGATTAATTCATGGAAGCCTCAAAACAATTTAATTTTTACAATTAAACTATTGTATATTCCTCATTTACTAAATAAAAGAAATTAAATGAAAAAAATAAAATTCTTTAAATATCTAAACTATGAAATGGAGGATGAAGATGAAAGGAGAAAGAAGATGGCGACCTTTTCAACACAAGAATTGATGGAGGAGTCGAAGAAATCGTTCTTGTGATGACCAGCTGGCTCGTTTGAGCAAGAACACAATAATGGATGAAGCAATAACGAAGAACCGAGCTCCAAATGGCTCTGCCAAGAGAGGAAGGAACAGTGCTAAGTATATATACAGAAACATTTACTCCCGGTTGGGTACACCAATCGGGAGTAAAGGTCAACTTTTACTCCCGGCTGGAGCCTTCAACCGGGAGTATGTATCTAACCGGGAGTAAAGGTCATCGCATGACGCAGTATCCATTAGGCATGGGACTTTAGTCCCAGTTGGTGGCTATAACCGGGATTAATTGTCTCTTTACTCCTAGGTCCAAAAAATACTAGGAGTAACCCCGAAAATGATGCTGAGAGGAAAGGTCTGTTCTCTACTAGTGACACAAATATACATGGATACGGGAGCATGCAACATGAGGTGGAATGCTGCTGCAACTCGTGAATGCACGAGATGAGAATAGGAGATGGTGTTAGGAAGGAGAGGGTCGAGAGGCTAATGAAGATTTTCCATGAATTTTGGGAGGGAAGCTACCTCCAAGCACAACGAGGGAAGAATCAAATCACTCATGCAATATTAAACTAAATGGTGCATTGATTTATCTGTAAAATTCTTTTGAAAGAGAAGGGAGGGATTTAGGGTTTTAGTTTTAGGAATTAATAAATCATGGACGCAGTTACATGTTGAATTCAAGTGCGGCTCGAATTCAACAAGGTTTTAAATTTTTCTTCAGAAAACATTTTATTTGGAAAGGCCTCTTGTCACATAGGCAGCCAACCTTCATGACAAGCGGTTCATTGTAACAAGTTGTTGAAGCTCGGATTTGAATTAGGGTCCAGAAGGGAAAACATTTGACTTAGGTTTGACCTAACATTTACATGCAACACACATTCAAGCAAAAATTTTAAAAAGTTGGGATTTTTTGGTTGCGCAAAAATCTGGGATGTTACCCTTAGGAACTATATGAGTGGCTCGGTCGAGAAGCCGAGGATCTCCCCCCAGGGGACATGATCGGGGCACGAAATGACCGTAAACCCAGGGTTCTCACGGACTTACCCGCTAGCAGCACAGGAGCTGCAATCTTGGCCAATGAGGCCATCGTCGTAATAGCCCATCCCAACAAGGGATCAAGTCTCTAAGCATGACTCGAGAGCAAAATATGATTACACACATAAGTAATTTCATTTCTTTAATAGGGAACGACCCGATTACAATATACAGCGGCAAAAACCATGGGGCACACCTGACCTCTGGGTCAGGGACCCACGGTGTGCATGGCTCAGGCTAGGCAGGCCTACCCTAGGACTCCTCCCTAGAGCTCGGGGGTAGACAGCGATGGTTGTCACACCGCTTATAGGCCCAGACTCTCCTTTGCTGTCACTAGGATAGAGGGACAGTGACCTGCGCATCATGACCCTGCTCCCTTGTTAGAGGGTACAAGAACTCCAGCGAAATCACTAGAGTCCTTACGCCCTCTAGGGAGGGGGATGTAGCATATGCCTCTAGCATCGCTGGAGTCCTTCCACCCTCGAAGAAGTAGTTGCCTAGCGGACAACACCAAGCTCACCAGGAGAGAAGCAACGCACTTCATCGCTACCGCCATCGCCGTCGAAGAAGAAGATGGATCTGAGGAAGAAGAAGAGAAGGGGCTAGAGGAAGGGATTGAAGACATAGCGTCCCCTGGGGGCCTATGCTGTGAGCGGCTTCAGTCCCTTCGATCAGCCATCAGCGACAACAAAGGACCCCTGGGAACCGGTTAGGCATCCCTTCAATCCCTGCAGCATGCCTCTGGGTGGTTGTGTGATGACGGTCGTGTAGTAAGGGCAGAGTTAGGGAACCACTAGCCATGAGTCAAGTCCCCACTGCACTTTCCCCTAAATGTTCCACCCACTCCGTGCATGCCTCCTCATGGGACTTGGGGGGATTTGCCTCCCCTAGGCCCACCGGCTATCATCGACAACTCAAATCCACGTGCACCAAGTGCCATGGCTCATCCTCCACCAGATCTGCTCCATATGGCCTTGATGGCTCATCTCCTAGATGAGACAAGATGGTGTGGGGCAAACGTGCATGATAACTCATCCACCAAGCATGATGGCCTAGATGCCAACAACTGCCTGCGCAAGGCATCAATGGACAGGACGCGCCTAGAAGTCGCCCCCTTCGCTAGCAACGATGCCCCCACAATGGCCCCAAGGGCTACGCCAGCTCCCTAGATGGAGCAGCCTGACCCCCTGACCAATGGGTGCTCGGGTGGCGCATCCCCCAAAAACCAACCAAGTCCCCAGAGTTAGGTCAGGAGCCGCTAAGTAGTGGGCCAATGAGGAACCCCGTTTGAGCCTCGACGCGCTCCCACTCCCCCGATCTGTGCCTATAGAGGGTCAGCCCTAGAAGGTTAGCTTGAGAAGATCAGGACCTATTATCATAGCCCTCAAAAGGGTGTGGAGCTCCGGATGGTCAGATGGCCCCGAGCTAGAGCCCAGCGCTCTTGATCACCCAACCCATGGTAGGCTCCGATTGGAACGGAGGGTGCCTCCGAGCCTACAGTCGGTGACTCCTAAACAAGTCCGCCGAGCTCTAGCTCAGGTTGAAGACCCATGTGACATGGACCTACAGAGGGATCAACATCATCTTTGCTTAGCCTTGATAGCCGAGCACCATCCACCACGCTAGAGAAGAAGGCCCCTAGCAAGGTACAACACTCTTGCCAACAGAAGTCATCCCTGACAAGGAGGGTTCGGTCACCAGAAGATCGAATTCAGCCCTTTATTGCCATCATGCTAGGTGAGGCCACAAAGGGCTTGGGGGCTCCTGACAGGATCCTAACATACATGTATGTTAAGCCTCGGGTCCAATGGTTCCCTAATGAAGAAGACCCCCCAACCAACCCCTTTAGGATTGCCTAGGGGCTCAGGGGATATGCCCATCAGGCACGCTTGCGTGCACCCTCTAGCAAAGAGATTCGGCCGAGCCTGACTCGATCACAGCTTCCACCTAGGGCTCGGGGGCTTCCTCGAGCCTTGGGCTCATGATCTACAGCACCTCCAGGCCTAGCCCTTGGCTCCTGCCTGGCTAATGATGTTAGCCAAGGCCTGGGCACAAGAAGACAAGCCCTAGACTATCGATGCTTGGGGGCTCCCTAGCATTGCTGCCAAGGCGTGCCCCTACCAATTGCTCTTTCAACAAGGTCACGTCCGGGGCATGACACAAGAAGACAAAGCTTCTAGCGGCCTCTGGGGGCTCGGGAGCTTCCAGGCCTGTACGTCAGCCCTAGGAGCCGACCTCCTTCACCACCAAGAACATTCCAAAAGGTCTCACCTAGGGGAGGCCAGTCCAAGCTGACACCGTCTAACACGCAGTGTCAGAATAGAGCAGCCAGATGACGCTATTGGTATTTATTAACTTGACACTTGTTTTGGATAGTCACTTACTAATTACCAACTCTCTTAGTTATTTGTACCAGGTTGTCACCCCCTGTAATGAAGCTAAAAATGTTTGTTGGCATTACCTAGCATTACTACTAAGCAGTTATCTTATCATTTCATGTGACCAAAAAGAATATAAAGATATAGATGAAAAGGAATCTACAAGCGCATAGATAATTATACCATTGTAGCATTTTACCCAAAGTATTCTAGGTATCGTTATTTATATTTTTACCACAGGGAGGAGTGATGGGGTTGGCTAGAGATGATGAAAAAATATACAATACTTATGATGGAATCAACACATAGCACATACTCAAACAGGGGTAAGCCAATAATGATAAATGATAAGTATAAATATTGATAACATCCAGAGATAGAAATAGACTACTCATAAGTTAGTAAGACTAGACAGGAGATTAGTTAAGAGATTAAATTCTTATGTAGTTTCTTATTTACTAAGTCTTTCATACACTCTAGCATATATACTCTCATGTATAGCATAATGACTCTTCATCTACGCATAAGGAACATTACTAAGGAAAATCAAGAACAGAGCAAGACTTCCTTCGCAACCAGGTTCTACTTGTTCTACATACTGGGAGTGGGCTACAAATGAGTCAGCAGGAGTGTCACTTCCGCGATCTACCACATGATCCGGCATATAGAGTACAATATCTAAGCACCATGCTTACATAATGTCGACCACTTAACTCACTCGAGTACTGAATTAAGTTTTTTGTGATCTTATGCATAAACTCATTATCAATCATGACTATATCAAATATACTACTAGGGCATACTAGGAACATAATAAATAGAAACATAGTATTAAAATAGAATAAAGTCATAACAAGAGGGATATAATGGCTATACGAGCCTCCAGATGATGATGAATCCAAAATCCTCAGCAGGAGCCCGAACTCTATGAAAACCTTGCTAGCTAGCCTATACTAGAACTTTGAGTAGCTAATCTAATTCTCTAGTGGAGAAGAGATCCTCTTGATCTTCTGGATCCTTGGCTTAATGGCTATTGACACTTCTTAGCACCACTCGCGTTAGATTGTCATCCCCAACATGACACCAAGAGTGTGGTTGTATTGTACTCATGCCACTTAACTATATAAAGATATTAAAGTATATATCCGCAAGCGCACAGATAAATACACCCATTGTAGCATTTCACCCAGGTTTATCCTAGGTATCGTTATTTATATTTAACCAAAGGAGAACAAATAGAGGGGCACATATTAATTAAAGGCTACTCTACACATGTGATATGAATATTTGAAATCACTATCCTTTACTCTCAAACAGGAATCAATCAAATAAAAAGAGATAAAATATATGATAATCAGACCATTCAGATGATATTCCTTATAGCAGTACTACTATGGCAAGTCATTGATCAGAATATAAAGTAAGAGAATAACTCCTAAGTAATCCGTTAACTATTAGTCATAATCTACATTGAATAGTGCAATTATATCAAGCAATCATTGGCTAGGTTATCTCATATCCATAAACAAGGAACATCTCCATTACAAAGCTGAGAAACAGAGTAACTAAGTAATGAGACCACGTTCTACTAAGTTCTACACTCAGGGAGTGGACTACAAAGGACTCAATAGGAATGTCACACCCATGATCTACCACATGGCCCAAAGTATAGAGTGCATTTGCAGGTAAATAATGTATAAGTACCACACTTACATAATGTTGACCACCCACCCATGACCCAATAAGGTGAGTGCTTTGCAAACATGTGTATAAACATAATGATAAACTATCTATGCCAAATATATAATCAAAGCAGACTAATCTCATAATAATCAAGGATATAATATAGATTAGGAACAAGATCATATATAATGTATCAAGAATAATGATCAAGAACAATGAACTAGAACTAGGCAATGATGAACTAGAACAATTATGAACTAGAACATAAACAATTAGAACATGAAGAACTAGAACATGAACTAGATTAAGAACTAGAAGAACTGATGAACTAGATGAATATCTAAAGAATAATGTTGATACAAGAGAGAAGAACTGGATTTACCAAGCTCCTCTTGACTAGATCTAGAGCCCAAGGTTGCTTGACTCCTCTACTTCTAATTCTAATCTAGCTATGCCTAGATCTGATGGAGCTCTAAGGAGATGAGAGTTGCTGGTTGGTCTTCTGCCTTCTGGTTGATGATTGATTGAATGAGTTCTCCTTTTGAGGGGGGTTTGGGGCCTCGTTTATATAGCCCAGAGCATGAAACCGTGGCCCTTGGATCAAACCAACCTTCACGTAGGGTTAGGATGCATCATTGGAGGCAGTTGAAGTAGCTTGCAAAGGAAGAAGTCGAGGGGCGGTGGCCAGGGGCCGGTCGGCCTAGGGTTGAGGCCGGTTAGCCCCACCTGGAGGTGCCTCATGGTGGCCCTCCTCATGGAGTTCTCTAGTGTCCTCTAGAAGCCTCTTGTGTATTCGTGATGTGAAGATTAGGCCGATTGACGTGGGTTCCTTCTCGTGGAAGATATCAATTCCTAAATTATTCTGATAACCCCCTGCAAAATATAGATTCACCAAAACTCGTGGAATTTCGTTAGTTGACACCCTAAACCTATGTTGGTGATCATTTATTAGCCCTTTATATATATTTATTTTAACCCTTTATTATGGTAGATAACCATAGTCAACAACTCCCCCAAGCTTACCTTTTGCTAGTCCCTTAGCAAATATTCATAATGGATCAGGAGTTACTATAATGCTTTCACACCTCAAAAGTACACATGCGTTCAAACAAGAATTTTCCTCCGGATTAGGTATAACCACTCTAACCTTTAGAATTACCCATATTACCTTTAACTATGGAGCTTATTAGCCTTCACTTGGGTCTTGAGCAGTCGAAAAGTAGAACAATCAAATCAAGCACTATGTCTCAAGCTCTTCATTCAACTATTATTCCGGAGTTTTGCAAGATTTTTAAAATAAAACTCAGAGTATCTTTTTGTATGACTCTCTCAAATCTCTCAATATATGTGGTATTTCTGGATCCTCTCCAAGGCAAAGTCAGATTTGCCTTCTCTCATCCTACATCTAATGCTTTATCTGGAGCTTATAGGTATGGAGATAGCATGTTTATACTTGCAAAGCATATTTTGTAAAGTCAAATAGTGGATCCAGAGAAATGAGGCATACGATCAAATCAAGAAGTGCATGTGTATGGATCAAGGAGTGGTTCATTTACGATGAAGGTGATAGTGGATCTAATTCTACTTTTGCTCCTTTGAAAGGGATTTTGATCTCTCTTTGAATAATTGAAGAACTTAGACTAAGAGATATTTTGGGCTATAGTTTTTTTAGAGAGGCGGGCATCTAAGTACCCATTGTTTTGGTAGGACACTTGTCCATGTTTTACTCTCTATATATTTCTCTTTCTTCTTCTTTTTAAATATATAAGCCTAGAACATTCTTGTCTATAATGAAAGATTGAGAGATAATAATAACCTGGAGCAACAATAACTGGGGCTTATGAAATGTATGGATAGGTGACAAAAATCCTATAGACATGTGAGTGGTGTTCTCTCCCAGTGTAGGAGAAAAATATATTTGGTGGATCTAAATGAAAAGGCATGTTGTTGCGTACTTCAAGTGTAGAAGCAATATATTTGAGTGGAGTGTACGTGATCTTGATTTTAAAAGTATGACAAGCCTTTAAGGGTCAACAGAGCTCGACAATGCTCAATGCAAGTACAAGTAGTAAAAAGTATGAATGGAGTTTTCTATCCTATGTATGGTTGTGGTAGGAATTTTAAGCTTTGTCATACAAGTACTCATCATGGTATTTTAAGATTTTAAAAGATAAAATTCTCTAGAACTCTAGCATCAGTAGGAGCAAGATAAATAGCAGCTCAGACTTTCTCATATCATACTCCTCAACTACATAGATTTAGATCCAGTATTTGCAACCCACAAGTTTTAGGCTCAGAGTTTATCTTTAGATCAAGACAGTTCTACCCAAAACTCGAGAGAATTCATGTTTGAAAACTAGGCACTTGAAAGGAATTACGACAGAGCAACTATTCGTTATTTCCATTATGTTTAAAATTGAGTTCTACGGTAATTAAGTTCTAATACTCTCTTGTATCTTTTATTTTAACTAATATATTATCTAGCTAATATTATCACACAACACTCTTTTTATTTGGTTTTCTTAACTTATGCATCTTTTTATACTTTTCAGAATAAAAGATAAATCACTCGAAAAGGAATACTTATCAAGATATATGGGGGACGCTCTCCCCCAAGCTGGATTTTGACGTAGTCGTTCATCTTGAGTCCTCGATTGCGTAGATGCTCATCGCTCCTTCTTTGATGATTGTTCAAGGCAGTGCTCTTGAGTGAGTGAAGACATCATGGGCTTCATAGGGAATTTCTCTTTTTCCTGTTGAATTTTAAATAGACAACAAAACTCATGGAACATATTAAGGGTTAGTGCAAAACTATTCCCTAATTATTTTGGAGTCTTGAAATATCTTTTATTATTCAACTGGTTTTTCTTCATTTTTAGATTATATATATATATATATACCTCCACAGTGAGTAATTATTATGGGTTGCTACACACCACACTATTACTCACATGGGGCTTAGAGTTTATATATTTCTAGATGCAATGAGATGGTTCAAAATATAAAAGTTATTTTTATTTTCTTTTCAAATGCAATGTAGAATTTTAATATGTATTTAATTCTAAATAGTATGCATGTTATTAATGGAAAAAGTATTTTTATTTTCAATGCAATGATATGCTAAGGGAATGTAAACAAAGTAGATATGTTTAATTTAAATGTGCGGATAAATACCGATTTACCTTTTGGCGAAGGTTCAGAGATTTAGGTCCGTCGACCTAGACCTTATGTCTGGTTCAGTCTTCAGAGGTTTCTTCCAACTTAACTGAAGAGTTGGATGGTTGCTCGTCAAGTGTTGGAGAACTTGATGATGATGTTGATGTTTCTTTTATTTTCCATACTTTCTTGGACTGAGGAGTCTCTTCCTGTGGTTCACTCTTCTTGGGCTTCTCTTCTTCCTTTAGAATAGCTTCTTCTTGGGCAGCTTCTTTCTCTTTGACGGCTTGTTTCTTTTGGCGTTGGGAGCGGTGTCTCCTCTCATTCTTTATAGGCTGCTCACAAGTAGTGTAACTATTAAAGTAACAACGTACCTTCTCTCTAGGGAATTGGAAGTGGATTTCTCTAATTCTTATGTAGATGATTGCGCTAGTGGTGTTGAGGAAGGGTCTTCCTAAAATGAGGTGGACATAATCTTCTTCTCCCATGTCAAGAACCATGAAGTCGGTAGGAATGTAGTGATCTCTTATTTTGACCATAACATCTTTCACTACTCCCTCTGGACATCGGAATGATTGGTCTGCCATCTGCAGCTGTACATATGTACGATACATGGGTCTAGTATTATACAAATGTTTATATGTTACCTTAGACATTATGTTGGTGCTAGAGCTAATGTCACAGAATGTCATATAGAATGTACTTCCCTCGATCATACAATTGATGGTGGGAACTCCAAGATCTCCCAACTTAGTGAGGTACGATGATGGAAGGAGGTGGTCAAGTTTTGAATCAATAGTGTTGACCATCCATACTGTTTCTTTTGCCTGATGCTTAGCTTTGTTCCTCCTTCTCCTATTCTTGTTCTTCTTTTTTGTTGGGGCAGCGGTTGTATCCTCATAGAGGTACGGCGTCTATGGGTGAACTCGAATGTTGAGGGTACGCTTCTTAAAATTAAATCTTTATTTTCTCCCATTGATTGTGAAACAGATCTTGGCGCTATCTGCGTAGATGATGGATTTGGTGGTGCTTAGGAACAGTCGCCCCAAAATGATGGGTGCTTTTTCATCTCCACCTGTTTCTACAATCACAAATTCTGCTAGCACATATGAGTGTCCAACTACGATCCAGACATCTTCAAGAATTTCCTTGGGGTAGCACAGTGTCTGATCTGCAAGCTATAAACACATAGTTGTATACAATAAAGGATCACCATGAATTTTCTCATAGATTACCCTGGGCATGATGTTGATGCTTGCTCTAAGGTCACAGACAGCTTCAAAGCTATGGGGTCCAATGTGAATAGGGATGATAGGTCTCCCTGGGTCTCCTTTTTTCACTGGTAGAGTGTCGTCTACCCATGTTCCCCATTGCTTTGGAGGTGCGGTGAAGTATTGCCCTGCATTATAAATGTCTACAAGATTTGCAGTTTCTAAATCCTCCGACTTCCCCGGAATCTTACCTCTTTCGGTCACTGGTACAGAAGCTGCTAGCTGAGATATTTGTGATTCTATTATTTTATTAAAGATATGTTGATTCTTTATGGTAGAAGTAAAGCTATCCATTCTAGTATTAATATTTTCAAGCAATTTATCATTGGAAGCTATCTTTCTAGACATAGTATCAATAACTTTATTCTGATTAGAAATCATTTCTCTCAAGGGTGGTTGACTAAAGTTATTATTAAGATTATTACCTTGGTAGTTACCTGAGTAATTAGGCCTTGATTGCTATTCCATCCTTGATTTTGTTGAGGATGATTGTTGAAGTTGTTATTGATGTAGTTCACATCCTCTTGAATCTCAGGGCAGTTGCTCCCTGAGTGGCTAGTGCCTCCACACTCTTCACAGGTCATGCGAGAATCATGGATGTGCATGACTTTGTTCTTCTCAGTGGTGAGTTCATCGAACTTCTTCATGAGCAGGTCTATCTTGGCACACAACATGTCTACTTCCTTCAATTGATGCATTCCTCGTCCTCTCTTGCGAGGTTGAGTGTGTTCCTCGTTCCATCCCTGGTTAGAGGCCATCTTCTCAATCAGAGTGGTTGCTTTAGTGATGTTGAGCGATAAGAATGATCCTCTAGCAGCTGTATCCACATTCTCATGGGTACTAGAAGTGAGCCCATGGTAGAATGTCTGCATGAGTAGCCAATTCCCCATCCCATGGTGAGGGCATTCTGATATGTAATCTTGAAAGAGTTCCTAGGCTTTAGGGATTAATTCATCATGTTGTTACTGGAAGGTTGAAATCTTCGCACGTAGAGCATTTGTCTTCCCCACTAGAAAGAATTTTGCTAGAAAAGCAGTAGCACAGATCGACCATGTGGTATTCTTGTCCTTGTTGGCGTAGAACCATTGCTTTGCTTTTCCCAGGAGTGAGAAAGGGAACAAGCGGAGTAATATGGCGTCTCTTGCGACTCCCTTGATGGTAAAGGTGCTACAAATCTTCAAAAAGTGTTGGAGATGAGCACTCGCATCTTCATGTGCTTTTCCACAAAACTGGTTTGCTTGCACCATGTTGATCAAAGCAGGCTTAAGCTCAAATCCGTTATCTCCCACATTTACTGTCGGTCCAGTCCTGATGTTAGCAGTGGTTGGAGCAGAGAATTCATGGAATGATCGGTCGGCCATGGCTTCAAAGTCTGGTGTTAAGCTTCTTCTCAATTGGTTGATCTTAGATGAAGTGGTTGGAGCCTTCTTGAGCTTTGCTCTTGTTCTTCTAATTAGAGCTTTGGCGTTCTCAACGTAGTTTGTCAAGAGTTCAAAACCAGTCATACATCACTAAAACGTCCTTGATTTCCACGAAGGGAAATCCACAGAAACGAAGTGTAAAATGACGAAACATTCCGTCAATTTACCTAAATCTCAGCGATACATAAAGTCATGCACGAATATCAGAGTACAATAGATAGATTTACATAATTTATTCTCTTCGCCTCGCAGGGCGGAACACACTCACACAAGCATACGGAACAACATCTGACGTAGATAGCAGCGGAAAAGATCTTCTGGATCTAGCTTGAGCGTAGAACAGACCCTCTAATTCTCCCAATCATCGCCCTCATAGTCGTACTCAGGCTCGGAACCTATCAAAAATCTATCAGTACACTTGGTACTGCCCACACATCGCCCACCCTATGCTTGCAATGCTTTGTGGAAAGTGGAATGCATTGAGGGAAGTAGAAAGAGACCTACTTAGGCTGTGGGTTTCCTATGCAAGTAGTTAATATTTTTATAAGATATTCCTCAGTTTTTATCTCATCTTAGTCACACATTTTCCCAATCCCACCACACACAACACATCTCATCTCACTCTCTAGGCGACGAGATTGACTCCCGCTCAGATCTCGTCTCAACGGCCAAAGCCAGAATCCGACACAGAACCCGGGGGAAAGGTAGAAAGGACTCCTCTCATCTAATCAAGTGAAGCATAGGTCAGGGGAATGTCCATATCCGCGGACACGGCTATACGTATAGATCGATCAACTCTGCAGAGCGTGTACACCTGGTAATCCACAAGATCGCCATCCTCGACGATCCAGCTCGTCTAGGCTGATTCCAACTACCTTCCAACCGGTATAGTACCACCCTACCACTCAGCCCTGGGCCACCCCGGCATCCACCAAAACGCTGAGATTGTGAGACATAGTACCAGGCCCCCAGGGTCACTACGCTGTCTTAGGAGGGTGTGGGTCCCCATGCCCGTACCTCCCTACACTATCACCTTCCAACCTAGTAGTAGTGGTACCGCCCTAGTCAGTCGGGTAATCGTCTCCCACCCATCGGGAGCGAGTGGTGTGCACGAAAGTCCCATGGTTCTGGTTCTCAAGACATACCAGTCCTTAGGGTGACCAGACAGGATGTCTTCTCAAGGGGGAGACACTGTCTTCCCCGTGCCATGATAGCACCTCCACCAGGGATAACCAACACCCCAGTTTACCTCTCAAATATACCCGCCATAGGTATCTCTCGTGAGGGATGCCCAGGTCGCACCCCTCCAGCAAGACTTGCCCCAAAGACTCATCGTAGGATCCTGTCCGATCGACTCAACCCTCACCACTCACCCAAGACGCACGCCAAGATCTCCCCAGTTCTTTAGTCAGGTTTATCAAGTTCTTGGCACTATGTGCCTTATACATATACGTCTCTCTCTCACCGGCATCACATCACAGATATAATGTGAGTAAGAGCAAAAGCAGTAATATGTAACATGCGAGCATCTAACCTAACAGCAGGGTGAGCAGGAGTAAGGTTACGACAAGGTAAAAGTCTCAAAGTAAAGCATCTACCATGCAGCCTATCATCAATAATAAAGTTCAAAATAAAGCGCTAGCAATTCTATATTTGCATGCATAATAGGTTCTACGGAGATGGGTGGGGCGTGGCACCTGGCAGGTCATCACCCAAGTCCTCGCTGTAGTCGGGGTCGTACTCCTCAGTCGGCAGGTCCTTCGGCTCTGTTAAACGTAACGTAGAGCCGCATTAACGACTCCTATAGGGGTGCACAAAGAAGCAATAGAAATTCAAAAGATCCAAATGCACTCAAACATAAGCCTAAGATGTAGAGCTCATTTTAAGAAAAATTTAGAAACTAGTTTGGTATTTTTCTGAGTTAAAATGAATTAGTTATGAATTTCCAAAGATTAAATGATTTTCTGAAAAAGAAAAAGAAAAGGAAAAACCAGGCAGCGACACGTGTCACGCGTTGATTGGCCGAAACAGAATGAGTCAGTGACCGGTGGGTCCCATTGATTGGTCAATGGTCAATGGTCAACTCTGACCGGGCCGAGACCGGGCCTTGGCGGGCCTGGGCTAGGCCGGATATGGGCTGAACTGGGCCGGACTGGGCCCGCCATGTGTCAGACGCTGGTGCGGCCATGTCGTCCACTTGGATTCTCAAACGGGCTTAGGCTGGTGAACTCGGCTCACGGTGGACTCGTGCGGGTGGTCCACAGGTCTTGAACGCGGTCCACAGTGGACCCGGTCCATACTCTCTTCTCTCCTCTCAACTCACGGTGCACCGAGTGCACCTAGCCACTCTTTCCCTCTCTTGCTTCGTTTCTTCTCTGGCCGCGCCGTTCACCGGCAGCGAGTGACCGGGCTCGTGCTTTGGAGTCTCACAGGCAGAGCTAGTAGGCTCTAAAGCATCGCGTGATCCCATGGAACTTGATGGAGGGGTCTTTGGTGCGGATTACAGCGCTTAGAGGGGGTGTCCACGGCGGTGGCGGCTCGGCGGTGAGACTTCCATGGCCAACCCGAGGTTCAAGATGGCTCTGGGATCCTCAATTGGACTTCTCCTTGGGGTGCTAGGGCCACTGTTGTCAACTCATCTACGCGGTAGAGCACGCGTCCACGGTTGGGTGAGCGGCGGCTCTCCAGCACCTCCCCTGTTTCCCGGCCGTGCTCCCGTGCACGCTGCCATCGGCATGGCAGCTACAAACGGCTTCCTCGGTGGCTCCTCTTCCCCTCCTTGATGTGCACGGTGTGTCCTTCGCCTAGGCGATCCTATTGGTCCTCTTTCCCTTGCCTCTATCGTCCCGAGCCAACAAGGAACGGTCTCGCCATGGTCGTGCTCCGACCATGGCAGGCACGCTCTGAGTGTCACCATGGTAGTGGTGTTCCCGAGCCGGTACGGCTCGGTAACTCTGTGTGGAGTGCAAACGTGATTGTGCGGGTGTGTGTATGTGCAAACGATGATCCGACACTGGTCTTGGCTGATCTCGGCATGGATTTGACCTTGGTGATGTCGGCCATGTCTACGGTGGTGAGCAGAGGGGGTTGTGATCGGTGCGGCTCACCTTGGGCTCGTGGTAGGAGGATGGCGGTGCAGCGGTGGTTCGAGGCTGTGACGAGGCGGTGCCGTGTAGGAAGAGAAGCAACGTCGATGTAGCCGTTCGGTCGACGCTCCGGCTCCAGCAACTGGCAGCTCCGGCAACTAGCGGCTCTGGTAGCCGCCCTCTCCTTCCTTCTTCCCTTCTTCTCCCCTCTACTCCTCTCAGTTGTGGCATGGGTTGGTGACCACCAGGGTGGTGGCGAAACAGAGAGAGGGGTAGGGCTCGGGTCGGGGGATTTTATACCCCGAGGTCATCCATGGCGAGGCGGACAGCGATGGGACAAGGAGAACTACGTGGCGCTCATCCAAAGGGTCACAGTGGTTGTTAGGGTGGCGTTGTGCTCACGCAGATGCCGTGGCGGCCTTGGCCTCGTGCTGCCACTAGCCTGGCTTGGTGTCAAAGGCGGTTGTGGCCGTGGGCCATGGCGGTGCCATGCGCGCGGGTGGTATGATGGTGGGGCAAGGTGGGTGTGTGGCTAGAGTGTGGGGCTGGCTTGGTGTCTTGGCGCGCAAGGCAACTGGTAGGGGACGGGGGGAATCTTCCCTCACCGTTTGCGTGCTCTTGTTCCCTCGCCGTTGCTCTGTTTTCCAACCGGTGAGGCGGGGAAAAGCTGGAGGTAGGGAATGACACCGTGGGGCCCTCTCATCAGCGACCGCGGAAGAGAAGAGGGCGAGCGTCCCTGGCTTAGCGGGCTGGCAACGCTGGCCGAGGCCTACGGCAAGTTGGGCCGGCCCATGCGGTGGACGCGCGCGCGTAAGTGAGAAGGGGGAGCGCGCAGTCGCGGTTTGGGCCGGGCCGCTGCTGTGGGCTGTGCTAAAGAGGCCCTTTTCCATTTTCTTTTACTTGTTTGAGTTTCCATTTTGTATTTTCTTTATTCCATATAAGCCAAGGCTTTGGTATTATATACAAATATATATATTGCCTCCATTTGGTTACCACAATGGGGCCCACATGATGTATTTTAGGGTTTATACTAGATCACAAGATTGTATTAGTACATTTATTTAATTTGGATCTCATTTAAATAAAGGTGGTTGGTTTTATTTAACAATACAAAGAACATAAAAACCAACTCATGAATATATAATTAAATGCAACATGTAATTAACTAGACTAGGTGCTACTTGTGCAGCTAGGGTTGGTTTCCTATATGTCACTCATCAAACATTGGTTATTATTTTTTTTAAAAAAAAATTTGTGGTTGTGATTTTTGTTTCCTGGAAATTCTGGGTTGTTACAGACCTCCCCCCTCATAGGAATCTCATCCCGAGATTTAAGGTGTGGCATACCTTTCAAAGAGGTTGGGGTAAAGCATCCGAAGTTCGGACTCTTTCTCCCAAGTAGCTTCCTGTTCTGTGTGGTTACTCCACTAAACCTTGCTTCTAGTTTCCTTCTTAGCTCTGTCTAAAATTAAGATTGGTGCTCCTTGTACTCCAAGGTGTCCTGGATATCTAGTGCTTCTGTGTGTACCTCTTGTTCTAGCAACTGCAAGCACTTGCGTAGCTGAGATACGTGAAACACTGGGTGTACTCCTGTTAACTCCTCGGGCAACTCTACCTTGTATGCTAACTTGCCAATCCTCTGACCAATCCTATAAGGTCTGACATACCTAGGTGCCAACTTTCCCTTCACATGAAATCTGATGGTACCTCAGAGTGGGGAGACTTTGAGATACACATAGTCCCCGACCTGAAACTCGAGGTCTCTCCGACGGTTATCTACATAACTCTTCTATCGGCATTGGGACAATCCTCAGGTTCTCTCGTACTTGGGCTACTCCTTCTTCGACATCTTTGATCTTTGCGGGACCAAAGAATGATCTCTCTCCCACTTCTGACCACATCGGAGGGGTTCTACACTTTCTTCCATACAAAGCCTCAAACGGTGACATCTTGAGACTAGCCTGGTAGCTGTTGTTATAAGAGAACTCTGCGTGGGTCAAACTTTTCTCCCAATTGGTTCCATACTTCAAGACACAAGCTCGGAGCATATCCTCCAAAATCTGATTAACTCTCTCTGTCTGACCATCTGTCTGTGGGTGGTATACGGTACTGTAGTCAAGTCGAGTCCCTATAGCCTTGTGGAGACTCTTCCAGAACTTGGACACGTATTGCATACCACGATCAGACACTATGCTAGTGGGGGCTCTGTGGAGTCTGAGAATGTGCTCGACGTATAGATCTGCTAGCTTCTCAACTCTGTAGTTAGCCCTCACAGCTATGAAGTGAGCTACCTTGGTCAGTCGGTCAACGATCACCCAAATCGAGTCATGGCCTTTAGGAGTTTGAGGTAAGCCTACTATAAAGTCCATGGATATGCTTTCCCATTTCCATACCGGAACGTCCAAGGGTTTAAGTAATCCGGCTGGTCTTTGATGCTCAGCCTTGACTCTATTGCAGATGTCGCATCGCGCGACATGCTCGGCAATATCTGCCTTCATGTTCTTCCACCAGAACTGTTTCTTTAGATCAGCATACATTTTGGTGCTTCCCGGGTGAATACAATACTTGGAGTCATGACCCTCATCCAAGATTTCTCGCCGCAAGGCGGAATTAGACAGTACACAGATTCTATCCTTGTACCAATACACTCCTTGCTCATCCTCCCTGAACTCGGGGCACTTGCCCTTCTTCATGAGTTCTTGGATTTCCCAAATTTTAGGACACTCCAGTTGAGCATTGCGGATCCGATCCTTTAGGTTGTATTGCACTCGAAGCTCATTCAACATACCCCTGGGTAGGATTTTGAGATGAAGTTTGCCCATTTCCTGACATAGCTCAGGTGGTACGGCTTCCATGGACAGATTGTGGCAATAGCTCTTTTGGCTCAAGGCATCAGCAACTACATTAGCCTTTCCCGGATGATAGTGAATCTCCACGTCATAATCCTTTATAAGCTCAAGCCATCGGCGCTGTCTGATGTTTAGATCTTCTTGAGTGAAGAAGTACTTCAGGCTCTTGTGGTCGGTGTAGATATCACACTTATTTCCGATCAAGTAGTGCCTCCATATCTTTAGGGCATGCACGACAGCAGCAAGCTCCAGATCATGGGTTGGGTAGCGTTGCTCATGGTCCTTCAACTGTCGGGACGCATAGGCAATGACCCTTCCATTTTGCATCAGAACACAACCAAGTCCCTGTCCTGATGCATCACAATAGACCACGAAGTCTTTCTGGATATCGGGCAAGGCAAGAACAGGTGTGGTGGTAAGCTTCTATTTCAGAGTCTGGAAGCTATGCTCGCACTCGGCCATCCATTCAAACTCATTAGTCTTCTTTAGCAGGTTAGTCATGGGCTTGGATATCTTTGAGAAGTTCTTGATGAATCTGCGATAGTACCCAGCTAAACCAAGAAAACTGCGGACATCGGTCACATTGCAGGGTTGTTCCCACTCTTTCATAGCTTCAATTTTTGCGGGATCTACAGCAACTCCCTCAACAGTGAGTACATGACCAAGGAAAGCAACTTCATCAAGCCAAAAGTCACATTTGCTGAACTTGGCATATAGCTGATTTTGCCTCAACTTCTCCAAAACCACTCTCAAGTGTTGCTCATGTTCTTTGGTGGTGGAAGAATAGATAAGGATGTCATCAATGAACACCACTACAAACTTGTCCAGTTCGTCCATGAATACCTTATTCATCATGTTCATGAAATAAGCCGGGGCATTAGTGAGTCCGAAGGACACCACTGTGAACTCATATTGCCCGATCTGGTGACAAAAGCTGTCTTAGGAATGTCGTCGGGTCTGATTTTCATCTGATGATACCTGGACCTGAGATTGATCTTAGAAAAGAACTTAGCATCTTTCAACTGATCTAGGAGATCATCGATCCTGGGCAGAGGATATTTGTTTTTGACCGTTACGGCATTCAAGTTCCGATAGTCAATGCACATCCTCATGGATCCATCCTTCTTTTTCACGAACAAAACAGGGGAACCCCAGGGTGAAGCACTGGGTCTGATGTATCCCTTATCTGACAACTCCTTGAGTTGCTTCTTTAGCTCCTCTAGCTCATCGACTGACATGCGGTAGGGCCTTTTAGCAATAGGACTGGTACCAGGCAGAAGGTCAATCACAAACTCCACATCCCGATCAGGTGGCATGCCTGGCAACTCTTCAGGGAACACGTCAGGGTACTCATTCACAATGGGTACCTCCTCGATTGTCTTGGCCTCTAGGGCACACAACTTAGAGACTATTTTTCCCTGATTTGGCTTACAACGGATTATGTGTCCACTTGAGTGTGTGATCTCCACATACCTTGGTGAACAAGATATCACTCCTTTATGTTGTGTCAACCAATCCATTCCCAGTATGACATCTAGTCCCTCAGATGGAAGTAAGGTGAGATCGGCTAGAAAAGGGTAGCCCTCAATGGTGATACTCACTCCCTGACATCTCTTGGTGCATAAAATGCGACCTAAAGGTGAACTAGTATCAATGGGCTCCTTGCGGGGAGTCACAGGTATGCTATGTTCTCGTGCAAACTTAGTGGAAATGTAAGAACAAGTAGCTCCAGAATCAAACAAGACTGAAGCTATAACTCCCTGTACCAAAAACATACCGTACACCACGTTGGGAGCATCCTAGGCGTCCTCCGCGGTCATGTGGTTGAGACGACTGTGGACAGCCCCAACAACGTTCTTGCGCGGAGCAGCCTGTCTTGTCTAGGTCGAGGCAGGCGGTGTGCCTTTCTTGACAGGGCACTCAGCGATCTTGTGACCGGGCTGGCCACAACCGAAGCAAGTGAAGGGCGCGCTACCTATGGAGGTAGGCGTAGCGGTCCTCCACGTGCCAGCTCCCTGAGTGGGGCGATTTGGAGCGGGTTGGCTCTGAGCAGGGCGGTGGTAGTTGGCGGTGTAGGTACCACCTCCATGGCTCGGAGCGGTCACTGCCCCTTGAGTATAGCAAGAGCGGGGCAGAGGAAGCACGTGAGCATGTGGCCTCTGCGGAGCCGGGCCACGAGTGGAACTCTCGAACCGGCGCTTCTTCTCCTTGTGGAGGGCGTCTGCCTCCAGACGGTCCCTCTCCATCTCCAGCACCTTGTTGACCATCTCACGAAGGGTGCGACAAGCAGGACCTGAGAGGGCCACCTTGAGACGAGAGTTCAACCCCTTCTTGAAACAGTACATCTTCTTCTTTTCGGTATCGGTCTCACCTGGAGCATACCTCATCATGCAGGTGAAACAAGTAGTGTTCTCCTGAACCTTCTAGGAGCCTTGGGAAATGTTGTGAAACTCCTCTACCTTGGCATCCATGACGCCCTCAGGCATGTGTTGCTCATGAAAAACCTCGGCGAACTCCTCCCAAGAGATACTCCCCGGGTCCTCGTGGGCGTCGCAGTAGCTGTCCCACCATGCGCGTGCAGCGCTGGTGAGCTGGTGGGCGGATACCCCCACACACTCCTCGTCAGTGCAGGTGGTGAGGTCCAGCTTCTTTTCCATCTCACAGAGCCAGTCCTCAGCGGCGATGGGGTCATCATCGGCGGTGTCGAAAGTAGGAGGCCTCAGCTTGAGAAAACCCTCCAACTTCCGCTGGAAGTCATTGGGAGGACCCCCGTGGCGGTGAAGCATTCCCTGAGCCAGTGTCTCCAAGAGGTGGGTTTGGCGGTCCATCACCTCCGCCAACTGTGGTGGTGGCAGCGGTGGTACTTCTTCTCCAAGATGCTGGGCGGCACCTGCCCCCAATGCAGGCTCCTCTAGTGCAGGCTCCTCCCCAACACCGAAGGGGACTCCCCGGTCTCCTCCACGGCCTCGACCACGACCACGGGCCATAGGCGCGGGGGAAAGCGAGCGATTGTTCAGACGAGCAGATCGGCGGCAAGACATCTCTCTACAGGGTCAGATCGTTGTTTAACACACACATTTTTTTTGATGCATGGTTAAGTGATTTATCAATTTAAAAAGAGATAGCTATCCAACACTCATACAAAGATGCAATAAGAACCATAAGATGCGATAAGATCCAAAACATTCATTACATTAATTTATTACATAGCGATATCTCCAGTAGCTACACTAACAAATTCGCGGGAATCGTGCTACTCGCAGGCAGCTCCATAAGTGGGACATCCTACATTACTCCTTAAGTGCATCATTATAACTCTGGCCACACAGGGCTCAGCATGTCTACTACTACCTTATTACATGATTATGTGAAAAAGGTGACTACTCCTGTCCGGGAGTGGCGGGTGGTGTAGAAGGACCAGAAGTGGAAGCCTTGGGAGTGCCCTCCATGGCACGAAGCTCGTCGTCGGAGTGGTGGATCCTCGCGACATAAGTGAGAGTGTAGTCCAGCATCTCAGTCCTCGGAACCTCTGAGTATCCCTCAGTCGGACAAGCCTTGAAGTTCAGTTTTGTGGCCTCAATGTGGAAAGGCTATCTGTGCGGTTTCTTGCGCATCCCAGGTAAGAGGACGTCCTGGACCTTTCCGATCTCCTGGACACGCTTACGATCAGCGTCGATCCAAGCCTGACTAATGCGGTTCACCTTGTCCTGAAGATACTCGGTGCTCTTAATGTAGTGAACCAAGTGGTGCATGTTGTAGGTGGTGGTGACGGCAGCCTCCATAGCTAGCTTTTCCATTGTGTTGCAACGGGCTTCCAGGGCAATCTTCCTAAAGCCACGCTGCTTCTCCTTCTCGTGGAGCTCTCTCAGGGTAAGCCTCTGACGCTCAATCCGATCCTCACACTCAAGCACCTTGGACTCAAGATAGTCATGGCGAAGCTTAGCCTCCCCAACCTTGTCCTTGAGATCGGCGATCTCCTTCCTAAGTGACTGCTCACGGTTCTCGTAAAAGGTCTTCATCCTATCATAGCCCATGCGCTCCTCCTCGAGCTTACCGACCATCTGCCCCTCCTTGCGCTCCACCTTGAGGAACTCCTCGTCGCAACGGAATAGGAGGTCTCGGTAGCGGCGGTTCTGCATCTCTACATCCATGATGTAGCGATCCTAGGCGATGATGAACTATGCAGAGGCCCTCAGACAGGGGTCGACCTCATCGCGCGCAGCACGATCTGCAGCAGTGATCTGTGGCTCTAAGAACCTATTCAGGTCTAGAGCAGCAGGCAGTAGGCGGTACGGTCCCGTCTTGAGGTAGTCGTGTGCATCACACATCACACTATGAAGAGATGTGCGTGAGACGGACTGTACGCATGAAGCAATAGAGTTCTCCACCTCCAGTGTCTCGAAGACACGTAGTACGGGTATGAACTCACTGGCAGGGACCTTGAGGTGGACCACGATGTGGCCCTTCAACCCATCGGGTCCAGGCTCACCCCGGCCAATGTACTCGATCTGCTCTATGGGAACGCCTAGTGAGTCCAGCACGTCGTACAGGATCGTGGCGAACCCACGGTAGGCCAGTCCATCCACAGGGAGCTCGGCAACAGGGGCCATCTGCAAATTAACCATAAGACGGAGTCAGTACCTTGTTGTGCATGTAGTAACTTGAGTATTTCAGAGTGAAACTTGGTAAGACAAGGCAAATCACTGTAACTCAGAGTGATACTTGATGAATTCTTAGGTGATTCAGGGTGGAACAGAGCGATGTGATAGGTAAGGTAGAACGAAATGTAGGTAAGAGAGTGTGAAAATGAGATAAGCCGTGCATGAAAATGCAGCACGGTCGGTAATATAACCGAAAGTGTCAAGATCTTTCCTAATACTATTGTCCAATCCTATGGGTCCGTCCTAGGGTCAGCATGGCTCTAGTACCAACTGAAATGTCCTTGATTTCCATGAAGGGAAATCCACAGAAACGAAGTGTAAAATGACGAAACATTCCGTCAATTTACCCAAATCTTAGCGATACATAAAATCATGCACGAATATCAGAGTACAATAGACAGATTTACATAATTTATTCTCTTCGCCTTGTAGGGCGGAACACACTCACACAAGCATACGGAACAACATCTGACGTAGATAGCAGCGGAAAAGATCTTCTAGATCCAGCTTGAGCGTAGAACATACCCTCTAATTCTCCCAATCATCGCCCTCGTAGTCGTACTCGGGCTCGGAACCTGTCAAAAATCTATCAGTACACTTGGTACTGGCCATGCATCGCCCACCCTATGCTTGCAATGCTTTGTGGAAAGTGGAATGCATTGAGGGAAGTAGAAAGAGACCTACTTAGGCTGTGGGTTTCCTATGCAAGTAGTTAATATTTTAATAAGATATTCCTCAGTTTTTATCTCATCTTAGTCACACATTTTCCCAATCCCACCACACACAACACATCTCATCTCACTCTCTAGGTGACGAGATTGACTCCTGCTCAGATCTCGTCTCAACGGCCAAAGCCGGAATCTGACATAGAACCCGGGGGAAAGGTAGAAAGGACTCCTCTCATCTAATCAAGTGAAGCGTAGGTCATGGGAATGTCCATATCCACGGACGCGGCTATATGTATAGATTGATCAACTCTGCAGAGTGTGTGCACCTGGTAATCCACAAGATCGCCATCCTCGATGATCCGGCTCGTCTAGGTTGATTCCAACTGCCTTCCAACCGGTACAGTACCACCCTACCACTCAGCCCTGGGCCACCCCAGCATCCACCGAAACGCTGAGATTGTGAGACGTAGTATCGGGCCCCCAGGGTCACTACGCTGTCTTAGGAGGGTGTGGGTCCCCATGCCCGTACCTCCCTACACTATCACCTTCCAACCTAGTTGTAGTGGTACCGCCCTAGTCAGTCGGGTAATCGTCTCCCGCCCATCGGGAGCGAGTGGTGTGCACGAAAGTCCTATGGTTCTGGTTCTCAAGACATACTAGTCCTTAGGGTGACCAGACAGGATGTCTTCTCAGGGGGGAGACACCGTCTTCCCCGTGCCACGGCAGCACCTCCACCAGGGATAACCAACACCCCAGTTCACCTCTCAAATATACCCACCACAAGTATCTCTCGTGAGGGATGCCTAGGTCGCACCCCTCCAGCAAGACTTGCCCCAAAGACTCGTCGTAGGATCTTGTCCGATCGACTCAACCCTCACCACTCACCCAAGACACACACCAAGATCTCCCTAGTTCTTTAGTCAGGTTTATCAAGTTCTTGGCACTATGTGCCTTATACATATACGTCTCTCTCTCACCAGCATCACATCACAGATATAATGCAAGTAAGAGGAAAAGCAGTAATATGTAACATGCGAGCATCTAACCTAACAGCAGGGTGAGCAGGAGTAAGGTTATGACAAGGTAAAAGGCTCAAAGTAAAGCATCTACCATGCAGCCTATCATCAATAATAAAGTTCAAAATAAAGCGCTAGCAATTCTATATTTGCATGTGTAATAGGTTCTATGGAGATGGGTGGGGCGTGGCACCTGGCAGGTCATCACCCAAGTCCTCGCTGTAGTCGGGGTCATACTCGTCAGTCGGCAGGTCCTCTGGCTCTGTTAAACGTAACGTAGAGCCGCATTAACGACTCCTATAGAGGTGCACAAAGAAGCAACAGAAATTCAAAAGATCCAAATGCACTCAAACATAAGCCTAAGATGTAGAGCTCATTTTAAGAAAAATTTAGAAACTGGTTTGGTATTTTTCTGAGTTAAAATGAATTAGTTATGAATTTCCAAAGATTAAATGATTTTCTAAAAAAGAAAAAGAAAAGGAAAAACCAGGCAGCGACACGTGTCACGCGTTGATTGGCCGAAACAGAATGAGTCAGTGACCGGTGGGTCCCGTTGACTGGTCAACGGTCAACGGTCAACTCTGACCGGGCCTTGGCGGGCCTGGGCTGGGCCGGATATGGGCCGAACTGGGCCGGGCTGGGCCCGCCACGTGTTAGACGCTGGTGCGGCCACGTCGTCCACTTGGATTCTCAAACAGGCTCGGGCTGGTGAACTTGGCTCACGGTGGACTCGTGCGGGTGGTCCACAGGTCTTGAACGCGGTCCACAGTGGACCCGGTCCATACTCTCTTCTCTCCTCTCGGCTCACGGTGCATCGAGTGCACCTAGCCGCTCTTTCCCTCTCTTGCTTCGTTTCTTCTCCGGCCGCGCCCTTCACCGGCGGCGAGCGACCGGGCTCGTGCTTTGGAGTCTCACACGCAGAGCTAGTAGGCTCTAAAGCATTGCGTGATCCCATGGAACTTGATGGAGGGGTCTTCGGTGCGGATTACAGCGCTTAGAGGGGGTGTCCACAGCTATGGCGGCTCGGTCGGCGTGGTGAACGGTGGCGAGACTTCCATGGCCAACCCGAGGTTCAAGATGGCTCTAGGATCCTCAATTGGACTTCTCTGTGGGGTGCTAGGGCCGCTGTTGTCAACTCATCTACGCGGTAGAGCACGCGTCCATAGTTGGGTGAGCGGCAGCTCTCCAGCACCTCCCCTGTTTCCCGGTCGCGCTCCCGTGCACGCTGCCGTCGGCATGGCAGCTACAAACGGCTTCCTCGGTGGCTCCTCTTCCCCTCCTTGATGCGCACGGTGTGTCCTTCACCTAGGCGATCCTATTGGTCCTCTTTCCCTTGCCTCTATCGTCCTGAGCCAACAAGGAACGGTCTCGCCATGGCCGTGCTCTGGCCATGGTGGGCACGCTCTGAGCGTCGCCACGGTAGTGGTGTTCCCGAGCCGGTACGGCTCGGTAACGCCGTGTGGAGTGCAAATGTGATTGCGCGGGTGTGTGTATGTGCAAATGACGATCTGACACCGGTCTTAGCTGATCTCGGCATGGATTTGACCTTGGTGATGCCGGCCATGTCTACGGTGGTGAGCAGAGGGGGTTGTGATCGGTGCAGCTCACCTTGGGCTCGTGGTAGGAGGATGGCGGTGTAGCGGTGGTTCGAGGCTGTGACGAGGCGGTGCCGTGCAGGAAGAGCAGCAACGTCAATGTAGCCATTCGGTCGACGCTCCGGCTCCGACAACTGGCGGCTTCGGCAACTGGCAGCTCCGGTAGCCGCCCTCTCCTTCCTTCTTCCCTTCTTCTCCCCTCTACTCCTCTCGGTTGTGGCGTGGGTTGGTGACCACTAGGGTGGTGGTGAAACAGAGAGAGGGGTAGGGCTCGGCTCGGGGGATTTTATACCCCGAGGTCATCCATGGTGAGGCGGACGGCGATGGGACAAGGAGAACTATGTGGCGCTCATCCAAAGGGTCGCAGTGGTTGTTGGGGTGGCGTGGTGCTCACGCGGATGCCGTGGTGGCCTTGGCCTCGTGCTACCATTGGCCTGGCTTGGTGTCAGAGGCGGTTGTGGCCATGGGCCATGGCGGTGCCATGTGCGCGGGCGGTATGATGGTGGGGCAAGGTGGGTGTGCGGCTAGAGTGCGGGGCCGGCTTGGTGTCTTGGCACGCAAGGCAACTGGCAGGGGACAGGGGGAATCTTCCCTCACCGTTTGCGTGCTCTTGTTCCCTCGTCGTTGCTCTGTTTTCCAACCGGTGAGGTAGGGAAAAGCTGGAGGTAGGGGATGACGCCGTGGGGCCCTCTCGTCAGTGACCGCGGAAGAGAAGAGGGCGAGCATCCCTGGCTTAGCGGGCTGGCAACGCAGGCCGGGGCCTACGGCAAGTTGGGCCGGCCCATGCGGCGGGCGCACGCGTAAGTGAGAAGGGGGAGCGCGCAGTCGCGGTTTGGGCCGGGCCGCTGCGGTGGGCTGTGCTAAAGGGGCCCTTTTCCATTTTCTTTTACTTGTTTGAGTTTCCATTTTGTATTTTCTTTATTCCATATAAGCCAAGGCTTTGGTATTTTATACAAATATATATATTGCCTCCATTTGGTTACCACAATGGGGCCCACATGATGTATTTTAGGGTTTATACTAGATCACAAGATTGTATTAGTACATTTATTTAATTTGGATCTCATTTAAATAAAGGTGGTTGATTTTATTTAACAATACAAAGAACATAAAAACCAACTCATGAATATATAATTAAATGCAACATGTAATTAACTAGACTAGGTGCTACTTGTGCAGCTAGGGTTAGTTTCCTATATGTCACTCATCAAACATTGGTTATTATTTTTTAAAAAAAAATTTGTGGTTGTCATTTTTGTTTCCTGGAAATTCTAGGTTGTTACAATCACCCTACATAAGATCAAAAAAATAGACAAAAGACAGGGTGAGCCTGTTAGAGTAAAGGATCAAGTGATGTAATTCAAATATCACATGTGTAAGAGTGTTCCTAGATGTGGAAGTGTGTTTATGCTCTAATGAATGTTTTCTAACTTAGTGTGCCATTCCGTTACCTCCCTGGCAACGGCGCCAAAAATGCTTGTTGACACTTCTTAGCATCACTCGTGTTAGGTTGTCTTCCCCAACATGACACAAAGAGTGTGGTTGTATTGTACTCATGCCACTTAATTATATAAAGATATTAAAGTATATATCCGCAACCGCACAGATAAATACACCCATTGCAGCATTTCACCCAGGTTTATCCTAGGTATCATTATTTATATTTAACCAAAGGAGAACAAACAAAGGGGCACATATTAATTAAAGGCTACTCTACACATGTGATATGAATATTCGAAATCACTATCATTTACTCTCAAATAGGAATCAATCAAATAAAAAGAGATAAAATATATGATAAGTAGACCATTCAAATGATATTCCATAGAGCAGTACTACTATGGCAAGTCATTGATCAGAATATAAAGTAAGAGAATAACTCCTAAGTAATCCATTAACTATTAGTCATAATCTACATTGATTAGTGCAATTGTATCAGGCAATCATAGGCTAGGTTATCTCATATCCATAAACAAGGAACATCTCCATTACGAAGCTGAGAAACAGAGTAACAACTAAGTAATGAGACCGTGTTCTACTAAGTTCTACACTCGGGGAGTGGACTACAAAGGACTCAACAGGAATGTCACACCCGCGATCTACCACATGGCCCAGAGTATAGAGTGCATTTGCAGGTAAACAGTGTATAAGTACCACACTTACACAATGTTGACCACCCACCCATGACTCAATAAGGTGAGTGCTTTGCAAACATGTGTATAAACATAATGATAAACTATCTAAGCCAAATATATAATCAAAGTAGACTAATCTCATAATAATGAAGGATATAATATAGATTAAGAATAAGATCATATCTATTGTATCAAGAATAATGATCAAGAACAATGAACTAGAACTATGCAATGATGAACTAGAACAATTATGAACTAGAACATAAACAATTAGAACATGAAGAACTAGAACATGAACTAGATCAAGAACTAGAAGAACTGATGAACTAGATGAATATCTGAAGAACAATGTTGATACAAGAGAGAAGAACTGGATTTACCAAGCTCCTCTTGACTAGATCTAGAGCCCAAGGCTGCTTGACTCCTCTACTTCTAATTCTAATCTAGCTATGCCTAGATCTGATGGAGCTCTAAGGAGATAAGAGTTGCTGGTTGGTCTTCTGCCTTCTGGTTCATGATTGGTTGAATGAGTTCCCCTTTTGAGGGGGGTCTGGGGCCTCATTTATATAGCCCAGAGCATGAAACTGTGGCCCTTGGATCAAACCGATCTTCACGTAGGGTTAGGATGCATCCTTGGAGGCGGTTAAAGTAGCTTGCAAAGGAAGGAGCCGAGGGGCGGCGACTAGGGGCTAGTCGGCCTAGGGTTGAGGCCGGTCGACCCCACCTGGTGGCGCCTCGTGGTGGTCCTCCTCGTGGAGTCCTCTAGTGTCCTCTAGAAGCCTCTTGTGTATTCGTGACATGGAGATTAGGCCGATTGACATGGGTTCCTTCTCGTGGAAGATATTAATTCCTGAATTATTCTGATAACCCCCTGCAAAATATAGATTCACCAAAACTCGTGGAATTTCGTTAGTTGACACCCTAAACCTATGTTGGTGATCATTTATTAGCCCTTTATATATTTATTTTAACCCTTTATTATGGTAGATAACCATCATCAACAATGGCTTCTCTCCCTAGAGGAGGGGTAGGGCTTGTTTATATAGGCCGATGGGATGAACCAGGGCCCTCAGATCAAACTGACTTCAATCAACGGAGAAGATGCAAACCCTAAGGTGGTGGAGGAACCGACGTAGAAGGCCATGGTAGACAGGTGGCCCCTAGGTTGGCCGACCTAGGGTGGGGTCGGCCAACCTACGCTTATGCCAGGTGGGCCCCCCTTTGGTGGGTCACCTTCTCATGTCTTCTGGATTCTTCTCAAATTGGTTTCACGATGGAATATGCTTTTTAGCCTGACATCCTTAATATCTTACCTCCTTTTCCTGATAAACCCCTATAGAAACAGATATTCACAAAAACCTATGGAATTCTATCAGTTCATACCCTAATTCTATGTTGGAGGTTGATATATGCCCTTTTTCATGTTTAGTTGATGGTTTAAAATGAACAATAACTACCGTCAACAAACTCCCCCAAGTTTAACCTTTGCTTGTCCCTAAGCAAACAACTAACCTAAGATAGATTATGAATTGTCTCAAATACACTTGCTTTTAACCAAAAATTCTCTTTTGGATTAGAGTAATTGATCTGACTTTCAAACTCACCCATATTACCTTCAACCATGGAGCTTTTACCTTCACTTAGGTCTTGAGCAATTGAAAGACAGAACAATCAAGTCAAGCACTATGTCTCAAGTTTTTTTATTTCACCTCTGTTCCAAAGTTTTTATAAGTTTTCAAAATAAAACTCAGAGATTCCTATTGTATGACACTCTCAAGTCTCTCAATATATGTGGTATTTGTGGATCCTTACCAAGGTAATAATGATGTTATGGCTTCTCTCACACCCTACAAGTAATAAGGCTTATGTGGAGTTCTTAGGTGTGAAAACAACGCATACATACTTGCAAGCATATATTGTAAAGTCAAACAATGGATCCAAAGAGAGTTAAGTCATATAATCAAATCAAGATGTGCATGTGTGTAGAATAATGAGCATATATGGTGGCTAATCATAATTCTACTTTGCTCCTTAAAAACATATCTCTCATTTGAAGCTTGAAAACTTTTGCAAGAAAAACATGGGCTATCTTATTCATATATTTTTTCTTTTCTCTTCTTCTCTCTTTTTCTTTTTTTAGGTAGACATTTATTTGGACACTTGTATATTTTTTCTAATACTTTCTCTTTTTGAATAACTTTTGCATAGCCCATGCCTCTCTATTGCAATGAAAATACGTGAGAGATAGCAACAAGAATTTGGAGCATTTATTTTGTAGCAACCTACATGGAATATTTTTGGTGTTTTCTCCTAGTGTAGGAGTAAAACATTTTTGAATGGATGGATGGCATGTTTTGGCGCCTACTCCCAATGTAGGAGTAGTGCCTATGTTGGTGGTGTATACGTGATCTTGATTTTAAAAGTATGACAAAGCTCTCATAAGGTATCAACAAAGCTTGATTAAACTCAGTGCAAATGCAAGCAGTAATGATATGTGGCTTTCTTAGTCTAGCATTCATGTATGGTTGTGGTAGGAATTCAAGCTCTATCATACAAGAAACTCATCATGTAACATTTTTAAAATTTTCAAGAAGTAAAGCATCCAAAATTTAGTGTCATTGTGAACAAGATAAACTATAGCTCAAACCTTATTATATCATATCCATCAATTACCTAGACTTAGCTTAAGCATGCTCCCATAGATTTTAAGTTCAGAGTGAATCTTTAAGTCAAACCAATTTCATTCAAACCTTGGGAGAACTCTAGGTTGAAAACTAGGTACTTAGAGCAACTATTCATCATGTTTATTGTAAGCATCTTCAAAGTTCCTTTTATTGACTCTAAAGACAAGAATTTAAAGCAAACCTATATACACACTCTTTTTATTTGATTTTAATTTTATGATTTATTTTTTAAATAATTGTAGAATAATAACAGAAAATAAAGTAAAAGTAAAAATAAACTAAGAAAGAAAAACTTATCTGATAAGGGGACTCATTCCCCCAAGCTAGTGTTGTGGTCGGTCGGTCTTCTCGGTACACGAGGAAAACTTCTCCCAAACTGGTCATCAGTAAGGCGAGCAAAACTAGGGAAGGCTCCAAAACCTATCTAGTGTTGGTTTTGTTGTGCTTGTATTTCAGCAAGATTCCGTGCAACCTGGTCTTGCCATTGCTGGTGTTGATGAAGCGTCTGCTGGATGGCGACTTGGCTTTCTTTGATTCCTCTGAGTCTAGAGCGAATCTCTTGCCTCTCCATCTGTTGTTCATGGTACCCTTGTCTAGAGAAAGACGCACGACCAGGCTAGAAGTGGTGGCCTCCAGAAGACACCTCCTGCGTATCAATAGAGTGACGCCCACTACCTTGGTGGTAATGGTCAAAATAACCTTGCTACCACTGGGCACTTGCTCATTGCTGCCAGGAACCGTTAGAACACTAGGGCGTGGCTTGCTCCCATGGACTGTGTACAGCTTGGAAAACCTCAAGAGGATCCTATATGGTCAAAAGTTTGGTAGGCGGTGTAGGCGGGGCCCTATGGAGCCGTGTCTGTACCATAGTAGCATGTCGGTGGCCCTCGGTCTATTCTCGCAGAAGCACTTCTTCCTACTGCTGCACTAGATGGCAACACAATCAAAGAGTTCATGGCATACAAACCAAGACCTAGGTTAGGTAACGGGATCTCAGTTGTACGACCACAATAAATCATGATAATACCGGTATTTTTTCCTCCCTTCACCATTTGACCTTGCTGGAAATAATCAATAGTTATATATGGCCGCCCTCAGGAATGTACTCTACCAACGAATTCTCCATTAGTCCAAGTTTATTGACAATTTGAGTGACCAAAGAAGAATACTCGATCTCGCCCTTTTGTTTGAAAATTCCTAACCAATGGATTATCATGAATTGCACGGGTGACACCTTCCTGCGTTTGATCATAGAAAATATTAATTTCAAGTCTTCTATCCTAACAACACAGGTGTCTTCCCTAGGAAAAAGGGTCATCCCCAACCACTTATGCATAAAACGCAAGGTAGGTAACTAAATAGAATTAGTACGGGGTGGTCACAGATATCTTCATCGGAAATTTCTTTCCAGAATTTGGTCCTCTTAAACTCCAGCAAAACAAAATCTACATCCATGACATAGTCATCTCGAAAATCAAGATGCAGACTAAGGTCTTTCCACATGAGGGAGAATTCTTTTGTGAACATTCTAAATGTTACTCTAGTATTAAAAAGTTGGAGGGTGCACAAAAATTCTATAGTAAGCAATTTGCAACCTGGCTCCTCTATAGTCTAGAAATTTCCCCACCCTTTGTCATGGAACCATCCAAATTATAAGAGCACAAGTACAAAAACAATCATTTAAGTGATCAAATTCTCACACTTGAGCCCATATAACTCCGGTAGTCCAATGAAATCATGAGAGATTTCAAACCAACCAACATACAAGACAAGATCGTAGTGATTCAACATAACAAGTCACATGTTACATCCATTTCACAAGTAATTCAATTTACATCGGAGTTCAACATAGTTATTACAACTTAAGTTGAAAAGTAGAGGAAGCAAAATAATTTGAAACTAACATTACTCTTATTTCAAATACATGCCAGTACGAAGGTCAACTTCCAATAAAAGCATTAGAGACAAGACAACTCAGAAGGATCATGCCCACGATCACACACCGCCACTACGGCAGGAGCCATCCAATTCTTGCAGTATCCATGATACATCACAACCTGCAACAAGTGGGAATAAACCCTGAGTACGAGAAGGTACTCAGCTAGACATACCCGTCAAAAATAAGAAATAAAGTGACACCAAGGAGTATGCAAGACTGATATAAAGTGGGCTAGCTTGACAACATTTTGCATAAAAGCTTAATACATATAAGTAATTATTAATGCTTAAGCATCAAGTTAATAATCATTAACTTATCATCTATATTACCACCTATGCTAGAGCACTCACTTGATTAGGAGCAAACAATATTAACCATAGCAGGTATAAATTGAGACAACATTTAAATTATCATCCAATTAACCATCCGTTCAATTAATTGAATCTATGTTGCCACTGCTCAAGTCAAGTGCTCACTAACCGGGAGCGACGGTGATTTGAATCGAATTCCTATCCAATTGGAGGGGTATTTCTAACACTCACCGGGACACGTCTCGCGAAGGTTGCTCAGGTCACCTTTGGTACAATTCAAGAATCGCGGGTTCGACTGATACCGCATCCCCAAGGGCAATATTCTGCTAGGCAATAGGGACTCTAACCCCTTCCCGGTCTTATGCCAATGTTCCCAAGCGCATCCTTACTTCCTCCAGAATGCGCACTTGACCCCCCGATTCCCAGCCTAAACTGTATTACTCGGCTTCGCGGTTAGAATGACTTATCCGGCCAGCTAAGTGTTAGACTGCGTTCAACAAGACTCAAGGACATACAACGAATCGGTCCTTAACCGACACAGACAGGGATAGATCCACACCCAAGACCTCCATGTCTTGTCGCTTCACTATCGTCATCCCATCCGGTTTCCTTTCATATTATTAGCACATGGTTCTTTTTCACGATAACAAATATAGCCAACCGTGCCATATATAAATATCCCTAAAGCTCACAGGTGATAGGAAATCACCCGACTTCTACCGCTTAAAGCAGGGCTAAGCAATTACTCGAACCTGAACCTAAATAGGATTCAAGGTATACTTTCTGGATAAGGATAGGATATATATGTAGCAAGTGTTTTTCATCCTACACCTATCACTTAATGCAACAATACATATAATATATATACTCAATTGCATTTTTAGAAATGAGGAGGCTTATAATGCTCCGGGGCTTGCCTAGGATCCAACACTAAGTCAGTGTTTGTCGGACACCACTCGCTGAGTACTTCCATCTTCAGGATAGTTCCACCAAATACCGTCTTCGGGTTTGGCTCCAACACCACATCCTTCATGTGCTTCAATTAGCATACCTAAATGAGGTGCAACAATGCATATGTATCAATACATAGACATACCACAAGCAAGCACTTATGCAAGCACATCAAGTTCAATAAAAGTACCTAGAGCTATGTACCTTAATCATCACTACAGTACAACATAGGAGATAATAAGGACATCAATCATGACCAAGTCACACAAGATCTCAGGTGTAACAACTCAGTTTCATCAAAGCTATGAGTCACACTTAGCACCACACAAACATGGCAAAGTGAATCAAAGCACTAAAACTAGAATCTGCCACCTTCTGGACATCAGAACAGCAGCTGAGTAATTTAATCATAACTGGAGATCTACAACTCCAAATGATGTGCAACAAGAAATTCTAGAAATCTTATGAAATTGTCTAGAATTCATTTATAATCACCTAAGCCTGATTCAATAGTTTAATAGGTCGAAAGGATGAAACTATAGAATCTGGTCTGCTCCAAACAGAGAGCAACCAAATTTGGGACCTGAGTTTAAATATCTATACCTCAAAAACTACTTGACCACATGCCACCAAATTTTAACAGAAGCTAGATACATAAATTATCTACACCTTTTGTATAAACAAGTTTCACAACAAAGCACATTATCTTGAGGAGCTTTGCTAAGTTCCTAGATCTGTCCAGAAACCTCATTTGCATGAAATAAATATTAACTTATGTTGCAAACATCTAAGTGGACAAAACCAACTTTACCAACATGTCACACATGACTAATGAACACCAAAAAACATAGGGTCCAATCCTAAATAAATTCTTTTAATGCATTTTATTAATTTATTTAAATAATTAGGTGAAATTATGAACACATTAAAATGCACAATAAATTCTACCAAAATTACAGTAGCTCCCACATACTCCCAATAGACTACTGTACAAATTTCAGATCATTTTCATGAGTAAAACAACCTTTATGAAAAAGACAATTAGTTTAAGCTAAATAACCCTAGAGAGCAAGTTAAACCCATCTCTCACCCATCCAGCATCCAAAGCTCATGAAATTTTAACCACAGTTCCCACATAACCTTAGGAGACTACCATAAAAAAATTATCTAAATTTGAGCACCACAACTCAAGATATAAAAATGACAAGCAATACACTATAAATTTGCTCATTTACCAAGGTTAAATCAAAACCTTAAGAAAACAGTAAACAACTAGTATGTTTAATATTTTTCCTAGCAAGTACATGCAACCGTAAAACTAACAAAACAAGAATCTCTATTTTTTTACTCCTAAAGCTTCAGATATGGCTCTGGTCAAGTTTGGAAGCATTTTTGGAGTACTTTTCAAGGTTAATAAAAACACCAGCAAACTTCTACAAACCTATGACATATTATGACTCTACTGTATATATCTTTTCTCAAGGTTTAAAAAAAGTCCACATTTGCTATTTTTGGAACTTCCTAGCATGAGATATGGAGTTTCAAAGATCAACACAAAATCTGAAATTCAAAAGACAAATAAACCAAACCCTACTTAAATGCTAAATCCACCCGAACATATACCCAAATTGGCCGCTGGTTGCGCTGACATGCAGGACCCGCTGCCCAGTTGGGCCTGCTTGCCATACACACAGAGAGACAGAGAGAAGAGAGGTTGTCTCCTTCCTTAGGTGCTGGGGAACAGAGGCAGGGGTAGCGTCGAGGTCGTCTCACGGTTTTTGATGGCTAATGGCGGGCGTCGGTGGCATGGAGGGGCGGCGTAGCACCCCTAGGCCATTGCGCATCCGCTAGTGCTCGTGGCACGGACCGAGTGCCCTATGGCCTCCTGGCCGGCACATCAGTGTCCATGGCTGCCACGGCACGATGACCGTGTGCCACAGCGGTGAAGGGCGGTCGGGGAAAGGTATGCCGGTTGCGGCATGGTGAGACGAAGTCGGTGGTGCGGCTAGCTAGGGCAGAGGAGGCATAGAGCAGCGAGGGCAGCGAGTTCAACTCGGCCGTCCATGGCGGGCATGCCCTAGCGCAGGTTGGGACCATGGAAGGGGTAGAGCTAGGGCGGCACGACGAGAGGACGGTGGTGCGGCACTTGGTTGCAGATGAGGAGGCACGAAGGAGGAGGACAAGTGATGACAACAAGCTTGGCGGAGGTGCCCATGGCGAGCGCGCTCTGCAGAGGGTGAGAGTGAGCGCGGCAAGTCAAGGGAATGACCAAAGAGTGACTGAGGGAGTGGAGGAGCTGGGTGCTGGCATCAGAAGGGCAAGGACATGCGGCAACGCAGTGGGGGAGTGACCTCGCGCATGGCAGACACGTCCACGATGCGTGTCCCCGCTTTGAGGCATTTTCTAGAACACACGGTGTGCGGCGAAGCGGCCAGAGTGGGACGCATGTTTGGGCCACATCCGGGCCAAATTTGGACATGGGCCAAAAGGCAAAGTCAAAGCCCACTCGATGCTCTACAAAATCTATTTAGGGTTCATGACCATTAGTGCTCTAGATTAGGAGATAATTAAGCATCCAGATGGTATTGTCAATGCACTCCAAGCGATTAACGAAACTCCAAAATTGATGGTCCAAACGAAGTCAAACTAATGCCATCTTTTTACATGCTATTCTCCATAATGTCTACTCCAACTTTTGTATTTGCCTCAACTTGAATTGTTTAACAAAAATAGGAGAACACGGCATGTCAACATGTCAAGGTCAATTAGTGATAAAACCACTTTTTGTTGTTTTGGAAACTATTATTGAAGGTCCAAGTGAGCTCCAAATTGAGTGACACTTGATTCATTGCTTCCACCATGAAAAGTACTTCAACTCATAGTAAGGAATTAAATTGAGCTATCACACAAATTTAGAAGATACAAATGCATGAACATGTCAACTTTCTACTGTCAATTCAGGACTTAGAATATTTTAAGGGGCTTTGAAAAACAGCAGCTGATTCAATCTTGTGAGCTCTATTTGACTAGGTTAGAGGCCAAAGCTCTTGACCATTTAACAAAGTTTATTCTACATAAGATGAAATACAAATTTTGTTTAAGGTCAAACCTCATAACTAGTGTAGAAGTCAAACTTTCACTTTGGTCAATGCAGTAACTTAATAAAGCCTAAACTAGGGTTTTAGGCCAATTGGGGCATTTTCTTGGCATTTGCTCAACATGAACCCTTCATGACTTTTGTTGTAGAGTTCATTTAGAGTCATTTGGGCAAATTTGCAAAGTTTGGTTGATGATCTATAATTCCATTCACTTAATGGTGCAATTCCAATAGGAATAGAACTTATCATTTCGTGTGACTTTTTTATTCCAAACTTCATGAAACTTTTCCAAGGGTCACTATAGTTAGAGAGTGATGTGAGACACATGAAAGAAGTGACATAAACACTCACTTGCATTTCCAAGCATGAGCATCTAACATACACACATTGAAACACAAATAACAAGGGTATGTTGCATATGTTTCACTAGTGCATCACATATATTCCATGCTCATATATGAACAAATGATGCTTAGGCTCATGCAATGCAAGTGCCAAAATGCAAGCCTGACACCTAGGGTGTTATAGCCCTCCCCACTTAAAAGAATCTCGTCCCAAGATTCTAGACGAAAGGTTTTTCAAGGGAAGAGAAGCATATTCCCATTATCCAATATCTATGATGGCATTAGGTTACTAAGCTTTAAGCATTAGAGAGGCTAGTTTGGTGAAGACACTTTCTAATACTTGTTCTTTATGGTAAACTTTGTCTGAAGCATTTCCTTAATTGACTTCCATGAAGCATTGCTATTTTGGGAGGAATCCAAGATAGCACATTACTTTCATTCTTAGTGTACGGAGATCATTTGGTCCATGAGCTATCCATGAACAAGTATCTCTTTCTCGAGTGAATATAGAATGGGCCACATGAACTTTACACTAGATCAAAAATCTTCAGAAGTATACTCATTGAAATGACTCTATGTTCCCAAAGTTTAAAAAGCAGTCCTCTACCAAAGTGGCTTGAGCACAACCTTCCAAAGGGTGAGATCATAGATGAAAAACACCCTCAGAAGCTATAGGATACTGACTAACCAATAGACAAGGTCTATGCTGGTCATAAATGTTCAATCATTTAGATATCAACTAATGGAAAGCTACTTACTATTCCCTGTGTGCAGTTCTCTTTCTCTGATGACAACACTATATTATCTGAGTCTATCGAGGAATTAGTGAATGTGATAGCTGACTCTATCGGCTCCATATTTCTACCAAATGTTACCTAAGAAGATCCTCTTATCCAAAGGCAACAGTTATCTGAGTTGAATCAGATGCAACCACTTGGGTAAAAACACTTATAAGGTACCAAAGTATGTTATCATTGGAAAACCATTACCAAAGAAAGATGTAGCGAGGCCTTAAGGACAACAAAAGTTGTAAATATTCACTCAACCATGGGAAGTAGTTCACCACCAAGTGGTTGAGTAAAATTTTCCTTTGTGATTTAGTTGCACCGTGAGTTGAGTTGACTTGCAGCGTAGCAACTTTGTCAGGCCAACTTTTCACCTGGAGGCTTCCTCTTTAGGATCAAATAACAGCTTTCTCTCTGTGGATGGAGGCTAAGGCTTTACCTCATATGATTCTTAGGAATAACCTCAACTATTAATTTACATATCAATCCGATGATGCATATGCTTTGAACTTGCGGCTGCTTTAGCAACGCACATCACATACTCCACCTAGATGACCTTCCTACAAGGATAAGGAACCGCTTTTGAATATTCCTCAACACTTCATCCAATAGAGTTATGAACAAACCGTTTGTGGCACCTAAGGGCACAAGGATGCTAATTGAAACTAGGGCATGCTTTCTCTAATTCTTTACTTTAGCTGATAGAACACCTTGCACTATCTGTGTGATTGTCCAAGATGAAATTAACTTGATCACAATGGCTCTAGAAGATAGAGTATCACTCAAGTTGTTGGCTAGTTGATTAACTTCTTGTTGGTTATTGCTCTGTAAGACATAGCCTTCGTAGCTACCAAGGAGTTGTTACCTAGCTGGAGATTAACCTTCCTATTGATAACTAATCAGTTGTCTCTCAACACTAAAAAGTTCCAAATCTTCACTCTTGACCACACTAATTGTGGTTGATGCAGAACAGATGGTTGTCATCGAAGTCAACAGATAATGAGTCACACCAGAGATGGTTGATTTCAATGGTATGGTCATTATGCATACAAAGATTAAGACTTGCATAATGTGACGATCGATTCTTATCCAATAGATGACTTGTCCAACATTAAGTGTTGTGTGTCCTTTTTATCCAATAGGGATGAGATACTTTGCTCACTAGATGGTGGTCATCAATATTGGGACAACTAAGTAGAGTCACTTGTCTACCACCTCTGGTAGTCCATTAATGTTTATGTTGGTGACCTGTTCTTCAAAGGTTATCCTTTATGTATCTTCAGATGGAAGCTCTACTACTTTCGGTCTGAGATATGGTTCTTACGATATGATATGGAGAGATAAACAAGAAAAAGAGACACGAGAAAATAACACATCGGCTATCATTTCATAATGGATAATGACTAAAAACCATGATACCTGTGCGTGCCAAGCAACCAGCCATGTGTCTGCAGCCATAGGGGGCCCTTGGTTTTGTCGTGGCACCATCAGTTGCTACACATAACACCATTACTAAACACACAACGAAAGTGAAATTTCAAGTGGCACCAATTAGGTTGTAAGAACAAGCACCATACAAGGAGGGATAGCAAGCAAAGGTAGTCATAAGGCTTAGAATCAACAAGGAAGCGATCCGAAGATCAAAACATAGCACAAGAGAACATAGCTCAATTGCTGAAGGTGACTGAGCATGAGAGTTTTGCTTAGATAGATTCTTGCAAACGCCTCCTTTTGGCCATAGTTGTTCGCTGCCAAGTTGTAAGGCCTATAACCAATTCTATGTTAGACCTCCTAGCTACCTCTCCTATAGATGTTTTGGTACAACGCTATATCTCGCTGCTGGATCTCAGAATCTTGTGCTTGTAAATCGTGTAGTACCTTATCAACTCAATCTTCGATTGGTACATCTATTTTGTCCTTGGAGTCTACTTACTTCATCTCCAACTTCTCCCCATGTCTCGGGATGTTTATCAGCCTTGATCCCTTGATTCTCCTAGCATCTCCCTTTCTTCACCGATTCCTTCAATATTTTGATATTTCTTTAAACCATCTGACTCCGAAGGCAATCCTTCATCTTTCTATGTTTGTTCACTTTTGTGAGGCTTTTCTTGGAATCCTCCCCTCCATCTCCTTGCTTCGCTACTTTTTTCACTTGAAACCACACCCCCGTAGTGACAATACATCTGTCCTGGGTGGTTGTGGTATTCAATTTCACCAAAACAAGCAGAAAGAGTTCTTTGAGTACAACTTGGTTGACTCAGTTAAGGACTAGCATTCTGAGTGGTTTTATGCTGGGAATATGAATCCCCCTCTCACTGTCCACTCGAACGCTGGTCCTCTTGTGAATGACCGCTAGGAAAAGCTCCCCCTGTCGCCAGAAGACCTCAAGAAGATCAAGCCTTTCCTTGAGCAGATCAAAGTCTTGAAGCAGCAGGGCTTGACTAGCTTCAGTACGTGACTAGTTTCCTCTGTCACCGAGTGCAGCATCTAAAGGCGAGGGAGAGGTATGGTTTTGAGTATGTCGGAGAGGAGGAGCCATCTCGGATGGTTCCTACACAGGAGCTGACAGAGGAGGAGGTCTTGGGATGCCTCCACAAAGTCTTGAAAGATGCGAGTGTTGCTCCTCTCCAAGTCAAGGAGTACACCGCTACGAATCCACCTCCTTCTGTAAGCTGTTTTTTGTTATTTCTTCACGAGTAGTCTTCTTCTTTATTTCTTCTGCTCAATCTTGCTGTTTGGTTATCTGTATCACTTGGGTGGAACTTTGATGATTTGCCCCCACTTCCCACCGAGGATGTGGTCGATGGGAGCCAAGCTAGATCTTTAGGAGTTAGTAAGTCTCAAACCATCATTGTTCTTCCTGGCTTTTCTCTTGGAGAGCTCAATTTTTTGTTGAATATGTGCCTCATCTAGTTTCTCGAGCTCCTTGTTCCACTAGCAAGAGGGCGCAGGCGAATGACACTTTCACCAGTGCGTCTGGTACAAAGAAGCCTCGTCCTCTGAGCACTCACTTAGGTATTCAAGCCATAGGTAGCATGCTCTAAGGTGAGCGTATCAATGTTCTTTATTTTCCTTTATTGTTTTCATCTTTCCTTATTCGAGTACTTTTTTCTCTCCAGATGGTAGTGCAGTGGAGATCCTCAAGGATGAGGATGATAGCACGACCCTTGTTACTCGTTGGTGAGTAGTTAGAGTGTCTATTATCATTATTATCTTGCATTGTCCCGAGTTCTTGTGATGACTCATCTTCTTTTTGTCTTTGGCAATAAGCGGGGGTTGAATAAGAGTTCTGCGGGAACTCAAGCGCCAGTCTTGCTGGCCCTGGAGCAGGTTGGCACTAATGTTTTTTCAGCCCCTATGCCCCCACCCAAGTCTTCTGGTTGGCTTGGGAAAATTAGCATGAAGAGGAGGAGCACCATGTAAGATTTTTGTGACTTGTTCGCCATCCTTTTGTCTCTTGACCTTGATTCATCTTTGATGACTTATTTTATGCCTTGAAGATCGTCATCGACTTCCTCCCCCAATCCCCTATCGACTTCTTCTCAGTTGATTGGACCCATTCCACTTACTAGGTCACAAGACTCGGAGCAGACGGTTAGTGAGGTAGGGGCGGGAGAAGCGGTGATCCAGGTCGAGCAGGCCGCTGTGGAGTCACCCCACCCCGAGGTGGTTGTGACTGTGGTGGAGAAACCAGCTGTGGGGGCAGCTGGGGGCTCTACAATGCAAGATACAACCTTGGTTGTGGTTTCCACTTCCTTGCCATTTCCCCCTCCTGCTGGTCAATCTTTAGATAATCATTGTCTGGAGGATGATGTGGTGTTGGAGTTTGATGCCACCCGTCGTCTGTCAAAGCTGACCACGACTTGGGAGGGCCTCTTGGCTAGGGCATCTTCTTTTGGAGAACAACTTCATGTATGCATCTTTTTCTTCTTCTTTTTGGTGGTCTAGCTTCTTTTGCCTCTTTCTCATTTCCTTCTTTTTTTCTATGAGATAAGCCTTTCTCTCGGGATCACTCTAGCTTCTTTGGCTTGGGTGAGACTGAGAAGAAGCTGGCGTTTGAATTGAGCTAGCTGAAGGTGGAGCTGGCCAGTAAGGAGGTGGAGCTGTATACTGAGCACCAAGGGCGCCAAACTTCAGAGAGGGTTCTCCACGTGCAAGTTATTGAGGCAGAGTAGAGGAGGGATGATGTTGTAACACCCCAGCTATTTGGATTCCACATTTGCACTTGCATTTCATAAGCATGAGCATCATTCATCTCATTTATACCTTTGTTTTGCCTGAAACATGAGTATGCAACATACTCCAATATGCTTGTCTCATAATTGTTAGCTTATGAAATGTGGGTGGTGCAACATGTAGATGTAACATGGGTGTCTCATACTTTGAAACATGGCAATGTTTTTAGTATCACATGATAAGTTTAATTGTTGCAACAAGGGCTTGAAACACATGCAACATGGTAGTGAAACATTTTGAAAGAAATGCTTGTTTTGCTTGTTTCAACAAATGTGACAATTGGAGATGTGTGTAGTAAATGATTAGAGTGGTTAATTATGTCCTATAACACCTTAATTATACTTAGGGTAATTAGTGGAACAATGTTCATGTTGGCCAAAATGACCAAATTGCCCTCCTATGTGATGTTGACTAGGTTTTGACCTCTAGAGTGCTTTCATTTGATTATTTAAAAAGTCTAGCTTAGATATCTTGCATGGAGGTGCACCCTTAAACAAAGTTGTGGAGAATTTTATAGAGAACAAAAGTTGTAATATGGCCATCTCATGAAAATGATCATAACACCCTAAAAAATGGCCCACAAGTCAGTAGAGGTGGATGTTTTGGACTTTGAAATTTTGGCTAAGTCATAATGCTGTTAATAGTTTCAAGGTGACCTTGGGAGCCTTGTAACTCTCAAACCGAGTCGAACCAGCTCGAGCTCCTATTGACAAACTTGTAGATCTCATATCCCTCTACAACTTTGTTAATTGCGGTTTTCACTAAATTGGCATAGTTTGGGAGCTCTGGAGCATCGAAGTGTCCCTGTCAGTCATCTCCATCAGCTCTGATTCAGACTTTCTGTTTGAACTCATGGCCGACCGACGCTAGGTTCTGGCCACCGCATGTCTGCTCGCACATGCATAGGACGCCACGACATCGCTCTTGCATGTCTGTGGAAGTGAAATACTGAGCCCTGGTCAGTTTTCCCATTCCCTCACCTCTCTTCCTCCCTCGCGGCCCTCTTCGACAAGCAGGCGCCACTACATGCTCCGCCACGGCCGCGCGTGCTCGCCACTGCACCTCCGTCCACCAAATCACGCCCACAGCTCTACCACCACCTCACGGACCTCGTCGACCACCCTGTGGGGGCAGCCAGGCTCGGGGTAAGCGACATTGCCGACTTCTCCCCACTCAGATTTCACTGGTGCACCACTGCAATCACGGTCCACCGTGGCCAGCTCATTTCTACCGCTCTCATACTTCTCTGCCCCCTGTCCCCGCTCCCTCATCACACGTTGATGCTCATGGTAAGATGTTACTACCGGTAATGGCCTATAGGAACTAGAACGGTTCACGGGTTTGTCGTGCTCTGGCCGCACCCGCCATGGCCGCGGGTGGCAACCCTTCGAGGTCAGCCTCATCTCATCTGTCTCTGCCCTTCCTAGTGCACACATGGGAATCACCTTGAGCCATAGTGCACCTCTAGATGACGTAGCCCCATATCTCTTCGTAGTTTAGCCAGAACGCTTACCTCACCGGAGTGGCCAGTGCACCACCGTTGTTCGGTGCACGTGGTCCGGTCGCTCCGTCATATCCCTGCCTCTCCTGAGCACCTCTTTTTCTCCGCCTTGCTTCACTAATCCATTTCCCCCACCTTCCCAACTCACTCATCACCGGGGATGGCCGGTGTGTGGTGGCGTATCACCATCGAGCTGCCACTGCCGGCGACATGCCACCTCCATCTTGCCCTAACCCTGCCACCCTACCTCAATCGACTCGGGGGAGGTCAGAGGTCATGTTGGCATTGTTGATTTCGCCGGAGCGCCCGCCGCCGACGAGCTATAGCTCGCCATTGTGCGCTGCTCTCTCCTCCCCTGTCTTCTATCACTGACACGTGGGCCCGGCTGCCCGCACAAGCGCGAGCGGGAGCCAGCCATGGGCCGAGCGGCTCCGATTGGGCCGGCCCAGTAGCATGTAGGATTAGTTTTTATTTTTCTTTTGTTATTTTCACAGATCTGAATGCCATTTTGTAAATTCCATATTTTAAAATTGGTAGATCCATTTGGGGTGATTCCAAGTTTGTTAGGTTTTTGTATAAAGTGTAGTATTTAGGAAAAATATAAAATGTATATGTGTTATTTAAATTCTAGAAGAATTAAATAGACCTTTGAAATATGTTGTGAAATGAAGTCAAACTTGTTAATTTTATAACTTGAATTCTAGTGCTCCAAAAATTATGAAATTTGGTGAGTGTGCTGTTCTAGGTACATACTAGCTCGGGTAAAAATTTGAAGGTCAGTGCTTGAGTAGTTTTCAAGTTATGCCCTTGTCATTTTATAATAGGTGATACTTGAATGAATTTTCATAATTGTTTTATATGTCCTTTAAGCATGAAATTCTGTGGAGAGTGTCCTGGTACCTTAGGGTTGCTAGAAAAAAATATTGTTTCTGTTGTTTGATACTTTTCAATATGATTTATTATTTATGCTAGAATCAGACTTGCTGGCTTGTGAATTTTGTGTAAGGAGTTCCTATAGGCAACTTTGACTCAATTTTACAGTAGCCTCCTAGTAGTTTATGGGGTCCCCTGTAATTTTTGTAGAATTTTCTGAACAGTTTGTATATAGGTTTAATTTCCCACTTAATTAATTAATTAAATTAAGAAAGGGATTAAAATAAATGACTTGGGTTAACATACCTTACTTTCTAGTGGTTTTATGTCATATGTGAACTAGTAGTGCCATTGGTTTGGTCACAAGGTTAGTTTGGCACATAAATAAATATTTAATTTTAGCAATATTAGGCCTTTGGGGACTATTAGTAGCATTTTTGGGATTAGACCTTGATAAAAGTGTTTGCTGAGAATCTCGTGAATACCAAAGTCATAGTAAACTTGTTAAGCTAGCTTGTATCAAAATTTGGTGGCATTTGGCTTAGTAGTTTAGGAGTTCTAGCAGTTTGAAATTGCTGTCCAGAAATGACTGCTCTCTGTTTGGAGAGGACATATTTCTGGAACTTTAAGATTTTGACTAGGTAAACTTGGGAAAGTCTTGAGGTCTGAAAATGAATTGTAGAGCATTTTATAAGATTTCTATATTGTCTTGTATCGTGTAATTTGGATTTGTAGATCTCTAGTTAGGGTTGAAAAACCAAGCTATTGTCCAAATTTCTGTGTTGTTGAAATGGGTTAGGATTGTGGTAAGCGTAAGTAATGTTGCTCTTGTTGATTATTTAGGTGTTAGGTCCTTAACTGAGGAAGAACAACTATACATTAGGTTGTGTAGACTTGGTAAGTACTTCTCTACCGGAGGAGAAATTTGCACGTTTTGTTAAAGTGATTTGAGTAGAGTGTTAAGTATTGTTGCAGTTCACATTGCATTCACCGAGCATGTTGCATTTATTCTTATGCATCCATGAGATTTATCTGTGCATCCATGCAATAAGTATGCTGGAGGGGGTGACACTTCTGGAGTTCGAGGGAGCACATCAGGAGGAGGAGCAGGAGCAGCCGGAGGAGCTCGGAGTTCCCAAAGAAGAGCTACCTGAGTGCCCTGACCATCGCCCTTCATCCTTTTTGAAAGGCAAGCCCCGATGCATGCTGACCCAACTTTTGTATACATATCAATTGAGTACTTTATGTGTTATTGCATTAAGTTGTAGGAGTTGAGTGAAAACACTTGCTGCATTATATCTATCCTTGTCTAGATATCAAACTTGAATCCCAATTAAAGTTTAGGCACGTGTTATTGCTTAGCCATGCTTAGTGCAGAAGAAGTTAGGTGATTTCCGGTCATCCACGAGCTTTAGGATGAAGTGGGTCACGGTTGGCTATATTTTCTATCGTGGAAAAGGACCATGCTGAAAAATGAATTGAGACCGGGCGGGAGGTCGATAGTGCAGCTGCAAGACACTTCACGTCTTGGGTGCGAAGCTATACCCGTCAGAGTCGTTTAAGGACTGATTCGCTATACGTCCTTGAGTCATGTTGAATGCAGTCTAACACTTAGTTGGCCAGATAAGCCATTCCGACTGTGAAGCCGAGTAATACAGTTCAGGCCAGGAATCAGGGGGTCAAGTGCGCATTCTGGATGAAGTAAGGATGTGCTTGGGGACACTAGCATAAGACCAAGGGGGGGTTAAAGTCCCTATCACCTGACAGAGTTTTGCCCTTGGGGATGCGGCATCAGTCGAACCCGCGCTTTCTTGAACTATACCAAAGGTGACTTGTGCGACCCTGGCACAGGGCCTGCGCGGTGAGTGTTAGAAATACCCCTCCAGTTGGATAGGAACTCGATTCGAATCGCCATCGCTCCCGGTTAGTGAGCACTTGACTTGAGCAGCGACAGTGTAGATTCAATTAATTGAATGGATGGTTAATTGGATGATGATTTAAATGTTGCCTCAATTTATACCTGCTATGGTTATTAATGCTTGCTTAGGAATCAAATGATTGTTTAGTATAGGTGCTAAGATATACGACAAGTTAATGCTAAAATTAACTGCTAGCACAGGTTAAAAGAGTTACTACTATTTATGCAAATGAGATGTCAGCTAGCTCCACTTAAGAAAAGCCTTGCATGATCCTTGGTGTCCTTTATTTCTGTTTTGACGGGTAAGTCTAGCTGAGTACATTCACATACTTAGGGTTTATTCCCTCCTGTTGCAGATGACATGCTTTATCAGGGTTTCTGCAAGAATTGCCTCCACCCGACGAGTGACGAGGACTAGATCACTTGGGCGTGATCGTCTTTTAGTCTACTTTCCTTAATGCTTTTGTGGGAACGTGATCTATAAGACTGGCAATCGTACTTGAACTAAGTGTGTGTGTGTAACTTATGCTTCCACTACTTTCTAAACCTGGTTTGTAATAAATTGTGACTCTGTGGTGTTGTAAGCCTCTTCTTAAGTACTTGTGAAATGTAACATGTGATGTGTTATGTTGAATGATGCGATCTTGGTTGTAATTGAGTTGGTTTGAAATCCCTTGTGATTTCGATTGACTACCGGGATTATATGGGCTCAAGTTCAAAAATTTGAGCGTTTTGGGTGCTTGTTTTTGTACTTGTGCTCTTATAATTTGGGCGATTATGTTACAGATGCCATGGCTGCCTTGCGTGAATCATCTAGGAAATATAACAGGCTTGAGGAGTGTGAAGGTTCCTGAGTTCTTATATGATTTGTTTCCTCTTATGTTTTATTTCTTTATTCTTCATTTGTCTGACTTTCTCTGATTGCCTTGATCAGCCCTTCATAGAGATAAGCAAAAGCTCTCAAAAAATATTGAAGAGATGAAGATACTGGTTTGCTCTAATGACAATAGGGCTAAGGAGGTAAAAGCTTGTGCTGAAGAAGAACTCACTCATGCCCAACTAATTAGACTTGGTGCTGACTGGGATCTTGTGCAACGAATGAAAACCATTGATGATTTGTCCAAGAAGCTAGTGGTATCTGATCAATAGTTTGCCACCTTGTGGAAATCTTTCAAGTTCATTGCCAAGCTTCTTCAGACTCCTGAAGATGATGGAAGGACCTAGGGTGACTTCATCCCGCTAATCCCTGTGCGCCTCCAGAGTTTCGTCAAGAAGGGGGTCTACACGTGCATCAAGAATGTCTTGGCACATGTTTGGGTTCTTGCTCTGATGGTCCCTCTGGAAAAGTTTAGAGAGGAAGCCAATGATGACAACTACTTGGAGTCCATCAAGAATGCTAAGCTTGAAGTTGAAGATCTAGCCAACTTCATCACTGAGAGGCTTGATATTCAACTCCCTCCTTCTGATGATGAGGCTGATAGCTAGGCTTTGTAGTGCCCAGATGCCTCCTTCCTCCTTTTGTAAAGATATCCTTATATGGTGTCTTGTAAAAAAAACTCTGGTTCTTTGAATACATTCTTACTATCTTGCTTGGATTATTCGAGTAGTCATCCTTTTGTGACTTTTTTCAAGTTGTTTCTCTAGATCGTGGGACTTTCTTTAGCTGTGTGCTAGATATAAGTCTTAATCATTATAGGCATATCCAAGTGCTTTAGAGTTATGTCCCTCCACCTGGCTGTACTCTTGTTTTTGTGTCTCCATAAGTCTTGGTGAGCATCGACGCTGGTCAGTTGTGCTCTTTCATTTGGTGTGGAATAACACCATGATAGGGCAAGCGCTATCTAGCTCCCATCTGCGCTAAGAAAACAATTCGGGATAAGTTGAGTGTTGGCTTGGCAGCCTTCTTACTATCATCCAAGTCTAAAAAGACTTGGGATAGGGCGAGCTCAAGCTTGGTTAGCTCTTTTGCTCTCATCTGAGTTGATTAACTCTAGGTTAGGGTGAGCGCTATCTAGCTCTCATCTACGCTATGAAAACAACTCGGGATAGGTCAAGTGTTGGCTTGGTAGCCTTCTTACTCTCATCCAAGTCTGAAAAGACTTGGGATAGGGAGAGCTCAAGCTTGGCTAGCTCTATTGCTCTCATCCGTGTTGTGAAAACAACTCGGGATAGGTTGAGTGTTGGCTTTGCAGCCTTCTTAGTCTCATCCAAATCTTAAAAGACTTGGGATAGGCTGAGCTCAAGCTTGGTTAGCTCTTTTGCTCTCATCCGGGTTGGATAACTCCGGGATAGGTTTTGTATCACTTGGCAAGACAAATGTTGGTGAAGAACATTTATCTTTATTACTTTGATCATTAATCTTGATTACATAGTGTTTTCTTACTACAGAAGAATCAGTCCTGTGCTTTTTAGGCATAGAATCTTTGTAGCTAGCTGATGTGCCATGAATTTCTAACTTGTATCCCGTCTTTAGTTACCAGCTCATATGTTCCTAGTCCGGTGACTTTAGTGACAATGAAAGGACCCTCCCATAGACTGAGTAGTTTGTAACGTCCATCTGTCTTTCGTATCCTTCAGAGTATAAGATCCCTGACTTGGATAGAGCGAGGTTAGGTACTTTTGTCATAGTGGTGTCTTAAAGTTTGGAGGTAACGAGCTGACTATAAGGTGGCGTTGACCCTAACTTCTTTTGTACTATACTGTCTAGTTCTAGTCTCCGGGTGTGTTCGGCTTCTCCTTCATCATATTGCTCAATCCTTGGTGATGTCCAAATCAGGTCAGCAGGTAACACAACTTCTAATCCGTAGACTAGGAAAAAAGGTGAGTATCCGGTAGTTTTGCTTACTTGAGTTCTTAGCCTCCATACTACTTTGGGCAACTCTTCAATCCATTTGGATCCATAGTCCTCTAGTTCTTCATACAACATGGGTTTTAATCCAACTAGTATGAGTTCGTTAGCTCTTTCTACTTGTCCGTTGGCCTCTGGGTGTGTGACTGACACGTAATCTATACTGATGTTGCAATCATGTGCCCAACTTTTGAATTCTATAGCCGTGAAGGGAGAACCTAAATCTATGATGATTTGATTGGGCATGCCGAAGCGGTGCATGATGTCCTAGATGAACTCAACTACTTTGGATGCGCTGTATTTCACGAGTGGCTTGTACTCGATCCACTTGGTGAACTTGTCAATGGCCACAAAGGTGTACTCAAAACTGCCCTTGGCTTTCTTAAGAGGTCCTACTTGATCTAGCCTCCAACAGCATAAAGGCCAAGAGGGCGAGATGCAGATGAGATTGTGTGCTAGGACGTGAGCCTATCTTGCAAACATTTGGCAACCTTTACATTTTTTGATGAGTTCTTCTGCGTCTTTCAAAGCAGTTGGCCAGTAGAAGCCAAAGCAGAATGCTTTACTGACCAACATTCTTGAAGTGGCGTGGTTTCCACAACAACTTGAGTGGATTTCGTCTAAGATCTCTTTGCCTTTTTCTGATGAGGCACATTTGAGGAGTACTCCTGATGATGCGGCTCTTCTGTATATGTTGTCTCTCATGAGGACATAGTTCTTGGTTCTTCGAATTATCCAAGTAGCTTCTTCTTTATTTGCCGGCAACTTATTTTCTTTGATGTAGTCGATGAAATCCTATGTCTATGATGTTGTGATTATCAAAATCTAGGTTGTTGGTGCTGGGAGTTCAGGGGTTATCTCACCAGGTTGTTTGATAGAGGGAGCTAACAACTCCTCCACGAACACACCAGGTGGGACCTTCGCCTTGTTTGATCCTAGCTTTGCGAGGATGTCTGCTGCGACATTTGAGTCATGTAGAACATGTAGAATTTCTAATCCTTGAAAGTTTTTCTCTAGTTTGCACACTTTGGCACAGTAAGCATCCATGTTATCTTTGGTGCAATCCCAATCCTTGTTGACTTGATTGACTACTACTGCTGAATCACCGTAGATGAGAAGTCGCTTGATTCCAAGGGAGATAGCTACCTAGAGCCCATGGATGAGTGCTTTGTACTCTGCTTCATTGTTCATGGCTTGCCATAATATCTGAAGGACATATTTGAGTTGCTTTCTGTATGGAGATATGAAGAGAATGCTAGTGCTAGCTCCACCTAGTTTGAGTGATCCACAAAGTACATCTTCCAATGGTCAAGGATGGAATTTGGCGTAGGGTGTTGGATTTCTGTCCATTCGGCAACAAAATCAGCAAGGGCTTGAGATTTGATCGCTTTTGTGGGGTGAAATCAATGTTGAGAGCGCCAAGTTCAACTGCCCACTTAGATTTGTGCCCCGTTGCGTCTCTATTATGTAGGATGTCTCCAAGTGGAAAATCTGTTGCCACAGTAATCTTGTGGCTTTCAAAATAGTGGCGAAGCTTGCGGGAGGTGATCAGGAGGGCATAGAGTAGTTTTTGCACATGTGGGTATCAAATTTTGGAATCTGATAGTACCTCACTGATGTATTAAACTGGTCGCTATACTTTGTACATGCATCCTTCTTCTTCTCTCTCCACAACGATCGCTGCGCTAACCACCATAGAAGTTGCGGCAATATATAGCATCATGTCTTCATGCTTCTTTGGAGGTGTGGGGATGGGTGAGGAGGTGAGGTACGCCTTTAGGCTTTTGAAAGCCTCCTTGCCTTCCTCTGTCCACTTGAATTTACCCATTTTCTTTAGTAACTTGAAGAAAGGTAGCCCTTTTTCACTGAGTTGTGATATGAAATGATTGAGGGCTGCCTTGCAACCTATCAGTTTCTGCACATCTTTTACACATCATGGTGGGCCTATCTCTGTTATAGCTCATATTTGCTTGGCGCTGGCCTCGATTCCACGATGACTTACCAAGAATCTAAGTAGTTGTCCTGATTGTACTCTGAATACACACTTGTTTGGGTTCAATTTCCACTTGCACTTCTTTAGATTCTCAAAAGTTTGTTTCAAGTCTTCAATTAGTGTGTCTAGATTTTTTGTCTTTACTACTATGTCATCCACATATGCTTCTATGTTCTCACCAATCTGCTCACCAAGACATGTCTGGATGACTCTTTGGTAAGTGGCGCCAATGTTCTTGAGTCCAAATGACATGGTTTTGTAATAGTAGGCTCTGAATGGAGTGATGAATGGTGTCTTGCTCTGGTCTTCCTCCTTTAATGCGATCTGATGATATCCTAAATAGCAATTAAGAAAAGACAATAGGGCAGATTCTGCTGTTGAATCAATTATTTGATCAATGTGTGGTAGTCCAAACGGATCTTTTGGGGAATGTTTGTTGAGATATGTGTAGTCGACGCACATGTGCCACTCGGTCATGTTCTTTTTCTATACTACAACTAGGTTCCCAGCCAATTTGGATGAAAGATTTCTCTTATGAACCTTGCTACCATCAACTTTGCAATCTCCTTTATAATTGCCGCATTTTTGTCAGGTGAGAATCGTCGTAGCCATTGCTTCACAGGCTTGGAGCCTTCATTAACATCAATTATGTGTTCAACCAACTCTCTTGGGACACTTGGCATGTCGGTCGGCTTCCAAGCGAAGATATCTTTGTTGTCCCAAAGAAAGTTGGTGAGCACGAGTTCCTATTTTGCCGATAGGTGGGTATTGATGGTCGCCGTTTTGGAGGGATCACCAGTACCTAGGTCAATTTGCTGCACGTCGGCTTCTTTTGGAGGAGCGAGAATGCTAGGCTTCTTGGCCAGGATCTCTAATTCTTCCGGGTTGATTTTGGCTACTATGGTTGCTATCTCTTCTCTTCCGCTGGCTGCTTGTGCCTTAGCTGCGATCTGGACTGCTTGTACATCGTAGTCGAAAGCACACCTTAGGTCACCTCTGAGGGGAAGGGTCCCATTGGGCCCTGGCATTTTGAGTAGGAGGTATGGGTAGTGTGGTATCGCCATGAACTTGGCTAATGCTGGTCTTCCAAGGATAGCGTGATATGAAGATTCGAAGTCTGCAACCTCAAATGTTATGAACTATGTACGGTAGTTTGAGGGAGTCCCAAAAGTAACTAGTAGAGTGATCTGTCTAAGTGGCATGGCTACCTTACCGGGTACTATCCCATAGAAAGGAACGCTTGTTGGAGTGATCATCCTGGTGAATTCTAATCCCATATTCCTTAGTGTTTCTAAAAATATTATGTTGAGTCCGGCTCCCCCATCGATTAGCACCTTTGTGATGGTCATACCAGCGATTATTGGATCTAAAACTAGTGGGTACTAGCCAGCATTTCCCACGCTAGTCCATTGATCCACTCTTGAAAATTGGATTGGGTACTCCGACTAATGGAGGTATCTGGGAGTAGCTGGTTCTGCTGCCATGATGGTCCATAGAGCTAACTTGTCCTATTGTTTGCTCCTAGAACCCGGAATTCTAGCAAAGATGACTGCTACTATTCCCTTTGATTGTTGAAATCCCTTATCTCATAGGTTGTCCTCATCTTTCTTCTGGTTATGTTCTTTCTTATCTCCATTGTTTCCTTTTCTTGTATATTTGTCGAGGAAGATGCAGCAATCTCCAGTTGTGTGGTTTTCTTGGGGGTGCCATATACAATGCATATTCTCAATGTCTTCAAACTTCTTGAATTTTGAGAATTTTTTTGATTTGTCAGCCACAACTATGGTGTTGTCAGGTCCACGCTTTCTATCGTGATGCCCATTGTTTCAATGATTTTGCCTATCCGGATTATCTCGGTTGTTTCTATCTGGGAACCTTTCTTGCGTTTTCTCCTCTGCACTGATCATCTTTTCCACTGTGTGTCTAAATTTTTCATTGTTCCTTGGGTTTTCTTTGCAAAAGTCTTAAAACTGCCATTTGGCCATGATCCTATGGGAGAAAGCTTCAATTACTTCTCATTCAGTGATGTTGTGTACTTGAGCGCGTAGTTCACCAAAGCGATGATAATAATCTCTGAGGCTTTCGCCTCCTTTCTGCTTGAGCCCTTTTAGCTCTATATGTGTGATAGGATGCGTGAAGATGCCTACAAAGTTTTCACATAAGGCTCTTTGCAAATTTTCCCACCCCCTAATGGATCCTGGGCTCAATTTGTCAAACCATTGGAGAGGCGTTGTCTCCAATGCCATAGGAAAGAAGAGTGCTTTGATGTCATCATCTCCGCTGGCTAGTTCAATTGACTGAGAGTAGATCTTGAGCCACTGCCTAGGTTTGGTTTTGCCTGAGAGTAGATCTTGAGTAGTTCAATTGACTTGGAGTGGTTAGAAGGCTTGAATTTGTGAGGTAGCCGTACCAAAGCAAGTCGTTTTGCAAAGCAAGGGAACATATCATGTGCTCTAGCTTCTTTATACTCTAATTCCACCCCTCCTTCCTGCCAGCTATCATTCTGGTGAGAGTAGTTCTGTGGGGTTGTTTGGATGGGTACTCTACTTCTGTTTTCCCTCAGCCGCTCAACTTGATTGCTTTGACTATGGTTCCTTCTACTTTCTCTATTGTGGCTTTCACTTGGCCCTAGTCTTTTGAAGGCGGACCTCCTTTGACTTAGATTTTCTTGTTTGTGGGATGCTGATCTGGTGGGTAGTCTTGAGCAGGTCCTTTCATCATGTGCTCTAAAGGCTATCGACTAGAGAACCTCCCTAAGTCATTCTTGTTCTTTATTGGGATGCAATATGGTTTCGAGTTCTTCCAATGCTTCTCAGATTTTGTTGTACGAGGAATTGTGCATCCTAGTTGCATGCCTTTCTTCAGCTTCTTGTTCTAATTTCTTCTTATTGTACTCGGCCATATCCAATTCATACTTGACCCAAGCTTCTTTGTGCTGCTGGGCCCGACGTCTGCGTCCCTACTTTAGTTTGTTCCTTCTTTCTCTACCTTGTTTCTGGCTTTTGGTCTCGCCATCGTACTTTAGAGCATTGGGTGATATGTTGGACTCTGATTCATCCAAGGACCTGACATCGGGTGCTTTTGGTGGAATCAAAGGAGGTCTCCAAATATGAATACTTATTGGGCGCGCATTGCTTCCGTGTCTATGTCTATGCCATCAGAGTTGCTAATGATCTCTATAGAGGCGTCGATGTCGTAGAGCGCGCTTCCTTCTTGGTAAGGTAGAATCATTGCTTCATCAATTAGTCGGATGTCACCACTCCCGGAGACAGAACTCGGCCAGTGGACGAGGCAATCTTGTGGAGTCATGGTCAGTACAAGGCCTTCTTGGGCTCCTGTGAGTGGTACCCCTCGTACTGATCCGGTCACTTCTTGGACTAGAATCTAGCATGACATCACCATGTTGTTGAGTCCAAAAGGGAAAGGGCCCAACTTCACTGGAAAATTCTGAAGTAAGCTTGACTTGATCTCTTGATGGATTGAAGCTGTGTTCTAGAGTCCCATTGGAAAAGAACCCGGTTTGCCATGAAGAGAACCCAGATTGGCTTCTGAGGTGCATTCCATCCCAGAGTCTAAGTTGAATTTGATTATCGGCAAAACCTGAATTGATTCAGACATTACGAGACGTGAGAGCATTCCGACGAGCTCTTTTGTCGATCTCCTCGAAAGAGTGAGGTCTTTCTGGTCTTCTCGATCATCAAGGAGACATCCTTGGAGCTTGCCTTTGTCACCCGCCTCACAGATCCATGATCCAAAGATGAAAGTTGATCCCATCGAGAAGATCATGTTGTTGAGGTCCATCGAGCTCTTGGATGCAAATCCACCGAAAGTCCCTACCTGGCGCGCCAGCTATTGATGTTTTACCACCAATAGCCTATCACGGGGGTACCTGGGATAGTTATTCAGGTTTCGGCTAGTGCGGAACTCAATGGTCAGCGTAAGAGACACTTGATTTATACTAGTTTGGGCCCTCGACCGTGATCGAGCAATAGCCTTTATATCCAGTCGGTGTTAGCCTTTTGCGTTGGATTGATTGATATGTTGTGTTGTTGTTATAGGGGTGCCCATACTCTCTTTATATCAATAGAGAAGACTATGGTGCAGTTATAATCCTAGTCAGATCCAAAGAAGGTGTTCTAATCTAAAAAACAGAAGATACTTTCCTATAGGAGTCCGGCTAGTCTGGTCTAATCTACTTAGATTAGGTGTAGTAGTCGTTGCACCCTTTCTTGCTTTGGTAGATGGGCCAGGCCAGGGCCCACGACTTGTAGTCATATCGCTGGGGAATCATGTGAGTTCCACATCGACACTACTCTACCCTTGTTTTGTCCTTGGATGAACTAACTAGAAGAGTACCTCCGTTCCTGACTTACATGAAAGTTATTCCAACACATTCTTTATACAAGTGGGATTTGTGGCATTAGCTAACATGTTTTATTGGGTTGTTGAAAAGCAGAATAGTTCTCAAAACAAAGTCATCTTCCCAATTTCACATCTTAGCAACTTGGAGTTTTGAAGGTATTTCTCAAGAAAAAGCATAGTTCACTTTATACTCCTCAAATGGCACTCTCAAATCACTCAATTGTGTATAAATCCTTACCAAGGCATAGTAATGTTTTGCCTTCTCCTACTTCTAAAAAGGTTTATGTGGAGCTTTAGGTAGGGATAAACAATATAGCATACTTGTATTGCATATGTTGTAAAGTCAAATCGAGGATCCGAGGAGAGAAGTGCCATACTCTTAGATCAAGATGTGCATGTGTGTGAAAAAAGGGTAAACTAAAACTATACTCCTTTTGTAGATATGATCTCTCTCTATAACTTATTATTTTGAAACATGGCTATCTTTCTTCCTTCTCTGAGCCTTTTTGTGCTCATCATTTTTTCTTTTGTACTTGGACCTTCCTGTGTCCATATATATTTTTTATCATAAACTTTTTGCATAGCCCATGTCTCTTCTTCTAAACCACATATTTAGAGAGATCATTATCTTTTTAGAACATGTAGTATTTCCCTAACCAACATATTTTTGCCTACTCCTAGTGTAGGAGCAGAATGTGTATGTGGAGTGTACGTGATCTTGATCCTAGGAGCATGATAAATCTCTCAACAAGGATCAACAAGACTTGACCAAACTCAACACAATAACAAGCAGCTTATGTAGAAGGCTTGAATTTTGCAAGATATCATATTTTGCTTTGGTAGGAATTGCTCACCAATTGAGGAGTATGTGATACTATGGTTTTGTATTTTTATCAAAACAAATTCTCCAAGTACTTTGAATAGAAATGGTAGGATTTCTAAGTCAGAACTATATCACACCTTACAACAACTTATTCAACATGATTGTCCTATTAGAATATTTTCCCACAAGCATAAGTTTATGTATATGGAACAAACTTTATATAGGCTTCTATCTTAGAGATGTTATGAACATGTCACTTCTCACAAAGTTTGTATGAAGTGTGGCTTGTAAAATTGCATAGAGGCATTTGTTGTTTATTAAGTTTAATTTTAGTGATTAAGATTATGTTTTTAAAACTCAAGGTTCTGTAGGGAGTTGAGGGTAGTGTTGCACAAACCATCAGTTGAAGAAGGAGCTAAGGGGATCAGAGGTGGTTTGGCTAAACTAGAGGTTCAACCAATCCTCTCTAGAGCCATTTGTCTTGTCCTTCTGCATGTTGGATCCATTGATGTTTGTGCAACGTGTTGGTGGGAGATCTTGAAAGTGTGTTCGTCTTGCTTGAGAGATCTCCCCCACACTTATTGTTGTACCTGCTTTTTATTTAACAAAAGAACAAAAAGAAATAGGCAAGAGCTCTACGAGTTGAAACACTAGGAGCCTTAATTTTATAACAATTATTATTACTTTTTATTTTTGTTATTTATTGTTACTATTGTTATTATTATTATTTTTATTTTATTTCATGTGTTCGCCCAACTTTTTATCATTTAGTATAAACAAGGCTAAGGTAAAGTTTGCAAGAATACACATAGCCTTGATTTATCTCCATAGTAGATTACTTCTATTGTTTATGAAAGTAATACTCAAAGTTCATTAATCGAATTTCAACACCAATGCAAATTTTGATTAAAGAAGGCTATTTTAACCTAAGCACCATGCTTAATTTAAAAAGCGTATGGATGTATTGATATCGAATACACCCAAACCAAAAGCATATGACACAAACAAAAAGGAGTATGAATTTTTATGATTAAGCTAAATTCACATGGAGATAAACATGAGTAAAAGGTGTTGGTGAACATTTTTATTTATCTTTGCATACCTGAGTATACTTACCGGTCGCATATATGGATGGAAACGTTTAGGCTGCTATAGCGACATCTTGTTTATGATTCATCTTCAGGTTATTATTGATATTAGTTACGCACACAAAAGAATCAAAGAGAAATAATCCACAAGCGCACAGATATCGGTGAGCACTTCACCTGGGAGATAAATTCAGAGTATCGTATTTGTTTATCCGCTAGGAGAAAACGTGCAAAAGACTAACCTGATCTTGACTACTACCCTTGGGATGCAAGACAAGATAGTGAGAATTAAGTGATATAGAGAGAAGTCCTTCGTTAGTCTCCCTCTAACCTATGGCAAGTTTTTGAGACTATTGTTCTAAGGGGGTACCTAAGGAAAAGAGACACCACAGAGGATGCTTAACCTTGGCACTACGGACCTACCTTACCTACTGACGGGAATTGGGCTACGAAGATAACAAAGTGACTGTCACTTCCCTCGCTACTACCATGGTTCCGGCCAGATAGGGAGCATCTACGAGTGAACCTAGCCCAAGCACCATGCTTATGCTAATGAACGATTACTCTATTCCTAACGCGAAGCGAATAAAGTAAACTCGTAAACCAAAGAATAATAATAACAATAAACTTACTAGTATTAGAAGTTGAATTGCCGAATGATCCTAGAACCAAGCCTTGGGCGAGGAGACTTGATCCCGTATGTACAACTGGAGAGGAGACACCGACAGGCCAGGCTTCCTCCAAATCTACCTCCACTCTATAATCTCTCAATCTCTCTTGTTGCTAAAACCCTATAGAGATAGATCCATTCAAGGGACCCTTCTCTAGCTAGTTCTCTCTGGAAAATATGAATTAGGGTTTCTGAATTTGCTGGGATCTAGGGGATGGGGGCTCTGTTTATATAGCCCTCTAGGATGCACCACAGCCCTTAGATCAAACCAACCAAAATCAATGGTTTTTATTCATCTTCAAAGTCGGTGGAGGCAGGATCCGCGAGACTCAACCTCATTGGCTGAGGGAGAGAGGCGGCCACCCTTGGCCTATGCCAGGTGGGCCCTAGCTTCCAGGGGTTTCCTTCTTGAGTCTTCTAGATTGTTATTTTTTATACTTTCAGTCTTTATCTCTATGTAATCCTGACATGTGGACCATCCTTGGTAGTTTTCAGTTATCACCCTACAGAAATAGATATTCACCAAAACTCATGGAATTCTGTCAGTGATAACCCTACATCTACCAAGTATTTATAAAAAGATCCATTTTCATGCTTAGTTGATGGTTAAAATTATGAGTTATCTACCGTCAACAGTTATCACCAAGGCTAGGCCACACATACAACTAGTGTGTATGGACCATGGGCCTTAGTGATAGCAAATGTCTAGAAGAGGAGAATGCTCCTTCTCTCTCTTCTTTTTTTCTCTATATCATATATTTTCTTCAACTTTATTCTTTCTCTTTTTTTACATATATTTTTTCAACAAGACAAAGATGTCATTACTTTTTTATTTTTAACCAAGATGGCCTTTGTGCATGGAACTTGTGGTGAGATTTTCACCATCCTCCTTCACACTTGGACTTTTGTCTAAGAGTCAAGTGTGCAAAGTTAGGGCCTGCTTTTGAGTGTGTTCATCACCAAAGGGTATCATGGTGTTTAGTTGATGCAGCTCTCATGTTCTCACGCATCGTATGTCCCTTGTTATTCTTGTTCTTAACCTGAGAGGGTTAGCAAACAAGAATACCCGAAGGTGCATACTAACTTGATATCATGTTCTTGCTTTTATTAAAGAAGAAATAGTTTTTTATGATAATCATTATATATTTCCCCTTTTTTATGATAATCCGGCGTTTCTCCCAGCAGTGCTTGATTTATGGTCTTAAGCTTGACCGTGGGAACTTCATCTTGCAGTTAACAATGGTGGTTTAGGCTTACCGAGGTCTTAGGCTTACCGGAGCATGTGGTTGTTGACACTTCTAACACCACTTTAAGTACTAGGTTGTCATCCCTAGCATGGCACCAGAAGTGTTGGTATTATAAATGCTCTTCTAGAAAATAAATAAGGGATCCACAAGCGCATAGATTAAATACCATTGTAGCACTTCACCAGGAAATATTCTAGGTATCGTTAATTTATATTTAGCACAAGGGAAAGAACTAAGGACTTAAACTAGGGATGAACTTCCAAAACACAACTACTTATGAGAATCAATCACATAGTCACTTGCTTTGACAGGGGGTAAGCCATGATAAATAAATATAATGAATTGATAAGCTTAGAGCATAACACACGCAGAGATTAGAGATAGACTACTCATCATAAAGGTAGGTAGACATCTAACTAGGCAAAAGATTGAATTCTAGGTAGGTTCTAATCAACTAAGTCTTTCATCCACTCTAGCACATACACTATCATATATAGAACAAAAGACTCTTCATCTATGTATAAGGAACATCACTGAAGAAAGCCAGAACATAGCATGACTTCCCACGTAATACCAATTCTACATGTCCTACTAATGGGGTGTGGATTATATAAGACTCAATGAAACTGTCACTTCCGCGAACTACCACACGACCCAGCCAATAGGGTGCATTTGTAGGTAAACAACATCTAGGCACCATGCCTACATATAATCTACCACTTAACTCACTCGAGAAAAGAGCTAAGCGCTTTGCAAACTTATACATAAACTCATCATCAATCATAACTATATCAAATATAGAACTAGAGCAAACTAGGAACATAATAAATAGAAACATAATGATATTTAGAATAAAGTCATAGAGAAAGATACAATATAGTACCAAACTTGTAGACGATGATCCAAATCCTGGGCACAGGCGCCCAACTCTTAAATCTATCTAGTCTAAACCTATGTAGAATTTGAAGTATTGGAGTAGCTATTCTAATTCTCTGGTGGAGAGAGATCTCTAAACCCTAGCTCCGATGAAGGCTTCCTCTTGATAATAATAATAATAATAATAATAATAATAATAATAATAATAATAATAATAATAATAATAATAATAATAATAATAATAATAATAATAATAATAATAATAATAATAATAATAATAATAATAATAATAATAATAATAATAATAATGAATTAGGGTTTCAACCCAGGGGTGTGGCCTTGCTTATATAGCCTCCTCAAATGCACCAGAGCCCTCAGATCAAACCGACCTTCATGCACGGTGTACATTGATCCTCAAAGGCAGTTAGGGGCATGATCCATGAGCTCGGCCCTGATTGGCTGAGGGGTAAGGCGAGCGCCCTAATGACGTGGGCAGGCACCCTGTCTACCTGATAGGTGGGCCCCATCCTCTAGGGGGTGCCTTCCCGAGCCTTCTAGAGTCTTCTTTCAGATGCGTGGGTCTTCATCTCTATGTAAACATGACATATGGGCCTTCTCTGGTTATTTTCTGATAACCCCCTGTAGAAACATACATTCACCAAAACTTGTGGAAATCGTCAGTTAAAACCCCTAAGTCTATGGTGATGTTCATTTTAAGTCTTTTATCTTCTTTTGTTGACATTTAAAATTGATAGTTAATTACTATCAACAAACTCCCCCAAGCTTACCTTTTGCTCGTCCCTGAGCAAACAGCAAAACCTAGATGGATTAGGAGTTGCTGCAATGCTTTCACGCTCTAAAAGTACACATGCATTCAAACATGAGTTCTTTTCCAGACTAGAGTGGACTATTTTGACTTTCAAACTTACTCATGTTACTTCCAACCATGGGGCTTTTACCTGCACTTGGGTCTTGAGCAATTGAAAGACAGAACAATTAAGTTAAGCACTATGTCTCAAGCTCTTTGCTCCACCTCTATTCTGGAGTTTTCTAGAGATTTTCAAAATAAAACTCAGAGTTCCATAAATATGACTCTCACAAGTCTCTCCGTATGTGATATTTGTGGATCCTCACTAAGGCATTAGAAAGGATTATGCCTTATCTCTTCTCTCAAAATATGTAGTATTTTTGGTTCAAGGAAAATTGTGTCATGCCTGCTCTTCCTCACCCTATAACTAATAAAGCTTATGTGGAGTTCATAGGTATGGAAATAGCTCACATACTTTCACTACTATGTTGCCTAGTCGAACCATGGATCCAGAGGGACTCATCATACAATCAAATAAAGATGTGCATGTGTGGTTAATATGGTGGATAAAACAAGGGGTAGAAAGGAAAATGGATGAATGTCTGATTCTACAATGCTCCATTGATGAAAACTCCTCTTTAAAACTTTGAAAGAAATACTTAAGCTTTTAAGAGAGAGGATTTTTTTAGAGCATTTATTTTTCTCTTGCTCTCCCTTCTTTCTCTTTCTCTCTCTTCTCTTTTCTTCTTCTTCTTTTTTTAAATACTTGCCAACAAACTCTTTGATGAAACATAATTGAGAGGATAAATGATAATACTTGGAGCAGTTGTAATGATAAGTGGCTAGCAGAATAAATGAATCCTATGGGGAAAATATTTTTGGTGCTCACTCTCAGGGTAAGAGTAGAATATTTTTGGTGAATCTAAATGGGATAAATATGTGGTGCGTACTTCTAGGGTAGAAGTAGCAAGGATGCATGATGTGTGAAAGTGAATCTTGATTTTAATCGCATGAAGAGCTCCTAAGGGTCTACACAGCTCGACCAAACTCAATACAAATACAAGCAACAAATATGTAGAAGTTTCCTATACTAATAATTATGTATGGCTATGGTAGGAATTTCACACTCTGTCATATTAGGAACTCATCATGTGGTAATTTTAATTTTTAAAAACAAATCTCTAGAATTTAGTGTTGCTAGGAACAAGATAAACAACAGCTCAACCATATCATATCATGTCCATCAATTACCTAGACTTTAGATTAAGCATATGCTCCCACAAGTTTCCAGTTTAGAGTAAATCTTCATGTCTAATAATTTTATCCAATCCTTGGGAGAACTCTAGGTTGAATACTAGGTACTTGAAAAGAATTACAACAGAGCAACTGTTCATCATTTCCATCATGCATTCTTAAAAATCTACTTATCTATAGCAACAAGATTAAAGCACACCTTTGTACACACTCTTTTTATTTGTTTTTCATATTTAAGAAGCACATTAAAACAAATAGAAAATATTTATTTGGTTTTCTAATTTTTTATGCAAACATAAACAACACTACGAAGAAAAGTAGTAAATAAAATTTTTATTTGCTTTTGAGGTTTTTCAGCTTTTTTTAAATGCGTGAAATAAAATGAAAGAAAATAAACTTATAGAAAAGAAAAACTTACCTTGGATAAATGGGGGTCCTCCCCCAAAATAGATCTTGTTGTAGTCGATCACTCCAAGTAGAAGTACATGAACAGGGTGCTCATGTTTTGGTTCATGGTTTCTTGGCCATCACGGATCTCCTTCAAGGTCTCGGTGGTGTTTTCATTCCACTAGCACTGGTCTTTCCACCACTAGTTCTGTTGAGCTTGGTTTTCTTGTACGGTCTAGAGGGAGTTGTCAATGCGCTGATGGAATGCCACATTCTCTACATGTATCTTTGGGGTGTAGTAGAATTCGGCATCAGAAGCACGTCCAGGTTGGAAATTCTAGTGGTGATGACCATGATGGGCGCCAGAGGATGATGCTCCAAGAGGGTCAACCGAGTGTCTTGTAGGCTGACTGTATGGGCGGTGTTGCCATTGTTCATCATCTCCTTGTGGTCAATCTTCTTCTTCCATGTACTAGGGAGCAGGTTGGGAGGCAGAATGCTCCCAAGGGTTCCTCAGGATGCGGGGGTTGCGAGCATCGAAATCATCATAGCCTGTATGAACTAGCGCCTTAGGACCAGGGTCAGCGTCGAACCATGTCGGCTTAGGCTGATATCCCATCCTTGCAGAGGCTACCCTCTGAGGGATCTGAAAATTCACTGGTGCTACCTGCACATCAACTAAGAGAACTTGCACAATGTAAAGGCTAATTCCTGGGTTGGGTAACCGGAGCCTGCCTCTATTTTCAAAAAATCATGTATAGCCCATCATGCTCCCTTTTAAATATTCTAGCATGTCTAAAAGATTCATATCCATAATATGGTCGGGCTTCCTCGATAAAGTTAACCGAAGAATTATTTAGCGCCCCTAAGTTGGTGGCCAGATGAGTAATTAAAGAGGTGCAACCAACAGGGCCCATCAATTCATGAGTGGAAAACCAATGAGCTACCAAGAGATGAACAGGTGAGACTCTAATCTTTTTTAGCGCAGCATAAAGCAACTGTAAATCTCCTACAGTGACCTTGCGGATGTCATCTCTAGGAAACATAGCATAACCCATCCATTTATGTAAGAAATGAAGAGTGGGGTGTTGTATGCTATTGGTATGGGTGTGAAAATAAAAGTCTTCTCTAGTCATTTCTTTCCAAAATTGATTTTTCTCAAAGCCTGGCAACACATCATCTAAATCTATCGCAGCTCTTGGGTGGAAACCAAGGTGGTTACTTAGTTCCCTCCAAGTAAGATTAAATGTCTCCTTGAAAATTCTAAAGGTTACCCCATCCTCTGTGGTTTGTAAAGTGCACAGGAATTCGATGGTCAAAAGCTTTGACCCTAACTCATTTATGTCCCAAAATGACTCCCAACCCACCAATGGAAATATTAAATCGAATTTGGTACCCATACCTATCTCATGGAGAAGTGCGAGGTCGAGGACTGGTGTGTGAGTGTAGGCCTTGTTCTTCAATTCCTTAAAAATCTTCCTCTCCCGAGAATCCTTCAAACCAAGATGACTTTCCTTGAGGAGAATCTTCCTTGTTGGTGCTGATGATGATAGTGGTGGTTGGTCGGCCAGTGGGTCGACGCTCATCTCAGAGTTGCCTCGTGAAGCGGTCCGGGTCATGCGTCCCGATCCAAGGCTCTTGAGCACGCTCTTCACGGCTCCTTTGGTAGCTTTGAACATCTTGAATATCCTGCAAAAACCTTAGCAAAAACAAAAACTTGTGGAGAATATTAGCGGGTTAGTGGTTAGCTATCCAGAATTAGTGGTCTAGGGGTTAGTTGAACAAGATTTTAGTTGAGAAATCAGTAGAACCTCCCCCTAATTCTTTTTAATTGCTTCCTAGGATAGCATGTCCACTAAGTGCACTACTTTCTTCTACTTATTGTAGCACTACACTCTCCTCTCACAAGATCACTACTACTCTTCTTCCTTCCCCTAATTCTTCTCTTACTCCTACTCTCTTTTCTTGCCTATGCTTGGAGCAGAACACTAGAAGTTGAGAGCTCGAGGTATGAGAGGTTTTCTGGAATGCTTGTGATGCAAAGAAGTGAGGAAAAGTAGGGTATTTATAGAGGGGGAGAGAGCAGGGCGGGCGCCCAAGTGGTGGGGGCGGTCGCCCACCTCCTGGATCCTCCATGACTGAATGTTTGCCACTCACCTCTTTGCTTCATGACTAAGCAAAATAAGTGTGCTGGTGGTGGATTTGGACGGTGGAAAAGAGAAGATAGTGGAGGTGAGTGGAAGTGGATGAAATAATGTGATATGATGTATGTGAGGTGGAGTCTATGACATGTGGGTCCCATAGGAGTGGACCCTATTATAAATATTTACATATGCAGAATCGTTTAGGTAAAATAAAATGCATGAGTAGAAATATTTTTATGCCACCACAGTAAATTCTTGATACGGGTTTTTACACACCGTAAAAATTATTTATGTAGGGCATGAATTTTATAATGTAAAAAATAATTATGTAAATTTAAAAGTAAACTCAGATAACTACCGACTTACCTTTCGGCAAGGGTTCGAATTTTTTAAAGTCCTCCAAACTAGACTCCCAATTTTATTCTTTCTTAGTGTCTGACTCCTGTGACAATGACTCTGATATGTCTTCCTTGTCCTAGCATACTATCTTCATAGTGGAGTTGAGTTCGGGTTTTGGCTTGAATGTGAATTGTTCTTCTTGCCCATTTATAGTAAACTTGATTTCTCCTTTCCCGACATCAATGTGTACATTGGTGGTGCTCAAAAATGGTCTCCCAAGGATGAGTGACACTTTTGAGTCTGGACTCATGTCTAGTACCACAAAGTCTACTGGCACAAAGAATTCTCTTATCTTGACTAGGATGTTTTTAGCAAAGCCCAACGGGTATCGAACTGATTGATCTGCCAGTTGTAAGCACATTGATGTTGGTTCGAGTGTTGCAAAAATGAGCTTGTGATAGACTACTGCTAGCATCACATTGACACTTGCTCCAAGGTCACAGAGTGCATTGTTGAAATGTTGGTCTCCAATTGAACAATCAATAGTGGGGCATCCTGTGTAACACCTCAGGTGTTTGCCTTGCATCTGTGCATCCATATGAGCATGACATGAGCATGTGCACCATCATTTCATGTGCATTGTCATTGAAACATAACATTGAAACATTTGCAACATTCATGTTGAGTGTATGTACTATGTGTATTCTTGCTTGTAGTAATAGCTCATGTATGCCTTAGACTTGTATTATTATGATGTGTGACACAACATCTTGAAATAGATCATGCAACATATCTAACATGCTTAGTTAAACTAGGCAACACATGCTTGCAACACAATATTTCAATAGGGTTTTTGGTGTAGATGACACTTGTGATGCTCTAACATGATCTCTATTAGCTTAACTATGCTTAGGACACCTACTAGAGCACTGTTCATGTTGACCAAATTGATTAATTTGCCCTCTAGGTGAGGTTTGACCATGAGGTGACCTATAGAGTGTCTTACTTTGACTATTTAAAAAGTCTAATCTAGAGACCTCGCATGGATGTGCACCCTTTACCAAAGTTGTAGCCAATTTATCAAGGAACAAAAGTCTCAATATGACCATCTCATGAAAATGGCTAGAACATCCTCAAACAGGGCCCACAATCTAGGAATTCATGTTGTTTCAGTACTTAGAAAAATATTCTAAGTTAGGGTGCATTTCAGTTTCAAGGTGCCTCGCTTTGGGACCTTTTATCTTCCAATCCAGGCTGAACCAGTTCAAACTTCAATTGACAACTTTGTAGTCCTCTTGTAGCTCTACAAATTTCATTAAAAGGAGTTTTTGCCAAGAATAAGTGGTTTAGGAGATCTTAGGGGGGCAAAGTCGGGCTTTTAGTCGGCTAGAGGAGCTCTGATGGCCAACCTGACCTCGCCATGATGGCCGACCGGGGCAGGGTTGAGCCACCGTGTGGCTCTCTTGCGCGCTCTCGTTGTGCCACCTCAATCGCACTCGTCGGCCTTGGATAGAAGGGAAACCGAGTGCCCTGCCTTCTCCTTCTCGCTCCCATTTCTTTTCTCTTCTCTCGGCCCTGGAGCACGAGCACGCGCATGGCCGCCGTGGCAAGCCGCTGTCCCGCACACCACCACGGCCACATCGCAACTCGCCCACTCTCGCTAGCAGTTCCACCAGTGCCTAGCCTACCGCGCTGACGCGTTGGCCTTGCCTCTGGGGCCACACGCTAACCGGAGGTCATGTTCCACCACCGCCATTACTCCGTACCCCACTGAGCAAGGCTGCCACTGTGGCTGGCCCCGCATCGAGCCTCACCAAGCTACGTCCACCTCGTTCCCATGTCACCAAGTCACGTGGACCATGGAACGCCCATGGATTCCACCTCTACTGCGGTAGACCCGCCGGAACAACTTCACCATGGTAAGCGCTCCGCCGCGACCGCCATCACCGATGAGCTCATGCTCCTCACGCTTGTGCCCTATTCTTCTCTGCTAGATCGTGTCTAGTGCATCTTAGGTGTAGATCTAGCAACCTGTATGACGCTATTGCCAGCGGTCGCCCCATCGTCAGGGAACGCTGTCGCTCGGGGAGTCCACCGTTGCCGCCATGGTGCTTCGCATGTGGCTGCGCCTCGCCTACCAATCAGGTGTTGCGTTTTTTGTTTTTGTAGCTTCGTCGTGTCGCACTGGTCGCATAGGGGTCCTTCCCTAGCCCAGCCGTGGCCAGAGGACACTGGCACACCGCCAGACCTGCTTCGCCACCCGCCATGGTCGACGGTGTACTCTGCTCCATGCGTCGTAGGGTGCATGTTGTACCTCGTTGCGTTCGTCTTGTCACGGAGAGTGCGATGGTGACCTCGCCCTTGCCGGAGACCTCGCCGCCGGTGAGGAATTGGCCGGCAGGAGTCCCCCCTATTTTCTGACTTTGTGGGCGGGCAGCTAGGCTGAGCCAAGCCTAGGGCAAAGGCCCAGTTGGGCTTGAGGCCTGTTAGTGTTTTCTGTTTTATTCTTTTCTGAAAAATAAAAATTGTGCTAAGTTTGTAAAATACCTAAGTTGAGTTTGGTAGATCCAAAGGGGTTGGCTCAAAATGTGTAGTGCTCTATATGACCTCTAGTTTATTTAGAAAATATAATATATGTCATGTTTATTAATGTTTTCTGAAGTTTGTAATTAATTTTGCTAGGCCTCTATTTAACTATGTGATTTTGGTAATTTTTGTATCTCACTGTGTAGTGATCCTTTTGCCATGAATTTTTTGTGAGATGCTAAGTATGGTATAAAGATGCTCTAGTTAAATTTTCAGCCTTTTTGAAGGTCATTTGCTCCAATTATGAAATTTCTTTGTTATAGGCTTTATTAGCACTTATCTTTTTGTTATTTTGATATCTCCATATCTTCTGGTCAAAATGAAGTGAAAATTTTATGATAGTCTCTTGGTAGCATGTATTTACCTCTGTAATTTTATTAGAATTTTTTGGGTATATTTTATATGTGATGCCATTTATGCTTATGCACTCAAAATAAATAGAAAAGGGTGATTAGATAAATGTTTATGCCAGTGCCATGACTTTATTTGGTGTTACTTAAACATGATCTAACTATTAGTGGAGTTGGGTAGGTCATTTGTGATGTTCTCAACATCGCTTAATATTAATTGTACAAATCTACCTTTTCTAGACAGATTTGGTGGCTAAGCAAATTAGGTTATGTTAATGATGTTTTCATGCTTGGTGATTTATAGAAAAGTTGTTGGGAACTTCATGAACTAGTTTCTGGTAAATTTTGGTAGCATTTGGACTTATAGTGTTGAAACGGCAGCTGTTCCAAGCTGGGTTCAGTTTTGGAAGTGCTCTCTGTCCTTTAGAACAGATTCTGTACATGTGCTATTTCAATCTGGTAAATGATGAAATCATGCTTAGATGTTTATAAATGAAATATAGACAATTTCATAAGCTTTCCAGAATGTTCTCTTGCTAGTCATTTGGATTTGTAGAACTCCAGTTATGAATGTTCTTAGCTACTGCTGTTAACATGTTGGAAATACTAATTTCTGGAATCTTGTTACGTGTGTGTTTAGTCTTAACTTTGTGGCACTTAGTGGTTTCTTAGGGATGTTTGAACATGTTAATACCAGAGAGGAAATTTGCACCTAAGCTTGAAGTGATTTGAATAGAGCACCACATGACTTGGTTTTGTGCCCATGATGTTGCAATATCATTATATTCATCTTCACATCATTCATACATGTTCATAAATCATCATGTCATCCTTGGTGCATACATGAAATTCATTGGATGCATATACATGCAATAGGTGTGCCAAGAATCGTGGTGACCGTAAAGCTCCGCAAGGCATGAACCCCAAAGTTGGAGTCCGTTCGAGAGCCGGAGGTCCAGTCCGACGAAGCCGGAGAAGGCGTGGGAACCGTTCTTGAAGCCGAACCTTGATATATCTTCTTTCGGTTAAGGCAAGCCCCGAAGCATTATAAGCCTCCTACTTTCGAAGCAATTATCTATATATGTGTTATATATGTATTGTTGCATTACGTTATAGGAGTTGGTTGGAAACCCTTGCTGCATTGATAACACTCCTTGTCCAGCAATTTGAACCTTGAATCCTATGTAGACAGGATCGTATCTATGCTTAGCCCTGCTTAATTAGACCGGTAGAAGTCAGGTGATTTCCTGTCACCTACGAGGTATAGGGCTTTATCAGGTCACGGTTGGTTATATTTGCTATCGTGGAAAAGAACCATGTGTTAATTTGAATAAAAGATCAGGTGGGGTCTTACGGTTGTAGTGATGCCTCCTGTGTCGATTAAGAACCGAGACCTGGAGCCTTCTATGTCATTTTGAATGCATGCCTAACATTTAGCTGGCCGGCCTGAGGTTGCTGACAGCGAAGCCTAGTAGCTCAACTCAGGCTATGAAATCGAAAAGTGGAAGTCGCCTCGGAAGGAGCCAGAGGGTCCAGGGCAGGTGAGTTAAAAGTCCTGAGCATCCTGGCCACTGGTATCCTCGAGAATGTGGCACTGTTTGGGCCCACCCTGAGTTGTACCAAAGGTTATCTATGGCTTCCTTTAGTGGGGTTTGATGGGTGAGTGTCAGGAATACCCCCCTCAGCTGAGTTGGAATCGATTCAAGTCACTGTCTCTCCCGGATAGTGAGAAACTTGACTGGTTATCTCCAGCGTAGATACACTAATTATATTGATGGTTCAGAATTGATGATAAGGATGATGATGACATCCATGATTAAACTGGATATGGTTATTATTGATTGCTTAGCTTAATCAAGTGATTGCTATAGTACAGGTGCTAATATAGTTAGCAGGTTAATGATGATCAACTTGATACTTAAGCAAATAATGGTTACTTATCTGTATTAAGCATTTCTGCAAATGAGTCAAGCTAGCCCACTTTATAAAGCCTTGCATACTCCTTGGTGTCACTTTATTTCTGGTTTTTGACGGGTAAGTCTAGCTCAGTACCTTCTCGTACTTAGGGTTTATTCCCACCTGTTGCAGGTAGCAGATTCGTACTTGTTGCTGCAAGTATTGTCTTCGCCATGTGGGCATGAAGACTAGACCATATGGGCATGGTCTCTGTAGTACCTCTTCTAGTATGCTTTTGCAGGATGTGACTCTGTACTAGCAGTATTTGACTTTAAATGGTTTTAGAAATTATGTTGCTTCCGCTAAACTTTACTTTGATTTTGTAATAAATTATTTAGTACTCCGATGTATGAGAGCTACTTATGAACTATTGTAACAAGTGTTGTGATATGTTGAATCACTACGATCTTGGTTGCTCTTGGTTTGGTTTGAAATCCCTTGTGATTTTGTGGACTACCGGAGTTATATAGGCTCAAGTTTGAGAATTTGATCGCTTCGGCAATTGTTTTTAGACTTGTGCTCTTATAATTTGGATAGTTCTGTGACATCCGGGATCTTTCTTCTTCTCTGGTGATTTATTAAGGATGGCTGCACTACATTCTTCTATTAGTGTCGGGTACCAAAACAAGGGGTACCCACAATCAATGATTAAGAAAGACAAACCCCTGAGAAAACCATGCCAAAGGCTCTACCCACGAAGGCAGAACGAGCTAGAACAACAAACGGAACGCCTCGACCATGTTCCGACTCACACGAGACTCGCTCGACAGGACGCCTCGACCACCGAGAAATCTCCGACTCGCACGACCCTAGGTCAAGCCGGTCGACCCACCTCACTCACCAACTCTGAGACAAAAGTCAAGGCATTTAATGCGACCGCCAACCACTTCCTACCCCCATGGCTACAGTGATAACCGGCATGGAGGTAGTACCAGTGTAAAATCTCACTTTTTATAGCCATCCCGAGACGGGCGGTGAAAACCTATCACTATACACGCCATGCCGAGCACTATTCCACCACTGATCCCCCTCGAGGGAGAATACGACGAGTATCATACCTCGAAATTCCCGGGAATCGGCCTTATCCGTTCCCCATCGACCCACCTCGACCTGTCCTCGACCCGGCCTCGACCAACCACCGATCAACAAGGAAGCAAGGCCTGCATGCCACAAGATCCAGAGTCTTTTCACCGTCTCATCCTCCACGTCACCATGGTGTCTGGGGATGGCCGGCCATTCTCAGGGCACGTCGCTATAGCGGCCTCCACAGCGCTCGACAAAACTTCACTTCTAAGGCATCCCCCGGTGTCTCTGCCTCCTCTTGACCCTATAAAAGGGTAGGCAGGGGACTCTATGAAGATGACGGACAAGCAAAAAACCAGTCACCATCCCACCAGAGAAGATCAACATCTCAAGCAATCTCCTTTGTACTCTCACTTTTTCTCTCCGAGACCTGGGATTGACTCCCTCTCTCACAACTTGTAACCCCTACACAAGCACTTAGGTGCAAGGAAATACAATACTCCCACCCCCTGTTTGACGTAGGGCCTTCTTTTGCCTGAACCAGGATAAACCCCCGTGTACTCTCCTTGCATCACAATCCAGATTAGGGACACGCAGCACTGATTCACTCGTTGGCTTAGGACCCTCGCGGGACTAGGCACCGATAGTTGGCGCGCCAGGTAGGGGACGCTGCGTGCCAACATCGTTTTCTCACCATTCTTCTAGATGGCTAACCCCAAACATCCAATCCTATTGGCCATGGTGATCTGGTTTGGGAGCTTGGAGTTCATGTCTCTTGGTCGTGGCTATGACATGGTCCTCCTCTCGCCCAGGCACCCAACCGACGGTGACCATGAGCTCTCCTAGCTTGGGGGAGCGCTGCGCCGGTACCGTCACTCTCATCATGCACGTGCCGCCAGGCGACGGCGTGCCCAGCGCAACGACCGTCATCGCCTCGCGAGGGGTAATGGTATTCCCCGATCCGACGCCTCTCAGCCAGACACCGACACGGATTTCCTCACTAAGGATCTATGTAGGATGAGCTTGGTTGAGGGTAAGATGCTGATGGGGTGTCCCATCGCTCCGTCGCCCGGTGCGGCACCACCACCAGCCAGTTCGATTGCTCCAGTACCAGGAACCACGCCCTCACCGGCATTCTTGTATGGACTAGACTCGATTGCCCGGGCGTATGCTTCTTCTATAAGCACCAGCATGAGTGCTTACGAGGAACTCTCCGGACACCATCTACGTTCCACCCTCGACCTCGTCGCGTCCACGCTAGTTTTCGAGTACCTGGACTCCATGGAGACCCTAGATACGGAGCTCCGTGCGACTGCCTTTCATCGTCATGACCTCACAGACGCACGACCTCACATGCACCCATTATAATACTATTTTAGCACTCCAGACTCCGACTCTACCGATGACACCTATGACCTGACTCGCGAGTGCTTCAATATCGATGGGGCTATCGTGTCGGATTCAGAGGATGAGGCAACCGTTGGAGGAAGGAATGCCATGCCACCTTAGGTCGAGCCCCCTACTACACGGGATGAGGCTCAATTCCTTGTAGACCAAGGAATGCAACTCGAGCAAATCCGTGAATTGCAGGATAGGCTCGATGAAGAATGAGAAAATCTGCGCCTACTTCAACAAACCCTCGAGCACGAGCGCGCGACATGCGCACACGGGAGAGGAGCAAGAGAGAGAGCTCATGACATCAATCATCGCATCGTCGAGGATCGGGTAGGCGAGGCCTCGGTCTTCGGTCGAGCCAGCCAGAATGTTGTCGCAGCCGCCATGCTCCTTCGTAACATGCCCGAGCCATCGAACCCCGAGGCCCATTGGGCCCACGATGAAATCCGAGGACTCCTTGAGACCGCTGCCATGTAGCAGGCCGAGAGTTCTGCCTCGAGGCGACGCGGGCTTGCCTCGGAGCAGCCCGCGGAGCCCTCCCGACAAGAGAGAGAGAGGCCTCAGTTCACCCTGAGCACGCCCCCTAGTGGAACAAGGCGGCCTCTATCCGTGAACACATCATCGACAACCATGAACCTCGAGATGCCCGTGACAACATCACTAAACGTCGTAGGCGTAAGAGTGGCGATGGTGCGGCTTGAGGCTACCACGAGCACAGGGCAGGCGCTATGACAGCTCGGAGGATCGAAGCCCTTCACCTGAGCCACCAGGCCCTCGGGTCTTTAGCAAGGCCATTCACGAAACACTACTCCCGGCTCGATTTCGCCCCCTCTCCTCCCCATGACCCTTACCAAGTATAATGACGAAACCAAACCTAAACTTTGGCTCACCAACTTCCGCTTGGCTTGCCAGCTGGGTGGGGCTACCGATGATCGAGTCATCACTCGACAACTTCCCCTGTTCCTATCGGACATCGCCCGAGCATGGCTCGAGGACCTCCCACCTCGACAGATCCACGACTAGAGCAACCTGGTGAGAGTGTTCGAGGGAAACTTCAAAGGGACCTACATGTGCCCTGGGTAACTCATGGGACCTCCGAAACTGCAAACAAAAGCCAGGCGAGTCCCTCTGGGACTACATCCGACGTTTCTCCAAATAGTGCACCGAGCTTCCCAACATCACTGACTCTGACATCATCATGGCCTTCCTCTCTGGTACCACCTACAAAGAATTGGTCCAAGAGCTGGGCCACAGCACTCCCATCACTGCCAATGGTTTGACGGACATTATCACCAACTTCGCCGTCGGCGAGGAGGCGGTTGGTGCCATCTTTGGCAATGACCAGGACAAAGGTAAGTGCAAGGAAGAGGATCCCACGAGCTCTAGCCGAGGCTCGAAGAGGAACAACAACAAGAAGAAGAAAAATCAGCAGGGCAAACAAGAGGCTCTGGCCGATGACCTTGTCGCTGTTGCTGATTGTAAGAAACCTCGAGGACCCCTCGGCGGGGCATTTTCGACAAAATTCTCAAGGAACCGTGTCCCTACCACAAAGGGCCCATGAACCACAACCTCGAGGACTGCCACATGCTCTGGAGGTACTTTGAAAGCCTAGGCATCAAGAAAGATGACAAGAAGGAGGGTCCCAAGGGAGACGACAAGGATGAGGGGTTTCCCAAGATTCATGACTGTTTCATGATATATGGAGGACCCTTGACATGCCTCTCAACACGGCAGCGCAAACGGGACGTCGAGAGGTCTTCTCCGTGCAACTCGCAACCCCCCTCTTCCTTGACTGGTCCGAGGTGGCCATCACTTTTGACCGTGATGACCACCCAAACTACGTCCCCAATCCTGGGGTCTACCCACTTGTCATTGATCCCATCATCACCAACACACGCCTCACCAAGGTGCTCATGGACGGAGGCAGTAGTCTTAACATCATTTATGCCTAGACCCTCGACCTTCTGGGAATCATGAGGATGCACCTCGGACCCAGCGTCAGGGGCTTCCATGGAGTCGTGCTAGGGAAACAAGCAGAGCCTGTCGGGCGGGTCGACCTGCCTGTCTATTTTGGCACTCCCGCCAACTTCAGGAAGGAAACTCTCACTTTTGAGGTGGTTGGGTTCCATGGGACATACCACACCATTCTTGGGTGCCCCTACTACGCTCGGTTCATGGCGGTTCCCAACTACACCTACCTCAAGCTCAAAATGTCGGGCCCCAATGGTGTCATCACTGTCGGGCCCTCCTATGAGCACGCCTACGAGTGTGACATGGAATGCGTCGAGCACGGGGAAGCCGTCCTAGAGTCGGCGACCTTGGCAGCGAACCTCGATGGTTTGGCCAAAGAGATCCCCGACCCCAAGCGCCATGCTGGCAACTTCGAGCCCATGGAAGACATAAAGCTCGTACCCCTCGATCCCACCGACCCGAACAGAAAGGCGTTGAGCATCAGCACCACCCTCGATCCCAAATAGGAAGTAGTGCTCAATGACTTTCTCCGTGCAAACACCGACATCTTTGCGTGGAGTCCCTTAGATATGCCGGGCATACCCAGGGAAGTCGCCAAGCATGCCTTAGAGATCCGAGCTGGCTCCAAACCGGTGAAACAACGCTTGCGCCGCTTCGACGAGGAGAAGCGCAAGGTCATCGGCGAGGAGGTCCACAAGCTGTTGAAGGCCGGATTCATCAAGGAGGTTCATCATCCTGAGTGGTTGGCTAATCCTGTATTATTTAAGAAAAAGAATGGGAAATGGAGGATGTGTGTAGACTATACTAGTTTGAATAAAGCATGTCCAAAAGTTCCTTTTCCTTTACCACGCATTGATCAAATCATTGATTCTACTGCGGGATGTGAAACTCTATCGTTCCTAGATGCGTATTCTGGCTACCACTAGATCAAAATGAAGGAGTCTGATTAGCTCACGACTTCGTTCATCACCCCCTTCGGCATGTATTGTTATGTTACTATACCCTTTGGTTTACGGAACGTAGGTGCTACATACCAGCGATGCATGCAACATGTTTTCGAGGAACACATCAGACCCATCGTCGAGGCTTACTTTGACGACATCGTTGTCAAAACCAAGAGGGTTAGCAACTTGGTTAACGACCTCGACGTTGTGTTCAAGTGCCTTAGGGAAAAAACATTAAGCTCAACCCCGAGAAGTGCGTCTTCGGTGTCCCTCAAGGCATGCTCTTAGGGTTCATCATTTCCGAACGTGGCATCAAAGCCAACCCAGAAAAAATCACTGCAATAACCAAAATGGGCCCAATCCAAGATCTAAAGGGCATATAGAGGGTCACGGGCTACCTCGCGGCCCTTAGTCACTTCATTTCGCGCCTCGACAAAAAGGCGCTCCCACTGTATCATCTCCTAAATAAATCAGAACGCTTTTCATGGACCCTTGAGGCAGAAGAAGCCCTTACGAAGCTCAAAGCTATGTTGTCCAACTCTCCGATCCTCGTCCCTCCGGCCACAGGGGAACCCCTCCTGCTTTACATCACCGCAATGACACAAGTGGTCAGCGCGGTCTTAGTTGTCGAGAGGACAGAGGAAGGACATACCTTGCTCGTTCAGAGGCCATTCTACTTCATCAGTGAGGTGCTCTTGGAAACCAAGGTTCGCTACCCACAAATCCAAAAGTTGTTGTACACCATCATCTTGATGTGGAGCAAACTTCGTCACTACTTCGAGGGGCACCCGATGACCGTGGTGTCTTCTTTCCCCTTGGGAGAGATAGCCCGGAACCAGGAAGCCTCAGGGAGAATAGCAAAGTGGATGGTCGAGCTCATGGGTGAGACCCTCTCTTATGCGCCACGCAAAGCCATCAAATCCTAGGTGCTGGCAGATTTTCTAGCGGAGTGGACCGACACTCAACTTCCTCCGGTTCAGCTCCAGGCCGAGCTTTGGACCATGTACTTCGACGGGTCGCTGATGAAAACAAGAGCAGGTGCGGGCTTGCTCTTCATCTCACCCCTCGGAGTCCACATGCGCTACGTAATCTGGCTTCATTTTGCTGCCTCCAACAATGTCATCGAGTACGAGGCGCTCGTCAAGGGCTTGCGCATCGCCATCGAACTAGGGGTCCGACACCTCGACGTTCATGGTGACTCCCACCTCGTGTCCAACCATGTCATGAAGAGCTCAAGCTATCGTGACCCCAAGATGGAAGCCTACTGCGAGAAGGTTCGGTGCCTTGAGGACAAGTTTCACAACCTCGAGCTCAACCACATTGCACGCATATATAATGAAGCTGTCGATGAACTCGTGAAAATCGCTTCTAGTCGAGCCACAGTTCCACCTGACGTTTTCATGAGAGATCTCCATCAATCGTCCGTCAACACCAGGGAAGACGGGGGGGCCGACAGTCCATCACTCGATCCTCCACCTAAGGCGGAAGCTCCCTCGACCGGGACTGAAGTCATGCAGGCAGAAGGCTCGACCCCACTAGCCAACCTCGAGCCCAACTGGCATGTTCCGTACCTCAACCATCTCACTCGAGGGGGCCTCCCCTTGGATAAGACCGAGGCTCGACAGATCGCTCGCCGGTCCAAGACCTTTGTGATATTTGGCGACAACAAAGAGCTTTATCGACGTAGCCCTACGGGCATCCTACAACGCTGTATCACAAATGAGGAAGGCAAGAATTTGCTCAAAGATCTACACTCGGGGGCTTGCGGTCATCACGCGGCACCTCGAACCCTCATTGGAAATGCATTCTGACAAGGTTTCTACTGGCCAACCATAATCTCTGACGCTGTCAAGCTAGTACGCTCCTGCAAAGGATGCCAGTACTATGCAAGGCAAACTCATCTCTCGGCTCACGCCCTGCAAACTATTCCCATCACATGGTCGTTCATTGTTTGGGGGCTCGACTTGGTCGGACCCCTGAAGAGGACAACTGGTGGCTTCACCCACTTGCTCGTCGCCATTGATAAGTTTCCAAGTGGATCAAGGCCCATCCTATCACCAGCATCAGGTCTGAGCAAGCCGTGCTATTCTTCACCGACATCGTCCACCGATTTGGGGTTCCTAACTGCATCATCACGAATAATGGCACCCAATTTACCGGCAAAAAGTTTCTGGATTTCTACGACAACCATCACATCCGTGTGCTCTGGTCGGCCGTAGCTCATCCAAAAACAAATGGCCAAGTAGAATGTGCCAACAGCATGGTTCTACAAGGCCTAAAGCCAAGAATTTTCGACAAGCTAAACAAACACGGCAAAAAATGGGCCGCCGAGCTCCCCTCGGTCCTATGGAGCCTAAGAACCATGCCAAGATGAGCCACGGGGTTCACTCTGTTCTTCTTAGTCTACGAATCTGAGGCTATGCTCCTAACCGATGTGGAATATGGATCCCCAAGGCTGAGAGCCTACAACGAGCAAAACAACGACGCCGCAAGAGAGAACGCCCTCGACCAGCTCGAGGAATCTCACGATGTGGCTCTGTTACACTCTGCAAGGTATCAGCAAAGTCTCTGACGCTACCATGACCAACACGTCCGTAGATGGGACCTCAATGTCGGTGACCTAGTGCTCCGATGAAGCCGGAACAATAAGGGACGACACAAGCCTACTCCGCCATGGGAAGGGTCATACATCATCGCGGAAGTATTAAAGCCCGGCACCTACAAGCTATCGAATGAAAAAGGCAAAATCTTCACCAACGCATGGAACATCGAAGAAATATGTCGCTTTTTCCCCTAAAGCCTCGAGGCTCTATAAATTGTTTTGCAATCCCATGATAGAATAAAGAATACACCGGTATTCAAAGCATTCTTTCATAAAAACCAGGAAGGATCGACCCTATTTTCTCAGAGTCGAACCTCCCTCGGGGGCTGCAAGGGGGGAACCCCCTGTGTCCCCAAAAAACTCGCATTTTTTCAAAAACAAGAGAACTTTTACATAAATCGACGAGGCTGCAAGTGCACCCTAAGGCTTGAGGGCTGCCGAGCCGCGAGATCACCTACACCTCCGAGCTATGGTACCTCCCCTCACTCCCTCATGCCAAGGGGTGCAACCGCGTGCTAAGTAGACCTAATAAAAGTTCATGATTTTGAAAAAGCTCACGTCTAATATTTCCATACACTTCGAATTGAGTTCTTACATAATCTATGGGGCCGCAAATGCACCCTAAGGTTCGAGGGCTGCCGAGCCGTGAGATCGCTTATGCCTCCAAGGCTATGGTACCTCCACTCGCTCCCTCATGCCAAGGGGTGCAACCGCGCGCTAAGAAAATCATGCAAGAATACAATTCAGGCAAGAAAGGGAAGAAAATACTCAAACGAAAACGAACATATACATTTACATATTATTGTTTTAGGCCCCCTAAGGCCATCATGGCGTAAGTCACAAGTACTAGCTACCCTATTACATGGGCCTTCATGCCCAGGTTTGGCTTACAGGCCCTCGTCGTCGGTAGGCGAGACCACCTCGACCTCGAATAGCTTCGCAAGGCGACCCCCGGGCTCCTCCGTGACCTCGATCAGATCCAGGCAGGCTGCTTTGTTTTCCTCGTCCGTCTGGTCTGGGTCCGTAATGAAGCCAACAGCGATGAGGCCCATGTCGTACTCAAACCCAGACCGGATGACTGCCATGGCCCTCTTCATGCCATGACACAGCCCGCCTCATATCTTCTTGCGGACGAGGCAACCTAGCGCCGCCATCCGGCGAACAAACAAGTTCCCCGGCGCGTCCTCCTCGGTATCGGCATCAAGCTCGACCCCCAGGCTGTCGCACACCAAGGTGATCGCACCTTGGAGCAACTGAGTCAGCCTAGCCTCAGCCTCGAAGAGGTTCTGGAACGAGGTAGCCATCGCCTGGGCCACGTGTTGCTGCTTCTCCAGCTCTGAAACACAAACACCAAGTTAGCAAAGACCTAGGACCTCGAGGCCAAAGTCAAAATGTGACAAAAAGCTTACCTTCAACATGGGTCTACAAACCCACGACCTCATCATGCAACTCCTCGCATGCCTTCTCCGCCGCCCGAAGAGCCTCGTCCTTATCGCGGACAGTCGCCCTCAGCGCCTCAATCTCCCTACTGGTGCCCGAGAGAGCCTCGTCCCTCTCTCGGACCGTCCCCTTCAATGTCGTGACCTCGTCCTCTAAGAGCCTCGTCCCTCCCTGACCGTTGCATGGATGACATGGAGCTCTTCCACTTCGGTGCTCTTCTTGGATAGCCGCTTATTGGCTTCCTCGACTAGAGCCCGTTGATGAGCAAGCGCCGCCCATATGCCACTCTCATGATGAATGAAGAGTGACTTGCGGTGAGAATGCTCCTTGAGTTCCTGACCACAGTTAAACCTAAGATCAGAACCAAGGAGAAAGGGGGGATAAAACGCAAGAAAAGACAAACGAACTCGGCTCACCTTAAAGTCCTCTAACATACCCTGCACCAAAGTATCCGCGACCATGGGCAGAGACTGCACGGAGTGCTTACGGAGTCTCTCGACGAACTCCTAGTGCCGCACTTCATCCTTGTTGTCGAGGATGAAGAAGGGCTCGGTGCTGGGGTTGGACACGTCCCTGAACTCAAGGGTTGACCGACCCCAGCGCGGGAGCTCCTCCTCCGCCCGTGCAAATGCTAGCCCTACGAAATCGGGCCACCTAGCAAACGCCTCGGCCAAGTCATCCCCCGACGTCGCTGAAGTACCAGGCCGATCCGGGGCATCGACCATCTCGATGTCCTCCTTTTGCTTCCCCTTGTCAGAAGAAGGGTCGTCGACGGTAAGATTGATTATAGCCGGAATCAACCCTTGTGGCGGGGCTGGCGTCTCGACTGTTGGTGCCACCACCTGCACGTTGGACGGTGGCACGACCACCCCCCGTTCCGCCTTGGCCGCCTGCTCTGTTGGCTGGTCCTGCTGTGGCTGCGGCTCCTCCCAAGCCGGTTGCGACTCCGGCTATGCCGCCTCTTTTCCCGCATCCGGCGGGGCCTCCACCACCTCTCTTAACTCTTCAACATCCGCCCGCCCCATGTCGCGGATGGATGTTTCGGCCTCAATGACCTTGACAGTCACCTGGATGGTCACGGTCGACCCAGGCTCCGGCCCACCAACACCAGGCACGTCGAGCCTGGCACCGACTGGGGCTGCCTCGACCGGCTCTAGCTCCCGTGCGGTGTCACCAAGTTCGGTGACCTCCTGGGCGCTTGCTCCCGCCTTGGTGGCGGCCTCCTTCGTCTTAAGCCACTTCGTGGCAGCCTGGTACCTCGTGACCCAGGCGGCATCATTGGCAGGCGTTCGCATCATCAGGGCGGCACCAGACTTGAGAGCCTTGACGAGAGTCAGAGCCACGAGCTCCACCTTGCGCTTGTGGCTGAGGAGTGAACAAACGCATCAGAATAAAGAGCGAGATGGCCTTGACGAAAAGACAAGGTGAGGTACTTACCCGAACAAGGGAATTAGGGGCCTAGACTCCGGCTTCCCCGAGCCACTCGATAGCCTCTGCAAGGGCCCCTCCGTCGAACCTCCGGTTGGCCTAGTGCTCCTTGGAGCCCGGGCTAGGTCCTCTGCATCGATGAGGCTATCTGGCCTCGGGTCCTCATGCCCATCGACGGAGCCCTAGCCTCAGATGTCGATGTTGTTGCTCTGCTCGTCGGCAAAGTCTAAGGCTATCGGACTCGCGGGCGCGGTGCCACCAATCTCCCTTGCGGGACCCAAGACGAGGTAGATCCCCTCTCTGAAGGCCCCGCTCAAGCCCTTCCTTCCGTTGGCTCTCCTTCCCCCTCGACGGATGCCGAGACTTCCCTCAACGCCTGGGAGGTCGACCCCCCCACCAATGGGCTCCAGCAGGGGCCATACATCGGGGAGGTGCACTAGAAAAGTCACAGTATCATACCACGACCCGGCGTCATCATCGCCGCTGTCCTCATCCTCCCCCGAGATCGTCTCGGAGGGGGATTCCTCGATCGGGAGACCCTCGAGACTCTGCTAGTGGCAGCGCTTCTTCAATGCCTCATGCTCGAGGGCCTTCTGGACCTGATGCTTCTTCGCAGCATCCTTCTCTCCCTTCTTCTAGGCTGCCAAGAGGCATCTCACCTCTCGAGTAGCCCGATCCTCCAGAACTGGTGGCCGTGACTCCTTGACCGCCGACAGATCTTGCACAGTGGCCTCAACAAACTTAGTCGAGAGAACTAGGAAGCAAAAGGACCCGAGGCTATCAGAACGATGCTTACTAGAGGCTCGAAGCCCTGAGTGGGGTACATCGGGATCCTGTCGATGTCCTCTTGCTTGAAGCTCTCCACCATCCACCGCGCGTGCCGGGCAACTTCATCGAGGGAGAGGGACTCATGTGACATCCGACTCCCCTCCAATGAGGTCTTCGGCGTCATCTCGTCGATTCAGAGTCAGCGCTGCATCAGCGGCAGCACCCTCCGACGGTGGAACGCAGCGACCACAATCCCCACCATCAACTCATGCTGACGAAGCCTCCTTAACGTGTCGAGGAGCGGCTACAGCTTCGGCTTTTCCTCCTCGATGATGTCGTATGTCCAATTGTCCTCGCATGACATCAGGACCCGATCAGAAAACTTTGGCAACTGGTCGTCGTCGTTGCGCTGGTAGAACCACTCGTCGTGCCACACGCTGTTCGACGAAATGAGCTATGCTAGGATGTACTACTCGCCTCGACCCACCCAAACTTGAAGGGTGTAGCTCCTTGCATGCACCGCGCGCCGCACTCCTCGCTTGCCCGCCTTCTTGGCGAAATGCTCCACCTTGAAGAGATGGAGCTACAGGTTCTAGTGTGGCTCCATCCCCAGAAAAAATGGCAGTCTGCGAGATGGAGTTGGGGGCAAGGTGGTGAAGCTCCACCTTGTAGTAGTGGAGGAGCGCCCGCATAAAGCGGCTCGGTGGCATCCCGAGCCCCCTCTCGTGGAAAGCAATGAAGCTCACCACGTATCCCTTCGGGGGCATCAGCTCCCGGTGATCGAACGGCGGCACCCTCCATTCCGGCTGGCTTCGGCTTGCCCTCGGTCATAGAAGACATCGTGGACCAACTCCTCTAGCTTCCTCTCTATCACAGAGGAACGAGCCCACGCATCCGCAGGAAGGACATGGCTCTTTCCCGCCATGGTTGTCGAAAATGATGTGCGGCGGCGGCCGGGGAAGAGGTGACGGCGGTGGTGAAGGGTGGTTAAAGGGCGCACAAGAAGAAAGAGGGCAAAACACAAATAGCATGTGGGGGGGCACACGGAACCCCAGACCTCGTACTTATACCCCGATGGAAGACCAACGGGCGGATCCGGCGAAAAGGTAGGAATAGTTCCCGCATTCAATGACCTTACCTAACCGCTCCCTCGAAACCCACAGGTAAGGGCACGTGTTCGCCATTCACTCCGTAACCGCCGCACCATGCCACCCACTACCACGCCGTTCTCGCTTCTCCTCCTAAAAAGACATGCCCCAATGGGCCAGAAGAGGATCCGTGGACGGATATTTCCAAACGAATGGATAACGGGCTCCGAGCCCAATATAAACCTCAAGGGATCGAAAGCTGGCCCTCGACCGGGGTTCGATAGCTGCCCTCAAGTAATGGAGTTAGGGACAACTGGGGATGCGCCCATACAAGGCCAGGGCTTGAGCCATTCTCTCGAGGCCCCTAGACGTATTCGAGGCAAGAAGAGAGGTCGACGATGGAATCCCCTTGGAGGGAGGCATCGAGCCCTCGGATCCTATCGCATGGAGCCGAGATCCGCACAAGTACTCTTTGACATTTTTGGAGGGCGCCTCCATGTCCGCTAGCCGACTCCTACCGAATGGAGCACGGGCTCCCACTCAAAATTCCTCGCTAGCAGCTCACCGAAGATCATCGAAACTCGCCTGATGAGGGTAGTACAATGTTCCACACCCCTCCTTCTTTTCTAAGAAGGAGCATGAGGGTCGTACGATAAAAGACGGACAAGACCCTGATCGACCTCGTGTGCATGAGGCTTGGGGGCTTGACCGCAAAAGGCTAAATCTCAAACAAAAGAGGACCAAACATGCCACGATGGCTCGAACACGGGAGCACTCCTTGGTATAACGCACTAAAGACCTCAGAGGAGTCAAAACACTCCACCGAGGCCTCGGGGGCTACACCCGGCGGGTGCGCTCACATGCACCCACCGGAAAGACTACAACGCTACAACTCTAGTTCATGACTCACTGAGCATTTGTGAGAGTGACCACGCTCACCCAAGGCTCAGGGGCTCCTGTCGGGTACCAAAACAAGGGGTACCCACAATCAATGATTAAGAAAGACAAACCCCTGAGAAAACCACGCCAAAGGCTCTGCCCATGAAGGTGGAACGAGCCAGAACAATGAATGGAACACCTCGACCATGTTCTGACTCACACGAGACTCGCTCGACAGGACGCCTCGACCACCGAGAAATCTCTGACTTGCATGACCTTGGGTCGAGCCGATCGACCCACCTCACTCACCAACTCTAAGACAAAAGTTAAGGCATTTTATGCGACCGCCAACCACTTCCTACCCCCATGGCTACAGCGATAATCGGCATGGAGGCAGTACCAGTGTCAAATCTCACTTTTTACTACCCATCCCGGGATGGGCGGTGAAAACCTGTCATTGTACACGCCATGCCGAGCACTATTCCACCATTGATCCCCCTCAAGGGAGAATACGATGAGTATCGTACCCCGAAATTCCTAGGACTCAGCCTTATCCATTCCCTGTCGACCCACCTCGACCTAGCCTCGACCAACCGCCGGTCAACAAGGAAGCAAGGCATGCATGCCACAAGATCCAGAGTCTTTTCACCGTCTCATCCTCTATGTCACCATGGTGTCCGGGGATGGCCGGCCATTCTCAAGGCACATCGCTACAGCAGCCTCCATAGCACTCGACAAAACTTCACTTCTAAGGCATCCCCCGGCATCTCTGTCTCCTCTTGACCCTATAAAAGGGTAGGCAGGGGACTCTACAAAGACGATGGACAAGCAAAAAACTAGTCACCATCCCACAGTAAAAGATCAACATCTCAAGCAATCTCCTTTGTACTCTGACTTTTTCTCTTCGAGACCTAGGATTAACTCCCTCTCTCACAACTTGTAACCAATACACAAGCACTTAGGTGCAAGGAAATACAATACTCCCCCCTGCTAGACGTAGGGCCTTCTTTTGCCCGAACCAGGATAAACCCCCGTGTACTCTCCTTGAATCACCATCCAGATTAGGGACACGTAGCACTGATTCACTCGTTGGCTTAGGACCCTCGCGGGACTAGACACTGACAGTTAGTTTGATCACCTCAGTGGTTGGCAGTGGTCTCTTCTTGTTAAGAATGTCTCTGATGTACCTTGCATATGTAGGGACATGTATAGCGTCTAGTAGAGGTATGTTGACATATAACTTCTGAATAACCTCCATGAACTTACCAAACTGTTCATCTGATTACAGCCTTCTATTTCTTCGGAGAAATGGTAAATAATTTGTATCATGAAAATCTTGTCTCATTTCCCTTTCTTAAGGTTCTTGCAATAATTCTTCAACTTCATTGTGATTTTCCTCTTCTGCCACTGCTGGTACTACTGGTGCTCTTCTGGTCCCTTTAGGATAAGGGGGATCTCTGGTAGATTTTCCTCCTCTTGTAGTTATAGCACTTACCTGCTCAGGGTTAGTGGCAACAGGCAATGCAGCAGCTAGCTGTGCTAATTAGTCTTCAATCTTTTTATTAAACTTATGTTGCTTTTAAACCACAGATGAGAAAATTTCCAGCTTACCATGAATGTCTTTGAAAATATTATCATTTACAGCAAGGCTTTTATTAATGTCTTCATTGATTCTAGTTTGCTGCATGACTAACTCTCTTAAAGTAGGTTGCTTGGTAGAATTACCTGGATTCATACCTTGGGTAATGTTTTGCTATTTCCAACTTGGTTGATGTGGAATCTTTCTGATGGCAGTATTTGAATTCTGGTAAGTTTTTCAATGGCTCTCTGATCTTCTTTGTATTTGGCCCTTTGATCAAGCCAGTTGAGCAAATTATCCATCTTGGTAGACAATGCATTTACTTCTTCAATGGTTTCTTCACTTTGATGACAATGTTGAATGTTGTCTTGGGGCCAGCTCTGATTATCTGATATCTTGTCCATAAGTATCTTAGATTTTCCAAGAGTGAGTGATAAGAATGATCCTTCAGTAGTTGCATCTAGGTGCTCACGGGTCTTTGGGATTGATCCATAATAAAAGCCTTACATGAGTAACCATTCTTCCATTCCATGATGAGGACAATCTAATATATATCCTTAAAAATGCTCCCATGCTTCTAAAATGGTTTCTGTCTTCTGCTATTGGAAATTGTAATATTTCCTCTTAAGGCATTGGTTTTGCCTACATGGAAGAACTTTGCTAGAAAGGCCTTCGAACATTTTGCCCATGTGTTAATGTCTTCTTTATTAGCATAGAACCACTGCTTCGCTTTTCCCACAAGTGAGAATGGAAAGAGGCAAAGTAGTATAATGTCTTGAGCGACACCATCAATGGTGATGGTGCTTCCAATCTCTAGAAAATTCTGTAGATGAGCACTTGCATCTTCATGTACCTTTCCGCTGGATTGGGTAGCTTGCACCATATTTATGAGGCTTGGCTTAAGCCCAAACTCAAGATTCTCAGTTTGAAGTGATGGACTGGTGAGAATGTTCTCAATGCGTGGAGCAGAGAATTCTTGCAAGGTCCTTTCTGCCATAGCTTCAGCAATTGGTGACGAGCTCCTTCTTTGGTTGATCCGATTCTAATGATGAAGAGTTGAGTGAATCAGAATCAATCCTGCTATACCCTGTATAAAATATAAACATAGAAAAACAACAAGGGTGATCCTGACAAAGTAGAGGTGCCTTGTTATGATTTCTCATTTTTATAAGTATCTATTTACGTAATTTTTCTCAATATTTTATTTCTTCCCCGGCAATGGCGCCAGAAATGCTTGTTGACACTTCTAACACCACTTTAAGTACTAGATTGTCATCCCTAGCATGGTGCCAGAAGTGTTGGTATTATAAATGCTCTTCTAAAAAATAAATAAGGGATCCACAAGCACACAGATTAAATACCATTGTAGCACTTCACTAGGAAATATTCCAGGTATCATTAATTTATATTTAGCTCAAGGGAAAGAACTAAGGATTTAAACTACAGATGAACTTGCAAAACACGACTACTTATGAGAATTAATCACATAGTCACTTGCTTTTACAGGGGGTAAGCCATGATAAATAAATATAATGAATTGATAAGCTCAGAGGATTATATAAGACTTCCCACGTAATACCAATTCTACCTGTCCTACTAACGGGGGTGGATTATATAAGACTCAATGAAACAGTCACTTCTGCGAACTACCACACGACTCAGCCAATAGGGTGCATTTGCAGGTAAACAGCATCTAGGCACCATGCCTACATGTAATCTACCACTTAACTCCCTCGAGAAAAGAGCTAAGCGCTTTGCAAACTTATACATAAACTCATCATCAATCATAACTATATCAAATATAGAACTAAAGCAAACTAGGAACATAATAAGTAGAAACATAATGATATTCAGAATAAAGTCATAGAGAAAGATACAAGATAGTACCAAACCTGTAGACGATGATCCGAATCCTGGGCACAGGCGCCTAACTCTTGAATCTATCTAGTCTAAACCTATGTAGAATTTGAAGTATTGGAGTTGCTATTATAATTCTCTAGGGGAGAGAGATCTCTAAACCCTAGCTCTGATGATGACTTCCTCTTAATAATAATAATAATGAATTAGGGTTTCAACCTAGGGGTATGGCCTTGCTTATATAGCCTCCTCAAATGCACCAGAGCCCTCAGATCAAACTGACCTTCATGCATGGTGTAGATTGATCCTCAAAGGTGGTTAGGGGCATGATCCATGAGCTCGACCCTAATTGGCTGAGGGGTAGGGCGGGTGCCCTGATGATGTGGGTGGGCGCCCTGTCCACCTGATAACCCCCTGTAGAAATAAACATTCACCAAAACTTATGGAAATCGTCAGTTAAAAACCCTAAGTCTATGGTGATGTTCATTTTAAGTCATTTATCTTCTTTTTTTGACATTTAAAATTGATAGTTAATTACTATCAACAGTGGCTAGTTGCAAAGTCTCGACGCACACTATTCAATCAATGGTACAGTCCTTAACTGACATAGGCGGAAACACTACATTGAGACTCCTTTCCCAATGCAAGTTACTCATCCAGTCTCAGCTTAATATTACCATATTCATATTCATATGCTTTCATGACCTGTCATTAGGTCAGGAGAAGCAAAGGTAAACCTGTTTCTCGCGAACGATGAAACCACTATTCGACTTCTACCAAAGTCTAAGCATTACTAAGCATAAGAGATTGACCTACACATACCAGTGGGATATCATCTAGATATAAATGTAGATCAAGGTAACCATGCAGCAACGGTATCAACCAACTCTTACTAACATAATGCACATCACACTAGACTTAAGGTGTAATAAAGTATTTATAAAACAGAAGAGTAGTTGTATGTCTGGGCTTGCCTTCGTTGCAGAGGAGGTTAGTTCACAGAAGTCAGATTTGGCACCACTCCACGGATGGATGACACCAGCACCACCCCCGTCAACACTTGCTCAACATGAATCATCTCACTCTCGTATGCACTACATGTATATATAAATGATGCGATGCTTAACATGATGGAATGGATGCCATGATAAATGATGATGAATAAGGCATAGCATACAAGAGACATTTAGAAAGGATAAACATTGTTTCGCAAAAAAAGGATAAACATTAGTTGTCTACTTGAGTACAACTTTCCCTCGTAGTATAGTTACAAGTAATTGTCTTAAAGCATCTTTAATTGTTCTTCTAACAAGGCAAAGGTTTACTTATTAAAACATGCTTACCAACTAAAGCTTTTACTAGGGAAAGACATGCACAAACAACATATAGGGAAATATATAACTGTTACTTTTTACCTAAGAGGTTGCATCTAAGAAATGATCAGGTTTACCAACATACACCTAATTAGCTACTAACAAGATAATTAACTATCAACATAAAAACATGTAAATATTATAGTATGGCCACAAGCATTTACCTTGGAACATTAAAGTGTTTATGTTCCTAGGACTTCACATAACCCAACAATCACACTTAACCTACTTAATGATTAGATGAAACCTTCTAACATATTTGTTAACCCTTAAAAACATTAAAACTAAATAAATAAGTGGAAAGGCAATCAATATGAACAACACTTAAGATAAGATAGATCATAGCATGAAGACAACCATGGGACCAGCAAAGATTACTACATGACCTATTCACATGCATTTCCTAAAATAATCACTTAAGTAAACTACTCCATTCATTAACTAATAATTCAATCATGATCATAACATTAATATATACATTTGCCATGGACCAGCAAGGGTGATGTGCTCCATGGTCCTCATACGATCCCAAAATCACATCTCCTAAAGTTAGTGACTTAAAGAAAGCATTTCCATATTTATTTTCCTACTAAGCATTTAAATAAACAATCTACTTATTAATAACAAGTTGATTTGAGTATAACATAAAAGGATTAAGTTGCCAAGGAATAGTATAGGATTTAGTGTTCCAAGGTCCACAATAAACTCTAAAATCACAACAAAGTATTTTGGGGATTTATATAAATCATTTTAGTATTTTTATTAATTCATAAAAGCAAGCTTAACTAAATGATCAAACCATTCTACCTTCGATTAGTACCAAACTTTTTGTGTGGGTTCATAACAGCAGATTAAACATACTCATAAATTTTCATGAATTTTTGGATACATATTTTAATCTACAAAACTTATTGAGCATGCATTTATTAATTATTAAAAGCATATCAAATTACTGAAACGGACCAGTTCATATTTTTGTATGATTGAGCATAATATGAAAAGGCTACCCACAAAATTTCATAATTTTAGGAGCCCTCATTAATTAGTTATGAATTTTACAAGAATCTACACATAAAAGCATTTCTGGAAAAAGATAAATCATTTTCTGTGAAAAAATCATTTCCTCACCCACCTTCTCTCTACCCACTATTGCTGACACGCGGGGCAGGGTCAAACCCGACCCAGGCCGCGCTGACCGTGGGTACACCGGCGGGTAAGTGGCAGAGCTTGCCGTCGGTGACCTCCCCGGTGACGCGGTTTTCTCTGACGTACTCCCCAACCACATCCGCACACGACCAAGGTACTCGAAGAACTTTTCCAACACCACGGCGATGCTGACACCGGCCAGGGTAGCTCAGCGGCGCTCCGCCATGATAGAGAGGACTGATGGCATGGTCTCTTGCAACCGAGATGACACCCACACGTTCCCCATGCCTCCACGAAGACGCCTACGCTACCGATTACACTAATTTGGGTTCGGCTCATGCACAACTACAGCCATGGCTGCACAGCAGCACATGGCACGGTGGTGCGACTGCGGGCCTGCCACTTTGGTACCTACTCGGACTAATTGATGCGTGTTACATGATGCAGGAGCTCACCCTGACTTGCCAACCCGCCAGGTGAAGGTGGATGTGCAGCAGAGGCGGCTGTCGTCGAGAGAGTTGACGACGGTAGTGCGAACACGGTGGCAGGTGGTGTCCCGAGGCAACCTGAGGAGGAAAAGGAAAACGGTCACCTCGGTGAGCTTCACGGTGCTGAGGCAAGCGTGAAACATGAGAAGCGAAGGCGAGACACAGTGCCAGTAAGGGCTGGCCACGGCAGAGGAGCACACGGCGGTGATGGCGACCGCCGTGAAGAAGACGATGGCGCGCGGCTGCTCAGACGGTGCGAGGCCAGGAGAGTGAGTCAAAGAGGAGCGCACGCACTTGGTGAGGCTACAGGCAAGAGGAATTGGGTTAGGAGTGAGTGGAGGTGGTGAATTTGCCAATGAGAGAACTCTCTGCCTACGGCGACGCTGCGGTCGGCTGTGCTGGCGGCGAGCAGAGAGGGGAGAAGGAGATGACGATGCCCAGCTCGACCCTAGCGGTAAAAACACGGTGTTCGCGCATGACAGCAGCAGCTTGCAGCTGCCACCGTGAACAATGCATGTCAACGTATGCAAAAGCGGCACGGGACGGCGGTGGCCGCCGGTGAGGCAGCACGGTGGCAAGCAGGAGGTGGCGCCCGGCTCCTAAATTAAATTTTCAATTATTTACGAAAATGCCACTGACAGAAATTTCCAAATTACTTCCAAATTTTCTATAGAACATGAAAATCTCCAAATAGAAAAGTTGCTCAAATTTTCAAATTCTACAACTTTCTCAATAAAAACTTTTCAAATTTAGCTTAGATTTTGAAATTTGAATTTGAAATCAAAAGGGGACAATTTCTGGAAATTGGTAAATTCAAAATTATTTTAAATTTTACATTGAAACTTTAAAAACTTAAAACACCAAAGTTGTACATCTTGACAAGATCTACAACTTTTCTTTTTAAACCATTTTCAAATTCTACCTCCATTTTGAAATTTGAATAGGGGAATGAAAAGGGGTCAAATTTAAGATTTGAATCTTTTCAAAATTACTCCAAATTTTATACTAAAACTTTGAAAACTCCAAAAACTAAAATTGTACAACTTGACAAGATCTACAATTTTGCTTTTTGGCTCACCCTAAAATTCTTTTTAGATTTTGAATTACACAAAAGGGGGTAAAAACGGGGTTTTCCGGAAATCAGGGTTTTGAATCAAATTCAAACTTGATTTGGTTTCTACATTAATTGATATTAATTAGTGATCACAACTATCATCCAAATGTACCATTGGGTCAAATCATACTTGACCTTCCCAATGCTCCATTTGTTTGAACCAAATTTGAATTATAAATTCATTTTAATAAACCTCCCAATTTGAATTCAAATTTGAATTGAAAAACTTAGTGCAAGTTTTGAATCTCAAATTCAACTTCAAACTTGGAGTTCGTTTTTAAATGTTGCACTTGAATTTATCCCCTACATCTGACACTAGTGTAGAGCATAGCTTTACACCTCAAATTACATAGGGTATAATCTAGGTATTTGAAATGGCATTCGAAACTAGGGTTTTGGATTCAATTGATTATTCTTTTCAACTAAAACATGATCAATCCTTTAACACTAATAAAACATCATTTTAGATGGTAAACAAACATGGCATAAACACATATAAAGCATTTTATTATTAAAAGCGACATAACAATTTACTATTAAAACATTAATAAGTCACATGTGAAACATTTAAATGAAACATGTGAAACATTCTATCAACAACCTATGAAACATTACTTTAAAATGAATCCATATTTTATATGAAACATTTCTTTGCAACATATGAAACATGGCCTATGAAACATGTGAAACAAGGCATATACATAACATGTAAAACACTTGTTTAATGCAACATATAAACCTTTTCTATGCAACATAAGAAACAGATGCATGCTATACTTAAAACATATGATGCATTCATGCAACAATGCTTGGTGTTTTATGCATGATGATGCTCATGATCAAGTTTTAACTGTTTCTTAACATCTGGGATGTTACAATAGAATCAATGGATTCAGCAACAAAGGCCAAACTATCAAGGTAATTACCATGGTAACTTTCAAGGTAATAATAATTATAGCAATTACAATCAACCACCTTTGAGAGATTTAGTTGCTGGTCAATCTAAACTGCTAGATCAAATGAGTAAGAAGGTAGCCTCTAATGATAAAGTTTTAGAAAATATAAATTCTAGAATGGATACCTTTACTTCTGCTATTAAAAACTAGCATAGCTTTAATAAAATGTTAGAGTCACAATTAGCTCAGTTGGCAGCTGCTATTCCTCTACTAGAGAAAGGTAAAATTTTGGACCATCCGGAAGATTTAGAAACTGCAAATCTTGTTGATATTCATAATGTAGACAACTACTACACTCAACCGGCAGAAGTAAAGTGGATTGACTATTCACTTCCCGACAATAAAGGTGATCCAGGGAGACCTGTCATTCCTATCTCTATAGGATGCCATGTCTTTCCAGAAGTTGTCTGTGACTTTGGCGCAAGTGTCAACATCATGCCCAAGGTAATTTATGAAAAGATATTAGGTAATCCTTTGTTGTACACAAATATGCGTTTGTAGCTTGTAGATCAGTCCATCTGCTACCCTGAGGGAGTACTGGAAGAAGCTATTGTTCGTGTGGGGCAATCATATGTCCCAGTGGATTTTGTGGTAGTGGAGACGGGAGGAGATGAAAGAATACCAATCATTTTGGGACAACCATTCCTATGTACAACCAAAGCTATCATCTATATAGAGCATGTCAGTATTGTATTTTCCATAAAAGACAAGAAAGAGAAGTTCTCATTCAAGGAATGCATCCTGCACTCCCCTGCACACCCACAAATGTCATACCTACCTGAAGATCCAACAACACCAGCACCCAAGAAAAAGAACAACAGAAACCAGAGGAAGAACAAGCTCAGCCAAGTGCTAGAAGAAACTATCAAGATGATCAATGCAGTCAACGCAGAAAGCGACCATTTGCTCTCACCGCCATTTCTAGTCAAGAAGGATGATCCCAGAGTACCAACAATTGAATGCACAATCAACCAAAAGATCTTCTGCAACACCTTCTATGACATTGGATTGGGTGCTAACATAATGTCAAAGGTAACATATGAATATTTATTTGGTAACAAACCATTGTACCCGACCTATATGCAGCTACAGATGGCAGATTAGTCATTAAGATGGCATGAAGGCATGGCAAAGGACATTCTGGTAAAAATTCAAGATTACTATGTTCCTGCTGACTTCCTGGTCCTTGACATGCCGGGAGATGAAGACACACTGATCATCTTGGGGAGACCTTTCCTCAACACCACCAATGCAGTCATCTACATTGGATCTAGACAAATCCATTTTCAACTTCCAAAGGTATGTTGTCAATTTAATAGTTATACTAACCATGAATAGCCAAAGAAGTCCTGATAAGGAGGAGACGCCAATCCCATCACCGTTCATTCAAGGATGGATGAGCTGGATTTCCTAGAGTTACGAGATCTAATGACGTAGTCCTCAAACCAAAAGTAGAAGCTACAAAGATTGAAGATAAGTCAGTCAAAGAACCTCGCTGGAACGAGTGGGAGAAAGAAGCTAATAGACAAGAGCTAGCTCTAAAAGAAGAAGCCGAACTTATGAAGAATCGAGTCAAGATGTGGAAGGAGAAGAAGGTAACGTTCGCAACACCACAAGAAGAGCAGGCATCAGAACCGTCATCAGGATCAGATGATGCAACCGATAAGTAAGGACTCTCTCCTTCCCAGTCCTGTTAGTAGACTTTAAATGTTGCACCCTTGCCATGAGGTAATAATGGTAGTTATCTAAATACATTTATTAGTTAAATTCATTTCATACATCCTGCATTATTAAAAAAAAGAAAATAAAAAGACTTTATTACATACTTGCCATCATCGTATTAAAATATATGTATACTCTATCATATTCACTATTGTTGCACATTAAGAAAATAAAAATATATTTACTTTATTGCGCATAGAAAAAAATCCTTATTGCTCTTACTTATGCATTGTTAAAAAATACTAAAGCCCCATGTGAATAAACTTGTGGTAATTCCCCATAGGAATATTTACTGTGGTGGCATAAAAATAAATATGCATGCATGTCATTTTCTATTACTTAATTGCATCGTGAAATAAAAATCTTGAAAAAAAGAGAGAAGAAGATAGAATAATTCCTGCTAAAGTATATCAAGTTAAATTAACTCATAAGAATAATCAATTGCTTGTTTAGCTGATCGCTAACCCCTTGTATAATCCAAGCTTTGAGTTTTTGGTGTTCTTGTTGGAATATAAATTTTGCAGGATAATACTATGACTAAAAAAAGAGTCTACTCAGTGGCAACCAATTGCGCTGATGAACTCGCTCTAAAGTTCATTCAATAACCGACCACAGCAACATCTAGCTTGGGGGAGGAGCATTCCCCGCTTATCTAGCTAAGTATCTACAGTCTTATTATTATTTTTCAAGTCGATTAGTTAAAAAAATAAAAAGATACATAACAACTAAAACCAAATAAAAGTGCCTATCTTAGTAAGTCTTAATTATATTAAGGTGTGATCATATAGAATTAAAGTTTATATTTCTATCTAGTTAGGAGTCAAATAAAAAGATGAAGATTAAAATTTTGCATTGGAGATGATGAAGAGTTGCTCTGCTGTAATTCCTTTCAAGTGCCTAGTTTTCAACCTTGAATTCTTATGAGTTTTGGATATTACTGCTTTGATATAAGAATTCACTTTGAACCTGAAACTTGTGGGTAGCATATGCTTGATCTAAGTCTACGTGATAGAGGGATATGATATGAGAAAGTCTGAGCTACTATTTATCTTGTTCCTAGCAATACTAAGTTCTGGAGATTTATCTTTTGAAAATTTAAAAATCATAATGAGCTCTTGTATGACAAAGCTTAAATTCCTACCAAAGTGGGATATAATATACATTTTAGATGAAGAAAACCTTTGCTCATATATGTTGCTTGTTTTCATTGAGTTTAGTCGAGCTTTGTTGTATACCTTATGAGAGGTTTGTCAGGCTTTTAAAATCAAGATCACGTACACACCACCCATATATGCACTATTCCTACACTAGGAGTAGGCGCAATCATTCTCCATTTTCCACTCAGATCCACCTTAAAATGTTTTTCTCCTACACATGGAGAGAACACCCAAAAATTTAACCTATAGGACAGCCCCCAAATAAATGCTCTAATTTCTTGTTGCAATCTCTCTCAAATATTTTGTATGCAGAAAGAAAATGCATGTGGCTATAAAAAAAAGAAGGAAAAAATAGACAAGTGTCCGAAGTAGAATTAGGGTCAAAAGCCCACTGAAAAAGAAGAAGAAAATAAAATAAAGATAGCCCATGTTTTCCTGCAATTGTTTTCAAATCTAAATGAGAGAAATGTCTTTAAAAGAGCAAAAGTAGAATTAGAATTAGACACCTATATACACCTATCTAGCATATTTTATACACATGCACATCTTGATTTGATTGTATGACTTAACTCTCATTGGATTCATTGTTTGACTTACAATATATGAATTACAAGTATGTTTTTTCTTGTTTTGCCACTCCTATGAGCTCCACTATAATCCTTAGTTATCGGGAGAGAAAGGCATAACATTGTTAATGCCTTGGTAAGGATCCACAAATACCACATATATTGAGAGATTTGAGAGTGTCATACAATGAAAGCTCTAAGTTTTCTTTTGAAAACTTACAAAATCTCTAGAATATCGGTTGAGCGAAGAGCTTGAGACATAGTGCTTGACTTAATTGTTCTGTCTTTCAATTGCTCAAGACCCAAGTGAAGGCTAAGAAGCTCCATAGTTGAAGGTAATATGGGTGAGTTTGAAAGTTAGAGCAGTTTTGTTTAATCTGGAGGAGAATTTTTGCTTAAAAGCATATGTACTTTTAAGGCGTGAAAGCATTGAAGCAACTCCTGATCCAAGTTTATCTAATGAGGCTTTGCTGAGGGACTAGCAAAGGGCAAGCTTGGGGATTCTTGTTAACAGTCCTTAATGTCAACAATATATAGTGAAATAAACATGAGAGAATGGTCAAAATACATGAAAACATAGAAGACTAGGGTGTTATGTGATGAATTCCATGAGCTTTGTTGAATTTTAATGTTTATAGGGAGTTATGCAGAAAATTGAAGAGAGATACCTAATTATTAAAAGAATTTTTGGAATTTCACCGCGAGATAAATACTAGTATATTATAGAAGACCCCAGAAGACACCGGAACGAAGCGAAGGCCGAGTGCCTGCCAGGTGGGGTCGGCCGACCAGGGGGTGGCCGGGCAGCCACCCCCTTCTCCCCCCTTCCATGAGCTTATGGAGTATTCTTCTACCAACCTTGAGGATCAATCCTAGCCCTACGTGAAGTCGGTTTGATCCAATGGCTCGCGTGCATCCCACCAGGGTATAAATACATGTGCAGATCCCCTTGAAGGCATCAAGTCATTTGAAGATCAGTTCATTTGGAGATAGAAACCCTAGATCATCAGACTTCCTCTAGTTCATAGCTTTAGCATAGTTAGATCAGGTCTAGAGGAAGTCAAGCTGAGTCAACCTAGCTTAGATTCCCGATTTTTGGCGAGCATGGAGTTTTGGAAATGTTCTAGTTCTCCACTCTTATTGTAATTCTGTCTTCGCACAATTATTGCAATGTCAACATTATTCTTCATCTTTATTATGTTCTTGAATGCATCATTCATTATCTACTTCAATTCTAGTATAGTTAGGTTGTTATTTAGTTTGACACAAGTTCGTATAGTGCTCGTCTATTTGGCCATAAGATGAGTGGTATGCATTATGTAAGCGTGGCGCTTAGATGCTTTGCATATCTGCAGATACCTCCAGTTGTTTAGGGTCATGTGGTAGATAATAGGTGTGACTTTTATAGGCCCATTGAGTCCTCTGTAGTCCTCCCCCTGTGCAGTGGATTATTGGTAGAGCAGCATTGTCTGGTTAAGGATATATTCATATATCATAGGTTTCTGACCTCAAATATCCCTGTTCATGGCTCCATTGTGTTTGGAACATATGGTAGTATTACTCGACGATGATTATTAGTTGTAGTAGCTTGACATGTAACTTGAATACTTATGAATTATTCCTCTAATATTCTGATTGGATTACATTATTAGTAACAGTTAGGGAGCTCGGAGTGTATCTACTTATTTATTTATGATGACTGATCATTACTTATCATATATATCTTTTATCATGTGACTTATCTCTATTATTCAGTAAGAGTGCATAACATTGGTTTACTCTCTTTATCATGAATATAAAGTTTATCAATACTCCAGATAGAAGTTTAGCTAGACCTTCCCATTGGTAAAATTATAAATGACAACCTGGTAACACTCTAGGTAAAATGCTACAATGGTATAATTATTTGTCCGCTTGCAGATGTTCTTAATTGTTCTTATTCCTAATTGTTCATATTTTTATATCATTTATATTTCTGCCTAGTCATATAAAATCATAGTGCCACTTATATACTTCTAAGCTTTATTCATTAGGGATGACAACCTAGTTCCATGCTAAGAAGTATAGGTAAATATAAAAGGTGACTAGTATTTAGAGACATGTTAATTTATTACCATGCATTTTTAGCGCCGTTGTGATTGCGTTAATTAATGTCAACACTCAGGTAGTAAGTGCCGCCATCGTGGTGGAACAGAAGGAGGAGGGTCACGGCCTCAAAGTCCAGCGTCTGGTCTACTTCATCAGTGAAGTCTTGTCCGACACCAAGACACGCTACCCACAGATCTAGAAGCTCTTGTACGCTATCCTCATCGCCTAGAGGAAGCTGTGCCACTACTTTGAGTCGCACCCGATCATGATCGTGTCATCCTTCCCCCTCAGGGAGGTGATTCAGAGCTATGAGGCGATAGGAAGAATCGCTAAGTAGGTGGTTGAACTCATAGGAGAGGGCATCACCTATGCTCCTCGGAAAGCCATCAAGTCCTAGGTGCTAGCAGACTTTATGGCAGAATGGACCAAGACCCAAATGCCACTAGCCCCGGTGGAGCAGGAATACTGGATGATGTATTTTGATGGGTCGCAGATGAAAAGCGAGGCCAGATCGGGGCTCATCTTCATCTTCCCCCTCGGCATGCGCATGAGGTATATGATCCAGATCCATTTTCAGCCTCTAAAAATGTGGCTGAATATGAGGCACTTGCCAACGGTTTGCACATCGCCACCGAGCTTGGGATCCAATGGCTTGATGCCCGAGGTGACTTGCAGCTGATCGTAGACCAAGTCATGAAGGAGTCAAGCTATCATGACCCCAAGATGGTGGTATACTATAGGATGGTCCACCTCCTAGAAGACAAATTTGATGGCCTCGAGCTCAACCACATCAAAAGACGATCTAACGAGGCAGTAGACGAGCTTGCAAAGTTGGCGTCTTGTCACACCCGGTTTTCTAAAGAACAAAACCAGGCTAATCACATGTGTGCCCAGGAAGTCCACAAATATGTCAGAATGAAAAAGGAGAACGTTATTATATAACGTATACATAGTGATGAATACTGGTCTGATCTTCCAAGAGGTAACCGGTAAGTTCGATTTGTGGAGATCTCGACGTTGGTGATCCGGCTTCAAATCAGACACGATTCAAACCCTGCAACCATTACACCACTGCTCCATTGGTTATCAACCAAGCACAACTTGATTGACCTCGCCAAGAAGGCTTTTCCTGCAAGCGAATCGAAGAACACAAGCAAGAAGGTAAAAACACGCAATCTGAAATTGCAAATATGAATGATGCGAATATCAATAGAGGGTTCAAGAACTCAGTTCCAAAGGACTAATCGACACAGTGGAGGAGATCAAGAACAGGGGCCCTGGATCACTGTAAAAGGATTTGTCACCATAGTTATAATGAACGATTTAGTTTCTCGATGGAAAACTAAACTCTAAACAAAACCCAATTATCTAACAACGGTGGCGGTTGTGTTTATAGTCTAAGACTCGACCTAGGGTTGGGAACGACCAGGGGTTGGGCGCCCACAACTTGGGCTTAAGGCCCGACACGATACATGGCCAAGTTGGCCCAAATAGGTGACACAGCACCTTGACATGGTCACATAGAATGATCCACTGACCTTTTGGAGCTGGGACCAGATCCAAAAAGACGGCGTCGTCGTCCCCTTTCCAATGCATCCAAGAACGCCCCGTTTTGATGTCGTATGAGAGAGTTATGACCAAAACAGTGACGACGTGTCTGCTGAATCTGAGGGTGACGTGGTAGCTGAGTTGGGGACGAATTGCAACTTGGGAAAGACCATAACGTCGGTGTGTCCAGCGTGGCGATGTCCTCATCACATAGCTATATTAACACTTACATCAGAGTATCGTGAAACGGTGACTAAACTTCAGGCTCCATTCTTCTCAAGGACGGCTGACTAGTGGCTCTGTATGCCAAGCACTTCTGAAAGACTTCTGGAAACTCCACTACACCTTCATCCTTCTTCTAAGTAGCACCTTACTACACACTGGAGTGTGGTGGAAATAGCAAGAGTGAGTCCATGTCGAACTCAACAAGTATAACACAGGGTTCATGAGGCTCAAAAAGGCTAGACACTATTTGACTGTGTTTAACTTTTAATCAGCATATAATTTAGCAATTGAGTAGCATCAAGATAATCCACTTCCCATTAATGAATCAATGATCAATTGTAATAAAGATAATGAATAGCATTAACATGAGCATAATAATAATCAACAATAATTAAGCATGATATAACAATGGCGATCAACTATATGTAAATGTTCCAAGGCCACCCGTATCCGTGGGCACGGCTAGTGTACCAGTTTTTAACTCTGCGCAGAGGTGTACACTTTCACTGTAAGTCATGATTTCCAAATGCATGGGTTTGCAAGGCCCAGAACATCAAAAACCATATAAAGACATTCAAAAGTTCATCTAAAAAGTTAGGACCATTAGATTCACTCGGCAGGCAGATGTAGGAACCCCCCCTTTTCAAATGGCATAATTCCTTCTCGGCTATACTCATAGACTAGAGGTTGTCCTACACCCAATGTGTCAAGCCATTCTTACGCCAATTAAGGTAACCACTAACAAGCTATAAAAGGTCTCTTGAACAACTAGAGCCAGAGCCATATAGCCCTCATAGCTATACTGTATGTCCTGAATGATCACATACAGATAAGTCCTTATGGATAGAAACCAGAGCAACAATATAATCCCTTGCTCTGGCCCCCTTTTCAATAGTAATAAAATCATCATTAAAGGTCGGTCGCTTAATTCATTAGTCCAATTACAAGATCATCGTTCATAATTAAGCACTAGCAATAGCTACACAAATGCACAACCCATAGGTGACAAGGAACAAGATATCAATAGCTAAGTTCTAATCTCTATGGTTGTCAAGGAGGACACATGCATATGTATCATAATTTCAGTGAATAGGACAATAAGGATGGTCCCATATTATACTTGCTTTGATCAAAGTTCTTCGGTAGATACTTCTAGTTTGGCTCAAAATAATACTCCTGATCGTCAAGAAACTGCTCACCGTCTATACTCGATCATCAAGCATCAACACACAATCATTCGAGCAATCATACACGAAGCAAACAAAGAATGATAATTAAAACAGTACACCAATAGTAGCAAAATAGTATAAAAAGTTTGTAAAACTCTTCTACATGTTACTACAATCACACAAACGTAAAGATCACGAAATTCGGATTTAAAACGTTAAAGTTATGAATTTTCTAAGATTTTCTATAGATAAATAATTACTTTAATATAATCTTGAAAATTAAATTTTTCCAAACCTACTGTACAGCTACACTAACATGTAGAGCTCGCAAATACGAATCTAACGCAACTTGAATCACTCGAATCGGACGTAAAACGAATAACCAGCGGAGGAAAAATGATGGATGGCAAAACTGTAAATACCGTCATCTTCTACCTTGGGCTTCTCCATCACGACGTGACATGGTGAAGTGCCGTTGCTGCTGCTGCACGTCGATGGCTTGCTGCGCGGGAGAGGCGAGCGTCGAGGCGCGAGGCATCGGGACCGAGAGGAGGCTGGACGAACAAGGATAGGGACGGCCGGCAAACGAAGAACACACAATCGTCCATGGAGGTTCATCGGAAAAGCGAGAGATAATTTAGGAACATGATCAAACAAACAAGGATTCAAGAAAACGAGTATACCACGGCGTAGAGAACGACGAGGGCTACCTTGCAGCAGTGACGGTTTTCGCCGGAGACAAGAAACATGGCCGAAAAAGCTCGCCGAAAGTTTGCCAGAACGCAAGCTGTAGATGAAGAACTTCGGCGAGGGGTGGAGAGAGCTACGAGCGGCGGCTCACGATAAGTGTTGTACTTCTGAAACTAGGACGTCGAGGGCTACGCCGGCATATATATAGTTGTAGGGTATAGAAACTTTTCAGATTTTCTTAATTTCGGGATTATTTTAATTCCGCGAATAAAATAATTTTAGAAAATCTAAAATTACCTTTTTGGCCGTGAAAAATAGCCCGGAGCTCAGAAAAATCACGGAAAAAATCCTGGAGACTCTTGGAGAGATAGGGAACTCAACTAAATAGGTTTGAGCTCATAAAAAGATTAACGAAAAGATCAATATAAAAGATTAAGCTCACAAAAATTGGAATTGTAAATCCAGAAAACGCCAAAAAGTTTTTTGATGAGAAGTAAATGTCGTCCTATGCTATTTTGAAAATAATAGCACTCACCAACACCAAAGACAAGCATCACACAAACACCACATTATCAAATTAATATGAAAAAGTTTAAAACCACAATTTTCTATATCTAAATTAGCAGCAAATTAACTTATCTAATAAATTTATCCAAATATTGAAATCATTTATTTTATTTAGTGTTTTTCATGCACAACCCAAAATAGGAAATTTTGGGTGTGACAATTCTACCCCACTTAACAGGAATCTCGTCCCGAGATTCGAAGATACTAGGGAGAAAAATAAAGTTGATTTCCAAGTCTTCACTTTTCCTTCATCAACTCTTATCCAATGATGATGCCACAAGCTCAAAACAAACTTTGTAAAGGTGTCCTTTAGACTCTTATGATCCTCATATATGGTTCCAACAGTTTCCCAACCCTAAGAAAAGATACCTACGTTCGATAGTGACTTTGCAATCATGTAGATAGCTAATGCTTCCAGATGACGAAACAGAACATATAAACCTCCATCTTGTTTCGTCTTTTAGTTTAGCAAACCCCCTTAAGAAGAGATCAACTAGAGAACACCAAAGGATAACTTGCATTTGTTTCTGAGTGATAACTACCATTTTGTCCTTCTATCATCCCAAAGAGATTCATGAGCATATGCAAGAACAAGTAACCTGCACTTTCTCGCGAGCAGAAAAATGGTAGTGTAGAAATACAGTTATAACTCAAGTTCTATGAATCCGATGATGTTGTAGCTTATACCATTGGAAAGTTTATCAAATTTACTACAACTTCCTTATAGAACATTTCTCCAGATTCTGCAGTTAAGGTAGTCAAAAACTATGCACAACAGAAACTATTCTAGGTTGCTGACAGCATAGATGTGTCGCCTTGTGATTTTCACAACTCCCAAACCATAATATCTATCAAGGTGGTTCTTACCGTCAGAGAAAGATATTGAAGTCTACTGTTGTCCAGAATTTATCCATGATTTTTGGGCATTCAAAAATAGAGATATAAGCTACAGAAGATAGACTGTTCTAAAAAGACATGATAAGGTAGAAACAAGATTTAGGGAGATTAGAGAGATAGATAACACTAATCTTCAAGTCTTCATGCTTCTTTGCTTTGTGTTGATGAGATATAAGACATGGATCGAGGATAGCCAAAAGATGACAAGAAAGATAAAGTTTGATCTTCAGTTCTTCGTACCTCATTGCTTGAGATTAATGATGGTAGCAGACGCTACCCCACTTAACAAAGATTTTGTTCCACCTGGCAATGTCATTGAAGGCAACACTTTCTCTAAGACTTGCTGCTATTGATGAGTCCTTCATGTGTTGATCATCCATTGAGTTAAGATAAAGGAGAAAGCATAGAAACCAAGAGTAAGCAAGGATGATATAGGGAAAAGATAATAAGAATTAGGATTGATCGAAGGTTAGATAGGTCAAGAGAGGATACTACCCCACTTTAACATAGATTGAGCTACTCCTCAAGACGAAACCTTCCAGTCTACCTTCAAAACACAAGAACAAGGACAATACACAAGCAACACATCAAACAAAACAAGCATACATCACATCATCGGTACTACACGTGCTTCTTCAACAATGGTGGTCATCCTAAGGGAAAAGTATGGATGATGAAAGGCCATCGAATCTTTGAACTAGGTGGGATCAGAAAACTTTTAGTAAAAACAACATAAAACAAAATCCAAAAGAGTAAGAAATAATAGCTTAAAGAAAGCTATCAAGGAAGGGATACAATAGGACAAGGAAGAGGAAATAGTCAAAATCAATGAGTCAAAGGATGACAAAATAATTTTATAGTGAAATAAGTTTTAGAATACGTCTAGTGCTACTTGGCATATGTCCTACAGTCAACACCGCTCTGATACCACTCTGTCACACCCGGTTTTCTAAAGAACAAAACCAGGCTAATCATATGTGTGTCCAGGAAGTCCACACATATGTCAAAATAAAAAAGTATCAGAAACAATGTTATTATATAACATATACATAGTTATATTAACACTTATATCATAGTATCACCGAACGGTGACTAAACTTCAGGCTCCATTCTTCTCAAGGGCAGCTGACTGGTGGCTCTGTATGCCAAGCACTTCTAAAAGGCTTCTGGAAACTCCACTACACCTTCATCCTTCTTCTAAGTAGCACCTTACTACACACTGGAGTGTGGTGAAAATAGCAAGAGTGAGTCATGTCGAACTCAACAAGTATAACACAGGGTTCATGAGGCTCAAAAAGGCTAGACACTGTTTGACTGTGTTCAGGTTTTAATCATCATATAATTTAGCAATTGAGTAGCATCAAGATAATCCACTTCCCATTAATGAATCAATGATCAATTGTAATAAAGATAATGAATAGCATTAACATGAGCATAATAATAATCAACAGTAATTAAGCATGATATAATAATGATGATCAACTATCTGTAAATGTTTCAAGGCCACCCGTATCCGTGGGCATAGCTAGTATACCAGTTTTTAACTCTGCGCAGAGGTGTATACTTTCACTGTGAGTCATGATTTCCAAATGCATGGGTTTGCAAGGCCTAGAACATCGAAAACCATATAAAGTCATTCAAAAGTTCGTCTAATAAGTTAGGGCCATTAGATTCACTCGGCAGGTAGATGTAGGAACACCCCTTTTCAAATGGCACAATTCCTTCTCGGCTATACTCATAGACTAGTGGCTGTCCTACACCCAACGTGTCAAGCCATTCTTACGCTAATTAAGGTAACCACTAACAAGCTAGAAAAGGTCTCTTGAACAACTAGAGCCAGAGCCATATAGCACTCACAGCTGTACTGTATATCCCGGATGATCACATACAGATAAGTCCTTATGGAGAGAAACGAGAGCAACAATATAACCCCTTGCTCTAGCCCCTTTTCAACAGTAATAAAATCATCAATAAAGGTTGGTCGCTTAATTCATTAGTCCAATTACAAGATCATCGTTCATAATTAAGCACTAGCAATAGCTACCCAAATGCACAACCCATAGGTGACAAAGAACAAGATATCAATAGCTAAGTTCTAATATCTATGGTTGTCAAGGAGGACACATGCATATGTATCATAATTTCAGTGAATAGGACAACAAGGATGGTCCCATATTATACTTGCCTTGATCAAAGTTCTTCGGTAGATACTTCTGGTCTGGCTCAAAATAATACTCCTGATCGTCAAGAAACTGCTCACCGTCTATACTCGATCATCAAGCATCAACATACAATCATCCGAGCAATCATACACGAAGCAAACAAAGAATGATAATTAAAACAGTACACTAGTAGTAGCAAAATAGTATAAAAAGTTTTTAAAACTCTTCTACATGTTACTACGATCACACAGACGTAAAGATCATGAAATTCGGATTTAAAACATTAAAGTTATGAATTTTCTAAGATTTTCTATAGATAAATAATTACTTTAATATAATCTCGAAAATTAAATTTTTTCCAAACCTACTGTACAGCTACACTAACATGTAGAGCTCGCAAATACGAATCTAACGCAACTTGAATCACTCGAATCGGACGTAAAACGAATAAACAGCGGAGGAAAAACGATGGATGGCAAAACTATAAATATCGTCATCTTCTACCTTGGGCTTCTCCATCACGACGTGACATGGTGAAGTGCCGCTGCTGCTGCTGCTGCACGTCGACGGCTTGCTGCGCGGGAGAGGCGAGCGTCGAGGCGCGAGGCATCAGGACCGAGAGGAGGCTGGACAAACAAGGATAGGGACGGCCGGCAAACGAAGAACACATAGTCGTCCATGGAGGTTCGCCGGAAAAGAGAGAGATAATTTAGGAACACGATCAAACGAATACGGATTCGAGAAAACGAGTATACCATAGCATAGAGAACGACGAGGGCTACCTTGCAGCAGTGACGGTTTTCGCCGGAGACAAGAAACTTGGCCGGAAAAGCTCGCTGAAAGTTTGCCGGAACGCAAGCTGTAGATGAAGAACTTCGGCGAGGGATGGAGAGAGCTACGAGCGGCGGCTCGCGATAAGTGTTGTACTTCTGAAACTAGGGCGTCGAGGGCTACACCGGCATATATATAGTTGTAGGGTTTAGAAACGTTTCAGATTTTCTTAATTTCGGGATTATTTTAATTCCGCGAATAAAATAATTTTAGAAAATCTAAAATTACCTTTTTGGCCGTGAAAAATAGCCCGGAGCTCAGAAAAATCACGGGAAAAATCCTGAAGACTCTTGGAGAGATAAGGAACTCAACTAAATAGGTTTGAGCTCATAAAAAGATTAATGAAAAGATCAATAGAAAAGATTAAGCTCACGAAAATTGGAATTTTAAATCCAGAAAATGCCAAAAAGTTTTTTGATGAGAAGTAAACGTCGTCCTATGGTATTTTAAAAATAATAGCACTCACCAACACCAAAGACAAGCATCACACAAACACCACATTATCAAATTAATATGAAAAAGTTTAAAACCATAATTTTCTATATCTAAATTAGCAGCAAATTAACTTATCTAATAAATTTATCCAAATATTGAAATCATTTGTTTTATTTAGTGTTTTTCATGCACAACCCAAAATAGGAAATTTTGGCTGTGACACGTCCGACCGGGCACCAGTTCCTGCCGGGATCTTCGCTAGTGACCTGTATAAGCCCTCAATCACTTACCAAGAATTGGCATAGGACGGTAGCGAGCGCCAGCCTCGGGGGCTGACCCAAAGGTTATGTAAATCGAGGAGGACCCAGACACATGGCCTAACCCCCTGCCGGACTAGAGAATCCCGTATCTTGACTGCTTAGTCCACGACATACTCCAAACCGATAGGACCGAGGCCCGACGCCTTGCGCACCACATCAAGTCATTTGTCCTACTAGATCAGGAACTTTACAAGCAGAGCCCCATTGGAATACTGCAACGCTACATCCCTAGCGAGTAGGGGAAGAAACTACTACATGACATCCATGGAGGTGTCTGCGGTCACCATGCAGCGCCACGCACCCTTGTTGGAAACATGTTTCGATAAGGCTTCTACTGGCCCACTACCGTGGCTAACACAACCGAGGTCGTATACTATGCTTGATAGACTCACTTACCAGCCCAAGCACTACAGATGATCCCCATCACTTGGCCTTTCGTGGTCTGGGGTCTAGACCTTGTCGGTCTGCTCCAGAAAGCGCCTGGTGGCTTCACCCACTTGCTTGTCACCATTGACAAGTTCTCAAAGTGGATCGAGGCTCGGCCAATCACATGAATCAAATCCGAGCAGGTGGTGCTCTTCTTTACTGACATATATCATCACTTTGGGGTCCCAAACTCCATCATCACTTACAATGGCACGCAGTTCACTAGCAGAAAGTTCCTTAATTTCTATGATGATCACCATATCTGCGTGGATTGGGCAGTCATGGCATACCCCTGGACAAATGGGTAGGTTGAGCATGCCAACAACATAATCTTGCAGGGCCTCAAGCCAAGGATCTTCAACCGGTTGAACAAGTTTGGCCGGCGATGGGTCACAGAAGTCCCCGTGGTGCATTGGAGTTTGAGAACAACCCCGAGCCAAGCGATAGGTTTCACGCCTTTCTTCATGGTCTACGGATCTGAGGCCATCCTCCCCACCGACCTAGAGTATGGAGCGCCAAGGGTCAGAGCATATGATGACCAAGGGAACCAAGCCGTCCTTGAGGACGCCATGGACCAGCTGGAGGAAGCGCGTGATGTCACCCTACTCCACTCCACCAAGTACCAGCAAGCCTTACGCTGGTACCACCATCGTCATGTATGGCGTCAGGCGTTCAATGTGGGGGACCTAGTGCTTTGCCTTAGACAGGACAACAGGGGTCGCCATAAGCTAACGTCACTAGGGGAGTGCCCATTCATCGTCGTAGAAGTACTCTGATCCGGCACCTACAAGTTGGCCACCACAGATGGCAAAGTCTTCACCAATGCTTGGAACATCGAACAACTATGTCGCTTCTACCCATAGATTTCTAGGCTTGAAACATGTTTTATCTCGAAAGAATAAAAAGAGTGCTCACTGTTTCTTATTCTGTCTAACTCTGAGAGAGACCCAAACCTACCTTTGGTTAGGGTCGGGCCTCCCTCAGGGGCTAGGGGGAACCCCCCAACGCTACAAAATTTTTTACAATTTTTCACAATACTTTTCAAAAAGTTTTTCATGCCTGAGCCCTTAAAGTGTTGTTTAAGAAAGCGGACGTTTTAGAAAGCGAATAGCCCCTCGGGCCAGATCGGTCGGATTGCAGGAAACCTACAACCCGTCGGTTACGGTGCCTTTGGTCACCAATCTTGGCCTAAGGGACCAACTCACACTTCTAAAAAATCCAAACACAACGCAAGGATCAGGAAACCACCCGAAAAACTTTATGAAAAGTTATCCACCCGAGCCCTCCAACGGTGACCAGGAAATGCGGGTGCGTTAGAGTACGGGGATCTCTCGGGTCGAGTTAATCGGACTGCAAAAAACCTACGCCCCTATGGCTATGGTACTCTCACCCATTAACCCTGACCCAGGGCATTGGACTCGATTCTAAACACCGTAGGCCTAGCCACACTATGAGGATTGGAGAGAACACGTAAAAACTTAGAATGATAAACACAAGTTTTACAAGTGCCCCAAGGGGCACGGACTTGTTCAACATCCTAAGTCTTTACACGGGCACCTTGCCTGACGCTGTTTATAGATTTAAAGGCGGGGGGATGACCTCTTCTTTGAACTTGGCTTCCAGGGTCTTCACCGGCTCTAGCACTTCCTCATCGATGGCATCGAGCTCCTCATCGAGGATATCGATGTAGCCCTCACTAAGCACCTCCAGATCGATCTTCTGGTAGTGGGACCTAAAGATGGCAAGTGCATGCCCCATCCCAAGGTGAAGCGCCTCCTTCACTTGAGTCCAAACCCACTTGAAGGCGACCCCAAGACAACTCCGCAGTGAGCCTACCCCGGGGCGCACCTGGATCACCCCAAGGGCATCGCACACTAGCTTGGCGGTGGCACGTAGCTCGAAGTGCTCGAGCTATTCCATCTTCAGGGCTTCCCACACCGACAGAAGCTCTGCCTCCATCATGGCAAGCTTGCCCTTCAGCCCTAATCATTGTAAGAGATGAGAAGCAAATTTTGAAAAACCCAACGCTGGATGAGCAAAGGTACTTACCTTCAAGCTCCTAGACCCTGGCCAAGTCCTGCTGACGCCCTTGGGCCACCATGGCTCAGAGGGACTACATCTCGGGCTTTAGTAGGTGGATCTCCTTAGCAAGCTGAGAGGCCATGCGCATAGCCTCCTTCATTTGGTCCTCTGTGGTATTCTCCTTCCGAGCTATGATGCACTCTTGGCGAGCTTTGTCACGCTCACCAAGAGCATGCTCACGCTCATGGCGGATGGATTCAAGCTTAGTCTGGAACTGCTCCGAGGCCTACAACAGCTCATCACGCTCGCTCTTCACTTTTTGGGCCTCCTATTGGTCCTTACGAGCATGCTCGATGAGGGCCAGCAGCTTCTCCCTTGTCTCCTTGGCATTGGTGACCATCTCATCATAACAGATACGGAGATCCACCATTTTGTAGTTGAGGTCGGCCATCTTTCGTCGGGCCTCTGCAAGCCATGCCTTAGCCACGTGGTCCTCCCGCTTCCTCGAACCGGTGTCCCTAGGAGCCCTGCCCGCGATGGAGGATCTCCGACTTCGCACGGCTCCATTCGAGTAGCGCTTGCACAAGGAGCCACGTCAAGGTCACCAAAAAGGGAAAGTACCGAACGATGAACATTCACCCTACTCGACGCACCTAGCTAGCCGGGCAGATATCATCGTGCAGGATGGACAACATCGAGGACAGAGTCTGGTTGAACGTCTAGCACCCCGCCTAAATCTGGCCCTGGTACTCCTGCTCCTCAACGTCATCCAGCATGAAAACCGGTGGCACCTCTGGTTGGTTCTAATCCAACCAAGTGAGGCGCGGACCGCCCCACTAGTAGGGATCACGTCCCACACACATGAGGGCTATGGGCTCCTTGACGCGGGAGGGCTCAGCCACCTAGGCTAAGTCGGAAGGCTCGCCAGATGAGACCGACACCACCTCCACCTCGATGACGTTGGGGCCGCCCATCGCTGTCTCCTCTGCCTAGAGCCTACCTCCTGTAGTGGACCACACCTGTGCTGAAGGGCCCTTGGGCGTAGCCTCCTTTGCCACCTCCTGGGCCTCGGTGCCCGCACCCGCTCTTGCGGTCAATCCTGATGCCTCTGCCATCGGGGGCGGAGGTGCCCCACTCTCCAGAGGGGGTGCCCCCTTAAGAGTGGGATCTGGCCCAAACCACGGTAGCTACTCTAGTATCACCATCCCCATCTGGATGGACTTCTCCACCTCTACTTCTAGAAGCGCTGCCCTGGCTGACGGGGTAGGGTTAGGCGGAGGCAAAGCAGGGGCGTCCGACACCTCACATCCCCCTACGTTCATGGACGCTGGAGGGACGCTGCCAGCCATCCCCAAGGCGAAGACGTCTAAACCCAGCACACTACCCGCTGAGGCATGGCCTTGTTTCCTCAGTGCCTTCCACGGCGCAAGCGGGGGGGACGTTGGACTAGACCCTCCTGCAAGAACAATAGGCGTTAGCATTACCAAGCCTCGCCCCAAACAAACAACATAGAAAGGCACCCCTTACCTCTGTGTCATAGGACGGGGATGCTTCCACGATGGCTCGCTTAGGCCCGACCCCACTATCACAGGGAAGGGCCCCTTCTCGGTCGCCACAGCCTCAGCCATGCTAGGCTGAGGGGGTGGTGGCGGTGACCCCATGGTCTCCTAGGGTCAGGATTCCTTTGTCCCCTCAGGATGGGCCGACCCCTATAGCCTCAAGGGCTCCTCTCCTCCACCCATCGCCGTAGCTCCCCCCGAGATCAAGGTCCTCCGACTCGCGGTGCAGCAGTTGAGCCTACGACGTTCGCCCCTCAATCGAGAGGGTTGACCCCCAAGGCTGCTCCCCTCCTCAGCCATGGAGTCTAGCCAGTCATATGAGTAGTCCCCATCATTGATGCTCGATGGCTCCTCTTTCTCGTCCTACTGCTGCATCTTCCGGCGCTTCTCGTGCTCCTCCTTCCTCTGGACCTTGTTAGCCTTCTTCACCATCTCCCCGTCCTTCTTCTTCTTCACCCCCTCGGCGTGAGCCGGGTTCCATGCCCTCTGGATCGCATCCTCGGGAAGGGGTGGGTCGAAGTTAGGGACCAAGACGAGATTCCCCTGTAGCCACCTGAGCCCCAGGTTAGGCAAAAAGGAACACAAAAAAGCCAAGGGAAAAGGGAGGAGAGGAAGAGTGAGGGGCACTCACCATCTCGATGAAGCCATCATCAGGACACATCGATGGGTGGACATCAAGGACGGCGTTGGAAGGAACACTCCCAAGCGCTCATTTGACATGCTTCTTGATCTCCTCATGATCAAGCTCCCCTGTCACGAGCACGGTCCCCTCCAGGGGCGCGTTCGGCACCATCTTGTCTAGGCGGCGTGCCCACCGCATCAGCGGCAGCACCCTCTTCTCATGGAATGCGGCGATGACCTCAGCACCAGTTATGTCCTCATTCATCAGATGCTTGACCGCCTAGAGGAGGGTGTTGATCTTCTCCTTATCACCAGCAATGGGACCATAGCCCCAGCGCATCAGTGCTTCATCGAAGAAACAATCGGTGTACGGAGGCAGGGGCGCATCGGCGTCGCTCCTGAGGTAGAACCACCTCTAGTGCCATCCCTTGTTGGATGACGACCCCTTCATGGTGATGTACTCATCTACCTGGCTCTAGCAAACCTAGATCACGCAGCTGCCGATGTGCACTGGCACCGTCTCGCCCCTCCTCACCGTCTTCAGAGAGATGGTGGCGCAGAAGTAGTACTTCCACAGGGCAAAGTTGGGCTTGATGCCTAGATAGCCCTCGCACAGTGTGACAAAAACTGCAATCTACAGAATCGAGTTGGGGTTGAGATTCTATAGCTCAATCCCATAGTAATGCAGGAGCCCGCAGAAGAAGTTGCTCGCAGATGTCCTAAACCCCCACTCATGGAAGTGCGCAAAGCTGATGATGTAGCTGGTGGGGGGGTTTGGCTCGTCTTCGTTGCCGAGGGCGATCCACTCTGGTTGTGCGACATTCGTCACTAGACAGAGGAGCCCATCCTCGATGAGCTGCAACGTGATCTTCTCAGTGAAGCTAGAGCGACCCCACGGATCCATTGAGAAGGGCAAGAAAGCACTCTGATAGCAATAGGTATGATGACAGCTACAGGGAGAGTTCTCTCTCTATCTTTTTCTGTCGTCTACTTGCCAAGGTAGAAGGGAAACGCGAGCGCGAGGAAGGCAAAAAGCAGAGGTGTGCAAGGGAAGGGAAAAACCGCCAGGATAAAAAGGGGCAAGACGGAGCGATTTGAGACCCCAACCACCCGCATTAAATGTGGCCACAGAACCGTCTCATCATGTCCCGGATATCTCGGTAATCGTGCACACGCCCCCTACAAATTCACCCTGACACCTCACACCATCCGCCTCACATGTCGTGCTTACCGTTATCCCATCACCGCATGAGGCTCAAACGCATCCCCGCTCCATGGGCCGATTATAGGCCTCAGCAGGAAAGAATAGACTACAGAGCTATGTACGCTCCTATGGCCCAATTATGGTCCAGGAGTTCGAAGGCTGGCCCACTGTGGGTTCAACAACCTCCTCAAGACACTTAGAGTCAGGGATGGCGAAGAATGGGCACACTAGCAGCCAATACCCCAATGTGCGGGCGTCGAGGGCATTCTGACCCATGTTTGAGTCCTGATGGATGTCTGATTCATGGTATTCCTCAACAAAAGGTAGCGAACCCTCGGGACCGATTGGACGGCCTCGAGAACTATATGAATCGGCCATCGATAGTTTGGAGTGCGTCACCAGCTTGACCACTAGCCGGCGCCCACCAAATAGGACTGGGGCTCCACTCAGACCTACCCGCTAATGGCTCACTGAGCGCCATGGTTCATCCAACGAGGATAGCGTGGTCTGGCTCACCCCCTCTGTTCCACAAAGAAACGCGCGAGGGTCCAAACCAAAGATGGGTAGCCTCCTGACCCAACGAACGATCATGGCCCTGCGTCGAGCAAAGGCTCGGGGTCTGCGCTTGCATTCTGACCCAAATGAAAGGATCAAGATGCCCAAGAGGGGGGGTGAATTGGGCTTTTCTAAAATTTCAATGCAGGAATTAAATCCTACAAGCCAGAATTCACCCCTAGTGTCTACTTGTGTTCCTAGAGAGTCTATCGATACAAAGTTTTGCACCCTAGTTTCCAATCCTAGTCTAGCAAGGCAAGTCTAGGAATGTAAATCAAGCAATGAAAGTAAATATGAGAATGTAAATGCTTGAATGTAAAGGGGCAAGGAACATGGCGATGTTTTGCCGAGGTATCGGAGAGTCGCCACTCCCCACTAGTCCTCGTTGGAGCACCCGCGCAAGGGTCTAGCTCCCCCTTGATCCGCGCAAGGATCAAGTGCTCTCTACGGGTTGATTCTTCGACACTCCGTCGCAGTGAATCACCCAAAACCGCTCACAAGATGAGTTGGGTCATCCACAAGCTCCACCGGATGATCACCGAACTCCCAATCACCACCACGCCGTCTAGGTGATGGCGATCACCAAGAGTAACAAGCTAGAACTCTCACTTGACCACTACGAGCCCAAATGAGAAGGTGGATGCACATTTGCTACTCTCTCTAATCTCTAGTGAGGTGCTCTCAAGCTATGATTCTCAAATCTCTATCCTCACTAGTGCTCTTGCACTCCCTTGTCCTCCAAAGGTGTTTTTCAACTGATCAAATGAGCAAGAGTTACCTAAAAGAGGTGGAGGGGTCGTATTTATAGACCCCTCAAACAAATCCAACTGTTACCCGCTGACTCAGCAAAACACAGGCTGACCGGACGCGCCGGTCGAACTGACCGGACGCGCCGGTCGCTCATAACGGTCGAAATCCAAAAAACAACTGAGTGACCGGACGCGCCGGTCAGGGATGACCGGACGCGTCCGATCGTGCAGTGAGCATACTGTAATCGCATCGGACGCGGGACCGCGTCCGATCGTGGATGACCGGACGCGTCCGGTCGTCTCTGGACCTTACTGGACTGTGACCGGACGCGCCGATGACACCTAGGTCGCGTCCGATAGGGTGTTTCCCTCAGTGACACGTGTCGACTTCTGACCACCGTGTCCGGTCCTCGCGAGGACCGCGTCCGGTCGTCAGAGCTGAAACCCTAGCTGCAGAACTGTACTGACCGGACGCGTCCGGTCGTGGGAAACCGACCCGAAACTCTCTGAAACGCGTTACAACTTGAACCAAGTTGCTTCCAACTGAACTTTGAGCTATTCTAGAGCTGCCTAGCGCCAAGTTTAACAAGTGTGCACCACACCTAAACATAGGACTCGCCTAGGTCAAGCTACCCGCTCATGCCCTCCTTTATAGTATGGCCAAAAGAGAAAAAACGAAGATCCTAACGACTATTCCAAATGTATCTCAACACCTCGACATCTGGAACTAACCGTCCTTAATCTTGACGTCACTCTTTTGAAAACCGAAACGACTTCCATCAAGGGGCATGAATACCATGGTGCCCAAAGCAGTTAAACCTCCATGACCTAACTTACCAATGTTTCTGCAAAACACACGTTAGTCATGGTAATAAAGCGTTGTCATCAATTGCCGAAACCAAACCTTGGGGCCTAGATGCTTTCAATCTCCCCCTTTTTGGTGATTGATGACAACACTAAGATATAAAAGATTTGAGTTGAGGTTTTCGAGCATGCATGGTTCACATAAGCAAAAAAGCAATAAGCACAAGGGGTTAGGAATTGCTTATGTGTCCCAAGCCAAAAGAGTGTACTCATAAGATAAGACAAAGAGCGTTAGTACACATACAGATATAGCTCATAAGAAATCAGAGTAAGGCACGGAAGCACAACCTTAGAGCTATAATTAAAAACGGTGACAAGTGATAACACTGCGAAAGGATAAAACATTAAGATGCAAGGTTTATCACACGACGACATGCTACACGAATGCAGTGACTGAAAAGTAAACATGATGCATGAATGTAGCACACAAGAAAAAACGAAAACCCTCTCTCAAAACTCCCCCTAAAACTACTCTCTCTCCCCCTTTGGCATCAAGCGCCAAAAAACTAATCTAAGGATCTGATGGGGGAACAAACGGAGTCGTGTCGGGTGCCGAGGTGCGTGGAGTAATCACAAACTGTAGAGAATCTCCCTCGGAATCTGAGCTATCTGGCTGACCCTCTGAAGAAACATGTGGCTATGAAGCGGTCTGGGTCTGAGCTGCAGGAACAGGTACTGACGTAGTAGCAACAAGAGGATCTGTCTGAGTGACCTAAGCCTGTAGCAAGCCAATAGCAGGGGGATCTGTAGAGGCAACTGACGAAGAAAAAGTCTCTGTAGTACCGGTCCCTGTCACTGGAGGAATAGCTGTCTCTGAAGCTGACAACCCTGAAGAAATAGCAAAGGTAGTGTGCGAGGGCGTCGGCTGACCAGTCAACTCGCTGTAGGTAGCACTGAAATCACTGAAGGGTGTGCCTGTCAGGAGGTGAGGGTGAGGCTGGTCTGAAGGTGTAAACCCCGTGTGAATAGGCGTGAAGCTCGGGGACTGGAACGACTGGGGAACCTGCTGCTGTGGAGATGTGAACTGGAAGCTCGGCTGTCCTTGACTCGATGGATCACTGGAATGTAAAGCAGAAGTCAGGACAGAAGCAGGTGGAGGAACCCCAACAGTGACTAGGTGACGCAGGAGATCCAAGTACTGCTGCTGACTAGCTGCACTCTATCGCTGAATCTCGTACTGCTGTCGCTGCATTTCAACCTGCTGCCTCTGGATCTCAAGCTGCTGACGCTGAAACTCGTCCTGACGAGCCTGAATCTGTGCAAGTGCTGCAGCTGTGTCCTGAGCCTGTCGCTGTATCTGCTGTTGCTGCTGCTCCTGTGCCTGGGTCAACCTCTCAAGGATAGCCACCATGGCTGGGTCTATGCGGGAGGCTGAACCAGAACCACCGGCCTCGTGGTCGTGAGACCGAGGAGACCGGTACCTGGGGATGGGCTGGTAGTCTTCATCAGTGCTGTCAGATGTCACATCCTCAGGAAGATCAGCAGGCTGAGCGTCAAGATCAGCAAGCTCTGCCTCTGCAAGCTCATCAACGGTTGCGTCCTGCTCAGCCGCTGTCTCAGGAACCTCAGGTCGCTCACGCTGTCCTAGCACTGGGGCCTGACCTCTAGTGGCTGAAGCCGAAGCCCAAAGCTGACGGATATCATACTCAGGGAAAGCAGTAGTAGTATCTGATATCTCAGCTCTGATCTCTGCTGGTAGCTGAATAGATGATCTAATAATGAAGCAGATCCAGTGTGCATAAGGCAGCTGACGATTACCCTTGAAGCCCTCAGCTATGGTGTCCTCCATCTCACTAAGTATGAGATCCCAAATGTCAAACTGTGTCTGTGAGAGGAGGTGGTGAACAACACATAGCTGCATCCGAGTCAGTCCCTCTCTGTAGCCAAGTCTGGGAAGTAGAGTGCGTCTGACTATAGCATCCAGAACTCTGGCAAGTGGTGTCAAACCGGCAGGCGTGCGACGAGACCCTTCGCCAAAAGGCTCATGGAAGCAGGGTCGAACCAAGTCTGTAGGTGGCACTGTCCCGCCGTGAGGGCGTCTCGGGGGAGGAGTCTGACCATAACACAGCTGATGTATCTTTATGTCGGAAGTTGGGAGTCTGAGAATCTCCCACACTCTGGTGCTGTATAGACGATGATCGCGGCCTCGGAATGCAAAGTGAATGAAATCATGGGCAGGATCAATCCATAGTGAAGCATAAAACTCTCTGACCCATGTGCTGCAGTGTGCACCTGTCCGTCCAATAAGATCTGATAAGCCTGGCAGAAAGGACAGGTGCAGACGTAGCTGCTCTCCCACAACCTCAACTAGTGACTCAAGTCGACAGACCCTCTGAGGTCGGAAAGCAATACCGCTGTCAACTAGAGCTCTGTAGAAATCCTCCTGAAGTGGGGTATAGAAGCCTTCTGAAGCTCTGTGATCCCTCACAGGTGGAAACCACCGACTGACCTCCACGAACCTCAACCCCTGCACCTGACGTGCTGTAGCACCCCTCAAGTCAAAGTGCTCGACCGGGGGTGAACCTCTAGCTCTGGGAGGAGGACGTGCTCCACAACGCTGGCCCTCTGGCCTAGGAGTCACCTGAGTACGTGCGCGTGTGGAGCGGCGACGTGGTGGAGACTGAGCTGGCTGCTCCTCTGTGTCTTCTGTAGCCTCTGGAACTTCTGTGGCCTCTGGAGGTGGATCAACTGACATACCCTCTGTAGCTCCAGTATCCTCAGTAGCCTCTGTGCCGAGCTGTCGACCTTCTAGATGAAAGCGACGCTCGCCTATGCGTATGCCACTGCTCCTGCCACCTCTCTCTGTCTGCTCTGCTGCATCTGCCACGGCCTGAGCAATCTCTGCCTCTGTAAGTGTCTTCTTTTTCTTTCTGGCCATGATCTTTATGCGCTTACCACGCGCAATCTCAGACCGACGAGGAGGATTGTCGTCCCCATCACTAGGAGCACCACCGGCGTTCTTGCAACGCACCATGCTAAACAACTGACCAGAAACCTCTGAAAGATGGTGAACTATCACTCGAGAGGCTTGGCCTCAATCCGTATCCGCAGGCTTGGCCTCGGATTTAGCAAACTGATCTCACCCTGACACATGACAGACTCGCTGCAAAGACGGAATAGAGAGATCTACTATAAACACTTATATAACTAAGAGGTACGAAACCCTAGAGATAGCAAGCATATGAGATACGATGTGAATAGAAACGCGAAGCTACCTCGGATCGACGAGATGACTGACAAGGTGAGGTGACCTAGATCGCGAGATTCCCGAAGTCGCCGAATGAGCTCTGATTTGCCGAAACAAGATACAATTAGGATTGAAAAGAAAGAGTTACGGCAAACCCTAGCAAGGAGGTCAAGGTGACACGAAACAACCTCGTGAAGAAGACGACGCGCGACAAATCCTCGTCGACGAACGATCGAACGACGTTACGCGAACCCTAGGGTTAGGGTTAGGGCAACTCGACGAAGATCGATCGGAGGCGAGCGCGAGGCTGTCCACTGTCGGAGGAGTTGCTGGCAAGCAGGAACACAGTTCACCGGCGGCAAGAGCGCGGCTCACGGAGGCGGTGGCGCGTGCCGGCGGTGGTGGCGCGGTGGCGAGCAGGCGGCGATGGCGCGGCTGCGAGCGAGGGCAGGCGCGGGCAGGTCTGGCGCGCGCGCGAGCGAGGGCCGGGCTTGCCGGAGGCAAGGAAGATGGCGAAAACACGGCTCACCGGTGGCAGGGGCGCGGCTGACGGTGGTGGCGCGTGCGGGCGGCGGTGGCGCGGTGGCGGCGCAAAGAGGCTCGGGCGGATTTAGAGAATACGGCCGAGAACGAACCGTTATATGAAGAGGTTAGATCCGCTCGACGCGTGATGACCAGACACGGTGGTCGTTATGACCGGACGCGGTGGTGCAGCGTCCGGTCACACTCCAGTAAGCTCCTGGAGTGACCGGACGCGTCCGGTGCGGACTGACCGGACGCGGTCAGAGTCCGGTCGAGGGGAGCTCGGGAAATCATCGCGAATGACCGGACGCGGTGGTGGTAACCGGGACCGGACGCGGTGGTCAACAGAGGCGCGTCCGGTGCAGCGTCCGATCACTAGATCTGGAGTTGGTCTTCTGGATGACCGGACGCGCTAGTGGACGCCGTGACCGGACGCGGTGGCGAAGCATCACTGCGTCCGGTGCAGCGTCCGGTCCAGCGTCCGGTCGCTGTTCTTCGCCCTTTTTCATTCCGAACTACGACGCGACTTCTCCCAATCAGGTTCCAATTCAAAGAGACACAAATAAACACCAATTGGAACACGAAATGAGTGACCTCACTCAAACCCTCAAATTTTTCAAAATAGATTGCCTTAGGCTAGTATTATTTTTAAGAAAATAGGCAATAAACACCTGAGGAGCAACGTATGGCCATGCAATAGAGTTTTTGAACCTTTAGGAGCATCAAAATGCTCTCTCTACCCATGGACGAACACAGAGGTTGCTCAAAGCTTAACCGAAAAGAAACGACAAACAAACAACCATGCATATGCAATGCAATACAAAAAGGTAAAGCTAGGATGCTTGTCAAGTTTGATCCACGGTTAGTCTTCTTCACTCCTCCAAAGGAGGGTTATCGTAACCATGTTAGCCAAGCCCTAAATGCATTGCGATAAAATAAACATGGCATATGATACAATGTAATGCAAGGGACAACACATGCTTATTTTTTAAAGTTGCTAGAATCAAGCACATTGAGTTCACTTCTTAATCTACAAAAGGTTGCCTCATCCAAAGGTTTAGTAAAGATATCCGCTAATTGATTTTCACTTCTTACACCTTCTAGTGATATGTCATTTTTAGCAATGTGATCTCTTAGAAAGTGATGGCGGATATCAATGTGCTTGGTGCGAGAGTGTTGTATCAGATTGTTAGCAATTTTAACAGCATTTTCATTATCACATAAAAGTGGCACCTTTTCAAGAACAATTCCATAGTCTAGGAGGGTTTGTTTCATATATAGAATTTGTGCACAACAAGCCCCCGCGGCAATGTATTCCGCCTCGGCGGTGGACAAAGCCACACTATTTTGCTTTTTAGATGACCAAGATACTAAAGATCTTCCAAGCAAATGGCACCCTCCGGATGTGCTTTTTCTATCAATTTTGCAACCGGCATAGTCCAAATCGGAATAGCCAACTAGTTGAAATCTAGCTCCTTTGGGATACCAAAGACCAATGCTTGGGGTGAGCTTAAGATATCTTAGGATTCTTTTTACGGCACTTAAGTGAGGTTCTTTAGGGCACGCTTGAAAGCGGGCACACATGCACACACTAAACATGATATCGGGCCTAGATGCGGTAAGGTACAACAAGCTACCAATCATAGAATGGTAGAGAGTTTGATCAACCGATTTACCTCCCTCATCTAGGTCGAGATGTCCATTTGATGGCATTGGGGTCTTGATTGGTTTGCATTCTTCCATTTTGAATCTTTTGAGAAGGTCCTTGGTATACTTCTCTTGAGAGATAAAGGTCCCTTCTCTCATTTGCTTGACTTGAAAACCAAGGAAGAATGTTAGCTCACCAATCATTGACATCTCGAACTCCTTCGATATCAATTCACCAAATTCCTTGCAATAATCTTCATTTGTTGATCCGAAGATGATATCATCAACATATACTTGACAAATAAAGATCTCCCCATTAAACTTCTTGGTGAATAGTGTGGTGTCGACCTTCCCAATGGTGAAGCCCTTCTCAATGAGGAAGTCCCGGAGACGCTCATACCACGCTCTAGGGGCTTGCTTGAGCCCATATAACGCCTTGGACAACCTATAAACATGATTAGGATATCTAGGGTCTTCAAACCCGGGAGGTTGATTAACATAGACTAGTTCATTTATAAAGCCATTTAAGAATGTACTTTTCACATCCATTTGATATAGTTTCATATCATGATGTGATGCATATGCAAGGAGGATACGAATGGCTTCAAGTCTTGCAACGGGTGCAAAGGTCTCTCCAAAGTCAAGACCTTCAACTTGAGAGAACCCCTTTGCAACTAGTCTTGCCTTGTTCCTCACCACTGTGCCTTGGTCATCTTGCTTGTTTCGGAACACCAACTTGGTTCCAATGACTCTTGCACCTTTAGGATGCTCTTCAAGTGTCCATACTTGATTGCGGGTGAAGTTATTCAATTCTTCATGCATTGTAATCACCCAATCCGGATCTTTAAGAGCTTCTTCTACATTCTTAGGTTCAACGCAAGAGACAAAAGAGTGATGTTCAACAAAAGAAGCTAGCTTTTGAGATCGAGTCATTACTCCCTTTGTAGGACTCCCTATGATGAGATCTTGTGGATGTGCTTGAAGTAGTGGTGAGTTTCTTCTATCAACCATTTGAGGAGGGGGATGGGGAGCATCAACATCTTGAGCTTGTGCCTTGGCTTGTTCATGAGAGACATAAGTGTCTTCATTTTCAACTCTCTCATTCTTGTCATCATCTTGAGGCACACGTGATGAAGATGGTGGATCAACAATTTGTACATCGTCATCATCATCTTTTGGCTTGATGTCTCCCACCGGCATGTTCTTCATGGCCTCCCTCAATGGTTCATCACCTACATCATCACAATTCTCAATTGCTCCTTGGGAGCCGTTAGATTCATTAAATTCCACATCATATGTTTCTTCAACCAAACCGGTGGCATGGTTAAATACTCTATATGCTTTGGACTTTGATGAGTAACCAACAAGAAAACCAATATCACAATGTCTTTGAAACTTCCCTAGGTGTTGACGCTTCTTGTAGATGTAGCATTTGCAACCAAACACCCGAAAGAAAGAGACGTCCGGCTTTCTCCCATTAAGCAACTCATAGGGGGTCTTGCCAAGAAACTTTTGTAGGAAGAGGCGATTTGAAGCATAGCATGCGGTGTTGATTGCCTCGGCCCACAACTTCTCCGGAGTGTTATACTCATCTAGCATTGTTCTTGCAAGGGTGATCAAAGTTTGGTTCTTTCTCTCAACTACACCATTTTGTTGAGGAGTGTAGGTTGAAGAGACCTCATGCTTGATTCCAATTTCATCACAATAAGCTTCAATGTTGGTGTTGTCAAACTCTTTGCCATTGTCACTTCTAATCTTCTTTATCTTGACTTCAAATTCATTTTGAGCTCTCTTTGCAAACTTCTTGAAGCAATTTGCCACTTCGGATTTGTCATGAAGGAAGAAAGTCCATGTATACCTTGAGTAGTCATCCACTATCACAAGACAATAGAGATTACCACCCAAGCTCTTGTATGTTATAGGCCCAAACAAATCCATGTGTAGAAGTTCTAGCACTCTTGAAGTTGACATGAAAGCTTTGGTTGGATGAGTGTTTGCAACTTGTTTGCCCGCTTGACATGCACTACAAGGTTTGTCCTTTTCAAACTTCACATCCTTCAATCCTCTCACTAGTTCTTTCTTCAATAGCTTGTTGAGAGTGTTCATTCCAACATGAGCAAGCCTCCTATGCCAAAGCCAACCAAGTGAGGTCTTGGTGAACAAACATGTCATCAAATTTGCATCTTCGGAGGTGAAGTCAACAAGATAAAGATTGTTGTATCTAAAGCCTTTGAATATCACTTGCTTGTCATCTATCTTTGAAACTTCTACTTCATTAGGTGTGAACAAGCATTGGAAGCCAAGATCACAAAGTTGCCCAACGGATAGTAAGTTGAAACTCAATGAAGCAACATAGAGCACATTAGAGAGTGAATGATCATTTGATATTGCAACCTTGCCTATACTCTTGACTTTGCTTTTTGAATTATCCCCAAATGTGATCTTGTCTTGGCATACCCCATCCTCTTCAAGTGAGGTGAACATACGAGGATCACCGGTCATATGTTGTGTACAACCACTATCAATAACCCAATAAGATCCACCGGTCTTGTAGTTCACCTACACACAAGAGATCAAGCTTTTTGTTTAGGGACCCAAACTTGAGAGGGGCCCTTGACTTTCTCCACTAGTGACTTGGCAACCCATATTTTCTTTGGCCTATTCTTGTTTGGGGGACCCAAAAACATGACTTTCATTTTTCCATTTGAATCTTTTCTTAGCATGTAATGTGCATTGAAGGTGAAGGGTCTAGCATGCTTGGGCAAGGGTTGTGGTGGTGGAGTTTTGCACTCATGAGCAAAGTGACCTTCTTGACCACACTCAACACATCTCTTTGGCTTGGGCTTTGACTTGCTTTGTTGTTGTTGAGCTTTTGCTTTCTTCTCTTGATTTGCCAAGTACCCAATGCCACTTCTATCCATCTTCATTACGGTGTTCATGAGGAGCTCACTTTGCAAATATTGGCCTCTTGTGAACTTGCTTAGGCCGGTCTTGAGATGCTCTTTTTCTTGCTTGAGCTTTTTGTTTTCTTCAATGAGTGACTCATTTGTTGGTTGCTTCTCAAGAGCCATCAAACCTTTTAGCTTCTTGTTCTCATTTGCAAGCTTCTCATTCTCACACTTGATCTTGGCATAATCATCATAGTTGCTTGACTCAACCACACTCTTGCCTTTGCTACTAGAACCTTGCTCAATGCTTTCAATGATCAAATCATCACATGATGTAGCTATATCACACTTAACAACATAGTTAGTAGCATCATGTGTCTTAAGAGCAAGTTCATTAGCAACCACAAGACTATCATAGTCAATTTTTAATGTGGTATATTCTTCTTTTAGAGAAGTGAGTCTAGTCATGAGTTCACTATGCCTCTTCTCAATTTTATCATGCTTATCTTTAAGCTCCTTGTTAGAAATTTTAAGCTCTTTGAGAGAAGAAGACATGGTTTCATTTTGATCTATGAGCTCATCCCTATCATCATGTGCACTTTTAAGTTTAGATGCAAGTGTTTCATTTTCTTGTTGAAGCTCATCATTTTCGTTTCTAGTCCTCCTTATGATTCTAGAATATTTGTTTAACAATTTTAATAATTCATCATAAGAAGGAGCATCATATTCATCATCACTATCACTATCATCACTATCATGGTTTTGTACCTTTCATTCACCCTTGGCCATAAGGCATAGGTGAGTAGTGGATGATGATGATGAAGATGGCGGTGAAGATGGTGATGAAGACGTTGATGACGATGGTGATGGCCCAACAACAAGTGCGGCGATCTTCTCTTTTTCATCATCACTTTCATCGCCGGAGGACTCACAAGATGATTCAATGTCGGTGAGCCAATCACCAACAATGTATGTCTTTCCTCCCTTCTTCTTCTTGTATGGCTTGTTCTTCTTCTTCTCTTCTTCTTCATCACTTGAATCATTTTTCTTGCCCTTGTTCTTGTTTTTTGGTGGTCTAGGGCATTGATGAGCTAGATGGCCAAGTTCTCCACAATTGAAGCAATCCATTTCGGAGATTGGCTTCCTCTTGGTGCTAGTGAAGAATTTCTTCTTCTTGCCATCGAACTTGATGCCACTCTTGTTGAGCTTCTTTAGCATCTTGGTGGTCTTTCTCACCATGAGTGCAAGTGATTCATTATCAACATCACTTTCACTTGAGCTTTCTTGCACCATCATGGCTTGGCCCTTCTTCTTCTTCTTGTCATGACTAGCTTTGAAGGCCAAGTCCTTTTTGGAAGATGATGAGCCCTCTTCCGGAGTGATATGCATGTACATCTCATGTGCATTGATCTTCCCCAATATTTGTGTTGGTGTTGCGGAGGAGAGATCACTTTGGTGAAGTACGGTGACTATGTGTCCATACTTCTCAACGGGGAGTACACTTAAGATTCTCCTTGCAACATCTGATTGGCTCATTTTAGTGAGCCCAAGAGCATTAAGGTCCTCTACAAGAACATTCAAGCGAGTGTACATGTCATTAGCACTTTCCTTGGGAAGCATCTCAAAAGAATTAATTTTCTTCAAAGCAATATGATAGTGCTCCTCACGCTCACTCTTAGTTCCCTCATGGAGAGCACAAAGATTCTCCCACAATTCATGAGCATTTTTAGCATTACGCACATGATTGAAGATATCTTTCCCTAGTGCTCGGTAGATTGCATTTTTTGCTTTTGCATTCCACTGGTCGTATTTCTCCTCGTCACCACTTGGGTTAGCGGGATCCCTTATGGGGGGAAGCCCTTCGGTTGCGGCTCTAAGGCACCCAACATCTATGGCTTCGAGGTACGCCTCCATACGAATTTTCCAATATGGAAAATCGTCTCCCTCAAAAGTGGGAGGTGGTCCTTCCCCATTAGACATCTTGCTCTAGGCGGTAAAGCCTAAAAATAGAGCAACACCGCTCCGATACCAATTGAAAGGATCAAGATGCCCAAGAGGGGGGTGAATTGGGCTTTTCTAAAATTTAAATGCAGGAATTAAATCCTACAAGCTGGAATTCACCCCTAGTGTCTACTTGTGTTCCTAGAGAGTCTATTGATACAAAGTTTTGCACCCTAGTTTCCAATCCTAGTCTAGCAAGGCAAGTCTAGGAATGTAAATCAAGCAATGAAAGTAAATACGAGAATGTAAATGCTTGAATGTAAAGGGGCAAGGAACACGGCGATGTTTTGCCGAGGTATCGGAGAGTCGCCACTCCCCACTAGTCCTCGTTGGAGCACCCGCGCAAGGGTCTAGCTCCCCCTTGATCCGCGCAAGGATCAAGTGCTCTCTACGGGTTGATTCTTCGACACTCCGTCGCGGTGAATCACCCAAAACCGCTCACAAGATGAGTTGGGTCATCCACAAGCTCCACCGGATGATCACCGAACTCCCAATCACCACCACGCCATCTAGGTGATGGCGATCACCAAGAGTAACAAGCTAGAACTCTCACTTGACCACTACGAGCCCAAATGAGAAGGTGGATGCACACTTGCTACTCTCTCTAATCTCTAGTGAGGTGCTCTCAAGCTATGATTCTCAAATCTCTATCCTCACTAGTGCTCTTGCACTCCCTTGTCCTCCAAAGGTGTTTTTCAACTGATCAAATGAGCAAGAGTTACCTAAAAGAGGTGGAGGGGTCGTATTTATAGACCCCTCAAACAAATCCAACCGTTACCCGCTGACTCAGCAAAACACGGGCTGACCGGACGCGCCGGTCGAACTGACCGGACGCGCCGGTCGCTCGTAACGGTCGAAATCCGAAAAACAACTGAGTGACCGGACGCGCCGGTCATGGATGACCGGACGCGTCCGATCGTGCAGTGAGCATACTGTAATCGCATCGGACGTGGGACCGCGTCCGATCGTGGATGACCGGACGCGTCTGGTCGTCTCTGGACCTTACTGGACTGTGACCGGACGCGCCGATCACACCCAGGTCGCGTCTGATGGGGTGTTTCCCTCAGTGACACGTGTCGACTTCTGACCACCGCGTCCGGTCCTCGCGAGGACCGTGTCCGGTCGTCAGAGCTGAAACCCTAGCCGCAGAACTGTACTGACCGGACGCGTCCGGTCATGCCGAGGACCGCGTCCGGTCGTGGGAAACCGACCCGAAACTCTCCGAAACACGTTACAACTTGAACCAAGTTGCTTCCAACTGAACTTTGAGCTATTCTAGAGCTGCCTAGCGCCAAGTTTAACAAGTGTGCACCACACCTAAACATAGGACTCGCCTAGGTCAAGCTACCCGCTCATGCCCCCCTTTATAGTACGGCCAAAAGAGAAAAAACGAAGATCCTAACGACTATTCCAAATGTATCTCAACACCTCGACATCTGGAACTAACCGTCCTTAATCTTGACGTCACTCTTTTGAAAACTGAAACGACTTCCATCAAGGGGCATGAATACCATGGTGCCCAAAGCAGTTAAAACCTCCATGACCTAACTTACCAATGTTTCTGCAAAACACACGTTAGTCATGGTAATAAAGTGTTGTCATCAATTGCCGAAACCAAACCTTGGGGCCTAGATGCTTTCACCAAAGAACGATCAACCCGCACAACATTGCTAAAAATACACAGTAACTCGCATTAACGAAGGACACATTCCATTAAAAAGATGACGAGTCCTTTTACAAGATTACTTCTAATGTGAAATGTGAATAAAAAATGCGAAGAGCCTATCCTAAGCGGGGATCAAGGTGGCCTCAGCATCGATGTCCTTGGAATGGGGCAAAAGAGCGCTGGCCAATAGGGCTCAACCTTGATGTTGGTCGCTGCTCAGGGTCCCAAGTGCTCAGTGGCCTCCTCCATGATCCCCTCGACGGGGACTAGGTCGACGATGGTGTCGATTGCCTCGTCAAAGTCCTCTAGGGACCCATCGTGGTTAGCCAGGTCCTAGCCCTCCGGGAGCCCTACCAAGTGGTGGAGCACGTGCCCTGAGTGCACCTGCGCCACCATTAGGGCCACCGCCACCCCACGATGGATGACGAGCTCCACCGTGTCCCGGACGCGCTTGGGGATGTCCAGGAGGCGTTCCTCCTGGCTCATGCCGCAGGCATAGACGTACCCTACCACAGCATATGTGGTCTCTCGGATCCCCTAGTAGCTCTGCCTCTAGCTCTGCTCAACACACGAACACGATAAGTGGGAGAAACGAGTACACGTCGTCAAACCAGAACGACAAACAGAGAACTCACCAGCCACCTGGCTGTCCGCGGCCACCTGTAGGTCTCGGATGGCCTGCATCTCCTGTTCCACCACCTCAAGGGTGGCCTAGGAGACCTCTAGGTATCTCCTGATCTCTCCACCTCTGTTTCCACCGCCACGACCGACGCGGCGTCTAACAGTTGGCCGGCTCTAGAGACACGGCCAGAGGCAGGGGCCTCCCACATTGGTCATCGAAGGGTGACCCCACTCTCATCAGGCGGCATCATGTGGACCACTTGTCTCCAGACACGTCACCAGTAGGGCGTTTGCTCGTGTCCATAGCGAAGGCAGAGGAAAGATGCTGCAGCGAGAGGGGAGCAAAGGGGTCGTTGGCTACTATGTAGAACTAAGAAGAATAGATGGGCTCCTATGCTCTGCCAGCGCCTGTATTTATAATGCCATACAAGGCAACTAACCGGGTGCCTGTTGCCCAACTCCCCACGTATGCAAAAATCCAGGCACCTCTCTACCCTCCCATGCACCGAGATACGAGGCGTCGTAGTAACCACATCCTAGCATGATGTCTCATCTTCCCTAGACGGGCCCACTCAATTCAAAGCCCTTGAAGGGATAACTCATCCCTCCAAGGCCTCGGGGGCTACACACTGGACGACTTCATCCAAACCAACCGAACAATAGCTACTCATGAATACTCAACCTCAAGCCTCTAAAGGAGCCCTCTGGTAAGGTGGGGAGCCACGGGGGGCCCTACCATGGCACCCATCCCCACTGATGGGACGAGCATGACCATGCACAGTGGATGGGAGCATGGGAACCATGCTCTAATCCAACATGACTCTGGTCATTCCACCACGATGATATCCATACCTCTACAGCGACGGGGGTAATGGCAACTATACCACCTAACTCCCTCTCTAAGCAAATCTGAGCGCACGCACCGCCCATCCTTGAGGGCACAGAATCACACAGGACGAAGCATGGCCACAGCGTGTTGCACCAGTGAATGGAGAGGCCAAAAGTTTAACCCCACAACACCTCTGCACTACAGGGAAAACTGCTCACACCGGATAAGGAGGAAGACGGCCGCACCCGAGGTCACCTTTTTTCATTTTTCTCTTTCGTCTTTTCCCCATTTCACCTTTTTACCACAAATGTAACCTAAGCCCTCCCCTTAGGAACTATAAAAGGGGAGGTAGGGGCCACATCTAGAAAGACCCCTGGAGGAAACAGACTCTAGTTCGAGACATCTCACTAACCAAGAGCACAAACTCATATGCCACCAAAGAAACTTGGGATCTACTCCCTCTCTCGAAAGCTTGTAACTCCTACTACAAGCACTCCAGTGCAAGGCAACACAAGCAGTAGCAGAATCCACTGGATTCCCCAGCAATACGACTACAAGTCATGGGCCCTGGCCTAGCCCATGGACCAAAGCAAGAAAGGGTGCAGCGACTGCTACATCTAATCTGAGTAGAATAGGCCAGACTAGCTAGACTCCTATAGGAAAGTACCTTCTGTATTTAGATCAGAACACCTTCTTTGGATCCAACTAGGATTGCAACGACACTATAGTCTTCTCTATTGATATAAAGAGAGACTATGGGCACCCTGTAACAACAACACAACATATCAATCAATCCAACGCAAAAGGCTAACGCCGACAGGACGTAAAGGCTATTGCTCGATCAAGGTCAAGGGCCCGAACTAGTATAAATCAACTATCTCTTGCGCTCACCGTTGAGTTCCACACCAGCCAAAACCCGAACAACTGTCCCGGGTACCCCCGTGATAGGCTATCGGTGGTAAAACATCAACAGTATTCTACCTAAGTTTTGCACGAAGGTGGGCTTTCTCCATTTCTTTCCTTTGTGCATTTCTGAAATGCGTATTCTACTTTGCTTTTTTTACTTGCTTTTTTGTATTTTCCACTTGTTTCCAGAGATGTGTCCTGCAAATCATATTTTCTCGAATACAAGTGGAACTAGGTCAATAGTATATGCATATGTGTCCAAAGTATGTTTATTTCTTCTGTTTTAGACTATAATTGGCGGTCAGAAATGGTCATTAGTGACCACCAACAGCGTGTCGGAGATGTCTTCCCGGCGGTAGACGATGGCCGCCATGTTGTACGCCGCATAGGGAAAGCAGAGGCCGCTGGGAGCCCCCGTGCAGGTGTCATCATCATCGTTGAGGGGGTGCGCGTCTCATTGCCACGCAAGGTCCTGCCTTTGGTGCTTGAGTTCTGCCTCAACAGCCTCCAGGTCCACCTATCGACCTCGCAAGTGGTCTGCCTTCTCCTAAAGGTAGGCCGCATAGTTGCGGGGACTCTAGTTCGGTGGTGTAAGTCCGGGTGCCTCCTTGGCAAGAACCTCACCGTTGATATGGTAGCACATGTGGGGCGAAGCGTAGAAGTCGATGTCATTGAAGTCGTACTCTAGGCCATTCCCTAAAAGGATCTTGAGGAAGGCGTGCAGTGATGGGACATCGGTACCTGCCGCACGAGAGAGGATGGTGCTCTGTAGCGCCTCACGACTGATAAGGTGCTCTAGCTCCATCTAGAAGGACACCACCACATTCTCGATCCCGAAAGGCAGGTCTGGGAGGTAGTTCTAGAAGCGGCCAGCATGTAACACATCTAGCGATAGTCCGACACAGTGGGGTTCAGGCCTAAACCACGCCAGATCTATCAGGCCAGGGCCTCGAGATCTACTCCTAGAAGTCCTGGCAGAGGAGGCGACGCCAGGGGCTCGTTGCCCACCGACGTAGCCCCATGGAGTGGACGAAGCTCGCCATAGCAGTTAGCGATGTAGGCTAGGCTCCCAAAGTTGAGGACTTGGCCCGAAGCGAAGGCGCCGGCCATGATGGAGAACTCACTGGGTAAGCGGACGCCCTGTCTAGGGCGGTGCTGCTTGCAACGGTGATGAGTCGGGTGGCTCTAGCCACCATATAGCCTGAATCACACTTGACACTGCCCCCTACCTAGCGTGCCAACTATCATAGGGTCAGAACCGTGACAAGCATTGTTGTTTGAGTCGGTGTTAGAGTATGGGTCTTCGGTGGCTTAGGTGGACTCAAGAACATAAGAATCATAGAGAGGACGCAACAGTTTATCCTGGTTCAGACCAATCGGTGCCCTATGTCTAGCAGCTAATGATCCTTATACTCAAAAGCATCCAAAATCGAGGGGTTACAACAGGGTTGTAGAGAGAGATTTGGTAGGGGGTTAGCTCGGTGCTAATCCTAAGGTTTCCTCACCACCAGTGGAGCCTTCCCCTCATCGGAGAGGAGGAAGACGATGGGATGCTGTGGAGGAGCTCTCGGTGCCCCTCTCTAGATTGCCTTGCTCTCAGTGCTGAGCAGAGACCAAAGGATGGAGTGAAATGGAATGATCTATCTACTAATGATTGTCCCACCCCTAGGTCTGACCTTATCCCTTATATAATGAGATAGGTCAGGTACATGGTGGTTTGGGGGAACGAGTCTATGGTCTACATGTGCCGGAGTCTAGGAGGGCCTTGCAGCGACGCGGTGTGGACCGTGGCAGTGTCGTGGAGCCGAAGAAGCCTTGGGCATCATTCGGCTGCTCTGTTCTAACACTCTGCGTGTCAGGCTATTTGGCTTGGACCAGCCTCCCCCAAGTGGACCTTCTAGAGTCTTCAAGGCGGTGAAGGAGGTTGGCTCCACGGGCTGACGTGTGGGCTTGGAAGCTCCTGAGCCCCTAGAGGCTGTGAGGAAGCTTTGTCTTCTTGTGTCACGCCCCGTGCATGACCTTATTGAGAAAGTGGTCGGCAATGCCATGCCCAAGGGGAAGCGCCGGGGAGCCCCCGAGCCTCGGTAGCCCAGGGCATATCTTCTTGTGCCTAGGCCTTCGCTGACGTCACTAGCGGGCAGGAGCCAAGGGCCGGGCTGAAGTGTTGTCGTAGATCGGGAGCCTTAGGGATCGGGCATGCCCCGAGCCCCTAGTGGAAGTCGCATCGTAGTCAGGCTCGGTAGGGTTTCTTCTCCAAAGGGTGCGTGCGAGCATACCCGATGTGTATAACCCCCGAGCCCATGGGTGATCCTGAAGGGGTCGGTCGAGGGGTCTTCTTCATTCAGGAACTGTTAGACCTGAGGCTTAACATACCATATGTTAGGATCTCGTCAGCATGCATACTATTTAGGCGTGAAATACGACTTTTGATGCATTGGAAACAATATAAGGGGGAGAGACCCGGCGCCATCCATTGCACAAAATTTATGGATAGGATAAATGTATGTATGGGTATCCTCTCTTGACATTCAACTCTACTTTGAGCAACTTTAATGGATTTACTTTTCATTCACACTATTGTGTGTAGTCAAGGCTACGTGTTAACCAGGCTCACCCACCAACAAAAGAAGCTCGCAGGAATGTAGTGCAGTCTACGATACGGCAGGCATGCTATAGGTTGAAGAAAAAATACTTCAATGGCGTCCCTGCTGATCAGATCCGTACGACCTCTCATGTCTCGTCCAAGAACGATGCACAATGGTGTGAACTTGTCGAGATTTGGACTAGTGCTAAGAACAAGGTGTGTGTGAACCCAATAATTTCCTATCCCGTCTTGCTATGGTCTACTTGTGTTGCAGTCTAACACAAATAAAGTTATAGGAAACATCTGAGAAGAACAAGCGAAATTGTGCAAAAGTGAAGTACCACTAGGCTACAGGATCTCGCTCCTATGTTGTCCAGCTGCAAAAATTTGTAAGTGATGGTTGTGTTTTATTGTTACTCTTGCCTTTGTATAAATATAAACAGAAACTCATGTGCAATGTGAACAGAAAGAGAACAAGAGGAAGGCAGCAGAACATGATGAAGGACTTGAAGAACAACATGGTCCACCTGATGAAGATGTTAATGATGTGGAAGTCTTCAGGGACTTCCATACCAGTAGTAAAAAGGGCCTGAGCGATACTGCAAAAGCAGTAGTTGTAAGTACCTTTTTTTGTTTTCCTTGAAATCTACTAAAGCCATTGCCATAAAAGAAGAAAACGTAGCAGGAGCCTAGTGTTATGGAAATCTAATAAAATCTACTAAAGCTTATGTAACCTCTATTAGCACTAGGCTAAGGAAGACCTATATATTACTTATTATGAATCAATCTCTTGGGTTTTCAATTGAAGTCCACTTACACTATCTGTAACCTAATGTTTTACTCATTGCATTTCGCAGGAAGCTATGTAAACTATACAAGCAGAACCTGTTGCTGATGGGCAGCAACCAATGACTAGTGTTGATGTTGTTTGCAGTGTCCTCTGCATCTACTAGGGAAAGGCCCCCTCCTAGGGAAGCAGCAACAACCTTTTTTGAAGAATGCTGCTAACTAGACAAGCTCCACCAGAGAGGAGACATTGGCGGAGAGAACGCTTTGGGAATAGTTTGCTGCTGAACAGGAAAGTTTTGTTGCCCTCGTCGATCAAGTGGATGAACTAAAGAGGAAGACAGAAAAGACTGAAAGGGAGATTGAGGAATACAAAAAATGGCAACAAGAGGAGTACAATAATCTCCATGAGCTATGCACGTGCTTTCAGCTCTTCTGCTAACTCAGTCTTCAACTCCTACGGCTCTATGCAGTGGACATGTATGATTTGATGTGTGGACTTATGTGCTAGTTTGATGTGTGGACTCGTATGCTAGTTTGATGTGGTGATACTCTGTCAGTGGTTCACTGTTGACGTGTGAAATGTTAATTGTAGTTATTTGATTGCTAGGCTAAATAGTTATGTAGTCAATCTGTGCAGCAGTAACAATCTCGAATTAATTCTATGACGAATTGATTGTACTCCACGTGGTAGAACTAGGATAAGCCACATGATCAAATAAAAATATGACACATGGACGAACCAGTGCATGACACATGAAATAGCCAAGACACGACATGTGGGCTATATCGGACATGTGGACGGAAGTCATCAAGCCACGTGGCCAAATAAAAATATGAAATGTGGACAGACAGGGTCATGACTTGTGGTCGAATAAGAAACGGCCATGTGGACCAATAAAAATACAACACATGGTCCAATGAAGAAGTGACACATGATCCAACCACAACATGACATGTGTGCCAATAGAAAACTAACATGTGGAACAATAGGGACCCGACACGTGGTCCAAGAAGAACCTGATACGTGCAAGAACTAGAGATGGCCACGTTGTGCAATAAGAAGGTGACACATACCGAACCATCACCAATGCAACCAGCTATAGCATGTACACGTGGAAAGCATCTTCAACGGAAGTGCCCACCAGTGTGGTAGTCCCCTACACGCATGCGAAAATAGTTCTATGACGGTCTGTTTTTCGTCACAGATTAAGCCACTTCTATGATGATGTTTTTGTATTCGTCATGGAAGTTCAAGTGTGATGCGCTTTCTATGACGAGCCGTTTTTTGTCATAAAACTGAAATTATCACGAATCTGGCTTCTTCAGTGACAAAAGTTGTTCATCATGAAAGTGAAAATTCCTAGTAGTGTCTGCTCATCTAGGGAGCCCTGTTCTCCTTTATATACTCCAGAAGGCAAGTCTCTTAGTCGATTAGAATGTAGGAGATGAGTCCTAGTAAGATTACAGGGTAGCAGTCCTATTAGAATTATATGTGGAGAATCCTAGTCAGACTAGATCTTCTCCCTTCCTTGCGAGGTATCCAGAATTATGTCCACCAGTTATGCATATTTGAATTATTTCGTTTTCGACATCTCATTTAAATTTTTGTTTCACAATTGCAATATTCTTGCAAACTAAATAAGATGTACTTAGAACCAGCATTGCCGGCCCAAACGATATGCATGTAATACACGCACATACACAAAACTGGTGGTAGCTAACACTACTGGATTCGAGTGGTTTGTCGAGTGCCTGGGACACTCGGCAAAGTGCCAAAAACACTCGGCAAACGCTTTGCCGAGTGCCACACTCGGCAAACTGGACTCGGCATAGGTTTGGTCGGCAAAGCGTGCTTTGCCGAGTGTCAAACGTCGGGCACTCGGCAAAGCGTTTGCCGAGTGTCAAAGACGTCACACGGCAAAGAAAGGCACTAATGGACGAAATTCGAACGGTCGGTTTGCCGAGTGTCAACCGTTCGACACTCGGCAAAGCGTGCACAGTTTGTCGAGTGTTAGAGAGCTGACACTCGGCAAACTATGCATACTTTGCCGAGTGTCAGCTCTCTGACACTCGGCAAAGTGTGTTCACAGGCATGCCACGTGTGGTCAGTTTGCCGAGTGTCATGGAGTTGACACTTAGCAAAGTGACCAGAATCTGTTTTTTTGTTTGTTCCATTTGCGATACAATGCACAAATATAATATATATCGTATTAAATCACCACAAATTTATCACAGTAGTCATAAATCACAATCACAATAAGCTCACAAATTCAAATATGCCACAAACACACATGTTCACATATATGACATGTTCATAACCAAAACTCCAAATATGCCAGAAGTTCACAAGTTGATAAGTCTGCAACCAAATATATTAACCGAAGTTCACAACAAGCTACTCACGACGATTGTGGGGGGTGAGGAGGCCCGAGATTTGATGCCGACGATCCTCCTAGTCAATTTGGTGCAATTTGTGATGTCGGTGACCCTTCGAGCTGATTTGGCGCAACTTGTGATACCGACGACCCTCCAAACTGTGATGCCGATGACCCACCAACGTGATTCGATGCCCCAGCCGATTGATGCTGCAAAAAAATGAAAAGAATGCCATCAATTAAAAATTTCGGCAGAGCCTCCCCTGCATGGTGAGGTTTCCAAACCCTGCAAGAAAACAAACGGCACGATGGCCGTCAAACACATATATATCAATACACCACCACCACCACCCAAACACCACAATCACCACCACCAGAACAACAACCGCCGCCACCGTCGCCGCCACCACATTGCATGTGTTGAGATTGCATTTTTTTCTAGTTTGCCCTATGTCAGGTCGAAACAAAGTAACTAATATATTGGTACTCACCGGAGTAGCTGGCTGGGCAAGTGGAGTGATTAGGCTAGCTGGTATAGATCGACCCATAGCGGTGCCAAGAGAGGACACGAACCCCACCAGCTCCTCTATCCTCTGGTTTTATGCCTAGTTCTGTGCCAAGTGCCTCATCTCCATCTCGTTCCGCAGCCTCCTCTCTTCTTGCAATTCGGCCTACAACATTTCACCCCAAATGTTAAAGCAATGCAAAGGTACGTACAAATCAACAAGCAACGAATAAAATAGAAATTACCTAGAGTTCGTTGACAAGGTGTGAAGCAGTGGTTGGCCATGGGCGTATGGCCGGACTTGCGCTCGTGCTCCGTGCTCGGATCTGGGAGAGGGAGGGAGTAGAGGACGTGTCGATGACGCCATCGCCCATCCAGTAGCGTAGTGGGCAAACGTGTAGGGCGGCTCCTCTTTCCCGGTGAACTGAACCAAGCCAGGGAAGTGTGCCTTGAGCAGAAGGCCGAGGATGCCACTGACCGAGCGTGTGTGACAACCTGCAGACTCTACAACTGTCCAACTCCTGCACAAGTTTTAAGAAAAATTGTCAGTTTATATTGTGACTTTCAACATATCATTTGAAGTAGTGATAACATCTTAACTTACTTTTCCCCATCGGGTGCAATATTCGGGCGTCTATAAGGAGGTATCGTCGCTGGGGGAGGCTCGCGGTACCTCGCAAGTACACACTCGGCAACTCAGAGGAAGTGTCACCCGCTGCCTCCTCGTCCTCGTCCTCGTCCTCGTCCTCGGGCGTCACCACCCGCTCCTCCTCCTGCGGCGGCGGCGGCTGCTCCTCCTGCCTCCTCCTGCGGCGGTTGCTGCCCCTCCTCCCCGAGGACGCCAACGGCATTTGCAAGTCCTTGTCTCCAGTGCCATCTATAGGTTGTGATCTTTGGTAAACCGAGGCCACCCTCCTCTGCCGCTCGCCCACCATCTGCAAACAGAAGGAACAAAATACCATCAATTGAAAAATTCGACAGAACCTCCCCTACACTTTGAAGTGAGTCAATGTTGCTGCTGTCATGTTGAGTGACAATGCAATTGATATATATAGCATAGCAAATAGAAAACACGACTGTGGGCAGTACGGATGCACTAACTTTTGTCAATATATTCGCAGCACAGTCAATCTTTCATGTAATCAGATATAAGGAACTCGTGAAACTGAATCCTGCAACATGAGACAACACTACACCACAACCTTTAAACAGCGACCGACTTGAAGTAGCAAAAAGGGATGATTCCAACAAGGTACGGTGTTGGTAACCTGCAGCAGCATATAATTTTACATAAGATTCACATGTAATCACCCATATTCAGGACCTTGTTGGCTGGGCTAAAATCACACATTTAGAACTGTGCACTTACACTTGTAAAAAAACAATGTGTTGTATAACAAGGGAGATGCAGTGTACAGAATAAAATTATCAGTGCACAACTGCAAAACCACCTAACACAACTGCAGTGTACAGAACTACAGATTCCATAACTGAACACTAGAATAGAACAGTAGTGGTGCACATATCCATCAAGAATTAAAAAATTAAAACAAACCAAGGCCTTGGTAAAGTTACCTTTTCATCTATATAATCTTATTTTTTTATCTGATTACTGGAACAAACATTCGGGATTCTATTTGTTTGTTGCCTATAGTAGACAACATTTGCATGGCAACACATTATTTATATATAAAGATGACCTCCTGTTTTGGAAACCAACCAGGGCATTACAAGCTAGATTTCTCAGCTAATGCATATATTAGCTGTCATTAATTTGAAATGTTATCCTTGTTTTATGTGTCAGTTTCTAAGTTTAGAAACTGTGTCAATGAACTTTCCACAAAAATCAATTGATTCCAGTTTCTTAAGCAGTTACTACAACTCAGACATAAACACTCTAGGTCCAGACAGCTTGAACAGATAACCAGGCATCTATGTCAGTTACTAAATTCAGAAGCTGTGCCAGTGAACTTGCCATAAAATAAAAATATAGCTTTTCCTTAATGTGGTGTCAGTGTTACATCCATTATCCATGATTAGCCACCCCCACAAAAATAGAACTTTCGGCTTCTGTCTAGGCAGGTAATAATGACCAAGTCATCAAATTGAATTTTATTGTCTATGGAAACTGACTGACAGTAATAGATTTTTTATGTTTCTGGAGTTTCGTAGTTCAGATTTTCGTCAGCTACTGAACTTGGGTTGGTTTCAATAGAATTAATTGCATGATTGGAATTGAATTACTATGTGCGTGCTACAAGCTGCTGCAAACTGCTACCTTGGTCAAGGAGAAGGGCTAAAAATCAGTGTAAGGTGGAGTCATGGCACTGCTGTGCCAGTCAACCTCAGGTTCAAAAATTGAATCCGAAATCTACTCAATTCAATCTACTAAATCAACTTCCAGACCATCAATAATTCACAGGAAAACACATTCCATGAACTAGAATCAACTCATTGCATAGATCGGGTCGATTTAGGGTTGAACTCGTTGTTACCTTGAACGAGAAGGAGAGAGGGAGAGATGGCTCGGCCACAGCACCGCCAGCTGCCGACGCTGAAGAAGTGGAGGCAGGGTTCGTGGCACCACCGGGCTTGGCGAGCTTGCTCCTCCAACAGATCAACGTGCACAGGTTGAAGGAGGCCGTCAATCACCGCGCGAAACAGAGCTGGAGCAGAGCAGGTCATCGGCAGCTGGCCTGCGTGCACAGGGGAAACTCCCCACACGGGCTGTCCCAGAAGCCGTACAGCCGGCAGCGGCGGCAGTCCAGCCCCTGCTCTAGCTGCTCGTCCGTACAGCCGGCGATGGCGGCAGTCCAGCCCCTGCTCTAGCTGCTCGTGATTTAGTGGTGAGAAATTTGGGGAAGACAATAGATCAGAAGTGTGCGAGATTTGGAGAAAAATTGTGGCGCAGGATTTTGGGGAGAGCCATGCGCGGCAGCGGCTGGGCAGAGACAACGCTTGTGAGCTTTTGGCAAATGTGGCGGCGGCGTGCGTGTGGGAGGATGGAGGAGGCCTTAGGGATTTCAGGGAATAATTTGGTCAAAACAACGCGGGATATGGTTTTGGCACCTGATATTTGAGACTTTTTTTTCTAATTTTCTTGCGTGTAAATAAATATCTACAAAAAAATATTTAAACATGAAGAAAAAAATATTTTTTTCTAATCTGAGGGGTATTTTTTTTGTTTCGCTTTGCCGAGTGTCTCGGATCTGACACTCGGCAAAGTTTTCAAAAATTTTTTACCAGAAAAACATTAATAAATTGTCTATTTCAAACTTTGCCGAGTGTCCCAGATCTGACACTCGGCAAAGTTTTCGATTTTTTAAAAAAATAAAAAAATTATTTAATTACACTTTGCCGAGTGTCTAGGTTCTGGCACTCGACAAAATACAAACAAGCCAACTTTGCCGAGTGTCAACTAAAAACACTCGGCAAAGTGTACTGTTTGCCGAGTGTTTATGTGGGATACTCGGCAAAATAATTTTTTTTATTTTGGCTTCCAATTTTTTTCTGTAGCCTTCCTACGTTACCTTGACCAACATGTTAGAATTTAACACAATTTTAAGACATTTTGCTATATTTATTTAGTTTATTTCTTTTCATTGATTTTTTTGGAAAATGCAAGTTTGAACTGCAAGTGCATCGAATAATGACATTTCATTAATGCGAAAATGATATTCATGTAACTGAGTGTTATTTGAGGCAGTATCTAGGAGGAGACTCGAAATTTGGCACATCTTCTTCTCAAAACTAGACCACGAACTTGTGGATGAATAGTTTTAAAATTGTATAAAATCCAAACGGAGTTCGAAATTCATGAAACTTGTCTACAAGTCATGATATCGCATGTGGATACGGTGATAAAAATTTGAGAAGATTTCAAGCACGTCGTCACGTACACTGCTTATAAACCCTAACATGTCAGATTTGCTCCCACTATATCACATGCGGAGATGTGAGTGTTTCTAAGCAGTGTACGTGACGACATGCTCGAAATCTTCTCAAATTTTTATCACCACATCCATATGTGATATCATGACTTATCGACAAGTTTCATGAATTTCGGACTTCATTTGGATTTTATATAATTTTAAAACTATTCGTCCACAAGTTCGTGGTCATGTTTCGTGAAGAAGATGTGTGAAATTTCAGATCTCTTCCTGAATACGGCCTTAAACAACAGTCAATTATATGAATATCATTTTCGCATTCATGAAATATCATTATTCGATGCAATTGCAGTTTAAACTTACATTTTCCAAAGAAATTCAAAGAAAAGAAATAAACTAAAGAAATATAGCAAATTGTCTTAAAATTATGTCAAATTCCAGCACGTTAGTCAAGGTAATGTAGGAAGCCCACAGAAAAAAATTGAAAGCCAAAAGCAAAAAAAAATATTTTGCCGAGTGTCCCAGAAAAACACTCGGCAAACAGTACACTTTGCCGAGTGTTTTTGGTTGACACTCGGCAAACCAGCCATTTTGCCGAGTGCTAATGGACCACACTCGGCAAACCGTTGACGGCGGCTAACCCCCCCAACCTTTGCTGTGTGTATAAGTTTGCCGAGTGTTAACACTCGGCAAAGTGAAGCGTTTGCCGTGTGTTTTTATTTGTCGAGTGTTAACACTCGGCAAACTAGTTTTTTGCTGAGTGTGAGATTTTTGCCGTGTGTTTCCACTCTAACACTCGGCAAATGAGGTTTTTGCCGAGTGTCCGTGTTTTGACACTCGGCAAAAGATAAAACACTCGGCAAATCTCGGTTTTCCAGTAGTGTAACCACCTTGGTGCTGTAGCTATCCACACTGTAGATGAGCAACACGTGGCTGCTTCAACGTATAGATGAAAACTAACTTTTGACATTGCTCTATCTTGCTCGCGCACGTCGGAGTAGGAAAAATGCACCCATATATTATCACAAATAGGGATGAAAACGAAACAGAAATATTCCGAATTGATCGTTTTCATTTTCTATATTATGAACCGTTTTTTAACATGAAAAATTGTCAATTTCAATTGGTTTCACAACCATTTTTAACTATTTTTTTGTACTCTTTAATTTTTAAATGTAGAAATATCCCGAACCGACCGTTTTCGTTTTTCTATATCGTAAGTCCGTTTCCGACCGTTTTCATCCTTAATCACAAATGTGATGGCAGTGAGATATATGTGGTACATTAGTAATATGGAATGTAAAATATTAGGCAAGCCTCTATTCAAATATAATAATAAAGTATTATAAAAATAGGAAAAATGAAGGTCACTGTCGGTTGAAGACAATAAGCTAGCAGACCCCCACAATATCACTATCGGGTGGAAGGTAGACTCGATAGTGATCCTGGCCCTATTTTATTACTGACGGATCAATCCTTACATCAGTAGTGCTATCATAGTTTCACTGCTCGGTAGTGATATCGATGCACAATCACTGTAGATTGCCCTCTGCCGAATTCAATTCTTGGGGGTTTAGAACCGGCAATTATTGCTCAATCCTCAGTAGTGTAACGATATTAGGGCCTGTTTGGTTTGAAGTTGTTAAAGTTTAACTCCCTATCATATCAATATTTCCTCAAATGCATGGAGTACTAAATGTAGACTAATTGCATGCATGTCGGCACAGATTATGAGTAATTTACGAAACGAATTTATTAAGCCTAATTAGTCCCAAATTGGAAACTTTTTGTCAAATAAGACGAAAGTGCTACAGTGTTTGATAAACTTTAACTCCTCAAACCAAGCACCCCTTACAGTGCATATAACATTTTTATCTCAATTTGATATTGGACTGTAACAAAGGTTAAAGGAAAAAATTCGATAGGGATAATTCTTACCAAAACACAGTATGAATGTACAGCTGACGCGTAAGCCATGGAACATCTGATTTACCATACATGTGGTACGTTAAAATGATACAGTGGCCCACATGTCAGCTAAACAGTCCGCACATGCTTGGTAGGGATGGTCCTTACCCAATTTTTTTCCTCAAGCAAGCGCGTTCTTGGTGAGGGATCCAACTTTATGTTTAGCCTTCCAATGATGATTGTTACATCATTTAATTTCCATGGTAAGGCGTACACTGAAGTCATGCAATTTGGAATGGGAAAAACATTTAAGCAAAGAAAATCACGTACAAGAATTACAGATACACTACTGGAAACTCGAATAACCTTGTGGGTGACGAATTTTTCTGTCCGGTTTTTTGGTACAAATAGAAAAATTAGTAATTAATATGCCGGTTCCAAAAATCCTGACAGAAAAATACGAAAGCTTACAAAAAAAATCATAGATTTTTCTGTCGGTTTGTACGTTGTTCTAGTGCATGCACGGACGCACTTCTTTTAGTTATATTACTACAACTTTTCATGCACTACAAGCCTATAAATAAATATCCTGACTAAGCTTCGTCCACACAGATTTTACCACTTCTTTCGCTGAGTACTACCGATTCAACATAACAGATAGACCACTAGTTAACACTGTGCTTGTGCCTATATATTCACTTCTCTCTCTCCTATTGCAAATCATATTGTCAATAGTAAGTTAGTAACTGTTTGACGAACACAAAATGAGGGTTCTTGTGGAGAAGCTGTTACTCTCGTTGTTTTTGGTAGATTTCTATCAAGGTTGGTTGAGAGTCAGTTGTAGTTGATATCTTCCCAACAATGTCACAAAAAATGGTGTTCTGATCCACTCTTGTTTCTGGTGTACATTTTTATTTCATGGAGTAACTTGCTGATCTCCGTCTCTTTTGTGTCTTAATTTGGTGTAGGGTGCATGGTCTTGTCTGTAGAATATGATCACACGGCAAGCATCGAGGCAAGTCTTCTCTAGATAATCCACTAAGCTCTTTCTCCCACTTACCGCTAGTTATGGATTCTATGCGTCATCTATACAATTTATCTTGGCATCTTCGTCTAATAATAATATTTGGCAAGAATTAAATGAAACTCAGTTAATCCAAGTGCATCATAAAACCGAGAAGCATATATTTTTAAAGTAAAACCTGCTTGTGTACTTTTTATCAATAATATGTAATGTCTTGTGAGGAATTTACAAATTGAGAAAATTCATCATCGCAATCTGTCAAATTCATCAAATGTGGTCAATAACCAGCTGCAATCCTATAAATTTGTTTAAAAATGAAATAGTCCCTCCGTTCTAAATGATAAAAGAAACTCTATTTTTTTTAGATGCATAGCAAAAGTGTAGACATAATGTATATTTAGGTGCGTAGCAAAAGCATAGCTTAGAACAGTTTGATGTGCTGTAAAGCTGTGCTCGAATGACAGTAGAAATGTACGGACTTCTGTTCTTATTTGTGAAATAATCTGCATGCAGTGCCATGGCGACCCAATGAAACCCTTGTACAAGGGCGGCATTGTCCAGAACAGCGAGTTCAATAGTGGACTGATGGGCTGGTCGACATACCGGAACATCAAGGCTGGCGTGAGCAGCTCGCCGTCCGGCAACAAGTTTGCAGTGGTGCATGGGGTGGGAAGCTACGTGACCAGCAGTGGCAAGCTCCTACCGTCCCACAGCGTCTACCAGAGAGTCCAGATGCAGGCCGACAGGCACTACTCGCTATCAGGTACGTGATCTGAGATGAACGAGACAGGAGAGACCATGGTATATATCCCTGAAGCTGTAGCGTGCATGCATGGCATATGTCTACTTTGCTTTATTGTGCCCGTACGTGTTCACCTTCGTAAGTTATAACCTGTGTGTGGTTTCTGGTTTGCGCGCCCACACCACACGCACTGCCCAGCTTGGTTACAGGTGTCGAATGGCACGTCGGCCCATGTGAGGGCGGTCATCAAGTCCCCCAACGGCGAGCGCGTCATCGCTGGAGCCATCGATGCCCAGTCCGGCTGCTGGAGCATGCTCAAGGGAGGCATGACCGCTTACTCCTCTGGAACCGCAGAGATCTACTTTGAGGTAACGTATAAGCCAATACTAGAACACGATGCACGCTGATCATGCCTGCCCGTGCACATTACTATTATTATTATTATTATTATTATTATTATTATTATTATTATTATTATTATTATTATTATTATTATTATTATTATTATTATTATTATTATTATTATTATTATTATTATTTCATACTACGTACTAGTAACAAAGATCGAATTGAATTGGATTAAATACGCGCGCCATGCATGCATCCTGCAGAGCTACGCACCTGTGGACATCTGGGTGGACAGCGTGTCACTGCAGCCCTTCACCTTCGACGAGTGGGACGCTCACACCCGCCGCTCCGCCGACAAGGCCCGGAGACGAACCGTAAAGGTGGTCGCCATGGGCGCCGACGACAAGCCCATGGCGCATGCCAACGTGAGCATCGAGCTCCTCCGCCTCGGCTTCCCGTTCGGCAACGCGGTCACCAAGGAGATCCTCGACCTCCCGGCGTACGAGAAGTGGTTCACGTCGCGCTTCAGCGTGGCCACCTTCGAGAACGAGATGAAGTGGTACAGCACCGAGTGGACCCAGAACCATGAGGACTACCGCGTCGCGGACTCCATGCTGAACCTGTTGCAGAAGTACCGGATCAAGGTGCGCGGGCACAACGTGTTCTGGGACGACCAGAACTCGCAGATGCAGTGGGTGAAGCCCCTCAACCTTGCGCAGCTAAAGCCGGCCATGCAGAAGCGGCTCAAGTCTGTCGTGTCGCGCTACGCCGGCAAGGTGATCCACTGGGACGTGGTGAACGAGAACCTCCACTTCAACTTCTTCGAGACAAAGCTGGGCCCCAGCGCGTCGGCCCAGATCTACCAGCAGGTGGGGCAGCTGGACCGCAATCCCATCCTCTTCATGAACGAGTTCAACACGCTGGAGCAGCCCGGCGATCCCAACCCTGTGCCCGCCAAGTACGTGTCCAAGATGAACCAGATCCGCAGCTACCCCGGCAACGACGGCCTCAAGCTCGGCGTCGGCCTGGAGAGCCACTTCACCACGCCCAACCTCCCGTACATGAGGAGCTCGCTGGACACGCTCGCCAAGCTCAAGCTGCCTATGTGGCTCACCGAGGTGGATGTCGTCAAGAGCCCCAACCAGGTGAAGTACCTGGAGCAGGTGCTCAGGGAAGGCTTCGGCCACCCCAACGTCGACGGCATCGTCATGTGGGCGGCGTGGCACGCCAAGGGCTGCTACGTCATGTGCCTCACGGACAACAGCTTCAAGAACCTCCCCGTGGGCGACCTCGTCGACAAGCTCATCGCCGAGTGGAAGACGCACCGCGCGTCCGCCACCACCGATGACAATGGGGCGGTGGAGCTCGACCTGCCCCTAGGCGAGTATGAGTTCACCGTAAGCCACCCGTCGCTGAAATCTCCTGCTGTTCAAACCATGACCGTCGACACTTCGTCGTCGGCGTCGGAGAAAACCATCAACGTCAATTCCTAGGAGACATGCACTACGTGACAGTCTGGCAGAGCTTTAATTAAAGGTGTGTTCACTCCGCGAAAAAGTAGCTGAAAAGTTACTGTATCATCTTTCGTTGTTATTTGACAAACTTTGTCCAATTATGAACTAACTAGGCTCAAAAGATTCGTCCCGACATTTACAGACAAACTATGCAATTAATTATCTTTTTTACCTACATTTAATGCTCCATGCATGCGTCGAAAGATTTGATGTGATGGGTGAAGGAGGAAATATTTTGGGTTGGGAGGGGAAGTGAACAAGGCCTAATTAGTTCTTTATTTTTTTCTTTCTGGTGAATAAACAGATCGGAGACAGAGGAAGAAAAAGGAGACGTGGCAGCGTGGCCACATTATTAGTAATTTCTTGCTCGGCGATTTTTGTAAGCAATCTATATCTATTATAATAAAGCTAATTCCTGTTATAAATATATCTCAACATGGAAGCCATCCACCTCATTAACATCCACGCCATCTCCCACTAGCTATGTCATCCCTTCAAATCTTTTAATGCAAGCTATCAACATCATCTTCACTAAATTTCATTCCATATTATTCACAATCTCTGTAGCAACACATGGGATACCTTCTAATTTAATGTTCCGATGGAAATAGGATCTAATCAAGGAAGAGCACTTGTCATTCGTTGGTTATTACAAGCATAGGGTCAAAACACACGCTAGTGATTTTTAACTTCACTACTACTGTAATTTTAACTGAGGCAGGCAAAATCTATTAACAGAGGCGGGGCAAGCCATCCGCCTTCACCAAAAGGTCACATTTAATTCGGCCTTAACAACCATCTTGGTTAATAGATTAACCGAGGCGGACGCATTGCAAATGTCCGCCACGGTTAATGAATTAAAAAACAAAAAAAACCCAGAGCCCACCGGCGAGCCCGTTTTAGAGCCTACCGATGAGCTCGCCTGCTCCACACGGCCCCACCGCCGCTGTCCCTGCCGCATCCCAATGCGGATCCGGCGTCCTCACACCACGCCACCACCGGATCTGGCCGGGGGAGGTGGCCCTGTCCCTCGCACCGCGCTCTTGGACTGGATCTGGGGAGCCGCCGCCGGGCTAGGGGAGGAGGCCAATCTGCCGTGCCCCTCGCCTGTCCGCCTGGGAGGGGCCCCGCGTACGCCGCTACCACCAGGAGAGCTAGATTGAGGGCGCTGCGCCACTAGAGGGAGGAGATAGAGGGAGAGGATAGGCAGGCTAGGGCGTTATTTGGGAGAGGTCACGACGCCGCCGCCTCCTCGCCATATCCGGCCGAAGGGGCCTACGCCGCCGCCGCCTCCTCGCCAGATCTGGCTGAAGGGGCCTGCGCCACCGCAGCTTCCTCGCTAGATTCGGTCGAAGGGGCCTACGCCGCCATCGCCTCCTCACCAGATCTAGCCGAAGGGGCCAGCACCGCCACTGCACTCCTGGGGCCACTCGCGCCTAGCCCACCACCCACCGCACTCTTGGTGCCGCGCACCGCATGCGCCGGGACCACCGCCCATCAGAGAGAGAGGAAGGGGTGCACCGCCCACAACGAGGGAGGGAGGGCACCGGCCCGTGATGAGGGAGAGAGAGAAAGAGAGTGGATGGAGGGGTGCAGGGTGCGGCTGAGGGAGAAGTGAGGGAGAGGATTCAACAGGTGAAACCCTAAACCCTGCGTGTATATAAGCCGACACAGGAGGATTGGATATGGGCTCTCAGCTGGGCCTTCTATTTTTGGAGGTGGGCCTCATAGTACGCCCGCCTTTGAAAATGGATTTATGGAGGCGAGCAGCATAATGAGCCCGCCTCGGTTAATATTGATTAATCGAGGTAGTTGTTTTGAGGTGTTCGACTCCGTTAATATATTAACCAAGGCGGTTCTGCTACATCGCCCGCCTCGGTTAAGCATTAACCGAGACGGTTCTGCTACAATGCCCGCCTCGGTTAAGTATTAACCGAGGCGGTTGCTGGACGACTGTCCTAACAAGAATAACCGAGGCAGGCAGTAGGCTCAACCGCCTCGAAGGCTATTTTGCTAATGCCTTGGTTAGGTTTTTGAGTAGTAGTGGTTATTAATTAAATACTCCCTCCATCCTGAAATATAGTGTACTCCGGCATTTGAAATTTGTCCTCAAATATAGTGCATTTGGGAAACAAGAGGATAATGTTTACTTAAATAAGAATATGTGATTATTTTGTACGAGGGAAGTAACTCATGTTCTTACCATATTTTGTATAAGGAGACTAAAAGTTCATCGTTTAATCATATGGAATAAAATCATATTTCAATACATTAGGAAGGTAAGTGACGGGTACATACGTCTATTGTACTCTCTCTCTTATTTTATCTTAGAATGGCCAGAATGAACTATATTTTAGAACGGAGGGAATAGTATCGAATGTGCACGTTTGTGGTCGTAATATAATAGCTATATCATATCTATACATATCCCTCATTTTATTCTAATATTAAACCCTAAGAACGGGGAAGGTAGGTCCTTTCCTGTTTTTCTCTCGGTTTCCGACCACTCTCGGTTCGGTATGTTTTCGCCCTATATTAGTGAAGGCCCGGTTCGGTATGATTTTTCATTTTCCATTTGTTTATTTTTTCCTTCTATTTTTTTCTCATAAACATTAGAAACAAAAAACCAATTGACCTTTCACTGAAGAACAAAATACAGATTTTCACCACTAAATTGTTAACGTAGTTGTGATTAGAAACAAAACTTATTTTTATTAAAACCTAAATAAGAGGAGAAAAAAAGCATATGATAGTTCTACTAATCAAACAATTGGGTTGTACGAAATTAAAGTAAACATTTTATTACTTCCCAACATTATTAACTTATATTATCGATGTTATGGTCATCATAAAATAGATTACATCATCTTTTAGTGTTTTTTGAAAGGATAAAATCTAAACAGATCTATACCTTTCCTATATCATCATTTTCAATGAATGTTTGATAGCTTTTTTTCTCTTGTTGCAACACACAGGGTGTATTTGCTAGTAATAATATTAAAGAGTAAAAGGTTTCTCTCGTTGCAACACAGAGTATGTTTGATAGTTTTTTTTCTCTGGATACAATGCTGATTGAAAGCCAGGAAGCACTGTCCTGATCCGCAGCTGAACGAACCCGCATAGCTTCTTTGTTGTGATCAGTACTAGGCTTTGCATTGAATTGGAGTAGAAATAATTTTCTTACTCCTCCATCTTTTCATCGAAGCAACCAAATTGACTAGAAAAAATGTTTTAAAGAATCTGCAGTTGTATCAAATTTCGCCCATTTCGGCCCGGCCTGAGATAAAACCAAACCGGACAAAATATTTTGGTCCGATTTAAACTTTCAGCCCATTTTATGGTCCAACAAGAGTCCACAAATATTCCTCAATGCTGGAAAACTCCCTCATGCTCGCTAGCCTACGCATCGTTCTTCCGAGCCACCGCCAGCATCGTCGTCTCCTGCTCTCCGCTGCTCGCCGCATGCGCAAGCATTGTTGCAGCCACCACGCGAGATCCGTGCTTGCTTCCCAACATCCGAGCTCGCACCAGGTACGCTCCTCGACACCACCCACATGCCATGGCTGCTCCTCGACGCCCTCCGCCGCGCCATCACCACATCTGACGCGTGGTCGCTACCACATGCACCGCCTGCTGCCACCACCGCGTCGTCGCTGCCCTCCCCGCCACCTGCGCGCTCCATGCAGTCGCCCCATGTACCCTCTCCAAGCCCACTTCCATGTCTGATCGTTTAATGTTTAAATTTGCTCAAATTTCATGAAAATTTTGAGTGGATACCGGTCTGAATTTTCCAAATTTCGTTCAATTCGGTGAGCTCCGAATTTTTTAAAAAATGAATCCCAAAACCCAGGCAACATGCTATCAAATTCAAAAATAGTAATAGGCCACAATTGGAGTACCTTTAGTGACCTAAGGTGTAACTATTGGAACATCACTTATGCTAGTAGCAATTATTAAAATAGGGACAATCACATCATGGACTCTACACTGTCCAAAGACTTAACTCGTACGGGCATGGGAGAGAGTGACGGACAATGAAAACGGTTTGTATTTCAACTCATTTGGGATTAGACTTTGCACTGTGACATACTACTCTAACTTGTACAGGAACGAGAGAGATTGAATAGGTCACATCTCTCGTTGCACAAACGGTTGTGGGCGATGAAGGATGGCTTTGCTAAAAAGGAAAGGAGGAGGATGATCCTATGGCTTCTCAAGATTTCTATGTAGAACAATCTAGCATTATATCAAATATGGCAACCGGTAGTTCTTTAAAATCCTTTGTTCTTCATTTTAGTGCTTTTTTCTATATATATATATATACGGTAGCGCTATTCTGCACCCTAGGCGTAGAGTAACTATTGTACAGTCAGATACAGCCAGCCCACCCCATCTGACTGCCTCAACCAGCCCGTCATTGTCCGACTACACCAAATGAGCCACCCAACCCCGCCCACCTTATCCGAACCAAAACACCCTGACTCTCCCAGACTACCTCGACCCCTGCGTCCGCCCCAACCTGATGGAGCACATCGGCGCCGCCCCCCACCCCAAAGACCACATCGCCGGCGCCCACCCGCCCCCACCCCCTTGCCGGATCGGCGCCCTGGTGGGAGCGACGGCGACCCCCATCGTCCGCCCCAACTGGCCCTCGGACACCTCGGCGTAGAAGCATGGCCAGGGCGGGGCTGGGCGCTCGTGGGCAGCCACAGCCGGCGCACGGCCAGGCAGGGATGGATGCCAGACCTCCTGCCATCGGCGCAGCCTGCACACGCCACTGCCTGCCAGGTGCGCCCTCCGCAGACCGACGGCGGCGGTCCCTCCCGTGGCCATGCCTGCACACGCCACTGGATGCTACTGAACAATAGTGAATCAATATTCGGGCGCACTCACACATGACCGGCCAACACTACTGAAGCGGCTGCCCTGCTCCAACTTGTTCGATATGCTGCTGTGGTCGACTGCTACTCTAATGTTGGTGTTAATACGCCTGACTGCACCATCAAAGCAGCGCAAAATTAAGGATGCATGGTCATTTTGGAATTGGGATGTTCTGTAGAAGTTAATTGAAAGATGCTCAACATTGAATGCTATTGAAAGTCTGAAAACCTGCTGCATGGAGCAAACTGAAGCAATAAAAAACTACTGAATCACAATACTACTTTGGCCTTGTTTAGATGCCAGAATCGGAAGGCCGATTCGGGCAATGTTGGTACAGTGTTCCTGTCGGAATACTGTAGCAACTTTTATTTTTTAGTGCAAAAAATTATCTAAAAATTGATTAATTAGACTCAAAATATTCGTCTCGTAAAGTACAACAAAACTGTGCAATTAGTTTATGATTTCATCTACATTTAGTACTCCATGTATTTACCGACATTTTGATGTGATGGAGAATCTCCTTTTTGCATAGTGAAATTTGGAGGTGAATTTAGATATCTAAACAAGACCTCTGTCTCTTATTGACTGTTGATAGGGAAACGTGTTTCTCTCACAGGCACAGGTCTCGAGCGACCAACCAAAAAAAAGATGGAGGAGGTATTTCATTTATTTCAATCAGGCATAGGTAGTACTGACAACTACTTAAAAGAATAGTCCTGTGTCAGTACCGTGGGATAGACCGCAATGATGGAGTCAATGGACTACCAAATGAAAAAAAAAACTAAGAAATTGCTGGCAAAAATAACTACATAGTAGAAATACTAAAAATACTATGAGATAAATAATGTCAGCTACTGACTCTAGCAAGTGTGAAGTACTCACAATGCTTATGATACTGATAACTACTAGAGAAATACTGCTAAATATTGACATCTACTAAAGAAAAAATACTGATAAAATATCTGAAGTCTTATTGATGGATAGTACTAACAAGTACTGAAGAAATTCAAAAAAAAAACAAGTACTGAAGAAATATTTAACATGTATCAAAATAGTGCTAATTGTAACAGAACCGACCAAATTATAAGAGCACAAGTACGAAAACAAGCACCGAAGCGCTCAAATTTTCAAACTTGAACCCATATAATCCCGGTAGTCAATCGAAATCACGAAGGATTTCAAACCAAACTGTTTACAACCAGGATCGCATCATTCAACATACAACATCATACGATACATTTCACAAGTAGTTCTGAAATAAGTTTACACAAGCGGAGTAGCAATTATTACAAACCAAGTTTGAAAGTAGCGGAAGCATAACACACACTAGTTAATTAAATACTGCCAGTCTGGATGATCAACAACCCACAAAAGCATGAGGAAAGTACATAAAGACGATCATGCCCTTCTGATCTAGTCATCATCACCCGCAGGGTGGAGACACGTCTTGCAGAATCCCTGATAAAGCATGTCATCTGCAACAGAAGGGAATAAACCCTGAGTACTGGAATGTACTCAGCTAGACTTACCCGTCGAAAACCAGAAATAAGATGACACCAAGGATTATGCAAGGCTTACACAAGGGGCTAGCTGACACCACATTTTGCATAAAGGCATAAGTAGTTGAAACTCGTATAACCTGTACTAGCAGTTATTTTTAGCATTTACCTGTCATCTATCTTAGCACCTATACTAGACATGCACTTGATTATAATCAAACAACATTATTATTATATCCATAGCAGGTACATCATTATGGCAACATTGTATCATTCCCTTTAACCATCAGTTCATTTAATGAGTTCTACGTTGCCGCTGCTCAAGTCAAGTGCTCACTAACCGGGAGCGACGGCGATTCGAATCGAATTCCTATCCAGCTGGAGGGGTATTTCTAACACTCACCGAGTCACGCCTGGCGAAGGCTGCTCAGGTCATCTTTTGTACAGTTCAGGAATCGCGGGCCCGAATAATGTCGCGTCCCCAAGGGCGACACTCTGCCAGGTGATAGGGACTCTAACCCCCCCTTGGTCTCACGCCAATGTCCCCAAGCACATCCTTTCTCTCCTCCAAGATGCAACCTACCATTCGATTCCCGGCCTGAACCATACTACTCGACTTCGCGGTCGGAACGACTTATCCGGCCAACTAAGTGTTAGACTGCGTTCAACATGACTCAAGGACGTACAGCGAATCGGTCCTTAAACGACTCAGACGGGCATAGCTCCACACCTAAGACGTGAAGTGTCTTGCGGCTGTACTATCGAACTCCCGCCCGGTCTCAATTTCATTTTAAGGCATGGTTCCATCCACGATAGCCACAAAGCCACTCGTGACTCCTTCCTACATCTCGCGGATGACCGGAAATCACCCGACTTCTACCGAACTAAGCAGGGCTAAGCATTGACACGTGCCTAAACCTAATATAGGATTAAGTACGATATCTGGACAAGGACAAGTATAATGCAACAAGTGTTTTCATATAACTCCTACAACTTAATGCAGTAAACAATTAAAAGTACTCAAGATTAATTTATAAAATAGTAGGTTCAACATGCACCGGGGCTTGCCTTTGAGAAAAGTTGAAGGCCGGTGGTCAGGGCACTCCGGCAAGTCTTCAGCGGCGTCTCCTTCACCGGCTGGATCCTCGGGCTCCTGCTGCTCCTGGTTCTCCTCCGGAATTACAGGCTCGAATTCGAGGAGTGTCACCCCCTCCGGTACACCTATTGCATGAGTGCATAATAAATCCCATGAATGCATAATGAAAGATGCAATATGCTCGAAATGAAATGCATTCCAATAATTTAACGCTCTAATCAAATCACTTCAAAAGAGTAGGTGCAAATTTTCTCTCCGGTAGAGAAGTACTCACCTAATCTACTTAACCTAAGATAAAGCTGCTCATCCTCAGTTAAGGCCCTAACACCTAACAATTACAAAAGTAGCATGTCTTAGGATATCACACCATATCAATCAGCAAAACACCACAGTAAGCATTCTGGACAGCAGCTACTTGTTTTTACCACAACTGGAGATTTACAATTCCAAAAGATATGATCTAAGACAATCTGGAAAGCCTAAGAAATGCACTACAATTCATTTTCAGACCTCAACTCCAAACTCCTAAGTTTTCCATGTCAAACTTCACAAGTTCCAGAATATGTCCTCTCAAAACAGAGAGTAGCAGGTTTTGAACTGCCACATTAAACAACAGTAACTCTCAAACTACTAAGCCAAATGCTTCCAAATTTTGACACAAGCTAGTTCATCAAGTTTATTCCAACTTTGGTATTTACAAGTTTTCCAGCAACCAATTTTATCAAAGCCAAATTTAGAATTACTACTAGCTGTCCAGAAAACCTAAAATTGCAAAGATTAAATATTTATTGATGTGGCAAACATTCTCTAAGACCAAACTAATATTACTACAAGTTCACAAATGTCACAAAAACACCAGAAAGTAAGGTGTGCCCACCTAGAATATTTATTTAAACCCATTTCTTAATTTACTTAAGTAATTAAGTGGAATTTAAAACATATATGTAAACTACTCCAAAAATTCTACAAAATTTACAGGGGACTCTCTGACCCACAAAGAGACTACTGTAAAATTTTGAACTCAATTTATTCACAGGAACTTCCTACACAAAATTCCCAAGCCAAAAAGGCTGATTTTTGTATAAATAACAAAGCATAGTCAAAAGTGTCAAACAACAGATTTCTTAATTTTCTTGGACACTCTAGGGTACCAAGACATTCTCCAAAAATTTATATGAACATTGCACATGTAGAAAAATTACAAAAATTCATTTAAGTATTTCTTAAAATAACAAGATAGCATTATAACTTGAAAAGTACTTAAGCACTACTGCCCAAATTTTTACCAGAGCTAGAGCAAGTATAAATTAGTCTACCCACCAAATTTCATAATTTTTGGAACACTGAAACTCGAGATATAATTTAAACAAGTTTGCATGTGATTTAAAACACATTTCAAAGACCTATTTAAATATCCCAAAAACTAAACATCATATAGCAAACTCATATTTTTCTAAAATACTACACCTCATGCAGATCCTAACAAAATTTATCTCATGATTTTTGAGCAAGTAAAACCCTAGATCTACATTTTCCAAACTTAACCAAATTTCTGTAGCAATATAAATAAAATGAAAAAGATCTCATTTATACTGGGCCGGCCCGGGAAAACTCGGCCCACACTCGCGCGCGCGCGGCCCGCTCAGCGCCCCCGCCCGCGCGCGACACTGACGGGCGGGCCCCCGCGGTCAGCGACCGGAGACAGGGGAGGCGGAGACCCGCGAGCTCCGACGAGCTCGAGCTCGCCGGAGAAGAGCTCGCTCGGCCAATCGAACACCGCCTCGTGTTCTCCGTCACCCGGTGCGTCGATTGGTGCCCGTGGAATGGATGGGGATGGGGTGGAAGGGGCTTGTCACCGCGAGCGGCGGCCGGTGATGTCCGGTGGCGGCGCACCGTCGCCGGTGAGGAGGTACGGTACGGTCTAGGCTCGGTACGAGCTTCACCGAAGCTAGGCGGATCCATTTTGCTAGGAAGGGAGGATGGAGAGAGACCCGAAGCACCCCGACCACGGTGAGGTCCCATGGCGGGCTCCGGCGACCTCTCGGAGACGGGGAAGAAAGCAATGCGCTCACCTTGAGTCAAATCGCTGGCTTCGGTGGGTCAGGGAGATGGAGGGTGGTGAGGCGGAGGGATTGGCGAGGTCTAGCGGCCGGTGATGCGGTGTGGCTCGCGCTTGAGCTCGCCGGAGAGAAACGGCAATGGCGGCTCGGTTTCGGTGTTCTTGGCAACTGGAAGAGAGGGGGCGGAGGAATGGAGGCCGGCTCGCGCGTCGTGGCGTCTTGAAGGCGTCGCGGCCTGACTGGTGGGGCCAGGGCCGGCGTACGGGCGCCACCGCGCCTCCACGCGTCGACGACGGCCTGCGGCCGGTCGGCCACTCTGACGCTGACGAAACTGAATCGGTGACATCAATGACCGACTGACAGAGCGACTTCCACGATGATTATCTCCCAAACCGGTTCGAATTAGTCAAAGATGATTACACCAATTTTGTAGAGCTACATGAGGTCTACAAGTTTGTCAATTGGAGTTTGGGCTGGTTCGGCCTAGATTTGAAACTACAAGGCTCCAAAGTGGGTCACCCGAAAACTGAAACTTAGTTTCAGTCACTATGCCGACTGAAACCCTAACTTCAAGACATTATATCTCCTAAACTATTGAGAACCAGGTGATGGTGATATTGACAATGTTGTAGAGCTATGTGTGGACAACAACTTTGTCAATTGGCTCAAAGACTGGTTTGGCCTAGTTTGTGAGTTACAAGTTGCTAAAGTGAGGTACAGAGAAACTGAAAAGTCCAATTTCCAGACTTAGAATTTTTCTAAGTGTTGATCCCCACTCAAGCTGACTTGTGGGCCATTTTTTAGCATGCTCTGGTCATTTTCATGAGATGGCCATATTAGAACTTTTGTTCCTCATGAAATTCTCTACAACTTTACTTAAGGGTGCTCTTCCATGCAAGATCTCTAAATTAGACTTTTTAATTGGTCAAACTAGAGCCTTCTAGGGTCAAATGGTGGTCAAACTTCTCTTGGAGGGCAAATTTGTAATTTTGGTCAACATGAACCTTGTTCCAAATGTTACCCTAAGTATAACTAAGGTGTTGTAGGTCATGATTGGCTACCTTACCTTTTTGTTACACCAACTATCAAATACTTCATGAAATAAATCAAACAAACCCTAGAATAATCACATGTGTTGCATCACATAAAATAACAAACATGAATGATGCATGCTTATGCTTATGCCATGCAAATGCAATGCAATTAAGGACTAAACACTTGAAGTGTTACAGCCCTCCCCCCTTATAAAAATCTCGTCCTGAGATTTGGAAAGCGTACCATTTTTCATAGAATTCTTTATAACCATCCCGCAAATAATCCTCCCGTTCCCACGTAGCATCACTCTCACTTCCCTGATTACTCCACATCACTTTGTACCACTTAACCACTTTACTTCTAGTTACTCGTTCCTGAGTATCGATCACTCGGACTGGCTTTTCTTCATAGGTTAGGTCGGATTCCAGCCTGATATCACCTAAAGGAACTTGTTCCTCGGGAACTCGAAGACACTTTTTAAGCTGAGATACATGGAAAACGTTGAATATGGCTCTCATCTCAGGAGGCAACTGGATTTTATACGCAACAGCTCCACTCTTGCCTATGATCTGGAAAGGACCCACGTATCTTGGTGCAAGTTTCCGTTTAACACCAAAACGTTGGACACTCTTCATTGGAGAAACTTTCAAATAAACGAAGTCTCCAACTTTAAATTCGAGTGGTTTTCTACGACGATCCGCATAGCTTTTCTATCTCGCTTGTGCTGCAGCCATGTGTTTCTGGATGGTACGGACTTGTTCCTCGGCTTTCTGGACAAAATCAATGCCATAATACCTTCTTTCCCCAGCTTCTACCTAGTTTAGTGGAGTTCTACACTTGCGACCGTACAAAGCTTCGAATGGGGCCATCTTAATACTCTCTTGATAACTGTTATTGTACGAGAATTCGGCTAAAGGTAACCATTTTTCCCAAGAACCCTTGGATGAAATGACACATGCCCGCAATAGATCTTCCAAGATTTGGTTAACCCGTTCCGTCTGTCCTGATGTCTGGGGGTGATAAGCAGAGCTTCTCACTAACTTGGTTCCCAGAAGGTGATGCAAGTGCTCCCAAAAGCGAGCAGTGAACTGGGGACCACGGTCAGAAACGATAGTACGAGGTATCCCATGAAGCCGGACTATCTGATTGAAGTACAACTCAGCATAGTCAGTGGGACGATAGTCCACTCTTACTGAGATGAAGTGAGCTGATTTGGTCAAACGATCAACAATTACCCAAATAGAGTTATGATTTTTGACAGTAGGAGGAAGCCCGACAATGAAATCCATACTTATCTCTTCCCATTTCCAACCTGGGATAGAAAGTGGTTGAAGCAACCCAGCTTTCATATGCACAGCTTTAACTCTACAGCAGGTGTCACACCTAGCCACATATACAGCTATTTCTTTCCGCATCTTGGTCCACCAATAGTATGGCTTCAAATCATAATACATCTTATTGCTGCCAGGATGGATGGACAACTTAGAGGAGTGTGCTTCAGACATAATATCATTTCGAAGCTCCCGGTCCTTAGGCACAACTAACCTATCCTTGAACCATAGTACACCCTCTTCATCTATCCTGAACTGTGTAGTTTCTTGTTCTTTCATCTTACGCTTGATGTGGAATATACCAGTGTCAGTCTTTTGGAGCTCAATAATTCTGCTTTTGAGAGTACAACTGACAGTGATGTGGTACAAGACTGCTGGATGTAGAAGGCGAGATCGATGAAAATCAGTTTCAACTAAGGAATGGCAATGAGACTTACGGCTTAAAGCATCCGCAACCACATTTGCCTTGCCTGGATGATAGTGCACTTGAAGGTTATAATCCTTAATCAACTCGAGCCATCTTCGTTGACGCATATTTAACTCGGGTTGGGTGAAGATGTATTTGAGGCTTTTGTGGTCTGTGTAGATATTGCAAACATTGCCCAACAGATAGTGTCGCCAGGCTTTCAAAGCATGAACAACTGCGGCGAGTTCTAAGTCATGCGTTGGATAATTCACCTCATGCTTCCGAAGTTGTCGAGAAGTATATGCAAATACTCGGCCTTCCTGCATCAACACACCTCCCAAACCTATGCTTGAGGCATCACAATAAACATCAAATGGTTTCTCGATATCCGGTTGTGCCAAAACCGGAGCTGAGGTTAGGAGGGTTCGCAGTTGGTGAAAAGCCGCATCACACTCAGGAGTCCAGACAAACCTGGTGTCTTTCTGCAGCAACTGAGTCATTGGCTTGGCTATTTTGGAGAAATCCGGGATGAAGCGACGATAATAGCCAGCCAAACCAAGAAAACTCCGGATCTCGTGAACCGAGATAGGAGCCTTCCAGTTCAGTACTTCCTGTACCTTGGCGGGGTCCACCATAATTCCTCCATCGGACAACACATGCCCAAGGAAAGGTACTTCACGAAGCCAGAATTCGCACTTACTGAACTTTGCATATAGTTGATGTTCACGCAGTCTTGTGAGGACTATACGCAGATGTTCAGTGTGATCCTCCTCATTCACAGAGTATACCAGGATGTCATCAATAAATACCACCACAAACTTGTCCAATTCAGGCATAAACACCGAATTCATCAAGTACATGAAGTGTGCGGGGGCATTTGTCAAGCCGAAGGACATAACAAGATACTCATAAAGACCATATCTGGTAGAAAAGGCTGTCTTTGGAACGTCTTCCGGGCGGATTTTAATTTGATGGTAGCCAGATCTTAGATCGATCTTGGAGAAAACTTTAGCTTTAGACAACTGATCGAACAAGATGTCGATACGTGGTAGAGGGTACTTATTTTTGACAGTGACTGCATTGAGAGGTCTATAATCTACGCACATCCGCAACGACTGATCCTTCTTCTTTACAAAGATAGCAGGACATCCCCACGGAGACGAACTAGGACGAATCAACCCCTTCTTCAAAAGTTCATTCAATTGCACCTTAAGTTCAGCGAGTTCATTCGGAGGCATCCTATAGGGTCTCCTAGAGATGGGCGCCGTGCCAGGCAACAACTCAATTTTAAACTCCACATCCTGATCCGGAGGAAGTCCCGGCAAGTCATCGGGAAAAACGTCCGGAAATTCATTTACTACGAAAATTTCAGCCAACGCCTTTGCTTGCACAGCATGAATTTCCCCCGACAATTCAACCTTTCTGGGAAGTTGTACTAGAAAACCCTTTTGATCTATAGGATCTCGGAGCATAACTACCCGAGCGGATGTGTCAATGAGTACCCCATTCTGACTCATCCAATTCATGCCCAAGATAACATCTATGTCTAAACCAGGTAAAACCAAAAGGGCAAGCGAATAACTTCGCCCTTCTATCTCAAACTTAAGGTTCCCCACTACTTTGTTTGTGGAAATATTCCCACTTGCAGCACTAATACAATAACCCACACCTTCAACAGTATGCAACTTGTGTGCAAATTTGGATGCAAACTTAGGACTGATAAAGGAATGCGAAGCACCTGAATCAAAAAGTACCACTGCGGGGTGTTGGTCAACTAGAAACTTACCAGCGGTGACCACCTCACCAGATGGAATCTCCTCAATGCTGTTATAATGGGCGTGTCCCTGACGACTACCTTGGTTGACATTTTTCTTAGGGTACGGACAGTTCCGGGCCCAATGACCTGGCTTGTTGCAATTCTAGCAAGGCATATTGCTAGGAGGAACATTAGAGCTGCTCTGTCCAGAAGTCCCCTTTGGCAGAGCGACGGTATAAGCCTTATGGAACCCCGTTTTTGCAGCAGGCTTCTTCTGCGGCGGACGAAACTTTGTATTTTGAGCAGGTGGGCGAGGGGAAGACCTCGGTGCCGCTGAGGCCCTTGACTGAGAAGCACTTGCCTCAAGGGCCCTTTTACGGCTCTTAGAGGCAGAATAAATAGTATTGTTGTTCTCCTGGGTCAAAGCATCGCTGATGAAATCATTGAAAGTAGTACATTTGCTAGTGCCCATAGTTTTCATCAGTTTTGGGCCGAGGCCCCTTTTGAAGCTAGCAATCTTTTTGGCATCGGTATCCACAAACTCTGTGGCATACCTTGCCAGGTTGTTGAAGGACTGCAAGTATTCAGTCAGGCTTTTGTTTCCTTGCGACAGCCTCATAAACTCTGTGTGCTTGATTGCCATAAGACCGGGAGGGATATAATTTCCCCGGAATGCCGCCTTAAACTGATCCCAAGCAATCGGGACATTGGCAGGCAGTGTGGAACGGTAGTGGCTCCACCAAATTCCTGCCGGACCATGCAACTGATGGGAAGCATACTCAGTTTTCAGCTCATCAGTTAGGCGTAGCAGACGAAACTTTTGTTCAATGGTATTCAACCACTCATCAGCATGCAGTGGTTCTTCCGCTTCCTTAAAGAGCGGGGGCTTTGTATCCAGAAAGTCCTTGAAATCGCTATACTGATTTGGCTCTGGGCCCTGGCGGCCATGACGAGCCTCTCGATTAGCCAGTTGGCGCATGGCGTCAGCCAACATACGCTGCCCCTCAACCACTGATTGCATCAACTCGCCCGGAGTAGGTGGTGGCGGAGGGGGCGGCTGTTCCTCCTCCTCATTTCCACGACCCCGGCGTAGATTGTACGACATCTGCAAAATGCATAGCCAATGAGCACCGACGATGTGGGAAATTTGTAGATGAATTATTGCGAAATGTCAATCTGACTATATGAATAGATTTCTCATAATAATTAAGGCACAATAATTCATCACAACCGCACAATCCATTCTAGCGCATCATTTGACGAGATCATACTTGGTAATCCAACAAGATGCTCTTTGATAAAGGCTCACTCACAGGGAGCACAACGGTTACCGGACCGTTTACGTTGCTATCTACGTGATTTTTGACCTTTTGCACGGTACTTGGATTCGATCTCAAGATTTTTAGTTGACTGTGAAAGGCTACTTCAAACTGACCACAAAGAGACTTCTCAATGAAGAGTTCCATGGTGGATCATGACTAGCCACCTCGATACCTGCGTGTGCCAAGCAGCACAGCCTTATGTCGCGCGCCATAGGAGGCCCTCGGTTTCGTCGCGGCACCGAAGGGTGCTAATCGTGACACCATCATCGAACGCAACATAATAAGACATCAAGTTGTGATCGAAATTAACAGGTTCAAACTACATTCAGGAAACATACGGTTCAACCTTACATCCTAAAGTCAAGTTATTACAAGGCCTCACTCCTTCACAGGGAGGGCACAAAAGACGATCCTAACATTAAAGGCACGTGATGACTCCTCTAAGCATCATCCCCCGAGTCGGTGTCATGGATCTCCCCGCCGTCCTCATCACTAACAGGCTCTAACTCCTCATCTTCTTCTTCCTCTTCTGGTTCCTCCTCTGGTCCAGCATCTTGGGGCCCATTGACCTCCACCTCATCATCATTTTCAGCCATGAAGATTCCTGATCCCATATCTTCATCTACATTGTTGTTTCGAGGCAGCAGGAGATTAAGCTCGTTGTTCAGGCGGTGCACTTCTTCATGAAGATTATCATTGTATTCTTCAGCATTTTCTAACTGTTGCTCGAGCTCAAACTGGCGAGCTCTCAGAACGTTCTCCTCGTGCCAGGCTTCATCCCTCTGTTCCATCACACGGACCAACATGCGTTGACAGTTGCGGTTTGCCACTGTCAACCTCTGGACTGCAAGGGTTTCCTGGTCACGATCATGAATCACTTGCTCCAGTTGCTGACGCGCTGCATTCCTGGCAGTCGTTACTTCAGCCAACTCTGCCCTCAGCCTTTCCACCTCAGTAGGCTCAGGGCGGGGCTCACGTGGAGCGAGCTGGTGTCGCGGTGCCCTGCCTCCAGTGGACTTACGAGCGGTCCTCTTGGTACGTGCCATCTGTAGCAACAGATAAGATACGACTTAAAGTGAGGATCATTTAGGGGATACGAAATTTACTTTAGTCGGGAGTACTGAAATTTTTAGGGAGGGAGTAAATGATATGTATGATATAATTAAACATGATGCATGTACGTTCCGTACGCCCTCTCACCTTAGTAGAAACCTAAAGTTCTAACGCTAGGCGGTGGCATACATACGTTCTCTCATATAAGCGAAACTATCGGTCTACTCGTTACGCTGTTAGTGTACCTGCAGAAAACCTCATTTCAGCCCAACAGTTTCCCAATATAAGCACACAAGAAAGCAGTAATTTAAATACTTTCCATATACACATCCCCAGATGTATATACTTCAGTATCAAAGCTACCCGATATAAAGGTGCCCACAATTAAGTGCTTACGTAATTACATGGTTTAAACATGTAAGTATGCAAGTCACCAAAACTACTCTCCCCTAGACCGCCGGTTGGACGATCATGCTCTCACAACTCACACTTACCAGAGCGTCGAGGCAATTGATCCATACATTACCACCCAAGTTAGTCTTTATAATAAGCCACCTAAGAGTCCTTATTTGGGCTAAGGGATGTGATCACTGGCATACCTATAAAATAATTTTTAGAGTTTAACCCTTTTCGCAAACAAATACTTTTGTTTTTAATTACTCGTAAGATGTGTTTAATGTTGAATTATGCTCCGGTACCAGCTGTAACAGAACCGACCAAATTATAAGAGCACAAGTACGAAAACAAGCACCGAAGCGCTCAAATTTTCAAACTTGAGCCCATATAATCCCGGTAGTCAATCGAAATCACGAAGGATTTCAAACCAAACTGTTTACAACCAGGATCGCATCATTCAACATACAACATCATACGATACATTTCACAAGTAGTTCTGAAATAAGTTTACACAAGCGGAGTAGCAATTATTACAAACCAAGTTTGAAAGTAGCGGAAGCATAACACACACACTAGTTAATTAAATACTGCCAGTCTAGATGATCAACAACCCACAAAAGCATGAGGAAAGTACATAAAGACGATCATGCCCTTCTGATCTAGTCATCATCACCCGCAGGGTGGAGACACGTCTTGCAGAATCCCTGATAAAGCATGTCATCTGCAACAGGAGGGAATAAACCCTGAGTACTGGAATGTACTCAGCTAGACTTACCCGTCGAAAACCAGAAATAAGATGACACCAAGGATTATGCAAGGCTTACACAAGGGGCTAGCTGACACCACATTTTGCATAAAGGCATAAGTAGTTGAAACTCGTATAACCTGTACTAGCAGTTATTTTTAGCATTTACCTGTCATCTATCTTAGCACCTGTACTAGACATGCACTTGATTATAATCAAACAACATTATTATTATATCCATAGCAGGTACATCATTATGGCAACATTGTATCATTCCCTTTAACCACCAGTTCATTTAATGAGTTCTACGTTGCCGCTGCTCAAGTCAAGTGCTCACTAACCGGGAGCGACGGCGATTCGAATCGAATTCCTATCCAGCTGGAGGGGTATTTCTAACACTCACCGAGTCACGCCTGGCGAAGGCTGCTCAGGTCATCTTTTGTACAGTTCAGGAATCGCGGGCCCGAATAATGTCGCGTCCCCAAGGGCGACACTCTGCCAGGTGATAGGGACTCTAACCCCCCCTTGGTCTCACGCCAATGTCCCCAAGCACATCCTTTCTCTCCTCCAAGATGCAACCTACCATTCGATTCCCGGCCTGAACCATACTACTCGACTTCGCGGTCGGAACGACTTATCCGGCCAACTAAGTGTTAGACTGCGTTCAACATGACTCAAGGACGTACAGCGAATCGGTCCTTAAACGACTCAGACGGGCATAGCTCCACACCCAAGACGTGAAGTGTCTTGCGGCTGTACTATCGAACTCCCGCCCGGTCTCAATTTCATTTTAAGGCATGGTTCCATCCACGATAGCCACAAAGCCACTCGTGACTCCTTCCTACATCTCGCGGATGACCGGAAATCACCCGACTTCTACCGAACTAAGCAGGGCTAAGCATTGACACGTGCCTAAACCTAATATAGGATTAAGTACGATATCTGGACAAGGACAAGTATAATGCAACAAGTGTTTTCATATAACTCCTACAACTTAATGCAGTAAACAATTAAAAGTACTCAAGATTAATTTATAAAACAGTAGGTTCAACATGCACCGGGGCTTGCCTTTGAGAAAAGTTGAAGGCCGGTGGTCAGGGCACTCCGGCAAGTCTTCAGCGGCGTCTCCTTCACCGGCTGGATCCTCGGGCTCCTGCTGCTCCTGGTTCTCCTCCGGAATTACAGGCTCGAATTCGAGGAGTGTCACCCCCTCCGGTACACCTATTGCATGAGTGCATAATAAATCCCATGAATGCATAATGAAAGATGCAATATGCTCGAAATGAAATGCATTCCAACAATTTAACGCTCTAATCAAATCACTTCAAAAGAGTAGGTGCAAATTTTCTCTCCGGTAGAGAAGTACTCACCTAATCTACTTAACCTAAGATAAAGCTGCTCATCCTCAGTTAAGGCCCTAACACCTAACAATTACAAAAGTAGCATGTCTTAGGATATCACACCATATCAATCAGCAAAACACCACAGTAAGCATTCTGGACAGCAGCTACTTGTTTTTACCACAACTGGAGATTTACAATTCCAAAAGATATGATCTAAGACAATCTGGAAAGCCTAAGAAATGCACTACAATTCATTTTCAGACCTCAACTCCAAACTCCTAAGTTTTCCATGTCAAACTTCACAAGTTCCAGAATATGTCCTCTCAAAACAGAGAGTAGCAGGTTTTGAACTGCCACATTAAACAACAGTAACTCTCAAACTACTAAGCCAAATGCTTCCAAATTTTGACACAAGCTAGTTCATCAAGTTTATTCCAACTTTGGTATTTACAAGTTTTCCAGCAACCAATTTTATCAAAGCCAAATTTAGAATTACTACTAGCTGTCCAGAAAACCTAAAATTGCAAAGATTAAATATTTATTGATGTGGCAAACATTCTCTAAGACCAAACTAATATTACTACAAGTTCACAAATGTCACAAAAACACCAGAAAGTAAGGTGTGCCCACCTAGAATATTTATTTAAACCCATTTCTTAATTTACTTAAGTAATTAAGTGGAATTTAAAACATATATGTAAACTACTCCAAAAATTCTACAAAATTTACAGGGGACTCTCTGACCCACAAAGAGACTACTGTAAAATTTTGAACTCAATTTATTCACAGGAACTTCCTACACAAAATTCCCAAGCCAAAAAGGCTGATTTTTGTATAAATAACAAAGCATAGTCAAAAGTGTCAAACAACAGATTTCTTAATTTTCTTGGACACTCTAGGGTACCAAGACATTCTCCAAAAATTTATATGAACATTGCACATGTAGAAAAATTACAAAAATTCATTTAAGTATTTCTTAAAATAACAAGATAGCATTATAACTTGAAAAGTACTTAAGCACTACTGCCCAAATTTTTACCAGAGCTAGAGCAAGTATAAATTAGTCTACCCACCAAATTTCATAATTTTTGGAACACTGAAACTCGAGATATAATTTAAACAAGTTTGCATGTGATTTAAAACACATTTCAAAGACCTATTTAAATATCCCAAAAACTAAACATCATATAGCAAACTCATATTTTTCTAAAATACTACACCTCATGCAGATCCTAACAAAATTTATCTCATGATTTTTGAGCAAGTAAAACCCTAGATCTACATTTTCCAAACTTAACCAAATTTCTGTAGCAATATAAATAAAATGAAAAAGATCTCATTTATACTGGGCCGGCCCGGGAAAACTCGGCCCACACTCGCGCGCGCGCGGCCCGCTCAGCGCCCCCGCCCGCGCGCGACACTGACGGGCGGGCCCCCGCGGTCAGTGACCGGAGACAGGGGAGGCGGAGACCCGCGAGCTCCGACGAGCTCGAGCTCGCCGGAGAAGAGCTCGCTCGGCCAATCGAACACCGCCTCGTGTTCTCCGTCACCCGGTGCGTCGATTGGTGCCCGTGGAATGGATGGGGATGGGGTGGAAGGGGCTTGTCACCGCGAGCGGCGGCCGGTGATGTCCGGTGGCGGCGCACCGTCGTCGGTGAGGAGGTACGGTACGGTCTAGGCTCGGTACGAGCTTCACCGAAGCTAGGCGGATCCATTTTGCTAGGAAGAGAGGATGGAGAGAGACCCGAAGCACCCCGACCACGGTGAGGTCCCATGGCGGGCTCCGGCGACCTCTCGGAGACGGGGAAGAAAGCAATGCGGCTCACCTTGAGTCAAATCGCTGGCTTCGGTGGGTCAGGGAGATGGAGGGTGGTGAGGCGGAGGGATTGGCGAGGTCTAGCGGCTGGTGATGCGGTGTGGCTCGCGCTTGAGCTCGCCGGAGAGAAACGGCAATGGCGGCTCGGTTTCGGTGTTCTTGGCAACTGGAAGAGAGGGGGCGGAGGAATGGAGGCCGGCTCGCGCGTCGTGGCGTCTTGAAGGCGTCGCGGCCTGACTGGTGGGGCCAGGGCCGGCGTACGGGCGCCACCGCGCCTCCACGCGTCGACGACGGCCTGCGGCCGGTCGGCCACTCTGATGCTGACGAAACTGAATCGGTGACATCAATGACCGACTGACAGAGCGACTTCCACGATGATTATCTCCCAAACCGGTTCGAATTAGTCGAAGATGATTACACCAATTTTGTAGAGCTACATGAGGTCTACAAGTTTGTCAATTGGAGTTTGGGCTGGTTCGGCCTAGATTTGAAACTACAAGGCTCCAAAGTGGGTCACCCAAAAACTGAAACTTAGTTTCAGTCACTATGCCGACTGAAACCCTAACTTCAAGACATTATATCTCCTAAACTATTGAGAACCAGGTGATGGTGATATTGACAATGTTGTAGAGCTATGTGTGGACAACAACTTTGTCAATTGGCTCAAAGACTGGTTTGGCCTAGTTTGTGAGTTACAAGTTGCTAAAGTGAGGTACAGAGAAACTGAAAAGTCCAATTTCCAGACTTAGAATTTTTCTAAGTGTTGATCCCCACTCAAGCTGACTTGTGGGCCATTTTTTAGCATGCTCTGGTCATTTTCATGAGATGGCCATATTAGAACTTTTGTTCCTCATGAAATTCTCTACAACTTTACTTAAGGGTGCTCTTCCATGCAAGATCTCTAAATTAGACTTTTTAATTGGTTAAACTAGAGCCTTCTAGGGTCAAATGGTGGTCAAACTTCTCTTGGAGGGCAAATTTGTAATTTTGGTCAACATGAACCTTGTTCCAAATGTTACCCTAAGTATAACTAAGGTGTTGTAGGTCATGATTGGCTACCTTACCTTTTTGTTACACCAACTATCAAATACTTCATGAAATAAATCAAACAAACCCTAGAATAATCACATGTGTTGCATCACATAAAATAACAAACATGAATGATGCATGCTTATGCTTATGCCATGCAAATGCAATACAATTAAGGACTAAGCACTTGAAGTGTTACAGCCCTCCCCCCTTATAAAAATCTCGTCCCGAGATTTGGAAAGCGTACCATTTTTCATAGAATTCTTTATAACCATCCCGCAAATAATTCTCCCGTTCCCACGTAGCATCACTCTCACTTCCCTGATTACTCCACATCACTTTGTACCACTTAACCACTTTACTTCTAGTTACTCGTTCCTGAGTATCGATCACTCGGACTGGCTTTTCTTCATAGGTTAGGTCGGATTCCAGCCTGATATCACCTAAAGGAACTTGTTCCTCAGGAACTCGAAGACACTTTTTAAGCTGAGATACATGGAAAACGTTGAATATGGCTCTCATCTCAGGAGGCAACTGGATTTTGTACGCAACAGCTCCACTCTTGCCTATGATCTGGAAAGGACCCACGTATCTTGGTGCAAGTTTCCGTTTAACACCAAAACGTTGGACACTCTTCATTGGAGAAACTTTCAAATAAACGAAGTCTCCAACTTCAAATTCGAGTGGTTTTCTACGACGATCCGTATAGCTTTTCTGTCTCGCTTGTGCTGCAGCCATGTGTTTCTGGATGGTACGGACTTGTTCCTCGGCTTTTTGGACAAAATCAATGCCATAATACCTTCTTTCCCCAGCTTCTACCCAGTTTAGTGGAGTTCTACACTTGCGACCGTACAAAGCTTCGAATGGGGCCATCTTAATACTCTCTTGATAACTGTTATTGTACGAGAATTCGGCTAAAGGTAACCATTTTTCCCAAGAACCCTTGGATGAAATGACACATGCCCGCAACAGATCTTCCAAGATTTGGTTAACCCGTTCCGTCTGTCCTGATGTCTGGGGGTGATAAGCAGAGCTTCTCACTAACTTGGTTCCCAGAAGGTGATGCAAGTGCTCCCAAAAGCGAGCAGTGAACTGGGGACCACGGTCAGAAACGATAGTACGAGGTATCCCATGAAGCCGGACTATCTGATTGAAGTACAACTCAGCATAGTCAGTGGGACGATAGTCCACTCTTACTGGGATGAAGTGAGCTGATTTGGTCAAACGATCAACAATTACCCAAATAGAGTTATGATTTTTGACAGTAGGAGGAAGCCCGACAATGAAATCCATACTTATCTCTTCCCATTTCCAACCTGGGATAGAAAGTGGTTGAAGCAACCCAGCTTTCATATGCACAGCTTTAACTCTACAGCAGGTGTCACACCTAGCCACATATGCAGCTATTTCTTTCCGCATCTTGGTCCACCAATAGTATGGCTTCAAATCATAATACATCTTATTGCTGCCAGGATGGATGGACAACTTAGAGGAGTGTGCTTCAGACATAATATCATTTCGAAGCTCCCGGTCCTTAGGCACAACTAACCTATCCTTGAACCATAGTACACCCTCTTCATCTATCCTGAACTGTGTAGTTTCTTGTTCTTTCATCTTACGCTTGATGTGGAATATACCAGTGTCAGTCTTTTGGAGCTCAATAATTCTGCTTTTGAGAGTACAACTGACAGTGATGTGGTACAAGACTGCTGGATGTAGAAGGCGAGATCGATGAAAATCAGTTTCAACTAAGGAATGGCAATGAGACTTACGGCTTAAAGCATCCGCAACCACATTTGCCTTGCCTGGATGATAGTGCACTTGAAGGTTATAATCCTTAATCAACTCGAGCCATCTTCGTTGACGCATATTTAACTCGGGTTGGGTGAAGATGTATTTGAGGCTTTTGTGGTCTGTGTAGATATTGCAAACATTGCCCAACAGATAGTGTCGCCAGGCTTTCAAAGCATGAACAACTGCGGCGAGTTCTAAGTCATGCGTTGGATAATTCACCTCATGCTTCCGAAGTTGTCGAGAAGTATATGCAATTACTCGGCCTTCCTGCATCAACACACCTCCCAAACCTATGCTTGAGGCATCACAATAAACATCAAATGGTTTCTCGATATCCGGTTGTGCCAAAACCGGAGCTGAGGTTAGGAGGGTTCGCAGTTGGTGAAAAGCCGCATCACACTCCGGAGTCCAGACAAACCTGGTGTCTTTCTGCAGCAACTGAGTCATTGGCTTGGCTATTTTGGAGAAATCCGGGATGAAGCGACGATAATAGCCAGCCAAACCAAGAAAACTCCAGATCTCGTGAACCGAGATAGGAGCCTTCCAGTTCAGTACTTCCTGTACCTTGGCGGGGTCCACCATAATTCCTCCATCGGACAACACATGCCCAAGGAAAGGTACTTCACGAAGCCAGAATTTGCACTTACTGAACTTTGCATATAGTTGATGTTCACGCAGTCTTGTGAGGACTATACGCAGATGTTCAGCGTGATCCTCCTCATTCACAGAGTATACCAGGATGTCATCAATAAATACCACCACAAACTTGTCCAATTCAGGCATAAACACCGAATTCATCAAGTACATGAAGTGTGCGGGGGCATTTGTCAAGCCGAAGGACATAACAAGATACTCATAAAGACCATATCTGGTAGAAAAGGCTGTCTTTGGAACGTCTTCCGGGCGGATTTTAATTTGATGGTAGCCAGATCTTAGATCGATCTTGGAGAAAACTTTAGCTTTAGACAACTGATCGAACAAGATGTCGATACGTGGTAGAGGGTACTTATTTTTGACAGTGACTGCATTGAGAGGTCTATAATCTACGCACATCCGCAACGACTGATCCTTCTTCTTTACAAAGATAGCAGGACATTCCCACGGAGACGAACTAGGATGAATCAACCCCTTCTTCAAAAGTTCATTCAATTGCACCTTAAGTTCAGCGAGTTCATTCGGAGGCATCCTATAGGGTCTCCTAGAGATGGGCGCCGTGCCAGGCAACAACTCAATTTTAAACTCCACATCCCGATCCGGAGGAAGTCCTGGCAAGTCATCGGGAAAAACGTCCAGAAATTCATTTACTACGGAAATTTCAGCCAACGCCTTTGCTTGCACAGCATGAATTTCCCCCGACAATTCAACCTTTCTGGGAAGTTGTACTAGAAAACCCTTTTGATCTGTAGGATCTTGGAGCATAACTACCCGAGCGGATGTGTCAATGAGTACCCCATTCTGACTCATCCAATTCATGCCCAAGATAACATCTATGTCTAAACCAGGTAAAACCAATAGGGCAAGCGAATAACTTCGCCCTTCTATCTCAAACTTAAGGTTCCCCACTACTTTGTTTGTGGAAATATTCCCACTTGCAGCACTAATACAATAACCCACACCTTCAACAGTATGCAACTTGTGTGCAAATTTGGATGCAAACTTAGGACTGATAAAGGAATGCGAAGCACCTGAATCAAAAAGTACCACTGCGGGGTGTTGGTCAACTAGAAACTTACCAGCGGTGACCACCTCACCAGATGGAATCTCCTCAATGCTGTTATAATGGGCGTGTCCCTGACGACTACCTTGGTTGACATTTTTCTTAGGGTACGGATAGTTCCGGGCCCAATGACCTGGCTTGTTGCAATTCCAGCAAGGCATATTGCTAGGAGGAACATTAGAGCTGCTCTGTCCAGAAGTCCCCTTTGGCAGAGCGACGGTATAAGCCTTACGGAACCCCGTTTTTGCAGCAGGCTTCTTCTGCGGCGGACGAAACTTTGTATTTTGAGCAGGTGGGCGAGGGGAAGACCTCGGTGCCGCTGAGGCCCTTGACTGAGAAGCACTTGCCTCAAGGGCCCTTTTACGACTCTTAGAGGCAGAATAAATAGTATTGTTGTTCTCCTGGGTCAAAGCATCGCTGATGAAATCATTGAAAGTAGTACATTTGCTAGTGCCCATAGTTTTCATCAGTTTCGGGCCGAGGCCCCTTTTGAAGCTAGCAATCTTTTTGGCATCGGTATCCACAAACTCTATGGCATACCTTGCCAGGTTTTTGAAGGACTGCAAGTATTCAGTCAGGCTTTTGTTTCCTTGCGACAGCCTCATAAACTCTGTGTGCTTGATTGCCATAAGACCGGGAGGGATATAATTTCCCCGGAATGCCGCCTTAAACTGATCCCAAGCAATCGGGACATTGGCAGGCAGTGTGGAACGGTAGTGGCTCCACCAAATTCCCGCCGGACCATGCAACTGATGGGAAGCATACTCAGTTTTCAGCTCATCAGTTAGGCGTAGCAGACGAAACTTTTGTTCAATGGTATTCAACCACTCATCAGCCTGCAGTGGTTCTTCCGCTTCCTTGAAGAGCGGGGGCTTTGTATCCAGAAAGTCCTTGAAATCGCTATACTGATTTGGCTCTGGGCCCTGGCGGCCATGATGAGCCTCTCGATTAGCCAGTTGGCGCATGGCGTCAGCCAACATACGCTGCCCCTCAACCACTGATTGCATCAACTCGGCCGGAGTAGGTGGTGGCGGAGGGGGTGGCTGTTCCTCCTCCTCATTTCCACGACCCCGGCGTAGATTGTACGACATCTGCAAAATACATAGCCAATGAGCACCGACGATGTGGGAAATTTGTAGATGAATTATTGCGAAATGTCAATCTGACTGTATGAATAGATTTCTCATAATAATTAAGGCACAATAATTCATCACAACCGCACAATCCATTCTAGCGCATCATTTGACGAGATCATACTTGGTAATCCAACAAGATGCTCTTTGATAAAGGCTCACTCACAGGGAGCACAACGGTTACCGGACCGTTTACGTTGCTATCTACGTGATTTTTGACCTTTTGCACGGTACTTGGATTCGATCTCAAGATTTTTAGTTGACTGTGAAAGGCTACTTCAAACTGACCACAAAGAGACTTCTCAATGAAGAGTTCCATGGTGGATCATGACTAGCCACCTCGATACCTGCGCGTGCCAAGCAGCACAGCCTTATGTCGCGCGCCATAGGAGGCCCTCGGTTTCATCGCGGCACCGAAGGGTGCTAATCGTGACACCATCATCGAACGCAACATAATAAGACATCAAGTTGTGATCGAAATTAACAGGTTCAAACTACATTCAGGAAACATACGGTTCAACCTTACATCCCAAAGTCAAGTTATTACAAGGCCTCACTCCTTCACAGGGAGGGCACAAAAGACGATCCTAACATTAAAGGCACGTGATGACTCCTCTAAGCATCATCCCCCGAGTCGGTGTCATGGATCTCCCCGTCGTCCTCATCACTAACAGGCTCTAACTCCTCATCTTCTTCTTCCTCTTCTGGTTCCTCCTCTGGTCCGGCATCTTGGGGCCCATTGACCTCCACCTCATCATCATTTTCAGCCATGAAGATTCCTGATCCCATATCTTCATCTACATTGTTGTTTCGAGGCAGCAGGGGATTAAGCTCGTTGTTCAGGCGGTGCACTTCTTCATGAAGATTATCATTGTATTCTTCAGCATTTTCTAACTGTTGCTCGAGCTCAAACTGGCGAGCTCTCAGAACGTTCTCCTCGTGCCAGGCTTCATCCCTCTGTTCCATCACACGGACCAACATGCGTTGACAGTTGCGGTTTGCCACTGTCAACCTCTGGACTGCAAGGGTTTCCTGGTCACGATCATGAATCACTTGCTCCAGTTGCTGACGCGCTGCATTCCTGGCAGCCGTTACTTCAGCCAACTCTGCCCTCAGCCTTTCCACCTCAGTAGGCTCAGGGCGGGGCTCACGTGGAGCGAGCTGGTGTCGCGGTGCCCTACCTCCAGTGGACTTACGAGCGGTCCTCTTGGTACGTGCCATCTGTAGCAACAGATAAGATACGACTTAAAGTGAGGATCATTTAGGGGATACGAAATTTACTTTAGTCGGGAGTACTGAAATTTTTAGGGAGGGAGTAAATGATATGTATGATATAATTAAACATGATGCATGTACGTTCCGTACGCCCTCTCACCTTAGTAGAAACCTAAAGTTCTAACGCTAGGCGGTGGCATACATACGTTCTCTCATATAAGCGAAACTATCGGTCTACTCGTTACGCTGTTAGTGTACCTGCAGAAAACCTCATTTCAGCCCAACAGTTTCCCAATATAAGCACACAAGAAAGCAGTAATTTAAATACTTTCCATATACACATCCCCAGATGTATATACTTCAGTATCAAAGCTACCCGATATAAAGGTGCCCACAATTAAGTGCTTACGTAATTACATGGTTTAAACATGTAAGTATGCAAGTCACCAAAACTACTCTCCCCTAGACCGCCGGTTGGACGATCATGCTCTCACAACTCACACTTACCAGAGCGTCGAGGCAATTGATCCATACATTACCACCCAAGTTAGTCTTTATAATAAGCCACCTAAGAGTCCTTATTTGGGCTAAGGGATGTGATCACTGGCATACCTATAAAATAATTTTTAGAGTTTAACCCTTTTCGCAAACAAATACTTTTGTTTTTAATTACTCGTAAGATGTGTTTAATGTTGAATTATGCTCCGGTACCAGCTGTAACAGAACCGACCAAATTATAAGAGCACAAGTACGAAAACAAGCACCGAAGCGCTCAAATTTTCAAACTTGAGCCCATATAATCCCGGTAGTCAATCGAAATCACGAAGGATTTCAAACCAAACTGTTTACAACCAGGATCGCATCATTCAACATACAACATCATACGATACATTTCACAAGTAGTTCTGAAATAAGTTTACACAAGCGGAGTAGCAATTATTACAAACCAAGTTTGAAAGTAGCGGAAGCATAACACACACACTAGTTAATTAAATACCGCCAGTCTGGATGATCAACAACCCACAAAAGCATGAGGAAAGTACATAAAGACGATCATGCCCTTCTGATCTAGTCATCATCACCCGCAGGGTGGAGACACGTCTTGCAGAATCCCTGATAAAGCATGTCATCTGCAACAGGAGGGAATAAACCCTGAGTACTGGAATGTACTCAGCTAGACTTACCCGTCAAAAACCAGAAATAAGATGACACCAAGGATTATGCAAGGCTTACACAAGGGGCTAGCTGACACCACATTTTGCATAAAGGCATAAGTAGTTGAAACTCGTATAACCTGTACTAGCAGTTATTTTTAGCATTTACCTGTCATCTATCTTAGCACCTGTACTAGACATGCACTTGATTATAATCAAACAACATTATTATTATATCCATAGCAAGTACATCATTATGGCAACATTGTATCATTCCCTTTAACCACCAGTTCATTTAATGAGTTCTACGTTGCCGCTGCTCAAGTCAAGTGCTCACTAACCGGGAGCGACGGCGATTCGAATCGAATTCCTATCCAGCTGGAGGGGTATTTCTAACACTCACCGAGTCACGCCCGGCGAAGGCTGCTCAGGTCATCTTTTGTACAGTTCAGGAATTGCGGGCCCGAATAATGTCGCGTCCCCAAGGGCGACACTCTGCCAGGTGATAGGGACTCTAACCCCCCCTTGGTCTCACGCCAATGTCCCCAAGCACATCCTTTCTCTCCTCCAAGATGCAACCTACCATTCGATTCCCGGCCTGAACCATACTACTCGACTTCGCGGTCGGAACGACTTATCCGGCCAACTAAGTGTTAGACTGCGTTCAACATGACTCAAGGACGTACAGCGAATCGGTCCTTAAACGACTCAGACGGGCATAGCTCCACACCCAAGACGTGAAGTGTCTTGCGGCTGTACTATCGAACTCCCGCCCGGTCTCAATTTCATTTTAAGGCATGGTTCCATCCACGATAGCCACAAAGCCACTCGTGACTCCTTCCTACATCTCGCGGATGACCGGAAATCACCCGACTTCTACCGAACTAAGCAGGGCTAAGCATTGACACGTGTCTAAACCTAATATAGGATTAAGTACGATATCTGGACAAGGACAGGTATAATGCAACAAGTGTTTTCATATAACTCCTACAACTTAATGCAGTAAACAATTAAAAGTACTCAAGATTAATTTATAAAACAGTAGGTTCAACATGCACCGGGGCTTGCCTTTGAGAAAAGTTGAAGGCCGGTGGTCAGGGCACTCCGGCAAGTCTTCAGCGGCGTCTCCTTCGCCGGCTGGATCCTCGGGCTCCTGCTGCTCCTGGTTCTCCTCCGGAATTACAGGCTCGAATTCGAGGAGTGTCACCCCCTCCGGTACACCTATTGCATGAGTGCATAATAAATCCCATGAATGCATAATGAAAGATGCAATATGCTCGAAATGAAATGCATTCCAACAATTTAACGCTCTAATCAAATCACTTCAAAAGAGTAGGTGCAAATTTTCTCTCCGGTAGAGAAGTACTCACCTAATCTACTTAACCTAAGATAAAGCTGCTCATCCTCAGTTAAGGCCCTAACACCTAACAATTACAAAAGTAGCATGTCTTAGGATATCACACCATATCAATCAGCAAAACACCACAGTAAGCATTCTGGACAGCAGCTACTTGTTTTTACCACAACTGGAGATTTACAATTCCAAAAGATATGATCTAAGACAATCTGGAAAGCCTAAGAAATGCACTACAATTCATTTTCAGACCTCAACTCCAAACTCCTAAGTTTTCCATGTCAAACTTCACAAGTTCCAGAATATGTCCTCTCAAAACAGAGAGTAGCAGGTTTTGAACTGCCACATTAAACAACAGTAACTCTCAAACTACTAAGCCAAATGCTTCCAAATTTTGACACAAGCTAGTTCATCAAGTTTATTCCAACTTTGGTATTTACAAGTTTTCCAGCAACCAATTTTATCAAAGCCAAATTTAGAATTACTACTAGCTGTCCAGAAAACCTAAAATTGCAAAGATTAAATATTTATTGATGTGGCAAACATTCTCTAAGACCAAACTAATATTACTACAAGTTCACAAATGTCACAAAAACACCAGAAAGTAAGGTGTGCCCACCTAGAATATTTATTTAAACCCATTTCTTAATTTACTTAAGTAATTAAGTGGAATTTAAAACATATATGTAAACTACTCCAAAAATTCTACAAAATTTACAGGGGACTCTCTGACCCACAAAGAGACTACTGTAAAATTTTGAACTCAATTTATTCACAGGAACTTCCTACACAAAATTCCCAAGCCAAAAAGGCTGATTTTTGTATAAATAATAAAGCATAGTCAAAAGTGTCAAACAACAGATTTCTTAATTTTCTTGGACACTCTAGGGTACCAAGACATTCTCCAAAAATTTATATGAACATTGCACATGTAGAAAAATTACAAAAATTCATTTAAGTATTTCTTAAAATAACAAGATAGCATTATAACTTGAAAAGTACTTAAGCACTACTGCCCAAATTTTTACCAGAGCTAGAGCAAGTATAAATTAGTCTACCCACCAAATTTCATAATTTTTGGAACACTGAAACTCGAGATATAATTTAAACAAGTTTGCATGTGATTTAAAACACATTTCAAAGACCTATTTAAATATCCCAAAAACTAAACATCATATAGCAAACTCATATTTTTCTAAAATACTACACCTCATGCAGATCCTAACAAAATTTATCTCATGATTTTTGAGCAAGTAAAACCCTAGATCTACATTTTCCAAACTTAACCAAATTTCTGTAGCAATATAAATAAAATGAAAAAGATCTCATTTATACTGGGCCGGCCCGGGAAAACTCGGCCCACACTCGCGCGCGCGCGGCCCGCTCAGCGCCCCCGCCCGCGCGCGACACTGACGGGCGGGCCCCCGCGGTCAGTGACCGGAGACAGGGGAGGCGGAGACCCGCGAGCTCCGACGAGCTCGAGCTCGCCGGAGAAGAGCTCGCTCGGCCAATCGAACACCGCCTCGTGTTCTCCGTCACCCGGTGCGTCGATTGGTGCCCGTGGAATGGATGGGGATGGGGTGGAAGGGGCTTGTCACAGCGAGCGGCGGCCGGTGATGTCCGGTGGCGGCGCACCGTCGCCGGTGAGGAGGTACGGTACGGTCTAGGCTCGGTACGAGCTTCACCGAAGCTAGGCGGATCCATTTTGCTAGGAAGGGAGGATGGAGAGAGACCCGAAGCACCCCGACCACGGTGAGGTCCCATGGCGGGCTCCGGCGACCTCTCGGAGACGGGGAAGAAAGCAATGCGGCTCACCTTGAGTCAAATCGCTGGCTTCGGTGGGTCAGGGAGATGGAGGGTGGTGAGGCGGAGGGATTGGCGAGGTCTAGCGGCCGGTGATGCGGTGTGGCTCGCGCTTGAGCTCGCCGGAGAGAAACGGCAATGGCGGCTCGGTTTCGGTGTTCTTGGCAACTGGAAGAGAGGGGGCGGAGGAATGGAGACCGGCTCGCGCGTCGTGGCGTCTTGAAGGCGTCGCGGCCTGACTGGTGGGGCCAGGGCCGGCGTACGGGCGCCACCGCGCCTCCACGCGTCGACGACGGCCTGCGGCCGGTCGGCCACTCTGATGCTGACGAAACTGAATCGGTGACATCAATGACCGACTGACAGAGCGACTTCCACGATGATTATCTCCCAAACCGGTTCGAATTAGTCGAAGATGATTACACCAATTTTGTAGAGCTACATGAGGTCTACAAGTTTGTCAATTGGAGTTTGGGCTGGTTCGGCCTAGATTTGAAACTACAAGGCTCCAAAGTGGGTCACCCGAAAACTGAAACTTAGTTTCAGTCACTATGCCGACTGAAACCCTAACTTCAAGACATTATATCTCCTAAACTATTGAGAACCAGGTGATGGTGATATTGACAATGTTGTAGAGCTATGTGTGGACAACAACTTTGTCAATTGGCTCAAAGACTGGTTTGGCCTAGTTTGTGAGTTACAAGTTGCTAAAGTGAGGTACAGAGAAACTGAAAAGTCCAATTTCCAGACTTAGAATTTTTCTAAGTGTTGATCCCCACTCAAGCTGACTTGTGGGCCATTTTTTAGCATGCTCTGGTCATTTTCATGAGATGGCCATATTAGAACTTTTGTTCCTCATGAAATTCTCTACAACTTTACTTAAGGGTGCTCTTCCATGCAAGATCTCTAAATTAGACTTTTTAATTGGTCAAACTAGAGCCTTCTAGGGTCAAATGGTGGTCAAACTTCTCTTGGAGGGCAAATTTGTAATTTTGGTCAACATGAACCTTGTTCCAAATGTTACCCTAAGTATAACTAAGGTGTTGTAGGTCATGATTGGCTACCTTACCTTTTTGTTACACCAACTATCAAATACTTCATGAAATAAATCAAACAAACCCTAGAATAATCACATGTGTTGCATCACATAAAATAACAAACATGAATGATGCATGCTTATGCTTATGCCATGCAAATGCAATGCAATTAAGGACTAAACACTTGAAGTGTTACACTAATGACTTGAAATACTACATAAGTAAAGAGGAAAATACTAACAAATACTGAAGGGTTATAAGGCCAGTCTCAGTGGGGATTTCATGTCACTGTTTCCAACACATTCAGATTTTGAAAATATTGCAGAAGAGTTTCATCCCCATGAAACTCTCTCTACTCCCATAAAACTCTTATCATCTCTCTCTTCATTAATATAGTGCCACATCAGCATAATTAATACTCATAAAACTCTGATGAAACCCCATTGAGACTGACCTAATGACAAAATACTTACAACTATTAGAGTCATAGTACTGACAAAATAGCTAAAGATACTGATAAGTACTTAAAGGTACTAACAACTACTGAAGTTATAGTACCGACTGGGCAACGTACTGACAAAGTACTTCAAGATACTGATAAAATACTTGAAGATACTGGCAACTACTTAAAGGTATTAGCAACTACTTAAATTATAGTACCAGTTTTACCTAGCTACTGACAAAATACTGACTAAATACCTGATGATACTGAAAAAAAAACTTGAACAACCTGAAAACTATTTAAAGGTACTAGCAACTACTAAAGTTATAGTACCGGCTGTACCAAGCTACTAACAAAAATACTAACTAAAAATACTTGAAGATACTGATAAAATACGTGAAGATACTGACCGAATACTAGAAGATACTGACAACTACTTAAAGGTAGTAGCAACTACTAAAGTCATAATACTAGTTGTACCAAGCTATAGACAAAATACTAGAAGATACTGACAAATACTTGAAAATACTGACGAAATACTTCAGGCTACTGACAGCTACTTAAAGGTACTAGGAACTACTGAAGTGTTATAGTACCGGTTGTACCAAGCTACTGACAATTACTGACAAAATACTTGAAGATACTACAACACTAATCAGTATTTGTACTTCACCTCCTCATTAGTATTTGTACGACGACCCTAATCACTATGGATACTGCAGCCCTAATCAGTATTCGCACTGCACCGCCTAATCATTATACGCGTTGAAACCCTAATCAGTATAGATGTTGTAACCCTAATCTGTAACGAAGAAATATTGATACATACTATATGATACTGCTAGCTCCTTAAACATCCTGACAAACACTAGAGTCATAGCAAATGATAAGGAAGATACCTAAAAGGGAAAATACTAGGAAATACTGACAACTATATTGGCGACTACTAGTCTTAGTAGCAATAAAAATGTGTAAAAGGATAATACTGGTAAATACTAACAAATACTGATAACTACTAAAGAAAAATATTGATAAATATTCGCCACTACTTAAAAGTATTGTCAATTACTACAGTACATGCATCAATGCATGCACTTTATAAACATCCTATAAGGGGGTGTTTGTTTGAGGAGTTAAAGTTTAACAAACACTGTAGCACTTTCGTCTTATTTGATAAAAAGTTTTCAATCTTGGACTAATTAGGTTTAATAGATGCATCTCGTAAATTACTCCTAATCTGTATCGACATGCATGCAATTAGTCTACATTTAGTACTCCATGCATTTGAGGGAACATTGATGTGATGGGAGTTAAAATTTAACAAAAACGTAACCAAACAGGCCCTAAGTAATGTGTATAAAAACATGCAGTAGAGCATTATAGGTGTATATGAAAAATAAGTCCGTACATACACTAGTACATCAATCATGGATGCACCGGCTCGTAGCTAGCTTCGTCTGTCCCTATTGTGGTCGTTTGGAATCCGTGCTCTCCTCGTAGACACGGTCCCGAGCGACTAAAAAGGGGACGGAGGAAGTATATGCATATGTTTTTCTACATATTGTACGCACGGTATTTATTTCATATGAATTATGAACTAATTTATTTTTAATAGCATGCATGGCCTACGGCCACATGCACCTAGTAGTCAACGGGCGCTGCATTTTGTCAGAAAGGAACAATCTGTGCATGCGCGCGCGTGCTCCATCCGGCGTGACCGCAGCTGGTGGGGCCCGCACCTTGGAGAAAGGGAACCGGTTCGTTTCTGAGGGGTGTGTTCACTCCGCGAAAAGTAGCTGAAAAGTTACTGTATCACTTTTCGTTGTTATTTGGTAAAATTTGTCCAACTATGGATTAATTAGACTCAAAAGATTCATTTCGAACTTTACAGACAAACTATGCAATTAGTTATCTTTTTTACCTACGTTTAATGCTCCATGCATGCGTCGAAAGATTTGATGTGATGTGTTTAAGAGGAAATATTTTGGGTTGGGAGGGGAAGTGAACGCGGCCGGAAGAAAAAGAGGGCGCGCCTGCCAAATCCAGATTCGGGGCGGGGCGTACCGCGTGCGGGGAGCCGGGGAGGGCTCGGCCGCACGGGTTGGGGAGGTTGGCGCGTCGGTGGGAACCTGGTCGGGTCAGGCTTTTTTTTTTTTTTTTTTTGCGACGAAAGAAGAATTATATTATATGATAGCTGGGTACATCAACACATTACAAGCACTCTGGATTACAAAATAGTACCCACGCTGTGAAAAGCACAACTCAAAACCTAACCTGTTAAATGCTTTGCAGTATGGATGACCGCACAGGCAAACACTCGGCAAATGGCCTGAGAACAAATGCCCAACGAACAACGGCCAACATTCCTGTAGGCGGAATTGAGGAACTTCTTCTTTCTGGTGTCTTCCTTCTTCTTCTTTCTGCCACCGAAGAGTGAGGAAGACTGATCTGAAAATTATTCTCCCTAGTCCTTCATCGTGGCCAGATCTAACCACAACAAAACGGAGAAAAGACCGGAGAAAATTATTCCATGACGGCGACATCATCTCCGCCTTGATGCCGTCGTCCGGAAACCAAAGTCTCCATGTCGTCATGTCGATGAAGATGCTGACGCCGATGTCGTCGCCCTCATCTTCAACGGAGCCGCCATGGAGAAGACGATTCCACCCTTCTCCTTCACCGTCGACAGAGATGAGGAGAAGGAGGATATAAAACTCCAGTACCAAGTAATTTGGCATGGAGAGACGCTAACCCTAATGACTCGATTTACTGAGAAAAACTTATTAAAAACAATGGATCCCCACTCCCTTCAGCCCCCGGCGAGATGCCGGAGGAGAAGGGAGGGGGACCAGCGGTGGTGGACGACGGGGGCGGCTGCTGCTACGGCGGCGGCGGCGCTAGGGCTAGGGCCGAGGAAGAACGAGACGCGCAAGGTGGAACGTCTCTTGCAATGGGATCAGGTCGGGTCAGGCTTTAGAATAGCACCTCACCCTATCTACACCAAGACACAGCCAGTCCACCTGTACACCCCGATCGACTAGACCAACCAGCCCACCCCGACGCACCACCCAACCACCTCGCCTCCCCCATGCCCACTCGATCGAATCGAACGAAAACAGACCACACCCGCGTCCGCACCCACCCCACCGACCACATCGGCACACCCCCCACCTCGCTCGACTCCCCACCTCACCTCGGCGGTGCTACGCTGCACCCCTGACGGCGCTACCCCAACTCGCCGCAGAAGCACGGCCAGGCACGGGGCCGGCGCTCGTGGGTAGGCAGCCGCGGCCGGCGCACTGCCAGGTCGGGGCCGGCGTTCGTGGGCAGCCGCGGCCGGGCGCTCGCGGCCGGCGCACGGGCAGGCCGAGATGGATGCCGGAGCTCTTGCCGACCCGTCCGGCCCTTCCTCATCCCGGCGAACTGAGGCGGCGGCGCGTCCCTTCTCCCTCCCAGCAGCTGTGACGGCTTTCGCTCCCTGGCGGCGGCGATTCCTTCTTCCCCAGCAGCTGCAGCGGCGGCGGCGGCCCCTTCAATCGCAGATCCGGCCCCGACGATCCTCCCCTCCCCCCACCGGATTCTGCTGCGATGACCGTTTCCTCACCGATGCCTCGGAAAGGGGGGCCAGTTTGGCCAGACAAAATACGAGGACCGGACGACCAGCAAAATATATATATATATATATATATATATATATATATATATATATATATATATATATATATATATATATATAAAGATAATGTTTGTTGTGACAACACATAGAAGTGACTCTTGTAAAAAAGACGATAAAAGAAACTTACTTTTTCTTTTGTTTATTTGAGCTTCACTTTGCGTGTCTTCATGGCATAGAAATCATCTATAATATCATCTGTTGTGAATTGTACTGTAAGTTCTTTCTCAATATAAATTACCAAACAATCTCTGAAAAATGCATCTTCCATTTTATTTCGAAGCCTTATCTTGACAACCTTCATTGCAGAAAATGCTCGTTCTGATGTTGCCGTTGAAACCGGAAGAGTGAGGACAAGTCGAATTAACCTATAGATTAAAAGGAAAGTAAGAATGCATCTCGTTATTTCTAAAAGAACAAAATGATAAATTGTAGGAAATTGGCAAATAGTATACCTGTCAATCAAATAATAGTCTTCTGAATTTTTTGTTTCTACAAGCCGACGACAAAGATCACCCACACTTGTTAAATTCTGAAACTTTGGATTGGTAGGCACATCAAGCTCATAATGTTGTAATTGACATATCAATTTAGTTATTTCTTGGTCTGAAAAGTCAGCGGGGTAAAACTTTAAAGCTAAAGTACACACATCATCAATCTTCAATGAACTGAATGAATCTTTAGGATCCAAACTAGTACACAAAACGAGAAGCTCGGTTGCTTGTTCACTGAACCTGAAATTTAGCTCTTGCATTTGCTGATCAATTGCAACTATGAAAACATCATATCTATAGTGATAATTGCAAATTAGCGATTAAAAAATAGATCAATTGCACAGAACTGATCATTACAAATTAGCGATCAATTGCACAGAACTGATCATTGCAAATTAGCGATTAAAAAATAGAAATCGCAATCATATGAATTATGCTTACTTTGTGGCTGCTTGCAAGGGGGTTCAGGCACTCAGCGCTTGCCTGCTGCCTGCAGCTGCAGCCTGCTAGTGCTCGCCGCTACTGCTACTGCCTACCAATTTTGCTTTTGCCTGCTACTGCCTACTGCTCGCCCTCGGCGGCTCGGCGTTGGCCTAAACGCCAGCTACTTTGCTAGTGCACGGCGGCGTTGGCTCCTTCACTGCTAGCGCCAGCTCCTCTCCTCTCCACGATCAGGATTCAGGCGATCTCGAACTGCAGTCTGAATGTCTCATGTCTGATCTCACGGAGCTGCACAGGGAAACTGGAACATCAGAAACGGAAGCGACGCACGCGACGCGAGGAGTCTTCGTACGTGAGTAGACCCTTCTACTTCCGTGGGCTGGGCCGCTGTTGAGGGGGGTTCTAAAAATTTTTGGCCGCATGGGGGGGCCACGGCCCCTGCTCGCCCCCCCTAGTTCCGCCTCTGTGCCTCACCGATGGTAGCGGCAGCAGGCCCCCTGATTTGGTCGCAACTAGCCCCTCGCGCGCGATTCCCCGTGGCGCCGATGCGAATTGCCCTCCGGCGCTGGCGCGTCCATGGTCCAATCGGATGGAAGATGGTTCGAGCCTTCGAGTTCAGTGAGTTTGCGTGTGAGAAGCACCTGCTTTTATCTGTGATAGCTTATAAGCAGCAGACTATTCTCTTTCTTAATCGCAGTCTGCTAGTGATGAGGTTAGAAGTGTTAGTTTGATCTCCATCGGACTTGGCCCAACGACCATGTCTAGACCCTAATCTCGCGTCCTGATCGGGGACGCCCAGCCCAATGACGTGGCTAGTGGGCCCTCGTCGCGCAGTGCTATAAATAGGAGGTGGGGGCCAGTGGTTAGGGTGAAGAGGTTCACTGCACCGCCAGCACCCCACCAAGAATCCATACCAATCAGGGAGGCGTTGCTAGCGACGGGAAGCTCCACCGGCGTCGCCACTGCTCCACCGCCCGTCGCTGCCCTAGCGCAGAACTTCACCAGCGATCCTGTGACGGCCGGATCCTCTCGGTCAAGCCCGATGGTTAGGCACTGCTGCTTCTCCTCTCTCTCTCCCTCTCTGGATTTGTGAACTGTCACTTGTTCATACTAAATAGAGAAGAACCTACCCACTCGATCTACACCTAGAACGATCCTATAGGTCTAACATTGGTGCCAGAGCTAGGTTAAGCACTAGCTATAGATCCAGATCGGGTAGAATGAAAAGCAGAAACCGAATTTGATTTCTGAGAAGTAACCCTAACCCTAACCAAGAGAAAGACGGGGAGTGACCTACCCGAATCTCCCCTTGTCGCTGGCGTTTTACCGTCGTGCGGGAAAGAAAAGACCGCCGGTGTGCGAGAAGTTGAATCCGAGCCGCCGAGCGTTGGATCTCGCCACGGGCGGAGTCCATGCCTCGGACTCGGGAAATCAAAGGGCCTCGCCACAAGGCCGCTCGACGGCGGCGCGCTCAGCCTCGGGCGAGCGCGCGCCGGCGAGGGGCCCCGAGGCGGCGCCGTCACCTCCTCCTCCGAGCCGCCATGGATGGCCACCGCTTCTGCTCCGTCATCTTCGGTGCGGCTTAGGAAGCAGAAATAAGAGGGGGGTGAAGAGAAAAGCAATAGAGAAGAAAGATAGAAAGGGAGACGACGGGAACTCTGACGGCTCCACGGGCACGCCGTCGGGTGGGGACCGTGGCCTCGAACGGCCACCATGGCCGCTGCCGTTGTCGCCTTTGGGGACGCTGCGGTGAAGAGATGTGAAAGGAAAGGAGGAAAGAGGGCAGGACTCGCTCCGGCGCTTCTCATCCCCACCGGTGCCGGCGAGCACCACCGTCGTCGCCGCCTCTCCTCCTCTCGGGCGTGCGGCACTCAGAGAGAAGGGGAAAGAAGAAAATGAGTTAGGGTTTCATGTGGGGTTGACCGGCTCTAGTTTTTGATCCACCGAGAACGCCGGCAGCCGTCCGATTGAGATCGACGGCTGGCGGCTACTGGGCTTGCTTTAGGCCCAGGCGGGGAGGACAAATCCCGGCCCAGGCCTAGGTTACAGCCTAGGCACGGGTGATTGCCACGAGCGCCTACGAAGCGGGCCATGCTGGGCCATCTAGCTAGGCGCGGGGGGGTGCTGGCGAGCAGGGCGCGCGCCTCCGGTCGCGTCGTTGGGCCGACCCGTTTCGCCGGGCGAGCACCATGCTGGGCCGCGGCTGAAGTGCACCTTGGGGCTGAAACAAAAGAACAGATGAGCAAAATAGAAATGCTTCTGATCAAGGATTATTATTTTCAAGAATATTAATTGTTTCCGCTGCAAAGAAAAGAATATTGTCTTCTCATTAAATCCGAACCAACGGGAGGATTTAATTTGAAGAGTAGTTACAGTTGTTTAGAAAATGATGAAAAGTTTATCCTCTAATTAAAAGTGGAACCAACGAGAAAATTTTAATTAGAAGGATATTCACATTATGATTTAAGTGAAATTATAATATTGTTATTTTCTGACCAACGTTGATGATAACAATATTATAAGCTTATTTATGAGTTTGAGGTTGAAATTTAAATCTCTGATAAATTATGCATCAAAGTGACCAATTTTCAGAGAATAGATAAAGATCAAGAAATGCTCATGAAATAGAAAGATGTTTCCACTGCAATGATGATGATGATGATCTTCTAATTAAATTCGAACCAACGGGAGAATTTAATTTTGAAGAGGGTTAATGATAATTGAGTTGTTCCATATGTTAATTCCATTTATGCCCAACGGTGATGTGGAATTAATGTACAAGAATATTGTATTCATGATGTTGCTAATTTTAGCAAAAGTTATTGATAGAAAATTTTATGAGTTTTATCTATGAGTTTTATGCATTTATTCTATTTCTGCCCAACAGTGATATAGAATTAATGTAGAAGAAAGTTGTTTTGTTCTATATCTGCCCAACGGTGATATATAGAATAGAACATAAAGAAATCAGAATTTAATGTTGATAACTATTGTTGAATAATTTTCAGACAAAGATCTTCTTGCTTTCATTCTTGAAGGCAGAAAAGAAAGAGAAAAAAAAAGCACTGGGTACTTGTGACTCAAATGATGAAAAGCCTAAGCACAAATTGTGTATATTAAAGTAGGCCATTGCATAAGAGACTGTGTCCTCTTTAAGAGTGGCTTGAAAAGAAATGTTTTTCAAAGATTTCAGGAATATTGATCCAAGAAAAGAAATAGAACAATAAGAGTTTAGTTTGAGAAATATTTTTTATGTACTCTCTATGAAAAATAATTTAATTTTCAGTTTTTATCATCGTGATATGAATTGTAATGAATGACATACATGTTTAATTTGACCAATGTCAGATTAAGCATGTGTGTTAAAGAATATCAGATTTATTCCTGAATTTAATAATTGAATATGAGTCAATCCTGGCATTTATGTCCCTTCAAGAGAATTGTCTCGCATGGCGGCATAAATTTTAAGAAAATACCCGCGTTGCGGGATGAAGTTGGTATAGTACTTGTCCTGCACGGCAGGAGAAAGTGAGATGACGATGTGTATCCCGTACAGGGAGAGAAGTTTAGGGTAGCTCTTGTGCTATCCTAGTATGAGTTTAAGAACAGAAGGAAGTTAAAAATGAACCTCATGATAAGAATGACATGCAAGCATGACTTGCAGAAGTACTGATGAAAAAGACTCTGTTGAGTTCTTGAAGTGAAATGAGAAAAAAGAATACATACTCCCATACGAATTAAGAAATAATTTCATCTTCCATGATGTAATCATGTGGATGAAGTAATCAAAGTATCCTCATTCACAAGAGTTATGAATGTTTCGAAATTGTGGCAGAAAAGTTTGTGCCACATTTCGAGGGGGAGGATTGTGACATGAATTGAGAAAGATAGAAAGACAATTGAAAGAAACTCAGAAAGATAATTGAAAGATATTCTCCATTGTATGCTTTGCATTTAGAGAAAAAGTGATCTATAAAAGATGAAGGTGATCGTTGAGGGAGTACAACGGTCATAATAAAGATACCCCTAAGTACAGAAATGGCTAAATTCCTGAACCTTTTACAGTTCGACGGGAAGATAGCAATGAGACTAAGAAATATTAAGACGGTGCTTAAAGCACCAAATGAGATAGATTTTAACAGAATAAACCCAAAATAAGAAAGATTAAAAATACACTATCCTTACAGAAGATGGAGTAATCTGGGGGAGTATGGTATGAAAAGATCTATGACTTGAAGAGAAGTGGGACCAGTGCCTACTCCAATGACTCAAGATCGACGAATGCTCAATACTATGTTGATGTTGTATGACTCATACAACACATGTTGTTATCCCTTCAAGAAGATGAATAAGAAAACAAGGATCTAGTTCTACAGGACCCTATAGAATCGATTGACGATGAAAGAGCAACAACAACCCCATGTGAAAGAAGTGCCATTAGCTAAAGACCTGAAAGTCTCAAAGAATAAGAGAATCAGATATTTTTGATGACTATAAATTATATATTAATGAAGAAATTCAAATGGAGGGTGATCCCACCTCATTTGAAGAAACCATGAGAGACGTTAACACGTCTAAATGGCAAGAAGCTAAGGAAATTAAAATGAAATCGATGAATACCAACGAAGTTTGAGAAATAGAAGTAGTTCCTAATGGAGCCAAAATAGTAGGTTGTAAAGGGTCTACAAGACGAAATGTGACTCCAAAGGGAACGTAAGATATAAAGTACAACTTGAATCGAAAGATTTTACACAAAGAAAATAAATAGATTACAATGAGTGCTAGTGGCACATCATGATCTGAGATGAAGGTAAAGATAACATTTCCCAATGGGATTTGTATGAAAATAATTACATGGCACAACCTAAAGGTTTTGTCGTGAAAAGAAAGAATGAACGAATAGGATGCCACCTGTAAAAATCTTTTATGAACTAGAGCAAGTCTCTAAACAGTGGCATTTCAAGTTTAAAGGTCAACTAAAAATTTTGGGTTAAAGAGAATGAGAGGACAATTGCATTTGTACAAAGTTATAGAATGAGAGATTCAATTCCTAATCCTGTATATGTGGATGACACCTTACTTGCTAGTAGTGATGTCAATCTACTATATGTGAAGAAGCTCTTGTCCTCGAGACTCAATAAGAATGTTCTCGGTGAAATGACTCTCGTTATAAGAATTGAAATTCACCGAGACAGATGAAAGGGGTATTAGGATTATCACAAAGGCATGCTTAGAAAAGATTGTAAAGAAACAAAGTATACATGCAAGTGAACCTACGCCTGTTCATATAGTCAAGGGTAATAATTTTGAGAATTTTAGTGTTACAAGAACCGACATGAGATAGATGAAATGAATATGGATCCATACGCTTCAGCTGTTGGAAGCTTAATGAGTGCACAACTATGATATTACAGTTTAATGAGTGCACAAGTATGATATTACCCTAACATAGTTCATTTATCCGGGATGTTTTGGCAGAAAGTCCAGTCTAGATATAGATCACTGGAATGGAGTTGAGAATGTATTGCAATTGTGCAAAGATTTAATAAGCCTCATGATGACTGAGAAAGAACAAGTACTCTCAAATGGTTGTGGGTACAAGAATGTTAAATTTCGACGAGATGTTTAGTGAAACCCACATAGTAGCTAACACTCGCAGTTGGAGTTTTATTGTGGAAAAGCTCCAAAGAAACAGTTGTGGTGTCATCAATGATGCATACCTATAGTACAACTTATTACGAGGCTTATAGGACAGACGGAATGGTTAACTTATACCCGGAATTGGTAATGGTACACAACAGCAATTACCATTTAAAGTGATTGACTCCTATGACAACGGGTCAAGTGTGCTGCCAAACACATTGACATGAAGTTAGACGTTGTGAAGGAGAAAGTCCGGAATCTTTTGAAAAGCTTTCGAATGTATAAGTAAAAAGCAAGTACTTGCAGGTCTGCTTATAAAGGCTTATCACCCAGTGTGTTCAGAGAACACACAGTCGACATGGGTTTATGGTATAGCCTATGATTTCCGGACAACAAAGGGCCCAAAGAAAGTATCATTTCAAAATAGAGAAGTGTATTGTGACTGTTAGTCTAGCGGCACTAATTGTTGTGACGATGGGACAATTCTATGCACTAATCTGTGATGAAATAGAAAAAATGAAGAAAAATATGAATTAAAATTTTGAATAAGAAATTGAAGAATGAAGAAAGTGATGAGAGATCAAGGGGGAGAATGTTAGTTTGATCTCCACTGGACTTGGCCCAATGGCCATGTCTGGGCCCTAATCTCGCGTCCTAATCGGGGACGCCCAACCCAATGACGTGGCTGGTGGGCCCCCGTCGCGCAGTGCTATAAATAGAAGGTGGGAGCCAGTGGTTAGGGTCACGAGGTTCACTGCACTACCAGCACCCCACCAAGAATCCCTACCGATCAGGGAGGCGCTGCCAGCGAAGGGAAGCTCCACCGGCATCGCCATTGCTCCACCGCCCGTCGCTGCCCTAGCGCAGAACTTCACCAGCAATCCTGTGACGACAGGATCCTCTCGGTCAAGCCCGATGGTTAGGCACTCCTGCTGCTTCTCCTCTCTCTCCCTCTCCCTCTCTGGATTTGTGAACTGTCACTTGTTTATACTAAATAGAGAAAAACCTACCCACTCGATCTACACCTAGAACGATCCTATAGGTCTAACAAGAAGCAGTAGACTATTTCTTAAGCTACTTGAAGCAATTCTGAAGACCGCGCGACAGGATGAATGTTGGCACAAACTGTGGGGATGCACACTATGACACTACTGCATCTTTCTTTGCAGTGCTAATGCATCTCTTGTAAATATTGAATGTACTGAATGTATTTGCCATACTGATTTGGGGAAAAAAACATGGTGAAGAATTGAGGAAGATTGGGAGTGTTGTCACTGAGTTTCCATGTGGTCTGGCTGACAACAAAAATGATGAAGTATGGCAAATCAGTTGCCAAAAATAGAGTCTAATGATCATTGTTTTCTGATTTATGGGAAACAAATACCAAAAGCAAAATAGTCTAAAAATACTGACAACTACAAGAATATGAAATATACTTAAAGATATCGGCATCACGCAAGATACTAGCAAAAGATACTAGGAACTACTTAAAGATACTAGCAATTATTAAAGTTATAGTACCGGCTGTGACAAATACTCAAGATACTGACAAATACTTGAAAATACCAACAACTACTTAAAGTACTAGCAACTACTGAAGTTATAGTACCGGCTGTGACAAAATACTAACAAAATACTGAATATATTGACAAATACTTGAAGGTACTGACAACTACTTAAAAGTACTGTTGAAGTATAGTACCGGCGTGCTACTGACGAAATACTCGAAGATATTGACAAAATCTTTGAAGATACTGATAACTAACGGTTGTACTAGGCTACTGAAAAATACTGACAAAATACTTACAGATACTATTGAAATACTAGTGTAACAACCCAGGTGTTGATCACCAATTAAGTAGTGGGTTTAAGCTCAAACATGACATATTAAGTGGAGATGACAATGTCAAGGTCAACCTACGGAGAAGACCTAATTTAAACTTGGATGTTACTCTTTTGCTTTACATATAGGCTCAATTAAAAGATATATGCTTGGGTGTTGCTATCAAAGTATCTTCATATGTCTCACCTTAGTAACTATCTATATTAAGCCTTGGAAAAGTTTCATGAAGTTTGGAATCAAAAAGTCACATGAAATGATAAGTTATATCCTTGATGGAATGGTTTTACTAAGTGCTTGAATTACACTATTAAGTGAATGGAAATATAGTTCATCAACCAAACTTTGCAAACTTACCCAAATGACTCTAGATGAACTCTACAACAAAAGTCATGAAGGGTTCATGTTGAGCAAATGTCAAGAAATTGCCCCGATTGGCCTAAAACCCTAGTTTCGTCTTTATCGAGTTGATACTTTGACCAAAGTAAAAGTTGGACTTCTGTACTAGTTATGAGGTTTGACCTTAAACAAAAGTTGTAGTTCATCTTGTGTAGAACAAACTTTGTTTAATGGTCAAGAGCTAATTTGGCCTCTAACCTAGTCAAATAGAGATTTCAATGTGGAATCAGCTGCTGTTTTTTTTCAAAGTCTAGAAAATATTCTAAGTCATGAGTTAGTAGTAATAAGTTGACATGTTTGGTGATCTTTATCTCCATAACCATGCTGAACCAGTCCATGATCCTTTAATAAAAGTTGTATCTTGAGTTGTGTGCAACAAACTTTGTTTTTGGAGCATACCCTGATTTAGCTTGGAAATAAGTCAAACAGTGGACCAAAGAATGAATCTACAATTGTTTTCAGACTTGGAGATAATTTAAGGCCGAGATTAGTAACAACTTGATTGGCGTGTCGCGTTCTCGTAATTTTGTTAAGTAACTTGGTTTGATCCCAAAATAAAAGTTGTAGCCAACATCTTTAAGAAGGACATACAAGAAGTTGGACCAAATTCGACCACGTTGGGACCAAGTAATTGGAGTCCAAACCGAGCAAAGTTTAATCTTCGTTAAGCCACTGACACTGTCATTTTGGAGGTTAATTAACCATTGTTACAGAGCCCTAATGACTATGACCCCTTAAGCAATATTGTAGAATAGCCCATGGCCAACAACTTTGCTTCAAGGCCTAAGGCCCAATTCGAACCCCAGACAGCCCAAAACTGGAACCCAAGGTGGTCCCGTTGACGCCCACCACGTGTTCGGTAGTAGGCTTCAATGGGCGACGCGCGTCCGGACGTGGCACTCATGCCAGCACCGTGTCCCAGCTCCTTGCCGCGTGCCCTGCCCCCGCATTCCGTGTCATGGACACCGAGCCACTCAGCCGCTTCTCCACTTCCCAAGCTCGTTCTCTGCCTCCCCCTCATTCAGCTCTGCCCGGAGCACGCTGCCGCGACGTCCACCATGGCCGAGCTCTGGCCGCCCCGCGATTCCTTGTCTCCGGCCTCCCTCCACCCGAACCGGACGCGCCATCGTGTTCCCCATACCACGCCGCCTCTCTAGAGCTCCTCGCCTCGCCGTCTTCGCCCCTGCAGTGAGCCGCCGCCGGAGCACCCGCCGGCGAGCCGTCCGCTCCCGTGGCCACGCCATCATGGACTGCCGCTAGCCGCACCAAGCCCCTCATCGGATGTGCCGGAGTCTGAGCTTGCTCCTCTACCGCCGCTCACCGCCGGTGACCTCCTCGCCGGAGACTGGCAGAGCCGCACCTCCCCCTCCTCTGTACCGTTCCAAGGAAGGAGAAGGGGAAACTTTGTGTGTGATTTCTCTTTGTATGACCAGCGGGCCCAAGTGAACAGCGGGTCCCGCGGGACAGTTTAAGTAAGTGGCTATGTTGGGTAAGTAATCGGGTGTGCCTAGCGAATGTGGTTAGGGTTGTTTTATTTCGTTTTTTAATATCAGATTTGATGTAAATCTTCTAAAATTTATATCTCCTGTTAGGTAATTCCAAAAATAGTAAATGGGGACTTTTTGGAAACCTTGAGAAAAGATCTATGCAGTGGAGTCATAATATGTTACATGTTGTAGGTATTTTCTGATGTCTTTATTTAAGCCTTAAAAATGCTCCAAAAATGCTTATCAACTTGAGCAGAGCCATATCTAGAGTTTTAGAACTCCAAAAATGATGATTCTTGTTTTGTTAATTTTGTGATGACATGTACTTACTAGGAAAAATATTAAACACACTAATTGTTCACTGTTTCTTAGGGTTGTGATTGGACCTTGATAAATAAGGAAATCTATATTATGTTGCTTGTCATTTTATATCTTGAGTTGTGATGCTCCAAATGATGTGAAATTTTGATGGTAGGTTTGTCATGATATGGATGTACTGTGGTATAAATTTCATGGTCATTGCTTATTGTATGATCTAGTTATTGATTTAACTTGTTTAAGGCTTGATAAATAGCTTATAAATAATATATAATTGATAAAATAGAAAATGTTGTTCCATTACCTTAGTATGATGTTTCTCTATCATATTGATTCATAATATGGCCTTGTGTTCACAGAAAATATTGAGTGTTAGGTTTAACTTGCTCCCACATGATTATTGCAATAGCTATTTGTCTTTTTCATAGAGCTTGATATACTTGCCCAAATGGATTTAAATTTGGACAGTAGACTTTTGAGAGCATATTTAGGCCATTGTAATTTTTGTAGAATTTATTGGGCACTTTTGATAGGTGTTCATAATTCCACCTAATTATCTAAATAAATTAAGAAAATGCATTAAAAGAAATTATTTAGAAATGGACACTATGTTTTCTGGTGTTCATTATTCATGTGTGACATGTTGGTAAAGTTGGTTTTGTCTAATTATATGTTTGCAACATAAGTTAATAATTATTTCTTGCAAATGAGGTTTCTGAACAGATTTGAGAATATTGTTAATTACCCTATGCAAATGAGGTTTTCATGTCTTGTGTGCTATAACAAAGTTGTTGCGAATTTCATGATCTAGCTGCTGTTAAATTTTGGTGGCATTTGGTCAAGTAGTTTTTGAGTTATAGATGTTTAAAGTCAGGTTCCAGATTTGGTTGCTCTGTGTTTGGAGCAGACCAGAGTCTGTAGTTTCATCTTTTCGACCAATTAAACTTGGGAATCAGGCTTAGTGGATATTAAATGAATTGTAGACAATTTCATAAGCTTTCCAGAATGTCTTCTTGCAAGTCATTGGGATTTATGGATCTCCAGTTATGATTGATTTACTGAGCTACTGTATGGATGTCCAGAAAGTGATAGATTTTTTGTTGTAGTGCTTTGATTAACTTTGACATGCTTGTGTATTGAAGTGTGACACATGTCTTTGTTGGTACTTGGTTTGGTACCCTAGGATCTTATAAGACTTGTGTCTTGATTGATGTGTTTACAATCTTCTATGTTATGCCTTAGTGAAGATTAAGTTAATTAGCTCTAGGTGTTTAGGAGAACTTTGGTATGCTTGTTTGATTACTTTGTTTATTGCACTTCTATGCATTCATACATATGCATTGTTGCACCTCATTTAGGTACGTTAGCTGAAGCACGTGAAGGACCTAAGGTGGAGCCAAAACCGAAGATGGAGTTGGTGGATCCATCCCGAAGATCGAAGGACCGGACAAGTGGTAGAATGGAAGATGCTCGCCAAGCGAACTCATCTGACATACTCTAACTTGAGTCGGATCCCAGGCAAGCCCCGGAGCATTATAAGCCTCCTACCTTCAAAGCAATTAATTCTATATATGTTATAAGTATTGTTGCATTAAGTGGTAGGAGTTGGTTGAAAACCTTGCTGCATTATATCATTCCTTGTCCAGATAAATGAATCCTTGAATCCTACATAGACTAGGATCGAGTAGATGCTTAGCCCTGCTTTAAGCGGTAGAAGTCAGGTGATTTCCTGTCACCTGCGAGATATAGGGATATTCATATATGGCACGGTTGGCTATATTTGCTATCGTGGAATGGAACCATGTGTTAATAAAATGAAATGAGACCGGGCGGGATGATGATAGTGAAGCGACAAGGCATGGAGGTCTTGGGTGTGAATCTATCCCCGTCTGAGTCGTTTAAGGACCGATTCGCTGTACGTCCTTGAGTCATGTTGAACGCAGTCTAACACTTAGTTGGTCGGATAAGTCGTTCCGACCGCGAAGCCGAGTAATGTGATTCAGGCCGGGAATCGAATGGTAGGTTGCTTCTTGGAGGAGAGAAAGGATGTGCTTAGGGACATTGGCATGAGACCAAGGGGGGGTTAGAGTCCCTATCACCTGGCAGAGTGTCACCCTTGGGGTCGCGACATCATTCGGACCCGTGATTCCTGAATCATATGAAATGGTGGCCTGTGCGACCCAGGTAGGGGTCTGCACGGTGAGTGTTAGAAATACCCCTCCAGCTGGATAGGAATTCGATTCGAATCGCCGTCGCTCTCGGTTAGTGAGCACTTGACTTGAGCAGCGACAACATAGATTCAATTAAATTGAACGGATGGTTAATTGGATCACGATGGAAAGGTTGCATCAATTTATACCTGCTATGGTTAATATTGTTTGCTCCTAATAAAGTGAGTGCTCTAGTACAGGTTCTAATATAGATGATAGGTTAACGATAATTAACTTGATGCTTAAGCATTAATGATTGATCATCTATATTAAGCTTTTATGCAAAATGTTGTCAAGCTAGCCCCACTTCATATCATCCTTGCATGATCCTTGGTGTCACCTTATTTCTGGTTTCTAACGGGTAAGTCTAGCTGAGTACCTTCTTATACTCAAGGTTTTATCCCCACTTGTTGCAAGTTGTGATGTATCACGGCGACTGCAAGAGTTGGTTGGCTCCTGCCTGAGTGGCAGAGTGTGATCATGGGCATGATCCTTCTTATTTACCTTGTCTCTAATGCTTTTGTTGGAAGTCGACCGTGGTACTGACATGTATTTGAAATAAGAATAATGTTAGTTTCAAATTACTTTGCTTCCGCTACTTTTGAACTTAAGTTGTAATAACTATGTTGAACTCCGATGTATATTGAATTACTTGTGAAATGGTTGTAACATGTGACTTGTTATGTTGAATCACTACGATCTTGGCTTGTATGTTGGTTGGTTTGAAATCTCTCGTGATTTCATTGGACTACCGGAGTTATATGGGCTCAAGTGTAAGAATTTGATCACTTCGGTGATTGTTTTTATACTTGTGCTCTTATAATTTGGACGGTTCTGTTACAGCTGGTATCAGAGCAAGATTCAACATTAAACTTGTCATATGTGTATTTAAAACAAAGGTTTTGTTTTATAAAATCAGTTTTATCAACTTATACCTATATATAGGATTGTGAAAACTGAATTCTAAATCTAAGTATGTCAGTGGTCAATTTCCTTATGCCCATATAAGGATTATTAGGTGGCTTATATAAGTACTAACTTGGGGGTTTTTATTTATGCATCTACGCCCAGGCCAAGGTATGTATGTGTGATGACTCTCCCACACTATGCTACCCAGTGTGTCAGATTAGAGGTAGCCTTCATATATGAAATAGCCATATATGTTGCTAGTTACTTTTATGCAACATCACACCTACGCTCAGGTAAGTGTGAGTTGTGAGAGCATGACCGTACAACTTGTGGTCTAGGGGAGAGCTAGTTTTGGTTACTGGATTATTTACATGTTACACACATGTATATATGAAGGTACTTAATTGTGGGTGATCGAATGATTCGGGTAGTTTTGGTGCTACATGTATATATACGGGGGTATATGTACATGGGAGTACTTAGAATTTTACTTCTCTGCTTTCATTGTATGCTATATTGGGAAATGTTGGGCTGCAATGAAACTTTTCTGCAGGTACGCTAACCACGAATGCGTAAGTCGAATGTAGCTGACGACTAGCTATATATCGAGAGAGTGCGTGTTATGCCACCGACATAGAACGTGATTGCCACCTTAGGTTGGCAATCTTGTGAGGACGAATAGGACGAAGCATGCATCTTCATGATTGTTGCGTTATACATGGCTATGCTCCTCTCACCCTTGTTCAAATGATAAGTAACTTGTGATCAATATAGTACACTATCTGTCTTGTGTGAAGCTAAACAAGAATGCCTTACTCTATGTTGCCCACCCAAGCATTTGCCAATGCTTTAGACCTCACTTAAGTAATTATGGATTCTCATGAATAAATTAAATTCGTGTTGGTCTAAGGTAACAAAAGTTAGAACTACTAGAATAACATGTTTGTGTGCTCTCTTGTTAAGTAGAACAAAGGCAAGCTTTGTTTTGCTTGTTGAATGTTGGCTGCTAGAATATTTTCTGTTGTAGTGATGCTTTCGTGGCCATCATGGTATTTTCTGTAGTTATGAAGAGTACCAAAGTTGTAGCTAACTTACTTATCTAGCTTGTCCTAAAATTTCATGACCCTAGGTCTTATGGTTTGAGAGTTAGGAATTTTAGAAGTTTACTGTCAAGTTTTGCTTATGCTCTGAATAGATCTGAATGTTTGGTTTGTTTGACCTATGTGCATATGGAATCATGTCTTGGAGATAATAGAAGAAGTGTAGTACTTTTTCTAAGCTTTCCAAAGTGTCCTATAGCACTAATTTTGGTGGTCAAAATTTCTAGTTATGAGCTTGCCAAGTGGAATGACAGAATCTGTCCACATCTGGGCAGAGATGTCTTCTTTGTCTTGTTTGGCCTTGTTAGCTATAGAATCATCTTAATATGATAATAAGAAAGTTATAGAAAACTTAATAATCTTTACATAAAGTGAAGGCTCAGCCTTGTTGAGTCCCTAGAACTCCAGTTATGTATTTTCAAAGTTCTTGTCAGTTTTCTGTCCATATTGGTACAGATTTGAAACATTAGCAATTTTGGTCATATTAAGCTATGAATTTGCTTTTGGTATGAATAACTAAAGTTTAGTCATCTTCCTAAGCTTTCTAGAAAGTCTAGGATCACCTTTGTGGGATGTCTACAATCTCAGTTATGGTTGAAACAAGTAACTATTATGCTGCTGTCCAGATTCTATGTATATGCTAAGTTACCCACCTTAGCTAGCGTTGTTTTGAGCTAAACTTGTAGTTAGTTCATGCTTGAGATAAATGCTTAGTTTGGGTGAGCCTTGTGCTTTATATTGGTTGCTTAAGCCCATTGTTTGAATTTTCTCCAATGTCTGCTTGATTGTGATGTTGTATGTATGCTTGTTATCTAGGTAGTGCCCTAGTTGTCACCTTGTTTGTCCTCGGTAAGCATACGAGGGTCGCATAGCTTTATCCTAGAACGAAGTTCACATACGTAATTGTATGGTTGTTGTCTTCCATTAGGTTTCTCTCTTAGGAGCCTGAGCCGGTAGACATGGTTGCTTGCCTTGAGTGCTTGTATCCATGCCTTTCTTGACCGAAAGCCCAAAGTTGAGTTCTCCTATATGTTTGTATAAGCCATGGATGTTTTCCAACCCTTTTTGTGAAGACCCTTGTTGACTGACCAACCAAGTTAACTTTTATCAACGCTAGCCTTTGACCATGGTTTGTACGTTGCCAATTGTGGAGACCGTACCCAAATCCATGTTGGACCTTACGGTTACCTCTCCCAAAGGTTAGCTAGTATGACGCAATGTATCTCTGTTATGGCCTCTAAATCGTGTGCTTGTAAATTCATGCATCTACCTTATCAACTCAATCTATGACTATATGTCGGTTTTCGCCCTTAAAATTTTCTTAATCCGTCCCCAACCTTCTCAAGTCTTGATATGTTTATCAGTCTTGATCTCATGTTGTTGCCTAACATGAATGAATCTCCTGTTAATCTTTTATCTGGTACTCCCCTCGGTGGACGCAAGTCATACGTAGAATTTAAGCAAGAGTCTCTTGCTCAGTTATCCTTGGCATTTGTGTGATGTTCTCTTGTGCTATATTTTGATCTTCGGATCATTTTCGTGTTGATTCTAAACCTTGTGACTACCTTTGCTTGCTATCCCTCCTTGTATGGCGTTTGTTCTTACAACCCATTGGTGCCACTTGAAATTTCACTTTCGTTGTATGTTTAGTAATGGTGTTATGAGTAGCAGCTGATGGTGCCGCGATGAAACCAAGGGCCTCCTGTGGCTGCAGACACATGGCTGGCTGCTTGGCACGCGCTGGTATCACGGTTTCTAGTCATGATCCATTATGAAACGACAGACGATGTGTTATTTTCTCGTGTTTCTTCTTGGTTATCTCTCCATATCGTATCGTAAGATCCATATCTTGGACCAAAAGTAGTGGAGCTTCCTTCTAAAGTTGCTAAGAGGATAACCTTTGAAGAACAGGTTACTGACATAAACATTAACAGACTGCAATAGGTGGTAGACAAGTGACTCTATTTAGTTGTCCTAGTATTGACGAACGTCATCTAGTGAGTAAAGTATCTCATCTCTGTTAGATAAAAGGGACACACAACACTTAATGTTGGACAAGTTATCTGTGGGATGAGAATCGATTGTCGCACTATGCATATGACCGGAGCTATCCAAGTCGCAATCTTGGGTGCATAATGACCATACAACCGAAATCAACCATCTCTAGAATAACTTCGTATTTACTAACTTCGATGGCAACCATCTGTTCTGCATCAACCACAGTTGTTGTGGTCAAGAGTGATGATTTAGAACTTTTTAGTGTCGAGAGACAACTGATTAGTTACCGATAGGAAGGTCAATCTCCAGCTAGGTAACGACTCTTTGGTAGCTACGAAGGCTATGTCTTACAGAGAAATAACCAACAAGAAGTTAATCAACTAGCCAACAACTTGAGTGATATTCTATCTTCCAGAGCTATTGTGATCAAGTCAATTCCATCTTGGACAATCCCACAGATAGTGCAAGGTGTTCTATCAGCTAAAGCGAAGAATTAGAAAAAGCATGACCTAGTTTCGATCACCATCCTTGTGCCCTTAGGTGCCACAAACAGTTTGTCCATAACCATTGGACAAAGTGTTGAGGAATATTTAAAAGCAATCTAAGAAGTGTCAAACAACAGATTTCCTATCTTAGAGCTGCTGTTTGATCCCAAAGAGGAAGCCTCGGGTGAAGGTTGGCCTGGCAAAGTTGCTACGCTGCAAGTCAACTCAACTTACAGTGCAACTAAGTCACGAAAGAAAATATTTACTCAATCGCTTGGTGGTAGACTACTCCCCGCGGTTTAGTAAATATTACAACTTTTGTTGTCCTTAAGGCCTCGCTACATCCTTCTTTAGTAATTATTTTCCAATGGTGACATACTTTGGTACCTTGTAAGGGTTTTTATCCAAGAGGTTGCATCTGATTCAACCCAGATAACTGTTGTCTTTGGATAAAAGAATCTTATTAGGTAGCTGTTGGCAGGAATACGAAGCCGACAGAGTCAGCTATCACATTCACTAACCCCTCGATAGACCCAGATAATACAGTGTTGTCATCAGAGAAAGAGAACTACACACATGGAACCTTAAGTAGTTTTTCATTAGCTGATATCAGAAGGATTGAACATCTATGACCAACATAGACCCTGTCTATTGGTTAGTCAGTATCCTCTAGCCTCAGAGTATATTTGTCGTCTATGATCTCACCCTTTTGGAAGGTTGTGCTCAAGCCATTTTGGTAGAGGACTGCTTTTCAAACTTTGTGAACATAGAGTCATTTCAACGAGTATACTTCTGAATATTCTGGTCTAGTGTCAAGTTCAGATGACCTATGTTGTGCTCATTAGAGAGTCAGATACTTGTGAGTGGTTCACTCATGGACCAAATGACCTCTATACACTGAGAATGCAGTACGTGCTATCTTGGATTCCTTCCAAAGTAACTATGCTTCATGGAAGTCAATGAAGGAAATTCGTCAAACAAATTTTACCATGAAGAGTAAGGATCAGAAAGTGCCTTTGGTCAAATTGTTCACCGATGTTGAAGCTTTTAGCTGAATGCTATAGCAGATGTTGGGAACTAGACACGTGACTCTCTTCCTTAAAGGTCTTCCATTCCGAATCTCGGGACGCGATTCTTTTAAGGGGGGAGGGTTGTAACACCCCAGGTGTTGATCACCAATTAAATAGTGGGTTTAAGCTCAAACATGATAGATTAAGTGGAGATGACAATGTCAAGGTCAACCTACGGAGAAGAGCCTAATTTAAACTTGGATGTTACTCTTTTGCTTTACATATAGGCTCAATTAAAAGATATATGCTTGGGTGTTGCTATCAAAGTATCTTCATATGTCTCACCTCAGTAACTATCTATATTAAGCCTTGGAAAAGTTTCATGAAGTTTGGAATCAAAAAGTCACATGAAATGATAAGTTATATCCTTGTTGGAATGGTTTTACTAAGTGCTTGAATTACACTATTAAGTGAATGGAAATATAGGTCATCAAACAAACTTTGCAAACTTACCCAAATGACTCTAGATGAACTCTACAACAAAAGTCATGAAGGGTTCATGTTGAGCAAATGTCAAGAAATTGCCCCGATTGGCCTAAAACCCTAGTTTCGTCTTTATCGAGTTGATACTTTGACCAAAGTAAAAGTTAGACTTCTGTACTAGTTATGAGGTTTGACCTTAAACAAAAGTTGTAGTTCATCTTGTGTAGAACAAACTTTGTTTAATGGTCAAGAGCTAATTTGGCCTCTAACCTAGTCAAATAGAGATTTCAATGTGGAATCAGCTGCTGTTTTTTTTCAAAGTCTAGAAAATATTCTAAGTCATGAGTTAGTAGTAATAAGTTGACATGTTTGGTGATCTTTATCTCCATAACCATGCTGAACCAGTCCATGATCCTTTAATAAAAGTTGTAGCTTGAGTTGTGTGCAACAAACTTTGTTTTTGGAGCATACCCTGATTTAGCTTGGAAATAAGTCAAATAGTGGACCAAAGAATTAATCTACAATTGTTTTCAGACTTGGAGATAATTTAAGGCCGAGATTAGTAACAACTTGATTGGCGTGTCGCGTTCTCATAATTTTGTTAAGTAACTTGGTTTGATCCCAAAATAAAAGTTGTAGCCAACATCTTTAAGAAGGACATACAAGAAGTTGGACCAAATTCGACCACGTTGGGACCAAGTAATTGGAGTCCAAACCGAGCAAAGTTTAATCTTCGTTAAGCCACTGACACTGTCATTTTGGAGGTTAATTAACCACTGTTACAGAGCCCTAATGACTATGACCCCTTAAGCAATATTGTAGAATAGCCCATGGCCAACAACTTTGCTTCAAGGCCTAAGGCCCAATTCGAACCCCAGACAGCCCAAAAATGGAACCCAAGGTGGTCTCGTTGACGCCCACCACGTGTTCGGTAGTAGGCTTCAATGGGTGACGCGTGTCCGGACGTGGCACTCATGCCCGCACCGTGTCCCAGCTCCTTGCCGCGTGCCCTACCCCCGCATTCCGTGTCATGGACACCGAGCCACTCAGCCGCTTCTCCACTTCCCAAGCTCGTTCTCTGCCTCCCCCTCATTCAGCTATGCCCGGAGCGCGCTGCCGCGACGTCCGCCATGGCCGAGCTCCGGCCACCCCGCGATTCCTTGTCTCTGGCCTCCCTCCACCCAAACCGGACGCGCCATCGTGTTCCCCATACCACGTCGCCTCTCTAGAGCTCCTCGCCTCGCCGTCTTCGCCCCTGCAGTGAGCCGCCGCCGGAGCACCCGCCGGTGAGTCGTCCGCTCCCGTGGCCACGCCACCATAGACTGCTGCTAGCCGCACCAAGCCCCTCATCGGATGTGTCAGAGTCTGAGCTTGCTCCTCTGCCACCGCTCACCGCCGGTGACCTCCTCGCCGGAGACTGGTAGAGCCGCACCTCCCCCTCCTCTGTACCGTTCCAAGGAAGGAGAAGGGGAAACTTTGTGTGCGATTTCTCTTTGTATGACCAGCGGGCCCAAGTGAACAGCGGGTCCCGCGGGACAGTTTAAGTAAGTGGCTGTGTTGGGTAAGTAATCGGGTGTGCCTAGCGAATGTGGTTAGGGTTGTTTTATTTCGTTTTTGAATATCAGATTTGATGTAAATCTTCTAAAATTTATATCTCCTGTTAGGTAATTCCAAAAATAGTAAATGAGGACTTTTTGGAAACCTTGAGAAAAGATATATGCAGTAGAGTCATAATATGTTACATGTTGTAGGTATTTTCTGATGTCTTTATTTAAGCCTTAAAAATGCTCCAAAAATGCTTATCAACTTGAGTAGAGCCATATCTAGAGTTTTAGAACTCCAAAAATGATGATTCTTGTTTTGTTAATTTTGTGATGACATGTACTTGCTAGGAAAAATATTAAACACACTAATTGTTCACTGTTTCTTAGGGTTGTGATTGGACCTTGATAAATAAGGAAATCTATATTATGTTGCTTGTCATTTTATATCTTGAGTTGTGATGCTCCAAATGATGTGAAATTTTGATGGTATGTTTGTCATGATATGGATGTACTATAGTATAAATTTCATGGTCATTACTTATTGTATGATCTAGTTATTGATTTAACTTGTTTAAGGCTTGATAAATAGCTTATAAATAATATATAATTGATAAAATAGAAAATGTTGTTCCATTTCTTAGTATGATGTTTCTCTATCATATTGATTCATAATATGGCCTTGTGTTCACAGAAAATATTGAGTGTTAGGTTTAACTTGCTCTCACATGATTATTGCAATAGCTATTTGTCTTTTTCATAGAGCTTGATATACTTGCCCAAATGGATTTAAATTTGGACAGTAGACTTTTGAGAGCATATTTAGGCCATTGTAATTTTTGTAGAATTTATTGGGCACTTTTGATAGGTGTTCATAATTCCACCTAATTATCTAAATAAATTAAGAAAATGCATTAAAAGAAATTATTTAGGAATGGACACTATGTTTTCTGGTGTTCATTATTCATGTGTGACATGTTGGTAAAGTTGGTTTTGTCTAATTATATGTTTGCAACAAAAGTTAATAATTATTTCTTGCAAATGAGGTTTCTGAACAGATTTGAGAATATTGTTAATTACCCTATGCAAATGAGGTTTTCATGTCTTGTGTGCTATAACAAAGTTGTTGTGAATTTCATGATCTAGCTGTTGTTAAATTTTGGTGGTATTTGGTCAAGTAGTTTTTGAGTTATAGATGTTTAAAGTCAGGTTCCAGATTTGGTTGCTCTCTGTTTGGAGCAGACCAGAGTCTGTAGTTTCATCTTTTCGACCAATTAAACTTGGGAATCAGGCTTAGTGGATATTAAATGAATTGTAGACAATTTCATAAGCTTTCCAGAATGTCTTCTTGCAAGTCATTGGGATTTATGGATCTCCAGTTATGATTAATTTACTAAGCTACTGTATGGATGTCCAGAAAGTGATAGATTTTTTGTTGTAGTGCTTTGATTAACTTTGCCATGCTTGTGTATTGAAGTGTGACACATGTCTTTGTTGGTACTTGGTTTGGTACCCTAGGATCTTATAAGACTTGTGTCTTGATTGATGTGTTTACAATCTTCTATGTTATGCCTTAGTGAGGATTAAGTTAATTAGCTCTAGGTGTTTAGGAGAACTTTGGTATGCTTGTTTGATTACTTTATTTATTGCACTTCTATGCATTCATACATATGCATTGTTGTACCTCATTTAGGTACGTTAGCTGAAGCACGTGAAGGACCTAAGGTGGAGCCAAACCCGAAGATGGAGTTGGTGGATGCATCCCGAAGATCGAAGGACCGGACAAGTGGTAGATTGGAAGATGCTCGCCAAGCGAACTCATCTGACATACTCTAACTTGAGTCGGATCCTAGGCAAGCCCCGGAGCATTATAAGCCTCCTACCTTCAAAGCAATTAATTATATATATGTTATAAGTATTGTTGCATTAAGTGGTAGGAGTTGGTTGAAAACCTTGCTGCATTATATCATTCCTCGTCCAGATAAATGAATCCTTGAATCCTACATAGACTAGGATCGAGTAGATGCTTAGCCCTGCTTTAAGCGGTAGAAGTCAGGTGATTTCCTGTCACCTGCGAGATATAGGGATATTCATATATGGCACGGTTGGCTATATTTGCTATCGTGGAATGGAACCATGTGTTAATAAAATGAAATGAGACCGGGCGGGATGATGATAGTGAAGCGACAAGGCATGGAGGTCTTGGGTGTGAATCTATCCCCGTCTGAGTCGTTTAAGGACCGATTCGCTGTACGTCCTTGAGTCATGTTGAACGCAGTCTAACACTTAGTTGGCCGGATAAGTCGTTCCGACCGCGAAGCCGAGTAATGTGATTCAGGCCGGGAATCGAATGGTAGGTTGCTTCTTGGAGGAGAGAAAGGATGTGCTTGGGGACATTGACGTGATACCAAGGGGGGTTAGAGTCCCTATCACCTGGCAGAGTGTCGCCCTTGGGGTCGCGACATCATTCGGACCCGTGATTCCTGAATCATATGAAAAGGTGGCCTGTGCGACCCTGGCAGGGGTCTGCACGGTGAGTGTTAGAAATACCCCTCCAGCTAGATAGGAATTCGATTCGAATCGCCGTCGCTCCCGGATAGTGAGCACTTGACTTGAGCAGCGGCAACGTAGATTCAATTAAATTGAACGAATGGTTAATTGGATCACGATGAAAAGGTTGCCTCAATTTATACCTGCTATGGTTAATATTGTTTGCTCCTAATAAAGTGAGTGCTCTAGTACAGGTTCTAATATAGATGATAGGTTAACGATAATTAACTTGATGCTTAAGCATTAATGATTGATCATCTATATTAAGCTTTTATGCAAAATGTTGTCAAGCTAGCCCCACTTCATATCAGCCTTGCATGATCCTTGGTGTCACCTTATTTCTGGTTTCTAACGGGTAAGTCTAGCTGAGTACCTTCTTGTACTCAGGGTTTTATCCCCACTTGTTGCAGGTTGTGATGTATCACGGCGACTGTAAGAGTTGGTTGGCTCCTGCCTGAGTGGCGGAGTATGATCATGGGCATGATCCTTCTTATTTACCTTATCTCTAATGCTTTTGTTGGAAGTCGACCATGGTACTGGCATGTATTTGAAATAAGAATAATGTTAGTTTCAAATTACTTTGCTTCCGCTACTTTTGAACTTAAGTTGTAATAACTATGTTGAACTTCGATGTATATTGAATTACTTGTGAAATGGTTGTAACATGTGACTTGTTATGTTGAATCACTACGATCTTGGCTTGTATGTTGGTTGGTTTGAAATCCCTCGTGATTTCATTGGACTACCGGAGTTATATGGGCTCAAGTGTGAGAATTTGATCACTTCGGTGATTGTTTTTATACTTATGCTCTTATAATTTGGACGGTTCTGTTACAGCTAGTATCAGCCGTACTAAGATATGACAAAATACTCGAAGATACTGACAAAATACTGAAAGATACTGATAACTACTTAAGGGTACCAGTAACTACTCAAGTTATAGTAACTACTGAAGTTAAGCTACCGATAAAAAACCGACAACATATTCGAAGATACTGAAACATATAAATCCTGACACGTGAGATCTACTACTGATAGTACGTACTTAAAAATACTGAAGATTGATGAATATTGACATACTTTCAACATGCAACTATCGAATATACTAGTATACTATATTTAGGTCACATACGTGTATGACTGCATGCGAGTTCCTTTTGGAGTAAATCACATTCGTGCGCACGTAGTACTAATATACGGAGCACAAGCACGGCATGTAGTACTAGCATACGGAGAAGAAGCGGGCGATACTGGCCGCGCGTGGCCGCGTACGACAACCAGGGTGGCGTCTGCCCATGGCACATGCGAGTGGACCGGGCCCACTTCAGGTGGAGGAGCAGGCACGTCCGCGCAATAGACGGAGCAGGAGCAGCAGGGTTAAAAAAATCGCTCGGTAAACCACGGTTTACCGCGGTTACCGGCCTAACCGGACCGGACCGGTATTCCCCAAATTCAAATTTAAAATTTGAAAAAAAAAGCTGAAAAATTCCTAAAATAGTTCATGATTTATAGAAGCCAATGGTGTAAAAATTTTTCAAATTCGAGTTCGTTTAGTATTTATTTATACGTATAGAAGTTTGAAAAAAAAGAAAAAAAAATCCCGGTCCTGCCCCGTTAAGGCCCCCAAATTCAAATTTAAAATTTGAAAAAAAAACAAAAAATGCTGAAAAAATTCCTAAAAATAGTTCATGATTTATAGAATCCAATGGTGTAAAATTTTTTCAAATTCGAGTTCGTTTAGTATTTATTTATACGTGTAGAAGTTTGAAAAAAAAAAGAAAAAAGAAAATTCCAAACTCAAACTGAGCGGTAAACCGCTCAAACCGAGCGGTTACCGCTCCAAACCGCCCGGTAAACCGGTGACAAACCGAACCGAAGGCGTGTTTGAATTCAAATTCAAATTCGACCGGTTACCGACCGGTTACCGGTAAACCGGACCGGTAAACCGGAACCGGAGACCGGCAGTTTGGGCTGACCGGTCGGTAAAAAAACCCTGAGGAGCAGGCCTAGGGCGTGCGGGGCGCGTGGGGAGGGGTCGGGCGTGCGTGGTGCAGGGCGCGCGGGGACGGGTCGTGTGGGGCCCTCGGGGTGACGGGCGGGCGGTTTGGTTGGGGTTGGGTTTGAATAGCTAGGTGGGTTGTCTGGTTGCGTAGAATAGGCTATTCTACACCTTATATCCCTACCTAATAATAAAGAGACAAAATTTCAGATTTTTTTTCGTCCATATATATATATATATATATATATATATATATATATATATATATATATATATATATATATATATATATATATATATATATATATATATATATATATATATATAGGCAAAATTTCAGACTCTTTTTTTCGTCCATTTTTTAAGTTTGTTTTCTTCTAACTACCGAACAATGGAGAGCTTCTTCTGTCCGGACTTATATATATAACTCGTGCTTATACAAGTTAGAGCTCTTGACTGGCACGATACGGAGTCCGGTTCCAAAAACATATTGGGTTGTGTATGGTCTATGTTTAACCAAAGAGTTCATATTCCTACGGGAAAAAGTCCATAACGAATACGATTACTATATATATATATATATAGAGTAAAGTCGGTTTTTTTCTTTTCCTATTCCGTCATCTGTTCACTAATACTAAAAAGACAAAACTTCTACCATCAAATTTTTTCCATAACGAATACGATTACTATATATATATATATATATATAGAGTAAAGTCGGTTTTTTCCTTTTCCTATTCCGTCATCTGTTCACTAATACTAAAAAGACAAAACTTCTACCATCAAATTTTTTTTCTGCCGCTTTTAGTTGCGCAGGTTCCTATGCCCTCCCTCGAGTCCTCGATCGAGTCGGTTCCAAATATGGCACTACTCACGGATACGGTGCTACATTAGGGGCATCGACTACATGACCTAATTAAGTTTGATGAGGCATAACTCCCATAGCACATGCAATCTTTTTCTCCGTGATTTTTTTTATTTTTGTTTATTTTATTGCAGCTTCCCTTTTTTTGTCTGTTTATCCACTACTACGAGGTTTTTCTTTTTCATACTATAAATATAAATAAATAACAAATACAATATTACGTGTTTCTGAACCATATACTTATTTTCTCACTGACAAAGATTTCCACTACCAAATTATTGATGTAGTTTTGATTAGAAAGAAAATTTGTTCTTATTAAACCTAGATTATTAACCAATGATCTGACTAATCAAACTATAAACTAAATTTTTTTATAGTTTCTTGTCTAATCTAGTCTAAATAAATGTGTCTTTACAATCCTCGATGAGGGCTAGCATGTGAAAAATCAAGAGAGGTCACCCATCATATTCTTAACGGACAAACCGATCTTTTAAGACTTCGACATATCGACAACTATCTCCTTGTCGACTTTAACCATATATTAGAACTATTGATTTTAGAGTACTCAAATATCACGAAACTCAATATAATCATAGCAATACATGAATAGAATAAAAAGTAAATTTATGATGTATCTAAGTCTAAATATTGATTTGCAACATGACAAAAAATTATCAAGTTTGTTTTCTTAATTTCATACATTGTCCTATTATTGTCACATTAACTTATATTATGGATGTCATATTCATCATAAAATAAATTATATGTTTTAATTTTACACAAAGAGCAAAACATAAATAATACATACCATTGTTATCATCACTCCCAGTGGCGGAGCTGGGATTGAGGTAAAGGGGGGCTAAACAAGAAAGATTTAGGACTAAAGCTAAAAATTAATATCAATTTCACATAAAGCAACAGTGATTTAGTAAGTAATTAAGCTGATTAGGGGGGCTGTAGCCCCAGCAGCCCCCCTTTGGATCCGCCACTGATCACTCCCATAAATATTTGATAGTTTTTCTCCTGTTGCAACGCACGGGCATGTTTGCTAGTATATATAAAAACCGACGCTAAAGTGGCATTTAATCTAAAAAGCCCTTAAATTCCTGTGCATTGTAACGGGAAAACACAATACCACGATAACATATGTATGAGCGTGTGTTATAGCGTTATCTAAAAAAAAATACTACAATCGTGATGTTTAAAACATCAATATTCCATAGGTTTTTACGAAGGTTTTGTATGAGTTGTCTTTTGTCCAAACTCCTTCGTGCGTCCCTGACAATGACAAATCCTATCGGCCCCCAACACACGTGGACCCTCTTGCACCACACGACTGCACTACCACCTTAGCGTGGGATGAGCAACGACCACATTCCATTCCCGACATCCTCAGCGTGTCAGCATGATGGTATTACCACGACGCCGTGGGACTGGTCATGGACATACGAAATTAAAAAAAAAACACTAATTCTAAAATCATACTCATTTGCTTGCGCAATAAATAATCTGACTATTTCAGTTTTTAAATAAAACCTAATAAAATCAAATACCTTAAATTCATTCTAATATTCAGAATCTTTGATGATATTTCTATTTGATTATATTCAATAAGTTCCATGAGCTGAGACACATGTATCCACATATTTCTAAGTAAATCAATTGACCATGTCTAGCTAATGACCATACTTAGCATAAAATTTGTGCCACTTTTTATCTACACATAACTACCAAAATTCAGTCACAACAGCACAGATTGCTAAACGAAGCAACAAACGATCATTACTGAGGAACAATTTTTTGTTAGATGTAGATTTTTTGACCAAATAAATATATTATATATCATTTTTTTGTAGACTACTCTCCATTCTTTTTTTAAGAATAACAAAGATGCTGCTGGCAACCATCCTTGAGATTTCTCGACTATAAAAACTAAGATCTTATTACATCAGACCGAGCAACAGAACTATCTTGTGGACAAACATTTCCCCCCAACATTTCAAAAGACAACAGCACCCTCCTAATCATCCTATAGTGAACCAAAACAATAGACAATGTTTTGAGTCTAGAACTTAGATACAGTGGTGTCATTTTTTTCTACATGTCCACAATGTCTAACAGCAAGAGAAAAATTTCTTAGCTTATTTGCGCTCTATCCACATGCTGAATCCTTCATCTATCATGTTGGAGCTCTGCCCTCTCCAGTCTCCATTGGCCATCGGCCATCCAATGCAACTGCAAATGGATCTTTCTTCTGTACAAGCCATGCAAAGTTCATCAATTGTTTTTTAAACATGAGGATAGATGTGTCTCAACACATGAAACTTATTGAACATAATCAAATAGAAGAACAAAACGAACCACCACCACTTCTCATCAAAAATATTTTCACCCATCTTTGTTACTCACACTTGATTTTGAGGCACCTTGATGTCAACCATAACAGTATCATAGGTGATGAAGGTTTCTGCCACCAACGTAGCATGCTCCAAGCGCCACCTCACAATCTGTGTAAATCAGAGACTCATTATCATGCACTGAAGTTAAACAAGATCCGACATCCCAGAGTAAAGGATCACAAACTGTGTACACACTCATTACTGAACCTGAGCTGAAGCGCCCCCATGTTCAATTATTCCAACAAGTTGAAAGTATTTGAAAAGGGCACTTTTACACACCATACCCCCAACGAATTTTTATCCTCTGTTTTATTTTTTGATCTGTTAACCAACCAATATAAATGTCATGTAGTAATCCCCCAAAGCTGCATGTACACTACATATTTCTGCTAGTCATTATAAATCCATCACTCACATCTATTGCAGATTTGCAACAACAAACCAGCAGCAATTGGCGCTCTCTTTACATACACACCTTTAATCAATTAGCATTTGCAATCATTGCATTATTGATTGTCATTTAAAACCCCAATCCCGTATCCACAATGCAATCAGCCACTGAGCATCGGAGCTAAAATACAATCACTTCCCCAGGTGATAGAAAATGGCAAGAGGAAAGCAGTACCTTTACCTAGGATCACCTTGGCCCACTTGTCCTCGAACCGGAACCCAGAGGCTCATAGTTCGTCCCTACAGGATGCTAAGATCGCCTCCTAAGTTGTATGTGCATCTTATTAGGAAGGAAAAAAAACTCTCAATTGAGACATGATGAATGATTATTATAAATTGTTTGGTTGCTTGTGCTAGCCCTCTTCCTATCGACAGAGTAGGTTGTTATATTAAGATCGAGCAGTTGAACATATAGTACCAACTGGAGCGTCTTAGGGAGAGAGAGGGGCTGAGATTAGAACAAAGAAAATATTTGGTGTATCCATAGAAAATGGTCCAAATGCAATGCACATTGCTGAATCATTGCCTCCAGTCTTGCCATAAATAGATAAGCACATTGCAAATTCTTGCAGAAAAATATTAGAGCACTCAGAAAGATATGGTCCGCTTATTTTTTTTATTTAGATGCTTAAAAAATTGTAGAATAAAATAAAGAGGCCACATTAAGTCCAAAGTTAGTCTATCAAATTTGCTAATTGTGCTTTGTCACAGTGCTGAAAAGTGATGGTTTAGTTCTCACCAATTGAAAGTCATAGCTCAGTCAGTGCCGCTTATCAGTCTCTCCTGCCAATCCAACTTTTTAACCTTGACAAGCCCGATCAGAACTTGCAGCCCGAAGAATGCGCAGAAGGAGTATGCAATGGTTGCTAGTCCCTACAACGGGTATTGAAGATTTGAAGATCAGGTGATGAGAACAAATATGTGCTAGAAATTTGACGGATGGTATACTCCAGTTTGTTTACAAACTCACCTGGATTGAATTGAAGTACAACATTGTTGCATGGTTCACCAAACTACCTGCAGCAACTCCTTGGATGATAAAGAGCAAGGCTTAAGAATTAAGGCACATTATGATGACAATATTGAACTTAAAATAAAACAAGGTTCTATATCAAAGAAAGAAAACAATTTCATGATATAAGGCCTGTTTCACTTGATCAGCTTTTCTCAAATTGAAATTGCAGTTGCAGTGGCTCTCTGTCAATTTTGTTTTAACATTTAGGAGTAGATTCCAGTGCAGGCTAACTGAATTTGCCTGGACTCAGCGTCATTCAGCGGACAAGTTCACTCTTGTCAGTAGCAATCGCCAAAAGATCCACTCCTACAAAATTTAATTCGAGTCAACAGAATAAAATTGATAGAATAAACCATGACATATTTCCATCAATGAAGTCTGCTTCTTCTTTTCAAACTTCTCCTTAGTTAATTGCTTTATAAATCCCAATTCTGAAGTTGCCTTCTCTCTCTCCTTTCTTTGTGCTGCTAGATGCTCTTGAAAGCTATAAATAATAGATGCAAACAAAACAAAGTCAAACATCATGCTCATGCTCATCCAGTTCAACAAACCCCATTTGCTATAACTACAAGGTAAAATCTTCTCAAGGACGGTGTTGTATTTGGTTACTCTTTTTTTCTTTAATGAAATAACACATAGCTCTCAAGCGGTTCAAGAGAAACAAAAAACTTGTTAGGGATAAGTAACTACCTATTAAGGAAAAATTGAGTTGTTCTTCTGACAGTAGTCATATCGCCAGTAGGAACAAGGACCCCCATTTGAACCATAGTTTTAAGCACCTGCAGGAATACAGGATTCAACACTCCCCAGAACTTCAGTGTATAGATTATCATTGGGTGGCTATTATGTCTAGAGAACTAACCTTCCTTGGATCTTGGATTTAGCCATCAGCAACATTGTGTGACTACGAATCAGAACTTCAGAAGGGGCTCAAGGAAGGGAGAGGGATGAACCTGCAGAGGCGAGGGCCGCCGCCGCCATGCGGCCTCGAGCGAGGCGTCGAGCGTGACTCCGCGCGGCTTGGTGAGGGGCGACGCCAATCCTGCCGGTGGCCTATCGTCCTTGTATGCGGCCTAAACCGCGAAGCACCGGGAGCCCGGGAGACATGGGCGTTGGGATTGCAATGAATCTCGTGACCGCCCCGAATCCCCAATTGACAGAGACTCTTCATGTAGTATCCCCTGATCCAAGGCCGCGCCCCACGACCTTTAGGGTTTGGCGCGTTGGGGCCAGCCGCTACTCATCCTGCCGCCCGTGCTGGCCTGGCGACGTGAGGCGTCCACGCGAGGGCTGGGCTATCGCCGTCGGGGGTCCCCGCGTGGTGGCACGAGGGGAGATGGGAGGAAGGCGGCGGGAAAGGCGGCGTTGCGGGAAGAAAGGAGGAGGTTTCCGTGCATGACACTTTCTCTCTCTTTTTCTCCCTGATTTTTTGTGTGGAAATTGACGGCGCAGAGGAAGGAGCGCGCGAGAAAGCAAGGATGAGGGGAGGAGAGGGATCGCACGAAGGGGCGGACAATTTTACATCTTTCATATTCTTTATTTTCTTTCGTACCCTTTCACCTCCATATTTATATGTGATTTATTTCTTTTACATTTGCATCTAGAATCCTTTCTTATTCTTTATTTTTATTTGCACCCTTCTAACTCCTACTATTACGATATGCGTTATATCGCAGAGGAGAGGCAGATGAAAGTACCAAACGTTTATCACACAAAAAAAAATATCCATCTTTTATTCTTTTTTAGTTACAGCAGATATATAAACTCCCACCTAGCTAAAAGCATACGCACGTGAGAGTCGAGCCAATCCCGCACCTAGCTAACGGGCCGGTGATGTTGTTGGTGCCGAAAGTAGCTGGAGCTAATGGGTTTGGATACAAATCCAATTGTATGCGCGGAGCGTGCGTATCTACTGTAATTTAAAAAAATGAGGCGCTAATCATGGTATTTGTTGCGTGGGGCTTGCATGGCCGTAGTTACCTTTTTTAAATATGTACGTATGTGTATATACCTAGTAGTTACCTTTTTAAATATATGCGTATGTGTATATACCTAGTTTTTTCAGAAGTATGTATAGATACTTCTTGCGGCGATTGGTATGTATTCATACTTAGTTTAATCTAAACAAGCTGGTCAGGTTTGGTTAGCAACGCTCATTAGCATATTTGTACGAAAATATCGCACAAATGCGTGCTCTTCGTTAAAAAAGTATAGATAAACCAATACTAGTCCAACATGATAGGATGGACCAATACTTTATAATAAAAATAGTATGAACAAATACTGCTTCAGAAAACAAGCATACGTACTTTATACTATAAGTATGTACACATACTTCATACTCTGAGTATGTACATGTATGTTATACTGTAAGTATGTACACATACTTCATACTCTGAGTATCACAACAGGCAACATACTGCATTAGGTCATCTTGCCTGCGGCATCGTCTCGACATATCCTCATGATTAAGTTTAGCTCAAAACAAGCACCATTAATAGACCTAGATTGTAGAGATGGAGCCATGGAGGCTTCTAGAAGTCGCCAATCCGGTATCAAGTGATATGTACCCCAATCTGAAAAAGTATGAAGTGATGCTGTAGTCATTAGTATTGTTGCGGTGTGAAGTGATACTCTGATCTGAAAAATAAGGATCAAGTGATCCTGAACATAAATGAGTATCATGTGGTACTTCAGTCTGTAAAAAGGGATCAAGTGATACTCCAGGTATATGTTTAATAATACTCCAAGCATATAAAAAGATACATATACAAACGCATTTTCTGGTTGTTAGTACAATACATCACAAGATGCAGATCACCAACGTGGAAAACCAGAAGCTAGCAGACATAGACGAACGAGGGATGCAGGAAACTGAAATCATATAGATGAATTGACGAGTACATTTCTTCTTATTAGGACGGCAGAGCTCGACGACCTCTCAGGGTGTCCAGGATAGTAAATTTTTTTTCACCGTTCCATCGCTGATTTATGGTTCTGATTCACCTCCACTGATTTTTAATGTGTGACCACCCCCGCACCCCCCGCCCCCCGCGCACAGCAGCGCACCAGCTCGTCGTGGACACGGCCAGCCGCCCTCCCCCGCGCCACAGCCGGCTCCCCACTGTGGGCTCGGGTGGGGCGGCGGTCAGCCCCCGGCGGGTGCTGCGCCAGCGCATGTGGCCCCGATGGCTGTGGCCTCCGGTGCCTTCGGTGTTGTCCCCTGTGCTCCATTCGCTTCTTTGCATCTCCCAGGTGAAGCAAGAACATCCCTCTCTCTCTATTGGACCCATTGCAATCTCCTCGATTTCCCTCTTCTGATCTGTGCTAGGGGTTCATGGATTCATTCCATTTGTACAAGAAAGCCAGGTGCTTTCCTTTAATCTGTATCCCCATCTTTCCATTTATTATGCACAGATGCACAGATCTCGTTTCCTTGCAACGGGAACATAGATCGGTACATCTATGAATGGGGATCGCCTCTGTAGATCCATGCTCTGCTCTATTTCTTCCTCCCTCAACTTGCTTGGTCTTGGTACGGTAAGCTTAAAAAAACCCCTTTATCTCCTTTGGCACCTGATGTCTCTGCCCCATTAATTTCATTTCCTATATGTATGGATTTTGTTTGCTTATGCATAAGGTTTGTGTTCTGAAAAATCTCAGCATGTCAAAATGCACTGTGCTACTGCTGTAACCTTTCAGCATACATAAGCTTGTGCCTATGGTGCTGCTTCGTTTATCTTACTCCGAGCATATGCCATTGCTGATGATGTACTTATTCCAATTTGATCATATGACGATACCTGTGAGGTGCTTCCGATAGCTCCGACCATATTTTCATGGCATTGCTATTTTCCATTTTTTGTTGACCATATGTCAATGCCAATGATGTTAGAAACAAATATCTTTTTTTGATATATAGCATTGACATGTGTTAAGCCTGACCTGACCATATTTCCATGTCGTTGCTATTTTGCATTTTTTCAACACATGTCAAATGGCAATGATGCTGGAAACAAATATCTTTTCTCAACTACGGCATATGAGAATATGCAGTCATGATTATCAGCCTTTTATGATCTTTTTAAATTCTGATTCTGATTTCAGAGGAGGCATTGCCATATGTTATTGAACTAGGGCATTTGACATATGGAGTGATACCAACTATTGCATATATGTGCTCCTTTTTGTATTCTTAATGAACTGAGGGAACTTGGCATATGCAATGATGACCTACTTTTCTACCAACAGTCCAATCTTCTTTCCTGCATTGGGAAAAATGTTGTTATTCAAGCTTTATGCTTTTGTGTAGTTGTGCTATACTGAACCACAATATTATTAGCTAATAGCCTAATATTGCAACCACTGATATCTCCAGATGATAGCGACACCGACCTTTTTTTAACTCGCTCACAAACCTTCACACTAGCTCTCATGTCTGCAATAAGCTACACATGGTATTTATTTTTTTCATGCACCTGACTGATATGGAAAATGCCCTTTTCCGATTACTTCTATTATAATGTCTAGTGTTGATACGTCTTTTTTGCCTTGCTACGCTACTGCTCCAAGTGTCTCTGTTGCGTTCCCATATGGTGTTTGTCCGATGAGTCACTATCAGAGCCATCTCAATGTTAAAGGTATCCCCCATCCTTGCTTTGGTTCTTTTAGTTTTTTCCCCAGATTGGGCCACACTAACTGCTATTATGTTGCAGTTGAATTCTGGTTTCGATTGAATCCCGAGGGCATGCCTACAGTTTGGGTTCCTGGTAGCTAGCGTTTTGGTTGTCACAGGTGCTGATAAGTTTTTGGATTTTTTGTGTAGCTTGATTGATGAGGGCCCTTCACATGGTTCAGCATGGTGGCTGTTTTTTTGGTGTGTCCATTCAGATTCTGTAGGTCGTTTTCCTTTTCCTTCTCCTTTTCCTTTTCCTTGTGCTTTTTTGGTGTTCTTGTTTAATATAAGTAAGTTCATAAAGGTGATAATCTTAACATATGCAACATTTTTTTATTGGCTAATTACACTGTACATCATGCTAAAATTCCATTGTCGTTGCTTGCTTCATGTTACAATTAAGTTCCCATACTTCCATAAGCTACGTACCTCAAATGTGTGCCTTATTCCATTCATAGACTTAGGTGGTTCTTCAGTGAGGCTGATGCAAATTTGGTGCTCCTAATAAAGATTTCTTGGTTTATCTTTTCTGCTACCTAGAAATAGAAATTTATACCATGTGTGCATGTGATATTTCAAAGCGATGACTATTTTAACAATCATCGGTTCATTTCTGTTGTGGAACAAGTTAACCTAGAGGATGAAAATCTTTTACAGCTACATTAGTTTGTGTACAGACCCACTCCCATTCTTTTCCCTATGCAACTTATATTAGTCAGGTCCACCATTCAATGATTGAGTTCATTTGGGAATTAACGTTTCCATTGAGCAAAAGCACAGAAGATCCGGAGGACTTGTTTGTAATTTCTTTTTTCATAGGGTCTTTTGTGTAAGTTGTGTGGGACAGCTGTCCTTTCTGCATCCTTCTAGGATGTACCTGTACTATGTGCACTTGTATGTTTTCCTACGGTCTTAATACAGGTACGTTTTCAAAAAAAAATGTTTCCATTGAGATTTTGGGCACCATTGACAAACCTTGCGAGCTGCTTAGTAAGAAAAAAGTCATTGATCTTTTTCCATCTAATCTTGCAGTTGCACTAATAGTTGCAGTTTTTTTTCAAACCACTAGGCAGTAGATTTATTATGTCATTTGGAACAGCCTGTTGCCATATCTTTCTTCAGTATGCATGAAGTTAATTTTGGGTTGTATGGGAACAGGTGAAATTCATTCATTTTTGGTGCGTTTATTTGCGCAGCAATCACAAAAAAGGGTGTGTTCGTTGTTTCGATACCACGTACAGTCTTCAGTTCCTATCTTTATCCAAGAGATGACTAGAGTTTCTTTTCTACATATGACTAGAGTTTCTTTTCTACATATTGCACGTTCTCCCTATGTTTATGTTCATAACTAATTGCTGCTCCGGTAGCGTTGAATGGGTTAGGTTTTAGTTTCCTTATCCTACTGCCAATAATTCAGTACATGTCATTTGTTCTGAAGCTGTCATGGCTTTTGATGGGTTAGTTTTTTATTTTTCTTATCCTCTTGCTACGTAACTCAGTATATGTTGCTGTTTTTTTGAAGCCGCCATGGTATAGTATCGAAATATCATATGCTATCAACTTTGCTTCTTATATATGGCTATCCTACTGATAACATGCATTTCCTATGACTAAGTGTTGACAACCAAAAATGTCCATTTTGTGAAGTTGTCAAAATGTATAACGGACTTCACCATTGCGGTCCTCTCATCGAGGTGGTCAAAAAACATATATCGAACGTCCAATTTGGAGTCCGGATAAAAGAGTTATGTCTCCGAGAAAATATATGAACTACCGGTACTTCCGGTCTGAGATCACCGGTACTACTGGTCCGAGAAGGTTTGGTGCAGATATGAACTACCGGTATTACCGGTTCGAGACCGGTACTACCGATGAATGGTGGAGGGAGGCGCAGTTTGGCGCGAATATGAACTACTGGTACTACAGGTCCGAGACCGGTACTAACGGTGGAGACCGGTACTACTGGTAGAGCCTAACCGGTACTACCGGTAGGGTCTGTTCCGAATCTAACTCTCACATTCCGAACCGATTTGTTTCTAGATCGGTTTTTGGTAAGTTTTGGACGTGGAAAACTTGAAGATTAATTTTTGGAGAGATTTCCTACTAGGATAAAACCACCCCCCTCTATATATATGAGAAGATCATGGCCGATTGAGTTCCCATCTATTCAATCGTCAAAAAATACAACATATCACCTCTTTGCCCTAATTCTCTCACTTCAACCTTCCACCCTGCTGTTCGGTGACGTCTCTTTACGAGATTCATCGGTATTCTAGGTGGCCTTGCCGGTCCTAGAAGATCCTCCACATGCTCCTCCCCGATGGATCCTTCCGGGAGTAGTTCGGGAGCTTTTTCTGACTAAGAACGAGTTTCACATCGGCCTTATCGGTCTCTAGATCAGTTTGGTCGATTACGTTGTGTTCTTGCCACGTTATAGGTCGTGTGTGTGGCCTCTAGGGTGTCCAAAGCCCACCGGTGTGTTGGCTCGGATCCATTTTGACGTCAACATATTTTTTGGTGACTCCACTGGGGAAACCAAGGCGAAAGTTGAAGTTTCCATCAACTAGTGACATGGGATCAGATGGTGATGCTGCAAGGAGCTCAAGCAAAGTTCATAGCGACAACATTGTCAAGCCCAAGTTTGTGGAGGAGCTCTCCAAAGAATTGCAAGTGCAGTTGCAAGCCAAGATTGCCGATCTCACGAACGCCTTCTTGGGGGTGTTCCAAAGATCGACATAATCATGTTATGCAATTCAAGGAGCCAAACATTGTTGATTTCATGACTTTCACATCATCGTCACATGAGGTAAATCCTAATGATCCTCCTAAGTTCGATGATGGTCTAATTTCACAGGCTGAAGTTGCTAAGCTAGTTTTAGATCAACAAGTTTCGCTAACACAAAAATTACAAGAATCACGTGAAGCACTTGAGGCTAGATTAAATAAATTAGAAGGTAAAACAACCGATTCAGATCAATCGGGTGTCTTGCCACAACCTGAATTTGGTATGCCCCAAGGTTTCTTTAAGAATCAATCTTCTGTTAGTGAAGCTAGCAGATTAAAATCGGTTTCTTCGACTTCTTTAGCCGATAAAACCGGTCATGTTGGAACAAGTGCAACAGGTGGTGTTCAACAATCGGCTCAAACATTACGAACTGATTATAGAACATCGAGAGCTTTGGATGGCAATAATATTTTGCCAAACCCACTGAAGCCTCCTAGCAGGAATCCTATGCAAGAGAATATTCAGAATTTTCCTTCTACCGATTTTAACGATGTGTTAAATCGGTTTAAGGATGATTTTACCAAGTCTCTTGAGGAAAGTCTAGGTATTTACCTTAAAACTGCTAGAAACATGTACACCAAGCCATACCCTTCAGCAATTGATTATATGCAAAATCCTGATGGCTGGAAGGTACCGAATTTTCAGAAGTTCAATGGTAGTGGTAGTAAAACAACAATGGAACATGTTAGTATGTATCTTGCTCAATTAGGAGAAGCTAGTGCTCTTGATTACATGAAAATTCATAATTTTTCTTTATCTTTAACTGGCATTGCTTTTGCTTGGTTTACTTCTTTACCACCATTGTGCATTAATTCTTGGGTCGAATTAGAAGATAAATTTCATAGTCATTTTTACACTAGAACCTAAGAAACTAGATTGTCACATCTTACTTCTATTAAGCAAATGCGTGATGAAACTGTTGTAAAATTCTTTAACAAAGTTAGAGAAATTAAAAACAAGTGCTTTCATTTGAGTATTTTAGAAAGAGATCTTGTTGACATATGCTTTAATGGTTTACATTCTAGAATTAGAGAAAAGTTAGAGAATGTGCAATTTACTAGTTTCAATCACCTTATTGAAAGGGCCGTTTTTTGGGAATCGCGCCTTAAAGAGTCTCGTGATACATATAAGACACATCGTTCGAACACACATACTTTTAGTACTTATTCGGATGGTTCGGATAATGAAAATCAAGAATGCATGGCCGCTGAAATTAGATGGCTAGCAGAGAATAAAATGGTTACATGCTCGTCTCTCAAACCGATTCAAAAGAATCGGGGTGAAGAGATGAAATTTACTTTTGATTTCTCTAAATGCGACCGAGTCTTTGATGAATTGTTAAAATTTGGTTACATTAGAATCAATTACATATTGCCTTTGATTGATAAGTTAAAGAAAAGAGCTTATTGCAAATATCAGAATTCTTTTTCTCATGCCACTAATGATTCCAATGTTTTTTATCGGCAGGTCCAATCGGCCCTTAATGAGGGACGATTGAGTCTTTTTGATATGCAAGTTGATAAGGTCCCGTTCCAAATGCATACTATTGAAGCAGGACCACCCGCTGTCTTGATCCATCCCGAGCAAGCCGATAAAGTTCAAGGCAAGAATGTGATTATCGGCGAGCCACGTGTAGCACCGAATGTCCAAGTGAATTTGGGGGTGCAAGGTGATGCTTGAGAAGGATGAGGAAGGCAAGAACAAGTTGAAGATCACTGCTGGATTGGCATAATTTCTAAGAAGACAACGGTGGCATGAAACGGTGGCGGCACAGTAGAGGCCGGCTTGGCTGACTGGAGTAGTCGGCCAAGCCGACTCCACTCACCAGTAGAGCCACTCGGCTTAGCTGCCTCAGGGTGTCGGCTTAGCCAACTCCTCCACCTCAGCCAAGTCGACTGAGCTGACAGTCCCTGTCGGCTTAGCCGACTCGCCTGGTTCCAGCAACAATGTTTCTTCCAGTATTCAAGTTTTGCACACATTTGTCCCACATAGGCCAGAGATTGGTACTTGGAAGACTAATGAAAAGAAGAACCAAGGGAAATTCCTGCTGAAGTCGCCATGCACCTTTGATAGGCTTATGGCCAAATACAAGCAAGAAAAGCAAGAAAAGGCCGATTCCTAGAATCGGCCGTTAAAAAAAAAGAGAATCCACACCGCCCAAGCGAGAAAATGAGAAGAATAAGCAATTGGCGGTGATGCAACCTGCAGCTCCATCTTAGAGGGCTACACCTCGTGTATCTCATTGGGGACCTCCGATTCCACCTCCAGTCCTGCCACAATGGGGTCCCTATGGAGTTTGGGTGCCAAATCCTCCACCGGCGCCCATCCAAGTTTAACAAAGGGTGGGAGAGCTTGTTGGTCCGGTTCCACGGCCTTCTATCTTTAGCCAATTGGACCATGGTCAATCGAGCTCTAGCGGTGCTATTCAAGGTTTGGCGGTTCCACCCAAGGTTCAAGCTCCCCGTGATCTAAGAAAGGCACCAATGCAGCAAACATATGTGCCTACGAAGGTCGAGGCTCCTATTGTTCCTTTGCCAAGGGCTAGGCCTCAATCCGTGATCACAATCGGCTCTATGGAAGCTCCTATCAATAACCATGTTGGGCCGATTGTCATTGAGAAAGCTCCAGCACCTAAGCAAGATGAGGTTTCTAAAGAAGTTGCTAGAGATGAGAAGAAGGAGCGTGCCGAAATTGATTCCAAGTATCTACAACCTAAGTGGTGCCCAGCGGGGTTGAATAAAACTCAACGGCGCAAGTTACAACGTGCTCGGCACAGGCAACAGAAGCGGGAAAAGCTCGCCAAGATGGAGGGTGGAGTGGTGAACTCCGAACAAGTCAAGAACCCTTCAGAAGATCAGCATGCCGCTGCTGCTGCCGCCAACCCGGCTAAGCCAGCCCCAGGGCCGGCTTAGCCAGCACACCTTGTTGCAGAGATGGCTAAGCTGGCCTCAAAGGCGGCTAAGCCAGCCTCGTCTACTGCTGCTGCTCTGGAAGCTCTAGAGTCGACTAAGCTGACTTCAGAATCGGCTAAGCCGACTCCCATTGTCCCGATGGCCTCCAAGGTATCCTCCGATGACTTTGCTCGTGCTATTGCTGCTATGGTTGGCATGGAGGTTCCTGAGGTCCTAGAAGAAGAGATGGTTGACTATGAACCTACCCTGAAGAGGAAAGTCAATGTGGTTGTCTTGTCCACTGATTATTATATCGTTAAGGATAATTCAGCCGCTGTGGTTTTCAACTTCCCCATAGAAGATGCTACATTCAAGAAGCTCAGAGATCTTATTAACCATCTCAAGCCTTTGCATATCAAGGGCCATATCAATGGTGTTCCAGTTCATGGCATGTTGGTGGATAGTGGGGCAATTGATGTGATGCCATATCCGCTTTACAAGAAGCTTGGTGGCACTGATGATGAACTGGTCAAGACCAATATGACCATCATCGGTGTTGGAGGAGGCACTCCCATCCCAGCCAGGGGAATTGCTAATATGGAGCTCACTGTTGGAAGCAAGACCCTGGCTACTGCGTTCTTCGTGGCAGATGTGCAAGGTAGCTACAATTTAATACTTGGGCGTGATTGGATTCATGCCAATTGTTGTGTGCCATCTAGCTTGCACCAGTTTTTAATTCAGTGGGTGGGAGATGATGCGGAGATTGTGCATTCAGATTTATCGGCTGACGTTGTTACAGCCGATGCTCCTGCGCTCGGGGGGCATGATGCTTTTGGTTGCTTGTCCGGTAAAGATCTTTCTGGCTATGAATTTATTAGTGCTACTAGGCAAGGGTTTGTTCCTGTATCATTGAAACCAATTGATAATCGGTTCAATATCATCATGTAATCTTTTCTTAATGGATTCTAATAAAGAATGGTTAAAACATCGTGTTGAACAGTATCGGGCTAATAAGACCGATGCATGTGAAGTTATTGATGATTTTGATGAGCTCGATAAGTTGGGCCAAGGTTTCACGTCGGCTGACCCTTTAGAACAAGTTGATATTGGGGATGGCTCTGTGCCCCGGCCGACGTTAATAAACCAAAACTTGAAAGCCGATTACAAGCTTGAGCTAATCGCACTTCTCAAGGAATATGTTGATTGTTTTGCCTAGAATTATACAGAGATGCCAGGGCTAAGCTGAGAGTTTGTTGAGCATCGGCTCCCTATTAAGGATGGATTCAGGCCATACAAACAACAACCCTACTGATTCAATTCTACAATCTATGATAGAGTTAAAGAAGAAATTAATCAGCTCTTGCAAGTGGGTTTTATTCAGCCATGCAGGTATGCGGAGTGGGTCTCTAATATTGTGTCTGTTGAAAAGAAAGATTCTAGAAATATCAGAGTTTGCATTGATTTTAGAGATTTGAATAGAGCAACTCCGAAAGATGAATATCCTATGCCTATAGCTGATATGCTTATCAATGATGCTTTAGGACACCGGGTTATTAGCTTTCTTGATGGTAATACCGGTTATAATTAGATTTTCATGGCTGAAGAAGACATGTCTAAGATGGCCTTTATATGTCCTGGCTTTGTTGGTCTCTTTGAGTGGATTATAATGACATTTGGGTTGAAGAATGCAGGTGCTGCCTATCAAAGAGCAATGAATTTGATTTTCCATGATCTAATTAGGGTGATTATGGAGGTTTACATTGATGATATTGTGATCAAATCGGCTGCCCATAAAGCTCATTTAGCCGATTTGCGTCTTGCCTTTGAAAGGATATGCCGTTATGGGTTGAAGATGAATCCACTCAAATGTGCTTTTGGAGTATCGGCTGGAAAGTTCTTGGGCTTCATAATTCATGATAAAGGCATAGAGATTGATCCCAAGAGGATAGAGAAGATCAAGGGAGTTCAGGCGCCTAAATGCAAAAAGGACTTGCAAGAGTTCTTGGGAAAAAATGAACTACTTGAGAAGATTTATTGCTAACTTGTCCAAAAAAATTATTCCTTTTACTCCCATTTTGAAACTAAAGGATGAATCTGAATTCACTTAGGGGCGGAACAACAAGCTGCATTTGACAAGATAAAGGAATATTTGTCTACTTCTCTGATTCTTCGTGCACCTAGAAGAGGAGTTCCTTTTAAATTATATATCGTTGCCGAAGAGAAGACAATCAGGGCTGTTTTGACTCAAGAAGATAAAGGTAGGGAGTATGTTATTGCTTATCTTGGTCGCCGTCTTCTTGATCCTGAGAAAAGGTATGCCCATATAGAGAAATTGTGCTTATCTTTATATTTTTCTTGTGCTAAGACGAGACATTACCTTTTATCTAGCACATGTGTTGTTGCTTGCCAGACCGATGTAATCAAACATATGTTATATCGGTCAATTCTTTGTGGAAGAATAAGCAAATAGGCATACACACTAATTAAATATGACTTGGCTTTTGAACCATTGAAAACTTTAAAAGGTCAAGTCCTTGCTGATTTTATTATTGAACATGGTATTGATTTAGATGATGAGGTCAATTACCTTACTTTTACTCACTGAAAATTATATTTTGATGAATTGGTTTGCAAAGATGGCCAAGGTGTTGGCATTGTGCTTATTTCCCCAGTGGTGCTGAATTTGAGATGTCAAGCCAGTTGGATTTCTATTGCACTAATAATCAAACTGAATATCAAGCTCTATTATTCGGATTGATTATATTGCGCTCTATGGGAGTAAAGCATGTTGAAGCCTATGGTGATTCCTTACTAGTGATGCAGTAAGTTGCTAGAGAATTTTAATGCTTGGAAGGATCACTATGAGTTTGTCTCGATGCTTGCCCTGACATCATTGGTTCATTTGCCAAATTTCAAATTTGGTATGTTTCGAGGCATGAAAATCAAAAGACCAACATGTTAGCTCAGCAAGCATCTGGCTATGACGTTGGTGGGCGTAATTTTCATATTCAAGAATAGCCGATGCATGAAGATTTATATTTTTGCCATGTAAGTGCGGAAGAATCGGTTAAGTTGACTGCCCTAGTCGGTCTAGCCAACCCTGATTCTCTGGTAAGCCAATCGTCTTGGCCGACTTTACTAGTGGCCTAGCCGACTCCCCTATGGCCAGTCTGGCCAATGTGCATGATGAACTCTCAAATCGGCCTAGCAAAACTTCTAGTGATGTTGGGGCCGATTTACATGATTGGAGGACTCCCTTATTGGCATATCTACGAGATCCAAGTGTCAAAGTGGATAAAAGTGTTCGGCGAAGTGCTTTTAAATATGTGTTGTACAATGATGAGCTTTACCGAAGAACCGTCGAAGACTTGCTACTGAAGTGCTTAGGAACTGATCAAGCAATAATAGCTATAGGAGAAGTCCATGAAGGTATTTGCGGTATGCATCAATCGATCCCGAAGATGAAGTGGTTATTGCGTAGAGCCAGTTTCTATTGGTCTACTATGATGACCGATTGCTTTCGCTGCTACAAAGGATGTGAAGAGTGCTAAAGGTTTGAAAATATTTAGCTAGTGCCTACTGCTATGCTTCATCCTATAATCAAACCGTGACCTTTTCGCGGATGGGGGCTAGACTTCATTGGCCAAATTTATCCCCCATCTTCCAAGGGACATTGCTTTGTGTTGGTTGCTACATATTATTTCACTAAGTGGACCGAAGCTGTTCCTTTGAAGAATATGACACATAAGGAGGTTATTAAGTTCATCACTGAGCATATCATTCATAGATTTGGCATACCTCAAACATTAACTACAGATTAAGAGACATCATTTATGTCTGAGGGACTTTGTTGAATTATATAAGATCAAGTTGCTCAAATAATCTCCATATTATGCTTAAGCTAATGGCCAAGCTGAGTCTAGTAATAAGACTTTGATCAAGCTTATCAAGAAGAAAATTGAGAAGAATCCAAGAAGGTGGCATGAAATATTGTTTGAAGCTCTATGGGCACATCGCATTTCAAGGCATGGTGCTATAAAAGTTACTCCTTTTGAGCTAGTATATGGTCAAGAGGCCGTGTTGCCCGTCGAAGTGAATTTGGATGCATAGAGGCTTGCTAGACAAAATGATCTATTAGCTATTGTGTATCATGATCTAATGATGGATAATATTGATGAGGTGACTGATGTGAGATTAAAGGCTCTCAAGGAAATAGAGAAAGACAAAGCTCGAGTTGCCAAGGCATATAACAAGAAAGTCAAAAGCAAATCATTCCAAGTGGGTAAATTAGTATAGAAAATCATATTACCTATTGGGATGAAGAGCAATCAGTTTGGCAAGTGGTCACCAAATTGGGATGGTCCTTATAAAGTGATCAAAGTCATGAGTGGTAATTCTTATTTGCTAGAGACATTGCAAGGTGAATGTCTCAAAGTAGCATTCAACGGGAGATACTTGAAAAAATATTTTCCAAGTGTTCGGCAAGAAGCCTAAGTACTTTCCAAAACAATGGCCGATACATATATCGTCCTTAGAATAAAAATGGCCGATGAATATATCGCCCTTAGTCACCATGCAGCCGATGAGATGGGTACCGTTGCTGTTTGGTTTAATTATGTTTGTTTGATCAAGTGTTTTCAGGTTCATGCATCACAATCCTGAAAACAGGGGGCATATGTTGACAACCAAAAATGTCTATTTCGTGAAGTTATTAAAATGTATAACGTACTTTACCATTACGTTCCTCTCGTCGAGATGGTCAAAAAACATATATGGAATATCCAATTTGAAGTCCGAATGAGAGAGTTATGTCTCCGAGAAAATGTATGAACTACCGGTACTACCGGTCCGAGATCACCGGTACTACCGGTCCGAAAAGATTTAGCGCAGATATGAACTACCGGTACTACCGATAGATGGTGGAGGGAGGCGCAGTTTGGCGCGAATATGAACTACCGGTCCGAGACCGGTACTACCGGTGGAGACCGGTACTACCGGTAGAGCTTGACCGGTACTACCGGTAGGGTCTGTTCCGAATCTAACTCTTAGATTCCGAACCGATTTGTTTCTAGATCGGTTTTTGGTAACTTTTGGATGTGGAAAACTTGAAGATTAATTCTTGGAGAGGTTTCCTACTATGATAAGACCACCCCCTCTATATATATGAGAGGATCATGGCCGATTGAGTTCCCATCTATCCAATCGTCAAAAACATAACATATCACCTCTTTGCTCTAATTCTCTCTTCAACCTTCACCCTGCTGTTCGGTGACGTCTCTCCACGAGATTCATCGGCATTCTAGGCAGCCTTGCCGGTCCTAGAAGATCCTCCACGTGCTCCTCCCCGACGGATCCTTCCGGGAGTAGTTCGGGAGCTTTTTTCGGCCAAGAACGAGCTCCACATCGGCCTTATCAGTCTCTAGATCGGTTTAGTCGATTACGTTGCGTTCTTGCCACGTTGCAGGTCGTGTGTGCGGCCTCTAGGGCGTCCAAAGCCCACCGGTGTGTTGGCTCAGATCCATTTCGACGTCAACACTAAGATCTTAACTTTTATGTACTGTGCATATTTATTAATGGTCAAATTTTTTGATCTTGGTCAACAATATGGAACATGCTGCTACAACAACAGAATACACATCCTTGCTCTTTGCTTTGCCCTTTGAATGGAAACTGCATTTGATTAGTGAAAGCAGTTGCCATTCCATTCTAAGTGTCATCAATTTGATTTATGCCTCTTTTGGGGAACTTATGAGTTTTCATTCAAATTTGTAGATTGTCAGACAACCATCCAGACTACCGAATAGTGGAGAAACTTCATTCTTGCTGGTGGTCTTGCTGAACAAAGAAGAGCAAATGGAGAAGAGTTATTGAATAAGTTGACTTTTGGACTTCAGGAGCTTCAAAGAATTATTGAGCACAGAAACAAGGATGCAATACCTCCAAAGCAGAAAGAGCTTATCTAGCATGTTGGAATGTAAGTAACCTTTACTCCTTGAAGAAAAACTACCATGTTCTTTTTCATGATAGTGTTATGTAAACCAGCAATAATTCTGAAACCTATTCTGGATGCCACATGTGAAATTTGTTGCCACAAAGTTGTGGTGTCTATCAAGATATAGGTGATATCTTTGCTCATAAATCATTTTCTTAGATGTCCAATTATGAATGCTTTAGGATTACTTTTGTAGATGATAGCATTAGGTATATGGTATATAAGTGCCTCCGAAAAGGGAAAAAAACTATTTGACTCTCATGATGGTTCTATTTCCATGGCTCTTAGAATCATTTTTAGTCAGACTAATTTCTTTGCATTCCAAAAAAAATCAAGCTGATTTGTGCAGATAACCTCATAGTTGTCTGCTGCTTTGTTTTACTGTACATTGACATCTTAGATATGAGTTTCCCTGTTTTCATTTCACTAAAAATTGTTTCTCACCCCATAAAAATGAAATTAGCAAGTGGCATGATCTTAACACATGTGTAAAATACTCAGTAGTTAACTGCAAAAATGCTTAGCTGCTGATAAACTTAACTTTGAGAGAACAAAAGTACCAGTAGAATTGATCCTAGAAATATTTGGGAACTTACAAAAGAAACTTCAGTTTTAGGTGATTATCTACAAATCTGCAATGCAACACTGCAACCACACCTCACTATCCTTATACATGACACTTAATTCGTGCTTCAGGTGTGAAGCCATTATATTCAGAACTCCTACAGGCTAACAGATTTGAGATTGGATTGTTGGTGAATCACTAAATGGTACCTACTCCCAGCCTGTTTAGTCCTGTAATAATATATTTTTCCTTTTTTGCATTATGCCCTGCTTCCCATTAGTTCAGTACTATTTTACAAAAACATGAGAAGGAACATGCCTGTTCTCTAAAAATGACAGATACCTGATCAATAAATTTCCAAGCCATGGGGAAACCGTGTTGCCTTTTTGGATGTTGTAAGGCCTTCCTTTTATACACAATTTTGCTTATATTCATTTTGATAAATAGCAGATCCATTCTCTTAGGCACTTATATATATAGATTCACTTAAAGTTACACATTAGCGATGTCCACACGTATTACATTCAGGTTACATAAATAGCTACCTTCTGTTCTTTGCTATTAGTAACTCTGACCACCAGTCTTTACACCTCGTTCTTTCCTGCCCAATGATCCATACAACCTTTAGCCGTGTTATCAACATTTGATGGTGATGCAGCTTCCAATAGCTTCCAACATTTGCCTCCTGCCACCTTATCTAATCTGGTAATAAGTCCACCAAATATTGTATGTTTCCTTTCCGTTTCTTAATTTTCGTCTCTGTGTTACATACTGCGTAACAAATATTATGTGTGCCAAACACAAAATAACATCTGGTCAATCTGCCATTTATGCAGTCACCTCCAAAGGCTAACACTGATTACGCTGCCATCCATCATGGTTCGACTGAATAATAAATAACTTAGGCTTCAGTTATACATACGTGCTGTTTTGCAGCGTTAGAAATTATCTGTGTTTCGTTGGTTTCCACTCAAGCTAATATTATGTGCCTCACAGGCAGACCAAGTCACCAGTACACAGTAAGAAGAGGCCTGCGCAGAAAAAAAATATTTAATGATCTCAGTGATGATGAACAGCTTACTTCTGCTGCTTGCTGTTCAGCTCTGTTACTCTGTGATATTTGTGATTTTCATGCGCTTTCTATTACTGAGTCTCTAGAAAATCGCACAGGAATCAGGCTTCGTATTTGCTACTGTTTACTGCTTATTAACTATTTTTCCCTTCTCTTGCCTTACTAGAATCCTCTCTGTTTTTAAACGACTTTTTCTTCCTTAATGCACATGACATGCCTCCATTGCCATTTTGGCATTGTTACGCCTGGACTATTCATAACGGTTGCCTTTCAATCAATATTTATAAAGCAGAGGCCTAGCTACACCTTCGGATAGAGTATTATAACTCTCGTCTGCTCTTGATGAGGCTAATCCTCGACAGAAATTTCAAAGATGCAGCTCTATTCCGATATGGAAATACTATTTTTCAGCTCTTTAATTTGTGGTCCATTTACAATTATTATTATTTCTTCTCATTTCCTATCTGTGGCTGCCATGAAACATGTTATTTTCCTCAGGAGTAGGCAGGCCTTGCTGGTAGATGTAGAAAAATGGTTCTGCTCTCTATGGATCTTACAACAATAGCAGACTGATTTTATATTCATGGTTGGCCCAGAGATTTATGCCAATCCTACAGGAGGAAGAGGGATGGACTGATCCTTCTCACCAAAAACCCGAAAAGGAAAAAGACAAACATAAATATCATTCTCAGAAGTTCTCAGGCTCGCCTCAGAAAAGGTACCTTTCACCACAAATGTAGTCATTCAGCAGTTGTATTATGATGCTACAATTTTACAAGAGACACATGGGAACGAAGGCTGATCCGAAGCCCATCTTGGAATAGATGTTTTAACACTTTTGTATATAAACTGTACATCCAGAGCTGAAGAAACCAAAACACATGGCAAAAGCGGTGGACGTAAAGCCTCTTCGATCCAGCAGAAAAAGTGAAAAGGGTATTTACAGATATATTACTCCCCGTTTTCTATGCAAACTTATCCTGTTTAGCATAACCATTCCTAACTTGGGATTCCTTTCTCGTTGTTACAGGCTCACAGCCCCATGATACATCTGCTTTTGCATATATGACATAGGCACTTCAAGTATGCCTGCCTCCATGGTAAAATTTATTGGTGCCAAAACCTTTAATGACCAAGCAGAAAAGGCATAGAAAGTCTAGGACGCTAATATGTCAGCCTGGCTTTTGCTCATGTACCATGGCCACTTTTGAAATGCTTGCTTCCACAGGACAATCTCCAAGCATGCATGCTTTATGTGCAGACTTTAAGCCATTTGTATAGGCAACGGCCAGCTTTGTGTAAGACTCTGGAACCAGTGGCTGCCATCTCCTACTAATGATAAACAATGCCTATGACCCTAATATGTAAGACTGCCTTTCCACTTTTGAAATGCCAGCTTCCAGAGGACAATCTAGAACCATGGGTGCTTTATGTGCACACTTTAAGCCATTTGTACAGGCTATGGCCAGCATATGCAAGACTCTGAAACCAGTGCCTGCCATCCCCTACTAAGAATAAGCAATGTGAAGTGCTAAATTATTCACGGTTATGCATGAATTGATATGCTTATGTATGTTTTCTGTGTTCATAAATTCTAATCCTATTTACAAGTATAAGCACACCAGCTCTTTACAGTATTCCTGTGACACTTCACCCAACCAAATTCAGCTCAGTGGATGCATTTCCGCCTAACTTGCTACGCGCGCAAGGGCGCGTGCAACGTACTAGTACACATTATCAAAGGAGTGCACGAGCAGCTGCCACCAGGGCCATCACGCATGGACGGACCGCGTTCCCGCTGGGAGCGTCGAGGGACATCTACGCAGGAATAGCCATGCCTCACCATGCCCCGGATGCGCAGCCACCGGCCTCCATGAGCTGCCACCGGTGGGGGAAGGGGCCGCCGCCAACGCTACTGCTTGTGGGAGAGAGGACGGCGAGGGGTCAGGGCGTCCACGCAGGCACCACCACAAGTTCCTGGAAAGCCAGCAACTTGAAGCTGTGCCACCGCCACCAGGGGAGGAAGGTGCCACCGCCGCCGCCACCGTCACACAAGATCCAACATGGGGAGGCCGCCGCCATGGATCCGCCACCATGCCTGGGGAGGGAGTCACCGCCATGGCCGTGCGGGTTGGAACACAACACCGCCGTGGCTTCGTCACGGCCAGGGATGCGCGCATCGGAGGGGGAGCGCCGCGCGTGGGACGGGAACGCTGGCCGCCGCTGCCTCTGGAACCGCCGCCACCGACGGGATGGCCATGCGCCGATAACGAGAAAATGAGAATTTTGCCCTCATCACACGTGGGCTTCGCTACAACGCCATCAAGTTAGTGGGTTTCGTTGAAATGCCTTCCCGAAAGGAGTGTCTCACGCTATAATGCCATTTTGCGATTTTAGATAATTTCAAAAGTTTCTCAACCCAACTGTTCAACTTTTGTGACCGTTTTGCCCCTGCCTCCTTTTTCCCTTATCCCCTCCTCTCTCTCTCCTCTCCTCACGGACGGAGCTCTCCAATCCCGCCCGACGGAGCTCCGCGAGGGAGCTCGCTCGACGCCGGCGGCCGCCGCCCCAAAGCCCGCTCCTCCCCAAGCCACCCGGCCGCCTCCTGCATGCGTCCAGGCTCGCCGGCTCGCTCGTCCCTGGTCCTCTTCTCGTCAGTTCGTCGAGTGCTGCCTCCGCCGCGCGGCCGCGGGCACCCGGCGGCGGCGGACGCCAGCCCACCTCCACGGCCGCCCGAAGCCAGCAAGCCTGGCCGCGGCCAGCCAGCCGTGTGGCCGCGGGCACCCGACACCCGCCCGTGCTGCGTTGCCGCCGGCCAAGTGGATACAGAGAAAGGGCTGCTGCAGGCTGGCGTGTGCTGTGGTGGCGACCTCGCGTTTTGGCAGCCTGCGGCCTGGGGGAAGAGCAGCCGAACCGCGGCGGGCAGGAGCAGCGGTTCGCTAGCTGGCGGGCGCCGCGGTCTAGCATTGGACCTGGTGCCGCGGCGGGCTGGCGTAGTGACGCCCTCGGCGGCGGGAGAGCGTCGGGCCGACCGCAGGGGCCGCTCGGAGTAGCGCAGGCAGAGGGCGAGCTGGCTTTCGGCCGCTGTCGTCGAGATCTCGCTCTTGTTCGTGCGTGAAAGAGGACGTGCTCTGCTTCCTCGGAACCCAGCACTCCCCTTCCTCGGAACCCAGCACTCGTCCTCACCGACATCGCTGTCGTGCTGCCGTCGCTCCGCCGCAACCTGCGGCGCAACTGCGTCCACACCCGCCCCGCGCGCCGCCCCTCGCCCAGCTCCACTGGAACTACCCCGCGCATCTCGCCACGCTAGCCACCCCGCGCTGCTTCGACCTCGTCGTCGCCGCAGATGTGGTCTACGCCCAGGAGTCTGTGCCGCACCTCATCGCGGCCATGGATGCACTCGCCGACGCCGAGCACGGTGTGGTGCTGCTCAGCTACCAGATCCAGTCGCCCGCGAACCTGGACGCGAGCAGAAGGCAGCGGGGAGGCTTGGGGAGGAGTGGCCCCAGGGACGGCGGCCATCGGCGTCGGGCGGGCTCCCGTGCGGAGCCCCGTCGCGCGGGTTTGGGGAAAGACGAGCTGTTGTCTGTCCGTGAGGAGATGACAGCAGGGGATAAGGTAAAAAGGTAGCAGTGGTAAACCAGTCACAAAAGCTGAACAGTTGTGCTGAGAAAATTTTATAATTATCTAAAGGGAGCGTATGCTATGGAAACTAGCTTCTTTTGGAAACTATGGAAACTTCAATCAAGTCCACAGGATTCTAATCCGATGGCCTCAGTTAAAGGTGGGTTATGCTTCATCTGAGATCATCGGATTAGAATCTTGGTGGGAGGGTTTAAGTGAATAAATGACCCACCTTCATCTGAGACCATCGGATTAGAATCATGTAGACTTAGATTAAAGTTTCCATAGTTTCCACAAGAAGTTAGTTTCCATAGCATACGCTCCCGGGAGCGTATGCTATGGAAACTAACTTCTTGTGGAAACTATGGAAACTTCAATCAAGTTCACAGGATTCTAATCTGATGGCCTCAGTTAAAGGTGGGTTATGTTTCATCTGAGATCATCGGATTAGAATCTTGGTGGGAGGGTTTAAGTGAATAAAATCACAAAATGGCATTGTAGCATGAGGCACTTGTTTCGTGATGGCATTCTAATGAAGCCCACAGAATTGGCATTCTGGCGAAGCCCGTTGGTGACGAGGGCAAAATTTCCATTTTCTGGTCGATAACCAGGGGAGCGGAGGGGCCGAGGAGGACCGTGGTGTTGGCTGTCGCCGTTCCGATCCAAATGGGGAGGAGAGAGAAGTAATATAGGCCCGATTGTTATCCACTCAATTGACCCGCTGAGGGAACCGAGCGTAGCTCGGGTGGTGAGCGCTCCCGGAGCGGAGGCCACCGGTCACGGGTTCGAGCTCGCTCGGCCGCGTGATTTCCCACCGGGAACAGTAGTTCCCAAATAAATTTCGTTGTCTCGCACGGATGTGGCACCACTGTCATATCTATCAGCCGTGTACTTCTAGCCTTAGATATAAGTTGTAGGTCTAGCTTACACACTAGGGGTGTGAGTGTGTGCGTGTGGTGTGAGTTAGTGCGTGAGTTCAGATGCTATAGCTTGTAATCGAAGGGTGAGGCAACCAAAAAAAAAAAAAAAAAAATTGACCCGCTGATCAACCTGATGCCCGTCACGTGTGCCGGAAGAGAGAATACACACGTATATGTGGTGAGAATAACTGCTTCCCAGGGAGTATGAAAATTTTTCATATATATATATATATATATATATATATATATATATATATATATATATATATATATATATATACTGGATCATGCCCGTGTGTTGCTACGAAAAATATTAATGTCACAATTACTTTAAATTAAATGTGTTATACTTAAAAAATCGATACTTCAAGCATGATGTTTTCAATTATGTATGTATAGCCAATCATCAACTCCCACACGATTATCACGAAACGAACCAGGTGATCCCTGACCTTGCGTTGCTACGGAACCTTAAAATTTTCAATGTAATTCAACACAATAAAGTAAGAAAAAAATAGGTTAGGAGCCTCAAATTTTCAACACAGTAAGAGCATAAAAAAATAGTTGGTCAAAATTAAGACAAATGAACTTTAACTTGGCTTAGCAATATATTGTTTCAAGCCACATTCAAATAAATAAGCATCAAGTAACAATGTCAAAATAGTCTTCTGCCTGAGATGCGGCTAAGATATTCTCGTACGGATATAGGAATCATACACCGTCATGAATTCGCATCATACGCCAATAAGTCGATCACAAAGTTCTTCCGTAGTCTTTGGCCATCCTGTGCAGAAGACAAACATAAATAATAAGTTTTTTTAGAAAGTAATAATAAGTTGGAATTACACATATATATGACCACAAACAAGGTATTGTGCTCACCATAGAGATTGGCATGAGCTGTCCATTGTTCCATGCGGACATGAATTGCAGAACGATGAAAGCAGACAAATTCCTATAGCATAATAAACGGTCAACCAATTAACTTTTAACGGTCCATTTCTATATATAGCATAATAAAATGTGGTTCAAATAAAGTTACCTATCTTCTATGATTGGAATGCCACTTTGGAGTATATGTTTCCAATGGAAGACATCAATAGGACGTTCATTTGCTTTCACTCCTGTTGCAAGTCTATAATAGTTAGAAATATCAATAATTTTACGCACATAGTACTTGTATGGCATATCTTTACACCAATCAGGAATAGGAGTAGGATCAAGCACACTTAGAGTTTTTTTTCTCACGATCCAGCACAAAAAGGTTAAAAATGCCTCCTTTTCTCCATGGCATAAGAACCTGCAAAATGATAGGAATTAGAATTTTGAAAAAGGGCTCACAATAATCATAGAGAAATATCCTTACAAATCTACAACGTGAGGCATCATATTTCATATATGACCAAGTTTCTAATGATTTAGCCAACTCTTGAACATTAAGCTCCACATATTCGGACGTAGTCTACAGAAAACAAGTATGTTTAGAAACATGAGAAAGACTTCTTATTATGGATATACTACTTAAGAAAATGTGCAAGATTATACTTATATAATATAAAAACAGCTGCTGGGTGCTCGCAGCTGTAGGCGGCCGCCGGCCATACGGCTGCCGGCTGCTGGTTATTGGGTTTCACGGACATGGATATCGGTTCTGTATAAGTGTATACTGGAATTGTGTTTCTAGTTTTCTTTATTTACTATAGGAAAAAGAGACTATATGACGTCATCATGATGTCACCCTTTAAGAATCAGAGCCATTAGAAAAGGCGCTAGGCGGTGACCAAATTATACCGAATATGTGTAGCTGAACAAATTAAATTTAATCTTCATGCCTTGATGTAGTCTGTATATGCAACACCACACCAACAGACATATTGCAGAGGCATATTAATATTAGATACAATCAATGAATCACAATTGAAGATTTAAGAGACATATTATATCCACAAAGACGTACGTAGTCTGTAGATGCAACACAACTACAACCAAGTACCTACAGAGTAGACGACACTAAGGCAAAGAAGGATTAATTAGAGTATCCAAAACTTTAACTCAGCCGAGAAATGCCATAGTGCTAGCTTGCAGTCCTAAAATTGAGGTGTCTCAACACATGGTGGGAAAAACTTCAACTCCATGCGTTGCTAGTTATCAAGAATTGACAACAAGCAAAAACAAATAGACAAATGGCATTTTTTGGAAAAAAAAAACATACAATAGTGTTCAAGCTATATAAATGGTGGGAAAAAACATACAGAATGCTGTGAGAAACAAAACAACTTCTGGTTTTAGGCCTGTCCAGTTACTCGGAGGAAGTTATCACACACTGCCCAAAATTATACACTACCAAGAAGCATTCACCTAGTTTGTTTTGTATCCCTTTCCCTTCTTCCCTGAATCCAACGCCAACACTCAGGTAGCTACTGATCCTGTGTATGGCGTTGAAGGTCCTGCTGCAGAATAGATCAAAGAAGCTGGTGGTGATCTTGTATTGCTTGAACCTAAAGAGTTAAACAATGGAGTTTGTGAACAGCCAAGGCATACACAAATGGAACTTGATAGCAATGGTAACAAATAGATATATAGATGACAAAAAATAGGTTCTATGATCAAACTCACCATGCATTCATGATTCAGGAGAAAAAATAGAATAATTTGCAGTGGTGCACCTACCATGAGAGTAGTCAGCTTGCGAGCTGCTAAACCTTACATTGTTTTAGGAACAGACAAGGGAATTGACAGGGCATTAGACCATTATTGTGTTGTGATGGTCTGAACACTCAACACAATTCCCCTTCCTTTTTCATAGATTAGCAGCAAATATAATTAGCAATAGGTCTGAGACATGTGCTCTTATCTTTTTTGCAAGGAAGAAAATTACTCAATCTGACAATGGAAGGTGAATGAGTGTGTGACTAATTAAGTGGCCATATATACTTCCATGCATGTGGCAATGCCATTTTGGGGAGCAGAAGATGCATTTGTACTAAATCCTTCAAAAGTTTTGCTTTAGAAGGGCCCACAATGCAGCTACAGTAAACAGAGGCGCTCGCAGCACGTGGATGCAACGCGGGATATGGAGTTACATATTCTGCACCACTATCAATGGTCTTATATGCCTAATTTTTATTTGCTCATATGCCAGTTTGCTCCATCGCTGCATTCTAAACATGGCAAGGCCCTACAGGACCAAGGCCGACACATGGTTTCATGAGTCCCAGCCTAATTTTGGCCACTTTTAAACAACCATACATACAGCCTGTGCACTCCACGACAATTTCCACTGGGTTATCCTAATCCCGTTCTATCTGCCTATCCAAATGCCACCAAGATGGGGTGGATGAGGAGCATAAGGGCTATGAACATTCAGAGCAAAGCAGGTCAAAGCACACAGAAGGCATGCACCCTGAGCAGCATTGCGATCTCATTTTGCTGGCAATTTTTTTATGCACCATACATAGAAACAGATAACACGCACCCTGTCAACAATCAGTGGCAGTATATTAATAAAATAACTCTGAAAGGCTCAACAACTGACATAATTTGATGAACTATATGTTATTTTTTTGTAAATCTAGATTTATGATATATATATGCCAACAAATATCTCCGTATCCACGAAGATGATTTAGAAATCAGCAATCATTTTTTCTGTAAGAATAATTGCTAAATCCAGATTCTTTCTTGTAAGAATAATTACTATGAAAAATCTTATGCCATCAATAGCTGAACAAGACCATGACCATGACCCTATGCGGCTGTGGTGCATCATTCAAATGCCTCTTAGTGCTTTCAAATGATTTGCAGTATATCAAAATCCATACATCCAGATAGACCATATACAGAATAACATCACTTGCACCGGATCTCGAATAAGGACTATAATGAACCCTTCATATCTTGAAGTTTTTTGTTTGTTAATAATATAGCACATTTAAATTCGTATTATCATGGTATTATTTTTTGACATGACAGAATCCTCAAGCAATACATGTATACCCCTGTAATTGGAGCAGATCCACATTGCAGAGAAAGATCCAGACATTCAGATTGTTGATATGAAAATGGTTAACAACTTTATTGCCAGATGTAAATCTTTTTTACCTCAATCTGTTCTTGTAGTTTCCTTTGGACTTGAATTTGATACCTTAACGCATCACTAAGTGTTATTTCTCTGATTCACTAAGAAATGCAATACAAATGAGCAGTTGGGTGGCATTTGCACTCTATTATGTACTTGATAGATAGAATCATGGTTTTGGATTTTTTTTATCCTGCTTGTGGTTACACCTCTACAGGCGCATATTTGCAGTCAAAAGATATGGAAGCAATACTCCAGTTACAGTTCAATCTCCCTTCTTCTCTAATGATGTCCGAACCCTAACATTGAGAATGAGATTTGGGAATTGGGGGAAAGAAGTGGAATGAAGAACAAGCACTCACAAGAGGCCAGTAGGTCATAGGGCACCACGCCCCTGCTGGTCGGCGTCGGCCCGGCGCCATGACCCGAGCTGCAGGTGTTGGTGAGGGCGGTCGGCGGAGGGGTGCTGCAGCGTCGGCGTCGAGCGGCGGCGGCAGCCCGGTGCCCTGACCCTGGCAGCAGCATTGATGAGGGCAGGCGGCGGCAGCCGGCAGGTGCGTCGTTGGAGCAGGGTGGGGCGGAGAGGCGCGGGGCGGATGGGAGCTGCAGCTTCGGCGTCGTGCAGTCGCTCCAACAGACAGTACCCAAATGGGAGAGGCATTCGACATTTTTTTTTTTTGTGGTGCACAGTAAAAAGCTGAGCGAGGCAAAACTACTCGTCTCCAACAGCATACCCAAAACTCCTCCGCCAGCCCAGACTTCTCTCTCATCGTCGGTCGCCACTGCCACCAAACCCGGCCACAACCACGCCCACCCTGCGCGCCCTCTCATCAGCTCAGCAGCTCACTGCCATTTCCCACTCAGAAACACAAGCACAAGGCCAACCGCAAGAAGCTCAGGAAAGATGGGAAGCGAAGGCAGCACAAGCCCAGCGGCTGGGGGAGGAACCGCCGGCGCGGTCTGCGGCGGCGCGGCGCTGGTGTACTGCACGCCGGACGCCACGGCGCATAGCAGCCCCTGCGATGCCGCCGCGCATGCCGCGAACCTGCTGGCGTCGTCATGGGCAGGGGCAGCTGGGCAGCCCCCAGAACGGCAGCTCGTCGACAAGTTTAACCACCAGAAACAGCAGCGCGGAGGGCACGAGCCGCCGCCGCCGCCCAGAAGCACGGGCCCGGGCCGCCGCCGCCGCCCCGGCGCAGGCCACCAGCAAGCGCGCAAGGGGCGCGGGGGAGCCTCGACAAGCGGGCGCGCGGTCCCCAGCCCCGGTCGTCGGCGAACGCGCCGGCGCGCGGGCACGAGCCCCCACCGCCGCCGCCCAGACGCGCTCGGCCACCGTCGATGAAGAGGAGGACCTCGTCAGCGCGGGCATGGGCTCCCTCCCTTCCTCCTCTTTCCCCGAGATGAAGAGGAGGACCTCGTCAGTGCCGCCTTGGCTGCCGTCGCCTCCGCCGCCGCATGCTCCACCGCGCCCCGATGGCGCGCTCCGCCGAGCCCCGACGGACTCCGTCTCGCGCCCGACGGCGCTCCACCGCGCCCCCTTCTGGTGGACCCCGCTTGGATGGAGACGCAGAAGGATGGAGAGAGACCCAGTTTTGCGTCGCGCGTTGCGTTCAACCCATTTTGCGTCGTGCATTTGCCTGCTCGGTTGGGGGCAGTTTTTTCGACGCAAAAACACTGTGCACGCCTCAAAATGGGTATAGGTCACGTTATGGGTACGCCGTTGGAGTCAGTCTAAGGGCGAGGCCGTCGCTACTGATTAGGAGTTGGGGTGGCACAGCCGCTGCCGATTGGGAAGGAGGGACGGGCAGGCCGAACGCCGATTGGGGACGTTGGGATTGTTGTAAAACATACCGACTTCGGAATATAGAAAGAGGAGAAGGAATCCCCTAGTCCGTTTGTTATGTGGACGTTTACCAAACTCTAGGACATATTCGGGATATATATATGTGGGAGATCCTCTATTGTAATTATCAAGATCTAGAAAGCAATAAAGAATAGTCTCACAATTGTTCTCTTGCGTTACTTCTGTGTTTGTGTTGTTATTGTGATCGGGAGTCGATCCGACGTCAACAACGTGTTTTATTACACGTTATCAGCACGACCGCTCTGATTCGACGTTCACGGAGTCGACGCCATCAAGTCTGCCACCGTACATCTACTCAGCCGTACGTCTATACAGGCAGTGCATCGGCGTCCACTTCGACGACGCCGAGAACACCGACGTTGTTGACGAACCCGATCTGCATCGACTCATCCTCACGCCGGCAGGTCCCCACGGCCTAGCCGAACTGTCCTACGCGACAGTCTTCGCTTCTCGAACTCAAGAAGCCAAGAACCGAAGGTACAAAAGAATTTCTTTAGTAGATTAGATTACATGCATTCTAATCTACTAGATAAGGAAAAATCGTAGTCTCAGTACTAGTCTTGAAGGCTAGATCCATCAATAGGTAGATCTAGAAAATAAGAAAATCCACCAGAATCGAAAACCAAAGGATTAATAGGGTACATGTCGCCAGCATGTAGTCTGATGATCACAAATCAGCACGCAGACTGATTTGTTGAACCCAATCTGAGAAGCAGGAAGATGACTTACATCTAGATCTACGAGAAATAGCATCCCTGCTCACCACTTTAGAATTTCACCGCGAAGCGCCTGCTCGCAAGTCGCACATCGCCTGGCCGCCTAGCTGCTTCGCCACAATCCCGGCCGCTTGCACGCACGCCGCCGCCGACCGCTACCGGACGACGCCGCCCGCATGCGGCTCATCTTCCAGCTATTGCTCGCCCGCACGCGAGCTACAACAGGGCCGCACGCAAGATCCTGCTCGCCCGCATGCTGAGTATTTTGTACTTGCACCTTGCACGAACACCGCGGCTCACCGTTCGCCTGCGCTGCTAGAAGATGCGCCGCCGTTGCTGAACGGAGCGAGAACAAGTAGAGAAAGAGAGATAGTAGAGTTCTCAGTCTGGACGGATAGCTCGCCTGGAAGGATCTTCTAAGCCAAGTAGTACTGCTAGTGCTCTTTCCTGTAGAAAGATTGCACGGAGATTTTTTTTTGGTAAAGAATATGAATATTACATTTTACAATCTCTGAAAATTATAATTTGCATTAATTTATTACTGTTTTGAATTATTACAGTAATTTAAATATGAGTTCTCTGATTTTGAAATCCCCCTACGAGACTCATATTCCATTATTTTAATTGGTAAATAATTCTGAAAATTATATAGAAAGTTAATTCCTGAAGATGCTATAAAATATATTATTAAGAATTTTTCCATCCACGTTACTTTTGTATACTACATGTTTACTAGCAGTATACTTATATGCACATTATTTTTATCATATAGACATGTCTGACCTTGTGAAGAGAGAGATCACTGAGCTGGCCCCGAATGGCAGCAACTATCTCTCTTGGTCCTTAGATGCTGAGATTGTTTTGGATGGGAAGAATCTCTTGCATGCTATCAAACCTAACAATGACAAGAAAGCAACAAATGCTGAAAGGGCGCAAGCTTTACACTTTCTCAGGCATCACATAAGCTCATCATTAAAGAATGAGTATATGACTGAACGTGATCCTCAAGTCTTGTGGAATGCGTTACATGAACGTTTTGAAAAGATGGAGACTGTACTTCTTCCTCGGGTGAAACGTGAATGGCAGAATCTTCGCTACCAAGACTACAAGACTGTTGAGGATTACAATGCCAAGCTCTATGGGATTGTCACACGCATGAAGCTATGTGGCACTACTCTGACTGAATCAAACCTCATAGAGAAAACCCTCTCAACCTTCCACCCTAAACTCACCTACTTAAGTCGTTAGTATAAGAAAGAAAAGTACAAGAAGTACATTGACCTTAGTAATGCTTTACAGCAAGACCAAGGTGAAGATGAAGAGTTGATGCAGAACCATCTAACTCGTCCTACTGGCAGCTTAAGTAAGCCTAAAGCACATGCTGTTTCCTTATCTCAGAAGAATGAAGGAAAAGGGAAGGGACCCCAGAAGGCACCATGGAAGGGAAAGAACCAGAAGGATCAAAACTTCAAGAAGAAGGAACAGTGGAAATCAAAGAAGATTCCACCAGGGGGAGAATATGGCAAACAGGACCAAGAATGTTATAGGTGTGGGATGAAAGGCCATTGGTCTAGAATTTGTCGCACTCCTAAGCATATAGTGAAATTGAAGGCTCAGCTCAAGAATAATCAGCATGAAGCTCATTTTGTCTCTACCAAGAAGCTAGAAATTGGAGAATGTTTCAAGTCCAAGGAGCAAGAATCTTCTGAACCTGAAGAAAAAGAAGAGACTGAAGCTCCAAAGAAGACTGAAGATGTGCCAGCAGCCGTGCCAATGACAACTGGGACGTTATTATGAAAAACCTTGAAGGCATGCGTACAGACATGGAAACTGATGACATTCAAGAAGAAGAAGAGGAAGATGTGCACGGAGACTCAATTTGAGCTCTTATTTAGCTATCCAGTAGTATAGTAATAAATAATAGTATACATTAAGTATTTTAATTCTTGCATGAATATGTGGTTTAGAGTCGGCTCATGTAGAGCCTAAATATGTAACAAGAGTCTTGTAGACGATTTTCAGTTAAATAAATTCTTAGTTATATTATTGTTCTATTTTAAAGCTTATTTTAGTTGCTTGCTGAATAAATTAAATTGCTTTATTATAGAACTCGTGGAGTACAAATGGCTATGGAAGAGGAATTATGTTTAATTGATAGTTGCACAACCGATACAATCCTTAGGGACACAAGATATTTTCAAACTATTAGAAAGAATGATGAAAATATCACTACTATCACCGGAAGTGATACACATATAGTTAGCGTTGGAAGAGCCACTATAATTCTCCCTAATGGAACGAAACTAGTAATCCAAGAAGCATTACTTTATCCAGAATCAACTAGAACGTTGCTTTCATTTAAGGATATACGTGCAAATAATTTTCATTTAGAAACAAATGATGATGAAGGCGAAGAACGCTTAATCATGACTAAGTTAATGGAAGACAACAAGAAGATTGTCGAAATTTTTCCTTCCATGCGCCAAGCATTGTACTACACATATATTAAGCCAACTCAAAAACATGTTACAATGCAAACGATCCTAAGAAATAATGAGTCATACAGAATATGGCATGATCGTTTGGGACATCCTGGTCTAAGTATGATAAAAAGAATTACTAATAATTCAAATGGTCATAATTTAAAGAAAAATGATTTCCCTAATCATGAAGATTTTGTGTGCATTGCATGCGCCAAAGGGAAATTAATAGCTCGACCCTCTATTTTAAAAGTGAGAGATGAATCACCATCATTCCTGGAAAGGATTCAGGGTGATATTTGTGGTCCGATTAGTCCCATGTCTGGGCCATTTCGTACTTTATGGTGTTAATTGATGCTTCCACGAAGTGGAGCCATGTATGTCTTCTCTCTACTAGAAATCATGCTTTTGCACGATTAATGTCCCAAATAATTCAATTACGAGCTAATTTTCCAGACTCAAGAATTAAATCCATCAGAATGGATAATGCTGAAGAATTTACCTCGAAGGTATTTAATGATTATTACATGGCTATGGGAATTAAAGTTGAGCACTCTGTGCCACACGTGCATACACAAAATGGTCTAGCAGAATCATTAATTAAGAGGATCAAGTTGATTGCAAGACCGTTGATACAAAATAGTCAGCTACCATCCACTTGTTGGGGGCATGCTGTGTTGCATGCAGCAGCATTAATTCAACTTAGACCATCTGCATATCATGATGTATCACCGATACAATTAGTGCGAAAAATAAAACCAAATATCTCCTATCTGCGTAAATTTGGATGTGCTGTATACATTCCTATACCACCACCTCAGCGAACAACGATGGGTCTCAGCGTAGTCTGGGAATCTATGTAGGATTTGAAAGCCCATCAATAATAAAATATTTAGAGCCATTAACTAGAGATTTGCATACGGCTCGGTTCGCTGATAGTATTTTTAAAGAAGATCATTTCCCGACATTAGGGGGAGGAAAGTACCTCGCTAGGAACGAATGTCGAGAAATTACACGGGAAAGCACTGGGGTCCTTGGAATGGATCCTCGCACTAAAGAAAATGAACTTGAAGTTCAGAATATAATAGATTTACAAAGAATTGCAAATGAGCTGCCTGAAGCCTTCACTAATGCTACAGGGATTATGAAATCTCACATACCTGCAGTAAACGCACCTGAAAGAATAGAAATACCACATGAAGTGGATGAATTGGAATTCCAAGTAAAATCTACATTGACTCCTTGTACGCTCAAGAGGGGGAGACAAAGTAGAAATACTAATAAAGAAAAAGGTACATCTACTCAGTCCACAGCTACATGGAGACGTTCTAAGAAGCTTAAGACTGGGCAGAAAGAAAATAAGAATAAAAGTGAAGGTACACCTGTAGTGATGCATCTTGAAGATGAACAACCCAGTGAGAATGTGCACATTGAAAAAACTCACGATGGGAGACCGAAAATTCCTGATTTAAATATACCGGTTAATCAGGATGAATGTGAAAGAATAATAGAAAATTCAACAAATTATGTTGAAACAGGAGAATTATATGATAGAAAGACTACTAATGTTGACATATATTTTGCTGAGAAGATTGCGAAAATTGATCTAGATCCCGAGCCAAAAACATTGATAGAATGCAAGAAGCGTTCTGATTGGCCTAAGTGGAAAGAAGCAATCGCAGCTGAATTACTTTCGCTAAATAAAAGAAAAGTATTTGGTCCTGTAGGCCTAATCCCTGAAGGTATATTCCCGGTAGGACACAAATGGGTTTTCGTTCGGAAGAGGAATGAAAATAATGAGGTGGTAAGATATAAAGCGATACTAGTAGCACAAGGGTTCACGCAAAGACCCGGCATCAATTTCGATCAGACTTATTCTCCTGTAATGGATGGAATCACATTCCGGTATTTGATATCAATGGCAGCAAGTATGAACTTGCAGATGAAATTAATGGATGTCGTGACTGCATATTTATATGGGTCATTAGATGCTGAAATTTATATGAAAGTCCCTGAAGGTATTACCGTCCCTAAACCGGAAAAGCGTAACATGTATAGCGTAAAATTGCAACGATCACTTTATGGCTTAAAACAATCTGGAAGAATGTGGTATAATCGTCTTAGCGATTTTATTGAAGAGAAGGGATTCCTGAAGAATGAAGATTGTCCCTGTGTATTTATACGAAAATCTGAGAAAGGTTTCTGTATAGTATCAGTTTATGTAGATGACCTAAATGTCATTGGAACTACAAAAGACATCGAAGAAGCGAGTAGTTACCTAAAATCTGAATTTGAAATGAAAGATTTGGGTAAAACTAAATTTTGTTTAGGCTTGCAGCTTGAGCATACCCACAAAGGGATTTTAGTGCACCAGTCTGCATATACCAAGAAGGTATTAGAGAAATTCCATCATGAAAATGCACATCCTGAACGTACACCCATGATGGGGAGATCCCTCGACGTAGAAAAAGATCCTTTTAGACCCAAAGAAGAAGGTGAAGAAATATTAGGATCTGGGTATCCCTATTTAAGTGCTATTGGTGCGTTAATGTACCTTGCAAATGGTACTAGGCCCGATATTGCATTTGCTGTTAACCTATTAGCAAGGTTTAGTTCGGCACCTACCAAAAGGCATTGGAGTGATGTAAAAAGAATTCTTAGGTACCTTCGAGGTACTATTGATCTTGGATTATATTTTCGGAAGAAACAAGATCTTAGCATGATTGGGTATACAGATGCAGGATATTTGTCTGATCCCCATAACGGATTATCACAGACTGGGTATGTATTTCTTAGTGGTGGAACATCTATCTCCTGGAAGTCATCTAAACAGACTATGGTAGCAACATCCACTAACCACTCTGAAATTATTGCATTATATGAAGCAGCCAAAGAAAGCATTTGGCTTAGGCGTGTTCATCAGCATGTACAGAATGCATGTGGAATCAATATTGCGCCTACCCCTATTATTATCTATGAAGATAATTCAGCTTGTATTGCACAAGTTCAATCGGGTTATATTAAATCAAATATCACAAAGCATATTTCGCCTAAATTTTTCTATACGCATGAGTTGCAAAAGAATGGAGAAATTATGGTAACTCGTGTCAAATCTTGTGATAATCTTGCAGATGTATTCACAAAGGTTTTAGCCCCACCAATTTTTAAAAAGTGCATATGTGGGCTTGGCATGAAAAGACTAAGAGAAATACAAGAATCGGGGGGAAAACTTCTTGATTAAATAAACCTGATTGTTATGTCTAGAAGACACAGTGACCATTTTAGAAGAATGTTCAATGAAGTCTTGAAGATTATTATTGTACTCTTTTCCTATTATGAGTTTTCCTGAAGTTTCTCATAAAGGTTTTAATGAGGCAATATATGTGCAATTAACAAGAACGGTATATATGTACTCTTTTCTCCATTAACCGTTTTTTTCCACTGGATTTTTCGGATGGAGTTTTTAACGAGGCATAATATTGTAGTAATCGCCCAAGGGGAGTGTTGTAAAACATACGGACTTCGGAATATAGAAAGAGGAGAAGAAGGAATCCTAATCCTAGTCCGTTTGTTATGTGGGCGCTTACCAAACTCTAGGACATATTCGGGATATATATATGTGGGAGATCCCCTATTGTAATTATCAAGATCTAGAAAGCAATAAAGAATAGTCTCACAATTGTTCTCTTGCGTTACTTCTGTGTTTGTGTTGTTATTGTGATCGGGAGTCGATCCGACATCAACCACGTGTTTTATTACAGGGATGTCGTGGATCGATGATGTGGGGTTCTAGCCCTGCACTACTGGAAACAGCGGCTTTGCCTAGTGCTGGAGACACTAGGCAAAGCCCATAAAACACTCGGCAAATCACACTCGGCAAAAAAATCGACGGCAAAGGGCGCTTTGCCGAGTGTCATTTGTCGGGCACTCGGCAAAGACTTTGCCTAGTGCCGGCTTGACACTCGGCAAAGTAAACTTGTCGTGACGGCCTTTAACGGCAGATTTGCCTAGTGTTGTAGTCCCAGCACTCGACAAACTTGGCCGCTTTGCCTAGTGTCCTTGCACACGGCACTAGGCAAACCCACCTAGTTTGCCGAGTGTCAAGCCCACGACACTCGGCAAACCAGCCCAGTTTGCCTAGTGTCATGGCTCTGACACTCAGCAAATCTGCATAAGACGCCATTCTCATTGATTCCCAGCTGATTTCAAGAAGCACAAATGTACCAGATAGCATAAGACACATTTATAGCATACTCCCTCCGTCCCATAAAAAGTCATTCTCGCTTCCCAAAAAAGTCAACAGCTTTTAACTTTGACCAAATATACTTAACAAAATATTAATATTTATGGTACATAATTAGTATCATTAGGTAGATCTTTGAATATACTTTCATAATAAACTTATTTAAAGATATAAATGTTGCACGTATTTTCTACAAACGTAGTCAAAGTTGAGAAAGTTTGACCAGCACGTTTCCCACGGCGACTCTTTTTATGGGACGAAGTAGTATAGATTAGAATTTCCACAAAATCATTGTACCACCATCCTGCCACCAGCACATGCTTCCTACGTAATTCATGTACAGCCATGTTACATGCCACATCCTGGTTTTAGCTAAAGACCATCTAATGTTGTACTAATAAGTTGTCTCAGCTCACTTGCCGTCCATATGTCCTCGCTGTCCATGTCGTCACCATAGGTGTCCTTATCACCGTTTTATGAACTAGTGGGTAGCTGAAAAAACAGATAGTACTATGTAAATATGAGTTGGATTTTAAAATTTCAACAGTTTAAAAGGGTAACATACTCATTCTGTAGCATTGCTTACTCTGTAACTGTTTTGACTGAACTGAGTGCTATTTGAGTGATTCTCCATCTAGTAAAAACTATCTGATCTAGTGCATCTATAAAACACTAATCCTCCTTTGGTAACTACTATATAAGTACCTTGATAGGTCACTATATAGGTACCATGATAGATCAATAAAAAAGTATGAAATATTACTAAATGAACTGATTACAGAGAAGGGTAAAGAGCAAATACATGAGAATGTTTTAGCACCTTGTGATGCCATTGTCACTGACAAGGGGCTGGATGTCCTCACCATAAGCCGTCTCTTTAGCAATTCTGTAGCATCACACTTATCAAGCATGAGAAGGCTACTTAAACAGAATGTGTATTATCAGCTCATGAGGTACAATCCTACTGGAAAAACTCAACAGGAAATTCTTACTAATCCTAGTGTTCTGTACAATACTAGGTACTGAAACAAATTATGCAGGACCTACTATTGAACCAAGTCATGCAGGATCTCATCTTTGCATTTGCCTCTGTAAAATTCTATCATTTACACGAACTGACTAGCCATCATTAGAGTTAAAAAAGAAGACAGTAGTGTGCAAAAGATAATGAGGCATAGCTGATTGGAGCGTACTATAATTTAAGGACTTCATTTTTTTCTATAATGGAAAATGAGTTCCAGCTTTAATTTAAACAAGAATGAAACTCAACTTACCAACTCATCATTGCAAGAACAAGATACGGTAGTATAGTAGTAGACTCAAGGTGACATGCTTGGACAACACTACCATACTAAAATTGATCACTTAGAAATTGGTACAGAGAAGATTGTATCCTCCTTTGAAAATAAAAAAATCATTACATTGAAAATATAAGGCCATACACAAAGATCAATACCTGAGCAACTTTGTAAGCATTCATGGTACCCTCCGCAGGAATCCATCATCTCTGCACCTGACTTGAACTTAGCAAGGTACCTGCAAAATCATCATGAGGAGAAATCAGATAGAAAGATATATGTGCAATAGGGGGATAAAAATCCATGGATCACACATTCATATCCTTCAAGCTTCTACTATAAGAAACACAGTAACACACATCGCATCATGTATCATATAGACAAATTCATAGATAGCAACCTCAGCATGCACCATAAATAAAAGGAATTATGATGATTTTGCTACTGAACCAAGTCATGCTAGACCTACCTACCAAACAAGACAGGCAGTACATACCTTCATAGTATAGAAAGTAATCAATCCTAGGCTTAATTTGGTTAAAAATATATGTGAACATAGGAATCAACCAGTCAAAAAATACTATTATAACTTGTCTTAGATTAGAAATTACAAGCATGTTGTATTCGATCAAAATAGAATTATGGCCTAGCATCTAAGTACTTCAGATTCAATTTCGAGCAGATCTGCAAGGACAAGGTCTAATAAACTAATCTAGTGAAAAATCGAGACAAAATTCTACACCCACGCATACAGGGTTGTTACAGGGTTGGTGCGCCCCTCATTCTCAACACATGGGAGTATTTCAAGAAAATACATAGGCCAGCACCTGGCTTTCCATATCACAGCATAGATCGAGTTTTTTTATTTTAAGAAACAACAAATCTCCCTGTAGAAAAATCAAATCTACCACAACATAGATCTAGTTTTGTGGAAAAGGGATTGGTCAAGATGAGGGTTAGGAGGAATAGAGACTTACCACAGAACCTGGAAGCTGTAGTTCAATACGAGATGCAGATGGTTGTCGCAGAGGCGTTGTGCTGTCCTCCACTACCTTGGCCGCCTTCGCGTCAGCGGCGGCGGCCGCCGGGGGCCTCTGCAGTGGCTTTAGCTCAGTAGAGGGCGCTAGAGGCGGCGCCTCCAGATCCAGATGGAGGAAGTGGTGGCTGGTACTGCAGCCCCATGGATCTTGGAGAGGGATAAACGAACTAGCTCCATGGTGAATGGCCTCACGGGGGATGCGGAATATGTGGCGGCCGGAGGGAAAGGGAGTGCGGCTGCCGGAGGGAAAGGGAGGAGACCGAGAGCAGGGACGGAGTTTTGGAGACTGCTTCAGTATGCTGGGTGGACTCATGGAGGTAGGGTTGGGGATTTATTTTTATTTGTTTTTTATGGGGTTAGGATTGTAGGAGCCGTTCGGCTGGAATTATAAGCCGGCTGAAAAAATACTGTTGGCTGATTTTTTGTGAGAGAAAAATACTGTTTCGGCTGAAAAAACAAGCTGAATAAGACGGATTATAAGCCAGATGAACAGGGCCGTAGTATGCACGGCTATTATGTGAGCCAACTGAAAATCTTGCGCGGCAGCTGAAAATATTGCGCGCCAAACAATCTTACGAGACAGCATCTAATGGGCACGAACTGCCGTTTGAGTTTGCCGAGTGTCACACGGCCGACACTCGGCAAACATATGCTTTGCCTAGTGCCAATGGTTTGACACTCGGTAAAAACACCTTTTGCCGAGTGTCAGACCTTGGCACTAGGCAAACTAATTTTTTATTTTTTGATTTTGACCTCCCAAATTTTTCTATAGTCCTCCTACAGTACCTTGAACTATATGTTCAAATTTGGCACATTATTTAGATTTTTTGCTATATTTTTTTTAATTTATTTCATTTAATTGAATATTTTTGCATAAAGTAAATTTGAACTGCAGGTGGATCGAATAATGAAATTTAATGTATGGAAAAATGATATTCATGTTATTGAGTCTAAAGTGAGGCCGTATCCAAGAACAGACCAGAAATTTCGTACTTCTTATTTACGAAACATGACCACGAACTTGTGAGCGAGTTGGTTTTAAATTCTATAAAAAACAAACGAAGTCCAAAAATCATGAAACTTGACAAGATGTCGTGATATCATATGTGGAGTTTGTGATAAAAATTTGAGATGGTTTCGCGCAAGTTTGTCATGGCGTTGCTTACAAACCAAGACATCTCCACATATGATATCTATATGTTATGTGGAGATGTCTTGGTTTGTAAGCAATGTCGTGACAACTTGCGCGAAACCTTCTCAAATTTTTATTACAACCTCCACATACAATATCACGACATCTTGTTAAGTTTCATGATTTTCGGACTTTGTTTACTTTTTATAGAATTTAAAACCAACTCGTCCACAAGTTCGTACTCATGTTTCGTGAATAAGATGTACGAAATTTCTAGTCTGTTCCTGGATACGGCCTCACTATCGACTCAATAACATGAATATCATTTTTCCATACATTAAATTTCATTATCCGATCCACCTGCAGTTCAAATTTGCTTTATCCAAAAAAATCAATTAAATAAAATAAATTAAAGAAATATAGCAAAAAAATCCGAGAAATGTATCAAATTTGAACATGTAGTTCAAGATACTATAGGAGGACTACAGAAAAATTTGGGAGGTTAAAATCAAAAAAATAAAAAATTAGTTTGCCTAGTGCCAAGGTGTGACACTCGGCAAAGGGTGTTTTTGCCGAATGTCAAACCCTTGACACTAGGCAAAGCATATGTTTGCCGAGTGTCGGCCGTGTGACACTCGGCAAACTCAAACGACAGTTCATGCTTGTCAGCTGCTGTCAGTGTTTACCGAGTGTCAAACTTTTGCCGAGTGTCCGGCACTAGGCAAAATGCAGGTTTGCCGAGTGTAAAAGTTTGCCGAGTGTCATACACTAGGCAAACCACCAGTTTGCCTAGTGTCCAATTTTACCGAGTGTTTGACACTCGGCAAAGGCTGCCTTTGCCTAGTGTCGTTCTTTGCCGAGTGCGGCACTCGGCAAATCAACTCTTCGTCGAGTGCCCGACATATTACACTCGGCAAACCTTTTTGCACTAGGCAAATTAGGAGTTTCCGGTAGTGCTGGTGGAAGTGGGGAGGGTGCGGGAGCGGTAAGAAAGGTCAGAAGTGGAGGCAGCCATCGCATGCCTATGAACAATCGATAGGGTGCAGTTTTTATACTCTCGGGAGTAGTTACTCCCTTCATAAAATGCCATCCGATTTAACTAGGTGATCTGTTTAGCGGATCTTAATAGGATCCGATATGTTTGTTGACTGCAACTGCACTACTTTAACTCTCTCCGTGATTTACGTGGATTGTTTCATCTGCTCGTGGATAAGCACGATTTGGTCTGTGCAAGTAGGTTCGGTGCAATTAAAATATGTAGTATGGTGCCTGGAGTACGTATGTGCACATACACGTGAAGTATGTACACATACTCCAAGGTCATATTAAAAAATAGGTAGTATACGATACCTGGAGTACGTACGTGTGTGTACATACATGTACAATAATAGAGTATGTACACATACTACAATGTTTACCTATGTACACATACGACAATGTTTACATATGTGCACATACATGTATAATAAAATGGAAGGAGTGGATATACCTTGCGACAAGTATAGACTATAGATTATGTCCATATACCCTATGAGAAGCATAGTATATGTGGATACATGGCATGCTAGGTAGTATATTTCCATATATATGTACGGTAGTACGCGTTCATATTTTTTTTATTAGAAGTATGTCCATATACCAATGGAAGGAGTGGATATATACGTGCATATATTTAGATCTCCGGTTGAATATGGTGTGATTTTCTTATCTTAGGAATATAACGTTAGGGGGAATATAATCTATGATTTATTAGACATAGAAGTATGAGTACATACATGTTCTTTCGCTGAATCAAGAAAAAGATTAAAAAGAAAAGCACATGCAGTACGAGTACATACATGTTCCACAGAAAAAGTCGTCATGGTGAACCCAGCTTGAAATAAACAAAAAACAATAATAATAATAATATTGGTGTCATATATGCATATTCAAATGATTTGGATGAAAAAACATATCACGAACACATGTACTAGATCGGCTCAAATTGCCATTCAAAATCAAAGAAGAGCACGGATGAATTAGTGTGTTAACTTCATCGGATTGGCCATGCCGTGAGTTCGCCCATTCATGGGCAGAGGCAAGTCAGGCACGATCGATCCATCAGATGATCAAGAGAAACGCCGTCTCCCGAAGGCAGTCAGGCGCGATCCATCAGACCATCAGATGAGAGAAACGCCGTGTCCAGCATAGAGGATTTGATGAAAACGGGACTGAGTTACCAACGAGATGACGGGATCAATCTGCACATTTTAGCCTGTATAAAACAGAGAGCACCACGATCAGTGATCGCTGCAGCCTTTTTGAAACGGTGGTGGACAAAAAGAATAATTAATAACTCTAGAAAAATCTCAGGAATCCAATTTCTACAGATCAATACACGGCTTCCTACATCTCACCGCTCCCTGATCTTATCCGGAGAGACCACAGGAGGAACTTGACGCCTGGCCTCACCCGATGCTAAAAACTAGAAAGAATCAATATACTACTAGAGAAAACGACATTGATTTTGCTACATTAAATCAATACCATGTCACCAGGGATGATACGGTCGTAGGCTGGTCTCTCGCCGTGATCCTCCAAGACGAGATGGGAATGAATGCGAAACAGGACCTTGTGAGCCAACGAATTGACGCCGCCGCCGCCGAACGTTGTTTTGTCTCCGGACGCCCTAAAAGACGGTCACATTTTCTAATATACTCCCTCCGGTCCATTTTTACTGGCGTGAGGAGCTTGATTCCAGATACCAAGAAAATTTACCGAATGACGCGCTCATATTAACTCAGCCTCACGATTAAACATTCACGGGGCCAAACCAGTACATCTGACGCCTTTTGAGTAAGTCAGCCGACGAAACTAGTGGCTGCGATGCTTCGATGCTGGCCATGCATGCATGCAAGACTTTACTTTTGAGTAGTTTAATTGACATGCTAGCCAGCTGAGTAATTATATGCACCCTCGAGACTCCAAAACGCCTCTTATTGTGGCCAAAACGAAAAACCAGCACACGTCAGTTAAAACGGACTGGAAAGAGTATATACTCCGTACAAAGGATTAACGGGCTGGGTCAGTTTTTTTTCAACCCCTTAAGCAGCCTGCCACCACGATCAAACGTGAGGGGAGGTTTAGCCGGATCAAAACTCAAAGACTAGCGCACCAACTAGGCCCGTCCATTCATGTTTTGGCTCGACTCGACGTGGTCCCCTTTGTTACTAATTAATACATGCATGCATTGATTTTCTTCTTTTTTTTTTGAGTAGAGATGGCAACGGGTACCCGAAATCCGAGTATCCGACGGGTATTACCCGATAAAGAGGCGGGTATAGAATGAATTTTCTACCTGTGGGTACGTTATTGGGTAAAATCCTATACCCATCGGGTATGGCGGGTACGGGTGCGGGTGTATACTACCCATACCCGTATACCCGCGGGTAAGACATACCCGCAAAAATAACTAGTCAACCTCAGTTATTTTAGCGCATATAAGTCATGAATTTGGCCCATTGAGACATCCATTATATTTCTAGTAGATTGCCTTTGTTGTAATGATGCTAATAATGTTTGTTAGCATGTTTGTAACTTGTTGGAAGTTTAGAATGATTTATTTTTGCATGTGACTATTTGATATTTTTAGGTAATTTTCGGGTATGCTATCGGGTACGGGTTACCCGTCGGGTGAGAATTACCCGGCGGGTACGGGTATGGAACTATTTTTTTACCCGCATGCGGGTACGGGTAACCCGACGGGTAAAATTTTGCGGGTGCGGGTACGGGTACGGGTAGGCACTACCCGTCGGGTACGTACCCGTTGCCACGCATGCACTGATTTCACTTCCCCTGATTTTGCTCTTTCCTTTTCCATGGCCCATAGTAACAATTTGCCGAAACCACCATCCGTGTCCCCCATTCTCCGTCTCCTCTCGTGGACTGGAGCTCCCCAAAGCAACACAAATCCTCGACGGCAACGCTAGGAGCGGCGCCTCCTCCCTCACCGGCGGCCGAGCTGCTTCTTCCCCACGGCTGCGGCGGATCCTCGTTCCAACCGGCGGCCACGGCTGCTTCTCCCCCGTGCGCCCCCGCCTCGCGCAGATGCGGTCCAGCGTCCACGTGGCTCGACCCGCGCACGGGGCTCCCCGGCGGCGACGCGACCCGCCTCGCTCAGATGGCGGCCCCGGCGAGGGAGCGACGACCTCGCGTGGATGGCGACGCCGACTGCGGAGTGACTCACCTCGCGTGGATCCATCAGTAGGAGGTGGCGGCATCCTCCTTCGTGGCGGCCGTCTCTGGTGGCGGCGGCGGCGCCCGTCTCCCAGGTGGTGGATCTGGCATCTCAGTGAGTCAATGCGCAGATCCAGATCCACTCCATGGCCTTTACGGCAGCGGCGGCGGCCCTCCATGGCTATGTCGGCAAGGGCGGATCCAGGGGCTGCACCCCCCCAGGGCGATTGCTCTACTAAATTACTGTAGCATAGCATCAAATCACCATTAAATCTTAATTGCGAATCAACATCTTCCTTAGTTAGCCTCTCTTGTCTCAATCCTGGATCCGCCACTGTATGTCGGATAGCTCGTGTCTTGCCTGCACATCCACATCAGGCTAGCGGAGATAGGCTATTGAGGTGATTTATTTCATCCATGTATATTTTGTCTTTCCTGCACACACTCTTGATCTAATCAGGCATCTCAAACTAGGTTGCATGCATGCTGTTGATCTAATTTGTTATCTCAAACTAGGCGCGTATGTTTCAGTATGATTCTAGCAAATTTAGGTAGTGAGCAGTGTTCCTTTAGTCAACCCAATTTGTGCGGGGCCAAATAGTTAATGCCTTGCCCCTTGTTTAGTAAAATATCTAATTTCCTACCACAAAATTCTCGTACTTATTTGTATCCAATAAATCATATACATCAATCTCATGGTAAGCATTGCTGTCCTATGATAGTTTTGAAATATAAAGTAACTTACACTGATGGTAAATTTGATTGTTCTTATTAATTTTCTCATCAATCTAGTACAAAATGTTCGTAAATATAAGTGTTCTTATATTGAGGTAATATAATAGAAAATTCTCGTAAATATTCTAAGTGCAAATTCTCGTAAATATTCTTAGTATCAAATATTTGTAGTATTATTGTAAATGCTTATATGCATTGTACATGTTTCTGGTAAATAATTCTGCAAAAATATAGTAAATATATTGTTGTAACTACATTCTAATTTACCATATCCTAATTACGATATCATGCTATTCAAATTTTTGTAACTATTTTCATGATAAGATCTTGTAATTTGTAACTAGTTTCATTATAGTAATTTGTTTTTTTAGAATAGTTTAACAATATATTATGGTAATTTTTACTCCTAAGTATCATCTAACACCATTCAAGTTATCAAAAATATTTCCTACTCCAGTGACTAGTTACTATAATAATCTGGGTTATGGTTATTCTCCTTCCAAATGACCGCAAAAAAGTCTACTTACTGCCAGTTAGCTAATGATAGTTATTCAGATGTTTAACAAGAAATCTTTGTAAGTTTCTCATATTATTTATGGATATTCCTTTGACAAAGTACCGAGAAATGTCATGTGGTGGGTCTTGGAAAAGCACAAAGTCCCAACTAAGTACGTTACCCTCATAAATGATATGTACAGGGATGTGGTGACGTTTGTCCGAACATGTGATGGCGACACCAGTGACTTTCCAATTAAAATAGGACTGTATCAAGGGTCAGCTTTGAGCCCTTATTTATTTGCTTTGGTGATGGATGAGGTCACAAGGGACATACAAGGTGATATCCCTTGGTGTATGCTCTTTGCTGATGATGTGGTGCTAGTTGACGACAGTAGGGCGGGGGTTAATAGAAAGTTAGAACTATGCAGGCACACGTTAGAGTCGAAAGAGTTCAGACTTAGTAGGACTAAGACAGAGTACATGAGGTGTGATTTCAGCGTGACTAGGCACGAGGAGGGAGACGTTAGCCTCGATGCGCAAGTGGTGGCCAAGAAGGATACTTTTCGGTATTTAGGGTCGATGCTACAAAAGGATGGAGACATTGATGAAGATGTTAGGCATAGAATTTCAGCCGGCTGGCTGAAATGGCGTCAAGCTTCTGGCGTTCTCTGTGACAAAAGGGTGCCTCAGAAGCTGAAAGGTAAGTTCTATAGGACGGCGATTCGTCCGGCGATGTTATACGGTGCTGAGTGTTGGCCTACAAAAAGACGACATGTCCAGCAATTGAGGGTAGCAGAGATGCGTATGTTGCGTTGGTGTTGTGGGCACAAGGAGGGATAGAGTCCAGAACGACGATATTCGGGATAGGGTTGGGGTGGCACCAATTGAGGAGAAATTGATTCAACATCAGTTGAGATGGTTTGGACATGTCCAACGGAGGCCTCCTGAGGCGCCGGTGCGTAGTGGAGTTCTAAAGCGGGCCGATAATGTAAAGAGCGGTAGAGGTTGACCTAAACTAACTTGGGACGAGTCCGTTAAGAGAGATCTTAAAGAGTGGAATATCTCCAAGGATTTAGCTATGGACAGGAGCGCTTGGAGATTGGCAATCAACGTGCCTGAACCGTAACATCTTTTTTGTCTTGTGCCTTTTATGTCCCTTTATGTGTCTCTCTGTTTCTCGTCTTTTTTGGGTTTCATCTCTAGCCTACCCCAACTTGCTTGGAACAAAAGGCTATGTTGTTGTTGTATTTATGGATATTCCTTTCGTGATGATTTTTTAGATGGGATCTCCTTGCCAATTGCAATGGAGAAGAAGCTCAACTCTAGTGAGAATGCATGCATCATGCAGGAAAATGTGCCTTGATCAGTTCAAATTGTCTCAGCTGCTCTTCTGTACATGTAGTACCTCTCAAAACACAATCAAGAAGCTTCCTGAACGCACAAAGGCCTCGTCTTGGCATTCGTAGCTCATGTTTGGTGTCAAAATAAATAGTCGTACTTATCGTATTTGATGTACATTTGATTTGAGCCCGTTGTAAGAGTTTTTATACATAACGGAATGCTTTTGTGCACTATATTATTTTTTTGGGATTAGCGTGCATAGTGAACACGACAATATAACAAATTATGGTAATTTTAACTGTGGTGATGATGAAATTATGGTAAATCCAACTATTGTAATTTGAGTTCATTGTGGTAACTTCAGCCGTGGTAACATGATGACACTATTGTGGTAATTTCAACTATGGTAACTAGATGACACTGTTGTGGTAATTTCAATTATGGTAACTTACATGTTTCGTCAATTTAGATGATTGAATGAGATGGCAGTAACTCACTGATATCATTATGGTAAATTCAACTATGGTAACTGCATAGTGCATTTGTGGTAAATTAAACTACTATATTTGGGATCTATTTATCGTAATTGCCCTTGACACATGCAAGCATCGACATGCACGCGCTCGCTGGAATCGTGAATAAATGTGCTGATCACTAGCGCTCGCCATAATTACCGCTAATTAATGCGTCTCCTATGCGCATGCCTCGGTGGGCTTGCCAGGGACGGACCGGACCACGTAAATCAGACCTGGCTATTTTGCAGCTAGCTACATAGTATATTCTCCATATAACTCAAAATTCAAATTTAAAATTCATGAGTTACTATTCACGTCACTATTTAAATTCAGTGGATACTATTTAAATTCGTGGAACTATTTAAAATATTGAATACTATTCAAATTCAGAATATAAACAGTACACAAGCACTCACCCCGGAGTGGCTCAGACACCCAATATTCAAGATTACTATTTAGCACTATTCAAGGCACTTCATGTGCGAGTGGTGGATGTAGTGATGCGTGAATGCGTGATTAATGAGTGCGCGTGATTAGTGAATATGCAGGATATGAGTATGTGAAAATAATGATTCTCAGGATCTTTTGTAGATTGGCGAGACCAAAGATTCAGCCGGTGGTGCGACTATACTTGTGTCAGTCATACTCGGTACTCACCGTATGCATCACTAGCTCGCTTCAGAATCAGGCTAACTAGTTCTTCTCCCTCGCTATCCCCAGCCACAATCACACAATACTCAGACTCTATCGTCTCTCCAGACAGTTTCACCTAAAGAAAACACTTCTCTACGCAAACAAGGTTCTTTATAAACGCCACTGTCAAGGCTAACACGAGAACAATACATGCAGATGTTTCTCTTCTAGAGTCCCTAGCATAGATACGTCGTCCCATATGAACGAGCTTAAAGGAAAACATAGATTAAAACATGAAAGCTTAATTCATTTTCACAAAGCAAGCTTACATACGACTTTCCCTTTCGGAAAACCCCAAGCACTTACCACAAACCTTAGGGATACCTTACAAGCACAGAAAGATCACGAGGACTTCCTTTATTCTCTAATTTACAAAGTAGTGGAGTAATACAGCGGTAGTGGAGTATTACAAGTGGTGGATGATATTCAGAGAGTTTCTCAGATTATGTCTTCATGGTGTATGGTGTGAGTGGAGGGTGGTTGAGTGAAGTGTTGCTGGTGTCTTCGATGGTGGTCTGAATGCAGGTTCGATTCTCTGATAATGAATGCAGGCGCCCGCCTTCTCCTTTTAAAGCCCGAGAGGAGCCTTCTATATTGCCTTCGTGGATAAGTCTTCAGCCTTCTAGAGGATAAGGATGCGGCGTCTTCAATTATTATCTTTTACTGTTGCCTGAACAGCTGTACGGTACTGCTGTCTTCAATAATTGTCCTAGCTACAGTAGTATCACTGTATATTCCTTTTGCGCTATTATCTGACAGACGTTATCTTCACGTGTATTTTTAGACTTTTTCTAGGTATGGTCTTCCACGCCTGAATGATTGATGTGTAACATCAATTCACAAATCAAGGCATGCGTATAATATCTTTCCACGACCAAATTGTTGATCACACCTTATCAACAAAAGGAGTATATTTCTTGAATTGTATATATATATATATATATATATGCAAAGCTGAACAATATGGTGTATAGTACATGCCTGACTCTCATGAAAGAAATAAATATTCAGAATGATGAGATACCTTGCATGACAAAGCAACTAGTGCATAACTCTGAAAACAAGGATGGATGAAAAAAACAATCCCCTGTAGAATTATTGTGAAATAAATAACTCACATACCATACCACCATGGATTGAATTATGCTACGAAGAAGATATTGATTAATAAGAGAAGTCAATATAGCATATATATATATATATATATATATATATATATATATATATATATATATATATATATATATATATATATATATATATATATATATATATATATATATATATATATATATATATATATATATTGAATTGATGCTATATTGACTTCTCTTATTAATCAATATCTTCTTCGTTGTCTGGTTCATCTTGTTGCCATATTTCATACTAAGACAACAATTCTCTATATTTTCTTAGTTGGCATTCTGCGCCATAATTGGGCTTGATCAATCTTTCAACTTTTTTTGCAATATACTACATCTATTATAGTACTATCGTAAGAATACTTTTATTATTTTATTTTAGTACATCATATAATATTCGAGAGCAAATTTGATATTTCCTTCTAATTCTTTTTCTTCATTAAAAATCTTCAATTATCATGGTTCGTATCCTTGGCAAATAATTCTTTATAATTCTGCATGATTCTCCATGAATTAGGGAATTTGTATTGCCCTTTTATAATATATATATCATGGCATGCTGGCCTTATTGGTTGCATAAATTTTAGAGGATTGGAACAGAATTCAATTTTATATTTTCCTTGAATACATGCTAACTTCTTACATGCTTCTTTAATAGCCTTTCTAAGCTCAGATCGAATAATTTTTTTAAGTGTACCATAAATATCATGGATTAGCCCATGATCAATAATAGTTTGTAACGAGATATCATCTTCAGTATTTCTTTGTATATTTTTGAAATATTTTAAATTTATGTCAGCTCTCAATATTAAGAATTTTTTATGAGGCTTGACAATAAATTTATCATCAAGATGAAGTAAGGGAAAATATTTGCATTAACAGTTATACCTAAATGCCTTTCTTTCACTTAATATATCTTCATGAAATAATTTTGTATATCTTGAAAGGTTTTGCAATGCCTTTTAGCATATTTCTTCCATATTAGATCTATAATATCTTGAGTATAATATGATAGAGTTTGATCAGTCTTAAAGCTTAATCTAGGAATAAGAAACTCTTGTAGAATATTATTTATATATTTGCTTTTGTCTTTCTCTAAGCTTACTGCTTCTTCTAGTTTATTTTTCTCATATTTTGTATTTACTACGACTTTATTTTTCCTATCTTTCCGTGGATTTAAGCATAGCATACATGCTTGTCTTAAACATAGACTACATGTTGTTCTGTCTTTTGGATCTTGATAATATATGCAAAACACACATCTTATATTAATAAGATTACTTTTTTATGTTCATCTTTATGCTTACAGTCTATTTGATCCATTATTTCTATCTTTAGACCGGATAACTCATCAATTAAATTTAATTCTTCATTACTTGATTCATTTTCTACATCATATTCTATTTCATCTGTCTCTATAATTGAATATATTGATTCATCATCCATAATATCATCATCACGTACTAAAATTCATTTACACTATCTATTATTAGAACCTTTTCTTGTTCTTCTTGCTTATTGTAATACCTCTTCTTGTCTTTATTACGATAAGTTTTGCTTAAATGGTCTGGTGAATTACAGATGAAACATCTACAAGTACTATTATAATTCTTTCTAGTATTATATCTTCTTACATTTCTCTTATGTAAGAAATGAGCTCTATTATCTGATCTTCGTAAGAAATAACGTTTCTTGGTTCTTACATTTCTTTTTTCATAATTCTTAGGATACTTAGAATATTTCTTATTTCTAGATCTCTCTTCTCCATATGTTAGTGGTATTTAAACTATTTTATTACAGAAATTATAATCAGACTGTTTCATTGATCTTTGGGCTTGTATGTTTGTGCATATCTTTCTTAACTGTTTGAAAGCAAATGTTATAGCCTGAGAGATATTATATTTTTTTAGTACCATCTATTTTTTTGTATTATTCGAATATCATAGAACATAAATGGTCTAGCAATTTATTAAAATATTTTTTAATAATTCCTTTATTATAGCCTTATTTAGCAGTTGTAGCATTATACAAATAATGCTACGAAAATTCTTTTATTTTTTTCCAGTTTGTTAGTGATAATTTTTCTAATTATTTTAATCTTTCATTTTGTAAAACAGTATATCCTAATTCAGGATCTTCACCTATTATAATACTTAATATGATATTTGTAAAATTATATGGGTTATTGTCGGCTTTTTTTTTAACTGTGCATAATAAACAGGAAATGATTCTACCATTGTTCCCATAAAACCTTAACTAATTCTCCTAAAAATGTCTATAAATATGTAATCATATCTTCTACTTTATTTTCAATATTATGTTGATTTTGTATATATTTTTGTACTATCAACCATTTCCATATACTGATTATATTTGGCCAATCTATAGGATCATGTGCTGCTAGATTTAATATAGCACCATCACTTTTATAATTCTAAAATTGAACCTTCTTTTTAAATTCTCTTCTTTTTGAACCCATATGTGTATATTGTCCAGGTATATAACTATATGTAGATTCTTCCTTTTCTGGTGGCCATGTTCCTAGATTTCTAGTTGGTCTCTCTTTCTCCTTAAACCTTTATTTCTGGACCTCATCTTCTTTTTGATGAACTTGGATCTATTTCCATTGCTTCTGTAGCGTTATCTTTTCTATGTGACTCTTCATATTCTAAAGGGTTCGTAAAATTTACTAGGTTATTACTACCTATCTTATTTATATCCTCATCTTCTTCTTCGTAACTTTCTTGTAGAATCTTATTATTAATTTCCTATTGCTCTTCTTCACTTATCTCATCATCTATAATGTCTACTATTTTAATTTTACTATTCTCTAACTCTTTTTGAGCCTTGTTATCTTTATCTTCTATTATTTTAATTTTACCATTCTCTAGCTCTTTTTGAGCCTTGTTATCTTTATCTTCTATCTTTTTTGACATGACATTATTTTTCTTTATTGGAACACCAAATTTTTTTGCTATTGAACTCTCTATCTTGCTTGATATTATTAAGTCTATATATTTGTCACCTAAAATAAATTTCTTTTTCTCTTATAGCATTCCATTCACATATCATAGAAGTTTTATATTCATCATGGATTTTACTTAACTTTTGTTCATAATGTTTTATTTCATTGTCTGTATCCACAAATTCACATATACTATTCCTTCTATTTTTCTCTAACTTTACTTCTGAACTAGATGTTTCCAAGTCATCTAGGCTTCATTCTTCATAACCTACAAACCTAATACTAGTTGAATCCTTTTTATTTTCATAACTTATATAATCTTTAAGTTGCTTTAAAACTTTTGGTTCTATTAAAGCACTTATATTCTATTCTTCACCTGCCCTTTCTTTAGAACTAATTTTTAGAGGACTCATAAATTTTATCCCTTTAGACTGTATGCTTTCTATCATATTGTTCACATTTATCTTATATTTGGTTCCACTTCTATTAGTTAACCTACCTAGAAATTCTATGCTTACTAATAAATTCTTTTCTTTAAAGTCTTCATAGCCTTTGGTTTGGAATCCAAAAACCATCTTGTCTATAGATTCTTTAACTAGCATTAATAAATCTAGAGCTATATATGTTATTAACATATTTTCATTCATATTACCTTCTAAAAATCATAATGCTGCTTTATTTATTGAATCTCATCTTTTATCTAACAAAGTTGTTAGGACCTTTGTTCCTAATTTCTTTCTTGTCATACCTTTAATTCTTATGATATACATTCCTTGATTATATATTTATACCCATAATATTTCAATTTATTTTCAATTTTTTTATTGACTATTCTTAACTAAATAGATTTAGTTAATACACTTAATTCTACTTCACTGGATATTCTATATAATACATTTTTGTTTTCAAAACAACTCATTTGATATATTTGTTGAGGTCTTCTTTTTCTTAAAGTATCTTTCTGATATTTTCAAGATCTCTTTCCACATCTATCATTTCTTCCAAGGTTTTAATATCATCACATCCTCCTTTTATTTTGTCTATAAAACCTAAAGGTCTTACATCTCTATTCACTAGTTGGAGTGACTTGTCTCTTCTAGAGAGGATTTCAGATACTGTCATTTTTTTGAATTTAGTGATCTGTTAAATTCAACTACTCCTGTAGATGATAACACTAGTTCTTTACTATGCTCAACAATATTAATATACTCAAGTTTCTTATATAGATAAGATATATCTTTTTTAATATAATCACTATTTTAGCTAATTCTTCGTAGAGAACCTTTACTTTCTTCCAAAGCTTGTAGAGCTAGCTCTAACTTATTATTGGTTGCTAAATATTGCTCTTTTAACTGCTTATGCTCTTTTTGAAGACTTTCAAATTTTAACTCCAGATCATCTTGCCTTTTACCCCAAGATATATAAAAATTGTGTATTAAGTCAACTAATAAATTTATTTGCCCGTGTAAAGCATATCAAATATGTTCTTTAGAGCTATTTATTCTGCACTTAATATTTATATTTTCTTTAGTTTTGATAGTCTTTTTTGTATTAACTTCTAAATTTAAATAATGTAACTTTTCAATTTTTACTAATTTTAGTATTTGTCACACCCAATTTTCAAGGAACAAAATAGGATGTATAAATGCTTTATGTGTGCCCTAGGAACAGTCGCACACATAAGTGGACAAATCATATCATCATAGTGCTTATTTGTCACACCCATTTTTAAGGACAAAAATAGGATGCATAAAAGACTCATGTACGCCCCAGGAAACGGTCGCACACATAAGTAGATAAAATTGCATAGTATCATCACATTGCTTATTATATAGCGAGTAATATTTAACACATAGTCTTATACAATAAATTGTAGCAACTAATAGTAGATCTCCAGCGGAAACTCTAAACACAGGGACACGGTTGACTGGTTGACACGAAGACTAGTACTCATTACGATATTCATCCTCATATTCTTCATCTGTTATGGTGAAAATAGCAAGGGTGAGTCCATGTCGAACTCAACAAGTATAACACATGGTTCATGAGGCACAAAGGCTAGACATTGTTTGACTGCGTTTAGCTTTTAATCATCATATAATTAGCAATTGAGTAGCATCAAGATAATATTCTTCCCATTAATGAACCAATGATCAATTGTAATAAGGATAATGAAATAGCATTAACATGAGCATAATCATAATCAACAGTAATTAAGCATGATATAACCATGGTGATCAACTATTCTGTAAGAATCCCCACGGCCGCTCGTATCCGTGAGCACGGCTAGTATACCAGTTTATTAAACTCTGTGCAGAGGTGTACACTTTCACTGTGAGTCATAACTTCCAAATGCATGGGTTCGTGACTCCCCAAAACACTAGAAATCATATAAAGCCGTTTAAAGGTTCGTCTAACAAGTTAGGGCCATTAGATTCACTCGGCATGCAGATGTAGGAACCTCCTTTTCAAATGGCACACTTCCTTCATGGCTATACTCATAAGACTAGAGGCTGTCCTACACCCAACGTGGCAAGCCATTCTTACGCCATTTAAGGTAACCACTAACAAGCTAGAAAAGGTCCTTTAAACAACTAAAGCCAAAGCCATATAGCCCTCACAACTGTACTGTCAATTCCGGTTATCACTTACAGGTAAGTCCTTATTGAGAGTAACTAAAGCATCAAACAAACAACACAACACAACGCTCTAGTCCCCTATTTCAACAGTAATAAAATCATATTAATAGTTGATTGCTCAATCCATTAATCAAATTACAAGATCATTGTTCATAATTAAGCACTAGCAATAGCTATCCAAATGCATAACCCATAGGTGTCAATGAATTAAGATATCAATCGCTAAGTTATAATCTCTATGGTTGTCAAGGAAGACACATGCATATGTATGATAATTTTAGTGAATAGGACAACAAGGATGGTCCCATGTTATACTTGCCTTGATCAAAGCTTTCCTGATGATACTGCTGGTCTGGCTCAAAATAATACTCCTGATCGTCAAGAAACTGCTCACCGTCTATACTCGATCATCAAACATCACCACACAATCATTCGAGCAATCATACACGAAGCAAACAAAGAAACATAGTTAGAACAGTACACCAACAGTAGCAAAATATTATAAAAAGTTTGTAAAACTCTTCTACACGTTACTACGATCACACAGACATAAAGATCATGAAATTCGGATTTAAAACGTAAAAGTTATGAATTTTCTAAGATTTCCTTTAAATAAATAATTACTTTAATATAAGCTCAAAAATTAAATTTTCCAAACCTACTGTACAGCTACACTAACGTGTAGAGCTCGCAAATACAAACCTAACGCAACTTGAACGGGTCAAATCGGAGTTAAAACGAAGATTTTACGATCAAAACAAGTTTAGTGGCAAAACTATAAATACCAGAAAACGTATTTTTGATTTACCAAGAAGAAATACGTTTTTAGAACAAAGAAACATATCTCCTAAATGATGCTAAGGACTGCGGGTTCTATTTCATGAAAACACAGGGGCCCTTTATAAACTTTACCCCACGAAGGGGTATCTTCTAATCTCAACCGTTGATTAGTGAATGGATGGCTGGAATTGTTTCTAGGCAAAGGAGAGAGAAGGCGTGGTCATCTTCTCCAGTGCCGGCCGGTGGCCACCATGGCTGGCCCCCAATGGCTCGCCGGAGAGCTTTGGCTTCCCCATTCCCGACCACTACTCAACCCGCAACCAACACCAATCGAATGAGAAGGTCAACGCGAACACATCTACACGGTTTAGGAAGACTACGACGGATCGAGGACGGGATGCAGCTTGGGAAGGCGGCGGCGCCATTGCCGGCTCACTGGAGCTTCTCAAACTCATGATTCAAAGCACTACAAACCTAAAGAAGAGCATGGGGAGGGAGAGAAGGAGATGACGAACTCACCAAAACGAAGAAGAAAGGCTCAATTCAACCCGCAAGCCCCGACGACGAGCAACCGCTATTTCTAGGGTTTCCAACCTCCTACGCTCAGTTTCACGTGATTTGGCTCGGGATTTAGATGGAAAAAGCAGCGAGGGAACACGCGGCTACACATTTATAGACCCAATACGACGTTTTCGGGTAGAAAATCCCGGTTTCCTCGGTGGATTTGGTTGAGGCGGCTTCGTCTCTGGCTCGGTCATGGCAAGAGGAAGAAGAGCGCGGCTGATAGGTGGGGTCCACTCATCAGCGAAGCAAGGGAGAGAGCGTGCAGCCGCTACGGCTCCTGGGCCAGCCCATGCGAGTGCGAGAGAGAAAGGGAGAAACGGGCTCGGCTCCGATGGCCCAACCGAGAATGCATCACCAAATAAAATCCAAATATTTTGAAATCCAAAGCCAAATAAAATCAAAACCACACCATACAATAAAATAAATGCAACAACATGAATGCATCACCAATATTCCACCTAATATTTTAAATTTTAATCCCCATTAATTATTATCTAAATTATTTAAACTCATAACTAAATCTCCTTTAACTTCAAATTTTATCTAATTCAAAATTTTAAAATTTTAGGGTGTTACAAATTCTACCCCCTTAAAAGAATCTCGTCCTCGAGATTGGACTGCTTACTCAAATAACTGTGGATATGATTTCCTCAATTCATCCTCTCTTTCCCAAGTTGCCTCTGCCTCTAAATATCGATTCCACTGAACTTTGCACATCTTAATAACCCGACTTCAAGTAACTCTTTCAGCAGTTTCTAAAATCTTAATCGAAAACTCTTCATATGTAAGATCCTCCTTAACAGTCAATTCATCCAAAGATATTTGCTCCTCAGGCACACGTAAACACTTCTTGAGTTGAGAAACATGAAACACATCATGTACCCCAGATAAATTCTCAGGCAACTCTAATTGGTAAGCAACTTCACCACGCCTATCGATAACTTTAAATGGCCCAACATACCTTGGTGCTAACTTGCCTTTCATGTTAAACCTCTTCACATTTATCATTGGTGACACCTTCAAATAGACATAATCACCTACTTCAAAAACTAAATCCCTTCTCTGGTTGTCAGCATAACTCTTCTGACGAGATTATGCCACTCTCAAATTCTCATGAATCACTCGCACTTGATCCTCTGTGTTTCTAAGAACATCTGTACCAAATACCTGAGACTCATCCGTCTGATCCCAAAACAATGGAGTTCCGCACTTACATCCATACAAAGCTTCAAACGGTGCCATCTTAAGACTCTGTTGATAACTGTTGTTGTAAGAGAATTCTGCATAAGACAAACTCTTATCCCAACTAGTTCCATATTGCAATGCATAAGCTCTCAACATGTCTTCTAGTATCTGGTTGGTCCTTTCAGTCTACCCATCTGTCTGTGAATGATATGCTGTACTAAAATTCAACTTTGTACCTAAAGATTCATGTACAGCCTTCTAAAAATGTGACGTAAACTGCGAACCTTGATCAGACACAATCTTCTTTGGAACTCCATGCAAACACACTATCCTCTCCATATACAACTCTGCCAATCTTGGTCCATGGTAGGTAGTCTTGACTGGTATGAAATGGGCAACTTTAGTTAACCAATCTACTATCACCCAAATAGAGTCATAACCTCTATGAGTACGAGGTAACCCCACTATAAAGTCCATACCAACTTCCTCCCACTTTCATTCAGGAATCTTTATTGGTTGCAGTAATCCAGCTGGTCTCTGATGCTCAGCTTTCACTCTCTAACGAGTGTCACACACTATCACATACTTAGCTACATCTCGTTTCATTCCAACCCACCAGTACTTCTGTTTGAGATCCAAATACATCTTAGTACTTCCGGGATAAATAGAACAAGCTAACTCATGAGCTTCACGAAGGATTGCCTTCCTAATAGCCTAATCCTCAGGTACACACAACCTCTTTCCAAACCACAAATCCCATTATCATCCATTCGAAACCCTGGTGACTTACCAATCACTATATCCTCTGCTATCTTCCTTAGTTTTTTCATCCTTCAACTGACCCTTGTATATTTCTTGCTCTAATGTAGGTTCTATCACTAATTCCATTGTATTAGCAACAATTCCCAAATTCAGATATTCAAATTCAGCACACAACTCACTTATTGTCACACCCCAAAATTTCTAATTTTAGGTTATGCATAGAAAACACTAAATAAAATAAATATTTTAATATTCGTATAAAATTTCCTAAGTTTAGTTTATGATAGCATCAATTAGTTATAAAAAATAATAAGAATCTTTAAATTTTTCTAAACTAATTTGACGGGCTATTGTTTGATGTGATGTTTGCTCATTAACTCTTGTCTGTTAAGAGCGAACAAAGTCTTTCAAAATGCGTTTAGTAGATCGATCTTTCTTCTCCAGCACGTCTTTATCTTTTCCGCAATCAATATTCCTTGTTTCTCATCTTAAATTCTCATTGGGAGTTTTCTAAAATCTTTTCTTTATAACGTAAATTATTCCTTTTAGTTCCTCATGTGTCAATCAATCTCAGTGAACTCTTCGGGAATTGTTCTGGCTTTTTTTGGAGCTAGTTCACGCTTTTCTACGAGCGTTATCTAATTTTTAGATGCTCTAAAATATCTTATCATGAACTCCAAATACTTTATTTGGGTTCCTCATGTTCCCTAATGTCCCTGGAAAATTTTCTTGAATTTTTGGAGCTTTCGAAGTATTTTTCGCGGCTTAAATAATAATTATAGACTTTTCTAGAATTATTTTATCCACGAAATTAATTAATTCCGAAAATAATAAACATCTCATTTTCCACCGAGGCCCGTGTGCAATAATCTTAAATGCCCAAACATTTATTTACTAATGGGCTTTGATGATTAATTAGGCCCGTTAGTAGAGGTGGAGGGTGCAACGTCAATTAGTACCATATTACTAGTTGATATGAAGGTGGAGATTTTTCCTCCCTATAAATATGTACCTATCCTATGGGCAAAGCACACCAAAACTTCCGTGGAGGAGCCCCTAGTTTGGAAAATCTCTCATGTAGTAAATTAGATATTTCTCCTCCTTCTCGTGTCGCCCCAGGCTGAGACCCTTCAGATAGATGGATGTAGAAGATGAAGTATTTGCGGTTCTGCCACTGGTTCGTAATATCTTTATCGTTTCTTCGTTTTAATTCCGTTTTACCCCGTTTCAGTTGCGTTAGTTTCGTATAGTTGCGCTCTACGTAGTAGTGCTGATGTATATCGTGTTACCTAATTATGAATTTATTGATTTACCTGCAATATTTATTTAATGTATTTTTAATTAAAAGCAACCTAGTGTAGTAAATTGTTCTTGTGATTTTGCGATCATGCCAACTGAAGCTACATGCTATCGGCGTAGACATGTTACATGCTAGTCATATATAAATTAAATATTAATTTAATTGACATGCAATTAGTTCTATGATTAAAAACAATCTAGGTTTGTAAATCCGTTCTTGTTGTGATAGTTTTGTAGCGTCGTGCTCTATACAGTAGCGATAATTTTTATGATGTCACTCAAGTATGAATTTATCTATTTAAATACAACTTAATTAATATTTATTTAACAACTTTCTAACTAAAAGCAACATAGGGGTATAATTTTGTTCTTGTTGCTTCGTGACTATGCTGGCGTAAGAAACACATTAGCAACGTTGTTTACCATGCCACGTTATGTGTTTACAAATTAAATTATAATTATTTCATTAATATTTATGTCATGCTCTTTTAAATTAGAAGCTACTTAGGTTCATACATAGAACATTCTTAAATAAATGTTAACTTGATTAATATTAACTTAAATGTTTCTTAATCATAAATAGTTTAGTTAAACATGAAGCATGTAGTTAATTTAACTAATATTTACCTACTATCTTATCAAATTAAAAATAACTTTGATTTATAATTTGTCTTTTATAAATAATCAAATGCTATCATGATTAATAAGAACTTAGGTGTTTCTTAAATAGAACTAGTTTTGTTTATGCAAGAAACATATAATGATTCGATTAGCTGTTATCACCTTCTTTGTGCTTTCTAATTTATAAATGTTTAAATGACTTAAACACTAAATAAATATTTATAAATAAAATATGAATAAGGTTAACTTCATCTTTTATAATTTAATGTAAATTGGTTAATTCAACTTAGGATAGTTCTCTAAAATGTCCATTACCATGACATCAATAGCAAGTGTTTATGCACATATAATTAACGTTAGCCCACATATCACCTTGTGTATCTATTATTTAATTGATCAAAAGTTGTGTTGATGTCTGCTTACGCTGCCTTTTTAGTCCGTACTCATATATCTCCGTCATTGACTTCAACTTTCATAACTTAATCGCTTTAGTCTTTCCTGAATTGACGTAGTCTACTATACGTATGTCGATGACGTTTAACATGCTACATGTGTTCTAAATTTTAATTTAAACATTAATTTTAACTAATTTCTATTTGCACTGCTTATCAAATTAGAAACAATATAGGTTTATACTCCTATATTTTTATATATAAACTTTAACATTATCTATGTTCTATCACCTTAATTCATTAACTAAAATAAATCAAACGTATAGTTTGTCTTCTCTGATTTGTTGTAAACTCCTCGATAGTCGCGTGTCCTCTTTGATGGTAGCTCTGTTATCCGTCGATCTTATGTTTTCACGATCATAGCATCATGTCGTATCGTTTAGTACGTTCTCTTTTAAAGTGTCTCGTTTGTTTGGTGTGTTGTTCTTAGTTGTATTTATTATCTGTTTGTTCTACTTGATTGCTGCGAGTAGAAGAAGTTTGGTTAATTAGCACTGAAGACGAGGAGCTGAGGACTGACAATCGAAGCAAATGGACTTAAGACTAGAAGATAGCAACTGGAGATTCAGAGTAGCTAACTTTGGAAAAAGGCAAGTATAGCATAGGATCATCCTTGTTTCCTATTCACCTTTAATATACTTAATTCATGAGCATGTGTCTACCTTGTTACCCCTAAGGATTTCCTAGCTTTTGTATCTTGTACCTTGACACCAGTAGAACATTGCATTAGGTAGTATTTATGCTAGTGCTCAAGATAAATAACCATGATCTGTAACTTGACTAATGGTATATGCAATAAACGTATAAAAGATGCTTTAAAGCAACATAGTTCAAGAGGGCTAGAGCATATTAGGTTGTTTTTATGGTGCTCTAGTTTCTCTCCATAAGGACTCGTCTATAAGCGAATATCTGGGACTTACAGTACAACTATGAGGGCTATATGGCTCTAGCTTTAGTCGAGTATGAGGACCTTTTCTAGCTTGTTAGTGGTAATCTTCATGACATAAGAATGGCTTGACGAATCAAGTATAGTGCGGCCTTTATCCTAATGTGTATAGGCTGCGTGTTATTCTGCCATTTGGAAGGGGGGCTCTACATATGTTTGCCGAGTGAATCTAATGGCGCTAACTTGTTAGACGAACCTTTGAAAGACTTCATAGTGAACTCTGCCGACCTTCCTTGGTAGTGGGTCAAGAGGCTGATCACCTCAGGCGAAAGGGTAAATCACGACTCAAAGTGAAAGTGTACAACCTCTGCAGAGTGTAAAACTGTTATAACAGCCGTGCTCATGGTCACGAGCGGCCTTGGACCCTTACAGAATAAATGATGAACACTGATGATAATGATAATACTGATGATATTGATGCTCACCAATGATTATTGTTTCTTGCTATACATTATTCTTGTTTACATGATCATGAGGTTATTTGGGTTTATGGTAAACTTGTTGCTACTCAAATGCTAAAAAGATGACTCACTAAAAGCTATTGCAGTAAACCCATGTCAAACCTTTTGAGCCTCATGAACCCCGTGTTATATTTGTTGAGTTCGATATGGACTCACTCTTGCTATTTTTCCCACACACCAGTGTGTAGTAAGGTGCTGCTTAGAAGGAGGATGAAAGTGTAGTGGAGTTTCCAGAAGTCTATAAGAAGTGCTTGGTATACGGAGCCCCCAGTCAGCCGTCCCTATGACATTGGAGCCTAAAGAAAAGATTAGTGACCGTTCCGCGATACTCTGATAGTTGTAAGTGTTAATATAGCTATATATACGTTATATAATAACATTATTTCTGATATTTTTTCATTCTGACATATGTGTGGACTTTCTGGGCACACATATGACGAGCCTGGTTTTGTTCTTTAGAAAACCGGGTGTGACAGAGTGGTATCAGAGCGGTGTTGACTGTAGGACGTATGCCTATATAGCATTGGTCGATTTCTAAAAACTTATTTTGCTATAAAACTATTTTATTATTCCTTGACTCTTTATTTTTGGCTATTTCCTCATCCTTGTCCTTTGTATCCCCTCCTTGAATAGCTTCCTGTCACACCCATTTTTAAGGACAAAAATAGGATGCATAAAAGACTCATGTGCGCCCCAGGAAACAGTCGCACACATAAGTTGACAAATTACAAAGTATCATCACAGTGCTTACTACATAACGAATAAATATTTAAGACATAGTCTTGAACGATAGGTAATAATAACTAATAGTAATTCTTCAGCGGAAACTCCACACAGGGACACGGTTGACTGGTTGACACCAAGACTAGTACTCATTCCGATAATCTTCCTCTATATCTTCATCTGTTATGGTGGAAATAGCAAGGGTGAGTCCATGTCGAACTCAACAAGTATAACACAGGGTTCATGAGGCTCAAAAAGGCTAGACACTGTTTAACTGCGTTTAGCTTTTAATCATCATATAATTAGCAATTGAGTAGCATCAAGGTAATCCAAATCCCATTAATGAATCAATGATCAATTGTAATAAGGATAATGAATAGCATTAACATGTGCATATAATAATCATCAATAATTAAGCATGATATAACAATGGTGATCAACTATTCTGTAAGAATCTCCAAGGCTGCTCGTATCCGTGAGCACGGCTAGTATACCAGTTTTTAACTCTGCGCAGAGGTGTACACTTTCACTGTGAGTCATGATTTCCAAATGCATGGGTTTGCAAGGCCCAAAACATCAGAGACCATATAAAGCCATTCAAATGTTCGTCTAACAAGTTAGGGCCATTAGATTCACTCGGCAGGCAGATGTAGAACCCCCCTTCTCGGTGGCACAACAACCGCAGCCTATACACACTAGGCCAGGGGCTCGCACTACACCCAACGTGGCAAGCCATTCTTACGCCATTTAAGGTAACCTCTAACAAGCTAGAAAAGGTCTCTTGAACAACTAGAGCCAGAGCCATATAGCCCTCACAGCTGTACTGTATGTCCCGGTTATCACTTACAGGTAAGTCCTTATGGAGAGTAACTAGAGCATCAAAATAACCCACATGCATCTTAATTGGTAGATTGCATAATCCATTAGTCAAATTACAAGATCATTGTTCATAATTAAGCGCTAGCAGTAGCTACCCAAATGCATAACCAATAGGTGACAAGGAAACAAGATATCAATAACTAAGTTATAATCTCTATGGTTGTCAAGGAAGACACATGCATATGTATGATAATTTCAGTGAATAGGACAACAAGGATGGTCCCATGTTATACTTGCCTTGATCAAAGCTTTCCTGTTGATACTGCTGGTCTGGCTCAAAATAATACTCCTGATCGTCAAGAAATTGCTCACCGTCTATACTCGATCATCATTCAACAACACACATGCATCCAATCAAACATACACGAAGCAAACAAAGAGATACAATTAGAACAGTACACCAACAGTAACAAAACAGTAATAAAAGTTTATAAAACTCTTCTACACATTTCTACGATCACACAGACGCAAAGATCACCAAATTCGGAGTTAAAACGTATAAGTTATGAATTTTCTAAGATTTTCTATAGATAAATAAATACTTAATTATAACCTCGAAAAATAAATTATCAAAACCAACTGTACAACTACACTAACATGTAGAGCTCGCAAATACGAACCTAACGCAACTTGAACGGATCAAATCGGAGTTAAAACGAAGATTTTATGACCAAAACAATTCTAGTGGCAAAACTGTAAATACCTGAAAATGTATTTTTGACTTAACCGGGAGAAAATACGTTTTCAAAACACAAAAACGAATTCAGGATATTGCGCTAAGGATCACGAGTTCTATTTAGAAAAAGGGCAGGGACTCTTAAGCAAAAAGACATGGCCGAAAGGGTATCAGCCTTCTCCATCCATTGGATTAGATTTGAACGGCCGAGATTTGACTGGGGAAGAGAGGAAGGGGATCTCCGGCCGGCTACAGTGCCGAGCATGGTGGAGACATGGCCGGCGGTGAGATATTCACCGGAGTTCACCGTTTTCGGTGTTCCGGCCACCATAGACGACGGAACAAGCGCAAAAAGGAAGAGATCGTTGCGGACTCACCAAGACAGTTTTTGGCAATGGAAATCGGGCACGGGTGGCGCGCGGCTTCCCCCGGTGGACGACGAGCCCCTGTTCACGACGGTGCGACACCATGAGCCATCCGAACCAAAATTCGATAAAGAAAAAGATCGAGACGACCTCGGAATCACGACGCAGAGCTTGTCAACAAACTTACAGCGATGATTGGCGCCGGGAATCGCCTCGGCGAGCTCGGCAGCGGCAGCTTGGGTGACGGCAGCTAGGGCTAGGCTTTGCAGCGTGGCTCGCTACTAAGATTAGATGGAAGGAGGCGGTGGAGACGGGCCGCTATTTATGAGGGCTAGCCGATGTGCCCTTCAAGCAAGGAGGGGTCGAGGCGGAGGCGGACTCCTCCGACCGGTGGTCGGTTCAGTTACGAGCAAGGGGGAGAAGACAACTCTTACAAGCGGGCCCGACGTGTCATAGAGACAAGAGAGAGGAGGGCGCGGCGGCCTGCGACATCAGCAGCTTGGGCCGGCCCGCAACGCGGCCCACAGCCGAGAGAGACAAGGGACGCGGCTGGGCCAAAGGAGAAGAGCGCGGGGGAAACTGGGCTTTCGGCCCGAAGCTGAGAAGAAGAATATTTCCTTTTTCTTTTCTAATACTTCAAATACATTTTCAAATAATTCTTGAAATAATTTTCTTTTTGATATAAAAACCAATCAACACAAATAATAATATGCAACGACATGTATCCACAACACATAGCTAACCTTATATTTGATTTTATTTATTAAAAATTATTATTTCGCTAAGTTTCCATGCACACATAAATGCTTAACTAAATCAAATTCCCTATTTTAAAAATACTCAAAAATTTAGGGTGTTACAATTCTACCCCCCTTAAAATGAATCTCGTCCCGAGATTCGGACGATGCTTACTCAAACAATTGTGGGTATGCTTTTCTTAAATCTTCCTCTCTTTCCCACGTAGCCTCTGCTTCCGAATATCGGCTCCACTGAACTTTACACATCTTTATAACTCGGCTCCTGGTAACTCTTTCCACTGTCTCCAAAATTTTCACGGGATACTCCTCATAAGTAAGATTTTCCTTAACAGTGAGTTCTTCCAATGGTATTTGTTCTTCTGGCACACGCAAACATTTCTTTAACTGAGACACATGAAGCACATCATGCACACCTGCTAAACTCTCAGGCAATTCCAACTGATATGCCACTTCGCCACGTCTCTCTAAGATCTTAAAAGGACCGACATACCTCGGTGCTAACTTTCCTTTCCGATTAAACCTTTTCACACCTCTCATAGGTGACACCTTCAGGTAGACATAATCTCCCACTTCAAAAGTCAACTCTCTCCGTCAAGTATCGGCATAACTTTTCTGTCGTGACTGAGCTGCTTTCAAATTATTTTGGATCATTCTTACTTGTTTCTCAGCATTCCTAAGAACATCGGGACCAAATACTTGACTTTCTCCCGTCTGATTCCAAAACAACGGAGTTCTACACTTCCTAACATACAAAGCTTCAAAGGGTGCCATCTGCAAACTTTTTTTATAACTATTGTTGTAGGAAAACTCTGCATATGGCAAACTCTTATCCCAACTAGTTCCATATTGCATTGCACAAGCTCTCAACATATCCTCTAATACCTGGTTGGTCCTTTCAGTCTGTCCATCTGTCTGTGGATGATATGCTGTACTAAAATTCAATTTTGTTCCCAATGATTCATGTACAGCTTTTCAAAAGTGCGACGTAAACTGCGATCCTCGATCAGATACAACCTTGTTTGGAACTCCATGCAAACATACTATTCTTTCTATATACAAGGTAGCTAATTGTACACCCGTGTAATTTAGTCTTGACTGGTATAAAATGAGCAACTTTAGTCAATCTATCCACTATCACCCAAATAGAATCATAACCTCTCTGAGTACGCGGTAACCCTACTATAAAGTCCATACCAACTTCCTCCCACTTCCATTCAGGAATCTTCATTGGTTGCACAATCCAGCAGGTCTCTGATGCTCTGCTTTCACCCTCTGACAAGTGTCACACAATGCCACATACTCAGCCACATCTCGCTTTAATCCAACCCACCAATATTTCTGTTTTAGATCCAAATACATCTTAGTGCTACCAGGATGAATGGAATAAGCTGACTCATGAGCTTCGCTAAGAATTGCCTGTCTAACAGCTTGATCCTCAGATACACACAGCCTCTTTCCAAACCACAAAATCCCATTATCATCCATTCAAAAACCCTGGTGACTTACCAATCACTATATCTTCTGCTATCTTCTTCAGTTTCTCATCCTTCAACTGACCCTTATAAATTTCTTACTCTAAAGTAGGCTCTATCACTAATTCCATTGTATTAGTAACAATTCCCAAATTCAAATATTCAAATTCAGCACATAACTCCCTAGTCATAGACAACATCCGTATCTCATTGACAAAACTTTTCCTACTAAGAGCATCAGCTACTTTATTAGCCTTACCAGGATGATAATGCATCTCACTATCATAATCCTTAATCAACTCTAACCATCTACGTTGCCTCAAATTCAGATCTGATTGAGTAAAAATATACTTCAAACTCTTATGATCAGTGTATATATCACTCTTATGTCCAATCAAATAATGTCTCCCAATCTTTAAAGCATGAACTACAGCTGCTAACTCCAAATCATGTGTAGGATAATTCAACTCATGCTTTCTCAACTGCCTAGATGCATAAGCCACAACTCTGCCTTCTTGCATAAGAACACATCCCAAACCTTGACGAGAAGCATCACAATAAATAGAAAACTTCTTACTCAAATCTGGCAAAACCAAAACAGGCGCTGTAGTCAACCTCTTCTTCAATTCCTCAAAACTAGCTTGACATTTATCCGACCACACAAACTTGGCATTCTTCTCTAATAGAGATGTCATAAGTTTAGCAAGTTTAGAAAACCCTTCAATGAACCGTCTGTAATATCCAGCTAATCCCAAGAAACTACGAATCTCGCTAACGTCAATAGGTGGTTTCCAATTCAATAGATAAGCAAAATCTGATTTCTCTGTGCAAATTCCAATTTCAGTAACTCAATAAAACTATCATATCTCGAGCTACAGACGTCCAATTCAGATGATCTTTACATGGTTGGAAAGATTACAAAATTATCTACAACTTTTATTCACAACACTTTTTCAGAATCTGTCAAATAATTGGCCAAAAACTGAACTTAACCGAAACTGTTTTAGAATTCCAGACTGTGCAGTAACTCCAACTTGAAATAGATATATCTCTTAGCTCTTAATAGATATTAGAGTGATTCTTGCGGGGTTGGAAAGATATAGAAGTCTAATTATTCCCAGTAAAATTTCTTAAATTTCCCATTAATGGATTTTAAGTTATTTCTTAAACATCCCAGACTGACCTAAAAATCAGCAAAGGACAGAACTATGTTCACCTCATAACCAACTAATATATTTTGATCAAACTTAATATTCTTAACCATGGAACTTGTAGGCCTGTCTACAAAACTCCAGCACACATTACAAAGATCCAAATCACATATTATCACATTAACAATCCATCAATCACACAATTGTTCACACCACAAACTGACTCTCAAAACAATCCAACTTAAAATTGACTCGCAACTACTATCGTTCTTATTACATAGGGATTTTTCCTATTTCCTAGTTAAGCTTCTAATAAATCTTGGGGACGACCTAACTCCGCCCTTAATTGGTCAATCTCCTTATAAGCTTGCTCCTTAAGTTCTTTTTTTCCTTCAGCAACTCTTATGCAATGATGATGCCACAAGCTCAAAACCAACATTGTAAATGTCTCCTTTAGACCCTTACAATCCTTGTAGATGGTTCTAACAGATTACCACTCTGAGAAAGGATACCTGCGCTTGATAGTGATTTTGCAACCATGTAGATAGCTGATGCTTCTAGGTGACAACATAGAACATATAAACCTCCAACTTGTATCGTCTTTTAGTTCGTCAAACCCCCTTAAGAAGAGATCAACTAGAGAACACCAAAGGATAACTTGCATTTGTTTCTGAGTGATGACTATCATCATGTCCTTCTGGCATCCCAAAGAGATTCATGAGCATATGCAAGAGCAAGTAATCCTGCACTTCCTCGCGAGAAGAAAAATAGCAGTGCAGAAATACAGTTATATCTCGAGTTCTACGAATCCAATGATATTATAGCTTATACCGTTGGAAAGCTTATCAAATTTACTACAACTTCCTTATAGAATTCTTCTCCAGATTCTGCAGTTAAGGTAGTCGAAAACTGTGCACAACAGAAACTATTCCGGATTGCTGACAGCACAGATGCGTCGCCTTGTGATTTTCATAAATCCCAAACCATAATAGATATCAGGGTGGTTCTTACGGTCAGAGAAAGATATTGAAGTCTACTATTGTCTAGAATTTATCCATGATTTTTGGGCATCCAAAAATATAGGTATAAACTAAGAAAGACAGACTGTTCTAAAAAAACAGGATAAGACAGAAACGAGATTCAAAGACACTAGAGAGATAGATAACACTAATCTTCAAGTCTTCATGCTTCTTTGCTTTGTGTTGATGAGATATAAGACATGGATCGAGGATAGCCAAAAGATGACAAGAAAGATAAGGTTTGATCTTTAGTTCTTCATGCCTCCTCATGCCTCGTCGCTTGAGATATTCAGGACTTGCTGTTGTTGATAGCAGATGCTACCCCACTTAACAAAGATCTTGTTTCACCTGATGATGTCATTGAAGGCAACACTTTCTCTAAAGCTTGCTGCTAATGATAAGTCCTTCATGTGTTGATCATCCATTAAGATGAGATTAATAAGGTAGCATGACAACCAAGGGTAGACAGGAACGGTGTAAGAGAAAATGGCAAGAATTAGGATCGATTGAAAGATAAGTAAGATACAAGATGTCACTACCCCACTTAACATAGATCGAGCTACTTCTCAAGACTTATACCTTCCGGGCCTACCTTTGAAACACGAGAACAAGAACAACACACAAGCAACACATCAAGCAAAACAAGCACACATCACATCATCGGTACTACACGTGCTTCTTCAACAATGGTGGTCATCCTAAGGGAAAAGTTTGGATGATGAAAAGTCATCGAATCTTTGAACCAGGTAAGATTAGAAAACTTTTAGTAAAAACAACATAAAATAAAATCCAAGGGAGTAAGAAACAATAGCTCAAAGGAAGCTATCAAGGAGAGGATACAACAGGACAAGGAAGAGGAATAGTCAAAATCAATGAGTCAAGGGATGACAAAATAGTTTTATAGTAAAATGAGTTTTAGAATACGTCCAGTGCTACTTGGCATACGTCCTACAGTCAACACTGCTCCGATACCAATCTGTCACACCCATTTTTAAGGACAAAAATAGGATGCATAAAAGACTCATGTGCGCCCCAGGAAACAGTCGCACACATAAGTTGACAAATTACAAAGTATCATCACAGTGCTTACTACATAACGAATAAATATTTAAGACATAGTCTTGAACGATAGGTAATAATAACTAATAGTAATTCTTCAGCGGAAACTCCACACAGGGACACGGTTGACTGGTTGACACCAAGACTAGTACTCATTCCGATAATCTTCCTCTATATCTTCATCTGTTATGGTGGAAATAGCAAGGGTGAGTCCATGTCGAACTCAACAAGTATAACACAGGGTTCATGAGGCTCAAAAAGGCTAGACACTGTTTAACTGCGTTTAGCTTTTAATCATCATATAATTAGCAATTGAGTAGCATCAAGGTAATCCAAATCCCATTAATGAATCAATGATCAATTGTAATAAGGATAATGAATAGCATTAACATGAGCATAATAATAATCATCAATAATTAAGCATGATATAACAATGGTGATCAACTATTCTGTAAGAATCTCCAAGGCCGCTCGTATCCGTGAGCACAGCTAGTATACCAGTTTTTAACTCTGCGCAGAGGTGTACACTTTCACTGTGAGTCATGATTTCCAAATGCATGGGTTTGCAAGGCCCAAAACATCAGAGACCATATAAAGCCATTCAAAAGTTCATCTAACAAGTTAGGGCCATTAGATTCACTCGGCAGGTAGATGTAGAACCCCCCTTCCCGGTGGCACAACAACCGCAGCCTATACACACTAGGCCAGGGGCTCGCACTACACCCAACGTGGCAAGCCATTCTTACGCCATTTAAGGTAACCTCTAACAAGCTAGAAAAGGTCTCTTGAACAACTAGAGCCAGAGCCATATAGCCCTCACAGCTGTACTGTATGTCCCAGTTATCACTTACAGGTAAGTCCTTACGGAGAGTAACTAGAGCATCAAAATAACCCACATGCTCTAGCCCCCTTTCAACAGAAATAACATCATCTTAATTGGTAGATTGCATAATCCATTAGTCAAATTACAAGATCATTGTTCATAATTAAGCGCTAGCAGTAGCTACCCAAATGCATAACCCATAGGTGACAAGGAAACAAGATATCAATAACTAAGTTATAATCTCTATGGTTGTCAAGGAAGACACATGCATATGTATGATAATTTCAGTGAATAGGACAACAAGGATGGTCCCATGTTATACTTGCCTTGATCAAAGCTTTCCTATTGATACTGCTGGTCTGGCTCAAAATAATACTCCTGATCGTCAAGAAATTGCTCACCGTCTATACTCGATCATCATTCAACAACACACATGCATCCAATCAAACATACACGAAGCAAACAAAGAGATACAATTAGAACAGTACAACAACAGTAACAAAATAGTAATAAAAGTTTATAAAACTCTTCTACACATTTCTATGATCACACAGACGCAAAGATCACCAAATTCGGAGTTAAAACGTATAAGTTATGAATTTTCTAAGATTTTCTATAGATAAATAAATACTTAATTATAACCTCAAAAAATAAATTATCAAAACCAATTGTACAACTACACTAACATGTAGAGCTCGCAAATACGAACCTAACGCAACTTGAACGGATCAAATCAGAGTTAAAACGAAGATTTTATGACCAAAACAATTCTAGTGGCAAAACTGTAAATACCTGAAAACGTATTTTTGACTTAACCGGGAGAAAATACGTTTTCAAAACACAAAAACGAATTCAGGATATTGCGCTAAGGATCGCGAGTTCTATTTAGAAAAAGGGCAGGGACTCTTAAGCAAAAAGACATGGCCGAAAGGGTATCAGCCTTCTCCATCCATTGGATTAGATTTGAACGGCCGAGATTTGACTGGGGAAGAGAGGAAGGGGATCTCCGGCCGGCTACAGTGCCGAGCATGGTGGAGACATGGCCGGCGGTGAGATATTCACCGGAGTTCACCGTTTTCGGTGTTCCGGCCACTATAGACGACAGAACAAGCGCAAAAAGGAAGAGGAGATCGTTGCGGACTCACCAAGACAGTTTTTGGCAACGGAAATCGGGCACGGGTGGCGCGCGGCTTCCCCCGGTGGACGACGAGCCCCTGTTCACGACGGTGCGACACCATGAGCCATCCGAACCAAAATTCGATAAAGAAAAAGATCGAGACGACCTCGGAATCACGACGCGGAGCTTGTCAACAAACTTACAGCGATGATTGGCGCCGGGAATCGCCTCGGCGAGCTCGGCAGCGGCAGCTTGGGTGACGGCAGCTAGGGCTAGGCTTTGCAGCGTGGCTCGCTACTAAGATTAGATGGAAGGAGGCGGTGGAGACGGGCCGCTATTTATGAGGGCTAGCCGACGTGCCCTTCAAGCAAGGAGGGGTCGAGGCGGAGGCGGACTCCTCCGACCGGTGGTCGGTTCGGTTACGAGCAAGGGGGAGAAGACAACTCTTACAAGCGGGCCCGACGTGTCATAGAGACAAGAGAGAGGAGGGCGCGGCGGCCTGCGACATCAGCAGCTTGGGCCGGCCCGCAACGCGGCCCACAGCCGAGAGAGACAAGGGACGCGGCTGGGCCAAAGGAGAAGAGCGCGGGGGAAACTGGGCTTTCGGCCCGAAGCTGAGAAGAAGAATATTTCCTTTTTCTTTTCTAATACTTCAAATACATTTTCAAATAATTCTTGAAATAATTTTCTTTTTGAAATAAAAACCAATCAACACAAATAATAATATGCAACGACATGTATCCACAACACGTAGCTAACCTTATATTTGATTTTATTTATTAAAAATTATTATTTCGCTAAGTTTCCATGCACACATAAATGCTTAACTAAATCAAATTCCCTATTTTAAAAATACTCAAAAATTTAGGGTGTTACACTTCCTTTGAGCTATTTCTGCTTATCCCCATTGGTTTTTATTTTGTTGTTTTTTTAAAATCTAATCCCACCCTGTTCAAAAATTCGATGGCCTTTTCATCATCTATAATCTGCCTTGTAGGATGACCACCATTGTTGATGAAGCACGTGTAGTGTCAACGATTATGTTGTGTGCTTGTTTTGCTTGATGTGTTGTTTGTGTGTTGTCCTTGTTCTTGTGTTTTGAAGGTGGCCCATAAGGTTTCATCTTGAGAATTAGCTCAATCTATGTTAAAGTGGTTTAGTATCCTCTCTTGACCTACCTAACCTTCGATCAATCCTAATTCTTATTGTCTTTTCCATAAATCATCCTTGCTTACTCTTGGTTTCTATGCTTTCTCCTTTATCTTAACCCAAGGAAGGATCAACACATGAAGGACTCATCAATAGTAGTAAGCCTTAAAGAAAGTGTTGCCTTCAATGACATCGCCAGGTGGAACAAGATCTTTGTTAAGTGGGGTAGCGTCTGCCACCATCATCAATCTCAAGTCATGAGACAAGAAGACCCAAAGACCAATCACTATCGTATTATCATCTTTTGCTAGTCCTTGCCCCATAACCAGTTTCACCTTCTTGCCATCAATCTTTACTTTTTCTTATCAACATTTGACAACTTTTGACTCTTGTCCATACATCTTATAAATTCTGATTCAAGGACCTACAAAGACTTGAAGATCAATTTATCCTTCTCATTGGTCTCCCTGAATGGTAAAACGGAAAACTAGTCTTTACCTTTCTTCAACTAATGCTAGTTTGTCACTTTTTCATGATGTCTCATAAATTTTGAATTGAGGAGTTGTGAGTACCATAAGATATATCTTTATCTTTTGCTAATCTCCACCCTTGTTTTTACACCTTATAAAGTGAAGACTCGATGATCAACCTTGATCTATCTTTTCAACCTCCTTTGATCTTCCTTTTCACCTATGTTGACCTTCAATCCTTTGATCCTCGGTCATTAGCTCAAATCAATCTTAACGATCAATCCAATATTCTCTTGTCAACCATTGATAATCCGTGACGCTTATATCAGAACTTGTCAAAAGTTTCAAAACAATCTTATTGGTCTGCTTTATCTTTCTCCCTAGTCTCTTCGAATCTCGGGACGAGATTCCTGTTAAGTGGGGTAGAATTGTCACACCCTAAAATTTCTAATTTTAGGTTGTGCATAGGAAACACTAAATAAAATAAATGTTTTAATATTCGGATAAAATTTCCTAAGTTTAGTTTATGATATCATCAATTAGTTATAAAAAAATAATAAGAATCTTTAAATTTTTATAAACTAATTTGACGGGCTATTGTTTGATGTGATGTTTGCTCGTTAACTCTTGTGTGTTAAGAGCGAACAAAGTCTTTCAAAATACGTTTAGTAGATCGATCTTTCTTCTCCAGCACGTCTTTATCTTTTTTCCGCAATCAATATTTCTGGTTTCTCATCTTAAGTTCTCATTGGGAGTTTCCTAAAATCTTTTCTTTATAACATAAATTATTCCTTTCAGTTCCTCATGTGTCAATCAATCTAAGTGAACTCTTCGGGAATTGTTCTGACTTTTTTTGGAGCTAGTTCACGCTTTTCTGTGAGCGTTATCTAATTTTTAGATGCTCTAAAATATCTTATCATGAGCTCTAAATACTTTATTTGGGTTCCTCATGTTCCCTAATGTCCCTGAAAAATTTTCCTGAATTTTCGGAGCTTTCGGAGTATTTTTCGCGGCTTAAATAATAATTATGAACTTTTCTAGAATTATTTTATCCACGAAATTAATTAATTCCGAAAATAATAAATATCTCATTTTCCACCGAAGCCCGTGTGCAATAATCTTAAATGCCCATACATTTATTTACTAATGGGCTTTGATGATTAATTAGGCCCGTTAATAAAGGTGGAGGGTGCAACGTCAATTAGTACCATATTGCTAGTTGATGTGAAGGTGGAGATTTTTTCTCCCTATAAGTATGTACCTACCCTATGGGAAAAGCACACCAAAACTTCCGTGGAGGAGCCCCTAGTTTGGAAAATCTCTCGTGTAGTAAATTAGATATTTATCCTCCTTCTCGTGTCGCCCTAGGCCGAGACCCTTCAGATGAATAGAGGTAGAAGATGAAGTATTTGCGGTTCTACCACTGGTTCGTAATATCTTTGTCATTTCTTCGTTTTTATTCCGTTTTACTCCATTTCAGTTGCGTTAGTTTCGTATAGTTGCGCTCTACGTAGTAGTGCTGATGTATATCGTGTCACCTAATTATGAATTTATTGATTTACGTGCAATATTTATTTAATGTATTTTTAATTAAAAGCAACCTAGTGTAGTAACTCGTTCTTGTGATTTTGCGATCATGCCAACTGAAGCTACATGCTATCGGCGTAGACATGTTACATGCTAGTCATATATAAATTAAATATTAATTTAATTGACATGCAATTAGTTCTATGATTAAAAGCAATCTAGGTTTGTAAATCCGTTCTTGTTGCGATAGTTTTGTAGCGTCGTGCTCTATACAGTAGCGATATTTTTGTGATGTCACTCAAGTATGAATTTATCTATTTAAATGCAACTTGATTAATATTTATTTAACAGCTTTCTAACTAAAAGCAACATAGGGGTATAATTTTGTTCTGGTTGCTTCGTGTGGCATAAGAGACGCATTAGTAACGTTGTTTACCATGCCACGTTATGTGTTTACAAATTAAATTATGTTTATTTGATTAATGTTTATGTCATGCTCTTTTAAATTAGAAGCGACTTAGGTTCATACATAGAACATTCTTAAATAAATGTTAACTTGATTAATATTAACTTAAATGTTTTTTAATCATAATTAGTTTAGTTAAACATGAAGCATGTAGTTAATTTAACTAATATTTATCTACTATCTTATCAAATTAAAAATAACTTTGGTTTATAATTTGTCTTTTATAAATAATCAAATGCTATCATGATTAATAAGAACTTAAGTGTTTCTTAAATAGAACTTGTTTAGTTTATGCAAGAAACATATAATGATTCGATTAGCTGTTATCACCTTCTTTATGCTTTCTAATTTATAAATGTTTAAATGACTTAAACACTAAATAAATATTTATAAATAAAATATGAATAAGGTTAACTTCATCTTTTATAATTTAATGTAAATTGGTTAATTCAACTTAGGATAGTTCTCTAAAATGTCCATTACCATGACATCAGTAGCAAGTGTTTATGCACATATAATTAACGTTAGCCCACATATCACCTTGTGTATCTATTATTTAATTGATCAAAAGTTGTGCTGATGTCTGCTTACGCTGCCTTTTTAGTCCATACTCATATATCTCCGTCATTGCCTTCAACTTTCGTATCTTAATCGCTTTAGTCTTGCCTGAATTGACGTAGTCTACTATACGTATGTCGACGACGTTTAACATGCTACATGTGTTCTAAATTTTAATTTAAACATTAATTTTAACTAATTTCTGTTTGCACTGCTTATCAAATTAGAAACAATATAGGTTTATACTCCGATATTTTTATATATAAACTTTAACATTATCTAAGTTCTATCACCTTAATTCATTAACTAAAATAAATCAAACGTATAGTTTGTCTTCTCTCATTTGTTGTAAACTTCTCGATAGTCGCGTGTCCTCTTTGATGGTAGCTCTGTTATCCATCGGTCTTACGTTTTCACGATCATAGCATCATATCGTATCGTTTAGTACGTTCTCTTTTAAAGTGTCTCGTTTGTTTGGTGTGTTGTTCTTAGTTGTATTTATTGTCTGTTTGTTCTACTTGATTGCTGCGAGTAGAAGAAGTTTGGTTAATTAGCACTGAAGACGAGGAGCTGAGGACTGACAATCAAAGCAAATGGACTTGAGACTAGAAGATAGCAACTGGAGATTCAGAGCAGCTAACTTTGGAAAAAGGCAAGTATAGCATAGGATCATCCTTGTTTCCTATTCACCTTTAATATACTTAATTCATGAGCATGTGTCTACCTTGTTACCCCTAAGGATATCCTAGCTTTTGTATCTTGTACCTTGACACCAGTGGAACATTGCATTAGGTAGTATTTATGCTAGTGCTCAAGATAAATAACCATGATCTGTAACTTGACTAATGGTATATGCAATAAACGTATAAAAGATGCTTTAAAGCAACATGGTTCAAGAGGGCTAGAGCATATTGGGTTGTTTTTATGGTGCTCTAGTTTCTCTCCATAAGGACTCATCTATAAGCGAACATCCGGGACTTACAGTACAACTATGAGGGCTATATGGCTCTGGCTTTAGTCAAGTATGAGGACCTTTTCTAGCTTGTTAGTGGTAACCTTCATGGCATAAGAATGGCTTGACGAATCGAGTATAGTGCGGCCTTTGTCCTTATGTGTATGGGCTGCGTGTTATTGTGCCATTTGGAAGGGAGACTCTACATCTGTTTGCCGAGTGAATCTAATGGCCCTAACTTGTTAGACGAACCTTTGAAAGACTTCATAGTGAACCCTGCCGACCTTCCTTGGTAGTGGGTCTAGAGGCTGATCACCTCGGGCGAAAGAGTAAATCACGACTCAAAGTGAAAGTGTACAACCTCTGGAGAGTGTAAAACTGTTATAACAGCCGTGCTCATGGTCACGAGTGGCCTTGGACCCTTACAGAATAAATGATGAACACTGATGATAATGATAATACTGATGATATTGATGCTCACCAATGATTATTATTTCTTGCTATACATTATTCTCGTTTACATGATCATGAGGTTATTTGGGTTTATGGTAAACTTGTTGCTACTCAAATGCTAAAAAGATGACTCACTAAAAGCTATTGCAGTAAACCCATATCAAACCTTTTGAGCCTCATGAACCCCGTGTTATATTTGTTGAGTTCGACATGGACTCACTCTTGCTATTTTCCCACACACCAGTGTGTAGTAAGGTGCTGCTTAGAAGGAGGATGAAAGTGTAGTGGAGTTTCCAGAAGTCTATAAGAAGTGCTTGGCATACGGAGCCCCTAGTCAGCCGTCCCTGTGACGTTGGAGCCTGAAGAAAAGATTAGTGACCGTTCCGTGATACTCTGATAGTTGTAAGTGTTAATATAGCTATGTATACGTTATATAATAACATTATTTCTGATATTTTTTCATTCTGACATATGTGTGGACTTCCTGGGCACACATATGACGAGCCTGGTTTTGTTCTTTAGAAAACAGGGTGTGACACTTATCATGGACAACATTTGCATCTCATTAGCATAACACTTCCTACTAAGAGCATTAGCTACAACATTGGCTTTACCAGGATGATAGTGTATCTCTATATCATAATCCTTGATCAACTCCAACCATCTATGTTGCCTCAAGTTCAGATCTGACTGAGTGAAAATATACTTCAAACTCTTATGATCGGTATATATATCACTCTTATGCCCAATCAAATAATGTCTCCAAATCTTCAAAGCATGAACTACAGCTGCTAACTCTAAATCATGAGTAGGATAATTCAGCTCATGCTTTCTCAACTGCCTAGATGCATATGCAACAACTCTACCTTCTTGCATAAGAACACACCCCAAACCTTGTCAAGAAGCATCACAATAAATAGAGAACTTCTTACTTAAATCTAGCAATACCAAAACAGGTGTTGTAGTCAATATCTTCTTCAATTCTTCAAAACTAGCTTGACATTTATCAGACCATACAAACTTGGCATTCTTCTCTAACAGAGATGTCATAGGTTTAGCAAGTTTAGAAAACCCTTCAATGAACCGTATGTAGTATCCAGCTAAACCTAAGAAACTACGAATCTCTCCCACATCAGTAGGTGGCTTCCAATTCAATACATCCTTTACCTTGCCTGGATCTACTGATATTCCACCATTAGAGACAGTATGACCAAGAAAAGAGACTCCCTTCAACCAAAACTCACACTTACTTCACTTAGCATATAGTTTATGCTCTCTAAGTTTCTGCAATACCAACCTTAGATGTTCAGCATGCTCTTTCTCCGTCTTAGAAAATACCAATATATCATCAATAAATACCACCACAAACTTATCAAGATACTCCATGAACACCTTATTCATCATGTACATAAAGTAGGCAGGTGCATTGGTCAAACCAAATGACATAACAATATACTCATACAAACCATACCTCATAGTAAAAGCTGTCTTTGGAATATCAGAGGCACGAATCTTCAGTTGGTGATAACCAGAATGCAAATCAATCTTAGAGAACACACAAGCACCTCTCAACTGGTCGAACAAGTCATCAGTTCTGGGCAAAGGATACTTATTCTTGATAGTTACTTCATTAAGTGACCGGTAATCAACACACATTCTCTGACCACCATCTATCTTATCAACAAAGATAACTGGTGCACCCCAAGGTGACGAACTAGGACAAATAAAACCTTTATCTTGTAATTCCTTAATTTGTTTCTTAAGTTCTTCTAATTCATCTACTCCCATCCTAAGATTTCTGAATTCTTCCTGCTTCAGCTCAATTACACCTTCAGGAATATGGTGAGCTCTAAAATCTCTAACAAATTCATTGCAAGTGACAGGAGGAGCATTGTCAGGACATGTAGCTTGATACAACTCCCACCAAGTCTGAGCTGTCCCCTGTAACTGGCCAGATGCATATAACACTTTTTCCAGATTATTACATTAGGCGATGTTCAACTGTTTCTCCACCACTCGCACCCAATCATCTGCCTCCAATGGATCAGCAGCATGAGAGAACACTGGAGGGCGTCCTTTCAAAAATTCACCATGTTTGTCTCTCACCTGAAGAGGTGGCGGTCCTCCTGCAGGGGGGTTGTTCTGCAGATGCTGGGGTCATTGCTAAAACTGATTATTCTGCCTATTCTGAGACCACTGTTGATTTGAATTATGGTTCCATTGACTGACTGGTCCTTAGAATTTTGAATGGAAACCATGCTGAGAATTTGCACGTTGGCGTATATTGTTCCCAACACCTTGTTCTTTCATCTTCCTTTTCCTGTCCATCTCTCGACGTTCATTGTCCAGCACAATAGCCTTATTCATAAGTTCCTCCATAGTAATGGGTGGGTTAGCACCTCCACGACCTCTGCCACGGCCTCTGGCTGCCATCTATTTTTAAAGCACAGAAGACGAAGCTTAGTATTATCCAAGATGGTATATACTATAGATAAGTAAATCTGAATTCTCTGGGCGAATTCCAATTTTAGTGACTTAGTAAAACTGCCATATCTCGAGCTACAGAAGTCCAATTAAGGTGATCCTTACATGGTTGGAAAGCTTATGAAATTATCTATGACTTTTATTAATAACACTTTTCTATATTCTGTCAATAAATTAGTCAAAAACTAAGCTTAACTGGAACTGTTTCAGAATTCCAGACTGCGCAGTGACCCCAACTTGAAACAGGTATATCTCTTAGCTCATAATAAATAAAAAGATGATTCTTGCGGGGTTGGAAAGATACAGAAGTATAATTATTCTCAGTAAAATTTCATAAATTTCTCATGAACATATTTTGAGTTATTCCCGAAACATCCGAGACTGATCCAGAAATCAGCAAAAGACAGAACCCAGTTTACCCCGATCCCAACTTAATATTCTTAACTATGGAACTTGTAGACATGTCCACAAAACTCCAGTACTCATTATAAAGATCCAAATCACACATTATCATAATAACAATTCATCAAGCACACAATTGTTCACACCACATACTAATACTCGACATTACCAAACTTAATTTGACTCACGAACTAATATTGTTCCTATTACATAGGGACTTCCTAATTTTAATTGAGCTTCTCATAAATCTTGGGACGCCCTAGCTCCGCCCTTAGTTCATCGATCTCCTTATAAGCTTGCTCTTTATGTTCCTTTTCCTTTAGCAACTCATCCTTCAAATCCGCCTCATGAAGAGCCAACTCACGAACTAGTCCCATTGTGGCTTGTAAAGTCAAGGATGAATCATCAGCGAGCGGCACGGTCCAAACACCCTTGTCATGTAAGAGACAGGAAAAATGCCGGAGTGCACCCTGCAACGTCTTGTCTGAGCGAAGACCATGATAATAGACAAACACATTGTAGGCGACGTCTTCCATGCTTGTTTCTACAGTTGCCCGGCTCACTCGGGTGACAAACTTTGACTCCACCTTAGGCTCCTTACTAGTAGGATCCATTGTCTTGACCCATAGTTCAGTCTCCTAGTAAGAGTTCATCAATGGATGACTGTACTCCTTGCAGCAATACTCCAATGTAGCTTCCCAATTATAGTAATAATTATCCAAAGTTCTTATTAGCATGTCATGGAAGAAAACATCAGCTTTAGGAACCATGATATGAAGCTTCGTGGTCCATCCCATGACTGAATTCTCCATTGAAGTGTCTACCACTCTTGATTCAGCATCTGATATCTCTTGGTCATCTTTAACATGGGGTTCCTGGGGTTTGAAGTGACCAATGTACTGAGCAGCGGGCATACGGGGATGAGGAGGCATCTACGAGAATTTGACATAGATTAGATAGAATCAATATATTTTCACAATAGAATAAGATAGAAGAAGCATAAAAATTTAGCAATTATCAAGGTGAAAGAAATAAGCATGAAATAAGGGAAGCATAGATACTAATAACAACCATTCTATCTAGGCTTACGTCCTACAGTCAATATGGCTCCGATACCAATCTGTCACACCCATTTTTAAGGACAAAAATAGGATGCATAAAAGACTCATGTGCGCCCCAGGAAACGGTCGCACACATAAGTAGACAAATTACATAGTATCATCACAGTGCTTATTACATAGCGAGTAATATTTAACACATAGTCTTATACAATAAATTATAGCAACTAATAGTAGATCTCCAGCGAAAACTCCAAACACAGGGACACAGTTGACTGGTTGACACCAAGACTAGTACTCATTATGATATTCATCTTCATATTCTTCATCTGTTATGGTGGAAATAGCAAGGGTGAGTCCATGTCGAACTCAACAAGTATAACATAGGGTTCATGAGGCACAAAAGGCTAGACATTGTTTGACTGCGTTTAGCTTTTAATCATCATATAATTAGCAATTGAGTAGCATCAAGATAATATTCTTCCCATTAATGAACCAATGATTAATTGTAATAAGGATAATGAAATAGCATTAACATGAGCATAATCATAATCAACAGTAATTAAGCATGATATAACCATGGTGATCAACTATTTTGTAAGAATCCCTAAGGCCGCTCGTATCCGTGAGCATGACTAGTATACCAGTTTATTAAACTCTACGCAGAGGTGTACACTTTCACTGTGAGTCATAACTTCCAAATGCATGGGTTCGCGACTCCCCAAAACATCAGAAATCATATAAAGCCACTTAAAGGTTTGTCTAACAAGTTAGGGCCATTAGATTCACTCGGCAGGCAGATGTAGGAACCCCCCTTTTCAAATCGCACACTTCCTTCACGGCTATACTCATAAGACTAGAGGCTGTCCTACACCCAACGTGGCAAGCCATTCTTACGCCATTTAAGGTAACCACTAACAAGCTAGAAAAGGTCCTTTAAACAACTAAAGCTAGAGCCATATAGCCCTCACAACTGTACTGTCAATCCCGATTATCACTTACAGGTAAGTCCTTATGGAGAGTAACTAGAGCGTCAAACAAACAACACAACACAACGCTCTAGTCCCCTATTTCAACAGTAACAAAATCATATTAATAGTTGATTGCTCAATCCATTAATCAAATTATAAGATCATTGTTCATAATTAAGCACTAGCAATAGCTATCCAAATGCATAACCCATAGGTGTCAAGGAATCAAGATATCAATCGCTAAGTTATAATCTCTATGGTTGTCAAGGAAGACACATGCATATGTATGATAATTTAGTGAATAGGACAACAAGGATGGTCCCATGTTATACTTGCCTTGATCAAAGCTTTCCTGATGATACTGCTGGTCTGGCTCAAAATAATACTCCTGATCGTCAAGAAACTACTCACCGTCTATACTCGATCATCAAACATCACCACACAATCATTCGAGCAATCATACACGAAGCAAACAAAGAAACATAGTTAGAACAGTACACCAACAGTAGCAAAATATTATAAAAAGTTTGTAAAACTCTTCTACAAGTTACTACGATCACACAGACGTAAAGATCACGAAATTTGGATTTAAAACTTGAAAGTTATGAATTTTCTAAGATTTCCTTTAAATAAATAATTACTTTAATATAAGCTCGAAAATTAAATTTTCCAAACCTACTGTACAGCTACACTAACATGTAGAGCTTGCAAATATGAATCTAACACAACTTGAACGGGTCAAATCGGAGTTAAAACGAAGATTTTACGATCAAAACAAGTTTAGTGGCAAAACTATAAATACCAGAAAACATATTTTTGATTTACCGAGAAGAAATACGTTTTCAGAACAAAGAAATGTATCTCCTAAATGACGCTAAGGACTGCGGGTTCTATTTTATGAAAACACAGGGGCTCTTTATAAACTTTACCCCGCGAAGGGGTATCTTCTAATCTCAACCGTTGATTAGCGAATGGATGGCTGGAATTGTTTCCAGGCAAAGGAGAGAGAAGGCGTGGTCACCTTCTCCAGCGCCGACCGGTGGCCACCATGGCCAGCCCCCAATGGCTCGCTGGAGAGCATCGGCTTCCCCATTCCCGACCACTACTCAACCCGCAACCAACACCAATCAAATGAGAAGGTCAACGCGAACACATCTACGTGGTTTAGGAAGACTACGATGGATCGAGGACGGGATGCGGCTCGGGAAGGCAGCGACGCCATTGCTGGCTCACTGGAGCTTCTCAAACTCACAATTTTAAAGCACTACAAACCTAAAGAAGAGCATGGGGAGGGAGAGAAGGAGATGGCAAACTCACCAAAACGAAGAAGAAAGGCTCAATTAAACCCGCAAGCCCCGATGACGAGCAACCGCTATTTCTACGGTTTCCAACCTCCTACGCTCAGTTTCACGTGATTTGGCTCGGGATTTAGATGGAAAAAGGAGCGAGGGAACACGCGGCTACACATTTATAGACCCAATACGACGTTTTCGGGTAGGAAATCCTGGTTTCCTCGGTGGATTTGGTTGAGGCGGCTTCGTCTCCGGCTCGGTCATGGCAAGAGGAAGAAGAGCGCGGCTGACAGGTGGGGTCAACTTGTCAGTGAAGCAAGGGAGAGAGCACGCAGCCGCTACGGCTCCTGGGCCGGCCCACGCGAGCGCGACAGAGAAAGGGAGAAACGGGCTCAGCTCCGACGGCCCAACCGCGAGGGAAAGAAGGGGCAGGCCGGCTCAGGCAGGCCTCTAGGCCGCCGGCAACAGGTAAGGTTTCTTTTTTTCCTTTTTCTTTTCTTTTCTAATTTAAATTAGTTTCCAAAGCCATTTAAATAGATTTTGAAATCCAAATCAAATAAAATCAAAACCACACCACACAATAAAACAAATGCAACAGCATGAATGCATCACCAATATTCTACCTAATATTTTAAATTTTAATCTCCATTAATTATTATCTAAATTATTTAAACTCATAACTAAATCTCCTTTAACTTCAAATTTTATCTAATTCAAAAATTTAAAATTTTAGGGTGTTACATTATTACATAGCGAACCAATATTCATCACATAGTCTTAACAATAAATATAACAACTAAAGATAACTCTCTCATGAAAGCTCCATCACAGGGATGTCCACTGGTTGACATCAAGCCTAATACTCATCACGGTAATCCTCATTTAAATCTTGATCGGTTGCCCATCTTGAGGTATGGGGAAATAGTAAGGGTGAGCACATGTCGTACTCAACAAATATAGCAAGGGGTTCATGAGGCTCAAATAGCTGACACTGGTTAAACTACAGGTAGCTTTAGGTGTATGTTATGTTTAGCAATTAATAGCAACAAGGTAGCAATTATTCCCATAACCACATGATCAATGTAAGCATAATTAATATAAAGCATAAACGATAAGTAAATAAACATCTTAACATAATAAGAATCATCATCTTTAATGTAAATGTCTCCAAGGCCTCTCGTATCCGTGAGCACGGCTAGTATACCAGTTTATTAAACTCTGTACAGAGGTGTACACTTTCACTGTGAGTCGTGATTCCCATATGCCCGGGGCCTGTCGACCCCCTAACACTTCCAAGTGAGTAGGTAGGGTACACTATGAAGCCTTTTAAAGGTTCGTCTAACAACTTAGGGCCACTAGGTTTTGGTGGCAAACAGATGTAGAGCCTCCCTTCTGAATGGCACATAACCGCAGCCTATACACATAAGGACAGAAGCCGCACTATATCCAATTCGGCAGATCCCTTTTGCACCCTTATGAGTAACCTCTAACAAGCTAGAAAAGGTCATCATACTTGACTAAAGCCAGAGTCATATAGCCCTCATAGTTGTACTGTAAATCCCAGATGATCACGTACAGATAAGATCTTACGTTGCTAAAAGTCATCTCTTAACCATCATAGCACATACATTAATTAAGTTACAAGATCATGGTCAAAGGTTATGCGATATCAAGAATACTACCCAAATGCATATATCCCAAAGGTGTCAAGGTATTCGGTAATCAATTGCTAGGAAATCCTCAAAAGGGTGACAAAGACACATGCACATGAAATTTTGTGTATCCGGAATTGGTAATCAAGGAGGTCTAAAGCTATACTTGCCTTGATCAAAAGTCTCCTGTTGGTCCTACTCGTAGTAGTACTCTTGATCGTCCATGAACGGCTCACCGTCTATAATCAATCAACACATCAACATACAAGCATCCGAGCAAACATACACGAAGCAAACAAGTGGCATAATTAGAACAGTACACCAGTTGTAGCAAAACAAGATGAAAAGTTTGTAAAATGATTTTACGTCTTGCTACGATCACACAGACGCAAATTGCACGCAAATCAAAGCTATAGTGGAAAAGATATGATTTAAACAAGATTTCTTATATTAAAATAATTCATTTAATACAAGCTCAAAATCTAAAAGTTGAAAATGTATTGAATAGCGATACCAACATGTAGATTACAAGAGTATGAATCTAACGTAATTTGAACGGACCAATTCAGAGTTAAAATGAACAAATTGTGATGAAAATGGCTCTGGATGGCAAATTCGTAAATAACACAAACTGGTATACGAACTGATTAAAATAAATGGAATTTGGGATTTATAAACTGTTGAGGACGATGGGTTGGATTACTGGTAAATTGAGGGGCTCTTTACAGAAAGTGCCAAGATTAGATATGGGAAATGAAATAAGCAAGGCAAGCAGCCTAAACAGGAAGTCCGACGTGCAGCTCCATGGACGACGACATGGAGCTTGCCGACGTGTGCAAGGATGGACCTACGGCCCACTGTAGAGTGAACCGAAGGCATTGGAAGCAAGAGCAGCAACAACACTCTCACCTAAGGTGTTCTCACGGACTGTGACGTAGACTAGCGCGGTGACAGACATGGCTGGCGACGAGACAACATGGCAACGCACGTGAACTCAGCCCTAGTGGCCATGAGTCCACCCAGGACTTGTACAAGAAGGAAGAGAGGAACATAGGTTCTCACCGCAGACGAAAGATGAAGACGGAGATGAACCGAAGATGGCTAGCGGTTCGACAAGCGGACGACGAGTTCCTACAAGGGTTTGGCATCAATGCATGAGTGACCGAAAGCGAAAGGAAACGAAAACTAAATGCATGCACAGTGTCGTCACCACGTTGTGGACCTCGACAGCAAGTTGCAGGTGGCAACAAAATAGTAGAACAGCAGGGTGAAGCCGGCGACGGTGAGCTAGGGCTTTGCGTCGTCAATGCTGCGCGTGCTCGAGAAGGGCGGTGGTGGCTGGTAGATGGGAAGGGAATTCAGAGGGGGGCCATGGGCTTTATAGGGTCACCCAAATCCCAGGAAACCGGGTTCGGTACATGATTTGGCTCGGTTCAGAGCCCGGCTCGAGTTCGACGTGATGAAATAGGAGGCGCTGACACACGGACCCTGACTGGCAGCGAGACAAAGAGGGAAGGGAAAGGAACTTGTCACCTGTGAAGCTTGCTATGGTTGAGCCACAAGCACAGAAACAAGGCCGGTGGAGCACAGAAACGAGGCTGCGTACTGAGCCAACACGCCCAGCAAGCTAACATGTCAATAGAAGGAGAGAGGCACATTTATTTTCCTTTGATTATTTCTGAAATGGAATTTTCCAAATGATTTTCAAAAGCATGTGACTTCAAATTAAAACCAATCAATTCAAAACACTAATGCTCCAGCATGAATGCAATATCATGTAGTTAGCCTTACAATTGCTTTTATTTTGACAAAAATTATTACTTCTCTAGGTTTGCATGCACACATAAATGCATAAAAAAATCAATTTAAACTATTTTAAATTCATGCAAATTTTGGGTGTTACAAATTGTACCCTCCTTAAGAGAATCTCGTCCTCGAGATTAGATTGTGCTTACTCGAACAACTATGGATATAACTTTCTCAGATCTTCTTCTCTCTCCCAAGTTGCCTCAACTTCTGAATACCGATTCCACTGAACTTTGCACATCTTTATTACTCAGCTTCATGTAACTCTTTCTGCTATTTCCAAAATTTTAAGCGAAAACTCTTTATATGTGAGATCCTCCTTAACAGTAAGCTCCTCTAAAGGTATTTGCTCTTCTGGTACATGCAAACACTTCTTAAGTTGAGACACATGGAATACGTCATGCACACCAGACAAACTCTCAGGTAATTCTAACTGATAAGCCACTTCTCCACATCTTTTCAAAACTTTAAATGGACCAACATATCTCGGTGCTAGCTTCCCTTTTATATTAAATCTCTTCACACTTCTCATCGGTGACACTTTCAAGTATACGTAATCCTCTTCTTTGAAGACCAATTTCCTTCTCCGTGTATCTGCATAACTCTTCTAACGAGACTGTGCAACTCTCAAATTATCCCTAATCACACGTACTTCTCTCTCTGCATTTCTAAGCATATCTGTTCCAAACACCTGAGTCTCTCCCGTTTGGTTCCAAAACAATGGTGTTCTACACTTACGTCCATACAAAACTTCAAACGGTGCCATCTTGAGACTCTGCTGATAACTATTGTTGTATGAAAACTCTGCATAAGGCAAACTCTTATCCCAACTGGTCCCATAGTGCAGTGCACAAGCTCTCAACATATCTTCTAATATCTGATTAATTCTCTCAGTCTGTCCATTAGTCTAAGGGTGATATGCAGTACTTAAATTCAACTTGGTTCCCAATGCTTTATGTATTGTTTTCCAAAATTGAGACATGAACTGAGTACCTCTATCCGACACAATCTTCTTTGAAACTCTATGTAGGCATACTACCCTCTTCATATACAACTCAGCTAACTATGGTCCAGTATAAGTAGTCTTGATAGGTAAGTGAGCAACTTTAGTCAACTGATCCACAATCACCCATATAGAATCATAACCACTCCGTATACAGGGCAAACCAACTATAAAGTCCATTCCAACTTTGTCACACCCAAAAATTTTCAATTTTGGGTTGTGCATAGGAAACCCTAAATGAAATAAATGTTTTAATATTTGGATAAAATTTCCCAAGTTTAGTTTATGAAAGCATCAATTAGTTATAAAAAAATAAAAAATGAGAATCTTTAATTTTTTTAAAACTAATTTGATGGGCTATTATTTAATGTGATGTTTGCTTGTTAACTCTTGTGTGTCGAGAGCGAGCAAAGTCTTTAAAAATACGTTTAGTAGGCCGATCTTCCTTCTCCGGCACGCCTTTATCTTTTTCTGCAATCAATGTTCCTTGTTTCTCATCTTAAGTTCTCATTGGAAGTTTCCTAAAATCTTTTCTTTATAACGCAAATTATTCTTTTTAATTCCTCGTGTGTCAATCAATCTTAGTGAACTCTTTGGGAATTGTTCTGGCTTTTTTCTAGAGCTAGTTCACACTTTTCTATGAGCGTTATCTAATTTTTAGATGCTCCAAAATATCTTTTCATATGTTCCAAATACTTTATCTGGGTTCCTCATGTTCCATAACGTCTCTGAGAATTTTCTCTGAATTTTTAGAGCTTCCAGAGTATTTTTCATGGCTTAAATAATAATTTTAGACTTTTCTGAAATTATTTTATCCATGAAATTAATTAATTCTGAAAATAAATAAATATCTTATTTTTCCCAATCCTCAAAGCCTACGTGCAATAATCATAAAAGCCTATGTCTTTATTAACTAATGGGCCTTAATGTCTATTTAGGCCTATCAGTGAAGGTGGACGGTGTAATATCAATTAGTACCATATTGCTAGTTGATGTGAAGGTGAAGAGTTTTTCTTCCTATAAGTATGTACCTACCCATGGACAAAGCACACTAAAACTACCGTAAGAGAAGCCTCTAGTTTGAGAAATCTCTCGTGTAGTAAATTAGATATTTCTCCTCCTTCTTGTGTCGCCCCAGGCTGAGGCCCTTCAGATGGATGGAGGTAGAAGATGAAGTATTTGCGGTTCTGCCATTGGTTCGTAATATCTTTGTCGTTTCTTCGTTTTAATTTCGGTTTGCTCCATTTCAGTTGCGTTAGTTTCGTATAGTTGCGCTCTACGTAGTAGTGCTGACGTATATCGTGTCACCTATTTATGAATTTATTGATTTACGTGCAATATTTATTTAATATATTTTTAATTAAAAGCAATGTAGTAACTCGTTCTTGTGATTTTACGATCATGCCAACCGAAGCTACATGCTATCGGCGTAGGCGTCTTACATGCTAGTCATATATAAATTAAATATTAATTTAATTGACATACAATTAGTTCTATGATTAAAAGCGATCTAGGTTTGTAAATCCGTTCTTCTTGCGATAGTTTCGTAGCGTCGCGCTCTATACAGTAGCGATATTTTTTGTGATGTCACTCAAGTATGAATTTATCTATTTAAATGCAACTTGATTAATATTTATTTAACAACTTTCTAACTAAAAGCAACATAGGGTTATAATTTCATTCTTGTTGCTTCGTGACTATGCTGGCGTAAGATACGCATTAGCAACGTTGTTTACCATATTACATTATGTGTTTACAAATTAAATAATATTTATTTGATTAATGTTTATGTCATGCTCTTTTAAATTAGAAGCGACTTAGGTTCATACATAGAACATTCTTAAATAAATATTAACTTGATTAATATTAACTTAAATGTTTCTTAATCATAATTAGTTTAGTTAAACATGAAGCATGTAGTTAATTTAACTAATATTTAGCTACTGTCTTTTCAAATTAAAAGTAACTTTGGTTTATAATTTGTCTTTTTATAAATAATCAAATGCTATCATGATTAATAAGAACTTACGTGTTTCTTAAATAGAACTTATTTAGTTTATGCAAGAAACACATAATGATTCTTAAATAGAACTTGTTTAGTTTATGCAAGAAACACATAATGATTCGATTAGTTGTTATCACCTTCTTAATGCTTTCTAATTTATAAATAATTATATAACTTAAACACTAAATAAATATTTATAAATAAAATATGAATATGTTAACTTCATCTTTTATAATTCAATGTAAATTGGTTAATTCAATTTAGGATAGTTCTCTAAAATGTCCATTATCTTGACATTAGTAGCAAGTGTTTATGCACGTTTAATTAACGTCAGCCCATATATCACCTTGTCTATCTATTATTTAATTGATCAAAAGTTGTGCCGATGTTGTTCATTGTCATTCATGACCATAAATTGTTTTATTTTGGAGCTGTTTAGGCTGCCTTTTTAGTTCGTACTCATATATCTCCGTCATTGCCTTCAACTTCCGTATCTTAATCGCTTTAGCCTTGTCTGAATTGACGTAGTCTACTGTACGTATGTCAACGACGTTTAACATGCTACATGTGTTCTAAATTTTAATTTAAACATTAATTTTAACTAATTTCTATTTACACTGCTTATCAAATTAGAAACAATATAGGTTTATACTCCTATGTTTATATATAAACTTTAACATGATCTAAGTTCTATCACCTTAATTCATTAACTAAAATAAATCAAACGTATAGTTTGTTTTCTTTGATTTGTTGTAAACTCCTCGATAGTCACGTGTCCTCTTTGATGGTAGCTCCATTATCCATCGTTCTTGCGTTTTAGCAATCGTAGCAACGTACCGTATTGTTTAGTTCGTTCCCTTTTAAAGTGTCTCCTTTGTATGATGTTTGTTCTTAGTTGTGTTTGTTGTCTGTTTGCTGTGCTTGATTGTTGCGAGTAGAAGTGTGGTTCGGTAGCATAGAGGACCTGGAGCTGAGGACCGACAGTCAAAGCAGAAGTTGGAGACCAAAAGATAGCTGCTGAAGATTCTGAGCAATTTAACTCTGGGAAAAAAGCAAGTATAGCATGAGATTATCCTTGTTGTCCTATTCACTGAAATTACTATTCATATGCATGTGTCCTCCTTGACAACTGTAGCGATTATAACATAGCTATTGATTTCCTGTTCCCTTGTCACCTATGGGATGTGCATTTGGGTAGCTTGGCTAGTGCTAAAGTTATGAACAATGATCTTGTAATTTGACTAATGGATTATGCAACCAACCTTTTAAGATGACTTTCTTACTATTAAAGGGTGCTAGAGCATTATGTTATTTTTATGTTGCTCTAGTTTCTCTCCATAAGGACTCATCTATGAACGAATATCCGGGACTTACAGTACAACTGTGAGGGCTATATGGATCTGGCTCTAGTTGTTTGAAAGACCTTTTCTAGCTTGTTAGCGGTTACCTTAATTGGCGTAAGAATGGCTTGACGATTCGAGTATAGGACAACTTCTAGTCCCATGTGTATAGCCGGGAAGGAATGTGCCATATGAAAAGGGGGGTTCCTATATCTGCTTGCCAAGTGAATCTATTGGCCCTAACTTGTTAGATGAACTTTTGAATGACTTTATATGATTTTTGGTGTTTTGGGACTAGCTACCCCATGCATTTGGAAATCATGACTCACAGTGAAAGTGTACACCTCTACGCAGAGTTTAATAAACTGTTATAACAGCTGTGCTCACGGACACGAGCGGCCTCGGACCTTCACGGAATAGATATACATTAATGGCTTTATGTTTTTGCTATTCGTTATTCATAATTACTTGATCATTGTTTATGGTGGGAATTAGTTACACTGTTGCTACTCATTTGCTAGAACATTGCTAAATTAAAAGCTACATGCAGTAAACCGGTGTCTATCCTTTTTGAGCCTCATGAACCCCATGTTATATTTGTTGAGTACGACATGTGCTCACCCTTGCTATTTCCCCCACACTCCAATATGTAGTAAGGTGCTGCTTAGAAGAAGGATAAAGACATAGTAGAGTTTCCAGAAGACTATCAGAAGTGCTTGGCATACGGAGCCCCCAGTCAGCCATCCCTGAGAAGAATGGAGCCCGAGCAGAAGTTTAGCCATCGTTCTATGATACTCTGATAGTTGTAAGTGTTAATATAGTATGTATTCTGCTTTATATAAACATTGTTTTGATGTTTCTAGTCTTTTGTTATATGTGTGGACTTTCTGGGCACACATATAACGAGTGATTGGTCTTCTTTGGAAAACCGAGCGTGACAAACTTCTTCCCACTTCCATTCAGGTATCTGCATAGGCTATAGCAATCCTGCAGGTCTCTAATGTTCAACTTTCACTCTTTGACAAGTGTCACACAAAGCGACATATTCTACTACATCTCGCTTCAATCTATAGCACCAATACTTCTCCTTAAGATCCAAATACATTTTAGTGCTTCTAGGATGAATAGAATAAGCTGACTCATGCGCTTCCCGCAGAATTGTATCCCAAATAGCTTTCACTTTAGGTACACATATCCTTTTCTCAAACCAAAGTGTTCCATTTGCATCTTTACTAAATCCTGGTGCCTTTCCAATCTCTATAATCTTGGCTATCTCCTTTAGCTTCTCATCCTCTGACTGACCCTTGCATATCTCTTGCTCCAAAGTAGGAGTCACTTCTATTTCCATAGCATTAGTAACAATGCCTAGGTTCAGATGTTCAAACTCAGCACATAACTCAGTTAACATAGGCATCACTCGTACCTTATTAGCATAACTCTTCCTACTAAGAGCATCTGCAACAACATTGGCCTTTCTAGGATGATAATGAACCTCCAAATCATAGTCCTTGATCAACTCTAACCATTTGTGCTGCCTTAGATTCAGATTAGACCGCGTGAAAATATACTTCAAACTCTTATGATTGGTGTATATATCACTCTTATGTCCAATCAGATAGTGTCTCCATATCTTCAAAGCATGAACTACTGTAGCTAACTCTAAATCATGAGTAGGATAATTTAATTCGTGCTTTCTCAATTGCCTCGATGCATAAGCCACAACTTTACCTTCTTGCATGAGAACACATCAAAGACCCAAATGAGATGCATCATAATAGATAGAAAAACTCTTACTGAGATCTGCCAACATCAATACAGGTGCGGTGGTCAATCTCTTCTTCAATTCTTCAAAGTTAGCTTGACACTTCTTAGACCACACAAACTTAGTATTCTTCTCCAATAGTGCAGTCATGGGCTTAGCATGCTTAGAAAACCCCTCTATGAACCTTCTATAATATCTAGCCAAACCTAGGAAACTACGAATTTCTCCCACATTGGTTGGTGGTTTCCAATTCAAGACATCTTTCACCTTGCTAGGATCCACTGCTATACCACCATTAGAGAAACATGACATAGGAAAGACACTTCCTTCAACCAAAATTCACACTTGCTCCGCTTAGCATACAATTTATGCTCTCTGAGTTTCTGCCAGACCAACCTTAAATGTTTAACATGCTCTTCTTTAGTCTTAGAGAATACTAAGATATTATCAATGAACACCACCATAAACTTATCAAGAAACTCCATGAACACCTTGTTCATCAGATATATAAAGTAGGTAGGAGCATTGGTCAAACCAAAAGACATGACTGTGTACTCATACAATCCATACCTTATAGTGAATGCTATTTTTGGTATATCTAAATTCTGAATCTTCAACTGATGATAACCAAAATATAAATCAATTTTTGAAAAGACACAAGCTCCTCTCAACTGATCAAACAAATCATCAATTCTAGGCAATGGATACTTATTATTGATAGTAGCCTCATTAAGTGACTAGTAATCAACACACATCCTCTAAGTACCATCCTTCTTATCAATAAAGATTACTGGTGCACCCCAAGGTAAAGAACTAGGACGAATGAAACATTTATCCTACAACTCTTTAATTTGTTTCTTAAGTTCCTCTAGTTTATCTATCCCCATTCTATATGGACATTTAGCTATAGGTACAGTTCCAGGTAGTAATTCAATAATAAATTCAATGTCTCAGTCACGTGGCATACCTGGCAATTCATCTAGAAAAACATTTGGAAACTCATCCACCACACAGTTCTGATCATTGGCCTCATCATGTAGCTGATTCATTATAGCTGTAGGTGGAGCTTGCATTGCTACCTCAACACTGATCTTATCCCCCTTTGGTGTTGTCAGAGATACCACCTTCTCTTTGCACTGAAATACTGCTTGATGTTGTTTCATCCAATCCATGCCTAGAATTACATCAATACCAGAGGTTCTCAACACAATAGGACTGACTGAAAAATCTACCCCTTTAAGGAAATACTTGCTGAAGGGCAGAAATAAGAAGCTGAGATAGTCCCTCCCGGTGAATTCACTATCATAGGGTTTCTCATGGTAACTAAAGGTATACTATGTTCTCTAACAAATACTTGAGAAATAAATGAAGGTGAAGCTCTAGATTAAAAAAGAACAGTAGCAAGGATTGAGTTGATGTTGAACATACCCAACATAACTTCTGGTGCCTCCTGAGCTGTATCAGTAGACACATGGTTCACTCTTCCAAAGTTCGAAGATGGCTTCTAATAGCTACTCTACCTCTAAGGGTCTGTTGATTTTGCTTATCTGGGCAATTCAAAGACATATGTCCCTCTCTACCACAACAAAAACATTTGGTTGGAGTGTTGGGAGCACTATTCTTCATAGGAGTGGCATTGGGATTCCTTGAATGTGGTGTCTGCTGACCACCCTGCTGCTGGAAAGGAGAACGCTGCTAAAAATGCTAGCGCTAGTTCCCCTGCTACATTTGATTCTGAGGGCGCGGAGGGTACTGTCCATGATTCCACTGACTAACTGGCCCTTGGAACCTCTCCTGAAAGCCTTGCTGTGTATTAGGGCGCTGATGTGTATTGCTCCTAGAACCCTATCCTTGCATCCTCCTTTTTCTATCCTGTTCCTTGCGCATATTGTCTAGCACAGTAGCATGATTCACCAGAGCTTAGAAATTGGCATATGTGTTGCCAGCCAACTACAGCCAGAGAGATCATAGTAAAGTCCCTTTAGAAAGAGACGTTGCTTATCAGCATCTTCTCTCACTTCGTTAGGAGCATAACGAGATAGCTAAGGAAACTTGTTATGGTACTCAGCAACAGTCATTGAACCCATTCTAAGAGATCGGAATTCCTCTTGCTTTAGCTCTATCACTCCATCTGGAATATGGTGTGCGTTGAAATCTCTAAAAAAATCTTGCCAGGTAATAGGAGGAGCATTGTTAGGATGTGCCGACTGATAAGACTCCCACCAGGTCTGAGCTGCCCCCTAAAGTTGCCCAGATGCATATAGCACATTCTCCAAATCATTGCATTGAGCGATGTTCAATTGTTTTTCCACGGCTCGCACCCAATCATCTGCCTCCAGTGGATCAGTAGCATGAGTAAACACCGAAGGTCATCCTTTCAAGAATTCACCACACTTGTCCCTCACTTGGACAGGTGGCGGTCCTCCTACAGGGGGGTTGTTCTGCAGGTGCTGCATGAACATCTGCATCATTTGGTTCTATGTGTTCATGAGTTCCTCCATGGTGATAGGTGGGTTAGGACCTCTACAACCCCTACCATGGCCCCCTACCTCCACCTCTGCCTCCTCTAGCTGCCATCTGTTTTCCAAAACACAGAAACAAATCTCAGTAATATCCAAAAATGATATATACAAGAGATAAGTAAATCTGAATTTTCTAGGCAAGTTCTAATTTTAGCAGTTCAGTAAATCTGACATAACTCAAGCTATAGATGTCCAACAGAGATGATATTTACATGGTTAGAAAGCTTATGAAATTTTCTACAACTTTCTTATAGATCATTTTAACAGATTCTGTCATTAGATTAATAAAAAACAGAGCTTAACTGAACTATTCCAGAATTCTAGACTGCATAGAAACCTTGTATTAGAATAGTTATATCTCCAAGCTCAGAATAGCTAATAGGTCATTCTTGCGGTATTGGAAAGATACAGAAGTCTAGTTGTTCCCAGGAAAATTTCATGAATTTTGAATGTACGGATTTTGAGATATAACAGAAACATCACAAACTGCTCCAGAAATCAGCAAAGGCAGAAAGGATATAACCAAACCCAACTATTTATTCATGATCGTATCTTAATATTCTTAACTGTGGAACTTGTAGACATGCCCACAAAGCTCCAGCACACATCACAAAGATCCAAATCACTCATTAAACACAATAATAACTCATCAAGCACACAATTGTTCACACCACACTTAAAATTCGACATGACACACGGTATTAATAGCGTTCCTATTACAAATGGGTTTCATAATCCTGAGGAGCGAAGTCTTTCTTGATGAGGGGCATGAGAAGCTTCTCATGGAACTTGGGATGGCCTAGCTCAGCTCTTAGACCATCCGATACTTCATGTTCTTTCTCGTTGAGAGCTCTCTCATTACACAGTTCTTCCTCTAAGGACACCACCTTGTTTGCTAGCTCACGAGTGAGCTCAACTTGTGCTTGGAGAGTCATTGATGATGCATCTGCAACCTCTATGGTCTAAGAGCCCACTTCTGGCACGTAGCGAGGATAGTACCTTAGCCCATCATATTGCATATCGTTGAAGCGTCGACCATGGTAGTAGACAAGTGCATTGTAGGCGGCATCTGCCATGCTCCTTTCCGCAGTAGCCCGACTCACCCAGGCGGTGTGAATCGACTCCACCTTGTGAGCCTTCTTGTCCACATCTACTGACTTGACCCACAACTCAGTACCCTAGTATGATCTCATTAGAGGGTGCCTGTGCTCCATGCTGTGGTATTCCAGTGTTGCTTGCAAATCAGGGTAGTAATTTTCTAGTGTCTTCACTAGCAGGTCATGGAAAAAGGCATCAGCTTTAGGATCCTTGAAGTAGAGTTCTTCAGTCTAGCCCATATGAGGATTATTTGCCAGAGCTAACGGGGCTTCTTCTTCATGCATGTCCTGCTCCTAAGTGTCCCCTACTCTCGATTGTTCATCAGAAATCTCCTGGATAACATCCACACGTGGTTCCATAGGCTTGTACAAGGCACAATATTCTGCAGCAGTCATGCAAGGACGAGGAGGCATCTATAGGATTTTAGACATAGATTAGATAGAAGCAATAAATTTTCACAATGGAATAAGATAAAAGAAGCATAAAAATTTTGCAAATAACAAGAGTGAAGTAGTAAGCATGAAACAAGTGAAGCAAAGCATGCTAAAAACGACCATTACTAACTAGGCTTGCGTCCTACAGTCAACAAAGCTTTGATACCAATTTGTCACACCCAATTTTCAAGGAACAAAATATGATGTATAAATGCCTTATGTGCACCCTAGGAACAGTTGCACACATAAGTGGACAAATCATAAATAGTATCATCACAATGCTTATTACATAGCAAACCAATATTCATCACATAGTCTTAACAATAAATATAACAACTAAAGATAACTCTCTCATGGAAGCTCCATCACAGGGACATCAACTGGTTGACATCAAGCCTAATACTCATCACGGTAATCCTCATTCCAATCATGTTCGGTTGCTCATCTTGAGGTGTGGAGAAATAGCAAGGGTGAGCACATGTAATACTCAACAAATATAACAAGGGGTTCATGAGGCTTAATTAGCTGACACTGGTTAAACTGCAAGTAGCTTTAGGTGTATGTTATGTTTAGCAATTAATAGCAACAAGGTAGCAATTATTCCCATAACCACATGATCAATTTAAGTATAATTAATATAAAGCATAAATGATAAGTAAATAAACATCTTAACATAACAAGAATCATCATCTTTAATGTAAATGTCTCTAAGGCCACTCGTATCCGTGAGCACGGCTAGTATACCAGTTTATTAAACTCTGCACATAGGTGTACACTTTCACTGTGAGTCATGATTCCCATAGGCCCGGGACCCGTCGACCCCCTAACACTTCCAAGTGAGTAGGCAGGGTACACTATGAAGCCTTTTAAAGGTTCGTCTAACAACTTAGGGCCGCTAGGTTTCAGTGGCAAAGAGATGTAGAGCCTCCCTTCTGAATGGCACATAACCGCAGCCTATACACATAAGGACAGAAGCCGCACTATATCCGATTCGGCAGACCCCTTTTGTGCCCTTATGGGTAACCTCTAACAAGCTAGAAAAGGTCATCATACTTGACTAAAGCCAGAGTCATATAGCCCTCATAGTTGTACTATAAATCCCGGATGATCACGTACAGATAAGATCTTACGTTGCTAAAAGTTATCTCTTAACCATCATAGCACATACATTAATTAAGTCACAAGATCATGGTCAAAGGTTATGCGCTAGCAAGAATACTACCCAAATGCATATATCCCAAAGGTGTCAAGGTATTCGGTAATCAATTGCTAGGAAATCCTTAAAAGGGTGACAAAGACACATGCACATGAAATTTTGTGTATCCGGAATTGGTAATCAAGGAGGTACCAAGCTATACTTGCCTTGATCAAAAGTCTCCTACTGGTCCTGCTCATAGTAGTACTCTTAATCGTCCACGAACGGCTCACCGTCTATACTCAATCAACACATCAACATACAAGCATCCGAGCAACCATACATGAAGCAAACAAGTGACATAATTAGAACAGTACACCAGTAGTAGCAAAACAAGATGAAAAGTTTGTAAAATGATTCTACGTCTCGCTACGATCACATAGACGCAAATTGCACGCAAATCGACGCTATAGTGGAAAAGATATGATTTAAACAATATTTCTTATATTAAAATAATTCATTTAATACAAGCCCAAAATCTAAAAGTTGAAATTGTATTGAACAGTGATACCAACATGTAGATTACATGAGTATGAATCTAACGCAATTTGAACGGACCAATTCGGAGTTAAAACGAACAAATTGCGATGAAAATGGCTCTGGATGGCAAATTCGTAAATAACACAAACTGGTATACGAACTGATTAAAATAAATAGAATTTGGGATTTATGAATCTGTTGAGGAGGGCGGGTTGGATTACTGGAATACTAAGGGGCTCTTTATAGAAAGTGCCACGAAGGGGTATCAGCTGCTCTAGTCCATCGTCGGATCAAAAACTGGACGACTAGGATTAGATATGGGAAATGAAATAAGCAAGGCAAGCAGCCTGAACAAGAAGTCCAACATGTAGCTCCATGGATGACGACACGGAGCTCGCCGACGTGCGCAAGGATGGACCTACGGCCCACAGCAAATCGAACCGAAGGCACAGGAAGCAAGAGCAGCAACAACACTCTCACCTAAGGTGTTCTTGTGGCCCGTGATGAAGACCAGCATGGTGACAGACATGGCTAGCGGTGAGACAGCATATCAATGCACATGACTCGACCCTAGAGGCCATGATTTGACCTAGGACTTGTACAAGAAGGAAGAGAGGAACAAGGGGTTCTCACCGCAGATGAAAGATGAAGACGGAGGCGAACCAAAGATGGCTAGTGGTTCGACGAGCGGACAACGAGTTCCTGCAAGGGTTCGACATCATTGCATGAGCGATCGAAAGTGAAAGGAAACGAAAACTAAATGCATGCATGGTGTCATCACCATGTCGTGGACCTCGGCAGCAAGTTGCAAGCGGCAACAAAACAGCAGAATAGCAGGGCGAAGCCGGCGACGGCGAGCTAGGGCTTCGTGTTGTCAACGCTGCGTGCTCAAGAAGGGTGGTGGTGGCTGGTAGATGGGAAGGGAATTCAGAGGGGGCCCATGGGCTTTATAGGGTCACCCAAATCCTAGGAAACCAGGTTCGGTACATGATTCGGTTCGGTTCAGAGCCTGGCTCGAGTTCGACGTGATGAAATAGGAGGCGCTGACACACGGACCTTGACTGGCAGCCAGAAAAAGAGGGAAGGGAAAGGAACCTATCACCTGTGAAGCTTGCTATGGTTGAGCCACAAGCACAGAAACAAGGCCGGTGGAGCATAGAAACAAGGCTACGTACTGAGCCAACACGCCCAGCAAGCTAACAGGTCAATAGAAGGAGAGAGGCACATTCATTTTCCTTTGACTATTTCTAAAACAGAATTTTCCAAATGATTTTCAAAAGCATGTGACTTTAGATTAAAACCAATCAATTCAAAACACCAATGCTCCAGCATGAATGCAACATCATGTAGTTAGCCTTACAGTTGCTTTTATTTCAACAAAAATTATTACTTCTCCAGGTTTGCATGCACACATAAATGCATAAATAAATCAATTTAAACTATTTTAAATTTATGCAAATTTTGGGTGTTATAGTATATCCCTTAAATTTAAATTTTATTAACCAGGCTCTGATACCACTGTAGGTACGGTGGTACGAACCGATACAAAAACTTTGAACTCAAAATTCAAATTTAAAATTCACAAGTTACTATTCATAGCACTATTCAAATTAAGCGGTTATTATTCAAATTCGTGGCGCTATTCAAAATACTGAATACTATTCAAATTCGGAATATGAACAGTGCACTTGCACTTCACCTAAGTGGGTTGAGTGGCTCTGGCTGGCACCCAATATTCAAAATTACTATTTAGCACTATTCAAGGCACTTAGTGTGTGAGTGGTGGATGCAGTGATGTGTGAATGCGTGATTAATGAGTTCGCGTGATTGGTGGATATGCGGATACGAGTATGCGAAAATATGATTCTCAGGATCTTTTGCAAGCTGGCGAGACCAAAGATTCAGCCGGTGGTGCGACTATGCTTGTGTTAGTCCTACTCGGTACCCACCATATGCATCACTAGCTCGCTTCAGAACCAGGCTAACTAGTTCTTCTCCATCGCTATCCCCAGCCACGATCATACAGGACTCAGGCTCTATTGTCTCCTCAGGCAGTTCCACCCAAAGGGAACATTTCTCTGCGCAAACAAGGTTCTCTATAAATGCCACTACTAGGGCTAACACGAGAACAACACAAGCAGAGGTTTCTTCTCTAGGCTCCCTAGCATAGAGACATCGCCTCATATGAACATGCTTAAAGAAAAATAGAGATTAAAATATGAAAGCTTAATTTATTTCCATAGAGCAAGCTTACATATGGCTTTCCCTTTTGGGAAACCCCAAGCACTTATCATAAACCTTAAGTATTACCTTACAAGCGCAGAAAGGTCACAAGGACTTTCTTTATTCTCTAATTTACAAAGTGGTGGAGTAATACAATGGTAGTAGAGTATTATAAGTGGTGGATGATCATCAGAGAGTTTTTGAGATCATGTCTCCATGGTGTATTAAGTGAGTAGAGTGGTGGTGGAGTGGAGTGTTGCTAGTGTCTTCGATGGTGATCTAAATGCATGTTCGGTTCTCTGATAATGAATTGTAACACCCTGAAATTTTGAAGAAATGAAAAATAGGAAAAATATGATTTTTATATATTTTTGTGAGCATGCAACTTTAGAGTAATAATAATTTTTATTAACTTAAAATCAAATATAAGAGTAGAAACATGTTTGTGCACTCATGTTGTTGCATTTAAATTTTTGAGATGAGTGGTTTGATCAAATTCAAATTTGGATTTGAAAATCTTTTGAAAATTGGCTTTGAAAAATTAGAAAAAGAAAAAGAAAAGAGAAATCCGTTTCATTCGGAATTCGGCCCGTTTCTTTCCGCAGCCCAGCGCACGCGGCCCGCCGTTTTCCCGCGCCCGCCATCTTCCGCGTGGGCCGAGCCCAGTCATCGCGGCCCAGCTTCACCGCGCGAGCGTGTTTCTTCCTCCGAGTCGCCGACATGTGGGACCCGCCTGTCAGCGTCTCCTTCCACCTTCCTTTCTTCCTCCTCCGGCCGAACGCCGCCTTCCCTCTCTTCCCCGATCCGTATCGATCTCCAATCTTTTCTTTCCTTTGCTCCCTTGCGCCACCGGGCTATAAAAACGAAACCCCGTGCCTCCCCGCTCCTCATTGACCCCTAAAACCCTAGCCTCGACGTCCCGGGAGAGCCACCGTCGAAGCTCCGCCTCCACCGCCGCCTTGCCGAGCTAGCCGCCGCCCTCCGGTTCCTCTCCAGCTTCGTTCTCGCGCGAGGTAAGGTTGTCGTGATGTGCTCGTTCTTCTAGTGCTTTTGGTTTGGCAAACGGTGCTCGGGAGGGTCGTCTTCGCAAGCTCCGGCGAGCTCGGGCTCCATCCGGCAATGGCGCCACCGCAGGAAACCGCTTCGGCATGTTCTCGGCCCTCGTATTTGCACCCCATTGAATTCGCGAGACCCTGTGCTACGCGTAGGTGCTCTCGGCTCGGTCTAGGGTGGCCGGAATCACCGTACCGGTGATCACCGACGAGCTCGGGCCGTCGGCAACAATGGCGCCGCCGTCCTGTGCTACTTCCCCGGCGACCTACTGCCCCCGTACATGCCTGCGCCGTCAGATGTGACGTGGACGGCCACGATAAGCCCGTACCCCTTCGCTGTGTAACCGGTCCACTGGGACTTGTGGACTCGGTCCACCTCGCCAGGTCAGCAGCGCCCACACCACGTGGTACACCGAGCCAATCACATGTGCCCACGTGTTTGCCTGGTCAGCAGCCGAGTCAACCCAGCAGTCAGCCGTGCCTATTTTACAAAATAGCCCCTCGGTTTCCAATGAATCAACCCGCGATCCAAATTAGTTCAAACTAATTTCTTTTAGGTCCTATTTTCTTCTGATTTAAACCCTATATTTTCCTGAATTAGTGTGCCCAGTCCAAAGTACATTTAAATTCAGATTTTAAACTGTTTTAATTCAAATTTGAGTTCAAATATTCACAGAAATGCCACTGAACCTTATTTCATGCATAACTTTTGCGTTTTAACTCCGATTTGATCCGTTTAAATTGCGTTAGATTCGTATTTGCGAGCTCTACATGATTATAGAACTGTACAGTAGGTTTGAGATAATTTATTTTCGAGTTTATATTAAAGTAATTATTCATCTATAGGAAATCTTAGAAAATTCATAATTTTTACGTTTTAAATCCAAATTTCGTGATCTTTATGTCTATGTGATCGTAGTAACGTGTAGAAGAGTTTTACAAACTTGTTATACTGTTAGTGTTACTGTTGGTTAGGTTTTCTATCTTTAAGTTCCAACGTAAGATTTAATCTATTACTTTAATAAAGTAAATCTTGTTTAAATCATATTTTCTACGTTTTAGATCCGTTTTAGTTCATTCAAGTTGCGTTAGATTCATAGCAACGAGATCTACGCGTTAGTGACAGTGTTTATCATATTACTAATTCTGAAATTTTATGGTTAAAGTCATATCTTGATTAATAATTATGCAACTGAGTTTTGTAAATAAAATATAATTTGTTTTACTTTAGTTTCATAATTTGAATCTAAATTTGACTTAATTCCGTATATAGTATTTATAAAATTTTTTATATATGTTATTATATAATTAAAACTCATGAAGCTAATAGTTTTATATTTTCTCCTATGAGCAAATCTTTCGGTAGATGTATCTTTTCAACCGTAGCTCTGATTAGTGTGCTTTTCGCGTCTGTGTGTTCGTAGTGATGCGTAGAATCGTGTTTCAAACTCTTTTATTTATTTTTGTATGATTGGTGTACTGTTCTAATTTAGATCTATTGTTTGCTTCGTGTATGATTGTATGGATACGTGTGTGGTGCTTTATGATTTCGTCCAGTCGGTGAGATTTACGTGAAGATTCAAGAAGCTATTAATTGAAGATTTGGATCAGAGAAGGATCTTGATTTAAGGCAAGTATAGCATGGGATTATCCTTGTTTCCTATTCATCTTTAATGTACTTAATTCATGTGCATGTGTCTACCTTGTTACCACTAAGGATATCTTAGTTTTTGTATCTTGTACCTTGACACCCATGGGATATTGCATTGGGTAGTATTTATGCTAGTGCTCAAGATAAATAACCATGATCTGTAACTTGACTAATGATATATGCAATAAACGTTTAAATGATGCTCTAAAGCAATATGGCTCAAGAGGGCTAGAGCATATTTGGTTGTTTTTATGGTGCTCTAGTTTCTCTCCATAAGGACTTATCTGTAAGCGAAAATCCGGGACTTACAGTACAACTGTGAGGGTTATATGGCTCTGGCTTTAGCTCAGTATGAGGACTTTTTCTAGCTTGTTAGAGGTTACCCTTGTGGCGCAAATGGGGTAGAGCAGACTGTGGATCCCTGCGTGGTGTATCACACGGACTGACTCCGAAAACCTAGCGGCCCTAACTTGTTAGACGAACCTTTGAAAGGCTTCATAGTAATTCCTTGCCTGCTCACCTTGGAAGTGTTTTGGGAGTCGCGATCCCGGGCATATGGGTAATCATGACTCACAGTGAAAGTGTACAACCTCTGCAGAGTGTAAAACTGTTATAACAGCCGTGCTCACGGTCACGAGTGGCCTTGGACCCTTACAGAATAAATGATGAACACTGATGATAATGATAATACTGATGATTTTGATGCTCACTAATGATTATTGTTTCTTGCTATACATTATTCTCGTTTACATGATCATGAGGTTATTTGGGATTTTGGTAAACTTGTTGCTACTCAATTGTTAAAGAGATGACTTACTAAAAGCTATTGCAGTAAACCCGTGTCAAACCTTTTGAGCCTCATGAACCCCATGTTATATTTGTTGAGTTCGACATGGACTCACTCTTGCTATTTCCCCATATCTCAGGAAGGGTACCAGACTGTTAGATTCTGGAATTGTTAGGCTTGTGATCAACCAGTTAGTTTGATCCTGGAGTGAGGTCTACACCCGGTGTTCGGAGTTGTCTTTCCGCTGTGTTACTCTTTAAGGTATATTTTATACTATTGTGTTATGTATATTAAGCATTTGTCTTTTGATATTCCACTTATCTGTGGCTATATGTGAGATTTGTCTTCTTTATTTCACATATAGTGTATGTCTGGTTTTGTCCTTAAAACCGGGTGTGACAGATTGGTATCAAAGCAATGCTGACTGTAGGACGCAAGCCTAGTTAGAACTGGACGTTTAGCATGTTCTCATTGTTGCCTATTTCTTGCTTCTCTTTAACTTTGTTATTTTCTCAAAGTTATGCTTAATTCTATCCCCGTTCTCTTATAAAAACCTTGTCTCTATTTTGAACCTTTTCTCCTTGTCTATTAGAAGGCTCGTGACGAGAAGACTGTGGATTTCAGAGGTTAAGAGGACTGAATTGTGTCGCTCTTGCTCACTTTTGACAAGAAACCATTAGCGATGCAAAACCAATTACTAGAGGAAATGGCTCAACATGGGAATTCTCAACAATGCTTATCTCAAGGTCAAGCCAACATATCCAAGAGGTCAGAGAAGATACAAGTAGCAGAAGTTTGGAAGAATATGAAATCCAATAAAGATGTTGATAGTAAGGCATTTGGAGAGCAGGAACAATGTCACTGCTGTAAGCATTATGGTTTTCCCTGTCTTCGAAATGAGTCTAATAAGGGGAAAGTCAAGGTGGATCCAAATTTTGAGATCAACATGGACAAGAAGAGAAAGGCAATCTCATTAGAACCACTAGTGGAAAGCAATGAGCAAGCGAGTTCTACTACATTGTCACATGCAGTCCTGATCCCCTGTCAAACAAATCTAAACTCTAAAGAGTTAGAAGCCCCTCTCGCTAAAACTACTCCCCATGAAGTAGTCATAGATGGATGGACAATTACCTATAAGGAGTATCAACCCCGAAAGGCCAAACAAGCTACGAAACAAGCCAAAGGGACGAAGGTGAACTTTTATGGCCAGCAAGATAGCAACATACCAAACAACAATTCCTTGGAGTATGACATCACAAAAGATCCAGCTAAGAGAAAGTGTTATCATTGCCAGCAGGAAGGACATTATATCAAATCTTGCCCACAGAAGAATCAACAACAGCAAGACCCAGGACAGGATGTCCAAAAGGAGCATGTGCAGGGAAATAAATTAAAGAGAAATTACATCCATGGAAGGTTGAAACATGTGGATATTTCCACCATTCCTGGAGCTAAGGAGGTCGTGTTTGGATCAATTCCAGTAAGTTCAGGAAATGCCAAGGTTTTGTTTGACCCCAGTGCCTCACATTCGTTCATATCTCAATATGCAAAAGATCATAACATACTTATGCTTCCAAAGGGAAAAACAGTTATGATTGAAACTCCAAGAGGTGAAATAAAGGCAGACCGCGTATGCCCAAAAGTTAGTCTTGACATAAAGGGGGTAAATTTTAAGGTAAACCTCATTGTTTTGGAATTAATGGGCATTGATGTTATCCTTGGAATAGACTGGTTATCTACTTGTAAAGGAGTGATTGAGTATGCCCAATGTTCAGTGTTTCTAACTACACTTTCAGGAGAAAGGATTAAGTATGAGGGTATTAAATCTATACCTGAGGGATACCAGGTTGACCCATCTTAAGGTATGAGTTATAAGAATGGTAAAGAGAGATGCAGAGATTCAGATGTCCATATAAAGCAATAAGGAATGTAAGAGATGTTATCTACTCTGGATGCTGCTACAATCACACCATGTTTAAGGAATAGGAGTTATGTCCCGTGTAATAAAACCGTTAGTAGCCAAGTTGAGTCGTCTTAATGTGTGGCTAATGAACATTTAAGTGTTTAGTTGTTTTGTGCTTATGTTTATGCTTGAGTTGGAATTTTGTAATGAGTGGAATGATCTCGTGGGTTTTGACCATGATTTCATTTAGTTTATATGTATAAGGTATAAGGATTAATGAAATAAATAGCTGGGTTTTGGTTATCTTCTGCTTTCTATATCTAGTCTTTCAGAGCAGCCTGTCTTTATCAACTTATATCTCTGTTCTTGGATGACCAAAAATCATGAGAAAATTCTGGACAAGAGTGGACTTCAACATCTCTCTCTAAATGCAAGAACTACCCTCATAGCTATTTTGGATTGGGAGATACAAAAATCACAAGACGATGCAACTGTGCTGTCTGAAACCTGGAACAGAATCTGTTATGTGTTGTTTTCGGTCAAGTTAGCTGCAGAATCTGGAAGTGTGTTCTATAAGTAAGTTGCAGAGAATTTTATAAGCTTTTCATCGGTGTAAACTACAGCTTCATTGGATTAACAGAATGAGAGTTACAACTGTTTTACTGCACTGCTGATTTTCTGCTCGTGAGAAATTTCAGATTTCTTGTTTTTACCCATACACAAGAGTATTATTGGGATGTCAGAACACTTTTATGCTAAGTAGCTCATCTAGAAAAGGGTTCAAGCTATCCTATTTGGTGTCTCTTATTTTAAGGGGGGTAGCCAATGTAAAGAAGGATTATTAAGATTGAACTCTTTAGTTGGAAGTATTGGTTAGTCTCCATGATTGAGTTGCCACTTTTGAGCAAAAATATTCTGTGAACAAGGTTGATAATTTTGGATCCATGGAGACAAGAGTTGTCCTTTTGGATAGTTCATGATTATGATCATCTATACTTGCTCGTGATTGCTGATGTTGGTCACTTGATGACAGGAAGTGTCTCATGACTCAGGAGCCCTATATGACGTCTCGCACTAATATGTGGGAAAAGATTGATGTTTCTGCCATTGAAGGATGTTATGGGTATGATGAAGCCGAGCACTATCAAAACAACAATGTTGAAGAGCAAGTTGGGAGTGAACTAAGTCAGAAGCCACAACAACGAAAGCGAAAAAGGAAAGCCCATAAGAAGCCTGCTCAAAGAAGCAAAGCGCAACAAAACTATGTCAATGGAAGACTAAGCAATGTGGATATGGATAAAATTCATGGAGTTACCAAAGTAGTGGGAGGTTATATTCAAGTAAGCTCAGTACAAGTTTTTGCTTTATTGGACCCTAGTGCTTCGCATTCTTTCATTTCCGCCAACATGGTAGAGACGTGCAAGATGGTGAAGTGTCCAATGAGGAGGTCTTTGCTAGTTCAAACTCCAGTGGGAGAAATGCAGGCAGATCAGATATGCCCGAATGTCAGTCTTGTCATAAACAAGGAAAAATTCACCGCGACACTCATTGTGTTGGAGTCACTTAAAATTCGCGTGGTTCTTGGTAATGGATGGCTCAGTGCACACAAAGGAGTGATTCATGGTACTCGGTGCACAATGCTCTTAACAACACCGTCAGGGAAAAGAATTGAGTATCAAGGTGGTTGACTCTTACCTAAGGAAGACGAGAATGATCAATTAGAAGATAGGTACACCGAGAATAGCAAAGTGGACCATGAGTTTACTGAAGTCATAGCAGAGGAACAAATAATTTTGGAGGAGTTCAATAGGAGAGATGATCATGTTTAGGCGGATTAGTCAGTTGGGATATGAGAAACTGTCTCATGACTCTGCACGAAAGAGTAATTTGGAAAATGAGGATCAAATAAAGACAAAGTGTCATTATCTCTTTTGTCATCATCTTCCGAATCTCGGGACGAGATTCATTTTAAGGGGGGTAGAATTGTAACACCCTGAAATTTTGAAGAAATGAAAAATAGGAAAAATATGATTTTTATATATTTTTGTGAGCATGCAACTTTAGAGTAATAATAATTTTTATTAACTTAAAATCAAATATAAGAGTAGAAACATGTTTGTGCACTCATGTTGTTGCATTTAAATTTTTGAGATGAGTGGTTTGATCAAATTCAAATTTGGATTTGAAAATCTTTTGAAAATTGGCTTTGAAAAATTAGAAAAAGAAAAAGAAAAGAGAAATCCGTTTCATTCGGAATTCGGCCCGTTTCTTTCCGCAGCCCAGCGCACGCGGCCCGCCGTTTTCCCGCGCCCGCCATCTTCCGCGTGGGCCGAGCCCAGTCATCGCGGCCCAGCTTCACCGCGCGAGCGTGTTTCTTCCTCCGAGTCGCCGACATGTGGGACCCGCCTGTCAGCGTCTCCTTCCACCTTCCTTTCTTCCTCCTCCGGCCGAACGCCGCCTTCCCTCTCTTCCCCGATCCGTATCGATCTCCAATCTTTTCTTTCCTTTGCTCCCTTGCGCCACCGGGCTATAAAAACGAAACCCCGTGCCTCCCCGCTCCTCATTGACCCCTAAAACCCTAGCCTCGACGTCCCGGGAGAGCCACCGTCGAAGCTCCGCCTCCACCGCCGCCTTGCCGAGCTAGCCGCCGCCCTCCGGTTCCTCTCCAGCTTCGTTCTCGCGCGAGGTAAGGTTGTCGTGATGTGCTCGTTCTTCTGGTGCTTTTGGTTTGGCAAACGGTGCTCGGGAGGGTCGTCTTCGCAAGCTCCGGCGAGCTCGGGCTCCATCCGGCAATGGCGCCACCGCAGGAAACCGCTTCGGCATGTTCTCGGCCCTCGTATTTGCACCCCATTGAATTCGCGAGACCCTGTGCTACGCGTAGGTGCTCTCGGCTCGGTCTAGGGTGGCCGGAATCACCGTACCGGTGATCACCGACGAGCTCGGGCCGTCGGCAACAATGGCGCCGCCGTCCTGTGCTACTTCCCTGGCGACCTACTGCCCCCGTACATGCCTACGCCGTCAGATGTGACGTGGACGGCCACGATAAGCCCGTACCCCTTCGCTGTGTAACCGGTCCACTGGGACTTGTGGACTCGGTCCACCTCGCCAGGTCAGCAGCGCCCACACCACGTGGTACACCGAGCCAATCACATGTGCCCACGTGTTTGCCTGGTCAGCAGCCGAGTCAACCCAGCAGTCAGCCGTGCCTATTTTACAAAATAGCCCCTCGGTTTCCAATGAATCAACCCGCGATCCAAATTAGTTCAAACTAATTTCTTTTAGGTCCTATTTTCTTCTGATTTAAACCCTATATTTTCCTGAATTAGTGTGCCCAGTCCAAAGTACATTTAAATTCAGATTTTAAACTGTTTTAATTCAAATTTGAGTTCAAATATTCACAGAAATGCCACTGAACCTTATTTCATGCATAACTTTTGCGTTTTAACTCCGATTTGATCCGTTTAAATTGCGTTAGATTCGTATTTGCGAGCTCTACATGATTATAGAACTGTACAGTAGGTTTGAGATAATTTATTTTCGAGTTTATATTAAAGTAATTATTCATCTATAGGAAATCTTAGAAAATTCATAATTTTTACGTTTTAAATCCAAATTTCGTGATCTTTATGTCTATGTGATCGTAGTAACGTGTAGAAGAGTTTTACAAACTTGTTATACTGTTAGTGTTACTGTTGGTTAGGTTTTCTATCTTTAAGTTCCAACGTAAGATTTAATCTATTACTTTAATAAAGTAAATCTTGTTTAAATCATATTTTCTACGTTTTAGATCCGTTTTAGTTCATTCAAGTTGCGTTAGATTCATAGCAACGAGATCTACGCGTTAGTGACAGTGTTTATCATATTACTAATTCTGAAATTTTATGGTTAAAGTCATATCTTGATTAATAATTATGCAACTGAGTTTTGTAAATAAAATATAATTTGTTTTACTTTAGTTTCATAATTTGAATCTAAATTTGACTTAATTCCGTATATAGTATTTATAAAATATTTTATATATGTTATTATATAATTAAAACTCATGAAGCTAATAGTTTTATATTTTCTCCTATGAGCAAATCTTTCGGTAGATGTATCTTTTCAACCGTAGCTCTGATTAGTGTGCTTTTCGCGTCTGTGTGTTCGTAGTGATGCGTAGAATCGTGTTTCAAACTCTTTTATTTATTTTTGTATGATTGGTGTACTGTTCTAATTTAGATCTATTGTTTGCTTCGTGTATGATTGTATGGATACGTGTGTGGTGCTTTATGATTTCGTCCAGTCGGTGAGATTTACGTGAAGATTCAAGAAGCTATTAATTGAAGATTTGGATCAGAGAAGGATCTTGATTTAAGGCAAGTATAGCATGGGATTATCCTTGTTTCCTATTCATCTTTAATGTACTTAATTCATGTGCATGTGTCTACCTTGTTACCACTAAGGATATCTTAGTTTTTGTATCTTGTACCTTGACACCCATGGGATATTGCATTGGGTAGTATTTATGCTAGTGCTCAAGATAAATAACCATGATCTGTAACTTGACTAATGATATATGCAATAAACGTTTAAATGATGCTCTAAAGCAATATGGCTCAAGAGGGCTAGAGCATATTTGGTTGTTTTTATGGTGCTCTAGTTTCTCTCCATAAGGACTTATCTGTAAGCGAAAATCCGGGACTTACAGTACAACTGTGAGGGCTATATGGCTCTGGCTTTAGCTCAGTATGAGGACTTTTTCTAGCTTGTTAGAGGTTACCCTTGTGGCGCAAATGGGGTAGAGCAGACTGTGGATCCCTGCGTGGTGTATCACACGGACTGACTCCGGAAACCTAGCGGCCCTAACTTGTTAGACGAACCTTTGAAAGGCTTCATAGTGATTCCTTGCCTGCTCACCTTGGAAGTGTTTTGGGAGTCGTGATCCCGGGCATATGGGTAATCATGACTCACAGTGAAAGTGTACAACCTCTGCAGAGTGTAAAACTGTTATAACAGCCGTGCTCACGGTCACGAGTGGCCTTGGACCCTTACAGAATAAATGATGAACACTGATGATAATGATAATACTGATGATTTTGATGCTCACTAATGATTATTGTTTCTTGCTATACATTATTCTCGTTTACATGATCATGAGGTTATTTGGGATTTTGGTAAACTTGTTGCTACTCAATTGTTAAAGAGATGACTTACTAAAAGCTATTGCAGTAAACCCGTGTCAAACCTTTTGAGCCTCATGAACCCCATGTTATATTTGTTGAGTTCGACATGGACTCACTCTTGCTATTTCCCCATATCTCAGGAAGGGTACCAGACTGTTAGATTCTGGAATTGTTAGGCTTGTGATCAACCAGTTAGTTTGATCCTGGAGTGAGGTCTACACCCGGTGTTCGGAGTTGTCTTTCCGCTGTGTTACTCTTTAAGGTATATTTTATACTATTGTGTTATGTATATTAAGCATTTGTCTTTTGATATTCCACTTATCTGTGGCTATATGTGAGATTTGTCTTCTTTATTTCACATATAGTGTATGTCTGGTTTTGTCCTTAAAACCGGGTGTGACATGAATGCAGGTGCCCGGCTTCTCCTTTTAAAGCCCGAGAGGAGCCTTTTGGATTGCCTTCATGGATAAGTCTTCAACCTTTTGGAGGATAAGGATGCAGCATCTTTAATTATTCTCCTTTATTGTTGCCAGGACAGTTGGACGGTACTGCTGTCTTCAATAATTGTCCTAGCTATAGTAGTATCACTATATATTCCTTTTGCGCTGTCCTCTGACAGGCGTTATCTTCACATATATTTTTAGACTTTTTCTAGGTATGGTCTTCCAAGCCCGAATGATTAATGTGCAAACATCAATTCACAAATCAAGCCATGTGTATAATATCTTCCCATGGCAGAATTGTTGATAACACCTTATCAACATAAGGATTTTTTGGAATCTAATATTCTGGCTGTTGTCCATGACCTCGGATATTCAACATATTATCATCCAACATGTCATCATTATTATCATTGTTAGATATTTGTATATTTATTTTTGACTCATAATCTTTTTGTATATATTCTTCATAATCTCTCTTTATATTTTCTTCATAATCTTGATTTATAGATTCAAACTTTCCGTTTATTTCATGCCTTACTTCCTGTTAGACTTCTTCCATTATATTTTTCTTTAACTGAGGAATTATTGATTTAAGCTTTCTTTTAACTTTTTTCAATAAGTTCATCATTCAGTAATTATGTTTCTCTTTTTACAGCATCTTTATATGTGGGTATTTTTGAAGATCCTTCTTCTCTTATATTTATTCCTGGCAAATTTATCTTCACATCTTTTACCCTATTGTATTTTAGAATATAATCTTTTGCTGCTAGTTCTATGAAACAATTTACTCCTAAAATACTTCTTGCATATGAGAGAGCTTGATCAATATCTGAATATTTTTTTTCATAATACTCCTCTATCATTTTCTCTTTCTACTTGTTGGGCTTTAATTGATTCAAATGTCATATATATTCCTGGTGTTTTTCCTCTATATATAACATATATGGGTTTTTTCTCTATATTTCTATATGGTTCTTTTGGTTGTATCTTCCCATTAATCATATGAAAATATTCAGCTAAGCTATTCAGTACTGCTAGCATATATCCTCTGTCTTCTCTCTTATTATTATATTGAAACCAGTAATTGTTTAAAATGCATTCTTGTATTTCATCTAAAACTATATGATCTCGAGGCTTAAATTTAAATGTATTTGGTGAGAAAATTCTTAACTTAGTATCAGTTCCAAAACTAAAATATTCACCACTGATAGGGCTTGTTCCTTTCTTCATTCCTGCAAAATAGATGACCATGAAAATATATTAGGTAAAGTATTATCTTTTCCTTTTATATGCTGAAATATAACTTTATAACCATTTCTAGTAATAATATCTTCAAATAAAACCTATCGCCTAGTTGAACTTTTCATATTATTAACTTTATTATAATATTTACATATAGCTTCATAGTTTGTCCTTACTGTGAACTCTTTGAATCGTAGGTATAGTCTAAAAGCATTTATTACATTAATAATGCTAAGATTTCTCTATCTATATTATTTATTGCTTTTAACTTATATTTACATAAAGCATATCTATATATATTTTCTTCTAACTTTGATGAGTATTTGTGCAGCTTTTGTTTAAGTATTGCACCCCATCCTAATTCTGATGCATTTATCTTTATAATAAATAATTATCATCTAAAGGTAGTTCTAAGGGTTTTGCCCGTTTTTTCTTAACTTTGCATACAGTGGACCGACTAGCTTTGTTAAATTCTCAATATAATTTCTAGCATAATTACTATTCCTAAGAATTTTTGTAGAGTCTTTTTATCATTCATGACATCAGGAAATTATAAAATTTTGTTTGCAATATGATCTTGTAAATGAATTTTTCTGTCTCTAATTTCATGACCTAAGAAATTTATCTTATCTTTGCATATTTTCATTTTAGTTTTAGAAAGTATCAATCCATGCTGCTCTACCTTTCTAAAAAATGTTTCTAAATGGGGTATATGCTCTTTGTAAGATTTTGAAAAGATTAAAAGATTATCAATATAGACCAATATGAATTCTTGATTTTCATTAAAAATATTTTGTATTTTCCTTTGAAATAAGGCAGGAGCATTTTTTAATCCTAACGACATTACTAACCATTCAAAATGAACTTGATGACATGTGAAAGCCCTACATTCTATTGATTCTTCTGCCATTTTTACTTGCCAAAACCTAGCTTTTAAATCAAATTTTGAGAAATATTTACATTCTTGTATCTAATTTATCCATTCTTGCTTATTTGGGATGTTATATGCATTGTCTATAGTATTATTATTTAGTCTTTTATAATTAATAACCATTCTTAATTTTTCTCTAGCTATTTTAGCACGATTTCTGACTATAAATGCTGTTGATCTATGAGGACTTTGACTTTCTCTTATGGCTCCTAGCTTTAGTAATTCTTCTATATGCATTTTAAATTCTTCTGTCTTTAGGTGTTGCTTCTATAGGACCATTCTTATCCCAATGCTTCATTGGTATTTCTCTAATTATATGAATATCTTCAATCTTTGTACTATTTTATCTATGTCTTTTTAGATTTTACGTCCCTATACCAATTTGGTGCTAGTGATTGCAAACTAATGCATTCTATACTTGAATTTGCTATATGAAATACTTCTATATTTTCACCTAACTCTTCATCTCTATATTTTTTAGATCCTTTAATTTCTAAATTAGAATTTATAGTTTTACTTATTTCTGTTATATATGGAATGTTGTCTTGATAAGGAATGAATGTAATTCCTTGCTCATGTATGATCGTTGTTTATACTGAATATTGTAAAAATCTTAATCCTAATAACATGTCAACATTTATCATAGATTGATCTCTTGTTGTAATTTCATCTATTATGTATTTTGTATTATTTATTTGTATTTAAATATTGTAAGCTAATTGATTATGAACCCTTTTAATTCCAGACATATCAGTAAATATTTCTGCTTTATCATGGTCTATTGTATGAACTATTTCTGGACATCTTGCAAAATATTTAACATGTATAATATTATTAGTATAACTAGTATCTACTAATGCTAGTGTTTTATAAGTGATGGTAGGAGTTAAGTTTAATTTTACAGGTATTCTTATTCCTACTATCTCTTTAAATGGTAGCTTAATTATATATTTGCTGCCAAAGTTCATTATGGCATATTTAATTGTATAGTCTTATCATTTTTTCTATTTATTAGTGCTTGATCCTTTAATTCAGTATTGCCAATAATATTTTCTTCTTACTTTCTTCATTAAGTTCTATTTTAATTCTTAGCTCTTATAATTTTGTTTCTAAATTATTTATTTTATTTTCTAAATTTCTGACTCTGCTCGCTAATATTTTATCATCTGGTTCTAGCTCTATCTTTTGTCTACATTTCTGATTATTTATTTTTAAGCATGAAACACAAACTTGCTTTAAGCATTTACTACATGTAAATCTATTTTCTTGACAAGGGTAATATATACAGAAAACACATTTTATATTTTAATCATCTCTTCCTTTTATCCCATCATGCTTATAGCTTTCTTGGTCCATTAATTCAATTTTTGCTTCTATTGAACTATTAGTATAATTAGATATTGTCACACCCATTTAACGACCAAATGGAGTGCATACTCTTATGTGTGCCCAGAGATCAATCACACATAAGTTAACAAATTATAAAGGAAGTATCATCACAAATGTTATTACATCACGATTATTAACACATAGTCTTTACACAAATGTAGCGGAAGTAAAAATATAAAACTCTCGTGGTAGCTCCAATTACAGGCACATTGATTGGTTGACTGCAAGTCTAGTAATCTTTAGGGAAGTAGGAGTAGTAGTCACTATTTGCACCATCTGTTACCCATCCGGGATTTTTATCCAAGTAAGAAAAATAAACAAGCGTAAGTACATCTCGTACTCAACAAGTGTAACATGGGGTTCATGAGGCTCAAAGGCATGACATTGGTTTATCAGCATGTAGCTTTTAATTAGCATTATTTTAGTATATCAATAATATCAAAATGTCTCAATGTAAACAATAAACATATGATCCATGTGAAATGATTAACGAATAGCAAAAACATATTCATTATTCATGATCAACTATTCCATAAGGGTCTAAGGCCACTCGTGACCGTGAGCACGGCTGTTATAACAGTTTTACACTCTGCAGAGGTTGTACACTTTCACTGTGAGTCGTGTTGCCCATATGCCCGGGTTAATTACTCCCAAAACACTACCAAGGTGAGCAGGCAGGGGAACACTATGAAGTCTTTCGAAGGTTCGTCTAACAAGTTAGGGTCATTAGATTCACTCGGCAAACAGATGCGGAGCCCCCCTTCCAAATGACACAATAATACACAGCCTATACACATAAGGACAGAGGCCGCACTATACCCGATTCGTCAAGCCATTCTTACGCCAAAAAGGATTACCACTAACAAGCTAAAAAAGATCCTTCTATATGACTAAAGCCAGAGCCAAATAGCCCTCACAATTATACTGTAAGTCCCGGATGTTTGCTTACAGATAAGTCCTTAAGGAGAGTAACGAGAGCACCAAAATAACCCCATGCTCTAGTCCCCTTTAAACAGTAATAAAAAGTCATCTTTTAATGTTTATTGCATATTCCATTAGTCAAATTACATGATCATAGTTCATGTTAAGCACTAGCAATATTACTCAATGCAATATAATAGGTATCAAGGAATAAGATCAATACTAAGTCATCCTTAACAAGAGAATATATGCATAATGATATTATTTGCTTAATATAAATAGGACAACAAGGATAATCCCATGCTATACTTGCCTTGCTTAAGCTGGTCCTAATGATCTTGCTCGTAGAAAAACTCCTGATCCCCAACGAATTGCTCACCGTCTATACTCGATCAATAACCACAACAACATTCATCCAGAAACAATCATGCATAGATAAACAAGACTATAATTAGAATAGTGCACCAACAGTAATAAAATAAGATAAAAAGTCTTTGAAATGAATCTACAACTCGCTAGGATCACACAGACGCAAAGATCACGAAAAACAGAACTAAAACGACGAAGTTATTAATTTACGAAGATTTCCTATAGAAAAATAATTACTTTAATTAAAACTCCAAAATAAAATGTCACAAACCTACTGTACAATACTACTAATATGTAGAGCTTGCAAATACGAACCTAACGCAATTTGAACGGGTCAAATTAGAGTTAAAACGGAGAAGTTATGACTAAAACAAAATTAGTGGCAAAACTGTAAATAGCTGAAAACACATTCTTGAATTACCGAGATCAAACTACGCTTTATGAAAAGGAAAACGTAATTCAGGAATATGCCATGGACCGCGGGTTTGTTTTCAAGAAAATAGAGGGGCTCTTTAACAAAATAGCCACGAACCGGTAACTTCTAATCTGGACGGTCGATCCGAGATTGGACGGCCCACGATTACTGTTGACGGCGACGGCGGGGAAAAACCGCCGGCGGCGAGCGAACATGGCGGTGCCTTGGTCGGATCTTGCGTTACCATGCTCCTAGGCACAATTCAGAGAAAGGAAAACACGGGGAGGGAGAGCGGAGCACGACGAGCTCACCTCGCGCGAAAACGGAGTCGAGGACGGGCCAAAGGAGGCATGCGGCTCGGAATGGCGACGACTAGGGCTGCGGCTCGCGGCAACCGAGCTCTCAAGCACCACAACGACTAAAACAAGGATGAGATGGGTGTGGTTGGGCTCGGCATGCGACCTATATAGCCCGAAGGCGCTCCAAATAAGGAAGGAAGAAGATTTGGAGGTGGATTCGATCGGTAGAAGCAAGGAAAGAAATCCGGTGCGGCGTGGGGAGGAAGAAGGTGCTCCTGACATGCGGGACCATGGTGTCAGTGACTCGCAGGGAGGAAAAGGAAAGCGCTGCGCGTGCTCACGTGAGCTGCTGGGCCAGTGACTGGACTTGCTGGGCTCGGCCCAAGGCGGGGAAACAGAGAAGAGAAGACGACCGCGCGCATGGGAGGCAGATGGGCCGCGGGCGAGAGTGGGCTGTTGGCTGAGCTGGGCTGAAAACTGAGAAGAGGAATACAACTCCTTTCCTTTTTCCTTTTCAAATATTTCAAAGCATTTTCAAATTATTTTGAATCCTCTTTTGAATTTGAATCAAACCACTCAATACAAAATATTCAAATGCAACAGCATGAGTGCACAAACATGTTCCTACCCTTATATTTGATTTTAAGTTAATAAAAATTATTATTATTCTAAGTTTATATGCTCACAAAATTGCATAAAAAATCATATTTACCTATTTTTAAATATCCCAAAATTTTAGGGTGTTACAATTCTAGCCCCCTTAAGATGAATCTCATCCCAAGATTCGGCTGGTGCTTACTCGAACAGTTGCGGGTAGGTTTTCCTCAGATCCTCTTCTCTCACCCAGGTGGCCTCATCTGTAGTGTACCAATTCCACTGAACCTTACATATCTTGATAGTTTGACTCCTTGTGACTCTTTCAGCAGTCTCTAAAATTTTAACTGGAAACTCTTCATATGTGAGGTCCTCTTTAACAGTGAGCTCATCTAACGGAATCTGCTTGTAACACCCAAAAGTTCTAAATTTTAGGAGTAATAAATTTTAAATAATTTAGAGAAGGGGAATTAAAATTAAAAAAAAAACTATTTGGTGTTGCATTCATGCTGTTGCATTTAATTTATTTTATGGTGTGGATTTATTTTATTTTGTTTTGGCTTAGAAAATTTTATTTGAAAAGGTTTTGGAAAATAGACCAATAAAGAAAAAAAAGAGAAAAGCAACTTACCTTCTTACCGGTTGGCCCGGCGGCCCAGCTGACCGAGCCGATTTTTATCCCGCGCTTGCGCTGTGCTTCGCAGACGGGCCGATGCCGCGTCGATGGGCTGGCCCGGCATCGCAGCGGCCCAGTCGGCTGAGCCAGCCCGAGCTAGCAGCCGCGTTTTCCCTCCCCTCTCTTGGTCGCTGACCGGTGGGGCTCGGATGTCGGATGCTCCTCCTATCTTGCGTAACCGAGCCGGTCACAACCCCATCGACGAACCGCAACCGAATCCGCGTATCTAAGGAGTCCCTTTCCAAATTGATCACGCCACTATCCTATATAAGCTAGAACCGCACCTTCCATATTTTTTTTATTCAGATTTTGGGTTGTTTTTGCCCTAGCCGCGCCTTGGAACCCTAGAAGCCACGGTGGAGGCGAATTCGTCGGCTACTTCACGTTCTAGTCGCTGTAAGTTGCTCTATTAGCTTTAGTTCGTTGTTGTGACGTGATTTGTTCTATCAATTTTGATGTTAAGGTCGTGTTGTGTTCTTACCGTGTGAAGGAGCTAAGCCGTCCGCCTTTTGGAGCCGCCCGTCGTTCCCGTGCCGTGATTGACCGTCTTAGAGCTCTAGGTGAGATCGCAATGAGCTTCCCGTTTGATTGGTACCAACCGCGCATGTTTTGGTGAAGTTTAGGGCGGGTTTGGCGAGTCCGGCGGGCCGCCGGCCATGGCGCCGCCGTGGGGTTGGGGCGGGGCGGCGGAAGCGCCGCCGGTCTCCTCTGGAAGAGATGTGGGCCGTCCGATCTTGGATAAGCGGCCAAGATTAGATCTTACCTCTTCGCGTGGCAAAATTTTTAAAGAGCCCCTGGACTTCTTCATAATAGAACCCGCGGTCCTTAGCGCAATATCCTGAATCCGTTTTCGTGTTTTGAAAGCGTATTTTCTCCCGGATAAGTCAAAAATACGTTTTCAGGTATTTACAGTTTTGCCACTAGAATTGTTTTGGTCATAAAATCTTCGTTTTAACTCCGATTTGATCCGTTCAAATTGCGTTAGGTTCGTATTTGCGAGCTCTACATGTTAGTGTAGTTGTACAGTCAGTTTTGATAATTTATTTTTCGAGTTTATAATTTAGTATTTATTTATCTATAGGAAATCTTAGAAAATTCATAACTTTCACGTTTTAACTCCGAATTTGGTGATCTTTGCGTCTGTGTGATCGTAGAAACGTGGAGAAGAGTTTTATAAGCTTTTATTACTGTTTTGCTACTGTTGGTGTACTGTTCTAATTGTATCTCTTTGTTTGCTTCGTGTTTGTTTGATTGGATGCATGTATGTGTTGATTGATGATCGAATATAGAAGGTGAGCAGTATTTGGACGATTCGGAGTATTACTTTGAGCCAAGTCAGCAGTATCACTTGGAGAGCTTTGATCAAGGCAAGTATAACACAGGACTATCCTTGTTACCTATACATTGAATTGTCATACATATGCATGTGCTTACCTTGACAACCTTAGAGATTATAACTTAGTGATTGTTATCTTGATTCCTTGTCAACTGTAACACCCTGAAATTTTGAAGAAATGAAAAATAGGAAAAATATGATTTTTATATATTTTTGTGAGCATGAAAATTTAGAATAAGAATAATTTTTATAAATTTAAAATCAAATATAAGAGTAGAAACATGTTTGTGCACTCATGCTGTTGCATTTAAATTTTTGAGATGAGTGGTTTGATCAAATTCAAATTTGGATTTGAAAATCTTTTAAAAATTTGTTTTGAAAAATTAGAAAAGAAAAAGGAAAGGAATTTTTTTTTCTTCTCACGGGCCGCTTTCCTCCCGCAGCCCAACTCCCCGGCCTGCCTCAGCGGCCCGCTTCCTTCTCCCGCGCCCGCCATTTTCCCGCGTGGGCCGAGCCCAGTCGAGGCCGCTGGCCCAACTCAACGCGCGCGCGCCTTCCTTTCCTGGCGTGACGCTGACATCTGGGGCCCACTCGTCAGCGGCTTCACCTTCATCTTCTTCCCCACGCCGAACGCCGGCTTCTCTTTCCTTTCTTGCCGACGTCGAATCCCTCTCCGTATCCTCCCCCTTCCTTTCTTAGCGCCGCTCCGGGCTATAAAAACGGGGCCGCCGTACCTTTCCGCTCCATATTCGTCCACAAATCGCAGCCCTAATACCTCGGGACGACATTGCTCGAACCGCCGCCTCCACCGTCCGCCTCCTCGAGCCGCACGCCTTCCTCGGTCCATCATCGACTTCGTTTTCGCTCGTGGTGAGTTCGCATTTGTGTTCTCTACCCGCTGGTGTTTTTCTTTCGCAAGCTCGTGCCTTGTAGCGCTAGTTAGCCGTCTCCGGCCATGGCGCCGCCGCAGGAGGTCGCCGTCGGGTTCGATTCCGGCCGGAGCGCCGCCCGTTCCCCCCGATCCAATCTGGACCGTCCGATCTAAATCCGACGGCTAGAATTAGAAGATATCGGTTCGTTTGTAAAATTGTAAAAGAGTCCCTGTGATTTTTAAGTATAGAACCCGCAGTCCTAAAACGTAAAGCTCAGAGTTCGTTTTGATCTGTTGAAAGCGTATTTCGTCTCGGTAATTGAAAAATACGTTTTCTGATATTTACAGTTTTGCCACTGAGTTTGTTTTAGTCATAAATTATCCGTTTTAACTCCGATTTGATCCGTTCAAATTGCGTTAGATTCGTATTTGCGAGCTCTACATGATTATAGAACTGTACAGTAGGTTTGCGATAATTTATTTTCGAGTTTATATTAAAGTAATTATTTATCTATAGGAAATCTTAGAAAACTCATAATTTTTACGTTTTAAATCCAAATTTCGTGATCTTTATGTCTATGTGATCGTAGTAACGTGTAGAAGAGTTTTACAAACTTTTTATACTGTTAGTGCTACTGTTGGTTAGGTTTTCTACCTTTAAGATTCGATGTTAGATTTAATCTATTACTTTAATAAAGTAGATCTTGTTTAAATCATATCTTCTACGTTTTAGATCCGTTTTAGTTCATTCAAGTTGCGTTAGATTCATAGCAACGAGATCTACGCGTTAGTGACAGTGTTTATCATATTACTAATTCTGAAATTTTATGGTTAAAGTCATATCTTGATTAATAATTATGCAACTGGGTTTTGTAAATAAAATATGATTTGTTTTACTTTAGTTTTATAATTTGAATCTAAATTTGACTTAATTCCGTATATAGTATTTATAAAATATTTTATATATGTTATTATATAATTAAAACTCATGAAGCTAATAGTTTTATATTTTCTTCTATGAGCAATTTTTTTCGGTAGATGTATCTTTTCAACCGTAGCTCTGATTAGTGTGCTTTTCGCGTCTGTGTGTTCGTAGTGATGCGTAGAATCGTGTTTCAAACTCTTTTATTTATTTTTGTATGATTGGTGTACTGTTCTAATTTAGATCTATTGTTTGCTTCGTGTATGATTGTATGGATACGTGTGTGGTGCTTTATGATTTCGTCCAGTCGGTGAGATATACGAGGTTACCAAGAAGAAGAAGAACGTTGAAGATTAAAGCTTACCGAAGGATCGGTGTTTAAGGCAAGTATAGCATGGGATTATCCTTGTTTCCTATTCATCTTTAATATACTTAATTCATGTGCATGTGTCTACCTTGTTACCACTAAGGATATCCTAGTTTTTGTATCTTGTACCTTGACATCCATGGGACATTGCATTTGGGTAGTATTCATGCTAGTGCTCAAGATAAATAACTATGATCTGTAACTTGACTAATGGTATATGCAATAAACGTTTAAATGATGCTCTAAAGCAATATGGTTCAAGAGGGCTAGAGCATATTTTGTGGTTTTTATGGTGCTCTAGTTTTTCTCTCCCTAAGGACTTATCTGTAAGCGAACATCCGGGACTTACAGTACAACTGTGAGGGCTATATGGCTCTGGCTTTAGCTCAGTATGAGGACTTTTTCTAGCTTGTTAGAGGTTACCCTTGTGGCGCAAATGGGGTAGAGCAGACTGTGGATCCCTGCGTGGTGCATCACACGGACTGACTCCGGAAACCTAGCGGCCCTAACTTGTTAGACGAACCTTTGAAAGGCTTCATAGTGATTCCTTGCCTGCTCACCTTGGAAGTGTTTTGGGAGTCGCGATCCCGGGCATATGGGTAATCATGACTCACAGTGAAAGTGTACAACCTCTGCAGAGTGTAAAACTGTTATAACAGTCGTGCTCACGGTCACGAGTGGCCTTGGACCCTTACAGAATAAATGATGAACACTGATGATAATGATAATACTGATGATATTGATGCTCACTAATGATTATTGTTTCTTGCTATACATTATTCTTGTTTACATGATCATGAGGTTATTTGGGATTATGTTAAACTTGTTGCTACTCAATTGCTAAAAGATGACTCACTAAAAGCTATTGCAGTAAACCGTGTCAAACTTTTGAGCCTCATGAACCCCATGTTATATTTGTTGAGTTCGACATGGACTCACTCTTGCTATTTCCCACATCTCAGGAAGGGTACCAGATTGTTAGATTCTGGAATTGTTAGGCTTGTGATCAACCAGTTAGTTTGATCCTGGAGTGAGGTCTACACCCGGTGTTCGGAGTTGTCTTTCCGCTGTGTTGCTCTTTAAGGTATATTTTATACTATTGTGTTATGTATATTAAGCATTTGTCTTTTGATATTACACTTATCTGTGGCTATATGTGAGATTTGTCTTCTTTATTTCACATATGGTGTATGTCTGGTTTTGTCCTTAAAACCGGGTGTGACAGATTGGTATCAGAGCAATGCTGACTGTAGGACGCAAGCCTAGTTAGAATTGGACGTTTAGCATGTTCTCATTGTTGTCTATTTCTTGCTTCTCTTTAACTTTGTTATTTTCTCAAAGCTATGCTTAATTCTATCCCCGTTCTGTTATAAAAACCTAGTCTCTATTTTGAACCTTTTCTCCTTGTCTATTAGACGGCTCGTGACGAGAAGGCTATGGATTTCAGAGGTTAAGAGGACTGAATTGTATTGCTCTTGCTCACTTTTGACAAGAAACCATTAGCGATGCAAAACCAATTACTAGAAGAAATGGCTCAACATGGGAATTCTCAACGATGCTTATCTCAAGGTCAAGCCAACATATCCAAGGGGTCAGAGAAGATACAAGTAGCAGAAGTTTGGAAGAATATGAAATCCAATAAAGATGTTGATAGTAAGGCATTTGGAGAGCAGGAACAATGTCACTGCTGTAAGCATTATGGTTTTCCCTGTCTTCGAAATGAGTCTAATAAGGGGAAAGTCAAGGTGGATCCAAATTTTGAGATCAACATGGACAAGAAGAGAAAGGCAATCTCATTAGAACCACTTGTGGAAAGCAATGAGCAAGCGAGTTCTACTACATTGTCACATGCAGCCCTGATCCCCTGTCAAACAAATCTAAACCCTAAAGAGTTAGAAGCCCCTCCCGCTAAAACTACTCCCCATGAAGTAGTCATAGATGGATGGACAATTACCTATAAGGAGTATCAACCCCGAAAGGCCAAACAAGCTAAGAAACAAGCCAAAGGGACGAAGGTGAACTTTTATGGCCAGCAAGATAGCAACATACCAAACAACAGTTCCTTGGAGTATGACATCACAAAAGATCCAGCTAAGAGAAAGTGTTATCATTGCCAGCAGGAAGGACATTATATCAAATCTTGCCCACAGAAGAATCCACAACAGCGAGACCCAGGACAGGATGTCCAAAAGGAGCATGTGCAGAGAAATAAATTAAAGAGAAATTACAATCATGGAAGGTTGAAACATGTGGATATTTCCACCATTCCTGGAGCTAAGGAGGTCGTGTTTGGATCAATTCCAGTAAGTTCAGGAAATGCCAAGGTTTTGTTTGACCCCAGTGCCTCACATTCGTTCATATCTAGACAATATGCAAAAGATCATAACATACTTATGCTTCCAAAGGGAAAAACAGTTATGGTTGAAACTCCAAGAGGTGAAATAAAGGCAGACCGCGTATGCCCAAAAGTTAGTCTTGACATAAAGGGGGTAAATTTTAAGGTAAACCTCATTGTTTTGGAATTAATGGGCATTGATGTTATCCTTGGAATAGACTGGTTATCTACTTGTAAAGGAGTGATTGAGTATGCCCAATGTTCAGTGTTTCTAACTACACTTTCAGGAGAAAGGATTAAGTATGAGGGTATTAAATCTATACCTGAGGGATGCCAGGTTGACCCATCTTAAGGTATGAGTTATAAGAATGGTAAAGAGGGATGTAGAGATTCAGATGCCCATATGAAGCAATAAGGAATGTAAGAGACGTTATCTACTCTGGATACTGCTACAATCACACCATGTTTAAGGAATAGGAGTTATGTCCTGTGTAATAAAACCGTTAGTAGCCAAGTTGAGTCGTCTTAATGTGTGACTAATGAACATTTAAGTGTTTAGTTGCTTTGTGCTTATGTTTATGCTTGAGTTGGAATTTTGTAATGAGTGGAATGATCTCGTGGGTTTCGACCATGATTTCATTTAGTTTATATGTATAAGGTATAAGGATTAATGAAATAAATAGCTGGGTTTTGGTTATCTTCTGCTTTCTATATCTAGTCTTTCGGAGCAGTCTGTCTTTATCAACTTATATCTCTGTTCTTGAAAGACCAAAAATCATGAGAGAATTCTGGACAAGAGTGGACTTGAACATCTATCTCTCTAAATGCAAGAACTACCCTCATAGCTATTTTGGATTGGGAGATACAAAAATCACAAGACGATGCAACTGTGCTGTCTGAAACCTGGAACAGAATCCGTTATGTGTTGTTTTCGGTTAAGTTAGCTGCAGAATCTGGAAGTGTGTTCTATAAGAAAGTTGCTGAGAATTTTATAAGCTTTCCATCGGTGTAAACTACAGTTTCATTGGATTAACAGAATGAGAGTTACAACTGTTTTACTGCACTGCTGATTTTCTGCTCGTGCGAAATTTCAGATTTCTTGTTCTTACCCATGCACAAGAGTATTGTTGGGATGTCAGAATACTTTTATGCTAAGTAGCTCATCTAGAAGAAGGGTTCAAGCTACCCTATTTGGTGTCTCTTATTTTAAGGGGGGTAGCCAATGTAAAGAAGGATTATTAAGATTGAACTCTTTAGTTGGAAGTATTGGTTAGTCTCCATGATTGAGTTGCCACTTTTGAGCAAAAATATTCTGTGAACAAGGTTGATAATTTTGGATCCATGGAGACAAGAGTTGTCCTTTTGGATAGTTCATGATTATGATCATCTATACTTGCTCGTGATTGCTGATGTTGGTCACTTGATGACAGGAAGTGTAGTGTCTCATGACTCAGGAGCCCTATATGACGTCTCGCACTAATATGTGGGAAAAGATTGATGTTTCTGCCATTGAAGGATGTTATGGGTATGATGAAGCCGGGCACTATCAAAACAACAATGTTGAAGAGCAAGTTGGGAGTGAACTAAGTCAGAATCCACAACAACGAAAGCGAAAAAGGAAAGCCCATAAGAAGCCTGTTCAAGGAAGCAAAGCACATCAAAACTATGTCAATGGAAGACTGAGCAATGTGGATATGGATAAAATTCATGGAGTTACCAAAGTAGTGGGAGGTTATATTCAAGTAAGTTCAGTACAAGTTTTTGCTTTATTTGACCCTAGTGCTTCGCATTCTTTCATTTCCGCCGACATGGTAGAGACGTGCAAGATGGTGAAGTGTCCAATGAGGAGGCCTTTGCTAGTTCAAACCCCAGTAGGAGAAATGCATGCAGATCAGATATGCCCGAATGTCAGTCTGGTCATAAACAAGGAAAAATTCACCGCGACACTCATTGTGTTGGAGTCACTTAAAATTCGCGTGGTTCTTGGTAATGGATGGCTCTGTGCACATAAAGGAGTGATTCAGGGTACTCGGTGCACAATGTTCTTAACAACACCGTCAGGGAAAAGAATTGAGTATCAAGGTGGTCGACTTTTACCTGAGGAAGACGAGAATGATCAATTAGAAGATAGGTACACCAAGGATAGCAAAGTGGACCATGAGTTTACTGAAGTCATAGCAGAGGAATAAATAACTTTGGAGAAGCTTTTAAGTTCGTTTAGATCAAGAGACCTCAGGCAAATGTTTGAAGGAGTATAAGAAAAGGTTGAAGTAAAACCCAGGTATTAGCTTTGTCAGATCCAGACAAGAGCTTCATATCTACAATGATGCACCTTGTCAAGGTGTGGGATGTGTCCTTATGCAAGAAGAAAAATATAGTACCTTGTTCATTAAGTCAACTAAGGAAGTGTGGGTTGAATTACCTAACGTGTTATCTGGAGTTTTCCACTATGGAGTACTGCCTTTTGGAAGAAAAGTGACATATAGGAGGGTCACAAGAATCCACAGGACATCTTCGCTAAGTTGGTCTTGAATTTGTGATATCCTCGTTGGAATGAAATGGATTTAGGACTTGGAAAAAGTGCTATTACATGGAGAAGTAAAAGTCGCAGCCGATGCCCTTAGCAATGGAGAATAATGCTAAGAAGGTTCGGGTGACACCAAGGATTAAGAATCGTATTCCAAATTTGAGCAACTTGACCAGAATCATTAATGTTTTGAAGGTTGGTAGTAGAAATTCTTTCTGACTAAGAGATTCGTCAGGCTCTGTTGGAAGATAAGTATTTTAAGGAAGAAAATTCATATTATAGGAAAGGTGCCTAGTGATTGGAGATACCAGAGTATTGTTTAGAGCATTTGTCAAAAATCTTGAATTAGTTACATGTATGCAAAGTAAGACGGAATTCTTATCAAGACGATGGAACTACACGATGAAGTAAGGAACAATCTAGAGACGAACTATCCCTATCTCTTTTGTCATCATCTTCCGAATCTCGGGACGAGATTCATCTTAAGGGGGGTAGAATTGTAACACCCTGAAATTTTGAAGAAATGAAAAATAGGAAAAATATGATTTTTATATATTTTTGTGAGCATGAAAATTTAGAATAAGAATAATTTTTATAAATTTAAAATCAAATATAAGAGTAGAAACATGTTTGTGCACTCATGCTGTTGCATTTAAATTTTTGAGATGAGTGGTTTGATCAAATTCAAATTTGGATTTGAAAATCTTTTAAAAATTTGTTTTGAAAAATTAGAAAAGAAAAAGGAAAGGAATTTTTTTTTCTTCTCACGGGCCGCTTTCCTCCCGCAGCCCAACTCCCCAGCCTGCCTCAGCGGCCCGCTTCCTTCTCCCGCGCCCGCCATTTTCCCGCGTGGGCCGAGCCCAGTCGAGGCCGCTGGCCCAACTCAACGCGCGCGCGCCTTCCTTTCCTGGCGTGACGCTGACATCTGGGGCCCACTCGTCAGCGGCTTCACCTTCATCTTCTTCCCCACGCCGAACGCCGGCTTCTCTTTCCTTTCTTGCCGACGTCGAATCCCTCTCCGTATCCTCCCCCTTCCTTTCTTAGCGCCGCTCCGGGCTATAAAAACGGGGCCGCCGTACCTTTCCGCTCCATATTCGTCCACAAATCGCAGCCCTAATACCTCAGGACGACATTGCTCGAACCGCCGCCTCCACCGTCCGCCTCCTCGAGCCGCACGCCTTCCTCGGTCCATCATCGACTTCGTTTTCGCTCGTGGTGAGTTCGCATTTGTGTTCTCTACCCGCTGGTGTTTTTCTTTCGCAAGCTCGTGCCTTGTAGCGCTAGTTAGCCGTCTCCGGCCATGGCGCCGCCGCGGGAGGTCGCCGTCGGGTTCGATTCCGGCCGGAGCGCCGCCCGTTCCCCCCGATCCAATCTGGACCGTCCGATCTAAATCCGACGGCTAGAATTAGAAGATACCGGTTCGTTTGTAAAATTGTAAAAGAGTCCCTGTGATTTTTAAGTATAGAACCCGCAGTCCTAAAACGTAAAGCTCAGAGTTCGTTTTGATCTGTTGAAAGCGTATTTCGTCTCGGTAATTGAAAAATACGTTTTCTGATATTTACAGTTTTGCCACTGAGTTTGTTTTAGTCATAAATTATCCGTTTTAACTCCGATTTGATCCGTTCAAATTGCGTTAGATTCGTATTTGCGAGCTCTACATGATTATAGAACTGTACAGTAGGTTTGCGATAATTTATTTTCGAGTTTATATTAAAGTAATTATTTATCTATAGGAAATCTTAGAAAACTCATAATTTTTACGTTTTAAATCCAAATTTCGTGATCTTTATGTCTATGTGATCGTAGTAACGTGTAGAAGAGTTTTACAAACTTTTTATACTGTTAGTGCTACTGTTGGTTAGGTTTTCTACCTTTAAGATTCGATGTTAGATTTAATCTATTACTTTAATAAAGTAGATCTTGTTTAAATCATATCTTCTACGTTTTAGATCCGTTTTAGTTCATTCAAGTTGCGTTAGATTCATAGCAACGAGATCTACGCGTTAGTGACAGTGTTTATCATATTACTAATTCTGAAATTTTATGGTTAAAGTCATATCTTGATTAATAATTATGCAACTGGGTTTTGTAAATAAAATATGATTTGTTTTACTTTAGTTTTATAATTTGAATCTAAATTTGACTTAATTCCGTATATAGTATTTATAAAATATTTTATATATGTTATTATATAATTAAAACTCATGAAGCTAATAGTTTTATATTTTCTTCTATGAGCAATTTTTTTCGGTAGATGTATCTTTTCAACCGTAGCTCTGATTAGTGTGCTTTTCGCGTCTGTGTGTTCGTAGTGATGCGTAGAATCGTGTTTCAAACTCTTTTATTTATTTTTGTATGATTGGTGTACTGTTCTAATTTAGATCTATTGTTTGCTTCGTGTATGATTGTATGGATACGTGTGTGGTGCTTTATGATTTCGTCCAGTCGGTGAGATATACGAGGTTACCAAGAAGAAGAAGAAGAACGTTGAAGATTAAAGCTTACCGAAGGATCGGTGTTTAAGGCAAGTATAGCATGGGATTATCCTTGTTTCCTATTCATCTTTAATATACTTAATTCATGTGCATGTGTCTACCTTGTTACCACTAAGGATATCCTAGTTTTTGTATCTTGTACCTTGACATCCATGGGACATTGCATTTGGGTAGTATTCATGCTAGTGCTCAAGATAAATAACTATGATCTGTAACTTGACTAATGGTATATGCAATAAACGTTTAAATGATGCTCTAAAGCAATATGGTTCAAGAGGGCTAGAGCATATTTTGTGGTTTTTATGGTGCTCTAGTTTTTCTCTCCCTAAGGACTTATCTGTAAGCGAACATCCGGGACTTACAGTACAACTGTGAGGGCTATATGGCTCTGGCTTTAGCTCAGTATGAGGACTTTTTCTAGCTTGTTAGAGGTTACCCTTGTGGCGCAAATGGGGTAGAGCAGACTGTGGATCCCTGCGTGGTGCATCACACGGACTGACTCCGGAAACCTAGCGGCCCTAACTTGTTAGACGAACCTTTGAAAGGCTTCATAGTGATTCCTTGCCTGCTCACCTTGGAAGTGTTTTGGGAGTCGCGATCCCGGGCATATGGGTAATCATGACTCACAGTGAAAGTGTACAACCTCTGCAGAGTGTAAAACTGTTATAACAGCCGTGCTCACGGTCACGAGTGGCCTTGGACCCTTACAGAATAAATGATGAACACTGATGATAATGATAATACTGATGATATTGATGCTCACTAATGATTATTGTTTCTTGCTATACATTATTCTTGTTTACATGATCATGAGGTTATTTGGGATTATGTTAAACTTGTTGCTACTCAATTGCTAAAAGATGACTCACTAAAAGCTATTGCAGTAAACCGTGTCAAACTTTTGAGCCTCATGAACCCCATGTTATATTTGTTGAGTTCGACATGGACTCACTCTTGCTATTTCCCACATCTCAGGAAGGGTACCAGATTGTTAGATTCTGGAATTGTTAGGCTTGTGATCAACCAGTTAGTTTGATCCTGGAGTGAGGTCTACACCCGGTGTTCGGAGTTGTCTTTCCGCTGTGTTGCTCTTTAAGGTATATTTTATACTATTGTGTTATGTATATTAAGCATTTGTCTTTTGATATTACACTTATCTGTGGCTATATGTGAGATTTGTCTTCTTTATTTCACATATGGTGTATGTCTGGTTTTGTCCTTAAAACCGGGTGTGACATCAACCTTGGGAATGCATATGGGTAGCTACTGCTAGTGCTTAAACTAAGAACAATGATCTTGTAATTTGATTAATGGATTAAGCAATCAACCTTTAAGATGATTCTATTACTGTTAAAAGGGGCTAGAGCATGTGTATTATTTTGATGCTCTGGTTTCTCTCCATAAGGACTTAACTGTACATGATTATCCGGGATATACAGTACAGCTGTGAGGGCTATATGGCTCTGGCTTTAGTTGTTCAAGAGACCTTTTCTAGCTTGTTAGTGGTTACCTTAAATGGCGTAAGAATGGCTTGCCACTTTGGGTGTAGTGCGAGCCCCTGGCCTAGTGTGTATAGGCTGCGGTTGTTGTGCCACAGGGAAGGGGGGTTCTACATCTGCCTGCCGAGTGAATCTAATGGCCCTAACTTGTTAGACGAACTTTTGAGTGGCTTTATATGGTTCTCGGGTGTTTGGGCTTGATCTCCCCACTCATTTGGAAATCATGACTTACAGTGAAAGTGTACACCTCTGCGCAGAGTTAAAAACTGGTATACTAGCCGTGCTCACGGATACGAGCGGCCTTGGAACATTTACAGATAGATGATCACCATTGCTATATCATGTTTAATTATTGTTGATTATTATTATGCTCATGTTAATGCTGTTCGTTATCATTATTACAATTGATCATTGGTTCTTTAATGGGAAGTGGTTTATCTTGATGCTACTCAATTGCTAATATAAGATTAAAAGCTAAATGCAGTTAAACAGTGTCTAGCCTTTTTGAGCCTCATGAACCCTGTGTTATATTTGTTGAGTTCGACATGGACTCACCCTTGCTATTTCCACCATAACAGATGAAGATATAGAGGAAGATTATCGGAATGAGTACTAGTCTTGGTGTCAACCAGTCAACCGTGTCCCTGTGTGGAGTTTCCGCTGAAGATTTACTATTAGTTATTATTACCTATCGTTCAAGACTATGTCTTAAATACTTATTCGTTATGTAATAAGCACTGTGATTGGTACTTTGTAATTTGTCAACTTATGTGTGCGACTGTTTCCTGGGGCGCACATGAGTCTTTTATGCATCCTATTTTTGTCCTTAAAAATGGGTGTGACAGATTGGTATCAGAGCCGTGTTGACTGTAGGACGCGAGCCTAGTTAGAATGGTCGTTAATAGCATCCATATTTCATTTAATTCATGCTTCCTCTTTTCACCTTGTTAATTACTAAAGTTTTATGCTTCCTCTACTTTATTCTATTGTGAAAATACATTGATTCTATCTAATCTATGTCTAAATCTTATAGATGCCTCCTCATCTCCGTCTGTCAGCTGCACAGTACGTTGCCCGTTTCAAACCTCAGGAGTCGTATGAAGATGGTGATCAAGAGCTATCTGATGCTGAATCAAGAGTTGGTGATATACCAATGGAGAATGTAGTTATGGGGTGGACTACGAAGTTTCATATCCTGGTTCCTAAAGCTGATGCTTTCTTCCATGACATGTTGACAAGAACCTTGGACAACTACTACTATGAATGGGAAGCTACGTTGGAGTATCGTAGTGCAGAGTATAGTCATCCATGGATGGATTCCTATTGGGAAACAGAGTTATGGGTTAAGAAAAGGGATCCTACCACTAAGGAGTCTAAGGTGGAGTCAAAGTTCATTACCAGAGTGAGCCGGGCAACTGTGGAGATAAGCATGGAGGATGTTGCTTTCAATGCATTTGTTTACTACCATGGTCTACGCTCGGACAAGACGTTAAAGGGTGCACTCCGGCATTTTCCTTGTTTCTTACATGACAAGGGTATTTGGACCGTGCCGCCTGCAGATGATTCCTCCTTGACTCTACAAGCTACGGTGGGATTAGCTCGAGAATTGGCTCTCCATGAGGTGGATTTGAAGGATGAGTTGCTGAAGGAAAAAGAACTTAAGGAGCAAGCTTATAAGGAGATTGATCAATTAAGGGCGGAGTTAGGTCATCCCAAGATTTATGAGAAGCTTAATTAGGAAATAGGAAAAATCCCTATGTAATAGGAACACTAGTAGTTGTGAGTTAATTTTAAGTTTGGATTGTTTTAAGAGTCAGTTTTTGGTGTGAACAATTGTGTGATTGATGAATTGTTATTATGATAATGTGTGATTTGGATCTTTGTAATGTGTGCTGGAGTTTTGTAGACATGCCTACAAGTTCCATGGTTGAGAATATTAAGTTTGATCAAAATATATTAGTTGGTTGTGAGGTGAACATAGTTCTGTCCTTTGCTGATTCTTGATCAGTCTGGGATGTTTTAGAAATAACTCAAAATCCGTTCATGAGAAATTTAAGAAATCATACTGGGAAAAATTAGACTTCTATATCTTTCCAACCCCGCAAGAATCACTCTAATATCTATTAAGAGCTAAGAGATATACCTGTTCCAAGTTGGAGTTACTGCACAGTCTGGAATTCTGAAACAGTTTCGGTTAAGTTCAGTTTTTGGTCAATTTATTGACAGAATCAGAAAAAGTGTTGTGAATAAAAGTTGTAGATAATTTTGTAAGCTTTCCAACCATGTAAAGATCATCTGAATTTGACGTCTGTAGCTCGAGATATGACAGTTTTACTGAGTTGCTGAAATTGGAGTTCGCCCAGAAAAATCAGATTTTGTTTATCTATTGAATACATCATCTCGGATTGTACTGAATTTCAATTTCTGTGTTTTTGGAAACAGATGTCAGGCAGAGGTCGTGGCAGAGGTCGTGGAGGTGCTAACCTACCCATTACTATGGAGGAACTCATGCAAACTCAGAACCAGATGATGCAGATGTTTATGCAGCACATGCAGAACAATCCCCCTGCAGGAGGACCACCGCCTGTGCAAGTGAGGGATAAGCGTGGGGAATTTTTAAAGGGACGCCCTTTAGTGTTTTCTCATGCTGCTGATCCTTTAGAGGCAGATGATTGGGTGAGGGCAGTAGAGAAACAGCTGAATATAGCCCAATGCAATGATATGGAGAAGGTGTTATATGCATCTGGTCAGTTACAGGGGACAACTCAGACTTGGTGGGAGTCGTATCAAGCTGCACGCCCTGACAATGCTCCTCCTATCACTTGGAATGAGTTTGTTAGAGATTTTTGAGCTCGTCATATTCCTGAAGGTATAATTGAGCTGAAGCAGGAAGAATTCAGAAACCTTAGGATGGGACAGATGAGCGTTAGTGAATATCATGACAGGTTCACCCAGTTGGCTCGCTATGCTCCTAATGAAGTGAGGGAAGATGCAGACAGACAACGTCTTTTCTTGAAGGGAATTTATTATGATCTTCGCTTGCAGTTGAAGGGAAACAACTATGCTAGTTTTCAAGAGCTGGTAAATAAAGCTATTGTGCTTGATAATGAGCGCAGAGAGATGGACAGGAAGAGGAAAATGAAGGTACAAGGTTCAGGAAGCAACAACCGTCAGCGCACTAATTCTCAGCATGGTTTTCATCAGAAGTTTCAGGGACCGGTTAGCCAGTGGAATCGTAATCCGAATCAGAGGTGGTCCCAGAATTGGCAAAGTAATCAGTCACAACAACGTTCATCATATCCACAACGTCAACAGTATCAGCAGACTGGGCAACAGACTCCTCGCACTGGAAATTCCAATGTTACCCCCATGAAGAATAGTGCTCCCAACACGTCTACTAGATGTTTTGTCTGTGGTAAAGAGGGGCATATGTCTTATCATTGTCCTGAGAAGCAGAACCAGCAGACTCCTCAGAGCTAGAAGAGCAGCCAGAGGCAATCTGATACTGGAAGGGTGAATCACGTGTCTTCTGATACAGCTCATGATGCACCAGAAGTTATGATTGGTACGTTCAATGTACATTCCACTCCCGCAACTGTTCTTTTTGACTCTGGAGCATCTCATACATTCATATCCAACATTTTTGTAAAAATGCATAGTATACCCATGCTAGCTATGAAAGAACCCCTATTAGTAAATTCACCTGGAGGTACCATGCAAACCAGTAATCGTTGTCTTCCAATTAGTATGGTATTAAGGGGGGTAGAGTTTAAGATAACTCCTATAGTGTTGAGGACATCTGGTATTGATGTGATATTGGGTATGGACTGGATGAAGCAAAATCAGGTAGAGATTCAGTGTCAGCAGAAAGTGGTAGTTGTGAATGCACCTAATGGAGATAAAATCAATGTGGATGTAGCAGTGCAGAAGCAACCAACCGCTGTGGTGAATCAGCTTGAAGATACTATTAAGGAGAATTCAGTGATTGAGGAATTTCCGGATGTCTTCCCTGATGAATTGCCAGGTATGCCACCTGATCGAGACATTGAATTTCTTATTGAATTATTACCTGGAACTGCACCTATAGCCAAACGACCATATAGGATGGGAGTAGATGAATTAGAAGAACTTAAGAAACAAATTAAAGAATTACAAGATAAAGGTTTTATTAGACCTAGTTCATCACCTTGGGGAGCACCAGTTATTTTTGTTGATAAGAAAGATGGCGGTCAGAGGATGTGTGTTGATTATAGATCACTAAATGAGGTAACTATCAAGAATAAGTATCCTTTGCCCAGGATTGATGACTTGTTTGATCAGTTGAGAGGTGCTTGTGTGTTCTCTAAGATTGATTTACGTTCTGGTTATCATCAGTTGAAGATTCGTGTTTCTGATATTCCAAAGACAGCTTTTACTACAAGGTATGGATTGTATGAGTATACTGTTATGTCATTTGGATTGACCAATGCACCTGCATACTTTATGTACATGATGAATAAGGTGTTTATGGAATATTTGGATAAGTTTGTGGTGGTATTTATTGATGATATACTGGTATTTTCCAAGACGGAGGAAGAGCATGCTGAACATTTGAGGTTGGTATTGCAGAAACTTAGAGAGCATAAACTGTATGCGAAGCGAAGTAAATGTGAGTTTTGGTTGAAGGAAGTTTCTTTCCTTGGTCATATTGTTTCTAATGGAGGGATATCAGTGGATCCAGGTAAAGTAAGGGATGTATTAAATTGGAAGCCACCTATTGATGCTAGTGAGATTCGTAGTTTCTTGGGATTAGCTGGATATTACAGACGGTTCATTGAAGGGTTTTCTAAACTTGCTAAACCTATGACATCTCTATTAGAGAAGAATGCCAAGTTTGTGTGGTCAGATAAATGTCAAGCTAGTTTTGAGGAATTGAAGAAGAGGTTGACTACAGCGCCTGTTTTGGTTTTGCCAGATTTGAGTAAGAAGTTTTCTATTTATTGTGATGCTTCTCGTCAAGGTTTGGGATGTGTTCTTATGCAAGAAGGCAGAGTTGTGGCTTATGCATCTAGGCAGTTGAGAAAGCATGAGTTGAATTATCCTACACATGATTTAGAGTTAGCAGCTGTAGTTCATGCTTTAAAGATTTGGAGACATTATTTGATTGGACATAAGAGTGATATATACACTGATCATAAGAGTTTGAAGTATATTTTCACTCAGTCAGATCTGAATTTGAGGCAACACAGATGGTTAGAATTGATTAAGGATTATGATATTGAGATACACTATCATCCTGGTAAGGCTAATGTAGTAGCTGATGCTCTTAGTAGGAAAAGCTATGTCAATGAGATACGGACATTGACTATGACTAGTGAGTTATGTGCTGAATTTGAATATTTGAATTTGGGAATTGTTACTAATACAATGGAATTAGTGATAGAGCCTACCTTAGAGCAAGAAATTTACAAGGGTCAGTTGAAGGATGAGAAACTAAAGAAGATAGCGGAAGATATAGTGATTGGTAAGTCACCAGGCTTTCGGATGGATGATAATGGAATTTTGTGGTTTGGAAAGAGGCTGTGTGTACCTGAGGATCAAACTGTTAGACAGGCAATTCTTCGCGAAGCTCATGAGTCAGCTTATTCTATTCATCCTGGTAGTACTAAGATGTATTTGGATCTGAAACAGAAATATTGGTGGGTTGGATTAAAGCGAGATGTGGCTGAGTATGTGGCATTGTGTGACACTTGTCAGAGGGTGAAAGCAGAGCATCAGAGACCTGCTGGATTGTTGCAACCAATGAAGATTCCTGAATGAAAGTGGGAAGAAGTTGGTATGGACTTTATAGTGGGGTTACCTCGTACTTAGAAAGGTTATGACTCTATTTGGGTGATAGTAGATCGATTAACCAAAGTTGCTCATTTTATACCAGTTAAGACTACTTACCGTGGACCAAAATTGGCAGAGTTGTATATGGAGAGGATAGTATGTTTGCATGGAGTTCCAAAAAAGATTGTATCTGATCGAGGATCGCAGTTTACGTCACATTTTTGGAAAGCTGTGCATGAATCATTAGGAACAAAATTGAATTTTAGTACAGCATATCATCCACAGACAGATGGACAGACTGAAAGGACCAACCAGGTATTAGAGGATATGTTGAGAGCTTGTGCATTGCAATATGGAACTAGTTGGGATAAGAGTTTGCCTTATGCAGAATTTTCTTACAATAATAGTTATCAACAGAGTCTTAAGATGGCACCGTTTGAAGCTTTGTATGGACGTAAGTGTAGAACTCCATTGTTTTGGGATCAGACAGGTGAATCTCAGGTGTTTGGTACAGATGTTCTTAGAAACGCAGAAGATCAAGTGCGAGTGATTCGTGAGAATTTGAGAGTAGCGCAGTCTCGTCAGAAGAGTTATGCTGACAATAGAAGAAGAGATTTAGTTTTTGAGGTAGGTGATTATGTCTATTTGAAGGTGTCACCTATGAAAAGTGTGAAGAGGTTTAACATGAAAGGTAAACTAGCACCAAGGTATGTTGGACCATTTAAAGTTATTACTAGACGTGGGGAAGTTGCTTATCAATTAGAGTTGCCTGAGAATTTATCTGGAGTACATGATGTGTTCCATGTTTCACAACTTAAGAAGTGTTTACGGGTGCCTGAGGAGCAGATACCTTTAGAAGAGTTGACTGTTAAGGAGGATCTTACATATGAAGAGTTTCCGATTAAGATTTTGGAGACTGCTGAGAGAGTTACTCGAAGTCGGGTTATTAAGATGTGCAAAGTGCAGTGGAATCGATATTCAGAGGCAGAGGCAACTTAGGAAAGAGAGGATGAATTGAGAAAATCATATCCGCAGTTGTTTGAGTAAGCAGTCCAATCTCGAGGACGAGATTCTTTTAAGGAGGGTAGAATTTGTAACACCCAAAAGTTCTAAATTTTAGGAGTAATAAATTTTAAATAATTTAGAGAAGGGGAATTAAAATTTTAAAAAAAAACTATTTGGTGTTGCATTCATGCTGTTGCATTTAATTTATTTTATGGTGTGGATTTATTTTATTTTGTTTTGGCTTAGAAAATTTTATTTGAAAAGGTTTTGGAAAATAGACCAATAAAGAAAAAAAAAGAAAAAAGCAACTTACCTTCTTACCGATTGGCCCGGCGGCCCAGCTGACCGAGCCGATTTTTATCCCGCGCTCGCGCTGTGCTTCGCAGACGGGCCGATGCCGCGTCGATGGGCTGGCCCGGCATCGCAGCGGCCCAGTCGGCTGAGCCAGCCCGAGCTAGCAGCCGCGTTTTCCCTCCCCTCTCTTGGTCGCTGACCGGTGGGGCTCGGATGTCGGATGCTCCTCCTATCTTGCGTAACCGAGCCGGTCACAACCCCATCGACGAACCGCAACCGAATCCGCGTATCTAAGGAGTCCCTTTCCAAATTGATCACGCCACTATCCTATATAAGCTAGAACCGCACCTTTCATATTTTTTTATTCGGATTTTGGGTTGTTTTTGCCCTAGCCGCGCCTTGGAACCCTAGAAGCCACGGTGGAGGCGAATTCGTCGGCTACTTCACGTTCTAGTCGCTGTAAGTTGCTCTATTAGCTTTAGTTCGTTGTTGTGACGTGATTTGTTCTATCAATTTTGATGTTAAGGTCGTGTTGTGTTCTTACCGTGTGAAGGAGCTAAGCCGTCCGCCTTTTGGAGCCGCCCGTCGTTCCCGTGCCGTGATTGACCGTCTTAGAGCTCTAGGTGAGATCGCAATGAGCTTCCCGTTTGATTGGTACCAACCGCGCATGTTTTGGTGAAGTTTAGGGCGGGTTTGGTGAGTCCGGCGGGCCGCCGGCCATGGCGCCGCCGTGGGGTTGGGGCGGGGCGGCGGAAGCGCCGCCGGTCTCCTCTGGAAGAGATGTGGGCCGTCCGATCTTGGATAAGCGGCCAAGATTAGATCTTACCTCTTCGCGTGGCAAAATTTTTAAAGAGCCCCTGGACTTCTTCATAATAGAACCCGTGGTCCTTAGCGCAATATCCTGAATCCGTTTTCGTGTTTTGAAAGCGTATTTTCTCCCGGATAAGTCAAAAATACGTTTTCAGGTATTTACAGTTTTGCCACTAGAATTGTTTTGGTCATAAAATCTTCGTTTTAACTCCGATTTGATCCGTTCAAATTGCGTTAGGTTCGTATTTGCGAGCTCTACATGTTAGTGTAGTTGTACAGTCAGTTTTGATAATTTATTTTTCGAGTTTATAATTTAGTATTTATTTATCTATAGGAAATCTTAGAAAATTCATAACTTTCACGTTTTAACTCCGAATTTGGTGATCTTTGCGTCTGTGTGATCGTAGAAACGTGGAGAAGAGTTTTATAAGCTTTTATTACTGTTTTGCTACTGTTGGTGTACTGTTCTAATTGTATCTCTTTGTTTGCTTCGTGTTTGTTTGATTGGATGCATGTATGTGTTGATTGATGATCGAATATAGAAGGTGAGCAGTATTTGGACGATTCGGAGTATTACTTTGAGCCAAGTCAGCAGTATCACTTGGAGAGCTTTGATCAAGGCAAGTATAACACAGGACTATCCTTGTTACCTATACATTGAATTGTCATACATATGCATGTGCTTACCTTGACAACCTTAGAGATTATAACTTAGTGATTGTTATCTTGATTCCTTGTCAACCTTGGGAATGCATATGGGTAGCTACTGCTAGTGCTTAAACTAAGAACAATGATCTTGTAATTTGATTAATGGATTAAGCAATCAACCTTTAAGATGATTCTATTACTGTTAAAAGGGGCTAGAGCATGTGTATTATTTTGATGCTCTGGTTTCTCTCCATAAGGACTTAACTGTACATGATTATCCGGGATATACAGTACAGCTGTGAGGGCTATATGGCTCTGGCTTTAGTTGTTCAAGAGACCTTTTCTAGCTTGTTAGTGGTTACCTTAAATGGCGTAAGAATGGCTTGCCACTTTGGGTGTAGTGCGAGCCCCTGGCCTAGTGTGTATAGGCTGCGGTTGTTGTGCCACAGGGAAGGGGGGTTCTACATCTGCCTGCCGAGTGAATCTAATGGCCCTAACTTGTTAGACGAACTTTTGAGTGGCTTTATATGGTTCTCGGGTGTTTGGGCTTGATCTCCCCACTCATTTGGAAATCATGACTTACAGTGAAAGTGTACACCTCTGCGCAGAGTTAAAAACTGGTATACTAGCCGTGCTCACGGATACGAGCGGCCTTGGAACATTTACAGATAGATGATCACCATTGCTATATCATGTTTAATTATTGTTGATTATTATTATGCTCATGTTAATGCTGTTCGTTATCATTATTACAATTGATCATTGGTTCTTTAATGGGAAGTGGTTTATCTTGATGCTACTCAATTGCTAATATAAGATTAAAAGCTAAATGCAGTTAAACAGTGTCTAGCCTTTTTGAGCCTCATGAACCCTGTGTTATATTTGTTGAGTTCGACATGGACTCACCCTTGCTATTTCCACCATAACAGATGAAGATATAGAGGAAGATTATCGGAATGAGTACTAGTCTTGGTGTCAACCAGTCAACCGTGTCCCAGTGTGGAGTTTCCGCTGAAGATTTACTATTAGTTATTATTACCTATCGTTCAAGACTATGTCTTAAATACTTATTCGTTATGTAATAAGCACTGTGATTGGTACTTTGTAATTTGTCAACTTATGTGTGCGACTGTTTCCTGGGGCGCACATGAGTCTTTTATGCATCCTATTTTTGTCCTTAAAAATGGGTGTGACACTGCTCCTCTGCTACTCGCAAACATTTCTTAAGTTGAGACACATAAAACACATCATGTACACCTGCCAAACTCTCAGGTAATTCTAACTGATACGCCACCTCACCACGTCTCTCTATGATCTTGAAAGGTCCAATGTACCTTGGTGCTAATTTCCCCTTCATGTTGAACCTTTTTACACTCCTCATTGGCGATACTTTCAAGTAGACATAATCCCCTACTTCAAAAGTCAACTCTCTCCTCCGAGTATCAGCATAACTCTTCTGTCTAGACTGGGCTATTTTTAGATTATCTCTAATCATTCTTACTTTCTTTTCAGCATCCTTGAGTACATCAGGCCCAAACACTTGACTTTTCCCTATCTGATTCCAGAACAACGGGGTTCTACACTTTCGTCCATACAGAGCCTCAAATGGTGCCATCTGAAGACTCTTCTGATAACTATTGTTATAAGAAAACTCTGCATAAGGCAAACTCTTATCCCAACTAGTACCATATTGTAAAGCACACGCTCTCAATATATCTTCCAATATCTGATTAATTCTCTTCGTCTGTCCACCTATCTGTGGATGGTAGGCTGTACTAAAGTTCAGCTTGGTTCCTAGTGATTCATGTATCTTTTACCAATAATGAGATGTAAACTGGGTACCCCGATCAGACACAATTTTCTTAGGAACTCCATGTAGACTCACTATTCTTTCTATATACAATTCTACCAACCTTGCACTGCTATATGTAGTCTTAACTGGCAGAAAATGAGCAACCTTTGTTAGACGATCTACTATTACCCAAATTGAATCATATCCTCTCTGAGTACGTGGTAACCAAACTATGAAATCCATACCAACTTCTTCCCATTTCCATTCGGGTATCTGCATAGGTTGTAACAATCCTGCAGGTCTCTGGTGTTCAGCTTTCACCCTTTGACATGTGTCACACAAAGCAACATATTCAGTAACATCTCTTTTTAAACTATACCACTAATATTTCTCTCTTAGATCCAGATACATCTTAGTACTCCCAGGATGTATGGAATAAGCTGACTCATGAGCGTCACGCAGAATTGCCTCTCTGATAGTCTTATCCTCTGGCACACACAACCTTTTTCCAAACCATAACATACCATTATCATCCTTATGGAATCCTGGTGATTTACCCTTCGCTATATTCTCTGCTATCTCTCTCAATTTTGCATCTTTCATTTGACTCTTGCGTATCTCTTGCTCCAGAGTAGGTTCTAGTAACAATTCTACTGCATTGGTGGTAAATCCTAAGTTCAGATGCTCACATTCAGCACACAACTCTCTTGGCATAGGTATTACTTGCACTTCATTAGCGTAGCTTTTCCTACTAAGAGCATCAGCAACGATGTTGGCCTTTCCTGGGTGATAATGCACCTCCAGATCATAATCCTTAATCAACTCCAACCATCTACGCTGCCTCAAGTTCAGATCTGATTGAGTGAAGATATACTTAGACTCTTGTGATCAGTGTATATATCACTCTTATGTCCAATCAAATAATGTCTCCATATCTTTAGTGCATGAACCACTGCAGCTAATTCCAAGTCATGAGTAGGATAATTTAATTCATGCTTTCTCAATTGTTTCGATGCATATGCCACAACTCTACCTTCTTGCATAAGAACACATCCCAAACCCAAACGAGATGCATCACAATAGATAGAGAAGTGTTTACTCAGATCTGGCAAAACTAATACTGGTGCAGTGGTCAATCTTTTCTTCAATTCCTCAAAATTAGCTTGACACTTCTCAGACGACACAAACTTGGCATTCTTCTCTAATAATGTAGTCATTGGCTTCGCAAGCTTAGAAAATCCCTCTATATCCTATAATAGTCTGCTAATCCCAAGAAACTACGGATCTCACTTACATTGGTTGGTGGCTTCCAGTTCAATACATCTTTCACTTTGCTAGGATCTACTAAAATTCCTTCATTTGAGACAACATGACCAAGAAAGGAAATTTCCTTCAACCAAAACTCGCATTTACTCCGCTTGGCATATAACTGGTGTTCTCTGAGCTTTTGCAAGACCAACCTCAAATGTTCGGCATGTTCCTCCTCAGTCTTGGAGAATACTAGGATATCATCAATGAATACCACTACAAACTTATCCAGATATTCCATAAACTCCTTATTCATCAAATACATAAAGTATGCAGGGGCATTAGTCAGACCAAAAGACATCACTGTATACTCATATAACCCATATCGTGTGGTAAAAGCTGTCTTTGGTATATCACTAGCACGAATCTTCAACTGGTGATATCTAGAACGAAGATCAATCTTGAAGAATACACAAGCACCTCTTAACTGATCAAACAAGTCATCAATTCTAGGCAACGAGTACTTATTCTTGATAGTAACCTCGTTGAGAGACCGATAATCTACACACATCCTCTAAGTGCCATCTTTCTTGTCCACAAAAATCACTTGTGCTCTCCAAGGTGAAGAACTAGGACGAATGAAACCCTTATCCTGTAATTCCTTAATTTGTTTCTTAAGTTCTTCTAATTCATCTACTCCCATTCTATATGGACGCTTAGCTATGGGCGTAGTTCCAGGTAATAATTCAATAATAAATTCAATGTCACGGTCTGGTGGCATACCTGGTAATTCCTTAGGAAACACATCGGAGAACTCCTACACAACCTGGTCCTCCTTGTTGGCACCATCATTAAGCTGGTTCACTGTAGCGGTCTCCTGTTTTTGCACTTTCACATCAACTCTGATCCTCTCTCCCTTCGGTGTTGTCAGCACTACTGATTTCCCCTTGCACTGAATCTCTGCTTCTTGTTGCATCATCTAATCCATTCCCAATATGAGATCAATCCCAGCTGTTCTCAATATGTCACACCCGGTTTTCTAAAGAACAAAACCAGGCTAATCATATGTGTGCCCAGGAAGTCCACACGTATGCCAGAATGAAAAAAAATATCAGAAACAATGTTATTATATAACGTATACATAGCTATATTAACACTTACATCAGAGTATCGCGGAACGGTGACTAAACTTCGGGCTCCATTCTTCTCAGGGACGGCTGACTGGGGGTAACATATGCCTAGCACTTCTACTAGTCTTCTGGAAACTCCACTACACCTTTGTCCTTTTTCTGAGTAGCATCTTACTACACACTGGAGTGTTGGGGAAATAGCAAGAATGAGTCCATGTCGAACTCAACAAATATAACACAGGGTTCATGAGGCTCAAAAAGGCTAGACACTGTTTGACTGCGTTTAGCTTTTAATCATCATATAATTAGCAATTGAGTAGCATCAAGGTAATCCAAATCCCATTAATGAATCAATGATCAATTGTAATAAGGATAATGAATAGCATTAACATGAGCATAATAATAATCAACAATAATTAAGCATGATATAACAATGGTGATCAACTATTCTGTAAGAATCCCCAAGGCCGCTCGTATCCGTGAGCATGGCTAGTATACCAGTTTTTAAACTCTGCGCAGAGGTGTACACTTTCACTGTGAGTCATGATTTCCAAATGCATGGGTTTGCAAGGCCCAAAACATCAGAGACCATATAAAGCCATTCAAAAGTTCGTCTAACAAGTTAGGGCCATTAGATTCACTCGGCAGGCAGATGTAGAACCCCCCTTCCCTGTGGCACAACAACCGCAGCCTATACACACTAGGTCAGGGGCTCGCACTACACCCAACGTGGCAAGCCATTCTTACGCCATTTAAGCTAACCTCTAACAAGCTAGAAAAGGTCTCTTGAACAACTAGAGCCAGAGCCATATAGCCCTCACAGCTGTACTGTATGTCCCAGTTATCACTTACAGGTAAGTCCTTATGGAGAGTAACTAGAGCATCAAAATAACCCACATGCTCTAGCCCCCTTTCAACAGAAATAACATCATCTTAATTGGTTGATTGCATAATCCATTAGTCAAATTACAAGATCATTGCTCATAATTAAGCGCTAGCAGTAGCTACCCAAATGCATAACCCATAGGTGACAAGGAAACAAGATATCAATAGCTAAGTTATAATCTCTATGGTTGTCAAGGAAGACACATGCATATGTATGATAATTTTAGTGAATAGGACAACAAGGATGGTCCCATGTTATACTTGCCTTAATCAAAGCTTTCCTGATGATACTGCTGGTCTGGCTCAAAATAATACTCTTGATCGTCAAGAAACTGCTCACCATCTATACTCGATCATCAATCAACAACACACATGCATCCAATCACACATACACGAAGCAAACAAAGAGATACAATTAGAACAGTACACCAACAATAATAAAACAGTAATAAAAGTTTATAAAACTCTTCTACATGTTTCTACAATCACACAGACGCAAAGATCACCAAATTCGGAGTTAAAACGTGAAAGTTATGAATTTTCTAAGATTTCCTATAGATAAATAAATACTTAATTATAAACTCGAAAATTAAATTGTCCAAACTGACTGTACAACTACACTAACATGTAGAGCTCGCAAATACGAACCTAACGCAACTTGAACGGATCAAATCGGAGTTAAAATGAAGATTTTATGACCAAAACAATTCTAGTGGCAAAACTGTAATTATCTGAAAACGTATTTTTGATTTACCCGGGAGAGAATACGCTTTCCAAACACGAAAACGTACTTTCAGTTTTACGCTACGGACCGCGGGTTGATTTCTAACAAATCCAGGGGTTCTTTAGAAAAACTACCCGCGAAGGGGTATCTTCTGATCTCGGCCCTTGATTTCAAATCGGACGGCTCATGTTCATCCTCAACCCCACAGTGAACATCCAATCCCTCTTCCCCAGGTCCGGCCAGTGGCCCCCCATGGCCGGCGGGCTCCATCTCACCGGAGATGGCGGATCTCCCCCTCTAGACCACCGTTCGACCCAAAAGTTGATCCAAACGGAAGAGAAGCTCCGTGCTAACTCATCTAAGCATTAAGAACTAGCTACGATAGACCGAATACGACGCGCGGCAACAAGGGGCGGCGGTGCCATTACCGCACCGTCGGTGAGCTTCAAAATCACGATTCGAAGCATCTCCACCCAAAAGAAAAACATAGGATGATAGAGAAGGAGAGTGCGGTCTCACCAATGCAAAGAATACGGCCTCAAATCCACCCGAGAGCTCCTCCCACGAACAACCGCCGTGCTCCAACTACCTCAAACCCTAAACCTCGTTTTCTTGTGGTGAAGTTCATGGTTTAGATGAAAAACGGAAATAGGAGGGTCAAGGCGTCCTATTTATAACTTCTATTTGCTGTGTTCGGGTAAGATTCTCCGGGAATCACGAAGTCAAACGTCGTCGTCCGCTTCTAGTTTGGAGTCCGGGGCGCTCACGGGAGGTGGAAGACGACCGACAACCGGGCCCCACCGGTCAGCGACCAAGAGAGGGCCACGGCTCGTCACAGCGACGCTGGGCTGGCCCAACCGGTGGCTTGCGCGGAGGAAAACAGCAGCGGCCCACTGCGCCGGCTCGGGAGAGCAGGCCATCGGGCCAGGCGGTCGGCTGCCAGGTAAGAAGGTAAGCTATTCTTTTTTTTTTCTTCTTTCTTTTCTTTATTTGCTTATTTACCAAACTATTCCAAATAGAATTTTTCAAATCCAAATCAAAATAAAATAAAGTCCACACCACAAAATAAAATAAATGCAACAGCATGAATGCATCACCAAATATTCTTTTCTAAATTTTAATTTGCCCTTAATTGTTATCTAACTTATTTGAAATTCATTATTCCTAAAGTTTAGAATTTTTGGGTGTTACAAATTCTACCCCCCTTAAAAGAATCTCGTCCTCGAGATTGAACTGCTTACTCAAACAATTGCGGATATGATTTCCTTAATTCATCCTCTCTTTCCCAAGTTGCCTCTGCCTCTGAATATCGATTCCACTGCACCTTACACATCTTAATAATCCGACTTCGAGTAACTCTCTCAGCAGTCTCTAAAATCTTAATCGGAAACTCTTCATATGTAAGATCCTCCTTAACAGTCAACTCTTCTAAAGGTATCTGCTCCTCAGGCACCCGTAAACACTTCTTAAGTTGTGAAACATGGAACACATTATGCACTCCAGATAAATTTTCAGGCAACTCTAATTGATAAGCAACTTCTCCACGTCTAGCAATAACTTTAAATGGTCCAACATACCTTGGTGCTAATTTACCTTTCATGTTAAACCTCTTCACACTTTTCATAGGTGACACCTTCAAATAGACATAATCACCTACCTAAAAAAAAACTAGATCTCTTCTCCTATTATCAGCATAACTCTTCTGACGAGACTACGCTACTCTCAAATTCTCATGAATCACTCGCACTTGATCTTCTGCGTTTCTAAGAACATCTGTACCAAACACCTGAGATTCACCTGTCTGATCCAAAAACAATGGAGTTCTACATTTACGTCCATACAAAGCTTCAAACGGTGCCATCTTAAGACTCTGTTGATAACTGTTATTGTAAGAGAATTCTGCATAAGGCAAACTCTTATTCCAACTAGTTCCATATTGCAATGCACAAGCTCTCAACATATCCTCTAATACCTGGTTGGTCCTTTCAGTCTGTCCATCTGTCTGTGGATGATATGCTGTACTAAAATTCAATTTTGTTCCCAATGATTCATGTACAGCTTTTCAAAAGTGCGACGTAAACTGTGATCCTCGATCAGATACAATCTTCTTTGAAACTCCATGCAAACATACTATTCTTTCTATATACAAAGTAGCTAATTATACTCCCGTGTAATTTAGTCTTGACTGGTATAAAATGAGCAACTTTAGTCAATCTATCCACTATCACACAAATAGAATCATAACCTTTCTGAGTACGTGGTAACCCTACTATAAAGTCCATACCAACTTCTTCTCACTTCCATTCAGGAATCTTCATTGGTTGCACAATCCAGCAGGTCTCTGATGCTCTGCTTTCACTCTCTGACAAGTGTCACACAATGCCACATACTCAGTAATATCTAGCTTTAATCCAACCCACCAATATTTCTGTTTCAGATCCAAATACATCTTAGTACTACCAGGATGAATAGAGTAAGCGGACTCATGAGCTTCGCTAAGAATTGCCTGTCTAACAGCTTGATCCTCAGATACACACAGCCTCTTTCCAAACCACAAAATTCCATTATCATCCATCTGAAAACCCTAGTGACTTACCAATCACTATATCTTCTGCTATCTTCTTCAGTTTCTCATCCTTCAACTGACCCTTGTAAATTTCTTACTCTAAAGTAGGCTCTATCACTAATTCCATTGTATTAGTAACAATTCCTAAATTCAAATATTCAAATTCAGCACATAACTTACTAGTCATAGACAACGTCCGTATCTCATTGGCATAACTTTTCCTACTAAGAGCATCAGCTACTTTATTAGCCTTACCAGGATGATAGTGTATCTCAATATCATAATCCTTAATCAACTCTAACCATCTGCGTTGCCTCAAATTCAGATCTGATTGAGTGAAAATATACTTCAAACTCTTATGATCAGTGTATATATCACTCTTATGTCCAATCAAATAAAGTCTCTAAATCTTTAAAGCATGAACCACAGCTGCTAACTCCAAATCATGTGTAGGATAATTCAACTCATGCTTTCTCAACTGCCTAGATGCATAAGCCACAACTCTGCCTTCTTGCATAAGAACACATCCCAAACCTTGACGAGAGGCATCACAATAAATAGAAAACTTCTTACTCAAATCTGACAAAACCAAAACAGGCGCTGTAGTCAACCTCTTCTTCAATTCCTCAAAACTAGCTTGACATTTATCTGACCACACAAACTTGGCATTCTTCTCTAACAGAGATGTCATAGGTTTAGCAAGTTTAGAAAACCCTTCAATGAACCGTCTGTAATATCCAGCTAATCCCAAGAAACTACGAATCTCGCTAACATCAATAGGTGGTTTCCAATTCAATAGATAAGCAAAATCTGATTTCTCTGTGCAAATTCCAATTTTAGTAACTCAGTAAAACTGTTATATCTCGAGCTACAGACGTCCAATTCAGATGATCTTTACATGGTTGGAAAGCTTACAAAATTATCTACAACTTTTATTCACAACACTTTTTCTGAATCTGTCAAATAATTGGCCAAAAACTGAACTTAACCGAAACTGTTTCAGAATTCCAGACTGTGCAGTAACCCCAACTTGAAATAGATATATCTCTTAGCTCTTAATAGATATTAGAGTGATTCTTGCGGGGTTGGAAAGATATAGAAGTCTAATTATTCCCAGTATAATTTCTTAAATTTCCCATTAATGGATTTTAAGTTATTTCTTAAACATCCCAGACTGACCTAAAAATCAGCAAAGGACAGAACTATGTTCACCTCATAACCAACTAATATATATTTTGATCAAACTTAATATTCTTAACCATGGAACTTGTAGGCCTGTCTACAAAACTCCAGCACACATTACAAAGATCCAAATCACACATTATCACATTAAAAATCCATCAATCACACAATTGTTCACACCACAAACTGACTCTCAAAACAATCCAACTTAAAATTGACTCGCAACTACTATCGTTCTTATTACATAGGGATTTTTTCCTATTTCCTAGTTAAGCTTCTAATAAATCTTGGGACGACCTAACTCCGCCCTTAATTGGTCAATCTCCTTATAAGCTTGCTCCTTAAGTTCTTTTTCCTTCAGCAACTCTTATGCAATGATGATGCCACAAGCTCATAACCAACTTTATAAATGTCTCCTTTAGACCCTTATGATTCTTATAGATGTTCTAACAGGTTACCAACCCTAAAAAAAATACCTGCGCTCGATAGTGACTTTACAACCATGTAGCTAGCTGATGCTTCCAGGTGACGAAATATAACATATAAACCTCCATCTTGTATCGTCTTTTAGTTCGACAAACCCTCTTAAGAAGAGATCAACTAGAGTACACCAAAGGATAGCTTGCATTTGTTTCTGAGTGATAACTACTATCGTGTCCTTCTATCATGTCAAAGAGACTCATGAGCATATGCAAGAACAAGTAACCTGCACTTCCTCGCGAGCAGAAAAATAGCAGTGCAGAAATACAGTTATATCTTGAGTTCTACGAATCCAATGATGTTGTAGCTTATACCGTTGGAAAGCTTATCAAATTTACTACAACTTCCTTATAGAACACTTCTCCAAATTCTGCAGTTAAGGTAGTCGAAAACTGTGAACAACAGAAACTATTCCAGATTGCTGACAGCACAGATGCGTCGCCTTGTGATTTTCATAAATCCCAAACCATAATAGATATCAGGGTGGTTCTTACGGTCAGAGAAAGATATTAAAATCTACTATTGTCCAGAATTTATCCATGATTTTTGGGCATCCAAAAATAGAGATATAAGCTAAGGTAGACAGACTGCTATAAAAAAAACAGGATAAGGTAGAAACGAGATTCAAGAGAGACTAGAGAGATAGATAACACTAATCTTCAAGTCTTCATGCTTCTTTGCTTTGTGTTGATGAGATATAAGACATGGATCGAGGATAGCCAAAAGATGACAAGAAAGATAAGGTTTGATCTTTAGTTCTTCATGCCTCCTCATGCCTCGTCGCTTGAGATATTCAGGACTTGCTGTTGTTGATAGCAGATGCTACCCCACTTAACAAAGATCTTGTTTTACCTGACGATGTCATTGAAGGCAACACTTTCTCTAAAGCTTGCTGCTAATGATAAGTCCTTCATGTGTTGATCATCCATTAAGATGAGATTAATAAGGTAGCATGACAACCAAGGGTAGACAGGAACGGTGTAGGAGAAAATGGCAATAATTAGGATCGATTGAAAGATAAGTAAGATACAAGATGTCACTACCCCACTTAACATAGATCGAGCTACTTCTCAAGACTTATACCTTCCGGGCCTACCTTTGAAACACGAGAATAAGAACAACACACAAGCAACACATCAAGCAAAACAAGCACACATCACATCATCGGTACTACACGTGCTTCTTCAATAATGGTGGTCATCCTATTGGCACATTGGAGATGATGAAAGGCCATCGAACTTTTGAACAAGGTAAGATCAGAAAACTTTTAGTAAAAACAACATAAAATAAAATCCAAGGGAGTAAGAAATATTAGCTCAAAAGAAAGCTATCAAGGAGAGGATACAACAGGACAAGGAAGAGGAATAGTCAAAATCAATGAGTCAAGGGATGACAAAACAGTTTTATCGTAAAATAAGTTTTAGAATACGTCCAGTGCTACTTGGCATACGTCCTACAGTCAACACCGCTCTGATACCACTCTGTCACACCCGGTTTTCTAAAGAACAAAACCAGGCTAATCATATGTGTGCCCAGGAAGTCCACACATATGCCAGAATGAAAAAAATATCAGAAACAATGTTATTATATAACGTATACATAGCTATATTAACACTTACATCAGAGTATCGCGGAACGGTGACTAAACTTCGGGCTCCATTCTTCTCAGGGACGGCTGACTGGGGGTAACATATGCCTAGCACTTCTACTAGTCTTCTGGAAACTCTACTACACCTTTGTCCTTTTTCCGAGTAGCATCTTACTACACACTGGAGTGTTGGGGAAATAGCAAGAATGAGTCCATGTTGAACTCAACAAATATAACACAAGGTTCATGAGGCTCAAAAAGGCTAGACACTGTTTGACTGCGTTTAGCTTTTAATCATCATATAATTAGCAATTGAGTAGCATCAAGGTAATCCAAATCCCATTAATGAATCAATGATCAATTGTAATAAGGATAATAAATAGCATTAACATGAGCATAATAATAATCAACAATAATTAAGCATGATATAACAATGGTGATCAACTATTCTGTAAGAATCCCCAAGGCCGCTCGTATCCGTGAGCACGGCTAGTATACCAGTTTTTAAACTCTACGTAGAGGTGTACACTTTCACTGTGAGTCATGATTTCCAAATGCATGGGTTTGCAAGGCCCAAAACATCAGAGACCATATAAAGCCATTCAAAAGTTCGTCTAACAAGTTAGGGCCATTAGATTCACTCGGCAGGCAGATGTAGAACCCCCCTTCCCTGTGGCACAACAACCGCAGCCTATACACACTAGGTCAGGGGCTCGCACTACACCCAACGTGGCAAGCCATTCTTACGCCATTTAAGGTAACCTCTAACAAGCTAGAAAAGGTCTCTTGAACAACTAGAGCCAGAGCCATATAGCCCTCACAGCTGTACTGTATGTCCCGGTTATCACTTACAGGTAAGTCCTTATGGAGAGTAACTAGAGCATCAAAATAACCCACATGCTCTAGCCCCCTTTCAACAGAAATAACATCATCTTAATTGGTTGATTGCATAATCCATTAGTCAAATTACAAGATCATTGCTCATAATTAAGCGCTAGCAGTAGCTACCCAAATGCATAACCCATAGGTGACAAGGAAACAAGATATCAATAGCTAAGTTATAATCTCTATGGTTGTCAAGGAAGACACATGCATATGTATGATAATTTTAGTGAATAGGACAACAAGGATGGTCCCATGTTATACTTGCCTTAATCAAAGCTTTCCTGATGATACTGCTGGTCTGGCTCAAAATAATACTCTTGATCGTCAAGAAATTGCTCACCGTCTATACTCGATCATCAATCAACAACACACATGCATCCAATCACACATACACGAAGCAAACAAAGAGATACAATTAGAACAGTACACCAACAATAACAAAACAGTAATAAAAGTTTATAAAACTCTTCTACACGTTTCTACAATCACACAGACGCAAAGATCACCAAATTCGGAGTTAAAACGTGAAAGTTATGAATTTTCTAAGATTTCCTATAGATAAATAAATACTTAATTATAAACTCGAAAATTAAATTGTCCAAACTGACTGTACAACTACACTAACATGTAGAGCTCGCAAATACTAACCTAACGCAACTTGAACGGATCAAATCGGAGTTAAAATGAAGATTTTATGACCAAAACAATTCTAGTGGCAAAACTGTAATTATCTGAAAACGTATTTTTGATTTACCCGGGAGAGAATACGCTTTCCAAACACGAAAACATACTTTCAGTTTTACGCTACGGACCGCGGGTTGATTTCTAACAAATCCAGGGGTTCTTTAGAAAAACTACCCGCGAAGGGGTATCTTCTGATCTCGGCCCTTGATTTCAAATCGGACGGCTCATGTTCATCCTCAACCCCACAGTGAACATCCAATCCCTCTTCCCCAGGTCCGGCCAGCGGCCCCCCATGGCCGGCGGGCTCCATCTCACCGAAGATGGCGGATCTCCCCCTCTAGACCACCGTTCGACCCAAAAGTTGATCCAAACGGAAGAGAAGCTCCGTGCTAACTCATCTAAGCATTAAGAACTAGCTACGATAGACCGAATACGACGCGCGGCAACAAGGGGCGGCGGTGCCATTACCGCACCGTCGGTGAGCTTCAAAATCACGATTCGAAGCATCTCCACCCAAAAGAAAAACATAGGATGATAGAGAAGGAGAGTGCGGTCTCACCAATGCAAAGAATACGGCCACAAATCCACCCGAGAGCTCCTCCCACGAACAACCGCCGTGCTCCAACTACCTCAAACCCTAAACCTCGTTTTCTTGTGGTGAAGTTCACGGTTTAGATGAAAAACGGAAATAGGAGGGTCAAGGCGTCCTATTTATAACTTCTATTTGCCGTGTTCGGGTAAGATTCTCCGGGAATCACGAAGTCAAACGTCGTCGTCCGCTTCTGGTTTGGAGTCCGGGGCGCTCACGGGAGGTGGAAGACGACCGACAACCGGGCCCCACCGGTCAGCGACCAAGAGAGGGCGCGCGGCTCATCACAGCGACGCTGGGCTGGCCCAACCGGTGGCTTGCGCGGAGGAAAACAGCAGCGGCCCACTGCGCCGGCTCGGGAGAGCAGGCCATCGGGCCAGGCGGTCGGCTGCCAGGTAAGAAGGTAAGCTATTCTTTTTTTTCTTCTTTCTTTTCTTTATTTGCTTATTTACCAAACTATTCCAAATAGAATTTTTCAAATCCAAATCAAAATAAAATAAAGTCCACACCACAAAATAAAATAAATGCAACAGCATGAATGCATCACCAAATATTCTTTTCTAAATTTTAATTTGCCCTTAATTGTTATCTAACTTATTTGAAATTCATTATTCCTAAAGTTTAGAATTTTTGGGTGTTACAAATTCTACCCCCCTTAAAAGAATCTCGTCCTCGAGATTGAACTGCTTACTCAAACAATTGCGGATATGATTTCCTTAATTCATCCTCTCTTTCCCAAGTTGCCTCTGCCTCTGAATATCGATTCCACTGCACCTTACACATCTTAATAATCCGACTTCGAGTAACTCTCTCAGCAGTCTCTAAAATCTTAATCGGAAACTCTTCATATGTAAGATCCTCCTTAACAGTCAACTCTTCTAAAGGTATCTGCTCCTCAGGCACCCGTAAACACTTCTTAAGTTGTGAAACATGGAACACAATACTATAGGACTCACCCTAAACTCTACCCCCTTAGAATGAGACTAATCGGGAGATAACGATAAGATGCTGGAATGCTTCCACCAAGTGAGTTTACTAATATAGGGTTCTTCATGGCACACAAATGAATTCTATGTATTCTAACAAATGCTTATGATATGAAAGAATGTGATGCTCTAGAATAAAAAAGAACAGTGGCAGGAGTGGAATGGACATCGAACGTACGAAGCATAACTTCTGGTTCCTCCACAGTTGTTTCTTTAGACAAGTGATTCACCCTTCCAGTGTTAGGCGCCGGCTTCTGGTGACTACCCTGCCTCTAGGGAGTCTGCTGGTTGGGCTTCTTAGGGCAATTGTAAGACAAGTGACCTTCTTTCCTGCATCGAAAACATCTGTTGGGGGTATTAGCAGCACTAGTCTTCATGGGGGTATTATTGGAAGAGCCCTAACGCTGAGTCTGATTCCCACTCTGCTGCGGAGGGCGTTGGTTGCCATTCTGTGGCTGGAATGGGGGATGTTGCGGGAACTGATTGCGGAAAGGGACCTGACCATGATTCCACTGACCAGAAGGAGGCCTCTATTGATTACCTTGCTGGAAACCAGTACGCGGCCGAGTGTTACTACCAGAAGTCTGTCCCTGAAGCCTTTTCCTCTTGGCATCCACTCCTTGCGCTTGTTGTCCACCACGATAGCGCGGTTCACAAGCGTCTAAAAATTGGGATAAGTATTGGACATCAGCTGCAATTGTAGTCCACCATACAATCCCTTCAAGAAGCGGCGCTGCTTATCATTGTCATTAGCCACCTCATGTGGAGCATATCGTGACAACTGGCAAACCTATCACGATACTCAACTACAGACAATGACCCTTGGGTCAAGTTTCTGAATTCCTCTGCCTTCAGTTCTATCATCCCTTCTGGTATATGGTAAGCTTTGAAGTTCTCTCTAAACTCCTGCCAAGTGACCGCGGGAGCATTGGCGGGGCGACCATACTCATACGATTCCCACCAATCCTAAGCTTCTCCCTGGAGTTATCTAGAAGCAAACAACACCTTCTGCCGATCATCACATTATGCAATGTTGAGTTGCTTTTCCACGACACGAAGCCAATCATCCGCTTCCAATGGATCAGCGGCATGCATGAACACCGGGGGACGACCCTTCAAAAACTCACCATGCTTTATCACGGATTGTGCCCCAGCAACTGGCTGATTATGTTGGTTCTGCACCAATTGTTGCATAAGTTGTGTCTGCACTGCCAATAGTTGCTTAATAGTGGGTGGCGGTGGTGGTGGTGGATTTGAGAGAACACCTCCACGACCCCTGCCTCTTCCTCTTCCGGCCATTTGCCATCCATAAAAATGCAAACTTTGAGATTTCCATGTTATCAACCACTTATAAGATAAAGAATGAGATCTGAAAGTTTTCTGGGCGAATATCAATGTTAACATTTCAGTAAATCAATCATATCTCGAGCTACAGAAGTCCAATAGAGGCGTGCTTTATATGGTTCGAAAGCTTATGAAGTTCTTCACAACTTTTATTTGGACCATAAGACCAGATTCTGTCGTTAACTTAATGAAAAATAAGGCGCAACAGAAACTGTTCTAGATTCTAGACTGTGCAGAAACTTTAACTTGTGATAGTTATATCTCTCGAACCAGATCAGATAAAAAGGTAATTCCAGTGGAATTTGAAAGGTGATTAAGCCTAGTTTCTCTCATAAAAAATTCATAAATATTACATGAACCGTTTTTGAACCATAGCAGAAACATTGCAGACTGCTCCAGAAACAGCAAGGACAGAAACGTGACAATACCAAACCCAACTATTATTCCCTTGACTAATAAACTTTTTATTCTTAAAAATGGAACTTATAGACATGCCTACAAGCCCCAACAATCATAACAAAAATCCAACTCACACATAAGCATAATGATAAAGCAACTATCACACCAAAGTTCAAACCACACGACAGACTCGAAGACTCAACTGACGTTACTAAGAACGTTCTTATTACATGAAGGACTCCTATTTTCTAATGACGTGGCTCATGCTCTAATGTCTCATAAATCTTGGTCATGCCTTGGTTTACTCAGAGTTCATCAATCATTGCTTGGCACCTCTTGATGGTCTTCCCCTGTGCCTTCACCATCTCCTCTAACTGCAGCTTCCTCTCCATCATATCATAGACAAAGTTCACCATCAACCGAGGAAGTGGTTCCAACTGCACTGGATCCATCATGGCCCATCCAAGGTCGGGGTGTGCGTGAGGGAAGTAATAGTGAACATCATGCTTCATGCTATCAAAGCGAAGGTAACGGAGGCCCATACATGCTTTAAAAGTGGCGTCTTCAATGCTAGCCTCCATGGTAGCTCGACGACCCATGTGAGCATACATCCTGTCCAGCTGGTATGCCCCTTTTTCCTCATCCATAGGAAAAATACTCGCTCTTGTCTTCCAGTAAGTGTCCTCCAGCGGATGGGTATACTCCCAACAGACGTACTCCACAGCTGGGTGCCAATCAGCAAAGTAGGCAGAGAGCATTCCCACAAGTCGATGGTGAGAGACAGCATCTCCTCTAGCCTTGTGGTAGATCTTCACAGTCCATCCCATTGGAGGAGGTGGCACATCCTCAGCAGCTGCATCATGTGGTGGAGACGGGGGTTGCTCTCCTCCATTGGCTTCCTCCTCTTCATCATCTTCAATCTCAATGATCTCAGGATCTTCAGGCTCGGGTTCTTCCTAGGGAGGTGCTGGCACTTGGATTGGTGCTTCAGGGGCCTGCTCCTGCTCTTGGGGTGCTTCCTCTTGTGTCTCTTCAGGTGCAAGCAAAGCACGAGGTGGGTAGTGTCCTCTAGTGGTGATGCGGACAGTCTTGCGGCCATGAACCATCTACAGAGTTTTTAGATGTAGTTAGAATAGAGGCAAAATTTTGTAATAGAATGAGACATAAGAAGCATAAAAATTTATCAAATAACAAGAGCAAGATAATAAGCATAAAAATAGTGAAAAGAATATACTAAATTGACCATTTCTAGCTAGGCTTGCGTCCTACAGTCAATAAAGCTCTGATACCAATTTGTCACACCCATTGAACGACCAAATGGAGTGCATACTCTTATGTGTGCCCAGAGATCAATCACACATAAGTTAACAAATTATAAAGGGATTATCATCACAAATGTTATTACATCACGATTATTAACACATAGTCTTTACACAAATGTAGCGGAAGTAAAAACATAAAACTCTCGTGGTAGCTCCAATCACAGGCATATTGACTGGTTGACTGCAAGTCTAGTAATCTTTAGGGAAGTAGGAGTAGTAGTCACTATTTGCACCATCTGTTACCCATCTGGGATTTTTATCCAAGTAAGAAAAATAAACAAGCGTGAGTATATCTCGTACTCAACAAGTGTAACATGGGGTTCATGAGGCTCAAAGGCATGGCATTGGTTTATCAGCATGTAGCTTTTAATTAGCATTATTTTAGTATATCAATAATATCAAAATGTCTCAATATAAACAATAAACATATGATCCATGTGAAATGATTAACGAATAGCAAAAACATATTCATTATTAATGATCAACTATTCCATAAGGGTCCAAGGCCACTCATGACCATGAGCATGGTTGTTATAACAGTTTTACACTCTTCAGAGGTTGTACACTTTCACTGTGAGTCATGTTGCCCATATGCCAGGTTAATTACTCCCAAAACACTACCAAGGTGAGCAGGCAAGGGAACACTATGAAGTCTTTCGAAGGTTCATCTAACAAGTTAGGGCTATTAGATTCACTCGGCAAACAGATGTAGAGCCCCCCTTTCAAATGGCACAATAACACGCAGCCTATACACATAAGGACAGAGGCCGCACTATACCTGATTCGTCAAGCCATTCTTACACCAAAAAGGATTACCACAAACAAGCTAGAAAAGGTCCTTCTATATGACTAAAGCCAAAGCCATATAGCCCTCACAGTTGTACTGTAAGTCTCAGATGTTCGCTTAAAGATAAGTCCTTAAGGAGAGTAACGAGAGCACCAAAATAACCCCATGCTCTAGTCCCCTTTAAACAGTAATAAAAAGTCATCTTTTAATGTTTATTGCATATTCCATTAGTCAAATTACATGATCATAGTTCATGTTAAGCACTAGCAATACTACTCAATGCAATATAATAGGTATCAAGGAATAAGATCAATACTAAGTCATCCTTAACAAGGGAATATATGCATAATGATATTATTTGCTTAATATGAATAGGACAACAAGGATAATCCCATGCTATACTTGCCTTGCTCAAGCTGGTCCTGATGATCTTGCTCGTAGAAAAACTCCTGATCCCCAATGAATTGCTCACCGTCTATACTCGATCAACAACCACAACAACATTCATCTAGAAACAATCATGCATAGATAAACAAGACTATAATTAGAACAGTACACCAACAGTAATAAAATAAGATAAAAAGTCTTTGAAATGAATCTACAACTCGCTAGGATCACACAGACGCAAAGATCACGAAAAACGGAACTAAAACGACGAAGTTATGAATTTATGAAGATTTCCTATAGAAAAATAATTACTTTAATTCAAACTCGAAAATAAAATGTCACAAACCTACTGTACAGTACTACTAAAGTGTAGAGCTCACAAATACGAACCTAACGCAATTTGAATGGGTCAAATCGGAGTTAAAACGGAGAAGTTATGACTAAAACAAAATCAGTGGCAAAACTGTAAATAGCTGAAAACGCATTCTTGAATTACCGAGATCAAACTACGCTTTATGAAAAGGAAAACGTAATTCAGAAATATGCCATGGACCGCGGGTTTGTTTTCAAGAAAAGAGAGGGGCTCTTTAACAAAATAGCCATGAACTGGTAACTTCTAATTTGGACGGTCGATCCGAGATCGGATGGCCCACGATTACTGTTGATGGCGACGACGGGAAAAACCGCCGGCGGCGAGCGAACACGGCGACGCCATGGTTGGATCTTGAGTTACCACGCTCCCAGGCATGATTCAGAGAAAGGAAAACACAGGGAGGGTGAGCGGAGCACAACGAGCTCACCTCGCACGAAAACGGAGCCGAGGATGGGCCAAAGGAGGCGCGCGGCTCGGAATGGCGGCGGCTAGGGCTGCGGCTCGCGGCAACCGAGCTCTCGAGCACCACAACGACTAAAACAAGGACGAGATGGGTGCGGTTGGGCTCGGCATGCAACCTATATAGCCCGAAGGCGCTCCAAATAAGGAAGGAATAAGATTTGGATGCGGATTCGATCGGTAGAAGCAAGGAAAGAAATCCGGTACGGCATGGGGAGGAAGAAGGTGCGCCTAACATGCGGGACCACGGTGTCAGCGACTCGTAGGGAGGAAAAGGAAAGCGCTGCGCGCGCTCGCACGAGCTGCTGGGCCAGCGACTGGACTTTTCTTGGCTCGGCCCAAGGTGGGGAAACGGAGAAGAGAAGACGACCGCGCGCGTGGGATGCAGACGGGCCACGGGCGAGAGTGGACTGCCGGCTGAGCTGGGCTAAAAATTGAGAAGAGAAATACAACTCCTTTTCTTTTTCCTTTTCAAATATTTCAAAGCATTTTGAAATTATTTTGAATCCTCTTTTGAATTTGAATCAAACCACTCAATACAAAATATTCAAATGCAACATCATGAGTGCACAAACATGTTCCTACCCTTATATTTGATTTTAAGTTAATAAAAATTATTATTATTCTAAGTTTATATGCTCACAAAATTACATAAAAATCATATTTACCTATTTTTAAATATCCCAAAATTTTAGGGTATTACAGATATTATATCTAATCCTTCCATAGCGTTATCTAGATTATATAATTCTTTACCACCTAAGGAGTCTATAAAATCATTATTACTTTGAACATTATTTTCTTCTTCTTCTACATAACTTTCTAATAAAAACTGTTGACTAATTTCTAATTATTCTTCTTCTTTTGTAGCATAATCTAATCTATTATTTTGTGCAACTTCTTTAGTACTATAATTCACTTTATCCTTCTTATTCACCTCAGCTTCCGGTTTCTTTATCACAACAGGTGCTTTAACATATTTATTCTCTAGTTCTCTTTCCTCCTTAATGTTATTAAGACTATATATTTTTTTTGTATAGAATAGATTTCTTTTTCTCTTATAACATTCCATTCACATATCATAGAGTTTTTGTATGCATCACAAACTTTGCTTAACTTTTGTTCATAATATTTTATTTTATTGTCTAAATCTAAATTATCCATTATCAATAATTTTAGTAAATCCCTTAAATTCAAATTTTATTAACCAGTCTCCAATACCCCACTGTAGGGATGACGGTACGAACCGATACAAAAACTTGGAACTCAAAATTTGAATTTAAAATTCATGAGTTACTATTCATAGTACTATTCAAATTCAGCGGTTACTATTTAAATTCATAGCACTATTCAAAATAATAAATACTATTTAAATTTGGAATATGAACAGTGCGCGAGCACTTCACCTGAGTGGGTTAAGTGGCTCTGGCACCCAATATTCAAGATTACTATTTGGCACTATTCAAGGCACTTCATGTGTGAGTGGTGGATGCAGTGATGCATGAATGCGTGATTAATGAGTGTGCGTGATTAGTGAATATGCAGGATACGAGTATGCGGAAATAATGATTTTCAGGATCTTTTGCAGGCTGGCAAGACCAAAGATTCAGCCGGTGGTGCGACTATGCTTGTGTCAGTCCTACTCGGTACTCACCGTATGCATCACTAGCTCACTTCAGAATCAGGCTAACTAGTTCTTCTCCCTCGCTATCCCTAGCCATAATCACACAGGACTCAGGCTCTATCGTCTCCTTAGGCAGTTTCACCCGAAGAGAACACTTTTCTGTGCAAACAAAGTTCTCTACAAACGCCACTACCAGGGCTAACATGAGAATAACACACGCAATGATTTCTCCTCTAGGGTCCCTAGCATAGAGACATCGCCCTATATGAACGAGCTTAAAGAAAAACAGGGATTAAAACAGGAAAGCTTAATTTATTTCCAAAAAGCAAGCTTACATACGACTTTCCTTTTTGAAAAACCCCAAACACTTACCACAAACCTAAGGGATTACCTTACAAGCACAGGAAGGTCATGGGGACTTCCTTTATTCTCTAATTTATAAAAGTGGTGGATTAATACAACGGTAGTGGAGTATTACAAGTGGTGGATGATCTTCAGAGAGTTTCTAAGATCATGTCTTCATGGTGTATTGGGTGAGTGGAGTGGTGGCAGAGTGGAGTGTTCTGGTGTCTTTGATGGTGGTCTGAATGGTTCTCTAGGAAGAGTTAGCCAAAATTGTGATTATATTAAAAAGGATATATCTTATTTGTATAAGAAACTTGAGCATATTAATACCACTGTAGGGACTGTAGTACGAACCGGTGCAAAAACTTTGAACTCGAAATTCAAATTTAGAATTCACAAGTTACTATTTATGTCACTATTCAAATTCAGCGGGTACTATTTAAATTCATGGCACTATTCAAAATACTAATTACTATTCAAATTCGGAATATGAACAATGCACAAGCACTCACCTGGGAGTGGCTCATGCACCCAAACTCTTTACTATTCAGGCTACCATTTAGATACTATGTAGAGCACTATGAATTATTCAGACACTACGCAGAGCACTTGATGGGTGGATGAATTTGTGCGTGATTAGTATGTGCGTGATTAGTGAATATGCGGATTTTGAGTATGTGTGTGCTTCTCAGGATCTTTTGCATACTAGCGAGACCAAAGATTCAGCCGGTGGTGCGACTATGCTTGTGTCAGTCCTACTCGGTACTCACCATATGTATCACTAGCTCACTTCAGAACCAGGCTAACTAGTTCTTCTCCCTCGCTATCCCCGGCCACGATCACACAGGACTCAGGCTTTATCGTCTCCCCAGGTAGTTTCACCCAAAGGGAACACTTCTCCACGCAAACAAGGTTCTCTACAAACGCCACTACCAGGGTTAACACGAGAACAACACATGTAGAGATTTCTCCTCAAGGGTTCCTAGCATATAGACATCGCCCTATATGAACGAGCTTGAAGGAAAATAAGGATCAAAATAGGAAAGCTTAATTCATTTCCACAGAGCAAGCTTACATACAACTTTTCCTTTTGGGAAACCCCAAGCACTTACTACAAACCTTAGGGATTACCTTACAAGCGCAGGAAGGTCACATGGACTTCCTTTATTCTCTAATTTACAAAGTGGTGGAGCAATACAACGATAGTAGAGTATTACAAGCGGTGGATGATCTTTAGAGAGTTTCTGAGATCATGTCTTCATGGTGTATTGAGTGGAGTGGTGGTGCAGTGGAGTGTTGCTAGTGTCTTCGATGGTGGTCTGAATGTAGGTTCGATTCTCTGATAATGAATGCAGGCGCCCGGCTTCTCCTTTTAAAGCCCATGAGGAGCCTTCTAGATTGCCTTCGTGGATAAGTCGTTAGCCTTCTGGAGGATAAGGATGCGGCGTCTTCAATTATTCTCTTTTACTGTTGTCTAGACAGCTGGACGGTACTGCTATCTTCAATAATTGCCCTGGCTACAGTAGTGTCACTTTGTATTCCTTTTGCGCTGTCCTCTGACAGACGTTATCTTCACATGTATTTTTGGACTTTTTCTGGGTATGGTCTTCCATGCCCGAATGATTGATGCGCAAACATCAATTCACAAATCAAGGCATGTGTATAATGTCTTCTCACGGTAGAATTGTTGATAACACATTATCAACATAAGGATTTTTTTAGAATATAATATTCTAGCTATTGTCCATGACCTCGGATATCGAACATATTATCATCCAACATGTCATCATTATTATCATCGTTAGATATTTGTATATTTATTTTTGACTCACAGTCTTTCTGTATATATTCTTCATAATCTCTCTTTATATTTTCTTCATAATCTTGATTTATAGATTCAAACTTCCATTTATTTCATGCCTTAATTCCTATAAGACTTCTTCTATTATATTTTTCTTTAACTGAGGAATTATTGATTCAAGCTTTTCTTTTAACTTTTTTCAATAAGTTCATCATTCAGTAATTTTGTTTCTCTTTTACAACATCTTTATATGTGGGTATTTTTGAAGATCCTTCTTTTCTTATATTTATTTCTAGCAAATTTATCTTCACATCATTTGCCCTATTGTATTTTAGAATATAGTCTTTTGTTGCTAGTTCTATGAAATAATTTACTCGTAAAATACTTGTTGCATATGAGAGAGCTTGATCAATATCTGAATATTTTTTCTATGATACTTTTCCATCATTTTCTATTTCTACTTGTTGTGATTCAAATGTTATACATATTCCTGGTGTTTTCGTCTATATATAACATATATGGGTTTTTTCTCTATATTTCCAGATGGTTCTTTTGGTTGTATCTTTCCATTAATCATATGAAAATATTTAGCTAAACTATTTAGTATTGCTAGCATATATCCTCTGTATTCTCTCTTATTATCGTATTGAAACCAGTAATTGTCTAAAATGCATTGTTGTATATCATCTAAAACTATATGGTCTCGAGGCTTAAATTTAAATGTATTTGGTGGGAAAATTCTTAACTCATTATTAGTTCCAAAACTGAAATATTCATTACTGATAGGGCTTGTTCCTTTCTTCATTCCTGCAAAGTAGATGACTGTGAAAATATATTAGGTAAAGTATTATCTTTTCCTTTTATATGCTTAAATATAACTGTATAACCATTTTCAGTAATAATATCTTCAAATAAAACCCATCATCAAGTTGAACTTTTCTTACTATTAACTTTATTATAATATTTACATATAGATTCACAGTCTGTCCTTACTGTGAATTCTTTGAATCCTAGGTATAGTCTAAAAGCATTTATTGCTTTAATAACAGCTAAGATTTCTCTATCTGTATTATTTATTGCTTTCAACTTAAATTTACCTGAAGCGTATCTACATATTTTTTTCTTCTAACTTTGATGAGTATTTGTGCGGCTTTTGTTTAAGTATTGCACCACATCCTAATTCTGATGCATTTATCTCTATAATAAAATAATTATCATCTAAAGGTAGTGTCACGCCCATATTTTGTAACCATAAAATTTGGATGCAAACCATATGTGTAGAACATATAGAACAAATTGTAAAGGAGAAGTATCATACTCAGTGCCTTATTACAATAGCGAACCATAGTTCATTACATAAATAAAAACATCTCAAAGTCTAGAGATCTGATAACATAAACTAAACACTCCAAGGGTGTCTCCATCACCATAGGATCTGGTCGACTGGTTGACAACAAACCTAGTTGTCCTCAAAGTAATCATCGTAGTCATTGCCATCTGTACCCATCTAGGATTTTTATCCAACAATGAAAAATAAACAAGCATAAGTACATCTCATACTTAACGAGATAATATGGGGTTCATGAGGCTCAGAAGGTTGACACTGGTTGTACTGCAGTTAGCTTTTAATAAGTAACATCCTAATATTAATTAAGTTGTGGTTATGCTTAAGCCTCAGGTAACCACAGTAGTATCATGAATAAGTAACACATCATCATTAATCATTATTATCATTATCATCAGCAAAGATTCAGTTATTCCATCAGTTTTCCGGGCCACCCGTAACCGTGGGCACGACTGTTATAACAGTTTGTTAAACTCTGCGCAGAGGTGTACACTTTCACTGTGAGTCATGATTCCCATATGCCCGGGGCCCGTCGACCCCTAACACTTCCAAGGTGAGTGGGCAGGGTACACTATGAAGCCTTTCAAAAGTTCGTCTAACATGTTAGGGCCGCTAGGTTTTGGTGGCAAATAGATATAGGTCCCTCCTTCCCAAATGGCACAATGACACGCAACCTATAACATAGGGACAGGAGCCAAACTATACCCGAGTCGGCAGACCCCTTTTGCGCCCTTTCAGGTAACCTCTAACATGCTAGAAAAGGTCTTCATACTTGACTAAAGCCAGAGCCATATGGCCCTCATAGTTGTATTGTAGGTCCACGCTTTTGCCAATGAATAAGTCCTTATGGAGGGCCAAGAGCATCGGGATACACAAGCTCTCTCACCCTACGTTCATATTTCTCAAAATCAAGTTTTAACAAGGGTTGCATATAATCAGTAGTCATTGTCCATATTCGTACTATTTAAGTGGAGCGCTAGCAACTACCCATATGCAAGTGTAACCCATCGGCAACAAGATACGAGATAATCAAAGACTAGGATATCCTTGTGTTGAGCAAATTGACACATGCAAATGACTAATTAGATAATCAATAGGACAATAAGGAATATCCCATATTATACTTGCCTTGCTCGTAGAACTCCTGCTGGTCTAGATTATCACAGTAGAAGATCTCGTCACCCGTATAGCAATTACTGTCTACACGAACCACAATCAACAACACACATTCCAAGATCATCTATGCAAGGAAATCAAGACTAGATTAGAACAGTACATCAATAGAGAGAAATCAATCTAAAAGGTTTATAACACTATTCTACACGTTGCTACGATCACACAGATATAAAGATCACGAAAAACGGAGTTGAAACGTGGAAGATATGAATTTACTAAGATTTCCTATAGATAAATAATTACTATAATACAAATCCAAAATTTAAATATTACAAACCTACTGTACAACAGCACTAACATGTAGAGCTCACGAATACGAACCTAACGGAATTTGAACAGGTCAAAACGGTGTTAAAATGAGCATTTTATGGCTAAAACAAAAGCAGTGGCAAACTTGTAAATAAAGGAAAATGTATTCTTGGATTTACCGAGATCAACTACGATTTCAAAAGAAGAAAATGTATTCGGGATTTATGCTTTGGACTATGGGTTTGATTCAAGAAATTCTAGGGGCTTTTTAACAAAATTACCCCCGAAGGGGTATCCAGCGATCTGGACCGTTGGATCGGATCCAAACGGTCCCGATTTAAAAGAGGAAGAAGGGGGCGGCACACCTGCCAGAGAAGATGGCCACGTAGTGGCGCGCCATCACCGGCGGCGACCGAGCTCGCCGGCGCAAGGACTTAGAGGCCACTATTTGACACCAAACTTGCACGAAATGAAAGAGGAGGTCAAGGCGGTTCTCACCGAGGAGAAAATGGAGACGAAGGTGGATCGAGGATGACGTGCGGGCGAGAATGGCGGCCGGCTTAACCCCTGCAAGTTTGGCGTCACCCTGTGAGTCAACTGAGGGTTCAAGAGATAGACAAACGGTGCGGAGAGCTTCCATACCACGTGAAGACAACCGACGGCAAGCCAATTTCTTTGATGAGGCGTCGGAAGATGGGAACCCAAGCTCGGCAATGAGCTAGGGTTTTCCGGTTCGACTGTGAGCTCAAATAGGCAAAATGAACTGCAATTGGAGTATGGGAGAGGTGCGGCCTGCTTTATAGCACTCCGGGATGCATCAATCGGGAAGGAAATGGGCTGATTAGCTCGATTTCCGGCGGGGCGAGAAAAGGGAAAGCTCCCGGCCATCCCGGCGGGAGGTAGGAGACGGCTGACGTCGCGGCCCCATGCGGCAGTGATGGAGGGCGCGGGCCCAGCGCATCAGCGGGCCAAGGCGGAAGGGTGCGCGCGCTGCGGCTTGGTCTGCGGGTCGGCCCAAGAAGAGGGGCGCGCAGGCCACTTGGCCGGGCCGAAGAAGAAAGAGGGGCAGTGCCCACTTGGGCCTACGGGGAGCAAGGGGGGTGGCGGCTGGTTGGGCCAGCGGCCAAGAACCAAGGAAATGAGAGAAAAAAATAAAGGATTTCCTTTTTCTTTTATGAAACAATTTTGTAAATTCATTTTCAAGAGATTTTGAACTCCTTTTTGAATTCTATCAAAACCACTCACCACATAAATAAATATGCAACAGCATGTATGCATCAATACATATCTAACCTTATATTTGATTTTAAATTCATAAAAAAATATTATTTCCCCTATGTTAAATGCCCACAAATAAACATATAAAAATCAAATTTCATCTATTTTAAAATATGCAAAATTTTGGGTGTTACAATTCTACCCCCCTTAAAGATAATCTCGTCCTCGAGATTGGATGGTGTTTACTTGAACAACTGTGGATATGCCTTTCTCAGATCCTCTTCTCTTTTCTAAGTGGCCTCTTCCTCACTGTGCCTATTCCACTGTACCTTACACATCTTGATTGTCCGACTCCTTGTAACCCTTTCTGCTGTTTCCAAGATTTTTATGGGATACTCATTATATGTCGGGTCTTCCTTTACAACTATTTCCTCTAGTGGTATTTGTTCTTCTGGTACACGCAGACACTTCTTTAACTGTGACACATGGAACACATCATGCACACCAGATAGATTTTCAGGCAATTCTAGTTGGTAGGCCACTTCTCCACGTTTCCGAGAATCTTAAAAGGACCAATATACTTTGGTGATAACTTTCCTTTCATATTGAACCTTTTCACACCTTTCATTGGAGACACTTTCAAATACACATAATCCCCTACTTCGAAGGTCAATTCCCTTCTTCTAGTGTCAGCATAGCTCTTCTGCTGAGACTATGCCACTCTCAAGTTTTCTCTGATCTTTCTCACCTGCTTCTCAGCATTTCTAAGAACATCAGGTCCAAACACCTAGGTCTCCCCTGTCTGATTCCAAAACAGTGGAGTTCTGCATCTCTGTCCATACAGGGCCTCGAATGGTGCCATCTTAAGACTCTTCTGATAACTATTGTTGTATGAGAACTCAGCATATGGCAAACTCTTATCCCAACTATCACCATACTGCAATGCACAAGCTCTTAGCATATCTTCTAGAATCTGGTTGATCCTTTCAGTTTGCCCGTCAGTCTGAGGGTGATAGGCCAAGCTAAAATTCAACTTAGTTCCTAATGAATCATGTACCTTTTGCCAGAATTGCGATGTAAACTACGTACCTCTATCAGACACGATCTTCTTTGGGACTCCATGCAGACTTACTATTCTTTCCATATACATCTCTGCCAATCTTGCACCCTTGTAGGTGGTCTTAACCGGTAGGAAGTGAGCGACTTTTGTAAGGCTATCCATGATTACCCATATTGAATCATAACCTCTCTGAGTATGAGGTAATCCAACAATGAAATCCATACCGACTTCTTCCCACTTCCATTCGGGTATCTTCATTGGTTGTAATAACCCTTTGGGTCTTTGATGCTCAGCTTTAACCCTCTGACAGGTGTCACACAATGCCACATATTCTGCCACATCTCTCTTTAATCCATACCACCAATATCTCTCTTTAATGTCCAAGTACATCTTGGTACTTCCGGGGTGTATGGAGTAAGCTGACTCATGTGCCTCTCACAGAATTGTTTCTCGGATAGCCTTCACTTCTGGCACACATATCCTTTTTCCAAACCATAGAGTGTCATTTTCATCTATCCTGAATCCTGGTGCTTTCCCAAGTGATACTTTTTGCAATAATCTCCCTAAGTTTCTCATCTTCTTGTTGACCTTTATGAATCTCCTGTTCCAAGGTAGGTGTCACTTCTATTCCCATTGCATTGGTGACAATGCCTAGGTTCAACAATTTAAACTCTGCACACAACTCTTCAGATTCTGGCATTACCTGAACCTTGTTAGCATAACTCTTTCTGCTAAGAGCATCAGCTACTACATTGGCCTTACCAGGATGGTAGTGCACTTCTAAGTCATAATCCTTAATCAGTTCCAACCACCGTCGTTGCCTCAGATTCAGATCGGATTGGGTGAAGATATACTTCAAACTCTTATGATCCGTGTAGATGTCACTCTTGTGGCCAATTAGGTAGTGTCTCCAAATCTTCAAGGCATGGACAATTGCTGCTAATTCCAAGTCATGAGTAGGATAGTTCAACTCATGTTTTCTCAATTGCCGGGAAGCATAGGCCACCACTTGTCCTTCTTGCATAAGAACACATCCGAGTCCTTGACGAGACGCGTCACAATAGATGGAGAAACTCTTACTCAAATCAGGCAAAATTAGTACAGGAGCCGTAGTTAACTTCTTCTTTAACTCCTCAAAGTTAGCATCGCACTTCTCAGACCATATGAACTTAGTATTCTTCTCTAGCAAGGCAGTCATGGGCTTGGCAAGCTTGGAAAATCCTTCAATGAATCTTCTATAATACCCAGCCAATCCTAAGAAACTACGGATCTCAAACACAGTGGTTGGTGGCTTCCAGTTTAGCACATCCTTTACCTTGCTAGGGTCCACTGCTATTCCCCCATTGGAGACAACATGACCAAAAAATGATACTTCCCTTAACCAAAACTCACACTTGCTCTGTTTGGCATACAACTTGTGTTCTCTAAGCTTTTGTAGAACCAATCTCAGATGTTCGGCATGTTCCTCTTCATTCTTAGAGAATACGAGTATGTCGTCAATGAACACCACTACGAACTTGTCAAGATACTCCATGAACACTTTATTCATCAAATACATGAAATAGGCAGGTGCATTGGTCAACCCAAATGACATGACTGTGTACTCATACAACCCATACCTCATGGTGAAAGCCATCTTTGGTATGTCCGAACGTCTGATTTTCAACTGATGATATCCCGAACGAAGATCAATCTTTGAGAACACACAAGCACCTTTTAGCTGATCAAACAGGTCATCAATCCTAGGTAAAGGGTATTTATTTTTGATGATGACCTCATTAAGAGACCTATAATCTACACACATCCGTTGAGTTCCATTCTTCTTGTCAACAAAGATCACAGGTGCACCCCAAAGGAGATGAACTAGGGCGTATGAAGCCTTTGTCCTACAACTCCTTTAACTGCTTCTTAAGTTCTTCTAACTCATCAACTCCCATTTTATATGGACGCTTAGCTATGGGTGCAGTTCCAGGTAATAAATCAATAATAAACTAAATGTCACGATCGGGTGGCATACCTGGCATGTCATTAGGGAATACATCCGAAAAATCATCCACAACACGTTCTGGCTGGTTGGCATCATTGTTTAGTTGGTTCATGGTTGCCGTTGGTGGTGCTTGCACTACCACTTCAACACTCATTATGTCCCCTTTAGGGGTGGTCAGCACAACTACCTTCTCTTGACATTGAATTACTATATTGTGTTGTTTCATCCAATCCATTCCCAAAATCACATCAATGCCAGCTGTCCTTAGCACAACAGGTTGAGCAGGGAAATCTACCCCCCTTAAAGCTATGTTAGCAGAGGGGCAACAGTATGAAGCTGGTATAGTACCACCCGGTGAATTCACTATCATGGTATGCTTCATAGCAACTAAGGGTATGCTATGATTTCTAACAAAAGCTTGGGAAATAAATGAATGCGAGGCTCCAAAATCAAAGAGAATGGTAGCGGGGATAGATTTGACACTGAACGTACCCAGCATAACTTCTGGCGCCTCTTGCGCAGTCTCCGCATTCACGTGGTTCACTCTGGGACCATTGGATGCCACCCTCTGATTGCCATTTCTGAAAGCATTCGGCTGGTTGGGAAATTCTGGGCAATTATAAGACATGTGGCCTTCCTTGCCACAGCAGAAACACTTTTTAACATCATTCGATCCTCCATTCTTCATAGGAGCATTGTTTGGTGGATACTGGCATGGTACTTGGTAACCCTTCTATTGTTGTGGTCGCTAACCAACATTCTGTTGCTGAGGATAATGAGGACGTTGGCCACCACTCTGCTGGGGGTACTGAGAACGTTGCTGGTTCTGACCTCTATTCCACTGGTTAGGAGGCCCCTGGCTTCTCTGTGGGAAGCCTGACTGTGGGTTAGGACGGAGACGGGTGTTACTCCTAGATGCTTGTCCTTGGAACCTTCTCTTTTTGGCCTCTATTTCTCTACGCTCATTGTCTATCACAATGGCACGATTCACCAGCATCTGATAGTCAGGGTACGTAGTGATCTTCAGCTGCAACCTAAGATCATCATTCAGACCTTTGAGAAAGTGACGCTGCTTATCTGCATCATTAGCCACCTCATTAGGAGCATAGCGTGATAGTTGAGTGAACCTATCACGATACTCACTCACAGTCATAGACTTCTGCCTTAGGGATCTAAATTCTTCCCGCTTAATCTCCATCAATCCATCTAGGATATGATAGGTCCTGAAACTTTGAGTAAACTCTACCCAAGTAATAGGAGCGGCATTTGCAGGACATCCAAACTTGAAGGAATCCCACCAATCTTGAGCTGCCCCCTGCAGTTGCCCCGATGCATACAACACCTTTTCCATGTCATTACATTGAGCTATGTCCAGTTGTTTTTCCACCATGCACAACTAGTCGTCAGCATCCAACGGATCAGTAGAGTATGTAAACACCAGTGGATGTCCTTTCATAAATTCACCATGCTTGTCCCTAACATGGGAAGGTGGTGGTCCTCCAACAGGCTCATTGTCCATCCGCTGCATCATTGCCTGCATCAGTTGAGCTTGCATCCCCATCAGCTGTTCCATTGTCACTACAGGCGGGTTGGGCGGATCCATGGTGACATTCCTGCCACGGCCTCTACCCCTTCCACGTCCTCTGGCTGCCATCTATTTTCCAAAACAAACGCTCAAATTTAGGGTTTATCCAATTATAAATCACTTATAAATGATAAAAGATACAAATCTGAAATTTTCTGGACGAAGACCAGTGACAACAGATCAGTAAAACGAACATAATTCTAACTCTAGATGTCCTATTAAGGTGTGCTATACATGGATGGAAATCTTAAGAAGTTCTTTGCAACTTTGATATTTAACATGTTTTCAGATTCTGTCATTATGTCAGCCAAACCAGAGTACAACCCAGACTGTTCCAGACTCTCAGTCAGCGCAGCAATCTCAACTTAAAACTGTTATAACTCCCAGACCAGAACAGATATAAGGGTGATCTCAGATGCGTTGGAAAGGTGTCAAAGTATAGTTACTGCTGTAAAATTTTCACGATTTTTGGACTTACCAAAACTGAGATATTAAATAAAGAGCACAGGCTGTCCCAGCAAACAGCAACAGTGGAGATAGATAAAGTGAACCCCAAACTTTATTAAGCATCAACTAAACCTTAAAACTTAACTTAAGAGAATCACGGACAAGCCCATGAGTTCTCAGCATTCAAAGGAAAAGTTCAACTCAAGCATGACCACAATAACAAACCATCAAACACATCAAAGTTCATGACCCAAGCAAACGACTCGACTCGAACGGCGCGACTAACGATCTTTATTATAATAGGGCATCGCAAATCTAAGAGTCATCTTGATGCACGTCATAGTCCTCATCCAGCTTCTTGTAGAGCGGAGGCTGCCCCAGCCGAACCCTTAGCTTGTCGATCTCTTTCTGGTAACGCCTCGCAGCCTTGTACACTCCACGCAGTTCCTTCTAGAGATCTTCGTTTCCCACTTTTAGTGCAAGAGCATACCGCACTGTAGTGCCCAAGGCAAGAGAGCTATGCTGAGGGTCTGTCACCACCCAATCCTTCTTCTGCGCATCATAGCGGGGCAAGTACCTGAAGTGATCTGCCTCCATAGCCTCATACCGTAAACCATGGTAGTACTCATATGCCTCCTGAGCGGCGTCCTCCATACTGTCGAAAGCTTCAGCACGCTTGGACGTGTGCCCATGGATAGTGTTCACCACCTTGCCATTCTTGTCATCCTTCCAAATGGTGATAGTCAACTCTGACTTCCAGTAAGTTACCTCAATGGGGTGAGTGTACTCAGCACAATAGTACTCGATGCCGGTGTTCAGGTCGGCGTAGTAGTCCTGGAGCATGTCGTTGAGCAGCTTGTGATGGTAGGCCGTGTGAGGAGCGTGCTTGTAGATGTAGGTACGAGTCCACCTAGGCTCCTCTTCAGGTTCTTCCTCATCAGCAGGCGCCATCTCCTGCTCTCCCTCCTCAGCGAACGCAGCAGGAGCTGGTGTTGGTGAAGCCGGTGCAGATGCAGCTGGTGCTGGAGCAGGTGAAGCGGAGAGTGGTGGAGTCGGTGCAGCTAGTGTAGGTTCTTCATCATCCTCCTCATGCCCGATGATGTTCACTAAGAGCACGATGTCCTCCTCCATGGGTTCCCCTTCCATCATCATGGGCTCCTCTTCATCATCAGAGATGATGACAATCTCTGGGGCTGGCTCCTCTTTAGGGAACAGGACACGGGGTGGAAGGCCAGCTCCAATGCTCTTGTGGGCAGTCTCCCTGGTGTGTGCCATCTACAAAATTATTTTTAGATGGGATTAGAATCAATAATTTCATAATAGAATAAAGCGGAAGGAGCATAAAGATTTTAACAAATAACAAGGCTGAGGTACTAAGCAAGAACAAGTAAAATAATAAGTATTAAATGATCATTTCTAACTAGGCTTGCATCCTACAGTCGACACGAGCTCTGATACCAATTTGTCACGCTCATATTTTGTAACCACAAAATTTGGATGCAAACCATATGTGTAGAACATATAGAACAAATTGTAAAGGAGAAGTATCATACTCAGTGCCTTATTACAATTGCGAACCATAGTTCATTACATAAATAAAAACATCTCAAAGTCTAGAGATCTGATAACAAAAACTAAACACTCCAAGGGCATCTCCATCACCACAGGATCTGGTCGACTGGTTGACAACAAACCTAGTTGTCCTCAAAGTAATCGTCGTAGTCATTGCCATCTGTGCCCTTTCGGGATTTTTATCCAATAATGAAAAATAAACAAGCATAAGTACATCTCGTACTTAACAAGATAATATGGGGTTCATGAGGCTCAGAAGGTTGACACTAGTTGTACTGCAGTTAGCTTTTAATAAGTAACATCCTAATATTAATTAAGCTATGGTTATGCTTAAGCCCCAGGTAACCACAGTAGTATCATGAATAAGTAACACATCATCATTAATCATTATTATCATCATCATCAGCAAATATTCAGTTATTCCATTAGTTTTTCGGGCCACCCGTGACCGTGGACACGACTGTTATAACAGTTTGTTAAACTCTACGCAGAGGTGTACACTTTCACTGTGAGTCATGATTCCCATATGCCCGGGGCCCGTCGACCCCCTAACACTTCCAAGGTGAGTGGGCAGGGTACACTATGAAGCCTTTCAAAAGTTCGTCTAACATGTTAGGGCCGCTAGGTTCCGATGGCAAATAGATATAGGTCCCCCTTCTCAAATGGCACAATGACACGCAGCCTATACACATAGGGACAAGAGCCAAACTATACCCGAGTCGGCTGACCCCTTTTGCGCCCTTTCGGGTAACCTCTAACATGCTAGAAAAGGTCTTCATACTTAACTAAAGCCAGAGCCATATGGCCCTCACAGTTGTACTGTAGGTCCCAGCTTTTGCTAATGAATAAGTCCTTATGGAGGGCCAAAAGCATCGTGATACACAAGCTCTCTCACCCTACGTTCATGTTTCTCAAAATCAAGTTTTAACAAGGGTTGCATATAATCAGTAGTCATTGTCCATATTCATAGTATTTAAGTGGAGCGCTAGCAACTACCCATATGCAAGTGTAACCCATTGGTAACAAGATACGAGATAATCAAAGACTAGGATATCCTTGTGTCGAGCAAATTGACACATGCAAATGACTAATTAGATAATGAATAGGACAATAAGGAATATCCCATATTATACTTGCCTTGCTCGTAGAACTCCTGTTGGTCTGGATTATCATAGTAGAAGATCTCGTCACCCGTGTAGCAATTACTGTCTACGCGAACCACAATCAACAACACGCATTCCAAGATCATCCATACAAGAAAATCAAGACTAGATTAGAACAGTACATCAATAGAGATAAATCAATCTAAAAGGTTTATAACACTATTCTACACGTTGCTACGATCACACAGATATAAAGATCACGAAAAACGGAGTTAAAACGCGGAAGTTATGAATTTACTAAGATTTCCTATAGATAAATAATTACTATAATACAAATCCAAAATTTAAATATTACAAACCTACTGTACAACAGTACTAACATGTAGAGCTCGCGAATACGAACCTAACGGAATTTGAACAGGTCAAAACGGAGTTAAAATGAGCATTTTATGGCTAAAACAAAAGCAGTGGCAAACTTGTAAATAAAGGAAATCGTATTCTTTAAGTTACCGAGATCAACTACGCTTTCAAAAGAAGAAAACGTATTCAGGATTTACGCTTTGGACTATGGGTTTGATTCAAGAAATTCTAGGGGCTTTTTAACAAAATTACCCCCGAAGGGGTATCCAGCGATCTGGACCGTTGGATCGGATCCGAACGGTCCTGATTTAAAAGAGGAAGAAGGGAGCGGCGCACCCACCGAAGAAGATGGCCACGTGGTGGCGTGCCATCACCGACGGCGACCGAGCTTGCCGGCGCAAGCGAAAACGGCCTTAGAGGCCACTATTTGACATCGGACTTGCACGAAATGAAAGAGGAGGTCAAGGCGGTTCTCACCAAGGAGAAAATGGAGACGAAGGTGGATCGAGGATGATGTGCGGACGAGAATGGCGGCCGGCTTAACCCCTGCTAGTTTGGCGTCACCCTGTGGGTCAACCAAGGGTTCAAGAGATAGACAAACGGTGCGGAGAGCTTCCATACCACGCGAAGACAACCGACGGCAAGCCAATTTCTTTGGTGAGGCATCGGAAGATGGGAACCCAAGCTCGACAATGAGCTAGGGTTTTCCGGTTTGACTGCGAGCTCGAATAGGCGAAATGAACTGTAATTGGAGTATGGGAGAGGTGCGGCCTGCTTTATAGCACTACGGGACGCGTCAATCGGGAAGGAAATGGGCTGATTAGCTCGAATTCCGGCGGGGCGAGAAAAGGGAAAGCTCCCAGCCATCCTGGCGGGAGATAGGAGACGACTGACATTGCGGCCCCACGTGGTAGTGACGGAGGGTGCGGGCCCAGCACGTCAGTGGGCCAAGGCGGAAGGGTGCGCGCGCTGCGGCTTGGTCTACGGGCCAGCCCAAGAAGAGGGGCGCGCGGGCCACTTGGCCGGGCCGAAGAAGGAGGGGCAGCGCCTACTTGGGCCTGCGAGAGCAAGGGGGTGGCGGCTGGTTGGGCTAGCGGCCAAGAACCAAGGAAATGAGAAAAAATAAAGGATTTTCTTTTTCTTTTATGAAACAATTTTGTAAATTCATTTTCAAGAGATTTTGAACTCCTTTTTGAATTCTATCAAAACCACTCACCACATAAATAAATAAGCAACAGCATGTATGCATCAATACATGTCTAACCTTATATTTGATTTTAAATTCATAAAAAAAATATTATTTCCCCTATGTTAAATTCCCACAAATAAACATATAAAAATCAAATTTCATCTATTTTAAAATATGCAAAATTTTGGGTGTTACAGGTAGTTATAAGGGTTTTAACTCTTACTCTTTCTTTTATAATTCTTACTAGTTTATATCTTCAGAGTTAAAATGCTTTTGCCCGTTTTTTCTTAACTTTGCATACAATGGACCGGCTAGCTTTGCTAAATTCTCAATATAATTTCTAGCATAATTTACTATTCCTAAGAATTGTTGTAGAGTCTTTTTGTCATTCATGACATCAGGAAATTATAAAATTTTCTTTGCAATATGATCTTGTAAATGAATTTTTCCGTCTCTAATTTCATGACCTAAGAAATTTATCTTTTCTTTGCATATTTCTATTTTTCTTTTAGAAAGTATCAACCCATGCTGCTCTACCTTTCTAAAAAATATTTCTCAACGGGCTATACGCTCTTTGCAAGATTTTGAAAAGATTAAAAGATCATCGATATAGACAAATATGAATTCTTGATTTTCATTAAAGATATTTTGCATTTTCCTTTAAAATAAAGCAGGGGCATTTTTAATCCAACAACATTACTAACCATTCAAAATGACCTTGAGGACATGTGAAAGCCGTCCATTCTATTGATTCTTCTGCCATTTTTACTTGCCAAAACCTAGCTTTTATATCAAATTTTGAGAAAAATTTACATCCTTATATCCTATTTATCCATTCTTGCTTATTTGGGATGTTATATCCGTCATCTATAGTATTATCATTTAGTCTTTTATAATTAATAATCATCCTTGATTTTCCTCTATCTATTTCAACATGATTTCTAACTATAAATGCTGCTGATCTATGAGAACTTTGACTTTCTCTTGTGGCTCCTAGCTTTAGCAATTCTTCTATATGTATTTTAAATTCTTCTATGTCTTTAGGCGTTGCTTCTATAGGACTAGTCTTAATTATATAGTCTGGATTTATTATGTTAATTCTACAAACTATACCATTCTTATCCCAATGCTTCATTAGTATTTCTCTAATTATATGAATATCATCCAATCTTTATACTATTTTATCTATGTCTTTTTTAGATTTTATGTTCCTATTCTAATTTGGTGCTAGTGATTGCAAACTAATGCATTCTATACTTGAATTTGCTATATGAAATACTTCTATATTTTCGCCTAACTCTTCATCTCTATAATTTTCTGATCCTTTAATTTCTAAATTAGAATTTATAGTTTTACGTATTTCTGTTATATTTGGAATATTATCTTGATAAGGAATGGATGTAATTCCTTGCTCGTGTATGATCGTTGTTTGTACTGAATATTATAAAAATCTTAATCCTAATAACATTCCAACGTTTATCATAGATAGATTTCTTATTGTAATTTTATCTATTATGTATTTTGTATTATTTATTTGTATTTCAACATTATAAGCTAATTGATTATGAGCCTTTTTAATTCTAGACATATCAGTAGATATTTCTACTTTATCTTAGTCTATTATATGAACTATTTCTGAACATCTTGCAAAATATTTATCATGTATAATATTCTTAGTACGACCAGTATCTACTAATGCTAGTGTTTTATAAGTAATAGTAGGAGTTAAGTTTAATTTTACCGTTATTCTTATTCCTACTATCTCTTTAAATGGTAGCTTAATTATATATTTGCTGCCAAAGTTCATTATGGCATCTTTTAATTGTATAGTCTTATCATTTTTTCTATTTGTTAGTGCTTGATCCTTTAACTTAGTATTGCCAATAACATTTTCTTCTGTCTTACTTTCTTCATTAAGTTCTATTTTAATTCTTAGCTCTTCTAATTCTGCTTCTAAATTATTTATTCTATTTCCTAAATTTCTAACTCTACTTGCTAATATTTTATCATCTGGTTCTAGCTCTACCTCTTGTCTCTATTTCTGATTATTTATTTTTAAGCATGAAATACAAGCTTGCTTTAGGCATTTACTACATGTAAATCTATTTTCTTGACTAGGTTAATATATACAGAAAACACATTTTATATTATAATCACCTCTTCCTTTTATCCAATCATGTTTACAACTTTTTTGGTCCATTAGTTCAATTTTTGCTTCTATTGAACTATTAGTATAATTAGATATTATATCTAATCCTTCCATAGCATTATCTAGATTATATAATTCTTCGTCACCTAAGGAGTCTATAAAATCATTATAACTTTAAACGTTATCTTCTTCTACATAACTTTCTAATAAAAATTGTTGACTAATTTTCAACTGTTCTTCTTCTTTTGTAGTGCAATCTAAGCTATTATTTTGTACAACTTCTTTAGTACTATAATTCTCTTTATCCTTCTTATTCACCTCAGCTTCCTGTTTCTTTATCACAATATGTGCTTTAACATATTTATTCTCTAGTTCTCTTTCCTCCTTGATGTTATTAAGACTATATATTTTTCGTACAAAATAGATTTTTTCCCTTATAGCATTCCATTCACATATCATAAGGTTTTTGTATTCTTCACAAACTTTGCTTAACTTTTATTCATAATATTTTATTTCACAATCTAAATCTAAATTATCCATTATCAATAATTTTAGTATATCCCTTAAATTCAAATTTTATTATACACATGCCTTGATTTGTGAATTGATGTTGCACATCAATCATTCATACGTGGAAGACCATATCCAGAAAAGTCCAAAAATACACATAAAGATAACGCCTGTTAGAGGACAGCGCAAAAGGAATATACAGTGACACTACTGTAGCCAGGACAACTATTAAAAATAGCAGTATCGTCCAGCTGTCTAGGCAACAGTAAAGGCTGAAGACTTATTCATGAAGGTAATCCAGAAGGCTCCTCTCGGGCTTTAAAAGGAGAAGCCAGGCGCCTACTTTCATTACCATATAATTGAACCTGCATTCAGACCACCATCGAAGACACCAGCAACACTCCACTCCACCACCACTCCACTCACCCAATACACCGTGAAGACATGATCTCAGAAACTCTCTAAACATCATCCACCACTTGTAATACTCCACTACTATTGTATTACTCCACTACTTTTGTAAATTAGAGAATAAAGGAAGTCTCCATGACCTTCATGTGCTTATAAGGTAATCGCTAAGATTTGTGATAAGTGCTTGGGGTTTTCCGAAAGAGAAAGCCGTATGTAAGCTTGCTCTGTGGAAATGAATTAAGCTTTTCTGTTTTAATCCCTATTTTCCTTTAAGCTCGTTCATATGGGGCGACGTCTCTATGCTGGGGACCCTAGAGGTAAAACCTCTGTGTGTGTTGTTCTCGTGTTAGCCCTAGTAGTGGCATTTGTAGAGAACTTTGTTTGCGCAGATAAGTGTTTTCTTCGGATGAAACTTCCTGGGGAGACGATAGAACCTGAGTCCTATGTGATCGTGGCTGGGGATAGTGTCACACCCGGTTTTAAGGACAAAACCAGATATACACTATAGGTGAAATAAAGAGGTCAAATCTCACATATAGATGCAGATAAGTGTAATATCAAAAGACAAATGCTTATTAAACATAACACAAATAGTATAAGATATAACCTTAGAGAGCAACCTAGCGGAAAAACAACTCTGAACACCGGGTGTAGACTTCACTCTAGGAACAAACTGACTGGTTGATCACAAGCCTAAAAACTACAGACACTATCCTGAGGTGTGGAAATAGCAAGAGTGAGTCCATGTCGAACTCAGCAAATATAACATAGGGTTCATGAGGCTCAAAAAGTTGACACTGGTTTACTGCAATTAGCTTTTAGTGAGTCATCTTTTAGTAATTGAGTAGCAACAAGTTTACCATAAGCCCAAATAACCTCATGATCATGTAAACAAGAATAATGTATAGCAAGAAACAATAATCATTAGTGAGCATCAATATCATCAGTATTATCATTATCATCAGTGTTCATCATTTATTCTGTAAGGGTCCAAGGCCACTCGTGACCGTGAGCACGACTGTTATAACAGTTTTACACTCTGCAAAGGTTGTACACTTTCATTGTCAGTCATGATTTACCCTTTCGCCAGAGATAGCTAATCTCTTGACCCACTTCCAAGGAAGGTCGGCAGGGTTCACTATGAAGTCTTTCAAAGGTTCGTCTAACAAGTGTAACACCCAAAAATTTGCTTCTTTGGAAATAGACCTAAAATGAGCTAATTTTGAATTTTTGTGCTCATGAAAACATAGGGAAATAATATTTTTCACTAAATTAAAATTCATCTTAGGATGTAACAACATTGTTGTGCATACATGCTGATGCATTTGTGTTTTGTATTGCTTGGTTTGACCAAAGATCAAAATGAATTCAAGTTGTTCTTTCAAAATGCGTTTAGGCCAATTTTCCTTTCCCGATATACATATATCATTTTTCTACAATCAAATTCCTTGTTTCTCATCCGTCAATCAACCTTTACAAACTTCTCGGGAATTTTTTCGACTTTTCTGTAGCTTGTTTCCACTTATTTGTGAGCATAATCTAATTTTTAGATGCTCCAAAATATCTTTTCATGAGCTCCAAATACTTTATTTGGGTTCCTTATGTTTCATAATGTCTCTGAGAATTTTTCCCGAATTTTCGGAGCTTTCAGAGTATTTTTCACGGCTTAAATAAAAATTCTAGAATTTTCAGGAATTATTTTATCCATGAAATTAATTAATTCCGAAAATAAATAAATGTCTCATTTTCTCTAATACTCAAAGCCCATGTGCAATAATCCTAATAAATCTCAAAGACCCATACATTTATTTACTAATGGGCTTTAATAATTAATTAGGCCTATTAGTAAAGACGGAGGGTGCAACATCAATTAGCACCATATCGCTAGTTGATATGAAGGTGGAGAGTTTTCCTCCCTATATATACGTACCTATCCCTTGGGTAAAAGCACACCAAAACTACCGTAGAGAAGCCCCTAGTTTGGGAAATCTCTCGTATAGTAAATTATATTTTTCTCCTCCTTCTTGTGTTGCCGCCGCCGCTGTTTGGTCATTGCACTGTCTCCCCGTTGACTGCAACTTGTTGTCGAGAACGCCGTTGTCTGATCAACCGAGCTGCACGTTGTCCCCGTCTCATCTCCGATCGCAAAATCCTCTTGGTGAGTTCACGGTCGCCCTCTCTATCTTCCTCGATTTTCCCGTGTCGAACCGAGGCCCTAGGCCTTTTCTCCGGTTGCCCAGCGAGGTGCTCGCCGCTGTACATGGCACCACTGGCCGTGCACCATGCGTGCTCTTGGCCCCTGTTCCAATTAGCTTGATGACATCATCACCATATCATATATGCTTTATGGCCGTTTTTCCTTTAGAAAAATAAATCCCGAAATACAATAGAAATACGTATACATACAATCTTGATTAGGCTATATCTTCTCCGTTTTAACTCCGATTTGATCCGTTCAACTTGCGTTAGGTTCATAATTTCATAATATACTTGCTAATACTACTGTTAAGTAGGTTTTCAACTTTTAAAATTCGTGATTAGATTTAATCTATTATTTTAATAGAGAAAATCTTGTTTATTTCATATCTTCTACGTTTCAACTCCGTTTTGAGCCATTCAAGTTGCGTTAGATTCATAGCAACGAGATCTACGCATTTGTAACAGTGTTTATCATGTCACTAATATTGGAATTTCATGGTTTGAATCATATCTTAAATAACAATTATGCAACTGGGTTTTGTAAATGAAATATGATTTGTTTTACTTTAGTTTTATAATTCGAATCTAAATTTGACTTAAATTATAATCTCTATAAAATATCTTATATATGTTTTATACCATTAAGATACATGAAGCTAATAGTTTTATGGGTAAATCTATCGATAGTTGTATCTTTTCAACCGTAGCTCCGATTAGCGTGTTTTTCATGACTTTGTGTTCGTAGCGATGCGTAGAATCGTGTTTCAAACTCTTTTACTTATTTTTGTATGATTGGTGTACTATTCTAATGTAGATCTATTGTTTGCTTCATGTATGATTGTATGGATGCTTGTGTGGTGCTATATGGTTTAGTCAATCGGTGAGGTTTACGTGGTGATTAAGAAGCTATTCTCAAAAGACTAGAAGCTGAGAATTGGAAGCAGAAGATTGAAAGTTGAATACTAAAAGCTTTCGAGCGTATTGCTTTGGGGAAAAGCAAGTTAAGGCAAGTATAGCATGGGACTATCCTTGTTACCTATTCACTTTAATTCACTTAATTCATTATGCATGTGTCTCCTTGTTAAGGATGCCTTAGTGTTGATCTTATTCCTTGAATCCTATGGTTATAGCATTGGGTAGTTTGCTAGTACTCACATAAACAATGATCTTGTAATTTGATTAATGATATATGCAATAACACTAAAAGATGATTTTTAGCAATAAGGAACAAGAGGGCTAGAGTTTTCTCTAGATTCATCTCCATAAGGACTTATCTGTAAGCGAACATCCGGGACTTACAGTACAGCTATGAGGGCTACATGGCTCTGGCTTTAGTCATATAAGAGGACCTTTTTCTAGCTTGTTAGTGGTTACCTTTATGGCGTAAGAGGGGTGTGTTCTAGGTTGGGTGTAGTGCGGCTTCTGTCCCTATGTGTATAGGATGCGTGTCATTGTGCCATACAGAAGGGGGGCTCTACATTTGCAGGCCACGAAACCTAGCGGCCCTAACTTGTTAGACAAACCTTGGAAAGACTTCATAGTGAAACTTAACTGTCCAATGGGGAGTCATGACCTCGGACTTTTGGGGATCATGACTCATAGTGAAAGTGTACAACCTCTGCAGAGTGTAAAACTGGTATATCAGCCGTGCTCACGGTCACGAGCGGCCTTGGACCCTTACGGAATAGATAATCACTATTGAACTGTAATATGCTTATGTTTTTGCTATTCATTCTTCATATTACCTGATCATATGTTTATTCTGGGATTAAAGACATCTTGATGCTACTCATATGCTAAAACTTTGCCAACTAAAAGCTACATGCAGTTAAACCCGTGTCATGCCTTTTGAGCCTCATGAACCTCATGTCATGCTTGTTGAGTTCGACATGGACTCACCCTTGCTATTTCCCACATCTCAGGAAGGGTACCAGACTACTAGATTTTGGAATTGTTAGGCTTGTGATCAACCAGTCAGTTTGATCCTGGAGTGAAGGTTACACCCGGTGTTTGGAGTTGTCTTTCCGCTGTGTTGTTCTCTAAGGTTATATCTATACTATTGTGTTATGTTTAATAAGCATTTGTCTTTTGATATTACACTTATCTGCAGCTATATGTGAGATTTGACCTTTTTATTTCACATATAGTGTATATCTGGTTTTGTCCTTAAAACCGGGTGTGACAGAGTGGTATCAGAGCAATGCTGACTGTAGGACGCAAGCCTAGTAGAAACCGGTCGTTATAAGGTCTAAGAGTTGCCACTAAAATCCTTGTTCTATAAACCTTGGTATTTTCTTTCATACTGTATCCTTGCCCTTGATATTATCCCCGCCTTATTGCTTATTTTAAAAATCTTTGTTCTCATCTTCACTCCTTGATTTGGTATGCTTTTAGAACCTCATCTTACCGTCTTCTTGCGACATCGGAAGAGAAGCATTAGGATCTTTTCCCTTTATATGAAGAAAACGATAGCATCGCAAGTTGAGTCAATGTTGAGTTGTGCTCCTATATTGCCTTGTTGGATTGTCTTTATGCATTTGCTTGTTTTGGATCTTTGTAATGATTGCAATGAACTTGTTGGGTGTTCCCACAATTTCATTTAGTTTATAGGCTTAAGGTATAAGGATTAGTGAAATAAATAGTTGGGATATGGTTTTCTTCTATTCTCTCCATCCTGTCTTTTTGAAGCAGCCTGCACTTTTTGCTTTATATCTCTGATTTTGGACAATCATAAATCATGAGAAAATTCTGGACAACATTACACTTTAATATCTTTCTCTGAGTGCAAGAACCACCCTCATAGCTATTTTGGATTGGGAGTTATAAAAATCACAAGATGATACAACTATGCTGTCAACAACCTGGAACAGTTTTGGTTGTGCACTGTTTATGACCAAGATAACTTCAGAATCTGGAAAAGTGTTCTGTACGAAAGTTGTAGAGGAGTTGATAAGATTTCCAATGGTATAAGGTGGAACTTAATTGGATTAACAAAACTGGAGATATGGATGTTTTACTGTGCTGCTATTTTTTTCTGCTCGTGAGGAATTTCAGATTACTTGTTCTTGTTTATGCACACGAGTTTTTATTGGAGATCGGAAGGTCATCATGATAGTAAACTCACTTAGAAGAAGGTTCAGGCTACTCTTTTATCCCCCTAGTTTCTCTTTTCTTAAGGGGGTAGCCAAAGTTAAAGAAGTTGCAAGTTTAAGGATTCAAGCATTCGAGTGTGTCACTTGGAAGAATCGGTTATCCCCACGGTGGAGAAGTCACTATCGAGTGCGGACATCTTTTCTTAGGATTGATGACTTGTTTGATCGTTTACACAGAGCTCGGGTAATCATCAGGATTGGTCTTCAATTCGAGCTATCATCAGTAGCTATCATCAATTGGGAGTTCAACCTTCAACATACCCAAGTTAAATTGGCATGGATAATGTAGGAAGGTGATGTTGGAAATCTAGGGTTGGTTCTATAGAGACTTAGGAAACCTCACTGCTATACCAAGCATGGCTAGTAAGTTTTGGATATGTTATCTCTAACAGTGGAATTATGAAGAAGAACACAAGAATTGATGCGTTGAATAAGAACCCCAAGGATGAGGTGTGACTTAAAGTTATTTTGGGATAGTGAGAATCTGTTAGAGGATCATTGGAGGTATTACAATGATGAACAAACATCTCGTCAAGATTTGGGATGAGCCCTACACAAGAAAAATATGCATTAAGTGAGCTAACTGAGTTGGATCACTTGACACATGGTATGGAGATATTCACTATGGAACAGCTTCTTGGACATAAGAGAGATATCTACATGGAATTAAGAGTCTAGAAGGTATTTATACTAAGTTAGGGTTGAGTTGCTGACGTTATCATTGGATTTGAGTTGATTAAGACATGGAAGAAGCAAAAGTCTTGCTGATGCCCTTAGCAAGGGAAAGTGTGCTATGAAGATTTGGATGACACCAAGGACTAAGCATTGTTCTTAAGCGTTTAACAACTTAACCTGGACATGAATGGACATATGTTTTCAAGACCGGTGATAGAACCTACTTTGGGCAAAGAAAGTAAGGAGACTATGTTGGAAGGTGAACATATGAAGAAAGAGATTTGATAGTATGGACTAAAAAGGAAAGATGACCTAGTGATTGGAGTTACCTAAGAGTTGTTCGGAGTACCCGTAAAGATTTTGGAATTAGTTGAGCAAGTTACTTGTGGTAAGGTTATCCTAAGCAAAGTAAGGCGGAATCTTTACCAAGGGGATGGAACTACTCAAGAAAGTGAGAAGGATTCCAAGACAGAGTATGCCTATCTCTTTGACCACTATCTTCCGAATCTCGGGATGAGATTCATCTTAAGGGGGTAGAATTGTAACACCCTAAAATTTGCTTCTTTGGAAATAGACCTAAAATGAGCTAATTTTGAATTTTTGTGCTCATGAAAACATAGGGAAATAATATTTTTCACTAAATTAAAATTCATCTTAGGATGTAACAACATTGTTGTGCATACATGCTGATGCATTTGTGTTTTGTATTGCTTGGTTTGACCAAAGATCAAAATAAATTCAAGTTGTTCTTTCAAAATGCGTTTAGGCCAATTTTCCTTTCCCGATATACATATATCATTTTTCTACAATCAAATTCCTTGTTTCTCATCCGTCAATCAACCTCTACAAACTTCTCGGGAATTTTTCTGACTTTTCTGTAGCTTGTTTCCACTTATCTGTGAGCATAATCTAATTTTTAGATGCTCCAAAATATCTTATCATGAGCTCCAAATACTTTATTTGGGTTCCTCATGTTCCATAATGTCTCTGAGAATTTTTCCTGAATTTTCGGAGCTTTCGGAGTATTTTTCGTGGCTTAAATAATAATTCTGGACTTTTCTAGAATTATTTTATCTATGAAAATAATTAATTCCGAAAATAATAAATCTCTCATTTTGCCCAACGCTCAAAGCCCATGTGCAAAAATCTTAATAAATCTCAAAGGCCTATACATTTATTTACTAATGGGCTTTAATAATTAATTAGGCCTATTAGTAAAGACGGAGGGTGCAACATCAATTAGCACCATATCGCTAGTTGACATGAAGGTGGAGAGTTTTCCTCCCTATATATATGTACCTATCCCTTGGGTCAAAGCACACCAAAACTATAGTAGAGGAGCCTCTAGTTTGGGAAATCTCTCGTGTAGTAAATTATATTTTTCTCCTCCTTCTTATGTCGCCGCCGCCGCTGTTCGGTCATTGCACCGTCGTCTCCCCGTCGACTGCAACTTGTTGCCGAGAACGCCGTTGTCTGATCAACCAAGCTGCACGCTGTCCCTATCTCATCTTCGATCGCAAAAATCCTCTTGGTGAGTTCACTGTCGCCCTCTCTATCTTCCTCGGTTTTCCCGTGTCGAACCGAGGCCCTAGGCCTTTTCTCCGGTTGCCCAGCGAGGTGCTCGCCGCTGTACATGGCGCCACTGGCCATGCACCGTGCGTGCTCTTGGCCCCTGTTCCAATTAGCTTGATGACGTCATCACCATATCACATATGCTTTATGGCCGTTTTTCCTTTAGAAAAATAAATCCTGAAATACAATAGAAATACGTATACATACAATCTTGATTAGGCCATATCTTCTCCGTTTTAACTTCGATTTGATCCGTTCAACTTGCGTTAGGTTCATAATTTCATAATATACATGTTAATACTACTGTTAAGTAGGTTTTCAACTTTTAAAATTCGTGATTAGATTTAATCTATTATTTTAATAGAGGAAATCTTGTTTATTTCATATCTTCTACGTTTCAACTCCGTTTTGAGCCATTCAAGTTGCGTTAGATTCATAGCAACGAGATCTACGCATTTGTAACAGTGTTTATCATGTCACTAATATTGGAATTTCATGGTTTGAATCATATCTTAAATAACAATTATGCAACTGGGTTTTGTAAATAAAATATGATTTGTTTTACTTTAGTTTTATAATTCAAATCTAAATTTCACTTAAATTATAATCTCTATAAAATATCTTATATATGTTTTATACCATTAAGATACATGAAGCTAATAGTTTTATGGGTAAATCTATCGGTAGTTGTATCTTTTCAACCGTAGCTCCGATTAGCGTGTTTTTCACGACTTTGTGTTCGTAGCGATGCGTAGAATCATGTTTCAAACTCTTTTACTTATTTTTGTATGATTGGTGTACTGTTCTAATGTAGATCTATTGTTTGCTTCATGTATGATTGTATGGATGCTTGTGTGGTGCTATATGGTTCAGTCAATCGGTGAGGTTTACGTGGTGATTAAGAAGCTATTCTCAAAAGACTAGAAGCTGAGAATTGGAAGCAGAAGATTGAAAGTTGAATACTAAAGGCTTTCGAGCGTATTGCTTTGGGGAAAAGCAAGTTAAGGCAAGTATAGCATGGGACTATCCTTGTTACCTATTCACTTTAATTCACTTAATTCATTATGCATGTGTCTCCTTGTTAAGGATGCCTTAGTGTTGATCTTATTCCTTGAATCCTATGGTTATAGCATTGGGTAGTTTGCTAGTACTCACATAAACAATGATCTTGTAATTTGATTAATGATATATGCAATAACACTAAAAGATGATTTTTAGCAATAAGGAACAAGAGGGCTAGAGTTTTCTCTAGATTCATCTCCATAAGGACTTATCTGTAAGCGAACATCCGGCACTTACAGTACAGCTATGAGGGCTACATGGCTCTGGCTTTAGTCATATAAGAGGACCTTTTCTAGCTTGTTAGTGGTTACCTTTATGGTGCAAGAGGGGTGTGTTCCAGGTTGGGTGTAGTGCGGCTTCTGTCCCTATGTGTATAGGATGCGTGTCATTGTGCCAAACCCCTCTCTACCGCTTAAACTCCACCGCCTTCGCAAAGGTGCTAACACCACCAAGTGTACACCACCATGTGCATGTGTGTTAGCATTTCACAATCATTTCTCAAGGCGTTATGTTAGCTTTTTACTAGATCCTAATGCGTATGCTCAAGACATTGATCTAGTGGCAGTTGATTCCCGAGCTAACCGTGATTGCCCCTCTTGATAGTCGGCTATGTATCCTAAACCCGGTCAATCACTTCTCTACTCATCTTAGACTGGTCAAAAGGAAAACCCTATGGTTATACCTTTGCCTTGCGCTCTTAGATCCTTCTCTTCCATTTGATCATCATGTCCATCATATTATGTGCATCTCCACCATGATCATCATTTCATGTCCATGCACCATCTCTTTGTGATCTTGTGGCCACCACTCCTTGCCACATACACCTTCATCACATGTGTTGCTTATGCCTAACTCAAAACACTTAACACATGGCATTAGCAACTTGGTGTCATTAATTACCAAAACCAAACTTGGACTTTCAGCGGTAGAAATATGAGTTAAGCACCGCTAATAATGGCACAAATTAGAAAAATGATATGTAAACTTTAGCTTTCACCGAGTAGGCATGTACAAAAAACATTATGTTTTCTTTGGAGTTTAGTCATATTTTAAATATGAGTTAGTTTCCTTCTAGTTGGTTCTGTATTGTATCACTAGCCCCAACTAGCCTAAGCCCCATAGCGCGGAGTGACTGGCACCCGTGTACTCATAAGAGATTGAGCGTCACTGAAGAGCCACTGTCGACCGCCCATAATGTAGAGTGCTGGCGCCCGTGCACGTGTAGGTGCGAGATCGAGAACATGGCTATTTTTTGGTAACACAAATGAGAACATGGATAGTCAGCATGTTGATGGAGAATATCCTAAAGATATTTCATATGGAGAGTAAATGGAGATTCATGGAGGCATTAATCATGGAGAAAAATTTGGAGAAATAGTAATTGGAGAAAACATGGCCAAACTTGTAGAAAGTAAATGGCAAACCACGACAAAAACTTTATTGAATCATCATGTGTAAAGGAGTACATATCTTTATTTGAAACATTTGAAGGATAGAAACGCCTAAGGAGCTCAATGTGCTAGGAGTTGGGGACGTCCACCGCATCGGAGTCGCATAGCCGATAAGACCCTAGTCAGGTAACTTCTTTGATGACATAGGGACCCTCCCAAGGTGAAGAGAGCTTATGCATGCCATCGGTCTTCTACTTCTTGTGGAGTACTAGGTCACCGATTGCAAAGGATTGCTCCTAGATGTTGTGATTATAATACCTCCACAAGCCTTCTAGGTACTTGGCCATCTGAACACATGTGACTAGGCACTCTTCTTCTAGGTGATCAACATCTTCCTGCCAGGCTTGCGCCGACTTCTCTTCATCATAATTCTCGACCCTGTGTGCTCGAAAGGCGATGTCAGCTGGTAACACAGCCTCTGAGCCATAGACCAGGAAATAGGATGAGACGCCTGCATTATGATAGGACTGAGTCCGAAGTCCCTAGACTATAGCCGACAATTCTTTATACCACCTGCCCGGGTGCCTCTCGTCCTTTTTATACAGTCTGTTTTTAAGGGCATCCAGGATCATGCCATTTGCTCATTTGGCCTAGTCATTGGCTCTAGGGTGGGCGACCGAGATGTACTTGATGGAGATGACCAGTCTTCACAAAAATCCCAAAAGTCATTTCTAGTGAAGGTAGATCCCAAGTCAGTGATGATACTGTTCGGTAGACCAAAATGGTGTATAATGTCTTGAAACATCTCGATGGCCTTCTTTGCAGTAGCTGTGATGAGGGGCTTATATTTGATTCATTTGGAGAACTTGTCAATGGTGACATAAACATTTCTGAATCCTCTTGGAGCAGGCTTGAGAGGCCCAATTATGTCCAATCTCTAATAGGCGAATGGACAAGAGGCTAGGATGGTCTGAAGGGCTTGTGCTAGAACATGAATCTGTTTAGCAAAGAATTAGCAACCCTCACATCACCAAACAAGAGCCTCTGCATCTGCAATGACGGATGGCTAATAGAACCCTGCTCGGAAAGCCTTGCCGACAAGATTTTTAGAGGCTGCATGGTTGCCGCATGAACCAGCGTGTATCTCGAGCAATAAGTTTTCTCCCTCTTCTTGGGAAATGTACTTTTGCAACAATTCTTCCTTGGCATTCTTTTGCATCAGGTTTCCATCGTCCAAGACAATGCTCGCTGCACCGAATAAGGTGTTTCGTCTCTATCTTGCTGGTTAGCACCTCAGCAAAGGTGAGGTATTTGATGAATTGCTCCCTCCAATCAGTGGTGGGCGCTGGAACCGTCATGAATAACTACTCAACCAGGGCCACTTCATCAACCACCTACCCCACCTTGATAGATGGCATCATGAGGTCTTGAACAAATACTCAGAACATGGGCTTTGGTCGACCATATCTTAGATAGATGATCGACTGCCTGGTTCACATCATGAATGACATGATGGAATATGATGCCATATAATTTGCCTTCAAGCTTTCTAATTTTGACGCAATAAGCGTCCATCTTCTCACTAGTACATGACCAGTGCGGAGTCACCTATACCATCAGGCATTTGACACCGAGCTTAGCGGTGATGCGCAGGCCGTGGAGCATCGCCTCATACTCATTAGCATTGTTGGAGGCCGAAAAGTGGACCCAGAGCACGTAGCGGAGCTCATCCTCAAAGGGAGTAATGAACAACACGATTGCCCAGCACCATTGATGTTACACGCTCCATTAAAATACATCTTCCATGCTCAAGGAGATCAACCGGGATAGGCTCTTGGATCTCTGTCCACTCGGCGATGAAGTCCGCAAGCACCTACGACTTAATAGTGGGTCTGCTCCTAAACTCGATGGAGTATGTGCCAAGTTTGACCACCCACTTAATGATGTAGCCATTAGCTTCCTTGTTGTAAAGAATGTCGCCAAGTGGAAACTCAGTAACCACAACTATCTTGTAAGTTTTGAAATAATGGTGGAGCTTGTGGGATGCAATTAGGACTACATACAACATCTTTTGTACTTGAGGATACTGAGTCTTAGACTCATTCAAGACTTTGCTGATGAAGTAAATGGGACATTGAACCTTGTACGCATGTCCAGCCTCCTCGTGCTCGATGACAATAGCCATGCTTACAACCTAAGAAGTCATTGCGATGTAGATCAATAGGGTTTCACTAGATTGTGGCGCTACCATAATCGCAGGCGAAGTTAAGAAGTGCTTGAGCTCGACAAAAGCCTTGTCGGCTTCCTGCTTCCACATGAAACGCTCATTGGCTTTGAGTAGCTTGAAGAAGGGGAGACGATTCTCACCCAAATGCGATATTAAGTGGCTTAAAGCTGCCATACACCTCGTAAGCTTCTGGACGTCTTTGACACAGCTCGGCTGCTTCATCTTGGTGATGGCCGAGACCTTTTTAGGGTTGGCTTCGATGCTATGGGCACTTACAATGTACCCCAAGAGAATACTAGATGGAACACCAAATATGCACTTAGTGGGATTTAGTTTCCATCGGAATTCCTTGTGTTTTAAAGGTTTTCCTCAAGGTCGGCGATGAGGTTGTCGGCAGTCTTAGACTTAACCACTACATCATTGATGTAGGCCTTGATGTTGCAGCCTATTTTCTTAGTAAGGCAGTGTTGTATGGCCCTCTAATAGGTTACACTAGTGTTTTTTAGTCTGAAGGACATGGTGGTGTAACAATAGGCGCCGAAAGGCATGATGAACGATGTCTTAATCTGGTCTTCCTCCTTTAAGGAGATCTAATAGTAACGAGAATAGTAGTTGAGGAAAGAAAGGAGTTCACAACCAATGGTAGAATCTATGACCTCATCTATACAAGGCAAGGTGAAGGGGTCCTTAGGGCAGTGTTTGTTTTGATAAGTGTAATCAATGCACATCCTCCATTCTTTATTCTTCTTTTGTACAAAGCCTGGGTTAGCCAACCACACCAGATGATACACCCCTTTGATAAATCTGGCCGCTAGGAGCCAGTTTATTTCTACCCTAATAGCCTCCTTCTTGTCCTACGTGAATCGTCAGAGCTTCTGCTTGATCAGCTTAGCGATCGCGGAGATATTCAAGGAGTGCTTGATCAACTCCTGTTGTACCCTAGGCATGTCTACAGGTTTCCATGCAAACACATCTGTGTTGGCATGCAGGAAGTTGATGAGCATGATTTCCTATTTGGGGTTGAGGCCAACCCCAATCTTGGCGGTATTGTTCTTGTCACCGGTGTTGAGGCCCACCTCTTTGATCTCCTTGGCCTTGGTGGCCTCGCGGGGAGCCTCTAGCATCGAGATCTCCCGCACGTCTTTAGGCACCTTCTTGGACTCAGCGAGGTAGGCCTCCATGTGTGCAGAGAGGTCAATCACCTTGGCGAGTGTGAGGCTCTCCCTCTCACAAGCATAAGTGACGGCGAGGTTGGCCTGCAGGGATAGGATTCCTTCGGGCACCGACATCTTTAGCACCAGGTATGAGTAGTGTGGTATGGCCATGAACTTGGCCAATGCTAGGCGACCGAGGATGGCATTATAGGTGATGTCAAAGCGAGCCACCAGAAAGTTGACGTACTCAGTATGAAAGTTATCGATGGTGCTGAGTTGTGCTAGAAGAGCAATCTCGCCTAAGGGCTAGGATGACCTGCCAGGAACAATCCCCTAGAATGGAGAGTCGACAGGGGTGAGAGCTTCCTTGGAGATGCCTAGCTCGGCCAAGGTGCTAGTGAAGAGAATGTTGAGGGCGCTCCCTCCATCGATGAGGACCTTCTTGAATCGCAACATCTAGATGATAGTGTCCAGCATGAGCAGGAAGTGTCCGAATAGGGGATGTCAACCCACTGGTCGTCCTTGCTAATGGTGATGGGCTGCTCTGACTACGGGAGGTACCTAGGATCGGTGGTGGTGTCATTGCCCTTGATGGCTAAGACCTGCTGGGCGATGAGCTTCTGATCACGCCTATTCTCGGAGGCAGCTCAGTCTCTAAAGATCATGTTGACAGTCTTGTTGGCATTTAGGAAGGCATTGCCCTCATCCCTAGGGGCTCGTGGTCCTTGCCTCTATCATCATCATGGTTGTCACACCACTTGTTTTTCTCATCGCAGAAGGCCTTGGCTAAGCCAAGACACTCCTTCATGGTATGCTTCGTGCCCTTATGAATCGAACATGGGCCATCGAGGAGCTTTTCGTATGCTGCATTGTAGTTGCACTTAATGCGAGGCTACTTGATAGAGGTGATGACATTTTCTAGTAAGCGGCATCGGAACTGCCTAGCTTTTGAGCTCTCCTGCCTGTCATGCCGGTCACGGCCATCATAGCGGTGTTTGTGGGTCATCGTAGCGGCAGTTGCGGTCATCGTTGCACCGTTCTTCATGGCAGTCATCATTGTGACACACTAGGAGGTTGGAGCAGGGAGGGCAACATCGTCCCTATGCCGCTAATTGGCCTCTTTAGCATTGGCATATTGATTGGCTGTTATCAACATCTCGCTGATTGTCTTTGGTGGCTTTCGATTAAACTTTTCACAGAGCTCGTCGTAGTGGTAGAGTCCTCGGCAGAACGTAGAGATGACCTCCGCTTCACTGATGTTGGGAATTTGGTTCCTTATTTCTGAGAAACACCTGATGTAGCTACAATGGAGTTCGCTCGTCCTCTGGTATACTCGCTACAGGTCATGCCTTGTACCTAGTTGCTCGCATGTAGCCATGTAGTTCTCTATGAACATCTTCTTGAGATCATCCCAAGATCCGATGGTGTCCGGCCCGAAACTTGTGAGCCAGTTCATGGCAGTGGGCCTGAGCACGGCAAGCAAATAATTTGCCATGGCATTGATGCTTCCTCCAGCAGCACGTATGACGATGGCGTAGCTTCTAAGCCATTGCTTAGGGTTAGCCTAGCCATCATAGGCTTCAACCTTGACAATCTTGAATCCGAGAGGCCACTGAATGGTCTGTAATCTTGCTGTAAAGGTGTGAGGTCTGTCGAAGTCACTGGCGATAACAGTGTTGTTGGGGGCGGGTTGAGCGGCATTGCCAGGCTGAGCTCCGGTGGCTGGCATGATAGCGTCGTTAGGATTGCCCCATTCGATTTCATACTCCTATCGGCGTTGAGCCTCCTACTCATGGCATCAGTTGTAGTTTCGCTCAATGTAGTTCTGCATGTCATGGAGGTTGTTGAGATGCTGATAGACGTTGCTATCAAGTTGATTGACTTCCTGATTGGTGTTAGCAGGATTGGGGTGCCATGGCACATGATTAGGATTGACCTCATAATTGCCCCTTGAGCCCTTTGAAGGTTGTTGGTATGAATTAAATGTACACAAGAAAATAAGGTTATCCACAAGCGCACAGATATTAGCTTTTGATTTTCTGTTGCTTTTGCTTTTGCTTTTCTGTTCTTTTGTGTTCAATATTATTTGTAGTGCCCCGTAACTTAAGACAAATTAATAATAGACTATATGTACAAAGTTTTCTCTATGTTGCTTTGCTAGCCATGTGTCTGACCTGCCATTGTGCTAACGAGTGTCGTTTGATCAAATAACACATATGTTCACTATTTGATACGGCTGTTTAGACCGATCACCATTACATAATGTGGAAACCAATGTCATCTGATCTATTGCACAAATGTAAACCGTCACTCATTCTACCCAATTGTAATAACTAGAAAATATTAGAATAAGTACAAATAAAATAGAACTGAGTCAAAATCTTTCATTAATATCTTATACCCTACATACAATCGATGGGTCCAAGAAATTTGGCATTCCAACGATCTTCATAACTTGCTTGCTTTGGATAAGGGACATTTGCATGTATCTCCTTAATACGTTCAATCAATGATGGATCTAGATGCAACAACATTTTTATACCCTACATACAATCTACGAGTCTAGGAAGGCAGAGAGGACGACGTTGCGGCGAGGTGGGGAGAAAAGCGGCAAACATGTGGGCACATGAACACCGTATGATACGGTCAGGCTCAATGGGGGTTTCATTAGAGTTTTATGGCATTAAATATGCTGATGTGGCACCGTATTGATAAAGAGAGAGGTGAAGAAAGTTTCATGGGAGTAGAGAGAGCTTCATGGCGAAGAAACTCTTCTGCATTGTTTCCAAAATATTGATGTGTTCAAAACTAAGCCATGAAACCCCCACTGAGACGGCTAAGTGTTGAAAACTGAAATGTGCACCATATGACATGCATCAGAACACTTAGCACATGTACCCTGTATGATGCATAAATTGACTAAACTGTGCGAGAACCAGTGATATGTGATCAAATTGCACACATAATTGTTTTAAACTAAAATGTTTCAAATTGTAGGTACAACTTTATCCAACTCAAATGGTACATTCACATTTAGGTACATTTACTTGACGTAGGCGACTTCGTTGTGATTGCTTCTCACGTAAGCTTGTTCGTCGCCCTCCACAAATAGGGGGAGATCCACATCTAGACCAAGAGCAGGCATGTCTCGATAGCCATTCCCTTCTTCCTTGTTTGTATCTTCGATACCGACGATCTTCCTTTTACCTAAAAGCACCACATGCCCACCGCCTCCATCACCTAGGTTTTTTCCATAGAATACGTGGACTATGTCTTTCATGAAAATGAAAGGCTCATCTAGGTAGGCAAGATGCTTGAAATCTATGGTACACATACCATACTTGTCCGTCTTGATGCCCTTTGGTACTCTTACCCACTTGCACTAGAAAAGAGGGACCTTCAGTTCTTTTAATCTATGTCTATATCCTAGATCTCTTCTATGAATCCATAGTAAGATTACAGGCACATTTTAGCCCTGCATGCTAGCCCCCAGGTTAAGACATGCATTCATGGACACAGATCTAGGGGGATGAAGCACATTCCAATTTGAACAAAAAATAAGTGAAAGAACGACAGAATGACAAGCGAATACGTCGCTTGCACATCGGTCACATAAAACCCAAGCAAGTTCTTTATAGAAGGGACACACACAACTCAGGACCCTTACACAAGGGTCATCACATACTGGAGGCCTAGAACCGATGTCATACAGCTGGCACTACATTCCTACTCTACAAGCGGTGATACCACTCACAGCAGATGTGTCACCGCACAACCTCCCCAATGCATGACCTAGGGCAACGCCGAGGTGACGCCACCTTAGCGTGAACACGACAATATGCCACAAAGTCATGCATGATAGAAGACTACATGAAGACGAACTACTGGAACTAGACCAGGGCAAGGCTGTGCACCGCATGGGAGCCAGGAAAAGAGGATGCCCATGCAACCCAAAGGAAAACGAAGAAGGGCATGATGCCACTGAACCTATCTTACCAACATTTAGGTTGCAAAAACAGGGTCACACTGAACAAAACCCCATGGGTTGATCCCTGGACAACGCTATGCTGCCACAGCATTCGAATGACTAGACCAACGGTGGTCGCGGATAGATGGTAGCATACGAGAGAATCGATGTCTGGGACACGAACCAAAAGAAACATATTTACTTAAAAACTTTGCAAAGAACCCCAGGCACACCTCAGGGCTCTCTGCCATCACTGTGGATGACCCCCTCTACATCCACAATAGCGACAACAGCGTCCGTGGCAGTGTCAAAATCATCGACCAGCTCAGCCCACTCTTTCAGCTGGACGTGCTCTAGGAACCCAGGCACCACTCAATGGAGGTTCACCCTGGTCTATAGCTACATGGCGACAAGGGTGATGCCAGCCCCTTATCGAATCCATGCCACCACCACCCGTTCATGATCCTCCATTACGATGAACCCCCAGAGACGAGCTGCCACCTTCTCGTGGCGAGAAACAACTAGTTGTCCCTCCAATGCTGGCAACAAGATAATAGAAGATCAGTGGCTATAGACATCCATCCAAGCATCGAGATGAATGAGACCGTTACCTGCGATGTGGGCCTCAGCGATGGCAGTCGCTACCTGTGCAGTGGCAAACTCACCCTCCGAGGTGGCAAGAGCGACCTTAGTAGCATCGAGCTCTAGCCGCCTTGCCTCATTAGTGGCCACGGAAAACCACTGGTGAGCCTCGTCTGCCTCGCGGATTAGGCGGTGAAACTCTCGGTGACTGCCCGAAGATGACAAAGATGAGTGTTGGCATTTCTTAGCGCAATCACCAAGTGAGGAGGTTTTAAGTCCATCACTGACAATGGTGCCAGAAATGTCTAGTTGGCATTCTTTAGCACCATTACTAAGATTGAGTTAACCATAGTAATGCCACCATGGAACACCAACCACGATAGTCCTATAAGATTACAGACAAAATCCACAAGCGTATGGAGCTATCGTTGTAGCACTTCACTCAAAAATATTTAGGGTATTGTTATTTATATTTTCCCAAAGGAGGGTAAGGTTTACATGCTCTAGCATAGACATAAACATGATTATATACTTGCATAGTGAACCATAGCTCATGATAGGGGTAAAAATGGTATTTCATAGATAGTGGACATACATATGGGGCAACCTCAAGGATAAAAGGAAAACAAAAAATAAAAGAATATTCCTAAGTGGAGTAGGCATGTTCTAATATAGCCATGCAAACAACAGTTGGTGATCATACAAGTTACATGACTAGAGCTAGGGCTAAGCGTAAGATAGGTCGGGAGGCCACCGAGTACTGGTATGCCAGCATCCTTATGTGACAATTTAGACTCCTACACCCTAGACGAATGTGGGGGGATTACAAGGGACGGATAGGGCTGTCACCACCTACCGCCTACCCCTCAACCGTGGAAAGGGAAATGTATTCACCTGTTTCTCCATACCTAAGCACCATACTTGCATACACAGAAACTACCCAAGTTCCCCTGGGTCCCTGACCCTATGGATTGACAGGTAAAGAACTTGGGCACACCCGAAGGCATGATGAACGACCACCTCAACTTAGCTCTAATTCTACTCATACAAGTTATATGAATGATTAAGCATGAAGTTGAACATGTCACAATCATTACACACAAACTATATAATAGTTCATATATCATGATTATAACATGAAAACAACTATACTCTAGTTCATATGCACTACTATATGAATGATATGAGAACTTGATATGGAAGAACTCTTCATAGTATTCATACCAAGTAGCTCTTTCTTCCAAGGAGACAAGCTCTCTAAGTAGCTTTGCCTTGCTCACAAACTAATACTACTAAGACTAAATGAATACAAGAGGCGTGGTGTGCTTGGCTCCAAATGAGGTGTGTGTTGTGAGGTGAGCTCTAGCCTCTCTTATATAGTGGATCCAAGTTAGTTTGGCATGAGAAAATAAGGAAATCACCGTAAGCCGCCTCTGCATGGCGGCATGCAACCACTAGCCAAAAGTGGGGTCAGGAGGAGGTGGTGGGGGTGCAGCCGCACCAAGGGTGTGCTCGCACCTTGGTGGGCCTGCCTCGCAACTGCCTTCATCTGATCGGTTCCTGGATGGGCCTAGACCCAACCCATGGTGGTATTCTGCCCAGATAAGATGTGTTGGTGGGCTTTCTCCATTTCTTTCCTTTGCGCACTTCTGGAATACGCTTTCTGCTTTGCGCTTTTTGTTTGATTTTGTTTGTTTTTCTCTTGATTCTGAAGATGTATCCTGCAAAACATGTTTTCTCGAATACAAGTGAAAATAGATTAATAGTAAAGGCATATATGTCAAAGTATGCTTATTTCTCCCTTTTTGGACTTAAATTGGTGGTTATAAATGTGCGCTAGTGACCGCCAACAACAATATGGACCCCACCCCCTACAGGGCCCTAGATAGAGTGATGCTAGCAGCATCGATGACCCTTCCTAATGCGGCATGAGAGACGGCTCTGAAGAGCACTCGCGGTCAACTCAAGTTAATACCAAAACTCAAAGCATTGCTTAAACACTTACCCTTGTTCATGCAGTAGACCTTAGAGATGCAGCAGTGCATCACTAGCCTCCGGTAACCCCTCCCATGGATGCTTGTCGCGATCCATTGACTCGGAGAGGAAGGGAAGCTGCGAGCACCTGAAAGCGAGAAGGAAGGAGCAGCAGGGCAAACATCGAAGAGCAGACGATTCCCTCCATCATACCAGTTCTCCTGGTTTATAGCCATAGTAATCGGCCACAGAGGATACCTCAAACGTGCATGTATTCACCTTCATTTACTAACCACCTTCTCATAGTGCAGGGAGGTGGTCGGGCAAAAGACTGAGTTGTGGATGCCAACGCAGTAACATATCTCGGGTGAGCCTCGAAACTTTCGCCTTCACTATCTTTCAAATTTGCACACCTGCATTTTATGACACATAACTATACATGAGGGGGCATCGCCAGGATGCAACGTGGCTAGGGGAGGTCAATAGCCCCTAGGTCACACACTGAGCGGCCCTCCACATCCACGACCCCGTGTCATGCTTAGGAAACTCTCTACTAGGCTGGTCCTTAGAAGGGCTCGAGGCCACAAAAGGGATGGGTGTAGGGAGGAGATGGGCCCCTATAACTCTAATTGGTGGTGGGAGCCACATGACCATCTCTCCCTATGTCTAAATCGTCTGCTTCAAAGTCTCCCGGGTTGACCCCCTCTGGAGGGAGGCATCTTGCCCTCTAGTCGCTGCGAAGGTGGTTGGGGACCAATGGGATTGACGGCCGATGATTTATGCGATGTCTCACGTGAGGCACAACCGAACTCCATGTCGACTTGGGAGGATATCGGGTCCCGCTCAGATTACCCATAGACCCCGACAAGGTGCACCGCTCCGACCACATGGTTATGGTGAACATGCCTCTTCTCGCGTGGGGCAAAACCAAACCCGCCTGTAACAAGGCAACACGACCTCTTGGGGTCGGCAAGGATGCCAGGGAAAGATAGAGTTGGGTTCCCATGAAAGGTCTTGATGGCTAGAGGGGGGGGCGAATAGCCTTTTTAAAAATTTCTACAAAGACAAGCTAAACAAGTTTATCAATATAACAAATAGCGAGATGTGAGTTTTGCTTAGCCTACGGGGTGTTTGCAAGCCACCTATCCAATTCACAATTCTAGTATATTTGCACTCAACCGCACAAGTCAAACCGAGAAGGAGACTACAACTACAACTAGCAAGCTACACAAACGAGCTACTCTAGCAAAGCTAACTAGCTAGCAAAGGTAACCAAGAAGGTAATGCAGAGTTGAGTTAGGAGAGTTTCACTGAGGGGCGAAGTATTGAGCCAACCAATATGATCAACGATAAATACCAAGACAACCGAACACCGGGATCAATCAATCACACTATGAAAGTGATGACACAAGGTTTATCCCGAGGTTCACGTGCTTGCCGGCACGCTAGTCCCCGTTGTGTCCCTCTTCGCCACGTGGTTCGATGGCTAATCGGTCACACACCGAGCCTCTCAAGAGGCGCCACAAGAACCTACCAAATGGCAAAAGGTTGCAAATGACGCGAGCAATCCACTAACGTTGCCTTTGGCGCTTCGCCGAGGTAGGCACAAACCCCTCACAATCACCGGAGGTGGCCAAGAACAATCACCAACTCTTGCCAATGCCTCCAAGCTGCTCCAAGCCATCTAGGTGGCGGCAACCACCAAGAGAAACAAGAATCCCGCAGCAAATCAACCACCAAGTGCCAACTAGATGCAATCTCACAATGCAAATGCACTTTGATCATTCAATCTCACTTCGAATATGCAAAGAAGCAAGAGAGATAAGTGGGAGGAGAGTTGCTTAGCTCAAAGTGCTCACAAGTATCTCAAAGAATGCAAGAGAGTGAGCCTTGAGCTGGCCAACAAGTATTTATAGACGTACTCCTTCGAATATAGCCATTAGACACTCGAAACAGCTGCAGTCGCGCTGACCGGATGCGCTGGTTGAATTGACCGGACGCGCCGATCGCACAGCTCCTACGCCGCGAAGCACCGACCGGACGCGTTCGTCGCGCGGACCAGACGTGTGAAGTATGACCGGACGCGCTGGTCCCGTAATGGACCGGACGCGCTGGTCAAGCAGAGATCGCGTTCCAACGAAACAGTGACCGGACACGCTGTAAGTCGCACCGGACGCCATAGTGCTCGCGTTCGGTTGGAGTCCAGTAAGCACCCAGACCGACCGGACGCGCCACCGCGTCCGATCAAAAAACTGAGACACGCGCAGACGCTGAACACTAACCGGACGCGTCCGGTCAAACAAAGACCACGTCTGGTCCAGCGTCTGGTCACCTCTGTGACCTCCATTCGCCTCCGTTTGATTCACCCTTTCACATATGAGCTAGACTAAGTATGTGTGTCACTTTAGCACATGTTTTAGCTCGTGAAACATCATGTGACAACGCCTCCTAATCTCAACATTGGCGTAAAGGAAAATAGGCGTAAGGGAGAGAGGAACCTAAACCCCTCTCTACCGCTCAAACTTAACTGCCTTTGCAAACGTGCTAACATCACCAAGTGATCATCACCATGTGCATGTGTGTTAGCATTTTCACAATCATTTTTTGAGGCATTATTAGTTCTATCCAAATGCATATGATTATGAAATGCACACCTAGGGGCACTTAGGAGTTCAATAGCCGCATCATTCCTCTCTTTATAGTATGACTATCTATCCTATAATGTAACCACACCCACTAGGTGTCTTGGTTACTAAAACACAACCCTTAAGCATATACCTTTGCCTTGATTATGTAGGGTTGCGTCCAAATCCAAGTGTGGCCATCATGATCACCATGTCCATCTTGCCACCAACCTTGGAATGTACTAGTCCTCATATGCTATATACAACTTAGGCATATGATTAGTACTTAGGCATTGTCACTAATTACCAACACCAAACATAGAGCTTTCACCCCATGACCCAAAAAGAAGTCAGGGCCAAGCCACGACTAACTCCTCCTTGCGTCCTAGGTCTCAGTCCTAAGGCCTGCTCCAAAGACTCATAAATTGTCAGAGGTCCGTGACCTCTCTAGGAGAGATTGACACAGCAAATGGCCGAGGTGACATGCAACGCCGAGCCCAAAGCATGATCATAGCTGAGTCACGTGGAAGAAACCAAGGGCCCAAGATCCACGAGCCTACACATGGTTCAAGAATACCTCACGACTGCATATAAAGAGGTCGAGGAAATGCATCCTCGCACTACTAAGGCACGAAATGCCGTGCCTCTAAGTGACCTCTAAGTGACCCTAACAAATGAAGGAGCGACCCTGATCTAATTGCTCGGAGGTTCACTAGGGGAACCAAAACATACAGAAAAGAACACTCTTTTCACCCAACTCCAGGCAGTACAAGAGTGGTCAAGCCACTTAAAATGTACTAAACCATGACATCATTGCCGAGCAGCATCATCGGGGACCCCAAAGGCGCCTGCTATGAGCACGAAAAGAAACAAGGCAAGAAATTGCCTCCCGCTCTTCCCCATAGCACCCTAGCCACACAGGCAGGGGCGCGCAAGGAAGGAAGGATGGGGTGGGGTCAAGCCCATAGGCCACCACCATCATGCTCTAAAAATCATGAAGGGAACACCATGGGATGGCAACGCCTCCCCTAAACCTAAGGCAGCTTTTGAAAGCCATCTACAAATATAGGGAGAAACTTGAAGTTGTCCTTGGTGCTCGTGCTTCAGCAACTCGAAGCCTCTAGGTCCGGATAAGCGCTCAAATCATGAGACCCTATTGTTGGCCTAAGCACCACCCCAATCCTTCCCTGCTTGCAAAATCCCTTCTAACACCAGTTGTTGGAAGGGCGACACCGGCTTCGGCCATCACAGGTGGTTCCTAAAGGAACACACAACGGGAATCACACGGTTCTCCTAGAGCTTTTCTCTCCTATTTTCTCTCTCTATAGGAAGGTAGGAAATGGTTTGTAGACAAGGCAGAGGGACCCAAACTTATAGGCCCAGAAAGGAATCGAGCAACCTGAAACCTCCTCGCCACGTGGCGTGTCACGAGAGGTCACGGCCAGCGTTAGATACCCGCACGAGGTCAGGAAAAATCAAGATCTTCCCAAAGGCAGGAACAACATAGCATCGACAAGAATGCTCGGCCCTGCCTAGATCACAAACCCCAATACACAACCCACTGATGTGACAAGGCACGATGGTCATGTACCATGATGACAGGATGCCCAGACAAGAAAAATCGTAACAGCCACCCATCGCATTGAATGTGTCAGCCTGCAAGGGGTCGAGCAACGAAACTCAAGGAGGCCACAACCATGAGCCCATGTTCTGTACAAGCATGCATTTTAGTGCTTTCATGATCATTTCATGATCACAAAAACGCTCAGGGGCTACTGTCGGGTCACGACCCTAGGGTTTCTCAAGCCCCCGATTAGTTAGCAGGCCGCGCGGCCTGCAACTCATCAGATTAACACTAGCCTGAACGACCGAGGCCTAGCTAGAATGAGCATGCCAAACCAATGCCTTGGCCAGGGTTGACCACAACCCTTTCTTCTGCCTTAGCCACACGAAAGATGCGCGACCCCTCCCTCGACACGACCCTTGGGTAGGACAGGGAGAGATCAGGCGTGGCTCAGTATGCTTGCTCTGACAAGAGTAGGCACGTCGCACCAATCTCACAAGGACTGAGGGGATAGCAGTCACCTCAGTCCAGTCAGACACCATCCCTATGCCACACTACACCAACCAGACAACACTGCACGGTGGTGGCAATGGGTATGAAACCACTGTCCAAACACGGACCGATAGGACACACGTACGATCCTACCAAATACGGGATGGGATTCGCAGCAAGGCTCTCAGCACGGAGGCCGTCCAAACTGGTTGAAAGCCCCGACCCTGATGATCGGGTTCATGGCCCTCAGCTCCACGAAGCGACCAGGTGAATGATGACCTAGGGCGGCCACCTGCTACGGGTATGACACCCTGGGAAACCTAGAGATGATGATGAATACCATGACGGACATGGCATTGCACAGGATAGCTGATGAACTATCTCCATGGCCATAGTGCTATCACGGATAGCACAGTAGCACTATGTCCGACCGTACCGCGATGTCGCCACAAGACCATGACGATAGCCACGCTTGGGCAAGCATCAGAAGACGACATATCTTGCAAGCCAAATTAGGTAGGACCTCCCTTAGGCTCTTGACCCTTCGATCAGGGGAACCTCCTCTTTATATCAAGCTCTAGCCCCAAACTCTATATAAGGCAGCCAGGGCACCCATCGAGGGAGATATTCTCATTCTTCATCCTCTACCATTCCATTCATTCACCACAGCAATAGAGCTCCTGGAGCTTCTCTTCGAGCTACCTCTCATTGTAAGAACTTTAGAGCATTCAAACAAGGAACATGCACTTGATCTTCTTTGAGACTAGACATAGGGCTTCATCCTGAACTTTCTTGCTAATAACTTTCTTGCACCCCCATTGTAAGAACTACAGAGCATTCAAACAAGGAACACTCACTCGATCTTCTTTGAGACTAGATATAGGAAAAACTGATGGGAACCATCTCCATTGCGACTCTGAAGTCCACTGCTATGCCCCTGGCGCATACCGCCGCCGCTGTGATCGTGACAAACCCGGCCCAACACTGGATCTTTCTTGTCGTCGCTCGCCATCGCGCCATGCTCGCACCCCTGTGTGCCCGCGCACGCGACCCTGCTCGTGTCGCTCACGTCGCACGTCCTCGCCATCGCCGTCAGGAAGGACTCCATTGACCTTGGCGTCAATCCTGCTTCCGTCCACGGCGTCCTCATGTTATCTCCTCTATGATGTGAGGTGCTCGCCATCAGGCGTTTTCATTGATCAGCAGGCAACTCTGCGATGGTGAGCACCTTCACTGCACACCAAGTGTTTGGCTAAATGCTTCAATCAACTATAGTGAACCAACCATTGGATCCTCCTCGGATTTGGCTTCTCATTTGGACTTCAATCTTGGTCTGGAATTCCAAGATGAGGTTTGACGATGCTATAAGTCTCTGGTACATCATCCTTATCCCACTCCCAATGGCTCGTTCTTCCTTCTGGTCACATTCCGTTGTTTCCTGTTTTGCCTGACTGAGGATACGGTTGCTCTGGCACTGCAATCCTATTTGGGTGGCAAAGCTCTGGACTTTCATGTTCAATTCCTAAGCAACAATCATTTTCGGTTCTCGGTGTTCTCGAAAGATGTTGGCTTCTTTGTTTACAAACTCCGCAGAGTCATTACCAGCATGTTTGATATCTATTTTCATCTTTAGAACAATGGCACGCCCCACTAGGAACATGAGAAGCATGCTTGGGAGATCGAGCAGGAAAAAGAATGGACAAAGGTCCTATCGCGTAGTTCAAAAAAGGCTGCTACTAAGGCTTCAAAATCCCAAAAAAAAGTTAGTTTTGCTAAACAACGGGTCCAGCAGTCCTCTCCCAAATGCTCTCCTCCACGACATCTCAAGTTTGGAGCCTTTACAGTTCAAGTTTCATGCAACGTCTCTGAACCTTCTGATCGTCTAGTTTTTGGGAATGCCAAGTTGAATTTTCATGCAGATCATGATCATGTTCATCGGTATTCAGATCTTGAACAGCCATGGGACATGCAGCGGCAGGGAGACATCACATATTTTGAGCAGCCATAGGACATGCAACGGCAGGGAGACATCCCCGCTGCAGGCGATGCTGACCATTCAAAACTCAAGATCGTCTCTGGACCTTGTACTCACTGCATGAACATGGGCCACACTTGCCCGAACTGTCCTGGTATGCTCTGGTGTTGGGCCTGCCACAATTTTGGCCACATCAAAAAAATATGCTTATCCCGTAGCAGACCCAATCTCATTTGGAAACCGAAACCTCCGAGAGACAAAGACCTCCAGCTTGACCTTGACTTTCAAGCTAATTTCCCGGACCACTCAGCTTCTATTTTCTTAGGACAGAAACAAGCTATTGCTGATTTACATCCGCCATCATCGCCACATTTTCAGCATGGTCAGGCCCCCGACATCTATCCTGAGGATGTTTTGGGAAACAATGTTACAAATGATGGAAGCTCATCTCCAAGTGATGCTAGCTCAACTCAGATGGAGGATCATGCTCGCTTTGTTGCTTCATAGACCCATTGTGCAAATATGCTCATGCTCCACAAAAATGGCCTCCTGAGTGATACTGAACTGAGACAGAGGGCAGAAGATATGCTTTATAACTCAAATGCAGTACCTCTGAGGTTCACCCTTAGGGGTATTTTTGTAGATGGGGCAAGCAGCTCGAGAAGCCAATAACAGATGCACAGGCCAATCACCATTAACACCTCTAGATTTGCACATCCTGTTGAAAATGAAGATGCAACCAGATTAGGTGGTCAGAACAGAAGGGTGAACCATCCTCCACCTGAAGCATCTGGTGTGGCAGTTGTAGTATGGTGCCCTGCTCCTGCTGTGGTACTGTTGAGAGCTTTTCCCTATCTCATGGAGTGTCGGTGTATTGCACTGGCCCTTGCAGCATCTAAGATTGGTCCTCCACTGACCATTGATGCTATGGGGATTGTACATGAGGTGGATCTGCAAATTTGGGTTCAGAACTCTGTCCCTGCCAGCCCTGTTATGCTTGAGATGATGTTTGAAGATGAGTTACCTGAGAGTTCAGCTCCTGTCATCCCTGATCTCACCATGACTGATACACTCTTCTTGTGCGCTTCTGGCCCATCTAATCTTGAAATTCAAATTGAGGGAATCAGGCCTGGTCTAGAAAGCAGCATGGGCCGGGCAGATGGCAACCAAGCTCCTTAGAAATGCAAGGATATGCTCCTCCCAAATCTTGTTTCCATCTCTGATCCACGCACACCTCTAACCCAAACATTTGTGCGTCACAGCACTCGCCTCTTGTCCAGCAAGGAGGGTTTCCACCCGATCAGAATCGATAAAGAGCCCTCTAAGCGGAGCAAGAATTGGGTGGTAGAAGTCGATGAAGTCACAGGGGAGATAAAACCCATCTCGACTTCTATTCTCAGAGGATGGGGTATATAATGTGGTGTTGACCCTAGCGGTCTCACTGACGATGCGCTGTTACAGGTGCCTCCTCCATTTGTTCTCGATGAAGATGATGAAGAACAGTAAAATAGGGAAGAAGCAGATGGAGAGCACTAGAGCTTCTGTGGGCCAGAAGATCGTTTTTGTTTCCAACCAAGTCCATTATCCTATCATGCTATCGATGTGCCTGTGCTGGAACAACCTATATTTTGTGTTGCTTTTGGTTAAAGCTGATCATAATGCTCATGTTCGCTATGATTCATATCTATCTTGTGCCGATGATCCTAGTGATGTCAGTGAGAGCTACCCCCATAAATTTGTTATCAATGAATACACGTGATTGGAGCATTCTTTGTTGGAACATTCGGGGCATAAATCGATCAGATAAATGGGATGTAGTGCGAAATAAAATAGAAGAGAGTTCTTGTTCTATCATCTGTCTACAAGAAACAAAGCGAGAGATTTTTGATATGCAGTACATCCGAAAATTTGCACCGAGAAGGTTTGATAATTTTGATTATATTCCTTCACTTGGAGCATCAAGAGGTTTACTTGTGTTGTGGAACAGCTCAATTTTTGCTAGTAATGTGTTAGAAAAAAGGCAATATGGCATCATAGTGCAGTTTCAGTCTGCCCACACTAATGAAGTTTGGAAACTAACTACAGTCTATGGTCCTTGTGATGAACCGGCTAGATCAGAGTTCATTGAGTGATTTCGAAATCAGGACATAGAGGACGAAGAAAACTAGATTTTTCTAGGAGATTTCAATTTCTATCGATCACTTAGCCACAGGAACAGATCAGGGGGGATCTCAATGACACCTTCATATTCAATGATGCAATTGGTCACTTGGGCTTGGTGGAGTTGCCATTGAAAGGTAGAGCATATACTTGGAGTAATATGCAGGATAGCCCATTATTAGAACAATTAGACTGGTTTCTTACATCAGCAAATTGGACTATTAAGTATCCTAATACAGAAGTCTTGCCACTTGCTAAGATAACCTCTGATCACTTGCCATGTCAAATCTCCATTGGGACAAAAATACCTAAAGCTAATATATTTCGTTTTGAGAATTATTGGGCAGAACAACATGATTTTATTGAAACAGTGCAAGATTGTTGGGCCAACTCTGCATTCCTGATGGACAGTGCCAGAAACATATCATCAAAGTTTAAAAGCCTGAGAGCAAGGTTGAAACAGTGCAGTAAGAAAATTTCCAATCTCCAACTTTTGATATCCAATTGTAATGCAGTCATCAGCACCTTAGATTCAGTGGAGGACCAGAGAGGCTTGTACCATCCTGAAATGAACCTGAGAATTGCAGTCAAAGCTCAGTTAAAAACATGGCTCAAATGTAAGAACATATACTAGCGCAATAGATATATAGTCAACAGAATGAAGTTTGGGGATGAATGCACCAAGTTTTTTCATGGCATGGCAACTATATCTTACAAAAGAAATTCAATAGCGTAGCTAAAAAATGATCAAGGAGCATGGATACAAGACCATGCAGGCAAAGCAGGTCTTCTATGGGTCTCTTTCAGGCAAAGAATGGGTACCACAGCATCACCTACAATGACTTTAGACCTCCCACAAATGATTCAGCCAGTTATGGACCTTGACAGCTTGGTTACACCTTTCATGATTGATGAAATTGACCAAATTGTCAAAATTATGCCTCCAGACAAAGCTCCAGGGCCAGATGGATTCAATGGGTTATTTCTAAAAAAATGTTGGCAATTGATTAAAGAGGATTTCTACAGATTGTGTTGGTCTCTCTATCACAACGACATCAGCCTAGAGAGCATCAATACATCATACATCACCTTGGTACCCAAGAAAGATAGCCCAGAGACTGTGAATGATTTCAGGCCTATTTCATTGATGAATATCTCTCTTAAGCTCATAACAAAGATATTAGCCAACAGACTCCAGTAAGTTATTCTGAGATTAGTTCACCAGAACCAGTATGGGTTCATCAGATCAAGAACCATACAGGATTGTCTTGCATGGAGTTATGAATATATTCACCAGTGCCACCAGTCAAAAAGAGAGATAATAATATTGAAGTTGGATTTTGAGAAGGCATTTGATACAATTGAACACTCCACTATCATTCAGATGATGACTTACCTAGGATTGCCTGATAAATGGATACAGTGGGTGCATAATATACTATCGTCTGGCTCTTCAGCTATGCTTCTAAATGGCATCCCTGGTAAATTCTTTAAATGTAAGAGAGGGGTTCGACAGGGTGACCCTTTGTCACCATTGTTATTTGTGCTAGCTGCTAAACTTCTTCAGATCATTGTCAACCATGCCTGCAACCTGAACCTGCTATGTAAGCCCTTACCACAACCAGAAGAAGACTTTCCTATAGTGCAATATGCTGATGACACTTTGCTGCTGCTCCAAGCTGATGCTAGGCAACTATTTTTACTCAAAGCCATACTCCATAGCTTTGCTGAATCGATAGGGTTAAAGGTGAACTATAGAAAATCCCAAATGTACCCTATCAATATCACTCCAGAGAAGATGGTCCTCCTTGCAAACACTTTTGGGTGTGATATAGGATCAATGCCCTTAATGTATCTTGGTTTGCCCATGGGGACTACCAAGCCAAAAATTGAGGACCTAGCTCCTATGATGGATAGGGTGGAAAGAAGATTATCAGCCTGCTCTACTTGGTTGTCACATAGTGGGAGACTTGAAATGTTGAATTCAGCCATTACACCTATCACCACCTATGCAATGAGCACCATCAAACTACCACAAGGAGTGACTGAGAATATTGACAGGGCAAGGAAATAATGTCTTTGGAGAGGGAATTCTGAAAAGAAGAAAGGTGGGAACTTAGTTGCATGGGAAACTGTAATGTTGCCAAAGGAAAAAGGAGGACTAGGCATCATAAATCTTAGACTGCAGAATGATGCATTGCTTATGAAACATCTAAGCAAGTTCTATAATAGGGCTGATCTTCCATGGGTAAGAATGGTATGGACTAGGTACTATACAAATCGAGTTCCTCATGCAGTCAGGGAGGTTGGATCTTTTTGGTGGAAGGATATATTGAGGTTGAACCTGTTGTTCAGAGGCATTGCTAAATGCACAATTGGCAATGGTCAATCAGTTTGTTTCTGGGGAGATATTTGGATGAATGATCAGATCATAGCAACAAAATACCCAAGACTTGCATCCTTTGCAAAATCAGACAAAATCTCAGTTTATGCGGTCATGCAAGCAGAGGACTTAGACTCACTCTTCATGCTACCTTTCTCCAATGAAGCCTATGCTGAATTTGTGAGTTTGCAAGAGGAACTGCAGATTATGAAATATGATGAGGAGGACGTCGACAATTGGTCACCCATCTGGGGTGACAAATATAGCTCCAAAAGGTTCTATTCATATGCCTTCAAGGAACTAGATGCACACCCTATTTTCAAAATAATATGGAAATGCAAATGCAGCCCATGAGTTAAGTTCTTTGCATGGTTGATTTTGGTTGATCATCTTAACACCAAAGATATGCTCAAGAGGAGGCATCTAAACATTCAGGGGACACTGACATGTGTCATGTGCGTAGCAGGGAGTCTGGAGACCATAGAGCACCTATTTTTTGAATGTTCTTTTGCACAGGACTGCTGGTCCAAGCTTGAAATCAATTGGGACCTCTCTCTGAATCCCCTGGACAGATTCATTCAAGCAAGATCTGCCCACCAGTTACCATTCTTCATTGAAGCCACGCTCATAGCAGCATGGGAGCTCTGGAAAGTCTGAAATGATAAAGTGTTTGCAAGACGTGATCCAACATTAGCACTTTGGTGGTCAAACTTCAAGAGTCAATGTTTACTACAATCTGTAAGATTCAAAGATGATCTTAGGTCATCCTTTTGTGCTTGGCTAGATGCCTTTAGTTAAGTTTTGTAAGTATGTACCTGTACCTGTACTCCCTCTTTTATAAATGAAATCAAAAAGGCACTGTGGGGATCTCCCCCACAGTTTTTGTGTTAAAAAAACTTTGCTTGATAGCAAACAGTACGATGCTATCCTCAATCAGGTGTTGTGGCCAGCTATAGCCTGCTGTAGCTAGCTATTCCCACTGACAGATTCCTAGTCCAAACTGATCTGAAATTCTGAATCTACGTGAGACAGCCTAACACCAAAGGAGAGCAGGAGCCACTTTGGAGAGAAGATTAGGAGGAGAAGGGATGGCACATACCTCGTCAGCAGGGAAGGAGCAACAAAGATCTAGCGTATAGGGCGGTGGTGGTGCTGCTTCAGTTGTCTCTTGAAGGTTACACACGCGCCGAACGTGGGGCGCCAGAGACTAGGAGGATAGGGCGTGGGATGTCGGTGGCAACGAAGGCTAGGCACTCGGTCTGTAGGGCGTCGACGTGTGTTGATTAGGGGAGGTAGCGCATGATTGCCAGAGGGGGCGAGAGCTGATCATGAACGGAAGCACCGAAGGGCAGGGCAGAGGAGGTCACTGAGGGTCATCTCAGGAGGAGCAAGACAACTTGACTCTAGCCCCGGTGGTGGCGATGAAACACTAGGGTGTAGAAAGAGGCGACAACTCGGAGAGCCACGGGACATGGGGCAGGGTGACAACATCGATGAGGGAGGTGTCGGGGGCAGCACCGGGCGGCAGATAGGACAGGGCTAGACGGGCCTCAACAGGAGCAGAACAGGGCCTACAACTCCTCGGCCTCCATGATGGTAGTAGATCGCATTGTCGCCACCACCGGAGGAGGCTAGGGGTTATGGGGATAGGAGAAGTTGCGCTAGGGAGCGAGTGGGGGCAGTTCCCAATTGGACGCCGCGTGCATGGGTGTCAGTTTTGTGGAGGCCGTGCATGAATGGAGGGAGTGGAGTGGGGCATGGGTTTAGCATGGTGATTACAAGAGGGGTGAAACGATTAGCAGGAAGCTGACGATAACCTTTGGGTCTTTTTAGGTGTAGAGATAGAGGAACTCACTATCTGTTTGCTTCCTTTGCCCTTTTCAAGGATGACTTTTAGTTTGTTCACTTTTGTTAAGATATCCTTCACAGCTAGAGTCCAAGGAGTCGGGCGATCCTCAGTTTTGCCATAAAAGGATTTCTTGTTCTTGCGGTACAGATGCTCCATGCTTAGGAACCGATGATGACCCATGTACACCATCATCTTATTGTTCTTCATCCATTTAGCATCCGTGTCCTCCATGCAAACCACACATCCTTTGTATCCTTTCATAACTTGTCTAGACAAGGAACCAAGGCCCGTTAGGTCACTGATTGTTATGAACAACAACGTTTTTAGATAAATGTGTTCTTTCTTGTACTTGTCCCACACCTTGACCCTAGATGTCCATATTTCTGTTAGCTCATCCACCACTTGTTGTAGGTAGACATGAATATTATTGCCAGGTTGGTGTGGCCCTTGGATCACTAACGGCATCATAATGTAGGTGCGCTTCATACACAACCAAGGCAGAAGGTTGTATATGCATAGAGTCACAGGCCAGGTGCTATGATTGGTGCTGACCATGTTGAAAGGAATCATCCTGTTAGTACTCAACCCGAACCTTATGTTCCTTATTTCCCTTTTAAATGTCTTGTATCTAGAATCAATAACCCTCCACTGTGATCCATCGGCTGGGTGTCTAAGCTTTCCATCATTCACGCGCTTTTTGGCATGCCGCCTCATCAGCTCTGCTATTTTTTTGTTCGCAAATAATCTCTTCAAGCGTGGAATTATGTGGAAATACCACACAACCTTCTTGGGTGGTCTTTTGTTTTGGTCAACGATTGTCATCACCTCAGGATAGTCCTTAGACTTGTAGCATGAGAGTTCACACACCGAACCCTAATCCAACTTTGCATATTTGTCGTGGTACAATATGCAATCATTGTAGCATGCATGAATCTTTTGCACTTCCAGCCCCAATGGACAGATCATTTGCTTTGCCTGATATGTGTTCTCCGACAACTCATTTGGTCGTGGAAGCATCTTGCTCTTCAAATGAGTTAGCAAATCATTGAATTCTTTGTTCGACAGACCATTCCTTGATTTCATCTCAAGTAGCAAAAGGTTAGCTTCTAACTTGGTCATAGAAGAACCATTGAACAATGGCGTTTTTGCATCCTTTCTTATTTGCTCCAACTTCTTCAAATCTCTTGCATCAAGGAACTCTGGCTCACCATCACATATCTTGTCTAGAGCATCACTAGAAAAGTGTCACGGCCTGTTTCATTAATGGTTTCCTGCACGGTTTCACTCACTGGTTCATGGATGGTTTCCCACATGGTTTCATCGACTATTTCATGGATGGTTTACTACAAGGTTTCATTTGCTCTGGCAAGGGTCCTTGGATGGTTTCCTCAGGTAAGTTGTCACCTTCCTCGCCATGCATGTTCCAAACCTTATAGTTTTTCATGAAACCCCTACTTAGCAGATGATATCGCATCTGCTTGACGTCACGGATCCTAAATGCCTTCTCATTCTTGCAATCAACACATGGGCAGTGTATGTATCCTTTACTACTCGGAACATTACTTCCTGCATACACTTTGGCGGCTTTCACAAAAGAGTCAATGCCTTCCACAAACGCAGCAGTCATAGTTTCCAAGTACATCCATCCATGATCCATTTGTGAATAACACAACTTTAGTGACATAGGTCAACTACAAACTGACCGTACCATAGAGTAATCTAGTGTGCACGCAACAATCAACAATCAGAAGAAATCAATAAGCACTCCCTTAGCAAGAAGGATGATTTTTTGTCATAATTTAACCACAAGGGCCGCATTCACAAAACAGTCAACGCCTTCCATGAATGGGGCAGCGAGTACATCCATCGACATGATCCATCTATGATTAACACGATGCAACTTTATTGATTGACATAGGTTGAACTAACTAATGTGTCATTCAATTTAATACAATCAAAATAATAGGATACATACTGACTATAGGGTAATTTGGTGAGCGCGCAATAATCAGGAATTAGAGAAGCCGCCTCTGAAATCAAGAAGCATTCTAAAACGAAGAAGGATGATTTTTTATCACAATTTAACCACATGATCGTACTAAGGTAGCTACATGAAAAAGGTTGTTAATTACAACCACCCAATATTAGTGTTGTTGCCAAGAGGGGCCCCATGGGTCATAAGCCGGCGGTGATACGTATCACTGCCAGTTATCTCAAAACCATTGGTGAAGGTCCCGGCGGTGAATTGACTTTCAATATTAGTGATGATGCCAATCTGGAGAGGCATGCCCATCTAGAGCCCCGTGGCCTGCTCGCATGGCCCATGTGGAGCCCACTGACACCAAGCGTGACAAGCTCATGGCATGCCAGAGCAATCGAGTTTGTATGCATGCAATCGAGTTCACGATGAGTTCACGATGGCTGGACAAGGGCGAAGATGGTGATAGTGAGGTATCATCCGAGCAAGCTACTAGATTGAGGAAGAAAGCTGCTAGATGGCAATGGCGAGGTATCATCCCTTAAGTCATTAGTAGTATCCAGTTTGCACCAAATCTAGCTCAATCACTTCTTTAGGCATCTCATCTCATTTCATATCATATCCATAAGTAACCACCTTTCATTGATTAACTACAATGTAGAGCAAAGAATCAAGTCTTCTTCTCTGAGAAGCAGTGGCGATTCAAATCGATTTGTCCTAGCTAGGGTTTCCTTACCACACGACATATGCAGGTCCTAGACCTATGTATATCAACCTTCATTCGGATCCTCCAAAATGTGAACCGGTCTGCGCTATCCAAAAGCACAGTACTCCACCTCCCTGCGTCGCTCCTGGCGGATTCATAGGATGTGTACACGCTACTCTCACCATCTCCTATGCCTAGTGCACAGTTGTCTTTTCCCATAATGGAATAGACAAGGTATCAGGCTTACCGAAGTATGTGGTTAGTACTACAAAGACTTGACTCACAATAGGTCTACAACGGTATGGTCCTCAATCGACATAGGCGGGACGAGAATGACCAGGCAAACCTGCCTACCCAAGGACACTTTCCATAACATCGAGTCCCGCCTGGTCTCAATTTAAACATCATCATTTGACTTCAATTGAAGTCTAAGCATTACTAAGCATTAGAGATATCAACCAACACATATTAGTGGCGTACGACAAAGGATACCAGAATATCAGTGTAATCATGCAGCAATGGTATTTGACCAACTCCTAATTACTTAATGCACATCTCACAAGACTTAAAGTGTAATAAAGATTTGTAAATACTAAGAGAGGGTTTATGCTACAGGGCTTGCCTGCATTGTAGAGAAAGTTAGTTCCATAGAGAGATCCAGAGGTCAAACATGGCACCAACACCATTGGCAGATAGACCTTCTTCGAAACTTGATCGACACGAATCTTCTCACTCTCGTATGCACTACACGTAATAAATGATGCTTGCTTAACAAGATGGAATGCATGACATGATGCATGATGAGAAGCACTCAAGTGCATAGCAGAGGTTAAACAAAGTTAATTATCTTGAGTACAACTTTCCTTCACCAAAGAACTAGGGTTTGTTTTATAAAAGCATTTTTATTTATTTAACTAACAAGTTAATTAGTTGTTATTATCAAAGCAACATTTATTATATTATACTAGTCAATCAAGATAAAGTATTTAACTAACATTACACCATGTTCAACCATGAGGGCAAGCAAGGATCATTACATGACCTACCCACATGCATTTACTAATTATTTAATTGAGTAAATTGTTTTATTTATTAACTAGCAAGTTAATCATGAGTACAAGGAAGTAAAAGAGTTGCCAAGAAACAGCAGAAGTGTTTATGTCATAAGCTCTACAATCAACTCCAAAATACACCAAAGTTATTTTTATGATTTATCCTAATTATTTTGGCATTTATTAATTAAAGAAAACCATTTAAACACACTTAAATTAATTGACCAAGTTAAGATCATCAAAATAGTACCAAACTTTTGTGAAGGCGGATATAAGCATATAAAGCATACACTAAAAGTTTCATGATTAAAGGATTATTATTTTAACCTATAAAAATCATGCAAGGTCCATTTTATAATTAAAAGAGGTATCTTTTAAGTATAACAAAACTACTTAAAATGTCCAACTAATATTATTCTACAATTAAGCATATCATAGAAAGGCTACCCAAAAAGTTTCACAATTTTATCACGCTCCTATATTTAGTTATGAATTAAACAAAATTCAGCACATATTCACATTTTCTGAAAAAGAATAAAACCGAGTTAAAACTTTTCTCACTCACATCTCCCTTACCCCAGGCACTGACACGGAGGGTCCCAGTCAACTCCGGTGAGCCAACTGCACTGACCGATAGGTACTCATCGCCGGCAAGATCCCCGGTGACGCGGGCTACCCTAGCATGCCCCCCTCTCTCTCCCGTACCTCATCCACGCTCTAGATGAGCAGCCAGGGCACCGCGGCGGACATAGCAGTGGCCACAGCGGACCAGCGACGCTTCGATGCAGTAGAACATGCCATCGGTGAGGTCTCTGGCTAGGGGAAGGTTACCAGCATGCTGACAACACTCACACGAACTCATCCATGCTATCAATCAATTGAATTAGGGCTTCGCACGAGCTTGCCCACAATCAAGGCAGCACGGTGGGGCAGATCACGCCGGTGCGATGATGTTCCGGTCGCTAGGGATCAGTAGCGATAAAATTGAGAGGATGGTTAACGCTAGGAGCTCACCGCGAGTATGGTCGGCTGGATGGTTGAAGCGGGAAACGGCGGAAAGAGGTGACCGACGGTGACAGCACGCGTGGCCGCGTGAACTAGTGATGTTCCAAAGTGACCTATGGAAGAACGGATCAACGATCAACTTGGTGAGCATCACCGGTGCACAAGAGAACTAGAACAACAAACGGCATGGCGTATGGAGCTTTGGAGTAGGCTGGCCACGGTGAGGTGAGCCTCGACGGCCATGGTGAGCAGCCACAACGGGAAACCAGCTTGTGGCTGATTCTGGCGAGGAGCGACGGCGTGAGTGGGTTCAGGTGAAATGCAAGGACAAGGCAATCTTGCGGCCTAGAGCTAGTGGGCTAAGGTGGAGCAGGCACGACGAATTTCGTCGGCAAAGCAAGGCTCAACGGTGGCAACAGGAAGAAGGAAAAGAAGGAGACGGCCGCGGCTTCGAGTCTACAATGATGGGGCAGCGTGCAGGCGAGTGACAACAGCTGCTTGTCTTTGCCACCGCAAAGCAGCTACGTGCTAGGTGCACGCAATGTAGCAAAAATAGGCGGTGGCCGGCGGCGAGCAGGCTGCTACGTGGTAGCTGCTTGCCAACCTACTGTAGCAACTAACAGCCCATCTTTCTCCCTTACGTTCTCTCAATTTTTCTAAAGGACTTGATGATCAGCCTTAAGCAAACTTGTTCAATGATCATAGATCTACAACATTGCTTAAAGGCCCAACATCAAACAATCAAAGATTTGAGAGATTTTGAATAGAGAACTTGGGTAAATTAAAACTGAGAAAACAGATTCAATTAGGGTTTCAAAAGTTGTTTTAGTTAAGCAACATTGACAATTTAATTAGTGTACAACCACTAATCACATACCACAACTAATTACATATTAACATATCTCAAGTACACTACATCAATGAAACAAGAGTTGTACCAATTTTATTAATGAAAATTGATTTAATAAATTCCACAAAATTGAACTTCATATCTGCTTTTCAGGGACTTAGGCAAAAATGACTGTGTGATTTTTAGCATTAAATTCAATCTTTGGGCTCAATTTTAAACATGTTTGACTTAGAAACATCATCATATTTTGATTCCATATTCAAGAGCATACTTTAAACAACAAATTTTATGCAAAATCACATGTATAAAAAATCACAAAAACCTTAATTACTAACATTGACTTCATTTCATGCAACATATGAAACACCATATATGCAACATGGACATGGCATAATTGAAACATAAAATGCATTAATGCCATAATACTTGATGATTATGCTTCATAATGCTCATGATCAAAATTTTAGTTGCTCTTTAACATCTAGGATGTTACAATCATCCCCCTTAAAGAAATCTCGTCCTGAGATTATGATGCCAAAAAAACTTGGGTTGAGTAATGGAAAAGGAAATGTGTCAAACACATTAACTTGCAAGAAATTCATAAAACAACAAGGGTTGGTTCAGAGATTACATCCGAGATCGATTTGAAGGTTGCAAGTAACAAGGGATTTAGGAAATTCAGGACAAACACAAACATGAATCTCTAAAAGAGGTTCCAAGGAGAGCGAAAGCACATTAATTGTGGGCTATAATGGATTATGACCATAAATCTCGACATTAGCAAGTGCTTAGTAGTACTTCCTTATGGTCGTGAGCCATAGGACACCGCAAGTTTCAACGCTACACCGAGGTCACGGATCATGGTACCACCACAGGGCACAATTGCAGTAACTTTCAACCAACACATGTCAGCTATCGAGGTCAAGGGAATAGCATGTCTCGCAGGAGAAGATACTAAGAGTGACACATGCACAGGTTGAGAAGCCAAAGATTAGTTCCAAGTTTTCATATGGAGTTGGCATAATAAATAAGGTGCACCCAAAAATTCCCCAAGGATTAGGAACTTTTGGAGCGAGGATTTATCAAAGGGTGATTAATTGACAGAAACCTGATACCAGAGGAGATTTATTGAAACAGAACAGCTATAAAGAAGAATAGCTGCCCATAGAATGAAAGGAGGGAATCTAAATCATCATTTTATTTTAACCTTATGTGGATGATATGATGCATGCTCATCCTATACGTCTTCACAACATTACTCAGGATATAACTTACTTATAGAGGGTTGTGTTTATACACTATCTTTATTTTTGGCCCAGACGGACATTGAAAGGCATTGAGCAGAACATTGTTGGAGAAGTTCGACTCTCCACTTGACTTGCTGAAGAAGAGTTGAAACTTTTCGTCGTCTTCTACTTGAGTCACCAGAAAGTATTCACAATACTTCAGCAGCAAGCATAAGGGCAATCAAAGAACATTCTTAATTTGTTACCTTCAAAAACTTTTAAATTGCAAAAATCATTTTGAAGTTTTTAAAGATAATGTTGTAGCAGATCCATGTATGCTCTAATACCAGTTGTGGCAGAACCACCCAAATTATATAGCCACGTGCACCTGTCATTGTCCTAAATACCTTTGACTAATGCACACGAGAGCCAGATAACTCCGGTAGTCTGTTGGGTGTCCTTGGAAAATCTCGAATCATTCACATTTTACAACTCATACATGATCAACATGGAGTTGCCACAACATTACAACATTTGGTACAAAAATAACTTACATCAGAGTGTGGAAGGCTTATAGCATTAGTTTACAAAACATGTTCAAGTAAAAACTTAAATTCCAAAAGGTGAGGAGAACTATAGAAGCAACTTAGGTAAGCACCTAAGGTAGAAGAGACAACCAGATCATGTTAAGCCCACCGATATGACCTCGATTAGCAGCACAAGTCATAACCTGCAACAGGGGTCAACAAACCCTAAGTACTTGCGGGTTCTCAACAAATCTTACCCGACTAAAAGAAAAGACTCTAAGGGTATGCAGGCTTAAAGGAAAGTTGGAAGCAGGAATGACTTTTGCAGAAAAGCTTACTACAAGTGAATCCTTATTTTCAATGTATTAATTGGGTATTAAGTCATTAGTAGTATCTAGTTTGCACCTAATCTAGCTTAATCACTTCTTTAGGCATCCCATCTCATTTCATCTCATACCGATAAGTAACCATGTTTCATTGATTAACTATGATGTAGAGTAGAGAATCAAGTCTTCTCTGAGCGACAATTCAAATCGATTTGGCCCAGCTAGGGTTTTCTTACCACATGATATAAGCAAGTCCTAGACCTACATATATTGTTATGGAACCGTCCAAATTATAAGAGCATAAGAACAAAAACCATCATCGAAGCGATTAAATTTCTGAACTTGAGCCCATATAATCCCGGTAGTCCAACAAAATCACAAAGGATTTCAAATAAACCAACTACTAGCCAAGATCATAGTGATTCAACACAACATATCATATGTTACAATATTTCACAAGTAGTTCACCGAAGCTTACATCCATCGGAGTTCAACTAAGTTATTACAAACTAAGTTTAAAAGTAGCGAAAGCAACATAGTTTTAAAACCAAGTTCACATACTTAGTTCAGTACAGCCAGTTCTGGGTCACATCCAACAAAAGCATTTGAAAAGAGAAACTAATAGAGACCATGCCCACTGGTCTAGTCCTCATCCCCCGTAGGGAGAAGGCAGTATTTGCAGCAACCACTATAGAAGATGTCATCTGCAACAAGAGAGAATAAACCCTGAGTATGAGAATGTACTCAGCTAGACTTACCGTCATAAACCAAAAATAATATGACACCAAAGAGTATGCAAGGCTGATATATGTGTGGAGCTTGCTTGATAACATTTTTGCATATAAGCTTTTATGCAAGGCTGATATATGTGTGGAGCTTGCTTGTTATAGTATATTCTGCATATAAGCTTTTATGCAAATAATCATTTACCTGTCATCTAGATTAGCACATATACTATAACAAGCACTTGATTAATTAAACAAGCAATAATAACCATATCAGGTTAAATCAGGCTATCATTATTATCATCAACTTAACCATCTCGTTCATTTAGTCTGACTACAATGGAGATATTCTGTCAAGTTTCTCACTATCCGGAAGAAACGGCGATTTGAATCGATTTCTACCTAGCTAGGGAATTATTCCTAACACAAACTCGGCAAACCCCTCAAAGGCAGCTGTAGATCACTTTTGGTACAACCCAGGAACCAACTTCGCAGGTTTGATTAGTGCTGCACTCTTAGGAACACCACTCTACCACGATGTTCAGGACTGGTTACCTACCCTTGGACTTACGCTAATGGCTCCCCGCATATCGTTGCTACCTCCAGAATGCGCACTTTATATTCCTGATTCGTGGCCTGAGTCGAGCTACTCAGCTTCGTGGTCAGAATGACTTATCCGACCAACTAATTAAGTGTTAGGCATGCGTTCAAAATGACAAAGAAAGGCTCCATGCCTCACTTCTTAATCAACACAGACGGAATCACTATAAGTACAACACCAACCTACAAGACTCCACCCAGTCTCATTCATTTATTCACATGGTTCTTTTTCACGATAGCAAATATAGCCAACTATGACCAAATAGATCCCTATATCTCGCAGGTTACAGGAAATCACCCGACTTCTACCAGTCTAAGCATGGCTAAGCATTAACTCGATCATATAAAAATAGGATTTAGGGTAAGGGTACTAAACAAGGAGAGAATATATGTAGCAAGGGATTTTAAGCAACTCCTATAACTTAATGCAACAATACATATATAACATATATATACTCATTGCTTTCTTAAATTATGAGGCTTATAATGCTCTAGGGATTGCCTTTCACAAAGGTCGAAGGTTCATGACTCGGACACTCAAGTACGTCTTCCACGGCACCCCCGACTTCTTGTGGCTGGGACTCCTGTGCTTGAGCTAGCTCCCCTTCGTTCTGGCACGTCCCCTCGAACTCCACCAAAGTCACTTCCTCGGGTACACCTATTGCATGCATGTGCACAAGATGAATATCAAGTATGCATAAGGAATGAGATGACATGATGAACATTTACCAAACTCAAGTTATGATTTTCCAAAGTTTATTAGGGAATAAACAAGATAATTCATAACTAAATATTCTACTTCAGAACATGGCATGTTTTACATTTTTATAAAAACTAGACCACACTAGGAGCAGAACCCAACTTGAACCACTCAATTTGGACTCCTAGAACTCTAGATATGATTTTTCAAAATTCTAATCATTTTCTTGAAAAGAATAAAACAAAAACCCTAAATCTAAGTCGTTGATGTGTGGACCCCATGGGTCAACAGGCCCACTTGCCAGACACACCGAGGCAGAGGACTCCACTGACCGGCAATGGCAGAGCTATGGGCGAGATGGAGCGAGGCAAGGCATGGTGGCGAGCGCGCGCGAGCTCGGCAGAGCTCTCGGCGGCGAGAGCGCTGCCGCTGCTACTACTACGCGAGGTGAGCGAGGGTAGAGCGAGCGGGGTGGCATGGTGCTCATGCAGTGCAGCTAGGCTGACGCGTGGGCCTGCTGGCGACATACCATGCCAAGTGGCACACGACGCCTGATGGTGGCTGGCCACTGACGCCGTCAATGGTGGCCATCAGGTCTGCCATTTGCACCTGACAGCATGACTTTGCCCCTCCCTAGCTCCAAATCTAGCTCGAATTAGTGAAAAGTGCAATTGGCAAACTTGTAGAGCTATGTGAGAGATTCAACTTTGTCAATATGAACTTGAGCTGGTTTGGCCTGGTTTGCTAGTTACAATGCCTCAAAGTGAGGTACATCGAAACTGCAATGCAGTTTGGACTTAACCAAATTTGCTAAGTGCTAAAATAGCATGTATATTTGAATTTTGGGTCAGTTTTGAGGATGTTCTGGTCATTTTCATGAGATGGTCATTAAACAACTTTTGTTCCTTAATAAATTTACTACAACTTTGCTTAAGGGTGCACAAACATGCATACACTCTAAGCTATACTTTTTAATTGGTCAAGCAAAAGAGTTCTAGGGGTCAACCAAAGTCAACTATCACCTAGAAGCTTAATTAAGCTAAGTGGTCAACATGAACATTGTTCCATTAAGTGTCCTAAGCATAGTTAAGGTACTAATGAGCTTAGTTGACCAACACTTGCATTAACTACACATGACCATAAGCATACATACACTAAAACATAAAAGAACAAATCAATGTTTCACATGTTTCATAACAATGTTTCACTAGTTTCATATAGATGCTTCATGTATATTGCTCATGCATGGATGAATGATGCTTATGCTCATGTAATGCAAGTTCAATGATGCAAGCATAACACTAGGGTGTTACAGCCCTCCCCTTATAAAAATCTCATCCCGTGATTTGGAAAGCTTACTTTTTAGCGTAGAAAGTAGGCTAAACATCTCGCAAATAGTCCTCCCATTCCCACGTTGCATCTCACTCACTATGGTTACTCCAAACCACTTTGTACCACTTAATTACTAGGTTCTAGGTCACTCTTTCCTTGACATCCAAGATAGTCACAGGTTGCTCTTCATAGGCAAGGTCATATTTCAACTTGATATGCCTCACTTCTACTCTTTCCTCAAGCACACAAAGTATTTCTTTAATTGAGAAACATGAAAGACCGGAAAGATAGCTCCCAACTCAGGAGGTAACTGAAGCTTGTAAGCTACCCTTTCACTCCTATCAATGATCCTGTACGTGTAACAGAACCGCCTAAATTATAAGAGCACAAGTACGAAAACAAGCGCCGAAACACTCAAATTTTTGAACTTGAGCCCATATAATCCCGGTAGTCAATCGAAACCACGAAGGATTTCAAACCAACTCTTTTACAACCAAGATCGCATCATTCAACATACACATCACACGTTACATTTCATAAATAGAGTGGAGGTTCTTTTACAACACACGGAGTCACAAATTATTACAAACCAAGTTCATAAAGTAGCGGAAGCATAACACACGTATTAGTTCACATACTACTGCCAGTCTTAATGATCAACATCCCGCAAAAGCATTAAGGAAAGTACATAACAGACGATCACGCCCGAGTGATCTAGTCCTCATCATCTGCAGGGTGGAGGCAGGTCTTATAGAAGCCCTGATAAAGCATGTCATCTGCAACAGGAGGGAATAAACCCTGAGTACGGGAATGTACTCAGCTAGACTTACCCGTCGAAACGGAAAATAAAAGACACCAAGGATCATGCAAGGCTTACATAAGTGGAGCTGGCTGACATTACCTTTTGCGGAAAAGCATAAGTAATTTAAACTCTTTTAACCTGTACTAGCATTTATTTTTAGCATTAACCTGTCATCTATCTTAGCACCTGTACTAAACATTCACTTGAGTATAATCAAACAATATTATTATTAGATCTATAGCAGGTATAAATTGCGGCAACATTATATCATTCACTTAGCCATTTGTTCAATTTAATGAGATCTACGTTGCCGCTGCTCAAGTCAAGTGCTCACTAACCGGGAGCGACGGCGATTCGAATCGAATTCCTATCTAGCTGGAGGGGTATTTCTAACACTCACCGAGTCACGCCTAGCGAGGGCTGCTCAGGTCACCTTTGGTACAGTTTAGGAGCCACGGGTCTGACTGATGTCGCATCCCTAAGGGCGACACTCTGCTAGGTGCTAGGGACTCTAACCCCCCCTTGGGCTCACGCTAATGTCCCCAAGCACAACGTTTCTCTCCTCCAAGATGCGACCTACCAGTCGATTCCCGGCCTAAACTGTATTACTCGGATTCGCAGTCGGAATGACTTATCCGGCCAACTAAGTGTTAGACTGCGTTCAACATGACTCAAGGACGTACAATGAATCGGTCCTTAAACGACTCAGACGGGCATAGCTCTGCACCCAAGACGTAAAGTGTCTTGCGGTTGCACTATCGAACTCCCGCCCGGTCTCAAATTCACTTTTAGGCATGGTTCCGTCCACGATAGCCAATAGAGCCACTCGTGACCCATTCCTATCTCTCGTGGATGACCGGAAATCACCCGACTTCTACCGGACTAAGCAGGGCTAAGCATTAACACAGGCCTAAAACTAATTTAGGGTTTAAGTATGATATCTGGACAAGGACATGTGTAATGCAACAAGTGTTTCCATACAACTCCTACAACTTAATGCAGTAAACAAGTAAAAGTACTCAAGAATTATATTTCAAATGATTGGGTCAGCATGCACCGGGGCTTGCCTTTCAGAAAAGAAGATGGGCGGTGATCTGGGCACTCAGGTAGCTCGTCAACGGCGTGTCCTTCGTGGCTGCCTCGTCGGGTTCCCCCGGCTGCTCCTGGTCCTCCTCCGGAATTGCTCCCTCGAACTCGAGGAGTGTCACCCCCTCTAGTACACCTATTGCATGAATGCACAATAAATCTCATGGATGCATAATGAATGCAATATGCTCAGAATGGAATGCATTGCAGCAATTTAATTATTCTATTCAAGTTACTTCAATATTACATGCAATTCCCTTCTCCGGTGGAGAAGTACTTACCTAATCTACACAACCTAATGTACAAATGTTCCTCTTCAGTTAAGGCCCTAACACCTAGAAATCATAAGAACAATATCACTTAGGTTACCAACAACAAATCATCAGATATTGTAACAACATAATCTGGACAGCAGCTACGTATTCTTATTACAACGGGAGATTCCCAAATCCTAAAGGCATGATACAAGATAATCTGGAAAGCTTATAAAATACCCTACAATCCACATTCATACCTCAACACTTAATTCCAAAGTTTACCTAGTCGAAATTCCCAAAATTCCAGAAATATGTCCTCTCCAAACAGAGAGCAGCAATTTCTGGATAGCCACTTTAAACAACTATAACTCCTAGACTACTAGGCTAAATGACTCCCTATTTTGACACAAGCTAGTTTATCAAGCTTACTACCACTTTGGTATTCACAAATTTTCCAGCAAACACTTTTATTAAGGGTCAAACCCAAAAATGCTACTAGCTGTCCAGAAAACCTAGAAATAAGAAGATTAAATATTTATTTATGTGTCAAACTTCCTCTATGACTAAACCAATGATACCAATAGTTCCCACATATCATAAAAACACTAGAAAGTAAGGGGTGCCAACCTAGAACATTTATTTTCATCCTTTTCTTAATTTACTTATTTAATTAAGTGGGAAATTAAACTTATATACAAACTGCTTAGAAAATTCTATAAAAATTACAGGAGGCTCCCTGGCCCACTAGGAGGCTCCTGTAAAAATTTTAACTAAAGTTATTCACAGAAACTCCCTACACAAAATTCACAAGCCAAAAAGGCTGATTTTTGCATAAATAGGAAACCTTATTGAAAAGTGTCAAACAACAGATTTCATATTTTTCCTAGTATCATTCTACCCTAAGAACAACACTCTAAAAATTTTACCTCTACTGGACCTGTAGAAAAATTATGAAAATTCATTCAAGTATCTCCTAAAATAAAATGACAACACCAAAACTTGAGACCTACTCAAGCAATAGGATCCAAAGTTTTACCATAGCTAGTATATATATGAAATCACATACTCACCAAATTTCATAATTTTTGGAATACTAAAACTCAAGATATGATTTAAACAAGTTTGCATGTAATTTAAAACACATCTCAAAACCCTAATTAATTATTCTAGAATTTAAACATCATATAAGCATTTGATATTTTTCCTAGATCCTACACTTTATGTGGAACCCAACAAAATTTGGATCACCATTTTTGAATCTACCAAACCCTAGATATGAAAATCACAAACCTTATTCAAATCTGTAAAATAATAAAGAAATTGAAATTTCAAACAAAACAAAAAGGAACCACTGGGTCGGCCGACCCTGCCAGCACGGCCCAACTTGAGCGGCACGGCCCGTTCCTGTGCGTGGCCTGCGCTCGGTCTCCCACCCACGCGCGCGCGTCTGCCAGGGGGGGCCGCTGTCAGCGAGAGAGGGACAGGGGAGCGACGAGCCGAGAACTCTGGCGAGTGGATTCACGCCGCCGGTGGCTCCCCTGGCCAAGCCGAGCACACCACTGTGCTCTCCACACAAAACCGCACCTAGGCATGTACTTTTCCCCAATGCTACCGCACCAGAGCGCACCTGCCGACGACGAAGGCGGACACGGTGTTCCGGTGAGGGTGCGCCGGCGACGGCGAGGTCACAACGCCCCGTCTAAGCTCGATATGAGCTTCACGAGGGAACCAGGGATCTAATGGAGGGAGAAAGGGAGGCTAGGGAGGGTCCTAGTTACTCTGACCATGGCGGCCTCGACTCCGGCGAGGTCCCACACATCGCGCGGTGGCGAAATCGGCCAATGTGGCCTCACCTTCGCTCCAACGACCCGTGGAAGGAGTGGAGATGGTAGAGGAAGGCGTTGTGGTGCTGCTGCTGGAAGCAATTGGGGTGTGGCGCGATGACGACGGTGCACGAGTGCGAGGAAACCCGCAGCGGCAATGGCGCCTCGGTGCTCCGCTCGGGCGCGAAGAGGGCGAGACAGAGGGCAGGGGCGCGAGTGTGGGTGAGTGGTGGCTCCGTGGCGCCCCTTGAAGACGCCGCGACCTGACGGGTGGGGCCCCGGCCGGCGTACGGTCGCCACTGCGTGCCCACGCGGCAGCACGGCCCTGCGGCCGGTCGGCCACGATGTTCACTGAACATCGCCCGTTTGACTGAATCGGCGCCTAGAATGGTGACTGTTAGAGCAAGTTTAACACCGATTAACTCCTAAACCAGCTCGATTTAGCCGAAGCTGATAATACCAAAATGGTAGAGCTACATGAGGACTACAATTTTATCATTTGGCTCAACGACTGGTTCGGCCTGGTTTGTGAGTTACAAGTTGTCAAAGTGAGGTACAGTGAAACGGTTACAGCTTCACACTTAGCCAAAATTGCTAAGTCCCAAAACAGCCTCGAAAACTGACTTGTGGGCCTTTTTTAGCATGTTCTGCTCATTTTCATGAGATGGCCATATTAGAACTTTTGTTACTTATGAAATTCTCTACAACTTTGCTTAAGGTTTCTCCTCCATGCAAGGTTTCTAAGCTAGACTTTTTAATTGGTCAAACCAGATCACTCTAGGGGTCCAAACTTAGTCAACAACATTTGGAAGGGCAATTTGGTAATTTTGGTCAACATGAACATTGTCCACTACTTACCCTAAATGTAATTAAGGTGTTATAAGACCTAATTAGCCACTCTACACATTGGTTGCACAAAATTCCTAGTGTCACATACTTTGGAACAAGTAATTCAATACTTTCACCCAAATGTTGAAAGCTCATGTTGCACATGTTGCATGAGTGTGTTGCATAACACTTGCTAATTATGTTACACTAAAGTGGTTGACATGTCTCAAAAGGAAATTGCACATAAGGTACTTGTGTGTTGCACACTACTCAATTCTTACTTCACATGAAATATAAACATATGTGGCAATGTTTCCAAAGCATGTTTCACATATTATAAGCTCATGCATGAAATGAATGATGCTCCCACTCATGAATGAGATGATTAATGTTAATGCTCATGAAATGCAATGCACTTAAGGAAGCCAAACACCTAGGGTGTTATAGCCCTCCCCCTTATAAAAATCTCGTCCCGAGATTTGGAAAGCGTACCATTGTTGATAGAATTCCTTATAACCATCACGTAAATAGTCTTCTCGCTCTCACGTAGCATCACTCTCACTACCCTGATTACTCCACATTACTTTATACCACTTGACCACTCGACTTCTAGTTACCCGCTCTTGAGTGTCAATCACATGGACTGGCTTTTCTTCATAAGTTAAATCGGATTATAGCCTGATATCTCCTAATGGAACTTCTTCTTCCGGAACACAAAGACACTTCTTTAACTGGGATACATGGAAAACATTGAAAATGGCGCTCATTTCAGGAGGTAACTGGATCTTATATGCGACAGCACCACTCTTTCCTATGATCTGAAAAGGACCCATGTATCTCGGTGCAAGTTTCCGCTTCACACCAAAACGTTGTACACTCTTCATAGGGGAAACTTTCAGATATACGAAGTCTCCAACTTCAAACTCGATCAGTTTTCTACGACGATCAGCGTAACTTTTCTGTCTAGCTTGAGCTGCAGCCATATGGATCTTGATGGTACGAACTTGTTCCTTAGCTTCCTTAACAAAATTAATACCGTAATACCTTCTTTCACCAGCTTCTATCCAATTTAGTGGGGTTCTACACTTACGACCGTACAATGCTTCGAATGGGGCCATCTTAATGCTCTCTTGATAACTATTATTATATGAAAACTCAGCTAGAGGCAACCATTTCTCCCATGAACCCTTAGATGAAATAACACAAGCCCGTAATAGGTCTTCTAAGATTTGGTTAACTCGTTCAGTCTGACCTGACGTCTGGGGGTGATAAGCAGAGCTTCTCACTAGCTTGGTTCCTAGAAGATGGTGCAAGTGCTCCCAAAAACGAGCAGTGAACTGTGGACCACGGTCAGAAATGATAGTACGAGGTATCCCATGGAGTCGAACTATCTGATTGAAGTACAACTCAGCATAATTAGTAGGACGATAGTCTACTCGAACAGAAATGAAGTGAGCCGACTTGGTTAGGCAATCTACAATTACCCAAATGGAGTTATGGTTCTTGACAGTAGGAGGAAGTCCAACAATAAAATCCATGCTTATCTCTTCCCATTTCCAACCTAGGATAGAAAGTGGTTGAAGCAATCCAGCTTTCATGTGCACAGCCTTAACCCTACAGCAGGTGTCACACCGAGCAACATATGCAGCTATTTCTTTCCGCATTTTGGTCCACCAATAGTATGGCTTCAAATCGTAATACATCTTATTGCTACCAGGATGGATGGACAACTTAGAGGAGTGTGCTTCAGACATGATATCATTTCTAAGCTCTCGGTCCTTAGGCACAACTAACCTATCCTTGAACCACAGTACACCCTCTTCATCTACCCTGAAATGTGTAGTTTCTTGCTCTTTCATCTTACGCTTGATGTGGAATATACCAGTGTCAGTCTTTTGGAGCTCAATAATTCTACTCTTAAGAGTGCAACTGACAGTGACGTTGTATAGAATTGCTAGGTGTAGAAGGCGAGACAGATGAAAATCACTTTCAACTAAGGAGTGGCAATGAGACTTACGGCTTAAGGCATCGGCAACCATATTTGCCTTGCCTGGATGATAGTGCACTTGGAGATTATAATCTTTAATCAACTCAAGCCATCTTCTCTGACGCATATTCAACTCGGGTTGGGTGAAGATATATTTGAGGCTTTTATAGTCGGTATAAATGTTGCAAACATTGCCCAATAGGTAGTGCCGCCAGGATTTCAAAGCATGAACAACTGCAGCAAGTTCTAAGTCATGTGTTGGATAATTCACCTCATGCTTTCGAAGTTGTCGAGAGGTATATGCAATTACTCGGCCTTCCTGCATCAGAACACCTCCCAAACCTATGCCTGAGGCATCACAATACACATCAAATGGTTTCTCGATATCCGGTTGCGCCAAAACCGGAGCTGAGGTTAGGAGAGTTCGCAGTTTGTGAAAAGCCGCATCACACTCAGGAGTCCAGACAAACCTGGTGTCTTTTTGAGCAGCCGAGTCATTGGCTTGGCTATTTTTGAGAAATCCGGAATGAAGCGATGATAATAGCCAGCCAAACCAAGAAAACTCCGAACCTCGTGAACCGAGATAGGAGCCTTCCAGTTCAGTACTTTGTAACAGAACCGACCAAATTATAAGAGCACAAGTACGAAAACAAGCACCGAAGCGCTCAAATTTTCAAACTTGAGCCCATATAATCCCGGTAGTCAATCGAAATCACGAAGGATTTCAAACCAAACTGCTTACAACCAGGATCGCATCATTCAACATACAACATCATACGATACATTTCACAAGTAGTTCTGAAATAAGTTTACACAAACGGAGTAGCAAATATTACAAACCAAGTTTGAAAGTAGCGGAAGCATAACACACACTAGTTAATTAAATACTGCCAGTCTGGATGATCGACATCCCGCAAAAGCATGAGAAAAGTACATAGAGACGATCACGCCCTTGTGATCTAGTCATCATCACCCGCAGGGTGGAGACACGTCTTGCAGAATCCCTGATAAAGCATGTCATCTGCAACAGGAGGGAATAAACCCTGAGTACTGGAATGTACTCAGCTAGACTTACCCGTCGAAAACCAGAAATAAAGTGACACCAAGGATTATGCAAGGCTTACACAAGAGGCTAGCTGACACCATAGTTTGCATAAAGGCATAAGTAGTTGAAACTCTTATAACCTGTACTAGCAGTTATTTTTAGCATTTACCTGTCATCTATCTTAGCACCTGTACTAGACATGCACTTGATTATAATCAAACAACATTATTATTATATCCATAGCAGGTATATCATTATGGCAACATTGTATCATTCCCTTAACCACCAGTTCATTTAATGAGTTCTACGTTGCCGCTGCTCAAGTCAAGTGCTCACTAACCGGGAGCGACGGCGATTCGAATTGAATTCCTATCCAGCTGGAGGGGTATTTCTAACACTCACCGTGCAGACCCCTGCCAGGGTCGCACAGGCCACCGTTTCATATGATTCAGGAATCGCGGGTCCGAATAATGTCGCGACCCCAAGGGCGACACTCTGCCAGGTGATAGGGACTCTAACCCCCCCTTGGTCTCACGCCAATGTCCCCAAGCACATCCTTTCTCTCCTCCAAGAAGCAACCTACCATTCGATTCCCGGCCTGAACCACATTACTCGGCTTCGCGGTCGGAACGGGTTATCCGGCCAACTAAGTGTTAGACTGCGTTCAACATGACTCAAGGACGTACAACGAATCGGTCCTTAAACGACTCAGACGGGCATAGCTCCACACCCAAGACGTGAAGTGTCTTGCGGCTGTACTATCGAACTCCCGCCCGGTCTCAATTTCATTTTTAAGCATGGTTCCATCCACGATAGCCATAAAGCCACTCGTGACTCCTTCCTACATCTCGCGGATGACCGGAAATCACCCGACTTCTACCGTACTAAGCAGGGCTAAGCATTGACACGTGCCTAAACCTAATATAGGATTAAGTACGATATCTGGACAAGGACAGGTATAATGCAACAAGTGTTTTCATATAACTCCTACAACTTAATGCAGTAAACAATTAAAATACTCAAGATTAATTTATAAAACGATGGGTTCAGCATGCACCGGGGCTTGCCTTTCAGAAAAGTTGAAGGCCGGTGGTCAGGGCACTCGGGTAGATCTTCTGACGGAGCTTCCCCGACGTTGGGTTCTTCTGCTAATTCCTCCGGTTGACTCAGCACCTCCTCCGGTATTGCTTGTTCGAATTCGAGGAGTGTCACCCCCTCCGGTACACCTATTGCATGAGTGCATAATAAATCCCATGAATGCATAATGAAAGATGCAATATGCTCGGAATGAAATGTATTACAACAATTTAACGCTCTACTCAAATCACTTCAAAAGAGTAGGTGCAAATTTCCTCTCCGGTAGAGAAGTACTCACCTAATCTACTTAACCTAAGATAAAGCTGCTCATCCTCAGTTAAGGCCCTAACACCTAACAATTACAAAAGTAGCATGTCTTAGGATATCTCACCATATCAATCAGCAAAACACCACAGTAAGCATTCTGGACAGCAGCTACTTGTTTGTATCACAACTGGAGATTTATAATTCCAAAAGATATGATCTAAGACAATCTGGAAAGCCTAAGAAATACACTACAATTCATTTTCAGACCTCAACTCCAAACTCCTAAGTTTTCCATGTCAAACTTCACAAGTTCCAGAATCTGTCCTCTCAAAACAGAGAGTAGCAGATTTTGAACTGCCACTTTAAACAACAGCAACTCTCAAACTACTAAGCCAAATGCTTCCAAATTTTGACACAAGCTAGTTCATCAAGTTTATTCCAACTTTGGTATTTACAAGTTTTCCAGCAACCAATTTTATCAAAGCCAAATTTAGAATTACTACTAGCTGTCCAGAAAACCTAAAATTGCAAAGATTAAATATTTATTGATGTGGCAAACATTCTCTAAGACCAAACTAATATTACTACAAGTTCACAAATGTCACAAAAACACCAGAAAGTAAGGTGTGCCCACCTAGAATATTTATTTAAACCTATTTCTTAATTTACTTAAGTAATTAAGTGGAATTTAAAACATATATGTATACTACTCCAAAAATTCTACAAAATTTACAGGGGACTCCCTGACCCACAAAGAGACTACTGTAAAATTTTGAACTCAATTTATTCAAAGCAACTTCCTACACAAAATTCCCAAGCCAAAAAGGCTGATTTTTGTATAAATAACAAAGCATAGTAAAAAGTGTCAAACAACAGATTTCTAAATTTTCATGGACACTCTAGGGTACCAAGACATTCTCCAAAAATTTATATGAACATTGCACATGTAGAAAAATTACAAAAATTCATTTAAGTATTTCTTAAAATAACAAGATAGCATTATAACTTGAAAAGTACTTAAGCACTACTGCCCAAATTTTTAGCAGAGCTAGATCAAGCATAAATTAGTCTACCCACCAAATTTCATAATTTTTGGAACACTGAAACTTGAGATATAATTTAAACAAGTTTGCATGTGATTTAAAACACATTTCAAAGACCTATTTAAATATCCCAAAAACTAAACATCATATAGCAAACTCATATTTTTCTAAAATACTACACCTCATGCCGATCCTAACAAAATTTATCTCATGATTTTTGAGCAAGTAAAACCCTAGATCTACATTTTCCAAACTTAACCAAATTTCTGTAGCAATATAAATAAAATGAAAAAGATCTCATTTATACTGGGCCGGCCCGGGAAAACTCGGCCCACACTCGCGCGCGCGCGGCCCGCTCAGCGCTCCCGCCCGCGCGTGACACTGACGGGCGGGCCCCCGCGGTCAGTGACCGAAGGTAGGGGAGGCGGAGACCCGCGAGCTCCGACGAGCTCGAGCTCGCCGGAGAAGAGCTCGCTCGGCCAATTGAGCACCGCCTCGTGTTCTCCGTCACCCGGTGCGTCGATTGGTGCTCGTGGAATGGATGGGGATGGGGTGGAAGGGGCTTGTCACCGCGAGCGGCGGCCGGTGATCTCCGGTGGCGGCGCACCGTCGCCGGTGAGGATGCACGGCGCGGTCTAGGCTCGGTACGAGATTCACCGAAGCTAGGCGGATCCATTTTGCTAGGAAGGGGGGATGGAGAGAGACCCGAAGCACCCCGACCACGGTGAGGTCCCATGGCGGGCTCCGGCGACCTCTCGGAGACGGGGAAGAAAGCAATGCGGCTCACCTTGAGTCAAATCGCGGGCTTCGGTGGGTCAAGGAGATGGAGAGTGGTGAGGCGGAGGGATTGACGAGGTCTGACGGGCGGTGATGCGGTGCAGCTCACGCTTGAGCTCGCCGGAGTGGAGGCGGCAATGGTGGCTTGGTTTCTCTGCTCTGCCGACGAGAGAGGAAAGGAGGGGGGGATGGATGGGTAAGGCCGGGACGACAGCAGAGGCCCCCTTCTATGCGTTCGGCAGCTGGCCAAGGCGCCAGGTCACGCGCGGCGCGTGGAGGACACGCGGCGACGCTCTTCTGCCCGGGCACCACGACAGGCCGGAGTTCGAGCTCGTGACTGAAACCGCGCCCCCAAAGACCGACTGACAGGGCAGTTTCGTCGACGATTTACTCTCAAACCAGCTCGTATTAGTGAAACCTCCAATTAGCAAAGTTGTAGACCTATGTGAGCACTACAAGTTTGTAAAAGGCACCATGAGCTAGTTCGGTTTGGATTTGAAACTACAGGGCTCCAAACTAGTGTATTAGGAAACTGAAACCGGGGTTCAGTTAACGATGCCGACTGACAGCCTAAGTTCATGACACGATATCTCTTGAACCATTGAGAACCAGGCTTGGGTGATGTTGACAAAGTTGTAGGGTTACATGTGATCTACAAGTTTGTCAATATGAGTGAAAGCTGGTTTGGCCTGGTTTGTGAGTTATAAGGTGTCAAAGTGGGGTACAGTGAAACGGTTTTCAGCTCAACACTTAGCAAAATTTGCTAAGTCCCCAAACAGCCCCTAATACTGACTTGTGGGCCATTTTTGAGCATGTTCTGATCATTTTCATGAGATGGCCATATTGAGACTTTTGTTCCTTATGAAATTCTCTACAACTTTGCTTAAGGTTGCTCCTCCATGCAAGATTTCTAAGCTAGACTTTTTAACTGGTCAAACTGGAGCCTTCTAGGGTCAAATGGTGGTCAACTTCTCTTGGAGGGCAAATTTGTAATTTTGGTCAACATGAAACTTGTTCCAAATGTTACCCTAAGTATAACTAAGGTGTTGTAGGTCATGATTGGCTACCTTCCCTTTTTGTTACACCAACTATCAAATACTTCATGAAATAAATCAAACAACCCTAGAATAAACACATGTATTGCATCACATAAAATAACAAACATGAATGATGCATGCTTATGCTTATGCCATGCAAATGCAATGCAATTATGGAGCTAAACACTTGAGGTGTTACAGCCCTCCCCCCTTATAAAAATCTAGTCCCGAGATTTGGAAAGCGTACCATTTTTCATAGAATTCTTTATAACCATCCCGCAAATAATCCTCCCGTTCCCACGTAGCATCACTCTCACTTCCCTGATTACTCCACATTACTTTGTACCACTTAACCACTTTACTTCTAGTTACTCGTTCCTGAGTATCGATCACTCGGACTGGCTTTTCTTCATAGGTTAGGTCGGATTCCAGCCTGATATCACCTAAAGGAACTTGTTCCTCAGGAACTCGAAGGCACTTTTTAAGCTGAGATACATGGAAAACGTTGAATATGGCTCTCATTTCTGGAGGTAACTGAATTTTGTACGCAACAGCTCCACTCTTGCCTATGATTTGGAAAGGACCCACGTATCTTGGCGCAAGTTTCCGCTTAACACCAAAACGTTGGACACTTTTCATTGGAGAAACTTTCAAATACACGAAGTCTCCAACTTTAAACTCGAGTGGTTTTCTACGACGATCAGCATAACTTTTCTGTCTAGCTTGGGCTGCAGCCATATGTTTTTGGATGGTATGGACTTGTTCCTCAGCTTCCTCAACAAAAGCAATACCATAAAATCTTCTCTCACCAGATTCTATCCAATTTAGTGGGGTTCTACACCTACGACCGTACAAAGCTTCGAATGGAGCCATCTTAATACTCTCTTGATAACTGTTATTGTACGAGAATTCAGCTAAAGGTAACCATTTTTCCCAAGAACCCTTGGATGAAATGACGCATGCTCGCAACAGATCTTCCAAGATTTGGTTAACTCGTTCTGTCTGACCCGATGTCTGGGGGTGATAAGCAGAGCTTCTCACTAACTTGGTTCCCAGAAGGTGATGCAAGTGCTCCCAAAAGCGAGCAGTGAACTGGGGACCACGGTCAGATATGATAGTACGAGGTATCCCATGAAGCCGGACTATCTGATTGAAGTACAACTCAGCATAGTCAGTGGGACGATAGTCCACTCTCACTGGGATGAAGTGAGCTGATTTGGTCAAACGATCAACAATTACCCAAATAGAGTTATGATTTTTGACAGTAGGAGGAAGTCCGACAATGAAATCCATACTTATCTCTTCCCATTTCAAGCCTGGAATGGAAAGTGGCTGAAGTAGCCCAGCTTTCATGTGCACAGCTTTAACTCTGCAACAGGTGTCACATCTAGCAACATATGCAGCTATCTCTTTCCGCATCTTGGTCCACCAATAAAGTGGCTTCAAATCATAATACATCTTATTGCTGCCAGGATGGATGGACAACTTAGAGGAGTGTGCTTCAGACATAATATCATTTCGAAGCTCTCGGTCCTTAGGCACAACTAACCTATCCTTGAACCATAGTACACCCTCTTCATCTATCCTGAACTGTGTAGTTTCTTGCTCTTTCATCTTACGCTTGATGTGGAATATACCAGTGTCAGTCTTTTGGAGCTCAATAATTCTGCTTTTGAGAGTACAACTAACAGTGATGTTGTACAAGACTGATGGATGTAGAAGGCGAGATCGATGAAAATCAGTTTCAGCTAAGGAATGAAAATGAGACTTACGGCTTAAAGCATCCGCAACCACATTTGCCTTGCCTGGGTGATAGTGTACTTGAAGATTATAATCTTTAATCAACTCGAGCCATCTTCTCTGACGCATATTTAGCTCGGGTTGGGTGAAGATGTATTTGAGGCTTTTGTGGTCTGTATAGATATTGCAGACATTGCCCAGCAGATAATGCCGCCATACCTTCAAAGCATGAACAACTGCGGCCAGTTCTAAGTCATGCGTTGGATAATTCACCTCATGCTTCCGAAGTTGTCAGGAAGTATATGCAATTACTCGGCCTTCCTGCATCAACACACCTCCCAAACCTATGCCTGAGGCATCACAATAAACATCAAATGGTTTCTCGATATCCGGTTGTGCCAAAACCGGAGCTGAGGTTAGGAGGGTTCGCAGTTGGTGAAAAGCCGCATCACACTCAGGAGTCCAGACAAACCTGGTGTCTTTTTGCAGCAACCGAGTCATTGGCTTGGCTATTTTGGAGAAATCCGGGATGAAGCGACGATAATAGCCAGCCAAACCAAGAAAACTTCAGACCTCGTGAACCGAGATAGGAGCCTTCCAGTTCAGTACTTCCTGTACCTTGGCGGGGTCCACCATAATTCCTCCATCGGACAACACATGCCCAAGGAAAGGTACTTCACGAAGCCAGAATTCGCACTTACTGAACTTTGCATATAGTTGATGTTCACGCAGTCTTGTGAGGACTATACGCAGATGTTCAGCGTGATCCTCCTCATTCACAGAGTATACCAGGATGTCATCAATAAATACCACCACAAACTTGTCCAATTCAGGCATAAACACCGAATTCATCAAGTACATGAAGTGTGCGGGGGCATTTGTCAAGCCGAAGGACATAACAAGATACTCATAAAGACCGTATCTGGTAGAAAAGGCTGTCTTTGGAACATCTTCCGGGCAAATTTTAATTTGATGGTAGCCCGATCTTAGATCGATTTTGGAGAAAACTTTAGCTTTAGACAACTGATCGAACAAGATGTCGATACGCGGTAGAGGATACTTATTCTTAACAGTGACCGCATTCAGAGGTCTATAGTCCACACACATCCGCAAGGTTTGATCCTTCTTCTTTACAAAGATAGCAGGACATCCCCATGGCGATGAACTAGGACGAATCAACCCCTTCTTCAAAAGTTCATTCAATTGCACCTTAAGTTCAGCGAGTTCATTTGGAGGCATCCTATAGGGTCTCCTAGAGATGGGTGCCGTGCCAGGCAACAACTCAATTTTAAACTCCACATCCCGATCCGGAGGGAGTCCCGGCAAATCATCGGGAAAAACGTCCAGAAACTCATTTACTACTGGAATTTCGGCCAACGCCTTTGCTTGCACAGCATGAATTTCCCCTGACAATTCAACCTTTCTGGAAAGTTGTACTAGAAAACCCTTTTGATCTGTAGGATCTCTGAGCATAACTACCCAAGCGGATGTGTCAATGAGTACCCCATTCTGACTCATCCAATTCATGCCCAAGATAACATCTATGTCTAAACCAGGTAAAACCAATAGGGCAAGCGAATAACTTCGCCCTTCTATCTCAAACTTAAGGTTCCCCACTACTTTGTTTGTGGAAATATTCCCACTTGCAGCGCTAATACAATAACCCACACCTTCAACAGTATGCAACTTGTGTGCAAATTTAGATGCAAACTTAGGACTGATAAAGGAATGCGAAGCACCTGAATCAAAAAGTACCACTGCGGGGTGTTGGTCAACTAGAAACTTACCAGCGGTGACCACCTCACCAGATGGAATTTCCTCAATGCTGTTATAATGGGCGTGTCCCTGACGACTACCTTGGTTGACATTTTTCTTAGGGTACGGACAGTTCCTGGACCAATGGCCTGGCTTGTTACAGTTCCAGCAAGGCATGTTGCTAGGGGGGACACTGGAGCTGCCTTGGCCCGCATTACTCTTTGGCAGAGCCACTGTATATGCCTTACGAAACCCAGTCTTCATTGGCACCTTCTTTTGTGGAGGACGGAACTTAGCATTTGTGGCAGGAGGGCGAGGAGGAGCCCTCGGTGCAGCTGGAGCTCGAGACTGTGAAACACTCGCCTCAATGGCCCTTTTGTGGCCCTTCGAGGCAGAATAGATAGCATTGTTGTTCTCTTGAGTCAGAGCATCGCTGATGAAATCATTGAAAGTAGTACATTTGCTAGTGCCCATAGTTTTCATCAGTTTTGGGCCGAGGCCCCCTTTTGAAGCTAGCAATCTTTTTGGCATCGGTATCCACAAACTCGGTGGCATACCTTGCCAGGTTGTTGAAGGACTGCAAGTATTCAGTCAGGCTTTTGTTTCCTTGCGACAACCTCATAAACTCTGTGTGCTTGATTGCCATAAGACCGGGAGGGATATAATTTCCCCGGAATGCCGCCTTAAACTGATCCCAAGCAATCGGGACATTGGCAGGTAGTGTGGAACGATAGTGGCTCCACCAAATGCCCGCCGGACCATGCAACTGATGGGAAGCATACTCAGTTTTCAGCTCATCAGTTAGGCGTAGCAGACGAAACTTTTGTTCAATGGTATTCAACCACTCGTCAGCCTGCAGTGGTTCCTCCGCTTCCTTGAAGATCGGGGGCTTTGTATCCAGAAAGTCCTTGAAATCGCTGTACTGATTTGGCTCTGGGCCCTGGCGGCCATGACGAGCCTCTCGATTAGCCAGTTGGCGCATGGCATCAGCCAACATACGCTGCCCCTCAACCACTGATTGCATCAACTCGGCCGGAGTAGGTGGTGGCGGAGGGGGCGGCTGTTCCTCATCCTCATTGCCACGACCCCGACGAAGATTGTATGACATCTGCAAAATGCATAGCCAATGAGCACTGACGATGTGGAAAATTTGTAGATGAATTATTGTAAATATGTCCAACTGACTTCATGAAATAGACTTCTCCAATTATTCATGGCACAATAATTCATCACAACTGCACAATCCATTCAAGCGGATGAATTGGCGCAATCATGCGAGAGAATCCAACAAGGTGTACTTTGATAAAGGCTCACACACAAGGAGCACAGTAGTTACTGAACCGTTTACGTTAAAATCTACATGATTTTTGATCTTTTGCCTGTACTTGAGTTTAATTTCAAAGTTTTTAGTTGACTGAAAAAGGCTACTTCAAACTGACCACAAAGGGATTTCTCAATGAAGAGTTCCATGGTGGATCATGACTAGACACCTCGATACCTGCGCGTGCCAAGCAGCACAGCCTTATGTCACGCGCCATAGGAGGCCCTCGGTTTCGTCGCGGCACCGAAGGGTGCTAATCGTGACACCATCATCGAACGCAACATAATAAGACATCAAGTTGTGATCGAAATTAACAGGTTCAAACTACATTCAGGAAACATATGGTTCAACCTTACATCGCAAAGTCAAGTTATTACAAGGCCTCACTCCTTCACAGGGAGGGCACAAAAGACGATCCTAACATTAAAGGCACGTGATGACTCCTCTAAGCATCATCCCCCGAGTCGGTGTCATGGATCTCCCCGCCGTCCTCATCACTAACAGGCTCTAACTCCTCATCTTCTTCTTCCTCTTCTGGTTCCTCCTCTGGTCCGGCATCTTGGGGCCCATTGACCTCCACCTCATCATCAATTTCAGCCATGAAGATTCCTGATCCCATATCTTCATCTACATTGTTGTTTCGAGGCAGCAGGGGATTAAGCTCGTTGTTCAGGCGGTGCACTTCTTCATGAAGATTATCATTGTATTCTTCAGCATTTTCTAACTGTTGCTCGAGCTCAAACTGGCGAGCTCTCAGAACGTTCTCCTCGTGCCAGGCTTCATCCCTCTGTTCCATCACACGGACCAACATGCGTTGACAGTTGCGGTTTGCCACTGTCAACCTCTGGACTGCAAGGGTTTCCTGGTCACGATCATGAATCACTTGCTCCAGTTGCTGACGCGCTGCATTCCTGGCAGCCGTTACTTCAGCCAACTCTGCCCTCAGCCTTTCCACCTCAGTAGGCTCAGGGCGGGGCTCACGTGGAGCGAGCTGGTGTCGCGGTGCCCTGCCTCCAGTGGACTTACGAGCGGTCCTCTTGGTACGTGCCATCTGTAGCAACAGATAAGATACGACTTAAAGTGAGGATCATTTAGGGGATACGAAATTTACTTTAGTCGGGAGCACTGAAATTTTTAGGGAGGGAGTAAATGATATGTATGATATAATTAAACATGATGCATGTACGTTCCGTACGCCCTCTCACCTTAGTAGAAACCTAAAGTTCTAACGCTAGGCGGTGGCATACATACGTTCTCTCATATAAGCGAAACTATCGGTCTACTCGTTACGCTGTTAGTGTACCTGCAGAAAAACTCATTTCAGCCCAACAGTTTCCCAATATAAGCACAAGAAAGCAGTAATTTAAATACTTTCCATATACACATCCCCAGACGTATATACTTCAGTATCAAAGCTACCCGATATAAAGGTGCCCACAATTAAGTGCTTACGTAATTACATGGTTTAAACATGTAAGTATGCAAGTCACCAAAACTACTCTCCCCTAGACCGCCGGTTGGACGATCATGCTCTCACAACTCACACTTACCAGAGCGTCGAGGCAATTGATCCATACATTACCACCCAAGTGGATGGCATCCATACAATATCACGCCGTATGGACGATGAAACAAAACAAACAAGGCCCCCAAGTTAGTCTTTATAATAAGCCACCTAAGAGTCCTTATTTGGGCTAAGGGATGTGATCACTGGCATACCTATAAAATAATTTTTAGAGTTTAACCCTTTTCGCAAACAAATACTTTTGTTTTTAATTACTCGTAAGATGTGTTTAATGTTGAATTATGCTCCGGTACCAGCTGTAACAGAACCGACCAAATTATAAGAGCACAAGTATGAAAACAAGCACCGAAGCGCTCAAATTTTCAAACTTGAGCCCATATAATCCCGGTAGTCAATCGAAATCACGAAGGATTTCAAACCAAACTGCTTACAACCAGGATCGCATCATTCAACATACAACATCATACGATACATTTCACAAGTAGTTCTGAAATAAGTTTACACAAATGGAGTAGCAAATATTACAAACCAAGTTTGAAAGTAGCGGAAGCATAACACACACTAGTTAATTAAATACTGCCAGTCTGGATGATCGACATCCCGCAAAAGCATGAGAAAAGTACATAGAGACGATCACGCCCTTGTGATCTAGTCATCATCACCCGTAGGGTGGAGACACGTCTTGCAGAATCCCTGATAAAGCATGTCATCTGCAACAGGAGGGAATAAACCCTGAGTACTGGAATGTACTCAGCTAGACTTACCCGTCGAAAACCAGAAATAAAGTGACACCAAGGATTATGCAAGGCTTACACAAGAGGCTAGCTGACACCACAGTTTGCATAAAGGCATAAGTAGTTGAAACTCTTATAACCTGTACTAGCAGTTATTTTTAGCATTTACCTGTCATCTATCTTAGCACCTGTACTAGACATGCACTTGATTATAATCAAACAACATTATTATTATATCCATAGCAGGTATATCATTATGGCAACATTGTATCATTCCCTTAACCACCAGTTCATTTAATGAGTTCTACGTTGCCGCTGCTCAAGTCAAGTGCTCACTAACCGGGAGCGACGGCGATTCGAATCGAATTCCTATCCAGCTGGAGGGGTATTTCTAACACTCACCGTGCAGACCCCTGCCAGGGTCGCACAGGCCACCGTTTCATATGATTCAGGAATCGCGGGTCCAAATAATGTCGTGACCCCAAGGGCGACACTCTGCCAGGTGATAGGGACTCTAACCCCCCCTTGGTCTCACGCCAATGTCCCCAAGCACATCCTTTCTCTCCTCCAAGAAGCAACCTACCATTCGATTCCCGGCCTGAACCACATTACTCGGCTTCGCGGTCGGAACGGGTTATCCGGCCAACTAAGTGTTAGACTGCGTTCAACATGACTCAAGGACGTACAGCGAATCGGTCCTTAAACGACTCAGACGGGCATAGCTCCACACCCAAGACGTGAAGTGTCTTGCGGCTGTACTATCGAACTCCCGCCCGGTCTCAATTTCATTTTTAAGCATGGTTCCATCCACGATAGCCATAAAGCCACTCGTGACTCCTTCCTACATCTCGCGGATGACCGGAAATCACCCGACTTCTACCGTACTAAGCAGGGCTAAGCATTGACACGTGCCTAAACCTAATATAGGATTAAGTACGATATCTGGACAAGGACAGGTATAATGCAACAAGTGTTTTCATATAACTCCTACAACTTAATGCAGTAAACAATTAAAATACTCAAGATTAATTTATAAAACGATGGGTTCAGCATGCACCGGGGCTTGCCTTTCAGAAAAGTTGAAGGCCGGTGGTCAGGGCACTCGGGTAGATCTTCTGACGGAGCTTCCCCGACGTTGGGTTCTTCTGCTAATTCCTCCGGTTGACTCAGCACCTCCTCCGGTATTGCTTGTTCGAATTCGAGGAGTGTCACCCCCTCCGGTACACCTATTGCATGAGTGCATAATAAATCCCATGAATGCATAATGAAAGATGCAATATGCTCGGAATGAAATGTATTACAACAATTTAACGCTCTACTCAAATCACTTCAAAAGAGTAGGTGCAAATTTCCTCTCCGGTAGAGAAGTACTCACCTAATCTACTTAACCTAAGATAAAGCTGCTCATCCTCAGTTAAGGCCCTAACACCTAACAATTACAAAAGTAGCATGTCTTAGGATATCTCACCATATCAATCAGCAAAACACCACAGTAAGCATTCTGGACAGCAGCTACTTGTTTGTATCACAACTGGAGATTTATAATTCCAAAAGATATGATCTAAGACAATCTGGAAAGCCTAAGAAATACACTACAATTCATTTTCAGACCTCAACTCCAAACTCCTAAGTTTTCCATGTCAAACTTCACAAGTTCCAGAATCTGTCCTCTCAAAACAGAGAGTAGCAGATTTTGAACTGCCACTTTAAACAACAGCAACTCTCAAACTACTAAGCCAAATGCTTCCAAATTTTGACACAAGCTAGTTCATCAAGTTTATTCCAACTTTGGTATTTACAAGTTTTCCAGCAACCAATTTTATCAAAGCCAAATTTAGAATTACTACTAGCTGTCCAGAAAACCTAAAATTGCAAAGATTAAATATTTATTGATGTGGCAAACATTCTCTAAGACCAAACTAATATTACTACAAGTTCACAAATGTCACAAAAACACCAGAAAGTAAGGTGTGCCCACCTAGAATATTTATTTAAACCCATTTCTTAATTTACTTAAGTAATTAAGTGGAATTTAAAACATATATGTAAACTACTCCAAAAATTCTACAAAATTTACAGGGGACTCTCTGACCCACAAAGAGACTACTGTAAAATTTTGAACTCAATTTATTCAAAGGAACTTCCTACACAAAATTCCCAAGCCAAAAAGGCTGATTTTTGTATAAATAACAAAGCATAGTCAAAAGTGTCAAACAACAGATTTCTAAATTTTCTTGGACACTCTAGGGTACCAAGACATTCTCCAAAAATTTATATGAACATTGCACATGTAGAAAAATTACAAAAATTCATTTAAGTATTTCTTAAAATAACAAGATAGCATTATAACTTGAAAAGTACTTAAGCACTACTGCCCAAATTTTTACCAGAGCTAGAGCAAGTATAAATTAGTCTACCCAACAAATTTCATAATTTTTGGAACACTGAAACTCGAGATATAATTTAAACAAGTTTGCATGTGATTTAAAACACATTTCAAAGACCTATGTAAATATCCCAAAAACTAAACATCATATAGCAAACTCATATTTTTCTAAAATACTACACCTCATGCAGATCCTAACAAAATTTATCTCATGATTTTTGAGCAAGTAAAACCCTAGATCTACATTTTCCAAACTTAACCAAATTTCTATAGCAATATAAATAAAATGAAAAAGATCTCATTTATACTGGGCCGGCCCGGGAAAACTCGGCCCACACTCGCGCGCGCGCGGCCCGCTCAGCGCTCCCGCCCGCGCGCGACACTGACGGGCGGGCCCCCGCGGTCAGTGACCGGAGGTAGGGGAGGCGGAGACCCGCGAGCTCCGACGAGCTCGAGCTCGCCGGAGAAGAGCTCGCTCGGCCAATTGAGCACCGCCTCGTGTTCTCCATCACCCGGTGCGTCGATTGGTGCTCGTGGAATGGATGGGGATGGGGTGGAAGGGGCTTGTCACCGCGAGCGGCGGCCGGTGATGTCCGGTGGCGGCGCACCGTCGCCGGTGAGGATGCACGGCGCGGTCTAGGCTCGGTACGAGCTTCACCGAAGCTAGGCGGATCCATTTTGCTAGGAAGGGGGGATGGAGAGAGACCCGAAGCACCCCGACCACGGTGAGGTCCCATGGCGGGCTCCGGCGACCTCTCGGAGACGGGGAAGAAAGCAATGCGGCTCACCTTGAGTCAAATTGCGGGCTTCGGTGGGTCAAGGAGATGGAGAGTGGTGAGGCGGAGGGATTGACGAGGTCTGACGGCCGGTGATGCGGTGCAGCTCACGCTTGAGCTCGCCGGAGTGGAGGCGGCAATGGCGGCTTGGTTTCTCTGCTCTGCCGACGAGAGAGGAAAGGAGGGGGGGATGGATGGGTAAGGCCGGGACGACAGCAGAGGCCCCCTTCTATGCGTTCGGCAGCTGGCCAAGGCGCCAGGTCACGCGCGGCGCGTGGAGGACACGCGGCGACGCTCTTCTGCCCGGGCGCCACGACAGGCCGGAGTTCGAGCTCGTGACTGAAACCGCGCCCCCAAAGACCGACTGACAGGGCAGTTTCGTCGACGATTTACTCTCAAACCAGCTCGTATTAGTGAAACCTCCAATTAGCAAAGTTGTAGACCTATGTGAGCACTACAAGTTTGTAAAAGGCACCATGAGCTAGTTCGGTTTGGATTTGAAACTACAGGGCTCCAAACTAGTGTATTAGGAAACTGAAACCGGGGTTCAGTTAACGATGCCGACTGACAGCCTATGTTCATGACACGATATCTCTTGAACCATTGAGAACCAGGCTTGGGTGATGTTGACAAAGTTGTAGGGTTACATGTGATCTACAAGTTTGTCAATATGAGTGAAAGCTGGTTTGGCCTGGTTTGTGAGTTATAAGGTGTCAAAGTGGGGTACAGTGAAACGGTTTTTAGCTCAACACTTAGCAAAATTTGCTAAGTCCCCAAACAGCCCCTAATACTGACTTGTGGGCCATTTTTGAGCATGTTCTGATCATTTTCATGAGATGGCCATATTGAGACTTTTGTTCCTTATGAAATTCTCTACAACTTTGCTTAAGGTTGCTCCTCCATGCAAGATTTCTAAGCTGGACTTTTTAACTGGTCAAACTAGAGCCTTCTAGGGTCAAATGGTGGTCAACTTCTCTTGGAGGGCAAATTTGTAATTTTGGTCAACATAAAACTTGTTCCAAATGTTACCCTAAGTATAACTAAGGTGTTGTAGGTCATGATTGGCTACCTTCCCTTTTTGTTACACCAACTATCAAATACTTCATGAAATAAATCAAACAACCCTAGAATAAACACATGTATTGCATCACATAAAATAACAAACATGAATGATGCATGCTTATGCTTATGCCATGCAAATGCAATGCAATTATGGAGCTAAACACTTGAGGTGTTACATACTTCTTGTACCTTGGTGGGATCTACCATAATTCCTCCATCGGACAACACATGCCCAAGGAAAGGTACTTCGCGAAGCCAGAATTCACACTTACTGAACTTTGCATATAGTTGATGTTCACGCAATCTGGTGAGGACTATACGCAGATGTTCAGCGTGGTCTTCCTCATTCTCAGAATATATCAGGATGTCATCAATAAATACCACCACAAACTTGTCCAATTCGGGCATAAACACCGAATTCATCAAGTACATGAAGTGTGCGGGGGCGTTGGTCAAGCCGAAGGACATAACAAGATACTCATAAAGACCGTATCTGGTAGAGAAGGCAGTTTTTGGAACATCTTCTGGGCAGATTTTAATTTGATGATTGCTAGATCTTAGATCAATCTTGGAGAAGACTTTAGCTTTAGACAACTGATCGAACAAGATGTCGATGCGCAGTAGAGGGTACTTATTCTTGACAGTGACTGCATTCAGAGGTCTATAATCTACGCACATTCGCAATGACTGATCCTTCTTCTTTACAAAGACAGCAGGACATCCCCACGGAGACAAACTAGGACGAATCAACCCCTTCTTCAAAAGTTCATTCAACTGCACCTTAAGTTCAACTAGTTCATTCGGAGGCATCCTATAGGGTCTCCTAGAGATAGGTGCCGTGCCAGGCAACAACTCGATTTTAAACTCCACATCTCGATCCGGAGGCAGTCCCGGCAAATCATCGGGAAAAACATCAGGAAACTCACTCACTACGGGAATATCAGCTAATGTCTTCGCTTGCACCGCATGAACTTCCCTAGAAAGGTCAATTTGCCTGGGAAGTTGCACTAGAAAACCTTTCTGATCCGTAGGATCTCTGAGCATAACTACCTGGGTGGATGTATCAATGAGTACCCCATTCTGACTCATCCAATTCATGCCCAAATTAACATCTATGCCTAATCCAGGCAAAACCACTAAGGTAAGCGGGTACTTTCACCCTTCTATTTCAAACTCTAGATCTCTTACTACTTGATTTGTGGAAATATTCCCACTCGCTGCTCTAATGCAATAACCCCCATCTTCAACAGTATGCAATTTGGGTACAAACTTCAATGCAAACATAGGACTGATAAAGGAATGCGAAGCTCCTGAATCAAATAGCACCACTGCAGAATGTCGATCAACTAGAAACTTACCAGCAGTGACTACCTCACCAGATGGAATTTCTTCAATACTATTATAATGAACATTCCCCTGACGACCACCTTGATTGGTATTCTTCTTAGGATATGGACAATTCCTAGACTAATGACCTGGTTTGTTGCAGTTCTAGCAAGGCATGTTGCTAGGAGGGACACTGGAGCTGCCTTGGCCTGAATTATCCTTTGGCAGAGCCACTGTATATGCCTTGCGAAACCAAGTCTTCACTGGCGCCTTCTTTTGCAGAGGATGGAACTTAGCACTTGTGGCAGGAGGGCGAGGAGGAGCCCTCGGGGTAGCTAGAGCTCGAGACTATGAAGCGCCCGCCTCGAGTGCCCTCTTGCGGCTCTTAGAGGCAGCATAGATAGAGTTATTATTCTCTTGAGTCAGAGCATCATTGATAAAATCATTGAAGGTGGCACATTTGCTAGTGCCCATGGTTTTCATCAGCTTTAGCCCGAGACCACGCTTGAAGCTAGCAATCTTCTTAGCATCAGTATCCACAAACTCAGTCGCATACCTTGCAAGATTGTTAAAGGCTTGCAGGTAGTCCGTCAAACTCTTATTGCCCTGGGTTAACCTCATGAACTCAGTGTGCTTTATAGCCATCAAACCTGGAGGAATGTAGTTCCCACGGAAAGCTGTTTTAAACTGGTCCCAAGTGATCGGGATATTAGGAGGCAACATGGAGCGGTAGTGACTCCACCAGATACCAGTCGGGCCATGCAGTTGGTGGGAAGCATACTCAGTTTTCAGCTCCTCAGTCAGACGAAGCAGACGGAACTTCTGTTCAATGGTATTCAACCATTCATTAGCTTGCAAAGGTTCCTCCGCCTCCTTAAAGAGCGGGGGCTTGGTATCCAGAAACTCCTTGAAATCACTATGCTGGTTTGGTGCCGGTCCCTGACGACCCTAACGAGCATCTCGGTCGACCAGCTGGCGCATAGCTTCAGCTAACATGCGCTGACCTTCAACCACCGTTTGCATCAATTTTGTCGGAGTCGGTGGAGGAGGGGGTGACTGTTCCTCATCCCCAACGCCACGACCACGACGGAGGTTGTACGCTATCTGCAAAATGCATAGCCAATGAGCACTGACGCTATGGGAAATTTGTAGATGAATGGTGTAAATATGCCAACTGATTTCATTAAAAATGAATTCACAAATAATCGAGGCACAGTAATTCATCACAACCACACGAACCCATCAAGTGCATCAATTGACGCAATTATGCGATGGTCATAACAACAAGATATCTTCAGATGAAAAGATGGAATTTATTAAAGGTTCGCATGTAGGGAGCACAAACGTGACTGGACAGGTGATACGCTCAGGGGGTCCTGATCTTCACGACGTAGGATGATCACTGATAACTAGCTGAAGAACAGCCGGATAACTTGCTGCAGGCAGCGATAACTAGTGCAACCTGGCAAATAAAACTCGAAGCCAACCACCGTCTTTAACCGGCAACCTGAATCGAGGATTCGCCCAACCACACTCTCAAAGAACCAACCAACACAGCCTACAATCAATCGACGAAACCTCGAAGGGAGTAGGAGCACCAATTGGGAGCGGATGAAGCCGCCGCTTCTGTAAATCCCGCAAAGGAAATCACAAGAGCAAAGGGGTAGAGATCTCTCTCAATATTTGTTAGCACACAGCTGAACAAAAGGGGGTTTATATTCCATTATCAAAAATCTATGAATGTTATGGAGTAAGGGGATATTTATACAAGGAACAACCCTCCTGGATAGGTAGAAACACGAAATGAAAAAGATAAGTCGAACTATGTGAAAGGGCCTCTTCGAACTGGCTTCCTGCTGGGTTCCCGTGTGGCTGTTTGACTTCTGCGTAGTATTCAGTGTTTTGACAATAACTCCATCTTGGAAACTCCAAATGACATGCGGTTTGTTGGGTTGGAAAGTTAACTTGATAACCTTTCACACCATGTGCAGCATGTACCACGAAATATTGTAGATTGGTATAGTTTTGCATGGGAACTTGGACATCAGGCTGACTGCTGACTAGCTGACCAGTCTATACTAAATCAATCGAATCTCAACATTGGAGAATCCAAATCAAGTGAGAGAACTTGGGCTTGAAACTAGACTTGATAGGCTTTCCAACAAGTCCTCATGGGCCTTTATAGCTTTTGCGAGCAAAAAGTTGTGACTAATTCTTTCTGATGGTTCTGTCACACGGGACTGGCTCGAACGTGATCCTCCTCTTTGGTTCACCCTTGGTGTCTTCTTGTCATCCTCCGTGGTGCACCTAAGTAATAGCAACATGCACGACTTAGGCAGTATATAATTCTCATTAACATTAAAATGATTTTCAGAAAGTAGCGCGTGCACCTCTTGTTGTAGCTTCTTGGCTTGACTACGTGTAATTGGTCCATCAAAGACTTGGACTGGTGTTGGTGTAACTTGACTTGGAGGTTGTAACATGTTGTTGGTTGTCGTGGTCATATCATCCTCCCCCCCTTGAAAAAGAGTCGTCCTCGACTCTAATCCGTCGAAGTCCAAAAATTGTGCTAGGCCAACAGGGGTAGATGCTATGTTTCTGTTGCAATCTCCTTCTTCCATCACAGCAATGTGTTTGAATCTGTAATCATATAAACCAAGTAGTAGTCTTATAGGTGGAAACCAAAAGGATTTAGAATCAAGTTTAGCTTTCACCTTGAATGGATCCTTAGAATTAAGAGTGAATGTTGATGTCCTTGGTATGATCCTATCATCCTTCCTCTCTTCAAAAAAACTTGTCCTCTGCTTTTGCTCTCCTGAAAACAGTCTAAAGAAAATAGAGAGTGGATGCATATGCCAATTGCTATGATTACTTGTTGAAGATTGTTCATTATCTTCTTTATAATTCATATGCACATTATTTCCTTTTCGATGAGATGAATAGTTTCTCAGATTTTGTGAACCTGAAATTAACTTTGAAAATGGAAGCACAAAAATTTCTTTTAAACCACTCATTTGATTCAGGTTATCATGTTTTATCTTTGCAAAATCAAACATTTCAATAGATGTGAACGAAGCATGTCTGGTATTCCAATAATTCTTGATGCTCAACTCATGCAAAGGTTTAGTAATGTACCTTTCATACTCAATGGTTCCACATGTATATGGAAAGACTTTGGGTGAATGAACCAAACACATTTGCACAAGATTTCTTTGTTTCAGTGGAGAATATGAACAAGAAAATAACACTGATTGTTCTGAATAGCAAGCTCTAAACAACCTTTTTATCTCAAATAAAGAAAAGTATGGTTCACAAGATGTACAACTCATTTTATTCAACTTCAATTCAGCAATGTTGTGACATGTTATGCAAAGAGCACAAACATAAAATTTATTTATAATGTAGTGTCCGATGATGTTAAATGTAAACTTGCAGCAATAGGCATTATTCAAAGATTTCATAGATGATATATCAAGAACGCTTTCAACCATTTTATTAATATCAACAAATTCATCAAGCTTGACATAGAACATACATTCAGCAAGAGATATTCTTCTAAAGAATTCAGCATGACTAATCAATTTCACATGGCCCACATTATCAACATGTAAATTATCATATATTTCAGTCAAAGTATAGCAATGGTCATGCATGATTGAACAATGTTTGTCAACTTTCAAAATTTCAGCACTTGTATCAACATGTGGATCAATCAAATCAGCACAAAGATTTTGTGTATACTCAATTTCAGTTGAAGCAAATTTGTCATTACAATTACTGGTCAATATATGTTGTAGATTCAGTTCTAAATTGTTTGCATTACCTTTCAGATTTTGTGATGGTACATGAATGATGCATTGTATCTCTGAACTTTTACCTTTTTCCTTGTCATGGTTCAGGTTTTGCACAGCATAGAGTTGATTCTCAATAGTGGCAACCCTCACATTTCTCTGGCCAAGTTTGGGGGTCTTTTGAGCAGCCATCTCCTCTGAATCTTCTTTATAGACCTGCATGTTGGGAGAAACAACACTAAGAGTAGACATTAGTGGGTTAGTGTTAAAATCATCCGTGCATGCCTTGCAATAAAGCTCTCTCTTTTTGTGTGGTGTATCTCTCACACTCATATTGTGGATACTCTCAATCTCACATTTGGTGGAATCACACAACTCACTTTTGTTTTCACTCTCACTCAATTTGGCTATGTGGCACTCATTCTCATAAGGGATTTGATGCATAATATTTTCAATGTCTTCTAGAGCAACATATGAATATCTTCCATCATTCATGATGTAATCGATTGCCATTGGGGTAGTAATGGTGGCAGCAACACCATCAGGTCTATCCTCTTCAAACAATGATGATCTCTCAATTGCTGATGTGGATTCATCCCCACTAATATTGCCTTCAATCTGAACTTTCTGTGGCATTGGAACAGCAATAGATGCAACCAAATAATCATCTTTGACCTCTTCCAAAGATGCCGGACTAGCATTAGTATAAGTGGAATCATGTGCACTAATCTTTCCTTCAATAATCTCAACACTCTGTGACATGGGGGAGCACAAAATTTCAGCACCACTATCCAATAATTCATCACATAATGCAGCTGATGGTACAACACATCTTGACACCACATTTGTGCTTGGAACCATGTTGGTTCGAAACTTTAGATCCATTAGATCATGATGAACTTCACCTTGGATAGATTTATTACTTGCAATATATGGCACAATGGCATCATCTTTGTGCGCACATTCAGCTCTCAAACTGAAACATTGATTGGCCTTCAAATTTAGTTTAGATTCACCTTCAAAAATCAGAGTGTTGTCAACCTCTTGGTCATAATTGGGTACTGATTTTTCATCAGATGACATAGAAAATTTCTGGACAGATTTGGAGCATATAACTTCTCCACTTTTAGCACTAGAATAAGACTCAGAACTTTTAAGATCTGCAGCACTTGTGTTCAAACATGGTGGCAGTGCTTCTTGATGAAAATTTTTTAGATTTCCATGGCGTGGAACTGTAGCATGTTCCCTCAACTCAACACACAAAGGATCAGCCTCGATCAGAGAAGTATCTTCTCTAGTTTTACAACTCAACTGATGATCTTCTACAACTTGCATAGTGGCTTCTGCTACCTCACTTTGTGTGTCATGTGCAGCAGAATTTTCTTCTTGATCTTGCTCAAAACTGAGACAAACATTGATGGGAACATTTGCAACTTGATTCTCATCAACCTCAGATTGTAAATGGCACTTTGGAATAGCAACAACATCAAGAGATGGTGTAACACTATGATCCATTGTAATGTCACACACCTCACCATTTTCCATATCAATTTGGGACATAGAGCCTTCTTCTTGCTGCACAACAAAGTTCTTCTTGGAGTTGAATTGTTGATGTTCACTTCTCTTGGTACTAGAATCAACTAAAGAAACTTTTGGGACAACATGTCCTCTCTTCTTGCATGGACTTGATGATTGCTTCTTTCCAACAATGGAGGACATATTGGGCTGCAACTTAACACTTTTATCTTGGCACAAACTAATGTTCTGGGTGACCTTGCCTTGCTGCACCTTTATAACTTTCTTTTCCTCTCTAATTGCACAACTTAGAAGATCTTGCATACTTCTAAAATATTTGCCCTCAAGTGCAGTAGCAATGTTATCATTAAGACCTCTCTCGAAATATTCCATTGCATTCATGTCATCAACAACATTTGCACGATGCAAGGAAGAATTCAGCTTATCATAATATGCTTGGACAGATTTACTACCTTGCTTCACACGTTGCAAACGACGAAGCAAAATCAGCTGATATTCCCTTGGAACAAATTCTTTTCTCATGGCCTCCTTCAAATCTTCCCAATTCTTGATGAGATGCTTATGTGGATATTGTTTCCACCAATCATGAGCATAATCTTCAAATTCAAGCACAACTCGTGATATCTCCTTGGCTTCTGAAAAATCTTGAACCTCAAGTTCAATCTCCATTTCTTCTGCCCAAACGAGAAATTCTTCCGGATCATTACTTCCATAGAATGGAAGATTGGTATATCTTCGGCCTGTCATGGTTATTGCATATGCAAAATAGCAAGCTTATATGTGGTATAGAAAAATATGTAGAACTCTCACAACCTCACCTCTCTTACCAACCAAAGCTCTTATGAATTCCCTGCCGCGGATTACAGAGAAACAAATGTGTGGTGGTAACTGAAAGTGATGGCGTGGCGAATACAAGACTAGAGAGTACAGATTACGGTGGTTTTTATGTGGAGCTTGGTGGAGAATAAAACAAGGAATGCAATCTAAATTCTAGTTATTGTAATATTAAGTAACAATCCAAACTAGAAGTTCTCTGCCTAGTGCTGATCACAGAATATGAATGAGATGTAAATCGATCACACACACATGCAAGGAAATTTCAGATTTGATGCAAACAAGGAGTATGATTGGGATGCAAGTGTTGCAATCAAACCCAACCAAAATTTTGCACCAAACAAGGATAGCACACTGGTTGCACTACCTGATATGAAAACTTTCAGCACTTGTGCACATAAACCTACTGATCTTTCAACCTTTCTTTCTCAGTTTTTCTCTATTCTTTTTTTTATTTTTCTTTCTTCTCTTTTTTTTTGACACACTTTTTTTTATAACTAAACACAAAGACCAGATTAAGACACTTGCACAATTAAGATAAGAACAAAACACAACCGGTAGCTATAATAGGATCAAAGTTTACGCGAAGGACATGATATGAGTTTTTAGATTTTTTTGTAGGGATTTTTAGATATATAAAGAGGCTCAAAGGACACGCAAAGGATAATGATCAGCAACTAAAACAAAGACTCTAATGAACTAAAACTTAACAAAACTCACTAAAATAACAGATTGAAACAAAGGGCTAAAGCAATGTATTTTTTTAGGCTTTTTGGTGGATAGGACGAAACAAAATATATAAGTAGCTAAGGGAAAAAAAATCCTACCGTGGTAACGAAAGCTCCGATACCAGATGATACGCTCAGGGGGTCCCGATCTTCACGACGTAGGATGATCACCGATAACTAGCTAAAGAACAGCCGGATAACTTGCTGCAGGCAGCGATAACTAGTGCAACCTGGCAAATAAAACTCGAAGCCAACCACCGTCTTTAACCGGCAACCTGAATCGAGGATTCGCCCAACCACACTCTCAAAGAACCAACCAACACAGCCTACAATCAATCGACGAAACCTCGAAGGGAGTAGGAGCACCAATTGGGAGCGGATGAAGCCGCCGCTTCTGTAAATCCCGCAAAGGAAATCACAAGAGCAAAGGGGTAGAGATCTCTCTCAATATTTGTTAGCACACAGCTGAACAAAAGGGGGTTTATATTCCATTATCAAAAATCTATGAATGTTATGGAGTAAGGGGATATTTATACAAGGAACAACCCTCCTGGATAGGTAGAAACACGAAATGAAAAAGATAAGTCGAACTATGTGAAAGGGCCTCTTCGAACTGGCTTCCTGCTGGGTTCCCGTGTGGCTGTTTGACTTCTGCGCAGTATTCAGTGTTTTGACAATAACTCCATCTTGGAAACTCCAAATGACATGCGGTTTGTTGGGTTGGAAAGTTAACTTGATAACCTTTCACACCATGTGCAGCATGTACCACGAAATATTGTAGATTGGTATAGTTTTGCATGGGAACTTGGACATCAGGCTGACTGCTGACTAGCTGACCAGTCTATACTAAATCAATCGAATCTCAACATTGGAGAATCCAAATCAAGTGAGAGAACTTGGGCTTGAAACTAGACTTGATAGGCTTTCCAACAAGTCCTCATGGGCCTTCATAGCTTTTGCGAGCAAAAAGTTGTGACTAATTCTTTCTGATGGTTCTGTCACACGGGACTGGCTCGAACGTGATCCTCCTCTTTGGTTCACCCTTGGTGTCTTCTTGTCATCCTCCGTGGTGCACCTAAGTAATAGCAACGTGCACGACTTAGGCAGTATATAATTCTCATTAACATTAAAATGATTTTCAGAAAGTAGCACGTGCACCTCTTGTTGTAGCTTCTTGGCTCGACTACGTGTAATTGGTCCATCAAAGACTTGGACTGGTGTTGGTGTAACTTGACTTGGAGGTTGTAACATGTTGTTGGTTGTCGTGGTCATATCAACAGGTTACATTGATATCACGGAATTTCGACCTTACATAACGGGTGTCCGGATTCATTCTAAACTTCTAGCCAACTAGGAAGGCTAACCAAGAAATGACCACAAGAAGACATCCCATGGGTAGAGTTCCATGGTGGATCATGACTAGCCACCTCGATACCAGCGCGTGCCAAGCAGCACAGCCTTATGTCGCGCGCCATAGGAGGCCCTCGGTTTCGTCGTGGCACCGAAGGGTGCTAATCGTGACACCATCACCGAACACAACACAATACGACATCCAATTGCGCTCGAAATTTAACACGTTCAAACTAACATCCAGGATACATAGGGTTCGATGTTACATCCCAAAAGCTAAATTATTACAAAGCCTCACTCCCACACAAGGAGGGCACAAAAGATAACTTTAGCATCATAGCTACGCGATGACTACCCTAAGCATCGTCCTCGGAGTTAGTGTCGAAGATCTCCCCACCATCCTCGTCACTAACAGGCTCTAATTCCTCTTCTTCTTCTTCTTCTGGTGGAACATCCTATGGTCCATTGACCTCCACGCTGTCATCGTATTCAGCCATGAAGACTCCCGAACCCATCTCCTCATCCTCGTTATTGTCATGAGGAAGCAGAGGATTGAGCTGGTTGTTGAGGCGGTGCACTTTCTCATGAAGATTGTCATTATACTCTTCTGCAGCTTCAATCCATTGCTCAAGCTCCACCTGACGAGCTCTCAGAACGTTCTCTTCGTGCCAGGCTTCATCCCGCTGGTTCATCACGTGGACCAGCATGCGCTGATAGTTGCGATTCGCCACAGTCAACTACTGGACCGCAAGTGTCTCCTGATCTCTGTCATGTATCACTTGCTCCAGCTGTTGCTGAGCCGCATTTCTAGCAGCAGTCACCTCCGCCAACTCAGCCCTCAACCTTTCCACCTCGGTGGGCTTAGGGCGGGGCTCACGTGGAGCGAGCTGATGACGAGGTGCCCTGCCTCCAGTGGACTTGCGAGTGGTCCTCTTGGTGCGAGCCATCTGTAGCAACAAGACATGACTTAAAGTGAGGATAATTTAGGGATACAAAATTTAATTTAGTCGGGATCATCAAAATTTTTAAGGAGGGAGTAAAATGAAATGTATGACATGAATTAAATATGATGCATGCACGTTCCGTACGCCCTCTCATCCTAGTAGAACCATAAACTTCTAACGCTAGGCGGTGGCTTACATACGTTCTCTCATATAGGCGAAACTATCGGTCTACTCGTTTGCGCTGTTAGTGTACCTGCAGAAAATCTCATTTTAGCCCAACAGTTTCCCAATATAAGCACACAAGTAAGCAGTAAACTAAATACTTTTCATATACACATCCCTAATGTATATACTTTAGTATCCCAACTACCCAACAGATATACCCCAATTAAGTACTTTAATAATTACATGGTTTGAACATGTAAGTACGCAAGTAACCACAACTACTCTCCCCTAGACCGCCGGTTGGACGATCATGCTCTCACAGCTCACACTTACCAGAGCGTCGAGGTGTTTGATCCATACATTACCACCCAAAAAGGATGGCATCCATACAATATCACGCCGTATGGACGACGAAACAAAAACAAACAAGACCCCCAAGTTTGTCTTTTAATAAGCCACCTAAGAGTCCTTATTTGGGCTAAGGGATGTGATCACTGGCATACTTATAGAAATAATTTTTAGATTTTTAACACTTTTCGCAAACACACCCTTTCGTTTTCAAATACACGTATGATGTGTTTAATATTGAATTCTGCTCCGGTACCAGCTGTAACAGAACCACCCAAATTATAAGAGCACAAGTACGAAAACAAGTGCCGAAACACTCAAATTTTCGAACTTGAGCCCATATAATCCCGGTAGTCAATCGAAACCACGAAGGATTTCAAACCAACTCTTTTACAACCAAGATCGCATCATTCAACATACACATCACACGTTACATTTCATAAATAGAGCGGAGGTTCTTTTACAACACACGGAGTCGCAAATTATTACAAACCAAGTTCATAAAGTAGCGGAAGCATAACACATGTATTAGTTCACATACTACTGCTATTCTTAATGATCAACATCCCACAAAAGCATTAAGGAAAGTACATAACAGACGATCACGCCCGAGTGATCTAGTCCTCGTCACCCGCAGGGTGGAGGCAGGTCTTGCAGAAGCCCTAATAAAGCATGTCATCTGCAACAGGAGGGAATAAACCCTGAGTACGGGAATGTACTTAGCTAGACTTACCCGTCGAAACGGAAAATAAGAGACACCAAGGATCATGCAAGGCTTACATAAGTGGAGCTGACTGACATTACCTTTTGTGGAAAAACATAAGTAATTTAAACTCTTTTAACCTGTACTAGCATTTATTTTTATCATTAAGCTGTCATCTATCTTAGCACCTATACTAAACATTCACTTGAGTATAATCAAACAATATTATTATTAGATCCATAGCAAGTATAAATTGCAGCAACATTATATCATTCACTTAGCCATCTGTTCAATTTAATGAGATCTACATTGCCGCTGCTCAAGTAAAGTGCTCACTAACCGGGAGCGACGGCGATTCGAATCGAATTCCTATCCAGCTGGAGGGGTATTTCTAACACTCACCGAGTCACGCCTGGCGAGGGCTGCTCAGGTCACCTTTGGTACGGTTCAGGAGCCGCGGGTCCGACTGATGTCGCATCCCCAAGGGCGACACTCTGCTAGGTGCTAGGGACTCTAACCCCCCTTGGACTCACGCCAATGTCCCCAAGCACAACGTTTTTCTCCTCCAAGATGCGACCTACCAGTCGATTCCTAGCCTGAACTGTATTACTCGGATTCGCGGTCGAAACGACTTATCCGACCAACTAAGTGTTAGACTGCGTTCAACATGACTCAAGGACGTACAGCGAATCGGTCCTTAAACGACTCAGACGGGCATAGCTCTGCACCCAAGACGTGAAGTGTCTTGCGGCTGCACTATTGAACTCCCGCCCGGTCTCAAATTCACTTTTAGGCATGGTTCCGTCCACGATAGCCAATAGAGCCACTCGTGACCCATTCCTATCTCTCACGGATGACCGGAAATCACCCGACTTCTACCGGACTAAGCAGGGCTAAGCATTAACACGGGCCTAAAACTAATTTAGGGTTTAAGTATGATATCTGGACAAGGACAGATGTAATGCAACAAGTGTTTCCATACAACTCCTACAACTTAATGCAGTAAACAAGTAAAAGTACTCAAGAATTATATTTCAAATGATTGGGTCAGCATTGTAACAGAACCGCCCAATTATACGAGATTAAGTAAGAAAATCATCCAACGGACGGACAATTTACCAAACTTAAGCCCGTATAACCCGGTAGTCCGTGAAATCTCGACGGATTTCAAACCATTTCACATCACAGCCAAGATCGTAATAAGTTCAGCGATTACCTTCATAAGTTACACAGTAGTTTGCGGCACAAAATACATCGGAGTTTAAACCTAGTTATTACAAACCAGTTTCAAATAAAGTAGCGGAAGCATTAGTTTAAAGCACACACACACACACACATCTTTTCCAAAATACAGTGCCAGCTCGCGATCATCTCCCACAAAAGCATCAGGCGAGGAGTAGTGAGTGACCATTGCCCATGGTCCTAGGCTTCGCCCATCGCAGGGTAGAGACAGCTGATACAATACCCATAGTACATCTGTCCATCTGCAACAAGTGGGAACAAAGCCCTGAGTACGAGAAGGTACTCAGCTAGACTTACCCGACAGAACCAAAACAAAAGACTCCAAGGATCATGATAGGCTTTTTGGTGGGGTAGCTGACTCATTTGCAAGAAAAGCATTTTTAGCTTAGCAAATCATTTACAAAAGCATGTCATCTTTTAATTCTTTATCCTCCTGTCAACTATGTTTGCACTTATGCTAAAGTAATCATGGAATTAAGCAAGCAAGGATTACCATTGATATTTGACAATAATTACCATGTCATTTTCTCATAACTATCCAAGTGTTTCATCAGTATTACTACGATGAAGTAACTCAAGTCAAGTGCTCACTATCCAGTGAACGATGGCGATTCGAATCGATTATTGACCAGCTGGTAATTTATTCCTCACACAAACCTCACTCACCCGCTAAAGTGAGGTATTGGTCATCGAGTCAACTATTCAGGTAAAGTCGCGAGCTTGCCAGGAACCACATGTACCCGGGGGCCGCCCGACTGCTCTTTGGCCTTATCATCGCGCCCCCGTTTCCTGCCACTACTGCTCCGGTACAGTGCGTTGCGGGCAATCTACTCGGCCCGAATAGTCTCCCGGCTTCGCGGTCGAAAGTTACTTTATTCGGCCAGCTAAATGTGAGGCATGCGTTCAACATGACCCGAGGCCCGACATCGGACGGTCCTTAATCGACACAGACGGAAGACACTACAGTCCAGAACCCTGCAAGCTTCCGCCCGGTCTCATATTCATTTCCACACTGAGTTATTCTCACATGACATCTCTTTCACAAAAAACCAGGTAATCCCCTATAGCTCGCGGATGACAGGCAATCACCCGACTTCTACCGGTCTAAGCAAGCTAAGCAAGTATTGACCGTGGACACCAGGGTGACAAGGATCGGTAAAACAAGGTGGAACAAGGTATAATGCAGCAACGTTTGCAAACAACTCCTAAACTTAATGCATCAGATTAAGTAAAATTAATAATTAATTATTTGCAAACCGGGGGAGAAATGCTCCGGGGCTTGCCTCGCTCGAAGGAGCTGGGACGATGATCGGGGCACTCCGGAAGCTCTTCACCGGACTCCTCTTCTGCTTCTGCTGGTTCCGGCTCCGTCACTTCGAGCTGCTCCTCTGCGTCCTCGGGAACAACTGCCGGAACCACTTCCTGCGATCCTGTATGATGCAGAAGTATGAGTGCAATATGCATCGGTGCATTGCAGAGGTGACATGAGATGATGATGATGCGGAATGCATGCGATGTAACGAATGTATTATGTCATCGGATTATGTGGAACTTATGACTCTTCTACAAGGTAGTCAACATCATCCAAGAACATGTACTCGGAAACTACCAACACTAGTTTCTACCATGCGAGAGTATTAAACAATTAAGATGCTTCAAAGATACACCAAAGTATATTTTTCTAACTAACTTTGCATTAAGAATAAATAGAAACCCTAATTAGTCCTATGGTTGAACAGCAACACATATTTTAGTAGCTCAGAAAAATCTCATAAAATTACAGTAGCTTACTAATATCAAGAATAGCTTGACATAAAATTTTTACTGCATTTGGATAATTAGAACTTACTATACAAAAATAACAAACTATGGCCTCAAATAGATATTTAAAATACTTTACATTATGAAAAGTATCAAACAACAGATTTAGGAGTTTTTCTACTATCTACTACCTAAACAAACACTATAGAAAAATTATCACTTGCATGTTTTATTCAAATTTATTTAAATAACAAAAATAACAATTATTGGTAATAGAAAGCATTTGAACTGCAACTATACATTTTTCTACAGAACAACCAGGAAATAAAAATTACCCTAGCAAGTACATGGCATAACAGGATTAATAAACTTGGAACTACATTTTTCTGATTTTTCTACATTTTCTTATCAATTTTTCAAGAAAACACCAATTTCAAGGATTAAATAAAACACTACAGAAAAGTACATCAAATATGACATGCAACATTTTTATATTGTAGATCTGATTCAAATGAGTACATAAAAATTTATTTCACAAATTTTGGAGCTAAAATGACCAAGAAATCATTTTCCAAGTGTTTTTCATCAAGAATAATAAAAGAAATCGAAAATGATTTTTCTGTTAAAGAGATTGGGCCGGCCCGAGATCAACAGTCGGCCCGTGGCCGTTTCCGGCCTGTTTCACGTGCGCGGGAGAACCGCCGAGCCGGCCCGCTCGGGGCGCGGCCCAGAGGCACGGCCTTGTCCTCCGCGAGGAGCCGAGCGCGGTCGCCGGCGTCCGCGCGCTCGACGTCGCGGCGGCGGCTGCGGCCGACCGGCCATCTCCGGTCGCGAGCAGGCGGGGCAAGGAGCGCGTGAGAACCGCGATGAAGTGGCGAATCCATTTTTGGAGCTAGGGAGGTGAGAGGGGTAGCGGGGAGCCGCCTCGACGGGAGGCCGCGCACGGTGGCGCCATGGCCGTCGGTGGCGAGGCGTGGAGAAGCTCACCTAGAGCTCGGAAGGCGGCGCAAACGCGAGCGTGAGCCGAGGGAAGGCGAGGCGGAGCTGCGGGCGCGGGCAATCGGAAAATGGCGCGGCGGTGCGGGAGCTTCACGCCGGCGGAGCGGCGGTCGCGGCGAGGGCGGAGCTCGAGCTCTCGGCTCGGGAGGGGAGGAGAGGAAGTGCGGGCGCGAGCGAGCGAGTGCGCGGGCCTCAGCAGGTGTAGGCGAGCGCGTGGGCGCAGTGGCAGGCCGCGGCTGACGCGCGGCGGGTGATGCAGGCGCGGGGCCGCCACGCGGCGGTGCTCCTCTGCCGCGGTCGCGGCGTGGCGCAGCGACGCGCGCGGGTGCGGGCGAGCGGAGGAAGGAGGAGGCCGGCTGGGCCGGGCCGGGGCGGAGGCGGTGCGGGCGCGCGCGCGCGGGTGGCGCGGGCCGCATCTGGCCGTGGGCCGAACGGGAGGCGGCGGCCTGCTAAGGAGAAACTGATTTTTTTGATTTTCCAAATTTCAAATTTAAATGCATTTCAAACTTCAAACCACATTTTGAACAAGAAGAAGTCATTTTATGGATTTGGCCCAAAAATAAAAGTTGCTAAAAATTAAATTCTCTACAACTTTGATTAAGGGGCCAACTCAAAATTCTTGATAGATTTTGAATGACAGAATAAAAGCTAAAATAGGGAAAAATTTTGAATATTTTTCATAATTATTTTTGAACAAGTTTTTGACAAAATTTGAGCTCCAAAATTTGAACTAAAGTTCCAAGTGATGTAAGAATTATGGTTACAAGGCTTTTGATATAATGTGATTATCATATTATTATAGTCCATTAAATATAGCATGTTTAAGCTTTTATTTTAATCGAATTATACCATTATCATACATGATTATAATGATATGAATGCTATGCAATATGATTGCCATGCAAAAATGCATTGCTTAACACCGGAGTGTTACAGCCCTCCCCCCTTATAAAAATCTCGTCCCGAGATTTGGGTTACGAACCATTTATTATAAAAATCTTCATAGGCGTTCTTTAAGTATTCACCCGTTTCCCAAGATGCATCCCCTTCATCGTGATGACTCCATTGTATCTTATATGTTTTCACCACACTGTTTCGAGTAGCCCTTTCCCTGGTATCCAAAACTCGAACTGGCTGCTCACGATACACCAGATCTGACTTCAGTTTTATGCCTCGAGGTTCAATCCTTTCCTCTGGAACGCGCAAACATTTCTTGAGATGTGATACATGAAAAACTGGGAATATAGCACCCATTGACTCTGGTAAATCCAATTTGTAAGCCACAGGACCCTTCCGTTCCAGGATTTTATAAGGTCCCACAAATCTGGCGGCCAGCTTTCTGCGCACACCAAATCTTTTCTTTTTCATTGGCGTAACTTTTAGATAGACATAGTCACCAACTTCGAACACAAGCGGTCTCCTTCTCTTATCTGCATAACTTTTCTGACGTGACTGGGCTGCTCTCATATTCTGCTGGATGATATGAACTTTCCTTTCGGCTTCTTCTACGAAGTCAATACCATAATACCTTCTTTCTCCTGGCTCAATCCAGTTTAAAGGTGTTCTACACTTTCGGCCATATAGAGCCTCAAAAGGTGCCATCTTGATACTCTCTTGATAGCTGTTATTGTATGAGAACTCTGCTAATGGTAACCATGACTCCCATGAACCTCTGGAAGACAACACACAGGCTCTTAACATATCTTCTAGAACAGCATTAACTCTCTCAGTTTGACCATCTGTTTGAGGATGATAGGCAGTGCTACGAATCAGACTAGTCCCCAAACCTTTGTGCAAGTGCTCCCAAAAGTGAGCAGTGAACTGTGACCCTCTGTCAGACACTATAGTCTTTGGTATGCCATGCAACCTCACAATCTCTGCAATATACTTCTCAGCATATTGAGGTGGTCTATATTCCGTTTTGACAGGCAAAAAGTGGGCTGTCTTAGTAAGACGATCCACAATTACCCAAATGGAATCGTGACCTTTTTGAGTAGTGGGTAGACCCGTGATAAAATCCATACTTATGTCATCCCACTTCCAACTCGGTACTGACAAAGGTTGTAGCATTCCGGCAGGCTTCATGTGAATTGCTTTTACTCTACAACATGTGTCACATCTGGCTACATACGCTGCAATTTCCTTCTTCATCTTGGTCCACCAATAACGAGGTCTTAGTTCTTGATATATTTTACTGCTGCCAGGATGAATAGACAACTTAGAGAGATGAGCTTCATCCAAAATTTTATTCTTAAGCTCTCTATCCTTTGGAACAACAAGACGGTTGTCGAACCACAACACATCCTGCTCATCCACCCTGAAGTGTTTCGAGGGTTCTTCTTGAATCTTCTTTTTGATGTGGAATATCCCTTTGTCTGCTTTCTGACCTTCTATAATCTTACTCTCCAAGGAACAACTGACCTGAATACTATGTAGCACGGCAGGGTGCATTAGATCGAAACCATCTTCCAGCAAGGGTTGCACGTTCAGACAATGTGACTTTCTGCTTAAAGCATCAGCTACCACATTGGCTTTCCCAGGGTGATACTGTACATTCAAGTTGTAGTCTTTGATCAGTTCTAACCATCTTCGCTGTCTCATGTTCAATTCTGGTTGGGTGAAAATGTACTTGAGACTCTTATGATCGGTGAAAATGTTGCACACGTTACCCAGTAGATAGTGTCTCCAAATCTTTAAGGCATGCACAACAGCGGCAAGCTCAAGATCATGTGTCGGATAATTGATTTCATGTTTTCTCAACTGTCGGGAGGCATAAGCAATTACTCTTCCTTCTTGCATTAGCACACACCCTAATCCCGTTTTTGATGCGTCGCAGAACACATCAAAAGGTTTCTCGATGTCGGGTTGTGCAAGAACTGGAGCAGTGGTCAACAGTTTCCGCAAGGTATGGAAAGCTGTCTCACACTCCTCTGTCCACGCAAACTTGTGATCTTTCTGTAACAGACTTGTCATAGGCTTGGCAATCTTCGAGAAGTCTGGGATAAAACGGCGATAGTAACCTGCTAACCCTAGAAAACTCCTGACTTCTGACACTGTGGTTGGAGTCTTCCAATCCATAACCTCTTGCACTTTACTCGGATCTACAGAAACTCCATTCTCAGATAGGATATGACCGAGGAAAGGAACTTTCTTCAACCAAAATTCACATTTGCTGAACTTAGCATATAACTTATGATCTCTCAGCCTGGTTAGGACAATTCTCAGATGCTCTTCATGCTCTTTCTCGTTTTCAGAGTATACTAGAATGTCATCAATGAAGACAACTACAAACTTGTCCAACTCTGGCATGAAAACCGTATTCATCAGATACATAAAATATGCAGGAGCATTTGTCAGTCCAAATGACATAACAAGATACTCGTACAACCCGTATCTGGTAGAAAAGGCGGTTTTCGGAACATCTTGAGGTCTAATCTTTATCTGATGATACCCAGACCTTAAGTCTATCTTGGAGAACACTCTGGCTTTAGCTAACTGATCGAACAGAACATCAATATGAGGCAAGGGATATTTATTCTTGATAGTTACAGCATTAAGAGGTCGGTAATCCACACACATCCTTAGAGTACCCTCTTTCTTTTTCTTTACAAACAAGGCAGGACATCCCCATTCAGACTTACTTGGGCGAATAAACCCCTTTTTTAACAACTCTTCCAACTGTTTCTTCAACTCAGCTAACTCATCCGGAGGCATCCGATAAGGTCTCCTCGAAATTGGAGCTGTCCCGGGGATCAACTCGATTCCAAACTCAACATCTCTATCTGGAGGAAGGCCAGGCAACTCATCTGGAAACACATCCGGGAACTCACATACTACTGGGATCTGATGGATAGGAGTAACTTCCATGGCACAGGTCACACTCACAAGATCTGTTCGTTTAGGCAATGGTACCTGAAAAGTACCCTCTGCCTGGGGATCTTTAAGGGTAAGCATCCGACTGCTTGTATCTATGACTGCTTCCCAGTCTTTCATCCAGTTCATTCCTATTATTACATCCAAAACTAGTCCAGGCATAACTACCAGGTTCACTCGGAACTTCCGACTACCTAACTCAAGGGTTGCCCCTCTAACCATCTTATTGGTTAACACATCAGCTCCTGCTGAACTTATGCGATAACCATAACTCAATTCTGTGCATAGTTGTTCATGCTTCCGTGCAAATGCTTGACTCATAAAAGAATGCGAAGATCCAGAATCAAAAAGAACAACTGCAGGGTGATGGTTCACAAGAAACTTACCAGCAGTTACGGGCTCTCCCTCAGGAACTTCATCAATGGCGGTGTGGTGTACACGAGCATTGTAAGTCTGTTGCTTCTTTTTAGGCGGATAAGGGCAGAACTTGGAAAAGTGGCCTGGCTGACCACAGTTGTAGCAGGGCCCTTTCACTGTACCAGCAGACCCTATAGCTCCCTTGGAGTTGCTCTGTTCTGTAGCTGCATTGGTCTTTGTTGGCGGCACTGCCATCCTGTACGGTTTCTGTGGCCCCTTGTAGTTCTGGGTTTTATGCTGCGGCGGCCTGAACCTCGCACCAGGTGCGGACGGACGATAAGATGAACGGTTGGCAGGGACAACTCTGGACTGGGATGGTCCTGTCTCGAACACTCTCTTGCGGTTCTTGGATGCGGTGTAAGCATTATTGTTCTTCTCTTGCTTCAAACAGTCACTGATAAAGTCGTTGAATTTGTTGCGGGTATTGGTACCCACATGCTTCATCATCTTCGGACTCAACCCTCTCTTGAAACTAGCAATCTTCTTTGCATCTGTGTCAACCATGTCTGGAGCATAGCGGCACAAATTATTAAAGGCATGCAGATACTGTGTCACCGTCTTGGTACCCTGATTCAAGGCTAAGAACTCTCCAAGCTTCATCTCAACCAACCCTGGGGGAATATAAACTCCCTTAAAAGCTTCAGTGAAATCCCTCCAAGAGATCTGGGCATTAGGAGGAAAAGTACTGCGGTGATGCTTCCACCACATTCCTGCTGGTCCTTGTAACTGATGTGCAGCATACTCTACTTTCAGAACTTCTGTCATCCTTAACACACGGAACTTATCTTCCATAGTGTTAATCCATTCTTCGGCATCAAGTGGCTCTGCTGCTTCCTTGAAAATAGGTGGCCTCGTATCCATGAAATCCTTGAAACTGCTGTACTGGTTCACTCCCTGGCCACCACCTTGGTTATTTCCCCTTTGAACATTTTCCGCAATGGTACGCAGAAAGTCTTCCATATTCCTCTGTGATTGTTCAGTACTGCGTTGACTTCCAAGAAACTGTGTGAAGAACATTTCTGCGGTGAGCGGCGGAGGAGGGGGCAAATGTGGTTCTGGACGTGGTTCCTGGTGGTTGACATTGTTGGCACCACTTCCACCAGCTCCTGCACCGTTGCCACCAGTCTCAGCGGCTTCGTACGTAGCACGACGAGTGTTGGCCATCTGCATATTTCAGCAACAAGCACCATTGAGTGAAGTTGTAAAATTGTGTCCGAAGGAACAATCATGCCATACTGAATTCATTGGAGAGAACAAGTCATTCAAGAAAACAGAGGCGCAATAATTTCATTCCAATTAAACAACAACACCAATTAAGTTATTTCAAAAGCAACATCGCGTTCCATACAACCATGTTGCCAGCATACATACACTGGACTTTTATGCGTTCGGGTATCGCATACACAACCAAACTCCAAAGATCATCAGTCTCAAGGTCGAACAGGATACATCATGATACATGGAACCCAAAAGAAGGCCATCGCGTCACGTCTAGCTACCAACGCATGACACTATCCTACTCCTCGGGGCCATCGTCGATGTCGGAGGCGTCGCCCTCGCTACCTTCAGCTGCAGCGTCGTCGTCGATGTCCATCTGAGCGGTGTTCGGAGGAGCATACGGGCCCATCCCGTTGTAGAGGGCATGGAACTCTTCATGCAAGTTGGCATTGTACTCTTCTAGCTCCTCGACCCTCTGCCTCAAAAGGTCCCTCTCGTTCCAGGCTTCATTCCTTTCTTGTACTAGCTGCTCCAACAGGCGATCTGCATTCCTGTTGGCCTGAGTCAGCCTCTGTACTTGCTGCATGGAACTCTCGCCTCTCTCGAGAGCTCGGTCCCGCTGCAAGCTCATATCAGCCAACTGCTCCTGCAAGCTAGCTATGGCACGCGCTTGCTTTTTCTTCTGCTTCCTTGCTTCAAGCCGATCATCACCACGTAGGCCAGTCAAGGTCCAATAGGTATTCTCCAGACCTTGATATGCTCTGATGGCTGCATACATGGCACTCATGGTGTGATTGTCGCTAGCCCGTCCTTCACTGGGGCCTCTAACCAGGGCACTTCCTTGCGGCTGTACCCAAATGGCGTCGCGAGGATCATCTCTCGGGAAAGTACCGGCCAAAGCTGCTGCTAACTCATTGGGAAATCTGCTCATGATGTCTCGGATGACGCGAAAAGCTGCGCCCTCTGCACCCTCGACTGGAGTGCGTCCTTCGAACTCCAAATGCCAACCATCCCATTCTGGCGCATCACCAAGAGCAGGGACGGTGATCTCTACCACAGCAAGTCCATCTTCAGCTAGCTGGCTCTCGCTCCAAGAGTAAACTGGCTCTTGTCCCTCCGGGTACCCCACATCATGGAGCACTCTCCAAAGCAAGGTGGGCATGCCAAACTCGCTTAGAAAAGTGTCCGTGTTGCGGTGCTCCCGCGGGGCTAGCTGACGACGGGGTGCTCTTCCTCCAGTGGACTTGCGGGCAGTCTGCTTCGTGCGGGCCATCTGTAGCACAAGTTTTAAATTACCCGGTGAGAACATAATTTAGTTGAGGTCACTTTTATCGAAATGGGATAATCCTTTTATAAGGGGAGGAATGCATGCCATGAATGGAATGCACAAACAATATGATGCATGCACGAGTCTTACGTTCTCACAAACTTAGGAAAAAAAAAGCATCTAACGGTGAATTCGGTGGCATACAACGATCTCTCATATACGTAACTAATTCGGTCTACACGATACGCTGTTATGTACCTGCAGAAAAACTCATTTCAGCCCATTCCCCATGAATGCATGAAAGCAGTAAATCTACCTACACGCTTTACACGAATCCCCAGATGCGTGTACAACGGTAGTGACTACCCAAACACATCGTCCTATTGACGGCATCGCCTCAACGGACGGAACACCCACACATGCGACACTTTTATAAAAACATGTGTAAAACATGTAATTATCCAAGTATCATATAAGCACTTTCCCTAGATCGGCGGTGTATCCGATCATGCTCTCACAACTCACACTTACCGAAGCGTAGAGGTAACTGATCCATACATTACCACTCAATTAAGTGGCACTCATACAATAGCACGCCGTATGAGCAACGAAAAAGAAATATGGTGCAGAACCCCAAGTTAGTACTTAAATAGCCACCTAGAGTCCTTAACTGGGCATACAGGATATGACCACTGGCACATTTTTTTAGTTTCAAAATCACACTTTTTAAGCAAGGTTTTGGTTTACATACACTTATGAACAGTAATTACGCTAAACCATGCTCCGATGCCAGCTGTAACAGAACCGCCCAATTATACGAGATTAAGTAAGAAAATCATCCAACGGACGGACAATTTACCAAACTTAAGCCCGTATAACCCGGTAGTCCGTGAAATCTCGACGGATTTCAAACCATTTCACATCACAGCCAAGATCGTAATAAGTTCAGCGATTACCTTCATAAGTTACACAGTAGTTTGCGGCACAAAATACATCGGAGTTTAAACCTAGTTATTACAAACCAGTTTCAAATAAAGTAGCGGAAGCATTAGTTTAAAGCACACACACACACACACATCTTTTCCAAAATACAGTGCCAGCTCGCGATCATCTCCCACAAAAGCATCAGGCGAGGAGTAGTGAGTGACCATTGCCCATGGTCCTAGGCTTCGCCCATCGCAGGGTAGAGACAGCTGATACAATACCCATAGTACATCTGTCCATCTGCAACAAGTGGGAACAAAGCCCTGAGTACGAGAAGGTACTCAGCTAGACTTACCCGACAGAACCAAAACAAAAGACTCCAAGGATCATGATAGGCTTTTTGGTGGGGTAGCTGACTCATTTGCAAGAAAAGCATTTTTAGCTTAGCAAATCATTTACAAAAGCATGTCATCTTTTAATTCTTTATCCTCCTGTCAACTATGTTTGCACTTATGCTAAAGTAATCATGGAATTAAGCAAGCAAGGATTACCATTGATATTTGACAATAATTACCATGTCATTTTCTCATAACTATCCAAGTGTTTCATCAGTATTACTACGATGAAGTAACTCAAGTCAAGTGCTCACTATCCAGTGAACGATGGCGATTCGAATCGATTATTGACCAGCTGGTAATTTATTCCTCACACAAACCTCACTCACCCGCTAAAGTGAGGTATTGGTCATCGAGTCAACTATTCAGGTAAAGTCGCGAGCTTGCCAGGAACCACATGTACCCGGGGGCCGCCCGACTGCTCTTTGGCCTTATCATCGCGCCCCCGTTTCCTGCCACTACTGCTCCGGTACAGTGCGTTGCGGGCAATCTACTCGGCCCGAATAGTCTCCCGGCTTCGCGGTCGAAAGTTACTTTATTCGGCCAGCTAAATGTGAGGCATGCGTTCAACATGACCCGAGGCCCGACATCGGACGGTCCTTAATCGACACAGACGGAAGACACTACAGTCCAGAACCCTGCAAGCTTCCGCCCGGTCTCATATTCATTTCCACACTGAGTTATTCTCACATGACATCTCTTTCACAAAAAACCAGGTAATCCCCTATAGCTCGCGGATGACAGGCAATCACCCGACTTCTACCGGTCTAAGCAAGCTAAGCAAGTATTGACCGTGGACACCAGGGTGACAAGGATCGGTAAAACAAGGTGGAACAAGGTATAATGCAGCAACGTTTGCAAACAACTCCTAAACTTAATGCATCAGATTAAGTAAAATTAATAATTAATTATTTGCAAACCGGGGGAGAAATGCTCCGGGGCTTGCCTCGCTCGAAGGAGCTGGGACGATGATCGGGGCACTCCGGAAGCTCTTCACCGGACTCCTCTTCTGCTTCTGCTGGTTCCGGCTCCGTCACTTCGAGCTGCTCCTCTGCGTCCTCGGGAACAACTGCCGGAACCACTTCCTGCGATCCTGTATGATGCAGAAGTATGAGTGCAATATGCATCGGTGCATTGCAGAGGTGACATGAGATGATGATGATGCGGAATGCATGCGATGTAACGAATGTATTATGTCATCGGATTATGTGGAACTTATGACTCTTCTACAAGGTAGTCAACATCATCCAAGAACATGTACTCGGAAACTACCAACACTAGTTTCTACCATGCGAGAGTATTAAACAATTAAGATGCTTCAAAGATACACCAAAGTATATTTTTCTAACTAACTTTGCATTAAGAATAAATAGAAACCCTAATTAGTCCTATGGTTGAACAGCAACACATATTTTAGTAGCTCAGAAAAATCTCATAAAATTACAGTAGCTTACTAATATCAAGAATAGCTTGACATAAAATTTTTACTGCATTTGGATAATTAGAACTTACTATACAAAAATAACAAACTATGGCCTCAAATAGATATTTAAAATACTTTACATTATGAAAAGTATCAAACAACAGATTTAGGAGTTTTTCTACTATCTACTACCTAAACAAACACTATAGAAAAATTATCACTTGCATGTTTTATTCAAATTTATTTAAATAACAAAAATAACAATTATTGGTAATAGAAAGCATTTGAACTGCAACTATACATTTTTCTACAGAACAACCAGGAAATAAAAATTACCCTAGCAAGTACATGGCATAACAGGATTAATAAACTTGGAACTACATTTTTCTGATTTTTCTACATTTTCTTATCAATTTTTCAAGAAAACACCAATTTCAAGGATTAAATAAAACACTACAGAAAAGTACATCAAATATGACATGCAACATTTTTATATTGTAGATCTGATTCAAATGAGTACATAAAAATTTATTTCACAAATTTTGGAGCTAAAATGACCAAGAAATCATTTTCCAAGTGTTTTTCATCAAGAATAATAAAAGAAATCGAAAATGATTTTTCTGTTAAAGAGATTGGGCCGGCCCGAGATCAACAGTCGGCCCGTGGCCGTTTCCGGCCTGTTTCACGTGCGCGGGAGAACCGCCGAGCCGGCCCGCTCGGGGCGCGGCCCAGAGGCACGGCCTTGTCCTCCGCGAGGAGCCGAGCGCGGTCGCCGGCGTCCGCGCGCTCGACGTCGCGGCGGCGGCTGCGGCCGACCGGCCATCTCCGGTCGCGAGCAGGCGGGGCAAGGAGCGCGTGAGAACCGCGATGAAGTGGCGAATCCATTTTTGGAGCTAGGGAGGTGAGAGGGGTAGCGGGGAGCCGCCTCGACGGGAGGCCGCGCACGGTGGCGCCATGGCCGTCGGTGGCGAGGCGTGGAGAAGCTCACCTAGAGCTCGGAAGGCGGCGCAAACGCGAGCGTGAGCCGAGGGAAGGCGAGGCGGAGCTGCGGGCGCGGGCAATCGGAAAATGGCGCGGCGGTGCGGGAGCTTCACGCCGGCGGAGCGGCGGTCGCGGCGAGGGCGGAGCTCGAGCTCTCGGCTCGGGAGGGGAGGAGAGGAAGTGCGGGCGCGAGCGAGCGAGTGCGCGGGCCTCAGCAGGTGTAGGCGAGCGCGTGGGCGCAGTGGCAGGCCGCGGCTGACGCGCGGCGGGTGATGCAGGCGCGGGGCCGCCACGCGGCGGTGCTCCTCTGCCGCGGTCGCGGCGTGGCGCAGCGACGCGCGCGGGTGCGGGCGAGCGGAGGAAGGAGGAGGCCGGCTGGGCCGGGCCGGGGCGGAGGCGGTGCGGGCGCGCGCGCGCGGGTGGCGCGGGCCGCATCTGGCCGTGGGCCGAACGGGAGGCGGCGGCCTGCTAAGGAGAAACTGATTTTTTTGATTTTCCAAATTTCAAATTTAAATGCATTTCAAACTTCAAACCACATTTTGAACAAGAAGAAGTCATTTTATGGATTTGGCCCAAAAATAAAAGTTGCTAAAAATTAAATTCTCTACAACTTTGATTAAGGGGCCAACTCAAAATTCTTGATAGATTTTGAATGACAGAATAAAAGCTAAAATAGGGAAAAATTTTGAATATTTTTCATAATTATTTTTGAACAAGTTTTTGACAAAATTTGAGCTCCAAAATTTGAACTAAAGTTCCAAGTGATGTAAGAATTATGGTTACAAGGCTTTTGATATAATGTGATTATCATATTATTATAGTCCATTAAATATAGCATGTTTAAGCTTTTATTTTAATCGAATTATACCATTATCATACATGATTATAATGATATGAATGCTATGCAATATGATTGCCATGCAAAAATGCATTGCTTAACACCGGAGTGTTACAAGCATGCACCGGGGCTTGCCTTTCAGAAAAGAAGACGGGCGGTGATCTGGGCACTCAGGTAGCTCATCAACGGCGTGTCCTTCGATGGCTGCCTCGTTGGGTTCTCCCGGCGGCTCCTGGTCCTCCTCCAGAACTGCTCCCTCGAACTCGAGGAGTGTCACCCCCTCCGGTACACCTATTGCATGAATGCACAATAAATCTCATGGATGCATAATGAATGCAATATGCTCGAAATGGAATGCATTGAGCAATTTAATTATTCTATTCAAGTTACTTCAATATTACGTGCAATTCCCTTCTTCGGTGGAGAAGTACTTACCTAATCTACACAACCTAATGTACAAATGTTCCTCTTCAGTTAAGGCCCTAACACCTAGAAATCACAAGAACAATATCACTTAGTTTACCAACAACAAATCATCAGATATCGTAACAACATAATCTGGACAACAGCTACGTATTCTTATTACAATGGGAGATTCCCAAATCCTAAAGGCATGATACAAGACAGTCTAGAAAGCTTATAAAATACCCTACAATCCACTTTCATACCTCAACACTTAATTCCAAAGTTTACCTAGTCGAAATTTCCAAAATTCTAGAAATCTGTCCTCTCCAAACAGAGAGCAGCCATTTCTGGACAGCCACTTTAAACAACTATAACTCCTAGACTACTAGGCTAAATGCCTCCCAATTTTGACACAAGCTAGTTTATCAAGTTTACTACCACTTTGGTATTCACAAATTTTCCAGCAAACACTTTTATTAAGGGTCAAACCCAAAAATGCTACTAGCTGTCCAGAAAACCTAGAAATAAGAAGATTAAATATTTATTTATGTGTCAAACTTCCTCTATGACTAAACCAATAATACCAATAGTTCCCACATATCATAAAAACACCAAAAAGTAAGAGGTGCCAACCTAGAACATTTATTTTCATCCTTTTCTTAATTTACTTAATTAATTAAGTGGGAAATTAAACTTATATACAAAGTGCTTAGAAAATTCTATAAAAATTACAGGAGGCTCCCTAGCCCACTAGGAGGCTCCTGTAAAAATGTGAACTGAAGTTATTCACAGAAACTCCCTACACAAAATTGACAAGCCAAAAAGGCTGATTTTTGCATAAATAGGAAACCTTATTGAAAAGTGTCAAACAACAGATTTCATATTTTTCGTAGTATCATTCTACACTAAGAACAACACTCTAAAAATTTTACCTCTACTGGACCTGTAGAAAAATTATGAAAATTCATTCAAGTATCTCCTAAAATAAAATGACAACACCAAAACTTGAGAACTACTCAAGCAATAGGATCCAAAGTTTTACCAGAGCTAGTATATATATTAAATCACATACTCACCAAATTTCATAATTTTTGGAACACTGAAACTCAAGATATGATTTAAACAAGTTTGCATGTAATTTAAAACACATCTCAAAACCCTAATTAATTATTCCAGAATTTAAACATCACATAAGCATTTGATATTTTTCCTAGATCCTACACTTTATGTGGAACCCAACAAAATTTGGATCACCATTTTTTGATCTACCAAACCCTAGATATGAAAATCACAAACCTTATTCAAATCTGTAAAATAATAAAGAAACTGAAATTTCAAACAAAACAAAAAGGAACCACTGGGCCGGCCGACCCTGCCAGCACGGCCTAACTTGAGCGGCGCGGCCTGTTCCTGTGCGCGGCCTGCGCTCGGTTTCTCGCCCGCGCGCGTGCGTTTGCCAGGGGGGCCCACTGTCAGCGAGAGAGGGACAGGGGAGCGGCCAGCCGAGAACTCCGGCGAGGTCCCACACATCGCGCGGTGGCGAAATCGGCCAATGTGGCCTCACCTTCGCTCCAACGACCCGTGGAAGGAGTGGAGATGGTAGAGGAAGGCGTTGTGGTGCTGCTGCTGGAAGGAATTGGGGCGTGGCGCGACGACGACGGTGCACGAGCGTGAGGAAACCCGTGGCGGCAATGGCGCCTCGGTGCTCCGCTCGGGCTTGGAGAGGGCGAGAGAGAGGGCAGGGACGCGAGTGTGGGTGAGTGGTGGCTCCGTGGCGCCCCTTGAAGACGCCGCGACCTGACGGGTGGGGCCCCGGCCGGCGTACGGTCGCCACCGCGTGCCCACGCGGCAGCACGGCCCTACGGCCGGTCGGCCACGATGTTCACTGAACATCGCCCGTTTGACTGAATCGGCGCCTAGAATGGTGACTGTCAGAGCAAGTTTAACACCGATTAACTCCTAAACCAGCTCGATTTAGCCGAAGCTGATTATACCAAAATGGTAGAGCTACATGAGGACTACAATTTTGTCAATTGGCTCAAGGACTGGTTCGGCCTGGTTTGTGAGGTACAAGTTGTCAAAGTGAGGTACAGTGAAACGGTTACAGCTTCACACTTAGCCAAAATTGCTAAGTCCCAAAACAGCCTCCAAAACTGACTTGTGGGCCCTTTTTGAGCATGTTCTGGTCATTTTCATGAGATGGCCATATTAGAACTTTTGTTACTTATGAAATTCTATACAACTTTGCTTAAGGTTGCTCCTCCATGCAAGGTTTCTAAGCTAGACTTTTTAATTGGTCAAACCAGATCACTCTAGGGGTCCAAACTTAGTCAACAACATTTGGAAGGGCAATTTAGTAATTTTGGTCAACATGAACATTGCTCCACTACTTACCCTAAATGTAATTAAGGTGTTATAAGACCTAATTGGCCACTCTACACATTGGTTGCACAAAATTCCTAGTGTCACATACTTTGGAACAAGTAATTCAATACTTTCACCCAAATGTTGCAAGCTCATGTTGCACATGTTACATGAGTGTGTTGCATAACACTTGCTAATTATGTTACACTAAAGTGGTTGACATGTCTCAAAAGGAAATTGCACATAAGGTACTTGTGTGTTGCACACTACTCAATTCTTACTTCACATGAAATATAAACATATGTGGCAATGTTTCCAAAGCATGTTTCACATATTATAAGCTCATGCATGAAATGAATGATGCTCCCACTCATGAATGAGATGATTAATGTTAATGCTCATGAAATGCAATGCACTTAAGGAAGCCAAACACCTGGGGTGTTACAGTACGGGCCTACATATCACGGTGCAAGCTTACATTTCACACCAAACCGTTTCACTCCTTTCATGGGTGACACTTTCAGATATACATGGTCACCTACCTCAAACTCGATGGGCTTCTTTCTCTTATCAGCATAAGTTTTCTGTCGAGCCTGAGCAGCTTCCTTATGTTTCTGGATTTTACAGACCTACTCCTTAGCTTCCTTAACAAAGGCAATTCCATAGTACCTCCTTTCCCTAGGCTCAACCCAGTTTAAAGGAGTCCTACATTTGCGACCATACAAAGCTTTGAAAGGAGCCATCTTGATAGTTTCTTGATAACTGTTGTTATAAGAAAATTCAGTTAGTGGAAACCACTTGTCCCATGGTCCCTTGTAAGAGATAACACAAGTCCTAAGCATGTCCTCTAAGATCTGGTTAACATGCTCAGTTTGCCCAGAGGTTTGCGGATGATAAGCAGAACTAAGAATCAAGTGGGTACCCAAAGCCTGATGTAAGCACTCCCAAAAGCGAGCTGTGAACTATGGTCCTCTATCTGATACAATAGACTTGGGTACACCATGAAGGCGTACAATTTGTTGAAAATAAATATTAGCATATTGATGTTGATGATAGTTGACCTTCACAGGAATGAAATGAGCAAACTTTGTCAGACGATCCACAATCACCCAAATGGAGTCAAAAACCCCTTTTAGTAGTGGGTAAGCCAATGATAAAGTCCATAACAATCTCTTCCCACTTCCAACCCAGGATAGATAAAGGTTGAAGTAAACTAGGCTTCATGTGAATGGCCTTAACTCGACAACAATTGTCGCATCTATCAACGTAGGCTGCGACCTCCTTCTTCATTTTGGTCCACCAAAAGTAAGGTTTTAGATCTTGGTATGTTTTACTACTACCAGGATGGATGGATAGTTTAGAAGAATGGGCTTCAGCCATGATTTGGTTCCTAAGTTCCTTGTCCTTAGAGACTACAAGTTTATCCTTGAACCAAAGAATGCCCTTCTCATCGACTCAAAAATGCTTGGTCTCTTATTCCTTCATCTTTCTTTTGATGTGAAAAACACCCACATCAGTCTTTTGAAGCTTGATGATTCTACTTCTGAGAGAGCAATCAATAGTGATATTGTGAAGCACAATGGGATGTAACAGATGAGACAAATGAAAATCTCCATCAATCAAAGAATTGCAATGGTATTTTTGGCTTAAGGCGTCAGCAACAACATTAGCCTTGCTAGGATGATAATGCACATGAAGATTGTAGTCCTTGATTAACTCTAGCCATCTTCTCTGCCACATATTCAATTTAGGTTGAGTGAAGATGTACTTTAGACTTTTATGATCTATACAGACATTGCACACATTGCCAAGCAAATAGTGCCTCCAAATCTTCAGAGCATGAACAACTGCGGCTAGCTCTAAGTCATGAGTTGGATAATTGACTTCATGCTTCCATAGCTGGGGTGAGGCATAAGCGATAACTTGGCCTTCCTGCATAAGAACACACCCCAAACCAGTACATGATGCATTGCAAAATACATCAAAAGGTTTCTCGATATCAAATTATGCCAAAACCGGAGCTGAAGTCAGGAGAGTCCGCAAAATGTGGAAAGCTACCTCACAATCCAGAGTCCACACAAACTTCTCATCTTTTCGAAGCAATCTTATCATGGGCTTGGCTATTTTTGAGAAATCCAGGATGAAGCGACGATAATAGCCAGCCAGCCTAAGAAAACTCTAAACTTCGTGAACCGATGTCAATGCCTTCCAATCTAATACTTCCTATACCTAGGTCGAATCCACAGAGATTCCCTCGCCAGACAACACATGACCTAGGAAGGGTACTTTCTTTAACCAGAACTCGCACTTGCTGAACTTGGCATAAAGCTTATGTTCTCGTAACCTAGTTAAGACAATTCTTAGATGTTCCTCATGCTCTTCCTCGTTTGCAGAATAAACCAAGATATCATCGATGAATATGACCACGAATTTATCCAATTCAGGTATAAATACTGAATTCATCAGATACATGAAGTGTGCAGGAGCATTTGTCAAGCCAAAAGACATGACCAGATACTCGTACAACCCGTATCTAGTAGAGAAAGCTGTCTTAGGTATATCCTCAGGACAAATTTTGATTTGATGATAACCTGATCTCAAATTGATCTTAGAAATTAATCAAACAAGATATCAATGTGTGGCAATGGATACTTATTCTTGATGGTAACTTCGTTGAGTGGTCGATAATCCACACACATGCATGGAGAATGATCCTTCTTATTCACAAAGATAGTGGGATAGCCCCATAGAGAAGAATTAGGACGAATAAGGCCCTTCTTCAAAATCTCATTCAATTGGATCTTAAGCTCTACTAACTCATTGGGTGGCATTCTATAAGGTCTTATAGAGATAGGTGCAATGCCAAGGATTAACTCAATCTTGAATTCTATATCACGATTCGAAGGTAATCTAGGCAGATCATCAGGAAAGACATCCAGAAACTCACATACTACCAGAACATCAACAATGGACTTTGCTAAAATAGCATTGGCCTCACTAGGAAGACAAATATCTCTAGGAAGCTATACAAGAAAAGCCTTCTAATCAATAGGATCCCGCAACATAACCACTCTAGTGGAAGTATCAATTAAAACTCCATTACCACTCATCCACTGCATCCCCAAAATTACATCTATTCCCACCCCGGGGAGAACTAGCAGATCAACAACATACTTTCGGTCACATATCTCGATAGTCACCTCCTTCACTATTTGATTAGTAGAGATGTTGTTTCTTGTAGCACTAATGCAATAACCCCCATTGGTTATAGTAGTTATATTCTGATTAAACTTGGATGCAAAGGTAGAGCTCATGAATAAATGTGAAGCACCTGAATCAAACAGCACAACTGCAGGATGTCAGTTCATAAGAAACTTACCAGCAGTGACTACCTCCAGTAGGAATTTCCTCAATAGTGGTATAGTGAACATGCCCCGGGCGTGCATTGCCTCGGTTGTTGTTCTTTGGAGGATAAGGACAATTCTTGGACCAATGGCCAGGCTGATTGCAATTCTAGCAAGGACGATTACTTGGTGGCACCTTGGAGTTGCCCTGCCCCAAAGCATTCTTTGGAAGAGCAATAGTGTAGCCCTTGCAAAAACCCGTCTTGGTTTGGTTCTTCTTCTGAGGTGGGGGACGATACCTGACGTTGGCAGTAGGTGGACGATACTGAGTCTTATTTGTCACAGAAGCCTTGGACTATGAAGCCCCTGCATCATAAGCTCTCTTGCGACTCTTAGATGTGGCATACACAACATTGTTGTTCTCTTGGGTCAGAGTATCACTGATAAACTCGTTGAAGGTTGCACACTTGCTATTGCCCATGGATTTCATCAGCTTGGGGCAAAGTCCCCGCTTGAAGCTAGCGATCTTCTTAGCATTTGTATCCACAAACTTAGTTGCATACCTAGACATGTTATTGAAAGCCTACAGGTAGTCATTCAAACTCTTGCTTCACTAGGTCAGCTTCATGAATTCAGTATGCTTAATAGCCATCAAACCAAGGGGAATATAATGCCCCCTGAAAGCTTCCTTGAACTGATCCCAGACAATCTCAACATTGGCAAGCAAGGTATTCCTATTATGACTCCGCCAGATGCCTGCATAACCCTACAACTAGTGGGAAGCATACTCTGCCTTCATGCCTTCAGTAAGCCTAAGCAAGCAAAACTTCTGCTCAATGGTATTTAGCCATTCATCAACATGAAGCGACTCTTTTGCCTCTTTAAAGATGGAAGGCTTGGTATCCATGAAATCCTTAAAGTTGTTATACTGGTTAGGCTCAGGTCCCTGACGGACATTGTGGCCTTCACAATTGGCCAGCTGGCACATAGCATCAGCTAAGGCACACTGGCCTTCAACAATCGTCTGTATGAGCTCAGCCGGAGTGGGTGGTGGAGGGTCCGCACTATCACGATCCCCACTCCTGGAACGGAGCGGATGGGGCATCTGCAATATGCACAATCAGTGAGTATTGATGATGTTAGAAAATTGTAGACGAATGGTTTAATTATGCCATACTGAATTCATTGGAGAGAATAAATTCATACAATAAATAAAGACACAATAATTCACTCTACAACATGACATCATCAATCATAGCACGTGGCGCAATATCGCATCGCATTTGTGACAAAAATGCCAAACTTCACCGACAACGAAGACGGAATTATAATGAAAAAGGCTCACATCCACATGGAGCACATGCAAGTCTGAGATTAAACCACCTCCAAAGAGGTTCCAACCTTACATAAAAGTGACATCGAGGTTCACATTACATCCGAAGGTGCAACTAAGAAAAGCTACATGTCCATAACATGAGAGTCAGCAAAAGACTGGATCTAGCGGATCTAGCTAAGTACTATAGCTAACTACGCATCACTATCGGAATCAGCATCGAAGGTCACTTCACCATCTTCATCACTAACTAGCTCGAGCTCCGCATCTTCATCTTCTTCCATCTTAGCAGGTGCAGTAGCAACAGGATCACCAACCTCCATACCATCATCATTGGCCACTATCACCTGCGGCCCCAAATCTGGATAAGCTAGTATGGGCTGAGGAATCGGGTCCAGCAAGTTGTTGAGACCGTGAATCTCAACTTGCACTACCTTGATCTCCTATTGAAGCTCAAACTCTATGGCCAATGTTGACCCTAGCAAGGATCCAACCCTAATGCCTGGTCTCTGCCAACTCGAGGGCTACATCCCTATGCCGGATCACATGTACCAACTGCTCCCAAAGCTCATCTCTCTCAAGGGCCAATTGCATCATCTGATCATGCATCTCAGCTTTTTCATGAGCTGCTTGTCCCCACTACTGCAAGCGATAATTTGCAATATCCTTGCTGTCCTCAAACTCTCGCTAAGCCACAACAAGTTTTCTAGCTAGCTTGCGGGAGCGCTTCTGGGCCTTGCGCTGAGCCTCTAGTGCCCCATGTAGCACACTCAAAGCACTAGAAAAGGTCTCCTACCTGGTCTGATATAGCTTTAGCACAACCATCATGGCACTCATCTCAACACTGGAGCTCTCAACTCACTCTCCACGACCTCTGACCTAGGCACGGCCATCATCCTAGTTCCACTCTGCAGCCGAAGGAGCCACACATGGAATGGACACAGCCGGTCCACCAAGTAGCTCATCACCAAAGTTCTGACATATGTCCATTACTACGGCCAGAGCAGCCACCTGGGCGCCTTCCCATGGGGTCTACCCATCTGAATCGCTGCCCCAACCACGCCATAACGGCCTCTCCGGGTGAGGTGGCACCACCAAGCGCACATCATACCAACTCAGGGTCCCATGTGGCTTAGCCTGCTCCCAAGTGTAGTGTGGTGCCTCAGGATATCCCACAGAACTCAGCACTCACCACAATAGGGTGGGAGAACCAAACTGCTATAGGCACATGCTGCTCCAGGGAGGAAACGCTGGAGCTGCCATCGGTAGCAAAAGGATGCAACTCTTGTGAGAGGACTATTTTTGAGAAGCAAAATTTTTAAATAAATGAGATAAGTAATTTATAAGGGAGGGAGTAAATGCAAGAATGCAATATGAGGGAACATGATGCATGCACATTCTGTACGTCCTCACAAATCTTAGGAAAATTTATAAGACTAACGGTATAAGCGGTGGCATACACACGTTCTCTCAATATACATAACTAGCAGATCTACAACGGTGCGTTGTTAGCGTACCTACAGAAAAATTCATTGCAGCCCTGAACCCCAACAAATGCTATATTTCACACATCAAAGCAGTAAAGTAATACACTCACCATACACATATCCCCAGATACATATATGTTGGTGTCAATCTACCTGGACAATCACCACCCACAATTAAGTACTTTCAAGGCTACATGGTTGGTAACATGGAGCCAATCCCGTAACCAAAGCTAGCACTCCCCTAGACTGTCGGATGTCTGATCCTGCTCTCCCAGCTCACACTTACCTAGTCGTAGGTGCGATGTTGCATAAATGTAAACTATTGACATATATGGCTATTTTGCGATGTTGCATAAATGTAAACTATCGACATATATGGTTATTTGATATATGAAGGTTGCCTCTAACCTTAGACCACAGGACAACATAGTGCGGTCAAATTATCACTCATACATACCTTGGCATGGGTGTAGATGCAAAAATTAAACCCCCAATTAGTACTTAAATAAGCCACCAAAAGGTCCTGAATTGGGCATAGAGAATATGACCACTGGCACACTTTAGCTTAAAATTTAGATTTTTCACAAAAGCTTTTGTTTAAAATACACAAATGACATGTTTAGTGCTAAATCTTGCTTTGATACTAGTAGTCATGGAACTGTCCAAATTATAAGAACACAAGTACAAAAATAATCGCAGAAGATATTAAATTTCTAAACTTGAGCTCATATAATCCTAGTAGTCCAATGAAATCATGAAGGATTTCAAACCAACCAACTACCAGCCAAGATCGTAGTGATTCAACACAACACATCACCTATTACAGCATTTTACAAGTAGTTCATCGAAGCTTACATCCATCAGAGTTCAACTAAGTTATTACAAACCAAGTTTAAAAGTAGCAGAAGTAATATAGTTTTAAAACCAAGTTCACATACTTAGTTCAGTACAGCCAGTTCTGGGTCACATCCAACAAAAGCATTTCAAAAGAAACTAAAAGAGACCATGCCCACTGGTCTAGTCCTCATCCCCCAAGGGAGATGGAAGTATTTGCAGCAACCACCGTAGAAGATATCATCTGTAACAAGAGGGAATAAACCCTGAGTACGAGAATGTACTCAGCTAGACTTACCATCATAAACCAGAAATAATATGACACCAAGGAGTATGCAAGGCTGATATATGTGTGGAGCTTGCTTGACAACATTTTTGCATAAAAGCTTATATGCAGATAAGTACCATTCATTACCAAAGCATCAAGCTATAATCATTTACCTGTTGTGGGGGTATTAACCCCTATACCCCTATGGCTAGACTTGGGCTGGCCCAGACCAGTGGGCTCGGCCCATCAGAAGACGACGCGTGGTCCAGTCGATCTGCTCGGCATCCCACGCAAGGAAGGAAAGCAAACTTGGAGATCAAGCAAGATCCTGGTCGGTTAGAATAGGAATCATTATCCGGCCAGCTATGACAATTGTAACCGGGCTGGATTAGTTTTCAGATTTCTAACCCTGCCTCCCGGACTATATAAGGTGGGTAGGGGACCCCCTCAAAAGACATCTCATCTCTCTCAATATACACAGCAATACAATCTGACGCATGATGTAGGTATTACGCCCTCACGGTGGCCGAACCTGGATAAAATCCTTGTGTTTGTTTTGTGTCACCATCTAGTTCATAGCTTGCGCACATGTCTGCTGACAATCTACTACCTTGGGCATACCCCTCGGTAGACTACCGACCAAATCTCATCGACAGTGGCGCGCCAGGTAGGGGGTGTGTGTATAGCTTCCCAGGCGAGCAAGATGGTCATCATCCCCGACTCCACGGCCGTGGTGGACGGTCTCTCGTTCACCATCGGCCAGATCACCTGGACCACCGGCGTCAACAGCTTCACCGCCACTGCCACGGAGGAGGCGCAGATTCGATCTGCGTTGACCACGTCTTCATCGACTACGGCTCCGACCACGCTAGCTATGGCTCCGACCACCCCAGCAACAGCTTCGACCACGCCGACAACTCGTCGACCACTTCCCCGCTACAAAGGAAGGGTGATCGACAACATCGACCTGATCGAAGCTATTGACCAAGTCGGCCATAAGCTCTCGTAAACCCTGACTTTGGTAGATTCGATCCAAAATCAACCTATCAAGCAGGTACTTCTTAACCACAACAGATCTACCCGATCAGTTCGGGCTCGTCGTCCAACACGGCTAGATACAGATCTAGTGGTCACTGCTACTCCTAAAGGACATACGGTACACCTTCGCTCGGTTCCTACACCCGACCTCAGGCTCTCTCAGTACCAAGTCCCGACGGAGGATTGTCAGGCCCTCGCATACGGCCTAAAAACACTGCTTCCGAGTACGCATATCGTACACCTTATCTGTTCATGGGTCCCACGAAGCGAGACCATGTTTCAGATTTGTACTTTCTGGACCAAACTCGACCATCACCTGGCAATGTCGTCAACATGGTCGGTATCTAGGAGCATCATGAAGGCTCGGTTCATACACTACCCAAGGATGGTGACTCCAGCACTGGATCTACACGCTCTGTCCACATCGAGGCTGAACACCTCGAAGACGATGAATATGATCTGGATCCACTACCGTACCCTCCGGGTTTCTCTCTGATCCCAAGGTTCCCACCAAGACGTGGAGACATGGTGCTCAACATCAGCAATGACGAGCCCGCAGTCATGGGAGAAACTGACGAGCAACGACAGCTTCACGAACAGCGTAACGCCAACCGCCTCAAATGCCGTCATTTGGAGGCTGAAGAAGAGCGTCGAAGGGGACCCTGACCAAGAGATCTAGCCAACGCCTTTGACAGGGTTGGCGAGCGGCAAGTTTTCAGGACTCTAAGTGCCAACGTGGCTATCGTCATGGCCAACTTGGACCGCTTACCTGACCAACCAGAAATCCAGTAGGTCCGTGAAGATATTCGCGCACATCTGATTGCTGCTATGGGCCAAACCATTGAGCTAGCTAAACGAGCTCAGTTTACTTCGAGCACGTCAATTGCATCTAGCCAGAGTCGTTGTGTTTCAGAACACCCAAGTCACCAACAACCATCTAATCCACGCAATGGTCCACCCCTAGTCAACCCTCGAGGCGGCAGCGGCAGCGGTAATGGTGGTGGTGGCAACGGCGGTGATGGTGGTCATAGCGGTGGTGACGGTGATGGTGCTTATGGAGGTGGTCGAGGTCATCGGGATAACAACCGCAATCGCCACGGTAATTGAGATCAGGAAGTGAATCAAGACCCCAACCGCGATCTCCGCCAGCAACTCCCTCCGCGTGACGCTCGCAGCCGCATCCTCAGCCACGCTAATGACCGTCAAGCTTATGAGAAAGTCCGTCGCATCGAATACGACACTGAGCATGGTCCTCCCGGCCTGAAACAGTTTACTTCTCATCTTCGACAAGTCGTATGGCCGAAAAACTTCAAGCTCGAAAAGCTCAGGAAATACGACAATAAGGAGAACCCCGAGAACTAGATCACGCTTTATGAGATCACCATCCGATCAGCCTCGGGCGATAAACATGTAATGGCTAATCATCTTTCAGTTGTTCTTAATCAAGCAAGTCATCAATGGCTCCTGAGCCTATTAGAGAACCAGTTTGATAGCCGGGCACAACTCAAGCTGGCCTTCATCGACAACTTCATCACCACGTGTGACCAGCCGGGCAATAAGTATGACCTCAAGCGCATACCTGACCGCAAAGATGAGCCGCTGCGTGACTACATTTGATGCTTCTCGGATATGCGCCTTAAGATCCCCAAGATCTCTCATGACGAGGCAGTCTCGGCCTTCATCAAGGGCCTCCGTCACCATGACGCCCTCACAAGCAAGCTGCTCAGGAAATGGCCGACCACGGTCTCCGAGTTGCTCGCCACCGCCAAAAACTATGCAGACGTAGATGATGCTAAGAAGATAATCAAGGAAGACATGGGTGGGCCATCACGCCCCAAACACCCACCGCGTCGCGACAACAACCGTAACGACCGTGGTCGAAACGACAACCACGATCGTCGTGATTAGCGCAACGACAACCGTGACCACCGAGACAACCGTGATCGGCGGTGTGACCGCCGTGATGCCTTCGAAGGCAAGCGTCCTCACGAGGATGATCATGAAGTCAACGCGGTTAAGAAGCCAAGTGGTCGCCGTGACTACCAGGACGACTACAACAAGGCCCTAAAGGGTCCCTGCCAGCTTCATCCCAAATCCAATCACACCATGGAGAAATGTCGCTTCCTCAAGAACATCTACGCCAAGCAGCTCGCTGTCGACGACGCTGCAAGGGCTGACCATGACGTACAACGATGAGATGGTGATGATGACGATGACGAATAGGACAGGGATCCTCATCATCAATACATCGCTCCCACCAAAACTGTCCACTCCATCTTCGGTGGAAAGGTGTCTCTGGAGTCCAAACACGAGCGCAAACTGCTCATAATGGGCTTGCATTAGCGTCACCGACGCCGACGGTCTCATTACCGATCCCAGGTTTCCAGCCTGGTCTCACCGAGAAATCTCCTTCAACCGTGAAGACCGGTGGGCCATAATTCCTAAACCTGGTCGATTTCCCCTCATCCTCGATCCCTGCATCAACAACGTCTAGTTTGAGAGGGTCCTCATAGACGGTTGTAGTTCCGTCGACATCCTGTTTCACAACAGCTTGCCCGCTCTGAAACTGAGCCAGGCCGATCTCAAACCCTATGAGGCATAGTTTTGGGGCGTTCTCCCCGGACAGAGTTCTATACCTCTCAGGCAGATCACGCTCCCTGTGTAGTTTGGGACTGCAGAACACTACCCCACCGACTACGTCAACTTCATGGTCGCGGACTTTGACGACACCTACCACGCCATCCTTTGTCGACCAGCGCTCACCAAATTCATGGTCGTGCCACACTACTCGTATCTGGTGCTCAAGATGCCTACCGAGCACGACGTCCTCACTCTCAGAGGCAATGTCTACACTGCCTACACCTGTGAAGAGGAAAGCTTCAAAGTGGCCGAAGCCACCGACCTCTCGATCCGCATGGAGCGTACCTTGGTCGATGCCACCAAGACTCCTGCCGACCACCTAGAGATCCCAAAGCTGCAAGCCCTGCGCAAGAGCATCAAGTCCAAGGACCACAAGGAGATCTAGTTGGTCGACGGCAATTCCAACAAGACGGCCCTTATCGGGGCCAATCTGGATCCCAAATAGGAAGACACGCTCATCAGCTCCTTCGACACCTGTCATCTAGATTAGCACCTGTAAATATAACAAGCACTTGATTAATTAAACAAGCAATAATAACCATATCAGGTTAAATCAGGCTATAATTATGATCATCAACTTAACCATCTCTTTCATTTAGTGTGACTACAATGGAGATATTCCATCAAGTTTCTCACTATCCGGGAGAGACGGCGATTTGAATCGATTTCTACCCAGCTGGGGAATTATTCCTAACACAAACCTGGCAAACCCCTCGAAGGCAGCTGTAGATAACCTTTGGTATAACTAAGGAACCAACTTTGTAGGTTTGATCAGCCCCGCACTCTCAGGAACACCACTCTACCACGATGTTTAGGACTGTTTACCTACCCTTGGACTTACGCCAATGGCTCCCCGCATATCCTTGCTACCTCCAGAGTGCGCACTTTATACTTCCTGATTCCCGGCCTGAGTCGAGCTACTCAGCTTCACGGTCGGAATGACTTATCCGACCAACTAATTAAGTGTTTGGCATGCGTTCAAAATGACAAAGAAAGGCTCCATGCCTCACTTCTTAATCGACACAGATGGAATCACTATAAGTACAACACCAACCTATAAGACTCCATTCGGTCTCATTCATTTATTTATATGGTTCTTTTTCACGATAGCAAATATAGCCAACTGTGACCAGATAGATCCCTATATCTCGCAGGTGACAGGAAATCACCTGACTTCTACTGGTCTAAGCATGGCTAAGCATTGACTTGATCTTGTCTAAATAGGATTCAGGATAAGGGTATTGGACAAGGGGAGAATATATGCAGCAAGGGGTTTCAACCAACTCCTATAACTTAATGCAACAATACATATATAACATATATATACTCATTACTTTCTTAAAGTATGAGGCTTATAATGCTCTAGGGCTTGCCTTTCGCAAAGGTCGAAGGTTCGTGACTCGGACACTCAAGTACGTCTTCCTCGGTGCCCCTAACTTCTTGTGGCTGGGCCTCCTTTGCTTGAGCTGGCTCCCCTTCATTCTGACACGTCCCCTCGAACTCCACCAAAGTTACTCCGTCGGACATACCTATTGCATGCATGTGCACAAGATGAATATCATGTATGCATAAGGAATGAGATGACATGATGAACATGTATGAGAATGACAGCAAGATAATCCAAAGTGATTAAGATTCGTTGAGTGAGTACGTGTTGTGCTCCATTCAAATCACTTTAAAGAGTAGGTGCATATCTCTTCTCCGGTAGAGAGCAAAACACATACCAAGCTTACACAATCTAATATACAACTGCTCATCCTTAGTAAGAGGCCTAGCACCTGCATCTAACCACTATTTTAATCAGCCTAATCATCTAAAATATCCCAATCATGCTTAAGCAAAGAAATCAAGTCATCAGGCAATTTCAGCAACTCTGGGCATACAACAACAGTCAAGTAATTTACTCATAACTGGAGATTTATATATCCAAATGACTTGAAACAAGACATTCTGGAAATCTTATGAAATTATATACATTTCATATTTAGACACCTCAGCATGATTCATAAGTTTAGCAGGTCAAAATTATATAACTACAGAATCAGGTCCAGACAAGACAGAGAGCTACCACTTCTGTGACACAAATTTGAACAATTGTAACTCAAAAACTACTTTGCCAAATGCCATAAAACTTTAACACAAGCTAGATGAGTAAGTTATCTACAACATTGGTATAGACAAGTTTCCCAGCAAACATCATTTACTTAATATAATTTACATAGTCCGAAAAACTGTCCAGAAAAGCACTACAATAGCAATAAAGAGAAAATAATACTTCACATGTATTTTAAACTCATGCCTGACCAAAACCAACACCACCACTAGTTAGGATACATCTTAAAAACATTATGAAACATGGTGTCCACCACCAAATAAAATTCTTTTCATGCCTTTATTAATTTATTTAGATAATTAGGTGAAAAACTAATCACATAGCAAAAGTGCACAGTAAAATTTAAAAAATTACTATAGCTTCTACTTATTACCAAAAGACTACTGTAAAATTTTCAAGTCCCCTTCCCCAGAACCCCACTCAAGTGGAAGCCGCCTGGCACTGGGTCTGCCTTTTTTTTAAACATGCCCCACAAAATGACAAGTTAGCATGTATTATATGAGCATAATTAAGAAAGCCTATTGAAAAGTGTCAAACAATAGATTTAATATTTTTCCTTGATACTACACATCAACACAAACTAACCCAAGTGGAATCACCTTAAAAGCATTTACCAAACTCAAGTTATGATTTTCCAAAGTTTATTAGGGAATAAACAAGATAATTCATAACTAAATATTTTACTTCAGAACATGGTATGTTTTACATTTTTAATAAAAACTAGACCACACTAGGAGCACAACCCAATTTGAACCACTCAATTTGGACTCCTAGAACTCTAGATATGATTTTTCAAAGTTTGCATCATTTTCTTGAATAGAATAAAAGAAAAACCCTAAATCTAAGCCGCTGACGTGTGGACCCTGTGGGTCAATGGGCCCACTTGCCAGACACACCGAGGCAAAGGACTCCACTGACCGATGATTCCTCATCGTCGGTGAGGTTTCTGGTGAGGGTGATGGCACCAACGTGCTCCCCACGCCATCCTGCATCGGCTAGAGGCAAAGGTGGAGGCGCGGAGCTACCGGAGTTGGCCTGCCGGCAGCGATGGCGGCACGACGACACTGCTCGACGGTGCACCGGCCATCTTTGGCCGATAGCAGTTCGGCTGGGCTCGGCTCAAGCATCAGGGCTACACGAGGAACCTGCTACGCTAAGAAGGGGAAGAAAGGCGCCGTAGCAGCCACGACGAACGAGAACATGGCAGAGCTCCGGCGAGGTTTTTATGACAGCGGGGTGGACAATGCGACCTTACCTGAGCTCGATTTATGGCATGAAGAGGACGAGGAGATAGAGCAAGTAATGGTAGAGCTATGGACAAGATGGAGCGAGGTGAGGCATGGTGGCAAGCGCGCGCAAGCTCGGTGGAGCTCTCGGTGGCGAGAGCGCTGCCGCTGCTATTGCTGCACCAAGCGAGTGAGGGTAGAGTGAGCAGGATGGCGTGGTGCTCATGCAGCGCAGCTGGGCTGACGTGTGGGCCTATCGGCGACATACGAATGCCAAGTGGCGCATGATGCTTGACGCTGGTCAGCCACTGACACCATCGATGGTGCCCATCAGGCCTGCCATTTGCACCTGACAACGTGACTTTGCCCCTCCCTAGCTCCTAATCTAGCTCGAATTAGCGAAAAGTGCAATTGGCAAATTTGTAGAGCTATGTGAGGGCTTCAACTTTGTCAATATGAACTTGAGCTGGTTCAGCCTGCTTTGCTAGTTACAATGCCTCAAAGTGAGGTACATCGAAACTGCAATGCAGTTTGGACTTAACCAAATTTGCTAAGTGCTAAAACAACATGTATATCTGACTTGTGGGTCAGTTTTTAGGGTGTTCTGGTCATTTTCATGAAATGGTCATTAAACAACTTTTGTTCCTTAATAAATTTACTACAACTTTACTTAAGGGTGCACAAACAAGCATACACTCTAAGCTATACCTTTTAATTGGTCAAGCAAAAGAGTTCTAGGGGTCAACCAAAGTCAACTATCACCTAGAAGCTTAATTAAGCTAAGTGGTCAACATGAACATTGTTCCATTAAGTGTCCTAAGCATAGTTAAGGTACTAATGAGCCTAGTTGACCATCACTTGCATTAACTACACATGACCATAAGCATACATACACAGAAACATAAAATAAAAAAGTAATGTTTCACATGTTTCATAACAATGTTTCACTAGTTTCATATAGATGTTTCATGTATATTGCTCATGCATGGATGAATGATGCATATGCTCATGTAATGCAAGTGCAATGATGCAAGCATAACACTGGGGTGTTACATATATTAACCTTCACTCGGATCCTCCAGAACGTGAACTGGTCTGCGCTACCCGAGAGCACAATACTCCACCTCCCTGCGCCGCTCTTGGCGGATTCACAAGATGTGTACACACTACTCTCACCATCTCCCATGCCTAGTGCATAGTTGTCTTTTCCCATAATGGAATAGTTGTGGTATCAGGCTTACCAGAGTATGTGGCCAGTACTACAAAGTCTCAACTCATAATAGGTCTACAACGGTACGGTCCTCAATCGTCATAGGCAGGATGAACATGACTAGGCAAACCTGTCTGCCCAAGGACACTTTCCATAACATCGAGTCCCGCCTGGTCTCAATTTAAACATAATCATAGTTATGATATTCGCACGACCCAAAAGCAGAGCCGAGGCAAACCTAATTCTTGCGAACGATGAAATCATCATTCGACTTCTATCGAAGTCTAAGCATTACTAAGCATTAGAGATATCGTCCAACACATTAGTGGGGTATGACTAAGGATACCTAAATATCAAGATAATCATGTAGCAATGGTATTTGACAACTCCTAATTACTTAATGCACATCTCACAAGACTTAAAGCATAATAAAGATTTGTAAATACTAAGGGAGGGTTTATGCTCTGAGGCTTGCCTACGTTACAGAGAAGGTTAGTTCCACAGAGAGATCGAGAGGTCAAATGTGGCACCAACACCACTAGCAGATAAACCTTCTTTGAAACTTGATCGACACGAATCTTCTCACTCTCTTATGCACTACAATGATGCTTGCTTAACAAGATGGAATGCATGACATGATGCATGATGAGAAGCACTCAACTGTATAGCAGAGGTTAAACAAAGTTGTTGGGGGGAAGCCCCACCTTTGGGCACCCTATGGGGCTCATCCGCCACCCCATCCGCGCTCTGCTACCGCAGGGGGCATCGCTAGCAGGCAAAATGATGGACATCAGGGGCATGATCGGCCTTGGGCCGTCAGCGCGCACAACATTTTGCTTTGGTGAAAAGACGAGCGTGGGACGACAGAAGAAAGAGAGCCTGTGTCATGGGAGTCTCACCTCACCCATGCAAAATGAGGATGGCCTCCACCCATCCGGTCTTAGGGCACGCCCTCTGTGATCCCCTTTCGCCTGAATAAAATGGCAGATCAAGCCACAAGGGCTCACGAGCACTGCGCCTGACTCGGGCCATTTCGCATTAGCGAAAGGGGCCACGTGGCTTAGACCAGCTTAGCCAGGGACATGGAATCAGAGTGAACCTATTTGCTTAGGCAAATAGGTGTTAATGTTTTGTTCGGTCATCGTTGCAGGTTTCGACGCTAGAGGAGTCAACCACCCTCACATGCCCGACAGTTCCTGTTTGCTAGGGACCCACTCGATTGGTCGAAGGGGTGACAAGAGGTGTGGCTGGTCGGCCCTCCCCTGGCCGGCACTACCTAAGGCCGATGAGGACTCCAAATGGTGAACTAGCCCATGGCGGTAGGGAATATTCTCCAGATGTGTAGTAGTTGCAAGGACATTTTTGTCCTACGAAATGCCCACGAGCGTGTATAAATATCCCCCATTGAAAGGTCCCTAGTTTGATTTTAGTAATTGAGTGACAACCTAGGTGGACTAATATGTTTAAATGTGAGATACACAGGTGATTAGTCCACAGGTATACTTGTGTGAGCAACTCATGCCATGATAATGAAGATGGCTTGGATTTGTTGCAAGGCTCACACATATGATGAAGGAGCTTATTGCATATGAGACATAACATTGAGTCATGTGACTAAGGTGGAGAAGATCAAGACAAGACTTGGCTTGATGGACCAGTTACAAGTGTGAAGGGCAAGTTGGAGGCTTTAGAGCGATGGACCGCATGGCGGTGAAGCTTGAGCAAGACTTGGCGCTGATGGATGAAGGCAATAGTGAAAGCAAGTGAGGTCAAGATCGATGAACCAACAAGGTCACGTGATGATATGAAGTGGATCATATCATTTGTGATATAGTTGGTGCATATGTTGCATCAACATTGGAGGAGATGGAATAGAATACGCAAGGCAAAGGTATAACCTATAGGGAATTTCATTTCACCGGTCATAGGTGAGTAGAGAAGTTTATGACCGGGTTTAGGATAGATGGCCATACTATCAAGAGGGGCTAACTTATTTGCATATTGGTCATCTAGTGCCACTCGAGTGATCTAACTTTGCATCGTTGCTAGAATCAAATGGCGTGGTGAATTGAGTGACTAATCCTTTGGTAAAATATTTGTGAAAAGCTAACACACATGCACAAGATGGTGGACACGCGGTGGTGTTGGCACATTTACAAAAGAGAAGGTGTTAGAGTTGTTTTGGATGAATTCAAAGTTGAAGTGGCAATTTTGATGATCTAGGACTTTTTGGAAAGCTAACGAGTAGCTCTACAAGATTGAAGTGGCAGAAATCAAGTTTGAGCTGAAGAAGGCATCACATGGTCACCGGAATGTCCGATACCTAGCACCGCCATATTTTTCTAGAGAGGGGCAAAAACTCGTTTTGGGTGCTGCAGGGGCACCGCTGCCCCTAGGGCGGTGCACCACCACCCCTTGCTCGGTGCCCACTTGTACAATAGGTAGTTTGAAATAGCTATTGCAATTCGACCATTGGGGCACTGCCATCCTCCGCCACCCTATGTCTGGTGCCCGCACGTTGCTGTCCGGTGACCGCGTAGAAATGTGCTACTTGACTCCAATAGCTCTATTTGGCTTTGGGGCTATTAATAGAGGTGGAGCTCAGGCTTGGCTGGGGTTGAGCACCTTGGGAATGTGTTGCCCTTGTATGTGCTTGGTTTGAGAAGCCTCTAACTCACTTGTGCTTGCGAGAAGTGCGAATCCATTGCGAGTGAGTTATTCTAGTGCGTTGCATTGTAAGATTGCATCGAGTGGCACTAGGTGATTGAGTTGTAAGCTGGTGGTGCTTGTTACTCTTGGAGGTTGCCACCTCCTAGATGACTTGGTGGTGGTCTCCGTTGAAGCACGCAAAGAAGATTGTGCGGTGCTCTAGAGAAGTGATTTTGAGAGGTATTGGGCTCACCCCACGGGAGCCGCAAAGAGTAACTCTAGTAGAGCGAGATGTAAAGGGTGACAAGTGGTCCGGCCGGGTCAAGTGCTAGAGCTTGTGGTAAGCACTCCATGTGGGAGTGTGACTTGTGGGTCACCACTAGCAAGAGGACCGGCAGCAACCTTGGAGCTTGTCTCAACGAGGACTAGCATGTTGGCAAGCACGTGAATCTTGGGATAAAAATCACCATGTCATCCTTGTCTTCCCATTGGTTTGCATCCTTATTACACAAGCTTGTATTTACTTTCATTTACATTGTGCTTGTATAGTTGCTCTTGTAATTAGTTAGCTTGTGTAGCTTCCTAGTTACATTCTTGCTTGTGTAGCATAGAAGTAGCTCCCTTACGTGACTAATTCGATTTTGTTAGTCACATTACTTAGTTTGTGTAGTTAAGTAATTTATGCTCTCTAATTTGACTTGTGTAGCCTTGTTATTGAGCATTGTTAGTGAGCTTAGGAGCTTTGTGCTTTTGCTTACTAGTTTGTGTAGGAGCTCCTCCGGTGCCCAAGTACTAGTTGCATAGGTTTGTGTGACCTTGCTATACTAGAATTATTTAGGTGAGCTCTAGCTAGCCCAACACCTTTGTTGTCTAATTAGGATCATTTAAGGTGCTTGATAACTTAGATAGAGGGGTGTAGTCTTGGCTAGACCGATAGTTTTAATTCCGCATTTGTTTCGGTTAGCCGGTGAGTTTAAATTTTAGAAAGGACTATTTATCCCTCTCTAGTCTGCCATCTCGACCCTACACCCATCGAGGGAATGTAAAGGGGGGAAGAGGAACAAGATCAATGAAAATGTCCATCTTGTTTTGCTTGTGACTTTTTCTAGCCACCTTTCACATTCGATTTCGCTCGCGTGGCAACTCGGTGTTCGAAGGCTTGGGCTTCGAGCAACAAAAGGTAATATCTTGAGTACAACTTTCCTTCACCAAAGAACTAGGGTTTGTTTTATAAAAGCATTTTTATTTATTTAACTAACAAGTTAATTAGTTGTTATTATGAAAGCAACATTTATTATATTATACTAGTCAAGCAAGATAAAGTATTTAACTAACATTACATCAAGTTCAACCATGAGGGAGAGCAAGGATCATTACATGACCTACCCACATGCATTTACTAATTAGTTAATTGAGTAAACTGTTTATATTTATTAACTAGCAAGTTAATTATGAGTACAACAAGGAAGCAAAAGAGTTGCTAAGGAACAGCAGAAGTGTTTGTGTCCCAAGGTCTACAATCAACTCCAAAATACACCAAAGTTATTTTTATGATTTATCCTAATTATTTTAGCATTTATTAATTAAAGAAAAGCCATTTAAACACACTTAAATTAATTAACCAAGTTAAGATCATCAAAATAGTACCTTTTGTGAAGGCGGATATAAGCATATAAAGCATACACAAAAAGTTTCATGATTAAAGGATTATTATTTTAGCCTATAAAAATCATGCAAGGTCCATTTTATAATTAAAAGAGGTAATTTTTAAGCATAACAAAACTACTTAAAATGTCAAGATAATATTTTTCTATGATTAAGCACATCATAAGAAGGCTACACAAAAAGTTTCACAATTTTATCATGCTCCTATATTTAGTTATGAATAAACAAAATTCAGCACATATTCACATTTTCTAAAAAAGAATAAAACCGAGTTAAAACTTTTCTCACTCAACTTTTCTCACTCGCCTCTCCCCTACCCCAGTCACTGACACGCTGGGTCCCAGTCAACTCTAGCGAGCCACCCGTGCTGATTGGCGGCGCGGGTTACCCTGGCGTGCCACTCTCTCTCTCCCGCACCTCATCCATGCCCTAGACGTCCATGCCCTAGACGAGCAGCTAGGGCACCACGGCGGACACAGCAGCCGCCATGGTGGACCGGCGATGCTCCAGCATGGCAGAATGTGTCGTCGGTGAGGTCTCCAGCTAGGGGAAGGATACCGGCGTGCCCCAACACTCACGCGAACTTGTCCATGCTATCAATTGGTTGAATTAGGGCTTCGCACAAGCTTGCTCGCAACCATGGCGGCACAACGGGATGGATCACGCGCGGTGCGGCGATGTTCCAACCGCTAGGGCTCAGTAGCGATAAAACTGAGAGGATGGTTAGAGCTAGGAGCTCATAGCAAGTATGGTCAGCTAGATGGTTGAAGCAGGAACGCGGTGAAAAGAGGTGACCGGCGGCGATGGCACGCATGGCCGCATGAACTGGCGGCGAAGGTAGCGTTCCGACGTAACCTGAGGAGAACGGATCAATGATCAACTTGGTGAGCATCACCGGTGCACAAGAGAACTAGAACAACAAACGGCATGGCGTATGGAGCTCTAGAGCAGGCTGGCCACGGTGAGGTGAGCCTCGATGGCCATGGCGAGCCGCCACGGCAGAAAACCTGCCCATGGTCGATTCTGACGAGGAGCAGTGGCACGAGCGGGTTCAGGTGAAGCGCAAGGACGAGGCAATCCTGCGGCCGAGAGATAGTGGGCTGAGGTGGAGCGGCACGGCGTCGCCGGCAAAGCAAGGCTCGACGGCGGCAACGGGAAGAAGGAAAAGGAGATGGCCGCAGCTTCGCGTCTAAAACAATGGGGCAGCGTGCGGGTGAGTGGCAGCAGCTGCTTGGCTTTGCCACCGCGAAGTAGCTGCGTGTGTAACATCCCAGAAAATTTCAAACACTCAAAAATCACAACTTAAAAATTTTTCTTAATAAACCATTGCATGGTGAGTGTACATACTAGGAAACCATCTTGTAGTTGCACAAGTAGGCCCCAAGTAGCATGTTTGAGCATTGCATTAATTAACCAACACGTTATTTGGGTCTTTATGATTTTATGTGATGCTAATAAAATCAACAATCTTTGGCTAATTAATTATTTAACCAAACTCTTGTGTGTGTGCCAACCCTTGGATGTGGACCCCACCTCCCTAGACCCATAGTGGACCACCCCTAAGGGTGTATACATGGTAGGCACTCATGTATATACACATAGGTGCCCCTGAACTAGTTAGAAATGGTAAATAGATAATAGAAAGAGGTTAGAAAAGGGAAAGGAAAATGAAAGGTAAATCTGGCCCAAGCGCCCCAACCGGCCCAGCCCATAGCCCACCTCGTGGCATGCCTCGTGCCCGCGCCCACTCGCACGCATGCAGCCCTGCCAGGCCAACGGCCTAGCGCGCTTCACCCCGATCGCACGCGCGGCCCAACAAGTGGCCCGCTTCACTTGCTGCGTCGCGCCAAGCCGCCTGCATTGTCTTCCTTCCCAGCCGCTGACGTTTGGCCCCGCGTGTCATCCCCTTCCCTCTTACCTCCTTTGTTCTAGCGAAAAGCAGAGCACTGATGGGTGCCACATCAACAATCCATGGCACGCCACCCCACTCCAGCGAACACCCAGTCATGCTGACACCATCCACCACTACCTTGCCTTGCTGACGCCGTCCCGGCCACCTTTTGACCGCCGAGGTTTCAAAATCGGGAGCACCCGGATGATCGCGGCCTCGCCCCGAATCAAAAACCCTGGCCCCGATCGTCCGATCGCCCTACACATGTCCCCACACTACTCCCTGCCATTCGCCGCCTGCCAAGGGAGTAGCTCGGGCTATAAAGCCCCTTCCGTTGCCCTAGCCTGCTCCCAACTACCCCGCCGCCACTTTGTGGCGCCACAGCAACCGCACCAACCCGAAAGAGTGGAGAAGGGAGAAGGGGAGGAATGGAGGAGCCAAGTCCATCGGAGCATCTCGTCACCGCGGAGGAGCTGCCAGAGCAGAGAGCGATGCCCCGAATGACTATGTTGGCGTAGCTGCTCGGCATAGCACCGCACCGCCTCACCGCTGCAGCAGCTCGCCCCAGCACCGCTAGCCCTTCTTCCCCACCACCACGGTAAGCTCCCCGGCTGTCCCTGCTCGCCGCCGCGCACGCCATGGTCACCTTGGCATTCCCGTACCAGGCATGGTCAAGGCGGGGCCATGAGCCACCACGTCTAGTGCACGCACCGCACCCACACCCACGAGAAAGCGCCACCTTGCCAAGGCCCGAGGGCTCAAGAACGTCGGTGCCACACCGCAAAGCGGAGCGTGCTCGCCATGGCTAGAGTTTGCCATGGCAAGGTCCCGTTCCGGACGGCTAGAGCTGGTAGTGGTAAGGAGGAGAGCGCAGCTTGGTTCACCCCACCAAGGACTCCACCGTGCGCATGTCAGGAGTAGAAGAGGAGCCCGGGAGCATGGAGTTGAGCCGCCTCGTCGAAGCCACCGCGCTCCCATGGCGTCGCCATAGCGCAGCCATGCCATCCGATTCCGGCCACCCCGCTCGTCGAGGACAGGCCGTTGAGTTCTGCCTTGGCCACCCGCACCGAGCCACCTAGCTAATGGAGGGGAAAGGGCCCTTCTTGCCTCATTTCGCCGCAGCCGCGAGCAAGGTGGAGCTCCGCTACACGCCTCATCGCGGCAGGGCCTCTATCGTGGGAGTTGGTCACCGTGGTTAGCTTTCTCGCTTTCCTTGTGACCCTAATCGAAGAAAAGGGGCAACTTCAGCCCTGAATGCAGCCGTAGGCGCCACGCCGAGCCCTGCCACCGTCGTCAAGCCACAGCTATCGCGCACAGCCCCGTAGGATCGCCAAGTCGTTGCCTTTAGCCCCTCAGTGAGTTCGTCCCGAGCCCGCGGAGCTGTAGAGCCTCTCAGCAAAGCCACCAGTCCACGGGAGAGTGTGAAGAGAGGAGCTCATCGCCGGCCAAATCGCCACCGTGGGAGTTGCAGCAGGGAGGAGTAGCTAGAGGAGCGGTACGGTGGACTAGGTGCTTGGTGAGCCAAGAGAGGAGGAGATGTGGGCGCAGCCCACGGTGAACCACGCCTGCGGTCTATGCACCCACATGCGTGAGTCCACCATGAACCGTGCACCATGGCCCAATCCAGAACCGAGACCGCCACGTGGATGTTTCTGGGCACGACACATGTCCGGGCCGGGTGGCCCAACTCGGCCCATGTCCAACCCTAGTCCGGACCTCCTAGGCCCAGTCTCGGCCCGGTCAGCATTGACCGTTGACCGATCAACGTTGACCATTGACCTAGCCCCACCAGCCAGCGACCCTGCTGGCTCAGCCAATCGAAACCTGCCACATGTCAGCCCCCCAGTTAATCCACCTCTTTTTCTTTTTCAAATAATGATTTAAACTTTGGAAATTCATAACTAATTCATACGAACTCAGAAAAATACGAAACCAGATTCTAAATTTTTCTAAATTCAAGCTCTACGGCATAGGCTTATGATTGAGTGCATTTTGTTCTTTTGAATTTCAGTTGCTTCTTTGTGCTCATCTATAGGAGCCACTTTCGCGGCTATATGTTCTGTTTGACAGACCCGGAGGAGCTGCTGACTGAGGAGTTTGACCCCGACTACACCGAGGACTTGGGAGATGACCTGCCAGGTGCCCCGTCCCACCCAACCTCGTAGAATCCTATTGGACATGCTATCACATAGATTGCTAGCGCTTTACTTTTATGCAAATGAAACTGTGATAGGTTGCATGGTAGTATTGCTTGTGAGCCTTTACTTTGTCGCAACCTATACTCTTGCACACCCGCTGATAGGCTAGATGCTCGCATTCTACTTACTGCTTTACTTTTTGCTACGCATTATTTTGTAATCCCTACTATCTTATCTTCTTTCTTCTGGTCAGTGGGAGTCCAATGTATTTTGTTTGCTAGAGCAAGGTCTATATATATGCACTGGGACTTTAATTCCATTTGCTCCAAAACAAAGATAAAATTACCAAATCAGCAATTTCTACAATGAGTATTGAGCAAATTAGTATTTGTGTTTCAAAAATAATAGATGCTTTATCTGCATTCAGTGGCTCAGCGCTACGCAAGTCAATGTTATAATAGGTTTCTTTTCTTGATGACAAGATGTTATAGTAGACATTTGACAGGCGAGTATACAAGCAAAGTTATAAAGAATGCAAATGCATATGCTTGTGGAACTGCATGGGGTACAAATTTAATTGCATAAGCTTGCTCTTAAAAAGCATGTAGAGGAAATACCAGATACAATGCAGTTCAAAATATTAGCACCCTGTAGCTCCGCTGTTTTGCAGAACCTGTTGATCAAATGGGTCTTTTGGCAGATACTGAACCAATGTTGTGACGAGTCAATGTTCTATGAAGTTGGATCTGTTATTCTGTTTCATCAGTCACCAAGAAATGAGCAACAGCAGAGTAGAGCTGCTGTTCTTCAAATGGCTTTGACACATATCCATCCATTCCACACTGCATACATTTTTCAAATGTCGTTTGGATAACATCCGCCGTCATAGCTAATATTGGTACATGCCAATGGGCATTATTTCCATAATTACTAGCTGATACTTCACCCATCTGGATCATATCGTTCATTTTTTTCTCTATGGACCGGATTAATCTTGTAGCCTCAAACCTGCAATTGAAGGTGAAATATTGTTAATGGTAGTCCTACAGTGGATCTACAAGTGATCAAAGTGGATGTAACCACTTGTTATAACCACAGGAAAGCAAACACAAGCATGTGAGGCTACAGTGAATTTTTTTAGCAGGGTCTGGATGTGAAAACGAAAGAGAGATTATCCTTAGTGATACTCCTATGACAGTGCTTGCTAATATATAAGGAGATGCATACATTTGACAAGTGTTGTTAGTTGAGGACTAAAAAATGACTCTTTCTCAAGAAGCACACAGCTAAAACTGAAGACATACTTTCATGTGAACTAATGTAAGATGTTCCAAAAGAGATTTCTGCACAAAGAATCTTTTATATATTGAATTCTTATAGTATATTCATTAGTCACTCATTGGAAAGGACGATTACCCATCCATCTCGGGCATCTGAACATCCATGAAGCAAGCATCAAATGTGTGAGGTGGCTTGAGCATATCAATTGCATCATTCCCACTGTCCACACATGTAACCATAGCTCCATATTTCTTCAAAGAACCAGCTGCAACTTTACGGTTGACTGCATTATCATCCACAACCAAAATCTGTTTTCCAGTTAGTACACTTTGAAGAACCAAAGATTGATCTCTACTGTGCTGCCTTGTAACCCCAACCCCTAAGGTTTTGCGAAGACAGGCAGCAATAGTACTAAGACGGAGGGGTTTCCTTATGCAATCACCAAATCCTGTCAACCTCAAATAATCAGACTCAGCAGGGTTTATTGAGCTTCCCAAAAGAATAGTTTTTGGCATGGGCTGAGAAGACTTGTGTGTGCCCTTTAGCTGACAATCTAAAAAACGACGATAGAATGCCAAACCTGAACCTTTACCCCAAGCTTCTGTATCAACAAGAACCATGTTCGGATTGTTTTTGCTGCTCAACATGTAAAATATCAATGATAACATCAAAAAGGCATCAACAGTGTTTAGAAAAGAAAATGCATACATGAAAAGTGATGACGGCAACATTATATATTAATTTTGCTGGGTAGTAATATTGAAGACAAATGAAGGTCGCTGGCCGTGAACAAATCGATATGTCATAATGATGACAGGAACAAGTGAAGGAATTCACAAGTTATTTAGAATCAAACTATCCTATTTCAGTTTCTAAACTCAAACCAACGAAGGTTTCACTCTGTTTCTCCTATTTTTCTTCAGTTCATGAGAAATTATCAAACCTTGTTTGGGAATCAACACCACGGCAAATATTCAAAGGAATGGCACCCAGCCAACTAAAGAAATTATAGCTAAGCCATGTGTTAAGATGACAAAAGCTTAAAAATGCAAGGCATGTTACATTTGTTTGAATAAAATAACTTCTAATTTCTAAAAGCTGTAGAAGTAAATCAAATGGTAAGCTACACAAGAAAGGAAATGAACCTTGAGGTGCAGGCTTCCATCAAAGCTGAAGATGCAGATTCAGATGTGGCAACAAGACTGCACTGTATTCCAAGTCTATGCAGATGGTACATAGTAACCTCTGCACGTGCATTCCTTCCATCCATAATAAGAGCCCTCATTCCTTGAAAGTCCAATGGAGTAGGCTCAGAATAATATCTTTTAATATCTCCAGGACTTCCTCTGTTCTCCTTGAAAATGGCAGTAAAAGAAAATGTACTACCAACTCCTGATTTACTAGTAAACCCTATTTCTCCACCCATCAATTCAACTAAACGTTTTGTAATACTCAAGCCAATTCCAGTTCCACCATATGTCCGTGAGGTGGAACTGTCAGCTTGCATGAAAGGTGTAAAAATGCGCATTTGAGCATCTTTTGTTATTCCTATGCCGGTGTCTTCAACTCTGACAGCTAAGTTAATTGTATCTGTTTCACCATTTGAGCTCTTGAAAATCCTAAAATTCTCCAAGGACTTCCAGCTATCTGCTACTTCAAGTCCGCTTAGTGTGTTCCATAGCATCAAATTGTCAGAATCATACAGAATTTCTCTGTTCTGAGCAGAAACATCACAAAAATTGTTTCCTTTCCTCTTTAGTTCCTTGACCAAATGCACTTGAACGAAGATATGGCCCTGTTCAGTAAACTGTATTTACAAGCAGCCACATTAAGATGGAGACAAGTCAGATCATTCCTAGGTTGCATAAATGAAAAGGATGCATAAAGCAACAGTCTATTTAGGTAACAAGACTATAATCCATATCATAGTTGCTACTACTGCGGTTATCTGAGAATCGCCATGGTATATGTCTTCTAAGGGAATCTTGTTAGACTATATTGGAATATCTCCAGATATGGTAGATTAGGATTGTGTAATCCCATGTTGCCAAATCTGTAAGGAGGTTTCTTGCCCCCCTAAGCAATTTACTTCTATATAATCTGCCCACAAAGCTTAGCAACACAACTAACCAATTCCACCAATTCTCTTTCTCCTACATGGTATCACAATTTCAAGTTCTGATCTGGGGGCAGTGCCCTTGTTTAGGCGACAGATCCTATTGATCTGCCGCCCTCGTCATCATTCTAACATGGGTCACAGCAACACATCGCCACACCTCTAATCGTCAGCCTCCTCCATCCAAATCTTCACAATCGGATCATGCCATGCCGCCGTGGTGGCGGTCGAGCCTGGCCTCGAAATGTCCCTGCACCGCCGTGGTGGCGGTCAACTGAGGTCGCGACCCGACCATGCACTTTGGTGCCCTCCTCGACTGCCGTCGATCCACCCCGTCGCTGCTCCACATCGGGAACTCGCAGCCGACCTGTGTCGTCTCTACCCCGTCACTCCCTCCTACACTGCCCAGATCCGTTTGATCGGCGCTTGGAGCCCACCCCCAGGCCATGCAGCATGTATCACCAGAGGACACCTCTAGCTGGGCCACTGTAACATCCCGTGATTCTGTGTGTCAGAAAAATCCCAGCTTTTTTAAAAAATTTTGCTTGAATGTGTGTTGCATGTAAATGTAGGCCAAACTTAAGTCAACCTTTTCCCTTCTAACCCTGATTTCAAAATCATGACATCAAAATATTTCGGAATAAATTAAAATTGAGTTGAATTCAAGCCCCGCTCGAATTCAACGTGCGACCACTTCTTCTATGATTTACTATTAAATCTAAAATGAGCCCTAACCCTCTCTCATCTTGTTCAAACAATAAGTTCTGCACTATGTTTAGTTTAGTTGCATGTGTGCTTGGTTTTGTTTGGGTCTTGTTTGGAGTTTGGAGTGCACGAAACCATAGCAGAAAATGAGAAATCCTCTTCCTTTCCCTTGGGCTCAAACCCCCTTAGTTGGCGCACCAGAACCTCCCTCTCTCCCACCTCATGGCCCAACCAGCCTAGCCGAGCCCCTTCACAACCCAAGCCGCCGCTTGGGCCTTGGCCTCACGCAGCCGCAACCGCGGCCCAGCGCCTTCCTTCCTTCAGCAGCCAGCCCAGCTCGCCTTCAGCCCATCTCCTCTCCACCCCCTCGCGCAGGCCCATTCGCCCCTCCTTGGGCCCAGTCGCGCCGCGAGCCCCCGCAGGCCCAAGCCACCGCGCCCTGGGTTTGGAAACCCTAGCGAGCGGATGCTCCCAGGCGCCGCCGCCGCCGCTCGGTTGACCGAGCCACGCCCCTGCGCTCCCGACTCCGCCCGCGCCCCACCTGTTCCGCCACGAGATCGACGATGCGTGTCCCTGGCGTGCCTCCCGAGGATCACTACCGTCCAACAGTGCTCGGCGCCCCTCAAACCCTAGCCTCCGCGCATATAAGAAGCCGCAGCGGCCACTCTCTTCTCCATTCCCCAACCGCCGCCGCCATCCTCGTTTCTCTCTCCCCACCGAGCTCCCCACAGTGCTGAGCGCTCGCAGCCGCGCCGGCCTCGATCCGTAGTAGACGCTGCCGAATCTCGTTGCCTTGACGCCGCTAGTCCTTTGTTCCAGCTCATCATCCTCGCCTCATCATGCCTTCGTCCGAGCTCGCCGCAACACTGGACGGCAAGCCACGGACACCGCCTCCTCACCACATCACTCTCCAACCTCACCAAGCCAGTCATCACCACGCAAAACGTCTGTGTCACCCCGTCCGACATCCGCGCCGAGCTCCCTCCGCCCGGCTTAGCCATGCCGGCACACGCCTCGTCCCCGGTGCTGCCTCGTCAAGCTAGCACTGCGCCTCGCCTCGGCCATCGCGAGCTCCTGCTCCAGCCCCGCGACGTCCACCCCGCCCCGGCGCTCCATCCGTCCTGCTACTCTCCGTGGAGGACGCCACCACAATTGGCTTCTTCTGCTCCTCGTCCACCAGCACCTCCGCCAGGGGCCCACGCCGAGCCTCGTCGCCATCGCCATCCGGGAGCTGTGCCCGACACCAACCTCGCCACCATCTGCTCTAGCCAAACCATGTAGAGGCGAACCACCTCCACACCATCACCCAGCCTTACCTCCACCCACCCAGCAAGTCCCTTCCTTGGAACCTGCTGTTGTTCCTGACCTGACCCATTTCCTGTCTTTTGTGAGCTCGGTCTGCGAGTCGACTATGCAGGACCGACAGCAGCAAGGAAGTCGGGGACTGGAGCTGCACCACCTGCCAACCACGCCATCCACCTTCATCGAGCCCACAGCAAGTCGCCGCCTTGCTGCTTCACCGCGGCTCGCCCGGCCACTCCTAGCCTAGAGCAGCGCCAAGCCCCGTCCACCAGTGCCACGGTGCAGAGCCACCCTGACACCGCGCCCCTGCTACCTACGACGCCGACCCTGCTGCTTCCTCTGCGGCGTCTCCCTACGTCTTGCCTCCCTTTGCCGACCCGCAAAGACACCGCCGGGAGCTACCTCCATCTGCAAGCAGTACCGCGAGCGAAGTCCTCAGCACACCGTCATTCCCATCACTGACGACGACCAGGAGCACACCCCTTCCACCTTGTCGAGCTGCAGAACCCAGTGCAAGGAGCCGCTGGACCTGGGACGCTACTGTCGTCGGTGTGCCAGACCTGCAAGAGCGTCACAGCAGACCTAAAGACTGTACCTTTGGCTCCAATCCTCTGCTTTTGCCAAGACTATAGCAAGCCTTGCCTTCTTTGCCGCCCCAAGGTCGAACCTTAGTCGACGCCATCCCCGACGCCGGCGAAAAACCCTTCCTTTGTTCTTTCATACACATGATATCTATACCAGCTTGTGTCGTGCCTTCGTGCCGGTCTATCCCATGTTGCTATGGTTATGTGCTACTTCACCGGTTGTCGTTGGTGTTGTTGGTTCTTTGCGTGTTTGTGTTGTTGCCTGTGGACCGTGCCTTCAAGCCGGTTGACAGTGAGGGATCCACTCGTACGTTCAATAGCGGATTCAGACCGCAATGGTCGTGACGCCGAGCGTGACCCTTATTCTCGTGTTTCAATTGTCTTCATCATACCCTGAGTGTTAGCTTCTATCTCGGCCCTAGGACGTGGCCATTGTGGACTCAATATTGATATCGATGCGGTTCTTACCCACACAAGACGAGCCCTCCGTGACTTAGTCTAGTGGGAGACGAGCTAGGAGACAACAATCGTGGAATGACGAAGACCAACTCGTGTTGGTGTAGCTTGTGGCCGCGAGTTCGTCTTGCCATGACCAAGGAGTTATACCTCTCCTTGCTCCTTCGTGCTCAAGCCCCTCGTATGCTTGTACCTATTTTATACCATAGCACTCCTTAGGTTCTCGCGGTGACAACCGCACCACTAAGACCCCTAGGAATGTCTCGGTGCCTTTTAGTGCACATAGGTTGTGGTACCCTAGAAGTGGGTTTGAGCGTTCGTGTTCTCTTCTCTTGTGTGTCACTCCTTTCAATGCCCCGTCTTTTGCCATGACATGTGGGTTGGAAGAGAGTGGACCGCTACCTCTCTTCTCCTGTTCCACCCTAGGTTACAATGGCGTACGGATTGAAGAGAGACAGGAACTGCTTCCCTCTTCTTTCTTAGTTTGCTCTATTCAATCCCTTCCATCGCCATGACGATTGGATCAGAGACTGTGGACTATCACTTCTAGTTGGCGAAGCTAAGGTCTAGGTCATGTTCTCGGGACCATGCGAGTCGACCCGATCAACCCTAGTGTCGTCTATACCGAGGATGTGGCATGGACGTGCCTAGCCGACCTTCTTCCTTGCCCTTTTAGCCCGAGGAAACGGATTCGCTTCGTGAGGGCTAGCCTTGTTGCCGTGGTGTTTTCTTTCGAGTGTCTGTTCTCCCTCCGTGTCCGTTCTTCAGTCGTCTCTGTTTTTCAGTGTTGTTCTTAGTTTGGTTTAGTTTTCTCTTTTGCGAGTTTATTGGCTCTTATTCGTGGTCACTCCCAGCATTTTCTCGCGTAGACCGCTTTCCTCTCGGATGGACCTAACGACGCACCCGGAGATGATGGAACCAGATGGTGGACGACCCGACTTCCGAAGCCGCGTACCACTTCTTCGACATCGCTGGTGTCATGGCAACACCTTATCTTAGAGAATTGTATTAGACATTGCAAGTAGAATTGCTAGCACTTTATATTATTCATTTGCTAGTATATGTGATGCATGCTATTGCCTGAGCCTTGTTTGCCTTGATTGAAACCACTTCACCCTAATTACCCAGCTTCGCGCTCGCACTATATATATGTCTGTCTGCTTGCTTGCATTTATTCCATCATACTTACATATAATCTTTGATATGTGATGTGTGTGGATTAGGCACTTGGTCCCACTACTATGGTTCAACCGTGGATGAGAGATTCTGGTGTGTGTCTTGGGTGAGTGGTGAGGGTCGAGTCGACCAGACAGGATTTACGGCGAGCCCTTGGGGTGAGTCTTGCCGAAAGGGTGTGACCTGAGCATCCTTTGAGAGTCGTACCTGTGGCGGGTACATGTGAGCTGAGGTGTTCCCGGGTTGTCTCGCGGGGTGAGCCCCCAAGAAGGAGGTGCCGTCAAGGCACGGGGTGTCGGTATGCTTGATGAGAAGATGTCTTGTCTAGTCCCCCATAAGGACTTATACGTTCTGGGAACCAGTTCATAGGAACCATTGCACATCACTCGCTCCTATGGGTGGGAGATGGATGTGAACTAACCTGGATGATGCCACTACTGCTAGGTTGTAGTTGATAGTGTAGGGAGGCAAGGGCATATGGACCTGACCATCCTAAGACGTGTAGTGCCCTTGGTGGCCAAGTATTGCGTTTCACAATCTCAGCGTGCCGGTGGACTCCAGGGTGCCTCAAGGCTGAGTGGCAGGGTGGTATCGTTCCAGCTTAGAGAGCAGCCCGGAATCAGCCTAGACGATGTACAGCGTCGATGAAGGTGATCTTGTGTCCTGGTGTAAACCTCTGCAAAGTTTTGGTTGATTGATCGATACATAGCCGTCTTTTTCACGGATATGGACCTTTCCTATGTTAGTGCTTCACTTGACTAGAGAAAGGTGTCCTTTTCTCCCCCCTGGGTTTGGATAAGGAATCCGGCGTGAGCCGCTGAGGCAAGACACGAGGGGGAGTTGTCCTTGTCGCCTAGAGAGCATGGTGGTGAGATGTGAGAGTGTGGTGTGACTGTGTTGGATATGGGATGGGATGGATGGATGGCTGGGATGAGATACTTGTGTTACATACTTGTTGCTACTCGGCATACGCTAAGGATGCAAACCACAGCCAAACTATTAGGATCATCAGATCCCTTTCTTTTCTATTTTCCACTAAATCTTATCAGTGCTGACCATGGCCTGCACACATTTGGCGGTGTGCAGATTCCTTGACTTGCAGTGACGTTGAAATTAGTATTTGTTTGCGACTCTACTCTCAAGGATGCCCGTGGATTGGAGATTCGCCAAGCTTCACTGCCACGATTAGATTATCAGTGTTTTTTTGGTTTAGCCCAGAGGGCTTGTATCTAGTTTATTGTAATAGACTTAATTTTGTACTCTGATGTGTTATATGACTTTGTAATCAGCTGAAAAGTGGACACTCGTGATAGCTAAGGTATCTTGGGACTATCACATTGGGGCAAAAGAGTCGGAATTTCTGAAATCCCGGTCTGTTTCAGCCGCCTGGTTGCCATCCACCACCACTTGTTCTAATGTGTTGCTTGTATCCTTTTTGGTTTGCTTGGTCATTGACCAAGGTTGAGTTGCTTGTCAACCTTACACGTATCTACCCCGAGTATATACTCCAACATCAGCACCGACTACACCGGCTACCTTGACATCAGCACAAAGGGCTACCACCTTGCTTGAGCACTCTAGCCACAGCATATGCGATACATCGACCGCTATGACTACGGGGGGATGTCAGCTCGTCGTCTTACAACATTCAGGCTCTTCTCCAGTCTCACCGTCTATGCCGCTCCTGCTGTGAGTGCAGGGGATGTTATATTGGAATATCTCAAAATATGGTAGATTAGGATCATGTAATCCGGTTTCTCATCTCGATGGAGGTTTTTTGCCATCTAAGCAATGTACTCCTATATAATCCGCCCACGAGGCTCGGCAACACAATTAACTAGTAGTTCTACCAATTGTCTTCCTCCTACAAATCTCATGTTCAAAAGCGTTAATATTTTAGTAAGTTGTCACATTTCCTACAGAGTATATTGTTGTATAAGATAAGTGATGGGATTGACTAGACACAGTTGCAACTTCCCAGCAATGAAATAATGAAGCTACCACAGATTTGAATCTAACCTTCATAGAATTCCCCACAAGGTTCGTAATGATTTGCCGAAACCGCCATGGATCCCCAATTAGAACATCAGGAACTTGATCAGATACAAGCACGGCCAACTACCCTCAAAAAAGAATTACACATTGTTTCAGGTCCCATAGCACTAAAACAATATTCAGAGTTTAGCAAACAGATACACTTCTAAATTAGGACTCACCTCTATGCCTTTAGCCTGTGATTTTTCGTAGAAAAGAGAGATCACATTGTCAAGAATATCACGAACATCAAAAGGCACTGCTTCCAGCTCAATCCTTCCTGACTCTATCTTAGCCAGATCAAGGACTTCATTTATTAAGTTTATTAATGCCTTTCCACTTTCTTGAGCGGTGACTACAAAATCCTGCTGAGTTGTATCAAGTTCAGTGTCCATTAGCATCTGCAACATACCTGATTCAGGAAGAAAGCCTCTCTCAAAATTTATTTAGCTATGCCTTTGATTAAAACATAAAGACAAGTAACTACCCTATGTAATAATAGACAAAAAAGATATATCAGAAGTACAGACCTAGAACACCATTCATTGGAGTCCGAATCTCATGGGAAACTGTTGCCAGAAACTGCAAGGCAATCAATAATCAACTCAGCCAACAAAAAGAGAAATGTAGCACAAATGAGATAACAAACTAATACATAGCATAAAAACACTGGAAGAGGTAGAATGAACCTGAGATTTTGCAACATCTGCAGCTTCAGCTCGTCCTTTAAGTTCTTTCATTACTCTATAATCATGTTCAGCCTTTTCAAGGGAGTTCAGAGTTGCATAAATAATATGTCCAACAAGAAAAACAATTATAGTTACAGCTGTTGATATTATTATTGCAGACCATGGCAGTGGAGGTTCATGTTTAAATCTGAAATATAAGTTTGAAAGAGAAAGCACTGAGCGCATCTGAAGAACAAAAGCATTGTATAAATTATGATCACAAAAAGTTTGGTACCTGCAATGCATTTCATGTTTGCGTGTTGGGTCTCCAAAATCAATGCTACTAATGTGCAGATCACCAGATGAAGTAAAATCAGAACCATACATTTCAATAGGAGAGGTATGATTTGTGGTGTCATATAAATTAACTACTATCTTTTGTTTGCTAGCGAGTTGTTCTAGGAGTTTATCCACCAGAGAAGGGACATCAAATGAGGCACCAAGATAACTGCAAAGTGTCAATAACCACAACAAGGTTAAGTCTCCTAAAGAAAAAAAAATAGTATATGCCCATAGCTTCACTTGAAACTTTGCAAACAAGTTTTACCCCAATGTAGCATGAATACGCTCCTGTGGTGTCGCATTTGGAGGTAGATCATATTTATATACAGTGAATGTAAGCACCACACCGAGATGATTAGATTTCAGAAGCTTAAAAGGGGATGTTAGGGCCCCTTTACCTGTTGCCCGGGAACGTAATATATTATCATGATCTTCCTGAAATCAAGGTTGTAATGTTAAGAGACAAATTAAGTCTTAGTTATTATTATTATCATGAGGTTTGGTAATCTATACGACTTATAAAGTCAATCCCCACTACAAGTTCTATCTCATCATGCAAGCCATCCACATCATTTTTTACTAATTATCCATGTCATTTCCGACTAATAGCCATGTCATCCCACTGACTTCTGACTTCTTAATGCAAGCTATTCATGCTATTTCCACTTAATTTCATTCCAAATTCTTCATAATTCCTGCAGCAACGCGCAGGGTCTCTTCTAGTCTGTTATATAATTCCGCAGAGAGAGAACGAGGGAGAGAGAGACAGAGAGAGAGAGAGAGAGAGAGAGAGAGAGAATAAGTAACAGCCTGTGCAGTATTTCTATGGAACATGCTATAGTAATTAACAGGCAGATCATTGAACAAGACACCGAACAGCTTAAATTACTATCACACTCTGTCACACGTCTGATGACAGGTGTGACTTCCCCTTGATTAGAGGGTGAATTGGGGGAAATTGAGGGAGGATTCGAGGGAAGGGACGGCAGTGCTAAAGTGCTTAGACTCAATTGATTTGGGCTAACCCTAAAAGGGTAGCTATATAGGTACCATACAAGGGCCACATGGGCCTAGCCTCATGGGCCTAATACATTCACACTCCAACACCCCCCGCAGTCTGAACTACCGGCGCAGCGGAGTTCAAGGCTGAACAAGAAAGAAAACAAGTGAGAGCACAACACACACAAGACCCCCCCGCAGCCACAACTAGCCACTGGAGATGTTGAGGCTGGAGCGAAACTCGGAGAAGGTCGAGGAAGGGAGGCCTTTGGTGAAGATGTCCGCAAACTGGGAGGTGGTCGGGACGTGAAGAACCCGGACGTCGCCGATGGCCACCCGGTCGCGGACGAAGTGTAGATCGATCTCCACATGCTTGGTCCTCTGGTGCTGCACGGGGTTGGTGGAGAGGTAGACCGCGCTGACGTTGTCGTAGTAGACAAGCGTGCTCCTGGCGAGTGGGCGGTGAAGCTCAGCCAGGAGCTGGCGGAGCCAGGCGGCCTCGGCCACGCCGTTGGCCACGGCACGGTACTCCGCCTCGGCACTAGAGTGTGAAACCACCGGCTGGCGCTTGGACGACCAAGAGACCAGGTTGCCGCCGAGGAAGACAGCGTAGCCAGAGGTGAACCTGCGGGTTTCCGGGCATCCCGCCCAGTCAGCGTCGGTGTAGACAACTAGTTCGGCAGTGGAGGACCGGCCGAGGAGCAGCCCGTAGCCAAGTGTGCCACGGAGGTACCGGAGAAGCCGCTTCATAGCAGCCAGGTGGGGCTCCCGCGGAGCATGCATGTATAGGCAGAGCTGCTGGACGGCATAAGTGATGTCCGGCCGTGTGAAAGTGAGGTACTGAAGTGCTCCAGCAAGACTCCGGTAGGCGGTGGAGTCTGCTGGCCCAAGCATCGGACCCCCAGTTTCGGACATCTTGCCCTGGGTGTCCACCGGTGTAGAGCAGGACTGACAGGCGGTCATCCCTACTCGCTCCAGAATGTCACAAGTGAACTGCCGCTGGTGGAGGAACAGGCCTGAAGGTCGGGGCTCAACAGTGACGCCGAGGAAGTGGTGGAGTACCCCAAGATCCTTCATAGCAAATTCCTTCTGGAGGGAGGCAATGATGCGGTGGAGCAGAGACTCGCTGGAGGCGGTGAGAACAATGTCATCCACATAGAGGAGCAGGTAAGCAGTCTCACCCCCATAGTGGTATATGAACAGTGAGGTGTCAGACTTGGCCTCCGTGAACCCAAGAGTCTGCAGGAAGGTAGCGAATCGAGAGTACCAAGCCCGGGGTGCCTGCTTGAGCCCGTAGAGAGATTTGTTGAGCCGGCAGACGAAGTCAGGACGAGAAGAATCCACGAAACCTGCCGGCTGACTGCAGTAGACCGTCTCAGTCAGAGTGCCATGGAGGAAGGCATTCTTGACATCCAGCTGATGCACGGGCCAGGAGCGCTCGAGAGCCAGGGAGAGGACGGTGCGGACTGTAGCTGGCTTCACCACAGGACTGAAGGTCTCGGCATAGTCAATGTCGGGCCGCTGAGTGAAGCCGCGAAGGACCCAGCGAGCCTTGTAGCGCTCCAGGGAACCATCAGCCCGCCTCTTGTGCGTCCAGATCCACTTGCCGGTGACAATGTTGGAGCCCGGCGGACGAGGCACGAGGTCCCACGTCTGGTTGGCGAGGAGGGCCACGTACTCGTCCATCGCGCGGCGCCAGTGAGGATCCGCCAAGGCCGCGCGGACGGAAGAGGGTACTGGAGAGATCCCCGGCTCGCAGGCGGCGGTGGCGGTGAGGGCCTGCGGGCGAGACGCCTACCTCGTCACCATCGGGTGAGTGTGACGAGGGTCCCGGTGAAGAAGAGGCGGGTGGTACACCGGCGGGTCGGCGCGAGAGCGTGGCGATGCCGGCGGAGCATGCACCGGCGACGACGGCGCTGGTGACGAGATCGGCGGAGCCGGGTCACGCCAGCGCTCGTAGACGATGCCGAAGCGTCCGGGAGGAGGTGAGGGCGGACGCGGCTCCCGCCGGCGCTGGTAGACGAGTCCGAAGCGCCCGGGAGGAGGTGGGGTCGGTTCCGCGATAGGAACGGCGCTCGGTTCCGCAACATCAGGCACAACGGGAGGCAGCGAAGTCACAGGGAGCGAGGGCGGAAGCTCCGGGGCTGCCTCAACCGTGTCAGGCACCGGAAGGTCCTGGTGTGAGTCCGGCAGGGGCGAGACGGGACCACCAGGAGAGTGCGCCGGAGTAGTACCTGCAGGGTAGAGGGAGAAGGGAGAGGTGGCGGGGGAGAAGGGAGAGGGAGCGGTCGGCCTGCCATGGATGGCCGCCGGCGGCGGCGGCGGCTGCCAGAGGAAGCAACAGTGGCGCCTGTAGAGAGGAGAGGAAGGAAAACCTACTCTGATACCATGCTAAAGTGCTTAGACTCAATTGATTTGGGCTAACCCTAGAAGGGTAGCTATATAGGTACCATACAAGGGCCACATGGGCCTAGCCTCATGGGCCTAATACATTCACACTCCAACAGGCAGCCCTTGGGCTGGCCATGCCTCGAGAGATGGAGGGTACGGCGGCAGCAGCGAGCTGCAGCCAGCCGGGTAGATGGTGGCCGGCGCGGCCACGGCAGTAGGAGGAGGTGATGGAGTGGCGGGCATGGGCAGGCGGCGCTACGGCGGCAGGCGCATGTGAGGCAGAGGGGCGGCAGCGGCCACAGGAGAAGAGGGAGAGAGATAGGGTTTGGCCCCAAACTATTCTTGCTTAATTGAAAGGATACATCTCCCTTTATATTTATAGGGAGGGCTCGACTTGACTTGACTTGCAAGCAAACCTAGCTTCTAGACTCTTTCTAAACCTACCCGTGGGTATTTCATGCTAGGCCCGATTGGCCCGACTTGGGCCCCTACTTCCGTAGCCATTCATGGCTATATTGGCCCATGACACACTCATTGTAAAAATGATTAATTTTTATGCATCAAATTTAAATAAAAATATAAAGTTCTACACATGTTTAATCTTGATAATTTGAAAGTTAGAAGAAGAGTCATAAATTTATTTTTTTCATAACAAAAATAGCAGTCAGGAACTCAGGAAAAATAAAAAATATTTACTGAAAAGGCTTACGAATATCCTACCTTCCCAGACATCATATCTACAGATATAATGTGCTTCACAGTTTCCTGGGAGAAAATAACAGGCGCATACTCATCTTGAACTGGTGATGGTTCAAGCTTTTCAGGATTATAGTCATGAACAAGGGACTGGTCTCCTGCTTCCATCTTCTTAATCTTCCATCCATGTTGTTCCTCAAACTGCTCCCTTTCATTGTGTAATACCTTCAATGCATAGGCGACACCACTCATCAATGGCCTTTCAAATGTTGTCCTTGCTGTGAAGTCCTCAAATGTTTTCTGCATGCGTTGATATTAGCAAAGGTTTATGATCATTGAAAAGTGTACAGGTAAAGCAGTATGAAAAATAACATGATTTTTTCCCTACAAACCATAGCTAATTAGTAAATAATACAGTTCCAAACTAAGTATCTCTGGTTTAGGAATATCTTCGCAGTTCCAAAAACAGTTGATTTTGGGTTAACTGCCAAACAGTGTCCCTATTATTTGACAATTGGCAGTACTCTTATAGAAATGGATGTACCATTATTAGAGGCAGGCATTCATTCCTTTCCCTTCTACATACTTAGAGCTCAGATAACAACTAAACTGAAACCAGAAATAGGGTGTTGTCTCTAGTTTTCAGCTACAATAAATTTCTGATGCTTGTTGCTACAGAGTACCTCCTAATTTTAAGTAAATCTAGATAATCCTTGGGAGGCAGATATTGCTGAAGTGGTTAGCATACATGAGGTGCTTGATTTAGGGGCTGCATGCTCTTTGGGTCATAATTAACCTTTGTAAGTGGCGATATAATATGTTTTGGCGCATGTGTAGGTTTTCCTATACTTTCTTCTCCTTAATGCAATGATACACAGCTCTCCTACGTGTCCGAGAAAAAAAAGAACACAATGATACACAGCACTTCTACGTGTCCAAGAAAAATGTTAGTCGCTGGATTCTCACTCTTGGTAGTAGCAGAATTCTTACTCTCATCGAGAGAGGATGACACTAGGAGTTGGGGCAATTTTCTGGTTTATTTCTCACACAAACTCATACAATGCCATGCCAACCTGAGGGGTTGGGGATACATATTTATAGGGCTGCTAGTCAGTCAAGCATATGTTAAGATGCTGCTAAGATGCTAGTCTAAGATGCTAGTCAGGATGCTGTCCTAAGATGCCTGTCCTAAGATGCTAACTGTTATCCTAAAATCAGTCAAGGATGTTGTTACAAGGACACAAGGACCATGTGTTGCAGTCCCACAAAGACCAGCCACGCACAGACTTATTTCTGTCATTCTCCCTCTAAGTCTTGTGTGGCGCCGTCTAGGGAACTCGGACCATTCCAATCCTGGCGCAAAGCTCCTGAAACTTCAATCGCCCAAGGGACTTGATGAGAAGGTCTGCCAGCTGATCCTGGGTGTTGATGTAGCCGGCCTTGATGCTCCCCTCGTCCAAGCAGCTCCGAATGAAGTGGTACTTGATGCGGATGTGCTTGTTGCGCTCATGGAAGACGGGGTTCTTTGCTAAGGCCAAGGCGGACTTGCTGTCCACCTTGAGCTCCACTGCTTCAGTGTCTCTGCCGAGGAGATCACCAAGCAGTCGAGCGAGCCAGAGCGCCTGAGTCGAAGCGGTGGAAGCCGCTATGTACTCAACCTCGCAGCTGGACAGGGCCACCACCTGCTGCTTGACCGACTGCCAGCTAACGAGGCACTTGCCGAGGAAGAAGAGGACCCCGCTTGTGTTCTTGCTGGTGTCGATGTCGCCTGCGTGGTCACTGTCGCTGTACCCGACGAAGTGTGTCGTGCCAGAACACCTCGGCTAGTAGAGACCGTGGTCGAGAGTCCCCGCAACGTAGCGGATGATCCTCTTCACAGCTTGCTGGTGCTCCGTCGTCGGTCGTTGCATGAACCGACTAACGTAGTCGACGGAGAATGCCAAGTCCAGCCGTGTGTGGGCGAGGTAGCGAAGGCTCCCCACAAGACGCCGGTACTGCGTAGCGTCCACCTCCGTCGTGCTGTCGTGGCTCAGCTTCAGCCTCTCCTCCATCGGAGTGAGGGCTGGGTTGCAGTCGGTGAGCCCAGCTAGCTCAACGATGTGCTTGGCGTAGGCGGTCTGTCGAAGCGTGATCCCGGAGTCATCCTGGTGCACCTCGATTCCCAGGTAGGAGAGAGACCCCAGATCACTCATCTGGAAGGTGGCCTTCATCTCTTCCTTGAATGCCGCCACCTCCGCATCCTTGGTGCCGGTGATCACCAAGTCGTCAACGTAGACACCCACCAGCAGGGCCTTTCCTCTGCTGCCCCGCCAGTAGATGGCCGCCGTGTGCGGACTTTGCTCGAAGTCCATCCCCTTTAGCGTGGAATCCAGTTTGGCATTCCACACCCTCGGTGCCTGCCGCAAGCCATAGAGGGCCTTGCGCAGGTGGAGCACCTTGCCCTCCTTGCCGGGAATCGCAAATCCCGGCGGCTGATGCACGTAGACCTCCTCCTTCAAGTCGCCGTTAAGGAACGCCGACTTGACATCCATGTGATGGACACACCAGCCCACCTGGGCAGCTAGCGCAAGGAGGAGTCGCACGGACTCCATCCGTGCAACGGCGCGCGAAGGCGTCGTCAAAGTCGATTTCTTCTTGCTAGACGAAGACGCGCGCCACCAGACGTGCCTCGTGCTTGATCACCTCGCCGGTCTCATCCTTCTTGAGCTTGAAGACCCACTTGAGAGAGATGGCGTGGTGACCGGCTAGAAGATCGGCTAGCTCCCACGTCTTGTTCTGCTCGACGGCGTCCATCTCCATCTGCATCGCGGCACGCCATGCCGTGTCCCTCTCCGCCTCGGCGAAGGAACGAGACTCGCCATCGTCCTGTGCGAGGTGCAGCTCCGCCTCAAAGTCGTGCCGCGCCAGTCCAGGGACCGGCTGCTTGCCGAGGAGGTTGTCCACGGTACGGTAGCGCAGAGGCTCACCGCCGTGGTAGGCGTCGATGCGATCCTCGTCGTTGGACAGCGGAGTGACGAACTCCACTGTGCGCTGCTCGTCGTGGGCCGAAGCTGCCGGTGCCGAGCCTGAAGGGGTAGGGTCCGGTGTAGGAGAGCGAGGCGTGGCCGGCGGTGCTGGTGGACTCGCCGGAGCTAGTGGTGGCGGTGGTGAAGGACTCGCCGGAGGTGGTGGCGAACGAGGTGGTGGGGTAGGCAAGCTCGGTGAGGACGAGCTGCTAGCTCCCCCCCGCCTCCTTGAAGTGGACGTAGTCGACGACGAAATCGCTGGTCGTCGGAGTCGAGCCGTCATCCACCATCTTGCCCCACGTCCAGCTTCGCCCCTCGTCGAACACGATGTCACGCATGATGCGCACGCGCCGTGTCGCAGGGTCAAGGACGCGGTAGGCCTTGGCACCCTCCGTGTAGCCGATGAAAACCCCTCGCGTGCTCCGGTCGTCGAGCTTGCCGAGGTGGTTGAGCTCCTTAACGAAGGTCAGGCAGCCGAAGACGCGAAGGTGGCTCACCGCGGGCTTGCGCCCATGCCAGGCCTCGTATGGCGTCTTGCCATCGAGGGCCTCGGTGGGGGAGCGGTTGAGCAAGTGGACGGCAGTCATCACCGCCTCACCCCAGTAGATCGCCGGCATCCCTCTCTGCTTGAGGAGGGCACAGGTGGTGGCCACCACCGTCTAGTTGCGGCGCTCGACGACGCCGTTCTGCTGCGGAGTGTACGGCGCGGAAAAGTGGTGGTGGATCCCCTCATCGGCGCAGTACGCCGCGAACTCGGCCGCCGTGAACTCGCCGCCGTTGTCTGTGCGTAGGACCCGAAGCTTGCGGCCGCACTCTGCCTCCGCAGCAGCTTGAAGGCGCTTGATGGCGTCCGCTGCGGCTGCCTTGGCGTCGAGCAAGACAGCCCACATGTAGCGGGACACATCGTCAACGAGGAGGAAGTAGCGCCTGGAGCCTTACCCTCATCACCGCCACCCACTCAACGTAGTTGGTCCTGGTGAGGGTAGGCCACCCGCCGCCGGGGCCGACGTCCCTGACGACAGCCTGGTACTCGTGGTGACCACGGTACCGAACCGGGGAAAGAGCCGCGCTGCCTGTGAAGGCCACGCTCTCTGTCGACCCGTCCGCCGCCGCCATGCGCGCCTCCTCCAGTAGCGCCACCGCCGTGCGCGCCTCCTTCAGGAGTGCCGCCAACGTGTCTGCGCCTGTCTGGGCTGCCGCCGCGCTCATGGGCGTGCGCGGCTGCCCACTGCGCCGCTCGCCCTCGCGATGCCTCCCTCTCCAGCAGCTCGAGGTCCGCGTCGGCGCTGTCATCAGCAGCGATGGAGCTGCTGTTGCTGCCGCGTAGAACCTCGACCTCCGCTGCTGCTGCACACGCTGCATCCGCCGCCGCTGCTGCTTCCACCTCCGCTCTAGCTGCTGCCAACCTTGATGCCCTTGCCGCTGCTGCTGCGGCATCTGCCGCCGCTTGCTCGCGCTTCTCTGCCACGGCGAGGTCGGCCTCCTGCCGACGCCGCGTGCTCGAGGCGACCGAGCCCTGAGACTGTTCTGCGGACATGGCGCGCTATCGAGGGGGCTGCTGTGTAGAGAACAGGGGCAGCCGGAGCTGCTGTTGCTACCGGCTGGGGCTGTTGCGAGGCCGGAGAAGGAGATGAGCAGGAGATGCTCAGGCTATAGGATAGTACGGCTCGGATACCACTTGTTAGTCGCTGGATTCTCACTCTTGGTAGTAGCAGAATCCTTACTCTCATCGAGAGAGGATGACACTAGGAGTTAGGGCAATTTTCTGGTTTATTTCTCACACAAACTCATACAATGTCATGCCGACCTGAGGAGTTGGGGATACATATTTATAGGGCTGCTAGCCAGCCAAGCATATGCTAAGATGCTGCTAAGATGTTAGTCTAAGATGCTGTCCTAGATGCTAGTCAAGATGCTGTCCTAAGATGCCGATGCTGTCCTAAGATGTATGTCCTAAGATGTTGTCCTAAGATGCTAACTGCTATCCTAAAAGCAGTCAAGGATGTTGTTATAAGGACACAAGGACCATGTGTTGCAATCCCATAAAAACCAGCCACACACAGACTTATTTCTGTCAAATAAAACACTTATTCACTTAAATGGAATTCTCTGTATTCCATCTTTAAATCACATTATTTGTTCCCCAATTTTTTTTAATTGTGGTTTTGCTCATAGTGTCAGCAATTAAGATGGCTTCCCTTTTTTGAGATAAGAATTAAGATGGCTCCTAAGGAATCCATCTACTTCAAGAGTTCAAGTTATGTTCCCTTGATCCACTAGGGCATGACACTGATAGACATCATGATATCCAATAGGGTAACTACAATGTTACCAAAAGAAGAATTATATATGGCATACCCAAGTAAATATACTAACATGATGGTCAAATTTAGAAAATATGCAATCTTAATATTGGCTTCACTGTTCTGGAAGCTAGTATTAAATGGTGCTAAGCAGGAGCTGAACTAAGGGCACTTTGATTTCACTACACATAATAATATGGTTCCGATTGACCTGTTGTCCTGTTCTAAAATTTACTGTTCTGCTCTTACGAAATGACACACAATCATATTAATAGACTTTGTTCCCTTTTTGCAACATGTATATAATGTTTGGTTCCCATAAGTCAGCTGGTTGGCTGACAATCATTGTTATAAGAACCGGGCTGTGTGTCAGTAGTGGCCAGAGACAACTCTTTTCTTCCAAAAAATGGAAGCTTTTATTCACCATGCTTATGGGAGGAGCACCTTGCAATGCATGATGTGATGGTACCTGATCGATAGCAGACGGATTCTTCCCATGGTGAAATGATGAGACCAATATAGCCAAAGCATGCACATGGTTCATGCTTACATTAAACTGATCCTGTAACATCCTTGCTCTCTCATCACACATATTAGCAAGATTCTCAATTCTCCGAGCAACAACATCAGCATACATGCATGAAAATATGCATACAGAGCTACAGAGCCCAAGTAAGACACCAATAAGCAGGGCTCTCTTTGACCACTTTCGACTTATTTTAGCACTTGGTACCTGGAGAACTTTCTCATCTGCATAAAACTTGTTTGACTGAATCCCTCTTTTGTGTGTAGTTTTAGCTATTGAAATTACAATGCTCCCAAACAAAGCAGATAGACAGAATATCATTGTGTGATTAGAACTTGACACAATATTCTGGACCACATTCACACCACTGATTCCAACACAGAAGTCACATTCATGGGGCTAGAAACATTGGAAACAGAAATGGTATCAATGCGACTTTGTAACAGTTGAGTAATATGGTCATGGATCATGCAATAAAAAAATGGTATTTAAGAATCAAATAACCATATGCTGACCTGATATTTTACTTTACCAATATATGATAAAACCCCATTTCCTTAACGATAATTCAGATGCTAGCAGTTTAAAAGCTTTTGTCAAGTATCATGACATAAAAAAAGAAGCTAGGTAATTGGTGGTTTGGTAGTGAATTGTATGTAGGATTGAATTCTGAAGAAACATATACGAAATATCTGTGATGCTCACATATGTATAGAAAAACATGTTTACATGTAACTAATTTAAGTTCCAGATGATCAGCGAATACATTATAGCAACTATTTGTTTCACTAAATCCAACTCTATATTTGCTTTATATTGCAAAGTCTAGACAAGCTGCAAATCACCAAGACTGTACAAGAGGAAATAAAATGAAACATGAAACACTCACATTGCATTGCATGGTAGAACTAATGTCTTCTTGTATAACATTTTGCAATAACTTATGTTCCAATACTGCAGGTGCATCACTATTTAGGTCATATTTATTTTGTGCTGTGCAAAATTCTTGAAGAATTGAGTCCTTCAACGAATTCTGTTTTCCATCAGATATCCTATCTCGAATACAACGAATATCTGGGATAAAAGACACATCATTGACTTGATTTCCATCATGGACCAATCCAGAATTTACTGTACATTCTTTCTACAAAACAATTGCAAAGACATAGTTGAAAGTCACAATGAGGAATGTATACTAAATTACTAATAAGGAACTTGTGCATGATGAATGAATAGAAATTTTTATTGCCCAAAAACATTCTTAATTCTAGTGATCATATGGTGTCCCTGCTATTTTTACAGAAACAACTATTTGATCAGACATCTATTAGAAACAATACTTTAAACTCTCAGTTGGACTAGCAAGTACAAATATTTGATGGGAAAAGTAAATACGTTCTATTCCATTGACATGTATATTCTTCTGTTTTGCACGTCTATTTCTAGTTTATAAATATGTACAGGAATGATCTATATGGAATTTCACATGACCAAAAAAAACTATATTTGAATGGGCCCGTTGCATTTGAAGCACCTTTTACATTTCCCCTTCCTGTCATGTTTACCACAGCTACTACTTAGTTTAGTAGAGAAATTAGCTCATAAAAGTACCGTGAAATACAAGAACAGACTCTCATTCCAAATACCACTGGATAATCAAGTATCCATACAACAAGATGCAACATGCCTCTTCAGCTGTCAATCAGATATAGAGACATGGAATGGAAAAGTTTCATATGCACCTAATTTGACGTGCAACAAGGAGAAACTGCATGAGTTGATTGAATTCTTGATACATGTCATTCCTTTAATACAAGATCTGCTTTTCACAACTGCAGTAACTTGTATGTAACATATCAATCTACAAATATGCTCGGGGGTTTTGCAACTCAAGTACATCTGAGAGTTAATGGCTACCGAAATCGAGTAGAAAAATGATATCCTGAATTTGCAAAAAGAAAAGAAAAGGAAGGAATGATCACATCAACAGCAGTCTGATTCTATAGTGCATATGCCTTGTACACTGTTCCATTCGGTTAGAACAGCTAAAATCTAACCCAGAAGTAGAGATTGACAGAGTAAACAGGGAGGCAAGTACCTGTGTCGATGAGAGGAGGAACGCCAATGCCTGCAGCTGGCTCCTGCTGAGGTTGAACTGCCCCACCGGTACCACCCCGCGGTCCTCAGCCACCCCGCCACAACCTAACCTCCCACATCCGCCAACTGCCCAGACCATGAAGAGACATACAAAGAAACCAGCCACAGCGCCGACACCGGCCTGCGCTGCTTTCCCTCGCCGGCAGCCGCCGCCGCATTCCCCTGCCCCGTTCGGAACCATCGGTGTGCAGCCCTCGCTTCACCCACTGAAGCCACCAAAGAGGCTCAAGAAACAGCGCCTGGTGGCACAAAGGAAGTGATGATGCAGCGATTCACGCCCTAGGATGGTGGATTGTGCCCCTCCCCGGTTCCGGGTTGGATGTTCCAAGAGCCACATGAACAAGCACAAGAAAGAACCGCCGAGGAGGCAAGTAAGGTGAGGATTTGAGAGAGGCCAGCAGCGCGTCACCGAGCCAGCAATCGCATGCTGAGAGAGAAAGAGAAGAGAGAGAGGAGAGGGGATTGGTGGGGTTCTTGCTTGGCTTCTTGCCCGGTTGGAGGGGCCCTGCACGGCTGCACGCTGAAAGCCAATCCAAGAACGGAGGAGGTTGGCTACTGCCGTGGCGCGAATGATTGCCCCCTCCTGCACTGGCACGCCGGTGAGTCGGGGACCGGTGCACGGTGATCCAAGAGCCCACCCCGTCCAACTCCAACTCCAAGCCACCGAAGCAAGTTGCAGCGCCGGTTGCTTTGCTGCTCCTGTTTCTTGCGCGGGTTTGGGGGTGGGGTGGATGTTGGGAGGGGAAAGGCTGGAGCAGGAGCTGCAAACAAAGGCAGGGCTGGTTGCTGTAGCAGTGATCCAGTGACTAGTGAGCCACGACTGGAGAACAGGAAAGAAAGGTTGGGTTTATATGGCGAAATTTTTTTGCAAAATATTACTATAGCACTTTTCGTTGGTACTCCCTCCGTCCTGAAAAGAATGCAATTCTAGCACAGTGCAATGTTTTAGTATGTCAAGTTTGACTAATTATATATAAAAAAAATATAAATAATTATGACATAAAATTAGTATCATTAGATTTGTTATGAGATATATTTTCATAATATATTTATTTAGTGTCAAAAATATTAATACTTTTATCTATATATTTGGTCAAACATTGGACACGGAAATCAAAAAATGAACTAGAATTGCATTCTTAACCGGACAGAGGTAGTATTTGATAATTATTGTCTAATCATAGACTAATTAGGCTTAAAAGATTTGTCTCGTGAATTACGGCTAAACTATGTAATTAGTTTTATTTTTTATTTATATTCAATGCTTCATGCATGTGTCTAAAGATTCGATGTGATGGGAAATCTTCAAAAATTTTGTAAAATTTTCTAAGAAAAAGTCTACTTCACCCCAACTATGGGGTGTTCTACTTTACCCCCAAACTATAAAACGATCTAATTTATCCCTTGAACTTTGCAAAACCGCCCAAATCGCCCCTCGAGCGGTTTTGGACGGTGGTTCTGCTATAGTAACAACTGCTTTGCCTTTTCTTTTTATTTATTTTGTTTGAATCTTTGAAAAATCATAGCAAATCACAGAAAAATCATAAAATAGAAAATCTAATTTTGTTGGACTCCACATGAGTAGATCTACACAGTGAATATATAATATAATATACTTTAGTACAAAGTTTTTGTTGTGTGAATTATTCAAATTAATTACAGAAAAAAATATATCAAAATTTACAGCAAAACCGTTGTTACTGTATCAAAACCACCGCTCAAAACCGCTCGAGGGGGTGATTTGTCCAGTTTTGAAAAGTTCAGAGGGTAAATTAGACCATTTTATAGTTTGAGATAAAGTAGACCATCCCGTAGTGGGGGTCAAGTAGACTTTTTCTAAATTTTCTACAACTAAACAAGGTCAAAGAAGAGAGAGAGCAGAGCAGTGGTGTTTACTCACAAAAGCTGCTGTGTGTGCTGTCTGCTGTCTGTGCCTCTCTCTTCCAGTTCTAGGTGTGTTTAGATAAAAAAAAACTTTTCACGAAAAAATACAATAATGAATCTTACGGTACATATATGGAGCATTAAATATAGACAAAAAAAACTAATTACGCAGTTTAGTTGGAAATCGCGAGACGAACGTTTTGAGCCTAATTAATCCGTGATTTGACACTAAAGTGCTACAGTAACAAATGTGCTAATGACGGATTAATTAGGCTTAATAAATTCGTCTCGCGGTTTCCAGACAAGCTATGTAATTAATTTTTTTATTAGTATAAAAAACCCCTTACGACATCATACGAAATATCTGATGTGATATTTTCCTAAAAATTTTTCACCCAACTAAACCCACCCAGTACGCTGGTGTTGTTGCTGTGGCAAGTACTAGTAGGGTGTAGCTCTAGCCCTAGTTACTAGGACCGGACCGGACCGGACCGGCGGTCCGACCGGTAAAAGACCGAATCATAGACTATAACGGTTCGGTTCACTTTAAAGACCGTCCATGCAATCGGACCGGTAAAAACCGGACGAACCGGCCGGTTTTTTGTCAAACCGGTGAACCGGCCGGCTTTCATTCGAACCGCCCGGGTCAAAAAAAAAATGGTGGCGTGCGTGCAGCGTTCTGGCTGGTGGCGTTGCGCCGTGGACCATGCAGGTCCCACCTAGTTACCGTTACCGCTGCCCCTGGTGATTCGCGATTGCATGCGACTGGCTGGCTCTGTTGACTATTGTGGCGTTCATGTCAGTTGACGTCAGCGTCATCTTTTTAATTTCAAAATTCCATGACTTTTTTTATAAGAGCTTCAAATTAGGCAAGTAATATATTCATTTTGATTATCTCAACGTCGCAATAGTACACTCCATTTCTGCATATGATATTGTTTTGTAGAAGTGAATATTTAAATTACAACTCAAGTCTTTTTTGCACCAATCTGTAAATTCTCTATATATTATATTTTCAAGCGTATTTTTTACATATCTTGTAAAACAATTCTAAAGCTAGTTATATAATTATATTTTAGCAGCTTATTTGTATATGTGATCAACTATATGTTGCTAATTATTTATTGTATATTATTATATTGCACCGGTTTAAAGTATTTATGGACGGTTCAATTCGTCCGGTCCAAAACTATCGAACCGGCGGTTTAACCGGTTCTTAACGGTTGGACCAGTGAACCAGTAAACCGATGGCCTCACCGGTTCGATGTCCGGTCTGGTCCTAATAACTATGGCTCTAGCTAGCTTGGTGCAGGGAGAGGTGGGGACAGCTCAGACCAGGCCACGCCAGCGACAGCAAAGGAGGTAGTGTGGGGTAGCGTGGTGAGGTGGAAATTTGGGAAAGGGTTGCAGGTGCCCATCATTCTCACGTCGTCCTCTGTGGTCCCAACATTGGTTATTCATTGGTGACATGGCTTGGAGTTTTTCTTTTCCTTCTCTCTCTATCTTTGCTTGCAAGACAGGTCTAGGCAATGAAGTCATGTGTAAACTGTGTGAGTTATCAGGAAAATCACGCTTGCCGCTTTAATTACAACTAATGATGTGTTTTTGGTCTTTTTCAAGTTTAGGCAGGTCTGTTGTAGACGCCGACATTTGCGTCCGCATTCTGTATGAAAAAGACACATAGTTGTGGCGATTGCTTTCCTTGTGTATCATTTGAACAAAATGGTCTGACTCCAAGTTTTACACTTTGTGCTTTTCCGTGTGTATCATTTCCTCCTACAAAATGTTCTGACTCCATGTTTTACTCTTTGCTTCGTAAAACTTTTTTTTAAAAAAAAGGATCAGTGTGCCAAACATTATGAAATGGCTTTTGCCGCCCTTAATCCTAAAAAGAGTAATATCTTAACCACTTTGAAGTTTAATCAAATCTATATAAAGGAACTAGTGTTTATGGTACCAAATAAGGGCGTCCGCAACAGTCCGGCGCAAATCCTCGGCTGAGATGGCACGGAAGAAATAAAGAAAGAAGGAAAACTCGATAGCTGTGACGTAGGGCTAGGTAAACGGAGACTAAGGATCTACGGGGAAGCGTGTGAGACTAGCACCAAACTCATCGCTAGCGATTGAGATTATGTTCTTCTCTCACTGCCACGTCACAAATCGGCTAGCTCGGAGCCTCCCGTTGTGGACGCCCTAAGTGTTATATGACTAATCATGCAGTATATTTTTATAATATAAACATATTTGTGGATATAAATGTTGATACTATTTTTTTTACAAATTTAGTTAAATTTAAAATTGATTGACTTCTTAAAAAGCAAAACACGTATTCTTTTTATGACAGAGGGAGTATTTAATGAGAGTCCAACTTTAACACCTTCTTCAAAACTGAGTTCAACAATTTAAATTCGATAATCTAAAGCAAAGGAAATCTTTGCATGGATTTTTATACATGCCAATTGTGCAAAAGAAATGCACAGCTCAAACCTATTTTAGAAATCAGGCTGAGTTCACTCGATTAGTTTGATGGCCAAGTTCATTTGTTCACTCGGCTTGGTTGGATAAAGACACAGTAACTCAGTTTGGATGGCCAAATGTATATATTGTCTATGTTGATGCTCACAAAGGTATACATCCGACCATTGATACAGTAAAGTGAAGATAAAATCAACATCATAGTAATATTTTGTTTTCAAATTATTTGGTTTCACATTTCAAATTATTTGGTTCCACATGTATTTAGAGAGTGTGTGATTTCAGGAGCATGTAGAGCAAAGTGGAGTGTTGGGGTCGCCATCTTTTCTACCATGGATGGCCACCATCGCGAGTTTCGCGACTAACCATGTGAGGATAAAGATCAAAGTAGGTGGTTGTGTTAAGTTTAACAACGCATTATCAAAGTTTATACAAGGCAGTGTGGTTGGGTCGTGAGACAACTGTTTATTTTAAAAAAATATATAATTGTCATGTGCCACCGTGCACCAAATATGCATGCATACATTAGCCATAAATAGATATACATTTAGTTTATAAATTATGTAAAAAAAAATTTCCTTTTTTAAGGCAAAAACTATGGGAGAGGTCCCCACGGTACTTCAAACATATATATTAATAAGTGGCGTAGGGGGGTGATTACATACTTACAATCCAGGGAGAGCAGAAAACAAAGTTAACTGATAGCATCTAACCAAAAGCAAAAGGAAGACCTAATGTCTTCCTTGAAGCGAACAGATTGCAGAAGACCTTGCCTTTTGAAATTGCTGAACCAAAAGCTCAAGCTAGTTCTACCATTTTCAAAGATCTTGCATTGCAAAGTTTCCAAATCTCCCAGCTGGCTATGAGGATCATCATGATGAACTGTAGCTTCTTATTAGGTTGATTCACTGATAGAGGCTTTGTTGAGTGTCCCATTGGACCCCCCAACTTCTGCCAGCATTGTTGAGCCATCAGGCAGGAGAAGAGGAGGTGATCTTTGTCTTCATCAGCGTCTAGAGAGCACATCACGCAGATCGTGTCATCCTGTGCGTTGAGGTTCATTCTCTTGAGCATGGTTTTTGTGTTGAGCCTGTCTACCAGCACCAGCCATGCAAAGAATTTGATTCTTCTGGCACACTTGGATCTCCATATCCAGGAGAAGACCGGGTGGGTGGACATTGTGTGAAAAGCTAGCTTGTACATCTTGGTAGATGAGTACTTGCCCTCCGTCCATGACAAAGACCATCCTTGTCCTCGGTGCTAGAGGTGTAGCCCTAGACGTGATCTTGAATGGAGTTGAGCTCATCAAATGCTTCTAGTGACAAGGGCAAAAGAAGAACGATTCCAGATCTTGTGCTTCAATAACTTCCCTGATTGAGATTGTTGGTTGCTGAGCAAAGGTGAAGAGTCTTGGGAATTCCTACAAGAGCACTCTATCTGTGCAGAGATCCTCACGGAAAAGTGAAAGGTCCTAGTATGGCCAGAGGGATGAATAGCCTATTAAAATTTTACAAGATCACTAGAGCAATTTGATTAGTGTGACAAACGGCGTAATGCAATTTTGCTCTAGCTCTACAAGGGTTGCAAGCCACCTATCCAAACAATTCTAGTTGCTATAATCACTAAGCATACACAAGAGCTAAGTTGCTACTCACTGAGAGCTCTCAAACTTTCTAACTAAAGAGCTCCACTAGATGAACTTAAGCTACAAAGCAAGCTCTCACTTTGATTCACAACCAAGCAAGGGAGATGAGTGGGAGGGAGTATGCTTAGCTCAAGAGGATGTCAAGATGATCAAAATACCAAGAGAGAAGGCTTGGAGCCGACCAAGGTCTATTTAAAGATCCCTTCTAAAAATTCAACCGTTACACAGCTCGGGGGTGACTGGACTTAGCCCCGTGTTCGGTCAGGTGCGTCTGGTCGCAACAGTCGACCAACCACGACACGCCACGTCACGTGATTCAAAACTAGCTGTTAACTGCCAACGCGCGCCCGCACACGTCAATGACCAAACACACAGAATGAATGACCGGACTCAGAGGGCCGCCCGCGTCAGATTGAGTCTAGTAAGTGTTTTTAGCGCGTGAACAGTGACCGGACGCGTCAGGTCTGATGACCTGATGCGTCGGTGCGTCCGGTCATCCTCCCTCTTTTCTGCTCACGCCCACGGCCACTGACTTGACGCATAGGTCACACTCGGCAGCGTCCGGTTGCAACAGTGCTGACCCCGCGTCCTCTCTGCAGTGAATGACTGGATGTGGCGCTGGCGTCCGGTCCAGCGTCCGGTCAGGTACCGACACCGCCTTTTCTTTTTCTAAGACCACGACTACTTCGTCCTTACTTCCCACTTGCTATCTACAAAGTGTAGAACTTGTGTACACGTGTGTTAGCATTTTTAAAGCATTTTACAGGGATCACATGTTAGCTCACACTAGATCCTAATGCATATGCTCATATGAATTCACCTAGTGGCACTTGATAATCATTTTAACCGAGAATTTCCCCCTCTTTATAGTACGACTATCAATCCTAAGTCACTCACACCCTCTATGGTGTCTTGAGTGCAAAACAAAAATGACCCTATCACATATACCTTTGCCTTGAGCTCATTTCTATTTTTCTCTTTCTTCTTTTCTGAATGTGAAGCACTTGATCATCTTTTGGTCACCTCTATCACCATGACCATCATCTAGCTCCACCACTTGGCATGGGACTTATCATTTCATGTCTACACACTTAGTACAATGATTAGTCCCTAGGTTTCATCAATTATCCAAAATCAAACTAGAGCTTTCAATCTCACCCTTTTTGGTAATTGATGACAACCTATTTACAAAGATTTTCAATAAAATTCTTTTGGATTGATGTTGCTTGCCCAAATATTTTACCATGTGTAAAGGATATGGGCAAGTTTCATAAACCTGAATTGGTAGTAGTTGCTCCCCTACATATGTGCTAAGAGTTTGGATTTGAATGCTTGCACTTATGCTTTGATAGGAAATGTAGGAGTCAACTTCTACCAAATGATGCTAATGTGTAAAGAATGGACCTTTGAAGCGCGATACGAATCGGAGTTGCCAATATACACCATCCTTAGCACCATTAGTAACTAAACATTCACAAAAACAAGAAAACCCCGTGAGATCAACATTATAAGAGAGGGTCTAGTTTTTACAAGATAAGCACAAGTTTAGTTACTCTTCCTATGCATGCTAGTTTTTCAATTCATCATTCAAATCTTATAGCTAGCATACACCACACAAGCATGTATCGGAGAAAAGGACTTTATGCTATGCAAGCAAGCATATGTAATGCACATACAAATGCAACATACAAATTTATGAGCTCGCTCCCCCCTACTTGTGTGCTTCAAATTTTAATTGATCCCCTTACAATGTCATATCATTTGTTGCTCCCCTATCACTCTATCTTTGTGAATTACTTCTCCCCCTTTGGCATCAATGACCACAAAAGGTGAGCTCAAATTTTAGATAGGTTAGGGGAAACCATATGAAGTGAGGATCATTTTCCCAATTTGGTTCAATCTAGATTACTTGCAAAAGATATTTAACTCGGTTTGATCCAAGGGCAACCTTCTTCACTCCTCCAAGTGAGGGTTATCATGCACCATGTTGAGTTAAACACTTTAGCTCATCTTCTAGATTAAAAACTAGGTTCACAAGCCCACAAACATATCATATGCTACCACTAGATCATTTCAAGCATACAAGCAATAGTGGTACCACACAAGCATCAAATTCATTTGGTTTTTATGAATGAGCCTAGGACATGTGAGGAATGACTAGATGCACTAAACAAGTCCTTAGTAATAGATGAATGACATGTCAATTAACTTTACCTTACTTTGCTTGAAGGAGAGGCATGTCATATAATGGGGGTGCATCAACACATATTTGAGAAGTCAAGTATGTTTAATTCATTCCTTAGCTTGCAAAACCTCTTCTCATCAAGTGGCTTGGTGAAGATATCAGCAAGTCGATCATCGGTGCCCACATTCTCAATTAAAATGACTTCTTTTTGTTGGTGATCTCTAATGAAGTGATGTTGGACATCTATGTACTTTATTCTTGCATGTTGAACCGGATTGTTGGTGAGCTTCACAACACTCTGATTGTCACATAGCAATGGTACTTTATTGAACTTAATTCCAAAGTCCTTCAAGGTGGCCTTCATCCAAAGTATTTGTGCACAATAACTATTGGCGCCAATGTATTCGGCTTCGACGGTTAAAAGTGCAACACTATTTTGCTTCTTGGATGACTATGAGACAAGTGATCTTCCCAATAGTTAACATGTGTTAGAAGTGCTTCTTCTCTCAACTTTGCATCCCACATAATCCAAATCGGAATATCCAATAAGCTCAAACTTAGCTCCTTTGAGATACCACAAACCAACATTTTGTGTATGCTTCAAATACCTCAATATTCTTTTGGTTGCCTTCAAGTGACTTTCTCTTGGTGAGGCTTGGAATCTTCCACACATGCATACACTAAATATGACGTTCGGCCTTGACGTGGTCACATAGAGTAGGTTTCCAATCATAGACCAATACATTGTTGGATCCACCATGTTGTCACTTGCATCACTATCTAGGCTTCCATTTGTCCCCATTGGTGTACTAATGCCTTTCGCATCTTCCATGCCAAACTTCTTGAGCATATCTTTGATGTCCTTGACTCACAAATGTTCCATTCTTCAATTGCTTGATTTGAAGACCAAGGAAGTAACTAAGCTCTCAAATCATAGACATCTCAAATTCATTAGCCATTATCTTTTCAAACTCATCACAATAATCTTGATTGGTTGAACCAAATATGATGTCATCTACATATATTTGCAATATAAACAAGTCTTTGACAATCTTCTTGGTGAAGAGACACTACAACACGAACCCCTCTTTCCCAATGCATACGCTGCAACATATAGTGTGTGCATTGCAAATGGGCCAATAAACCGTAATTTCATTGGCTCGCCCCAATGCCCCACCCACCCCGCACATTTTGTGTCTTTTTAACTTTGTATATACACAGTAACTCCCCCATCCATGCCATTAAAATTACCGATCCAGTCTAATGCTTCTAAATAGACGAGCCATTTGCCCTGGCGGCTGAAGGTACGCATCCTTCTCCTCCCTCCTGGTCACGATTATTTCAGGGTCATTGATACTAGATTTCGAGCAGCGGAGGCGTGAGGCATAGGTAATTAGAAAAACAAATTTCTTACTTAGGTAATAGAAAATTTAAGATGCAGTGACGAAAACATATATTTGTGATATCAAGATTTTGATATCAGGCTTGACGAAAACATATATTGTAATATCAAGATTTAGGGATGCAGGGAGATGCTATCTTCTATAATTTTGACACAGATATTTATACAAAATCCCTTCTAGTGCTGCTAGGATCTGAAGGGAATCCTCGTCATCTCCTTTGATCAGTGCAGCCATTCTGCTCCAGTCCATGGTGCCAATCATGAGGTATTGTCCCCTTCCTTCTTACAGTCTTAGCAGGCAATTTGTATTGTACCTGTCTATCATATCTCGAAACCATAAATTCTCTTTGATCCTTTAATCCTTTTTTGTTAAAATTTGCCTTATCCCTCTTAGATTCTTGATTTGTTTTTCTGATTTTTTAATAAAGCATAGGTTGAGATATGGTGGCTCCGCAGAGGTTCAATCAAATCCATCGAATTAGCAATCCCTAACGTCCCCAATTCTTTTATATGTTTCTTGATTAAACAATACTGATTTTTTTCGTACATGTGAATACTTTGAACTTCCACTGTAGATCTTCTGAATTAAGAAAGAAATCATGATATTGTGTTCTTGTCAAGGTCTAGGTTAAGATACTAAATTTTTTCTTCACTAATCTTTGAAGAGTATTGGGCTTCCCCTCTAAACATGTTCGCAAATTTCAGTATGACTCCAATGTGCTAAGGTTGAGATATAATCTAACTCTGCAAGTCAAAGCATAGTATATATACCATTTTTCTGATTTAGATTGTCGCACACGTCCCACCTGTGTGGGATTTGTCTTTTTTTTTGCACCTACCTGTGAAGTTCTTGATCAGTAATATTTCAGTTTCTTTTATTTAGCTGGATCAAGCAAATGTGACCATATCCAGGATCGGTGAAGCTAGATCAACTATTTACTATCTCAGGTTTATTAATTTCTGTGGGATATCAGTGAAATTAATTGAGACTTTTGGATTGACTATCTGTTATTTATAGCCTAATATATTAATAAAGAATTGTGTTGCAGACCTGCTAGTTACCGCCACCAATCTGCATCCACGATTTATCAACAAGGATATAAAGTACGTGAACTATCAATTTTACTAGTAGATTTAAGATTTGAATTTTTTTTGTTTACACAGATCTTATTTTTGTACTTGAGCTGATCCACTAGTATTCTGTTAATTCAGTGCTTTTTTGGCGGAACCTACCGAATGCCTAAATGTTGAATCAACAGTTTTTGACCATCTAAAAGCATGGCATCCTCAGTTTGGTGGTACGAGAAAGGAGGGCTGCTGGCATTCTAGGAGGGATCTCATTATGATTTATATTTTACTTCCATAGGAACTTGTAATCTAAATAAAAATTGTGTCATGAGTTTTGTGGATGGTACTCATTTGTAAACAATATATATATTCTTTATACCAGACTGCTGTGAATGGTTTATTCCTTGCAACATATGTAAGTGTTGCAACAAACTAAATATATGTTGCAACAAGCCACGAAAGTCATTCGCTCATGGTTTGTACAAACATATATAAGTGTTGCCATAACTCATCACTATGCGTTGCAACATTGCAACGGTTATTAGTTCAGGTTACCAACACATAAATATGTGTTGCAATAGATCCTTGCAACACCACTTTAGGCAACATATATTAGATGCATTGGTATATACCCTACCAACATTTATATAGACTTTTAGCAACACATATTTGCGTTGCAAAAGGGGTGTCATTTTGTAGTGAGAGTGGTGTCAACCTTTCCCATGATGAACCCTTTAGAGAGCAAGAAGTCTCTCAATCTCTCATACCATGCTCTAGGTGCTTGCTTCAAGCCATACAATGCCTTTTTCAACTTGTACATATGGTTAGGCTTCTTGTAATCTTTAAAACCGAGAGGTTGCTCAATATAAACTTCTTCATTAATGTAGCCATTGAGAAATACACTCTTCACATCCATTTGATAGAGCTTGATGTTGTGGGCACAAGCATAGGCTAAAAGATCCTAATTGCTTCTAATCTTGCAACCAAGGCATGAGTTTCACCAAAGTCAAGACCTTCAACTTGAGTATAATCTTGAGCCACTAATCTTACTTTGTTCCTTATAACTATCCCATCTTGATCTTGCTTATTGCGAAAGACCCACTTGCTTCTAATCATATTATGATCCTTAGGCCTCTCAACTAACTCCCATAATTGATTTCTCTTAAAGTTGTTTAGCTCTTCATGCATAGTATTGATCCAATCAACATCCTTCAAAGCTTCATCTATCTTCTTAGGTTCAGTGGATGACACAAATGAGAAGTGTTCACAAAATGATGCCAATCTTGATATTATTTGTATACCTCTTGAGATATCACCAATGATTGAATCTAGGGGATGATCTCTTGCAACATTGGATGGTTGGAGCACTTGAACTTGATTTCTTGCACTTGGTTGGTCATTTGGTAGAGATGATGTATTAGACACTTGTTGATAATCTTGCGTTTGAGATGATGAACTAGCTTGATTTTGATCATGAGAACCACTAACTTGCACTTGATCTTTGTCTTCTTCAACTTCAATCACTTCTCTAGGTTTTATGTCACCAATATCTATTTTCTTCATTGCATTTGCCAATTGAGTGCCTCTCACATCATCTAGATTTTTATCTTTCTCTTGGGAACCATTGGTTTCATCAAATTCCACATCATGAATCTCCTCAAGAGTACCACTAGCAAAATTTCAAACTCTATAAGCTTTGCTAATAGTGGAGTAACCAAGCAAGAAACCTTCATCACATTTCTTCTCAAACTTGCTCAATCTTGTGCCTTTCTTCAATATGTATCATTTGCAACCAAAGACCCAAAATTATGCAATATTGGGCTTTCTACTATTCAATATCTCATATGGTGTCTTCTCTAGGAATTGATGGCAATAGAGACGATTGCTATAGAAGCAAGCCGTGTTGATAGATTCGGCCCAAAAGGAATGACTAACATTGTATTCACTCAACATTGATCTTGCCATGTCAATCAAAGTTCTATTCTTTCTTTTAACTAGCCCATTGGATTGTGGTGTGTACTTAGCCGAGAATTGATGCCTAATACCATACTCATCACAAAGCTCATCAATTCTTGTATTCTTAAATTCACTTTTATTATCACTTCTCACTTTCTTGATTGTGGTTTTAAACTCATTTTGCACTCTCTTGATGAATGTCTTAAATGTTGCAAACACATCACTCTTGTCAACAAAAAAGGCTACCCAATTATATCTAGTGCAATAATCCATAATCACAATGCCATACTTGTTGCCACAAATGCTTGTATAAGTGGTTGGTCCAAATAAATCTATATGCAAAAGCTCAAATGCCTTGGATGTGCTTATTGTACTCTTCTTTGGATGAGTGTTGCTCACTTGCTTTCTGACTTGACATACACTATATAGCTTATTTTTCTCAAATGTGACATCTTTCAAGCCTCTAACTAAGTCATGCTTCACTAACTTGTTCAATTGCTTCATCCTAACATGACCAAGTCTTCTATGCAATAGCCAACCCATGCTAGATTCAGTGAGCAAGCATGTTGACAATTTACCTTCACTAGCATCAAAATCAACTAAGTATATATTCTCATATCTAAAGCCTTTGAAGATCAAATTAGAGCCATCTACACTTATGATCTCTACATCATCAACACCAAAGATGCACTTCAAACCAAGATCACAAAGTTGAGCTACCGACAAATGGTTGAAGTTCAAGCTCTCTACTAGTAGCACATTGGAAATGCTCAAATCATTGGATATAGCAATTTTACCAAGTCCCTTGACCTTGCCTTTGCTATTATCACTAAATGTGATACTTTGAACATCATCACCATCATTTGACTTGATTGAATTGAACATTCTTGAATCACCGGTCATGTATTGTGTGCACCCACTATCAAGCACCCAATGCCTTCCTCTGGCTTTATAATTGACATATAGAAGAAGATCAATTCTTTTTAGGTATTCAAACTTGCTTGGGTCCTTGAAGGTTAGTCACTAAGCTCTTTGGTACCCAAATGACCTTCTTCTTTAGGCCCAACAAGGATGTACTAACAAACTTAGCCTTCACACCATTGGTACCCTTGGTAAGTAAATAACAAGAATCAAACTTAATTGAGGATACATTAGCATATGATTTCTTATTCTTGTAATATTGCTCTATGTGACCAACTTGCTTACAACTAGTGCAATACCGACCATTGTTCTTCACAAAACTAGTCTTGTGGGGAGTAAAGACGGCCTTGCCTTTCTTGGGGATATAGCCCAATCCCTCTTTGTTGAGAGATGCTCTTTGGCTACCCAAGCACATAAGCAAGCGGTCCTCAACACCATAGGCCTTGCCTAAGGCGCGAGTGAGCTTATTGACCTCCTTCTTGAGGGTCTTATTGTAACAGAACCGACCAATTATACGAGATTAAGTAAGAAAATCATCCACCGAGCAGACGATTTAGCAAACTTAAGCCTGTATAACTCGGTAGTCCGTGAAATCACGACGGATTTCAAACCAACTTACATACCAGCCAAGATCGTAATAAGTTTAGTGGTCACCATCACAAGTTACATAAAAGTTCATGTCGCAAATACATCGGAGTTTAAACATAGTTATTACAAACCAAGTTCAAATAAAAGTAGCGGAAGCATTTAGTTCAAACCACACACACTCACATAGAGTTCGAAATAAAGTGCCAGCTCAGGATCATTTTCAACAAAAACATCAGACGAGACGTAGTGAATGACCATTGCCCATGGTCCTAAGCTTCTCCCATCGCAGGATAAAGGCAGTTGATATAGTAGCCGTAATACATATGCCCATCTGCAACAAGTGGAAACAAAGCCCTGAGTACGAGAAGGTACTCAGCTAGACTTACCCGACATAACAAAAAATAAAAGACACCAAGGATCATGACAGGCTTCATGGTAGGGTAGCCGACTCATTTGTAAAAAGACATTTTTAGTATTTAAAGAATCTTTTCCATAAGCTTTGCATCAAGTTAAATCTTTATTACACTGTCAACTACATTTGCACCTGTACTAGAGTAACATGTAATTAAACAGGTAAAGATAACCAAGATCATTAACCATTCTCATCATGTCATATTCCAAATAACTGTCCAAGTGTTCCATCAAGATTACTATGATGAAGTAACTCAAGTCAAGTGTTCACTATCTAGTGAACGATGGCGATTCGAATCGATTATTAACCAGCTAGTAATTTATTCCTCACACAAACCTCACTCACCCGCTAAAGTGAGATATTGGTCACCGAGTCAACCATTCAGGTAAAGTCTCGAGCTTGCCAGGAACCACATGTACCCGGGGGCCGCCCGACTGCTCTTTGGCCTTATCATCGCGCCCCCGTGTCCTACCACACCTGCTCCGGTACAGTGCGTTACGGGCAATCCACTCGGCCCGAATAATCTCCCAGCTTCGCGGTCGAAAGGTACATTATTCGGCCAACTAAATGTAAGGCATGCGTTCAACATGACTCGAGGCCCAACAACAGTCGGTCCTTAATCGACACAGATGGAAAACACTACAGTCTGAAACCCTGCAAGTCTCCGTCCGGTCTCAATTTCACATTAACACTTAGTTATTCTACGATGACATACTTATTCAAGCAGATCCAAGTAACCACCTATAGCTCGCAGGTGACAGGAAATCACCCGACTTCTACCGGTCTAAGCAAGCTAAGCATTTCTTGACTGCGAATACCAAGGTAACAAGGATCTGGTAGAACAAGGGTAAACAAGGTATAATGCAGCAACGGTTGCAAACAACTCCTAAACGTAATGCATCAGTTAAAGTAAAGCATTAATAAAATATTTGCAAACGGGGAGAGAAAATGCTCCGGGGCTTGCCTCTTTCAAACGAGCTTGGGCGGTGGTCGGGACACTCTGGAAGATCCTCACCGACCTCCTCGTCGGCTTCGGGCACCTCCTGCTCTTGCACCTCGGGCTGCTCTTCTGGCTCCTCGAGAACTGCTACCGGAGTTACTTCTTGCGATCCTGTATGATACAAATGTATAAGTGCTCATGCCTAGGTGCATTGCAGAAATGACATGTAATGATCATGATGAATGAAATGTAGATGAACAGGTTTACTTTATTGCATAAAGTAGGAATACAACTCTTCTATAAGGTAGTCAACATCATCCAAGAACATGTACTAGTATGCTGCTACTAACATCCTCTACCATGTCAAGTCACCATAGAAATCTAAGATGCTTCAAAGAGACACCAAAGCAAATCTTATTAACTAATCATGTATTAACAAGGCTAATTAAACCCTAATTGCAACTAGGTTTGAACAGCAACCCTATTTTGGTAGCATAGAAAAATCTGAGAAAATTACAGTAGCTTACTCTCATCTAATCTAGCATGCCACAAAAATTTCATTCCATTTGGATTACTAGAACTACCTACACAAAAATAACAATCTAAGGCCTAAAAATAAGCATAAAAATACTTTATACTATGAAAAGTATCAAACAATAGATTTAGCATTTTTCCTACATTCTACACAATAAACAATCACTATAGAAAAATTATTACATGCATGTTTTATTCATATTTTTCTCTCTATCAAAAATAATAATTATTAACAATAATAAGCACTTTTACTACACATAAAAATTTTTCTATAGAACATGCATGGCATATATTTTTTCTAGAAAGTACATCACAAAATAAAATTATTGCAAGTAGAACCATATTTTTCTGAGCTTTCTATGATTTATTACATATTTATCAAGAAAATAGCAATTTCAGTGATTAAATAAAAACCCTACATAAAAGTATTTCAAACTTGACATACAATATTTTTAGATCATAGATCTACTTATGAAAAATACTACAAAATTTGTTTCACAATTTTTGGAGCTAAAATGATTACACAACCGTTTTCCAAAACATTTATTTCTTCAAATAATAAAAGAAAAACGAAAAATCAATTTTTCTTATCGCTAACGGGCCAGCCCAGTGAAACCAAACGGCCGGCTACGGCTGTTGGGTCAGAAGGGAGGCGGCGGCCCGGTAAAGCTGAGAACTCCTTTTTCTTTTATAAATAAATTTTTAGATTTGCTAAATTGATTTAAATTCAAATTTTGAAGATGAAAAAGGTATTTTCACAAGTTGTCCTCAAAACAAAAGTTGTTCAAAATTTAATTCTCTACAACTTTCATTTAGGGCACTTTTCAAAATTCTAAACAAATTTTGAATTAGTGATTTAAAGTCCAATTTTTAAATAAAAACTTATTTTTCTAGAATATTTTTAAAAGCAAAATTTGGGGAGATTTTGAATACAAAAGTTGCTCCAAAAATCATGCTAATTAATTCTAAGTCATTTAAAGTTATAGCCAAACAAGTTTTACCACTCTTAGCAAGCAAATGCAATAATTTAGGGTTCAAACAAATGTTTTTCATACTTCAATTTATATTCAACTTATATTGCATGTGACGATGAACATGTATGCGATGCTAATGATCATACTTTGGAATGTTAATGTATGCTTAACACCCAGTGGTGTTACACTTATTCTCAACCATTAGTGATGTATTACAAGTAAAACCATCACTAGTAGATGAGGTAGATGTGGAAGTGCTATAAGAAGGGTTAGTAGAGGCAACAATAATAGGCTCAAAGAAAGATTCATTAATCAAATCACATGTAGAGCCCTTGTCACATGCCACAATTGCCTCCTTGGTCTCCTCCTTTTGACTTTCTCTAAAAGAGAAGAGTGAGCTTTTTCAAGCTTTGTGTCGGTGTTCGGACCAAGGGGGTCCTAAACCAACGAGTAAATGCTGCGTGACTCTTTCCTGGATGGTGATGCAAGGAAAACACACGGGGGTTTATCCTGGTTCGGGCAAAAGAAGGCCCTACATGTAACACCCCAGGTGTTTGTCACTCACTAAGCAGTGGGTTTTGAGCTTAAACATGACAGATTAAGTGGAGATGGCAATGTCAAGGTCAATCTATGGAGATGAGCCTGACCTAAAGTTGGATGTTGCACCATTGCTTTATATATAGGCCATTTTCAAAGATATATGTTTGGATGATGTTATTGCCATATCTTCATGTGTCTCACCTTGGTACCTATCTATATTGATCCCTAAAAAAGTTTCATGAAGTTTGGAATCGAAAAGTCACATGAAATAATAAGTTATATGCTTGTTTGGATTATAACTAAAACCTGCCTTACATCCTATGGGAACTAGTGTTGAGCAACATACAAATGCATTATGTGCAACACATCTTGGACGCATGTGGAACACCCTAGTGGAACATGTGTAGCATGTATCTTGAAACAAGCACTACAATTATAGTGACTTCTATGTTTCAGTGCATGTGAGGCCTACACTTTTGTGCAACCTATGCATGGTGTGTATGTTTGGCCTCTACAACACCTTAACTACACTTAGGGCACTTAATGGAACAATGTTCATGTTGATCATTTTGCCTAATTATGCTTCTAATTGGTGGTTGACCATGTATGGGCCCTGGAGCCCTATGGTTTGACCATTTCAAAAGTGTGACCTAGAAGCTTTGCATGACTGTGCAACCTTTGACAAAGTTGTAGGGAATTTTATAAGGAATAAACTTTGTTTAAGAGTCAAGTCATGAAAATATGTGGAACATGCTCAAACAGGGCCCACAAGGCAGTTTTAGGGCTAATTTCAGCACTTAGCCATTTTTAAGCCCTAATTCCGGTAACATCGACATTGACATTCCGCGTTCTCCAAAATTCGTTAAGCAACTTGAGTTGGTCCAAAAATAAAAGTTGAAGGTTATATTATGGGGAAGAGCATGCAAGAAGATGGCACTTGATAAAATCCATTTGCACCTCAATTTTGAAGGTTTACCAATTTTTGTCAACACATTGACAATGCTGCCTTGGCACATCATTATATCCTCAATTAGGTCACCAATGACTATGACCCCCAAATAGAAATTTTAGAGCATACTGAGATGAACAACTTTGCTTTTTGGCCCATGGCCCAGTTCGGCCCAGAAGTGGCCTAAATCAGCGTCCGAAACAGGCCAAGTCGCCGCTCACCACGTGCTCGTCGAAATGCTTCAGCGGGCGGCGCGTGTCCAGTGCGTGGCAGCCATGCCCGAGCAGCGCTCCCACCTCCTTGCCGCGTGCCCCGGCGCCCCTGTGCCGATGAGGAGGCATCCAGGCTCGCCCTCTACCTCTCCCATTCATTCTCTGCTCTCCCTAGTTCCTCTCCTCTCCTCCTAGCATGACTGGCTCGAGCTTTAGAGCTCGCCGCCATGGCCACCGGGCCGAGCCCCATGGCCGCCGACACAGCATGGTCGTGCCCTACTCCTTTTGCTTCTCCCACCCGCCGACCGCACCACCACCTCCTCCTCGGTCTCCCCATGCCCAACTCCGCGCTCGTTGCCGTCCACCGCCACTGCCGTGTTCGCCGCCATTGTCGGGACGCCGGTGCTTGGGGGCTGGACACCTTAGGCCACCGCAGGCCTGGCAAAGGTCTCCTGTGGAAGCGCACAGCAGCAGGCAAGCCGCGACGCCTCTTCTTTTTCGCCATCGTCGCCGGAGCCAGCCTGCAGCTGAACGCCGACGTCACCGACCGCTGGTGCTCGTGGCCGGGCCACCACGGACTACCGCCAGCCACACCAAGCCCCTCATCGGGTGCGCCGGAGTCACGACATGCTCCTCTGCCGCCGCTCGCCGCCGGCACCACTCCTGCCGGCCAAACACCGGCAGCCTCCGGCCATCCTCTCCTCCGTTCCTGGGAAGGAGAAGGGAAGGGCCTGTGTCCCCTTTTCTCTTTGAATGACATGTGGGCCCATCTAGGTAGCAGGACCCACGCGTCAGCGCCTCTGGAAATTTTATTGGGGTACACGTCCGGGTGCGCCTAGCAAATGCAGTTAGGGTTAGGTAATGCTGTTTTTGAATTTCAATTTCATATTAATCTTTGGAAATCCATATCTCATTCTAGGTAATTCCAAAAATAGCAAATGTGGGCTTTTTGGAAACCTTGAGAGGAGATCTTTGCAGTAGAGGCATAAAATGTTACATGTTTGTAGATGTTTTCTGATGTTTTATTTAAGCTTTAAAAATACTCCCAAAAATGCTTATAAACTTGACCAGAGCAAGATCTGGAGTTTTAGAACCCCAAAAATAGTGATTCTTGCTTTGTTAATTTTGTGATGAAATGTAATTGCTAGGAAAAATATCAAACACACTAGTTGTTCACTGTTTTCTTAAGCTTTTGATTGGACCTCGATAAATAAGGAATTTACATTATATTGCTTGTTATTTTTATATCTTGAGTTGTGCTGCTCCAAATGATGTGAAATTTTTATGGTAGTCTTTCCATGCTATGAATGTACTGTGGTATAAATTTCATGGCCATTGCTTAGTGTATGCTCAAGTTATTGAGTTAACTTGTTTATGGCTTAATAAATAGCTTATAAATAATATATAAATGATAAAATAGAAAATGTTGTTCCATTACCTTAGTATGATGTTTCTCTATCATATTGATTCATAATATGGCCTTGTGTTCACAGAAAATATTGAGTTTTAGGTTTAATTTACTTTCACATGAATTCTTGCTTTAGCAACTTGTCTTTTTCATAGAGGTTGCTATACATATCCAAATAGAGTGAAATTTGTACAGTAGACTATTGAGAGGATATGTGAGCCACTGTAATTTTTGTAGAATTTATTGTGCACTTTTGATAGGTGTTCATAATTCCACCTAATTATCTAAATAAATTAAGAAAATACATTAAAAGAAATTACTTAGTATTGGGCACTATGTTTTCTGGTGTTCATTAGTCTTGTGTGACATGTTGGTAAAGTTGGTTTTGTCTAATTATATGTTTGCAACATAAGTTAATAATTATTTCTTGCAAATGAGGTTTCTGAACAGATTTGAGGATATTGTTAATTACCCTATGTAAATGATGGTTTCATGTCTTGTGTGCTATAACAAAGTTGTTGTGAATTTCATGATCTAACTGCTGTTAAAAATTTGGTGGCATTTGGCCATGTGGTTTAGGAGTTATAGCTATTTAAAGTTGGGTTACAGAATTGCTTGCTCTCTGTCTTGCTAGACCAGTTTCTGTGTTTGTGTAAATTCGACATGTGAAACTTTGGAATCATGCTGTGATGATTGTAAATGAAATGTAGATAATTTCCTAAGCTTTCCATAATGTCTTCTTGCAAGTCATTTGGATTTAGAGATCTCCAGTTATGATTGATTTACTGAGCTACTGTATGTATGTCCAGAAAGTAGCAGATTCTTGTTCTAGTGCTTTGATTAACTTTGTCATGCTTGGGTATTGAAGGGTGACTCATATCTTTGATGATACTTGGGTGGTACCCTGTGATCTTGTGAGACTTATTTCTTGATTGATGTGCTTGCCCTCTTCTATGTTATGTCTTAATGAGGATTAAGTTAATTAGCTCTAGGGTTTATGTGAACTTTGGTATGCTTGCTTGATTACTTTGTTTATTGCACTTCTATGCATTCATACATATGCATTGTTGCACCTCATTTAGGTACGCTAGCAGAAACGCGTGAAGGATCTAAGGTGGAGCCAAATTCGAAGATGGAGTTGGTGGATCCATCCCGAAGATCGAAGGATCGGACAAGTGGTAGATTGGAAGATGCTCGCCAAGCAGATTTCATCTGACATACTCTAACTTGAGTCGGATCCCAGGCAAGCCTCGGAGCATTATAAGCCTCCTACCTTCAAAGCAATTAATTCTATATATGTTATAAGTATTGTTGCATTAAGTGGTAGGAGTTGGTTGAAAACCTTGCTGCATTATATCATTCCTTGTCCAGATATATGAATCCCTGAATCCTACATAGACTAGGATCGAGTAGATGCTTAGCCCTGCTTTAAGCGGTAGAAGTCAGGTGATTTCCTGTCACCTGCGAGATATAGGGATATTCATATATGGCACGGTTGGCTATATTTGCTATCGTGGAATGGAACCATGTGTTAATAAAATGAAATGAGACCGGGCGGGATGACGATAGTGAAGCAACAAGGCATGGAGGTCTTGGGTGTGAATCTATCCCCGTCTGAGTTGTTTAAGGACCGATTCGCTGTACGTCCTTGAGTCATGTTGAACGCAGTCTAACACTTAGTTGGCCGGATAAGTCGTTCCGACCGCGAAGCCGAGTAATGTGATTCAGGCCGGTAATCGAATGGTAGGTTGCTTCTTGGAGGAGAGAAAGGATGTGCTTGGGGACATTGGCGTGAGACCAAGGGGGGGTTAGAGTCCCTATCACCTGGCAGAGTGTCGCCCTTGGGGTCGCGACATCATTCGGACCCGTGATTCCTGAATCATATGAAACGGTGGCCTGTGCGACCCTGGCAGGGGTCTGCACGGTGAGTGTTAGAAATACCCCTCCAGCTGGATAGGAATTCGATTCGAATCGCCGTCGCTCCCGGTTAGTGAGCACTTGACTTGAGCAGCGGCAACGTAGATTCCATTAAATTGAACGGATGGTTAATTGGATCACGATGGAAAGGTTGCCTCAATTTATACCTGCTATGGTTAATATTGTTTGCTCCTAATAAAGTGAGTGCTCTAGTACAGGTGCTAATATAGATGACAAGTTAATGATAATTTACTTGATGCTTAAGCATTAATGATTGATCATCTATATTAAGCTTTTATGCAAAATGTTGTCAAGCTAGCCCCACTTCATATCAGCCTTGCATGATCCTTGGTGTCACCTTATTTCTGGTTTCTGACGGGTAAGTCTAGCTGAGTACCTTCTTGTACTCAGGGTTTTATCCCCACTTGTTGCAGGTTGTGATGTATCATGGCGACTGCAAGAGTTGGTTGGCTCCTGCCTTGTGGCAGAGTGTGATCACGGGCATGATCCTTCTTATTTACCTTATCTCTAATGCTTTTGTTGGAAGTCGACCGTGGTACTGGCATGTATTTGAAATAAGATTAATGTTAGTTTCAAATTACTTTGCTTCCGCTATTTTTCAATGTAAGTTGTAATAACTATGTTGAACTCCGATGTATGTTGAATTACTTGTGAAATGGTTGTAACATGTGACTTGTTATGTTGAATCACTACGATCTTGGCTTGTATGTTGGTTGGTTTGAAATCCCTCGTGATTTTATTGGACTACCGGAGTTATATGGGCTCAAGTGCGAGAATTTGATCATTTCGGTGATTGTTTTTGTACTTGTGCTCTTATAATTTGGACGGTTCTGTTATAGCTGGTATCGGAGCAAGATTCAACATTAAACTTGTCGTATGTGTATTTAAAACAAAGGTTTTGTTTTATAAAATCAGTTTTATCAACTTATAGCTATATATAGGTTTGTGAAAACTGAATTCTAAATCTAAGTATGCCAGTGGTCAATTTCCTTACGCCCATATAAGGATTATTAGGTGGCTTATATAAGTACTAACTTGGGGGTTTTTCATTTATGCATCTACGCCCTTGCCAAGGTATGTATGTGTGATGACTCTCCCACACTATGCTACCCGGTGTGTCAGAGTAGAGGTAGCCTTCATATATGAAATAGCCATATATGTTGCTAGTTTACTTTTATGCAACGTCGCACCTACGCTCAGGTAAGTGTGAGTTGTGAGAGCATGACCGTACAACCCTCGGTCTAGGGGAGAGCTAGTTTTGGTTACTGGATTATTTACATGTTATACACATGTATATATGAAGGTACTTAATTGTGGGTGATCGAATGATTCGGGTAGTTTTGGTGCTACATGTATATATACGGGGGTATATGTACATGGAAGTACTTAGAATTTTTACTTCTCTGCTTTCATTGTGTGCTATATTGGGAAATGTTGGGCTGCAATGAAACTTTTCTGCAGGTACGCTAACCACGAATGCGTAAGTCGAATGTAGCTGACGACTAGCTATATATCGAAAGAGTGCGTGTTATGCCACCGACATAGAACGTGATCGCCACCTTAGGTTGGCAATCTTGTGAGGACGAATAGGACGAAGCATGCATCTTCATGATTGTTGCTTTATGCATGGCTATACTCTTCTCACCCTTGTTCTATAGTGTGTAACTTGTGATCAATGTGTTACACTATCTTTCTTGAGTGAAGTAAAACAAAAATGCCTTGTTCCATGTTGCTTGAGAAAAATATGTGCTTAGCCTTACTAGAAATAAGTGTGGCTACATGCTTGAACTTAGAGATATCCTCTAGCTTAGCCAAGTGGTGGATATGTTGTTCACCCAAGCGTTTGCCAATGCTTTAGACCTCACTTAAATAATTATGGATTCTCATAAATGAATTAAATTGGTGTTGGTCTAAGGTAATAATGTTTAGAGCTGCTAGAATAATATGTTTGTGTGCTCTCTTGTTAAGTAGAACAAAGGCAAGCTTTGTTTTGCTTATTAAACATTGGCTGCTAGAACTGTTTCTGTTGTAGTGATGCTTTTATGATCATAATGGTGTTTTCTGTAGTTATAGAGAATACCAAAGTTGTAGCTAACTTAATTATATAGCTTGTCCTAAAATTTCAAGACCCTAGGCCTTATGGTTTGGGAGTTATAAATTTTAGAAGTTGTTGTCAAAATCTGCTCATGTTCAGAACAGATCTGTATGTTTGGTTTGTTTGACCTATGTGCATAAGGAATCATGTCTTGGAGATAATAGAAGAAGTGTAGTACTTTTTCTAAGCTTTCCAAATTGTCCTATAGCACCAATTGGGGTGGTCTAAATCTCTACTTATGAGCTTGTAAAGTGGAATGACAGAATCTGTCCAAATCTGGGCAGAGATGTCTTCTTTGTCTTGTTTGGCCTTGTTAGATATAGAATCATCTTAATATGATAATAAGAAAGTTATAGACAACTTAATAAGCTTTACACAAAGTTAAGGCTTAGCCTTGTTGTGTCCCTAAAACTCCAGTTTTGCATTTTTGAAGTTCTTGTCAGTTTTCTGTCCATAATGGTATAGATTTGAAACATCAGCATGTTTGACCATGTTAATCTATGAATTAGCTATTGGTATGAATAACTAAAGTCTAGTCATCTTCCTAAACTTTCTATAAAGTCTAGGATCATCTTTGTGGGATGTCTACAACCTCAGTTATAGTTGAAACAAGTAACCACTGTGCTGCTGTCCAGATTCTGGGCACATGCTAAGTTGGCCTCTTTAACTAACGTTTGTTTGGACTAAACTTGTAGTTAGTTCATGCTTGAGATAAATGCTTATTTTGGGTGAGCCTGGTGCTTTATATTGGTTGCTTAAGCCCATTGTTTGAATTTTCTCAAATAATTGCTTGATTGTGATGTTGTATGTATGCTTGTTATCTTGGTAGTGCCCTAGTTGTCACCTCGTTTGTCCTCGGTGAGCATACGAGGGTCACATAGCTTTATCCTAGAACAACGTTCACGTATGTAATTGTATGGTTGTTGTCTTCCATTAGGTTCTCTATCTTAGGAGCCTGAGCCGGTAGACATGGTTGCTTGCCTTGAGTGCTTGTATCCATGCCTTTGCTTGACCGAAAGACCAAAGTTTAGTTCTCCTATATGTTTGCATGAGCCGTGGGTGTTTTCCAACCCTTTTTGTGAAGACCTTTATTGACTGACCCACCAAGTTAACTTTCATCAACGCTAGCCTTTGACCATGGTTCGTACATTGCCAGTTGTGGAGACCGTACCCAAATCCAGGTTGGACCTTCTGGTTACCTCTCCCAAAGGTTAGCTAGTGTGACGCAACGTCTCTCTGCTAGGGCCTCTAAATCGTGTGCTTGCAAATTCATTCATCTACCTTGACAACCCAATCTATGCCATTTGAAATTCCTCATCGGGTGCATGTTCAGTAATGGTGTTGTGAGTAGCAACTAATGGTGCCGCGACGAAACCGAGAGCCTCCTGTGGGTGCACACACAAGGTTGTACTGCTCGGCACGCGCTGGTATCATGGTTTCTAATCGTAATCCATTGCAGAACAACACTGATGTGATTTTCACGTGACCTCCTTCCTTGATTGTTTTTCCATATCTTATCGAAAGACCCTTATATTGAACCAAAAGTAGTAAAACTTCCTCCTGAAGTTGCTAAGAGGATAACCTTTGAAGAACCGGTCACCGACATAAACATTAACAGACTGCAATAGGTGGTAGACAAGTGACTTTGCTTAGTTGTCCCTATATTGACAACCACCATCTAGTGAGTAAAGTATCTCATCTCTGTTGGATAAAAAGGACACACAACATTTAATGTTGGACAAGTCACCTGTTGGATAAGAACCGATTGTCACATTACGCAAGTCTTAACCTTTGTATGCATAATAACCTTACCGTTGAGATCAGCCATCTCTGGTGAGACTCCTTATCTGCTGACTTCGATAGCAACCATCTGTGTTGTATCAACCACAATTATGGTGATTAAGAATGAAGATTTGGAATTTTTAGTGTTGAGAAACAACTGATTAGTTACCAATAGGAAGGTTAATCTCTAGCTAGGTAACGACTCTTTGGTAGCTACGAAGGCTATGTCTTACAGAGCAATAACCAATAAGAAGTTAATCAACTAGCCAACAACTTGAGAGATACTCTATCTTCTAGAGCCATTGTGATCAAGTCAATTCCGTCTTGGACAATCACACAAATAGTGCCAGGTGTTCAGTCAGCCGCGATGAAGAATTAGAGAAATGCATGCCCTAGTTTCGATCAACATCCTTGTGCCCTTAGGTGCCACAAACGGTTTGTTCATAACTTTATTGGATGAAGTGTCGAGGAATATTCAAGAATGGTTCCTTATCCTTGTAGGAATGTTCTCCAGGTAGAGTATGCATTTTGTCCTGCAAAAGTAACCCGCAAGTTCAAAGCTTGTGCATCATTGGATTGGCATGTAAATTAATGGTCGAGATCTGCTGTTGGATGGCCCTTTTGAGGTCCCACAGATACTTGTTTACACTCTTTCACTTGTTTTTGCTTTCTCGTATCCCCAATGTACGAGCAGCCTTGGTTTCTACCGATCAATTTATACCATCGTGAATCAAAAGCAATTTGAAAAGTGTCAAACAACAGATTTCCCATCTTAGAGTTACTATTTGATCCAAAAGGAGAAAAGCCTAAGGTGAAAGTTGGCCTGACAAAGTTGTTATGCTGCAAGTCAACTCAACTTACAGTACAACTAAGTTACTAAGGAAAATTTTTACTCAATCGCTTGGTGGTAGACTACTCCCCACGGTTAAGTGAATAATTACAACTTTTGTTGTCCTTAAGGCCTCACTACATTTTGCTTTGGTAATGAGTTTCCAAATGATGACATACTTTAGTACCTTATAATTGTTTTTATCCAAGAGGTTGCATCTGATTCAACCCAGATAACGATTGCCTTTAGAAAAGAGAATCTTCTTAGGTAACATTTGGCAGAACTGCGGCACCGACAGAATCAACTATCATACTCACTAATCCCTCAACAGACTTAGATAATACGGTGTTGTCATCAGAGAAAGAGAACTGCACACATGGAACCTTAAGTAGTTTTCCATTAGTTGATGCCTAAATGAATGAACATTTACGACCAACATAGACCTTGTCTATTGGTTAGTCAGTATCCTATAGCCTCAGAGTATATTTGTCGTCTATGGTCTCATACTTTTGGAAGGTGGTGCTCAAGCCATTTTGGTAGAGGACTGCTTTTCAAACTTTGTGAACATAGAGTCATTTCAACGAGTATACTTCTGATAATTCTGGTCTAGTGTGGAGTTCATACGGCCCATACTATGTTCACTAGAGAAGAAGAGATACTTGTGTATGGTTAGCTTATGGACCAATTGATCTCTGTATAATGAGAACGAAGTACTGCGTTGTCTTGGATTCCTCCAAAAGTAACAATGCTTCATGGAAGTCAATGAAGGAAATTCTTCAGACAAATTTTACCATGAAGAGTAAGTATCAGAAAGTGTCTTTGGTCAATTTGTTCCCCGATGTTGAAGCTTTTAGTTGAATGCTATAGCAGATATTGGGAACTAGATAACGTGTCTCTCTTCCTTAAAAGGTCTTCCATTCCGAATCTCGGGACGCGATTCTTTTAAGGGGGGAGGGTTGTAACACCCCAGGTGTTTGTCACTCACTAAGCAGTGGGTTTTGAGCTTAAACATGACAGATTAAGTGGAGATGGCAATGTCAAGGTCAATCTATGGAGATGAGCCTGACCTAAAGTTGGATGTTGCACCATTGCTTTATATATAGGCCATTTTCAAAGATATATGTTTGGATGATGTTATTGCCATATCTTCATGTGTCTCACCTTGGTACCTATCTATATTGATCCCTGGAAAAGTTTCATGAAGTTTGGAATCGAAAAGTCACATGAAATAATAAGTTATATGCTTGTTTGGATTATAACTAAAACCTGCCTTACATCCTATGGGAACTAGTGTTGAGCAACATACAAATGCATTATGTGCAACACATCTTGGACGCATGTGGAACACCCTAGTGGAACATGTGCAGCATGTATCTTGAAACAAGCACTACAATTATAGTGACTTCTATGTTTCAGTGCATGTGAGGCCTACACTTTTGTGCAACCTATGCATGGTGTGTATGTTTGGCCTCTACAACACCTTAACTACACTTAGGACACTTAATGGAACAATGTTCATGTTGATCATTTTGCCTAATTATGCTTCTAATTGGTGGTTGACCATGTATGGGCCCTAGAGCCCTGTGGTTTGACCATTTCAAAAGTGTGACCTAGAAGCTTTTCATGACTGTGCACCCTTTGACAAAGTTGTAGGGAATTTTATAAGGAACAAACTTTGTTTAAGAGTCAAGTCATGAAAATATGTGGAACATGCTCAAACAGGGCCCACAAGGCAGTTTTAGGGCTGATTTCAGCACTTAGCCATTTTTAAGCCCTAATTCCGGTAACATCGACATTGACATTCCGCGTTCTCCAAAATTCGTTAAGCAACTTGAGTTGGTCCAAAAATAAAAGTTGAAGGTTATATTATGGGGAAGAGCATGCAAGAAGATGGCACTTGATAAAATCCATTTGCACCTCAATTTTGAAGGTTTACCAATTTTTGTCAACACATTGACAATGCTGCCTTGGCACATCATTATATCCTCAATTAGGTCACCAATGACTATGACCCCCAAATAGAAATTTTAGAGCATACTGAGATGAACAACTTTGCTTTTTGGCCCATGGCCCAGTTCGGCTCAGAAGTGGCCTAAATCAGCGTCCGAAACAGGCCAAGTCGCCGCTCACCACGTGCTCGTCGAAATGCTTCAGCGGGCGGCGCGTGTCCAGTGCGTGGCAGCCATGCCCGAGCAGCGCTCCCACCTCCTTGCCGCGTGCCCCAGCGCCCCTGTGCCGATGAGGAGGCATCCAGGCTCGCCCTCTACCTCTCCCATTCATTCTCTGCTCTCCCTAGTTCCTCTCCTCTCCTCCTAGCATGACTGGCTCGAGCTTTAGAGCTCGCCGCCATGGCCACCGGGCCGAGCCCCATGGCCGCCGACACAGCATGGTCGTGCCCTACTCCTTTTGCTTCTCCCACCCGCCGGCCGCACCACCACCTCCTCCTCGGTCTCCCCATGCCCAACTCCGCGCTCGTTGCCGTCCACCGCCACTGCCGTGTTCGCCGCCATTGTCGGGACGCCGGTGCTTGGGGGCTGGACACCTTAGGCCACCGCAGGCCTGGCAAAGGTCTCCTGTGGAAGCGCACAGCAGCAGGCAAGCCGCGACGCCTCTTCTTTTTCGCCATCGTCGCCGGAGCCAGCCTGCAGCCGAACGCCGACGTCACCGACCGCTGGTGCTCGTGGCCGGGCCACCACGGACTACCGCCAGCCACACCAAGCCGCTCATCGGGTGCGCCGGAGTCACGACATGCTCCTCTGCCGCCGCTCGCCGCCGGCACCACTCCTGCCGGCCAAACACCGGCAGCCTCCGGCCATCCTCTCCTCCGTTCCTGGGAAGGAGAAGGGAAGGGCCTGTGTCCCCTTTTCTCTTTGAATGACATGTGGGCCCATCTAGGTAGCAGGACCCACGCGTCAGCGCCTCTGGAAATTTTATTGGGGTACACGTCCGGGTGCGCCTAGCAAATGCAGTTAGGGTTAGGTAATGCTGTTTTTGAATTTCAATTTCATATTAATCTTTGGAAATCCATATCTCATTCTAGGTAATTCCAAAAATAGCAAATGTGGGCTTTTTGGAAACCTTGAGAGGAGATCTTTGCAGTAGAGGCATAAAATGTTACATGTTTGTAGATGTTTTCTGATGTTTTATTTAAGCTTTAAAAATACTCCCAAAAATGCTTATAAACTTGACCAGAGCAAGATCTGGAGTTTTAGAACCCCAAAAATAGTGATTCTTGCTTTGTTAATTTTGTGATGAAATGTAATTGCTAGGAAAAATATCAAACACACTAGTTGTTCACTGTTTTCTTAAGCTTTTGATTGGACCTCGATAAATAAGGAATTTACATTATATTGCTTGTTATTTTTATATCTTGAGTTGTGCTGCTCCAAATGATGTGAAATTTTTATGGTAGTCTTTCCATGCTATGAATGTACTGTGGTATAAATTTCATGGCCATTGCTTACTGTATGCTCAAGTTATTGAGTTAACTTGTTTATGGCTTAATAAATAGCTTATAAATAATATATAAATGATAAAATAGAAAATGTTGTTCCATTACCTTAGTATGATGTTTCTCTATCATATTGATTCATAATATGGCCTTGTGTTCATAGAAAATATTGAGTTTTAGGTTTAATTTACTTTCACATGAATTCTTGCTTTAGCAACTTGTCTTTTTCATAGAGGTTGCTATACATATCCAAATAGAGTGAAATTTGTACAGTAGACTATTGAGAGGATATGTGAGCCACTGTAATTTTTGTAGAATTTATTGTGCACTTTTGATAGGTGTTCATAATTCCACCTAATTATCTAAATAAATTAAGAAAATACATTAAAAGAAATTATTTAGTATTGGGCACTATGTTTTCTGGTGTTCATTAGTCTTGTGTGACATGTTGGTAAAGTTGGTTTTGTCTAATTATATGTTTGCAACATAAGTTAATAATTATTTCTTGCAAATGAGGTTTCTGAACAGATTTGAGGATATTGTTAATTACCCTATGTAAATGATGTTTTCATGTCTTGTGTGCTATAACAAAGTTGTTGTGAATTTCATGATCTAACTGCTGTTAAAAATTTGGTGGCATTTGGCCATGTGGTTTAGGAGTTATAGCTATTTAAAGTTGGGTTACAGAATTGCTTGCTCTCTGTCTTGCTAGACCAGTTTCTGTGTTTGTGTAAATTCGACATGTGAAACTTTGGAATCATGCTGTGATGATTGTAAATGAAATGTAGATAATTTCCTAAGCTTTCCATAATGTCTTCTTGCAAGTCATTTGGATTTAGAGATCTCCAGTTATGATTGATTTACTGAGCTACTGTATGTATGTCCAGAAAGTAGCAGATTCTTGTTCTAGTGCTTTGATTAACTTTGTCATGCTTGGGTATTGAAGGGTGACTCATATCTTTGATGATACTTGGGTGGTACCCTGTGATCTTGTGAGACTTATTTCTTGATTGATGTGCTTGCCCTCTTCTATGTTATGTCTTAATGAGGATTAAGTTAATTAGCTCTAGGGTTTATGTGAACTTTGGTATGCTTGCTTGATTACTTTGTTTATTGCACTTCTATGCATTCATACATATGCATTGTTGCACCTCATTTAGGTACGCTAGCAGAAACGCGTGAAGGATCTAAGGTGGAGCCAAATTCGAAGATGGAGTTGGTGGATCCATCCCGAAGATCGAAGGATCGGACAAGTGGTAGATTGGAAGATGCTCGCCAAGCAGATTTCATCTGACATACTCTAACTTGAGTCGGATCCCAGGCAAGCCTCGGAGCATTATAAGCCTCCTACCTTCAAAGCAATTAATTCTATATATGTTATAAGTATTGTTGCATTAAGTGGTAGGAGTTGGTTGAAAACCTTGCTGCATTATATCATTCCTTGTCCAGATATATGAATCCCTGAATCCTACATAGACTAGGATCGAGTAGATGCTTAGCCCTGCTTTAAGCGGTAGAAGTCAGGTGATTTCCTGTCACCTGCGAGATATAGGGATATTCATATATGGCACGGTTGGCTATATTTGCTATCGTGGAATGGAACCATGTGTTAATAAAATGAAATGAGACCGGGCGGGATGACGATAGTGAAGCAACAAGGCATGGAGGTCTTGGGTGTGAATCTATCCCCGTCTGAGTTGTTTAAGGACCGATTCGCTGTACGTCCTTGAGTCATGTTGAACGCAGTCTAACACTTAGTTGGCCGGATAAGTCGTTCCGACCGCGAAGCCGAGTAATGTGATTCAGGCCGGTAATCGAATGGTAGGTTGCTTCTTGGAGGAGAGAAAGGATGTGCTTGGGGACATTGGCGTGAGACCAAGGGGGGGTTAGAGTCCCTATCACCTGGCAGAGTGTCGCCCTTGGGGTCGCGACATCATTCGGACCCGTGATTCCTGAATCATATGAAACGGTGGCCTGTGCGACCCTGGCAGGGGTCTGCACGGTGAGTGTTAGAAATACCCCTCCAGCTGGATAGGAATTCGATTCGAATCGCCGTCGCTCCCGGTTAGTGAGCACTTGACTTGAGCAGCGGCAACGTAGATTCCATTAAATTGAACGGATGGTTAATTGGATCACGATGGAAAGGTTGCCTCAATTTATACCTGCTATGGTTAATATTGTTTGCTCCTAATAAAGTGAGTGCTCTAGTACAGGTGCTAATATAGATGACAGGTTAATGATAATTTACTTGATGCTTAAGCATTAATGATTGATCATCTATATTAAGCTTTTATGCAAAATGTTGTCAAGCTAGCCCCACTTCATATCAGCCTTGCATGATCCTTGGTGTCACCTTATTTCTGGTTTCTGACGGGTAAGTCTAGCTGAGTACCTTCTTGTACTCAGGGTTTTATCCCCACTTGTTGCAGGTTGTGATGTATCATGGCGACTGCAAGAGTTGGTTGGCTCCTGCCTTGTGGCAGAGTGTGATCACGGGCATGATCCTTCTTATTTACCTTATCTCTAATGCTTTTGTTGGAAGTCGACCGTGGTACTGGCATGTATTTGAAATAAGATTAATGTTAGTTTCAAATTACTTTGCTTCCGCTATTTTTCAATGTAAGTTGTAATAACTATGTTGAACTCCGATGTATGTTGAATTACTTGTGAAATGGTTGTAACATGTGACTTGTTATGTTGAATCACTACGATCTTGGCTTGTATGTTGGTTGGTTTGAAATCCCTCGTGATTTTATTGGACTACCGGAGTTATATGGGCTCAAGTGCGAGAATTTGATCATTTCGGTGATTGTTTTTGTACTTGTGCTCTTATAATTTGGACGGTTCTGTTACACTACGTCCAGCGGGGAAGAGAGGTTTGTATTTCCTTGCACCGAGGTGCTCGTGTAGGGGTTACAAGCAGGCGAGAGAGGGTGTCGAGCCCAAGTCTCAAAGAGAAAAAGGAGAAAGATGGTTGCTTCGCGTTTTTTCCGTGATGCTTCGCCCCCCTATTCGTCGCCCTGGCCTGTCCTTTTATAGGGCGAGAGGAGGCCAAGTCGAGGGGAGCCTTGAGGCGATGCTTCGTCGATTCCTGTTGAGTTGACTGTAGCGACGTGGCTTCGGGATGGCCGGCCATCCCTGGGTACCCTGACGTGGTGCGGGACAAGAGGGTGAAAAGACCCAGAGCGCCATGCCATACCGTCCTTCGGGCTAAGTCGAGCGTTGGGGCCGGGTCGAGGCCGGGTCGAGGTCGGATGGATAAGGCCGAATCCCTGGTATCGCGGGGGACGGACCTTGTCTTATCCTCCCTCGAGGGTGATTGATGGTGAATAGTGCGCGGTAAGGTGGATACAGTGACGGCTTTCACCTCCCATCACGGGATGGGCGGTAAAACAGTGAGACTTGACGTGGGTATTGTTCTCGCGTTGACCCATGCCGTAGCCATGCCGGTCGGTGGTAGTAGGTAACCGCATTGAATGCTATGGCTTTTGTCCTGGGTAGGTAAAGAAAGGGTGTCGAGGAGCCGGGGCGCGGTCGAGGCGCCCCGTCGAGCGGGCCTCGTACGAGTCGGAGCCGGGACGCGGTCGGGGCGCCCCGTCGAGCGGGCCTCGTACGAGTCGGAGCCGGGGCGCGGTCGAGGCGCCCCGTCGAGCGGGCCTCGTACGAGTCGGAGCCGGGGCGCGGTCGGGGCGCCCCGTCGAGCAGGCCTCGTACGAGTTGGAGCCAGGGCGCGGTCGAGGTGCCCCGTCGAGCGGGCCTCGTACGAGTCAGAGCCGGGGCGCGGTCGAGGCGCCCCGTCGAGCGGGCTATCTTTCATTGTGGTTTCGGTTATGTTAGTGTTTTGGCGATAGGTGTGGGTACCCCCGTACCGTTGGTACCGATAGTAGCCCCCGAGCCTTTGGGTGAGTGTGTGATCACTCTCCCAGAGGTTGGTCAGAACTGGAGTCGTGGCATCGTGATTTTTTCCGGTGGGGGCGCGCGAGCGCACCCGCCGGGTGTAGCCCCCAAGGCCTCGGTGGAGTATGGAGACTCCTCCGAGGTCTTGTTCGCGTTTGATTGGGGGACATTTCGTTGCGGTCAAGCCCCCGAGCCTCGTGCGCGCGAGGTCGATCAGGGTCCCGGCCATCTTTCGTTGTGCGACCCTCACGCTCCTTTTTCGAAAAAAGGAGGAGGGGTGGAGAATGTCGTACTACCCTCGTTTGGGCACGAGTTACGACGATCTCCGGTGAGCTGCTAGCGGGGGAATTTGAGTGAGAACCCGTGCCCCGTTCGTTAGGGGTCGGCTAGTGGCCCGGGGGCACCCTCAAAAATGCCAAGAAGCGGTCGTGTGGATCTCGATTCCCTTCGACAGGATTCGAGGGCTCGATGCCTCCCCCGGAGGGATTCCTACCACAACCTTCTCCTTCGGCCTCGAATACGTCCTGGGGTGCCTCGAGAGCATGGCTCGAGCCCTTGGCCATGTACGGGCGCACCCTGGGTCGTCCCTAACTCTGTTGCTCGAGGGCAGCTGTCGAACCCCGTTCGAGGGCCAGCTTTCGCTCCCTCGAGACTTATTGCGGGCTTCGCACCCATTTTTGCGGTCGGGACCCCGAGCCTCGCACGCATGAGGTCGATCAGAGTCCCGGCCGTCTTTCGCGACCCTCACGCTCCTTTTTCAAAAAAAGGAGGAGGGGTGGAGAATGTCGTACTACCCTCGTTTGGGCCCGAGTTACGACGATCTCCGGTGAGCTGCTAGCGGGGGAATTCGAGTGAGAACCCGTGCCCCGTTCGTTAGGGGTCGGCTAGTGGCCCGGAGGCGCCCTCAAAAATGCCAAGAAGCGGTCGTGTGGATCTCGATTCCCTTTGAAAGGATTCGAGGGCTCGATGCCTCCCCTAGAGGGATTCCTACCACAACCTTCTCCTTCGGCCTCGAATACGTCCTGGGGTGCCTCGAGAGCGTGGCTCGAGCCCTTGGCCATGTACGGGCGCACCCTGGGTCGTCCCTAACTCTGTTGCTCAAGGGCAGCTGTCGAACCCCGTTCGAGGGCCAGCTTTCGCTCCCTCGAGACTTATTGCAGGTTTCGCACCCATTTAAGACATACCTGGAGATATTTCGTTGGCCGGGCGCGTTTTTTCGGGAGACGAGATCGGCGCGGTATCGGCGTATGGTTACGACGTGGGGAGCGGCCACGTGCTCAGTTCCTGCGAGATATAAGGAAACGGTTAGGTGAGCGTGTTTATCGCGGAAAACTGCTCCTTACTTTTCGCGCGGCCGTTGGGCTTCCGTCCGGGCATATAAAGCTAAGGCCTTGGGGTCTTCGTTCCCCACCGGTTACTTGCATCCCTGCAATCCTTTGCCTTAGACATCCCCTGCCACATCGCGTTCTCCGCCCGTCTTGCCGTAGCCACCGCATCCTTTCCTTCCATCCCCCTCCCGACGACATCGATGGCAGGAAAGAGCTAGATCCTCCCCGCCGACGACTGGGCCGCCTCCTCGGTGACAGAGAGGAGGTTGGAGGAGTTGGTCGAGGACGGGCTGCTGCGGCCGAGGACGAACTTGGCGCAGCCGGAGTGGGTGGCGCCGCCCCCCGCCCATCAGGAGCCAGCGCCCCCTGAAGGGTACGTGGTGAGCTTCGTCAGCTTTCATGAGCGGGGGTTCGGCGTGCCGGCGTCGGTCTTCATGCGCGCGCTCCTCCACTACTACCGGGTGGAGCTTCATCACCTTTCCCCCAACGCCGTCGCGCAGGCCGCCATCTTCGCGGCGGTCTGCGAGGGCTACCTCGGGGTGGAGCCACAGTGGAACTTGTGGCTTCACCTTTTCAAGGCCGAGCTCTTCGCCAAGAGGGCAGGGGAGAAAGGCGTCCTGTGCGCGGCCCGAGTGGGGAGCTGCGTGCTGCAGGTGAGATCGGGTCGGACGGATCTATACATCCCGGCCCGCCTCATCTCCTCGAACAGTGGGTGGCACGAGGGTTGGTTCTACCTCCGCAATGATGAAAATCAGTTGCCGAGGTACACCGGCCGCGTGCTGACTGCTCGAGAGGAGCATTGGTCGTACGGAGTGCCCGAGGCCGAGAAGACGTGCTTGGATCCGCTGCTGGCGGCGCTGCAGCAGCTTCGCCTTCGGGGCCTGACGGCTGCGGCGGTGGCTGCGGGCTTCCATCGCCGCAGAGTGATGCCGTTGTGCCAGCGTCGTCTCCGCCTAGACCAGATGACTCCGGAGGCGAACCTGGAGGGTACCCGGATGTCCCACGAATCCCTCACCCTTGAGGAGGTCCTCCGGCGGGCTCGTCGGATGGTCGGGAACTTCAAGGCGGAGGAGGCCAATCAGGTTCCCATGAGGCCTACCGAAGGGTGCGAATCCGTGGTACGTGTCTCGGGGCTGAGGTATTGCCATTCTTGTTTTTCTGTGGATTTTGCTGATGTGGTCGAGGCCGGCGTGTAGGATTTGTCGGCGTTGCGGGAAACGCGCCCACCAGTCCCGGAGGATCGGCCCGCCCGGGAGGCTCGACGCCTGCATGCCGCCCAGAAGAAGTAGGCCAAGGAGACGGCCAAGAAGCGGGCGGTCCGCAAGGCCAAAGAGGCGGAGGCGTTGAAGAAGCGCCGGCGCCAGCAGACCATCGACGGAGTGCCCCTGTCGCCGTCGCCTTCCGAGACAGTCTTGGGGGAGGACGACGGCAGCAGCGACGAAGATGATGATGCCCTGTCGTGGTATGAGATTGCGACCAGGCTGGGCGACCTTCCCGACATTCGCCCCCTGCTGGAGCCCATCAGGGGGGGTCCTCCTCGGTCGTCGTGGTCGAGGAGGTCGAGGGGAAGAAGGTGGAGAAGGAATCTGGCCCCTCGAGGGGAGGGGCCGTTTTACCCCGGACCCGGCGAGAGGGGTCGACAGGGACGTCCGCACCAGCCGGGGCCTCGCAAGCTCCGGCAGGGGCGGAGACGGTGGTACCGGCGTCATCATCGGCGGCGGCGCCGGCGGGAGTAAGGACTCGAGGCCAGCTGGCCTCGGAAGCACAAAGGGCGCAGGGTGGTGTGTCGGCCGGGGCTCCCAGGAGCGCTCGGCCTGCTGGTGAGGCCGCCGCGAGGCCACCAGCGGCCGTCCCGGGAGGCTCGAGCCGCGCGGGGTCGAGGTACTTGGTGCCGATTTCCGGGTAAGTATCTCAACTTGGTCGTCCTGCCTTTCCCAAAGTCCGTTGGCCGACAATTCTTCTCACTTCGCAGGCTGAAGCGGAAGGCGGAGCCAATGGGGCCTACCCCTGTGAAGTCGCTGCGAGCCAGCGCCGTTGTCCTCAACCGGACGGCGGAGCAGGACGCGGCCTGGGTCCGTCAGGTCGAGGCCGCGAAAGGGCGCCTGCGACATCAGCAAGGGTCAGCCGACGCCGCGGCGGTTGCCGGCCCGGAGCCCGCCGTCGAGGGGGCAGAACCGGCAAAGGCGGCGGCTCTTGACGTGGTCGAGGCGGGGCCCAGGTCGTCGGGGATGGCCGAGGCTGCCGTTGCGGTTGCGACGGGCGAGGCACCCGTCCACGACGTGGAGCGGGCGGGTGCTGACGTGACCAGGGAGGAGGTCGCGTCGGTGTCAGGGCAAGAGACGGTCCTGGCGAAGGGGTCGTAGCCGCGACAAGGCCCGTTGGCAGAGCCAGCGGGCATGGTGGAGGTCGGGGCGGTCGAGCCCTTATCCGGAGCACCGGAAGAAGAGGCGCCGGCTTCGGCGGTGCCGACGGTCAAGGCGCGGGTACCGGAGCCGTCGTCGGTCGAGGCGCCGGCTCCAGAGGCGCCGGCGGTCGTAAGTGCCCGCCCTCACGCTCCCCTTGACAACATCTCCCTGGACAAGGGAAAACAAACGATGGGGGTCGAGGGGGGTGAGGTCGCGGACCAGGCCGGTGTCGCGACGGCCGTCGGAGAGGTGGATACCGCGGGCGAGGCCGGTCCTTCCGTGGGACTGGGAGACGCCCCGGCCGGGTCATCCTCGTCGTGGCCCGACATCGCCGCGCTGGCGATAGCGCGGGCCGAGACGGAGCTGCCGAAGTGGGGGGGGACCGTCCCTTCAGTTCAGGGACGCTACGAACCCCGACGCCGAGCCCATCTTTGTCCTTAGCGACAAAGACGAAGTGCACCGATGGGAGTACCTCGAGGGCGTCCGCCAGCACCTCGACCGGTTGCTTCGAGTGGCGTCCGGCGCTGTGCGGAGTATGGGGGATGCCACCGAGGTATGATCGACCCGTCGGCTCGCTTGATAGGCTGTTTTTTCTTCGGATTTGTGACCTTTTCGAATCGCGTTCAGGAGCTGAAGGAGTACTCCCGCCGCAAGTCGCTCTTCATCCGGGACGAGAGTGGCGTGTGGGGCGTGCTGTCTCAGCAACGGGTTCTGGTCGAGGAGGCCCAGAAACGGCTATCCGATCGGAACGCCGAGATGGCTGAACTGCGCGTCGCATACGCCATATTGAAGGAAGAGGCGACGCAAGCATGGGCGGCCGAGGCCATGATGCGCACTGGCCTGGACGAGGCTCGGGAGGAGGCTGCCCAGGCGCGCAGGGACCTCGAGCCCTTGTCTGCGCGGGTGAAGGAGCTCGAGGAGGATGTTTCCTAGGTCAGTCTTCAGCGCGACGCCTTCCACGCCGAGATCACGACGCTGCAGGGAGCCGTCCAGGAGAAGGACGCAGCTCTCGAGTCTGCTCGGCAGGAGGTCGAGGCGCTAAAGGCCGCTATCCATGACAAGGACAGCGCCTTCCTGGGGCTCGAGCGAACGTGCGGGGGGCTCCGTGACGAGGTCGTGGGCCTGCAGACCCACATCGAGGGTAAGTGTGGTTGTTACAGTCACGACGTTGAAGGCCCCGCGTTGGGTACTAATCTGTTTGTCGTGTTTCAGAGCTGGAGAGAGAGAACCGAGAGGCTCAATCATCTGCCAACTCCTTCCAGAGCCTCTTCGAAGCCGAGGTCCGGAGGACCCAACTTCTCCAGGGCGCAATCACTACCGTGTGTGATGGCCTGGGGGTCGAGCCCGACGCCGACATCGGGGAAGATGTTCCGGGGAACTCCTTCGTCCGACGGATGGCGGCGTTGGGCCGCCTTGCCCGGGAGAAGATACGGGATGGCCTCCATCACGGCGTGAAGAGGGCGCTGGCCGTCGTTCGTTCGGGGTTTGTGTTTGACATGAGGCTCGTGGCTGAGGGTTTCATCACAGACCCCGATCGGACAGACGAGGAGAACAAAGATGCTTGCGTGGAGCTGATCGAAGCCGCCGAAGAACCCGGGAGCTGCCTGGCCTCGCTTTTTGAAGCCGAGGTGGTTCCGCCTGCCGACGACGAAGGCCTGTGAGCCAAATCTGGGCATGAAGGCCCATGTAATAAGTTAGTATTTCGAATTTTGATCGTGGTGGCCGTGGAGGCCTAAAAGACTCGAAACATAAACCGGTTCGTGGTTGATTTAGTTTTACTCGAGCTTTTCTTCCCTTTATCGCTCGGATCGCGCTCTCGTGTGATTTACTTAGCGCGCAGCTGCATCCTTCGGCGTAAGGGAGCGAGTGGAGGTACCGTAGCCCGGAGGCGTAAGTGATCTCGCGGCTCGACTGCCCTCGAGCTTCAGGGTGATGTTGCGGCCTAGTAAATCGTGTGAGAGTCTGATCTAAGCGATAGGGGGTATGTTCTTTTTTTAATTTTAGGAGCCATTGTTTAGATCTTCTTAGCGTGAAGGCGTACCTCTAAAAGGCGCAAGGGTCGAGCGGAGGTACCGTAGCCTCAGAGGCGTAGGTGATGCTCCAGGCTCGAGAGCCCTTTCGAACCTTAGGGTGCTCTTTCAGCGAAGTCGATCTAAGAAACGGTTCTTAAATTTAAAAAAGAGCACAAGTTTTTTCGGGGACCGGGGGTTCCCCCCTTGCAGCCCCCGAGGGAGGGTCGACTCTGGGAGTGCATGGTCGATCCTTCCTCATTACGAAACGAAACATTTTGAACATCGCTGTATTCTTTATTGACGAAAAAGGAAATACAGAGCCTCAAGGCTTTTTAAGGAAAGAAGCGACGTAGCTGTTCAATGTTCCAAGCGTTGGTGAGGATTTCGCCCTTCTCGTTGGATAGCTTGTAGGTGCCCGGCTTTAGTACTTCTGCGATGATGTACGGCCCTTCCCATGGTGGTGTCCCAGGATAGCGTGGTACGTTCCACGGAATCCGACCACTTCGAAAGTGAGAGTTTCCTTTCGGAAGTTGGCCGGTGTGCCAAAGCAAATAGGCAGATCGACCCGCCCGAGGGGTTCCGCCCGTTTTCCCGGCACAACTCCATGGAAGCCCCCGACGCTAGGCTGGAGGCGCGCTCTGCCGACCCCCAAGAGGTCGAGGGTCTGAGAGTAGATGATGTTGAGGCTGCTTCCGCCGTCCATGAGCACTTTGGTGAGGCGTGTGTTGGCGATGACGGGGTCAACGACGAGTGGATAGACCCCCGGGTTGGGGACGTAGTCTAGGTGGTCGTCACGGTCGAAAGTGATGGCCACCGCAGACCAATCAAGGAAACGGGGTACTGCCGGTTGTACGGAGAAGACCTCGCGCCGTTCTCGCTTGCGCTGACGCGCAAAGAGGCAGGTCGAGGGTCCTCCGTAGATCATGTAGCAGTCGCGGATCTCGGGAAATTCCCCGTCCTTGTCGTCACCCTTAGGGTCCTCCTCCCTGTCGTCCTTCTTGGCGCCGGCACCCCCGAAGTACCTGCGCAGCATGTGACAATCCTCGAGGTTATGGTTAGTGAGTCCCTTGTGGTAGGGACACGACTCTTTGAGCATTTTGTCGAAGACGCCCCCGCCGGGGGGGCCTCGAGGTTTCTTGTGCTCGATAGCAGCGACAAGCTCGTCGGCCGGGGCCTCGAGCTTGCCCTGCTAGCCTTTCTTCTTCTCGCGGTTGTTTCTCTTGGGGCCTCGGGTGGAACTCGCGGGGTCGTCGACCTTCTGCTCCCCCCTTGCCGGCTCACCGCCAAAGATTGCACCAACCGCCTCCTCGCCGGCGGCAAAGTTGGTGACGATGTCCATCAATCCGTTGGCAGTGAGCGGGGTGTTACGGCCCAACTCCCGGACCAACTCCTTACAGGTGGTACCGGAGAGGAAGGCCGTAATCACGTCGGAGTCGGTGATGTTGGGGAGCTCGGTGCGCTGCCGGAAGAAGCGCCGGATGTAGTCCCGGAGGGACTCATCTGGTTTCTGCTTACAGCCCCGGAGGTCCCACGAGTTGCCGGGGCGCATGTAGGTTCCCTTGAAATTTCCCTCGAACACCCTCACGAGATCGTCCCAGTCGTGGATCTGCCAAGGTGGGAGATCCTCGAGCCAGGCTCGGGCGGTGTCGGAGAGGAACAGGGGGAGTTGCCGAATGATGACCCGGTCGTCGGTGGCCCCGCCCAACTGACACGCCAAGCGGAAATCGGCGAGCCAAAGTTCGGGTTTGGTCTCGCCGTTATACTTGGTGAGAGTCGTGGGGGGACGGAACCGAGCCAGGGGCACCGTCTCACGGATAGCCTTACTGAACACCCGAGGACCTGGGGGTTCGGGTGAAGGGCTACGGTCTTCCGAGCTGTCGTAGCGTCCGCCCCTGTGGACGTGGTAGCCTCGAGCTACACCGTCACCGTGTTTGCGCGTGCGACGCTCGACGATGTTGCCACGGGTGTCTCGAGGCTCGCGGTCGTTGGCGATGGGCTCAGGGGCCGGTGCTACCCGGTTTCGCCGGGCAGGCTCGGGATGAACCGAGGCTTCTCTCTCCTGCCGGGAAGGCTCGAGCGTCCGCTCCGAGGCTGCTTCGTGCCGCCTCGAGGCAGAGCTCTCGGCTTGCTGCATGGCGGCAGTCTCGAGGAGTCCTCGGATTTTGTCTCGAGACCGACGGGCGTCAGGGTTTGACGGCTCGGGCATGTTGCGTAGGAGCATGGCAGCGACGATCCTCGTTGATGCGACGGTTGACGTCGCGAGCCCTCTCACGAGCTCTCCCGCCAAATGCGTGCTCCGCACGCTCACGCTCGAGGGTTTGCTAGAGAAGATCCAGGTTTTCGCGTTCTTCGTCAAGCTGGTCCTGCAACTCGCGAATCTGTTCAAGCTGCGCTCCTTGATCCGCAAGGAACTGAGGCTCGTTTCGCTCGGCAGGAAGCTCGACATGAGGGGGCGTGTGCCTTTCTTCGACCGGCTCTTCGTCCTCTGATTCCGAGGTGCTTTCAACGTCGATGTTGAAGCACTCACGAGTCAGATCATAGGTGTCGTCAGCCGAGTCGGAGTCAGGTGCGCCAAAGTAGTAATATGACGGGGGAATGTGTGGCCGTTGCCAACCATCACCGAGGTGGTGACGTGGAGAAGCAGTCACACGAGGTTCTATTTCCGGTGCCTCCGTAGAGTCCCGATAATCAGAAGCCGGTGTGGACGCAACGAGGTCCAGAGTGGAGCGTAGATGGTGTCCGGGGAGTTCCTCATAAGCGCTCATGCGAGTGCTCATGGAGGATGCATACACCCGGGCAACCGAGTCCAGCCCAAACGGGAATGGTGATGGGGACGTCGCTGCCCGTAGCAAAATAGATGCTACGGACAGCGGTGTCTCACCGGACGGGGGAGCGGCGGGATTCTTCGTCGGCACGCCACCCTCAGCCAGGCTCATCCTTCCCAAATCTTCCAAAAGGAGATCAAGGCTGGCGCCTGTCTAGGGGGTGCCGGACCGGGGGATCCCATCGCCCTCCGCCAGGTGGAGACGGTGGTTGTACCGGGCTTGCCGTCGCCGGGCGGCCCGCGCCCGCCTGGAGCGACGGTGCCGGTTGACTGCTCCCCCGAGCTGGGAGAGCTCGTAATCTTCATCGGTTGGGTGCCTGGGTGGAAGTAGGACCATGTCGTAGCTAGAGCCGAGCGACATGAACTCCAAACTCCCAAACCAGATCACCGTACCCAATGGGATCGGGCGTTCGGGGTTAGCCATCCAGGAAGAACGGTGAGAAAGCGACGTTTGCACGCAGCGCTCCCCTACCTGGAGCGCCAACTGTCGGTGTTCGGACCAAGGGGGTCCTAAACCAATGAGTAAATGTTGCGTGACTCTTTCCTGGATGGTGATGCAAGGAAAACACACGGGGGTTTATCCTGGTTCGGGCAAAAGAAGGCCCTACGTCCAGCGGGGAAGAGAGGTTTGTATTTCCTTGCACCGAGGTGCTCGTGTAGGGGTTACAAGCAGGCGAGAGAGGGTGTCGAGCCCAAGTCTCAAAGAGAAAAAGGAGAAAGATGGTTGCTTCGCGTTTTTTCCGTGATGCTTCGCCCCCCTATTCGTCGCCCTGGCCTGTCCTTTTATAGGGCGAGAGGAGGCCAAGTCGAGGGGAGCCTTGAGGCGATGCTTCGTCGATTCCTATTGAGTTGACTGTAGCGACGTGGCTTCGGGATGGCCGGCCATCCCTGGGTACCCTGACGTGGTGCGGGACAAGAGGGTGAAAAGACCCAGAGCGCCATGCCATACCGTCCTTCGGGCTAAGTCGAGCGTTGGGGCCGGGTCAAGGCCAGGTCGAGGTCGGATGGATAAGGCCGAATCCCTAGTATCGCGGGGGACGAACCTTGTCTTATCCTCCCTCGAGGGTGATTGATGGTGAATAGTGCGTGGTAAGGTGGATACAGTGACGGCTTTCACCTCCCATCACGGGATGGGCGGTAAAACAGTGAGACTTGACGTGGGTATTGTTCCCGCGTTGACCCATGCCGTAGCCATGCCGGTCGGTGATAGTAGGTAACCGCATTGAATGCTATGGCTTTTGTCCTGGGTAGGTAAAGAAAGGGTGTCGAGGAGCCGGGGCGCGGTCGAGGCGCCCCGTCAAGCGGGCCTCGTACGAGTCGGAGTCAGGACGCGGTCGGGGCGCCCCGTCGAGCGGGCCTCGTACGAGTCGGAGCCGGGGCGCGGTCGAGGCGCCCCGTCGAGCGGGCCTTGTACGAGTCGGAGCCGAGGCGCGGTCGGGGCGCCCCGTCGAGCGGGCCTCATACAAGTCGGAGCCGGGGCGCGGTCGAGGCGCCCCGTCGAGCGGGCCTCGTACGAGTCGGAGCCGGGGCGCGGTCGAGGCGCCCCGTCGAGCGGGCTATCTTTCATTGTGGTTTCAGTTATGTTAGTGTTTTGGCGATAGGTGTGGGTACCCCTGTACCGTTGGTACCGACACTTTGTGTGATCAAGGCCAAGCTCCTCATGGTTTTTATTTATACACTAATGAGATGCTTGGAGCTCCCAAAGGATTGCTTGAGAGCTTTGAGCTCTTTTTGCAATGCTTTGCACTCCTTTCTCTTCTTTTCGAAGCTGGAGCTAAGTTGATCACACATATTGATGAGCTCCTCCTTAGAGTAGTCCTCCTCATCATCACTCCTACAATCATCACTTTCATATTCATCATCACTTTTATCATATTTTACCTTAGTGGGCTTTGCAATAAGGCATGTTGAAGGAGTGTCAAAAAGGGAAGGCTTGTTGTGGATGGCGATGCTTGCAAGTGCCTTCTTGATTGACTTCTTATCATCATCACTTGAGTCATCATCATCACTATCTTCGGTGCAATCACTATCCCAAGTGACTACATAGCCACTTTCCTTCTTCTCCTTTTTGAAGGTCATCTTCTTGTCCTTGTTCTCCTTCTTTTCCTTCTTGTCCTTCTTGTCCTTTTTCTTCTCATCCTCCTTATTATCACTATTGTAGGGACAGTCTGCTACAATATGATCTGTGCTCTTGCACTTTTAACACAATCTCACATGCTCCTTCATGTAATCTCTTCTGTTTCTTGCACCATGGCCTCTCTTTTCATGAATTTGCTCATCTTGTGCACTAGAAGATCCATGGCCTCATCATCAATGTCACTTTCGTCTTCATCTTTACTTAAAGCTTTTTTCTTTGCTTTGCCCTTGCTCTTGGATGAGGTGGATGCCTTGAAAGCCACACTTTTCATCTTCTTGTCATCATCCTTCTTATCAACTCATTGTCACTATCATTGTAATGAGCATCGATCATAACATCTCCAAGTGCTTCATTTGGAGATACACCGGTCAATCCTCCTCTAAAGATAATGGTTCTCAATGTCTTGAACTTCTTTGGCAAGCACATCAAGAACTTATGAGAGAAGTCCTCATCCTTCACCTTCTCACCCAAACTCTTGAGATTATTGATGATAACTTGAAGCCTATAGAACATCTCTGGAATAGACTCATCATCCTTCATCTTGAAGTTGGATAGCTTGTCTTTGAGCATATAGAGCTTGACACTTTTTACCATAATAGTGCCTTCATATGTTTCCTCTAATCTTATCCACACTTTACTAGCCTTCTCAAGATCCTTGACTTGCTCAAACACTTTTGCATCAATGCCACTGTAAATAGTGTTGAGTGCTATTGTGTTGCATTGCTTGTTTGCTCTCTCATTGTTAGTGGGGTTAGTGGGATAAAGAATCACAAAATCATGCTCGGTCACTTCCCACACTTCATCATTGATTGAACCAAAGTACATCTTCATCTTTCTCTTCCAATAGTCAAAGGAACTAGTGCCATCAAAGAAAGGTGGTTTGCCCCCAATATGGTTGAACACAATTTGAGCCATATCTTGTGCACCAAGATTGTTAAGCCTTCAATAAATGGAGACTATAGCTCTGATACCACTTGAAAGGTCCTAATATGGATAGAGGGGGTGAATAGCTTATTAAAATTCTACAAGATTAGTAGAGCAATTTGAGAGATGGCCAAGAACCCCTCACAATCACCGAGAACCTCTCACAATCACCGAGAGATGCCTAGAACAATCACCAACTCTTGCCACAACTCCTCTGCTGCTCCAAGTCATCTAGGTGGCGGCAACCACTAAGAGTAACAAGAATCCTGCGGCTCAAACGATCCCCAAGTGCCACTAGATGCAAACTCATAAGCAAATGCACTTAGAATCACTCAATCTCACTTTGGATTCACAACCAAGCAAGGAAGATGAGTGGGAGGGAGTATGCTTAGCTCAAGAGGATGTCAAGATGATCAAAATGCTAAGAGAGAAGGCTTGGAGCTGGCCAAGGTCTATTTAAAGACCCCTCTAAAAATCCAACCGTTACACAGCTTGGGGGTGACTGGACTTAGCCCCGTGTCTGGTCAGGTGTGTCCGGTAGCAATAGTCGACCAACCACAATGTGCCACGTCACGTGATTCAAAACTAGCCATTAACCGCCAACGCGTGCTCACACACGTCAATGACTAGACGCACAGAATGAATGACCGAACTCAGAGGGCCACCCACATCAGATCGAGTCTAGTAAGTGTTTTTAGTGCATGAATAGTGACCGGACGCGTCAAGTTATCAGTGACCTGACGTGTCGGTGCGTCCAGTCATCCTCCCTCTTTTCTACTTGTTCCCGCGGCCACTGATCTCATGTGAAGGTCATGCTCGGCCAGCGTCCGATCACAACAGTGCCAACCCCACGTCCTCTCTATAATGAATGACTGGATGTGGCACTGGAGTCAGGTCCAGCGTTTGGTCCAGCGTTTGGTTAGGTACCGACGCTGCCTTTTCTTTTTCTAAGACCACGACCGCTTCGCCCTTGCTTCCCAATTGCTAACCACAAAGTGTAGAACTTGTGTGCATGTGTGTTAGCATTTTTCAAAGTATTTTACAAGGGTCACAAGTTTGCTCACACTAGGTCCTAATGCATATGCTCATATGAATTCACCTATTGGAACTTGGTAATCGTTTTAATTGAGAATTTCCCCTCTTTATAGTATGGCTATCGATCCTAAGTCACTCACACCCTCTATGGTGTCTTGAGTGTAAAACAAAAATGGCCCTATCACATATACCTTTGCCTTGAGCCCATTTCTATTTTTCTCTTTCTTCTTTTCCAAATGTGAAGCACTTGATCATCTTTTGGTCACCTCCATCACCATGACCATCATCTAGCTCCCCACTCGGCATGAGACTTATCATTTCATGTCTACACACTTAGCACAATAATTAGTCCCTAGGTTTCATTAATTATCCAAAACCAAACCAGGGCTTGCAAAAAGGATTATGGAGCCATCTCCTATAGTGCATTGGGCAACATTTCTATATAGAATGCTCAATCTGTGGACCTCCTTCCACCAGAAGGATCCACCTTCCCTAGCAGCGTGTGGCACTTTGACCATGTAGCACCTATTCCAGATCAATGTTGAAAGCATCTAGGCTCCTAGTTGGGTTTCGGTGATTAATGACGACGAGATTACTGTGACTAATGTGTGTTTTGTAGAGGAAATTTGAGTTAAGTCATGGTAATGATGGTTAATTAGGCAATTATAGTTTTCATGCCACTATTGATGGAAATCATTTTGGTTTTCAAAGGATGGATGACAAGGTTAAGGACGGACTAGTTCTAAGTGTCGATTGGCGTTGGAGACACTTAGAGTAGTTTAGGACTTTGTTTTTCCATTGGCCATACTATTAAGGGGGGTATGAACTAGTAGTTTGACCTAGGTGAGTCTAATGTGTTAGGTGTGGTGCACACTTATCAAACTTAGCACTAGGTAGCTCAGGGATAGCCCAAAGATCGATTGGAGTAAACTTTGTTCACAAAGTGTCGAGATTCAGATGTGAATGGAGTGTTTCCACACTGACCGGACGCTAGTCCTTGTAGGACCGAACGCGTCAGGTCAATTGTTGGCGCGTGCTGTAGGAGCAAAAGATGATTGGATGCTGGCTCCTAGTCAGGATCAGACGCGTAGGTGCTGACCAATTGCAGCAGGGAAGTCTTCTTGCTGTGATAGGACCGGATGCAGGAGGAAAAGCGACTAGACTCTGAGATGACCATGTCTGGTCAACAACAGAATGCTTCCAGAGAGGGTTTTTGGGGACCTGACGCGTCAGGTGGATAGGGATTAGACTCACAATGTAGTCCAGTCATAGTAATGATCATATTTCGACGCTGGCCAGCAGAGTACCGATTGAACGTGTCCTATCACATCGACCGGTGCGTCCGGTCACCCCGAAAATTGCTGAGTTGGACAATAACGGTTATGTTTTGTTTGAGGGTTTATAAATAATTCTTCTACTCATCCAACTTAGCTCTCTTGCTTATTTGTTTAGCTGAGAAATACCTTTAGAGTGCAAGAGAGTGCAAGAGCCTAGTAGGATGATTGAGATTTGAGAATTCAAGATAAAGATCACATTAGTGCAAAGGGAGTAGCAAGTGTGCATCTATCTTTCTCATTAGACTTGTCATGGTCAAGTGAGAGTTTGTGCTTGTCACTCTTGGTGATCGCCATCACCTAGATGGCTCAGTGGTGATTGGAAGCTTGGTAATCATCTAGTGGAGCTTGTGGATGACCCAAGTCATCTTGTGAGCGGTTGTGGGCGCTTCACCATGATGGAGTATTGAAGAATCAGCTCGTAGAGAGCACTTGATCCTTGCACGGATCAACGGAGAGCTACACCCTTGCGTGGGTGCTCTAACGGGGACTACTGGGGAGTGGCGACTCTCTGATATCTCAGAAAAACATCACCGCATTCCTCTCCCTCTCTTTACTTTGAGAATTTATATTTGAGCAATTCAATTCATGTCTTTATATTCCTAGAATTACCTTGCTAGAGTAGGATTGGAATCTAGGGTGTAAAACTTTTGTGTGGTAGAACAATACAATCACTCTTAGGCACAAGGGGATGAAATGGGCTAAGTGTAGGGCTTAATTATTGCAAGAAATTTAGGATTAGCCCAATTCACCACTCTCTTAGGCATCTTGATCCTTTTAATTGGTATCAGAGCCTCGTGCTCCTTGATTTAGGCTTAACTGCCTAGAGCAAGATGTCTCACGGGGATGGACCCCCTCCCATGTTTGAGGGAGATGATTTTCCTTGTTGGAAAATTTGCATGGTGATGTACCTAGAGGCCATAGATGTTAGAGTGTATAGAACCACCGCCTAAGGCTTCACAAAACCTAAGGATCCTGCCAACCTTATCGGTGATGAGGTTCACAATGAGAAGTGGAATGCAGAGGCGAGAAACGCCCTCTTTAGAGGCCTTTGCAAGGACATCTTTAACCATGTGTGGAACCACAAAGACACCCATGCACTATGGTCAGACATTTGTGCGCTCCATGAGGGAACCAATAGTGAGCGTGAGGAACACTATCACCTTGTGATGAAGAAGCTTAATTCATTTGAGATGCTTCCTAATGAAAGTGCTAATGAAATGTATTCTCGCTTGAATGTTCTTGTAGAAGAGGCCAATGGGCTTGGACTCACTCAAATGCAACCATCCAATGTTGTGAGAAAGATCTTGAGTGTCCTTTCCATTGATAAATATGGGCATATTGTGACGGTGCTTTATTAAGGTGATCTTTCCACCACTACGCCAACTCAAATATTGGGGAAGATCAATGCATATAAGATGTACATGCACATCACTCCTCAAGAGGGCTCTTCATCCTCAAAGAAGAAAGATTTGGCATTCAAGGCTAGCCAGGAGAAGAGAAGCGAAGAAAAGATTGCTCATGATAGCTCAAGGGATGATGAAGTTGATGATGCAAGTCTTGCTCTCATGGTGAGAAAAACCACCAAGATGCTCAAAAAGCTAAACAAGAATGGTGTCAAGTTTGATGGCAAAAAGAAGAAATTATTCACAAGTAGTAGAAGAAGCCCATCTTCAAAATGGATTGCTACAATTGTGGAGGACTTGATCATCTAGCTCATCAATGCCCCAAACCCAAGAAAGACAAGTATAAGAAGTACAAGGGCAAGAAAGATGACTCAAATGATGATGATGATGATGGGAAGAAGAAAACCATGCTATACAAGAAGAAGGATGGCAAGAAGAAGGAATTTCACAAGAAGAAGAAAAATGGCAAGGCTTATATTGTTGGTGATTGGCTCACGGACATTGAAACATCTAGTGGCTCATCCGATGATGAAAGTGATGATGAGAAGAAGAAGGTGGCAGCTCTTGTGATTGGTTCTTCACTATCTCCACCGCCACCACTGCCATGATACTCTACACACCTATGCCTCATGGCCAAGGGTGAACGAAAGGTACAAAAAGATGATGATAGTAGTGGTGATGACAATGCTAGTGATGATGAAAATGGTAGTGATAGTGATGAAGAATTTAAATCACTTTCTTATGATGATCTTGTAAAATTGCTAAACCAATACACTAAGATCATAAGAAAGACAAGAGCTAAAAATGAGAAGCTAGAACTTGAGAATGACTCACTTTTAGCAAAGTATGACATAGACCAAAAGGCTACTGATGAGCTTAGAGAAGAGAATAAAATTGTGTCATCTAAACTCAAGGAGCTCAAAACCTCTAAAAAGGAGCTTAGAGAAAACATAATAAACTTGAGGAGATACACAATGAGCTCACCACTAGTTACAAGTTGCTAAAAGAAGAGTACACTAATTTCAAGATTAATCATGACAATCTTGTTCTTTCTCATGACCTTTTATCCAATGTGCCGCATGATGCTACTAACAATGTTGTTAAGATTGATATAACTACATCATATGATGACTTGATTGTTGAGAGCATTGAGCAAGGTTCTAGTAGCAAAGGCAAGAAAGTAGTTGGGTCCAATAACTATGATGATGACATCAAGCTCAAGAATAAGAATGAGAAGCTCAAGAAGGATCTTGAAAAGGCATCAACCACCAACACCATTATCATTGAGAATCTTGACAATGATCATGATATGGCTCTTGAAAATGAGATGCTTAGAGAAGAGAACAAAAGGCTCAAGATGGAGATGGGTCTTAAGAAGAAAACAACAAATGAGTCACTCATTGAAGAAAACAAGAAACTCAAGTTGGAGAAGGAACATCTCAAGACCGGCTTGAGCAAGTTCACAAGAGGCCAATATCTTCAAAGTGAGCTACTAATGAATACCGTGATGAAGATGGATAGAAGTGGTATTGGATATTTGGCACATCAAGAGAAGAAAGCTCAAGCTCAACATCAATAACAATACAAGTCAAAGTCTAAGACAAAGAGATGATTTGAGAGTGGACAAGAATGTTGCTTTGCTCATGAATATGAAACTCCACCACCACAACCCTTGCCCAAGCATGCTAGACCCTTTGCTTTTAATACTCACTACATGCTTAGAAATGATTCTAGTGGGAAGATGAAAGTCATGTTCTTAGGTCCACCAAACAACAATAGGCGTAAGCAAATTTGGGTTGCTAAGTCACTAGTTGAGAAAGTCAGGGGCCCTCATCAAGTTTGGGTCCCTAAACAACAAGCTTGATCTCTTGTGTGTAGGTGAACTACAAGACCGATGAAAGTCATTAAATTATTGATAGTGGTTGCACTCAACATATGACCAGTGATCCTCATATGTTCACCTCACTAGATGAAGAAGTGGATTGTCAAGAAAAGATTACATTTGGTGACAATTCAAAGGGCAAAGTACAAGGGTCGGGCAAAGTTGCAATATCAAATGATCACTCAATATCAAATGTGCTATATGTCGCTTCATTGAGCTTCAACTTGCTATCCGTTAGTCAATTGTGTGATCTTGGCTTTCAATGTTTGTTCACCGAGAAGGAAGTGGTTGTGTCAAAGAAGGATGGTGAACAAGTGATATTCAAAGGTTTTAGATAAACAACTTATATCTAGTGGATTTCACCTCCGAAGATGCTAACTTGAAGACATGCTTATTCACCAAAACATCACTTGGGTGGCTTTGGCATAGGAGACTTGCACATGTTGGGATGAGTACACTCAAGAAGCTATTGAAGAAGGAGTTGGTGAGAGGTTTGAAAGATGTCAAGTTTGAGAAGGACAAACCTTGTAGTGCATGTCAAGCCGGCAAGCAAGTTGCAAACACTCATCCAACTAAAGCTTATATGTCTACATCAAGAGTGCTAGAGCTTCTCCATATGGATCTATTTGGACCAACAACCTACAAGAGTTTGGGAGGCAACCTCTATTGTCTTGTGACAGTTGATGATTATTTAAGATACACTTAGGTGTTCTTCCTTCATGACAAGACTGAAGTGACCGCATGTTTTAAGAAGTTTGCCAAGAGAGCACAAAATGAATTCAATATGAAGATCAAGAAGATAAGTGATAATAGGAAATAATTTGTCAACACAAACATTGAAGAGTATTATGATGAAGTTGGGATCAAGCATGAGGTCTCCGCAACCTACACTCCTCAACAAAATGGTGTAGTAGAGAGAAAGAACCGGACACTAATCACCCTTGCAAGAACTATGCTTGATGAGTACAATGTAACAGAACCGACCAAATTATAAGAGCACAAGTACGAAAACAAGCACCGAAGCGCTCAAATTTTCAAACTTGAGCCCATATAATCCCGGTAGTCAATCGAAATCACGAAGGATTTCAAACCAAACTGCTTACAACCAGGATCGCTTCATTCAACATACAACATCATACGATACATTTCACAAGTAGTCCAGAAATAAGTTTACACCACGGAGTAGCAAATATTACAAACCAAGTTTGAAAGTAGCGGAAGCATAACACACACACTAGTTAATTAAATACTGCCAGTCTGGATGATCGACATCTCGCAAAAGCATGAGGAAAGTACATAAAGACGATCACGCCCTTGTGATCTAGTCCTCATCACCCGCAGGGTGGAGACACGTCTTGCAGAATCCCTGATAAAGCATGTCATCTGCAACAGGAGGGAATAAACCCTGAGTACTGGAATGTACTCAGCTAGACTTACCCGTCGAAAACCAGAAATAAGAGGACACCAAGGATTATGCAAGGCTTACACAAGAGGCTAGCTGACATATCATTTTGCATAAAGGCATAAGTAATTGAAATTCTTATAACCTGTACTAGCAGTTATTTTTAGCATTTACCTGTCATCTATCTTAGCACCTGTACTAAACATTCACTTGAGTATAATCAAACAACATTATTATTATATCCATAGCAGGTATATCATTGCGGCAACATCATATCATTTACTTAACCATCTGTTCATTTAATGAGATCTACGTTGCCGCTGCTCAAGTCAAGTGCTCACTAACCGGGAGCGACGGCGATTCGAATCGAATTCCTATCCAGCTGGAGGGGTATTTCTAACACTCACCGTGCAGACCCCTGCCAGGGTCGCACAGGCCACCGTTTCATATGATTCAGGAATCGCGGGTCCGAATAATGTCGTGACCCCAAGGGCGACACTCTGCCAGGTGATAGGGACTCTAACCCCCCCTTGGTCTCACGCCAATGTCCCCAAGCACATCCTTTCTCTCCTCCAAGAAGCAACCTACCATTCGATTCCCTGCCTGAACCACATTACTCGGCTTCGCGGTCGGAACGGGTTATCCGGCCAACTAAGTGTTAGACTGCGTTCAACATGACTCAAGGACGTACAGCGAATCGGTCCTTAAACGACTCAGACGGGCATAGCTCCACACCCAAGACGTGAAGTGTCTTGCGGCTGTACTATCGAACTCCCGCCCGGTCTCAATTTCATTTTTAAGCATGGTTCCATTCACGATAGCCATAGAGCCACTCGTGACTCCTTCCTACATCTCGCGGATGACCGGAAATCACCCGACTTCTACCGTACTAAGCAGGGCTAAGCAATGACACGTGCCTAAACCTAAAATAGGATTAAGTACGATATCTGGACAAGGACAGGTATAATGCAACAAGTGTTTTCATATAACTCCTACAACTTAATGCAGTAAACAATTAAAAGTACTCAAGATTAATTTATAAATCAGTAGGTTCAGCATGCACCGGGGCTTGCCTTTCAGAAAAGTTGAAGGCCGGTGGTCAGGGCACTCGGGTAGATCTTCTGACGGAGCTTCCCCGACGTTGGGTTCTTCTGCTAATTCCTCCGGTTGACTCAGCACCTCCTCCGGTATTGCTTGTTCGAATTCGAGGAGTGTCACCCCCTCTGGTACACCTATTGCATGAGTGCATAATAAATCCCAAGAATGCATAATGAAAGATGCAATATGCTCGGAATGAAATGTATTACAACAATTTAACGCTCTACTCAAATCACTTCAAAAGAGTAGGTGCAAATTTCCTCTCCGGTAGAGAAGTACTCACCTAATCTACTTAACCTAAGATAAAGCTGCTCATCCTCAGTTAAGGCTCTAACACCTAACAATTACAAAAGTAGCATGTCTTAGGATATCACACCATATCAATCAGCAAAACACCACAGTAAGCATTCTGGACAGCAGCTACTTGTTTTTATCACAACTGGAGATTTACAATTCCAAAAGATATGATCTAAGCCAATCTGGAAAGCCTAAGAAATGTACTACCATCCATTTTCAGACCTCATCTCCAAACTCCTAAGTTTTCCATGTCAAACTTCACAAGTTCCAGAATCTGTCCTCTCCAAAACAGAGAGTAGCAGATTTTGAACTGCCACTTTAAACAACAGTAACTCTCAAACTACTAAGCCAAATGCTTCCAAATTTTAACACAAGCTAGTTCATCAAGTTTACTCCAACTTTGGTATTTACAAGTTGTCCAGCAACCAATTTTATCAAAGCCAAATTTAGAATTATTACTTAGCTGTCCAGAAAACCTAAAATTACAAAGGTTAAATATTTATTGATGTAGCAAACATTCTCTAAAACCAAACTAATGCTACTACAAGTTCACAAATATCACAAAGACACCAGAAAGTAAGGTGTGCCCACCTAGAACATTTATTTAAACCCATTTCTCAATTTACTTAAGTAATTAAGTGGAATTTCAAACATATGTGTAAACTGCCCCTAAAATTCTACAAAAATTACAGGGGACTCTCTGACCCAAAAAGAGACTACTGTAAAATTTTGAACTCAATTTATTCACAGGAACTTCCTACACAAAATTCCCAAGCCAAAAAGGCTGATTTTTGTATAAATAACCAAGCATAGTAAAAAGTGTCAAACAACAGATTTCTTAATTTTCTTGGACACTCTAGGGTACCAAGACATTCTCCAAAATTTTATATGAACATTGCACATGTAGAAAAATTACAAAATTTTCATTTAAGTATTTCTTAAAATAACAAGATAGCATTATAACTTGAAAAGTACTTAAGCACTACTACCCAAATTTTTACCAGAGCTAGAGCAAGTATAAATTAGTCTACCCACCAAATTTCATAATTTTTGGAACACTGAAACTCGAGATATAATTTAAACAAGTTTGCATGTGATTTAAAACACATTTCAAAGACCTATTTAAATATCCCAAAAACTAAACATCATATAGCAAACTCATATTTTTCTAAAATACTACACCTCATGCAGATCCCAACAAAATTTATCTCATGATTTTTGAGCAAGTAAAACCCTAGATCTACATTTTCCAAACTTAACCAAATTTCTGTAGCAATAAAAATAAAATGAAAAAGATCTCATTTATACTGGGCCGGCCCGGGAAAACTCGGCCCACACTCGCGCGCGCGCGGCCCGCTCAGCGCTCCCGCCCGCGCGCGACACTGACGGGCGGGCCCCCGCGGTCAGTGACCGGAGACAGGGGAGCGGCAGCCGTGAGCTCCGGCGAGCCCAAGCTCGTCGGAGGGAAGCTCGCCCGGAAAAATCGAGCCCACCCACGCGTTCCCCGTTCCGTAACGCTTCGATTCATGCTAGTGGAAGAGCTTAGGTTGGAGTGGGAGGGCTCGCCGTCGTGAGCGGCGGCCGGTGAGGGTCGGGTGAGGGTATGCCGTCGCCGGTGAGGCTGCACGGCCATATCTAAGCTCGGTACGAGCTACACTACGCCCGGGCGAATCTATTGAGGTAGAAAGGAGGTTTGGAAGAGGTCCTAACTACCCTGGCCACGGAGTGCCGTGACGCGGTGCGGTGAGCGCGACGACGGTGGTCGTCGTGTTCCGCTCCGGCGAGGTCGCATCCCACTGTAAGGTCATGCCTAGAGCTAGAGGAGGGCCTACACTATTCCGAACGCTGACCACAGAGAGAGGAGGGTGAAAGAGGACGTCGGTGATGAGCTCGCAATGGCAGCGGCCATGGCGGAGCTCCGCACCGCCGAGGTTTGATTGGGTGATTTGCCCTCTACCTTGACCCAACGGCTGACCCAATGTGCGGAGGTTGTAGAGTATGGGCAGGCGGTGCTGTTCGTGAGCTCTCGGGTGTGGTGGCGCGGTGGTTGGCGCAACCGAAGGCGGCGGAGCCGGCTGTGGGGGCGGAGGACGCTCGGTCGCTTTACCGGTGAGCTGGGGAAGGAGGGCGATGGAAATGGAGGGGGGAGCGGGTCGTCCTGGTCTTCATGCTGAGCTCGCAGGCGATGTGGGGCGTCGGCAGAACACGCGCGCCACGCGGCCACCGGGCTCTGCCCGAGCGCCACGACGCGGTCGGCCGCGGCCGTCGGTGTCTGAACCCTGAACCCGACGACTTCGGCGTCCATTGCCCGACTGACGGCCAAAGTTCCACCGATCCCCGTTCCAAATCTAGCCGGAATTAGTGCTAAGTGTTAACAGCAATTTGGTAGAGCTATGTGAGGGCAACAAAATTGTCAATTGGAGCTTAGACTGGTTCGGCCTAGATTTGAAACTACAGAGCTCCAAAGTGGGTCACCCGAAAACTAAAACTTAGTTTCAGTCACAATGCCGACTGAAACCCGATTTTCTAGGCACCAAATCTCCTAAACCATTTAGAACTAGGTGATGGTGATATTGGCAATGTTGTAGAGCTACATGTGATCTACAAGTTTTGTCAATATGAGTGAAAGCTGGTTTGGCCTGGTTTGCAAACTAAAAGCTCCTAAAGTAGGCATCAGTAAAACTGTAGGGTCAGATTCCAGACTTAGAAAAATTCTAAGTCTTGGAGCTACCTCTCTAACTGACTTGTGGGCCACTTTTGAGCATGTTAGGGTCAATTTCATGAGATGGTCATATTGAGACTTTTGTTCCCCATGAATTTCTTTACAACTTTGCTTAAGGGTGCTCTTCCATGCAAGGTTTCTAAATTAGACTTTTTAATTGGTCAAACTAGGGCCTTCTAGGGTCAAATGGTGGTCAAACTTCTCTTGGAGGGCAATTTAGTAATTTTGGTCAACATGAACCTTGTTCCAAATGTTACCCTAAGTATAACTAAGGTGTTGTAGGTCATGATTGGCTACCTTACCTTTTTGTTACACCAACTATCAAATACTTCATGAAATAATTCAAATAAACCCCAGAACTATCACATGTGTTGCATCACATGAAATAACAAACATGAATGATGCATGCTTATGCTTATGCCATGCAAATGCAATGCAATTCTGGAGCTAAACACTTGAGGTGTTACAGCCCTCCCCCCTTATAAAAATCTCGTCCCGAGATTTGGAAAGCGTACCATTTTTCATAGAATTCTTTATAACCATCCCGCAAATAATCCTCCCGTTCCCACGTAGCATCACTCTCACTTCCCTGATTACTCCACATCACTTTGTACCACTTAACCACTTTACTTCTAGTTACTCGTTCCTGAGTATCGATCACTCGGACTGGCTTTTCTTCATAGGTTAGGTCGGATTCCAGCCTGATATCACCTAAAGGAACTTGTTCCTCAGGAACTCGAAGACACTTTTTAAGCTGAGATACATGGAAGACGTTGAATATGGCACTCATTTCTGGAGGTAACTGAATTTTGTACGCAACAGCTCCACTCTTGCCTATGATTTGAAAAGGACCCATGTATCTTGGCGCAAGTTTCCGCTTAACACCAAAACGTTGGACACTTTTCATTGGAGAAACTTTCAAATACACGAAGTCTCCAACTTCAAACTCGAGTGGTTTTCTACGACGATCCGCATAGCTTTTCTGTCTAGCTTGGGCTGCAGCCATATGTTTTTGGATGGTACGGACTTGTTCCTCAGCTTCCTCAACAAAAGCAATACCATAAAATCTTCTCTCACCAGATTCTATCCAATTTAGTGGGGTTCTACACCTACGACCGTACAAAGCTTCGAATGGAGCCATCTTAATACTCTCTTGATAACTGTTATTGTACGATAATTCGGCTAAAGGTAACCATTTTTCCCAAGAACCCTTGGATGAAATGACGCATGCTCGCAACAGATCTTCCAAGATTTGGTTAACTCGTTTTGTCTGACCCGATGTCTGGGGGTGACAAGCAGAGCTTCTCACTAACTTGGTTCCCAGAAGGTGATGCAAGTGCTCCCAAAAGCGAGCAGTGAACTGGGGACCACGGTCAGATATGATAGTACAAGGTATCCCATGAAGCCGGACTATCTGATTGAAGTACAACTCAGCATAGTCAGTGGGACGATAGTCCACTCTCACTGGGATGAAGTGAGCTGATTTGGTCAAACGATCAACAATTACCCAAATAGAGTTATGATTTTTGACAGTAGGAGGAAGTCCGACAATGAAATCCATACTTATCTCTTCCCATTTCCAGCCTGGAATGGAAAGTGGCTGAAGTAGCCCAGCTTTCATGTGCACAGCTTTAACTCTGCAACAGGTGTCACATCTAGCAACATATGCAGCTATCTCTTTCCGCATCTTGGTCCACCAATAAAGTGGTTTCAAATCATAATACATCTTATTGCTGCCAGGATGGATGGACAACTTAGAGGAGTGTGCTTCAGACATAATATCATTTCGAATCTCTCGGTCCTTAGGCACAACTAACCTATCCTTGAACCATAGTACACCCTCTTCATCTATCCTGAACTGTGTAGTTTCTTGCTCTTTCATCTTACGCTTGATGTGGAATATACCAGTGTCAGTCTTTTGGAGCTCAATAATTCTGCTTTTGAGAGTACAACTGACAGTGATGTTGTACAAGACTGCTGGATGTAGAAGGCGAGATCGATGAAAATCAGTTTCAACTAAGGAATGACAATGAGACTTACGGCTTAAAGCATCCGCAACTACATTTGCCTTTCCTGGATGATAGTGCACTTGAAGGTTATAATCTTTAATCAACTCGAGCCATCTTCTTTGACGCATATTCAACTCGGGTTGGGTGAAGATGTATTTGAGGCTTTTATGATCGGTGTAGATATTGCAGACATTTCCCAGCAGATAATGCCGCCATACTTTCAAAGCATGAACAACTGCAGCCAGTTCTAAGTCATGCGTTGGATAATTCACCTCATGCTTCCGAAGTTGTCGAGAAGTATATGCAATTACTCGGCCTTCCTGCATCAACACACCTCCCAAACCTATGCCTGAGGCATCACAATAAACATCAAATGGTTTCTCGATATCCGGTTGTGCCAAAACCGGAGCTGAGGTTAGGAGGGTTCGCAGTTGGTGAAAAGCCGCATCACACTTAGGAGTCCAGACAAACCTGGTGTCTTTTTGCAGCAACCGAGTCATTGGTTTGGCTATTTTGGAGAAATCCGGGATGAAGCGACGATAATAGCCAGCCAAACCAAGAAAACTTCGGACCTCGTGAACCGAGATAGGAGCCTTCCAGTTCAGTATTTCCTGTACCTTGGCGGGGTCCACCATAATTCCTTCATCGGACAACACATGCCCAAGGAAAGGTACTTCACGAAGCCAGAATTCGCACTTACTGAACTTTGCATATAGTTGTTGTTCACGCAGTCTTGTGAGGACTATACGCAGATGTTCAGCGTGATCCTCCTCATTCACAGAGTATACCAGGATGTCATCAATAAATACCACCACAAACTTGTCCAATTCAGGCATAAACACCGAATTCATCAAGTACATGAAGTGTGCGGGGGCATTTGTCAAGCCGAAGGACATAACAAGATACTCATAAAGACCGTATCTGGTAGAAAAGGCTGTCTTTGGAACATCTTCCGGGCGAATTTTAATTTGATGGTAGCCCGATCTTAGATCGATCTTGGAGAAAACTTTAGCTTTAGACAACTGATCGAACAAGATGTCGATTCGCGGTAGTGGGTACTTATTTTTGACAGTGACTGCATTGAGAGGTCTATAATCTACGCACATCCGCAACGACTGATCCTTCTTCTTTACAAAGATAGCAGGACATCCCCACGGCGATGAACTAGGACGAATCAACCCCTTCTTCAAAAGTTCATTCAATTGCACCTTAAGTTCAGCGAGTTCATTTGGAGGCATCCTATAGGGTCTCCTAGAGATGGGTGCCGTGCCAGGCAACAACTCAATTTTAAACTCCACATCCCGATCCGGAGGGAGTCCCGGCAAATCATCTGGAAAAACGTCCGGAAACTCATTTACTACTGGAATTTCGGCCAACGCCTTTGCTTGCACAGCATGAATTTCCCCCGACAATTCAACCTTTCTGGGAAGTTGTACTAGAAAACCCTTTTGATCTGTAGGATCTCTGAGCATAACTACCCGAGCAGATGTGTCAATGAGTACCCCGTTCTGACTCATCCAATTCATGCCCTAGATAACATCTATGTCTAAACCAGGTAAAACCAATAGGGCAAGCGAATAACTTCGCCCTTCTATCTCAAACTTAAGGTTCCCCACTACTTTGTTTGTGGAAATATTCCCACTTGCAGCGCTAATACAATAACCCACACCTTCAACAGTATGCAACTTGTGTGCAAATTTAGATGCAAACTTAGGACTGATAAAGGAATGCGAAGCACCTGAATCAAAAAGTACCACTGCGGGGTGTTGGTCAACTAGAAACTTACCAGCGGTGACCACCTCACCAGATGGAATTTCCTCAATGCTGTTATAATGGGCGTGTCCCTGACGACTACCTTGGTTGACATTTTTCTTAGGGTACGGACAGTTCCTGGACCAATGGCCTGGCTTGTTACGGTTCCAGCAAGGCATGTTGCTAGGAGGGACACTGGAGCTGCCTTGGCCCGAATTACTCTTTGGCAGAGCCACTGTATATGCCTTGCGAAACCCAGTCTTCACTGGCGCCTTCTTTTGCGGAGGACGGAACTTAGCACTTGTGGCAGGAGGGCGAGGAGAAGACCTCGGTGCTGCTGAGGCCCTTGACTGAGAAGCACTTGCCTCAAGGGCCCTTTTACGGCTCTTAGAGGCAGAATAAATAGTATTGTTGTTCTCCTAGGTCAAAGCATCGCTGATGAAATCATTGAAAGTAGTACATTTGCTAGTGCCCATAGTTTTCATCAGTTTTGGGCCGAGGCCCCTTTTGAAGCTAGCAATCTTTTTGGCATCGGTATCCACAAACTCTGTGGCATACCTTGCCAGGTTGTTGAAGGACTACAAGTATTCAGTCAGGCTTTTGTTTCCTTGCGACAGCCTCATAAACTCTGTGTGCTTGATTGCCATAAGACCGGGAGGGATATAATTTCCCCGGAATGCCGCCTTAAACTGATCCCAAGCAATCGGGACATTGGCAGGTAGTGTGGAACGATAGTGGCTCCACCAAATTCCCGCCGGACCATGCAACTGATGGGAAGCATACTCAGTTTTCAGCTCATCAGTTAGGCGTAGCAGACGAAACTTTTGTTCAATGGTATTCAACCACTCGTCAGCCTGCAGTGGTTCTTCCGCTTCCTTGAAGAGCGGGGGCTTTGTATCCAGAAAGTCCTTGAAATCGCTGTACTGATTTGGCTCTGGGCCCTGGCGGCCAGGACGAGCCTCCCGGTTAGCCAGCTGACGCATAGCATCCGCCAACATGCGCTGCCCTTCGACCACTGTCTGCATCAACTCGGCCGGAGTAGGTGGTGGCGGAGGGGGTGGCTGTTCCTCCTCATTTCCACGACCCTGACGTAGATTGTACGACATCTGCAAAAATGCATAGCCAATGAGCACTGACGATGTGGGAAATTTGTAGATGAATTATTGCGAAATGTCAATCTGACTGTATGAATAGATTTCTCATAATAATTAAGGCACAATAATTCACCACAACCGCACAATCCATTCTAGCGCATCGTTTGACGAGATCATACTTGGTAATCCAACAAGATGCTCTTTGATAAAGGCTCACTCACAGGGAGCACAACGGTTACCGGACCGTTTACGTTGCTATCTACGTGATTTTCGACCTTTTGCACGGTACTTGGATTCCATCTCAAGATTTTTAGTTGACTGTGAAAGGCTACTTCAAACTGACCACAAAGAGACTCCTTAATGAAGAGTTCCATGGTGGATCATGACTAGCCACCTCGATACCTGCGCGTGCCAAGCAGCACAGCCTTATGTCGCGCGCCATAGGAGGCCCTCGGTTTCGTCGCGGCACCGAAGGGCGCTAATCGTGACACCATCATCGAACGCAACATAATAAGACATCAAGTTGTGATCGAAATTAACAGGTCAAACTACATTTAGGAAACATACGGTTCAACCTTACATCCCAAAGTCAAGTTATTACAAGGCCTCACTCCTTCACAGGGAGGGCACAAAAGATGATCCTAACATTAAAGGCACGTGATGACTACTCTAAGCATCATCCTCCGAGTCGGTGTCATGGATCTCCCCGCCGTCCTCATCACTGACAGGCTCTAACTCCTCGTCTTCTTCTTCTTCTGGCTCTTCCTCTGGTGCTTCTGCAGGTGGGGCATCTTGTGGTCCATCAACCTCCACTTCATCATCATCCTCCGCCATGAAGATTCCCGAACCCATGTCCTCATCGACGTTGTTGTTTCGAGGCAGCAGGGGATTAAGCTCGTTGTTCAGGCGGTGCACTTCTTCATGCAGGTTGTCATTGTATTCTTCAGCATTTTCTAACTGTTGCTCGAGCTCAAACTGGCGAGCTCTCAGAACGTTCTCCTCGTGCCAGGCTTCATCCCTCTGTTCCATCACACGGACCAACATGCGTTGACAGTTGCGATTTGCCACTGTCAACCTCTGGACTGCAAGCGTTTCTTGATCACGATCATGAATCACTTGTTCCAGTTGTTGCCGTGCTGCATCCCTAGCAGCAGTCACCTCTGCCAGCTCTGCCCTCAGCCTTTCCACCTCAGTAGGCTCGGGGCGGGGCTCACGTGGAGCGAGCTGGTGACGCGGTGCCCTGCCCCCAGTGGATTTACGAGCGGTCCTCTTGGTACGTGCCATCTGTAGCAACAGATAAGATACGACTTAAAGTGAGGCTCATTTAGGGGATACGAAATTTACTTTAGTCGGGAGTACAGAAATTTTTAAGGAGGGAGTAAATGATATGTATGATATAATTAAACATGATGCATGCACGTTCCGTACGTCCTCTCACCTTAGTAGAAACCTAAAGTTCTAACGCTAGGCGGTGGCATACATACGTTCTCTCATATAAGCGAAACTATCGGTCTACTCGTTACGCTGTTAGTGTACCTGCAGAAAACCTCATTTCAGCCCAACAGTTTCCCATTATAAGCACATAAGAAAGCAGTAATTTAAATACTTTCCATATACACATCCCCAGATGTATATACTTCAGTATCAAAGCTACCCGATATAAAGGTTCCCACAATTAAGTGCTTACGTAATTACATGGTTTAAACATGTAAGTATGCAAGTCACCAAAACTACTCTCCCCTAGATCGCCGGTTGGACGATCATGCTCTCACAACTCACACTTACCAGAGCGTCGAGGCAATTGATCCATACATTACCACCCAAGTGGATGACATCCATACAATATCACGCCGTATGGACGACGAAACAGAAACAAACAAGGCCCCCAAGTTAGTCTTTATAATAAGCCACCTAAGAGTCCTTATTTGGGCTAAGGGATGCGATCACTGGCATACCTATAAAATAATTTTTAGAATTTAACCCTTTTCGCAAACAAATACTTTTGTTTTTAATTACTCGTAAGATGTGTTTAATGTTGAATTATGCTCCGATACCAGCTGTAACAGAACCGACCAAATTATAAGAGCACAAGTACGAAAACAAGCACCGAAGCGCTCAAATTTTCAAACTTGAGCCCATATAATCCCGGTAGTCAATCGAAATCACGAAGGATTTCAAACCAAACTGCTTACAACCAGGATCGCTTCATTCAACATACAACATCATACGATACATTTCACAAGTAGTCCAGAAATAAGTTTACACCACGGAGTAGCAAATATTACAAACCAAGTTTGAAAGTAGCGGAAGCATAACACACACACTAGTTAATTAAATACTGCCAGTCTGGATGATCGACATCTCGCAAAAGCATGAGGAAAGTACATAAAGACGATCACGCCCTTGTGATCTAGTCCTCATCACCCGCAGGGTGGAGACACGTCTTGCAGAATCCCTGATAAAGCATGTCATCTGCAACAGGAGGGAATAAACCCTGAGTACTGGAATGTACTCAGCTAGACTTACCCGTCGAAAACCAGAAATAAGAGGACACCAAGGATTATGCAAGGCTTACACAAGAGGCTAGCTGACATATCATTTTGCATAAAGGCATAAGTAATTGAAATTCTTATAACCTGTACTAGCAGTTATTTTTAGCATTTACCTGTCATCTATCTTAGCACCTGTACTAAACATTCACTTGAGTATAATCAAACAACATTATTATTATATCCATAGCAGGTATATCATTGCGGCAACATCATATCATTTACTTAACCATCTGTTCATTTAATGAGATCTACGTTGCCGCTGCTCAAGTCAAGTGCTCACTAACCGGGAGCGACGGCGATTCGAATCGAATTCCTATCCAGCTGGAGGGGTATTTCTAACACTCACCGTGCAGACCCCTGCCAGGGTCGCACAGGCCACCGTTTCATATGATTCAGGAATCGCGGGTCCGAATAATGTCGCGACCCCAAGGGCGACACTCTGCCAGGTGATAGGGACTCTAACCCCCCCTTGGTCTCACGCCAATGTCCCCAAGCACATCCTTTCTCTCCTCCAAGAAGCAACCTACCATTCGATTCCCTGCCTGAACCACATTACTCGGCTTCGCGGTCGGAACGGGTTATCCGGCCAACTAAGTGTTAGACTGCGTTCAACATGACTCAAGGACGTACAGCGAATCGGTCCTTAAACGACTCAGACGGGCATAGCTCCACACCCAAGACGTGAAGTGTCTTGCGGCTGTACTATCGAACTCCCGCCCGGTCTCAATTTCATTTTTAAGCATGGTTCCATTCACGATAGCCATAGAGCCACTCGTGACTCCTTCCTACATCTCGCGGATGACCGGAAATCACCCGACTTCTACCGTACTAAGCAGGGCTAAGCAATGACACGTGCCTAAACCTAAAATAGGATTAAGTACGATATCTGGACAAGGACAGGTATAATGCAACAAGTGTTTTCATATAACTCCTACAACTTAATGCAGTAAACAATTAAAAGTACTCAAGATTAATTTATAAATCAGTAGGTTCAGCATGCACCGGGGCTTGCCTTTCAGAAAAGTTGAAGGCCGGTGGTCAGGGCACTCGGGTAGATCTTCTGACGGAGCTTCCCCGACGTTGGGTTCTTCTGCTAATTCCTCCGGTTGACTCAGCACCTCCTCCGGTATTGCTTGTTCGAATTCGAGGAGTGTCACCCCCTCTGGTACACCTATTGCATGAGTGCATAATAAATCCCAAGAATGCATAATGAAAGATGCAATATGCTCGGAATGAAATGTATTACAACAATTTAACGCTCTACTCAAATCACTTCAAAAGAGTAGGTGCAAATTTCCTCTCCGGTAGAGAAGTACTCACCTAATCTACTTAACCTAAGATAAAGCTGCTCATCCTCAGTTAAGGCCCTAACACCTAACAATTACAAAAGTAGCATGTCTTAGGATATCACACCATATCAATCAGCAAAACACCACAGTAAGCATTCTGGACAGCAGCTACTTGTTTTTATCACAACTGGAGATTTACAATTCCAAAAGATATGATCTAAGCCAATCTGGAAAGCCTAAGAAATGTACTACCATCCATTTTCAGACCTCATCTCCAAACTCCTAAGTTTTCCATGTCAAACTTCACAAGTTCCAGAATCTGTCCTCTCCAAAACAGAGAGTAGCAGATTTTGAACTGCCACTTTAAACAACAGTAACTCTCAAACTACTAAGCCAAATGCTTCCAAATTTTAACACAAGCTAGTTCATCAAGTTTACTCCAACTTTGGTATTTACAAGTTGTCCAGCAACCAATTTTATCAAAGCCAAATTTAGAATTACTACTTAGCTGTCCAGAAAACCTAAAATTACAAAGGTTAAATATTTATTGATGTAGCAAACATTCTCTAAAACCAAACTAATGCTACTACAAGTTCACAAATATCACAAAGACACCAGAAAGTAAGGTGTGCCCACCTAGAACATTTATTTAAACCCATTTCTCAATTTACTTAAGTAATTAAGTGGAATTTCAAACATATGTGTAAACTGCCCCTAAAATTCTACAAAAATTACAGGGGACTCTCTGACCCAAAAAGAGACTACTGTAAAATTTTGAACTCAATTTATTCACAGAAACTTCCTACACAAAATTCCCAAGCCAAAAAGGCTGATTTTTGTATAAATAACCAAGCATAGTAAAAAGTGTCAAACAACAGATTTCTTAATTTTCTTGGACACTCTAGGGTACCAAGACATTCTCCAAAATTTTATATGAACATTGCACATGTAGAAAAATTACAAAATTTTCATTTAAGTATTTCTTAAAATAACAAGATAGCATTATAACTTGAAAAGTACTTAAGCACTACTGCCCAAATTTTTACCAGAGCTAGAGCAAGTATAAATTAGTCTACCCACCAAATTTCATAATTTTTGGAACACTGAAACTCGAGATATAATTTAAACAAGTTTGCATGTGATTTAAAACACATTTCAAAGACCTATTTAAATATCCCAAAAACTAAACATCATATAGCAAACTCATATTTTTCTAAAATACTACACCTCATGCAGATCCCAACAAAATTTATCTCATGATTTTTGAGCAAGTAAAACCCTAGATCTACATTTTCCAAACTTAACCAAATTTCTATAGCAATAAAAATAAAATGAAAAAGATCTCATTTATACTGGGCCGGCCCGGGAAAACTCGGCCCACACTCGCGCGTGCGCGGCCCGCTCAGCGCTCCCGCCCGCGCGCGACACTGACGGGCGGGCCCCCGCGGTCAGTGACCGGAGACAGGGGAGCGGCAGCCGTGAGCTCCGGCGAGCCCAAGCTCGTCGGAGGGAAGCTCGCCCGGAAAAATCGAGCCCACCCACGCGTTCCCCGTTCCGTAACGCTTCGATTCATGCTAGTGGAAGAGCTTAGGTTGGAGTGGGAGGGCTCGCCGTCGTGAGCGGCGGCCGGTGAGGGTCGGGTGAGGGTATGCCGTCGCCGGTGAGGCCGCACGGCCATATCTAAGCTCGGTACGAGCTACACTACGCCCGGGCGAATCTATTGAGGTAGAAAGGAGGTTTGGAAGAGGTCCTAACTACCCTGGCCACGGAGTGCCGTGACGCGGTGCGGTGAGCGCGACGACGGTGGTCGTCGTGTTCCGCTCCGGTGAGGTCGCATCCCACTGTAAGGTCATGCCTAGAGCTAGAGGAGGGCCTACACTATTCCGAACGCTGACCACAGAGAGAGGAGGGTGAAAGAGGACGTCGGTGATGAGCTCGCAATGGCGGCGGCCATGGCGGAGCTCCGCACCGCCGAGGTTTGATTGGGTGATTTGCCCTCTACCTTGACCCAACGGCTGACCCAATGTGCGGAGGTTGTAGAGTATGGGCAGGCGGTGCTGTTCGTGAGCTCTCGGGTGTGGTGGCGCGGTGGTTGGCGCAACCGAAGGCGGCGGAGCCGGCTGTGGGGGCGGAGGACGCTCGGTCGCTTTACCGGTGAGCTGGGGAAGGAGGGCGATGGAAATGGAGGGGGGAGCGGGTCGTCCTGGTCTTCATGCTGAGCTCGCAGGCGACGTGGGGCGTCGGCAGAACACGCGCGCCACGCGGCCACCGGGCTCTGCCCGAGCGCCACGACGCGGTCGGCCGCGGCCGTCGGTGTCTGAACCCTGAACCCGACGACTTCGGCGTCCATTGCCCGACTGACGGCCAAAGTTCCACCGATCCCCGTTCCAAATCTAGCCGGAATTAGTGCTAAGTGTTAACAGCAATTTGGTAGAGCTATGTGAGGGCAACAAAATTGTCAATTGGAGCTTAGACTGGTTCGGCCTAGATTTGAAACTACAGAGCTCCAAAGTGGGTCACCCGAAAACTGAAACTTAGTTTCAGTCACAATGCCGACTGAAACCCGATTTTCTAGGCACCAAATCTCCTAAACCATTTAGAACTAGGTGATGGTGATATTGGCAATGTTGTAGAGCTACATGTGATCTACAAGTTTGTCAATATGAGTGAAAGCTGGTTTGGCCTGGTTTGCAAACTAAAAGCTCCTAAAGTAGGCATCAGTAAAACTGTAGGGTCAGATTCCAGACTTAGAAAATTCTAAGTCTTGGAGCTACCTCTCTAACTGACTTGTGGGCCACTTTTGAGCATGTTAGGCTCAATTTCATGAGATGGTCATATTGAGACTTTTGTTCCCCATGAATTTCTTTACAACTTTGCTTAAGGGTGCTCTTCCATGCAAGGTTTCTAAATTAGACTTTTTAATTGGTCAAACTAGGGCCTTCTAGGGTCAAATGGTGGTCAAACTTCTCTTGGAGGGCAATTTAGTAATTTTGGTCAACATGAACCTTGTTCCAAATGTTACCCTAAGTATAACTAAGGTGTTGTAGGTCATGATTGGCTACCTTACCTTTTTGTTACACCAACTATCAAATACTTCATGAAATAATTCAAATAAACCCCAGAACTATCACATGTGTTGCATCACATGAAATAACAAACATGAATGATGCATGCTTATGCTTATGCCATGCAAATGCAATGCAATTCTGGAGCTAAACACTTGAGGTGTTACATACAATACACCTCTAGATTTGTGGGCGGAAGCTATCAACACCGCTTGCTATGCATCCAACCGCCTACTTCTTCAAAAGTTTCTTGGCAAGACCCTTATGAGTTGCTTAATGGAAAGAAGCCGAACATCTCATTCTTCCGGGTGTTTGGTTGCAAATGCTACATCTATAAGAAGTGGCAACACCTAGGGTGATAGGGAAGTTCCAAAGACATTGTGATATTGGTTTTCTTATTGGTTACTCATCAAAGTCCAAAGCATATCGAATATTTAATCGTGCCACCGGCTTGGTTGAAGAAACATATGATGTGGAGTTTGATGAATCTAATGGCTGCTAAGGAGCACATGAGAATCTTGATGATGTAGGTGATTAACCATTGAGGGAGGCCATGAAGAGCATTTCAGTTGGAGACATCAAGCCTAAAGATGATGAAGATGAAGTGCATGTGATTGATCCACCCTTTTCATCAAATGTGCCACGAGATGATGACAAAGATGGAAGAGTAGAAAATGAAGATACTCATGTCTCCCATGACCAAATGGTGGCACAAGCTCAAGATGTTGATGCTCCACAACCCCTCCTCAAGTGGTTGAGAGAAGAAATTCACCTCTACTTCAAGCTCATCCACAAGATCTCATCATAGGGAGTCCTTCAAAGGGTGTTGTTGGTGTTCGGACCTGAGGGGGTCCTAAACCAACGAGTAAATGCTGCGTGTCTCTTTCCTGGATGGTGATGCAAGGAGAACACACGGGGGTTTATCCTGGTTCGGGCAAAAGAAGGCCCTACGTCCAGCGGGGGGGGGGGGGGAGAAGTTTGTATTTCCTTGCACCGAAGTGCTCGTGTAGGGGCTACAAGCATGCGAGAGAGGGCGTCGAGCCCAAGTCTCAAAGAGAGGAAAAAGAGAACAAGGGTGATTGCTTGAGATATCGATCTCTATCTTGCGTCTTACCTGTTGTCTCTTGTTTTTCTTCCTTGTCCCTCCTCGTTGTAGAACCCTGGCCTACCCTTTTATAGGGCGAGAGGAGGCCAAGACGACGGGGAGCCTTGAGGTGATGTTTTGTCGATTCCTGTTGAGCTGACCGTAGCGACGTGCTCTAGGAATGGCCGGCCATCCCTGGACACCATGGTGTCGTGGAGACGAGACGGCGAAATGACCCAGAGCGCCGTGCCACACCGTCCTTCCCTTGCCGTTGAACTGTGCCGAGCGTAAAGGTTAGGTCGAGGCCGGGTCAAGACCGGATGGATAAGGCCGAATCCCCAAGATTGCAGAGAACGGGCCTTGTCTTATCCTCCCTCGAGGGTGATCGATGGTAAACAGTGCGCGGTAAGGTGGGTACAGTGATGGTTTTCACCTCCCATCACGGGATGGGCGGTAAAACAGTGTGATCTGACACGGGCATTGTTCCCACGTCGATCCTAGTTGCAGCCATACCGGTAGGTGGTAGTAGGTAACCGCATTAAATGCTATGGCTTTTGTCCTGGGGTAGGTAAAGAGAAGGAGTCGAGGCGCTCGACCCGGGCTCACGCGAGTCGGAGTTTTTCCCAGTGGGCGGACGAGCCTTGCGCGGGTCGGAGCGCCGTCGAGGTACCTTGCTGTACGGGATGGGGCGCGATCGAGGCGCCCCATCGAGCGGGCCTCGTACGAGTCGGAGCCAGAGCGCGGTCGAGGCGCCCCGTCGAGCGGGCCTCGTACGAGGCGGACTGGATACGCGGTTGAGGCGGGCTGCCTTTTATTGCGGTTTCAGTCATTTTAGTTTTTTATTAGCGATGGATGTGGGTACCCCCGTACTGTTGGTACCGACAGTAGCCCCCGAGCCTTTGGGTGAGTGTGTGATCACTCTCCCAGAGGTTTGTTTGAACTGGAGTCGTAGCGTCATGATTTTTTCCGGTGGGGGCGCGCGAGCGCACCCGCCGGGTGTAGCCCCCGAGGCCTCGGTGGAGTGTTGAGACTCCTCCGAGGTCTTGTATTCGTTTTATTGGGGAATGATTCGTTGCGGTCAAGCTCCCGAGCCTCGCACGCACGAGGTCGATCAGAGTCCCGGTCGTCTTTTGCTGTGCGACCCTCACGCTCCTCCTTCAGGAAGGAGGAGGAGGGGTGGGGAACGCCGTACTACCCCTGTTTGGGCGAGTTCCGACGATCTCCGGTGAGCTGCTAGCGGGGGAATTCGAGTGAGAGCCCGTGCCCCAGTCGTTAGGGGTCGGCTAGTGGCCCGGAGGCGCTCTCAAAGATGCCAAGAAGTGGTCGTGTGGATCTCGATTTCCTACGACAGGATTCGAGGGCTCGGTGCCTCTCCCAAGGGGATTCCTACGTCGACCTCCTCCTTGGGCCTCGAATACGTCCTGGGGTGCCTCGAGAGCGTGGCTCGAGCCCTGGCCATGTACGGGCACACCCTTGGTCGTCCCTAACTCTGTTACTCGAGGGCAGCTGTCGAACCCTGGTCGAGGGCTAGCTTTCGATCCCTCAAGGTTTAGGTTTCTGCGGTCGAGCCCCCGAGCCTCGCGCGCGTGAGGTCGATCAGAGTCCGGACCATCTTTTACTGTGCGACCCTCATGCTCCTCCTTCAGGAAGGAGGAGGAGGGGTGGGGAACGCCGTACTACCCTCGTTTGGGCGAGTTCCGACGGCCTCCAGTGAGCTGCTAACGGGGGAATTCGAGTGAGAGTCCGTGCCCTAGTCGTTAGGGGTCGGCTAGTGGCCCGGAGGCGCTCTCAAAGATGCCAAGAAGTGGTCGTATGGATCTCGATTCCCTGCGACAGGATTCGAGGGCTCGGTGCCTCCCCCGAGGGGATTCCTACGTCGACCTCCTCCTTTGGCCTCGAATACGTCCTGGGGTGCCTCGAGAGCGTGGCTCGAGCCCTGGCCATGTACGGGCGCACCCTTGGTCGTCCCTAACTCTGTTGCTCGAGGGCAGCTGTCGAACCCTGGTCGAGGGCCAGCTTCCGCTCCCTCGAGGCTCATACCGGGCTCGGGGCCCATTTCCCAGGTATTTGGGAATATCCGTCCGCGGATCCCTCCCCCGCCCGTTAGCCGGGCGCGTCTTTTTAGGAGGGGAGGCGAGATCGGCGCGGTAGTGGGCGACGTGGCGTACGGTTACGACGTGGGGGACGGCCACGTGCCCAACTCCTGCGAGATGTAAGGAAACGGTTAGGTGGGCGCATTTAATGCGGGAAACTGTTCCTACCTTTTCGCACGGCCATTGGGCTTCCGCCTGGGCATATAAAATCAAGGCCTAGGGGTCTGCGTTCCCCACCGATCCCTTGCGCTCCTGCAATCTTTTGCCTCAGACAACCCTTGCCTTATTGCGCTCTCCGCCCGCATCGCTGCTGCCGCCGCATCCTCTCCGTCCACCCCCCTTCTGACAGCACCGATGGCAGGAAAGAGCCAGATCCTCCCCGCCGACGACTAGGCCGCCTCCTCGGTGACGGAGAGGAGGTTGGAAGAGTTGGTCGAGGATGGGCTGCTGCGGCCAAGGACGAGCTGGTCGCAGCCGGAGTGGATCACGCCGTCTCCTGCTCACCGGGAGCCAGCGCCCCCTAAAGGGTACGTGGTGAGCTTCGTCTGCTTCCACGAGCGGGGGTTTGGCGTGCCAGCGTCCGTCTTCATGCGCGCGCTCCTCCACTACTACCAGGTGGAGCTTCACCACCTTGCCCCCAACGCCATCGCGTAGGCCGCCATCTTTGCGGCGGTCTGCGAGGGCTACCTTGGGGTGGAGCCACAGTGGAACCTGTGGCTTCACCTTTTCAAGGCCGAGCTCTTCGCCAAGAAGGCGGGGGAGAAGGGCGTCCTGTGCGCGGCTTGAGTAGGGAGCTGCGTCCTACAGGTGATGTAACACCTCAAGTGTTTAGCTCCTTAATGGCATTGCATTTGCATGAGCATAAGCAAGCATCATTCATTTCATGCATAAGCTGATGATATGTTTATATTTCATGTGAAGTAAGAAGTGAGTAGTGTGCAAAACATAAGTACCTTATGTGCAATTTCCTTGTGAGACATGTCAACCACTTTAGTGTAATATAACTAGCAAGTGTTGTGCAACACACTCATGCAACATGTGCAACATGGGCTTGCAACATTTGGGTGAAAGTATTGAAATACTTGTTCCAAAGAATGTGACACTAGGAACTTTGTGCAACCAATATGTAGAGTGGTTAATTAGGTCTTATAACACCTTAATTACATTTAGGGTAAGTAGTGGAGCAATGTTCATGTTGACCAAAATTACCAAATTGCCCTTTCAAATGTTGTTGACCAAGTTTGGAACCCTAGAGTGATCTGGTTTGACCAATTAAAAAGTCCAGCTTAGAAATCTTGCATGGAGGAGCAACCTTAAGCAAAGTTGTAGAGAATTTCATAAGGAACAAAAGTTCTAATATGGCCATCTCATGAAAATGATCAGAACATGCTCAAAAATGGCCCACAAGTCAGTATTAGGGGCTGTTTGGGGACTTAGCAAATTTTGCTAAGTGTTGAGCTGAAAACCGTTTCACTGTACCTCACTTTGACAACTTGTAACTCACAAACCAGGCCGAACCAGTCCTTGAGCCAATTGACAAAGTTGTTGTCCACACATAGCTCTACAACATTGTCAATATCACCATCACCTAGTTCTAAATGGTTTAGGAGATGTGGTGTCTTGAAAATAGGGTTTCAGTCGGGTTCACTGACTGAAAACACGTTTCAGTTTCCAAGTACACTACTTTGGAGCTCTGTGGTTTCAAATCCAGGCCGAACCAGTCCAAACTCCAATTGACAAACTTATAGTCCTCATGTAGCTCTACAACATTGCCAATAGCAACCATACCTGGTTCTCACTGGATTAGGAGTAAATTGAACCTAAAATCGCGCTGTCAGTTGACGCCATCGAGCTCTGAAACGAACCTTCAGTCCCCGACAGCCGCAGATCGTCGCCGCCGCGTGTCCTCCACGCGCCGCGCGCGACCTGGCGTCTTGGCCAGCTGCCGAGCGTAGAAGGGCGCCCCTGCTGTCGTTCCGACCGCACCCCTCCATTTCCCTCCTCTTTTTCCTCTCTCGTCGGCTGAGCGGAAGAACCGAGCCGCCTTGTCGCTCTTGCTCCGACGAGCTCGCGCACGCATTCCACCGCACCACCGCACCTCCAGTCCGGCCAACAGCTGCGCCTTGAGCCCCTCTACCCACTCATTCCGCCACTGCCCTCAGACGCACCTTGGTAAGGACGAATTGTCATTTCCGCCACCGTCAGACCTCGTCGGCGTTCTTCCGCGCGGCGGCTCACCGTGGCCGAGGTCTTCGGCGCTTCCACGGCGAGCGCTAGTAGGTGCTTTAGGATCGGGGTAGTACGGGGATGCTCACCATGGGGCTAGGAGGGGATCCCGAGGCCACCGCCGGCGAGGAGCACCACCACCGCCCCGCCGGTCCGCCATGCACGCCACCGTCCTCCATAGCCGCAGCCATTGCTCCAATTAGTAGCACCCCTAGGTTCGCATGGATGAGGCGAACGTGCCTGTGTCCTTGGTCTCGCCGGAGCTGCCGCCGGCGGCGAGCTTGCCGTCGACCGTTTCCTCCCCCGCCTTCGTCTCGATGACAAGTGGGGCCCGCTCGTCAGAGCGCGCGCGCGGGCGGGACGGCCGAGCAGGCCGCGCGCGCGAGTCGTGGGCCGCGTCTTCCGGGCCGGCCCAGTATAAATGAGATCTTTTTCATTTTTATTTATATTGCTACAAAAATATGGTTAAGTTTGGAAAATGTAGATCTAGGGTTTTACTTGCTCAAAAATCATGGGATAAATTTTATTAGGATCTACTTGATGTTTAGTATTTTAGAAAAATATGAGTTTGCTAGGTGATGTTTGTTTTCTGGGATATTTAAACAGGTCCTTGAAATGTGTTTTAAATCACATGCAAACTTGTTTAAATTATATCTTGAGTTTCAGTGTTCCAAAAATTATGAAATTTGGTGAGTAGGCTAATTTATACTTGCTCTAGCTTTGGTAAAAATTTGGGCAGTAGTGCTTAAGTACTTTTCAAGTTATAATGTTATCTTGTTATTCTAAGAAATAATTAAATAAATTTTAGTAATTTTTCTACATGTGCAATGTTCATATAACTTTTTGGAGAATGTCTTGGTACCCTAGACTGTCCAAGAAAATTTAGAAATCTATTGTTTGACACTTTTTACTATGCTTTATTAATTATACAAAAATCAGCCTTTTTGGCTTGGGAATTTTGTGTAGGAAGTTCCTGTGAATAAATTTAGTTCAAATTTTTACAGTAGCCTCTTCTTGGATCAGAGAGTCCCCTGTAATTTTTGTAGAATTTTAGGAGCAGTTTACATATATGTTTGAAATTCCACTTAATTACTTAAGTAAATTAAGAAATGGGTTTAAATAAATATTCTAGGTGGGCACACCTTACTTTCTGGTGTTTTGTGACATTTGTGAACTTGTAGTAGTATTAGTTTGGTCTTAGAGGATGTTTGCCATATTAATAAATATTTAATCTTTGCAATTTTAGGTTTTCTGGACAGCTGATAGTATTCCTAGGTTTGACCTTGGATAAAGGTGGTTGCTGGAAAACTTATAAATACCAAAGTTGTAGTAAAATTTGTAAATGAGCTTGTGTCAAAATTTGGGAGCATTTGGCTTAGTAGTTTGGGAGTCATTGCTGTTTTAAGTAACAGTCCAGAATTGACTGCTCTCTGTTTAGAGAGAACAGATTCTGGAACTTTGGAATTTTGACTAGGTAAACCTTGGAATTAAGTGCTGTGGTCTGAAAACATTTTGTAGTACATTTCTTAGGCTTTCCAGATTGCCTTAGATCATATCTTTTGGAATTGTAAATCTCCAGTTGTGATAAAAACAAGTAGCTGCTGTCCAGAATGCTTACTGTGGTGTTTTGCTGATTGATATGGTGTGATATCCTAAGACATGCTACTTTTGTAATTGTTAGGTGTTAGGGCCTTGACTGAGGATGAGCAGCTTTATCTTAGGTTAAGTAGATTAGGTGAGTACTTCTCCACCGGAGAAGAGATTTGCACGTACTAATAAAATAACTTGAATAGAGTATTTTATTTCTGAAATGCATTTCATTCCAAGCATGTTGCACCCATTTATGCATCCATTGTATTTATTGTGCATTCATGCAATAGGTGTACCGGAGGGGGTGACACTCCTCGAATTCGAACAAGCAATACCGGAGGAGGTGCTGAGTCAACCGGAGGAAGTAGCAGAAGAATCCAACGTCGGGGAAGCTCCGTCAGAAGATCTACCCGAGTGCCCTGACCACCGGCCTTCAACTTTTCTGAAAGGCAAGCCCCGGTGCATGCTGAACCTACTGATTTATAAATTAATCTTGAGTACTTTTAATTGTTTACTGCATTAAGTTGTAGGAGTTATATGAAAACACTTGTTGCATTATACCTGTCCTTGTCCAGATATCGTACTTAATCCTATTTTAGGTTTAGGCACGTGTCAATGCTTAGCCCTGCTTAGTACGGTAGAAGTTGGGTGATTTCCGGTCATCCGCGAGATGTAGGAAGGAGTCACGAGTGGCTCTATGGCTATTGTGAATGGAACCATGCTTAAAAATGAAATTGAGACCGGGCGGGAGTTCGATAGTACAGCCGCAAGACACTTCACGTCTTGGGTGTGGAGCTATGCCCGTCTGAGTCGTTTAAGGACCGATTCGCTGTACGTCCTTGAGTCATGTTGAACGCAGTCTAACACTTAGTTGGCCGGATAACCCGTTCCGACCGCGAAGCCGAGTAATGTGGTTCAGGCCGGGAATCGAATGGTAGGTTGCTTCTTGGAGGAGAGAAAGGATGTGCTTGGGGACATTGGCGTGAGACCAAGGGGGGGTTAGAGTCCCTATCACCTGGCAGAGTGTCGCCCTTGGGGTCGCGACATTATTCGGACCCGCGATTCCTGAATCATATGAAACGGTGGCCTGTGCGACCCTGGCAGGGGTCTGCACGGTGAGTGTTAGAAATACCCCTCCAGCTGGATAGGAATTCGATTCGAATCGCCGTCGCTCCCGGTTAGTGAGCACTTGACTTGAGCAGCGGCAACGTAGATCTCATTAAATAAACTGGTGGTTAAGGGAATGATACAATGTTGCCGCAATGATATACCTGCTATGGATATAATAATAATGTTGTTTGATTATAATCAAGTGCATGTTTAGTACAGGTGCTAAGATAGATGACAGGTAAATGCTAAAAATAACTGCTAGTACAGGCTACAAGAGTTTCAACTACTTATGCCTTTATGCAAAATGTTATGTCAGCTAGCCTCTTGTGTAAGCCTTGCATAATCCTTGGTGTCATCTTATTTCTGGTTTTCGACGGATAAGTCTAGCTGAGTACATTCCAGTACTCAGGGTTTATTCCCTCCTGTTGCAGATGACATGCTTTATCAGGGATTCTGCAAGACTTGTCTCCACCCTGCGGGTGATGATGACTAGATCAGAAGGGCATGATCGTCTTTATGTACTTTCCTCATGCTTTTGTGGGTTGTTGATCATCCAGACTGGCAGTATTTAAGTAACTAATGTGTGTGTTATGCTTCCGCTACTTTCAAACTTGGTTTGTAATAATTGCTACTCCGTGGTGTAAACTTATTTCAGAACTACTTGTGAAATGTATCGTATGATGTTGTATGTTGAATGATGCGATCCTGGTTGTAAGCAGTTTGGTTTGAAATCCTTCGTGATTTCGATTGACTACCGGGATTATATGGGCTCAAGTTTGAAAATTTGAGCGCTTCGGTGCTTGTTTTCGTACTTGTGCTCTTATAATTTGGTCGGTTCTGTTACAGCTGGTATCGGAGCATAATTCAACATTAAACACATCATATGAGTATTTAAAAACAAAAATATTTGATTATAAAAAAGGGTTAAAACACTAAAAATTATTTTTTAGGTATGCCAGTGATCACATCCCTTAGCCCAAATAAGGACTCTTAGGTGGCTTATTATAAAGACTAACTTGGGGGCCTTGTTTGTTTTTATTTCGTCGTCCATACGGCGTGATATTGTATGGATGCCATCCACTTGGTTGGTAATGTATGGATCAATTACCTCGACGCTCTGGTAAGTGTGAGTTGTGAGAGCATGATCGTCCAACCGGCGGTCTAGGGGAGAGTAGTTTTGGTGACTTACATCTTTACATGTTTAAACCATGTAACTATGTAAAAGCACTTAATTGTGGGAACCTCTATATCGGGTAGCTTTGATACTGAAGTATCTACATCTGGGGATGTATATATGGAAAGTATTTAAATTACTGCTTTCTTGTGTGCTTATATCGGGAAACTGTTGGGCTGAAATGAGGTTTTCTGCAGGTACACTAACAGCGTAGCGAGTAGTCCGATAGTTTCGCTTATATGAGAGAACGTATGTATGCCACCGCCTAGCGTTAGAACTTTAGGTTTCTACTAAGGTGAGAGGGCTTACGAAACGTGCATGCATCATGTTTAATTATATCATACATATCATTTACTCCCTCCTTAAAAATTTCTGTACTCCCGACTAAAGTAAATTTCGTATCCCCTAAATAATCCTCACTTTAAGTCGTATCTTATCTTGTTGCTACAGATGGCACGTACCAAGAGGACCGCTCGTAAGTCCACTGGGGGCAGGGCACCGCGTCACCAGCTCGCTCCACGTGAGCTCCGCCCTGAGCCTACTGAGGTGGAAAGGCTGAGGGCAGAGCTGGCAGAGGTGACTGCTGCTAGGGATGCAGCACGGCAACAACTGGAACAAGTGATTCATGATCGTGATCAAGAAACCCTTGCAGTCCAGAGGTTGACAGTGGCAAACCGCAACTATCAACGCATGTTGGTCCGTGTGATGGAACAGAGGGATGAAGCCTGGCACGAGGAGAACGTTCTGAGAGCTCATCAGTTTGAGCTCGAGCAACAGTTAGAAAATGCTGAAGAATACAATGACAACCTGCATGAAGAAGTGCACCGCCTGAACAACGAGCTTAATCTCCTGCTGCCTCGAAACAACAACGTCGATGAGGACATGGGTTCGGGAATCTTCATGGCGGAGGATGATGATGAAGTGGAGGTTGATGGACCACAGGATGCCCCACCTGCAGAAGCACCAGAGGAAGAGCCAGAAGAAGAAGAAGACGAGGAGTTAGAGCCTGTCAGTGATGAGGACGGCGGGGAGATCCATGACACCGACTCGGAGGATGATGCTTAGAGTAGTCATCACGTGCCTTTAATGTTAGGATCGTCTTTTGTGCCCTCCCTGTGAAGGAGTGAGGCCTTGTAATAACTTGACTTTGGGATGTAAGGCTGAACCGTATGTTTCCTGAATGTAGTTTGAACTTGTTAATTTCGATCACAACTTGATGTCTTATTATGTTGCGTTCGATGATGGTGTCACGATTAGCACCCTTCGGTGCCGCGACGAAACCGAGGGCCTCCTATGGCGCGCGACATAAGGCTGTGCTGCTTGGCACGCGCAGGTATCGAGGTGGCTAGTCATGATCCTCCATGGAACTCTTCATTGAGAAGTCTCTTTGTGGTCAGTTTGAAGTAGCCTTTCACAGTCAACTAAAAATCTTGAGATGGAATCCAAGTACCGTGCAAAAGGTCGAAAATCACGTAGATAGCAACGTAAACGGTCCGGTAACCGTTGTGCTCCCTGTGAGTGAGCCTTTATCAAAGAGCATCTTGTTGGATTACCAAGTATGATCTCATCAAACGATGCGCTAGAATGGATTGTGCGGTTGTGGTGAATTATTGTGCCTTAATTATTATGAGAAATCTATTCATACAGTCAGATTGACATTTCGCAATAATTCATCTACAAATTTCCCACATCGTCAGTGCTCATTGGCTATGCATTTTTGCAGATGTCGTACAATCTACGTCGGGGTCATGGAAATGAGGAGGAGGAACAGCCACCCCCTCCGCCACCACCTACTCCGGCCGAGTTGATGCAGACAGTGGTCGAAGGGCAGCGCATGTTGGCGGATGCTATGCGCCAGCTGGCTAACCAGGAGGCTCGTCCTGGCCGCCAGGGCCCAGAGCCAAATCAGTACAGCGATTTCAAGGACTTTCTGGATACAAAGCCCCCGCTCTTCAAGGAAGCGGAAGAACCACTACAGGCTGACGAGTGGTTGAATACCATTGAACAAAAGTTTCGTCTGCTACGCCTAACTGATGAGCTGAAAACTGAGTATGCTTCCCATCAGTTGCATGGTCCGGCGGGAATTTGGTGGAGCCACTATCGTTCCACACTACCTGCCAATGTCCCGATTGCTTGGGATCAGTTTAAGGCGGCATTCCGGGGAAATTATATCCCTCCCGGTCTTATGGCAATCAAGCACACAGAGTTTATGAGGCTGTCGCAAGGAAACAAAAGCCTGACTGAATACTTGCAGTCCTTCAACAACCTGGCAAGGTATGCCACAGAGTTTGTGGATACCGATGCCAAAAAGATTGCTAGCTTCAAAAGGGGCCTCGGCCCAAAACTGATGAAAACTATGGGCACTAGCAAATGTACTACTTTCAATGATTTCATCAGCGATGCTTTGACCCAGGAGAACAACAATACTATTTATTCTGCCTCTAAGAGCCATAAAAGGGCCCTTGAGGCAAGTGCTTCTCAGTCAAGGGCCTCAGCGGCACCGAGGTCTTCCCCTCGCCCACCTGCTCAGAATACAAAGTTTCGTCCGCCGCAGAAGAAGCCTGCTGCAAAAACGGGGTTCCGTAAGGCTTATACCGTCGCTCTGCCAAAGGGGACTTCTGGACAGAGCAGCTCTAGTGTTCCTCCTAGCAATATGCCTTGCTGGAATTGCAACAAGCCAGGTCATTGGGCCCGGAACTGTCCGTACCCTAAGAAAAATGTCAACCAAGGTAGTCGTCAGGGACACGCCCATTATAACAGCATTGAGGAAATTCCATCTGGTGAGGTGGTCACCGCTGGTAAGTTTCTAGTTGACCAACACCCCGCAGTGGTACTTTTTGATTCCGGTGCTTCGCATTCCTTTATCAGTCCTAAGTTTGCATCTAAATTTGCACACAAGTTGCATACTGTTGAAGGTGTGGGTTATTGTATTAGCGCTGCAAGTGGGAATATTTCCACAAACAAAGTAGTGGGGAACCTTAAGTTTGAGATAGAAGGGCGAAGTTATTCGCTTGCCCTATTGGTTTTACCTGGTTTAGACATAGATGTTATCTTGGGCATGAATTGGATGAGTCAGAATGGGGTACTCATTGACACATCCGCTCGAGTAGTTATGCTCAGAGATCCTACAGATCAAAAGGGTTTTCTAGTACAACTTCCCAGAAAGGTTGAATTGTCGGGGGAAATTCATGCTGTGCAAGCAAAGGCGTTGGCCGAAATTCCAGTAGTAAATGAGTTTCCGGACGTTTTTCCCGATGATTTGCCGGGACTCCCTCCGGATCGGGATGTGGAGTTTAAAATTGAATTGTTGCCTGGCACGGCTCCCATCTCTAGGAGACCCTATAGGATGCCTCCAAATGAACTCGCTGAACTTAAGGTGCAATTGAATGAACTTTTGAAGAAGGGGTTGATTCGTCCTAGTTCATCGCCGTGGGGATGTCCTGCTATCTTTGTAAAGAAGAAGGATCAGTCGTTGCGGATGTGCGTAGATTATAGACCTCTCAATGCAGTCACTGTCAAAAATAAGTACCCTCTACCGCGAATCGACATCTTGTTCGATCAGTTGTCTAAAGCTAAAGTTTTCTCCAAGATCGATCTAAGATCGGGCTACCATCAAATTAAAATTCGCCCGGAAGATGTTCCAAAGACAGCCTTTTCTACCAGATACGGTCTTTATGAGTATCTTGTTATGTCTTTTGGCTTGACAAATGCCCCCGCACACTTCATGTACTTGATGAATTCGGTGTTTATGCCTGAATTGGACAAGTTTGTGGTGGTATTTATTGATGACATCCTGGTATACTCTGTGAATGAGGAGGATCACGCTGAACATCTGCGTATAGTCCTCACAAGACTGCGCGAACATCAACTATATGCAAAGTTCAGTAAGTGCGAATTCTGGCTTCGTGAAGTACCTTTCCTTGGGCATGTGTTGTCCGATGGAGGAATTATGGTGGACCCCGCCAAGGTACAAGAAGTACTGAACTGGAAGGCTCCTATCTCGGTTCACGAGGTCCGAAGTTTTCTTGGTTTGGCTGGCTATTATCGTCGCTTCATCCCGGATTTCTCCAAAATAGCCAAGCCAATGACTCGGTTGCTGCAAAAAGACACCAGGTTTGTCTGGACTCCTGAGTGTGATGCGGCTTTTCACCAACTGCGAACCCTCCTAACCTCAGCTCCGGTTTTGGCACAACCGGATATCGAGAAACCATTTGATGTTTATTGTGATGCCTCAGGCATAGGTTTGGGAGGTGTGTTGATGCAGGAAGGCCGAGTAATTGCATATACTTCTCGACAACTTCGGAAGCATGAGGTGAATTATCCAACGCATGACTTAGAACTGGCTGCAGTTGTTCATGCTTTGAAAGTATGGCGGCATTATCTGCTGGGAAATGTCTGCAATATCTACACCGATCATAAAAGCCTCAAATACATCTTCACCCAACCCGAGTTGAATATGCGTCAAAGAAGATGGCTCGAGTTGATTAAAGATTATAACCTTCAAGTGCACTATCATCCAGGAAAGGCAAATGTAGTTGCGGATGCTTTAAGCCGTAAGTCTCATTGTCATTCCTTAGTTGAAACTGATTTTCATCGATCTCGCCTTCTACATCCAGCAGTCTTGTACAACATCACTGTCAGTTGTACTCTCAAAGGCAGAATTATTGAGCTCCAAAAGACTGACACTGGTATATTCCACATCAAGCGTAAGATGAAAGAGCAAGAAACTACACAGTTCAGGATAGATGATGAGGGTGTACTATGGTTCAAGGATAGGTTAGTTGTGCCTAAGGACCGAGAGCTTCGAAATGATATTATGTCTGAAGCACACTCCTCTAAGTTGTCCATCCATCCTGGCAGCAATAAGATGTATTATGATTTGAAACCACTTTATTGGTGGACCAAGATGCGGAAAGAGATAGCTGCATATGTTGCTAGATGTGACACCTGTTGCAGAGTTAAAGCTGTGCACATGAAAGCTGGGCTACTTCAGCCACTTTCCATTCCAGGCTAGAAATGGGAAGAGATAAGTATGGATTTCATTGTCGGACTTCCTCCTACTGTCAAAAATCATAACTCTATTTGGGTAATCGTTGATCGTTTGACCAAATCAGCTCACTTCATCCCAGTGAGAGTGGACTATCGTCCCACTGACTATGTTGAGTTGTACTTCAATCAGATAGTCCGGCTTCATGGGATACCTCGTACTATCATATCTGACCGTGGTCCCCAGTTCACTGCTCGCTTTTGGGAGCACTTGCATCACCTTCTGGGAACCAAGTTAGTGAGAAGCTCTGTTTATCACCCCCAGACATCGGGTCAGACAGAACGAGTTAACCAAATCTTGGAAGATCTGTTGCGAGCATGCGTCATTTCATCCAAGGGTTCTTGGGAAAAATGGTTACCTTTAGCCGAATTCTCGTACAATAACAGTTATCAAGAGAGTATTAAGATGGCTCCATTCGAAGCTTTGTACGGTCGTAGGTGTAGAACCCCACTAAATTTGATAGAATCTGGTGAGAGAAGATTTTATGGTATTGCTTTTGTTGAGGAAGCTGAGGAACAAGTCCGTACCATCCAAAAACATATGGCTGCAGCCCAAGCTAGACAGAAAAGCTATGCGGATCGTCGTAGAAAACCACTCGAGTTTGAAGTTGGAGACTTCGTGTATTTGAAAGTTTCTCCAATGAAAAGTGTCCAACGTTTTGGTGTTAAGCGGAAACTTGCGCCAAGATACGTGGGTCCTTTTCAAATCATAGGCAAGAGTGGAGCTGTTGCGTACAAAATTCAGTTACCTCCAGAAATGAGTGCCATATTCAACGTCTTCCATGTATCTCAGCTTAAAAAGTGTCTTCGAGTTCCTGAGGAACAAGTTCCTTTAGGTGATATCAGGCTGGAATCCGACCTAACCTATGAAGAAAAGCCAGTCCGAGTGATCGATACTCAGGAACGAGTAACTAGAAGTAAAGTGGTTAAGTGGTACAAAGTGATGTGGAGTAATCAGGGAAGTGAGAGTGATGCTACGTGAGAACGGGAGGACTATTTGCGGGATGGTTATAAGGAATTCTATGAAAAATGGTACGCTTTCCAAATCTCGGGACGAGATTTTTATAAGGGGGGAGGGTTGTAACACCTCAAGTGTTTAGCTCCTTAATGGCATTGCATTTGCATGAGCATAAGCAAGCATCATTCATTTCATGCATAAGCTGATGATATGTTTATATTTCATGTGAAGTAAGAAGTGAGTAGTGTGCAAAACATAAGTACCTTATGTGCAATTTCCTTGTGAGACATGTCAACCACTTTAGTGTAATATAACTAGCAAGTGTTGTGCAACACACTCATGCAACATGTGCAACATGGGCTTGCAACATTTGGGTGAAAGTATTGAAATACTTGTTCCAAAGAATGTGACACTAGGAACTTTGTGCAACCAATATGTAGAGTGGTTAATTAGGTCTTATAACACCTTAATTACATTTAGGGTAAGTAGTGGAGCAATGTTCATGTTGACCAAAATTACCAAATTGCCCTTTCAAATGTTGTTGACCAAGTTTGGAACCCTAGAGTGATCTGGTTTGACCAATTAAAAAGTCCAGCTTAGAAATCTTGCATGGAGGAGCAACCTTAAGCAAAGTTGTAGAGAATTTCATAAGGAACAAAAGTTCTAATATGGCCATCTCATGAAAATGATCAGAACATGCTCAAAAATGGCCCACAAGTCAGTATTAGGGGCTGTTTGGGGACTTAGCAAATTTTGCTAAGTGTTGAGCTGAAAACCGTTTCACTGTACCTCACTTTGACAACTTGTAACTCACAAACCAGGCCGAACCAGTCCTTGAGCCAATTGACAAAGTTGTTGTCCACACATAGCTCTACAACATTGTCAATATCACCATCACCTAGTTCTAAATGGTTTAGGAGATGTGGTGTCTTGAAAATAGGGTTTCAGTCGGGTTCACTGACTGAAAACACGTTTCAGTTTCCAAGTACACTACTTTGGAGCTCTGTGGTTTCAAATCCAGGCCGAACCAGTCCAAACTCCAATTGACAAACTTATAGTCCTCATGTAGCTCTACAACATTGCCAATAGCAACCATACCTGGTTCTCACTGGATTAGGAGTAAATTGAACCTAAAATCGCGCTGTCAGTTGACGCCATCGAGCTCTGAAACGAACCTTCAGTCCCCGACAGCCGCAGATCGTCGCCGCCGCGTGTCCTCCACGCGCCGCGCGCGACCTGGCGTCTTGGCCAGCTGCCGAGCGTAGAAGGGCGCCCCTGCTGTCGTTCCGACCGCACCCCTCCATTTCCCTCCTCTTTTTCCTCTCTCGTCGGCTGAGCGGAAGAACCGAGCCGCCTTGTCGCTCTTGCTCCGACGAGCTCGCGCACGCATTCCACCGCACCACCGCACCTCCAGTCCGGCCAACAGCTGCGCCTTGAGCCCCTCTACCCACTCATTCCGCCACTGCCCTCAGACGCACCTTGGTAAGGACGAATTGTCATTTCCGCCACCGTCAAACCTCGTCGGCGTTCTTCCGCGCGGCGGCTCACCGTGGCCGAGGTCTTCGGCGCTTCCACGGCGAGCGCTAGTAGGTGCTTTAGGATCGGGGTAGTACGGGGATGCTCACCATGGGGCTAGGAGGGGATCCCGAGGCCACCGCCGGCGAGGAGCACCACCACCGCCCCGCCGGTCCACCATGCACGCCACCGTCCTCCATAGCCGCAGCCATTGCTCCAATTAGTAGCACCCCTAGGTTCGCATGGATGAGGCGAACGTGCCTGTGTCCTTGGTCTCGCCGGAGCTGCCGCCGGCGGCGAGCTTGCCGTCGACCGTTTCCTCCCCCGCCTTCGTCTCGATGACAAGTGGGGCCCGCTCGTCAGAGCGCGCGCGCGGGCGGGACGGCCGAGCAGGCCGCGCGCGCGAGTCGTGGGCCGCGTCTTCCAGGCCGGCCCAGTATAAATGAGATCTTTTTCATTTTTATTTATATTGCTACAGAAATATGGTTAAGTTTGGAAAATGTAGATCTAGGGTTTTACTTGCTCAAAAATCATGAGATAAATTTTATTAGGATCTACTTGATGTGTAGTATTTTAGAAAAATATGAGTTTGCTAGGTGATGTTTGTTTTCTGGGATATTTAAACAGGTCCTTGAAATGTGTTTTAAATCACATGCAAACTTGTTTAAATTATATCTTGAGTTTCAGTGTTCCAAAAATTATGAAATTTGGTGAGTAGGCTAATTTATACTTGCTCTAGCTTTGGTAAAAATTTGGGCAGTAGTGCTTAAGTACTTTTCAAGTTATAATGTTATCTTGTTATTCTAAGAAATAATTAAATAAATTTTAGTAATTTTTCTACATGTGCAATGTTCATATAACTTTTTGGAGAATGTCTTGGTACCCTAGACTGTCCAAGAAAATTTAGAAATCTATTGTTTGACACTTTTTACTATGCTTTATTAATTATACAAAAATCAGCCTTTTTGGCTTGGGAATTTTGTGTAGGAAGTTCCTGTGAATAAATTTAGTTCAAATTTTTACAGTAGCCTCTTCTTGGATCAGAGAGTCCCCTGTAATTTTTGTAGAATTTTAGGAGCAGTTTACATATATGTTTGAAATTCCACTTAATTACTTAAGTAAATTAAGAAATGGGTTTAAATAAATATTCTAGGTGGGCACACCTTACTTTCTGGTGTTTTTGTGACATTTGTGAACTTGTAGTAGTATTAGTTTGGTCTTAGAGGATGTTTGCCATATTAATAAATATTTAATCTTTGCAATTTTAGGTTTTCTGGACAGCTGATAGTATTCCTAGGTTTGACCTTGGATAAAGGTGGTTGCTGGAAAACTTATAAATACCAAAGTTGTAGTAAAATTTGTAAATGAGCTTGTGTCAAAATTTGGGAGCATTTGGCTTAGTAGTTTGGGAGTCATTGCTGTTTTAAGTAACAGTCCAGAATTGACTGCTCTCTGTTTAGAGAGAACAGATTCTGGAACTTTGGAATTTTGACTAGGTAAACCTTGGAATTAAGTGCTGTGGTCTGAAAACATTTTGTAGTACATTTCTTAGGCTTTCCAGATTGCCTTAGATCATATCTTTTGGAATTGTAAATCTCCAGTTGTGATAAAAACAAGTAGCTGCTGTCCAGAATGCTTACTGTGGTGTTTTGCTGATTGATATGGTGTGATATCCTAAGACATGCTACTTTTGTAATTGTTAGGTGTTAGGGCCTTGATTGAGGATGAGCAGCTTTATCTTAGGTTAAGTAGATTAGGTGAGTACTTCTCCACCGGAGAAGAGATTTGCACGTACTAATAAAATAACTTGAATAGAGTATTTTATTTCTGAAATGCATTTCATTCCAAGCATGTTGCACCCATTTATGCATCCATTGTATTTATTGTGCATTCATGCAATAGGTGTACCGGAGGGGGTGACACTCCTCGAATTCGAACAAGCAATACCGGAGGAGGTGCTGAGTCAACCGGAGGAAGTAGCAGAAGAATCCAACGTCGGGGAAGCTCCGTCAGAAGATCTACCCGAGTGCCCTGACCACCGGCCTTCAACTTTTCTGAAAGGCAAGCCCCGGTGCATGCTGAACCTACTGATTTATAAATTAATCTTGAGTACTTTTAATTGTTTACTGCATTAAGTTGTAGGAGTTATATGAAAACACTTGTTGCATTATACCTGTCCTTGTCCAGATATCGTACTTAATCCTATTTTAGGTTTAGGCACGTGTCAATGCTTAGCCCTGCTTAGTACGGTAGAAGTTGGGTGATTTCCGGTCATCCGCGAGATGTAGGAAGGAGTCACGAGTGGCTCTATGGCTATTGTGAATGGAACCATGCTTAAAAATGAAATTGAGACCGGGCGGGAGTTCGATAGTACAGCCGCAAGACACTTCACGTCTTGGGTGTGGAGCTATGCCCGTCTGAGTCGTTTAAGGACCGATTCGCTGTACGTCCTTGAGTCATGTTGAACGCAGTCTAACACTTAGTTGGCCGGATAACCCGTTCCGATCGCGAAGCCGAGTAATGTGGTTTAGGCCGGGAATCGAATGGTAGGTTGCTTCTTGGAGGAGAGAAAGGATGTGCTTGGGGACATTGGCGTGAGACCAAGGGGGGGTTAGAGTCCCTATCACCTGGCAGAGTGTCGCCCTTGGGGTCGCGACATTATTCGGACCCGCGATTCCTGAATCATATGAAACGGTGGCCTGTGCGACCCTGGCAGGGGTCTGCACGGTGAGTGTTAGAAATACCCCTCCAGCTGGATAGGAATTCGATTCGAATCGCCGTCGCTCCCGGTTAGTGAGCACTTGACTTGAGCAGCGGCAACGTAGATCTCATTAAATAAACTGGTGGTTAAGGGAATGATACAATGTTGCCGCAATGATATACCTGCTATGGATATAATAATAATGTTGTTTGATTATAATCAAGTGCATGTTTAGTACAGGTGCTAAGATAGATGACAGGTAAATGCTAAAAATAACTGCTAGTACAGGCTACAAGAGTTTCAACTACTTATGCCTTTATGCAAAATGTTATGTCAGCTAGCCTCTTGTGTAAGCCTTGCATAATCCTTGGTGTCATCTTATTTCTGGTTTTCGACGGGTAAGTCTAGCTGAGTACATTCCAGTACTCAGGGTTTATTCCCTCCTGTTGCAGATGACATGCTTTATCAGGGATTCTGCAAGACTTGTCTCCACCCTGCGGGTGATGATGACTAGATCAGAAGGGCATGATCGTCTTTATGTACTTTCCTCATGCTTTTGTGGGTTGTTGATCATCCAGACTGGCAGTATTTAAGTAACTAATGTGTGTGTTATGCTTCCGCTACTTTCAAACTTGGTTTGTAATAATTGCTACTCCGTGGTGTAAACTTATTTCAGAACTACTTGTGAAATGTATCGTATGATGTTGTATGTTGAATGATGCGATCCTGGTTGTAAGCAGTTTGGTTTGAAATCCTTCGTGATTTCGATTGACTACCGGGATTATATGGGCTCAAGTTTGAAAATTTGAGCGCTTCGGTGCTTGTTTTCGTACTTGTGCTCTTATAATTTGGTCGGTTCTGTTACAGGTGAGGTCGAGCCGGGCAGATCTGTACATCCCGGCTCGCCTCATCTCTTCGAACAGCGGGTGGCACGAGGGTTAGTTCTATCTCCGCAACGATGAAAATCAGTTGCCGAGTACACCGGCCGCGTGCTGGCCGCTCGAGAGGATCGCTGGACGTACGGAGTGCCGAAAGCCGAGAAGCCACGCCTGGACCCGCTGCTGGCGGCACTGCAGCGGCTTCGCCTTCGGGGCTTGACGGCTGCGGCGGTGGTCGCGGCCTTCCATCGCCGCAGAGTGATGCCGCTGTGCCGACGTCGTCTCCGCCTCGACCAGATGACTCTGGAGGCATCTCTGGAGGGGACCCGGATGTCCCACGAATCCCTTGCCCTCGAGGAGGTCCTCCGGCGAGCACGCCGGATGGTTGGGAACTTCAAGGTGGAGGAGGCCAACCGGGTCCCCATGAGACCTATCGAAGGGTTCGAGCCCGTGGTACGTATCTTAGGGCTAGTATGTTTGCTAATTTCGTTTATTTTTGGATTTCGCTAATTTGGTCGAGGCCGGCGCGTAGGATTTGTCGGCGCTGCAGGAAACGCATCCGCCAGTCCCAGAGGACCGGCCCGCCCGGGAGGCTCGACGCCAGCATGCCTCCAAGAAGAAGCAAACCAAGGAGACGGCCAAGAAGCGGGCAATCCGCAAGGCCAAAGAGGTGGAGGCGTTGAAGAAGCTCCGGCGCCAGCAGACCATCGACGGGGTCCCCCTGGCACCGTCGCCTTCCGAGATGATCTCGGGGGAGGACGATGACAGCAGCGGCGAAGACGACGACGCCCTGTCACGGTATGAGACCGCGACCGGACTGGGGGACCTTCCCGACATTCGCCCCCTGCTGGAGCCCATCAGGGGGCGTCCTCCTCGGTCATCGTGGTTGAGGAGTCCGAGGAGGAGGAGAAGACAGAGAAGGAGATGGGACCCTCGACGGGAGGGGCCGCTTTACCCCAGACCCAGCAAGAGGGGTCAACGGGGACACCCGCACCAGCCCAGGCCCCGCAAGCTCGGGCAGGGGCTGGGACGGTGGTACCGGTGTCGTCATCGGTGGCGGCGTCGGCAGGCGTGAGAACCCGAGGCCAGCTGGCCTCGGAGGCACAGAAGGCGTAGGGCGGTGCGTCGGTCAGGGCCCCAAGGAGTGCCCGGCCTACTGGTGGGGCCACTGCGAGGCCACAATCGGCCGCCCCGGGAGGCTCGGATCGCACGGGGTCGAGGCCCTTGGTGCCGATTTCCGGGTAAGCGTTTCTGCTTGGTTGTTCTACCTTTCTCTAGATCCGTTGGCTAACATTTCTTCTCACTTTGTAGGTTAAAGCGGAAGGCGGAGCCGATGGGGCCTACCCCCGTGAAGTCGCTGCGGGCCAGCACCGTTGTCCTTAACCGGACGACGGAGCAGGATGCGGCCTAGGTCCGGCAGGTCGAGGCCGCGAAGGGGTGCCTGCGACAACGGCAGGGGCAGTGGATGCCACGGTGGTTGCTGGCCCTGATCCTGCCGTGGAGGGGTCCGAACCGGCGGAGATGGTGGCGCCCGGTGCGGTCGAGGCGGGGCCCAGGTCATCGGCGACGACCGAGGCTACCGTCGAGGTCGTGACGGGCGAGGCACCCGTCCGCGGCGTGGAGCGGGCGGGTGCTGACGTGACCATGGAGGAGGTCGCGTCGGCGTCGGGGCAGGAGGCGGCCCTGGCGAGGGGGTCGCGGCCGCAGCAAGAACCGTCGGCGGAGCTAGCGGGTACAGTGGAGGGCGGGGCGGTCAAGCCCCTGACCGGAGCACCAGAAGAAGAGGCGCCGGCTCCGGGGGCGCCAACGGTCGAGGCGCCGGTATCGGAGCCGTCGTCAGTCGAGGCGCCGGCTCCGGAGGCACCGGCGGTTGAGGGGCCAATTCCCTTAGGAGGGCGGGCACCCATGACCGTGGACCTTACCCTCGACGACACCCCCCTGGACAAAGGGAAACAAGTGATGGGGGTCGAGGGGGGCGAGGCCACGGATCAGGCTGGTGCCTCGACGGCTGTTGGAGAGGCGGGAACTGCGAGCGAGGCCGGTCCTTCCGCGGGACCGGGAGACGCCCCGGTCGGGTCGTCGTCGTCATGGCCCGACATCGCCGCGCTGGCGATAGCGCGGGCAGAGACGGAGATACCGAGGTGGGGGGGCGTCCCTCTAGTTTAGGGACGCCGCGAACCCCGACACCGAGCCCATCTTCGTCCTGAACGACAAAGATGAAGTGCACCGATGGGAGTACCTCGAGGGCATTCGCCGGCACCTTGATCGGTTGCTCCGAGTGGCGTCCGAGGCCGTGTCGCGGAGTATGCGGGATGCCACCGAGGTATGATCGACCCATCATCTTTCTCCGTGGTTTTATTGGTGTCTTTTTCCCTTGGCTTTTTAACCTTTTCGATTTTTTCGGATTGCGTTCAGGAGCTGAAGGAGTACTCCCGCCGCAAGTCACTCTTCATCCGGGATGAGAGTGGCGTGTGGGCCGCGCTGTCTCAGCAACGGGTCCTGGTCGAGGAGGCCCAGAAATGGCTTTCCGATCAGAACGCCGAAATGGCTGAGCTGCGCGTCGCGTACGCGGTGGTGAAGGAGGAGGCGATGCAGGCTTGGGCGACCGAAGCCATGATGCGCACTGACATGGACAAGGCTCGGGAGGAGGCTGCCTAGGCCCGCAGGGATCTCGAGCCCCTGTCGGGACGGGTGAAGGAGCTCAAGGAGGATGTCTCCCAGGTTAGCCGTCAGCGCGACGCCCTCAACGTCGAGGTCGAGCAGGCCACCGCTCGTTCTGATGCTCTGAAGGACAAGGTCACGACGCTGAAGGGAGCCGTCCAAGAGAAGGACGCAGCTCTCGAGTCTGCTAGGCAAGAGATCGAGGCGCTAAAGGCGACCATCAGTGACAAGGACAGCGCCCTCCTAGGGCTCGAGCGGATGTGCGGGGGGCTTCGCAATGAGGTCGTGGGCCTGTAGACCCATATCGAGGGTAAGTGTGATTGTTACGGCCACGACATTGAGGGTCTCGTGTTGGGTATTAATTTGTTTATCGTGTTTTAGAGCTAGAGAGGGAGAATCGAGAGGCCCAATCTTCTGCCAACTCCTTCCAGAGCCTCCTCAAAGCCGAGATCTGGAGGACCCAGCTGCTCCAGGGTGCGATCACCACCGTGTGTGATGGCCTAGGGGTCGAGCCCGATGCCGACACCAGGGAAGATGTTCTGGGGAACTCCTTCGTCCGTCGGATGGTGGCGCTGGGCCGCCTTGCCCGGGAGAAGATACGGGACGGCCTCCATCATAGCGTAAAGAGGGCGCTGGCCGTTGTCTGTTCAGGGTTTGTGTTCGACATGAAGCTCGTCGCTGAGGGCTTCATCACAGACCCAGATCGGACGGACGAGGAGAACGAGGATGCCTGCCTGGAGCTGATTGAAGCCACGGAAGAGCCTAGAAGCCATCTGGCCTCGCTTTTTGAAGCCGAGGTGGTTCCGCCTGCTGACGATGACGGCCTGTGAGCCAAATCTGGGCATGAAGGCCCATGTAATAAGTTAGTATTTTGAATTTTGGTCATGGTGGCCTCAAAGGCCCTAAGAACTTGAAACATAAACCGGTTCGTGGTTAATTTAGTTTTATTTGAGCTTTTCTTCCCTTTATCGCTTGGATCGTGTTCTCGCGTGATTTACTTAGCACGAGTTGCATCCTTTGGCGTAAGGGAGCGAGTGGAGGTACCGTAGCCTCAGGGGCGTAAGTGATCTCATAGCTCAACTGCCCTCGAGCTTCAGGGTGATGTTGCGGCCTTGTAAATCGTGTGAGAGCCTGATCTAAGCGACAGGGGGTATGTTCTTTTTCAAAGTTAGGAACCGTTATTTAGATCTCCCTAGCGTGAAGTCGCACCTCTAAAAGGTGTGAGAGGTGAGTGGAGGTACCGTAGCCTCGGAGGCGTAGGTGATACTCCTGACTCGAGAGCCCTTTCGAACCTTAGGGTGCTCTTGCAGCGAAGTCGATCTAAGAAGCGGTTCTTAAATTTAAAAAAGAGCATAAGTTTTTTCGGGGACTAGGGGTTCCCCCCTTGTAGCCCCTGAGGGAGGGTCAATTCTGGGAGTGCAGAGTCGATCCTTCCTCATTGTGAAATGAAAGTTTGAACATCGCTGTATTCTTTATTGACGAAAAAGAAATTACAGAGCCTCGAGGCTTTTTAAGTAAAGAAGCGACGTAGCTATTCAATGTTCCAAGCGTTGGTGAGGATTTCGCCCTTCTCGTTGGATAGCTTGTAGGTGCCTGGCTTTAGTACTTCTGCGATGATGTACGGCCCTTCCCATGGTGGCGTGAGCTTGTGCCGTCCCTTGGTGTTCTGGTTCCGCCGTAGCACCAAGTCACCGACGTTGAGGTCACGCTTGTAGACGTGTCTATCATGGTAGCATCGGAGACCCTGCTGGTACCTGGCAGAATGCAACAGAGCCACATCTCGGGCTTCCTTGAGCTGGTCAAGGGCGTCCTATCTTGTGGCGTCATTATTTCTTTCGTTGTAGGCCTTCAACCTTGGGGATCCGTATTCTATATCGGTTGGGAGCATAGCCTCAGACCCATAGACTAAGAAGAACGGAGTGAACCCCGTGGCTCGACTCGGTGTTGTTCTTAGGCTCCATAGGACTGAGGGTAGCTCGGCAGCCCATCTTTTGCCATGTTAATTTAGTTTGTCAAAGATTCTGGGTTTCAGGCCTTATAGGACCATGCCATTGGCACGTTCCACCTGACCGTTTGTTTTTGGATGGGCCACGGCTGACCAGAGCACTCGGATGTGGTGGCTGTCGCAGAAATCCAAAAACTTTTTACCAGTGAACTGGGTGCCATTGTCTGTGATGATACAGTTGGGGACCCCAAAGCGATGAATAATGTCGGTGAAGAAGAGGACAGCTTGCTCGGACCTAATGCTGGTGATAGGGCGGGCCTCGATCCACTTGGAGAATTTGTCGATTGCGATGAGCAAGTGGGTGAAGCCGCTAGTTGTCCTTTTCAATGGTCCGACAAGGTCGAGCCCCCAAACGGCAAACGGCCATGTGATGGGGATAGTTTGCAGGGCATGTGCCAGAAGATGGGTTCGTCTCGCATAGTACTGACAACCCTTGCAGGAGCGTACTAGCTTGACAGCGTCGGAGACCGCGGTCGGCCAATAGAATCCTTGTCGAAAGGCGTTTCCGACGAGGGTTCGAGGTGCTGCGTGGTGACCGCAAGCTCCCGAGTGGAGATCGCTGAGCAGGTTCCTGCCTTGCTCATTTGTGATGCATCGTTGGAGGATACCAATAGGGCTACGGCAGTAGAGCTCTCTGCTGTCGCCAATGATTACAAAGGTTTTGGCCCGGCGTGCGATCCGTCGAGCCTCAGTCTTATCTGAGGGGAGGTCCCCTCGGCTGAGGTAGTCGAGGTACGGGACGCGCCAGTCAGGCTCGAGGTCAGACGGTGGGGTCAAGTCTTCCACCTGCATGGCTTCAGCCCCGGTCGAGGGGGCTTCTGCCTCAGGTGGAGGGTCGAGTGACGTCCCATCAACCCCTCCGTCTGGCCCGAGGTCGACGGATGGCTGCTGAAGGTCTTTTGCGAAAACGTCCAGTGGAACCGTAGCTCGACTGGACGCGATTTTTGCCAGTTCATCGGCGGCCTCATTATACCTGCGTGCGATGTGGTTGAGCTCGAGGCCATGAAACTTGTCCTCGAGGCGCCGTACTTCTTGGTAGTAGGCTTCCATCTTGGGGTCATGGCAGCTCGAGCTCTTCATGACCTGATCGATCACGAGTTGGGAGTCACCTCGAACGTCAAGGTGTCGGACCCCGAGCTCGACGACGATTCTTAATCCTGTGACGAGCGCCTCATATTCAGCGACGTTGTTAGACGCAGGAAAATGAAGCCGGATGACGTAGCGCATGTGAACCCGAGGGGTGAGACGAAGAGCAAGCCCGCGCCTGCTCCCGTTTTCATCAATGACCCATCGAAGTACATGGTCCACAGCTCCACCTGAAGCTGTGCAGGGGGGAGTTGGGTGTCGGTCCACTCAGCCAGGAAATCTGCTAACACTTGTGACTTGATAGCTTTTCACGGCGCATAGGACAAGGTCTCGCCCATGAGTTCGACTGCCCATTTGGCAACCCTCCTGAGGCTTCCTGGTTCTGGTCTATCTCTCCCACGGGGAAAGAAGAAACCACAGTAATCGGGTGACCCTCAAAGTAGTGTCGAAGCTTGCGCCGTGTCAGGATGACGGCATATAGCAGTTTCTAGATCTGTGGGTATCGAATCTTGGTTTCTGAGAGCACCTCGCTAATGAAATAGACCGGCCTTTGGACGAGCAAGGTATGTGCCTCCTCGGCCCGTTCGACAACCAGGGCAGCACTGACTACTTGTGATGTCGCGGCGACATAGAGTAGGAGTGGTTCCCCCGGGGTTGGAGGGACGAGGATTGGTGAGTTAGAGAGTGTGGCCTTGAGTTTTGTGAGAGCCTCCTCAGCCTCAAGGGTCTAGGAAAAATGCTCCGATTTCTTCAAGAGACGGTACAGAGGGAGTGCTTTTTCGCTGAGGCGCAAAATGAAACGGCTGAGTGCCGCCAAGCAACCTGTGACCCTCTGTACGCCCTTCAGATCTCGGATGGGGCCCATCTTGGTTATTGTAGAGATTTTTTTAGGGTTGGCCTCGATGCCGCGTTTAGACACGATGAACCCTAAAAGCATACCTCGTGGGACGCCAAAGACGCATTTCTCTGGATTAAGTCTGATGTTTTTTGCCCAGAGGCATTTGAACGCAACGTCGAGGTCGTTGACCAGATCGTCGGCTTGTTTGGTTTTGACAACGATGTCGTCAACATAAGCCTCGATGGTTGACCCGATGTGCTTTCCGAAAACGTGCTGCATGCATCGCTGGTACGTAGCCCCCACGTTCCGGAGACCGAAGGGCATCGTAACGTAGCAATACATGCCGAATGGGGTGATGAATGAAGTCGCAAGCTGGTCGGACTCCTTTATTTTGATTTGGTGGTAGCCGGAGTATGCATCTAAGAATGAGAGAGTTTCACATCCCGCAGTGGAATCAACGATTTGGTCAATGCGTGGCAAAGGAAAGGGAACTTTTGGACATGCTTTATTTAAACTAGTATAGTCTACACACATCCTCCATTTCCCACTCTTTTTCCTAACTAATACAGGATTAGCTAGCCACTCGGGATGATGAACCTCCTTGATGAATCCGGCCTCCAACAGCTTGTGTATCTCCTCGCCGATGACCCTACGCTTCTCCTCATCGAAGCGACGCAGGCGTTGCTTCACCGGTTTGGATCCGGCCCGGATCTCCAAGGCATGCTCGGCGACTTCCCTGGGTATGCCCGGCATATCCGAGGGACTCCACGCAAAGATGTCGACGTTTGCGCGGAGAAAGTCGACGAGCACTGCTTCCTATTTAGGATCGAGGGTGGCGCTGACGTTCAGCGCCTTTCCCTTGGGATCAGCGGGGTCGAGGGGTACGAGTTTGACATCTTCCACGGGCTCGAAGCTGCCGGCATGGCGTTTTGGGTTGGGAATCGCATTGGCGAGGCCGTCGAGGTCTGTAGCCAAGATCGCCGACTCCAAAACAGCCTCGCCGTGCTCGACGCACTCGACGTCGCACTCGTAGGCATGTTCATATGAGGTCCCTACAGTGATGACACTGTTTGGGCCTGGCATCTTGAGCTTGAGGTAGGTGTAGTTCGGGATTGCCATGAATCTGGCGTAGCATGGGCGCCCTAGGATAGCGTGGTACGTTCCACAGAATCTGACCACTTCGAAAGTGAGAGTCTCCTTTCTGAAGTTGGCCGGTGTGCCAAAACAAACAGGCAGATCGACCCGTCCGAGGGGTTCCGCCCGTTTCCCTGGCACGACTCCGTGGAAGCCCCCGACGCTAGGTTGGAGGTGCGCTCTCTCGACCCCCAGAAGGTCGAGGGTCTAGGAGTAGATGATGTCGAGGCTGCTTCCGCCATCCATGAGCACCTTGGTGAGGCGTGTGTTGGTGATGACGGGGTCAACAACGAGCGGATAGACTCCCGGGTTAGGGACGTAGTCTGGGTGGTCATCATGGTCAAAAGTGATGGCCACCGCAGACCAATCAAGGAAGCAGGGGACTGCCGTTTATACGGAGAAAACCTCATGCCGTTCTCGCTTGCGCTGGCGCGCCGAGAGGCGGGTCGAGGGCCCTCCGTAGATCATGAAGCAGTCGTGGATCTCGGGGAATCCCCTGTCCTTGTCATCACTCTTAGGGTCCTCCTTCTTGTCGTCCTTCTTGACGCCGGCACCCCCAAAGTACCTACGAAGCATATGATAGTCTTCGAGGTTATGGTTAGTGGATCCCTTGTGGTAGGGACATGGCTCTTTGAGCATTTTGTCGAAGATGCCCCCGCCGGGGGGGCATCGAGGCTTCTTGTGCTCGGTAGCAGCGACGAGCTCGTCGGCCGGGGCCTCGAGCTTGCCCTGCTGGCCTTTCTTCTTCTTGCGGTTGTTTCTCTTTGAGCCCTGAGTGGAGCTCGCGGGATCGTCGACCTTCTGCTTCCCCCTTTCCGGGTCGCCACCAAAGATTGCACCAACCGCCTCCTCGCCGGCGGTGAAGTTGGTGACAATGTCCATCAACCCATTGGCAGTGAGTGGAGTGTTACGGCCCAATTCTCGGACCAACTCCTTATAGGTGGTGCCGGAGAGGAAGGCCATAATTACGTCGGAGTCGGTGACGTTGGGGAGCTCGGTACGCTGCCGGGAGAAGCGCCGGATGTAATCCCGAAGGGATTCACCTGGTTTCTGCTTGTAGCTCTGGAGGTCCCACGAGTTGCCGGGGCGCATGTAGGTCCCCTTGAAATTTCCCTCAAACACCCTTACGAGATCATCCCAGTCATGGATCTGTCGAGGTGGGAGATCCTCGAGCCAGGCTGGGGCGGTGTCGGAGAGGAACAGGGGGAGTTGTCGAATGATGACCCGATCGTCGGTGGCCCTACCCAGCTAACACGCCAAGTGGAAATCGGCGAGCCAAAGTTCGGGTTTGGTTTCGCCGTTGTACTTGGTGAGAGTCGTGGGGGGGGGGGGTGGGGGCGAAACCGAGCCGGGAGCACTGTCTCACAGATAGCCTTACTGAAGACCCGAGGACCCGGGGGCTCGGGTGAAGGGCTACGATCTTCCAAACTATCGTAGCATCTGCCCCTGTGGACGTGGTAGCCTCGAGGCACGCCGTCACCGTGCTTGCGCGTGCGGCGCTCGACGATGTTGCCACGGGTGTCTCGAGGCTCGTGGTCGTTGGTGGTGGGCTCAGGGGCCGGAGCTACCCGGTTTCGCCGAGCAGGCTCGGGGTGAACCGAGGCTTCTCTCTCCTGTCGGGAGGGCTCGATGATCCGCTCCGAGGCTGCCTCGCGTCGCCTCGAGGCAGAGCTCTTGGCCTGCTGCATGGCGGCGGTCTCGAGGAGTTCTCGGATTTCATCTCGAGCCCGACGGGCATCGGGGTTTGACGGCTCGGGCATGTTGCGGAGGAGCATGGCGGCGGCGGCGACGTTCTGGCTGGCTCAAGCGAAAACCAGGGGGTCGACCACCCGGTCCTCGTTGATGCGACGGTTGACGTCGCGAGCTCTCTCTCGCAAGCTCTCCCGCCAAGTGCGCGTTCTGCACGCTTACGCTCGAGGGTTTGTTGGAGTAGATCCAGGTTTTCCCGTTCCTCGTCAAGCCTGTCATGCAATTCACGAATCTGCTCGAGCTGCGTTCCTTGATCCGCAAGGAACTGAGGGTCGTCTCGCTCAGCAGGAAGCTCGACATGAGGTGGCGTGTGCCTTCCTTCGACTAGCTCTTCGTCCTCTGATTCCGAAGTGCTTTCAACCTCGATGTTGAAGCATTCGCGGGTCGGATCATAGGTTTCGTCAGCCGAGCCGGAGTCAGGAGCGCCAAAGTAGTAGTATGATGGGGGAATGCGTGGCCATTGCAAATCGTCACTAGGGCTGCGATGTTGAGAAGCAGTCACATGGGGCTCTGTTTCCGATGTCTCCATAGAGTCCCGATAATCAGAAGCCGGTGTGGATGCAACGAGGTCCAGAGTGGAGCGTAGATGGTGCCCGGGGAGTTCCTCATAAGTACTCATGCGAGTGCTCACGGAAGATGCGTATACCCGGGCAGCCGAGTCTAGCCCAAACGGGAATGGTGATGGAGATGTTGCTGCCCATGCCGGAATGGATGCTCCGGACAGTGGTGTCTCACCGGACGGGGGAGCGGCGGGATTCTCCGTCGGCATGTTACCCTCAGTCAAGCTTGTCCTACCCAAACCTTCCACAAGGAGATCTGGGCTGGCGCCTGGCTGGGGGGTGCCGGACTGGGGGATCCCATCACCCTCCGCGAGGTGAAGACGGTGGTTGTACCGGGCTCGTCGTCGTCGGGCGGCCTGCGCCCGCCTAGAGCGACGGTACCGGTGGATTGCTCCCCCGGGCTGGGAGAGCTCATAGTCCTCATCGGTTGGGTGCCTGGGTGGAAGTAGGACCATATCGTAGCCATAGCCAAGCGGCATGAACTCCAAACTCCTGAACCAGATCACCGTGGCCAACGGAATAGGGCGTTCGGGGTCAGCCATCCAGGAAAAAAGGCGAGAAAGCGACGTTGGCACGCAGCGATCCCCTACCTGGCGCGCCAACTGTCAGTGTTCATACCCGAGGGGGTCCTAAACCAATGAGTAAATGTTGCGTGTCTCTTTCCTGGATGGTGATGCAAGGAGAACACACGGGGGTTTATCCTGGTTCGGGCAAAAGAAGGCCCTACGTCCAGCGGGGGGGGAGAAGTTTGTATTTCCTTGCACCGAAGTGCTCGTGTAGGGGCTACAAGCATGCGAGAGAGGGCGTCGAGCCCAAGTCTCAAAGGGAGGAAAAAGAGGACAAGGGTGATTGCTTGAGATATCAATCTCTATCTTGCGTCTTGCCTGTTGTCTCTTGTTTTTCTTCCTTGTCCCTCCTCGTTGTAGAACCCTGGCCTGCCCTTTTATAGGGCGAGAGGAGGCCAAGACGACGGGGAGCCTTGAGGTGATGTTTTGTCGATTCCTGTTGAGCTGACCGTAGTGACGTGCTTTGGGAATGGTCGGCCATCCCTGGACACCATGGCGTCGTGGGAGACGAGACGGTGAAATGACCCGGAGCGCCGTGCCACACCATCCTTCCCTTGCCGTTGAACTGTGCCGAGCGTCGAGGTTGGGTCGAGGCCGGGTCGAGACCGGATGGATAAGGCCGAATCCTCGAGATTGTGGAGAACGGGCCTTGTCTTATCCTCCCTCGAGGGTGATCGATGGTAAACAGTGCGCGGTAAGGTGGGTACAGTGACGGTTTTCACCTCCCATCACGGGATGGGCGGTAAAACAGTGTGATCTGACACGGGCATTGTTCCCACGTCGATCCTGGTTGCAGCCATGCCGGTAGGTGGTAGTAGGTAACCGCATTAAATGCTATGGCTTTTGTCCTGGGGTAGGTAAAGAGAAGGAGTCGAGGCGCTCGACCCGGGCTCACGCGAGTCAGAGTTTTTCCCAGTGGGAGGACGAGCCTCGCGCGGGTCAGAGCGTCGTCGAGGTACCTTGCTGTATGGGATGGGGCACGGTCGAGGCGCCCCGTCGAGCGGGCCTCGTATGAGTCGGAGCCGGAGCGCGGTCGAGGCGCCCCGTCGAGCGGGCCTCGTACGAGGCGGACTGGATACGCGGTCGAGGCGGGCTGCCTTTTATTGCGGTTTCAGTCGTTTTAGTTTTTTATTAGCGATGGATGTGGGTACCCCCGTACTGTTGGTACCGACAGGTGTAATGACTCACTTTCAAAAACTTGCTTAATTTGTTCAACATCACTCTTTTGTTTCTTGCATTGAACCTAAGAATGTAGAAGAAGCTCTTCAAGATCCGGATTGGGTAAATGCCATGCATGAAGAATTGAACAACTTCACCCGCAATGAAGTTTGGACACTTGAAGAGCGACCACAAGATGCAAGAGTCATTGGAACAAAGTGGATGTTTCATAACAAGTAAGATGATCAAGGCATTATTGTGAAGAACAAGGCAAGGCTAGTTGCTAAGGGGTTCTCTCAAGTTGAAGGTTTGGATTTTGGAGAGACTTTTGCATCGATTACAAGATTTAAAGCCATTCGTATCCTACTTGCATATGCATCGCATCATGAAATGAAACTATATCAAATGGATATTAAAAGTGTATTTTTAAATAGCTTCATAAATGAACTAGTCTATGTTGATCAACCTCCCAGGTTTGAAGACCCTAGATATCCTAATCATGTTTATAAGTTGTTCAAGAAGCTATATGGGCTAAAGCAAGCCCCAAGAGCTTGGTATGAGCGTCTTTGGGATTTCCTTATTGAGAAGGGCTTCACCATTGGGATAGTTGACACCACACTATTCACCAAAAATTTTAATAGAGAGATCTTTATTTGTCAAGTATATGTTGATTATATCATATTTGGCTCAACAAATGAAGACTATTGCAAAGAGTTTGATGAATTGATGTCAAAGGAGTTTGAGATGTCTATAATTGGAGAGCTTACATTCTTTCTTGGTTTTTAAGTCAAGCAAATGAGAGAAGGGATTTTTATCTATTAAGAAAAGTATACCAAGGATCTTCTCAAGAGGTTCAAAATGGATGAATGTAAGTCAATCAAGACACCTGTGCCATCAAATGGACATCTTGACCTAGATGAGGGAGGTAAATCGGTTGATCAGACTCTCTACTGTTCTATGATTGGTAGCTTATTATACTTGACCGCCTCTAGGCCTGACATCATGTTTAGTGTGTGTATGTGTGCTAGATTTCAAGCTAGTCCTAAGAAAGCTCATCTTGTTGCTGTTAAAAGAATCCTTAGGTACCTCAAGCACACACCAAGCATTGGTCTTTGGTATTCCAAAGGAGCTAGATTCCAACTAGTTGGCTATTCCAGTTCGAATTATGCCGGTTACAAAATTGATAGAAAAAACACATCCGAAAGGTGCCATTTGCTTGGTAGATCACTAGTGTCTTGGACCTCTAAGAAGCAAAATAGTGTGGCCTTGTCCACTACCAAGGTGGAATAAATTGCTATAGGTGCTTGTTGCGTACAAATTCTTTACATGAAGCAAACTCTTCTAGACTATGGTGTAGTCCTAGAAAAGGTACCCCTTTTGTGTGACAATGAGAGTGCAGTAAAAATTGCTAATAACTTGGTTCAACACTCTTGCACCAAGCACATTGATATTCGTCATCACTTTCTTAGAGATCATGTTGCTAAGAATGATATATCACTAGAAGGTGTAAGGACGGAAAATCAATTGGCGGATATCTTCACTAAACCGTTGGATGAGGCTATGTTTTGTTGGGTGAGGAATGAGCTCAATGTGCCTAACCTAAGTAACTTCACTAAAAAATGTGCTTGTGTTGACCCTTGCATTGCATTGTAATATAAAACATGTTTACTTTTTAGTAATGCACTTAAGGCTTGTCTAACATGGTTAAGATAACCATCGTAAAGCATGTGAAAAAGCTTAACCTTGGATTAAACTTGACAAGCAACTAGATTTACCTACTTGTATTGCATTGAATATGCATGTGTGTTGCTTTGTAGTTTCTTTTATGTTATCTTTTGAGCATCCGCTGTGTTCATCCATAAATAGAGAGAGCATTTGAAGCTCCCATTAGTTAATATCTCTATTGTGTGGCCACATGTTGCTCCTCGCCCCTTTTGTTGCTTATTTTCCTAAAAGGATTATAGCCTATGGAAAAATATTTTGAAAAATTTGAGGGTTTGAGAGAGGTCTCTCATATCTGTCCCAATTGGTGTTTATTTGGGTCTTATTGAAGTTGGGATTTGATTGGGAGAAAGCATCGTGAAGAAAGGAAGAGAAACAACTGCTGAAGAGGGACCAGACATAGGGATCAGACCCTCACAAGCAATGTTTGGTTAGAAAAGTCATAGGAAACAAAAGCTAAAGAAGGACCAGATGATGAACAGTGTCTAACCAGCGTCAGGTGCAACTTCTTTAAAATGTCACCTGTGCGTCTGGTCAATGGAAGTTAGAACACAGAAATGCACCGGACTCTGCCCCATGTCAGGTCATAGGGCCTCAGATGTGTCCGGTCACAAATTGAGATGTTCTGGAGCTCTTTGTTTATGATCGAACCCTGAGCAAGCAGCATCTGGTCAAGTTCACCTGCGCGTCTGATCGTTGGAGTCAAAGCGGTTTGATTTTTTGGCTAACGCATGGGCCCGCATTTCCCAAATCAGCAACCGCCTAGTGCTTACTCTCTCTTCTATAAATCAGGGCCTGCACCCCTCTCCTTTCCTCTTTTAGAAGCCAACCACGCCCAACTCTCTTCCATACGCCGCCGCGCGCCCGCTCGTGAACCCTAAGCGCTGCCACCGCGCCCTCGCCTTCCTAGCATTCGCACCCTCACCACCGTGGACGCCCATGCTTCCCATGCTCACCCACGCCTTGCAGCCATGCTATGGGCCTCGCCCCTACTCACCGAGTGCACCACCATCGCCGGAGGCCACTACACCGCCTCGCCGTTGATCCTGCTACATCGGCAACCGCATGCTCGTCTCCTCTGCATCCAACACTAGTCTCCCGGCATTCTCCTTGCCCGGTGCCCTTTCCTCCAGGGTGAGTGATCACCACGCCCTCTAGGTGTTTAGTATATTGCCTGAACCAACCCTGCTTCACTGTTTCCTGAGCATCCCTTGGCTGTTCTTTTGCAGTGTTGTTGTCAACGCCTTGCGGTGTTTCTTTGCACCCAGGGATCCTTCTCGGCTACCTTTTAGGGCCGACTGCTTCACTTTTCTGGTACCTTGGCGTGGTTCGCTGGTGCCCCTATGCTATCACTACCTTACCTTTTCACAGTGACCGTCGTAATCTAAGGTAGCAGGCCTCTCTTTCTACTCTTATCAAATTGCTTGCTTCTTGTTAGGGCATTCTTATGTGTAGAAAATACAATTGCTTATATATATTCCTATCTATCTATCCTGTGTAGCGAGTTGTGGTAGTAAGGTCACATTGATAGAGGGCAGTGACAGTAGAAACTCTGGGCCAAGCCTGCGAGTATAGATCAAGGCCAAACCTCAGTGAGTGTTAGCTGCAGTGGCTCTTAGTGATAGTTGTTATCTTAGTTGATGTCCAAGATGATGTGCAGTTGATCTTGCTTGTGATTGTCAGTAACAGGGGAGCAGTGTTTTGTCAGTCTTTTCTCTCAGTGGCAGTTTATCTCTCTGTGGCAGTGATCTCTTGTAGTGACAGTCATGGCTCGTTGCAAGAACATCGGGGGTGGTCCCGGCGATGAGGATAGGCATCCACCTTGTCTGACAGATCAACAGAAGGTGAAGGGGAAGGTGACAACCAAGAAGAAGCGTAAGAGAGATGATATAGAGGCAGAGAGGGCCACAACAGTTGCAGCAACTACAGAGTGTGCTGAGAGAGGAGGTCGAGGCAGTGGCATTCAGATAGGAGAGGCCCGGTTTCAGCTTCAGGGCCAAGAGCTAGGCATTGAGGGGACAGAGCAGACTGAGATAGAGGAGCAGGCAGAGCAGATGGAGCGGACAGAGCAGGTAGAGCAGACTAAGCAGCCCTATCTTCGGCGTTCCACTCGTACCTGCACTCAGGTGTCACCAAGGCCTGAGACTTAGAGACGTGGTTCTCATCCACCTCCCAGACCACAGGGTCCGCCGCTAGTACAACACCTTGACTTAAGGGCAGCCACAGCGAGGCAGGTGCAGCAGCTTTGGTTCATCGAGTTTGAGCTGTGGTTTCCTCCTCGGAGGGATGAGAGAGCTTTAGAGCAGTTCTACACAGTGTTGCAGGAGGATTTCTGCAATGCCTTCCTCAATAGTGGTGTAGCATTCAGATCTTAGAGAGTGTGCTCCTTGGAGGCTATAGTTGGAGTTGCAGGAGAGCAGATCCGTCCCCACCTCAACTTCCTACCAGGTCTGGTAGATCTCTTAGGATAGACTAGCAAGTACGTTCCATCATGGGTCAGAGAGTTCTATGCTTCCTTATGGATTGACCCCAGTCACAAGTACATTCACTTTGCCTTCAGAGGTCGTGACCGCAGGTTGTACAACACCAGGGTCCGAGAGATACTGAGGATTCCAGAGTTAGCCACCAGGATCCACCAGCTCTGCTACGGACAGACCCAGGCACCGAGGCGCCCTCACTGCGAAGCAGTGCCACCCATAGACTTAGTCAAAGCTTGCTTTTGAGAGCCGTTTGGAGAGGGTTCGAGGCGCACTCCGGGTGCCCTTACACCTACAGCTCACCTCCTGGACACCGTCATGAGGAGGACCTTGCTCCCGAGGGATGGCTACTACGAGGGATTGACACAGATTTAGCTTTGGTTAGTCCACCGCCTAATCTCTCAGGCACTGTTTGATATTTGAGACTTGATACTTTCAGAGATGGAGGATGTAACACCCTGATTTTGAATTTTCCAAATTTGCTAGAATTAATCTTAAGTTAAGAACAAATTTATAGTGGAGGAAAAATAATATTTTATAAATTAAACTAATCAAGACATAGGTTATAAAATTTTGTTGCATGACATGCTGAGTGCATTTGATTTTTAATGTGTGGAAAATGATTTATCAATACCTCGGTTAAGCCATAGAAAAGTTTTATTCTAGTTCCAAAATAAAATATATAAGTTTTGTTTAAATAAAGATATAAATCTTTTCTTTATATCTCAAGTCAAATATATCCTTGTTAATCTTTACCATCTCATCACGTTGGCCTTTGGTCTTATCTTGCCATTAATAATTGCAAAACAATTTCCTTTCTTTCTTTGCCTTTGGCCTTATTCCTTGCATTGCACATGATATCTCCAAGCATGCAAGAAGCACCGACTTCCACCAGAAGAACAAAACTGATTGTCCACTTTCTCCCTTCCAATTCCCATCATTAGTAACCACATGTTATTACTTCTGTTGTCATAACTTTGAAGCTCCACTAGCGCCTCCTAATGCACCGCCTGATGGACCTCTCGGCTGCCTGCCACACCTATAAAGGTTCCCCGTGCGTCCCCATCTCATAAGCGCTGCTACTCCATAGAGCCTCCCACACAGCTTCTATTCTTTGGCAAGGGAATCGATCGTGATTCTCCCATTTCCAGTGCCGGCGCCGCTGCCATTCATTTGTGTCCCATCGTGTTGTTGTTCACTAGTCTTCTAGCTGCTAGTCTGGTGAGGATTTCCTCTCATATCCCTTTCGTCTCCTATCGCAGCAGCATATTGATCCTTTTCCTATATATATGGATCATCAGCAGTGCAGCGCTGAAGCACTCGTTTCCGTCGGCAACAAATCGACGTGTTACAATCTTTTTATTTGCCTCGCTTCTCTGCTGTTTAGCGATGCAAGGTGAGAAGCTTATCTCCATCACAACCTTTCTGTTTTCCAGCCCACTTGATACCTCCAATCACCAATTAGTTTATTAATTTTTCTCAGACCAAATTCATGCATGCTGATGGAACTCACATGCAAGCATATATAAACCTGTACGCACATCTACATGATCTGTGTTGCATGGTTTAGCACCTTGGTGATGTCGCCTTACAGAATACTAATATCTTATATATACAGCTTGTCTTTTGTCTTCAAAAAGAAATCCCAGCCCTGTTATTCGATATATCTCCTTTCAATAACCTGTCGCTGGTGCACAAAACTATGCCATACATGATATACGTACCTGATTTTACATGACTGATGTAGGCATTACATCATGTTGATATCTTATATGTGCACTTTTTTCCCTTAACAGCAACATCGATCCATCAATTCCCTAAATAACCTTATAAGCGATCCATCCCTTGACCTTTATTAAATTCATCCTACTGTTCATCGTGCCATTTCTAATCCATTACTGATTTGAGAATAAAAATGTCTAATTTGTATTCTATTTTACTAAAAATTCAAATGGTCACGAGTTTGTAGAAGCAAGTACAAAGTCTAGTTTTCTTTTTAAAAGTGTGGTGTACTGTTCTTAATTGTTTCATGGGCCATGTTTGTTGTTTGCCTACAGAAGGTGCGGAGTACAAGATCTTTCCAGACCAAGAGTTCGATATCTCTGTAACACCCAAAAATTTTGGGATATTAAAAAGTAGGTAAATATGATTTTTATATAATTTTGTGACTATACAAATTTAGAGTAATAATAATTTTTATTAACTTAAAATCAAATATAAGGGTAGAAACATGTTTGTGCACTCATACTGTTGCATTTGAATTTTTGGTTGGAGTGGTTTGATTCAAATTCAAATTAGGATTCAAAATCATTTGAAAATGCTTTGAAATATTTGAAAAGGAAAAAGAAAAAGAAATTTACTTCCCTTCCTCGCTTTCGGCCCGGTAGCCCAACTCTTCCCCGCGGCCCGTTTGCTCCCGCGCGCGCTGTTTCCCGCTTCGCCGCTTGGGCCGAGCCCAGCCGATGGCCCAGCAAGCCGCGCGAGCGCGGTGCCGCGTTTCCTTCGCTGTGTGTCACTGACACCGTGGTCCCACCTGTCAGGCGTCTTCTTCCTTCCCAAGCCGACGACGGATTTCCTTTCCTTATTCCACCGATCGAATCCGAGCTCAAATCTCCCCTTTCCTTTCTTGGAACCGCCTTCGGGCTATAAAACCGAGTTCGCGCATCTCTCCGCTCCATCCTATTCCGCAGCGAGGCACCGAAACCATCCCGAGGAGGCTCCGCTCGGATCACCGACGTGACCGTCCGCCAACTCGAGCACCGCGTCGACTTCGGGACAGCTCCGCCCTCGTGTTCTATCTTGGTGAGTTCGCCTTGATCTATACTTCATCCTGGTATACTTGTTTCGCGAGGTGATGCTGTAAATCGTGATTTCGCGATCTCCGGCGATGGCGCCGCCGCGGACATCGCCGCCGGAGTTGTTTTCCGGCCGAAGCGCCGCCCCGCTCATCCCGGATCAATCTGGACCGTCTATTTTGAATCTAACGGCCCAGACTTGAAGATACCGATTCGGTTGTTAGATTTGCTAAAGAGTCCCTGTGTTTTTCAATTATCTAACCCACAGTCCAAATCGTATTCCAGTATCATGTATTATCCTTTTGAAAGCGTAGTTTGATCTTAGTTAAGTTAAAAATACGTTTTTAGCTATTTACAGTTATGCCACTGAGTTTATTTCAGTCATAATTTATCCGTTTTAACTCCGATTTGACCCGTTCAAATTGCGTTAGGTTCGTATTTGCGAGCTCTACATGTTAGTAGAACTGTTCAGTAGGTTTGTGACATTTTATTTTCGAGTTTGAATTAAAGTAATTATTTTTCTATAGGAAATCTTCATAAATTCATAACTTCATCGTTTTAGCTCCGTTTTTCGTGATATTCACGTCTGTGTGATCCTAGCGAGTTGTAGATTCGTTTTAAAAGCTTTTTATATTATTTTATTACTGTTGGTGTACTGTTCTAATTATAGTCTTGTTTGTTTATGCATGATTGTTCTGGATGAATGTTGTTGCTATTGTTGATCGAGTATAGACGGTGAGCAATTCATTGGGGATCAGAAGTTTTTCTACGAGCAAGATCACCAAGACCAGTTTGAGCAAGACAAGTATAGCATGGGATTATCCTTGTTGTCCTATTCACATTAAGCAAATAATATCATTATGCATATATTCCTGGTTAAGGATGACTTAGTGTTGATCTTATTCCTTGATACCTATTATATTGAATGGACTAGTATTGCTAGTGCTTAACATGAACTATGATCATGTAATTTGACTAATGGAATATGAAATAAACATTAAAAGATGATTTTTATTACTGTTAAAGGGTACTAGAGCATGGGGTTATTTTGGTGCTCTCGTTACTCTCCATAAGGACTTATCTGTAAGCAAAAATCCAGGATTTACAGTACAACTGTGAGGGCTAAAATGGCTCTGGCTTTAGTCATATAGAAGGACCTTTTCTAGCTTATTAGTGGTATTCCTTTATGGCGTAAGAATGGCTTGACGAATCAGATATAGTGCGGCCTCTGTCCTCATGTGTATAGGCTGCGTGTTATTGTGTCATTTGGAAGGGGGCTCTACATCTGTTTGCCGAGTGAAATCAAATGGCTCTAACTTGTTAGACGAACCTTCGAAAGACTTCATAGTGTTCCCCTGCCTGCTCACCTTGGAAGTGTTTTGGGAGTAATTAACCCGGGCATATGGGCAACATGACTCACAGTGAAAGTGTACAACCTCTGCAGAGTGTAAAACTGTTATAACAGCCATGCTCACGGTCACGAGTGGCCTTGGACCCTTATGGAATAGTTGATCATTAATAATGAATATGTTTTTGCTATGTGTTAATCATTTCACATGGATCATATGTTTATTGTTACATTGAGACACTTTGATATTATTGATATACTGAAATAATGGTAATTAAAAGCTACATGCTGATAAACCTATGTTATGCCTTTGAGCCTCATGAACCCCATGTTACACTTGTTGAGTACAAGATGTACTTACGCTTGTTTATTTTTCTTACTTGGATAAAAATCCTGGATGGGTAACAGATGGTGCAAGTAGTGACTACTTCTACTTTCCGGAATATTACTAGACTTGCAGTCAACCAGTTAATGTGCCTGTGAATGGAGCTACCACGAGAGTTTTATATTTTACTTCTGCTATATTATTGTAAAGACTATGTGTTATTAATCGTGATGTAATAACATTTGTGATAATACATCCTTTATAATTTGTTAACTTATGTGTGATTGATCTCTGGGCACACATAAGAGTATGCACTCCATTTGGTCGTTAAATGGGTGATCAGTTTGAAGGCAAGTGTCCTTGACCATCTTGCATTGATATTTATTTTATTTTGAGTTAGTGTAGATAGCCCTTTAGTAGCATGCAGAGTCTTCAATTGAATCCCATGTTAGGGTTTACTAGAGTTTGTGATATATCATCCTTGAAACCGAGGTTCTAGATGGGTAGAATCATGCTTGGCCTTGCAGTCTTGGGATGGGCCGGGTTGAATGTTAATATTGACTAATCATATATGCAACATGGGGAGGTTGGTAATGTTTTAGCAAAGAGGAGAATAGGAATACGATAGGATGGAAGGTTTGGTTAAGGATGGTTTGTAATATGACATGCTGGATTCCATGTGTATGATGGTGGTTGAATGATGGGCTTGTGCTCGTTCCTGCCTGGATTCTAAGGACCGGTTCATGGACAAGTAACCCGGCTTAACTGCACAACCATGAGGTCTAGATGGGCTAGACCTGGCCAAATAATTAGTTTCCTCTAAGTTTTGTTGGCATCGGGGTGGTTTGTGTGGCACAAGAGGGGTCCCCTAGGGTCGTTGACTTATGTATGGGGGAGAAACCTTAGTGAATGTGCTAAACAAGCTTAGAGGAGCTTTTGTAAAGGCCTTATAGTGAAACCCAGCCACACATTCTTGGAAATGTGATGTGGGCCTTGCAAACCCTGGTAATTGGGAATCATGACTCATGGTGAAAGTGTGCAACCTCTGTAGAGTGTAAAACTGATATATCAGCCGTGCTTACGGTCAAGAGCAGGCTTGGACTTCTTCGTGATTAGTGGCTCTTTTTGGATGGCTAGTTTCCCTTGGTAAGGGAATGGGTGGATGAGATGGGAACTTGGATGGAATCCAAGTGTTGGTTTGGTTCTATGAGGTGATGATGGTTTCACCTAGAAAATAGGTGCTAAGGATTTCAGGAAATAGGATGAGTCACTTAACTGCTTGTGTCAACCCCATATGCCTTTCCTTGTCTCAAGCCTCATATATTTTTCCTACACTTGTGGAGTACATTTCGATGTACTCACCCTTCCTCTTTGTCCCCCCTGCTACCCCTTAGATGGTGGAGATGAAGAAGGGTTTGCTGAAGAAGATGCCTTCGACCCTGACGAGTTCTAGGTTGTTGCCACCCCCGGCCGACTTCCTATGAAGATGGAGTCCTCTTCCGCTGAAGACAAATAAAGTATATATAATTTTCTTTTAGACCCATGGGTCATTTTGTAATGACATTATTGTTTATTTGAAAACATGGTTACGATACTCTGATGATGTCGTCATATGTATGAATAATTGATCCTAGCATACATATGATGTGCATTTGATTTTAACCTGAAAATCAGATGTGACAAAGTGGTATCAAAGCTATGTTGACCGTAGGATGCTAGCCTAGATAGTAATGGTGATTTTATAAAACTATTTTGATACAAACGTATCTCATCTTCTATTTGTCTAAACTTCCTTGATGCTTAATTTAAGTTTTGGCCAAAATAAGTTCCTCCAATCATAAGGTGCCACCCTAATGTTTGAAAATGACATACTCATTTTATCAGTATGTATTTGTGCACATGTTTGATTTGGTTCTTTGTAATGATTGTTGATGTGTTGCTAGTCTTACGGCTACAATAACATCATTTGTTTACATGTTTTAATTCATAGTTGGGGTTTTCTTTATATCCTATCTCACTCTTGTCTTTGCTCATACCAGATGGTGAACACCAGGCGTGGTAGCGGCTCTGGAGGCAATGATCAAAACAACAACTTGAACCCTCCACCACCAACTCCATCGCCAGTCTATGAACCTATGCAGATGGTAGCAATGCAGAACCAAATGATGCACACTATGGCATAGATGATGGCTACTATGCAATAGATGGCTTAACCAAATCCTGCTCCACCACCTCCACCACCTCGTCAGGATGATGCTCTTAGGAGGTTCATGATGACTCAGCCTCCTGTCTTCAAACATGCTGTGGAACCAATGGATGCGGATGATGGGCTCCAAACCATTGAGAGCAAGTTGGAGATTGCTCACTGTGAAGGTCATGATAGGGTTCTTTATGCTGCTCACCAACTACATGGTCAGGCAAAGAACAGGTGGGATGCTTATACTGCTGCTCATGAGGATCCTCAGACTATCACAGGGCAGGAACTTTGCCGTAGTTTTCGTGCTCATTGTGTGCCTTTAGGGGAAATTAAAGTGAAGCGCAAGGAATTTCTGGCCTTCAAGCAGGGGTCCATGTCAGTTTGTGAATATCTAACTAAATTCACACAGCTTTCATGTTATGCTCCTGGAGATGTTGATAATGATGAAAAGAAGCAAGATTGTTTCAGAGAGGGTTTAAATCATGGTATCCGCTATGCTCTGTCCTCTAACAATTATCCATCCTTTCAAAGGTTGGTTGATAAGGCATTCACAGTTGAAAGAGAAAGGCAGAGTTTAGAAGCTAATCGTAAGAGGAAGATGTCTTTTCAGGGCTAGTCATCTGGCAGTAATACCTGCCCATGCTTCAACGCACCTGGGCAAGTGGTTCATCAGGGAGGTTAGTTCCAGCAGCAGTAGAAGAACTATAGTCAAAGGTCTAGACAGTATAGGCAGCAGATGCAACAACAGCAGCAACACTAGAATTACCAGGCACCTCACCAGATTGTTCAGGCTCAGCTACAGAATCACCCAACTCAAGGGACTAGCAACATTAGTCCTTGTTTCAAGTGTCATCAAATGGGCCATCTTGCCAATAGGTGTCCTAATGGGGCACAAGGCCAAATAGCAAATCTGAATGTGAACCAGAATCGCACGGGAGGCCAACCAAAGCAACAAGCAAAGCAGAACTATGTGCGTGGTCATGTTAACCATGTTGTAGTTGAAACATCTCAGATAGCTCCTGATGTAGTCCTAGGTATGTTCCCTGTCAACTCAAACCTCGCTACAGTATTATTCGATTCTGGTGCATCATATTCATTTGTATTAACAAAGTACATAGCTGGATATGATTTGCCTGTATCATTGTTAAATAAGAAAATGGTGGTCACTTCTCTTGGCAGAGAATTATTGGTAAGGCATGTATGCCCAAAAAGAAGTATTAAAATAAGGGGGGTAGACTTTCCTTCTGACATTATTGTTCTAGATTCACATGGAATCGATATCAACTTGGGAATGGACTGGCTAACAAAGTACCAAGGAGTAATTGATTGTGCTAAGAAGATTATCAAGTTGAAGCATCTAGATGGCACTGAGGTTGAATATCAAGCAATGCAAGAACCAGTTGAGAAAGTTAAACTCAACCAAGCAAATGTGGTCTTTGAAGTTCGTGTGGTCAATGAGTACCCAGATGTCTTCCCTGAAGAATTAACATGTATGCCACCAGACCGAGAAATTGAGTTTGCTATTGAGTTAGTACCTGACACTGCGCCTATTTGTAAAAGGCCATATAGAATGGATGCAAATCAGTTAGCTAAGTTAAAAGATCAAATCCAAGATCTCTTAGATAAAGGGTATATACGTCCTAGTACGTCACCATTGCAGCCCCGTGATCTTTGTTCCAAAGCAAGATGGAACCCAATAGATGTGCATAGATTATCATGCACTTAATGAGGTTACAGTAAAAAAATAAGTATCCTCTTCCCCCCATTGAAGATTTGTTCGATCAGCTAAAGGGTGCATGTGTTTTCTCCAAAATTGATCTGAGATCGGGATATCATTAGTTGAAGATCCGAGCAACAGATATACCTAAGATGGTTTTGTTTCTCGATATGGGTTATATGAATACACAGTGATGTCATTTGGGTTGACTAATGCTCCTACCTACTTTATGTATCTCATGAACAAAGTCTTCATTTAGTATCTGGACAAATTTGTGGTGGTGTTCATCGATGATATTCTAGTATTCTCTAAGAATGAAGAAGAACATGAGAAACATTTGAGGATGGTACTCCAAAAGCTCAGAGATAATTAGTTGTATGCCAAGTTTAGCAAGTGTGATTTCTGGTTGAAGTAAGTACCATTTTTGGGTCATGTTATCTCCAAGGGAGGAGTGTCAGTTGATCCTGGTAAAGTAAAGGATGTGCTCAATTGGGTAGCACCTCAGAATGTTGGTGAAATATGAAGCTTCTTAGGTCTAGCCAGATATTATCATTGTTTTGTTGATGGGTTTTCGAAGATAGTTAAGCCAATGACCAAGTTGCTAGAGAAAGGCACTAAATTTGTATGGTCATGAGGATATCAGAATAGCTTTGATCAACTCAAGAAGAGGCTAACTTCTGCTCCAGTCCTAGTCATGCCAGATGTTCAGAAGGGTTTCACTATTTATTGTGATGCTTCACGATAGGGTATGGGTTGTGTCCTTATGCAAGAAGGTCATGTGGTAGCTTATGCCTCAAGACAGCTAAGAAAGTATGAAGTGAATTATCCAACTCATGATTTGGAGTTAGCTACGGTAGTGCATGCTCTAAAAATTTGAAGACACTACTTAATTGGGAAAAAGATTGAGATATACACCAATCATAAAAGCTTGAAGTATATTTTCACTCAACAAGATCTAAATCTTAGACAACACAAATGGTTAGAACTGATAAAGGATTATGACTTAAACATCAGTTATCATCCAGGCAAGGCTAATGTGGTAGCTGATGCACTAAGTCATAAAAGCTATTGCAACATGTTGGAGCTACAAGAACAACAACTTGAGTTATATGAGGAATTTGCTAAACTCAACTTGGGGTTTGTAGCTAACACTAAAGTTGTAGCCATGGAAGTGGAGTCTACACTAGAACAAGATATCTGCAAGGGACAGGTAACAGATGAGAAGATCCTAGAGATCAAGGAACTCATCAAAGAGAACAAAGCTCCAGGTTTCACAGAAGATGACCAAGGAGTGTTGTGGTTCAGGTGAAGAATTTGTGTCTCGGATATAAACTCTATAAGGAAACTTATCCTAAGAGAAGCACATGACTCACCATATTCCCTCCACCCCAGAAGCACCAAAATGTATAATGATCTTAAGCAATACTATTGGTGGTATGGCATGAAACGAGAAGTGGCAGAGTATGTAGCAATATGTGACACCTATCAAAGGATTAAGGCTGAACATCAAAGCCCTGCAGGGTTGCTACAACCACTAAAAATTCCTGAGTGGAAATGGAAAGAGATAAGCATGGACTTTATTGTTGGCTTACCTCATACACAATCAGGTTATGGTTCTATATGGGTCATAGTGGACAGGTTGACCAAGGTTGCCCATTTCATTCCAGTTAAGGAGTCATATCAAGAAGCACAACTTGTAGAGTTGTATATGTCTCAAATTGCGTGTTTGCATGGTGTGCCCAAGATCATAGTATCAGACATAGGTACTCAGTTCACATCACGATTTTGGAAACGATTGCATGAATCAATGGATACTCGATTGAATTTTTGTTTGGCATATCATCCGCAGACAGATGGTCAAACCGAGAGAGTCAATCAAATTCTAGAGGATATGTTGAGGGCATGTGCCCTTCAAATTAGCAAAAGTTGGGATAAGCATCTACCCTATGCAGAATTTTCCTACAATAATAGTTATCAAGCAAGTCTTAAGATGGCACATTCGAAGACTTATATGAGAAAAAGTGCAAGACTCCTTTGTTTTGGAACCAAGTTGGGGAAAGAAGGGTATTTGGTCCAGATGTTATAAAAAGGGCCGAGGAACAAGTAAAAGAAATCCAAAACAACCTAAAGACAGCTCAGTCAAGATAGAAAAGCTATGCAGATAAAAGATGACGAGAGTTGACATTTGAAGTTGGAGATTTTGTATATCTCAAGGTATCACCATTAAGAGGTCTCAAGCGATTCAATGTCAAAGGAAAGCTTGCACCATGGTATATTGGTCCATTCAAGGTGATTGATAGGAAAGGAGTGGTAGCCTATCAGCTAGAACTGCCTCCACAACTTTTAGGGATACATGATGTGTTCCATGTTTCACAATTGAAGAAATGTTTAAGAGTCCCTGAAGAACAATTGCCTCTTGATGAACTTAATGTAAGAGATGATTTGTCTTTCTTTGAGCCTATCAAAATTCTGGAAACTTCAAAAAGAGTTACCTAGAACAAAAAGGTCAAATGTGCAAAGTCCAGTGGAAGCATTATTCAGAAGAAGAAGCAACTTGGGAAAGGGAGGGTGATCTAAAAGCAGAGTTTCCCGATCTTTTCGACAACCTTTCTGAATCTCGAGGGTGAGATTCATCTTAAGGGGTAGGTTTGTAACACCCTGATTTTGAATTTTCCAAATTCTCTAAAATTTGCTAGAATTAATCTTAAGTTAAGACCAAATTTATAGTGGAGGAATAATAATATTTTATAAATTAAACTGATCATGACATAGGTTATAAAATTTTGTTGCATTACATGCTGAGTGCATTTGATTTTTAATGTGTGGACAATGATGGCAACGGATCAGGTGAAAACCAAGCTTATGTGCAAACTTTGGAAACCATCAATCTAGACCGTTGGATCTGCATCCGATGGCTTCAGATAGAGGTGGGCGTGTTTTGCAATTAAACGCCCGCAATTAGCACACTAGTTGCATTATTTTGCGAAAACCCCCCGCGCAAACAGGAGCCTGGTCCGTCGTTCCGGCTGGCAGCGCGTCGATTCGCGCAAGAGCCGTAGATCGCGCGTCCTTCCATCTGGCCGCCGCCGGCGCATCCAGGTCCTTCGACGAGCTGACCCCTGCGTCGGCAAGCGATCGACAAGAGGTTCTTCTGTCTGGCCGCCGGGCACTCCGGGGACGCTGTCGCACTCGTCGGCAAGCGATCGGCCTCCACAAGCTGACCCCTGCGTGGATCGAGACAGTTGCAATTTGGAGTCCGCCGTGGAGTTCGTTGCTACATGAGTCCGGTCCTCCTGTTAGTACGTGAGTGCACCATGGATTCGTTCATGGTTGTTTCGATAGTGAGATGCTTGTAACCAATTTGTAACAGATCAGTCTGTAGGCGAAGGCACGTCAAGAGGCCGTGAGTCTACGCCGTCGCTGCCATGGAGTCTGGCGCGCGTGACGTTCCCGCTGATGTTGTCATCGCCATTGATGCTGTCATCGTCGAAGATCCCGTCTCCATCGAGGCTGCCGCCATGGATCATGTCGCTGATGCCGTTGGAGCAAGTGATCCCGTTTCTGCAGATGAACTGGAACATCCTAGCACACCACGGACAATGCAAGGTTTGACAGCATCTCGCCTGCGACCGAAGGACCTAGATGCGCCAGCGGCGGCCAGATGGAAGGACGCGTGATCCGCGGCTCTTGCGCGAATCGACGCGCTGCCAGCCAGAACGACGGACCAGGCTCCTGTTTGCGCTGGGGGGGTTTCGCAAAACAACGCAACTAGTGTGCTAATTGCGGGCGTTTAATTGCAAAACGCGCCCACCTCTATCTAAAGCCATCGGATGCAGATCTAGCGGTCCAGATTGATGGTTTCCAAAGTTTGCACATAAGCTTGGTTTCCACCTGATCCGTTGCCGACAATGATTTATCAAAACCTTGGTTAAGCTATAGAAATGTTTTATTCTAGTTCCAAAATAAAATATACAAGTTTTGTTTAAATAAAGATACAAATCTTTTCTTTATATCTCAAGTCAAATATAACCTTGTTAATCTTTACCATCTCATCACGTTGGCCTTTGGTCTTATCTTGCCATTAATAATTGCAACACAATTTCCTTTCTTTCTTTGCTTTTGGCCTTATTCCTTGCATTGCACGTGATATCTCCAAGCATGCAGGAAGCACCGACTTCCACCAGAAGAACAAAATTGATTGTCCACTTTCTCCCTTCTTTCAATTCCCATCATTAGTAACCCACATGTTATTACTTCTGTAGTCATAACTTTGAAGCTCCATTAGCGACTCCTAATGCACCGCCTGATGGACCTCTCGGCTGCCTGCCACACCTATAAAGGTTCCCCGTGCGTCCCCATCTCATAAGCACTGTTACTCCATAGAGCCACCCACACAGCTTCTATTCTTTGGCATGGGAATCGATCATGATTCTCCCATTTCCAGTGCCAGCGCCGCTGCCGTTCATTTGTGTCCCGTCGAGTTGCTGTTCACCAGTCTTCTAGCCGCTAGTCTGGTGAGGATTTCCTCTCATATCCCTTTCGTCTCCTTTCGCAGCAGCATATTGTAGCACCTGGTTTTCCAAAGAAGACCAAACACTAACTATATGTGTGTCTAGGATGTCCACACGACATATATAACGACAGAAATAAAAATTATCAAAGAACAATGTTTTATTATATCTCGAACATAGTTACAACAGGACTTACATCTGCAACAAAGCTTAGCAGAAAACTATTTCTTAATCTTCACTTTGGGTCTCCATACTCCATAGGGACTGTTGACTAGGGGTATACTCGCCTAGTACTCCTAGAACATCTCAGGGAGCTCCACCTTTGAATCACCATCTGGTACCCATCCGAGATTTTTGTTGATTGTAAAGCAAGTCTGAGCGCACCATACTCAGCAAGTATAACATGAGGGGATGCAAGGCTCAAAAGGCTGACACGATTGAACTGTGGTAAGCATTTTTAGTTGGTCATCTTTTATTATTAAACCTATATTGCTAGGTTATGCTTAAGCTCCCAAGGTGGTAGTATAATTATTATCAAAATTAATCATATCCCACACCAACCAAGTAACCACTATTCACTAAAAGGTCCAGGCCACTCGTGTCTGTGAGCACGGCTGATATACCAGTTTTATACTCTGCAGAGTTTGTACACGTTCACCACGAGTCGTGATACCCATATGCCCGGGGCGTTTCCCTCCCCAAAGCACTTCCAAGGTGAGTAGGAAGGGATCACTATGAAGCCTTTCCAAAGACGCCCTAACAAGTTAGTGGCCGCTAGTTTTCAGATACCCAAGAGTCATGGAACCTTCCACCAAGGTGGCACACCTTGACCTTGTCTAGCACACACCTTAGCAGGATAGGGCCCATAAGCACCACGGTCCCCCCCTTTTGCGCCTTTCGGTAACCACTAACAAGCTAGAACTAATCAGAGTAATTGGCTAAGACCAGAGCCATGTAGTCCTCGTGGCTGTACTGTATGGCCTAGGTGGTTGAAAGTCCTATGTTTGGTGTTGGTAATTAGTGACAATGCCTAAGTACTAATCATATGCCTAAGTTGTATGTAGCATATGAGGATTAATACATTCCAAGGTTGGTGGCAAGATGGACATGGTGATCATGATGGCCACACTTGGATTTGGACGCAACCCTACGTGATCAAGGCAAAGGTATATGCTTAAGGATTGTGTTTTAGTAACCAAGACACCTAGTGGGTGTGGTTACATTATAGGATAAATAGCCGTACTATAAAGAGGGGAATGACACGGCTATTGAACTCCTAAGTGCCTCTAGGTGTGCATTTCATAATCATATGTATTTGGATAAGAACTAATAACACCTCAAAAAATGATTGTGAAAATGCTAACACACTTACACATGACGAGATCACTTGGTGGTGTTAGCACGTTTGCGAAGGCGGTGGAGTTTGAGCGGTAGAGAGGGTTTGAGTTCGAGGAGTTGAAACGACTATTTTCCACTACGCCGGAAGTTAGAAAAGAAACGGAAGCGAACGGAGGTCACAAATGTGACCGGATGCTGGACCGGACGCGGTCTCTGTTTGACCGGACACGTCCGGTCAGCGTTGAGCGTCTGCGCGTGTTTCAGTTTGATGATCGGACGCGTAGCGCGTCCGATCACAGTCGACCGGACGCGTCTGGCCGTTCAGGGAGTTTACTGGACTCTAACCGGACGATGGCACTGTGGGATCCAGTCAGTTCTACAGCGTGTCCGGTCACTGTTTCATTGAGCGCTGCTCAGGCTTGACCAGCGCGTCCGGTCAGTTACGGGACCAGCGCGTCCGGTCTGCGCATCAAGCGTGTCCGGTCGTTGCTTCATAGCTAGCCGTTGCGCGACCGGCGCGTCCGGTCAGTGTGACCAGCGTGTCCGGTTAGCACGACTTCGGCTGTTTCAAGTTTCTAACGGCTATATTCGAAGGGGTATGTCTATAAATACTCGTTGGCCGGCTCAAAGCTCTCTCTCTTGAACATTTGACATACTTGTGAGCACTTTGAGCTAAGCAACTCCCCTCCCACTCATCTCTCTTGCTTCTTTGCATATTCGAAGTGAGATTGAGTGATCCAAGTGCATTTGCATTATGAGATTGCATCTAGTTGGCACTTGATGGTTGATTTGCTGCGGGATTCTTGTTTCTCTTTGTGGTTGCCGCCACCTAGATGGCTTGGAGCAGCTTGGAGGCGTTGGCAAGAGTTGGTGATTGTTGTTGGCCACCTTCGATGATTGTGAGGGGTTTATGCCTACCTCAGCGAAGCGCCAAAGGCAACATTAGTAAATTGCTCGTGTCATTGCAACCTTTTGCCATTTGGTAGGTTCTTGTGGCGCCTTTTGAGAGGCTCGGTGTTAGACCGATTAGCCATCGAACCACGTGGTGAAGAGGGACACAACGGAGACTAGTGTGCCGACAAGCACGTGAACCTCGGGATAAATCTTCTTGTCATCACTTTCATATTATGATTGATTGATCCTGGTGTTCGGTTATCTTGGTATTCATTGTTGATCATATTGGTTGGCTCAATACTTCGCCCCTTGGTGAAACTCTCCTAACTCAACTCCGCATTACCTTCTTAGTTATCTTTGCTAGCTAGATAGCTTTGCTAGAGTAAGTCCTTTGTGTAGCTTGCTAGTTGTAGTTGTAGTTACCTTCTCGGTTTGACTTGTGCGGTTGAGTGCAAATATACTAGAATTGTGAATTGGTTAGGTGGCTTGCAAACACCCCGTAGGCTAAGCAAAACTTGCATCTCGCTACTTGTTATATTGATAAACTTGTTTAGCTTGTCTTCGTAGAATATTTTAAAAGGCTATTCACCCCCCTCTAGCCATCAAGACCTTTCAAGTGGTATCGGAGCCATGGTCACCGGTTTCAAGGCTTAACAACCTCGGTGCAAGATGGCTCAAGTTATGTTCAATCATGTTAATGGCAAGCCTCCATTCTTTGATGGCGTCTCTTCCTTTGACCATTGGAAAAGGAAGATCAAGCAATATCTAGGTAATATACATGAGAAGGTTTGGGATGTGACCAAAGAAGGATACATCATTCTTGATGAGGAAAATCTCACTCCCAATGACTGCATTAACAAACAATGCAACACCACGGCACTTGACACAATCTATCGTGCCATTGATGACAAAGTATTTGAGCAAATCAAATATCTTGAAAAGTCAAATGAGCTTTGGATAAGGCTTGAAGAAACATATGAAGGCACTTCAACGGTAAAAAGTGCCAAACTATATATGCTCAAGGATAAGTTCTCCACTTTCAAGATGAAGGATGATGAATCCATCTCGGAGATGTTCTATAGGCTCCAAGTCATTGTCAATGATCTCAAGGGGCTTGGGGAGAAGGTTGAGGACAAGGACTTCTCACACAAGTTCTTGATGTGTTTACCCAAGAAGTTTGCTACCTTGAGAAGAATGATCTTTAGAGAGGGATTGGACAAAGTCAAACCAACCGATGTGCTTGGAGATATCATGACCGATGCCCAATACAATGATGATGAAGATGAGGTAGAAGAGAAGAAGGAGACCAAGGTCAAGCAAGAGAAGCCCATTGCATTCAAGGCTTCATCTTCTAAGGGCAAGAGCAAGGTGGAGAGCGATGATGATAATCCATTCGATGATGAGACCATGGCCCTCCTTGTGCACAAGATGGGGAGGTTCATGAAGAAGAAAGGATATGGTGCAAGAAAGAGAAGGAACTTTATGAAGGCAAAGGAGGTGCTTTGCTACAATTGCAATAGCCCCGATCATGTAGTGGCAAAGTGCCCCTATGAAGACAAAAGATATCATGATGGGGAGTTGAAGTTGAAGAAGAACAAGAAGGACAAGAAGGAGAAGAAAGAGAAGAAGAGCTTCACTATCAATAAGAAGAAGAAGGGTGGTGGCTATGTGGTCACTTAGGATAGTGACAACTCCGATAGTGATGACGATGCAAGCTCTAGTGATGATGAAAGGACCACTCGGCGAGCCATTGCAAGCATCGCCCTCTCCAACAAGCCATCCATCTTCGACACTACATCGACATGCCTTATGGCCAAGCCTACCAAGGTAAAATATGATGATAGTGATGATGATTCTTGTGCTAGTGATGGTTGTAGGAGTGATGATAAGGAGGATGAGGACTTCTCCAAGGATGATCTATTCGGCATAATAGATCAAATGAGCAAGGGCTACAAGAGGACAACTAAGAAATATAAAATCTTGGAACAAGAGCTTATTGCCAAGAGCAATGAAAATGATGCCTTGATGGAGGAGCTTGTTGCTCTCAAAAAGAGTAAGGAGTGCAAAGAAATTGAACAAGAGCTCAAATCTCTTAGAAAATCCTTTGATGAGCTAGAGGCCTCTCGTGAGTGTCTAAAGAAAGACCATGAGGACCTTGAAGTTGCTCACACTAGGCTTAAGGAAGCCCACTCCACTCTACTTGAGCTCATCAAGGAAAAGGACCTCAAGTTGGAGAAGTTCATGAAGGAAGCTAAGGAAGAGCAAGTGATTATCACTTGTGATATTGGACTAACATGTGATATTATTGATGATTCTTTATTTGTTGGTCTTACTAATGCTTCATGTAGCTCATCATCATCCACCATAACCAACTCTATCTCTACTACTAGTGATTCATCACTTGTGGTTGAGAATGAGACTCTCAAGAGAGAGGTGGATGATCTCACCCGCGCATTAGGCAATGCCTATGGTGGGGATACCCGCTTGCTAAAATGCTTGGGTAGCCAAAGGTTCTCTCTTAACAAAGAGGGTTTGGGCTATACTCCCAAGAAGGGCAAGGTGGCCTTTGCTACTCCAAAGCCTCGCTTTGTGAAGAGTAATGGTCGTTATTGCAATAGATGCAAGCAAGTTGGGCATCTAGAGATTAATTGTAATAAAATGAACAAGAACAACAACAAGTTTCATGCTAATGTACCTTACACTCCTTTTGATTCTTGTTACGTGTTTACCAAGGGTGAGAAAGGTGTGCATGCTAAGTTTGTTGGTACACCAATTGTGGGTCCAAAAAAGAAGGCCATTTGGGTACCAAAGAGCTTAGTGACTAACCTCTAAGGACCCAAGCAAGTATGGGTACCTAAGAAACATTAATTTGTTTTGTAGGTTAATTACAAGGCCGGAGGAAGGCATTGGGTGCTTGATAGTGGGTGCTCTCAACATATGACCGGTGATTCAATAATGTTCAACTCTCTCAAATCAAATGATAGTGGTATTGATAGTATCACATTTGGTGACAATAGCAAGGGTGATGTGAAGGCTCTTGGAAGGATTGCAATCTCAAATGATCATAGCATTTCCAATGTGCTCTTAGTTGAAAAGTTGAACTTCAATCTTCTCTCGGTTGCTCAATTGTGTGATCTTGGTTTCAAGTGCATATTTGGTGTTGATAATGTGGAGATAGTTAGTGTTGATGGCTCAAATTTGATCTTCAAAGGTTTTAGATATGAGAATCTTTACTTGGTTGATTTCAATGCTAGTGACACTCAACTTTCAACATGCTTGCTCACCAAATCAAGTATGGGTTGGTTATGGCATAGAAGACTTGGTCATGTTAGCATGAAGCAATTGAACAAGTTAGTGAAGCATGACTTAGTTAGAGGCTTGAAGGATGTCACATTTGAGAAGGATAAGCTATGTAGTGCATGTCAAGCTAGAAAGCAAGTGGGCAACACTCATCCATTGAAGAGCATTATGAGTACTTCCAAGGCATTTGAGTTGTTGCACATGGATCTATTTGGGCCAACTACATACACAAGCATTGGTGGCAACAAGTATGGCTTTGTGATTGTGGATGATTTCACTAGATACACATGGGTATTCTTTCTTATGGACAACAGTGATGTATTTGACATATTCAAGAAGTTCATCAAGAGAGTGCAAAATGAGTTTGAGACCACAATCAAGAAAGTAAGAAGTGACAATGGAAGTGAGTTTAGAAACACAAGAGTTGATGAGCTATGTGATGAGCTTGGAATTAAACATCAATTCTCGGCCAAGTATACACGTCAATCAAATGGCTTAGTTGAGAGAAAGAATAGAACCTTAATTGATATGGCAAGATCAATGTTGAATGAGTATAATGTGAGTCATTCATTTTGGGCCGAAGCAATCAACACGGCTTGCTTCTATAGCAACCGCCTCTATTGCCACAAGTTCCTAGAGAAGACACCATATGATATCTTAAATGGAAGAAAGCCCAACATTGCATACTTTCGGGTATTTGGTTGCAAATGCTACATCTTGAAGAATGGCACTAGATTGAGCAAGTTTGAGAAGAAATGTGATGAAGGATTCTTACTTGGTTACTCAACTACTAGCAAAGCTTATAGAGTTTGGAATTTGGCTAGTGGTTTTACTTGAAGAAGTGCATGATGTTGAGTTTGATGAAACAAATGACTCTCAAGATGAGGAAGATAACTTGGATGATGTGAGAGGAACTCAATTGACCAATGCTATGAAAGAAATGGATATTGGTGATATTAGGCCAAAGCAAGTGATTGATGTGGATGACAACAAAGATCAAGTGCTCCAAAGTCCAATTACACAAGCTAGTGGTTCTCTAATGCAAAATCAAGCTAGTACATCATCTCAAGTATAACAAGATCAACAAGTGGCTAGTTCATCATCTCCAACTCATGATTAACATCAACATCCAAGCAATCAAGTCCAAGTGCTTCAACCAACTAACATTGCAAGAGACCATCTATTGGATTCCATCATTGGTGACATACAAAGGGGAGTTCACACTAGATCAAGATTGGCATCTTTTTGTGCTCACTCTTCTTTTGTGTCAATGGAAGAACCCAAGGACATTGATAAAGCATTGAGAGATCCGGATTGGGTAAATGCAATGCATGAAGAGCTCAACAACTTCAAGTGCGGTTGAGTGTAAATATACTAGAATTGTGAATTGGTTAGGTGGCTTGCAAACACCACGTAGGCTAAGCAAAACTCGCATCTCGCTACTTGTTATATTGATAAACTTGTTTAGCTTGTCTTTGTAGAATATTTTAAAAGGCTATTCACCCCCCCTCTAGCCATCAAGACCTTTCAGTGGTCTATTCAATGATTAAGTCCTTACGGAGAGGAATCCAAAGCACCAAAACCCCGTGCTCTAGCCCCCTTGTTGAAAACATCATTTTAAGATTGGTTCCATAATCTATTAGTCAAGATTAATATCATAATTGTTTGGTGACTGCAAGCTAAGCAAGCTACCCATATGCATAACCCAAGGTAAACAAGGAATCAGGATATCAAGTTCTAGGTAAGTCCTTAGCATCAAATTAGACACATGCATATGAGAGTGATTATAAAATTATTGGGTAACAAGGGGACACATGTTACACTTGCCTTCCAAAACACTTGTTGATGGTTCCACTTCTCAAAGATATGCTCCTCATGTAGCTCCACTTCTAACGTCGGCAAACAATCGGTACAAGCATCACATGAAAACCTAGAAACATTACACCAGGCATTACAAAATAGGATAAAAGTTTTAAACACGTGGAACTTGCAACTACGATCATTGAGCACAAAAACAACTCGAAACGAAGCTACGGTTTAAAAGGCTTGGAAGTTCAAAGGTAGAAGATGGAAGGTATGATAAATGATAGGAATGGAATAGGCATGATGTATGTGGGCTAACTTGAAAGATCAGAGAGCATAAGGATTTATAGATGAAGGGTAAATGATCATAGGATTGTATATAAGATGGACATGACATTATGAAGTAAGCATAGAAGGATTTAAGAGCTAGATCACATGGGATGACTTTGCAAGCTTGATGAGAGGAATTGTATACACATGGCAATGGCTACGAAAGGGTGAGATGGTATGGTGAGATACTATCAAGAATATATATATTTCTGGTCATAGAACATGAAGACACAAGAACAATGGTGGTGGTTGACATAGTTGGAATTTACCAACAATGAGACGATCATAGATACATGACGAAAAATGAAGATGGACCTATAGCTCATGTTCTGTAAACTCCTTTAGGATATGAGGATGATCATTTGGATTTGTGAAGGACTCTTGGAACATATTTTGACAAGTGACTGCACTAAGTAGATGCTAGATTAATGACACAATTATAGTGAATTGTTCAGCGGCTGAACATGCCTGTGCAGTGGGTAGCGGCGAACGTAGTCTCTAAAAGATATATCTATGCTTAACTTCTGGGATAGATATTTGGTGGAATTATGTGCAGCTACCATACACACACAGTCATGCCAAAGGGATCAGCGATTTGAGCAGTGGTTAGGTGGGGAACATGGCAAGACACTGGTGCACCCAGGATGTGCACGGCAGCAGACAATAGGGATTATGATCACTGATAGCATGCTCTTATCAGCACAAATTAACGATCCATGTTGTGGGGTCATTGTGGACTGTGTGAGGTACGTTCTAGCAAAAGGGCATGTCATTTTGAGCAGCGATCAGCCTAGGAATATGATTGCAATTTGGAGATGAATCGCTGCTAGGACAGCAGAGACAGATAGCAAGGAGAACACCCAAACTCGGTCTTTGCAGCACGAAGCATGAATCTCATTTGCACATTGGTGTGGAACTATCATGGGAACATGCTGGAAAAAGGATTGAACAATTAGGCCACTGATGTTCTCGAAAATGTGGATGCAAACTCAGTGGCACAGTTGTGCTTGCAGTAGGAGCAGCAAGCATGACGACAACAATATCTTTGGCATTGTCGATCCTATGGCAAAACTGTTTTGTGGAAGTGTGTGAAAGATCATGTTCCATGATGTGGCAAAAGGATTTCATGATTGGTGTGGTGGTTTGACAGGAAACACCTAAATAAGTTGGTGTTGCACAGCTGCTAGGGCAGTAGAGCAGTGAGCACTAAGGCGACGACATCTATTTTGTCTATGATTTTCTGGCCATGGAAATTTGCAAAGGCATGTGCAACTTAATGAACAACATCTTGATCAAAGGGCTCGGTGACCAGAGCACTAGATCACTGGGAACACGAATGCCAACAGGCAGCAGCGCGGCTGCACGGCAGCAGGGACAGCGAGCACATAAAGGATGATATCTCTTTCATCTTGGATCCTATGGCCACAAAAATTTATAGAGGTGTGTGCAGCTATATGATACTCATGTGGTTCAATGGAATCGACAAACGGAGATGTGGACTGCCTGGAACACGCATGCCAATCGGCAGCAGCGCGGCTGCGTGGCTGCATGGACAGCAAGCATGAGAGAAAAATGATAACTCTTTTAGATTGGATGATATGACCACAAAATTTTATGGAGATATGTGCAAGTATATGGTACACACTTGGATCGAAGGATTTGCAATACGGGGGTGCGGATTGCTGGGAACAAACGCTTCAACCGACTGCAACACCGCTGTCCAGAAAAAGACAGCAACACATTTGTGGGAAACGTTGCCGGATTTCGATCACACACAAATTATGACGTGTTCTACAGCGGATAACATATAAACACGATGGAGATCATGACAGAGGTCCACACATCGGGGTTAGCAGCAGTTGGATATGATGGTGATGGCAGCCATCATCGACGACGGTGACCATGATCAACGGGACAGCACCACTATTTCTTCGAAGATGATCACTGCCACACGGGAGATCAAAGGGACATATGAGAGGGGCACAAACAACAAGATCATGGAGGGAAAAGGAAGGGACAACCTCACCACATGCTGTACAAGAACAGTGGTGACGACGATGTGCTACGGTAGGACAACCGGCTCACGTTGCCGCTGATCGGAGTGGCCTCCATGTACCGTTGTACTGCTGGGAGCCATCAAAACACAGAGGAGATGATGATCATCAATCTTACGAAGAAGAACATAGAAGATGAACCTCCTTACCACAGTATGGTGTGACTGATTTCAGTGGCGAGATAAAACAGGCAGCGGCAAACCGCGATCGCTGCTGCGTGGGGCTCCAATTTTGTGGAGAGAAAGGAAGAGGATTTGGAGCTGAAGCCATGGGGAAGGGAGAGGAGGAGTGGTGCCTATCTGGTGGAGGGAAGGGAGAAGATGAGAGGCTGCTTCTCTTCTGGTGCTTGCATGAAGAAATGAGGAGGAGAGGAGAATATATGGTTGGATTTGCTGCATGGGTGCATGCACTTGAGAGAATTAAAATGGGTGAGTGAAAGAATGGTGTTAAGAGAGGATTAAGAGGGGGTGGGCTGCTGTTATTTGATGGAGAGTGAGCAGGCGCCATCTGGTTTTGTGAAAGAAAGGAGAGGAAGAAGCATTGCTGCTGCATGCATGTATAAAGAGGATAGAGTAAAGATGCACATATAAGAGTGGTGAGTCAAGAGATTTAAGTGTCATTTTGCATGAGAGAAGGGGAAGAGGCGCCATAAGGAGGAGAGGATCTGGTCTACTCACGTGAGGGGAAAAAGAAATAGGTGCACCTCAGTTGCATGCATACATGCAAAGTCACATGGGATTACTCATCTAATTTAGAGAGAGCATTAAGGTGGAACATTGAGGGCTGCTGTTCTTGCATGGGAAGGGAGAGGTATGAGCACAACAGAAAGATGTAGCCGGCCACGGAGAAGAATTGCTCTACACAATACACTTCAATAGAGAGTTAATAAGGAAAATTAGAGAGAGGAATTATGATGCATGTCCAAAGTATTGAAGGAAGAAGAATTAGAGAGGAGATAATGAGGGGAACAACACAGGAAAATGAGATGGCGCGGCTGCATGTCACGTAAAGGAAAAAGAGTAACCGATGGTATTAAGGGCCCAAGTAATTTTGAGAGAGCATTATGTGTAGCAACTGTTTTGCATGGACAGAGATGGGGGCAGCTCCTGTGTTTGTCGAGCAAAACAGGAAGAGAGGGGGTGTTTTCACGTGAGAGAGGGAGGAGGTCAACCAAGTGGTACCCTGGTGGGAGAGGGAGAGAGGATGTTTGGAAGGATGAGATTTGGATCAAACCCTAAGCGTATCTTGAAAACAAGTAAATACATTTTTCAAACATAAACATTATGCATCGGCACAAATGTAGCAAACCACTAAATTGGATTGCAAAAAAAAATTAGAAACCCACATTTTCCACTTTCTAAAATGTCAACAACAAAACTAAAGTTGAGAAATTTTAGAAAAATGATAAAATCATTTGATGTCATTTAGTGTTTTCTAAGTCACATCCGAAAATAAAAATTTTGGGGGTGTGACACATATTGATCCTTTTCCTGTATATATGGATCATCAGCAGTGCAGCGCTGAAGCACTCGTTTCCGTCGGCAACAAGATCGACGTGTTACAATCATTTTATTTGCCTCGCTTCTATGTTGTTTAGCGACGCAAGGTGAGAAGCTTATCTCCATCATAACCTTTCTGTTTTCCAGCCCACTTGATACCTCCAATCACCAATTAGTTTATTAATTTTTCTCAGACCAAATTCATGCATGCTGACGGAACTCACATGCAAGCATATATAAACCTGTACACACATCTACATGATCTGTGTTGCATGGTTTAGCACCTTGGTGATGTCGGCTTACAGAATACTAATATCTTATATATACAGCTTGTCTTTTGTCTTCAAAAAGAAATCCCAGCCCTGTTATTCGATATATCTCCTTTCAATAACCTATCGCTGGTGCACAAAACTATGCCATACATGACATACGTACCTGATTTTACATGGCTGATGTAGGCATTACATCATGTTGATATCTTATATGTGCACTTTTTTCCCTTAACAGCAACATCAATCCATCAATTCCCTAAATAACCTTATAAGCGATCCATCCCTTGACCTTTATTAAATTCATCCCATTATTCATCGTGCCATTTCTAATCCATTACTGACTTCAGAATAAAAATGTCTAATTTGTATTCTATTTTACTAAAAATTCAAATGGTCACGAGTTTGTAGAAGCAAGTACAAAGTCTAGTTTTCTTTTTAAAAGTGTGGTGTACTGTTCTTAATTGTTTCATGGGCCATGTTTGTTGTTTGCCTATAGAAGGTGTGGAGTACAAGATCTTTCTAGACCAAGAGTTCGATATCTCTGACCAAGATCAGTTTGAAGGCAAGTGTCCTTGATCATCTTGCACCGATATTTATTTTATTTTGAGTTAGTGTAGATAGCCCTTTAGTTGCATGCAGAGTCTTAAATTGAATCCCATGTTAGGGTTTACTAGAGTTTATGATATATCATCCTTGAAACCGGGGTTCTAGATGGGTAGAATCATGCTTAGCCTTATAGTCTTGGGATGGACCGGGTTGAATGTTAATATTGACTAATCATATATGCAACATGGGGGAGGTTGGTAATGTTTTAGCAAAGAGGAGAATAGGAATCCGGTAGGATGGAAGGTTTGGTAGAGGATGGTTTGTGATATGACATGGTGGATTCCATCTGTACTGAAAGCATCTAGGCCCCGGGAGTTGGTTTCAGCAATTGATGACAACGCATTATTACCATGACTAACGTGTGTTTTGCAGAAACTTTGATAAGTTAGGTCATGGGGTTGATAACTGCTTTGGGCACTATGGTATTCATGCCCTTGATGGAAATCGTTTTGGTTTTCAAAGGATCAACGACAAGATTAAGGATGGTTAGTTCCGGATGTCAAGGCGTTGAGTTACATCCGGAATAGTCGTTAGGATCTTCGCCTTTTTCCTTTGACTGTACTATAAAGGGGGCATGAGCGAGTAGCTTGACCTAGGTGAGTCTTTTGTTTAGGTGTGGTGCACACTTGTCAAACTTAGCACTAGGTAGCTCAGGAAAAGCTCAAAGTTCAGTTGGAAGCAATTTGGTTCAAGTTGCGTCGCGTTTCGAAGTCGTTTGAGTTGTTTACCCTTGACCGGACGCGGTCTCTATCACGACCGGACGCGTCCGGTCAGTACTAACAGTCACTGCGTTTTCATCCTGGTTGACCGGACGCGGTCCCTGCGAGGACCGGACGCGTTGATCAGTCTAACACGTGTTTCAGAGGGTAAAAGTATAATCGGACGCGACTGGAAAATGACCGGACGCGTCCGGTCACGTTCTAGTAAGGTACTTAGCTGACCTGACGCGTCCGGTTATCACTGATCGGATGCGGTCGAGCGTCAGGTTAAAGTACAGTAAGGTTCTTGCACGATCGGACGCGTCCGGTCACTCAGCGGTATCGTTCTGGTTTTCAACCATTACACTCGACCGGCGCGTCCGGTCAGTGCGTGTTTTGCTGAGTTGGCTGGTAACGGTTGGATTTGTCTGTGCGGTGTATAAATACATCCCCTCCACCTCTTTTAGAGGTCTCTTGCTCATTTGTTCAGCTGAGAAACACCTTTCAAGTGCAAGAGAGTGCAAGAGCCCTAGTGAGGATAGTGATTTGAGAATCAAAGCTTGAGATCCCTCATTAGTCACTAGAGAGTAGCAAGTTGCATCCATCTTCTCATTAGGCTTGTTGTGGTCAAGTGAGAGTTCAAGCTTGTTACTCTTGGTGATCGCCATCACCTAGACGGTTTGGTGGTGATTGGGAGTTTGGTGGTCATCCGGCGAGCTTGTGGATGACCCAACTCATCTTGTGAGCGGTTTTGGGCGATTCACCGCGATGGAGTGTCAAAGAATTAGCCCGTAGAGAGCACTTGATCCTTGCGCGGATCAAGGGGGAGCTACACCCTTGCGCGGGTGCTCCAACGAGGACTAGTGGGGAGTGGCGACTCTCCGATACCTCGGGAAAACATCGCCATGTTCCTAACCCTTACTTTCAAGCATTTACTTTCGTGTATTACTTTCATTGCTTGTTTACTTTCCTAGAATTGCCATGCTAGACTAGGATTGGAACTTAGGGTGTAAAACTTTTACCAGTAGAATCACAAGGAACACTAGTAGGCACTAGGGGTGAAGTTTGGCTTGTAGGATTTAATTCTTGCAATTAATTTTTAGAAAAGCCCAATTCACCCCCCTCTTGGGCATCTTGATCCTTTCAATTGGTATCAGAGCCGAGTTGCTCCTTATTTAGGCTTCACCGCCTAGAGCAAGATGTCTAATGGGGAAGGACCACCTCCCACTTTTGAGGGAGTCGATTTTCCATATTGGAAAATTCATATGGAGGCATACCTCGAAGCCATAGATGTTGGGTTCCTTAGAGCCGCAACCAAAGGGCTTCCCGCTATCAAGGATCCCGCCAAACCAAGTGGTGACGAGGAGAAGTACGACCGGTGGAATGCAAAGGCAAAAAATGCACTCTACTGGGGCCTAGGCAAGGATATCTTCAATCATATGTGTAATGCCAAAAACGCTCATGAATTGTGGGAAAACCTTTGTGCTCTCCATGAGGGAACTAAGAGTGAGCGTGAGGAACGCTATCATATAGCTTTAAAAAAATTAATTCTTTTGAGATGCTTCCCAAAGAAAGTGCTAATGAAATGTACACTCGATTGAATGTTCTTATAGAGGATCTCAATGCTCTTGGACTCACTCAAATGAGTCAATCGGATATTGCAAGGAGGATCTTGAGTGTTCTTCCAGTTGAGAAGTATGGACACATTGTTACCGTGCTTCACCAAAGTGATCTCTCCACCGCAACACCGACACAAGTATTGGGAAAGATCAATGCGCATGAGATGTACATGCACATCACTCTGGAAGAGGGCTCATCATCTTCCAAGAAGAAGGACTTGGCCTTCAAAGCTAGCCATGACAAGAAAAAGAAGAAGGGCCAAGCCATGATGGTGCAAGAAAGCTCAAGTGAAAGTGATATTAATGATGCATCACTTGCACTCATGGTGAGAAAGACCACCAAGATGCTAAAGAAGCTCAACAAGAGTGGCATCAAGCCCTATTTTCATATCGGACGACTAATCACGATTAATCGTGATTAGTCATCCTTATCGTAACTTCGTGCTCGATAAGGGCATTCGATAAGGTTTGTTCGATCAGAAACCTTATCGTCCGACTAATCACGATTAGTCATGATTAGTCGTCCGATCAGGCTTGCTAGACGACTAATTGGGCTGGTTTGTAGGGAGCAACTCGGCCCACCTTTAGCCGGCCCATTAGGGCAAGAACAAGAGGACTGAGTGAGTGACCTACTCCCAGAGCTGCAGCCACCGCACGATTTCTAGCTCCTGCTCATCACTTTTCCCCTTCCCGCTCTGCCTCTGCTCTCTCTCGCAGCCGCCGGCGCCGCCGGCACCTCCGCCTGTGTCTCCTCCACATGCCCGTCGTCCGCAGCTCCGTCCGCGGCTCCGCATCTCACCGTCATCTACATCTCCATCCGTGGCTTAGCTCCGCATCTCTGTCCACGCGTCTACCTCTGCCCGTGCCTCCACCTCCGCCCGCGCCTGTCTCCTCCCCTGCCAGAACTAGCTCCGCCCGCCTCTGAGGCTCCTCGACGTCTAGAGGACGAACGCGGGAGGCCTCAAGCATCAAGATGCGCACAGACTCTGAAGGTTAGTGTCTATGTCAGATTGCCTCTGCTACTCAATTGTTGAACTGCTGTTAGTTCTTATTTGTCAAAATTTGTGTACTTGGTTAAGTTGTTTTGCCTTGCTCTACTATCTACTACTCTTTAAGGTCTTGTTTTTCTGCATTTTTGCCTGTTTAACAGACTATATGTTCTTTCTTTGTAATTTTAGAATCAGCCACAACCACAAGTCAGCAGTCAGCAGTCAACTTCAGCCATCAGTAGGCAGCAGTTATAGGTAAGAGGCCAAATCACCATGATACTGATTCATTATGGGCATGATTACATATATTTACATCATATATATATAGTATATACATGGTCGATCAGGTCATCCAGACACAAGGATGACTAAATGTCTGACTAGCCAACTAGACCGATCAGGACCGACTAATCGACCCTGATTGACTAATCGGTGGTCATACGACTACACTCGATAATACGATATGAAAACATGGGCATCAAGTCCGATGGTAAGAAGAAGAAGTTCTTCACAAGTAGCAAAAGGAAGCCAATATCCAAGATGGATTGCTACAATTATGGTAAACTTGGCCACTTAGCTCATCAATGCCCTAAGCCTCAAAAAGACAAGTACAAGAACAAGAACAAGGGCAAGAGAAATGATTCAAGTGATGAAGAAGATGAGAAGAAGAAGAACAAGCCATACAAAAAGAAAGATGGCAAGAGAAAAGAGTTTTACAAGAAGAAGAAGAGAGGCAAAGCTTACATTGTTGGTGATTGGCTCACCGACATTGAGTCATCATGTGAGTCCTCTGGCGATGAGAGCGACGATGAGAAAGAGAAGGTCGCCGCATTTGTGATTGGGCCATCATCATCTTCACCGACATCTTCATCACCACCTTCACCACCACCTTCACCATCATCGTCCACTTCTCACCTATGCCTTATGGCCAAGGGTGAATGAAAGGTACAAAACAATGAGAGTGATGATGATGATAGTGATAGTGATGATGAATATGATGCACCTTCTTATGATGAACTTGTAAAATTGTTGAACAAATACTCTAAAATCATAAGAAGAACTAGAAATGAAAATGATGAGCTCCAAAATGAAAATGACTCACTCTCATCTAAGCTTGAGAATGCACATAAGACTAGTGATGAGCTCAAAGATCAAAATGAAATTATGTCTTCTACTCTCAAGGAGCTCAAAACTTCTAACAAAGAGCTTAGAGATGAACATGATAAACTTGAGAAGAAGCATGATGAACTCATCACTAGGCTCAACTTGCTAAAAGATAAATATACTACATTGAAAATCAATTATGATAGTCTTATTGTTGCTAATGAGCTTGCTCTTGAGACACATGATGCTACTAACCAAGTTGTTAAGATTGATATAGCTACATCATGTGATGACTTGATTATTAAGAACATTGAGTAAGGCTCTAGCGGCAAAGGCAAGAATGTGGTTGAGTCCGACAACTATGATGACTATGTGAAGCTCAAGAGTGAAAATGAGATGCTTAGAAATGAGAACAATAAATTGATGGCTCTTGAAAAGCAAACATCAAATGAGTTACTTATTGAAGAGAACAAAAAGCTCAAGCAAGAGAAAGAGCATCTCAAGACCGGCCTAAGCAAGTTCACAAGAGGCCAACATTTGCAAAGTGAGCTACTCATGAACACCGTCATGAAGATGGATAGAAATGGCATTGGTTACTTGGCAAATCAAGAGAAGAAGGCTAAAGCTCAACAACAACAAAGCAAGTCAAAGCCCAAGCCAAAGAGATGTATTGAGTGTGGACAAGAAGGTCATTTTGCTCATGAGTGCAAAACTCCATGCTAGACCCTTTGCTTTCAATGCTCATTACATGCTTAGAAAAGATTTAAGTGGAAAGATGAAAGTCATGTTCTTGGGTCCCCCTAACAAGAATAGGCCTAAGAAAATATGGGTTGCCAAGTCACTAGTTGAGAAAGTCAAGGGTCCCTCTCAAGTTTGGGTCCCTAAATAAAAAGCTTGATCTCTTGTGTGTAGGTGAACTACAAGACCGGTGGATCTCATTAGGTTATTGATAGTGGTTGCACTCAACATATGATCGGTGACCCTCGTATGTTCACCTCACTTGAAGAGAATGGGGTATGTCAAGAGAAGATCACATTTGGGGACAATTCAAAGAGCAAAGTCAAGGGTATAGGCAAGATTGCAATATCAAATGATCACTCTCTTTCAAATGTGCTCTATGTTGCTTCATTGAGTTTTAACTTACTATCCGTTGGGCAACTTTGTGACCTTGGCTACCAATGCTTATTCACTCCTAATGAAGTGGTAGTTACAAAGATAGATAACAAGGAAATGATTTTCAAAGGTTTTAGATACAACAATCTCTATCTTGTTGACTTCACCTCCGAAGATGCAAACTTGATGACATGTTTATTCACCAAAACTACACTTGGATGGCTTTGGCATAGGAGGCTTGCTCATGTTGGAATGAACACTCTCAACAAGCTATTGAAGAAAGAACTAGTAAGAGGCTTGAAGGATGTCAAGTTTGAGAAGGACAAACCTTGTAGTGCATGTCAAGCCGGCAAACAAGTTGCAAATACTCATCCAACCAAAGCTTACATGTCAACATCAAGAGTGTTAGAACTTCTACACATGAATTTGTTTGGTCCTACAACTTACAAGAGCTTGGGGGAAACCTCTATTGTCTTGTGATTGTGGATGACTACTCAAGATACACTTGGACCTTCTTTCTTCATGACAAATCCGAAGTGGCAAATTGCTTCAAAAAGTTTGCAAAGAGAGCTCAAAATGAATTTGAAGTCAAGATAAAGAAAATTAGAAGTGACAATGGCAAATAGTTTGACAACACAAACATTGAAGCTTATTGTGATGAGATTGGAATCAAGCATGAAGTTTCATCAACCTACACTCCTCAACAAAATGGTGTAGTTGAGAGAAAGAACCGGACTTTGATCACCCTTGCAAGAACAATGCTAGATGAGTACAATACACCGAAAAAATTGTGGGCTGAGGCAATCAACACCGCATGCTATGCTTCAAATCGCCTCTTCCTATAAAAGTTTCTTGGCAAGACTCCCTATGAGTTGCTAAATGGGAAGAAGCCAGACGTCTCATTCTTTTGGGTGTTTGGTTGCAAATGCTACATCTACAAAAAGTCAACACCTAGGGAAGTTTCAAAGACATTGTGATATTGGCTTTCTTGTTGGTTACTCATCAAAGTCCAAAGCATATAGAGTATTTAACCATGCCACCGGTTTGGTTAAAGAAACATATGATGTGGAATTTGATGAATCTAACAGCTCCCAAGGAGCAATTGAGAATTGTGATGATGTAGGTGATGAACCATTGAGGGAGGCAATGAAGAATATGCCAGTGGGAGACATCAAGCCTAAGGATGATGAAGACGATGTACAAATTGTCAATCCACCATCTTCATCATATGTGCCTCAAGATAATGATAAGAATGAGAGAGTTGAAAATGAAGACACTCATGTCTCTCATGAACAAGCCGAGGCACAAGCTCAAGATGTTGATGCTCCCCAACCATCTCCTCAAGTGGTTGATAGAAGAAACTCACCTCTACTTCAAGCACATCCACAAGATCTCATCATAGGAAGTCCTACAAAGGGTGTAATGAATCGATCTCAAAAGTTAGCTTCATTTGTTGAACATCACTCTTTTGTCTCTTGCCTTGAACCTAAGAATATAGAAGAAGCTCTTCGAGATCCGGATTGGGTGAATGCTATGCACGAAGAATTGAACAACTTCACCCGCAATCAAGTTTGGACACTTGAAGAGCATCCAAAAGGTGCAAGAGTCATTAGAACCAAGTGGGTGTTCCGTAACAAGCAAGATGACCAAGGCGTAGTAGTGAGGAACAAGGCAAGACTAGTTGCAAAGGGGTTCTCTCAAGTTGAAGGTCTTGATTTTGGAGAGACCTTTGCACCCGTTGCAAGACTTGAAGCCATTCATATCCTACTATCATATGCATCACATCATGAAATGAAACTATATCAAATGGATGTGAAAAGTGCATTTTTAAATGGCTTCATAAATGAACTAGTCTATGTTGAACAACCTCCTGGGTTTGAAGACCCTAGATATCCTAATCATGTTTATAGGTTGTCCAAGGTGCTATATGGGCTCAAGCAAGCCCCTAGAGCGTGGTATGAGCGCCTCCAGGACTTCCTCATCGAGAAGGGCTTCACTATTGGGAAGGTCGACACCACACTATTCACCAAGAAGTTTAATGGGGAGATCTTCATTTGTCAAGTCTATGTTGATGATATCATCTTCGGATCAACAAATGAAGATAATTCCAAGGAATTTGGTGAATTGATGTCGAAGGAGTTTGAGATGTCAATGATTGGTGAGCTAACATTCTTCCTTGGTTTTCAAGTCAAGCAAATGAGAGAAGGGATTTTCATCTCTTAAGAAAAGTATACCAAGGATCTTCTCAAAAGATTCAAGATGGAAGAGTGTAAGCCAATCAAGACCCCAATGCCATCTAATGGACATCTCAACCTAGATGAGGGAGGTAAACCAATTGATCAAACTCTCTACCGTTCTATGATTGGTAGCTTGTTGTACCTTACCGCATCTAGGCCTGATATCATGTTTAGTGTGTGCATGTGTGCTCGCTTTCAAGCGTGCCCTAAAGAACCTCACCTAAGTGCCGTAAAAAGAATCTTAATATATCTTAAGCACACCCCAAGCATTGGCCTTTGATACCCCAAAGGAGCTAGATTCCAACTAGTTGGATATTCCGATTCGGATTATGCCGGTTGCAAAATTGATAGAAAAAGCACATCCGGAGGGTGCCATTTGCTTGGAAGGTCTTTTGTATCTTGGTCATCTAAAAAGCAAAATAGTGTGGCTTTATCCACCGCCGAGGTGGAATACATTGCCGCGGGGGCTTGTTGTGCACAAATCTTATACATAAAACAAACCCTCCTAGACTATAGAGTTGTTCTTGATAAGGTGCCACTTTTATGTGACAATGAAAGTGCCGTTAAAATTGCAAATAATCCGATACAACACTCACGCACCAAGCACATTGATATCTGCCACCACTTTCTAAGAGATCATGTTGCTAAAAATGATATATCACTAGAAGGTGTAAGAAGTGAAAATCAATTAGCGGATATCTTCACTAAACCTTTGGATGAGGCTACCTTTTGTAGGTTGAGAAGTGAACTAAATGTGCTTGATTCTAGTAACTTTAAAAAATGAGCTTGTGTTGTTCCTTGCATTGCATTGTATCATATGTCATATTTAAATTTCCGCAATGCATCTAGAACTTGTCTAACACGGTTACGATAACCCTCCTTTGGAGGAGTGAAGAAGCCTAACCGTGGATCAAACTTGACAAGCAACCTAGTCTTCCTTTCTCACTTTGCATTGCATATGCATGGTTGTTGCTTTGTCGTTTCTTTTTGGTTTATTGTGTATTTTCTTAAAAATAATACTAGCCTAAGGAAAAATTATTTTGAAAAATTGAGGGTTTGAGAGAGGTCCCTCTTATTAGGTTCCAATTGGTGTTTTTTTAGTCTCTTTGAATTGGAACTTGATTAGAAGGAGTCGCGTAGAAGATCGGATTGAAGGAAGGCGCTTTACAGTGACCGGATGCTGGACCAGATGCTAGACCAGACACTGGACCAGACGCGATGCTGCTTCATCACTGCGTCTGGTCCCGGCAACCACCAGCGCGTCCGGTCATCCCGAAGATCTTCTCAAGAATCTGTGACCGGACGCTGCACCGGACGCTACGTTGTGACCACCGCGTCCGGTCCCGGCCACCACCACCGCGTCCGGTCATGCGTGTTGGGTTCCCGGGTAAACTCTGATCGGACTCTGTCAGCATCCGATCATCCCTAACTAGACGCGTCCGGTCGCACCAGGAGCTTACTGGACTCTGACCAGATGCTGCTCCATCGCGTCCGGTCAGTCAACCACCGCGTCCGGTCATCGCGTGAAAAGCGGATCTAAGCCTTTTAACCGTACATTCGTCGTTGTTTTCTTTTCCATCCGCTGAACTCGAACCCTAGCTAATTTCTCTAGCGCCGCTGCGCCTTCTCCACCACCGCAGCCGTGCCTCCTCGCCATCTCGCACCCACGCAGCCGCGCCTCCCAGCTGTCTCGCGCACCGCCACAGCCGTCCCGCATGCCGCCGCAGCTGTCCCGTGCCCGCACAGCCGCGCCTCCTCACCGTCTCACGCCCGCGCAGCCATCCCGCACGCCGCCATAGCTGTCCTGTGCGCCGTCGCAGCACTCCCATGCAGCCACGCCGCCGCAGTTCTTCCACGCAGCCGCGCCGCCGCAGTTCTTCCGCGCAGCCGCGCCGCCACTGCTCTCCCACGCAGCCGCACCGCCGCAGTCCTTCCACGCAGCCGCTCCACCACCAGTCGTGCGTGCCGCTTCGCCTCCCCGCGCCCGTCCATCGTCTTCGGCAGCCGCAGTCGTGCCTCTGACCGTCGCACCCTATGACCTAACCCTAACAGTCGCGATGTCTTCGACTTTCTCCGGCCGTTCTCCGGGAAAGGTCTTTCACATGAGTTTGACTCCGCAAGGTGATTTCATTGCCTTGATCCTTTCAATTAGGGTTTGCCGATGGATTCCGGGTGAAATTCTAATGCATCCTTTGATCTTATCGGTACTCCAGCGTTTGTTCGTTGTTTCTGAGGAACCCTAGCGCATCAAGGTCTCTTACCTTTTCATTGGAGTTTCGTTCATCCGAGGTATCTATCATGATCTATTCCTTTCTTATCTTGTATGCTTGCTTTCATAAGGACCTTGCTTGTCTGGTAGTTAAAATATAATGCTTAATAGTAGCTCTATCTATTCCATCTTTACAGAGGGTCTTGGTTGGTGCTCTGTGTGTGTCAGGTGATCAGCTGTGAATCCGAGGCCAAGCCTGCAGATACGGACTGAGGCCAAGCCTCATGAGTGTCAGTACACCATCTTGCCTTTCAGGGTTTTCTCAGTTACAGAGTTCTGTGAGTATGGTTCGCTGTAAGAATGCTGGTGGTGGACCGAGTGATGGGGACAAAAGTCCTCCTAGGGTGACAGAGGTAGCTCATGGCAAACGCAAGAAGTTAGCCGTCAAGAAGAGAAAGAGGACACCCACTGAGGCAGAGATTGCACAGGCCATCGCTGATGCTACAGAGCGTGAAGAGAGGGGTGGCAGAGGCAGTGGGATTCACATTAGCGAGCGTTGTTTTCATCTTGTTGGTCGACAGCTCGGTACTGAGGCCACAGAGGGCACAGAGGACCCACCTGCAGAGCAGCCCACAGATGATAGAGGAGACAGAGGAGCAGACCGCTCAGACTCCACCGTGTCATCGCTCAGGACGTACGCGTGCTCAGGTGACTCCTAGGCCAGAGGGCCAGCATCGTGGAGGTCGTCCACCTCCTAGGGCTTGAGGTCACCCCCTAGTTGAGCACTTTGACCTCAGGGGAGCTACAGCACGATAGGTACATGCTCTTAGGTTTGTCGAGGTTAGTCGGTGGTTCCCACCTCAGTGGGATCCCCGAGCTTCAGAGGGCTTCTACACACCTCTGCATGAGGATTTCTATAGAGCCTACGTCGACAGCGGGATTGCATTCAGACCTCAGAGAGTCTGTCGACTTGAGGCTTTAGTTGAGGTGGTTAGTGAGCAACTCCGTCCACACCTGTCCTTTCTACCTGATTTGTCAGACTTTCTAGGATGGACTGGAGCTTACTGTAGGACTTGGGTCAGAGAGTTCTACTCCTCACTTTGGATTGACCCTGCTCACGAGTTCATACACTTTGCATTCCAAGGCCATGACCGCAAACTATATAGCACTAGGGTACGGGAGATTCTCAGACTCCCTGCTTTAGAGACAAAGATTCACCAGCTGTGCTTTGGACAGACTTCACCACCGAGACGTCCTCACGGAGGCATAATACCACCCATAGATTTGATCAAACCTTGCTTCCGTGAGCCGTTTGGCGAGGGGTCCAGACGTACACCTGCTAGCTTGACACCCCTCGCCAGAGTGCTAGATGCTATTGTGAGGCGGACTCTTCTTCCGAGGCTAGGATATAGAGAGGGCCTGACACGGATGCAGCTCTGGGTTGTTCATCACCTCATCTCACAGACACCGTTTGATATTTGGGATCTTATGCTATGTGAGATGGAGGACACTTTAGCAGAGGGCTTTAAGGGTCACCAGCAGCTACCTTATGCTCATTGGATCTGTTTTATTATTCGATCTGTGTGTGACCTGCCTACAGAGATTAGAGCTGAGATATCTGATACCACTACTGCATTTCCAGAGTATGATAATCGACAGTTGTGGGCTTTAGTGACTAGAGAGTAGGCACCTAGGCTAGGATAGTGTCAGAGGCTAGAGGTTCCAGAGACAGTAGCTGAGCAGGACGAGACCGTTGAGGGTCTTGCTGAGGCCGAGCTTGCAGATCTTGATACTCAGCCAGCTGATCCAATTGAGGATGTTGCCACTAACAGCACTGACGAGGATTACTAGCCCATCCACTCAGACCCAGTCATGGTGGCTATACTTGAGAGGCTGACCTAGGCCCAGGAGAGACAGGAGGTTCAGATGCAGCGACAGGCTCAGGACACAGCTGCCGCATTTGCTCAGATTCAGGCTCGTCAGGACGAGTTCTAGAGGCAGCAGCTGGAGTTTCAAAGGCAGAAGTTTGAGATGCAGAGGTAGCAGGCAACCACCTAGTAGCAGTATCTTGAGCTCCTACGATATCTCGTCACTGTTGGGGTTCCTCCACCACTGTCTGTCCTTACTCTAGCACTACAGTCCAGTGGACTTTAGAGTCAGGGACAGCCGAGCTTTCAGTTTACCTCTCCCCAGCAGCAGGTCCCTCAGACTTTTTAGTCCTCGAGCTACACTCCTATTCAGACGGGGTTCACTCCACTAGCTCAGCCCAGACCTCACCTTCTCTCGGGCACTCCTTTCACTGACTTGAGTGCCTCCTACAGCGAGCTGACTGGTCAGCCGACACCCTCGCACACCACTATTGTGACCTCTTTAGGGATGTCAGCTTTCGAGACTATGGCTCTTCTAGTGTTAGGGGCCGGGACTACAGAGATAGTGCCGTCGTCAGTTGCCTCCACTGATCCTCCCACTCTTGGTATTTTTTAGGCTCAGGCGACAGAGACTACTCCTATTGTTGCTACTACGTCTTCAGTTCCTGCACCTGCTCTATAGACCCAGACTGCTTCACTGCCACATCTATCTACAGAGGGTCAGCCTGACAGTTCAGAGTCTGAGGAGGATACTTCGTAGTTTGTGATCACTCCACGCTCCTTGGCACTCGACACGACAACTTCTGTTCCCCTGTCGGATCCTTAGTTTTGTTTTTGGCGTTTGATGCCAAAGGGGGAGAGAGAGAGTAGATTCAGGGGGGTGTTGATAGAGGGTTTCATTTTCTTTGTGTGCTACATTCATGCATCATGTTTAATTTCTCGCCATGCATTCTATGACAAGTGTGCTTGCGAGACTTTATTATATATCATGTCACTTAATTGGTTTTAGCTCATAAGGTTGTGCTTCCGTGCCTTACTCCGATTTCATATGAGCTATGTTTTATGTGTACTAACTCTTCATGTTTTATCTTGTGAGTACACTCAGTTGGCCTGGAACACATAAGAAATTCCTATCCCCTTGTGCTTATAGCTTTTTGCTTTATGTGAACCAAGCATGTTCAAAAACCTCAACTCTTAAATCTTCTAAATCTAAGTGTTGTCATCAATCACCAAAAAGGGGGAGATTGAAAGCATCTAGGCCCCGGGAGTTGGTTTCGGCAATTGATGACAACGCATTATTACCATGACTAACGAGTGTTTTGTAGAAACTTTGATAAGTTAGGTCATGGGGTTGATAATTGCTTTGGGCACTATGGTATTCATGCCCCTTGATGGAAATCATTTCGGTTTTCAAAGGATCAACGACAAGATTAAGGACGGTTAGTTTCGTATGTCAAGGCGTTGAGTTACATCCGGAATAGTCATTAGGATCTTCGCCTTTTTCCTTTGACCGTACTATAAAGGGGGGCATGAGCGAGTAGCTTGACCTAGGTGAGTCTTTTGTTTAGGTGTGGTGCACACTTGTCAAACTTAGCACTAGGTAGCTTAGGAAAAGCTCAAAGTTTAGTTGGAAGCAATTTGGTTCAAGTTGCGTCGCGTTTCAAATTCATTTGAGTTGTTTACCCTTGACCAGACGCGGTCTCTGTCACGACCGAACGCGTTCGGTCAGTACTAACAGTCACTACGTTTTCATCCTGGTTGACCAGACGCGGTCCCTGCAAGGACCGAACACGTTGATCAGTCTGACATGTGTTTCAGAGGGTAAAAGTATAATCAGACGCGACTGGAAAATGACCGGACGCGTCCGGTCACGTTCCAGTAAGGTACTTAGCTGACCTGATGCATCTGGTTATCACTGATCGAACGTGGTCGAGCGTCAGGTTAAAGTACAGTAAGGTTCTTGCACGATCGGACGCGTCCGGTCACCCCTGATCGGTGCGTCCGGTCACTCAGCGGTATCGTTCTGGTTTTCGACCGTTACCCTCGACTGGCACGTCCGGTCACGTCGATCGGCGCGTCCGGTCAGTGCGTGTTTTGCTGAGTTGGCTGGTAACGGTTGGATTTGTCTATGGGTGTATAAATACATCCCCTCCACCTCTTTTAGAGGTCTCTTGCTCATTTGTTCAGCTGAGAAACACCTTTCAAGTGCAAGGGAGTCGAAGAGCCCTAGTGAGGATAGTGATTTGAGAATCAAAGCTTGAGATCCCTCATTAGTCACTAGAGGGTAGCAAGTGTGCATCCATCTTCTCATTAGGCTTGTTGTGGTCAAGTGAGAGTTCTAGCTTGTTACTCTTGGTGATCGCCATCACCCAGACGGTTTGGTGGTGATTGGGAGTTTGGTGATCATCCAGCGAGCTTGTGGATGACCCAACTCATCTTGTGAGCGGTTTTGAGTGATTCACCGCAATGGAGTGTCAAAGAATTAGCCCATAGAGAGCACTTGATCCTTGCGCAGATCAAGGGGGAGCTACACCCTTGCGCGGGTGCTCCAATGAGGACTAGTGGGAGTGGCGACTCTCCGATACCTCGGGAAAACATCGCCGTGTTCCTAACCCTTACTTTCAAGCATTTACTTTCGTGTATTACTTTCATTGTTTGTTTACTTTCCTAGAATTGCCATGCTAGACTAGGATTGGAACTTAGGGTGCAAAACTTTTACCGGTAGAATCACAAGGAACACTAGTAGGCACTAGGGGTGAAGTTTGGCTTGTAGGATTTAATTCTTGCAATTAATTTTTAGAAAAGCCCAATTCACCCCCCTCTTGGGCATCTTGATCCTTTCATGTACGATGGTGGTTGAATGATGGGCTTGTGCTCGTTCCTGCCTGGATTCTAAGGACCGGTTCATGGACATGTAACCTAGCTTAACAGCACAACCATGAGGTCTGGATGGGCTAGACCTAGCCAAATAATTTGTTTCCTCTAAGTTTTGTTGGCATTGGGGTGGTTTGTGTGGCACAAGAGGGGTCCCCTGGGGTCGTTGACTTATGTACAGGGAGAAACCTTAGTGAAGGTGCTAAACAAGCTTAGAGGAGCTTTTGTAATGGCCTTGTAGTGAAACCTAGCCGCACATTCTTGGAAATGTGATGTGGTCCTTGCAAACCCTAGTAATTGGGAATCATGACTCATGGTGAAAGTGTGCAATCTCTGTAGAGTGTAAAACTAATATATCAGTCGTGCTCATGGTCAAGAGCGGGCTTGGACTTCTTCGTGATTAGTGGCTCTTTTTGGATGGCTAGTTTCCCTTGGTAAGGGAATGGGTGGATGAGATAGGAACTTGGATGGAATCCAAGTGTTGGTTTGGTTGTATGAGGTGATGATGGTTTCACCCAGTAAATAGGTGCTAAGGATTTAAGGAAATAGGATGAGTCGCCTAACTGTTTGTGTCAACCCCATATGCCTTTCCTTGTCTCAAGCCTCATGTCATATTTTTCCTACACTTGTGGAGTACATTTTGATGTACTCACCCTTCCTCTTTGTCCCCCTACTACCCCTTAGATGCTGGAGATGAAGAAGGGTTTGCTGAAGAAGATGCCTTTGACCCCGACAAGTTCTAGGCTGGTGCCAACCCCGGTCAGCTTCCTATGAAGATGGAGTCCTCTTCCACTGAAGACAAATAAAGTATATATAATTTTCTTTCAGACCCATGGGTTATTTTGTAATGATGTTATTGTTTATGTGAAAACATGGTTACAATACTTTGATGATGTCGTCATATGCATGAATAATTGATCCTGGCATACATATGATGTGCATTCGATTTTGTCCTAAAAATCAGGTGTGACAGAGGACACTCTAGCAGAGGGCTTCAAGAGTCACTGTAAGTTGCCGTATGCCCATTGGATCTGCTTTCTCATTCGACAAGCATGTTCACATATTCCTCCTGAGGTCATGGCTGAGTTGACTGGTACCGCTACTGAGTTCCCCAAGTACAACATGTGCCAGCTGATGGGTTTTAGTACTAGGAGCAGGACACTGAGCCAGCAGCATCGCCAGAGGCCAGATGTGCCTGAGACAGATGCTGAGCAGGACGAGGCCATCAAGGCCATGGTAGAGTTAGAGCTTGCAGATCTTGAGGCACATTAGGATGACGTGGTTGAGGATGACTCGTCCGAAAGTTTAGACAAGGACTGCCAGCCTATTCCACGAATGCTTCCACGGGCTCACGACAGAGAGGTCGGTGGCTCCATTTCAGCTCCACCCCCGCCGCCACAGACAAACCTTGCTTTGCTGGTTATACTTGAGCGCATGTGGTAGGACCAGGCTCGTCAGGCATAGGAGACAGCAGCTGCTATTGCTCAGATGTAGGCACGTTAGGACCAGTTCCAGCAACAACAGATTATTCAGTAGTAGCAGCTAGAGAGTCAGCAGTAGCTTCTCGGTTTCATGCAGCATGTCCTTATAGCTACAGGGATTGCTCCTCACCCGCCCATGTTGTAGCTTGGTTCGACTATTACTAGTACCCCAGTGACTCCAACTATACAACCTAGTGGGCTTCAGACTTAGGGATAGACAGCTGCATAGTTTGCCTCGCCTTTAGAGCAAGTGTCTCAGTGGTTCGCTTCACTAGGGACAGAGTAGGCTCTGCTCTTCACTCCTATTATCACAGGCTTCACTCCTACTTAGTTAGAGTCAGTGTTAGTGATAGATACTCCAGTCTCTCAGAGCTTGGGTGCTACTTTTAGTGAGCTCACAGGATAGCCTACACCTCTAGAGTTTCGAGTCCTTCCTTCTACCACAACCGCTCTAGTCATAGGGACCACCGAGATGATCCCGTCATCTGTTGATTTGACAGAGCCTCCTCCAATAGTCACAACCACACTTGAGGCTACAGCTACAGAGTCAGTGACTCAGGGTTAGGCTTTAGCTTCAGCTTCTACTTCATAGTTAGCCGACCTAGTTACTGAGACCGCAGAGCAGACCATACCGCGTCACTTCCTATTTTAGTGTCAGAGGGTCAGCTGCCAATTGCTCTAGCTAGTCTGACAGTTTTGAGTCCAGAGTCAAAGGATGATGCTACTTAGTTTTAGATCTCTCACCGTTCCTCAGTGCCCGACTCGTCTGCTCCTACCCCACCGTCCGACCCTTAGGTTTTGGTGCTTGATGCCAAAGGGAGAGAGAGAGCGAGTATGTTAGACTTAGGGGGAGCATGTGAGTTGGACTCGTTCTTTTGTGTGTGATACTTCATGCATTCACGTTTACTTTTATGCATTGTCATATATGTGATACATGCGCATTTGTGAGACTTATATTACATGTGTGCTCTCTACTTTGTTACATATATGACATGTCAGTTGGTTATGCTCATTTGCTTTGCTTCTGCATTTTACTCCGTTTCAAATGAGCTTTACTTTTTGTACTCATGCTTATTTTTATATCTTTTGAGTACATCATGTTGGCTTGGTTCATTTAATCATTCCTAACCCTTTTGATCTTACTATCAATTGCTTATATGAACCAAGCATGTTGAAAACCTCACTCATCCCTTACACATACTCGAGGTTGTGTTGTCATCAATCACCAAAAAGGGGGAGATTGAAAGCATCTAGGCCCATAGTTGGGTTTCGGTGATTAATGATGATGAGATTACTATGAATAATGTGTGTTTTGTAGAGGAAATTTGAGTTAGGTCATGATAATCATGGTTAATTGGGCAATTATGGTTTTTATGCCCCTGTTGATGGAAATCGTTTTGGTTTTCAAATTAAGGATGGACGACAAGGTTAAGGATGGACTAGTTCTAAGTGTCGATTGGCGTTGGAGGGACACTTAGATTAGTTTAGGACTTTGTTTTTTCCTTTGGCTATACTATTAAGGAGGGTATGAACTAGTAGCTTGACCTAGGTGAGTCTAATGCGTTAGGTGTGGTGCACACTTATCAAACTTAGCACTAGGTAGCTCAGGTACAGCCCAAAGATTGATTGGAGTAAACTTCATTCACAAAGTGTCGAGATTTGAAATTAAATGGAGTGTTTCCACACTGACCAGGCCCTGGTCCTTGTAGGACCGAACGTGTCAAGTCAGTTGTTGGCGCGTATTGCAGGAGCAAAAGGATGACCAGACGCTGGCTCCTAGTCAGGATCGGACATGTAGGTGCTGAACAACTACAGCAGCGAAGTCTTCTTGCTGTCACGGGACCAGACGCAGGAGGAAAAGTGACTAGACTCTAAGATGACCATGTCCCATCAAAAACAGAATGCTTCTAGAGAGGGTTTTCGTAACACCCTAGGTGTTAAGCAAAAACTAAAAATTTGCATGTCATCATAATGCACTTTTTCATCATGTTTTAGTAGTTCACTTGGATGCATTCACTAAAAGAAAGTTTAATTTATAAATGTTATGCATGGTTCATGTTTGTGTTGGAACCGAAAACTCTATAAGGTTCACTTTTGGGACCTCATAATTTTTAATGGAACCTAAAGGTACTTGGTATTGTTTCTTAACTAAGATGAAGTGAGAATTGTATACCTCACACTTGTGATTGTTGGTGGGACATGAAAACAAGTTAAAAATAAAAGATGGAGCTTCAAGTTTGAATTTGAAACTTGCATTTCAATGATTGACCATAAGGTGCTACCAGCTAGGGTGAAGCGGTGGAGTCTGGCCATGAGAGATCCCCGATGGAGGCATGGCGTGACGATGTGTGGCCGCTGTAATAGAACCGACCAAATTAGAAGAGCACAAGTACAAAACACAAGCGCCAAAACGCTCAAATTTTTGAACTTGAGCCCATATAATCCCGGTAGTCAATCGAAACCATGAAGGATTTCAAACCAACTCACTTACAACCAAGATCGCATCATTCAACATAACACATCACACGTTACATTTCACAAATAGTTTGGAAAATAAACTTACAACACCCCGGAGTCGTAATTATTACAAACCAAGTTTATAAAGTAGCGGAAGCAACACACACACACACACACACTTAGTTCAAGTATGATTGCTAGTCTTATAGATCTTCATCACACAAAAGCATTAAGGGAAGTAACTAATAGACAATCACGCCCGAGTGATCTAGTCCTCGCCACCCGCCGGGTGGAGGCAATTCTTACATAAGCCCTGATATAGCATGTCATCAGCAACAGGAGGGAATAAACCTTGAGTATGGGAATGTACTCAACTAGACTTACCCATTGAAACAGAAAATAAAAGACACCAAAGATCATGCAAGGCTTTCTTAAAGTGGAGCTGGCTGACATCAAGTTTTGCGGAAAAGCATAAGTATAGGTAACTCTTTTAACCTATACTAGCAGTTATTTTTAGCATTAACCTATCAGCTATCTTAGCACATGTACTAAACAATCATGTGATGATTAAGCAAATAATAATAACCATAGAAGGTATAAATTTGAGGCAACATGTACTTCATCATCCTATTTTACCATATGTTCAATTAATGAGATCTACGTTGCCGCTGCTCAAGTCAAGTGCTCACTAACCGGGAGCGATGACGATTCGAATTGAATTCCTATCCAGCTGGAGGGGTACTTCTAACACTCACCGAGACACGCCTGGCGAGTGAAAGGTCTTGATGGTTAGAGGGGGGTGAATAGCCTTTTAAAATTTTCTACAAAGGCAAGCTAAACAAGTTTATCAATATAACAAATAGCGAGATGTGAGTTTTGCTTAGCCTACGGGGTGTTTGCAAGCCACCTAACCAATTCACAATTCTAGTATTTGCACTCAACCGCACAAGTCAAACCGAGAAGATAACTACAACTACAACTAGCAAGCTACACAAAGGAGCTACTATAGCAAAGCTAACTAGCTAGCAAAGATAACTAAGAAAGTTATGCGGAGTTGAGTTGGGAGAGTTTCACTGAGGGGCGAAGTAATGAGCCAACCAATATGATCAACAATGAATACCAAGACAACCGAACACCGGGATCAATCAATCACAATATGAAAGTGATAACACGAAGATTTATCCCGAGGTTCACGTGCTTATCGGCACGCTAGTCCCCATTGTGTCCCTCTTCACCACGTGGTTCGGTGGCTAATCGTTCACACACCGAGCCTCTCAAAAGGCGCCACAAGAACCTACCAAATGGCAAAAGGTTGCAAATGACACGAGCAATTCACTAACATTGCCTTTGGCGCTTCGCCGAGGTAGGCACAAACCCCTCACAATCACCGGAGGTGGCCAAGAACAATCACCAACTCTTGCCAACGCCTCCAAGCTGCTCCAAGCCATCTAGGTAGCGGCAACCACCAAGAGAAACAAGAATCCCGCAGCAAATCAACCACCAAGTGCCAACTAGATTCAATTTCACAATGCAAATGCACTTGGATCACTCAATCTCACTTTGAATATGCAAAGAAGCAAGAGAGATGAGTGAGAGGGGAGTTGCTTAGCTCAAAGTGCTCACAAGTATGTCAAATGTTCAAGAGATGGAGCCTTGAGCCGGCCAACGAGTATTTATAGACGTACCCCTTCGAATATAGCTGTTAGGAACTAAATAGCCGATGTCACGCTGACCGGACGCGCTGGTCAAATTGACCAGACGCGCTGATCACACAGCGACTACGCTCGCGAAACACCGACCAGATGCGCTCCACGCAATGACCGGACGCGCGAAGCTCGACCGGACGCGCTGGTCCCGTAATAGACCGAACGCGCTGGTCAAGCCTGAGCAGCGCACAACGAAACAGCGACCGGACGCGCTGCAGAACTGACTGGACGCCACAGTGCCAGCATCCGGTTGGAGTCCAGTAAGCTCCCTGAACGACCGGATGCGTCCGGTCGATAGTGACCAGACGTGCCACCGCGTCCGATCAAAAACAGAAACATGCGCAGATGCTGAACACTGACTAGACGCGTCCGGTCAAATAGAGACCGCGTCCGGTCCAGTGTCCGGTCACCTCTGTGACCTCCGTTCGCCTCCGTTTCTTTTCCGGCTTCCGGCGTAGTGGAAAATAGTCATTTCAACTCCTCGAAAACGCCTGAATCCCACCTCGCAAGCTCGGCGGGAGGGAGAGAGAACCCCAAACCCTCTCTACCGCTCAAACTCCACCACCTACGCAAACGTGCTAACACCACCAAGTGATCTCGTCATGTGTGAGTGTGTTAGCATTTTTACAATCATTTTTTGAGGCGATATTAGTTCTATCCAAATGCATATGATTATGAAATGCACACCTAGAGGCACTTAGGAGTTCAATAGCCGCATCATTCCCCTCTTTATAGTACGACTATCTAACCTATAATGTAACCACACCCACTAAGTGTCTTGGTTACTAAAACACAACCCTTAAGCATATACCTTTGCCTTGATCACGTAGGGTTGTGTCCAAATCCAAGTGTGGCCATCATGATCACCATGTCCATCTTGCCACCAACTTTGGAATGTACTAATCCTCATATGCTACATACAACTTAGGCATAGGATTAGTACTTAGGCATTGTCACTAATTACCAACACCAAACATAGGACTTTCAGCGAGAGCTGCTCAGTTCACCTTTGGTACAATTCAGGAGTCACGGGTTCGAATGATGCTGCATCCCCAAGGGCAGCACTCTGCCAGGTGATAGGGACTCTAACCCCCCCTTGGTCTTACGCCAATGTTCCCAAGTACATCCTTACTTCCGCCAAGATGCGACCTACCCTTTGATTCCCAGTCTGAACTGTATTACTCAGATTCGCGGTCAGAACGCCTTATCCGGCCAACTAAGTGTTAGATTGCGTTCAACATGACTCAAGGACATACAGTGAATCGGTCCTTAAATGACTCAGACGGGCATAGCTTCGCACCCAAGACGTGAAGTGTCTTGCGGCTGCACTATTGAACTCCCGCCTGGTCTCAAATTCATTTTAAGCATGGTTTCATCCACAATAGCCAACATAGCCACTCGTGACCCACTTCACCTAAATCTCGTGGATGACCAGAAATCATCCGACTTCTACAGCACTAAGCAGGGCTAAGCATTAAAACGTGCCTAAACTTAAATTGGGATTCAAGTTCTATCTCTAGACAAGGTAGATATAATGCAGTAAGTGTTTTCACTCAACTTCTACAACTTAATGCAGTAAACAAGTAAAAGTACGCAATTATATGTGTATACAAAAGATGGGTTAGCATGCACCGGGGCTTGCCTTTCAGGAAAGAAGGGCGGTGATTCGGGTACTCAGGTAACTCTTCAACGGCGCTTCCTTTGCTGGCTGGTTCTTCTGGCTCCCCCGACTGCTCTAGACCCTCCTCCGGAAGAGCTCCCTCGAATTCTAGGAGTGTCACTCCATCCGGTACACCTATTGCATGAATGCACAATAAATCTCATGGATGCATAAGAAGGAATGCAACATGCTCGGAATGAAATGGAACTACAGCAACACTAGTGCTCTATTCAAATCACTTCACAATATGTGCATATTTCTTCTACGGTAGAGAAGTACTTACCTAATCTACACAACCTAATGTACAATTGTTCTTCCTCAGTTAAGGGCCTAACACCTAACAATCAACAAGAACAATATTACTTAATCTTATCACAACCCTAAGCATAATACAGCACAATAGAGATCTGGACAGCAGATCAGTAATTTCACCCTAACTAGAGATCCAAAAATCCAAATGATATGATACAAGATAATCTAAAAGCTTATAACATGCTCTACAATTTGTTTTCAGACCTCATGACTTGATTCCTAAGTTTACCTAGTCGAATTCCTAAAGTTTCAGAACTCAGCCCGCTCCAAACAGAGAGCAGTCATTTCTGGACAGTCACTTCAAACAATTGTAACTCCTAAACCACTAGGCCAAATGCCACAAATTTTTGACACAAGCTAGTTTAATAAGTTTACTACCACTTTGGTATTCACAAGATTCCTAGCAAACACCTTTTTCAAGGCCTAAACCCAAAAATGCTACCAGCTGTCCAGAGAACCTAAAAATGTGAAAATTAAATATTTACTCACATATCAAACTACCCCTATGACCAAACTAATGACACTACTAGGTCACACATGACATGAAACCACCAGAAAATAAGGTATGTTCACCCAAGTCATTTATTTTAATCCCTTTCTTAATTTAATTAATTAATTAAGTGGGAAATTAAACTTATACACAAACTACTTAGAAAATTCTACAAAAATTACAGGGGACTCTATATCCTACCAGTAGGCTACTGTCAAACGTTGAGCCAAAGTTCTTCAAAGAAACTCCCTACACAAAATTCACAAGCCAGAGAGGCTGATTTTTGCATAATTAACCAATCATAATTAAAAGTGTCAAACAATAGAAACAATATTTTTCTTAGCAACCTTAGGGTACTAGGACATTCTCCATAAAATTTCATGAGCATTGCACATACAGAAAAATTATGAAAATTCATTCAATTATCTCCTAATATAAAATGACAACAACATAACTTGAAAAATACTCAAGAAATATCATCCAAATTTTTACCAGAGCTAGCTTAGACATGAAATAGCACACCCACCAAATTTCATAATTTTTGGAGCACTATAACTCAAGTTATGAAATTAACAAGTTTGCATCTATTTTAAAACACATTTCAAATATCTATTTTTATCTTCAAGAAGCTAAACAACACATATACATTTGATATTTTTCATAAATACTACACTTTATCTAGAACTAAACACAATTGGAATCACCTCATTTGGATCTAAATTGCTTGAGATAAGAAATTCACAAAATAGCATGAAAATCTGTGAAATAATAAAAGAAAAACATAAATTGCAAGACCCTGATGATCTACTGGGCTGGCCCACTTAGCGCCAGCGCAACCCACGCGCGCAGCCTGAGCCAGCTCCCGCCCGCGTGAGCGCCGCTGACAGGGCGTTCCCGCACGTCATCGACAGAAACAGGGGGGAAACTCTAGTCGGCGTATCTCGCCGCCGGTGACCCGTCCGTGGGAGATGAACGCCCCAGCGTGCTCCCCGTGCCACCCCAAATCTAGGCATCCTATTTTCCCTAACTCTATTGCACCGGAGCTACCTCACCGTCGTTCATGGCGGACGGTGGAGGTCGGCTGTCGTTCATGGCGGAGAAGACGTGGTGCTCAAGATGGATGGTGGCGCGATAGAGAGGTCGGACCACGTGCACCGAGCAGCGGCGGTGCACAGACCGCTCCGGCGAGGTTAGCCTTCCGAACAAGCTACGGAGAGATACGGGGCTACATGATCCCAAGGTGTACTACGGCTCAAGGTGATCCCCATGCGCGCACTAGGAAGGTCAAAAGACGATCAAGACGAGGCTAGCCGTGGAGGATTGCCATCGGCGGCCATGGCGGGCGCGGCCAGAGCGCGACGCGCCCGTGGACCGTTTTGGTTTGCACGGATGGTTTTCGGTGGTAGCATCTAACCAAGAGCATCAAGACGTGCTGAGGGAGTGGGGACGGGGTTCAGAGAAGGAAGAGAACGGTGGAGGTGAGCTGGCCACGGTGGACCGTGACGGCGACGGCGCTCCGGTGAGCTCCGAGCGGGGGAAATCGGCAATGTGCCCTTACCCTGGCTCGGTTGCTCCAAAGGAGGGGTTGATGAGGTTCAGGAGGTGAGCACACACGGCTGCGGGGAAGCGCGCGGCGGCGATGGTGGCTCAGTTCTTCTGCTGTGGCGAGGACAGAGGGAAGGAGGAGGAAATGGATGGAGAGGCGAGCGGTGGACGGCGTGGCGGGCTTGAGGAGCTCGCGGCCTGACTGGTGGGACCACGGCCGCTGTATGGGCGCCACAGCGCTCCCACGCGGCGGCCATTCTCTGATCACGGTCGGCCACCGAGTTCACTAAACTCTAAATCGGCGTCCAAATGCAGTGACTGACAGCTGAAGTTTGAGCCTCCATATCTCCTAATCTGGCTCGAGTTAGTGGTAGGTGTTAACAGCAAAGTTGTAGAGCTACATGAGCACTACAACTTTGTCAATGGAAGCTTGGACTGGTTTGCCATGGTTTACAAGTTACCTAGCTCCGAAGTGGGGTACAGTGAAACTGTATGTCAGTGCAGGACTTAGAAAAATTTCTAAGTCTGAAATCAGCATAGAGACCTGACTTGTGGGCCACTTTTGAGCAGGTTCTAGCCATTTTCATGAGATGGACATATTGAGACTTTTGTTCCCCATGAAATTCTCTATAACTTTGATTAAGGGTGCTCCTCCATGCAAGATTTCTAAACTGGACTTTTTAAATAGTCAAACTAGAGCATTCTAGGGCTCAAGGCTTGGTCAACATCACCTAGGAGGGCTTTTTGGTCATTTTGGTCAACATGAACATTGTTCCACTAATGATCCTAAGTGTGATTAAGGTACTATAGGACATAATTGACCACTGTACACTTTGGTTACACCCACTTCCAATTGTCACATAGGTTGAAACAAACACAACAAGTATTTTAACTAACTATTGCCACACCATGTTACATCTATATGTTGCACTACACACATTTCATAAGCTACCACTTTTGAAACAAGCTTAATAAAGTATGTTGCACACTCTTGTTACAAGCCAAACAAATGCATAATGAATGGAATGATGCTCATGCTACTGAAATGCAGGTGCAATTTTGGAAGCCAAACACCTAGGTTGTTACAGCCCTCCCCCCTTATAAAAATCTCGTCCCAAGATTTGGAAAGCATACCATTGTTGATAGAATTCCTTATAACCCTCTTGTAAATAATCTTCTCTCTCCCAAGTAGCATCACTTTCACTACCTTGATTACTCCACATTACTTTATACCACTTAACCACTCGACTCTGAGTTACCCGCTCTCGAGTGTCAATCACACGAATTGGCTTTTCTTCATAAGTTAGATCAGATTCTAGCTTGATATCCCCTAACGGAACTCTCTCTTTAGGAACCCAGAGACATTTCTTTAACTGTGATACATGGAAAACATTGAAAATGGCACTCATTTTAGGAGGTAACTGGATCTTATATGCAACAACTCCACTTTTTCCTATGATCTGGAAAGGACCCACATATCTCAGTGCAAGCTTTCGCTTCACACCAAAACGCTTTACACTCTTCATAGGTAAAACTTTTAGATACATGAAGTCTCCAACTTCAAACTCAATCGGTTTTCTACGGTGATCTGTGTAACTTTTCTACCTAGATTGAGCTATAGCCATATGTATTTTGATGGTTCGGACTTGTTCTTCAGCTTGCTCAACAAAATCAATACCATAATACCTTCTTTCTCCAGCTTCTACCCAATTAAGCTCTCTTGATAACTATTGTTGTACGAAAACTCAGCTAAAGGCAACCATTTCTCCCATGAACCCTTGGATGAAATAACGCACACCCGTAACATATCTTCTAAGATTTGGTTAACTCGTTCAGTCTGACCTACCATCTGGGGGTGATACGCAGAGCTTTTCACTAGCTTGGTTCCCAGAAGATGATGTAGGTGCTCCCAGAAACGAGCAGTGAACTGCAGACCTCGGTCAGAATTAATAGTACGAGGGATTCCATGGAGTCAGACTATCTGATTGAAGTACAACTTAGCATAGTTAGTAGGATAATAGTCTACTTGTACAGGAATGAAATGAGCCGATTTGGTTAGGTAGTCTACAATTACCCAAATAGAGTTATGATTCTTAATAGTAGGAGGGATTCCAACAATGAAATCCATACTTATCTCCTCCCATTTCCAACCTGGGATAGAAAGTGGCTGAAGCAATCTAGCTTTCATGTGCACAGCTTTAACTCTACAGCATGTATCACACCTAGCAACATATGCAGCTATTTCTTTCCACATCTTGGTCCACCAATAGTATGGCTTCAGATCATGATACATCTTACTGCTACCAGGATGGATGGATAACTTAGAAAAATGTGCTTTAGACATAATATGATTCCTAAGCTCTCGATCCTTAGGCATAACTAACCTATCCTTAAACCACAACACACCCTCTTCATCTACCCTGAAATGCTTAGTTTCTTGCTCTTTCATCTTACGCTTGATGTGGAATATACTGGTGTCAGTCTTTTGGAGCTCAATAATTCTACTCTTAAGAGTGCAACTGACAGTGATATGGTGCAGAACTGCTGGATGTAGAAGGCGAGACAGGTGAAAATCACTTTCAACTAAGGAATGGCAATGAGACTTATGGCTTAAAGCATCGACAACGATATTTGCCTTGCCAGGATGATAGTGCACTTGGAGATTATAATCTTTAATCAACTCAAGCCATCTTCTTTGATGCATATTCAACTTGGGTTGGGTGAAGATATATTTGAGGATTTTATGGTCAATATAGATATTGCAAACATTGCCCAACAGATAATGTCGCCAGACTTTCAAAGCTTGAACAACTGCAGCGAGTTATAAGTCATGCGTTGGATAATTCACCTCATGTTTCCAAAGTTGACGAGAGGTGTATGCAATCACTCAGCCTTCTTGCATCAGAACACCTCTCAAACCTATGCCTGAGGCATCACAATACATATCAAATGGTTTCTCGATATCCAGTTGCGCCAAAATCGGAGCTGAGGTTAGGAGGGTTTGCAGTTTTGTGAAAAGTTGCATCACACTCAGGAGTCCAGACAAACCTGGTGTCTTTTTGCAGCAACCGAGTCATTGTCTTGGCTATTTTAGAGAAATCCAGGATGAAGCGATGATAATAGCCAGCCAATCCTAGAAAACTCTAGACCTTGTGAATCGAGATAGGAGCCTTCCGGTCTAGTACTTCTTATACCTTGGTGGGATCCACCATAATTCCACCATTGAATAACACATGCCTAAGGAAAGGTACTTCATGAAGCCAGAATTCACACTTACTGAATTTTGCGTACAGTTGATGTTCACGCAGTCTTGTGAGGACTATACGTAGATGTTCAGCGTGATCTTCTTCATTCTCAGAATACACCAAGATGTCATCTATAAACACCACCATGAACTTGTCCAATTCGGGCATAAACACCGAATTTATCAAGTACATGAAGTGCGCGGGGGCGTTGGTCAAGCCGAAGGACATAACAAGATACTTATAGAGATCGTATCTTGTAGAGAAAGCAGTTTTTGGAACATCTTCAGGACGAATTTTAATTTGATGATAACCAGACCTCAGATCAATCTTGGAAAAGACTTTGGCTTTAGACAACTGATCAAACAAGATGTCGATTCGCGATAGAGGATACTTATTCTTGATAGTAACTGCATTCAGAGGTCTATAATCTACACACATCCGCAACGACTGGTCCTTCTTCTTTACAAAGATAGCAGGACATCCCCACGGAGACAAACTAGGACAAATTAGCCCTTTCTTCAAAAGTTCATTCAACTGTACCTTAAGTTTAGCTAGTTCATTCGGAGGCATCCTATAGGGTCTTCTAGAGATGGGTGTCGTGCCAGGAAACAACTCTATTTTAAACTCTACATCCTGATCCGGAGGCAATCCCGGCAAATCATCGGGAAAGACATCAGGAAACTCGCATACTACGGGAATATTAGCTATTGATTTTGCTTGCACCGCATGAACTTCACTAGAAAAGATTAATTTTCTGGGGAAGTTGCACTAGAAAACCTTTCTGATTAGTAGGATCTCTGAGCATAACTACCCGGGTGGATGTATCAATGAGTACCCCATTCTGACTCATCCAATTCATTCCCAAAATAACATCTATGCCTAGTCCAGGCAAAACCACTAAGGTAAGCAAGTACTTTTGCCCTTCTATTTCAAATTCTACATCCTTAACTACTTGATTTGTGGGAATATTACCACTTGCAGCTCTAATGCAATAACCCACATCTTCAACAGTATGTAATTTGTGTGCAAACTTTGATGCAAACATAGGACTGATAAAGGAATGTGAAGCACCTAAATCAAACAACACCACTGCAGAATGTTGGTCAACTAGGAACTTACCAGCAGTGACTACCTCACCAGATGAAATTTCTTCAATACTATTGTAATGAACATGCCCCTAACGGCCACCTTGATTTGCATTCTTCTTAGGATACAGACAATTTCTAGACCAATGACCTGGTTTGTTGCAGTTCTAGCAAGACATGTTGCTTGGAGGAACACTGGAGCTACCTTGGCTAGAACTACCCTTAGGAAGAGAAACGGTATAAGCCTTGCGAAACCTAGTCCTGGCTGGAGCCTTCTTCTGTGGGGGACGGAACTTAGCACCCGTTGCAGGAGGATGAGAAGGAGCCCTCGGTGCGACTAGAGCTCGGGATTGTGAAGCACCCGCCTCAAAGGCCCTCTTACGGCTCTTAGAAGCAGCATAGATATAATTGTTGTTCTCTTGGGTCAGGGCATCACTGATAAATTCATTGAAAGTGGCACATTTGCTAGTGCCCATGGTCTTCATCAACTATGTACTAAGGACACGCTTGAAGCTAGCAATCTTCTTTGCATCAGTATCCACAAACTCAGTTGCATACCTTGCAAGGTTGTTAAAGGCTTATAGGTATTCCGTCAAACTCTTATTGCCTTGAGTTAATCTCATGAACTCAGTGTGCTTCATTGCCATCAAACCTGGAGGAATATAATTCCCACGAAAAGCCACCTTGAACTAGTTCCAAGTGATCGGGACATTAGGAGGCAGCGTAGAGCGGTAATGACTCCACCAAATACCAGTCGGACCATGCAATTGGTGGGAAGCATACTCGGTCTTCAGCTCATCAGTTAGATGAAGTAGAGGTAACATCTGCTCAATGGTATTCAACCACTCATCGGCTTGCAGAGGTTCCTCCGCCTCCTTAAAGAGCGGGGGCTTGGTGTCGAGAAAGTCCTTGAAATCGCTATGCTGATTTGGTTCTGGTCCCTGACGACCATGCCGAGCATCCCGGTTGACTAAATGGCGCATAGCGTCTGCTAACAGGCCCTGCCCTTCAACCACCGTCTACATCAATTCTGCCGGGGTGGGTGGTGGCGGAGGTGGTGGTGGCTGTTCCTCATCCTCAACGCCATGACCACGACGGAGGTTATACGCCATCTGCAAAATGCATAGCCAATGAGCACTGACAATGTGGGAAATTTGTAGATGAATTGTGTAAATATGCCAAACTGATTTCATTGGGAAAATGAATTCACACAACAACCGAGGCATAATAATTCATCACAACCACACAACCTCATCAAGCGCATCAATTGACACAATTATGCGATGTACTTAACAAACAATATATCTTCCGATGAAAAGATGGAATTTATTAAAGGCTCACATACATGGAGCACAAACATGTCTAATAGGTTACATCCATACCAATGGGGTTTCAACCTTACATAATATGGGTGTCCTGATTCGAGCTAAACTTCTAACCAAAATAGGAAAGGATACCCAAAGAAATGATCATGAGGAGACAACCCATTGGTGGAGTTCCATGATGGATCATGACTAGCCACCTTGATACCAGCACGTGCCAAGCAACACAACCTTATGTCGCACGCCACAGGAGGCCCTCGGTTTCATCGCAGCATTGGAGGGTACTAATCGTGACACCATCACCGAACACAACACAATGAGACATCCCTTGTGACCGAAATTTAGCATGTTTAAACAAACATCTAGGATAACATAGGGTTCGATGTTATATCCCAAAAGCCAAGTTATTACAAAGCCCTACTCCCACACATGGAGGACACAAAAGATAACTCTAGCGCAGTAGCTATGCGATGAACTAATCTAAGCATCGTCCTCTAAGTCAGTGTCGAAGATCTCCCCGCCATCTTCATCACTAGCAGGCTCTAGCTCCTCCTCATCTTCTTCTTCTTATTCTTCTGGTGGAACATCCTCTGGCCCATTGATCTCCATGTCATCATCACCTTTAGCCATGAAGACTCCAGAGCCCATCTCCTCATCATCGTCATTGTCATGAGGGAGTAGAGGATTGAGCTGATTATTTAGGCGGTGCACTTCCTCATGAAGATTGTCGTTGTATTCTTCTGCAGCTGCTAACTGTTGCTCAAGCTCCACCTGGCAAGCTCTCAAGATGTTCTCTTCATGCTAGGCTTCATCCCACTGGTTCATCACATGGACCAGCATGCGCTGACAGTTGCGATGAGCCACTGTAAACCTCTGAATCGCAAGTGTCTCCTGATCTCTGTCATGTATCACTTGCTCCATATGTTGCTGAGCCGCATCTCTAGCAGCAGTTACCTTAGCCAACTTGGCCCTCAACCTTTCTGCCTCGGTGGGCTCATGGCGAGGCTCTCGTGGAGCGAGCTGGTGTCGAGGAGCCCTACCTCTAGCGGACTTGCGAGCGGTCCTCTTGGTGCGAGCCATCTGTAGCAACAAGGTATAACTTAAAGTGAGAATAATTTAGGGGATATGGAATTTAATTTAGTCAGGACAATTGAAATTTTAAGGAGGGAGTAATATGAAATGTATGACATGAATTAAACATGATGCATGTACGTTCCATATGCCCTCTCACCCTAGTAGAATCATAAACTTCTAACGCTAGGCGGTGGCATACATACGCTTTCTCATATAGGCGAAACTATCGGTCTACTTGTTTGCGTTGTTAGTGTACCTGCAGAAAATCTCATTTCAGCCCAACAGTTTCCCAATATAAGCATGCAAGTAAGCAGTAAACTAAATACTTTCCATATACACGTCCCGATGTATATACTTCAGTATCACAACTACCCGACAGATATACCCACAATTAAGTACTTTCATAATTACATGATTGAACATGTAAGTATGCAAGTAACCACAACTACTCTCCCCTAGACCGCCGGTTGGACGGTCATGCTCTCACAACTCACACTTACCAGAGCGTCGAGGTGTTTGATCCATACATTACCACCCAAGCGGATGGCATCCATACAATATCACGCCGTATGGATGACGAAATAGAAACAAACAAGACCCCCAAGTTAGTACGTTAATAAGCCACCTAAAAGTCCTTATTTGGGCTAAGGGATGTGATCACTAGCATGCTTATAGAAATAAATTTCAGATTTTTAACCCTTTTCACAAACAAAAACTTTTGTTTTTAAATACCCATACGATGTGTTTAATGTTGAATTTTGCCTCGGTACCAGCTGTAACAGAACCGACCAAATTATAAGAGCACAAGTACAAAAACAAGTGCTGAAACGCTCAAATTTTCAAACTTGAGCCCATATAATCCCGATAGTCAATCGTAACCATGAAGGATTTCAAACCAACTTGCTTACAACCAAGATCGCATCATTCAACATAACGCATCACACGTTACATTTCACAAGTAGTTCGGAAAATAAACTTACAACATCCCGGAGTCACAATTATTATAAACCAAGTTTATAAAGTAGCGAAAGCAAAACACACACACACTTAGTTCAAGTACAATTGCCAGTCTTATAGATCATCATCCCACAAAAGCATTAAGGGAAGTAACTAACAGACGATCATGCCCGAGTGATCCAGAAAGGTTGATTTTTGCATAATTAACCAATCATAATGAAAAGTGTCAAACAACAGAAACAATATTTTTCTTAGCAACCTTAGGGTACCATGACATTCTCCATAAAATTTCATCAGCATTGCACATACAGAAAAATTATGAAAATTCATTCAAGTATCTACTAATATAAAATGACAACAACATAACTTGAAAAATACTCAAGCAATATCATCCAAATTTTTACCAGAGCTAGCTTAGACATGAAATAGCACACCCACCCAATTTCATAATTTTTGGAGCAATAGAACTCAAGTTATCAAATTAACAAGTTTGCATCTATTTTAAAACACATTTCCAATATCTATTTTTATCTTCCAGAAGCTAAACAACACATATACATTTGATATTTTTCCTAAATACTACACTTTATCTATAACTAAACACAATTGGAATCACCTCATTTGGATCTAAATTGCTTGAGATAAGAAATTCACAAAATAGCATGAAAATCTGTGAAATAATAAAAGAAAAACATAAATTGCAAGACCCTAATGACCTACTGGGCCAGCCCACTTAGCGCCAGCACGGCCCACGCGCGCGGCCTGAGCCAGCTCCCACCCGCGTGAGCGCCACTGACAGAGCGTTCCCACACGTCATCGACAGAAACAGGGGGGAAACTCTAGTCGGCGTATCTCGCCGCCGGTGACCCGTCCGAGGGAGATGAACGCCCTAGCATGCTCCCCGTGCCACCCCAAATCTAGGCATCCTATTTTCCCTAACTCTATTGCACCGGAGCTACCTCGCCGTCGTTCATGGCGGACGGTGGAGGTCGGCTGCCATGCTTCGGTCATCTTTGGTGACCAAAATGACAAGACAGCGAGGGAGAAGGACCAGCGAGCGATGGCAGAGAAGATGTGGTGCTCAAGATGGATGGTGGCGCGATAGAGAGGTCAGACCACGTGCACCGAGCAGCGACGGCACACAGACCGCTCCGGCGAGGTCAGTGTTCCGGACGAGCTACGGAGAGACACGGGGCTACATGATCCCATGGTGTACTATGGCTCAAGGTGATCCCCACGCGTGCACTAGGAAGGGTAGAGATGGTTAAGATGAGGCTAGCCGTGGAGGATTGCCATCGGTGGCCATGGCGGGCACGACCAGAGTGTGACGCACCCACGGACCGTTCTGGTTGCACGGATGGTTTCCGGCCGCAGCATCTAACCAAGAGCATCAACACGTGCTGAGGGAGTGGGGACGGGGTTCAGAGAAGGAAGAGAATGGTGGAGATGAGCTGGCCACGGTGGACCGTGACGACGACGGCGCTCCGGTGAGCTCCGAGTGAGGGAAATCGACAATGTGCCCTTACCCTAGCTCGATTGCTCCAAAGGAGGGGTCGATGAGGTTCAGGAGGTGGTGGTGGAGCTATGGGCATGGTGTAGTGGGCGGTGGCACGGTGGCGAGCACACACGGCCGTAGGGAAGCACGCGGCGGCGATGGCGGCTCGGTTCTTCCGCTGTGGCGAGGACAGAGGGAAGGAGGAGGAGGAAATGGATGGAGAGGCGAGCGGTGGACGGCGTGGCAGGCTTGAGGAGCTCGCGGCCGGACCAGTGGGACCGCGGTCGGCGTACGGGCACCATGGCGCTCCCACGCAGTGGCCGTTCTCTGAACACGGTCGGCCACCAAGTTCACTGAACTCTGAATCGGCGTCCAAATGCAGTGACTGATAGCCGAAGTTTGAGCCTCCATATCTCCTAATCTGGCTCGAGTTAGTGGTAGGTGTTAATAGCAAAGTTGTAGAGCTACATGAGCACTACAACTTTGACAATGGAAGCTTGGACTGGTTCGCCATGGTTTACGAGTTACCTGGCTCCAAATTGGGGTATAGTGAAACTGTATGTTAGTGCAGGACTTAGAAAAATTTCTAAGTCTGAAATCAGCATAGAGATCTGACTTGTGGGCCACTTTTGAGCAGGTTCTAGCCATTTTCATGAGATGTCCATATGGAGACTTTTGTTTCCCATTAAATTCTCTACAACTTTGATTAAGGGTGCTCCTCCATGCAAGATATCTAAACTGGACTTTTTAAATAGTCAATCTAGAGCATTCTAGGGCTCAAGGCTTGGTCAACATCACCTAGGAGAGCATTTTGGTCATTTGGGACAACATGAACATTGTTCGACTAATGATCCTAAGTGTGATTAAGGTACTGTAGGAAATAATTGACCACTGTACACTTTGGTTACACCCACTTCCAATTGTCACATAGGTTGAAACAAACACAACAAGTATTTTAACTAACTGTTGCCACACCATGTTACATCTATATGTTGCACTACACACATTTCATAAGCTACCACTTTTGAAACAAGCTTAATAAAGTATGTTGCACACTCTTGTTACAAGCCAAACAAATGCATAATGAATGGAATGATGCTCATGCTTATGAAATGCATGTGCAATTTTGGAAGCCAAACACCTGGGGTGTTACAGCCATGTTCCGGCCCGGTCTGACTGGCATTGGGGGTAGCGTCTTCACCTAAGCATCTACGTGTGATGGGGAAGAAGGAACATGAGCTAGGGGAGGCAGAGGTGTACAGTGCTGTGTTGGCCACGATGGGCCATCGCGTGGATGAACGTCGGTGAGGCACCGTGGTGGCGGAAATGGGTAAAGTGACCCTACCGTCGCTCGACTGATGGCGTGGAGTGGACGAGGGGGTAGAGGGGTTCAAGGCAGAGCATTTGGCTAGGTTTGCGATGTGGTGGTGCGATGGAGAGCGCGTGCGTGCTTGCCAGAGCAGGGGCAGCAATGGCGGCTCGGTGATTCCGCCTGGAGGAAGAGCGAGGAGGAAGGAAGGAATGAGAGCAGCAGCAGTGTCTCATGGAGACTTGAGGCCACACGTGACTGACCAGTGGGGCTGCGGCCAGCGTATGGCCGCCATGGCACGTCCATGCGGTGGCAACGGCCTAAGGCCCTTCGGCCACCGAGGCTGAAATCTCTGAATCGGTGTCTGCATCGAAGCCAAATGAACCGACTGACAAATGAACTTTGATGCCCTAGATATCCCTGACCAGGCCGAATCAGTGCAAACTATAAACAATAAAGTTGGAGATGGATATGTGATCTACAACTTTGTCAATTGGAGCTTGAGCTGGTTTGGCATGGTTTGTGAGTTACATGACTCCAAAGTAGGGTACATTGAAACAGTTTCAGTGTTTGACTTAGCCAAAAATGCTAAGTCACAAAACAATCCTCAATACTGACTTGTGGGCCACTTTTGAGCATGTTCTAGCCATTTTCATGAGATTGCCATATTAGAACTTTTGTTCCCCATAAATTCTCTACAACTTTGCTTAAGGGTGCACCTCCATGCAAGATCTCTAAGCTAGACTTTTTAATCAGTCAAACTAAGGCATTCTAGAGGTCAAGACTTTGTCAACAGCACCTAGGAGGGCATTTTGGTCATTTTGGTCAACATGAACATTGTTCCACTAATGATCCTAAGTGTGATTAAGGTACTATAGGACATAATTGACCACTATACACCTTGGTTACACCAACTTTCAAATGTCACATAGGTTTGAAACAAACAAAACAAGCATTTCAACTAAAATGTTGCACCACCATGTTGCATATGTTTCAAGCTCTTGTTGCAACAAGTAATCTTATCATGTTATACTACCAACATTGCCTTGTTTCAAAGTATGAGACCCCCATGTTGTATCTACATGTTGCACCACTCACATTTCATAAGCTACAACTTTTGAAACAAACCTAATAGAGCAGGTTGCACACTCATGTTGCAAGCCAAACAAATGCATAAATGAGATGAATGATGCTCATGCTTATGAAATGCAAGTGCAAAAATGGGAGCCAAACACTTGGTGTGTTACACATGCCTTCAATTTGCAAGCATGCATAAATTAGCTCAAATTCCCATAGGTGTGTGTATGGGTTTTCATCGTCTTCTCCTGAGAATGAATGGTCCTAGACCATATTTATTAAGCATGGATCCAACTCATAGCCAGGTGTGAGGATAGGTTTGGAAGATTTTGGTGGCTCTAGTTGGGCATCCATGGGAGCAACATATTGATTGATAGGAGTGATGTTATCCATGCTTGAAAAGGAAAGATACAAGGACAAATTTGGTATGACGAATCATAGCAACCGTTTCCCCGGCAATGGCGCTAGAGAGCTTGTTGGTATTTTTAACGCACACAGATAAATCTACAAGCGCACGGATACCGTTGTAGCTTTCACCTGAAGGGTTTTAAATATCGTATCCATAAGAAAATGTGTGTGGATCACCAAACAACTAGTTTATCCAAGGGTAGAAATCAAGGTTTAAGATATGATGGGTAGAGAGGATTCCTATGGTAATGATCCTATGCAAGGCAAGGTTATGATTCAAATGTCCTTCTAATGTTCACTTTGGGATGTCGCTAGACGGGAAAGCACCACTAAGGATAACTCTACCGACGTGACTACGGTCCTACTAATTTAAGAACCTACTCAATTCGGTGTGGACGGGGCTGTCACCTCCCATAACTACCACAGAACCAAAGAATAGGGCGCAAACATATGTAACCGACAGCCTAAGCACCACACTTATGCTAACAATTACTGCTCTAATTTAGAGTGCTAACGAGAACTATAGCAATCATAAGAACTATGAACCAATGAACAAAAGAGTAAGATAAATACTTGAATAAAGATCAATTACTAGAAGTATCCCGGACTTGGAGAAGCCTGAATCCATCAAAGTACAAGCTAGAGAGGGAGCACCGACATGTCGGCACCAACTCCAACTCTTCTCTCGCTCTCTATCTCTCTATTTTTCTAAGACTAGATCCTAATGAGGACTAATCTTCTCTTGATGGCTGGCTATGGAGAGGAGATCCATTCGAGGGACCCCTCTTAGCTGATCCCAACTAGAGAAAATGAATTAGGGTTTAAGGGATTGCTCCTCTAGGGTCCAGGGGCCTTGCTTATATAGCCCTCTAGGAAGCACCATAGCTGTCGGATCAAACCGACCTTGATCTACGATTATTAGTCATCCTCAAAGGCGGTGGAGGGGTGATCCGTGAGATGGAGCCTGATTGGTCCACGTAGGTGGGCGAGCGCCCACATGGACAGGGTGGGCGCCCTGCCTACGTGGCCAACTGGCCTCCGATCTGGTCTAGTGTCTTCTAGAGTCTTCTAGAGTATTCTTGTGCGTGAGGTCTTTCTCTATGTAAATCTTACATGTGGGCCTTCTTTGTTCATTTCCTGATAACCCCCTATAGAAATAGATATTCACCAAAACTCATGGAATTCTGTTAGTAAACTCCCTATATCTATGTGGTATTTGCTTTTAGGTCCTTTTTCATGGAATTCTGTTAAAATTGACACTTATCTACCATCAACAGCAATCATGGCAAGACAAGCTTATATCTACACACAGAGATATTATGCAGAAAGATCATGAACATAGCCATCCTTTCCTTATAATAGTTGTGTTCTACACGATCTACATTCGTAAGGTGGACTATATAAGACTCAACAGGACTGTCACCCCTACAAATTACCACACGATCCGGAATATAGGGTGCAATCGTAGGAAAATACGGTATAGGCACCACGCCTACACAATATTTACCACTCACCCATGAATTCAATGAGCAAGCGCTATACGATCCAATGTTTGAATATAAATCTAATCCAGCTATGCCAAGCATATAATCAAAGTAAACTAAGTACACTATAATTGAGAATATAAACAAATAAAGCAAAGTCATATCCAATATAGTAGAATAGACCAAAGTCATATTCATAGTAGCAGATGAACAATATGAATAATACAAGAACGAATATAAAATAGGAGAGATCATGAGGAATTACCAAGCAAACTCTTGACAGATCCAAAAACCGAGCAGGTGCTCGCCTCCTTCTAGTTCTAATCCTATATAGCTATGCTCTAAACTATGGACCTCTAATTGAGATGATGGCTCTCTGGCTTGATTAGGTGGCTTCTCTCTTGGATGAATGAATAATGAATTAGGGTTCCTCCAAACCCTAGGGTTTGGGCCTATTTATATAGCCCCCTCTGAGGAGCCTCAGTCGTCGGATCAAACCGACCTTAATGAACGATTTATATTGATCCTCAAAGGCGGTGGAAGATGGATCCATGAGACTCAACCTGATTGGTTGAGGGGGGAGGGTGACTGCCCTAGAGGGCAGGGCGCCTGCCCTGTCTTTGTGACAGGTGGGCCTCTCCTCTGGTGGCCCTTTTTCTCGTGTCTTCTAGAGTCTTCTTGTGTATGCGTTGGTGTTTATCTCTATGTAAACCTTACATGTGGACCTCCTTTGGATATTTTTACAATAACCCCCTGTAGAAATAGACATTCACCAAAACTCATGGAATTCTGTCAGTGTAACCCCTATATCTAGGTGATAATTATATTTAAGTCATTTCTCATGTTTCATTGATGGTTTAAAAATGACACTTATCTACCATCAACAACTACTATTATAAACCGTCAACCAAACATGAATAAGGACATAAATCAATCTCTAGCATAGACTTAGGGGTTAAACTGACAGAATTCCATAGGTTTTGGTGAATCAGTGTTTTATAGGGATTAAACAAGAAAAGAGCCAAACATGCCCCACATGTCGGGTTAAAAAGCATATTCTACGCGGGAACCAACTTGAGAAGATTCTAGAGAACACGAGAAGGCGATCCACCGAAACTTGGGCCAAAAGGCCACAGGACGGGGTTAGCTGACCTAGGCCTAGGTTGGCCGACCTAGGCCAAAGCCCAATCATGGCCCGCTTCAAATGTTGGTCTCCCACCACCATTGAGGTCTGTCACACCTGGTTTTCTAAAGAATAAAACCAGGCTAATCATATGTGTGCCCAGGAAGTCCACACATATATCAGAATGAAAAAGTATTAGAAACAATGTTATTATATAACATGTACATAGCTATATTAACACTTACATCAGAGTATCGTGGAATGGTGACTAAACTTCAGGCTCCATTCTTCTTAGGGACGGCTGACTGGTGGCTTCGTATGCCAAACACTTCTGAAAGACTTCTGGAAACTCCACTACCTCTGAATCCTTCTTCTGAATAGCACCTTACTACACACTGAAGTGTGGTGGAAATAGCAAGAGTGAGTCCATGTCGAACTCAACAAATATATCATGGGGCTCATGAGGCTCAAAAGGTTAGACACTGGTTTACTGCATTTAGCTTTTAATCATCATATATTTAGCAATTGAGTAGCATCAAGATATTCCACTTCCCATTAATGAATCAATGATCAATTGTAATAAGGATAATGAATAGCATTAATATGAGCATAATAATAACAACAGTAATTAAGCATGATATAACAATGGTGATCATCTATCCGTAGATGTTCCAAGGCCACCTGTATCCATGGGCACGGCTAGTATGCCAGTTTATTAAACTCTGCACAGAGGTGTACACTTTTACTGTGAGTCATGATTTCTAAATGCATGGGTTAATTACTCCTAAAACACTAAAAACCATATAAAGCCATTCGAAAGTTCGTCTAATAAGTTAGGGTCATTAGATTCACTCAGCATGCAGATGTAGGAACCCCCTTTTCAAATGGCACAATTCCTTCTCAGCTATACTCAAAGACTAGAGGCTGTCCTACACCCAATGTGTCAAGCTATTCTTACGCCAATTAAGGTAACCACTAACAAGCTAGAAAAGGTCTCTTAAACAACTAGAGCCAGAGCCATATAGCCCTCACAGCTGTACTGTATGTCCCGGATGATCATGTACAGATAAGTCCTTATGGAGAGAAACCAGAGCAATAATATAACCCCTTGCTCTAGCCCCTTTTCAACAGTAATAAAATCATCTTAATGGTTGGTTGCTTAATCCATTAATCAAATTACAAGATCATTGTTCATAATTAAGCACTAGCAATAGCTACCCAAATGCACAACCCATAGGTGACAAGAAAACAAGATATCAATAGCTATGTTATAATTTCTATGGTTGTCAAGGAGGACACATGCATATGAATAGTAATTTTACTGAATAGGACAACAAGGATGGTCCCATGTTATACTTGCCTTAACTTGCTTTTCCCCGAAAGCAATACGCTCGAAAGCCTATAGTATTCAACTTTCAATCTTCTACTTCCAATTCTCAGCTTCTAGTCTTCAGAGAATAGCTTCTTAATCACCACGTAAACCTCATCGATTGACTGAACCATATAGCACCACACAAGCATTCATACAATCATACACGAAGCAAACAATGGATCTATATTAGATCAGTACACTAATCATATAAAAATAAGTAAAAGAGTTTGAAACATGATTCTACGCATCACTATGAACACAAAGTCGTGAAAAGCACGCTAATCGGAGCTACGGTTGAAAGAGAAATAATTACCGAAAGATTTTGTTGTATAAAACAGAAAATTATAAGTCTCACTTGTTTTAACTACATAAAATCATATATATAGGATAAAATACTTTTTATAGATATTCAAAATTGACTTAGGCTAAACTACATTTAAATTTAAAAAACTAAAGGAGAAATCAATAATGTTTTATTTATAAATCTAGTTGCACAGTCATTAATCAAATTAGATCTAAACTATGAAATTTCAGAGATTTTGATAAGGAAAACATTAATACTAATATGTAGTTTATGTTGTTATAAATCCATTGCAATTTGAACAGACTAATTCGGAATTAAAACAAATAAGTTATGAATTAAATGAGATTTTCTTTAGTAAAATAATATATTAAATCTAACATTGAATCTTAAAGGTAGAAAACCTAATCAACAGTAGAAAAACAGTTTAAAAAGCTTATAAAACTATCCTACACGTTACTACGATCATACAGACTTAGAGATCACGAAATTTGGATTTAAAACGTGAAAGTTATGAATTTTCTAAGATTTACTATAGACAAATAAATACTTTAATATAAGCTCGAAAATTAAATATCACAAACCTACTGTACAACTATACTAACATATAGAGCTCGCAAATACGAATCTAACGCAACTTGAACGGGTCAAATCGGAGTTAAAACGAAGATTTTACGTTCAAAACAAGTTTAGTGGCAAATCTGTAAATATTAGAAAACGTATTTTTGATTTACCGAGAGGAAATACATTTTTAAAACAAAGAAACGTAATTTCTGGATTACGCCAAAGACCGCGGGTTCTAATTCATAAAAACGCAGGGGTTCTTTAACAAAACTGCGGTCGAAAGGGTATCAGCCTCTCCTGGCCGTAGATTTGACGATGGAGGGTCAGGATTAAAAGAAGAAAGGGGTGGGGCGACGCCGGCCACCAACATTATCTCCACAGTGGCGATTTCACCGACGGCGAGCAATCCGCTGCGATGCACACTCAATCTGGCATCTCAGTTCATGATTTGGCAAAATAAAAGTACCAGAAGAGAGAGGGGATGAAGGCGAGCTCACCCGTGAAGAAAGCAAAGGTGGTGTCGGCTCGGAGACGGGCACGACTGACAATGGCGGGCGGTGGTCCCCTGCACACGACGACGAGGTGGTGTGAACAAGCCAGCACAAAAACAGAGTGGAGAAGAGGTTTGCTAAGTTCGTGAGAGCATGACGAAACTCTGTGTAGTTCTTACAAGCATGATGCGACGGCGAATTCGTCGATTCCATGAACTCGGCGGAACTCAGGTTTTGTCGTCCGTGACCTCCAGCTAGGGCAAACAGAGGCTCGGAGATAGGGAAAAAAGATGGGAGACGGCTGTGGTTCCCTTTTAAAGTGACCCGACGTGATCAATTAGGACACGATCCCAGGAGTCCCGGATTGCTCGGTGAAACTGGTTGAAGAAAAACTTGACTCTGGCTCGGTCATGTCTCAAAGTAGAAGACGCGGCTGACAATGGGCCCCATCCATCAGCGAACAGAGAAGGGGGTGCGCGGCCGCTGCGGCTCTAGGCCGGCCCATGCGGACGCGAGAGAGAGGAACGATGGCTCAGTTCAGCTCGGCCCAAAGCAAAGAGGGAGAGGAGGGAGCACGCCAGCGTGGAGTGGGCCTCTAGGCCACCGGGCCACAGGTAAGAAGGTGAGTTCATTATTTTCTTTTCTTATATATATATATATATATTTGTTTTCCAAAACCATTTTAAAATGGGTTTTGAATCCAAATCAAATAAAACCAAAAACCACACCACACAATAAAACAAATGCAACAACATGAATGCATCATCAAATATCCCACCAAGTATTTTAAATTTTAATCCCAATTAAAATATTCTCTAAATTATTTAAGCTCAAAACTAAAGCTCACGGAAATTGAAATTTTAAATCTAGAAAATGCCAAAAAGTTTTCCGATGAGAAGTAGACGTCGTCCTATGGTATTTTGAAAATAATAGCACTCACCAACATCAAAGACAAGCATCACACAAACACCACATTATCAAATTAATATGAAAAATTTTAAAACCAAAATTTTCTATATTCAAATTAGCAGCAACTTAACTTATCTAATAAATTTATTCAAATATTGAAATCATTTATTTTATTTAGTGTTTTTCATGCACAACCCAAAATAGGAAATTTTGGGTGTGACAATTCTACCCCACTTAATAGGAATCTCATCCCGAGATTTGGAGAGACTAGGGAGAAAAATAAAGTTGATCTACAAGTATTCACTTTTCCTTCAACAACTCTTATCCAATGATGATGCCACAAGCTCAAAACCAACTTTGTAAAGGTGTCCGTTAGGCTCTTACGATCCTTGTAGATGGTTCCAACATGTTACCAACCCTGAGAAAAGATACCTGCGCTTGATAATGACTTTGCAACTATGTAGATAGCTGATGCTTCCAGGTGACGAAAATAGAACGTATAAAACCTCCATCTTGTATCTTTTAGTTCGGAAAACCCCATTAAGAAGAGATCAACTAGAGAACACCAAAGAATAGCTTGCATTTGTTTCTGAGTGATAACTATTATCATGTCCTTCTGGCACCCCAAAGAGATTCATGAGCATATGCAAGAACAAGTGACCTGCACTTTCTCGCGAGCAGAAAAATGGCAGTGTGGAAATCCAGTTATAACTCGAGTTCTGGGAATCCAATGATGTTGTACCTTATACCGTTAGAAATCTTATCAAATTTAATACAACTTCCTTATAGAACACTTCTTCATATTCTGCAGTTAAGGTAGTCAAAAACTGTGCACAACAGAAACTATTCCAGGTTGCTAACAACACAGATGCGTCGCCTTGTGATTTTCATAACTCCCAAACCATAATAGCTATCAGGGTGGTTCTTATAGTCAGAGAAAGATATTGAAGTCTACTATTGTCCAGAATTTATCCATGATTTTTGGGCATCCAAAAATAGAGATATAAGCTAAGGAAGACAGACTGCTCTGAAAAGACAGGACAAGGTAGGAACGAGATTCAGAGAGACTAGAGAGATAGATGATACTAATCTTCAAGTCTTCATGCTTCTTTGATTTGTGTTAATGAGATATAAGACATGGATCAAGGATAGCCAAAAGATCACAAGAAAGATAAAGTTTGATCTTTAGTTCTTCGTGCCTCGTCGCTTGAGATATTCAGGACTTGCTGTTGTTGACAACAGATGCTACCCCACTTAACAAATATCTTGTTCCACCTGGCGATGTCATTGAACATATCTCTTTCTTGAAGGCTTGCTATTATGGATGCGCCCATTATGTATTGATCCTCCATTAAGATGAGATAAATAAGGTGGCATGATCACCAAGGGTTGACAAGGATGGTGTAAGAGAAAATGGCAAGAATTAGGATCAATTGAAAAATTAAGTAGGATAGAAGATGACACTACCCCACTTAACATGGATCAAGCTACTCCTCAAGACTTACACCTTCTGAGCCACCTTTGAAACACAAGAACAAGGACAACACACAAGCAACACATCAAGCAAAACAAGCACACATCACATCATCGATACTACACGTACTTCTTCAACAATGGTGGTCATCCTAAGGGAAGATTATGGATAATGAAAGGCCATCGAATCTTTGAACCAGGTGGAATCAGAAAACTTTTAGTAAAAACAACGTAAAACAAAATCCAAGGGAGTAAGAAATAATAGCTCAAAGGAAGCTATCAAGGAAGGGATACAACAGGACAAGGAACAGGAAATAGTCAAAATCAATGAGTCAAGGGATGACAAAATAGTTTTATAGTAAAACGAGTTTTAGAATACGTCCAGTGCTACTTGGCATACGTCATACAGTCAACACCGCTCTGATACCACTCTGTCACATCTGGTTTTCTAAAGAACAAAACTAGGCTAATCATATGTGTGCCCAGGAAGTCCACACATATGTCAGAATAAAAAAGTATCAGAAACAATGTTATTATATAACATGTACATAGCTATATTAACATTTACATCAGAGTATCATGGAACAGTGACTAAACTTCAGGCTCCATTCTTCTCAGGGACGGCTGACTGGTGGCTCCGTATGCCAAACACTTCTGAAAGACTTCTGGAAACTCCACTACCTCTGAATCCTTCTTCTGAATAGCACCTTACTACACACTGGAGTGTGGTGGAAATAGCAAGAGTGAGTCCATGTCGAACTCAACAAATATATCATGGGGTTCATGAGGCTCAAAAGGTTAGACACTGGTTTACTGCATTTAGCTTTTAATCATCATATATTTAGCAATTGAGTAGCATCAACATGAACCAATTCTCGTTAATGAACCAATGATCAATTGTAATAAGGATAATGAATAGCACTAACATGAGCATAATAATAATCAACAGTAATTAAGCATGATATAACAATGGTGATCAACTATTTGTAGATGTTCCAAGGCCGCCCGTATCCATGGGCACGGCTAGTATACCAGTTTATTAAACTCTGCGCAGAGGTGTACACTTTCACTGTGAGTCATGATTTCTAAATGCATGGGTTAATTACTCCCAAAACACTAAAAACCATATAAAGCCATTCAAAAGTTCGTCTAACAAGTTAGGGTCATTAGATTCACTCAGCAGGAAGATGTAGGAACCCCCCTTTTCAAATGGCACAATTCCTTCTCGGCTATACTCATAGACTAGAGGTTGTCCTACACCCAATGTGTCAAGCCATTCTTACGCCAATTAAGGTAACCACTAACAAGCTAGAAAAGGTCTCTTAAACAACTAGAGCCAGAGCCATATAGCCCTCATAGCTGTACTGTATGTTCCGGATGATCACGTACAGATAAGTCCTTATGGAGAGAAACTAGAGCAACAATATAACCCCTTGCTCTAGCTCCCTTTTCAACAGTAATAAAATCATCTTAATGGTTGGTTGCTTAATCCATTAATCAAATTACAAGATCATTGTTCATAATTAAGCACTAGCAATAGCTACCTAAATGCACAACCCATAGGTGACAAGGAAACAAGATATCAATAGCTACGTTATAATCTCTATGGTTGTCAAAGAGGACACATGCATATGAATAGTAATTTTAGTGAATAGGACAACAAGGATGGTCCCATGTTATACTTGCCTTAACTTGCTTTTCCCCCAAAGCAATACGCTCGAAAGCCTTTAGTATTCAACTTTCAATCTTCTACTTCCAATTCTCAGCTTCTAGTCTTCAGAGAATAGCTTCTTAATCACCACGTAAACCTCACTGATTGACTAAACCATATAGCACCACACAAGCATCCATACAATCATACACGAAGCAAACAATGGATCTATATTAGATCAGTACACCAATCATACAAAAATAAGTAAAAGAGTTTGAAACATGATTCTACGCATCGCTACGAACACAAAGTCGCGAAAAAGCACGCTAATCAGAGCTACGTTTGAAAGAGAAATAATTACCGAAAGATTTTGTTGTATAAAATAGAAAATTATAAGTCTCGCTTGTTTTAACTACATAAAATCATATATATAGGATAAAATACTTTTTATAGATATTCAAAAGTGACTTAGGCTAAACTACATTTAAATTTAGAAAACTAAAGGAGAAATCTATAATGTTTTATTATAAATCTAGTTGCACAGTTATTAATCAAATTAGATCTAAACTATGAAATTCTAGAGATTTTGATAAGGAAAACATTAATACTAATACATAGTTTATGTTGTTATAAATCCATTGCAATTTGAATGGACTAATTGGGAATTAAAACAAATAAGTTATGAATTAAACGAGATTTTCTTTAGTAAAACAATAGATTAAATCTAACATTGAATCTTAAAGGTAGAAAACATAATCAATAGTAGAAAAATAGTTTGAAAAGCTTATAAAACTATCCTACATGTTACTATGATCATACAGACTTAAAGATCACGAAATTCGGATTTAAAACTTGAAAGTTATGAATTTTCTAAGATTTACTATAGATAAATAAATACTTTAATATAAGCTCGAAAATTAAATATCACAAACCTACTATATAACTATACTAACATGTAGAGCTCGCAAATACGAATCTAACGCAACTTGAACGGGTCAAATCAGAGTTAAAACGAAGATTTTACGATCAAAACAAGTTTAGTGGCAAATCTGTAAATATCAGAAAACGTATTTTTGATTTACCGAGAGGAAATACGCTTTTAAAACAAAGAAACGTAATTTCTGGATTATGCCAATGACCGCGGGTTCTAATTCATAAAAACGCAGGGGTTCTTTAAAAAAAACTGCGGCCGAAAGGGTATCGGCCTCTCCTGGTCGTAGATCTGACGATGGAGGGTCAGGATTAAAAGAAGAAAGGGGTGGGGCGATGCTGGCCACCAACAGTAACTCCACAGTGGCGATTTCACCGACGACGAGCAATCCGCGGCGGTGCACACTCAATCTGGCGTCTCTGATGAGGTCATGACCATACTTGGAGAATTACATGGAGGCCAAGGAGATCAGCAATGGCATCCAAATCGAGGAGGCCCAAAACTTATCCGTTTCGAGTCACCAAGGTGGAGGCCCAAATCAAGTTTGAGTCCACCTTGGAATCCAGGATCAGTCTGCCTTGAACTGGTCACCCAAGACACGTACGGACTCCGTTTTCGATGATCCATAGATGGATGGAAAGCTTATTTGATAAGGAAGCCAACCCAAGTGGTCCTACGTCAAAAGATGTTCGGAATCAACGGGAATCATTGAAACAAGTCACCGTCCAGAATCTAGTAAGGTGTTGCGTCACCTATTTGGGCCAACTTGGCCATGTATCGTGTCGGGCCTTAAGCCCAAGTTGTGGGCGCCCAACCCCTGGCCGTTCCCAACCCTAGGTTGAGTCTTAGACTATAAACATAGCCGTCGCCGCTGTTAGACAATTGGGTTTTGTTTAGAGTTTAGTTTTCCATCGAGAAACTAAATCGTTCATTGTAACTATGGTGACAAATCCTTTTACAGTGATCCAGGGCCCCTGTTCTTGATCTCCACTGTGTCGATTAGTCCTTTGGAACCAAGTTCTTGAACCCTCTATTGATATTCGCATCATTCATATTTGCAATTTTAGATTGCATGTTTTTACATTCTTGCTTGTGCTCTTCGATTCGCTTGCAGGAAAAGCCTTCTTGGCGAGGTCAATCAAGTTGTGCTTGGTTGATAACCAACGAAGCAGTGGTGTAACGGTTGCAGGGTTCAAATCGTGTCTGATTTGAAGCCGGATCGCCAACGTCGAGATCTCCACAAATCGAACTTACCAGTTACCTCTCGGAAGATCGGGCCAGTACTCATCAGTCTCAGTTCATGATTTGGCAAAATAAAAGTACCAGAAGAGAGAGGGGATGAAGGCAAGCTCACCCGTGAAGAAAGCAAAGGTGGTGTTGGCTCGGAGATGGGGCACGGCTGACAATGGCGGGCGGTGGTTCCCTGCACACGACGGTGAGGTGGTGTGAACAAGCCAGCATAAAAATGGAGTGGAGAAGAGGTTCGCTAAGTTCATGAGAGCATGACGAAACTCTATGTAGTGCTTACAAGCACGATGCGACGGTGAATTCGTCGATTCCACGAACTCGGCGGAACTCGGGTTTTGTTGCCCGCGACCTCCAGCTAGGGCAAACAGAGGCTCAGAGATAGGGAAAAGAGATGGGAGACGGCTGCGGTTCCCTTTTAAAGTGACCCGACGTGATCAATTAGGACACGATCCCAGGAGTCCTGGATTGCTCGGTGAAATTGGTTGAAGAAAAACTCGACTCCGGCTCGGTCATGTCTCGAAGTAGAAGACGTGGCTGACAATGGGCCCCATCCATCAGCGAATAGAGAAGGGGGCGCGCGGCCGCTGTGGCTCTAGGCCGGCCCATGCGGACGCGAGAGAGAGGAACGGCGGCTCAGTTCGGCTCGGCCCAAAGCAAGGAGGGAGAGGAGGGAGCACGCCAGCGTGGAGTGGGCCTCCAGGCCACCGGGCCACAGGTAAGAAGGTGAGTTCATTTTTTTTCTTTTCTTATATATATATTTGTTTTCCAAAACCATTTTAAAATGGGTTTTGAATCCAAATCAAATAAAACCAAAACCACACCACACAATAAAAACAAATGCAACAACATGAATGCATCATCAAATATCCCACCTAGTATTTTAAATTTTAATCCCAATTAAAATATTCTCTAAATTATTTAAGCTCAAAACTAAAGCTCACGGAAATTGAAATTTTAAATCCAGAAAATGCCAAAAAGTTTTCCGATGAGAAGTAGACGTCATCCTATGGTATTTTGAAAATAATAGCACTCACCAACATCAAAGACAAGCATCACACAAACACCACATTATCAAATTAATATGAAAAATTTTAAAACCAAAATTTTCTATATTTAAATTAGCAGCAACTTAACTTATCTAATAAATTTATTCAAATATTGAAATCATTTATTTTATTTAGTGTTTTTCATGCACAACCCAAAATAGGAAATTTTGGGTGTGACAAGGTCCAATCTTCATCGTAGATCAAAGTCAGTTTAATCTGAGGGCTCTGGTGCATCCCACCGGCCTATATAAGCAGCCATATACCCCCTAAGGCAAAGACATCCTAAAACCCTAATTCATATTCTCCAGTCAGGATCAATTGAGAGGGGTCCCATGAAAGGATCAACCTCTCAAGAGCCAGCATTCAAGAGAGATTAGTCCTCATTAGGATCTAGTCTTTAGAAATAGAGAGGTAGAGAGAGGGAAGAGTTTGGAGAAAGTGTCAGCCTGTTGGTGCTCCCTCTACAGCTTGTACCTTAGCGGAAGTCAACCTACATCTAAGATTTCTCTAGTAATCAACTTCTTATTTTAGTAAGCAACATTGTTTATATTATTCTCCTGGTTCGCAACTCTTTTGAGTGCTTTAATCTATAGGACGCTGTAGGTTAAAGTAGTAATTGTAGGTGTAAGCGTGGGGCTCCACCTCCCATTTGTAGGCAAAGTAGGACCTAGTTGCTAAGGAAAGCATCCTCTGCTGGTGTCTTTTCTTATGTAATGTCCCCAGATAGAATAATAGAACACATAGCTTACCGAGATTAGAACGAGAAGGCCTTAGTGATTTCCTCTACACTCCCGACCTTCTTAAGTCTTGTTGCTGCTCCGGGTTAAGTAGGACCATAGTTAACCTCACACATTTCCCTATGGATACAATATTTAAAACCTCCAAGTGAAAGCTACAATGGTATCCATGCACTTGCGGATTTATCTGTGTGTAATAAATAACAACAAGCTTTCTAGCGCCGTAGCCAGGAAAACGGTTGCTGAATTAGCTATGAACTTATCTTATCCTTGTACCATACTCTTTTATCTTTCTATTACTTCATTTTTTCTTTTCTTTTTCATTATGAATCCCACTCCTATCTATTAATTTGCTAAACCCACAAGCACAAGCTCCAAGCCACCAGAATCTTCAGAGCCTATCCTAACACCTAGCTATGAGCTATGCCTGTGTTTTATAAATATGATTCAGGAACAATCCTTCTCGGGAGAAGGTGATGCAAACCCATACTCTCACCTACAGAAGTTTGAACAGATCTGTGCATGCTTGCGTATCGCTGGCATGTTTGACAAGACCTTAAGATAGAAGCTCTTTCCGTTCTCTTTAACGGAAAAAGCTAAACATTGGTACAATCTAACCGTAGGAAGTATGTAAGGAGATTGAAAAATGTTGTGCTCAAAATTTTGCTTAAAATTCTTTTCCACCTCTAGAGTGGTCAGCTATAACACCCTAAAATTTGTAACATTTTAAAATAAATGAAATTGGATTTGATTTTGTATTTTGTGACCATGTAAACTTAGAAAAGTAAATTAATTTAAATCAAATATAATGTTAGGAACATGTTTGTGCACTCATGCTACTGCATTGGATTTTTGTATTGAGTGGTTTGATTCAAATACAAAAGAGAATTCAAAATCCATTGAAAATTGATTTGAAAATTTTGAAAAGAAAAAGAAAAGGGAATTCTCTTTACTCCTTCCCTCTCTCTTTCACTTTTGGCCTGTTTGGCCTTGTTCCCGCGCGCGGCCCAGCTGGCAACTCCACTCGTCTCCGTCTCCTCTTGCTCTGGCCCGCTCGGTCTTTTTCCTTCTGCGGCCTAGCTTGACACCACAACCCATCCTTGCTCTCATCACTTCGCGTCTTGGGCCGAGCCCAGCGCTGACCCAACACCGCGTGCGCGCCTGCATTCCCTCTCTGTCTCTGGCTGACAGCGCGGCCCGTACTCTATCTCACTGACCGATGGGTCCAACACGTCAGTGGCATCGCCTTCATCTTCCTCCTCATGCCGTTGGGTCGGCGCTTTCCAAAATCACCATTAACCAAATCTCCCTCCAATCTCCACCTTCCATCCTTGGAGCACTCCCGGGGCTATATAAGCCGAGCCCATGCTCCCTCCACTCCATCGTGCTCCCTCACCATGACTGTTCCCGCCCCAAAGCAGCCGCTCCCATGACACAGCCCTAGCCGCCCGCCATCCTGAGTCGCGCGTCGCACTAGGATTTCCCTCGACTTCGATTTTGCCCTAGGTGAGCTCGTTGTGTTCTTCACTCCCTCCCTGTGCTCTTCGTTTATCAAATGATGGCCAGAATCGCCGAAACGATGAACTCCGGCGAGGTCTTGGTTTTTCTGGCCATGGCTCCACCTCCTAGCCTTGTCGCCGGCGTAACCTCTCTCCCTCACAGTCGTGCGTCTGATCTGGACCGTCCAGATCTAATCGGACAGTTAATATTCCATCATACTGTTTCGCATGGAAGTTTTGCATAAGAGACCCTAGACTTTTCTAGAATATAACCCGTGGTCCATGGTGTATTTTTGAATTACATTTTCCTTTTTAGAAATCATAGTTTGATCTCGGTAAATTCAAAATTACGTTTTCACTTATTTACAATTTTGCCACTAATTTTGTTTTGATCATAAAATCTCTGTTTTAACTCCGATTTGACCCGTTCAAATTGCATTAGGTTCGTATTCACGAGCTCTACATGTTAGTGTTACTGTACAGCAGGTTTGTAATATTTAAATTTGAAGTTTGTATTAAAGTAATTATTTGTCTATAGGAAATCTTACTAAATTCATAACTTCGCCGTTTTAGCTCCGTTTTTCATGATCTTCGCGTCTGTGTGATCCTAGCGAGTTGTAGATTCGTTTCAAAAACTTTTTATCTTGTTTTATTACTGTTGGTGTACTATTCTAATTATAGCTTTGTTGTTTTGCATGATTGCTTCTGGATGAATGTTGTTGATGTGTTGATCGAGTATAGACGGTGAGCAATTCGTTGGTGACCAAGAGTTTTTCTATGAGCAGGATCATCAGGACCAGTTTGATCAAGGCAAGTATAGCATGGGAATGTCCTTGTTGTCCTATTCACTATCAACAATTATATTCATTATGCATGTATTCCCTTGTTAAGGATGACTTAGTTTGATCCATTACCTTGGCACCCATGATATTGCATTGAGTAGCTCTGCTAGTGCTCAACATGAACTATGATCTTGTAATTTGATTAATGGAATACGCAACAAACATTAAAAGATGACTTTTTAGTAATATACTCAAAGGGGGCTAGAGCATTGGGCTATCTTATGGTGCTCTAGTTGGAAAGACTTCCTAGTGTTACCCTACCTGCTCACCTTCAAAGTGTTTTGGGAGTAATTAACCCGGCCATATGGGCTAGACAACTCACAGTGAAAGTGTACAACCTCTGCAGAGTGTAAAACTGTTATAACAGTTGTGCTCATGGTCACGAGTGACCTTGGACCCTTATGGAATGGTTGATCACTAAAGATTAATATGTTTTTGCTATTCGTTATTCATTTTACATTGATCATATGTTTATTGTGAGTTGAGACAAATTGATGCTAATGATATGCTAAAAATTATGCCAACTAAAAGCTACATGCTGTTAAACCAATGTCATGCCTTTGAGCCTCATGAACCCCATGTTACACTTGTTGAGTACGAGATGTACTTACGCTTGTTTTTTTCTTATTTGGATAAAAATCTTGGATGGGCAACAGATGGTGCGAATAGTGACTACTACTCCTACTTCCCTGAGGATTACTAGTCTTGCAGTCAACCAGTCAATGTGCATGTGCATGGAGCTACCACGAGAGAGTTATCTTTTTATTTCTGCTATATTTATGTAAAGACTATGTGATATTAATCGTGATGTAATAACATTTGTGATGATACTTCCTTTAATTTGTTAGCTTATGTGTGATTGATCTCTGGGCTCACCTAAAGAGCCATAAGAGGAAGCACCCTAGGAATAGGAGCAAGACCCTGAAGCACCAGTCCAAGCGCTAGCACCTTCCCAGGAAGAACCCGAGCCTGAAGAAGATCCTGAGATCATTGTGATTGAAGATGATAAGGAGGAAGAAGCTAGTGGAGGAGAGCAGCCCCTGTCTCCACCACATGATGAAGCTACTGAAGATGATGTGCCACCTCCTCCAATGGGGTTGGACTATGAAGATTTACCTCAAGGTTGGGGGAGACTCTATCTCTCACCATTGACTTGTGGGCATGCTTGCTGCTTATTTCGCTGATTGGAACCTAGCTATGGAGTATGTTTGCTAGGAGTATACACATCCACTGGAGGACACCTACTAGAAGTCAAGGGCAAGTATTTTTCCTAAGGATGAGGAAAAAGGGGCATACCAGCTAGACAGGATGTATTCTAACATGGGTCGTTGAGCTACCATGGAAGCTAGCATTGAAGATGTCACCTTTGAAGCATGCATGGGTCTTCACTACCTTCGCTTTGATAATATGAAAAATAATGTCCATCATTACCTCCCTCGTGCAAACCCTGTACTTGGATGGGCCATGATGGACTCGGTGCAGTTGGAATCAAATCCTCAGGTGATGGTGAACTTTGCCTATGATATGATGGAGAGGAAGCTGCAGTTAGAGGAGATGGTGAAAGCTCAAGGGAAGACCATCAAGAGATGCTAGGAGATGATTGATGAACTTAGAGAAAATCAAGGATTGGCCAAGATTTATGAGACATTTGAACATGAACCATGTCCTTAAAGAATAGGAGTCCTTCATGTAATAAGAACGTTCCTAGTAACGTCAGTTGAGTCGCTGAGTCTGTCGTGTGGTTTAAACCTTGGTGTGATAGTTGCTTTGTCATTATGATTATGTATGAGTTTGTTTTTGTTATGAGTGTTGGGGCTTGTAGGCATGTCAGCAAGTTCCATTTTCTAAAAGAATTATAAGTTTAATAGTCAAGAATAAATAGTTGGGTTTGGTACATCCTATCTCTATCTTTGCTATTTTCTAGAGCAGTCTGTAATATTTCTGCTATGGCTCAAAAACATTTTTGAAATTTTTATGAGAGAAACTACACTTAAGCACCTTTCAAACGCCTCTAGAATCACCTTTTTATCTAATTTGGTTCGAGAGATATAACTGTTACAAGTTAAAGTTTCTGCACAATCTGGGAATCTGGAATAGTTTCTACGGCATCCTATTTTTCATTAACTTAATTACAGAATAAGGTCTTGTGATCTATATAAAAGTTGTAGATAACTTCATAATATTTCCAACCATATAAAGCACACCTCTATTGGACATCTATAGCTCGAGATATGATTGATTTACTGAATTGCTAATGTTGATACTCGCCCAGAAAACTTTTAGATTTCATTCTTTATCTTTATAAGTGGTTGATAACTTGGAAATCTCAAAGTTTGCATGTTTGTGATGGATATCAGATGGCCGGAAGAGGAAGAGACAGGGGGTCATGGAGGTGTACCCCCAAATCCACCTCCACCACCATCGCCAACTATTGAGCAAACGTTGGCGGTGCAGACACAGCTTATGCAACAATTGAGGCAGAACAAGCAGAATCAGCCAATTGTTGGGGCACCACCACATGATAAGCGTGGTGAATTTTTGAAGGGCCGTCCCCCAGTGTTCATGCATGCCACTGATCCATTGGAAGCCGATGATTGGCTATGTGCATGGAGAAGCAGCTCAACATTGCACAATGTGATGACCGGCAGAAAATGTTGTTTGCTTCTGGACAGCTCCAAGGAGAAGCTCAGGATTGGTGGGAATCATATGAGTATGGCCGTCCCACCAATGCTCCCACTGTCACTTGGTTGGAGTTTAGAGAGAGCTTTAGGGCTTACCATATACCTGAAGGGATGATAGAGCTAAAGGTAGAGGAATTCAGCAGCTTGACACAAGGGTCGTTGTCTGTAGCCAAGTATCATGACAAGTTTGCTCAGTTGTCACGGTATGCTCCAAATGAGGTGGCTAATGACAGTGATAAGCAACGCCGCTTTTTGAAGGGATTATATGATGGGCTTCAGTTGTAGCTAATGTCCAATACCTATCCCAAATTTCAGATGCTTGTGAATCGCGCAATTGTGGTGGACAACAAGCGCAAGGAGATGGATGCCAAGAGGAAAAGGCTTTAGGGACAGGCCTCTAGTAGCAACACTCATCAGCGTACTGGTTTCTAGCAAGGTAATCAGTAGAGGTATCCACCTAGTCAGTGGAATCATGGACAATTTTTGATAGGCAATCAGTTCCTGCAACGTCCCCCGTACCAGCCACAGAATGTCAACCAACACCCTCAGCACTAGAATGGGAATTAGTCCCAACATTAGGGCCCTTCCAACCATACTCCCATGAAGACTGGTGTTCCTAATACCCCCCAACAGGTGTTTCCGATGTGGTAAAGAGGGTCATTTGTCTTACAATTGCCCTGAGAAGCCTAACCAGTAAACCCCCCAAAGGCAGAGCAGTCATCAGAAGCCTACGCTTAACACTGGAAAGGTGAGCCACATGTCTCAAGAGACAACAGCGGAGGAACCAGAAGTTATGCTTGGTACGTTCGATGTCCATTCCACTCCCGCCACTGTTCTTTTTGATTCTAGAGCATCACATTCTTTCATATCACAAGCATTTGTTAGAACAAATAGAATTCCTTTGTGTGCCATGAAGAACTCTATATTAGTAAATTCACCTAGTGGAAGCATGCCAGCATCTTATCGTTGCCTCCCAATTAGTCTTATTTTAAGAGGGTAGAGTTTAAAGTGAGCCCTATAGTATTGAGAACAGCTGGGATTGACCTCATATTGGGAATGGATTGGATGATGCAACAACAGGCAATGATTTAGTGCAAGGAGAAATCAGTAGTTCTAACAACACTGAAGTGAGATAGAATCAGTGTTGAGGTGATAGTGCAGAAGCAACAGACTACTACAGTGAACCAGCTTAATGATGGTGCCAACAAGGAGGACCCAGTTGTGGAAGAGTTCCTCAATGTGTTTCCCAATGAATTGCTAGGTATGCCACCTAACCATGATATTGAGTTTATTATTGAATTATTACCTGGAACTGCACCTATAGCTAAGCGTCCATATAGAATGGGGGTAGATGAATTAGAGGAACTGAAGAAACAAATCAAGTAGTTATAGGAAAAAGGTTTCATTCATCCTAGTTCTTCACCTTGGGGAGCACCAGCGATTTTTGTGGACAAGAAAGATGGAACTCAGAGGATGTGTGTGGATTATCGATCTCTCAATGAGGTTACTATCAAGAATAAGTATCTGTTGCCTAGAATCGATGACTTGTTTGATCAACTGAGAGGTGGTTGTGTGTTTTCTAAAATTGATCTTCATTCTGGTTATCACCAATTGAAGATTTGTGCTAGTGATATACCAAAGATAGCATTTACCACACGGTTTGGTTCATATGAGTACATAGTGATGTCTTTCGGTCTGACTAATGCCCCTGCATACTTTATGTACTTGATGAATAAAGTGTTCATGGAATATCTGGACAAGTTTGTAGTGGTATTCATTGATGATATCCTGGTATTCTCCAAGACTGAGGAAGAACATGTTGAACATTTGAGGTTGGTCTTGCAGAAGTTCAGAGAGCACAAGCTATATGCCAAGCAGAGCAAATGTGAGTTTTGGTTGAAGGAAGTTTCCTTTCTTGGCCATGTAGTCTCTAATAGAAGAATCTCAGTAGACCCTAGCAAAGTGAGAGATGTTTTGAACTGGAAGCCACCAACTAATGTGAGTGAGATCCATAGTTTCTTGGGATTAGCTGGATATTATAGGAGATTCATAGAAGGGTTCTCTAAGCTTGCTAAGCCAATGACCGCTCTATTGGAGATGAATGCCAAGTTTGTGTGGTCTGAAAAGTGTCAGGTTAACTTTGAGGAGCTGAAGAAAAGGTTGACCACTGCACCTGTATTGATCTTGCCAGATCTAAGTAAGAGCTTTTCTATCTATTGTGATGCATCTCGTTTGGGTCTTGGATGTGTTCTTATGCAAGAGGGTAGAGTCGTGGCATATGCATCAAGGCAGTTGAGAAAGCATGAATTAAATTATCCTACTCATGACTTGGAGCTAGCTGCAGTGGTTCACGCACTAAAGATATGGAGATATTATTTGATTGGTCAGAAGAGTGATATATACACCGATCACAAGAGTCTGAAGTATATCTTCACTCAATCAGATCTGAACTTGAGACAGCGTAGATGGTTGGAGTTGATAAAGGACTATGATTTGGAGGTACATTATCACCTAGGAAAGGCCAACGTCATTGCTGATGCTCTTAGTAGGAAAAGCTATGCTAATGAAGTGCAGATAATGCCTATGTTAAGAGAGTTGTGTGCTGAATGTGAGGATCTGAACTTGGATTTCACCACCAATGCAGTGGAATTGGTATTAGAACCTACTTTGTGTCACACCCATTTTTAAGGATAAAAATAGGATGCATAAAAGAATCATGTGCGCCCTAGGAAACGATCGCACACATAAGTTGACAAATTACATAGTATCATCACAGTGCTTATTACATAGCGAATAAGTATTTATCACATAGTCTTATACAATAATTGTAGCAACTAATAGTAGTTCTCTAGCGGAAGCTCCAAACACAGGGACATGGCTGACTGGTTGACACCAAGACTAGTACTCATTACGATAATCATCTTCATAATCTTCATCTGTTGTGGTGGAAATAGCAAGGGTGAGCACATGTCGTACTCTGCAAATATAACACAGGGTTCATGAGGCACAAAAGGCTAGACTCAGTTTTACTGCATTTAGCTTTCATTCATTATATAATTGGCAATTGAGTAGCATCAAGATAAACCAAATCCCATTAATGAATCAATGATCAATTGTAATAAGAATAATGAAATAGCATTATCATGGCATAATAATATCAACAGTAATTAACACATGATATAACAGTAGTGATCATCTATCTGTAAATGTTCCAAGGCCACCCGTATCCGTGGGCACAACTAGTATACTAGTTTTTAACTCTGCGCAGAGGTGTACACTTTCACTGTGAGTCATGACTTCCAAATGCATGGGTTCATGACTCCCCAAAACACCGGAAATCATATAAAGCCATTCAAAAGTTCGTCTAACAAGTTAGGCCATTAAATTCACTCGGCAGACAGATGTAGGAACCCCCCTTTTCAAATGGCACAATTCCTTCTCGGCTATACTCATAGAAAAGAGGTTGTCCTACACCCAATGTGTCAAGCCATTCTTACGTCAATTAAGGTAACCACTAATAAGCTAGAAAAGGTCTCTTGAACAACTTGAGCTAGAGCCATATAGCCCTCACAGCTATACTATATGTCCTAGATAAATCACGTACAGATAAGTCCTTATGGAGAGAAACCAGAGCATCAAAATAACCCACATGCTCTAGCCCCCTTTTCAACAGTAATAAAATCATCTTAATGGTTGGTCGCTTAATCCATTAGTCAAATTACAAGATCATTGTTCATAATTAAGCACTAGCAATAGCTACCCAAATGCACAACCCATAGGTGACAAGGAAACAAGATATCAATAGCTAAGTTATAATCTCTATGGTTGTCAAGGAGGACACATGCATATGTATGATAATTTTAGTGAATAGGACAACAAGGATGGTCCCATGTTATACTTGCCTTGATCAAAGCTTTCCTGTTGACACTGCTAGTCTGGCTCAAAATAATACTCCTGATCGTCAAGAAACTGCTCACCGTCTATACTCGATCACCAAACATCAGCACACAATCATCCGAGAAATCATACATGAAGCAAACAAACAGACATAGTTAGAACAGTACATCATCAGTATCAAAATAGTATAAAAAGTTTGTAAAACTCTTCTACACGTTACTACAATCACACAGACGTAAAGATCACAAAATTCAGATTGAAAACATGAAAGTTATGAATTTTCTAAGATTTCCTATAGATAAATAATTACTTTAATATAAGCTCGAAATTTAAATGCTATAAACCTACTATATAGTAACACTAACATGTAGAGCTCACAAATACGAACCTAACACAACTTGAACGGGTCAAATCGGAGTTAAAATGAGCAAGTTATAAGCATTTAAAGTTTGAAACATATGATTCACGTAAACCAATGAAGATTACGTTTTCAAAATAGGAAAACGTATTCTAGAAATACGCCTAGGGACTGCGGGCTCAAAATTAATGAAAGGCAAGGGCTCTTTAGCAAAATGGTAGCTGAAAGGGTATCTTCTAATCTTAGCCGTTGATCTGATCTTGGATGGTTGTGATTAGGCTAAGGGAGAGCCCAGCGGCGCTGCCACCGGAGAAAACAACCACACGGCGGTGCCATTGCCGGTGACTTGCCAGAATCGCCGAACCGGTGATTCAGACCACACTAGGAAATACAACCGGCACCAATCGAACCAGGAGCTCGAGGCGAACTCACCTAGGGCTTCAACCCGAGCGGAAACGAGATGGAGTAGATGAGCAGCTCGATGGAACGAACGGCTCCAAACTGCAAGATCCCGATGAGGGTAAGCCTTAGATTCAGAGCAAGAAATAGCTCAAGGATAGCACCTATGGCTCTCTTACTTCAAACCAAAAAGCGGAGGGGAAGTTTCGACAACTTTGCAGCTGCAACCAACGTTAATGGTGACGGCGGCTCTGTGCTTCCCGACGAGATCCAAAATTAGCGTGACGACGAGGCTAGGACCTAGGGTGGTGCATGGAGGAAAAAATGGGGCGCGTCTGTCACACCCGGCCCAATTTGGAATTTGGCCCATAGTGGCACATGTGAATGTTATGAGATATTGTGAAGAGTTTAGTCCCACCTTTGTTGTTTAGAGTGGGATAGACCAACATATAAGGCTTCTAGAGTCCATCTCACCATCCCCGGGTTAATCCTTTTACACGAAGTGAGGATGAAAGCGTAAGTGGGATGGTGGTAGGTGTGGTTCATTCAGTATGCAGAGTGGATCTAAGCCGTTTGGACTCTAGGGCATTACAAAATGGTATCAAAGCCGACCTTCGCAGCCACGGGCGCGTGCGGGCCAGGGGCTGGACATGGGGTTCATTGCGCGTGTAGGCTCTACGGAGTGCACGGCATGGCACATGTGCCGGCACTGGGCGCACGGTCGCATGTGCTAAGAGGGAACATTCCTGGTTATCGTTTGCCTAATTGTGGGTATGTTGGGCCCGACGAGGACGTCGGGTTCTTTGAGGGGGGTGTATGTCACACCCGGCCCAATTTGGAATTTGGCCCATAGTAGCCCATGTGAATGTTATGAGATATTGTGGAGAGTTTAGTCCCACCTTGGTTATTTAGAGTGGGATAGACCAACATATAAGGCTTCTAGAGTCCATCTCACCATCCCTGGGTTAATCCTTTTACGCGAAGCGAGGATGAAAACATAAGTGGGATGGTGGTAGGTGTAGTTCATTCAGCGTGCAGAGTGGATCTGAGCCGTTTGGACTCTGGGGCGTTACAGTGTCGGGTCATACCTCTCTTATAGGGGAACACGGCTTGCGGATCAAGCCAAAGAAGATCGGGCAGAGGCGGATTCCACCGAGTTGGAGTCCAACTCGACTACGAACTGGAGGTGGGAGATGCGGCTGACAATGGGGCCCAACCGTCAGGGAAACAAGGAAGGGGGGTGTGCGGCCACTGCGCCTCTTGGGCCGGCCCATGCGAACGCGAGAGAGAGCGGGGAGGAAATGGGCAGCTCGGCTCGGGCGGCCCAAAACAAAGAGGGAGAGGGGCAAGAGAGAGCAGGCCGGCGTGGCGCAGGCCTCCAGGCCACCAGGCCGCAAAGGTAAGGAGGGTAAGTTTACTCATTTCATTTTTTATAAACATATTTTCAATACCATTTTCAAAATGAATTTTGAAACCAAAGCAAATAAAACCAAAACCACACCACACAATAAAACAAATGTGACAGCCTGAATGCATCATCAAATGTCCCACCTAGTAATTTAAATTTTAATCCCAATTAACATATTCTCTAAATTATTTAGGCTCAAAACTAAGGCTTATTTAAATCAAATTTTATCTATTTCAAAAACTTGAAAATTCTGGGTGTTACACTTTGGAGCAAGAAATACGCAAGGGCCAGTTGAAAGATGAAAAGTTGAGAGAGATAGCGGAGAATATAGTGAAGGGCAAATCACTAGGATTCTGTAAGGATGATAATGGTACTCTGTGGTTTGGAAAAAGGCTGTGTGTGCCTGAGGATAGGACTATAAGAGAGGTAATTCTGCGTGAAGCTCATGAGTCAGCCTATTCCATACATCCTGGAAGTACCAAGATGTATTTTGATCTTAAGGAGAAATATTGGTGGTATGGTTTAAAGAGAGATGTTGCTGAATATGTTGCTTTGTGTGACACTTGTCAAAGGGTGAAAGCTTGAGCATCAGAGACCTGCATGATTGTTACAGCCTATGCAAATACCCAAATGGAAATGAGAAGAAGTTGGTATGGATTTCATTGTTAGTTTGCCACGTACTCAGAGAGGGTATGATTCGATTTGGGTAATAGTAGATCATCTAACAAAGGTTGCTCATTTTCTGCCAGTTAGGACTACATATAGCAGTGCAAAGTTGGCTAAATTGCATATGGAAAGAATAGTGAGTCTACATGGAGTTCCTAAGAAGATTGTGTCTGATCAGGGTACTCAGTTTACATCTCATTATTGGCAGAAGATATACGAATCATTAGGAACTAAGCTGAACTTTACTACAGCCTACCATCCACAGACAGATGGATAGACTAAGAGAATTAACCAGATATTGGAAGATATGTTGAGAGCTTGTGCATTACGATATGGTACTAGTTGGGATAAGAGTTTGTCGTATGCAGAGTTCTCTTATAACAATAGTTATCAGAAAAGTCTTCAGATGGCACCGTTTGAGGCTCTATATGGACAGAAGTGTAGAACCCCATTGTTCTGAAATCAGACAGGTGAAAGTCAAGTGTTTGGACCTGACGTACTCAAGGATGCTGAAAAGAAAGTAAGGATGATTAGAGATAATCTAAAAATAGCTTAGTCCCGACAAAAATGTTATGTTGATACTCGAAGGAGAGAGTTGACTTTTGAAGTAGGGGATTATGTCTACTTAAAAGTGTCACCAATGAGGAGTGTGAGAAGGTTTAATATGAAAGAAAAGTTAGCACCAAGGTATATTGGACCTTTCAAGATTATAGAAAGATGTGGTGAAGTGGCCTATGAGTTGGAACTGCCTGAGAGTTTGGCAGGTGTATGATGTATTCCATGTGTCTCAACTTAAGAAATGTTTGCGAGTACCAGAGGAACATATTTCATTAGAAGAGGTCACTATTAAGGAGGATCTCACATATGAAGAGTTTCTGGTTAAAATTTTAGAGACTGCTGAAAGAGTCACAAGGAGTCGAATTATCAAGATGTGCAAAGTTCAGTGAAATCGGTATACTGAGGATGAGGCCACATGGGAAAGAGAAGAGGATCTGAGAAAATCATACCCACAACTGTTTGAGTAAGCATCGTTTGAATCTTGGGACAAGATTCATCTTAAGGGGGTAGAATTGTAACACCCTAAAATTTGTAACATTTTAAAATAAGTAAAATTGGATTTGATTTTGTATTTTGTGACCATGTAAACTTAGAAAAGTAAATAACTTTTATTAATTTAAAATTAAATATAAGGTTAGAAATATGTTTGTGCACTCATGCTACTGCATTTGATTTTTGTATTGAGTGGTTTGATTCAAATACAAAAGAGAATTCAAAATCCATTAAAAATTGCTTTGAAAATTTGAAAAGAAAAATAAAAGGGAATTCTCTTTACTCCTTCCCTCTCTCTTTCACTTTCGGCTTGTTTGGCCTTGTTCCCACGCGCGTGTCACACCCGGTTTTAAAGAACTAAACCAGGTCAGCCATATGTGTGCCCAGGAAGTGCACACATATGTCAGAATGAAAAAGTATCAGAAACAATATTATTTATTTAATGTACACATAGCTATATTAACACTTACATCAGAGTATCGTGGAACGATGACTAAACTTCAGGCTCCATTCCTTTTAGGGACGGCTGACTGGTGGCTCCGTATGCCAATCACTTCTGAAAGACTTCTGGAAACTCCACTATACCATCATTCTTCTTCTAAGCAACACCTTACTACACACTGGGGTGTGGGGAAATAACAAGGGTGAGTCCATGTCGAACTCAACAAGTATAACACAGGGTTCATGAGGCACAAAAGGTTGACACTGGTTTACTGCGGTTAGCTTTTAATTGTCACAGTTTTAACATGAGTAGCATCAAGTTTTGCATTAAACCCACAATAAACATATGATCAATGTAAATATGAATAGCGAACAGCAAAACACATATTAAGTCAATAAATGTGCATCTATTCTGTGAAGGTCCAAGGCCGCTCGTATCCATGAGCACGGCTAGTATACTAGTTTATTAAACTCTGCGCAGAGGTGTACACTTTCACTGTGAGTCATGACTTCCAAATGCATGGGTTCACGACTCCCCAAAACATTGGAAATCAGATAAAGTCATTCAAAAGTTCGTCTAACAAGTTAGGGCCGCTAGGTTTCTGTAACCTGTAGATGTAGAGCCCTTCTTCCATATGGCACATAACCGCAACCTATACTCATAAGGACAGAAGCCGCACTACATCCATCCCGAGAAACACCCCATTGGCGCCCTTTCGGATAACCTCTAACAAGCTAGAAAAGGTCTTCCAAATAACTAGAGCCAGATCCATATAGCCCTCACAGTTGTACTGTCAATCCCGGATGTTCATCCACAGATGAGTCCTTATGGAGAGAAACTAGAGCACCAAAATATAACCTCATGCTCTAGACCACTTTTAACTATGAATAAAAGATCATCTTTTAGTGATGTTGCATATTCCATTAATCACATTACATGGTCATAGTTTATGTTCAGCGCTAGCAAAAGCTACCCAATGCAAAATCCCATAGGTGACGAGGTATGGATCAAAACTAGGAAGTCCTTATTGGCAATTCAAGGGTAGACACATGCATAATGATTTCATGTGATTAAACTGAATAGGACAACAAGGAGATCTCATGCTATACTTGTCTTTTACTCTTGCCCACATTTTTCTCATACTTTGCTTCTAGTCATCACCTTCTGATCTTCAGTGCTCACAGAGGGTTTTCGTTCTACTCGTAGCAAACATCACGCATAGGCAAACATGCAATAAGCAAACATAGAAAACTAAGAACAATACACCACACAAGTTAAAATGACGTACAATAAGAGAGCTAGTTACTATAGTCATGAGAACGCAAGAAACGCCGAGAACGGAGCTACGATTGAAAAGAAACGACAACCAAGAGTTTATATTAGAAAATCCTACATGCTTGATTTATTTTAAGTACCAAAATCATGTGAATAATATTAATCTAGATTAGTCAACATGTATGAAATTGAATGTCAGGCTTAAAACTAATCATCATGTTTTGTTTATAAACATGTCTCATATTATTAGACCATTTAAAATTTACTTTGCAAAGGAATAAACATGTGAGAGTATCTAATCGGAGACGTGTTTAAGCTAAACAATTTATAACTTAAAAACACATTGATGTTGTTGTTAGTCAAATTAACATAGATATATGGAAAGCTGAATATTAACCTATGTTCTTTTTAATTTAGAAAGCCAATTGCATAAAGCATTAATCAAATTTAATATTTTACTTAATAACATCATATTTATACATAAAATCAAGTTGAAGCTAACCATATTTTATCATATAAATATTATCACGCAATTTATTAAGCAAGTTAAACTTCAACTTTGCAAAATAAATAAGTATGCGAGAACAAGGTGTATATGATGCGTGTTTAAGCTAAGAAAATTGATAATTGAAAATCATATTTATATTAGCAATTAATAATCATATTAATATTTATACATAAAACAAAGCAGTAGAAAACCTATATTTATTTTAATTATAAAACTAGTTGCATTAACATTAATCAATTTAATTATAAACATGTAGATTACATCTCTGCAAATCTAGTGTGGAAAGAACAAGCTGAACCATAGCTACGGCGTGAACATGCTAACTTTAGAAGATTTATCAGGAAATAAGATCGATGGAAATATGAACAGAGGAGCAGTGAACCACACCGGAAAGATACATGACATGAGTTTACATGGAATTAATAACCATGTAGGTAAGATGGAATTAGATGATGGGAGCTTGACGAGATAGGATGAATAATGTATGCATATGTAATCTCAGATGCAAGCATGACGTCTATAATATGTGGTAACCAAAAAAATTATGAGGAAATTAATTGGACTTGCAACTCACCTTTTAAAACACGATCTTCTATCCATCATGATCAAGCAGCAGCTGCATGGTCCTGTGTACTGCACCAGAGCACCGCTTTGGCCAAGGTGAAGAACAAAGGCGAGCTCAGATTGCATCGGGACCGGTGCTAAGATTCTAAGACTGCGGACCTTGCGAGTCAGGCGACCAAGGTATAAGCACTGCAGATGAGGTTCGTGCTGGCGTTACGCGTCTGCTACGGCAAACATGGATATCATCAAATTGGTGGTGACAGATACTGGGATGTAAATCACTTATGTGGACATAGAGCTTGTATGGCACACTGGCTCCATGGTTAGCGTACGTGATCAAAAGCAAGAGGATCAGCAACCGGACAAGCGACAGATAAGATAGAGACAACCATCGTGCGTGATTTCTTACCAAGAACGGCAACGATGAAGTTGAAACGGACCAGGACGATGATGAACTCCGGAATGGGTCGGACGCCAGAGTTTGCACCAGAGGCACCGGCATCAAGTAGGCAACTAGAACCATCGCTGAGTAGATGTACGATTTTGGTGGCACATCACGCACGGCATGTCGCGGCTGCCGAACGCCTCGAGCAACGGCGAGGTATTAGAAGGAGGAAAAATCTAATTTCGTGCATTAGATTAGACATTCCCAAACTAGGGAGTTGCTCTTTGGTCAAGGGTTGGTGTATATATATATATATATATATATATATATATATATATATATATAGTGAGGACAACTCCCCACATCTACATCAACTAGCAATATGGTACTAATTGACGTTGCACCCTACACATTTACTAATGGGCATAAATAATCATTAAGAGCCCGTTGGTAAATAAATGCATTGCCCTTTGAGATCATGGGCTTTGAGCGTTGGGAAAAATGAGAGATTTATTATTTTTGGAATTAATTAATTTCGTGGATAAAATAATTCTAGAAAAGTCCAAAATTATTATTTAAGCCACGAAAAATACTCTGAAAGCTCCAAAAATTCGGAGAAAATTCTAGGAGACATTATGGAACATGAGGAACCCAAATAAAGTATTTGGAGCACACTATAAGATAATTTTGGAGCTTCTAAAAAATAGATTATGCTTATAGAAAAATAGAAAGAAGTTCCGACAAAAGCAAGAAAAATTCCAAAGAAGTTTGTAGAGATTGATTAATGGGTGAGTAACTGAAAGGAGTAATTTACGTTACAAAAGAAAAGATTTTTAGGAAGCTCTCAACGAAAAATTGATCTAAGAAACAAGGAATATTGATTGTAGAAAAAAAAATAAAGGCATGCCGAAGAAGGAAGATTGAACTACTAAACGTATTTTTAAAGACTTTGCTCGCTCTCAACACACAAGAGGCAACAAGCAAACATCACATTAAACAATAGCCCATCAAATTAGTTTAGAAAAAATTAAAGATTCTCATTTTTTCTATAACTAATTGATGCTAACTTACACTAAACTTAAAAAGTTTTATCCAAATATTAAAATATTTATTTTATTTGTGTTTTATATGCACAACCTAAAATCAGAAATTTTTGGGTGTGACAGCACGGCCTAGCCGACAGCTCCGCTCCTCCCCATCTCCTCTTGATCTGGCCCGCTTAGTCTTTTTCCTTCTGCAGCCCAGCTTGACACCGCAACCCATCCTTGCTCTCATCGCTTTGCGTCTTGGGCCGAGCCCAGCGCTGGCCCAACACCGCGCGCGCCCGCATTCCCTCTCTGTCTCTGGCTGACAGCGCGGCCCACGCTCTATCTCGCTGACCAGTGGGTCCAACGTGTTAGCTGCATCGCCTTCATCTTCCTTCTCACGCCGTCAGGTCGGCGCTTTCCAAAATCGCCATCGACCGAATCTCCATCCAATCTCCACCTTCCATCCTTGGAGCACTCCCGGGGCTATATAAGCCCAGCCCGTGCTCCCTCCGCTCCATCATGCACCCTCGCGCGCGACTGTTCCTGCCCTGAAGCAGCCGCTCCCGTGACGTGGCCCTAGTCACCCGCCATCCCGAGCCGCGCGTCGCACTAGGATTTCCCTCAACTTCGATTTTGCCCTAGGTGAGCTCGCTGTGTTCTTCACTCCCTCCCTGTGCTCTCCGTTTGTCAAATGATGGCTGAAATCGCCGAAACGATGAACTCCGGTGAGGTCTCGGTTTTTCTGGCCTTGGCGCCGCCGCCTAGCCTTGCCACCGGCATAACCTCTCTCCCTCATCATCATGCGTCTGATCTAGACCGTCCAGATCTAATCGAACGGTTAATGTTACATCATACCGTTTTGCATGGAAGTTTTGCATAAGAGACCCTGGACTTTTCTAGAATATAACCCGTGGTCCATGGCGTATTTCCGAATTTCCTTTTTAGAAAGCGTAGTTTGATCTCGGTAAATTCAAAAATATGTTTTCACTTATTTACAGTTTTGCCACTGATTTTGTTTTGATCATAAAATCTTCGTTTTAACTCCGATTTGACCCGTTTAAATTGCGTTGGGTTTGTATTCACGAGCTCTACATGTTAGTGTTACTGTATAGTAAGTTTGTAATATTTAAATTTCAAGGTTGTATTAAAGTAATTATTTGTCTATAAGAAATCTTAGTAAATTCATAACTTCACCCTTTTAGCTTCGTTTTTCGTGATCTTCGTGTTTGTGTGATCCTAGCGAGTTGTAGATTTGTTTTAAAAACTTTTTATCTTGTTTTATTACTGTTGGTGTACTGTTCTAATTATAGCTTTGTTGTTTTACATGATTGCTTCTAGATGAATGTTGTTGATGTGTTGATCGAGTATAGACGGTGAGCAATTCGTTGGTGACCAAGAGTTTTTCTACGAGCAGGATCATTAGGACCAGTTTGATCAAGGCAAATATAGCATGGGAATGTCCTTATTGTCCTATTCACTATCAACAATTATATTCATTATGCATGTATTCCCTTGTTAAGGATGACTTAGTTTTGATCTATTACCTTGGCACCTATGATATTGCATTGAGTAGCTCTGCTAGTGCTCAATGTGAACTATGATCTTATAATTTGATTAATGGAATACGCAACAAACATTAAAGATGACTTTTTAGTAATATACTTAAAGGGGGCTAGAGCATTGGGCTATCTTATAGTGCTCTAGTTTCTCTCCATAAGGACTCATCTGTAAGCAAACATCTAGGACTTACAGTATAACTGTGAGGGCTATGTGGCTCTGGCTTTAGTCATATAGAAGGACCTTTTCTAGCTTGTTAGTGATAACCTTTTTGGCATAAGAATGGCTTGACGAATCAGGTATAGTGCGGCCTCTGTCCTTATGTGTATAGGTTGCGCCTCATTGTGCCATATGGAAGGGGAGCTCTACATCTGTTTGTCGAGTGAATCTGATTGCCCTAACTTGTTAGACAAACCTTCGAAAGACTTTATAGTGTTACCCTGCCTGCTCAACTTGGAAGTGTTTTGGGAGTAATTAACCCGGGCATATGGGATACACAATTCACAGTGAAAGTGTACAACCTTTGTAGAGTGTGAAACTGTTATAACAGTCGTGCTCACGGTCACAAGTGGCATTAGACCCTTATGGAATACTTGATCACTAAAGATTAATATGTTTTTGCTATTCATTATTCATTTTAGATTGATCATATGTTTATTGTGAGTTGACACAAATTGATGCTAATGATATGCTAAAAATTATGCTAACTAAAAGCTACATGTTATTAAACCAATGTCATGCCTTTGAGCCTCATGAACCCCATGTTACACTTGTTGAGTACGAGATGTACTTACGCTTGTTTTTTTTTCTTATTTGGATAAAAATCCTAGATGGGTAACAGATGGTGTGAATAGTGACTACTACTCCTACTTCCCTGAGGATTACTAGTCTTGCGGTCAACCAGTCAATGTGCCTGTGCATAGAGCTACCACGAGAGAGTTCTCTTTTTATTTCTGCTATATTTATGTAAAGACTATATGATAATAATCGTGATGTAATAACATTTATGATGATACTCTCTTTAATTTGTTAGTTTATGTGTGATTGATCTCTAGGTGCACATAAGATTATACATTCCATTTGGTCTTAAAAATGGGTGTGACATCAGCCTTCGAATTGAAGTTCTAACTTTTAAACAACACGAGGAAGAGCCTCTTGACGCATCCTAGGATCATTTTAATGACCTCATCACCACTAGCCTAGACCTTGCTATTCTAGACCCAATTCTTCTTCAACATTCTATTTAGGTCTTAGCAAGGATAATGCACAAGACCTTAACGCAGCCTCTAGAGGGGCTTTCCTTTCTTTGTCTATTAGTGAAGCAAGACTTGTCCTTGATAAAATCATTGGATGCACCAACTTCGCTAGCATTCATGATGAACTCCTAGAGGAAGAGAATGAATTATCCCTTGAACAAGAAGCGGAAGTCTTCATAGCCAAATCACGACCATTCTAATCCTAGGATTTAGCTATCAATCCTGAACCATCAATACCCCAAAATCTTCCAAGGGAAGAAGAAATTCCATCTTTAGAAAACTCTTTTGAATTTGAGGGTAACCTCATTGATTTTGGGAGAATAATGAATTCTCATCCACCTAAGAGACCTCCAAGTGAACATATTCCAAATCCTCTTCTAGAAGAATCTCTTAGAAAATGTCCTTATTCCCATATAGGACATCAGGAAGAACCCAAGGATGGCATGTCTAGTGATGTAGTAGAAGGAGAGCCAATCCATTTAGAATCCAACCCTATCTTCTTCCCTTCTATGGCCACATTAGATGTCTTATCTGAACCCATCTTTCAACCCATCCTTGACCCCGATGAATCTTCTGATGCTCTCTCCTAAGTCTCATGATGACCCTAGAAATCCGCTAAGACAACCAAATCATAGGAATCATAAAGACTACAAGGATGACCAAGAAGAGCAACAACAATGGTAGAAATGTATTAAGAATTGCCTAGAATATACGAAGAATACATATGTCATTGTCAAAGAATGGATGGACAAGGATGAAGCCTTATGGTTAGGATCCAAACTTGTCTTAGATCCAAATGGTGAGCTTAAACCAATCTCTTCAATAAATATGACTCATCCAAGTTTGGACAAAGCCTTAGACGAGACTAACCCGAGAGACTCTAATCCATGGGAAATCTTGGACAATAAATGTTCAATGAATGTCATAGGCATGGAATGATGGAGACAAACTTGTTGCTTATGGACATCCATAAAGAAACACCCTTGGAGTTTGAAAAGGAGGATGACATCAACAAGCATGGAAGTTACTTCATAAGCACCTCATCGAATCCATACTTGTATGAGAAATCTCTTGATTCAATTGGTCTCTCCAACTTTGCCATACACGAGATCTCCAACCCCCTCATGCTTTTTGTTCACAAGAATTTTGAAACGGTGGTTGTAGATGCATATGTTTATTATAAATATTGTAGATCTCATTGTGTGAATCTTGAGATAGGTACCCAAAGATTGATGTTGGAGGGGAAACCACTTCACCAATTAGAAGCACAATTCAAGGTTTCCCAAGGACGAGCTTATGTCCTAAGGCAAGCACTTTCAAGAGATAACATGAGCTTTCACCTTTTTACCCTTGTGAAGTGAGCATAAAAATATAATTGCAGAAATATTCCTTTGGGTATTTTTGTCATTAACCATTCTAGGTCTGAAGCAAAAAGAACGAAGGATGACAACACCAGGTATGACCAACCAATCATCATGCAACATTGAATTACATCCATCCAAACCTAACTTTGCTTTGCAAAATTCAAGCTTGGGGGATGGGCTTCTCTGAAAAATTTTAAGCCATGTTGCTAATCTTGGTTGTCTCTACTTTTAAGCCATGCTCAATTTCCTAAACTACAATCATGTTCTTTCATTTCTAATTGAATAAATATCTATAGCGCTTTCATGTTACCTTTATCTACCATAGTAAAATTTTGGTTTGGAAGTACTGATCATACTTCCATAGGCATTTAAATTAAGCATGGTGCTTAGGTTAAATAGCCTCCCTTAATCAAATTAGACATAGAGTCGAGTTTGGTTATTGAACTAAAAATTGCTTGCATAGACATTGGATATTTTGTTGGACTAACCCCTACAGGAAACTCTCAATTCAATTTGGGTAGTCATGATGTGAATTCAAATTGGAGATGAAGCAAGGCACATGATGAACTTCAAGAAGACACAGCTCATTCATTATAGATGTAAGAACTACATACCTTATTCAACATGGATGAAAGAACTGTAAATACCAAAGTTCATTCATGTCATAATCGGTTTTCTAAAGAACAAAACCAGGCTAATCATATGTGTACCCAGGAAGTCCACACATATGTCAGAATGAAAAAGTATCAGAAACAATGTTATTATATAATGTATACATAGCTATATTAACACTTACATCAGAGTATCACGGAACAATGACTAAACTTTAGGCTCCATTCCTCTCAGGGACGGCTGACTGGTGGCTCCGTATGCCAAACACGTCTGAAAGACTTCTGGAAACTCTACTACCTCTGAATCCTTCTTCTGAATAGCACCTTACTACACACTGGAGTGTGGTGGAAATAGCAAGAGTGAGTCCATGTCGAACTCAACAAATATATCTGGGGTTTATGAGGCTCAAAAAGGCTAGACACTGTTTTACTGTATTTAGCTTTTATTCATCATTTACTTAGCAATTGAGTAGCATCAAGGTAAACCAATTCCCATTATAAACAAATGATCAATTGTAATAAGAATAATGAAATAGCAATTAACATAAGCATAATAATATCAACAATAATAAGCATGATGTAACAATGGTGAACATTTATTCTGTAAGAATCCCCAAGGCCGCCCGTGTCTGTGGGCACGGCTAGTATACCAGTTTTTAATTCTGTGCAAAGGTGTACACTTTCACTTTGAGTCATGACTTCCAAATGCATGGGGAGGTCATTCCCAAAACAACGAAAATCATATAAAGTCATTTAAAAGTTCGTCTAACAAGTTAGGGCCGCTAAGGATTTCTAATTGGAAAGCATGAACCTCCCCCAAGGGGCGACTTACAAAAGACTGCACTCACCTTGGTAGGCCAAGACCATACTAGACATGACCCCTCTTGCGCCTTTCGGTAACCACTAACAAGCTAGAAAAGGTCTCTTAAACAACTAGAGCCAGAGCCATATAGCCCTCACAGCTGTACTGTCAATCCCGGTTATCACTTACAGATAAGTCTTTATGGAGAGAAACTAGAGCAACATAAAAACAACATAATGCTCTAGCACCCTTTAATAGTAATAGAGTCATCTTAATGGGTGATTGCACAATTCATTAGTCGTATTACAAGATCATTGTTTATTATTATGCATTAGCAACAGCTACCCAATGCAAAACCCCATAGGCAACAAGGAATCAGGGTATCAACAGCTAAGTTATAATGTCTACGGTTGTCAAGGAGGACACATGCATATGTATGATGATTTCAGTGAATAGGACAACAAAGATGGTCCCATGCTATACTTGCATTTTTCCCAAAGTTAGCTACTCATAAGTCTTCAACCTCTGTCTCTGATCTTGAGCTTCTGATGTACTTGTCGATCCTCAGCTCCTAGTCTTCAGCACTCGCGAATCATACTTCTACTCGCAGCAACCAAGCACAGCAAACAGACAAACAATACACACATCTAAGAACATGGATCAAACAAAAGAAACGCTTTAAAAGAGAACGCACTAAAGGACACGGTACGTTGCTACACACATTCGTGATAGACACTAATCTGAAAAAGAAACAACTACCGAGACTTATATTATATTAAAGGAAAAGCCTATATGCTTGATTTAATTTAATTAAGCAAAACTACGTGAAAAGTTATTTAGACCAGATTAGTCGAAACATAATTTATTTCAAAAGATGGGTTAAAACTACTCATATTTTATTTATAAACAATGTCATATATATAATTTAATCAAGTTAATTAAACTCTATCCTTGCAAAAGAGAAAAAGTGTGAAAGCAACTAATTGAGCTTATCACATATACAACGTACTTACTAAGCAACACAGAATTTTAAAACCACATGTAAGTGAGCAACTAATCACATTAATATTTGGTGTATAAATTACCAAGTTATAAAACCTATATGGCTTTTAATTATAAATCTTATTATATAAACGTTAATCAATTTAACAATTAAATTAATAAAAAAACATAAACACTGACATGAAAACATTAGCACTAGTGCATAGAGCGTGTCGACAAAAATCCTAACGCAACTTAAACTGAGTCAAACAGAATTAAAATGAAGAATCAGTGAACATTGACAGATAATTAGGGGTGATGTATTTCTACCGTATTTTCTTGATTTGTTTTTTTCTGAAAGAAAGCGGCCATAATACATGTATGACATCAGGATGCATCACCTAGCTAGCAAATCAAACAGGGCGTGTGCATGGCGGGTGCTTCGATGTGCTAGCGTTTATGTGTATTTCCATCGTATTATCAGATTTATTTTTTTACAAAAGAAAACGGCCAGAAAAATATATCCATTACATCGTCAAGCTAGCAATGACGTCAGCAAGCTAGGAATCCGATCAGCTAGGAGAAGAGAGCAAAGCACGTTGCACGGGAATACTCAGCGGGACTTACCGAAAGCGGAGGAGCGTCAACGATGATGGCCACTGCGGATAGCAGCGCGCAGGCGTAGTCCGCCGCTATGAGGAAACAGCTACGGATCGGCAGCGTCGATGGTCCTTGATGACTTGACGTACGTGAACTCGTGAAGAAAACAGCAGAAGATTGATTTCTCCTCTTCGGCCAGGAACGCAGCAGCAGATCACGACTGCCTCTGGTCACGCACGTAACAGCGGACAACAGCAACTAGTAGATGCAAAAATGCCTCTGACTCGATAGAGATGTCCAGCGCCGGTGGCAACAAAGCACGGCAGGCAACACGCAAAGCAACGACTTGCAGTCGGAAACCATTGGAGCGGCATCTGCTGCGCTGCACTGGTAACAAGGATATACGATGAGGTCAAGATTGAAGGAGATTGACAGCAGCATATTCATAGGACAGAAAAAGAAGGCTAACCTGCTGTTGTGATCGAAGATTGATATAATATTAGAGGAAGCCTGGTCTCACATGATTTAGCGACAAGCAGATGTAAACAGCGACTCGATCGATGGAACTGTGATGAACAACAGCGGCGGAAGTCTGCTCGGTGAGATCGGCTTGGCAAGATCGGCGCGATGCAAAGACACGGAGTCGCGGACACCGCAGAACTACGGAAAGCCAATCGACTGGACGCGGTACGGCCACGCCGGGCAGCGAGTCGATTACGGCGGCAAAGCGACGAAGTGACAGACAAGTGAACAATCGGCCGCAGCAGCGAGGATTTGCGGCGGCGGCACGGAAGCTCCCGAACGTTGCGGCTGTTGCGAAGGAATCAGGAAAGGATGACGGAGTGCGGCATATCGCTTTATATGTCATAGATGTTCCAAGTATGGAAAGGATGGAAATCGAGAAGGATCCGGTGGCTTCAACAACGAAAACTGCATCGCTCTTTCCATCGAGGAAGATGACGCACTCACAGAAACGCAGGACCCATGGATCATCCAATCAGAGAGAAAGAAGGGAGGATGCTGCGCTGTGCACTTGAGCCGGCAACCATGAGATCAGGCAGGTTGGAGCTACGCTAGGGTTTGGAAAATAGGATATCTGCATCGAGACATTATGGCCCAAGCCTCTCCATCTGATCCTTTTATAGAACGGCAGGTTTGGAGTACTCGGAGGCAGAGTTGGAGTCGTCGACTTTTGGTGCAGCAGTGTACGGGAGATAGGAAACGATTCTTCTTTGCTTCTGATCGAGATGGATTAGGATTACATATTTTGAAATATTTAATTTCACAGCTAGAAATAATCCTAGAAAATTTAGAATTACTATTTGAGCCATGAACAATACTTCCAAAGCTCTAGAAATTTGAGGAAAATTTCCGGACATATTTTTAAACAAGAGGAATGCAAATTAAGTATTTGGAGGTCACGGAGATATTATAGGGCATCTAAAACTTAGATTATACTCGCAGAGAGTGGGAACTAGCTCCAGAAAAAGCCAGAACAATTCCCAAAAAGTTCACAGAAATTAAAATTTTAAATCCAGAAAATACCAAAAAGTTTTCCGATGAGAAGTAAACGTCGTCCTATGGTATTTTAAAAATAATAGCACTCACCAACACCAAAGACAAGCATCACACAAACACCACATTATCAAATCAATATAGAAAAGTTTAAAACCACAATTTTCTATATTTAAATTAGCAGCAACTTAACTCATCTAATAAATTTATTCAAATATTGAAATCATTTATTTTATTTAGTGTTTTTCATGCACAACCCAAAATAGGAATTTTTGGGTGTGACAATTCTACCCCACTTAACAGGAATCTCGTCCCGAGATTTGGAGAGACTAGGGAGGAAGATAAAGTTGATCTGTAAATCTTCACGCTTCTCTGAGCAACTATTATCCAATGATGATGCCACAAGCTCAAAACAAACTTTGTAAAGGTGTCCTTTAGGCCATTACGATCCTCGTAGATGGTTCCAACAGGTTACCAACCCTGAGAAAAGATACCTGCACTTGATAATGACTTTGCAACCATGTAGATAGCTAATGCTTCCAGATGACGAAATAGAACGTATAAATCCTCCATCTTGTATCATCTTTAGTTCAACAAACCCCTCTTAAGAAGAGATCAACTAGAGAACACCAAAGGATAGCTTGCATTTGTTTCTGAGTGATAACCATCATTGTGTCCTTCTGGCATCAAAGAGATTCATGAGCATATGCAAGAATAAGTAATCATGCACTTCCTCGCGAGCAGAAAAATGGCAGTGCAGAGATATAGTGATAACTCGAGTTCTATGAATCCGATGATATTGTAGATTATACCGTTGGAAAGCTTATCAAATTTACTACAACTTTCTTATAGAACACTTCTCCAGATTCTGCAGTTAATGTGGTCAAAAACTGTGCATAACAGAAACTATTCCAGGTTGCTGACAGCACAGATGCATCGTCTTGTGATTTTTATAACTCTCAAACCATAATACCTATCAAGGTAATTCTTACGGTCAGAGAAAGATATTGAAGTCTACTATTGTCCAGAATTTATTCATGATTTTTGGGTATCCAAAAATAGAGATATAAGCTACGGAAGACAGACTGCTCTAAAAAGACAGGATAAGATAAAAATGAGATTCAGAGAAATTAGAGAGATAGATAACACTAATCTTCAAGTCTTCATGCTTCTTTGATTTGTGTTGATGAGATATAAGATATGGATCGAAGATAGCCAAAAGATGAAAAGAAAAATAAAGTTTGATCTTCAGTTCTTCGTACCTCGTCGCTTGAGATATTCAGGACTTGCTGTTGTTGATAATAGATGCTACCCCACTTTAACAAAGATCTTGTTCCACTTGGCGATGTCATTGAACACATCTCTTTCTTGAAGGCTTGCTACTATTGATGCGTCCATTATGTGTTTATCCTCCATTGGGTTAAGATAAAGGAGAAAGCATATAAACCAAGAGTAAGCAAGGATGACATAGGGAAAAGACAATAAGAATTAGGATTGATTGAAAGATAGGTAGGATAGAAGATGACACTACCCCACTTAACTTGAATCAAGCTACTCCTCAAGACTTATACCTTCCGAGCCACCTTTGAAACACAAGAACAAGGACAACACACAAGCAACACATCAAGCAAAACAAGCACACATCACATCATTAATACTACACGTACTTCTTCAACAATGGTGGTCATCCTATGGAAAAATTATGGATAATAAAAGGCCATCGAATCTTTGAACCAGGTGAAATCAGAAAACTTTTAGTAAAAACAACGTAAAACAAAATTTAAGGGAGTAAGAAATAATAGCTCAAAGGAAGCTATCAAGGAAGGGATACAACAGGACAAGAAATAGGAAATAGTCAAAATCAATGAGTCAAGGGATGACAAAATAGTTTTATAGTAAAATGAGTTTTAGAATACGTCCGGTGCTACTTGGCATACGTCCTACAGTCAACACCGCTCTGATACCACTCTGTCACACCCGGTTTTCTAAAGAACAAAACCAGACTAATCATATGTATAAACAGGAAGTCCACACATATGTCAGAATGAAAAAGTATCAGAAACAATGTTATTATATAACGTATACATAACTATATTAACACTTACATCAGAGTATCGCGGAACAACAACTAAACTTCAGGCTCCATTCCTCTCAGGGACGGCTGACTGGTGGCTCTGTATGCCAAACACGTCTGAAAGAGTTCTGGAAACTCTACTACCTCTGAATCCTTCTTCTGAATAGCACCTTACTACACACTGGAGTGTGGTGGAAATAGCAAGAGTGAGTCCATGTCGAACTCAACAAATATATCATGGGGTTCATGAGGCTCAAAAAGGCTAGACACTGTTTTACTGCATTTAGTTTTTATTCATCATTTACTTAGCAATTGAGTAGCATCAAGGTAAACCAATTCCCATTATAAACAAATGATCAATTGTAATAAGAATAATGAAATAGCAATTAACATAAGCATAATAATATCAACAATAATAAGCATGATGTAACAATGGTGAACATTTATTCTGTAAGAATCCCTAAGGCCGCCCGTGTCCGTGGGCACGGCTAGTATACCAGTTTTTAACTCTGCGCAAAGGTGTACACTTTCACTTTGAGTCATGACTTCCAAATGCATGGGGAGGCCATTCCCAAAACACCAGAAATCATATAAAGCCATTTAAAAGTTCGTCTAACAAGTTAGGGCCGCTAAGGATTCCCAATTGGAAAGCATGAACCTCCCTCTAAGGGGCGACTTACAAAAGACTGCACCCACCTTGGTAGGCCAAGACCATACTAGACATGACCCCTCTTGCGCCTTTCGGTAACCACTAACAAGCTAGAAAAGATCTCTTAAACAACTAGAGCCAGAGCCATATAGCCCTCACAGCTGTACTGTCAATCACGGTTATCACTTACAGATAAGTCCTTACGGAGAGAAACTAGAGCAACATAAAAACAACATAATGCTCTAGCATCCTTTAATAGTAATAGTCATCTTAATGGGTGATTGCACAATTCATTAGTCGTATTACAAGATCATTGTTTATTATTAAGCATTAGCAACAGCTACCCAATGCAAAACCCCATAGGCAACAAAGAATCAGGGTATCAACAGCTAAGTTATAATGTCTACGGTTGTCAAGGAGGACACATGCATATGTATGATGATTTCAGTGAATAGGACAACAAAGATGGTCCCATGCTATATTTGCCTTTTTCCCAAAGTTAGCTACTCATAAGTCTTCAACCTCTGTCTCTGATCTTGAGCTTCTGCTGTACTTGTCGGTCCTCAGCTCCTAGTCTTCAGCACTCGCAAATCATACTTCTACTCGCAGCAACCAAGCACAGCAAACAGACAAACAATACACACATCTAAGAACATGGATCAAACAAAAGAAACACTTTAAAAGGGAACGCACTAAAGGACACGGTACGTTGCTACACACATTCGTGATAGACACTAATTTGAAAAAGAAACAACTACCGAGACTTATATTATATTAAAGGAAAAGCCTATATGCTTGATTTATTTTAATTAAGCAAAACTACGTGAAAAGTTATTTAGACCAGATTAGTCGAAACATAATTTATTTCAAAAGATGGGTTAAAACTACTCATATTTCATTTATAAACAATGTCATATATATAATTTAATCAAGTTAATTAAACTCTATCCTTGCAAAAGAGAAAAAGTGTGAAAGCAACTAATTGAGCTTATCACATATACAACATACTTACTAAGCAACACAGAATTTTAAAAACACATGTAAGTGAGCAACTAATCACATTAATATTTGGTGTATAAATTACCAAGTTATAAAACCTATATGGCTTTTAATTATAAATCTTATTATATAAATGTTAATCAATTTAACAATTAAATTAATAAAAAAAACATAAACACTGACATGAAAACATTAGCACTAGTGCATAGAGCGTGTCGACACAAATCCTAACGCAACTTAAACTGAGTCAAACAGAATTAAAATGAAGAATCAGTGAACATTGACAGATAATTAGGGGTGATGTATTTCTACCGTATTTTCTTGATTTGTTTTTTTCTGAAAGAAAGTGGCCATAATACATGTATGACATCAGGATGACATCACCTAGCTAGCAAATCAAACAGGGCGTGTGCATGGCGGGTGCTTCGATGTGCTAGCGTCTATGTGTATTTCCATCGTATTATCAGATTTATTTTTTTACAAAAGAAAACGGCCAGAAAAATATATCCATTACATCATCAAGCTAGCAATGACGTCAGCAAGCTAGGAATCCGATCAGCTAGGAGAAGAGAGCAAAGCACGTTGCACGGGAATACTCAGCGGGACTTACCGAAAGCGGAGGAGCGTCAACGACGATGGCCACTGCGGATAGCAGCGCGCAGGCGTAGTCCGCCGCTATGAGGAAACAGCTACGGATGGGCAGCGTCGATGGTCCTTGATGACTTGACGTACGTGAACTCGTGAAGAAAACAGCAGAAGATTGATTTCTCCTCTTCGGCCAGGAACGCAGCAGCAGATCACGACTGCCTCAGGTCACGCACGTAACAGCGGACAGCAGCAACTAGTAGATGCAAAAATGCCTCTGACTCGATAGAGATGTCCAGCGCCGGTGGCAACAAAGCACGGCAGGCAACACGCAAAGCAACGACTTGCAGTCGGAAACCATTGGAGCGGCATCTGCTGCGCTGCACTGGTAACAAGGATATACGATGAGGTCAAGATTGAAGGAGATCGACAGTAGCATATTCACAAGACAGAAAAAGAAGGCTAACCTGCTGTTGTGATCGAAGATTGATATAATATTAGAGGAAGCCTGGTCTCACACGATTTAGCGGCAAGCAGATGTAAACAGCGACTCGATCGATGGAACTGTGATGAACAACAGCGGCGGAAGTCTGCTCGGCGAGATCGGCTTGGCAAGATCGGCGCGACGCAAAGACACGGAGTCGCGGACACCGCAGAACTACGGAAAGCCAATCGACTGGACGCGGTACGGCCACGCCGGGCAGCGAGTCGATTACGGCGGCAAAGCGACGAAGTGACAGACAAGTGAACAATCGGCCGCAGCAGCGAGGATTTGCGGCGGCGGCACGGAAGCTCCCGAACGTTGCGGCTGTTGCGAAGGAATCAGGAAAGGATGACGGAGTGCGGCATATCGCTTTATATGTCATAGATGTTCCAAGTATGGAAAGGATGGAAATCGAGAAGGATCCGGTGGCTTCAACAAGGAAAATTGCATCGCTCTTTCCATCGAGGAAGATGACACACTCACAGAAACGTAGGACCCATGGATCATCCAATCAGAGAGAAAGAAGGGAGGATGCTGCGCTGTGCACTTGAGCCGGCGACAATGAGATCAGGCAGGTTGGAGCTACGCTAGGGTTTGGAAAATAGGATATCTGCATCGAGACATTATGGCCCAAGCCTCTCCATCTGATCCTTTTATAGAACGGCAGGTTTGGAGTACTCGGAGGCAGAGTTGGAGTCGTCGACTTTTGGTGCAGCAGTGTACGGGAGATAGGAAACGATTCTTCTTTGCTTCTGATCGAGATGGATTAGGATTACATATTTTGGAATATTTAATTTCACAGCTAGAAATAATCCTAGAAAATTTAGAATTACTATTTGAGCCATGAACAATACTTCCAAAGCTCTAGAAATTTGAGAAAAATTTCCGGACATATTTTTAAACGAGAGGAATGCAAATTAAGTATTTGGAGGTCACGGAGATATTATAGGGCATCTAAAACTTAGATTATACTCGCAGAGAGTGGGAACTAGCTCCAGAAAAAGCCAGAACAATTCCCGAAAAGTTCACAGAAATTAAAATTTTAAATCCAGAAAATACCAAAAAGTTTTCCGATGAGAAGTAAACATCGTCCTATAGTATTTTGAAAATAATAGCACTCACCAACACCAAAGACAAGCATCACACAAACACCACATTATCAAATCAATATGGAAAAGTTTAAAACCACAATTTTCTATATTTAAATTAGCAGCAACTTAACTCATCTAATAAATTTATTCAAATATTGAAATCATTTATCTTATTTAGTGTTTTTCATGCACAACCTAAAATAGGAATTTTTGGGTGTGACAATTCACTTTGTCTTCTACTGCAAGTTACCTTTGCCTTGAGACATGCTTGTATACAACATGATAAACAAAGTCTATGCTAAAATAATCTCAACATCATCTTTTCATTAGTATAAAAGGAACACAACAAAAATCTAGACTAACATCCCATGTTTTGAAACTATATATTCCTTTGGGTTTGTTTTGTCCACTAATCCTTTGTAGAAATTAAAACAATGAGTGAGGAAAAAGGCCTAACAAGGAGTCAAAAGATCAAAGAGCAGAAAGGTGGCATGACAAAAGGATAAGATAGAGGAGTACAACATGTGAGACAAGATGCTCACGAACAACTAAAGTTGCAAGGAAGGAAATGAGCACCAAGAAATCATCTGTCCTTCATCATATGGTGTCATCACACTCAAACGATGAAGGTAACCTCTTAAGGTAAGTGGTCATCATTTTCCTTTTGATCTTGATACGCACATAAATGAAGAAACAAACATGTTTGAGTTATGATTTCACTTAACCCAATATGATTGACTCAACATGTTTAGTTCTTTAAAACTTGTTCCTAGCATCACTTTCTTAATACCATGGTCTTAACCAAATGAGCTAAAAAGTATATATCTCATTTCTGGAAGATGATAGTCATAATCATGAAATCATTGATACATTATGCACTGATAGACAATCCTTCCATAGGTTAAGAAATTCAACCCTTTTTGCCAAATGTGTTTAAATGCTACATTCATAGTCAATCTTCTGATCTTACCACCCATGTTATAATAGAACAAAATGTACAATAATGAATTCATCTTGTTCTATATGCCCAAGGTTAGAGAAGGATAAATAAATTTTTAGATCTGTTGGTGTTTTCCCACCAACAGAGCCCATGCACTTGATTTCTACCAAGTCTCTACAAGTAGGACACACTTCAAACAAAATATGGAGGAGTTTATCAATTCTGCAAAGTTCTACCAGAGAGTTCTGAACCCGTGAACATGCACACTGAGCAAGATGTTGCAAGGTTCTACTACTAATGCTTCACTTCAAACTGCTGGATAAGCCAAGAACATGGGTGACACCATCCTCAGAATCACCATCTCAAGAGGCATAGTTATCAAGGTCTCCACCTTTGGGATTAGATGAGATGCACCAAAGGAATGAACAAGGTAAGAAGTCCAGTTCAAAGGACTTAAATCACTGAACCCTCGTCAGGAGGTAAAATCGGTAGTTATCCATATTTACTTTTTTCGCATTGCATGAATTATTTTTCCTTTAGCATGTTTACTTTTCTGCATTAGCACTGCATTAGAAAAGAAAATAAAAATATTTACTGACTGCACTGCATCATAAATTCTAAGCCCCATGTGAACAAATTTTGTGGCGTGTAAAAACCCATAGAAATATTCATCGTGATGGCATAAAAATAAAAATAAAAATAAATATGCATTCATCTTGTTACTTTTTTCTTTGCATCGTAGAAAATATAAAAATACAAAAAACATTGAGAAAGTGATCTTTGCTAAAAAGAAAAATGAGAAACAATCTCAAAGGCTTTGGACAACTAAGGCTTAAGTAGCCAACCACTAATGTTTAATCTATTCCACAAGTTTTGTTGTCTATTTGAATTTCACAAGATTTAAAGGACTAACAAGAGCTAACAAGCAAGTGGATCCATTGTTGGTGTACTGTCTCAACAATCATCAACATCAATCAATGCTCCGATAGAGGAAGTACATCTCCGCTGCCAGTCTGCTACTCTATAAGATCGAATGACTATGTCAACATCTAGCTTGGGGGAGGACCATCCCCATGTATCCAGCTAAGTATTTCTTTCTCCTTTTAGTTTTGCCATTTTAAAATTTTCTATATATTTGCTAAAGAAATAAAAAGATGCATAACAAACAAAACAAAATAAAATTTGTCTTAGTTAGTTATATATATATTAGTAAGGTGTGATCTTAAAACTCTGCAAATAAAATAAAAAGGTGGGTCTAGTTTATTTTTAGGAGTTGAATAAATAAGAAGACTTAGAGTAATCTCTTAAATAGAAATGATGAATAGTTGCTCTGTTGTAATTCCTTTCTAGTACCTAGTTTTGAGCCTCGAATTCTTCTGAGTTTTGGATAAATCTGTTTTGATATAAGGATTTACTCTGAACTTGAAACTCGTGGGTAGCAAATGCTTGATCTAAGTCTAGATAATTGATGGATATGATATAAGAAAGTCTGAGCTGATATTTATCTTATTCCAAGTGACACTAGAGTTCTAGAGATTTATCTTTTAAAAAACATAAAAACACTACAAGATGAGTTCCTATATGACAAAGCTTGAATTCTCACGAAAGCCATACATATTATTTAGGCTAGGAAAACTTCTACATATATGTTGCTTGCTTTTGCACTAAGTTTTATCAAGCTTTATTGATGCCTTATGAGAGGTTTATCATGCTCTTAAAATCAATATCACGTACACACCATCCACATATGCACTACTCCTACACCTGGGGTAGGCGCAAAAACATGCCTTCCATCTAGATCAACCCAAAAATGTTCTACTCCTACATTGGGGTGAACACAAAAACATGTCAGGTTTTCCATCCACCAAATAAATGCTCCAAGTTCTTGTAGATATCTCTGTTAAAGTTTTGTTGCAAAAGAGAGACATGGGGCTATGCAAAAGTTATTCATGAAAAAAGGGAAAAAGAAAAAAACTTGAAAAAAATAGACAAGTATCCGAGATATCTAAGACAATGGATACTTAGATGCTCGCCTGAAAAAAAGAGAGATGAATAAGATAGCCCCTATTCTCTAGCAAATGTTTCTAAGTTTCAAAAGAGAGATATATTTTTAAGGAGCAAAGTAGAATTAGGATTAGCCACCATATATGTCCACCATATATCCACACACATGCACAACTTGATTTGATTGTATGACTTAACTCTCTTTGAATCCATTGTTTGACTTTACAATATATCCATTACAAGTAGGCTCTAGCTTTCTCCCTACCTATGAACTCCACATAAGCCTTAGTAGTAGGAAGAGAAAAAGGCATAACATCATTATTGCCTTGGTGAGGATCTACAAATACCACATATTGAGAGACTTGAGAGTGTCATACAATGGAATCTCTGAGTTCTATTTTGAAAACTTCTAAAAACTCTAGAATAATGGCTGAACGAAAAGTTTGAGACATAGTACTTGACTTGACCATTCTATCTTTCAATTGCTCAAGACCCAAGCGAAGGCTAAGAAGCCCCATGATTGAGGGTAATATGGGTAAGTTTGAAAGTTAGAATAGTTTATTCTAATCCGAAAGAGAATTCTTATTTGAAAGCATGTGTACTTTTGAGGCATGAAAGTATCATAGCAACTCCTGATCCTTTACTAAGTTTAGCTTTGCTAAGGGACTAGCAAAGGTTAAGCTTGGGAGAGTTGTTGATGGTAGTTAACTAATATTATAAACCATCAACCAAACATGAATAAGGACATAAATCAATCTCCAACATAGACTTAGGGGTTAAACTAACAGAATTCAACAGGTTTTGGTAAATCAGTGTTTCACAGGGATTAAACAGGAAAAGAGCCAAAGATGACCCACACGTCAGGCTAAAAAGCATATTCTATGCGGGAACCAAGTTGAGAAGATTCTAGAGAAGACGATCCACCGAAACTTGGGCCAAAAGGCCATAGGAGGGTGTCGGCCGACCTAGGCCTAGGTTGGCCGACCTAGGCCAAAGCCCAATCACGGTCCGCTTCGAACGTAGGTCTCCCACCACCATTAAGGTCCAATCTTCACTATAGATCAAAGTCGGTTTGATCCGAGGGCTCTGTTGCATCCCACCAGCCTATATAAGTAGCCCTATACCCTTTGAGGCAAAGGCATCCTGAAACCCTAATTCATATTCTCCAGTCAGGATCAATTGAGAGGGGTCCCATGAAAGGATCAACCTCTCAAGAGCCAACATTCAAGAGAGATTAGTCCTTATTAGGATCTAGTCTTTAGAAATAGAGAGGTAGAGAGAGGGAAGAGTTTGGAGGAAGTGTCGGCCTATCAGTGCTCCCTCTATAGGTTGTACCTTGGCGGAAGTCAACCTACATCTGAGATGTCTCTAGTAATCAACTTCTTATTTCAGTAAGCAACATTGTTTATATTATTCTCCTAGTTCGCAACTCTTTTGAGTGCTTTAATCTATAGGACGTTGTAGGTTAAAATAGTAATTGTAGGTGTAAGCATGAGGCTTAGACCTAGTTACTTGTGGATGCACCCTATTTTCCGGATCGGTTGTAGATTCACGATTGTGATAGCTACTATATATATATTTGATGCTACTCTCTCTCTCTCTATATATATATATAGTTCGTTGCATCCTCTATAGTCCACCTCTCGTTTGTAGGCTAGGTAGGACCTGGATGCTAAGGAAAGCATCATCTTCTGGTGCCTTTTCTCATGTAATGTCTCCAGATAGAATAATATAAGACATAACTTACCAAGATTAGAACAAGAAGACCATAATGATTTCCTCTATACTCCTAACCTTCTTAAGTCTTATTGCTACTCTGGGTGAAGTAGGACCATAGTTAACCTCACATGTTTCCTTATGGATACGATATTTAAAACCTCTAGGAGAAAGCTATAACGATATCCGTGTGCTTGCGGATTTATCTGTGTGCGTTAACAAATACCAATAGTCTGCCCCAGGGGGTTGCCTCCTTGAGTCCTCTAGAGTCTTCTAGAGTAGTTTTCATCAGGGATATGTTTAGTTCTTTTTCATGTTTTGATCCACCTTTTTGGTTTTCTGGAATAACCCTGCTGAAAATACAGATTTACCAAAACTCATGGAAATTGTCAGTTTAAACCCTTAAGTTTCTATTGGTGATCTATTTTAAGTGTTTATTCAAGTTATATTGACAATTTATGATGAGCAATGACTACCGTCAAGACATGCCACCAAATATATGCACAACTCCTACATTGGGAGTAGTTGCAAAAACATGCCTTCCACTTAGGTCCATCCAAAAATGTTCTACTCCTACACTAGGAGTGAACGAAAAAATGTTTGTTAGGTTCCATCAAAATAAATGCTCCAAATCCTTGTTGATATCCCTCTCAAAAATTTTGTTACAAAAAGAGGTATGAGGGTATCATAAAAAACAAAAGAAAGAAAGAAAGAAAGAAAGAAAGAAAAGAGATGATAAGAAGAAAAAAGATGAGAATAAAGATAGCCCATGTTCTCACAAAAAATATTCCAGGTCCCAGTAAAGAGAGAGATGTATTTTAAAAAGTCCATAGTAGAATTAGGTTAGCCACCATATATATCCACCTAATGCTTCATACACATGCACATCTTGATTTGATTGTATGACATCCTTCTCCTCGGATCCATTGTTTGACTTAGCAAAATATGCAATGCAAGTATGCACTCATACTTGTCCCTATCGGAGCTCCAAATAAGCTTCTTAGAAGTAGGAAGAAAAGAAGGCAATGCTACGATATGCCTTGGTGAGGAACCAAATACCATTGAGTGATTCAAGAGCACCATTTGAGGAGTACATGCGAACTATGCTTTATTTCAAAAGATTACAAAAACCTTGAGTTACTAAAATAAGAAAATGGGATGAGATGACTTTGTTTTAGAGCCATTCCACTTTTCAACCACTCAAGAAAACAAGTTAGCCACTCCACATATCCCACAGGTATGAGGTAAACTTTTGGAATAAATCTTATGCTAGTCCATATCTTGAATAGCTATGTTTACGTTTACTTTATCCTAACCTTTGCTCGCGATCAACAAAGATCTAAGTGTGGGGGAGCTTGTTGGCGGTCCTTAATGATCAAATCCAACCACCAATTAAGACACAAAAGGAGGAGAAATTAGCAATCTTAAAACACATGCATTTACTATTAACCTAGTTCCACATGTATTTGGAGAATATTATTCTGCAGGACATAAACACAAATACATGGAGAAAGTCACTGAAAGACCCTTTCTAATGCTGATTTGGGCAAAGGAACACGGGAGATGCCCATCAACTTGTTTCAACTGGGGCAAAGCACCACCGAGGAATGATCTAGGCCTAGTCCATAGCCTGCCACATGAAGGCAGTGGCGAGGGGGCTCAATCAGGGGGTGGCCACTCCCTTGGGGCGACCGGCCACCAACTAGCGCCACTCAGTCACCCCTTGCTCTGGCCATGTGGAGGCGGTGGTGCATGTGCTACGCGCTAGAAATAGCTTCTCCACCGCCTTGCTCCTTGTATAAATAGAAGGGCAATCTCCCTCTACAACACACACCTACCATGAGCTTCATTTTCACATATTTTATAGTAGTGTCCCTCTAGGTGCTTCACACCTAGTTGTAATAGAGAAAATAGGGAGAGAGTGAGAGGAAGAGAGCAGAGGAGGAGCCGGGTCTGTCAGATCCTCCTTGACTTTGTACCTATACGGAGTCAACTCAACTCTTGAGTAAATTCCAAGTTATACTTTGGTAATTCCAAGTCCTCTATTTGACTAAGTTCAAGTTTTACTTCACTTTACTTATGGGATCTCCGCTTGACTGATTGCTCTACTCTAAGGAGTAGGACTAGAGAAGTAATCGCTAGCATAGACATGGTGTCTAGGCTAGAGTTTACCTAAGTTTGCGTCCAAACCCACGGATAGTTGTGCTAGCCCCAGAGGTGATAACTCTAACCAAGCCTTTGTATTCCACCATGTGTGGTTTGGTGTTTTCGTAGTGCTTTTGGCGGCATGACCCCGATCACCCCTTCCTAGTCTTTTCGAGGATGGGAAAGGAACCGCTGCTCCGAAGTAAGTGAGTTTAGTAATCCTAAACCTTGGATATCTAGCTTGTCTTGGAAGAACCTTAGAAAGTAATCCACGGGGAACGAGAAGTAAACTAGAAAGTAATCAATGGGGAACGAGAAGTGAACTAGAAAGGATCAAGCCTTTGCAACCCACAAAAATATTTACCCTTGGATGATCTTGATCCTTTCTAGTTCACTTCTTGTTCCCCGTGGAAATCGATACCTAGGAATACTCTGGGTGAAAGCTATAGCGTTATCCGTACGCTTGCGGATTTATCTATCTGCATTAACAAATACCAACAAGCTTTCTAGCGCCATTGCTAGGGAATGGTAGCTATTGTAGAATTGAACCAAGTCATTCGTGTATCTTTGTTTTTCTTTTTACCACCACCACATTCAACTCACCACAACCATCACCCACCACTTTTACCACATGGATTTCACTCCTATTCATAAATTCTCTGCACCAAAGGTGTCACACCCAAAATTTCCTATTTTGGGTTGTGCATGAAAAACACTAAATAAAATAAATGATTTCAATATCTAAAAAAATTTAATAAATAAGTTAAGTTGCTGCTAATTTAAATATAGAAAATTGTGGTTTTAAACTTTTCCATATTAATTTGATAATGTGGTGTTTGTGTGATGCTTGTCTTTGGTGTTGGTGAGTGCTATTATTTTAAATTACCATAGGATGACATTTGCTTCTCACCGAAAAACTTTTTGGTATTTTCTGGATTTAAAATTACAAATTCCGTGAGCTTAATCTTTTTCCTTGATCTCTTTATCAATATTTTCATGAGCCCAAACCTATTTAGTTGAGTTCCTTATCTCTGCAAGAGTCTCTAGGATTTTTCTGGTGATTTTTCTGAGCTCTGGGCTATTTTTCACGGCCAAAAAAGGTAATTTTAGATTTTCTGGAATTATTTTATTCGCGGAATTAAAATAATCCCGAAATTAAGAAATTCCGAAAAGTTTCCAAACCCTACAACTATATATATGCTGGCGTAGCCCTCGACGCCCTGGTTTCAGAAGTACAACCCTTATCGCGAGCCGCCACTCGTAGCTCCCTCCACCCCTCGCCGAAGTTCTTCATCTACAGCTTGCGTTCCGGCGAACTTCCGGTGATGGTTCGGCGAGTTTTTCCGGTCACCTGGCGAATTCCGCTTCCACTCCGAGGTTTGTCTCGTCGTCCTCTTCACCAGCACATCTTTTTTTTCATGAATCCATCATCCGTTCATGGTTTCCCTAATTCATCTTTTTCTCCTCCGACGAGGAACCACCCTGGCTGACCGGAGCTTCTTTGTTCTTCGTCGTCCGGCGCTGCAGCATTGTCTCGGACCCTTGACCGCACCCCGTGCCCTCAGGACCTGCGCCGTGTTGCCGTGGCCGTTGTTGGGTGGTCGAGCCCTCCCTCCCCCCCCCCCCCCCCCCCCCCCCCCCCCCGCGAAGCACAGCAGCAACAGCAGTGGCCATGGAGGCCATGAGCTGTTTCAGCCCAAGGTAGAAGATGCTCGTAATTACGGTTCTGCCACTGTTCATTTTTCCTCCGCCGTTTCCTCGTTTTAACTCCGATTTGATCCGTTCAAGTTGCATTAGATTCGTGTTTGCGAGCTCTACATGCTAGTGTAGCTGTAAAGTAGGTTTGGAAATTTTAATTTTCGAGATTATATTAAAGTAATTATTTATCTATAGAAAATCTTAGAAAATTTATAACTTTCACGTTTTAAATCTGAATTTCGTGATCTTTACGTCAGTGTGATCGTAGTAACGTGTAGAAGAGTTTTACAAACTTTTTATACTGTTTTGCTACTGTTGGTGTACTGTTTTAATTATGTCTCTTTATTTGCTTCATGTATGATTGCTCGGATGATTGTGTGTTGATGCTTGATGGTCGAGTATAGACGGTGAGCAGTTTCTTGACGATCAGGAGTATTATTTTGAGCCAGACTAGCAGTATCAACAGGGAAGCTTTGATCAAGGCAAGTATAACATGGGACCATCCTTGTTGTCCTATTCACTAAAATTATCATACGTATGCATGTGTCCTCCTTGACAACCATAGAGATTTTAACTTAGCTATTGATATCTTGTTTCCTTGTCACCTATGGGTTGTGCATTTGGGTAGCTATTGCTAGTGCTTAATTATGAACAATGATCTTGTAATTTGATTAATGGATTAAGCAACCATCCATTAAGATGATTTTTTTACATTTTAAAAAAGGGGGCTAGAGCATGTAGGTTATTTTGATGCTCTAGTTTCTCTCCGTAAGGACTTATCTGTAAGTGATAACCGGGACATATAGTACATCTGTGAGGGTTATATGGCTCTGGCTCTAGTTGTTCAAGAGATCTTTTCTAGCTTGTTAGTGGTTAACTTAATTGGCGTAAGAATAGCTTGACACGTTGGATGTAGGACTGCCTCTAGTCTATGAGTATAGCAGAGAAAGAATTGTGCCATTTGAAAAGGGGGGTTCCTACATCTGCCTGCCGAGTGAATCTAATAACCCTAACTTGTTAGACGAACTTTTGAATGGCTTTATATGGTTTCCGATGTTTTGGGTCTTGCAAACCCATGCATTTGGAAGTCATGACTCACAGTGAAAGTGTACACCTCTACGCAGAGTTTAATAAACTGGTATACTAGACGTGCTCACGGATACGAGTGGCCTTGGGGATTCTTACAGAATAGTTGATCACCATTGCTATATCATGCTTAATTATTGTTGATTATTATTATGCTCATGTTAATGCTATTCATTATCATTATTACAATTGATCATTGGTTCATTAATGGGAATTGGTTTATCTTGATGCTACTCAATTGCTAATTATATGATGATTAAAAGCTAAATACAGTCAAACAGTGTCTAGCCTTTTATGCCTCATGAACCCTGTGTTGTACTTGTTGAGTTCAACATGGACTCACTCTTGCTATTTCCTCCACACCTCAGTGTGTAGTGAGGTGCTGCTCAGAAGAAGGATAAAGAGGTAGTGGAGTTTCCAGAAGTCTTTCAGAAGTGTTTGGCATATGGAGCCACTAGTCAGCCGTCCCTAAGAAGAATGAAGCCTAAAGTTTAGTCATCGTTCCGTGATACTCTGATGTAAGTGTTAATATAGCTATGTATACGTTATATAATAACATTGTTTCTGATACTTTTTCATTCTGACATATGTGTGGACTTCCTGGGCACACATATGATTAGCCAGGTTTTGTTCTTTAGGAAACCGGATGTAACAAAAGGGCGAGTTCTTAGAGCCACCACAATCATCGAAGCCAATCATAGCTTCTAGCTATGAACTATATCCTGGCGAGCCATGGTTCGGGAGCAACCCTTCTCTGGGCAGGAGGATAAAAATCCTTATACCCACTTTCGGCAATTTGAGCAACTGTGTTCTTGCCTATATATTTATGGCATGACACATGAGACCATTAAATGGAAATTGTTTCTGTTCTCCCTTTTCGAAAGAGCAAAACAATGGTATGCTCATACCGTAGGAGGTGTTCATGGAAATTGGGATGAACTTCGAGACAAATTTTGTCCTGCTTTCTTCCCTCTTTCTGGAATTGCTGGCCTTCGAATAGAAATTCTTACCTTTCAATAGAAGGAGAAGGGGACTCTAGGAGTAGCCTGGGCTAGGTTCACAAGCCTCAACAATGTTGGCCTAAACCTTTTCATTGCATGACCACGTCCTCCTACATCACTTCCATCCTGATCTTAGCAAAGAAACTGCTCTCCACCTTGACATATCTTCTAGAGTCTCATTCGCGCACAAAACCATTAGTGAGGGGAAGGTCATTTATTGGTATTTATTAACATGACACTTGTAACTGAAGAAAGATTATATAAACAATTAGGAATCCGCAAGTGCACAGATAATATACCATTGTAGCACTTCACTCGGGAGTATTCTAGGTACCATTATTTATATTTTTTACCATAGGGAAGGTCTGGCATGGACATATACTGATAACTTATAGTATTGATGGAGAAACAAACCATAACCACAATTCTACTCACAACAGGGGTAAGTCATAGGATAAGTTATATGTATGATGAGTATTGATTAATGATAATGACAAATCACTCAGAGCACTCCTATTTATAGCATTAGCATGGTCAGGTAGAATATTAGAGGAATAACTCCTAAGTCATTCTTAATTACAAGTCAAAGCATACGTTGATTAGTGCAATTACACCTAGTAATCATTACTGAGGGAAGTTTAAGAACAGAGCTTGCCCTTCAGTCATAATTGGGCCCTACTTCTATGACCTATATTCAGGGAGTTGACTACAAAGGACTCAACGGTACTGTCACGCCCGTGATTGACCACATGACCTAAAATATAGAGTGTATTCATAGGTAAATAGCATATAAGCACCATGCTTACATGATCTCTACCACCCACCCATGGTACCTTAAGGTGAGCTCTATACGAACTTACGCATGAATATGATGATAACCCAACTATACTAAGCATATAATCAAAGTAGACAATGAACATTGCAACCAAGAACATAAATAAGATGAATATTGTTGAGACTCACTAGCATCACCTTAATTACTAGGTTGCCATCCCCAGCAGCAATGCTAGGAGTGTGGTGGTATTATACTGAACTCTTGAAATAAAATATTAATTTAAAAAGGGATTCCACAAGCGTATAGATTAAATCCCATTGTAGCACTTCACCGAAAAATATTCCAGGTATCGTTATTTATATTTTAGCTTAGGGAAGAGCTAAGGACTTAAACTAGAGATGAACTTGCAAAATATGACTACTTATGAGAAATCAATCACACAGTCACTTACTTTGGCAGGGGGTAAGCCACAATAAATAAATAATGATTTATAAGCTCAAAGGATAACACACTCAGAAATTAGAGATAGACTACTCATCATAAAGGTAGGTTGACAGGAGATTCGTCAAGATTGAATTCCTAAGTAGGTTCTAGTTTACTAAGTCTTTCATCTACTCTAGTACACACACAATCATCTATAGCACAAATAACTCTTTATCTATGTATAAGGAACATTACTGAGGAAAATCAGGAACATAGCAAGATTTCCCACGCAATACCGTTCTACCTGTCTTATCAACGGGGGGTGGACTATATAAGACTCAATGAAATTGTCACATCCACGAACTACCACACGACCGGCCAATAGGGTGCATTTGTAGGTAAATAGCATCTAAGCACCATGCTTACATGTAATCTACCACTTAGCCCCCTTGAGAAAAGAGCTAAGCACTTTGCAAACATATACATAAACTCATTATTAATCATGACTATATCAAATATACTACTAGAGCAAACTAGGAACATAATAAATAGAAACATAATAATATTTAAAATAAAGTCATAGAGAGAGATACAAAGTAGTACCAAACTTAATGACGGTGATCTGAAATCCTGAGCACAATGCTCAACTCTTCTTAACCCTAACTAGTCTAAACCTATGTAGAAACTTGAAGAATTAGAGTAGCTATTATAATTCTCTAATGGAGAGATGATCTCTGATCTCTGATTCTGCTGATGGCTTCCTCTAATGAATGAATTGCCCCCAACCCTGGGGGACCTGGCCTGCTTATATAGCCCTTTCAAATTAACCTCGGCCCTTGGATCAAACTGACTTAGATGAACGATTAAGATTGATCCTCAATAACGGTGGAGGGGCGACTCGTGAGCTCGGCCTGACTGGCCCCCGCCTAGGGTGGGCACCTTGAGGGGTAGGGCGGCCACCCTGTCCCAATGACAGGTGGACCCTCCCTTTAGGGGGATGCCTTCCTGAGTCTTCTAGAGTATTCTTTTTCATACATGGGGTCTTTCTCTCTATGTAAACATGACATGTGGGCCTTTGTAACACCCTAAAATTTGCATTAATTTAAAATAGGAGAATTTGATTTATTTATGCAATTTTGTGAGCATTTTAACCTAGCAAAATAATAATTTTCAATAAATAAAAGCAACTACAAGGTTAGACACATGCTTGTGCATACATGCCGTTGCATAATTTCCTTTGTGTTGATTGGTTTTATTTCAAGGAGAAAAGGATTTCAAAAACTATTGGAAAATACATTTGAAATATTAGAAAAGAAAAAAAAAGAAATAGAAGATCTCTTCTTTCCCCTCTCTGGTTTCCGGCCTTTCGGCCCAGCCGTCCGTAGCCTGCAGCCCGCAGCCGCAACCGCTCGGCCTCCTCAGCTCAACAGCCCACGAGCCGCAACAGGCCGGCCCAACAGTCAACCGGCCGAAGCCACGCGCCCTTCTCCTCTCTTCGTGACGCTACCACCCTGGGGCCACTTGTCAGCGTCGCATCATCCTCTTCCTCTCACGCGTGACCGAGCCGGACACATCGAAGGAGTCCGATGCCGCCCCGATTCCTCCTTGCCGTGTCCTGCACGTCGAGCCCTCCTCATAAGTAGCCGCGCTCGTGCCGCCCCTCTTCCCAACTCCAATCACAAGCCATCACCATCGCCATCGAGCTCAAACCGCCGCAATCTAGCAGCCGCCGCTCAAGCTCGGGAGTAGCTCGACGAACTCATGGATTCGGCCACCTCCGCAAGCTACCGAAGGGTTCGGGTCGTTTTTCCAAAGTCGCCGAGCCCCTTCTTCTTTTCCCTTTTCAATTTGGTTAGCTAATTAAGCTTCATCGCCATGCACAGGAGATCGCCGCCGCCATTGGAAGTCGCGCGTCGTCCTCCGTACGTTTCCGACTCCGTTTTTCACCCTTGGTGAGTTCGCGGGCATCTTCTCTACCTCCCTATGCTTTTGGTTCATTCAATTACTCACTGTAACGCGAGATTGCTCAACGCCGGTGAGATTTCTCACCGCCGGCCATGGCTTCCACCGTTGGGCTACAGTGCCGGCCGGAATCCCCTCTTCCCTCTCCCTCGGTTTAATCTCAGCTGTCCGATTCAGATCCAACGGCCCAGATCTAAATATACCCTTTCGATGTCAATTTTGCAAATATGCCCTTATAATTAATGTTGACTCAACCCGCAGTCCAAAGCACGTTTACGGAATTCTGTTTTCTCTTTTTGAAAGCGTTCTCCGATTTGACCCGTTCAAATTGCGTTAGGTTCGTAATTTCATAATCTACATGATAGAGCTACTATTTAGTAGGTTCTCCACTCTTAAATTTTGAGATTAGATTTAATTTATTACTTTAATAAAGAAAAGCTTGTTTAAATCATATCTTTTTCGTTTTAGCTCCGATTTGCGTGCAATTCGCATCTGTGTGATCCTAGTGAGATGTAGATTCGTTTTACAAACTTTTCAACTTATTTTGCTACTGTTGGTGTACTGTTCTAATTGTAGCTTTGTTTGCTTTGTATGATTGCTTTTGGATGATTGATGTTGGTGTGTTAATCGAGAATAGACGGTGAGCAGTTCGTTGGTGATCAAGAATACTATTACGAACCAGGTCAACAGGATCAGCTAGATCAAGACAAGTATAGCATGGGACTATCCTTGTTACCTATTCACTTTAATTCACCTAATTCATCATGCATGTGTTTCCTTGTTAAGGATGCCTTAGTGTTGATCTTATTCCTTGAATCCTATGGTTATAGCATTGGGTAGTTTGCTAGTGCTCACATAAACAATGATCTTATAATTTGATTAATGATATATACAATAACACTAAAAGATGATTTTTAGCAACAAGGAACAAGAGGGCTAGAGTTATCTCTAGATTCCTCTCCATAAGGACTTATCTGTAAGCGAACATCCGGGACTTACAGTACAGCTATGAGGGCTACATGGCTCTGGCTTTAGTCATATAAGAGGACCTTTTCTAGCTTGTTAGTGGTTACCTTTATGGCACAAGAGGGGTGTGTTCCGGGTTGGGTGTAGTGCGGCTTCTGTCCCTATGTGTATAGGTTGCGTGTCATTGTGCCATACGGAAGGGGGGCTCTACATTTGCAGGCCACGAAACCTAGCGGCCCTAACTTGTTAGATGAACCTTGGAAAGACTTTATAGTGAAACTTATCTGTCCAATGGGGAGTCATGACCTCGGACTTTTGGGGATCACGACTCATAGTGAAAGTGTACAACCTCTGCAGAGTGTAAAACTGGTATATCAGCCGTGCTCACGGTCACGAGCGGCCTTGGACCCTTATGGAATAGAGATCACTATTAATTTACTTGTTCTTGCTATTCATTATTCTTTTTACATGATCATGTGTTTATATTGGGAACATTACCTACTTGTTGCTACTCAATTGCTTAAAACATGATCAACTAAAAGCTACATGCAGTTAAACCAGTGTCTACCCTATTTGAGCTTCATGAACCCCATGTTATATTTGTTGAGTACTTTTGTGCTCACCCTTGCATTCCCACACCCTAGGATGGACTTCCGAATGTGCAAATAGTGACTACTACTTCTACTTCCCTGAAGAATACTAGACTTGTGGTCAACCAGTTGACGTGCCTGTGCTATGGAGCTAGCTACCACAAGATTTATTTATGTTTTCGCTTAGTTATGTGAAGACTCTGCGATATTATTCGTTATGTAATAAACATCTGTGATGATACTATTTATATTTGTCATCTTATGTGTGATTGATCTCTAGGCGCACATAAGGTTATGCATTCCATTTGTTCCTTAAAAATGGGTGTGATAGATTGGTATCAGAGCCGTGTTGACTGTAGGACGCAAGCCTAGTTAGTAATGGTCGTGATTAGTTCCCTTTTCTTTACTTGTTCATGCTTATCACCTTACTCTTGATAATTACTAAATTTTTATGCTCCTTTCGTCCTATTCTATTATGAAAGTATTGCTTCTATTTTAACTTACCTCTGGACTAAATTCTTTAGATGCCTCGTGCCCGTAAGACTGCCCGTATCACCACAGGAGGCTACTTTCCACCTCGTTCCCTATATGAATCAATGGAGCTTAGGGAAGAACCAGAAGACACTGCACCAACCCCGCCACCTTCACCAGATCAGGCGCCGGAACCAGATATGCCCCAAGAAGAACTTGAACCTTAGGAGGAGGTTGTCTACTTGAGTGATGATGAAGATGCTAAGTTTGCCCAAGGTGGAGAACAGCCCCCGTCGCCTCCACAAGATGGTTTCGCTGAAGTTGGTGTGCCATCCTTTTCTATGGGTTGGACTACAATGATTCATCACAAGTCAAGCTATGACACACCTTCGCACCATCGATTGGTTGGTATGCTTAGTGCTTACTTCACGGATTGGGATCCTGCGTTTGAGTACGTTTGCTGGGAGCATAAGCATCCTTTGAAAGCTACTTACTGGAAGTGCAATGTGTGTATCTTCGTCAAGGATGAGGAGATGGATACTTATCTGCTGGACCGGTGTTTTTCCCATAGTGGTCATCGTGCTACTATAGAAGATGGCATAGAAGATGCAGCCTTTGAAGCATGCTTGGGACTTCGTCACCTCCGCTATGATGTTATGCAAGATGATCAATATCACTATTTTCCCCATGGAGACCCAGAGCAAGGATGGGTAATGATGAACCCTGGGAATTTGGAGTTAATTCCTCGAGTGATGGTGGATTTTGGTCATGACATGATGGTGAAGAATCGTCGGATGGAAGCCTTGGTTAAAGCCTTGGGAAAAGACGTCAAGAGGTACCAAGAGGTGATAGATGGTCTAAGGATTGATCAAGGCATGAAGGCGATCTATGACTATCATGAACATCAAGCCCGTCCCTAGGAGTTGGAATACCATCTATGTAATAATACGATAGTACGAATAGTGTCGAGTTAAGTTGAGTTTTGTGGTGTCGTGTGAACTCTGTGTGGTTAGTTGAGTTATTATTGTGCTTATGTGTGAGTTGGTTTTTCCATGTAATGAGTGCTGGAGCTTTGTGGGTTTGCCTACAAAAGTTCCTAGTTAAAGATACTAAGTTTAAGTATGAAAAATAAATAGTTTAGTTGGGATAACCTTTTCTCTCTGTTCTGTCCTTTCTGTAGCGGTCTGCCTTTCCTTTTATTCTCAGAATTAACTGTTCAGCGAAAAATTCTAAAATTTTTATGAGAATAACTAGACCCACGTACCTTTCCAATGTCTCTAGAATCACCTTTTTATCTGTTCTGGATCATGAGATATAGTCGTTACAAGATGAGGTTCTGCACAGTCTGGAAACCAGAAACAGTTTCTGTTAGGTCCTGTTTTTGGTTAACTTCGTGACAGAATCTGGATTTATGAGTTAAAGAAAAGTTGTAGATAATTTCATAAGCTTTTCAACCATATAAAGTACACCTCTACTAGATATCTGTAACTCAAGATAGGTCTGTTTTACCGAACTACTAAAAATTGGAATATGTCCAGAAGGTTATCAGATTCCGTTTGCTATCTCTAGAACTGTCTAATATGAGATAATCTCTAAGATTTGATATTGTGTTGGATAACAGATGTCTAGAAGAGGACGAGGTCGAGGTCGTGGTCATGGAGTTGGTCCACCACCTACTATTCATGAGCTTTTAGCAATACAGACCCAGTTGATGGAAGCTCTGGTGAACAATCAGCAAAACCAGCCAGTTGGAGGAGCACCTGCGTGAGATAAGCGTGGTGAATTTTTGAAGGGTCATCCCCCAGTGTTCACCCATGCCACTGATCCATTGGAAGTTGATGATTGACTTTGTACGGTGGAGAAGCAGCTCAACATTGCTTAGTGCAATGATCAACAGAAGGTGTTGTTTGCTTCGGGACAACTTCAAGGAGCAGCTCAAGACTGGTGGGATTCATATCAGTATGGCCGTCCTGTAAATGCTCCCGTCGTTACTTGGCAAGAGTTTACAGAGAGTTTCAGGTCCTATCATATACCTGAGGGAGTGATGGCGCTGAAGGCCGAGGAATTCCGCAATCTAACACAGGGATCTATGCCTATAGCAGAATATCGAAACAAGTTTGCTCAGTTGTCACATTATGCGCTGAATGAGGTGGCTAATGATGCCGATAAGTAGCGACTTTTCTTGAGGGGTCTACATGATGGTCTTCAATTGCAGCTAATGTCCAATGCTTACCCAGATTATCAAACATTAGTGAATCACGCTATTGTGGTGGATAACAAGCGCAAGGAGATGGATGCCAAAAGGAAGAGGCTTCAGGGACAAGTATCTGGAAACAACATTCGCCAGCGCACTAGTTTTCAACAAGGCTATCAGCAGAGGTATCCGCCTAACCAATGGAATCATGGTCAACTTCCTCCACGTAATCAATTTCTGCAACGTCCTCCTTATCAGCCGCAGAATGGCAATAACCACCCTCCACAGCAGAATGGGAACCAGAATCAGTGTCAGAGTACCCCTAACAACACTTCAATGAAGACTAGTGCTCCTAATACTGCCACCAAGTATTTCCGTTGTGGAAAGGAAGGTCACCTGTCTTATAATTGTCCTGAGAAGGTCAATCAGCAAACCCCCCAGAAGCAGAACAGTAACTAGAAGGTACCATACTACGGAAAGGTGACTCATGTGTCTGAAGAAACTGCGATGGTGGAACCTGAAGTTATGCTCGGTACGTTCGATGTTCACTCCATTCCTGCTACTGTTCTTTTTGATTCTAGAGCTTCGCATTCATTCATATCTCAATTATTTGTTAAGACACATAGCATCCCTTTATGTGCCATGAAAAAACCCATATTAGTCAATTCCCCTGGGGGAAGTATGCAAGCTTCCTACCGATGCCTCCCTATTAGTCTAATTTTAAGGGGGGAAGAATTCAAAGTGAGCCCTATAGTGTTGAGAACAGCTGGGATTGATCTTATTCTAGGACTAGATTGGATGAAGCAAAATCAGGCAGTGATTCAGTGTAAGGAAAAGGCAGTAGCCCTGACAACACCGAAGGGAGATCGAATTAGTGTGAAGATCGTAGTGCAGAAACCGCAGACAGCCACAGTAAATCGACTTGATGATAATGTCAATCAAGAGGATCCAGTTGTGGAGGAATTTCTGGATGTGTTCCCCGACGACTTGCCAGGTATGCCACCCGATCGCGACATTGAGTTTATTATTGAATTATTGCCTAGAACTGCACCTATAGCTAAGCATCCATATAGAATGGGGGTTAATGAATTAGAGGAACTTAAGAAACAAATAAAAGAGTTGCAAGAGAAAGGTTTTATTCGACCTAGCTCATCACCGTGGGGAGCTCCCGTGATCTTTGTTGACAAGAAGGATGGTTCTCAAAGGATGTGTATTGATTATCGGTCACTTAACGAGGTAACTATTAAGAATAAGTATCCACTACCTAGGATTGATGACTTGTTTGATCAGTTGAGAGGTGCTTGTGTGTTTTCTAAGATTGACCTTCGTTCTGGTTATCATCGGTTGAAGATTCGTGCTACTGATATACCAAAGACAGCATTTACAACACGGTATGGTTTGTATGAGTATACAGTAATGTCTTTTGGCTTGACTAATGCTCCTGCGTACTTTATGTACCTGATGAATAAGGTATTCATGGAGTATCTCGATAAGTTTGTAGTAGTGTTTATCGATGACATATTGGTATATTCCAAGACTAAGGAAGAACATGCCCAACATTTAAGGATGGTCCTGCAGAAGCTCAGAGAGCATAAGCTCTATGCTAAGCATAGTAAGTGTGAGTTCTGGTTGAAGGAAGTTGCCTTTTTGGGTCATGTGGTCTCTAATGGTGGAATATCAGTGGATCCTAGCAAGGTAAAGGATGTGTTGAATTGGAAGCCACCAACCGATGTGGGAGAAATTCGTAGTTTCTTGGGATTGGCAGGATATTATAGAAGATTTATTGAAGGGTTTTCCAAGCTTGCTAAGCCAATGACAGCATTGTTAGAGAAGAATGCTAAGTTTGTGTGGTCTGATAAGTGTCAGATTAATTTCGAGGAATTAAAGAAAAGATTAACAACAGCCCCGGTGTTAGTTTTGCCAGATTTGAGTAAGAATTTCTCTATCTACTGTGATGCATCTCGTTTGGGTCTTGGTTGTGTGCTTATGCAAGAAGGCAAAGTAGTGGCCTATGCATCGCGACAATTGAGGAAGCATGAGTTAAATTACCCTACTCATGACTTGGAGTTAGCAGCAGTGGTACATGCTTTGAAAATATGGAGGCATTATCTGATTGGACATAAGAGTGATATTTATACGGATCATAAGAGTTTGAAGTATATTTTCACCCAGTCGGATCTAAACTTGAGACAACATCGATGGTTAGAGTTGATTAAGGATTATGATTTGGAGGTACATTATCATCCGGGCAAGGCCAATGTTGTTGCAGATGCTCTTAGTAGGAAGAGTTATGCTAATGAGGTACAAGTAGTGCCTATGTCGAATGAGTTATGTGCTGAGATTGAACATTTGAACTTGGGTATTGCCATTAATGCAGTGGAATTGGTGATAGAGCCTGTATTGAAGTAGGAAATACGTAATGGTCAGCTGATAGATGACAGAATAAAGGAGATAGTTGGGAATATACCGAAAGGTAAGGCACCTGGATTCTATTTGGATGATAAAGGAACTCTATGGTTTGGAAAACGATTATGTGTGCCTGAGGACAAGGCTATAAGAGAAGTAATTCTATGTGAAGTTTATGAGTCTGCTTACTCTATTCATCCTGGGAGTACCAAGATGTATATGGATTTGAAAGAGAGGTATTAGTGGTATGGTTTGAAAAGAGATGTTGCAGAGTATGTTGCATTATGCGATACGTGTCAGAGAGTTAAAGCTGAACATCAGAGGCCTGCAGGATTATTGCAACCGATGCAGATACCTGAGTGGAAGTGGGAAGAAGTTGGTATGGATTTCATAGTAGGGTTACCCCACACTTAGAGAGGTTTTGATTCAATATGGGTCATAGTGGATCGTTTGACCAAGGTTGCTCACTTTATACCAGTCAGAACAACATATTCTAGTGTAAAGTTGGCTGAACTGTATTTGGAAAGGATAGTAAGTTTGCACGGTGTTCCAAAGAAGATAGTGTCAGATCGAGGCACTCAATTCATATCATATTACTGGCAGAAAGTTCAAGAGTCATTAGGGACTAAGCTAAATTTTAGTACAGCATATCATTCTTAGACAGATGGGCAGACTGAAAGGATTAATCAGGTATTAGAAGATATGTTGAGAGCTTGTGCTTTGCAGTATGGTACTAGTTGGGATAAGAGTTTGCCATATGCAGAGTTTTCCTACAATAATAGTTATCAGAAAAGTCTACAGATGGCACCTTTTGAAGCTTTGTATGGTAGAAAGTGTAGAACTCTGTTGTTCTGGAATCAGACAGGAGAAAGTCAAGTGTTTGGTCCTGATGTGCTTAAGAATGCTGAGAAACAAGTAAGAACGATTAGAAACAATTTGAAGGCAGCTCAGTCACGACAGAAAAGTTATGCCGATACTCAACGGAGAGAATTGACTTTTGAAGTAGGAGATTATGTCTACCTAAAAGTGTCACCTATGAGAGGTGTGAAAAGGTTTAACCGGAAAGGAAAGTTAGCACCGAGGTATGTCAGTCCTTTTAAGATCTTAGAGAGACATGGTGAAGTAGCATATCAATTAGAATTGCCTGAGAGCTTAGCAGGTGTGCATGATGTGTTTCATGTGTCTCAGTTAAAGAAATGTTTGCGTGTGCCGGAAGAGCAGATACCGTTAGAGGAACTCACTGTTAAGGAAAATCTCACCTATGAAGAGTACCCAGTAAAGATATTGGAGACAGCAGAAAAAGTTACTAGGAGCCAAGTTATAAAGATGTGTAAAGTTCAGTGGAGTCGGTATTCGAAAGCAGAGGCTACATGGGAAAGAGAGCAAGATTTAAGAAAAGCGTACCCACAGTTGTTTGAGTAAGCGTCGTCCGAATCTCAGGACGAGATTCATTTTAAGGGGGTAGAATTGTAACACCCTAAAATTTGCATTAATTTAAAATAGGAGAATTTGATTTATTTACGCAATTTTGTGAGCATTTTAACCTAGCAAAATAATAATTTTCAATAAATAAAAGCAACTATAAGGTTAGACACATGCTTGTGCATACATGCCATTGCATAATTTCCTTTGTGTTGATTGGTTTTATTTCAAGGAGAAAAGGATTTCAAAAACTATTGGAAAATGCATTTGAAATATTAGAAAAGAAAAAAAAATAGAAGATCTCTTTTTTCCCCTCTCTGGTTTCCGGCCTTTCGGCCCAGCCGTCCGCAGCCCGCAGCCCGCAGCCGCAGCCGCTAGGCCTCCTCAGCTCAGCAGCCCACGAGCCGCAACGGGCCGGCCCAGCAGCCAACCGGCTGAAGCCGTGCGCCCTTCTCCTCTCTTCGTGATGCTACCACCCTAGGGCCACTTGTCAGCGTCGCCATCATCCTCTTCCTCTCGCGCGTGACCGAGCCGGACACATCGAAGGAGTCTGATGTCGCCCCGATTCCTCCTTGCCGTGTCCTGCACGTCGAGCCCTCCTCATAAGTAGCCACGCTCGCGCCACCCCTCTTCCCAACTCCAATCGCAAGCCATCACTGTAACACCTCAGGTGTTTAGCTCCTTAATTGCATTGTAATTGCATGAGCATAAGCAAGCATCATTAATTTCATGCATAAGCTTAATATGTTTATATTTCATGTGAAGTAAAATTGAGTAGGGTGCAACACACAAGTACCTTATGTGCAATTTCCTTTGTGAGATATGTCAACCACTTTAATGTAACATAATTAGCAAATGTTATGCAACACACTCATGTAACATGGGCAACATGAGCTTGCAACATTTGGGTGAAAGGATGGAATTACTTGTTCCAAAGTATGTGACACTAGGAACTTTGTGCAACCAATATGTAGAGTGGCTAATTAGGTCTTATAACACCTTAATTACATTTAGGGTAAGTAGTGGAGCAATGTTCATGTTGACCAAAATTACCAAATTGCCCTTCCAAATGTTGTTGACTAAGTTGGACCCCTAGAGTGATCTGGTTTGACCAATTAAAAAGTCCAATTTAGAGATCTTGCATGGAGGAGCAACCTTAAGCAAAGTTGTAGAGAATTTCATGAGGAACAAAAGTTCTAATATGGCCATCTCATGAAAATGACCAGAACATGCTCAAAAATGGCCCACAAGTCAGTATTAGGGGCTGTTTTGGGACTTATCAAATTTTGGCTAAGTGTGAAGCTGAAAACCGTTTCACTGTACCTCACTTTGACAACTTGTAACTCACAAACCAGGCCAAACCAGTCCTGGAGCCAATTGACAAAGTTGTTGTCCACACATAGCTCTACAACATTGTCAATAACACCATCACCTAGTTCTAAATGGTTTAGGAGATATAGTGTCTAGAAAATCGGGTTTCAGTCGGCTTAGTGACTGAAACTAAGTTTCAGTTTCAAGGGGCACCACTTTGGAGCCTTGTAGTTTCAAATCTAGGCCGAACCAGCCCAAACTCCAATTGACAAACTTGTAGTCCTCATGTAGCTCTACAACTTTGCCAACATCACCCACGTCTGGTTCTCACTGGTTTGGGAGTTAATCGTCGACGAAGCTGCTCTGTCAGTCGAACGAGGACGACCTCCATTCAGTAAACGGCGACGCCATGCAGCCGGACAGCCGGCTCGCGTCGTGGCGCTCGGGCAGAGCCCGGTGGCCGCGTGGCGCGTGCGTGCTGCTGTCGTCTCCACGTCGCGAGCTCACGCGCGGGAGTGAAGTGGGAGTCGACACCTCAATTCCCAGCACTCACGCCACTCCCTCCTCCATTCCCTCGCTCTCTGGTCCGACGAGCAGTGCCACTCCGACCCCGCCGTGGCCGGGCGAGCTCACCACCACACGGTAGCCTACCTAACTTCACCCACAGCTCCGCCTTAGGCTCCCTGACCTTCCCCTACATCGCGCTTGATCCATTTCGTAGAGGTGAGAAGGTATTGTCGACTTTCTCTCCACTGGAGCTCATCGGAGTATCGCCGCCGCCACGGTCCACCGTGGCCAGCTCCCCTCCCTCATTCTCCTCGTGTCATGAACCTCGTTCTCACCTCCGTAATCTGTGGGGATGCTTGTGGCGAGACCTTACAGTGGGAGGTGACCTCGCCGGAGCGGAACACGACGACCACCGTCGTCGCGCTCACCGCCCCGCATCACGGCGCTCCGTGGCCGGGGTGGTTAGGGCCTCTCTCCATCTCCCTTCCTACCTCAATAGCTCCGCCTAGCTGCAGTGAAGCTCGTACCGAGCTTAGCTGGGACCGTGCGGCCTCACCGGCGGCGGTACACCGCCACCCGACCAACACCGGCCGCCGCTCGCGGTGGCGAGCCCCTCTCACTCCAACCCAAGCCGTCCTTCTTGCACGAATCGGAGCACCTTGTGACGGAGAACGCGAGGGTGTGCTTGGTTTCCCGAGCGAGCTCCCCTCCGACGAGCTTGAGCTCGCCGGAGCTCGCGGTTCGCCGCCCCTCTGCCCTCTGTCACTGACCGCGGGGCCCCACCTGTCGGTGCCGCGCGTGGGCGGGAGCCCGAGTGGGCCGCGCGCGCGCGCCGTGGGCCGCGTCCTTTCCCGGCCAGCCCAGTATAAGAGGAGATCTTTTTCATTTTTATTTATTTTTGCTACAGAATTTTGGTTAAGTTTGGAAAATGTAGATCTAGGGTTTTACTTGCCCAAAAATTATGAGATAAATTTTGTTGGGATCTACAGGATGTGTAGTATTTTAGAAAAATATAAATTTGATATGTGATGTTTGTTTTCTGGGATAATTAAATAGGTCCTTGAAATGTGTTTTAAATCACATGCAAACTTATTTAAATTATATCTTGAGTTTCAGTGTTCCAAAAATTATGAAATTTGGTGAGTAGGCTAATTTATACTTGCTCTAGCTTTGGTAAAAATTTGGGCAGTAGTGCTTAAGTACTTTTCAAGTTATTATGCTATCTTTTTATTCTAGGAAATACTTAAATGAATTTTTGTAATTTTTCTACATGTGCAATGTTCATATAACTTTTTGGAGAATGTCTTGGTACCCTGGAGTGTCTAAGAAAATTAGGAAATCTGTTGTTTGACACTTTTTTCTATGCTTTGTTATTTATACAAAAATCAGCCTTTTTGGCTTGTGAATTTTATGTAGGAAGTTCCTGTAAATAAATTTAGTTCAAATTGTTACAGTAGCCTCTTTGTGGGTCAGAGAGTCTCCTGTAATTTTTGTAGAATTTTAGGAACAGTTTACATATATGTTTGAAATTCCACTTAATTACTTAAGTAAATTAAGAAATGGGTTTAAATAAATATTCTAGGTGGGCACACCTTACTTTCTGGTGTTTTTGTGACATTTGTGAACTTGTAGTAGTATTAGTTTGGTCTTAGAGAATGTTAGCCACATCAATAAATATTTAACCTTTACAATTTTAGGTTTTCTGGACAGCTGATAGTATTTCTAGGTTTGACCTTGGATAAAGGTGGTTGCTGGAAAACTTGTAAATACCAAAGTTGTAGTAAAATTTGTAAATGAGCTTGTGTCAAAATTTGGGAGCATTTGACTTAGTAGTTTGGGAGTTATTGCTGTTTAAAGTGCCAGTCCTGAATTGACTGCTCTCTGTTTAGAGAGAACAGATTCTGGAACTTTGGAATTTCGATTAGGTAAACTTTGGAATTTAGTGTGGTGATCTGAAAACATTTTGTGGTACATTTCTTAAGCTTTCCAGGTTGTCTTAGATCATATCTTTTGGAGTTAGGAATCTTCAGTTATGTCAGGATCTTTGAGCTGCTGTCCAGAATAACTTACTGTGGTACCCTAAATAATGTCACTCTTGTGTTGGTTAGGTGTTAGGGCCTTAACCGAAGAGGAACAACTATATCTTAGGTTAGGTAGATTAGGTAAGTACTTCTCCACCGGAGAAGAGATTTGCACGTACTAATACAATAACTTGAATAGAGTATTTATTTCTGAAATGCATTTCATTCCGAGCATGTTGCACTCATTTATGCATTCATGATATTTATTGTGCATTCATGCAATAGGTGTACCGGAGGGGGTCACTCTCCTCGAATTCGAGCCTATGATTCCGGAGGAAGTCTAGGACCAGCCAGAGGAACTAGCAGAACCAGTCGGTGAAGGAGACGCCGCTGAAGACTTGCCCGAGTGTCCTGATCACCGGCCTTCGACCTTTCTGAAAGGCAACCCCGGTGCATGCTGAACCTACTGATTTATAAATTAATCTTGAGTACTTTTAATTGTTTGCTGCATTAAGTTGTAGGAGTTATGTGAAAACAGTTGTTGCATTATACCTGTCCTTGTCTAGATATCGTACTTAATCCTATATTAGGTTTAGGCACGTGTCAATGCTTAGCCCTGCTTAGTACGGTAAAAGTCGGGTGATTTTCGGTCATCCGCGAGATGTAGGAAGGAGTCACGAGTGGCTTTACGGCTATTGTGGATGGAACCTTGCTTAAAAATGAAACTGAGACCGGGCGGGAGTTCGATAGTACAGCCGCAAGACACTTCACGTCTTGGGTGTGGAGCTATGCCCGTCTGAGTCGTTTAAGGACCGATTCGCTGTACGTCCTTGAGTCATGTTGAACGCAGTCTAACACTTAGTTGGCCGGATAAGCCGTTCCGACCGTGAAGTCGAGTAGTATGGTTCAGGCCGGGAATCGAATGGTAGGTTGCATCTTGGAGGAGAGAAAGGATGTGCTTGGGGACATTGGCGTGAGACCAAGGGGGGGTTGGAGTCCCTATCACCTGGCAGAGTGTCGCCCTTGGGGACGCGACATTATTCGGGCCAGCGATTCCTGAACTGTACAAAAGATGACCTGAGCAGCCTTCGCCAGGCGTGACTCGGTGAGTGTTAGAAATACCCCTCCAGCTGGATAGGAATTCGATTCGAATCGCCGTCGCTCCCGGTTAGTGAGCACTTGACTTGAGCAGCGGCAACGTAGACCTCATTAAATGAACTGGTGGTTAAGGGAATGATACAATGTTGCCATAATGATATACCTGCTATGGATATAATAATCATGTTGTTTGATTATAATCAAGTGCATGTTTAGTACAGGTGCTAAGATAGATGACAGGTAAATGCTAAAAATAACTGCTAGTACAGGTTATAAGAGTTTCAATTACTTATGCCTTTATGCAAAAATGTGATGTCAGCTAGCCTCTTGTGAAAGCCTTGCATAATCCTTGGTGTCATCTTATTTCTGGTTTTCGACGGGTAAGTCTAGCTGAGTACATTCCAGTACTCAGGGTTTATTCCCTCCTGTTGCAGATGATATGCTCTACCAAGGCTTCTGCAAAAATTGTCTCCACCCTGCGGGTGACGAAGACTAGATCACTTGGGCGTGATCATCTTTTATGTACTTTCCTCATGCTTTTGTGGGTTGTTGATCATCAAGACTGGCAGTAGTTAAACAACTGGTGTGCGTTTGCTTCCGCTACTTTTATAAACTTGGTTTGTAATAATTGTGACTCCGTATGTGTAAACTTATTTCAGAACTACTTGTAAAATGTAACGTATGATGTTGTATGTTGAATGATGCGATCCTGGTTGTAAGCAAGTTGGTTTGAAATCCTTCGTGGTTTCGATTGACTACCGGGATTATATGGGCTCAAGTTCGAAAATTTGAGCACTTCGGTGCTTGTTTTGTACTTGTGCTCTTATAATTTGGTCGGTTCTGTTACAGCTGGTACCGGAGCATAATTCAACATTAAAAACATCGTACGAGTATTTAAAAACAAAAGAATTTGATTATGAAAAAGGGTTAAAACACTAAAAATTATTTTTAGGTATGCCAGTGATCACATCCCTTAGCCCAAATAAGGACTCTTAGGTGGCTTATTATAAAGACTAACTTGGGGGCCTTGTTTGTTTTTGTTTCGTCGTCCATACGGCGTGATATTGTATGGATGCCATCCACTTGGGTGGTAATGTATGGATCAATTGCCTCGACGCTCTGGTAAGTGTGAGTTGTGAGAGCATGATCGTCCAACCGGCGATCTAGGGGAGAGTAGTTTTGGTGACTTGCATACTTACATGTTTAAACCATGTAATTACGTAAGCACTTAATTGTGGGAACCTTTATATCGGGTAGCTTTGATACTGAAGTATATACATCAGGGGATGTGTATATGGAAAGTATTTAAATCACTACTTTCTTATGTGCTTATATTGGGAAACTGTTGGGCTGAAATGAGATTTTTCTGCAGGTACACTAACAGCGTAACGAGTAGACCGATAGTTTCGCTTATATGAAAGAACGTATGTATGCCACCGCCTAGCGTTAGAACTTTAGGTTTCTACTAAGGTGAGAGGACGTACGGAACGTGCATGCATCATGTTTAATTATATCATACATATCATTTACTCCCTCCTTAAAGATCTCAATAGTCCCGACTAAATTAAATTTCGTATCCCCTAAATGATCCTCACTTTAAGTCGTATCTTATCTTGTTGCTTCAGATGGCACGTACCAAGAGGACTGCTCGCAAGTCCACTGGAGGCAGGGCACCGCGTCACTAGCTCGCTCCACGTGAGCCCCGCCCTGAGCCTACTGAGGTGGAAAGGCTGAGGGCTGAGTTGGCTGAAGTGACTGCTGCCAGGAATGCAGCGCGTCAGCAATTGGAGCAAGTGATTCGTGATCGTGACCAGGAAACCCTTGCAGTCCAAAGGTTGACAGTAGCAAACCGCAACTGTCAACGCATGTTGGTCCGTGTCATGAATCAGAGGGATGAAGCCTGGCACGAGGAGAACATTCTGAGAGCTCGTCAGTTTGAGCTCGAGCAACAGTTGGAGAATGCTGAAGAGTACAATGACAACCTTCATGAAGAAGTGCATCGCCTGAACAACCAGCTTAATCCTCTGCTACCCAGAAACCACAACGTAGATGAGGACGTGGGTTCAGGGATCTTCATGGCTGAAGATGATGATGAAGTGGAGGTCAATGGACCTCAAGATGCCGCACTAGAAGAAGCACTAGAAGAAGAACCCGAAGAAGAAGAAGAAGATGAGGAGTTAGAGCCTGTTAGTGATGAGGACGGCGGGGAGATCCTTGACACCGACTCTGAGGACGATGCTTAGAGTAGTTATCACGTAGCTATGATGTTAGGATCGTCTTTTGTGCCTCCTGGGGTTGGTGTGAGGCTTTGTAATAACTTGACTTTTGGGATGTAAGGTCGAACCCTATGTTTCCTAGATGTTTAGTTGGAACCTGTTAATTTCGATGGCAATTGGATGTCTTATTGTGTTGCGTTCGATGATGGTGTCACGATTAGCACCCTTCGGTGCCACGACGAAACCGAGGGCCTCCTATGGCGCGCAACATAAGGCTGTGCTGCTTGGCACGCGCTGGTATCGAGGTGGCTAGTCATGATCCACCATGGAACTCTACCATTGAGAAGTCTCTTTGTGGTCAGTTTGAAGAAGTATTTCTCAGTCAACTAAAAACTTTGAATTCGAATCCAAGTACCGGACGAAAGCTCAAAAATCACGTAGATTTTTAACGTAAACGGTTCAGTAACTGTTGTGCTCCTTGTGAGTGAGCCTTTATCAAAGTACATCTTGTTGGATTCTCTCGCATGATTGCGCCAATTGATCCGCTTGAACGGATTGTGCGGTTGGGATGAATTATTGTGCCATGAGTATTTTGAGAAGTCTATTTCATGAAGTCGGTTTGACATATTTACAATAATTCATCTATAAAATTCCCACATCGTCAGTGCTCATTGGCTATGCATTTTGCAGATGTCGTACAATCTTCGTCGGGGTCGTGGCAATGAGGATGAGGAACAGCCACCCCCTCCGCCACCACCTACCCCGGCTGAGCTGATGCAGACAGTGGTCGAAGGGCACGCATGCTGGCAGATGCTATGCGCCAGCTGGCCAACCGGGAAGCTCGTCCTGGCCGCCAGGGCCCAGAACCCAATCAGTACAGTGATTTCAAGGACTTTCTTGATACTAAGCCCCCGCTCTTTAAGGAGGCGGAGGAACCACTGCAAGCTGATGAGTGGTTGAACACTATTGAACAAAAGTTTCGTCTGCTTCGCCTGACTGATGAGCTAAAGACTGAATATGCTTCTCATCAATTGCATGGTCCAGCGGGTATTTGGTGGAGCCACTATCGTTCCACACTGCCTGCAAATGTTCCGATTGCTTGGGACCAGTTTAAGGCCGCATTCCGTGGAAACTATATTCCTCCAGGTCTTATGGCTATCAAGCACACAGAATTCATGAGACTGTCGCAGGGAAATAAAAGTTTGACTGAATATCTACAATCTTTCAACAACCTGGCAAGGTATGCCACGGAGTTTGTGGATACCGATTCCAAGAAAATTGCTAGCTTTAAAAGGGGCCTCAGCCCAAAGTTGATGAAGACCATGGGCACTAGCAAGTGCACTACTTTCAATGAATTTATCAGTGATGCTCTGACTCAAGAGAACAATAACTCTATCTATGCTGCTTCTAAGAGCCGCAAGAGGGCACTTGAGGCAGGTGCTTCACAGTCTCGAGCTCCAGCTGCCCCGAGGGCACCTTCTCGCCCTCCTGCCACAAGTGCTAAGTTCCGTCCTCCGCAAAAGAAGGCGCCAGTGAAGACTGGGTTTCGCAAGGCATATACAGTGGCTCTGCCAAAGAGTAATTCGGGCCAAGGCAGCTCCAGTGTCCCTCCTAGCAACATGCCTTGCTGGAACTGCAACAAGCCAGGCCATTGGTCCAGGAATTGTCCTTACCCCAAGAAGAATGTCAACCAAGGTGGCCGTCAGGGGCACGCTCATTATAACAGTATCGAGGAAATTCCATCTAGTGAAGTTGTCACCGCTGGTAAGTTCCTAGTTGACCAACATCCTGCTGTGGTACTTTTTGATTTAGGTGCTTCGCATTCCTTTATCAGTCCTAAGTTTGTATCAGAGTTTGCACACAAATTGCATACTGTTGAAGGTGGGGGTTATTGCATTAGCGCAGCAAGCGGAAATATTTCCACAGATAAAGTAGTGGGGAATCTTGAGCTTGAGATAGAAGGGCAAAAGTACTCGCTTGCCTTAGTGGTTTTGCCGGGATTAGGCATAGATGTTATTCTGGGCATGAATTGGATGAGTTAGAATGGGGTACTCATCGATACTTCCACTCGGGTAGTTATGCTCAGAGATCCTACAGATCAAAAGGGTTTTCTGGTACAACTTCCCAGAAAAGTTGATTTGTCTGGAGAAGTTCATGCTGTGCAAGCAAAGGCATTGGCCGAAATTCCAGTAGTAAATGAGTTTCCGGACATTTTTCCCGATGATTTGCCGGGGCTCCCTCCGGATCGGGATGTGGAATTTAAAATCGAGTTGTTGCCTGGCACGGCTCCCATCTCTAGGAGACCCTATAGGATGCCTCCAAATGAACTCGCTGAACTTAAGGTGCAATTGAACGAACTTTTGAAGAAGGGGTTAATTCGTCCGAGTTCATCGCCCTGGGGATGTCCTGCTATCTTTGTAAAGAAGAAGGATCAGTCATTGCGAATGTGCGTAGATTATAGACCTCTCAATGCAGTCACTGTCAAAAATAAGTACCCTCTACCACGTATCGACATCTTGTTCGATCAGTTGTCTAAAGCTAAAGTTTTCTCCAAGATCGATCTAAGATCTGGCTACCATCAAATTAAAATCCGCCCGAAAGATGTTCCAAAGACAGCCTTTTCTACCAGATACGGTCTTTATGAGTATCTTGTTATGTCCTTCGGCTTGACCAACGCCCCCGCACACTTTATGTACTTGATGAATTCGGTGTTTATGCCTATATTGGACAAGTTTGTGGTGGTATTTATTGATGACATCTTGGTATATTCTGTGAATGAGGAGGATCACGCTGAACATCTGCGTATAGTTCTCACAAGACTGCATGAACATAAACTTTATGCAAAGCTCAGTAAGTGCGAATTCTGGCTTCGTGAAGTACCTTTCCTTGGGCATGTGTTGTCCGATGGAGGAATTATGGTGGACCCCGCCAAGGTACAGGAAGTACTGAACTGGAAGGCTCCTATCTCGGTTCACGAGGTCCGGAGTTTTCTTGGTTTGGCTGGCTATTATCGTCGCTTCATCCCGGATTTCTCCAAAATAGCCAAGCCAATGACTCGGTTGCTGCAGAAAGACACCAGGTTTGTCTGGACTCCTGAGTGTGATGCGGCGTTTCACCAACTGCGAACCCTCCTAACCTCAGCTCCGGTTTTGGCACAACCGGATATCGAGAAACCATTTGATGTTTATTGTGATGCCTTAGGCATAGGTTTGGGAGGTGTTCTGATGCAGGAAGGCCGAGTAATTGCATATACCTCTCGACAACTTCGGAAGCATGAGGTGAATTATCCAACGCATGACTTAGAACTCACCACAGTTGTTCATGCTTTGAAAGCCTGGCGGCACTACCTGTTGGGCAATGTTTGCAATATCTACACAGACCACAAAAGCCTCAAATACATCTTCACCCAACCCGAGTTAAATATGCGTCAAAGAAGATGGCTCGAGTTGATTAAGGATTATAACCTTCAAGTGCACTATCATCCTGGCAAGGCAAATGTGGTTGCGGATGCTTTAAGCCATAAGTCTCATTGCCATTCCCTAGTTGAAACTAATTTTCATCGATCTCGCCTTCTACATCCAGCAGTCTTGTACAACATCACTGTCAGTTGTACTCTCAAAAGCAGAATTATTGAGCTCCAAAAGACTGACACTGGTATATTCCACATCAAGCGTAAGATGAAAGAGCAAGAAACTACACAGTTCAGGGTAGACGAAGAGGGTGTACTATGGTTCAAGGATAGGTTAGTTGTGCCTAAGGACCGGGAGCTTCGAAATGATATTATGTCTGAAGCACACTCCTCTAAGTTGTCCATCCATCCTGGTAGCAATAAAATGTATTATGATTTGAAGCCATACTATTGGTGGACCAAGATGCGGAAAGAAATAGCTCCATATGTGGCTAGGTGTGACACCTGCTGTAGAGTTAAAGCTGTGCATATGAAAGCTGGGTTGCTTCAACCACTTTCTATCCCAGGTTGGAAATGGGAAGAGATAAGTATGGATTTCATTGTCGGTCTTCCTCCTACTGTCAAAAATCATAACTCCATCTGGGTAATTGTGGATCGTTTGACCAAATCAGCTCACTTCATTCCAGTTAGAGTGGACTATCGTCCCACTGACTATGCTGAGTTGTACTTCAATCAGATAGTCCGGCTCCATGGGATACCTCGTACTATCATATCTGACCGTGGTCCCCAGTTCACTGCTCGCTTTTGGGAGCACTTGCATCACCTTCTGGGAACCAAGTTAGTGAGAAGCTCTGCTTATCACCCCCAGACGTCAGGACAGACGGAACGGGTTAACCAAATCTTGGAAGATCTGTTGCGAGCATGTGTCATTTCATCCAAGGGTTCTTGGGAAAAATGGTTACCTCTAGCCGAGTTTTCGTACAATAATAGTTATCAAGAGAGTATTAAGATGGCTCCATTCGAAGCTTTCTACGGTCGTAGGTGTAGAACCCCACTAAATTGGATAGAATCTGGTGAGAGAAGATTTTATGGTATTGCTTTTGTTGAGGAAGCTGAGGAACAAGTCCGTACCATCCAAAAACATATGGCTGCAGCTCAAGCTAGACAGAAAAGTTATGCTGATCGTCGTAGAAAACCACTCGAGTTTGAAGTTGGGGACTTCGTGTATCTGAAAGTTTCTCCAATGAAAAGTGTCCAACGTTTTGGTGTCAAGCGGAAACTTGCGCCAAGATACGTGGGTCCTTTCCAGATCATAGGCAAGAGTGGAGCTGTTGCGTATAAAATCTAGTTACCTCAAGAAATGAGTGCCATATTCAACGTCTTCCATGTATCTCAGCTCAAAAAGTGTCTTCGAGTTCCTGAGGAAAGAGTCCCTTTAGGAGATATCAGGCTGGAATCCGATCTAACTTACGAAGAAAAGCCAGTCCAGGTGATAGATACTCAGGAACGAGTAACTAGAAGCAAAGTGGTTAAATGGTATAAAGTAATGTGGAGTAATCAGGGTAGTGAAAGCGACGCTACATGGGAAAGGGAGGACTATCTGCGGGATGGTTATAAGGAATTCTATGAAAAATGGTACGCTTTCCAAATCTCGGGACAAGATTTTTATAAGGGGGGAGGGCTGTAACACCTCAGGTGTTTAGTGTAACGTCCCACCTCTTCGAGGATGGGCCCGCTTACATCTGGCTACTTTCTAGGACATAGACTGCCCTCACAGACCAGCACAAGTCTTTTCTACGTACTTTGTCCTCACTCGTGCGCACCCGGGAAGAACTTCCCGGTCGGTCACCCATCGCTCCAGGCCAAGCACGCTTAACTTTGGAGTTCTTTCGAGATGGGCTTCCGGAAAAGAAGTTGCAACTTGTTGGTATGAGTATCCTATTAATCCTATTAAGCCCTGGGCCGGGATGTTACATCCTCACCCCCTTAAGAGATCGACGTCCTCGTCGATCAATCCCAAGCCAGGAGCGTCCTCTCTTGGCCACGTCCGTATGTCCAGAGCCAGCGCATGTGCCATGCTGTGTGACCACGACGGATCCACACCAGCCATGCGCACCATGCCTGCGCAACTGCGACACACGCTCCCGTGAAACCGCGAGAGTCGGCTCTGATACCATTCTGTAACGTCCCACCTCTTCGAGGCTGGGCCCGCTTACATCTGGCTACTTTCTAGGACATAGACTGCCCTCACAGACCAGCACAAGTCTTTTCTACGTACTTTGTCCTCACTCGTGCGCACCCGGGAAGAACTTCCCGGTCGGTCACCCATCGCTCCAGGCCAAGCACGCTTAACTTTGGAGTTCTTTCGAGATGGGCTTCCGGAAAAGAAGTTGCAACTTGTTGGTATGAGTATCCTATTAATCCTATTAAGCCCTGGGCCGGGATGTTACATTTAGCTCCTTAATTGCATTGTAATTGCATGAGCATAAGCAAGCATCATTCATTTCATGCATAAGCTTAATATGTTTATATTTCATGTGAAGTAAAATTGAGTAGGGTGCAACACACAAGTACCTTATGTGCAATTTCCTTTGTGAGATATGTCAACCACTTTAGTGTAACATAATTAGCAAATGTTATGCAACACACTCATGTAACATGGGCAACATGAGCTTGCAACATTTGGGTGAAAGGATGGAATTACTTGTTCCAAAGTATGTGACACTAGGAACTTTGTGCAACCAATATGTAGAGTGGCTAATTAGGTCTTATAACACCTTAATTACATTTAGGGTAAGTAGTGGAGCAATGTTCATGTTGACCAAAATTACCAAATTGCCCTTCCAAATGTTGTTGACTAAGTTGGACCCCTAGAGTGATCTGGTTTGACCAATTAAAAAGTCCAATTTAGAGATCTTGCATGGAGGAGCAACCTTAAGCAAAGTTGTAGAAAATTTCAGGAGGAACAAAAGTTCTAATATGGCCATCTCATGAAAATGACCAAAACATGCTCAAAAATGGCCCACAAGTCAGTATTAGGGGCTGTTTTGGGACTTATCAAATTTTGGCTAAGTGTGAAGCTAAAAACCGTTTCACTGTACCTCACTTTGACAACTTATAACTCACAAACCAGGCCAAACCAGTCCTAGAGCCAATTGACAAAGTTGTTGTCCACACATAGCTCTACAACATTGTCAATATCACCATCACCTAGTTCTAAATGGTTTAGGAGATATAGTGTCTAGAAAATCGGGTTTCAGTCGGCTTAGTGACTGAAACTAAGTTTCAGTTTCAAGGGGCACCACTTTGGAGCCTTGTAGTTTCAAATCTAGGCCGAACCAGCCCAAACTCCAATTGACAAACTTGTAGTCCTCATGTAGCTCTACAACTTTGCCAACATCACCCACGTCTGGTTCTCACTGGTTTGGGAGTTAATCGTCGACGAAGCTGCTCTGTCAGTCGAACGAGGACGACCTCCATTCAGTAAACGGCGACGCCATGCAGCCGGACAGCCGGCTCGCGTCGTGGCGCTCGGGCAGAGCCCGGTGGCCGCGTGGCGCGTGAGTGCTGCTGTCGTCTCCACGTCGCGAGCTCACGCGCGGGAGTGAAGTGGGAGTCGACACCTCAATTCCCAGCACTCACGCCACTCCCTCCTCCATTCCCTCGCTCTCTGGTCCGACGAGCAGTGCCACTCCGACCCCGCCGCGGCCGGGCGAGCTCACCACCGCACGGTAGCCTACCTAACTTCACCCATAGCTCCGCCTTAGGCTCCCTGACCTTCCCCTACATCGCGCTTGATCCATTTCGTAGAGGTGAGAAGGTATTGTCGACTTTCTCTCCACTGGAGCTCACCGGAGTATCGCCGCCGCCATGGTCCACCGTGGCCAGCTCCCCTCCCTCATTCTCCTCGTGTCATGAACCTCGTTCTCACCTCCGTAATCTGTGGGGATGCTTGTGGCGAGACCTTACCGTGGGAGGCGACCTCGCCGGAGCGGAACACGATGACCACCGTCGTCGCGCTCACCGCCCCGCATCACGGCGCTCCGTGGCCGGGGTGGTTAGGGCCTCTCTCTCCATCTCCCTTCCTACCTCAATAGCTCCGCCTAGCTGCAGTGAAGCTCGTACCGAGCTTAGCTGGGACCGTGCGGCCTCACCGGCGGCGGTACACCGCCACCCGACCCTCACCGGCCGCCGCTCGCGGTGGCGAGCCCCTCCCACTCCAACCCAAGCCGTCCTTCTTGCACGAATCAGAGCACCTTGTGACGGAGAACGCGAGGGTGTGCTTGGTTTCCCGAGCGAGCTCCCCTCCGACGAGCTTGAGCTCGCCGGAGCTCGCGGTTCGCCGCCCCTCTGCCCTCTGTCACTGACCGCGGGGCCCCACCTGTCGGTGCCGCGCGTGGGCGGGAGCCCGAGCGGGCCGCGCGCGCGCCGTGGGTTGCGTCCTTTCTCGGCCGGCCCAGTATAAGAGGAGATCTTTTTCATTTTTATTTATTTTTGCTACAGAATTTTGGTTAAGTTTGGAAAATGTAGATCTAGGGTTTTACTTGCCCAAAAATTATGAGATAAATTTTGTTGGGATCTACAGGATGTGTAGTATTTTAGAAAAATATAAATTTGATATGTGATGTTTGTTTTCTGGGATAATTAAATAGGTCCTTGAAATGTGTTTTAAATCACATGCAAACTTATTTAAATTATATCTTGAGTTTCAGTGTTCCAAAAATTATGAAATTTGGTGAGTAGGCTAATTTATACTTGCTCTAGCTTTGGTAAAAATTTGGGCAGTAGTGCTTAAGTACTTTTCAAGTTATTATGCTATCTTTTTATTCTAGGAAATACTTAAATGAATTTTTGTAATTTTTCTACATGTGCAATGTTCATATAACTTTTTGGAGAATGTCTTGGTACCCTGGAGTGTCTAAGAAAATTAGGAAATCTGTTGTTTGACACTTTTTTCTATGCTTTGTTATTTATACAAAAATCAGCCTTTTTGGCTTGTGAATTTTATGTAGGAAGTTCCTCTAAATAAATTTAGTTCAAATTGTTACATTAGCCTCTTTGTGGGTCAGAGAGTCTCCTGTAATTTTTGTAGAATTTTAGGAATAGTTTACATATATGTTTGAAATTCCACTTAATTACTTAAGTAAATTAAGAAATGGGTTTAAATAAATATTCTAGGTGGGCACACCTTACTTTCTGGTGTTTTTGTGACATTTGTGAACTTGTAGTAGTATTAGTTTGGTCTTAGAGAATGTTTGCCACATCAATAAATATTTAACCTTTACAATTTTAGGTTTTCTGGACAGCTGATAGTATTTCTAGGTTTGACCTTGGATAAAGGTGGTTGCTGGAAAACTTGTAAATACCAAAGTTGTAGTAAAATTTGTAAATGAGCTTGTGTCAAAATTTGGGAGCATTTGACTTAGTAGTTTGGGAGTTATTGCTGTTTAAAGTGCCAGTCCCGAATTGACTGCTCTCTGTTTAGAGAGAACAGATTCTAGAACTTTGGAATTTCGATTAGGTAAACTTTGGAATTTAGTGTGGTGATCTGAAAACATTTTGTGGTACATTTCTTAAGCTTTCCAGGTTGTCTTAGATCATATCTTTTGGAGTTAGGAATCTTCAGTTATGTCAGGATCTTTGAGCTGCTGTCTAGAATAACTTACTGTGGTACCCTAAATAATGTCACTCTTGTGTTTGTTAGGTGTTAGGGCCTTAACCGAAGAGGAACAACTATATCTTAGGTTGGGTAGATTAGGTAAGTACTTCTCCACCGGAGAAGAGATTTGCACGTACTAATACAATAACTTGAATAGAGTATTTATTTCTGAAATACATTTCATTCCGAGCATGTTGCACTCATTTATGCATTCATGATATTTATTGTGCATTCATGCAATAGGTGTACCGGAGGGGGTCACTCTCCTCGAATTCGAGCCTATGATTCCAGAGGAAGTCCAGGACCAGCCAGAGGAACCAGCAGAACCAGTCGGCAAAGGAGACGCCGCTGAAGACTTGCCCGAGTGTCCTGATCACCGGCCTTCGACCTTTCTGAAAGGCAAGCCCCGGTGCATGCTGAACCTACTGATTTATAAATTAATCTTGAGTACTTTTAATTGTTTGCTGCATTAAGTTGTAGGAGTTATGTGAAAACATTTGTTGCATTATACCTGTCCTTGTCCAGATATCGTACTTAATCCTATATTAGGTTTAGGCATGTGTCAATGCTTAGCCCTGCTTAGTACGGTAAAAGTCGGGTGATTTCCAGTCATCCGCGAGATGTAGGAAGGAGTCACGAGTGGCTTTACGGCTATCGTGGATGGAACCTTGCTTAAAAATGAAACTGAGACCGGGCGGGAGTTTGATAGTACAGCCGCAAGTCACTTCACGTCTTAGGTGTGGAGCTATGCCCGTCTGAGTCGTTTAAGGACCGATTCGCTGTACGTCCTTGAGTCATGTTGAACGCAGTCTAACACTTAGTTGGCCGGATAAGCCGTTCCGACCGCGAAGTCGAGTAGTATGGTTCAGGCCAGGAATCGAATGGTAGGTTGCATCTTGGAGGAGAGAAAGGATGTGCTTGGGGACATTAGCGTGAGACCAAGGGGGGTTGGAGTCCCTATCACCTGGCAGAGTGTCGCCCTTGGGGACGCGACATTATTCGGGCCCGCGATTCCTGAACTGTACAAAAGATGACCTGAGCAGCCTTCGCCAGGCGTGACTCGGTGAGTGTTAGAAATACCCCTTCCAGCTGGATAGGAATTCGATTCGAATCGCCGTCGCTCCCGGTTAGTGAGCACTTGACTTGAGCAGCGGCAACGTAGACCTCATTAAATGAACTGGTGGTTAAGGGAATGATACAATGTTGCCATAATGATATACCTGCTATGGATATAATAATCATGTTGTTTGATTATAATCAAGTGCATGTTTAGTACAGGTGCTAAGATAGATGACAGGTAAATGCTAAAAATAACTGCTAGTACAGGTTATAAGAGTTTCAATTACTTATGCCTTTATGCAAAAATGTGATGTCAGCTAGCCTCTTGTGAAAGCCTTGCATAATCCTTGGTGTCATCTTATTTCTGGTTTTCGACGGGTAAGTCTAGCTGAGTACATTCCAGTACTCAGGGTTTATTCCCTCCTGTTGCAGATGATATGCTCTACCAAGGCTTCTGCAAAAATTGTCTCCACCCTGCGGGTGACGAAGACTAGATCACTTGGGCGTGATCATCTTTTATGTACTTTCCTCATGCTTTTGTGGGTTGTTGATCATCAAGACTGGCAGTAGTTAAACAACTGGTGTGCGTTTGCTTCCGCTACTTTTATAAACTTGGTTTGTAATAATTGCGACTCCGTATGTGTAAACTTATTTCAGAACTACTTGTAAAATGTAACGTATGATGTTGTATGTTGAATGATGCGATCCTGGTTGTAAGCAAGTTGGTTTGAAATCCTTCGTGGTTTCGATTGACTACCGGGATTATATTGGCTCAAGTTCGAAAATTTGAGCACTTCGGTGCTTGTTTTTGTACTTGTGCTCTTATAATTTGGTCGGTTCTGTTACAATCACCATCACCATCGAGCTCAAACCGCCACAATCTAGCAGCCGCCGCTCAAGCTCGGGAGTAGCTCGACGAACTCGCGGATTCGGCCACCTCCGCAAGCTACCGAAGGGTTCGGGTCGTTTTTCCGAAGTCGCCGAGCCCCTTCTTCTTTTCCCTTTTCAATTTGGTTAGCTAATTAAGCTTCACCGCCATGCACAGGAGATCACCGCCGCCATTGGAAGTCGCGCGTCGTCCTCCGTACGTTTCTGACTCCGTTTTTCGCCCTTGGTGAGTTCGCGGGCATCTTCTCTACCTCCCTGTGCTTTTGGTTCATTCAATTACTCACTGTAACGCGAGATTGCTCAACGCCGGCAAGATTTCTCGCCGCCGGCCATGGCTTCCACCGTCGGGCTATAGTGCCGGCCGAAATCCCCTCTTCTCTCTCCCTCGGTTTAATCTCAGCCGTCCGATTCAGATCCAATGGCCCAGATCTAAAGATACCCTTTCGATGTCGATTTTGCAAATACGCCCTTATAATTAATGCTGACTCAACCCACAGTCCAAAGCGCGTTTACGGAATTCTGTTTTCTCTTTTTGAAAGCGTACTTTGGTTCGGTTATGTTGAAATACGTTTTCAAGTATTTACAGTTTTGCCATTCAACTTGTTTTAGCCATAACTTCTCTGTTTTAACTCCGATTTGACCCGTTCAAATTGCGTTAGGTTCGTAATTTCATAATCTACATGATAGTGCTACTATTTAGTAGGTTCTCCACTCTTAAATTTTGAGATTAGATTTAATCTATTACTTTAATAAAGAAAAGCTTGTTTAAATTATATCTTTTTCGTTTTAGCTCTGATTTGCGTGCAATTCGCGTCTGTGTGATCCTAGTGAGATGTAGATTCGTTTTACAAACTTTTCAACTTATTTTGCTACTGTTGGTGTACTGTTTTAATTGTAGCTTTGTTTGCTTTGTAGGATTGCTTTTGGATGATTGATGTTGGTGTGTTAATTGAGAATAGACGGTGAGCAGTTCGTTGGTGATCAAGAATACTATTACGAACTAGGTCAACAGGATCAGCTAGATCAAGGCAAGTATAGCATGGGACTATCCTTGTTACCTATTCACTTTAATTCACTTAATTCATCATGCATGTGTTTCCTTGTTAAGGATGCCTTAGTGTTGATCTTATTCCTAGTTTGCTAGTGCTCACATAAAAAATGATCTTGTAATTTGATTAATGATATATACAATAACACTAAAATATGATTTTTAGCAACAAGGAACAAGAGGGCTAGAGTTATCTCTAGATTCCTCTCCATAAGGATTTATCTGTAAGCGAACATCCGAGACTTATAGTACAGCTATGAGGGCTACATGGCTCTGGCTTTAGTCATATAAGAGGACCTTTTCTAGCTTGTTAGTGGTTACCTTTATGGCGCAAGAGGTGTGTGTTCCGGGTTGGGTGTAGTGCGGCTTCTGTCCCTATGTGTATAGGCTACGTGTCATTGTGCCATACGGAAGGGGGGCTCTACATTTGCAGGCCACGAAACCTAGCGGCCCTAACTTGTTAGACGAACCTTGGAAAGACTTCATAGTGAAACTTATATGTCCAATGGGGAGTCATGACCTCAGACTTTTGGGGATCATGACTCATAGTGAAAGTGTACATCCTCTGCATAGTGTAAAACTGGTATATCAGTCGTGCTCACGGTCACGAGCGGCCTTGGACCCTTATGGAATAGAGATCACTATTAATTTACTTGTTCTTGCTATTCATTATTCTTTTTACATGATCATGTGTTTATATTGGGAACATTACCTACTTGTTGCTACTCAATTGCTTAAAACATGATCAACTAAAAGCTACATGCAGTTAAACCAGTGTCTACCCTATTTGAGCTTCATGAACCCCATGTTATATTTGTTGAGTATTTTTGTGCTCACCCTTGCATTCCCACACCCTAGGATGGACTTCCGAATGTGCAAATAGTGACTACTACTTCTACTTCCCTAAAGAATACTAGACTTGTGGTCAACCAGTTGACGTGCCTGTGCTATGGAGCTAGCTACCACAAGATTTATTTATGTTTCCGCTTAGTTATGTGAAGACTCTGTGATATTATTCGTTATGTAATAAACATCTGTGATGATACTATTTATATTTGTCATCTTATGTGTGATTGATCTCTGGGCGCACATAAGGTTATGCATTCCATTTGTTCCTTAAAAATGGGTGTGACAGCCTTCTTTGGATATTTTCTGATAATCCCCTGTAAAAATAGACATTTACCAAAACTCATGGAAATTGTCAGTTAAAACCCATAAGTCTATGATAATGTTTATTTATGCCCCTTTCTAACTCTTGTTGATGTTTTAAAGATGATAGTTATTTACCATCAACAAATACTAGTATTGTCATAACAATTGTAGCAAGCACATAAAAATAATGGAGATAGAACGAGAGAGGGGTACAAAGATTATACCGAACCATGCTCTTGACAATGTTGGGAATCCAAGAAAAGCCTACTTGCCTACCTCTAGACCTATCATAACTAGATATGCCCTAGAATATGGAGGAGCTCTAAGGATGTTTGGTGTTTCTGTCTTCTCAAATGACTTATGCCTCAGGGAGGGGGTAGGGGTCTGTTTATATAGCCTAGAGTTAGCAACGTGAGCCTTGGATCAAACCGACTTAAGGAACGGCGTAGATCCAATCTAGTAGTCAGTGGGGAACCGCCTTAGAAGCGAGGAGGTTGATAGGTAGGCCAGGGGGCTGGCCGACCCCATGGCAGTGGCTAGCCCTCCCCTTCGGTGGAGAGCCTCCTGGAGTCCTCTAGAACCTTCCCACGTAGGTTTCACGGTGGAATTGTGTTATTAACTCTGACATGTAAGTCCGCCTTGATGGTTTTCTAGATAAACCTTGCTAAAAACACAGATTCACCAAAACTTATGAAATTTGTTAGTTTAAGTCTCTAGACTTATGTTGGTGATCTCAATTATGCCCTTATGCATGTTATGTTGACGGTTTATAATACTTGTTAACTACCGTCAACAAGCTCCCCCAAGCTTAACCTTTGCTAGTCCCTTAGCAAAGCTCAACTCACCAAATTTGGATCAAGAGTTGCTATAATATTTTTACTCCTCAAAAGTACACTTGCGTTCAAATAAGAATTATTCTCCGGATTAGAGTAAACCATTCTGACTTTCAAACTTACCCATGTTACCTTCAACCATGGGGCTTCTTAGCCTTCACTTGGGTCTTGAGAAATTGAAAGACAGAATAATCAAGTCAAGCACTATGTCTCAAGTTCTTTGTTCAACCATTATTCTGGAGTTTTTTTGTAAGTTTTTAAAATAAAACTTAGAGCTTCCATTGTATAACACTCTCAAGTCTCTCAACATATGTGGTATTTGTGGATTCTCACCAAGGCAATGACAATGTTATGCCTTTCTCTTCCTACAACTAAAGCTTATAGTGGAGTTCATATGTAGGGAGATAGCATGAAAGAGCATACTTGCAACACATATATTGTAAAGTAAAACCTCAAATCCAAAGAGAGTTAAGTCATACAATCAAATCAAGATGTGCATGTGTATGGGGTAGATATATATGGTGGCTATCCTAATTCTACTATGCTCCTTGAAAACATATCTCTCTTTGGAAACAACTTTGCAAGAAAACATGGGCTATCTTATTCATTTCTTTTTTAGGTGGGCATTGGAGTACCCATTGTTTCAGATATCTCGGACACTTGTCCATTTTTTCAATACTCTCTTTTTTTCTTTTTTATGAATAACTTTTGCATAGCACTATGCCTCTTTTCTGCAACAAAACTTTTGAGAGATAGAAACAAGAACTTGGAGTATTTATTTTGTGGATGGAAAACCTATAGGGAATATTTTTGGTGTTCACTCCTAATGTAGGAGTAAAACATTTTTGAGTGGATTTCCATGGAATGGCATGTGTTTGCGCCTACCCTCAATGTAGGAGTAGTGCATATATGGGTGGTGTGTACATAATCTTAATTTTAAGAGCATGACAAACCTCTCATAAGGCATCAACAAAGCTTGACTAAACTCAATGCAATGCAAGCAGCATATAAGTGGAAGTTTTCCTAATCTAAATATCATATATGGCTCTGGTGGGATTTTAAGCTGTCATACAAGAGTTCATCATGTAAGTTGTTTTTACGTTTTTCAAAAGATAAATCTCTAGAACTCTAGTATTACTTGGAACAAGATAAATAGAAGCTTAGACCTTCTCATATCATATTCGTCAATTACTTAGACTTAGATCAAGCATATGCTACCCACAAATTTTAAGTTCAAAGTAAATTCATATATCAAATCAGTCGTATCCAAAACTCAGGAGAATTCAAGGCTAAAAACTAGGTACTTGAAAGGAATTATGATAGAGCAACTATTCATCATTTTCATTGTAAGAGATCATCCTCAGACTCCATTACTTATTCAACTCCTAAAAATAGAAAACTAGACACACACTTTTTATTCTCAAAATTTATGATCACACCTTAATAATATATATAACTAGCTAAGATAAATTTTTATTCTATTTTGTTTGTTATGCATCTTTTTATTTCTTTAACTAAAAAGCAAACTTAAAAATAGTAAAGCTAAAGGAAAGAAATACTTAGCTAGATACATGGGGGGATGCTCTTCCCCCAAGCTAGATGTTATAGTGGTCGAATGTTGAAAGTTGAGTGATCCTTCTCAGAGCATGTTTTGCCAGTAGATGTCCTTCTATCCATTGGTGGAGTGAGATGAGGTCAACCGAGTAAATTTGTTCTTGATCAAATGTATCATCCTGCAAAAATACTCCAATAAAAACACAAAAAAACTCAGGGCTCGGATAATGATAAGGGGTTAGCGGTCAGCCATTTGGAGATCGGTGGTTCTTGTGGGGCTATGGATAGATTTTTTAATTGACAATGTTTCTAGCAGAATGTTTGTCTAATATTTTTAGATTTTCTATTTTTTATAATGCAAAAAAAAGGAAATATGAAAAAAATGAAATATAACTAGATGTATCCATGCTATTTTTATTTTTACGCTACCACGATGAATTTTCTTACGGGTTTTTACATACTGTGAAAATTATTCATATGGGGCTTAAGGTTTATGATGTAATAATATAATTTTTGTTTTCTTTTCTAATGCACGACTAATGCAAAAAAGTAAATATGCTGAAGGGAAAAATAATTCTTGCAATGCTAGGAAGTAAATATGGATAACTACCGGTTTTACCTCCTGATAAGGGTTCGATGATTTGAGTCCTCCGAATAGGACTCTTCCTTGTGGTGGTTCACTGATCGAGTACATCGGTTTGCTCTTAAGGATGAGGATTCTTGTGGTGGTGCCTCCATTAGTGGCATTTCTAGTGGTGGTGCCACCCTCTTCCTTCCTCCTTGTTTAGCATTTTGAAGCCAATCTTTGGTGACAATCTTATGTGTATCATTGTTACTAGATTAGAACTTCTACTTGTAGAATTTGGGGGTCGTCTCCCCCTATACCTTGCTTGAAGTGTGTTCAGCTCATAAAGACAAGGTAGAGATCAAGTGCATAGGCTCTGTTGGTGGGAAAACACCAACGGAACCAGAAATTTATTCATTCTTCTCTAGCCTTAGACACTTTGAATCATGATAAGATTGATGTTGTGTGCATTATTCATTTATAACATGGGTGATAAGATCATAAGGATGAGCATGAATGTATCATTTTGATTGGGGCAAAAATAGTGGAGTTGCTTAACCTATGGAAGGATTGTTCATCTTTATATAATGTATCAAACTTTACATGATTATGACTATCATCTTCCAAGGATAAGATATGCAACATTTTAGCTCGTTTGCTTAAGACTGAGATCAAGAAAGTGGTGCTATGAACAAACTTAAGGAAGAAGATATGTTGAATTAATCAGGTTGGATCAAACAAAGTTGTAACTCGAACATGTTTGTGTATTCCTTTATGTGCATACCAAGATCAAGAGGAAAATGATGACCACTTATCTTAAGATGTTACCTTCATCACTGGAGCATAATAACACCTTATGATGAAGGGTAGATGACTTTTGGTGGTCCTTTCCTTCCTTACATCTTGGGCTATGTAACGGAACCGTCCAAATTATAAGAGCACAAGTACAAAAACAATCACCGAAATGATCAAATTCTCGCACTTGAGCCCATATAACTCCGGTAGTCCAATGAAATCACGAGGGAATTCAAACCAACCAACATACAAGCCAAGATCGTAGTGATTCAACATAATAAGTCACATGTTATAACCATTTCACAAGTAATTCAATATACATCGGAGTTCAACATAGTTATTACAACTTAAGTTCAAAAGTAGCGGAAGCAAAGTAATTTAGAACTAACATAAATCTTATTTCAAATACATGCCAGTACCACGGTCGACTTCCAACAAAAGCATTAGAGATAAGGTAAATAAGAAGGATCATGCCCGAAATCACACTTCGCCACTACGGCAGGAGTCAACCAACTCTTGCAGCTGCCATGATACATCATAACCTGCAACAAGTGGGGATAAAACCCTGAGTACAAGAAGGTACTCAGCTAGAGTTACCCGTCAGAAACCAGAAATAAAGTGACGCCAAGGATTATGCAAGGCTGATATAAAGTGGGGCTAGCTTGACAACATTTTGCATAAAAGCTTAATATAGATGATCAATTATTAATGCTTAAGCATCAAGTTAATTATCATTAACCTAACATCTATATTAGAACCTGTACTAGAGCACTCACTTTATTAGGAGCAAACAATATTAACCATAGCAGGTATAAATTGAGGCAACCTTTCCATCGTGATCCAATTAACCATCCGTTCAATTTAATGGAATCTACGTTGCCGCTGCTCAAGTCAAGTGCTCACTAACCGGGAGCGACGGCGATTCGAATCGAATTCCTATCCAGCTGGAGGGGTATTTCTAACACTCACCGAGTCACGCCTGGCGAGGGCTGCTCAGGTCACCTTTGGTACAGTTCAGGAGCCGCGGGTCCGAATGATGTCGCGACCCCAAGGGCGACACTCTGCCAGGTGATAGGGACTCTAACCCCCCCTTGGTCTCACGCCAATGTCCCCAAGCACATTCTTTCTCTCCTCCAAGAAGCAACCTACCAGTCGATTCCCGGCCTGAACTGTATTACTCGGATTCGCGGTCGGAACGGCTTATCCGGCCAACTAAGTGTTAGACTGCGTTCAACATGACTCAAGGACGTACAGCGAATCGGTCCTTAAACGACTCAGACGGGGATAGATTCACACCCAAGACCTCCATGCCTTGTTGCTTCACTATCATCATCCCGCCCGATCTCATTTCATTTTATTAACACATGGTTTCATTCCACGATAGCAAATATAGCCAACCGTGCCATATATGAATATCCCTATATCTCGCAGGTGACAGGAAATCACCTGACTTCTACCGCTTAAAGCAGGGCTAAGCATCTACTCGATCCTAGTCTATGTAGGATTCAAGGATTCATATATCTGGACAAGGAATGATATAATGCAGCAAGAGTTTCCAACCAACTCCTATCACTTAATGCAACAATACTTATAACATATATAGAATTAATTGCTTTGAAGATAGGAGGCTTATAATGCTCCGGGGCTTGCCTAGGATCCGACTCAAGTTAGAGTATGTCAGATGAATTCACTTGGCGAGCATCCTCCCATCTAGCACTTGCCCGATCCTTCTATCTTCGGGATGGATCCACCAAACACCGTCTTCGGGTTTGGCTCCACATCAGGTCCTTCCCGTGCTTTAGCTAACGTACCTAAATGAGGTGCAACAATGCATATGTATGAATGCATAGAAGTGCAATAAACAAAGTAATCAAACAAGCATACCAAAGTTCTCCTAAACACCTAGAGCTAATTAACTCAATCATCACTAAGGCATAACATAGAAGATTGCAAACACATAAATCAAGACACAAGTCTTATAAGATCCTAAGGTACCAACCCAAGTACTTTCAAAGGTATGAGTCACACTTCAACACATTAGCATGGCAAAGTTAATCAAAGTACTAGAACTAGAAATTGCTACCTTCTGGATATTAGACCAACAGCTGAGTAATTTAATCATAACTGGAGATCCCTAAATCTAAATGACTTGCAAGAAGATATTCTGGAAAGCTTATGAAATTATCTACATTTCATCTTTAATCATCTCAACATGATTCCCAAGTTATCATGACCAAACATGACAATCTTTAAAGTCTGCACAGAATGTAATTAAAATCTGACAGTAGACTTATTAAGCATGCAACTCTTAAACTATCAGACCTGGGATCAAGAAAATTTAACACAAGCAAGATAAGATAATTATCTACAACTTTTGTATTTACCAAAACCACAGTAAACATCATTTACACCATGAAACTAGTTGCACGAGTAATACCACACATGCAGCCCAACAGCAGTGGTACAATTATAGATAGAAAACTGATAGAAACTTCAGAGAAGCATAAATGGAGTTGTAGACCTCCAACAAACATGATTCTCAACTTTATGGAAAGCTTATAAAGTTACCTACTACTTTCTTGTAATCATCTTAAGATGATTCTACAGTTAACATGGTCAATTAATTAAATAATTGCATCTCTGTCCAAAATATGGACAGAATCTGATATGCCACTTTAAACCGCTATAACTTGAGTTTTATAAATCCAATAATTATGGTTCTAGACTTTTTAGAAAGCTTAACAAATGGTGAACAACTTTTCTATAAACATCTAGAACTAATTCTGCCACTAACAAGGTCACACATGGCACACAAAGCAATGCTGTCTGGGTTTGGGCAGAAACTGCCACAGTACTTTAAACAACTATAACTAAACATATACTTAACCAAAAATTGTGATCTTTAGCTTTTTGAAAATATTATGAAAATTACTACAACTCATTTATTATCAACAAGGCATGATTCATAACTTAACTGAGCCAAACAATGCATACATGCAACACTGTCCAGAATAGAAGCAAAGCAGCATATGGCATTTGTTATTTTTATAGCTCCTAAACTATCAGACCTAAAATCCTGAAATTTTTATCATACATCACACATCACAATAGTAGCATGCCACAAAAATTTCACTTCATTTGGAGCCCTACATTGGCAGTTATGAAAATGACAAATAGAACTAGCATTGAAAACCTAGAAGCATAGATCTATTTTTACAGCTAAAAATATAAACTAAACATGATATATTATAGATCCACTGCATATATAATTTCATAAGGATTCCAAAAAGTTCTCATTTTCTATTTTACGAATTTTCTATGATTTACTACGAATTTCCAAAGTTGCAGCAAAAAACAAAGCAAACAAGTCCTTAATGCTACTATTCATATGAGTCAGTGGCTATGCATTTAAGCCCCTCCCTTTCTCCTAATTCAAGCTCGTGGTCCTCGACGGGAATCACAATAGCGAGGTCGTCGGAGGCTCCCAGTGCCGGCCGGAGGGGGCTCGCCGGTGACGGGGAAGTGGAGGGGGAGCATCACCACGTCCGCGCGCGCCCAGGGGACAGCTCGGCTGGGCCCGAGTCGGCCCTCGGTGGTGCGACCACGACGACAGTTCATGGCCTGTCGGCCATGGCGAGCTGCAGCGGCGCTCCGACGACGCGGGAGGCAGGGAAGTGGTGCATTAGACTCGTGAGAGGGTGGAGAAGCTTCTGGTGGTGGCGGTTGGGACGGAGGAGGTCCAGAGGATGAGCAAGGGCGGCGGCCGCGAAGCTTGGCTTGCCGGCAATGGCGGCCATGGCGGAGCGTGCTCTCCCGCGGTGAGCTGAGCGAGCGAGAAGGCCAAGCGAGTGGAGAGGGATGGGGAGGGCACTCTGGTGCTTCTCCTCTTTGGCTCAGAGGCGCGGACACGCGGAGGAGCACGCGGCAAGAGGAGGAAGCGCGAGCTAGGCATGGCTGCCACGCGCTCTGGCACGCGTTGCCCGTTGGGGCATTTTTCCGAGCACGTGGCGGGCAGCGAAGCGATCAGCGTGGGACACGATTTTAGACCGGTTGCAGGCCGAATTTGGACATGGACCCAAAAGCAAAGTTGCAGCCTGCATAATGCTCTACATTTCTTATTTAGGGTGCCACGCCATTAGAGCAACAGATTAGAGTCCAATCAAACCCCAAGATGGCAATGTCAACATATTGACAAAGGTCACGGAAATTCGCTTTCGGAGGTCAAAACTTGGTCAAACTCAGTGCAACTTTTTGTATGCTACTCTCCATAATATAACCTTCAACTTTTATTTTTGGACTAACTCAAGTTACTTAACAAAATTTGGAGAACGCGAGATGCCAACGTCGGAGACACTGAAATCGGGGCTTTAAAATGGCTAAGTGCTGAAATCAGCCCTAAAACTAACTTGTGAGCCCTGTTTGAGCATGTTCCACACATTTTCATGACTTGACTCTTAAATAAAGTTTGTTCCTTATTAAATTACCTACAACTTTGTCAAAGGGTGCATAGTCATGCAAAGCTTCTAGAACCCACTTTTGAAATGGTCAAACAAAAGGGTTCTAGGGTTCATACATGGTCAACCATCACTTAGAAGCACATTTAGGCAAAATGATCAACATGAACATTGTTCCATTAAGTGTCCTAAGTGTAGTTAAGGTCTTGTAGAGTTCATCTAGAGTCATTTGGACAAGTTTGCAAGGTTTGGCTGATGATCTACAATTTCATTCACTTAATTTGTCGTGTTTGAGCTTAAACCCACTACTTAATTGGTGATCAACACCTGGGGTGTTACAGCCCTCCCCCCTTAAAAGAATCGCGTCCCGAGATTCGGAATGGAAGACCTTTTAAGGAAGAGAGACATGCTATCTGGTTCACAACATTTGCTATAGCTTTTAGCTACGAAGCTTCAACATCGGTGAACAATTTGGTCAAAGGCACTTTCTTGATACTTACTCTTTATGGTAAAATCTGTCGGAAGAATTTCCTTCATTGACTTCCATGAAGCATTGTTACTTTGGGAGGAATCCAAGACAACGCAGTACTTCGTTCTCAATGTACATAGATCCTTGGGTCCATGAGCTAACCACTAACAAGTATCTGATTCTTTAGTGAACACAACATAGTCCATATGAACTTTACATTAGACCAAAATCTTCAGAAGTATACTCATCAAAATGACTCTATGTTCACAAAGTTTGAAAAGCAATCCTCTACCAAAATGGTTTGAGCACAACCTTCCAAAAGTGTGAGATCATAGACGACAAATATACTCTGAGGCTATAGGATACTGACTAACCAATAGACAAGGTCTATGTTGGTCGTAAATGTTCATTCATTTAGGCACCAACTAATGGAAAACTACTTGTGGTTCCATGTGTACAGTTCTCTTTCTCTGATGACAACACTGTATTATCTGAGTCTGTCGAGGGGTCAATGAATGTGATAGCTGACTCTGTCGGCTTCGTATTCCTGCCAACAGCTACCTAATAAGATTCTTTTATCCAAAGACAACAGTTATCTGGGTTGGATCAGATGTAAGCTCTTGGTAAAAATATTTATAAGGTACCAAAGTATGTCATCATTGGAAAATAATTCCCAAGGAAAGATGTAACGATGCCTTAAGGACAACAAAAGTTGTAAATATTCACTAAACCGCGGGGAGTAGTCTACCACCAAGCGATTGAGTAAAATTTTCCTTGGTGACTTAGTTGTACTGTAAGTTGAGTTGACTTGCAGCATAATAACTTTGTCAGGCCAACTTTCACCTGGAGGCTTCCTTTTTAGGATCAAACAGCAGCTCGAAGATGGAAAATCTGTTGTTTGACACTTTTCAAATTGCTTTTGACTTGAGATGGTATAAATTGATTTGCAGAACACCAAGGCTGCTCGTACATTGGGGATACGAGAAAGCAAAAGCAAATGAAAGAGTGTAAACTAGTATCTGTGAGACCTCAAAAGGGCCATCCAACAGCAGATCTCGACTATTAATTTACATATCAATTCGAGGATGCACACGCTTTGAACTTGCGGGTTACTTTTGCAAGGCAAAACACATACTTTCTCTACTTCTTCGCCTTAGCTGATAGAACACCTTGCACTATCTGTGTGATTGTCCAAGATGGAATTGACTTGGTCGCAATGACTCTGGACGATAGAGTATCACTCCAGTTATTGGCTAGTTGATTAACTTCTTGTTGGTTATTGCTCTGTAAGACCTAGCCTTCGTAGCTACCAAAGAATCGTTACCTAGCTAGAGATTAACCTTCCTATTGGTAACTAATTAGTGGTCTCTCAACACTAAAAAGTTCCAAATCTTCATTCTTGATCACAATAATTGTGGTTGATACAAATCAGATGGTTGCCATCGAAGTCAGCAGATACGAAGTCTCACCAGAGATGGTTGATCTCAATGGTATGGTCATGATGCATACAAAGGTTAAGACTTGCGTAATGTGACAATCGATTCTTATCCAACAGATGACTTGTCCAACATTAAATGTTGTGTGTCCTTTTTATCCAACAGGAATGAGATACGTTGCTCACTCGATGACGCTCGTCAATACTAGGACAACTAAGTAGAGTCACTTGTCTACCACTTCTTGCGGTTTGTTAATGTTTATGTCAGTGACCTGTTCTTCAAAGGTTAACCTCTTAGTAACTTCAGGAGGAAGTGTTACTACTTTTAGTTCAATATAAGGGTCTTTTGGTAAGATATGGGAAAACAATCAAGGAAGAAGGTCACGTGAAAATCACATAAGTGTTGTTCTGCAATGGATTATGATTAGAAACCATGATACCGGCGCGTGCCGAGCAGCACAACCTTGTGTGTGCACCCACAGGAGGCTCTCAGTTTCGTCGTGGCACCATTAGTTGCTACTCATAACACCATTACCGAACATACACCCAATGAGGAATTTCAAATGGCACAGATTGGGTTGTCCGAATAAGAACCCTACCAAGGAGGGATAGCAAGTAAAAGTAGTTACAAGGTTTAGAATCAACGAGGAGGCAAATCCAAAATTAACACACACCACAAGGGAACATAGCTCAATTCCTAAAGACAACTGAGCAATGGACTCTTGCTAAAATTCTATGCACGACTTGCGTCCACCGAGGTGAGTTCCAGATAACAGATTAATAGAAGATTCATTCATGTTGGGCAACAACATGAGATCAAGACTGATAAACATCCCGAGACTTGGGAAGGTTGGAGACGAATTAAGCAAATTTCAAGGTGAAAACCGATATGTAGTCATAGATTGAGTTGATAAGGTAGATGCACAAATTTGCAAGCATACGATTTAGAGGCCATAGCAGAGAGACGTTGCGTCATACTAGCTAACCTTTGGGAGAGGTAACCGAAAGGTCCAACATGGATTTGGGTACGGTCTCCACAACTGGCAACGTACGAACCATGGTCAAAGGCTAGCATTGATAAAAGTTAACTTGGTTGGTCAGTCGATAAAGGTCTTCACAAAAAGGGTTGCAAAACATCCATGGCTTATGCAAACATATAGGAGAACTAAACTTTGGGCTTTCGGTCAAGCAAAGGCATGGATACAAACATTCAAGGGCTAACCACCAAGTCTACAGGCTCAGACTCCTAAGAGAGAACCTAATTGAAGACAACAACCATACAATTACATAACGTAAACGTTGTTCTAGGATAAAGCTATGCGACCCTCGTATGCTCACCGAGGACAAACGAAATGACAACTAGGGCACTACCTAGATAACAATCATACATACAACATCACAATCAAGCAGTCATTTGAGAAAATTCAAATGAATAGGCTTAAGCAACCAATACAAAGCACAAGGCTCTCCTAAAATAAGCATTTATCTCAAGCACGAACTAACTACAAGTTTAGCTCTAAACAAACGCTAGCTAAGGTAACTAACTTAGCGTGGGCACAGAATCTGGACAGCAACACAGTAGTTACTTGTTTCAACCATAACTGAGGTTGCAGACCTCCCATAAAGGTGATCCTAGACTTTCTGGAAAGCTTAGGAAGTTTTCCACATTTTTGTTATTCATGCCAAAAGCTAAATCACAGGTTAACATGGCCAAACAAGCTGATGTTTCAGATCTGTACCAATATGGACAGAAAACTGACAAGAACCTCAAAGATGCATAACTGGAGTCCTAGGGACACAACAAGGCTGAGCCTTAACTTTATGTAAAGCTTATTAACTTGTCTATAACTTTCTTATTATTATATTAAGATGATTCTACAACTAACAAGGCCAAACAAGACAAAGAAGACATCTCTGCCCAGATTTGGACAGATTCTGTCATTCCACTTTGCAAGCTCCTAACTAGAAATTTCGACCACCAAAATTAGTGCTATAGGACATTTTGGAAAGCTTAGAAAAAGTAATACACTTCTTCTATCACCTCCAAGACATGATTCCTTATGCACATAGATCAAACAAACCAAACATTCAGACCTACTCAAAGCGTAAGCAAAACCTGATAGCAAACTTCTAAAAGTTATAACTCTCAAACCATAAGGCCTAGGGTCATGAAATTTTAGTACAAGCTAGAAAAGTAAGTTAGCTAAAACTTTGGTATTCTCCATAACCACAGAAAACATCATGATGACCACGAAAGCGTCACCACAACAACAATCATTCTAGCAGCCAACGTGCCACAAGCAAAACAAAGTTTGTCTTTGTTCTACTTAACAAGAGAGCGTACAAACATGTTATTCTAGTAGCTCTAAATTTTATTACCTTAGACCAACATGAATTTAGTTCATTCATGGGAATCCATAATTACTTAAGTGAGGTATAAAGCATTGGCAAACGCTTGAGTGAACAACATATCCATCACTTTGCTAAGCTAGAAGATAACTCTAAGTTCAAGCATGTCGCCACCCTTATTTCTAGTAAGGCTAAGCACACATTTTTCTCAAGCATCTCCTATTCAAGCAATATGGAACAAAGCATTCTTGTTTGACTCCACACAAGGAAGATAGTACATAACATCAATCACAAGTTACTTAATATAGAATAAGGGTGAGAGGAGCATAGCTATGCATAAAGCAACAATCATGATAATGCATGCTTCGTTCTATTCGTCCTCACAAGATTGCCAACCCAAGGTGGCGATCACGTTCTATGTCGGTGGCATAACACGCACTCTCTCGATATATAGCTAGTCGACAACTACATTCGACTTACGCATTCATGGTTAGCGTACCTGCATAAAAATTTCATTGCAGCCCAACATTTCCCAATATAGCATACAATGAAAGCAAGAAAGTAAACTTCTAAGTACTCCCATATATATATACCCCCGTATATATACATGTAGCACCAAAACTACCCGAATCAGCAATCTCCCACAATTAAGTACCTTCATATATACATGTGTGTAACATGTAAATAATCCAGTAACCAAACTAGCTCTCCCCTAGACCGTAGTTTGTACGGTCATGCTCTCACAACTCACGCTTACCTGAGCGTAGGTGCGATGTTGCATAAAAGTAAACTAGCGACATATATGGCTATTTCATATATGAAGGCTACCTCTAATCTGACACACCAGGTAGCATAGTGTGGGAGAGTTATCACACATACATACCTTGGCCTGGGCGTAGATGCATAAATGAAAAACCCCCAAGTTAGTACTTATATAAGCCACCTAATAATCCTTATATGGGCATAAGGAAATTGACCACTGGCATACTTAGGTTTAAAATTTAGATTTCACAAACCTATATATAACTATAAGTTGATAAAACTGGTTTTAGAAAACAAAACCTTTGTTTTAAATACACATATGACATGTTTAATGTTGAATCTTGCTCTGATACCAGCTGTAACGGAACCGTCCAAATTATAAGAGCACAAGTACAAAAACAATCACCGAAATGATCAAATTCTCGCACTTGAGCCCATATAACTCCGGTAGTCCAATGAAATCACGAGGGAATTCAAACCAACCAACATACAAGCCAAGATCGTAGTGATTCAACATAATAAGTCACATGTTATAACCATTTCACAAGTAATTCAATATACATCGGAGTTCAACATAGTTATTACAACTTAAGTTCAAAAGTAGCGGAAGCAAAGTAATTTAGAACTAACATAAATCTTATTTCAAATACATGCCAGTACCACGGTCGACTTCCAACAAAAGCATTAGAGATAAGGTAAATAAGAAGGATCATGCCCGAAATCACACTCCGCCACTACGGCAGGAGTCAACCAACTCTTGCAGCTGCCATGATACATCATAACCTGCAACAAGTGGGGATAAAACCCTGAGTACAAGAAGGTACTCAGCTAGACTTACCCGTCAGAAACTAGAAATAAAGTGACGCCAAGGATTATGCAAGGCTGATATAAAGTGGGGCTAGCTTGACAACATTTTGCATAAAAGCTTAATATAGATGATCAATTATTAATGCTTAAGCATCAAGTTAATTATCATTAACCTAACATCTATATTAGAACCTGTACTAGAGCACTCACTTTATTAGGAGCAAACAATATTAACCATAGCAGGTATAAATTGAGGCAACATTTCCATCGTGATCCAATTAACCATCCGTTCAATTTAATGGAATCTACGTTGTCGCTGCTCAAGTCAAGTGCTCACTAACCGGGAGCGACGGCGATTCGAATCGAATTCCTATCCAGCTGGAGGGGTATTTCTAGCACTCACCGAGTCACGCCTGGCGAGGGCTGCTCAGGTCACCTTTGGTACAGTTCAGGAGCCGCGGGTCCGAATGATGTCGCGACCCTAAGGGCGACACTCTGCCAGGTGATAGGGACTCTAACCCCCCTTGGTCTCACGCCAATGTCCCCAAGCACATCCTTTCTCTCCTCCAAGAAGCAACCTACCAGTCGATTCCCGGCCTGAACTGTATTACTCGGATTCGCGGTCGGAACGGCTTATCTGGCCAACTAAGTGTTAGACTGCGTTCAACATGACTCAAGGACGTACAGCGAATCGGTCCTTAAACGACTCAGACGGGGATAGATTCACACCCAAGACCTCCATGCCTTGTTGCTTCACTATCGTCATCCCGCCCGGTCTCATTTCATTTTATTAACACATGGTTTCATTCCACGATAGCAAATATAGCCAACCGTGCCATATATGAATATCCCTATATCTCGCAGGTGACAGGAAATCACCTGACTTCTACCGCTTAAAGCAGGCCTAAGCATCTACTCGATCCTAGTCTATGTAGGATTCAAGGATTCATATATCTGGACAAGGAATGATATAATGCAGCAAGAGTTTCCAACCAACTCCTATCACTTAATGCAACAATACTTATAACATATATAGAATTAATTGCTTTGAAGATAGGAGGCTTATAATGCTCCGGGGCTTGCCTGGGATCCGACTCAAGTTAGAGTATGTCAGATGAATTCACTTGGCGAGCATCCTCCCATCTAGCACTTGCCCGATCCTTCTATCTTCGGGATGGATCCACCAAACACCGTCTTCGGGTTTGGCTCCACATCAGGTCCTTCCCGTGCTTTAGCTAACGTACCTAAATGAGGTGCAACAATGCATATGTATGAATGCATAGAAGTGCAATAAACAAAGTAATCAAACAAGCATACCAAAGTTCTCCTAAACACCTAGAGCTAATTAACTTAATCCTCACTAAGGCATAACATAGAAGATTGCAAACACATAAATCAAGACACAAGTCTTATTAGATCCTAAGGTACCAACCCAAGTACTTTCAAAGGTATGAGTCACACTTCAACACATTAGCATGGCAAAGTTAATCAAAGTACTAGAACTAGAAATTGCTACCTTCTGGATATCAGACCAACAGCTGAGTAATTTAATCATAACTGGAGATCCCTAAATCTAAATGACTTGCAAGAAGATATTCTGGAAAGCTTATGAAATTATCTACATTTCATCTTTAATCATCTCAACATGATTCCCAAGTTATCATGACCAAACATGACAATCTTTAAAGTCTGCACAGAATGTAATTAAAATCTGACAGTAGACTTATTAAGCATGCAACTCTTAAACTATCAGACCTGGGATCAAGAAAATTTAACACAAGCAAGATAAGATAATTATCTACAACTTTTGTATTTACCAAAACCACAGTAAACATCATTTACACCATGAAACTAGTTGCACGAGTAATACCACACATGCAGCCCAACAGCAGTGGTACAATTATAGACAGAAAACTGATAGAAACTTCAGAGAAGCATAAATGGAGTTGTAGACCTCCAACAAACATGATTCTCAACTTTATGGAAAGCTTATAAAGTTACCTACTACTTTCTTGTAATCATCTTAAGATGATTCTACAGTTAACATGGTCAATTAATTAAATAATTGCATCTCTGTCCAAAATATGGACAGAATCTGATATGCCACTTTAAACCGCTATAACTTGAGTTTTATAAATCCAATAATTATGGTTCTAGACTTTTTAGAAAGCTTAACAAATGGTGAACAACTTTTCTATAAACATCTAGAACTAATTCTGCCACTAACAAGGTCACACATGGCACACAAAGCAATGCTGTCTGGGTTTGGGCAGAAACTGCCACAGTACTTTAAACAACTATAACTAAACATATACTTAACCAAAAATTGTGATCTTTAGCTTTTTGAAAATATTATGAAAAGTACTACAACTCATTTATTATCAACAAGGCATGATTCATAACTTAACTGAGCCAAACAATGCATACATGCAACACTGTCCAGAATAGAAGCAAAGCAGCATATGGCATTTGTTATTTTTATAGCTCCTAAACTATCAGACCTAAAATCCTGAAATTTTTATCATACATCACACATCACAATAGTAGCATGCCACAAAAATTTCACTTCATTTGGAGCCCTACATTGGCAGTTATGAAAATGACAAATAGAACTAGCATTAAAAACCTAGAAGCATAGATCTATTTTTACAGCTAAAAATATAAACTAAACATGATATATTATAGATCCACTGCATATATAATTTCATAAGGATTCCAAAAAGTTCTCATTTTCTATTTTACGAATTTTCTATGATTTACTACGAATTTCCAAAGTTGCAGCAAAAAACAAAGCAAACAAGTCCTTAATGCTACTATTCATATGAGTCAGTGGCTATGCATTTAAGCCCCTCCCTTTCTCCTAATTCAAGCTCGTGGTCCTCGACGGGAATCACAACAGCGAGGTCGTCGGAGGCTCCCGGTGCCGGCCGGAGGGGGCTCGCCGGTGACGGGGAAGTGGAGGGGGAGCATCACCACGTCCGCGCGCGCCCAGGGGACAGCTCGGCTGGGCCCGAGTCGGCCCTCGGTGGTGCGACCACGACGACAGTTCATGGCCTGTCGGCCATGGCGAGCTGCAGCGGCGCTCCGACGACGTGGGAGGCAGGGAAGTGGTGCATTAGACTCGTGAGAGGGTGGAGAAGCTTCTGGTGGTGGCGGTTGGGACGGAGGAGGTCCAGAGGATGAGCGAGGGCGGCGGCCGCGGAGCTTGGCTTGCCGGCAATGGCGGCCATGGCGGAGCGTGCTCTCCCGCGGTGAGCTGAGCGAGCGAGAAGGCCAAGCGAGTGGAGAGGGATGGGGAGGGCACTCTGGTGCTTCTCCTCTTTGGCTCAGAGGCGCGGACACGCGGAGGAGCACGCGGCAAGAGGAGGAAGCGTGAGCTAGGCATGGCTGCCACGCGCTCTGGCACGCGTTGCCCGTTGGGGCATTTTTCCGAGCACGTGGCGGGCAGTGAAGCGATCAGCGTGGGACACGATTTTAGACCGGTTGCAGGCCGAATTTGGACATGGACCCAAAAGCAAAGTTGCAGCCTGCATAATGCTCTACATTTCTTATTTAGGGTGCCACGCCATTAGAGCAACAGATTAGAGTCTAATCAAACCCCAAGATGGCAATGTCAATATATTGACAAAGGTCACGGAAATTCGCTTTCGGAGGTCAAACTCTCCATAATATAACCTTCAACTTTTATTTTTGGACTAACTCAAGTTACTTAACAAAATTTGGAGAACGCGAGATGCCAACGTCGGAGACACTGAAATCGGGGCTTTAAAATGGCTAAGTGCTGAAATCAGCCCTAAAACTGACTTGTGAGCCCTGTTTGAGCATGTTCCACACATTTTCATGACTTGACTCTTAAATAAAGTTTGTTCCTTATTAAATTACCTACAACTTTGTCAAAGGGTGCATAGTCATGCAAAGCTTCTAGATCCCACTTTTGAAATGGTCAAACAAAAGGGTTCTAGGGTTCATACATGGTCAACCATCACTTAGAAGCACATTTAGGCAAAATGATCAACATGAACATTGTTCCATTAAGTGTCCTAAGTGTAGTTAAGGTCTTGTAGAGTTCATCTAGAGTCATTTGGACAAGTTTGCAAGGTTTGGCTGATGATCTACAATTTCATTCACTTAATTTGTCGTGTTTGAGCTTAAACCCACTACTTAATTGGTGATCAACACCTGGGGTGTTACAGGCTATTCATTAGCATCTTGTCTCATATGTTGCACTCCTTCATTTTTCCATCATACCACCTTTTTGTCCTTTCTTAGGCATTTTGTTCGGTCCTTCTGCTCCTCTCATTGTTTCTTCTCTGCAAAGGATTAGCGGACAACACATACCGGAAGGAATACACAATTGATTCAAAGCAAGGATAGTGTTGTCATAAAGCTAGATGTCGTCTTCTATGCTACAAGAAAGTTGGTTTTATTATTTTAACTAGCATAGAATCTTTATCCCATATTTTAAGTGATATACCTTTATTGTTCATTGGTACTTTGATTTTCCAACAAGGATAAGGAAGAGATGTGCAAAATTGTGTTGTAGAATACCTTAAATCTTTATTTGCTTCTATGAATGATCTCCTAATATTCCTAACAAGGCTTAAATATTTTCATGTAAGGGTTAGTCTATCTAATCAACCAGATTGTTATACAAGTATGTTTTGATTCAATAATTGTGTTCAAATAGTATTCCAATGCATACTTATAACAGAACAAGGAGATGAAAAACTAAAGAGATTCATTTGAGTAGAAACAACAATATGTAGGGTGAACAAAAGGAGCATTTTTGTTATTTGTTTAAGATTTAGCAAGTTGAGCACATCATAAAGGTAGAGATGACCAAGATAAATTAGCAACATGTTGTGAGATATTTTAAAGAATTCCATCCCACACTTGAGTTTTGCAAAATGTAGAATTGAGTTTCAATGATAGAACTCTTGTATGAATGTGATTTAATGTTGCATAATGCCTGGTTGAACATATATGTTTTTATCCTTCCTTCTTTTGAAATAAATAGTGACAAACATACCTGAAGGAGGAGGCTTATCTGCTTTACTTGTTAGTGAGAGCTCGTGGTCTATTGAGCAGGGCCTTTCCTTACATTAAGCTTTGCCTTTTCACCATCCGATGGAAATATGGACAATTGCATGCTCTTCTTCCATCAACCTTTCTTGATTTTTGTTGATTTACGAGTTGGGGTTCATTGGGGATGCAAATTCAAGCTCCACTTGATTGTCTTTGTCTTCTAGCGGCATGGCGGAGAGTTGTTCTTCTTTGTTTGTTAGCAATATGCTAGCTGTCTTGATGGTTAAGGAGAGAACTCCTTTGGTGTTTGCATGAAAGCTTCAACTCCAATGACTTAGGGGTGTCTTTTGTGTGATCATGGTTGTTCACGGCCTTATGAGACATCATAGGCAGACCATTGATCAAGAATGTATGCCATGATGTGGTGGCATCCCATCATCTTGGTCCTTGTTGCCGACATATGAGATGGTGTCTTTGAGGGTGATGAAGACAGGCATTAATTGGCTAATATGAGGTGAGTTGCTCCCTGCTTCTCATCAGCCTCCTAGCTTGAGTCCTAGAAAGGCTCAATGCTAGGTTGCCTTCGATGTTACTCATAACTAGTTGATTTGTCTATCCACTTCTTATGAGTAAGTGCTTCTATTGTAGATCCTTTTTGTGGCACTTGTCTCATTTCCTCTTTGTTCCATTGCTGAAGTGGTGGTTCGGCTATTCGCAAGTTCATACCAAACTATGGACAGGCACAGCTTATATTTATTCTTTCCTATAAAATACTAATGGACACATACCCGAGGGAATATAATAAATTTGAAACACGGGTTTTGTTGTCCATACTTTTTTGTGATTTTCATCTATGCTAATGGGAGGATGCATGGCTTTAGGATTGTTTAGCATAGATTTTGTCTATCATGTGTTTGTTGCATTCTAGCAAGGTTTAAGGCAAAGATAACTTGCAACAAATGATAAGTGAATAAACCTTAGTACTCACAGTTCTTCCTTCCATAAAGAATTAGTGGGTCTTCTTTGTGCAAAGTTATTGGAGTTCATTACATGCCTTGATTTATCTTCGATATGAATTCATCTCTAGATTGAATTGAAAATTTTTCTATAGGAGTTAGTCCAAAATATCCAGTATCTACTACAGCAAGTTTTAGTTCAACAACCAAACTAAACTCATGTCTAATTTAATTGAGGAAGGCATTTTAACCTAAGCATCATGCTTAATTTAAAAGACCCTCAGAAATAAGATCACACACCTCTTGATTTAAACTAAGCACCATGCTTACTTTAAAAGATGTATAAAGATACTTCCAAACCTAAACATACTATAGTAAACAAAGGTAGAACAAAAGCATTGTAGACATTTATTCAAATAGAGATGGAAAAGAGCATGATCATGGTGAGTATATATTTTTTCAATGGAGATGCTCTCCTATCTATAGCATTAGCATGGTCAGGTAGAATATTAGAGGAATAATTCATAAGTCATTCTTAATTACAAGTCAAAGCATATGTTGATTAGTGCAATTACACCTAGTAATCATTGCTAAGACCATCATCGTATCAACACATAAGGGGCATTACTGAGGAAAGTTTAAGAACAGAGCTTGCCCTTCCGTCATAACCGGACTCTACTTCTATGACCTATATTCAGGGAGTTGACTACAAAGGACTCAACGGTAGTGTCATGCCTGCGATATACCACATGACCCAGAATATAGAGTGTATTCATAGGTAATAGAATATAAGCACCATGAACTTATGCATGAATATGATGATAACCCAACTATACTAAGTATATAATCAAAGTAGATGATGAACATTGCAACCAAAAACATAAATAAGATGAATACTAGTATTGTTGTAACAATTGTAGCAAGCATATACAAATAATGGAGATACAATGAGAGAGGGGTACAAAGATTATACTGAACCACGCTCTTAACAATGTTGGGAATCCAAGCGAAGCCTGCTTGCCTCCCTCTAGACCTATCCTAACTAGCTATACCCTAGAATATGGAGGAGCTCTGAGGATGATTAGGGTTTCTGTCTTCTCAAATGACTTATGCCTCGGGGAGGGGGTAGGGGTCTGCTTATATAGTCAGAGCTTGCAACATGAGCCCTTGGATCAAACCGACTTAAGGAACGGCGTAGATGCAATCTAGGAGTCGATGGAGAACTACCTTAGAAGCGAGAAGGCTGACAGGTGGGCCAGGGGCCGGCCGCCCTATAGGTGGGGCTGACTAGCCCCACATGGCATTGGCTGACCCTCCCCTTTTGTGGAGAGCCTCCTACAGTCCTCTAGAACCTTCCCATGTAGGTTTTACGGTGAAATTGCGTTATCAACTCTAACATGTTGGTCCGCCTTGACTATTTTTTGGATAAACCCTGCTAAAAAAAGATTCACCAAAACTTATGAAATTTATTAGTTTAAGTCCCTAGACTTATGTTGGTGATCTCAATTATGCCCTTATGCAAGTCATATTGATGGGTTATAATGCTTGTTAACTACCGTCAACACCATTCTTGAGAGAATCCTCAAAAACACCCCTTACACCAATATATATGACGAGTTTCATGAAGTAGTTGAGTCAGGCCCCGACCAATAAGAGGAGGCACTTGCAACTGAATCTAAAATTCCTTCAAATCCATCTCATGATCTGGTTGCCATGGAGACCCCTATTAAGGGAACATACCACACTTTAGAGGATGACGAACCTCATCCCTCTTCATTTCCCTTTGAATTCGAGGAAGATCTTTTTGAAGATTTTGGGAATGCCTCAAATTTACTGGTTCAAGTGAGACCTCTAGTGCACTCTACACCATCTGAGGATGATGGTCCTCAAAATGAGTCATTTCTCATAGAACACATTAAAGGACTCTCGGCCATCATGAGTCATGAGTGGTTGGTATAAATGGAGTTATCCACTGAGGTAGCCCAAATCATTGCCCATTCAGATATTCTACCTTGCATCCTTAAGGAAACCACCTTAGAGGCTCACTATTGTATGATCGTTGGGATGAATATTATTTCAAAAGCTTTGGCTAAAAATCTTTGGTCCAACGAGTCTTTGATCCCATCTCATAAGCTTTTGAAGATTCCTTCGGGAGTTATTTTTGAAAGTTATGGGATCATGAGGTCTATTCCTTTGCGCATAAGAGATTCTGAGTATCGTCTAGATTTTTATATCTATGACATCTCAGATGTGTCCCTTTTGGTTGGTTTACCTTTAGGGACACTCTTTCAAGGAAGACCAAAATAGGGTCTCTCGAATTTAAAACTAGAAAGTTCTCCTATCGCTATGTCGCTTGCACGCTCAAACAATGTGATAGTAGAACCCAAACCCAAATAAGACCCTATTGAGGACGTTTTGATGGCCTCTCTAGAAGACATGGCCCAACCAGCTCTCGATAATGAAAACTTCATCCAAGAAGAGGAAGAGCTGGCAGAACCTGTCGAACTAGACCAAACTAAAATGCCATCACAACCCTCAATCGAGCTAAAGCCCCTTCCTTCCTGCCTAAAATATGTCTTTCTCAATGACAACCGAGAAACTCCTGTCATTGTAAGAAACAAACTCTCTCAAGATGAAACTCGTAAACTTGTCTCTGTCCTAAAAAGACATAAATCAGCCATAGGCTACTCACTCCAGGACCTCAAAGGGATTAGTCCCACTCTCTGCACTCATCGTATCCCTATTGATCCTGATTCTTCACCATCGAGGGAACCCCAATGGAGACTTAACAACACTATGCGAGAGGTTGTTAAGGAGGTCCTCAAACTTTTGCATGCCAAGATTATCTATCCCATTTCATATAGCGAGTGGGTTATTCTTGTCCAAGTCTGCTAAAGAAAGGAGGGATGGCAGTCGTTGAGAATGAAAAGAATGAACTTATCCCTCAATGACTTATCACCAGGTGGTGGATGTGTATTGACTACAGAAAACTCAACAAGGCCACTAAGAAGGATCATTTTCCATTGTCGTTCATTGACAAAATGTTAGAACGCCTCATAAACCATTCCATCATTTGTTTCCCTGATGGGTATTCTAGGTATCATCAAATCCTGATCCACCCCCCGATGACCAAAGTAAGACCACATTCACATGCTCGTATGGAACTTATGCATACCGACATATGTCATTCAGATTATGCAATGCTCCAGCTTCTTTCCAATGGTGAACGACTTTACTGTCTATGGCAAAATTTTCACCGATTGTTTGGAGAATTTAGATAAGGTCTTACAATGGTGCGAAGAAAAGCACTTAGCCCTGAACTAGGAGAAATGTCATTTTATGGTTTAGGAAGGAATAGTGCTAGGACACAAGGTGTTCGCACGTGGGATAGAGGTGGACAAAGCAAAAATTGAAGTCATTGAACAACTTCCACCTCCCATGAATGTGAAAGGCATTCATAGCTTTCTAGGCCATACAGGGTTCTACAGGCGATTCATGAAAGATTTTTCTCAAATCGCTATACCCCTAACTAGCCTCTTAGCTAAAGATGTGCCTTTCATCTTTAACAATGAGTGTTAGGAAGCATTTTAAATCTTGAAGAAGGCACTCATTTTAGCTCTAATCATCCAACCACCTGATCAGAAGTTGCCCTTTGAAATCATGTGTGATGCTAGCGACTTTGCTGTGGGGGCCGTTCTGGGCCAAATAAAGGATAAAAAGCACTATGCTATATCCTATGCTAGCAAAACCTTATTAGGGGCATAGCTAAATTATGCCACAACTGAGAAAGAGTTGTTGGCTATAGTCTTTGCAATATACAAGTTTAGATCTTACTTAGTGGGGGCAAAGGTAATTGTTTACACAAACCATGCTGCTCTCAAATACCTCCTCACTAAGAAAGATGTCAAGCCTCGGCTAATCTGATGGATTCTTCTACTCCAAGAGTTTGACATAGAAATACGAGATAAAAAGGGAGTAGAGAACTCAGTAACTAATCACTTGTCTAGGCTTCAACATAGGGATACACACAAGTTACCTATTAATGACTATCTAAGGGATGACACACTCCTCAAAGTAATGGACTCAGACCCATAGTATGCAAATATTATGAACTATATAGTTGCAGGATATGTTGCACTAGGGGAGGACAGGAGGAAACTCAAGCATCAAACTCATTTCCACTTGTAGGACGACCCGTACCTCTACCGAGTCTATGCTGATGAATTACTATGAAGATGTGTCCCAATGGTAGAAGCCACAAAGATCATATGGAGATGTCATGCATCACCCTATGGAGGACACTATGGAGTATTCCATACACATGCCAAGATCTGGCAAAGTGGATTCTTCTAGCCAACAATGTATCAAGATACAATAGAGTTTGTCAAAAGATACACCAGATGCCAGAAGCATGGAAACATCAACGCTCGAGATGCAATGCCACTCATGAACAACCTCCAAGTAGAGTTGTTTGATGTCTGGGGGATCGACTTCATGGGATCATTCCCAAAGTCTGGAGATGCCAAATTCATTTTGGTAGCAGTGGACTACGTGTCCAAGTGGGTAGAAGCACTACTCTATCGAATTGCCGACTCCAAGCACTCCAAAAATATGTTCCATGAAGTGATATTCCCACGGTTTGGAACACCCCGAATGGTCATAAGTGACGGAGGGTCACACTTCATCGACAAGACCTTTCAGTAGTTCTTAGTAAAATATGGAGTCAAGCACAATGTTGCAACTCCATACCATGCTCAAACAAGCGGTCAAGCTGAAACATCAAACAAACAGATCAAGAACATTCTACAAAAGACCATGGATGAGATGGGGAAGAAATGGAACTACCAGCTGCATGATGCACTATGGGCATACCAAATGGCATACAACACACCCATAGGCATGTCACCATATCAGCTTGTATATGGAAAAACATGTCATCTACGTATGGAGTTGGAGCATAGGGCCCATTGGGCAATTAAGAAATATAATATGGATCTCCACTTAGCTGGCAAGAATCGCCAAATGCAACTGTCTGAGCTAGAGGAATGGAGAGAAAAAGCTTACCACAACTCCAAGATTTACAAATCAAGAACAAAAAGATGGCATGATAGAGAATCAAGGACAAAGAGTTCACACCTGGAGATAAGGTTCTGATGTTCAATTCAAGGGTGAAACTCTTTGGTCATGGAAAACTTCATAGCAAATGGGAAGGGCCATTCAAGGTGATTGAGACCTCATCACATAGCGCTGTCACGCTCCAAGATGATGAAGGTAACATATTTAAGGTAAGTGTCCAACGTTTAAAAGTTTTCCTTGAACCACGGAACTTAGAAGGCATTGACGTAATTGAATTTCTGCAATTTAAAGATTCAATCTTATACCTTTTAGATTTTAGATTAATCTTTTAAGTCAAATAAATTTTTGACTCTCTGGTGTTTCTCACCAGAAGAGTCCCTTTTATTTTCACCAGTTTTGTCTTTGAATAAAAAGTTAGATACAGCTCCAAAGAAGTGTGGGGGTGTGCAACACCTCCATTGAAGAACAAAAAGCACCAAACCACATCATGGTATAGTGGAGGAGACTGCACATAATTCGGTTTGATTCCTTCCCACCTGTTCATATGCTTACTCTTAGTTCTACATGTGTTTAAACATGCATAATTAAAAAGAACCAAGTTTCACACTTAGGCTCAAATTTTGAAAGTGAACATGAATATAGCGCTTTGAGAATGGCCTGCATAATCTTTATTCCTTACATACACCAAGTGCTTGTGGGAAAAATATCATATAGGAAAAACATATTGACTAAGTTGTTGTGAAGTGAGATATGGCATTAACATGGAAATCCAACCATTTCTATTCAAAGTATTTGGAGAATTTTCTTTCTGATAAAATGTCAAAAATCCGTAGTTTCACACATACTCCTCAATGGTAAAGAAAATTCCTACCAAGGCCAAATATCATGATGAAAACCTTCTACATATGCTTCTTGTTTTTGCGTTGAGCTTTGTCAAACTTTGTTGACCCGTGTTGAGAAAGTTATCATGATTTTAAAATCAAGATCACGTACACACCACCAAATATATGCACTACACCTACATTGGGAGTAGTCACAAAAGCATACCTTCCACTTAGATCTATCCAAAAATGTTCTAATCCTACACTGGGAGTGAACGAAAATATGTTTGTTAGGTTCCATCAAAATAAATGCTCCAAATCCTTGTTGATATCTCTCTCAAAAATTTTGTTGCAAAAAGAGGTATGAGGCTATCATCAAAAAAACAAAAGAAAGAAAGTAAAAAAAGAAAGAGAAAGAAAGAAAAAGAAAAAGAAAAAAAGAAATGATAAGAAGAAAAAAAGATAAAAATAAAGATAGCCCATGTTCTCACAAAAATATTCCAGGTCCCAATAAAGAGAGAGATGTGTTTTAAAAAGAGCATAGTAGAATTAGGTTAACCACCATATATATCCACCTAATGTTTCACACACATGCACATCTTGATTTGATTGTATGACATTTTTCTCCTCGGATCCATTGTTTGACTTAGCAAAATATGCAATGCAAGTATGCACTCATATTTTTCCCTACCTGAGCTCCAAATAAGCTTCTTAGAAGTAGGAGGAAAAGAAGGCAATGCTACGATATTCCATGGTGAGGAACCGAATACCATCGAGCGATTCAAGAGCACCATTTGAGGAGTACATGCGAACTATGCTTTATTTCAAAAGACTACAAAAATCTCTGAGTTACTAAAATAAGAAAATGGGATGAGATGACTTTGTTTTAGAGCCATTCCACTTTTCAACCACTCAAGAAAATATGTTAGCCACTCCACGTATCCCACAGGTATGAGGTAAACTTTCGGAATAAACCTTATGCTAGTCCATATCTTGAATAGCTATGTTTACGTTTACTTTATCCTAACCTTTGCTCGGGACGAGCAAAGATCTAAGTGTGGGGAAGCTTGTTGGCGGTCCTTAATGATCAAATCCAACCACCAATTAAGACACAAAAGGAGGAGAAATTAGCAATCTTAAAACATATATGCATTTACTGTTAATCTAGTTCCACCTGTATTTGGAGAATATTATTCTGCAGGACATAAACACAAGTACATGGAGAAAGTCACTCAAAGGCACTTTCTAATGCTAATTTGTGCAAAGGAACAAGGGAGACGCCCATCAACTTGTTTCAACTAGGGCAAAGCACCACCGAGGAATGATCCAGGCCCAGTCCATAGCCTGCCACGCGAAGACGGTGGCAAGGGGGCTCAGTCATGGGGCGGCCACTCCCTAGGGGTGGCCCGCTACCTACCGGTGCCACTTAGCCACCCCTTGCTCTGGCGGTGGCATGTGTCCATGACGAGGTGGTGGTGCATGTGCTACGCGCTAGAAATAGCTTCTCCACCGCCTTGCTCCTTGTATAAATAGAGGGGCAATCCCTCCACTACAACACACACCTACCTTGAGCTTCATCTTCACATATTTTGTAGTAGTGTCCCTCTAGGTGCTTCACACCTAGTTATAATAGAGAAAATAGGGAGAGTGAGAGGAAGAGAGCACAGGAGGAGCTGGGTCTGTCGGATCCTCCTCGAGTTTGTACCTCTACGGAGTCGACTCAACTCTTGAGTAAATTCTAGGTTATACTTTGGTAATTCCAAGTCCTCTATTTGACTAAGGTCAAGTTTTACTTCACTTTACTTATGGGATCTCCGCTCGACCGAGTGCTCTAGTCTAAGGATCCAGACTAGAGTAGTAATCGCTAGCATAGACGTGGTGTCTAGGCTAGAGTTTACCTGAGTTTGTGCCCAAACCCACGGATAGTTGTGGTAGCCCAAAGGTGACAGCTCTAACCAGGCCTTTGTATTCCACCACATGTGATTTGGTGTTTTCATAGAGCTTTTGGCGGCCCGACCCTGATCACCCCTTCCCAGTCTTTTCGAGGATCGAAAAGGAACCGTTGCTCCAAAATAAGTGAGAGTTGTAAACCTGAACCTTGGTAATCTAGCTTGTCTTGGAAGAACCTTAGAAAACCCCTCTCTACCCACAAAAACATTTACCCTTGGACGATCTTGATCCTTTCTAGTTCACTTCTCGTTCTCCGTGGAAATCGATACCTAGGAATACTCCGGGTGAAAGCTACAGCGGTATCCGTGCGCTTGCGGATTTATCTGTCTGCGTTAACAAATACCAACACGAGGGCACCCCTCCAGGGACATCGACATCTATCTCAAGTCCATCTAGCTCATAGATCACCACTCTCCTACCTCATTCACCCTTCTTGCATACCTCATTGTAAGAAGTTCAGAGCATTCAACCGAGAAACACGCATTCGATCTTCTCTGAGACTGGACGTAGGGCTCCGGCCTAAACCAGCATAATTCTCTGTGTCTTTTGGATGCTATCATCGTCTTCCTGGAGTAGCGCGACATTCATATAAATTCACTAGTCGGTCGATAAAACACTGACAAGTATAAAACTATATATGAGAGGCAAAATGATATAGCCAATATTGATCTGAATATTCATAAAGAAATTGTTCTGCAGCAGCTTCGAAATTATCTGGGCTAAAAATTTTGTATATATTAGGGGTTACTTTTGAGGAGCAGATCGGCGGTGTATGCCTAATGTTGATCTGAACATTCAAAAGGGAGGTCTTCTGCAGCACATTGGAAATGATCTGGGTTAAAAAAACTGCATCTAGGATCAGAGGAGGACAATTAATTAGCTACGAACATATAGCTAACATTGGGTCCCAGGAACAGCAAACATTGCCTTGTATTTTGTAGTTGCAACTGCCACGGCATCTTACAATGGCAGAATCTATGCAAGGAAAAAGATTCAGATGAATCTCTTCTAGACAACTGGCTCAACAATACACATCCAGTAGCCTATGCAATTCAAATATGAGTCTGTAGGAATATATTGGAAAGAGATCAACATAGAAAAAATATATATATTTAGTTGACTGATATACTGGCAAGAAGAAGTATGAAAACTTCTGTTCATTTCAATTTCATTCAAGTATCACACACTGGAAAGTTGTCATGGCCAAGCTCTGCTTTTAGAAACAAATCCTATAGGTACGTGCTGTAAAGACTAGCAAACCTAACGCTGTGTTTCTTCGTTCTGGAGGGGATTGTGTTTCTAGAGCAGTGAAGTGGGCACGCAGCCGCATGATGGGACGGAGGGTCGATCTGACGCCATGGCTTCCATTGGCAGAAAGGCACCCGCCGCCGAGCCCTCGTGGTATTATTATACTGAAAGATAAAATCTTAGAAAAAATTTTGTCGTAAACACGAGATCTTTTCCTCCATTAAAAATAAACGTAGGCGGCCAGGAATGTCCTCCAGAGGGGTGTTGTGATTCAGCTCCTGCTGAATGAACGCAACCCACTCTGGATCCTGGTCATAAAAGCTCAGAAAGAAGTTTAGCCCTTTCTAAATGAGCTAGAGCCTGTGGGTTTTGAACCTCTGGCGGGAGAGTTATAAGAAAACAGGACGACAACAATGCCAAATCTAGCTGGGAGACTAGTAGCACTAGGGGAGTAAAAAACGATAAAAGACTAGACCAACAAAAATGGTAACTTTTATAAACAATAACAAAGAAGGATATTTTAATATAAAAATAAAAAAGAGGAGGAATTCGAAATGAAATTCTTGATTTGCCTGTTCCTAGTCGTCATGGGAAAGAAATAAGAAAGAAAAAAGAAAGCCGATTGAAGCGTTCTTGATACATTATTGCACATCTCAAGCACAAATTGGATTTCATTGAGGAAACATTACTCCACTGAGGTGCTCTGCGGACGCTTTTTATTTCACTTTTATTCTATGGGCGTTGAGGCTGAATTGCACAAATCAAGATAGATATTTATTAGGCTGACTTTTGCAAAATGGAGCGGGTACGAAGCAGATTTGGATAAGACTTGAATCGGATAAGGCTGCTTCGGATATTCTTCAGTTACCAGTACGAATTGGATATTCCCAACAAAAGATGTGGATACCAGTATGTTGCGGATAGAACGTAGGTGAGTCCCTTTGGAAAGCTGGATAACTGTACTGAGTTGAATTGATTGCTAGGGATTGTGTTCTCAAGGATGGCTTTAGCATTGATCCATAACAACCCAGGATTCAGCTCAATCAGAACATAGAAGTAAGAAACATCCGTATGCTTTCCTAGAACAGAAGCAATAGCTATGCGACTGCATCGGAAAGTCTTTGAAAGAAGCTAATATTTGCTCGTGTGCTCTTGAGGTTTCTACTCCTGGCTAGAAAACATGAGGTTTGTGTTGGTTCTACCAACGATACAAAGAATAGTAGGAGTGGCTCTTTCCTTGTACTCAGAGCCGAGGGAAGGCATTTATTTGATTTTAAAAGAAGAAAAGAATGGATCTTAGAACGATGAACCGCAGTCAGAGCCTATCAACAAGCACGTACATTTCTTATAACTAGTCAGTTAGCTTTACAAGCGCTCGAAGCAAATAGAACTATAAACCTCCCATAACCATATAGAATGAAGTAAGGCTTTTCTGTAATGCTTATTTGGAGGAGATGCTACGAAAGTAGCTACTGTTCTATATAAATATAGGGATTCTAAGTTTATAGTCATAAATAACCGCACTACTCATGATAAGTTGTTGTGCTTCAACCCTCATCACCTTATAGATGGAAAAGAGATGTTTCCAATTAAACCATAGATGTCCACTTCATACTTATAGTATTAGGGTTTATTCAAGGCATCTTCATTTCATACCTATTAAAGAAATCAATCACGCATCCTAATTGGTGAGCTTATGTCCGCCCTAGTTCCTTCCCTGCTCTTGAAATGACAATGCTTTGATTTTGAACTTTACTTCTTTCATGGATGCCTGAAGTTTGTGTTCGCATTTCATTAAAGGAAAAGTGGGTTGTACCTACAAGAAGAAAAGAGTTGCTCGTGTAAAAGCAATATCTTCTATTTGACTTATCTAGTCGTGTCTTGTCTTGCACATACTCGGCTCGGTGAATGGTTCATCTTCGATTGGCATGGTCCTTTGGATGTAAGAGATCTCGTTTGCTGGCCGGGAGTTTAGATCTCTATGTATGAATCTCTTATGAAATCCCATACTTTTTATCATTTAAGAACGATCATCATACTGTGTGACTTCTGCGTGATAGTTCTTGCATTTTGTTTGTTGCTCTGCATGAACATTTAGATATTGGAAAGCGAACTCCCTTAATTAGGAATTTCATAGATAGAGAAGGACGGGAAGAAAGAGAGAGACTGACTAACTACTCGGATCAATGCTGAACAACTGTTATTCGGATTTGAAGTTTATTCTGAACAAATGAATACTTAAGAATAATATTGAAATCATTACTTAATTTTATTTTTCTCAGTCTCAATATTGTTGGAGTCTCCTGGAGTATGGATAATTGTACTGCAAATTATGAAATATTGATCAACTATTCGTTGATAGAAGCTGTAATCTAAATTTTATGTTTCATGGCAAACCGCTGGATATTTAAGTTTGAAGATGGATGGCTACTTAGTTCTTTGCTTGAAGATGACTAAAAACAGATAATGGTTCAAGTTAGAATTTTCAGTTAATATGGTAGAGAGCAGGAAGGGACACTTTCTAAATAAATATAGAGATTGTCTAACCTTTGTAGAGGGTAGCATCTGTGCATTGTCGACCGAGAAGCTTTTTTTAATGAAATAACTTATGGGGAACCTGGAGGATGAATCAACTTTCATTCCTATATGGAATTGTCTGGTTTTTCCAATGGCTTTATCAAGGGCAACCACATGTTCTTCAGCATCTATTTTTCATATTTTGCAAAGCTTGGTAGGCATCAAGCTCAACCAATTGTTCAGCAACAGTAGAGAAAGCAATAGCATCCAAATTTCCTGAGTCATCTATAAGTGTAATAGGTAGCTTGTACCTGAGTGTGTAAGAGTTGTTAGTAACATGGAGAGCAGGATGTAAATGTGAAAGAAGATGCTTTATGAACAGAGATGGTACAATGGCTTTGCTATATATATGAATTTCTGCAAGTAAGAGTTGTTAGTAACATGGAGAGCAGGATGTAAATGTGAAAGAAGATGCTTCATGAACAGAGATGGTACAATGGCTTTGCTATATATATGAATTTCTACAAAGACAGAGATGGTACCTAAACCTGCAGTATTGATTGAATTAGAATAAGTGCTTACGATTATGCGTGGAGGTCAAATTTGAAGGTTGAGAAACTAGCATAGAGGATTCCTCAATTAACCGTTGATGTACCGTACGTTCTTCCGTAGATACTATTGATTGATCGATATGATGCATAGGGTGGCTACAATTTAGTTCGGGAAAGATATAGTATATAGTAAAATAGGATAAAAATCTGAAGGTTAAAAAATGATCTTAACTAACCTGTGTACACCGACGCCGGTTATAGGAAGAAGCGGATTGGTTTGATTCAAGGGTGACAATAGGTTCTGAGCGAGGACTGGGGCGTCCACGGCTGCGTGAGACTGAATGCACTACTACATAAAATCTTTTAGGAGGCGTTTCCATTTTTTAACCGTGGCGAGCAGGTCTGAAAACCGCCTCGGTTAATGTCTCGATTAACCGAGGTGGTCATTTTTTATTTACCGAGGCGGTTACGTAACCGCCTTCGAAAATTAATTAACTGAGGCGATTCTTATAAGCAACCCGCCATGAAAAATCAGGACATTTTAGGAGGCGGGCCTCTTAAAATGACCCGCCTCGGTTAATATAGCCGAGGCCCAAAGGCCCAGATGAGCCCCGATAGGCGTGACCATATATAAAAACCTGACTTAGGATTTCATCTCCCTACTCTCTCATCTCTCAGGCCCGATAGGCGCCTCACCCTCCCTCTCCGCTCTCCCCCTCAGGTGGGCCGACGCAGCCTCCCCCACCCGAGTAGTCTCCTCTCTCCCTCGCGCGGACACCGATGGCACCTCTCCCCTCCCCGCCCAGCACCCTCCAACGAGCAGGCCGCGGTGGCGCCGCCCCTCCCCCACCCAAGCAATGGTGGCGGCGCACCTCCGAGGCGGAATCCGGCGGCACAGTGCGGATTCGGGCGGTGGCGAGCGAGCTGGATCCTGGTGGCTTGAGACGGATCCAGCTCTGGAGCGACGGATCCGGCGAGCGGCTCCTCCGGTGGGTGCTCCGGCAAGCGGCGCCCCTCCTCCCTTCAATCACGGCGGATCCCCCGTCCAGCTCTAGCACGAGGAAGAGGGGCTCCAGCACGGTGGCCCCCTCCTCATCCTCCTCTGGTGTCGGGGCACGCGGTGCCCCTCTTGCACGGATGCACCCCTCCCTCCCTTCTCTCGGTGGATCTAGGGCGGGGCGACGCAGATCGAGGACGTGGTGGCCGGATCTGGCCGTGGTGGCTAGATCCGCGGGCATGGTGCCCGGTTCTGGCCATCGTGGCTGGATCCGCCCATGGTGGCGGCGGAGCTCGGCGGCGGCGGCGTGCAGGAGCATCGGCGACAGCGTGCAGGAGCGTCGGCGGCGAGCCCAGATCCAGGCCCGATTAGGGTTGGATCTGAGCTTTTTCCTTTTTATTTTTTTCTCATTAACCATGGCGGGCAGCCAACCGCCTCGGTTAATGCCGTGATTAACCGCGACCTTAGCACCGAGGCGGTTGCTTTGCCCGCCTCGATAGAGCCAAAACGCCCGCCTCCATTAAAATTGTTGTAGTAGTGATGGACACCAAGATGGCCCGAAAAATTTTTGGCGTCCACGGCCGCGTGAGATTGAATGGGCACTAGGATGGCTCGGGAAATTTTCAACGTCGTCCATCTGTGCAAATTTGTAGAAAAGGAAAATTGTCTCCTTTAAAAAGCAGGCGCGTACTGTATTTTTGGTAAATGTACGTACTATTCTTTTGGTTAATCTGTAGCTACATATGCATGGAAACAAATAGAAGGTGTTGTTGGGTGTTGGTCATTCAATGTAAAAAACACTAGAAGAACACCCGCGTGTTGCTGCGGGAACTACTGATTTAAAATGAAATTTAACTATTCATACAATTCTTAGGAAGAGATTAACTATTATAAACTAATGTTAGTGGATATCGTAGAACGCTGATGTGGACAACTAAATGTATATTAGTGGATGATGTGTCTCGCTGACGTGGATATCATAATTGCTTATGCTAGTGAACTTTAATTGCAAGTAATAGTGGACTGCTGAGGTGGACACCTTGCATGCAATAGTGGACTGCTGAGGTGGACACCTTGCATGTAATAGTGGACTGCTAAGATGGACACCTTACATGTCAAGAAAAATTGCTAGTGAGGTTTTGCTTTATAAGAGTATAGGATTCAGACATGGGTGTTAAAAAAAATTCAGGCATGAGATGGGGAATCGACCAGCAGGAGTAACAGAAAAAAGATGCATACACTCATCCAACGTAATTGAGATGAGAGTGTGTACCTGTGCGAGGCGGAAGAGACCAATGAAGCACAAACTCTGCAGATGTTCCCTTGCTGGAAAATTGTCGAGCACCTTTGGAGCAATCACTACTACAGATTTAGTCATCAGGGTCGGCCACATCACTGCCGAAATTAGGACAACCGGCAGTGATGACCCTTCACTGCCGGTTCTAGGCTCTGACAACCAGAAAATAATTAGGGGTGCGAGAACCGGCAGTGATGACAACTATCACTACCGGTTTGTGCCTCCCGCCGGCAGTGATGACAACTCCACTTATCACTGCCGGTTCAAGCCAAGAACCGACAGTGATTTGATTCTATAACTGTCGGTTCTAGGATAGAACCGACAGTGATGAGCCTGACAGCACAAAAAGGTTGTAGCCGTTATCTTCTTCCTCCACTCTTTTATCCCGAGAACAGAGGCGCGCGTTTGGGCCACTCCCTCCAATGTTGTGGTCGCCCAAATCCGTGAAGCTACCACTTGGATTTGGAAGAATGGCTTGATCTTTTTGCTTTAAGGTTAGTAACCAGCCTCCATTCCTTCAATTTTGTTGCTTAATTAGCTTTGTTTTGATGGCTATAATGCTTGATTCTCATTCTTATTTCTCCATTCTTCTACAGAGCACTTTTCTAATTCATGGCTATAATGCATTGTTAGTATGTGATGTTATAATTGGTTCTTAGGAGTAGAGTAGATTCTTTTACAATGTTGATGAGCAAATTAACACATGTGTCACCAAACAATGCATTGTTTGGAGCAGTAGTGGTGGATCTACAGGGGGCTGGGTGGGCTCCAGCCCCCCTAATGACTTGATTTACTACTAGAAACACTGTAGCAAAAATCTCAAATCACCATTAAATTTTCATGCAAATCAACATCTCCATTGTTTTTAGCCCCCCCTTGATTATCATCCTGCATCCGCCACTGGTTTGGAGCTACATTGTTGTTCATGATCATGTCTCCAATTTTAGTATTTTTTTAAATTAATGTCTCTGTTTTTATGTGGCATGGAGTAGAATAATTGTTCTACAATATTGTGCAATAATTATTTTTTATGGGGCTGCGATTTTGAATTTATATGGGCATTGTTTGGAGCTACATTGTTATTCATGATCATGTCTCTAAATTTAGTCTTTTTTAAATTAGTGTCTCCATTTTTATGTTGCATGGAGTAGAATAATTGTTCTTCAATATTGTGCAATAATTGTTTCTTATTAAAACTTTCCTATGTTTCCTCTGCCCGGCCCATTTTACCTGTGCAGACATGGATCGAGGGTGGATGTACGATCTGTCATGTACAGACCAACGGTACTTGACGGGCATCGACGATTTCATCAAGCTCGCTAGAGCCAATGCTGGGGACTCACAGCCTGTATTCTGTCCATGCAAAGATTACAAGAATACGAGAAAATGGGGCGACGTGGAGCATATACGATTGCACTTGATTACTAGGGGGTCATGAGAGACTACACGATTTGGACTTTGCATGGGGAGGTTGGTCAAAATGTTGCACAAGAAAACAATGATGATGTGCCCATGCCTAGCGTATCCCTAAACGCATTTCTGCCTATTGATGATTACCAATGCTACACAGTACCTGTGCCTACCAACGATAATGTGTTTAGGAATACATTAGTTGACGACACAAAGGAAAATGATGGCATTTCACAGTTTCTACATGATGTGCATGGCGGATTCCTTAGTGCTACACAGTTGAAAAAACTGGAGATCATGAGAAAGGATGCAAAAACACCATTGTATCTGACCTGCCCAATAAGCAAACTAGAAGCCAACATCATGCTATTAGATTTCAAATCAACGAATGGATTGAGTGATAAAGGCTTCGATAACTTGTTAGGTATACTATATAAACTGCTCCCGAAGGGTAGCGAGTTACCAGAAAAGACTTACCTAGCCAAGCAAATGATTTGCCCAATCGGCCTCGAGGTTGAGAAAATACACGCGTGTTCCAACGATTGCATATTGTACCGTGGAGAAAAATACAAAGACTTGGATGCGTGTCCCAAGTGTAAAGCTCCCCGATACAAGCAAGGGCCGTCAAATCAGGGAAGCAAGACCAGAGGAGGGCCCATAAAGGTCGTATGATATTTTCTTATAGCTCCATGAGTGCATAGGTTGTTTGCAAATGCAAAGTCAGCCAAATTGTTGCGTTGGCACGGCGAAGAGCGTAAGAAAGATACAATGTTGAGGCACCCCGCCGATGGGTCGGACTGGAGGACTATCAACACTATGTTCTATAAGAACATCGGTGGAGAGGTAAGGCATCTTTGGATAGGTTTGAGCACAGATGGGATGAATCCGTTTGACCAGGTTAGAAGCAATCATAGAACTTGGCCAGTGACGCTATGTATATACAACCTTCCACCCTGGCTTTGTATGAAACGGTCATACATCCAGATGCCACTACTAATCCAAGGGCCAAAACAACCTGGTAATGATATCGATGTGCTTCTACAACCAGTGATCGATGAACTACTACAGATGTGGGAGACGGGTGTGAAGGATGTTTGGGATGAGTACAAAAAAGAACATGTCACGATAAAGGCTATACTTATCGCTACAATCACTGACCTACCAGGGCGAGGTTGCTTGTCTGGAGAGAAGACAAAAGGATACACTGGGTGTGTCGAGTGCTTGGACGAGACTGATGCTATACATCTACCAGAAAACAAGAAGATGGTCTATATGGGACACCGTAGGTTCCTATGAAGGGATCACCCTTACCGCAGGAATAGAAAAGATTTTAATGGGACTACTGAGAAACGTGGACCTCCAAAGTATCGAGATGGGAAATAGATACTTAAATAAGTAAGCAAACTCACAGATGTTGTCCTTGGAAAGGGGGAAGGTGCAGTACCAGCGCCAGCCGGTAGTATCTGGAAGAAAAAATCAATCTTTTGGGAACTACCTTATTAGCCACTTTTGAGTGTACGTCACTGTCTTGATCCAATGCACATAACTAAAAACGTGTGCGGTAACACACTTAACATGTTGATGAACACCGGGGGAACAACAAAGGATTCTCTTGCGACACGCTTGGACATGCAACACCTGGGCCTCAGGAAGGAGTTGCACCCAATAACTCTTGAGGTGGCCACTTGAAACGTCCGGTGGCATCATGGACACTGAAAAAGGAAGAAAAGGCCATGCTTATTTCTTTCTTCAATGATCTCAAAGTGCCAACTGGCTACTGTGCGAACCCGAAGAGGCTAGTTAACATGAGAGAACTTAAGTTTAACTATGGTTGTATGAAGGCCCATGACTGTCATGTCATTATGACTCAGCTGCTCCCAGTTGCCCTGCGAGGTATCCTCCCTGACAAGGTCCGTGTCCCAATCATAAAGTTGTGTTCGTTCTTCAACGCGATCTCTGAAAAGGTCATTGAAGGGGCCAAGCTAGACCAGCTGAAGCAGGAGATAACCGAGATTCTATGCAGGCTTGAGATGCATTTCCCACTGACTTACTTCGACATATTAGTGCATCTACTTGTTCATCTTGTGGACCAAATTAAAGCCCTTGACCCAATGTACCTACACCAGATGTTTCCTTTCGAGAGGTTGATGAAAGTTTTCAGGCGGTATGTTAGGAATAGATTCAAATCAGAAGGGAGCATGGTAGAAGGATGGACAACGGAGGAGGCCATTGAGTTCTGCACATATTATATGGACATCAATCGGGTCGGAGTTCCAGTATCTCGTCACGATGGAAGACTAGGGGGCAAAGGAACGATAGGTGAGAAAGCTGTCAAAATAGTCGAAGTGGTTTCCTTCAGACAGGCACACTTCGCTATTCTCCAGTAGGCCGACAGTGTGATTGCATACATTAATGAGCACAAGCAGTTACTGCAAAGTAACCACATCGGTAGGTCACAGGCTTGGCTTGAGAAAAAACATAAGGAGGAATTCGGTGACTGGTTTCGACGCCGCAGGCTAGGAATGGTGACGGGATGTCAGCTAGATCTCTTAGCTCCTGGACCTTCGACTACGGTGATGATGTACCAAGGTTATGATATAAATGGTTTTACATTTTACATAAAAAAACAGGATGGAAAGAGCACCAACCAAAATAGTGTTGTTCGTTTCGACACCCACGATGAATACGGCACGGTGGAGGCAACATACTATGGTTTCATAGATGAGATATGGGAGCTAGACTATGGACGACAGTTGAAGGTCGCTCTTTTCCGTTGCCAGTGGGTCCGGCTAGATGAAATCAACACCGACAATGATGGGTTCACTACCGTTGATCTATCCAAGACCGCATACAGAGATGACCCCTTCGTCCTTGCAAAGGATGTTTTGCAAATCTTCTATGCAAGGGATAACAATACAAAGGGAAGACTACAAGTAGTCATGCAAGGCAAAAGGAAGATTGTCGGTGTTGAAGGAGTGACGGACGAAGAAGAGTACAAAGGTTATCAAGAAATGGCTCCTTTTGGGGCAGGCATTACCCTACCTTTCCTTGAAGAGGGTGACGAACCTGCTTACCTCCGGAGTGATCACGATGAGGCCATCATAGTTAGAATATCATAAACTATGTAATCCTTAATGAAATGTTGTTTTAGTAATTTGCATCGAATTTGAGATCATATGGAGTTGTAGAGATTGATGAGTTCTACCACTATTATTTTGGAACTTTGTTGATATAACGGATGCCATGTTTCCAACAAAGTGACATAACTTTGTGTGAGATAGAGCACTTTATGAGACATGCCTAATAAAACTTTCTCAAATTGAGAAATGACTAAAATAAAAGTTGTAGACATTCATGAGTTCCACAACTTTGTTGTTTACAACTTTTCCATTTGAGATCAATTGGGGACCCAAAATGTTTAAAAATAATCAATATCACTGCCGGTTCTAATAACCACCCGGTAGTGATGTCCCATATCACTGCCGGGTGGTTATTAGAACCGGCAGTGATATGGGACATCACTGCCGGTTCTAATAACCACCCAGCAGTGATGCGTGGGTTATATAAGGCGCTGGCGTGCTCCAAGGCCAGTGCACGACATTTTACGCACTTGACGTTGTTCGCCAGTGCACGCCACCGCCGCCCGACGCGCACTGCACGACGCCGCAGCCCGACGCCGCCCTTCACGACGCCGTCCCCTACCACTTCCTCAACGCCGCCGTCCCCTACAGCTACGTCGACGCCGCAAGGAGCTCCTCCACGTCGCTGTTGAGCGCGCCACCCCTGCTTACTCGGTGAGTGCCCATAAGGTGTTCGATAGAATGCCCACCTCAATGTTGCTTTCTGGGAGGGTGGCTGAATTGCTTGTTAGGTTCGTGATGCCTTTGATTGCTAATAAAACTTGTGTGCTTTGGGTTCTTCTTACCTGCTGAAGTGCTGACTGGCCTACTAACATGTATAACGAATTTGGATATGGCAACCTTCTTGCAGAATGCAATTTCCCTTTTAGTGCTGAATCACATGTTGTCTAGAACTCAATATTTATGATATCAAATAAGTATTGTTAGATTTGTCATAAGATATATTTTTGTAGTATACTTATTTGGTGTCATATATATTAATTTTTTACCAATATATTTGGTCAAACTTTAGGCACTTTAACCAAAGAATGCATCAAGAATTGCATTCTTTTTTGGACGGAGGTAGTATGTTGCTCATGCCTAATTGTAAGCAGTACAGGGACATGCTGTGTTATGACTTTTGGTGATTTAGTTTGCTACTTGTAGTGAATCCTATAATTTTATTTGCACAACATGTTTGCCACTAAAATTGCCAATCAACTATACTACTATAGCATTAGAATATATATGTATTATATTCTGGGTGATTGTTAAAAGCCATCTGAAAATCAGTATCTGGTGGCATGAAAAGCAAGACGAGATGGCAGCGTGTCGGCAGATGGAGAGGTATGGTGGGTGGTAAAATAGTTGATAGAAAAGTAGGTAGCCACATGTGGGAATAGATAAGTGAGGAGGGATTTGGAGGGTCTCTACTTCTGAGGGGTCGGATAGGAAGCATTCAATAACTTGGGGTACATATTATCAAAAGATAACTCTGTGTTTAATCTGGAATACCGTCAAATAATAAAAACTTATATCATGTTACTTCAATAATAGACTGCTAGTTTCTAACAAAAAAATGCAGTCCTTGAATAGATTGCCAGCAGGCTTACCATATGCCTACATGGAAGGACAGTAGTATCCCTCGGCTCTGAGAGGCAAATAAGGTTTCTATTTTTTTAATTGCCTATTGAAATGCATGTCCAGAAACATGACTCGTCATCGCCAATTCACCACCCGTCGCTGAACTACTGATACCCCACAAGCAGAGAGCACTGCGACATGGTACGTAGGCATCCCATTTCTATTGTTTTGTCTTACGTTTGTGCATCTCAATATCATCTTGCTTCAATTACAGCGCAAAGCAAACAATCACAACTAGTTGCTAGATTTTGAGATGAGAGGAATTCAAGAGGAGATAGCAAGGTTTGTGATGGACGAGATATTAACCAAGAAAGGATCATTCTCCATTGCGAGGACTAAGAAGTACAAGGCGCAGTACGGAAGAGACCACATTGATAGGCTATTGTAATACGACTCTTAATTCGATACTTAAAGTTTTTTTTGAAACTTTTGTAATATAAATGTTGATGGGTTTGTATTGTCACTGATCAACAACCACCTTCACATCGATATCAAATTGATCGATAGCAACCACCTCCACCTCCCCGACCTCCCACCCCACCACCTCCCCTCGAAATGAAAATAAAACAATTATTAAAATGCAAATTATGAAAAGTATATCACTACCGGTTCAAAGAAAACCGGCAGTGATAATATAATCTACACAACTGGTTGGTTAAAACAACCGACAGTGATGGCTCAAGTATCACTGCCGGTTTGTAACACGAACCGGCAGTGATACATGAGCTATCACTGCCGGTTTGGCATAACCGGCAGTGATGTGATCAGCTCATCACTGCCGAGTTGGTTATGGCGGTTCAAAATCCGCCAGTGAAGGGGGGTTTTGAACCGCCAGTGATGTCCTTCTCTGCTGTAGTGAATAGAGCAATCATGAAATCATGGCAACTCGTCGAGCATCTTTAGAATCACGAAATCATGAAACCTGACATATTGTAAACATTAGCCTTAGGAATATTAACCTTTGGGATAGGAGAAAGTGGGAGATGACCACTTGCCTGGGCACTTGTCTAAGCGAAGGCCAGAGGGTGAAGGCTGAGATGAGAGGGCGATGGTTTTAACACGAAGGCAGTGGCGACAGATGAAGCAGTTTCAGCGATTGGATCGAATAAATGCGATGGAGTAGTTTCTTCAACTTCTTCGGCACCCAGCGATTGGAGCAGATAAATGCCAGCATTATGATATTGGATCGCATGAATGGTGCAGTATGTTGCAGGAGCATTAGTGGAGATATTGTGGGTCAGGGAAGTGGAAGGGATAGTGTGGATGAGATTAGATGGAAGCAGAAAAATAGAAGACAGAGAGGCACGGGAGTTTTCAGCGTGCGTGGGGGGAGAATGACGCAAGTTCCTGCGAGGAAGGAGATAAGGCTGACTGTTGGTTTTCTGTTGGTGGGGGGCTAGGGGCCAATGGTGACATTGTAACACCTTAGGTGTTAGGCTTGCATTTGGCACTTGCATTGCATGAGCCTAAGCATCATTTGTTCATATATAAACATGTAACATATGTGATGCACTAGTGCAACATGTGAAACATGCCTATATATAATGTGCTTTGAAACATCTGCAACATCTCTTTGAAACATATGCAACATACTCTTGTTAATTATGTTTCAATGTGTGTATGTAGATGCTCATGCTTGGTAATGCAAGTGAGTGTTGATGTCACTTCTTTCGTGTGTCTCACATCACTTTCTATCTATAGTGATCCCTGAAAAAGTTTCATGAAGTTTGAAATCAAAAAGTCACATGAAATGATAAGTTATATGCTTGTTTGGATTAGAACTGAAACATGCCTCACATCCTATGGGAACTAGTGTTTATGCAACATACAAATGCAATATGTGCAACACATCTAGTACACATGTGGAACAACCTAGTGAAACATGTGTAGCATGTACCTTGAAACAAACGCATGAAACAATTGAAACATGGTGATGAAACGACTATAGCATTTCACTTGAGTTTTATGTTTCAATGCATGTGAGGCATACACTTTTGTGCAACCTATGCATGGTGTGTATGTTTTGCCTCTACAACACCTTAACTACACTTAGGACACTTAATGGAACAATGTTCATGTTGATCATTTTGCCTGAATGTGCTTCTAAGTGATGGTTGACCATGTATGGACCCTAGAACCATTTTGTTTGACCATTTCAAAAGTGTGACCTAGAAGCTTTACATGACTATGCACCCTTTAACAAAGTTGTACAGAATTTTATAAGGAACAAACTTTGTTTAAGAGTCAAGTCATGAAAATGGGTGGAACATGCTCAAAAAGGGCCCACAAGTTAGAAATGGGGCTGAATTCAGCACTTAGAAATTTAAAGCCCTGATTTCAGTGTCTTCGACGTTGACATCTCGCGTTCTCCAAATTTTTCTATGCAACTTGAATTGGTCCAAATACAAAAGATGGAGCTTATATCATGGAGAAGGGCATGCAAGAAGATGACACTTGTTGGAATCCATTTTGCACATCAATTTTGAAGGTTTGTCAATTTTTGTCAATACATTGACAATATCACATTCACACTTAATTATCTCATGATCTAGAGCTCAAATCACCATGGCCCTTAAACAGAACTTGAAGATCATTGGGTGTGCAACAAACTTTGTAATTGGACCTTGGCCTAAATTTGACTGGAACCAGCCCAAACATGGACTCCAAGTTGGATACAGCGATGCACACCACGTGCTCGACGTTGGGCCCTAGTGGACACGCGCCTACCCTGCATGGTTGCCGCGCACCGTGTCGATGAGCATTACGTCCCTCTGTGCCTTGAGACCTCGATGTCGCCCCTTAGCTCTCCACTCGCCCCTCTACTCCTCCATGCTCGCCTCCACTCGCTCTCCTTGCCGTTCTTCGCGCCCTACTCACACCTGCCATGGATGGCCGAGCTGAGCTCGTTCTCGTGGAATGGCCCAGTCGCAAGCCAAGCTTAGCATACCACCATGTCCGCCTCACCTCCCTACCTCCCTCACGTGCCTTCGTCGCGGCAACATCCAACCAGAACCACCGCTGCCGCTCGCGGTCGCCGATGCCACCATTGCCAGCTGAGCAGAGCTCCATGGCCGCCACCCGATCAGCTCCTCCATGCCTTCCCCATCTCAGTCGGGTACCGCTGCACCTCCACCGCTAACCGCCGCCCTCGATGCGCCCTTTCTCCGCCCTTTGTCGCCGCTGCAAACAGCCGCCGCCGAAGCTGCTCATGCGCCGCCACCGGTTGCCGTGGTCAGCGAGCCACAGTCCCTCTCTCGGTCATCCACGACCACCGACAGGGGTGCTCGGGCATGGGCATGGACGCGTGGCCCAGCGCTCATCGCCATTGGCTTCCCCCTGGCCGGAACAGGCGCCGCCGGTGAGGCGCCCCCGCCTCCTCTGTTTTTCCCCTCCGGTCTCTCTCTTCTCTCTGTGACAGGTGGGGCTAGGTGGACAGCGAGCCCCGCATGACAGCGCCACGAGTGACCCAGTTGAGTAGACGTCCGGGTGCACCTAGCGTGTTTAGAGTTAGGATTGGTTTTCCTGTTTTTGGAATTTCAATTTCATGTTAATCTTTGAAAATCTATATCTTCTACTAGGAAAGTCCAAAAATGGTAAATGTGGACTTTTTGGAAACCTTGAGAAGATATCTATGCAGTGGAGTCATAAAGTGTTAGGTGTTTGTAGATGTTTTCTGATGTCTCTATTTAATCTTGAAAAGTACTCCAAAAATGCTTATAAACTTGACCAGAGCCATATCTTAAGTTTTAGAACTCCAAAAATAGTGATTCTTATTTTGTTAATTTTATGATGACATGTAATTGCTAGGAAAAATATTAAACACACTAGTTATTCACTGTTTTCTTAAGGTTTTGATTTGACCTTGATAAATAAGGAAATCTACATTATATTGCTTGTCATTTTTATATATTGAGTTGTGTTGCTCCAAATGATGTGAATTTTTTATGGTAGTCTTGCCATGCTATGAATATACTGTGGTATAAATTTCATGGTCATTTCTTACTGTATGATCAAATTATTGATTTAACTTGTTTACGGCTTGATAAATAGCTTATAAATAATATATAAATGATAAAATGGAAAATGTTGTTCTATTACCTTAGTATGATGTTTCTCTATCATGTTGATTCATACTATGTCCATGTGTTCATAGGAAATATTGAGTTTTAGGTCTAATTTGCTCTCACATGATTTATTGTAATGGCTATTTGTCCTTTTCATAGAGGTTGATATACCTGTCCAAATGGCTTGAAATTTGGATAGTAGACTATTGGGAGCATATTTAGGCCACTATAATTTTTGTAGAATTTATTGTGTAATCTTGATAGGTGTTCATAATTCCACTTAATTATCTAAATAAATTAAGAAAATGAATTTAAAGAATTTATTTAGCAACGGACATTATGTTTTCTGGTGTTCATTCGTCATGTATGACATGTTAGTAAAGTTGGTTTTATCCAATTATATGTTTGCAACATAAGTTAATAATTATTTATTGCAAATTAGGTTTCTGGACAGATCTAGAAACTTGGCAAAGTTTTTCGTGATAATGTACTTTGTCGTGAAACTTGTTTATACAAAAGTTGCAGATAATTTATGTATCTAGCTTGTGTTAAAATTTGGTGGTATTTGGTCAAGTAGTTTTTGAGTTATAGATGTTTAAAGTCAGGTCCCAGATTTAGTTACTCTCTGTTTGGAGCAGACCAGATTCTGTAGTTTTATCTTTTTGACCTATTAAACTTGATAATTAGGCATAGGTGATTATAAATGAAATGTAGAGAATTTTATAATATTTCCATAATGTCTTCTTGCAAGTAATTTGGAGTTGTAGATCTCCAGTTATGATTAAATTACTTAGCCGTTGTTCTGATACCCAGAAAGTGGCAAATTCTAGTCTAGTGCTTTGATTAACTTTGCCATGCTAGTGTGTTGAAGTGTGACTCATATCTTTGATGGTACTGGGTTTAGTACCCTATGATCTTGTGAGACTTGTTTCTTGATTGATGTGCTTGCCCTCTTCTATGTTATGCCTTAAGTGAGGATCTAGTTAATTAGCTCCAGATGCTTATAAGAACTGTGGTATGCTTGTATGATTACTTTGTTTATTACATTTATATGTATTCATACATATGCATGGTTACACCTCATTTACGTGCGCTAGCTGAAGCACGTGAAGGACCTGATGTGGAGGCAAACCAGAAGATGACGTTTGGTGGATCCATCCTGAAGATGGAAGAATCCTCAAGTTCATACTTGGAGTGGAGATGTTCAGCAAGACGGTGCAAGCTAACTTGACTGACTTGAGTCGGATTTCAGGCAAGCCCCGGAGCATTATAAGTCTCCTACCTTCAAAGCAATTAATTCTATATATGTTATAAGTATTGTTGCATTAAGTGGTAGGAGTTGGTTGGAAACTCTTGCTGCATTATATCATTTCTTGTCCAGATATATGAATCCTTGAATCCTACATAGACTAGGATCGAGTAGATGCTTAGCCCTGCTTTAAGCGGTAGAAGTCAGGTGATTTCCTATCACCTACGAGATGCCATTCATATATGGTACGATTGGCTATATTTGCTATCGTAGAAAGGAACCATGTGTTAATAAAATGAAATGAGACCAGGCGGGATGACGATAGTGAAGCAACAAGGCATGGAGGTCTTAGGTGTAGATCTATCCCCGTCTGAGTCGTTTAAGGACCGATTCGCTGTACGTCCTTGAGTCATGTTGAACGCAGTCTAACACTTAGTTGGCCGGATAAGTCGTTCCGACCGCGAATCCGAGTAATACAGTTCAGGCCGGGAATCGAAGGGTAGGTCATATCTTGGAGGTAGTAAGGATGTGCTTGAGAACATTGGCATAAGACCAAGGGGGGTTAAAGTCCCTATCATCCTGGCAGAGTGTTGCCCTTGGGGATGCGGCATCAGTCGAACCCGCGCTTTCCTGAACGGTACCAAAGGTGACCTGAGCAGCCCTCGCCAGGCGTGTCTCGGTGAGTGTTAGAAATACCCCTCCATCTGGATAGAAACTTGATTCGAATCGCCGTCGCTCCCGGTTAGTGAGCACTTGACTTGAGCAGCGGCAACGTAGATTCCATTAAATTGAACGGATGGTTAATTGGATGACGATAAAAAGGTTGCCTCAATTTATACCTACTATGGTTAATATTGTTTGCTCCTAATTAAGTGAGTGCTCTAGTACAGGTGCTAATATAGATGACATGTTAATGATAATTAACTTGATGCTTAAGCTTTAATGATTACTTATCTATATTAAGCTTTTATGCAAATGCTGTCAAGCTAGCCCACTTACATCAGCCTTGCATCATCCTTGGTGTCACCTTATTTCTGGTTTTTGACGGGTAAGTCTAGCTGAGTACCTTCTCGTACTCAGGGTTTTATCCCCACTTGTTGCAGGTTGTGATGTATCATGGCGACTGCAAGAGTTGGTTGGCTCCTGCCGTAGAGGCAGAGTGTGATCACGGGCATGATCCTTCTGAGTTATCTTCTCTCTAATGCTTTTGTTGGAAATCGACCTTGGTACTGACATTTATTTGAAATAAGGGTGTTAGTTTTAAATTACTTTGCTTCCGCTATTTTTGAACTTAAGTTGTAATAACTATGTTGAACTCCGATGTATATTGAATTACTTGTGAAATAGATGTAACATGTGACTGGTTATGTTGAATCACTACGATCTTGGCTTGTATGTTGGTTGGTTTGAAATCCCTCGTGATTTCATTGGACTACCGGAGTTATATGGGTTCAAGTGTGAGAATTTGATCACTTCGGTGATTGTTTTTATACTTGTGCTCTTATAATTTGAACGGTTCCGTTACAGACATGACTCGCTGAGAACGCAGAAAAATATGCTAATGGGGATTTCCTATCTAGGTATAGAAGATAAGAGATAGGAGATAGAGAAGCAGAGACATTGTACTATATCTTTTTGACAAGCATACAGCACAGCAAAGAAGGCGGCGGCGGCTACTACTACAAATCCTTGCCATTATACCTATATTTTGAACTGTCAATATCTTGTTTTAACTATTTATTATTATATTATAATTTGTTGTCTTGTTTTAACTATTTATTATTATATTATAATTTGTTGATGCTTTCAATTTAATCTTTGAATTTAATAGTTATCATACTATTAGTACATGTATATCAAATTACTTTGTAAATTTTACGATTGTTACCGGTTTGTTAAGTGGTTTTATCGAAGTGTATATGATTTTTTTTCGGGCGTACCTTAACTAAAATCAATCCTAGATCCGCCACTATTCTAGAGGAGGGGATAGTGTTTCTACAGGAGCCCATGTGGATCTCCCACCTGGGTGATAGCAATGACGACCTCTACCGCTGCAGCCATCATGATGACCATGGCAACAGATCACTAGGAAAGGAGGGGAGTGAGGGAAGCAGACATGGCAGTGGCGTGTGGCAGTGTGGGACGGAGCGAATGGGCGATGTCGCAAAGGGCGCAGCGGATCTAATCCGGGAGACAGAAGGTGAGGGAGGTGGCGAGACGCAGAGATATGCGCGATGTGAGGACGGGAGGGGCGAAGCTTGCCGCGAGGATCAGGAGCTCCTTTCGCATCAAGCGGATCCAGCCCAATGGGTTCATGGGATGAGGCCAGCGCGTGCAGTGCGGATCCACCGGTCACGGGCATGGGTGGTGATGTGAGTCGGATGTGCAGGAGGAAGAAGAGCATTCCGATCCGCTGCTAGCATGGCGCGAAGGCTACGTGGCGAGCAAGCACCCGTCCCAGGCCACGGATGCACTCCAAGAGCGCGAAATCTCCCCTAGGTAGAGATCTTAATATGACGGTGCTGCATTGTAGGGAATAAAGAGCTAAATATATTATATTGTTGCATGAGATCACAAGTCAATCGAATTATGCATACAACAACATATATAACAACATAAAAAGGGATATTTTATCTGAGACCTACATAGACATGATCAGTTTTCAGTATGCTCTGTTTATCAATAACTAATTAATCAGGGAACGTCTTTCATTCATAATTTCATTCATAAATTCATATGGAAGTTGAAGTTACCTTCGAAGATCAAGATTTTTCTTTGGTACCTTTGGAAGGGTGTAATTTTACCAGAGACAACTTAGCTAAGAGGAATTGGCCTGGAGTTAGAAGTGTTGTTACTGTGATTATGGTGAAATAATTAAATACTTTTTTGTTGCCACCATGCTATGATTATTTGGCAAATTGTTCACATAGCTATTGGGTTAAGTCCGTCTAGATCCACAATCTGGGGTGGTTAATAGCATTGGTCAAAACAAACACATCTTATCTTTTTAATTTTTTTTTTGGGGGGGGGGGGGGTGTCGAAGCCATTACTTGAGCAATTTGGTGTACACGTAATGAGCATATTTTAAGAAAAAATCTATCACTTTATGCAGGCTATCTTCAGATAAACATATTGGCTATGCCTTTTTTTTTTGGCAGTGCTCCAGTACGAGCATACAAAGAGAAACCATCCGTTTGGTGAGCAAAGCTTTGGAGGTCATTGCTTTGAGTATTTTCCCTAAAAATAGGTGGACAAATAATAATAAATTTGTTTTTAACTTTTCCCTCAATAATTTGGTGTTCTCTTATCCCTACAATGTAATCAACATATGATAAAAAAAATTATAACAATTGGCTGTCTGCGATCGCTGAGGCCAGAACTATTCCTTTTTAAAAAAAATATATATAATGTGTTTGCTTTAAGATTAGAGATAAAGTTGTCTGGTATAGCGTGGGCTTCTAGACATCTGATTTCAAACCCATAGCGCTAGAATGCATACCTAATGCTAGCGGGCAAGCTGCACGGGACATCTGGGTTGGGATGCATGCATAGATGGGTATGCTTGGTGTGATCCAAAGCAAAATTGTGTGGCCTACGCATGAATCTTAGAGGATTTTCGATTTTACACCATAGGACGCCACTCCCAAGTGTGGCGCCACCACAGTTGAGCGCGGAGCAAATTGATGCCACAGTTGTGGCAAAAAAATCACGCGCAAACAAGATTCCTGTGGCTCGCTGCACTTTACACATAAACCAAACAGCAGCCTGATTTTCTATGGCCAGCCATATAGTGGCGTGGCAAACCGAGGCCGGGAACCAAACAGCTCCTCATCCCCATAAACCTGTCGCATTGGGGGAGATGAAAAAAAAATAGTTGCTCCAGCAGCTCTTCCTTTTTTTGGTGGTCACTCAAAAACCTCTCATCTCCCCTCAAATAAAGGAGTTTCATCTTTGCCAATAGTCATGGGCCCATAGCAAACTATCATCTTCTTCCCTGGACGTTGCTCGTAGTTCGCCGTCGCAGACATAGGAGCACCCCCTACATCTTCCATTCCCTGTCCGTGCATCGCTACAACCATCTTGCTTGCCTGCTTGTCGGATATCACCATTTGTCATCACTACACCACAACCCTTAAACAGAGACTGTCTTGAAGTTGCTGTAAGGGGTGTACAATGATGGATAGTCTATTGCTAAAGGTTATAGCGACAGACCCCAGTAGTTGTTAATGAAGCCGTCGTTGTATGTATACAGCGACGGACTTCATCTTTAGCGACGGACAGTTCGATAGTCTATCTTTTAACGACGGACAGCCTGGTAGAACTTTTAGCAATGGCCAGTTCATCACAGTAACAACTTTTAGCAACTAACAGTCCATCGAGCTCAATTAAATAGGCAAAAAAAAAATAAAACCTTATAACATTCTAGACCAATACAATATTGAAATGATTTAGGATGAAGTACACAAATGATCACATTAGACATACTCATTCAATTGTCAAACTCAAGTACATATGCAATCATGTCACTTAAAATCAAGCTATCCTTGTATTAACATAAGTATACTAGCATGATAGGGCGCGCTCCGCTGCGCCTGTTTAGATTAGTTACTTGACCACACTAACTATACAGTTGTGGACTCATCCAAAGTTCACTAGATAGAACTATACATCGCAGGAGTGTCCACTGGTCCCTGTGCTAAAGTCCCTTCTGGTTGCTAGATGCCTATGTTTTACTGCATGTCATGCATAAAAGAGTGAGTTAAAGAAGGGACTGGAAACTTTTGCACTCTGTTCAATGAGAAAAAATCAGTTTACTATTTGGCAAAATAGATCCATGTGTTAACTAAAAAAGTGTAAATTCCACCATTTCGAACAGAGGCACTATGTCATCTTTTGTACATAAATGAGATATGCAAAGAAACCTCACCACAGATCCAACTATCCGGTGAAATAGGCTAATAGGCCATGCTTGCTCTACAAAATAGAGGTAAATTCAATCAGCCTTGACAAAGACAACATCGATGAATTTGATACTACTAAAATTTGCAATCCACAAATCACACATACTTCATATATCCATGTATGCAACGGCAAGACATATATATAATACAACATAGATGAACCTTAGTAGTTCTATATCCAAGAAGAAGGCATCAGGTTCAGAGTAATTGCAGTCTAGTCGATATGTCATTATTTTTATGGAACTTACATTTAAAATGCAGATTGAGTGCTGAAATCATGTTCATATCTGGATTGTGCTGTCATTTTGTAGTTCACACCGGCATCGACGAGGTGGTTGGCACCAGCCCTTGGCAGAACTGCAAGTGGTAGGAGGCCTAAAATTTCGGTCAAACGGATAAGAACAAAAGAGAAATTCAGCGCATTCATATTAAACAATCTATCTTTCAGTTCCAGCGACGACTCAAAGTTAACTGAAAAGGATGTAATACAATGACATTTCATCAAATAGGTAAGCGGCATATTAAATAGGTTAGCGGCATAGAAGCAAACAGAGAAGATCAGCAATCAAGACACATATGCAGGTTCATAATCAGAGGTTGTAATCAATCTTGCTCACTGTGCAAAGAAACGCTTACTGCGTACCCTAGGCCAGATCAAGGCCGGGCAGCCTCCTCAGCGCTGCTCTTGGCCAGATGGTGGCCAGGCAACCCTCCTCTGTGCCGTCCTTAGCCATTTTTTTCCTAGCTAATATTGCTGCATGAAGTGACATGCCATTTTTTTCCAGTATTTTAACACTACAAATTGACTCAAATAGAGATGTTAAGTCACAACAAATTCAGTACAAAATTTGACTCATACCTACTTTCATGAGCAAGGAAAAAGTTCAGAATATTACTAGGCAGCTTGCAAAAATGATATTCAGTCTAGAAAATTTGCAATAGTCAACACTCACTATTTTGTACCTGCCAAATTCATGGTAATTAGTAATCAGCAAGCATCACATCCATACCCATACTTAAGCATTTAAGGAAAGACAGTATTAATCAAGTCTTACTCTTACACATGGAAAAAGACAGTACTAATCGATTCCGAAATTAACTGACAAGACATTCCATTGCTCATTAGTAAACCTACTTCCTACTTGAACTAATAAGCAAAGAGATATTTGTAAAATACACAAAATTTCTCTGGTACACACAGGTAAATTCACAATAGAACATATGAACATCATGAACGAGCAGGAGAGTAGATTGACCCACAACAAATCCGTGGATGCACAACTGAGATAAGAAGAGGAGGCAGGGTACCAGCATATTGGGGTTGGGGTGAACCTCACACGGATGAGGGAGAGCGTGACGATGAAGCACTCGTGGGCGGCATCCACCTCCCCATGGCGCACCTGGTCGACGAGCGCCTGTAGCGTTGCTGCCTCCGACGGTTGCTCGGTTGCCGTGACTGGGGACGCCTCCGAGGACGAGGGATCCGCTAGGTGAAGGGGCCCCATCGCCATCTGGGTCGGGATCCACCAAGCTCCGCGCTCGGCACACCGAGGGAGGGGGCAAGGGGGCGCCGCTGCCATCGCCGCCCCAGGGGCTTATTCGTCGCTGCTGGCTGTCAACGCGGCCACCAGGTGGGAGGGGAGGGGCCCGCAGCCACCACCACCGGGCGTGGGTCAGCGGAATGGGGCGCCATCGCGGGAGGGAAGAGGGCTGTTGCCGCCACTGCCCCCATTCGCCTGGGAAGCTCCGGTCGATCTGGATCTGAAATGAGAAGAGAGAGAGAAAATGGGAACGGACCTCCAGGGCGGGCGGCGTTAGGGGCCAGGCAACCGGCGGGGGGCGGGACCAGGGGTGTGGCGGGCAAGCGTCAGCGGTGGGTGCTGTGGAGGCGGCGCGCGTGTGAATGGAGCAGGAGTAGACGGAAAGGGAGCGGCTGTGTATTGGGTTCTTAGGGTTACAGGTCGTTTTGGGCCAAAATTTTCGTGATAACGGGCCAAAAACATCACGCCACTGGATAATTTATTTAGCAACGGACAATCCGACTCAGTTACTGATATATAGCGACGAACGATTCAACACAAAAGTAAAATACTTATAGCAACGGACCATCCATCGAAGTATTGAATTTCAGTGACTGAGGATCCGAGGGGCACCATTAGCGACGGACCATCCACCGTTCAACGCTAATTTTTATCTTTAGCAACAGACGTCAGATGTTGTTTTAGTGTTGTGGTGTAGTGCGTCGAGCCTTGAGCTCACATCCGACATCCACCCGTGACATCCGACATTCGCTTGCAGTGGATGGGACGGCGCCAAGGTTGGGCGTGACGCTGGCCGGGGCTAGGGGCGGAGTATCCGCTAGCATCTTGCTTGCAGAAGACAACTCGTGTAGGCGGGCCGATAGCTGGTGGCTAGCCAGCGGTAGCTGGTGGGCTGCGGATGGGTGCGGCGATGGCTGGGGCCATGACTGGGTGCTACGGTAGCCAGGGCCGCGCCACGGCTGGGCCCGTGTGGCGGTGGCAGGGGCTGGCTCTTGACCTGCGCTAGCGGCGGCGCGACTGCCTCTTGTGGTTGCGGGAATCGGGAAGAAGATGTCGAGAGAGAAAAGAAAAAAAGGAAAAGGAAAATAAATTGACCTAACACATGGAGGAGATTATTGATGATCTGTTGGAACATCTCCTCCAATAATTCTAAAAGCGGTATTGGTGATTACCAATACCATCTTATTGGGGAGTTATTGATAAGCTGCTGGAGATCCTCTAAAGGCACTTCCAATGCAATACCCTAGGAATAGTTTCTATTTTCTAGGATTGAAGGCTAGAAACTGAAATTATTGTCTGGGCTGGAAACTGTCCAGGACGTCTCTGACCGAACATGTCCATAATTTGTCCAAGAAGAACATCATTTATATTCTGTGCTGAGAGGCTCATCGAGGTAGGCATGCATGATGTACCTACCCGGCTACCCCCATCCAAGAACAACAGCACGCCAATCCACCAAATCATCTAACCAATTGCTAATAAGGGGAAGAGGACGCAACAAAAGAAGAGACCATACAAATTTAATTAAGCATACAGTATACAGGACACAAGGTATAGGAGGGCTCATCTGCCAATTCATTTCTAATTAAGCTAAGTGCTATAGAAGAAGATGTAAGAGAATGTTTTGCAACCGCCGTCGTAAATGAAAGCTCGAGCATATACATATAATTTGTGTTTTAGAAGGACTGGACAGGACAGCTGATGATGACCTCGATCCGTTACGCTAGTACAGTATTTTATAAATAATATAACTTGTGTGAAGACCGAAGAGCTCCAGCCATATTCTCCATCACAAAAAGAATGCAACAAGGAGGCTATAGCTACCTACTTTGCAGAAAGAGAGGAGGAAGCTACCGGAAACCTACCCCGGCTGATAGGCTCCAGTCCACACACCAAATCTGCCCCGGTCGTAAACGGAACATCGCCATTAATACTTGGTTGGTTTGCTGGTCTCAACGGAATTTCAGCCCAACTATATACGTGTACGTATCGGAACCACTAGCTCCAACCAACTGGGACGCAGCATGTCATTTTTTTTTTTGTGCTTCTCATTATTAGACTACCCGTACTTATAGACCTCTATATTTATCCTCTATACATCCTAGTCAGCAAGATTCTCTTCTCTATACTCAATTCTCCCATACCCATCCATCCTCTATATCATCCTCTATCCACTCTATCCACTGTGGGACTCACTTGTCACTTTATCTAAATATATCCACGTGTGATCTAGTTTTGAAGGATTTATTGAGACGAATTTAATGGTGAAATTGAAATTTAATTTGGATTTTTGGTTTGTGAGTTATAGCATTTTTTTCTTTCTTTAGCTAGTGGGGCCCGCCACTATAGAGTATAGAGTAAGCACAGTACCACTCTAAATATAGAGTGAGAGAAAGGATATAGTATCGTTTTAGAGTACCCAGTGCAGCATTTTTTTACTCTATATTCATACTCTAAAGCTTTAGAGTATCGTTTTAGAATACCCACTTGAAAGGTCTTGATGGCTAAAGGGGGTGAATAGCCTATTAAAAAATTCTACAAAGACAAGCTAAACAAGTTTATCAATAAAACAAATAGCGAGATGCGAGTTTTGCTTAGCCTACGGGGTGTTTGCAAGCCACCTAACCAATTCACAATTCTAGTAATTGCACTCAACCGCACAAGTCAAACCGAGAAGATAACTACAACTACAACTAGCAAGCTACACAAAGAAGTTACTCTAGCAAAGCTAACTAGCTAGCAAAAATAACTAAGAAAGTAATGCGGAGTTGAGTTAGGAGAGTTTCACCGAGGGGCGAAGTATTGAGCCAACCAATATAATCAACAATGAATACCAAGATAACCGAACACCGGGATCAATCAATCACAATATGAAAGTGATGACACAAAGATTTATCCCGAGGTTCACGTGCTTACCGGCATGCTAGTCCCCGTTGTGTCCCTCTTCACCATGTGGTTCGGTGGCTAATCGGTCTCACACCGAGCCTCTCAAAAGGCGCCACAAGAACCTACCAAATGGCAAAAGGTTACAATGACACGAGCAATATACTAATGTTGCCTTTGGCGCTTCGCCGAGGTAGGCACAAACCCCTCACAATCACCGGAGGTGGCCAAGAACAATCACCAACTCTTGCCAATGTCTCCAAGCTGCTCCAAGCCGTCTAGGTGGCGGCAACCACCAAGAGAAACAAGAATCCCGTAGCAAATCAACCACCAAGTGCCAACTAGATGCTATCTCACAATACAAATGCACTTGGATCACTCAATCTCACTTCGAATATGTAAAGAAGCAAGAGAGATGAGTGGGAGGGGAGTTGCTTAGCTCAAAGCGCTCACAAGTATGTCAAATGTTCGAGAGATAGAGCCTTGAGCCGGCCAACGAGTATTTATAGACGTACCCCTTCGAATATAGCCGTTAGAAACTTAAACAGCCGAAATCGTGGTGACCGGACGCGCTGGTCCAACTGACCGGACGCGCCGATCGCCCAACGGCTAACTCGTGAAGTACTGACCGGACACGCTGGTCCAAACGACCGGACGCGCCGGTCGCCCAATGGCTAACTGTGAAGCAACGACCGGACGCGCTCATCGCGCAGACCGGACGCGCTAGAAACGACCGGACGCGCTGGTCCCGAGAATGACCGGACGCGCTGGTCACCTGAGCAGCGCTCAACGAAACAACGACCGGACGCGCTGAAGAAACATGACCGGAAGCGACAGTGCCAGCGTCCGGTTAGAGTCCAGTAAGCTCCCTGAACGACTGGACACGTCCGATCATCAGTGACCAGACACGCCTCGCGTCCGATCATCGAACTGAAAAACGCGCAGACACTGAACACTGACCGGACGCGTCCGGTCATGCAAGGACCGCGTCCGGTTCAGCGTCCGGTCACCTCTGTGACCTCCGTTCGCCTCCGTTTCTTTTCTGAACTTCTGACGTAGTGGAAAATAGTCGTTTCAACTTCTCGAAAACGCCTGCATCCCGCCTCGCAAGCTCGGCGGGAGGGAGAGAGGATCTCAAACCCTCTCTACCGCTCAAACTCCACCGCCTTCGCAAACGTGCTAACACCACCAAGTGATCTCGTCAAGTGTGAGTGTGTTAGCATTTTCACAATTATTTTTCGAGGCGATATTAGTTCTATCCAAATGCATATGATCATGAAATGCACATCTAGAGGCACTTAGGAGTTCAATAGCCGCGACATTCCCCTCTTTATAGTATGGCTATCTATCCTATAATGTAACCACACCCACTAGGTGTCTTGGCTACTAAAACACAACCCTTAAGCATATACCTTTGCCTTGATCACATAGGGTTGCGTCCAAATCCAAGTGTGGCCATCATGATCACCATGTCCATCTTGCCACCAACCTTGGAATGTACTAATCTTTATATGCTACATACAACTTAGGCATAGGATTAGTACTTATGCATTGTCACTAATTACCAACACCAAACATAGGACTTTCAATCTCCCCCTTATTGGTAATTGGTGACAAACCTTTCACAAAGATGTTATGATAAAATTTTGATTGAACCCATGTCACATTGTCCAAGTATATTACCATGTGTAAGAATTATGGACATGTGATCATGAATTCAAATTGATAGCAATGGCTCCCCCTACATGTATGCTATATGTTTGGATTTTGGAAGCATACATGTTATATAGGAAAGTATAGGAGCATTGTCTACCAATAGGTGCTAAGTGTTTGAGATTATAGACCTTTGAAGCGTGATACCATCGGAGTAGCGATAAACACCATCTTAGCACCTTGTGTAGTTAGATACCACTTGTAAAAACACAAACATAACTAGAAACCTCGTGAGATCAACATTATAAGCAAGGTTCTAGTACCACTTTGAAAAACATGAAGCAAGAAAAATCTAACTACTTTCTATTCATGCTAGTACCTCAATGCATCATTCAAAATTATACTAGCAAGTCACCACACAAGCAATGTATCGGAGAAAAGAAATGCATAACTATGCATCATACATATGAAGTGCACATGGAAATGCAACATTCATGTTTAAGAGCTTGCTCCCCCTACTTGTGTGCTCAAAATTTTAGTTGATCCCCTTCTTTTATCAATTCTCCCCCTTTGTGCTTCTCCCTCTTTGAGTTCTATCTTTGTGAACAATATTTTCTCCCCCTTTGGCACCAATTGACCACAAGGAGCAAACTTTAGATAGATTATCATGTTGAAATATGGGGTGAGGATCAAGTTTGTGATTCAACCTAGATTGCTTGCATAAATAAAATACTTCAGTTTGATCCAAGGGCAAGCTTCTTCACACCTCACTAAAAGGGTTATCATGCACCATGTTGAAGCAAATATTTAGACAAGTTTTCTAGATTAAACACTTAGGATCACAAGCTACTTAAACAAGTTATATGCTACCACTAGATCATACAAGTCATGGAAACAATAGTGGCACCATATAAACTTCAAATTCATTTGATTTTCATGAATGAGCCTAGAACATGTAAATTATGACTAGATGCACTAAACAAGTCCTTAGCATAGAATGTATGACATGTCAACCAATTGTACCTTGGGGCTCGAAGGAGAGGCATGTCATATGTGGGGTGCATCAACTCATGTTGGAGAAGTCAAGTATGTTCAACTCATTCTTTAGCTTGTGAAATCTCTTCTCATCAAGTGGCTTGGTGAATAGGTCGGCTAGTTGATCTTCGGTGCCCACACTCTCAATAGCAATGTCACCCTTTTGTTGATGATCTCTAATAAAGTGATGGCAAACATCAATATGCTTTGTTCTTTGATGTTAAACCGGATTGTTGGTTAGCTTCACGGCACTTTTATTGTCACATAGCAATGGCACATTCTTGAAATTGATTCCAAAATCCTTCAATGTTGCCTTCATCCACAAGATTTGTGCACAACAACTACCCGTGGCGATGTATTCGGCCTCGACGGTAGATAGTGCAATACTATTCTGCTTCTTGGATGACCATGAGACAAGTGATCTTCCCAACAATTGATAAGTCACGGAAGTGCTCTTTCTCTCCACTTTGTCACCGGCATAGTCGGAATCCAAATATCCAACTAGCTCAAAGCTTGCACCTTTGGGATACCACAATCCAACATCTTGTGTATGCTTCAAATACCTCAAAATTCTCTTTGTTGTCTTCAAATGACTTTCTTTTGGTGAGGCTTGAAATCTTGCACACATGCATACACTAAACATCACATTGGGCCTTGATGCCGTCACATAAAGTAGGCTACCAATTATTGATCTATATAGCTTTTGATCCACCATATTGCCACTCTTGTCACTATCCAAACTTCCACTAGTGCTCATTGGAGTTGTAATGCCCTTTGCATCTTCCATGCCAAACTTCTTGAGCATATCTTTGATATACTTAGTTTGGCTAACAAATGTTCCTTCCTTCATTTGTTTGATTTGAAGTCCAAGAAAGAAACTAAGTTCACCAATCATTGACATTTCAAATTCCTTTGCCATCATTTTCCTAAACTCATCACAATAATCTTGATTGGTTGAACCAAATATGATATCATCAACATATATTTGCAACACAAATAAGTCTTTCCCAATCTTCTTGGTGAATAGAGTAGTATCTACTTTGCCCATGACAAATCCTTTGGATAGCAAAAAGTCTCTTAATCTTTCATACCATGCTCTAGGTGCTTGTTTCAATCCATATAAAGCTTTTCTTAACTTGTATACATGGTTGGATTTTTTGTCATCTTCAAACCCGGGAGGTTGCTCCACATACACCTCCTCTTGGATGTACCCATTGAGAAATGCACTCTTCACATCCATTTGATATAGCTTGATATTGTGACATAAGCATAGGAAAGTAAGATCCTAATTGCTTCCAATCTTGCAACCGGGGCATAGGTTTCACCAAAGTCAAGACCCTCTATTTGTGTGTAACCTTGAGCCACTAGTCTTGCTTTGTTCCTTACTACTATCCCATCTTGATCTTGCTTGTTGCGAAAAACCCATCTTGTTCCAATGACATTGTGATCCTTAGGCCTTTCAACTAGTTCCCATACTTCATTTCTCTTGAAGTTGTTGAGCTCTTCATGCATTGCATTTACCCAATCCGGATCTCTCAATGCTTTATCAATGTCCTTGGGTTCTTCCATTGAAACAAAAAAAGAGTGAGCACAAAATGATGTCAATCTTGATCTAGTTTGAACTCCTCTTTGTATGTCACCAATGATGGAATCCAATGGATGGTCTCTTGCAATGTTAGTTGGTTGAAGCACTTGGACTTGATTGCTTGGATGTTGATGTTGATCATGAGTTGGAGATGATGAACTAGCCACTTGTTGATCTTGTTGCACTTGAGATGATGTACTAGCTTGATTTTGCATTAGAGAACCACTAGCTTGTGTAATTGGACTTTGGAGCACTTGATCTTTGTCATCATCCACATCAATTACTTGTTTTGGTCTAATATCACCAATATCCATCTCTTTCATAGCATTACTCAATTGAGTTCCTCTCATATCATCCAAGTTATCTTCTTCATCTTGAGAGCCATTTGTTTCATCAAACTCAACATCATGTACTTCTTCAAGTAAACCACTAGCCAAATTCCAAACTCTATAAGCTTTGCTAGTAGTTGAGTAACCAAGTAGGAAGCCTTCATCACATTTTTTCTTAAACTTGCTCAATCTAGTACCCTTCTTCAAGATGTAGCATTTGCAACCAAATACTCAAAAGTATGCAATGTTAGGCTTTCTTCTATTTAAGATCTCATACGGTGTCTTCTCTAGAAACTTGTGGCAATAGAGGCGGTTGCTATAGAAGCAAGCCGTGTTGATTGCTTCGGCCCAAAATGAATGACTCACATTATACTCATTCAACATTGATCTTGCCATATCAATTAAGGTTCTATTCTTCCTCTCAACTAGGCCATTTGATTGAGGTGTATACTTAGCCGAGAATTGATGTTTGATTCCAAGCTCTTTACATAGCTCATCAACTCTTGTGTTTCTAAACTCACTTGCATTGTCACTTCTCACTTTCTTGATTGTGGTTTCAAACTCATTTTACACTCTCTTGATGAACTTCTTGAATATGTCAAATACATCACTTTTGTCCCCAAGAAAGAATACCCATGTGTATCTAGTGAAATCATCCACAATCACAAAGCCATACTTGTTGCCACCAATGCTTGTGTATGTAGTTGGCCCAAATAGATCCATGTGCAACAACTCAAATGCCTTGGAAGTACTCATAATGTTTTTCAATGGATGAGTGTTGCCCACTTGCTTTCCGGCTTGACATGCACTACATAGCTTATCTTTCTCAAATGTGACATCCTTCAAGCCTCTAACTAAGTCATGCTTCACTAACTTGTTCAATTGCTTCATGCCAACATGACCAAGTCTTCTATGACATAACCAACCCATACTTGATTTGGTGAGTAAGCATGTTAAAAGTTGAGTGTCACTAGCATTGAAATCAACCAAGTATAGATTCTCATATCTAAAGCCTTTGAAGATCAAGTTAGAGCCATCAACACTAACTATCTCCACATCATCAACACCAAATATGCACTTGAAACCGAGATCACACAATTGAGCAACCGAGAGAAGATTGAAGTTCAACTTTTTAACTAAGAGCACATTGGAAATGCTATGATCATTAGAGATTACAATCCTTCCAAGAGCCTTTACATCACCCTTGCTATTGTCACCAAATGTGATGCTATCAATGCCACTATCATTTGATTTGAGAGAGTTGAACATTCTTGAATCACCGGTCATATGTTGAGAGCACCCGCTATCAAGCACCCAATGTCTTCCTCCGGCCTTGTAATTTACCTACAAAACAATTTAATATCTTTTAGGTACCCATACTTGCTTGGGTCCTTGGAGATTAGTCACTAAGCTCTTTGGTACCCAAATGGCCTTCTTCTTTGGACCCACAATTGGTGTACCAACAAACCTAGCATGCACACCTTTCTCACCCTTAGTAAGCACATAACAAGAATCAAAAGGAATGTAAGGTACATTAGCATTTTTCTTGTTCTTGTTCATTTTGTTGCAATTAATCTCTAGATGCTCAACTTGCTTGCATCTATTGCAATAACGACCATTTCCCTTCACAAAGCGAGGCTTTGGAGTAGTAAAGGCCGCCTTGCCCTTCTTGGGAGTATAGCCTAATCCCTCTTTGTTAAGAGAGAACCTTTGGCTACCCAAGCATTTTAGCAAGCGGGCATCCCCACCATAGGCATTGCCTAATGCGTGGGTGAGATCATCCACCTCTCTCTTGAGAGTCTCATTCTCAACCACAAGTGATGAATCACTAGTAGTAGAGATAGGGTTGGTTGTGGTGGATGATGATGAGCTACATGAAGCATTAGTAGGACAAACAAATAAAGAATCATCAATAATATCACATGTTAGTCCAATATCACAAGTGACAATCACTTGCTCTTCCTTAGCTTCCTTCATGAGCTTCTCCAACTTGAGGTCCTTTTCCTTAATGAGCTCAAGTAGAGTGGAGTGGGCTTCCTTAAGCCTAGTGTGAGCAACTTCAAGGTCCTCATGATCTTCCTTTAGACACTCACGAGAGGCCTCTAGCTCATCAAAGGATTTCCTAAGAGCTTTGAGCTCTTGTTCAATTCCTTTGCACTCCTTACTCTTTTTGAGAGCAACAAGCTCCTCCATCAAGGCATCATTTTCATTGCTCTTGGCAATGAGCTCTTGTTCCAAGATTTTGTATTTCTTAGTGGTCCTCTTGTAGCCCTTGCTCATTTAATCTATTATGCCCAATAGATCATCCTTGGAGTAGTCCTCATCCTCCTCATCATCACTACTACAATCATCACTAGCACAAGAATCATCATCACTATCATCATATTTTACCTTTGTAGGCTTGGCCATAAGGCATGTTGATGTAGTGTCGAAGATGGATGGCTTGTTAGAGAGGGCGATGTTTGCAATGGCTCACCGAGTGGTCCTCTCATCATCACTAGAGCTTTCATCATCATCACTATCAGAGTTGTCACTATCCCAAGTGACTATGTAACCACAACCCTTCTTCTTCTTATTGAAAGTGAAGCTCTTCTTTGCTTTCTTCTCATTCTCTTTCTTATCCTTCTTGTTCTTCTTGAGCTTCAAGTCCCTATTATGAAATATCTTATCTTCATAGGGGCAATCCGCCACTATGTGATCAGGGCTATTGCAATTGTAGCAAAGGGTCTTTGCCTTTATAGTGTCTCTTCTCTTCCTTACCCTATATCCTTTCTTTTTCATGAACCTTCCCATCTTGTGCACAAGGAGGGCCATGGTCTCATCATCGAATGGATCATCATCATCACTCTCCACCTTGCTCTTGCCCTTAGAGGATGAAGCCTTGAATGCAATGGGCTTCTCTTGCTTGACCTTGGTCTCCTTCTTCTCTTCTACCTCATCTTCATCATCATTGTATTGGGCATCGGTCATTATATCTCCAAGCACATTGGTTGGTTTGACCTTGTCCAATCCCTCTCTAAAGATCATTCTTCTCAAGGTGGCAAACTTCTTGGGTAAGCACATCAAGAACTTGTGTGAGAAGTCCTTGTCCTCAACCTTCTCCCCAAGCCCCTTGAGATCATTGACAATGACTTGGAGCCTATAGAACATCTCCGGGATGGATTCATCATCCTTCATCTTGAATGTGGAGAACTTGTCCTTGAGCATATACAGTTTGGCACTTTTTACCGTTGAAGTGCCTTCATATGTTTTTTCAAGCCTTATCTAAAGCTCATTTGCCTTTTCAAGATCTTTGATTTGCTCAAATACTTTGTCATCAATGGCACGGTAGATTGTGTCAAGTGCCGCCGTATTGCATTGTTTGTTGATGCGGTCATTGGGAGTGAGGTTTTCCTCATCAAGAATGATGTATCCTTCTTTGGTCACATCCCAAACCTTCTCATGTATATTGCTTAGATATTGCTTCATCTTCCTTTTCCAATGATCAAAGGAAGAGACACCATCAAAGAATGGAGGCTTGCCATTTACATGATTGAACATAACTTGAGCCATCTTACACCGAGGTTGTTAAGCCTTACAAACGGTGACCACGGCTCCGATACCACTTGAAAGGTCTTGATGGCTAGAGGGGGGTGAATAGCCTATTAAAAAATTCTACAAAGACAAGCTAAACAAGTTTATCAATAAAACACATAGCGAGATGCGAGTTTTGCTTAGCCTACGGGGTTTTTGCAAGCCACCTAACCAATTCACAATTCTAGTAATTGCACTCAACCGCCCAAGTCAAACCGAGAAGATAACTACAACTACAACTAGCAAGCTACACAAAGAAGTTACTCTAGCAAAGCTAACTAGCTAGCAAAAATAACTAAGAAAGTAATGCGGAGTTGAGTTAGGAGAGTTTCACCGAGGGGCGAAGTATTGAGCCAACCAATATAATCAACAATGAATACCAAGATAACCGAACACCGGGATCAATCAATCACAATATGAAAGTGATGACACAAAGATTTATCCCGAGGTTCACGTGCTTGCCGGCACGCTAGTCCCCGTTGTGTCCCTCTTCACCACGTGGTTCGGTGGCTAATCGGTCTCACACCGAGCCTCTCAAAAGGCGCCACAAGAACCTACCAAATGGCAAAAGGTTGCAATGACACGAGCAATATACTAATGTTGCCTTTGGCACTTCGCCGAGGTAGGCACAAACCCCTCACAATCACCGGAGGTGGCCAAGAACAATCACCAACTCTTGCCAATGCCTCCAAGCTGCTCCAAGCCGTCTAGGTGGCGGCAACCACCAAGAGAAACAAGAATCCCGCAGCAAATCAACCACCAAGTGCCAACTAGATGCTATCTCACAATGCAAATGCACTTGGATCACTCAATCTCACTTTGAATATGCAAAGAAGCAAGAGAGATGAGTGGGAGGGGAGTTGCTTAGCTCAAAGTGCTCACAAGTATGTCAAATGTTCGAGAGATAGAGCCTTGAGCCGGCCAACGAGTATTTATAGACGTACCCCTTCGAATATAGCCGTTAGAAACTTAAACAGCCGAAATCGTGGTGACCGGACACGCTGGTCCAACTGACCGGACGCGCTGGTCGCCCAATGGCTAACTCGTGAAGTACTGACCAGACACGCTGGTCCAAACGACCGGACGCGCCGGTCGCCCAACGGCTAACTGCGAAGCAACGACCGAACGCGCTCATCGCGCAGACCGGACGCGCTAGAAACGACCAGACGCGCTGGTCCCGAGAATGACCGGACGCGCTGGTCGCCTGAGCAGTGCTCAACGAAACAACGACCGGACGCGCTGAAGAAACATGACCGGACGCAACAGTGCCAACGTCCGGTTAGAGTCCAGTAAGCTCCCTGAATGACCGGACGCGTCCGATCATCAGTGACCGGACGCGCCTCGCGTCCGATCATCGAACTGAAAAACGCGCAGACACTGAACACTGACCGGACGCGTCCGGTCATGCAAGGACCGCGTTCGGTTCAGCGTCCGGTCACCTCTGTGACCTCCGTTCGCCTCCGTTTCTTTTCCAGACTTCCGGCGTAGTGGAAAATAGTCGTTTCAACTTCTCGAAAATGACTTGTCGGTACCAACAGTACGGGGGTACCCGCACCTATCGCCAAAAAACTAACACGACCGAAACCGCAATAAAAGATAGCCCGCCTCGACCGCGTATCCAGTCAGTCTCGTATGAGGCCCGCTCGACGGGGCGCCTCGACCGCGCCCCGGCTCCGACTCGTACGAGGCCCGCTCGACGGGGCGCCTCGACCGCACCCGGCTCCGACTCGTACGAGGCCCGCTCGACGGGGCGCCTCGACCACGCCCTGGCTCTGACTCGTACGAGGCCCGCTCAACGGGGCGCCTCGACCGCGCCCCATCCCGTGCCGCAAGGTACCTCGACAGCGCTCCGACCCACGCGAGACTCGACCGCCCGCTGGGGAGAACTCCGACTCGCGTGAGCCCAGACCAAGCACCTCGACACCTTTTCTTTACCTACCCTAGGACAAAAGCCATAGCATTCAAAGCGGTTACCTACTACCACCTACCGGCATGGCTGCGGCCAGGATCGACGTGGGAACAATACCCGTGTCAGGTCTCACTATTCTACCGCCCATCCCGTGATGGGAGGTGAAACCCGTCACTATACCCACCTTACCGCGCACTGTTCACCATCAATCGCCCTCGAGGGAGGATAAGACGAGGCCCGTTCTCCGCGATATCGGGGGTTCGGCCTTATCCATCCAACCTCGACCCGGCCTCGACCCAACCTCGACGCTCGACTTAGTTCAAAGGACGGTATGGCATGGCGCTCTGGGTCATTTCGCCATCTTGTCTCCCACAACGTCAGGGTGTCCAGGGATGGCTGGCCATTCCCAAGGCACGTCGCTACAGTCAACTCAACAGGAATCGACAAAACATCACCTCAAGGCTCCCCGTCGTCTTGGCCTCCTCTCACCCTATAAAAGGGCAGGCCAGGGTTCAACGGAGGAGAGGGACGAAGACGGAACAAAAAAGCAAAACAAGAGATCAACATCTCAAGCAACCACCTTTTTCCTCTTTTCTCTTTGAGACTTGGGCTCGACACCCTCTCTCGCATGCTTGTAACCCCTACACGAGCACCTCGGTGCAAGGAAATACAAACCTCTCCCCCCCGCTGGACGTAGGGCCTTCTTTTGCCCGAACCAGGATAAACCCCCATGTGTTCTCCTTGCATCACCATCCAGGAAAGAGACACGCAGCATTTACTCGTTGGTTAGGACCCCCTCGGGTCCGAACACCGACAGTTGGCGCGCCAGGTAGGGGATCGCTGCGTGCAAACGTCGCTTTCTCGCCTTTCTTCCTGGATGGCTAACCCCGAACGCCCTATCCTGTTGGCCACGGTGATCTGGTTTGGGAGTTTGGAGTTCATGTCGCTTGGCTCTGGCTACGACATGATCCTACTTCCACCCAGGCACCCAACCGACGAGGACTACGAGCTCTCCCAGCCCGGGGGAGCAATCCACCGGCACCGTCACTCCAGGCGGGCGCGGGCCGCCCGACGACGACGAGCCCGGTACAGCCACCGTCTTCACCTCGCGGAGGGCGATGGGGTCCCCCGGTCCGGCACCCCCCAGCCAGGCGCCAGCCTAGATCTCCTTTTGGAAGGTTTGGGAAGAACGAGCTTGGCTGAGGGTGACATGCTGACGGAGAATCCCGCCGCTCCCCCGTCCGGTGAGACACCACTGTCCAGAGCATCCATTTCAGCATGGGCAGCGACATCTTCATCACCATTCCCGTTTGGGCTAGACTCGGCTGCCCGGGTGTACGCATCCTCCGTGAGCACCCGCATGAGTGCTTATGAGGAACTCCCCGGGCACCATCTATGCTCCACTCTGGACCTCGTTGCATCCACACCGACTTCTGATTATCGGGACTCTACGGAGACACCGGAAACAGAGCCCCATGTGACTGCTTCTTTACGTCGCCGCCTCAGTGACGATTGGCAACGGCCACACATTCCCCCGTCATATTACTACTTTGGCGTTCCTGACTCCGACTCGGCTGACGACACCTATGATCCGACCCGCGAGTGCTTCAACATCGACGTTGAAAGCACTTTGGAATCAGAGGACGAAGAGCCAGTCGAAGGAAGGCACACGCCACCTCATGACGAGCTTCCTGCCGAGCGAGACGAGCCTCAGTTCCTTGCGGATCAAGGAGCGCAGCTCGAACAGATTCGCGAGTTGCAGGACAGGCTTGACGAGGAACGGGAAAACCTGGATCTACTCCAACAAACCCTCGAGCGTGAGCGTGCGGAACACGCACTTGGCGGGAGAGATCGCGAGAGAGCTCACGACGTCAACCGTCGCATCGACGAGGACCGGGCGGTCGACCCCCCGGTTTTCGCCCGAGCCAGCCAGAATGTCGTCGCCGCTGCCATGCTCCTCCGCAACATGCCCGAGCCGTCAAACCCCGACGCCCGTCGGGCTCGAGATGAAATCCGAGAACTCCTCGAGACCACCGCCATGCAGCAGGCCGAGAGCTCTGCCTCGAGGCGACGCGAGGCAGCCTCGGAGCGGATCCTCGAGCCTTCCCGATAGGAGAGAGAAGCCTCGGTTCACCCCGAGCCTGCCCGGCGAAACCGGGTAGCACCGGCCCCTGAGCCCACCGGCAACGACCGCGAACCTCGAGACACCCGTGGCAACATCGTCGAGCGCCGCACGCGCAAGCACGGTGACGGTGTGGCTCGAGGCTACCACGTCCACAGGGGCGGACGCTACGACAGCTCGGAAGATCGTAGCCCTTCACCCGAGCCCCCGGGTCCTCGGGTCTTCAGTAAGGCAATCCGTGAGACGGTGCCCCTGGCTCGGTTCCGCCCCCCACGACTCTCACCAAGTACAACGGCGAAACCAAACCCGAACTTTGGCTCGCCGATTTCCACTTGGCGTGTCAGTTGGGCGGGGCCACCGACGACCGGGTCATCATTCGACAACTCCCCCTGTTCCTCTCCGACACCGCCCGAGCCTGGCTCGAGGATCTCCCACCTCGGCAGATCCACGATTGGGACGATCTCGTGAGGGTGTCCGAGGGAAATTTCAAGGGGACCTACATGCGCCCCGGCAACTCGTGGGACCTCCGGAGCTGCAAGCAGAAACCAGATGAATCCCTCCGAGACTACATCTGACGCTTCTCCCGGCAGCGTACCGAGCTCCCCAACATCACCGACTCCGACGTAATTACGGCTTTCCTCTCCGGCACCACCTGTAAGGAGTTGGTCCGAGAATTGGGCCGTAACACCCCACTCACTGCCAACGGATTGATGGACATCGTCACCAACTTCGCCGCCGGCGAGGAGGCGGTTGGTGCAATCTTTGGCGGCGACCCGGAAAGGGGGGAGCAGAAGGTTGATGATCCCGCGAGTTCCACCCGGGGCCCCAAGAGAAACAACCACAAGAAGAAGAAAGGCCAGCAGGGCAAGCTCGAGGCCCCGGCCGACGAGCTCGTCGCTGCTACCGAGCACAAGAAACCTTGATTCCCCCCCGGCAGGGGCGTCTTCGACAAAATGCTCAAAGAGCCGTGTCCCTACCATAAGGGACTCACTAACCATAACCTCGAGGATTGTCACATGCTGCGCAGGTACTTCGGGGGTGCCGGCGCCAAGAAGGACGACAAGAAGGAGGACCCTAAGGGTGACGACAAGGACGGGGAATTTCCCGAGATCCACGACTGCTTCATGATCTACGGAGGGCCCTCGACCTGCCTCTCTGCGCGCCAGCGCAAGCGAGAACGGCGCGAGGTCTTCTCCGTACAATCGGCAGTACCTCGCTTCCTTGATTGGTCCGCGGTGTCCATCACTTTCGACCGTGACGACCACCCGGACTACGTCCCCAACCCGGGGGTCTATCCGCTCGTTGTTGACCCCGTCATCGCCAACACACGCCTCACCAAGGTGCTCATGGACGGCGAAAGCAGCCTTAACATCATCTACTCCCAGACCCTCGACCTCCTGGGGGTCGACAGAGCGCGCCTCCAACCTAGCGTCGGGGGCTTCCACGGAGTCGTGCCAGGGAAACGGGCGGAACCCCTCGGGCGGGTCGATCTGCCTGTTTGTTTTGGCACACCGGCCAACTTCCGAAAGGAAACTCTCACTTTCGAAGTGGTCGGATTCCGTGGAACGTACCACGCTATCCTGGGGCGCCCATGCTATGCCAGGTTCATGGCAATCCCGAACTACACCTACCTCAAGCTCAAGATGCCAGGCCCAAACGGTGTCATCACTATAGGGCCCTCGTATGAACATGCCTACGAGTGCGACGTCGAGTGCGTCGAGCACGACGAGGCTGTTTTGGAGTCGGCGATCTTGGCTGCAGACCTCAACGGTCTCGCCAATACGATTCCCGACCCAAAACGCCATGCCGGCAGCTTCGAGCCCGCCGAAGATGTCAAACTCGTACCCCTCGACCCCGCTGATCCCAAGGGAAAGGCACTGAGCATCAGTGCCACCCTCGATCCTAAATAGGAAGCAGTGCTCGTCGACTTTCTCCGCGCAAACGTCGACATCTTTGCGAGGAGTCCCTCGGATATGCCAGGCATACCCAGGGAAGTCGCCGAGCATGCCTTGGAGATCCGGGCCAGATCCAAACCGGTGAAGCAACGCCTGCGTCGCTTCGATGAGGAGAAGCGCAGGGTCATCGGCGAGGAGATACACAAACTGTTAGAGGCCGGGTTCATCAAGGAGGTTCATCATCCCGAGTGGCTAGCTAATCCTGTATTAGTTAGGAAAAAGAGTGGGAAATGGAGGATGTGCGTAGACTATACCGGTTTAAATAAAGCATGTCCGAAAGTTCCCTTTCCTTTGCCACGCATTGACCAAATCGTTGATTCCACTACGGGATGTGAAACTCTCTCATTCTTAGATGCATACTCCGGCTACCACCAAATCAAAATGAAGGAGTCTGACCAGCTCGTGACTTCATTCATCACCCCATTCGGCATGTATTGCTACGTTACGATGCCCTTCGGTCTCCGGAACGCGGGGGCAATGTACCAGCGATGCATGCAACATGTTTTCGGAAAGCACATTGGGTCGACCGTCGAAGCTTACGTCAACGACATCATGGTCAAAACCCAACAAGCCGACGATCTGGTCAGCGACCTCAACGTTGCATTCAAGTGCCTCAGGGCAAAAAACATCAGACTCAATCCAGAAAAATGCGTCTTCGGCGTCCCACGAGGTATGCTTTTAGGGTTCATCGTATCTAAACGCGGCATCGAGGCCAACCCTGAAAAAATCTCTGCAAAAACCAAGATGGGCCCCATCCGAGATCTAAAAGGCGTACAGAGGGTCACCGGTTGCTTGGCGGCACTCAGCCGTTTCATTTCGCGCCTCAGCGAAAAAGCACTCCCTCTGTACCGTCTCTAGAAGAAATCGGACCATTTTTCCTGGAACCTTGAGGCTGAGGAGGCTCTCACGAAACTCAAAGCCACCCTCTCTAACTCACCGATCCTCGTCCCTCCAACCCCGGGGGAACCACTCCTGCTCTACGTCGCCGCGACATCACAAGTAGTCAGTGTTGCCCTGGTTGTCGAGCGGGCCGAGGAGGCACATACCTTGCTCGTCCAAAGGCCGGTCTATTTCGTTAGCGAGGTGCTCTCAGAAACAAAGTGTCGATACCCACAGATCCAGAAACTGCTATATGCTGTCATCTTGACGTGGCGCAAGCTCCGACACTATTTCAAGGGTCACCCGACTACTGTGGTTTCTTCTTTCCCCTTGGGAGAGATAGCCCAGAACCGGGAAGCCTCGGGTAGGGTTGCCAAATGGGCGGTCGAACTCATGGGCGAGGAATTGTCCTATGCGCCGCGAAAGGCTATCAAGTCACAGGTGTTAGCAGATTTTCTGGCCGAGTGGACTGACACACAACTCCCCCTGCACAGCTTCAGGCGGAGCTATGGACCATGTACTTCGATGGGTCATTAATGAAAACGGGAGCAGGCGCGGGCTTGCTCTTCATCTCACCCCTCGGGATTCACATGCGCTATGTCGTCCGGCTTCATTTCCCTGCGTCTAACAACGTCGCCGAGTACGAGGCACTCGTCACGGGGTTGAGAATCGCCGTCGAGCTCGGGGTCCGACACCTTGACGTCCGAGGCGACTCCCAACTCGTGATCGATCAGGTCATGAAGAGCTCGAGCTGCCGTGACCCCAAGATGGAAGCCTACTGCCAAGAAGTACGGCGCCTCGAGGACAAGTTTCACGGCCTCGAGCTCAACCACATCGCACGCAAGTATAATGAGGCCGCTGATGAACTGGCAAAAATCGCGTCTAGTCGAGCCACGGTTCCACCGGACGTCTTCGCGAAAGACCTTCAGTAGCCATCCGTCGACCTCAGGCCCGACGGGGGGGTCGACGGGGCGTCGCTTGACCCTCCACCTGAGGCAGAAGCCCCCTCGATCGGGGCTGAAGCCATGCAGGTGGAAGACCTAACGCCACCGTCCGACCTCGAGCCTGACTGGCGCGTCCCGTACCTCGACTACCTCAGCCAAGGGGACCTCCCCTCGGATAAGACTGAGGCTCGACGGATCGCACGCCGGGCCAAAACTTTTGTGATCATGGGCGACAGCAGAGAGCTCTACCGTCGTAGCCCTACCGGTATCCTCCAACGTTGCATCACAAAAGAGCAAGGCAGGAATCTGCTCGGCGATCTTCACTCGGGGGCTTGCGGTCACCACGCAGCACCTCGAACCCTCGTCGGAAACACCTTTCGACAAGGATTCTATTGGCCGACCGCGGTCTCCGACGCTGTCAAGCTAGTACGCTCCTGCGAGGGTTGTCAGTACTATGCGAGACAAACCCATCTTCCGGCACATGCCCTGCAAACTATCCCCATCACATGGTCGTTTGCCGTTTGGGGGCTCGACCTTGTCGGACCACTGAAAAGGACAACTGGCGACTTCACCCACTTGCTCGTCGCAATCGACAAATTCTCCAAGTGGATCGAGGCCCGCCCTATCACCAGCATCAGGTCCGAGCAAGCTGTGCTCTTCTTCACTGACATTATTCATCGCTTTGGGGTCCCCAACTGCATCATCACAGACAATGGCACCCAGTTCACTGGCAGAAAGTTTTTGGATTTCTGCGACAACCACCACATCCGAGTGCTCTGGTCAGCCGTGGCTCATCCAAAAACAAACGGTCAGGTGGAACGTGCCAACGGCATGGTCCTACAAGGCCTAAAGCCCAGAATCTTTGACAAATTAAATAAACATGGCAAAAGATAGGCTGCCGAGCTACCCTCGGTCCTGTGGAGCCTAAGAACAACGCCGAGTCGAGCCACGGGGTTCACTCCGTTCTTCTTAGTCTACGGGTCTGAGGCTATGCTACCAACCGATATAGAATACGGATCCCCAAGGTTGAAGGCATACAACGAAAGATATAACGATGCCACAAGACAGGACGCCCTCGACCAGCTCGAGGAAGCCCGAGATGTGGCTCTGTTGCATTCTGCCAGGTACCAGTAGGGTCTCCGACGCTACCACGACAGACACGTCCGCAAGCATGACCTCAATGTTGGCGACTTGGTGCTACGGCGGAACCAGAACACCAAGGGACGGCACAAGCTCACACCACCATGGGAAGGGCCGTACATCATCGCAGAAGTACTAAAGCCGGGCACCTACAAGCTATCCAACGAGAAGGGCGAAATCCTCACCAACGCTTGGAACATTGAACAGCTACGTCGCTTCTTTCCTTAAAAAGCCTCGAGGCTCTGTATTTTCTTTTTCGTCAATAAAGAATACAGCGATGTTCAAACTTTCGTTTCAAAATGAGGAAGGATCGACCCTGCACTCCCAGAGTCGACCCTCCCTCGGGGGCTGCAAGGGGGGAACCCCCGGTCCCCGAAAAAACTTATGCTCTTTTTTAAAATTTAAGAACCGCTTCTTAGATCGACTTCGCTGAAAGAGCACCCTAAGGTTCGAGAGGGCTCTTGAGTCTGGAGCATCACCTACGCCTCCGAGGCTACAGTACCTCCACTCACCCCTTACACCTTTTAGAGGTACGCCTTCACGATAGGAAGATCTAAACAACGGTTCCTAAATTTTAAAAAAAAGAACATACCCCCTGTTGCTTAGATCAGGCTCTCACACGATTTACAAGGCCGCAACATCACCCTGAAGCTCGAGGGCAGTTGAGCCGCGAGATCACTTACGCCTCCGAGGCTACGGTACCTCCACTCGCTCCCTTACGCCAAAGGATGCAGCTGCGTGCTAAGTAAATCACGCGAGAACACGGTCCGAGCGATAAAGGGAAGAAAAGCTCGAGTAAAACTAAATCAACCACGAACCGGTTTATGTTTCGAGTTTTTAAGGCCTCCGCGGCCACCACGACCAAAATTCGAAATACTAACTCATTACATGGGCCTTCATGCCTAGATTTGGCTCACAGGCCCTCGTCGTCGGCAGGCGGAACCACCTCGGCTTCAAAAAGCGAGGCCAGACGGCTTCCAGGCTCTTCGGCGGCTTCAATCAGCTCCACGCAAGCATCCTCATTCTCCTCGTCTGTCCGATTCGGGTCTGTGATGAAACCCTCGGCGACGAGCTTCATGTCAAACACAAACCCTAAACGGACGACGGCCAGCGCCCTCTTCACGCCGTGATGGAGGTCGTCCCGTATCTTCTCCCGGGCAAGGCGGCCCAGCGCCACCATCCGACGGACGAAGGAGTTCCCCAGAACATCTTCCTCGGTGTCGGCGTCGGGCTCAACCCCCAGGCCATCACACACGGTGGTGATCGCGCCCTGGAGAAGTTGGGTCCTCTGGATCTCGGCTTCGAGGAGGCTCTGGAAGGAGTTGGCAGAAGATTGGGCCTCTCGATTCTCTCTCTCCAGCTCTGAAACACGACAAACAAATTAATACCCAACGTGGGGCCTTCAACGTCGTGGCCGTGACAATCACACTTACCCTCGATGTGGGTCTGCAGGCCCACGACCTCGTCGCGAAGCCCCCCGCACGTTCGCTCGAGCCCCAGGAAGGCGCTGTCCTTGTCACTGATGGCTGCCTTTAGCGCCTCGATCTCCTGCCGAGCAGACTCGAGAGCTGCGTCCTTCTCTTGGACGGCTCCCTTCAGTGTCGTGATCTCGACGTTGAGGGTGTCGCGCTGAAGGCTAACCTGGGAAACATTCTCCTCGAGCTCCTTCACCCGCATGGATAGGGGCTCGAGATCCCTGCGGGCCTGGGCAGCCTCCTCCCGAGCCTTGTCCATGCCAGTGCGCATCACGGCCTCGGCCGCCCATGCCTGTGTCGCTTCTTCTTTCACCACCGCGTACGCGACGCGCAGCTCAGCCATCTCGGCGTTCCGATCGGATAGCCGTTTCTGGGCCTCCTCGACCAGAACCCGTTGCTGGGACAGCGTGCCCCACACGCCACTCTCATCCCGAATGAAGAGCGACTTGCGGCGGGAGTACTCCTTCAGCTCCTGAACGTAATCCGAAAAGGTCACAAATCCGAGGAAAAAGACATCAAGAAAACCACGAAGAAAACCGACGGGTCGATCATACCTCAGTGGCATCCCCTATACTCCGCACAGCACCGGACGCCACTCGGAGCAACCGATCAAGATGCCGGTGGACGCCCTCGAGGTATTCCCATCGGTGCACCTCATCTTTGTCGCTCAAGATAAAGATGGGCTCGGCGTCGGGGTTCATAGCGTCCCTAAACTGAAGGGACGGCCCCCCCACCTCGGCAGCTCCGTCTCTGCCCGCGCTATCGCCAGCGCGGTGATGTCGGGCCACGGCGAGGACGACCCGGCCGGGGCGTCTCCCGGTCCCGTGGAAGGACCGGCCTCGCCCGCAGTATCCACCTCTCCAACGGCCGTCGAGGCACCGGCCTGATCCGCGACCTCACCCCCCTCGACCCCCATCGCTTGTTTTCCCTTGTCCAGGGGGATGTCGTCGAGGGTAAGGTGAGGGCGGGCACCAACGACCGCCGACGCCTCCGGAGCCGGCGCCTCGACCGACGACGGCTCCGGTACCCGCGCCTCGACTGTTGGCACCTTCGGAGCCGGCACCTCTTCTTCCGGTGCTCCAGATAGGGGCTCGACCACCTCGCCCTCCACCATGCCCGCTGGCTCTGCCAACAGGTCTTGTTGCGGCCGCGACCCCCTCGCCAGGGCCGCCTCTTGCCCTGACGCCGACGCGACCTCCTCCATGGTCACGTCAGCACTCGCCCGCTCCACGTCGTGGATGGGTGCCTCGCCCGTCGCGACCGCAACGGCAGCCGCGGCTGTCCCCGACGACCTGGGCCCCGTCTCGACCGTATCGAGCGCCGCTACCTCTGCCGGTTTGGACCCCTCAACAGCAGGCTCCGGGCCAGCAACCACCGCGGCGTCGGCTGACCCCTGCCGTTGTTGCAGGCGCCCCTTCGCGGCCTCGACCTCCCGGACCCAGGCCGCATCCTGCTCCGCCGTCCGGTTGAGGACAACGGCGTTGGCCCGCAGCGACTTCACGGGGGTAAGCCCCATCGGCTCCGCCTTCCGCTTTAGCCTACAAAGTGAGAAGAAACGTCAGCCAACGGATCTAGAGAAAGGCAGGACAACCGAGCAGAAATGCTTACCCAGAAATCGGCACCAAGGGCCTCAACCCCGCGTGACCCGAGCCTCCCGGGACGGCCGATGGTGGCCTCACCAGCAGGCCGAGTGCTCCTAGGAGCCTTGGCCGACACATCGCCCTGCGCCATCTGTGCCTCCGAGGCCAGCTGGCCTCGGGTTCTTACGCCTGCCGACGCCGCCACCGATGACGACGCTGGTACTGCCGTCCCAGCCCCTGCCCGAGCCTGCGGGGCCTGGGCTGGTGCGGACGTCCCTGTTGACCCCTCTCGCCGGGTCTGGGGTAAAGCGGCCCCTCCCGTCGAGGGGCCCGTCTCCTTCTCCGCCTTCTTCCCCTCGGGCTCCTCGACCACGACGACCGAGGAGGACGCCCCCTGATGGGCTCCAGCAGGGGGCGAATGTCGGGAAGGTTCCCTAGCCCAGTCGCGATCTCATACCGCGACAGGGCATCGTCGTCTTCGCCGCTGCTGTCATCCTCCTCCCCCGAGACCATCTCGGAAGGCGACAGCGCCAGGGGGACCCCGTCGATGGTCTGCTGGCGCCGAAGCTTCTTCAACGCCTCCGCCTCTTTGGCCTTGTGGATCGCCCGCTTCTTGGCCGTCTCCTTGGTCTGCTTCTTCTTGGAAGCATGCTGGCGTCGAGCCTCCCGGGCGGGCCGGTCCTCCGGGACTGGCGGACGTGTTTCCCGCAACGCCGACAAATCCTACACGCCGGTCTCGACCACATCAGTGAAATCCACAGATAAACAAAAATAGCAACACCTCATCCCTAGGATACGTACCACGGACTCGAACCCTTCGGTAGGCCTCATGGGAACCCGGTTGGCCTCCTCCACCTTGAAGTTCCCAACCATCTGGCGCGCTCGCCGGAGGACCTCCTCGAGGGCGAGGGATTCGTGGGACATCCGGGTCCCCTCTAGATTTGCCTCCGGAGTCATCTGGTCCAGACGGAGACGACGCCGGCACAACGGCATCACTCTGCGGCGATGGAAGGCTGCGGCCACCGCCGCAGCCGTCAAGCCCCGAAGGCGAAGCTGCTGCAGCGCCGCCAGCAGCGGGTCCAGGCGTGGCTTCTCGGCCTCCGACACTCCGTACGACCAGCGCTCCTCTCGAGCGATCAACACGCGGCCGGTGTACCTCGGCAACTGATTTTCATCATTACGGAGGTAGAACCAACCTTCGTGCCACCCACTGTTCGAAGAGATGAGGCGGACCAGGATGTACAGATCCGCCCGACCCGACCTCACCTGCAGCACGCAGCTCCCCACTCGAGCCGCGCACAGGACGCCCTTCTCCCCCGCCTTCTTGGCAAAGAGCTCGGCCTTGAAAAGGTGAAGCCACAGGTTCCACTGCGGCTCCACCCTAAGGTAGCCCTCGTAGACCGCCGCGAAGATGGCGGCCTACGCGACGGCGTTGGGGGAAAGATGGTGAAGCTCCACCCGGTAGTGGTGGAGGAGCGCGCGCATGAAGACCGACGCCGGCACGCCAAACCCCCGCTCGTGGAAGCAGACGAAGCTCACCACGTACCCTTCAGGGGGCACCGGCTCCCGGTGGGCAGGGGGCGGCGCCATCCACTCCGGCTGCGACCGGCTCGTCCTTGGCCGCAGCAGCCCGTCCTCCACCAACTCTTCCAACCTCCTCTCTGTCACCGAGGAGGCGGCTCAGTCATCGGCGGGAAGGATCTGGCTCTTTCCTGCCATTGGTGCTGTCGGAAGGGGGATGGATGAAAAGGATGTGGTGGCGGCGACGACGCGGGCGGAGAACGCGATAAGGCAAAGATTGTATGAGGCAGAAGATTGCAGGAACGCAAGGGACCGGTGGGGAACGCGGACCCCTAGGCCTTAACTTTATATGCCCAGGCGGAAGCCCAACGGCCGTGCGAGAAGGTAGGAACAGTTTCCCGCATTAAATGCGCCCACCTAACCGTTTCCTTACATCTCGCAGGAGTCGGGCACGTGGCCGTCCCCCACGTCGTGACCATACGCCACGTCACCCACTACCGCGCCGATCTTGCCTCCCAAAAAGACGCGCCCGGCTAACGGACGAGGGAGGGATCCGCGGACGAATATCCTCAGGTATGTGGAAAACGGGCCCGAGCCCAGAATAAGTCTCGAGGGAGCAAAAGCTGGCCCTCGAACAGGGTTCGACAGCTGCCCTCGAGCAACAGAGTTAGGTACGACCCAGGGTGCGCCCGTACATGGCCAAGGGCTCGAGCCACGCTCTCGAGGCACCCTAGGACGGATTCGAGGCCGAAGGAGAAGGTCGTCGTAGGAATCCCTCCGGGGGAGGCATCGAGCCCTCGAATCCTGTCGAAGGGAATCGAGATCCACACGACCACTTCTTGGCATCTTTGAGGGTGCCTCCGGGCCACTAGCCGACCCCTAACGGACGGGGCATGGGCTCTCACTCGAATTCCCCCGCTAGCAGCTCACCGGAGATCGTCGGAACTCACGCCCAAACGAGGGTAGTATGGCGTTCTCCACCCCTCCTCCTTTTTTCGGAAAAGGAGCGTGAGGGTCGCAAAAGACGGCCGAGACTCTGATCAACCTCGTGCGCGTGAGGCTCCGGGTCCCGACCGCAGAAACGGGCCCTGAGCCCGGAATAAGCCTCGAGGGAGCGAAAGCTGGCCCTCGAACAGGGTTCGACAGCTGCCCTCGAGCAACAGAGTTAGGGACGACCCAGGGTGCGCCCGTACATGGCCAAGGGCTCGAGCCACGCTCTCGAGGCACCCCAGGACGTATTCGAGGCCGAAGGAGAAGGTCGTCGTAGGAATCCCTCCGGGGGAGGCATCGAGCCCTCGAATCCTGTCGAAGGGAATCGAGATCCACACGACCACTTCTTGGCATCTTTGAGGGCGCCTCCGGGCCACTAGCCGACCCCTAACGAACGGGGCACGGGCTCTCACTCGAATTCCCCCGCTAGCAGCTCACCGGAGATCGTCGGAACTCGCGCCCAAACGAGGGTAGTACGGCGTTCTCCACCCCTCCTCCTTTTTTCGGAAAAGGAGCGTGAGGGTCGCGTAGAAAAAGACGGCCGGGACCCTGATCGACCTCACACGCGCGAGGCTCGGGGGCTTGACCGCAACGAATCGTTCCCCAATCAAACGGGTACAAGACCTCGGAGGAGTCTCAATACTCCACCGAGGCCTCGGGGGCTACACCCGGCGGGTGCGCTCGCGCACCCCCGCCGGAAAAAATCACGGCGCTACGACTCCAGTTCTGACCAACCTCTAGGAGAGTGATCACACACTCACCCAAAGGCTCGGGGCTACTGTCGGTACCAACAGTACGGGGGTACCCGCACCTATCGCCAAAAAACTAACACGACCGAAACCGCAATAAAAGATAGCCCGCTTCGACCGCGTATCCAGTCAGTCTCGTACGAGGCCCGCTCGACGGGGCGCCTCGACCGCGCCCCGGCTCCGACTCGTACGAGGCCCGCTCGACGGGGCGCCTCGACCGCACCCCGGCTCCGACTCGTACGAGGCCCGCTCGACGGGGCGCCTCGACCACGCCCCGGCTCCGACTCGTACGAGGCCCGCTCAACGGGGCGCCTCGACCGCGCCCCATCCCGTGCCGCAAGGTACCTCGACAGCGCTCCGACCCGCGCGAGACTCGACCGCCCGCTGGGGAGAACTCCGACTCGCGTGAGCCCGGACCAAGCACCTCGACACCTTTTCTTTACCTACCCCAGGACAAAAGCCATAGCATTCAAAGCGGTTACCTACTACCACCTACCGGCATGGCTGCGGCCAGAATCGACGTGGGAACAATACTCGTGTCAGGTCTCACTATTCTACCGCCCATCCCGTGATGGGAGGTGAAACCCGTCACTATACCCACCTTACCGCGCACTGTTCACCATCAATCGCCCTCGAGGGAGGATAAGACGAGGCCCGTTCTCCGCGATATCGGGGGTTCGGCCTTATCCATCCGACCTCGACCCGGCCTCGACCCAACCTCGACGCTCGACTTAGTTCAAAGGACGGTATGGCATGGCGCTCTGGGTCATTTCGCCATCTTGTCTCCCACAACGTCAGGGTGTCCAGGGATGGCCGGCCATTCCCAAGGCACGTCGCTACAGTCAACTCAACAGGAATCGACAAAACATCACCTCAAGACTCCCCGTCATCTTGGCCTCCTCTCACCCTATAAAAGGGCAGGCCAGGGTTCAACGGAGGAGAGGGACGAAGACGGAACGAAAAAACAAAACAAGAGATCGACATCTCAAGCAACCACCTTTTTCCTCTTTTCTCTTTGAGACTTGGGCTCGACACCCTCTCTCGCATGCTTGTAACCCCTACACGAGCACCTCGGTGCAAGGAAATACAAACCTCTCCCCCCCGCTGGACGTAGGGCCTTCTTTTGCCCGAACCAGGATAAACCCCCGTGTGTTCTCCTTGCATCACCATCCAGGAAAGAGACACGCAGCATTTACTCGTTGGTTTAGGACCCCCTCGGGTCCGAACACCGACACGACTGAATCCCGCCTCACAAGCTCGACGGGAAGGAGAGAGGATCGCAAACCCTCTCTACCGCTCAAACTCCACCGCCTTCGCAAACGTGCTAACACTACCAAGTGATCTCGTCAAGTGTGAGTGTGTTAGCATTTTTACAATCATTTTTCGAGGCGATATTAGTTCTATCCAAATGCATATGATCATGAAATGCACATCTAGAGGCACTTAGGAGTTCAATAGCCGCGACATTCCCCTCTTTATAGTACGGCTATCTATCCTATAATGTAACCACACCCACTAGGTGTCTTGGTTACTAAAACACAACCCTTAAGCATATACCTTTGCCTTGATCACATAGGGTTGCGTCCAAATCCAAGTGTGGCCATCATGATCACCATGTACATCTTGCCACCAACCTTGGAATGTACTAATTCTTATATGCTACATACAACTTAGGCATAAGATTAGTACTTATGCATTGTCACTAATTACCAACACCAAACATAGGACTTTCACCACTGCGAGTAGTCTTATGCTGCACATGCCACTACCAGTACCACAAATACTACTAGTACAGACGCAAAATTTCCTGGTAGTAATTGAAGTACTCAAAGTTATTGACTTCCGTCATTTCTTTTATTATTAATTGCTACTATATAGTTCACCTCATATTTTCATTCTAAAAATTAAATTAGTTTTTTTATAAATGAATTGTAATCAGTCTTGAAGAGGATGTATGGAACCAAATTTTTCTCCATCATCTAAAAAAGAGTATAAAGGTAGAAAAGATTAGAACATTGTGCGGTTATATGTTCCGCAAATATTTGACGTAACTCAGCCTTTGAACTCCGTCCAGCACCTTTGGGTTTGGCGTATGATTCTTGCAATCAACCTCTGTAAATTTTGATTGCTAGTATATGTTAGAAGCCATCAAAATTGACTATATGAGAATTGTATGACTGGATTATTCACCTTTGAAAACGCTTATCCCAAGGACGCCACATGCGAAGTCGTGACGTGTAAAAAGGGATGAAAACGTTGGATGAAAAAATTAAGCTAAGAGCCGAGTTGGTACTAATATACTCGTAATTACGTTGAACAAGGCCACATGATTTATGGCCCAGATCAAGTGAAGCAAACGTCGAAATATAGGCCATGTTTCGGCTGTGCTGATAAGCCGGCTGAAAAACGCTGTTGACTGATTTATTGTGAGAGAAAAATACTGTTTCGGCTGAAAAAACAAGTTGAAAAGTACGGATTATAAGCCAGATGAACAGAGCTATAATCATGATAGGACAAGTACTGGTTTGTTTGGAACATATACTAGTACTAGTTCCTGCAACTGGTCTACAACTTAGGGCCTGTTTGTAGGGCTCTTACTCCTCCGAAAACGGCTCTCGCTCTGGCTTCTCTGGAGGAGCAGAAGCCGTTCTTAAAAACGTTTGGCAAAATGGCTCCTCCTGTTTTTATGGAATGGATGAGAGATGTTGAATGTCCATAGTGACCCTGATTTATTTAATTGGTTGTACATATAATTTATGCTTGATGTCACTTTGTAATATGATTGTCCAAAATTAACCAAGATTAAATCTGAAAAAGATCGCAAAACGACTTCTTCTGTTGTTTAAAAATAAGTGAAAGAGATCAAATGTCCATGGTGCCCTTTATAATTGATTTTTTTCGTACACTAGTGTATTTGATATAGTTATATACACCGGTAAGAATTATTAGGACACATGCTTGGACAGGAACTCAACGCCATAAAAGATTGAAGGGGTTATTTGATAGAATAGCATGACACAAAAAGATAAGAGAAAAGTTATGAGATTTGGCAGGGTCTATTTTACAAGAAGTCCTTCTTCTTCCTTGAGACACAGAGCACAACCATGGCTGCTGTTGTTCGTCCAGGGCAGCAGGGGCGCACGACGCCAGCTGCTGGGCCACACGCCTGCTGAGGCGGAGCCACAAGGTGTCACGCTTCAAGCCAGCCTTATCCGAAACACCCAGCCGCTAGGCACCGCGCTAGCATGAGCATGGCGTACCGGCGAACATGGCGGAGGCGAGCGAGAGACATAGCCTGCCTGAGAGAGGAGGGCACCGGAGTCTCTGTGCTTGTGACCCCGGACGGAGCCGCGCGAAGCCACAAATTTGGGCTCCATCAATCCTTTAGAGAAATAGCTCCGGCTCCCTATGGGCTCCTCCGGCGAAGCTCTTTTTCAACTGAGCGTTTGGTATGGCTCCGGCAGGAGCCGAAGCTGAAGCCGCGGTCGGAGCCCTGCCAAAGGGCGCCACTATCTGCACTCATGATCCTCTATTTTCATCCTTTATATATTCTGGTCATCAAGATTCTCTACTCTATACTCATTTCTCTCGCACCTATCCATCCTCTATATCATCCTCTATCCGTTGTGGGGCCCACTTGTCACTTTATCTAAATATATGCATGTGAGATCTAGTTTTGAAGAATTTATTGAAACGAATTTAATGGTGCAATCGTAATTTAATTTAATCTTTTGATTTGTGAGTTATAACATTTTTTTTTGTTACCAGAAAGCAATGGGGTCCGCGCTCTCTCTCCTCTCTCCCGCTCTCTCTCATGCACGTAGCGGAGGCCGCAACCTCCTCTGAATATAGCGGACGATGGACTGTTCGCTTGCGTAGGGGATGGTTTAGCGTACACCGGTGCGGAGGAATTTCCGGTACCCACGTCCTGGAGAAAGTTTTACCGTATACGAGTGCAGACAGTCTTACGCCTTGTCGGCTGGCTGGCTGCCAGAAGCGTTTTTCTTTTACATCAAATCAGCATCAGCTATCAGTTACTCGTCAGCTAACAATATTTTTCTCTCACAGCAAATCAGCACCCATCACTAGCTAGCTGAATAAGTTGTTAATGCCGCTGTATAGCGGCCTCGTTTAGTTCGGTGAATTGGGGAGAAAAACACTGTATCAGAATTTCTGTAGTATTTCGTTTGTATTTGGTAAAAATTATCCAAATTTTGACTAACTAGGCTTAAAATGTTCATCTCGCAAAGTACAACAAAACTGTGCAATTAGTTTTTGATTTCATCAACATTTAGTACTCCATGCATTTGCCGACATTTTGATGTGATAGTGAATCTTCTTTTTGCATAGTGAAATTTGGGGAGAACGGGGAACTAAACAAGGGCAGCCTTTGATTAGCTTTCGATTAGCCTTGGAATAAAGCCAGTTGAGACGGGTCTCTGTGGTTAGCTCATTTTTTCATACAGTAGTATAGTCTTTGAAATAATATATACACTGGTACTACTACTTAGTAATATACTACTAGCAGCTGGTTAAGCAAAATGTTTAATTTGGTGTAGCTGGAGGTCGTTGATCCTGGACCGCGAGCGACCATCAGCATTGACGTGCAGCTGAGTGGCGCCCCTTCAAACGCGTGCCGGCCGCTGCCCATCTGACACCATCGTGCAGCAGCAGCAAATAATTTGATGGCACAGATGCATGAAAAAGAACATTTATTTGCTCCGAGGTCCTGTGAAATAGATACGGGTGTGTTCAGTTGGCGAAAAGTGGGTGAAGAGTTACTATAACACCTTTTTTTGTTATTTGGTAAAATTTATGTAACTATGGACTAATTAGGCTCAAAAGATTCGTCTCGACATTTACAGATAAACTATACAATTAGTTATCTTTTTTACATACATTTAATACTCTATGTATACGTCCAAAGATTTGATGTAATAGGTGAAATAGAAAATATTTTGGGTTTACGTGCCGTACCGTAGATGGACGGAGAGGTGGCGCCCGGGCCCAGGTGTCCTGACTGCAGTTTAGAGCCACGAAGCCCAGCTACTCGTCTCCCCAGCGAATTAACAAACACCACCCGGATGCACCGTTCCAAAAAGAAAAAGTTTGATGTTATATACTGTATCATTTGTTCCGATGTTTCATCTATTCTATATCCTCAAAAGATTGAAAGGCAGTCACACTACATGGGCCTTGTTTAGATGCCGGATTCGACCGGCCGAATCGGGCACTGCTGCTACAGCATTCCTGTCGGAACACTGTAGCAGCTTTTTTTTAGTGCAAAAAATTATCTAAAAATTGATTAATTAGACTCAAAATGTTCGTCTCGCAAAGTACAAAAAAAACTGTGCAATTAGTTTATGATTTCATCTATATTTAGTACTTCATGCATTTGCCGGCATTTTGATGTGATGGAGAATCTCCTTTTTACATAATGGAATCTGAGGGTGAATTTGGCTATCTAAACCAGGCATGGGAGCCGTTCGGCTGGAATTATAAGCCGGCTGAAAAACACTGTTGGCTGATTTTTTGTGAGAGAAAAATACTGTTCTGACTGAAAAAACAAGCCGAATAAGACGGATTATAAGCCAGATGAACAGGACCATGGTGAAGGACTGCAGCGTGTGTGTTTTTGACACAAGTGACTTGGAGTGTGTTTAGTTGTGTAAAAATGTGTAAAAAAAGTACTGTAGCACGTTTTGGCTTTATTTGACAAATAGTGTCCAACCGTTGACTAATTAGGTTCAAAACGTTCGTCTCGCAAAGTACAACCAAACTGTATAATTAGTTTTTCATTTCATCTACATTTAGTACTCCATGCATGTATCGCAAGTTTGATGTGACGGAAAATCTTTTGTTTGCACAGTACTTTTTTTTTCCGAGGAACTGAACACAGCCTTGGTGTGCTGGTGACTGTATGCTGGCCACCTACCTACCTCCCTGCCCCGGCTGGCTGGCTGCCATCAATTGTGGGCGGCGATAAGCCAGCTCGTGCGCGTTTATGACGTGCGGGGCGGATGTGAGTCGCCGTGTCCCCGCCGTCCATTCCATCCACCCGTCCACCCTTTGCTCCGTTCATTCCATCCACCCATCCACCTTTGCTCTACTCTGCTTGTCCCACTCGCATGGAGGCTACGGGCTAGCGATGAAATCGGATAGGATACCAGTAATCTTGCATTTGTCACATATCCCGTATTATATCTCTTTTTCGATCTTAGAATCAGATATGGACCATTCAGATATTAATAATATATATACGAGTCATCTCATATACATATCAGAAGTCCAATTTTAAATATTCAGATTTAGATATGGTCGAATATTAAATATTCGAATTCAGATACAAACTATCGATATAGTGTTTTTGTAGTGTTTTTGACCCTTTCTGAACGAACGGCTATCACCGTCTCACTTTTGTCCCTAGGGGCTCCTGCCGCACTCGTCTCATCTAATCCACATATCATGCCATGTAGTTTCGAGGAGGGCCCACTATCACGGTGAGGCTCCTCTCGCTTCCTCGTATAATCCTACCTATCATAAAGCTACGGAATACCGTATTTTTCGCACTTCAATTTATCTTTTGGTAATAACATTTTTTCAACTATTTAATTTATTACTAAACGGAAAGGTATGCAAAAAGTACATACTATTTCTTTCCTCCTACCAATAATTGTAGACTCTAGTACAATCATCGACTACTTTGTTAGGAGAAAAACTCAATGTAGGAAGTATTATTTCATTACTTTGTTAGGAGAAAGTAAATTTAAGATGAATATTTGACCACCAATTTCTATGCAATATATTTTTCAGCTGGTAAAGACTTTACATCATCTTACAATTCCTCTCAATGTCAATTTAACCTTTGTAACTTTTTAGACAACGGAGAAGTTTCAACTTCGTTCAGACCTCTTCGTGAAAGAGACATCATCACTCCGAAGTTAGTACAAGCATGAAAAGATGTTCAAAATTACCATTTTTACCAATACAAAAATATGAAATGCCTTCTATGAGAGGTGAAGAACTACATGACTCTTTAACTCTAAAGTTGGCATGGCTTAATCAACAAGCCTCTTTGATCAACGATCTCCAGCCACACCAATTAAACATTTTGCTTAACCAGCTGCTAGTAGTATAGTATTAAGTAGTAGTACCAGTGTATATTATATTATTTCAAAGACTATACTTCAAAGTGGTTGTAGACTTATTTAGAGGAAAGGGATATGTAAGTAGTACATATGAATCTTGAAAGGGCTGAGTGACGTCAAATATTTCCAGAACATATACTGTACAATGTTCTAATCTTTTCTACCTTTATATTCTTTTTTGGATGATGGAGAAAAATCTGGTTCCATAATCCTCTTCAAGAGAGGGTGCATCTACCATTTATTGCTAGCTAGCTAACCGATTGTAATTCATTTATAAAAATACTAGTTTAATTTTTAGAATGAAAATCTGAGGTGAACTATATAGTAGCAATAATAACAAAAGAAATGATGGAAATCAATAACTTTGAGTACTTCAATTACTACCAGGAACGTTTTGTGGTCGGTGAGCACCGCCCCAACCATGGGCTGCCCCCCCCCCCCCCCCCCCCCCCCCCCCCCACCCCAGCCAATGGGCTGCCCGGTAGTGAGCCCGCTAGCCATGGCCAGTCGTGCCCTGCGTTCTCCGATGAGACCATGCCCGCCCGTCCGCCCTAGCCGTGCCCGCCATGGCCGGTCGCGAGAGCTACCGCGCCGGCCCCGCATGTCCCTCCATGTGCTCCATTCTCTGCTCCAAATTAAGGAGGATGAAGAGCTGACGTGTGGGCCCAGGTGTTAGCAAGCTAGAGGCCGAAGAGAAAACTCAGAGCTGGAATTGTACCAAACACGGATGAAATCCATATCCATGATGGAGCTGCTCTATGATGGATCAGGAGCTAATGGAGCTCTGTCCAACTGGCACCCACTCTCGCATGAAGAAATGTCTGTTTTTAGTTGCGACGATGTTGTTGGGCAAACTATCCTGAAGTTAGGTGCTGTCGTGAAGAAACTACTTTTGCAATCGGACGCTGGTCATCAGATTTGAATATCGCACAATGTGAAGAGCGTAAAAAATGACATCCTTTTATGTGCAAGATCAACATTCAACACACATGTTGTAGACTCCTGGAGGCATGAGACCATTGATTCTTGACCTCAGAGAGAGTGAGACAACGAACTCGTTGCACTAGCTAGGAGCGCAAAGTTTGGTGGACGAGACTGCAACTGGATCGCCCCACCAGCAGCAGTTACGTTTTAAAAGTGCTTGCTGCTTAGACAGTGTTTAGTTTCTTCAAAATTCCAAAAAAATTACAAGATTTTCCGTCACATCAAATCTTTGGACGTATGCATAGAGCATTAAATGTAGGTAAAAAAAATAACTAATTGCACAGTTTGTCTGTAAACGTCGAGACGAATCTTTTGAGCCTAGTTAGTCAATGATTGGATAAATTTTACCAAATAACAACGAAAAAGTGCTACAGGAACTTTACACACACTTTACAACCATCTAAACACATCCTTAGTAGATGAATTATTGAATTTGCAACGGAGCTGTTTTATATAGTACTAATAAAGTATATAATTCGTGAGTACGAGTAGGAGTGCTTTGATTTGCGGATAGGTTTATCAGTGGCTCTCCCACCGGCCCATAATCTAGTCTTCCGGCCGGCTATTGGCCAGCCGCCGCATTGGAAAGAAAGAGGAGACGTGCGCCACGACAAGGAGCAGGAACAAGGGGCTGCCGTCTGCCTTGCCTGCGTTCCTGCGAGATCTGGCTTGGGCTGGTTGCTTGGCTGTTCTAGGGCTGACTGAAAGTACTGTTGGCTAGTTTTTTTTTGAGAAAAAAATACTGTTGTCTGACTGATTTGACTGATAATCTCAAGCGAACGTACTCGCGCCACACCAGATAGGACGCAGGCGGGGCGGCAATGCGCCACGTCACATCATCACGTAATAAAAGCACGCGCGGGCCTCACGACATGGAAACGGAGGTATCGGCTGCGCGTTTAACCTCTGCTACTGCTAGCTAGGTGGATCATCAGCCTTTCGCCTTCAATTTGGAGAGAGGGAGAGATCAACCGAGTTTCCGGATTAGCAACGGCGGAGAGACGAACGACGCGGCCAGACCAAGCAGAAGGTTAGCGGAAACCAACTCTTGTCGACAAACTCTCGAATATTTCAAGCATGCATAGGAATTTGGTTTTGAAAACTACTGAAGTCAAGTCAGAGGCAGAGCCCCGGCCGTTCTCTGCCTGCCACCACGTGCAGCTGCTTTTCCGGATCCGAACATGGAGTACATGACCACCACGTCGTCGGTCCATATATTGTTATTAATATAAATGGCCGCTTCCTCCTTCTCAACAAAAAAAAAAGATTTTAACCTACCAGTACTCGGTTAAACAATAACAATCAAATTTACATAAAAATACAACTTTATGACACAAAAATATTAATTAGATTTGACTAAGGAGAACAAGTCTAGGATTGTGATAGCCGGCCGGACATTCGGTTGGCGAGTCTCGTTTTCGGCTCAATTCCACGTATTTTCCAGCACCCTGCAATCCAAAAAGAAAAAAAAGACCTTGCACTTTTCTGTAGCGCCATTTTCTTGCAAGCTCTTCCCCTACCTTTCCCTAATTTATTGCTATAGCTATGTTGGTAGAGTATTTGTTTGACAAATCGCAAGTATATTTACACGTATAATACGCTACTATAGTAATCTGGCCTGGCCCCGTTGAAATTAATCAGTGTGAGTTTATTTTTTCTTTTCTTGTCCTAAAATTGATTTTTTTTCAATTTGGATATGACTTTTATTGATATATATATACATTTTATCACCTATTATGAGAATTTGCATATTATATTGCTCTTAGAAAAGAATTCTACATCAATTAGAGCCTCTTAGAATAGATTTTTTTCATGTCAAAATAAACCGATGCATATGAAATGTTTTCATAATTTATAAAGTTCCTGTGTTCTAAAATGACTCTTAATAACCTCTAATAAAATGCAGAGAGGACATATATGCAGATAACTACTTTTCCATGGAGTGACATGTCATTGCTCTGATTGATACTGAGAGAGAGACGGCGTCATGATGATGCGATGCACCGGCTGGGGGTTAGTTGATCCAACCCCCAACCTTCCCTCCCATCTCCCAGTCAAATTCCATCTCTCTACTCCCCACACTCCTGTCCTGTTGTTGTTGCCCGTCTCCCTCTCATCACGCCTTCCGCCTTCTCTCTCTACCCGGCAGCTCTCCGCTGCTCTGGTCCCTCTGCAGCTGCAGGACCGGGGGGGGGCCATCACGGGGCCCGCCGCGCCGCGGCCACCACTGCGGGCAGTTAAAAGGCCCGCGCGGGCGCAGCAGCTGCCGCGCACAAGCGGCGTCGCCACGGCCGGGGGCGCACCACCAGTCCACCACCCCACCCCTCTCTCTCTTCCCGCGGGGACTCGGAGCACGCGCTGCTGTAGCTTCACGGCACGCATTTAAGGCGTCCCTTGGATCGTGATCTGCTGCACGTATCCTGCTCCTCATTCCTCTCCTCCTCGGCAGCAACTCCGTGCGTACGTACGTATAATCTCTCTCAGTTTTTCTCTGCTCCGTTTTCGCTGGTAGCTCAGCTCTGTTCCGCTCGGGGTGTTCGAATTTTGCATCGCTCCGTGCGCAGGCCGCCGCTGGGCGCCGTCGCCAGCCCAATCCAGCTCCAAAATGCGATTTCTGGCAGCGTCGCCGGTACTAGATCGCTCCTGCTTCCTCGGCGGCGATTGGCACACGGTTTGGTTTTCTGTCGAGCAGGTTGTGGGCGTGTCAAATGGGATTGGGGGGAGCGAGAGATCCTGCCTGTTGCGGACGATCGGAACTTGTCAAGTACAGGAAGTAGTAGGCTTCCTTTTCAGTTTGGTTAGGGGAGCTTGTTGTTTTGTATTTTGGCGTGCCGGGGTTTGGTCCCCTTTGTTTCGACTTTATTCACATCTAGTCTCGACTTTTCTCTCATCACATACATGGTCAACCTACTTGCCTTTGCGAGTTTGCTTAGGAAATCAAAAACCGTGTCCTTGCTCTTCCTATTCTGCTGGTTGGTTATGCTATATTACGATTACGATATAACCAGCTGGTGCAGAACCATTTGATCTGCTTAAATAGTGTCTTCTCTGCTACTAACTTGCTATCAGTTCCTCACGGTATTTCAGAAACTATTGCTTGTCTGTATGAATTTCGACTAGTCTGGTAATGAATTGGAGAAGCATCGTGGTAGTGATTTGTTGATATTCATCTAAGTATCGCTTCTCATGAATCGTGATTAATATACTAACGATCTGTTTCTTTTGCTCCTACCAGGAGGTCTGAACTTCACAGGGTGAAATAATGGCGGAGCCCTACCAATTGAACGGCATACTGAACGGGATGCCTAATTTGAGGCATCCATCCTCTCCATCAGAGGTCGATGAATTCTGTAAAGCGCTTGGTGGTGACTCGCCAATACACAGTGTGCTAGTTGCTAACAATGGGATGGCCGCCGTCAAGTTCATGCGCAGCATCCGGATATGGGCCCTGGAGACCTTTGGGACAGAGAAGGCCATTCTTTTAGTTGCTATGGCAACTCCGGAGGACTTGAGGATAAACGCTGAGCACATAAGAATCGCTGATCAGTTCATAGAAGTTCCTGGAGGAACAAACAATAACAACTATGCGAATGTACAGCTTATAGTGGAGGTTAGCACAATTCATCATCTGGAGTTCTGGAAATTTCTACATAATTGTGTTTAGTTTTACATGTATTTTTCACTGTGTACTTTGGTAATTAACATTTCAAGTTCAACTTCACAGATTGCAGAGAGAACTCGTGTATCTGCAGTTTGGCCTGGCTGGGGTCATGCATCTGAGAATCCAGAACTTCCAGATGCTCTCAACGAGAAAGGAATCATTTTTCTTGGGCCACCGTCAGCTGCAATGGCTGCACTTGGTGATAAGATTGGTTCTTCTCTTATTGCACAAGCAGCAGGAGTTCCAACTCTTCCATGGAGTGGATCACATGTATGCCATCTCCTATTTCTGTTTGGTTTTACTCTTATTTTCGTCTGCTACTTTAGTGTTCACTTAATATTAAATCAAACTCTCTGCAGGTAAAAGTTCCACCAGAAAGCTGCCATACAATTCCCGAGGAGATGTATAAGAATGCTTGTGTTTCCACCACAGAGGAAGCAGTGGCTAGTTGTCAGGTGGTCGGGTACCCTGCCATGATCAAGGCATCATGGGGAGGCGGTGGTAAAGGAATAAGGAAGGTTGGTTTTCTTTTTCAACTGAACTGTGGGAAAGAGAAGGGACCACTATTCAGAAACAAAATGAAGTTAAAATTTCAGTCAAAAAATTAGATTGATTATCACTAATTTTGTTGTCATCTGCATGGATCTGTAGGTTCATAACGATGATGAGGTAAGGGCACTGTTCAAGCAAGTTCAAGGAGAAGTCCCTGGCTCGCCTATATTTATTATGAAAGTGGCATCTCAGGTGAGAACTGATTCAAATATTTTGTTTCCCTTGTTACTAACCTGGGGATTTGAGAGAATGATCTACTCCATCAGCGGAGATAACCATATGTAGAGAGCCTCATGGACCATATGGGCCTATAATAGATGGGCCTTTATAAACTTAACAGTTTTCATGTCGGCTTTGAGCCTTTCAATCTGCCTTTGTTCTTTGTATCCTGAGCGCTTCTGTGTAATATATATTTGTTCCTGAAAGCATTCATTCTGTTCTTTCTTTGTAGAGCCGACATCTGGAGGTTCAATTGCTCTGTGATAAACATGGCAATGTGGCAGCACTACACAGTCGAGATTGCAGTGTTCAAAGAAGGCACCAAAAGGTTAGCTCTTCAAATTCTTTTAAACATCTGATTCCCATTGTGAGTTCATGCCTTCGCTGAATTTGTCCCATACTTGGATTGTGGTATTTTGTTCTGTAGAAGTTTATATCTTTCTTGAATAATTTTTATAGTTGAACTAGTGCACGACAATTTTTTTCTCTATTTGTACTTTATTGAAAAAAATATTATTTTTTACCATTTACCTCTGCAACAGATTATTGAAGAGGGGCCAATCACAGTTGCTGCTCCAGACACTGTTAAAGAGCTTGAGCAGGCAGCAAGGCGGCTTGCTAAGTGTGTTCAATACGTTGGTGCTGCTACGGTAGAATATCTGTACAGCATGGAAACGGGCGAATACTATTTTCTGGAGCTTAATCCACGGTTGCAGGTCTGTTCTAAACTTCCAGTGCAGGGATTTTGCAGAGGCATTCTTCTATGGTTCTTGCATTTTGAGTTTTTGACTGGCTTCCTTTCAGGTAGAACATCCTGTGACTGAATGGATAGCTGAAGTAAACTTGCCAGCAGCCCAAGTTGCAGTCGGAATGGGCATACCCCTCTATAACATTCCAGGTATTTCAATTTCTCGACTCCATGATTGATGATATTTTGTTCTCTTGTTCTGACAAATGAATGAATCACTGCAGAGATTAGACGCTTTTATGGAATGGATCATGGGGGCGGCTACCATGATTGGAGGAAAATATCAGCTGTTGCAACTAAGTTTGATTTGGATAAAGCACAGTCAGTGAGGCCAAAGGGCCATTGTGTTGCAGTCAGAGTTACTAGTGAGGATCCTGATGATGGGTTTAAGCCTACAAGTGGAAGAGTGGAGGTTGGTTTACTTTTGACTATATAATACTCTTTTGGTAATCCACCAGCTGTGCTTATCCATATGTTAACTTATATTCTATTGTCTTTTTCATCAGGAGTTAAACTTTAAAAGCAAACCAAATGTTTGGGCCTATTTCTCTGTTAAGGCAAGTATATGTCCATCCAAATTGGTTCTTTGCTTTTGTGTTATATCTACATCACCACAGCTGAAAGTATCACTCTTGAGTATTTATTTTTGTTTCTTAGTTTCCATAAAATTTTCTTGCTGAAATATGTATCCTGGTATGATACAAACTAACCCAAATCTTGTTTCCCTTTTTTCAATTTTCAGTCTGGAGGAGCAATTCATGAATTTTCTGATTCACAGTTTGGTAAGTTACATAGCATGTTTTTTTGTTTGTTCTTGGTATCTCTTGATGGTTTTGGTTAAATTCGGTGTTCTTCTTTTGCAGGTCATGTTTTTGCATTTGGGGAATCTAGATCTTTGGCCATAGCCAATATGGTACTTGGGCTGAAAGAGATTCAGATCCGTGGAGAGATACGCACAAATGTTGATTACACAGTAGATCTCTTGAATGTATGATGACCTCCATAGTAAATGGTCTTCTGTACATGATACTCTTTATCTCTTTGTGTAATTTACTTTCCAATTTTCCATCTGTACAGGCGACAGAATACCGCGAAAATAAAATCCATACTGGTTGGCTTGACAGCAGAATAGCTATGCGTGTTAGAGCAGAGAGGCCCCCATGGTACCTCTCAGTTGTTGGAGGAGCTCTATATGTATGCCTGTTTGACTGCAGAACCATGATTTCATACCTGCTTGTGAGCTTAGAAGTCATCTATCTTTGTTGACATCAAACATTTATCTCTTATTTCACAGGAAGCATCAAGCAGGAGCTCAAGCATTATCACTGATTATGTTGGTTATCTCAGCAAAGGTCAGATACCACCAAAGGTATGATATATGCTGAAATGCCCTTATTGTAGATTATACTTGTTGCTGTTGGACTTAAAACAGCTTGGTAACTGTGTGACTTCTTTCTCCATTGCAGCACATCTCGCTTGTCAATTTAACTGTTACTCTGAACATAGAGGGGAGCAAATACACGGTACTCATCTATAGTTTTCTCTTTACATTTCTGTGCTTACAACTCAGTGACTCACGGTTTTTTAAGCAAAATTAAACGTGATTAAACTCTACTGTAGATTGAAACAGTAAGGGGTGGACCCCGCAGCTACAAATTAAGAATGAATGGATCAGAAATTGAAGCAGAGATACATTCTCTGCGAGATGGTGGACTTTTAATGCAGGTAAATTTCCCACCCTGTGTCCTTTTTTCTATTAAAGCAAAAGGTCTCTAGCTGAGTTAGTTGGGTGGCTTGAGTATCACTACTCAGGTCCCAGGCTAGGGTTAAAAAAATCCCCTCGTCTGTCCCACCCCAAATCACAGGTCTAAGGTCCGGCCTCAATCGTGGTTGTTCTCACATGGGCTATGGTGCCGCTGTGTATGGGTGGGGCAGGGGTTCAAGGATTTTCTTGAGTCTTGACCTGCGTGAGAAGATCTTCTTCTTAATGCAATGTCCAGTGGCTGTCTTACCCCCCTGGAGGTCGAGTTTTTTTTTTCTATTGAAAAAGTTCTGATACATCTTTGTTGTAAATTCTTCAGATGGATGGAAACAGTCATGTAATTTATGCAGAGACGGAGGCTGCTGGTACACGCCTTCTCATTAATGGTAGAACATGCTTACTACAGGTAAAGATGGCTACATTTTCATATTTTTACTCTTTCATGTTACGTACTAAAACACAGTACTTTTACATATGATTACTTGAAACTGAAGGTATTGGATCTGGCAAATTTGTGAATCTTGCGTTCATATGAAGATCATAAAACATTATATTCTTCTTTTCTGCCTTTTGTTGTAAACCCACACTAAACTTGATTAGAATATAACAACATAGAGTGTGGAGAATAGAATTTAGGAATCCATGATAGAGCATGGCCCTGAGTCATATAAAATTGCTTGAATGTAGATTTCTTTCCTCCTCTGCAAGTTCTCGCTTTTCCATAGCTGTGGCGTTTCATGTGTCAAACCATCTAAAATATCCTCAGTTTCCAAAGACAAAGATATCCCATTGGCCAGTTGCCTAAGATCTTTCTGAAAGTTCCTCACCATGTCGAATTTGACTTGAAGGATTAAGCAGTTTGGATTGTTTCAACTATTCACTATATTCTCACATCATTTGGAAATACGTGATTTCATTTTCGTTCTCTTAATTGTACTTTGCAGAAAGAACACGATCCTTCAAAGTTGTTGGCTGATACACCTTGCAAACTTCTTCGATTCTTGGTTGCGGATGGCTCTCATGTGGATGCTGATACACCATATGCTGAGGTGGAAGTCATGAAGATGTGCATGCCACTGTTACTGCCTGCCTCTGGTGTTATTCACTTTGTTATGCCTGAGGGTCAGGCCATGCAGGTTTTATTGCTCTCTATTTCCATCTCCCTCTGCTTGCACATCCATGCTCTCTCTCTCTCTCTCATGAAATCAGTATGATTACTTCATTTATAACAAACATCATGAAATCAGCATGGTTACTACATTTATAACAAACTTGAATGTATGTTTTCCCTTTTTCAGGCGAATGACCTGATAGCAAGATTGGACCTTGATGACCCATCTTCTGTGAGGAGAGCTGAACCATTTCATGGTTCCTTTCCCAAACTAGGACCTCCTACCGCTATATCTGGCAAAGTTCATCAAAAATTTGCTTCAAGTGTGAATTCTGCACACATGATCCTTGCAGGATATGAACATAATATCAATGAAGTAAGACATTAATTTTTACAATGATTTGTAATTTCAATTTACTTTCAATTTTCTCTCCTCTTCCATTATCTTCATCTACAAAGAAAAACCAATTTCATAGTTTACGGCACACACTGCCATTTTCTTGGAAAATATTCTGTTCCATTGTTTTGGAACATAGTTTAGTCTTTATGTAATATTTAATCAACATTTTCCTATCTATACTTGCTTTTGCAGGTTGTACAAGATTTGCTAAACTGCCTAGACAGCCCTGAGCTCCCTTTTCTACAATGGCAAGAACTTATGTCTGTTTTAGCAACACGGCTTCCAAAAGATCTTAGGAATGAGGTGATTAGCTTTTGACTAGTTTTCTGTCAAATAAATTATGGTCTTCTTTCTTTGTTTCTTCTCTCTTCTGTTTTGGGTGCACATGAGATGTCTGACTAGTTTGGATGCATTCAGTTGGATGGTAAGTACAAGGAGTATGAATTGAATCCTGACTTCTGCAAGAGCAAGGATTTCCCTGCAAAGTTGCTGAGGGGGGTTATTGAGGTCAGTTTGACACTGCTACTTAGTGTTAACTCCTGTCTGAGTATTTATATTGCTTACTTACAAAATTACTACTATAGGCAAATCTTGCATACTGTTCGGAGAAAGATAGGGTTACTAATGAGAGGCTTGTGGAACCACTTATGAGCCTGGTCAAGTCATATGAGGGTGGAAGAGAAAGCCATGCTCGTGTTGTTGTCAAATCTCTATTTGAGGAGTATCTGTCTGTTGAGGAGCTCTTCAATGATAACCTTCAGGCAAGTCTTTGAAGAGGTTGCTCAATGCTCATTTGCTCACCAAAATGTGCTAACTATTGTTGTGTTTTCTGTTTTTCTTTTTTTCTTTTCATTTTCAGTCTGATGTTATAGAGCGCCTGCGCCTTCAACATGCAAAAGACCTTGAGAAGGTTGTATACATTGTGTTCTCACACCAGGTAATATCTGTGAACTGTGATTTTTTATTTTTATTTTTTCTACATCTAGATATTCAAGGGCTTTTTTCCCTGACAATTTGCTTTTGTTTGAAGGGTGTGAGAAGCAAAAATAAATTAATACTACGGCTTATGGAAGCATTGGTATATCCAAACCCATCTGGTTACAGGGATCAGTTGATTCGCTTCTCTGCCTTGAACCATACATCATATTCTGAGGTAAAGTTGAAGATTTTGGAAGATTGAAGTTCGATTTATTTTGCTCATGTAGTCATGTGATTGTTGATAAAAAAATGTGTAATATATTGTTACTGATGCAGCTGGCACTTAAAGCAAGCCAACTTCTTGAGCAAACTAAATTGAGTGAACTTCGCACAAGCATAGCAAGAAGCCTTTCAGAGCTGGAGATGTTTACTGAGGAAGGAGAGCGTCTGTCAACACCTAGGAGAAAGATGGCGATAAATGAGAGAATGGAAGATTTAGTTTGTGCTCCACTGGCAGTTGAAGATGCTCTTGTAGCATTGTTCGATCACAGTGATCCAACTCTTCAACGGAGAGTGGTTGAGACATATATACGCAGATTGTATCAGGTATCAGCGACTTTGTCCACTACTTTGCTTGTCTTGATACAGCTTAAATCTTGACAATTTTTTTGTGAACTAACACAAAATCGTATTACAGCCTTATCTTGTAAGTGGAAGTATCCGGATGCAGTGGCACCGAGCTGGCCTAATTGCCGTATGGGAGTTCTCTGAAGAGCATCTTAAGCAAAGAAGCGGGCAAGATGTGCCCCTACAGCAAGTAGAGAATCCTATTGAGAAGAGATGGGGCATCATGGTTGTAATCAAGTCTCTCCAGTTTCTAGCAACTGCAATTGATGTTGCACTGAAGGAGACTTCACAGTACAGAGTGGGTGTCGGAAGTGTCTCGAACGGTAACCATGTAAATTCTAATCAAAGCAATATGCTTCATATTGCTTTGGTTGGTATCAATAATCAGATGAGTACTCTCCAAGACAGGTTTGTTTGCTCTCCATATCCTTATGTGGCTATTTGTTTCATGAAAATCTTCAAGAGTGATTCCATTAACAATTAATGGATGTCATCAATTTCTTATTTTACCTATTTTTTGTCTGTTTGTAGTGGTGATGAGGATCAAGCACAAGAAAGGGTGAACAAACTATCCAAGATTTTGAAGGATAATACTATTACATCACATCTTAATGGCGCTAGTGTTAAGGTTGTCAGCTGTATTATCCAGAGAGATGAAGGGCGTCCGCCAATGCGACACTCCTTCCAATGGTCTGTTGACAAGCTTTATTATGAGGAGGATCCAATGCTTCGCCATGTGGAACCGCCGTTGTCTACATTCCTTGAGCTGGTATGTAGCTATATTCACTCTTTTTCATATTCTTTTAATATCCTCTTTGACTATAACTGCACCTCTTTAACATTTTTCTGTAAATACAGGAAAAAGTAAATTTGGAAGGTTACAATGAAGTAAAATACACCCCATCACGTGATCGCCAGTGGCATATTTATACACTTATCAGGAACAAGAAAGATCAGAGATTAAACGACCAGAGGATGTTCCTTCGTACCATAGTCAGACAACCAAGTGCAACAAATGGTTTCCTGTCAGGTAATATTGACAATGAAGTAGGCCGCGCACAAGCTTCGTCGTCGTTCACATCAAACAGCATTCTCAGATCATTAATGGGAGCACTAGAAGAAATAGAGCTACATGCTCATAGTGAGACTGTGAGATCAGGCCACTCACACATGTATCTGTGCTTACTGAGAGAACAACAATTGCATGAACTAATCCCATTTTCAAGGTCAGTCAATTCACCTTGTTTTTTATGTTGCGGATATGAAGGATAGGTTGTTAATTTGCTTGAAGTTATCCACTTCTGCTATTTCATTGTGCAGGATGACTGATGAAATTGATCAGGAAGAAGGAACTGCATGTACACTTTTGAAGCAAATGGCATTGAATTTATATGAACATGTTGGGGTCAGGATGCATCGGCTTTCTGTGTGCCAGTGGGAAGTCAAGCTCTGGTTGGTTTGTGACGGGCAAGCTAGTGGTGCTTGGAGAGTTGTTGTTACCAATGTTACTGGCCACACCTGCACAGTTGATGTGAGTTCTTTGACAACTCACTACTTTACCAGAAATAATCATAACAATAATTTAGTAACGACTGTGAAGAACTAAAGATTTCTACCACCTGTCTGATATGCAAAAAACTTGACAGTAATCACACCCTCATAAACTACCATACATGTTTCTTTAGCTAATAGCAAATGCTCTGTATGCTTAAGTATTTTTGACCATTTACTTTTAGCTAGAAGGATATCATTTGCACTTTTTGATGTGCTTATGTTCAAATTCTTTTTCCCAGATTTACCGAGAAGTGGAAGACCCAAGCACACATCAGCTTGTCTACCACTCTGCCACTGCCACGGCTGGTCCTTTGCATGGTGCTGCATTGAATGAACCATACAAGCCTTTGGATGCTATTGACCTCAAACGTTATGCTGCTAGGAAAAACGAAACCACATACTGCTATGATTTCCCCTTGGTAAGTTGCTTGTAGCTCCTTGTTTTTTCTAACTTTAGTTATGGCATGCTTAAAGAGACCAATTCATACCAGTAATACTGTTTATGCAGGCATTTGAAACAGCGCTGAAGAGATCATGGAAATCAAGTAGCTATGGTGTTAGTGAAGCTAATGAGCACAATCAACTCTATGCTGAAGTGAAAGAGCTTATATTTGTTGATTCGGTTGGAGCATGGGGCACTCCATTGGTTTCAGTTGAACGTCCTCCAGGCATCAATGATATCGGCATTGTTGCTTGGAGCATGAAGCTGTCCACGCCAGAATTCCCAAGTGGCCGGGAGATTGTAGTCGTTGCCAATGATGTGACATTTAAAGCTGGGTCCTTTGGTCCAAGAGAAGATGCATTTTTTGATGCTGTTACCAATCTTGCCTGTGAGAGGAAACTTCCTCTTATCTACCTGGCTGCAACTGCTGGTGCCAGGCTTGGTGTAGCAGAGGAAATAAAGTCATGCTTCCATGTCGGCTGGTCTGATGATGAGAGCCCTGAACGTGGTTTTCAGTACATTTACCTCACTACACAAGATTACTCACGTCTAAGCTCTTCAGTAATAGTTCACGAGCTGCAACTAGAAAATGGAGAAACCAGATGGGTGGTTGATACCATTGTTGGTAAAGAGGATGGACTTGGTTGTGAGAATCTCCATGGAAGTGGTGCGATTGCCAGCGCATATTCTAAGGCATACAAAGAGACCTTTACTCTGACATTTGTGACTGGAAGAGCTGTTGGCATTGGGGCTTATCTGGCTCGTTTAGGTATGAGGTGTATACAACGTCTTGATCAACCGATTATCTTGACTGGGTTTTCTGCACTAAACAAGCTTCTGGGGCGGGAGGTGTACAGTTCTCATATGCAATTGGGTGGCCCCAAAATCATGGCTACAAATGGTGTTGTCCACCAAACTGTGTCAGATGACCTTGAAGGTGTTTCTGCTATCCTGAAATGGCTCAGTTATGTTCCTCCATATGTTGGTGGTCCTCTTCCCATTATGAAACCCCTGGACCCACCCGAAAGACCAGTAACGTACTTCCCTGAGTATGCTTGTGATGCTCGTGCAGCCATCTGTGGCATTCAGGACAGTGAAGGGAAGTGGTTGGGTGGTATGTTTGATAGGGAAAGCTTCGTGGAAACATTGGAAGGTTGGGCAAAAACAGTTATCACCGGAAGAGCAAAGCTTGGTGGAATACCAGTTGGTGTCATAGCTGTGGAAACCCAGACTGTGATGCAAGTCATCCCAGCTGATCCTGGTCAGCTTGATTCCGCTGAGCGAGTAGTCCCTCAAGCAGGTCAGGTGTGGTTCCCAGATTCTGCAAACAAAACAGCTCAGGCATTACAGGATTTCAACCATGAGGAGCTTCCACTGTTCATCCTTGCAAACTGGAGAGGTTTCTCTGGTGGGCAAAGGGATTTATTTGAAGGAATCCTTCAGGCTGGTTCAACAATTGTTGAGAATCTGAGGACATACCAGCAGCCTGCTTTTGTATATATCCCAATGGGTGGAGAGCTACGGGGAGGGGCCTGGGTTGTGGTGGACAGCAAGATCAATCCGGACCACATAGAGATGTATGCCGAGAGGACTGCGAAAGGGAATGTCCTTGAGGCAGAAGGATTGGTGGAGATAAAATTCAGGCCAAAGGAACTGGAAGATTGCATGCTAAGGCTTGACCCAGAATTGATTGGCCTGAATGCTAGGCTGAAAGAGATGAAGAAACAAAATGCCAGCATCCCAGAAATGGAGACCATACGGAGGAGTATGACTATTCGGATGAAGCAGTTGATGCCTATTTATACTCAGGTTGCCACACGATTTGCCGAATTGCATGACACCTCTGCTAGAATGGCCGCCAAAGGTGTGATCGGTAAGGTTGTTGATTGGGAAGAGTCTCGGGCCTTCTTCTACAGGAGATTGCGAAGGAGAGTTGCTGAGGATGCCCTGGCCAAGGAAGTTAAAGAAGCTGCTGGTGAGCAGCTTTCCCACAGATCAGCATTAGACTCTATCAAGAAATGGTATCTAGTGTCCAAAGGAACTGAAGGTTGTAGTGAAATGTGGAATGATGATGAATCTTTCTTTACTTGGAAGAATGATCGCAAGAACTATGAGAATTATCTTGAGGAATTGAAGGCTGAAAGAGTATCGAACTGGTTCTCGCATCTTGCTGAAAGTTCAGACGTGAAAGCTCTACCAAACGGTCTGTTGCTCCTCCTTAACAAGGTAATTTTCTTCTAACTCGTTTGAGCAGACCTTTTTGTTTTTGTTTCTATAAGATCAACATCCTGAATTCTTAATTCTGGTACAGATGAATCCTTTGAAGAGGAAGCAGGTCATTGATGGCCTCAGGCAGCTTCTTGGTTGATCGATGGTGGCATCGCATTCGAACTGGAAAATGTCCTCTGTTTTTGCACATAAACTATGTGTTCTTGCAAGATCAAAGTGGAGCATGAAACCCTGCTTGGTTGGGAACTAATTGTTCTGTTTGTAGTCATGTATTTAGCTGTTTATCCTGTAATTAGTTGGGTGGCGTTTCTCAATGTCAGCAATCCTGATCAAGTAATTATTTACTTTTCAATCCAAATAATACATGATTTTCATCAGTACGCTTTGTGCTTGTACTATGCATAGGCATAGTAGATATCTAAGTGCATAGTAAAAAAAACTATGTATTTAGAAAGCCAAAATGTCTTATAGTTTGAAATTGAGAGAGTAGTAGTTAAGATGTTCAGGAAAGCATCCTAACACTTGCAAATTTGAACTACTTATGTGCGTAAGATGGAACATCCGGTGGGTGTAACTTGAGCTGCTTGCTTCTCACCCTACACTGGTCTTGGTATTCTGTCCATTGTTCCAATATGAAGCATCCGTCTTCAGGGACTTTCTCCAATTTGAGCTTGCACATTCCATATTTTTAAAAACTGGGTTGCAACTGTCCATATTGTGAAAACTGAAAAGCTGAGGTTGTTTGGCATCTTGGAATATATATATATATATAGTAGTGTGTTGTGTAATGCTTTTAGTACTCCGGTTGTGGTGCGTGTATATTTATTTTTGTTTATCATTTTGGAGTGTTGTTTGTTGCACCTTGTCAAAATCTGCAACGAACTTGGATAACTGCCAGTAGGGTAAATTTGGGGAATCTTAAAGAACATAGAAGAATATGGCTGAATCTCCAATGTCTCGTTACAAGCCTCCTCGCTTATCCAGTTTTAGCGGTAATACTAGAGCATCTCCAACAATACTATCTAAAATACACCCCCTATTCTCTATTTAGAAAGCTATTTATTTTGAGACTACTCATATTTTGCTTCCAACTCCAGTAATACTACCTAAACTATACTACTAAAATTCGTTTTAGTAGTCAATGACGCGTGGGGCTCTTTTGTCATTTCTCTCATCCAGATTTTACACGGTGGTCGAGTTGATTCGGATGTAAGTGAATGTTCGGCTACCAAAGCTGAACAATACAATATTCTTTCCGAATCAATCACATCTTGAGAAACAAGTCTGGCTATAGAAAAGCGTGAGAAGCACGAGAAATCGGCTAGACTTGATTTTTCAGGAGCTAAAGGGGTTGTATACTTATCTAGTGACTACCGCATCATTGATGAAGATCAAGCCCCTACAAACAAGAAAGGAGGGTTGCCTGCTTGCTCAGAATCGACTGAGTTGACTTTGAAGTCGGCTAAGCCGACTGCTACATGCCATGAGTTGGCTAGGCTGACTTCCCAATCGGCAGGGCGACTACCCCCGTGCTTGCTAGTGCCCAAGTCAGCCTAGCCGTGCTGACTTTCTCAGTTCTAGCAACTGCCGATGCGTCTTTGGATAATTCGGCATCTATTGTTGATGATGTTCTAGAGATGAAGAGCAACATTATTCAAATCAAGAATATACACTTCTCCAATATGATCAACAAAAATTCCAATCTGGTCATACTATTTCAATCTCTGCATCTATTGGTGATATTCTTGGTAATAGTTGTAAAAGACCGATTGAGAATGGCATTTTATTTGTTGATGATAAAATAAATTCCACATTATGCCACACGGCAAGGATGATAGTGGTAGTTCGTCAAAGCTAAAGCTTCCTAGAAGCAATTGCAAAGGTGTGGCCGAATGGATTGATGTCAAATCTAATCCATTCGTTTGCCTAGCTTTAAAGCCGACTCCATAAAAGAATCGGCTGAAGAAATCAAAGTACACCTTTGACTTTACTTTTTGTGATCATATCTTTGATATCTTGCTCAAGAATAATTTTATTAGAATCATTGATCACAATGCTTTGGCATTTATTCAAAACTTAGAGGAGCTTACATATTACAACTGTCATAACTCATCTGATCATAATACTTCTAATTGCAATATATTTTGTCGAGTGATCCAATCGGCCATTGATAAAGGACGATTGAGATTTTCTGAAGCTCAACAAATGGACCAGTTGGATTCAATTGGTCTTGATGGCAAAGAGGTTTCGAATCGGCTTGCATTAGCCAACTCACTCAAAGCTCAATGCTCAAATGCCCAAGAGAGAGATGTGGAGCCCTCAAGTGGAGACAAGGTTGTTGTTCATGAATTGCAAATAGAAGATATTCTAGAGGACAACAAAATTATCACAATTTTAGAAGACACTGGGGGCAGGTAAAATCTCTTTAACCGAAGCAAATGCCGATTGATCCCATTGAGCAAGGGGAATCGGCTAAAGATCCTCCTTTGAAGCATGCCCGTCAAGACGAGGAGAAAAGGGTGGATGCTCATATAGCTATTAGAGGTAAAGGCCATAACAAGCAAAAGAATAGAAGGCCGAAGCTCAGCTTCGAAGAACTTCTAGCTAAATACAAGAAGGAAGCAGAAGCAAATGTCATCAATTGGCCAAAAAAGTTCCAATCGTCAAGATTGCCTTCAAAGCACAATTCTCAAGAGTGGAATTGGCAAAGGAATATATCACACGTAGCAGCAATATGTTCTCCTTTTGAACAGTCAATTCCTATGTCATATGAACCATAACCCATATATTTTTATCCTTATTCATCTTAGGGTTGGTTTAATCAAGAGGCACATGTTCCACCATATTTTAGGCCACAATACATAGAATATGCAGCTCCTAGATACTCAGAAAAATCATCATATTATAAAGACCATTTTGATCAAAATCGGTCTGGAGCTCAACCTAAGAAGAAGGTGGTAAAACAAGTTTATTGCGTGAAGTATGATAGCCGAAAGAAGAATAGTTCAGATCTGAATACAACTACTGAAAAGTAGATTACATTGTTGAAAAATCTGGCTATTGATGGCAAAGAAGTAGGAAAATCACCTGTTGATATTCTAGATGTCAAATCTAAACAAAAGAAGGTGAGAGTGCCCAAAATCAAGGAAGAGTTGCCGCTATCCAAAATAGAAACAAAACTGAGACGCTCACTTGGCTTATCAAAGTGGCAAAAGAAGAAGTTACAGAAGCTTAGTGCAGAGAAGTTGAAAGAAATGGCTTGGCATGGGTTCCTAAAAGGAGTATTCAAGCTCAAAAAGATGATACTCAAGCAAGTGGTGCAACGAAAGCAAAGAAGAGAAGAAGATTTATGAAGTGATTGCCAAGTTGGAGGTTTGCATCGGATCATCAAAATTATTGGTCATGGCATCATCCATATTCTATGCCTATGTCTGTGTGGAATTCATCTCCAGGCATGCATGGTTATTCTTCAGCTCCTTTTTTTATCCTTGGTATGGATCTCTATATTATGGAGGGCACGATTTGCCTAAATGACCGTTTAGTCCATTTAAACACCGTTTAAACGGTAAACAGAAGTCAGCCGTGTTGTTTAGGCCATAAACAGTGAATTAAATGGTTGGACCGTTTAAACCCGTTTAAACCGTTCAATCCCGTCTAAACGGTCTAAACAAAATCAGATTAAACATGATTAAATGAGCTAAACAACCATTTAATCCATAATTAAGTGAATTAAAGGACTATGTCTATCACAATCAATATAAAACTAATTAACATTGTAATTATATGAAGTATTGTGGGATTTAGATTTCTTCCAACAAGATTATTTGGTAAAATATTTGATTTTTATATGTGTAAATATGTATGGGTTCTAGCAAATTTTATTTTTACCTACATAAATATGTATATTTTATTGTTATTGTACAAAACCGTTTAGGCCGTTTAACTCCGTTTAAACACCGTTTAAACGGTCTAGACGCTAAACGAAGGGTGACCGACTGTTTACCATTTAGCGTTTAGGAAAACATTGATGGAGGGTTGCCAAATAGTTTTGCTTATCGATGACTTTCTATATCAAGAGCTGAAATACTTTACTTTGGCTATCATACTCTTATGGATGAATTCATATGGCCGATACTTTGTTATCGCTCTTAGCATAATAATAGCCGATAAATGCTTATAACCATGGTACTATGAGAAAACCCTCCACAGAATTTACTTTTGCGGCTTTAAGGCCTGGGGGGCATGATACATGTATGACTGAACAAATCGGTCGATAACTTGATTATTGTCTTTAGCACAAAGTTATATGGCTGATATTTTATTTTCATTATTCTTTTTATTAAAATTAGCCGATTGTATATATGCATGCTTTAATCGTGGCCACTACTACTTTAGTTAAATTGGGCCCATTAAACATGTTAATCGTGCTTTACAGCTACATATATGCATCGGCTGATGGCTATATACATGCATCTAAATATGTTAATCGGTCGATAGCTACGTGTATGCATCTAAATGTGTCAATCGGCCGAGAGCTACATACATACATCTAAACGTGTTAACAGGCTGATAGCAGCGGTAAGATGAGTGGAAATTATTTTTTGGTATGCAAACTTTTGCAAAAAAAATATAGCCGATACTTTGTTATCACTCTTAGCATAAAAATAGCCGATGCTTGCAGGCATTGTGCTATGAAAGATCCTCCACAAAATTTACCCCGTTGGCTTTAAGGCCTAGGGGCATGATTTATGTGTTTTAGATTTGCTTCGTGGATATGACAATATGATTAATCGGCTTGCCAAGAAGGTCGAGGTGTTGGCATCATCATTATTTCTCACAATAATGTTGTTTGACACATCAAGCCGATTAAAATTGCATTTACACCAACATTTGAGGTGTGTGAAGTTTTCTTTTTTGGCTGGGGAATATTGCAATTCATGCAAGTAGAGCATGTTAAAGCCTGAGGTGATTCTCTACTGGTAGTACAACAAGTTGCTAGAATGAGAGCAGTAAAGCTACCATGTTAGCTCAACAATCATTAGGCTCTGACATCGGAGGGTGTAATTTTCATATAAAAAGAAAGCTCAAGTGATGCACAAATAATAGCCGATATACAATATCACCTCTAAAACAACATGGCTAATGTATACATCGCCCCTAGATCTCGAACAGCCGATGAGTTGGATATCATTGCTATTTGGTGTTTTATGTTTTTAGGTTTGTATAAACCTCACCTAAAAACAGGGGGCATATGTTGACACTCAAATTGGACCCAATTTTAATCGGACTGCTGGCCGATTATTTGAGCTAGTTGATGATCAGCAAATAACTTAAAGGGCTTTCTAAGTGCAGAAACATGGCGTTGGTTATGTATAAAAATGAAGTCCAGATGCTATTCGTTGACCATACACGGACAAGTCCAGACTCCTACGGACCTGGTTGTTTATCACGTGAAGCTAAAGAGAAATCAAGTGCTTGCATGCATAGAAGGAAAACAAGGATTTGCCTGCTTACACAAGTTTATAGGAAAGGAGGCAAGTCCATAGTAAAGAATCAGGCAGCTAGCGTCACGTATAAATACTGGAATTCCGATGTGCCTACTGTTCAGATAAAGAAAGGACAAACATGCATGCACGGCGGAGGTACATGTTCGGCTGTCAGAGTTCTACATGGCTACGTAAACGGAGATAGATCAGCCGTATGATTGTAAATTAAGTTTTCATGCAGGAAGCTACAGGGAAGACCAGCTGCCCTATAAATATAAAGGATGAGGGTTGATTGAGGGATTCTAACTACACAATCGTCAAAATACAATACAAACCTTCTCTTTGCCCTGTCTCTTCCAACCCCATGCTGTTCATCTTTTGATCCGATGACCTAGGGCGCTCTAGGCTCGTCGGCCGACCTAGACCAACCTGACGACGTCCTTACCCCGACGGGGTCCCTCCCGGGCGAGACCTTCGACGGTTTCTTTGATAGTACTCGGAAACTAGCCATTCTTCATCACACAAGCACGATTGATTATCCTTTGCTAGTTTGCTTGTAAACCTCGTCGCTCTTCACCGTGAAAGTGTATTGGTTATCTGCTGCGTTCTTCGGTCCGTGGCGATCCGGGCGATCTAGCCCTAGCTGGTGTGTGATCCAGGATCAATCCGATGTCAACGCATAGGCAGGACTACTACTACACTAGAGCTTAGTTTCGTTGCCTTATCTAATCACATCAAATTCATATTCTCGCCCAGATACTGTGCCTCAAAGTTCATTATACTCCCTCCATACCCATATTAGTTGTCGTTCTGGGCTATAGGCCCATTTTCACAAAGGCTGTCGTTCTGGGAGTATGGTGCTGCTTCTTGACGTGTTTGCCCTTCTGACCGCCGCCCGCTGCGCTACCCAACTGCCCGCTCCCGCATTGATCGTGCGCACGCGCACTTCGATCGTCGTCCACGCATTCATCGCTCGCCCGCATGCGCAATCCCGTGAGCACGATTCAAAACTCAAACACGAGCGGCAGTGCAAACGAAGCCAAAAATACGAACGCCAACGCGCCAAACGGCAGAAAAAACGCGCCCGGAGCCCACACGCGGCATGCAAGCAAACAGCGGCATGCACACGCCCAAACGCGGCAAAAATCGAGCAGAAAGCCAACAGTCGCAAGCGCACAGAGCCATGCAAACGCGCCAAAAATCACGCAGCAACAACAAAAAATATGTGGCCACCAGGAATCGAACCCACACCCTCGTCCTTAGGGCGTTAGCCTACCCTAGCCGTCTAAACCATGAATGTTTCTCATATGGAATGCATCCGCAATCCTATTTAATAGGGGGCAGACAGGGAAAAATACCCCCTAATTAATGACTCCTGGGTAAGCACAATCATATCCTAAATGACAACTAATATGGGTATGGAGGGAGTATATCTCATGTTTTCGGTAGGATTGTTGCATCCACCAACTCTACAGCCTTTGTTGTAGGCCGTGTCGTGCCCAGACTCACTAGCCTTGTCATGCCACATGCGCCCATGCTAGCTAGCCACAACCCAATGCGCTGCACCATTCCAAACACCTACTCTACACCCCACGTGTGATGCCCAGCGTCATGCCACATGTTGGCCTGACATGCAATGAGAGTAGGTATGGTGAGAGATTGCATGGGGATCAGGGGAGAGGTAAGGTTGACAAGTGGGGACCCACACGTCAGTGAGTGGAAAGAGAAGAAAGTAGGAGAGGCATTTGATCGATACGAAAATACGATAGCTGAAAAGTGAGTCAAACCTAGTGAATAATATCGATACATATTGAATTATAGTGACATATTTCTAAATAAACCAATAATAATAATAGATCTTCAAATGTTAACATTTATAATGTCACCTATCTAATCAACTCTATTGTAAATACTGATACTCAAGGAATGCAAGCATGCAAACCTTTTGCATGTTGATTTTAGTCTTTTGTTAGGAGCGAGGATTATTAACTCTTTACCATTATTAGGATTGACACCTCAGATTGCACGTTTAAGGTTACCACTATATTTTCACTACTAGAGTGAGAAAACGTCTACAACTTTACCACTTTTGCTCACATGCCATACCAAGCATGCACACCAGCATAGATCCGAGTTAGCAGGGTCATGTGAAAATGTCCCCTCCCCCTCTTTGTACCCACCAACATAGCCCACTTGCCTCTCTCTCTCTCTCCATCGCCAACCACCACTATAGAAGCCATGGACACGGCGGTCCTCATGATCGTGCACGCCAAGGCTGGGGATTTTGCGGATGCTCGGTCCCTCTGGGTGTAGCTCTTGCACAGCTCCGCCAAGCCTTCTCCTGGCGTACATGCGCCTCAGCCGCTTCAATGATATCCTCCTCGTCATGGCCTCTCCGCGCAAGACCATGATGCAGCGCGTGCTCTACACCCGCAAGACCATGACGCTGGCCCGTGCTTGTGCTCCGTGGGGCAGAGGCTGGCGTGACCATGACGCTAGAGGAGAGTGGCATGAAGACGAGGGCCGTGCCTCTACCACTTGTGCACGGTGAAAGTCCTATGTTTGGTGTTGGTAATTAGTGACAATACCTAAGTACTAATTCTATGCCTAAGTTGTATGTAGCATATGAGAATAGTACATTCCAAGGTTGGTGGCAAGATGGACATGGTGATCATGATGGCCACACTTGGATTTGGATGCGACCCTACGTGATCAAGGCAAAGGTATATGCTTAAGGGTTGTGTTTTAGTAACCAAGACACCTAGTGGGTGTGGTTACATTATAGGTTAGATAGCCGTACTATAAAGAGGGGAATAACGCGGCTATTGAACTCCTAAGTGCCTCTAGGTGTCCATTTCATAATCATATGCATTTGGATAGAACTAATATTGTCTCGAAAAATGATTGTGAAAATGCTAACACACTCACACATGACGAAGATCACTTGGTGGTGTTAGCACGTTTGCGAAGGCGGTGGAGTTTGAGCGTTTTCGAGAAGTTGAAACGACTATTTTCCACTACGCCGAAAGTCCGAAAAAGAAACGGAGGTGAACGGAGGTCACAGAGGTGACCGGACGCTGAACCGGACGCGGTCTTTGCATGATCGAACGCGTCCGGTCAGTGTTCAGTGTCTGCGCGTATTTCAGTTTAATGATCGGACGCGAAGCGCGTCCGGTCACTGTCGATCGGACGCGTCCGGTCGTTCAGGGAGCTTACTGGACTCTAACCGGACGCTGGCACTGTCGCGTCCGGTCATGTTTCTTCAGCGCGTCCGGTCGTTGTTTCGTTGAGCGCTGCTCAGGCGACCAGCGCGTCCGGTCATTCACGGGACCAGCGCGTCCGGTCGTTCGCAGCGCGTCCGGTCTGCACGATGAGCGCATCCGGTCGTTGCTTCGCAGTTAGCCGTTGGGCGACCGGCGCGTCTGGTCGTTTGGACCAGCGCGTCCGGTCAGTACTTCACGAGTTAGCCATTGGGCGACCGGCGCGTCCGGCCAGTTGGACCAGCGCGTCCGGTCAACGCGATTTCGGCTTTTTAAGTTTCTAACGGCTCTATTCGAAGGGGTACGTCTATATATACTCGTTGGCCGGCTCAAGGCTCTATCTCTCGAACATTTGACATACTTGTGAGCACTTTGAGCTAAGCAACTCCCCTCCCACTCATCTCTCTTGCTTCTTTGCATATTCGAAGTGAGATTGAGTGATCCAAGTGCATTTGCATTGTGAGATTGCATCTAGTTAGCACTTGGTGGTTGATTTGCTGCGGGATTCTTGTTTCTCTTGGTGGTTGCTGCCACCTAGACGGCTTGGAGCAGCTTGGAGGCGTTGGCAAGAGTTGGTGATTGTTCTTGGCCACCTCCGGTGATTGTGAGGGATTTGTGCCTACCTCGGCGAAGCGCCAAAGGCAACATTAGTGAATTGCTCATGTCATTGCAACCTTTTGCCATTTGGTAGGTTCTTATGGCGCCTTTTGAGAGGCTCGGTGTGAGACCGATTAGCCACCGAACCACGTGGTGAAGAGGGACACAACGGGGACTAGCGTGCCGGCAAGCACGTGAACCTCGGGATAAATCTTCGTGTCATCAATTTTATATTGTGATTGATTGATCCCGGTGTTCGGTTATCTTGGTATTCGTTGTTTATTATATTGGTTGGCTCAATACTTCGCCCCTCGGTGAAACTCTCCTAACTCAACTCCGCTTTATCTTCTTAGTTATCTTTGCTAGCTAGTTAGCTTTGCTAGAGTAGTTCTTTTGTGTAGCTTGCTAGTTGTAGTTGTAATTACCTTCTCGGTTTGACTTGTGCGGTTGAGTGCAAATACTAGAATTGTAAATTAGATAGGTGGCTTGCAAACACCCCGTAGGCTAAGCAAAACTCGCAGCTCGCTATTTGTTATATTGATAAACTTGTTTAGCTTGTCTTTGTAGAAAAATTCTATAGGCTATTCACCCCCTCTAGCCATCTAGACCTTTCAAGTGGTATCGGAGCCGTGGTCATTGTTTGCAAGGCTTAACAACCTCGGTGTAAGATGGCTCAAGTTGTGTTCAACCATGTCGGGGGCAAGCCTCCATTCTTTGATGGTGTCACATCTTTTGATCATTAGAATAGAAAGATGAAGCAATATCTTGGCTCTATTCATGAGAACGTTTGGAAGGTGACACACCATGATTATGCTATCATTGATCCCGACAACCTCACCAATAATGACCGCATCAATAACCAATGCAACACTATGGCTCTCAATACTCTCTATAATGGGATTGATGCAAAGGTCTTTGAGCAAATCAAGGATCTTGAAATGGCAAGTGAAGTGTGGACAAGATTAGAGGAAATATATGAGGGCACTTCAACGGTAAAGAGTGCCAAGCTCTATATGCTCAAGGATAAGTTTGCAAGCTTCAAGATGAAGGATGATGAGTCCATACTGGAGATGTTCTATAGGCTACAAGTTATTGTCAATGATCTCAAGAGCCTAGGAGAAGATGTCAAGGACAAGGACTTCTCACATAAGTTCTTGATGAACTTACCTAAGAAGTTTGCTATCTTGAGGAAGATGATCCAAAGAGAGGGTTTGGACAAGGTGACTCCAAACCAAGTGCTTGGATATGTCATGACTGATGCTCAATATGATGATGATGAAGATGAAGATGAGAAGAAGGAGATCAAGGTCAAGCAAGAGAAGACCACCGCATTCAAGGCTTCTTCTTCCAAGGGCAAGAGTAAGGTTGATGATGATGATGATCCATTTGATGATGAGATCATGGCCCTTCTAGTACAAAAGATGGGTCGGTTCATGAAGAAGAGAGGCTATGGTGCAAGAAAGAGAAGGGACTTCATGAAGGCAAAGGAGGTGCTTTGCTACAATTGCAATAGCCCCGATCATGTAGTGGCGAAGTGCCCCTATGAAGACAAAAGATATCATGATGGGGAGTTGAAGCTCAAGAAGAACAAGAAGGATAAGAAAGATAATGAGAAGAAAGCAAAGAAGAGCTTCACATTCAACAAGAAGAAGAAGGGTGATGGTTATGTAGTCACTTGGGATAGTGACAACTCCGATAGTGATGATGATGATGCAAGCTCTAGTGATGATGAAATGACCACTCGGCGAGCCATTGCAAACATCGCCCTCTCCAACAAGCCATCCATCTTCGACACTATATCGACATGCCTTATGGCCAAGCCTACTAAGATAAAATATAATGATAGTGATGATGATTCTTGCGCTAGTGATAGTTGTAGGAGTGATGATGAGGAGGATGAGGACTACTCCAAGGATGATCTTTTGGGCATAATAGATCAAATGAGCAAGGGCTACAAGAGGACCACCAAGAAATCTAAAATCTTTGAACAAAAGCTCATTGCCAAGAGCAATGAAAATGATGCCTTGATGGAAAAGCTTGTTGCTCTCAAAAAGAGTAAGGAGTGCAAAGGAATTGAACAAGAGCTCAAAGCTCTTAGAAAATCCTTTGATGAGCTAGAGGCCTCTCGTGAATGTCTAAAGGAAGACCACGAGGACCTTGAAGTTGATCACACTAGGCTTAAGGAAGCCCACTCCACTCTACTTGAGCTCATCAAGGAAAATGACCTCAAGTTGGAGAAGCTCATGAAGGAAGCTAAGGAGGAGCAAGTGATTGTCACTTGTGACATTGGACTAACATGTGATATTATTGATGATTCTTTATTTGTTGGTCCTACTAATGCTTCATGTAACTCATCATCATCCACCACAACCAACTCTATCTCTACTACTAGTGATTCATCACTTGTGGTTGAGAATGAGACTCTCAAGAGAGAGGTGGATGATATCACCCGCGCATTAGGCAATGCCTATGGTGGGGATGCCCGCTTGCTAAAATGCTTGGGTAGCCAAAGGTTCTCTCTTAACAAAGAGGGTTTGGGCTATACTCCCAAGAAGGGCAAGGCGGCCTTTGCAACTCACAAGCCTAGCTTTGTGAAGAGCAATGGTCGTTATTGCAATAGATACAAGCAAGTTGGGCATCTAGAGATTAATTGCAATAAAATGAACAAGAACAAGAAAAATGCTAGTGTACCTTACATTTTCACTAGCATTATTCTTGTTATGTTCTTACCAAGGGTGGCCAAAGGATGTCTGGCCGAGTGGTTAAGACATTCGAGCGGCACTCCACAGGTCCTGAGTTCGAATCCCAGTGGGAGCGAATTTCAGGCTGTGGTTAAAAAAACCCCCTCGCTGGTCCCGTGTGCCAAAGCACTAGTGGTGCGGCCCGTCCGGCCTGCGGCAACGGAAGTCTGGGCAACGGATGACCCGGCCTACGGGCAACGGAAGTCACCGGCCCGGCACCGGCCCAGGTAACGGTCCCGCGGTGTCCGCTCCTAGTGTCGGGACGGGGCCAGGGTTCGGGGGTTTTCTCGGCTCGGGGAACTGAGGTTTCCTTCTTATTTGAAAGCCGTGGGGGCGGTCTTTCCCCCACCGGGTCGAGTTCTTACCAAGGGTGAGAAAGGTGCGCATGCTAGGTTTGTTGGTACACCAATTGTGGGCTCAAATAAGAAGGTCATTTGGGTACCAAAGAACTTAGTGACTAACCTCCAAGGACCCAAGCAAGTATGGGTACCTAAAAGACATTAAATTATTTTGTAGGTAAATTACAAGGCTGGAGGAAGGCATTAGGTGCTTGATAGTGGGTGCTCTCAACATATGACCGGTGATTCAAGAATGTTCAACTCTCTTAAATCAAATGATAGTGGTATTGATAGCATCACATTTGGTGACAATAGCAAGGGTGATGTAAAGGCTCTTGGAAGGATTGCAATCTCAAATGATCATAGCATTTCCAATGTGCTTCTAGTTGAAAAGTTGAACTTCAATCTTCTCTCGGTTGCTCAATTGTGTGATCTTGGTTTTAAGTGTATATTTGGTGTTGATGATGTGGAGATAGTTAGTGTTGATGGCTCCAACTTATCTTCAAAGGCTTTAGATTTGAGAATCTATACTTGGTTGATTTCAATGCTAGTGACACTCAACTTTCAACATGCTTGCTCACTAAATAAAGTATGGGTTGGTTATGGCATAGAAGACTTGGTCATGTTGGCATGAAGCAATTGAACAAGTTAGTTAAGCATGACTTAGTTAGAGGCTTGAAGGATGTCACATTTGAGAAAGATAAGCTATGTAGTGCATGTCAAGCCGAAAAGCAAGTTGGCTACACTCATCCATTGAAGAGCATTATGAGTACTTCCAAGGCATTTGAGTTGTTGCACATGAATCTATTTGGGCCAACTACATACACAAGCATTGGTGGTAACAAGTATGGCTTTGTGATTGTGGATGATTTCACTAGATATACATGGGTATTCTTTCTTAGGGACAAAAGTGATGTATTTGACATATTCAAGAAGTTCATCAAGAGAGTACAAAATGAGTTTAAAACTACAATCAAGAAAGTAAGAAGTGACAATGGAAGTGAGTTTAGAAACACAAGAGTTGATGAGCTATGTGATGATCTTGGAATCAAATATCAATTCTCGGCCAAGTATACACCTCAATCTAATGGCTTAGTTGAGAGGAAAAATAGAACTTTAATTGATATGGCAAGATCAATGTTGAATGAGTATAATGTGAGTCATTCATTTTGGGCTGAAGCAATCAACACGGCTTGCTTCTATAGCAACCGCCTCTATTGTCACAAGTTTCTAGAGAAGACACCATATGAGATCTTAAATGGAAGAAAGCCTAACATTGCATACTTTCGAGTATTTGGTTGCAAATGCTATATCTTGAAGAAAGGCACTAGATTGAGCAAGTTTGAAAAGAAATGTGATGAAGGCTTTCTACTTGGTTACTCAACTACTAGCAAAGCTTATAGAGTTTAGAATTTAGCTAGTGGTCAACTTGAAGAAGTGCATGATGTTGAATTTGATGAAACAAATGGCTCTCAAGATAAAGAAGATAACTTAGATGATGTGAGAGGAACTCAATTGACCAATGCTATGAAAGAAATGGATATTGGTGATATTAGGCCAAAGCAAGTGATTGATGTGGATGACAACAAAGATCAAATGCTCCAAAGTCCAATTACACAAGCTAGTGGTTCTCTAATGTAAAATCAAGCTAGTACATCATCTCAAGTGCAACAAGATCAACAAGTGGCTAGTTCATCATCTCCAACTCATGATCAACATCAACATCCAAGCAATCAAGTCCAAGTGCTTCAACTAACTAACATTGCAAGAGACCATCCATTGGATTTCATCATTGGTAACATACAAAGGGGAGTTCAAACTAGATCAAGATTGACATCTTTTTGTGCTCACTCTTCTTTTGTGTCAATAGAAGAACCCAAGGACATTGATAAAGCATTGAGAGATCCAGATTGGGTAAATGTAATGCATGAAGAGCTCAACAACTTCAAGAGAAATGAAGTATGTGAACTAGTTGAGAGGCCTAAGGATAATAATATCATTGGAACATGATGGATCTTTCGCAACAAGCAAGATCAAGATGAGATAGTAGTAAGAAACAAAGCAAGACTAGTGGCTCAAGGTTACACACAAATAGAGGGTCTTGACTTTGGTGAAACTTATGCCCCGGTTGCAAGATTGGAAGCAATTAGGATCTTACTTGCCTATGCTTGTGCACACAATATCAAGCTATTTCAAATGGATGTGAAGAGTGCATTTCTCAATAGGTACATTCAAGAAGAGGTGTATGTGGAGCAACCTCTCGGTTTTGAAGATGACAAGAAACTCAATCATGTCTACAAATTGAGAAAAGCTTTGTATGGATTGAAGCAAGCACCTAGAGCATGGTATGAAAGATTGAGGGACTTCTTGCTATCCAAAGGATTTGTCATGGGCAAAGTAGATACAACACTATTCATCAAGAAGATTGGTAAAGACTTGTTTGTGTTGCAAATATATGTTGATGATATCATATTCGGTTCAACCAATCAAGATTATTGTGATGAGTTTGGGAAAATAATGGCAAAAGAATTTGAAATGTCAATGATTGGTGAACTTAGTTTCTTTCTTGGACTTTAAATTAAACAAATGAAGGAAGGAACATTTGTAAGCCAAACCAAATACATAAAGGATATGCTAAAGAAGTTTGGTATGGAAGATGCAAAAGGAATCACTACTCCAATGAGCACTAGTGGAAGCTTAGATAATGACAAGAGTGGCAACATGGTGGATCAAAAGCTATATAGATCAATGATTGGTAGTCTACTCTATGTGACGGCATCAAGGCTCGATGTGATGTTTAGTGTATGCATGTGTGCAAGATTTCAAGCCTCACCAAGAGAAAGTCATTTGAAGGCAACAAAGAGAATATTAAGATACTTAAAGCATATACAAGATGTTAGATTATGGTATCCTAAAGGTGCAAGCTTTGAGCTAGTTGGATATTCGGATTCCGACTATACCGGTGACAAAGTTGAGAGAAAAAGCACCTCCGGGACTTGTCAGTTGTTGGGAAGATCACTTGTCTCATAGTCATCCAAGAAGCAAAATAGTATTGCACTATCTACCGCCGAGGCCGAATATATCGCCGCGGGTAGTTGTTGTGCACAAATCTTGTGGATGAAGGCAACATTGAAGGATTTTGGAATCAATTTCAAGAATGTGCCATTGCTATGTGACAATGAAAGTGCCGTGAAGCTAACCAACAATCCGGTTCAACATCAAAGAACAAAGCATATTGATGTTCGCCATCACTTTATTAGAGATCATCAACAAAAGGGTGACATTGCTATTGAGAGTGTGGGCACCGAAGATCAATTAGCCGATCTATTCACCAAGCCACTTGATGAGAAGAGATTTCACAAGCTAAAGAATGAGTTGAACATACTTGACTTCTCCAACATGAGTTGATGCACCCCATATATGACAAGCCTCTCCTTCGAGCCCCAAGGTACAATTGGTTGACATGTCATACATTCTATGCTAAGGACTTGTTTAGTGCATCTAGTCATAATTTACATGTTCTAGGCTCATTCATGAAAATCAAATGTATTTGAAGTTTATATGGTGCCACTATTGTTTCCATGACTTGTATGATCTAGTGGTAGCATATAACTTGTTTAAGTAGCTTGTGATCCTAAGTGTTTAATCTAGAAAACTTGTCTAAATATTTGCTTTAACAGGGTGCATGATAACCCTTCCAGTGAGGTGTGAATAAGCTTGCCCTTGGATCAAACCGAAGCATTTTATTTATGCAAGCAATCTAGGTTGAATCACAAACTTGATCCTCACCCCATATTTCAACATGATAATCTATCTAAAATTGGTCCCTTGTGGTCATTGGTGCCAAAGGGGGAGAAATTGTTGTTCACAAAGATAGAACTCAAAGGAGGAGAAGCACAAAGGGGGAGAAAAATGTAGTTCACAAAGATAATTTTGAGCACACAAGTAGGGGGAGCAAGCTCTTAAGCATGATTGTTGCATTTCCATGTGCACTTCATATGTATGATGCATAGTTATGCATTTCTTTTTCTCCGATACTTTGCTTGTGTGGTGACTTGCTAGTATAATTTGAGTGGTATATTGAGGTACTAGCATGAATAGGAAGTAGTTAGATTTTTCTTGCTTCATGTTTTTCATAGTGGTACTAGAGCCTTGCTTATAATGTTAATCTCACGAGGTTTCTAGTTATGTTTGTGCTTTTACAAGTGAAATCTAACTACACAAGGTGCTAAGATGGTGTTTATCGCTACTCCGATGGTATCACGCTTCAAAGGTCTATAATCTTAAATACTTAGCACCTATTAGTAGTCAATGCTCCTAATCTTTCCTATCTAACATGTATGCTTCCAAAATCCAAACATATAGCATACATGTAGGGGGAGCCATTGCTATCAATTTGAATTCATGATCACATGTCCATAATTCTTACACATGGTAATATACTTGGACAATGTGACATGGGTTTAATCAAAATTTTATTATAACATCTTTGTGAAAGGGTTGTCACCAATTACCAACAAGGGGGAGATTGAAAGTCCTATGTTTGGTGTTGGTAATTAGTGACAATACCTAAGTACTAATTCTATGCCTAAGTTGTATGTAGCATATGAGGATTAGTACATTCCAAGGTTGGTGGCAAGATGGACATGGTGATCATGATGGCCACACTTGGATTTGGATGCAACCCTATGTGATCAAGGCAAAGGTATATGCTTAAGGGTTGTGTTTTAGTAACTAAGACACCTAGTGGGTGTGGTTACATTATAGGTTAGATAGCCGTACTATAAAGAGGGGAATGACACGGCTATTGAACTCCTAAGTGCCTCTAGGTGTGCATTTCATAATCATATGCATTTGGATAGAACTAATATTGTCTCGAAAAATGATTGTGAAAATGCTAACACACTCACACATGACGAAGATCACTTGGTGGTGTTAGCACGTTTGCGAAGGCGGTGGAGAGGGTTTGGGGTTCTCTCTCCCTCCCGCCGAGCTTGCGAGGCGGGATTCAGGCGTTTTCGAGAAGTTGAAACGACTATTTTCCACTACGCTGGAAGTCCGGAAAAGAAATGGAGGCGAACGGAGGTCACAGAGGTGACCGGACGCTGAACTGGACGCGGTATTTGCATGATCGGACGCGTCCGGTCAGTGTTCAGTGTCTGCGCGTATTTCAGTTTGATGATCGGACGCGAAGCGCGTCCGGTCACTATCGATCGGACGTGTCCAGTCGTTTAGGGAGCTTACTGGACTCTAACCGGACGCTGGCACTGTCGCGTCCGGTCATGTTTCTTCAGCGCGTCCGGTCATTGTTTTGTTGAGCGCTGCTCAGGCGACCAGCGCGTCCGGTCATTCACGGGACTAGCGCGTCCGGTCGTTCGCAGCGCGTCCGGTCTGCGCGATGAGCGCATCCGATCGTTGCTTCGCAGTTAGCCGTTGGGCGACCGGCGCGTCCAGTCATTTGGACCAGCGCGTCCGGTCAGTATTTCACGAGTTAGCCGTTGGGCGACCGGCGCGTCCGGTCAGTTGGACAAGCGCGTCCGGTCAACGCGATTTCGGCTGTTTAAGTTTCTAACGGCTCTATTCGAAGGGGTACGTCTATATATACTCGTTGGCCGGCTCAAGGCTCTATCTCTCGAACATTTGACATACTTGTGAGCACTTTGAGCTAAGCAACTCCCCTCCCACTCATCTCTCTTGCTGCTTTGCAAATTCGAAGTGAGATTAAGTGATCCAAGTGCATTTGCATTGTGAGATTGCATCTAGTTGGCACTTGGTGGTTGATTTGCTGCGGGATTCTTGTTTCTCTTGGTGGTTGCCGCCACCTAGACGGCTTGGAGCAGCTTGGAGGCGTTGGCAAGAGTTGGTGATTGTTCTTGGCCACCTCCGGTGATTGTGAGGGGTTTGTGCCTACCTCGGCGAAGCGTCAAAGTCAACGTTAGTGAATTGCTCGTGTCATTGCAACCTTTTGCCATTTGGTAGGTTCTTGTGGCACCTTTTGAGAGGCTCGGTGTGAGACCGATTAGCTACCGAACCACGTGGTGAAGAGGGACACAACGGGGACTAGCGTGCCGGCAAGCACGTGAACCTCGGGATAAATCTTCGTGTCATCACTTTTATATTGTGATTGATTGATCCCGGTGTTCGGTTATCTTGGTATTCATTGTTGATTATATTGGTTGGCTCAATACTTCGTCCCTCGGTGAAACTCTCCTAACTCATCTCCGCTTTATCTTCTTAGTTATCTTTGCTAGCTAGTTAACTTTGCTAGAGTAGTTCTTTTGTGTAGCTTGCTAGTTGTAGTTGTAATTACCTTCTCGGTTTGACTTGTGCGGTTGAGTGCAAATACTAGAATTATGAATTAGATAGGTGGCTTGCAAACACCCCGTAGGCTAAGCAAAACTCGCATCTCGCTATTTGTTATATTGATAAACTTGTTTAGCTTGTCTTTGTAGAAAAATTCTATAGGCTATTCACCCCCCTCTAGCCATCTAGACCTTTCACATGGCTGCAACGTGAAGTCGAGGGGTGGGAATTAGCCGCCTGGGCACAACCGCGGTGCTGGAGGAGAGCAGCGCGAAGATGTGGGTCGTGGCCATGGCGCTAGAGGAGATGGCATGGTACAAACGCCGCACGTAGGCACCGCCACCATGTCGAGCAGGCCACGCAGCAGCTGAGCCACCAGGCCGACGAGGCCGTAGCCCGCAGGGCATGCCGAACAACGTAAGGAGGACATGGTGCACGCCGACTAGGGACGGCAGCGTCTCGTAGGGCCGGTGCGCAGGTGAAGCATGTAGTGTTTTTAAGGCGTCGCCTAGGCGACAAGGCGCTCATGGGGAGTAAGGCATCCGCAGTGCCTAGCCAAAAGTAGCAAGATGTCCATGGAGACTGAAGACAAAATAGAGGAAAACGATAGGGAAAGGCCATGTAGCTGCTTCCTCGCTCATCCCCACCAGTAACCTTCATATTAGTCTGGATCAAAGGTGACACCCAGAGTCAAATTTTTTGTGTGGCTGATTCTACTGGACCGGCTTAACACAAAGTCTACGGTGGTTAGAAGAAATTTACATATTCAGTCCAACAGCTTTTGTGTACTGTGTTTTGATTGGGAGGATGAAATCATTGATCATCTTTTCTTTGATTGCCTGTTTACCAAGCGATGTTGGGGTAAATTGCAAATGAACTGGACTAATGATGCCGACATCCATGAGAGAATAATACATAGCATAAACTTGGCCGGTATGCCCTTCTTCATGGAAATTTTTCTCATTGCAGCCTGGGAGCTCTGAAATCAGAAATAGGCAGGTGTTTGATGGGATACCTGCATCCCTCAATGGCTGGCTGCACAACTTCAAGGAAGAAGCTCAGCTTCAGTCCCACAGAATTGGGGAAGCTAACAGACTACTCATCCGTTTATGGATTGATGCTTTGTAACTTTTTTTAGTGCTCCGCTTTGTTCAGTTCGCTAGTTCTTCTGTCCCCCTTGTAAGCATCCCTATTTATGAGGCCCTTGGCCCTCTCTTTAACGAAAAAGCTCTTTTAACACCATGGGGAACTCCCCCACGGTTTTGCGTCAAAAAAACCAGTGCCACCTAGGTCATGTGCGATGGAGGCGGAAGTTGATCAAGATGGGAATTCGAGGGAGCAGCAACAAAGAGGTAGGGAAGGACCAGAGGGGAGGCTGAGCGCGTGCAACAAAGAGCAGCGTGAGGAAGGATGGGTGGCACAACATCTGTGTAAGCCAAGAGGGAGGAGATGCGGCGGCCTCGCACCTGTGTGAAGGAAGGAGATTTGACGTCTCTTGCGTGAAGGAGAAGCAGAGAGCTCCCAGACGACATGTGTGTGCCTCCGTGAGGTGACCTGAGAAGGGATAAGTACAAGGGGGCACTCGTGGGCTGTCTAGTGAGAGCCAAACACTTCTCTTTACATTTGCTCTTTTCGGGTTTTTTTTCTTTTTTCTTGCCTATTCCCTGCTACTATTTTCCTATTTCTTAGAATGGTAAGACATCACCTTGCCTCGCCTTATGAACGCTTAGGTGTCACCTAGTCAACTCGAATGAGTGGCTCGTCATGTCTGGCCTTGATGCCTTAAAAACCATGGAAGCATGTTGCGTAGCGAATCGTATTCGAAGCTGTCAACAATGCCACCACCGACATGGGCGGACAAAAACAACGATACATAGAACTGTAGCTAGCCTGCTATGTGCATTTGATTCCCGTCACATGCATGCCATATTCCTTCGCGAATTTGATTTTGTCCCACCATCGTTGTTCTTGTTTGATTTGTTTCTTATCCGCCCTTCTTTGAAAGACTTGATGATTCCAACTCCACTCCCAACCGTAGCACAATTTTATATGAGATTATCATATGCATGTATCTGCTTGTGAAATCGACTATGTTTGGGAGAGCTCAAAGTCATCTAGATCTGTAGATTCTGCGTATTGTAGTTCCATCGTGGATCTGTGCTCCCATCCTGGAGTAGACAAAAAGTTTGAGCAGGTCCAGATTCACGAAATTGAGGATTCGATGGATTTGCCCACGAAAAAATAATGTTGAATTTTTTTAATAATAACTCAAATGCAATATCTCAACATTAATTTTAATGAGCGTTATAAAATTAACGCTCAAAGTCCGAATCTTCACTAGTATTATGCTCACGAATAAAATTATGCAAGACCATATAAGCAACCACGACCATTTTCTGCTCCCACGTAGGATAGTTGGGCACGGACAAGCCCCAAGTCCGACTGACCCACTCAATCCGCTACCGATGCAGGTGCCGCCGCCGCCGCCGCCGCGCACACTACCGCTCCCGCATTTCACGCTTCCGCCTCTCGCCGGACAGGATCACCTCTTCGTGGCTGCACTCCGCTCCCACCTCTCCGCTTCGCCGCCCCCTACCGCCGCCTCCCTCTCCCGCTTCCTCCCCGGCCTCACCCCGCTCCGCCTCTCCCACCTCGTCCTCCTCCTCGCCGGGCGCGTCTCGCGTCCTCCGCACAGCCTCCTCACCGCGCTCCTCCCCTCACCACCTCCACCGCTCCCGCTCGCCGTCCTGCTCCATTCACTCCCGCCACGCCGATGCAGTGAGCTCCTCACCTCCGTGCTCCCCTCCGTCTTGCCGCGAGCCTTCCCGGACCTCCTCCACCACCTACTCCTCACCGCCCGCCTCGCTGCTGGGACGCAGCGCGCTGCCGCGGTCCCGGCGATAGACGTCCTCTTCTCCGCGTGCGCGCGCAACAAGAAGCTCTCCCGGGCCACGCTTACCTACCGCGCCATGCGCGCGCACGGCATGCTTCCGACGGTCGAGTCATGCAATGTCTTCATCTCGGCCGCGCTCCGCCTGCGGCGCCCATCCATATCCTTCTTCCGAGAGATGCGCCGGTGCCGGGTCTCTCCCAACGTGTACACCGTCAACATGATGATGCGGGCCAACTGTGTCCTGGGGCGTGTCGAGGACGCGGCACAGTTGCTCAACGAAATGCCGGGCTGGGGATTTAGCAGGACTGCAGCCAGCTTTAACACGCTCATCGCTGCCTACTGCCATGACAGTGGTGGCATGGAGATGGAGACCGCACTGCGGCTGAAGGAGAGGATGGAGCGTGAAGGTCTTGTGCCTAATGAGGTGACCTACAACACGATTGTGCATGGGCTGTGCAAGGAGGGCAGGATGCGGCAGGCGAGCCGGGTGGTGAACGAGATGAGGCTGAAGGGTGTGACGCCAAACACTATCACTTTCAACACACTAATTCATGGTTATGTGACTCTTGGTGATAACGAGGCGGCAATGAGGATGCATGAGGAGATGGTGGAGGCCAGAGTTGGTGCTGATATGGTAACCTACAATGCGCTCATTCTCGGGCTCTGTAATGAAGGGAAGACAAGGAAAGCCGGGAAATTGGTTCAGGAGCTTTGTGCTGCCAAACTTGAACCTAATGCATCAACTTTCTCGGCTCTGATTATTGGCCAGTGCAAGAAGCAGAACTCAGAGCGTGCAGTAGATCTGTTGAATGCAATGAAGAAAGCTGGATTTCAACCGAATTACTACACATATAAGATTGTCGTATCCACTTTCTCTAAGAACAAGGATTTTGAAGGCGCAGTTGATGTTTTGAAGGATATGCTCAGGAGGTGCATTGCTCCTGACAAAGCCTTGTTGCATGAGTTCTTCGAAGGCCTCGCTGAAGCTAAAAAACTGCACCTGGCAGCTGATCTTCGTTCAGTGGCTAATGGGGCAAGATTTATTTCTGATGTCTACTATACTGGTGATTATAGGAATATAGATGAAGAGAAAATAACATGTTAAGACACATCCTGAACTACAAAATCTCATCAGTATGTACGATTTGTTGGCTAAGTGGAACCAGATTGATCAAAGTAGTCAAGAAGTCCAATCTTTATTAACACGTTGATACTAAACTTGTTTAGGAATCTGCCATGGAGGAGTTTTTTACACTCATCCTGTTCAGCAATTCTTGCTGTAGCTTGTTCATGATGGATTGCCAAAATCCAAATGCTGTGGAACAATAGTATGGCAAAACTTTGGGTGCAGTAGAAACCTGGTGTTCTGCCTACCACAGAAAGGGGACATCTGAGAAAAAAAAACTTCTATAATCAGAGGTTGGTAACTCTGTGGCCTTGCTCTTTTCTGCCAGGAGACCTTTCTAAAACTACTTTGAACTGTACTCTCTGCCATTGGTTACATATTTGGCATATGAATACTTTACTACTTAAGAGAGGCAGGTAGAACATCTCTATTCTCTAGTCATCCTTATCTTGCATGATATACATCGAAACAAATTGTAGTACGCGCATCTTTTGCACGGATCGAGTCTCTTTGCTTGTCTACGTTGTTACTCCACAGGGAATTGAGGTGGATGAGGCAAAGATTGAAGCCATTAAGAGCTGGCCGGTTCCCCAATTCGTCACACAGGTGAGGAGTTTTCTTGGTCTTGCAGGATTTTACCGCCGTTTCGTCAAGAATTTCAGCACCATTGCTGCCCCTTTACACGAGTTGACAAAGAAGAGTGTGGTGTTTCATTGGGGAAGGGCACAAGAGGCGTCCTTCGACACTTTGAAGGACAAGCTTACACACGCACCATTGCTGCAACTTTCAAATTTTGGTAAGACTTTTGAGCTAGAATGTGATGCTAGTGGAGTTGGCATTGGAGGTGTTTTGATGCAAGATGGTAAGCCCATTGCATACTTTAGCGAAAAATTGCATAGCCCTGTTTTGAATTACTTCACGTATGATAAGGAATTGTATGCTCTTGTACGTTCTCTAGAGACGTGACGTCATTATTTGTGGCCTAAAGAATTTGTTATTCATTCGGATCATGAATCGCTTAAGTATCTTCGTTCACAACATAATCTGAATCGTAGACATGCTAAGTGGGTTGAATTTATTGAATCTTTTCCTTATGTTTTCAAACACAAAAAAGGGAAGGATAATGTGATTGCAGATGCTTTGTCTAGGCGATACACTTTGCTGTCCCAACTTGAATGTCGAATTTTTGGACTTGAAACAATAAAAGAACAATATGCGCTTGATCCTGATTTTAAAGATGTGTTGCTGAATTGCAAAGGGGGATGTTCATGGAACAAGTTTGTAGTCAATGATGGATTTGTGTTTAGAGCTAACCGCCTATGCATTCCAGTAGGATCCATTCGTCTTTTGTTGATGCAGGAAGCGCATGGAGGAGGGTTGATGGGACATTTTGGTGCTAAGAAGACGGAGGATGTTTTGGCCACACACTTCTTTTGGCCAAAGATGAAGAGAGATGTTGAGCGATTCGTGGCACGCTGTACCACATGTCAAAAAGCTGAGTCTCGCTTGAATCCACATGGTTTGTATATGCCTTTTCCTGTTCCTTCTATTCCTTGGGCAGATATTTCTATAGACTTTGTTTTGGGATTGCCTAAGATTAAGAGGGGGAGGGATAGCATTTTTGTTGTGGTGGATCGATTTTCTAAGATGGCACACTTTATACCATGTCATAAAAGTGATGATGCTATTCATATTGCTGACCTCTTTCTCAAAGAGATTGTTCGTTTGCATGGTATGCCTTCTACTATTGTTTCAGATCGCGACGCTAAATTTCTGAGTCACTTTTGGCGCACTCTATGGAATAAGTTGGGTACAAAACTGTTGTTTTCTACACCTTGTCACCCACAAACCGATGGGCAAACATAGGTCGTTAACCGCACTTTGGGTGCCATGTTAGAGCTATTCTGAAGAAAAATTTGAAGATGTGGGAAGAATGTTTGCCTCATGTGGAGTTTGCTTACAATCGGGCAACACATTCTACCACCAAGGTAAGTCCTTTTTTCAGGTAGTGTATGGATTCAATCCCCGTGCTCCAATTGATATTTTGCCTCTGCCTACTAGTGAGAGAATTCATGTTGATGCTAAGGAACGTGCTGATTTTATTTTGCAAATGCATGAAACAACTAAGCACAATATTGAAAAAATGAATGAAAAGTATAGAATTGCTGGTAGTAAAGGTAGACAAGAAGTTAAGCTTGAACCAGGTGATTTGGTTTGGTTGCACTTGAGAAAGGATAGATTTTCAAATTTGCGAAAGTCTAAGTTGATGCCTAGAGCTGATGGTCCATTTAAAATTGTTGAAAAGATTAATGATAATGCATATAAGCTTGAGTTACCCCTCGAATTTGGGGGTTAGTCCCATCTTTAACATTTCAGATTTGAAGCCATACTTGGGAGACAAAGATGAGTTGGTGTCGAGGACGACTCCAATTCAAGAGGGGGAGGATGATGAGGACATCACTCCTTCACATATACACAATGATCCACTACTGGACATTCAAGGTCCAATCACTATAGCTCGCGCGCGTCAATTAAATTTAGAGGTGAGCTCGTTCCTAAGTAACTTCTTATATGATTTTGAGAATAGATTGCTACCTAATGATTATATTGTGCTTAGGAATGAAGGAGAGGTCCAGGAGACACATGAAGGAGGGCTTGGAGGCATGGAGGACCAAGTTGAGTTCGAGTCTTCAGGACCAGTCTGCCTTGAACTGGTCAACCAGGACGCGTACGGACTTCGTTTTCGATGATTCATATATGGATAGAAAGCTTATTTATAAGGAAACCAACTTAAGTGGTCCCATGTCAAAAGCTGTTCGGAATCAACGGGGATCGTCAAAACAAGTCACTATCCAGAATCTGTCAGGGTGCCGTGTCGCCGTCTATTGGGTCATTTGGACCTTGTAACGTGTTGGCGCTTCCCAGGGACGCGAATAGGGGTCCTTTGACGTCCCTTAGCCTATATAATCAGTAGTCACCGTCTACATTAGAGTTGGGTTTTACTTAGATTATTCTGTTGACAACAGTTTCGTCGTCGTCGTCGGTTTGTGAGATCCCAACTTTGTGAGATTAATTATTCATCTGTAATTTGGTTACATTCCTTTGTGTTCTTGCGTGTGTTCTCGATTCGCAGGCAAGGACTTAGCCTTCTTGACGAGGTTGACCGTGCAACGCCGGTCGATAACCAGAGGGGTCGTGGTGCTGCGATTGCGGGGTTCAGAGCCGAGTTGTTCGGAAGCCGGATCGAATTATGTCGTGACTCCACCAAATCGAGAGTTATCAGAACCTTTCGGAAGATCGGGAACCCTAGTTCACATCAATTGGTATCAGAGCTGGGCCCGATCTTCCGAGAGGTGAAGTGTACATCTGAAAAGTTAAAGTTTTGCAAAAAAAAAAATTCCTCGAACGTGCATGAGCACGGGATTCATTAAGCAGGAGTAGAAAAAACATCGAAAGTACAAATTGTAGCAGCAGTAATCAACGGATTACTAAAGCTACTCGGCCGTTTGGCACCATGGGGTTGTGATTTATAGACGACTAGATTTACGACCGTTGAACAAACGACATTACAACAAAGCTAGCAACGACAGCAACTGCCTGTAACTCGCCAAGCCCCATTCGTTGGCCTCTTCTTGAATTCTGATGGTTTTGCAAACTTTCGTCTGAACACCGAACAAATTCTTCTAGTTTGCAACTTTAAATTGGCAGTTGACAGATCTTGTCAGATTTCGACCTTCACATGTATAAATCACTTTGTTTTGAATCTCAGAGATTTCGACCTTCACATGTATAAATCTGTTTCTTGTCTCAGGCTGCATACATTAGAAATGGACATCTACACTATAATAGCATGTATAAGTGCAATATTCTGTCAGATGAGAAAATTGGGAAAACTTTATATTGTCTTTTTGCCCGCGTAATTTAATCCAGGGTACTTGCGCATAACCAACCCACAATTTGTTATTGCTGTTTTCACAACCAAAGAAGCCTTCAATCATCTGACTCAACAAGATCACCGAACACTGCAAACATAAGGTGCCAGAAGAGTGTCACATTCTCAACAGGATATGGACCCATAAGACCGTACTCCTACTTCCTAGACTTAAAACTTCTGCATGGAGGCTTCTACGACAGGAATAAGCTACAAAAAAGTGCGCTGCAAGTTTTTTTTCCCTTTCTTTTCTTTTCTTTTCTTTTCTTTCTTCCTTTTCGAAACACATAGACAAGCACAAGAAGGAACGCAGTAAGATTGAAATTGATCAACACTTGTTCTTCCATTGTAATTTTGCCAGGACGGTTTGGTTCAGCTCAGGTCCTCCAACACGAACTGACTTTATTCCAGTGGAGGTCGATGGCATCCAAAATTCCATTGCTAAAATCCTGCCGCCCACATCAAAAGAATGCCTTGCGATTCAGCAAGAAGTGGAGGAGAGTTTAGAGCATCACCAAGAGACATTCTAAATTCCACACTCCATATCTTCATTTGGCTAGTCACTCCATAAAAAATCTATCTACATAATTCAGCACACTCCAACAGATTAGCCGTATCTCACACTCCATATTTATGAAAGGGGGAGAAATGAATAGAATTTTGGAGCAACACAAATATGGTAAGTGTCACATACGCTAAGAGCATCTCCAAGAGAGTCTGTAAAATAGATCTCCAAATATCATGATTTAGAGGCTCTCTAAAAAAATTGGTTCTTGAAAAAACTGGAGCACCACAACAGATTCTTTATTCTATCCTCTTCTCTATTTTTAAAATTTGCCACGTCATATTATTTTAGATCTCTTTGATCGGATCAACCAATCACACGAGTGGGCCGCGCGGGGAAAGAGGAAATTCGCGAGGGAGAGGAAGGCATGTGACTGCATGGCGAGCGACGGTGGCTCGGGATTTCTACCGAGCTATTTTGTCGGGATAGCTATTGAGGGAAAAAGGAAAACCATATGCAAAATCTGTTGGACGCTTTTTATCCTCCATAATCGGTAAATCTAGAATCACGGAAGGGAGTAGCGATGCTGTAGGAGATGCTCTAATATAGCAAGGCACAACGGTGAGCTAAATTTGGCTTTTGACCCTCACGGGATAGCACGTCTAGCTAGTTTGTTAGATGTCAGATTTCTTGCATGTTAGTTAAAAATAGAAATAGTATGTTGGATCTCAACTCTCTTGGAGATACTCTTATATAGTACTCATGAAACTCAAGCTGATATATACATAACTATTCTTTGTTTAACACATACAGACACAACAGAACCGTCGATCTACGCAGGAGCACACTTGCAACCGGGACACGACCATCCACTACCCACCGTTCCACCAACACCACCGCAGGTATGCAAAACCCTTTACCCTCAGGTGGTGGAATTATTTTATATATATATATATATATATATATATATATATATATATATATATATATATATATATATATATATCTTCAAAGAGGAACGAATTCCTTCGAAGCTAGCCTGCCTACGTTAGCAGAAAAAAATTTAACCGTTTGATCCTACGTTTAGGGGCTGTTTAGTTGGTAAAATTTTTGACGAAACGCTACTGTAGCAGTTTCGTTGTTATTTGGCAAATATTGTGCAATCATAGTCTAATTAGGCTTAAAAGATTTGTCTCGTCCATTTCGTTTAAACTGTGTAATTAGTTTTATTTTTTATCTATATTTAATGCTTTATACATGCGTTCAAAGATTCGATGTGACGAAAAATCTGAAAATTTTAGCAAAATTTTTGGCATCTAAACGGTGCCTTACCGTCCTTGTTTGACCCTTCCATCCATCTACTGTGTCTCTCTAGAGCCTTCTTGGCTTCTCCCGAACCCATCGGCCAAAAAAAAAAAAAGAGAAAAAGAAAAAGACACGGCCTCTTCCCCTCCTCTCTCCTCGTCGCGCTCTTTTCCCCCTCCCTCCTGGCGCGGCACGGCGACGGCGACGGCCGCCCTCCTCCTCCTCCACCCCTTGCGTCGCAGCGTAGAGATTCCGGCCCACCGCGCGAGCCGCTGCCGAGGCGCAATGGCACTCCCTGGCTGCGGCGCGGCGGTGGTGGCCGTCACCAGCCATGGCCGCCGCCGTCGTCCTCCCCTCGCATCCCGGCGTACCGGTCCCTCCGCGTCCTTGCCCGTGAGTTCGCCGTGTGTGCTGCTCGGGGCGGCTGCACGTTGGCTCTTCCTCTTCGTCGACGGTGGCGCCTCAGCTCGGCCTCCGGATGTGGCGGCGGCCACCGTCGGGCCCTTCGCTGGTGACGAGCACCCACCAGGTACACCCATCCCTTCTCTTCCCTACCTGCTGTGCGACACCAGCACCCAAACCCTAGCTTAAGCCATTTGTATTAGGATCTGATCTAACTACAATCTATTGTGCTTGCAATATATGATGATATGATGATTCCTGCGATTAACTGGTTCACAACCTTTTAAACCTAATTTCCAGTAGTCTGCTAATTTTTTGGCTCCACCTACCCACCTTTAAAATATGATGTTGGATGAAAAACAGTGCACACCAAAGAGTGTCAGCGGAGAAAACTGCGTCTGGAATAACAAACACAGAGCGATTGGTTTACAGGTTCGCAGCTTGCTTTATGCCTCAATTGTAGCAAGGAATGTTTCTTTTCAGAGCATAGTGTACATACTAATCAGAGATTTCAGCCTCACGTCATGCTTAAACTGAATCACCATACTGTCACATGATTTCCGAGGGCTAATAAAGCTGTTGTTTTTGCAGTTTAGTGACCACTGGCTAACTAGCCTAGAAAGACCGCTGCAAAATCTTGAAACTACTCCCACACTGGAAAATGATTTGGGAGAAGTGCCATCATATATGTTGAGGTCAGAAAACATCATATATGTACATGGAAGCTTTTGAAGGCTTTTTTTGCTGTAAAAAAAACAATCCACTGAGCTTACTTACGCGGATGAGTATCCTGTTCACACCATGTGTTTCTATCAGGAACAATGATCTTGATACTTGGACAATGACGAATGTTTTCGCCAAAGTTTTGCTAGGCGCTAGGCGGAATCTAGGCGATGACCCTCAGCCTAGCGACTAGTCGGGATTAATCGCGCCTAGGCGTTCCTAGGCGTTTTCCTAGGCGATGACTAATACATGTATAAATACTTAAAAGAAAACAAAAAATAGGAAATCAGTAGTAATAATGGAAGGGAGAAAGAGCAAAAGGCCCATTTAACGACCCAACTTTGGCCCAACTCAGCCTCTCTCTCGCATATCACCTCCCCCTCCCGCATCGCGAGTCGCGACCACTCGCATCTCTGCCCGCCGCCGCCGCCGCCCGCTGCTCTCTCTCAGTGCGCACGCCGCCGCCCGCGCTGCTCCTCCCTGCCGGCGACAATCTTTCTCCTCTTCGTGCCCGCCGCCGCCCGCGCACGCCGCGCTCGCCGCCGTCTGCGCACGTCCGAAGCTCCGTCCCCATCTCCGACGTGCGCGGCCGCACCTCCTCCCCCATCTCCGACGATGCGCGCGGCGCATATCCTCCTTCCTCCCCCATCTCCGGCGATGCGCGCGGTGCACCTCCTCCTTCCTCCCCCATCTCCGGTGACGCTCGCAGTGCGTGTCCTCCCTCCAGCCGCCTCTTGGACGCAGCTGGCGGGACCTGCTTCCCGGCGGAGGTCGAGGCGAGTACGCACACGACTTTCTCTCCCCCTTCTCCCCCTTATCCTTCTCCGCTCGACTTGAGGCCCGACTACCCCCCTAGTCCAGGCGCCAGGCCAAAGCCTAGCGACTTGTCGCGACTAGGCGCGTCGTAATCGTCGATTTTCAAAACCCTGGTTTTCGCATAACCTCTTCAAATAAAACAAAAGGTGATGGATGATCCATGAGGAATAATGTAGTGGTAGCAGTCTATATGAGGGATCCTGTGGCTTTGAATCCTCATTGTCACTTCAAACAATCCCATTCTTATTTTGCAGCAAAATGCGTCCATTGGATTGTCTGCAACACTTTTTTGAAAGACCATAAAAAATGCAGGTGCTTATCTAAAAATTTTGTATCTTCATAACAATTTTTATGTGCTCATAACGTTACGGTTATTACAGTGCTGAGCCATTTCCTGGATATATGAAGTTGAGGCTAACTGAAACTTGCGTTCTAATAAATTTTCTAAACTTCCTGACTGCCTGCTTCTATCCATTTACTATGATGCTATCTATATTCCATGCCTTCTGCAACCACTACTAACAAGCTGCCTGCTTAGGTCCGTTTGGTACTTACCTTGTACAATACCTGCATATCTAATTAAATGGATACATCATGCAGTTACTTGATAATTAAGGATTATAGCGCTGAAATATTTTTCGCATTAATATATCTACTTGGTTTTCTCATCTAATACTAGCATCTCTTATTTGTGCACTCTATAATCATAACAGAGAACATACCACCTTTTCTTTTTCCCTTCTTGTGGCATATAGACTGAATGCACCTATATATGCTTTCTCACCTCAGGAACCATGCACAAGAGTATTGAAACTGCGACAAAGAAGACACATCTTTGTCCATCTACACCTTTGCAGTAAGCACACCACTCTTCTCAGACTGCCCAATGCAGTAAGCACACCGCTTTTCTATAGTTGTATCTTAAAGTACACCTATATCTTTACAGGTTACTTTTACGCATTCCAATATGGTAAACTGCCATTTGCTACCTCAGGTCTGATTGTTTCAGGTTACTTCCTAGGTCTTAAGATATAGAGAAAACTTTGGTTATAAGTATATATATTTTAATATCCCGATTTACAAGACGTTTAGGTGCTATAGCTATTTTATGTTTCTAAAAGGCTTCGTTACTCTATTGTCAAGTGTAACCTTGTGACAACCAGTGGTTCTGATACAGATTCTAGAGTTGTCAGTTATCAATTGTCTTCACATAATTGTTCAGTTTTCCTATCAAAGTCCACAAAACCTCCATGTCTGTTCGAATGCTAAAGAAGTAAATCATTATTAACTGGATGACTTGACCTTAAGGTTTGAAGAGTTGTCAAGGTCAAGAAAAATATGCCAATGATCTCTCAATATTGAGTCATGATGTCTTGGTGAGTTCCTACCCGCCTTCTCTTTTTCCATTTTTATTTAATTACTATGTGTTATGTGCATACCGTGCCATCGTTCTTATGACGTAGCTTTACATGCATTTTAGATTGGTATCTATGGAATGTCTAACCCCTTTATACTATTATACACTATTTATTAAAGCCCATTTTCGATGATAGAGTAGTCTCTCAATTGTCTGTTTTAAAAAACGCTCACAGCAGATAGATTAGAGCCCAGAATGGCCTATAGATTACTGAACCAATTTATATGCAGATGGAGTTGCCCACCTGTACTCCAGCAGACTCTAGACGTTGTTTTTTGCCCACGTCATTTCCTAAACAATCACCCCCTGGACCTTACTTTCATACTCTTCCTGTTAAATGGCTCCTATGGTATTCGGTGGTCTCAGCTGCCAAATTTTATGCAAAAAATATTTCATAGATTATATTGTTGTTTAGTATGTCTGCCTCTTTGGTTGAAATAACTAAATTGAAGCTATACGAAACCTTGATAGCTAGCTAATAGATTATACTTTTAAAATTCTAACCTTTCACTGCTAGAGAGACGGACTTTTAGATTTGCAGTGCATAGTTACTTAGTTTTTTTTTAAGCTCACCAGGGGGGGGGGGGGAGGATACCCACCTGAATATATATTGATTGCTTTGAGCCAGAAGGCTACAATGTTTAGAAATTACATATTTTAAACTCTTGTTTTCTTTAGCTACTTATTACATAGAACTTCTGAAAACACAGACCCAATGATCTGCTGTTGCAGCATCCTTCTTTGATAGTCGTAGCTTCCAGAGCTGCGCATCTGTCACACGTGCAGCCAGAACTTGCCTACTGGATGCCATATTTACTTAGGTACTTTCAGAGGTTTGCTCCACTGCTTTCATTTCTAGATATATGAGTTGACACATACACAGCTTTTCAATGTCCATTTTATAGCTTGCAGCTCCAGTTGCTATTCCTAAAAAAAAGGCCAGCCGTAGGTGATTGCTGCAGTACTTTAGTCAGTCATAGCTTTCTAGCTCCGCTCTTAATCCGCCTTAAAGATATAATAATGAATGAGAATGTTGCTTTGTACATTCGTTTCTAGATATATGAGTGCGTAAATAGAACTTTTTAGATAATTGGCTACATACAACTTGCAGTAACATTTTACAGCTTCAAGCTTCAATCATCGTTGTTGTATTCATATTTCAACTCCTAAAGTGCAGGGTGCAGTACCAAGATGGCAAGTAAAGCAACCTCCCAAATTCTCCAGAATGTGTATAAAAGCAGCCTCCCAGTAAGGTGCAACACACTTTATATCGCACACATGGTTTACAGCTATTATCGGACGTGCTTTGTTGCCAGTTTCATCAGAATTTTCGCTTTCAAAGATATGTATAAATATTGGCTAGAATTTCTAACGCCCTGTTGTCCGCACAATGGCCAAAACCTATGCATTTCTCATTCCTGTTGTATGGACATCACATATTTAATTGAATTGTTATTTTGTATATGCACAAACTGCAAAAAAGGGCCAACATGGCTTCCCTTATCAAATGATTGCCAATTCTATCCTTGTGTATTTTTCCCTGGGTAATTTTCTATGCAGTTGGTGTACAAATTTGTTATCTCCTACTCAATAAGAATAACATGAATTCTTTAAATTCTGTTTAACATTTAAGTGCAAATTAGCATAGCAGATCACTGAGGCTTTATGTGCCAGGGAAGACAATATATTGGATGTCTCTTTTGTTGTAAATTATCGGGATAGCTCTCGCTGATGTGATTTATTGTGAATTTGTGAATACAGGTCAATCGCATACTTTCATAACTTTGACGCTACGATTTGCCCGCTACAAAGGCCTCTGCATTGTGTGATGCTTGAATCAACTCTATGTCCTCTCCAAAGCTATCAGGTACAAACATCAAAATCAACTTACATATACAAATATACATGTATATAGATTCCAACTTTATGATTACAGCTCTACAACTCTACTGCTTTTCTGCTGAGTAAACAATGGCATCAGACTAGGAACCATATGCGCCATGATCAGGTAACAAAATAATTGCCAAATCTCATGCATCCACAAACCAAAAAAACATCTCCGTACTACTCATGTGAACCTTACATGATTTTCTTCTTACACAGATTCGTCCGTTTATGACAGTGTCTTTTGCCACCAACCTCCAACAACCGTCGACTGCATCCACCAGTGCAATATATCCCCAAGTATACGTTGTATGAATAAATACAGGCCAGCCATCGTACCTACGCTGTATATATGACCATTAGCTACATCATAAACTACCAGCATCGCTACTGTATGCCTCAAACTCTATGTTCCCAACAGATTGTAAATATATACTCCCTCCAGGTTGGTAAAAAAAGTTGTTTTGAACAAAGTTTGGGTCAAAGATTGGGAATATAAATCATGAATAACTTTTAAGTTGTTCAAGTTTAAAAATATATAAAAATAAGAAGTTAAAGTTATACTTTGGAGATCGTGTCGCTGTCCAAAATGACTTCTTTTACCAACCTAGAGGGAATATCAATGAAACTATCTTACCTATGCAAATAACCGCGTCCGTGACATGTGTACCTAAACTGAATAAACCTCAGCAGAGTACTTACCCCTCGCGTGCGGGAGCGCGCGTTTCCCACTAGTCTATTGGAAATATGCCCAAAATAGTGTGGCCCTCCTCACCTTGGCGCGCATGCACAAGACCGAGGGACTCGGTCCTTTTGGATGGAGTAGCATGGAAGGGAGGAAAGGAGAAAATTGCATTTTTACCTGCCCAAACAGTGCGCTTAACAAAACTAGCATCCGACATTGCTTTTTGTAAAAAGACATTTGTTTCTCGTTTTCTTTACCATTTTTCCTCTTTTCCTCCTTTCTCTTTATTTATCCTAAAATTTGCCACTGAAACGACACTGCCCGTGTGCTAATTGACGCGAGATCCACGGCTGCTGGGCAGCGCTGGTCGATGGTCGACGCTGCACTGCTGCAGGCCTGGGTTGACTACCTGCGCCTGCATGTGCTTAGACACTTAACTTATTAGCCTGTCTTATCAGCTATGAAACAATATTTTTCTCTCACAACAAATCAGCTTTAGTCGACTTATCAACTGTAGAAACCATCAGCCAAACAACTCGGATGACCACACACAAAATAGAAAAAGCATGCATATAATAGAATAAATAAAGTTATGCGTATCACACGTTCATAATTTGAGATTAAATGAGTTCATCTCACAGATCAAGGAAAACCGAGTTCATCTCACAGATCAAGGGAAGCGGAGGCGGTGTGGCTCTTCGTTATGTGAAATTAGCACAGGGGCAGTTTCATCCTTTCAGGTGGCGAATTTTAGGAGAAATAAAGAGAAAGGAGGAAAAGAGAAAAAATGGTAAAGAAAACAAGAAGCAAACGTTTAGGCTGCTATTTTTACAAAAGCAACGTTTTGGATGCTAGTTTTGCGAAGACATTGTTTGGGCAGGTAAAAATGCAATTTTCTCCATGGGGGAGAGGGTCGGCGAGCTGGATGGCTCGAGCAAAGAATGGACTGGAAAAAGCAAAGAAATCTCCGGGGATCGAAGTATCGAACCGTGGTTGCAGGCGCGGGCATGGGAGGAATGAGAAGTACCATACACGCGATCCTGACCATTAGATGTGAGTAAGAGAGAATAGTGAGAAGCAATGCGGATGGTTCATTTATAGGGAGTTGATTTTCTGGGTACACTTTGTAGGGTGCGTGGAGTAAGGTCATCTCAGCGGGGGAGATTTTTTGGGTGGACTTAGCATAGAAAAAGATAGTGATTACTAATCAATGTTACTCAAGAAAGCAAGTTATAAATGACACTTGGTAATGTGATCAATAACTATTTGTCTATTATTTATTCTTCTTTAGTGCAAATGAAAGAAAAATATTGCATTGTAAGTTTCATTTTTTACAATATGTGTCTCTACTTCTTTCTGACTTGAGAGTAAAATAACTTGTCATTTTGAGACGGTGTCCTCAAAGCAAAGAGTTAAAACTATGCGTTTATGCAAAACTGAGCTAAACACATGCTTAAGTGAAATATTATGAGAAACTAAAAAGACAGAGACTAGTAGAGAATATCAAACATGTCAAGGGTAAAAGGTCGCCATCATATGAAAGGAGGTGACCTTATGCACGTATCTTGTTTCTATCATTTCAAGAGACCAATCATTTCATCTTTTTTTTTTATTTCTCGAACCAAAAAAGCAATAGAACTATCTTACCCAATTCAGTATCTCATCGTTTACCACCCCCACCCCCACCCCCACCCCCACCCCCACCCCCCATACTAAAATACAGTACTCCTTTCGCTCCAAATTATAAGAAGTTTTGTTTTTTTTTCTAAATTCATGGCTTTTGCTATACATTTAGATATGCAGTATGTCTAGATGCATAGTAAAAGCAATATATCCAAAAAAAACCAAAACATCTCAAAACTTGGAACGGGGGTTGTACATGATATGAATTTTAGAACATACTATAGGATACAAAAATAACACATGTAACTCTTATTTAATCGTGGCCAGATGTCAATAGTTAGGCCTTCATATGAGTAGGTGAGTTAATTTACCTATTCATTCTGTCCAAAAAAAATATCAATTTTTGGCTAGGTATCCAGACAAACAGCCATCGATTTATTTTAAAAATGAATGAGTAATCTGTCAAGTGGACGACTCAAGCGGCCAACTGTGCAGGATGCTCACACCAACCAGACTTGGATTTCTGACATTCAAGGGGCTACCACTGTTGGAGTAATGATTGACTACTTTCACCTTTGGGACATCTTATCCGATTTTGATTTACAACCAGAGGTTGAAGATAGACACATTTGGCGATTCTCTCCTGATGGGCAATATTCGGCCAAGTCGGCCTATAGGGTTTTTTTCATGGGGTCTACTTCTTTTGGGCCTTGGGAAAGAGTTTGGAAGACTTGGGCACCACCCAAATGCCGATTTTTTGTTTGGTTGGTCGCTCATGACCATTGTTGGATAGCGGATCGCCTTGCACGCCGTGGGCTCCCTCATCCTGAGCGATGCCCTCTGTGTGATAGTCCTTTGTGTATTTGCAAGAGAGTTTTGGTACCGGCTCTTCTCACGATTTGGGCTCCAAACCTTTGCCCCGCAGCCCACAGAAACTTCTTTCCATTTGTGGTGGGAAATGGTGAGCAGTACTGCTGGAGACATGTTAAAGAAAGGAATGAACTCCCTCGTTATTCTGGGAGCCTGGACTTTATGGACACACCGCAATAAATGTGTTTTTGATGGAGCAGCCCCAAATATTTCAGGTGCACTAACTGTAGCTGAAGATGAGGGAAAGGCGTGGTCGTTGGCATGGGCGAGAGGCTTATCCCTCCTAGCTGCCATTGCTCCGGGTGGTTAGTGCCCTGTCTTTGTGACAGTTTGGTCGTATGTAGGTTCTTTTGTAGGCGCGAGTGTTCCTAGGGGTAGCAGTGTGTGTGTGTGTTTGTGTGTGGGTGGGTTCTTTGTGTTTGTTGTGTGTTGTATGGGCACTTGTCCCTCTTTTTCATCTTCTTAATATAATGATGCGTAGCTCTCCTGCGTTTTCGAGAAAAAATCTGTCAGGTGGACCAAGCCCAACATCGTTTTTTACAGAACGACAACATTTTTTTATTGGTACCATTACAAGTTTCGAAGTTTGGAGAACTACCGTTACTATTCATCTATTTTAAAGCATACCATTGTAATTCTATGATTATTTGAAATGTGCCACGGTGTACGCTTGGAAAGGACTTGGGCCCACCCGCAGCTTATGGACATATAGGTATTTCTATATGGACGATATTGCCCTCGGCTACTCGCCCTCTCTTTATTCACTGATGCGTAGGCCCCACTTATCATCCCCTTCCTCTCCTCTCCTTCTCTAACCAATAGTGGCGGCTCTTGCACACATGCTAGTGGTGCTTGGCCTAGGCGGTCTCATCGAAGCCTTGGCGAGGCCAGCGCGGTCTAGACGCGGCTGCCATGGCTGGCCTGGGCAAAGTCGCCATGGCTGGTGGCCGGCGCGGCCTAGGAGGGGCCGCCGTGACCGGCCTAGGTGGGTCTCGGTGCGGCCGAAGGGGAGCTCGGCACGGCCAAGCATGGACAGAGGCGACCTCCGCATGACCAGGGCGGCTAGGGCAAAGGCGAGGGCGGGACGCCCGGGGACCGACGCGGTCGTTGCTGATGGGCCACGCGACGAGGTGTGGGGGTACGGCCAACACGCGGCTGGGGAAGAAGACCGAGCGTCACCAAGAGAGAAGACGGGAAGAGGAGGAAGAAGATGACACGTGGTGCCCGCGCGTCAGTGATTATGAGAGAGGCTACTATGGATAGGGAGCTGAGGGCATTTGAGTCCATACGAAGATGCTCATCGTCTTATACGCCTGCAGCTGGGCCTAAATCGTCTATGTTCGGGGTGTATTATATGTTGGTGACCCCACTACCATGTTTTGGGCCCAATTACATGACCTATAGATTACAAAATAATGTTTGGGGACCCTTTATAGCTTTTGATGGCATTTGTAAATACAAACCCACTCTGAGGGTCTATTTGCAGCCCCAATGGCGTTTCTATGAATACAAATTTCACCGAGAGGCATAAAGAGAATCTCCCCTCCTACCTCTATAAAAGGAGGAAGAGGGGAGGTTGAGGGACATTTTTGGCTGGATCATATTTCAGCTCTCTTTCTCTTACCCTTTGTAACACCCTTGGTGTTATAGTAACTAAAAACGTGCCATGTCATCATATGCACTGCAAAACATTTATGATTAAGTTAACCATGTTGTGCATCAACTCAAATAAGTTTATGTTTCTAGGTTGATTGTGTTTCTATGGTGTGTGACTCGAATCCGAAAACCCTAGTTTCGAATGTCACCGCAAGTACTTAGTTTGTGCCCAATGTAAGTTGAGGTGTACGATTGTGTTGTACACTAGTGTCACTTATATGGTATGAGCTCAAGTCCAACTCATAAAATAAAGCTTCAAGTTTGAGTTTGAATTTGGAATCCAAAACTTGTTGCAAGTTTTCTGATTCGAATTCAAATTCAAATTTGAGGAATTATTAAAAGATTTTCCGAAGTCAACCTGGTCAACCAAGAGTGGCATTTGATCAAACATGTGATGCTTGACTCAATGATGCCCTTGGGTGATGGGGTGATAACTAAATAATCACCAATTAATAGAACCACAAGTTTCAATTTGAAATTCTTCCGAAAACCCTAAAATGCAAAACACTGATTTTTACCCCTTTGTGTAATTCAAAATCTAAGAAAATTTTGGGGGTGAGCCAAAAAGCAAAGTTGTAGATCTGGTCTTTGTTGTACAACTTTGGTTTTTGGAGTTTTTAAAGTTTTAGTGTAAAAGTTGGAGCAATTTTGAAAAGATTCAAATCTAAAATTTGACCTCTTTTCATTTCCCTATTCCAATTTCAAAATGGAGGCATATTTTGAAAATGTTTTGAATAGCAAAGTTGTAGGTATTACCTAGATATACAACTTTGGTATTTTGAGTTTTTGAAGTTACAATATAAAATTTAAAGTAATTTTGAAATTACCAAATTCTAGAAAATGTCCCTTTTTTATTTCAAATTCAAATTTCAAAATCTAGGCTGAATTTGAGAAAATTTTCAACATGAAACTGGTAGAGCTTGAAATTCTGAAGATTTCATATTTGAGGATTTTTTCAAGTTACTACATGTTTTTGGAAGTAATTTTGAAAAAAAAACAGTTTTGAAGTCAAAAGCTTGAGAGGGGGTTTCTACAGTAGCCAGCAAATCAGAGCAGGGCAGCGCGCGGCATGGGCGCCGGCGAGCCACCGTGGCCTTCGGCCATCTTCCAGGCACGCCCGTGGCCATCTTCCATTCATCGTGGCTTCGCCAGAAACCCCGCTTGTCGCCTGGAGGTCGTTTTCGACGCCCTATAAAGCCTAGCACCGCCGTTTTTGTTTTCTTCTTCTCTGTTTTGCCGTCACCGCCGCCTAGCTCCGCCGCTCGCTACTACTGCTGCCGTTGAGCCGTCTCCAGCTAAGGCGACCGCGTCAACCTATTTGCCTCACTCCCGTGCATCTCTTAGGCTCACTAGCACGAGCCCATCTCGCCCAGAGTACCAGCACCGAAGCCTCCTTTCTCTTCTCCGATGAGCCGCAGCCACCGCGCCGCCTCACGTGGCCAGCCACCTCCATTGCCTCTCTGCGCCGACCGGTTGCCCAGCTACACTCACGGTAAGCCACTGATGCTTCCCATGCATTCAAATTGATCGCTACCGTGCCGCCATGGCCAAGTGGGGCTCCCTCCATGGCGTCTGCGGGCAAGTGGTGTGTCCGAGGGGATTCGGTAGGTTGTGTAGGTCATGATGCTTGGGGTAGCTTGGTCGGAGCTTCGTCATCGGGGTCGTGGCCACCGGTCGGCCGCCGTGCCACCATGGCCGGGCCGCAGGACGCGGGGAAGAAGAAGAGGGGGGAAGAAGGGGAGCTTGGCCGGCCTGGCCTTGCTAGGCCGAGAGAGAGAGGGAGAGAGCGAGCGAGCAAGAGCGCGCGTGGGCCGCACGCGCGCGTCTGGCTGGGACGAGCGAGGGAAGGAGACAGGGAAGCGGCCCGTGTTGCCGAATTTTGTTTTTCTTTTTCAAAAATGTGAATAGTAACAAGTTTTGTTTATTTTGTTGTGAATTATTTAGAATTCCAAAAATGGTCAAAATTATTGTGTAATCTCTCTGTACTGTGTACTATTTAGAAAAATTATGAAATGCCAATTTTGTTTAGTTTTTGTAAGTTATTTAATTAGCTCAATTAATTAATAAATGGTTTTTCCTTAATTTTTCTAGACTTATATAATTGTCCAAAAATTATGAAAATTGTTTTGCCACTTAGTTATGATGTAAGCTTTCAAAAATAAAAATTTGAGCTTAATTAAACAACGTTGATTTTATTCTCAATTTATGCTTTATTAATTAATTAGTAATCATGTGGTTAGGGCTTAATGATTGGGATTGTTTGACTTTGTGATTGAGTGTTGACTTTAGGTCATTAACACTTAATGACCTTTAGCAACCTTAATTGATTGTTTGAGCTTTATTAATCTTATTGTTAAGACTTAATTGGTATTATTTCTTGTGATAAACGAAAGTCTTTAATGAAGTAATTAACCTAAGTAAACCCTAAGTTAGGGTTAGGTTAGAATCGATTGCTTTGCAACTATACCGCGAAGGAAAGTTGTACTCAAGTTATTAACCTTGTTATACATCCATCAAGCAACATGTTTATTACTTCATCATCTTGAGCATACATTATCATCGCGTGTAGTCCCCATGAATGAGGAGATTGCCGAAGTTGAATCCGTCCCCGAAGAAGAGCCGACATCCATGGAGGTGGGATTTGACATTTATGGTACTGACTCGGAACCAAAAATTCCTGTCAACCAAGGCAAGCACCGGTTACATTTAACCCTTCCTTGCATTTTGAAAAGCTTTACTTTACTTATGTTAATGCTTTATTGCATTAAGTGATAGGAGTTGAGTGATAACCTAATTACTGCATTACCATCCTTGATACTTCGATATTATCCTTGTTACTATTTTTATTTGAAAATGCTTAGTATGATTAGCCATGCTTAATGAGAAAACTTTAAAAATGTTAAGCAAAGTTTGAAGGGTTGTTGGACAACCACTTGATGAATAATGATGATGATAATCTAGGACTGGTCGATGGACTTGCATCATGAAAGGAGTCCCCATGTAGTGTCTCTGACTGTGTTAGTTAAGGATCGTACCGTTGATTGAATTGTGTGCGTCGATACTTTGCAACTGACCGCATGCTCCGGTAAGCCTAAGACCTCGGTAATTCGATCATGTGAATGGCCAACCACGCACTAGGAGTGGAGAGATGACAAGAGTAGTGTGTACCCTCGTAGCCAAGGGCTGGATTGGAGGTGTACTGTACTCTCGGGTGGCGCTAGACCCGGTCATGTTTTGGAGGATCCGAGTAAAGGTTGATATTTGTAGGTTAAAGTCCTACATATGTCATGTGGTTAGGGATTCCTAGCTTGGTATAATCGATTCGAATCGTCACTGCTCCTCGGTTAAGGAGACTCGATTCTCTGTTCAACATCGTAGTTAATAAGTGGAACTTTGGTCGAAGAATAAGAAAGAAGTTGTATGAGTTATATGATCTAGATTAGGATCACTTACATACTGTTAATGATTAATGATGAAATAAAACATTGATCTTAAGGATTGACTATTATTAGCTTTTATACAAAAGAACCTTGATTCTTGCTGGAACCTCACCTTTGATTCGCCTGAGCCTACATTCCTGATTCGTCTCCACCCTTTTTCGTCGGGTAAGTCTTGTGGAGTACTTTTGTACTCAGGGTTTGTTGAACCCCTGTTGCAGGTGCGTCTCATGAGCATGTGTGTTTCGGACCCTGCTGCATGACCGTCTTTGCAGTAAGCGACAATGAGTAAGATGTTTGGCTCTTGGGCAGAGCGCCACGTTTTGGTGATTGTAATAAAGTTACTAATGCTACTCCACTATTATGGTTGTAATAACTAAACTTAAGCTTTGTAAATTTGGAACAACGGGTTGGTGAACTTATGTTATGTAAGACTTCTGCTTTTGTACTTTGATGTAATTTATTATATAAACTATTGTAATACTGTAATGCCTCTGAAATGTGATCCTGCTCGGAAGATCGTGGATGATTCAAGTTTCCCGAGGACACCCGATAGACTTCTTAAGTTCTGTGGTACACATGTATGATGGTTAGAGGTCTTTAAGACGATAACAAGTACATGTGGGCCATATTATTTAGGAGGTTCTGCCACAGCTGGTATCAGAGCGATCAGTGCCTGGGCTATTATAGTATTGCCTTACAAAACTTTAAAATGATTTGGGTCAAATGGATTTAACTAGTTATTTTGGTCCAAATTGTTTACTACCTATCTCTATTCATCTTATAGTTCTTTAGTCATGTTTAAAGACTATTGGTGGAATAGCATACTAAAATTGCCCTATGTATAAAGTCTAATGTTTCGTTACTCTTATGCATTTATTTACTGTAAATCTTTGATGTTTAGTTTCGTAAGTCGAATCATGCATCATGATTAATGAACCTATTAATTACCTTCCCTGTTAATATGGTTTAGGTTAAGTAGCATCAATTCTATTCGTGCTAACCTTCAGATCCTCCTCAGCTATCCTTACCAATTCTATCTTCCCCGCTATAGGATGACCCGTACCAAGTTGATGCCCCGCAAGTCCACCAGACCCAAGGGAGTTCCTCGTCGCCAGCTTGCTCCTAGGAATGAAGGTGCTAGCAGCAGCAGTAGCAGGCCTGACCCTCAGGCTGAGATGGAGAGGCTCTCTACAGAGTTAGCCCACGCTACACGAGACAGAGCTAGTGATGCTATCCAGGTTGGGGAGCTATAGAGTTAGTTATGACGTCTCACCAAGACTCATCTGAGTTGTGAGAGTATGATGGGTCGTTTGGTGGAGGAAAGGAATGAGGTGTGGCACCAAGAAGATGTTGCCAGGGATCGTGCTGAGGAGCTATAGTTTTATGTCAATGATCTAGAGGGAGATAATTAGATTCTCCATGAGGAAGTACATCAGATGTTCTATCAACTACATCTTCCTCCTTGTGCAGCTGAGTTAGACCCTGGTGTCATTCTCGCAGATAGTGGTGAATCTGAGGAGGAGTCTGAGGAAGAAGAAGATCCTGAGGAGATGGAGCTTGTGGACGAAAGTGATGATGAGGGAGGTCACGTTTTAGGAGTGGACACCGACCACGAGGACTGAGGTGGTCGAGTGTTAGTGTTAAGTTAGAAGTTTGTGTATGTTTGTCAGCCTTAGTTGAACTGGGTAGTCCGGCCTGAGTGCGGACTTGTGTAATAAATAAATGAATCTGTGTGGTGTGTGCTTGTAGTAACTTTTATCTCTACAGCTAAAAAATACGAAACGAACCTGTCTACCGGCCGTGGTGAAGCCATCCGTGACTCCTCGCTCCTTCGGTGCTTTTTACCATGCCGACAGGTAGGCCCTATGCTGAGAGCGCTCGGCCCCTCACACCCCACGCAGCACGCACATCGATCTCACCTCTTTCTCCACTCCTGCATCCCCTCTCACAGTCTCCTAAGCACCGGTGCTGCCGTTGTAGCGGCTAGGAGACAGCCATGGCGGCTCACGCGACGATCCCTTCTCCAACTCCTCCACGCTGTGAACTCTTACTCGCTCCTCTCTTAGCCCGTGCCCGCCAGCTTTGTCACGGCTTCTTCCGCCTCCCCTTTCTCGCCGCCCTCCTGAGGCTCGCCCGCCCCCTGATGAATGCTGGCCCGATCTTCCGAGAGGTAACCGGTAAGTTTGATTTGTGGAGATCTCGACGTTGGTGATCCGGCTTCAAATCAGACACGATTCGAACCCTACAACCGTTACACCACTGCTCCGTTGGTTATCAACCAAGCACAACTTGATTGACCTCGCTAAGAAGGCTTTTCCTGCAAGCGAATCGAAGAGCACAAGCAAGAAGGTAAAAACACGCAATCTGAAATTGCAAATATGAATGATGCGAATATCAATAAAGGGTTCAAGAACTTGGTTCCAAAGGACTAATCGACACAGTGGAGGAGATCAAGAACAGGGGCCCTGGATCACTGTAAAAGGATTTGTCACCACAGTTACAATGAACGATTCAGTTTCTCGATGGAAAACTAAACTCTAAACAAAACCCAATTATCTAACAACGGTGGCGGCTATATTTATAGTCTAAGACTCTACCTAGGGTTGGGAACGGCTAGGGGTTGGGCGCCCACAACTTGGGCTTAAGGCCCGACACGATACATGGCCAAGTTGGCCCAAATAGGTGACGCAGCGCCTTGACGTGGTCACACAGAATGATCCACGGACCTTCTAGAGCTAGGACCAGATCCAAAATGACGGCGTCGTCGTCCCCTTTCCAACGCATCTAAGAACGCCCCGTTTTGATGTCGTATGAGAGAGTTATGACCAAAACAGTGACAACGTGTCTGCTGAATCCGAGGGTGACGTGGCAGCTGAGTTGGGGACGAATTGCAACTTGGGGAAGACCATAACGTTGGTGTGTCCAGCGTGGCGATGTCCTCATCATCCTCCCCTTCTTGAATTGGAGTCGTCCTTGACTCCATCTTGGCGATGTCCTCATCATCCCCTCCTTCTAGAATTAGAGTCGTCCTCGACTTCATCCCATCATCAGTGAACTCCTGCAAAAGGTTAGTGACAGCAGGCAATGCACCAGACAGAATAGGTTGACAAAACATAGTATGACATGGCGCATCAGGATTATCACATAACTCAGCAGTAGCAGAAGTTGTAGCAAGAAAAGTACCTCCTTTTAACTTAATCCCATTATTTTTAGCAATGTGAGTTGGAGGTTTATTTTTAATCTCATTAGCATGTTTAATAATATCCGTAGGAGACAAAGGTAGCAATGTAATTTTCTTGTCCTTATGTATGATAGTGTATGTATTAGTTCTACCATGGTGTAAAGCATCATTATCAAATTCCCATGGGTGACCTAATAAAATAGAACAAGCTTGCATAGGAACAACATCAAAATCAGCAGTATCATGATAAGAGCCTGTAAAAAAGCTAATGCGTGCTGATTTAGTTACCTTAGTCTTACCACTATTATTGAACCATTGAAGTTTATATGGATACGAATGTTGTCGTGTGGTCAAACCAAGCTTGTCAACCAAATCTGAACTCACCAAGTTATTGCAACTCTCACTATCAATGATAGTGAGAACACGACAACCCTGCACAATAAAATACATGTGGAACAAATTGTGGCATTGGATCGTCATCTCTTCTTCATGTCCCACACGTGCACTCAACACACGCTGCACAAGAAGGCTAGGGTAGTCTGCGGCAGTAGCCACGGAGTCAATGATGATGGCCTCCTTGTCTTGATCGCCCTCGGTGGAATCTGCATCAATGTTAGCAACAAGGGCTAAATCATCTTCAACATCACTAGCACTTACATATCCATCCTCGGTAGCAATGAAAGCACGACGACTGGGGCAATCCTTCATGACATGTCTCATGCCTTTGCATCGGTGGCAAATGATTTTAGAGCTGGACGAGGAGGAACGAGGAGAAACACCTGGAGTGACACTTTTGTTCTGCACATTAGATAATTTACTTACCCCGGAAGGTGTAGACGGCTGTGATGCAACAAGAATCTTGGGCGTCTCCGGCTCTGAACGGTGCTGAAAAGTCCTCCCATTGTTAGACCTGAAAGGCTGGTGTTGTTTGCGTCCCTATACTTCACGTTCTGCCTTAATAGCAAGATGATACAATTGGGAAAAATTACGCTATTCTTTGTAATCTAGGATGTTCTGTATATCATGGTTTAAACCTCCAAAAAATCTAGCACTAGAATCATTATCATCTTCATTTATACCACAACGGGCTAAACCAATAAACAATTCTTGATAGTATGCTTTGACTCCTTTATCACCTTGTTTTAAAGTTTGTAGTTTCAAACGTAAATCACGTTGGTAATAAGGAGGAACAAAACGAGATTTCATACGTTGCTTTAAAGCATTCCAAGTTTAAGGCACAGCAGCAGCATTATTAGCATTGCAAAGATCACTCCACCAGAACAAAGCAAAATTAGTAAACTCACTAGTAGCAAGTCTAACTCTATGCTTAGCAGGAACATTATGAGAATCAATTTTTTTTGTTGAACAACAAGCTCCCAATCTAAATAAGCCTCTGGATCAATATTACCAGCAAAAGGAGAAAGGCTAAATTTAATTTTAGCAAAATGATCATTATTACCTTGAATATTACCTCCCATACTGCGACGGTTGAAGTTGAGGCGGCGACGGGCATAACCGTCAGCATCCGCATCTTCATCACTAAAATCATCCGCATCTACATCATCAGCACGATGAGGGGGAAGGCGGTGCTCGAGTTGTTCAATGCGGGTGACCAAATTATTCACATTGCGCGTCAGCTCGGTCATAAGATTGCGTTGTTCAGTCATGAACGTTGTAAGCTCGCCCTTTGACACACACTCATTGAAGTCCGTCGGAGATCCTGACATGGTTAGAAGATAGAAAAAAAGACAACACCAAAATATTATCCCTATCAACTAAAAGGAAACAAGTGGTGGTGGTAGTGAAAGTGGAATGCAAAATCACAAGCGGCTTACCACCGTCTTGCCTGTATTCTTACCAACGCCAAACAGGAGCCAAACCAAAGTGGCAAAGTAATCTGTTGTTGAGCGTGGGTACAGTTGCAAGATGAACCTGTGCTGACAGAAGAATATGTGGAGCTATGGGTAGGCACACAATATGACAGCAAGGATTAGCAATTAACAAATGCAGATTAACGATTGTTCAATCCGGATCTAAAGTACAAATCACAGCTGCTGGCTAAGACGTGACGAGACGTAGCGCAACAAGATGAAAGCAAAGGACGATGGAAAGAACGCACAGAACAAGCAAATAACCTGAATTTTTTCTTTTTCTGAATTTTTCCCGAAATTTCCCAAAAGGCACTAGTAGGAATCAAACTTTTTTTTTATTTTTTTTGCTATTTTTTATATTTTTCTCTGAACAAGGATCCAAAAAGATGCAACCACAAAAATTGGCATCTACAACTGAGGTGGGATGTGGTCTACAGAAATACAGCAAGTTCTCTGAAAAGCGTGCAAAAACTTTAACAATTTTTTTCTTTATTTTCCTGATTTTTCGGCAATTTTGATGAAACCAAACAGGGCAAAGCCGAGTTTGGGTCGACCTCAAACGGTGTCAAGAAGCTGCTCAAAAAATTTCAGATTTTTTCTGATAAACGAGCGAAAAGTTATGTCTGTTTTACCGAAGGTATCTCAAGTTATGTTTTCCGGAAGGCACAATACGGCAGTTAGGGCAAAACGTCCCTAAACTCCAACACCGATCACAAGATGGTTCCTGTGACTAACGGCAGTAGGTATTCGCCTGATGATGTAAGGAGGGTTGCGATGCAGGCAAAATAAGAGCGGCTGACAACCTATCTAGGGTTTGCGCGGTGGCGAGAAGTTACACAAGGCGGCTAGCGGGGCAAGTCGAGTAATGTGGCGGCTTCGACTTGTTGTTTGAAAACGGTGGATGGGATAGCGGCGGAAAACAAAAATCACAGCAACGGGCGATTGAACTACGACTACGAACACAATCCTAAACCAGCAACAAGACTCGACCACGGACACAAACTCAACAACGCGAATCTGAAACGAAATTGCAAAGGCACAAAGGTGATAGGACAGCGGAAATTGAAATAGTATTGGACTTTTTGTGGACTCTAGGTAATGAACAAATATGAATCTAAGGCAAACGAGAGTATACCTCGCGGTAAACCTGAAATATCTTATACCAATTGATGAATGCTGGCCCGATCTTCCGAGAGGTAACCAGTAAGTTCGATTTGTGGAGATCTCGATGTTGGCGATCCGGCTTCAAATCAGACACGATTTGAACCCTGCAACCGTTACACCACTGCTCCGTTGGGTATCAACCAAGCACAACTTGATTGACCTCGCCAAGAAGGCTTTTCCTGCAAGCGAATCGAAGAGCATAAGCAAGAAGGTAAAAACACGCAATCTGAAATTGCAAATATGAATGATGCGAATATCAATAAAGGGTTCAAGAACTCGGTTCCAAAGGACTAATCGACACAGTGGAGGAGATCAAGAACAGGGGCCCTGGATCACTGTAAAAGGATTTGTCACCACACTTACAATGAACGATTCAATTTCTCGATAGAAAACTAAACTCTAAACAAAACCCAATTGTCTAACAGTGGCGGTGGCTATATTTATAGTCTAAGACTCGACCTAGGGTTGGGAACGGCCAGGGGTTGAACGCCCACAACTTGGGCATAAGGCCCGACACGATATATGACCAAGTTGGCCCAGATAGGTGACGCAGCACCTTGACGTGGTCACACAGAATGATCCACGGACCTTCTGGAGCTAGGACCAGATCGAAAACGACGGCGTCGTCGTCCCCTTTCCAACGCATCCAAGAACGCCCCGTTTTGATGTCGTATGAGAGAGTTATGACCAAAACAGTGACGACGTGTCTGCTGAATCCGAGGGTGACGTGGCAGCTGAGTTAGGGACGGATTGCAACTTGGGGAAGACCATAACGTCGGTGTGTCCAGCGTGGCGATGTCCTCATCACCCCCTACCGCTGCCATGTCTCGGCCATAGCTCCCCCGGCTACCCCGCTGAGGTGGAGGAGATGAGGAAGCGCAACATCCTCACCATCGCCATGCCCCTTCCGCTGTGCGCCGCCACCTTCCTCCCCGAATCTCCCTCACCCATCCCAACTGGATCCTTGCCTCCCCAGCCGAATCCTCCCACAAGCTGCCGCCCAATCCCGTGCTCCCCCTCCAAACCCCATGGCGATTGGGGCGGCTGGGTCGTCTGATTCCAAAATCATGTGTCAGGCTGTCAGCTTGTGTCAAGTACCACCGGGCAACATTGCATGGTGCTCCGATAGGCAACAGGCATGGCCACACAGTAAGATACTAAGATTCTATTCCCCAAATTCTTTCTCATTTCTTATTGAATTTACTTAGTTGTACGTACACCCTGCTACGCAGACCTCACCACTATGCCTCCTCAAAATGTGGTGCTGCTAGCCACTAACAAGCTATGTTTATTGTCTCTCTATATCTGAACTCACCATGTGTGATCCCTATGTGTTTGTTGACATGTTTCTGTGTTGTTTAGTAGCGGTTCAGCACTCCAGGAACTAGACTATGTGCTAACGAGCTATGCTTCTGTGCTGTTCAGTTTTGAGGAAATTATTTACACTAGTCAAAACTGTACTACCCATAACATTGGTCAAATAGGTGACTATATCTCATAGCCATTCGACATTGTTCCTCGTTAAAGTTTACTTTTAGTTTTGGTTCAGATAGTGCTCTTCAATTTTGTATTATCAAAATTTGTGGCAGATTTATAATGGAACTAGGATTGGATCTCTTGGGACAAGGCAAAGAAATGGTTTTCTGCTCCAGTTTGTTATCAGAAACCCATTGCTGGAGCATCAAAAATTCCCAATGGTGAAATTGCCACACTTTTTTAACACCACTATGACCTTACGGAATTTTCTGGTGGTGAAATCAATTCTTTAAGGCTCAATATGATCTGAAAATTGTATCTTTTAACGGAAGGCAAAGAAATGTTTTTCTTGGGGAAGCATTAAGGTAACCATATAAGGCGTAGTAGATTTGACAAATGATTTATCCTTGGTAAATTTGTGAGGAGAAGAGCAGTATAATATAGTACCGCTACATATACTTCGAGAAGCAGTACAGTATGGTTGTGCCACATATGAAACAATCAAACACCAACTTTATTTCTGTAAAATATTCAAGATGGTTCATGGTTACCTTGAGTATAAATACTGCTATCTTCTTAGAAGCTTGGATAATCAGCCTGTATGTGAGGAAAACATCCATATTGTCTTGCTTCGGTTGTGGGTAAAATTAGCGTTGAAGCGCCCCATCACTTAACACTGAGGGAAGGGGTGTCTGCTTAGCTATACTTTGTAAGGTTGGCTTGATGACATTTGATTCATTGGATTTAGACCACATAATACTGATGCATCCTGAATTTTTGTTCCTCATAATATTGTTTAAACTGTATATTGCCGTGACTTCCCCTAGAATTAGGTGTCGACGACTGATGAGGTAATATTTTCATTTCTGCTGATATGCTATGAGGGTTGTGTTGTTTCAGATTGGGGAAGATTAACAAGGCGTGGAGGCACTTCACCCAGGCAGGTCATCATCAGCAGTCCAACCCTGCTGAGTGGCAGAAGCTGCAGGAGGTGGAGGTGCATCTGGGAAGATGCACATATGCATGGAAAAATGGTGATTGGAAGAGCGCTTTGAGGGAAACTGATGTTGCCATTGCAGCTGCTGCTGATTCTGGCAGGAGCCGAAGGATATAGATTCAGTTGCTCAGCCATGCACTTATGTGCTACAAGCTTGATCATGGTTGGCTAGAGCAAAGCTGCTGGCATGGTGAGGTCACATTGATCTGACAAGCTTGGAGGATGGGTTTGCACTAATGGTGGCATTGGGTAATTTCCATACATGTATGTATATTGGTAATCTAGAATCTTAGGATGTGGGAAGGCCTCCCTCATTTGTAACTCGACCACATGTAAATTTTGTTGAGCAGGTATCAACAGAAGGGGAAAGAGGAGGCCCTCAGCATCACCGGTTCTTCAATGTATCTCATGTTCATTGTTTGTTTAACCCAATGTTGTTTGGTTACCTTGACATCGAAAACTAAGCAGATATGAATTTGGTGTTGCCATCTCTATCAGAAATTTAGCATGTGGCGCCAATGTAGTTGACAAAAAATGATCAGAGTCAATTGCAACTTATGGGAGCATTATATTTGGCCAGAAATCAATGCTTGATATCAATATCGTCAGAATTGGTGTTCCAGTTTCACTTGAGGATCAAAATTGCGAATATTACCATTTTTTTTATAATAATACAACATATATTTAGATTTGTATTATCAGTTTTCTTTGTTCCCATTATACAACCCACGGGTATGATCTTATTATATTATAAATCTTCATGCATGCTTCATGAAAGCTCATGTAATATTGATGATTGGCTAAAAACCAAATTTTAGGAACATCATGCTCAAAAATTAATTTTCAATAATAATATAACACACGTTCAAGCATAAATTATGGTGAACAAAAAATTTGTTCCCGTTGCAACGCACGGGCATGATCCTAGTAAGTTCAATAAAAGTTTGTGAATAAAGTTTGACTTGTTATAAACAGATGGCTCATGCTGATGATGGTACTGGAACCTCATTGGGTGGGAGTTGTGCTCCTAATCCACCACCCGTTCCACCAAATCTGGCAGAGGCTATGGTCGCTCTTGTCAACGCTACTATAGAGAATGCTCGACTACTGAGGGAAATGGCCCATCATAATCAAAATGTACCACAAGGCAATCGGGGTCGGTACAACAATAGGAATGAGACCACTTATGTGGACTTTACTGATACCCGTCCCCCAGTATTCACCAGAGCAGATGAACCTCTGGAAGTGGATGACTGGCTCCGTACCATGGAGCAAAAGTTTGACCTCATTGACTACACAGAATACTAGAAGCCAGTATTTGTAGCCCAATAGCTTAGAGGTGCTGCAGGAGCTTGGTGGGGAAACCATCTTGCCGCATAGCCAGCTGGTCACCGTGTGACCTGGGCAGAATTTCGTGAAGCCTTCCGTGCCCATTTCATTCCAGAGGGTATTATGCTCAGGAAGTTGAACGAGTTCCTTGCTCTGAAGCAAGGAGATCAATCAGTTATGCAGTATGTGAGCAAGTTTAATCATCTATCACAATATGCTTCTGACCAGGTCAATTCGGATTGCAAAAAGCAAGCCTATTTCATGAGTGGTCTGAATTCAAAGATTCGAACCATGATGACTAGTTGCCTGAATGTTACTTATCATGAGGCTATTAATATTGCCCTTTCTTCGGAAGAGGAGTATCATAAGCACAAGGAGGCCAAGAAGAAGAAGGTGTCATATGGATCTTCTGGTAGCAACCAAAAGCGCCAGAAGATAGTTTATCATCCACAGAATTATTTTCGTCCTCCTTTTCGTCCACCACAGTTCCAAGCCTGGCAATAGGCATTTGTCCATCCTGTTGCAGCTCTACCATATCCACGACAGCTGAATGCCCCTGGCATTCGTACCCCAGCCACACAGGGCAACAACATCAACAACTATCCCTGCTATAATTGCGGAAAGACGGGGCATTTCTCAAGGAAGTGTCCATACCCGAGGCAGTATAATCCTAATTTCCAGAAAGCTCTTGTGCCTCAACAGTAGAATCAGAACCAGAATCGGGACAATAATCAGAATGCCCAGAAGGGCAAGGCCGACAAGAAAACTGGACGTGTCTTCTACATGCAAGCTGGGGCAATTCCTAAGGGAGAGCCCATCATGATGGGTATGTTTCCTGTTGCAAATCACCCTACAGTTATGCTTTTTGATTCTGGTGCATCACATACATTCATCAATCGAACATTTGTCATGAAACATGAAATTCCAATTGGGGAAACAAAAGAAAACTTCTTTATACAGTCGCCCGGGGGACGTCTGTGTACTAAGAAAATGGTGCATCAGGTGCCTATAGAATTCGGTGGGCATACTTTTCCCATGTCCATGATAATTCTGAAGGATCAGGATATAGATGTGATCCTAGGTATGAACTGGATGTATCAGCGTGGAGCTGTAATAGACACTTTGAATAGAACAATAAGGTTGAACTTACCTGATAGTAGTTCTCAGCTTCTCATCCAACTCCAAACACCAAAAAGGGCAGTCGAAAGAGTTTGTGCAACCTCTGTAAAAGGGATCAGAGATATTCCTGTAGTTTATGAGTTTCTAGATGTTTTCCCAGATGATCTGCCTAGTTTACCTTCTGACCGAGATGTGGAATTTGTGATTGAGTTGAAACATGGTACTGCCCCAATATCTAGAAGAGCATATAGAATGCCACCGAAAGAATTAGCAGAACTCAAGATACAGTTACAAGAGTTGCTTGACAAAGATTTTATCTAACCTAGTTCTTCACCATGGGGATATCCAGCTATCTTTGTGAAAAAGAAGGACAAAACTTTGAGGCTGTGTGTTGATTATTGTCCATTGAATGAGGTGACTATCAAAAATAAGTATCCTCTTTCTCGTATTGATCTACTCTTTGATCAACTTGCTAGAGCCAAAGTGTTTTCGAAGATCGATCTCCGATCTGGCTACCACCAAATAAAAATCCGTCCTGAGGACATTCCAAAGACTGCTTTCACCACTAGATATGGTCTTTATGAATATCTAGTCATGTCCTTTGGTCTTACTAATGCACTAGCTCATTTCATGTACCTCATGAATTCTATTTTCATGCCGGAGCTCGACAAATTTGTCATTGTCTTCATCGATGATATCTTGGTCTATTCCAAAAACAAAGAGGAACATGCAGAGCATTTACGCATTGTTCTAAGCCGCCTAAGAGAACATCAGTTTTATGCCAAGTTTAGCAAATGTGAATTTTGGCTTAATGAGGTGCCATTTCTCGGACATGTTTTATCTGTCGAGGGTGTTGTTGTCGACCCTGGGAAAGTAAGGGATATTTTGGATTGGAAGCCACCAACCACTGTTCACCAAGTTCGAAGTTTCCTGGGAATGGCGGGTTATTACCGTTGATTCATCCTTGATTTCTCAAAGATATCAAAACCTATCGCTGAGCTATTGAAGAATCAAGTTAAGTTTGTCTGGTCACTAGAATGTGAGAAAGCTTTTCAGACTTTGAAAAAGTTGCTGACCACTGCTCCAGTTCTAGCTCAGCCAGACATTGAGAAGCCATTTGATGTCTACTGTGATGCTTCTGGTACCGTTATTGGATGTGTATTGATGCAAGAAGGCAGAGTGATTGCTTATGCTTCTCGACAACTCAAACACCATGAAGAGCACTATCCAACTCATGATTTAGAGTTAGCGGCTGTTGTACATGCTCTAAAGATCTGGCGACATTACTTGTTGGGTAATACATGTCACATCTATACAGATCACAAGAGTTTGAAGTACATCTTTACTCAGGCTGATTTGAATATGCGCCAAAGGAGATGGCTAGAGTTGATAAAAGATTATGATCTGGAAGTACATTATCATCCGGGTAAGGCAAATATTGTTGCCGATGCCCTCAGTCGAAAGACTCATTGCAATTGCTTGATAGTGAAGCCACTAGATATTTCCTTGTGCCACGAGATAGAAAAGCTGGGCATTGAAATAGTTTAACAAGGCAGTGTGTCCAAAATCACCGTTGAATCAACTATCCAAGATCAGATTATTGTTGCTCAGAAAGAGAATAAGGGTATAGTCCACATAAAAGAAAAAGTTAGAAAGGAAAAAGCCTCGTGTTTCAAAATTGATGAAGCAGATGTCCTGTGATTCAAAAATCGTCTGGTCGTACCCAAGGTTCCTGAACTACGTTCGTTAATCCTTGATGAAGCACATTTAACCAGATTCTCTATCCATCCAGGAAGTAATAAGATGTATCATGATATGAAACAAAGATTCTGATAGACTAAGATGAAGATTGAGATTGCCTGATATGTCACCAAGTGTGACACTTGTCAGAGAGTGAAAGCAGTACATCTGAAGTTAGTAGGAGAATTGCAGCCGTTGCCCATTCTAGCCTGGAAGTAGGAAGATATCAATATGGATTTCATTGTGGGTTTACCTAAAACATCAAGAGGGTTTGACTCCATCTAGGTCATTGTAGACCGCCTCACTAAATTCGCACATTTCCTTCTAGACCAAACTATATATCTAGCTATCCGATATGCTAAGATATATTTTGAACAAATTATCAGTCTTCATGGGATACCGAAGACCATTGTATCTGATAGAAGTACACAGTTTGTTAACAATTTCTAGAGGCACTTACATGAGTCCCTGGGTACTAAACTTCTACATAGTACCGCTTATCATCCGTAAACTAGTGGCCAGACTGAAAGAGTCAATCAGATTCTCGAAGATATGTTGAGATCGTGTGTGCTTAGTTATTCTGATACTTGGGATGAATGTTTACCTTTAGTAGAGTTCTCCTACAATAACAGTTATCAGGAAAGTATCAAAATGGCACCGTTTGAAGCACTGTATGGTTGCAGATGTAGGACTCCACTGAACTGGTCAGAACCCGAAGAGAGATGGTTTTTCGGGGTCGATCTTGTAAAAGAAACTGAAGAGAAAGTCAAACATATACAAAATAATATGAAAATGGCATAGTCTTGTCAAAAGAGTTATGCAGATAAGAGATGTCGATCACTGGTGTTTGACAAAAGAGATTATGTGTACTTAAAAGTATTACCTATGAAAGGAGTTATCTGATTTGGGGTTAAAGTCAAGTTGGCACCTAGATATATCAGACCGTTTCAGGTTTTGGAGCGATGCGGTAAAGTGGCATACCGTTTGAGGTTACCGGAACAACTTTGAGCGGTGCATAGTGTGTTCCATGTGTCACAATTGAAGAAGTGTCTTCAAGTACTTGATCAAGTGCTTGACTTTGAGGCAGTTGAGCTTGAACCAGATCTAACCTATTCAGAGCATCCTGTCAGAGTTTTGGACCAGAAAGATCGTGTTACTCGAAGTAGAACAATTAAGTGGTACAAAATACAATAGAATCAACATTCAGAAGAAGAAGCAACTTAGGAATATGAAGATTACCTGATGGAAAACTTTCCCGAATTCTTTGCTTCTATCTAAGTTACAATTTCCTCTCTAAGTTGTGACTTGTTCCTTTTAAACCTGGTAATGTAAAAAAACCCCTACCTGTTTTATGAACAAGCTTGAGATGTGTTTTCTTGACACGTTTCCTTTTCCATTACTTAACCCAAGGTTTTAAATCTTGGGACAAGATTTCTTTAAGGGGGAAGGGCTGTAACACCCTTGGTGTTATAGTAACTAAAAACGTGCCATGCCATCATATGCACTGCAAAACATTCATGATTAAGTTAACCATGTTGTGCATCAACTCAAATAAGTTTACGTTTCTAGGTTGATTGTGTTTCTGTGGTGTGTGACTCAAATATGCAAACCCTAGTTTCGAATGTCGCCACAAATACTTAGTTTGTGCCCTATGTAAGTTGAGGTGTACGATTGTGTTGTACACTAGTGTCACTTATAGGGTATGAGCTCAAGTCCAACTCATAAAATAAAGCTTCAAGTTTGGGTTTGAATTTGGAATCCAAAACTTGTTGCAAGTTTTCCGATTCTAATTCGAATTCAAATTTGAGGAATTATTAAAAGATTTTTCTGAAGTCAACCTGGTCAACTAAGAGTGACATTTGGTCAAACATGTGATGCTTGACTCAATGATGCCTTTGTGTGATGGGGTGATCACCAAATAATCACCAATTAATAGAACATAAAGTTTCAATTTGAAATTCTTCCGAAAACCCTAATTTTTACCCCTTTTGTGTAATTCAAAGTCTAAGCAAATTTTGGGGGTGAGCCAAAAAGCAAAGTTGTAGATCTGGTCTTGTTGTACAACTTTGGTTTTTAGGGTTTTCAAAGTTTTAGTGTAAAAGTTGGAGCAATTTTGAAAAGATTCAAATCTAAAATTTGACCCCTTTTCATTTCCCTATTCCAATTTCAAAATGGAGGCATATATGAAAAATGTTTTGAATAGCAAAGTTGTAGGTCTTATCCAGATGTACAACTTTGGTAGTTTGAGTTTTTGAAGTTTCAATATAAAATTTAAAGTAATTTTGAAATTATCAAATTCTAGAAAATGTCCCTTTTTGATTTCAAATTTAAATTTTGAAATCCAGGCTGAATTTGGGAAAATTTTCAACATGAAACTGGTAGAGCTTGAAATTCTAAAGATTCATATCTTAGGAATTTTCAAGTTGCTACATGTTTTTGGAAGTAATTTAAAAAAACAGTTTTGAAGTCAAAAGCTTGAGGGGGGTTGCTACAGTAGCTGGCAAATTAGAGCAGGGTAGCGCGCGACATGGGCGCTGACGAGCCACCGTGGCCTTTGGCCATCTTCCAGGCATGCCCAAGGCCGTCTTTCGTTCGGCGTGGCTTCGCCAGAAACCCCGCTTGTTGCCTGGAGGTCGTTTTCGACGCCCTATAAAGCCTAGCACCGCCGTTTTCATTTTCTTCTTCTCTGTTTTGCCGTCACCGCGTCCTAGCTCTGCCGCTCGCTGCTGCTACCGTCGAGCCGTCTCCGGCTAAGGCAACCGCATCAACCCATTCGCCTCACTCCCGCGCATCTCTTAGGCTCACTAGCACCAGCCCATCTCGTCTGGAGTACCAGCACCGAAGCCTCCTTCCTCTTCTCCGGTGAGCCACAGCCACCGCGCCGCCTCACGTGGCCAGCCACCTCCATTGCCTCTCCGCGCCTACCAGTTGCCCAGCTACACTCGCGGTAAGCCACTGATGCTTTCCATGCATTCAAATTGATCGTTACCGGTTTGTATCGCCGGAGCACCGTGCGCCGCGGCTACCGTGCTGCCATGGCTAGGTGGGGTTCCCTCCATGGCGTCTGCGGGCAGGTGGTGTGTCCGAGGGGGTTCGGTAGGTTGTGTAGGTCGTGATGCTTGGGGTTCCCTCCAAATCTGAAGAAGAACACTGTTGCGTATGAGAACTATCGTCGAATTTATGTTCCTCTGGGCGAGCCACTTTCATCTGAACCTGGAGAGCCATTGAGAGTGAACATACTCTTCAAGCATTCAGGCAATGCTGTCTGGCAACACGACAATCACTGCAGAGACTGGGGACGCGTGGTTTAACTGCCAGAACCTGAAGCTGCCGGAAGGTTGTGGGTAAGCTCCTCTTCAAATCACGATTGGGCTGTGAAATTTTATAGTGACGCAAAATTCATCTGTCAGTTTCTTCTGTACTGTTGGTTGGTGGCGGTAAGTGGTACTGCTGATTTAGGCTGAGTCAGATAAAAATCTGATGGATGTTGTTCTGATTGTAATGCATCAAAATACTTTTTATGTGTTGGAAAGAGTAAAGTAGTAAAGGGTTTGTCGGTTGTTTCAATAGGTGGCAAAAAAAAATTATCAGTCGCTCACATGGACGATCAGAGGGCATAGATGCGTAGAGCTTGTCGAACGCATTCCATTTGACTACTCATACACATTGTCTGGAGTTTGGATCACAAAGATATAATTTTTGCAAGATTCAACAATAAAAAATAGGAGTCCTTAATGCACACGTGAACCGTTACCGCGAGGTTACTGTAGCGACGCTACAGAACACGTCTCCAGTCCTTTTTACCGTGGTTTTTTTTCCTTCTCTTCCCATGTAACCTAATTCTGTTAGTCTATTGAGCCGCCGCCTCTCTCACGCATCGTAGATAAGAGAAGTTTGGAGAAATAGAGAGGAGAAGAGGGAGAGAAAATTAGGGCTTGATTGCCGTTGGACACCGTGTCTGTTCCCCATCAAAAATTGGTTGGTCATCTTCTTCTTTTTGTTTTGTCCTCAATCCCATACTTCTTCTCGCTGTTCTTGATGGTGATGCCATCCATGGAATAGATCAAGTCAACGGTACATGTATCGCGGAGATGGGTGTGAGGGAGAAGGGGAACAGGAGATCAATCGTTGCATATCTTTGTCCTAGTTGCTGATGGGGTAAGATCCCACTTCTCTCCTCTGTTCTGATGCGAAATCCATGTTAGGGTTTACCGTATTCGATGGATTAGTTGATGGGTTAGGGTTCTAATCTCGTAATTAGACCTTGCTGTTTTATTCAGATTGCGCAGTCATGATTTGGGTGTTGTTTAGGGCTGTTTTATTTATCTAAAAATTCATAGAAAAATTATATTCAAGTAGTAGACTTCAATATCTTTCTTTTGGCACAGAGATCACGTTTACAGCCCTTATGATTTGGGAGATATGACCGTTGTTCGGTGATGTTTTTGTGCTGTCAGATTTCTGGACAGTTTTACATACATTCAGTTTTGTCATATATTAAGCCCATAATCTCATGAAAAAATATAAATTAAAGTTTTAGATAATTTCATAAGGTTTTCAGATTGATAAAGGTCATAAATGTTGGATTAGTATATCTCGAGTTATGATAGTTTTAGTGTCCAGCTATTGTTCTGTCACCAGAAAAGTGTACTTTCTTTGTCGGCTTGTTTTGGTTATCTTAGGGTCTTCAAACTCCAAATGTTATAACATTAAAGTTGTAGAAAATGTTGTATTACATACTCTAACATTGTTTCATATTTTTTGTATGAGTAGTTTATCCATAGTGAAAATGTGAAGATAAGTTGTTGTTGCCAATTAAGTGTTTGACTCCTGTCTTGACGATGTTCGGAACAGTAGTGGATTGATTTAGTTTTTGATAATGTTAAAGGTCAAACTAGTTTTTGCAAATCTTGACAATGTTGTAGAGGACTCAAATAGCTTTCTTTTGACTCTAAAATCACCATCATAACCACTATAGTTTGAGAGATACGGTTTGTTTAAGTTGGCAGCTTTTCTGTGATGGGAATCATGACAATTTTAGGTCCAATCTGTTTTGACCATCTTAACAGATTATTTTGAATATATGATCTGAATAAGAGTTGTAGTGTGTTTCTTAAGCTTTTCATATTCGTAGAGATTGTAATTATTGGATGAGTATAACTGCAGTTATGTATTTTATAAATTTGCTGTCATGTCTAGGTCAGAAAAGTTCAGTTATGTTCAGGGGTTGTTTATGTCATCTTAAAGATCTCATATGCTTGATAGTTTTATATAGAAGTTGTAGATAATGGTGTTTTTCATCTTCTGTGAAAGTTTCATAATTTTTAAGCAAGTAATTTGTCCACAATAAAAATGTGAAGCAGGGTTCCTGCTGTTGATTGATTGTTCGGTTGTTGTTTTGGGGAAACGATAGCATAGGTCGTAGAAGCGATTTATATGCCATTTAAGAATATTTGTATGAGTTTATTTTTCTGAGGTGATGATATTTAAATAGGCGGTGTTCCTTTGGATCGTACTTGGCTCTCGTTTTGCATCGTCGTCTTGAGGCAAATAAATGTAGCGGTGGTTGCTACAGCTTGACTTGTTGTTCATTCTACCTATACTTTGTCTTAACATGAATGAAACCAAGATGATATAACTATGAAATCACTTATCCTTTAAAGTAATTTATACATGATCTTCATTGTTGAATCTTTCATCAATTGTCTATCATCATGAGGTAAGTGCTATGTTTTATTGTTGTGGAGATATATGACATATGTGGTAAGTATTTGTCTATCATCAGAAGGTAAGCGATATGTTTTATGATTGTGGAGGTATATGACCTATGTGGTAAGTATTCTTGTGGTTGCATCATATTATGGCATCATGTGTGTTAAATGGCTCTTGTATTATAGGCCTATATGGCTTGGCCCATGAGGCTCTCTAGCCCTCTATATATACTCATCACCACTTCTGGAGTTGCCATCCTCTCAGATTCCCAAGGTTCATAACATGGTATCAGAGCAATGGATTAGGGTTAGGATTAGCCTCATCTAATTCACCCACGATCTAATTTTTTTTCCTTTGGGAACCTTCCTCTGTTTCGCGCGATCTGTCATCGTGTGTTTCTCTGCTCCGTGTAGCTCATCGTCGTGTCAGTTTTTCATCTTCCTGTGGCCCGTCGTCGCGCCGTTCTTTCCTCTTCGTGTGGCCCATTGCCGTGCGCTGGTGTCTCCCATCGCCACTCATCCAACGTCATCGTCCCCGTGCGAGCTCACGCACGGACCGGCCCGAGGCTCGACACGGTCTTCACGCGCGGACGACTCCAGGCGTGCCTTCACGCATTGACGATCCACTCCAGGGTCTAGGCGTGTGGTCTTCACGAGCGGATGACTCTAGGCGCACCTTCGCCTTCACGCGTCGGTCTTCACATGTGGACGTGATCCGACTTCCGCTGCTAGGTCCAGGCGCGCGGACGACTCTAGGCGCGCCTTCACGCATCGATTTTCACATGCGGACGTGATCCGACTTTCGCTGCCTGTCTTCACGCCCGCTGCCTGTCTTCCGAGTGATCGCTCAGTTGTGGTGATATCCCTGCCACTTCTTTGCCTTTTACTGCTATTGTCCAAAGTCCATCATGTCTCAGTCTCAGCATTCTGCTATTGTCATCAACATCACACTGGATGGGCAGAACTATTTAGAGTGGGCTTTTACTGTTGAAACTACATTGAGGGGTCATGGTCTTTATTTTCATTTGACTAATGATCCACCAACTCTTAAGTCTGATAATAGTAATGCTGTTGCTGTCAAAACTTGGGAAATCAATGATGGAAAAGTCATGGCTGCTATGGTTAACAATGTTAAACAAACCATGATTATGAGCCTACGCAAGTTTAAGCAAGCCAAACCTATGTGGTCTTACTTGAAGGACCGCTATGTTTAGGAAAGTGGTGCCCTTCAACATACTCTCATGCAGCAGCTTCATGTTACTGAACAGAGAGACATGTCCATTGATGAGTACTATTCTGCTTTTGATCGTTTAATGGGTTCTTTGGTATCCATGGTACCTCAGTGTACAGCAGGTCAGAATTGTACAACACTTTCATTTATTGAGCAGTTTCTTACTTACAGATTTGTCATGGGAGTCAGGGTAGAGTTTGATTCTATTCGTACACGGTTGCTTCATACTTCCTCTACCTTGACCATGGCAAAGGCATTGTCTGACTTACTTGCTGAAGAGACACATCTTCAGGCCTTGTCTTCTTCTGTGCCTCACCCTCACAGTGTGTTGGCAGTTCCTCATCAGAGGACTAGTGCATTCAAAGAACCCTATAAGCATTGTGGCAGGATCAATCATAGTTCAGATACCTGTTTTGCTAAGCATCCAAAGAAGTTGGTTGAATTTCGTGCTCGTCGTGCTGCTCGTGGTCGTGGTACTTCTTCCACTCCTCGAGGTTCAGCTGGTGGTACCATTTCTGTTACTGCTTCCTCGATTGTCAGTGCTCCTTCGTCTTGGGTGCTTGATTCTGGAGCCTCCTTTCATGTGAAATCCGATCAGTCCCAGCTGGTTGCCTGCAAGCCGGTCACCGATGGCGCTTCTATTCAGACAGCTGATGGTACTTCTTGCCATATCACTCATCAGGGTTTACTTTGCAATAATCATTTTTCTATACCCAATGTTTCATTTGTGCCTCAGTTGTCTATGAATCTTCTATCGGTTGGTCTAGTTACCAATCAGAATTGTTTTGTTGGTTTTGACGACTCATCTTGTTTTATTCAAGACCGTCACAGCGGGAAAGTGATTGGGACTGGCCATCGCCGTAAAGGTGCTTCCAGCCTCTATGTTCTAGACACCCTTCGTCTTCCTTCGTCTGTTGCATCTACAGCTCATGCCTCATCCACTGCATCGTCTTCAGCCTCCTTCGCCAAGTGGCATCATTGTCTTGGTCATCTTTGTGGGTCCCGTTTGTCATCCATGATAAATAAAGGTTGTTTAGGTCATACATCTATTGAGTCTAGCTTTCATTGTAAGGGTTGTAAACTTGGCAAACAAATACAACTTTCTTATTCTTCTAGTGTTTCTCAGTCTGCTAGACCATTTGATCTTATTCATTCAGATGTGTGGGGTCCTGCATCTTTTGCTACAAAGGGTGGCCACAAATATTATGTCAATTTTTTTGATGATTATTCTCGCTATACATGGATTTATTTCATGAAACATCGTTCGCAGCTGTGTTCCATTTATCAATCTTTTTTGTTCAAATGGTTCACACACAATTTTCTACTCCCATTAAAATTCTTCGCTCTGACTCTGGGGGTGAATATTTGTCTGCTGCTTTTCGCCATTTTTTTTTCCTCTGAGGGTACCTGAAAGTCCTATGTTTGGTGTTGGTAATTAGTGACAATGCCTAAGTACTAATCCTATGCCTAAGTTGTATGTAGCATATGAGGATTAGTACATTCCAAGGTTGGTGGCAAGATGGACATGGTGATCATGATGGCCACACTTGGATTTGGACGCAACCCTACATGATTAAGGCAAAGGTATATGCTTAAGGGTTGTGTTCTAGTAACCAAGACACCTAGTGGGTGTGGTTACATTATAGGATAGATAGCCGTACTATAAAGGGGGGAATGACGCGACTATTGAACTCCTAAGTGCCTCTAGGTGTGTATTTCATAATCATATGCATTTGGATAGAACTAATATCGCCTCGAAAAATGATTGTGAAAATGCTAACACACTCACACATGACGAGATCACTTGGTGGTGTTAGCACATTTGCGAAGGCGGTGGAGTTTGAGCGGTAGAGAGGGTTTGGGGTCTCTCTACAGAGGTGACTATTTAGGTGTTTTCGAGGAGTTAAAACGACTATTTTCCACGACGCCGAAAGTCGAAAAGGAAACGGAGGCGAACGGAGGTCACAGAGGTGACCGGACGCTAGACCGGACGCGATCTCTGTTTGACCGGACACGTCCGGTCAGTGTTCAGCGTCTGCGCGTGTTTTGGTTTTTTAATCGGACGCAGTGGCGCGTCTGTTCACAGTCGATCAGACGCGCTGCTCGGGCTTGACCAGCGCGTTCGGTCTATTACGGGACTAGCGCATCCGGTCGAGCTTCACGCATCCGGTCGTTGCGTGGAGCACGTCCGGTCGGTGGTTCGCGAGCGTAGTCGCTGTGTGATCGGCACGTCTGGTCAGTTTGACCAGCACGTCCGGTCAGCGCGACTTCGGCTGTTCTAAGTTTCTAACGGCTATTTTTGAAGGGGTACGTCTATAAATACTCGTTGGCCGGCTCAAAGCTCTCTATCTTGAACTTTGACATACTTGTGAGCACTTTGAGCTAAGCAACTCCCCTCCCACTCATCTCTCTTGCTTCTTTGCATATTCGAAGTGAGATTGAGTGATCCAAGTGCATTTGCATTGTGAGATTGCATCTAGTTGACACTTGGTGGTTGATTTGCTGTGGGATTCTTGTTTCTCTTGGTGGTTGCCGTCACCTAAACGGCTTGGAGATGCTTGGAGGCGTTGGCAAGAGTTGGTGATTGTTCTTGGCCACCTCCGGTGATTGTGAGGGGTTTGTGCCTACCTCAGCGAAGCGCCAAAGGCAACGTCAGTGAATTGCTCGTGTCATTTGCAATATTTTGCCACTTGGTAGGTTCTTGTGGCGCCTTTTGAGAGGCTCGGTGTGTGACCGATTAGCCACCGAACCACGTGGTGAAGAGGGGCACAACGGGGACTAGTGTGCCATCAAGCACGTGAACCTCGAGATAAATCTTCGTGTTATCACTTTCATATTACGATTGATTGATCCCGGTGTTCGGTTGTCTTGGTATTCATTGTTGATCATATTGGTTGGCTCTTTACTTTGCCCCTCGGTGAAACTCTCCCAACTTAACTCCGCATTACTTTCTTAGTTATCTTTGCTAGCTAGTTAGCTTTGCTTTAGTAGCTCCTTTGTGTAGCTTGCTAGTTGTAGTTGTAGTTACCTTCTCGATTTGACTTGTGCGGTTGAGTGCAAATACTAGAATTGTGAATTGGTTAGGTGGCTTGCAAACACCCCGTAGGCTAAGCAAAACTCGCATCTCGCTATTTGTTATATTGATAAACTTGTTTAACTTGTCTTTGTAGAAAATTTTAAAAAGGCTATTCACCCCCCCTCTAGCCATCAAGACCTTTCAGTACCCTTGCACAACTCTCTTGTCTAGGTGCTCATGCTCAGAATGGCGTTGCTGAACATAAACATCGCTATCTCATGGAGACAGCTCGCACCCTTTTGATTTCATCTTTTGTCCCTTCTCATTTTTCGGTGAAGCTGTTTCCACTGCTGTCTACCTCATCAATAGGCAACCCTCATCCAAGCTGTCCGACCAATGCCCTGGTGAAGTACTTTATGGTACTCCTCCTAGCAATGACCATCTTCGTGTTTTTGGATGCACATGCTATGTTTTGCTTGCCCCTCGTGAGCGCACTAAATTGACTGCACAGTCTGTTGAGTGTGTTTTTCTAGGGTATAGTCCTGAGCATAAGGGTTATCAATGCTATGACCCTTCCTCTCATCGTATACGCATCTCTCGTGATGTTAATTTTGTTGATGACCGTCCTTTCTTTTATAACCCATCCACCAAGCCCTCGTATTCCCCCACAAAGTCCACCTCTTTTTTGTGTCTTCCTCCTTTTTCATCTAGCGATGATGCCTCCACATCTTCTGCTCCTATTTCCATCACGCCACCTTTACCTCCTGCAACAACTCCACCTCCACCACCTCACTTTTTTTTTCTAAACCACCTATTACATGTGTTTTCAGTTGTCGTCCTAAAAACACTACCCAGCTTCCTTCTAGTTCTACCACCTTGGCCAGTCCTGATGAGCCCACTGTTGCTGATTCTAATAATAATACTATTGATGAGTCATCTATTGTTATTGATGAGTTACAGGTTGGTCCACGATATAATCTTCGAGATCGTATCTCTATTCATCCTGCATACAAGTATGGTTTTCCTCATGTAAATGCTATTGTTGATGAGCCATCCACTTATGAGGAAGCTTCTCATATTCCAGAATGGCAGCTCGCTATGTTTGAGGAACTTGCTGCCCTTGATCGTCAAGGCACTTGGGATCTTGTTCCATTGCCATCACACATGGTACCTATTACATCTAAGTGGGTATTCAAAGTTAAGACCAAGTCAGATGGCTCTATAGAGCAATATAAAGCTCGTCTTGTTGCCAGAGGTTTTCAGCAAACCCAAGGTCTAGATTATGATGAGACATTTGCACCTGTTGCTCATATGACGACGGTTCGTACGTTACTTGCAGTGGCTTCTTCTTCTTGGCCTATATCTCAAATGGATGTCAAGAATGCTTTTCTTCATGGTGATTTCACTGAAGAAGTTTATATGCAACCACCCCTAGGTGTTGTTTCTCCTCTAGGATATGTTTGTCGTCTTCACCGTGCTTGATATGGCCTTAAATAGCCTCCTCGTGCTTGGCATGAGCGTTTTGTATCTGTGATCCGGGCTGCTGGCTTTTCACCTAGTGATCATGATCCGGCCTTATTTGTTCATTTGTCACCGCGTGGTCGTACTTTGCTTCTTCCATATGTTGATGACATGCTGATTACGGGTGATAATGAGGATCACATTTCTTATGTGAAGCAACAACTTAGTGCTGAATTTTAGATGTCCAATTTGGGTTCTCTCAGTTATTTCTTAGGCATTGAGGTCAAGCAATCCACCAAGGGATATCATCTTTCTCAGTCTAAGTACATACATGATCTTATTGCTCGTTCATGCATCACTGATAACCAAATTGCTGCTACACCTATGGATCTTCACTTGCAGCTTTGTCTCACTGATGGGGTACCTCTTGAGGATCCCTCTCGATATCGACATATTGTGGGCAGCCTTGTTTATCTCACCGTCACCAGGCTTGATATTGCTCATGCTGTCCATATTTTGAGTCAGTTTGTTTGTGCCCCAACTTCTGTTCATTTTGAACATTTACTTTGTGTGCTGCGATACTTACGGGGGACATCATCTCAGAGTTTATTCTATGCACATGACAGTCCGCTTTAGCTTCATGCTTACTCGGACTCCACTTGGGTGAGTGACCTAAATGATCGATGTTCCATCACGGGATACTGCATTCTTCTTGGTTCTTCTCCTATTGCATGGAAGTCCAAGAAACAAGCAGTTGTATCTCGTTCTAGTACGAAGGCCAAACTTCGAGCCCTTGCTACTACTACTACAGAGATTGTCTGGCTTCGATGGTTGTTGGCTGATTTTGGTGTTTCTTGTGATGTTGCCATAGCTCTTCCCTGTGATAATATAGGAGCCATACAAATTGCCAATGATCCTGTGAAGCATGAACTTACAAAGCATATTGGTGTGGATGCCTTCTTTACTCGGTCTCATTGTCAACAGAAAACTATTTCTCTCCAGTATGTGCCTTCAGAGTTGCAATTGGCTGACTTTTTCACTAAAGCACAAACTCGAGAGCAGCATCGGCTTCACTTGATTAAACTCAATGCTTCCAATCCTCCGCTTCCACCTTGAGTTTGAAGGGGTGTTAAATGGCTCTTATATTATAGGCCTATATGGCCCGGCCCATGAGGCTCTCTAGCCCTCTATATATATTCATCACCACTTCTGGAGTTGCCATCCTCTCAGATTCCCAAGGTTCATAACAATGTGCATTCTTGTCATGAGCATATGCATCGAGCTAGGTCGGTGAGAAAGTCATATAACTATTTTCGGAGTGCTCTTGAGCCAGGTCGGTGAGAAAGTTATATGACTATTCCGGAGTGCTCTAGTGGATTATGTCGTTGACCTATTGTCATGTGGGGACATGTCTACACGTGCCGGACTCAGGCGCGAGATGTGCGTCGCACGCAGGAACACGCAGAGCGCGGCGTCAGGTAGGGACCGCGCGCGCTAGAGGGCGGGTCACTTGCGCTAGAACGCAGGGCGCCAGGAGAAGATCAGCCAGCACCAACCAAACGTGGCTAAATTTAGGAAAGAGATTTCTAGTTTTCCTTTTATTAGTTATCCCTTGATTTGAGGAGATTGTTGCTCCCATGAGTTTTGGGCTACGACCTTATATGCTGTAACCGTGAACATTGTGAGGGAAAAGAATAATTACCCTAATTCTCTCTTCTCTCTATTGCTCTCAAGCCTGAATCGCCGTGAGGGGCATAACCTCCGTGATCGGAAGACAACAGCACGAGACTACGAACTCCGTAGTCGAGGGCCTCCTACCCTAGATTACCAGGCCCTTAACAACCTGGTATCAGGTTTCCGGCGATCCTCAGCCTCCACTTCCGTGCCATCAGCTGCCGCCGTCCACCACACCCAGCCACCGCCATCACCATCTTCCGCCACTATTTCCATCGCGCCGTCCATAGCCATGGCCGAACCCACCCTCGCTGATCTGCTCGCCCAGATGCAGACCATGGCCGCCGAGATGACAGCCATAAAGGCCGACATGGCCTCGATGAAGGAGAAGTCCGAGACGTCGTACTCTGGTGGCGCCGATCGCCGTCGGGCGGATAGACCACGCGAGCAGGAGTTCCACCCGAAACACAAGAAGTGGGATTTCCCCCGCTTCGACGGCACATCCGACCCGATGCTGTTTCTCAACAAGTGTGACGCCTATTTCCGCCAACACCGAACCATGGTGGAAGAGCGCGTCCTCATGGCGTCCTACCATCTGGACGACATCGCGCAGTTGTGGTTCACCCAGCTGCAGGACGATGATGGCACGCCGTCGTGGGGTACTTTCAAGGACCTCCTGAATTTGAGGTTCGGCCCTCCCCTTCGCTCCGCCCCGATGTTCGAGCTCGCCGAGTGCCGGCACACCGAGACCGTGGAAGAGTTCTCCAACTGCTTCTAGGCTCTTCTACCCCGCGTGGGCCGTCTTGACGAGGCTCAGCGCGTACAGCTATACACAGGAGGGCTCCTTCCGCCGCTGAGCCACGCTGTTCGCCTTCACCACCCGGAGACACTCGCCGCCGCCATGAGCCTGGCATGCCAGGTGGAGTTGATGGAGACCGAGCGGCCAGCACCGCATCCACCACAGCCGACACCGCGCGGTCCACCACCACCCGCACCCCGGGCCGCTCTACTGCCGCCTTCGCCCCTACTGGCCCTTCCCGCTCCCCCAGCGGCTGCCCAACAGGGCTGCGGCGAAGGTGGCCAACGCCGCCTTACTCCGGACAAGATGGTGGAACGGCGCCGCCAAGGTTTGTGCTTCAATTGTAATGAGAAATATTCCTGGGGTCACAACAGATTCTACCGCCGCCTCTTCTTCGTCAAAGGAGTTGAGATCGATGACACGGCCGACGCCGACGCTGCTGCCAAGGCGGATCTGGGTGCCACGGAGGCCCCCGTCTTCTCACTCCACGCGGTTGCCGGCGTGGCCATCGGCAACACCATGCAGGTTCGCGTCCTGGTGGGCACGACACCGCTCATCGCCCTCCTGGATATGGGATCAACTCACAACTTCATCGCCGAGGAGGCTGCACGCCGCACCGGTCTGCCGATTCAACCCCGACCACGTCTGATGGCCATGGTCGCCAATGGCGAGCGCGTACCGTGCTCAGGCGTCCTGCGCCACACCCCGCTCACCATTGATGGTAGTAACTACGCCGTCAACTTGTTTGTTATGCCCCTTGCAGGTTACGACATCGTCCTGGGAACACAGTGGATGGCGACGCTAGGCAAGCTGGTTTGGGATCTGGTGGCGAGCACCGTCTCGTTCCAGTAGGGTGCCCACAGGGTGTGCTGGGTAGGCGTCCCAGCATCAGGCACGCCCGGACCCTGCGCCACGACCGCCACCGACTCCTTGCTAGAGGAGCTGTTGGCCGGGTTTGCAGCCGTCTTCTCCGAGCCGACGGGACTGCCTCCACCGCGCGGACGCGAGCACGCCATCACCCTCAAGCCGGGCGCGCAACCGGTGGCCGTTCGCCCGTACCTGTACCCGGCGGCCCACAAAGACAAGCTCGAACGCCAATGCGCGACCATGATGGCGTAGGGTATCGTCCGCCAGAGCGACTCGGCGTTCTCTTCGCCGGTGCTTCTCGTCAAGAAGCCAGATGGATCATGGCGGTTCTGCGTCGACTATCAGGCGCTGAATGCGCTCACCGTCAAGGACGCATTTCCCATCCCGGTTGTCGACAAGCTACTGGACGAGCTCCACGGCGCAAGATTTTTCACCAAGCTGGACCTGCGGTCGGGCTATCACCAGGTCCGGATGCGGGCCGCCGATGTGCACAAGATGGCGTTTCGTACACATGACGGGCTCTATGAGTTCCTCGTCATGCCCTTCGGCCTTTGTAACGCGCCGGCCACGTTCCAATCCATAATGAATGACGTGCTCCGGCCGTATCTTCGACGCTTTGTCCTTGTTTTTTTTGATGACATCCTCATCTACAGTGCGACTTAGGCGGATCACCTTCGTCATCTTCACGTCGTCCTCTCCGAGTTGGCCCGCCAGCGCCTCTTTGTCAAGCGATCCAAGTGTTCCTTCGGTGCGTCGTCCGTCGCATACCTGGGGCACACCATCTTAGCGTCCGGCGTCGCCATGGACCCGGCAAAGGTATAGGCCATCAGCGACTGGCCTGTCCCTCGGTCTGCCTGGGCCGTGCGCGGCTTCCTCGGCTTGGCGGGGTACTACCGCAAGTTCGTCCACAACTACAGGGCTGTCGCCGCACCGCTGACCGCGCTCCTCAAGAAGGAGGGGTTCTCCTGGAACGACGCCGCGGCCGCCGCCTTCGCCGACCTCAAGGCTGCGGTCTCATCAGCGCCCATCCTCGCCATGCCCGACTTCACCAAGCCGTTCACCGTCGAGTGTGACGCGTCCTCCTATGGCCTCGGCACGGTCCTCATCCAGGAGGGTCACCCGATCACCTTCTTCAGCAGGCCGATCATGCCACGCCACCGAGCTCTCGCGGCATATGAGCGCGAGTTGATCGGCCTTGTTCACGACGTTGGACACTGGAGGCCGTACCTGTGGGGGCGCCGCTTCCTCGTCAAGACGGACCACTATAGCCTCAAGTACTTGCTGGATCAGAGGCTCTCCACGATTCCCCAGCACCATTGGGTGGGGAAGCTCCTTGGCTTTGATTTCTCGGTGGAGTACAAGCTGGGCAAGGCCAACATAGTCGCCGACGCACTCTCTCGCCATGACACGGAAGAGGAGGCCGAGGGGGCTGTTCTCACACTCTCTGCTCCCCGCTTCAACTTCGTGGCCCGTCTACGTCAAGCACAGGACTTGGACCCGGCTATGGTGGCACTCCGTGAAGACATCACGGGCGGCTCTCGCGGCGCCCCGTGGTCCATCGTCGATGGCATGGTCTAGTTCAACGGTCGCCTCTTCATACCGCGGGCTCGCCTCTTGTTCAGGAGATCATGCAGGCGGTCCATGCCGATGGACACGAGGGGGTCCAGCGCACGCTCCATCGACTGCGCCGCGACTTCCATTTTCCTAATATGAAACAGCTGGTGCAGGAACTCGTTCACGTTTGCGTCACGTGCCAACGCTATAAATCCAAAAACCTCCAGCCGGCCGGGTTGCTGCTGCCACTTCCCGTGCCGCAGGGAGTATGGACGGACATCGCGTTGGACTTCGTCGAGGCGTTGCCTCGCGTGCGCGGCAAGACGGTCATCTTGATGGTGGTCGATCGTTTCAGTAAGTACTGCCACTTTATCCCCCTGGCGCACCCATACACCGCCGAGTCTGTCGTCGAGGCGTTCTTCACCGACATAGTGTGCCTTCACGGCATCCCCCAGACCATGGTGTCGGATCGCGATCCGGTCTTCACATCGACGTTCTGGCGCGAGCTCATGCGCCTCACCGGCACCAAGCTCCAGATGACCACGACATTCCACCCCCAGTCATGTACTTGCGGTGTCTCACAGGTGACCGTCCGAAGCAGTGGCTCTGATGGCTTCCGTGGGTGGAGTTCGTCTTCAACACCGCCTACCAGTCTCCTTGCGAGACACTCCGTTTCGGGTGGTCTATGGCCGGGATCCTCCATCCATCCGGTCATATGAGCCGGGCGACACAAGGGTCGCTGCCGTCGCGCGGAACATTGAGGAGCGCGAAGAGTTCCTTGCTGACGTTCACTATCGTCTCGAGCAGGCGCAAGCTGTCCACAAGCGTCACTACGACAACAATCATCGCCAAGTGTCCTATCAAGTGGGTGACTGGGCACTACTTAGGCTGCGGCAGCGCCTGGCGTCCTCCCTGCCGCAGGCGACACCGGGTCACGGAGCTGATCAACGAGGTGGCGGTTCGCCTTGCTCTGCCACCCTAGGCGTGCTTACACGAAGTGTTCCATGTCGGGCTGCTCAAGAAGTTCCAGGGGCCACCGCCGGAGGAGCCACCGCCCCTGCCCGTGGTACACCACGGCGCCATTGCGCCCGAGCCAGAGCAAGCTGTGCGCTTCCACTTGGCTCGTGGTGTTTGCCAGGTTCTGATCAAGTGGAAAGGAGAACCGGCGTCGTCAGCCACATGGGAGGACGTCGACACGGTCCGCATCAAGTACCCCGCTCTCCAGCTCGAGGACGAGCTGAGCCTCGACGGGGAGGAAGATGTCATGTGGGGACATGTCTACACGCACCGGACTCGGGCGCGAGATGTGCGTCGCGCGCAGGAACACGCAGAGCGCGGCGTCAGGCAGGGACCGCGCGCGCCAGAGGGCGGGTCGCTTGCACCAGAACGCAGGGCGCCAGGAGAAGATCAGCCAGCACCAACCAAACGTGGCTAAATTTAGGAAAGAGATTTCTAGTTTTCCTTTTATTAGTTATCCCTTGGTTTGAGGAGATTGTTGCTCCCGTGAGTTTTGGGCTACGGCCTTATATGCTGTAACCGTGAACATTGTGAGGGAAAAGAATAATTACCCTAATTCTCTCTTCTCTCTATTGCTCTCAAGCCTGAATCGCCGTGAGGGGCATAACCTCCGCGATCGGAAGACAACGGCACAAGACTACGAACTCCGTAGTCGAGGGCCTCCTACCCTAGATTACCAAGCCCTTGACACCTATGGTCACGACCGTACCGGTACGCATCGTACGTTGCCCGAGGAGGGGTGCGATGTAAAAGTGGACATGCATTGCATTTGCATTTTTGAGGTTCTGTCGTATTGAAGCCTTATGTTGGCATGAAGTGAATATGAGGAGTATTCTTTTCATTTATATGAGAAGTATTGTTCTATTCATATGTGGATATCTTTTATTTATTGTATATCATGGTCATTACATGTTTATGGGAATTTCATTGGATAAATATTCTTATCATGAACCTTTATTTATTATGATATGTATTCTTCTATGATTAAATGATTGTCTAATTAAATTGTAGTTTGAATGACATGTTTAGGCAGTTTGCTTGCTGAGATTTATTGTTACCCCTTTATCTTTCCATGTACTTAATTGGATGCTTACTTGAAGGGATGGGATTAGTGGCACACCTTCACTTTTTACCCACACCTAGATATAATAACGACACTCTTGGCTTGTTGTAATAAACATAGTTCGTCTACAGGATGATCCTTCATGGTTTAATAAAAACATTTAAGTTGGACCTTTATTAAATTATAGTTTTGTTCTCTTTGTTGCTTCTGTATTACACTTTGTTCATGGGTTTATGTTACCGAATTTTTAGAATTTGGCATGAGGGGAGGGACGTTAATGACATCCTGGGTTTTTATGGCGCCTGGGGTGTTACACTGATTCTTTCACACCACTGACCACTAGAAATTCAATGTTAGCCTCTTCACCATACAGAAAATATATTTCATATTATATAATAGTGACATCAAACTTTGGTTCAGTACGTTGAGATGCTTTCTGTCATCGAGTTAGTAACCAGGATTATTTAACCAGGTACGAATTCCAGATGCAGTATTACTGCAGTTCTGTGGTCACGAATGCCACATTGCGATTGACATTTCGCATTCTCTGCTCGCAGGTTTGAACTGAGGAGGAGCTGCAGGAGGCATTGAAGGCAGCTCAGGGACCTAAGAAGGATTGCTTATGCTTCATTGAGGTCATTGAGGATTGAATATTTTTGAATCATAAATTGTGGGTCCTGCTAGGAAAGAGAGTGATGCTATCGATTTCTGAATAAATTGTCCCTGTAATTCACTGATGTTGCAAGTCCTCGGCTACTTCACATAGATGATTTTAGAAACTGATCTTGTATGCCAATAAATCTGAAATCAATTTTTGTTGTTGTCCGTTCTCGCACTTTGTAAATTTCTTCTGTTAGAGCTCCTGCCCTGGAGTCATGCATAAGTTTCATCCTATTCTCTTAAGTATGGACGTCTGGTCATAACAGCTCTCTCTTACCGATATCTAAACTTTTTGCAATGGTAAATGGAAGAAAGGAGTTTCAGTAAACGAAGGAAATCCGTTTCTTAAGTTAGTCCAACACGTGTACTCGTATATATACAGCTGTCTGTTAGCAACTAAGGTTGCGTTAGCAAATAAGGACCAGTCTGCCTGCGATGTAAACCTGAAACATTAAACCTGAACTCAGTTTTGAATTTGGGACCAAGTTGACCAAACTTTGGGCCTCCCAATCTTCAAAATCGTAGAGAATTTTATCTTTCTTCTTAAACCTTTTTGTTAGAGCAGTGATTCGTGAACAGCTTTTATTAGAACAGATTGGATCATCTACACATGAAATCGAGAGAACAAAGGGTGTGAACATAGCACTTTTATAATTATAACTGAACTCGTCTGTTCAGTGCATCGGCACCGTCAGCAAGTCGCTGCCCTGCTTCACCTGCTCGCTTCGTGGCTACCGCTTAATCTCGCCGCCCGCACTCACTGTGACGCGCAGCTGCCTGCCTGGAGCAATCCGGCGCACTCACAGCCGGCCTTCAGGATCCTGGCCCCGCTCGATGTGACCCCGGCGCGCCAGTGCGAGCTCACGCCGGGGCAGATCTCCCCCGCGTGCGACGGGGCAGAGCTCACCCGACCGTGCCGGGCCGATCTCGCATGAGCTTGCGGGGCGGAGCTTGTGCCGGGGCTAGGCCGCCTGTCCCGTCAGGTTCCCTTTATCAGGGCTTTGGACGGGCTGGACCTAAAAATAATAAAAAAAATAATAACTTATTAAATTGACTATTTTGAGATGCGTGTAATTTTAAAAGGAGAAGTATCGGAGCACTTCTCTTTTAATTTAAGCAAAATAGTCACCTACTTATTTTAACCACTTTTCTATTTCTGTTTCATAGTCTCCATCCGCCAGTGTTCGCGCAATCAATGAATCTACACATACACAAAGATTTGGTCTGCCCTTTTCGCAAACTAAGAAGGATTCGGTCTCTGGTTTCAGCTTTGTTTACTTTTTTCAGTAAAGGAATAGTTTTTTCTCTCACCACAAATTAGTGAACAATATTTTTTAGCTGACGAACAGAGCCACGTCTGCTACCTTTAGAGCATAAAAAACAGGATCGCCTTTTCGGCTAGCAGAGGCTAATCAGCGAAGGCTGCCGTCAGCATCGACATTCCGCTCAAACCTACGCGAAAGGGACTTCGCCTTGAACGTCTCTTCATTACCACTCGGAAGCAGCTCTCGCCAGATCTCAAAAGCTCTATCACGTTGTCGACTCCCTTTCGCTTGTGGTTTCAAGTTCATTTCGGACACTTCATCGTCGAAGCACCTCCAGAGCCCAGCATTTCGAACAGCCGGCGCAACTCCAGCGAATTTCTTTTCACAATCATTTCGATACTTTCAGTGAAATCAGCCATTTCGCAGTCTACTCGAGCCTAACTAATCTTTCTGTCTTTTTGACAGCAACAAAAAAAAAAGCATTCCATGCTTCGCCACGCTGCTGTTCATGATGCAAAGGAGCGTCTCCTGCTTCGCCATGCCGCTGCTGTGAAGGCGAAATGACGTTTTCTATTTCGCCATGCTGCTACTGAGGCGGCGAAATGGCATTGCGTTCTTAGCCAAGCTGCCCCTGAGGACGCGAAAACACACCAGATAAGCATCCTTGTTTTCATTTTAAATATTGGTATAAAAAGTAAAAGCTCGTCGTGGGCTGAACCTGAGGCATTCAAATTATTCACGTCTCGCACGAACGACGAAACCACCGCATCAGCTAAGTATTCTTTTTCTCTCTTTCTACAGAAATCATTAATGCACAATTCGTTAGCTATTTCGCATGGGATATCAAGGTAGCCACTAAAGCTTGTTTATACCTCCGGCTAGATCTCGCAATTTTCACTTCAGGTGGGTTCGCATCTCAAGCATTCCGCTCCCGTCCATGCGAAATGAGTTCCGCGTCCAGGCGTTGCGAAACGGAAGTCGGAGTGCAGGTCATGGCACCCAGCCCAAGCAAAGGCTAGAAACTCGACGAAAGGCAAAGATCTCGCCAACAAGTCGTCCATTCGGAGCGATAGTCAAGGGCCTTCATGGCCCAGCTAGGTTTTGCAGAGATAGCGAGGAAGTGCCCGTGCGGTTCCCTCCTGGGGTTCAGAGGTAGCGAATGTACATTCGCTAGTGGCCTCAAAGCAGCAAAAAGACCCAGAAAAATCCCTTTTCACCCAGAAACGCTGCCATTTCGGAACCACTGTTCTAACCTATACGTCTCGTCGCCCAGAAACAACTGGGGCATCCGAGTATTAGCTCTTCTAAAGTCCAGCTCTGGAGCGAGACCCTCAGTGAAGGAAAAAAAAACTCAGTTTTAGCATCATCAAAGCAGCAGTGCATTTTGGAACTCATCCTTTCAATATTATTTTCCTTTGCTTAATTCGCTCCTCAGCATATTTAATATTATCATTTCGGCATCAAAAACCATCCAAAGTATGTCTGCTCTCTTTGGACTTCAGATATCGCTGAGCGTTTTCTGTATTACACATAGCTTATTACCTGCTTTATTGCTCACGAGTTTTACTAAGTGCCACTCAAATTCGTTCACTGCCAACTTGTTTCTTTATAAAGCGATCATTGCGCACTGTGCATTACTTCACTAACACCTTTCGCAATTTGGCTATAGCGAGAGCTTTGCCTTTTATAAAAGGTCACAACAACCGAAGTGTCCCTGCAACTCATTTTAGGACAGGCAGTCGAGTATTCGCGCATTAGAATTGCACCGGCCATTTCGACATTTGAAGCCACAACAATGGCCAAAACTTCAAAAATTACAACCAAAGGGGCATTCGCAAAGATCGCAAGGTCAAGTGCTCAGGTACCGCACCTTTCGGCCCGCCATCTTGGCCATCCACACCAAGCAAAGGCTTCCAAAAGATAACCCAGATAAGTTAATTATTCGCACTTCAACAGTTCTTAACCAACTATCGACTGTTTTCGAAGTGCGCAGATAAGCTCAACCGTACCTCTTTATAATTCATTTTTAATTCAAAAAAGTGTTATCCTTGTAAGGTCGCAAGACTCTTACATAGTTCGTTATTATCACTTCTCCCTCAAATGTGGTCAGGTTTCTTTTATTTAGTTTAAATGCATTTCAGAGCAATCATTTCCCTAGGCAACAACCTCTTCGCTAGGAAAGTGTCGAAGTCGATCTTTACTGCCTTCGCCAATTTGGGTTCATCACCATACAAAGACAGAGCTCAAGCAAGAAGAGTGGCCAGGCTCTCGACCAGTCTGCTCGGACATCTTTCGGGCATTCGGTGCCCGCGGCCGTGGCCGACGGTACTTGGAGTTCGCAAGAGTATTCGCCGAGTCTCTACAGCCGGCTTTTGCAATTGGCGAAAACGCCTTTTCGTTCACAGTCAACTCATATTCCAACTTGGCTAGCGCATATTCGCCGGACCCGGCACAACGAGCTTCAGCTAAGTGCACCAGTTCTAAAACAATTTTAATTTGGTAAACCTAACCCGCAAAGCAAGTTACTCACGCTTTCAACTGCCGTTATTCTTTTTTTTTTCGAAAAGCCAAGCTTTATTTGTAATTACTTTTATGTATGTCCCTTGTCTTGCTCTCAGTCTAGACAGGCATTCAGTACACGGAAGTGGCGAAGCATTATTCGCTCAAGACTCAGCAGAGCTTTCCAGTGTTTCGCACCTGCACGTCCCACTTGAAGACTGCGCCATGAAGCTGGAGTCATCCTCACGATACATATCTCTCAGAAGTGGCTTTTTCTAGCAAAATGAGCAACTCCGGAAGAAAATCACGCTGCTAAGCATTAGATGAAACTTGTTTATTCAATTTTTTTTTCACAAATAGTTTCCTTTTGTTGAAGTCACATAATTATTTATTCCTTGCTCTTGCAAGTCATACTTTTATAATTCAAAAGCCTAAGGGCTCAATACTTCGATCATCCAAAAATACGTCAGGACGAAGCTAAATGAAAAGTCTAAGGGCTCAAAGACTTTGGCCCTCCAAAAATATGAGGGGCGAAGCTAAGGGCTCAAGAGTTTGTCACTCCAAAAATACGCGAGGGTGAAGCTAAATGAAAAGGCTAAGGGCTCAAAACTTCGACCCTCCAAAAATAGATGAGGGCGAAGCTAAATAAAAAGTCTAAGGGCTCAAGACTTCAACCCTCCAAAAATACGCGAGGGCGAAGTTAAATGAATTCAGCCAGGAACATTTCGCCTCATCAGCAATGGAGTCAACGACAAACACATGAAATGCAGATAATTTGTGTCACTTCTATCTGTACTTGTTAATGGCCATTTCTACCTTTTATAACTTTCATAATTCCCAATTGCTAAAAATTGCAAATTCAGGAGGATTCGCATTCTTTTTCCTCACAAGGGAAACCTTTGTGAAAGGGCATGAGGTTTTGTAGCGAGGCAATCCTTTGTACCATTAAGCTTTAAATTTTACCCAAAATAAGCAGTCTCAGACTCGAATACCACTTTAACAAGGCCTGGATATAGATAAAACTAGTTGAGGCAAAAGGTTGGGCCATTGGATCTTTGCTAAAGTTCTCAAATCCGCCGGCTAAACCTCAAAGCCTAAGGGCTAAAACACCTTGACCCTCCAAAAATACGCAAGGCGAAGAAGCGAAAAGCATAAGGGCTAAAACGATTTGACCCTCCGAAACAACATGAGGGCGAAGCAACAAGCCGAAAGGGACGCGATCACCACTTGCATTTTTTCGATCTCTATGTACACAAGGATTTGATAAAAGCTCAATTTTTTCGTGTTGTCAGAAATACGCGCAAACGAAGCACAATGACATGAAAGAAGCCCAGTGACTTGCCTTGGCAAAAATACGTCTAGGTGAAGCACAACGATTTGATAGAGCTTTTGTAGCTTCACGTCGCAACAAAGCAATTCATAAGCGCTGAGAGGCTTGTTTTGCAACTCCTCGCCCCTTCGCCCCAAAAGGTGGGGGATTGGCGTCAAAGAAATTCATAAGTGCGAAGGGACTTGTTTCGCAACTCCTCGCCTCTTCACCCTGAAAGGTGGGATTGGCACTAAAGCAATTCATAAGTGACGAGGGGTTCGTTTCGCAACTTCTTGCCACTTCGTCCAGAAAGGTGGGGGATTAGTGCCAAAGCAATTCATAAGCGGCGAAGTGCTCATTTTGCAACTTCTTGTCCCTTCGCCCCGAAAGATGGGGGGATTGGCGCCAAAGCAATTCATAAGCGCCAAAGGGCTCGTTTCACAACTCCTCGCCCCCTCGCCAAAAAAAGGTATGAGGGTTAGTGCCAACACCAAGAGTCTCTTTTCGCCGCATCTCGTCCATTCAAATGTTATGAAGAATCGCACAGGGCGAAGATAGATTATATACTATGCAGTTAATGACGAAGTGTGATGACTTTTTCACTAACTATAACTAGAAAATTGTATATTATGCAGCCGACAGCTCGTACACATGGGGCGGACGCAGTATGTGGACATGGGTGTATAGATGTACACCCAATAATTTTGAGAAAAAAATTACAAGTACTGTGCATATACATATGTTATACATATGAGTAGACCAACTATGTATATTTGACCCAATTAAGAGTTAAAAGGCCACGTTTCTTGCCTCCTCCCATCCACCATCCAGCTGGGCTGGCCTGCTAGCCCAAGAAGCTGACTCACGGAAGCGAACCAACCAACCGGCACCTCTAGCGCTCGCACCCGCCTGCTTCGACTCACCCTTCCCAATTGACCAAAAATTGGCATCAGTAGGCGGCACGGGAGTCGCACAGAGAGCCCACCATGGCACCACCGGGCGCCGGCCGGTTGCCGGTCCTCGTCGTTGCAAAGTTTTATCTCAAACACTTTTCAATCACTGACTTGAGGCGTCTAACCTATCAACTTGGTAACTTTATTGTCGATATGCGTGGTGATGAAAGATTTAGCAAAGTGAAAGCATGTCTTACACTCGTATGCCTACAAGCTTCTAAAATGAGTGTTATTGCTACCGCTTTGCGACTGCAAGTGTATTAATTAATTGTACTAATATACTTGTCGGGTATCGATAATAGGTATACCCAACCAAGGGCGTTAATAGCATGTTAGCTGTTAAGGCCGCTCGAGACTTAGAGCTGGTTTCCGCATCGCCTGAGCCCCTATGACGCCATCAAAGCACCGGACCCTGCACCCTGTCGGGAACAATCTTCGCCTCGCCCGACCTTGCAACGTAAGTACGGGAGCGCCCGACCCTCTTGGCATGCTTTCGCCTTGCCCGAGAGACGCGTAGGCTCTCTGGCAATGTGGGGAGCCGCGTGGGCCCCCACCATGGTGCCCGTTCCCACTGATGGGACAGACACGATCACGCATAGTGAACGGGAGCATGGGAGCCGCGTTACGATCCAACATGACTCCGGTCATTCCACCACAACGATGACCATACCTCTACAGCAGCGGGGGTAATGGTGACTATGCTACCTAACTCCATCGCTATGCAAATCTGAGTACACGCGCCACCCATTCTCGACGGCACAGAAGCACACAGGACAAAGCGTGGCCACAACGCGTTGCACTAGCAGATAGAAAGGCCAAAAACTCAACGCCCATTAACTCTCTGCGTTACAGGGTAAACTATTCACGCCGGATAAGGAGGAAGACAGCCACATCCAAGGCCACCTTTTTTGTTTTTCTCTTTCGTCTTTTTTCCATTTCACCTTTTTACTACAAATGTAACCCGAACCCTTCCCTTGGGAACTATAAAAGGGGATGCAGGGGCCATATCTAGGAGAGAGATGGATTGAGTCACCTTATTGACTAAGAACACACACCGTCCAAGAGACTTGGGATCCGCTCCCTCTCTCGAAAGCTTGTACCTCTTACTACGAGCACTCTAGTGCAAGGCAATACGAGCAGCAGCAACACCCACTAGACGTAGGGACATTCTTGGCCGAACCAGTATAAACTCTTGTGTTCATATTGCACACCATCCGAGTCTAGACGCGTAGACATAAATTTACTCGTCTTAGTGTTTAGGGCGCGGTTCTAGATACCGACGAAACTTTGCTCTAGTACTATTTGCTTTGAATTGATGAACATTTAGTTTTATATATACCACAATGGTTTGGTTCTATATGTGTATATATGTATGCTCTAGTACTATTTGCTTTGAATTGATGAACATTTAGTTTTATATATACCACAATGGTTTGGTTCTATATGTGTATATATGTAACCTGTACATCCAATCTTGAATTCGTGCGTCCGCCACTGCTCGTACGGACGCACCAAGTGTCTCAGCATACACTACTGAGTCCTTAATAATTTAAACGAGCATTATAATTTTTTTACTTGAGTAATTGTTTTGCAAGCGAGCAACAGCACAGAAACATTTTGTATTCGATGCTGGCAAACTGTCCAGCGGGAGCTTCGGCCACTAATTCATACTGGCGACTTTGGCCAATCATGCTTGTGTGCTCTGATTGTTGTAGCTGCTGACGAACTGGCGTGGTGTGTTGGCGAGAGCGTGGCTTTTTTCTTCGTGTTTCTCGTCTTCGCTTCGGAAGAGTTTATTTCTGAAGTACTACCCCGTAAAAAAAAGTCATTCTCGGTTCTAAAAAGTCAATGATTTTTAACTTTGACTAAACATATTTAATAAAATATTAATATTTATGGTATATATTTAGTACCATTAGGTAGATCATTGAGGCCTTGTTCACTTTCCATCCCAACCTAAAATATTTCCTCTTCCACCTATCACATCAAATCTTTTGACGCATGCATGGAGCATTAAATGTAGATAAAAAAGATAACTAATTGCATAGTTTGTCTGTAAATGTCGGGACGAATCTTTTGAGCCTAGTTAGTTAATGATTGGACAAATTTTACTAAATAACAACGAAAGATGCTACAGTAACTTTTCACCTACTTTTCGCGAAGTGAACACACCCTGAATATACTTTTATAATATATTTTTTGGAGATATAAATATTGCAGGTATTTTTTATAAATCTAGTTGAAGTTGAGAAAGTTTAATTGGCATGACTCTTACGGTGACTTTTTTTTTAGGGACGAGAGTAGGAAAACTGAGGCTCACATTGATCTGCTACTTTCAAGATTCTCCCCCGTGCACGAATATTCCTTCGCTAAATCCGAACATTGTCCTGACGACTGCCCATCACTGCTATGCACGAATACTCCAGTACTACTTCCGAGGTAGACGAAAAGAAGGCAGCGTGAACAAGTACGAAGCGAAAGCTAGCATTAACCATACTATTCTCGTTTTACACATGCATGCTGCTAGCTAGGCCTTGATTAGTTCTTCCACAAGTTTACACCCTATTCTGTCGATATATGCATGAAATATTAAATATAGACTAAAAAATAACTAATTACATAGATTGCGACTACTTTACTAGACGAATCTTTTAAACCTAATTAGTCTATGATTTGACAATAAAGTACTATAGTAACACATGTGCTAATGACAGATTAATTAGGTTTAATAAATTTATCTCGCGGTTTACTGATGGATTCTGTAATTTATTTTTTTATTAGTATCCAAACACCCCATCATGTGACACCCTAAAACTTTACGTCCTGAACTAAAACGGGGCCTTAAAAGCATGGGACGCCCTAGCGAAAACACCAGGAACAGACTGTAGGAGTGCGGTCTTGGGTTTTGCACGCCGAAAAGAGTAGTAAAATAACATGAGCTATACTAGTGAGCGAATTGAGTAGACCCCGACACCGCTACAAAGAGGAGTTTGTGGCGTCCTGCGAAATGATGTCTAGCTTGGGTGCTTCTTGTTTATTAACGTTGGTGCGAGAGGATTGTCGGTTCTTCCGACGCCCGCACACAATCCTTCAGTTTGCTGACCTGGTTTCATCCGAGTGAAACCTGGTCGACCACCTGTAAACACAAGCACTAGAATATTCGGTTTCGAAAGGAATCCCTTGGTGCCAGTGTTGGCCGCATTTCGCTCGCCGCTCTCGGTGCCACTTTCATTTTGCCCTTGCCATTTCGCCCGTGCGAAATGACGAAAATGGTTGACTCGCCCTATCGCTGGTGCGAAGCAACAAGCAACGGAGGAGGATGGCCCTTCATTTCGCTGGTGCGAAATGATAAACCCGGTATGGCTTTTCACGCGGCGGGGGTCATGGCAGGGCGTCGAAATGTGGTTCCTTCATAAGCCTGCGAAATGCTGTGTGAAATCCTGTGTGCGGGAGCCAACATGCTGGCGTAGTCATCAGAGCTGCCAAAGGTTGCTTCGTCAATGGTGATTTCGCAGCTTGCCGAAAGCGTTTCCGTGACTGCCGAGATCTCCAATAAGGGAATGGCGGGATCGAGTTTTCGGCCAGTTCCTCGGAAGTGAAGCTCCAAGATAACCTATGGTGAAGAAAAATTGATATCAAGCTCTTGTCCATACTTCGATGCATACTTTGGGATTTTTTTTATTTTTAATCCTTTTTAATAAATATTTAGCCTTACCACGCTGTCGTGCCACATACGCTGGCGTGACAAGCCCAGGCACATTGGCACCCAGCATTGACCATAACTGGCATGGCACATGATGGGGCCCACCTTATCGCGCCATCGACTCTGGCGCGACCTGCGCTAGGCGGGCTGGTGCTACAGAGCAGAAATAGGTTTACATCGGCTCGGCCCACTCTCCTCTCTCTCTCCCTCTCCTTTCCTACCCATGAGTGGAATAGGGCGGTGACGCCGCCGCCGCCACCCCTGCCACCTCGCCTCCTCCGGTCGACGTTGTCGTCTCTGGCCGCCACAGGGTAGTTGAACGGCTGCTGCTGCTCCTCCCTCTCTCTTCCTACTGCAGAAGAACGACGCCAGGAGAGGCGGCTTCCCCCAACGCTGGCCTTGACATCAGTGCTTCGTGGAGTGCACGTAAACTGCTAGGTTGGTGTTGCCCCGCTCAATTTCTTGATTTCTTGCCTCATCAGTCGCATGACTAGGGTTAGGAAATTAGTGATGCTGTGAATGTTTGTAGCGTTGGTTGTTAGTATTTGATGCGTACAATAGGCTTATGATATACTCTACCCATGGAATCGAGGAAAACTAGGTATTGCATGGACCGTGGTTGTTGGTGCATGGACAATTTTGATCGGTTAGTTTGCTATAGATGTCATGACTGTTGATTGTGTGCTATGGTAGTGTAGGGGGTGAGTGCTCAAGATTTTGTTTAGAAATGTCTAGTTGTTGGTGTTGATGTCTTGCTTCACATTTCGTAGATGGACCGTTTTGTGCGATTGTTTCATGGTGGCAAAGTTAAAGGAAACGGGGAGTTTCAAAGCATGCACGAACAAGTTCAGTTCTTTAGTACAACTTCTACCTTTGATGTTTTGGTTAGCCATTGTCAGGATAAGTATGGGTGGCCACTAAATTTGAGAGGTAGATTTGACTGCGGGAAGAAACGAGCACACTATGTGTTGATGTCGTTGTCATGTGAGGATGAATGGAAGAACTACATTGAAGTTGTCAAGAGTAGTAGTGTTACATGCTTGGAAGTTGTCGTGGAGAAGGGGTGTAGCTGAAGTGTGAAACGGGGAGTTCCAAAGCATGCACGAACAAGTTCAGTTCTTTAGTACAGTTTCTACCTTTGATGTTTTGGTTAGCCATTGCTAGGATAAGTATGGGTGGCCACTAAGTTTGATAGGTAGATTTGACTGTGGGAAGAAACGAGCACACTATATGTTGATGTCGTTGTCATGTGAGGATGAATGGAAGAACTACATTGAAGTTATCAAGAGTAGTAGTGTTACATGCTTGGAAGTTGTTGTGGAGAAGGGGTGTAGCTGAAGTGTGTGTTGTGGATGATAGTGTTGATGTGGAGCCCGTAGAGAACCTTACACTCATGTTACATCAGTAGCCCTAGCAAAGCATGTCATCTGCAACAGGAGGAAATAAATCCTGAGTACGAGAATGTACTCAGCTAGACTTACCTGTCGAAACGAAAATAAAAGACACCAAGGATCATGCAAGGCTTTCTTTAAGTGGAGCTGACTGACATTTCAATTGCAGAAAAGCATAAGTAGATGTAACCATTTTAACATGTGCTAGCAATGATTTTTAGCATTAACCTGTCATCTATCTTAGCACCTGTGCTAAACAATCATCTGACTATTAGGCAAACATTAATAACTATAGCAGGTATAAATTGAGGCAACATTTAAATCATCATCCAATTAACCATCCGTTCAATTAATTGAATCTACGTTGCCGCTGCTTAGGTCAAGTGCTCACTAACCGGGAGCGACGGCGATTCGAATCGAATTCCTATACAGCTGGAGGGGTACTTCTAACACAAACCGCACAGACCCTGCGCCAGGATCGCACAAGTCACCTTTGGTACAGTTCAGAAATCGTGGGTTCGATTGATGCCGCATCCCCAACGGCAACACTCTGCCAGGTGATAGGGACTTTAACCCCCCCTTGGTCTTATGCCAATGTCCCAAGCACATCCTCACTTCCTCCAGAATGCGCACTTGACCCCCGATTCCCGGCCTGAACTGTATTACTCGGCTTCGCGGTCGGAACGGCTTATCCGACCAGCTAAGTGTTAGACTACGTTTAACATGACTCAAGGACATACAACAAATCGGTCCTTAAACGACTCAGATGGACATAGCTTTGCACCCAAGGCGTGAAGTGTCTTACGGCTACACTATCGAACCCCCGCTCGGTTTCAATTTATTTTTCAGTATGGTTCTTTTCCGTGGTAGCAAATATAGCCAACCATGACCCACTTCATCTTAAAGCTCGTGGATGACCGAAAATCACCCAACTTCTACCGCACTAAGCAGGGCTAAGTAATAACACGCATCCAACTTTAATTAGGATTCAAGTTCGATAGCTGGACAAGGACAAATATAATGCAGCAAGTGTTTTCACACAACTCCTACCACTTAATGCAATAAACAAGTACTCAAATGATATGTATACAAAGTTGGGTTAGCATGCACCGGGGCTTGCCTTTTAGAAAGGATGAGGGACGATGGTTAGGGCACTTAGGTAGCTCTTCTTCGGGAACTCTTTCGCTGGTTGGCACCTCGGGCTCCCCTGGCTGCTCCTCCTCCTCCTCCTCCTCCTCCTGATGCGCTCTCTCGAACTCCAGAAGCGTCGCCCCCTCTGGTACACCTATTGCATGGATGCACAAGATAAATTTCATGTATGCATAAGAATGAATGCAGCATGCTTGGTGAATGCGAATGCGATAACAACATAACACTATATTCAGATCACTTAACCAAACGTGCAAATCTCTTCTACGGTAGAGAAGTACTTACCAAGTCTATGCAACCTAATGTATAATTGCTCTTCCTCAGTTAAGGACCTAACACCTAAACAACCAACAAAAACAACATTACTTAGGTTCACACAAACACAAACACATTTTAGCATAACAAGAATCTGGACAACAACTAGGTATTTCAAAAATAACTGGAGATCCAAAACCCCAAATGACATGATACAAGACAATCTAGAAAGCTTATAAAATTATATATAAATCATTTTTAGACCTCAAGATCTGATTCCTAAGTTTACCTAGTTGAATTCTTAAAGTTCCAGAAATCTGTCCTCTCCAAACAGAGAGCAGCCATTTCTGGACAGCAACTTTAAACTGCTAGAACTCCTAAATTACTGAGCCAAATGCCACCAAATTTTGATACAAGCTAGATTAACAAGTTTACTATAACTTTGGTACTCACAATATCCTCATAAAACACTTTTATCAAAGCCTAATTCCAGAAATGCTACCAACTGTCTAGAAGGCCTAAAAATGTTAAAATTAAGTATTTACTTATGTACCAAACCAACCTTCTGGCCCAACCAATGGCACTACTAGTTCACACATGACATAAAACCACAAGAAAGTAAGGTGTGCCAATCCAAATCATTTATTTTAATCCCTTTCTTAATTTAATTAGTTAATTAAATTAGAAAAATAAACCTATATGCCAAATTTTTAGAAAATTATACAAAAATTAAAGTGCACTTTATACACTACCAAAAGACTACTGTAAAAATTTGAGCCCAATTTACCAAAAAGAACTCCCTACATAAAATTTACAAGTCAGCAAGGCTGATTCTAGCATAATTAAGAAATCTTATTAAAAAGTATCAAACAACAGAAACAATATTTTTCCTAGCAATCCTATGGTACTAGGACACTCTCCACAAAATTTCATGATCATTAGACATATAGAAAAATTATGAAAATTCATTCAAGTATCACCTATTATAAAATGATAAAGGCATAACTTGAATACTACTCAAGCACTAATATTCAAATTTTTACTAGAGCTATCATACACATAGAACAACACACTCAACAAATTTCATAATTTTTAGAGCAATACAACACATGTTATAAAATTAACAAGTTTGCATCCATTTTAAAACACCTTTTAAGTTTCTTTTTAATTCTTCCAGAATTTCCATAACACATATACATCTTATATTTTTTTTCTAAATACTAAACTTTATATAGTACCAAACAAACTTGGAACCACCTTATTTGGATCTATAATCCTTGAGATATGGATTTTACAAAATAGCATACAAATCTATGAAAAGATAAAAGAAAACAAAACGAAAACAAACCCTACACGCTACTGGGACGGCCTGCTACCCTTGCGTGGCCCACTTGCTCGGCGCGGCTTGCTCACCTGCGCAACCCACTTGGCCTGCACGGCCCGTGTCGGCCTCCGGCCCCTGCGCGCGCGCTGACCGCAAGGGCCCACGCGGCAGAAAGAGGGGAAACAGGGGAGGAGGGGCGACGGCGAGAGCTCAACGCCGGTGGCGACTCCGGTGAGGCCGAGTGCACCAGCATGCTCACCTCGATAGTGCAAATCTAGGCGTGCAACTTATGGGGACTAGTGCTATGGAGGGTGGCGACGGCAATGGCGGCCCACGACCGTGGGCTTGCTGGCTCCGATGAGCTAGCGGCAGCGCGGCCCTACTGGCCGACCCTGTGAGCATCAGTAGCTCAAGGCGAACACAAAGCACCAGAGAAGGAAAATAGTAAGAAGCTCGAGGAGCACGGCCACGCCAACGGTGGCGCTCCAGTGAGCAATGTCCAAGGTGGACGGTGACGGACACAGCAAATGTGCCCTTACCTCTGTGCGATTGGCCCAACTAAGAGGTGGAGGAGGTAGAGGGGTCCAGGGTGGAGTTGTTGGTGGGATTTGGTAGGCGGTGGTGCGATGGTGAGTGCGTGTGGCCATGGCGGAGCTCGCGGTGGCGCCTGCTCGCTGGAGAAGGCAGCGAGGGAGGAGGAGAAGTGAGGGAATGGGAAAACCCGACCGGGACTCAGTTATTCACTTTCTCAAACATGCAAGAGCGATGCCGTGGCATCCTACGCGCGTGTGGGCAGCCACACGACATTCCCTCTCTGACACCGGTCGACCATGGCGTGGTCTGAATGTCTGAATCAGAGCTGATAGAGGTGACTGACAGCGAAACTTTGGCATCCTATTACTCCTAATCTAGGCCGATCTGGTGTGAGCCGTAGTTAGCAAAGTTGTAGAGGGACATGAGATCTAAAAGTTTGTCAATAGGAGCTCAAGCTGGTTCAGAATGGTTTGAGAGTTACAACGCTCCAAAGTTGGTCACTTTGCAACTGCAAACATCAATTTCAGACTTAGAAAAATTCTAAATGTTGGGCAGCCCTCTTACTGACTTGTGGGCCCTGTTTGAGCATGTTCTAGTCATTTTCATGAGATGTCCATATTGAAACTTTTGTTCCTTGATAAATTTGCTACAACTTTGTTGAAGGGTGCACACCCATGCAAGATCTCTAGGCTGCACTTTTTTAAATGGTCAAACAAAGACACTCTATAGGTCATCACATGGTCAAACTTCACCTAGAGGGCAAATTAGTTATTTTGGTCAACATGAACAGTGCTCCACTAATTACCCTAAGTGTAGTTAAGGTGTATTAGGCCATAATTAACCACTCCACACATTGACTACACACATTTCCAATTGTCACATAAGTTGAAACATGCAAAACAAACAATTCCCTTACTTTGTTGCACTACCATTTGCATATGTTTCAAGCCCTTGTTGCAACAATTAAACTTGTCATGCTATACTAACAACATTGCCATGTTTCAATGTATGAGACACTCATGTTACATCTACATTTTGCACCAACCACATTTTCTAAGCAATCAATTATAAAACAAGTACATTGGAGTATGTTGCATACTCATGTTGCAGTTCAACAATTGCATAAATGAGATGAATGATGCTCATGCTTATGAAATGCAAGTGAAAATGTGAAAGCCAAACACTTGGGGTGTGATAGCCCTCCTGCTTATAAAAATCTCGTCCTGAGATTTGGAAAGCGTACCATTGTTGATAGAATTCCTTATAACTCTCTCGTAAATAATCTTCTCTTTCCCATGTAGCATCACTCTCGCTACCTTTATTACTCCACATTAATTTATACCACTTAACCACTTGACTCCGAGTTACCCGCTCACATGTGTCAATCACACGAACTAGCCTCTCTTCATAAGCCAAATCGGATTCTAGTTTGATATCCCCAACGGAACTCTCTTCAGGAACCTAAAGACATTTCTTTAACTGAGATACATGGAAGACATTGAAAATGTCTCTCATTTTAGGAGGCAATTGAATCTTGTATGTGACCGCTCCACTTTTTCCTATGATCTAGAAAGACCAACATATCTTGGTGCAAGCTTTCGCTTCACACCAAAATGTTTTACACTCTTCATAGGTGAAACCTTTAGATAAACAAAGTCTACAACTTCAAACTCAATCGGTTTTCTACGACGATCAGCGTAACTTTTTTGTCTAGATTGGGATGCAACCATATGTATTTTGATGGTACGGACTTGATCTTCAGCTTGCTCAACAAAATCAATACTATAATACCTTCTTTCCCCAGCTTCTACCCAATTCAGTGGTGTTCTACACTTGCAATCGTACAATGCTTCGAATGGGGCCATCTTAATACTCTCTTGATAACTATTATTATATGAAAATTTGGCTAAAGGCAACCATTTTTCCCATGAACCCTTGGACGAAATAACACACGCCCTCAACATATCTTCTAAGATTTGGTTAACTCGCTCAGTCTGACCTGATGTTTGGGGGTGATAAGTGGAGCTTCTCACTAGCTTGGTCCCCAAAGGATGGTGCAGGTGCTCCCAAAAACGAGCAGTGAACTGTGGACCACGGTCAGAAACAATAGTATGAGGGATTCCATGGAGTCAAACTATCTGATTGAAATATAACTCAGCATAGTCAGTAGGATGATATTCTGCTCGGACAGGAATGAAGTGAGTCGACTTGGTTAGACGGTCTACAATTACCCAAATGGAGTTATGATTCTTAATAGTGGGAGGGAGTAAAACAATGAAATCCATGCTTATCTCCTCCCATTTCCAACCCAAAATAGAAAGTGGCTGAAGTAACCCTACCTTCATGTGCATGGCTTTGACTCTACAACAACTGTCACACCTAGCCACATATGCAGCTATCTCTTTCCGCATCTTGGTCCACCAATAGTGTGGCTTTAGATCATGATACATCTTACCACTACCCAGATGAATGGACAACTTCGAGGAATGAGCTTCGGATATAATATGATTCCTAAGCTCTCGGTCCTTAGGCACAACTAATCTGTCCTTAAACCACAACAATCCATTCTCATCTACTCAGAAATGCTAGAGCTCTTGTTCTTTCATCTTACGCTTAATGTGGAATATGTCGGTGTTAGTCTTTTGTAGCTCAATAATTCTACCCTTGAGAGTGCAACTGGCAGTGATGTGATGTACGGCTGTCGGGTGTAGAAGATGAGATAGATAAAAATCACTTTCAACCAAGGAATGACAATGGGACTTATGGCTTAAAGCATCGGCCACAACGTTCGCCTGGCCCGGATGATAGTGAACTTGGAGATTATAACACTTAATCAACTCGAGCCATCTTCTTTGACACAGGTTCAACCCTGGTAGGGTAAAGATATATTTGAGGCTTTTATGGTCCATATAGATATTGCACACATTGCCCAACAAATAATGTCGCCAGACATTCAAAGCATGAACAACTGCTGTGAGCTCTAAATCATGCATTGGTCACCTCATGTTTCCAAAGTTGGCGAGAGGTATAAGCAATCACTCAGCCTTCCTGCATAAGCACACCTCCCAAACCTATGCCTGACGCATCACAATACACACCAAAAGGTTTCTCGATATCCGGTTGCGCTAAAACCAAAGCTGAGGTTAGAAGGGTTCATAGTTTGTGAAAAGCTGCATCACACTCAGGAGTCTAGACAAACATTGTGTCTTTTTGCAGCAACCGAGTTATTAGCTTGGCTATTTTAGAGAAGTCCGGGATGAAGCGACGATAATAACCAGCCAATCCTAGAAAACTCCAAACCTTGTGCACTGAGATGTGTGGGGGTATTAACCCATATACCCCTATGGCTAGACTTGGGCTAGCCTAGACTAGTGGGCCCGACCCATCAGAAGACGACACGTGGCCCAGTCGATCTGCTCGGCATCCCACGCAAGGAAGAAAAGCAAACTTAGAGATCAAGTAAGATCCTGGTCGGTTAGAATAGGAATCCTTATCCAGCCAGCTATGACAATTGTAACTAGGCAGGATTAGTTTCTAGATTTGTAACCCTGCTCCTCGGACTATATAAGGCGGGCAGGGGACCCCCTCAAAAGACATCTCTCAATATATATAGCGATACAATCTAACGCAGGACATCGGTATTACGCCCTTACGGTGGCCAAACCTGGATAAAATCCTTGTGTTTGTCTTGCGTCACCATCTAGTTCGTAGCCTGCGCACCTGTCTGCCGACAATCTACTACCTTAGGCATACCCCTTGGTAGAGTGCCGACCATATCTCATCGATAGTGGCGCACCAGGTAGGGGGTGTGCGTACAGTTTCCCAGGCGAGCAAGATGGTCATCATCCCTGACTCCGCGGCTATGGCGGACGGTCTCTCGTTCACCATCAGCCAAATCACCTGGACCATCGGCATCAGCAGCTTCACCGCCACTACCACGGAGGAGGTGCAGATCCGATCTATGTTGACCACATCTTCGTCGGCTACGGCTCTAACCATGCTGGTAATGGCTCCGACCACCCCAGCAATAGCTCCGACCACGCCGGCAACTCATCGACCACTTCCCTGCTACAAAGGGAGGATGATTGACAACACCGACCTGATCGAAGCTATCGACCAAGTCGGCCATAAGCTCTCGCAAACCCTGACTTTGGTAGATTCGATCCAAAATCAATCTACCGAGTAGGTACTTCTTCACCACAATAGATCTACCCGACTAGTTCAGGTTCGCTGTCCAACACGGCTAGATACAGATCTAGTGGTCACCGCTACGTCTAAAGGACGTACGATATGCCTTCGCCTGGTTCCTACACCCAGCCTTAGGCTCTCTGAGTACCAAGCCCTGACAGAGGATTGCCAAGCCCTCCCATACGGCCTGAGAAACATTGCTTCTGAGTATGTGTATCATACACCTCATCTGTTCATGGGTCACATAGAGCACAACCATGTTTTAGATTTGTACTTTCTGGATATACCTCGACCATCACCAGGCAACGCCGTCAACATGGTCGGTATCCAGGAGCATCATGAAGACTCGGTTCATACACTTCCCAAGGATGGCGACTCCAGCACCGGATCTACACGCTCTGTCCATACCGAGGCTGAACACCTCGAAGATGACGGATATGATCTAGATCCATTGCCGTACTCTCTAGGTTTTTCTCTGATCCCTAGGTTCCCACCGAGACATGGCGACATGGTGCTCAACATCAACAATGATGAGCCCCATAGTCGAGGGAGAAACCAATGAGCAATGGCAGCTTTGTGAACTGCGTAACGCCGGCCATGTCGAACGCCGTCACTAGGAGGCTGAAGAAGAAGAGTGTCAAAGGGGACCCCGACCAAGAGATCTAGCCAATGCCTTTGACAGGGTTGGCAAGCAGCAAGTTTTTAGGACTCCAAGTGCCAACGTGGCTGTTGCCATGGCCAACTTGGATCGCCTACCTGACCAACTAGAAATCCAGCAGGTCCACGAAGACATTCGCTCACATCTGATCGCTGCTATGGGCCAAACCATCGAGCTAGCTAAATGAGCTCAAATTACTTCGAGCACGTCAATTGCATCTAGCCGGAGTCGTCATGTTTTAGAACACCCAAGTCACCAACAACCATCTAATCCACGTAATGGTCCACCCTCAAGGCGGCGGCGATGGTGGTCATAGCGGTGGCGACGGTGACAGTGCTCACGGAGGTGGTCATGGTCATCGGGATAACAACCGCAATCACCACGGTAATCGAGATTAGAAAGTGAATCAAGACCCCAACCGTGACCTTTGCCAGCAACTCTCTCCGCATGACGCCCGTAGCCGCATCCTCAGCCATGCTAATGACCATCAAGCTTATGAGAACACCCATCGCATCGAATACGACACTGAGCACGGTCCTCCTGGCCTAAAACAGTTTACTTATCATCTTTGACAAGTCATATGGCCGAAAAACTTCAAGCTCGAAAAGCTCAGGAAGTACGACGGCAAGGAGAACCCCGAGAACTGGATCACACTTTATGAGATCAATGTTCGATCAGCTTCGGGCGATGAACACATAATGGCTAATTATCTTCCAGTTGTTCTTGATCAAGCAGGTCATCAATGGCTCCTGAGCCTGCTAGAGAACTAGTTCGATAGCTGGGTACAACTCAAGCAAGCCTTCATCGACAAATTCATCGCCACGTGTGACCAGCCAGGCAATAAGTATGACCTCGAGCGCATACATGACCGCAAGGACGAGCCGCTACGCGACTACATTCGATGTTTCTCGGATATGTGCCTCAAGATCCCCCAAGATCTCTCATGATGAGGCAGTCTTGGCCTTCATCAAGGGTCTCCATCACCACAATGCCCTCAGAAGCAAGTTGCTCTAGAAACGGCCGACCACGGTCTCTGAGTTGCTCGCCATCGCTAAAAACTACACGGACGTAGATGACGCTGAGAAGATAATCAAGGAAGACATGGGAGGGCCATCACGCCCCGAACTCCCATTGTGTCGCGATGATAACCGCAACAACCATGGTCGGAACGATAACCGTGACCGTCGTGATCGGCGCAACGCCAACCGCGACCACTGAGACAACCGTGATCGGCGGCATGACCTCCGCGACGCCTTTAGAGGCAAACGACCCTGTGAGGACGATCATGAAGTCAACGCGGTTAAGAAGCCAAGTGGTCACCACGACTACTAGGATGACTACAATAAGGCCCTGAAGGGTCCCTGCCAGCTTCATTCCAAATCCAATCACACCATGGAGAATTGCCACTTTCTCAAAAACATCTACGCCAAGCAGCTAGTTGCCGACGACGCTGCAAGGGCTGAGGACGATGCACAATGACGAGACGGTGACAACAACGATGATGAATAGGACAGAGATCCTAGTCATCAATACATCGCTCCTACCAAAACCGTTCACTCCATCTTCGGTGGAAAGGTGTCTTTGGAGTCCAAATGTGAGCGCAAACTGGTCAAACGGGCTTGCATGAGCGTCAACGACGCTGACGGCCTCATCACCGGCCCTAGGTTTCTAGCCTAGTCTCACCAAGAAATGTCCTTCAACTGTGAAGACCGGTGGGCCGTAATTCCTAAACCTAGTCGATTTCCCCTCATCCTCGATCCCTACATCAACAGCGTCCAGTTCGAGAGGGTCCTCATAGACGGTGGCAGTTCCATTGACATCATGTTTTGCAACAGCTTGCCCACTCTAAAACTGAGCCAGGTTGATCTCAAACCCTATGAGGCATAGTTTTGGGGTGTTCTCCCTGTGCATTTTGGGACTGCAGAACACTTCTGCACCGACTACGTCAACTTTGTGGTCGCGGACTTCGATGGCACCTACCACGCCATCCTCGGTCAACCAGCGCTCACCAAATTCATGGCAGTGCTGCACTACTCGTATACTGGAATACTGGAAGATGTATTTTGATGGTTCCCTCAACATCGATGGCGCAGGAGCAGGCATGCTCTTCATTCCACCAAATAAAGACAAACTCCGCCACGTCCTTAGGCTTTATTTCCCTGCATCTAATAATACTACAAAATACGAGGCCGTCCGCCGTGGCCGATGCAGAGAAGCTGGTACGCCACTGCGATGGGTGTTAGTTTTTCATGAAGTGCATACATGTACCCGCACATGAGATACAAACCATACCAACCTTTTGGCCCTTTGCGTGCTAGGGACTGGATATGATTGGGCCCTTTAAGCCGGCCCTTGGAAATTTCAAATGTGTGTTCGTGATGATTGACAAGTTCTCCAAGTGGATTGAGTACATGCCTTTGACCAAGGCGTTCTCAGTAAAAGAGGTCAAATTCCTCGACCAGATCATACACCGTTTTGGCCTCCCCAACAGCATCATCATAGATCTAGGGACTCAGTTTACTAGCAGTACATTCTAGGACTTCTGTGATGAAAGGAGCATTGTTGTAAAGTATGTGCCAATGGCGCATCCCAGAGCTAACGGACAGGTCAAAAGGTCAAATGGTATGATCCTCGATGCGTTGAAGAAAAGACTATACAGAGAAAACAAGAAAGCGCCCGACAGATGGCTCAAGGAACTACCGGCTATGGTCTAGGGTCTCTGAACTCAGCCTAGTCACAATACGGGCGCCTCTCCTTACTTCATGGTCTACGATGCAGAAGCGGTGCTCCCTGCCGATATCGCTTTTCAATCACCAAGGGTTGAGAACTTTGACAAGGACAGGTCTGATGAGTCATGAGAACTTGAGGTCAACTGCTCCGAGGAGCGACCGCTTGATTCCTGTGTGCGTACTGCCAAGTACCTCGCTGTACTACGCAAGTATTACAACAAGAATGTTAAAGAGAGGTTCTTCGTGTCGGTGACCTGGTCTTGAAATGGAAGACGAATCAAGACGGCATGCACAAGGTTTCATCACCATGGGAGGGACCATTTGAAGTCACATAAGTTACACGGCCTACTTCCTACAGACTAGCTTATCTCGATGGCACTGAGCTGCCAAACTCTTGGCATGTTGATAAGCTTAGGCGTTTTTCCCCTTGAAGTGCTAAACAAGAAAGATATGTACCCCTCTTGTACTTTGATTGTTTCAATAAAGCATCTATGTTTTCTTCTAATTTACTTAACATGTTTGTTTGGAGACTATTTCTCATCACTATTTTATGACAGACCAGTTGACAGACCACCATTCTTTCTCGAGTCCTCAGAGCCAGCCCCGTCTTCAACTCCTCCCCACGCGTGCACGGGACCCGCTCTCTACGCTCTGGGTGGTCCACGGACACTCCCTGGTCTGACCTATGTGCTCTTACGTGTGAACAGGCTCCGCGCCTCGCTCTTGGACCACAAATCTGGCTAGGGCCATATGGATTCCATAGGATGATGTGTCTCCCAACTGCTACAACTAAAATAGAACACTTATACGTTCTAACTTAGTTATTCACAACACAATATACAAGCTTCAAATGTTTTCATATGACAACACAACAAGCTTACATTATTTTAATAGTACATTATTACAGACTCGCCTGACGAGGCACAAGTCTACAATAAACTAAAATTGTTCTATTTTCTACAGCTAAAGGCTACTGGCTAGTCGGTGCTCGGGGCTTGGGCTGGGCGCTGCTCTTCGTCTTATCACTGCTCGATGGTGGCGGTGCTGCCTTGGCTGAAGAAGCTGGCGCCACCAGGGTCTGGCTGGTCGAGACCGCAGCCTCCGATCGCTTCATGGACGAAGACCCTGGCACCGGGGACTGGCTAGTCGAGACTGCAGCTCCCGATAGCTGATTTGCAGATGATGGCTCCTGCGCTGGCGGTGATGATGTCCCACACAAGTTGATGTCGCCCATCATTTAAGCCTACAAGTCAAGCAACTGGATCCTCAGTTCATCTGCTTGCTTCAGGCCAACCTCCTTGGGATACCCCAGCTCAAAGCGCTTGAAGTCGATCAGTGGGTAGTGCACGCTCACCATGCTGAGAACATGGGCGCCCGTGTACTCCCCGGCCTCCTTCACGAACTGATGAAGCCATCCCAAGTCACGTTGGCACTTGTCGATTACTCCATGCGGCGATGCTCTAGTGTCAGTTGCTGGGAGCTCTGGGTCAATCAGGTCCACTATTGGCATGATACTGGCCACCATTTGGTTGCACCGACCCTTGCAGAGATCCCGGTCCTTCTCGAGCTCACGTGTCTTCACTGAATAGGCATCGTGATCTTTGATAACCTCTTCGAGGTTGTTTTTTACGTTCACCTTTAGTTTTGCAGAGCAGCCCTCCGGTCAGGGAAGTATCATATGGAAACATCCTGAGACCAAGACAACCAATACTTACTGGTCAGCTCTATGTTCTTCGTCTTCAGCTCCTCGGTTATTTTTCTAGAGTGTTCCAGGAGCTGCACATGGTCTTGTGCCAGCTGGTTGTTCTCTCCCATCAATCAAGTGCACTATCTGAGCACACGCGAGTTCTCTTCTTGAAGGCATGTTACTTCACTCGCTAGGCCTGCAAACAGGCTGGTTAGTACATGAGTATATATTCACAGCATTTTTCAGTGCTCGGGGAGTTACGGCTCGACAACTTACCCGTCCTCTCACGCTCCTTCTGGTTGAGCTGGATGACGGCGTTGCATCAAGATGTCTCTAGCTTTGCCTTCTCCTTCTCGGTGGCCTTGAGCTTTTCGCACAGTCGATCCACCTCGGCTGCCAGCTCCTTGTTCTCATTGAATGTCGGTTCAATTTGGTCAAAGCACAGCTTATGATACTTTGCCATCTTTACAATATCCTGCAAGGCAACCACAGGATCATTTAAGCCAATGCATCACAATACTGGTCTAAGAGTGCACAAGACAAGCAGCTTACCTGTACTAGGGATTTCCTCATGGCAGATATAATGATCCCCACGTTGACGGCACACATATACGTGTTGGCGACCGTCCTGGGGATGCCCTTGAATCTCCTCCAGGACATCGTCGTCGTCAAACTCCGCGGCATCGGCAGTCTGGGCCTATTCTTGCTGCTGGTTGGCTTCGGCCTCCTCCTGTCATCGGCCAGACCCAACATCAGCATGCCCTAGGCTGCTCCTCGGCTCTGAAAACACCATCAAAGTTTTCCCCCGAGCCGCGGTGTTGGGTAGACCACCCTCCCGTGTGCTCGGGGTGGCCGTAGACTACTCTAGTGCTTCTTGTCCAGGCTCAGGGACTCGCCTCTCTTCTGTTGCCATTTGGTCCATGGCTGGTGCCTCCGAAGGCACTTGTTCGGCTGACCTATGGTCGGCGGTTGTCTCCATCGACGTCGGCTTGATCGGGATAGGTCCTGCTGTTGCCTGCTCGCTGGTTGTTATACCGGTGGCAAGCTGCTCGAGGATCTCCATCGACGCCGAACTACAATTTGATAATAGTACGGTTGATGATGCCTATTACTATCTGCCTTTGCTACTAACGATTATTGAAGTATGAAGATACTTACATGTCTGCCTAGCAATGCGCGGTCGAGAATGCATGCCAACACGGCCGTCCTCGGCTCCCTTGCTGGTCCGACGAGCTCTGGCTAGCCTCACTTGAAGGCGGCACCGGTGATGCCGCCGTAGTGGACGTCGTCGATGGTGCCGCTGCTGGTTTCGATGGCCCCTCCTAGCTTGTCTACTCTACGCCCTTCCTTTAACGAGGGGTGAGCAGATCGGTGATCAGGTTTTCTTCTTCGTCTTCATCTGACCAGCTTTGTATCATCCTACGACGCTTGCTGGTCGGATTCTCTTGTGTCCCCGTGGTCTCTGAGCTCCTCGGCCTCTTTTTCGAGTGTTCAGCGGCGACCGGGTGCTTCTCCGCTCTCCTGCTGCCGGTGTTTCTCCCGGCGCTTGGTGCTCCGTCTCCCTCCTCAACGTCGACGTGAGCATAGCATTGTTGCATGTTCCGCGGTGGGGGCTCCATGCTCCTCGGGTGGTCCATCCCGGGAGCCAAGGACACGTACAACCGTGCCTTTCCACGCCATGCACCTACCACCACAAGGACCACAGGGATTACAACAGATGTTTTTAACAACTATGTGATTGACATAAGAGATAGCTGCTTGTGATACCTTCAGAGCTGGTCGGATGAGCTTGTACGTATGCACGATGACGCTCAAAGGATGGTATGATGGATCTGCCAGGTTGAACAGATCCGCAATCCTCCGCTTGATCTCATCATTGTGCAGCCAGTTTGGACGCATTCTGGTTTGGTCCACTGAGCCCTGGTACTCGTAGCCGGCATGCACCCTCTTCTGGCAAGGCTGTACTCACCGGCGGATGAAGCTCCCGGCTATGGCTGGTCCGTCTAGACGGGTCCACGGGAGCAGCTCCATGAGCTCCCTCACCTGCCCGGCGTACTCTGGCTTCTCGTTCCAGCTGACTCTATTCTCTGGGATGTAACCAACGTCACAGAGGGTGGCGGTGTTGGGCTCTTCTTGAATGTAGAACCATTTCTTGTACCAATAGCCAAGGGAGGTATTCTAGGGGCAGCTGAGGTACTCTGACTTCATTCCATCATGGAGTGTTAGGTACACTCCGCTAGCGATCTAAGAACCCCCATGGACCCCTTCTTCTGAAGATAGAAAACATAGCGAAAGAGATCGAAATATGGTAGAAATCCTCCAAAAGCCTCACAAAGATGAATGAAGGTGGAGACGAGAAGGGTTGAGTTGGGATGCAGATTGCAAATCCCAATCTTGTAGTATAGGCAAAGGCCTTGGAGGAAAGGATGAATAGGAACCCCAAATCCCCTCTTGAAGAAATCCTCGAATACAACAATCTCACCGGGTTGGGGATCGAGGAAGCTTTCCGAGTCCGACACTCTCCAGCCTCCGAGCTCCTTGCATGGAGCACCCCTAGGCCAATGAGCTCATTGATGGACGATTTGGTGGACTTCGACTTCCACCACTCCTTCCTCATCACTTTAGCCCTTTTTGTCGCCTCCATCTTGGCCATCCTCTACCTCTCCCGCCTCTCTGCTTTGGCTTAGCTGGCGGATAGAGAGCGCATCGCTTCTAATGGCGGCGAGTTGTGCTAATGGTGGCCATAGAGTCGGAATGCAGAATGCAGAATGCGGGTTGGCAGAAGAAGGAGATTGGTTTGCAAAGGCGACTATTGAGCGTAAATAGGGAATGGCCGCACAGCGGCTATTTATCCCATTAACCACGACGTTCCACCTCCCTGAGAATTTTGAGGATCGTGCGTATGAAGCGTGGCACGTGCTGTAGTTTCCACTTTTTCACCGGCACCCGCACCAGTAAATGTGCTCCCTAAGTTACCATGCAAATGGGCCCATATTAACGTGCCTTGACAGACGCTGACCCACAGTGTGATTGACAAGATAAAAGCATGACTGCCACGTCACATCAGGAAGACTTCTGAGACAACAGGTCAGGCCACAAAAAAATAGGAGAAACAAAATCTGACAGGGAAAAAGGTGTTGGTGATATACGACAATTGGGGACTGGTCTGACGACTTCAGTCTATCTTAGACCACTGAGCACGATCAACTCCCCGATCATGCTCGGGGACTCATCGATCACTCTTTGACTTTGCTCGGGGACTCGTCGACCATGACTTACGCTTTGCTCGGGGACTGTTTCGACCACTCCCCGACCATAGCTTGAGGTCTGGTTTCCTGGCTACATGTGAAATTTGACTCGCATGCAGTTGAGGGATTAGAGCTTTTTTAGACCTTGCTACAAGGCTCATACTTCGCCTTCCAACAAGCTCGGGGACTACATCGGTACGATGCACCTGTCAGTGCATCTCAGTATCAAGTTTCCAAGAAGGTTCATTTTAGACCCTGGCACCACGTGCCTACGTCACCTATTACCAGGCTCGAGGACTAAGTGGGCACACTTCACCTTGCGGTGAATATGCTTATTTTTACCCCTATGCTTTGTTTACCCTGCTTATATTTCTTTTAAGAAATACAAGTGGGCACACTTCACCAGGAAGGAAATCTTTTTCTTTTTCTCAAGAGCACCATACATTCTTCGGACAACCTACTTCTTCGGTGACAACGGTGGTCGGCTATATTACAAGCTGGTCGGATGCCTGCAACAACTGCTCGGATGGTGTTTTGACTGGTTAGAGACATCAAGAATGCAAGCCTCACTATTTGGAGAAGGTCAAGACGGCGTGTCGCATCACAATGCATAGTGCTCGGGGACTAGCTATGGGGGCATTAACCCCTATACCCCTATGGCTAGACTTAGGCTGGACCAGACCAGTGGGCCCGGCCCATCAAAAGACGACGTGTGGCCCAGTCGATCTGCTCGGCGTCCCACGCAAGGAAGGAAAGCAAACTTGGAAATCTAGCAAGATCCTGGTCGGTTAGAATAGGAATCCTTATCCGGCCAGCTATGGCAATTGTAACCGAGCATGATTAGTTTCTAGATTTGTAACCCTGCTCCCCGGACTATATAAGGCTGGCAGGGGACCCCCTCAAAAAACATCTCTCAATATACGTGGCAATACTATATGACACAGGATGTAGGTATTACGCCCTTATGGCGACTGAACCTAGATAAAATCCTTATGTTTGTCTTGCGTCACCATCTAGTTCGTAGCTTACGCACCTGTCTGCCACTGCCGACCATATCTCATCGATAATATGGGAGCCTTCCAGTCCAACACTTCTTGTACCTTGGTGAGATCCACCATATTTCCACCATCGGACAACACATGCACAAGGAAAGGTACTTTACGAAGCCAAAATTCACACTTGCTGAATTTTGCATACAATTGATGCTCACGCAGTCTTGTGAGGACCACACGCAAATGTTCAGCATGATCTTCCTCATTCTCAGAATAAACCAGGATGTCATCTATAAATACCACCACTAACTTATCTAATTTAGGCATAAACACCGAATTCATCAAGTACATGAAGTACGCGGGGGCATTGGTCAAGCCAAAGGATATAACAAGATACTCATAGAGACCGTATCTCATAGAGAAAGTAGTTTTTGGAACATATTTAGGGTGGATTTTAATTTGATGATAGCCAGATCTCAGATCAATCTTGAAAAAGACTTTGGCTTTAGACAACTGATCAAACAAGATGTCGATGCGTGGTAGAGGATACTTATTCTTGACAATAACCGCATTTAGAGGTCTATAATTTACACACATCTGCAATGACTAATCTTTCTTCTTCACAAATATAGTAGGACAACCCCACAGAGATGAACTAGGATGAATCAGCCCCTTCTTCAAAAGTTCATTCAACTAGACTTTAAGTTCAGCTAGCTCGTTAGAAGGCATCCTATATGACCTTCTAGAGATTGGTGTTGTGCCAGGCAACAACTCTATTTTAAACTCCACATCACGGTCCGAAGGCAATCCCGACAAATCATTGGGAAAGATATTAGGAAACTCACATACTACGGGAATATCAGCTATCAACTTCGCTTGCACCGTATGAACTTCACCAGAGAGATCAATTTTCCGGGGAAGTTGCACTAGAAAACCTTTCTGATTAGTAGGATCTCTGAGTATAACCACCCATGTTGATGTATCAATGAGTACCCCATTCTTGCTCATCCAATCCATACCCAATATTACATCTATGCCTAGTCCAGGCAAAACTACTAAAGTAACCAAGTATTTTCGCCCTTCTATTTCAAGTTCTACATCACTAACTACTTGATTTATGGGAATATTACCACTCGTAGATCTAATACAATAACCCCCACTCTCCATAGTGTGTAATTTATGTGGAAACTTTGATGCAAACATAGGACTTATAAATGAATGCAAAGCACCCGAATCAAACAACACCACTACGGAATGTTGGTCAACTAGGAACTTACCGGGAGTGACTACCTCACCAGATGGAATTTCTTCAATGCTAGTATAGTGAACTTGCCCCTTACGGCCACCTTGATTTGCATTCTTCTTAGGATAAGGGCACTTCCTAGCCCAATGACCTGGCTTGTTGCAATTCTAGCAAGGCATGTTGCTTGGAGGGACACTGGAGCTGCCTTGGCTAGAATTACCCCTAGGAAGAGAAACTGTATAAGCCTTACAAAATCCAGTCTTGGCTAGAGCCTTCTTCTATGGGGGACGGAACTTAGCACCCATTGTAGGAGGACGAAAAGGAGCCCTCGGTGCAACTAGAGCTCTAGACTGCGAAGCACCCACCTCAAAGGCCCTCTTGCGGCTCTTAGAAGCAGTATAGATAGAATTATTGTTCTCCTAAGTCAGGGCATCGCTGATAAACTCATTGAAGGTGGCACACTTGCTAGTGCCCATGGTCTTCATCAGCTTGGGACTAAGGTCACGCTTGAAACTAGTGATCTTCTTAGCCTCAGTATCCACAAACTCAGTTGCATACCTTGCAATATTATTGAAGGCTTGCATGTATCAATCAAACTCTTGTTGCCTTGAGTCAACTTCATAAACTCAGTGTGCTTCATCACCATCAAACCAAGAGGAATATAATTTCCTTAGAAAGCCGCCTTGAACTGGTTCTAATTGATTTGGACATTAGGGGGGGCAGCGTAGAGCGGTAATGGCTCCACCAAATACCAGCTGGACCATGCAATTGGTGGGAAGCATACTCAGTCTTCAGCTCATCTATTAGGAGAAGCAGACGGAATTTCTGCTGAATGGTATTTAACCACTCATCAGCTTGCAGAGGTTCCTCCGCCTCCTTAAAGAGCGGGGGCTTGGTGCCGAGGAAGTCCTTGAAATCACTGTACTGATTTGGCTCCAGTCCCTAATGGCCATGTCGTGCATCTCGGTTGACTAGCTAACGCATGGCCTCAGCTAACAGGCACTGGCCTTCGACAACCATCTGCATCAGTTCTACCGGGGTGGGTGGTGGCGGTTGTTCCTCATCCTTAACGCCATGACCACGATGAAGATTGTATGCCATCGGCAAAATGCATAGCCAATGAGCACTGATGATGTGGAAAATTTGTAGATGAATTATGTAATTATGCCAAACTGATTTCATTAGAGAGAATGAATTCACACAACATATGCCAAACTGATTTCATTGGAGAGAATGAATTCACACAACAAATAGAGGCACAATAATTCATCACAATCACACAACCTCATCAAGCGCATCAATTGACTCAATAATGTGATGTACTTAATAAACAACGATGTTTACCGACAACTAGATGGAATTTATTAACGGCTCACATACATGGAGCACAAGCACGTCTGATAGGTTACATCCAAACCATCAAGGTTCCAATCTTACAACAAGGATAATATAGGGTTCAATTTTACATCCCAAAGATCAACTTACTACAAAGCCACTCTCCCATGCATGAAAGACAACAAAAGATAGCTCTAACGCATTAGCTATGTAATAAGCTAAACTACGCATCGTCCTCTGAGTCAGTGTCAAAGATCTCTCCTCTGTCTTCATCACTAGTAGGCTCTAACTCCTCATCTTCTTCTTTAGGCGAAACATCCTCTGGTCCATCAATCTCAATGTCATCATTGTCTTTAGCCATGATGACTCCAAAGCCTATCTCATCATCATTGTCATGAGGAAGAAGAGGATGGAGCTGATTGTTTAGCAGATGAACTTCCTCATGAAGGTTGTCATTGTACTCTTTTGCAGCTACTAACTGCTGCCCAAGCTCAACCTGCTGAGCCCTCAAGATATTCTCTTTGTACCAGGCTTCATTCCGCTGGTTCAATATGTGGACCAGCATGCGTTCACAGTTGCGATGAGCAACTGTCAACCTCTGAATCGCAAGCGTTTCTTGATCCCTTTCCTGTGTCACTTGCACCAAACATTGCTGAACAACATTTCTTTCAGCAGCCACCTCGACCAACTCTGCCCTCAGCCATTCCTCCACAATAGGCTCAGGACAGGGCTCACGAGGAGCTAACTGGTGCCGAGGAACCCTGCCTCCGGTGGACTTGCAAGCGGTAGTCTTGGTGCGGGCCATTTATAGAAATAGGGTATAACTTAAGGTGAGGATATTTTAAGAGATACGAAATTTAATTTAGTCGGGACAATCAAATTTTGAGGGAGTAATATGATATGTATGACATGAATAAATATGATGCATGTACATTCCGTATGTCCACTCATCCTAGTAGAATTTTAAATTTCTAACGCTAGGCGGTGGCATACATATGCTCTCTCATATAGGCAAAACTATCGGTCTACTCGTTTGCGCTGTTAGTGTACCTATAGAAAATTGCATTTCAGCCCCCAATTTCCCAATAAAGCACACTTAGAAAGCAGTACTAAATACTTTCCATACATACATCCCCCGATGTATATATTTTAGTATCATAGCTACCTGACTAATATACCCACAATTAAGTACTCTCATAATTACATGATCGAACATGTAAATATGGGAGTAACCACAACTACTCTCCCCTAGACCGATGGTTGGACAGTCATGCTCTCACAACTCACACTTACCAGAGCGTAGAGGTGTTTGATCCATACATTACCACCCAAGCGGATGGTATCCATACAATATCACGCCATATGGACAATGAAACAGAAAACAAGCAAGAACCCCCAAGTTAGTACTTTAATAAGCCACCTAAGAATTCTTATTTAGGCTAAGGGATGTGATCACTGGCACACTATAGGAATAGTTTTAGATTTTTAACACGTGTATGTTTTGTAAGTTGAAAAACATTTTTCGCAAACAAAAGTTTTTGTTTTTAAATACCCGTACGATGTGTTTAGTGTTGAATTCTGCTCCGATGCCAGCTATAACAGAACCACCCAAATTATAAGAGCACAATTACAAAAACAAGCGCCGAAATGCCAAAAATTTTGAACTTGAGCCCATATAATCCCGGTAGTCAATCGAAATCACGAAGGATTTCATAACAACCCGTTTACAACCAAGATCGCATCATTCAACAAAACACATCACATGTTACATTTCACAAGTACTTAAAAGAGGCTTACAACACCACGGAGTCACAAATTATTACAAACTAGATTTAGAAAGTAGCAGAAGCATAATTTACACACACTTAGTTCAAATACGACTGCCAGTCTTACAGATCATGTTCCCATAAAAGCATTAAGGAAAGTCGGCCAAAAGACGATCACGCCCAGGTGATTTAGTCCTCGTCACCTGCTGGGTGGAGGCATTTCTTGTAGAAGCCTTGGTGAAGCATCTCATCTGCAATAGGAGGGAATAAACCCTAAGTACGAGAATGTACTTAGCTAGACTTACCCGTCGAAACAGAAATAAAAGACACCAAGGATCATACAAAGCTTTCTTTAAGTGGAGCTGGCTGACATTTCAATTGCAGAAAAGCATAAGTAGATGTAACCATTTTAACCTGTGCTAGCAATAATTTTTAGCATTAACCTATCATCTATCTTAGCACCTGTGCTAAACAATCATCTGACTATTAGGCAAACATTAATAACCACAGCAGGTATAAATTGAGGCAACATTTAAATCATCATCCAATTAACCATCCATTCAATTAATTGAATCTACGTTGCTGCTGCTCAAGTCAAGTGCTGACTAACCAGGAGCGATGGCGATTCGAATCGAATTCCTATCTAGCTGGAGGGGTACTTCTAACAAAAACCGCGCAGACCCCGCGCTAGGGTCGCACAAGTCATCTTTGGTACAGTTCAGGAATTGTGGGTTCGATTGATGCCGCATCCTCAAGGGCAACACTCTGCCAGGTGATAGGGACTTTAACCCCCTTGGTCTTATGTCAATGTCCCCAAGCACATCCTTACTTCCTCCAGAATGCACACTTGACCCCCCGATTCCCGGCCTAAAATGTATTACTTGGCTTCGTGGTCGAAACGGCTTATCCAGCCAGCTAAGTGTTAGACTGCATTCAACATGACTCAAGTACGTACAACAAATTGGTCCTTAAACGACTCAGATGGGCATAGCTTCGTATCCAAGACGTAAAGTGTCTTGCGGCTACACTATCGAACCTCCGTCTGGTCTCAATTCATTTTTCAGCTTGGTTCTTTTCCATGGTAGCAAATATATCCAACCGTGACCCACTTCATCCTATAGCTCACGGATGACCAGAAATCACCCGACTTCTACTGCAGTAAGCACGGCTAAGCAATAACACGCGTCTAACTTTAATTGGGATTCAAGTTCGTTAGCTGGACAAGGACAGATATAATGCAGCAAGTGTTTTCACTCAACTCCTACCACTTAATGCAATAAGCAAGTAAAGTACTCAAATGATATGTATGCAAATGTTGGGTTAGCATGCACCGATGCTTGCCTTTCAAAAAGGATGAGGGACGATGGTCAGGGCACTTAGGTAGTTCTTCTTCGGGAACTCTTTTGCCGGCTGGCACCTCGGGCTCCTCTGGCTGCTCCTGCTCCTCTTCCTGATGCACTCCCTCGAACTCCAGAAGCATCACCCCCTCTGGTACACCTATTGCATGGATGCACAAGATAAATTTCATGTATGCATAAGAATGAATGCAGCATGGTCGGTGAATGCGAATGTGAACTGCAGTAACAACATAACACTCTATTCAAATCACTTAACCAAACGTGCAAATCTCTTCTCCGGTAGAGAAGTACTTACCAAGTCTACATAACCTAATGTATAATTGCTCTTCCTTAGTTAAGGACCTAACACCTAAACAACCAACAAGAGCAACATTACTTTGGCTCACACAAACACAAACACATTTTAGCATAACAAGAATCTGGACAATAGCTAGGTATTTCAACCATAACTGGAGATCCAAAACACCAAATGATACGATACAAGATAATCTAGAAATCTTATAAAATGCTCTATAAATCATTTTTAGACCTCAAGACCTGATTTCTAAGTTTACCTAGTCGAATTCTTAAAGTTCTAGAAATCTGTCATCTCCAAACAGAGAGCAGTCATTTCTGGACAGCAACATCAAACTACTAAAACTCCTAAATTACTGAGCCAAATGCCATCAAATTTTGATACAAGCTAGCTTAACAAGTTTACTACGACTTTGGTATTCACAAGATCCTCAGAAAACACTTTTATCAAAGCATAATCCTAGAAATTCTACCAACTGTCTAGAAGTCCTAAAAATATTAAAATTAAGTATTTACTTATGTACCAAACCAACCTTTTGGCCCAACCAATGGTACTACTAGTTCAAACATGACATAAAACCACCAGTAAGTAAGGTGTGCCAATCAAAATCATTTATTTTAATCCCTTTCTTAATTTAATTAGTTAATTAAGTGGGAAAATCAATCTATATGCCAACTACACAGAAAATTCTACAAAAATTACAGTGGACCCTATATGCTTCCAAAAGACTACTATAAAAATTTGAGCCCAAGTTGCCAACAACTCCCTACACAAAATTCACAAGACAGCAATGTTGATTCTAGCATAATTAAGAAATCCTATTGAAAAGTATCAAAAACAGAAACAATGTTTTTCCTAACAATCCTAAGGTACCAGGACACTCTCCACAAAATTTCATGATCATTGGACATATTGAAAAATTATGAAAATTCATTCAAGTATCACCTATTATAAAATGACAAAGGCATAACTGGAAAACTACTCGAGAACTAACATTTAAATTTTTCCCAGAGCTAGCGTACACATAGAACAACAGACTCACCAAATTTTATAATTTTTGGAGCAATTGAACTCACGTTATAAAATTAACAATTTTGCATCCATTTTAAAACACCTTTTAAGTTTCTATTTAATTCTTCTAGAATTTCCATAACACATATACATCTTATATTTTTCCTAAATACTACACTTTATACATAACCTAACAAACTTAGAACCACCTTATTTGGATCTATAATCCTTGGGATATGGATTTTACAAAATAGCATACAAATCTATGAAAAGATAAAAGAAAACAAAACCAAAACAAATCCTACGTGCTACTGGGTCGGCCTGCTACCCCAGCATGACCCACTTGCTCTGCGCGGCTTGCTCGCCTGCGTGGCCCACATGGCCTGCGCGACCCGTGTTGGCGTCCCGCTCGCGCGCGCGCTGACCGCAAGGGCCCACGTGGCAGAGAGAGGGGAAACAAGGGAGGAGGGGTGACAAAGAGAGCTCATCGCCAGTGGTGACTCCAGCGAGGCCGAGTGCACCGGCATGCTCACCTTGATAGTGCGAATCTAGGTGTGCAGCTTATGGGGACTAGTGCAGTGGCTATGGAGGGTGGCGATGGCAATGGCGGCCCACGGCTGCGGGCTTGCCGGCTCCGATGAGCTAGCGGTGGCGCGGCCCTACTGGCCGATCCTGTGAGCATCAGTAGCTCAAGGCGGACACAAAGCACTAGAGAAGGAAGACAGTAAGACGCTAGAGGATCACGGCCATGACAACGGTGGCGCTCCGGTGAGCAATGTCCAAGGCGGACGGTGACGGACACGTCAAATGTGCCCTTACCTCCGCGCGATTGCCCAACTAAGATGTGGAGGAGGTAGCGGGGTCTAGGGCAGAGCTGTTGGTAGGATTTGGTAGGCGGTGGTGTGGTGGTGAGTGCGCGTGGTCATGGCGGAGCTTGCGGTGGCACCTGCTCGCCGGAGAAGGCTGCGAGGGAGGAGAAGTGAGGGAATGGGAAAACCCGACTAGGACTCAGTTATTCACTTTCTCAGACATGCAAGAGCGATGTCGTGGCATCCTACGTGTGTGTCGGCTACCACATGGCATTCCCTCTCTGACGCCGGTCGGCCATGGCATGGTCTGAATGTCTGAATCGGAGCTGATAGAGGTGACTGACAGCGAAACTTTGGCATCCTATTACTCCTAATGCAGGCCGATCTAGTGAGCCATAGTTAGCAAAGTTGTAGAGGGACATGAGATCTACAAGTTTGTCTATAGGAGCTCGAGCTGGTTTAGCATGGTTTGAGAGTTACAATGCTCCAAAGGTGGTCACTTTGCAACTGCAAACGTCAATTTCAGACTTAGAAAAATTCTAAGTGTTGGGCAACCCTCTAACTGACTTGTGGGCCCTGTTTGAGCATGTTCCATTCATTTTCATGAGATGGCCATATTGAAACTTTTGTTCCTTGTTAAATTTGCTACAACTTTGTTAAAGGGTGCATACCCATGCAAGATATCTAGGCTAGACTTTTTCAAATGGTCAAACAAAGACACTCTATAGGTCATCACATGGTCAAACTTCACCTAGAGGGAAAATTAGTCATTTTGGTCAACATGAACAGTGCTCCACTAATTACCCTAAGTGTAGTTAAGGTGTATTAGGACATAATTAACCACTCCACACATTGACTACACACATTTCCAATTATCACATAAGTTGAAACAAGCAAAACAAACAATTCCCTTACTTTGTTGCACTACCATTTGCATATGTTTCAAGCCCTTGTTGCAACAATTAAACTTTTCATGCTATACTAGCAACATTGCCATGTTTCAATGTATGAGACACTCATGTTACATCAACATGTTGCACCAACCACATTTCGTAAGCAATCAATTATAAAACAAGTACATTGGAGTATGTTGCATACTCATGTTGCAGTTCAACAATTGCATAAATGAGATGAATGATGCTCGTGCTTATGAAATGCAAGTGCAAATGTGGAAGCCAAACACCTAGGGTGTTATAGGGGCCAAGTACTTTAGATGACGTGTTAGAGGACGAGTACAGGTCTGAGCCTAGTAGCGACGACAAAAGTGATTGTTGTGAGGGAGGGTTTCCGTACACAATAGGAGTCCCAATTGACGGATCATCGAGAATGGAGTACAATGACGTCGAATTGAGGCAACTGAAGGCTATCCATGTGGAGATATCCTTGGTACCAACTTTCATGGACATTAGTATGGTTGACCAGGCAATTTGTGACACCGGTTTATCGTTGTTGGCTGATGAGTAATGTTGGTATTTATTAACTCGACACTTGTTTTGGACTGTCACATATTAATCACCTATACCTCTAGCTTTATTATACTAGGTTGTCATCCTCGATGTTGGAAGCGAAAAGTGTTTAATGGCCTTTCTATTATTTCATGTGACTAAAATAATTATAAAGATGTATATGATAAAGTAAATGTATCTGCAAACGCACAGATGAATATACCATTGTAGCATTTTACCTAGAGTATTACCATGTTGTCGATTTATATTTATGCCACTAGGAAGGGAAGGATAAAGGAATATATCACTTGTAATAAATGATGGAGAGAGTCAACTATACTCAATCTATCTACTCATAACATGGGTAAGTCACAAGATAAAATAATAATGATGAGCATATGATAAGTCATAAATAGTAATCCACCTTAAAGAATTTCCAATCTAAGCATTAGCATGGATTAGGTAGGTATAGAGGAATATTCCTAAGTTATTCTTAACTACATGTCAATGTATACCATGATTAGTGCAATTATGTCTAGCAGTCATAGAAAGAAGGCATTATATCTACACATAAGGGACATTACTAATAAGGTAGTTTATGAACAAAGCATGAAATCTACCTTGGCAACTGGGTCCAACTTGGTCTATAATCGAGGAGTGGACTACAAAGGACTCAATGAAAGTGTCACATTTGCATTCTAATGCTACTTCACGATCTACCACTAAGCCTGGAATATAGGGTGTTTCCGCTGGTAAACAACGTCTAAGCACCATGCTTACACAATGTCGACCACCCACTCATGATATCAAAGGGCAAGAGCTTTGCGATCCTATGTTTGAATATAAAGACAATCTAACTATACTAGACATATAATCAAAGTATATAAAGAACAATATAATTGCAAATATAATAATATAGAGCAAAGTCATATCAAAATAGAAAGATGCAAAAGAGAGGTTACAAGGGCTTTACCAAGCCATGCTCGTAGACAGATCTGGAATCCAAGACGAAGCTTGCCTCCCTCTAGATCTAGCCTATGTAGCTATGCTATAGATAATGGTGGAGCTCTAAGGAGACTAGGGTTGCTGGCTTTGATGACTTGATCAGGCTTGAGACTTATGAATTGAATTAGATGTCAGGGGGTGGAGGCTCTGCTTATATAGCCCCATAGAATGCATCAGAGCCCTCGGATCAAACCAACTTGAAACAACGGCGTAGATGCAAACCCTAAGGCGGTGGAGAACCAACGTAAGAAAGGGGAGGCTGACCCGTGGGTCCCACGGTCGGCCGACCGAGACCATAGGCGACCGCCCGCCCCCTTTGCCAGGTGGGTCCTGTCTTCTTCCACGCATCTTCTCGTGTCTTCTAGAGTCTTCCTAAGTTGGTGCCACAAATAAATATCAATTTTAATCCAACGTGTGGGTCCATCCTTGTGGATTTCCTAATAACCCCCCTGTAGAAACACCGTTTCACCAAAACCTATGGAATTCTGTCAGTGTAAACCCAATCTCTACGTTTGGTATTGAATTATATCCATTTCTATGCTTGGTTGACGGCATATTTTAGTAGTTATTGATAGTCAACAACTCCCCCAAGCTTAACCTTTGCTAGTCCCTTAGCAAAACCAAACTTAGCAACAAGTCAGGAGTTCTTAAAAGATTTGTGAAACATTTATATTATCTCCTCAAAAATTCACAAGTAATCAGACAAAAATTCTCTACTGAACTTAGAGCAAACTTATTCTAACTTTCAAACTTACTTATGTTACCTTTTTACCATGGAGCTTATAGCCTTCACTTGGGTCTTGAGCAATTAAAAGACAGAATAATTAAGTCAAGCACTATGTCTCAAGCTCTTTGTTCCACTATTATTCTGGAGTTTTCTTGCAAGTTTTCAAATAAAACTCAGAGATTCCATGTATGACCTTTCTAGTCTCTCATATATGTGGTATTTGTGGATTCTCACCTTCTCTCATACCCTATACAACTAAGGCTTATGTGGAGCTCATAGGTATGAAGACAGCACATACATACTTGCGAGGCATTTATTGTAAAGTCAAACTATGGATCCAAAGAGAGTTAAGTCATACAGTCAAATCAAGATGTGCATGTGTGTAGAATATGTGTGGGATATAGATATGGTGACTAATCCTAATTCTACTATGCTCCTTGAAAACATACCTCTCTTTTTGAAACTTAGGAACTTTTGCAAGAGAACATGGGCTATCTTATTCTTTTCTTCTTTATTTCTTTTTCAAGCGGGTAGCTTTTGCTCCCCTTTTTCTATTCTTGGACACTTTTCCATTTTTTCTCTTTTTTTCAAATAACTTTTGCATAGCCACATGCTTCTTTTCTGCAACAATACTTGTGAGAGATAGCAACAAGAACTTGGAGCATTTATTAGGGGCTTCCTATAGGGTATGTTTTTTATTTTCACTCCCAGTGTAGAATTGTAACATTTTTTAGTAGATGGAAAAGCATGTTTTTGCGCCTACTCCTAGTGTAGGAATAGTGCATACATAAGTGGTGTGTATGTGATCTTGATTTTAAGAGCATGACAAATCTCTCATAAGGTATCAACAAAACTTGACTAAACTCGATGCAAAGCAAGCAGTACTTAATAAGTGGAAGTTTTCCTAGTCTAGTGTATGGCTGTGGTAGGAATTTAAAACTCTCATCATATAGGAACTGATCATATAAGTTTTCATATTTTTGAAAGATAAATATCCAGAACTCTAGTATCACTCAGAACAAGATAAACAGTAGCTCAGACTTTCTTATATCATATCCATCAATCACCTAGACTTAGATCAAGCATTTGCTACCCACAAGTTTTAGGCTTTTAGAGTAAATCTTCAAGTGAAAATAATCTGGTCTAAATCTCAGGAGAACTTAAGTCTGAAAACTTGGTGTTTAGCAAAGCGTTTTGGTTTCATCATTATTTCAGTGCAAAGGGTTTATCTCGAGTCCTTAAGCAAACCTGGGTATACTCTCTCTTTTGTTTTATTTATTCAAAATCTAGAAAAAGAAAATATTTATTTTATTTTATGCATCTTTTTATTTCTTTTCTACTAATAGAAAGCAAACTTAGAATAGTAATACCGAGAAGGGAAAGAAATACTTAGCTAAATACACGGGGGATGCTCCTCTCCCAAGCTGGATGTTGGTGTAGTGGTTCACTTTTGCAGTGTGGCAGACTGGCAGTGAAGATCTTCACCTGCTTGTTAGCTCTTTTTGATCCTTCAAGTCCTGTAGAGCTTAAATAGACAACACAACTAGTGGAACTGATTAAGCGTTAGTGGATAACCACCTAGGCCTTGGTTGTCTAGAACTCCTCTATATTTATTTTAAGTAGAATTGCAACATGATTTCTTTCTCAATATTTTTGGATTTTTTATGATGCAAATGGGAAAATGCAACAAAGCGAGTAAATTTTGTGCCACCACGATGAACATTCCTGCAGGGTAACCACAATCCTATTCACATGGGGCTTAAGGTTTTTTATGCAATGCAGTGAACAAATATATTTTTATTTTCTTTTTCTTATGCAAGTAAAGTAAACATGAGGTGATTAACCCCAGGTGTTTAGCTTCCACATTTGCACTTGTATTTCATAAGCATGAGCATCATTCATATCATTTATGCATTGTTTGGCTTGAAACATGAGTATGCAACATACTCAAATGTGCTTGGTTCATAATTGATTGCTTATGAAATATGGTTGGTGCAACATGTGTTTTCCATACCTTGAAACATGTCAAACCTACTGATGTAATGTGACAAGCTTAAGCTTTGCAATAGAGTCATGAAACATGTGAAACATGGTTTTGAAACAAATGAAGTAACCTGCTTGTTTTACTTGTTTCAACATATGTGATACTTAGAAGTTGGTGTAACAAATGGGTAGAGTGATTAATTATGTCATAATACACCTTAACTACACTTAAGACAATTAGTGGAGCACTGTTCATGTTAACCAAATTGACTAAATTGCAATCTAGGTGGAGTTTGACCATATGATGACCTATAGAGTATTTTTGTTGGACTATTTAAAAAGTCCAGCCTAGAGATCTTGCATGGATGGGCACCCTTAAACAAAGTTGTAGCAAATTTGTTAAAACAAAATTGTAGCAAATTTGTTAAGGAACAAAAGTTGTTTTTGGGTCATCTCATGAAAATGGCTGGAACATGCTCAAACAGGGCCCACAAGTCAGTTCAAGTGTTGTCCAACACTTAGAAAAATTTCTAAGTCTGAAATTGCAGTTCACAGTTTCATGTACCCACCTTTGGAGCCTTGTAACTCTTAAACCGGGCTAAATCAGCTCGAGCTCCAATTGACAATCTTGTAGACCTCATTTCACTCTACAATTTTGATAATTATGGCTCACACCAGATCGGCCTAGATTAGGAGTAATAGGACATCAAAGTTCCCCTGTCAGTCGCCCATAACAGGCTCTGATTCAGAAACTTCATTCACTATCGTGGCCAACCGGGCCAGGACCGAGCCACCGCGTGGCATCCATGCCTTGCCAGCGCCTCCACGTCACTAGCGTGCGCACACATGTGAAGGCCAAGCCAACGCCGTAGTCCCTTCCTCTCTCACAATTCTTTCCATGTTCTTCTTTACCGAGCGGGAGCGGCAAACCGGAGGAGAGCCAACAAGCTGCCACCAAAAAATCCACCGCGTTAGAGCACCACTGCCCGATTCCTCATAGCCGTAGCAGCACCCTGAGCTCCTCTATGCCTCGACCTAATCGCGCCACCCCATTGACCTTAGGTAGAGCCACCGAGCTTGAGACTCCACCGCGGTCGCCATTGTTACCACCCAAGCCGAGCTCGTACGTGGCCGTGCTTTTCTGGGCTCTTACCGCCTTTTTTTCTCCAATGCTCTGTGTTCGCCTCAACTGTAGATGCTCACGGGGTAGGCCATTAGGGCCGAGCCACTGCTAGCTCACCAGAGTCGGCAAGCTCGCAGCCGTGGGCCGCCATTGTCACCGCCATCCCCCTAGCCACCGAAATAGCTTCAATCAACTACACCACTAGATGCGCGTAGTCAAGGGGAACATGGTGGTGCACTTCTTGCCACCGGTGACCTCGCCATCGTTGAGCGGTGGCCGGTCAAGCCAGCGTTCTGCCCTATGCATATGACATGTGGGGCCACGTTGATTGCGGGCCACCGCTGTCAGCAGGCGCGGGCGGGATCTGACCGTGGGTCGCGTAGCTCTACCGAGACACGTAGGTCTACCGGGTCGCGTAGGTTTACCGGGCCGGCCCAGTAGCCGGGTGGAGTTAGTTTAGGATTTCGTTTTTGTTTTGTTTTTATTCATTTTCATAGATTTGATGCTAGATTCAAAATTTCATATCTCCATAATTGTAGATCCAAATGATGATGTGATTCCAAATTTGTGGTGTTCCTAGTAAAGTCTATGTTTTATCAAAAATATAAAATATACTCTGTTCTGTTATGGGAATTGAAACTATAAATTATCTCTTTTATTCATAAAGAAATAAGAGGAAATTGTATCTACTATTGTATATCTCCAAATGACTTGAAATTTTTATGGGGTGCTGTTTATGCCTTGAATAGCTTGTAGTTTAAATTTCATCAATTTTGGATAATATATGATGGAGTTATATATTTATCTTGTTTACTTGAGAGGATCTTGTGTGAATTTTCCTGAATTATCTATAGATCCAGTAAGGGTGAAATTTTGTGAGTGTTATTCTTATGTTAGTAAGAACCCAAGAAAAATATTAAATCTATTGTTCGATACTTTTTAATAGGATTTCTTATTTATACAAAAATCAGCCTTTCTGTCTGTTATTTTTGGTATAGGAAAATATATTTACTCAATTACTCTGAACATTTTATGGTAGTCTCCTGGATATATGTGGTAGCCATTGTAATTTTTATATAATTAATGGTTTAGTTTTGATATAGGTTTCTTTAGTCACCTAATTATCTAAATAAATTAATAAAGGAAATCAAAGAAATGATTTAGATGTTGGCACCACACTTTCTGGTATTTTCTTGATATGAGTCATAAGTTGGTAAACTTGGTTTAGCTCAAATGTGCTTTTGTTACATCACTAAATAATTAATTTAGTGAATCTGCCAATTCTGGACAGATTTTGAGATGTTGTTAATTACTCTATGTAAATATTGTTTTCATGCCTTATGGTCTATAGCAAAGTTGTTGTGAATTTCATGGTCTAGTTGCTGTTAAATTTTAGTGGCATTTGGTCATATGGTTTAGGAGTTATAGCTGTTCAAAGTTGGTTCTCAGCTTTGGTTGCTCTGTGTTTGCACAGAATAGATTCTGTGTTTGCTTGATTTTGACAAAGTAAACTTTGAAATCATGCTTTGAGATTTATAAGTGTTTTGTATACAATTTCATTATATTTCCAGAATGTCCTCTTGCAAGTCAATTGGATTTGCAGAACTCCTATTGTGATTGATTGATTGAACTGCTCTTTTCTATGTTTAACTTGAAGCTTTCTGTTAAGTATGCCTCTGTTATTCTTAAGTAATGTTGGTGGTACTACTAGATGCTTAAATTGATTAAGGGAGTTTAGTTGCAGGTCTTATGCCTTTAACTGAAGATGAACACCTTTATCTTAGGTTGTGCAAGTTGGGTGAGTAACCTTGCTCTTTAGAAGAAAGAATTGAGATTGTTCTAAAGTGATTTCAATAGAGCGTTGAACCTACTCGATCAACGAATGTCTTGGGATGTTTTGTTAATTGTTGTCATTCATCCATCATAAGCATCATGTCACTCTTATGCATTCCTTGTATTCATCTTCTACATATGCATGCAATAGGTGTACCGGAGGGCGTGACGTTGCTAGAGTTCGACGAGACAAGCCAGGAAGCTCCCGAAGTGCAGCAGCCCGAACCTGAAGCTCAGGACATGCAGCTCGTAGTCAAGGAGCTAGGAGACATGGTGGTTGAGTGCCCAGATCATAAGCCATGCAACTTTGTTAAAGGCAAGCCCCGGAGCATTATAAGCCTCCTAATTTTTGAAATGCAATTAAGTATTATATTATATATATTGTTGCATTAAGTGGTAGGTGTTGGATGAAAACACTTGTTGCATTGATATCAATTCCTTGTCCAGATATTACTACCTAAATTCTTTGTAGCTCAGGATCGAGTAGATTACTTAACCCTGCTTTAAGCGGTAGAAGTCGGGTGATTTCCTGTCACCTACGAGCTATAGGAATATACATATGGTATGGTTGGCTATATTTGCTATCATGGATTGGAACCTAGTATAATTTGAATAAAGACTGGGCGGAGGCTTGCCGGTGTGCAGTGACGCCATCTGTGTCGACTAAGGACCGATTCTTGGAGCCTTTCCTGTTCATGTTGAATGCATGCCTCTCTCTTAGTTGACCGGGTCTGGAGACTGACCATAAAGCCGAGTAGCTCAACTTGGGCCGGGATCCAGTAAGTATAAAGTTCGCCTTGGAAGGGAGCTGTAGGCGTGAGTCCAAGGGCAGGTGATTTAAAAGTCCTGATCATCCTAGCAGAAGGGTAATCTCTGAGAGTGCTGGCCCTGATCGAACCCACGAATTTTGTTGCTGAGTTGTACCAAAGGTGACCCACGGCTACTCTTGCAAAGTATGCCAGGGTGAGAGTTAGGAATACCCTCTCAGCTGAGTTGTAATTCGATTTGAGTCATCATCTATCACCGGTTAGTGAGAACTTGACGGGAGTATCTCTAAAGTAGATACACTAAATAAACTGATGGTTCAAGAATGATGATATGATGACGGCCTTATTATACCTGCTATGGTTATTATTGTTTGCTCCTAATAAGTGAGTGCTCTAGTACAGGTGCTAATATAGTTGATAGGTAAATGATGATGAACTTGAGCTAAGTTTAATTGGTTACTTATGCTCATAAGCTCTTTTATGCAAATGTGTCAAACTAGCCCATCTTATAAAGCCTTGCATGATCCTTAGTGTCATTTATTTCTGGTTTTTAACGGGTAAGTCTCGTTGAGTACCTTCACGTACTCAGGGTTTATTTTTCACTTGTTGCAGATGACCTGTTCTATTCTAGGTGCTACAAGTACTGCATCTCTGCTAGTTATCTTATCTGAGATGCTTTTGTGGGGACATGACTACTATCTGGCAATGTATTTAAAATTATGAAGTTATGTATCGAACTATGTTGCTTCCGCAAAACAAACTCGGTTTGTAATATTTTATTTTGAACTCCGATGGATGTAATCCATATGCTACTTGTAAAATGTTGTAACAGATGATGTGTTGTGTTGAATCACTACGATCTTGGTTTGTATGTCAAAAGTTATTTGAAATCCATCGAGATTTCCAGACTACCGGAATTATGGGAGCATAAGTACAGGAATTTGATCACTGTGGTGATTGTTTTTGTACTTATGTTCTTATAATTTGGTCAGTTCTATTATAGAATACTCCCAGTAAAATGCTACAATGGTATTCTATGCGCTTGTGGAATCCTTCATATTCTATTTGCACTTATAAATACCAATAAACATTTTGGCGCCGTTGTCGGGGAAACAATTGGCGTAAAGATTTAGATTGTTAACATACCACTAGCTTTAGTAGGATTACCCCTGTTCTGTTGAATTATGGAATAAGACAGGACAACAGACGCTGTTTTGGCGTTTCGGCAAGCTTCCATAGGAAAAGAAGAAACATTGAGGAACCCTAGGGTGCCTAAACATTCAAGATCCATCAACGGTGGAACCCTACTGTCAGTGTCTAGAGAACTTGGGGTCTAAACGGAGCGATAAGTAAATTTGTATCTGCGTGTCTAGGCCTCGATAGTGTGCAAAGTGGACACAAGGATGTATACTGGTTCGAGCATGAACGGCGCTACGTCCAGTGGGTTTCGCTGCTGCTCGTGTTGCCTTGCACCGGAGTGCTTGCAGTAGGGGTCACAAGCTTTCGAGAGAGGGAGCAGATCCCAGGTCTCTTGTGAGGGGTGGTGCATGGATGTATGATTGCTTGGTTATGGTTTGCTCTAGTTGATTTGATCTCTATGTTCTTGCACTTGTGTGTCATTGCCCTAGACATGGCCCCTGCTTCCCCTTTTATAGCTTCTAAGGGGAGGGCTCGGGTTACATTCATGGTAAAGAGGTCTAAATAAAAGAGAGAAATAAAAAGGTGGCCTCGGGCATGGTCATCTTCCTCCTTATCCGATGGGAATAGTTCTCCTGTAGCGTAGAGATGCAACAGGTGTTGATCTTTTGGCCTCTTTGGCTGCTCGTGCTGCGTGCTGTGGCCATGCCTTGTCCTGTGCGCCTTTGTGCCATTGAGGACGGGCGACATGGGCGCCTAGATTTACGTAGAGAGAGTTAGGTGGCAGAGTGATCGTTATCCCCATCGTTGTAGAGGTATGGACGTTGTCATGGTGGAATGTCAGGGTCACGTTGGGTCAGGGCATGGTTCCCGTGCTCCTGTTGGCAATGCACGGTCATGTCCATCCCATCAGTGCGAGCAGGTGCCGTGATTGGGGGGTCCCCGTGGCTCACTGTCTTGCCAAAGGGTCACACGTGTCCCTCGGGCGAGGCAAAAGTAACCCGAGGGGGTCAGGCACTTTTGATGATGCCACGGGGGCTCAGGTGAGGCGGAGAAATGTCACCCAAGGCTCTCATCTCACCCGAGACCTCTCTGCAAAGCTTGGGTGGATGGAGTTTACCATTTGTGCTACAAGTGACTATCATGCTGTCTGTGCTTTTGGCGAGTTGATTTTACTAGGGCCCCTATGGTGGGGCTTTAACAATCGTACAGGGTGCCGTATTTCATCATCTGTTGGGTACGGGTATTTTGATACCAACAGTAGCCCCTGAGCCTGTGGAGGAGTGGAGCACTCCTTCAAAGGCTTGAGAATGAGCGACCGTGGGTAGTTTTTAATTTGTTTTCATGTTTAGAAGAGGGTTGTCCGGTGGGTGCACGCGAGCGCACCCAGTGGGTGTAGCCCCTGAGGTCTTGGAGGGATGAGTTATCCCTTTAACGACTTTTAATTGAGCAAGTATGGTGTTTTTCAAGTGACCGTGGGTCAGGCAGGGAGGCCCTGAGCCCATGGCCCTGACCATTCGCTAGGTCAAGATGTGGGAGAAGCTCCCGAGCCCCCGCGCGTTGCAAGGGACTGCCCAGACGGCCTCTCTACTATCGTATTGTTTCCCCTGTGTTCTTTAGCAGAACGGAGGGGTATGCATGGGCTCTTGGGTTTGTTGTGGTTTATTTAATTTAGAGAAAACTTTCTGGTGGGTGCGCACGAGCGCACTCACCGGGTGTAGCCCCCGAGGCCTTGGAAGGATGAGGTATTCCTTCAAGGGCTTTGAATCGAGCTAGTGGGTTCACTTGGGGAAGATGAGTGGTCATGCTAGGTAGTTGTTGTTGTGACGCTTCGTGCTCTGGTGCGTGGGAAGGTGGGGAGGTGCCTAGTTCTTCACAATCATGGGGAGTTGGGCGACTAGCACCCAGTCCGTTGCCTTGTCACATGGTTTTGTCATCATGATTAAATGGGGAGTGAATCATCTACGAGAACGGTTCACCTTCCTGAGGTGTGGCACGAGATCGATGTGGCTCCCTTAGGGGGTGAGTGGGGTAGTTGGGCATATTGAATGTCTGGGAGTTGAGAGGCCTCCCTAGGGCCCTTTATAACCCAAGTTATGGTGCTCGACCCTGGCATCTCCCTTTCTCTGTCCCTGCTCTCTGTCTTTCTTTGCCACCTTAACCGTCATCATGGAGCATGGCAACTCTTCCCAGGGTTCCTATGTGGGCACATAGGGAGAAGGGGACGGGGCACCCTCCTACCGCCATCACCTTAATCCTGACATCGCCGCCTCATCGGGTTACGGGTAGGCCCAAAATGCGGTGTCCTAGGGTGTTCCTACTCCGCTCTAGGAGACTCAGGAGGAGTTGGCTACCATCAAAGCGGTGGTGACTTCTTTGGAGGAGGAGGCGACACTCGCCCGTTCTCAGCAAACAAAATCCGACCACTGGTGTGCAGGTGAGCAATCTATCATGTCCTCATTTCATCTTTTTGTTGATATGATATCTGATATTTAGTATCTGTTTTGAGCAGAGCTGCTAGCAGAGGTGGAGTCCCTCCGCAGCGCTGCCGACGTTCTAGTGGACTTCGTGCATGCTTTGGTGGGGCACCGGGAGGAGCGCCTCCTCAGCGCATGGGCACTGATCTGGGCCACAATCGAGCGTGGTGTCCGTCAAGGGGCGGACGTTGTGCTGACGATGGCCTAGGTGGCCACGGACGTGGAGCTCCAGGACGTTGAAGGATTCTTGATGGGGGAGGGACTGGGAGACTACAAGGACCTCCTCGAGGGCTTCGAGCTAGCGGCAAACGTCGGCGCTACCCTGGTCCCTGTAGACTAGGTCCTCAATGAGGACCTATAGGCATAGTCTATGACTCCTCCCTTCCCCTTTGAATGTAAAATAATTTATTATCTAAGAAACCAGTTTGACTGATTATAATCATGTTCGTTTCGTCTCCCCATTCCTGTCTTTTTGTTTTGCATTGATTGATAATGGCGATTGGCGAGGTCACCGAGACTTTGCTTATTGATGGTTTTCTTTGGGGAGGAACCAACTCGTGTGTGCATAGCTCTCATGGCTTTTGATAGACCTGATCGGACATTTAAGCGTAGTAGTTTCTCGTGTCCTGAGGCAGGGTCAAATGCGTTCTTATCTTAGCTCTGCCATCACCTAGGATCATAGGCTCATCAGGATGCTCGGGAAAGTTCACTCACGAGTCAGACATTTCTATCCCCAGGTCCTGTACCCCGAGGAGGGGTCGGATTCTCTTTCCTATGTCTAGGATTGTAGACCCATCGGGACACTCGAGGAAGTTCATTCGTGGGTTAGACATTTCTGTCCCTGGGTCCTCCGAAATCCCCGCTAGCACATGGGCCCAGTTAAGTGCCTTTGTTAGCATATCCCTCACACATCTTTTTCGCAAAGAGGAGGGTTTGGGCAATGCCACGGCATCCCTCGCTGGGTCGAGCCATGGTGCCTGTTGAGTTACAATTGGGTTGGTTCAAGTGAAGCCCCAGTTCCCGTTCGCAGGGATCAGACAGAGGTAAGCTAGTGACCGGCTTCAAAATTTCCTGGCAGTTGGTTCAAGGAGTTCTCAGGGTCATTTGACCATCCCCGAGGGCTCGTTGCCTTTTTCAAAAAAAATCCCAAACTATAAACTGGCCTGGACTTGAACATGGCTCGAGAAGGCCTAGGACGCTTAGCGCATTTGGGTACTGGCCACTCGTGTGCCCCTTCTCATGCCATCCCTCACTCAGGTGGCTCAGAGCAGCTGTCGAACCCTTCACGGGCCAGCCTTTGAACTCCGCGTCATAATGGACCGTAAAGGGCGGAAACGTATTGCATAATTATCGCTAATATCTTAACTCATGATGTAACACATAAATGAGGGAATAAATTATAGAGGATAATGTGCAACGACTTTGCATGCACGAATAGATTATATTCAAACAAAATAATAGATCTTAGGCAAGGGGTGATGTGGTGATCTACCGATCATGGCGTGTCGACGCCGTGCGCAGCCTCCGCCCTACGGCGTTATGGCCACATGAGCTCGTAGCCACCATCGTCCGAGTCACCATCATCAAGGAGGTAGTCACAGATGCCGACAAAATGACATAGAGCCCCTGAGTCATCGAGCCCAGAGAAGTCAGCGCTGGCTCAACTGTCGTCATCTTCGTCGGAGCTGGTGCTAGAGGCTGTCTCGGTGGTCGCAAGTACTTCCGTGATAGTCTGCATGGTGAGTTGGCAGATCTATGGGAATCTCTCCTGCAGATGGATCAAGATGAATTATAGTTGAAGACTGGCCACATGCCTTCCCATGGTCATGTGGCTTACCGGCCTGTGTTGTTTTGCCCTAGGAACTTCTTGGGCAGTCATTCTCGAGGGCCTGCCCCTCGCCCATGCCCAGGCGAAGGTTGGACAGGGCCTCAGAGATGGCGCTGATGTTGATAGAAGGGGGAAAAAGGACCATATCATAGTCCACTCCCGTGCAAAGAAAATCTAGGTTGCCGAACCAGACATGGGAGCCTAGGGTGAAGCGGATGAAAGGGTTGGCCATCGAGACCTAGGAGATGGATCGTGACACATAGGAGTTCCCCTACCTGGTGCGCCAACTATCAGTGTCTAGAGAACTGGGGGTCTAAACAGAGCGACAAGTAAATTTGTATCTACGTGTCTAGGCCTCGATGGTGTGCAAAGCGGACACAAGGATGTATACTGGTTCAGGCATGAATGGCCCTACGTCCAGTGGATTTCGCTGCTGCTCGTGTTGCCATACACCGGAGTGCTTACAGTAGGGGTTACAAGCTTTTGAGAGAGGGAGCGGATCCTAGGTCTCTTGTGAGGGGTGGTGCGTGGATGTGTGATTGCTTGGTTGTGGTTTGCTCTAATTGATTTGATCTCTATGTTCTTGCACTTGTGTGTCGTTGCCCTAGACGTGGCCCCTGCCTCCCCCTTTATAGCTTCTAAGGGGAGGGCTCGGGTTACATTTGTGGTAAAGAGGTGAAAATAAAAAGAGAAATAAAATGGTGGCCTCGGGCGTGGTTGTCTCCCTCCTTATCCGGTGGGAATAGTTCTCCTATAGCGTAGAGATGCAATAGACATTAATCTTTTGGCCTCTCTGGCTGCTGGTGCTGCATGTTGTGGTCATGCCTTGTCCTGTGCGCCTCTGTGCCGTTGAGGATGGGCGACATGGGTGCCTGGATTTACGTAGAGAGGGGGTTAGGTGGCATAGTGATTGTTACCCCCGTCGCTATAGAGGTATGGACGTTGTCATGGTGGAATGACTGGGGTCACGTTGGGTTAGGGTGTGGTTTCCGTGCTCTTGTTGGCTATGTACGGTCACGTCCGTCCCATCGGTGGGAGCGGGTGCCATGATTGGGGGGTCCCCATGGCTCACCATATTGCCAGAGGGTTACACGTGTCCCTCGGGTGAGGTGGAAGTAAGCCGAGGGGGTCGGGCACTTTTGATGACGCCGCAGGGGCTCGGGCGAGGCGGAGAAATATCGTCCGAGGCTCTCATCTCGCCCGAGACCTCTCCGCAAGGCTTGGGTGGATGGAGTTTGTCGTTTGTGCCGCAAGCAACTGTCATGCTGTTCGTGCTTTTGGTGAGTCAATTTTACTAGGGCCCCTACGGTGGGTCTTTAACAATCGTACAGGGTGCTATATTTCGCCGTCTGTTAGGTACCTTGGTATTTTGATACTGACACCTGCCATCTCACAGGTTTGTGTAGACATATATATATTCTCCAACCATGTGTAGATTAGAGAAAAAGGGTCGACATCACAAGAATTGAAATCATATCTCAAGTGAAGGAAATAGACACTGCACTACTCACAAGTTCCATCATGTGAGTCATGGTAAGTATGACCAAGAAAGGTGAGATAGTCATGCTCATGGACTTTAAACTTAATGAGTAGTTATCTTTTTAACATTTTGCATTCTACTGCATGTTTACTTGGAATAATCCATGCATCCATTTCGTTTAGTTTGAATTCTCTCATATCAAATCCACAACATATCTAGTTGCTTGCATACATTCATGCCACTTGCAACTTTTATCTTAAAAAATCTCTCTCACCATGATCATGCTCTTTCATCTCTATATGAATAAATCTCTATAATGCTTTCATGTTACTTTTTTTTACTATAGTATGTTTAGGTTTGGAAGTATCTTTATACATCTTTTAAAGTAAACATGGTGCTTAGTTTAAATCAAGAGGTGTATGACCTTATTTCCAAAGGCTTTTTAAATTAAGCATGGTGCTTAGGTTAAAATGCCTTCCTTAATCAAATTAGACATGGAGTTTAGTTTGGTTATTGAACTAAAGCTTGTTGTAGTAGATACTAGTTATTTTTGTTGGACTAACCCCTGCGAAAACTCTCAAATCCAATCTGGGTAAGTCAAGAGATGAATTTACATCAGAGATGAATCAAGGCATACAATGAACTCCTACAACTTTACGCAAAAGAAGGCCTAGTTCATTCTTCATGGAAGGAAGAACTATGAGTATCAAGGTTTATCCACTTATCTCTTATTGCAAGTTATCTTTGTCTTGAATCAAGCAAGAATGCAGAAAACACATAAAACTTGCTATAGAACATGATCTATGCTAAAGTAATTCAAAAACCACCTTTCATTGGCATAGATAAAAATCACACAAATTATGGACAACAACCCGCATTTCAAACTTGTATTCTTTCAGGTATGTGTCCATTAACATTTTGCAGGAAAGAATGAATCTACGCTATGCATGTCCATGATTTGGTATGAACCTGCCAAACCACCACTTCGGCTATGGAACAAAGAGAAATAAGATGAGTGCCATAAAAAGCACTCACTCATAGAAAGTGGATAGACAAATCAACAGGTCATGAGCAACATCAAAGACATCTTAGCATTAAACCTTGCCAAGACAAGCGAAGATGAAGATAAGAAGCAAGGATGCAACTCACCTTTTATTAGCCAGAATATGCCTGCTTCCATCATCTTCAAAGACACTAACTCGCACGTCAATAGCAAGGACTAGATGACAAGAGCCACTACATCATGGCAAGCATCCTCGGATCATTAGACATCAGAAATTAATAGAGGTCTGTTGATGGTGTCTCATAAGGTTGCGACCACAGTCACGAGACAACATCCCAAAGTTGTTGAAGATGAAGCTTCTATGCAAGTACCAATGAGGTTCTTTCCTTGACAATCAAGACAGTTGGCGTATCACTTATAAACATAGAATAACTCTCCACTATGCCGCTAGACAATCAAGGAGAAACTTGAGTTTGCATCTCCAATGAACCCCAAATTGTCAACCAAGGATCAACAAAAATCAAGAAATGTTGATGGGAGAAGAGCATGCAATCATTCATATCCTCATCTCCAGGATTGGAAGGTGCAAGAAAAGCTAAAGGCAAGGAAAGGTCCTGCTTAACGGACTATGAGCTCTCGTCAATAGGTAAATCGAATAAGCTCCTTGTTGACGGTGGATAGCGTCAACATTTTATAGCGCAATAAACATGAGAAATAGAGGAGTCTAGAGTTTTATCTGACAAATTCCATGAGTTTTGGTGAATTATTATTTTCTAGGGATTATTTTAGAAAAGATGACAAGAGGGACCTAATTATCAAATGAATTATTGGAATTCCACCGCGAAAGATACGCTAGAAAACTCTAGAAGACATGAGAAGGTAGTAGGCAAAAATGGGACTCCAGAAGCTTCTAGAGGAGGTCGGGCGGCACTAGGTCCCTAGGCCGATTGGCCCCTGGCTATGGGCCCTACCTATCATCTTCTGCGAGACTCCTCTACTGACCTCGAGGATTAATATTAGCCCTACGTCAAGTCAGTTTGATCCAAGTGTTCACATGCATCCCATCGGACTATATATACGGAACCTAACCCCCCTAGAGCCATCAAGTCATTTGGAGATCAAGCCATCCAGAGCCAAAAACCCTAGATCCTCAGAGTTCCTCTAGTTTATAGCGATAGCCTAGTTAGACTAGATCTAGAGGGAGTCAAGTTGGTCAACCTAGCTTGGATTCTTGATGTTGTCGAGAGCATGGAGATTAGTACTATTCTTGTGCTCTCCTCTCTCATTATATTATTCATCATTGTGTGTTTATTACAGTGTTATGGCAACATCAATCTTCATCTTGTTTATGTTCTTGATTGCAATGTTCATTGTTTACTTTGATTATATGTCTAGCATAGTTACTTTATTATTATTGAGTTCATGCATATGCTCGTATAGTGTTTATCCTAAGGTACCTAGGGTAGATGATTTGCATTATGTAGGCGTGGTGCTTAGATATAATGCATATCTGTGAGTGCTCCCTGACGTTTCAGGACGTGTGGTAGATCGCGAAGGTGACTATTATAGCTTCGTTGAGTCCTCTGTAGTCCATCCCCTGCGCATATGTTATGTAGAGCGCGGTCACATCGGAGGTGACGGTTGCATCTTAAAAGCCTCTCTAGTTGATGCTCTTTTTGTGTGGATAATGACATAGTAGTAATGTTAACAATGATTGTTAGATGTAGTTGCACTAATTAGAATATTCATTGACTTGTGATTAAAGAACTACATTAGGAATTATCTCTCTAATATTCGGGTCTTACGACATTATTGTAGTAGCTAGAGTGCTCTGAGTGAATCTATTATCTTATTATTATGATGACTGATCATTACTTATCATATATATCTTTACCATGTGACTTATCCCTGTTATGAGTAGAGTGTATGATATTGGTTTTATCTATCATTCATTATATATATAGGAAGTTATCAATACTATAGATTTCCTATTTAGCTAGACCTTTCCAGTGGTATAAATATAAATCGACAACCTGGTAATACTATAGGTAAAATGCTATAATGGTATAATTATCTGTCCACTTGCAGAACCAGTTTTATTCATATATTCATTCTTATTATTTCTGCCTAGTCACATAAAATGATAGATTCCTTTATATAGTACCAATATACATTTCTAGCTATAAAACTAGGGATGATAACTTAGTTCAAGCTTAGGAGTGTAGGTATGTGATAGGTGACTAGTGTGCTAAAGACATGTTAATCATTACCATGCATTTACTGGTGTTGTTAGTTTAGTAATAGCAGTAGTAAATGTCAACAAGCATTTTTGCCGTTGTTGCCGAGGAAGGTATTTTAACTTAGGAAGTACTGATAACTTATATATGTAATGAATAAGATTGATTGGCCAATTGACCCCTAACTCAAACAGGCTTACCCTTGTTTTAGCTACTTGTGTATCTTATGCAGGGTAATGTATGGGCTTTGACCTTCCATAAGACTACATGGGCAATCCTAAAGCAATCCTAAGAAAGACTAGAGCAAGACTCAAGAAGACTCCGATAGTAGAAACTTCGGGAGATAGTCAAGCATAGAGAAGCATAGCATCGGGATTTGAAGCTATGGCCGACAAGACTCTCCATGAATTCTCTACCCCAACAACTGCCAATATTCATACAGGACCAGCTGTCAACGTTGGAGAGAATGGATTCGAGCTCAAGCCTGCACTCATTACCATGGTGCAAGCCAACCAATTCTGTGGAAAGGCTCATGAAGATGTAAGTGCACACCTACAACACTTTTTGAAGATCTGCAGCACCTTCACACTCAAGGGAGTATCCAGAGATGCTACTCTACTCCGTCTTTTCCCATTTTCACTATTGGGGAAAGCAAACCAGTGGTTCTATGCCAACAAAGATAAGAATACTACATGGGACAAATGTTCAACTGCTTTCCTAGACAAGTTCTTTCCTATATGCAAGACCAATGCTCTGTGTGGGAAGATTTCAAGCTTTCAGCAACACCATGATGAATCAATTCCCGAGGCATGGGAGCATTTTCAAGATTATATATCAGAGTGTCCTCATCATGGGATGAAAAAGTGGTTACTTTTGTAGACCTTCTATCATGGGCTAGTCACTAGTACCCGTGAGTCAGTAGATGCTGCAGCCGGAGGTGCTTTCCTGTCACTCAAACTTGACAAGGTTACAACACTCATTGAGAAGATGGCCTCAAACCAGAGCTGGAATGAAGAACATGTTCAACCTCGCAAGAGAGGAGGAGGCATGCATCAACTCAAGGAAGCTGATATGATGTCTGCAAAGTTAGATCCAATAATGAAGAAGCTTTAAGAATGAGACATCGAGAAGGAAATCATGCACATCAATGACTCTCGCATGACTTGTGAAGAATGTGGAGACATTGAGCATTTAGGAAACAATTGTCTGATAATTCAAGAAGATGTGAACTACATCAGCAACAACAGTTATCGTCCTCAACCAAATCAAGAATGGAATCAGCAACAACAAAGGCCAAACTACCAAGGTAACTTCCAAGGTAATAATTTTAGTAATTACAATCAGCCACCCTTTAGAGATTTAGTTGCTGGTCAGTCTAGATTATTGGATCAAATGAGTAAGAAGTTAGCCTCTAATGACAAAGCTCTAGAAAATACAAAATGCTAGAATGGATACCTTTGCTTCTGCTATTAAGAACTAGCATAGCTTTAATAAAATGCTAGAATCACAATTAGCTAGCTGGCAGCTGCTGTTCCTCCACTAGAGATAGGTAAGATTTTAGGCCAGCCGAAAGATTTAGAAACTTCAAATCTTATCGATATTCACAATGCAGCCAACTACTACACTCAGCCAGCAGATATGAAGTGGATTGACTATTCACTTTCCAACAAGAAAGGTCATCCAGGGAGACCTGCCATTCCTATCTTCATAGGATGCTATGTCTTTCCAGAAGCTATCTGCGACTTTGGCGCAAGTGTCAACATCATGCCTAAGATAATTTATGAAAAGATTCTAGGAGATCTTTTGTTGTACATAAATATGCGTTTGTAGCTTGCAGATCAGTCCATCTGCTACCCTGAGGGAGTCCAAGAAGAAGCAATCATTTGAGTGGGACAATCATATGTTCCAATTGATTTTGTAGTCGTGGATACTGGAGGAGATGAAAGAGCACCAATTATTTTGGGACGACCATTCCTATGCACAACCAAAGCCATCATCTATGCAGAGCTTGCCAAGATTGTCTTTTCCATTAAAGATAAGAAAGAGAAGTTTTCATTCAAAGAACACATGCTACACTCTCCTACTCTACCATAGAAAGCATTCATGCTTGAGAAGCTAGCAGCACTAGTGCCTAAGAAGAAAAATTTCAGAAACTGGAGAAAGATCAAGCTCAGCAAGATTCTAGAAGAGACTATCAAGATGATCAACACCATCAGAACAGAATATGACCACTTGCTCACTCCACCATTCCTAGTGAAGAAGGATGATCCAGGTGTACCTACCATTGAATGCACAATCAATCAGAAAATCTTCCATAAGACCTTCCACGACATGGGATCGAGTGTTAACATAATATGAAAGGTAACATATGAATATTTATTTAGTAACGAACCGTTGTACCCAACCTACGTGCAACTGCAGATGGTGGACTAGTTGATTCGATTCCCAGAGGGCATAGCAAGAGATGTTATGGTGAAAATCCAAGATCACTTCATCCCCGTTGACTTCATGGTCCTTGACATGGGAGACGAGGAAGAAGATACACCCATCATACTAGGAAGACCATTCCTCAACACCACTGATGCTATCATCTATATCGGATCTGAACAACTCCACCTTCAATTCCTAGACGAAAAGGTATGCTATCACTTTAATAGTTATACTAACCATGAGCAGCCTAAGAAGCCATGCAGCAATAGAAGGAGATGTCGATCTCGTCGTCAAGCAAACCAGCCTTTGAAGGATGGATGGACCGACTACCCAGAAGAAGTGTCAAGATACGAGGATCGCTACTGTGACCAAGATGACAAGTTGAGAAGAATGAAGCAGAGACAGTCAAGGAACCTTGCTAGAATGAGTGGGACAAAGATGTCGGTGAGATCGAACTGCCTACAAAAGAAGAAGCTGAACTACTCAAGTCGAAGACTCAGATCACGATGATATGGAAGGAGAAGAAGAAGGTTACATTGCCAATGCAAAAGGAGCAGACATCTGAACCGTTAGCGGGATTAGATGATACACCTGACAAGTAAGTATTCACTCCTACCGAGTCCTGTCCGGAAGACTTTAAACTCCATACCCTTGCCATAAGGTAATAATGGTAGTTATCTAAATTTACTTTTCAGCATTATGTTAGTATATTTATCCTCCTTACATACATCTGCATTAAAAAAATAATTAATAAAATATACTTTATAGTTTGCCATTATTCCATAGTGAAAAGAAAATAAAAATGATTATTGCTTTTATTAGTGCATCATAAAATTACTAAGTCCCATGTAAGTAAACTTATGGTAACTCCGTAGGAATATTTACTGTGGTGGCATAAAAAATAAAATATCATTTGTCTTTAATTACTTGCATTATAAAATAAAAAATCTTAAAAAAGAAATTGAAGAGACATCCTGAAAGAAAATTTATATCAGCTCATAAGAATAATCAATTTCTCATTTGGGTGACCGCTAGCCCCCTTGTCAAAATCCAAGCCTTGAGTTTTTGGTGTTCTTGTTGGAGTTTAAATTTTGCAGGATATTACTGTGACCAGAAGTGAGTCCGCTCAGTGGTGTCATCCCAGACTGCCACTGACAAGCTTACTTTAAAGATCACTTAACAATCGACTATAGCAAACATCAAGCTTGGGGGAGGAGCATCCCCGTATATCTAGCTAAGTATCTCTATCTTTTTATAGTTTTACTATTTTTGAGTCTATTAGTGAAAAAGAAATAAAAAGATGCATAAGCACTAAACCAAATAAAGATTCTTGTCCTAGTTATTATATTAAGGTGTGATCATGGAAAACCAAATAAAAGTTTGTTATAATTCTATCTAGTTTGTTAGGAGTCAAATAAAATGATAAATAGTAAAATTTTGCATTGGAGATGATGAATAGTTGCTTTGCTGTAATTTCTTTCATGTACCTAGTTTTCAGCCTTGAATTCTCCCGAGTTTTGGATAATACTATTTTGATATAAGAATTCACTCTGAACCTGAAACTTGTGGGTAGCATATGCTTAAGCTAAGTCTAGGTAATTGAGGGATATGATATGAGAGAGTCTAAGCTACTGTTTATCTTGTTCCTAGCGATACTAAGTTCTGGAGATTTATCTTTTGAAAACTTAAAATCTTACATGATGAGCTCCTGTATGACAAAACTTAAATTCCTATCAAAGCCAAATATGATACATCTAGATTAGGAAAACCTTTGCTCATTTATGCTACTTGCTTTGCATTGAGTTTAGTCAAGCTTTGTTGTATACCTTATGAGAGTTTTGTCATGCTTTTAAAATCAAGATCGTGTACACTCCACCTTCATATATGCACTATTCCTAAAATGGGAGTGGTCACAACTGTTTTCTATTTTCCACCTAGATCCATCTTAAATGTTTTTATCCTACATCAGGAGAGAACACCCAAAAATAAACCTATAGGATAGCCCCCCCAAAATAAATGCTCCAAAGATCTTGTTGTTATTCTCTCCAATATTTTGTATTCAAAAAGATTCATATGGCTATGCAAAAGAAAAAGTATTAAAAAATGGACAAGTGTCCAAGTAAAAAAAGAGAAGAAAAGAAAAAATATATAATAATAAAGATAGCCCATGTTTTCTTGCAAAGTTCTTAAGTTTCAAAAGAGAGATATATTCTTCAAGGAGCAAAAGTAGAATTAGGATTAGCCACCATATAAACACCTATCCACCATATTTCATATGCATGGACATTTAGATTTGATTGTATGACTTTACTCTCTTTGGATCCATTGATTGACTTTATAATATATGAACTGCAAGTATACTCTTCCTTATTATTGTCACTCCTACGAGCTCTACTATAAGCCTTAGTTGTAGGAAGAGAAGGCATAACATTATTGCCTTGGTGAGGATCCACAAATACAACATATATTGAGAGATTTGAGAGTGTCATACAATTAAAGCTCTGAGTTTTATTTCTGAAAACTTGCAAAACTCCAGAATAATAGTTGAGCAAAGAGCTTGAGACATAGTGCTTGACTTGATTGTTCTGTCTTTCAATTGCTCAAGACCCAAGTGAAAATTTAAAAGCTCCATAGTTAAAGGTAATATGGGTGAGTTTGAAAGTTAGAGCAGTTTTGTCTAATCCAGAGGAGAATTTTTGTTTGAAAGCATGTGTACTTTTGAGAAATGAAAACATTGTAGCAACTCCTGATCCAAGTTTAGCTAAATATGCTTTGCTAAGGGACTAGCAAAGGATAAGCTTAGGGGAGCTTGTCGATGGTGGATAGCGTCAATATTTTATAGCACAATAAACATGAAAAATGATCAATAAACATGGAAATAGATGAGTCTAGAGTTTTATCTGATAAATTCCATGAGTTTTGGTGAATTGTTATTTTCCAAGGATTATTCCAGAAAAACCAACAAGAGGGACCTAATTATCAAACAGATTATCAGAATTCCACCGCGAAAGATACGCTAGAAGACTCTAGAAGACATAAGAAGGCAGTAGGCGAAAACAGGACTCCAGAAGCTTCTGGAGGAGGCTGGGCGACACCAGGCCCCTAGGCCGACCGGCCCCTGGCTGTGGGCCCCACCTATCATCTTCTGCGAGACTCCTCCACCGACCTTGAGGATCAATCTTAGCCCTACGTCAAGTCGGTTTGATCCAAGGGTTCACGTGCATCCCACCAGACTATATATACAGAGCCTGACCCCCCTGGAGCCATCAAGTCATTTGGAGATCAAGCCATCCAGAGCCAGAAACCCTAGTTCCTCAGAGTTCCCCAAGTTTATAGTGATAGCCTAGTTAGACTAGATCTAGAGGGAGTCAAGTTGGTCAACCTAGCTTGGATTCCCGACGTTGTCAAGAGCATGGAGATTAGTACTATTCTTGTGCTCTCCTCTCTCATTGTATTATTCATCATTGTGTGTTTATTACAGTGTTATGGCAACATTAATCTTCATCTTGTTTATGTTCTTGATTGCAATGTTCATTGTTTACTTTGATTATATGTCTAGCATAGTTACTTTATTATTATTGAGTTCATGCATATGCTCGTATAGCGTTTATCCTAAGGTACATAGGGAAGATGATTTGCATTATGTAGGCGTATTGCTTAGATATAGTGCATATCTGCGAGTGCTCCCTGATGTTCCGGGACATGTGGTAGATCGCAAAAGGTGACTATTATAGCTTCATTGAGTCCTCTGTAGTCCATCCTCTGCGCATAGGTTATGTAGAGCGCAGTCCCATCGGAGGTGATGGTTGCATCTTAAAAGCCTCTCTAGTTGATGCTCTTTATGTGTGGATAATGACATAGTAGTAATGTTAACAATGATTGTTAGATGTAGTTGCACTAATTAGAATATTCATTGACTTGTGATTAAGGAACTACATTAGGAATTATCTCTCTAATATTCGGGTCTTACGACATTATTGTAGTAGCTAGAGTGCTTTGAGTGAATCTATTATCTTATTATTATGATGACTGATCATTACTTATCATATATATCTTTATCATGTGACTTATCCATGTTATGAGTATTGTGTATGATATTGATTTTATCTCTCATTCATTATATATATAGGAAGTTATCAATACTATAGATTTCATGTTTAGCTAGACCTTCCCAGTGGTATAAATATAAATCGACAACCTGATAATACTCTAGTTAAAATGCTACAATTGTTTAATTATTTGTCCGCTTGTAGAACCAGTTTTATTCATATATTCATTCTTATTATTTCTGCCTAGTCACATAAAATGATAGATTCCTTTATATAGTAGCAATATACATTTCTAGCTATAAAACTGGGGATGACAACTTAGTTCAAGCTTAGAAGTGTAGGTATGTGATAGGTGACTAGTGTGCTAAAGACATGTTAATCATTACCATACATTTACTGGTATTGTTAGTTTAGTAATAGCTGTAGTAAATGTCAACACTCCTTCAGGTATGTTTATCACTAACCATTTCAATAAAAAGAAGGAAAACACAATATCTAACCAAGCATTATGCAACATAAAATCACATTCACAGGAGAATTTTATCATCCAAACTCGATTATGCATTCTGCAAAATTCAAGTATGTGGAATGGAGTTCTTCAAAACATCTCATGTCATGTTGCTAGTTTATCTTGGTCATCCCTAACTTTATGATGAGCTCAACTTGCTAAATCTCTAACAAGTAAAAATTTAAATAATCATGCTCCTTTAGGTCACCATACATATTTTTGTTCTACTTTAAGGAATCTCTTAGTCTTTCAAGCTTCCTTATTATGTATGCTTCAGAATATTATTCAGATATGATTATTGAATCAAAACATACTTGTATAGAATTTGGTTGTATATAAGGACTAACCCTTATAGAAAAATATTCAAATTTTATTGGGAATGTTAAGAGATCATTCGTAGAAATAGATCAAGATTTGAGGTATTCTTCAAAGCGATTTTATACATCTTTGCCTGTACCTTGTTGAAAATTTAAAGCAGTGGCGAACAATCAAGGTACATTATTTAAAACATGGGATAAAGATTCTATGCTAATTAAAATATTAAAACCAACTTTTCTGTAGCATAGAAGATTGACCTTTAACTCCATGGCAACACTATCCTTACTTTGAATCATTTATATATTCCTTTGGGTATGTGTTGTCTACTAATCCCTTGTAAAGAACAAATAATGAGAGGAGCAGAAGGTCCGATCAAAATGCCAAGAAAGAACAAAAGACGGTATGATGGAAGAGTGAGAAAGGAGTGCAACATATGAGACAAGATGCTCATGAATAACTCAAGATGCAAGAAAGAAAAGGACCACCAAAAGTCATCTACCTTTTATCACATGGTGTCATCACGCTCCAATGATGAAGGTAACATCTTAAGGTAAGTGGTCATCATTTTCCTCTTGATCTTGGTATGCACATAAATGAAAGCACAAACATGTTTGAGTTACAACTTTGCTTGATCCAACCTGATTAACTCAACATGTCTTGTTCCTTAAGCTTGTTCATAGCACTATTTTCTTGATTTAATAGTCTTAATCAAATGAGCTAAAATGTTGAATATCTTACCCTTAGAAGATGATAGTCATAATCACGTAAAGTTGGATACATTATAAAGATGGACAATCCTTCCATAGGTTAAGCAACTCCACTCTTTTTATCACAGTCAAAATGCTACATCCTTCTAATCTTGTCACCCATGTTGTAAGAATGAATGCACATAACGTCAACCGTAACATGATTTGATGTGCCTAAGGCTAAAAAAATAAATAAATAAATAAAGATTTGATTCTATCGGTGTTTTCCCACCAACATAGCCCATGCACTTGATCTCTACCCTATCTTTATGAGCAGAACACACTTCAAGTAAAGTGTGGGGGAGTCGATCCCCAAATTCTACAAGTAGAAGTTCTAAATTCGACAACGGGCTCCCAACCATTGAAGAGACAAATACTGCCATATGAGATACGTTACACAATCATAAACAATGGCAGGTAAGCATGGCAGCAACAACAACAATAGCAAAATCAGAATTGGGAGGCTCTGTCCTATCATCTCCACATCTAGCCACTTTATTGAGCAACCACGACAACAACTAGCTTGGGGGAGAAGGCATCTCCTGTGTATCTAGATAAGTATTTTCTTTTCCTTTTATTATTCTTAGTTTGCTTTTTATATATTAAAAAATGAATGATGAATGAAAACAAAATAAAAATTGATCTTTACATTAATAGTAATAATGTGTGATCTAGTAAAAAAATGAAAATAAAATAAAAGGTGTGTCTAGTTTGCTTTAATTTGTTTTTAAGAGACAAATAAAATAAAAAGGAGTCTGAAGATAATCTCTGGAAATAGAAATGATGAATAGTTGCTCTATTGTAATTTCTTTCAACTACCTAGTTTTCAGCCTTGAATTCTTTCGAGTTTTGGATAAGATTGTTTTGATATAAGGGTTTACTCTGAACTTGAAACTCGTGAGTAGCATATGCTTTATCTAAGTCTAGGTAATTGATGGACATGATATGAGAAGGTCTAAACTGTTATTTATCTTGTTCTAAGTGACACTAAAGTTCTGGAGATTTATCTTTTGAAAAACACAAAAATACTACATGATGAGTTCCTGTATGACAAAGCTTGAATTCCCACCAAAGCCATACATGTTATTTAGGCTAGAAAAAATTCAACTTAAAAGTTGCTTGTAATTGCAGTGAGTTTAGTCAAGCTTTGTTGACCCTTATGAGAGGTTTGTCATGCTCTTAAAATCAAGATCACCTACACACTACCTACATATGCACTACTCCTACACTGGGGGCAGGCGCAAAAACATGCTTTCCACCTAGATCCACCAAAAAATGTTCTACTCCTATATTGAGGGTGAACACCAAAAACATGCTTGATAGGTTTTTCATCCACCAAATAAATGCTCCAAGTTCTTATTGCTATCTCTCAAAGTTTTGTTGCAAAAAAGAGGCATGGGCTATGCAAAAGTTATTCATAAAAAAGAGAGAAAGAGAAAGAGAAAGAAAGGAAAAAAAGATGAGAAAAAAATGGACAAGTGTCCGAGATATCTAAAACAATGGGTACTCAGACGCCTGCCTAAAGAAAGAAGAGATGAATAAGATAGCCTCTGCTCTTTAGCAAATGTTTTCAAGTTTTAAAAGAGAGATATGTTTCCAAGGAGCATAGTAGAATTAGGTTAGCCACCATACATATATCCACCATATACATCCACACACATGCACATCTTGATTTGATTATATGACTTAACTCTCTTTGGATCTGAGGTTTGACTTTAAATATATGTATTGTAAGTATGCTCTAGCTTTCTCCCTACCTATGAACTCCACATAAGCCTTAGTGGTAGGAAGAGAAAAGGCATAACATCTTTATTGCCTTGGTGAGGATCCACAAATACCACATATATTGAGAGACTTGAGAGTATCATACAATGGAATCTCTGAGTTTTATTTTGAAAACATATAAAAACTCTAGAGCAATGGTGGAACAAAGACCTTGAGACATAGTGTTTGACTTGATCGTTCTATCTTTCAATTGTTCAAGACCCAAGTAAAGGCTAAGAAGCCACATGGTTGAAGGTAATATGGGTAAGTTTGAAAGTTAGATCAGTTTATTCTAATCTGGAGGAGAATTTTTTATTAAACACCTGTGTACCTTTGAGGAGTGAAAGCATTGTAGCAACTCTTGATCCATTGCTGAGTTTGGCTTTGCTCAGGGAGTAGCAAAGGTTAAGTGTGGGGGAGCTTGTTGACGGTCATTAACATCAATTATAAAGAATCATTATAACTTGCATATATATTTAATTCCATCACCAAACATAGGTCTAGGGCTTTAAGCTAATAAATTACACAAGTTTTGGTGAATCTATGATTTCTACAAGGTTTAATTAGAAAACTGTCAAGGCGGACCTATATGTCAGAGTTAATTATGCAATTCCACCGCGAAACCAACGCGGGAAGGTTCTAAAGGACTCCAGAGGACACCACACGAGGTGGGAGGCAGGTGGCTGGCATGTGGGGCCAGCCGGCCCCACCTGTAGGTCCCCGGCCCCTAGGCCCACCAGCCTCCCCGTTGCTACGTTAGTTTCCCACCATCTCCTAGGTTGCATCTCCACCGTTCCTTAAGTAGGTTTGATCAAAGGGCTCACGTTGCAAGCTCCGGCCTCTATAAGCAGCCCTGTACCCCCTTCCTGAGGTATCCCTGAAACCCTAATTCATATGTCTCATTCAAAGATCAAGATACATCAGGAGGATTAGGTCTAGACTCTCCAATGTAGTAGATTAGTAGCTTAGGAGCGAGGGTCGAAGTGAACTTTTGCTCAGGTTCTGGATCTAGTCTTAGAGGCTTAGCAAAGCCATGTATCTACATGGCTATACTTACTTTGAATATATATCATGCTTGGTTAAGGTTATCATTGCTTTTGTGTGTGGGTTCATAGAGCGCTTAGTCTGCTATAGTTTATCGATTGGGCTAAGTAGCCGAGTCTCGTATAAGCATGGTGCTTATATGATGCTCTGCCTGTGAGTACACCCTATTCTCTGGTTGTGTGGTAGCAGTGAGTAGGGAAAATTTTATCGGCGATAAAATTTCGATAAACCCGATAATCCCGTTTATCGCTGAGGTCCGGTAAAATTTATTTATCGACGAGATTCCAATTTTCAGTATTCCACCTACATGAAAGTATGATACTCTATTATATCAATACTGTTATGTGCTAGTTCTTGATGCTAAATGCTTTAGAGACAACTTATAGTGAAATTAGGTATTTTTTTTTTATTTTTTATCGAGAAATTTTCTGATAAATCCGATAAACCCGTTTATCGATGACCTCCGGTATTTTTTTGCTATCGATAAATTAAACCCTGGCAGTGAGTGGTGACAGCCCCGTGTAGTCCACGCCTAATTGAGCAGGTTCTTAAATTATAGGACCGTAGTCGCGTTAGTAGAGTTGGATGTATATATACTTTGGCCATGTAATAAGAATATCATAGGAATCTACCTCACTCGTTGTTATTTCGAGTTAACTAGTTTACATTATCTTCGTGATCTATCCCTTGAGTGTCGTTATCCTTAATTCCTTTCATTACCTTTACCCCTTGCTCTAGCTATGTTGGTATGTTGACTAATAGATATTCCTTTATTACTTAATAAGTCTTTAATCTATTATTTTCTTATGGTAAAATATAAATAACGATATCTGGAATACTCCTAGTAAATTGCTACAATGGTATTTTGTACGCTTGCGGAATCCTTCATATTTATTTGCACTTAGAATAGTACATAAACTCAGGTGCCTATGTGATTCGTAAGATTCCTCACTCAAATCCGAGAAACACTGTTCTGTAGCAGCATTATAAACTTCTAAGATATCCAAATAATTGCTTGAATCTACATTCTCACTCCCTAATTGTCCTTGTCCTTGTCCTCCTACAAGATATGAAATATCTGTGGCTGGAAGAGCTTGGATGTAGTCCCTTCAACTATAATAGTTCAACTCAACTTCGCATAGGGTAGCTTACAACTTTTCATAATATGTGCAGTTCGATTGTGCTTCACTGCAGTCTTCTAATGATGCCAGTAACCCCAAAACATAGTGCTTGTAAATACCTTGTTGTGATATGAGTCCCTTGGCCAGTACATCAACATACATACTAACAAGAGATTGTACCATATCGGCTAGAGCTGCTAGAAGTATGTTAACCAGTAGAAATGGTAATCCTCTTGGTCATAAAAGTGCTTATTATGTAATTGTTGATGGTAGTTAAGTATCAATTTTTAACCGTCAACTTAAACAAAAGAATGCTATAAATATAAATATCACCCTAGACTAGGGGTTTAACTGACAGAATTCCATGAGTTTTGGTGAATGTCTATTTCTGCAGGGTGCCAGCTGAAAACAACCAAAGATAGTCCACATGTCAGGTTTACATAGAGAGAAAGGACCATACACCGAAAAAGTATAATCTAGAAGACTCAGGAAGCCACCCCTAGAAAGTGGGACCCACCTATCACTAAGACAGGGGCGGGCGCCCCCACCCTCCGGGCGGCCGCCCCACCTAGGTGACCAATTAGGAGCAAGCTCCTGGATCGTGCCTCCACTGCCTTTGAGTATGAATAATAATCGTTGATTAAGGTAAGTTTAATCCAAGGGTTGTGGTGATTTTGAGAGGGCTATATAAGCAAGGCCCCTGGCCCCTAGATCAAGAGAGTTCAGAAAGCCTAATTCATATTTTTCAGAGAGAATTCACCTAAGAGGGGTCCCTTGAATGGATCTTTCTCTAGGGCACATACAAGAGAGTTTAGCTTTGTAGTCTCTATGTGAGATTAGAGTTATTCTTCTAGATTGAGAGAGTTAGAGTGGAGGTAGAAGTTGGAGGAAGCCCGGCCTATCGGTGTCTCCTCTTTAGCTTGTACCTGCGGGATCAAGTCTCCTAACCCGAGGCTTGGTTCTAGGATTCTTCGGCAATTCAACTTCTAATATGAAGTACGTTGTTATTATTGTTCTTTGGTTTACGAGTTTACTTTATTCGCTTCGCGTAGGGAATAGAGTAATCGTTCGTAGCATAAGCGTGGTGCTTGGGCTAGGAATACTCGTAGATATCCCCTGTCTAGCCGGATCGGTGTGTAGTAGTGTGGGACGTGACAATCCCATTGTTACCTTCAGAGCCTCCTCCCATCAGAAGGTTTGGTAGGACCTAAGTGTCCTGGTTAAGCATCCTCTGTGGTGTCTCTTTTCCAACGGTACATCCTCTTAGACCAGGAGTTTCATAGCTAATCATAGGTTGGAACCAGACTGTCGTAGTAGTCTTCTCTAATCGCTTATATCTTCGCTACCTTGTAGTGTGGCCCAGGGGTAATAGTAAAGACTTGGTTAGTCATCGCACGCTTTCTCCTTGTGAATAAAACAAATACAATTCTCTGGACTTATCTCCCGGGTGAAGTGTTCATCGATATCCGTGCGCTTGTGGATTATTTCTCTTAGATTCTTTCGTCTGCGTAACTAATATCAACAGTAATCTTACACTAACCCATGAGTGTTCATGATAGTGGATGGCCAACATCATTGATATTTTGTGAAAATGACTGCCACTTTACTATTTCCTTATGTTACTTGTTTGACATCTATGTTGTATATGTTTTGTGTAGAGTTCATCCCAACACCCGTGATGAGGTCAAGGATGAAACATGCAAGGACATGCCCGTGACCAGTCCAACGTCGGCACTCCTAATCTCCAACCGACACATCCAGACCACCAGCATCGTCGAGAGCCCTTCACGCCTAACCCCTAGTCCCATCTATCAACTATGTGCATGCTTTGTGAACTATGTGCCTCTTTTGTGGATGACGACTACTTGGTTCTTTGGTGCACTATGTTCTAAATGCATGATTTGTGAACTATGTGGACTATGTGAAGTATGTTGGTGAACATGGAAAATGTGGACTATATGTATGGGAGTATGTGGATGATATTTGTTTCATGTTTGAATTATATGTGCAACTGTATATATGGAAGTGTGGGAAGGATGGGAAAAATTCACTACACATAGGTCTGTCACGCTAGTGCTAATGGCGTGATAGCCTAAACGCACACTGTGCAAATGACTGTCACACCAGATGCGCCAGCTGCAGTGGCGCAATGAGAAGGCAGCGGCCAGGCCAAACCATTATGGTTTCTTTGGCTCACTAGCGTGATGGTGTCGCGCCAGATAGGGTGGCATGGCTGTGTCACGCCTATCCAGTTGGCATGACGGTGTTGCGCCAGGCGTGTTGGCGCGATAGTGTCGCGCCAATGAGCCAAAGAAACCAGAATAGTTTGGCCTGGGCGCCCGCTCCTCATTACGCCACCGCGGCTGGCGTGACAAGCTTATCGCGCCATCGACTTAGGCACGACAGGCTTGTCGTGCCACCTAGGCTGGCACGACAGTCCTAGCAAACTTCGGCTACGACCATGGTTTTCTAACCAATTTTGTCGAACTGTTTTCTTCATGTTTTCAAAATCTAAATCGGTGCAAACATTGCAGTTTATACATGTCCAACATTTCCAAAATCATGAACATTATGTGCTCTTCATGTTTTGAACTAAACTTCAAATTACTAGAATTGTTTACATGAAAATCACGAATGCAAAGATAAACAGTGTTCACATTACCATAATGAAGCATTGTTCATACAACTCAAGGTCATCATGATCATCACTTACATAACTATTCCATCTAGCATATACAACCACTACTACTAAGAGTCTTCCATGTAACATAAAAAGTACTACCAAATGGCAATCTTGGTGCCTTGGCACAAAAGAAGCAGCGCTATCGTACCTGTCTTCCATCTACCATATACAAGACCTACGAAATGCCAAACCTATTGGCATTTGCAAAATATATACGAATCTTGCTGCCTTGGCACAAAAGAAGCAGCGCTATCTACCTGTCTTCCATCTACCATATACAATACCTACGAAATGCAAAACATATTGGCATTTGCAAAATATGTACTACACCTTGTACCTATTGAGACACTACTCATGGTCATCGCCATCGTCATGGTCATCGTCATCCTCCTCCTCCATGGGTGCGGGGATATCGCCGTCGTTCGGTAAATTATCGGGGACTACAAGAAGGAAACAATGTCTCATTGCCAACAATTGTAAGAAGATGCACAAGTCAAAACAAATTTCAAAATCAATTACTCACATAAGTGATGGATACGCCTGTGGAATAAGGTCATCTCCCTCCCATCCTCGGCCTCCTTAAAGTCATAGGCCTCCTTGTTTTGTCGCCAAAAGCTCATCAACTCGTCCTTGATATTGTAATAATTCAGGGGTCGACCGATCACTCAAGGAAAGTCCTCTAAAATCATGTTACAGGTCTTCTATGATGGCATCTCTATTCTGTACCTCATCCTCACCACCATCTGCTTCTCCTCCCGCATACAACGCTTCCTATCTTTTTTTTGAGAGGCGAATGTATTTTCAGCCTCTCCACTAACTCTCCACGACCAGTGAAGTCCTCCCAATCGCATGTCCTCCCCACCTAAGCAAATACAAAAGCAATGAGCAAACAAACTGGTGACTTATGTTCATGTAGTAACTTCACCGGTTCAGTCAACTCACCCATAACTCAGATAGCCCTCCATAAGCATTGCCACAGTAGTATCCGTATCCTAGCTCAGACAGAACAACTCCGCAAGCCTTGATGCCACACTTGCACTTACGGCCCGACTGTGCATGGCCATGGCTTAATGCCTGCTTGAAACTCCGCAAATTCATACTCATAAAGCCAATGCGATTTGGGTCCATAGTTGTACTCCTCAAAGTCACAAGATGGGAACTCTCTCGGCAAAAAACACATGTTCCAAGTGTAACATTGTATGTGCAAAACACATACAAGCTTAGAGATAGATTGCTTTCATGAGAACTCACATAATCTGGCAATCCACAGCGATAGAAGGCAGTGAATGATCCACATTGGCTGGGAGTAGTTAGTCACGCCGACACTCCACAATGGCATCTAGGAGGATTGGCTAGACGGCGCAAGGCAGCGTCAACCTTCTCCGCCTCTGTCATTTCTGGAGAGTTCGGTGGCGGCGGAACCCAATGAACAAATTCTGAATATAGAAAACAACATAATGTCGGGGCATAAGAAAACAACATAATCAACAGATCAAACATTTCATCACCATCGATCCACTGATAGAAGTTGCATCCCTCTAGGTAGGCATCAAATGTCGGGGGACGTTGCTTAAGTTGGCAACAGTAGAAAGCATGCCCAGCTGACGCGGGATGCCTTGACTGCTTCACAAATGCTGGTAACCTATGGTAACACAACGGTGTTTGCTCTACTGGTAGGAAAGGATCGATAGCACCATAGTCCTTCGGATGGTGCACGAATTGGTTGTCATTTCGAACCACCATTGAACCTATTACAAAGTAGTTGAAGAAAGCAAAGATATGAACCAATAATCATGTAAACCTATGAAGCCAAATCCTAAAACAAACTTATTGAATGTAAATGATGTCTATACATACATAGTCCAATTCATCTATACATCTAATCACCACAAAAAAACCTTTAAATTACACACTTTGAACAAAGTTTAGTATCAACAGTGCAACCCATACTGCTGTCTAAACCTTATGCACTGCCAACCAACGTTGGGTGAGCTCGGCGGCACGGGCGGGCAAGGGCATGCTAGCATGGTGGTCGGCGAGCAAGGGCGCACAGCGTCCGACGGGCCAGCGCGGTGACACGGGCGAGCAGCCAAGTGCACATGAGGTCACGAGACATGGGCGAGCAGAGTGCATGCGAGCGCGGCGACGCGGGCAAGCAGCCGCGGCAACCGACGAGCAGCAGAGTGGACGCGACGTGGGCGAGTAGAGTGCACGCGAGCACGGCGACGTGGGCGAGCAGCCGCGGCAGCCGCGGAGCAGCGGAGTGGACGCGACATGGGCGAGCAGAGTGCACGCGAGCGTGGCAGCCGAGCGCACGCGGCAGCTGAGGACACGCGAGCACGGCGAGGCGAGCGGCGAGGCGGACAAGCAGCCGCGGCAGACGGTGAGGGAGCTTAGCGGGCCAGCGCGGCGGAGCGGGTGAGCAGCCGAGTAGCGAGCGCTGCGGCCGGCGGGCAGCGCGGCGACACGTACGAGCAGCCCCCAGCCAGCGAGCGAGCGGAGAAAGGCGGACATGGAGGAGCACTTACGTCCATCGCGGGCCCTATTTGTACGGAAATTGATGGTTTCTTCCCATCGCTGAATTCATCGTTTCTTCGTACCTCGTTGCGAGGGAAGACGTGGTTTCGCTGATAGGAAATGGTTTTCTCCGTTTTTATTATCTTTTTTCATTAATTAGGTTGTCACATTAGCATTTTACTTAGCTGGTAGGTTATTTAATAGAGATAGAAACTATTATTATTAATAGGAATGGAAACTATCATTAATACTCCATTGAGGGTGCTCTAACACTTTACTGTTAACGGTTCGAAATCCAAAATGTACACATATATACATTTTTTGGGTTTCGGACAGGAGTACACTGAATCGAGGTGGGCACCCGTTCTTCGAAAAGCTGATGACATAAAAAAATATAATAATAATAATAATAATAATAATAATAATAATAATAATAATAATAATAATAATAATAATAATAATAATAATAATAATAATAATAATAATAATAAATAAACATATAAAACACGTCTTGCGTTTCACAGTGGACGGGTAAAGCCCTAGTGCTGCGTGCGTGGGGTTCGAGCCCAGGCGTTTCTACAGCTTTTGTGAATTGAGGTAATAATTTATTTGAGCACAGCTGGATTTGCCAAGAAAAGCTCAGTTTTTAAAACAGAGAACAAAGGGAGCAAGGTGGTTACTAAAATGCATGTGACAAGGCCCGAAAGGGTTCAGGTTTGAAACCCCGAGTGGTAGGGTCGAGCTGCGAAATAACAAAGTTCGCTAAAAAGAATGAAAAGACCAACTAATTTTAATTCTTCGGTAGTTTATCGTAAAATATACAAAGCAGCAGAGGCTTCGTAGCCTTGGCACAATTTTCATTGCGCTTGAAAGGCAGAGAGGTGCATGGAGCATGGTATGTATATTCGCATCATTTTTGTTCCCCGTATAGCTATCGAAAGTTCGATTACCCACTTCAAAAGACCTTGGTTGAGCTATGGCAAAGGGTTTTCGACACCCACTTCGACATCATCGACAATGCTTTCATCGCTATCGAAAGTTTGATTACCAACTTCAAAAGACCATTGATTTCAACCTCATCGACAATGTGCTCACCAACAATTTCGATGTCAACAACACCCCCTTTGCCGACATTTCGACAAGGGGCTTCGCCACCAACTTTGGTATCACCGACTTCGTCTTCGCCTTCACCGCTAATTGGATAGAGGGGATCTCCATCCATGACATCTGCAACATCTACCATGCCTACGAGGAGCCAGCCAAGGGGGATTGGCGAGGAGCGCATTGAACAAGCAATCCACCCGAAGGCAAAAGCCTTGCATGGCACCTGATTCAATTATGAAACAGAAGTATCAAGGGGCTCAGGGCCATATGAAAAAGCAAGCTGCCAAGGACGGGATCATGGAGGGTACATCGAAATTCGCCACTAAATACTAGCTAAAAACATGCTAAAGATTTAGAGTAGTCCCTAGACTAACTATGTGAAGAAATCTGTGCATCAAGTCCGAGTGGTAATTGAGCCACACCTTAATGTATTTAGCTATTGGGTCTCGTTCCTTCGATCAAACCAAATAGGTAAGAGGCTATTGTTGATGTTGTATTATATGTTGGTGTCCCCCACTATTATGCTTGGGGCCTAATTACATGGTCTATGAATTACAAAATAATGTTCGATGACCTTTCGTAGCCTTTAATAGTATTTTTGTAAATACAAATCTACTTTAGGAGTGCAAATCCATTTGAAGTTTCTAGTGGCGTTTCTGTGAATACAAACCTCACCGAAAAATATAAAGAAAATCTCCCGTTTCGCCTACTGTAAAAAGGGGAAGAGGGGGACGTGGAGGGACACTTTTGGCTAGATCCTAGTTCACCTGTCTCTTTGTCTCACCCTTCGCTCCCTCTTTTGTTGGCTGCACCAACGATCTCCATACGTATGGTATGACATTCTCGTGGAAAATGAAGAATCCTAATGGTGATGATATTTGTCCGAACTTTGGAAAATTATAATGGTATGACAGCGTTTTATTTTTTCCTTAAACGACAGCGTTAAACCTGGGAAGATAAGGGGAAAAGGAGTGTGGAAGAGGAAAGACCGGAAAAGGCGCAAATGCAGCAAACCGAGAAGATGGCGGCTCGGCGCGGGCGAGAGTGGGACGGGGACGAGCAGGGCGCGGCGCCGCCAACGCCGCTCGCCGCGCCGGTCGTATGCCTTCTCCGCTCCGCCGGGGACCTAGCCGCCGGTGCCTTCGTCGGCTCCCTCGTCGGATACGGTAGTGTCCTCTAGTTCCCTTTCCTCGGTCGTTCCAATTCGCTCCCTTGCCGTTTCCAATCTAGGAGCACTTGTCGCGGTGCTCGGCTAGTTAGTTCCGTTGTATTAGCATGACTGTGGTTCCCAAAATTCCGGCTTCTGTTGATGGCCTGTGTTGAGGACTGGTACTATTGTTAAGGACGGAGTTAAAGATTGTATGGTAGGAAAAGATGGGGAAGTTTCTGTTCCAGTCATTATTAGCAAACATTCCTGTGCATTGCAACGTAACGTACTTGCTGTGTGGTTACCTAGACGACTTTCAATGTAGAGATTTATGCAATGATCATGTTATCTGTTCTTATATGTCTACGAATCAAACTACATATTGCTCTAAATTGTATGGATATGGGAGTCTTAGAGATTTATCAATGATCGCATCACGTGTTCCAATTCGTTTTGAGATCGGACTTTGTACCATGCCTGAACACCGTGCTCTAACTCATACCAGCACAGGAGTGAGCAACCGACCATGGAAATACTATGCATTTCAATTTGTTTTAGAATCAGACTTGGTCCTGTACTTTGACAGACCATATTAACTTGTACAGACATGGGAAAGGATTGAGTCCATTGGATCTCCATTTGACAGTTGTGAGTGACAAAGGACGAAGAAACCTACTGCTCTTTAATATTATGGATAGATGAGGGCATGATAGAATTTTGTCCTTAAGCGATAACCTCATGGGAAAAGTCATGTTAGGCTCACTTTGATCTTTTTATGTAGTGTAGGATCTGTTCCAAATTTGTTATTCTGACCACTGAAGTGTCCAAATCTTTCTTACCAAAAATGAGAAAGAAAACCCAACTGTAGCCAAACATGTTCGGCGTGACATTTTTCAAGGAGCATTGAAAAGGAAACAGAAAAAAAAAATATGAGTTTGTTGTTAACTTGTTTCAGAATTTGAGGATAGGTTGTTGGGATGAAGTTAGTGTCACAAGATGGAAGATGCACATTTTCACTACAAGAGGCAGCTTTGTTGGAACAGAGCTTTGCCATTGTCAGTTCACCTTGCTTCCAGATCCATTCTGAAGCTCTCCATCCTCTGTAGGGATCAATCGAAATGGAGTCCTTAGTCGTATACCACTAATCGCCAACTGCTTACCTGAGCATAGAAAGTATGGATAAACATAACCACCTTTTCTGAGTATACCATCAAATCAAAAGAAATAAAATACTGAAATGTCATGACCTACATACAAAGAGAGTGTGGGAGGCAATGTGATGCTTGGACAAATTCTTAGGGCTCACACCTCTGGCAACTGTAAAAACAAACTGATAGGATAGCCTCACCTAACCCTCTTGTCATGCCTATGTTTTACCTTTAGTTCAACTGTGTTGAATCTTCCACAATTTAATGAGAAATGTTTCCATGTCTATTAGTGTCTGAGGTAGAGAGAAATTAGCTTACTGTAGCAATCAAATGATGTATTCTGCAAATTGCAATAAGGGGGATTATCTCAGAGTGTTCTTTAACATTTGATTTTATTCTCTAAATTTTACTTATTTCCTTTTTTTTATTTTTTCTGTTACAGGAGAAGGTTTGATCACAAACCAAGGTACGAAAGCTTCTCTCAGCATTGCTGGATCTTCTGCCAAGGTTAATTGATCATAATGTTTACTTTTGATGTATTGAGCATCTTTTCATACAAAAGATTGCTCATATGACCTCTTTATTCGTTATTAGACTTTTGCTGCTCTTGCTGGTGTCCAAAGTTTCATCATGTGCTTGTTAAGAAGACTGCGTGGGAAAGATGACAGTAAGCACTTTGCTGTAGTTCTATTACTTTGTTAGCACATGAAGGTGCAAGTATGAATATCAATGAAATGCCTTTTGCAGCGATCAATGCAGGTATGGCTGGTTGTTGCACAGGCCTTGCTTTGAGCTTTCCAGGTACAACAATGTGCAATTATCAATACTATTGTTTAGAATTTTATCTTCAACAAATTATGTTGTTGTTCTTACAGTTTTAACAACATACAGTGCAATCAATACTGCACGCTATATGCATATAGGTTAGCCGGATGATATTTGCTTAATCCCTTTATTGTAGTGTACTGTTGGAGTTGTGTTTGAGTAATCTTTTGAGATATTATTGCTACACTCACTTCTCTTCCCATCTTGCTTTCTAGAAGAGCAATATTTTAGTGACATTTTTTTGGGAATTATTTTCTCTTGGTTTGAACTTTGAAGCTTGCATTGTAACCAAACAAACATGCAAATTTCTACAAAAAGTTTTGAATCAATTAGAAGAATACTAATTCTGTTTTGAGCCTGTCAAGTTGAGTAAAGTTATTGCGGAGCTTCTATATTGAAATCTTCTGAACGCTAATGTCTGCTAATGACTACATTTTGTTTCATTGTGAGTTCCTTGATGTGTTGGGAACTCTAGGTATGAACTTGCCAAACAGGGTGGCCTTGTTAGATTTTAATCATCATATGCACATTTTGAAATCGAAGGATATGCAAAGTGTTGGCCCTCGATCTTTCCCCACAGGTGAGCATCGAGCTCACCAGCACCCACACAACACCTTTTGTCTGGAGGTAGAAGAAGAGACAGCACAACACACACACCCACCCACACACACAGCACTAGCAGCTCTGAATTTTAAATGTGTGATGCAGCTGAACTGGTGCCTTTACCTTCTATTTATTGCCGATGGAGACTACAGAAAACAGCCCTAGTGGCTTTCCTAGAAATTACCTAAGAGAAGGTTGACTGCTGTAGCAGTCAAGTCTAGTCTACTGTACAGTCCTACTTGGCTGCTAAGCCTTGCTAGGAACTTGCTAGGAAATTGCCCTGCAGCTGCAAGGAAATTGCACTGCAGTAGCAAGGAACTTTGTCTGTAATTGCTTGCAGACTTTTCTGGACAGCAGCAGATTATGTCTTACAATTCTTCCCCTAATCCTGCTGCTAACCCGATGCCTTGACCTCAGACATGCCAATCTTCTTCAGCTCCAAGAACCGAAGTTGTCTGAGTGATTTGGTGTGAGGATGTCAGCGAGCCGTCGGTCGGTCTCGACGAACTCGATGACGATCTGTCCTTTGACGCAATCCCGAAGAAAATGGAACTTGATGACAGGGTTCTTGGCGAGGGCGATGGCGGGCTAATTGTTCACCATCAGAGCTGGCTGAGAGCTTCCTCACCGGTCAGCTCGCCCAGCAGCCGGCGCAACCAAACCGCTTGGCACGCCGCCGTGGCTGCTGCAACATACTCCGCCTAACATGTTGACAGTGTCACGATCTTCTGCTTCAGCGACTGCCATGCAATCGGGGCCGATCTGAGGAAGACGAGCACACCAGAGGTGCTCCGCCGCCCATCAATGTCGCCCGCCATGTCTGCATCGCGGAAGACTGTGAGCTGCAGCCCACCTTCGTTGTCGGTTTGGGAAGTGCTTGGCTGAAGACTGTGAGCTGCAGCCCACCTCCGCCACCGGGCTTGGGGATGACGATCCCTTGATCCACCGTCCCCCTGACGTAGTGCAGCACCCACTTCACCGCATTCCAATGATCCTCGCGGGGATCCTCCATGAACCGACTAACATACCCGACTGATGTTCGGCCGAGTATGAGTCAGATAGCGCAGCCCGCTGACGATGCTCCATTAGTGCGTCACGTCCACCTTCGCCGCGGTGCTTCACCTCGATGCCAAGGTAGTAGGAGAGCTGGTCGAGATCGCTCATGCGGAACCGAGTCGCCATCTCGGGCTTGAAGCCGTCGATGTCCTCCGTGTGCGCTCCGGTGACGATCAAGTCGTCCACATACACGCCGATGACGAGCTCCTCCTTCTCCTGTCGCCGCATGTAGAGCACGTGCTCTGTTGCGCAGCGTGCGAACCCAAGCGCATGCAACGTGGCGTCGAGCTTGGCGTTCCACGCTCGCGGGGCTTGCTGCAGCCCGTAGAGTGCCTTGCGCTGCTGCAGCACCTTGTGTTCTGCTCCCTTGACGGCAAAGCCCAGAGCTTGCTTGACGAAGACCGTCTCCGCCAGCTCACCGTTGAGGAAGGCTGACTTGATGTCTAGGTGATGAACGTGCCAGTCCTTTGCCGCTGCCAGGGCTAGCAGTAGGCGAAAAAACTCCATGCACCACCGGTGCAAAGACTTCCTCGAAGTCGGTGCCCTTGCACTAAAGGAAGCCGCGGGCAACGAGACGCGCCTTGTGTTTGACGATGGCGCCGCGCTCGTCCTGCTTCACCTTGTACACCTACTTTAGCCCGATTGGACGGCAGCCTAGAGGTGGATCAACGAGCTCCCATGTCTCATTGTCCTCAATGGCCTTCATCTCCAACATCACCTGCCTTCAATTGGCATCCCGCTAGGCCTGTGCGAACGTGGCTAGCTCCTCTGCGCTGACAAGGAGCAGCTCCTGATCACCGAGCAGCCGGCTCGCCAAACCTGGTGTAGCCGTGTCGCCGACGAGGTTGTCTATCTTGCAGAACCACACCTCCTCGTCGTCGTGGAAGGTGTCCACGTATTCATCGATGTCGCTCGGAGGAGAGGCGAACTCGACTGGCGTTGCTCGAGGTATTCCTTGTCCTACCGCAGCAGGGGACTGTGGTGGAGGCATGTGCGCAGCCGCTGGTGAAGTCTACTTGCCCGAGCCCGCCATGGCCGGACTTGGCAGCTCACCTGGCTCCTCTGCTCCCGCATCTCTGCCTCCGCGGATCACCAAGTGCTCGATGACGTACATCCCACCGACGCCGCTGGCTTCCCCCGTGCCCAGATCCTTCCAATCCCAGGCTGCCATTTCGTCGAACACCACATCCCGTGAGACCACCTTGCCACCACGCGGATCAAACATCCGGTAGGCATTGCTGCCCTCCTCGTAGCCCAAGAGCACCATCGGTGTGCTCCTATCCTCCAGCTTGGTGAGGTTCGCCTTCATCTTCTTGACGTGGCCAATGCACCCGAACATCATGAGAAAAGAGACGTCCAATTTCCTCTCGAACCAAGCCTCAAACGGCGTCATGCCTTTCAGGTTTGTGGGTGCGCGGTTGAGGATGAACAACGCCGTGCTCACAGCCTCTCCCCAGAACTCCGTCGGCATGCCCTTTGCCTTGATGGATAAGTCTCATGTGTGGTTGGTCTTTGTGGGGCTGTGCTGCTCACATGGTCCTTGTGGCTGTTTTTCTGTTTTTAGGACAGCATCTTAGACTAGAGGACAGTATCTTAGAGGACAACATCTTAGACTAGAGGACAGCATCTTAGCTAGGACAGCACTTTAGCATCTTAGACTAGCATCTTAGACTAGCATATTGGCATATGCTTGGCTGGCTAGCAGCCTATAAATATGTAACCCCAACCCCTCAGGTTGGCATGGCATTGTTTGAGTTTGTGTGAGAAATAAACCAGAAAATTGCCCCAACTCCTAGTGTCATCCTCTCTCGATGAGAGTAAGGATTCAGCTACTACCAAGAGTGCGAATCCAACGACTAACAAGTGGTATCCGAGCCGTACTATCCTGTAGCCTGAGCATCTTCTGCTCTTCTCCTTCCCCGGCCTCGCAGCAGCCCCAACCGCAGCCGGTAGCAGCAGCAGCTCCGGCTGCCCCTGCTCTCTACACAGCAGCCCCCTCGATAGCGCGCCATGTCCGCAGGCCAGTCTCAGGGCTCGGTCGCCTCGAGCGCGCGGCGTCGGCAGGAGGCCGACCTCGCCGCGGCAGAGAAGCGCGAGCGAGCGGCAGCAGACGCCGCTGCAGCAGCGGCAAGGGCATCGAGGCTGGCAGCAGCGGAGCTAGCAGCAGCTAGAGCGGAGGTGGAAGCAGCGGCGGCGGCGGATGCAGCGCGTGCAGCAGCAGCGGAGGTCGAGGTTCTACGCGGCAGCAACAGCAGCTCCATCGCTGCTGATGATAGCGCCGACGCGGACCTCGAGCTGCTGGAGAGGGAGGCATCGCGAGGGCGAGCGGCGCAGTGGGCAGCCGTGCACGCCCACGAGCGCGGCGGCAGCCCAGACAGGCGCAGACACGCCGGCGGCGCTCCTGAAGGAGGCGCGCACGGCGGTGGCGCTCCTGGAGGAGGCGCGCATGGTGGCGGCGGACGGGTCGACGGAGAGCGCGGCCTTCACAGGCAGCGCGGCTCTCTCTCCCCGGTTCGGTACCGTGGTCACCACGAGTACCAGGCTGTCGTCAGGGACGTCGGCCCCGGCGGCGGGTGGCCTACCCTCACCAAGACCAACTATGTTGAGTGGGCTGCGGTGATGAGGGTGAAGCTCCAGGTGCGGCATATGTGGGATGCAGTCCGGTACGGCGACGTCGACTACGACCAAGATCGACGGGCGCTGGATGCTCTCATTGCTGCAGTCCCGTCCGAGATGCAGTTTTCGCTTACCAGCAAGCGGACTGCCAAGGAGGCTTGGGACGCCATCGCTGCAGCACGCATCGGCAGCGACCGCGCCCGCAAGTCCACACTGCAAGCACTTCGCAAGGAGTGGGAGAACCTGGCCTTCAAGCCAGGTGAGGACGTTGATGACTTTGCTCTCCGTCTCAACACTCTGTTGCAGAAGTTGGTGCAGTTCGGCGACGACACCTACGGCGAGGAGAGAGCTGTTGAGAAGCTCTTCCGCTGCGTCCCCGAGAAGTACAAGCAGATGGCTCGCTCAATCGAGTCTCTGCTGGACCTCTCCACGATGACGATCGAGGAGGCGTTGGGCCGCCTCAAGGTCGTTGACGGCGATGAGCCACAGCGCCTCTCGGGACCCGTCACCATTGGCGGAAAGCTCCTCCTCACTCGGGAGCAGTGGGCTGCCGGCCAAGGTGACAGGAAGAAGGGGGAGCCTTCTTCCACGACAGGCAGCCGCAAGCGTGGCAAGCCGCGCAAAGACGCCCAGGCAGGGGCGCGAGGACGTGCCGAGGGTGATGATCGTGGAGGCGCCCAGGGCGGCGCCGCTGGCAAGCAAAAGCCAGCACGAGGCGACCCTTGCTACAACTGCGGCAAGCTTGGTCATTGGGCCAAGGATTGTCGACAGCCACGACGCGGCCAGGCCCACGTCGCGCAGGCGGAGGAGGAGGAGCAGCCGGCTCTGTTCATTGCTCATGCGAGCATCGAACTACCTCCAGCGGCACCGGCCGCAACGGCTCTCCTCCACCTTGACGAGCCAAAAGCACACGCCCTCCTCGACGACAGCTCCGGCAACGACAAGGCCGACGGGTGGTGCCTTGACACCGGCGTCACCCACCACATGACCGGGCGGCGGGAGTTCTTCACCGAGCTCGACCCAAGCGTTCGAGGCACCGTCAAGTTCGGCGACGCCTCCGCTGTGGAGATCAAGGGCGTCGGCTCTGTCGTCTTCGTCGCCAAGACTGGCGAGCACAGGCTGCTCACCGGTGTCTACTACATCCCCGCGTGAGGAACTCCATCATCAGCTTGGGACAGCTGGATGAGAGCGGATCGCGCGTGGAGATCGAGCACGGGGTGCTGCGCATCTGGGATCATCGACACCGGCTCCTGGTCAAGGTCAACAGGAGCAACCGCCTCTACGTCCTTCACGCACAGGTGGCGCAACCTCTTTGTCTTGCAGCCCGCCGCGACGACGACGCTTGGAGGTGGCACGAGCGCTTTGGGCACCTCAACTTTGAGGCCCTAAGGCAGCTCGACAGCAAGGACATGGTGCGGGGCATGCCGCACGTCGACCACGTGGAGCAGTTCTGCGACACCTGCGTCCTCACCAAGCTGCGGCGGCTCCCTTTCCCTCGCCAGGCAAGCTTCCGCGCCAAGGAGAAGCTGGAGCTCGTACACGGTGACCTCTGTGGCCCCGTGACACCGGCTACACCTGGAGGCCGGCGCTACTTCCTCCTCGTCGACGACATGTCCCGCTACATGTGGGCTGTCCTGCTCGACGCCAAGGCAGCCGCGGCGGACGCCATCAAGCGTCTTCAAGCTGCTGCGGAGGCGGAGTGCGGCCGCAAGCTTCGGGTCCTACGCACGGACAACGGCGGCGAGTTCACGGCGGCCGAGTTCGCGGCGTACTGCGCCGATGAGGGGATCCACCGCCACTTCTCCGCGCCGTACACTCCGCAGCAGAACGGCGTCGTCGAGCGCCGCAACCAGACGGTGGTGGCCACCGCCCGTGCCCTCCTCAAGTAGAGAGGGATGCCGGCGATCTACTGGGGTGAGGCGGTGATGACTGCCGTTCACTTGCTCAACCGCTCCCCCACCAAGGCCCTCGACGACAAGACGCCATACGAGGCCTGGCACGGGCGCAAGCCCGCGGTGAGCCACCTTCGCGTCTTCGGCTGCCTGGCCTTCGTCAAGGAGCTCAACCACGTCGGCAAGCTCGACGACCGGAGCACGCCAGGGGTCTTCATCGGCTACGCGGAGGGCTCCAAGGCCTACCGCGTCCTCGACCCTGCGACACGACGCGTGCGCATCACGCGTGACGTCGTATTCGACGAGGGGCGAAGCTGGACGTGGGGCAAGATTGTGGATGATGGCTCGACTCCGACGACCAGCGATTTCGTCGTCGACTACGTCCACTTCAAGGAGGCGGGGGGAGCTAGCAGCTCGTCCTCACCGAGCTCGCCTACCCCACCACCTCGTTCGCCACCACCTCCGGCGAGTCCTTCACCACCGCCACCACCAGCTCCGGCAAGTCCACAGGCTCCGGCGAGTCCACCACCAGCACCGCCGGCCACGCCTCGTTCTCCTACACTAGACCCTACCTCCTCAGGCTCGGCACCGGCAGCTTCGGCCCACGACGAGCAGCGCACAGTGGAGTTCGCCACTCCGCTGTCCAACGACGAGGATCGCATCGACGCCTACCACGGCGGCGAGCCTCTGCGCTACCGTACCGTGGACAACCTCCTCGGCGAGCAGCCGGTCCCTGGACTGGCACAACACGACTTTGAGGCGGAGCTGCACCTCGCACAGGACGATGGCGAGCCTCGTTCCTTCGCCGAGGCGGAGAGGGACGCGGCATGGCGTGCCGCGATGCAGATGGAGATGGACGCCGTCGAGCGGAACAAGACGTGGGAGCTGGCCGATCTTCCAGCCGGCCACCACGCCATCTCTCTCAAGTGGGTCTTCAAGCTCAAGAAGGACGAGACCGGAGAGGTGATCAAGCACAAGGCGCGTCTGGTGGCGCGCGGCTTCGTCCAGCAAGAAGGAATCGACTTCGACGACGCCTTCGCGCCCGTTGCACGGATGGAGTCCGTGCGACTCCTCCTTGCGCTAGCTGCCCAGGAGGGCTGGCGTGTCCATCACATGGATGTCAAGTCGGCGTTCCTTAACGGCGACTTGAAGGAGGAGGTCTACGTGCATCAGCCGCCGGGATTTGCGATTCCCGGCAAGGAGGGCAAGGTGCTCCGCCTGCGCAAGGCCCTCTATGGCTTGCGGCAGGCACCAAGGGCGTGGAATGCCAAGCTGGATTCCACGCTGAAGGGGATGGGCTTCGAGCAAAGCCCACACGAGGCGGCCATCTACCGGCGGGGCAGCGGAGGAAAGGCCCTGCTGGTAGGCGTCTACGTCGACGACTTGGTGATCACCGGCACCAAGGATGCGGAGGTGGCGGCATTCAAGGAAGAGATGAAGGCCACCTTCCAGATGAGTGATCTGGGGTCTCTCTCCTACCTGGGGATCGAGGTGCACCAGGATGACTCCGGGATCACGCTTCGACAGACCGCCTACGCCAAGCGCATCGTTGAGCTAGCGGGGCTCACCGACTGCAACCCAGCCCTCACTCCGATGGAGGAGAGGCTGAAGCTGAGCCGCGACAACACGACGGAGGAGGTGGACGCTACGCAGTACCGGCGTCTTGTGGGGAGCCTTCGCTACCTCGCCCACACACGGCCGGACTTGGCATTCTCCGTCGGCTACGTTAGTCGGTTCATGCAGCGACCGACGACGGAGCACCAGCAGGCTGTGAAGAGGATCATCCGCTACGTTGCGGGGACTCTCGACCACGGCCTCTACTACCCGAGGTGCCCTGGGGCGGCACACTTCGTCGGGTACAGCGACAGCGACCACGCCGGCGACATCGACACCAGCAAGAGCACGAGCGGGATCCTCTTCTTCCTCGGCAAGTGCCTCGTTAGCTGGCAGTCGGTCAAGCAGCAGGTGGTGGCCCTGTCTAGCTGCGAGGCCGAGTACATAGCGGCCTCCACCGCTTCGACTCAGGCGCTCTGGCTCGCTCGACTGCTTGGTGATCTCCTTGGCAGAGACACTAGAGCGGTGGAGCTCAGGGTGGACAGCAAGTCCGCCCTGGCCCTAGCAAAGAACCCCGTGTTCCACGAACGCAGCAAGCACATCCGGGTGAGGTACCACTTCATCCGAGGCTGTTTGGAGGAAGGAAGCATCAAGGCGAGCTACATCAACACCAAGGACCAGCTTGCGGACCTGCTCACCAAGCCCCTTGGGAGGATCAAGTTCCTTGAGCTCTGCTCCAGGACCGGGATGGTTCAACTCTCCCACAAAACGACGCACAAGACTTAGGGGGAGAATGATGGATAAGTCTCATGTGTGGTTGGTCTTTGTGGGGCTGTGCTGCTCACATGGTCCTTGTGGCTGTTTTTCTGTTTTTAGGACAGCATCTTAGACTAGAGGACAACATCTTAGACTAGAGGACAGCATCTTAGCTAGGACAGCACTTTAGCATCTTAGACTAGCATCTTAGACTAGCATATTGGTATATGCTTGGCTGGCTAGCAGCCTATAAATATGTAACCCCAACCCCTCAGGTTGGCATGGCATTGTTTGAGTTTGTGTGAGAAATAAACCAGAAAATTGCCCCAACTCCTAGTGTCATCCTCTCTCGATGAGAGTAAGGATTCAGCTACTACCAAGAGTGCGAATCCAACGACTAACATGCCTTTGTTGGAGTATGTGTTTAGGCCCATGAGGCTAAGGCCCATGTGGCCCATGTATGGAACCTATATAGCTACCCTTCTAGGGTTAGCCCTAATCAATAGAATCTCTAAACCTAACATGGTATCAGCAGCCTAGTTCCTTCCCTTTCCTCCCTCCCCACCCGCCGCCGCCTCTGGTTGCCGGCCGGCCAGCCGCCGCCGCAGCCATGGCCGGCCACTCCTCTCCTCCCCCCTTCTACTATGCCTGCTTCCCCTCCCTCTCCACCCCATCCTGGGCCCAGATCGCCGGCCGCTCCACTCCTGGCGCCGGCGGAGCTCCAAGCGCACCCGCCGCTGGGGCCCTGGCCGCGCCTGGCAGCGGTGGCCCGCCGCCGCTCGGGGCACCACCTCTTCCGCCCGCTGCTGCCACAGGGCCCGTTCTTCTTCCTCCTACAGCCGCTGGCCACTTCTCCTCCTCTCCAGGCGCCGCCGCCACCTCCCAGCAGCCCGCCCGCCCACCTCTACTTGCCGATCCAGCTCTCCAGAGCCGCCCGCCCTCCTCTTCTTCCCCTGATGCGGCTGCTGCTGCTGCTCACGGCGCCACAGCGGCCCGTGCCCTGGCCACCTCTTCCAATCTGGGCACGGTGGGGGCCGACACCGAGGCCGTCGCGCCTGTGGGGGTGCTCCAGTCAGGGGTTGTCCAGCCGCTCCTCCACCCTGGAGAACCCACTGGTGCCGCTGCCGCTGCCACTGCTCTTGCTGTTGACCTTCTCGGTCTCAGTGGTCCTCATCCTCTGTGCGCTCCGGGGCTGGACTCTACTCTCGCCGCCGCCCTCGTGGCTGCCCGTGCTGCTGCCGCGGAAGGCCAGGCTCGTGTGCGCGCGGCGGCTCTCGTGTGGGAGAGCGAGCGCGACGCGGCCGACGCTCTGGCTCGCCAGATCGCCGAGGCGGAGCAGCTCCTCGGCCCCCCCGCCTCCCGGGACGTCGGTGCCACCTCCTCTGCCTCGCCCGGGCGTCCCACCTCACACACCACCGTCCTCTGGCATGACCCAGCTGACCCGCTCGTGGCCCAGCTCCACTACCAGGCTGGGGGGTCCAGAACATCCGACTTCTCGTCCCGGTCGTCCTCGAGCCGGAGTCGCCCTCCTACGCCCGCTGGCGGGATCTGGTGGTTCTCACCCTTCGCCGCTACGCCCTCGACGACCACGTCCTCGTCGACGCCTCGGTCGCCGTCCAGACACCGTCGTGGCTCCGTCTAGACAGCATCGTCCTCTCCTGGATCTTGGGGACGATCTCTTTGGACCTCCACGACCTTGTCCGCACCTCCCCTGACGCGCGTCGGGCGTGGCTCGCCCTTGAGGGCCAGTTTCTGGGCAACGCCGAGGCCCGGGCTCTGCGTCTCGACGCGAGTTTCCGCACCTTCGTCCAGGGTGACCTCTCCGTCGGCGAGTTCTGTCGTCGGATGAAGACCATGGCGGACTCTCTTGGCGACCTCGGCTGGCCCGTGGAGGATCGTATCTTGGTCCTCAACGTCCTTCGCGGGCTCAGCGACCGGTATGCCCACCTCCGGACGTGGATCACCCGTCAGCGGCCATTCCCCACCTTCCTGGAGGTCCGTGACGATCTCGTCATGGAGGAGCTCACACAGGGCATCCAGCCGGGGTCTTCTGTTTCTCCGGGGTCCTCGACGGCACTGGCCGCTACTACACCGCGTCCTCCTACTCCACCACGGCCGTCTGCTCCGCCACCGTCGTCACTCCTGGGCCCTCCTCCCTCCGGGCCGAGCGGAGGTGGGGGGGTCGTGGCTCTCGTCGTCGCCGAGGAGGGGGCCGCGGGGGTGGCCGGGGCGGTCACCCCCAGGCTCCGGCACTGGCCGGGACACTCGGGGGGGCACCATGGCCTTCGTTCCAGAACCCGTGGTCCGGTCGCATCTCCATGTGGCCCTACCACGCCCCCGGAGCCGACACTCGCCCACCAGTGGCCATGCTCACCGGAGCTCCTCCTGCTGGTCTTCCACCCGGCGCCTTCCCTGCTACGCCGTGGGTTCCACCCTCCGGGACTCCACCGGGGGTCACCGGCTGGGACCAGGCGGCCCTGACTCGCTCGTTCAGCACCATGGGCCTGACACCTCCGGCCGGACCCGAGTGGATCGCTGATTCGGGGGCCACCTACCACACTACTCCTGACCCCGGTATACTTTCGTCGATTCACTCTCCCTCTTCCTCTCTTCCTTCGTCCATTATGGTCGCAAATGGTTCTTGTATTCCGGTCTCGTCTGTGGGTACCGCCGGTGCTCATGGCTCCTTTCGTCTTCCTGATGTTCTTGTTGCTCCTTCTATGGTTCATAATCTTCTTTCTATTCGCCGGTTTACAGCTGACAATTCTTGTTCTGTGGAATTTGACTCTTCTGGTCTTACTGTAAAGGATTTGGCTTCCCGGCGTCCTCTGCTCCGATGTGACAGCACCGGGCCCCTTTACACTCTTCGCGTCCCGGCGGCTCCTTCGTCTTCTTCGCCGCCCGTTTTGTCAGCTGCCTTCGTCGCTTCTACTTCCTCTACTACCTGGCACCGGCGCCTCGGCCATCCTGGACGTGATGCCCTGATACAGCTCAGTCGTAGCTCCGGTCTTCCATGTACTCGAGCTCATGATGAGCAACTGTGTCATGCGTGCCAATTGGGCCGACATGTTCGTCTTCCGTTTTCTAGTTCTACTTCCCATGCGGCCCGGATTTTTGATCTTGTACATTGCGACCTATGGACATCTCCTATTCTGAGTATTTCCGGTTATAAGTACTATCTTGTGGTTGTTGATGATTTTTCGCATTATTCGTGGACTTTTCCTCTCCGTGCAAAGTCAGATACGTTTACCACGCTCCTTCACTTCTTTTCTTGGGTGTCTACACAGTTCGGCCTCCCCATCAAGGCCGTCCAGTGTGACAATGGTCGCGAGTTTGATAACTCCACCTCCCGCGATTTCTTCGTCTCTCACGGTGTTCAACTCCGCATGTCTTGTCCATACACCTCTTCACAAAATGGCAAGGCTGAGCGGATGATTCGCACCACCAATAACACCGTGCGTACCCTTCTGTTTCAGGCCTCTCTTCCCGCTCGCTTCTGGGCTGAGGGCCTGCACACCTCCACCTACCTTCTGAACCGCCTTCCTTCCGCGGCCTGCCCCGCTCCCACTCCTCACCACGCCCTCTTCGGTACCCTGCCTCGGTACGATCACCTCCGCGTGTTTGGGTGTGCGTGTTACCCCAACACCGCTGCCACTTCTTCTCACAAGCTGGACCCTCGCTCCACGCTCTGTGTCTTCCTCGGGTACTCCCCGGATCACAAGGGGTACCGGTGCTTTGACCTTACCTCCCGACGGGTTCTCATCTCTCGCCATGTGGTGTTCGATGAGTCCGTCTTTCCCTTTTCTAGCACCACCACCCCTCCGGTACCTGACCCACCCTCCCTGTTTCCCACTGACCCGATGGTCCAGCCACCGTTTTCGTGGTCTCCTGCAGGTACCGCTTCGCCGCGCGCCGGGCCGACCGCCTGTCCCGGATCCCCAGCAGGTCCGTGCCCGTCGTCCTCGGGCGCGGCCCCGTCCTCTCCGGTTGGTGCAGACCCGGGGCCTTCGTCCCCCGCTGCTGCCCCGGGGGGTCGTGTCGGTCGACGACGCCGGATCCCGTCCCGGCACCTGCCCCGGCACCTCCGTCGAGGTTCGCCGCGCCGGTACGAGTGTACCAGCGCAGGCCGCGGCCGCGGCCGCTCGCGCTCCCTTCACCGGGGACACCGACACCACCGCCGCTGTCTCCGCCGGCTCGTGGTGTCCCGCCGGTCTACCACCCGCCGCTGCTGCACCGACACCCGCGGCATGTTCACCCGATGGTGACACGACACGTGGCCGGCACCCTACCGCCTCGTGCCCTCGAGGCTTCGACCGGCGACGCGGTGGTCTCTCCTGTACCCTCTTCCGTCCGCGACGCCCTGTTGGACCCTCACTGGCGCCGCGCGATGGAAGAGGAGTACGCCGCGCTACTCGCCAACCAGACATGGGAGTTGGTGCCCCGGCCGTCGGGCGCCAATGTCGTCACCGGCAAGTGGATTTGGACCCACAAGCGCCGGGCCGACGGCTCTCTCGAGCGCTACAAGGCTCGGTGGGTCCTCCGGGGTTTCACTCAGCGCCCTGGCGTCGACTACGATGAGACCTTCAGCCCGGTGGTCAAGCCGGCCACCGTCCGTACCGTGCTATCGCTGGCGCTTGCTCGGTCTTGGCCCGTCCATCAGCTGGACGTCAAGAACGCCTTCCTCCACGGCCTTCTCACCGAGACGGTGTACTGCAGTCAGCCAGCGGGGTTCGTCGACACCACCCGTCCTGACATGGTTTGCCGGCTCAACAGGTCCCTCTACGGCCTCAAGCAGGCACCTCGGGCGTGGAACCACCGGTTCGCCGCTTTCTTGCTGACCCTGGGGTTCATGGAGGCCAAGTCCGATACGTCTCTGTTCGTCTACCACCATGGAGCCGACACTGCATACTTGCTGCTCTATGTTGATGACATTGTTCTCACCGCCTCCAGTGAGCCACTTCTTCGCCGGATCATCACCGCTCTCCAGCAGGAGTTCGCGATGAAGGATCTGGGAGAGCTCCACCACTTCCTCGGTGTCACTGTTGAGCACCGTCCTACCGGGCTCCTACTTCACCAGCGACAGTACACTCGGGACATCCTGGAGCGGGCTGGGATGACTGACTGCAACCCCTGCTCCACTCCGGTCGACACCCAGGGCAAGCTGTCTGAGGCTGAGGGACCACCGGTGGCCGATCCCACTGCGTACAGGAGTCTCGCTGGGGCCCTTCAGTACCTCACCTTCACCCGGCCGGACATCACCTATGTAGTTCAGCAGGTCTGCCTCCATATGCATGACCCCCGGGAGCCTCACCTAACGGCTCTCAAGCGCCTCCTCCGCTACCTCCGGGGCACGCTCGACTACGGCCTCCTCTTCCACCGGGCCTCCTCCACCGACCTCACCGTTTACACCGATGCTGACTGGGCCAGGTGCCCGGATACTCGCCGCTCCACCTCCGGCTACGCCGTCTTCCTGGGCGGCAACCTGGTGTCTTGGTCGTCCAAGCGCCAGCCGGTGGTCTCCCGGTCCAGCGCCGAGGCGGAGTACCGCGCCGTTGCTAACGGCGTGGCGGAGGCCGCCTGGCTCAGGCAACTGCTTGCGGAGTTGCACACTCCGCCCTCCCGGAGCACACTGATCTACTGCGACAACGTCAGTGCGGTCTACCTCTCCAACCCCATCCAGCACCAGCGGACGAAGCATGTGGAGATCGACCTCCACTTTGTCCGGGATCGGGTGGCAATGGGCGAGGTGAGGGTCCTTCATGTTCCGACGACCTTCCAGTTCGCGGACATCTTCACCAAAGGCCTCCCGTCCTCGACCTTCGCCGAGTTTCGCTCCAGCCTCAACATCACCGGTGGCTAGTTGCGTCTGTGGGGGGGGGGGGGGGGGGTTTGTGTGTGTTCTTTCTTGTTCAGCCTTGAACTCCGCTGCGCCGGTAGTTCAGACTGCGGGGGGGTGTTGGAGTATGTGTTTAGGCCCATGAGGCTAAGGCCCATGTGGCCCATGTATGGAACCTATATAGCTACCCTTCTAGGGTTAGCCCCAATCAATAGAATCTCTAAACCTAACAGCCTTCATCATGCTTCGAGCCATGCCCACTGTCTGGTTCCGCCGCTCCACCACGCCGTTCTGCTGCGGCGAGTACGGCGCGGTGTGGTGGCGCACCACCCCCTTACGCGGCGAACTCCACTGATGTGAACTCGCTGCCGCGATTTGTCCTCAGCACGACAGCTTCTTTCCGGACTCTGCCTCAGCCCGCGCCTGAAACTTCTTGATCGCCGCTGCTGCCTCATCCTTTGCCCGTCAGGAGCTGCAGCCACATGTAGCGGCTGCAGTCGTCCACGAGTAGCGCCGCCCGCCATGCATGGCCAATGCGATAGGCCTGCAAAGGTCGCCGTGGACGAGCTCCAGCACGTTCCCCGCGCGATACTTGGCCGCCTTTGGAAATGGCTGCCTCCATAGTCACATAAAACGGGTTCACCACCTTCGACCCTCGACCCGGGTTCGTCGACCCCGACCCGGGTTCACGGGTTCATTCTCGACCCGAAGTGTAAAAATCTCTCGCGAGTAGCGTACCACGTACCGCGACCCCGTACCTCGACCCCATCGACCCAAAAACTTTGTGACTATGGCTGCCTCCTCTGCTCCCCTGCCAGGCAGCTGTCACACAGGAGTGGGTAGCCCTGCATTGAGGAAATGTCTAGCATCGCTTCCCCACAAGCGTCCAGTCAGTCCTCAATGGTGTGGGTCGACATGTCCAGCGCTTGCGGGCGGTGGATGACCGCATGGGGGATCTCCTCCGTCGGTGCCCACGAGGAGCCATCATCGCCAGCCATTGCTAGTGATCAGCCGGGCAATGCAGACCTCCTGGCGGCTCCGATACCACTTGTTGGCCCTCGATCTCCCTGCGCAGGTAAGCAGCGAGCTCACCAGCACCCACACAACACCTTTGGCTAGAGGTAGAAGAGAGAGCACAGCACACACACACCACACACACACACACACTAGCAGCTCTGAATTTTAAATGTGTGATGCTGTTGGCTGGTGCCTTTACCTTCTATTTATAGCTGACAGAGGCTACAGAAAACAGCCCTAGTGGCTTCCCTAGAAATTACCTAAGAGAAGGTTGACTGCTGTAGCAGTCAAGTCTAGTCTACTGTACAGTCCTACTTGGCTGCTAAGCCTTGCTAGGAAATTGCACTGCAGTAGTAAGGAACTTTGTCTGCAATTGCTTGCAGCAGCAGATTATGTCTTACACAAAGGACCATGTTTTTATTCTTTTTTTTCGAACTACGCAGTGCATGCCATTTCATTAAGAAGATAGAAATACAATGGAAAGAGGCGAAGTGCCTTTTCCAGAACCCACACACACTCACACTCACAAACACAAACACATACACCACACAGAACAAGACAAAAAAACGACCATCACCAGCCCCTCAGATCCTCAGATAATTAAGAGTTTTAGTTGACCAGGGCAAGTGACCTCAACAGCAACTCTTGGAGCGCTTGAGCTACAGTCCGCTGTTTTAGCGCTCTCTTCGGAATTAATTTGACCAGATGTGGTGCAATCTCAGCTGCAGTTCTGCCTTGCAGCACTGATCTGACCAAAATTTGGTCGTCTCCCCATTACCAACCACATTTGTACTGCTACCTCAAAGAGAGCTTGAGCATTTCTAGGCACCTTCACTGGTAGCCCTTCCCAGGGCCGGGAAGCATCATATTTTTGTTGCCAAAGCCATCTACGCCCACCCCAGGATTTCGAGATTATGTTTGCCAAGACCTGCATACTGCAGCGGATTTTGGACACGTTCCCATGACACAAGACAATTACCTCCATTGGCCTTCCCCCGACCTTTCCACAAGAATCCCCTTCTGCGCTTATCAATTGCCTTAATCACCCATTTTGGCAAATCCAATGCAATCGTTTGATATATAGGTATAGCAGCGAGGACCGTCTTAACCATATTTAGGCGACCAGCCCTTGTCATAAGGGAGGCTTTTCAACCAGGAAGACAATCTGCCACTTTATCAAAGGGTGCAGCTCAGTTTTGGTGGGTTTTCTGATTGTAAGTGGAAGACCAAGATATGTGCAAGGGAAGTCCTTAATTGCACAGTCCAACGTCTCCTCAATGATTCTCAGATCATTCTCAGTACACTGAATGGGGATGACTGAACTCTTGGCCAGATTAGTCTTTAGTCCAGTAAGGCCGGTCTCAGTGGGAGTTTCATGGCTCTGTTTCCAAGACTCTCAAGTGTTGGAAAAGTAAACAAGTTTCATCCCCTGAAACTCATTTCATCCCATGAAACTTTTATCATCTCTCTCTTCATTTATTTTATGTCATGTTAGCTTATTTAATGCCCATGAAACTCTTATGAAACTTCTGTTGAGACTGGCCTAACATGCTCAAACACTTCTCACAAAGATTGCAGCTGTTGAGACTGGCCTAACATGCTCAAACACTTCTCACAAAGATTGCAGAGTTCAAGGTCATTTCTCGTGGGACGGAGAAACAACACAACATCATCTGCATAAAGGGAAATTTGAAATTTTGCTTGCCGAACTGCTACTGGTTGCAACAGATTGGTCCTAGTGGCATGGGAGATTAGGGAGTTCAGTGCTTCCATCATTAATAGGAAAAGCATCGGAGAAATAGGATCTCCTTGCCTTAACCCCTGCTGGTGAGTAATGCTCTCTCTAGGTTCACCATTCACGAGGACCCTTGTGGAAGAAGTGGACAAAAGTTGGCAAATTAAATTGCACCATTTCCAACCGAAACCAAGTTGCAGCAGGACCTCAATGAGAAAGGACCATGAAACTGAATCAAATGCCTTTGAGATGTCCAATTTAAGAGGAATATGGGGTTCTTTTGAGTTGTGCAGCCCTCTTGCCATTTGTTGAACCAGAAAGAAATTGTCTTGAATACACCTTCCCTTAACAAATGCACTTTGGTTGATGGACACCATCTTCGGCAAGTGAAGTGCTAAACGATTAACCATAATTTTTGTCACAAGTTTGGCAAAACTATGAACAAGACTAGTTGGTCTAAAATTTACTTGTGCAGCATCAACCTTCTTGGGCAAAAGGGTAATAAAAGCTGTATTAAGGAGTTTGAATTTGAATACATGCCCATGATGCACAGCAGCCGGAGCGAATAGCACGTCTTCCTTGATAACCTCCCAGCAGGTTCTATAGAAGCGGCCTGTAAACCCATCCGGACTTGGAGATTTATCCATAGGCAAGTCCTTGATGGTTCCCCAAACTTCTTCCAAAAAAGGCTCCTCCAAAGATGATAGGTCGTGCTGCTGGAAGCCAATAGCTGCAAGGTCCAGGCTCAGCTGAACCAAGAAGTCCTTCATAAAAATCAAATGCTGCCTGTTGCTTCTCAGCTTGAGATGTGAAGATCTGGTTGTCCTCATGGAACTTGGCAATAAAATTCTTTCTTTTGCGATGCTGATGGAAAAATGAAGTATTCGCATCACCTTCACGGAGATAACGGATGCGTGATCGCAGCCGTGCAACTGTACGTTCAAGAGAAGCAAGACCGAGGCAATGCAGCTTAAGTTTTCTCCGCAGCCACTCCTCAGCTATAGAAAGGTCTCGATGATCCGGAGCAATCTCCAAACGGTGAAGAATTTCTTTTGCCATATTGAGCTGCAATTTAATATTACCGGCCTTGCACTGACTCCATCTTTGTGTCCCCTTAGCCTCTGCAGCTTGAGGAAAATTCTCTCTACTGCACAAGTCGTCAAAATAGGGGTATTCCAATTTTGCTGAACCGCCTGTCTGAAGCCTGGCAACTTGGGCCAAAATTCCTCAAAATGAAACAGTCGCTTGCCTCTAGTATAAACCTGCAACCTCAAGAGAAGGGGGCAGTGATCAGAAGCACCAGAAGCTGCACTTTGAAGAAGAGAATCAGGAAAGGTCTCTCCCAACTGCTGCTGCAAAAAGCCCTGTCAAGCCAAACTAAAGTAGGAGAAAATCTCTCATTTGACCAAGTGTATTTGCGACAATGCGACCATGCAAAGGAATCTCCTTAATCTCTGTATCATCTAGAAACCGGCGAAGCCTCCCCATCATCGCACGGTTAAGATTGGTATTGTTCTTGTCAGTGGCTTGATAAATCAAATTAAAATCACCGGCCACTAACCACGGACCATTACATAAAGCCCTTCATGGAGGTACAGCAGCTTTTCTTCGTCCTCTTGAGGGCCGTACACTTCTGTAAACCACCAGTTTCTTCCTTCAATTCCAGTAAACTGAACTTTCACTGAGAAGGAATCAACATGGGAGGAAATTGCTTGACAGGAACTACTTTTCCATGCCACTAACACTCCACGATTTCCAATGGCAGGCAGGGTCATGTACTTATCATAACTAGAAACAAAGACTGAGTAAAACAATTGAGAAGACATGGCAGCCGCCTTGGTTTCTTGGAGACAAACAATGTCTGCCTTGGATGAAAGGATGACATTACGCACAGCAATACGCCTTGCCCTCTGATTAAGCCCTCTAGCATTCCAAACAAGAATTGATGGGGATTCATTGGAGACAAAGATTGACTACCCGATCTGTTGAGCAAAGATCGGTTAGACTGTCCTACAGACCAGCCAATAAGATGGAGGATTCATTGGAGACAAAGATTGACTACCTGATCTACTGAGCGAACTTCCTCACTGTCATCAGCTTTCCATCCAAAGATGGCAGCGAGAGCAGCAAGATGAGTTTCAGTGAGAGGTTTCTCAAAGAGTTTGCCATACTGATCTTGGGCAATTTGGTCCACCCTTTCATTACATTCAGCAAAACCAAGACATTTTATAATCTGTCTTGTGCCTCATTGGACACAGGTCCAGGTGAACAGGGACCTGTGCCTGCCACACGCCTGCTGTGGCGAGGTACAGTCTTGGACTGTGACGTCTTAACCCTCCTCTTCAGTATGGTTGGACGAGGGAGTAACTGGTTAGTTGGTTTAGTCACTTCATTGAAGTAACACCCATGAGGAGAAACTGCTGGAGTTTGGACTGGAGAGCTTGGATCCTCCAGAGGTGGAGCGGCTTTGCCACGGCAGCGCTGTTGGACATAGATTTTCAGGGGCCGTGCAGTTGCCGGCAAGGACGCATCAGCTGCCAACCCAGCTTCACCAACAGCCTCTTGTGTTTCATCTTCTAAGTCTCCATGATTATCAGGAGGAGGGCAACGATTGCAGTCAGTGGCAGCAGCCACGGGAGCATCAGAAAGAACAGCCGAATTGCTGCACTGCACCCGTCATCTTTGGCTACAGTCTGCCCAGAAACCACAATCGCACCGTCAAACCCAGCCACCAGGAGAGCTCCAGAAGTAGCCTCTTCCAACGGTAGGCTGGGGAGATGGTCTGGAGAAAACGGCCCAAAGATAGGCCCATGGTCTTCAACACAAACAGGCGACTCTCCCAACGAACGAGCACAACTATCAGGGTGAACATCATGGGTACTTGTGCCGCAGAGTAACACTTCCAGCCCAGATGCAGGGGCGGCGGCATCGGACGCTGGGCAAACAAGCTGACGGTTCCGGAGGCTGGGGGAAATGGCAGCCGCCTGGAGAACATTGTCCACCACCACGATATCAATGTTTGCCCCATCAATCGAAACATCCCCCAGCAGTAGCGACCCTTGGGCAACCGCGCCAATCCCTGGCAGCATGGACCCGGCCTCCACCGTCATATATTGTAAACCTGCTGCACGGGGTCCTAGGCGTGTGTGCACCAGGCCCCAATGCTCGCCGCCACCCAGCGTTCTAGGCTGCAGCTGCACCGGTGAGGAGGTATGGTGACGTCGCCTAACAAAGCATTAAATGTTAAAGTATACAATGATGAATTTCATTTCAGACTAATAGGATTTATGATGATGTTAATTTGTTATTGATTTGGACTGTCTAGAAAACCTTTATCATTTAAAGTAATATTTTATGAGTTTTCTGTAGCTGCTGCGGTAAAATTGGAGTTGATTTGTTCATGTAGAGTGTAATTCTTGCTTGCAAAGTCACCATGCCTTTGCTAGCAATTTTTTGGAGCAAATGATGTCTATAATTATTATGATGTGCATTCTGATCCACTTCCTTTTCCATACGTGAATAGGAACATGGGGGCATGAATGTCATGCGGCCATGCCCATACCATGTTCATTGAGGTGGGCATTGCAAGAGAAAAATACAAAAGAAATGACTAGACCAAAATAATAGAATTTTGTTCATTAACCTTTCAATTGGTCACCTGGAAATGACTCTGGCAGAGGGTGTTGCTCAGTGAACAACAGAGATATTCTTGTTTTCTTCTATTTGTCTCAAGTTTTGGAGACGGACTTGTTTATATAATTTGTCAGTGTTAACATAATCAAAATTGAAATTATTCTCTAGGACACCAGCAAGGTGTGGCTGTTTCCAGAGCATACTCTAAAATCAGTGACACTCCATTGGACAATACAAAATTATGGTCAATTGCAGGACCATATGTACCCATTTAGTATTTTTGAATTTAGGAATTGAGAACATGGAGTAGGCGCTAACCTTTGGCATGGAACCAGTGTTATCCTAAACATTAAATGGTAAACAGTCAGTCACCCTTCATTTAGCGATTAGTCCGTTTAGATGGTGTTTAAATAGAGTTAAACGGCCTAAATGTATAGTAACACTAAATTATACATATTTATGTATGTAAAAGCTAAATATGGTAGAAATTATACATATTTACACATGTAAAATATAAGTATTCTACCAAATGATTTTTTTGGAAGAAAACTAAATCCCACTCCACCTCATATACTTACGATGTTAATTAGTTGGGTGCCAAATGTGGTAGTAATAATCCTCCTATTGAATAAATGGCAAATTAATGGCTGTTTAACTTGATTCTGTTTAGACTGTTTAGGCTGTTTAAACGGTCCAACCATTTAATTCGCTGTTTAGGGTCTAAACGGGCCTTCATTTACCGTTGAAACGGTGTTTAAACGGACTAAACAGCCGTTTAGGTGAACGGTACATGGAACTCGTTTGTATGCTATTCGATGTTAACTTTTCAAGATGCTGTTCTTGATTTTAGCAGCTATAGTGCTTTAATGGCAGTATGTTCTGACAAATGATCTTGCTTTTATAGTTTTCATCAGTACTCTTCTTTTTTTCCTTGAACACGCAGGAGAGCTGCATCATTATATTAAGAAGAAAATAGGAGTCTAAGAAGACTTATACAAGCCCATTAGGGCATGATTTTACATGAGTGACTAGCCGACCAAATACGTCTAAGACTTTTAGCCGCAGCGAGCCAGCGAGACACCGCAATTTTGCCTCATCCCAAATTTCTTGCATGAGATCATTGACATTAGGTGAGGTCCCTATCCCTTCAAAGACACAAGCATTCCTATGTCTCCAGATCCACCATGCTACCATCACCACTAAGGAATTGAATCCTTTGCGGTGATGCTTTTCGATTTGCTGTATTGCAAAGCAGCACCACTCAATGGAACTTAGAAAATCTGGCTCTGGTATGTGCTGCTGCATTTGGACTAAGGACAAAACTGAATACCAGACTTCTCTTGAGAAAACACATGACGTCAACAAATGTTGCACATTTTCATCTTCCTGACCACAGAGTGATCAATACTCTTCTGACTTTATGGTCTATTCATCAATGCCATGCTTTTGCAGTGTGATAGTGCCCAGTACCAGTTAAATTGTTTTAATATACAAAGACGTTTGGGCTTTGTAATTATGTTCGCAGCACTCTTTCAGTTCTATAAAGAAAGGCATACCATATAATGTTTTTCTCACTCTGGAATTTGGCATCTTCAGGTCTCATGATTATTTCATTTTTTTTTGTTGCAAATTAAGATTGGACAGACTAGTGAGTGGTATCATTTGCATGACTTCCAACTGAAGCTCTGCATTTTCAACTATAATAAACAAACTGAGATAGGGGTTGTCCTTGAGCTGTTTGAGGAAAGCCTGATATTGAGTATGCTAACATGAACATAGAAAGATAAAACTCGGTTGTCCTCGGAAGTGTTGGACACCCAACAGTCCAGTCAAGATATGGATATACAGAAAAAGAAAAGAAAAAGAAAATGCACAAAAGGAGTGCGGAGCGTTAGCAATTTTTCACATTATTAGCTTAGCTAGTGTCTTATACTTTTCAGTTTCATCAGCATAATGCAATTACTTTCTGTAGCATAGCGATGATGGTTTCTTTAGATTTTTTATCAGATAGGATCCAGAGACATTATCTTCTTGGGTTGGTACTAGAATAGTAAACTAAGTTAATCCTTTTTGCATTACTCTTGTATAATAGCTGTGACAAACATAGCCATCCTTGACTCCTTGCAAACTAACGACTAACGAGTGACTAAAAGGGTGTTTCCCAGTCTTATTTTCACATGTTGAGGATATTACATTTTATGCACATGAAAATGAATTTGGAAACATGTTTCTGGTAGTACTAATGGTATAATGCATCCACTTTCTTACACATTGCAATGTTTCTTTAAACCAGGTGCGCCCCAAGCAATGTTCCACAGCTGTGTCACCTTTGCAGCATTCTCATGCATAATGGATGGTCTCAGCAAGCAGCAGGCAGCAATGGCACTCACACTTGATGAGAAATCTCCAACTTTCAAGTATCAGGAGGGCGGTGTCATCCCACCGTTCACTCTTCCGCCGCTTTTGGATGCTTTGGATCCTTTAGGTTCATTATGCCAGACCCTTATCAAGCCTAAGCACTAGAGTGGTCAAAGGCCTGATCCCTGAAAAAGGTAGTTTGGATCCATAGTTTCACTCTGTGTGCTCCTTTAGCATTCTGAATTTCTGTCCAGTGATGTTGTTCCCTTTCAGTGACGAACTTGATCAAGTTTGGTAATTGCATATGCCCAATTTTTGTATCTAGCATTGACGATATTACTGAAGAGATTATTACCATAAGATTGTTTATTTTGAAGATTTGGTAGTTCATTACAATTACAACAATGGTGTTCAACTCGCAGAGTTGCAGATGTTTGATCACAAAATAAATGGTGAGCAGGAAATCTGATTAGGTGCTTAGGCTCTGTATACCAATTTGCCCGATAGCGCGAAACCTCGTCTATCTTGTATACCAATTTGCCCGATAGTGCGAAACCTCGTCTATCTTGTGCATCATCATAACCAGTCAGATCCAGCTAAGTGCCATGCTAAATTAACGCGCTACCATTATGTTCATTCAGCTTTGCGCAAGAGGAATGCACTGAGCTGTTCAAGTTGACCTTGCATCACTGCTCACTCAGTAAGTGCTCGTAGCGGCTGGTCAGACTATAATTGTATCCCCGAGTGCCTCAAATAATTGTGGAATCAGTCGTCTGCCTGCCGGCTTTATCCACCATGCCCCACCACCCCAGTGGAGGCCGTTCCCTGCCCACCCTGTGGCCTGTGCTATGCTGTGTGCTTCCCCACGAGGTGCTCCCTCACCTTCCTCCACTTATTATAATAGGAAAAAAAAGGCTGCTTGGAGGTGCCACTGGAGCAATAGCCAGAGAAGACTGAAGTACCATTTAAAGAAGCAAAATCTTAATGCATCATTGCTTGCTATGCCCTCAGGAGGTTCTAAATTACTTCTATTGAGGGAGATGGAAGCGAATATTCTTTCTTGCCCTAACCTACCCGTCTGCTGCCACTGGCTGAGAATTGAGATACTATCTCCGTTCAAGAAAGAAAGTCGTTATGAGATGCGTGCATGTCAAACTTTCTCAACTTTGACTAAAGTTATAGAAAATATATGCAACATTTATATCTCCAAATAAGTTTATTATGAAAGTATATTCAACGATCCATTTAATATATATATATATATATATATATATATATATATATATATATATATAATTGGTTAAAGTTTAAAAACTGATTTATCAGGAAACGAGAACGACTTTTATTCTGTAATAGGGAGCACATCATCATCCCAACTCTCTCGCCTATAAATGGGCGAATTGAAGCAGCAACGTGCACCTGTATCCACAAGAACCACAACACTCCAATCAGCGGCATGTGAGCCTCTCCGGCCGGCTGCACATTGCATCGACATGGCGTCTATGGGGTTCAGCTATGCGCACATCCACGTGCAGCGAGAACGGTGCAAGCTGGAGGCTGGAGAGAGAGACGACAAGATGGCCAAGGCGGCCATGGGTGCATCAGCAGGAGAGGGAGAGGGGAAGAACGCTAACGCCAAGAAAAAGGGGAGCAAGAGGTTACCCATGGGCGAGGGCGACACTGGTGGCGGCTCCTGGGCGAACCTGATGAGGGTGCACCCCTGTGCCCAGGAGAGGGAGGCTGCAGACGCAAGCTTCTAATCAACGACTTAATTACGGTAGCATGCACCGCCGTAAGGGAGGTCGCCCAAGTTTTGTATATATGTAATATCTAAATGCTGTTAATGAAGTTAGCGACAATCTCGGTGAACATATAATGACCACATATATGTCATCATCATTTATGTCATCAAATGTTTGGCAGTACTTGTGCCCTTTTGGCAACAGCATTGTTAGTCCTATTCCCTATTGCAAAACATAATTTCAGAATTACTATCTCCAGTGTTTTCCCCTGCTCGCTCACCAAGCTAAGTTACCAGCTAGATCAAGTCCTAGCGTTCCTTGTTCTGATGCACCAAGCTTCCCGGCCTGGTTGTGACTTATGAGCAGCTAGCCGCAACCACCAACCGTCGTGTGGACTCATTGCTACAGAAACTGGTTTTCACCGTTGCCCATCACTGCCGGTTGCTTACGAATCGGCAGTGATAGCGTTTGTCGGTCCATGACTGTCGGTTCGTGGCTTGAACCGACAGTGATAGGCCAACCGACGGTCATATTGGGGTCATCACTGTTGGTTCAGCCACGAATCGATAGTGATTTTGGGTTATTACTGTCAGTTCTTGACTTGAACAAGTAGTTATATTATCATCCTGCCAGTTTGTGGCTTGAATCGGCAGTGATACTGCTAGTTCAAGACATGACCCGGTAGTGATAGTCTGCACGAAAAACTTCATAACCTTCTCGTATGATGTCCGATGAAGACGAACTTTATACCAAATTTATAGTACTCGACAAGATCTATAACTTATAGTTCATAACTTTTTTATTTGAAGTTGTTTTGTTTTGAAATATTTAATTCATAAGCTTTTATAGAAGTTACTACCAAATGATTCCATATCTCTCTCACAAGTGAGTGTGTAGTGTAGTGGTAGTAATAGGAAGAATCTCGGATGGAGAAAATGACCAAAATAAAAGTTCTAGATCTCGAAAAGTTATGCAATTTTGTAGTTGATAACTTTCTCATTTGAAATAATCTATCTAACAAAATTATGTTTGAATTTCTCACATTTGAATTCGAATTTTTCAAACGACCTCAGTGGAGAAACGGTCAAAACAATAGTTGCATATCTCGAAAAGATGTACAACTTTGTAGTTGACAACGCTTTCATTTTAAATCATCTATTCAAGAAAAATTCAAACGACCTCGAATGGATAAATGATAAAAAGGAAAGCTGTAGATCTCGAAAAGTTATAAAACTTTGTAGTTGAGAATTTTTTCATTTGAATTCGCTTAGGGTCTCAAATACTCATTTGAAAACCAGATGAATATAAAATGGGCATGTACACAATTGTCTTACGGGTAGAGCGGTAGGGGATGAATGTGTGAAACTTGAGGTCATGTGTTCAAGCTCCGGCGGCCACGAAGTGTCGGTTTTTCACGTGAAAAATTATGTGAAGGATTTTTGAACCAACAATGAAGAACTATTCTGGTGTGACCGGCAAGCTCCTTCCCTTTCCTCTTGTTGCACAAGGCCACAAGACAAAGAAGAAAGAACGAACTAGCTATGGTTGCTGAAGTACTATATACGTTAGTGAATCATGTGAAGGATTTTTGAACCAACAATGAAGAACGATTCTGGGGTGTGACAGGCAAGAATCTACTAGCTCCTTCCCCTTCCTCTCGTTGCACAAGGCCACAAGACAAAGAAGAAAGAAAGAACTAGTTCATCCTGTTCTCTTGGCTGATAAGTCATAGTTGTTGGCTGATTTGTTGTAAGAGAAAAACAATGTACCACGACCGATAAGTTCACGTAAATAGGATGCATGATTGGTGAAGTACTATATATGTTAGTGAATCATGTGAAGAATTTTTGAAAGAACAATGAAGAATTATTCTGAGTTGTGACCGGCAAGAATCTGCTAGCTCCTTCCCTTTCCTCTCGTTGCACAAGGCCACAAGACAAAGAAGAAAGAAAGAACTAGCTATGGTTGGTGAAGTACTATATACGTTAGTGTGACCGGCAAGAATCTACTGTTAGCTCCTCCCCTTTTCTCTTGTTGCACAAGGCTAAATGTTTCGGGTGATGAATCAGAATCCCTTTATGAAATCGTTTGGCTGTCAAGTTAAATTCTGATGTGACAAAAAGTGGTTTTAAAATAAAAAATAATATAAATTGAAATATGCTTGAAGGACCTATTTGGATCGGAGGATTACAAAACACCGGAATAGGAAAGGAATGGAATGCCAAAATAGAGAATTGACAAAACACTGGAAGATGCGATGAGAGGTGCTTGCAACACAAGAATCTGTAGCCCATGAATTGGAACAATCTAGGTGGTAAAAATCATTCTTAGTGCCTGGCAGCAGATTAATTAATAAACATACGATTTTACATCTGATCTTTTTTTTTCAATTCAGATTGCTGCTCTTACTTGTGGGGCCCTTTGGTCTATGAACTGGGTCTAGCCATCGTTTCACACGCACACCGTATTCTTATCCACTCCTATCGGATCCACCGTTTCACTGGCATCAGTTCTTCACCGTCCTCTATGAGCGCTCGAGACGTTCGAGGTTTCCGACACGGTGCGCTCAAGATATCAACGCTCAAGGTTGGCGACGAGGGTGGACCACCAAGAAGCTGGTCGAGTTCTTCGGCGCCATGCTCATGACCTGGGACCTGCTCGGATGGGAGCTCGTCGAGGTTCTGCTCGGATGGGAGCTCGTCGAGGTTCCTTCGCGGTGCCATGCCCATGACCTGGGACCTACTCGGATGGATTTGTTTGATTCGTCAAATTTTTTATTTGAGAAATTTCCACTGCTAACTCGCCGACGAGTCGGCCATTGCTGAAGCTAATCCTCCGTCGTCACCGCAAGTTGCCTCGGGCTTCCGCGTAGGAAGAGAAAAGGGGGTTGGAGTCGGAGTGGATTCTTTCCTTGCCGTGAAATCAGTATCTACCTACATCCATTCCTTTCCTCAGTTTCTGATTCCTTCACTTTTCCGATGAAAATCCTTTGAGCCAAACGGGCCTAGGGCCGCGTTTAGTTCCTGAGATATTCTGTGAAATGATACGGTAGCACTTTTCGTTGTTATTTGGTAATTAGTGTCTAATTATGATTTAATTAGGCTTAAAAGATTCGTCTCGTCCATTTCGTCTAAACTGTATAATTAGTTTTATTTTTTATCTATATTTAATGTTCCATATATGTGTCCAAAGATTCGATGTGACGGGGAATCTACTGTTTTTTCGCGAAATATTTTGGAACTAAACAAGGGCTAGATCTTGATTCGACAAAAAAATATTTTAAAAATAAAAATAATATAAATTGAAAGATGCTCGAAAGAATTGAAACATTTTATAGGTGGAGAACAATTTAAATAAAACTCATTCTAAGTTGTTCCACTTAAAGAGGGCAGAGGCGGGATTACCCTCCGGCTTCATTAAAGGAAGCTTAATTAGGGGACCAGATTAATCTGGCCAGTGACGTCGCTCACTTCCCGCGAGCGCGCCACCCGGGGTTCCTAAGTTGTTCCACTTAAAAAGATTAATCGAAAAAAAATACAATCACCAGCGCACACATAGAGGCCAGAGGGGAGGGGTGTTCGGTCGGGATGGTCACTGACCAAACTCTGGAAACGGAGGTCCCGGGTTCGAACCCCGGGTGGCGCGCTCGCGGGAAGTGAGCGACGTCACCGGCCAGATTAATCTGGTCCCCTAATTAAGCTTCCTTTAATGAAGCCGGAGGGTAATCCCGCCTCTGCCCTCTTTCTTCACATAGAGGCCAGAAACTGAACCGGTCGAAACTAGGGCTGAGCTGTTTCATGTGCCTAATAATTTTAAAAAAGGAGATCATTTCTCCTAGATTCTGGGATGAAACACGGTCTAAATTCGTTTGGCAACCATTCTTGCATTCTAGAGAAGAATCAGAACCGTTTCACCTTGCTAATAAACGACCCCTTAGTAGTTGTAAAAATTAAGGCCCTGTTCGCTTGTCTTATAATCCATACTTTTTAATTTGTTTTTTCAGCCTGAACAGTGTTTTTCTCTCACAACAAATCAACGAATAGAACTTTCAGCCATGACTTTTCAGTGAAACAAATGGGCTCTAAAGTCCATTTGCATGTTTGCCGACAAGCCCGTTTGCATTATATGACTCAAAGTCGACAACCTCAGATAAAGCTGAGTTGATGCAGACATATATATGAGCCTGATGTCAGTAAGGCTAATGATTTAGTCTGCTGCTGGCTAAATGCAGGTGCCACGTCACATATAGTAAGCAATATAGCCCATTGATATAATAGGTTGGCTGGGAGGTTAGCTGTATCAATACACAAGTAATTAATATTTTACGGTTGAGACCCAATACATAAGAACAAAACGGCGACTCCCAGCTAGCTCCTAGCCAGCGTCCGGCTGCAAGGCAGCTTTTTCGTCTCGTATTCTGTTCAGTCAATGTTTTTCTAAACGCTAAACGGTAAACAGTCGGTCACCTACCGTTTAGCCATTATTCGGGCAAAACGTCCCATTAATCGGGCTAAACGACCAATTAAACGGGGTAAACGGGTGATTAAACGGAAACGGCGCACCGCCGTGTAGCATTTACACGGTGTTTACACGGGCTAAATGGCCGTTTAGGTGAACAGTGTTTCAGTCGGCGAGAAGGTAAGCGCCCGCTCAACCATCTCTCTCCTAACGTGACAACTTTTCTGATGACCTGAAGTTCATCTTGCCGGCTCAAACATGTTATTATACCTGATCTAACAAGTCTGGCTCGCTCACTCCTTTCTCCTTGGTACACTTGTACAAGGGAGCTACAGACCGCGAGCAGAAGATGACAAGCTGTTCATGCTGACCTGCAGCCAACACGGCTAAAGGCTAACACACTACTGATGTTTAATTCAACTTTATAGCGAAATCACTATTTTTGACCGCAGTGCATTTAGAATCATTGATCTTCCTGTCTGATCTTGCCCTCCACACCCCCTAGTGGAGGCCGTTCTCTCCCGACCATATGCTTTTGCAATATTCTGACACTGTTCCAAGGTACCATGTGTCAGGAACTGGGCCGGTCGATGGGCTTTCCAGATTGGGCCATCGGATGGGCCTCCAAGCTATCTTGTCAAGACAGCAGCGTTGAGAATATATGGTCCAATCGGCATCCGGAAGGAGCATCGAACAGAAATTCGAATCTGAACTCGTCTTCTACCTTCCGTCTGCTCCTCCCCAGAACTCTGTTCTTGCTCTCTACCTCCAATTCCTTGCTATACCCAGTCTAGATTCCATCTAATTCTCCAGATATTGTATCCAGTTACCCTCATAACAGTGATTGGTAGTCAAGGTTTGTTACAATTGGTTATCAGAGCCTTCGATCTTGAGCCCCAAAATTTCCCCCAATTTTTCCCCCAAATCGATTGTGCCCGATGGCTTCCATGGGAGGTGTTCTTCGTGTCACCGTGAACCACACGCCTTGGACCTTGCCAGATGGGGCGACAAAATCCACACCGTTTAGGTCTTGTTTGGATGCACATGTATTCATCACAATTCACATGTGTTGAAGTGAATTGGATTGGAATTAAACTGAGTTCCACTCCAATACATGTGGATTGAAGTGAATACACATGCATCCAAACAAGGCATTAAAGAAGCAAAATATTATCCCTTTGCTGCTTTTGCTTTAGGAGCTGAGAGAGATGGAAGAGGACATTGTACATCTGCATAAAAAAATTCCACATCAGGACGTTATCTATGGCTCATTGGCTCTAAACCATTTGCCTTGTGGTAATTTCACTGTACCTTTCTACCCTAGATGGGGTTGGCAGTATATAGAAGTGTAGATACAAAATACCACACCTAAATCGGTCAAAGCTACTATGGGACTATTTTTTCCCTAAAGATTATGAAAATATGGTGTTCGAGGTATTGGCTCTGGCAATGCGGATCAGTGTATCGTGCACGGAGAATCAAAATGGTGGCACACGAAACATAGATTTATAACGGTTCAGGTATGAGATACCCTACATCCGCTAGATAGTAGAAGATCTCTTGTATATTTCCTCCTGTGGAGAGTAGATCACTTATTTCTTATGCTCGGGTTTACAGGGGCACTGATGTCTAGTTGCCTAGGGTTGCTATGAACTTTTGTTCTGGATATGGATCGGGAGCTCTCCACCCCTCATTGTATAGTCCAAAGGTTGGGGTTATAGATATAGTCCTGATCATGTGGGTTTCTCATTTTTTTAGAATTACACAGCACAATGTGGGTTTCCTAGTTCATTACAAGAAAATAGTTGGTTTCTAGGTATATCTTGCTATGTCTTGTCTAACAAATAGATGGTGTACCCTGTTTCGTTTGGGCTTCTCTCGTGTAGCCTGTTTGGTGTACCCTATTCTATTTGGACTGTTGTTCATACATTAAGATATCTTGGGTACATTTCAGTGATATCTGGATTGTAGATAATAATTAAAGAATCTAGATTCAAGATAAACAAAATGAGATCTATATAGATTTGCACATTATACCCAAAGATTATAGGTGGTGTTGGAGGTGTTTCACACCTATTATCTTAAAATAGTATGGTAGAGGTGAATAGCTAGATTAGCATAACCTAGTGGCTGGATTATAAGAATTTCCCCTAGAATGAAGAGGATTTAGACTTGGGAGGGAAATAGGAGGCTAGCGGTGGGTGCTTAGGAAGGAGGTCGTTACAAGCTAGCAGAAAATGCTTGGGAAGAGGATAGATAGTGTGGCGGGCATTGTGGAGGACAGATGCGATAGTAGATCTAAGGCAAAGTTTTTGTTGGAGTGGATCAAGACTCGGGTGTGATTTCAAGATGAAAAATCGAGTGGATAAGATGATCCCGAGTCAAGTGGAAACACATAACTATCTCCTTTTTACCCGTCAAAAGCAAGTGGACTGTTATCAAGGCCACGTAAGGAACGACTCCTATTACTATTAGCATTCATCACTAACCACAAATTAGTGATAGGTCGTAAGTGACCATTACTTATATTGTGTCAATAATGAACGATTTTTATGTAGTGGATGTATGATTGATGTATCATGGAGAGAAATACAATTATGTCAGATTCTTTTAATTTATAATGTGGAAATTGTTTTTCTTGTGCATCCTTAAGTAGATTGGACATAATTTTCTTAGTTAGCCTTATCTTCTTAATTAGACTGGTATATATGTTTAAAATCATTTTTTTCTTCGTACTCGCTCTGTTCCAAATTATAAGTTACTTTGCCATTTTTAGTATATAGATTTTGCTATCTATCGAAACATACATTATATCTACATACATAGCAAAATTAATTCACCAAAAAAAATCAAAACGAATTATAATTTGAAACGATTGGAATATTTAATTAGAGTAACTCCAGCAAGAACCCTTTAATCAAGACCCTACTTTTGGTTTGAGGGCTCCCTCTGCTCTAGCAGAAGCCCTCACATCATGGTCCTCAAATTTATTCTAGTAGAGAATGACATGCGGGACCTGGTTGTCATCCTATTTCTTCTCTTCCTCCTTGTCGTAGACAAACTTGGTCATGTCTGCAATTACATTCGTGGTCCCCCAAGGGAAGGGAGCCGCTGATTGATGAGTCCCCTCATCGACAGAGGAAGGGAGCCCTCGCTGCCGGGGAAGCATTCGAGCAGGGGCCTCGCCGCCAAGGAGGGCAGCGCGTCAGATCGAGGAAGGGCGCATAGGAAAATGGCCGAACCGTAAATTTGAGGCTTTGCCGAGAGCCCCCAGCATATGCACATCAGCATTAATAATCACACAACCGAATGTCTTTAGCAAGTTGGATGCTTATTCCAGAAAATTATATCTTTCATTAGTGGCACCAATATTTCGTTATGGGCGATAAACTTGCAAGACAAAAGTGACGAGTCACAGTCACCACGAACCAGGTCAGGCTGATGTAGACATGTTGCAGTCCTTGACCAAAAACCACATGCTTTGCCCACGGGTATGCGTCATCCAGCCACGCCCCCACAAGCTAAGCATGCTTTTCATTTTCGGACAGTTATTGCAGCCTCCAAACTGTCCCACTTGTGACACCTAACGGGCGCCATCGGAGAAGATAAGCCCACAGGTATCAACAAGAGCAGAAATCCATGGCATGGTGCCCACTGCCCCACTGCCCACCCCCAATAATCCCAACACCCCACCTATAAATACACATCTATATCGACACAGCAGCATCTACAAACAAGCTGGAAACACCAGCCTGCTCTATCTCGCTCCACGCACGGTTTCAGATCCGAGATGGCTTCCATGGGTTTCAGCTACGCGCAGATCCACGTGCGGCAGGAGAGATGCAGGATGAGGAACCTAAAGGCTCAAGAGAAAGAGAAGAAGTCCAATGGGGACGTGGGAGAGGCAGAGGAGGATAATAACAGGAAGCCTAATAAGGTTGAAGACAAGGCCGGCGGCGGCGGCGGCTCATGGGCGAGCGGGAGGGTGCACCCCTGTGCCAGGACGGCAGCACTGGAGCCGCACAACAGTGGCCGGTGAAGTTACATAGGTGCAGAGTATTACCATCCAGTGTTCACGGTGGAAGTTAGTTTAGTTCATCTTGTGTTTGTGCTTTGTGTCAGTAATTTCGTTTGCTGTATGTAAAGCGAATAAAGGTGGTTTTCTATGAGGACCTGCATCTGTCTGTTTTGCTTTTGTATGTACTACATACTTCTTTCGGTTTTGCGGGGTGTCTGTGTCACTATCTCCGGAGCAACACAACCTTACGACTTGTTTAGTTCCTCCTTAAAAAAAACTTTACACCCTATTACATCAGATGTTTGATACATGCATGGAATATTAAATGTAGGCTAAAAATAACTCATTGCACAGATTGCGTGTATTTTGCGAGACGGATTTTTTGAGTCTAATTAGTCCATAATTAGACAACGTCGTGTTACAGTAAACATGTGCTAATGATAGATTAATTAGTCTTAATAAATTCGTCTCACAATTTACAGGCGAGTTCTGTAATTAATTTTTTTTATTAGTATCCGAACACCCTTTCCAACATCTTATGAAATATCCGATGTGACACCACTGGAACTAAACAAGGCCTTAATAACGAAGAAAAGAATCACATGTATTTTTATGAGACATGATATAGTAATTATAATATACTATGAAATTATTTTGCAGCCAAAATAGATGTATATTGTTTTACTGAGCACGCAAAAATGGAGAGCGAAAAATATCATTGCCATCGACTGAAAGTTAGAACATGCAGGAATGATGAGTGACTTTGCGGCATCACTGCGTTGCAACCAGCTCTATAAAAAAGTTGTTTACATTCATCAGACACGACATTATTTCTTGATAGCTAATTTGATCAACAGAAAGCTACTGCCCCTGTTAATAATAAAAAAATTTGTTTTGCTGCCTCCCTATTTATACCAACTACCAAATAAATTCTCCACATTTGAAGGGGGTGTAATACCAAACACAACATCTAATGCCCGCCAAAGAAATTTAGCATAATGGTACTCAAAGAAGAGTTGTTGAATAGTCTCCAAGTTACAGAAACAACACTAAGTCTCTCTATGCCAATTCCGTCTAGCTAAGTTGTCTTTCATTATTATCACCTCTATTTGAGAAACCACATAAAAATTTTAAATTTCAAGGGAACTTCAATCTTCCAAATTTAATTTCTTGTTAGATCTTGATGACAACATTAATTAGGTATTGATAAGTTGACCAAACTGTGAAAGAACTGCCCTTATTTATTCACCAAGTAATAGTATCTTTTTCATCCTGTAATATTCAACATCCACAAGTCATGCAACCAGCTGATTATTCCATTCTAGCAGGTTATTCCCTATTAATGCCCTTTTGAAGAAAACATTTAGGGGTAACATGCTAAAGACCATTAAAATCATTGTTTTGTTTCTTGCAAACTATGTTGAACAGGCTTGGAAGTCTATTCTTAAGAGATGTTGGTTCCCTAAGCATTTGTTGTCCTAGAAAGTTTTTTTTTGCGAGCCAAGAGAGAACTTCATTAGCTAGTCACAAAGTGATTACAATCGGTGTTGGGGGCGTGTCCCGGTTTCTCGTGGAAGCGAAATAGCGAGAGTTGGGCTCTGGCGCACTCGACGTTTTGCTATAATAAAAGGCGAATGGGCTGAAGACGTGTGAAGAGAAGGACGTGTCAAGCCCCGTTCTCGCCGCACTGGGACACCCCTTTTCGCTATGACGAAAGGGTGGACTCTGCGGCTGAGACTAGGCCAAGCCCAGTTCTTTTCCTTTCGCCCTAGTGAAAGGCTCGCTAATGATCTCGGTTATTCGCTCTAGCGAATAGCTGTCGCGGGCCAAGCCCAGTTCTTTTCCTTTCGCCCTAGCGAAAGGCTCGCTGACGATCTTGGTTATTCGCTCCCGCAAATAGCTACCACGGGCCAAGCTCAGTTCTTTTTCTTTCGCCCTAGCGAAAGGCTCATTGACGATCTCAGCTATTCACTCTAGCGAATAGCTATTGATAGTTCGATTGTTTGTTTCTGTAGGTTCCGCCGTGGAATGAGCCAGTCGTCCTCTCACGGTAGACAACGTTTGACCATTCAGGGACCATCTGGTCAGTCGAGCGGGTGACACTAGGCAGGGCCGGTCAAGGCTCCCCGGGCCGATGCTACCTGAGGCAGGCGAGGGCTCCCGATGGCAAACAAGCCCCACGACGGCGGGGAATATCCCCCGGACATGTAGCAGTTGCAGGGGCATTTTGGTCCCACAAGATATCTACGTACATGTATACATAACCCTTGTGGGCATTGTAAAAGAGGGGGGACAAGCTTAATGAAATCGCTTACCTTGTTTTGCTATTCGAAGGCCTTGGCTTAGAATGACATTGACACCCACCGTGGTTGTTTCTCGAGCTTATCAGGCCACCAAAAAAGGATAAAGCGCCGAAGGCACCGGCGGACAAGGCGGAAGCATCCAAGGTTTTCAAAGCTGCGGGGACAACCGCGTCAGATGGCATGGCAGCATTGGAACCACCAGCCCCTCAGGCGGTGGTTGACAACAAGGCACCACCCCTCGGGCGAGAGGAGACGCCTGAGGTGGTGGTTCACGAAGTCCAGCTCGATCAAGACAGGATCAAAGTACCAGAAGATGAAGACGGTGAAATCACCGAATAGGCAAAAGATTTGAAAAAGTTAGAATAGTATCCACAGGATATCCTCAGGCTATAGCATGAAAAAGAACAGTTGCTAAGGCAGGCCGCCATGTGAAATAGAACAGAGGAAATGCAGCGGGCAATCAGGCAAGCGGAATTGAAAGAGAAAGGCTAGTACGCGAGATCCAACGTCTGCACGGAGCAGCTGCTGGCGTGGCGCCGCTCGGGGCAGAAACTTGATAATACCAGACACCATCTTGATAGACGAAGATGAAGAAGCATTCGATGCCACCTCGCCCTTGTCAAAGGAGCTTCAGTTGCATCCATGGCCCCTAGGCTACAAGCTGCACATCCCAATCTTCAAGAAAAAGACAAACCCAAGGAAATTCATTGCTGGCTATGAAACCATGGTCGCCTTGGTAGGAGGAGATGCACAGACCCTCGCTAAGTCTCTAATCATGGCGCTCGAGGGCATCGCCCATGACTGGCACACATCGCTGAAGCCCCTCTCCATCTAGTCATGGAGCCAAGTTAAAGTGGAACTCTTATCCACTTTCTAGGGATATCACCTAGGAATGAAAACTACAAGAGACTTATTAAACTGCGTACAGCGAGATGCCGAGCCCTTGTCCGATTACTTAGAGATACTCATCAAAATCAAAGCACAAGTGCCGAATGCACCAGAGGAGACAGTGATCATAGCAACAGTCGAAGGGTTGGCCATCGGACAGTGTGCAGCACACTTCGCCAGAAATTACCCCACATTTGTCAAAGAATTGTTCGAAGTAATGAGGCAGTACGCCAGGTCGGATGATGATCTAAAGAAGCGAAAGGCAACTTGCAACTTGTGGAGGCAGGCAGGCAGAGCCCCCAGGCCATCGCCAACCCCAAGTCAGCGAAATATGAGGCCATTCCGTGCAATCAACAATTTGCAAGAACAACTAGAGCATAGCCCGACGGAGCAAGGTCCCCAAGGTCCGCTGCCTAACCAGCAATACAAGAGTTTTGATCAGCCTACACATGGTGGGCGAGGAGGCCAAGGCCGTCGTGGTGGACACGAAGGCAGAGGAAGGGGAAGAACCCAGAGAATGACTTATTGCGCCGTTTGCGGCGAGAACATGGTACACTTCACAAAAGACTACAAATACAAAAGAATGGCTAGAGAGCTTAAGGAGAAAGACGAGGTTGCGAGAAGCAGCGAAACATCTAACCACATGTTCCACAACATTGGTTGAGAAATGGTAAATAATCAAGGTTACAATAGCCCCTAGCCCCTACAGGGTGGCAAGCAGCAATGCTCCTCACTACCCTAGCTTCTCTCACGGGTGTAACCAACATCTGTACATCTGGCAACAACCAACTATCCCAGTGTACCAACATTTCACACAGCATCTAGGGCATTCAGCGGTTGTATCCTCACCAGTCAAGCAACAACAGCAGCAGTCAAGCCAACCTCAGCCCACAAAGCAAGAAAATGCCCAAGAGCAGCAGGTCGTAAACAACATCCTACCATCCCAAGGCCACATATTCGCGATCACCAGTGGATCAAACCAAGAGCACGAAAAACAAGAGAGCAAGAAGAGACTATGAAAGAAGAGTACACACCGTCTCACCAAGGGTGCCGCACAACAAACCAGCTTGGTCCATGGTACCGATCACCTTCGACGAAAATGACTTCCAAGTGCGAGACTTTCCACACATAGACACTTTTGTAGCAAAGACAAACATAGCCAGATTCACAGTACACAACATCCTCATAGACAATGGGAGCTCTATCGATATTCTTTTTATCAAACCTTTCGAGCAGATGAACCTTAACAGGAGAACACTAGAACCTGCTGGCAATTCATTGTTTGGTTTTGGTGAAAAAAAGATAGATGCCTTGTGAAAAAGGCAATCTCAGTCTCTTTCGTAGAAGGCGAGAAGGTCTGCATAGAGATGATAACCTTCGACATAGTCAACATGGACTACCCATACACCACCATCTTCGGCAGGGGAGTCCTCAACAAATTTAAAATGGTGATAAAACAAAGCTACTTGTGCATGAAGATGCCTTCCCTGTTTGGGATAATCACAGTGCATGGAGACCAAGCCGCCTCAAGGCGAATAGAAGGCAAACCGATCCCTGGTTACAACCTCATAAACAAAGTGGCGAAGAAGTCATTTAATAGAGAAATAGATGGTAAAAAGACAACAGAGTCGAGAGCAGAAGCAGCCGAAGACACCCTGAAAACACCTTTGTCTACCCTGGTACCCAAAAATGCGTACTCGTGGGCTCCAACCTCGTAGAAGACAAAAAGAACAGTCTAGCGGCTTTCCTTCATGAGAATTAGGACATATTCGCCTGGTCCGCAAATGACTTGTAGGGTGTCAGTCGTGAACTAGCGCAACACAACTTAAACGCCGTGAAGGGAGCAAAACCACAAAAGAGAAATTGAGGAAAATGTCCACTGAAAGAGCAGAAGCGGCAAAGCCGAAGTGCAATGGCTACTCAACGCCAGTGTCATCAGACCGGTGCAGTACCTTGAGTGGCTAGCTAATGTTGTCGTGGTCAGAAAGAAAAATGAAAAATGGTAAATGTGTGTAGATTTCACTGATCTGAACAAGTGTTGCCGAAAAGATCCATATCTGCTCCCAAGAATTAACAAGTTGGTCGACATCGCCGCTAGATGCGAAGTAATGAGTCTATTGGATTGCTTCTCGAGGTATCACCAAATCTGGTTGAACTCGGATGATGAAGAGAAAACAAGTGTCATCACGTCAGGAGGAACTTATTGTTATAGGCGGATGCCCGAGGGACTGCAAAATGCAGGCCCCACCTTTTCTAGAATGGTCGATGGGGTCTTCGACAAACAAAAAGGTAAAAACCTAGTGGCATACGTTGATGACATTGTCGTCAAGAGTGACAAAAAGGAGACTCATATTCAAGATCTCCAAGAAACATTCAAGAACCTGAGAAAGAGTGGTCTCAAGTCGATCCTGAAAAAATAGCAAATCCTAAAAAATAGCAGCAATAGTAAATATGAAAACTCCCAACAGCAAAAAAAACAAGTGCAAAATCTAACTGGCAGGCTAGCAGAACTAAATAGATTCATTGCAAGATCAGCCGTAAAGGTGAAAGCCCAAGTTTGGTTTTGGTAATTAATGACACCAAGTTGCTAATGCCATGTGTTAAGTGTTTTGAGTTAGGCATAAGCAACACATGTGATGAAGGTGTATGTGGCAAGGAGTGGTGGCCACAAGATCACAAAGAGATGGTGCATGGACACGAAATGATGATCATGGTGGAGATGCACATAATATGATGGATATGATGATCAAGTGGAAGAGAAGGATTGACGCTTTTTGGGGAAGTGAAATGCCTATTTTCTACTGCGTCGGAAGTCGAAAAAGAAACAGAGGCAAACGACGGTCACTGTGGTGACCGGACGCTGCACCGGACGCGGTCGCGGTTTGACCGGACGCGTCCGGTCAGTTCTCAGCAGTTGTCAGGAACGCGGGTGTTAGGGTTTTTGACCGGACGCTGGTCTGGCCTGACCAGCGTGTCCGGTCAATTCTCCTGTGCGCAGAAGAAGAGCGCGCGACCGGCGTGTCCGGTCCCTCACGGAACCGGAGTGTCCGGTCAGGCGTCCAGAGGGGCAGAGCGCAACGGAGTGCTGATCGGACGCGCGGCGCGTCCGGTCATGGTGGGAGCTTACTGGACTCCGACCGAATGCCAGGTGCAGCGCATCTGGTCAAACGCTAGAGCGCGTCCGGTCATAGCAACGGTAACTTCTGATGCGCACTGATCACGCTTGTCCTGTAGTGACCGGACGCGTACGGTCACCCTGACCGGTGCGTCCGGTCAACACGTTTTGAACTATGTCGTCCGGTAACGGCTAGCTGCGTACCCCTTCGCTATAAATAGAAGATGTCTGGGGTTTCAGGGTAACTCTTACATATTTTGAGACCTAGAGACATCCTTTGAGCTAGAGAACAACCCCTCCACTCATCTCTTTGCTTAGTTGCACATCTTGAGTGAGATTCAAGTGCATTGCTTGAGAGTTGCATTCTAGAGGCACTTATCTTTGAGTTGCTGCGGATTTTTTGTTACTCTTTCGTGTTTCCCGACACAGTAGACGGCTTGGAGCAGCGGAGGTGATTGAGCTCGCAATTGGAGATTGTTGGAGCCCTCACCAAGTGTTGTAAGAGGTTCTTGATCATTCCCTGCGGGAGTTCGCAAATTGGATACTCTAGTGGGGCTCATGGCTTGGAGGATCCCCGTCTTGTGTGCGTTTGTGCGGTGCCCGCCGAGGGCTCGACTCTTGATAGTCGATTAGCTCATGAACCGACAAGTGGGTGTATCGCCACAACAGGGAGTAGCTTGCCGGGAAGCAAGTGAACGTCGGGATAAATTCTTGTGTCATTCTCTTCTCGAGGTTTTCTATTGTATGTTGATTGATTGGTATTTCTCATCTCTACACGGCGGTATAATCACTCGAAACTCTTCTCTCGCATTACTTCTTCTATTTAGCTTGTAGTTGTTGTTGTGTTTAGTGAATAGCCTTGTTCTAGACTTGTGTAGGTGGCTTGCTTAATTAGTTAAGAGCTAGTGCATTTGCTTCGCCACCTTTCGTACTAACGTGTGGTTAAGTAATTCTTGTAGAAGTTTTAATTAGGCTATTCACCCCCCTCTAGCCTATTTGGACCTTACAAGTGGTATCGGAGCCGAGGCACCATTGATTTGAGGCTTAACAACCTACGGTGAATAAGAAATGGCTCAATTAAGCTTGCACATCAACAACACCAAGAAGGCACCTCACTTTGATGGCATAAATTATGCATATTGGAAGGTTAAGATGACCGCACACCTCAAGTCAATCAATAGAGAAGTATGGAAGGTCACCGAAACAAAATTTGAGGTTGCTAATCCGGAAACACCTACACCGATGGAAGAGAAGAAGCTCCAATGCAATGACATTGCCATTAGTGCTCTTCATGAGGCACTAGATGACAAGACCTTTGAGCAAGTGAAGAACATTGAGATTGCTCATGATGCTTGGGCCAAGCTAGAAGAAACTTTTGAGGGCACCGAAGGCACAAAGACCGCTAAAGCATATATCTTGCAAGAAAAATTTTCAAGCTTTAAAATGCAAGATGATGAGAGTGTACCAGAAATGTTTCATCGGTTGCAAGTCATTGTCATTGAGCTCAAGGCACTTGGTGAGGAGGTCAAGGACAACCAATTCTCTATGAAGTTCTTGAGAAGCTTACCCAAGAGGTTTGATACATTGATCACCGTGCTAGTGAGGACTACATTGAAGGATTCAACTCCTCAACAAAGATTTCAAGAAGTAATGACCGATGATTCTTATAGAGAAGATGATGAGAAGGATGAGTTGGTAAAGAAGAAGAAGAAGGAAAATGAGAAGAAAGATGATGAAAAGAATAAGAGTGTGGAATTCAAAGCCACCACATCCAAGGGCAAATCCAAAATTGAATCATCAAGTGATGAAGACTCAAGCTCTTGTGATAGTGATGACATTGATGAGAAGATGGCTCTCTTTGTCAAGTAATTTGGCAAATTCATGAAGAAAAAAGGATATCGTGCAAGAAGGAGGAAGAACTCATCCAAGAAGAGTGAGCATACCATGAGATGCTTTAGATGCCATAGCAAGGATCATCTCATTACAAAGTGTCCTTATGATAGTGATGATGAAGATGCTATCAAGAAGGAGAGGAAGAAGCAAAAGAAGAAGCAAGAAAAGGAGAGCTTTCATAAGAAGAAGAATGATTCTCATGTTGCTACGTGGGATAGTGATGATTCCTCAAGTGATGATGAGGATGACAAGAAGACCAAGAAGAAGGGACATGCTAGCATTCCCATCTAAGAGAAGGTCTCCCTCTTCGACACTCCATCGTGCTTTATGGCTAAGGCCGCTAAGGTATCATCCGACGATAAGAGTGATCATGATAATGCTAGTGATAGTGATAGTGATGAAGAAGAATTCACTAAAGATGAACTAATCACTATGCTAGAAGATTGCACTCAACATTTTAAAGAATCTAGAAAGGAGTGCAAGGGCTTGCTTAAGGATAAGAAAAACTTTATACAAGAACTTGATGAGCTTAGGGCATCTTATGAGAGTCTAAAGGTAGACCATAAGAAGCTTCAAAAGTCTCACACTAAGCTTGAAGAAGCTCATTCCTATCTAGTTGAAAAATATGAAAACATGCCAACTAATGTTGAGAAAGCTAAAACTTGCAACATAGGCATATCATGTGATATAATTGATGAATCTTTTCATAAGCCTATTGTTGTTGCTCCCACTAACCCTTAATGTAGCGCATCTACATCATCCTCATCTAGTAGTGATGGTTTCACTTGTGACTCCACACTTATAGCTGAGAATGAAAATCTCAAGAAGGAGGTAAAAGAGCTCAATCACACCTTAGCTAAGGCTTATGGTGGTGAGGACCGCTTGCTTATGTGCTTGGGTAGCCAAAGAGCTTCTCTCTATAAAGAGGGATTGGGCTATAACCCCAAGAAAGGCAACGCCGCTTTTGCTCCTCACAAGACTCGTTTTGTGAAGAACAATGGTAGCTATTGCAAAAGTTGCAAGCAAGTTGGTCACATAGAGCAACAATGCATGAACAAGAAATCCAATGCTAATGTATCCTCAATTAAGTTTGATTCCTTATATATACTTACCAAGGGAACAAATGGTGTTCATGCTAAGTTTATTGGTACACCATGGATGAGCTCAAAGAAGAAAGTCATTTGGGTACCAAAGAGCTTGGTCACTAACCTTGGAGGACCCAAACAAGTTTGGGTACCTAAAAGGAATTGATCTTGTCTTGTAGGTCAATTACAAAGGCAGAGGAAGACATTGGGTGCTTGATAGTGGGTGCACTCAACATATGACCGGAGACTCTTGTATGTTCAAATCAATTGATACAAGTCAAAATGGTGGTTTTGATGCTATCACTTTCGGCAACAACAAGAAAGGCAAGGTCAAGGGGCTTGGTAAAATTGCTATCTCAAATGACATAAGCATATCTAATGTGTTGCTAGTTGAGAGCTTGGATTTCAATCTTTTATCGGTGGCACAACTTTGTGATCTTGGCTTCAAGTGCATATTTGGTAGTGATGATGTTGAAGTCATAAGTGTTGATGGATCAAATTTGATATTCAAAGGATTTAGACATGGTAGCTTATACTTGGTTGACTTCAATGACAGTGAGACACAATTGACATCATGCTTGCTTAGTAAATCTAGTATGGTATGGTTGTGGCATAGAAGGCTTGGTCATGTTGGAATGAAACAATTGAACAAACTTTTGAAGCATGACTTAATTAGAGGCTTGAAGGATGTCACCTTTGAGATGGATAAACCTTGTAGTGCTTGTCAAGCCGGTAAACAAGTTGGAAATACACATCCTAGTAAAAGTGAAATGAGCACATCAAAGGCATTTGAGTTATTGCACGTGGACTTGTTTGGGCCAACAACATACACTAGCATTGGTGACAACAAGTATGGTTTTGTGATAGTGGATGACTACACTAGATATAATTGGGTGTTCTTTCTCTATGACAAGAGTGATGTTTATGATCTATTCAAGTCTTTTGTCAAGAGAGTGCAAAATGAGTTTGAGACAACTATCAAGAAGATTAGAAGTGACAATGGTAGTGAGTTCAAGAACACAAGAATTGAAGATTTATGTGATGATCTTGGTATTGGACATCAATTCTCACCTACATACACTCCTCAATCCAATGGTGTAGTTAAAAGAAAAAATAGAACCTTGATTGATATGGCTAGATCAATGCTTAGTGAATACAATGTTAGTCATTTATTTTGGAGTGAAGCCATCAACACAGCTTGCTATTGTAGCAACCGTCTCTATTGTCATGGGAAGCTTGGGAAGACACCATATGAGCTATTGAATGGAAGAAAGCCCAACATTGCATACTTTAGAGTGTTTGGTTGCAAATGCTATATTCTCAAGAAAGACACTAGATTGAGTAAGTTTAAAAAGAAATGTGATGAAGGGTTCTTACTTGGTTATTCTACCATAAGCAAAGCATATAGAGTTTGGAATCTCACAAATGGCACCTTGGAAGAAGTTCATGATGTTGAGTATGATGAAACCCAAGGGTCTCAAAATAAAGCTCAAAACCTTGATGATGTGAGAGGAGATCAATTGTCAAATGCAATGAAGAACATGTACATTGGTGATATAAGGCTAATGCAAGTTGATGATGATAGTGACATACATATGATTAATCAAGATGTGCAAATTGATACAAATCAAACAAGCTCTAGTGGTACTCATGATGAAGCTCAAGTTCAAGGTCAAACAAGTGGAAGCAATCAACTCTCAATACTCCAACCTACTAGCATTACAAGAGATCATCCATTGGACCTAATCATTGGTGGAATTCAAAGTGGTGTTCAAACTAGATCAAGGCTAGCATCCTTTTGTGAGCATTACTCATTTATGTCACTTGAAGAACCTAAGAAATTAGAAGATGCTCTTAAGGATTCCGATTGGGTAAATGCCATGCATGAAGAACTAAACAACTTTGCTAGAAATCAAGTTTGGAAACTTGTTGAGAGGCCAAAGAACTACAATGCGATTGGTACTAAGTGGGTCTTTAGAAACAAGGAAGATCAAGATGGCATGGTTGTGAGGAACAAAGCAAGATTAGTAGCACAAGGATACACTCAAGTTGAGGGTCTTGACTTTGGAGAGACATATGCACCCGTTGTAAGATTGGAGGCTATTAGAATCTTATTAGCATATGCTTATACACACAACATCAAGCTCTATCAAATGGATGTCAAGAGTGCATTTCTCAATGGCTACATCAATGAAGAAGTCTATGTTGAGGAACCTCCCGGTTTTGAAGATGACAAGAAGCCCGACCATGTTTACAAGCTAAAGAAGGCATTGTATGGTTTGAAGCAAGCACCTAGAGCATGGTATGAGAGGTTGAGGGACTTTCTCCTCTCTAAAGGGTTCAAGATGGGAAAGGTTGACACCACTCTCTTCACCAAGAAGCTTGGAAGTGACTTGTTTGTGTTGCAAATCTATGTGGATGACATTATCTTTGGATCAACTAACCAAGATTTTTGTGAAGAGTTTGGAAATATGATGGCTAATGAGTTTGAGATGTCTATGATTGGAGAGCTTAGTTACTTTCTTGGACTTCAAATCAAGCAAATGAAGAATGGAACTTTTGTAAGTCAAGGCAAGTACGTCAAGGACATGATCAAGAAGTTTGGATTGCAAGATGCTAAGCCAATGAGTACACCAATGGGCACCAATAATCAATTGGATATTGATAATAGTGGAAACATGGTAGATCAAAAGCTATACTGGTCTATGATTGGAAGTTTGCTCTATGTCACCGCTTCTAGGTCGGATGTGATGTTTAGTGTGTGGAAGTGTGCAAGATATCAAGCTTCACCTAGAGAAAGTCACTTGAAGAGATTTTACAAGTTGAAGAATGAATTGAACATACTTGACTTCTCCAACTTGAAATGAATGCACCCCCACATTCTTATATGACATGCCTTCCCTTTGACATAGCAAGGTAAAGTTGTTTGGCATATCATTCATACTTTGCTAAGGACATGTTTAGAACATATAGACATATTTACATGACAAATAGGCTCATTCATGAAAATTAAATGATTTTGATGTATATATGGTACCACTATTGCTTCTATGTTGATTGATCTAGTGGTAGCATATGACATGTTTGTGGGCTTGCAAACCTAGTGTTGAATCTAGAAAATGAGCTCATGATGTGTAATTTAACATGGTCAAGATAACCCTTATACATTATGAGGTGTGAAGAAGCTTGTCCTTAGATCAAACTGAATTACATATTCTAGGCAAGTGATCTAGATTGAACCATAATTTGGACTTCCTCATATTGATTGACTTATCTCTCACTAAAATTGGCACCTTTTTGGTGATTGTTGACAAAGGAGGAGAGAAAAGTCACAAAGATGGAAAAGTCATAAAGATAAAAAAAGGTTAAGTTGCAAAGGGGGAGAAAGATATAGTAAGGGGGAGAGAATGACATTGGAAAGGGATCAATTAAAATTGAGCACACAAGTAGAGGGAGCAAGCTCATGAATTATTTGTTGCATTTGTATGTGCATTAACATGATGAATTGTTGCATTGCAAAGCTTAAATTCATATTCATGATTGTATGGTGATTCCTAGAAATAGAACTTGAATGATGATTTGTTGAGAGTAGCTTTACAAGCGGTATCTAGACACTTTTTGCTTATAATGTTGATCTCACGGGGTACTTTAGTGTTTGTGATCTTTACAAGTGATGTATTACAAGTGGTGTCTAGCTACATCGATGCTAGGATGGTATATAAAGGCAACTCCGATTGGTATCACGCTTCAAAGGTCCATTCTATATACCTTAGCATCAATTTGATAGCAGTAACTCTCCCAAAATTCAAATCCATTCATATGTGCACAATTGAACCAAACTCTTGAAAGCACATATATAGGGGGAGCTAATACTATCGAAATTGAAAATTATTTCATTTCATATCTTTGTGATGGTTGTCATCAATTACCAAAAAGGGGGAGATTGAAAGCCCAAGTTTGGTTTTGGTAATTAATGACACCAAGTTGCTAATGCCATGTGTTAAGTGTTTTGAGTTAGGCATAAGCAACACATGTGATGAAGGTGTATGTGGCAAGGAGTGGTGGCCACAAGATCACAAATAGATGGTGCATGGACATGAAATGATGATCATGGTAGAGATGCACATAATATGATGGATATGATGATCAAGTGGAAGAGAAGGATCTAAGAGTGCAAGGCAAAGATATAACCATAGGGTTTTCCTTTTGCCGGTCTAAGATGAGTGGAGAAGTGATTGACCGGGTTTAGGATACATAGCCGACTATCAAGAGGGGCAATCACGGTTAGCTCGGGAATCAAGTGACACTAGATCATTGTCTTGAGCATATGCATTAGGATCTAGTAAAGAGCTAACATAACGCCTTGAAAAATATTTATGAAATGCTAACACACATGCACATGGTGGTGTACACTTGGTGGTGTTAGCACTTTTATGAAGGCGGTGAAGTTTAAGCGGTAGAGAGGGGTTTGGGTTTCTCTCTCCCTCTCGCCGAGCTTGCGATGCGGGATTCGGCGCTTTTTGGGGAAGTGAAATGCCTATTTTCTACTGCGCCAGAAGTCGAAAAAGAAACGGAGGCGAACGGCGGTCACTGTGGTGACCGGATGCTGCACCGGACGCGGTCGCGGTTTGACCGGACGCGTCCGGTCAGTTCTCAGCAGTTGTCAGGCACGCGGGTGTTAGGGTTTTTGACCGGACGCTGGTTTGGCCTGGCCAGCGCGTCCGGTCAGTTCTCCTATGCACAGAAGAAGAGCGCGCGACCGGCGCGTCCGGTCCCTCACGGAACCAGAGCGTTCGGTCTGGCGTCCAGAGGGGCAGAGCGCAACGGAGTGTTGATCGGACGCGCGGCGCGTCCAGTCATGTGCGATCGGACGTGTCCAGTCGCGGGGGGAGCTTACTAGACTCAGACCGGACGCTAGGTGCAGCGCATCCGGTCAAACGCTAGAGCGTGTCCGGTTACAGCAACGGTAACTTCTGACGCGCACTGATCACGCTTGTCCTGTAGTGACCGGACGCGTCCGGTCACCCTGACCGGTGTGTCCGGTCAACACGTTTTGAACTGTGTCGTCCGGTAACGGCTAGCTGCGTACCCCTTCACTATAAATAGAAGATGTCTGGGTTTTGAGGGTAACTCTTACACATTTTGAGACCTAGAGACATCCTTTGAGATAGGGAACAACCCCTCCACTCATCTCTTTGCTTAGTTGCACATCTTGAGTGAGATTGAGTGAGATTCAAGTGCATTGCTTGAGAGTTGCATTCTAGAGGCACTTGATCTTCGAGTTGCTGCGGATTTCTTATTACTCTTCCGTGTTTCCCGACACGGTAGATGGCTTGGAGCAGCGGAGGTGATTGAGCTCGCAATTGGAGATTGTTGGAGCTCTCACCAAGTGTTGTAAGGGGTTCTTGATCATTCCCCGCGGGAGTTCGCAAATTGGATACTCTAGTGGAGCTCGTGGCTTGGAGGATCCCCATCTTGTGTGCGGTTGTGGGGTGCCCGCCAAGGGCTCGACTCATGATAGTCGATTAGCTCGCGAACCAACAAGTGGGTGTATCGCCACAACGGGGAGTAGCTTGCCGGGAAGCAAGTGAACCTCGGGATAAATTCTTGTGTCATTCTCTTCCCGAGGTTTTCTATTGTATGTTGATTGATTGGTATTTCTCATCTCTACACGACGGTATAATCACTCGAAACTCTTCTCTCGCATTACTTCTTCTATTTAGCTTGTAGTTGTTGTTGTGTTTAGTGAATAACCTTGTTCTAGACTTGTGTAGGTGGCTTGCTTAATTAGTTAAGAGCTAGTGCATTTGCTTCACCACCTTTCGTACTAACGTGTGGTTAAGTAATTCTTGTAGAAGTTTTAATTAGGCTATTCACCCTCCCTCTAGCCTATTTGGACCTTACAAAAGGGCTTACCCTTCTTGAGGACACTTTGAAGCTCAGACCATTTCGAATGGGGCCCCGAGCAGCAACAAGCTTTCGATGAGCTTAAAACCTACTTGACCAAACTAACAACATTATCTAAGCCTTCACCATTTGCAACATTGTTGTTGTACCTGACAGCATCGCCGACAACAGTTAGCGCAGTACTAGTTGAAGAGAAGGAGCACGAAAACAAAATGAAGCAGTCCCTGATATATTTTGTATCAGAGGCTTTGTCGGGAGCAAAGCTCAACTATTCTGAATTAGAGAAAATAGCATACACAGTGGTTACGGCATCAAGAAAGCTCAAGCATTGTTTCCAAGCTCATCGCATCAAAGTGCTTTTAGCACAACCACTAGAAGCACTGTTTCACAATAGTGAAGCCATCGGAAGAATCGGAAAATGGGCAACAGAGTTGAATGAGTTTGTGGTTGACTTCGAGCACAGATCAGCAATCAAATCACAAGCGCTCGCTGACTTCATTGCAGATTGGACCCCGGCAGCTTTTGACACCACTCTACAATTCTAAGAACCAACTTGGACTGTGCACTGCGACGCCGCCTGGGGTATGGCCGGCGCAGGAATAGCAGCAATACTAACACCACAAAAGGTCCAAAGCTGCGATACGTGGCTAGGTTGGATTTCCTCACAACAAACAACATAGCCGAATATGAGGTGATGCTCCTAGGTTTGTGAAAGCTCAGAGCCCTGGGAGTGCGAAGATGCATAATCAAATCAGACTCTCAAGTGGTAGTAGGACACGTCGAGAAAGAGTTCACCGCGAATTAGCCAGAATTGATCAAGTACTTGGCTGCAGTAAGGAGGATGGAAAAACATTTTGCCAGATTCACCCTTCGCCATATTCCAAGAAACGAGAATGCAGAGGCAGAGGAGCTAGCCAAAGCAGCTGCGTAGAAAGCACCGATGCCGGCAGATGTTTTTTTATCAAGAGCTATTAGTCAAAGCAATACGAGAAGAAGAGGAATGACCCAACACCGTGCATGCCATCGCTAGTAAGGGTTGGAGATCACCCATATTCGCCTACCTCAATGGAACCTATGAGCCGCATAGCAAGCATGAGGCAGACAGAATGAACTCTAGGACAAAAAAATACTCCATCATAGCAGGAGAGCTGTACAAGAGCGGAATAGTTGCGCCAATGCGGAAGTGCATAAGTAGATAACAAGGAATCGAATTGCTAAGCGAGATGCATGCCGGAATGTGCGGAGCCCACAGGGGACCGCACAAAATTGCCCACAGAGCGATGAGGCAAGGATTCTACTGGCTGACAGCAGCAGAAGATGCAAAAGAGCTTGTCTGCAGTTGTGAAAACTGCTAGATGTTCGCCAAAAAGCAGGGAGCCCTAGCTAATCCAACCACGTTAATCATCCCAACGTGGCCTTTGTAGAGATGCGGAGTCGACATTGTGGGGCCATTGCCAACAGCGCTCGGTAGCTTATGTTTTGCAGCAGTTGCTTTAGAATATTTCACCAAGTGGATCGGAGCCAAGGCATTGGCAAAAATCACTTTGGGTACCTTAATCAGTTTCGTGTGGCAAAGGGTCATCTGCTGTTTCGGGGTCCTATCATACATCACAGTCGACAATGGAAAGTAGTTCGATTGCACAGAGTTTAGAAATTTTTCCAGCGAGTTGGGATCAAATTAGCATTCACCTCAGTGAACCACCTAGAGAGCAATGGAGTAGTCGAAAAGGCAAATGGCCTATTTTTTAGTGCAGTATCAAAAGCACTATTTGACTTTCCGAAAGGAAAATGGGCCTAGGAATTGATCACTTCCATTTGGGGACACAACATCTCGTGCACTCGGACAACTGTCGATGCGGGACCCACATGATACCATGCAAGGAAGGGAGAAGAATTAGTCTGATTAGGACTCCCCATATGTAATTCTAGTAGTATTATTACTTGTAATCCTACTAGGACTCTACATTGTAACCGACTAGGACTCTTGCCTCCTGGACTATATAAAGGAGGGCAGAGCTCCCTAGATCGGCACCTCAGTTAATAGGAATAGACCTCATGGTCTAGATGCACTATAGCCATCTCTACCGATATAAAGAGAGGTTGTAGGCACCCTTATAGAAGAGACGATAGAACACAATCAATCCAACGCAAGGGCTAACGCCGACTGGACGTAAGGTTATTACTCGATCATGGTCGAGGGCTCAAACCAGTATAAATCAACTGTCTCTGCGTTCACCGTTAAGTTCTAGCACGCGCCGAAGCCCAAATAACTGTCCTGGGTACCCCCCGTGGCAGGCTATCGGTGGTCAAACACTGACAACTAGCACGACAGATAGGGGCTTTCGGCGGATTTGCACCTGAGAGCTCGACAGAACTCAAGATCAATGTTGTTCATTGCAACGTGACTCCACGACGACGGCACCCTTCAACAAGCCTACGATAGAACTTTACATCTCAAGCAACCAGCTCTGACTCAATCGCCTGGACTTTCGGCTAGGATCAACACAGCGAAGCAAGTCGACGAGAAAGAGCTCGGCGACTTCGGCCATGCCTGCAGCAGTGCTATGTCATCACACCTATAGCGACATGCAGGCAGAATCATACAGCAAGTCAAATTCCAAGTTGCACACGGCGGTTATTAGCGGCAGATGCAAGTGCTAGCCGACTTCGCACAGCACAGCGCTACGCCCTTACAGTCACCAGCAATGCCAAGGCCGCCATCATCCTTGACAACAACGCCTTGGCACGATTGAAGCTACTCCCAGCGGCAGCCCCGCCGTGAGAAGACCGTGTCCGAGGCGAACCACGCCATCGCCAACATGGCAGCCCTAGAAGGAATCGCCCAGAAGAACTCTACTCGGATAAGCAGACCAAACGCACGAGAACAATTCAACATACACAGGCAGACCATGCGCATGTCAACGTGATGCAAGCTAATTGAGGTTCACGTGTATCCATCAGATACGAAATACATTGTGAGACAGCTAGTTTCGACTCGACCTTGTTTTCATCCAAGAGATTGGCTTCGTGTCGGAAGCGCTCAAGATCCTGTAGATAGGAAGGAATATGCACTCAAATCAGAAATGGAGTCAAAGTTTATCATCGGCGGCGATCCAGAAAAGCTAACATGTGATCTGCGGAAGCTATACAGGCCAATTGAATAATGGCGCAATGCAGAGAACTTAGATGGACACATGCACTGTACTGTCAAAGATCAAGAAACTACCCAGGAGCAGTTCCGACGAGTAGTCAATTTCATCAATGTCCAACTACTCGGATACTCGACGACAGCTTCCGGATACTCGACGATGGCTTTCAGGTACTCGACGGGGGCTTCCAAGTATTCGATGATGAGTTCCGGGTACTCAGCGACAGCTTCCGGTTGCCCGACGGTAGCTTCCGGTTGCCCGGCAACGTGTTCTGGGTGATCGATGATCCAATCATACGAACTGAAGAACCAGAGCAGCTGACATGATTGGTCCCTTGACCTCTACTCTGCTTCCAGCTCGTGATTGATGAACATGCAACGTCAAGATCAAGCAAGCAATCATGAATTACACATACTCATGGATGACCAAATGTACAAGATGATGCAAGCAAGCCAACGATCAAATGCCTAATCAAACTGCCTCGAATCAGCTCCGGCTGCCGTGTATCAAAAATTACGGTATCCCGCAAGTCGGCGAACTGCCTAGCTTCCTTAAAAAGCATACTGCCTAGCCACAAAATCTACTTGGAGGGCAGCACTACTCGGCCACGAACAGCCGGCGTCACGCCCAAACACCAGGAAGATGTGCAAAGCCAATAGCAAGAAGGAAGGCGTACGTACATCTACATGGAAGTCGACTGCAGAAAGTTCGCATTTACACATGCAGGTGTACGGACACATCTCTTACGTATGCTTGGCCGAGTACATCAAGCCAAAAGCAAGGTCGCGTCCAAATCATCAAAGTTCATGTATAGAAGCCCATGCAACCATGCATCGACCCAACCAGCAAGCAACGGAGAAGCCCGCACAACCCGTACAAAGCTAGTTGGATGCTTTCCCAAACTATTCAGCTCAACCAAGAACTACTCGGGCACTATCTAGCACTTATTACTTTTCGGCGATATTACATGCCACGTGTGCTATCAAGCTACTCCATACCGTTCGGATCAGGATGCTGATCTTGGGCGGCATGTCGGGGACCTTGATAAGTACATGACAATTGACTATTTGCAAGCTATAGAGGATGTGCAGATAATTACAGACAATCTTACTCGGCGATCAGTATCAAAGAGCCGGACAGGGGAAGGTCGCACCCGGTGCAACCCGGTGTGATAACCCCTGAACTCCCAGTTCCAACCAACTCATATCCTGGTCGTCGCTCAAGCTCGGATCGTACAGGGGAAGGTCGCATGTGATAATCCCTGTACTCCTAGCTCTAACAACTCAGATCCTAGTCGTCGCTCAAGCTCGGATCATACAGGGGAAGGTCACGTATGATAATCCCTGTACTCCTAGCTCCAACAACTCAGATCCTGGTCATCGCTCAAGCTTGGATCGTACAGGGGAAGGTCGCGTGTGATAACCCCTATACTCCTAGCTCCAACAACTCAGATCCTAGTCGTCGCTCAAGATCGGATCGTACAGGGGAAAGTCACTTACGATAACCCATGTACTCCTAGCTCCAACAACTTAGATCCTGGTCATCGCTCAAGCTCAGATTATACAGGGGAAGGTCGTGTGCGATAACCCCTGTATGATCCTGGTCGTCGCTCCAGGCCAGATCAGACAGGGGTAGGTCGCTCCCGGTGTATGTAGTCATATATTGAGTTGATAAGGTAGATGCACGAATTTGCAAGCACACGATTTAGAGACCATATCAGCGAGACGTTGCATCACACTAGCTAACCTTTGGGAGAGGTAATCGGAAGGTCCAACATGGATTTGAGTACAGTCTCCACAATTGGCAACGTACGAACCATGGTCAAAGGCTAGAGTTGATGAGAGTTAACTTGGTTGGTCAGTCGACAAGGGTCTTCACAAAAAGGGTTGCAAAACATCCACGGCTTATGCAAACCTATAGGAGAACTAAACTTTAGGCTTTCGGTCAAGCAAAGGCATGGATACAAACATTCAAGGGCTAACCACCAAGTCTACAGGCTCAGGCTTCTAAGAGAGAGAACCTAATTGAAAACAATAACCATATAATTACGTAACGTGAACATTGTTCTAGGATAAAGCTATGTGACCCTTGTATGCTCATTGAGGATAAACGAGGTGACAACTAGAGTACTACCTAGATAACAAGCATACATACAACATCACAGTCAAGCAGACATTTGAGAAAATCCAAACGATTGAGATTAAGCAACCTATCCAAAGCACAAGGCTCACCCAAAATAAGCATTCATCTCAAGCATGAACTAACTACAAGTTTAGCTCAAAACAAACGCTAGCTAAGGTGACTAACTTAGCGTGGGCACAGAATCTGGACAGCAGCACAATAGTTACTTGTTTCAACCATAACTGAGGTTGTAGACCTCCCATAAAGGTGATCCTAAACTTTCTGGAAAGCTTAGGAAGTTTTCCACGCGTTTGTTATTCATACCAAAAGCTAAATCACAGGTTAGCATGGTCAAACATGCTGATGTTTCAGATCTATACCAATATGGACAGAAAACTGATAAGAATTTCAAAAATACATAACTGGAGTTGTAGGGACACAAAAGGGCTGAGCCTTAACTTTATGTAAATATTATTAAGTTCTTTATAACTTTCTTATTATTATATTAAGATGGTTCTACAGCTAACAAGGCCAAACAAGACAAAGAAGACATCTCTATCCAGATTTGGACAGATTCTGTCATTCCACTTTGCAAGCTCATAACTAGAGATTTAGACCACCACAATTAGTACTATAGGACATTTTGGAAAGCTTAGAAAAAGTACTACATTTCTTCTATTATCTCCAAGACACGATTCCATATGCACACAGGTAAAACAAACCAAACATTCAGAGCTATTCAGAGCATTAGCAAAACCTGACAGTAAACTTTTAAAATTCATAACTCTCAAACCATAAGACCTGGGGTCATGAAATTTTAGGACAAGCTAGAAAAGTAAGTTAGCTAAAACTTTGGTCTTCTCCATAACCACAGGAAACACTATTATGACCACGAAAGCATCACCACAACAGCAACCATTCTAGCAGCCAACATTCGACAAGCAAAATAAAGCTTGCCTTTGTTCTACTTAACAAGAGAGCGCACAAACATATTATTCTATTAGCTCTAAATTTTGTTACCTTAGACCAACATGAATTTAATTCATTCATGAGAATCACAATTACTGAATTGAGGTCTAAAGCATTTACAAATGCTTGTATGAACAACAAATTCAGCCCTTGACTAAACTAGATGACATTTATAGGTTCAAGCAGGTAACCATAATTATTTCTAGCAAGGCTAAACACACACTTTTCTCAAACAACATGGAGTAAGGTATTCTTATTTTACTCCACATAAGAAAGATAGTGTACCACATCAATCACAAGTTACGCACTATAGAACAAGGGTGAGAGGAGCATAGCCATGTATAAAGCAACAATCATGAAGATGCATGCTTCATCCTATTCATCCTCACAAGATTGCCAACTTAAGGTGGCAATCACGTTCTATGTCGGTGGCATAACACGCACTCTCTTGATATATAGCTAGTCGTTAACTACATTCGACTTACACATTCGTGGTTAGCGTACCTGCAGAAAAGTTTCATTGCAGCCCAACATTTCCTAATATAGCACACAATGAAAGCAGAGAAGTAAAATTTTAAGTACTCCCATGTACATATACCCCCGTATATATACATGTAGCACCAAAACTACCCGAATCATTAATCACCCACAATTAAGTACCTTCACATATACATGTGTGCAACATATAAATAATCCAGTAACCAAAACTAGCTCTCTCCTAGACCTTAGGTTGTACGATCATGCTCTCACAACTCACACTTACATGAGCGTAGGTGCGACGTTGCATAAAAGTAAACTAACAACATATATGGCTATTTCATATATGAAGGCTACCTCTAATCTGACACACCGGGTAGCATAGTGTGGGAGATTCATCACACATACATACCTTGGCCTGGGCGTAGATGCATAAATGAAAAACCCCCAAATTAGTACTTATATAAGCCACCTAATAATCCTTATATGGGTATAAGGAAATTGACCACTGGCATATTTAGATTTAGAATTCAGTTTTCACCAACCTATATATAGCTATAAGTTGATAAAACTAATTTTATAAAACAAATCCTTTGTTTTAAATACACATACGACAAGTTTAATATTGAATCTTACTCTGATACCAGCTGTCACGGAACCGTCCAAATTATAAGAGCACAAGTACAAAAACAATCACCGAAGTGATCAAATTCTCGCACTTGAGCCCATATAACTCCGGTAGTCCAATGAAATCACGAGGGATTTCAACCCAACCAACATACATGAATTATATACAACTTTGCTATAGACAAGATGCTCAGAAAACATCATTAACATGGGATAATTTACATTGCCCCCAGAACTTTCTAGAAACTAATAATTGCAAGAAATAATTATTAACTTATGTTGCAACCATATAATTGGACAAAACTAACTTTACCAACATATCACACATGACTAATGAACACCAGAAAACATAGTGTCCATTACTAAATAAATTCTTTTAATATATTTTCTTAATTTATTTAGATAAATAGGTGGAATTATGAACACCTATTAAAAGTGCACAATAAATTCTACCAAAATTACAGTGTCCTACAAATGCTTCTAAAAGTCTACTGTCCAAATTTCAAGCCATTTAGACAAGTATATCAACCTCTATGAAAAAGACAAATAGCTATGGCAATAAATCATGTGAGAGCAAGTTAAACCGAAAACTCAATATTTTCTATGAACACAGGGCCATAGTATGAATCAACATGATATAGCAACATCATACTAAGGTAATGGAACAATATTTTCCATTTTATCAATTATATATTATTTATAAGCTAGTTATCAAGCCGTAAACAAGTTAAATCAATAACTTGATCATACAGTAAGCAATGACCATGAAATTTATACCACAATACATTCATAGCATGGAAAGACTACATAAAAATTTCACATCATTTGGAGCAACACAACTCAAGATATAAAAATGACAAGCAATATAATGTAGATTTCCTTATTTATCAAGGTCAAATCAAAACCTTAAGAAAACATTGAATAACTAGTGTGTTTGATATTTTTCCTAGCAAGTACATGTCATCACAAAATTAACAAAATAAGAATCACTATTTTTGGAGTTCTAAAACTCAAGATATGGCTCTGGTCAAGTTTATAAGCATTTTGGAGCATTTTTAAAGCTTAAATAAAGACATCATAAAACATATACAAACATGTAACATATTATGACTCCATTGCATAGATCTTTTCTCAAGGTTTCCAAAAAGTCCACTTTTGCTATTTTTAGAATTACCTAGCATGAGATATGAATTTTAGAAGATTTACATAAAATCTGAAATTCGAAAATGAAATTAATTATTTAACCCTAGACATGCTAGGTGTACCCGGCTATGCAGCCAAAACCGCCACCACTTAAACTGACACGCGGGACCCATTGTCCAGCCGGTCCCACACGTCAGACAGAGAGACACAGAGAGAGACGGAGTCCTTCTTCTACCTCCTGACGCCGAGCACGGGAGGGGACAGGACGGGCCCGGCCTCGGGCCAGCGGCGACCGGCGATGGCGGTGGATGGGTGGGCCAGCTTCGTGGCTACAAGGCACAACCGCACGCACTTGTGGTGTGGGCTGAGGTGGCCCATGGCCTCTTGGCCACGGATGCAGGCGGCTGCGGCCACGACCATCGGCGGTAGGCGAGCACCGACAGCGGCGGGTCGAGGGGAAGGGCAGCGCGAACACCAGTGAGTCCACACGCATCCATGGGATCGATTGGCTCAGCTCAAGGAGACCCAAGATGGCTTGGCCACATGAGGGCGGCAGTGCCGGTATGGCCGTGCCGGCGGCGGCGACCACTGGTGGAAATTGGCCGCGACGAGCACACGCGAGAGAGGAAGGGAGGCAAGGCGGGCACGGTGGCGAGCTCTACTTGGCCTACGACCGAGCCATCAGCGAGAACGTTGGTGCGGACATGAGCTTTGCTCGCTCGTCCATGGCGGACGTCTGTCCGCGCGCTGTGCATGCACCGAGGGCGAGAGGCAGTGAGCGAGAGGGAGTAGGGGAACGCTCTGGTGCTGCTCGGACTTGCCAAACGCGAGAGAGAGCAGCAAGGCGGGGCAGAGGGCATGGACGCGTGGCGGTTTGGTGGGGACGCGGCATGTGCATGGCCGCCACGCCACGGAGCACGCGTCGGCCGTCTTGGCATTCTGCCGAACACGTGTCGGGTTACAACGTGGGCCGGGTGGATGACGATTTGGGCTGGATCCTGGCCGAACTGGACCTTGGGCCAAATACAAAGTTTGAAGCCCACTTGATGCTCTACAAAATCTATTTAGGGTTTATGACCATTAGTGCTCTGGATTAGGAGGTAATTAGCCCCAAAGTTGACAATGTCAGTGATTTGAAAGCAACGGCAATAATCCAATTTGATGGTCAAAATGAAACGCAACTGGTGCCATCTTCTTGTATGTTCTTCCCCATAATGTCTACTCCAACTTTTGTATTTGCCTCAACTTGAGTTGTTTAACAAAATTGGGAGAACGCACCATGTCAAAATGTCAAGGTCAATTGGTGATAAAACAACTTTTTGCTGTTTTGGAAACTATTATTGAAGGTCCAACTAAGCTCCATTTTGAGTGACACTTGATTCATTGTTTCCATCATTAAAAGGACTACAACTAATATTAAGGAACCTAATTGAGCTACCATATGAAATTGGAAGATAACATGTTGCAAACACGTCAACTTTCTGCTATCAAATCTAGGACTAAGAATATTTTCTGGCTTTGAAAAACAGCAGCTGGTTCAAACTTGTGAGCTCTATTTGACTAGGTTAGAGGCCAAACTAACTCTTGACCATTAAACAAAGTTTGTTGTACACAAGATGAACTGTAACTTCTGTTTAAGGTCAAACCTCATAACTAGTACAGATGTTAAACTTTCACTTTAGTCAAAGTAGCAACTCGATAAAGCATAAACTAGGGTTTTAGGCCAATTGGGGCATTTTCTTGACTTTTGCTCAACATGAACCCTTCATGACTTTTTTTGTAGAGTTCATCTAGAGTCATTTGGGCAAGTTTGCAAGGTTTGGTTGATGTTCTATAATTCTATTCACTTAATCACGCCATTCTAAGAAGAATATGACTTATCATTTCATGTGACTTTTTGATTCCAAACTTCATGAAACTTTTCCAGGGATCAATATAGATAGGTACCAAGGTGAGACACATGAAGATATTGCAATAACACCACCCAAGCATATATCTTGAAAAGGGGCCTATATCTAAAGCAATGGTGCAACATCCAACTTTAGGTTAGACTCATCTCCATAGGTTGACCTTGCCATCGTCATCTCCACTTAATCTACCACGTTTGAGCTCAAACCCACTGCTTAGTGAGTGACAAACACCTGGGGTGTTACAATGACGAAACCAAGAAGCACCACCAGCATAAAAACCATTGCAATCTATCATTAACAAATAAATTTCCACAGGTTGCACAGGCTCCAAGTCAGGAACTTGCGCACCAAAACCAGAAGACTTTAACTGTATCTTAAAATGAACATTCAAACAGTCACAAGTTCTCCAAAAAGACTGCAAGCATTAATTCCTAGTTATCTACCCCATCTTGAGTTGCGCCTTTGCCAGAATCGACGACACCATCCTAGGCAGGATTCTCGGCAGTAGGAGTCGACGGCGTACCCGCATCACCTGAGCCGCTTCCGGTCACACCCTCTCGAGCATTTTGCTTAGCGATGTATTTCCTCACCTTCTCCTTGATGGCTGCGCACTCTTCGACAGACTGCATAGCATGTCTCAAAAAATGTTACAGACTTTCCGCAATCCGCTAAGAAACAGAACAATAAAGTGAATAGAAAAAGCACCTGAAAAAGAGTCACCTTGCCACGACTCATCACCACCCTGTGGAGAGCAAGATCCCTGCCTCCAGGATGCCAGAACCCCTAAAAAAATTTCTTCCCTGCATCATGAGCACTGGTAGGGGCGCCCTAGTAAGACTATGGGTCCTTTATCTCGAATTTATCGAGATGATCACACCCGCACTCCTCCAGAGCCTGAGCGAATGCGCGGAGAGAAACAAATGAAGCATAGCCCTGCCCGATAGTCATGTAGTCGCTCACAGTGGTCAGCTCATTCACCAACCACTCCATAAAATCGACAACGGGCGCTTCGTGAGGCACTTCCGACTCCTCACCCACGCTCTCAATAAGATCTTTGTACACATTCGCCGCCCTCTAGGCACCAGCGACCAACCTGTTACCCTCCCCCCGCTTTCGCTTCTGGTAGTCCTCAAAGTCTAGACGTATTTGCTCGACTTGCTCTTCTGCAGTCCGACGAGCGGCGGCATTCTCTTCAGCTAGCTTTTTGGTCGCCTCAAGCTCCTTCTCAAGAGCCCGGATCCACTCATCCTTAGCCGCCAGGTCTTTCTCCAAGCCCTGGCAAAAAGCTAGCCCCTGGTTTTGGAGCCCTCGAGCAACGAGCATGGCCTGCGAAAATCAAAATGAAACACATATAAGGCAGTTGCTAGGCAACAAGCTGCAAAAGGAGCACAGATAAGCAGTAATATACTTACACTAGCGTCATGAAAGTTCACCGCCTTTATGAGAGACGAGTTAGGGACCTTCAAAAGGTCCCTCTCCACTTCAGGAGCCGAAAAGGCACCAACGCACGCGTCTGCAAAGCCAGCAGCAACCTGGTTCGGTAGCAAGCCAACCGCGCGATAGTCCACGTTGACGATCACCCGGGAACTCGACGCGATCCCTAAAGAACGAGCAATTCTGTAAGTCTCCTCCTTCGCGGAATTCATCTCGCCAGAAGAGCTTGACCCCGAATAAACTCGCATATCGCTGTAGTCCTCGGGCCGAGAACTCAGTCATAGTTCCCCGTGGCCAAACAGCTGCTGCAAACCAAGTCGTCGCTCAGGTGAATATACTCCCCATAAAATCTAGACTTACCCTGTAGCTAAGATCCCGAGATATCATGAGACGTCACAGGGGTAGGAGCCGGGCGAGCAGAAGCCGCCTCTTTGGCAGAAGTCACTCTTGCCTTTTTCACTCCGGTCTCCTTCGGGAGGTCACCGGCCTTTCGTGAATTCTTCTTAGCCTTTTTGGTAAAAAGGTCGTCGACAGACATGGTGTCTGTAAGGCCGAACGCGTCATTCACATTGGCGACCTTGGCCTTGCCAGCCATTCCATCAAATCCTGAAGATGCCTGAAACAACAAAAGCAAGAGCACATAAGTGAATAGGCAAAACAAGAACGAACTAAGAAACGAAAGGACAACCAAAAACAACAACATCGAATTTATACAAAAAAAAATATAACACTACCATTTCGGTCCAGACTTGCCCAAATCGGTGAGTCTGTCCGATCATGACCTTTTTGCTATTTCCCAGCTTGCCAGCAATCTCCCTTCCAATCTGCATGTCGGTGGGCTCTGCGAGAACATGCCCTCGGCCGCTAAGCTTTCGCTTATGGGACACCATTGCAGCAGTGTTCGTCCCACGTCCGACCGTCACCTTTCGTGCCCTGCCCCTTCGCCCTAGGGCCCCACGACCATGGCCACAGGGGGCGGCGTCGTTAGCCGAAAGGTTGGTCAAAGGACCCAACTGATCAGCGTAGCAAAGGCCCATCGCTTTGAAGACACGGTTTAATCGCCTCTTCCTAGCCAAGGACTGGCACCGACCCTTGTGCTCTCTATCGCCATAAAACCCAACGATCTCTTCGGCCTTGTGATCTATCATGTTCACAAAACTAAAATCGGTGGTGAACGCATCCGATGGCGCGACGGCGAGACGCGGAAAGATATATCCGTCCCTTCGCTCTATGTCAGAAAACCGAGCTTCACTGCTCAACGGAGGGCTATCGCAAGCTATCCATTCTTCGACCAAATCCTGACTAATCTACTAGTGCGATTCAAAGCAAACGTGTCTGCCACCTCGGTTTGCACAGTAAGCTGGCACGCTTTGCACAGTGCCTTTTGTCTTTTTTGGGACAAAGTTATAGGACCCATAGTGGGCCACCATTTTGATCTTGGTCTGCTTATCCTTGACTGTTTTCTTGTGAAAATGAGTCTCGTAGTAGCGAGCAAACGTGTTCACGCACAAGGCGCACCTGCACATCTTGTGTGCCATGGCTAACACGCTGAGCCGAGCGAAAGCATTAGGAGTCAGGTGATGAATCTGCAGGTTGAAGCGCTGCAAAACTTCGCCCACAAAATCTTCACAGGAAACCGTAGCCTAGCTTCGAAGAAATCACGGAAGACAACCGCTTCGTAGGGCTCTGGGCGGGGGACCTCTTCTCGGCCTGGAGCACGGCACAAACCATGAAGCGAAGACTTCAGAATACCTCGCTTGACATACTTATCGAGTTCTGCTTCGGTGACGCGTGAGCGACCCAGGCGGTAAGTAACTAGAGTCAGATCCGGTTGGCCCCGGGCGGCAGCGGGCACTGGCCCTGCAGTTTCGCCTTCCTCACCTTCCTCCACGGTCTCCACATCAGTATTAGTCCCTTCGCTAGAGTCATCACACCAAGGGCCCTGGCCACCTGCAGCAACTTTCCCATACAACGTTACTGTCTTGTGCATTCGCCGAATGGGCCATATTTCGCTCATCCCCGCTTTGCGAATGGGTGCGAGATTCCAAACTAGAAGTGTCAGATGCGGTCCCGCTGGATGAGCTGCCGCCAGACGATGACTCACTCGACATCTATCCAAACGAGTAATATACGAAAAACCCAACAAAAACCAAAAATAGTAAAGAAGCGAAAAGAGTTGAAACAATGAAATAAGACAAAAACATAAAAAGGAAGTAAAGGCGAACACAACAAAACAAATACGAACCTGTGAAAAAAGCTCGGCGAAGGCTGGAGTCCTGGCGGAAGCGACCAACGAAGCGAAAACCCAAGCGAGAAGCCAAAGAGCGTAGGCTTAGTTCTCAAACGAGGGCTGAAGGTGAGACCAGCGTGCACGGCTCCAGTGGCTTGGGGGGTTTATCTGCTGAGCCCGGCGCGCGAATCGAGGAAACGATGCGACGGTTCGCTTAACCGCCGCTGCTGTTGGAATTTCGAGAAGCAGTTACACGGTGCGAGAACCAAAAAGCAGTTACACATTGTTCAAAAAAATATAATAATAATAATAATATATACATACATATATTTTATATGTATATAAAATAAATAATAGCAGCACATACCTCCACCCTTCGCCTGGGACGCCGTACAGGCCCCACTGCGCGACGGTCCAATAAATTCACGAGGCAAACACGCTCATATTGAGAACCTCCTCGCGCATTTCCGAGGGGCTAATGCTGGGGGCGTGCCCCGCCTATGGGCACCCCGTGTGGCTCAATCGCCATCCCAGTCTCTTGCGGAAGCGAAATAGCAAGAGGAGGGCTCCGGCGCACTTGGGGTTTCGCTATAATAAAAGGCGAAAGGGCTGAAGACATGTGAAGAGAAGGATGTGTCAAGCCCCGTTCTCGCTGCAGCAGAGCCCTCACTCTGGGACACCCCTTTTCACTATGATGAAAGGGTGGACTCTGCGGCTGAGACCAGGCCAAGCCTAGTTCTTTTCCTTTCGCCCTAGTGAAAGGCTCGTTGACTATCGCGGGCCAAGCCCAGTTCTTTTCCTTTCGCCCTAGCGAAAGGCTCGCTGACGATCTCGGTTATTCGCTCCAGCGAATAGCTGTTGGGGACCAAGCCCAGTTCTTTTCCTTTCGCCCTAGCGAAAGGCTCGTTGACGATCTTGGTTATTCGCTCTAGTGAATAGCTGTTGATAGTTCGGTTGTTTATTTCTGCAGGTTCTACCGTGGAATGAGCCAACCGTCCTCTCACGGCAGACAACGTCTGACCATTCGGGGACCATCTGGTCGGTCAAGCGGGCGAAACTAGGCAGGGCCGGTTGGGGCTCCCCGGGCCGGTGCCACCTGAGGCAGGCGAGGGCTCCCGATGGCAAACAAGCCCCACAGTGGCAGGGAATATCTTCCAGACATGTAGCAGTTGCAGGGGCATGTTGGTCCTGTAAGATGTCTACGGGCATGTATAAATAGCCCCCTTGTGGGGATTGTAAATGAGGGGGACAAGCTTAATGAAATCACTTAACTTGTTTCGCTAAGTCCCATTTTTTCCACTTCTTGTGCTTGATTTCGCTCGCGTGACAACCGGTGTTCGAAGGCCTTGGCCTAGAACGACAATCGGCATCAAGCAGGTTCGACGCACACGCAGGTGCTCTTCCCCACCAAGCCCTGGAGTGTTTACATCTTCTAGCTAATGACGCTAAAGCATTTACCACTTGGTTGCAGTCTGGCTTCACCTAGTTAATCTTCTAGTCGCTCAGCAAGCGAGCCACAGTCCTCTTGCGTTTTCCTAGAACATATGTTCAGTACCATCCCGTAACTTGCATAATCTCTGAGATAAAAAGTGATAACGTGTGCGTACACGCACTCGTAAGGGCTTGTTGATTTTTGGTGGGATTAATCAAACGAGGCTTAAGGTAACTGTGACCCAACTCCACATTTCAATGACTTCTCTTCCAATGTCACATATATGAAATGATTGTTAATAATCACCAATACTTTTCACTAGTGAGAAAAAACTTTGACTCCTTTGCAGAATGGGGTGGGCACTTGGATGTTCGTCTGACGACTTTACTGGAAACAAATATTTAGGTTCCATGACCAATCGCTCTGGCGTATTGTGGTAATAATTGAGTTTGGCAGTGTACTTCACCTGAAGTGATATACCTACCAAATCCATTGTCTACTACTGGGCAACAAGGTGCTGGTGCTGGAGTGCCTTATGGCAAGATAAGCATCAGTAAGTATATTTTGGTTGAGTTATTCTATACCTAATTTGCATAATTGCATTCCTCATTAATAAGTCCAAAACTTCCCTATATAAATTTTCAGTTTTCAGGTTGACTTTCTACTAGTGAACAAAGAAGGGGTGAGTCAGACGCAACAACATTTGGAACAAAACCACCTACGAGTAGTAAGATAAATTGTTCAAATGGATGCCCACCAGATCACACTGAATACAACAAATATTTTATTTTTGAACTAGACTTTTTTTTTTTTGCTTCTAGTTGACGATTCCTAGTTTGAAAGTTGAAATGCAATCGGCCTTGCGGACGTGGGAAGGTTGCCCTCTTTCTAGAGATACGCTTATGCAGTGATAAGGGATTCTCCAGTTTTTACTTAGGGGCATAGGGCTATGCAGGTCCTAGACATTTTCAGGCCTCTCGTTAGTGCCATGAAAGATGGGTACAAAGTGCTCGTCGAGATGGTCTCAGGAGACGATGCACCTCTGCAGGAGCAGGAGGCCGGTGAGCAGAGTCACAGGGATCGCGGTACGTAGCGATCCACATTCAGGGATCATTCGTTCCGGATCATGGTTGGGATCGACATGGTATGTGTCGATGCCCCTAGGATGGTATTGTTACGGCGGCATCGGCTCTTGCTGAAAATACTGAATCCGGCCCAGCTACTGTGGCCCGTCTGACAATGGGTACAAGGCTGAGCACTCGCGCCAAGAAGCCAAGCGTTCGCGTTACTGGGCCGCAATGGGCTTGATCTCCAGGTGCTGGAGCAGCTGTGCTGCTGAGACAAGTCCCCGGCATTGCCGGTGTATAAAAGATGAGCGATCGCCTGAGTTAAGGGGCATGTACTGAATGAACCCAAACCTGAGCTACGAAATCAAATCCGTCCTTCCTATCCCACCTGCTCGGCTTACTCCTTCCCCAAGTCTATTCTCTCATCTCGATCCCCAATTCTGTTACGCTAACATCCTGGTATCAGAGACTTCGATCCTGATCGGATCTCGATCCACTATCCCATCGATCGTAAGAACACACGCTCTCGGTTGGTCTGAGTTCCCGGTGATTCAGTGAGCTGCTGAAACATCGGTGAATTCCTATAATTCCGACGGCATGTTCGACGATTTGTGGCGGATAACTGATCTGGCGAGTCCACCACCACCACCACCTACCCATCTTCACTACACACGATCCACAAGGAAGTTCGGAGCGATGAGTCCTGAGGGCCAGCAACTGATGATGGAGATGCAGCGCCTGTTCAAGGAGCAGGCAACGCTTCTCGATCGGCGCTTCGCCGACTCCGATCAGTCCGTTCAGAGGCGCATCATCAACTCGGAGAATCGCATCGATGGGCGCATCAACGAGGTCGGGACATGTGCCTGAAGGTCATAGAGAAGACGGTAGGCGGCCTCGAAGCCTGGCACCACGATGTCGAGGGTGTGCTCGATGATATGCGTCTAAAGGTGCTCAAGATCAACAAGCAGTTGGACCGGTCCATGATCGAGCAGTCTTCTTCTGGTCCTGGTCTCATCTTATCGTCCCCAAATCTGGAGCTAGCGGACTAGCACGCGTCTGCTGGCACAACGGCTGCTCGGCCCAGCGGGCACGGCGTTGACAACTCTCCACGGGAGAATGGGTTCGGAGTGGTCACCACTCTCACTCGTTCCCTGGCCAATGGTACGCAATCTCCCCCAAAATTCATGGCATTGCTTATGATCTGTGCATGAATTGTAACAAACCAACTGATCCCACTCATTGGCCTACGGGTCGCATGCCCAAATTTCTGTTTCCAACTTTCCATGACGAGAATGTCCAGTTGTGGATTTCAAATGCCGAGGATTACTTTGACATGTACCAGGATGAACCTCCGTACCCGTGCCCGGATAAGGGTTGCCTTATGTTCCCCAACCTTTCCCTAATCCGGCCTGAGTGTCCGACGAAATGTTCTTCTGGTGCCCAATCAATGTCCGGACATTCCCGACCGACGCCACCCCTTGTCAGCTTCACAGATAAACCGGTCGCAATTAGTTACTTGGTTTGTCGACCCCATCCGCGGCATATGGTCTGAAGGGTGGTTACTCAGACTCACATATCCTAATAAACGGTCCTTAACTGCTCCATGAGCTACATCATTTGAGATCCCACACTCACAATGACCTACCCTTCGCATGAGCAAAGTTACTAGAGGCGGTATTCAAGTTCATAACTTTTAGTGATATTATTCCTTAGCTAGATTAGTGAAGTAAGTCAAGTTGTACCCTCATCAGTTTTAGCGATTAATTATCCAAGTGTAGCATCCTACGCACGCAAGAATGAGTTCCCTTCTCATACTCGACTTCTACCATTGCTAAGTAACTAAGCAATAAGCAATTAAGCCTTTCCATTCCCATTGTTTAGATGAAAGGCTTCTAATATATTAAAGAGTGACTCTAATGTGTAGGGTGAACAAGTTTACTAACCAACACTACATGTGATGCATAACTCATAATGAAAATGCATGAGTATCCAAAATAGGGTTTATAGTAGTGTGGTGCCTGCCGGACAGTGCGGCCGATTCCTAAAGATTCGGTTACTGGTGATGACTCACACACTATCCTCACAAGACGAGATAACAAAACCTCAAAAGATAGGATCCGGTGATTGGAGACGGTTCCGCTATAGATAAAGACATTTGGAGTTGATTAGGAACTTAGGAAGAGACTGTAAATATGACTCCACTATTGTACTATTAGTAGCTAAGCTCTTTAGGTAGTGGTTGGCCCTTTAGGTAGGTTATCTATACAGACTCACATTCTCAGTGACTGGCGAACACTCCGCCCTAAGCGACGGACGCTCTGTTGTACCTTGTATTGGTGTGAGGTGCCTCAGTTCAGCTCTGTATGGGTCAACGGATACTCCATGGAACGTCACTGAGACTCTGGCAGGTTCAAGAGTTAATCGGTTCTAAGGTTCTCTGCTTCTATTGGATGGCCCGACCGGCTGACGGATGATCCGGTATGAACTAGGTACGCTCGGGTTACTAGGTGACTATTCCTTATAATTCATCGAACGCTCCACTGTGGGTGACGGACGTTCCGGTACAGGATGAGTGATCTCGGGTTCCCTAGCTGTATACCTCCATAATTCAACGGACATTCCACCGTGAGTGGCGGACACTCCGCTGTGTCGCTCAAAAGGAACTTAAGTTGTAGGTGACTAAACTTCAGGAATGACGGACCCTCCGTCCTACTGTCGAGCACTCCGTCAGATGGGCGACAGAACATATGCTCTTGGGTTCTTAGTGAAAGTCTTAGGGTTCATGCCTAGATCTTGGGTTGAGGCCTTCATGCATGTGCATGACATCCCTAGTGTAGCTTAGGTGGGTAACTAAGCTTGGGATCCTTATGGTTTGGCTTGGGTTAACTAGTGCAACTTAATGACTTACTAAATTAAGAGCAAATCCTAAAGATAAAGAGAGATTGTGCATGGCACCTTAGCTTGGGCTCTTGATGAGTTCCTCGTCATCAAAGTTGAAGATCCACACATGTTGTTCTTGCTTCCAAGATAGAGAGATTTCTTTGGATTGCTTCCGATCAAGAGACCCTCATGATCCATTCATGCAAGAGAGAATACTTGAGTTAGGGTTTGAGGATTGATCTCTAGATAATGAGAAGAAGGGATTCTTGAGCTAACCATGAGATGAGAGATTGTGGAAGCTCAAGTGCTTGATCTTGCTACCCTTTGCAATCTTGGTTCCTTCTTCTTCTTCTTCTTCACTTTCTCACTCTAGTTCATCCTTCCTTCTCTTGTTCTTCCTTCTAGACAGAGTGTGTGAGGGAAATGAGAATAGAGTGAGTGGAGCTAAGGTTTAGGTGTTGGGAAATATCTCCAACTCGTGTTGACAAGTGGCCCATGCGCCCTTAATGGATAACAGCTCATTTCCTACCCAATCTGCAGTCTCTGCACTATTATCGGATGGTCCGGAAAACATGGCGGACTATCCGATAGACTCTGGTTTCACCTATCCAAACTTAAGAACCTAATCTATCTGACGTTGGGTCAATGTTGAGGTTTGTAATGGCTTTGCTCATTCCTTTGGTGAACACAAATGCCTTAAGCTGGATTCTTCGATTGGCATCCTCCTTTGACGGTCGCTTGGTTGACTTGGTTGACTAGTAGTTAACTTGTGTATCGTTATGTAGTTGGTTACTAGAGCGTAACATTATTTGGGTTGGGTTGCTAAGGGTGTCTACGGAGTCTGATGGGTCGTGTCTCGGACATCCAAAAGTGAGAGCCTAGGGTGTAACAGACTCGGGTCATTACAACTCTCCCTCATTTGAATTCAAGCTCGTCCTCGAGCTTGGCAAGTGGTTGCTCTGGGTTTACTCGAGGACTCATTCCAAAATTTCCTACCTTTCTCTAAGATCTTAATCACTGAAGGGTTTGCTGGTTTGTTAATTTCTGGCGGACGGCCCGATATTCTTCACGGATTCTCCGGTGTACTTCTAAATCCAATTTTTCATTATCGGACTTAGAAATCTGATGGATGCTCCGACGTCCTTGCGGACTGTCCAATAAAATTGGGCTATATATAGGCTGGCAACCCCCTGGACATGTCATTTTCTTTCCTCCACTTGTCGGTTCCCACTCGCACGTGTCCACGCCGTCACCCACTCCGCGACGCCGTCCTTTGGATGCTTCTTCCTTGATTCCTTCGGTCACATGCCCAACCACCAAGATGTGGGGTGCTGAGTAAGTTCCTTTTCCCTTTGCTTTTATGTTAATCTCCATGGTTGACAAGCTAGGGTTGGTCCAATCTATGCAATGGCTAGGGTTACTTCAAATCTTTCTTGGGGGTCTTGTAGAGTAGGCTTTAATGCACCTCTATGTGAGTTTTGATGCATTGGTGTTGGCTGAATCGTGAGATTTTGTGGATTGAACACCGGTCACTCACCGTGGAGATGTTGTTTTGTTCACACTTTGGCGGATGGTCCGTGGACCTTGTGGATGATCCGTTAGCCGGTCTATAGCATGCTTTTGCTATGTACAATCTATCCATTTACGGAAGGTTCCAATGACTTGATGGAACACTCCTGTAGTGACTGGTGGTTCTTTGTCACAATTATTCCTGCTCTCTGTCGTACTGACGGATGATCCGCGGACCTTGTCTAGTATGACTTGGTTTTGTTTTGCCCAACTTGCTGTTACAACTCTATAGATACTCTGTGGATGTACTAGTGAGCTTGTGTATATGTTGCACATGGCATTGCCACCTTGTTCTTTGTATCCATGCTCATGTTTGCCTCGAACATTTCTTCAATCCAATTTTTGTCAATCATTGCACTATCCTGGTCTAAGATTGCTAACCTTTGTTGTTTTCTTCTTATTCATAGACATACTCTGGTTCTTCATCTTTGTGGTGGTGGTAGGGAGAAAAAGAGACCAAGGAAGGATGTTGGTAGTGGTAGGCGTCCGGTTTTCGATGGTGACGATCCAATGGATAGTGACTACGATGCCAAAGAGGAGATAGGGAGCAAAAAGATAGTTCCACACAAGGCGAGGTCCAAAAGTGCCTTGAATGCTCCACCAAGGCGTCAACCAGCTGCACCATGGTGATAGCCTTCACTGTCACCTCTGAGTTCATCTTCATAATCTCCATCATCGTCTGGGAGTGGTGAAGATGACAGTGATGATGAGGAGGAGGGAAAACAAGGGAGTGATGGTGATGATGGAAGCGATGATGAGGAGGGTAATGAAGGTGCAGAGGGTGCTGAGGAAGAGGAGGAGGAGTGCAGTGATAAGGGGTTGGAATACAATCCAAGGATAGTTGTATCCCCCATCAGCACTGCAAGTCCGCCACTGATCAGAAGCAGTGGGGTGAAGACCACTTCAAAGACTTCCACGATACCTATGATCTGAAACAGTTCAGCTAGCCACAATCCTCCCCAAGTCCTTTCTTTCATACCCAAGACCAGTATGACCTCTTCTGGGGCTTGTTTGAGCAAGCTGTCATGTGCGCGAACCAAAAGTGGGTGGATTGGGACTTCATGAGCAAGTATGAGCCTCACCAAGGTTTGCTTTCCAAAGTTGAAGAGGCCATGTTGAAGAAGGTCATGACATTTTAGCACAATTGGAATGAAGTCGTGGTCCGACAGTTCTACTCCACACTCGAGGTGAACCGTGAGAAGGAAACAATCAAGTGGATGACTGGGAAGGGCAAGTACAACTGTACAAGGCCTCTTTTGGGGAATTCACAGATGTGTGTGGGCTTGATTACCATACCATGAAGGAAGGAGAGCAGATGGACATGCTTCCTAAGGTGAAGAAGAAGAGTGAGGTGGCTCAGCTCTATGTGACTTCAGACTTCGTGTTTGGAAAGATCAAGGGTCTGGCGATGGAACCAAGTGTCCTGAACACTATGCTTCATTGTAGTTTGTTGCCAAGGTTGGTAACACTAATGCTATCCGTAAAAAGTACTACATGGCCATCAAGAGCATCCTAAATGGCACAAAGGTGAACTAGGTTGATTTCCTTGTTGAGGAACTAATGTGGTTCAAACATGAGGTGCAAGGTTCCTTGGGTCATCAGCCATACATCATGGCGTTGATCAAAGCCAAGGCAGCCTTCTAGGGTGTTGAAGAGATAGTGCACAAGTCCTTCCGTTCGTGTGTCAATGACAAGGATTTCTTCACCAATGGCTTGCCTCAGCCTTAGGCTCCGTTAGCTGAGGGGGGTGAGTCTTCAGCTCGAGGTGCTGCTCGTGGTCGCAAAAGGGATGCAAGTGCTAGGGTTAAGGGTGGTTGGGTGCCTCCAGCCGGTTTCTTTGATCCATACTTTGAGGACATCCGTACTCACATGCATAACCTAATAGCACCAATAGAGGGGAACCTTGATCAGAGGTTCGAGCATGCGCAAGGCTTCTTGCAGGAACACCTCATCGACCCACTGCAGACTTTAGTATGCAACTTGACTGAGAGGGTGGAGTTGCTTGTCTCTAGGGAAGAGTTACAGGAAGTCCGCAATGACTCAGCGGCCAATGCTCAGAACATTACGCAGCTTAGGCAATCCTATGACAATCTTGCTGCCCATATCTACCTAGTTTTCTAGCTGGTAGCTCCAAGTAAGTCCATATTACTCACTTCTCAGGTTCTTATCCATTGTAGATTTCGCACTTTAAATTCCTTATGTCCACTTTGGCTTGAGCTCACTTTTCTTGCAAGTACAACTACAGTGCCCCATCCAATGTTGTACCCTCAAGGAGTTGTTACATTAGCCTTTGCCCCGACAGGTATACACTTGAATCCTCTTATATTTCCAGATTTTATATCTCACATGCTCCAACTTAGTGAGTCCGAATTTGACACTTAACTTTTGTGTAGGAGCACCTCCGAATGTGCCTACCACTGACATCTCCGTTCTGACGTACTAGCCGATTCCTCCGTCACTGCACTTCTAGCAGCAGCTGCAATAGCCAACCCTGCCGCTGCCTCCGCAATAGTGATGCTTGCCCTTGTCTTTCGGACACATCCTTGTGATGGCTTGAAAACTTCATGTAACTCTTCATTTATTGCCCAGCCACATCAGGCACGACACTTATTTTGATACACTTGATACTTGGTTGGTGGTGCGGTCACTCATCAAGTTGACCATCTTATTACACTAGTCATGGTTGAATGGTCAAGGACCTGATGAACCTTTTTGTGTCGTGTTTGTGAACTATATCTATGAATCTCTTGTGCTGTTGGTGATGCCTCTTAGATATCATGTATATATGCGCTTGTCTGCTTATTCTGTGATTGGGAGATAAGGCCAAGATACAGTGAAAACTCTACCAAAATTTCCTTCTAACGAGATAAGGGATAAAGATTGCCTCTAGATGGCGAAGAGATTGGGATTGCTACCGCTCTCTCAACTGTCCTATCGTCGTGACACACTATGCATAAATTGACTATAGAAGACAACTCCTCACTTGGGTTATCCTATCCTTCCCAACTTGAACATTAATCAAGTCCTAACTTTTCTTTTAAAAAACAAAACCCTTTGGACTATTTCCTTGTATCATAGAGTACTTAGGAAACAGGGGCTAGATTCAACTAGAGAAGAGAGTTAAGATAACTTAAGGTTTGCCTAAAGTATAGAGCAAAATTTTAAAGTCGAAGGCCCAAGTGCATATCAAGTGGGTTGAACGATGCCTTGTATGAGACTGTAGGTGTAAGTCAATCAACTACTCCGATACCCATCCCCTCTGTCACGGGCAGCGCACGGCATGCCTACATGGGGCGAGGGTTGTTGCTAACTTGCCACCGCGAGGCCCCTAGGAGCGCACATAGCAACTCCTCTTTAGGACCTTTGCATTGAGTTACACACACATTCCCGATGCAAGGCATACCGAGCAACTCGATTGGTTACACACTTAAATCTCCAACACTTAAGTTGAAACATTATTGATGATAACATAAGATTAAGACAAGAAACTACCACTAACACTACCATTCTATTTAACTGTTGCCTTCTATCTAGGTTACATCTCAATTCACTCTTCTACTCATCAGAATACACGCAGCTCATCTTGGAGAACTTCCAAGGTCTACTAACCGTCGCACTCATCGAAGATAGTCCCGGAGGAAACCTCAATGACCTACAAAAAACTAAACGGCAACGCCATGAGTACATTTTTTACTCGTAGGACTTAATTCCAACACAGAGATATTTGGTGGATGCACAGGTAATATATCAAGCATTTGTATATTTGTAGAAATGCAATGGCGTTCATTAAGAGTATGACATGCTATGTTCCAATACTAGAATGACAGTAGCTGTTTGTCATATGTAAATCAAGATGCTCATATTCCATCAATTACACTACCATGGGTATAGAAAGTAAGAACAACCGAATGATTCTGTCCTAAAGGACTTCAGGCTTTCAAACTCTGCAGAGGTGTACAACTGTACCCACACGGAGACTAGGACAAACCTCCATACCTGTGCCCGGGTAAGGGTTGCCTCACGTTCCCCAATCTTTCCCTAATCCGGCCCGAGTTTCACTGGTGCCTGGTCAATGTCCCGGACATTCCCGACCGACGCCACCCCCATGCCAGTTTCACGGATAAATCGGTCGCAATTAGTTACTTGGATTGTCGACCCCATCCGCGACATGGGGTCTGTACGGGTGGTTAATCAGACTCACGTATCCCAATAAAGGGTCCTTAACTGCTCCACGAGCTACATCGTTTGAGATTCCACACTCACAATGACCTACCCTTCGAATGAGCAAAGTTACTAGAGGCGGTATTCATGTTCATAATTTTAGTGATATTATTCCTTTGCTAGATTAGTGAAGTAAGTCAAGTTGAACCCTCATCAGTTTTAGTGATTAATTGTCCAAGTGTAGCATCCTACACGCGTGAGAATGAGTTCCCTTCTCATACTTGACTTCTACCATTGCTAAGTAACTAAGCAATAAGCAATTAAGCATTTCCATTCCCATTATTTAGATGAAAGGCTTCTAACAGATTAAAGAGTGACTCTAATGTGTAGGGTGAACAAGTTTACTAACCAACACTACATGTGACGCATAAGTCATAATGAAACTGCATGAGTATCAAAAATAGGGTTTATAGTAGTGTGGTGCCTACCCGATAGTGCTGCCAATTCTAGAAGATGCGCTTAGCAGTGACGACTCACACATGGTCTGCACAAGACGAGATAACCGAACCTAAAAAGATAGGATCCAATGATTGGAGACAGTTATGCTATAGATAAAGACATCCGGTGTTGATTAGGAACTTAGGAAGAGACTCTAACTTTGACTCCACTATTGTACTATTAGTAGCTAAACTCTTTAGGTAGTTGTTGGCCCTTTAGGTAGGTTATCTATACAAACTCACATTCTCAGTGACTAGCGGACACTCCGCCCCTAAGCGACAGACGCTCCACTATACCTGGTATTGGGGTGAGGTGCCTCTGTTCAGCTCTGTACGGGTTAACAGATACTCCATGGAAGGTCACTAAGACTCTGGTAGGTTCAAGACTTAATTGGTTCTAAGGTTCTCTGCTTATATTGGATGACTCGGTCGGCTGACGGGCGATCTAGTATGAACTGGGTACTCTCGGGTTACTAGGTGACTATTTCTTATAATTCATCGGATGCTCGGCCGTGGGTGACGGACGCTCTGGTACGGGATGAGTGCTCTCGGGTTCCCTAGCTGTGTACCTCTATATTTGAGTGGCTATGTCGCTCAAAAGGAACATAAGCTGTAGGTGACTAAACTTCAGGAATGATGGACTGTCTGTCCTACTAACAGGCACTCCGTCAGATGGGCGACAAAACCTATGCTCTTGGGTTCTTGGTGAAAGTCTTGGGGCTCATGCCTAGATCTTGGGTTGAGGCCTTCATGCATGTGCATGACATCCCTAGTGTAGCTTAGGTGGGTAACTAGGTTTGGGATCCTTATGGTTTGGCTTGGGTTAACTAGTGCAACTTAATGACTTACTAAATTAAGAGCAAATCCTAAAGATAAAGAGAGATTATGCATGGCACCTTAGCTTGGGCTCTTGGTGAGTTCCTTGTCATCAAGGTTGAAGATCCACACTTGCCATTCTTGCTTCCAAGCTAGAGAGAGATTTCTTACTTGGATTGCTTTCCATCAAGAGACCCTCATGATCCATTCATGCAAGAGAGAATACTTGAGTTAGGGTTTGAGGATTGATCTCTAGATAATGAGAAGAAGGGATTCTTGAGCTAACCATGAGATGAGAGATTGTGGAAGCTCAAGTGCTTGATCTTGCTACCCTTTGCAATCTTGGTTCCTTCTTCTTCTTCACTTTCTCACTCTAGTTCATCCTTTCCTTCTCTTATTCTTCCTTCTAGAGAGGGAGTGTGACGGAAATCAGAGGAGAGTGAGTGGAGCTAAGGTTCAGGTGTTGGGAAATATCTCCAACTCATGCTGACATGTGGGCCATGCCAGATAATAGCTCATTTCCTACCCAATCTGCAATCTCTGCACTATTATCGGATGGTCCGAAAACATAGCGGACTGTCCAATAGACTTTGGTTTTGCCTATCCAAACTTAAGAACATGATCTCTCTGACCTTGAGTTCATGTTGAGGCTTGCAATGGATTTGCTCATTCCTTTGGTGAACACAAATGCCTTAAGCTAGATTCTTCGATTGGCGTCCTCCTTTGATGGTCACTTGGTTGACTTGGTTGACCGGTAGTTAACTTGTGTATCGTTATGTAGTTGGTTACTATAGCATAACATTCTTTGGGTTGGGTTGCTAAGGGTGTCTACGAAGTCTGATGGGTCGTGTCTTGGACATCCAAAAGTGAGAGCCTAGAGTGTAATGGACTCGGGTCGTTACAAGCTGGGTGCTCTCGAGAGGCATGGCCTGCATCCTGAGGATGATCTTGTAAAAGGGTGCTTTGCTCGGGCGAAGGCCCCCTTGAAATCCCCATGCAGTCCATGGTGTCGGCGTAGAGGATGTTGATCCCGCTTCCGCCATCCATGAGCACCCTGGTGAGTCGGACCCGGCCGACGATGGGGCTGGCGACTAGGGGAAAGTGACCGGGACTTGGCACATGGTTGGGGTAGTCACGGCGGTAAAAAAAATGATTGGCACCTCCGACCACTGCAGGCGCTGGGACTACACTGGCATGATCTCGTGCACCTCCCGCCGAGAGACGTTTCGTTGCCGCCGGGACTTAGGGGTCTCTTCTCCCCTAAATATGATGCAACATATTTGGCTTTTGGTGGGACGATGATGGCGTAGGTTGCCGACAACGGTGGCAGGGGGTGCCTGGCCATGCCGCGTGATTGGGTTAGGAAGGCGGCTCGGGGCAGGCCGATGTTCCGTTCTGTCGCCTGGAGCGGTGGCATGCCAGAGACCCTTCACGGGTGCCGGTCTGGTGCTGATTCCACGCCCCCACGGGTGATGCCCACCGGTATTTGATAAGAACTCGAAAGCGATGTCCAATAATGTGTCCAATCTTTCACGGTAAGTTTCAGCAATAAAATATTTATCATGCAGCCTTTTTAGAAATTAAATTGTCCAGCAACTAAAATCCTCTGACTAACGTGAGCAGCAGCAAGGCAAATCAGCATCAAGCTAATAGAATATCCAAAGAAATCAATGTTCACCTCCTTCAGCTATGACACCAGGCTATTGGTTGAGATTAATTTAATGGCCAACACCAAACAGTACAACAACAGTAGCACAAGAGTATCACACAGTTCAATGTCATGTAACAAGAAATAGAGACAACGAACTGGTGCTATACGGCAAGAAACAATTTGTTGAAACATAATTTCCTTAGATAAAGATAATGCATTCACCAAATCTAAACTAATAACATTAGCAAAACTCCCACCATCAATAATCAATTTGCATACCTTGTCTTGAATTTTGCACTTAGACTGAAATATATTGGATTGTTGCCCCTTCACACCAAAAACGCTAACATTACTATGTATTTCCTTCGCCATCATAGATAGCCCATCTGATGCATCATCTGTATCATCAAGTTTAAGCTCAGACTAAGTATTACAAGAGGAAGCCCTAGGATGCAGCCCAGATGCTAAAGAATCAGCACTCCCATGACCCATATTCGGTCCGGGCAATTCAGCCTTCTGCAACAACTGAGAATCTTCTTTCTTTGTTTTCTTAGAATTATCAACTGGCTTGGTGGTGAGAGATTTTGGACCATGAGCAATAGTTACCTTTTTCCTTGACAAGTGGAGAACAAATCGACGTCGTAGCACAACCTTCGTATCTCTCAATGTCCACGAAATTGTTGTCACCTAACCTTCTCAAGCCACCCATGGGTTTAAAAGGTCATGCATTCTAAGACATGGTGGCAAAGGCTTCTTTGTCCTTTCTTGAGGTACTTGTCTTCATTGCGGTTTGTTTGTTTGCTCATGTTGCAAGTGGGTTGTTTTTGGTAGAGTTGTCTTAGTCGTTTTGTTTTTGTTGCTATCGTTGTTGTTGGTAGAGTTGTCATAGTCATTTGTTGTTGCTGCTATTGTTTTTGTTTTTCTATTTTACCCAATCTAGGTCTTCTTCTTCATCAATATAATCGGCAGCTCTCCTGCTTGGATTGTTCAACAAAAAATAGTGTAGTTTACTCTGTATTTAGAGTGCACAATGGCTTAGCCTTTAAGAACAAATCAACATCGTCAGAAACCTGGACAATATCTTCAAGGACAGTAGAATGAGATTAACTGCAACCTGCGACATGTCTAACTGAAGAACCAAATAAAGTTTACATTTCAAAAGGAGAAAAAGAGCCCTATCAAATTTTGAATATTGTCCTTCACCAATTCCCTGGTTAGCTGTTGCTAGCGTGAAGTGTGATAACAGGTACCACAAAGCTAACTCTGTTTCCTGCCAATCATCATTCTCGCGTTACCCACATCTGCCCGGTACTGCAGGTTCCTGCTGCTATGCATACAACCTTTGCCTTTCATCAAGGTTTGTCTCGACTATCAAATTTCTACACAATTACTTACAGTTTCAGCATTTCGTGGTCCGAGATCTCTCACGGTGCTTGTTTGCACATCATGGTCCTCTCCAGGATGAACTTCCCTTCCTTGTATTTTTCAGTCTCCTCGTATGCTTTCTCCTGCAGCATAACATACAGTATAAACCAACCTGAGAGAACTTTATAAGGTGTCCAGGGAAGGAAAGTATTAAGATGACAATGCATTGACAGAACTAGATGATAAAACCCGCTGTATGGATCCTATACATGGAGTTACATGAAGAGTATGACTCACAACATGGACTCTGATCATATTTCTCAATACAGTTTGACCAAAAGCAATGATTACAGATCAGACACAGATGGAATCAAGCTTAGCGTCTAAGGGCGAATATCCTAGTTTAATGACTAAAATTTAATGGACTGATTCTAGATACTATGTTAGTAAGTGGGGAAAAAATGTGTCACTGTCTGCTAAATTAAGTCTCTATATAGTCCTGGTATTTCGGTCAGAATGGATCTGATGGCAAATAGTGAGTTAAACAAGTAGCAAGGTGGACAGTATAAACAATAACTCCATGTTCCTTGATGGGGTAAAGGTTTTCTGAAGAGTTGCACAAGATTAATGGGAAACACTAACATAACAAGGAGTGACATGTTTTGATGAGGAAATTATAGTGTGCAGCTATCCTGCAGGCTCCAATGGGACCAGAGCAACAAATTCAAACATAAACTGGATATGAACAAACATCATTGAAGCAGAACAAAATCGAACATACATTGAATATAGACAAACACATCCAAGCATCTAAGGCGTACATTTCAATGTAACACAAAAAGCTGGAGGGTCTAGAGCATCCTATACATGGGATCTAGAGGGTGGATTTGGGTGACCACCCAAATTTCAGGGCCCTAGTAGGGGCCCTGCTAGAGCGCGTTTTTTGGCAGAAGCCCCCATGTTTAGCTATGGGGGCTCAAGTAGGGGCCCTGCTGGAGATGCTCCGAAGAATCTACATTTTGTCTGACAGTGAACTGTAGAAACCTTGTGTTGTATTGATAACAAATTACAAATGGTTTACACCAGTTTGCGCAACAAGAGACCAAACCACAGGTAGCAGGCCTATTTCCCTGGAAAGTTAACCAGAAGATGCAATAATGATACATCAGAGCACTTTTTATCAACTTGATGTACAAGTATAACTGGGTTCGCCTCATAACGAATGAGAAAGACATAGCATCCTTTATTGGAAAAAGGAGGCATAGTTCTACTATAATGTACTAAACTGAAGTCTTGAAGGACTGATTAGTGTGTCATTATGTAATAGACCAATGAGCTTAGTGAAGTATAAGTTCACTAAATCGTAACAACACAAGCCCAGGAGGGTGTGAAGAAGCAAGCTTTTCTAGGTACTTCGAAATAACAAGACATTTACTACAACCGTTGCATATAATGCTTAAAATATGAAACAATCATCATCAGATGCTTAAAGAAAATATCACAGTAACTTACATATCTCCAGCCAAGAATTTCTTGGCAGCAGATACAGTAGATGTCATTCACTGTATGCCGCCCAGTCCTAAAGTACCGGTCCTCATTAGGGCCTAGGCTTATGTTCACCCTGAAATGTCAATACACAAATCACAAAACAGACTGGGGGAAATGGAACAAAACTGCGATGACTCAAAAGTTGATCTAACAAAAATATTTAGTTCATCAGTCTGGTGATTTTGGAAAAAAAAAATAGCTCAAAGTCAAACTACATTGATAATTAGTTAATGCTTCTATGTATTGAAATGGAGGAAATAATTGACCACGAGAATACAAAAGGACGCTGAAAGAATAGCAAGGCCAATTATTTGTGGCAGTATTACAGTTTCTCATGATCTTTTGCAATAAACAGAAATATTTAAACCTAACAATGCAATGCCATTGGTAAAGCATTTAACTGAAGTTGGCGAAGGGAAACAAATCAACTATTATTTGTTCCTGGAATGCACAGGAAACAATAGGCACACCGCAATGGCCATCCATTTGTACCTCCGATTTACAGAACTCGAGCACCGGTCACTATGCTGATGATTCCTCAATGCCTTCTGCTCTGCCTTAATATGCTTACTAGTCTGAATCGACTGCACCAACTCAACCAACAATCCACCCAACCACCGTCTACAAAGTTGATATATATTATTGTTTTTCCTGTGCTCGTGGGTTCATTGCCGATGTATGTGATCAACTGATGAATCGAAGCACAAGAGCTCAGTTGGAATAATGTGTAAGAACCCCTTAGAAAATCAGTATCTCGGCAGGCAGGACACCACAAGGCGCAAAGAAATTTGCCGCACAACAAACTCTCCCCGAATTCGCAGAACGGTACCGAACTATCCTCGAAACAACCGAGATACTGTTGAATTCATTCGGTAAAAAAGACAAAGAAAAAGGAGTCTCTTCCATGTAGGCCATTACAAAAGTTTGCAATTCCTTCTTTGCCACTGAAAAAGTTTGGTGGATTTAAGCGCCATTGCTCTAAACTTTTTTTTACCTTCCATGCCACTACCGTCATATTAGACTCTAACGGTGTCAAAGTACAGGTGTAAAAAGTCGAAAATACCCTTAGGTCTAAATATGTTATTAATTTTTTACATCTTAACGACTTCAAATGAAAAAACTCAAAACTAGAAAGTTATAGATCTCGTCGAGGTCTACAATTTTCATATAAAAATTATCTTCATTTAATTCTAAAAAAAAGATATAATTTGATATGATTAATATGTCTTAAAAAATAATATATATTTTTTGCGAAATTAAATAAAAATAATTTTTATATGAAAATTATAGATCTCGACGAGACCTACAACTTTCTAGTTTTAAGTTTTTTTATTTGAAGTCGTTAAGATGCTAAAAAAAATAATAATATATTTAAACCTAAGGGTATTTTTGATTTTTCATATCTGCAGTTTGACACCGTTAGAGCTCAATCTAACGGCAGTGGCGTGGAGGAAAAAAAAAGTTTAGAGCAGTGACGCTGAAGTCTACTAAACTTCAGTGGCATAGAAGAAATTATGAACTTTTATAATAACGTACACGAAAAGACTCAAGAAAAAGTAAGAAACAGAAAATGAAACGCGATTCCCCACGATATGACGCGAGACCAAGTCGGTGATGGGCCAAGAAGGAACCGCACGGAAGGGGCCGGCGGCGGCATGGATCGGGGATCGGAATCGGAGGGAGAGGGCGTACGTACACGCGGTCGAAGAGGTAGGCGCGGCCTAAGCGGCCATGGAAGTCCCTTGAGAGGATGGCAGCCACGGAGGCGGCGTCCACACGGCACCGGCGGCACTGGAGCACCGCCGCCCCGCCGGTAGCGTCACGGGGGAGCACCTCCACGAAGAGCAGCCCCATTATGTGGCGGCCGAATCAGGTGGACCAATCCAGGTCGGGCGGGGCAGCAGAGCAGAGCAGGCGAGCAGCGACGACGCAGACTCCTCTGCCTTTGCTGTGGTTGCCTTTTCTTCACGCATTGGAATGGACCAGTAAATCCAGCATACACGAGCTAGCTGGCCTGGCGGGCCTGTTGCGCCATGCATTTAGGTTTCGTTGATGAGCCTGGCCTGGCGGGCCTCCGCGCTGTTCGATTTTACTTATCAGTCTTATCAGCTACCAGCTCCGTCCCAAAGTACAAGACATTCCATGAATCTAATAGAGTCAAACCCTTGTTTAGTTCCCAAATTTAACCTCAAATTTTACTATGCAAAAAGAAGATTCCCATCACATTAAAATGGCGGCACATGCATGGAGTACTAAATATAGATGAAATTAAAAACTAATTGTACAGTTTTGTTGTACTTTGCGAGACGAACATTTTGAGCCTAATTAGTCCAAGTTTGGACAATTTTTACCAAATACAAACGAATTGCTACAGTGCAAAGCCCCAAATTCAAGATCTAAACAAGGGCAAAGGATCTTAAATTTAACTAAATTTATATAATAATATTTATAACACCATTTAAGTGTCATTAGATTCTTCTTTAATTATATTTTCATAATATATCTATTTGATGTAATAAATTTTTATAATTTTTTCTATAATTTTGGTTAAACTTAAGATGCTTTGACTCTCCAAGATTCTTAGAATGCCTTATAATTTAAAATGGATAAAGTACGGTACAATATTTTTTCTCTCACAACAAATCAGTCATGACTTATCAGCCAAGTAAACATGGCAGAGGCCAACGCACACAAAATTTTTAATTGATGCACATGCACCCCGAACACCGACCTCTGCAAAGTGCCAAAAAGGGCAAAGGTGCATGCACAACACATGTCTGACGATTTTCAAAGAACTCAATCATAGCCAAGCCCTTAGAATTAAAGTTGCATTGCGAATTTTTATCATTATATTTCATACAATATTTTTATATTTCTAGTGTTAATTTATTATTACCTATCAAATAAGATGAACACTTTAAGATATATTTTTAACACGAAGTCTTTACCTTTTTAAAATTAGTGGAAATGCACGTACAACACGCACGTGCTTATAAAAAAATTTATTATAAATAAAAAATATTATATGTTTGAAAAGTTAGATTAGATGTTTTATATCAACTAAAAGGATAAATTGCATTTATAAAGAAAAAGTATTATTCTTAGATAAAAGAATTAACAAGTGACGCGTAATATCTATAGTCATAAGAAAATAGCATCAAACTAATCTGATAGAACTATTATCCTCAATCACCAGCGGCTCCAAAATGTTCACCCCCATGGACAATTCCTGTAAGCAAGCAAGGAAAGATCATACTTTATGCTACCACGAGAAAAGAAAGCACAGGGAGAAGCGGAAAATAATATGGACAAGAACATAACCATGCACATGATCTTCTAGTGACCCCAATGGCATAAACTCATAAACAAGAAGGCATTGGTCACCATCAACACAATAACCAATTAGATTGACCAGGTTAGTGCGTAAGAGATTGAGCATGAGAACATCAACCCAAAATTCCCTATTTCCTTGGAGACCATTACGATCAAGTTGCTTCACAACAAAAGCCTGGGAAGCAAAACTCTGTTAGTATCCAGGACTTATCCAGGGCATAACTATAATTGTTAATTTGTTATGTTAGCACTGTCGATAAACATTTTACTTAATGTTTAACTCAGAAGCCAAATTTGAGAGGATTTAACTTGACAAAATGTCAGAGCATCAAAATGGTTTCAGACAGACTACCTACCTATTCTCTAAACATCCTTTATATATGAAAGGATTAAGATGCTTAAGACGGGGGGTGAATTGGGCTAATTCTAAATTTCTTGCAATAATTAAGCCCTACACTTAGCCCATTTCACCCCCTTATGCCTAAAAGTGTTTCTATTGTTTTACCGCACAAAAGTTTTGCACCCTAGATTTCAATCCTTCTCTAGCATGACAATTTAAAGAAAGTAAAGACATGAATTGAAATATCAAATTTAAATGCACAAAGTAAAGAGAGGGAGAGGAACATGGCGATGTGTTTTCGAGGTATTCGAGAGTCACCACTCCCTAGTAGTCATCGTTGGAGCACCCACGCAAGGGTGTAGCTCCACTTTGATCCGCGTAAGGATCAAGTGCTCTTTACGGACTGATTCTTTGACACTCCGTCGTGGTGAATCGCCTACAACCGCTCACATCATGACTTGGGTCATCTACAAGCTCGACATGTGTGCATGATTAGGTTTCTTCTGAAGATTTTCAGGTATATACTAAATGCATGGGCAGAGCTTCACTCAAAACTGCATGGCGAAATAAGAAATCAAGAGATAGAGACTTGTTCGGTTCTCATTCTTGGAGATTTCGTTGTTCAGCATTTGGCTGCGCTCCAACCTTGCGCCTCCATCGGCTTCCCGGCGTGCTATGGCGGGGCTCTCAGCTCTCTGCTTCGATCCGGGGGCCAACTTTGGTCACCTCGTAGCTCAACGCTTCAATCGTTCAGTGAGTCCATCGACCACCTCACTGTCACCGCCCTTTCTCCTGGTTGCAAGTTTTGGGTGATCTGCTCTTCGTCTCAATGTTGATTCAGTTGGTTTGATCCTACAAGCTACCATTGGCGGTGTCGCCTCCGCTTTTAACGTGATTCATCTTTCGGGTTGGATGTACCGCTTTTTGGTTTCTTGCAAAGATGTGGGTTTCATGATCTATAAACTCAAAAGTTTTTCTTGCAAACATTTTGCCATCCACTTCTTCCTTTGGGGAAATGGTGGTCCAAATTGGCGTCGTGATCACTCTCTCTGGTGCGCCGAACAAGAGGCTGAGTGGACTCTAGTTGGAGCAAAATCCAGGAAAAGCTTTGCTGATGCAGCCCATCCAGCTACTGTTCCTCAGCCAAAGAAAGTTCGCCCCCAACTTGCCAACAAGCTTCCAATTCGCAAATCAGCTTTCAGGCGTCTCCTGTACCCTCTGGATCACGTCCTCAACTACTATTCTGCTCCCTCTGCTGATTCTAAGCCTTATCGTTCTCAACCTTTGGTAACTTCTCATGAGAAGAGTCATGAACAAAAGAGGCGTGTTCTTCGGTGGGTTCCAAATTTTTTGAGTACAAATCGGGCTAGTTCTCCGGCGGGACTGGCGCCCATGCCCTTCTTGTCTACTGCCTTGAATCCGGCCCATTCTCGAGTTCTCAGGACCAGAGTGACTGGGCCCGACCCAACTGAGAAGGTGACCGTCTGCATCTGGTGTTTGAATTTGGGTCATACAAGGAAAGCTTGCACAAATATGGTGAGATGCAAAATCTGCTTCAATTACGGCCATGTTTCTCCTAGTTGCCTAGCTAAGGCCCGTTTGCAGCGAAAATTTCGGCCCATTGCCGTGCGTGAAGGCGAACGGGCAGGTGGAGAAGCTATAAACTCGACTTCAATCGCCTCTCTTGTTGCATCCGCCCCTGCTCCGTCCCCCTCCATCACCACAGCTATAGTGCAAAACCCCAGCTCATCGCCTCCAATGGCGAACTGGTCGGTGGATCCACGCCCTCACCTCCATCGTGGCTTCGAGGTGGATGAATGGCCACCACACCCACCACTGCGCCATGAAGTGTTCGTGACGGGATGCTACACCCTGTACAACGAGGACTTGGCAATCGTCAGACTCCAGCCGCCTGTGAACAAGGATGACTTCGACAACCTCGCGACCGCCCTCCGCGCCTTCTTCACGGATGTACATCAGGTTCGAGTTGCTGACATCCAGCCATGCCCCCTTGGAGATGCTTATGTCCGTTTCAACACTGCTTTAGAAAGGGAACAGTTTCTGGGGATAGAGTTTCGTTTTGGTAGATACAATATGAGGATCATCAAGCATGATGAGGGGGAAAATGTTCGTAGCCACAATCTGGATCGTGAAGCCTGGGTCATGCTAGTGGGGTTTCCTGAGGATCTGAAATGCGGTAGCATCATAGCCAAAGCGGTGTCTGGTTTTGGGATTCTTATGCACTGGCATGAAACAGACAAACTCGCTCATGTCGTGGCAAAGGTGTATCTGAATGATGAATCAACGATCCCAGATTCTGTCAAGATCAATTCAGGTGTGCCTCAGATCAGTCGCTCCTGGACCTCACCATGCTACGTGATCAAGAGGAAGAATGTGCCACAGCCTCCACCTGAAGATGGCCATGCAACTGTAGGCCCTCTACACCCGATCCCTCCAGCAGCTCCACAGTGGATGGACCCCAACCTACCTATCAGCTCAGAAGCAACACCATTAGACTCTCCTATAGGTTCAGGTATGAACACTGACAATGTTGTCCTCAATAGATGGACGGAACATGCAGCTCCTGTGGACAGTTTGGCAGAAAATGCTCAGCTGTTAGCCCCCAGTGCTAGTCTAAAAGGCAAGGCTGTGGTGGAGGGATCTACTAGTCTGACTAATCTCAATGTCAATGAGGTGCAGTTCCCTGACCAGATGAGGCTCCCAATGTTCAGCTCTTCTGTGACAGCTCCAAGACAGGTCCTCAGATCAGTGATTTATGGCCCAAGTATCCCAGAGGATCCCCTTGTGACAGTTGTTCCATCTCTACTAGAAAAGGTATCTCTATTTATCACTATCAATCCAAGCTCTATCTTTCTTAGAAACCTATCTATGATTGACATTGTACATGACCTACCCATCCCCTACTACTTTAATGATTATCAACTTCTTGTCCATCTGGCTTTCATTTTGTACCCACAGCTTGGTGACAAAGCTCTTGAAAAGATAGCCCTGGACTACATGGAAGATGAGGAGGAGGAAGATCCTGAGATTGTGGTAAATGTGGATGAAATAGAGGGAGAGGATCCAATGGAACCTGGAGAGGATGACCTAATGCAAGTTGATAAGGAAGACAATGATGTGGAAATCCTGAATGACCCACCACCTGTCTTCCAGACCCCAAGAAGGAAGAAGGCTCTGAAGGTCAAAGAAAAGATTGATGATAGCTTCCTGAGGAGGAGCAAGAGACTTGCAAACAAGTCCCAAGGCTTCAAAAATGCAGAAAGTGCCAAAGAAGCTACAGAAGCTGCTAAGATCATGGAAGACAACTTCAACCCAATGCCCCTTGCAAATATCCCACCTCCAGCTACTAATGTGGCTCCACATCTGCCCCAGGACGTCATTGAAGGCATTGCCACAGGCTTCCTGCAGATCCAGCCTGTTAAAAGATGATTCTGATTACTGTTTAAAGGGGACTAGAGTATGGGGTTACTTTTGATGCTCTAGTTACTCTCCTTAAGGACTTATTTGTAAGCGAACATCCAGGATTTATAATACAACTGTGAGGGCTATATGGCTCTGGCTTTAGTCATATAGAAGGACCTTTTTCTAGCTTGTTAGTGGTAACCTTTTTGGCATAAGAATGGCTTGATGAATCGGGTATAGTGCGGCCTCTATCCTTATGAGTATAGGCTACGTGTCATTATGCCATTTGGAAGGGGGGCTCTACATCTATTTGCCGAGTGAATGTAATAGCCCTAACTTGTTAGACGAACCTTCGAAAGACTTCATAGTGTTTCCCTGCCTGCTCACCTTGGGAGTATTTTGGGAGTAATTAACCTGGGCATATGGGCAACACGACTCACAGTGAAAAGTGTACAACCTCTGCAGAGTGTAAAACTGTTATAACAGCCGTGCTCACGGTCATGAGTGGTCTTAGACTCTTATGGAATAGTTGATCATTAATAATGAATATGTTTTTGCTATTCATTAATCATTTTACATGGATCATATGTTTATTGTTTACATTGAGACATCTTGATGCTATTGATATGCTAAAATTATGCTAAATAAAAGCTACATGCTAATAAACCAATGTCATGCCTTTGAGCCTCATGAACCCCATGTTACACTTGTTGAGTACGAGATGTACTTACACTTGTTTATTTTTCTTACTTGGATAAAAATCCCAGATGGGTAACAGATGGTGCAAATAGTGACTACTACTCCTACTTCCCTGAAGATTACTAGACTTGCAGTTAACCAGTCAATGTGCCTATGTTTGGAGCTAGCACGAGAGATTTATATTTATACTTCTGCTATATTTGTGTAAAGACTACGTGTTAATAATCATGATGTAATAACATTTGTGATGATACTTCTTTTATAATTTGTTAACTTATGTGTGATTGATCTCTAGGCACACATAAGGGTATGCATTCCATTTGGTATTTAAATAGGTGTGACAAAATTTGTATATTCCTTCGGGTATGTGTTGTCCACTAATCCATTGTGGACATAAAAATGAGTGAAGTGGAAGGTCTAACAAGGTGTCAAAAGATTGAAGAGCAAAAAGATGGCGTGACAAGAGGATGAGAAAGAAAGCGGTGCAATCTACGAGACAAGAAGCTCATGAACAGCTCAAGATGCGAGGCAAGCCGAGAAAGGAAAACTTCAAGTACAAGGGAAGGACCATCACGCGTCATCTACCCTTCGTCATATGATGTCTTCATGCCCCAATGACAAAGGTAACATTCTAAGGTAAATGGTCATTATTTAAAGTTTTTCCTTGACTCTGATAGGCACACAAATAAGAAACAAACATATTTAAGTTATAATTTCACTTGATCCAACCTGATTAACTCAACATGTTTAGTTCTTTAAACTTATTCCTAGCACCACTTTCTTGATCTCATAGTTCTAACCAAATGAGCTAAAAAGTTGCACATCTTATCTCTGGAAGATGATAGTCATAATTATGTAAAGATTGATACATTATTCACAGATGGATTATCCTTTCATGGGTTAAGCAATTCAACCCCTTTTAGCCAAATGTACTTAAATGCTACACTCATGCTCAATCTTTTGATCTTATCACGCACGACATAATTGAACAAAACACACAACATCAACTTCAACTTGTTCAATGTGCCTAAGGCTAGAGAAGAATAAGTAAAGTTTTGGTTCTATTGTTGTTTTTTCACCAACAGAGCCCATGCACTTGGTCACTATCTTGTCTTTATGAGCAGGACACACTTTAAGCAAAGTGTGCGGAAGTCGATTCCCCAATTTCTATAAGTGAAGGTCCTGAACCTGTGAAATCAAAATTAAAACTCAAAACCAAGACAAGTTTCGTGAAAGGTGACATCACCATTAGATGTGTCATCACAAGAATTCTCATCTTCAGAGAAAACCAAGGAACTTGATCAATGAACTTCACAAGGAGAAGTTTGGTTCGAAAGACTTATGACACCGAACCCTCGCCGAAAGAGCTAGCTTGGGGGAGAAGCACTCCCGTGTATCCAAGTAAGTATTCTTTCTCCTTTTGTTTTAATTTTAGTTTCTTTTTAATAAGTTAAAAAGTGATGAATGGAAACAAAATAAAAGTTATCTTAAAAATATATATATAGTTATAGTAATAATATGTGATCTAGTAAAATAAAAAACAAAATAAAAGGTGTGTCTAGTTTGCTTGAATTTATTTTTTAAGAGTTGTTAGTAAATAAAGAGGACTCAGAGTAATCTCTTAAATGAAAATGATGAATAGTTACTCTGTTGTATTTCCTTTCAAATACCTAGTTTTCAACCTTGAATTCTGCCGAGTTTTGGATAAGACTGTTTTGATATGAGGATTTACTCTGAACTTGAAACTCGTGGGTAGCATATGCTTGATCTAAGTCTAGGTAATTGATGGATATGATATGAGAAGGTCTGAGCTGTTTTTTATCTTGTTCCAAGTGACACTAAAGTTCTAGAGATTTATCTTTTAAAAAAACAAAAATGCTATATGATGAGTTCCTGTATGACAAAGCTTGAATCCCACCAGAGCCATACATGTTATTTAGTCTAGGAAAACTTCCATATATGTGTTGTTTTCTTTTGCATTGAGTTTTGTCAAGCTTTATTGATGCCTTATGAGTGGTTTGTCATGCTCTTAAAATCAAGATCACGTACACACCACCGACATATGCACTACTCCTACACTGGGGGTAGGCACAAAAACATGCCTTCCATCTAGATCCACCTAAAAATGTTCTACTCCTACACTAGGGGTGAACACAAAAACATGTTAGGTTTTCCATCCACCAAATAAATGCTCCAAGTTCTTGTTGATATCTCTCTCAAAGTTTTGTTGTAGAAAAGAGACATGAGGCTATGCAAAAGTTATTCATAAAAAAAGAGAAAAGAAAAGAAAAAAAGAGTTGATAAAAAATGAACAAGTGTCTGAGATATCTAAAACAATGGGCACTTAGATGCCCACCTAAAAAAGGTGAATAAGATAGCCCATATTCTCTAGCAAATATTTCTAAATTTTAAAAGGGAGATATGTTTTAATAGAGCAAAGTAGAATTAGGATTATCCACCATATATATCCACCATATATCCACACACATGCATATCTTGATTTGATTGTATGACTTAACTCTCTTTGGATCTATTGTTTGACTTTACAATATATACATTGCAAGTATGCTCTAGCTTTCTCCCTACCTATGACTCTACATAAGCCTTAGTAGTAGGAAGAAAAAAAGACATAACATCTTTATTACCTTTGTGAGGATCCACAAATACTACATATATTGAGAGACTTAAAGGTGTCATACAATGGAATCTCTGAGTTATATTTTGAAAGCTTATAAAAACTCCAAAATAATGGTTGAGCAAAGAACTTGAGACATAGTGCTTGACTTGATCATTCTGTCCTTCAATTGCTTAAAACCCAAGTAAAGGCTAAGAAGCCTCATGGTTGAATGTAATATGGGTAAGTTTGAAAGTCAGATCAGTTTATTCTAATCCAGAGGAGAATTTTTTATTGAACACATGTGTACTTCTAAGGCATGAAAGCATTATAGCAACTCCTGATCCAATTTTGCTGAGTTTAGCTTTGCTAAGGGGCTAGTAAAGGTTAAGCTTGGGAGAGCTTGTTGATGGTAGTTAACAACCAAATTAAACCATCAAAGAAACATGTATAAGGGCACAAATGAGATCACCAACAAAGGTTTAAGGTTTAAACTAACAAATTGCACGAGTTTTGGTGAATTTGTGATTTTTGGAGGGTTTAACTAGAAAACTATCAAGGCGGACCTACATGTCAGAGTAAATAACATAATTCCACCGTGAAACCTACATGCAAAGGTTCTAGAGGACTCTAGAGGATACCACGCCGAGGCAGGAGGCAGGACACTGCCATGTGGGGCTTGCTAGCCCCACTTGCAGGCCGCTCGACCCCTAGGCCCACCTATCAGTCTCCCCACTGCTATGTCAATTTTCTACCACCTCCTAGGTTGCATCTTCACCGTTCCTTAAGTCAGTTTGATCCAAGGGCTCATGTTGCAAGCTTCAGCCTATATAAATAGCCTTGTACCCCCTCCCTTAGTAGATCCCTAAAACCCTAATTCATATCTTCAGGATCAAAGCTAGCTATGCAATAGGAGATTAGTCCTCCAAAGGATCATTCCCAAAAAAAAGTCCTCCAAAGGATCTAGTCTTTTGAATAGAAATAGTGAGATACAGAGTGAGGGAAGAGTTTGAGGAGGCGCTGGCCTGTCGGTGCTCTCCCTACGGCTTGTACTTCGGTGGATCCAAGTTCTACTTGAGCTTGCCTTTGAGATTCATCTGGTAATCAACTTCTAATTTAAGTAAGCATTTGTTTATATTGTTCATCAGGATTGAGACTCTTTTGAGTGCTTTATTCTCTTCCTAGGGGAGTAAATTTTTAATCATAAGTGTAAGCATGGTAATTAGACTTAGGTTAATCATGGATGCACCCTATATTCTGGATCAATGGTAGCTCATGAGGGTGACTCTTATAGACTCGTTGAATCCTCTGTAGCCCACCTCCCGTCTATAGGTCAAGTAGGACCCGGTTCCGAAGGAAAGCATCCTCTGTTGGTGTTTTTCCTTAGTAATGTCCCCAGTTGAATAGTAGAAGACATAGCATACCCGAGTCAGAACTAGAGAACCTCAGTTATCCTCTCTATGCTCCTGTTTATCATAACCTTATTGCTACACTTAGTTAAGTTTAACCTTAACCCAGTTACCACCCCCTTGTTAAGTTAGATCATAATTAATCTCACATGTTTCCTTGTGGATACGATACTTGGAATACATTCAAGTGAAAGCTACAGTCGTATCCCGTGTGCTTGTGAATTTATCTAAGTGCGTTAATTTGTACCAATATGCATTAAGTTTTTCCATCCAACTCCTACAACCTAATGCATCAAACACAAAGAACTCAAGTTGGTATTTATAAAACATAGGAGACTTCGAATGCTCCAGGGCTTGCCTTTCAAGTAGGCTGAGGGCTTATGGTCCGGGCACTCAGGCAGTTCTTCCTAGTCCTGTTCTCCTACGTCTTACACTTCTTGTGGCTGGACCTCCTACGGAACCTCCACTCCTTCTTGTTCGAATTCCAGAAGCATTATCCCTTCCGGCAATCCTATATGCATGAGCACACAATGAGATACAAAGAATTCATAGGTGATGATATGGATGATATGATGAAGTGCTTAGTTATGCATCCTAATAATTTAGTAAGAGAATAGCAATACTTTATTTTACTAAGTAGGTGCATATCTCTTCTCTAGTACAAGCAAATAAACACTCACCACGCTTAAGGAACCTAAGGTAAAGTTGCTCGTCAACTATAAGTGACCTAAAACATGTTTCTAATAACTTATCTTAATTATCCTAGACATCTAAATAACAAGCATCAAGCTCTCACAAAGCAAACAAGTCAAGAAACTAGATGTAAGTGAATTATAGAGCAATAATTAGCTAGCTGCATATACCCAACCAAATCTGGGCACAACTAATGGTACCAACAGATTATATACATCACAAACATGCTAGAAAAGTACATGGTTGAGCCCAAACAATTTCTTAAAAGCACTTATTGATTTATTAAACATAGCAAGGTGAAATTTGGAACTACTACTTCCACTGGATAGTAAATTCTGAGAAAATTATAGCAGCTCATGAAAAGTGCCAAACAATAGATTTCATATTTTTAACAAATAGTACTCATCAAGATGAAGCTAACAAAATTTGGTTCACTCCATTTGGACACTCCTAGAATTAGTTATGCATTTTACAAGTTTGCATTAATTTCTAAAAAAACAAATAAAGAAAACATCAAAAACCCTATTCACTGCTAGGCACACCCGGCACAATGCACCCAGAGGCACTAACAGCTGGGCCCCGTGGTCAATGTGACCCCACCTGTCATGCACAGCAAGCAAGGGCGCCGTTTGACCGGCGAGAAGCTCGCTGACGGTGAGGTCTCCAGTGATGAGATGAGCTCCGGCGTCCTCCCCATCACCACGCGCATCTACCGGATTGGTTGGTTGGCCAAGGAGCTCGCCGAAGCTAGCTCAACGGTGGCCATGGTAGACGATGGAGGTGCATGGCAGCATCATTGCCGTCTCTAGCAATGCCGAGCTTGCCTAAGCTCGGTCGAGGCTCTAGTGGATCCTAAGGAAGCTAGGGTTAGGGTTTAGGGCTACGGTGGAGCGGTGGTGTGGTCTCGCCACATGCATGGTACCACGGCGGCGAGAGCGCGGCGGCGGAGAGCCTCATTCTGGCATCGACATGCTGCATGGGCCCTTAGGCCTTCGCCATGGGCTAGACCTAAACCTAAGCTATCCCTAACGAGAGAAGAGAGAGAACGAGAGAGCTTGGAGAAGCATGGCCACGGTGAGCACTGTTGCCATTTGTGGAGGCACATAGAGCCAAAATCCATAAGCGCATGGGTATCGAAGTTGTTTTCACCTGGAGTATTATAGAGTATCGTATCCACGGGGAAACATGTGTGTTGTCTAACAAGTTTGTCTAGGGATAGCAATCAAGGTTTAAGGTAGGAGTAGAGAGGATTCATATGGTTATGACCCTATGTAAAGCAAGGCTTATGATTCTAATTTTCACTTTGGGATGCCGATTAAACGGTAAAGCACCGCTTATCAATAACTCTACTAACATGACTATGGTCCTACTAATTTAAGAACCTACTCAATTCGATGTGGGCTACAAAGGATAGACAGGGCTATCACCTCCCACTACTACCACACAACCAGAAAGCAGGGAGCAAATATAGGTAGCCGATAGCCTAAGCACCACGCTTATGCTAACGATTACTACTCTAATCTAGCTAGCAAGAACTAGAGCACTCAAAAGAACTGTGAACCCTTGAACAAAAGAGCACAAAACTTACTTTCAACAAAAATCAATTACTAGAGGTATCTTAGATGTAGACTTGGAGAAGCCTAGATCCACTAGAGTACAAGCCGTAGAGGTAGCACCAATAGGCCAATACTATCTCCAAACTCTTCCCTTACTCTCTCTATTGAAGAATAGATCCTAACTAGAGGACTAATCTCTCTTGATGCCCTGACCTTGAGATGAGGATATGAATTAGGGTTTTAGGATGGCCTGAGGGAGGGGGTAGGGGTTGCTATATATAGGATAGAGCATCAATTCTGGACCCTTGGATCAAACCAACTTGAAAGAACGGCATAGATGCAATCTAGGAGGCGATGGGAAACTGACATTAGAAGGAGGGGCTGACAGGTGGGCCCAGGGGGTCGGACGGTCCGTAGGTGGGGCTGGCCAGCCCCACATGGCAGCCACCTGCCCTCTACTTTGGTGGTTTGCCTTCTAGAGTCTTCCCACGTCGGTTTCACTGTGGATAAACGTGATTTGCTTTGACGAATAGGTCCACCTTGCTGATTTTCTGGATAAACCCTGCTGAAAACACAAATTCACCAAAACTCATGGAATTTAATAGTTTAAACCCATATACGTATGTCTGGTGATGAAATTAAGCATATATGCAGGTTATATTGATGGTTTATAATTGATGTTAGCAACCATCAACAAGCGCTAACTCGGTGGTGGCAATGGCGGTCACGGTGACCGTCACGGCCTGAGGCCCACACCTGTGGTTGAATGGCGTTGCAGTTAGGTCAGGGTGAAAGAGGACATCAAGGCAGAGCTATGGGCATGAGCAATCGCACAGTGGTGTGGTGGGTGGCGAGCTAGCCGGTGAGAGCTCGACGGCGGCGGTGTGGTGCTCCTGTCTGCTTCGCGCGGTGCGAGAGCGAGAGAGACTGAGAGTGGGAGAGAGCGTGCGCCCAGTTCTCCCCTTCCCTTGGCACGATAGCATGGGGCTGGCACCAGTGTACGACCACCACACAACGCATGTGGCCTACACCCGGTCGACCTATGCTGCGCCCAGCTGGCAGATTCAAATCGGTTAAGGCTAATTTTAGGCTGACTGAAACCGTGATTTCCCTGGTCCAAATTAGTGAAAACTCTATTAATAGAAATTGTAGAGCTACAGGAGATCTACAACTTTACTTTAGGAAGTTTGGTCTAATTCTCACTGGTTTTCAAACTACAAAGCTCCAAAATAGGCTACATAGAAACTGAAACACCCTTTAGGACAGATAAATTTTGAGTTTCAAAAATGGCACTGCATTGATTTTTGTGAGCTCTATTTGACTAAGCTAGGCACTGATTTAGCTCTTGGCCCTTAAACAAAGTTTGTTCTACATGACAAGAACTACAACTTTTATTTAGGTTCCACTGCCATGCAAACACTCTAAGCTATAGTTCAACTTAAGTCAAAGTAGCATCATGAAAAAGGCATTTTAAAGCAAACCAACACTTAGAAGCAATTTTGGACCAAGTCATGAATACAAACATGGTTCCATTTTCCATCCTAAGTGTGTCTAGAGTGTTTTAGTGACCAAACAACAATCACTTGCATTAGCCAAACATGATCATAAGCATATACATGTATAAACTAAGCATCACATGTGATAAACATAGATTGAATGAAATGCAATTTCATATTCTCATGCTCATGAATGAATGGAGGATGCTTATGCTCATGAAATGCAAGTGCAACTATGCAAGCTTAACACTTGGGGTGTTACAGCCCCTCCTCCCTTGTAGGAATGTCATCCCGAGATTGAATGACCTACCATTTTTCATAAAAAGCGGGGTAAACTTCACACATGTAATCCTCTCTTTCCCACGTTGCATCACATTCACTATGATTACTCCACATTACCTTGTGGAACTTGATTACCTGGTTCCAAGTTACTCTCTCTTTACTATCCAAAAGCTGTATTGGCTTCTCTTCATAGGCTAGGTCTGATTCTATGTTTATATCCTCAGTTTCCACTCTTTCTTCAGGAACACGTAAACACTTCTTCAGTTGAGAAACGTGAAAGACATTGAAAATAGCTCTCATCTCTAGAGGTAACTATAGTTTGGAGCCTACTCTTCCACTTTGCTCAATGATTTTGTACGGACCTACATACCTAGGTGCAAGTTTTCTTTTCACACCAAACTGTTGCACTCCTTTCATTGGTGATACCTTCAAGTATACATAGTTGCCTACCTCAAACTCAGTAGGTCTTCTTCTTTTGTCAGCATAGCTCTTTTGTCTAGACTGAGCGACTTCAATGTGTTGTTGGATGATACAAACTTGCTCTTTAGCTTTCTTGACAAAATCAATAACGTAGTACCTCCTCTTCTCGAGTTCAACCTAGTTTGAAGGAGTTCTACATTTCTGACCATACAAGGCTTCGAAAGGACCATCTTGATGCTTTCTTGCAAACTATTATTATAGGAAAATTCAGCTAGAGGTAGCCAATTTTCCCATGAACCTTTCGAAGAGATTACACATGCCCTTAACATGTCTTCCAATATTTGATTCACTCGCTCAGTCTGTCTAGACATCTGAGGGTGATAGGCAGAACTCTGGACTAAGTTGGTGCCTAACTGCTTGTGCAAGTGCTCCTAGAAACAAGCAATACACTAAGATCCTCTATCTGACACAATGGTCCTAGGCACACCATGCAAACATACTATATGGGTGAAATACAGCTCTGCATATTGATGCGGTCGGTAATTGGTCCTGACCGGAATGAAGTATGCGGACTTGGTCAAACAGTCTATAATTACCCATATGGAGTCAAAACCCTTCTGAGTGGGTGGAAGTCCAACAATAAAATCCATGTTGATCTCCTACTTCCAACCTAGAATAGACAAAGGTTGAAGTAGTCCAGCAGATTTTAGGTGATCTGTCTTGACTCTGCTACAGGTATCACACCTAGCAATATAGGCTATGATTTCTTTCTTCATCTTTGTCCGCCAAAAATGTATTTTCAAGTTTTGATACATTTTACTACTACCAGGATGGATAGACAACTTGGAAGAGTGAGCTCCATCTAAGATTTGGTTGTGTAACTGAATCTTAAGTTCGACTAGTTCATTTGGTGGCATCCTATAGGGTCTTCTAAAGATAGGTGTTGTACCAGGCACTAGCTCAATTTTAAACTCCACATCTCTATCTGGAGGCAAACTAAGGTAACTCATCTGGAAATACATCTAGAAACTCACATACCACTAGAATATCAATGAGAGTCATGGTCTAGATAGCACAAGATAAGTTTTGAAGTTCAAAACTCCTAGGAAGTGGCACTAGAAACACACCATCCCCCTTTGGTTCCCTCAACATGATGGTTCTAGTTGTAGTGTCGATAAGAACTCCGTGACCACTCATCCAGTTCATACCCAAAATCACATATATTCCCAACCCTAGCAATACTATGAGATACATGGTATACTCCCTTTCTCTTTTTGAGATGAGCACATCTCTGACTATCTGGTTGGTAGAAATACTAGCCCCAGCTGAACTTATGCAATAACCACCCTTGTCTACAACAATTATCTTCTGATCATGCTTAGATGCAAACATTTGACTGATGAATGAATGTGAAGCTCCAAAATCAAACAAAATAGTTGCAAGTGTTGGTTCACAAGATACATACCAGCAGTGACAACCTCTCAAGCAGGGATTTCCTCCACGGTGGTATAATGAACATGCCCCGGCGTGCCTTAGCATTTGCCTGCCTCTGATTGCCTTGGTTCTGGTTATTACCTCTCTTAGGATAGGGCACTCTCTTGACTAGTGACCAAGCTAGTTATAGTTGTAGCATGGCTGGTTGTCCCTTGGCCCTCCTGAGCTTCCCTACCCTGCACTTTTCTTGGGTAGAGCAATAGAGAAAGCCTTATATGATAATCAAATATAAGATAAAATCAATCCTCTAGAAAAGAAGTAATAGTGAATGTTTCTGTGCTAGTATGTTCAAATAAATTCTTCTATAGCATAGAAACTGACCCTTAGCTTTGTGACAATAATGCCCTATTATTACTTGTATACTCCTTCGGGTATGTGTGTCCACTAATGATTCACAGGAATGAAACAATAAGAAGAGTTAACGGCCCAAGCACAAATTAAAGAGAGAACGAAACATAGCATTACTAAATGTAAGAAAGAAGGAGTGCAACAGAGAAGACATTGATGCATGAACAAAAGAGCAAGAACGACCAACGAAGAAAAGCTTCCACAAGGTGTTATAGTGCCAGCATGCTCCAACATTAAAGGTAACATCCTAAGGTTAGTGATCATCACATTAAAATCCTTTCCTTGATGCTGGTATACACATAAATAGAGAACCAACCATGTTTGAGTTACAACCTTATTTGACCCAACCTAATTAACTCAACATGCTTAGTTCACTAATCTTTGTTCCTGTCAGCACTTTCTTGATCTTATAATCTTAACTCAATGATCTAAAATGATTGCATGTCTTTTCTTTAGAAGTTGATAGTCATAATCATGAAATCATTATACAATATGTATAGATAGACTATCCTTCTATAAGGTTAAGAAATTTGATCTGCCCAATTGATTTAATGCTACATTCATGCTCATTGTTTGATCCTATCACCCATGTCAAGTTCAAGCAAAACACATAAACATCTATTTTATCTCGCTCAATATGCCTAAGGTTAGAGAAGAATAAACTTTTGGTTCTATTGGTGTTTTTCCACCAATAGAGCCCATGCACTTGATCTCTGCCTTGTCTCTATGAGCAGGACCCACTTTGAACACAACAGTAGAGGAGCTTGTCAACTTCCTAAGAATCCTACAAGTGAAGATCCTAAACCTACGAACATGTACAATGAGCAAGATGTTGCCAGTTTCCACAACTAGTACTTCACTTCAAACTGCTAGAAGAACAAGGAACAAGGGTGACACCATCTCAAGAGGTGCAAACTATCAAGGTCTCTACTATGGGACTAGATGGTGCACCTATAGAATGAACATGGTAAGAGGTCCTGTTCAGAGGACCTAAAAACACTGCACCCTTGCCGAAAGGTAAAATCGGTAGTTATCCATATTTATCCTTTTTTAGTATTACATCAGTTTCCTTTTTCACATAGTTACTTTCCAGCAGTTGCATAATCATTCTCCTTTTAGCATGTTTATTTTTCTGCATTAGCATTGCATTAGAAAATAAAATAAATATATGTTTGCTTTGCTGCATTATAAATTATAAGCCCCATGTGAATAATTTTATGGAGTGTAAAAACCCATAGGAATATTCACTGTGGTGGCATAAAATAAAAATAAATATGCATTCATCTTGTTAGACTTTCTCTGTATTATAAAAATATAAAAAGTATTTGAGAGAAATCCTATTGAAACTCTACTTAAAAGAATCAAGAACAATCTTAAAAACTCTGGATAATTAAGGCTTGAGTGGCCAACCACTAACGCTTAATCTATTCCATAAGTTTTGTTGTCTATTTGAGTTCCACAGGATTTGAAGGACCAAGAAGAGTCAACAAGCAAGTGGATGTTCTATCCACTGGTGGAGCACTGTCTCAACAATCATCAACATCAATTAATGCTCCACTAGAGGAGGAAGAACATCCCCGCTGCCAGTCTGCTACTTCATAAGATTGAACGACTACGTCAACATCTAGCTTGGGGGAAAGCACCCCCATGTATCTAGCTAAGTATTTTATTCTCTCGGTTTTACCTTATTCTTTATGAGTTTTCTTATTTAGTAATAATAATGTTCTAAAATAATAGAAACAAAATAAAAAGGGTGTGTCTAGTTTGCTTGTCTTTGTTCTTAAATAAGTTGTTAATAAAAGAAGAATCTTGAATAATCTCTTGCATGGAAATGATGAATAGCTGTTCTGCCATAATTCCTTTCAAGTACCTAGTTTTCAACCTTGAACTCTCTTGAGTTTTAGACACAACTGTTTTGATCTAAGATTTGCTCTGAACCTAAAACTCATGGGTAGCAAATGCTTGATCTAAGTTTAGGTAGTTGGCGGATATGATATGGGAAGGTTTTGAGCTATTGTTTATCATGCTCCTAGAGATACTAGAGTTCTAGAGAATTTATTTTTGAAAATTAAAAATCCTGCATGATGAGTTCCTGTATGACGAGAGTTTAATTCCTACCACAACCATATATACATACTTACTAGATTAGGAAAGACTTTCACTTGTTAGCTTAGTTGTTTGTAAGCATTGAGTGTGGTCAGTCTGTGTTGATCCTAGAGGATTAGTCATACGGTTAAAATTAAGATTCATGTGCACTCCACCTACTTATGATACTTCTACCCTGGAGGTATGCATTTAAATATTTTCTATTAGACACAACCCAACAAGTTGTTCTGCTCCTATACTTGGAGTGAACAGAACCCTTCATCCATTGCTAGCCCCTTTTGTTATAAGCTCCAACATTTCTGTTGCTATCTCTTATCTATGTTTCCAAAAAGATACTTGGGAATTATTCCATCGTATTCAGTTCCTTTAAAAAAAAGAAAAAAAAAGAAAAGAGAGTGAGAAAGAAAAATAAAGAGAGAATAAAAGGACAAGGGTCCTAATTATGAGAGATTTTTCAGCAACCCAAGTTCTCAGCAAATTCTTCAAAGTTTAAGAGAGGTATAAATTTCTTTCAAGGAGCAAAAGTAGAAATAGATATTCACCATTTTTTCTCTACCCCTTCATTTCCACTTACATCCACCATCATTACCACTATATACATATCCACTTAGCCCATATTTAGGATCACACACATGCACATCTTGATTTAACTTTATGGCCGGACTTGTCCCTCTAGATCCATGTGTCTGACTATGCAATAAATATTTACAAGTATGGATTCCGTGTCTCCCACCTATGAGCTCTAGATAGACCTATTAGAAGTAGGGTGAGAGAGAAGGTATAATGTTACTATGCCTTATGCCAAAAATACCACATATCTTGAGAGAAGAGAGAAGGCATACACCATAAATGCCTTGGTGAGGATCCAGAAATACCATAAAGAAGAGACGTGAAAGGGTCATACACAGGAATCTCTAAGTTTTATTTGAAAACCCTGCAAAACTCTAGAATAATGGTTGATTAAAGAGCTTGAGACATAGCGCTTGACTTGACGGTTTTGTCTTTCAACTACTCAAGACCCAAGTGATGGTTACAAACCCATGGTAAAAGGTAATATGGGTAAGTTTGAAGTCAGGATAGTTCATTCTAATCCAGAGGAGAGTTCTTGTTTGAACGCATGTGTACTTTTGAGGCGTGAAAGTATTGTAGCAACTCCTGATCCATCACTGAGTTTATCTTTGCTCAGGGATGAGCAAAGGGTAAGCTTGGGGGAGTTTGTTGATGGTAGATAAGTATCATTTTTTAATCGTCAACATAGCATGAAAAAAGACTAAACAATAATTACCACTTAGATATTCCACAAGTTTTGGTGAATGTTTGTTTCTGCAGGGTGTCAGCTGAAAAGAACCAAGGAAGGCCCACATGTCAGGTTTACATAGAGACAACAGGGCCACACATAACTTTTCTGTAATGTGGAAGATACGAGAAGACTCTAGAAACAAACCAGAGGTGAAACGGGCCCAAAAGTCGGGCGGGCGCCCCACCCAGGTGGCCAATCAGGCTCCACCTCGCGGATCCTGCCTCCACCGCCTTTGAGGATCAATAGTAATCATAGATCAAGGTTAGTTTGATCCGAGGGTTATGGTGCTTCCTAGAGGGCTATATAAGCAAGCCCCCTGGCCCCTGGAGGAGGCATACCTTGAAACCCTAATTCATTATTTCCTGTGAGGATCAGCAGGGAGGGGTCCCTTGAATGGATCTCTCTCTTAGGGCACATATAAGAGAGATTAGCTTTGTAGTCTCCATGTGAGATTAGAGTTCTTCTTCTAGATTGAGTGAGTTAGAGTGGAGGGAGAGTTGGAGGAAGCCCGGCATGTCGGTGTCTCCTCTCTGGCTTATACCTGTGGGATCAAGTCTCCTAACTCGAGGCTTGGTTCTAGGATTCTTCGGTAATTCAACTTCTAATACTAAGTAAGTACATTGTTATTATTATTCTATGGTTTACAAGTTTACTTTATTTTCTTCCATGGTAAAGGGTAGGGTAATCGTCTATTGCGTAAGCGTGGTGCTTAGGCTAGAGATACTCATAGATATCCCCTGTCTGGCCAGATCGGTGTGTAGTAGCGTGGGAAGTGACAGTCCCATTGTTACCTTTGGAGCCTCCTCCCATCAGAAGAATTGGTAGGATTAAGTGCCCTAGTCAAGCATTCTCTGTGGTGTCTCTTTTCCATCGGTATGTCCCCATAGACCAATAGTTTCATAGCTTACCATAGGTTGGAACCAGACTATCGTCGTAATCTTCTCTAATCGCTTATATCTTCGCTACCTTGTAGTGCGGCCCAGGGGTTAAGTATAGATTTAGGTTAGTCATCGCACACTTTCTCCTTGCAGATAAACAAATATGATACTCTGGAAATATCTCCCGGGTGAAATGCTCACCGATATCCGTGCGCTTGCGGATCCTTTTCTGTGTGCGTTAACAAATATCAATAATAGCTTCTCAAGATCCTTCTTGAGCTTTTCATTCTCATTCTTGAGTTTGACATAGTCATCATAGTTGTCGTACTCAACCACTTTCTTACCTTTGCTACTAGATCCTTGCTCAGTGCTCTCAACAATTAAGTCATCACATGATGCGGCTATATCAATCTTAACAACATTGTTAGTAGCATCATGCGGCTCATTGGATAAAAACTCATGAGAAAGAATAAGATTATTATGATTAATCTTGAGATTGGTGTACTCTTCTTTTAGCAAGTTATAGCTAGTGATGAGCTCATTATGTATCCCCTCAAGTTTATCATGTTTTCTCTAAGCTCCTTTTTAGAGGTTTTGAGCTCCTTAAGCTTGGATGAGACAATTTTATTTTCTTCTCTAAGCTCATCATTAGCTTTTTTTTGGCTATGTCATACTTTGCTAAGAGTGAGTCATTCTCAAGTTCTAGCTTTTCATTTTTAGCTCTTGTCTTTCTAATGATTTTAGTGTATTGGTTTAGCAATTTGACAAGATCATCATAAGAAGGTGATTCAAATTCTTCATCACAATCACTACCATTCTCATCAACTATGCATTGTCATCACCACTACTGTCATCATCATTTTGTACCTTTCGTTCACCCTTGGCCATGAGACATAGGTGTGTAGAGGATGATGGTGGTGATGGCGGTGGAGATAGTGAAGAACCAATCATAAAAGCGGCCACCTTCTCTTCCTCATTTTCACTTTCACCATAAGATGAGCCACTTATTGATTTAATATTTGTGAGCCAATCACCAACAATATAAGCCTTGCCATTCTTCTTGTGATATTCCTTCTTCTTGCCATCTTTCTTCTTGTATGGCTTGTTCTTCTTCTTCTCATCATCATCATCACTTGAGTCATCTTTCTTGCTCTTGTACTTCTTTTTGTACTTATCTTTCTTGGGTTTGGGACATTGATGAGCTAAATGACCAAGATATCCACAATTGTAGCAATCCATTTTAGAGATGGGCTTCCTTCTACTACTAGTGAAGAATTTCTTCTTTTTGCCATCAAAATTGACACCATTCTTGTTTAGCTTTTTGAGCATCTTGGCGGTTCTTCTCACCATGAGAGCAAGACTTGCATCATCAACTTCATCATCACTTGAACTATCATAAGCAATCTTTGCTTTGCTTCTCTTCTCTTGGCTAGCCTTGAATGCCAAATCTTTCTTCTTTGAGGATGAAGATCCCTTTTGATGAGTGATGTGCATGTACATCTCATGTGCATTGATCATTCCTAATATTTGAGTTGGTATAGTGGCAGAAAGATCACCTTGATGAAGCGCCATCACAATATGCACATACTTGTCAATGGGAGGGATAGTCAAGATCTTTCTCACAACATCGGATGGTTGCATTTGAGTAAGTCCAAGCCCATGGACCTCCTCTACAAGAACATTCAAGCAACAATACATTTCATTAGCACTTTCACTAGGAAGCATTTCAAATGAATTAAGCTTCTTCATCGCAAGGTGATAGCGTTCCTCATGCTCACTCTTGGTTCCCTCATGGAGCACACAAATATTCGACCATAGTGCATGGGAGTCTTTGTGGTTCCGTACACTATTAAAGACGTCCTTGCAAAGGCCTCTAAAGAGGGTGTTTGTAGCCTTTGCATTCAACTTCTCGTAGTTGTTGACGGTAGAAAGGGCGACGGGGAGCCGCCGACACAAAGCAAGCCGAGAGAAACCACGTGGAGCAGATCTCGAGCTCTCTCCGGGCTTAAGCGGTGAGCGCCAGACTGGATGGTCACTTCCCATTTATGAACCAATGATCAATTGTAATAGAGATAATGAATAGCATTAACATGAGCATAATAATAACAACAATAATTAAGCATGATATAACAATGGTGATCATCTATCTGTAAATGTTCCAAGGCCGCTCGTATCTATGAGCACGGCTAGTATACCAGTTTTTAACTCTGCGCAGAGGTGTACACTTTCACTGTGAGTCATAACTTCCAAATGCATGGGGAGGCCATTCCCAAAACACCGGAAATCATATAAAGCCACTTAAAGGTTCGTCTAACAAGTTAGGGCCATTAGATTCACTCAGCAGGCAGATGTAGGAACCCCCTTTTCAAATGGCACACTTCCTTCTCGGCTATACTCATTGACTAGAGGATGTCCTACACCCAACGTGGCAAGCCGTTCTTATGCCATTTAAGGTAACCACTAACAAGCTAGAAAAGGTCCTTTAAGCAACTAAAGCCAGAGCCATATAGCCCTCACAGCTGTACTGTATGTCCCGGATGATCACGTACAGATAAGTCCTTATGGAGAGAAACCAGAGCATCAAAATAACACACATGCTCTAGCCCCCTTTTTAACAGTAATAAAATCATCTTAATGGTTGATTGCTTAATCCATTAATCAAATTACAAGATCATTGTTCATAATTAAGCACTAGCAATAGCTACCCAAATGCATTCCCAAGGTTGACAAGGAATCAAGATAACAATCACTAAGTTATAATTTCTAAGGTTGTCAAGGTAGACACATGCATATGAAATTGATTATAGTGAATAGGTAACAAGGATAGTCCCATGTTATACTTGCCTTACTCAAAGCTCTCTGGATGATACTGCTGATCTGGCTCAAAGTAATACTCCTGATCGTCCAGAAACTGCTCACCTTCTATACTCGATCATCAATCAACAACATACATGCATCCAATCAAACATACACGAAGCAAACAAAGAGATATAATTAGAACAGTAATAAAACAGTAATAAAAGTTTATAAAACTCTTCTACACGTTCCTACGATCACACAGACGTAAAGATCACCAAATTCGGAGTTAAAACGTGAAAGTTACAAATTTTCTAAGATTTCCTATAGATAAATAAATACTTAATATAAACTCGAAAATTAAATTTCTCAAACCTACTGTATAACTATACTAACATGTAGAGCTCGCAAATACGAACCTAACGCAACTTGAACGGATCAAATCGGAGTTAAAACGAAGATTTTATGACCAAAACAATCCTAGTGGCAAAACTGTAAATATCTGAAAACGTATTTTTGATTTACCGTGAGAACATACGCTTTCAAAACACAAAAACACCTTTCGGGGATTACGCTTAGGGACGGTGGGTTCTATAATCCGAAAACCCAGGGACTCTTTAGAAAAATTACCCCGCGAAAGGGGTATCTTCTAATCTCGGCCATAGATTCGAGAATGGACGGCTCGTATCGGTTCCAGTTAAAAGAGAGGGAGGCCACAGTCATCTCCTCCAGCGCCGGCCGGTGGCCGCCATGGCCGGCCGCCAAAACTCGCCGGCGAGCTCCGGTTTCCTTGATTTCGACCACTACTCGACCCGCAACCAACACCAAACGAATGAGAGGGTCAATGCGAACACATCTAGACGGTTTAAGAAGGCTATGACGGATCGAGCAAGTCGCGCGATGAGAGGAGAGCGGCGGCGCCATTGCCGACCCGACGGTGAGCTTCAAAAGCTCGCTTCGAAGCCTCTCCAACCAAAAGAAAAGCATAAGAAGGTAGAGGAGACGAGTGCGGACTCACCAACGCGAAGAAATTGACCTCCAATCCACCCGAAAGCTCCCCAATCGAACAACCGCCGACCTTCAACAACCCCAAGCCCTAGAGCTCGATTTCACGTGGTTGAACTCGCGGTTTAGATGAAAAACGGAAAGAGGGAACATGCGGCTACACTTTTATAGCTCCAATACGACGCTTTCGGGTAGGAGATCCCAGATTACGCGGTTGGATACGGTTGAGGCGGCGTCGGTCTCCGGCTCGGTCACGGCAAGAGGAAGAGGAAACGACTGACATGCGGACCCCAACGGTCAGCGACAGCAAGAGAGAGGAGGGCGCACGCGTCAGCGATCTTGGGCCGGCCCACGCGGTCGCGAGCACGGAAGGAAAGGCGGCAGCGGCCCACCTGCGCGGGCGCGGGAGAACAGGCCGACCCGAGCGGGCCTTCGGGCCGCCAGGTGAGAAGGTAAGTTGTTTTCTCTTCTTTTTTTTCTTCTTTCTTTTCTTTATTTGTTTATTTTCCAAAACCTTTTTCAAATAAAATTTTCTAAACCAAATTAAATAAAATAAAATCCACACCACAAAATAAAATAAATGCAACAGCATGAATGCATCACCAAATATTCTTTTCTAAATTGTTTTTATCTTAATTCCCCATTAATTGTTATCTAAATTATTTGAAACCCACTAATTCTAAAATTTGAATTTTTTGGGTGCTACAGAGGTCACATCGAATGTTTAGACACTTATTTGAAGTATTAAACATAGACTAATTACAAAACCCTTACATAGATTGGGACTAATTTGTGAGACGAATCTATTGAGCCTAATTAGTTCGTGATTTGACAATGTGATGCTACTGTAAACATGTCCTAATGATGGATTAATTAAACTTAATATATTCGTCTCGCGAATTAGTTATGGGTTCTGTAATTAGTTTTATGATTAGCTCATGTTTCTTTCTTCTAATAAGTATCCGAACATCCGATGTGACACCTACTAAAGTTTAGTGGGGAAACCAAACACAACCTTAGTTGCCGTCTGATCTGAGTAAGAGCTTTCCATTCCTTTGATCATTGATCTGACCGTGTTCGTTCTGGGGTGGATTCACGAGGTTGATTGGTGAATTCATGACAGTTACACGTGTCCAAAGCACCAGGGATCTCCACAGGTGAATAAGTATCTAGCTCATGTTTCATCCTTCTAATAAATATCCGAACATCCGATGTGACACCTACTAAAGTTTAGTGGGGAAACCAAACACAACCTTAGTTGCCGTCTGATCTGAGTAAGAGTTTTCCATTCCTTTGATCATTGACCTGACCGTGTTCGTTCTGGGTGGATTCACGAGGTTGATTGGTGAATTCATGACAGTTACACGTGTCCAAAGCACCAGGGATCTCCACAGGTGAATAAGTATCTAGGCTCAAAGCTTCTGGTAGCTATTTCGCAGAGCTAGGGTAGAACGACATTTCGGGTCGTTACGAACGCAATGGTGAAGTCTATACTTACATTTGAGGAAGTTTTGGAAGTCAGGCTTTCGTCAAGCTCATGTTTCTTTTGATGTTTTGCTACGCCAAATAACTTGTGACTTGTCCATGACGTCTGTAACTTGTTGGTGGTGCCCAAAATCACCTTGAGACATTTTTGAGTGTTAACAATTTTCTAGATACATTATTTTTAATGTATCTATATCTAAATGTATAGCAAAACTATAGAAAACCATCGATTTCATCACAGAAACGACAATAGCATTCCAAATATATACACAAAGCAGGCGGCAACACAGTAGACTGATAGATAATAGGCACCCTCTTGGACCTGCCTAGCATAACCCCTGAGCATTACAGCATATGTCAAACCAAGGAACGGCAAACAAAGCCTGGGAGAAGCCAAATCCAAGTAGTACCATCTATATTTAGCGTCAACACGACAGTTACAACTTCTAGGTTTTGAGTGCCACTTTGCCTCACCGTGAAGATCTAGCTGGTAAGCTAAGCATTGGATTAGATTGCTAATGAGCAAGGGAGGGTTCGAAACTGGACACAGACAAGTATATACAAAGTAAATCAGGCTGTTGAGGTTCACAGGGTCTTCTATGAACACAGACAAGCATATACTAAGTAAACCAGACAAGCATAACGGTCGGTGTCTTAGAAACATGAGATGGAAGCCAAAGTGCGATGGAACCTGCAAGGTACCAAAAACAGTGGTTTCAGTATACGACTTCAAATGCAAGGGCATGTCACCCTTTGTGTTTCTTAAAACTTTGCTTTTGGTTCCAGATTGTTCTACCAACATGTATATACGATGGTCATGCTTAGAACTCAAATACTAGCATCGTAAAGAAATGAATTTCTCAAATATAGCATTTAAGCAAGGACCATAAAAGTAAACTAGAATCCATGAATTTGAAACAATCACATTAACAAATATTGAGGAACATGAACAGAAAAAATAAACTGAATCTATTTTATATATCTATGTCCAACCTGTAGAAATCCTAGGATGAGCAAACAATAAGAACATCACAATGTAAACTTGTGCCTTCAAAATAAACAAGCCATGCCCAACAATTCAAAACATGTGTGGCATGAACAAATCATGAGATACAACCTATACTTTATGTGTTGCATGTGTATTCATTCCACAGATGAAGATCTATTATTGTATTTACACATATGGAGATAATTTATACAACTAGTTTGCACGTACAAAGTACAGGATAATACAGATAAAAAATAAATGTTATGAAACGCTAAACAACTTATGCACCTGAGTTTCTGCCGAGATGTCAACACCATGCTGAAGATACAACCAATACTCTGTTCTTCCATCCAAGGTAAAGGACACCATCTCTCTCCTCAAGCCTGTAGTAGCTGTTGTAACTATGCAATAGTGTGTTGATGGTGTTGTTCACCACTGAACTTAGTGGGTAGGGCCTAAATCCAGCCATTGCAAATCTTGACTTCCATTTTCCATACAGCTCGTGCCTCTCAACCCTTTCAGCACCCTCGCATGCGATTAAATTAACGATATCCCTTGCAACACAATGTTGTTCTGCGTTCATCCGCCTCCTATCATCCCTTGGGAGAGCAACATCTATTGACTCAAACATGGCTGTATAGTAGTTGAGAGTTTCCATGTATCTTGGGAAGAATGGAGCTGTGTTTGTATTTGACTCCTGCTCAACGAGAGTAACAACCCTAGGACTGATGCTCTTGATCATTCTTATAATCCTATCCCGATGATTTTCCATACTTACACTTTCATCAGGAACATGATGCAGCTGATAGGCAAAATTCACAGCAATAATCTCCCCAGGTCTTATAGCAAGATGCTGAAGCTCAACCTCATGGCTAGCAGCTGGAACGGCATTGAACTCAAAAGGAAGACCACACGACTTAGCAACATTACACAACATCCTCCCAACTATATCAAGCCCGCCTCCTCTGGCATAAGCAGAATTTGAGTCATCTATACCAGTGATTCTGATGTATGGTGGACCCCCAGGCCTTGCAGCAAGGGCCTGTACCAGAGTAACCCACTGGCTCCCCTGAGCAATTTGGAAATCAATGATGTGAACAAAGTTCTCACCCTTAATAGCCTCAGCAATGGCACCATTAGCTGACATGTAACCAAACTTGTAGAATGGGCAGATCTCGTAAAGGAGATGCATATATGACATGAGTTCAGAGCTTGTAGGTTCTTTACATTTCAAAGATTTATATAGCATACTGCCAGAGGAAGAAAGTCTAGCAACAATTCCTTCCAGCATATAGGCTCCAAGTCGTTGCATTGGATCTCCAGATACAGATACCAGCTGACCAAGCTCAGATATTAGCAGCTCTGTTGCAAAGACGTCGTTCTCGGCAACAGCCTTACCACATGCTGTGAGTACTTGCTTCAAGTCTCCTGCATCAATTCCCAGAAGTTGTCTCCAGTTGTCTGGTCTCAATTGAACATTGGCTTGTAACAAGCTCTCAGGGCTGTCAGAAATAATGTCCAAGTCCAATCCAGGTACAAGAATGGCATTCTCTAACTCTTTTAGTTTAGTCTGGAGATCTGCAACCTCAGTTAAACAGGAAGCAGTTGGGGGAGAACTATATGCAATGTCTGAGTGGCTATCATGCTGAGACAGAGGGCTCCCACTTAAAGGGGAGATGCTGTGAGAAGATGTGGAGCTTTGTGCATGACAAACACCATTTGCTGAGGATGATTCCAGAGTGCAGTATTGTGCCTCAAATACTTGAAGGTTGGAATTGTTGATCCTTTGTGACCCAGTATCAGGAGAGGAGTAGCGATTTCCTAGATTATTTTGCATCACATGAATCCTACTATTTTCTCCTAAAGGAGCTGAGTTGTTGTAGTATGGCATTTGAGAATCATCTGAACATTTATATGAATGGTTAGAATCCCTAGCTGACATGCTTCCCTTTGCAACCTTGTAGGACAAAACTCAGCAGGGAGCTAATCCTGCCATCTTTATCACGATTGTATTTAGTGTGCTCACGTCATCCACTGAAAATGTAAAAGATTACGAAATTCAAGTAAGACAGGAATATATAAGCATATCTAAATTATTTTTCAATACCTAGAGAAGAAAATTAGCCTTGAATGTAATATCTGAACTCATATAAATTTTACATGGACATATGGTTGTTGAACTATATTGTATTGTCAAAAGCATAAAACAAGATTCAACTATTATCACTTCTAGAACCAACAAATGAGAACCCTAAACCCGTAAATCCATTGTTTTAGATAGCTCATTTTGAATAGGCAACTATCTGGATTCTCATTTAATTTTTTAACGTAAAAAAAAAGAGAATCCAGACAGTTGCCTATCCAAAATGAGCTATGTAAAACCATGGATTTACAGATAGCTACATTTCATAGTAAGCTAACACCAACAAGAAGGGATAGTGTACTGTGGATTATCAACAAGCTCTAATAAGCTTAAAAGCTGAAATAAAAACAGGCCATAACCATAACGCATGATCAACCATCACTGCAAACAATACATAAACATAACCCACAATATCCAGTAAATCATTCCTTGCATGAAGATACAATAAAGTCCATGTTTGGTAGAGCTTTTCCAATGGCTCCACCTCTGGCTGAAGCTGTACCAAACGCCGAAGAAAGAAACAGCTTCGGTGGAGCCGCAGCTGGTTTTCTACGGGTCAGCCAGAGTTGCAAAAACATGATTTTGCATTGTCACTCATTATATGAAATACCATACTTTTTTATTTCACATTGTCATTTGTTTGCTAATTTTTTTCTCAAAATCTTCATCGAGACCTCAAATCCCAAATCGGAGCCATAGGCCATGGATTGGAGTTGGGTGGGTCTCTGCTAAAGGATGCTGCAGGTAGGCTCATGGCTATGCCTACAGAGGAGTGCTAGCAACGGTCTAGCTCACCTTGGAATCTCATGTGGCAGCGGCTATTTTGCATTCGTGTCTTTGTGGTGGCGGTGGCAGCGGCAGGTTCCTCAGAATAGCAGTCCGCTACAACCAAAGTAGAATGTGATCGTGTTGGCGAGCGAGGATAATGACAAGTCCGATTCGATGGTCGCCTGCACCCCGACCGTGTCGCGCTCTTGCCCGCGGGGTACGAGTGTAAATGGTATGGATATTTTCTGACTAGCCGTCTAACCTAAGGGCTACAGATACTAAATAGATAATCCATATCCGAATCTGAACATTCAACATCCATACACTATTTGTATCTGGATACTCACAGTCAAATATGTATGACATTGATATCCATTCATATCTTATCCAACATAGCTGACACTATTCATACCCAATACAAATCCAAAAAAATAACCATATGTATTTGTATCTGTAGGTATCCAATCTGTTTACGCGCAGGCCTGCCCAGTACATGGCTGCATCCCGCACTTGGCTGCCAAGCCGCATGGACACACTGCGCCCTTGCCCACACCCACCTCACAGCAGCTACCCTAGATAGCACACGCCTCCAGCCAAGGCCACCAACCTAGATCTGGTCCGCTCCTCGCAGCAGATGGCCTAGAGCCGCTTGCTCTCGTGCCACCGCCACTCACGGATCCTGCCACTGCTAGGGCAGATAGGGACTGTTGCAGCCAAGCATGTCAAGGCAGGTCCTCTGGTTGGGATTTGATGGGTGGGAAGAGAACATAAGAGGATAAAGGGTACTTTGGTCCTTTCTCATGTGTTTTAATTTTTTTATGCCATTTAATACGTTCAGATGCACTTAAGGGTCATTCAAAGTAAGGGCGAATACATTCAATTTCAAAACACGAGGGCAAAATCACAAAGTTGTAAAAGAAGGGTAAAATCACCATTAGCCTCTACAGTAAGGGCAAGAACACTAATCTCCCTAGATATTTAAGTATACAACTGAAGAACTATATACTTAAAAGTTTGCAAGTCTAGAACACTAAAAAGTATTTTTTGACTCCACTTTGTATAAGAATATATAAACAATCAAATGTGTATGAGCTAAAGCCTCACAAGAACAGGGTGACAAAAGGAATTTTCTGCCTAGGCTATCAAGCTCACGGATCTGTAAAGTTGTTATAGCAAACTTGACTATAGAATGAATCAACAAAAAATATTGCTCTAAGGATTTCAACTAGCTGCTTTTTACCAAGAAAAAAAAACACAATCCGCATCCATCTGTTTTACCATGGAAAAGATACATAATTGCTAAAACATATATAATCTCACAAACCCATCATTCATGTAAGAAACCTTTTAAGTTGTATTCTCCCCTCTGGTCCACATTTGACCATTATGAATATATTCAACGTGTTGGGACTTGTGAGATATGGAAGGAAGGTAACTCAAGAATTTTTCATTGTGCTTCCAGACATGAACAATTGGTGAAAGTGACTAAAGACAAAGGAAGTTAATGGCTTTGAGATATCAATTCCTGTTAGTTTGTCTTGTTGTTTTAATATCTGTACAACTCCTCTCTGAACTTTCTTACTGATTGTGTAAGCTGTTAAATCATCCTACAAGTGTTGTGAGAGACATTCATTGAGGATTAGGTTGTCAATTGTGGGCTGGACGTTTGTTTACTCATCTATACATATGACTGAAAAATGGACAACGTGTCAGCAATTGAAGTCTTGTTTCCAGAATAAATGATGCATTTTCGTTCTGAACTATTGGTAAACCTGGAGAAAATAGAAAGTATGGAACAGGCCCAGTGATGAAACTGCACCTTACAATTAAATCCCAAGGAAATCATCAATGGCAATAAATAAACTTCAACGTGGTGATCCTATGTGTTTTCACAAGCTAAGTTGGATGAATTATGTTCCAAATGTTTAACTATGTCATGTAATTGAATTTTGTTTCCAATCGATTCCACACTGGCCACCACTGACATTCCAGTAACAATTGACAAATAAAATGCTTACAATACTGTGTACGCGAAGAACAGAGTAAAAACCCTAAGCTTTACTCAATAGCAGTAGGCCAAGTATGATCATTTTAAAGAACATGAAACTGTGCTCAACAGTGGTAGCTAAGCTATCTTTATCTAACGGTCTGGAGGCCTTTTTTTTAGTGTGATCTTCAAGATCCTAGGTAAAGGAAAAATTGAAAATGAATTCAGCAAATTAGCAACCACGGAGCAAATTAACATCCACGGCAGACACGATACACATCCCTGAACCAAATTGAAGACCAACCCAAGTCTATCACCGCAAAGCTTCAGGCATAATACACAAAATCAAGATACAAGCTTACCCAGGTCTAAACAAGCTACTGCGGAAAAGGCATACCATCAGTTTTCAAAAAGAAAAGGCATACCATCAAGATACAGGCGTCCCCAGGCGATTCTTGAATCTCCTTGACCCTCATGTGGAGCAAAAAAAAAACAATTCACGGATCGGACCTCAGCTGAAAGGAGGCAGTAAAGAAGAGAGAGACCAGCCCAAAGGTAGAGGGAGAGGCAGAAGAGAGAGAAAAGAGAGAGGGATAGGGAAGACGACGACTGCTCAGTGATGGGGAATGAAGGTTGGACTGGTGTGGTGTGCAACAAAAGAAGTCCTTTTCATATATCGAAGAAAAGCTAGGGAAAATACGAGCCGCAAGAGGGAGAAACAGACATGACGGCGCACCTGCTGCCCCCGTTTGGTCTTTTCTAGCACCGTATCTTCCTTTTCTTTTGTTAGGCTATCCGTTATCGTCGTACTCTAAATTCATCATCTATATATTTTAGTCATTAAGATTCTCTCTTCTATACCTAATTCTTTCGCACTTATCCATTCTCTATATCATCCTCTATCCACTGTAGAACTCATTTATCACTTTATCTAAATATATCCATGTAAGATCTAGTTTTAAAGGATTTATTAAGACGAGTTCAATGGTGTAATCAGAATTTAATTTGATTTTTTGGTTTGAGAATTATAACATTTTTTGTTAGTTGAAAAAAGTGGACCCCGTCACTGATCCTCCCTCCCATGCCTGCGCTGTCTGGTGGTCCCTGGCCTTTACCGCACGCCCGGTACGCCGCTAAATATACCGCGCACGTTCTTGTTGCGTGACTCATAGCGTGCACCACTACAGGTAATTTCGTACGCCAAATCCATTTACCGTTCCATTTACCGTACCCGGTGTAATCAGTCTTAGCAAGCGCGCAAGAGCGACTAGAATAGAACGGAATCTGATTCATGGTGACTCGTTGCCGGCGTCTCTTACGCACAAATGGCAAAAATAGTACTCCTGGCCCAATATAAACGCTTATTACGCGCTCGAGAAGTCGAGCTCTTTCAAATTTAATTAATTATATAAAATCACCTCAAAAATAGTTATATAAAAATATTATTAATATTTATATCTTTAAATAAGTTTATTACAAAGTATATTCCATACTTAGGGTTTGTTTAAGACTCTCCGCTCTATTTGTTTTTAGACAAACACGTGCAGCTCCACAAAATTAGAAAAAAATGTGAAGTTGTCAAAGCACCTAAGCGATGGTCTAGAAACTCTAATTTTTTATGGAGCTGCTTCACGGTGGAGTTTATGGAGCATAGTTTGTGGAGCAGTTCTGAACATTCAATGACACTATATATTTGGTTAAACTTAACTAAAGTTCTAGCAATGAGGTGGATGGGGCTTAGAGCATCTTCGAGAGTTTGTCAAAAACCCCTCCCAATCTTGATTTTTTTTCAAGAATGAAAAAAACACATTTGTCCAACAATTTCTTATCTCACCTCTCAAACTTTCCAAACTTGGAAAAATCGATCCATTCGCACAAAAATATACACGTGTGTATCCAATCGGCTCTTCCGAAGGTGGAAGGATGTGGGGATAGGGTTCACAATGCAAATGTATTAGAGGGAAAGAAAGCATAAAAGTGGCTGAAGTGATTTGAAAATAGTTCAGGATTCCTGATGTAAAATTGTCTTCTCGTTTTTTGGAGCGAGATATTGAAAATGGTTGAAAAAAGTCAACAAATGTGCTCCCTACTTTATACTTCTGACGTTTTTACAGATTTGAAAAACTCATTGATTTACCAATTATTTTAGAAATGACAGTATTGAAGACACTCTTAAGCCCCTACTGCCTTTGCGAACCTTTCGAGCTTCTTCTCATCATTTCTAGCCATATGTTATACATCATTGCATATCATGTACTCTACTTCATATCATTGTACTCATTTCATATCATGCAAGCAATAGGTGATGAAGCTCCCAAAGAAGTCCCAACCGACGAGAACCCTACCTTGGAAGTTGTCGACGAGCCACTACCTGAACCTTTGCAAGGCAGGCACCCAAGCATCCCTAACTTGACTTTTGCAGATAATGTGCCTAAAGGTTAAGTATATGCATTTCTATGTTACTATATGACTAGAATTATGGAGAAAGAATCATTGCTATGGAGTAATCATGATTATCCTACTTCCACACACATGCACTCCTTGACCTGATTGTATGAAATTTTTCTCCATAGATCCATTGTTTGACTTAGCAATATGTGCATTGCAAGTGTGCTTTACTCTTATCCTACCCAAACTCTACATAAGCTTGTTAGAAGTAGGAAGTAAGGCAAAACACCAATGCCTTAGTGAGGATACATACACCATTGAGCGATTTGAGAGTACCATTTGAGGAGAAGGCTATGTTTTTTATTGCAAAAGTTATAAAAACTCCAAGTATGCTTCATAGGGGGTAGTGATGACTTGGTGTCAAAGCCATTCCACTTTTGAACCGCTCAAGGCGACATGGTAGCCACTTCAAAATCCACAAGTACGAGGAATGACTTGGAATATATTTTATGCTAGCATCATATCTTTTGAAGTCTTGATTCATATCTAGTTGCACCTAAATTTTTGTTGTCCCACTTTACTCGGGACGAGTAAAGGTTTAGTGTGGGGGGAGCTTATTGATGGTCCTTAAACATCAATTTTGACAATTAACATTGCATAAAATTGGAAGGAAATCCAATTGTACTTGGAGAATTATGCTTGCAGGGTCAAATTAGCAAAAATAAAGCAAAAGGAGGCCTTCTAGAAGCATCCCATGTGGCCAAGAGGGCCAGGGCCCACCAGGTGGGGTCAGTCAACCCCACAAGGTGTCACTCGATGCCACCTGAGCCCATGCCATGTAACTGATCCGTGGGATGGTGCTCCAAAGCATTGTGACACGTTGATTCAAGGTCTGTTGCAACCGATAGAAAAGATTGAGTTCACAAAGGATCAAAGGCCCACTTGTCATCACCTCCAAGCAAGGAACCAACTTACAACCGATGTCAATGAATCAACCTTTGTCCAAATAACCATCCTTGGGGCCACAACACCGAAGGAGGGCCCTCTTGTCAGTGGGGGCTCCCAATGCCAAGGGGTGTTGCCCTATGGCCCACTTCACCAAATGGAGCAATCATGTCCATTGATTTGAGACGGTTTCATTGGCGGTTTGATCCAAGGGTTGTGAGAGGCTCTCCCATGGATTGATGACATGGCATTGGAGTAGCCCCTACTCCACCTCAATCTATAAAAATATAGGACCCTCAACTCCTCACTTGTAACACACCACAAGAGAAACTCTCTCTGCTCTCAAGATGTAGTCGTAGGGTGAGCTTTAGTGGGAGTTAGAGTGAAGAAGAGGTCTTCCTAGAGTCTGGAGCCATCTTCAGGAGTCTGGTATAGTATATTCCTCTTGTAATACTTTCCTTATTTCAATATATACTTTTTATGCAAGTACTATTCATGTCTTGTTACTTTGATTGCTAGTCTTGCCCTCTAGCTGTGCTCTAGTGATACTTATAACTACCTTGTTTAGTGTGGTTACATCATGTGCGAGAACACTATCCAGTTAAGATGCTTTGATCTTATTTCATCGGGATCCGGATCAGAGTAGTGAGTCTATAGATTAAGCATGGTGCTTAGGCTATAGCTTGCCTATGTTTACGGCTAGACCTCCAGATAGATTATGGTAGGCGGTAGACAGTGACAACCCTATCCATCCTCTGTATTCCACCATGTTGGGTCTAGTTATTAAAACATAGTGCTCATGGCATTGTTGTGCCTAATCAACCCTTTGGGTGAGTTTAGGGCACGTGTGTCCCGAAGTGCATGCCTATTCCTCTATTTCTTGGTTTATCTGTATCACTATAGTTCATGGCTGGAGTTGTGCCTGTTTAGAAGTAACATAGAATTCTTGTGATCTCTCTCTCACTCGTTGCTCTCCCTCTTAGCTACACTTTCACTTACCTTCCCATGAGTAGAACTTCTTGTGTGTCATCCTATCTTATTATATATAACCCCCACTTTAGTCTAGTCAATATACTAGTTAGTACATACATGATGGTTAACTATCAACTTCTTTAGTCATTGCTTCCCATCGCTTACCCCCACTTTAGTCTAGTAAGTATACTAGTTAGTACATATGTGATGGTTAACTATCAACTTCTTTAGCCATTGCTTCCTTGTGGATAAATACGATACCCTGGAATACTCCTGGGTGAAATGCTAAAATGATATTCTGTGTGCTTGTGAAATATTCTACATGAGCATAAGAAATATCAATAGTGATGGGACAATATTGGAAGTTGGGAATTCAACACTCACGCTGAATTTACCGTCGATAAACCAACAGTCTTGTAGGGCCGGCGGCCATAACGCTTATCTCAGTCGGCTCGGTGTTCCATACGATAGAGGAATGCAACCCCACTAGAACCACCACATCTATCGTTCAACCGTCGGTGCTACAAGTTTCATCCGCCAGTTCGATTCCTTTACAGACCCCGTTATCGATCCAGCCAGTAGTGACATCAAACATCGCTTATGTAATATATGACGGTGATAATACCGACAGTGATCGCTCGATCTGTAGTTGTTCAAATGCATTCCTTGCTAATGAACCAAATCTGTAGTCCTTGTAATTATGTTGGATATGTTCTATTGAATACATCTGAGTACTCACCCTATTATTTGTTTATTAAGCCTTGCAGGTACCTCTGCTCTAGCCTATGGTTTCTTCTACACGCTTGAGTCCTCCAAGGACCAGGGGTGGTATAAGATGCAGTGTTGGTCAAAGCATGGAAAGTGGCACACCCATACATTATATCAAAAAATTAGGTTGTTTTAGTTAAAAAACTTCCACTCGTGACTTTGTGATCTTGGTGTAATGACCAAGTATGGAACAACTTTGATGTAAACCTAATGTACTTCGTTTAATGTGATGTGTACCTTTTGCATGTTTGTCGGTGTTTCGTACCACCGACTAGTAAATTTGTATTGCCCATTTGGTCTGGATGGTGAGCTCGGAAGACACAAGGGATTATACTGGTTTAGGCTAAACATCCCAACATCTAGTTCAAGGCTACTCGTGTTACCAGCTCTGAAGTTTATAGTAGGAGTTACAAACAGGCGAGAGAGGGTGAAGTCCCAAGTCTCTGGTGAAGGTGAAGTGGAGTTGAAGTGCTTCTAAGTGTTGAAAATCATGCCCAAATGGGATGCCCAACCTTCCTTTTTATAGACCAAGGGAAGGACCTAGGGTACACGAGGGAGAGAGAGAAAGAGGAAAAGAAGAAAGGGAAAAAATAGAGAAGAAGAGAGCCCTAGGGCTACGCCACCCTTCTCCTCCGCAGGTGGGTCCTGCTGGTCCTGCAAATGACAATGGAATCATGCGCATGTCGTGACCCTGTTCGTCACTAGTGCTACAGGTAGGCGTCGTCGCCTAGTCATGGTGCCACATCCCGTCCTAGCACGCCGTATGGTCAACAAACCCCTTGACTGGGTCGCACAGGGATCCAAAGCCACACAGTGCAGGTCCACCCGGCGCTGTTGGAGATGTAAGCCCCTAGGTATAGCCTGTCGTAATCGCTGATCATGTTGAAGCACGTCCGTCCTCTCCCTAATGTTAGGGGCATGGTCTCAGGCAGTGCTGTCAGAGACGTGAGTGCCCAAGCATGGCCTGTTGTAGCTGTCGGCCAAGTCAAGATGCGTCTGCCCCCTCCCTAGTGTTAGGGGCATGGTCCCGGGCCCACATCCTGGGACAGTGCTCGCCATGGGGCCCCTCGCCAATTCCAACATCGCGCAGCGCATCGAGGTGATGGAGCCCGCATGGGACTCATTAGGGAGCCATCCTCGACTTCATGTACCCGGTGCCGAGGCATCCCCCAATACGGCCAGATGCAGGCTTTGTTGAATTCGTAAGTGTTCCTCTTTCTGCCGCCCCCCTTTTTCCCTAGTTAATTTTTCATGACCTGCTTGTCTAACCTTGAGTGGAATGGCACCAGCCGTGGGATCTCATCCTCACAGACCACCCAACGCCGTTGCCCAAGAGCGCGGCCATGAGGATAGTGAACCATACCGTGAATGAGGTGCAAAGGAAGGCGAAGGAGGATAGGAAGAAGAAGCAATACGAAAAGTAGGTGAGGCAGGACCGAGGCGAGAACATCTCGGATGAGGAGGAGGAGTAAGGAGAAGAGGAGGGGGAGATCGTGGACGACGTCGGCGGCATCCCATGGGACGACCTGGTGGAAGAGGATGAGCTAGGAGACGGCGGCTCCTCTTTATGGTAGTAGGCGGAAGGGGACGCTGATTTGTCCTCGGGGAACCTGCCCCTAGGGGGACCCTTCCCATTCCATGCGAGAGAGGCCCAACCCCTGGAGCCGACAGAGGCGGGTCACCCTGCCAACGCGCCTCGGGGACTGACGGAGGTGGGTCACTCCGCCCCGTCCAAGTCCTCGGAGCGGGTGGACGGCCAGAAGAGGTAGTGTTTCGACGAGGGGCGGTCAGGGCCAGGTGGGCCGGCCCTGAAACATTCCCGCCCAGTGGCACCAAGGTAAGTCAAAAATTTCCTCGCTCCTCTGTTTCAACTCAATTTCGTGACATGCTAATCGTCGTGCCCTTTGCAGTGCTGGCGGGCGCAGGGCTCCCCTACAACTCACATCGCAAAAGAAGCTCACTCGACGGTTGATGTGTCAGGAGCCGGCTGATGCAGTGCTAGAAATGGGTAGGAGCAGCGCCGGGGCAACTACGGTGCCGACCAGAGTAGTGTTGCCAGTGGTAGAGACGGCGTCCGTATAGCAGATAGAGGAGAGTGCTCGGTAGGCGCCCATGGCAGGCGTGAAGCAGCTAGGCGAGGGCGTGACATGATCGATAGAGACAGCGAGGCCCGTGCTGGGAGTAGCGTAGCCAAGCACGACTGCGATGCCCCAGATGGAGGTGGAGGCATCCGTGATGGATGGGTCATGGCCGGGCATGATCGCGACGCCGGAAGAGGAGACAACGCAGTCCGAGCCGTCGACGGTGTAGGCGATGTCATCCAAGGCAGGGCAGACTGAAGGGGACACGACCGAGGTGTCCGTAGAGGTCATGGTGATAGAGCAGACCCCTTTTGCCACTGAAGAAACCGTCTCTATGGAGGTTTTGTGGTAGGAGGATCCAGCGGCGCCCGGGTCCAGCGAGGAGTCACCCCGAGCCTTGGCTCGGGCGAGCAGCGACTAGGAGGCATGGGGTGGAACCTAAATCGAGTGGGCGGACCCATAGAACCTAGGGGCCACATTCTTCACCCATGATGACGTCGTGGAGAAGGAGTAGTGCGGCTTCCATGTGACACTCGCATGCACGGCGCATGCTTTGAACACCACGCTGCGCATGCTGAACGATGTCGCCCCAATTGGCCAGGTGTGATGTGTTCATACTCCTAATCTCCATTTTATGTTTTGGTGTTCCTAACTTGTCCCCTCCCTACAGTCCCTCATGGCGCACAGTCGGGTGAAAGCCCAAGTTTGGTTTTGGTAATTAATGACACCAAGTTGCTAATGCCATGTGTTAAGTGTTTTGAGTTAGGCATAAGCAACACACGTGATGAAGGAGCATGTGGCATGGAGTGATGGCCACAAGATCACAAGTGGTGGAGATGCACATAATATGGTGTACATGATGATCAAGTGGAAGAGAAGGAACTAAGAGCGCAAGGCAAAGGTATAACCATAGGGTTTTCCTTTTGCAGGTCTAAGATGAGTAGAGAAGTGATTGACCGGGTTTAGGATACATAGCCGACTATCAAGAGGGGCAATCACGGTTAGCTCGGGAATCAAGTGCCACTAGATCATTGTCTTGAGCATATGCATTAGGATCTAGTAAAAGAGCTAACATAACGCCTTGAGAAATGATTGTGAAATGCTAACACACATGCACATGGTGGTGTACACTTGGTGGTGTTAGCACATTTGCGAAGGCGGTGGAGTTTGTGTGGCACTTGTCAATTGCTTGGAAGGTCACTTGTTTCATGGTCATCAAAGAAACAAAATAGTGTTGCACTATCTACCGCCGAGGCCGAATACATTAGTGCCGGTAGTTGTTGTGCACAATTGCTTTGGATGAAAGCTACCTTGCATGACTTTGGAGTAAAATTCAAGAATGTGCCTTTATTTTGTGATAATGAAAGTGCTATCAAGATGACTCAAAATCCGGTTCAACATTCAAGAACCAAGCACATTGATATAAGGCATCATTTCATAAGAGACCATCAACAAAAGGGTGATATTAGTATTGAAAGCATTGGCACCGAAGATCAACTAGTCGATATCTTTACAAAGCCACTTGATGAGAAGAGATTTTACAAGTTGAAGAATGAATTGAACATACTTGACTTCTCCAACTTGAAATGAGTGCACCTCCACATTCTTAAAATGACATGCCTCTCCTCCGACATAGCAAGGTAAAGTTGTTTGGCATATCATCCATACTTTGCTAAGGACATGTTTAGAACATATAGATATATTTGCATGACAAATAGGCTCATTCATGAAAATCAAATGAGTTTAATGTATATATGGTACCACTATTGCTTCTATGTTTGATTGATCTAGTGGTAGCATATGACATGTTTGTGGGCTTGCGAACCTAGTGTTGAATCTAGAAAATGGGCTCATGATGTGTAATTCAACATGGTCAAGATAACCCTTATACTTTATGAGGTGTGAAGAAGCTTGTCCTTGGATCAAACCGAATTACATATTCTAGGCAAGTGATCTAGATTGAACCATAATTTGGACTCCCTCATATTGATTGACTTATCTCTCACTAAAATTGGCACCTTTTTGGTGATTGTTGACAAAGGGGGAGAGAAAAGTCACAAAAATATTGCAAAGAGCAAGAAAGATATAAAAAGGGGGAGAGAAAGCACAAAGATAGAAAAGTCACAAAGAGGGAGAAAGATATAGTAAGGGGGAGAGGAAAGATATAGTGAGGAGGAGAGAAATTAAATTTGAGCACATAAGTAGGGGGAGCAAGCTCATGAATTTTTTTTGTTGCATTTGTATGTGCATTAACATGATGAAATGTTGCATTGCAAAGCTTAAATTCATATTCATGTTTGTATGGTGTATGCTAGAAATAGAACTTGAATGATGATTTGTTAAGAGTAGCTTTACATGTGGTATCTAGACACCTTTTGCTTATAGTGTTGATCTCACGGGGTACTTTAGTGTTTGTGATCTTTACAAGTGATGTATTACAAGTGGTGTCTAGCTACATCGATGCTAAGGGTGGTATATAAAGGCAACTCCGATTGGTATCACGCTGTAACACCCAAATTTTAGGAATAAGGAATTTTAATTTAGATAAAGGGAATTAAAATTTTAAAAAGAATATTGGTGTTGCATTCATGCTGTTGCATTTTTCTTTTATGTGGTGTGAATTTATTTTATTCCATTTTGGATTAGAAAATTTTATTTGAGATACTTTTGGAAAATTAGAAAAGAAAAGAAACAAAAGAAAAAAAAAAGAAAAGCAACTTACCTTCTTACCTATTCGGCCTGGAAGCCCGCTCGGCCGGCCTCCTCTCCCTTGGGCCGTCGGGTCGGAAGGCCTGCTCGCCCAGCGCCGCAGCGGCCCAACAGCCGAGCCCAGTAGCCGAGCCCGCCCAGCCGCGCGCCTTTCTTCTCTCTACTTCACTGACAGGTGGGGTCAGGTGGTCAGTCGTCTCCTTCCTTCCACCGTAACCGAGTCAGACACGAACACCGCCACCACCGTATCTCCACCGCATAAATCGGGATTTCCTACCCGAATTCGGTGTTTTGGTGCTATAAGAGAGAAGCCGTGACCCCCTATGTTCTGTTTTCCATCTAAAACTCGAGCTTCATCACGTGAGATTGAGCGTAGGAGGCCGGAACCCTAGGATCTTGCGGCCGGTTCGCCGGTGGAGCTTGTGGGTAGGTTCGGGCTCTTTTTCTTCGCATTGGTGAGTTCGCTGTCTCCTCCTCTTTCTTCCCGTGCTTTTCTTTGGTGTTGAGACGCTTTGAAGTGCGGATTTGGTGAGCTCGGGTAAACCGGCAATGGCGCCGCCGTCCCTCTCCTTGCCGCGCTCTCTCTTCGGTTGGTCATAGCTCACCAAAACTGTCTAGGATAGATCGGGTTTACCTTCTCTTTCGATTTGAGTTGATGGCGGGTTGAATGGTGGTCGGAAAAGGCGGAGCCGAAGCTCTCCGACGGGCTCATGGCGCCGGCAATGGCGGCCACCGGCCGGACTTGATAGGGATGGCCGGATTTTTCACTGTGCACTTGATGATGAACACGAGCCGTCCGTTCTCAGATGGACGCACGAGATTAGAAGATACCCCTTCGCGGGTAAAATTGATAAAGAGCCCCTAGACTTTTTCAGATTAGAACCCGCAGTCCTTAGCGTATTGTCTGAAATACGTTTTCGTGTTTTGAAAGCGTATTTTCTCCCGGATAAGTCAAAAATACGTTTTCAGGTATTTACAGTTTTGCCACTAGGATTGTTTTGGTCATAAAATCTTCGTTTTAACTCCGATTTGATCCGTTCAAATTGCGTTAGGTTTGTATTTGCGAGCTCTACATGTTAGTGTAGTTGTACAGTTAGTTTTGATAATTTATTTTTCGAGGTTATAATTAAGTATTTATTTATCTATAGGAAATCTTAGAAAATTCATAACTTTCACGTTTTAACTCCGAATTTGGTGATCTTTGCGTCTGTGTGATCGTAGAAACGTGTAGAAGAGTTTTATAAGCTTTTATTACTGTTTTGCTACTGTTGGTGTACTGTTCTAATTATATCTCTTTGTTTGCTTCGTGTATGTTTGATTGGATGCATGTGTGTTGTTGATTGATGATCGAATATAGAAGGTGAGCAGTATTTGGACGATTCGGAGTATTACTTTGAGCCAAGTCAGCAGTATCACTTGGAGAGCTTTGATCAAGGCAAGTATAACACAGGACTATCCTTGTTACCTATACATTGAATTGTCATACATATGCATGTGCTTACCTTGACAACCTTAGAGATTATAACTTAGTGATTGTTATCTTGATTCCTTGTCAACCTTGGGAATGCATATGGGTAGCTATTGCTAGTGCTTAAACTAAGAACAATGATCTTGTAATTTGATTAATGGATTAAGCAATCAACTATTAAGATGATTTTATTATTGTTAAAAGGGGGCTAGAGCATGTGTATTATTTTGATGCTCTGGTTTCTCTCCATAAGGACTTATCTGTAAGTGATAACCGGGATATACAGTACAGCTGTGAGGGCTATATGGCTCTGGCTTTAGTTGTTCAAGAGACCTTTTCTAGCTTGTTAGAGGTTACCTTAAATGGCGTAAGAATGGCTTGCCATGTTGGGTGTAGTCCGAGCCCCTGGCCTAGTGTGTATAGGCTGCGGTTGTTGTGCCACAGGGAAGGGGGGTTCTACATCTGCCTGCCGAGTGAAATCTAATGGCCCTAACTTGTTAGACGAACTTTTGAGTGGCTTTATATGGTTCTCGGGTGTTTGGGCTTGATCTCCCCACTCATTTGGAAATCATGACTTACAGTGAAAGTGTACACCTCTGCGCAGAGTTAAAAACTGGTATACTAGCCGTGCTCACGGATACGAGCGGCCTTGGGGATTCTTATGGAATAGTTGATCATAACTGTTATATCATGCTTAATTATTGTTGATTATTATTATGCTCATGTTAATGCTATTCATTATCCTTATTACAATTGATCATTGGTTCTTTAATGGGAAGTGGTTTATCTTGATGCTACTCAATTGCTAATATATGATTAAAAGCTAAAAGCAGTTAAACAGTGTCTAGCCTTTTTGAGCCTCATGAACCCTGTGTTATATTTGTGGAGTTCGACATGAACTCACTCTTGCTATTTCCACCATAACAGATGAAGATATAGAGGAAGATTATCGGAATGAGTACTAGTCTTGGTGTCAACCAGTCAACCGTGTCCCTGTGTGGAGTTTCCGCTGAAGAATTACTATTAGTTATTATTATCTATCGTTCAAGACTATGTCTTAAATACTTATTCGTTATGTAATAAGCACTGTGATGATACTTTGTAATTTGTCAACTTATGTGTGCGACTGGTTCCTGGGGCGCACGTGAGTCTTTTATACATCCTATTTTTGTCCTTAAAAATGGGTGTGACAGATTGGTATCAGAGCCGTGTTGACTGTAGGACGCAAGCCTAGATAGAATGGTCGTTAATAGCATCCATACTCCAGTTAATTCATGCTTCCTCTTTTCACCTTGTTAATTACTAAAGTTTTATGCTTCCTCTACTTTATTCCATTGCGAAAATACATTGATTCTATCTAATCTATGTCAAAATTTTATAGATGCCTCCTCATCCCCGTTTGTCAGCTGCACAGTACGTTGCCCGTTTTAAACCTCAGGAGCCGTATGAAGATGGTGAGCAAGGGCTATCTGATGCGGAATCAAGAGTTGGTGATACACCAATGGAGAATGTAGTTATGGGATGGACTACGAAGTTTCATATCATGGTTCCTAAAGCTGATGCTTTCTTCCATGACATGTTGACAAGAACATTGGACAACTACTACTACGACTGGGAAGCTACGTTGGAGTATCGTAGTGCAGAGTATAGTCATCCATGGATGGATTCCTATTGGGAAACAGAGTTATGGGTTAAGAAAAGGGATCCTACCACTAAGGAGCCTAAGGTGGAGTCAAAGTTCATTACCAGAGTGAGCCGGGTAACTGTGGAGATAAGCATGGAGGATGTCGCTTTCAATGCATTTGTTTACTACCATGGTCTACGCTTGGACAAGACGTTAAAGGGTGCACTCCGGCATTTTCCTTGTTTCTTACATGACAAGGGTATTTGGACCGTGCCGCCTGCAGATGATTCCTCCTTGACTTTACAAGCTACGGTGGGATTAGCTCGTGAATTGGCTCTCCATGAGGTGGATTTGAAGGATGAGTTGCTGAAGGAAAAAGAACTTAAGGAGCAAGCTTATAAGGAGATTGACCAATTAAGAGCGGAGTTAGGTCGTCCCAAGATTTATGAGAAGCTTAATTAGGCAATAGGAAAAATCCCTATGTAATAGGAACGATAGTAGTTGTGAGTTAATTTTAAGTTTGGTTTGTTTTAAGAGTCAGTTTGTGGTGTGAACAATTGTGTGATTGATGGATTGTTATTATGATAATGTGTGATTTGGATCTTTGTAATGTGTGCTGGGGTTTTGTAGACATGCCTACAAGTTCCATGGTTAAGAATATTAAGTTTGATCAAAATATATTAGTTGAATATGAGGTTAACTTAGTTCTGTCCTTTGCTGATTTTTTTGGATCAGTCTGGGATGTTTTAGAAATAACTTAAAATCCGTTCATGAGAAATTTAAGAAACTTTACTGGGAATAATTAGACTTCTATATCTTTCCAACCCCATAAGAATCATTTTAATATCTATTATGAGCTAAGAGATATACCTGTTCCAAGTTGGAGTTACTGCACAGTCTGGAATTCTGAAACAGTTTCGGTTAAGTTCAGTTTTTGGCCAATTTATTGACAGAATCAGAAAAAGTGTTGTGAATAAAAGTTGTAGATAATTTTGAAAGCTTTCCAACCAGGTAAAGATCATCTGAATTGGACATCTGTAGCTCGAGATATGACAGTTTTACTGAGTTGTTGAAATTGGAGTTCGCCCAGAAAAATCAGATTTTGCTTATCCATTGAATACATCATCTCGGATCGTACTGAATTTCAATTTCTGTGTTTTTGGAAACAGATGTCAGGCAGAGGTCGTGGCAGAGGTCGTGGTGGTGCTAACATACCCATTACTATGGAGGAACTTATGCAAACTCAGAACCAGATGATGCAGATGTTTATGCAGCACATGCAGAACAATCCCGCTGCAGGAGGACCACCGCCTGTGCAAGTGAGGGATAAGCGTGGAGAATTTTTAAAGGGACGCCCTCCAGTGTTTTCTCATGCTGCTGATCCTTTAGAGGCAGATGATTGGGTGAGGGCAGTGGAGAAACAGCTGAATATAGCCCAATGCAATGATATGGAGAAGGTGTTATACGCATCTGGTCAGTTACAGGGGACAGCTCAGACTTGGTGGGAGTCGTATCAAGCTGCACGCCCTGACAATGCTCCTCCTATCACTTGGAATGAGTTTGTTAGAGATTTTCGAGCTCGTCATATTCCTGAAGGTATAATTGAGCTGAAGCAGGAAGAATTCAGAAACCTTAGGATGGGACAGATGAGCGTTAGTGAATATCATGACAGGTTCACCCAGTTGGCTCGCTATGCTCCTAATGAAGTGAGGGAAGATGCAGACAGGCAGCGTCTTTTCTTGAAGGGAATTTATTATGATCTTCGCTTGCAGTTGAAGGGGAACAACTATGCTAGTTTTCAAGAGCTGGTAAATAAAGCTATTGTGCTTGATAATGAGCGCAGAGAGATGGACAGGAAGAGGAAAATGAAGGTACAAAGCTCAGGAAGCAACAACCGTCAGCGCACTAATTCTCAACATGGTTTTCATCAGAAGTTTTAGGGACCGGTTAGTCAATGGAATCGCAATCCGAATCAGAGGTGGTCCCAGAATTGGCAAGGTAATCAGTCACAACAGCGTTCATCATATCCACAACGTCAACAGTATCCGCAGACTGGGCAACAGACTCCTCGCACTGGAAATTCCAATGTTACCCCCATGAAGAATAGTGCTCCCAGCACTCCTACTAGATGCTTTGTCTGCGGTAAAGAGGGGCATATGTCTTACCATTGTCCTGAGAAGCAGAATCAGCAGACTCCTCAGAGCCAGAAGAGCAACCAGAAGCAATCTGGTACTGGAAGGGTGAATCACGTGTCTTCTGATACAGTTCATGATGCACCAGAAGTTATGATTGGTACGTTCAATGTACATTCCACTCCCGCAACTGTTCTTTTTGACTCTGGAGCATCTCATACATTCATATCCAACATTTTTGTTAAAATGCATAGTATACCCATGCTAGCTATGAAAGAATCTCTCTTAGTAAATTCACCTGGAGGTACCATGCAAACCAGTAATCGTTGTCTTCCAATTAGTATGGTATTAAGGGGGGTAGAGTTTAAGATAACTCCTATAGTGTTGAGGACATCTGGTATTGATGTGATATTGGGTATGGACTGGATGAAGCAAAATCAGGTAGAGATTCAGTGTCAGCAGAAAGTGGTAGTTGTGAATGCACCTAATGGAGATAAAATCAATGTGAATGTAGCAGTGCAGAAGCAACCAACCGCTGTGGTAAATCAGCTTGAAGATACTATTAAGGAGAATTCAGTGATTGAGGAATTTCCGGATGTTTTCCCTGATGAATTGCCAGGTATGCCACCTGACCGAGACATTGAATTTCTTATTGAATTACTTCCTGGAACTGCACCTATAGCCAAACGACCATATAGGATGGGAGTAGATGAATTAGAAGAACTTAAGAAACAAATTAAAGAATTACAAGATAAAGGTTTTATTAGACCTAGTTCATCACCTTGGGGAGCACCAGTTATTTTTGTTGATAAGAAAGATGGCGGTCAGAGGATGTGTGTTGATTATAGATCATTAAATGAGGTAACTATCAAGAATAAGTATCCTTTGCCCAGGATTGATGACTTGTTTGATCAGTTGAGAGGTGCATGTGTGTTCTCTAAGATTGATTTACGTTCTGGATATCATCAGTTGAAGATTCGTGTTTCTGATATTCCAAAGACAGCTTTTACTACAAGGTATGGATTGTATGAGTATACTGTTATGTCATTTGGATTGACCAATGCACCTACATACTTTATGTACATGATGAATAAGGTGTTCATGGAATATTTGGATAAGTTTGTGGTAGTGTTTATTGATGATATACTGGTATTTTCCAAGACAGAGGTAGAGCATGCTGAACATTTGAGGTTGGTATTGCAGAAACTTAGAGAGCATAAACTGTATGCGAAGCGAAGTAAATGTGAGTTTTGGTTGAAGGAAGTTTCTTTCCTTGGTCACATTGTTTCTAATGGAGGGATATCCGTGGATCCAGGTAAAGTAAAGGATGTATTAAATTGGAAACCACCTATTGATGTTAGCGAGATTCGTAGTTTCTTGGGATTAGCTGGATATTACAGACGGTTCATTGAAGGGTTTTCTAAACTTGCTAAACCTATGACATCTCTGTTAGAGAAGAATGCCAAGTTTGTGTGGTCAGATAAATGTCAAGCTAGTTTTGAGGAGTTGAAAAAGAGGTTGACTACAGCGCCTGTTTTGGTTTTGCCAGATTTGAGTAAGAAGTTTTCTATTTATTGTGATGCTTCTCGTCAAGGTTTGGGATGTGTTCTTATGCAAGAAGGCAGAGTTGTGGCTTATGCATCTAGGCAGTTGAGAAAGCATGAGTTGAATTATCCTACACATGATTTGGAGTTAGCAGCTGTAGTTCATGCTTTAAAGATTTGGAGACATTATTTGATTGGACATAAGAGTGATATATACACTGATCATAAGAGTTTGAAGTATATTTTCACTCAGTCAGATCTGAATTTGAGGCAACGCAGATGGTTAGAGTTGATTAAGGATTATGATATTGAGATACACTATCATCCTGGTAAGGCTAATGTAGTAGCTGATGCTCTTAGTAGGAAAAGTTATGTCAATGAGATACGGACATTGTCTATGACTAGTGAGTTATGTGCTGAATTTGAATATTTGAATTTGGGAATTGTTACTAATACAATGGAATTAGTGATAGAGCCTACCTTAGAGCAAGAAATTTACAAGGGGCAGTTGAAGGATGAGAAACTAAAGAAGATAGCGGAAGATATAGTGATTGGTAAGTCACCAGGCTTTCGAATGGATGATAATGGAATTTGGTGGTTTGGAAAGAGGCTGTGTGTACCTGAGGATCAAACTGTTAGACAGGCAATTCTTCGCGAAGCTCATGAGTCAGCTTATTCTATTCATCCTGGTAGTACTAAGATGTATTTGGATCTGAAACAGAAATATTGGTGGGTTGGATTAAAGCGAGATGTGGCTGAGTATGTGGCATTGTGTGACACTTGTCAGAGAGTGAAAGCAGAGCATCAGAGACCTGCTGGATTGTTACAACCAATGAAGATTCCTGAATGGAAGTGGGAGGAAGTTGGTATGGATTTTATAGTAGGGTTACCTCGTACTCAGAAAGGTTATGACTCTATTTGGGTGATAGTAGATCGGTTAACTAAAGTTGCTCATTTTATACCAGTTAAGACTACTTACCATGGACCAAAATTGGCAGAGTTGTATATGGAGAGAATAGTCTGTTTGCATGGAGTACCAAAGAAGATTGTATCTGATCGCGGATCGCAGTTTACGTCGCATTTTTGGAAAGCTGTGCATGAATCATTGGGAACAAAATTGAATTTTAGTACAGCATATCATCCACAGACAGATGGACAGACTGAAAGGACCAACCAGGTATTAGAGGATATGTTGAGAGCTTGTGCATTGCAATATGGAACTAGTTGGGATAAGAGTTTGCCTTATGCAGAATTCTCTTACAATAACAGTTATCAACAGAGTCTTAAGATGGCACCGTTTGAAGCTTTGTATGGACGTAAGTGTAGAACTCCATTGTTTTGGGATCAGACGGGTGAATCTCAGGTGTTTGGTACAGATGTTCTTAGAAACGCAGAAGATCAAGTGCGAGTGATTCGTGAGAATTTGAGAGTAGCACAGTCTCGTCAGAAGAGTTATGCTGACAATAGAAGAAGAGATTTAGTTTTTGAGGTAGGTGATTATGTTTATTTGAAGGTGTCACCTATGAAAAGTGTGAAGAGGTTTAACATGAAAGGTAAACTAGCACCAAGGTATGTTGGACCATTTAAAGTTATTACTAGACGTGGGGAAGTTGCTTATCAATTAGAGTTGCCTGAGAATTTATCTGGAGTACATGATGTGTTCCATGTTTCACAACTTAAGAAGTGTTTGCGTGTGCCTGAGGAGCAGATACCTTTAGAAGAGTTGACTGTTAAGGAAGATCTTACATATGAAGAGTTTCCGATCAAGATTTTAGAAACTGCTGAGAGAGTTACTCGAAGTCGGGTTATTAAGATGTGCAAAGTGCAGTGGAATCGATATTCAGAGGCAGAGGCAACTTGGGAAAGAGAGGATGAATTGAGGAAATCATATCCGCAGTTGTTTGAGTAAGCAGTTCAATCTCGAGGACGAGATTCTTTTAAGGGGGGTAGAATTTGTAACACCCAAATTTTAGGAATAAGGAATTTTAATTTAGATAAAGGGAATTAAAATTTTAAAAAGAATATTGGTGTTGCATTCATGCTGTTGCATTTTTCTTTTATGTGGTGTGAATTTATTTTATTCCATTTTGGATTAGAAAATTTTATTTGAGATACTTTTGGAAAATTAGAAAAGAAAAGAAACAAAAGAAAAAAAAAAGAAAAGCAACTTACCTTCTTACCTATTCGGCCTGGAAGCCCGCTCGGCCGGCCTCCTCTCCCTTGGGCCGTCGGGTCGGAAGGCCTGCTCGCCCAGCGCCGCAGCGGCCCAACAGCCGAGCCCAGTAGCCGAGCCCGCCCAGCCGCGCGCCTTTCTTCTCTCTACTTCGCTGACAGGTGGGGTCAGGTGGTCAGTCGTCTCCTTCCTTCCACCGTAACCGAGTCAGACACGAACACCGCCACCACCGTATCTCCACCGCATAAATCGGGATTTCCTACCCGAATTCGGTGTTTTGGTGCTATAAGAGAGAAGCCGTGACCCCCTATGTTCCGTTTTCCATCTAAAACTCGAGCTTCATCACGTGAGATTGAGCGTAGGAGGCCGGAACCCTAGGATCTTGCGGCCGGTTCGCCGGTGGAGCTTGTGGGTAGGTTCGGGCTCTTTTTCTTCGCATTGGTGAGTTCGCTGTCTCCTCCTCTTTCTTCCCGTGCTTTTCTTTGGTGTTGAGACGCTTTGAAGTGCGGATTTGGTGAGCTCGGGTAAACCGGCAATGGCGCCGCCGTCCCTCTCCTTGCCGCGCTCTCTCTTCGGTTGGTCATAGCTCACCAAAACTGTCTAGGATAGATCGAGTTTACCTTCTCTTTCGATTTGAGTTGATGGCGGGTTGAATGGTGGTCGGAAAAGGCGGAGCCGAAGCTCTCCGGCGGGCTCATGGCGCCAGCAATGGCGGCCACCGGCCGGACTTGATAGGGATGGCCGGATTTTTCACTGTGCACTTGATGATGAACACGAGCCGTCCGTTCTCAGATGGACGCACGAGATTAGAAGATACCCCTTCGCGGGTAAAATTGATAAAGAGCCCCTAGACTTTTTCAGATTAGAACCCGCAGTCCTTAGCGTATTGTCTGAAATACGTTTTCGTGTTTTGAAAGCGTATTTTCTCCCGGATAAGTCAAAAATACGTTTTCAGGTATTTACAGTTTTGCCACTAGGATTGTTTTGGTCATAAAATCTTCGTTTTAACTCCGATTTGATCCGTTCAAATTGCGTTAGGTTTGTATTTGCGAGCTCTACATGTTAGTGTAGTTGTACAGTTAGTTTTGATAATTTATTTTTCGAGGTTATAATTAAGTATTTATTTATCTATAGGAAATCTTAGAAAATTCATAACTTTCACGTTTTAACTCCGAATTTGGTGATCTTTGCGTCTGTGTGATCGTAGAAACGTGTAGAAGAGTTTTATAAGCTTTTATTACTGTTTTGCTACTGTTGGTGTACTGTTCTAATTATATCTCTTTGTTTGCTTCGTGTATGTTTGATTGGATGCATGTGTGTTGTTGATTGATGATCGAATATAGAAGGTGAGCAGTATTTGGACGATTCGGAGTATTACTTTGAGCCAAGTCAGCAGTATCACTTGGAGAGCTTTGATCAAGGCAAGTATAACACAGGACTATCCTTGTTACCTATACATTGAATTGTCATACATATGCATGTGCTTACCTTGACAACCTTAGAGATTATAACTTAGTGATTGTTATCTTGATTCCTTGTCAACCTTGGGAATGCATATGGGTAGCTATTGCTAGTGCTTAAACTAAGAACAATGATCTTGTAATTTGATTAATGGATTAAGCAATCAACTATTAAGATGATTTTATTATTGTTAAAAGGGGGCTAGAGCATGTGTATTATTTTGATGCTCTGGTTTCTCTCCATAAGGACTTATCTGTAAGTGATAACCGGGATATACAGTACAGCTGTGAGGGCTATATGGCTCTGGCTTTAGTTGTTCAAGAGACCTTTTCTAGCTTGTTAGAGGTTACCTTAAATGGCGTAAGAATGGCTTGCCATGTTGGGTGTAGTCCGAGCCCCTGGCCTAGTGTGTATAGGCTGCGGTTGTTGTGCCACAGGGAAGGGGGGTTCTACATCTGCCTGCCGAGTGAAATCTAATGGCCCTAACTTGTTAGACGAACTTTTGAGTGGCTTTATATGGTTCTCGGGTGTTTGGGCTTGATCTCCCCACTCATTTGGAAATCATGACTTACAGTGAAAGTGTACACCTCTGCGCAGAGTTAAAAACTGGTATACTAGCCGTGCTCACGGATACGAGCGGCCTTGGGGATTCTTATGGAATAGTTGATCATAACTGTTATATCATGCTTAATTATTGTTGATTATTATTATGCTCATGTTAATGCTATTCATTATCCTTATTACAATTGATCATTGGTTCTTTAATGGGAAGTGGTTTATCTTGATGCTACTCAATTGCTAATATATGATTAAAAGCTAAAAGCAGTTAAACAGTGTCTAGCCTTTTTGAGCCTCATGAACCCTGTGTTATATTTGTGGAGTTCGACATGAACTCACTCTTGCTATTTCCACCATAACAGATGAAGATATAGAGGAAGATTATCGGAATGAGTACTAGTCTTGGTGTCAACCAGTCAACCGTGTCCCTGTGTGGAGTTTCCGCTGAAGAATTACTATTAGTTATTATTATCTATCGTTCAAGACTATGTCTTAAATACTTATTCGTTATGTAATAAGCACTGTGATGATACTTTGTAATTTGTCAACTTATGTGTGCGACTGGTTCCTGGGGCGCACGTGAGTCTTTTATACATCCTATTTTTGTCCTTAAAAATGGGTGTGACACACGCTTCAAAGGTCCATTCTATATACCTTAGCATCAATTTGGTAGTAGCAACTCTCCCAAAATTCAAATCCATACATATGTGCACAATTGAACCAAACTCATGAAAGCACATATGTAGGGGGAGCTAATACTATCGAAATTGAAAATTAATTTCATTTCATATCTTTGTGATGGTTGTCATCAATTACCAAAAAGGGGGAGATTGAAAGCCCAAGTTTGGTTTTGGTAATTAATGACACCAAGTTGCTAATGCCATGTGTTAAGTGTTTTGAGTTAGGCATAAGCAACACACGTGATGAAGGAGCATGTGGCATGGAGTGATGGCCACAAGATCACAAGTGGTGGAGATGCACATAATATGGTGTACATGATGATCAAGTGGAAGAGAAGGAACTAAGAGCGCAAGGCAAAGGTATAACCATAGGGTTTTCCTTTTGCAGGTCTAAGATGAGTAGAGAAGTGATTGACCGGGTTTAGGATACATAGCCGACTATCAAGAGGGGCAATCACGGTTAGCTCGGGAATCAAGTGCCACTAGATCATTGTCTTGAGCATATGCATTAGGATCTAGTAAAAGAGCTAACATAACGCCTTGAGAAATGATTGTGAAATGCTAACACACATGCACATGGTGGTGTACACTTGGTGGTGTTAGCACATTTGCGAAGGCGGTGGAGTTTGTGTGGCACTTGTCAATTGCTTGGAAGGTCACTTGTTTCATGGTCATCAAAGAAACAAAATAGTGTTGCACTATCTACCGCCGGTCGCGTCCAGTCATTCGCTAGGGCGCGTCCGGTCGTTGCTTCGCGGGCTCATGGTGCTGAGCGATCGGCGCGTCCGGTCAGTTGACCAGCACATCCGGTCATAGCAACGGTAACTTCTGACACGCACTGTTCACGCTTGTCCTGTAGTGACCGGACGCATCCGGTCACCCTGACCGGAGCGTCCGGTCAGCGCGATTTTCGCTGCGTCGTCTGTAACGGCTAGCTGCGTACCCCTTCGTTATAAATAGAAGGTGTCCGGGGTTTGAAGGTAACTCTTGCACATTTTGAGACCTAGAGACATCCTTTGAGCTAGAGAACAACCCCTCTACTCATCTCTTTGCATAGTTGCACATCTTGAGTGAGATTGAGTGAGATTCAAGTGCATTGCTTGAGAGTTGCATTCTAGAGGCACTTGATCTTCAAGTTGCTGTGGATTTCTTGTTACTCTTTCGTGTTTCTTGCACATCCTTTGAGCATTCACCAAGTGTTGTAAGGGGTTCTTGATCCTTCCCCGCGGGAGTTCGCAAATTGGATACTCTAGTGGAGCTCGTGGCTTGGAGGATCCCCATCTTGTGTGCGGTTGTGCGGCGCCCGCCGAGGGCTCGACTCTTGATAGTCGATTAGCTCGCGAACCGACAAGTGGGTGCATCGCCACAATGAGGAGTAGCTTGCCGGGAAGCAAGTGAACCTCGGTAAAAAATCTTGTGTCATCTCTTTGCCGAGGATTTCTCTTGTGGTTGATCATTGTGATTGATTCTTCGAGTGCATTGCTTCTCTACATCATTGGTATAAGAATCAAGTCACTTGCTCTTTACTTTCTTGTACTAGTTCTAGTGTAGTTTGCTTAGTGTAGCTTTTATCACATAGGAGTAAGTAGCTTAGTGACTTAGCCTTGTTGGTGTGTTTTAGAGATCTTAGCCTTGCCTCACTAGAATTGTGTAGGTGGCGTGCATAGTGTAGCTGAGCTTGTGCTAGAATTAGCATAGCCATCTTTTATACTAACGTGGTTGTCTAGTGAAGCTTGTAGAATTTTAAATAGGCTATTCACCCCCCCTCTAGCCATTTAGACCTTACAAGTGGTATCGGAGCCGAGGCACCGTTTATTTGAGGCTTAACAACCTACGGTGAAGAAGAAATGGCTCAATTAAGTTTGCACATCAACAACACCAAGAAGGCACCTCACTTTGATGGTACAAATTATGCATATTGGAAGGTTAAGATGACCGCACACCTAAAGTCAATCAATAGAGAAGTGTGGAAGGTCACCGAAACAAAATTTGAGGTTGCTAATCCGGAAGCACCTACACCGGTGGAAGAAAAGAAGCTCCAATGCAATGACATTGCCATTAGTGCTCTTCATGAGGCATTAGATGACAAGACATTTGAGCAAGTGAAGAACATAGAGATTGCTCATAATGCTTGGGCCAAGCTAGAAGAAACATTTGAGGGCACCGAAGGGACAAAGACCGCTAAAGCATATATCTTGCAAGAAAAATTTTCAAGCTTCAAGATGCAAGATGATGAGAGTGTACCGGAGATGTTTCATAGGTTGCAAGTCATTGTCAATGAGCTCAAGGCACTTGGTGAGGAGGTCAAGGATAGTCAATTTTCTATGAAGTTCTTGAGAAGTCTACCCAAGAGATTTGATACATTGATCACCGTGCTAGTGAGGACTACATTGAAGGATTCAACTCCTCAACAAATATTCCAAGAAGTGATGACCGATGATTCATATAGAGAAGATGATGAGAAGGATGAGTTGGTCAAGAAGAAGAAGAAAAAAATGAAAAGAAAGATGATGAAAAGAAGAAGAGTGTGGCATTCAAAGCCACCACATCCAAGGGCAAATCTAAGATTGAATCATCAAGTGATGAAGACTCAAGCTCTTGTGATAGTGATGACATTGATGAGAAGATGACTCTCTTTGTCAAGCAATTTGGAAAATTCATGAAGAAGAAAGGCTTTCGTGCAAGAAGGAGGAAGAACTCATCTAAGAAGAATGAGCACAACATGAGATGCTTTAGATGCCATAGCAAAGATCATCTTATTGCAAAGTGTCCTTATGATAGTGATGATGAAGATGCTATCAAGAAGGGGAGGAAGAAGCAAAAGAAGAAGCAAGAAAAGAAGGAGAGCACTCATAAAAAGAAGAATGATTCTCATGTTGCTACATGGGATAGTGATGATTCCTCAAGTGATGATGAGGATGACTACAAGAGCAAGAAGAAGGGACATGCTAGCATTGCCATCCAAGAGAAGGTCTCCCTCTTCGACACTCCATCATGCTTCATGGCTAAGGCCACTAAGGTATCATCCGATGATGAGAGTGATCATGATAATGCTAGTGATAGTGATGAAGAAGAATTCACTAAAGATGAACTAATCACTATGCTAGAAGATTGCACTCAACATTTTAAAGAATCTAGAAAGGAGTGCAAGGGCTTGCTTAGGGAAAAGAAAAACCTTATGCAAGAACTTGATGAGCTTAGGGCAGCTTATGAGAGTCTAAAGGAAGACCATAAGAAGCTTCAAAAGTCTCACACTAAGCTTGAAGAAGCTCATTCCTCTCTAGTTGAAAAATGTGAAAACATGCCAACTAATGTTGAGAAAGCTAAAACTTGCAACATAGGCATATCTTGTGATATAATTGATGAATCTTGTCATAAGCCTATTATTGTTGCTCCCACTAACCCTTCATGTAGCGCATCTACATCATCCTCATCTAGTAGTGATGGTTTCACTTGTGACTCCACACTTATAGTTGAGAATGAAAATCTCAAGAAGGAGGTAAAAGAGCTCAATCACACCTTAGCTAAGGCTTATGGTGGTGAGGACCGATTGCTTATGTGCTTGGGTAGCCAAAGAGCTTCTCTCTACAAAGAGGGATTGGGCTATAACCCCAAGAAAGGCAAGGCCGCTTTTGCTCCTCACAAGACTCATTTTGTGAAGAACAATAGTAGCTATTGCAAAAGTTGCAAGCAAGTTGGTCACATAGAGCAACATTGCATGAACAAGAAATTCAATGCTAAAGTATCCTCAATTAAGTTTGATTCTTTCTATATACTTACCAAGGGTACAAATGGTGTTCATGCTAAGTTCATTGGTGCACCATGGATGGGCTCAAAGAAGAAAGCCATTTGGGTACCAAAGAGCTTGGTCACTAACCTTGGAGGACCCAAACAAGTTTGGGTACCTAAAAAGAATTGATCTTGTCTTGTAGGTCAATTACAAAGCCGGAGGAAGGCATTGGGTGCTTGATAGTGGGTGCACTCAACATATGACCTGGGATTCTTGTATGTTCAAATCAATTGATACAAGTCAAAATGGTGGTTTTGATGCTATCACTTTCGGCAACAACAAGAAAGGCAAGGTCAATGGGCTTGGTAAAATTGCTATCTCAAATGACATGAGCATATCTAATGTGTTGCTAGTTGAGAGCTTGGATTTCAATCTTTTATCGGTGGCACAACTTTGTGATCTTGGCTTCAAGTGCATATTTGGTAGTGATGATGTTGAAGTCATAAGTGTTGATGGATCAAATTTGATATTCAAAGGATTTAGACATGGTAGCTTATATTTGGTTGACTTCAATGATAGTGAGACCCAATTGACATCATGCTTGCTTATCAAATCTAGTATGGGATGATTGTGGCATAGAAGGCTTGGTCATGTTGGAATTAAACAATTGAACAAACTTTTGAGGCATGACTTAGTTAGAGGCTTGAAAGATGTAACTTTTGAAAAGGATAAACCATGTAGTGCTTGTCAAGCCGGCAAACAAGTTGGAAATACACATCCTAGTAAGAGTGAAATGAGCACATCAAAGGCATTTGAGCTATTGCACATGGACTTGTTTGGGCCAACAAATACACTAGCATTGGTGGCAACAAGTATGGTTTTGTGATTGTTGATGACTACACTAGATACACTTGGGTGTTCTTTCTTTATGACAAGAGTGGTGTACATGATCTATTCAAATCTTTTATCAAGAGAGTGCAAAATGAGTTTGAGACTACCATCAAGAAGATTAGAAGTGACAATGGTAGTGAGTTCAAGAACACAAGAATCGAAGATTTATGTGATGATCTTGGTATAGGACATCAATTCTCACCAACATACACTCCTCAATCCAATGATGTAGTTGAAAGAAAGAATAGAACTTTGATTGACATGGCTAGATCAATGCTTAGTGAATACAATGTGAGTCATTCATTTTGGAGTGAAGCTATCAACACGGCTTGCTATTGTAGCAACCGTCTCTATTGCCATGGGAAGCTTAGGAAGACACCATATGAGCTATTGAATGGAAGAAAGCCCAACATTGCATACTTTAGAGTGTTTGGTTGCAAATGCTATATTCTCAAGAAAGGCACTAGATTGAGCAAGTTTGAAAAGAAATGTGATGAAGGGTTCTTACTTGGTTATTCTACCACAAGCAAGGCATATAGAGTTTGGAATCTCACAAATGGCACCTTGGAAGAAGTTCATGATGTTGAGTTTGATGAAACCCAAGGGTCTCAAAATAAAGCTCAAAACCTTGATGATGTAAGAGGAGATCAATTGTCAAATACAATGAAGAACATGGACATTGGTGATATAAGGCCAAGGCAAGTTGATGATGATGATATTCATGCGATCAACCAAAGTGTGCAAATTGATTCAAATCAAGCAAGCTCAAGTGGTTCTCATGATGAAGTTTAAGTTCAAGGTCAAACAAGTGGAAGCAATCAACTCCCAATACTCCAACCTACTAGCATAGCAAGAGATCATCCATTGGATCAAATCATTGGTGGAATTCAAAGCGGTGTTCAAACTAGATCAAGATTAGCATCCTTTTGTGAGCACTACTCATTTGTGTCACTTGAAGAACCTAAGAAAATAGAAGATGCTTTGAAGGATTCCGATTGGGTAAATGCCATGCATGAAGAGCTAAACAACTTCACTAGAAATCAAGTTTGGGAACTTGTTGAAAGGCCGGAGAACTATAATGTGATTGGTACTAAGTGGATCTTTAGAAACAAGCAAGATCAAGATGACATGGTTGTGAGGAACAAAGCAAGATTGGTAGCTCAAGGTTACACATAAGTTGAGGGTCTTGACTTTGGAGAGACATATGCACCCGTTGCAAGATTGGAGGCTATTAGAATCTTATTAGCATATGCTTGTGCACACAACATCAAGCTCTATCAAATGGATGTCAAGAGTGCATTTCTCAATGGCTACATTAATGAAGAAGTTTATGTTGAGCAACCTCCCGGTTTTGAAGATGACAAGAAGCCCGACCATGTTTTCAAGCTAAAGAAGGCATTATATGGTTTGAAGCAAGCACCTAGAGCATGGTATGAGAGATTGAGATATTTTCTTCTCTCTAAAGGGTTCAAGATGGGAAAGGTTGACACCACTCTCTTCACCAAGAAGCTTGGAAATGACTTGTTTGTGTTGCAAATCTATATGGATGACATTATCTTTGGATCAACCAACCAAGACTTTTGTGAAGAGTTTGGAAATATGATGGCTAATGAGTTTGAAATGTCTATGATTGGAGAGCTTAGTTACTTCCTTGGACTTCAAATCAAACAAATGAAGAATGGCACTTTTGTAAGTCAAGGCAAGTACATCAAGGACATGATCAAGAAGTTTGGATTGCAAGATGCTAAGCCAATGAGTACTCCAATGGGCACTAATGATCAATTGGGTATTGATGATAGTGGAAACATGGTAGATCAAAAGTAATACCGGTCTATGATTGGAAGTTTGCTCTATGTCACCGCTTCTAGGCCGGATGTGATGTTTAGTGTGTGCAAGTGTGCAAGATATCAAGCTTCACCTAGAGAAAGTCACTTGAAAGCAACCAAGAGGATATTGAGATATCTTAAGGGCACTCATGATGTTGGATTATGGTATCCCAAGGGGTCTAATTTTGAGTTGATTGGATATTCGGACTCCGACTATGGTGGATGCAAGATTGATAGAATGAGCACAAGTGGCACTTGTCAATTGCTTGGAAGGTCACTTGTTTCATGGTCATCAAAGAAACAAAATAGTGTTGCACTATCTACCGCCGAGGCCGAATACATTAGTGCCGGTAGTTGTTGTGCACAATTGCTTTGGATGAAAGCTACCTTGCATGACTTTGGAGTAAAATTCAAGAATGTGCCTTTATTTTGTGACAATGAAAGTGCTATCAAGATGACTCAAAATCCGGTTCAACATTCAAGAACCAAGCACATTGATATAAGGCATCATTTCATAAGAGACCATCAACAAAAGGGTGATATTAGTATTGAAAGCATTGGCACCGAAGATCAACTAGCCGATATCTTTACAAAGCCACTTGATGAGAAGAGATTTTACAAGTTGAAGAATGAATTGAACATACTTGACTTTTCCAACTTGAAATGAGTGCACCTCCACATTCTTAAAATGACATGCCTCTCCTCCGACATAGCAAGGTAAAGTTGTTTGGCATATCATCCATACTTTGCTAAGGACATGTTTAGAACATATAGATATATTTGCATGACAAATAGGCTCATTCATGAAAATCAAATGAGTTTAATGTATATATGGTACCACTATTGCTTCTATGTTTGATTGATCTAGTGGTAGCATATGACATGTTTGTGGGCTTGCGAACCTAGTGTTGAATCTAGAAAATGGGCTCATGATGTGTAATTCAACATGGTCAAGATAACCCTTATACTTTATGAGGTGTGAAGAAGCTTGTCCTTGGATCAAACCGAATTACATATTCTAGGCAAGTGATCTAGATTGAACCATAATTTGGACTCCCTCATATTGATTGACTTATCTCTCACTAAAATTGGCACCTTTTTGGTGATTGTTGACAAAGGGGGAGAGAAAAGTCACAAAAATATTGCAAAGAGCAAGAAAGATATAAAAAGGGGGAGAGAAAGCACAAAGATAGAAAAGTCACAAAGAGGGAGAAAGATATAGTAAGGGGGAGAGAAAAGATATAGTGAGGAGGAGAGAAATTAAATTTGAGCACATAAGTAGGGGGAGCAAGCTCATGAATTTTTTTGTTGCATTTGTATGTGCATTAACATGATGAAATGTTGCATTGCAAAGCTTAAATTTATATTCATGTTTGTATGGTGTATGCTAGAAATAGAACTTGAATGATGATTTGTTAAGAGTAGCTTTACATGTGGTATCTAGACACCTTTTGCTTATAGTGTTGATCTCACGGGGTACTTTAGTGTTTGTGATCTTTACAAGTGATGTATTACAAGTGGTGTCTAGCTACATCGATGCTAAGGGTGGTATATAAAGGCAACTCCGATTGGTATCACGCTTCAAAGGTCCATTCTATATACCTTAGCATCAATTTGATAGTAGCAACTCTCCCAAAATTCAAATCCATACATATGTGCACAATTGAACCAAACTCATGAAAGCACATATGTAGGGGGAGCTAATACTATCAAAATTGAAAATTAATTTCATTTCATATGTTTGTGATGGTTGTCATCAATTACCAAAAAGGGGGAGATTGAAAGGCCAAGCTTGGTTTTGGTAATTAATGACACCAAGTTGCTAATGCCATGTGTTAAGTGTTTTGAGTTAGGCATAAGCAACACACGTGATGAAGGAGCATGTGGCATGGAGTGATGGCCACAATATCACAAGTGGTGGAGATGCACATAATATGGTGTACATGATGATCAAGTGGAAGAGAAGGAACTAAGAGCGCAAGGCAAAGGTATAACCATAGGGTTTTCCTTTTGCAGGTCTAAGATGAGTAGAGAAGTGATTGACCGGGTTTAGGATACATAGCCGACTATCAAGAGGGGCAATCACGGTTAGCTCGGGAATCAAGTGCCACTAGATCATTGTCTTGAGCATATGCATTAGGATCTAGTAAAAGAGCTAACATAACGCCTTGAGAAATGATTGTGAAATGCTAACACACATGCACATGGTGGTGTACACTTGGTGGTGTTAGCACATTTGCGAAAGTGGTGGAGTTTGTGCGGTAGAGAGGGGTTTGGGTTCCTCTCTCCCTCCCGCCGAGTTTGCGAGGCGGGATTCGACGCTTTTTGGGGAAGTGAAACGCCTATCTTCTATTGCGCCGGAAGTTGGAAAAGAAACGGAGGCGAACGGAGGTCACTGTGGTGACCGGACGCTACACCGGACGCGGTCACAGTTTGACCAGCGCGTCCGGTCAGTTCATTCGGTCACTGCGCCTAGGGTTAGTGACCGGACGCTGGTCTGGCCTGACCAGCGCATCCGGTCAGTTCACCTGTGCGTAGAAGCAGAGTGAGCGACCGGCGCGTCCGGTCCTTCACAGGACTAGCGCGTCCGGTTAGGCGTCCAAAGGGGCAGAGAGTAGCGAAGTGATGATCGGACGCGCGGCGCGTCCAGTCACGTACGATCGGACGCGTCCGGTCGTTAAGGGAGCTTACTGGACTCAAACCGGACGCTGGCACTATCGCGTCCAGTCATTCGCTAGGGCGCGTCCGGTCGTTGCTTCGCGGGCTCATGGTGCTGAGCGATCGGCGCGTCCGGTCAGTTGACCAGCGCGTCCGGTCATAGCAACGGTAACTTCTGACACGCACTGTTCACGCTTGTCCTGTAGTGACCGGACGCGTCCGGTCACCCTGACCGGAGCGTCCGGTCAGCGCGATTTTTGCTGCGTCGTCTGTAACGGCTAGCTGCGTACCCCTTCGTTATAAATAGAAGGTGTCTGGGGTTTGAAGGTAACTCTTGCACATTTTGAGACCTAGAGACATCCTTTGAGCTAGAGAACAACCCCTCCACTCATCTCTTTGCATAGTTGCACATCTTGAGTGAGATTGAGTGAGATTCAAGTGCATTGCTTGAGAGTTGCATTCTAGAGGCACTTGATCTTCAAGTTGCTGCAGATTTCTTGTTACTCTTTCGTGTTTCTTGCACATCCTTTGAGCATTCACCAAGTGTTGTAAGGGGTTCTTGATCCTTCCCCGCGGGAGTTCGCAAATTGGATACTCTAGTGGAGCTCGTGGCTTGGAGGATCCCCATCTTGTGTGCGGTTGTGCGGCGCCCGCCGAGGGCTCGACTCTTGATAGTCGATTAGCTCGTGAACCGACAAGTGGGTGCATCGCCACAACGAGGAGTAGCTTGCCGGGAAGCAAGTGAACCTCGGTAAAAAATCTTGTGTCATCTCTTTGCCGAGGATTTCTCTTGTGGTTGATCATTGTGATTGATTCTTCGAGTGCATTGCTTCTCTACATCATTGGTATAAGAATCAAGTCACTTGCTCTTTACTTTCTTGTACTAGTTCTAGTGTAGTTTGCTTAGTGTAGCTTTTATCACATAGGAGTAAGTAGCTTAGTGACTTAGCCTTGTTGGTGTGTTTTAGAGATCTTAGCCTTGCCTCACTAGAATTGTGTAGGTGGCGTGCATAGTGTAGCTGAGCTTGTGCTAGAATTAGCATAGCCATCTTTTATACTAATGTGGTTGTCTAGTGAAGCTTGTAGAATTTTAAATAGGCTATTCACCCCCCCTCTAGCCATTTGGACCTTACAAGTGGTATCAGAGCCGAGGCACCGTTTATTTGAGGCTTAACAACCTACGGTGAAGAAGAAATGGCTCAATTAAGTTTGCACATCAACAACACCAAGAAGGCACCTCACTTTGATGGTACAAATTATGCATATTGGAAGGTTAAGATGACCGCACACCTAAAGTCAATCAATAGAGAAGTGTGGAAGGTCACCGAAACAAAATTTGAGGTTGCTAATCCGGAAGCACCTACACCGGTGGAAGAAAAGAAGCTCCAATGCAATGACATTGCCATTAGTGCTCTTCATGAGGCATTAGTTGTTCAAATGCATTCCTTGCTAATGAACCAAATCTGTAGTCCTTGTAATTATGTTGGATTTGTTCTATTGAATACATCTGAGTACTCACCCTATTATTTGTTTATTAAGCCTTGCAGGTACCTCTGCTCTAGCCTATGGTTTCTTCTACACGCTTGAGTCCTCCAAGGACCAGGGGTGGTATAAGATGTAGTGTTGGTCAAAGCATGGAAAGTGGCACACCCATACATTATATCAAAAAATTAGGTTGTTTTAGTTAAAAAACTTCCACTCGTGACTTTGTGATCTTGGTGTAATGACCAAGTATGGAACAACTTTGATGTAAACTTAATGTACTTCGTTTAATGTGATGTGTACCTTTTGCATGTTTGTCGGTGTTTCGTACCACCGACTAGTAAATTTGTATTGCCCATTTGGTCTGGATGGTGAGCTCGGAAGACACAAGGGATTATACTGGTTTAGGCTAAACATCCCAACATCTAGTTTAAGGCTACTCGTGTTACCAGCTCTGAAGTTTATAGTAGGAGTTACAAACAGGCGAGAGAGGGTGAAGTCCCAAGTCTCTGGTGAAGGTGAAGTGGAGTTGAAGTGCTTCTAAGTGTTGAAAATCATGCCCAAATGGGATGCCCAACCTTCCTTTTTATAGACCAAGGGAAGGACCTAGGGTACATGAGGGAGAGAGAGAAAGAGGAAAAGAAGAAAGGGAAAAAATAGAGAAGAAGAGAGCCCTAGGGCTACGCCACCCTTCTCCTCTGCAGGTGGGTCCTGCTGGTCCTGCAAATGACAATGGAATCGTGCGCATGTCGTGACCCTGTTCGTCACTAGTGCTACAGGTAGGCGTCGTCGCCTAGTCATGGCGCCACATCCCGTCCTAGCACGCCGTATGGTCAACAAACCCCTTGACTGGGTCGCACAGGGATCCAAAGCCACACAGTGTAGGTCCACCCGGAGCTGTTGGGGATGTAAGCCCCTAGGTATAGCCTGTCGTAATCGCTGATCATGTTGAAGCACGTCCGTCCTCTCCCTAACGTTAGGGGCATGGTCTCAGGCAGTGCTGTCAGAGACGTGAGTGCCCAAGCATGGCCTGTTGTAGCTGTCAGCCAAGTCAAGATGCGTCTGCCCCCTCCCTAGTGTTAGGGGCATGGTCCCGGGCCCACATCCTGGGACAGTGCTCGCCTTGGGGCCCCTCGCCAATTCCAACATCGCGCAGCGCATCGAGGTGATGGAGCCCGCATGGGACTCATTGGGGAGCCATCCTCGACTTCATGTACCCAGTGCCGAGGCATCCCCCAATACGGCCAGATGCAGGCTTTGTTGAATTCGTAAGTGTTCCTCTTTCTGCCGCCCCCCTTTTTCCCTAGTTAATTTTTCATCACCTGCTTGTCTAACCTTGAGTGGAATGGCACCAGCCGTGGGATCTCATCCTCACAGACCACCTGACGCCGTTGCCCAGGAGTGCGGCCATGAGGATAGTGAACCATACCATGAATGAGGTGCAAAGGAAGGCGAAGGAGGATAGGAAGAAGAAGCAGTACGAAAAGTAGGTGAGGCAGGACCGAGGCGAGAACATCTCGGATGAGGAGGAGGAGTAAGGAGAAGAGGAGGGGGAGATCATGGACGATGTTGGCGGCATCCCATGGGACGACCTGGTGGAAGAGGATGAGCTAGGAGATGGCGGCTCCTCTTCATGGTAGCAGGCGGAAGGGGACGCTGATTTGTCCTCGGGGAACCTGCCCCTAGGGGGACCCTTCCCATTCCATGCGAGAGAGGCCCAACCCCTGGAGCCGACAGAGGCGGGTCACCCTGCCAACGCGCCTCGGGGACTGACGGAGGTGGGTCACTCCGCCCCGTCCAAGTCCTCGGAGCGGGTGGACGGCCAGAAGAGGCAGTGTTTCGACGAGGGGCGGTCAGGGCTAGGTGGGCCGGCCCCAAAACATTCCCGCCCAGTGGCACCAAGGTAAGTCAAAAATTTCCTCGCTCCTCTGTTTCAACTCAATTTCGTGACATGCTAATCGTCGTGCCCTTTGCAGTGCTGGCGGGCGCAGGGCTCCCCTACAACTCACATCGCAAAAGAAGCTCACTCGACGGTTGATGTGTCAGGAGCCGGCTGATGCAGCGCTAGAAATGGGTAGGAGCCGCGCCGGGGCAACTACGGCGCCGACCAGAGTAGTGTTGCCAGTGGTAGAGACGGCGTCCGTATAGCAGATAGAGGAGAGTGCTCGGTAGGCGCCCATGGCAGGCGTGAAGCAGCTAGGCGAGGGCGTGACATGATCGATAGAGACAGCGAGGCCCGTGCTGGGAGCAGCGTAGCCAAGCACGACTACGATGCCCCAGATGGAGGTGGAGGCATCCGCGATGGATGGGTCATGGCTGGGCATGATCGCGACGCCGGAAGAGGAGACAACGCAGTCTGAGCCGTTGACGGTGTAGGCGATGTCATCCAAGGCAGGGCAGACTGAAGGGGACACGACCGAGGTGTTCGTAGAGGTCATGGTGATAGAGCAGACCCCTTCTGCCACTAAAGAAACCGTCTCTATGGAGGTTTTGTGGTAGGAGGATCCAGCGGCGCCCGGGTCCGGCGAGGAGTCGCCCCGAGCCTTGGCTCGGGCGAGCAGCGACTAGGAGGCATGGGGTGGAACCTAAATCGAGTGGGCAGACCCATAGAACCCAGGGGCCACATTCTTCACCCATGATGACATCGTGGAGAAGCAGTAGTGCGGCTTCCATGTGACACTCGCATGCACGACGCATGCTTTGAACACCACGCTGCGCATGCTGAACGATGTCGCCCCAATTGGCCAGGTGTGATGTGTTCATACTCCTAATCTCCATTTTATGTTTTGGTGTTCCTAACTTGTCCCCTCCCTGCAGTCCCTCATGGCGCACAGTCGGGTGAAAGCCCTAGTTTGGTTTTGGTAATTAATGACACCAAGTTGCTAATGCCATGTGTTAAGTGTTTTGAGTTAGGCATAAGCAACACACGTGATGAAGGAGCATGTGGCATGGAGTGATGGCCACAAGATCACAAGTGGTGGAGATGCACATAATATGGTGTACATGATGATCAAGTGGAAGAGAAGGAACTAAGAGCGCAAGGCAAAGGTATAACCATAGGGTTTTCCTTTTGCAGGTCTAAGATGAGTAGAGAAGTGATTGACCGGGTTTAGGATACATAGCCGACTATCAAGAGGGGCAATCACGGTTAGCTCGGGAATCAAGTGCCACTAGATCATTGTCTTGAGCATATGCATTAGGATCTAGTAAAAGAGCTAACATAACGCCTTGAGAAATGATTGTGAAATGCTAACACACATGCACATTTTGAGACCTAGAGACATCCTTTGAGCTAGAGAACAACCCCTCCACTCATCTCTTTGCATAGTTGCACATCTTGAGTGAGATTGAGTGAGATTCAAGTGCATTGCTTGAGAGTTGCATTCTAGAGGCACTTGATCTTCAAGTTGCTGCGGATTTCTTGTTACTCTTCCGTGTTTCTTGCACATCCTTTGAGCATTCACCAAGTGTTGTAAGGGGTTCTTGATCCTTCCCCGCGGGAGTTCGCAAATTGGATACTCTAGTGGAGCTCGTGGCTTGGAGGATCCCCATCTTGTGTGCGGTTGTGCGGCGCCCGCCGAGGGCTCGACTCTTGATAGTCGATTAGCTCGCGAACCGACAAGTGGGTGCATCGCCACAACGAGGAGTAGCTTGCTGGGAAGCAAGTGAACCTCGATAAAAAATCTTGTGTCATCTCTTTGCCGATGATTTCTCTTGTGGTTGATCATTGTGATTGATTCTTCGAGTGCATTGCTTCTCTACATCATTGGTATAAGAATCAAGTCACTTGCTCTTTACTTTCTTGTACTAGTTCTAGTGTAGTTTGCTTAGTGTAGCTTTTATCACATAGGAGTAAGTAGCTTAGTGACTTAGCCTTGTTGGTGTGTTTTAGAGATCTTAGCCTTGCCTTACTAGAATTGTGAAGGTGGCGTGCATAGTGTAGCTGAGCTTGTGCTAGAATTAGCATAGCCATCTTTTATACTAACGTGGTTGTCTAGTGAAGCTTGTAGAATTTTAAATAGGCTATTCACCCCCTCTAGCCATTTGGACCTTACATCGAGGGAAATCCCGGTTCCTCTAGCAGCAGAAGGATGCCCAAGACTGTCTCACTGAGGAGGCGCGGTTGTGGGGAGAGTTGGCCACATAGCGCACTGCCACCCAACAGAGGGTGGCGGAGCTCATGCCTGCTACCGAGGAAGCGGCCAGCCTTCGGGCCTGAGAAGCAGAGGCCCATTGTGATGCCGACAAAGCTAGAGAGAAGGTCCTGGCTCTGTTGGAGAGGGCGTGCAAGGATGAAGAGGAGGCTATGGTGATCCAGAAGGAGCGGGATGAGCTACTTCAGAGGGTTGCTGAAGCCCACCAGCAGATCCTTGACCTCCTGGGCAAGGTTGAGAAGGAGAGGGACTTGAAGCTGGCAGTTGAGGGGAGGCTCAGGGCCTATGAAATGAGGACATGTCAGGATGCCATGATGATCAAACAGCTACGTAAGGAGTGGGATGGGTTGCTCCAGACCATGGAGAGGCTGCTTGGAGAGCAACATGGCTTGCGAGGAGCGTGACGCAGCCTGCCAGGAGTGGACGACGCCTAGCAGCAGGTTGGCTCCCTCGAAGCCGAGCTCAAAAGGGAGAAGACCTAGAAGCTAGAAGCCGAGAGCGTTTCCACCAAGCTTGCCAAAGACCTATGTCAGGATAGGGCGAAGATGCAGGGCCTAGAGACGGAGCTCGACAACATGAAGAAGAATCTTCAGATGGAGAATGATGAGCATGGTATGCTGCATGCTGCCATCGGGGTCGTCTGTAATGACCTCGAGGTGGCACAGGTGGAGGGGACCAGTTCACTGGTGGCTCGTGTTGTCAAGATCATGGCTCAGGCGCGCGTGCTTAAGAGGAACACTCTCTGTGCCGGCATCCTCCATTCCTTCATGATTGCTTGCTCCCACTATGGGGATAGCATCGACCTAGATACGATGAGCCTCAGTTATGCGCCTAGCTATGAAGACAAGGAGCTAGAAGAGATAGAGACGGCGGTGGCCCCCCTTACACGTGACCTTTCATGCAGAATATAAGACATAGTTCTCCCTGGAGGGGATAGCTTAGTTTGTGATCATGGAGTTGGGCCGTAGTGCCCAAAAACTTATAAAGAACAAGTAGTTTCTTTTATCATAGGTTGGTCAAGTAGACTTTTATCATTTAAATAGTTGCCTTAGTTGAATTAAGACTTTTAGTGTTTTATGGGAAAGTTGATGCGTTCCGACCCCCTTTTGTTGTTAAGATCGCAAAGCTCGTGGTGGGCGAGAAAACTTTGATTACATGGGTGAGCTAGATCACCATAGCCATGGGGGCATAGGCTTTCTGTAGTCCGACCCATTTTTCTCAAAGTTGTCTTTTGAGACCTTTTGCTTTTTGTTCTTATCATCAAGAGAAGGGTCGGGTGCAAAGAATGTTTCTGAAAATGAATATATATCCTTATCAGCCCCCGAGTGAGGTCTAACCACTTGATGCTGCTAGGTGTCGGATGTCACTAGAAACCAAGCGAGATCATTAAGGAAAAAATTCTTATATTGTAGAAACATTATTTTACATGGATATGCCAGTGACCTAGAAAGAATTAAGGGTAAAAGCGACGTAGCTGTTCAATATTTCAGGCATTGGTGAAGAGTTTGTCGTCGGCGGTCTTGAGCTTGTAGGTGCCAGTCTTGAGGACCTCAGCGACGATGTATGGCCCCTCCCATGGCAGAGTCAGCTTGTGATTACCCTTATTGCTCTGGACGAGGCGGAGAACCAAGTCACCGACATTGAAGGCTCCTCCCTTGACGTGACAGTTGTGGTACCGGCGCAATGCTCGCTGGTACTTGGCAGAGTGGAGGAAGGCAACATCGTTGGCCTTGTTAGGTTGATCCAAGGCGTCTTCGAGGAACTCCTTCACCTCTAGCTCCTTGTACATAATGACCCTCGGCGCTCTGTAATCAAGATCAGTCGGGAGGATTGCCTCAGCATCATAGACCATAAAGAAAGGCATGTAGCCGGTTGCCCGGCTGGGGGTTGTCCTTAGGCTCCACAACACCCCGGGGAGCTCTGTGACCCATCGACCACCAAACTTGTTGAGTTTATTAAAGATCCTGGGCTTGATCCCTTGCAAGATCATGCTATTCGTGCGGGGGTGAGCTATGGTGGCCTAGTCAACACAGATGTGGTATTCATCGTAGAACCTAAGGAATTTCTTCCCTGTGAATTGTGTGCCATTATTAGTGATGATGGAGTTCAGAACCCTAAACCAATGGATAATATCGTGGAAGAAGAGCACGGCTTGCTCGGATTTGATCTTGGTGATCGACCGCGCTTCTATCCACTTGGAGAACTTGTCGACAGTGACAAGTAGATGCGTGTAGCCCTCGGGAGCCTTCTTGAGGGGCCTGGCCAAATCAAGCCCCCAGACTGTGAATGGCCACATTATGAGGATCGTCTGGAGCACTTGGGCTGGCAAATGGGTTTGCCGAGCATAGTACTAGCACCCTTCGCAGGTGCGTACGGTCTTCTCGGCATTGGCCACGGTAGTTGGCCAGTCAAAGCCCTGCTGGAATGCCTTTCCGACGAGAGTCCTTGGTGCGGCGTGGTGTCCATAGGTCTTGCCATGGATGTCCTTCAACAGCCGCCTCCCTTGTTCGGTAGGGATGCAGCGCTACAGGACCTTGGTCTAACTCTTCTTGTAAAGTTCTCCCTTGATGATGACGAAGGACTTAGTGCAGTGTGTGAGCCATCAAGCCTCCGTCTTATCCATCGGGAGCACCTCACGGATGAGACATCGAGGTAAGGGATCCTCCAGTCAGGCAAGGGGTTGGGCCCTACCACTGGGTCCTCGTCGGACTCCCCTACTAGATCTTCGTCAATCTCCTTGACCTTGGGTCAGATGGAGCCAATGGGAGGCCAGCCCCCGAGCCTGGGGCAGGCAGCACGTTGCCGAGCCCAGCCCCTGAGCCTGGGCTAGAGGGGTCAGAGAGAGCCGACGGTCGTGCAGCCCCCGAGCCCGAGGTGAGCGGCTTGTTGCCAGCTTGCCCTGACTTGTCATAGCGGATCGAGGGCTTGTGCTGATCGCTAGCGAAGATGCCTATCGGGATGGCTCCCGACCAGACACCATCTTCGCTAGCTCGTCGGCTGCCTCGTTGAGCCATCAGGCGATGTGGTTGAGCTCGAGGCGAACTTGTCCTCCAACTTGCGGACTTCTTGGCAGTACGTAGCCATCTTTGGGTTATGGTAGTTTGACTCCTTCATGACTTGGTTGATGACAAGCTACGAGTTGCCCCTGATGTCGAGCCATCGGATCCCCAGCTCGATGGCGATGCATAATCCATTGATGAGCGCCTCATACTTAGCTACATTGTTAGAGGTCGGGAAATGAAGGTGAACCAGGTGCTTCATGCGCACTCCATGGGGGAGACAAAGACTAGTCCCACACCATCTCCTTCTTCATTAGTGACCTATCAAAGTACACTGTCCAATACTCCAGATCGACGGGTGTCGATGACATTTGGACCTCGGTCCATTCTGTGACAAAATTAGCTAGTGCCTGGGACTTGATGGCATTCTATGGGGCATATGTAATGCCCTCACCCATCAGCTCGAGCGCCCACTTCACGATCCTCCCTGTTGCGTCCTGGCTCTGGATGACCTCGCCGAGGGGAAATGACGATATGACCGTCATCGGATGTGACCCGAAGTAGTGGCGTAACTTCCTCTTAGTGATGAGGATGGCGTACAGGAGCTTTTGGATCTAAGGGTAGCGAGTCTTGGCGTCCGACAAGACCTCGCTAATGAAGTAAATGGGGCATTGCACTTTGAGTGCGTGCCCCTCTTCCTCTAGCTCTACCACCAGGGTGGCGCTGACCACTTGTGTGGTGCCCACGATGTAGAGTAGGAGCGGTTCCTTATTGGCCGACGGGGTCAAGATCGGGGCTTTCATCAAGAGGTCCTTGAGCTTGTCAAGTGCCTCCTGAGCTTTGGCTATCTACACGAACCAGTCAGTCCTCTTCAGAAGCCGATAAAGAGGAAGGCCTCATTTGTCGAGGCGCGAGATGAAGCGACTAAGTGCTACGAGGCACCCCGTGATCCGCTACACCCCCTTTAGGTTCTAGATCGGCCCCATCCTCATGATGGCCAAAATTTTCTCTGGATTGGCTTTGATGCCACACTTAGAGATGATGAACCCGAGCAGCATACCCCTCAGGACCCCAAAAACGCACTTCTTGGGGTTGAGTTTGATGCCGTTCTCTTAGAGTTTCTTGAAGGTTTTTTCAAGGTCGGCCAAGAGCTGGTTGGCCTTTTGGACTTGACTACGATGTCGTCCACATAAGCTTCAATGGTTTCACCGATGAGCTTTCCAAAATACTTGAGCATACATCATTGGTATGTAGCCCCCGTGTTTTTAGACTAAACGGCATCGTGACATAGCAGAATGATCCGAATGGGGTGATAAAAGAGGTCACGAGCTGGTCGGACTCTTTCATCATGATTTGATGGTACCTGGAGTACGCTTCAAGGAAGCAGAGGGTTTCGCACCTCGAGATCGAGTCGACTACTTGGTCTATACGTGGCAAAGGAAACAGATCCTTCAGACACACCTTATTGAGACTCGTATAATCAACATACATTCTCCATTTCTCACTCTTATTTTTTACAAGAACAGGATTGGCTAACCACTCAAGGTGATTCACTTCCTTGATGAATCTGGCTGCCAAAAGCTTCGAAATCTCCTTGCCGATGGCCCTGTGCTTCTCCTCATCGAAGCGACGTAGACGCTGCTTAACCAGCTTGGAGCCCGGCCTAATATTCAAGGAGTATTCGGTGACTTCCCTCGGAATGCCTAGCATATCCGAGGGTTTCCACGTGAAAATGTCTCTATTTGTGCAGAGGAAGTCGACAAGCGCGCTTTCCTATTTGGGAGAAAGTGAGGCACCGATGCGTGCCACCTTTCCCTCAGGGCTACTGGGGTCTATAAGGACCTCCTTGGTGACCTCTGTGGGCTCAGAAGACCCGGCCGATCACTTGGAGTCGGGTGCTTACTTGGCGGCCTCCTCCCTGATGACCGCAAGCTCCTCGGAGGCGATGGTTGCCGTGGCGAGCTCGTAGCATTCCACCTCGCACTCATAAGCGCGCGGGAAGGAGGTGTCGACGGTGATAACCCCGCACGGGCCTGGCATCTTGAGCTGGAGGTATATGTAGTTAGGGACAACCATGAATTTCACGTAGCATGGGCATCCCAGGATGCGTGGTAGGTTCCGTGAGAACCGACCACCTCAAAGGTGAGGGCCTCCGTCCTAAAGTTGGATGGATTTCCGAAGGTGATGGGTAGGTTGATCTGCCTAAGGGGTTTGGCCTGCTTTCCCGACACGATGCTGTGGAAAGGTGCTCTGGGCGACCGGATGCACGTCCGATCGATGCCCATGGCATCAAGCATCTTGGCGTACATGATGTTAAGGCCGTTGTCCCCATCCATCAGCACCTTGGTGAGCCACTTCTTACCGACGGTCGAATCGACCACGAGCGGATATCTGCCCAGATGATGGACGCTTTTCGGGTGGTCAGGTCGGTCGAAGGTGATAGGGGATCTCGACTATCAGAGGAAGGTGGGTGTGGCTGGCTCGGCTGCGTAGACCTCGCGCACATGAGCTTTTGGCGACACTTGGAGTCATAAACCACCATTTCACTGAAGATCATGAGGCAATCTGTTGTCTCTGGGAAGGCGCCCTCCTTCTCCTCAACATTGTCTGCCGAGGGGTCGGGCTTCTTCTTCTGAACCCCCCTATTGGAACCCCCAGACAGGAACCGCTTCATGAGGGAACAATCCTTGTACATGTGCTTGACAGGGTAGGCATGGTTCGAGCATGATCCCTCGAGTAGCTTCTTGAAGTGATCCGAGGCACCCTCGGTGGGTGCCTTTTTGCCCTTGCGCTTGGCAGCGGCCACAAGCGAGTCCCTATGTCGTTGCTTGTCTTCTTCTTCGAGCAGTTGGAGGCACCCTCGCTGGTGTCCTCATCCCGCTTTGCCTTGCCTCGAGAGCGGTTGAAAATCGCTCTCACCGCCTCCTCGCCTAAGACATGGCTAGTGGCAATATCGAGGAGTTCCTTGGTATTCCTCGGGTGCTTGCACCCTAGCTTGTGGACCAAGGACACGTAGGTGGTCCCTGACAGGAAAGCCACAATGATGTCAGCATTGGTGATGTCGGACAGCTCGTTGCACTACTTAGAGAAGAGATGAATGTACTCACAGAGAGTTTCACCCAACTTCTATCGGTAGTTCTTCAGATCCTAGGGGGTTCCTAGGGCGCATGTAGGTGCCCTAGAAGTTACCCACAAAGACCTCTTTTAAATCCACCCAACTTTGAGTCTGGTTGGGCGAAAGGTGCTCCAGCCATGTTCGCGCTGTATCGGCCAAGAACAAGGGGAGGTTATGGATAATGAAGTAATCACTGTCCGCACCGCCAGCCTAGCAAGTGAGCTGGTAATCCTCGAGCCATAGTCCAAGGTTTGTTTCCCCGGAGTACTTCGGGATGTTCATCGGCGGGCGGTACCGTGGTGAGAAAGGCGCACTGACCGATCGAAAACCTGAGGCCCCGGTGGTGGGGGGCCCAGGCTCCAGTCTTTGGCGTTGTCGTAGTGTCCGCCATGACGAGGGTGGTAGCCTTGGGCAACCTTCTCCCTCTCATCCCCCCGCCCGTGCCTATAGACGTTCAGGGTGTTTCGCGCATCACGGATGGGGCCGATACGCTCATGTATCGGGACTGCAACACGCCCTCCGCCATCGCGTGGCGGCTAGTGGACCGACACGTCCTTGCCATGCCATCCTGAAGGCACATGTTGGCTGGCATCGAGCCCGCGTCGCCGGGACATCGAGCTCTCCTCCTGTTGCACTGCCGCGCGCTCGAGCAGCATGCTGATCTCCCGTTGAGCTCGGCGCTCATCAGGTGTTGTGGGCCCTGGGAGCCCTCAAAGCAAAGCCACTGCAGCAGCTATGTTCTGACATGCCCGAGTGAAGTGCGGGAGTCCATTATCATCCTAAATGATCCTTCGGTGAATGTCATGGGCTTTGTTGCGCGTCGGTCCACCGTCTCGGCAATGAGTGATCTCGTGCTCGAGCTCTGCATGTTCCAGCTCAAGAGCGAGGCACGCATCCTCGAGCTCCTGCTACTGCGCCCTCAGCCACTCCAACCATAGATGAGGTGAGAGCCCTACGTCTGCCTTGCCCGCGTCTTGGGCGCCGGGGTGAGGAGGAGTCTCGTTCCCGTCGCCGACACTCTAGATGGCTCCATCGGGGGTCTCCTCGTGGAGGGCATCATCGGCGACATCTGCCATGAAGCACTCACACGAGGGGTGGTAGCTCCCTCTGCTTGAGCCAGAGTCAGAGATCGACTCTAAGTCTGACGCGAGGAGGTCATGGATCGATTCCATGAGGTAGTCTGCCATCCTGACAAACTCGCTGTCCACGGCAGGGGGGCACATACATTGCGCAATGTGGCGGTCGACTGTGTAACAAAACTGACCAAATTATAAGAGCACAAGTACAAAAATAAGCGCCGAAACGCTCAAATTTTCGAACTTGAGACCATATAATCCCGGTAGTCAATCGAAACCACAAAGGATTTCAAACCAACTTGCTTACAACCAAGATCGCATCATTCAACATAACACATCACACGTTACATTTCATAAGTAGTTCCAAAATCCACTTACACACATGAAGTCACAAATTATTACAAACCAAGTTCATAAAGTAGCGGAAGCATAACACACACCATTGTTCAAATACTACTGTCAGTCTTACTGATCAACATTCTGCAAAAGCATTAAGGAAAGTACATAACAGATGATAATGCCCGAGTGATCTAGTCTTCGTCACACGCAGGGTGGAGACAGTTCTTGCAGAAGCCTTGGTAAAGCATATCATCTGCAACAGGAGGGAATAAACCCTGAGTACTGGAATGTACTCAGCTAGACTTACCCGTCAAAAACCAGAAATAAGATGACACCAAGGATTATGCAAGGCTTTCATAAGTGGGCTAGCTGACATCATATTTTGTAGAAAGGCATAAGTAATTGAAACTCTTTTAACCTGTACTAGCAGTTATTTTTAGCATTTACCTGTCATCTATCTTAGCACCTGTACTAAACATTCACTTGATTATAATCAAACAAATAGTATTATTATTTCCGTAGCAGGTATAATTTGTGGCAACATTGTATCATTCACTTAACCATCTGTTCAATTTAATGAGATCTACGTTGCCGCTGCTCAAGTCAAGTGCTCATTAACTGGGAGCGACGGCGATTCGAATCGAATTACTATCCAGCTGGAGGGGTATTTCTAACACTCACCGTGCAGGCCCCTGCCAGGGTCGCACAAGCCACCTTTCGTACAATTCAGGAGTCGCGGGTCCGAATGATGTCACATCCCCAAGGGCGACACTCTGCCAGGTGATAGGGACTCTAACCCCTCCTTGGTCTCACGCCAATGTCCCCAAGCACATCCTTTCTCTCCTCCAAGATGCAACCTACCATTCGATTCCCGGCCTGAACCATATTACTCGGCTTCGCAGTCGGAACGACTTATCTGGCCAACTAAGGACGTACAACAAAGCGGTCCTTAAATGACTCAGACTGGCATAGCTCTGCACCCAAGACGTGAAGTGTCTTGCAGCTGCACTATCGAACTCCCGCCTGGTCTCAATTTCATTTTAAGGCATGGTTCCATCCATGATAGCCAGTATAGCTACTCGTGACCCAGTCCTACATCTCGCGGATGACCAGAAATCACCTGACTTCTACCGGACTAAGCAGGACTAAGCATTGATACGCACCTAAACCTAATTTAGGATTCAAGTACGATATCTGGACAAGGATAGATATACTGCAACAAGTGTTTTCACACAACTCCTACAACTTAATGCAATAAACAATTAAAAGTACTCAAGATTAATTTATAAAACAATTGGGTTAGCATGCACCTAGGCTTGCCTTTCAGAAAAGAGGACGGCCGGTGATTAGGACACTCAGGTAGATCTTCTGCGGGAACTCCTTCGCCGGCTGGTTCCTCTGGCTCCCTCGGCTGCTCCTGGATCTCCTCCAGGATCGCTCCCTCGAACTCGAGAAGAGTCACCCCCTCTGGAACACCTATTGCATGAGTGCATAATAAATTTCATGGATGCACAAAGAAGGATGCAGCATGCTCGGGATGAAATGCACTACAACCATTCCTAAAGCTCTATTCAAATCACTTCAATAATAAGTGCAAACCTCTTCTCAGGTAGAGAAGTACTTACTTAATCTACACAACCTAATGTATAGTTGTTCCTCCTCTGTTAAGGCCCTAACACCTAACAATCACAAGAATAACTTTACTTAAGTTACCATATCCAAGCACAAAATATCAAAGCAACACATTCTGGACAGCAGTTAAGTGTTTCAATCATAACTGGAGATTCCCAACTCCAAAAGACATGATACAAGACAATATGGAAAGATTATAAAATTCTCTACAAGTCATTTTCAGACTTCAACACATAATTCCTAAGTTTACTTAGTCGAAATTCTAGAGTTCCAGAAATCTGTCCTCTCCAAACAGAGAGCAGCCATTTCTGGACAGTCACTTTAAACAGCAATAACTCCTAGACTACTAAACCAAATGCCCTCAAACTTTGACACAAGCTAGTTTATTAAGTTTACTACCACTTTGGTATTCACAAGCTTCCCAGCAAACACTTTTATCAAGGATCAAATCCAAAAATGCTACCAGCTGTCCAGAGAACCTAGAAATGTGAAAATTAAATATTTATTCATGTGTCAAACTTCCTCTATGACCAAACCAATGATACTATTAGTTCACACATGTCATGAAAACACCAGAAAGTAAGGCGTGCCACCCTAGAACATTTATTTTCACCCTTTTCTTAATTTACTTAATTAATTAAGTGGGAAATTAAACTTGTACGAAAACTGCTTATAAAATTCTACAAAAATTACAGGAGACTCTATGACTTATAAAGAGGCTACTGTAGAAATTTGAACTAAATTTATCCAAAGAAACTCCCTACAAAAAATTCACAAGCCAAAAAGGCTGATTTTTGTATAAATAACATATCACCTTGAAGAGTATCAAACAACAGAACTCATATTTTTCTTAACCACTTTAGGGTACCAGGACACTCTCCACAAATTTATATGAACATTGCACATATAGAAAAATTACTAAAATTCATTCAAGTAATTCCTAAAATAACATGATATCATCATAACTTGAAAAATACTCAAGCACTAGTTCCCAAATTTTTACCAGAGCTAGCACATGCATAAAATAACCTACTCACCAATTTTCATAATTTTTGGGACAATAAAACTTCAGTTATTCACTTAACAAATTTATATCTAAATTAAAACACATTTCAAAACCCTAATTAATCCTTCCAGAAAATAAACATCACAAACATATTTGATATTTTTCCTAAATACTACACTTCATGCAGAGTCCAATAAAATTTAAATCACAATTTTTGGACAAGTTAAACCCTAGATATGAAATTCCTAAACATCATTTAAATCTGTGAAAAATAACTCAGGAATCAAACCCTAGAGCTACAGTCCTGGGCCGGCTACCCATCGCACGGCCCGCTATCCCACGCATGGCTTAACCTGGGTGACGTGGCCCACTAGCGCGCGCGGCCCGCCACGGTCTCCCACCCGCGCACGCCTGACAGACGGGGTCCGCCAGACAGAGAGAGATGGACACAGGGGAGGAACGGCGGTGGCCGGAGCTCACCGCCGGTGGCGGTTCCGGCGAGACCGATAGCACCATCATGGCTAGCACCTCAGACCACACTGGTGGACCTAAAGGACACGAGGGCGGAGCGGCTTGAGGGGGCTTGCCGTCATGCATGGTGGACCACCGGGGCGGTGGTGGCGCAACTCGCCGTCGGTGACCCCGACATCCCACCCTAGACCCTCGGTGAGCACCCCCGCACTACCCCGCATCTAATGCACCCACTAGCACATGAAGGGGATGTCTAGAGGACCCTGGCCACGGAGAGCTGCCGTGCGGATGGACGCCAGCGAGGCACCGCGGCGGCGGGAATCGACAATGTGGCCCTACCGTGGCTCGGTTGACTGCGTGGAGCGGACGAGGAGGTAAAGGGCTTCAAGGCGGAGCTGGTGGCCAGATTGGGGATGCGGTGGCACGGTAGAGAGCGCGTGCGAGCTCAGCAGAGCAAAGGCGGCAATGGCGGCTCGGTTTTTCTGCCTGGGCGTGGAGAGAGCTAGAGAGAGACCGAGGCGCGAGTGAGGGCCGGGGAGCAGCTTCGTGGCGCCCTTGAAGGCCCGGTGGCCTGATTGGTGGGACCGCGGCCGACGTACGGTCGCCACCGTGCGGCCACGCGTCGACGACGTCCTGCGGCCGGTCGGCCACGTGGCTCTGAAGACTGAAACGAAGCCCCCCATCAGATGACTGACAGGGTAATTTTGGCGCTAAAAATCTTCTACTCCAGCTTGATTTAGCCGATGATGATAACAGTAAAGTTGTAGAGCTACATGAGGGCTACAACTTTGCCAATTGGAGCTTAGCCTAGTTTGGCATGGTTTGCAAGTTACATGGCTCCCAAGTAGGGTTCAGTGAAACTATAATGTCGTCCCAGACTTAGCCAAATTGCTAAGTCACAAAACAGCCCCTAATACTGCCTTGTGGGCCACTTTTGAGCATGTTCAAGACATTTCATGAGATGGCCATATTGAGACTTTTGTTCCCTAGGAAATTCTCTACAACTTTGCTTAAGGTTGCTCCTCCATGCAAGGTCTCTAAGCTGGACTTTTTAATTGGTCAAACCAAAGCATTCTAGGGTCCATTATTGGTCAACAGCACATTGGAGGGCATTTTGGTAATTTTGGTCAACATGAACATTGCTTCACTAGTTACCCTAAGTGTAATTAAGGTGTTGTAAGATATAATTAGCCACTCTACCCCTTAGTTACACAAAAACACTAGTGTCAAATAATTGGAAACAAGCAAAACCCTAAATGTTGCAATGTCATGTTGCAAGACTTTGTTGCACCCCTTGAGCCTAACAAAATGTGCTAACCATATTGTCATATTTCAAAATATGTGACCCAAAGTTGTATCTACAATTTGTACCACTCACATTTCATAAGCAAACACTTTGTGAAACAAAACACATTAAGGTATGTTGCATACTCATGTTGCAAGCAAAATAAAGATATGGATGATATTAATGATGCTCATGCTTATGAAATGCAATGCAATTATGGAAGCTAAACACCTGAGGTGTTACAGCCCTCCCCCCTTATAAAAATCTGGTCCCGAGATTTGGAAAGGATACCATTTTTGATAGAATTCCTCATAACCATCACGTAAATAGTCCTCCCGTTCCCACGTAGCATCACTCTCACTACCCTGATTACTCCACATTACTTTATACCACTTAACCACTCGATTTCTCGTTACTCGTTCTTGAGTGTCGATCACACGGACTGGCTTTTCTTCATAAGTTAGATTAGATTCTAGCCTGATATCTCCTAAAGGAACTCTTTTCTCAGGAACCCGAAGACACTTCTTTAACTGAGACACATGGAAAACATTGAAAATGGCGCTCATTTCAGGAGGTAACTGGACCTTATACGCAATAGCTTCACTCTTGCCTATGATCTGGAAAGGACCCATGTATCTCGGTGCAAGCTTCCGCTTGACACCAAAACGTTGTACACTCTTCATAGGAGAAACTTTCAGATAAACGAAGTCTCCAACTTCAAACTCGATCGGCTTTCTATGACGATCAACATAACTTTTCTGTCTAGCTTGAGCTGCAGCCATATGTATTTTGATGGTACGGACTTGTTCCTCAGCTTCCTGGACAAAATCAATACCATAATACCTCATTTCACCAGCTTCTACCCAATTTAGTGGGGTTCTACACTTACGACCGTACAAGGCTTCGAATGGGGCTATCTTAATACTCTCTTGGTAACTATTATTATATGAAAACTCAGCTAGAGGCAACCATTTCTCCCATGAACCCTTGGATAAAATAACACATGCCCGTAACATATCCTCCAAGATTTGGTTAACTCGTTCAGTCTGACCTGACATCTGGGGGTGATAAGCAGAGCTTCTCACTAACTTGGTTCCTAGAAGATGATGCAAGTGCTCCCAAAAATGAGCAGTGAACTGAGGACCATGATCAGAAATTATAGTACGAGGTACCCCATGGAGCCAGACTATCTGATTGAAGTACAACTCAGCATAGTCGGTGGGATGATAGTCTACTCGAACAGGAATGAAGTGAGCTGACTTGGTTAAGCGATCTACAATTACCCAGATAGAGTTATGATTCTTGACAGTAGGAGGAAGTCCAACAATGAAATCCATACTTATCTCCTCCCATTTCCAACCTATGATAGAAAGTGGTTGTAGCAATCCAGCTTTCATGTGCACAACCTTAACTCTACAGCAGGTGTCACACCTAGCAACATATGCAGCTATATCTTTTCGCATTTTGGTCCACCAATAATACAGCTTCAAAGCATAATACATCTTATTGCTACCAGGATGGATGGACAACTTAGAGGAATGTGCTTCAGACAGGATTTGGTTTCTAAGCTCTCGGTCCTTAGGCACCACTAACCTATCTTTAAACCACAGCACACCCTCTTCATCTACCCTGAAATGTTTAGTTTCTTGTTCTTTCATCTTACACTTGATGTGGAATATACCAGTGTCAGTCTTTTGGAGCTCAATAATTCTGCTCTTGAGAGTGCAACTGACAGTAATGTTGTACAAAATTGCTAGATGTAGAAGGCAAGACAGGTGAAAATCAGTTTCAACTAAGGAATGGCAATGAGACTTACAGCTCAAAGCATCAGCAACCACATTTGCCTTGCCAGGATGATAGTGCACTTGAAGATTATAATCCTTAATCAACTCAAGCCATCTTCTTTGACGCATATTTAACTTGGGTTGGGTGAATATATATTTGAGGCTTTTATGGTCAGTGTAGATATTGCAAACATTGCCCAACAGATAATGTCGCCAAACTTTCAAAGCATGAACAACTGCAGCCAGTTCTAAGTCATGCGTTGTATAATTAACCTCATGCTTCCGAAGTTGTCGAGAGGTATATGCAATCACTCGGCCTTCCTGCATCAAAACACCTCCCAAACCTATGCCTGAGGCATCACAATAAACATCAAATGGTTTCTCAATATCCAATTGCGCCAAAACCGGAGCCGAGGTTAGGAGGGTTCACAGTTGGTGAAAAGCCACATCACACTCAGGAGTCCAGATAAACCTGATGTCTTTTTGTAGCAACCGAGTCATTGGCTTGGCTATTTTAGAGAAATCCGGGATGAAACGACGATAATAACCAGCCAACCCAAGAAAACTCTGGACCTTGTGAACCGAAGTAGGAGCCTTCTAGTTCAATACTTCTTGTACCTTGGTGGGATCCACCATAATTCCCCCATTGGACAACACATGCCCAAGGAAAGGTACTTCACGAAGCCAGAATTCACACTTACTGAACTTTGCATACAGTTGATGTTCGCGCAGTCTTGTGAGGACTATACGCAGATGTTCAGCATGTTCTTCCTCATTCTAAGAATATATCAAGATATCATCAATAAATACCACCACAAACTTGTCCAATTCGGGCATAAATATCGAATTCATCAAGCACATGAAGTGTGCAGGGGCATTAGTCAAGCCGAAGGACATAACAAGATACTCATAAAGGCCGTATCTTGTAGAGAAGGCTGTTTTTGGAATATCTTTAGGACGGATTTTAATTTGATGGTAACCAGACCTTAGATCAATCTTGGAAAAGACTTTAGCTTTAGACAACTGATCAAACAAGATGTCAATGCATGGTAGAGGATACTTATTTTTGACCGTGACTGCATTCAGAGGCCTATAATCTACACACATCCGTAACAACTGGTCCTTCTTCTTCACAAAGATAGCAGGACACCCCCATGGATATGAACTAGGACGAATCAGCCCCTTCTTCAAAAGTTCATTCAACTGCACTTTAAGTTCAGCTAGCTCATTCGGAGGCATCCTATAGGGTCTCCTAGAGATGGGTGCCGTGCCAGGCAATAGCTTGATTTTAAACTCCACATCCCGATCCGGAGGTAGTCCCGACAGATTATCAGGAAAAACGTCAGGAAACTCACTCACTATCGGGATATCAGCTAAAGCATTTGCTTGCACCGCATGAACTTCACTAGAAAGATCAATTTTTCTAGGAAGTTGCACTAGAAAACCTTTTTGATCAGTAGGATCTCTGAGCATAACTACCCGGGTGGATGTATCAATGAGTACCCCATTCTGACTCATCCAATTCATGCCCAAAATAACATCTATGCCTAATCCAGGCAAAACCACTAAGGCAAGCGAGTACTTTCGCCCTTCTATTTCCAATTCTAAATCTCCTACTACTTGATTTGTGGAAATATTCCCACTTGCTGCACTAATGCAATAACCCCCACCTTCAACAGTATGTAATTTGTGTGCAAACTTTGATGTAAACATAGGACTGATAAAGGAATGCGAAGCACCTGAATCAAATAGTGCCTAATGAGGACATCCTCCACTATTACTCGCTGGCAAAGACGCAACAAAAAAAGGCCAAGTGGCCTAGTTGTAGTCGGGCGGCGACCGTGTGAGGCTCTGAATAATCCCACCTTGCTTAGCTTGGGATAAGGAAGCCACCTTAAAAGAGAGAGTCACCCTTCCCCTATCGGACTAGTCTTTTAGGGACATTGGGCCTTTCCCTGAGTGGGTGTGCATAAGAACTGTTGGGGTCCGGGCAACCTTAATTTATTGGGCCTCGGCCAACCCCACCTAGGCCGGATGCATCATTTGGTATCGGAGTTGGGCCCTTGTTTAAGGGGGTGGGAATGATGAGGACATCCTCCACTATTACCCGCTGGCAAAGACACAACAAAAAAAGGCCAAGTGGCCTAGTTGTAGTCGGGGGGCGACCGTGTGAGCCTCTAAATAATCCCACCTTGCTTAGCTTGGGAGAAGGAAGCCACCTTAAAAGAGAGAGTCACCCTTCCCCTATCGGACTAGTCTTTTAGGGACATTGGGCCTTTCCCCGAGTGGGTGTGCATAAGAACTGTTGGGGTCCGGGAAACCTTAATTTATTAGGCCTCGGCCAACCCCACCTGGGCCGGATGCATCAGTACCACTGCAGAATGTTGGTCAACTAGGAACTTACCAGCAGTGACAACCTCACCAGATGGAATCTCTTCAATACTATTATAATGAACATGCCCCTGACGACCACCTTGATTGGCATTCTTCTTAGGATATGGATAGTTCCTAGACCAATGACCTAGCTTGTTGCAATTCTAGCAAGGCATATTACTGGGAGGGACACTGGAGCTACCTTGACCAGAGCTACCCTTTGGCAGAGATACTGTATATGCTTTATGGAACCTAGTCTTAGCAGTAGACTTCTTCTGCGGGGGACAGAATTTAGCATTCGGGGCAGGTGGATGAGGGGAAGCCCTCGGTGAAGCTGGAGTGCGGGACTGCGAAGCACTCGCCTCAAGGGCCCTCTTACAGCTCTTAGAAGCAGAATAGATAGCATTATTGTTCTCTTGAGTCAGAGCATCACTGATAAAATCATTGAAGGTAGCACACTTGCTAGTGCCCATGGTCTTCATCAGCTTTGGACCGAGGCCATGTTTAAAGCTAGCAATTTTCTTAGCATCGGTATCCACAAACTCTGTTGCATACCTTGCCAGGTTGTTAAAGGATTGTAGATATTCTGTCAAACTCTTATTGCCCTAGAACAGCCTCATGAACTCCATGTGCTTTATAGTCATAAGACTTGGAGGAATGTAATTTCCATGGAACGCCGCCTTAAACTGGTCCCAAGCAATCGGGACATTAGGAGGCAACATTGAGCGATAGTGGCTCCACCAAATACCAGCCGGACCGTGCAGTTGATGGGAAGCATATTCAGTCTTCAGCTCATCAGTCAAGCGAAGCAGGTGGAACTTCTGCTCAATGGTGTTCAACCACTCGTTAGCTTGTAGAGGTTCCTCCGCCTCCTTAAAGAGCGGGGGCTTAGTGTCAAGAAAATCCTTAAAATCACTATATTGATTTGGTTCCGGGCCCTGACAACCATGACGAGCCTCCCGGTTGGCCAGCTGGTGCATAGCGTCTGCCAACATGCGCTGACCTTCAACCAAGGTCTGCATTAGCTCAGCCGGGGTGGGTGGTGGCAGAGGGGGTGGTTGTTCCTCATCCTCAATGCCACGACCACGACGGAGGTTGTACGCCATCTGCAAAATGCATAGCCAATGAGCACTGACGATGTGGGAAATTTATAGATGAATTGTGTAATTATGCCAAACTGACTTCATTAGAAATGAATTCGCAAACAACCAAGGCACAGTAATTCATCACAACCACACAATCTCATCAAGCGCATCAATTGACGCAATCATGCGATGGACGTAACAACAAGATATCTTCCGAGGAAAGGGGAAATTTATTAAAGGCTCACAGATAGGGAGCACAAATGTGACTGAACCGTTCACATCAAGATCAATGGAATTTCAACCGTACGTAACAGGTGTTCAGATTCGATCTAAACTTCTAGCCAAATAGGAAAGGCTACTAAGAAATGACCACGAGAAGACATCCCATCGATAGAATTCCATGGTGGATCATGACTAGCCACCTCGATACTAGCGCGTGCCAAGCAGCACAGCCTGATGTCGCGCGCCATAGGAGGCCCTCGGTTTCATCGCGGCACTGAAGGGTGCTAATCGTGACACCATCATTGAACACAACACAATGAGACATTCATTTGCGATCGAAATTTAATAGGTTCAAACTAACATATAGGATAACATAGGGTTTGATGTTACATCCCAAAAACCAAGTTATTACAAAGCCTCACTCCTACACATGGAGGGCACAAAAGATAACTCTAACGTCATAGCTATGCGATGACTACTCTAAGCATCGTCCTCGGAGTCAGTGTCGAGGATCTCCCTGCCATCCTCGTCACTAGCAGGCTCTAACTCCTTATCCTCTTCTTCTTCTTCTTCTTCTTCTTCTTCTTTTGGTGGGGCATCCTGTGGCCCATTGACCTCCACGTCGTCATCACCTTCAGCCATGAAGACTCCAGAGCCCATCTCCTCATCCTCGTCATTGTCATGAGCCAGTAGAGGATTGAGCTGATTGTTCAGGCGGTGCACTTCCTCATGAAGATTGTCATTGTATTCTTCTGCATTTTCCAACTGTTGCTCAAGCTCCACCTGACGAGCTCTCATGATGTTCTCTTCGTGCCAGGCTTCATCCCTCTGGTTCATCACATGGACTAGCATGCATTGACAGTTGTGATGGGCTATAGTCAACCTCTGGACCACAAGTGTCTTCTGATCTCTGTCATGGATCACTTGCTCCAGCTGCTGCTGTGCCACATTTCTAGCAGCAGTCACCTCAGCCAACTCGGCCCTCAACCTTTCCACCTCAGTGGGCTCAGGGCGGGGCTCACGTGGAGCGAGCTGGTGGCGAGGGACCCTGCCTCCAATTGACCTGCGAGCGGTCCTCTTGGTGCATGCCATCTGTAGCAACAAAATGTGACTTAAAGTGAGGATAATTTAGGGGATATGAAATTTAATTTAGTCAGGACAATTGGAATTTTTAAAGAGGGAGTAAAATGAAATGTATAAAATGAATTAAACATGATGCATGCACGTTCCGTATGCCCTCTCACCCTAGTAGAAACATAAACTTCTAATGCTAGGCGGTGGCATACATACGTTCTCTCATATAGGCGAAACTATCGGTCTACTCGTTTACGCTGTTAGTGTACCTGCAGAAAATCTCATTTCAGCCCAACAGTTTCCCAATATAAGCACACAAGAAAGCAGTAAACTAAATACTTTCCATATACACATCTCCGATGTATGTACTTCAGTATCACAGCTACCCGACAGATATACCCATAATTAAGCACTTCCATAATTACATGGTTTGAACATGTAAGTATGCAAGTAACCACAGCTACTCTCCCCTAGATCGCCGGTTGGACGATCATGCTCTCACAACTCACACTTACCAGAGCATCGAGGTATTTGATCCATGCATTACCACCCAAGTGGATGGCATCCATACAATATCACGTCGTATGGACGACGAAACAGAAACAAACAAGGCCCCCAAGTTAGTCTTTTAATAAGCCACCTAATAGTCCTTATTTGGGCTAAGGAATGTGATCACTGGCATACCTATAGAAATAATTTTTAGAGTTTTAACACTTTTCGCAAACAAATACTTTTATTTTCAAATACTCGTACGATGTGTTTAATGTTGAATTATGCTCCGATACCAGCTGTAACAGAACCGACCAAATTATAAGAGCACAAGTACAAAAACAAGCGCCGAAACGCTCAAATTTTCGAACTTGAGCCCATATAATCCCGGTAGTCAATCGAAACCACAAAGAATTTCAAACCAACTTACTTACAATCAAGATCGCATCATTCAACATAACACATCACACGTTACATTTCACAAATAGTTCCGAAATCCACTTACACACACGGAGTCACAAATTATTACAAACCAAGTTTATAAAGTAGCGGAAGCATAACACACACCATTGTTCAAATACTACTGTCAGTCTTACTAATCAACATTCCGCAAAAACATTAAGGAAAGTACATAACAGATGATCACGCCCGAGTGATCTAGTCTTCGTCACCCGCAGGGTGGAGACAGTTCTTGTAGAAGCCTTGGTAAAGCATATCATCTGCAACAGGAGGGAATAAACCCCGAGTACTGGAATGTACTCAGCTAGACTTACCCGTTAAAAACCAGAAATAAGATGACACCAAGGATTATGCAAGGCTTTCATAAGTGGGCTAGCTAACATCATATTTTGCAGAAAGGCATTAGTAATTGAAACTCTTTTAACCTGTACTAGCAGTTATTTTTAGCATTTACCTGTCATCTATCTTAGCACCTGTACTAAACATTCACTTGATTATAATCAAACAAATAATATTATTATATCCGTAGCAGGTATAATTTGCGGCAACATTGTATCATTCACTTAACCATCTGTTCAATTTAATGAGATCTACGTTGCCGCTGCTCAAGTCAAGTGCTCACTAACCGGGACCGACGGTGATTCGAATCGAATTCCTATCCAGCTGGAGGGGTATTTCTAACACTCACCGCGCAAGCCCCTGCCAGGGTCACACAAGCCACCTTTCGTACAATTTAGGAGTCGCGGGTCCGAATGATGTCGCATCCCTAAGGGCGACACTCTGCCAGGTGATAGGGACTCTAACCCCCCTTCGTCTCACGCCAATGTCCCTAAGCACATCCTTTCTCTCCTCCAAGATGCAACCTACCATTCGATTCCCCGCCTGAACCATATTACTCGGCTTCGCGGTCGAAATGACTTATCCGGCCAACTAAGTGTTAGACTGCGTTCAACATGACTCAAGGACGTACAGCGAAGCAGTCCTTAAATGACTCAGATGGGCATAGCTCCGCACCCAAGACGTGAAGTGTCTTGCGGCTGCACTATCGAACTCTCGCCCGGTCTCAATTTTATTTTAAAGCATGGTTCCATCCACGATAGCCAGTATAGCCACTCGTGACCCAGTCCTACATCTCGCGGATGACCGGAAATCACCTGACTTCTACCGAACTAAGCAGGACTAAGCATTGATACGCACCTAAACCTAATTTAGGATTCAAGCATGATATCTGGACAAGGACAGGTATACTGTAACAAGTGTTTTCACACAACTTCTACAACTTAATGCAATAAACAATTAAAAGTACTCAAGATTGATTTATAAAACAATTGGGTCAGCATGCACCGGGGCTTGCCTTTCAGAAAAGAGGACGGCCGGTGATCAGGACACTCAGGTAGATCTTCTGCGGGAACTCCTTCGCCGGCTGGTTCCTCTGGCTCCCTCGGCTGCTCCTGGATCTCCACCAGGATCGCTCCCTCGAACTCGAGAAGAGTCACCCCCTCCGAAACACCTATTGCATGAGTGCATAATAAATTTCATGGATGCATAAAGAAGGATGCAGCATGCTCGGGATGAAATGCACTACAACCATTCCTAAAGCTCTATTCAAATCACTTCAATAATAAGTGCAAACCTCTTTTCCGGTAGAGAAGTACTTACCTAATCTACACAACCTAATTTTGAGTTGTTCCTCCTCTGTTAAGGCCCTAACACCTAACAATCACAAGAACAACTTTACTTAAGTTACCACATCCAAGCACAAAATATCAAAGCAACACACTCTGGACAGCAGTTAAGTGTTTCAATCATAACTGGAGATTCCCAACTCCAAAAGACATGATACAAGACAATATGGAAAGCTTATAAAATGCTCTACAAGTCATTTTCAGACATCAACACTTAATTCCTAAGTTTACTTAGTCGAAATTCTAGAGTTCCAGAAATCTGTCCTCTCCAAACAGAGAGCAGCCATTTCTGGACAGTCACTTTAAAGAGCAATAACTCCTAGACTACTAAACCAAATGCCCTCAAACTTTGACACAGGCTAGTTTATTAAGTTTACTACCACTTTGGTATTCACAAGTTTCCCAGCAAACACTTTTATCAAGGATCAAATCCAAAAATGCTACCAGCTGTCCAGAGAAACTAGAAATGTGAAAATTAAATATTTATTCATGTGTCAAACTTCCTCTATGACCAAACCAATGATACTATTAGTTCACACATGTCATGAAAACACTAGAAAGTAAGGTGTGCCACCCTAGAACATTTATTTTCACCCTTTTCTTAATTTACTTAATTAATTAAGTGAGAAATTAAACTTGTATGAAAACTGCTTATAAAATTCTACAAAAATTACAGGAGACTCTCTGACCTATAAAGAGGCTACTGTAAAAATTTAAACTAAAGTTATCCAAAGAAACTCCCTACACAAAATTCACAAGCCAAAAAGGCTGATTTTTGTATAAATAACAAATCACCTTGAAGAGTATCAGACAACAGAACTCATATTTTTCTTAACCACTTTAGGGTACTATGACACTCTCCACAAATTTATATGAACATTTCACATATAGAAAAATTACTAAAATTCATTCAAGTAAATCCTAAAATAACATGATATCATCATAACTTGAAAAATACTCAAGCACTAGTATCCAAATTCTTACCAGAGCTAGCACATGCATAAAATAACCTACTCACCAATTTTCATAATTTTTGGGGACAATAAAACTTCAGTTATTCATTTAACAAGTTTATATCTAAATTAAAACACATTTCAAAACCCTAATTAATCCTTCCAGAAAATAAACATCACATACATATTTGATATTTTTTCTAAATACTACACTTCATGCAGAGTCCAATAAAATTTAAATCACAATTTTTGGACAAGTTAAACCCTAGATATGAAATTCCTAAACATCATTTAATCTGTGAAAAATAACTCAGGAATCAAACCCTAGAGCTACAGTCCTAGGCCGGCTACCCATCGCACGGCCCGCTATCCCGCGCGTGGCTTAACCTAGGCGACGCGGCCCACTAGCGCACGAGGCCCGCGACGGTCTCCCACCCGTGCGCTCCCTGACAGACAGGGTCCGCCAGACATAGAGAGATGGATGCAGGGGAGGAACGGCGGTGGCCGGAGCTCACCGCCGGTGGCGGTTCCGGCGAGACCGACAGCACCATCATGGCTAGCACCTCAGACCGCACTGGTGGACCTAAAGGACATGAGGGCGGAGCAGCTTGAGGGGGCTTGCCGTCGTGCATGGTGGACCACCGGGGCGGTGGTGGCGCAACTCCCCGTCGGTGACCCCGACATCCCACCCTAGACCCTCGGTGAGCACCCTCGCACTACCCCGCATCTAATGCACCCACTAGCATGCGAAGGGGATGTCCAGAGGACCCTGGCCACAGAGAGCTGCCGTGCGGATGGACACCGGCGAGGCACCACGGCGGCGGGAATCGACAATGTGGCCCTACCGTGGCTCGGTTGACTGCGTGGAGCGGACGAGGAGGTAAAGGGCTTCAAGGCGGAGCTGGTGGCTGGATTAGGGACGCGGTGGCATGGTAGAGAGCGCGTGCGAGCTCAGCGGAGCAAAGACAGCGATGGTGGCTCGGTTTTTCCACCTAGGCGTGGAGAGAGCGAGAGAGAGACCGAGGCGCGAGTGAGGGCCAGGGAGCGGCTTCGTGGCGCCCTTGAAGGCCCGGTGGCCTGACTAGTGGGACCGCGGCCGACGTACGGTCGCCACTGTGTGGCCACGCATCGACGATGTCCTGCGGCCGGTCGGCCACGCGGCTCTGAAGAATGAAACGAAGCCCCCCCATCAGACGACTGACAGGGTAATTTTGGCGCTAAAAATCTTCTACTCCAGCTTGATTTAGCCGATGATGATAACAGTAAAGTTGTAGAGCTACATGAGGGCTACAACTTTGCCAATTGGAGCTCGGCCTAGTTTGGCATGGTTTGCAAGTTACATGGCTCCCAAGTAGGGTTTAGTGAAACTGTAATGTCGTCCCAGACTCAGCCAAATTGCTAAGTCACAAAACAGCCCCTAATACTGCCTTGTGGGCCACTTTTGAGCATGTTCAAGACATTTTCATGAGATGGCCATATTGAGACTTTTGTTCCCTAGGAAATTCTCTACAACTTTGCTTAAGGGTTCTCCTCCATGCAAGGTCTCTAAGCTGGACTTTTTAATTGGTCAAACCAAAGCATTCTAGGGTCCATTATTGGTCAAGAGCACATTGGAGGGCATTTTGGTAATTTTGGTCAACATGAACATTGCTTCACTAGTTACCCTAAGTGTAATTAAGGTGTTGTAAGATATAATTAGCCACTCTACCCCTTAGTTACACAAAAACACTAGTGTCAAATAATTGGAAACAAGCAAAACCCTAAATGTTGCAATGTCATGTTGCACATGTTGCAAGACTTTGTTGCACCCCTTGAGCCTAACAAAATGTGCTAACCATATTGTCATATTTCAAAATATGTGACCCAAAGTTGTATCTACAATTTGCACCACTCACATTTCATAAGCAAACACTTTGTGAAACAAAACACATTAAGGCATGTTGCATACTCATGTTGCAAGCAAAATAAAGATATGGATGATATTAATGATGCTCATGCTTATGAAATGCAATGCAATTATGGAAGCTAAACACCTGAGGTGTTACAGACTGCCACTGTGGCATTGCACAGGCCGACGGGAGCGCTAGCGAGGCGTCCTAAGCAAGGTACGTTGGGAGAGCGGTTCTCCTCCGGTGAGCCGTGTCATGATGTTGACAATAGAAAAGGTGAGGTTACGTAGGTCCTCCTAGGATGGATGGGGTCCCAGGTGTAAGGAAAATGGACCCTAGGCCCATTTACTTTAGATTTTGGTGTTTGATGATCAACACAATAAAATTGGACTAATGTGTTTGCAAGTATGTTTTTTTATAGTTCAATAGGTTGGAGTCGAAGCCGTGCACAAAGCGTTTGAATCGAAAGTCATTTCGACCTTCTTTTAAGCGATATACGCTGGAGATGAAGGCGACAGATGCTGACGTCAGCGTCTATCCAGTGTTGCAGCGCGCGGGACAGCAGCGTTGGGAGCGACAGATGTGAGGGTGACATTGCGACAGACGTGTCTATCCAGTGTTGCAGCGCGTGCCACTGGAACAGAGCGAGCGATAGACGTGGGGTGAATTGCGACAGACACATCTGTCCAGTGTTGCAGCGCGCGGGACAGCAACGTTGGGAGCGACAGACGCGGGGGTGACATTGCGACAGACGTGTCTATCTAGTATTGTAGAGCGCGCCACTAGAACTGAGCGAGCGACAGACGCAGGGGTGAATTGCGACAGATGTGGGGTGAATTGCGACAGACACGTCTGTCAAGTGTTGCAGTGCGTGCCACTAGAATGGAGCAGCGACAGACACTGCTAGGGTTGCACAACAGATGCGTACCCTGCGTGTCAGACGCAGCATAAAGAGCTCTGAGGAGTCTCCTGCGTGTGATAGACATGTCCTGTGCTCGTACGACAGACGCGGGTCAGCGTCTGGTGATCCTGGCAATGGCTAGTTGGTTCAACCGTATTTCTATGTGACAGACACGTCCGATGGATGGCGATGGTGCGTCTGTTGCCCCTGATAGTTGCCTGTTTTTGAAGACAACGGCTAGTTTCGACTTGTGGCTTATAAATAGACCCCCCAACCAGCCATTTGGTATGTGTGGGAGCTAAGGAAGAATACTAGGGTGTTGCTCCACCACTTTGGTGCTCTCCACTTGCATAGAGCTTAAAGATCACTAGGTGATTAGCGTAGGTGCTTTTGTGAAGTGCTTAGGTTAGTTAGACCTTGCTCATATGCGCTTGCTCTAGGCTTAGGTCTAGTTGCTAGTGAGGTTTGCATACCTCTCATCCAAAGGTGTTTGCGTGCACCGTGCTTGTACATCGGCGGGGCTTGTAGTCTTGCAAGATCACACCAACCGAGCTTGTGGTGTGGCTGCCACCGTGTACCAAAGGGAACAAGGCCCGCGGCGGTTAGGCCGGAAGCTTGATAGTGAAGACAGCGGGGAGCAGTTCGGGAGAGGCTTGCTGGAAGGCACACCGGAGACCCACTTGCGTGTGGGGAAGGACCGGGGCTATCCACGGAGTTACCCGACTGGGAGCTTGGCCCTTGCGAGGGATTCCTTGTGAGGGGCTCCAACGAGGACTAGGGGGAAGCTTGAGCGCTTCTCGATATCTCGATAAAAATACCAGAGTTGTTGACGGGAGTTTGCATATCTCTACCTTGCTCTTTACCTTCCGCATTTTATACTCCGTACCTAGGTTGCTCGCTTTACTTAGTTGATAAGCTAGTCGATAGGTTTAGAACCTAGGTTGCATAACTCTTTGGCGGTAGAGATAGCAACACACCTAGCAAAACCATAGTTGCATGTTTAGATAGATTATCTTTCTTACATAAGTTTTGACTAGGTGGAATTAGGGGCCTTAGTTAGAAGTAGAATTTAAGTTGCCTAATTCACCCCCCTCTTAGGCATCACAAGTTCCTACACCAGGAAGATAGCGAGCTGGCGCTCCAACCTCCCGAAGTCAAAGTCGAGAAGCTGGTTACGCCCGGGGGCGTGAGCGTCTAGGGCGTGTAGTTGCAGCTCCTCGAGAGCCTCATTGATTGCATCGAGGCCGGTGGTGAAAGGAGGCTGGGCGGGTGCTGGAGCCCGCACCAGCTCCCCCTCCATGGTGATGATGAAGTCTAGGGTCCCGAAGCACACGTGCGTGCCTGGGATCTAGCTGATGCTGTGGCCAGCCATCCGAAGCCTGATGAAAGCGACGAAACACGCAAAGGCCCCTACCTAGCTCGCCAACTGTCGATGCTTCTTATCACCGACTAGTAGATTTGTATTGCGCGTTTGGCCCGGTTAGTGAGCTCGGAAGATATAAGGGATTATACTAGTTCGGGCTGAACGTCCCTACGTCCAGTTTGAGGCTTCTTGTGTTACCGGCTCTAAAGTTTGCAGTAGGGGTTATAAACAGGTGAAAGAGGGATGAAGTCCCAAGTCTCTGGTGAAGGTGAAGTGGAGTTAAAGTGCTTCTGAGTGTTGAAAATCTTGCCCAAATGGGGCGCCCAACCTTCCCTTTTATAGACTAAGGGAAGGACCTAGGGTACAGGAGGGAGAGAGAGAAAGAGAAAAAAACAGAGAAGAAGAGAGCCCTAGGGCTGCGCCACCCTTCTCCTCCGTAGGCAGGTCCTGCTGGTCCTGCAGATGACAATAGAAGTGTGCGCACGTCGTGACCCTGTCCGTCACTGGTGCTACAGGCAGGCGTCGTCGCCCAGTCATGGCGCCGCTTCTTGTCCTGGCATGCCGTATGGTCAACAGACCCCCTTGACTGGAGTCGCACGTGGATCCAAGCTGCACAGTGCAGGTCCGCCCGACGCTGTTGGAGACGTGAGTCCCTAGGTATAGCCTGTTGTAGCCGCTGGTCATGTCGAGGTGCGTCCGTCCCGTCCCTAACGTTAGGGGCATGGTCCTGGACGGCGCTGTCGGAGACGTGAGTGCCCAAGCATGGCCTGCCGTAGCCGCCGGCCACATCGAGATGCGTCCGCCCCCTCCCTAGCATTAGGGGCATGGTCCCAGGCTCACATCCTGCGTCTATGGTGGTTGGGGGCAGTATGGGCACTTGCGGGGCCGCGCCCCCGCCCGAGGCTAAGGCCATGCTCCCCGAGTCAGGCAAGGCGGAGTCCTCTCCTGGGGTTCGGGCGAGTCGGAGCCCGCGCCCCCGGGTCGGATGAGTCAGGGCCCGCGCCCTTGGGGTCAGATGGGGCGGGACTCGCGCCCCCGGGGTCGGATGAGGTGGAGCTCGTGCCCCAGGGGTCGGTCGAGGCGGAGCCCGCGCTCTGGGGGTCGGATGAAGCCACGGTCATGCCCCTTAATCGTCCGAGTGAATTGATCGTTGATGACCGTCTGTTTCCCTTCTTTGGGTACCCTAACATCGGTACCCCATAATGTCGTAATGATCTTTTCCATCCGCGTGATCCTGGATGAAGGTTGGTTTAGACTATATGAGTAGTGTATCGAGGTGACCGATTAAGTTTATCATCTAATTAGCAATGGTAGCTAATGGAAGACTATTTAGTTAAGTAATCTACTTAGGAAGGAGACAATTCTAACACCAATGTAAAATTGCCTTCTACCTTTTAGGAGAAAGATATTAGAAATGGTTGGATAAAGCTAACAAATAGCTCTATTTTTTAGTGATTTGAAAAACTTATTGATTTATCAATTTATTTATTTTTTGAACTATGAGAAATGCTCTAATTTAAAGTAAATGTGGGCCGCCATGATTAAACTAAATAAACTCAGACTGCAGGGATAGCTTGCGCCCCCGAGCATTCATATTAAGGTAGAGGACTCCTCACCCAGTCCGAGAAAACCCCCGAACCTTGTACCCTGCCCGCATATAGGAATCCGTTACCCTGTGAGTGGACCGGTGCCATAAACCTGTGCTTTTGGTAGTAATGCGGGGTAAACGAGGATTTTTTTTATCTTCGGCACTGCAATTCGCCCCCGTAGGAGATTGAACTCAGACCGAAGGGTGCCACCCGGAGTCCTTGACCAGCCAGCCTAGCATCCGTTGGCATCATGATTAAACTTGTAAAATAAAGCTCCTCAAAGACGGTTATTTTTTTTGGAATAAAGGACAACGTTGCCATTAAAGTGGACCCTATGATGGTTCTAAGCTATGCTAGAGGAATTGGTGTGAGCGATTTATACTAGAGGAATAATAAATTAATTTCAGCTATATGACCTTACATGCATGCAGCTGGATATAAATCAGCCCGTGGTTCATGTGGATAATCATTCGTGACTAAAATAGATTGTGTAATGTGATTCGAAATGTGGGTTGTCCTGATTATACTGTTAAAAAAACGTTAAAAAGCGGATACGGATCTGGATTAGGAGTATCCATGCTCCTATTCCGTTGCATTCGATGAGAAAGGGAGAAAATCTATTATATAACATCATACATGCCTAAATTTTGACACAGTAGTAGTAGTGTAGAAGAGAACCGATCGGATTCCGATCCGAGAGAATCGGCCAAGCCTCGCTAGTGGCACCGCGACCGCTCGCCAGTAGTCGCGCTCCTCCCGCGGCGCGCCCCACGTGGACGCCGCGCGCAGCTATTTATAATGGCCTACCCTTGGAACCTGTTGGATCCCTGCATAACGTTGAGCGATTCTCGAGAGTGAGGCGGCGACTGCTGCGTTCTGTTGGTGTTTGCGTGAGAGAGAGAACCCAACCAAGATCGCGAGGAGATCGGAGGATGTTCGTGGAGAGCTTCCGGGTGGAGAGCCCACGGGTGCAGTACGGCGACGGCGAGATCCAGTCGGAGTACCGCTACGACACCACCGAGGTCGTCCCGCCGGGGAATGGCGGCGGCGCGGGGTGGGTGGTGCGCCCAAAGTCCGTCACCTACAACTTCAAGACCAGCACCAACGTCCCAAAGCTAGGGTGCGTCGCATAAACCCCAGCGAACCAGTTGCCCATGCATGTATAGATCGGTCGATTCTCGATTGCGATGTTCTCCGTTCTCGTTCAGAGGGTGATCGACGATTGCGATGTTCTTTCTCGATTCTATTTGTTGTTGGGTTTAATTTGTTTTTTCCCCTTTAATTACTTTTCATTTCTTTTGTTGTTGGCTTGCATTGTTGCTTCGGACTTCGGTCTAGAGATCTTTAAGAACCTGAACTGCCTTGTTCTGGATTAGCTAGTCATATCAGCAGATCATCAGTTCATATTTACTTCCTTCCGTTCGATCATATATGATTGATTATTAATTGTATCATTTCAAATGATGGATGCAGGGTGATGCTCGTTGGATGGGGCGGCAACAACGGGACGACGCTTACGGCCGGGGTGATCGCCAACAGGAAGTAAGTTCCAGTAGCTGCATGCCATTTCCATGCTTGTTCCAACGCACATTTCTCTCGCTCTTATCAGATCCGTGCATGCAGTTAGGCCTTGTTTACATCTCAAAATTTTTTAGGAAAAATTCATGTAGCACTTTTCGTTGTTATTTGGTAAAATTTATCCAACCATAGACTAACTAGGCTCAAAAGATTCGTCTCGACATTTATAAATAAACTGTACAATTAGTTATTTTTTTTACCTATATTTAATGCTCCATGCATGTGTCCAAAGATTCGATGTGACAGATACTGTGCAAAATTTTTTAGGTCTTTTTGGCTAACTAAACAAGGCCTTAGTTGGATGAGAGGACTCGTTAGCTCCATCAGCTGATGACGAACTGCGATTTCGATAAATAAATAAATAAATAAATAAACTCCTTCGTATTGCATTGTTTCACGTTTCAGATGGTGTTTCTTGCAGAGGAATTTCGTGGGAGACAAAGGAGAAGGTTCACAAGGCCAACTACTTCGGCTCCCTGACCCAGGCTTCCACCATCAGGGTCGGCAGCCACAACGGGGAGGAGGTCTACGCGCCTTTCAAGAGCCTCGTGCCTATGGTGTGATCCTCTCCCTCTACACTTCCTCATCACTCGCTGCATCACAATTATTGATACTAATTCCAGTTACATGCACAATCCATGAATGCACAAGTACAAAGTTTGTACAGTGTCTATTTATTAATTTCTAGTAGTGCATGGATGCTACTAGTTAACTATCGAAGCAAATCAAATTAATTACCCAAGCAAATGAGGATCTGAATTAGCTATGTGTTATTTTCCTCAATCTGTTAGTTTTTTGTGCTGCTACACTATGATATTGATACCCATTCCTTTCTTCAATGTTTCTAAGTTCAAAAATTGTTGGATGGTAGTTAATTACCAAAGCAAATCAGGATCCAAATTAATTACCTAAGCACATGAGGATCCATACATAACTATGTGTATTTTTCCTCAACAAAAAGTATCAGTTTTGTTGTGACACTGTGATACCCATTTCTTTCTTCAATAGTGATAATGTACTGCTTGAATGCAGGTTAACCCTAACTCTATCGTCTTTGGTGGATGGGACATCAGCAATCTGAACATGGCCGACGCCATGGCCAGGGCCAAGGTCCTAGACATTCACCTTCAAAAGCAGCTCAGGCCCTACATGGAATCCATGCTGCCACTCGCTGGCATTTTCAACCCAGACTTCGTTGCCGCAAACCAAGGTGCCCGTGCTAACAATATCATCAAGGGCACCAAGAAAGAGCAGGTGGAGCAGATCAAGAAGGATATCAGGTACTTAAATCCTTAAACTCAAAACATAGAATACTGTCACAAGATAGAAACCGAAACCCACAATGGTGAATTCGTTGTCTCAAGAAAAATATTAGTACTCCTCTTTTTCCGAATGGGGATTGTTATGAACTTAATCATGGGGCCGGTTCATGAACTATGTAGGGAGTTCAAGGAAAAAACCAAGGTCGACAAGATAGTTGTGCTATGGACAGCAAACACCGAAAGGTACAGCAATTTAGTTGCTGGGCTTAACGACACCATGGACAACCTCTTGGCTTCGTTGGACAAGAATGAAGCAGAGATCTCACCGTCCACCTTGTATGCAATAGCCTGTGTCTTTGAGGGTGTTCCATTCGTCAATGGAAGCCCTCAGAACACTTTCGTGCCTGGTGCGTAGTGCTGCTCTACAAAATTCTACATGTGTATCCAGTGTTGCATTCCTCGTTCCATGCTTGTAGTAATGTTCTGTTCATGCACAGGGCTGATGGAGCTTGCCATAAAAAAAAATTCAGTGATAGGAGGCGACGACTTCAAGAGTGGGCAGACCAAGATGAAGTCCGTATTGGTCGATTTCCTCGTTGGTGCTGGGATTAAGGTACCATCATATATACTCCTTGTCTATTGCTGGGAGCCTGTGATTAAGATGAATTGTCTTTGACATTCAAGAATAATCAATCTTTGTTGGCATATCGGATAATAAGGTGGATTTTTTTTTGTGTGTGTGTTTGTGCTGTTGTAGCCCACCTCAATTGCTAGCTACAACCACCTAGGAAACAATGACGGCATGAATCTCTCTGCCCCACAAGTCTTCCGGTCTAAAGAGATCTCCAAGAGCAGCGTGGTGGACGACATGGTTGCTAGCAATCCCATCCTCTACAAACTCGATGAACATCCTGATCACATAATCGTGATCAAGGTTCGTTGACTAGTTGTTTGTGTGACTGAGTCTATCCATGCTACTTTATGTTTGGTTGTTACTCAAAGTTGATCCCTCCTTTGCAGTACATCCCCTATGTGGGTGATAGCAAGAGAGCTATGGATGAATATACCTCCGAGATCTTCATGGGTGGCAAGAACACCATCGTGCTGCACAACACCTGCGAGGATTCGCTTCTCGCTGCTCCGATCATCCTTGACTTGGTGCTCCTAGCTGAGCTCAGCACTCGGATTCAGCTCAAGGCCGAAGGGCAGGTAATAGATGACGGACCAGATTAATCTATGCTTCACTGCATAGCGTAAACGCTGCACTAACTAATGTGTGAATGAAAATTATTGACATCCTTCTCCCTTTGCTCTTTGTGCAGGATAAGTTCCACTCCTTCCATCCCGTCGCCACAATTTTGAGCTATCTCAGCAAGGCTCCTCTTGTAAGCTTTTCATTTTGTTTGCAATTGATACAATTTTTTGTCATCATGTTTATATTGGCCTCTAAAAATGGAGTATAAAAGAATTTAGAATCAAAGCATCATGATTGTTTTTGTTGTCTATTAATGCATGTTATCAAATGGTTTATATTAGGAACAGAGAAAGTTGGTAAGGCAATAGTAAAATATGAGAATGTATGTTCGGAAGTAAGCCTAGCTCAACCGGTTGGGTAGAAGGTGTGGTCGTGCACCCAACCACCTAGGTTTAAGTCCTCTCTCGGTTTCAATTTGGGGTCTATTTTCTCTTCTTATTAATGACAAACGCCTAGTCCCTTCTAGGTTGGATCTAATTTTGAGAATGTAGTTAGGATTGTCCTGCAGTTTAGTTGCTTAGAAAGATTTATAATGTATTCACAATTCAATATGTGTTCATGAAAGTTATAGTAAATTGGTTTCTTAAACAGGTACCCCCTGGCACACCAGTGGTGAATGCTCTAGCCAAGCAGAGGGCCATGCTGGAGAACATCTTGCGGGCCTGCATCGGCCTTGCCCCTGAGAACAACATGATGCTTGAGCACAAGTGAAGAGTTTCACATCCCCTAATGACCACAAGATAGGATTGATGCAAAGGAGGGATCAAGCGAAGGTGTGGGAATAATCCACCTCCTCTGAGCCCAATGAAGAAATAACAGGAGGCCATAGGAAGGAAAAGTGTAAGGAGGAAGATCAAGCATGGATGATGCCACATAGATTCTCTTGGAAGGCTATCTGTTCTTTCTTTTTTAGATTTAGATTTGACTCATTTTTGGTACTCATGAGCTAGATTGTGTACATGCTATCCACTGTATGCAGCATGAAACCTTTATTTATTTGTTGTGTGATAGAGCTTATAGAAGTATCTAGCCTAATTTTTTAATCTCTTAGTTGATTAATATTTTTAATTGATGGTTGACGATCACATTTGATATGTAGTAGATGATAGAGATATCAATGGGGCTTGATTCCTAACGGAGAATTCCCAATGGAGGCGGGGCCAATTTTTCGCCATGGGTATTCAAACACATGGATGGTTCACTGTCCTCGGTCCTAAATCCCCAGTGTCTCCGTCCCATTTTTCATATACACATTATGGTGTGTTTGTTGTGTAGTATACTAGTGTCGACAAAAGATGCTCGGCAGTCCACTAAGGGGGCTACCTGTGATGGTAGATTGATCGGAGAGGTGAGCGAGATCAAGAGCGAGATAGTGACAAAACACAAGATTTATACAGGTTCAGGCCGTCAGCTTGACGTAATACCTAATCTTGTGTCTCATCGGATTGTATTGGCTATCGTATATGATTGCGTGTGCTTTGAGGGGGTCCCCTACCCGCCTTATATAGCCTGAGGGTAGGGTTACATGCTGATCAGCTCTAAGTCTAATCGGGTAACAGATATTCTTTACATGGAATTATACATTCGGCACATCCTAACAGATTCTACGCGATCTTCAGGACGCCACCGACATGCCTTGCGGTGTGCGCCGAGTAATGTCGTGCGCCTCAAACCTTCGTCTTGTGGGCTGGACCGTCCCTTGCGGTGTGGCCCTTCTAATCTGCCGTGGGTACCTGGGGTTAGACCCTCCACAGCTAGTCCCCAAGCGCCTTCTATCCACTTGGTGACGCCGTCTTGATCAAGTCTGAGCAATGAAGCATGAAGCTGATCAGCTTGCCAGATGATCCAAGCGGTGAAAAAGAAAGCTGACTAGTTTGACTGTTTGCCGACCTATAAGGACAGTGCCGACCAGTTTAGTTAAACGGTAGATCTTGGACATAGCCAGTTGAGGCTCACCAATAGGATGTAAGGAGCTCAAGAGAAAAGTTTGAGAATTCTCGGTCGATAAAGTGTACACACTTAAGTGCCAGCTGAATTGCGCCGATGACATGATCACCAGAGCAAAGCAGAGGCGTTAGGTGACAGACTTGGCGTAACCAAAGCATCATGAAGAACCAATTCATGCACCGCAAGGTGCAGTGTACACACTGTAGTTCCCGAGCTTGCTGGAAGATGAAGAATGAATCTTGTAGCAGGGTCTAAGGAAAATCATGCAGTCCTCAGCGTAGCTGAGAATGTGCCAAGTCCCCAGCGTTGTTAAAGAAAAGGGTAGTCCCCAGCATAGCCAAGAAATCAAGTCATAGAAAATCAGCACTTTCACCACAAGGTGAAGTGTACACACTTAGTCCCCGAGCCTGCTAGAAGACGAAGAATAAATCTTGTAGCAGGGTCAAAGAAAAGCCTTGAAATAGCCATCGAATAACCATGGAGTAATGAACGCAGCAAGGTGGGAAAACGGGCCACCCGTTGGTAGCTTCCTGCTGAAGGAAAACAATGGCCCGTAAAATGGCCCACTTAATGGATAACATGGAGAAGGCCCTGTGCATGTGCGTGGCGCAGCGAATGCAGGAACAGGCGCGCGTGGTGCGGCATGATTTCCTAAAAACCCTAGAGATGAAGGGGCAGGGGTGAACCATTATATAGCCCACCCCGCCCGCGATGCATCCCATTTCGCAAGAGCAGTTGCACACTCGTCTTTCATCTTCTTCCTCGAGCGCCCCTTGCGCCGCCATTTCTTCTTTACCCATCGCCACCAGATCCCTTGCCTATGAGCCCAAACCTATTGCAATAGCAGATTGAGTGCAGCAAGTCCCTAGATCCAGATCCATGGCGCCACGGAAGAACTCACGCAAGACCAATGCGCGCAACAAGGAATGGGTGGCGTCGAGCAGCAGCTGGGAGAGCCTGGAAGAAATGGTGATGGACGGGATCCTGTCGGACGAGGCGACAGCTGGGTGGCGTCCCGCAGAAGGTGAGTGCTTCCCGCACCCTCGCAATGGGGAGCTAGTTGTATTCGAGGATTTTTATCGACGGGGATTTAGGCTTCCAGCGCATCCGTTCCTACACAAGCTTCTCCTGTACTACGGGATTTCACTTGTGCATCTTAACCCAAACAACATTTTTCATCTTGCTCTCTTCATCAATGTGACGCTTATCTTGGAATAGCGCTGCATTTCGACCTCTTTCATTACTTCTTTCACCTCAAATCCTTCGCCGGCGCCAATGTGGTCAGAGCAACCTATCTTGTACTGCGGGATGGGAAGTCATTTGAGTACAAACCAGTGCTGCTCAGTACCTCCAACAACGGATGGAAGGCACGGTGGTTTTATACCGAAAATATAGAAGATGGTCTCTTTGTAGACATAGATAGCCCAGCAACCCCCAACCCCAACTGGTCGGCAAGACCGAGTAGTGATGAGATGCATCATGTGGAGGAGTTACTTGACCTCCTGCCCATGTCAAAATTAATGGAGTTGAGTGTACTCAAAACTTCATCGGCCGGAGAATCCAGCCCTGCAAAGAAAGGTCCCATTCCGCATATGAGTACTGGGACGTGGACTTTGTGCGAGAAGCACCGGAGCCATGGAACAATGAAGAAATCGACCGACGAGTGTCAAAATTCTTCACAATAAAGAAAAAGCGGGAGAAAAGGCATCCCCAATGGGCATTTGGTCTAATGTTTCCACCACCGAAGGTAATTGCCTTTGGGTGGTGTTATTCAATTCATCGTTAGGGAGCACCCACCCCCTCCTCCTAGAGGAGAGGGCACCAGTACGGCAGGACCCGTTGAGCAGACGGTGTGTACTGATCGGCGAGCAAAGAGCCCTACCGATCAGGCTAGAGTTGAAGTCCCCGAGCCTGAGCGCGAGGCTTAGGCTGAAGGAGACACGTTCGCCAGAGCAGCAAGCCTGGAGGCAAGCCCTGTGCCCCCAGGTCATGGGAAGGAAGTGATGCCGACCACCGAGATGGGTGGCCCCAGTGATCCGTGCAAGATCAAACACACCATCAGGCGATCCAGCAAGTAAGTAGCTATTGTTACAAATTTTGGAACTTAATTGATGTCTTGAAGTTTCTAACGGATGACTGGCGTGGAACAGCAAACCGTCGATTGACCACTTGTAGCCGGTGTGGGCTGTAGAGAGGCCCCATGGTGTGACGCCTCCTACCGCCCCTGTAGACACCGAAGCCATGAACGGAGGAGGGTCAGCCATGACACGGAGGGTGGAGGAGTCCCGTGTAGGCGACGACACTAGGAGTTCATGGGTTGTGGAACCCGTTGAAGATGTCGGAGCGACCGGTGTGAGCGCAGGGCGAGTGCCAAGTCTCCTGCCGTTCCCACCAGTGTTGGGGTTGGGCCCTAGGGTGGAGCAGGCGTCTAGTCGCCCTAGGGCCCCACCTAGTCTGAGTCTTGGGGCACCAAGTTGCCCCATGCTAAAGATGTGCCAGGGGCCTCAGGGGAAGCTACCGAGGGAGTAGAGGAGATCCCCAGGAGCTACCGCTGCTGTGGGACGACACGGAGACTGTGACGCACATGTTCTTGAAGCATGGGGACTGGGTCGACGTGGTATATGAAGATCACACTGACCCGTAGATATAGAAACTTGGGGGCAGCCTCAGAGTGGTGAACAAAGAAATTCGAGTAAGTCGTACTTATGTTGGTATGCATGCCATTCTAGCAGTATTTGTAATTTGTTCTGTGGCAGGACATGAAACACACTGCTGAACACCAGTGTCGACAGCTAGCGTGAGTGGAGCCCACGTTCAAGGAGAACGAGCAGCTGCTAGCATCGATGAAGGCGCTAGAGGAGAGCCTGGCCACACTCAAGGAGGAGCAAGGCCAGATGCAGACGCACATGGAGCATGTGGGGTCAGAGAAGGTAGCCGAGACCGAGCGGGCCAATGCTGCTGAAGCAAGGCTTAGTAGCACCTCCAACTAGCTGGTAGCCATGGGGACCCAGCTTGCCCTTGTAGAAGAGGAGAAAAACGGTAAGACCTCAAGTCTTGATGCCTACCGACCTATCATTGCTGCCTCATCATCGTTATTAAGGGTGCAAAGTTGGTGACACAGCTACGACTGGCCCATGAGGAGGCAGAGACTGCGCGAAAGGGGAAAGAGGCTGCAGAAGAGGCATGGCAAAAGGCCATCGATGAGCTGCAATGTAAGCTGACATAGTTGTTCGGACTTGCATCCTTTGGGTGTAACCGGGTGTGTTATGCTGTCTTGGTGTTTGTAGTGGTGCATACCAACTCTAGGGTGCAATATGAAGACTATGAGCTACGACTGAAAGCCACCTGCGACAAAGTGAAAGCCATCATCGCTGGAATTGCACCAGTGCTCGACTTCATCGATAGGAACCTGACGCTACCCTCGATGGGATATCTCGACGTCAATCCTCATCCGCCAAACTCTTTTGTGGATAGGTGCAAAGGGGTCTTGACCAACTTCAAGGCATACATCCACAGTGTAGCGTGTACCATCGCTGGGCATGCCTTAGCGGTTGTCAGGTCCCTGTACCCAGCAGTGAGCCTGGAGGTCATTGATGGCGGATTTGCTGAAGGGGCAGAGGATGCCAAGGTAGGGTAGCTCACAGAGGAGGCAATGGAGTCGACCCTTAAGCTCATTGAAGACCTAGACATATTCGATGACAGGGGGCAAAACCATAACAATTAGCAAGAATTTTAGCAGAAAACTTTAAGCTATTGCTGGTTGGAGATGTAAATATAAACATGATGTTTATTTTGTAGCCTATTTTGTTCATGTGTTAGATATGAGTTAGTTGCTTTCTAGTTAGTTCTATACCACTTCACTAGCCCTGACTAGCCCCCAAGCTCCATAGCATGAAGTGGCTGGCACTTGTGTATGCGTAGGATAAGAGAGCATCGTCAAGGGGCCAGTACTGACTGTCCATAGCGTAGAGCATAGCTCATGCACACGTAGGAAGAAGTCGAGGCCAGGGCCACTTTTGGATGTTGTGGGTAAGAACGTGGCTGGTCGGCACATGGAACGTTGATTATGTCAGAGATATTATGCATGGAGAGTTGGTGAGTAATGCATTATGGAGACATTTTAGGTATGGAGGGTTAAATTATGGTGACAAAACTGGAGAACACATGGAGAAAAAATGCGGTGAAATATGGAGAACGCAATCGAAGAACACAATTGGAGAACACCATTGGTGCAAACTTTATTAAATCATCAAATATGGAGAAATACATATCTATAGTAGAACATTTCAAGGATAGAAACGTCTAAGGAGCTCAATATTCTAGGAGTTGGGGATGTCTACCCCTTCAGAATTCAATAGCCTGTAGGATCCTAGTCGGGTAACCTCTTTGGTGATGAAGGGTCCCTCCCAATGCGGTGAAAGCTTATGTAGGCCGTCAGTCTTTTGTTTCCAATGGAGTACCAGGTCGCTGACCATGAAGGATTGCTCATGGATGTTGCGGTTGTAATATCTCTGCAGGTCCTCTAGATACTTGGTTGTACGGACACATGTAACCAGGCGCTCTTCTTCAAGGTGATCAACATCTTCTTCCTGGGCAATAATCGACTGTTCTTCATCGAAATTCTCAACCCATGGTGCTCGGAAGGCAATATCGGCAGGGAAGACGGCCTTCGAGCCATACACCAAGTAGTACGGGGGGACACTGGTGTAATAGAACCGACCAAATTATTAGAGCACAAGTACAAAAACAAGCACCGAAGCGCTCATATTTTCGAACTTGAGCCCATATAATCCCGGTAGTCAATCGAAACCACGAAGGATTTCAAACCAACTTGCTTACAACCAAGATCGCATCATTCAACATACAACATCATATGTTACATTTCACAAGTATTTCCGAAATAAGTTTACACACACGGAGTCGCAATTATTACAAACCAAGTTTATAAAAGTAGCGGAAGCATACACACACCAGTTGTTTAACTACTGCCAGTCTTGTTGATCGACAACCCGCAAAAGCATCAGGAAAGTACATAAAAGATGATCACGCCCTAGTGATCTAGTCTTCATCACCCGCAGGGTGGAGACAATTTTTGCAGAAGCCTTGGTAGAGCATATCATCTGCAACAGGAGGGAATAAACCCTGAGTACTGGAATGTACTCAGCTAGACTTACCCGTCAAAAACCAGAAATAAGATGACACCAAGGATTATGCAAGGCTTTCATAATTGGAGCTGGCTGACATTACCTTTTGTGAAAAAGCATAAGTAATTTAAACTCTGTTAACCTGTACTAGCATTTATTTTTAGCATTTACCTGTCATCTATCTTAGCACCTGTACTAAGCATGCACTTGATTATAATCAAACAATTATCATTGTTATATCCAGAGCAGGTATGAATTGTGGCAACATTGTATCATTCCCTTAACCACCTGTTCATTTAATGAGATCTACGTTGCCGCTGCTCAAGTCAAGTGCTCACTAACCGGGAGCGACGGCGATTCGAATCGAATTCCTATCCAGCTAGAGGGGTATTTCTAACACTCACCGCGCAGGCCCCTGCCAGGGTCACACAAGCCACCTTTTCATATGATTTAGGAATCGCGGGTCCGAATGATGTCGCGACCCCAAGGGCGACACTCTGCCATGTGATAGGGACTCTAACCCCCCCTTGGTCTCACGCCAATGTCCCCAAGCACATCCTTTCTCTCCTCCAAGAAGCAACCTACCATTCGATTCCCGGCCTGAATCAAATTACTCGGCTTCGCGGTCGGAACGACTTATCCGGCCAACTAAGTGTTAGACTGCGTTCAACATGACTCAAGGACGTACAGCGAATCGGTCCTTAAACGACTCAGACGGGCATAGCTCCACACCCAAGACGTGAAGTGTCTTGCGGCTGTACTATCGAACTCCCGCCCGGTCTCAATTTCATTTTAAAGCATGGTTCCATCCACGATAGCCATAAAGCCACTCGTGACTCCTTCCTACATCTCGCGGATGACCGGAAATCTCCTGACTTCTACTGTACTAAGCAGGGCTAAGCATTGATACGTGCCTAAACCTAAATTAGGATTTGAGTACGATATCTGGGCAAGGATAGGTATAATGCAACAATTATTTTCATACAACTCCTACAACTTAATGCATTAAACAATTAAAAGTACTCAAGATAGATTTATAAAATGATGGGTTCAGCATGCACCGGGGCTTGCCTTTCAGAAAGGTCGAGGGCCGGTGGTCTGGGCACTCAGGAAGGTCGTCTGCGGGCACTCCTTCGCCTGCTGGATCCTCGGGCTCCTTCTGCTGCTCCTGGTCCTCCTCCAGAATTGCTCTTTCGAACTCGAGGAGTGTCACCCCTCCGGTACACCTATTGCATGAATGCACAATAAATATTATGGATGCACAATGGGTGCAACATGCTCGGAATGAAATGCATTTCAGCAGTAAGAGTACTCTATTCCAGTCACTTCACCATTACGTGCAAATCTCTTCTCCGGTGGAGAAGTACTTACCTAAGCTACTCAACCTAAGATACAGCTATTCCTCTTTGGTTAAGGCCCTAACACCTAACAACACAAGAGTAATATTACTTAGGTTACCACAGTAAGACATTCTGGACAGCAGCTCAAAGATTCTAACATAACTGAAGATTCCTAACTCCAAAAGTTATGGTCTAAGACAATCTGGAAAGCTTAAGAAATGCACTACAAATCATTTTCAGACCTCAACCTTAAATTCCTAAGTTTTCCATGTCGAATTTCCCAAGTTCCAGAATCTGTCCTCTCTAAATAGAGAGCAGCCAATTCTGGACTGTCACTTTAAACAGCAGTAACTCCCAAACTACTAAGCCAATTGCTTCCAAATTTTGACACAAGCTAGTTTATCAAGTTTACTACAAATTTTGTATTTACAAGTTTTTCAGCAAACACCTTTATCAAAGGTCAAACCCAAAAATAAAACCAGCTGTCCAGAAAACCTAGAATTACAAAGATTAAATATTTATTTATGTGGCAAACATCCCATAAGACCAAACTATTGTTACCACAAGTTCACATAGGTCACAAAAACACCAGAAAGTAAGGTTTACCTACCTAAAATATTTATTTATATTCATTTCTTAATTTACTTAAGTCATTAAGTGGAATTTTAAACATATATGTAAACGGCCCCTAAAATTCTACAAAAATTACAGAAGACTCTATGAACCAAAAGGAGACCACTGTAAAAATTTGAACTAAATTTATTTACATAAACGCCCTAAACAAAATTCACAAGCCCAAAAGGCTGATTTTTGTATAATTAATAAATTATATTAAAAAGTGTCAAACAACAGATTTCCTATTTTTCTTAGACACTTTAAGGTACCAAGACATTCTCCAAAAATTTATAAGAACATTGCACATGTAGAAAAATTACTAAAATTCATTAAAGTATTTCCTAAATTAACAAGATAGCATTATAACTTGAAAAGTACTTAAGCACTACTGCCCAAATTTATACCAAAGCTAGAGCAAGTATAAATTAGCCTACACACCAAATTTCATAATTTTTGGAACACTGAAACTCAAGATATGATTTAAACAAGTTTGCATGCAATCTAAAACACATTTCAAAAACCTAATTAAATCTCCCAGAAACTAAACATCACATAACTAACTCATATTTTTCTAAAATACTACACCCCAAGTAGATCCTAACAAAATTTATCTCATAATTTTTGAGCAAGTAAAACCCTAGATCTACATTTTTCCAAAACTTATCTAAAACTGTGACAGAATAAATAAAAATGAAATAAATCTTATTTGTTAGTGGGCCGGCCCCTACGCGGACGCGGCCCAACTACGCGCGCGGCCTGCTCAGGTCGTCCCGCCCGCGCACGTGTGGGGCTGACCGGAAGGCCCCACTGGTCAGCGAGAGAGAGGCGGAGGGGAGGAGCTGCGGTCGCCGGAGCTCGCCGTCGGTGAGCCGGCCGACGAAATTGGACGGACTAGCATGAACACGTCATCGAACTACAACGATTGGTAGCAAGAACGGGGCGGTGGAGCAACGGAAAGGTGCTCGCCGTCGGGCATGGCGGCACGGTGGAGGTGCGCGGCGGTACACCGGCGACGGTGAGCCCCGACCGCCTTAACCAAGCCCGCCCTAAGTTTCCCGGGGTCACTAGAAAGCTAACTAAGGGAAAAGGGAGGGATGAGAAGGGCTAAGCCGCTCTGACCACGGTGGCCTCAAACTCCGGCGAGGTCCCGAATGCGGCCGTGGCAGCGGAAGCGAGCAATGTGGCCTCACCTTCACTCAAACGCTCCCGGAAATGGATGGAGGTGGCAGAGGGAGATGCTGCGGGGTCGCTAGCGGGAGGAATTGAGCCGAGGCTCGACGACGACGGCGCACGAGCGCGAGGAAGCCCGCAGCGGAAATGGTGCCTCGGTGCTCCACTCCGGCTCGGGGAGGCGAGAGAGAGAGGGCAGGGGCGTGAGTGAGGGTGAGTGGTGGCTCCGTGGCACCTCTTGAAGACGTCGTGACCCGACGGTGGGGCCAAGGCCGGCGTACGGCTGCCACCGCGTGGCCACGCGTCGACGACGGCCTGCGGCCGGTCAGCCACGACAGTCATGGCCGAAGCCTGACTTGACTGAATCGGCGTCTGAAACGGTGACTGACAGAGCGATTTTGGGTTCATTTTACTCCTAATCCAGTGAGAACCAGGTATGGGTGATCTTGGCAATGTTGTAGAGCTACATGAGGACTACAACTTTGTCAATTGGCTCAAGGACTGATTCGGCCTGGATTGGAAACCACAGAGCTCCAAAGTGGTGCACTGTGAAACTGAAACATGTTTTCAGTTAAAGACACCGACTGAAACCCTAATTTCTTGACACTATATCTCCTAAACCATTTAGAACTAGGTGATGGTGATGTTGACAATGTTGTAGAGCTAAGTGAGTACTACAAAAGTGTCAACATGAGTTGGAGCTGGTTTGGTCTGGTTTGCAAACTACAAGCTTACAAAGTAGGTCACAGTAAAACTGGAGAGACACTTTTGAGACTTAGAAAAATTCTAAGTGTTGAGACAGCCCCTCTAGCTGACTTGTGGGCCATTTTTGAGCATGTTCTGGCTAGTTTCATGAGATGGTCATATTGAGGCTTTTGTTTCCCATAAAATTCCCTACAACTTTGCTTAAGGGTGCTCCCCCATGCAAGGTCTCTAAGCTAGACTTTTTAATTGGTCAAACTAGAGCATCCTACAGCTAAATGCTGGTCAACTACGCCTTGGATGGCATTTTGGTGATTTTGGTCAACATGAACCTTGCTCTATTAGTGACCCTAAGTATAACTAAGGTGTTGTGAGACATAATTAGCTACTCTCCCCTTTTGTTACACTAACTACCTAGTGTCACATGATGTGAGCCAAACAATTTTCTAAAAACAATCACATTTGTTGCAACCACATAAAATAACATGAATGATGCATGCTTATGCTTATGCAAATGCAATGCAATTATGGAGCTAAACACCTGAGGTGTTACATCCCTCCCCCTTATAAAAATCTCATCCCGAGATTTGGAAAGCGTACCATTTTTCATAGAATTCCTTATAGCCATCCCGCAAATAGTCTTCCTGTTCCCATGTAGCGTCACTTTCACTACCCTGATTACTCCACATCACTTTATACCACTTAACCACTTTGCTTCTAGTTACTCGTTCTTGAGTATCTATCACCCGGACTGGCTTTTCTTCGTAAGTTAAATCAGACTCAAGCCTGATATCTCCTAACGGGACTCTTTCCTCAGGAACTCGAAGACACTTTTTGAGCTGAGATACATGGAAGACGTTAAATATGGCACTCATTTCAGGAGGTAACTGGATTTTGTACGCAACAGCACAACTCTTGCCTATGATCTGGAAAGGACCCACGTATCTTGGCGCAAGTTTCCGCTTAACACCAAAACGTTGGACACTCTTCATTAGAGAAACTTTCAGGTAAATGAAGTCTCCAACTTCAAACTCGAGCGGTTTTCTATGACGATCAGCATAACTTTTCTGTCTAGCTTGGGCTGCAGCCATATGTTTTTGGATGGTACGGACTTGTTCCTCAGCTTCCTGAACAAAATCAATACCATAATACCTTATTTCACTAGCTTCTACCCAGTTTAGTGGAGTTCTACACTTATGACCGTACAAAGCTTCGAAAGGGGCCATCTTAATACTCTCTTGGTAACTATTATTGTACGAGAATTCGGCTAGAGGTAACCATTTTTTCCAAGAACCCTTGGATGATATTACACATGCCCGCAACAGATCTTCCAAGATTTGGTTAACCCGTTCCGTCTGTCCTGACGTCTGGGGGTGATAAGCAGAGCTTCTCACTAACTTGGTTCCCAGAAGGTGATGCAAGTGCTCCCAAAAGCGAGCAGTGAACTGGGGACCACGGTCAGAAATGATAGTACGAGGTACCCCATGGAGCCGGACTATCTGATTGAAGTACAACTCAGCATAGTCAGTGGGACGATAGTCCACTCTAACTGGAATGAAGTGAGCTGATTTGGTCAAATGATCTGCAATTATCCAGATGGAGTTATGATTTTTGACAGTAGGAGGAAGACCGACAATGAAATCCATACTTATCTCTTCCCATTTCCAACCTGGGATAGAAAGTGGTTGAAGCAACCCAGCTTTCATGTGCACAGCTTTAACTCTACAGCAGGTGTCACACCTAGCAACATATGCAGCTATCTCTTTCCGCATCTTGGTCCACCAATAGTATGGCTTCAAATCATAATACATCTTATTGCTACCAGGATGGATGGACAACTTAGAGGAGTGTGCTTCAGATATAATATCATTTCTAAGCTCTCGGTCCTTAGGCACAACTAACCTATCCTTGAACCATAGTACACCCTCTTCATCTACCCTGAACTGCGTAGTTTCTTGCTCTTTCATCTTGCGTTTTATGTGGAATAGGCCAGGATCAGTCTTTTGAAGCTCAATAATTCTGCTTTTGAGAGTACAACTGACAGTGATGTTGTACAAGACTGCTGAATGTAGAAGGCGAGATCGATGAAAATCAGTTTCAACTAGGGAATGGCAATGAGACTTACGGCTTAAAGCATCCGCAACCACATTTGCCTTGCCAGGATGATAGTGCACTTGAAGGTTGTAATCCTTAATCAACTCGAGCCATCTTCTTTGACGCATATTTAACTCGGGTTGGGTAAAGATGTATTTGAGGCTTTTGTGGTCTATGTAGATATTACAGACATTGCCCAGCAGATAATGCCGCCATACTTTCAAAGCATGAACTACTGCGGCCAGTTCTAAGTCATGCGTTGGATAATTCACCTCATGTTTCCGAAGTTGTCGAGAGGTATATGCAATCACTCGGCCTTCCTGCATCAACACACCTCCCAAACCTATGCCTGAGGCGTCATAATAAACATCAAATGGTTTCTCGATATCCGGTTGTGCCAAAACCGGAGCTGAGGTTAGGAGGGTTCGCAGTTGGTGAAAAGCCGCATCACACTCAGGAGTCCAGACAAACCTAGTGTCTTTTTGTAGCAACCGAGTCATTGGCTTGGCTATTTTGGAGAAATTCGGGATGAAGCGACGATAATAGCCAGCCAAACCAAGAAAACTCTGGACCTCGTGAACCGAGATAGGAGCCTTCCAGTTCAGTACCTCTCGTACCTTGGCGGGGTCCACCATAATTCCTCCATCGGACAACACATGCCCAAGGAAAGGTACTTCTCGAAGCCAAAATTCGCACTTACTGAACTTTGCATATAGTTGATGTTCACGCAGTCTTGCGAGGACTATACACAGATGTTCAGCGTGATCTTCCTCATTTACGGAATATATCAGAATGTCATCAATAAATACCACCACAAACTTGTCTAATTCGGGCATAAACACCGAATTCATCAAGTACATGAAGTGTGCGGGGGCATTTGTTAGGCCGAAAGACATAACAAGATACTCATAAAGGCCGTATCTTGTCGAGAAAGCCGTTTTTGGAATATATTCAGGACGGATTTTGATCTGATGGTAACCAGATGTTAGATCGATCTTGGAGAAAACTTTAGCTTTAGACAACTGATCGAACAAGATGTCGATGCGCGGTAGAGGGTACTTATTTTTGACAGTGACTGCATTGAGAGGTCTATAATCTACGCACATTCGCAATGACTGATCCTTCTTCTTTACAAATATAGCAGGACATCCCCATGGCGACGAACTAGGACGAATCAACCCCTTCTTCAAAAGTTCATTCAATTGCACCTTAAGTTCAGCTAGTTCATTCGGAGGCATCCTATAGGGTGTCCTAGAGATGGGAGCCGTGTCAGGCAACAACTCAATTTTAAATTGCACATCCCGATCCGGAGGGAGTCCCGACAAATCATCGGGAAAAACGTCCGGAAACTCATTTACTATGGGAATTTCAGCCAACGCCTTTGCTTGCACAGCATGAACTTCCCCAGACAAATCAACTTTTCTGGGAAGTTGTACCAGGAAACCCTTTTGATCTGTAGGATCTCTGAGCATAACTACCCGAGTGGATGTATCAATGAGTACCCTATTCTGACTCATCCAATTCATGCCCAGAATAATGTCTATGCCTAATCCCAGCAAAACCACTAAAGCAAGCGAGTACTTTCGCCCTTCTATCTCAAGCTCAAGATTCCCCACTACTTTATTTGTGGAAATATTCCCACTTGCTGCGCTAATACAATAACCCCCACCTTCAACAGTATGCAATTTGTGTGCAAACTCCGATGCAAACTTAGGACTGATAAAGGAATGCGAAGCACCTGAATCAAAAAGTACCACTGCAGGATGTTGGTCAACTAGGAACTTACCAGCAGTGATAACCTCACCAGATGGGATTTCCTCAATACTGTTATAATGAGCGTGCCCTTGACGGCCACCTTGGTTGACATTCTTCTTAGGGTAAGGACAGTTCCTAGACCAATGGCCTGGCTTGTTGCAGTTCTAGCAAGGCATGTTGCTAGGAGGAACACTGGAGCTGCCTTGGCCCGAATTACCCTTTGGCAGAGCCACTGTATATGCCTTATGAAACCCAGTCTTCACTGGCGCCTTCTTTTGCGGAGGACGAAACTTAGCACTTGTGGCAGGAGGGCGAGGAGGAGCCCTCGGGGCAGCTGGAGCTCGAGACTGTGAAGCACCTGCCTCAAGTGCCCTCTTGCGGCTCTTAGAAGCAGCATAGATAGAGTTATTGTTTTCTTGAGTCAGAGCATCACTGATAAATTCATTGAAGGTAGTACACTTGCTAGTGCCCATAGTCTTCATCAGCTTTGGACCGAGGCCTCTTTTAAAGCTAGCAATTTTCTTGGCATCGGTATCCACAAACTATGTGGCATACCTTGCCAGGTTGTTGAAAGATTGCAGATATTCAGTCAAGCTTTTATTTCCCTGCGACAACCTCATGAATTCTGTGTGCTTGATAGCCATAAGACCTGGAGGAATATAGTTCCCATGGAATGTGGCCTTGAACTGGTCCCAAGCAATCGGGACATTTGCAGGCAGTGTGGAACGATAGTGGCTCCACCAAATACCCGCTAGACCATGCAGTTGGTGAGAAGCATATTCAGTCTTTAGCTCATCAGTCAAGCGAAGCAGACGAAACTTTTGTTCAATAGTATTCAACCACTCATCAGCTTGTAGTGGTTCCTCCGCCTCCTTAAAGAGCGGGGGCTTAGTATCAAGAAAGTCCTTAAAATCACTGTACTGATTGGGTTCTGGGCCCTAGCGGCCATGACGAGCCTCCCGGTTGGCAAGCTGGCGCATAGCATCTGCCAACATACGCTGCCCTTCGACCACGGTCTGCATCAACTCAGTCGGGGTAGGTGGTGGCGGAGGGGGTGGCTGTTCCTCATCCTCATTGCCACGACCCCGACAGAGATTGTACGACATCTAAAAATGCATAGCCAATGAGCACTGACGATGTGGGAAATTTGTAGATGAATTATTGTAAATATGTCAAACTGACTTCATGAAATAGACTTCTCAAAATACTCATGGCACAATAATTCATCACAACCGCACAATCCATTCAAGCAGATCAATTGGCGCAATCATGCGAGGGAATCCAACAAGATGTACTTGATAAAGGCTCACTCACAATGAGCACAGCAGTTACTGAACCGTTTATGTTAATATCTACGTGATTTTTGACCTTTCGCCCGGTACTTGGATTCGATCTCAACATTTTTAGTTGTCTGAGAAATGCTACTTCAAACTGACCACAAAGAGACTTCTCAACGGTAGAGTTCCATGGTGGATCATGACTAGCCACCTCGATACCAGCGTGTGCCAAGCAGCACAACCTTATGTCGCGCGCCATAGGAGGCCCTCGGTTTCGTCGTGGCACCGAAGAGTGCTAATCGTGACACCATCATCGAACGCAACACAATAAGACATCCAATTGCGATCGAAATTAACAGGTTCCAACTAAACATCCAGGAAACATAGAGTTCGACCTTACATCCCAAAAGCCAAGTTATTACAAAGCCTCTCTCTAACACAGGGAGGGCACAAAAGACGATCCTAACATTGTAGCTACGCGATGACTACTTTAAGCATCGCCCTCAGAGTCGGTGTCAAGGATCTCCCCATCGTCCTCATCACTAACAGGCTCTAACTCCTCATCTTCTTCTTCTTCTTCTGGTTCTTCTTCTGGTTCTTCTTCTGGTGCGGCATCTTGGGGCCCATTTACCTCCACTTCTTCATCATCTTTAGCCATGGCGATTCCCGAACCCATGTCCTCATCTGCGTTGTTGTTTCGAGGTAGCAGAGGATTTAGCTGGTTGTTCAGGCGGTGCACTTCTTCATGAAGATTGTCATTGTATTCTTTAGCATTCTCCAACTGTTGCTCGAGCTCAAACTGACGAGCTCTCAGAACGTTCTCCTCGTGCCAGGCTTCATCCCTCTGATTCATGACATGGACCAGCATGCGTTGACAGTTGCGATGTGCTACTGTCAATCTCTGGACTGCAAGTGTTTCCTGGTCACGATCACGGATCACTTGCTCTAGTTGCTAACGCGCTGCATTCCGGGCAGCAGTCACTTCGGCCAACTCAGCCCTCAGCCTTTCCACCTCAGTGGGCTCAGGGCGGGGCTCACGTGGAGCGAGCTGGTGACGAGGTGCCCTGCCTCCAGTGGACTTGCGAGCGGTCCTCTTGGTATGTGCCATCTGTAGCAACAAGATACGACTGAAAGTGAGGATCATTTAGGGGATACGAAATTTAATTTAGTCAGGACTATTGAAATTTTTAAGGAGGGAGTAAATGATATGTATGATATAATTAAACATGATGCATGCACGTTCCGTACGCCCTCTCATCCTAGTAGAATCATAAATTTCTAACGCTAGGCGGTGGCATACATACGTTCTCTCATATAGACGAAACTATCGGTCTACTCGTTTGCGCTGTTAGTGTACCTGCAGAAAAATCTCATTTCAGCCTAACAGTTCCCCAAAATCAGCACACAAGAAAGCAGGAAATTAAATACTTTCCATATACACATCCCCTGATGTATATACTTCAGTATCATAGCTACCCGATGTAAAGGTTTCCACAATTAAGTGCTTACATAATTACATGGTTTAAACATGTAAGTCTGCAAGTCACCAAAACTACTCTCCCCTAGATCGCCGGTTGGACGATCATGCTCTCACAACTCACACTTACCAGAGCATCGAGGCAATTGATCCATACATTACCACCCAAGTGGATGCATCCATACAATATCACGCCATATGGACGACGAAACAAAAACAAACAAGACCCCCAAGTTAGTCTTTATAATAAGCCACCTAAGAGTCCTTATTTGGGCTAAGGGATGTGATCACTGGCATACCTATGAAAATAATTTTTAGTGTTTTAACCCTTTTCATAATCAAATACTTTTTGTTTTTAAATACTCGTACGATGTGTTTAATGTTGAATTATGCTCCGATACCAGCTGTAACAGAACCGACCAAATTATAAGAGCACAAGTACAAAAACAAGCACCGAAGCGCTCAAATTTTCGAACTTGAGCCCATATAATCCCGGTAGTCAATCGAAACCACGAAAGATTTCAAACCAACTTGCTTACAACCAAGATTGCATCATTCAACATACAACATCATACGTTACATTTCACAAGTATTTCCAAAATAAGTTTACACACACGGAGTCGCAATTATTACAAACCAAGTTTATAAAAGTAGCGGAAGCATACACACACCAGTTGTTTAACTACTGCCAGTCTTGTTGATCGACAACCCGCAAAAGCATCAGGAAAGTACATAAAAGATGATCACGCCCTAGTGATCTAGTCTTCGTCACCCGCAGGGTGGAGACAATTTTTGCAGAAGCCTTGGTAGAGCATATCATCTGCAACAGGAGGGAATAAACCCTGAGTACTGGAATGTACTCAGCTAGACTTACCCGTCAAAAACCAGAAATAAGATGACACCAAGGATTATGCAAGGCTTTCATAATTGGAGCTGGCTGACATTACCTTTTGCGGAAAAGCATAAGTAATTTAAACTCTGTTAACCTGTACTAGCATTTATTTTTAGCATTTACCTGTCATCTATCTTAGCACCTGTACTAAGCATGCACTTGATTATAATCAAACAATTATCATTGTTATATCCAGAGCAGGTATGAATTGTGCCAACATTGTATCATTCCCTTAACCACCTGTTCATTTAATGAGATCTATGTTGCCGCTGCTCAAGTCAAGTGCTCACTAACCGGGAGCGATGGCGATTCGAATCGAATTCCTATCCAGCTGGAGGGGTATTTCTAACACTCACCGCGCAGGCCCCTGCCAGGGTCGCACAAGCCACCTTTTCATATGATTCAAGAATCGCGGGTCCGAATGATGTCGCGACCCCAAGGGCGACACTCTGCCAGGTGATAGGGACTCTAACCCCCCCTTGGTCTCACGCCAATGTCCCCAAGCACATCCTTTCTCTCCTCCAAGAAGCAACCTACCATTCGATTCCCGGCCTGAATCAAATTACTCGGCTTCGCGGTCGGAATGACTTATCCGACCAACTAAGTGTTAGACTGCGTTCAACATGACTCAAGGACGTACAGCGAATCGGTCCTTAAACGACTCAGACGGGCATAGCTCCACACCCAAGACGTGAAGTGTCTTGCGGCTGTACTATCGAACTCCCGCCCGGTCTCAATTTCATTTTAAAGCACGGTTACATCCATGATAGCCATAAAGCCACTCGTGACTCCTTCCTACATCTCACGGATGACCGGAAATCACCCGACTTCTACCGTACTAAGCAGGGCTAAGCATTGATACGTGCCTAAACCTAAATTAGGATTTAAGTACGATATCTGGGCAAGGATAGGTATAATGCAACAATTGTTTTCATACAACTCCTACAACTTAATGCATTAAACAATTAAAAGTACTCAAGATAGATTTATAAAATGATGGGTTCAGCATGCACCGGGGCTTGCCTTTCAGAAAGGTCGAGGGCCGGTGGTCTGGGCACTCAGGAAGGTCGTCTGCGGGCACTCCTTCGCCTGCTGGATCCTCGGGCTCCTTCTACTGCTCCTGGTCCTCCTCTGGAATTGCTCCTTCGAACTCGAGGAGTGTCACCCCCTCCGGTACACCTATTGCATGAATGCACAATAAATATTATGGATGCACAATGGGTGCAACATGCTCGGAATGAAATGCATTTCAGCAGTAAGAGTACTCTATTCCAGTCACTTCACCATTACGTGCAAATCTTTTCTCCAGTGGAGAAGTACTTACCTAAGCGACTCAACCTAAGATATAGCTGTTCCTCTTCGGTTAAGGCCCTAACACCTAACAACACAAGAGTAATATTACTTAGGTTACCACAGTAAGACATTCTGGACAGCAGCTCAAAGATTCTAACATAACTGAAGATTCCTAACTCCAAAAGTTATGGTCTAAGACAATCTGGAAAGCTTAAGAAATGCACTACAAATTATTTTCAGACCTCAACCTTAAATTCCTAAGTTTTCCATGTCGAATTTCCCAAGTTCCAGAATCTGTCCTCTCTAAACAGAGAGCAGCCAATTCTGGACTGTCACTTTAAACAGCAGTAACTCCCAAACTACTAAGCCAATTGCTCCCAAATTTTGAAACAAGCTAGTTTATCAAGTTTACTACAACTTTGGTATTTACAAGTTTTTCAGCAAACACCTTTATCAAAGGTCAAACCAAAAAATACTACCAGCTGTCCAGAAAACCTAGAATTGCAAAGATTAAATATTTATTTATGTGGCAAACATCCCATAAGACCAAACTATTGTTACCACAAGTTCACATAGGTCACAAAAACACCAGAAAGTAAGGTTTGCCTACCTAAAATATTTATTTATATTTATTTCTTAATTTACTTAAGTCATTAAGTGGAATTTCAAACATATATGTAAACTGCCCCTAAAATTCTACAAAAATTACAGGAGACTCTATGAACCAAAACTAGACCACTGTAAAAATTTGAACTAAATTTATTTATAGAAACTCCCTAAACAAAATTCACAAGCCCAAAAGGCTGATTTTTGTATAATTAACAAATCATATTAAAAAGTGTCAAACAATAGATTTCCTATTTTTCTTAGACACTTTAAGGTACCAAGACATTCTCCAAAAATTTATAAGAACATTGCACATGTAGAAAAATTACTAAAATTCATTAAAGTATTTCCTAAATTAACAAGATAGCATTATAACTTGAAAAGTACTTAAGCACTACTGCCCAAATTTTTACCAACGCTAGAGCATGTATAAATTAGCCTACCCACTAAATTTCATAATTTTTGGAACACTGAAACTCAAGATATGATTTAAACAAGTTTGCATGCAATCTAAAACACATTTCAAAAACCTAATTAAATCTCCCAGAAACTAAACATCACATAACCAACTCATATTTTTCTAAAATACTACACCCCAAGTAGATCCTAACAAAATTTATCTCATAATTTTTGAGCAAGTAAAACCCTAGATCTACATTTTTCCAAAACTTATCTAAAACTGTGACAGAATAAATAAAAAATGAAATAAATCTTATTTGTTACTGGGCCGGCCCCTACGCGGACGCGGCCCAACTACGCGCGCGCGTGGGGCTGACCGGAAGGCCCCACTGGTCAGCGAGAGAGAGGCGGAGGGGAGGAGCTGCGGTCGCCGGAGCTCGCCGTCGGTGAGCCGGCCGACGAAATTGGACGGACTAGCATGACCATGTCATCGAACTACAACGATTGGTGGCAAGAACGGGGCGGTGGAGCAACAGAAAGGTGCTCGCCGTCGGGCATGGCAGCACGGTGGAGGTGCGCGGCGGTACACCGGCGACGGTGAGCCCCGACCGCCTCAACCAAGCCCGCCCCAAGTTTCCCGGGGTCACTGGAAAGCTAACTAAGGGAAAAGGGAGGGATGAGAAGGGCCGAGCCACTCTGACCACGGTGGCCTCAAACTCCGGCGAGGTCCCGAATGCGGCCGTGGCGGCGGAAGCGAGCAATGTGGCCTCACCTTCGCTCAAACGCTCCCGAAAATGGATGGAGGTGGCAGAGGGAGATGCTGCGGGGTCGCTGGCGGGAGGAATTGAGCCGAGGCTCGACGACGACGGCGCACGAGCGCGAGGAAGCCCGCGGCGGAAATGGCGCCTCGGTGCTCCGCTCCGGCTCGGGGAGGCGAGAGAGAGAGGGCAGGGGCGTGAGTGAGGGTGAGTGGTGGCTCCGTGGCACCTCTTGAAGACATCGTGACCCGACGGTGGGGCCAAGGCCGGCATACGGCTGCCACCGCGTGGCCACGCGTCGACGACGGCCTGCGGCCGGTCGGCCATGATAGTCATGGCCGAAGCCTGACTTGACTGAATTGGCGTCTGAAACGGTGACTGACAGAGCGATTTTGGGTTCATTTTACTCCTAATCCAATGAGAACCAGGTATGGGTGATGTTGGCAATGTTGTAGAGCCACATGAGGACTACAACTTTGTCAATTGGCTCAAGGACTGATTCGGCCTAGATTTGAAACCACAGAGCTCCAAAGTGGTGCACTGTGAAACTGAAACATGTTTTCAGTTAAAGACACCGACTGAAACCCTAATTTCTTGACACTATATCTCCTAAACCATTTAGAACTAGGTGATGGTAATGTTGACAATGTTGTAGAGCTAAGTGAGTACTACAAAAGTGTCAACATGAGTTGGAGCTGGTTTGGTCTGGTTTGCAAACTACAAGCTTCCAAAGTAGGTCACAGTAAAACTGGAGGGACACTTTTGAGACTTAGAAAAATTCTAAGTGTTGAGACAGCCCCTCTAGCTGACTTGTGGGCCATTTTTGAGCGTGTTCTGGCCAGTTTCATGAGATGGTCATATTGAGACTTTTGTTCCCCATAAAATTCCCTACAACTTTGCTTAAGGGTGCTCCCCCATGCAAGGTCTCTAAGCTAGACTTTTTAATTGGTCAAACTAGAGCATCCTAGAGCTAAATGCTGGTCAACTACACCTTGGAGGGCATTTTGGTGATTTTGGTCAACATGAACCTTGCTCCATTAGTGACCCTAAGTATAACTAAGGTGTTGTGAGACATAATTAGCTACTCTCCCCTTTTGTTACACCAACTACCTAGTGTCACATGATGTGAGCCAAACAATTTTCTAAAAACAATTATATTTGTTGCAACCACATAAAATAACATGAATGATGCATGCTTATGCTTATGCAAATGCAATGCAATTATGGAGCTAAACACCTGAGGTGTTACAACTAGTGTTATGACTAGTCTGGGTCCGGAGTCCCTAGACAACAGCTAGCAATTCTTTCAACCATCTGCCCGGGTGCTTCTCGTCTTTCTTGTACAGTCTCTTTTTGAGGGCATCTAAGATCATGTCGTTTGCCCGTTCGACCTGGCCATTGGCTCTAGGGTGGGCAACCGAGACGGATTTGATAGAGATGCACCAGTCTTCACAGAAATCATAGAAGTCATTACTAGTGAAAGTAGAACCCAGATCGGTTATGATGCTATTTGATAGGCCGAAGTGATGCATGATGTTCTCAAACAGCTCGGCTACCTTCTTCACGGTTGTGGTGACAAGGGGCTTGTACTTGATCCACTTGGAGAACTTATCAATGGTGACATATACATATTTGAAGCCTCCCGAAGCTGGCTTGAAAGGCCCGATCAATATCTAGCCCCAACATGCGAAGGGCCAAGATGCAGGGATGGTCTGAAGGGCTTGTGATGGCACATGTATCTGCTTGGCAAAAAATTAGCAACCCTCACAACATCGAATGAGTGCCTCTGCGTCTGCCATGGTGGATGGCCAATAAAAACCAGCTCGAAAACCTTTGCCGACCAGATTTCTAGAGGCTGCATGGTTGCCACATGAGCTGGCATGGATCTCATGCAGTAACTTTTCTCCCTCCTCCTAGGAGATGCACGTCTGCAACAGCTCTTCCTTGGCATTCTTCCGCATTAGCTTGCCATCAACTAATACATAGTGCTTACTATAATGAATGAGTCATTCCATCTCAGTTCTATCACTTGGGATCTCAGCTACAGTGAGATACTTGATGAACTGCTCTCTCTAATTAGGGCTAGGAGTAGGCACCGCCCAAGACTAACTGCTCGGTGGGGGGCCATTTCATCGACTGGCTGCCCTTCCTTGATGGATGGAGTCATTAGATCTTGAACAAACACACATGCTTGGACTTTAGCTCTAGAAGACCCCAGTTTAGATAAGCGGTTGGCTGCTTGATTAGCATCCCAAATGACATGATGATATTCGTTGCCATAGAATTTCCCTTCCAATTCTCTGATCTTGGCGCAGTAAGTGTCCATCTTCTCGTTGGTGCAGGACTAGTCCTTGTTGACCTGGTTGATGACCAAGGCAGAATCTCCAAACACTATGAGGCATTTTACACCAAGTTCAGCAGTGATACAGAGGCTGTGGAGTGCTGCCTCTTATTTGGCGGCGTTATTGGAGGCCAAAAATGGATTCAGAAAACATAGCGGATGTCATGGAACCGCCCAAATTATAAGAACAAAAGTACAAAAACAATCGCCAGAGCAATTAAATTCCCATACTTAAGCTCCTATAACTCCGGTAGTCCAATAAAATCTCGAGGGATTTCAAACCAACCAACATACAAGCCAAGATCATAGTGGTCCAACATAACAGGTCATATGTTACATCCATTTCATAAGTAATTCAACATATATCGGAGTTTAGTAGAGTTATTACAACTCAAGTTCAAAAGTAGCGGAAGCAAAGTAGTTTGAAAACTAATATCACCTTAATTCAATTACATGCCAGTACCAAGGTCAAATTCCCATAAAAGCAAGAGATACAAGATAGCTCAGACGGATCATGCCCATGATCACACTCCGCCACTACAGCCGGAGTCTTCCAATTCTTGCAGTAGCTATGTTATATCACAACCTGCAACAAGTGGGAATAAACCCTGAGTACAAGAAGGTACTCAGCTAGACTTACCCGTCATAAACCAGAAATAATGACACCAAGGAGTATGCAAGGCTTTCTTTCAGTGGGCTAGCTTGACTCATTTGCGAAAAGCATAAGTTATCCTGAATAAACTAATTTAAGTATTTTTGCATCATCTTTATTATAACCTATTCAATCTAGGTAAGCACCTATGCTAAAGCAATCACTTGATTAACCATTAACATCAAAGGTTACCATCTCAGGTTTAGCATTTCCAACATTATCCACATAACCATCCATGTTCCATAATCATTACTACGATGCAGTAGCTCGAGTCAAGTGTTCACTATCCAGTGAACGATGGCGATTCGAATCGATTATTAACCAGCTGGTAAGTTATTCCTCACACAAACCTTATTCACCCGCTAAAGTGAGGTGTTGGTCACCAAGTCAACCATTCAGGTAAAGTCGCGAGCTTGCCAGGAACCACTTGTACCCGGGGGCCGCCCGACTGCTCTTTGGCCTTATCATCGCGCCCCCGTTTCCTACCACTACTGCTCCGGTACAGTGCGTTGCGGGCAATCCACTCGGCCCGAATAATCTCCTAGCTTCGCGGTCGAAAGGTACCTTATTCGGCCAGCTAAATATGAGGCATGCGTTCAACATGACCCGAGGGCCAACAACGGTCGGTCCTTAATCGACACAGACGGAAACTACAAGCACCCCAGAACCCTGTCTGGTTGCCCAATACTTATTCCGTCCGGTCTCCAATTTTTCATCAACACTTGGTTATTTCTAGGATATCATCCATTCCATAGCTAAAGTTTCCCAGTAACCACCTATAATTGCCGGTGATAGGAAATCACCGATCGCTACCGGTCTAAGCAGGGCTAAGCATTTATTCGACCCTAAACCTAGTAGGATAAGAATGTAATAAGGTAGGCAAGGATAGTAATAAATGCATCAACGGTTTCACTCAACTCCTACAACTTAATGCAACAATACATATATAACATATATATACTCAATTGCTTTTATCAAGTAGGAGGCTTAGAATGCTCCGGGGCTTGCCTGGGATCCGACACAAGTCAGTAGTTGTCAGATGACACTCGCTGAGTACTTCCATCTTCGGGATAGTTCCACCAAACACCATCTTCGGGTTTGGCTTCAACATCTCATCCTTCACGTGGTGCATCTAGCGAACCTAAATGAGATGCAAGATGCATGCGTATGAATATGATGAATGGTAACACAAGATGCATCACATAATCATTCAAGTAAACACACGATTAAGGCATAGACACCAAAAGCTAATTAACTAACATCACACAACCAATTAAAGAGGGCAAGCACATTAAGCATAATAAAAGTTTGATAAGATCACAAGTATCTTAACTTGAGCATCATCAAGGGCATAAGCCACACTTAGCAACACATGGAGTAAACAACCATGACTAGCATCTGACAATTCCTGGACTGCAAACAACATCTACCTGTTTGGATCATAACTGGAGTTATACAAATCCAATAGCCATGAAACAAGACATTCTGGAAAGCTTATGAAATTGTCTATAATTCATCTTTAATCATCTTAGCATGATTCTCAAGTTAACCAAGTCAAACATGCATAATTACAGAATCTGGTCCAGAGATTCCAGAGAACAACTATTTCTGGAACCCAACTTGAAACAGTCATTACTCACAAACTATAAGGCCAAATGCCACCAAAATTTAACACAAGCTAGATTAATGAGTTATCTACAACTTTGTTATAAGCATGTTTCTCAGAAAACATCATTTTCATGGTGCAATTACCAAAGTCCCAGAAACTGTCCAGGAAAGCATCAATTGCAAGAATAAATATTAACTTATATTCCAAACATATATTTGGCCACAACCAATGTAACCATCATAAAGTGCATGTTAAATGATAACCAAAAAGTATAGTGCTCATCATTAAATAATTTCTTTTAATGCATTTCTTAATTTATTTAAATAGCAAGGTGAAATAATAAACATATACCAAAAGTCCATAATAAAATCTATAAAAATGACAGTAGCTCTTATATACACCCAATAGTCTACTGTACAAATTTCAAGGTATTTGGACATGTATATCAACATCTATGAAAAAGACAAATTGCTATTGCAAGAATTCATGTGAGAGCAAGATGCACTAATAACTCACTCATATGGCAACCAAAAATCATGAAATTTTTACCACACATTAAACATCATATGAGTAGCATGCCACAAAAATTTCACTTCATTTGGAGCCCTAGATCTACAGTTATGAAAATGACAAATGCATCTAGCATTAAAAACCTAGCTGCACAAATCCATTTTTACAGAGAAAACTTTAAACTAAACATGCTATATTATAGATCTAATGCATAGAGAATTTCACAAGGATTCCAAAAAGTACTCATTTGCTAATTTACGAATTTTATATGATTTACTATGCATTTCCAAAGTTCCTGTAAAATCATCACAAAACAGTCCTCGCGGCACTATTCATCTGAGTCACTGACTGTGCAGTTAGGCCCCTGGCTTTTGTTGAATTCTCGGAGGAGGTCCTTGGCGCGATTTGGAGCAGAGGAGCTCGCGCACCTGCTGGTGCCTCTAGCTCGGCTCGAGGTGGCCCTAGTTGGCCCGGCCACGAGTGACTGCTGCTCGCGGCAACGGCGGCTGACGACGAGTCGACTCCGGCGATTACGGCGGCGGTGGAGTGGCGGAGGAGCATCAGTGGGTTGTCTCGCACTCGTAGGCGGCCGCGACATGGACGGAGGCGGCCTGTGGCCTGCTGGCCACGTGAGCAGGCGGAACGCCGACGACTGCTCGGCGGTGACGGCGCCACGGCAGCTGCGGTGGCCGGAAAAGAGGCGCAGGAGGGGCGATGCACGACGGAGAAGGTGATGCCGCGCTTGGTTCGGACGGAGGAGGGATGGAGTGGAGGCAGTAGCAGCGGCAGTGAGCTCGGCGGCGGCATTCATGGCGGGCGCGCTCTGGCGCGCGTGGGCAGCGCAGAGGGCGAGGAAGGAGGAGAGCAGGGCGAGCAGAGAGGCGAGTGAGGGCGCTCTGGTGCTCCCCATTTACGCAGGTAGGGGCAGGCGGCTGCAGCGGGGCGCCCACGATGCGTGGAGCAGCGGCGGCGAGCATGACATCCGCGTGTCCCCTATGGGGCCTGCCATCGAACACTTGGCGCGCGCGATGGAGCCCGAGTTCAGACGTATTTTTCAGCATATTCGGCTTGGATTCGGACCTGGGCGCCTGTAGCAAAGTTGTTGTCCACAAGCTACTCTCCAACTTTTATTAAGGGTGCATAGACATTAAACTCTCGGATTAGTAGCTAATCAAGCCTCAAGTTGACATTGTCAGTGACTTAATAAGGGTTAAGTGTCGCTCTGCTTGAAGTCGAACTACTTGGTCCAAACATGGTCAAACTGATCCCAACCTTTTGTATGATCTTCTCCAAAGAATTAGCTCCAACTTCTATTTTGGGGTCAAGTCAAGTTGCTTAACGAAAACACGAGAACGCGACATGCCAATGTCGACGACGATGAATTCCAGACTTAGAAAAATTCTAAGTCTAAAAACAGCCGCTGATTCAATCTTCGAGCCTCTGTTTGACTTATTTCCAAGTTGATCTAGCTCTTGGTACAAAAACAAAGTTTGTTCTTCATGATATGGACTACAACTTTCATTTAAGGTCCAACCTCAAAACTGGTATAGAACCTACTGTTCTACTTTGACCAAAGTAGGATCACGATGAAGTTTAAATTATCCTTTTTGATCAATTGGAGCATTTTCTGGGCATTTGCTCAACACGAACCTTTCATGACTTTTGTTGTAGAGTCCATCTAGATTCATTTGGGCAAGGTTGCAAGGTTTGTTTGATGACCTATATTTCCATCCACTTAATAATGCAATTCTAGCACTTAGTAAAGTCATTCCAACAAGCATATAACTTATCATTTCATGTGACTTTTTGATTCCAAACGTCATGAAACTTTTCCAGGGATCAATATAGATAGGTACTAAGGTGAGACACATGAAGATATTGCAATAACACCACCCAAGCATATATCTTGAAAATAGACTATATGTAAACAAGGGTGCAACATCCAAGTTTAGGTTGGGGCTCGCTTCCATAGGTTTGACCTTGACATCTTCATCACCACTTAATCTACCATGTTTGAGCTCAAAACCACTGCTTAACTGGTGGCAAACACCTTGGTTGTTACAGCGGAACTCGTCCTCAGAGGGAGTACTAAAAAGCATGCCTGCACCGGCGCCGTCAATTTTGAGCGCGCCATCAAAGTACATCTTCCAATGCTTAGGGTGATCAGCTGGTATAGGCTCTTGGACTTTGGTCCATTTGGTGATAAAAGTCTGCTAGAACTTGCGACTTAATGGTAGGTCGGCTCCTAAACTCGATGGAGTAGGTGTCGAGCTCAATCGCCCATTTGATGATGCGGCCGCTGGCTTCTTTGTTGCAAAGGATATCACCAAGGGGGAATTTGGTGACCATGGTGATCTTGTAATACTCGAAGTAATGGCGGAGCTTGTGGGATGTGATCAGGACTGTGTACAACAACTTTTGGACATGAGGATACCGAGCCTTGGACTCATTCAGGACTTTGCTAATGAAGTAAATAGGTCATTAGACCTTGTATGCATGCCTAGCCTCCTCGCGCTCGATGACAATAGCCATGCTAACAACCCAGGAGGTCACGTAATGTAGATCAGTAAAGTCACATCGGATTGAGATGCAGTCATAATTGGAGGTGAAGTCAGGAACTGTTGAGCTCAGCGAAGGCCTTATTGGCCTCCTCCGTCCACTCGAAACGCTCATTAGCCTTCAACAGCTTGAAGAAGGGGAGACCTTTCTCACCCAATCGTGATATGAAGTAGCTCAGGGTTGCCATGCATCCCATAAGCTTCTGGACGTCTTTGATGCAGGTTGGGTGTTTCATCCTGGTGATGGCCGAGACTTTCTCATGGTTCGCCTCGATCCCCCAAGCACTGATGATGTAGCCCATAAGGATACCGGATGGGATACCGAATATACACTTAGTGGGATTTAGTTTCCATCGGTATTCTTTGAGGGCTTTGAATGTTTACTCGAGGTTGATGATGAGGTTGTCGGTGGTCTTTGACTTACAAACTACATCGTCAATATAGGCCTCAATGTTGTGGCCTATTTGATCTTTAAGGCAATGTTGGATGGCTCTCTAATACATCGCACCAGCATTTATGAGTCCAAAGGACATGGTGGTGTAACAGTAGGCGTTGAATGGTGTAATGAAGGATGTTTTGATTTGGTCCTCCTCCTTTATGGAGATCTGGTGATAACCATAATAGCAATCTAGAAAAGAAAGCAGTTCGCAACCAGCAGTGGAATCAATGACCTCGTCGATGCGACGGAGATCGAAGGGGTCTTTAGGGCAGTGTTTGTTGAGATTGGTGTAATCAACGCACATTCTCCATTCTTTGTTCTCCTTTTGAACGAGCACTGGATTAGCCAGCCACTCGGGATGATACACCTCTTTGATAAATCCGGCTGCTAGAAGCCGGTTTAGTTCTACCCTAATAGCCTCCTTCTTGTCCTATGCAAAATGTCAGAGCTTCTGCTTGATTGGCTTGGTAGTTCGCGAGACATGTAAGGAGTGCTCGATCAACTCCCTTGGAACCCTAGGCATGTCGGCAGCTTTCCATGCAAACACGTCTGTGTTGGTACGCAGGAAGCTTATGAGCGCATCTTCCTATTTGGAGTCCAGATGGGCCCCGATCTTCACAGTCTTGGCCAGATCGATGAGGCTGAGGCTTACTTCCTTGGTTTCAGTGGCCTTGGTGGCTTTTCGAGGCATCTCCATCATCGAGATCTCCTGGTCTTCTTCGGGCACCTTCTTGGATTCGGTGAGGCAGGTTTCCATGTGCATGGAGAGATCGAAGGCTTTGGCGAGGGTGAGGCTCTCCTTCTCACGGTCATAAGCGACGGCGAGGTTGGCCTACAAGGAGAGGACTCCTCCATGTGCTGGCATCTTCAGCACTAGATAAGAGTAGTGCGGTACGGCCATGAACTTGGTGAGTGCCAGTCGACCAAGAATGGCATGGTAGGAGGTGTCAAAGTTGGTGACCAAGAAGGTGATGTACTCGACACGAAACATGTCGATGGTGCCAAACTGTATGGGCAGCATAATCTCACCGAGGGGCTGAGATGGGCCTAGGACGATCCCCAAAACGGAGAGTCGACAGCGGTGACGTCTTGCTTGCATAGGCCCAGCTCCTTCAGGGCACTGGGAAGAGGATATTGAGGGCACTCCCTCTGTCGACCAGGACCTTCGTGAAGCACACCTTCTAGATTATAGTGTCCAAAATAAGAGAAAAGCATCCGGAGTAGGGAATCTCCACCCACTGGTCGGCCTTGGTAAACATGATGGGCTGATCTGACTAGGGGAGGTATCTGGGGTCGGTGATGGTTTTAGTAGCCTTGACAGCTAGAACCCACCGAGAGGTGAGCTTCTAGTCATGCCTATTCTCGAAGGCTGCTCAACCACTAAAGATCATATGGACGGTCTTGCTAGGGTCTTGGAAAGCGCTGCCCGCATCCCTAGGGGGCTCGTGATCCTTTCCCCCATCATCATCGTAGTCATCGTGCTTCTTGTTTTCTCTTCAAGTATGGCCTTAGCAAGGCCTATGCACTCCCTCATGGTGTGCTTCGCACCCTTATGGACCAGGCATGGGCCGTCGAGCATCTTGTCAAACTACATGTTGTAATTGTGCTCGGCATGAGGCTGCTCGATGGAGCCGATGAAGCTATTAGGTTGGCAATGTTGCAACTGCCTAGGTTTGGAGCTCTCAAGTCTGTCACGGTGGTCATGATCATCGGGACGGTGGTCGCAGTCATCGTGATGCTAGTCACGGTCATCGTTGCATTGGTCATCGTCGTGGTGCGCTGGGCGATCGGTCTAGGGAGTACGACTAACTTCTTTGTGGCATTGTTCAGCCTCCTTAGCAGCGTACTAGTTGTCCATCTTGAGCATCTTGCTGATCAAGAGCGGTGGCTTCCTGTTCCTTAGTAGCGTACTAGTTGTCCGTCTTGAGCATCTTGCTGATCAAGAGCGGTGGCTTCCTGTTGAACTTCCTACGGAGCTCGCCATGTTGATAGAGCCTGCGGACGAAACAAGTGATTACTTTGGCTTCAAGGATGTTAGGAATCCAGTTCCTTACTTCCAAGAAGTGCCAAATGTAGCTCTAAAGGAGCTCTCTTGTCCTTTGGTAGATCCTGGCTAGGTCATGCTTAGTTGCTGGCCATTCGCAGGTTGTCATGTAGTTTTCAATGAACATTCTCTAAAGGTCATCCCAAGAGTCAATGATATTTGACTAGAGGCTTGTGAGCCAATTTATTGCAGTAGGCTAGAGCATAACTAACAGGTGATTTGCCATCATGTCAGTGTCACCTTCATTGGCTTGGACGGTAATGGCATAGCTTGTCAGCCATTGCTCGGGATTGGCGTGGCCATCGTACGGTTCGACCTCATAGATCTTGAAGTTTGCAGGACACTATACAACATGGAGCCTTGTAGTGATAGCTTGCGGGCCATCAATGATGATAATGGTGTCACCAGTAGCTTGTGGAGCGACAGCGGCTATGACTCGTGGAGCGGCGGCGCCAGTAGCATTTCGTACAGCAGGCCGAGCAATGTTATCGGTGGTAGATCGGGTGGCATTGATAGAGTTAGCTAGCTCAAGTGGCCAAAGAGTGGCCTTGGGATTGCCCCATTCTTGGTCATATTCCTACCAGCGAAGGATTTTGCCCTCGTGGCACGAGTTGCGATTCCTGTCGATGTGACGGTGAATGTCATGGAGCTAGTTGATGTAGCTTCGAATGTCTTTACCATGAGGCTGATTGACCTCCTAGTTGACATTAGGGTTGGCATAACACGGCAGGTCGCCTGGGTTGACCACAAGGTTGCCTCTCACCCACCTGAAGAAAGGGGCCGCCAGCCTAGAAAAGGCTTCTGCCTGGTCGATGGGAGCGAGCCCGCCTTGACCTTCTAGATCAGCTCGACCTGGTGGAGTGAGATAGAGCTTGATTTTCACAAATTTTGAGGACCTAGACTATTGCGGCTTTGAGCATGGCAGTGGGCTTACCGATCTCAGGAGTCTGCTAGAGCCTGCTAAGCTCGTTCATGGCCATGGCGAGGCTGGCACTCGGCGTTGGCTGGACATCATGTCCATCGACCTGAATGAACTCCTCATTGAGGTTGCGAGCGACGCGGCCTCTCTACTAGTCAGTGTCTTCACCACCGATGGTCGTGCCACCCTCGGCATTTTGCGGTGGCCGCGGTGGCATCTGCTTCCCTGTGACGCCAAGCATGGTTAGAGTTTCTTCCTTCTCGAATGGCATGCTAGGAATTAGTTTCCCCATCCAAGGGAGCATCACAACTGATCATGAAGATGGTGATGGTCTCAGGGATAGTCGTGGTGGAGCCCTCAGATGCGGCACCTAGATCCTCCTCCATGATGGGGAATATGGAATCATCGTCGAGCTGATGAATCTACACCATGTTGATTGCTGGTGCAAATTGGTCGGTGTTGGTGGTCGTTATCGACACATTTATACCACAAACATAAGACCAAAAAGGAGAGAAACATACACTTCTACACACATATACCTTTGCTACTGACATGTTTCCAGTTGTACCGGTAGAATTGATATGATTGCAGAAATAGAAGCTAGAAACAGGTGAAACATGACAAGAAAGGCACTTTTGGGAAGGCGTAATTAGCAAAGAAGGGAAAGAAGCCCAACCAGAGAATAAAACATGGGCCAACCCACATCACCACTGAAGCCCAAACCTAGCAGGAAGACCACAACGCGAAGGAGAGGATGGGCTAGGCTAGCCCAGGCGAGGGCGTGCCAAGGGCGCGGCTGTGCCCTCCCCTCTACCGCCTGGGCCCTCCTTGCTATGGCAGTTTGGTCATCAATAGGGGCTGGCGGTGTGGGGGTGGATCCGAGAATATTCCCCCCAAAACAACCAGGCAGCCCCTATATAAGAGAGGGAGGGGGAGGTTCATCACACACATCACACTCTCACTTGAGCTCCCTCCCTCCACTCTTTTGGGTAGAATTAGTCTAATAGAAGTAGTAGAGGAATAGAGAAGCTACCTTGGAGGGCTTGGCTCCTTGGAGAAGAATTGGTGAGAATAAAAGAGTTATCTTTTCTCCAAATAGCCATGTCTTCATCTTATGAATATAGTTTGTGCTATGAACTAGAGTATAGTCATGTTGATATAATCATGATATATGAACTAGAATATAGTCCCTATGTCATGTTCATATCATACTTGGCTCCATGCTTTATCGTTCATACCATGTTCATGAATAGATTTAAACTTATGTTGAGGTGGTTGTTCATCATGCTTTCAGGTATGCCCAAGTCCTTTACCTGTAGATCCATTGGGTTGGGGACCCGGGGGGATTTGGGTGGATCCTATGTATGCGGGTGAGGTGCCCAAATATATAGGGGCGGGTGAATGCATTTTATGTCCCACGGTTGACGGGTAGGCGACAGGTGGTGATAGCCTTGTCCGTCCTTCGTAATCCTCCACGTTCGGCCATGGTGTAGGAGTACGTAAATTGTCATATGAGGTTGCTGGCAGACTAGTACTCGGTGGCCTCCTGATCCATCTCACATAATCCTAGCTCTAACTCATGTACATGTATGATTACTTTGCTCATAGCATATAACTGTATTGAGATATGTCTACTCCTCATAGGACATTCTTTTATTCTTTATTCATTCTTCCTCTCCCCCAGAGTGGAGTGTCAGATGTGTATGTGTGTATCCACTATCTACACTATGACTATTTACCCCTGTATGCTCATTTGGTTGGTTATGCATGTCATGGAACCATCCAAATTATAAGAGCACAAGTACAAAAATAATCACTGAAGTGATCAAATTCTCACACTTGAGCCCATATAACTCCGGTAGTCTAACGAAATCACGAGGAATTTCAAACCAACCAACATACAAGCCAAGATCATAGTGATTCAACATAACAAGTCACATGTTACATCCATTTCATGAGTAATTCAATATACATCGGAGTTCAACATAATTATTATAGCTTAAGTTGAAAAGTAGCAGAAGCAAAGTAATTTGATACTAACATTACTCTTATTTCAAATACATGCAAGTACCAAGGTCGACTTCTAACAAAAGCATTAGAGACAAGATAACTCAGAAGGATCAGGCCCATGATCACACTCTGCCTCTACGGTAGGAGCCATCCAATTCTTGCAGTATCTATGATACATCACAACTTGCAACAAGTGGGAATAAACCCTGAGTACGAGAAGGTACTCAGCTAGACTTACCCGTCATAAACCAGAAATAAAGTGACACCAAGGAATATGCAAGGCTGATATAAAGTGGGCTAGCTTGACAATATTTTGCATAACGGCTTAATATAGATAAGTAATCATTAATGCTTAAGCATCAAGTTAATAATCATTAACCTGTCATCTATATTAGCACTTGTACTAGAGCACTCACTTGATTAGGAGCAAACAATATTAACCATAGCAGGTATAAATTGGGGCAACATTTAAATCATCATCCACTTAACCATCTATTCCATTTAATTGAATCTACGTTGTCGATGCTCAAGTCAAGTGCTCACTAACCAGGAGCGACGGTGATTCGAATCGAATTTCTATCCAGTTGGAGGGGTATTTCTAACACAAACTGCGCAGACCCCGCGCCAGGGTCGCACAAGTCACCTTTGGTACAGTTCAGGAATCACGGGTTGGACTAATGTTGCATCTCCAATGGCAACACTCTGCTAGGTGATAGGGACTTAAACCACCCTTGGTCTCACGCCAATGTCCCCAAGCACATCCTTACTTCCTCTAGAATGCGCACTTGACTCCCCGATTCCTAGCATGAACTGTATTACTCGGCTTTATGGTTGGAACGACTTATCTGGCCAACAAAGTGTTAGACTACGTTCAACATGACTCAAGGACATATAGCGAATCGGTCCTTAAACGACTCAGACGAGGATAGATCCACACCCAAGACCTCCATGCCTTATTGCTTCACTATCGTCATCCCGCCCGGTCTCATTTTATTAACATATGGTTCTTTTCCACGATAGCAAATATAGCCAACCGTGCCATATATAAGTATCCCTAAAGCTCGCAGGTGATAGGAAATCACCCGACTTCTACCGCTTAAAGCAGGGCTAAGCATCTACTCGATCCTAAGCTAATAGGATTCATGGTATACTTTCTGGACAAGGATAGGATATCAATGCAGCAAGTGTTTTTATCGAACACCTATCACTTAATGCAACAATACATCTAACATATATACTCAATTGTATTTTCATAAATTAGGAGGCTTATAATGCTCCGGTGCTTGCCTGGGATCCGACTCAAGTCATTGTTTGTCAGATGAAACTCCCTTGGAGAGCATCCCCCATTCTAGCACTTGTCCGATCCTTCCATCTTCGGGATGGATCCACCAACACCATCTTCGGGTTAGCTCCACATCACGTCATTCACGTGGTGTATCTAGCGTATCTAGATGAGATGCAAGATGCAAGTGTATGAATACATGGGAATGCAATAGATGACGCATTACACACTAATCAAGGCTGGTACAAGGTTACGCTAAATACACATAAGCACTTCACATTGCTTAATTAAACATCACACCACCTATCATGCTAAGATAGCAAGGGAAGCAATACCAAACATGACACAAGATTTACAAAGCCTCAGGTGTACTAACTTCATCACCAAGGACATGAATCACACTTAGCAACAAGCAAGCAAAGTAACCAAGCATCCATGTACTTTCAGCAATTCTGGACATACATGCAGTAGCTGAGTAAATCAAGCATATCTGGAGTTCTACAAATCCAAATGACTTGCAAGAAGACATTCTGGAAAGCTTATGAAATTATCTACATTTAATCTACTATCATCATAGCACGATTAATAAGCTAAATAAGTCAAAATTATAAAGTTCCAGAATATGTTTCTGACAATCAGAGAGCAACCATCTCTGATCTCCAACTCGAAACATGCATAACTCATAAACTACTTGGCCAAATGACACCAAATTTTAACAGAAGCTAGATACATGAATTATCTACAACTTTTGTATAAACAAGTTTCACAACAAAGCAAATTATCATGAAGAACTTTGCTAAGTTCCCAGATCTGTCCAGAAACCACATTTGCGAAAATGAATCTTAACCTATCTTGCAAACACATAATTGGGCAAAACCAACTATACCAACATGTCACACATGACTAATGAACACTAGAAAACATAGGGTCCATTCCTAAATAAATTCTTTAATGCATTTTTCTTAATTTGTTTAGATAACTAAGTGGAATTATGAACACATATCAAAAGTGCACAATAAATTCTACCAACATTACAGTAGCCTACATATGATCCCAATAGACTACTGTACAAATGTTAGATCATTTGCATGAGTAAAACAACCTTTATGAAAATTACAAGTAGCTTAAGCTAAATAACCCTAGAGAGCAAGTTAAACCTATATCTCACACATCCAGCATTCAAAGCTCATGAAATTTTAACCATAGTTCCCATATAACCTCAGGAGACTACCATAAAAATTTCACCAAAATTGAAGCACCACAACTCAAGATATAAAAATGACAAACACATAATGTAGATTTTCTTATTTATCAAGGTCCAATCAAAACCTTAAGAAAACAATGATCAACCAGTATGTTTAATATTTTTCCCAGCAAGTACATGTCATCATAAAACTCACAAAACAATAATCACTATTTTTGGAGTTCTAAAACTCAAGATACGGCTCTGGTCAAGTTTGTAAGCATTTTTGGAGTACTTTTCAAGGTTAAATAAAAACACAAGAAAACTTCTACAAACATATAACATATTATGATTCTATTGCAAAGATATTTTCTCATGGTTTCCAAAAAGTCCACATTTGCCATTTTTGGAGCTTCCTAGCATGAGATATAGATTTTCAAAGATCAACACAAAATCAGAAATTCCAAAAGACAATTAAACCAAACCCTACTTAAATGCTAGATCCACCCGAACAGGTACCCATCATTGCTATTGTTGTGCTGACATGCGGGACCTGCTGCACAGTTGGGCCCATCAGTCATAGAGAGAGAGAGAGTAGGACCGGTTCCCCCCACTTTTTCTCCTTCGCTGGGACACCGGAAACAGAGGAGTGGGTGGGGGCGTCAGGCCAGTTTCGCCGATCGGCTGCCGGTGGCCCGGTGGCAGCGGAGGAGCGGCGTGGGAGCTGCGTGGCAGTGAGGCACACCTACGGGCACCCGTAGTGTGGCCTGCGATAGCCTGTGGCCCTTTGGCCACACGAACCAGGGCGCACGGCGGCGGCTTCGCCGTGCGGCGGCACGGAGGCGTGGCCGGCGACCGAGCGGCAGTGGTGTGGGCAGCCTAGGTCTGCACGAGGCTAAGGGAGGTGGCTGTGAGCGAGGAGGGTGTGTGGAGGAGCAAGAGTGCCAATGGCAGTGAGGTCTGCTTTGCTAGCAATGGCGGCGGTGGCACGGCGAGGCGTAACAGCAGTGGTGGCGCTGCGGTAGCAGAGGAGGGTGGTGGGAAGAGGCGCACCGGAGGCGGACAGGTGTGGGGAGAGTGATGGTCCACTCGGCTCAACCAGGGGTGGCTCACATGGCTTGCTCGGCTCGCGGCCATGGCGGTGCTTGGCATGGCCGGTCATGGAGCTGCGCTCCCTGTCCATGGTGGACGACCGCGGAGCAAGGGAAGCGGTGAGAGAGAGCGAGTGATGGAGTGGAGGGGCCAGTGGAGAGCTCAGGGATGACATCGAGGTCACAAGGGCGTAGGGCGTGTGGCAGCGATAGGCGATGGTTGACAGGGTGCAGCTAGCAGGAGTGTGTGGCGGTCATGCAGGCGTTCCTCCGAACACGTGGTGTGCGTGAATCAGCCCAACTTGGAGGCCGTGTTTGGGCCACATATGGGCCAAATTTGGACATGGGCCAAAAGGCAAAGTCAAACCCCACTTGATGCTCTACAAAATTTATTTGGCGTTCATGACCATTAGTGCTCTGGATTAGGAGATAACTAAGTGCAAATATGACATTGTCAGCAATTTGATTAGGGTTAAGCCTTTCTCGGTTTAGGCTCCAATTGGTTGGCCAAAACATGTCAAACCAAATCCAACTTTTGGTATGTCCTACTTCCAAATGTAAACTCTGACTTTTGTTTTTGGGTAAACTTGAGTTGCATGGCAAAATTTGGAGAATGCACGATGCCAACGTCGATGACACTGAAATCAGGGTTTTTAAAATGCTAAGTACTGAAATCAGCCCCATTTTTAACTTGTGGGCCCTTTTCGAACATATTCCACACATTTTCGTGACTTGACTCTTAAACAAAGTTGGTTCCTTATAAAATTCTCTATAACTTTGTCAAAGGGTGCACAGCCATGAAAAGTTTCTAGGTCACACTTTTTAAATGGTCAAACAAGAGTGTTCTAGGGTCCACGCATGGTCAACCATCACTTAGAAGCACCATTAGGCAAAATAATCAACATGAACATTGTTCCATTAAGTGTCCTAAGTGTAGTTAAGGTGTTGTAGAGGCTAACATACACACCATGCATAGGTTGCACAAAAGTGTTGGCCACACGTGCACTGAAACATAGAAATTACTATAATTGAAGTGCTTGTTTCAAGCCATGTTTCAATTGTTTCATTATTTTGTTGCAAGGTACCAGTTACCAATGTTTCCCTAAGTTGTTCCACATGTTGCAAAGGTTTGTTGCACATGTTGCACTTGTATGTTGCACGAGCTCTAGTTCACATATAAGTCACACATGAATTAGAAAAACATCTTTCAGTGTGTTCAAGGACATGTTTCAGCTATAATCCAAACAAGACTATAACTTATCTTTTTATGTGACTTTTTGATTCCAAACTTCATGAAACTTTTCCAGGGGTCACTATATATAGAGAGTGATGTGAGACACATGAAAGAAGTGACATCAACACTCACTTGCATTACCAAGCATGAGCATCTAACATACACACAATGAAACACAAATAACAAAGGTATGTTGCATATGTTTCAAGGAGATGTTGCAAGCACATTCCATATACACATGTTTCACATGTTGCACTAGTATGTCCCATATGTTTCACTAGTGCATCACATATGTTCCATGCTCATATATGAACAAATGATGCTTAGGCTCATGCAATGCAAGTGACAAATGCAAGCCTAACACCTGGGGTGTTACAGCCCTCCCCCCTTAAAAGAATCTCATCCCGAGATTCAGGGCGAAAGTCTTTCAAAGGAAGAGAAGCATGTTATCCATTTTCCAACATTTGTGATAGCATTAGGCTACTAAGCTTCAAGCATCAGAGAGGCTAATTGGTCAAGACACTTTCTGATACTTGCCTTTCATGGTGAACATTGTCTGAAGAATTTCCTTCATTGACTTTCATGAAGCATTGTTACTTTGGGATGAATCCAAGATAGCACAGTACTTCATTTTTAGTGTACAGAGATTATTTGGTCAATGAGCTAACCATGAACAAGTATCTCTTCTTCTCTAGTAAACATAGGATGGGCCGTATGAACTTTACACTAGACCGAATTTCCTTGAAAAGTATACTCGTTGAAATGACTCTATGTTCACAAAGTCTTAAAAGCAGTCCTCTACCAAAGTGGCTTGAGCACAACCTTCCAAAGGGTGAGATCATAGATGACAAACACCCTCAGAGGCTATAGGATACTGACTAACCAATAGACAAGGTCTATGTTGGTCATAATTGTTCAATCATTCAGATATCAACTAATCGAAAGCTACTTACTATTCCATGTGTGCAGTTCTCTTTCTCTGATAACAACACTGTATTATCTGCGTCTGTTGAGGGGTTAGTGAATGTGATAGCTGACTCTCTCGGTGCCGTATTTCTGCCTAATGTTACCTAAGAAGATTTTCTTATCCAAAGGCAACAGTTATCTGGGTTGAATCAGATGCAACCTCTTGGGTAAAAACACTTATAAGTACCAAAGATTAGTGAGTATTAGCAATTATTGCTAAAGAAGGATATAGCGAGGTCTGGAAGACAGCAAAAGTTGCAAGTAGTTACCAACTTCGGTAAATAGTTCACTACCGAGCAAGTTGAATACAATTTCCTTCATGATGCAGTTGCACAGTAAGTTGAGTTAACTTGCAATGTAGCAAAACTAGCTTTATCAGGCTAACTTTTCACCTTGAGGCTTCCTCTTTAGGATCAAACAGCAGCTCTAAGATGGGAAATCTGTTGTTTGACATTTTTCCAAATTGCTTTCGATTCGCGATGGTATAAATTGATTCGCAGAAACCAAGGCTGCTCATATATCGTTGATACAAGAAAACAAAAGCAAATGAAAGAGTGTAAACTAGTATCTTTGAGACCTCAAAAGGGCCATCCATAGCAGATCTCGACCATGTTCCACACTGGGAAGAATCAACCACTATCGTAATCTTCCTCTGTGAGGAATGAGCACGGTTACCGGAAAAATGGCATGTACCCTTTGGTTTTCTGCTCATATCTCACAAACTACTGCTCCATTGTGCACGAATTTTGGTAGGCATATAGATCCATAAGTCCTCTAACTACTGACCAAATTTTAGCTAAAACAGACACCATTTGGCTATCCATACAATTCATTTTCCAAAACTGCTTTGTTCTGAATTTGCAGCAAATCGATCTGATCGAACATCTCTTGAATCTGATGTTTTACTCACCAAATTCTCAAACCAAATTAAGACATTGAAGTGTCCTAGCTAAGGAATGAGATTATCAAGTTTAGGTTCAATCCAATCTCGTTTGTGTCATTAATCGGCGGCTTGAAGATAACCAGTTTAGTGCTACAAAATCTGGACAGATTTCGTGTTCTTCTTTTCCTTTGCTTCACACATTGAGGTGTGTGTTTGCACTCTCTAACTCTGTGTACTGTAGCATCAGCTTTCTCTCTATGGATGGAGGCTAAGGCTTACCTCATATGCTTCTTGGGAATTAACCTCAACCATTCCTTTTTACCTACAAATCCGATGATGCACACGCTTTGAACTTACAGGCTACTTTTGTAGGGCACAAAGCATACTCCACATGGAGGACATTCCTACAAAGATAATGAACCATTTTCGAACATTCCTCAACACTTCATCCAATAGTGTTTTGAACAAAATCGTTTGTGGAACCTAGGGGCACAAGGATGCTGATCGAAACTCGGGGCACACTTTCTCCAGTTCTTTACCTAGCTAATACAACACCTTGCACTATCTGTGTGATTGTCCAACATGAAATTGACTTGATCACAATGGCTCTGGAAGATAGAGTATCACTCAAGTTGTTGGCTAGTTGATTAACTTCTTGTTGGTTATTGATCTGTAAGACATAGCCTTCGTAACTACCAAGGAGTCGTTACCTAATTGGAGATTAACCTTCCAATTGGTAACTAATCAGTTGTTTCTCAACACTAAAAAGTTCCAAATCTTCACTCTTGACCACAACAACAGTGGCTGATGTAGATAGATGGCGGACATTGAAGTCTACAGATAAGGAGTCACACCAGAGATGATTGATTTCGATTGTATGGTCATTATGCATACAAAGATTAAGACTTGCATAATGTGATAATTGATTATCATCCAACGAATGACTGGTCCAACATTAAGCGTTGTGTGTCCTTTTTATCCAACAGGGATGAGATACGTTGCTCCCTAGATGATGGTCGTCAATACTAGGATAGCCAAGTAGAGTCACTTGTCTACCACCACTTGCAGTCTGTTAATGTTTATGTTGGTGACCTGTTCTTCAAAGGTTAACCTTTATGTAACCTCAGATGGAAGCTCTACTACTTTTGGTCTGAGATATGGATCTTACGATAAGATATGGAGAGACAATCAAGGAAAAGTTCACGTGAGAATAACACGTTGGTGTTGTTCTGCAATGGATCATGACTAGAAACCATGATACCAGCGCGTGCTGAGCAGCACAACCTTGTGGCTGTGGTCCACAGGATGCCCTTGATTTCGTCACGGCACCGTAGAGTACCAATCATGACAAAATTACTACACACATCACCAATGAGAAATCCCATGCGGCACAATTTTGGGAATATAGAATAAGCACAATACAATGGAGGGATAGCAAACAAAGATAGTCACAATGTTTAGAATCAACAAGGAGGCGATCCGAAGATCAAAACATAGCACAAGAGAACATAGCTCAATTGCCAAAGACAACGAAGCATAAGATCTTTGCTTAAATCCACGCACGCCTTATGTTCACCAAAGTGATGACCAAATGAAAGATTACCATGAGATTTGGTCATGTTGGACAACAACATGAGCTCAAGACTGATAAACATCCTGAGACTTGGGAAGGTTGGGGATGGATTAAGCAAACTTCAAGGGCGAAAACCAATATATCAATCAGAGATTGAGTCAATAAGGTAGATATAAGAATTTGCAAGCAAATGATTTTGAGGTCACAGCAAAGAGACGTTGCGCCACACTAGCTAACCTTTGGGAGAGGCAACCAAGAGGTCCAACATGGATTTAGGTATGGTCTCCACAACTTGGCAAAGAACAAGCCATGGTCAAAGGCTAGCGTTAGCTAGAACTTAACTTGGTTGGTCGATCGGCAAGGGTCTTGACAAAATGGGGATACAGAACATCCATGACTTATGCAAGCATATAAGAGAACTAGGCTTGGGCTTTCGGTCAAGCAAGTGCAGGGATACACAAACATTCGAAAGCTAACAACCGTGTGATTACATAACATGAGCGTTGTTCTAGGATATAGCTATTCGACACTCGTATGCTCACCAAGGACAAACGAGGTGATAACTATGACACTACCTAGATAACAAGCATCCACACAATCATCCCAGTTAAGTAGACACTTGAGAACTTCAACCAAACTAGCTTAAGCAACCAATACTAAGCACAAGGCACACCCAAAACAAACATTTACCAAGCAAGAACTAACTACAAGTTTAGCCAAAACAAAAGTAGGCTAAGGTAACCAACTTAGTATAACTATAGAACCTAGACAGCAGTACAGTAGGCACATGTTTCAACCATAACTGAGGTTGTAGACATCAACAAAGGTGATCCTAGACTTTTTTTGGAAAGTTTAGGAAGTTGCCCTCAACTTTGTTACTCATACCAAAAGCTAATTCATAGATTAACATGACCAAACATGCTAATGTTTTAGATCTGTACAAACATGGGTAAAAAACTGACATGAACTTCAAAAATACATAATTGGAGTTCTAGGAACCCAACAAAAGTGATCCTTAACTTTGTGTAAAGCTTATTAAGTTGTCTCTAACTTTCTTATCATCATATTAAAATGATTCTACAGCTAACAAGGACAAACATAACAAGGAAGACATCTCTGCCAGATTTGGACAGATTCTGTCATTCCACTTTGCAAGCTCATAACTAGAGATTTAGACCACCAAAATTACTGCTATAGGACATTTTGGAAGGATTAGAAAAGGTACTACACTTCTTCTATTATCTTCAAGATATGATTCCATATGCACACAGGTCAAACAAACCAAATATTCAGATCTATTCGGAGCATAAGAAAAACCTGACAGTAAACTCCTAAAATTCATAACTCCCAAACCATAAGGCCTAGTGTCATGAAATTTTAGGACAATCTAGATAAATAAGTTAGCTACAACTTTGGTATTCTCCATAACTACAGAAAACATAATTATGACCACGAAAGCATCACTACAACAAAAACCGTTCTAGCAGCCAACGTTCAATAAGCAAAACAAAGCTTGCCTTTGTTCTACTTAACAAGAGAGCACTCAAACATGTTATTCTAGTAGCTCTAAACATTGTTACCTTAGACCAACCCAATTTAATTCATTCATGAGGATCCACAATTACTTAAGTGAGGCCTAAAGCATTTGCAAACTCTTAACAACATATCCATCACTTGGCTAAACTAGAGGACATTTATAGGCTCAAGCATGTAACCTCAATTATTTCTAGCAAGGCTAAGCACACACTTTCCTCAAGCACTTCCTATTCAAGCAACATGGAACAAGGCATTCTTGTTTAACTTCACACAATGAAGATAGTGTACCATATCATTCGCAAGTTACTTAATATAGAACAAGGGTGAGAGGAGCATAGCTATGCACAAAGCAACAATCAGGATGATGCATGCTTCATCCTATTCGTCCTCACAAGATTGCCAACCTAAGGTGGCGATCACGTTCTATGTCGGTGGTATAACATGTACTCTCTCGATATATAGCTAGTCGGCAGCTACATTCAACTTACGCATTCGTTGTTAGCGTACCTATAGAAAATTTTCATTGCAGCCCAATAATTCCCTAAATATGGCACACAATAAAAGCAGGAAAGTAAAATTCTAAGTACTTCCATATATATATGCCCCCGTATATGTACATGTAGCACCAAAACTACCCAAATCATCAATCACCCACAATTAAGTACCTTCATATATACATGTGTGTAACATGTAAATAATCCAGTAACCAAAACTAGCTCTCCCCTAGACCGATGGTTGGACGGTCATGCTCTCCCAACTCACACTTACCTGGGCGTAGGTGCGATGTTGCATAAAAGTAAATTAGTGACATATATGGCTATCACATATATGAAGGCTACCTCTAATCTGACCCATAGCGCAGCATCATGTGGGAGAGTCATCACACATACATACCTTGGCCTGGGCGTATATGCATAAATAAAAAAAACCCCAAGTTAGTACTTATATAAGCCACCTAATAATCCTTATATGGGCATAAGGAAATTGACCACTGGCATACTTAGGTTAAAAATTTAGATTTGAATATCTATATATATAGCTATAAGTTATCAAACTGACTTTTGCAAACAAAAACCTTTGTTTTAAATACACATATGACATGTTTAATGTTGAATCTTGCTCTGATGCCAGCTGTCACGGAACCGTCCAAATTATAAGAGCACAAGTACAAAAACAATCACCGAAGTGATCAAATTCTCACACTTGAGCCCATATAACTCCGGTAGTCCAACGAAATCATGAGAGATTTCAAACCAACCAACATACAAGCCAAGATCATAGTGATTCAATATAACAAGTCACATGCTACATCCATTTCACAAGTAATTCAATATACATCAGAGTTCAACATAATTATTACAGCTTAAGTTGAAAAGTAGCGGAAGCAAAGTAATTTGACACTAACATTACTCTTATTTCAAATACATGCCAGTACCAAGGTCGACTTCCAACAAAAGCATTAGAGATAAGATAACTCAGAAGGATCATGCCCATGATCACTCTCCGCCTCTACGGCAGGAGCCATCCAATTCTTGCACAACAAGTGGGAATAAACCCTGACTACGAGAAGGTACTCAACTAGACTTACCCGTCATAAACCAGAAATAAAGTAACACTAAGGAGTATGCAAGGCTGATATAAAGTGGGCTAGCTTGACAACATTTTGCATAAAAGCTTAATACAGATAAGTAATCATTAATGCTTAAGCATCAAGTTAATAATCACTAACCTATCATCTATATTAACACCTATACTAGAGCACTCACTTGATTAGGAGCAAACAATATTAACCATAGCAGGTATAAATTGAGGCAACATTTAAATCATCATCCAATTAACCATCCGTTCCATTTAATTGAATCTACGTTGCCGCTGCTCAAGTCAAGTGCTCACTAACTGGAAGTGACGGCGATTCGAATCGAATTCCTATCTAGCTGGAGGGGTATTTCTAACACAAACCGCGCAGACCCTGTGCCAGGGTGAAAGTCCCTAGTTTGGTTTTGGCTAATTGATGAAACCTAGGACTAACCTTTGTATCTAAGTGGATGATTTAGATAAAGGTGGTCATTGAATATGAGACATGACATTGACTCATGTGACCAAGATGGTGAAGACCAAGATGAGGCTTAGCTCGATGGACCGGTTGTGAAGGTGAAGGGCAAGTCGAGGCTTCGAAGCAAAGGACCATGCGATGGTGAAGCTTGAGCAAGACTTGGCGCCGACGAACCGATGCAACGGTGAAGAGCAAGTGAAGTCAAGGTCAATGGATCGAGACGGTCATGTGATGATATGAAGTGGATCATATCATTTGGAGAAACAAAATGGGCTCAAGGCAAAGGTATAACTATAGTGCCATTTTGTTTTGCACTCAAGACACCATAGAGGGTGTGAGTGATTTAGGATCGATAGCCGAACTATTAAGAGGGGAAGTCTTATCGGTTACTCGATGCACGGGTGCCACTAGGTGAATTCATGAAGTGCATTGCATGTAGGGCCTAGTGAGCTAACTAGAAAACCTTTGAAAATGATTATGAAAATGCTAACACACGTGCACAAGGTGGTGATCACTTGTTGGTGTTGGCACATTTGCGAAGGTGATGGAGTTTGAGGGGTAGAGAGGGATTCAGGCATTTTTGAGGAGATGAAATGCCTATTTTGCTTTACACCAATGTCGAGTTTTGGAGGCGATGTCACATGGTGTTTCACGAGCTAAAACAGGTGCTAAAGTGATACACATATCTAGTATAGCTCATATGTGAAAGGGTGAAACAAGTGGACCAAGAAAAAGTTGCAAAACACATGCGATATAGGCGACAGACGCCGCTTGGGGGAGCGTCAAACACGGTGTCGGTGCATCTATCGACAAACCCTAGTTAGGGTTGCTATGCGCGGAGTGTCAGACGCGGTGTCGCATGAGTGGCAGACGTGGCCTGGAACACTGTTCCAGCGTCTGTCACTCGAACGAGTTGAGCGCGGCCTGGCTTCACGCGTCAAACACGTCTATCGGCTGAGGACCAGACGCGTCTATCGAGTGTCATGCAAAACAAGCTCACTAGACCGTTTCTGTCGAGCATACAGGCACGTCTGTCGATTGGCGTAAGACGCGTCTGTCGCCCCGGTGCGCTGCAGGCCTCTCTGGACCACGTCTGTCAGTGCAGGGGGCGCGTCTATCGCATGGTGGAGAAGCACGGCTATGTTATTGACCGTTGGAGATCAACGGCTCGTATTTGAAGTGGGACACGTGGCAGCGATCCACTGCGGGTGGCACAGGAGCGACGGACGCTGGCCGCGTCTGTCGGCGTAGCGATAGACGCGTCTGTCGCTCGCGAAAAACGCCCATTGAGGTTTCCAACGGGTCTATTTGTTTGTGGAGCTATAAATACTTATTGGCTGGCCCTTGGAGAGCACTCTTGACATTTCTAACACTCTTGTGCATCCTTTGAGCTAAAGCTTCTCCCTCCCACTCATCTCTCTTACTTGATTGCAAATCAAAAGTGAGATTGAGTGATCCCAAAGTGCATTGCATAGCTTGAGGGCATCTAGTGGCACTTGTGGGTGATTTAGCTAGTGGATTTCTTGTTACTCTTGGAGAGTACCGCTCCTAGCCGACTTGGAGATTGTTGGAGGCGTTGGCAAGAGAAGGAGATTGTTCTTGGCCACCTCCGGTTGATTGTAAGAGGTTCTTGTGCTTTCCTCGACGGAGTGCCAAAAGCAACTCTAATACATTGCGCGTGTCATTGAGTTATCTTGCTTGAGAGTGGTGTCTTGCGATGCCTTGCAGGGCATGCCTTGAGGGGCAAGTGACTTGAGGGTCACACCGAGAAACCATCTAAGTGTTGGTTGACACAACCGGTGACGTAGCTTGTCGGTGCACAAGTGAACACCGGGTGAACAAAAATATTGTGTCTCTTGTCTCCCGGTGATTGGTCTTCATATTGTATTGTATTGTTGTCAATATTGATTGATTGTATATCATCTTGGTGATTGGCAACATCTTCACTCCACCGTTGGTATAAGAATCACAATCCTCTCTCTTGCATTTACATTTACTAGATTATCTTGTGTAGCTCTAGTGGTAGCTTTGCTAGTAGTGTTGTTAGCTTGCTCACTAGTGTAAAATTAGTGACATAGCCCTTGTGTGAACTAGAGATCATAGTCTACTAGACTTGTGGATAGGAGGCTTGCATCACAACCGTAGGCCAAGCAAAACTCGTTTTATGCCGTTTGTTATTCTAACAAGTTTGCTTAGTGGTTCGTGTAGGATTTTTATAGGCTACTAACCCCCCTCTAGCCATCTAGGACCTTACACAGGGTCGCATAAGTCACCTTTGGTACAGTTCAGGAATTGCAGGTTCGACTGATGCCGCATCTCCAAGGGCAACACTCTGCTAGGTTATAGGGACCTAAACCCCCCTTGGTCTCACGTCAATGTCCCCAAGCACATCCTTACTTCCTCCAGAATGCACACTTGACCCCCTAATTCCCGGCCTGAACTATATTACTCGGCTTCGCGGTCGGAATGACTTATCTGGCCAACTATGTGTTAGACTGTGTTCAACATGACTCAAGGATGCATAATGAATCGGTCCTTAAACGACTCAGATGGGGATAGATCCACACCCAAGACCTCCATGCCTTGTTGCTTCACTATCGTCATCCCTCCCGGTCTCATTTTATTAACACATGGTTCTTTTCCACGATAGCAAATATAGCCAACGGTGCCATATTAAGGATCCCTAAAGCTCGCAGGTGATAGGAAATCACCCGACTTCTACCGCTTAAAGCAGGGCTAAGCATCTACTCGATCCTGAGCTAATAGGATTCATGGTATACTTTCTGGAAAAGGATAGGATATCAATGCAGCAAGTGTTTTCATCCAACACCTATCATTTAATGCAACAATACATCTAACATATATACTCAATTGCATTTTTAGAATTTAGGAGGCTTATAATGCTCTGGGGCTTGCCTGGGATCCGACTCAAGTCATTGTTTGTCAGATGAAACTCGCTTGGTGAGCATCCCCCATTCTAGCACTTGTCCGATCCTTCCATCTTCGGGATGGATCCACCAACACCATCTTCAGGTTAGCTCCACATCACGTCCTTCATGTGGTGCATCTAGCATACCTAGATGAGATGCAAGATGCAAGTTTATGAATACATGGGAATGCAAATGATGCATTACACACTAATCAAGACAAGTACAAGGTTACGCTAAATACACATAAGCACTTCACATTGCTTAATTAAACATCACACCACCTATCATGCTAAGATAGCAAGAGAAGCAATACCAAACATGACACAAGATTTACAAAGCCTCAGGTGTACTAACTTCAACACCAAGGACATGAATCACACTTAGCAACAAGCAAGCAAAGTAACCAAGCATCCATGTACTTTCAGCAATTCTAGACATACATGTAGTAGCCGAGTAAATCAAGCATATCTAGAGTTCTACAAATCCAAATGACTTGCAAGAAGACATTCTGGAAAGCTTATGAAATTGTCTACATTTAATCTAATATCATCATAGCACGATTCATAAGCTAAATAAGTCGAAATTATAAAGTTCCAGAATCTATTTCTGACAATCAGAGAGCAACCATCTCTGATCTCCAACTTGAAACATGCATAACTCATAAACTACTTGGCCAAATGACACCAAATTTTAACAGCAGCTAGATACATGAATTATCTATTACATTTATATAAACAAGTTTCCCAACAAAGCATATTATCATGAAGAACTTTGCTAAGTTCCCAGATCTGTCCAGAAACCACATTTGCAAGAAAATAAATATTAACTTGTGTTGCAAACACATAATTGGGCAAAACCAACTTTACCAACATGTCACACATAACTAATGAACACTAGAAAACATAGGGTTCATTCCTAAATAAATTCTTTTAATGCATTTTATTAATTTATCTAGATAATTAGGTGGAATTATGAACACATATCAAAAGTGCACAATAAATTCTACCAACATTACAGTGGCCTACATATGATCCCAATAGACTACTGTATAAATTTTAGATCATTTTCATGAGTAAAACAACCTTTATGAAAATTACAAGTAGCTTAAGCTAAATAACCCTAGAGAGCAAGTTAAACCTATATCTCACTCATCCAGCATTCAAAGCTTATGAAATTTTAACCATAGTTCTGGTATAACCTCAGGAGACTACCATAAAAATTTCACCTAAATTGGAGCACCACAACTCAAGATATAAAAATGACAAGCACATAATGTAGATTTTCTTATTTATCAAGGTCCAATCAAAACCTTAAGAAAACAATGAGCAACCAGTATGTTTAATATTTTTCCCAGAAAGTACATGTCATCATAAAACTATCAAAACAACAATCACTATTTTTGGAGTTCTAAAACTCAAGATATGACTATGGTCAAGTTTGTAAGCATTTTTAGAGTACTTTTCAAGGTTAAATAAAAACACCAGAAAACTTCTACAAACATATAACATATTATGACTCTATTGCAAAGATATTTTCTAAAGGTTTCCAAAAAGTCCACATTTGCCATTTTTGGAGCTTCCTAGCATGAGATATGGATTTTCAAAGATCAACACAAAATCAGAAATTCCAAAAGACAATTAAACCAAACCCTACTTAAATGCTAGATCCACCCGAACAGGTACCCATCTTTGCTACTGTTGCGCTAACATGCAGGACCCGCTGCACAGTTGGGCCCATTAGTCATAGAGAGAGAGAGAGAGAGCAGGACCGGTTCCCCTCCTTTTTCTCCTTCGTTGGGACACCGAAAATAGAGGAGTGGGTGGGGTCGTCGGGCTGGTTTCGCCGACCGGCTGCCGGCGGCCCGGCGGCAGCGGAGGAGCAGCACGGGAGCTGCGCGACAGTTTGGCGCACCTGCAGGCACCCATAGTGTGGCCTGCGATAGCCCGTGGCCCTTTGGCCACACGAACCAGGGTGCACGGCGGCGGCTTCGCCACGGCGGCGGCACGGAGGCGCGGCCGGTGACCGAGCGGTAGTGGCGTGGGCAACCCGGGTCCGCATGAGGCCGAGGGAGGTGGCTGTGAGCAAGGAGGGTGTGTGGAGGAGCAAGAGCGCCGGCATCAGTGAGCTCTGCTCTGCCAGCAATGGCGGCGGTGCCACGGCAAGGTGTAACGGCAATGGTGGCGCTACGGTAGCAGAGGAGGGTGGCAGCGAGCAGGAGTGCGTGGCGGTCATGTAGGCGTTCCTTCAAACACGTGGTGTGCGTGAATCAGCCCGACTTGGAGGCCGTGTTTGGGCCACATACGGGCCAAATTTGGACATAGGCCAAACGGCAAAGTCAAAGCCCACTTGATGCTCTACAAAATCTATTTAGGGTTCATGACCATTAGTGCTCTAGATTAGGAGATAACTAAGTGCCAATATGATATTGTAAAGTTTGTAAAATAAACCTAGCCTTGATCCATCTCCATAATAGAATACTTCTTTTGTTTATGAATGTACTACTCAAAAGTTCATTAACTAAGATTTAACGCCATGTCAAATGTTGATTAAAGAAGGTTATTTTAACCTAAGCACCATGCTTAATAAAAAACCTATGGATGTATCATATAGAAATACATCCAAACCAGAGCATTTGTCATAAGCAAAAGAAGCATGAACTTGTACGTGCATTTTTTTATTTTCACATGGAGATAAATATGAGTGAAGGAGTTGGTGAACAGAGAGTGACCTTTGCATACCTGGGTTTACTTACCGCAGCATATATGGATGAAGATTTTTATGTTGCTGCAGCGGTTGATTGGTTGCACATGATCCAACTCAGATGATCAACAAGGCTTGAGTTACACACACAGATAGTGTGTATAGATCATAGCCTTGATGATAGAAAAGGTCTAGAAGAGGAGAATCATCCTCTTCTCTTTTTTAACTCTCTTTTTCTTTTTTATCATATACTTTTTTATTTTCTTTCTTTTCTCTTTTTTTTGAATATATATTTTTAAAAAGTTATTTTTTCATAAAAGTTATTTTTATTTTATTTTCAAATGCAATGTAGAATTTAAATATGTATTTAATTCTAAATAGTATGCATATTATTAATGGAAAAAATATTTTTTATTTTCAATGCAATGATATGCTAAGGGAATATAAACAAAGTAGATATGCTTAATTTAAATGTGTGGATAAATACCGATTTACCTTTTGGAGAAGGTTCAGAGATTTAGGTCTGTCGACCCGGACCTTACGTCTGGTTCAGTCTTTAGAGGTTTCTTCCAGCTTAACTAAGGCGCTGGATGGTTGCTCGTCAAGTGTTGGAGAACTTGATGATGATGTTGATGTTTCTTTTCTTTTCCATACTTTCTTGGACTGAGGAGTCTCTTCCTGTGGTTCACTCTTCTTGGGCTTCTCTTCTTCTTCCTTTGGAATAGCTTCTTCTTGGGCAGCTTCTTTCTCTTTGATGGCTTGTTTCTTTTGGCGTTGAGAGCGGTGTCTCCTCTTGTTCTTTCTAGGCTGCTCACAAGTAGTGTAACTATTAAAGTAACAACGTACCTTCTCTCTAGGGAACTGGAAGTCGATTTCCCTAGTTCTTATGTAGATGATCGCGCCAGTGGTGTTGAGGAAGGGTCATCCTAAAATAAGGTGGACATCGTCTTCTTCTCCCATGTCAAGAACCATGAAGTCAGTAGGAATGTAGTGATCTCTTATTTTGATCATAACATCTTTCATTACTTCCTCCGGACGTCGAAATGATTGGTCCGCCATCTGCAGTTGCACATATGTACGATACATGGGTCTAGTATTATACAAATGTTTATATGTTACCTTAGACATTATGTTGGTGCTAGAGCCGATGTCGCAAAATGTCTTGTAGAAAGTACTTCCCTCGATCATACAATCGATGGTGGGTACTCCAGGATCTCCTAGCTTAGTGAGGTATGGTGATGGAAGGAGGTGGCCTCCTTCTCCTATTCTTGTTCTTCTTCTTTGTTGGGGCAGCGGTTGTATCCTCGTAGAGGTACGGCGTCTGTGGGTGAACTCGAATGTTGAGGGTACGCTTCTTAAAATTGAATCTTTCTTTCCTCCCATTGATTGTGAAACAGATCTTGGCGCTATCTCCGTAGATGATGGCTTTGGTGGTACTCAAGAACGGTCACCCCAAGATGATGGGTGCTTTTTCGTCTCCAGCTGTTTCTACAATCACAAAGTCTGCCAGCACATACGAGTGTCCAACTACGATCTAGACATCTTCAAGAATTCCCTTGGGATAGCACAGTGTCTGATCTACAAGATGCAAACACATAGTTGTATACAATAAAGGATCACCATGAATTTTCTCATAGATTACCCTGGGCATGATGTTGACGCTTTCTCCAAGGTCACAGACAGCTTCTTCAAAGCTGTGGGGTCCAATGCGAATAGGGATGATAGGTCTCCCTGAGTCTCCTTTCTTCACTGGTAGAGTGTTGTCTACCCATGTTCCCCATTGCTTTGGAGGTGCGGTGAAGTATTGCCCTACATTATAAATGTCTACAAGATTTGCAGTTTCTAAATCCTCTGGCTTCCCCGGAATCTTACCTCTTTCGGTCGCTGGTACAGAAGCTGCTAGCTGAGATATTTGTGATTCTATCATTTTATTAAAGCTATGTTGATTCTTTATGGCAGAAGTAAAGCTATCCATTCTAGTATTAATATTTTCAAGTAATTTATCATTGGAAGCTATCTTTTTAGACATAGTATCAATAACTTTATTCTGATTAGAAATAATTTCTCTCAAGGGTGGTTGATTAAAGTTATTATTAAGATTATTACCTTGGTAGTTACCTGAGTAGTTACCTGAGTAATTAGGCCTTGATTGCTGATTCCATCCTTGATTTTGTTGAGGACGATTGTTGAAGTTGTTGTTGATGTAGTTCACATCCTCTTGAATCTCAGGGCAGTTGCTCCCTGAGTGGCCAGTGCCTCCACACTCTTCATAGGTCATGAAAGAATCATGGATGTGCATGACTTCATTCTTCTCAGTGGTGTGTTCATCGAACTTGTTCATGAGCAGGTCTATCTTGGCAGACAACATGTCTTCTTCCTTCAGTTGATGCATTCCTCCTCCTCTCTTGCGAGGTTGAGTGCATTCCTCGTTCCATCCCTGGTTAGAGGCCATCTTCTCAATCAGAGTGGTTGCTTCAGTGATGTTGAGCGATAAGAATGATCCTCCAACAACTGCATCCACATTCTCACGGGTACTAGAAGTGAGCCCATGGTAGAATGTCTGCATGAGTAGCCAATTCTCCATCCCATGGTGAGGGCATTCTGATATGTAATCTTGAAAGCGTTCCTAGGATTCAGGGATTGATTCATCGTGTTGTTGCTGGAAGGTTGAAATCTTCGCACGTAGAGCATTTGTCTTCCCCATCGGAAAGAATTTTGCTAGAAAAGCAGTAGAACAGATCGACCATGTGGTATTCTTATCCTTGTTGGTGTAGAACCATTGCTTTTCTTTTCCTAGGAGTGAGAAAAGGAACAAGCGGAGCAATATGGCATCTCTTGCGACTCCCTTGATGGTGAAGGTGCTACAAATCTCCAAAAAGTGTTGGAGATGAGCACTCGCATCTTCATGTGCTTTTCCATAAAACTGGTTTGCTTACACCATGTTGATCAAAGCAGGCTTGAGCTCAAATCCATTATCTCCCACATTTACTGTCAGTCCAGTCCTAATGTTAGCAGTGGTTGGAGTGGAGAATTCATGAAGTGATAGGTCGGCCATGGCTTCAAAGTCTGGTGTTAAGCTTCTTCTCAATTGGTTGATCTCAGACGAAGTGGTTGGAGCCTTCTTGAGCTTTGCTCCTGTTCTTCTAATTAGAGCTTCGGGGTTCTCAACGTAGTTTGTTGGGAGTTCAAAACCAGTCATACATCACCCTGCATAAGATCAAAAAATAGACAAAAGTCAGGGTGAGCATGTTAGAGTAAAGGATCAAGTGATGTAATTCGAATATCACATGTGTAAGAGTGTTCCTAGATGTGGAAGTGTGTTTATGCTCTTATGAATGTTTTCTAACTTAGTGTGCCATTTCGTTGCCTCCCCGGCAACGGTGCCAGAAATGCTTGTTGACACTTCTTAGCATCACTCGCGTTAGGTTGTCATCCCCAACATGACACCAAGAGTGTGGTTGTATTGTACTCATGTCACTTCACTATATAAAGATATTAAAGTATATATCCACAAGCGCATAGATAAATACACCCGTTGCAGCATTTCACCCAAGTTTATCCTAGGTATCGTTATTTATATTTAACCAAAGGAGAACAAATAGAGGGGCACATATTAATTAAAGGCTACTCTACACATGTGATATGAATATTCAAAATCACTATCCTTTACTCTCAAACAGGAATCAATCAAATAAAAAGAGATAAAATATATGATAATCAGACTATTCATATGATATTCCTTAGAGCAGTACTACTATGGCAAGTCATTGATCAGAATATAAAGTAACAGAATAACTCCTACGTAATCTGTTAACTATTAGTCATAATCTACATTGATTAGTGCAATTATATTAGGCAATCATTGGCTAGGTTATCTCATATCCATAAACATGGAACATCTCCATTATGAAACTGAGAAATAGAGTAACAACTAAGTAATGAGACCATGTTCTACTAAGTTCTACACTCAGGGAGTGGACTACAAAGGACTCAACATGAATGTCACACCCGTGATCTACCACATGGCCCGGAGTATAGAGTGCATTTGTAGGTAAACAGTGTATAAGTACCACACTTACACAATGTTGACCACCCACCCATGACTCAATAAGGTGAGTGCTTTGCAAACATGTGTATAAACATAATGATAAACTATCTATGCCAAATATATAATCAAAGCAAACTAATCTCATAATAAGCAAGGATATAATATAGATTAAGAACAAAATCATATCTAATGTATCAAGAATAATGATCAAGAACAATGAACTAGAACTAGACAATGATGAACTAGAACAATTACGAACTAGAACATAAACAATTAGAACATGAAGAACTAGAACATGAACTAGATCAAGAACTAGAAGAACTGATGAACTAGATGAATATTTGAAGAACAATGTTGATATAAGAGAGAAGAACTAGATTTACCAAGCTCCTCTTGACTAGATCTAGAGCCCAAGGCTGCTTGACTCCTCTACTTCTAATTCTAATCTAGCTACGCCTAGATCTGATGGAGCTCTAAGAAGATGAGAGTTGTTGGTTGGTCTTCTGCTTTCTGGTTGATGATTGATTGAATGAGTTCCCCTTTGGAGGGGGATCTAGGGCCTCGTTTATATAGCCCAGAGCATGGAACCATGGCCCTTGGATCAAACTGACCTTCACGTAGGGTTAGGATGTATCCTTGGAGGCGGTTGAAGTAGCTTGCAAAGGAAGGAGCCGAGGGGCGGCAGCCAGGGGTTGGTCGGCCTAGGGTTGAGGCCGGTCGGCCTCACCTGGCGGCGCCTCATGGTGGCCCTCCTCGTGGAGTCCTCTGGTGTTCTGTAGAAGCCTCTTGTGTATTCGTGATGTGGAGATTAGGCCGATTGACGTGAGTTCCTTCTCGTGGAAGATATCAATTCCTGAATTATTATGATAACCCCCTACAAAATATAGATTCACCAAAACTCATGGAATTTCGTTAGTTGACACCCTAAACCTATGTTGGTGATCATTTATTAGCCCTTTATATATTTATTTTAACCCATTATTATGGTAGATAACCATCGTCAACAGTAAACAAGGATCAAGAGGTGGTTGTGATCCTCGTCGGAGTAGACGGTACTAAGCACAACGAACTCTGGAGACTTTGAAAACAAGCATGAAATGTGAGGGGTCTCAAAAGTGAAACTTTCATGCCTGTTTATGGAATCTCTCCTCTTGGCCTCTAGAGTCAGTGTTTCAAGAATGTCCATGGTGCAAAAGTTTTCGTGTAAGATCAATGTTGAATCTTGGTCACCATCGAGAACAAAGTTTGGATGGCCAGAGGGACATGACATGGGTTCGAGCGAGGGTGATGGTATATGTTCTGTTTCACAAGCAAGCTTAGGTGAGACAAATAGGGATATGAATTTTGCCTCCTCAAACAGGTCATGGTTGGGAAGATGCTCCGGCATTGGGATTTCTAGGTGAGTGGCGAAAATAGTTATTCCTAACTTTTCATCAAGGTCCCCACGGGAAGGTTTTTCTTGAATAAGATTTTCAAGAGGGTGACCTATGAGAATATCAAACTCAAGGATGGCATAGATATGGAAGTCCAAACAAACCTCAGTTTCATTAATTTTCATTGGCACGGCTCTAGCAATCCCACAACATTAGAAAAATAGTCCCAAAGGACTTTTGAAGAGTTTATCAGTTGGAACTAGCGGCATGTTGCCCAAAAGGGTTTTCGCTAAGAATTCTGACATGATACTAGTCCCAACTGTGGGGTTATGCAGGGCTTCCATGATAGTTCCCCTTAATGAACAAGGCATGGTCATAGAAGGTGAAAGAATCTGAATTGCTTCAGAAGAATGTTTCACTTCCATTAACCATTCCTTTATGATACTTTGAGGGGAGCTTCGCTTGATGTGTGGTTCACGTGCCAATAAAGGTTCGAGGTTCTACCATAATTATTAAATTTGATAGCGAACTCCGAAGGATGAAGCATTCCTTCCTTCGGTGTTCGTGGTTTGGGAGAGGGATCAATAGTCAAATCTAAAGATGGGAAGGGTAAGGATTTGGATGATGAGGGCTCCTCAAAGCTTGACATGCCCTTTTTATGGAGGGGGTTGGGTTTTACGATGGGAGAAGCGTGCTTCTCTAGGATGTGATCAAGGATTTTGCTCTGTTCCATCGTAGTTTTATGTGTAAATGACCCTTCGGCGGTCATGTCAAGGCATAGGGCAGCTTCTATGTCAAGACCCAAACAAAAGAGATGCAAAAGCACACTATCAGGTAATGACAAGTTTTGGCCGGCATGTATTAACATTGAAAACCTATCCCAGGCTGCACCTATTGACTCCTTCTCATTTTGCTCAAAATCAAGGATTGCCCTTGGTAGAGAGTTGATATGGGACATAGGAAAGAATGCAAGACAAAAATTTGTCTTTAAGTTCTTCCCAATCCCCATTCGTACTTCCTACAGCATTAATGTACCATTGCCTCACCTCACCCATAAGGGAGAAGGGGAATAACTTCCACATAAGGATTTCTTGTGTCATGCCTGGGATGCTCAGGCATGAACACATTTCCTCAAACTCTCATAGGTGGTCAAAAGGGTTTTTAGTATCGTGCCCTGAGAAGGGTAATGCCCGAACCATGGCTATTAAGCCTAGGTGGAGTTCATAGCCAGATGGACGGTTTGGTTTTAAAAGTGGTGGCTCACGGAACTCTCCCTTTGAAATGGATGGGTTATGAATAGGAGTTTGGTTCATGATGAAAAGCTAAAAAGAAAACTATTTTTGTTTTTATAAGATAAAGGATACAAATACAACGATGAACTAGGTTCGAAGAAAATAGCAACCATTCCTCGACAACAGCACCAGAAAGCTTGTTGGTATTTCTTAACGAATGTAGAAGAATCCGCAAGCATACAGAATTACCATTGTAGCCTTCACCCGAAAGTATTCAGGGTATCGTATTTTCCACAGGAAATGGAGGTACTTTCTTCTAGCTAGTTCATCCAAGGACAACTCAAGGGTAGAAAGGAAAGGGGTAGAGATGGATTCCTATAGCTCTTAGGTCTTAAGGATAGCGATACTCTACATCTACTTGCTGACTTCGGGCACCGGAGATCACCTGGTCTGCCAAGCGACGCTGGCCTATAGCTCTACACTGTACCTGAACGTGGGGGATTGCAAGGGATGGACAGGGCTGTCACCACCTGCCGCCTACCCCTCAACCATGGAGTACGAGGCAAACGAAGGTAGCCTCTAGCCTAGACACCACGTCTACGCTATCGACTACTACTCTAGTGTCGTACAAGGTGATCTATCTTTATCAGGGACCCTCTACTAGAGCATCTGCCATGGGGACGGACAACAAACCCACAAACAAGTATAGGTAAAGCTCAACTAAGCAAAAGACATAAAAGGCTATAAGAACCACAAATACTTACTTAGCCAAGATCTCGTTAAGGAGCCAAGCAAATATTCGTAGAGGTACAAGCTCAGGGAGACACTGACAATCCCTATGCTTCCCCGTTCTCTTCCCTCACATCTCACTTTCTCACTCTAGCTAGCTACTAGGGCATAGCCCTTTGGAGTGAAGCTCTAGTGGTGCTCTTCCCTTGGAATGCTGCTCTTTTCTCCCTTGAGTGGTGTGTCCAAATGAGAGGGACATGCCCTCTATATATAGGGGAGGAGAGGGGGAATGTGCCATAGAATATTCCCTCACTTACTCCTTCAAACCGACCATCAGTGCATTAAATGTACCGACACAGCGCGCAATCGCCTTGGAGTTGTCGGCATGGGCTAGCAGGCCAAAGCTGGGCCTGTTTGGCTGCCACACGCCCTGGCTGGGCCCCCTCAGCCCCATCTTTTGTGAGCTTGTAAATCTTTTCATTAGCTTTCCATGGACAGGTGGACGGCCCTAAACGGAGTTCGGATGCATCCTGGGTGCCCATTTTACATGGACCTGCTCCAACAGCCCAAGATGGATTTGGACTGGCTTTTGGGCCTCCACTTCGTGGGTTCATTGTTGGGTGTTTTGATCTATGTTTGAGGCCCAAATTGTCTAGTAAGTGGCCTCTTTCTCTTCCCATGGTTTTCTTATATTTCTTGACCCATTTATATGTATTTCCATATATGCCCTCCTGTAAATGACAAATCACCAAAACTTGTGGAATTGATTAGTTGTAAGCCCTAGTTCTAAGTTTTAGTGTTTGTTTTATGTAAATGTTGGCAGTTAAAAGTGTGAGTTAAGGACCACCAACAAAAGCTCTCATGTTTTCTAGCATTGTATGCCCCATGTTCTTCTTGTTTTTCAACCTGAAATTGTTAGTGATAAGAATACCCGAAGGTGCATACTAACTTGAAAACATGTTCTTACTTTTATTGATAAGAAAAGTTGTTTTTAGGATAATCCGGGGTATCTCTCGGTAGTGCTTAGTTTATGGTCATAAGCTTGACTGCCAAAGCCAGGACGGAGTTCATAGCCAAAAGTTGTGATTGGCTTTGATGGTGGTGGCTCTAAGAACTCGTCCTAAGGAGTAAAAAGGTTTTTTAGATTTCAAGGGTTTTATGGTGGAACAAGAGTAAAAGGAGTAACATTTTTATCAAAAAGAAAGATAAAACACAAGGATACATGGGTGAACTAGGTTCAGAGATAATTACGAGAACCATTCCCCGACAACGGTGCCATAAATGTTTGTTGGTATTTCTTAGCGCATACAGAAATAATTCGCAAGCGCACGGAATTACCGTTGTAGCATTTCACCCGAAAGTATTCAGGGTATCATATTTCCATGAGGAACAAATGTGTAAGAGTCTCTGAGCTAGTTCACCTAAGGTAACAAGAAGAATGAAAGCTAGAGTAGCGAGGTTTTCTAGGGATAGAGATCCTAAGTTAAGATAGCTTTGCCACTATATAATTACTTTGGGCACCGGAGCACACCTAGTCTACCAGGAAATCCTGGCCTATAGCTCTATGCCAAACCCGAATGTGGGGGATTACAAGGGATGGACAGGGCTGTCACCACCTACCACCTACCCCTCAACCGTGGGGAACAAGGCAAACGAAGGTAGCCTCAAGCTTAGACACCATGTCTACGCTATTAACTACTACTCTAGCGTTGTACTGGGTGATCCATCTTTATTAGGAGCCCTCTACTAGAGTATCCACCACGGGGATGGATGACAAACCCCCAATTAAATAGTAAACAAGACTACTTAAAGTAGAACTCACCACCAAAGATAACACACGAACCTTTGCACTCCAAATAGTACTTGGTCTGCCGAGGTACAAGTGAAGAGGGAGCCGACATTCCCGGCATTCCTTTCGCTACAAATGGAGGTTGCCGATAATTCTAGTACTTCTCCATCTCTTTCTCTTCCTCACTCACTCCCTAAACTAGACTAGCTAGTGAGCTAAAATATGAGTGTGTCTCTATTCCTTGCTACATTGTGTACCACTTGTGTTGTTGCCCAAGTGTTTGATGATTGATATGAGGAGGGAGCCTCCTTTTATAGGTGGGGAGGAGAGAATGTCCATGGAATATTCTTGATCCCCACATGGAAAGCACCAAACTGACCTCCATGTACATTGAATCTAGACAAAACCTTAATACCGACGTTGGGCATGGTGGTAAGCTGCAACTGACCAAAGTTGGGGCCGAACAGGCCAGGTGGGGGTGCAGCCGCACCATGGCTGAGCCCGAACGCACCCATCTTTGGTGGGTCGCCTGTTGTGAGCCTTGTGACTTGGCCCATGGTGGTTTTCCACGAAGTTGAGGTGATTTGCTTTGGTTATGGGCTTGTTCTCCTTATCTTTGGGCTCCTAGTTCCGCATAGTAGTGGGCCTTCTCTTCTTGGGTTGTGTAGGATGGCATTTACGCTTTGTTCCATTGCGCATTCTTTGTCTTTTATATGCATTTCCACAAATGCCCTCCTATAAATGGACAAACACTAAAACTCATGGAATTCATTAGTATAAACCTATTTACTAAGTTTTGGTGTTTGTTTGTATAGATTTTATGTAAAGTTGGCTGGTAAAAATATGAGTTAAAGACCGCCAATATGCCCCCAACCCCACCTTCTCCTCCATTCCTGTTGCACTGAGTTGATGCCGTGCTGATGCTATCCATTGGAATCTTCAGTCAGGTGAAGCTTGTGAGCATTGTGATTTTTCTGAATGTGCTATTTTTTTGAATGTGTGCAGTGTGAATCGAGTTACATACTACTCCCCTTCTGGCTAATGTTTTGTTCTAAATGTGTGAATCAAGTACTAACTGTTGTTGCCCTTGGATTATATTGAAAAATTGTTTAATTTGACATTTCTAAATTAGCTTGAGTAATTAGATTACAACATTGGTCTACCCATTGGAAAACTACTGCTGGAAACATTGGTCTACCCATTTATCTTGAGTACTAACTATTGCTGCCCTTGGATGCAACATTGGTCTATTTTGAACAACTGCACATTGTTTTAGTTATGGTTCAGTTATCCTATAGTTATGTTCAGCTGTATAGTTTCAGCTCAAGTTCTATCCATGTCTATGCAACAATGCTTCCTTATGCTTTTGGGCCCTATTGTTGGGGGATTAACTCCCCCTGGTGATGGAGGTTACGTGAAAGCAGGGCATGCGCTCAAGACCGCGGTCGAGTTATGGTGCCACCACCGATGGAGCTTTCGACGATTCTCCTAGGCGGAGGTATCAGGCAGAGATACAATAGGAGTTCTACCCGCTAACCCTAACTTGGGTATCTTTTGTTTATGCTGCAGTGCAGGATGCACGGGAGTGGAGCCCGAGCAGAGGCCTTATCTCCGCCTTCAATGGGCAGAGGTTGGACCTATGCTATACGGGCGGAGGTTCCGGGAGTTGCTCGTCGCCCTAGAGCGACACTCACAGGAATGTGCTGGGCATGGCCAACTGGCAGGCAGTATTCAAGATCTGAGGTGGAGGTAGGACCATGCTGCTCTGACGTTAGCACCTAGGCCCCCAAAAGCCTGATGGGTCGCAAGTGATGACCCACCGTGAAGCAGCCTTCATCACTGGAGAATGACTGGCTGCCCTTGAGAGACTGGCCTAGGGAAGGTATCTAGGAAGAATATACTACCACTATCATGGGGTAAGAATGTAATTGTGGTTTGTGTTAGTCGGTGCCCTATAAATAAGGGGTTGTAAATGCTCCAAAGAGAGGTTGGTGAATACATTAATGAAACCCTAGTTTTCCTGGGTCCCACCTGTGTTCTCCCTAAGCTCACTCTTCTTCAACCTCCGCCCGCACCCCGGCGGAGGTCCCATTCGGCCACGCCAACCCCCCGCTGGGAACAGTTTCCCAACATTGGCACCCACCATGGGTTGGCTGACACATACCCGCAATTGCAGGAAAAAGGAAGGCATCACCTAGGCGGCCAGTAGCCTCCACAGAAAACACAAGGCCCCGGCGCAATGTCGATAGCACTTACGTCGCACCAATACAAGATGATGGTGACACAGAGGCTCGGGACTAGCAGCCGACATCGGAGGTTCAGCAGGCGCCTAGCCTCACTCCTGAGCAAGAGCTATAGCAGCTCCAAGCCCAACTACAAACCATGCAGCAAGAGAGAGACAAAGTTGCCGCTGCCTACATTGCACGTCAGCAAGCAATGCAAACATCCGCTCAGGCGGCGGAGATCAGGCAGCAGCTCGCTCATCTACAGGCACAGATTCAGAGCATGCATCCTCAGGAAGCTCTGGTCACTAACCCAAACCACATGCCTCCGACATACCAAAATGTGAAAAACAATGCCCCAGCTACACCGGCCCCAGCAATGTCAATACCTCCAGCTCTTTCCTCGGTCACATCAAAAATAGCAGACCCCAAATCCCCATTATCCAAAGGTATTCAAGCTTCACCTTGGCCAGTTACCTACAAGCCCATCACTTTGACAAAATACAATGGCAAATCAGATCCTTGTCAGTTCATCATGAGTTTTGAGGCAGCGATAACATCAGCCGGGGGTAATGACAGTGTTTTGGACAAGTCATTCATTATCGTTGCTGAGGGCGACGCCCTAGACTGGTATTCAATGCTTAAGCCAAGCACAATATACTCATGGGAGAACCTCCGGGACAAAATTCTAGAAAACTTCAAAGGCTTCTCCAGCGAGTCTTTGACCTCCACAGACTTGTTTCAATGCAAGCAGAGCCAGGGAGAGCCTCTAAAATATTACTTCCAAAGGTACGTACAACTCAAGGCTCAAGCACCCAATGTCTTAGATGACGTAGTCATAGAAGCAGCTATCAAAGGCCTATGCATCAGACCCTTTGCTGCCCACCTAGCTAGAGAGAAACCAGCAACAATGCAGCAACTATACTCTGAATTTGAGAAATACTGCAAATCAGACGCTGAGTACCGCAAAAGGCTGGAGGAGCAAAACCAAGGCAGACAACACGGAGGTAGAAACGGGCGAAGGAATTTCAATGGGCAAGGCCAGTAGCAGTAGAGGTCGGGGCAGGACCAGTAAGTGTTCAACATTGAACTCCAAGTCACCAACCAGCAAAGCCAGCCTCGCCCATAGTCTGGAGGACAAGCCTCATCTCAAAAATAGTACCAAGGCAAGGTAGAACCTGGAGTAAGAACCCAAGACAAAGGCAGCAGAAGCAATACTATTTTTTTCATGGGGAAGAGAAGAGGCACGTCACCAAAGACTGCCCAGATGCCAAAGAAACCTAAGAAAGAATCAAGAATAGAATAGTGCAGCCTCCGCTACAACCTTTGGCAAGAGATGTGAACCACACCTTCACTCCACCCATACACCAACAATACTAGCCACCTTACCCAACCTATAACCCCAACCAAGCTAATTCTCCCAACTTAAACTCTGCCTATTACCCCAGCTTTCTACTAGCTTGGAGGTCACCAAGCCAACCGCCTGCTCAGCCAAATCTACAGAGGGCGGAGGCAAGCCTAACATACATCAACCAAAGACCCTTGCAACTTACTTACATAGAGGGCAGCCAGCCTTCACCGGTCATTAACAGACCGCACGAAATGCTACCACCACCACCACTACCACAGCAGCCCCTAGCACCCAAAAATGAACCCAACCAAGAAAACCAAGTGAACCCTCACACCCCCTACCAACAATTGGCATGATTTTACCAATAGCCGGAGGTTCATCCATGGAATTCTAGACCAAGCAGCAAAAGAAAGATAACCTCCTATTGGTGAATAATGTTGTAGTACAGGGCCCAATACGCTGCATAGACTGGTCCAAAACCCCCATCACCTTCTCAGAACAAGACCTCAAGCTAGAAAGCTATCCTCACGGAGATGCAATGGTAATCAAATCAAACATAGCAGGCTAGGGGATCAGCAGGGTCCTAGTTGATTCAGGGAGCTCAGCAGACATCATATCTATTGGGTACCAAAACAAGGGGTACCCACAATTAACGATCAAGGAAAATAAACCCCTAAAAAAACCACGCCAAAAGCTCTGCCCACAAAGACGGAACGAGCCAAAAAGATGAACGAAACGTCACGACCACGTTCCGACTCGCACGAGACTCGCTCGACGGGACGTCTCGACCACGTTCCGACTCGCACGAGGCTCACTCGACGGGACACCTCGACCACCGAGAAATCTCTGACTCGCACGACCCTAGGTCGAGCCAGTCGACCCACCGCACTCACCAACTCTAAGACAAAAGTCAAAGCATTTAATGCAACCGCCAACCACTTCCTACCCCCATGGCTACATCGGTAATCAGCATGGAAGCAGTACCAGTGTCAAATCTCACTTTTTACTGCCCATCCCGGGATGGGCGGTGAAAACCTGTCACTGTATACGCCATACCGAGCACTATTCCGCCACTGATCACCCATGAGGGAGAATACGACGAGTATCGTACCCTGAAATTCTCAGGACTCGGCCTTATCCATTCATTATCGACCCACCTCGATCCGTCCTCGACCCGGCCTCGACCAACTGCCAGTCAAACAAGAAAGCAAGGCTTGCATGCCACAGGATCCGGAGTCTTTTCACCGTCTCATCCTCTACGTCACCATGGTGTCCGGGGATGGCCGACCATTCTTGGGGCATGTCGCTACAGCGGCCTCTACAGCGCTCAATAAAACTTCACTCCTAAGGCCCCCCCCGGTGTCCCTGCCTCCTCTTGACCCTATAAAAGGGCAGGTAGGGGACTCTACGAAGGGGGGCGATGACGAACAAGCAAAAAGCCAGTCACCATCCCACCATAGAAGATCAACATCTCAAACAATCTCCTTTGTACTCTCACTTTTCCTCTCTGAGACCTGGGATCGGCTCCCTCTCACAGCTTGTAACCCCTACGCAAGCACTTAGGTGCAAGGAAATACAATACTCCCCCCCTCCTCGCTGGACGTAGGGCCTTCTTTTGCCCGAACTAGGATAAACCCCCGTGTACTCTCCTTGCATCACCATCCAGATTAGGGACACGCAGCACTGATTCACTCGTTGGCTTAGGACCCTCGCGGGACCAGACGCCGACAGTTGGCGCGCCAGGTAGGGGACCGCTGCGTGCTGACATCATTTTCCCACCATTTTTCTGGATGGCTGACCCCAAACGTCCACTCCCATTGGCCACGGTGATCTGGTTTGGGAGCTTGGAGTTCATGTCCCTTGGCCACGGCTACAACATGGTCCTCCTTCCGCCCAGGCACCCGACCGACGGTGACCACGAGCTCTCCCAACCTGGGGGAGCGCTGCGCCGGTATCGTTGCTCTCATCAGGCACGTGCCTCTAGGCGACGGTGAGCCCAGCGCAACCGCCATCATCGCCTCGCGGAGGGCGATGGTATTCCCCGATCCGACGCCTCTCAGCCAGACGCCGACACGAATTTCCTCACTAAGGATCTGTGTATGATGAGCTTGGCTGAGGGTAAGATGCCGACAGGGAGTCCCGTCGCTCCACCGCCCGGTGCGGCGCCACCACCAGCCAGTTCGACTACTCCGGTAGCAGGAACTACGTCTTCATCAGCATTCCCGTTTGGACTAGACTCGGTTGCCCGGGCATATGCTTCTTCTGTAAGCAGCAGCATGAGTGCTTACGAGGAACTCCCCGGACACCATCTATGTTCCGCCCTCGACCTCATCGCGTCCACGCCAGCTTTCGAGTACCTGGACTCCATGGAGACCCCGGATATGGAGCTCCATGCGACTGCCTTTCGACATCACGACCCCAGAGATGCATGACCTCACATGCACCCGTTGTACTACTATTTTGGCGCTCCAGAGTCCGACTCTGCCGATGACACCTACGACCTGACTCGCGAGTGCTTCAATATCAATGGAGCTATCGCGTCAGATTCGAAGGATGAGGCAGCTGTTAGAGGAAGGAACATGCCGCCTCAGGTCGAGCTCCCTACTGTATGGGATGATGCTCAATTCCTTGTGGACCAAGGAATGCAACTTGAGCAAATCCGTGAACTGCAAGACAGGCTCGATGAGGAACGAGAAAATCTGCACCTACTTCAACAAACCCTCGAGCATGAGCGTGCGGCACGCGCACACAACAGAGGAGCTCAAGAGAGAGCTCGTGACGTCAATCGTCGCATTGTCGAGGATCGGGCAGGCGAGCCCCCCGTTTACGGCCGAGCCAGCTAGAATGTTGTCGCAGCCGCCATGCACCTTCGTAACATGCCCGAGCCATCAAACCCTGAGGCCCGTCGGGCCCATGATGAAATCCGAGGACTCCTCGAGACTGCTGCCACGCAGCAGGCTAAGAGTTCCACCTTGAGGCAACGTGGGCTTGCCTTGGAGTAGCCTGCGGAGCCCTCCTGACAGGAGAGAGAGGCCTTGGTTCATCCCGAGTACGCCCAATGGAACAAGGCGGCCTCTGTCCGTGATCGCATCTTTGACAACCATGAACCTCGAGACGCCCGTGACAACATCACTGAGCGCCGGAGGTGCAAGTGTGGTGACGGTGTAGCTCGAGGCTACCACGAGCACAGGGGTGGGCGCTACGATAGCTCGCAGGATCGAAGCCCTTCACCCGAGCCACCAGGCCCTCGGGTCTTTAGCAAGGCCATTCGCGAAACACTACTTTCAGCTCGGTTCCGCCCCGCACGACTCTTACCAAGTATAACGGCGAAACCAAACCTGAACTTTGGCTCGCTGATTTTCGCTTGGCTTATCAGTTGGGTGGGGCCACCGACGACCGGGTCATCATTCGACAACTCCCCCTGTTTCTGTCGGACATCGCTCGAGCCTGGCACGAGGACCTCCCACCTCGACAAATCCACAACTAGAACGACCTGGTGAGAGTGTTTAAGGGGAACTTCAAAGGGACCTACATGCGCCTTGGGAACTCATGGGATCTCCGAAGCTGCAAACAAAAGCCGGGCGAGTCCCTCCAGGACTACATCCGGCGTTTCTCCAAACAACGCACCGAGCTTCCCAACATCACCGACTTCGACGTCATCATGGCCTTCCTCTCGGGTACCACCTACAAAGAGTTGGTCCGAGAGCTAGGCCGCAGCACTCCCATCACCGCCAATGGTTTAATGGACATCATCACCAACTTCGCCGCCGGCGAGGAGGCGATTGGTGCCATCTTTGGCAGTGACCAGGACAAAGGGAAGCGCAAGGAAGAGGATCCCACGAGCTCCAGTCGGGGCTCAAAGAGGAACAACAACAAGAAGAAGAAAAACTAGCAGGGCAAACAAGAGGCCCCGGCCGACGACCTTGTTGCCGCTGTTGATCGTAAGAAACCTCGAGGACCCCCGGTGAGGGCATTTTCGATAAAATGCTCAAAGAACCGTGTCCCTACCAAAAAGGGCCCATGAACCACAACCTCGAGGACTGCCACATGCTCCAGAGATACTTTGAAAGCCTAGGCATCAAGAAAGACGACAAGAAGGAGGATCCCAAGGGAGACGACAAGGACGAGGGGTTACCCGAGATTCATGACTGTTTCATGATATACGGAGGACCCTCGACGCGCCTCTCAACATGGTAGCGCAAACAGGAACGTCGAGAGGTTTTCTCCGTGCAACTCGCAACCCCCTCTTCCTTGACTAGTCTGAGGTGGCCATCACTTTCAACCGTGATGACCACCCAGACTACGTCCCCAATCCTGGGGTCTACCCACTTGTCGTCGATCCCATCATCACCAACACACGCCTCACCAAGGTGCTCATGGACGGGGGCATTAGTCTTAACATCATCTATGCCCAGACCCTCGACCTTCTAGGAACCACAAGGACGCATCTCCGACCCAGCGTCGGGGGCTTCCATGGAGTCGTGCTGGGGAAGCGAGCAGAGCCCGTCGGGCGGATCGACCTGCTTGTCTGTTTCAGCACTCCCACCAACTTCAGGAAGGAAACTCTCACTTTCAAGGTGGTTGGATTCCATGAGACATACCACGCCATTCTTGGGCGCCCCTGCTACGCCCGGTTCATGGCGGTTCCCAACTACACCTACCTCAAACTCAAAATGTCGGGCCCCAACGGTGTCATCACTGTCGGGCCCTCCTATGAGCACACCTACGAGTGTGACGTGGAATGTGTTGAGCACGGGGAAGCCATCTTGGAGTCAGCGACCTTGGCGGCAAACCTCGACGGTTTGGCCAATGAGATCCCCGACCCCAAGCGCCACGCCGGCAACTTTGAGCCCGCGGAAGACGTCAAGCTCGTACCCCTCGATCCCACCGACCCGAAAGGAAAGGCGTTGAGCATCAGCGCCACCCTCAATCCCAAATAGGAAACAGTGCTCGTCGACTTTCTCCACACAAACACCGACATCTTTGCGCGGAGTCCCTCGGATATGCTGGGCATACCCAGGGAAGTCGCCGAGCACGCCTTAGAGATCCAAGCCGGCTCTAAACCGGTGAAGCAACGGTTGCGCCGCTTCGATGAGGAGAAGCGCAAGGTCATCGATGAGGAGGTCCATAAGCTATTGGAGGCCAGATTCATCAAGGAGGTTCATCATCCCGAGTGGCTGGCTAATCCTGTATTAGTTAAGAAAAAGAATGGGAAATGGAGGATGTGTGTAGACTATACTAGTTTGAATAAAGCATGTCCGAAAGTACCTTTTCCTTTACCATGCATTGATCAAATCATTGATTCTACTGCGGGATGTGAAACTCTGTCATTCCTAGATGCGTATTCCCGCTACCACCAGATCAAAATGAAGGAGTCCGACCAGCTCATGACTTCATTCATCACCCCATTCGGCATGTATTGCTACGTTACTATGCCCTTCGGTCTCCGAAACGCAGGGGCTATGTACCAGCGATGCATGCAACATATTTTTGGGGAACACATTGGACCAACCGTCGAGGCTTACGTCGATGATATCATTGTCAAAACCAAGAGGGTCAGTAATTTGATAAACGACCTCGACGTTGCGTTCAAGTTCCTTAAGGCAAAGAACATTAAGCTCAACCCCGAGAAGTGTGTCTTTGGCGTTCCTCGAGGCATGCTCCTAGAGTTCATCATTTCTGAACGTGGCATCAAAGCCAACCCAGAAAAAATTGCAACAATAACCAAAATGGGCCATATCCATGATCTAAAGGGCGTATAGAGGGTCATGGGCTGCCTCGCAGCCCTTAGGTGCTTCATTTCACGCCTCGGCGAAAAAGCGCTCCCACTGTATCGTCTCCTAAAGAAATTGGAACACTTTTCATGGACCCTCGAGGCAGAAGAAGCCCTTACCAAGCTCAAAGCTACGTTGTACAACTCACCGATCCTTGTCCCTCCGGCCATAGGGGAACCCCTCTTGCTTTACGTCGCCGCAACGACACAAGTGGTCAGCATAGTCTTAGTTGTCGAGAGGGTAGAGGAAGGACATACCTTGCTCATTCAGAGGTCAGTCTACTTTGTCAGCGAGGTGCTCTCGGAAACCAAGGTTCGCTACCCGCAAATCTAGAAGCTGTTGTACGCCATCGTCTTGACGCGGCGCAAACTTCATCACTACTTTGAGGGCCACCCGGTGACCGTGGTGTCTTCTTTCCCCTTGGGAGAGATAGCCTGGAACCAAGAAGCCTCGGGTAGAATAGCAAAGTGGACGGTCGAGCTCATGGGTGAGACCCTCCCTTATGCGCCACGCAAAGCCATCAAATCCTAGGTGTTGGCAGACTTCCTAGCGGAGTGGACCGACACTCAACTTCCTCCGGTTTAGCTCCAGGCTAAGCTTTGGACCATGTACTTCAACGGGTCGCTGATGAAAATAGGAGCAGGCATGGGCTTGCTCTTCATCTTGCCCCTCAGAGTCCACATACGCTATGTAATCTGGCTTCATTTTCCTGCCTCTAACAACGTCGCCGAGTACGAGGCACTCATCACGGGCCTGCGCATCACCATCAAACTAGGGGTTCGACACCTCGATGTTCGTGGTGACTCCCAGCTCGTGATCGACTAGGTCATGAAGAGCTCAAGCTGCCGTGATCCCAAGATGGAAGCCTACTGCGAGGAGGTACGGCGCCTTGAGGACAAGTTTCACGGCCTTGAGATCAACCACGTTGCACGCAGATATAATGAAGCTGCCGATGAACTCACAAAAATCGCTTCTAGTCAAACCAAAGTTCCACCTAACGTTTTCGCGAGGGATCTCCATCAACCGTCCATCAACACCAGGGTAGATGGAGGGGCCGACGGTCCATCACTCGATCCCCTACCTAAGGCGGAAGGTCCCTCGACCAGGAAAGAAGTCATGCAGGCGGAAGGCTCAACCCCACCAGCCAACCTTGAGCCCGACTGGCGTGTTCCGTACCTCGACTATCTCACTCAAGGGGACCTCCCCTCAGATAAGACCGAGGCTCGATGGATCACTCACCGGGCCAAGTCCTTTGTGATATTTGGTGACAACAAAGAGCTGTATCGCCGTAGCCCTACGGGCATCCTCCAACGTTGTATCACAAATGAGGAAGGCAAAAATCTGCTCAAAGATCTACACTAGGGGGCGTGCGGTCATCACGCGGCACCTCGAACCCTGGTTGGAAACACATTCCAACAAGGTTTTTACTGGCCAACCGCAGTCTCCGATGCTGTCAAGCTAGTATGCTCCTGCAAAGGATGCCAGTACTATGCAAGACAAACCCATCTCCCGCCTCACGCCCTACAAACTATTCCCATCACATGGCCGTTCACTGTTTGGGGGCTCGACTTGGTCGGACCCCTAAAGAGGACAACTGGCAGCTTCACCCACTTGCTCGTCGCCATTGAGAAGTTTTCCAAGTGGATCAAGGCCCGTCCTATCACCAGCATCAGGTCTGAGCAAGCCGTGCTATTCTTCACCGACATCGTCCACCGCTTTAGGATTCCTAACTGCATCATCACGGACAACGGCACCCAATTTACCAGCAAGAAGTTTCTAGATTTCTGCGACAACCATCACATCTGTGTGCTTTGGTTGGCCGTAGCTCATCCAAAAATAAATGGCCAAGTAGAACGTGCCAACGGCATGGTTCTACAAGGCCTGAAGCCAAGAATTTTTGACAAACTAAACAAACACAGCAAAAAATGGGCCGTTAAACTCTTCTTGGTCCTGTGGAGCCTAAGAACGACGCCGAGTCGAGCCACGGGGTTCACTCCGTTCTTCTTAGTCTACGGATCTAAGGCTATGCTCCCAACCGATGTAGAATATGGATCCCCAAGGCTGAAAGCCTTCAACGAGCAAAACAATGATGCCACAAGAGAGGACGCCCTTGACCAGCTCGAGGAAGCTCGCGATGTGGCTCTGTTACACTTGGCAAGGTATCAGCAAAGTCTCCGATGCTACCACGACAAACACATCCATAGACAGGACCTCAATGTCAGTGATCTGGTGCTCTAGCAAAGCTAGAACAACAAGGGACGACACAAGCTTACTCCGCCATGGGAAGGGCCGTACATCATCACGGAAGTATTGAAGCCCGGCACCTACAAGCTATCGAACGAGAAAGGCGAAATCTTCACCAACGCATGGAACATCGAACAGCTACGTCACTTTTTTCCCTAAAGCCTCGAGGCTCTGTAAATTGTTTCGCAATCCCATGATAGAATAAAGAATACATCTGTGTTCAAAGCATTCTTTAATAAAAACTAGGAAGGATCGACCCTGTTTTCTCAGAGTTGACCCTCCCTCGGGGGCTGCATGGGGGGAACCCCCTACGTATCCCCAAAAAACTTGCATTTTTTCAAAAAACAAGAGAACTTTTACATAAGTCGATGAGGCCGCAAGCGCACCCTAAGGCTCGAGGGCTGCCGAGCCACGAGATTGCCTATGCCTCCGAGCTATGGAACCTCCACTCACTCCCCCACGCCAAGGGGTGCAACCGCACGCTAAGTAGACCTAATAAAAGTTCACGATTTTGAAAAAGCTCACGTCTAACGTTCCCATACGCTTCGAATCAAGTTATTACATAATCCATGAGGCCGCAAAGGCACCCTAAGGCTCGAGGGTTGCCGAGCCACGAGATCACTTATGCCTCCGAGGCTACGGTACCTCCACTCGCTCCCTCACGCCAAGGGGTGCAACCGCGTGCTAAGAAAATCATGCAAGAATACGATTCAAGCAAGAAAGGGAAGAAAAGACTCGAACGAAAATGAACATATACATTTACATATTAATGTTTTAGGGCCCCTGAGGCCATCACAGTGCAAGTCACAAGTACTAACTACCCTATTACATGGGCCTTCATGCCTAGGTTTGGCTCACAGGCCCTCATCGTCAGCAGGCGGGACCACCTCGACCTCGAAAAGCTTTGCAAGGCGACCCCCGGGCTCCTCGGTGGCCTCGATTAGGTTCAGGCAGGCTACTTCATTCTCCTTGTCAGTCCGGTCAGGATCCGTGATGAAGCCATCGGCAATGAGGCCCATGTCATACTCAAACCCAGACCGAACAACCACCATGGCCCTCTTCACACCATGATGCAGCCCGCCTCGTATCTTCTCATGAATGAGGCGATCCAGTGCCACCATCCGGCGAACAAACGAGTTCCTTGGCGCATCCTCCTCGGTATCGACGTCGGGCTCGACCCCCAGGCCATCGCACACCGAGGCGATCGCACCCTAGAGCAGCTGAGTCCACCCGGCCTCAGCCTCGAAGAGGTTTTGGAACGAGGTAGCCGTCGCCTAGGCCGCGTGTTGCTGCTTCTCCAACTCTAAAACACAAACACCAAGTTAGCAAAGACCTGGGACCCCAAGGTCAAAACACGACAAAAGGTTTACCCTCAGCGTGGGTCTGCCAACCCACGACCTCATCGCGTAACTCCTCGCGCGCCTTCTTCGCCGCTTGAAGAGCCTTGTCCTTGTCATGGACCGCTGCCCTCAACATCTCAATCTCTCGACCGGTGCTCGAGAGAGCCTCGTCCCTCTCTCGGACCGTCCCCTTCAACGTCACAACCTCGTCCTCCAAAGTTCCGACATGAGTGGATGCCATCCTAATCTAGATGTTGAGGGCGTCACGCTGACCGCTGACTGAAGCGACGTCCTCCTCGAGCTACTTCACACGCGCCAGCAGCGGCGCGAGGTCCTCACGGGCCTTGGCTGCCTCCTCCCGAGCCTTGGCCACATCTTCACGCGCCTTGCCTCGGCTTCCCAAGCCTGCGCCACCTCCTCCCTAACCGCCATCTGGACGACGTGGAGCTCGTCCACTTCGGCACTCTTCTTGGATAGCCGCTCGTTGGCTTCCTCGACTAGAGCCCGTTAGCGAGCAAGCGCTGCCCATACGCCACTCTCATGACGAATGAAGAGTGACTTGTGGCGAGAACGCTCCTTGAGCTCCTGACCATAGTTAAAACCTAAAGATCAGAACCAAGGAGAAAGGAAGGATAAAACGCAAGAAAAGACAAACGAACCTGGCTCACCTCAAAAGCCTCCGACATACCCCACACCAAGGTATCTGCGATCATGCGCAGAGACTGCATGGAGTGCTTACTGAGTCCCTCGACGAACTCCCAGTGCTGCACTTCGTCCTTATCATCGAGGGCAAAGAAGGGCTCGGCGCTGGGGTTAGATGTGTCCCAGAACTCAAGGGTCGACCGACCCTAGCGCGGGAGCTCCTCCTCCACCCGTACAACTGCCAACCCTGTGTAATCGGGCCACCTGGCAGACGCCTCGGCCAAGTCATCCCCCGACGTCACAGAAGTACCGAGCCGATCTGGGGCATCGACCATCTCGACGTCCGCCTTCTACTTCCCCTTGTCAGAAAGGGGGTCGTCGACGGTAAGATCAATTACAGCTGGAATCGACCCTTGGGGCGGGGCTGACGTCTCGACTATTGGTGCCACCGCCTCGACCGCCTGCTCCATTGGCTGGTCCTGCTACGGCTACGGCTCCTCCCGCGCCGATTGCGACTCTGGCTGCACCGCTTCTTTCCCCGCATCTGGTGGGGCCTCCACCACCTCTCTTGACTCTTTGACATCACGCTTCTTCGTAGCTGACGCTTATTCAACGCCTCATGCTCGAGGGCCTTCTTGACCTGATGCTTCTTCGTAGCGTCCTTCTCTTCCTTCTTCTGGGCCGCCAAGAGGCGTCTCACCTCTCGAGCAGCCTGATCCTTCGGAACCGGCGGCCATGACTCCTTGACTGCCGACAGATCCTGCACGGAAGCCTCAACCAACTTAGTCAAGAGAACTGGTAAGCAAAAGGACTCGAGGCTGACAGAATGATGCTTACTAGAGGCTCAAAGCCTTGAGTAGGGCGCATCGGGACCCTATCGATGTCCTCCTGCTTGAAGCTCCCCACCATCCACCGTGCACGCCAAGCGACTTCATCGAGGGGGAGGGACTTGTGTGACATCCGACGCCCCTCCAGCGAAGCCTCCAGCATCATCTCGTCAATCCAGAGTCGGCGCTGCATCAGTGGCAGCACCCTCCGGTGGTGGAACGCGGCAGCTACCATCCCCGCCGTCAACCCGCGCTGCCGAAGCCTCCTCAACGCGTCGAGGAGTGGCTACAGTTTCAGCTTTTCCTCCTCGACGATGCCGTATGTCCAGTTGTCCTCACGTGACATCAGGACCCGCCCGGAGAACCTCGGTAGCCTGTCGTCGCCACTGTGCAGGTAGAACCACCCGTTGTGCTAGCCGCTGTTCGATGAGATGAGCTACGTCGGGATGTACTGCTCACCTCGACCCGCCCGAACTTGGAGAGTGCAGCTCCCTACATGCACCGCGCGCCGCACTCCTCGCTCACCCACCTTTTTGGCAAAATGCTCCGCCTTGAAGAGGTGGAGCCACAGATTCCAGTGTGGCTCCATCCCCAGGTACCCCTCGCAGACCGCCGCAAAAAAGGCAACCTATGAGATGGAGTAGGGGGCGAGATGATGCAGCTCCACCTTGTAGTAATGGAGGAGCGCCCGCATGAAGCGGCTCGGCGGCATCTCGAGCCCCCTCTCATGGAAAGCCACAAAGCTCACCACGTATCCCTCCGAGGGCGCCGGCTCCTGGTGGTCAGACGGCGGCACCCTCCATTCCGGCTGGTTCTGGCTTGCCTTCGGTCGCAGAAGACCATCGTGGACCAACTCCTCCAGCTTCCTCTCCATCACCGAGGAACGAGCCCACGCGTCCGCGGGAAGGATCTAGCTCTTTCCCGCCATGGTCATCGAAAATAGCGTGCGGCGGCGGCAGAGGAAGAAGTGACGGCGGCGGTGGAGGGCGACTGAAAGGCGCACAAGGAGAAAGAGGGCAAAAACACAAATGGCCTGTAGGGGATACACGGGACCCTGGACCTCACACTTATACCCCGATGGAAGGCCAACGGGTGAATCCAGCAAAAAAGGTAGGAACAGTTCCCGCATTCAATGTTCTTACCTAACCGCTCCCTCGAAACCCGCAGGTAAGGGCACGTGTCCGCCGGTCACTCCGTAATCGTCGCACCACACCACCCACTACCGCGCCGTTCTCGCTTCTCCTCCTAAAAAGTCATGCCTCAAACGGGTCGGAAGGGGATCCGCAGACGGAGGACAACTAGGGACACGCCCATACAAGGTCAGGGCTCGAGCCACTCTCTCTAGGCGCCCCCAGACGTATTCGAGGCTAGAAGAGAGGTCAATGGTGGAATCCCCTCGAAGGAAGGCATCGAGCCCTCGGATCCTATCGCATGGAACCGAGATCCACATGACTACTCTTTGGCATTTTTGAGAGCGCCTCCGTGGCCGCTAGCCGACTCCTACCGAATGGAGCACGGGCTCCTACTCGAAATTCCTCGCTAACAGCTCACCGGAGATCGTCGGAACTTGCCCGACGAGGGTAGTATGACGTTCCCCACCCCTCCTCCTTTTCTAAAAAAGGAGCGTGAGGGTCGTACGATAAAAGACGGACAAGACCCTGATCGACCTCGTGCGCGCGAGGCTTGGGGGCTCGACCGCAAAAGGCTAAGCCTCAAACAAAAGAGGACCAAACGCGCCACGATGACTCAAATGCGGGAGCACCACTCGACATAATGCACTAAAGACCTCAAAGGAGTCAAAACACTCCACCGAGGCCTCGGGGGCTACACCTGGCGAGTGCGCTCGCACGCACCCACCGGAAAGGCTACAACGCTACGACTCCAGTTCATGACTCACTGAGCCTCTGCGAGAGTGACCCACACTCACCCAAAGGCTCGGGGGCTACTGTCGGGTACCAAAACAAGGAGTACCCACAATTAACGATCAAGGAAAACAAACCCCTAAAAAAACCATGCCAAAAGCTCTACCCACAAAGACGGAACGAGCCAAAACGATGAACGAAACGTCTTGACCACGTTCCGACTCGCACGAGACTCGCTCGACGGGACGTCTCGACCACGTTTTGACTCGCACGAGGCTTGCTCGACGGGACGCCTCGACCACCAAGAAATCTCCGACTCACACGACCCTGGGTCAAGCCGGTCGACCCACCGCACTCACCAACTCTGAGACAAAAGTCAAAGCATTTAATGCAACCACCAACCACTCCTACCCCCATGGCTATAGCAGTAATCAGCATGGAAGCAGTACCAGTGTCAAATCTCACTTTTTACTGCCCATCCTGGGATGGGCGGTGAAAACCTATCACTGTATGCGCCATACCGAGCACTATTCCGCCACTGATCACCCTCGAGGGAGAATACGATGAGTATCGTACCCCAAAATTCTTGGGACTCGGCCTTATCCATTCATCATCGACCCACCTTGACCCGTCCTCAACCCAGCCTCGACCAACCGCCAGTCAAACAAGAAAGCAAGGCTCGCATGCCATAGGATCCAGAGTCTTTTCACCATCTCATCCTCTACGTCACCATGGTGTCCGAGGATGGCCAGCCATTCTTAGGGAACGTCGCTACAACGGCCTCTACAGCGCTCGACAAAACTTCACTCCTAAGGCCCCCCCGGCGTCCCTGCCTCCTCTTGACCCTATAAAAGGGCAGGCAGGGGACTCTACGAAGGGGGGCGACGACGAACAAGCAAAAAGCCAGTCACCATCCCACCATAGAAGATCAACATCTCAAACAATCTCCTTTGTACTCGCACTTTTCCTCTCTGAGACCTGGGATCGGCTCCCTCTCTCATAGCTTGTAACCCCTATGCAAGCACTTAGTTGCAAGGAAATACAATACTCCCCCTCCCCACTGGACGTAGAGCCTTCTTTTTGCCCGAACTAGGATAAACCCCCGTGTACTCTCCTTGCATCACCATCCAGATTAGGGACACGCAGCACTGATTCACCCGTTGGCTTAGGACCCTCGTGGGACCAGACGCCGACAATATCGTTAGCGCCTTTGACCAAATGAAGCTCAGTAGAGGCCAGCTGCAACCTTCGAACACTCCACTGATTGGGTTTGGAAGAAAGCAAGTCAATGCCCTAGGGAAAATCTCCCTGCTAGTATCGTTCGGTGATCAGGAGAATGCAAGAACAGAGTATGTCACATTCGACATCATAGACTTGTACTGCCCCTACAATGCAATTTTTGGCAAAGGTTTTGCAAACAAGTTCAACATGGCACTCCATATGGGGTACCTATGCATGAAAATGCTCACACTTCATGGCATCATCACCATACATAATAGCCAGAAGGAAGCAAGGAACATCGAGAAAGCAATTTACAGGTCTCAGAGGAACATTAACTCTGTGGATACGGAACCTCTAGACATGCCCAAAGGAACAACCAATCTTAAGGATCAGGAGGACACCAAGATGGTACCGCTAGAGCAAGCAGTACCAAATAGGCAGGTGATAATAGGTGCAAACTTATCGGCCAGAGAGGAGGTGGAACTCATAGACACTCTTGCCAAAAACAAAGACATCTTCGCCTGGACAGCCTCTGACCTACAAGGGGTCAGCAGAGATATAATAGAGTATGCCCTAGACATCAACCCAAACACGAGGCCAAAGAAGCAACGGTAGAGGAAAATGTCAGAGGATAGGATTCTCGTAGCCAAGGCAAAGGTTCAAAGGCTTCTCGACACCAATGTTATCGGAGAAGTAAAATATTCAAAATGGCTAGCCAACGTGGTCCTTGTGCCCAAGAAAAATGGCAAAATGAGAATGTGTATAGACTTCACAAATCTCAACAAAGCTTGCAAATAGACCCTTTTCCGCTGCCGAGGATAGATGCCTCAGTCGACAAGGCAGTAGCTTGTAGAAGATTTTTGCTGCTTGACTGTTTCTCCGGCTACCATCAGATTTGGCTAAAGAAAGAAGATCAAGAGAAGACAAGTTTCATAACACCCTTTGGCACCTACTACTACATAAGGATGCCCAAAGGATTAAAGAATGCAGGCTCAACCTTCGCCAAGATAATAGTAGCAGTATTGGAAAAATAGTTCCTCAGAAACATCATAGCCTATGTAGACGACATAGTGGCGATGAGTAGGAAAGAGGAAGACCACATTGAGGATCTAAAGGAGACCTTCATTAACCTTCACAAGCTGGGCTAAAACTCAACCCTAACAAATGTGTCTTCAGAGTTAGTAAAGACAAAATGCTCGGTTATATCATTAGCTCAGATGGCATACGGGCCAACCCAGACAAAACAAAGGCAATCATGTCGATGGTAGAACCTTCGACCAAGAAAGAGGTCTAGAGGTTAACAGGCAGGATAGCAGCACTCAACAGGTTCATCTCCAAATGTGCAGAGCGCAACTTACCTTTCTTCAAGGTATTCAAGGGTGAAGGCAACATGCAATGGGGCCAAGAGCAGTCGGAGGCTTTCCAGAAACTAAAGAATTATCTGGCGAAAGAATTGTTGGTAATAGCACTAGAACTAGAAGCCCCACTCCTACTGTATGTTGCAGCCTCCGACCATGCTGTAAGAAGCGCCTTGATCCAAGAGAAGCAAATAGGTCCTGAGGTTATCCAGCGGCCAGTCTACTACATTTTAGAAGCCTTAGCCGGCGCCAAGCTAAATTACTCAGAGTTGGGAAAAAATTGCATATGTAGTCCTCATCTCCTCCAGAAAGTTGAAGCATTACTTCCAAGCACATGAGATCAAAGTTTCAACTTCCTAGCCATTGGGAGACATCCTGAGAAACAAAGAAGCCTCCGGCAGAATAGGCAAATGGGCCATAGAGTTATCTTAGTTCACAATCACCTATGTTCCAAGAACAGCAATCAAGTCACAAGCACTAGTGGACTTTATGGCAGATTGGACACCTCTGGCAACACCACCAGCAGTGCTACAGCATGATCATAGAACCATGACTTGGACAGTGTACACAGACGGAGCCTGGGGTAACCTTGGTGCAGGAGCCTCTGTAGTAATTCATGCACCCTCAGGCCTTCGATCCAAGTACGTAGCAAGACTAGAGTTCCAAGCAACCAATAATATTGCAGAATACAAGGGACTCATCTTAGGGCTCAACAAGGCAAAAGCTCTTGGGGCCAAAAATCTCATCATTAAAATAGACTCCCAGATTGTAGCCGGGCAAGTAGAGAAAGAATACACTGCAAGGGAGCCAGAGTTCAGCAAATACCTAGAGGTGGTTAGGGGACTAGAGCGGAGATTCAAAGGTGTTACCCTGAAGCACATACCCCGAGCTAAGAACAGAGAGGCAGATGAATTGGTAAAGGCCGCAGCCAATAACTTACCATTGCCAGTAGACATCTTCTACCAAGTCATCCGCACACCAGCGATGAAAGGGCTGACAAAGGCATTCCTAGAAGTACTACTCACAGAGTTTAAAGACTGGAGGCAGCCAATCATTGACTTGCTAAACAACGTTCACCTTACGTATGATGAAGCAAGCACAGCCAGAATGGACGTCAGGGCTAGAAGCTACACAATAGTCGGAGGTCAGCTCTACAAGAAAGGGGTTGTCCAGCCTCTCCTTAGATGCATATCTCAAGAAGAAGGCAAAGCATTATTGACAGAGATCCATTCTGGTGTCTGTGGTTCACACATAGGCCCAAGAGCATCATCATCGAAAGACATAAGACAAGGATTCTACTAGCCTACACATGTCAAGGACGCCGAGCAAGTTACCAAGACATGTGAAGCCTGTCAAAACTTTTCACCTCACCAAGCAAAACCTTTGGCAGAAATACAACTGATACCTACGATATGGCCACTCCAAAGATGGGGCATTGACCTTGTTGGCCCCCTGCCACCTTCGCAAGGGGAACAAATTTGCAGTCGTTGCAGTTGAATACTTCACAAGATGGATTGAGACAAAACCACTAGCGTTGATCACCTCCGATTCAGTGAAGAAATTTTTCTGGCAAAACATAGTATGCAGATTCGGAGTGCCAAGGACACTAACAGTTGACAATGGCAAGCAGTTCAATTCCGACAAGTTCAAAGAGTTTTGCACTAGCATTGGGACCAAGCTAGCCTTCGCCTCAGTCTACCATCCAGAGTCCAATGGAGCAGTAGAGCAGGCAAACAGGGTGATATTCTCTGTCATATCCAAAACTCTGTTTAACCTCCGCAAAGGCAAATGGGTTGAAGAATTGTCGAAGGTTGTCTGGTCGCACAACACCACAGCTTCCAGAACAATAGGCTTCACCCCCTTCAAGCTACTCTATGGAGAAGAAGCCATGCTACCAGAAGAGATCAAGCATGAAAGCCTCCATGCAATGTAGGAGACCATGGCGGAGGATGAGGAATACTCTAAGGAAACAATCGAAGGTATCAAGCTAGAGGCCATTGACAATATACTCAAATACCAAGACCAAACCAAGAAATGGGGGGACAAATCAATAGTAAGAAAGGACATAAAAGAAGGAGACCTGGTCCTCCGAAGAAAAGCAAATGTAGCAATAGCCGGAAAGCTACAACCAAAGTGGGAGGGGCCCTACACAGCAATAGCAGCAAGAAGACCAGGGTCATTCTTCCTAACTGATAGTGAAGGAAAAACCACGCTCCACACGTGGAATATCAGCAACCTTCGCAGATTTTACTTCTAAAGCTTGTAAGAGTAGCCTTTGCGCAAGTTATAAGCGAAGGTTAGCTCACATCTCCCTTCCTTTTAACTTTTCTCAGCCATGTCTAGACTTTGTTTTCCTTAAGTTTCTTTCCTTTCAACTTTTTGGGCCTGCACTCTTTTCCTCAAAAGGGGAACTCCTTGCGGAGGTGAGGTTTTTAACGAGGCAGAACCCATGTAAAAAATCTCCAAATCTATGAAGAGGTTTCCCCTAAAAGAAATGTTCTCATTTTATGCAAGTCGAAAGTGGCTAGCAACAAAGCCACAAAATTCGACAAAAGAAAAATGAAACTAAAGAGGACCTCCATTACCGGAAGCCGGAGGCTCCTAGATAACGGATGACCTCCGTGGCCAAAAAAGGCCTAGCCCGTGAAAAAAGACCTACCAAGCCATAGGCATCATGGAGATACATTCCATTGGCAAAAAATCCACGCAAACTACAAAGTGCAAACGCACATATCTCCGCCTAAGGCGTCAGAGGTCAACAAACCTGGAAGAACTCCTAACATGATTTAGGCACCAGGAGTATTAATTGCTAGAGATACGAATAACATTAATGCAGATTTGCAAAAATGCCAAAAATTTATAACAATCAACGACAAATCAGTAGCCATTTAGTAGAGCATTTAACAACACGATGAATCCTAGATTATAAAACCTGATAGCACCCCGCAATCTTCACTCGATGAGAAAAGGAAAGGGCAGAGAGTAGAAAGCCTAGCACTAGCTACACCTGAACATCGTCCCCAAAGGTCATGGAGGCAGGTGTATCCTTATCCAACATAAGCATGAAAGGAACCGTGCGAAGACTCGTAAAAGAGAGAGCAACCACAACCGGGAACCTACTACAAGCATCCGGATTGCCTCTGTAAGCTTATACCAGCAGACACCAGCCAACCACCATTTTGGGGGATTGCACGAAGACTCATAAGATCCCCCACAAACCAAGTCAGCAAGCAGGCGTAGACCGGCATCACACATGTTCCACAGGTGTGCGCACAACCATCAACCTACACCCACGAAAAAGAAGGAGCTCAGCAACAAGCGAAGGACGTGTGTAAGAAATACTTCTTCAACCTTCGATAAATGAGCAAAATGTGTGGAGGTCCTCCAAGAAGCAATCGACAATTGCTCAAGTTGCAACAAAGCCTCTGCAACATCTACAAGATCAAACACAAGCATTGCCTCGACTTCTCCACACACCACCACATAGAAACCAACAGCTGCAAGAAAGCATAGAGAAGGAGGTTGCAACCATAAACAAACCTCCGCAGCAGACTACAAGGCTTGATCAGCACCAACCTCACGCATGAGATATGCAAGACCAAGAACCTCCGGAGGAACAAGCGGAGGCCACCAAGGCAGGCGAACCTCTCACAGAGCAAGGTACAACCACCCTCCTTGGCCACACCGCACAGGTTGATATTCACATGCTACAAAGGGAGAATAAGGTGGGGGCATGACTCTCAAAATAGGCATGAGCCAGCTCTCCATGACATCCAGAGAAGAAACATATTGCGAAGACATAAAAATTGTTGTAAGACGAAATTGTCAATAAAACAAAAAAAACCTTCGACAATTTTAGGCATTCAGTAACAAGGCATAAACCTCTGACATCATACAGCCTAAACAAAACATTGCAACTAAAAAGCTGCAGGTCCCCGCCAAGCTAAAGAGCGAGTAAACTCAGCGCATTCATTGTCAACATCCTGCTCCACATCTGCAAACATATCAGCAGTAGTGGAGCCTGGGAAAGACCTCCGCTAGTACCCCCAGAGTTCACCACTCACAAAAATACCATTCAAATAGAACATTAACGGGGCAACATCTTGTGCAGGCCCTCGATCAAAAACCTATGCAGGATTAAAATATACACAAAAGACCTTAGGGTTTATGTTACAAAAGTGTAGCAAGATACTATATAAAGACATCTCTCCTAGCAACACAAATCCGAACCTAAATCTACACCTCAGGGTCTTCTGGAGCCACCACAGATGTTGTATCGGCACCTGGAACGGCTCCACCTCTACCTAAAAAAGAGTCATCTCCAGACATGGCAGCAGTAGTGGAACTACCGGCGATCTCCTTCTCCTTGGAAGCCTTCGCAGCACTAGTTGAGCCTCCAGTGGTCTCCTTTTCCTTGGAAGCCTCCGCAGCGCGGGCAAGGATGAGCAATGGCGACACAGGCATAGCACCAGGAGCTAGAGAAGCAAGAGCGAGTGAAGAATAATCCGAGGCCGACCATAGGTAACCTTTCTGGCTTCCTGTAATTCCTAAAGAAATCAAAAATCAAACCACAAACACAATCAAAAGAGCACATCAAAACCAATGAGTACACAAGGGAAAAGTACAACAAAACTAAATACCTTAGCTCAACGCTCCTATGCCATTTGCCTGGTAGACGCTCTACCAAAAAGGGTCCAAAATGACCCAATAAAGTTGTGCACGAACTTCCGCAACGCATCGGAGGCCTCTCCAAGCGAGGAAGAATTAGCTAGAGCTTCATGTTCCACCTCGGTAGCATGGGTGCACCCTTTGTGCATTAACATTTTGCCAAAGTTGGTGGTGCTAGCAAGAGTGGCAAAATCCACTGCACCACCCACAAAGGAGGGCACCTTCTCCACATGAGATTTCAACCATGTAAGCAGGTTGAACGCGCTAGCCTCTTCTGGAAGGGCGGAGGTTTGACCACCAAACTTCTCCACCGCCGCCTTGTAGGTCTCGGCAGTAATTAGGGCAAGCCCTTCCAGCACCTTGTTGACACTTCTTAGCATCACTCGTGTTAGGTTGTCATCCCCAACATGACACCAAGAGTGTGGTTGTATTGTACTCATGCCACTTAACTATATAAAGATATTAAAGTATATATCCGCAAGCGCATAGATAAATACACCCGTTGCAGCCTTTCACCCAAGTTTATCCTAAGTATCATTATTTATATTTAACCAAAGGAGAACAAACAGAGGGGCACATATTAATTAAAGGCTACTCTACACATGTGATATGAATATTCAAAATCACTATCCTTTACTCTCAAACAGGAATCAATCAAATAAAAAGAGATAAAATATATGATAATCAGACCATTCAGATGATATTCCTTAGAGTAGTACTACTATGGCAAGTCATTGATCAGAATATAAAGTAAGAGAATAACTCCTAAGTAATCCGTTAACTATTAGTCATAATCTACATTGATTAGTGCAATTATATCAGGCAATCATTGGCTAGGTTATCTCATATCCATAAACAAGGAACATCTCCATTACGAAGCTGAGAAACAGAGTAACAACTAAGTAATGAGACCGCGTTCTACTAAGTTCTACACTCGGGGAGTGGACTACAAAGGACTCAACAGGAATGTCACACCCATGATCTACCACATGGCCCGGAGTATAGAGTGCATTTGCAAGTAAACAGTGTATAAGTACCACACTTACACAATGTTGACCACCCACCCATGACTCAATAAGGTGAGTGCTTTGCAAACATGTGTATAAACATAATGATAAACTATCTATGCCAAATATATAATCAAAGCAGACTAATCTCATAATAATCAAGGATATAATATAGATTAAGAACAAGATCATATCTAATGTATCAAGAATAATGATCAAGAACAATGAACTAGAACTAGACAATGATGAACTAGAACAATTACGAACTAGAACATAGAATTAGAACATAAAGAACTAGAACATGAACTAGATCAAGAACTAGAAGAACTGATGAACTAGATGAATATCTGAAGAACAATATTGATACAAGAGAGAAGAACTGGATTTACCAAGCTCCTCTTGACTAAATCTGGAGCCCAAGGCTGCTTGACTCCTCTACTTCTAATTCTAATCTAGCTATGCCTAGATCTGATGGAGCTCTAAGGAGATGAGAGTTGCTAGTTGGTCTTTTGCTTTCTGGTTGATGATTGATTGAATGAGTTCCTCTTTGGAGGGAGGTCTGGGGCCTCGTTTATATAGCCCAGAGCATGGAACCGTGGCCCTTAGATCAAACTGACCTTCATGTAGGGTTAGGATGCATTCTTAGAGGTGGTTGAAGTAGCTTGCAAAGGAAGGAGCCGAGGGGCGGCGGCCAAGGGCCGGTCGACCTAGGGTTGAGGCCGGTCAGCCCCACCTGGCAGCGCCTCATGGTGGCCCTCCTCGTGGAGTCCTCTGGTGTCCTCTAGAAGCCTCTTGCGTATTCGCGACATGGAGATTAGGCTGATTGATGTAGGTTCCTTCTCATGGAAGATATCAATTCCTGAATTATTCTGATAACCCCCTGCAAAATATAGATTCACCAAAACTTGTGGAATTTCGTTATTTGACACCCTAAACCTATGTTGGTGATCATTTATTAGCCCTTTATATATTTATTTTAACCCTTTATTATGGTAGATAACCATCGTCAACACACCTCCATCCGCTTCCTCATCACAGAAACCTCCTCCTGCAGAGCTGCGCTTGACTACCTCTCTTCATCAAGCACAATCCGGAGGTTATCGCAAGACTCATTCGCTTTGCTTGCGCGCTCCACAGCTAGCACCTCTGACGTTTGGGCCTCTTCCACCTATCTCTTCAAATGAGCTACCTCGCCCTCCGCACTCTCTTTACCTTCACAGAAGCTTGCCACCTTCAGGCGAAGGTCCGCAACCTCTGATGCCTCAACGGAGAGCCTAGCCACCTCGGCGGAAAGCTTGGTGTTTTCGTCACCCAAGACTTCAACCTCATGCTTCAGTGTCTCGATAGCATTGTTCTAACCCAGCATCTCCATTGTCGTACGCTCTTCCATAGCCAAGGCCATATGGTGACCCTAAAAAACAGCACCTCAGATAAAAGAACCAAAGAAGCAGCAAAGAAAACCAAGGAATCTCCGCAAAATAAAGAAGATGTACACTCACCAGGCTCTAGTGCTCCAGCTGCACATGGAGAAGCTTCCAGTAATCCACCTTCTTTTAAGCCCTCTTGGAAATGATCTAAAAATACCACAAAAACATGAGACCAATGAGCAAACAAGCAATGAGATAAAAGAAACGAAAGTAAGATAACAAGTGATAACATTGTGGACTTTGTCGAGAGACTCGATCCAACCGGCTAGAACGTCGTTAGGGATGGCAACTGAACAATTAAAAAACTAGTCAAAATAGGTTTTAAGAAAAAAAAAACAAACTCAAAGACCCTGCAACTCACAAGTCGGGGCCTCCAAGTTCAGCCCGGTCGGTTGCGGCGAAGGTTGAACCACGGGAGGAGGAGGCGGAGGCATACCAAGTCTGGCATATCCAATCCTTGAGCTGGTGGCGAGCTCTTCTTCACTCGCAAGACTCCCAGCCACAGAACCTACAATAACAAACAAACACTTAGGCAAAAATAACGTTGGAAAGAAGAAAACATAAACCAAATACAATGAAAGGCATGAGACCCCTACTAAGGTGAAGGGGGAATGCCGCAGACGCAGCAAGCCGCGCAGCATCAGGTGTATCCTCCTCCTCTTCCGACACCTGCACCACTCTGCAACGCGCACCTGACTTTGGAACCACCACAGCGAGAATCGGGGATTGACCACAGTGGGGGGAGACCTTCGACGTATCAGGGCTTGAGTCTCCGCCCAGCACATCTGGGAACGGATCCTCCACAGAGGTCCCCGCAGCCTCTACGGAGACCATGGTAGCCTCCACTAAGGACTCGGTACCCTCTGCAGTGACCTCAGTAGCCTCCGCACCACCACCTCCACCAGATGCCAAATCCACTAGAGCCTCCCCTCCAGTAGATGCTTCTTGAGCTCCACCAGTGTCCTCTATTGAGCCTCCTTCCGAGGAGGAGGTGGAGCTTGTGGCAGGGGATGCAGATACGACAGAGGTAGCCTCAACCTTTTGCTTCTTGGAGAAAGTCTTTGAACCAGCTTGGCCTTTCCTCTTCTTCAATTCCACCACAACAGTCACATTCTTAGAGGCAGCCTTATGCTTCTTCTTCTCAATTGAAGCCAGACCTTCGGAGGAACAACATGTTCCTTGTGATGAATCCCCAACTCTTCAAACACATGGTTAAGCCGTGGCATAGTGCCCGACTCAGACCTCCGGGTAAGGTACTCCTTGTCACTCATGGCACCAACAATTGCCCATGTGACCTCCTCAACCCCCGCAACAAGAGCGTCACGATCCTGATCAGCTGGAAGCACCTGCCCAAATCAAGGGAATGGGACACCCTATGGTGGGCCGAACACAGGGACCTGGACCATCTCAATTTGGAAGCACCCTACGGTCCTGATCAGCTGGAAGCACCTGCCCAAATCAAGGGAATGGGACACCCTACGGTGGGCCGAACACAGGGACCTCGACCATCTCAATTTGGAAACGTTCATTCCTCCGTCCAAGCAGCTAGTAGTTCGCCGCAACCATCTCTTTGACTAGGTCCCGACCATCAGAATAGCGGCATGCCAAGGCAAAAGCCTTGTCGCACGCCCACCTCTCGACGGAGACCCGTGCCGGAGGAGCGACCCGGCATAGTGGGGACATCTCAGACATGACGAAGGCTAGAGGGTAGATGGTCTCCTCTGACCTATCATCATAGGTGAGGGTCTCGCTAGTCATCCTCACATAAAATCAATCCTCCATCCACCCATGATCCCACTTCTCCTTCTAGCAAAAAGAGAGCTCCAGTTTGTCGACTCCTTGAAATCTCTTAGCCATGAAAGTACAACTCCCGTATTGAGCTACTGTCACCTTCTTTGGTTGCTTCTACAGTTCAAAGTATGCATAGAAAGTGTCTATGTTTGGGACGGCCCCATAAGACTCACACGCCCAACAAAACTTGCTCAAAGTCAAAAAAGCGTTGGGGGTCAAATGATGTAGCTGAACATGGAAAGCCTCCAAAACCTCACCAAGAAAACTAGTGCAGGGAAATCAAAGGCCACAAGAAAAAAATCCCTGAAAACCACCGCGTATCCTTCCAGAGGGTTTAGAGTAGTCTCACCATCAGGCGGAGGCATAGCATGACTAGCTCTGAACCACCCATCCTCACGCATCTCCACAAGAGTCACCTCAGTAACAGAGGAAGGACCAATATACCAGGTCTTGCCTGCCATAGCGTCAAACTCTTCCAAACAGCAAAGCTCGTCATCGGAGGTTTCCAAGCCTTCGAACTCCTCCTCCAACTCTCGAGCAAGAAAGCTCTCGATCAAACACTCCTCAAAGCATGTGCTCCACCCAGATTCCCTCACACCAAGAAGGTGGTGATACGGGCCAAAGAAAGTGGAATGGCGAGGAGCGGAGGTCGAGGTGGAAGCCACCGCCAAAGACCAAAAGCTTGGGGCAAAAATAAGAGTGCGCGACAGGCCAAGAGCGAGCAGGGGAGGCTGAGAGCGATGGCAGCAAATGTGATAGGGGTACCCCATGGAGAGGGGACCCCCCTTATATAGTGTCCACCGCAACCGTTCGCCTTCCAAAGGGAACGGTTGCGATCCCCAACGCACCAACGGCTACATGCCCCATCAATCACCATCACAACGATCAAATCCAGACGGGCCAGGGGGGAGAGACAACCTCTGCCTCCCGGACACCGTGTAGGCATAATGGCATGAAATGGCAACCTTCGTCGCAAATAGGTGGAGACCAGTTTAGAATTCACGGCCCGCAACTGCAATGCAACTTTGGATGAGGCTTTCCATGAGCTACCAATGCAACTGCAATACTTAGGCCTGTGATAACATAATTAGATGGTCGATGAGCAGCCAATGCAACTGCAATATTCTATTGGTGTTGTTGTTCTTCCTTGCTTCAATGTTAGCTAGTTAATTGGGGATAGCTCTTATTGTATGATGATTTAATTGTGATGTTTGAGGCAATGTGGCTTCCTTTCTTTGTTCTATCTACTCTTGAGATGAATAATGTGGCTTCCAAACTGATGCAAAGGGCTTTCATGCAATGATGATTTCCTAATGCTGTCCTACTACTATTCCTACTACTTCTACTACTATTCCCACTACTCTCTTCTCTCTTCCCTACTTCTACTTCTACTACTACTGTTGTCCTACTCTCTTCTACTACTACTGCTGTCCTACTACTACTACTACTACTGTTGTCCTACTACTACTATGACCGTTGTCCTACTACTACTGTTGTTGTCCTACTACTACTACTACTACTACTACTACTACTACTACTACTACTACTACTACTACTACTACTACTACTACTACTACTACTACTACTACTACTACTACTACTACTACTACTACTACTACAACTATCCTACTACTACTATTGTTGTTGTCCTAATTCTACTACTCTCCTCTCCTCTCCTACTACTTCTACTTCTCATACTCCTCTCCTCTACTACTAGTCTGCTACTACGGTCCTACTACTACTGCTGTTGCTGTTGTCCTACTACTACTGCTTTTTTGGGCAGGAAGTAGCTGCTTTGTTTAGCCTCCTACTACTTCTACTACTACTTTTTTGGCAAGCACCAGTTACTTTTTTTTGCCAACTCTCCTCTCCTCTCCTCTATTTTTGCCTATGATCAAATTGTCCAACTCGATACATTGTCTAAAATATGAGCTGATGGTCAAGAACTTGTGAGAAACTTGACATCATTACTAGCCGCCCCTACAGTACCTTCTCTCACTTCTCTGTTATGATGCCTTTATGCTCCAAGTTCTTGATCAAATGATGATTGACATATTTATGAGGCCTCTACTATTACTCGTTTTGTGATCAAATGATGATTTAAGTGGCTATATGCTGTTGTCCATGGGCTTTTTTGTTTATCTTGCTTACCATGGTGTTTTTGTTTACATGTGGATAGCTGCTATTTTTTTGCTGTGTGCTCACTAGTGTGTTTGTTACAAGTACTACTACTCCTACTTGTTGCTGCTGTTGTACATATCTCCTCTCCTCTCCTCTACTCTCCTCCCCTCTACTACTACTGCTGCTACTGTACATATCTCCTCTCCTCTCATCTACTACTTCTACTACTACTATCCTACTACTTCTCCTACTCGTCTCCTCTCCTCTCCTCCTCCTACTACTTCTCCTACTCATCTCCTCTCCTCTACTACTACTACTGCTACTGCTGTCCAACTCTCCTTGGTGCTCCAAGTTCATGACCAAATGATGATTTACATGTTTCTGATGCCTCTACTTTAATTTATCGCTCGATGATAAAAAAGGGTGTAGTGAGACAACATGACAATCAAGTATTTTTTGAAATTTGAATTTGACCCTACACTTCTCCTAGGCCAAAAGCTTCTGGAGGAAGCTTGTCTCGAATGGAGTGCCATTGGATACTAGTCTCCTCCAAGAGTTTTTGGCCAAGTAGTGTCATTGGGTTTTATTTTGTTTCCTCCTCTCCTATTAATAGCTATCATGTTAGTCTATGATCTGTGATCACCAATGGGCGGTGGATGGCTGTAGATTACAGCAACCCACTAATTTGAGAGCTATATATGAACACCTATATGCTTTCGTAGCCTTTCTTGCGTCTCTAAAGTGAAATTTCTTGCATGTATTAGAACATAACACAAAATGACGTGGACAATGGGTGATGCAACCTAAAATCCTGAGCACAAGCCCACCTTTGAAGAGGTAGAACCAGAGGTGCTTACTTAGGAGCAGTTCAACGAGGAGGTACACAATGATCTAGTAGCGATGCTTACTCAGGAGCCATGTGGCGAGAAGGCTGATGAGACGCAAAGAGAGAAAGGGGAGCAGAGAGAAGAGCAGGAGAGGCTGCTAAAGGTGACGAAGAAGATGATGAAGATGAAGATGATGATGACGAGGATGAACAAGAGGGATATGAGAACCCTAAGGATCCTTTCCCACATGAACCTAGACGGAGGCTAACAGAGGAGGAGCTGGACAAGGACTTTGACCCGAATGAGGAGGTAGGGATTTAGCATTAGTTTGTAAATTATGCTAACACTTTGATCATGTTATAATTACTAACACTTTAACCTCCCGAATAGGCCCCTCCTCAAACTCGAAGAAGACGTCGGTGACATCTCACCGGACAAGACAAAATCGAGGATGGGGTGCAGATGCAAGAGCCATAGAGTTGGACACTAATGCCTCTGCTCCACAACCCGAAGCCACAGACTCGGGTAGCAAGCCGAAGAGGAAACAGAGGGACAGAAAAAGCCAACCAATATCCAGAAAAGGCACTCTATGTGATAACAGAGGTCAGGACAGTAGGGGAGATCCTCGATAGAAATAAGAGCAAGATGGCATAATGCAATCGGGGCGCTAGTAAGACATGAGCTGAACCTAGCAGTCAAAACTTGGAAACTCATATCAAAAGAAACGAAGATATTCCTACTCGATAAGTTGTTCACCAATTTCAGGTTCCTAGAGGGAACCCATGCAAAGGTACGACATCAAGCTCTTAAGCAACTTGAGGAGTCATTCCAATGTTAGAAGTCAGAACTCAACATCAAATACATCCAAAAGGGGTTAACTCCCTTCCATGAGTACGGCAAGATAACTCCTGGAATGTGGGTGGATCTTGTGGCTCAGAAGAATTAACCAGAAGCATTGGTCCTCAGTGCCCATAACAGGGAGCTAGCGAAGAGGTACATGCACCACCATCATCTAGGTCCCGGTGGTTACTATAGAAAGGAAGCTAAGTTTAGGAAGATGGAGGAAGAGGCCGCCGAATCCGGGGCATACAACTTGAAGGGGGTTTTGAAGCGCGCAAAGCACTAGATCCTAGGAAGGAATCTAGAAGCATCCAACGCGCTGAAGTTTGATAACCTAAAGACCGAAGATGCAGTATCGAAGATACTGAAATCTAGTGAAGAGAAACTGCAGGGCTCATTCAAGCCTTCCAGAGAGAGGGACGAGCTTAGCCTTGCCTTGGGAAACCCTTAGCACATAGGCCATGTTAGGGGGATATGGAAAAGAATGACATGGAAGTATGGATTAGAAGAAGACAAAGACATGTACAAGAAACATGGCAGAGACCGAGAGTCTAATCTGGAGTTCCAAATGAAGGCTCTAGTTGCAAAGGTGCTAGAGGAGCAATGACTGTCTATGGAGCCACAAACAGTAATGGCACAGCCAAGGTTCCACTACAGCCACAACCCCCGTCAATCGCATACGGGAACCAACTAGTTGCACCTTGGTGGTTCTCATCGGCAGGCAAAACACTATGATGGTGGTGGCAATGGGTGTGGCACATCCTCCTGGCGGCTTACATCACAATAATAGGAACCCGCTGGACTACATTAGGGTCAAGGTGGATACCGTGAAGCCTGAATTCATGTAGTGGATGCAACTCCTGTAACAGAACCGCCCAATTATACGAGATTAAGTAGGAAAATCATCCAACGGAAGGACAATTTAACAAACTTAAGCCCGTATAACCCGGTAGTCCGTGAAATCTCGACGGATTTCAAACCCTTTCACATAACAGCCAAGATCGTACTAAGTTTAGCGGTCACCATCATAAGTTACATAAATGTTCGCGGCATAAAATACATCGGAGTTTAAACATAGTTATTACAAACCAGGTTCGAATAAAAGTAGCGGAAGCGGTAGTTCAAATCACGCACACGCACAACATTTTTAAATAAAGTGCCAGCTTGGGACCATCTCCAGAAAAAGCATCAGGCGAGAAGTAGTGAATGACCATTGCCCATGGTCCTATGCTTCGCCCATTGCAGGATAGAGACAGTTGATACAATAGCCATAGTACATCTGTCCATCTGCAACAAGTGGGAACAAAGCCCTAAGTACGAGAAGGTACTCAGGTAGACTTACCCATCATAAACCAGAAATAAAAGACACCAAGGAATCATGATAGGCTTTTTGGTGGGGTAGCTGACTCATTTGCAAAAAGGCATTTTTAGCATTTTAGGAAAACCTTTACAAAAGCTTTGCATCAAGTGAAATCTTTATTAACCTGTCAACTACATTTGCACCTGTACTAAAGTAACATGTAATTAAACAGGCAATGATAACCAATGATCATTAACAACTTCCATTATGTCATAATTCATATAACTGTCCAAGTGTTCCATCAATATTACTACGATGAAGTAGCTCAAGTCAAGTGTTCACTATCCAGTGAACGATGGCGATTCGAATCGATTATTAACCAGCTGGTAAGTTATTCCTCACACAAACCTCACTCACCCGCTAAAGTGAGGTGTTGGTCGCCGAGTCAACCATTCAGGTAAAGTCGCGAGCTTGCCAGGAACCACTTGTACCCAGGGGCCGCCCGACTGCTCTTTGGCCTTATCATCGCGCCCCCGTATCCTGCCACTACTGCTCCGGTACAGTGCGTTGCGGGCAATCCACTCGGCCTGAATAATCTCCCAGTTTCGCGGTCGGAAGGTACTTTATCCGGCCAGCTAAATGTGAGGCATGCGTTCAACATGACCCGAGGGACAACAACGGCCGGTCCTTAATCGACACAGACGGAAAACACTACAGTCCGAAACCCTGCAAGTTTCCGCCCGGTCTCAATTTCATTTCACACTTAGTTATACCATGACTTCATAGTCAACCCAACATATCCAAGTAATCACCTATAGCTCGCAGGTGACAGGAAATCACCCGACTTCTACCGGTCTAAGCAAGCTAAGCATTGACTCGACTGCGGATACCAGGGTAACAAGGATATAGTCTAACAAAGGTAAGCAAGGTATAATGCAGCAACGTTTGCAAACAACTCCTAAACGTAATGCATCAAATTAAGTAAAGTTAATAATAAATTATTTGCAAACCAGGAGAGAAATGCTCCGGGGCTTGCCTCTCTCGAAGGAACTTGGACGGTGGTCGGGGCACTCGGGGAGATCTTCACCGGCCTCTTCTTCGGCTTCTGTCACCTCCTGCTGCTGCACCTCGATCTGCTCCTCTGGCTCCTCGGGTAAGACGACTGGGTTCTCGGTTTGCGATCCTGTATGATGCAATGCGCGTAAGTGATTATGCAAGTATGCATCGAAGGAGATGAATGCAATGAATATGTTGAAATGCAAGGTAGTCAACATCATCCAGAAACTATACACTACAAGCACATGTCATCTACTGCATTCTCTTCTACTACTATTATGTTAAGTTAACCTACCTTATGAAATGCTTCAAAGATACACCAAAGCTTTACTAATTTCTTAATCACACTTAAAGCAACACTTGCTTAAACCCTAAGTAATAATAGTAGGTTTGAATAGCAACATATATTTCTGATGCTCCTAAAAATCTAAGAAAATTACAGTAGTATAATACTACTCTAAACAGACTACCATAAAAATTTCATGGCATTTGGATAAGTAAACCATCCTATACAAAAATGACAAGCTATAGCATAAAAATGAGCATGAAATTACTTTGTACTATGGAAAGTGTCAAACAACAGAATTAATATTTTTCCTAGGTTCTTTATAGCATACTATGACTGTACAAAAATTATCACATGCATGTTTTATACAAAGTTTGCTCTCTAGCAAAAATAACAAAAATCAGCCATTAAAGGCACTTGAACTACACTTCAACATTTTCCCACAGCACATGCATGAAACATATTTTTTCTAGGAAGTACATGATATAAGAAGATTAACAAACTTGAAATCATATTTTTCTGATACATATAGGATTTACTAGCTATTTTACAAGATATCAGCAATATTAAGAATTAATTAAAGCTCTACAGAAAAGTATCCCAAAAATGACATGCAATATTTTTAGATTGTAGATATGGTTCCAATGAATCCCTAGAAATTTATTTCACAATTTTTGGAGCTGAAATGACTACTAAAACATTTTTTTCCAAAGCATTTTCAACAAGAATAATAAAAGAAAATGGAAATGGATTTTCATAACGGCACTGGGCCGTCCCGGGGAATCAAGTGGCCCATAGCCGTTCTCGGCCTGCCATCGCGCGCGGGGGGGGGGAATGGCCGAGCCGGCCTGCTCGGGGCGCGGCCCACAGGGCGTAGCCCAGTCCACCGAGAGGAGGGGGAAACGGAGCGCGGTCGTCGGCGTCCAGGGTCTCGCCGTCACGGCGGCGGCCGAGGGCCAACGGCCGGCTCCGGCCAAACCACGACCAGCTAAGGAGCGCAACATGCTCGCAAGAGAGTAGCGAACACGTGAAGGGGACGCGGGAGGGCAGAGAGAGAGCGAGTGAGGCGGTGCGCGGGGCACGGGCTCGACGGCACCGACGCGGTGGCGCGGCGGAGCGAGGGAAATTGAGCCCTACCGAGGCAAACGAGGGGATGGCGACACCCGTTCGGAGGAGGGGAGGATGGGGCGGAGCCTCGTGCACGGCCAATTAGACGGAGGTGGTCCACCGGTGCCGGAACAGGGCGGGGACGGTGGCGGAGCTCGGTGGCGAGTGGTGTTCCGCTGCGGTTTCACCGGAGGGAGGAAGAAGGGAAGCAACCGAGGCGCAAGTGGGAGAGAAACCAGGTGCCCGGGCGATTTTGAAGCGGAGCGCGGGCGCGGGGTCCACGGCGGCCACGCGGTGGCGTCGTCGGCATGCGGCCGCCACGCGGCGGGCGTTTTCTGCCGGGGCGACAGCGCGCGCGCGGGGGCGGGAAGAAGAGGAGCGACGCGGAGGCAGGCCGGGCCGAGCCGAGGCGGAGGCGGCTGCGGGCGCGCGCGCGGGAGTGGCGCGGGCCGATTCGGCCAGCGGGCCGAATCCGAGGCGGCGGCCTGCTAAGCTGGATTTGATTTTTTTCAAATTTTTCATTTCAAATCAAATTCAAACACAGATTTCAAACCCCATTTTGAACAAGAAGAAGACATTTTCTGGAATTGACCCAAAAAAAAGTTGCTTAGAATTTAATTCTCTACAACTTTGATTAAGGGGCCAACTAAAAATTCTCAATAGATTTTGAATTGAAGAATAAAAGCTAATTTAGAGAGGATTTTTGAATATTTTAATTAATATTTTTGAACAAGCTTTTTGACAAAACTTTGAGTCATTTAGTTGCTCCAAAAATTTTGACCTATAATTCTAAGTGATATAAAATTTTTAGTTGCACAATTTTGATGGAATGTGATTAGCACATTATACATTACACCTCAAATACCACTTTCTAAGCTTTTATTTCACTCAAATTATAATATTAACATGTATGATTATGATGATATGAAATGCCATGCATATGATTGCCATGCAAATGCTTGTGTAACACCGGAGTGTTACAGCCCTCCCCCCTTATAAAAATCTCGTCCCGAGATTTGGGTTACGAACCATTTATTATAAAAATCTCCGTATGCTTTTTGTAGGTATTCACCCGTTTCCCACGATGCATCTCCCTCATCATGATGACTCCATTGTATCTTATATGTTTTCACCACACTGTTCCGAGTAGCCCTTTCTTTGGAATCCAAAACTCGAATTGGCTGCTCACGATACACCAGATCTGACTTAAGTTTTATGCTTCGGGGTTCAATTATTTCCTCTGGAACGCGCAAACATTTCTTGAGATGTGATATGTGAAAAACTAGAAATATAGCACCCATTGATTCTGGTAATTCCAATTTGTAATCCATTGGACCCTTTCTTTCTAAGATTTTGTAGGGTCCGACAAATCTGGCGGCAAGCTTTCTGCGTAATCCAAACTGCTTCTTCTTCATTGGCGTGACTTTCAGATAAACATAGTCATCAACTTCAAACACAAGTGGTCTCCTTCTCTTATCCGCATAACTTTTCTGACGTGACTGAGCTGCTCTCATATTTTGCTGAATGATATGAACTTTCTTTTCGGCTTCTTCCATGAAGGCAATACCATAATACCTTCTTTCCCCTGGCTCAATCCAGTTTAAAGGTGTTCTACACTTTCGTCCATACAAAGCCTCAAAAGGTGCCATTTTGATACTTTCTTGATAGCTATTATTATATGCGAATTCTGCTAGAGGTAACCATGACTCCCATGAACCTCTGGAAGACAACACACAAGCTCTCAACATATCTTCTAAAACAACATTAACTCTTTCAGTCTGACCATCTGTTTGAGGATGATAGGCAGTGCTACGAATCAGACTAGTCCCCAAACCTTTTTGTGCAAGTGCTCCCAAAAGTGAGTAGTGAACTGGGATCCTCTGTCAGACACTATAGTCTTCGGTATGCCATGCAATCTCACAATCTCTGCAATATACTTCTCGGCATATTGAGGTGGTCTATAAGCTGTCTAGACAGGCAAAAAGTGAGCGGTCTTGGTAAGACGGTCCACGATTACCCAAATCGAATCATGGCCTTTCTGAGTAGTGGGCAAACCTGTGATGAAATCCATACTTATATCATCCCACTTCCAACTAGGTACTGACAAAGGTTGCAACAATCCGGCAGGTTTCATGTGAATAGCTTTTACTCGACAACATGTGTCACATCTGGCTACATAAGCTGCAATTTCCTTCTTCATCTTTGTCCACCAAAAACGAGGCCTTAGTTCTTGATGCATTTTACTACTGCCAGGATGAATGGATAACTTAGAGTGATGAGCTTCATCCATAATTTTATTCTTAAGCTCTCTATCTTTTGGAACAACAAGACGGTTGTCGAACCACAACACGTCCTGCTCGTCCACTCTGAAGTGTTTTGAAGGTTCTTCTTTAAATTTCCTTTTGATGTGGAATATCCCTTTGTCTGCTTTCTAACCTTCTATTGTCTTACTCTCCAAGGTACAACTGATCTGAACACTGTGTAACACGACAGGGTGCATTAGATTAAAACCATCTTCGAGTAAGGGTTGCATATTCAGACAATGCGACTTTCTACTCAAAGCATCGGCTACCACATTGGCTTTCCTAGGGTGATACTGTACATTCAAGTTTAATCTTTAATTAGTTCTAACCATCTTCGCTGTCTCATGTTCAATTCTGGTTGGGTGAAAATGTACTTGAGACTCTTGTGATCGGTGAAAATATTGCACACATTACCAAGTAAATAGTGTCTCCAAATCTTTAAGGCATGCACCACGGCGGCAAGCTCAAGATCATGTGTCGGATAATTGATTTCATGTTTTCTCAGCTGACGGGAGGCATAAGGAATGACTCTTCCTTCTTGCATCAGAACACAGCCTAATCCTATTTTTGATGCGTCACAGAACACATCAAAAGGTTTCTCGATGTCTGGCTGTGCAAGAACTGGAGTAGTGGTCAACAGTTTTCGCAAGGTGTGGAAAGCTGTCTCACACTCCTCTGTCCACACGAACTTATGATCTTTCTGTAACAGACTTGTCATTGGCTTAGCAATCTTCGAGAAGTCTGGGATAAAGCGGCGATAGTAACCAGCTAACCCTAGGAAACTCCTGACTTCTGGCACTGTGGTTGGAGTTTTCCAATCCATAACCTCTTGCACTTTGCTCGGATCTACCGAAACTCCATTCTCAGATAAAATATGACCAAGGAAAGGAACTTTCTTCAACCAAAATTCACATTTGCTGAACTTAGCATACAACTTATGATCTCTTAATCTGGTCAAGACAATTCTCAGATGTTCTTCATGATCTTTCTCATTCTCAGAGTATACTAGAATGTCATCAATGAAGACAACTATAAACTTATCCAACTCTGGCATGAAAACCGTATTCATCAGATACATAAAATATGCAGGAGCATTTGTTAAGCCAAAGGACATAACAAGATACTCGTACAACCCGTATCTGGTAGAAAAGGCGGTTTTCAGGACATCTTGTGGCCTGATCTTTATCTGATGATACCCTGATCTTAGGTCTATCTTGGAGAACACCCTAGCTTTAGCCAACTGATCAAACAAAACATCGATATGAGGCAAAGGATATTTATTCTTGATAGTTACCGCATTAAGAGGTCGTAATCCACACACATCCTCAGAGTACCCTCTTTCTTTTTCTTCACGAACAAGGCAGGACATCCCCATTCAGACTTACTTGGTCGGATAAACCCCTTCTTTAGCAATTCTTACAGTTGCTTCTTCAGCTCAGCTAACTCATCCGGAGGCATCCGATAAGGTCTCCTCGAAATAGGAGCTGTTCCGGGGATCAACTCGATTCCAAACTCAACATCTCTATCTGGAGGAAGGCCAGGTAACTCGTCTGGAAACACATCCGGGAACTCACACACTACCGGGATCTGGTGGATAGGAACAACTTCCATGGCACAGGTCACACTTACAAGGTCTGTTCTTTTGGGCAATGGTACCTGAAAAGTACCCTCTGCCTACGGATCCTTAAGGGTAAGCAATCGACTGCTTGTATCTATGACTGCTCCCCAGTCTTTCATCCAGTTCATTCCTATTATGACATCCAAAACTAGTCCCGGCATAACTATCAGGTTCACTCGAAACTTCCGACTATCTAACTCAAGGGTTGCCCCTCTAACCATCTTATTGGTTCGCACATCAGCCCCTGCTGAACTTATGTGATAACCATAACTCAATTCTGTGCATAGTTGTTCATGCTTCCGTGCAAATGCTTGACTCATAAAAGAATGCGAGGATCCAGAATCAAATAGAACAACTACAGGGTGATGGTTAACAAGAAACTTACCGGCAATTACAGGTTCTCCTTCAGGAATCTCATCAACGGTGGTATGGTGCACACGGGCAGTGTAAGTCTGTTGTTTCTTTCTAGGCGGATAAGGGCAGAACTTTGAAAAGTGGCCTGGCTGACCACAATTATAGCAGGGCCCCTTCACTGTACCAGCAGATCCTATAGCTCCCTTGGAGTTGCTCTGTTCTGCAGCTGTGGTGATCTTTGCTGGCGGCACGGCCATCTTGTACGGCTTCTGTGGTCCCTTGTAGTTCTGAGTTTTATGCTATGGAGGCCTGAACCTTGCACCAGGTGCGGACGGACGATAAGAAGGACGATTTGCAGTGACAACTCTGGACTGGGAGGGTCCTGACTCAAACACCCTCTTGCGATTCTTGGATGCAGTGTAGGCATTGTTGTTCTTTTCTTGCTTCAAACAATCACTGACAAAGTCATTGAACCTGGCGCGGGTATTGGTACCCACATGCTTCATCATCTTCGGACTTAACCCTCTCTTGAAACTAGCAATTCTCTTTGCATCTGTGTCGACCATGTCTGGAGCATAGCGGCACAAGCTATTAAAGGCATGCAGATACTGTGTTATAGTCTTGGTACCCTGATTTAAGGCTAAGAACTCTCCGAGCTTCATCTCAACCAACCCTGGGGGAATATAAACTCCCCTAAACGCTTCAGTGAATTCTCTCCAAGTAATCTAGGCATTGGGAGGAAAGGTGGTGCGGTGATGCTTCCACCACATCCCTACTGGTCCCTGTAACTGATGTGCAGCATATTCTGTCTTCAGAACTTCTGTCAGTCTCAGCACACGAAACTTATCTTCCATAGTGTTGATCCATTCTTCAGCGTCGAGTGGCTCTGCTGCTTCCTTGAAAATAGGTGGCCTAGTATCCATGAAATCCTTGAAATTGCTGTACTGGTTCACTCCATGGCCACCACCTTGATTATTTCCTCTCTGAACGTTTTCAGCGATGGTACGCAGAAAATCTTCCATATTCCTTTGTGACTGCTCGGCGTTGCGCTGGCTTCCAAGAAACTGTGCGAAGAACACTTCTGCAGTGAGCGGTGGAGGAGGGGGCAAATGTGGCTCTGGCTATGGCTCCTGGTGATTGACGTTGCTTGCACCACCCTCACCAGCCCCTGCACCGTTGCCACCAGTTTCAGCGGCCTCATACGTGGCACGGCGAGTGTTTGCCATCTGCATATTTCAGCAACAAGTAATAATTGAGCGAAGTGGTAGTAATTGTATCCGAATGAACAATCATGTCATACTGAATTTATTGGAGAGAACAAGTCATGCAATAAAACAGAGGCACAATAATCACATTCCAATTAAAACAACATCACTAATCAAATTACTTCGAATGCAACATCACGTTCCATACAACCATGTTGCCAGCATACATACACTGGACTTTTATGCGTTCAAGCATCACATACACAACCAAGATCCAAAAGATCGCTCGTCTCAAGATCGAACAGGATACAACACGATACATGGGAACCAAAAGAAGGACATCGTGATAAAGCCTATCACTAACGCAAGGCAACTAGCCTACTCCTCGGGGCCGTCGTCGAGGTCGGAGGCGTCACCATTGCTACCATCAGTAGCGGCGTCGTCGTCGACGTCCATCTGGGCGGCGTCCGGAGGAGCGTACGGGCCTATCCCGTTGTAGAGGGCATGGAACTCTTCATGCAAGTTGGCGTTATACCCTTCTAGCTCCTCGACCCTTTGCCTGAGAAGGTCCCTCTCGTTCCAGGCTTCATTCCTTTCCTGCACTAGCTGTCCCATCATGCGATATGCATTTCTGTTGGCCTAAGTCAACGTCTACACCCGCTGCATAGCACTCTCACCTCTCTCGAGAGCCCGATCTCGCTGCAAGCTCATGTCGGCCAACTGCTCTTGCAAGCTAGCTATAGCACGTGCTTGCTTCTTCTTCTGCTTCCTTGCTTCAAGCCGATCATTACCTCTTAGACCAGTCAAGGTCCAATAGGTATTCTCAAGACCCTAGTATGCTCTGATGGCTGCATACATGGCACTCATCGTGTGGTTGTCGCTAGCCTGTCCTTCACTTGGGCCTCTGACCAAAGCACTACCTTGTGGCTGCACCCAAATGGCATCACGAGGATCATCTCTCGGGAAGGTATCGGCCAAGGCTGCTGCCAACTCATTAGGAAACCTGCTCATTATGTCTCGGATGACGTGAAAGGTTGCACCCTCTGCACCCTCAACTGGAGTGCGCCCTTCAAACTCCAAATGTCAACCAGCCCATTCTGGCGCATCACCAAGGGCAGGGACGGTGATCTCCACTATTGCAAGTCCATCCTCAGTTAGCTGGCTCTCATTCCAAGAGTACACCGGCTCTTGACCCTCTGGGTACCCCACATCATGGAGCACTCTCCAAAGCAAGGTGGGCATGCCAAACTCACTTAGAAAAGTGTCCGTGCTGCGGCGCTCCCGCGGGGCCATCTGGTGACGTGGTGCTCTTCCACCAGTGGACTTACGGACAGTCTTCTTCGTGCGGGCCATCTGTAGCACAAGTTTTAAATTACCCGATGAGACATATTTTAAGTTGATGTCACTTTTATCAAACTGGGATAATCCTTTTATAAGGGGAGGAATGCAGGTTATGAATGAAATGCTTAGGCAGTATGATGCATGCGCGAGTCTTACGTTCTCACAAACTTAGAAAATAAAGACATCTAACGATGAATTCGGTGGCATACAAACGATTTCTCAAATACGTAACTAATTCGATCTACACGATAAACGTTGTTATGTACCTGCAGAAAATTCATTTCAGCCCATTCCCCATGAATGCATGAAAGCAGTAAATCTACCTACACGCTCTACACGAATCCCCAAATGCGTGTACAACATGTAATTATTCTAGTATCATATAAAACACTCTCCCTAGATCGGCGGTGTATCCGATCATGCTCTCACAGCTCACACTTACCAAAGCGTAGAGGTAACTGATCCATACATTACCACTCAATTAAGTGGCACTCATACAATATCACGCCGTATGAGCAACGAAAGAGAAATATGGTGCAAGAACCCCAAGTTAGTACTTAAATAGCCACCTAGAGTCCTTAACTGGGCATACTGGATATGACCACTGGCACACATTTAGTTTTAAAATCACACTTTTTAAATATAATTTTGTTTTAAATACACTTATGAACAGTAATTACGCTAAACCATGCTCCGATGCCAGCTGTAACAGAACCGCTCAATTATACGAGATTAAGTAGGAAAATCATCCAACGGAAGGACAATTTAACAAACTTAAGCCCGTATAACCCGGTAGTCCGTGAAATCTCGACGGATTTCAAACCCTTTCACATAACAGCTAAGATCGTACTAAGTTTAGCGGTCACCATCATAAGTTACATAAATGTTCGCGGCATAAAATACATCGGAGTTTAAACATAGTTATTACAAACCAGGTTCGAATAAAAGTAGCGGAAGCGATAGTTCAAATCACGCACACGCACAACATTTTTAAATAAAGTGCCAGCTTAGGACCATCTCCAGAAAAAGCATCAGGCGAGAAGTAGCGAATGACCATTGCCCATGGTCCTATGCTTCGCCCATTACAGGATAGAGACAGTTGATACAATAGTCATAGTACATCTGTCCATCTGCAACAAGTGGGAACAAAGCCCTAAGTATGAGAAGGTACTCAGCTAGACTTACCCGTCATAAACCAGAAATAAAAGACACCAAGGAATCATGATAGGCTTTTTGGTGGGGTAGCTGACTCATTTGCAAAAAGGCATTTTTAGCATTTTAGGAAAACCTTTACAAAAGCTTTGCATCAAGTGAAATCTTTATTAACCTGTCAACTACATTTGCACCTATACTAAAGTAACATGTAATTAAACAGGCAATGATAACCAATGATCATTAACAACTTCCATTATGTCATAATTCATATAACTGTCCAAGTGTTCCATCAATTTACTACGATGAAGTAGCTCAAGTCAAGTGTTCACTATCCAGTGAACGATGGCGATTCGAATCGATTATTAACCAGCTGGTAAGTTATTCCTCACACAAACCTCACTCACCCGCTAAAGTGAGGTGTTGGTCGCCGAGTCAACCATTCAGGTAAAGTCGCGAGCTTGCCAGGAACCACTCGTACCCGGGGGCCGCCCGACTACTCTTTGGCCTTATCATCGCGCCCCCGTATCCTGCCACTACTGCTCCGGTACAGTGCGTTGCGGGCAATCCACTCGGCCCGAATAATCTCCTAGTTTCGCGGTCGGAAGGTACTTTATCCGGCCAGCTAAATGTGAGGCATGCGTTCAACATGACCCGAGGGACAACAACGGCCGGTCCTTAATCGACACAGACGGAAAACACTACAGTCCAAAACCCTGCAAGTTTCCGCCCGGTCTCAATTTCATTTCACACTTAGTTATACCATGACTTCATAGTCAACCCAACATATCTAAGTAATCACCTATAGCTCGCAGGTGACAGGAAATCACCCGACTTCTACCGGTCTAAGCAAGCTAAGCATTGACTCGACTGCGGATACCAGGGTAACAAGGATATAGTCTAACAAAGGTAAGCAAGGTATAATGCAGCAACGTTTGCAAACAACTCCTAAACGTAATGCATCAAATTAAGTAAAGTTAATAATAAATTATTTGCAAACCGGGAGAGAAATGCTCCGGGGCTTGCCTCTCTCGAAGGAACTTAGACGGTGGTCGGGGCACTCGGGGAGATCTTCACCGGCCTCTTCTTCGGCTTCTGTCACCTCCTGCTGCTGCATCTCGATCTGCTCCTCTGGCTCCTCGGGTAAGACGACTGGGTTCTCGGTTTGCGATCCTGTATGATGCAATGCGCGTAAGTGATTATGCAAGTATGCATCGAAGGAGATGAATGCAATGAATATGTTGAAATGCAAGGTAGTCAACATCATCCAGAAACTATACACTACAAGCACATGTCATCTACTACATTCTCTTCTACTACTATTATGTTAAGTTAACCTACCTTATGAAATGCTTCAAAGATACACCAAAGCTTTACTAATTTCTTAATCACACTTAAAGCAACACTTGCTTAAACCCTAAGTAATAATAGTAGGTTTGAATAGCAACATATATTTTTTATGCTCCTAAAAATCTAAGAAAATTACAGTAGCATAATACTAATCTAAACAGACTACCATAAAAATTTCATGGCATTTGGATAAGTAAACCATCCTATACAAAAATAACAAGCTATAGCATAAAAATGAGAATGAAATTACTTTGTACTATGGAAAGTGTCAAACAACAGAATTAATATTTTTCCTAGGTTCTTTATAGCATACTATAACTGTACAAAAATTATCACATGCATGTTTTATACAAAGTTTGCTCTCTAGCAAAAATAACAAAAATCAGCCATTAAAGGCACTTGAACTACACTTCAACATTTTCCCACAGCACATGCATGAAACATATTTTTCCTAGGAAGTACATGATATAAGAAGATTAACAAACTTGAAATCATATTTTTCTGATACATATAGGATTTACTAGCTATTTTACAAGATATCAGCAATATTAAGAATTAATTAAAGCTCTACAGAAAAGTATCCCAAAAATGACATGCAATATTTTTAGATTGTAGATCTGATTCCAATGAATCCCTAGAAATTTATTTCACAATTTTTGGAGCTGAAATGACTACTAAAACATTTTTTTCCAAAGCATTTTCAACAAGAATAATAAAAGAAAATGGAAATGGATTTTCATAACGGCACTGGGCCGTCCCGGGGAATCAAGCGGCCCATAGCCGTTCTCGGCCTGGCATCGCGCGCGGGGGGGGATGGCCGAGCCGGCCTGCTCGGGGCGCGGCCCACAGGGCGTAGCCCAGTCCACCGAGAGGAGGGGGAAACGGAGCGCGGTCGCCGGCGTCCAGGGTCTCGCCGTCACGGCGGCGACCGAGGGCCAACGGCCGGCTCCGGCCAAACCGCGACCAGCTAAGGAGCGCAACATGCTCGCAAGAGAGTAGCGAACACATGAAGGGGACACGGGAGGGCAGAGAGAGCGAGTGAGGCGGTGCGCGGGGCACGGGCTCGACGGCACCGACGCGGTGGCGCGGCGGAGCGAGGGAAATTGAGCCCTACCGAGGCAAACGAGGGGATGGCGACACCCGTTCGGAGGAGGGGAGGATGGGGCGGAGCCTCGTGCACGGGCAATTAGACGGAGGTGGTCCACCGGTGCCGGAACAGGGCGGGGACGGTGGCGGAGCTCGGTGGCGAGCGGTGTTCCGCTGCGGTTTCACCGGAGGGAGGAAGAAGGGAAGCAACCGAGGCGCAAGTGAGAGAGAAACCAGGTGCCCGGGCGATTTTGAAGCGGAGCGCGGGCGCGGGGTCCACGGCGGCCACGCGGTGGCGTCGCCGGCATGCGGCCGCCACGCGGCGGGCGTTTTCTGCCGGGGCGACAGCGCGCGTGCGGGGGCGGGAAGAAGAGGAGCGATGCGGAGGCAGGCCGGGCCGAGCCGAGGCGGAGGCGGCTGCGGGCGCGCGCGCGGGAGTGGCGCGGGCCGATTCGGCCAGCGGGCCGAATCCGAGGCGGCGGCCTGCTAAGCTGGATTTGATTTTTTTCAAATTTTTCATTTCAAAATAAATTCAAACACAGATTTCAAACCCCATTTTGAACAAGAAGAAGACATTTTCTAGAATTGACCCAAAAATAAAAGTTGCTTAGAATTTAATTCTCTACAACTTTGATTAAGGGGCCAACTAAAAATTCTCAATAGATTTTGAATTGAAGAATAAAAGCTAATTTAGAGAGGATTTTTGAATATTTTAATTAATATTTTTGAACAAGCTTTTTGACAAAACTTTGAGTCATTTAGTTGCTCCAAAAATTTTGACCTATAATTCTAAGTGATATAAAATTTTTAGTTGCACAATTTTGATGGAATGTGATTAGCACATTATACATTACACCTCAAATACCACTTTCTAAGCTTTTATTTCACTCAAATTATAATATTAACATGTATGATTATGATGATATGAAATGCCATGCATATGATTGCCATGCAAATGCTTGCGTAACACCGGAGTGTTACAACTCCTAAGGGACTGGAGTTACTCAAAGAAGTAATGAATCAGTTCATCCTCTGGCACAAACGGGACATCATATTGACTGCTCGTACACCGCCTGTGCAAACACAGGTACATTTGGAGGGAGTTGTTGAGGAGGGGGAGATACATGACCACCACTTGCCTGAGATGCCACAGTCTTCACCACCTTGTACCGAGTAGGTGCCACTGCCCTCACCACCTCGTAGCGAGCATGTGTATGAGATGTCATAGTCCTCACCGCCTCGTTGCGAGCATGTGCATGATGAGGTGGCACAGTCTTCACTACAAGCGGAAACGACACATGCACAACAGGAGGCCTCACGACAACAAAAAGTGCCTACAGAAGAAGTTCATGCACAAGGTGCCCGCAAGGAGCCAGAAATTCGAAAATTACATCCAATGTACATAAGGCGAGCCTATGTGTCGATCCTAGACGTCACGAGTGCGGCCAAGTGGTTTGCCCATGACCAGTTCAAGCCTGAGAACCGAGTCACTCAAGTCGTAGGATCTGAGAAGGCCATCACCAGCAAACGGCAACCAGTCCAAGCCAAGGCACCAAGCAAAGTCAAGTATGTAAATGTTGATTGCATCAAATGGTCAAAGGATTGCTCGAAACAATATGAAAGAGGCAAACCTTTCCTACCCAACCGGTCGATCCAGTACCTACCACTTGGAATGAGAAGGTTTCATGATTGGTACTTGCGTGCTCTCTCGATGGACATAGAAGTCATTGAAGCAAGGTACCCTAGCAAGACATTTGGAGGCCCAAAAGGAAAAATTGCCTTTACATTTGATGACGTCTAGACAATGTTTCACCTCAGAGAAATGGAAACCAATCTCATCAAAACATGGTGCCTGTAAGTCCTTGTCATCTTGATTTTGATTTGTAGAATGCAAGTCCTTGTCATCTTTATAACTAACCCACAACTTGATTTGTAGAATGCAAGTGCACATTTCAAATCAAATGCCAAGTGCACGATCGGGGTACTTAGATCCTCAATTAATAGCCCAGACATTGTTTACTTACCCCAACAAGTGGAAACTAGATGACGAAAACCTAGCCGCTGGAGAGACCATTGAGGAGAAAGAGACAATCCGGCAAAAAAGGGATGAGTCCTATAAGGTGGCAGCGTACATTTCAAGAGCTTTCTCCAGGATGCAAGACAAAAGTCCTATATATCTTCCCTACAACTTCTAGTAAGTTCCACTACATCCTTTAAATTAAAAAATACACATTATTTTGGATAGATGCAAAAGAGCTTATCTATTTCTATGATTAAATACATACAGCAACCACTGGATTTGTATAGGCGTCGATCTCAAGCTAGGCATGGCGTGGGTCATGGATCCATTGGATGTCGACGAGGCAAGATACAAAGACTTCATAAGCATTCTCAAGACATACACATTTCAACCATCCTCATTACCTTATATATTTGTATATATAATTGTAACGTTGACCTTTGGATACTAACAACTTGCATCTGTTAAATTCATTCGAACAGGGCGTACCGGTACTATGTTAACACTCTCAGAGGCGTGCATCATCCAGATAGGAAGAGTAACCTGTACATCAAAAGAAAGTGGCTGGTAAGTGTAACTTTAGTATTTCCATTACGTTGCTAACACAAGCATTACCTAACAATTTCATATGTGAACAGTGCCACGAGCAGGAGTCTGGGAGTGTACCCTGTGGATATTACGTGTGCACTACCATGAGTAACACAGGTGCGTATAGGAGACACCTTTGTAAGGTAAGTTAGAACTACTTGGCTCGCAGTGTCCTGACATATGTTATGAAATTCAAAACCTAACATAGTTTTCTCATAGTGGCCTGAAGAAAAAGGAATTAGAGCGACACCACTCGACCCTGATAACCTCCTGGAGCTCATTGGGGACCTTTGCAGCTTCATAATGGACCAAATTGTACACGTCAAAGGTTTTTACCATGAACCAGAGTCTCTATTAGGACGTCAACCTCGGTACCAGGCTCTTCGTGAGTGAGAAAGACTAAGCATATATTGTGTATGTAATGTTATCGGACTTTGTGGACTGGACTTGTGAATCATGTATATGTAATGTTATTATCGGACTATCCGGACCGGACTGGACTCATGATGAATTATTTGTTTTGAATTGTCGTTTGTGGACTTTGAATATATGCATTATGTCGTTTGCAGACATTGTGGATCTGAATATATGCATTATGTTGTTTGTGACTTGTGAATATAATGTTTTCGATTATATGAATTATGTGGTCAAATTTGAAATTGTGAATTTGAATATTTTTTTTGCGGGAAACGGGTTGTAGGGGCGGCTGGTAACTCAAGTCGTCCTTCCAAAAAAAATTAATAGGGGCGGCTGGTAATACAAGTCGCCCCTACAAATCCTATTGGTAGATGTGGCTTGTATTACTAGCCGCCCTTACAAAAACGTTTATAGGGGCGGCTCAAGTCACAAGCCGCCTCTACAAATAGGATTTGTAGGGGGCGGTCATCATTTGTAGAGTCGGTAGTATAGGGGCAGTGCTTTTCTGTAGTAGTGTTCGTCTTGTGGGCTGTACCGTCCCTTGCGGTGTGGCCCTTGTAGTCCGCTATGGGTACCTGGGGTCAGACCCCCCACATCTAGTTTGTATATTTGTGTTGTGTGTCAAATCATCAATTACACCTTATGCTAAAAAAGTAAAACTTACTTTTATTTATATTAAATTCAAATTGTCATCTATATTTTGTGATGTATCGATATGAGGACGAGAATCCTACAGGAATTATTTTCGGTGTTGGAATATGGATGGGGACGACATCTCTACTGCAAATTTCAGTGGGAACAGAGACATTGATTTTTTCTTCCTGCTTGAACAAAGATGGGAGCCATTCCCCAACATTGATGAATTCCCTATTGGCATCGTCTCTTAGAAGTTAGAACCTTCCTCCCAGAATCAAAGAAAGGCTCGCTGTCAAAAATTGTACCAGAAAAATAGGTCAAACAGAGCCAGCCGCGTACCGAACAGGCAAAAGTATGGAACTTCGGAAGAAAGTGCACATCTGTATCTATTGTAGGGCCAGCATGGCAGCATCCGTACCAGACATGGCTTACGAGTTCGCCTACAATTACAGGTCATACCCTTGGTCAGTTGTTGATCCGCCTTTGCTTATAAGCTCGCAGGGCAAACTGATACGAATGCTGAATGCAGAAGGGGATGGTAAATACAGTTGCCAAAACTCCGGTATATTGACTTCTTTACTATAACTTTGCAAGTTACAATCAGTATTGCTTATGAATGCTCAGTTCCTATCGACAGGTTCTTGCATACATGACATTGGTACACTGGCAAGGGCAACATCTAAATGCCCTATATTTTCATAGCGAAACCAAAAATAAAAATGCTGCGCCGGTACACTGGCAAGGGCAACAGGGAGGAGCTTCGCTACAATGCTGTTGTCCATTGGCTATTGGCCCACCTGTTGATGATCGAGCACGGTGTATGATGCTCATGCAGGCCCTGAACGTTCCAGAAATCACCACATAGCTGCACTTCTAGCAGTATAGGATACTGATGGGGCAACCCGCTTGGTGTTGAGCTTCCACAAAACATGAGCTTCTTCTCTGCATGCCAGTCATCTTATCTTATACTATAACTTAAATTTCATATGTCCGGACAATTGATACAACAACGGCTATGTCATCAAGTTTGCCCCCACTGAAGCCAAGGTACCCAAACGACAGAGCAGCATCTGAAAATGGGCTTCTCCCAGCTCCAGACCTCCCTACTTCCTGGGCCTTCGCAGCCAAATGTTCTGCAATCTCCTGCAAGTAGAACAACCATTGCAATTGAGTCATTTTGTTTTGCATTGGACATTTTTATTTACGAAGATAGTTGATTTTTACCGCTGGTTTTAGATCTGCCTGTAATGACTTGGTGATAATTCCAGCTATTTCATGCCCGTATACATTATCAAAAAGGCCATCGGTTGCTGTCACAATTGCATCACCTTCCTTTAGATCGATAGTATAATTCTGAAACAAGAATGAAATAATAGCCCAAACGTTAATATTTAACTATTCATGTGGTTGAATACGATTACCAGGGTTGGTCATTGTTTGCACCTGTACAAGCTTTAAGGGGTCATCTCCCTTCTCAATTTGTAGTGGGAAATTGAAACCATAAACCATAGGTTTAGACTTTTTGAACACTTCTCCATTTCTTATCACCAGAAACCCAGAGTCCCCAATATTTGATGCTTGAAGGACCTGTAACATTGACAAGTGCAGTGAGCACCATGAAAAAGGTCAATAAGGAAAATGGGAAAGTGTTCATCAAAAAAAAAAAAACAGACCTGGCCATCAAAGTGAGCAACTAATACAGTGGAAGAACCAGGTGAACATGCTTCATCTGCTGCTTTGGAAAGAATTTGCTCCGGCCTAAGATCTGGAGCCCCTTGATTCTCAGTAATAAACTTTTTACAACCATCCATTAGTTCTCTTGCATAAAGCCCTGCGTTGATTCCTGAGCACAGAACTTACATCAGCACTCGCTGTGTTTTCCAACTTTGAAATTTTGACGAATAAATTATGGTTGGAACCTTGAACCCTTGACATTTTAGAATTTCATTCTCCTAGAGTATGATGCTAAAAGCAGCCTTCAAATCCTTAATTGATTCTATAGCAAGCAAGTTAGGATCTTTTAGTGTAATGCAGTAGTTTTTTTGTGGGAGGAAGTAAAGTGTGTAGTAGTAGATACACTGAAATCTCAAACCTCTTGAAGGCTAAAGCTTTAGAATTGTTTAATTAAATGGGTAAAAGCAAATGTGATTATCGCAGCTTGATGGTCATTTTCTAAGCCTTGACATTTCTGGTCTTGTCATTAATCCTGTATTTGATGGCAATTGATTCAAATCACTTTGCATTGAAGCTGAAACTATTATAAACTAAATGCAATGAAGCTTAAAATGATTTTCACTAAGCACTTGCATATAATTTACATTAAAACAAAGAATTTCAAATCTCTCGAATCTTGACCCTTAGGGTTTGTTTGGATGTAGATATACAGGGACATGGAATTGTAATGGCTTCAATACCAAATCAGCCTTGGTATTGAATTTGGCCATGATTCAAATTCTGTTGTTTGGATGGCTATTAAATTGGTTTTCAGAATCATAGAAAGAGGCGATGTTCGTACGGAAAAGGACAAGGACCACCAACCACGGGGAAGAAAAAGAGAGGGGCTCGCCGACCTTAGGCCACGGACACGAAGAGAAGGGCCCACCGGCCGCTGGCCATGGGGGAAAGGCACGCCAGCCACCGGCCATGGGGAAGAGGAGAAAGGCCACCGGCCATGGGGAAGAGGGTGGAGGTGCATCGGGGGCGGCACATCAGAGGTGGTGGCGCGATTGGCAGCGCATCGTGGGCGGCTTGTCGGGGCTGAAGGCGTGTTGGGATTCCAATTCTGAATTCTTAACCATCCAAACAGCTGCATTATGAGGTACTCAATACCAATTCAAAGTTCTGAGGCTGAATATCTACATCCAAATGGGGTATTACAGATTTCCTAGGGGGATATAAAAAAAGGCAAGACCCAAAGTATGTTCAAGCCCTGTTTAGAACACGTTGCTTCAGAGTATATCCTATAATCTAGGTTGCTTCATAGTATGTAAGAACTTGGAATTTTCTTTCTTGTTGTATGTCAATGTAACAAGAAAGAAAATTCCAAGTTCTTACATACTATGAAGCAACCTGGATTATAGAAGGGCAGGCCTGGTGCAGTTGGTGAGTGCTAGCTCGCCGAGTCACCAAGTCCTGGGTTCGAAGCCGTCTCTCTGCAGAATTTCTGCGGGGGTAAGACTTTGCTTCGGTTATTCCTTCCCCAGACCCCACTCGTGTGGGAGCCTCTGGCACTGGGTTTGCCCTTGTATGTCAATGTAATGTCAGATTATTAGTTAAAGATTTCTCCACAGTCTATACATCGTTTACCCCTCCATCTCGTATCCACAGAACATTCAGTACCAAGTACTCATGAACATTCTGCTTAGCATCCAACTATTTGTTCTCCAATTAACATGGTTCACTCTCAGAAAATTTTGTTCCACACCTATTTGTTTTCTCTAAAGAATAAGAATCTCTATTAGTCTGACAGATAATTAATAGTTTCCTTGAAATGAACTGCTCTATCAACATACAACTGCAGTGAGGAAACTTGGTACCCATAAGTCTGAGCATAGTTCATAAGGTTGAACTAACAATCAAAGCATGAAAAAAATGATGAGGTTTACCTTCAAGTGACCACTGGCCAACTCCATCTGCTACACCAAACCAGCCATTGGCTGCAATGAAATATGCATCTTCTCCACCTGTTGCTACCTGGAAATGGGTATACAAATATCATAAGTTCATAACTCAAGCATCAGGAAAGTAAGGGTTAGGTTGGTCTTTTGATGATTTTTTTTTCATCCTAAGGGAGTATTTCATAGAAAAGATTAGCATGTGAACTTTACTTAACAAAGCAAGATAGGAATTGAGATCTCACAAGTAAAATTTCTTCCTGTCAATTAGTGAGAAGTAATAAATTGATTAAATATTTCACAAAATGACAAAAGCAGAATATGAAGACAGTTTTTACCTTTGAAGGATGAGGCAATATTGCAGCACCTGACGATAACACATGTGCCGAGTGAGCTACTGGAATCATCCTAGATGTGAATTGAAACATTAGAAAATGATATTTTTTAAGTTCTGAAATACAAGCATAGAGCTCAGGAAACCCTGTAAAATAGGTGTGTGAAAGAGATAATTAAATGAAGGAAAACCTGTGTCACATATAAAAACAGTAGAAGCCATTACATAATAATTTATTACTGACAGCTACATGGTTTGGAGCACTTAAAATCAAAGTAAGACAGAGATTACCTATCAGAACTCTTGGCCTCTGAAGTGTCATTTTTCCAATCCGCCTTGTTGCTAACTTGTTCCTATAGGATGAGATCAAGCACGTAAGTCCCAGACATGTAAAAATTCAAGTCCAATCCAATACTCCCAACAGATGTCCATACAATGACATAAATGCACAAGGTTTCTGCCCACAAGCCACATAACGTTCACCATGATTTTGCCATTTTGTACACAAAGTCCACAGGCCATAGTATTTAAATAAAGGATACATATGTGTCACCTGATGTCGTTTAGTTGAAGGTGTGGTCCCTTGCAAGCCACAAGATATGGTCACAATGTGATGAACGAACCAAACAAAAATATCACGACAGCGATACATGATATAAAACATGATCGAGAATGTGAACAGAAGGGGAAAGAGACAGTATAACAGCTCATTCTTCCAAATGTAAAATAAAGATATGGCTGTCAGTGAGCTTAAGAAATATGGAAGGAAAAAGGGGACTTTGCGACAAAAGCTTGATGTTTGTGTTCACAATTTTAGCAAGCATAGATGTTCTACTCAACAGCATCTTACAAGTTTCACTAGTTCTAAGTTTGCACTTCATCACAAGCATGAATCAAGTAGAACTCCACACTTAATTGAATGAACTCAATACCAGAAATTTACCATTATTTCAGTAAGAAATAACAATTTTTTTGGCAGTTGATTTTTTTCCAGAATATCATCACTTCAGTTTAGTTAGGGGAATGCATTTATGAAACAGAGTAGAAGTTCATGATAAGTACAACAAACTACGCATCTAAATTCAGAAGATTAGAGCACTTCATACCGGTGGTGGTAAGGAGACGCCGAACTCGACTCTCTGCTCGTCGCTGCTGGAGCCGCTGGACTCCGTCTCAACGTCGGTGTCGAAATCCTGCGCGGTGGAGCCTTCCGACGCGGCCTCGGAGTCCTCCAAACCGGCCGTCCCCGTCGCCTCATCCAAGCCACCACTCACATCAACGGCAGCATTGAAACCCGCCTCCTGCTCCGGTGCCTCCTCGAGCGCGGCGGAAGTAGCACCGGTTTCCGCGCCCGCGTCAGGAGGTGGAGGTGTCGGCCAGGCCTCGGCTGCGGCATTCAGGCTCGGCGCCTCAGCTCCAGCCGTGGCGCCCACTCGCGCGCCGTCTACTCCATGTTCAGAGTCAGGCTCCGGCTCCGTCTGGCTGCCGGGCACAGCGCCCGAGGCATGGGCGACTCTAGAGTCAGGGCCGGTCTCTGCGGTCACTCCTAAATCTCGGCTCGCCGGCTCCGGCTCCGGCTCCAGCACCTCGGACTTAGGATGTCCGAAGCGGAAGACGATGCTCCCGTCCGCCAGCTCTGCGCGCGGCGACAGCACACCCAAATCAGCGACCGAGACGAAGGGGAAGGGAGTGGAAAGCAAATAACACTTACCGGTAGTGGAGTGGAGTTCGGGGACCGCACGGCGCGGGGACGGGGCCGTCGTAGCCGTGGCGGTTGCGTGCGTGCGGCGGCGCGCGGGGAGTGGCAGAGCCGGCGGCGGCGGTGGCTTCGGGGAGAGCTTGCAGTTGCGAAGGTCCATCAGCCCCGCCGCCAGCGGCAACTCCGCCATGGTTTGCCTCCTGTGTGTGTGTGTGTGAGAGAGAGAGATTTGAATGACAGGAGGCCTTCAGCTTTGGAATCGAATTGATTTCAGCTTCACGAGGCAACAAGAGAGCAGATCAGTTGGGCGCTCGAGAGTTCTTGACTGGACGGTGCGGGTCGCTGGTCGGTGGCCCAGACGTGCCGTGAGGAGTTATGGCAAGCCCCCACGGTTTCGATTGGGCCGTGTTTAGACTACTCGCACTCGTCGTACTCTAAATTTATTCTTTAAAAGGAATATTCTGTCCTGGTCATCGAGATTTCATCCTTTATATCAATTTCTCCCGCACCCATCCAAACTCTATATCATCCTCTATCCACTGTGGGGCCCACTTGTCAGATATTTTTTTTCCCTTTTTCTCTTTTCTTTTCTTTTCTTTTTCCCCTCTCCTCCTTTATCCATTCCACCGCACCGCCCTCCCTCCCCATTCTCTCTATCTCGGGCGCGACGGAGGCGGAGACCCGCGCGGCGGTGCCCCCCTTCTCCCTCTCCCCTCCCAGCTCCCTCCACCACTGGCTCCCTCCACCGGCCCCCTTCTCCTTCTCCCTCTCCCCTCCCGGCTCCCTCCACCGGCGGCCGACCGCGCCGCCCCCTCCCTACACCGCGCCCCCTCCACGCACGGCCACCGGAGCTGCGGAGGTCCCGCGCGGTGGCTCCAGCTCGCGGATCCGGCGCGGACGGCCTCGAGCTCGCGGATCCGGCGTGGAGGGCCTCGAGCTCGCGGATCTGGTGTGGAGGGCCTCGAGCTCGCAGATCCGGCGGCGGAGGCAGCCTCGCGGTAGAGGTGCCTCGCCCGCGACCGGCGGCCACGCTCGTGCCAGGCGGGCTCGGCTTGCGGCGGAGGAGGCCACGCCCGCGACCAGCACCCTCGCCCGCGGCGGATGCGGCCGCGTTCATGCCCGGCGGTGCTCGTGACGGCGCGTCCGGCTCTGGCTCCGGCGCGGGCGCGACCCTTGTAACAGAACCGCCCAATTATACGAGATTAAGTAAGAAAATCATCCAACGGATGGACAATTTACCAAACTTAAGCCCGTATAACCCGGTAGTCCGTGAAATCTCGACGGATTTCAAACCATTTCACATCACAGCCAAGATCGTAATAAGTTCAGCGATTACCTTCATAAGTTACACAGCAGTTTGCGGCACAAAATACATCAGAGTTTAAACATAGTTATTACAAACCAGTTTCAAATAAAGTAGCGGAAGCATTAGTTCAAAGCACACACACACATCTTTTCCAAAATACAGTGCCAGCTCGCGATCATCTCCCACAAAAGCATCAGGCGAGGAGTAGTGAGTGACCATTGCCCATGGTCCTAGGCTTCGCCCATCGCAGGGTAGAGACAGTTGATACAATACTCATAGTACATCTGTCCATCTGCAACAAGTGGGAACAAAGCCCTGAGTACGAGAAGGTACTCAGCTAGACTTACCCGACAGAACCAAAACAAAAGACTCCAAGGATCATGATAGGCTTTTTGGTGGGGTAGCTGACTCATTTGCAAGAAAAGCATTTTTAGCTTAGCAAATCATTTACAAAAGCATGTCATCTTCTAAATCTTTATTCTCCTGTCAACTATATTTGCACTTTATGCTAAAGTAACCATGTAATTAAGCAAGCAAGGATTACCATTGATATTTAACAATAATTACCATGTCATTTTCCACATAACTATCCAAGTGTTGTATCCATATTACTACGATGAAGTAACTCAAGTCAAGTGTTCACTATCCAGTGAACGATGGCGATTCGAATCGATTATTGACCAGCTGGTAATTTATTCCTCACACAAACCTCACTCACCCGCTAAAGTGAGGTATTGGTCACCGAGTCAACCATTCAGGTAAAGTCGCGAGCTTGCCAGGAACCACATGTACCCGGGGGCCGCCCGACTGCTCTTTGGCCTTATCATCGCGCCCCCGTTTCCTGCCACTACTGCTCCGGTACAGTGCGTTGCGGGCAATCCACTCGGCCCGAATAATCTCCCGGCTTCGCGGTCGAAAGGTACTTTATCCGGCCAGCTAAATGTGAGGCATGCGTTCAACATGACCCGAGGCCCGACATCGGACGGTCCTTAATCGACACAGACGGAAGACACTACAGTCCAGAACCCTGCAAGCTTCCGCCCGGTCTCACATTCATTTCCACACTGAGTTAATCTCACATGACATCTCTTTCACAAAACCAGGTAATCCCCTATAGCTCGCGGATGACAGGCAATCACCCGACTTCTACCGGTCTAAGCAAGCTAAGCAAGTATTGACCGTGGACACCAGGGTGACAAGGATCGGTAAAACAAGGTGGAACAAGGTATAATGCAGCAACGTTTGCAAACAACTCCTAAACTTAATGCATCAGATTAAGTAAAATTAATAATTAATTATTTGCAAACCGGGGGAGAAATGCTCCGGGGCTTGCCTCGCTCGAAGGAGCTGGGACGATGGTCGGGGCACTCCGGAAGCTCTTCACCGGACTCCTCTTCTACTTCTGCTGGCTCCGGCTCCTCGGGCTGCTCCTCTGCGTCCTCGGGAACAACTGCCGGAACCACTTCCTGCGATCCTGTATGATGCAGAAGTATGAGTGCAACATGCATAGGTGAAATGCAGAAGTGACATGAGATGATGAAGATGCGGAATGCATACGGTGTAATGAATGTATTATGTCATCGGATTATGTGGAACTTATGACTCTTCTACAAGGTAGTCTACGTCATCCAAGAACATGTACTCGGAAACTACCAACACTAGTTCCTACCATGCGAGAGTATTTGAAAAATCGAGAGGCTTCAAAGATACACCAAAGTATAATTTTCCAACTAACTTTGCATTAAGAATAAATAGAAACCCTAATTAGTCCTAAGGTTGAACAGCAACACATATTTTAGTAGCTCAGAAAAATCTCATAAAATTACAGTGGGTTACTAATATCAAGAATAGCTTGACATAAAATTTTTACTGCATTTGGATAATTAGAACTTACTATACAAAAATAACAAAATATGGCCTCAAATAGATATTTAAAATACTTTACATTATGAAAAGTATCAAACAACAGATTTAGGAATTTTTCTACTATCTACTACCTAAACAAACACTATGGAAAAATTATCACTTGCATGTTTTATTCAAATTTATTTAATTAACAAAAATAACAATTATTGGTAACAAAAAGCATTTGAACTGCAACTACAAATTTTTATACAGAACACCCAAGATATAAAATTTCCCTAGAAAGTACATGACACAAAAAGATTAATAAATTTGGAATCATATTTTTCTGACTTTTCTAGGATTTATTAAGTATTTATCAAGAAAATAGCCATTTTACTATTTAATTATAAACTCTACAGAAAAGTACATCAAATATGACATGCAACAATTTTATACCATAGATCTGGTCCCAAAAAGTCTATAGAAATTTGTTTCATCAAATTTGGAGCTAAAATGAGCAAGTTACAATTTTTTTTTCTAAAGCATTTATACATTTTCTGAAAAATCATTTCCAAAAATCCTTTTTAAATCCAGTCGCTGAACGGCTAGACGCACCCGGCGATCTACACACGCGCGCGCACACAGAGACAGACAGGCGGGCCCGCGGGTCAACCGGGTCCCACGCGTCAGCCGCTCCGAGTCAAGGAGGGCGCTGACCGCGCGGATCTCGACGACGGCGAGGTCGCCGGCGACGAGGTCACCACCGTCGTGATCCTCAAGGCGAGGCGGTCCCGTTGAGATCATTGGCATGACCGGAGGAGCTCGAAATCGAGCTTGCCACCGGCCATGGCGGCTCGGCGGCGCTGCTCACCGGCGGGAGCTCCTCTCCGGCCACGGGGCGGCACGGGAGATGGTGTCCGAGCACCGGGAGGAGGAGGCGAACAAGATGCTCGCGCGAGTGAGGGAAAAGAAGAGGCGGAGGCGGGGTTTCCACGGAGCGGAGAACCACGGTGAGCTCGGCCGGAACTCCGGCGAGCGATTGGCGGGGCTGTGGAGCTTACCGCGGGAGATGGAGGTGAGCACGGGGTGCGCCAGAGAGAGAGGAAGCTCGTGGCGAGATGGAGAGGTCTGCGGTGGCCGGAGCTCGTCGGAACGCGCGCGTCCGGCGAGCGCGTGCGGTGGCGGAGGCGGAAACGGCAGCTGCGCTCGGTGAACAAGCGAGGAGGCAGAGCGGAGGGAGGAATGGCGAGGCGCTGCGCGGGGGGGGTTTAAGGCGTGGGCGCTCGCGCTGGTGGGGGCGACCGAGCGCCACCCGGCCGCTGTGGCCGGCATGCGGCCGCCACGCGGCGTGCGTGCTCTGCCGGAGCGCCAGCGCGCGCGGGCGAGGGCGCGGGCGGAGGAGGGAGACGGCCGGCTGGGCCTGGGCCGAGGCGGGGCAGCGCGGGCGCGCGCGCGCGGTGAGGCGGGCCGACTCTGGCTCTGGGCCGAATCGGTGGCGGTGGCCCGCGAGGAAAAGAAATGAAATTTTTGATTTTCGATTTTCAAATTTAAATGCATTTCAAACTTCAAACCCAATTTTGAACAAGAAGAAAGCATTTTATGGATTTGGCCCAAAAATAAAAGTTGCTCAAAATTGAATTCTCTACAACTTTGATTAAGGGGCCATCTCAAAATTCTTAATAGATTTTAAATGACAAAATAAAAGCTAAAATAGGGAAAAATTTTGAATATTTTTCATAATTATTTTTGAACAAGTTTTTGACAAAATTTGAGCTCCAAAATTTGAACTAAAGTTCCAAGTGATGTAAGAATTATGGTTGCAAGGCTTTTGATATAATGTGATTATCATATTATTATAGTCCATTAAATATAGCATGTTTAAGCTTTTATTTTAATCGAATTATACCATTATCATACATGATTATAATGATATGAATGCTATGCAATATGATTGCCATGCAAAAATGCATTGCTTAACACCGGAGTGTTACAGCCCTCCCCCCTTATAAAAATCTCGTCCCGAGATTTGGTTTACGAACCATTTATTATAAAAATCTTCATAGGCGTTCTTTAAGTATTCACCCGTTTCCCAAGATGCATCCCCTTCATCGTGATGACTCCATTGTATCTTATATGTTTTCACCACACTGTTTCGAGTAGCCCTTTCCTTGGTATCCAATACTCGAACTGGTTGCTCACGATACACCAAATCTGACTTTAGTTTTATGCCTCGAGGTTCAATCCTTTCCTCTGGAACGCGCAACCACTTCTTGAGATGTGATACATGAAAAACTGGGAATATAGCACCCATTGACTCTGGTAAATCCAATTTGTAAGCCACAGGACCCTTCCGTTCCAGGATTTTATAAGGTCCCACAAATCTGGCGGCCAGCTTTCTGCGCACACCAAATCTTTTCTTTTTCATTGGCGTAACTTTTAGATAGACATAGTCACCAACTTCGAACACAAGCGGTCTCCTTCTCTTATCTGCATAACTTTTCTGACGTGACTGGGCTGCTCTCATATTCTGCTGGATGATATGAACTTTCCTTTCGGCTTCTTCTACGAAGTCAATACCATAATACCTTCTTTCTCCGGGCTCAATCCAGTTTAACGGTGTTCTACACTTTCGGCCATACAGAGCCTCAAAAGGTGCCATCTTGATACTCTCTTGATAGCTGTTATTGTATGAGAACTCTGCTAATGGTAACCATGACTCCCATGAACCTCTGGAAGACAACACACAGGCTCTTAACATATCTTCTAGAACAGCATTAACTCTCTCAGTTTGACCATCTGTTTGAGGATGATAGGCAGTGCTACGAATCAGACTAGTCCCCAAACCTTTGTGCAAGTGCTCCCAAAAGTGAGCAGTGAACTGTGACCCTCTGTCAGACACTATAGTCTTTGGTATGCCATGCAACCTCACAATCTCCGCAATATACTTCTCAGCATATTGAGGTGGTCTATGTTCCGTTTTGACAGGCAGAAAGTGGGCTGTCTTAGTAAGACGATCCACAATTACCCAAATGGAATCGTGACCTTTTTGAGTAGTGGGTAGACCCGTGATAAAATCCATACTTATGTCATCCCACTTCCAACTCGGCACTGACAAAGGTTGTAGCATTCCGGCAGGCTTCATGTGAATTGCTTTTACTCTACAACATGTGTCACATCTGGCTACATACGCTGCAATTTCCTTCTTCATCTTGGTCCACCAATAACGAGGTCTTAGTTCTTGATATATTTTACTGCTGCCAGGATGAATAGACAACTTAGAGAGATGAGCTTCATCCAAAATTTTATTCTTAAGCTCTCTATCCTTTGGAACAACAAGACGGTTGTCGAACCACAACACATCCTGCTCATCCACCCTGAAGTGTTTCGAGGGTTCTTCTTGAATCTTCTTTTTGATGTGGAATATCCCCTTGTCTGTTTTCTGACCTTCTATAATCTTACTCTCCAAGGAACAACTGACCTGAATACTTTGTAGCACGGCAGGGTGCATTAGATCGAAACCATCTTCAAGCAAGGGTTGCACATTCGGACAATGTGACTTTCTGCTTAAAGCATCAGCTACCACATTGGCTTTCCCAGGGTGATACTGTACATTCAAGTTGTAGTCTTTGATCAGCTCTAACCATCTCCGCTGTCTCATGTTCAATTCTGGTTGGGTGAAAATGTACTTGAGACTCTTATGATCGGTGAAAATATTGCACACATTACCCAGTAGATAATGTCTCCAGATCTTTAAGGCATGCACCACAGCGGCAAGCTCAAGATCGTGGGTCGGATAATTGATTTCATGTTTTCTCAACTGTCGGGAGGCATAAGCAATTACTCTTCCTTCTTGCATTAGCACACACCCTAATCCTGTTTTTGATGCGTCGCAGAACACATCAAAAGGTTTCTCGATGTCGGGTTGTGCAAGAACTGGAGCAGTGGTCAACAGTTTCCGCAAGGTATGGAAAGCTGTCTCACACTCCTCTGTCCACACAAACTTGTGATCTTTCTATAACAGACTTGTCATAGGCTTGGCAATCTTCGAGAAGTCTGGGATAAAACGGCGATAGTAACCCGCTAACCCTAGGAAACTTCTGACTTCTGACACTGTGGTTGGAGTCTTCCAATCCATAACCTCTTGCACTTTACTCGGATCTACAGAAACTCCATTCTCAGATAGGATATGACCGAGGAAAGGAACTTTCTTCAACCAAAATTCACATTTGCTGAACTTAGCATATAACTTATGATCCCTCAACCTGGTCAAGACAATTCTCAGATGCTCTTCATGCTCTTTCTCGTTTTCAGAGTATACTAGAATGTCATCAATGAAGACAACTACAAACTTGTCCAACTCTGGCATGAAAACTGTATTCATCAGATACATAAAATATGCAGGAGCATTTGTCAGTCCAAATGACATAACAAGATACTCGTACAACCCGTATCTGGTAGAAAAGGCGGTTTTCGGAACATCTTGAGGTCTAATCTTTATCTGATGATACCCAGACCTTAAGTCTATCTTGGAGAACACTCTGGCTTTAGCTAACTGATCAAACAGAACATCAATATGAGGCAAGGGATATTTATTCTTGATAGTTACAGCGTTAAGAGGTCGGTAATCCACACACATTCTGAGAGTACCCTCTTTCTTTTTCTTTACAAACAAGGCAGGACATCCCCATTCAGACTTACTTGGGCGAATAAACCCCTTTTTTAACAACTCTTCCAACTGTTTCTTCAACTCAGCTAACTCATCCGGAGGCATCCGATAAGGTCTCCTCGAAATTGGAGCTGTCCCGGGGATCAACTCGATTCCAAACTCAACATCTCTGTCTGGAGGAAGGCCAGGCAACTCGTCTGGAAACACATCCGGGAACTCACATACTACTGGGATCTGATGGATAGGAGCAACTTCCATGGCACAGGTCACACTCACAAGATTTGTTCTTTTAGGCAATGGTACCTGGAAAGTACCCTCTGCCTGGGGATCTTTAAGGGTAAGCATCCTACTGCTTGTATCTATGACTGCTTCCCAGTCTTTCATCCAGTTCATTCCTATTATTACATCCAAAACTAGTCCAGGCATAACTACCAGGTTCACTCGGAACTTCCGACTACCTAACTCAAGGGTTGCCCCTCTAACCATCTTATTGGTTAACACATCAGCTCCTGCTGAACTTATGCGATAACCATAACTCAATTCTGTGCATAGCTGTTCATGCTTCCGTGCAAATGCTTGACTCATAAAAGAATGCGAAGATCCAGAATCAAAAAGAACAACTGCAGGGTGATGGTTCACAAGAAACTTACCAGCAGTTACGGGCTCTCCCTCAGGAACTTCATCAATGGCGGTGTGGTGTACACGAGCATTGTAAGTCTGTTGCTTCTTTTTAGGCGGATAAGGGCAGAACTTTGAAAAGTGGCCTGGCTGACCACAGTTGTAGCAGGGCCCTTTCACTGTACCAGCAGACCCTATAGCTCCCTTGGAGTTGCTCTGTTCTGCAGCTGCGCTGGTCTTTGTTGGCGGCACTGCGATCTTGTACGGTTTCTGTGGCCCCTTGTAATTCTGGGTTTTATGCTGCGGCGGCCTGAACCTCGCACCAGGTGCGGACGGACGATAAGATGAACGGTTGGCATGGACAACTCTGGACTGGGATGGTCCTGACTCGAACACTCTCTTGCGGTTCTTGGATGCGGTGTAAGCATTATTGTTCTTCTCTTGCTTCAAACAGTCACTGATAAAGTCGTTGAATCTGTTGCGGGTATTGGTACCCACATGCTTCATCATCTTCGGACTCAACCCTCTCTTGAAACTAGCAATCTTCTTTGCATCTGTGTCAACCATGTCTGGGGCATAGCGGCACAAGTTATTAAAGGCATGCAGATACTGTGTCACCGTCTTGGTACCCTGATTCAAGGCTAAAAACTCTCCAAGCTTCATCTCAACCAACCCTGGGGGAATATAAACTCCCTTAAAAGCTTCAGTGAAATCCCTCCAAGAGATCTGGGCATTAGGAGGAAAAGTACTGCGGTGATGCTTCCACCACATTCCTGCTGGTCCTTGTAACTGATGTGCAGCATACTCTACTTTCAGAACTTCTGTCATCCTTAACACACGGAACTTATCTTCCATAGTGTTAATCCATTCTTCGGCATCAAGTGGCTCTGCTGCTTCTTTGAAAATAGGTGGCCTCGTATCCATGAAATCCTTGAAACTGCTGTACTGGTTCACTCCATGGCCACCACCTTGGTTATTTCCTCTTTGAACATTTTCCGCGATGGTACGCAGAAAGTCTTCCATATTCCTCTGTGATTGTTCAGTACTGCGTTGACTTCCAAGAAACTGTGTGAAGAACATTTCTGCGGTAAGCGGCGGAGGAGGGGGCAAATGTGGTTCTGGACGTGGTTCCTGGTGGTTGACATTGTTGGCACCACTTCCACCAGCTCCTGCACCGTTGCCACCAGTCTCAGCGGCTTCGTACGTAGCACGACGAGTGTTGGCCATCTGCATATTTCAGTAACAAGCACCATTGAGTGAAGTTGTAAAATTATGTCCGAAGGAACAATCATGCCATACTGAATTCATTGGAGAGAACAAGTCATACAAGAAAACAGAGGCGCAATAATTCATTCCAATTGAACAACAGCACCAATTAAGTTACTTTAAAAGCAACATCGCGTTCCATACAACCATGTTGCCAGCATACATACACTGGACTTTTATGCGTTCGGGTATCGCATACACAACCAAACTCCAAAGATCATCAGTCTCAAGGTCGAACAGGATACATCATGATACATGGAACCCAAAAGAAGGCCATCGCGTCACGCCTAGCTACTAACGCATGACACTATCCTACTCCTCGGGGCCATCGTCGATGTCGGAGGCGTCGCCATCGCTACCCTCAGCTGCAGCGTCGTCGTCGATGTCCATCTGAGCGGCGTTCGGAGGAGCATACGGGCCCATCCCGTTGTAGAGGGCATGAAACTCTCCATGCAAGTTGGCATTGTACTCCTCTAACTCCTCGACCCTCTGCCTCAGAAGGTCCCTCTCGTTCCAGGCTTCATTCCTTTCTTGTACTAGCTGTCCCATCATGCGGTCTGCATTTCTGTTGGCCTGAGTCAACCTCTGTACTTGCTGCATGGAACTCTCGCCTCTCTCGAGAGCTCGGTCCCGCTGCAAGCTCATATCAGCCAACTGCTCCTGCAAGCTAGCTATGGCACGCGCTTGCTTTTTCTTCTGCTTCCTTGCTTCAAGCCGATCATCACCACGTAGGCCAGTTAAGGTCCAATAGGTATTCTCCAGACCTTGGTATGCTCTGATGGCTGCATACATGGCACTCATGGTGTGATTGTCGCTAGCCAGTCCTTCACTGGGGCCTCTAACCAGGGCACTTCCTTGCGGCTGTACCCAAATGGCGTCGCGAGGATCATCTCTCGGGAAGGTACCGGCCAAAGCTGCTGCTAACTCATTGGGAAATCTGCTCATGATGTCTCGGATGACGCGAAAAGCTGCGCCCTCTGCACCCTCGACTGGAGTGCGTCCTTCGAACTCCAAATGCCAACCATCCCATTCTGGCGCATCACCAAGAGCAGGGACGGTGATCTCTACCACAGCAAGTCCATCTTCAGCTAGCTGGCTCTCGCTCCAAGAGTAAACTGGCTCTTGTCCCTCCGGGTACCCCACATCATGGAGCACTCTCCAAAGCAAGGTGGGCATGCCAAACTCGCTTAGAAAAGTGTCCGTGTTGCGGTGCTCCCGCGGGGCTAGCTGACGACGGGGTGCTCTTCCTCCAGTGGACTTGCGGGCAGTCTGCTTCGTGCGGGCCATCTGTAGCACAAGTTTTAAATTACCCGGTGAGAACATATTTTAGTTGAGGTCACTTTTATCGAAATGGGATAATCCTTTTATAAGGGGAGGAATGCATGCCATGAATGGAATGCACAAACAATATGATGCATGCACGAGTCTTACGTTCTCACAAACTTAGGAAAGAAAAAAGCACCTAACGGTGAATTCGGTGGCATACAACGATCTCTCATATACGTAACTAATTCGGTCTACACGATACGCTGTTATGTACCTGCAGAAAACTCATTTCAGCCCATTCCCCATGAATGCATGAAAGCAGTAAACCTACCTACACGCTTTACACGAATCCCCAGATGCGTGTACAACGGTAGTGACTACCCAAACACATCGTCCTATTGACGGCATCGCCTCAACGGACGGAACACCCACACATGCGACACTTTTATAAAAACATGTGTAAAACATGTAATTATCCAAGTATCATATAAGCACTTTCCCTAGATCGGCGGTGTATCCGATCATGCTCTCACAACTCACACTTACCGAAGCGTAGAGGTAACTGATCCATACATTACCACTCAATTAAGTGGCACTCATACAATAGCACGCCGTATGAGCAACGAAAAAGAAATATGGTGCAGAACCCCAAGTTAGTACTTAAATAGCCACCTAGAGTCCTTAACTGGGCATACAGGATATGACCACTGGCACACTTTTTTTTTAGTTTCAAAATCACACTTTTTAAGCAGGGTTTTGGTTTAAATACACTTATGAACAGTAATTACGCTAAACCATGCTCCGATACCAGCTGTAACAGAACCGCCCAATTATACGAGATTAAGTAAGAAAATCATCCAACGGATGGACAATTTACCAAACTTAAGCCCGTATAACCCGGTAGTCCGTGAAATCTCGACGGATTTCAAACCATTTCACATCACAGCCAAGATCGTAATAAGTTCAGCGATTACCTTCATAAGTTACACAGCAGTTTGCGGCACAAAATACATCGGAGTTTAAACATAGTTATTACAAACCAGTTTCAAATAAAGTAGCGGAAGCATTAGTTCAAAGCACACACACACACACACATCTTTTCCAAAATACAGTGCCAGCTCGCGATCATCTCCCACAAAAGCATCAGGCGAGGAGTAGTGAGTGACCATTGCCCATGGTCCTAGGCTTCGCCCATCGCAGGGTAGAGACAGTTGATACAATACCCATAGTACATCTGTCCATCTGCAACAAGTGGGAACAAAGCCCTGAGTACGAGAAGGTACTCAGCTAGACTTACCCGACAGAACCAAAACAAAAGACTCCAAGGATCATGATAGGCTTTTTGGTGGGGTAGCTGACTCATTTGCAAGAAAAGCATTTTTAGCTTAGCAAATCATTTACAAAAGCATGTCATCTTCTAAATCTTTATTCTCCTGTCAACTATATTTGCACTTTATGCTAAAGTAACCATGTAATTAAGCAAGCAAGGATTACCATTGATATTTAACAATAATTACCATGTCATTTTCCACATAACTATCCAAGTGTTGTATCCATATTACTACGATGAAGTAACTCAAGTCAAGTGTTCACTATCCAGTGAACGATGGCGATTCGAATCGATTATTGACCAGCTGGTAATTTATTCCTCACACAAACCTCACTCACCCGCTAAAGTGAGGTATTGGTCACCGAGTCAACCATTCAGGTAAAGTCGCGAGCTTGCCAGGAACCACATGTACCCGGGGGCCGCCCGACTGCTCTTTGGCCTTATCATCGCGCCCCCGTTTCCTGCCACTACTGCTCCGGTACAGTGCGTTGCGGGCAATCCACTCGGCCCGAATAATCTCCCGGCTTCGCGGTCGAAAGGTACTTTATCCGGCCAGCTAAATGTGAGGCATGCGTTCAACATGACCCGAGGCCCGACATCGGACGGTCCTTAATCGACACAGACGGAAGACACTACAGTCCAGAACCCTACAAGCTTCCGCCCGGTCTCACATTCATTTCCACACTGAGTTAATCTCACATGACATCTCTTTCACAAAACCAGGTAATCCCCTATAGCTCGCGGATGACAGGCAATCACCCGACTTCTACCGGTCTAAGCAAGCTAAGCAAGTATTGACCGTGGACACCAGGGTGACAAGGATCGGTAAAACAAGGTGGAACAAGGTATAATGCAGCAACGTTTGCAAACAACTCCTAAACTTAATGCATCAGATTAAGTAAAATTAATAATTAATTATTTGCAAACCGGGGGAGAAATGCTCCGGGGCTTGCCTCGCTCGAAGGAGCTGGGACGATGGTCGGGGCACTCCGGAAGCTCTTCACCGGACTCCTCTTCTACTTCTGCTGGCTCCGGCTCCTCGGGCTGCTCCTCTGCGTCCTCGGGAACAACTGCCGGAACCACTTCCTGCGATCCTGTATGATGCAGAAGTATGAGTGCAACATGCATAGGTGAAATGCAGAAGTGACATGAGATGATGAAGATGCGGAATGCATACGGTGTAATGAATGTATTATGTCATCGGATTATGTGGAACTTATGACTCTTCTACAAGGTAGTCTACGTCATCCAAGAACATGTACTCGGAAACTACCAACACTAGTTCCTACCATGCGAGAGTATTTGAAAAATCGAGAGGCTTCAAAGATACACCAAAGTATAATTTTCCAACTAACTTTGCATTAAGAATAAATAGAAACCCTAATTAGTCCTAAGGTTGAACAGCAACACATATTTTAGTAGCTCAGAAAAATCTCATAAAATTACAGTGGGTTACTAATATCAAGAATAGCTTGACATAAAATTTTTACTGCATTTGGATAATTAGAACTTACTATACAAAAATAACAAAATATGGCCTCAAATAGATATTTAAAATACTTTACATTATGAAAAGTATCAAACAACAGATTTAGGAATTTTTCTACTATCTACTACCTAAACAAACACTATGGAAAAATTATCACTTGCATGTTTTATTCAAATTTATTTAATTAACAAAAATAACAATTATTGGTAACAAAAAGCATTTGAACTGCAACTACAAATTTTTATACAGAACACCCAAGATATAAAATTTCCCTAGAAAGTACATGACACAAAAAGATTAATAAATTTGGAATCATATTTTTCTGACTTTTCTAGGATTTATTAAGTATTTATCAAGAAAATAGCCATTTTACTATTTAATTATAAACTCTACAGAAAAGTACATCAAATATGACATGCAACAATTTTATACCATAGATCTGGTCCCAAAAAGTCTATAGAAATTTGTTTCATCAAATTTGGAGCTAAAATGAGCAAGTTACAATTTTTTTTTCTAAAGCATTTATACATTTTCTGAAAAATCATTTCCAAAAATCCTTTTTAAATCCAGTCGCTGAACGGCTAGACGCACCCGGCGATCTACACACGCGCGCGCACACAGAGACAGACAGGCGGGCCCGCGGGTCAACCGGGTCCCACGCGTCAGCCGCTCCGAGTCAAGGAGGGCGCTGACCGCGCGGATCTCGACGACGGCGAGGTCGCCGGCGACGAGGTCACCACCGTCGTGATCCTCAAGGCGAGGCGGTCCCGTTGAGATCATTGGCATGACCGGAGGAGCTCGAAATCGAGCTTGCCACCGGCCATGGCGGCTCGGCGGCGCTGCTCACCGGCGGGAGCTCCTCTCCGGCCACGGGGCGGCACGGGAGATGGTGTCCGAGCACCGGGAGGAGGAGGCGAACAAGATGCTCGCGCGAGTGAGGGAAAAGAAGAGGCGGAGGCGGGGTTTCCACGGAGCGGAGAACCACGGTGAGCTCGGCCGGAACTCCGGCGAGCGATTGGCGGGGCTGTGGAGCTTACCGCGGGAGATGGAGGTGAGCACGGGGTGCGCCAGAGAGAGAGGAAGCTCGTGGCGAGATGGAGAGGTCTGCGGTGGCCGGAGCTCGTCGGAACGCGCGCGTCCGGTGAGCGCGTGCGGTGGCGGAGGCGGAAACGGCAGCTGCGCTCGGTGAACAAGCGAGGAGGCAGAGCGGAGGGAGGAATGGCGAGGCGCTGCGCGGGGGGGGTTTAAGGCGTGGGCGCTCGCGCTGGTGGGGGCGACCGAGCGCCACCCGGCCGCTGTGGCTGGCATGCGGCCGCCACGCGGCGTGGTGCTCTGCCGGAGCGCCAGCGCGCGCGGGCGAGGGCGCGGGCGGAGGAGGGAGACGGCCGGCTGGGCCTGGGCCGAGGCGGGGCAGCGCGGGCGCGCGCGCGCGGTGAGGCGGGCCGACTCTGGCTCTGGGCCGAATCGGTGGCGGTGGCCCGCGAGGAAAAGAAATGAAATTTTTGATTTTCGATTTTCAAATTTAAATGCATTTCAAACTTTAAACCCAATTTTGAACAAGAAGAAAGCATTTTATGGATTTGGCCCAAAAATAAAAGTTGCTCAAAATTGAATTCTCTACAACTTTGATTAAGGGGCCATCTCAAAATTCTTAATAGATTTTAAATGACAAAATAAAAGCTAAAATAGGGAAAAATTTTGAATATTTTTCATAATTATTTTTGAACAAGTTTTTGACAAAATTTGAGCTCCAAAATTTGAACTAAAGTTCCAAGTGATGTAAGAATTATGGTTGCAAGGCTTTTGATATAATGTGATTATCATATTATTATAGTCCATTAAATATAGCATGTTTAAGCTTTTATTTTAATCGAATTATACCATTATCATACATGATTATAATGATATGAATGCTATGCAATATGATTGCCATGCAAAAATGCATTGCTTAACACCGGAGTGTTACAACCCTCCTCCTCCGGCCGTCATCGAGTGTCGTCGCGAGGCCGCCCTTGCGCTCTGCGGTGGTGGGCGGCGGGCCCCATGCGACACGTCCGCGCGTAGCGCACGAACGCGAAATCGCCAGATTTGGCGGACGCAGCTCGCCTCCGCTACCTTACCGTCTTATTTAGCGTACCCGCTGCGGCGTTCGCGTACGCTATATCCTCCTGGAGGACGCGATACAGGTCCCCAGTGCAGCTCGTCTTAGTTGGCCGATTCGGGACCGCCAAAATTTGCACAGTGGAATCTTCCCCACTGAAGTATTTTATTTGTATTTGTGAATTTTTGTCTAAACATTGACTAATTAGGCTTAAAAGATTCATCTCACAAAGTACAACTAAATTGTGCAATTAGTTTTTGATTTCATCTACATTTAGTACTCCATTCATGTGCCGGCATTTTGATATGATGGGGAATCTTCTTTTTGCATAGTGTAATTTGAGAGAAAATTTGGCATCTAAACAAGGCCTTGGTGTGGTTAATGGTGCAATGAAAGGTAATTTTAGGCCAGTCTCACTTGGCATTTTATCTGATTGTTTCCAATACATCTAGATTTTATAAACAGTATAGAAAAGTTTTATCCCATAAAACTTTCTCTACTCCTATGAAACTCTTATCATCTCTCTTTTTATTAATATGGTGCTACATCAGCATAATTAATGACATGAAACTCTGACGAAACCCATTAAAACTGGCCTTAGAACCTGATTAGGACTGAAAATGATACTAAATTAAGGGTTAATTTTGGTCGTGATGACATTATAAATAAGTAATTTTGCTGCAGGACAGTTCGAATGTGTAATAGTCAGTGGACACTACAAAAGTAAACCATGTCCACTTGCCTTAACAAACCGCACCGATTATTTAATTTATTTTCAGATTTTAGGAGAGAGAAGATTGGACAAATGTCCAAACTACCCTTATATTTAACCTCCTGCTCTTCGTCGATATTTGTCGTATCACATCACCATCGCCGATCCATCATTGTCCTCCTTCGACCACCTGCGCACCCAGTCAAGGATTGGGGCCACACGCCCCCACGGCCGGCAGCCCAGTGGCACCAACCCCTGTGACCTATCCCCGGTGGCACTGGCCCCGGCGGACGCGGCTTCTCCGGGCGACCGAGCTCCGTCTTCTCTTCTCGGTGTGGTGCCTTGCATTGTTGGGTGAGGCAGCGCCGTTGAAGCTGAGGATGGGCCGTCAGGGTCCGGAGGAGGTGAAGCACGACATGGGGAGATGGTTCTGGCACAAGCAAGAGGCCACCGTGCTGCACGGCCTTGTCATGCGGGGGGGGGGGGGGGGGGGGGGGGGGGGGGGGGGGGGGGGGGGGGGGGGGGGGGGGGGGGGCGTCAAGTTCTACTGCAACGGGGAGCACAGGCACTGGCGACGGAGAGTCTCGAGCACAGGCAGCGGCAATGGCAACTTCTAGTGGTTGAAGATAAGGGCAAAAGGGTTATTTCATCCCTCTTCTATCTCTCTCCAAAACTGGGAAATGACAATTACAATTTAACACCAATGGCATATATGAGAATCATGTTTTTTAGTGGCAGATAAAAGATTTAGGTTTATGCCAAATAGTACATAAGAGTTTTTTTTTAAAAAAATCTATCAGTTTTATTCTTTACTTGAATTCGCTGACTAGTTGGTTGCAGGAGATACACCTGGTATATGCATGAGTTCTCCATTGTTGGGGTTCATCTAAAGCCGGAAACCTACGTGTTTTTTCTAATGAAAAGGTGACAAGATTGTCGTCTCAGAACTCAGAAGTGATTATATTAGATAAGTTGGTCTAAAGATCGTTTGTAGAATCGCAGTCTGAAAATGCGACCCAATTCTTGTCAACATTGATGAACAAATTGAAGGCGTGCCAAGTGGCTGAAAGATACCTCAGGTCCTCAGTGATAGCAACTGGATTAACCGAGATAATACTATTAGAGCAAACCGTCAGAGTCGATAACAATGGAGTTTCCAAACTGCAGTATTATCTCTTTTTTTCAATGGAATATGCATACAGTTCAAATTTATCGCACCGGTTCAATGTTACCGTGCTACTCCGAAAAAGCAGAAATAGACTGATGTATTAATTCTGACATTCCCTGCTGGCTGCTACCACTACACTTTATATATTGTTGTAAAAAAAACTACACTTTATATATTAGGCTTATGTGATACAGATAGAAGTCAAACAATAATAATTGCAATTGGGGATCAATTTATTTTCAAGATGAATAGGTCTTAATTGCCTGACTGTTTTATTTCTTGTCAAACTCAAGAACACATGCAGCGGAGCTACAAGTTTTTTGTTTTCCATAACAACGAGTCAATTCAAAGGAACTTACCTACTTCCCACGCAAGCTTTTATTCTTATCCATGTGAGGTGTGCCATATTAGTCTACACATGTTCTTTGGAAAGCTATAACTCGCCTAGTGAAGTTACAGCTCACCTTCACAAGACTACAAGACATTGTGATTTTTATTGCCATTACATAGGCCATGTGCATGGATACATATCCATGGATCCCTAGAAGTCAATGCTGCGGTGCACTAATCTCTGGATCTACTACTACTTCTCGTCAAGTAGTTGCAGTTAGATCTACTACTATGTTCTTTTTTACTTGTTGTAATGGAGTAATGCAGTAAATACTTCATCTGCGATACATGTAGTATGTGACTTTTAGTACCTTTCCGTGAAAACATTTCAAGAATCACATTCACAATAAATATTTTTTTTCTATAATATGTATAGTAAAGTGTAGACAATATGTAGATGTATTAGGGTCTCTCCGTCAACATCTCACGGTTTTCTTGAGACATCTGAAAACCCGTTCCCAGCATGCAAACTACATGATATACTCCGTACTTTTGACAGAGAAACGTCCCAATCCATCGATGGACCATAAAAACAGTCATTTTTAGTCCGATCCGAGCCAGGACGGCTCAGGATATATAATCAGCAGCAGCGTCAGCAATGGTATAAGAGATAGAGTGGCCTAGTGCACTCTGAATGAGATTTTTCTTAACTCTAAATCGGATTAAACATTGCGAGTCTGTTGTTTGGATCTTTATTTGTGGCTTACCCAGGTTACCAGGTAATAGTAACATGCATTGTCCACTTGTATTCTATCTGTCTGCGCCCCAATTAATATGACGATCGCCCCAACCAACATAATTTAATGACGGAAAAGCTATAGGACAACCAAGTGTTTTGGCAACCGGCGACACACGAATTTTTCTGGCCGTTGGATCGCCATTGAGCGTGTGATTTTTCTAGCCTCTCCCCTCTTCTTCCCTAACTCCGGCAGGCTTAGAAGTGTCTCGAGGGAGGCAAGCCAGCTAGGCAGTAGGGACGGCGGGAGGGCGATAGTTAGGGTTCCAGCGGCGCGGGGCAGGGGCGCATGGCCATATGACGGCGGTGGGGGAGGGGGAGAGAGAGAAAAGGAAACTGCCGCCGGCGTGGTAGGGTCTCACCGGGCCTCCGCGGCTGTGGCCGCATTCGAGGAGCTCCGGTAAGACCCTACCGCGTCGCATCGAGAGGAGGCTGAAGAACAAAAATTGAGTCTTCCTAGGCCTCACCACACTATCAGTGTTCTATAGACGGACCCTTTAATAATAAACCCGGTAATTGGGATAAGTATGTTTCTGACACATGAATTTCTGAATTCCTTGGCAGTACTACTTCAAGAAAAAAAAAACTACACGGTTTTGCACACATTCACGGCAAAATTCGTGTGCACCGGCCATAAGTGCCAAAATTTGGATCTAAATAAAGATATATAGGTGTGTGCTGCCATCCTAGTATGCTCCTGTACCACATATACATAGCTTTCCTTTCCCCAGCTAGTACGAAAAGTGGAAAGGCAAGCAACATTTGTCCTAGGGAAGAGGGGCATGCTAACACGTGAGTGAGCATTTACATGTGCACTTTTTGCTGTCTGTGGCTAAGCCACGTTTAGATTGCAAATATTTTAAACCTGATAAATAGTACTACTTTCGTTTTATTTGGCAAATATTGTCCAATCATGGACCAACTAGGCTCAAAAGATTCATCTCGTGATTTCCAACTAAACTGTGTAATTAGTTTTTTACCTACATTTACTACTTCATACATGAGTCCAAAGATTGATGTGATAGAGAGAGAGTGAAAAAATTTTAACTTTTAGGGTATATCTAAACAAGGCCTAAGTGAAGCAGGTGGTGATCTGGTTTGGAAAGTTGGATAATTAAAAGGTGTTGCATTGGATCTCAGATCATGGATCTCATCTGTACCATGGAAAGCCGTATAATGGCTCCAATAATTAGGCTAATAGTACTTTTGATTGACTGAAGAAGGGTTTTTGCATGTCCACAGAATTTCTAACATGTACATAGCTTTTGTTATGTATCTAGACATAACTTAGTATCTGAAAAGCCAAAACAATTTATAATTTGAAAAAAGGTGTAGTATTTATCTTCATGTGAGTGGTGGGCGCATGAATCATGATGTATGCTGCTCCACTAGATAAAAGCAGTTTGGGAAAAACTGGCCGGAGACGGCAGAAGATGCTACCAGAATACGATTCGAAGTAAGAGGCACCACCATCCCACTAGAGAAGTAGACCTCCACTAGTTCTCACAAGATTTTTGTAAAAATAAGGTTAACATCAATCATTTTGGACTCGATAAAGTAGCACAACATGTGTGGATAACACTAGCCTATCCATTAATACATTATGGATGGCACATCGATCAATGGAGAGATGAACATTTTTTTTGTGGTAAGAGATGAACATGCTTGATGTTGACAGAACGTTGAGTTGAAAGGTTATACCTTTTATTTAACTAGGTAATTGCACGTGCGTTGCAACGGGAAAAAATAATATCACGATAATGCAAGGATGAAAGTGTGTTGTACCGTTACAAAAAATGATATTATGAGCTTGAATCAAGATGACAATTGAAAGAATTTATTCTGCTGATGGTTTATAGTCTTAACAAAAGTTTCTAACAATGGCTAACCCATGCCATGGAGGTGGTTTGAAATCAGTCGATCATTCTATCTTAATACATTGACGCGCTCAATTGCATGTTGGAGAAAAACAATGGCTAGCTACCCTGATTCAAACATAACCGTGCTAATTCACTATCTCTTATAGGCCACATAGCTAAAATAAGTTATGTAGACCTGACATAGAAACCTTTTGTCAGCATTCAGCAGTGTAACCTGATTGAGGCTACTATCAGTTTTCATTTAGATAGACTAAGAGCAAGTCCATACAAATACTATTGCCTCCATCTCCTCGGATCTCTGCAATGGAACAAAACACAATTCGCTATTGGAGATCTGTTCTCTAGCTTGCACGACATTGTTTCTAACACTCCAAATTAAATGACACTAACTGAGGATGAGGAAATTTGCAAAGGACCTAGATTGGATACAATCGATGATCAGTAGCTATTCTGGCACCGAGCAACCAATGTCCTTGCCATCAGATAGAGCCCAATACTGTCCCATTGATTGCCATAGAGCAAAAACATGAGGACACCTGATATTTACATTGAATGGAAACAATTTTTCTTTTTGCTGGACACAAGTGCAATGCTGCTCAAGATGACAATAGCACTTGTTAGCTCTTGTCGATAATAACTATGTTTATTGATCATGCATAAATAAAAGAGCTTCTAGAAAATTTTTACCTGTTTCAAGTGATAAATCCAATCCCTCAAACAAGGCCACAAACAACAATGATATGTTTCCTGGTTTCCATTACTTTATCCACCAAAGATGTGAGTTCCATCAGGATTGTAGCAAATTCTGATCAACTCTTCAAACTTGAAGGTATTGGCACAACCATCATTAGATCATAATTAGAAATGTAGGGCACTGAACAAGTAATAGACTAGTCTGGAAAGTGATAAATACATGAACCTTTTGTAGTTCCACTGTGGCACTGTAATTTGCTAGTGTAAGAGCAAACATATAATCGTAATAGAAATTAAGAGCAACATGATATTATTTGCTAGTGTCTAATTTACACAACCACATGAGTACTGGCCATCGGCATCTTAATTGCAGCATTACAGAGCTGGAATGAGCAGACGCAGAGAGAATCCCGACCTCGTTGGTGGGGTTGACGACGGCATCAACCACTGTAACACTCCGGTGTTAAGCAATGCATTTTTGCATGGCAATCATATTGCATAGCATTCATATCATTATAATCATGTATGATAATGGTATAATTCGATTAAAATAAAAGCTTAAACATGCTATATTTAATGGACTATAATAATATGATAATCACATTATATCAAAAGCCTTGTAACCATAATTCTTACATCACTTGGAACTTTAGTTCAAATTTTGGAGCTCAAATTTTGTCAAAAACTTGTTCAAAAATAATTATGAAAAATATTCAAAATTTTTCCCTATTTTAGCTTTTATTCTGTCATTCAAAATCTATCAAGAATTTTGAGTTGGCCCCTTAATCAAAGTTGTAGAGAATTTAATTTTTAGCAACTTTTATTTTTGGGCCAAATCCATAAAATGACTTCTTCTTGTTCAAAATGTGGTTTGAAGTTTGAAATGCATTTAAATTTGAAATTTGGAAAATCAAAAAAATCAGTTTCTCCTTAGCAGGCCGCCGCCTCCCGTTCGGCCCACGGCCAGATGCGGCCCGCGCCACCCGCGCGCGCGCGCCCCGCACCGCCTCCGCCCCGGCCCGGCCCAGCCGGCCTCCTCCTTCCTCCGCTCGCCCGCACCCGCGCGCGTCGCTGCGCCACGCCGCGACCGCGGCAGAGGAGCACCGCCGCGTGGCGGCCCCGCGCCTGCATCACCCGCCGCGCGTCAGCCGCGGCCTGCCACTGCGCCCACGCGCTCGCCTACACCTGCTGAGGCCCGCGCACTCGCTCGCTCGCGCCCGCACTTCCTCTCCTCCCCTCCCGAGCCGAGAGCTCGAGCTCCGCCCTCGCCGCGACCGCCGCTCCGCCGGCGTGAAGCTCCCGCACCGCCGCGCCATTTTCCGATTGCCCGCGCCCGCAGCTCCGCCTCGCCTTCCCTCGGCTCACGCTCGCGTTTGCGCCGCCTTCCGAGCTCTAGGTGAGCTTCTCCACGCCTCGCCACCGACGGCCATGGCGCCACCGTGCGCGGCCTCCCGTCGAGGCGGCTCCTCGCTACCCCTCTCACCTCCCTAGCTCCAAAAATGGATTCGCCACTTCATCGCGGTTCTCACGCGCTCCTTGCCCCGCCTGCTCGCGACCGGAGATGGCCGGTCGGCCGCAGCCGCCGCCGCGACGTCGAGCGCGCGGACGCCGGCGACCGCGCTCGGCTCCTCGCGGAGGACAAGGCCGTGCCTCTGGGCCGCGCCCCGAGCGGGCCGGCTCGGCGGTTCTCCCGCGCACGTGAAACAGGCCGGAAACGGCCACGGGCCGACTGTTGATCTCGGGCCGGCCCAATCTCTTTAACAGAAAAATCATTTTCGATTTCTTTTATTATTCTTGATGAAAAACACTTGGAAAATGATTTCTTGGTCATTTTAGCTCCAAAATTTGTGAAATAAATTTTTATGTACTCATTTGAATCAGATCTACAATATAAAAATGTTGCATGTCATATTTGATGTACTTTTCTGTAGTGTTTTATTTAATCCTTGAAATTGGTGTTTTCTTGAAAAATTGATAAGAAAATGTAGAAAAATCAGAAAAATGTAGTTCCAAGTTTATTAATCCTGTTATGCCATGTACTTGCTAGGGTAATTTTTATTTCCTGGTTGTTCTGTAGAAAAATGTATAGTTGCAGTTCAAATGCTTTCTATTACCAATAATTGTTATTTTTGTTATTTAAATAAATTTGAATAAAACATGCAAGTGATAATTTTTCTATAGTGTTTGTTTAGGTAGTAGATAGTAGAAAAACTCCTAAATCTGTTGTTTGATACTTTTCATAATGTAAAGTATTTTAAATATCTATTTGAGGCCATAGTTTGTTATTTTTGTATAGTAAGTTCTAATTATCCAAATGCAGTAAAAATTTTATGTCAAGCTATTCTTGATATTAGTAAGCTACTGTAATTTTATGAGATTTTTCTGAGCTACTAAAATATGTGTTGCTGTTCAACCATAGGACTAATTAGGGTTTCTATTTATTCTTAATGCAAAGTTAGTTAGAAAAATATACTTTGGTGTATCTTTGAAGCATCTTAATTGTTTAATACTCTCGCATGGTAGAAACTAGTGTTGGTAGTTTCCGAGTACATGTTCTTGGATGATGTTGACTACCTTGTAGAAGAGTCATAAGTTCCACATAATCCGATGACATAATACATTCGTTACATCGCATGCATTCCGCATCATCATCATCTCATGTCACCTCTGCAATGCACCGATGCATATTGCACTCATACTTCTGCATCATACAGGATCGCAGGAAGTGGTTCCGGCAGTTGTTCCCGAGGACGCAGAGGAGCAGCTCGAAGTGACGGAGCCGGAACCAGCAGAAGCAGAAGAGGAGTCCGGTGAAGAGCTTCCGGAGTGCCCCGATCATCGTCCCAGCTCCTTCGAGCGAGGCAAGCCCCGGAGCATTTCTCCCCCGGTTTGCAAATAATTAATTATTAATTTTACTTAATCTGATGCATTAAGTTTAGGAGTTGTTTGCAAACGTTGCTGCATTATACCTTGTTCCACCTTGTTTTACCGATCCTTGTCACCCTGGTGTCCACGGTCAATACTTGCTTAGCTTGCTTAGACCGGTAGAAGTCGGGTGATTGCCTGTCATCCGCGAGCTATAGGGGATTACCTGGTTTTTTGTGAAAGAGATGTCATGTGAGAATAACTCAGTGTGGAAATGAATATGAGACCGGGCGGAAGCTTGCAGGGTTCTGGACTGTAGTGTCTTCCGTCTGTGTCGATTAAGGACCGTCCGATGTCGGGCCTCGGGTCATGTTGAACGCATGCCTCACATTTAGCTGGCCGAATAAAGTACCTTTCGACCGCGAAGCCGGGAGACTATTCGGGCCGAGTAGATTGCCCGCAACGCACTGTACCGGAGCAGTAGTGGCAGGAAACGGGGGCGCGATGATAAGGCCAAAGAGCAGTCGGGCGGCCCCCGGGTACATGTGGTTCCTGGCAAGCTCGCGACTTTACCTGAATAGTTGACTCGATGACCAATACCTCACTTTAGCGGGTGAGTGAGGTTTGTGTGAGGAATAAATTACCAGCTGGTCAATAATCGATTCGAATCGCCATCGTTCACTGGATAGTGAGCACTTGACTTGAGTTACTTCATCGTAGTAATACTGATGAAACACTTGGATAGTTATGAGAAAATGACATGGTAATTATTGTCAAATATCAATGGTAATCCTTGCTTGCTTAATTCCATGATTACTTTAGCATAAGTGCAAACATAGTTGACAGGAGGATAAAGAATTAAAAGATGACATGCTTTTGTAAATGATTTGCTAAGCTAAAAATGCTTTTCTTGCAAATGAGTCAGCTACCCCACCAAAAAGCCTATCATGATCCTTGGAGTCTTTTGTTTTGGTTCTGTCGGGTAAGTCTAGCTGAGTACCTTCTCGTACTCAGGGCTTTGTTCCCACTTGTTGCAGATGGACAGATGTACTATGGGTATTGTATCAGCTGTCTCTACCCTGCGATGGGCGAAGCCTAGGACCATGGGCAATGGTCACTCACTACTCCTCGCCTGATGCTTTTGTGGGAGATGATCGCGAGCTGGCACTGTATTTTGGAAAAGATGTGTGTGTGTGTGTGCTTTAAACTAATGCTTCCGCTACTTTATTTGAAACTGGTTTGTAATAACTAGGTTTAAACTCCGATGTATTTTGTGCCGCAAACTACTGTGTAACTTATGAAGGTAATCGCTGAACTTATTACGATCTTGGCTGTGATGTGAAATGGTTTGAAATCCGTCGAGATTTCACGGACTACCGGGTTATACGGGCTTAAGTTTGGTAAATTGTCCGTCCGTTGGATGATTTTCTTACTTAATCTCGTATAATTGGGCGGTTCTGTTACAGCTGGCATCGGAGCATGGTTTAGCGTAATTACTGTTCATAAGTGTATGTAAACCAAAACCTTGCTTAAAAAGTGTGATTTTGAAACTAAAAAAATGTGCCAGTGGTCATATCCTGTATGCCCAGTTAAGGACTCTAGGTGGCTATTTAAGTACTAACTTGGGGTTCTGCACCATATTTCTTTTTCGTTGCTCATACGGCGTGCTATTGTATGAGTGCCACTTAATTGAGTGGTAATGTATGGATCAGTTACCTCTACGCTTCGGTAAGTGTGAGTTGTGAGAGCATGATCGGATACACCGCCGATCTAGGGAAAGTGCTTATATGATACTTGGATAATTACATGTTTTACACATGTTTTTATAAAAGTGTCGCATGTGTGGGTGTTCCGTCCGTTGAGGCGATGCCGTCAATAGGACGATGTGTTTGGGTAGTCACTACCGTTGTACACGCATCTGGGGATTCGTGTAAAGCGTGTAGGTAGATTTACTGCTTTCATGCATTCATGGGGAATGGGCTGAAATGAGTTTTTCTGCAGGTACATAACAGCGTATCGTGTAGACCGAATTAGTTACGTATATGAGAGATCGTTGTATGCCACCGAATTCACCGTTAGATGCTTTTTTTTTCCTAAGTTTGTGAGAACGTAAGACTCGTGCATGCATCATATTGTTTGTGCATTCCATTCATGGCATGCATTCCTCCCCTTATAAAAGGATTATCCCATTTCGATAAAAGTGACCTCAACTAAATTATGTTCTCACCGGGTAATTTAAAACTTGTGCTACAGATGGCCCGCACGAAGCAGACTGCCCGCAAGTCCACTGGAGGAAGAGCACCCCGTCGTCAGCTAGCCCCGTGGGAGCACCGCAACACGGACACTTTTCTAAGCGAGTTTGGCATGCCCACCTTGCTTTGGAGAGTGCTCCATGATGTGGGGTACCCGGAGGGACAAGAGCCAGTTTACTCTTGGAGCGAGAGCCAGCTAGCTGAAGATGGACTTGCTGTGGTAGAGATCACCGTCCCTGCTCTTGGTGATGCGCCAGAATGGGATGGTTGGCATTTGGAGTTCGAAGGACGCACTCCAGTCGAGGGTGCAGAGGGCGCAGCTTTTCGCGTCATCCGAGACATCATGAGCAGATTTCCCAATGAGTTAGCAGCAGCTTTGGCCGGTACTTTCCCGAGAGATGATCCTCGCGACGCCATTTGGGTACAGCCGCAAGGAAGTGCCCTGGTTAGAGGCCCCAGTGAAGGACGGGCTAGCGACAATCACACCATGAGTGCCATGTATGCAGCCATCAGAGCATATCAAGGTCTGGAGAATACCTATTGGACCTTGACTGGCCTACGTGGTGATGATCGGCTTGAAGCAAGGAAGCAGAAGAAAAAGCAAGCGCGTGCCATAGCTAGCTTGCAGGAGCAGTTGGCTGATATGAGCTTGCAGCGGGACCGAGCTCTCGAGAGAGGCGAGAGTTCCATGCAGCAAGTACAGAGGCTGACTCAGGCCAACAGGAATGCAGATCGCCTGTTGGAGCAGCTAGTACAAGAAAGGAATGAAGCCTGGAACGAGAGGGACCTTTTGAGGCAGAGGGTCGAGGAGCTAGAAGAGTACAATGCCAACTTGCATGAAGAGTTCCATGCCCTCTACAACGGGATGGGCCCGTATGCTCCTCCGAACGCCGCTCAGATGGACATCGACGACGACGCTGCAGCTGAAGGTAGCGAGGGCGACGCCTCCGACATCGACGATGGCCCCGAGGAGTAGGATAGTGTCATGCGTTGGTAGCTAGACGTGACGCGATGGCCTTCTTTTGGGTTCCATGTATCATGATGTATCCTGTTCGACCTTGAGACTGATGATCTTTGGAGTTTGGTTGTGTATGCGATACCCGAACGCATAAAAGTCCAGTGTATGTATGCTGGCAACATGGTTGTATGGAACGCGATGTTGCTTTTGAAATAACTTAATTGGTGTTGTTGTTTAATTGGAATGAAATTATTGCGCCTCTGTTTTCTTGAATGACTTGTTCTCTCCAATGAATTCAGTATGGCATGATTGTTCCTTCGGACACAATTTTACAACTTCACTCAATGGTGCTTGTTGCTGAAATATGCAGATGGCCAACACTCGTCGTGCTACGTACGAAGCCGCTGAGACTGGTGGCAACGGTGCAGGAGCTGGTGGAAGTGGTGCCAACAATGTCAACCACCAGGAACCACGTCCAGAACCACATTTGCCCCCTCCTCCGCCGCTCACCGCAGAAATGTTCTTCACACAGTTTCTTGGAAGTCAACGCAGTACTGAACAATCACAGAGGAATATGGAAGACTTTCTGCGTACCATTGCGGAAAATGTTCAAAGGGGAAATAACCAAGGTGGTGGCCAGGGAGTGAACCAGTACAGCAGTTTCAAGGATTTCATGGATACGAGGCCACCTATTTTCAAGGAAGCAGCAGAGCCACTTGATGCCGAAGAATGGATTAACACTATGGAAGATAAGTTCCGTGTGTTAAGGATGACAGAAGTTCTGAAAGTAGAGTATGCTGCACATCAGTTACAAGGACCAGCAGGAATGTGGTGGAAGCATCACCGCAGTACTTTTCCTCCTAATGCCCAGATCTCTTGGAGGGATTTCACTGAAGCTTTTAAGGGAGTTTATATTCCCCCAGGGTTGGTTGAGATGAAGCTTGGAGAGTTCTTAGCCTTGAATCAGGGTACCAAGACGGTGACACAGTATCTGCATGCCTTTAATAATTTGTGCCGCTATGCTCCAGACATGGTTGACACAGATGCAAAGAAGATTGCTAGTTTCAAGAGAGGGTTGAGTCCGAAGATGATGAAGCATGTGGGTACCAATACCCGCAACAAATTCAACGACTTTATCAGTGACTGTTTGAAGCAAGAGAAGAACAATAATGCTTACACCGCATCCAAGAACCGCAAGAGAGTGTTCGAGACAGGACCATCCCAGTCCAGAGTTGTCCCTGCCAACCGTTCATCTTATCGTCCGTCCGCACCTGGTGCGAGGTTCAGGCCGCCGCAGCATAAAACCCAGAACTACAAGGGGCCACAGAAACCGTACAGGATGGCAGTGCCGCCAACAAAGACCAATGCAGCTACAGAACAGAGCAACTCCAAGGGAGCTATAGGGTCTGCTGGTACAGTGAAAGGGCCCTGCTACAACTGTGGTCAGCCAGGCCACTTTTCCAAGTTCTGCCCTTATCCGCCTAAAAAGAAGCAACAGACTTACAATGCTCGTGTACACCACACCGCCATTGATGAAGTTCCTGAGGGAGAGCCCGTAACTGCTGGTAAGTTTCTTGTGAACCATCACCCTGCAGTTGTTCTTTTTGATTCTGGATCTTCGCATTCTTTTATGAGTCAAGCATTTGCACGGAAGCATGAACAACTATGCACAGAATTGAGTTATGGTTATCGCATAAGTTCAGCAGGAGCTGATGTGTTAACCAATAAGATGGTTAGAGGGGCAACCCTTGAGTTAGGTAGTCGGAAGTTCCGAGTGAACCTGGTAGTTATGCCTGGACTAGTTTTGGATGTAATAATAGGAATGAACTGGATGAAAGACTGGGAAGCAGTCATAGATACAAGCAGTCGGATGCTTACCCTTAAAGATCCCCAGGCAGAGGGTACTTTTCAGGTACCATTGCCTAAACGAACAGATCTTGTGAGTGTGACCTGTGCCATGGAAGTTACTCCTATCCATCAGATCCCAGTAGTATGTGAGTTCCCGGATGTGTTTCCAGATGAGTTGCCTGGCCTTCCTCCAGATAGAGATGTTGAGTTTGGAATCGAGTTGATCCCCGGGACAGCTCCAATTTCGAGGAGACCTTATCGGATGCCTCCGGATGAGTTAGCTGAGTTGAAGAAACAGTTGGAAGAGTTGTTAAAAAAGGGGTTTATTCGCCCAAGTAAGTCTGAATGGGGATGTCCTGCCTTGTTTGTAAAGAAAAAGAAAGAGGGTACTCTCAGGATGTGTGTGGATTACCGACCTCTTAATGCTGTAACTATCAAGAATAAATATCCCTTGCCTCATATTGATGTTCTGTTCGATCAGTTAGCTAAAGCCAGAGTGTTCTCCAAGATAGACTTAAGGTCTGGGTATCATCAGATAAAGATTAGACCTCAAGATGTTCCGAAAACCGCCTTTTCTACCAGATACGGGTTGTACGAGTATCTTGTTATGTCATTTGGACTAACAAATGCTCCTGCATATTTTATGTATCTGATGAATACGGTTTTCATGCCAGAGTTGGACAAGTTTGTAGTTGTCTTCATTGATGACATTCTAGTATACTCTGAAAACGAGAAAGAGCATGAAGAGCATCTGAGAATTGTCCTAACCAGGCTGAGAGATCATAAGTTATATGCTAAGTTCAGCAAATGTGAATTTTGGTTGAAGAAAGTTCCTTTCCTCGGTCATATCCTATCTGAGAATGGAGTTTCTGTAGATCCGAGTAAAGTGCAAGAGGTTATGGATTGGAAGACTCCAACCACAGTGTCAGAAGTCAGAAGTTTCCTAGGGTTAGCAGGTTACTATCGCCGTTTTATCCCAGACTTCTCGAAGATTGCCAAGCCTATGACAAGTCTGTTACAGAAAGATCACAAGTTTGCGTGGACAGAGGAGTGTGAGACAGCTTTCCATACCTTGCGGAAACTGTTGACCACTGCTCCAGTTCTTGCACAACCCGACATCGAGAAACCTTTTGATGTGTTCTGCGACGCATCAAAAACGGGATTAGGGTGTGTGCTAATGCAAGAAGGAAGAGTAATTGCTTATGCCTCCCGACAGTTGAGAAAACATGAAATCAATTACCCGACACATGATCTTGAGCTTGCCGCTGTTGTGCATGCCTTAAAGATTTGGAGACACTATCTACTGGGTAATGTGTGCAATATTTTCACCGATCACAAGAGTCTCAAGTACATTTTCACCCAACCAGAATTGAACATGAGACAGCGAAGATGGTTAGAACTGATCAAAGACTACAACTTGAATGTACAGTATCACCCTGGGAAAGCCAATGTGGTAGCTGATGCTTTAAGCAGAAAATCACATTGTCTGAATGTGCAACCCTTGCTTGAAGATGGTTTCGATCTAATGCACCCTGCCGTGCTACAAAGTATTCAGGTCAGTTGTTCCTTGGAGAGTAAGATTATAGAAGGTCAGAAAACAGACAAGGGGATATTCCACATCAAGAAGAAGATTCAAGAAGAACCCTCGAAACACTTCAGGGTGGATGAGCAGGATGTGTTGTGGTTCGACAACCGTCTTGTTGTTCCAAAGGATAGAGAGCTTAAGAATAAAATTTTGGATGAAGCTCATCTCTCTAAGTTGTCTATTCATCCTGGCAGCAGTAAAATATATCAAGAACTAAGACCTCGTTATTGGTGGACCAAGATGAAGAAGGAAATTGCAGCGTATGTAGCCAGATGTGACACATGTTGTAGAGTAAAAGCAATTCACATGAAGCCTGCCGGAATGCTACAACCTTTGTCAGTACCGAGTTGGAAGTGGGATGACATAAGTATGGATTTTATCACGGGTCTACCCACTACTCAAAAAGGTCACGATTCCATTTGGGTAATTGTGGATCGTCTTACTAAGACAGCCCACTTTTTGCCTGTCAAAACGGAATATAGACCACCTCAATATGCTGAGAAGTATATTGCAGAGATTGTGAGGTTGCATGGCATACCAAAGACTATAGTGTCTGACAGAGGGTCACAGTTCACTGCTCACTTTTGGGAGCACTTGCACAAAGGTTTGGGGACTAGTCTGATTCGTAGCACTGCCTATCATCCTCAAACAGATGGTCAAACTGAGAGAGTTAATGCTGTTCTAGAAGATATGTTAAGAGCCTGTGTGTTGTCTTCCAGAGGTTCATGGGAGTCATGGTTACCATTAGCAGAGTTCTCATACAATAACAGCTATCAAGAGAGTATCAAGATGGCACCTTTTGAGGCTCTGTATGGCCGAAAGTGTAGAACACCTTTAAACTGGATTGAGCCAGGAGAAAGAAGGTATTATGGTATTGACTTCGTAGAAGAAGCCGAAAGGAAAGTTCATATCATCCAGCAGAATATGAGAGCAGCCCAGTCACGTCAGAAAAGTTATGCAGATAAGAGAAGGAGACCGCTTGTGTTCGAAGTTGGTGACTATGTCTATCTAAAAGTTACGCCAATGAAAAAGAAAAGATTTGGTGTGCGCAGAAAGCTGGCCGCCAGATTTGTGGGACCTTATAAAATCCTGGAACGGAAGGGTCCTGTGGCTTACAAATTGGATTTACCAGAGTCAATGGGTGCTATATTCCCAGTTTTTTTCATGTATCACATCTCAAGAAATGTTTGCGCGTTCCAGAGGAAAGGATTGAACCTCGAGGCATAAAACTAAAGTCAGATTTGGTGTATCGTGAGCAACCAGTTCGAGTATTGGATACCAAGGAAAGGGCTACTCGAAACAGTGTGGTGAAAACGTATAAGATACAATGGAGTCATCACGATGAAGGGGATGCATCTTGGGAAACGGGTGAATACTTAAAGAACGCCTATGAAGATTTTTATAATAAATGGTTCGTAACCCAAATCTCGGGACGAGATTTTTATAAGGGGGGAGGGCTGTAACACTCCGGTGTTAAGCAATGCATTTTTGCATGGCAATCATATTGCATAGCATTCATATCATTATAATCATGTATGATAATGGTATAATTCGATTAAAATAAAAGCTTAAACATGCTATATTTAATGGACTATAATAATATGATAATCACATTATATCAAAAGCCTTGTAACCATAATTCTTACATCACTTGGAACTTTAGTTCAAATTTTGGAGCTCAAATTTTGTCAAAAACTTGTTCAAAAATAATTATGAAAAATATTCAAAATTTTTCCCTATTTTAGCTTTTATTCTGTCATTCAAAATCTATCAAGAATTTTGAGTTGGCCCCTTAATCAAAGTTGTAGAGAATTTAATTTTTAGCAACTTTTATTTTTGGGCCAAATCCATAAAATGACTTCTTCTTGTTCAAAATGTGGTTTGAAGTTTGAAATGCATTTAAATTTGAAATTTGGAAAATCAAAAAAATCAGTTTCTCCTTAGCAGGCCGCCGCCTCCCGTTCGGCCCACGGCCAGATGCGGCCCGCGCCACCCGCGCGCGCGCGCCCCGCACCGCCTCCGCCCCGGCCCGGCCCAGCCGGCCTCCTCCTTCCTCCGCTCGCCCGCACCCGCGCGCGTCGCTGCGCCACGCCGCGACCGCGGCAGAGGAGCACCGCCGCGTGGCGGCCCCGCGCCTGCATCACCCGCCGCGCGTCAGCCGCGGCCTGCCACTGCGCCCACGCGCTCGCCTACACCTGCTGAGGCCCGCGCACTCGCTCGCTCGCGCCCGCACTTCCTCTCCTCCCCTCCCGAGCCGAGAGCTCGAGCTCCGCCCTCGCCGCGACCGCCGCTCCGCCGGCGTGAAGCTCCCGCACCGCCGCGCCATTTTCCGATTGCCCGCGCCCGCAGCTCCGCCTCGCCTTCCCTCGGCTCACGCTCGCGTTTGCGCCGCCTTCCGAGCTCTAGGTGAGCTTCTCCACGCCTCGCCACCGACGGCCATGGCGCCACCGTGCGCGGCCTCCCGTCGAGGCGGCTCCTCGCTACCCCTCTCACCTCCCTAGCTCCAAAAATGGATTCGCCACTTCATCGCGGTTCTCACGCGCTCCTTGCCCCGCCTGCTCGCGACCGGAGATGGCCGGTCGGCCGCAGCCGCCGCCGCGACGTCGAGCGCGCGGACGCCGGCGACCGCGCTCGGCTCCTCGCGGAGGACAAGGCCGTGCCTCTGGGCCGCGCCCCGAGCGGGCCGGCTCGGCGGTTCTCCCGCGCACGTGAAACAGGCCGGAAACGGCCACGGGCCGACTGTTGATCTCGGGCCGGCCCAATCTCTTTAACAGAAAAATCATTTTCGATTTCTTTTATTATTCTTGATGAAAAACACTTGGAAAATGATTTCTTGGTCATTTTAGCTCCAAAATTTGTGAAATAAATTTTTATGTACTCATTTGAATCAGATCTACAATATAAAAATGTTGCATGTCATATTTGATGTACTTTTCTGTAGTGTTTTATTTAATCCTTGAAATTGGTGTTTTCTTGAAAAATTGATAAGAAAATGTAGAAAAATCAGAAAAATGTAGTTCCAAGTTTATTAATCCTGTTATGCCATGTACTTGCTAGGGTAATTTTTATTTCCTGGTTGTTCTGTAGAAAAATGTATAGTTGCAGTTCAAATGCTTTCTATTACCAATAATTGTTATTTTTGTTATTTAAATAAATTTGAATAAAACATGCAAGTGATAATTTTTCTATAGTGTTTGTTTAGGTAGTAGATAGTAGAAAAACTCCTAAATCTGTTGTTTGATACTTTTCATAATGTAAAGTATTTTAAATATCTATTTGAGGCCATAGTTTGTTATTTTTGTATAGTAAGTTCTAATTATCCAAATGCAGTAAAAATTTTATGTCAAGCTATTCTTGATATTAGTAAGCTACTGTAATTTTATGAGATTTTTCTGAGCTACTAAAATATGTGTTGCTGTTCAACCATAGGACTAATTAGGGTTTCTATTTATTCTTAATGCAAAGTTAGTTAGAAAAATATACTTTGGTGTATCTTTGAAGCATCTTAATTGTTTAATACTCTCGCATGGTAGAAACTAGTGTTGGTAGTTTCCGAGTACATGTTCTTGGATGATGTTGACTACCTTGTAGAAGAGTCATAAGTTCCACATAATCCGATGACATAATACATTCGTTACATCGCATGCATTCCGCATCATCATCATCTCATGTCACCTCTGCAATGCACCGATGCATATTGCACTCATACTTCTGCATCATACAGGATCGCAGGAAGTGGTTCCGGCAGTTGTTCCCGAGGACGCAGAGGAGCAGCTCGAAGTGACGGAGCCGGAACCAGCAGAAGCAGAAGAGGAGTCCGGTGAAGAGCTTCCGGAGTGCCCCGATCATCGTCCCAGCTCCTTCGAGCGAGGCAAGCCCCGGAGCATTTCTCCCCCGGTTTGCAAATAATTAATTATTAATTTTACTTAATCTGATGCATTAAGTTTAGGAGTTGTTTGCAAACGTTGCTGCATTATACCTTGTTCCACCTTGTTTTACCGATCCTTGTCACCCTGGTGTCCACGGTCAATACTTGCTTAGCTTGCTTAGACCGGTAGAAGTCGGGTGATTGCCTGTCATCCGCGAGCTATAGGGGATTACCTGGTTTTTTGTGAAAGAGATGTCATGTGAGAATAACTCAGTGTGGAAATGAATATGAGACCGGGCGGAAGCTTGCAGGGTTCTGGACTGTAGTGTCTTCCGTCTGTGTCGATTAAGGACCGTCCGATGTCGGGCCTCGGGTCATGTTGAACGCATGCCTCACATTTAGCTGGCCGAATAAAGTACCTTTCGACCGCGAAGCCGGGAGACTATTCGGGCCGAGTAGATTGCCCGCAACGCACTGTACCGGAGCAGTAGTGGCAGGAAACGGGGGCGCGATGATAAGGCCAAAGAGCAGTCGGGCGGCCCCCGGGTACATGTGGTTCCTGGCAAGCTCGCGACTTTACCTGAATAGTTGACTCGATGACCAATACCTCACTTTAGCGGGTGAGTGAGGTTTGTGTGAGGAATAAATTACCAGCTGGTCAATAATCGATTCGAATCGCCATCGTTCACTGGATAGTGAGCACTTGACTTGAGTTACTTCATCGTAGTAATACTGATGAAACACTTGGATAGTTATGAGAAAATGACATGGTAATTATTGTCAAATATCAATGGTAATCCTTGCTTGCTTAATTCCATGATTACTTTAGCATAAGTGCAAACATAGTTGACAGGAGGATAAAGAATTAAAAGATGACATGCTTTTGTAAATGATTTGCTAAGCTAAAAATGCTTTTCTTGCAAATGAGTCAGCTACCCCACCAAAAAGCCTATCATGATCCTTGGAGTCTTTTGTTTTGGTTCTGTCGGGTAAGTCTAGCTGAGTACCTTCTCGTACTCAGGGCTTTGTTCCCACTTGTTGCAGATGGACAGATGTACTATGGGTATTGTATCAGCTGTCTCTACCCTGCGATGGGCGAAGCCTAGGACCATGGGCAATGGTCACTCACTACTCCTCGCCTGATGCTTTTGTGGGAGATGATCGCGAGCTGGCACTGTATTTTGGAAAAGATGTGTGTGTGTGTGTGCTTTAAACTAATGCTTCCGCTACTTTATTTGAAACTGGTTTGTAATAACTAGGTTTAAACTCCGATGTATTTTGTGCCGCAAACTACTGTGTAACTTATGAAGGTAATCGCTGAACTTATTACGATCTTGGCTGTGATGTGAAATGGTTTGAAATCCGTCGAGATTTCACGGACTACCGGGTTATACGGGCTTAAGTTTGGTAAATTGTCCGTCCGTTGGATGATTTTCTTACTTAATCTCGTATAATTGGGCGGTTCTGTTACAACCACCAGTACTCGCGGTTCCACGAGTGGTCTCGCCAGAGGGGATCTTCGAGTTGATCTTGTGATAGACGGGGAACCGTGACGCCCCAGGGCTCCCAACCCCCTGCGGTCATACAAATAATTCCATATACTGTAGTTAGATCTATATGGATATTTTTACTCAGAGAATCCAGTCATGACATTGTTACACCCAACTGATAAAGAAAAAGAAACAGAATCCTCTACGAATTTAAAATTGTAGGAAATAGAACCTTGCAAATATAAATTCAAGAAGCAATCAACATGATAGTGTGATTCATTCAATATCTCTTCTGTTCAGGTCAAATCAATAGATTAGAGATGACTTTAGCAGATGCTTTACATACTGAACTATCCATTGGCAACCCATGTCATCATTATTCCTAGTAAAGTGGGATAATAAATATTTGAAACAATGCATTCTCTATTGGACCCTTTTAGTTCTACCACATCTGTATAAATCATGTTGATAGAGATGGTAAGATTTTCAAAAGCACGCTAACCTGCAAATCTTGCATCTTGATGCCGGCAGCAATGGACGACAAAAGCTTTTTCTTCTGACAGCCATGGCCTCTGCTCAAGTAGAACCTGCTTGACTGCAATTCAGTGTGTGCATGATATCAGAACAATGGGTAGAAGTACAAACAAATACCATGAGAACAAATCAGACATGACAACCTATTGTTCATGGAGCAAGAAAATAAACATGATAAGACTGCACAATTAACTCCCTTGCATTAGGGACTGTTACTCTAGCAGCTGGTGTGTACTAAGATGCACAAACAAACAAAAAGTTGTGGACAAAAATTCAGAAAAGCATGCACGTAGTTGTATGTGTGAATGGGACAATTCATCAACACATTGACCTCTCAATGAATCCTAGGGTACCCGTGTGTGAACGGCTTAAATCCATGTGATTCAGAGAAGCAAGGTTGCAACTAAATACGTATTAAATTAAAATTTACATTACAAGCGGCTTACCTTGTGCCTGAGCAGAATCCGCTGCCTTACTCTTCGGCCCCGATTTGTCTACCGCTCTTGCCTTCACCGTTGCATTCCTTAGCTCAAACTACCGGCGTGGTCATTCTCAGACCAGTGCACACGATCTAGGTGGACGGGCGCAGATGATACCGGTGAGGCATCGGGGGAGGGGATCTAGAGGCGAGGCATACTTGGGAGCGGATATGGCGTGAAAGAATAACTGGGAGAGCTGGGGCGGTCGTAGACAAGGTGAAGGCGATCTAGGCAGTTCTAGAAATGCTTCGGGCGGTGGACTGCTCCTCCGCCTGCTGCCTTGACCGGATCTAGTTGAGTGTGGGAGAATGGAGGTCCTGGATCTCGACGAACCTGCCACGGCAACAAGCTGCGTCTCCCCGTCTTCGTTGGGCTCTGCAGCGCCGAGGGAGAAGGGATCGACTGGTGAGGTTGACGGCGGCGCTTGTGACGGTGAAGACAGTGCAGGACCCTGGCGGGTGAGGGCGACGTTGGGGGCGGCGGACGAGGATGACGGTGCCCGCCTTGGTTCGATGACGGCGGTTGAGGCACGCGCGATGGCGAGGACAGCGAGTACGGCTGAAGACTCTAGGTGACGATGGGGATGCGGCGGATGCGGACGACGGCAGCCGGCCGCGCGTGGAGCGAGGGTGCGAGCGAAGACGAGGGTGGTCGCGCGATGGCGGCGATGGGGATAACGCTACCTTATCAACCGGTTGTTAGAAGGCAGTGTGTTGGATCACCATCGTACGGAATTTCTGGCCGCTGGATCCGCTGCCAAATGAACCGAAGAAGCCGCCAGGGATCCATCGCTGCCACCATCGACACCTAGCAGAGGCCGCCGGTGCGGCTGCCGCGGTCGCCATCGACACCAACGAGAGGCCACCGCCGCGGCTGCCGTAGCCGCTGTCAGAGTCGGGGTTGGGGAGGGCTATCGCGTCCGTCGTCGAGGCCGAGGTTGGGGAGGGCTGCCGCGTCCGCCATAGCCACCTTCTTCCTGAGATCCATGGGGAGAGGGCCACGGCCAGCCAAGGTTGAGGAGCTGGCATCAGTGCGGCCAACTTCACAACGGAAGCAGGTGCCGCGACGTTTGTGGGTTTGTGGGCTCATGACTCACGGAAGGATGGGAAGGATTGCGAGCGCAGAGATTGTGCGGCTTCCTTTTTTACCGGACGCGTCGTGGACTACGGTTTCACGAGGCCGGGCGAGCGAAGGAGCGTGCAGCAGTTTTCGCTCGCCCGGTGAACGATTCTCTTGTAAATTTTTTAGTAGTAGAGAAAAGGCATCTTTGCAAAAGGCATGCTGCCACTGACAATCATTCTCCCACTGGAGGCTGACAAAATCGCTCTCAATATTGCATGCATAATAGAGAAAAGGTTTCTCGTGGTTACATACATCTTATATAATAACATATATATGGATATGTCCATCTGATGTGTGTGCATTTGTAGACTCAACCTTGCTTTTGTCTCTTCTTGCGTGTGCAAGCCTATGGCTTGGTTTGTATTATGACTATCAGCGGTGTACCGTCTCTGAACAGTAGAGGCTGGAACCTTGTTCCATTATCTAAAGAAAAAATGTGATGTGTGTGCATTTCGAAAAGGTTGGAAAATCAATGGCAAACAAATATCGACTTCTTCAAATTAAGCTAGTGCCCCTATTATATCAACTTACCCTGTTATTGCAGTAAATCATTAGCTTCCTTTATTTGTGAATTACACAGTATCCGTCTATTTCTTTCACTTGTCATTTTTAGACAAGAGAATCCAGATGGTCACAAGTAACATCTGGAGATCATGTGCAATAAACATTACTGTTAAAGGAAAACGTCCAAATTACTCCCTCCATATTTGGCATATATATGTCCGAATAACCCCTTAAACTATTTTTTTTATCTTTTATACTACAACTATATTGGTGGGTCCAATTTGCCTTTTAATGAGATATGCATTTCTTTATTTCTCAAGTACAATGTTGAGTTTTAAGTTAAAATTTAAGAGTGATAGCGGATATATATCAAACTTTTTATTAAAAAATAGAGTATCATGAATTTTTTCATCAGTAACTGTTGTGTTGTCTGTATGGATGTTAGTGGCACTGCAGGCTAGTGAAAATTCATGGCTTGAGCCTTAAGGTTAGAGTAAAAAATTCCACTCCCAAATTCTCAAAACTAATCACGACTTTGTTTTCATAGCTGGGCAATTTCCTGTTCAGTATCTGCCAAGAACAAATACGCAGGCAAGGCTTTCAATGAGTGGTTGACACACCTCTTCGTCCTTTTGAGGTGTTCATGGCCTGAGCACTAAAAGCAAAGCGGCAGGTTATGTGCACGTAATGTGTTTGGAAGGCCTCACTTACACACACGCTTGTCACCCTCACTGAGGAAGCAGCGACTGAAATGGATCATGGATGTCATCTAGTACAGGGACAGATGACCTCGGTGCTGGAGTTGTACCGCACGAATGACCATCACAGAAAGATCCAAACATAGTTAAGCAAGAAAGACGAAGAAACAAGGATCAACATTATAGCTAAGCATGGTGCATGAACGGGAGGTATCATGATATCTCTCAACTCGATGGAAAAGCATCGCTTGGATCTTCGTGTTGATCCTTTTGATACATGATGCAAACGTTGCTTGCAAGAAAGACGAAGAAACAAGGTCCCTTTGTGGAAGCAGCTCAGATCTTGGCACATTTGTCAACCACTGGGTACAACTGAGGTGTATGGGTGACCACTTGGCAGTTGGCAGCACTATATCATGGCATACCTCGCATTTGTCATGATCTTCGACAGTGATCTCAATCATAATTTCTCCCATTTCTTTGTGATACAAGTATGAGGTCAGTTTTGGGGATTTCAGATCTCTCCAGACTAGCAAGGTTAGAAGCATTAGCAGTCAATTAGAAGAACATGGATTGTTATAGTATAAATAGGATATTTCAAGTTCATAAAGAAACTGTAGCTCCAAATAACGCTACTACTGCTACAGCACGACGCTAATAGAATTCATCTGAATTATGACCTAGCAGAGCAACCCAAACACAAGTTCCTAGTAGTTGATCGAGTGCCCCAATTCCAAATTACAGTAGATGATAGTAGTTCCAAATTACAGTAGATGATAGTACCTACACTTTCATACAGTAGTAACACACAGCCGCATGGCTCAGACAAGGCACACTAGCACAACACCTTTTTGTTCATCGTGCATGCTTCATAGGGAAAACTACTCGAATTGCGATAGTAAGTAAACTGTCTTAGTTTTCTGGCACTGTTATGATACTGTCATTGATCATGTCCTTCAGACTCCAACCGAGGCCTGACCATAGACATCCATCTGTGCATCTGCAAACTTCCTGTATGGCTCATCCGTTGCATCCTTCACTGACCATTGAGCGGTCCATTACCCTGCACACGCACAAAAAATGGATAATCTCTCCATCAAGTAGTTCATGAAGAGAACATATATTATGAAATGAATGAATGATTCTGCAGCTTTTTTGACCATAGATTATTCCAATTTGGCTTCATAGGATATTTGACATTGGATAGATGTATCCTCTGAAAGTCTAGTCCCAAAAACACCAATGTATCAGTATGCATGGGTTACTAAGAAATTAAGCAGCTTCACACCACTACTATGATTGTGACAAGAGAATGACTAAGAAGATAATGAATGAGTAATAACTAGTCTTGTTTGCTAATGGAGTACATATTAAACAAACAAAAATCCCATCAAATAAAAAACAACACAACCACTAGATTCAATTACAACTCTTTTTTTGAAAGAACTGGAGGGGTCGACGCTCCTACAGGAAGGCTTTATTATTAAAAGGGCCTTGCTTAGGTACAACCTTTACCTCATAGGAGGTAAATCACAAATAAATCTTAGCCCTTGATTTTTAAGTTGCATACAACAATAAAAATACTTATAAATTAATTAAAATATTTAGAAAAAAGATAAAAGAAAAAGGCAACAAATTGAACAAATGTATATAAGATATCTACTATGCAAGAATAGTTTGTTTGTTGCCATAAAACCGATGGAATGCACCAACATGCAACAGCGACATGCAGCGTGCAAGGCAAATGCCTAGCACCATGCCGGACCTGACAAAGTAGAGCTGTAGAGGTACATCATATACATGAACATGTCATGTGAATATATTGATGGTTTGAACCTAAGCAACGTCAAAAGCAGCATTTTGATTACTGAATACTAATGTTGAAATATAAAACTAAATAATTAATTTAAATACCAACATAGATTAATTTAAGTAAATAACTAAAATTCACCTCTACATTTGTCACATTGTAGAAAAAACGCAACTTACATTTAAGTATAACTAACGTTTATGTACATCTAACATTGAGATAAGTTACAACTCCACGTTGTCACACCCATTTTTAAGGACAAAAATAGGATGCATAAAAGACTCATGTGCGCCCCAGGAAACAGTCGCACACATAAGTTGACAAATTACAAAGTATCATCACAGTGCTTATTACATAACGAATAAATATTTAAGACATAGTCTTGAACGATAGGTAATAATAACTAATAATAATTCTTCAGCGGAAACTCCACACAGGGATACGGTTGACTGGTTGACACCAAGACTAGTACTCATTCCGATAATCTTCCTCTATATCTTCATCTGTTATGGTGGAAATAGCAAGAGTGAGTCCATGTCGAACTCAACAAATATAACACAGGGTTCATGAGGCTCAAAAAGGCTAGACATTGTTTAACTGCGTTTAGCTTTTAATCATATATTAGCAATTGAGTAGCATCAAGATAAACCACTTCCCATTAAAGAACCAATGATCAATTGTAATAAGGATAATGAATAGCATTAACATGAGCAAATAATAATCAACAATAATTAAGCATGATATAACAGTTATGATCAACTATTCCATAAGAATCCCCAAGGCCGCTCGTATCCGTGAGCACGGCTAGTATACCAGTTTTTAACTCTGCGTAGAGGTGTACACTTTCACTGTGAGTCATGATTTCCAAATGAGTGGGGAGATCAAGCCCAAACACCCGAGAACCATATAAAGCCACTCAAAAGTTCGTCTAACAAGTTAGGGCCATTAGATTCACTCGGCAGGCAGATGTAGAACCCCCCTTCCCTGTGGCACAACAACTGCAGCCTATACACACTAGGCAGGGGCTCGCACTACACCCAACGTGGCAAGCCATTCTTACGCCATTTAAGGTAACCTCTAACAAGCTAGAAAAGGTCTCTTGAACAACTAAAGCCAGAGCCATATAGCCCTCACAGCTGTACTGTATATCCCGGTTATCACTTACAGATAAGTCCTTATGGAGAGAAACCAGAGCATCAAAATAATACACATGCTCTAGCCCCCTTTTAACAGTAATAAAATCATCTTAATAGTTGATTGCTTAATCCATTAATCAAATTACAAGATCATTGTTCTTGGTTTAAGCACTAGCAATAGCTACCCATATGCATTCCCAAGGTTGACAAGGAATCAAGATAACAATCACTAAGTTATAATCTCTAAGGTTGTCAAGGTAAGCACATGCATATGTATGACAATTCAATGTATAGGTAACAAGGATAGTCCTGTGTTATACTTGCCTTGATCAAAGCTTTCCAAGTGATACTGCTGACTTGGCTCAAAGTAATACTCCGAATCGTCCAGATACTGCTCACCTTCTATACTCGATCATCAATCAACAACACACATGCATCCAATCAAACAAACACGAAGCAAACAAAGAGATACAATTAGAACAGTACACCAACAGTAGCAAAACAGTAATAAAAGTTTATAAAACTCTTCTACACGTTTCTACGATCACACAGACGCAAAGATCACCAAATTCGGAGTTAAAACGTGAAAGTTATGAATTTTCTAAGATTTCCTATAGATAAATAAATACTTAATTATAAACTCGAAAAATAAATTATAAAAACTAACTGTACAACTACACTAACATGTAGAGCTCGCAAATACGAACCTAACGCAACTTGAACAGATCAAATCGGAGTTAAAACGAAGATTTTATGACCAAAACAATCCTAGTGGTAAAACTGTAAATACCTGAAAACGTATTTTTGACTTATCCGGGAGAAAATACGCTTTCAAAACACGAAAACGGATTCAGGATATTGCGCTAAGGACCGCGGGTTGATTACTAAAAAGCTGAGGGTCTCTTTAACAAATTTACCCGCGAAGGGGTAAGTTCTAATCTGGGCCGTTGATCTCGATTTGGACGGCTCGTGTTCATCATCGAGTCTACAGTGAAGAACCCGACCCTTCTTCCTCGGTTCCGGCCGGCGGTCACCATGGCCGGCCACCCGAGCTCGCCGGAAAAACTCGGCTTTCCCGTTCCCGACCACCAATCAACCCGCAACCAACACCAATCGAAAGAGGAGGTAAACCCGAACTCATCTAGGCGGTTTAGGAGCACTACGACGACCCGAGGAGAGAACACGGCTCGGGGATGAATGGCGGCGCCATTGTTGGCCACGGTGAGCTCCAAACCCGCGATTCAAAGCACAAAAACTCAAAAGAAGAGCATTGGGAGGGAGAGGAGAAGGTGACAAACTCACCCAAGTGAAGAAATTGACCTCCAATCCACCCGAAGACTCCCTAACCGATCTACCGCCGGCCTTCAACAACCTCAAGCCCTAGAACTCGATTTCACGTGGTGGAACTTGCGGTTTAGATGAAAAACGGAAAGAGGAGGGTCACGGCTTCTTATTTATAGCTCCACAGCAACGTATTTGAGTAGAAAATCCCGAGTAAATCGGCAAGAATCGGTGGCGGCAACACTTGAGTCCGGCTCGGTCACGGCAAGGGGAAGAAGACGAGACCGACAGGTGGCCCCCACCCGTCAGCGAAACAAAGAGAAAACGCGCGGCTGCTGGCTTGGGCTGGCTCGGCAGCTAGGCCGGCCCACTCGGTCGCAAGCGCCGGCGCGGGGAAAAAGCAGGCCGTCCGACGGGCCTTCGGGCCAATCAGGTAAGAAGGTAAGTTGTCTTTTTTTTTTCTTTTGTTTCTTTTCTTTTCTAATTTTCCAAACACATTTTCAAATCAAATTTTCCTAAACCAAATCAAATAAAACAAATATATCCACACCACAAAATAAAATAAATGCAACAGCATGAATGCAACACCAAATAGTTTTCAAAATTTTAATTCCCTTTCTCTAAATTATTTAAAATTTATTACTCCTAAAATTTGGGTGTTACAAATTCTACCCCCTTAAAAGAATCTCGTCCTCGAGATTGAACTGCTTACTCAAACAACTGCGGATATGATTTCCTCAATTCATCCTCTCTTTCCCAAGTTGCCTCTGCCTCTGAATATCGATTCCACTGCACCTTGCACATTTTAATAACCCGACTTCGAGTAACTCTCTCAGCAGTCTCTAAAATCTTAATCGGAAACTCTTCATATGTAAGATCCTCTTTAACAATCAACTCTTCTAAAGGTATCTGCTCCTCAGGCACCCGTAAACACTTCTTAAGTTGTGAAACATGGAACACATCATGTACTCTAGATAAATTCTCAGACAACTCTAATTGATAAGCAACTTCCCCACGTCTAGTAATAACTTTAAATGGTCCAACATACCTTGGTGCTAGTTTACCTTTCATGTTAAACCTCTTCACACTTTTCATAGGTGACACCTTCAAATAAACATAATCACCTACCTCAAAAACTAAATCTCTTCTTCTATTGTCAGCATAACTCTTCTGACGAGACTGTGCTACTCTCAAATTCTCACGAATCACTCGCGCTTGATCTTCTGCGTTTCTAAGAACATCTGTACCAAACACTTGAGATTCACCTGTCTGATCCCAAAACAATGGAGTTCTACACTTACATCCATACAAAGCTTCAAACGGTGCCATCTTAAGACTCTGTTGATAACTGTTATTGTAAGAAAATTCTGCATAAGGCAAACTCTTATCCCAACTAGTTCCATATTGCAATGCACAAGCTCTCAACATATCCTCTAATACCTGGTTGGTCCTTTCAGTCTGTCCATCTGTCTGTGGATGATATGCTGTACTAAAATTCAATTTTGTTCCCAATGATTCATGCACAGCTTTCCAAAAATGCGACGTAAACTGCGATCCTCGATCAGATACAATCTTCTTTGGTACTCCATGCAAACAGACTATTCTCTCCATATACAACTCTGCCAATTTTGGTCCATGGTAAGTAGTCTTAACTGGTATAAAATGAGCAACTTTGGTTAACCGATCCACTATCACCCAAATAGAATCATAACCTCTCTGAGTACGCGGTAACCCTACTATAAAATCCATACCAACTTCCTCCCACTTCCATTCAGGAATCTTCATTGGTTGCAACAATCCAGCAGGTCTCTGATGCTCTGCTTTCACCCTCTGACAAGTGTCACACAATGCCACATACTCAGCCACATCTCGCTTTAATCCAACCCACCAATATTTCTGTTTCAGATCCAAATACATCTTAGTACTACCAGGATGAATAGAATAAGCTGACTCATGAGCTTCGCGAAGAATTGCCTGTCTAACAGTTTGATCCTCAGGTACACACAACCTCCTTCCAAACCACAAAATTCCATTATCATCCATCCGAAAGCCTGGTGACTTACCAATCACTATATCTTCCGCTATCTTCTTTAGTTTCTCATCCTTCAACTGACCCTTGTAGATTTCTTGCTCTAAAGTAGGCTCTATCACTAATTCCATTGTATTAGTAACAATGCCCAAATTCAAATATTCAAATTCAGCACATAACTCACTAGTCATAGACAACGTTCGTATCTCATTGGCATAACTTTTCCTACTAAGAGCATCAGCTACTACATTAGCCTTACCAGGATGATAGTGTATCTCAATATCATAATCCTTAATCAACTCTAACCATCTGCGTTGCCTCAAATTCAGATCTGACTGAGTGAAAATATACTTCAAACTCTTATGATCAGTGTATATATCACTCTTATGTCCAATCAAATAATGTCTCCAAATCTTTAAAGCATGAACTACAGCTGCTAACTCCAAATCATGTGTAGGATAATTCAACTCATGCTTTCTCAACTGCCTAGATGCATAAGCCACAACTCTGCCTTCTTGCATAAGAACACATCCCAAACCTTGACGAGAAGCATCACAATAAATAGAAAACTTCTTACTCAAATCTGGCAAAACCAAAACAGGCGCTGTAGTCAACCTCTTCTTCAATTCCTCAAAACTAGCTTGACATTTATCTGACCACACAAACTTGGCATTCTTCTCTAATAGAGATGTCATAGGTTTAGCAAGTTTAGAAAACCCTTCAATGAACCGTCTGTAATATCCAGCTAATCCCAAGAAACTACGAATCTCGCTAACATCAATAGGTGGTTTCCAATTTAATACATCCTTTACTTTACCTGGATCCACTGATATCCCTCCATTAGAAACAATATGACCAAGGAAAGAAACTTCCTTCAACCAAAACTCACATTTACTTCGCTTCGCATACAGTTTATGCTCTCTAAGTTTCTGCAATACCAACCTCAAATGTTCAGCATGCTCTTCCCCTGTCTTGAAAAATACCAGTATATCATCAATAAACTCTACCACAAACTTATCCAAATATTCCATAAACACCTTATTCATCATGTACATAAAGTATGCAGGTGCATTGGTCAATCCAAATGACATAACAGTATACTCATACAATCCATACCTTGTAGTAAAAGCTGTCTTTGGAATATCAGAAACTCGAATCTTCAACTGATGATAACCAGAACGTAAATCAATCTTAGAGAACACACAAGCACCTCTTAACTGATCAAACAAGTCATCAATCCTGGGCAAAGGGTACTTATTCTTGATAGTTACCTCATTTAGTGACCGGTAATCAACACACATCCTCTGACCGCCATCTTTCTTATCAACAAAAATAACTGGTGCTCCCCAAGGTGATGAACTAGGTCGAATAAAACCTTTATCTTGTAATTCTTTAATTTGTTTCTTAAGTTCTTCTAATTCATCTACTCCCATCCTATATGGTCGTTTGGCTATAGGTGCAGTTCTAGGAAGTAATTCAATAAGAAATTCAATGTCTCGGTCAGGTGGCATACCTGGCAATTCATCAGGGAAGACATCCGGAAATTCCTCAATCACTGAATTCTCCTTAATAGTATCTTCAAGCTGATTCACCACAGCGGTTGGTTGCTTCTGCACTGCTACATCCACATTGATTTTATCTCCATTAGGTGCAGTCACAACTACCACTTTTTGCTGACACTGAATCTCTGCCTGATTTTGCTTCATCCAGTCCATACCCAATATCACATCAATACCAGATGTCCTCAACACTATAGGAGCTATCTTAAACTCTACCCCCCTTAATACCATACTAATTGGAAGACAACGATTACTGGTTTGCATGGTACCTCCAGGTGAATTTACTAAGAGAGGTTCTTTCATAGCTAACATGGGTATACTATGCATTTTAACAAAAATGTTGGATATGAATGTATGAGATGCTCCAGAGTCAAAAAGAACAGTTGCGGGAGTGGAATGTACATTGAACGTACCAATCATAACTTCTGGTGCATCATGAGCTGTATCAGAAGACACATGATTCACCCTTCCAGTACCAGATTGCCTCTGGTTGCTCTTCTGGCTCTGAGGAGTCTGCTGGTTCTGCTTCTCAGGACAATGGTAAGACATATGCCCGTCTTTACCACAGACAAAGCATCTAGTAGGCGTGCTGGGAGCACTATTCTTCATGGGGGTAACATTGGAATTTTCAGTGCGAGGAGTCTGTTGCCCAGTCTGCTGATACTGTTGACGCTGTGGATATGATGAACGCTGTTGTGACTGATTACTTTGCCAATTCTGGGACCACCTCTGATTCGGATTGCGATTCCATTGACTAACCGGTCCCTGAAACTTCTGATGAAAACCATGCTGAGAATTAGTGCGCTGACGGTTGTTGCTTCCTGAGCTTTGTACCTTCATCTTCCTCTTCCTGTCCATTTCTCTGCGCTCATTATCAAGCACAATAGCTTTATTTACCAGCTCTTGAAAACTAGCATAGTTGTTCCCCTTCAACTGCAAGCGAAAATCATAATAAATTCCCTTCAAGAAAAGACGCTGCCTGTCTGCATCTTCCCTCACTTCATTAGGAGCATAGCGAGCCAACTGGGTGAACCTATCATGATATTCACTAACGCTCATCTGTCCCATCCTAAGGTTTCTGAATTCTTCCTGCTTCAGCTCAATTATACCTTCAGGAATATGACGAGCTCGAAAATCTCTAACAAACTCATTCCAAGTGATAGGAGGAGCATTGTCAGGGCGTGCAGCTTGATACGACTCCCACCAAGTCTGAGCTGTCCCCTGTAACTGACCAGATGCATATAACACCTTCTCCATATCATTGCATTGGGCTATAATCAGCTGTTTCTCCACTGCCCTCACCCAATAATCTGCCTCTAAAGGATCAACAGCATGAGAAAACACTAGAGGGCGTCCCTTCAAAAATTCCCCACGCTTATCCCTCACTTGCACAGGCGGTGGTCCTCCTGCAGGGGAATTGTTCTACATGTGCTGCATAAACATCTGCATCATCTGGTTCTGAGTTTGCATGAGTTCCTCCATAGTAATGGGTAGGTTAGCACCTCCACGACCTCTGCCACGTCCTCTGCCTGACATCTGTTTCCAAAAACACAGAAGATGAAATTCAGTACGATCCGAGATGATGTATTCAATAGATAAGCAAAATCTGATTTTTCTGGGCGAACTCCAATTTCAGTAACTCAGTAAAACTGTCATATCTCGAGCTACAGACGTCCAATTCAGATGATCTTTACATGGTTGGAAAGCTTACAAAATTATCTACAACTTTTATTCACAACACTTTTTCTGATTCTGTCAATAATTTGGCCAAAAACTGAACTTAACCGAAACTGTTTCAGAATTCCAGACTGTGCAGTAACTCCAACTTGGAACAGGTATATCTCTTAGCTCATAATAGATAATAAGGTGATTCTTGTGGGGTTGGAAAGATACAGAAGTCTAATTATTCCCAGTAAAATTTCTTAAATTTCTCATGAACGGATTTTAAGTTATTTCTAAACCATCCCAGACTGATCCAAAAATCAGCAAAGGACAGAACTAAGTTAACCTCATATTCAACTAATATATTTTGATCAAACTTAATATTTTTAACCATGGAACTTGTAGGCATGTCTACAAAACTCCAGCACACATTACAAAGATCCAAATCACACATTATCATAATAACAATCCATCAATCACACAATTGTTCACACCACAAACTGACTCTTAAAACAATCCAAACTTAAAATTAACTCGCAATTACTATCGTTCTTATTACATAGGGATTTTTCCTATTGCCTAATTAAGCTTCTCATAAATCTTGGGATGACCTAACTCCGCCCTTAATTGGTCAATCTCCTTATAAGCTTGCTCCTTAAGTTCTTTTTCCTTCAGCAACTCATCCTTCAAATCCACCTCATGGAGAGCCAATTCACGAGCTAATCCCACCGTAGCTTGTAAAGTCAAGGAGGAATCATCTGCAGGCGGCACGGTCCAAATACCCTTGTCATGTAATAAACAAGGAAAATGCCGGAGTGCACCCTTTAACGTCTTGTCCGAGCGTAGACCATGGTAGTAAACAAATGCATTGAAAGCGACATCCTCCATGCTTATCTCCACGGTTGCCCGGCTCACTCTGGTAATAAACTTTGACTCCACCTTAGACTCCTTAGTGATAGGATCCCTTTTCTTAACCCATAACTCCGTTTCCCAATAGGAATCCATCCATGGATGACTATACTCTGCACTACGATACTCCAACGTAGCTTCCCAGTCGTAGTAGTAGTTGTCCAAGGTTCTTGTTAACATGTCATGGAAGAAAGCATCAGCTTTAGGAACCATGATATGAAGCTTCGTAGTCCACCCCATAACTACATTCTCCATTGGTGTATCACCAACTCTTGATTCCGCATCAGATAGCTCTTGATCACCATCTTCATACAACTCCTGAGGTTTGAAACGGGCAACGTACTGTGTAGCTGACAGACGGGGATAAGGAGACATCTACAAGATTTAGACATAGATTAGATAGAATCAATGTATTTTCGCAATAGAATAAAGTAGAGGAAGCATAAAACTTTAGTAATTAACAAGGTGAAAAGAGGAAGCATGAATTAAGTGAAGTATGGATGCTATTAACGACCATTCTAACTAGGCTCGCGTCCTACAGTCAACACGGCTCTGATACCAATCTGTCACACCCATTTTTAAGGACAAAAATAGGATGCATAAAAGACTCATGTGCGCCCCAGGAAACAGTCGCACACATAAGTTGACAAATTACAAAGTATCATCACAGTGCTTATTACATAACGAATAAATATTTAAGACATAGTCTTGAACGATAGGTAATAATAACTAATAATAATTCTTCAGCGGAAACTCCACACAGGGACACGGTTGACTGGTTGACACCAAGACTAGTACTCATTCCGATAATCTTCCTCTATATCTTCATCTGTTATGGTGGAAATAGCAAGAGTGAGTCCATGTCGAACTCAACAAATATAACACAGGGTTCATGAGGCTCAAAAAGGCTAGACATTGTTTAACTGCGTTTAGCTTTTAATCATATATTAGCAATTGAGTAGCATCAAGATAAACCACTTCCCATTAAAGAACCAATGATCAATTGTAATAAGGATAATGAATAGCATTAACATGAGCAAATAATAATCAACAATAATTAAGCATGATATAACAGTTATGATCAACTATTCCATAAGAATCCCCAAGGCCGCTCGTATCCGTGAGCACGGCTAGTATACCAGTTTTTAACTCTGCGCAGAGGTGTACACTTTCACTGTGAGTCATGATTTCCAAATGAGTGGGGAGATCAAGCCCAAACACCCGAGAACCATATAAAGCCACTCAAAAGTTCGTCTAACAAGTTAGGGCCATTAGATTCACTCGGCAGGCAGATGTAGAACCCCCCTTCCCTGTGGCACAACAACCGCAGCCTATACACACTAGGCCAGGGGCTCGCACTACACCCAACGTGGCAAGCCATTCTTACGCCATTTAAGGTAACCTCTAACAAGCTAGAAAAGGTCTCTTGAACAACTAAAGCCAGAGCCATATAGCCCTCACAGCTGTACTGTATATCCCGGTTATCACTTACAGATAAGTCCTTATGGAGAGAAACCAGAGCATCAAAATAATACACATGCTCTAGCCCCCTTTTAACAGTAATAAAATCATCTTAATAGTTGATTGCTTAATCCATTAATCAAATTACAAGATCATTGTTCTTGGTTTAAGCACTAGCAATAGCTACCCATATGCATTCCCAAGGTTGACAAGGAATCAAGATAACAATCACTAAGTTATAATCTCTAAGGTTGTCAAGGTAAGCACATGCATATGTATGACAATTCAATGTATAGGTAACAAGGATAGTCCTGTGTTATACTTGTCTTGATCAAAGCTTTCCAAGTGATACTGCTGACTTGGCTCAAAGTAATACTCCGAATCGTCCTGTAACACCCTAAAAATTTGAAAAGAAGAAAAATAGGAAAATATGATTTTTATGTATATATTTGTGAGCATGCAAATTTAGAGTAATAATAATTTTTATTAACTTAAAATCAAATATAAGGGTAGAAACATGTTTGTGCACTCATGCTGTTGCATTTGAATTTTTGGTTTGAGTGGTTTGATTCAAATTCAAATTAGGATTCAAAATCATTTGAAAAAGGAATTTGAAAAATTGGAAAAAAGATTTCTTATTCTCTCTCTGCTCTCGGGCCGCTTCTCTCCGTAGCCCAGCGCGCGCGGGCCGCTCTTCCCTCCCTCCCGGCCGGCCTCCTCCTCCTGGGCCGAGCCCAAGTCGCGGCCTGTCGGCCCGTCATCGCGCGCGCGCGCCTGCGTCCCGCATCGGCCGCTGATCCACCGCTGACATGCTGGGCCCGCCTGTCAGTAATCGTTCTTCTTTCCTTTCTTCTTCCTCCGGTTCTTTCCAACCGCGAGCTCGCTTTCCTTCTTCCACCGATCGAATCCGCGGCTCAATCTCCCTATTTCCTCTCTTGAGGCCGCCTTCGGGCTATAAAAACGGGACCCCCGCACTATTCCGCTCCCATCCCATCCCTTTGGAGCCGCCGTAGTCGCTTAGTTGCGCCACCGTCGAAGCACCGCCTCCACCGTCCGCCCCTCCGAGCCGCACGCGTTCCTCGCTTCATCCTCGCCTACGGTTTTACCCTAGGTGAGTTCGCGTTCGAGTTGTCTACCCGCAGGTGCTCTCCGTTCGCGTTTTCGTGCACCGTAGAGCAAGATGGCGTTTCCCGGCCATGGCGCCGCCGCGGAGAGTCGCCGTCGGGCCGGAATTCGGCCGGAGTGCCGCCGGGTCTTCCCAGATCCAATCTGGACCCTCCGATTCGAATCCAACGATCTAGATTAGAAGATACCGGTTCGCGTGAACTTTTGTAAAAGAGACCCTGAACTTTTGTGTTATCGAACCCGCGGTCCAAAGCGTAAACCGGAAAATACGTTTTGATTAATTGAAAACGTAATTCATTTCGGAAAAAGAAAAATACGTTTTCTGATATTTACAGTTTTGCCACTGAGTTTGTTTTAGTTATAAATTATCCGTTTTAACTCCGATTTGACCCGTTTAAATTGCGTTAGATTCGTATTTGCGAGCTCTACATGATGATAGAACTGTACAGTAGGTTTGAGATAATTTATTTTCGAGTTTATATTAAAATAATTATTTATCTATAGGAAGTCTTAGAAAATTCATAATTTTTACGTTTTAAATCCAAATTTCGTGATCTTTATGTCTATGTGATCGTAGTAACGTGTAGAAGAGTTTTACAAACTTGTTATACTGTTAGTGTTACTGTTGGTTAGGTTTTCTATTTTTAAGTTCCGATGTGAGATTTAATCTATTACTTTAATAAAGTAGATCTTGTTTAAGTCATATCTTCTACGTTTTAGATCCGTTTTAGCTCATTCGAGTTGCGTTAGATTTATAGCAATGAGATCTGCGCGTTAGTGACAGTGTTTACCATATTACTAATTCTGAAATTTTATGGTTTAAATCATATCTTGATTAATAATTATGCAACTGGGTTTTGTAAATAAAATATGATTTGTTTTACTTTAGTTTTATAATTTGAATCTAAATTTGACTTAATTCCGTATATAGTATTTATAAAATATTTTATATGTTATTATATAATTAAAACTCATGAAGCTAATAGTTTTATATTTTCTCCTATGAGCAAATCTTTCGGTAGATGTATCTTTTCAACCGTAGCTCTGATTAGTGTGCTTTTCGCGTCTGTGTATTCGTAGCGAGACGTAGATTCGTTCTACAAACTTTTCATCTTAATTTTATGTTTGGTGTACTGTTCTAATTTAGATCTATTGTTTGCTTCGTGTATGATTGTATGGATACGTGTGTGGTGATTTATGATTTCGTCCAGTCGGTGAGATATACGAGGTTATCAAGAAGAAGAAGAAGAACGTTGAAGATTAAAGCTTACCGAAGGATCGGTGTTTAAGGCAAGTATAGCATGGGATTATCCTTGTTTCCTATTCACCTTTAATATACTTAATTCATGTGCATGTGTCTAACTTGTTACCACTAAGGATATCCTAGTTTTTGTATCTTGTACCTTGACACCCATGGGACGTTGCATTGGGTAGTATTTATGCTAGTGCTCAAGATAAATAACCATGATCTGTAACTTGACTAATGATATATGCAATAAACGTTTAAATGATGCTTTAAAGCAATATGGCTCAAGAGGGCTAGAGCATATTTGGTTGTTTTCATGGTGCTCTAGTTTCTCTCCATAAGGACTTATCTGTAAGCGAACATCCGGGACTTACAGTACAATTGTGAGGGCTATATGGCTCTGGCTTTAGCTCAGTATGAGGACCTTTTCTAGCTTGTTAGAGGTTACCCTTGTGGCGCAAATGGGGTAAAGCAGACTGTGGATCCCTACGTGGTGTATCACACGGACTGACTTCGGAAACTTAGCGGCCCTAACTTGTTAGACGAACCTTTGAAAGGCTTCATAGTGAACCCTGCCTGCTCACCTTGGGAGTGTTTTGGGGATTGGCCGCCTCGGGCATATGGGTAATCACGACTCACAGTGAAAGTGTACAACCTCTGCAGAGTGTAAAACTGTTATAACAGCCGTGCTCACGGTCACGAGTGGCCTTGGACCCTTACAGAATAAATGATGAACACTGATGATAATGATAATACTGATGATATTGATGCTCACTAATGATTATTGTTTCTTGCTATACATTATTCTCGTTTACATGATCATGAGGTTATTTGGGATTTTGGTAAACTTGTTGCTACTCAATTGTTAAAGAGATGACTCACTAAAAGCTATTGCAGTAAACCCGTGTCAAACTTTTTGAGATTCATGAACCCCATGTTATATTTGTTGAGTTCGACATGGACTCACTCTTGCTATTTCCCACATCTCAGGAAGGGTACCAGACTGTTAGATTTTGGAATTGTTAGGCTTGTGATCAACCAGTTAGTTTGATCCTGGAGTGAAGGTTGCACCCGGTGTTCGGAGTTGTCTTTCCGCTGTGTTGCTCTTTAAGGTATATTTTATACTATTGTGTTATGTATATTAAGCATTTGTCTTTTGATATTACACTTATCTGTGGCTATATGTGAGATTTGTCTTCTTTATTTCACATATGGTGTATGTCTGGTTTTGTCCTTAAAACCGGGTGTGACACGTCCAGATACTGCTCACCTTCTATACTCGATCATCAATCAACAACACACATGCATCCAATCAAACAAACATGAAGCAAACAAAGAGATACAATTAGAACAGTACACCAACAGTAGCAAAACAGTAATAAAAGTTTATAAAACTCTTCTACATGTTTCTACGATCACACAGACGCAAAGATCACCAAATTCGGAGTTAAAACATGAAAGTTATGAATTTTCTAAGATTTCCTATAGATAAATAAATACTTAATTATAAACTCGAAAAATAAATTATCAAAACTAACTTTACAACTACACTAACATGTAGAGCTCGCAAATACGAACCTAACGCAACTTGAACGGATCAAATCGGAGTTAAAACGAAGATTTTATGACCAAAACAATCCTAGTGGCAAAACTGTAAATACCTGAAAACGTATTTTTGACTTATCCGGGAGAAAATACGCTTTCAAAACACGAAAACGGATTCAGGATATTGCGCTAAGGACCGCGGGTTGATTACTAAAAAGCTGAGGGTCTCTTTAACAAATTTACCCGCGAAGGGGTAAGTTCTAATCTGGGCCGTTGATCTCGATTTGGACGGCTCGTGTTCATCATCGAGTCTACAGTGAAGAACCCGACCCTTCTTCCTCGGTTCCGGCCGGCGGTCACCATGGCCGGCCACCCGAGCTCGCCGGAAAAACTCGGCTTTCCCGTTCCCGACCACCAATCAACCCGCAACCAACACCAATCGAAAGAGGAGGTAAACCCGAACTCATCTAGGCGGTTTAGGAGCACTACGACGACCCGAGGAGAGAACACGGCTCGGGGATGAATGGCGGCGCCATTGTTGGCCACGGTGAGCTCCAAACCCGCGATTCAAAGCACAAAAACTCAAAAGAAGAGCATTGGGAGGGAGAGGAGAAGGTGACAAACTCACCCAAGTGAAGAAATTGACCTCCAATCCACCCGAAGACTCCCTAACCGATCTACCGCCGGCCTTCAACAACCTCAAGCCCTAGAACTCGATTTCACGTGGTGGAACTCGCGGTTTAGATGAAAAACGGAAAGAGGAGGGTCACGGCTTCTTATTTATAGCTCCACAGCAACGTATTCGAGTAGAAAATCCCGAGTAAATCGGCAAGAATCGGTGGCGGCAACACTTGAGTCCGGCTCGGTCACGGCAAGGGGAAGAAGACGAGACCGACAGGTGGCCCCCACCCATCAGCGAAACAAAGAGAAAACGCGCGGCTGCTGGCTTGGGCTGGCTCGGCAGCTGGGCCGGCCCACTCGGTCGCAAGCGCCGGCGCGGGGAAAAAGCAGGCCGTCCGACGGGCCTTCGGGCCAATCAGGTAAGAAGGTAAGTTGTCTTTTTTTTTCTTTTGTTTCTTTTCTTTTCTAATTTTCCAAACACATTTTCAAATCAAATTTTCCTAAACCAAATCAAATAAAACAAATATATCCACACCACAAAATAAAATAAATGCAACAGCATGAATGCAACACCAAATAGTTTTCAAAATTTTAATTCCCTTTCTCTAAATTATTTAAAATTTATTACTCCTAAAATTTGGGTGTTACACACGTAGATTAATTAATGAAAAAATGTTACATGTCACGTTGGGAAGAATCATTCAATACAAATGCACGGTCACATATTGATAGATATGTTACCTCAAATTTGATTCCTTCCTATTTCTCAAAAATAATAAAAAAGTATTTCTCCAATTAAGGAGGCAATATCTGATTATAGCCACCTAGATCGACGGTCCACGGTTATTTGGAGGTACCGTAACAAAACCCTTATTAAAAAATAAGCAACACAGCGGTTGCAAAGTTTACAGCAAGAAAACAGAAACAGGAAACTAACAGAGAAAACAAGTAGCAGAGCTCAGAGAAAATGCTCAGGAGACAAAGGAGGAGAAAAAGAAAATAAACAGAGACAGGACATCAACTATCAGAGCAGAGTTGCAGTCCATTGTTCAAACAAAAGATTTAAACTGTGGGCTCTATGGCTAACCATAAGCAGCTCTTTGTTGAGAAAAATTCTGCAGTCTTGTGAACTCCATTGCAGCCCTTCAAAAATCAGCTTATTCCTAGCAGTCGAGATAGTCCAGATTAGAAGTATCACTGCCACCATGAAAAACTCTGAGTTTAACTGGTCTTTAAGGATAGATACCACTGATGGGAAGCTTGAATTATCAGGAATATCTAGTCCAATAATCCCCCATCACTGTCTGGCGAATGGACAGTCAGGAAATAAATGGTCTGAGCTTTCTTCAACTGCCAGGCTACAAAGTTCACAATTGTAGGATTCAAGTTTCGTATTTCTTCTTTTCAGCAAATTCCTGGTGCATAGTATATCCTTAATTAGAAGCCGGAAAAACACTTTATGCTTCGGTTGACAGTAGCTTTTGCAAATCCACGAGAAAGCAGGATCTATCTCAGAGTGGCTAGCCAAGAATTTGTAGACTCTATGATGAGGAGAAATGAGACCCCCACCTGTAATTCCAAATATCATCCTCAGTGACAAGAGGATTCTCCATAAACATTTGCTCTAAGGCCTGCATTTGCTGGAAGGCTTGTTGAGAGAGTGGGAGGTGTTGGGACAAGCGTCTCGAACAGGGTTGAGAGGTGGAGGCTCCTTGGTGAATGCTAGCTGGAGAAGGTCCTAGGGTGAAGGCCGGCAGGAGAAGGCCTCTTGGAGAAGGCCGGCGTCAGAAGGCCTCCCAGAGACGGCTGGCGAGAGAAGGCTCCGGGAGAAGGCCTACGGGAGAAGGCCTCCCAGAGAAGGCCGACGGGAGAAGGCTTGCCAGAGAAGGTTGGCGAGAGAAGGCTCCGGGAGAAGGCCTGCTAGAGAAGGCCTCCCGACGAAGGCCGGTGGGAGAAGGCCTCCCGGCAAAGGCCATCGGGAGAAGGTCTCCCGGAGAAGGCTGATGGCAGAAGGTCTCACGACAAAGGTCTCGAACAAAGCTTCCAGACAAAGGCCCGATGGTTGCGCCGTGTGAAGGCTCTGCGGAGAAGGCTTCACACTGAAGGTCTAATGCAGAGGCTCAGTGGAGAAGGCCTCGCGATGAATGTTCCGGTCGGAGAAGGTCCAGCTAGAGAACGCATCCTGACGAAGGCCTGGCCAGACAAGGCCTTCCAAGGCTCCAACCCGCAAGAGGAGAGAGTGAGGCGGCGACTAGGGTTTGCGAAAAATGAGTGGGAGAGGAGAGAGCCCCCTTACCCTCATGTTCTTGGCATTATATAGGTAAGTGGAAATTTACAAGCGACTTCTTGGTGGGGGTGGGTTTTACATGCCACTCCAATGACACTAGTTGGGCCTCTTCTAGGGGACTTGGGCCATATGAATGTGGCATGTCCCAACAATAGCCCCTGATGTACTAGGTTATGGCCGGTACGACATGACCTAGTAGATGCTCATACTAGAAGAGGCACAATACAACTTGAACCTTGGTTGCGAGGACTACCCTTCGCAAACCACACGTGCACGCTGCCTCACTAAAAACTCCATCCCAAAAACCCTGTGGGAAGAGGGCATGGAGAAAAGAGCACGTGCACGACTCTAACCTATACATGTTCTAAGTCTTGAGGCATCCACCTCTGAGTGCCTTGTTCTTCTAGGTGTCTTCACCTTTGGGCTTTGGCTTCGTTCTCCACTTCTATGACATGGTTCCTTGGCTTTGCTTGGTGCATAGGCCTTCTTCTTCAAGGCCTTCTCCTCCAACATCTTCTCGACGCGCAGGTCTCCAGCTCTGAGATATTCTTGGAATGGAGGTCTTTATTTCTGAGCCTTTCTCGGTATGGAGGTCTTCATCGTCAAGGCCTTCTCGGCACGGAGGTCTTCATTTCCATGCCTTCTCGGTGTGGAGGTCTTTATCTTTGAGGCCTTCTCGTCATGGTGGTCTTCATCTTTGAGCCTTTTCGGCATGGAGACCCTCATCTTCAAGGCCTTCTCACGAGTGTCAGGCAAAAAGACTTCGCGTTCCAGAGTTACTGGTCCTCCGATATGCTCCCTTAGCCCCTCTTGGCTGGTGCTTGTGACGAAGGTGTAGTCGATGTAGTCATAGTAGTGGAAGTAGATGTTCGGACTAGAGTTGCCGATGAGCCCCTTGAGTCGAAGTGGTTGACGAAGGTATGGTAGACCTTGGTGTCGAAGGAGTTGATGAAGCCCCTTGATCTTGGTGATAATGATAATTCATTGTGGGCATTGATGTTGGAGGTGTTGGCGAAGGCTCTTGAGCCATTGTGGTAGGTAAAGATGATGGTGAAGCCCATCCTACCGAGGACCCTCCTGCAAAGGTGCTTGGTGGAGTAGATATTGGTGTTGACAACAAAGGTGTCGGTGAAGCCCCCTCATGACGTTGTATTGGTGGAGGCTGTTGACGATCATTAACACCAATTATAAACCGTCAACATAACCTGCATTTATGCTTGATTCCATCACCAAACATAGGTATAGGGGTTTAAACTAATAAATTCCATGAGCTTTGGTGAATATTTGTATGCAAGAGGATTTATCTAGAAAACAACCCCGGGACCACTGTCATACACTCCAAACAAGCAAACCGACGACAACAAGTGATTCAATCCGTGAAAACTCTGAAAGACAACTCTAGAAGGTTTCAGAAGGCACACGATGAAGCGTGGGCCAAGTCTCTACCATAGTGGGCTGGCCAACCCATGGGGGAGGCCGCCTGGCCCAACTCGGAGCCCGCTCGCCCTCTGCCGCCTCGTACTCCTTCCTACGATCTACTTCGTTGATTTTAAGGTGGTTTTAGGTCGGTTTATCCAACAGTGGTCAAGGGAGATGATGTGGCACTTCCTTGGCTACTACTCCATCTCCCCCCTATACAAGGACACCTAGACCCCCTCTAGGAGGCCATCTCTCATTCAAATCAAGACACAACACCAGGAGAATTAGGGCTAGACTCTCCAATGTAGTAGATTAGTTATAGTTGAGAGTTAGGGAGAGTCGAGCTACGCTCAGGTTCTAGAGAATTCTTCAGAGATCTGGTATATCTTTGCATCTTACCTTTGCAAGACTTATGCTTTAATATATTTATCTTCTCTATTTACTTTTATGCCTTTCATGTGTATGGTTAATATAGTTATCATATCTTTGCATGGGATCTCCGCTCACATCGAGTGCTTTAGTTATCATATGTGACAAGAGTAGTAATCCGTAGTATAGACATGGTGTCTAGACTATAGGTTAATCTGAGATTGCACCCAACTTCACGGATAGTTGTGGTAGCCCCAGGTGGTGACAACCCTGACGGCCGACGTAGTCCACCATGTTCAGGTTGGTGTTTGTAGGACTGTAGTAAGAGCTTCCTAGCCCTTTTCTCATCCCTTTCTATGGCTAGTGTTCTGATGTCCCAAAGTGTTATTGTGTATGATTGCTTTTATCTACCCATGCTTCAGTTACCATCTAGCCTAGACTAGAACAGAAGCAGAGTAATAGAAAAGTATCCAGGAACCTTGAATTCACCCGTTGTCCTCTCAATCTAGCTATGCTACTCATTTATCATGGAATTCTCCTATCTATGTATCATTATTCATAACTCCTATCATTTATCACTTACCCCCACTTTAGTCTAGTTGATATATTAAGTTAGTAGATACATCATGGTGATTTATCAGTTTCTTTAACCATTGCTTTCCTGTGGATAAATACGATACTCTGGAATACTCCCGGGTAAAAGCTATAACGGTATCCGTGGGCTTACGAAATTTTCTGTGTGCGTTAATAAATACCAATAGAGGCGAGTCATCCTGGTTTGCCACGACTATTTGTGAAGACCCTCCTACAAAAGTGTTTGGTGGAGGCGAGGTTGGTGTAGATGCCGAATGTGATGGCGAAGGTTCTCCTGCAAAGTTGTTTGGCGAAGGCCCCTCCTAAAAAAGGTGTTTTGGTGGAGGTGATGTTGGTGAAGTCACTGAAGATGGTGGCGAAGCCCGTCATGCCGAAGGCGATGCCAATGTAGGCGTTGACGCCGCGTGCCAAAGGCCGGAGAAGTAGCATGAAAATGCACCTGAGTTGATCTCCTGCATTTTTTTAGGGACTTAGGTTGGGCGTTATAGTTTCGTCGAATATCGACTGGATTAAAGACACTCAGAAAGACACTTGCTTTCTACTTGCTGCAAAAGATGGTTAGTCATTTTATATAATATACAAGGGGTGAAGTTTTTGAACGTTTTGAGAGAGCAAAGGTCCCGATGCTTTGCTGTAAACATGTCTTTACCGGGTAAAGCTTTTTGAAGCTTTTGAGAGTGATGGCCCCGATGCCTGATCATGGACAAGTCTTTGTCAGGTTACCGCAGTGCAATGCATTTATGTAATGCATGTATGTATGTGATGATGCAAGTAAGTGCATTTGCATGAAAATGTTAAAAGGGGTAAACATATCATACACCCCCGCAAAAATAATGGTTATGCTTGAATAAAAGATAGGCTCTGCATATAAGAAATAATGCCCTCGAATGAAAGGGTTGCATATTAAGATGGCTAGCCAAGGCTGCCATTGAAGAACCTGCATAGGTATAGATGTGACTGTAACATTGAACATAAAAAGGATCAGTTCCTTGTGAATGTTAGCTTAGATAAAATTTGGTTAATGTATATTATAAAAACCTCAAAAAAATTAAACAATACAACTTGCAAAAATAGGAGAACATGTTGGTGTTTGTGGGTTCGAAGGTTGGGTGTCTGTCGAAAGTCGATTTCTGATAGAGGCCGCTAACTAGAAAGCTGCTGACAGACGAAGGCTGCTAACTAACGAAGGCTGCTGACAGACAAGGGCTACTGAATGACAAAGGTTACTAATAGCTGAATGATGAAGGCTGCCAATTGACGAAGGCTGCTGAATAACGAAGGCTGTTGACAGAAGAAGGCTGTCAATTGACGAAGAACAATGACTCACGAAGGTTGTTGTCTGATGATAACCAAATATAGATGAAGGTCATTGACTGATGAAAGCCACTAACTGACGAAGGCCGCTGACTTCAAAGGCCAATAACTGACAAATGTTGCTGACTGATGATAGTCAATTATAGATGAAGGCCACTGACAAATGGTGAAAGCCAATAACTGATGAAGGCCACTGAATGATGAAGGCCACTGAGAACCAATGATAGGTGAAAGCCACCGACTGATGATGAAAGCCAATAACTGACGAAGGCTGCTGACTGATGAAAATCATTGACTGATAGAGAATCACCGAGATATTTTTATGAAGGTTGAATATTTCATAAGAATCGCTGATTGATGGAGAGTACTGACTAGCGAAGGCAAATAATTGACCAAGACCTATGACTGATGAAGGCCAATAAGTTGTGAAGACCACTAATTGATGAAGACGAAGCCACTGACTGGCGAAGGTTACTGACTGACGAAGGTCCGTAATTGATGAAGACTACTGATTGATGAAGGTGGAGCCACTAACTAGCGAAGGTCACTGATTGACGAAGGCCGATAACTGACGAAGACCACTGAGAACCAATGATAGATAAGGGCCACTGACAAATGACGAAGGCCAGTAACTGACGAAGGCTGCTGAGTGATGAAAGCTGATTTTCATAGGGGGCTTCTATCTAATGTAAACTATGTATCTTGGGATTGTAAAAATGTGCATACAATGAAGAAAATATACTCTATGGGAGAGTTAGCTTGGGGAGGAAAAGAGACACTTCCAGTGGTGGTGATCTGCATGTTAGTAAAAAAAGAATTCGATATAAGAAAAAGATAGGTTTTTGAGTTAGCCAGTTAAGGCCAAGCATGTATAGCCCCTCAAGCGATACTTTTAGTGTGGCGAAGGTCACGACAACTTTGTTGCTCACATTGGTGACAAGTTGTGTGCGAAGGTTAACTTTTGAAAACTAGCCTCGAGAGGCGAAGGTTAGATAAAAAATGTGACGAGGTGAATCACAAGTGCAAAAAATATTAGGTATTATAAGCTGGTGAGAATTTATAGGCTGGTGAGAAATACTCACTTATGTTGATTTGGTTTCCTTTGGTGTGATAGGTCGAAAGTTGAAGCTGCAACAAGAGGAGCCACTCGACTCATGGTCGAAGGTTGTTAGATCATAGATATGTATATTATTATTTTTTTAGGATGAATGCTAGTATTATAGTTGGGAATATACTTATCTTGGATGGCGCCATTGATTGGAGTCTTTTGTGGTCATCCGAAGGCTTGAATAGATAAACCCAGCCAAAGGTACCGCCTTTTCATGCGAGGGCTCAGAGTCAAAGATATATCATCTGCCATTTGAAGATACTTGGACAGATAAATCATGCCTTCGTGCGAAGGCTTAAACAAATCAATATGGCCTCCGATAGATAAATCCGTCATCCGAGAATGCACTCCGATAGATAATTCCGGTCGAAGGTGCAACTCAGCCCATCCAACGATTTGAATGATCCAGCGGAGAAAATCCCAGACAAAACCATTAATTTCACGAAGACACTTTTTTTTTTGCCTCGTCAGGCAAAAGCGAAGGTTTGCCTCCAGAGCATCACATGTTGATGGATCGTCCAGGCTAGCTTCATTTCCTTGCACACTTCGTGCATGTGAGTAGATACCAATTAACTACCTGCACACAGGTAGAAATACTCTCCGAGCTTTGTTGGTTAGGAGGTTATATTTTGATGATGAAAGGTTGGAGCTTGAGGTTAGATGGCGTAGATTTTGCTGCGAAAAAGGTAACTCAAATATGTGTGTACGTATATCGGTGCTGAAGGCATGAAGGTGACATAGTTTTTACATTTTTAAACAATCGAAGGCTTTGGAAGCTTTGGTCCATTTTTTTTAAAACGGGGCCCAAGGATCAGTTGAAGGCTTCAGAGCTTTTGGTTTGTTGTTGTTTTTTTTTTTGGAAAAAGTAGTGAGGGTTTAAGGAGGTCTTACTTTTATCTGGAGGTTCCTACCTTCCCTCACGAAGGTCGCTGCTCGAAAGAAAACCTGAACTCCCAGCTTCACTAAGGAAGGCTGCTGGTGAAACTAATCCAAGGTTGATGCTCCGACCAAAAAAAAACACAATTTTTGGTTTCGCTGACGAAGGTTGAAGTTGTAAGAAACGAACCAACTTTTGGTTTCACTGACGAAGGCTAATGAAATCTGATAGAAGACTGATGCTGTGAGAAAAAAAATCCAATTTTCTTCTTCTGACCAAGGCTGATGAAACTGGTCGAAGGCTGATGCTCCGACAAAGAACCCGATTTTCGGCTTCCGTGATGAAGGCTGATGAAACTGATCGAAGGCCAATACTCTGACAAAGATCCCAATTTTCGTCTTCCATGACGAAGGCTGATGAAACTGATCGAAGGCTAATGCCCCAAAAAAACCCAATTTTCTTTTTCTAACGAAGGTTGATGAAACTGATCGAAGGATGATAGTCTGACAAAGAACCCAATTTTCGGCTTCCATGACAAGGGCTGATGAAACTGATCGAAGGCTCAAATGTTCTAGCGAAGGCTGAGCTTTTTGCTTCACGATCTTCACTAAATAAGTTTCGTGAGAGAACCAAAAGTTAAAGTCAAAGGTTCCAGCTTCAGACAAGCAATATTCCAACGTTGATGTGATGAAGGTTCCGAGTTGGAATGCACTCAATAAAAAAAAACCTGCACACCAAAAACAGAAACACTTGCGAGGTCTTCTGATTAGCTTATGGCGATTTTGGTTACCAAGTTCATGATGAGTTTGAAACTCAATTGCTGCCCTCTCGGTTTTGGAGCAGGTTATTTTATACAACCGAAGACAGCTTTGTTAAAGAAAAAGTTTTTTTACAAAAATTGGTGCGGCCGAAGATGGCTTGGATAGCCTTTGGTAGTTTTTTTTTTAAAAAAAACAGTTGACATCGCCGAAGGCTTATTTGTCCTTCGTTTTAAGAAAGGTTTTTTTAGAAAAGTTGACGTGCTGAAGGCTTGTTTGGCCTTCGGTAATTTTTTTTAAAAAGTTGATATTGAAAGAAGATGAAGTGTTACCGAAGCTATCATCTTTGTGGGCTTATTCGTGAAGATGTAAGGAAATCTTACCTTCCCTGGAGGTTCTTACTTCTTACCTTCTCCTGGAGTTTTTCACAAGATCAAACTTTGCTCTTGTAAAACTAATTCATGCTGAGCATGGTGGGCGCCAATGTTGGGACAAGCGTCCCGAACAGGGTTGAGAAGTGGAGGCTCCTTGGTGAATGCTAGTTGGAGAAGGTCCCAGGGTGAAGGCCGACATGAGAAGGCCAGCGGGAGAAGGCCTCCCAGAGAAGGCTGGCGAGAGAAGGCTCCGGGAGAAGGCCTGCTGGAGAAGGCCTCCCCATGAAGGCCGGCGGGAGAAGGCCTCCCGGCATAGGCCGTCGGGAGAAGGTCTCCTAGAGAAGGCTGACAGGAGAAGGTCTCATGACGAAGGTCTTGGACGAAGGTTCCAGACAAAGGCCCGATGGTTGCGCCGTGCAAAGGCTCCGCGGAGAAGGCTTCACAGTGAAGGTCTAATGCGGAGGCTTAGTGAAGAAGCGCTCATGACGAATGTTTCGGTTGGAGAAGGTCCGACTGGAGAACGGCTCCTGATGAAGGCCTAGCCATACAAGGCCTGCCTAGGCTCCTACTCGCAAGAGGGGAGAGTGAGGCGGCGACTAGGGTTTGCAAAAAAATGAGTGCGAGAGGAGAGAGCCCCCCTTTTCCCTTATGTTCTTGGCATTATATAGGCAAGCGGAAATTTACAAGCGACCCCTCGGTGGGGGTGGGTTTTACATGCCACTCCAATGGTGCTAGTTGGGCCTCTTCTAGGAGACTTGGCCCATATGAATATGGCATGTCCCAACAGGAGGCTGAAAAGAAGAGGCTGATCAATCTGTGATAAGCCTTCTCAACCGAAATTAACTTGTTTCTAGCAAAAGAAAATAGTTATGGCATATCTTGGCTTAGGGGCTGATCATTCCATTTATCCAACCAGAGAAAGCAGCTTTTCCCATTCCCGACTTGGACATGTCATATTTCCTTAAATATGGGCAAAAGCTTTAATACATCTCCGATCTCTCCACCAGAAGGACCCTTTCTTAGTATGGCAAGGCAGCTTTCCATTCTTGTAATGCTTCTCCCAAATCAATTGGACCTAGGGGATGTCCATCCTATTTAAAAACTTGTGAAAATTCTTTAAAAGCAAAGCCTCATTCTGCTTGTGAATATCAATGACACCTAGGCCTCGCTCCGTCTTGGGTACACACCATCTTCCAAGCAGATTTAGGGGATTTCTTGCATTAATGTATAAACCTCTCCTGAGGCATTGCTTTCTAAACTTATCAATTAGTTTAATGACTACTTTGGGAAGAGACAAAGTGCACATGAAGAAAGTGGGGACAGAGGTGAGCAATACATTGGTAACTTGCAATCTTCCAGCTTGGGAGAGAAACATGGAAGTACCAGCTAGTCTTCTATCACACTTGTTGACTAAAGGCAAAAAGTCTTGGACCAAAGGTTTAGTTAATCCAAGGGGCAGTCCAAGGTAAGTGAAGGGAAGGGAACCCTTAGAGCATCCAAAGGTCCTTGCTAAAAAATCCAGCTTTTTATCAGTCACATTGATAGGAAACATCATGGATTAGATAAAATTTATCAGTTGACAAGGAGAAGTTGCCTTGCATCTCCTTCATCAATATCAAAGTGTCATCAACATACTGGATGATAGGGAAATCTTGAGTGGAGTTGATGGGAATTGGCAAATTCAACAGCCCCATATCTTTAGCTTTATTGTTCATTCTGCAAGGACAAATAATAATGGGGAAAGAGGATCCCCCGCCTAACCCCTCTCCTACAGTGAAAAGTCTTACCAAGTAACCCATTCTGCAAAACAATAGATGTTCCCGTGGAAAAAATTTTTGTCATCCAGCAAATCCATTTCTAGCCAAACCCTTTGGTTTCCATTAATTTTAGCATAGCATGATGCTCTATTTTGTCAAATGCCTTTTCGAAGTCCAACTTGATGATAACCAGTTCTTTTTTGAATGATGGCACAAGTGAAGATATTCGTATGCCTAGGATAGGCAGTCAATGGTTCTTGACTTAATAAAACCATATTGATTCTTGTAGTTCAAAGAGCAGATCACTGGTTGTAGCCTATTTGCTAGGAGCTTGGTAATTAACTTAGCAGAAGTGTTTAAGAGGGACATTGGTCTGAACTCTAAAACAAATCTTGCTCCATCAATTTTTGGGATGAGAGTGATATAAGAAGAATTGATGCTTCTAAAGCATAGGTTGCTGTCATGAAAGGAATTAAAGAGTCTATAGAAGTCCTTTTTGATTACTGGCCAACCTTCTTCAAGAGTTTATTGTTAAATCCATTAGGACCCGGTGATTTATCATTTGGCAATTTTCTAACAACCTCATCAATTTCAGTTCTACTGTAGGGCTCTTCTAGTAACTCCAACCCTTCAACTCTCTGGACAAAGTCAGCTAGATTCATCATGAATCCAGAGAATTCAGATACTCCCAACCTTTCTTTAAAGTCCTCCCAAATTATAAGCTCTTTATCTTTATGTGCATTGACTGTCAATCCATCTAAGGAAACCAATTGATGAATAAGATTGTTTCTATGCGTTGCATTAGCATGAAAATAATTTGTCCCTACATCACCTAGCTTAGCCCATTTAAGGGCACCTCTTTGCTTCCAATATATCCTTTGTTGCTCTAAAAGTTCTAGGAGGTGTCCTTTAAGGATGTTCTTGAAATTCTACTCTGCTAGGCTCAAATTCCTATACCCCTAGAACCTCCATAAAGTGCATAATTAGCTTGACATTTGCAATTACATCTTTGTGACTTGATCACCCAGCCTGCCAGGTTTTGAGATCATTTCTTAGCAACTTGAACTTTGCTATTAAGATTTTAGCATATCAGAGTAAAACAGTTGGATAGGTAGGACTACAACTATGACCATTTGCTCTCATCAGACTCTTCTGATGATTCACACAGATTGTCCTCGCATAGTTCATATTCTGGTCCACACTCATGGTTTGGTACTTAGATTCATACAGGTTGTAGTAGTGAACATCAATTACACATTTCTTGAACCCACGGACGAATTAATAATTTCAGTAGAACCATTCTTTTTTTTTTGAGGAAAGTCATGCGGCGCACTTTATTGATTATCAAACAAAATTACATTGTTCACCAATGTTTGAAAAATAAAACTCGGGGGCTCATAGACCTAAGTACAATTCTCTTTTAATGATAAGGCTACCCTAGCTATTTCGTGCGCCGCGCTATTTGCTTCACGATCACAGTGCTCAATGGAAATAGCGTCGAACTCCTGCTGTAGAGCGAAACATTCATCATAGATTGGAGCACCCATTGACAATGAAATTCCCATTCTCATGGTCTCCACAACCACCAAGCTGTCTGAATGAATAATAAGGCTGCTACATCCAATTCTTTGAGCTAGTAGTAGTCCCTCCTTGAGCACCATAATCTCAGATATTGAGGCATCCCCTACATGTTCCAAGTAAAAGCATGATCCCGCAATAAACGAACCATTGGAGTCTCTGATGATGGCTCTGGTTCCACCAATTCCTTGAACATCTTTGAAGCTACCATCGATATTCATCAAAATCTTCCCTTCTGGTGGTCGCTTCCATTTGTTTCTTTTTCTGACGGTCTTCTGTATAGAATTCTTATAGTTGTCGACAGGCTGGCTATTGATAGCGCTGAACGCATCGACTGCTGGATCAGTTCCCCATGAACTAGCTTCCTATGCTCCCACCAGATGAACCAGCCCCCCATCAGAACAAGCTTCGCCAGACCAACTTGGTTCAAATTCTCCAAAGGTCATGACATATTAATTATATCGGCCATCAATACTGAACCTGAATGGTCAGTATTCAGTACCCTTTCAATTTTGTGTCAAACGCCAAGTTGTTGCCAAATATCCCTTGCACGAGTACAAGTAAACACCAGGTGTTTAATATCCTCATAGCCATCATGACATGTTGGGCAACTACTTGAGTTTTCAATATGCCGATTTGCTAGTATCCCCTTACATTGAATAGCTCCTTGCAGAGCTCGCCAACCAAATATTTTAATTTTACTTGGGATTTCCATATTCCACAAGTTCTTCCAAACTACTACATCTCCCACACCCGTTGCTTGCTCCTGCACCAAATTCTTAGTTAGCCATCCTAACATGATCAAAAAACATCATCGCGTTGTACCTGCCTGTCAACTGCATTATAACCAGCTTTGTAGTACTTCTGTGGAGCATCTAAATGGACTTCTCCTAATAGCTCATTGAGAAGCTCAATCGCAAGAAGGCTTTTTCTACCTGTTAGATTGATCATGAAAAAAATGAGTATACTAATTATTTTTTCTAGACCACCTCATATGATTTTGGATACTATTTGTGGATATAAGAAAACCACCCAGTACAAATACAAAATGTTCTGTCTTGATTCATACTAACTATACAGTTTGAGCTAAGTTTGACTATGCTTCCTCACAGAAGATGCTAGAACATTTTTAAGACTTGCAATCTTTTTGGATCATGCTGTTTTAATCCCATTTAAAGAACACCACTTTCTTAAGTACTCATGTCATTGAGTAGTACAGCTCCACCTGTTTCTTAATGATATCAAGGCAATCTTTATGTAAGATAATCTGCTGCTTACTCTGTTTGTTTTGCTACGACATAAGCTTGACAATAGGTCAATTCCTTGTCATCTAATCTACTACTGGCCTTGCACGGAAGCCTGCAAGCAATTGCAGTGTAATTTCCTTGCAAGAGCATAGCAGCATCCAATAGGCTGAATAGCAGCCCTAGGACAGAAGACTTGACCGCTACAGCCATCAAGCTTCGCTGGTTCCAGTTCACACACAAACTGGAACTACCTTTGTGTATATATATGTTACTATGATCATGAAAAAAACAGTTCAGTTGCTGCACTTGTTGTGCGTCAAGTGTGCGTGTGTTTGCTCTGTTCTCAACTCCCTCTCTTTTACCTCCATCCCTACTCAATGTGCGTGCGCGCTTGAGCTGTGAGCTACTGCTCACCTGCACAGGGAGGCCGACAGCCAACAATTAGTATCAAAGCCATGGTTGGGTGATCACCAGCGATGTCAAGAGCAACAGGAGGTCGTTTAGACTCCTTGGACTGGCAGGGACGTCAGATGTTGCAGTAACTAGAGCGGGAGCAGCTCGTGGTGCAGCGGACTATATGAGGGAGGTGGGCACCATCAACTGGCTAGTCCTCACCTGTACCAACTTTGGCGAGTGGGTGGTGCAGATGAAGGTGATGCTAAAGACGAGGAAGCTTTGGTGTGCCATCAACTTCGGCATCGAGAACGAGGTGAAAGACTGTGCGGCCATGGAGATGATCCTCAAGGCCATGCTATTGAAGTTTGTGGAGTTGCTGGGGGAGCAAAGACTCTACGAAGCTTGCTTGGAATGCTCTCAAGGCCATGCATATTAGTTCAGACCACGTGTAGAGGCCAGGGCTTCGGTCGATGGTCCGCCAGCTCGCAGTGCTTAGCGTCATCATCAGCGACGAGGTCATCACCATGCACCGGCAGGTGGTGCCCACCAAGTATGTGGAGATTGCGCTCTCCATCAAGACGCTGAACTGACCTGTTGACGTTCCCCATTAAAGACATGACAGGGCACTTGAAGGCGGTTGAGGACCGCGTGCAGGCAACAGCAACCATCGGCGACAAGCTCCTGAAAGGAGGAGTGAGCGGCTCGCCTGCACAAGCGACAGTCCGGGGAAAGCTTTTTTGGGTTCTCCAGCCATGACAGTGTGGGGAAGCACCATGACAAGCCTCCGAAGAAGAAGACGAACAACGGCGATGTGTCGCATCCACTCGATAAGGACACTTGTTGTAGGTGCGGGAAGATAGGTCATTAGGCCCAAGATTGCAAGAATCCCAAGAAGAAGGAGCAGACGCATCTTGCAGCTCAGGGAGAGGATGAGAGCCGGTGCTACTCATGGCGCAGGTGTGCGCACTCAACGATGTCATAGAGTAGGGCTTGGCGCTTGAGAGGAAGTAGGGGATCCTCCTCGACATGTCACGCACACAAGTCAACCTCAGTTGCAAGAGCGGCAGTGATGGAGAGAGACGCTGGTACCTGGATACAGGCCATGGGCAGATCTATAATCAAATGACTAGGTGCAGCCGCACCTAGAGGAAAATAAAAAAACAGTAGTAAGAGCTAAAATTTCACCATATTTGCACCCACGTATCACAAAGCCTTGCACCCACAAGGCAAACGCATCTCCCTCGGATTTGCTCTAGCTCCGCCACTGATACAGGCGCCAGCAAGCACATGGCTGGCAAGTGAGATGCCTTTGTTGAGCTCGACGACGGCGTTGTTGGAACCATGAATTTCAGTGATTGTTGGGAATATGCCCTAGAGGTTATCATAAAGATGATTGTATTGCCTTGTATCCATGACATATTATGAGTCCATTGAATATCCATTAAAGACAACTTGTATCGATTAGCAATTATGTGAATTGTTTGTGAAACTCTTTTACTTGTATGGTTATTCTAGAATGGTCCCTGATCGGAGTTCATGTTAGGACGCACATAAATATTAGATCAACACATTATTAGTTAATGACTATGTTTCATAAGTAATAGACATAGAGATGTCGAACTAATAATGTGGGCACATGTGTGACATGTAGGCTGGACTGACCCAACGTGAGATGTTTTTATTGTCTCAATTCACATCATGTATGTAATGTCCTTAGACCTGAGATTGTTGTATGTACTCAAGATGTGAAATGACCTACTTAGAGACTATCAAACGCTACTCCATAACTGGGTAGTTATAAAGGTGGTCTTTGGGTTTGTCAAGAAAGATGTTGTGAGACATAGACAATCAAAATGGAATTTGCCCCTCTCTATGTGAGAGAGATATCAATGGAACACTCTAATGATTGGATCAACAAATGCATGGTCATGCTTAGGTTAAGTGTTAACCTATGAGTTGGACCAAACATCATGTGGCAAAAGGAATAACATGTATATGGTTTGTGGTGGTTCATATGATATGATCTATGTGTACACATAGGAGTTAACACATCTTGCTAGAGACCGCTATCAACTAATGGCTGAGTAGGAGTACTCCAGCCACGTCTACGTGTGCGTGAACCCATACGGTCGCACGCTTAAGGGGCTAGAAGCCTAATTCGGGTTGGACCTGAATTTGACTAGGCTTAGGGTTTTCTAATTGGGCCTCCAACTTGGGGCTGATTAGAGGCGCCTATATAAGAGAGAGAGGGGGTGCAGCCAGGGGATTCACGCCATTAGGCAGCCGCCGTCGCCCCCATGCTCACGCCTACTGCTCGTCGTGGACCTAGCAGTCCGGAGGCGCAACGCTTCCTCCCCGTACGTGTGGGATACCTTGGAGGTGCTGCATCTGGAGCACAAGGACAAACCGCATGAGAGAGACGATCCGCAAGTGAAGGGTGGACGTCACGGACAACCACGCAACTGCACGGCACTGCTACGACGTGTTTGACTACATTGAGTCGCTTCTGCTGCACCTGCGCGTCTAGTGGTAATCCCGTAACCTGTAACTAGTAGTAGATCCTAGTTTATGAGGTCAAAAATTTTGATTTTATGGCTAGCGTAGCACCCTCATAACCCTATAGTGGTATCGGAGCCGTAGCTACCTTGTTATAGCTTTGGTTGTATGCATATGGAGTTATGCATGGTTGTAGATAAGTCTCTGATCATGGTTCGTGATCTTGCTGTGTTGGTCTTGTAACGATCTACTCATACCGGTCAGAATTCCACCATCCGAGTTAAGTGATACATGTAAACCCAGTTATGGTGAGATGGAGATAAATCAGATTGATCAAATCGAACCTAGGTCAAGTGCCGAGCGCATATGATGCGCGGCGGTGGTAGATTGGATCTACTGTCGGGCGTCGAGGTGAAGGAAAAGTGATGTTCAGTAAAATAACCATGACTTTTGTATACAACCTCGAATTGAGATGCATTTTATATGAAAATTGATCTACAAAATTTTTTACATTCGATTCTCCCCCACTTTGTTTGGTTTGCCAAAATTAGATTTGCAAAAAAAGGCCAGGAAGATGGTGTTTTTGGTGTTTTAAGATTGGATGTCGGAATCAGTTAACTCTGTTTTGCAGGATTTCATGACTAGTATAGCCCTTATGTGTATGTGATGCATGTATGTAATTAATTCATGGCTTGCATGTCATGAGAAAGACAATATGGGCTGGAGCCAAGTAGATATTGTCAATTTAATGTAATGGCCTGCGTGCCAATCTGTGATGACCGCGACTATGTAATTATATTTCACTGCCCTGCGTTAGTGATAGATAGTCTTGGTGGATTCATCATTGATGGACGGCGTACATGGAGATGGAGATCATCATGATGTACAAATTGATGGAGATGGAGATCCCCAAAGTGATAATGGGCTATACCAAGTCATATATGTGATAATGTCGTTCTTACTATTATGTTCTACTTTCACATGATAATGTTTTTGTCTACATATGCGATAGTAAATTAGAACGATCCCTCAGCAATGTTTAAGTTATAATGCTTCCCCAAACCTTTCACTGTCATATGTCTTGTATAATTGGTGGTGGGTCTATGAAATTAGGGTGCCACTGATTTTCCTTGACTAGGCAGGTTCATATCGGATACTTACAGCGGAAGGGTTGGTTACTTGAACAAGGTCATCCTAACGGTTAGGGACCTTAAAGCATGAGTAGTTGGGCGTTCAACATAGAGATGCTACCCAACAACAAGAGTCATATGTGATATGATTAGCAAAGAGTTGCTTACCGATCTACCATGTCTTCTAGTGGTGATGCTAAAGCTCACTAGTCGACTTGTTAGTTGTGGGTCTTGAATCACTAAGTTTCAATTGAGGGATATTGATTTTAGTGGGAGTAGATTCTATTAAGATTTTAATATGATTTACTCTGTCTTGGATACTTTTTCTTAGTATTTTGCATTACTTTTGTTGTAGATAAATGGCGCCTAGCAATCAACCATTTACTTTGCGTTCAATTCCTAAGAAAGATAAGTTGAATGGAACAAAATATGCAGATTGGATCCGCAACCTAAGAATTGTTCTCAGGGCTGAGAAAAAGGAAGAAATTCTAGACAACCTAAAGCACCTGCTGATAATGCACCCATTGCTGAGAAAAATGCTTACAAAAGGGCATGTGATGCTGATCTTGAAGTGAGTTGCCTTATGCTTGCATGTATGGAACTAGATCTGCAGATGTAGTTTGACAACAACCATGCAGCGCACGATATGATCATGGTGCTAAATGATATGTTCTAGACTCAAGCTAGGACTGAAAGGTTCAATGTCTCTAAGGCGTTTGTTGAAACCAAGCTTGCAGAGGGCGCACCCATCGGGCCACACGTGATCAAAATGGTTGGTCAAACTCAGAGGTTGGAGAAGCTAGGCTTCCCAATTGGTCCAGAGTTGGCTACTTATTTCATTCTCGCGTCTCTTTCACCCAGCTATGGGAACTTCATCTTGAACTACCATATGCATGGGGCAGAGAAGGGCTTGCATGAATTGTGTGGCATGCTTAAGACAGCTGATGCTGATATCAAGAAAGGTGCTGGCACTAGCCATGTGATGGTGGTCCAAAACAAGCCTAACTTTAAGAAGAAGGGCAATGCTTGGAGGAAGCAAAAGGGCAAGGGCAAGGCCAAAGGTGAGACCTCTAAGCCAAACCCACCTGCGTCCAAGGCTAGATCATCTGCTAATGAAGAGTGCTTTCATTGTAAGGGTAAAGGTCACTGGAAGAGGAACTGCAAGCTGTATTTGGAGTCCTTAAAGAAGGATGGTGGTAAAGGTACTACCGTTGCTCATACACTTGTTGTTTATATTATAGACATTTTCCTCGCTAACTCTTATATTAATTCTTGGGTATTTGATACCGGATCGGTTGCTCATATTTGCAATACGATGCAGGGAATGATAAGAAGTAGAAGCGTAGGAAAAGGAGAAGTTGATTTCCGCGTGGGCAATAATGCAAGAGTTGCTGCGTTGAACATCGGGATGACGCAACTCCACCTGCCGTCAGGATTTATTTTGGAATTGAATAATTGTTATTATGTTCCTAGTATAAGTCGAAACATTCTGTCACCTTCATGTTTGATGAAGGATGGTTATTCATTTATGAGTAAAGACAATGGTTGTGTAATCTCCAAGGATGATGTGTTTGTGGCTTTTACATCCATTGTGAATGAGATATTTATTTTAAATCTTGATGATGCACCTGTCTGTAATGTTAATGCTAAAAGGCCTCGGCTTAATGAGTTAAGTCCTACTTATATGTGACATTGTCGTTTAGGTCATATAAGTGAGAATCACATGAAGAGGCTTCATTCTGATGGGCTTCGAACTTCGTTTGACTTTCAATCATACGAGACGTGTGAGGCTTGCTTAATGAGAAAGATGACCAAGGCGCCTTTCACAGGTTTTCTTGAGAGGACGGCAGACTTGTTGGAACTTGTACATACTGATGTATGTGGACCAATGAGCACGACAACTAGAGGTGGATTTCAATACTTCATTACCTTCACTGATAATTTTAGTAGATATGGCTATGTCTACTTAATGAAACATAAGTCTAAGACTTTTGAAAAGTTCAAAGAATTTCAGAATGAAGTAGAGAATCAACGTGGCAAGAAACCTTGCGATCTGATCGTGGAGGCGAATATTTGAGCCACGAGTTTAGCAATCATCTAAAGAGTTGCGGAATTGTTCCACAGCTTACGCCACCTAGAACGCCTCAGAGAAACAGCGTGTCCGAGTGACGTAACTGGACTTTGTTGGACATGATTCGGTCTATGATGAGCCAGTCAGACGTTCCTTTATTGTTTTGGGGATACGCTTTAGAAATAGCCGCTTTCACACTGAATAGGGTACCGTCTAAGTCCGTAGTTAAGACACCATATGAGATGTGGACTGGTAAGAGTCCCAGTTTGTCTTTTCTAAAAATTTGGGGCTGTGAAGTTTATGTCAAACGACTTATATCAGATAAACTAACACCCAAGTCGAACAAGTGCTTTTTCGTGGGATATCCAAAGGAAACTTTAGGGTATTATTTCTACAACCGATCAGAGGGCAAAGTGTTTGTTGCTCGAAATGGTGTTTTTTTTAGAGAAAGAGTTTCTCAAAAGAGAGAAAAGTGGACAGAAGGTGTATCTTGAAGAAGTTCAGGATGAGCCAATAGGAAATGATTCTACGAGTGATGCTAATATAGCAGAACAAGTTGACATACCTATGGCAATAGAGACACCACCACAACCACGAAGGTCAGCTAGAATCCGTGCATTACGTGGCAATTTGTTATTGTTAGACGATGACGAACCTACGACATACGTGGAAGCAATGATGGACCCAAATTCCAAGAAATGGCAAAGTGCCATGAGATCCGAGATAGATTCCATGAGTGAAAATCAAGTTTGGAACCTGGTTGACTAGTCGTGTAACAGAACCGTCCAAATTATAAGAACACAAGTACAAAAACAATCACCGAAGTGATCAAATTCTCGCACTTGAGCCCATATAACTCCGGTAGTCCAATGAAATCGTGAGGGATTTCAAACCAACCAACATACAAGCCAAGATCGTAGTGATTCAACATAACAAGTCACATGTTACAACCATTTCACAAGTAAATCAATTTACATCGGAGTTCAACATAGTTGTTACAACTTAAGTTCAAAAGTAGCGGAAGCAAAGTAATTTAAAACTAACATAAATCTTATTTCAAATACATGCCAGTACAACGATCGACTTTCAACAAAAGCATTAGAGATAAGGTAAATAAGAAGAATCATGCCCATGATCACACTCTGCCATAAGGCAGGAGTCAACCAACTCTTGCAGTCACCATGAGACATCACAACCTGCAACAAGTGGGGATAAAACCCTGAGTACAAGAAGGTACTCAGCTAGACTTACCCATCAGAAACCAGAAATAAGGTGACACCAAGGATCATGTAAGGCTGATATAAAGTGGGCTGGCTTGACAACATTTTGCATAAAAGCTTAATACAGATAAGTAATCATTAATGCTTAAGCATCAAGTTAATCATCATTAGCCGGTCATCTATATTAGCACATGTACTAGAGCACTCACTTTATTAGGAGCAAAGAATATTAACCATAGCAGGTATAAATTGAGGCAACCTTTCCATCGTGATCCAATTAACCATCAGTTCAATTTAATTGAATCTACGTTGCCGCTGCTCAAGTCAAGTGCTCACTAACCGGGAGCGACGGCGATTCAAATCGAATTCCTATCCAGCTGGAGGGGTATTTCTAACACTCACCGTGCAGACCCCTGCCAGGGTCGCAAAGGCCACCTTTTCATATGATTCAGGAATCGCGGGTCCGAATGATGTCGCGACCCCAAGGGCGACACTCTGCTAGGTGATAGGGACTCTAACCCCCCTTGGTCTCACGCCAATGTCCCCAAGCACATCCTTTCTCTCCTCCAAGAAGCAACCTACCATTTGATTCCCGGCCTGAACCATGTTACTCGGCTTCGCGGTCGGAATGGCTTATCCGGCCAATTAAGTGTTAGACTGCGTTCAACATGACTCAAGGACGTACAACGAATCGGTCCTTAAACGACTCAGACGGGGATAGATTCACACCCAAGACCTCCATGCCTTGTTGCTTCACTATCGTCATCCCGCCCGGTCTTAATTCCTTTTATTAACACATGGTTCCATTCCACGATAGCAAATATAGCCAACCGTGCCATATATGAATATTCCTATATCTCGCAGGTGACAGGAAATCACCTGACTTCTATCGCTTAAAGCAGGGCTAAGCATCTACTCGATCCTAGTCTATGTAGGATTCAAGGATTCATATATCTGGACAAGGAATGATATAATGCAGCAAGGGTTTCTAACCAACTCCTACCACTTAATGCAGCAATACTTATAACATATATATATATATATATATATATAATTGCTTTGAAGATAGGAGGCTTATAATGCTCCGGGGCTTGCCTGGGATCCGACTCAAGTTAGAGTATGTCAGATGAATTTACTTGGCGAGCATCCTCCCATCTAGCACTTGCCTGATCCTTCTATCTTTGGGATGGATCCACCAAACACCGTCTTCGAGTTTGGCTCCAACGCCACATCCTTCACACGTTTCTGCTAGCGTACCTATATGAGATGCAACCATGCACATGTGTGAATGCATAGAAGTGCAATAACTATAGCAATCATGCAAGCATACCCAAGTTCTAATAAACACCTAGAGCTAATTAACTTAACTACCCTCAAAGTCATAAGTCACACTTAACAATATACAAACAAACAAATATAATTGGAATTTATCAATTTCTGGATAAGCAAACAGTAGCTTCACAAATCAATCATATCTGGAGATATACAAATCCAAATGATATGAAATAAGACATTACAGAAAGCTTATGAAATTCTCTACATTTCATTTAATATCATCACAGCATGATTCCAAAGTTTAACATGTCTAATTTACACAAATACAGAAACTGGTCTAACAAGACAGAGAGCAAGCAATTCTGTACCCCAACTTTAAACAGCTATAACTCCTAAACCACATGGCCAAATGCCACCAAATTTTAACAGCAGCTAGATACATAAATTATCTACAACTTTTGTATAAATAAGTTTCACAACAAAGCATATTATCATGAAGAACTTTGCTAAGTTCCTAGATCTGTCCAGAAACCTCATTTGCAAGAAATAATTATTAACTTCCATTGCAAACATATAATTGGGCAAAACCAACTTTACCAACATTTCATACATGACTAATGAACATCAGAAAACATAGTGTCCATTCCTAAATAATTTCTTTTAATGTATTTTCTTAATTTATTTAGATAATTTGGTGGAATTATGAACACATATCAAAAGTGCATAATAAATTCTACCAAAATTACAGAGGCCTACACATGCTCCCAAAATTCCACTGACCAAATTTGAAACCATTTGGATATGTATAACAACCTCTATGAAAAAGACAAATGGCTATAGCAATAAATCATGTGAGAGCAAGTTAAACTTAACACTCAATATTTTCTGTGAACACAAGGCCATATTATGAATCAATATGATAGAGAAATATCATACTAAGGTAATGGAACAATATTTTCTATTTTATCATTTATATATTATTTATAAGCTATTTATCAAGCTATAAACAAGTTAAATCAATAACTTGAGCATACAGTAAGCAATGACCATGCAATTTATACCACAGTACATCCATAGCATGACAAGCCTACCATAAAAATTTCACATCAATTGGAGCAGCAGAACTCAAGATATAAAAATAACAAGCAATATAATGTAAATTCCTTATTTATCAAGGTCCAAGCAAAACCCTAAGAAAAAAGTGAATAAATAGCGTGTTTAATATTTTTCCTAGCAAGTACATGTCATCACAAAATTAACAAAATAAGAATCACTATTTTTGGAGTTCTAAAACTCAAGATAAGGCTCTAGTCAAGTTTATAAGCATTTTTGGAGCATTTTTAAAGCTTAAATAAAGACATCAGAAAACTTCTACAAACATCTAACATATTATGACTCCACTGCATAGATCTCTTCACAAGGTTTCCAAAAAGTCCACATTTACCATTTTTGGACTTTCCTAGTAGGAGATATGGATTTTAGAAGATTTACAAGAAATCTGTAATTCAAAAACAAAATCACTCAAACCCTACTTAATGCTAGGTGCACCCGGACGTGTACCCCAACTGTGCCTCTCATAACGCTGACATGTGGGACCTGCTGCCCGGTTGGGCCCACCTATCATGCTCACACACAGAGAGAAAGAGAGAGGAGAGGCGCCGGTCCTCTTCCTCAAATCGGCCGAGCAGGGGAGCCGCCCGGTGGCTCGCGGCTCCGGCGAGAGGGTCGCCGGCGGCGGTGGCCAAGGGCAGCACGAGCACCAGTGGGTCCAGGCGCCTCTGAGGAACTGCTCGGCTCCGCGCGAGGTGACCCAAGGCCGGCTGGCCATGGAAACGGGCGGAACTGGTGACTGGTGCTCCGGCGGAGGCGGACTGCGGCGGCGGGAAAGCTCGTCGGCGGTGGTGGTGCAGTGGGGGAGCACCAAGGGGTCTCCGCGCACCTGCTGGTGCCCTTGGCACGGCCCAGCGTGGCCCGTACTGAGCTGGCCGTGGCAACAGCCGACGATGGCCCGAACGGCACCGGCGGCAAGGTCCTCCGGTGGACCGCAGCGGCGGGGAAAAGGCGTGGAAGCACTAGGTGGCCCATACGACCTCAATGGCGGCCCTAGCTCAGCCAGCAATGGCTCGTGGTGCACTGGCCATGTACGGCCGCGACAATGTCGGCGACGGCGGCATGATGGCGGTGTTGCGGCATGCTGGGCGGCCAGAGAAGGGGCGCAGGAGGGGCGGTGAGATGGGGCAAATACGGTGGAGTGGTTGGCTCGGACGGAGAAGCATTGGAGCAATGCAACCACGCGGAGGCAGGGACCTCAGCTGGCCCGGCCATGGCGCTCGCCGTGGCTGCCTGTAGGAGGAGCGGGGAGGCGAGGCGAGTGAGGAGAAGGAAGGAGCTCGGGCTGGTCACTCTGGTGCTCCACCACGCCGAGGGAGGCACAGACACATGGCAGAGAGGAGGACGCGTGGCATCCATGGTGGAGGCGCGCGGTGCATGGCCGCCACGCCCTTGTCCACGCGTCGTCTTTGGAGCAAAAACGCGAACAGGTGGCAGGCAGCGAAGTGGACCATTTGGAGCTCCAATTTGGGCCTGATCTGGGCTGATCTAGGTCTTGGACCTAAAAGCAAAGTTGTAGCCCGTACCATGATCTACATTTCCTATTTAATGGTCATGGTCATTAGGGCAATAGATTAGCAGATAATTAACCTCCAAGTTGGCAGCGTCAGTGAGTTGATAGTGATTAACAACTACAAGAATTCATGGTCAAAATGAAATGCTACTTATGCCATCTTCTTGTATGACCTTCCCCCTCATGTGATCTCCAACTTTTACATTTGGACCTACCCAAGTTAATTAACAAATTTTGGAGAACGCGACATGTCAATCTCAGGGTCCTTTGAGCGACAAAGTTGCAAACATGCTGTTTTAGCAATTGATTTTGGAGATCCAAATATACTCCAAATGTAATGACACTTGATTCATTGTGTCCCCCATGAACAGTACTCCAACTCATATTAAGGAACCTAATTGAGCCACTATATGAAATTGGAGGATAAAATGTTGCCAACTTGTCAACTTTCTGTTGTCCACTCGAGGACTTAGAATATTTTTCTAAGTGCTGAAAACAGCAGCTGCTTCCATATTGTGATCTCTATTTGACTAGGTTAGCGGCCAAAATAGCTCTTGACCATTAAACAAAGTTTGTTCTACACAAGATGAACTACAACTTTTGTTTAAGGTCAAACCTCATAACTAGCACAGAAGTCCAACTTTTACTTTGGTCAAAGTATCAACTCGATAAAGCCGAAACTAGGGTTTTAGGCCAATCGAGGCAATTTCTTGACATTTGCTCAACATGAACCCTTCATGACTTTAGTTGTAGAGTCCATCTAGAGTCATTTAGGCAAATTTGCATGGTTTGGTTGATGTTCTATAGTTCCATTAACTTAATGGGGCAAATTCCAATAGGAATGGAACTTATCATTTCATGTGACTTTTTGATTCCAAACTTCATGAAACTTTTTCAGGGATTAATATAGATGGTTATTGATGTGAGACATGTGAAGATACTTTGATAACAACATCCAAGCATATATCTTTTAATTGAGCCTATATGTAAGCAAGAGTGCAATATCCAAGTTTAGGTTAGGGTTTATTTCCATAGGTTTGACTTTGGCATCGTCATCTCCACTAATCTCCACTACTTAGTGAGTAACAAACACCTGGGGTGTTACAATTCGGATGGGTTAAACCTATCAAGTGCAAATGGATCTATAAAAAGAAAAAGAATATGGATGGAAATGTTCATGTCTATAAAGCTCGACTTGTCGCAAAGGGTTTTCAGCAAGTTCAAGGAATTGACTACGATGAGACTTTCTCGCCGGTAGCGATGCTTAAATCTATTCGGATCATTCTAGCAATAGTTTCTTATTTCGATTATGAGATTTGGCAGATGGATGTTAAAACAACCTTTCTAAATAGAAATTTGGAAGAGGACGTGTATATGATACAGCCTGAAGGTTTTATTGATCCTGATAATGCTGAAAAAATATGCAAGCTTAAGAAATCTATTTATGGGTTAAAGCAAGCATCTCGGAGTTGGAATATTCATTTTGATGAGGTAGTCAAAGGGTTTGGCTTCCGTCAGAATGATGAAGAACCTTGTGTTTACAAGAAGGAAAGTGGGAGCTCTGTAGTATTTCTAATCTTGTATGTGGATGACATACTATTGATTGGAAATAACATTCCTATGTTGCAATCTGTAAAGACTTCACTGAATAATACTTTTTCTATGAAGAATTTAGGAGAAGCAACATACATTTTGGGCATAAAAATCTATGGAGATAGATCAAAGAGGCTTATAGGTTTAAGCCAAGATACGTACATTGACAAGGTGTTGAAATGGTTCAACATGGAGCAGTCCAAGAAAGGGTTCTTGCCTATGTCACATGGTATGCGCTTCAGCGAGAAACAGTGTCCTTCGACAACTGAAGAGTGGAAGCGCATGAGTAAGGTTCCATATGCCTCGGCTATTGGTTCTATCATGTATGCCATGATATGTACTCACCCAGATGTCTCATATGCTCTAAGTGTTGCGAGCAGGTACCAAGCTGATCTAGGTGAGAGTCATTGGACACTTGTCAAAAACATCCTTAAGTACTTGAGAAGGACTAAAGATGTGTTCGTAGTCTATGGAGGTGAGGAAGAGCTCGTTGTAAATGGTTACACTGATGCTAGCTTCCAAACTGACACGGATGATTCACAATCTCAATCAGGTTTTATGTTCACAATAAATGGTGGTGCTGTAAGTTGGAAAAGTTCCAAGCAGGAGACGGTGACCAATTCTACAGCAGAAGCCGAGTACATTGCAGCCTCTGGAGCTGCAAAGGAAGGTGTTTGGATGAGGAGGTTCCTCATTGAGCTTGGGTGTTTCCTGATGCATCTAGCCCATTGAATCTACATTGTAATAATAATGGGGCGATAGGGCAGGCTAAGGAGCCAAGGAATCACCAGAAGAATAAACATGTACTGCGGAAATTTTATCTCATTCGAGAGTTTATTAGACGAGATGAGATCAAGATGTGCAAGATACACACGAATTCAAATGTTGTCGATCCTTTGACAAAGGCTCTTCCACAGCCTAAGCATGAGGCGCACGTGAGAGCTATGGGTATTAGATATCTTCGAGATTAACGCTAGTGCAAGTGGGAGATTGTTGGGAGTATGCCCTAGAGGTTATCATAGAGATGATTGTATTGCCTTGTATCCATGACATATTATGAGTTCATTCAATATCCATTAAAGACAACTTGTATCGATTAGCAATTATGTGAATTGCTTGTGAAACTCTTTTACTTGTATGGTTATTCTAGAATGGTCCCTGATCGGAGTTCATGTTAGGACGCACATTAATATTAGATCAGCACATTATTAGTTGATGACTATGTTTCACAAGTCATAGACATAGAGATATCGAACTAATAATGTGGGCACATGTGTGACATGTAGGTTGGACTAACCCAACATGAGATGTTGTTATTATCTCGATTCACATCATGTACGTTATGTCCTTAGACCTGAGATTGTTGTATGTACTCAAGATGTGAAACGACCTACTTAGAGACTATCAAACGCTACTCCGTAACTGGGTAGTTATAAAGGTGGTCTTCAGGTTTGTTAAGAAACATGTTGTGAGACATAGACAATCAAGATGGAATTTGCCCCTCTCTATGTGAGAGAGATATCAATGGAACACTCTAATGATTGGATCAACAAATGTATGGCTGTGCTTAGGTTAAGTGTTAACCTATGAGTTGGACCAAACATCGTGTGGCAAAAGGAATAACATGTATATGGTTTGTGGTGGTTCGACTGATATGATCTATGCGTACACATAGGAGTTGACATGTCTTGCTAGAGACCGCTATCAACTAATGGCCGAGTAGGAGTACTCGGGCCACGTCTATGTGTGTGTGAACCCATAGGGTTGCACGCTTAAGGGGCTAGAAGCCTAATTCGGGTTGGACCCGAATTTGACTAAGCTTAGGGTTTTCTAATTGGGCCTCCAACTTAGAGCTGATTAGAGGCACCTATATAAGAGAGGGAGGGGGCGCGGCCAGTGGATTCACGCCATTAGGCAGCCGCCGACGCCCCCACGCTCACGCCTACTGCTCCTCGCGGACCTAGCAGTCTGGAGGCGCAACGCTTCCTCCCCGTATGTGTGGGATACCTTGGAGGTGCTGCATCTGGAGCACAAGGACGAACCGCACGAGAGGGACGATCCGCAAGCGAAGGGTGGACGTGACGGATGACCACGCAACTGCACGGCACTGCTACGACGCGTTCGACTACATCAAGTCGCTTCTGCTGCACCTGCGCGTCTAGTGGTAATCCCGTAACCTGTAACTAGCAGTAGATCCTGGTTTATGAGGTCGAAAATTTTGATTTTATGGCTAGCGTAGCACCCTCATAACCCTACAGGGTCCATGTTGGACATAAGGGGGCGCAACACAGTGTTGTTCAATTGCCAAAACAATAAACACTGTGCACCGATGGATGTCTACTTGATCTTGTGGCTCTGGTCAAACATCATAAGCATTGGCCAATTTGACGAGCGGGGATGCCAAGTCCTCGTTGACAATGGCATGCTGCGGATCCGCGACCGACAACGATGCCTCCTCACCAAGTTGAAGCTATCGAGCAATCAACTGTACATCCTCAATCTTCGTCTCGTACAGCCAATGCGCCTCGCAATGGAGGTGGACGAGGAGCCGTGGTTGTGGCATGCCCGTTTCGGGCATATGAGCTTCAACGTGCTCGGGAGGATGGTGAAGGTGGACAGGTGCATGGGCTCCCTGCTCATCAAGCACAATGGCGAGCTATGTGATAACTGCCTAGCAGGAAAGCAGAGGAGGCTACCATGGTGAGCTCCTTGAGCTCGTGCACGGTGATCTCTGTGGACCTATGACACCTCAGTGACGCATGGAGGGCACCGCTACTTCCTGCAACTGTTGGACGACTACAGCTATTTCATGTGGCTACAGTGCTAGCGAGCAAGGATGAGGTGGCGGCTGTGATCAAGCACTTCCAGGCACGGGTGGAGGCGGAATCCGGCAAGTGGCTACGCATGCTAAGGACGGATCGAGGTGGGGAGTTCACCTCAGTGTAGTTTGTCAAGTATTGCGCCCACCATGACATTGGGGCGGCACCTCTCCCTACCATACTCGCCATTATAGAATGACATGGTGAACAGCAAAACCAGACGGTCACGGCATGTCAAGGAGCATGATGAAGGCCAAGAAGATGCCGGCAGAGTTCTAGGGTGAAAACTCGATAGTGGCTGACCTTGGGCGATGTTCGAGTTGCAACTCAAAAGAAGTCTTGTTCAAGAAAGCTCGAAGAAAAATGTGGTTTGACACATAGTAAGCTGTGTTGATCATTTTGGCCCAATACTACTAGGAGTCATATGCTCATTGAACATAATCCTAGCCGTCTTAACAAGGGTCAGATTCTTGTGTTCAACAACAAAATTCTGTCGAGGCAAATATGGAGAAGAAAATTGATGCTTGACTCCAAGAGAAGCGCAAAAGGTCTCAAAATGAGTATTCTTGAATTATGTGCCATTGCCAATACAAATCGCTCTCATGTCAAGTTCTGGAAACTCATTTTGCAACCGAGGAATCAAATCTCGAGCATGCGAAAATCCTCATGTTTGCTCTCCATGTAGAATACCCAAAAATAGCGAGAAAAATCATCAACTACAACAAGCATATAAATTTATTTGAGTATTCTCAGGTCGCCCTGAAGAAGACGACTTTCCTCTTTGAGTTGCTCCCCCCATTACATCTACTTGTGCCACTGCCCATTACGTACATATATACCATACATCAAACGGAAACCACTCGAGACATGTACGTAATTTATTTTCCCATTACGACTTTCGTCTTTGTGTTTCTATGTATTTAGTTTACCTATTGTCGGTGTGTATATCACTAGGTTTTGAGTGAGATGTATCCATTTTGGATCATCCACTGCATACTCCAATGGTTATTGACATTCTTGAGCGTCCAATAGGCCCATCCAAAAGTTGCTCGCCCGTAAACATCTTGCTGCACTTCCGCAAACCTCTGGTAGTCCGTCTTGTTCGCACCTTGCACGTCCCACTCGGCTACCCACTCCCCTGTAATAATAAATTGTAGTAAATTACGTACGTACGTACGTACGTACATACATACATACATACATACATACATACATACATACATACGTACGTACATACATCAAACAAAAAACCACAGGTGACGTACGTGTGCCACTGCAAAGAAGTGTGCCACCAAAGAGGTCGTTATTACATACGTACCCACGAACGTGAGAGGGCGCCCATTCTGGTTGGTGACGGCGGCGAGGTCGGAGGAGCGGTTGTTCCTGACGAAGTCGATGTTCTGCTCCACCGTGAGGTTGTTGAACACACTGCTAAACAGGTTGTAGTAGTGCACGTCGAGGACGGCGCCCGAGAAGCCTCCGGCGAACTGGAGGAGCTCCGTCGCGTCTGCGGATAGCCTGTTCGACATGATCACATACGCCGCGGATGTGTGCCGCCGCACGGCGTTGTAGCCGTCCTGGTAGTACTTGGTCAGGCTGGACAGGGTCGCGCCCGGCGCCAACGGCTCGTTGAGTAGCTCCACCGCCAGGAGGCTAGGGCTGCTCGCGTACCTGTACATCAAATTAAATTGTCGATAGTAACCAACAAAACGGCAAGTAAAAATGGGTTATTTTGCTAGTACGTACTAGCTAGATTTTATTTTACGATGAAATCCGATCCACGACCTTGCCGCGAGGAAATCGATGACTTGCACGGTTTGAGCGATGTTTGCATCGGTGGTGCCCCACTCCTGCGAGCCGTCTCTGGTTGCGCTGTGCTCAAACGGGTTCTGTGACCCCGGCGCAGCGTGCAAGTCCACAATAACACCCAACTTGTACTTCCTGTGCATGCAAAGCAAAGCATGGATACAGTTGATTGTTACATTGACAGGTGCATCGTCGTGTTGCATTGTTCAACTGAATTCTAGAAAGAGACCGGTAGTAGTATAACATCATGTATGAACTACTTACTCTGCCCAGCGGAATGCGTTATCCAAGGCCTGTAGAGATCCTCCAACGAAAGGACGCGGAGGGTAGGGGTCACTGGCAATCCACCATCCAACTGGGATTCTCACCGCGTTCAGTCCGCTTGATGCGATGAAACTAAAGTCCCTCTGATTTATGTATGTGCTCCAGTGTTTCTGCAATAATAAACAAACAAACAAGAAGAAGACTAGTCAAAACTGACCTGAAAGCAAACTGCTAATAATCGTTAATAAAAAAAAACATAAGAGTTTTCAAAGAAAGGTTCAGTCGGACTCCACACATGCCAAGCAAGCTGTGTATACAGCAAGTGCATGTGCCGGTTCCCTGCCAGCGGTTTCTTATAGATTCCTTTATTATTGCATAAACTCAACCATGCCAATGCAGCCTTACCCTGAGCACTTGCGTCGCCTTTGTTATGCCATAGCCATTGCATATCTGGTACTCCCCTTGTAAGCCGCCCACATTATTTGTCAGAAAAACTGATGGGTCATCGTCACCCCAGTCTGTGTCCTCGTTGTGGTCTGCTGTCACCGATTCCATGGTCTTGGCCTACATATTTGGAATTTTGAAAAAAAAACTGAAATACAACTAGAAAAGTTCAAATGAACATAACAGAGATAATATATACTATTGGCTTTGAACATTATAGATTGGCTTCTTTGAATATTAGACAAAGTATAGTAATTCTGACTTTGGTCCTCATTAATTATCAGCAGGGTAGTAGTACGCCACTACGGCACTACTGGCCCACTTGTTTGAATCGAATTGGATCTTAATTAGACTAACAGAGAGTTATTTTTTGTGCTAACTAGGTTACTATACTCGCCTTCCATTCCAATAAGGTGTGGTCTTTCTTATCACTGTCTCCGGAACTAGAATTTGATACTTAATTTCACCTATGCGATATTCTTTTGTTGAAAACAAACTTCTAATAACCCTATGAAGGGCGTCTTAATATTTTGATATAGACCAAAGTACGTACCTAATGAAAAGTTAGGTTGAGATCATGTTTATGAAGATATAATTTGTACCGTAAGCTAATTTAAGCGTGCTCACACCACTAACAAGTCGCGCGCAGAATGTTAGACTCCAGTCCTGACCTCCATGGGCCGGCACAAATCGCCGTCAGCGCACGAATCCAAAATGCATACAGGCAACATGCGACTTCGCGGAAGGTAGCTAGCCATGCACGCCGCTATAGGCCGGCCATATGTCCGCGTGCAGGCAACGTGGTGTCCTTGCACATGCCAATGGAATGCCAAATCCTAGTGGCAGCAGCTGTGTTTACCTGCAAGAAGAGGCCATTGGGCGCCCTGATGCGCACCCGGGTCTTGTCGCTGTCCCAGCGCACGAGCTGGAACGTCTCCGAGGGCCCCGGCGTGGTGGCCGTCGCCACGACTCCGCCGGTGCTGTTGACGCCAACGAACTGGTTGCCGAACACGCGCAAATTGAACGTCGTCTCGTTAATCCTCCACAGCTGCAGCATGCGTACGTCGTTTGGTTAATCCTCCACAGCTGCATATGCACATTTCTGACCATCACAACTAATTACTAGTAGGTAACAACCTTGAAGGTCTCCCAGCCGGACGCCTGGACCCGGTCGGCGAGGATGGCTGCGCCGCCGCCCTGGTCAGCGACGAGGTACCTGTTCTGTGTCACGGACTTGAACTGGAGCTGGGTGCCATCCTGTACAATTTGTTTGAAGGCGGACGTTGTTATGTTAGTTGCAGGATTCAGCAATAGTAGGAGTAGTTAACATCGTCTATGTAGTGCCAGTGGACTCTGGTAGGGTGGCGATCTCGATCTAGCTTCGCGCGTTCGCCATGAGATTCACGATTGGAAGCATTTACAGCAAGAAAGGTACCAACCAGTAGGTCTTTGTTGGGAATGCCATCGAAGAGGGATGGCAATATCCAGCCCTCCGTCAGGAGCCAGCCGCCAAGGTTCACAGCCCGGATGGGCAGCCCCGGTGCCGCCAGCGTCCTCCTGGCATCGGACTGGGGGAGGAGCCACCAAGAGCAAACGAAGAGGAGGAGAAGCGGGAGTCGCACGCGGCAGAGGATATGGGTTTCCACGCTCGTCATGGTGCAGATGACCACTAAACTAACCAAGACCCTCGATCGCCTATATAGATGCTGCGGGATGTGGCCGCGCGCGCAAGCGTAGGTTGTGGTTGTGAATGGCACAATAGATCGAGAGAGATGTCAGTGATTTCCTTCCAGAAGCGGTAGGACTACCAATTGACCAACGTTTCGACGATTCGATGCCAATCCAGGTCAAACATTTGAAGGCTTTAATGACTTGCATGCTTAATCGTCCAGAACCGGCCACAAGTTAGGCCGATCCGGTCTCTGGTATGTAGTATGTACTCGGTCATCTGTTTGGAGGTCGTGGATCTCTGAATGCCCGGTCTACCTTTTTGTTTTGTCGGTACAACTTACGGAGTACATCTCAAGCATGCTATCCACTTGATATGTGTAGCTTAGTTCAGGCCATGCTCATCCGATTTCACTCTCATGTCCTGCTGTTTTCCAATCAGATATTCCAGTAGAGTTTCTTCTATCTTCTTTAACAAAGGAAACATTCGGCTGTATTGTCTCTCTTTTTTCGATAAGGGAAACTTTATTATATTCAAGTTCATTACATCAAGTTGGTATAAACAACTTGAAACACTTTCAGCTTTTGCATAAGCATAACCAGGATGCACACACTCTTGCAGACCTGACCTTCATTGCCGGTTGCTCTTAAACCGCCAGTGGTAATCCTTCATTGCTGATTCATAACTTGGAAACCCAAAAGCGATTTGGGTCCTAAAGAACCGTTAATGAAGGACCCTATCACTGCTGGCTCAAGCCATGAGCCGACAGTGATAGGCTCCACATCACTGTGAGGTGGTGGTTTTAAAATACCGAGAAAGACGACCAGAGGTGGATGAATAGGAGTCAAATCTAATTTTCTTTCGATTTTGGCCTCTGTCCCAAATTCAATGCCAAATCTCTACAAACTGCTTGAGAAGCTCACACAAGTCAACTACTGACTAAATGAACCATAGGCAGCAGCAAAAACACACCAGAGAAGGTGCAGAAGCAAATCGAGCAAGGTCTAGTGAAAAACCCGATTTCACAGTACAAACCGGACCGGTCCGATGTGCATATCAGACCTGTCTCGTACGAACATGACAACATGTTTACTTTGGGAGAAAAAGTGAAAACCCTACCAAATGGTATAAAAAAATTATGAAATTTTAGACACAAACTCACAACACCTTAAGGAAGCTCTCCACCAAAATCAGCTCAGAACTCCATGGTCAAAAATACCGGACCTAGGCGAACATACCGGACCGTTCTGGTACGAATCAGCCTGCAGAAATTTTCTTCAAAATTTCATATTTGATTCAAATCAACTCCCATTTGACTCAAAATTTGCAGAGGTCTTCTAGAGGGTGTTGAGATGATATCCTTAGAGCATCAACACCTAGAACTCACCCAAACTCCCACAACCTCAACATCCATCAAAGAGGTTGGGTTTTCTCAAATTTCCTTCCAAGGGTGGATTTTCGTGCTCGTGATGAATCTGTAAAAATCACTTGGTTGATTAGATCATCAGAGGACCTAGTATGTATCCAAACCTTGAAAACATCGCCCAACTCGCTAGAACACAAGAGCTAACAAAAACTCACAAGAGAAGGGGTACAGGAGAGGAAGAACCAAACAAAACAAACACAAACAAGAACTTATATCTTGAGCCACGAATTTTAGAGGACAACTTGCTTTATTTCAAGCACAAACAAGATCTAGTTCTTACAAAGGACATATTACATAGCACAGTAATGATTCTCTACACTGCGGATCTCAATAGCAGAGTTAGGAAACTAGATTAGAGAACTAGAGTTTGGAAAACATAAAACCAGAGAGATGTAAAACTAAAGAGATGGCTAATTTGGGCGGTCTCCTGCCTTATTTAAAAGCCTATTACACATTACTAACAAGCCCTTCGCTGTTTTGGCTGAACCACTTAATCCACGGGCAAATGGGTCTAACTTTAGATCTATGCATCCTATGACCACGAGCTCTTCATGACTTTGCTTCCCCTCGACACAAGCTTCGCAATGATGCCATGTGCCGCCTCTAAGTCCATCCTGAACTCCAATCAGGTTTTGAGACCCAAACCTAAAAACTGTCCGCCTGTGGTTTTGAGGGCCAAACCACCAAACCCCTCTACAGAAGCGTATGCACTATGCCTCATCCACGATCTTGACACGTATCACCATCTGTCCTCGATCACCTGATCACCAAGTCCTCCAGCACCTCCACTTGACTTGGTCAACATAATCTACTCCTTGAAATGTACTCTTGCTTGTCAATGTCCCCAAGCGTCAGCCACCCATGGTCAGTCTTCTGGCCACCTGGGTCCCTCATTCCAAAGCTCATGTCCGTCCTTCACCGCTCCTAGCCCATCAACATAGCATGTCTCTACTTGACCTTCGCCATGGTCGTTGACGGCCGCACATTGCAACAGTCGTGTCCTGGACCAGGTAGTCTGCGTTCCTCCGCTTGTCGGCCAGCTGACCTTAAGTGACGGCCAGCAGCTCATGGACGATTGAAATAAAAATAGCTGATTTTGAGCCAAGGTCGACGTCACATAGAACAAAAACATAAGGCTACAGTAAATTTACCGGTGAGTCTTGCCTGAGCGTCAGCGGCCATCGCCTCGGCTACGACCATATCTTGATTGATCGCAATAAGTGCCACCTCCACCACCGCTTAGCATGACCACAACCGCTCCGCCTCTCGGCTCTCCTCCTTGGTGGTGGTGCAGGCCAGGTCCAGCTCCCGCACTAGGGTATGGACATTCGAATCCTCCCAACTAGATGAGTCAGAGGAGGATGAAGCCGCTAGATCGAGGATCGAGACTTAGAGGGCTGGTGCACCAACGAGGTGCCCACCTCACCGATGGGAAAACACCTAACGGGACCCACCAAAGATATGGCACCGTACATATGAAGAGCATCAAGATAACTCGAATGGGATGGAGAGCGAAAGCCGTGCTTACCCGAACTCTTGCCGTAGCGTAGCACTGAGACGGCATAGATTGTACCTCTCAAGTTACTGTTCCCTTGGGCGCCTATCGTTTGCCATGGATCTTGGAGAGCCGAGCGCTGGTCTAGAAGAGGATTGCAGGGAAGAAGGTGAGTTTGAGAAACTTGGAAGCTAATCGCCTATTCCTCCCCTTTTCCTCCTCCATTATAGCAGGGAAAAACCTCAAGGTGCTGTTTGACTTCCGTTTGACTACACCAAGCAATAACAAAAGTTAAGGCAAGGCCACGTCCCCCATGATTCCCAGTGGTGCATGATTCCCAAGCAGAACCATGCATGGGGAGGCGAGCCTCCAATGTGGATCCTTCAACTTCGCCTTATGGGAAATCCATTTGGGCTCCCAGGACCAAACGGTCTGTCAAGAAAGCTAGCTAAACCGAGCAGCCCAATACTTGGACTGATTACCTGGCCCAGTTTCATCCTTCGATTAGTACGATCGGTGAAAGTTAAAACCAGCCCAATCATCATAAGAGTCAGGGGAACTCTCTAGAGGGCCATCAATCTGGATCTAAAACCTTTGACACTCGAGTGTCACATAAATCTCTCAAATAAATCGAACGAGCTTGAAGTACATAACCTCGGAGGACAACGCATGCCCTGATGGAAAACGGAAAACTGGCTGATTTAGTTTGGCCAAAGTACAATCTCCAAATATCGAAAAAGAGTTTTGTGGCATGCCCCATGTGGGTCTACCAAGAGACTTTTTACACTAAAGCATGGACGCCACTCGTTCTACCAGATAATAGCTCGAAGAGTGACATGCGCAAATGCCTTCACTGCTCACACATTTATCATTCGCCTTGGCCAACCTTGAATTAGGACACCCGATTATGTGGGCTTCTAAGTACTAAGGGTAAAAGAGCCACTTTCCTTCAATCGATATAATTGCATTAACAACCTCACATGAACGAGGATACTTGAAGAAACGCAGAAATATCCAACTCAATAGGAAAAACGACTTGAACTGAGTTGAACACAAGGTAATAGTGATGAAGTTCATAAAAGAAGTTCTTTATTGTTAAACCCTATTAAATTTTTTCTTAGTAGATGGAAGATAAGAAAGGTCAATCAGGTACATGAGCAGCTGATGAGGACATCCAAGGAGAGGAGGAGGACCATCGTGGGCGTCCAACTCGACTTCATCATGGTGGAGGCCTAGTCTAACTAAAGTTGGAGTCCATTTTGGATTCCAGGAGCAGTCCGGGTAAAATCAACACCCAGGGCGCATGCAAACTCTATTTTCGACGATCCTAATATCCTTGGAAAGATGATTTGATAAGATAACCAATAGCTTTGGTTTCACATCTCAATCCTTCCTGAGTCAACGGGAATTATCGAAACAAGTTAGCATCTAGAATCTACCAAGGTGCTATGACACCGACTTTTGGTCCATTGCACCATGTATCTTCTTAGAGCCCATTAGGGGGCGTGTCCAGGGGGCTGATGATGAAGACTCTTTATTTGGCTGCCATTAGTCTTGTTAGGGTTCAGGTTTTGTTGCGTTTGTTTTCCTCATGAAATAGACATTATTTGCTGCAACTGTACCATCAAAGATTGTTTGTTGTGAACCAGGGCCCCTATTCTTGATCTTGTTCGCTTGTGAAGATTAGTCCTTTCGAATAAAGACTAGAACTCCTCTTTAGAATTGATAAGCCTCATATTTATTTGCAATTTCAGATTGCATTTATCCGTTCTTGCTTGTGTTCTCGATTCGCTTGCAGAAAAGCCTTCTCGGCACGTTGCGCGTGGTTAATAACCAACGGAGCAGTGGTGTAATGGCTATGGGGTCCGAATTAGTTTTAGTTCGAAGCCTAGATTGTGAATATCGAGTCTCCACCAATTGAAGTTATCTTACTTATCGGAAGATCAGTGGTATCAGAGACCGTGTTGCCCGTTAGGTATACCTCTGTTTTTCCCCTTTAGATTGTTACTGTTTTTGCATTACCTAGAGTCCACAAAAAGCCAAAAACATTATACACCACTACATATCTCCAGTCCAATCATCCTGTTGTGCCATGAAATTTCTTTTCTATTTCGCGTTGTTGAGTTTGTGTCCTAGGTCAAGTTCTGGTTGCTAGTTTTAGATCATTCCGAAGTGTGTGTCTTCCTTTGTTACATCATATCCCGTGAACAACATTGAGTTTGTGTGTGCTTCTTTTGTTGCCATCAAACCCTAGTCCACTCCATCCAGTTTGTGAGAGTTGTCATCGCTGTTTGCATTAATCCATAGCTGCTGCAACAATTTTTGTGTCCATTGTTCTTGTTTTGTCCTCTAATTCGGAGGTCATTCGTAAAATAGCCATAACTTTCGCATACGAACTCTGATTGAGGCAAACTTTATATCAAAATCCATCAAATTTTTTTTGCATCCATCTATCCCGTGCTTTGTTAGGTTTGGCAAATTTAGTTTTACAAAAAACAACCTAGAAAATTATCTTTCTGAGCTCCGAAACTTTTTCTCATTTTTGAGCACATCTTCTGAAAATTCCATAGGCCACGTCTTTCACTTGTTTAAACTCATATTTTCTATGGTTACTTCTTGTGTGCTCCTAAGTGAAGAAAAAATATCAAAAGAAAAAAAGAAAAAGAAAGTCAAAGATTTCAAAAAAACAACGACAATCCAAAAATTGAGAAAAAAAATAAGGGCAAAAGAGGAACAATTTTTACTGGAGCACACTGAGAACGCCAATTTCAGCTATGTTAGCGTGTGATATTTTGTGCCTTGTTTCTCATACTCTTGTTGTCCATCATATTTGTTTCACCACATTGCTTGATACATCTGGTACATGGAACATGTATAGGCCAACAACTAAGAGAAGTACTCTAGACATTTATTCAGCTTTGCTATCCAGTTTGGATTATTGCTAATCCTTTGCTACTACATTGTGCGTATCCAAGCTACACTTTCTTCTGACCAAGTACAGGTTCGCCTTACAACTATTACACTCAAGCTACAACGGTATCACAACCAGCCACCGATTGCACCACCTGCTGCATCGGTAAGAACACTCGTAAGACCATGGTAAGATGCTTGAGAGTTGAGCGCCTTATTTTCCTTGTCCACGTCCCAGTAGTTGGTAGGGATAATACTTTTTGTGTTGTCTTCTGCTCTATACTAACCATGTTAGGCTCAGGCAAAGGCACTGGAAAGGAGGACCCTCCTACAGATTTCAATGATTGTGTGTCCAAGAACGAGCTCCAGAATTTTATAAATGCTGAGTGCAACGCTCTTGATGAGAAGCTTAATGCGATCCTTCAACAAATCACCACTTTCGCCAGGCGGGTTGAAGTTGTCGAGCAAAGACAACTGGTGATGATGATGAGGAGGAGGATTTCTGAGAAGAGGATGCTAGCAACACCAACGTCGATGCCAAAGCATGACGTGCGTGCGACGCGCGTGGTCGAGATGCACATGACCGAGACGCACGTGATCGAGACGCACTTGATTGTGAGAGATTGATGTATAACCGTTGCGGTATGGAAGGTAATGACCGAGTAATAATGATCTTTTTGCTAAAACCAAGTTTAAGATACCTATTTTTTCTGGTTCTACTGATCCTGAGGTATATTTAGATTGGGAGCTTGTTGTTGAACAAAAATTTAATTCTCATCTTGTACATGAAGAACATATAGTTAGACTGCAACTGATGTTAATCGCCACATGCCTCAAATTTGGATGTAATGTGCGTTGCATGACTTCTAGATTTGTTCCTCCATATTATCAGCGTGATCTTTGGTTAAAACTGCAACAATTAGATCAAGGTAGTAAAAGTGTTGAGAACTATTATTAGGAGCTTATTATTGGTTTAGCGTGATGTAACATACAAGAAGATGATGTGAATAGGCGCTCTAGATTTTTTGGTGGTTTATGTCGTGAAATACAAGATATTCTTGAATATAAAGAATGGACTCGATTTTCCTAATTGTATCATCTTGCTCGTAAAGCTAAAAGGGAAGTAAAGGGATGACAAAGTCTGCGTTCCACTCCACCGTCCACACCTTCATGTCCAACCGAGGTTAGTAAATTGTCTAGTGTGCAGGCACCAGCACCTGTGAAGAAGAACTCGCCTTCCACTCCTGCTACACCTTCCTCAAGGGGATCTGCTAATGTTATTTTCCATCGCTGCAAGGGCATGGGATATAATGCAAGGGATTGCCCTAGCAAACGAGCTTATATTGCTACTAATTACGATGGGTATGTTAGTGCTAGTGATGAAGAGAATGAATTTGCACTGGCACCATGATACAGGTAAATTTGTGGATAGCCCTATTGGTGTTTGACCACCGATAGCCTGCCACGGGGGTACTCGAGACAGTTGTTCGGGCTTCGGCGCATGCTAGAACTCGACGGTGAACACAGAGACAGTCGATTTATATTGGTTCGGGCCCTCGATCGATGATCGAGTAATAACCCTACAACCAGTCAGCGTTAGCCTTTGTGTTGGATTGATTGTGTTGTATCGTCTCTTGATACAAGGGTGCCCACATCCTCTCTTTATATCGGTAGAGAAGGCTGTGGTGCGGTTACAATCCTAGTCAGATCCAAAGAAGGTGTCCTGAACTAGATATAGAAGTTACTTTCCATAGGAATCTGGCTAGTCTAGCCTATTCTATTCGGATTAGGTGTAGTGGATGCTACACATTTCCTAGTTCCAGATCATGGGCTAGGCCAGAGCCCATGACTCTTAGTCACATTGTTGGGGAACCCTATTGGTCCAGCATCGACAAGCCCCGAGCATTTCATGGTTGAACTTGAAGACTTCCTTCATTCCGGGTTCTTTCGATGTGAAGCCTTGAAGTGGTCTTGTTTTGATGAAGTCTTTCAAGTGACGTGCGCTTTTTCAAAGAAAAAGTGCACTCACTGAGTGTAGCCCCCAAGCCTCTTGCTATTTAGAACGAAAAGTTGGAGGGTCTTGAACTTTGATTGTTAAAAAAACTAAAAATCTCTTCTCAGGATATGCACCCTACAACCCCCGAGCATATTTCTGAGTTCTTTTCGATCATTAAGAACTCGGATTGAGGGTCTTATATTGTCTTCTTAGGTTGCCAGATTTATATCTGATGTTGGTGGTGGTTGGTAGTTGGGGGTACCCAGGACAGTTGTTTTGGCTTCGGCGCGTGCTAGAACTCGAACGGTGAACGCAGAGACAGTCAATTTATACTGGTTCGGGCCCTCGATCGATGATCGAGGAATAACCCTACATCCATTCGGTGTTAGCCTTTGCGTTGGATTGATTGTGTTGGATCGTCTCTTGTTACAGGGGTGCCCACAACCTCTCTTTATATCAGTAGAGAAGGCTGTGGTACAGTTACAATCCTAGTTGGATCCAAAGAAGGTGTCCTAAACTAGATACAGAAGTTACTTTTCATATGAATCTGGCTAGTCTGGCTTATTCTATTCGGATTAGGTGTAGTGGATGCTACACCTTTCCTAGTTCCAGTTCGTGGGCTAGGCCAGGGTCCACGACTCATAGTCACATTGTTGGGGAACCCTATTGGTCCCGCATCGACAAGCCTCCGAGCATTTCATGGTTGAACTCGAAGACTTCCTTCATTTCGGGTTCTTTCGACGTGAAGCCTTGAAGTGGTCTTGTTTTGATGAAGTCTTTCAAGTGACGTGCGCTTTTTCAAAGAAAAACACACTCACTGAGTGTAGCCCCTGAGCCTCTTGCTATTTGGAACAAAAAGTTGGAGGGTCTTGAACTTTGATTGTCGAAAAAACTAAATATCTCTTCTCAGGATATGTACCCTATAGCCCTCGAGCATCTTTCTGAGTTCTTTTTGATCGTTAGGAACTCGGATTGAGGGTCTTATATTGTCTTCTGAGGTAGCTAGATTTATATCCGATGTTGGTGGTGGTTGGTAGTTGAATTGAATTCTCTGTAGTCACGAGGTGTATGGTGTCGATATATTCTTTCGAATATGCTTGTCCTTGAATATTGTTTCCTCACGCACGTGTCCTCTTCTTGCTGCTTTCTGTCTTTTCACTGAGACCTTTGTCAGGCTTATTTTGTTGGTGCTCGCAGTCTATGTATGCCGTTTTTTGGCCTAGAAATACCCTCCTAGTGTGCTGCTTCTTTCATCAAGTGTATTGTTGTATAGTCCGAAGCCTCCGTAGCCATGATTATGATGGTTTATAAAGTAGAGCAGCCCCCGGGCGTGAGTTATGAGTCTTGTAAGTCTTGTAGTAAGTGGAAGAAGTCTTGTGATTGAGATTAGAGGTAGACTAATCTCGTGGCAGCATTATACCAGGTAGTATGTGGTGGCAGGTGGAAGAAGTCTTGTGATGTGGGATTTGTTCCATCATCCAGTAGCTTCGAGTTGATCCTTCCACACTACCTTGCGACTATCTGGTGCAGATCAGTGTCTGATCCAAGATCACATCGGGCTTGGGTAGACTGATGTCTGTGATCGTTGTTGTAACAGAACCGACCAAATTATAAGAGCACAAGTACAAAAACAAGCACCGAAGCGCTCAAATTTTTGAACTTGAGCCCATATAATCCCGGTAGTCAATCGAAACCATGAAGGATTTCAAACAAACTTGCTTACAACCAAGATCGCATCATTCAACATACAACATCATACATTACATTTCATAAGTAGTTCCGAAATAAGTTTACACACACGGAGTCGCAATTATTACAAACCAAGTTTATAAAGTAGCGGAAGCATACACACACCAGTTGTTTAACTACTGCTAGTCTTGTTGATCAACAACCCGCAAAAACATCAAGAAAGTACATAAAAGATGATCACACCCTAGTGATCTAGTCTTCGTCACCCGTAGGGTGGAGACAAGTTTTTGCAGAAGCCTTGATGGAGCATATCATCTGCAACAAGAGGGAATAAACCCTGAGTACTGGAATGTACTTAGCTAGACTTACCCGTCAAAAACCAGAAATAAGATGACACCAAGGATTATGCAAGGCTTACACAAGAGGCTAGCTGACATCACATTTTGAATAAAGGCATAAGTAATTAAAACTCTTATAACCTGTACTAGCAGTTATTTTCAGCATTTACCTGTCATCTATCTTAGCACCTGTACTAAGCATGCACTTGATTAAAATCAAACAATTATCAACATTATATCCAGAGCAGGTATAAATTGTGGCAATATTGTATCATTCACTTAACCATCTATTCATTTAATGAGATCTACGTTGCCGCTGCTCAAGTCAAGTGCTCACTAACCAGGAGCGACGGCGATTCGAATCGAATTCCTATCCAGCTGGAGGGGTATTTCTAACACTCACCGTGCAGACCCCTGCCAGGGTCGCACAGGCCACCTTTTCATATGATTCAGGAATCGCGGGTCCAAATGATGTCGCGACCCCAAGGGCGACACTCTGCCAGGTGATAGGGACTCTAACCCCCCCTTGGTCTCACGCCAATGTCCCCAAGCACATCGTTTCTCTCCTCCAAGAAGCAACCTACCATTCGATTCCCGGCCTGAATCACATTACTCGGCTTCACGGTCGGAACAACTTATCCGGACAACTAAGTGTTAGACTGCGTTCAACATGACTCAAGGATGTACAGCGAATCGGTCCTTAAACGACTCAGACGGGCATAGCTCCACACCCAAGACGTGAAGTGTCTTGCGGCTGTACTATCGAACTCCCGCCCGGTCTCAATTTCATTTTAAAGCATGGTTCCATCCACGATAGCCATAAAGCCACTCGTGACTCCTTCCTACATCTCGCGGATGACCGGAAATCACCTGACTTCTACCGTACTAAGCAGGGCTAAGCATTGATACGTGTCTAAACCTAAATTAGGATTTAAGTACGATATCTGGGCAAGGATAGGTATAATGCAACAATTATTTTCATACAACTCCTACAACTTAATGCATTAAACAATTAAAAGTACTCAAGATAGATTTATAAAATGATGGGTTCAGCATGCACCGGGGCTTGCCTTTTAGAAAGGTCGAGGGCCGGTGGTCAGGACACTCGGGTAGATCTTCGGCAGGAGCTTCGTCGCCGGTTGGTTCCTCTGGCTGCTCCAGCTGGTCCTGGACTTTCTCTAGAATCACTTGCTCGAATTCGAGGAGCGTTACCCCCTCCGAAACACCTATTGCATGAGTGCATAATAAATCTCACGTATGCATAGTGAAAGATGCAGTATGCTCGGAATGAAATGCATTACAACATTCTTAAAGCTCTATTCAAATCACTTCAAATATTAGGTGCAAATTTCCTCTCCGGTAGAGAAGTACTCATCTAATCTACTCAACCTAAGACATAGCTGTTCTTCTTCGGTTAAGACCCTAGCACCTAACAATTACAAGAGTAGCATTACTTAGGTTACCACATCCAACACCAAAATACCACAGTAAGACATTCTGGACAGTAGCTCAAAGATTCTAACATAACTGAAGATTCCTAACTCCAAATGATATGATCTAAGACAATCTGGAAAGCTTAAGAAATGCAATACAATTCATTTTCAGATCTCAACCCTAAATTCCTAAGTTTTCCATGTCGAATTTCATAAGTTCTAGAATCTGTCCTCTCTAAACAGAGAGTAGCAAATTCTGGACTGTCACTTTAAACAGCAATAACTCCTAAACTACTTAGCCAAATGCTCCCAAATTTTGACACAAGCTAGTTTATCAAGCTTACTACAACTTTGGTATTTACAAGTTTTCCAGCAACCACCTTTATCAAAGGTCAAACCTAGAAATACTACCAGCTATCCAGAAAACCTAGAATTGCAAAGATTAAATATTTATTTATGTGGCAAACATCCCTTAAGACCAAACTAATGTTACCACAAGTTCACATAGGTCACAAAAACACCAGAAAGTAAGGTGTGCCCACCTAGAATATTTATTTGTACTCATTTCTTAATTTACTTAATTAATTAAGTGGGATTTTAAACATATATGTAAACTGCTCCTAAAATTATACACAAATTACAGGAGACTCTATGAACCAAAAAGAGACCACTGTAAACATTTGAACTAAAATTATTTATAGAAACTCCCTAAACAAAATTCACAAGCCCAAAAGGCTGATTTTTGTATAATTAACAAATCATATTAAAAAGTATCAAACAATAGATTTCATAATTTTCTTGGATACTTTAGGGTACCAAGACATTCTCCAAAAAGTTATAAGAACATTGCACATGTAGAAAAATTACTAAAATTCATTTAAATATTTCCTAAAATAACAAGATAGCATTATAACTTGAAAAGTACTTAAGCACTACTGTCCAAATTTTTACCAAAGCTAGAACAAGTATAAATTAGCCTACCCACCAAATTTCATAATTTTTGGAATACTACAGCTCAAGTTATACATTTAACAAATTTGCCTTCATTTCAAAACACATTTGAAAGATCTATTTAATTCTCCTAGAAACTAAACATCACATACCAGATTTATATTTTTCTAAAATACTACACATCATGTAGATCCTAACAAAATTTATCTCCTAATTTTTGGGCAAGTAAAACCCTAGATCTACATTTTCCAAACATCAACTAAATATGTGACAAAATAAATAAATGAAATAGATTTTATCTAAGACTGGGCCGGCCCGGGAACAGACGCGGCCCACGACGCGCGCGCATGGCCCGCTCGGGCTCCTGCCTGCGCGTGGCACTGACAGGCGGTCCCCCACGGTCAGGGACAGAGGGCAGGGGAGCGGCGGCCGTGAGCTCCGGCGAGCGATTTCTCGCCGTCGGCGGCTCCTCTACCCAAACCGAGTACTTCGGTGGCTTGCCCAGACCTAACCGCACCGAGGCCAACCATTTTCCCTAAAGCTGCTGCACCATAGCACCTATGCCAACGGCGATGGCAGACGGCCGTGGCGCCTGGCGGTACGCCGGTGAGTCCTAGCCGTCGCACGACCGACCGAAGGGTGCACCACCTTCCTGGAACCCTAGCAGACCTCTCGCGACCACTCACTCAGACGGGGGTGGAGCAGAGCCGCTTGACCGCGTGAGCACCTAGCCGGCAGCCATGGCACGGCCATGCGCGGTCTTGTTCCGACCTAACCAACCCGATGCTAGCGGTAGCATCTTCACCCGAGCACACACGTGTGATAGGAAGGAGGGAACACGAGCGAGGGAAGGCGGAGGACTACGGTGTGGTGCTGGCCACGGTGACCCTAACATGGCAGAGCTTCGGTGATCTTTGGGAACGAGCGGAGGTGGCAATGCGGCTCACCTCGAGCTCAATCAAAGCCACCGGCTAGCCGAGGAGGTGCAGGGCGGTGTGGCGGAGTGGAGGACATGATCTGGTCAGTGGTGGTGCGGTGGTGAGCACGCGCGAGCACGGAGAATGCTGCGGCGACAATGGTGTCTACGATTTCTGCCTCGGTGACCCCGGTCAGAGCGAGAGGGAGGGAGAAGAGAGTGAGCATGAGTGAGGGGGTGGAGGTATCCGCTCGGTGTTCAAACTCGCGCCTGGGCTCGCGACGTGGAGGCGATGGCAGCGCTCGGTCACCACGTGGTGACGCTCTTCTGCCCGAGCGCCACGACACAGCCGGTGTCTGAGCTCATTGACTGAATCGAAGCTGCAAACGTGACATCGGTGGTCGACTGACAGAGCAAGTTTGGTGCTGATTAACTTCCAAAACAGCTCGATTCGGTCCAAGGTGACAACATCAAATTTGTAGAGCTATGTGAGGGCAACAAGTTTGTCAATTGGAGTTTGGGCTGGTTCGGCCTAGATTAGAAACTACATAGCTCTAAAGTGGTGCCCTGTGAAACTGAAACATGTTTTCAGTTAAAGATACCGACTAAAACCCTAACTTCTTGACACTATATCTCCTAAACCATTGAGAACCAGGTATGGGTGATGTTGGCAATGTTGTAGAGCTACATGAGGACTACAAGTTTGTCAATATGAGTGGAAGCTGGTTTGGCCTGGTTTGCAAACTACAAGCTTCTAAAGTAGACTTCAGTAAAACTGGAGGGACACTTGGAGACTTAGAAAAATTTCTAAGTGTTGAGACAGCCCCTCTAGCTGACTTGTGGGCCATTTTTGAGCATGTTCTGGCCAGTTTTATGAGATGATCATATTGAGACTTTTGTTCCCCATAAAATTCCCTATAACTTTGCTTAAGGGTGCTTCACCATGCAAGGTCTCTAAGCTAGACTTTTTAATTGGTCAAACTAGAGCATCCTAGGGCTAAATGGTGGTCAACTACACCTTAGAGGGCATTTTGGTGATTTTGGTCAACATGAACCTTGCTCCATTAGTGACCCTAAGTATAACTAAGATGTTGTGAGATATAATTAGCTACTCTCCCCTTTTGTTACACCAACTACCTAGTGTCACATGATGTGAGCCAAACAAAATTCTAAAAACAACCACATTAGTTGCAACCACATAAAATAACATGAATGATGCATGCTTAAGCTTGCAATGCAATTATAGAGCTAAACACCTGAGGTGTTACACTTACTTGGTTCAGGTTGTTCCGCTGTGCTGCTGATATCCGTCTTGGATACACTACGTCCTTCCTTTGAAGAAAACAGTGTATCCGAGTTGGTTGCCTTCTGCCGTGTTGTGGCTAGGAGCACGTAGTCGTTTCAAGAGGCAGGTTCTACCTGTGCTTTTTGTTACTGCCTTGCTCGTCGTAGTAATGAGTTTGTTGGGTCTTGTAAGATCTGTAATCTTATGTCCTTTGATGATATTTGTAATAAAAAGTCTTTCTTTCTCAGTTGTTGTCTCCTTTTTGTTGTTTGAGTACTTTTGAGCATGGTCTGGGTTGTTTCTGAAGTATCTGGGTTCTCTAGAGGCATACTGTAATGTATTATGTGAATCTTGGGGATGGCAAGTTCTTTCTGAGTTGTGCAATATGTATCAATTCGTCAATGGCATAGTGTGAACGGATAAGTCTGGGATCTGCTCGTTGCACTGTACTGTTGTGAAAAGTTGCGTCGCCCGTCGTTTTGGTTGTGTCAGTTATGGCAAAAAACTGACCGTTGCGTTTCCACGCCACGTTAAGCGGGCCTGATGGGCCACATTTTTACTGTTGTAAATCTATTTAAGGGCCCTGCTTCTTCTTCTTCTTTCTTATCCTGTCTTTGCCCTTATTCATTCAGCCTTTGCAAAACCCTAACCTCCAAAGTTCCACCACCGCCGTTGCTGCCACCATCGACCTTTTGCCACCAACCCTATATCCTTGTCATTGTATGGGCAAGAAGAAGTCGTCAACTAAGTCGAAGGAGGTCTTGGTGGACGAGGAGGCATCGCTCTCGGTCATCAAGAATCAGGAATTCGTCGCTATGAGGGCTGCAGAGAAGCTCTAGCCGGTTTTGACTACCACGGAGGATCAGTTGCGTGATTTGGTCAAGGACGACCTAATCCAGGAGAAGGACTTTGCTGATTAGAAGGTCCCCGGCCAACATTGGATTCCTACTCCTGGTCCTGGTGAGATCGTCCTATTTATCTCTTTTGTTCGAGCTAGTCTCTGCTTGCCCACCTCTGCTTTTCTTCATCATTTCCTCAAATATTTTGGGATTTGCTTAAATCACTTGACCCCGAATGGTGTGCTTCACTTGTCTGTGTGTTGTTCATCTCTGCGAAACCTTTCTTGGAATCCTCCCTTCTATCTCCTTGTTTCTTTATTTCTTTCATCTGAAACCACACCTCCAGAGTGATAATATTTCTCCTCTAGGTGGTTGTGGGATTTAATTCCGCCAAGGCAAGAAGAATCTCTTAAGAGTCCGTTAAGAGAGATCTTAAGGAGTGGAATATCCCCAAGGATTTAGCTATGGACAGGAGCGCTTGGAGATTAGCAATCAACGTGCCTGAACCGTGACATCTTTTGTCTTGTGCCCTTTATGTCCCTTTATGTGTCTCCCTGTTTCTCGTCTCTTTTGGGTTTCATCTCTAGCCTACCCCAACTTGCTTGGGACAAAAGGCTATGTTGTTGTTGTTGTTGTAAGGCAAGAAGAATCTCTTTTTTGACTATGACCTAGTTGATTCTTTGAAGGAGTGGCGTTCCGAGTAGTTTTATGCTAGAAACATGCTCCCCGCCCTTGTTGTTCACTCTGACTCTGGTCCCTTGGTTAATGATCGTTGGGAGAAGAATCCTCTATCGAGCGAAGAGCTTAAGAAGATCCATCCATTGCTTGATAGAATTTGGGTTCTAAAGTAGCAAGGACTGAATGGCTTCAGAATCATCGCCAGTTATCTTCGCCGGTGAGTTCAACCCTTGATGGCGAGGGAGCACTATGGCTCTGAGTACTCTAGGACCGAGGACCCTTCTCATATGGTTCTAGCTCTGGAGTTAACCAAAGAAGAGGTGCTGGAGCGCCTCAAGAAAATCCTGAAGGGAGTGAGCGTCATTCCGTACACGGTCCCTGAGTACCATGCTGACAACTCGCCTCTTGTTGTAAGTTATTTTTCTTCTACGAGTACTTTATTCTTTATATTTCCTTTACTGCTGGTGCTTTCTGTATTCATTTCCCTTGCTTCTCTTGTTGTTGTTGTTGTTGTTGTTGTTTTTGTTGTTTATCTACAGGATTTGGGTCAAAATTTTGTTGATCCGATCCCAGTGGATGACAACCCTTCTAGGGTGAAAGCTGTGGAGACCTTGCTGGAGCATCTTCAACTAGTAAGTCTCAAGCCACCACCATCCTTCCTGGTGCTTCCATCGCAGAAATCGTCCCCTACGTTGAATATGTCCCTTGTCTAATTCCTCTAGCTCCTCGTAGCAGCAAGAGGACGTGAGTAGATGATGCTTCCACCAGGGTGTCTTCTACCAAGAAGCCTCGTCAATCGAGTACTCGTCCAGGTACTCAAGGTGTAGGTAGCATGCTCCTAGGTGAGAATTTCAATATTTTTGTCTTCTTTGTAGTTTGTTTGTGTTCTTGACAGTGTACTTTCTCCTTTCTCAGATGGTACTATGGTTGAGTTGCTCGAGGGTGAGGAGGATGAGGATGATGATGCAGCCCTTGACACTCGTCGGTGAGTTTTTTGTTTTGTTGCAATTATTTTTGGGAACTTCTTTTGACTTGTCCTTGTTCTTTTGCAACAAGCGGTCGTCAAGCCTAAGTTCTGCTAGGGCTCAGTTGTTGATCATGCTGTTCCTAGCGCGGGATGTTGGTGATGTCTTTTCTGCCGCCATGCCTACGCCGAAACCTTCAGCTCAGCTTGGGGGTTTTAGTTTGAAGAAGAAGTCGTCCAAGTAAGTGAATCCTGGTTAGGTTATCTGCTTCTGTTTTTCATTTTTCTTGTATCATTGAGGTTGTCCATCGTCTTGCAGATCTTCGTCCATGCCTTCTTTGAACCCTTGACCGGCTTCTTTGCATTCTGATGGTGCGACCATACGTACTAAGTCTCATGACTCGGAACGCACAGTTAGTGAGGTAGCTATGAGTAGGGATGAAAACAGATCGGATACGGACGGATATCACTGATATCGTATTTGTTTTCATATTTATTTATGGATTCGGATTTGAATACGAATAGTATAAAAAATGCTGGATAGGATATGATTGGATATCGACATCATAAATATATGATTTAAATATTCAGATACGAATACGATATCAGATGTTAAATATCCAAACTCGGATACAGACGGATTAAAACCCCTCTAAACGGATTCAGTCTCGAATACGGTCAGAAAATATCCATACCGTTTTCATCCCTAGCTATGAGGGAGACGGTGGCCTTTGGTGAACGTGCTGCTGTAGAGTTGCCTACTCCGGGGACGGTGGTGACCATGGCGGCAGGTTCGTGTGAGGAGGTAGCTGGGGCTTCTACTGCCTAGGTTGTGGCCTTGGTTTTGTCGTCTTCACATCAGTCAGTCTCTCCTCATGTCACCCTTGGTACTAGTAGTCAGCATCTGGATGACGACGTGTTGTGGGAATTCGACGCCACCCGTCGCTTGTCGGAGCTGACTACGGAGTGGGGAGTTCTGGCAGTTGGTGCTACTTCTTTTAGAGAGAAACTTCAGGTAAGTTTTTCTTGAGTTACTATTTTGCTATTCCTCTTGGGTTCTTACGCCTTGTCTTTCTTTCCCTTCATCTTGTTTGATCAGTCTTTCTCTCGGGACCATGTCGAATTCTTTTTCTTGACTGAGACTGAGAAAAAGTTGACCTCTGATATTAGTGTTCTGAAGACGGATCTAGACCTCAGTCGGGCCAAGATGGAGATTGAGCGTCAGACGCATCAGAGGGAGGCAAAAGCTCTCCATGCTTAGGTGATCGAGGCGGAGGAGCGGAGGAAAGCAGCGGTCCAGGGAGCCTTGGAAAAGGTGGAGGCCATGAAGAACGAGTGTGATGGTATTCCAAGTTCTTTTATACCTTGATCCCTCTTTTTCTTTATTTCTTGCTCCTTTTTTGCCTAATTTTCTTTTATTGTCTTGTTCAGCCCTTTGAAAAGATAAACAAATGCTCTTGGCTGATATTGAAGATATGAAGATATCTATTCAATCTAGTCATAATAGGGCCGAAGAGGTAAAGGCTCGTGCCAAAGATGAGCTTGATCATGCCCAATTGATTAGACTTGGTGCTAACCAAGATCTTGTGCATGGGATGAAGACCATTAAAGATTTGTCCAAGAAGTTGTCTACATCTGATCAATGGTTTGCTACATTGTGAAAATCTTTCAAGACCATTGCGAAGCTTCTTCAAACTTCTAAAGATGATAGGAGAACTCGGGGCAAGTTCGTCTCGCTAATCCCTAAGCATCTTCAGAGCTTTGTGAAGGATGGGGTTCGGGCATGTGTCAAGAATGCTTTGGCTCACATCCGTGTTCTTGTGCCGTCGGTTCCTCTAGAAAAACTTCGGGAGGACACTGATGATTATAACTACCTAGAGTCCATTGAGAATGCAGAGTATGAGGTTGAAGACCTAGCCAACTTCATTGCTAAGAAGCTCAATATTCATCTCCCGCCTTCTGATGATGAAGCGGATAGTTAGGTTCTATAATATCTGGTCACTTTTCTTCGTTGTAAAGATATACTTTGTGTTGTGCTTTTGTAAAGGACATCTTTACTATCTTCCTTGAATCATTCGAGTGAATCTTTTTTGAGTTGTTTTCCCAGACTTTTGAATTCTTTAAGTATGGCTTTGCTCTTTATTTTATATCTTTATGAGTCTTGTCGAGCATCAATGCTTGATCAGCTGGGTTTGTTTCGTTCGGTGTGGAACAACTCCAGGATAGGACGAGCGCTGTCTGGCTCTCATCCAGGTTGTGAGAACAACCTAGGATAGGTCAAGTGTTGGCTTATTAGCCTTCTTACTCTTATCCAAGCTTGAAAATACTTGGGACAAAGTGAGCTCAAGCATCTTTTCAGCTCTTTTGCTCTTGATTTGTGAATTGCGAGCTCAAGCGTCTTTTCAGCTCTTTTACTCTCATCTGGTTGTGAAAACAACTCGGGATCGAGCGAGCATCTCTGGCTCTCATCCAGGCTATGAAAACAACCTAGGATAGATTCGAGTGTCAGCTTATTAGCCTTACTCTCATCCAAGCCTGAAAAGACTTGGGACTACGAGCTCAAGCATCTTTTCAGCTCTTTTGCTCTTGATTTGTGAATTGCGAGCTCAAGCGTCTTTTCAGCTCTTTTGTTCTCATCTGGTTGTGAAAACAGCTCGGGATCGGGCGAGCGTCTCTCGCTCTCATCCAGGCTGTGAAAACAATCTAGGATAGGTTTGAGTGTTGGACTGTCAGCCTTTTTGCTTTCATCCGGGCCAAAAAATTGTCCAAGTGTTTTGTCTTTGCCTTTGTAACGAGAAGAACTCGGTTGTTATGTCTATTGAGCTGCTCTGTATGAAAAAGTGCACCACCTTCACGCCGATTGTGTTGCGCAATTAATGTTGGAAACCGAAGCGCCATGTTAGCTTTGATGAAGGGATTGACTTTGCCCTTAATTTTAGGAGGAGAGATTAATTTTGTCTTTATCTCGAGGAGGCTTTTGGACTGCTTGAGGAGATGGCTTGGCCCTATTTAAGTGCCCCTTTCATGATTGTTTTGGCATTCTTATCTTTTCAGTCTTACCACAGCCAAAATGGTGAAGAAAAAGTTCATCTAAAGGCGCTGCGTTCGTAAGGTTGGCACCGTCGAGCAAAGGTTCTTTGTCGTAAGCATCTTCATCACCGGTGTTGTCGGCTCTTGGTGCTCATGATGCTCCGGTGGTGGAGGATGCTCTGCCTGTTAGGATATCAAAACTGGTTCCATCTTTGCGGGAGGGGGAGGATCCGGCGGCCGCTCCTATGGTCAATCCCGTCTCCATTCCCCCTGCTGATGCCGATTTGATGGGGGTGAATTTGATTGCCCTTAGCAGTGGTAGTGAGGATGAAGTTGACAGGGAAGCGCTCATTGTCAAAGATGAAGTCGACTGGGAAGTTCTTGCTGTAGAAGATGACAACGTCGAGTCTATGGGTAGCTGGTCCCCGTCAAGGATCTGATGGTGGCCTGGGCATGCTGCTACTTGCTCTCTCTTTGATGTTGGCATAAAGGAGATCGAAGGGTGAACTGTCCAGTAGTAGATTTCGGTTGTCGATGTACCCAGTAGTTATATTTGTCATGTAAATATTTTTGTTCTTCTTTAAATCCAAGTAGTTTCTTGTGGTGTAGTCCGTCCTTTGTTGTCAAAGATTGCCTATGTTCTAAAATAAGGTTTCTTTTTCTCCTTCTGACGATGATTCTGAGAATTAGGCCTTCTCCTTGTTGTTTTGTAAGAAAGCTTCTTTTTAGAGTCTTCTTTCTGTATTATTTGTTGATCATGAGCCTTGGCGAGCACCGGTGCTTCTGCTCGTATCTAGAGTAGTCTTGATGGGCTCAGGCTTTTTTTATACTTTCTTGATCATTGTGGTCTTGCATGGACTTAATTTCCATCCATGTTAGAATGCTTCTAGATAAAACAAGCTCAAGTGTATTTGCAACTATTTTGCTCTTGTTTTTGTGGACTGCGAGCTCAAGCGTCTTTTCTGCTCTTTTGCTCTCATCTGACTTGCAAAAACAAACCGAGATAGGTCGAGCACCTCTAGCTCTCATCTAGGCCATGTGACTACCCAGCATAGGTTCGAGTGTCAGCTTATCTGTCTTACTCTCATCCAAGCCTAAAAGACTTAGGATTGCGAGCTCAAGCGTCTTTTCAGCTCTTTTGCTCTCATCCGATTGTGAAAGCAAACCGGGATAGGTCAAGCACCTCTGGCTCTCATCCAGGCCGTGAAAACAACCTAGGATAGGTTCGAGTGTCAACTTATCTGCTTTACTCTCATCCAAGCCTAAAAAGACTTGGGATTGCGAGCTCAAGCATCTTTTTAGCTCTTTTGCTCTCATCTAATTATAAAAACAACTCAGGATTGATCGAGTACCTTTGGCTCTCATCCAGGCCATGAAAACAACCTAGGATAGGTTCGAGTGTCATCTTATCTGCTTTACTCTCATCCAAGCCTGAAAAGACTTGGGATTGCGAGCTCAAGCATCTTTTCAGCTCTTTTGGTCTTATCTAGTTGTGAAAACAACTCAAGAATGATCATAATAAGACAAATATTGATGAGGAATATCATCTTTATTCCATTGACCGTGAATCCTGATTACATATCGCTTTATTGTTACATAGATTTTGTCTTGAGTTCTTCAAGTGTAGAATCTTCTTAGCTGGCTGATATGACATATATTCCTCACTTCTTCCCCATCTTTAGTCATTAACTTGTATGTGCCTGGTCCAGAGACTTTTGTGACAATAAAAGGACCTTCCCATGGGCTAAGCAGTTTATGGCGTCCATCAGTTTTTTGTATTCTTCATAGTACTAAGTCTTCGACTTGTACTGAGCGTTGTTTAGTAATTTTGTTGTAGTGGCACCTTAGACCTTGGAGGTATCAAGCTGACTAAAGGGTAGCATTTATCCTGACCTCTTCTGTACTATCAAGTTCTAATCTTCGTGCGTGTTCTGCTTCTCCCTCCTTGTATTGCTCTATTTTTGGGGATGTCCATATCAAATATGCTAGTAGCACAGCTTCTGATCCATATACTAGAAAAAGGGGAGTATCTAGTTGCTTTGCTTACTTGAGTGCGGAGCCCCAATACTAATTTGGGTAATTCCTTAATCCATTTGAAGCCGTAGTCTTCTAGCTCTTCATATAATCTTAGTTTTAATCCATATAGTATAAGTCCATTGGCTCTTTCTACTTGTCCGTTGGCTTTAGGGTGTGCAACTGACGCATAATTTATACTAATGCCACAGTCTTGTGCCCAATTTCTGAATTCGATAGCTGTAAAAGGGGAACCCAAATCTATGATGATGTGGTTGGGTATTTCGAAGCAGTGCATGATGTCTTGGATGAACTCGACTGCTTTTGCTATGTTGTATTTTATGAGTGGCTTGTACTCGATCCACTTGGTGAATTTATCGATTGCGACGAAGATGTACTCAAAACCACCTTTGGCCTTTTTGAGTGGACCTACTTGGTCTAGCCCCCAGCATGCAAATGGCCAGGTAGGAGGGATGCAAATTAGCTCGTGACCTGGTGCATGAGCTTGCCTCATGAACATTTGGCATCCTTTGCACTGTCTGACTAATTCTTGTACATCTTTCAAAGCAGTTGGCCAATAGAAACTGTTGTGGAAAGTTTTCCCCACTAGAGTTCTTGAGGCTGCGTGGTTGCCGCAGCAACCCGAGTGAATTTCTTCTAAGATTTCTTTTCCTTCTTCTCTTGTGATACATTTAAGAAGTACTCCTGATGACGCGGCTCTTCTGTAGAGGTTGTCGCCTACAAGGATGTAGTTTTTGCTTCTTCTAATTATCATGGTTGCCTCTTCCCTATTAGCTATTAGTTTATTTTCTTCGATGTAGTCGATGAAGTCTTGAGTCCATGATCTGGTGATTACCATCGTCTAGGTTGTTAGTGCTGGTGGCTCACGGGTTATCCCACCAGGTTGTTTTATGGAGGGTGATGGCAACTCCTCTACAAACACTCCTGGCGGGACCTTCGCTCTGTCCAATCCCAGCTTCACGAGGTCGTCTGCTGCAATGTTTGAGTCTTGTAGAACATGCAGGATTTCTAGTCCTTGGAAAATTTTCTCTAGTTTTCGTACTTCAGCGCAATAGGTGTCCATGTTATTTTTGGTACAGTCCTAGTCTTTGTTGACTTGATTGATGACTAAAGCTGAATCTCCATAGACAACCATCCACTTGATTCCGAGAGAAGTCATGATTCTTAGCTCATGGATGAGTGCTTCATATTTTGCTTCATTATTTGTGGCTTGCCATAGAATTTGGACTATGTATTTAAGCTATTTTCCTTCTAGGGATATGAAAAGAACTCATGCGCCTGCTCCGCCTAAATTGAGTGATCCATCGATGTACATCTTCTAATGATCGAGGAAGGTATCTGGTGCGGGTTGTTGGATTTCTGTCCATTCGGCCACAAAGTCTGCGAGTGCTTGTGATTTTATTGCCTTCCGAGGAGAGAAATCAATATTTAGAGCTCCGAGTTCAACTACCCACTTTGATATGCGTCTCGTTGCATCTCATGTAGGATGTCTCCAAGAGAAAAATCTATTATTATGGTGATCTTGTGGCTTTCAAAGTAGTGCCGAAACTTGTGGGAAGAGATTAGGAGGGCGTAGAGTAGTTTCTGTACATACGAGTACCGTATTTTTGAATCTATCAGAACTTCACTAATGTAGTATACTGGCCGCTGTACTTTGTATACATGCCCTTCTTCTTCTCTTTCCACCATAATTGCTGCACTGACCACAGTAGATATTGCCGATATGTATAACATCATGTCTTCATTTTTCTTTGGTGGCGTAAGTATGGGTGAAGAGGTGAGGTACATTTTAAGGCTTTCAAAAGCCTCCTTGGCTTTCTCTGTCCACTCAAACTTGCCTGTCTTTTTTTAGTAGCTTGAAGAAAGGGAGTCCTTTTTCGCCGAGTCGTGAGATAAAGCGATTGAGGGCTGCCATGGTTCTTATCAATTTTTGCACATCTTTTACACTGTGTGGGGGTGCCATTTCTGTTATGGCTTGAATTTGCTTAGTGCTTGCTTCTATTCCCTGATTACTGACTAGGAATCCGAGTAGTTGCCCTGACGGTACCCCAAAAACACACTTGATTGGGTTCAATTTCCACTTCCATTTATTTAGATTTTTAAAAGTCTGCTTCAAGTCTTCGGTTAGCATGTCTAGGTTCTTTGTCTTTACTACTACGTCGTCGACATAAGCTTCCACGTTGTTACCAATTTGTTCACCAAGACATGTTTGAATAGCTCTTTGATAGGTGGCGCCCGCGTTCTTCAGTCCAAAGGACATGGTTTTATAGCAATAGGTGTTGAAAGGAGTGATGAAAGATGTCTTGCTCTGATCTTCTTCTCTTAATGCAATCTGATGATATCCTGAATAGCAATCGAGGAAAGATAGCAGGGCGGATCCTGCTATTGAATCGACAATTTGATCAATTCGTGGTAACCCGAACGGGTCTTTTGGGTAATGTTTGTTGAGATCCATGTAATCGACGCACATGTGCCATTCTGTCGTGTTCTTTTTCTATACTAGAACAGGATTCACTAGCCAATCTGGATGAAGAATTTCTCTTATAAAACCGACTGCCATTAATTTTGTAATCTCCTTCTTGATTGCTTCCTTTTTGTCTGGTGAGAATCTTCTCAACCGTTGCTTAATTGGTTTGGAGCCTTCATTGATATTGATTATGTGCTCAACCAACTCTCTTGGGACACCTAGCATGTCGATCGACTTCTAAGCAAAGATATCTTTGTTGTCTCGAAGAAAGTTGGTGAGCATGAGTTCCTATTTGGCCGAGAGGTGGGCGCTAATGGTCGCTATTTTCTCAGGATCACCAGTACCTAGGTCAATTTTCTTTACGTCATCTTCTTTTTGAGGTACAAGGATGCAAGGTTTCTTTGCTAGGATCTCTAGTTCTTCCGGGTTCATTTGTGCAGTGATGGTGGTAATTTCTTCTCTGTCGTCAGCTGCCTGTGTTTTGGCTGCGATTTGGATTGCTTGAATGTCACAATCAAAGGCATGCTTCAGGTTTCATTGGAGGGAGAGTATTCCGTGAAGTCCTGGCATCTTGAGCAAGAGGTATGGGTAGTGAGGTATAGCCATAAACTTTGCAAGTGCTGGTCTTCCGAGGATGGCATGGTACGATGTCTCAAAGTCTGCAACTTTGAACTGGATGAATTTGGTTCGGTAATTTGCTTGTGTTCCAAACGTGACTGGTAGAGTGATTTGCTCGAGCAACATGATGGCTTTGCTGGGTACTATTCCATAGAAGGGTATTCCTGTTGGGGTGATCAACCTAGCAAAGTGTAGCCCCATATTCTTTAGCATTTCTGAAAATATGATGTTGAGTCCAGCTCCCCCATCGATCAGAACTTTGGTGACTTTCATTCCCGCTATAGTTGGGTCTAGGACTAGTGGATATAGGCAGGCATTTCCAACACTCGTCCATTGATCTTCTCTTAAAAACTAGATTGGATATTGTGACCAATTTAGGTACCTTGGGACCGTTGGTTTGGCTGCCATGGTTGCCTTGGTGCTTGCTTTTGAAACCCGGAACTCTAGAAAAGATTACTATGACCATCCCCTTTGGCTGCTGGAATCCTTTGTCTTCTGTGTTGTCTTCATCTTTCTTTTTTTTATCCTCTTGTTTATCTTTGTTTTTCCTTTTCTTGCGTATCGATCAATGAAGATTCAGCAATCTCCCGTTGTGTGGTTTCCTCGAACCTCCTAAATTTTGAAAAAAAATTGTCTTGTCATCCATGGCGATGGTGTTGTCTGGTCCGTGTTTCCTATCTAGATGACCCATGTTTGAAAAAATTCTCTGGTCCGAGTTGTCTTTGGTGTTCTCTCAGTTGTTTCTATCTGGAAATCTTTCTTTTGTCTTTTCTTTAGCCATAATCATTTTTTCTACCGCGCGTCTGAATTCTTCATTATTCTATGGGTTTTCTTTGCAAAAATCTTGAAACTGCCATTTAGCCATGATCCTGTGGGAGAAGGCTTCAATTACTTCTCGTTCGGTGATGTCATGTACCTGGGCACGTAGTTCACCAAAACGTCGATAATAATCTCTGAGGCTCTCACCTCCCTTTTGCTTGAGTCTTTTTAGTTCTGCATGTGTGATGGGGGTGCGTAATTATGCCTGTGAAGTTTTTGCAGAAAGCTCTTTGTAAGTCCTCCTAGCCTTTGATTGAACCCAGGTTTAATTTATCGAACCATTGGAGGGGCATGTTTTCTAGGGCCATGGGAAAGAATAATGCTTTGATATCATCATCTCCACTGGCTAGTTCGATTAATTGCGAGTAGATTCTGAGCCACTATTTTGGTTCAGTCTTCCCGTCGTATTTGGAGTGGTTTGATGGTTTGAACTTGTGAGGCAGCCGTACCGAAGCAAGTCGTCTTGAAAAACATGGAAATCTATCGTGTGTTCTCACTTCTCTGTGTTCTGATTCAGCTCCTTCATCCAGCCAGTTGTTATTTAGCCTAGGAGTGAATCGTGGGGATGAGTGGTCAGATGCTCTGGTCCTTTCTTCTCTCGGATGCTCGACTTGATTACTCTGGGCGTTGTCTCTCCTTTTTTTCTTGATTTTGGCTCCCGTTTGGTCTTAGTCTCTCGAAGGCGAACCTCCTTTGACTTTGCACATCTTGTTCATGTGATGCTGCCTGTTGGGTGAAAAGTTCAGGTCAGACGACACAATTCACACAATCATCAGAAAAATTTCATCCAAGACAAAATTGCGTGCAAAGTTGTATTTATTTCATGATCGTACCATATATGTCAGAGGGAGTATTTATAGGGCCCTAGTCTTCGTATTTTACATAAAATGACTTTTTTACCCCTGACCCTAATATTTACAACCCTTCATCTATGTAAGGGCGAAGTAGTCATTTTCTCCTAATTTAGTCTTCTTTTTCGTGTTCAATCTTCTTTTCCTTCAATGAACTTGTTTTCTTCAGATTATCTCTTGCTTCTTGTCTACTTCTCTGTCCAGCGAAGTTGATTTCCTGACAACGAAGTCGACAGGCGAAGTTGAATTCCTGACGACGAAGTCGACAGGTGAAGTTGAATTCTTGACGACAAAGTCGATAGGCGAAGTTGAATTTCTGATGATGAAGTCGACAGGCGAAGTTGAATTCTTGACGACGAAGTCGATAGGCGAAGTTGAAGGACAAAGTCGATAGGCGAAGTTGAATTCTTGGCGACGAAGTCGATAGGTGAAGTTGAATTCTTGGCGACGAAGTCGATAGGCGAAGTTGAATTCTTGATGACGAAGTTGAAATACATTCTTCGTTGTATTTATTCCTGCAGGTGAATTTTATTAGAATATTTTATATCTTTCATACTCCAAAGTTTGGGCTTGAGTTTTTTTGGATGAAGTTAATTCCCCAAAAGTAGTCCCTTCCGAATGAAGGCCTACTCCAAAGGTCTGAAATTCATGAATTTTGAATTTTATATAGCGAAGTCACAAAAAACATCGTCTTGAACTTTGGAGTTGGCCGTTTATGACCGTTATGCTATGAACAGTGTTTTTTAATGATTATTTTCCGAAGCCGCCTATATATATTGCGCTATGTTCCCTTCTTTAGGGTACGCGATCGAAGACGGGGATGTGCTGCTGAAATTTTAAGTTTTCGCGAAGTCGATTTTCGTCGAAGTTACTTTTTTTTTCGTTTCTTCTTTTGTTGCGAAGGTAATTTTTCTGAGGTTATTGTTTTTTAGTTTATGTTTTGTACTTTCAAATGCTTATTTGTGTTTATATATTGTTTTGTATATATATATTTTTTGTATTCAGATGTCAGACATGGAGAAGAATGCTTCTGAAAATTCACCAGCTGAATCTGAGTATTTTGTTTCTGATGAAGATTTGTCTAATGTTTCTGCATCGAAGTCGGAGCTTGTTGGTGATGATATGAAGTCTCTGAACTTTGGAAAATCCATGTTTGATGAATCTGAATTGCAGTGGATGGTAAAAAATAGAATGCTTAAAAAGGCTGATGTTAGATTACCTCCACAAAATGAGACAATTTCTAGGCCAGAACCTAATGAATGTGTTGTGTTTCATGACTATTTTGCGGCTAGTTTTCGTATGCCATGTCAAGATTTTGTTGAAGAAATTCTAAAAGCTTATAATATTGAGATGCATCATTTTGACTCCAAATGGTATAGTAAAAATCACTCTTTTTATTTGGGCAGTGAAATCTCAGAGAGGAAATCTGGATATTGGAGCTTTTTGTTCTATTCATGAGATGCATACATAATTTCAGAGTAAAATGGTTGATGGAAAAAGTGTCATCAAATATTTTGGATGTTGTAGTTTTAAGCCAGCTCGTGGTGCTAAATAGATAGCTCCTGCTTCAAAAAATAAGTGGGTTGAAAATTGGTATCGCTATTGGTTTTATCATAAAGTTCCTTTGGTTAAAGAGAAGAATCAAGCTAACAGAGTTGTTAGAAGATATCCTTTGGCTGCAAGGATGCACAAGAACAGTTTTGTCTGTAAACCTGAATTTCAAAGTTCAAGAAGTTCTAAATCTTGTGAGAAGTTTTATAAGGTTGCTGCAAGTATGCAAAGTGCTCGAGATCTTTGCGAAGAGTATATTGCTGCTCGGATTTGGCCTTTGAAGAAAGGTTAGAGCTTTATTCGATTTCATGAAAAGGTGGTTAGAGGGAAAACTTATATCATTCCAGATAATGAAGTTTTTCGTCCAAAGAAGTATACCGAAGACAAAGAATTTGTTTCTGCTGTTGAAATTAAAGCTGTTGAAATTCTTGGGAAATTTTTGAAGAAAGAAAAGATCTGATGGATAAAATCCTTGGTTCAGATTATAAGAGACTGAATAGAGTTTTTGATATTGCTCAGATAGAATATGGTGAAAGACCAGCTCCTGCTTATGCTAGAAGTGCGAAGCCTAGTGTCGATAATGTTACTAGGAAAAAGAGAGCTGGGCCTCCGCTTACTAAAAAAGTTTCAAAGAAGAAAGCGAAGACTGCTGATTTTTTCGATTCTGAATGTTCAGAAAGTTTTGTTGATGAAGCTTTAAAGAAAATGTCTTGTGATGATGAGGTGAGAATGTTTAGTTTAGTTTTTGATTCTAGTGGGTTGACTCCTCCTATGTTGACTCCATTTGATAACTATTTTCAGAATTTGATGGCCAACATTTCCCATGGTGGTGTTGCTGAAGCTATCTTGACTTCATCACAACAAAATGTTGGCAAAGATATTGTTTCTGATCCAGTTAATCTGGTTTCTTCTCTGGTTACTGTGGCCGCACTGTTGGTGGTTCACAAGAAGAAGGTGAGGTGTTGGCTTCGCAGGAGACTGCTGGACCATTCTACAAAGATTTTCTGTTGAAACTCCGCGGGATGAGCCAGGAAATTTTGGTGATGAGATTGAAGCTGTAATTTCGTCTGGAGGTGCTAATTTAGGTTGTGAAGTTTTAGAGAATGTTTTGCGGGTAGAACAAGATGCTATAGTTGGTGGTGAAAAGGGTGCTTCTAAAGTTGTTGTGCCTGGTGCGAAGGTACAAAAAATTAAGGGTACCACAACTCTTGCCCTTGATTTTGATGAATCTGATGATGAAGTTCATGATGAGGAGGCTGAACATGACCGTGTTTCTCATCTTTCTGAGTCTACTATCAATGTGATTACTGGTGAGAGGGTGTCCTTCTAGCTTGAAAAGGGTGTTTCTACAGGTGATTTTTTTACTTCGCGTATTTTTGTTTTGTTTGTCTTCTTTTAATTCTTGTTGTTTGTCTTCGCAGAGAAATTTTTCCCTAATTCTTCTTCTCAGAGGGAGGCAACTGTTGATATTGGAAAGATGAAAGAAGTTGCCTAGGAACCTGCGACTCTAGCTAAAGTTTTGGAAATAGTTCCTGATGGTGTAAATCTTGAAGCTTATAAACGTTGTATGGAATACTGCTAGGCACAAGGTGTGAACTTAGATACTTTTAAATTTATTGGGATTGGTTTGGACAAACTTCGTATTATGCCGAAAAAACCAGAATTAAAGTTGTCAAAGTGCATTGATGATGCCTTCGCAGTTCCTGATGCGGAGGCCGAACTCGTTGGCAAATCTTCACTTGAGTTGGCGGATGCCAGTGTTTCCATGATTTACAAGGTTCGATCATTTTGACTGTTCATCTTCATTGTGTAATTTTTTTTAGATTTGTTATTTCGATTTGTAATATATTTTTGACTTTGTATGTAGAATGCACTTTTACAAAGGAGTTTCGTAAGTCGATTGAAGATGATGCAAAAAATGCTGCACTTCATGAAAAAAGATTGGTTGAAGAGATTAATTTTCTGAAATCTCAACTTGCTGCTAAGGAAAAAGAAAGAATAGAAATAATTGAAGCTCTTCATAATATGGAGTCTAGATGTATTTCTGTCGGAGCTAAACTTAAAATGAAGACTGAAGAATACGATAATTTGAAGAAAGATCTTGAGAAAGTTGTGAGAGAGAAGAATTATCTTGAGAAAAAATCTCTTGAAAAGGATCAGAATTTTCATAATAAGTGCAATCACTTGTGGGAACTTTGCAAAAATTGCTATGATAAATTTGGTGCGAAGCCAGAAGATCCTTGTTGGGAGGTTGGAGAATTCAATCCGTTCTTTGCTTGGCTTTGTCGCCAATATGAAGATTTGCCTACTATTTTACAGACTTCTGCTGATTTGAGTTGTATGTATTCAAGTCATGCCATTTTCACTTGATGAAGGAGGCTAATGATCCCTTGTATGAAAAATTGTATGATCAAAGTTACAGGTTTCCGTCAGTGGAATCTCTTAACCAAGTTTCTTCTCGTACTCAAATGCTTTGCAAGAAGTATTTTCATGAATACTGGAACCAAGGTGGAAGGGAGCATGCCTTCATGAAAGCGAAGCAAAAGATGGAAAAAATATGTTATCTATATGTGATTTTGATTCGTTGTTTTTTCCTTGTGTTTTTTCTTATCTGTTGTTTTATTTTGTTTTGTAACAGCTTGAAAAGAGAATTGCTTCTGATGTGGAGGCAGAGAGGAGGCAAGAAAGAATTGAACAAGAGAGGGCGAGGGACGATGATGCTTGTGATCATGTACTTTAGTTTGTCATAGTTTAGATTTTAGCTTCGAGGGGTGAGGTTTTGAAAATCTTTTAACGTTTTTGTAAATGTTGAACTTTGGATAGGATGGAGCTATGGTTATGCCCTTGTTAATGTGTAAAGGTAACTTTGTTGCTGAGCCTTCTTTATGGTTGGAGTATGCTACTGAAGAAGCAAAATCTTCTTTTGATGTGTTTGTGAAACGTAAGCAAACATAAATTTTGCTATTTGTGGTTTTTTTATTTATTTTTTCCTGATGAGATGTGCTTGTTTCTAGAATTTGAGAATGATTTCTCTATTGCTAAAAATGAGAGATGTTTGCCTCGTGTTGTTGATTGCAGCAAATTTTCTCAGGTATTTGTGCTTATGTTGTGATGTGGAGACATTTGTAAAGCAAATTTTGATGACATTTTTTTTGTGTGTTTTCAGTCTTCGTGTTCAAGTGCTTCGTCGAGCTATATTTCTGAAGACTATCTTAGTTCGGAGGTTGATCATGTTTTAGATAGAGTTGTTAAAGATTTTATTGATGAAGCAGCAGTTATTGTTGCTTCAGAAAATATTTTATATGTATATTTGTTCACATAATAAAGTATTTTTATGTGTGTATTTGTATAGACATTTTATGTAATATGATTTATTAAGTGAAATGAATGATGTTCCCTTATTTTTTAGAGAAGGCAAAATGAAGGCAACACATAGACTTTGTTATTTTGTGAAGACATACTCTTAAGTGAAGGCAGTGTGTTGACTTCGTATTTGGTGAAGTCAGATTTTTCCTTGGTGAATCTGAAAACATTGTTCCCTTACTTTTAAATGAAGTCAATGCATAGGCTTCGTATTTTATGAAATCAAATTTTGCCTTAGTAAATTTGAAAACACCGTCCTCTCACTTTTTAAGCGAAGGCGATGAATTGACTTTGTTATTTTCTGAAATCAAATTTCACTTAGATAAATTTGAAAACACCGTCCTCTCACTTTTTTAAGCGAAGGCGATGAATTGACTTCGTATTTTGTGAAATCAAATTTCACATAGGTAAATTTGAAAACACCATCCCCTCACTTTTTTAAGCGAAGGCAATGAATTGACTTCGTATTTTATGAAATCAAATTTCAATTTCGGTAAATTTGAAAACACCGTCCCCTTACTTTTTAAGCGAAGGCGATGAATTGACTTCGTATTTTGTGAAATCAAATTTTTACCTTAGTGTTGAAGTCAAAATTTACCTGACTTTATTTTTAAAGTTAAAATTTACATCAGTGAATTTGAAAATATTATTCACTCTTTCTGGCGAAGATAACATGCAGACTTCATTTTTGAAGTCAAAATTTACCTTAGAGAATTTGAAATATTATTCGCTCTTTCTTGCGAAGACAACATGCAGACTTCTTTTTTGAAGTCAAAATTCACCTTAGTGAATTTGAAAATATTATTCGCTCTTTTTGGCGAAGATAACATGCAGACTTCATTTTTTAAGTCAAAATTCACCTTAGTGAATTTGAAATATTATTCGCTCTTTCTAGCGAAGATAACATGCAGACTTTATTTTTGAAGTCAAAATTCACCTTAGTGAATTTGAAATATTATTCGTTCTTTCTGGCGAAGATAACATGCAGATTTCTTTTTTGAAGTCAAAATTCACCGTAGTGAATTTGTAATATTGTTTGCTCTTTCTGGCGAAGATAACATGCAGACTTCATTTTTAAAGTCAAAATTCACCTTAGTGAATTTGAAATATTATTCGCTCTTTCTGGCGAAGATAACATGCAGACTTCTTTTTTGAAGTCAAAATTCACCTTAGTGAATTTGTAATATTGTTCGCTCTTTCTGGCGAAGATAACATGCAGACTTTATTTTTGAAGTCAAAATTCACCTTAGTGAATTTGAAAATATTATTCGCTCTTTCTGGCGAATATAACATGCAGACTTCATTTTTGAAGTCAAAATTCACCTTAGTGAATTTGAAATATTGTTCGCTCTTTCTGGCGAATATAACATGCAGACTTCATTTTTGAAGTCAAAATTCACCTTAGTGAATATATTTTATGATTCTTTTGATAGGTTAGCATCGTTTTTTGCTTGTTCGAATAATGATGCTATCTACTTTGGGTGTTTTGCCGATACATGAGTATATTTAAAGTATACTCTTCGGCCGTTGATAAGGTTGTTTTTAGGGGAACTAGCTTTCTTATTTATACTTTGATGAGAATTTACAATAGAGACTGCCTCATTAAAAAAACCACTCACCTTGCGAAGGGTTCCCCTTGAGTGGAAAAAGAGTGCAACTCATTTACATTTGAATTGAAATTTTTTAGAATATAAAAGCTAATCTATTTTGTACAAAGATGAAAACAAATTCTAGGGACAGTATCTTCGTAAGTCTTGAATATTGAATGTGTGATTAATTTCCTTCCCACTTATGTCTGCTAGGTGAAATGCTCCTGGCTTGTTGGTTCTTATGATGAGTTACGGTCCTTCCCATTTTTGCTGAAATTTTCCGACTATGTCTTCATTTCTTTTTCTTTTTCAAGACAAAGTCTCCTGGTGATAATTGTCTTGGTTTGACTTTCTTATTGTACCAACTTTCTGTTTCCTTTTGATATTTCTTAAGATTCTGAATCGCCTTCATTCTTTATTCCTCTAGTAAATCTTTGCTTGTCATTTGTTGGTCTTCATCTATTATTTCAATATTTGTTCTTGGTCCTTGAAATTGTATCTCTTCAGGCGTCATCGCTTCTTCTCCATAAAGTAATTTGAAAGGGGAGAAGTTTGTTGATCTTGAAACTGTGGTGTCATGTACCCAAACAACTTTAGGTAACTCATTCACCCATTTGCCTTTTGGTAGCCCCACGAGGCATTTTCATATTCCTATGCATATAGTTTCATTTGCTCGTTCGACTACACCATTTGACCGTGGTTGTTTTACTGATGCGAAACATAATTGAATTCCTAGACTTTCACAATACTCTCTGAAATTTTGGCTGTCAAATTGAGTTCCATTATCTACTGTTATGTGCCTTAGAACTCCGAAACGACAAATGATGTTTTGCCAAAGAAATTTCTTCATTGTGAAAGATGACATGTTTGTCACTAGTTTAGTTTCAATCCACTTAGTGAAATATTCCACTGTCACTACTGCATATTGAAGGTTTCCTTGTGCTGTAGGTAGCTTTCCAATGATGTCAATTCTCCATCTCGCCAATGGCCAAGTTGGTTCTATTGTTTGTAGATTTATTACTGGAGCCTTTACTTTGCTTGCAGACATTTGGCAATTATGGCAAGATTTGACAATTTCTTTGCTGTCATTTTGGGCTGATGGCCAATAAAATCCGTGTCGGAATGCTTTTCCTACCATTGTTCTTGCTCCAGGATGTGTGCCGCAAATTCCTTCGTGTATTTATGATAGTAGCTTTTTTCCCTCTTCTACTGATATACATTTGAGTAATGGTGCACATATTCCTTGTTTGTATAGCTGATTGTTGATGATCTTATAATTTCTTGTTCTTTACTTCATTCTTATGTTGTTGACTTCATTTTCAGGCTCATAGTGCCCACGAAGGTAAGCCATAATTGGGGCTCTCCAGTCTTCACTTTGTATTATATGGACTTCTCTAGGTGTAGCTTGTACTGCTTTGATGGATGCTTGTTTTAAGATTTGATAGAAAACATCTTGAGGGAGACTTGAATTTTGTGCTACAGCTTTTGCTGGTTCGTCTGCATCTGAATTGTCATTTCTTGAGATGTTTTTGACTGTGAAACCTTCAAAATGTTTCTCTTGATCTCTGAGAAATTACAAGTATTTTGCTAATTCTAGATCTCTTGCTTTGTAGTCTTTTTCAATGTATCCTGCTACAATTTGCGAATCTATTTTGATTACCAATCTTTGGATTCCCATTGCTTTTGCTTTGCGAAGTCCCAGTAAAATGGCTTCGTATTCTGCTATGTTGTTTGTACACTAAAATTCAAGTCTTGCAACATATTTCATCTTTATGCCTGAAGGTGAGATGATTATTGCAGCTGCTCCAGCCCCTGCGAAGCCCCATGCACTATCGCAATATATTGTCCATTCTGGTTGCTTCTTGTCTTCTCTTGAACTTTGGGAGGGTGTCCAATCTGCTATGAAGTCTGCTAGGACTTGGGATTTTATTGATGTTCTTTTTTCAAATTCTATAAAATGTTGAGATAATTCTGCTGCCTATTTTCCTAGTCTTTCTATTGTTCTGCAACTTTGTAATACTTCTTTCAAAGGGTAATTTGTGAGAACTCTGATTTTGTGGGCCCAAAAGTAGTGCTTCAACTTTCTTTGATGCTGTTAAAACTGTGTATGCGATTTTCTCAATCTCAAAGTAGTATACTTTTGATCCAGATAATGCTTCTGAAACATAGTAGACTGGTACTTGATATTTTGAATGATTTGTTTCTTGTTCTTGGACTAGTACTGCACTTATTATTGTTTCTGTGACTGAGACATATAATAGCAAATCTGCTCCTGATATTGGTGAAATCAATGTGTTTGGCTGTAGTAGATATTTTTTTATCTCTTCAAATGCATGTTGCTACGAAGGTCCCCATATGCGATTTTCTCAATCTCAGAGTAGTATACTTTTGATCCAGATAATGCTTCTGAAACATAGTAGACTGGTACTTGATATTTTGAATGATTTGTTTCTTGTTCTTGGACTAGTACTGCACTTATTGTTGTTTCTGTGACTGAGACATATAATAGCAAATCTGCTCCTGATGTTGGTGAAATCAATGTGTTTGGCTGTAGTAGATATTTTTTTATCTCTTCAAATGCATGTTGCTGCGAAGGTCCCCATACGAAGTCTCTTTTGGATCCTTTGAGTGCCTGAAATATTGGTAAGCTTCGTTCTGCAGATTTTGAGATGAATCTGTTTAAAGCTGCAAGTCTTTTAGTCAGTTTTTGAACATCTTTTATATTTTCAGGAATTCTCATATTCAAAATTGCTTGAACTTTATCTAGGTTTGGATCTATCCCTTTTGTTGATACAATGCAGCCTAAAATTTTTCCTTTCTGTACTCCGAAGGTACATTTTTCGGAATTTAGTTTCAAATTTCCTTTTCTCAGATTTTAGAATGTTTCTTGAAGGTCTTGAATATGATCTTGTCTTTTCTTGCTCTTAACAACTATGTCGTCGATATAAGCTAGCAAGTTTTTGCCAATCTGACTTTTGAGCACTGTTGAAGTCATCTTGACAAATGTTGTGCCTGCATTGCGAAGCCCCTCTGCCATTCTTATAAAGCAGTATGTTCCAAATAGTGTGATGAAACTTGTAAATTCTTCATCTTCTTTTCTCATCCAGATTTGATGATATCCTGAGAAATAATCTAGGAACTTAACATTTCACTTCCAGCTGCTTGATCAACTAGTGTGTTGATTCTTGGTAGTGGGAAATTATCTTTTGGGCACGCTTTGTTGAGATCTATAAAATTGATACACATTCGCCATTTTCCGTTCTTTTTCTTGACCATGACGATATTTGCTAGCCAAGTTATGAATTAGACTTCTCTTATAACTTTAGCATCTAGCAACCTTTGGACTTCGGCTTTTGCAGCTTATATTCTGTCTTCAGCTAATTTTCTCAGTTTTTGCTTTTTGGGTCTACAATTTTGATTGATGTCGAGTTTCTGCTCAATTATATCTCTACTGACTCCTCCTAAATCATTGGATGTCCATGCGAAAACATCTTTGTTACTTTGAAGAAATTCTATGAGTCTGTTTTCTTCTTCTTGAGAAAGTCATGTCCCTATGATTACTTGTTTGTCTGGGACTAATGAGTCAAGGGGTACTTTCTTTGTTTCTTCGACTACTTGAGCTTTTTCTTGTGTCTTCGCATTTTCTGTTTCTTCTTTTTTTCTTCTTTGATTGTATGAACATTTTTCCGACCAGGAGTGTATTCTTTTTCAATGTTTCTTGCTTCGGTTTGATCTCCATGGACTGTGATAACTCCATTTATTGCAGGCATCTTCATACATAAGTAAGAGTAGCTTATTACTGCTTCAAATGCATTCAGAGTTTCCCTTCCAAAAAGTGCGTTATAGGGATAATGGATGTCCACCACATCAAATGCAATTTGCTCTATTCTTGCATTGTTTACTGTTCCAAATGATACATGAAGAACTATTCTTCCTATTGAGTGAATTGGCTTCCCACCGAAGCTGTAGAGTGGGTGCTCAGCTCTTCCTAAAAGTTTGCGATCAATTTTCATGGCATCAATTGTTGCTGTGAATATAATGTCTGTAGAACTTCCACCATCAACTAGAATTTTTAAGACAGCCCATCCATCAATATTTGCTTCAACTACCATTGCATCCATGTGTGGATAGTCTTTCAGTTACAAATCTTTTTCTGAGAATGTGATTGGTAGATGCGACCATCTTGTCTTTTTGTATGGGCCTTCTGTTGAGATAGAGTTTACTCTTCGAAAGTAATTCTTCTTTTGATTGTTGTTTTCATGATCAATTCTGTTTCCTCCAATGATTGTCATGATTCTTCCTTTGCTTGCCATTGAAGTTGATGGAGAGTTGTTTGTTTGTTGTTCCCTTGTGGATTGCTATTTGCCACAGAGGATTCAGGCTGTTTTTGAAAATTCGTTTGTTGTTGATTTTGCCTCCATTGATTTGGGTCGTATATTGCTACTGGTCCATAGCTATATGATGATGGGCCTGGGATCATTGCTTGGGAGTGTCCAAACTGAATTGGGTAATAAGAGTTTTGTTGGCCTTGAATCATATGATTGACTTGAGATTTTGTTTTCTTCTTGTATTTCTTCGATGCTTTTCTTTACTTTTGGACACATTTTTTATGTGTGTCCAGCCCCTTTGCCATGAATGATGCAATACATGTCTTTTGGTCTTAGGGGTGTTCTTCCTCTTCCTCGTCCTCCTCTTCCTCTTGAATTGAAGCCACCTCTTTCGAATGTCCTTTGGTTGTACTGACTGTTGTATTGATTTTGAGATTGAAAATTTGTTTTAGTAGTTGAATTGTTATTTTCAACTTGATTGACTTGGGTGAAGTGTCTTCGCTCATAGTTGTTTTGCTTTGGGGGAATGAAAATTGCTGCTTTTGTTTTGATTTCTGAAGCTATTTTCTTCCTCAATTATTTTTCTGTAATCTTCATCGGACTTGTAGTACTTTTGGATTTCTTTGTAAAGCTGAGCCAGTGAATTTGGCTTTTCTCGAGTAAGGTGTGCTGCACATTGTCCTACCCAAAGTCCCTTGATTGCTGCAATTATGACAACTTCGTCTGGGATATTTGTGATTTGAGATTTGATTTGAATGAATCTCTTGTAATATTGACTTAGAGGTTCTTTGGACTGTTGTTTGCAGTTGAATTAATTCATGTCTGTAAGACCAGTTGGTTGAAATCCTTGGAAGTCAACAAGTAGATTTGTCTCTAATTGTTCCCATGAATGTATGGATCTTGCTTTTAGAGATGAATACCATCGTTGTGCTAGACCTTTTACTGCCATGACAAGTGACTTTGCAAGTGTGGTTTCATCCCCACCGCCTGTAATTATTGCAGCTTCAAAACTCATTAAGAATTGCCTTGTGTCTGATTCACCATTGAATGTTGGTATCATGTTGAATTTGTACCCTATAGGCCATTGAGCTAGCTGCAAATTTGTTGATAGTGGGGAGCTTGTATCAATTGATATGTATGATTTCTGAATATTTCTCTCTTGAGAGATTCTTGTTGCTGGATGTGATTCTTCTTGATTCATAACTTCATGATTTGCATTTTGTAGTTGCTCGTTTAAATTGCGAAGGGTAACTTCGGCCTCTTCTATTCTTTGTTTGAGTGTCTTTTCTCGTGCTCTTGCGCGACATTCTTCAAGTTCTTTTTGCCTTCGTAAAACTTGTTCTTCAAGTTCTTTGAGTCTTTGTTCTTCAGCTTCACCCGTTCTTAAAGAGTTTGCACCTTGAGAGACTTCTTTTGTAAGACCTCTGTCTTCTCCGGGTGGTCATTCGTCTTCGGTTTCTTCATTGACGGTCTTCTTGTTTGGTCTTGCCATTTTATTTATTGTGGTCGTGAAGATCTTTAGATGCACGCACAAACGGTGGGCTCCAGATGTTGGGTGAAAAGTTCAGGTCAGACGACACAATTCACACAATCATCAGAAAAATTTCATCCAAGACAAAATTGCGTGCAAAGTTGCATTTATTTCATGATCGTACCATACATGTCAGAGGGGGTATTTATAGGGCCCTAGTCTTCATATTTTATATAAAATGACTTTTTTACCCTTGACCCTAATATTTACAACCCTTCATCTATGTAATGGCGAAGTAGTCATTTCCTCCTAATTTAGTCTTCTTTTTTGCGTTCAATCTTCTTTTCCTTCAATGAACTTGTTTTCTTCAGATTATCTCTTGCTTCTTGTCTACTTTTCTATCCAGCAAAGTTGATTTCCTGACGACGAAGTTGACAGGCGAGTTGAATTCCTAACGACGAAGTCGACAAGCAAAGTTAAATTCTTGACGACGAAGTCGATAGGCGAAGTTGAATTTCTGACGACGAAGTTGAATTCTTGACGACGAAGTCGATAGGCGAAGTTGAATTCTTGGTGACGAAGTCGATAGGCGAAGTTGAATTCTTGGTGACGAAGTCGATAGGCGAAGTTGAATTCTTAACGATGAAGTCGAAATACATTCTTCGCTGTATTTTTTCCTACAGGTGAATTTCATTAGAATTTTTTTATATCTTTCATACTCTAAAGTTTGGGCTTGAGTTTTTTTGGATGAAGTTAATTCCCCAACACTATCCTAACAGGAAGCCTAGAATGGGTTCTTCCACTGTGCGCCCTCTGAGCTGTTATCCGGAGAACTTCTCAGAGTTGTTCTTGTTCTTCATTGGGATGTGAAATTGCTTCGAGTTCTTCTAGTGCTTCCCATATCTTGTCGTAAGGGGTTTCATGTACTCTACCCGCACGCCTTTCTTTGGCTTCTTTCTCTTATCTTCTCTTGTAGTACTCGGTCAGCTCCATTTTGTATGTGTCCTATGCTTCTTTTCATTGTCTGGCACGGTGTCTGCGACCTTCTTTTAGTTTGTTCCTTTTTCTCTAGCTCGTCGTTGGCCCTCAGATTCGCCATCGTATTCAGGAACTTTGGGTGATATGTTTGATTATGATTCATCTGAAGACCTGACATCGGGTACAGTTGGTGGTATTGGTAGTGGCCGTCAAATCATGAAGGCTTCTCGACTTGTCACCAGGCTTGCCTCACTATAATTGCTAATGACTTCCGTTGGAATGTTGTTATCACGGAGCACACTACCTTCTTGGTAAGGTAGAGTGATAGCTTCTTCAACTAGTCAGGTATTGCTGTTCTAGGGATATGTACTCGGCCAATGGACCAGGCAATCTTCAGGTGTTATGGTTAACACAAATCTTTCCTGTGCCCCGGTAAGATGCAGCCTCTGCGCCCGACCAGCCATGTTTCGGAGTAAGCCTTGATATGTCTTTGTCATGTTGTTAAGTCTGGTTGGGAAGCGACTCAATTTCTCGAAAGAAACCCAAAGTAGATTTGAATTGATCTCTTATAGAGTTGATGTTGTGTTTCGGAGTCCGATTGGGAAAGGTCTTGGTTTGTCTCTGAAAGAACCCAGATAAGACTCGAGGAGGAATCTAACTTGGATGTCAGATCGGGATTGATCGTTGTCGGGGCCCGAGTCGATTCGGACACCGTAGGATTTCGAGATCTTTGGTTAGCTTCGTCGAAAGGGTGAGATCTTCATGGTCTTCTAGATCTTCGATGAGATGTCCATGGAGGTTGCCTTTGTCGTCCACCTTGCAAACCCATGATCCGAAGATGAAAATTGATCCCATCGGGAAGATCATGTCGTCAAAATCCGTAGAGCTCTTGATCGTGATTGGACCGAAAGCCCCTACCTGGCGCGCCAGCTGTCGATGTTTAACCACCGATAGCCTACCATAGGGGTACCCGGGACAGTTGTTCAAGCTTTGGCGTGGGCTAGAACTCGACGATGGACGCAGAGACAGTCGATTTATACTAGTTCAGGCCCTCGATCGATGATCGAGTAATAACCCTACGTCCAGTTGGCGTTAGCCTTTATGTTGGATTGATTGTGTTGTATCGTCTCTTGTTATAGGGGTGCCCATAGCCTCTCTTTATATCGGTAGAGGAGGCTATGGTGCGGTTACAATCCTAGTCAGATCCAAAGAAGGTGTCCTAAACTAGATACAGAAGTTACTTTTCTATAGGAATCTGACTAGTCTAGCCTATTCTATTCACATTAGGTGTAGTGAATGCTACACCTTTCCTAGTTCTAGTTCATGGGCCAGGCCAGGGCCCATGACTTGTAGTCATATTGTTGGGGAACCCTATCGGTCCTGTATTGACAAGCCCTAAGGATGAGGATGCCATGCTGAAGCAATTTATAGTGCTGCATGCACTGCAAACTACCGATCAATCTTTGTTCAACGTGTTTTGAGTACACAAGTTGAGCAAGTGGACAAACTTCAGTGCCATAATTTGTTCCAAATGTTTCTCCTCGTCAAGGATTGCTAAGTTTGTGCTATAATTGATGGTGGGAGTAGCAATAACTTGGTAAGTATAGATCTGGTCAAGAACCTTGGTTTGACTACACGTGCTCTTCAACATCCATATCACGTTCAATGGTTTAACAATAGTGGTAAGGCAAAGGTAACACAATCTGCAGGTGTACATTTTTCTATCGGTTCATACCATGATTATGCTGATTTTGATGTCGTGCCTATGCAACCTTGTTCACTTCTATTTAGGATATCCTTGGCAATATGATAATGATGTTGTACACCATGGTCGACAAAATAAATATACTTTCAAGCATAAGGGAACAAAATTGCTTTGCTTCCTTTAAGTCTCATTGAAATTGTGCAATGTAAAAAGGAACTTGCTGAAAAGAAAATAATGTACATGTTTTAGATTCTAGCAAAAAAAACAAATGAAAAAAATCAAATACCAATAATTTGAAGGGCTGTGTTTTAATTGCTAGTAAGCGCTTACTGAAATTGATGCTCATGATGAACCATTATGTTTTAACTTGCAACAAGGCTATGTGTTTCATTGACCCCACTACTAGTGCTATGCCTCTTGTTGGTACTAACCATTTGCAGGAGAATGATGATAAATTTCTAGCAGGGCAACCACCAAGGATTGGGTGCCAAGATGATCATCTACTTCCAGAGCTACCACTGCTGCCTTCCATTGGAGAAGATGTACTTGAGTCGAGGATGACTTCAATTCAAGAAAGGGAGGATGATGAGGACATCACTCCATCACATACAATTCAAGGAGAGGAGGACCATTGTGGGCATCCAACTCGTCTTCATCATGGTGGAGGCCCAGTCTAACTGAAGTTGGATCTCCATCCAGATTGCAGGAGCAGTTCCGGGTAAAATCAACGCCTAGGGGGCATACATACTCCATTTTTGATGATCCAGATATCCTTGGAAAGATGATTTGATAAGCTAACTAATTGCTTTGGTTTCATGTCAAAATTTGTTCTAAGTCAACACGAATCATCAATACAAGTCAGCATCTAGAATCTGCGAAGGTGCTACGACACCATATTTTGGTCCATTGGACCGTGTATCATCTTAGAGCCCATTAGAGGGTGTGTCCAAGGGGGGTGATGACATAGACTCTATATTTAGCCACCGTCACTCTCGTTAGGGTTTAGGTTTTATTGTGTTCTTGTTTTCCTTGTAAAATAGATAATGTTTATTGCAACAGTACCACCAAGGTCGTTTGCTGTGAACCAGGGCCACTGTTCTTGATCTTGTTCACCTGTGGTGATTAGTCCTTTCAAATAAATACTAGAACTCCTCTTCACAATTAGTAAGCCTCATATTTATTTGCAATTTCAGATTGCATTTATCTATTTTTGCTTGTGTTCTCGATTTGCTTGCAGGAAAGCCTTCTAGATGAGGTCAATCGCGTTGCACATGGTTGATAACCAACAAAGCAGTGGTGTACGGTTATGGGGGTCCGAACCAGTCTTGGTTTGAAGCCTAGATCATGGACGTCGAGTCTCTACCAAACGAAGTTATCATACCTATCAAAAGATCAGGCCTCATCTACATCACTAGTCTATGCCTGTCCTTGCCTAAGAACCTACACGGTCACCCAGGCGATTCACAGGTGTAACAGCTAGAGCGTGGAAGACAGGGTGGTTCAGATTCCTTGGCGCATTCATCCTTATCTTCAATAGGACTTAATGACATGCAATAACTGGCAGACCAAAGCAAGCGCACACGTTCCGGTGCTTGAGGAGTCAGAATCCCAGCATTGAAAGATGCCATTGCAGGAATACTCTCGGTACCCAAGAGGCCACCTTCCTGTTAAACACAAAGTACTTGAGTATTGTTGGTACTCGAGGGTATTTGACATAGCCACTAAACGAACCTCGGCACCCAAGGAAGGCTATTCGGGACCTCCTGGCACCTAAGGATCGACCAGACCACAGTACTTGCACGACACATCCATTCGATTGACTGGTCATTAAGTCCTACGGGGGCTACTATTAGACATATGGGACCAGAATACCTCACCACCCATATATTCGGTCCATGCCTGCCTACTAGGCCAAAGATGATAGGGAATGAGGCCCAACTACAACGGGCGCATCAGTTGGCTTGGAGATCAAGTTATCTCATGGACATCTGGCGCCGTCATATCTAGGCGATAGGCTCGAATCATTCTGTTATGCTTTCCATATAACAAACTAGGAAACACAACTGTTAGCCAATCAGATCTACTTCCAGGCTATATAAGGAGGGGTAGGGACCCCCAATCTGGATCCAATGCATTACATTATAGCATATAGCTATAATCAGCAACCCCTGTAACTGAGCATACAAATACAGAGGAATCTACTTCAAACTGGACGGAGGGCACCACGTGTCTGAACTAGTATAATCGTTGTATCTTGTGTGCTATCGTCTATACGTGAATAGGGCACACTACTAAATTTTGACCATGTTTCAACGCATGAAAATGTTGCAATAGGCCTAAAATAGTTGCAATATCAGAAATAGCAACACTTTTTTTCGTTGGGAGGCGTTGCAGGTACTTGCATGGGTAAAGCTTTGGACAACGCTTTTCGGCTTAGCATTGCAAAATGAGTTTTGGATTTGCAACACCTAGGCATTGCAACATAATCTTTTGCTACGGTTGTAGGTGTGGCAACAGCAACTAATGCAACGCCTTAGGCGTTGCTGGACCTTGCAATGGCTACATGTCCATGTCATAACAAATGGTGCACTAGCAATGACTAACGTGTGTTGCAAGACAATGTATTGCCACGCATAGCGCGTGTGGCAACAAGGATTATATCGCAACACCAAGAAGTGGTGACAACAAGTTCAATTGCCACGCCCAAGATTTAGTTGTTATAAGGTGTAGTCGGTATTGCAACGCTTAACGAGTGTGGCAACAAGGATTATGTCGCAACGCCAAGAAGTGGTGGCAACATGTGCAATTACCACGCCCAACATTTAGTTGCTATAATATGCAATCGCTATTGCTACGCATAACTAGTGTAGCAACAAAGATTATGTCACAACACCAAGAAGTGGTAGCAATATGGGCAATTGCCACGTAGACTACCGTTGCTATAAGGTGCAGGCTCTATTGCTACGTGAAACGTATGTTGCTATATGATATATTGCCAAAAAAATGTGGTTGCCAATAACCACTTTTACAATGCTTTTGGTTTAGTGCCACAGAACAATATTGCATTGCCATTAATTAATTAAAAACTCAAAAGACATCAACAAAACATTTGGATAAAGCCATAAAACCAAATTACACAATCATTCATTAAACATGCAATTCATCGAAATAGTATGTACACTGAGAACTTCATGAAATCTCAAAACTTGCAGCACTACAGTATTTTCTAACATCTCGACAACACTTGCAGCCTTCCTGACCATGCTTGGACATAGCTTATTTGGCATTTTTATGAGTGGATTTAGTTGTGGTCATGTCATGACTCCAAGCACTCCACTAAGTTGCATCTTCCTGTTGAATAAAAACATTAACATTAGCATATGGATTAGCAAATTCAACTTATATATGCACATAGAAAAGATCAACTAAATTGTGCAACATACATGCTAAAATTGATTACACGACATGATCAGGCAAGTTCAATTCTTGTTTATATAAGAAACATAGATGCTTAGGAAAATAGTGATAGTTCTACATTATAGAATAGTTCATCAGTAGTTAGAAACAATGCAAACTTCTACTATAGCCAGTACAATAGTTCATCAGTAGTTAGAAACAATCCAAGCTTCTACTACGGCCAGTACAAACTAGACCAAAAAAGATCTAGTAGCTCACCAAATAAGATATAGAAACCATAAGTCACAATTTGATCAATGCAGTATCACCACAAAGCTCGAGTTAATTACACGTCACAAAACTCCTGAAAATCAATAGAAATGTGTATTCAGTGACCATTGTTAGAAAAGCTGGAAAAGAAAAAGGTTGCAGTGCTGCAAAAAAAAATATTCAATGACCAAGTGCAAACTATCGTGCTGAGAAAGATGCAAAGTATGCTTTAGTTACATACAGGCACAAATATGACTCCCATAATTCCAACAACTTTGAAACTACTTAAATGGTGCAATGCACATATTAATTTCTCTAGCTATGAAGGTTTTTTTTTTCCTAAGTGGAGTTATACACTTATACCATCAGAGCCTCTGTACCAAACGTCCAAATTAAACAAAACTGTAGAGTTCCTAGACACCATCTCACTAGCAAGATCTAAGCATACCATTTAAAAATCAACAATCAATTATGTAAAATCAGGAATACATGACAGAAGTTCTCTGCTCGTCAACTGGTGTCATTTCAAGGTGTTTGTTCGTTTATTGTTTGTGCTCGTCAATCTGGGATGAACGTTAGAACTTAGAAGCAGGGACAATTCAAGGATCCCTGCAATGACACTATCTCACTAAGATGTCCTAAATGCATGCAAGCACAAAAAACTTGATGTCCTTAGTATATCAAGATTTTTTTTTATTTTTAGCCCAAATTTAAAACAAATTTTAAATTTAACACGCATTTGAATTTTTTTTAAATCTAACCCGTTTGGCCCCGCCACCATGCATGGCGGGGCAAATGCACTGAACCTCGCCATGCATGGTGGCGGGGTACAGGTCCCACGTGGCACGCTGTAGGCCAGCGTGGAAAGGAGTACCCCGCCATGCATCATGGCGGGGTACCCCTAACCCGCCATGAATCATGGCGGGGCACAACCCCGTCCATTTAAAAGCCCGAGCACTTCTTGTTTTTGGCCATTCATCCATTCCATTTCCCGCAGCGCCCCTCTCCGCCCCAGAACCGAGCTCCCCTCCCCTCGGCGTCCCTCCCGCCTAGGGCCCCTCCCCGTCGGCTACCGGCCCATCGTCGGACCTTGTTCCGGCCACCCCTTCTCTGCGTCCATCGTTTGGTTAATGTAGTTAGTAAAGTTATATTAGTTTTTATCGTATTGATATTGTACATTATATAAGTGATATGTGTTTTGTGTAGAAATCATTTCGTGTTATTAGATGGAGGACTCGTATCGTGAGTCGATTTGCAGGAAAAAAGGGTCGTCCTAGAGAGATGTACCCCGACGTGTCTTGCAAGGATGCGCCCGTTCCTCCCGAGGAACCTTTCCCTAACTGTGATTGTGGTCATCCGGCGCACGTGAGCCAGTCGAGACATCCAGATACTGCGGCTCGTTGCTTCTACACATGTTATAGTTGTAGCGTAAGTAATTGTGCCCTTTGTTTTTCTTATTGGTTTCTGATGTTGTATTCGCGATGAGATAATTCAAACTTTTTTGTAGCCGTACTTCTGGTGCTTTTTCTTCCAATGGATCGACGGTCCGGACAAGTTTGACCCAAGGATTCTCCTTTTCTACCCCGGCGTTGATCATTGCAAGCGTGAGGTGTTTACTCGCTGGGTTCCGCCCCTCCTAACCCTCCTCCTATGACGGAGGAAGAGAAGGCCGTAGCATCGGCACGCCGGCTCGAGGATCCTCCAAAGTGCCTTTGCGGAGAGCAAGCCGTGATAAACCCACGCAATGAACAAGAGTTCATTTGTCCTCTACGACATGAGGTAAGGTTTGAGTGAACCTTGGAATGTCATGTCCTATATGTGTGTTTTACTGTTTTGATTTTGTAGGATCATGATTTTCCTAAGTGTCGTTTCAAGGAATGGGTCTATGGTCCAAAGAGCCATTGGCCGGAGCCGGAGAAGAATGAGGAGGTGCCAGACTGGAAGAAGAAGAAGAGGTCTATTGCGCCTCCTGTGATGTGCAAATGTGGTGTTGAAGCTAGCTACGGCCGTGTCCCTTCAGGCCTTGGGATTGGGCACTTCTGTGGCCACATGATCGATTATGACGAGGTTTGCTAGGACTGTTGACACTTAGTGCTAATATTTTATTTTGTTTGCTTTGGTACGCTAACTTTATATTCATCTATTTGTTGCAACAGAGCACTCAGAAATGCAAATGTGAATCATATGATGATGTGTATAAGTTCAAGAATGAGTATAAGACAATGGTAGCACTTCGCAAGATGAGAGGATATCCTGCAAACTACGTCACTGATTTCGTTAAGAACCATAAGAAGAAAATGCTACGACGGGCCCAAGACCTGCGTGTTCGTAACCTGGAGAGTATTTGCGTGGAAGAAGTGGTACGAGCAAAAGAAGAAGGATGTAGAGGAGTACCAGGCACGGAAGGCTGAAGAGGATGCAAGGAAGGTTGCAGAGGAGGTTGCGAGAGCAGAGATGCAAGGCTTGAACGATACTATTGACTCATTATGTGCGAGTGAGTCATTGCGTTTTTGAAAACTCAATCTTCTTTGTTTGACTGTCAATAAAGTCATTGCAAAGATCGTGTTAATTGTTTGCATTTTGTACTTGCAGAGATTGGATGCACCGGCAACTGACAAGCAGATGTGGCTCGTGCTAGGTACACGGAGAATATGACACTAAAGCGGGACGCAGGAGTTGGTGGCACCGCAAGCCGTCCGATTGTGGTTAGAGAGGAGGCCGAGCCGGAGGAAGACGACGACACCGGGAGGATAGGCGAGCTCATTCGTCTAGCCGAAGAATTGCTCTACCCTCAGGACGAGGATGCCTACGACATGGGAAGGATAGCCGAGCTACTTCGTCTTGCAGAGGAGTTAGGACCGATGCCCGAGGAGGATGTTGAATTAGATGAGGGTCAGGCAGCATACCACAGCCATAAGACACCGTTGTTCGACGCATGGGGGCCAATAGACATGACCGAAGAAGAGGCCGAGTTGTACTCTCAGGCCACGGACGAGGCGGAGGCGGCTTACTACCGGCGTCAGGCCTCTCAGGCCAAGGCAGTCGAGGCCAGCAAGGGTAAGGAGGTTGTAGTGGAGGATTCAGAGTCCGAAGACGAGTTGCTTACGTAGTGGTGCACGCAATTTGATTGACGTACAAGTGTCATTGTAATAATTTGCGTTGTCACGTCTTCACGTCGTCGTTGTTAGTGTTTGTCATTTGTAGTGGCTTAGAAACTTTGTGTGGTGTAGTTTGTCAGTGTTGTACTTTGAAACATGTCATTGTAATAATTTTCATTATCACATCTTCATTTGTTTCATTTGTTGGTCCACTCACTAAGATTGTTGTTTATAAATGCAGGTTTTTAGTGCAGTTCCTGCGTGCCCGCAGTTTCAGAGCCACTCCGCCATGATGGGTGGCGGGGTGTAACCCGCCATGATCGGTGGCGGGGTACACCCGGGTGGCATGCCACGTCCCCCGCCACGTGGGACCTGTACCCCGCCACCATGCATGGCGGGGTTCAGTGTATTTGCCCCGCCATGCATGGTGACGGAGCCAAACGGGTTAGATTTAAAAAAAATTCAAACGCGGGTTAAATTTAAAATTTGTTTCAAATTTGGACTAAAAATAAAAAAAATCGTATATCAACGGATTAGGTGCCAGGTTACTTTCAGGTTACTTCCCAATGCATTTCATCAACACAGTAGGGAAGCCTGAGTCTTAGGCTATCCGCACTCATGGACCTCTATATTCATCCTCTATACGTCCTAGTCAGCAAGATTCTCTCCTCTATACTCAATTCTCCCGCACCCATCCATCCTCTATATCATCCTCTATCCACTCTATCCACTATGGGACCCACTTGTCACTTTATCTAAATATATCCATGTGTGATCTAGTTTTGAAGGATTTATTAAGACGAATTTAATGGTGCAATCGAAATTTAATTTGGATTTTTGGTTTGTGAGTTATAACATTTTTTCCTTTGTTTAGCTAGCGGGGTCTGCCACTACAGAATATAGAGTAAGCACAGTACTACTCTAAATATAGAGTGAGAGAAATGATAGAGTATCGTTTTAGAGTATCCAGTGCAGCAGTTTTTACTCTATATTCATACTCTAAAACTTTAGAGTATCATTTAGAGTATAACACTGCGGGCAGTCTTACTCCCTCAGCGACTTAATTTGGAACAGAGGGATACGTACCAACTTGCCAGGAGCTGCCACCGAGGTTTCCCACTGCTCGTTGTGCTTGACGCCGGCAGACCTCCGAGGATGGACACTGCCGCCACCTCCTCTACAGCTAGGACGGTCCTGATCCAAGGAAGAGCGGCAGCCTGTTTGAATAATATTTCCATTGGACAAGCAGTTGTAAAGTTCTAATAAAATGTAGATGTAGATATGTAACCAGTTCATCTAAATTACATGGAACGCAATCAATCATCTGTATTGTGTCAGAAATCAGATCAAGTTGTGAAAATTTTCATGTTTCTTTTACCGGACATATATAGGAGCTAATTACAGGAATTGCATTAACATACCTTTGATTATTGCTCCCCAAATTGGTGAGTGGGCGAGTCCCGAGTACTGTGTGCGTGCGCACGCGCTTAAGCTCAGGTGCCCAGCGAGCAGCGCCCAGCCGTCGCCCCTGCGCTGTGCATCGCCCAGCAGGCCACGCCGCCGCCATGCCCCGCGGCGTTGCGCATAGCGCACCGGGCCAGCCCCTCCTGCCGGGATCCGTGGCGTTGAGCCTCAAAACTCGACGCGCTTGCGCCACGCCACACTAGTCTTGCACGCCTGCTGCCGCCGGCCGCCGGCTCCGTGCTGTCGCGGCTTGCCGCAAGCTTACGACTGGACGGTGGCATCCTCGCAGGTAAGCGTCCTCCCTCTCCGCGCCTACCGCTAGTCCAAGATCGAGGCCGAGCTCACCCGTATCTGCGATTGCATCCTCGCGGCCGCATTCCAAGAAGAACTCCATTCGCTGTCCATGACCTGATCCATCTATTATTTTCTGAATCCTTCTTATATGTTGTAGGTGTTGAGGTGAAGCCTAGCAAGTCATACTTTCATGAGAGTCTTCCTGGCGAGGCTGCTTCCCCATCACCCAGGTGATGAACGAATCCCCCCTTCTCTCTCACACACACAAAGACAGATTACCCAGAAACGTATCTTTGTTAGTTGATCGTGATAGGTACACGGTTATTTCAATTGAAGTACATTGTGTCCTGATCTGTTCTTTTGCTGCGTTTTGGATATTGTCCTCAATCTATAGATTTACTTCAAATTACTATAAACCTTGAGTTGAGAAGAAGCAGGTGCCATAGCATAGATACAGATATATTTGTGTGGTTCAGATTAGGAAGAAGAAGCAGTTCACATCATTTCTCTGTTAGAATTAATTGCTATGCCTTTTCCTGATTCTGAGAAGCAGATATTGCAACGCTAAGATCTTTAATTTTCAGACTAGATGATTTTATGACTGGTTTAATTCATTTAGTATATGCAAAACTTAGCTGTGATGTGTGCCTGTATGACTGTATATCAGTGATCCAACTCTCCTCCATATGTGATTGACTCAGTTAAGAAATTGTGGTCTGATAATGGACATTTTTTTTGTCGCCAGGTGAATGCATAGCAACTGGGGAGACAAGGTATCTACTAGTTGTTCATTTTTAGTGGTCCTTCATGCTTCCTTTAATTATACAAAATTAAATCTGTTGCTGGTTACTTCAGCCCATAGTATGGTCCAAGGTGGAACTCCTGTAGCTCATGTAATCTAAAAAGTTTGTTTCATCCATGAAAATTGTTATGTAAATTTTTATGCTCTTAGCACTTACAACATACTGGAAATAACAAGTTATTATGAGTTCAGTCACAAAAGGAAGTAATATTATTCATTTTTGTCTAGATAATTGCTTATTCATTTTCTGAAATCCAACAAATTAATTACTCTATAGCCTATATTTCAGTGTGAACTTGAAGAAACTGTTGCAGTACTAGCTTGCTGAATCTAATTATCTCAACAAACCATAGGTGATGAGCACATAGGCGGATGACACGGTGTGGTCCCAACTTCGGATGCCTGCACATGGTCAGTACATTTAAATAACTTATACTTTCAGTCAGTTCATGTCTCAGATTATTAACTTGTGTCCAACTGAATACCTGATATATTCACCTTATCTGTGCCATTTTTAGGAGATTGGAATCTTTTTCACAAGATTTTATTTGGTAAGCATGGCTGCTCCAATCAACTTTTATTGGTTGTCCATGCATATGAAAAAACTCAAGAAAGCACTTGCAGAAAGTTGATTTCCAGTAGTCATTGATAAGAGAATTTAAAATTTTACTTTTTTCCCTGACATGGATTATGGATTGGCTGAAGCAAAAAAAAAAAGTGCTATCGGAAACTTTGGGTTATATTGTTTTATATGTAATGGTTTTCTAGCTTGAACATATACTGTTACCTTTTGAGACAGAATGATGTTAGCCATTTTCAAAATCTGTTAGCCTGCTAGCTGATCAGATGGTTAGTTTCTCTTGCAGGTCATATCATTCTTGTTTTTTTTCAGTCCTAATATTTTGTAGCTGTTCCATTGTTCACAGTTACTTCTCCATAGTTTGGAAGGGATTGGGAGTAACTTGTATGGCCTATGTTCATTCTGCTCTGAAACTTTTAGCTACAGTTATTATTTGTAGGAATTTAGAGAAACATCACAAAAATTGTTTCCTGGCCAAATGTTCAGCAAACTTGCAGCCTCTTATTTTCCTTCTTTCAGACCATGTTATTTTATTTTCACTTTGGTTCAGAGGCTGCATATGATAAAAATTGTCCGAACAGGATACAAATATGTGAATTGACACTCTGTAGGAATATGCTTGGACAGGGATTTTTGACAACCTTGTTTAGTGAAGGTACCGATCCTTTGGTTTGAGTAATCAGATTAGCCAATCTGATGAGCAAATAGCAGCACATGAGAATGTTCTTCCATCTGAGCGACCAAATAGCAGCACATGAGGTAGTTCAAATGCTGCCATATATTCTAACTGACTGCTGATTTGCTGAAGTTGTGAAGTATGGAAGCATTGTGTCAGAATGGCATCTGTAGTGTAAATCTCATAGTAAGGTGTTGAACTAGTTTTATCTAGTCAACTGTTGGAATCTAATCTAAGAAACTATCATCATCTGATTTTCAAAAAGGTATACATGTTAGAACGCCAAGAATATACATATTTGGCTCTTGTTGTCTTGGTCTCAGCAAGATGCTGCCTTGGCACTCTGGCAGGTGCAGCTGCGCCTCTGATCAAAAGCTTGGGCTGTTAGTAGTTTTTTTTGGAACAGTTGACATGCTTTTCTATAAATGTCTGGCATAATTGTTATCAGTGTCATTGGATTTTCTATTAACTATTGGATAACTTAAGATTGCTTGTTGTTTTATTTCTCTTAAAGGTCTTGTTTTAGATTTGTTGGTTTCTAGACGTAGTCTAATTATTATTATATTTACTGCTCTTGTTGATCACTATTAAAATAGTCTGCTGATAAAAAAAACTTGTAGTCAAAACTGCATATTTTGATCAATCTCCTCTATTGAGTACCATCACCACTTTTTTTTTGCTAATTATCCAATTTATTAGACTTGATGAGCAAAGCAAACTAAATAAAATATGAAGTATCATTTTCATCTTGGGGTTGCATATGTCCTGTCTTCGATTTGTAACTGGCTGAAGGAATGACTGAAACTGACAATCTCTATGACAGATGCCTCAAAATATCCAATTTGTATTTTTTTAATTGTTGATGTTTCCTCATGCATGAATAAGGTGTCCAGGTGTAACATTATTCAATTTTTTTAGGTGTAACACTATTCAATTTTGATAGATAAAGCTCAAGCACAACAACTTTTGAGTCTCCACTCAACAGTTGTTGCTGGTTTCTTTTTTTCTTCTGAATAACTAATCTTCATTTGTTATCCCATCTTCGCATCTAAATTTGGAGCTTGTGTATAGTACCTTTGATGATGTCTCCATGTATAGAATCTCTGATTAGTAGTTCAATCAGATCAGTACTAGCATAAGCATCACCTGCTGTGCCTTCGTTGTCTACTCCTACGTCATGATTGTCATCATTAGCTGGACCTTCACTTATACCTTCCCCTTCTATGAAACTTTCATTAAACCCTTTAACAAGCAAATGTTTCTAAACGTCAGATTGTGTTCTATATGCCATGTATCGACATCTGGCACATGAACATTATCGATGTCAGCAAATGTGGTTTCACTAAATTCCTGGAATTTGTTTTGCCACTCAACTTAAGACCTATTGATGCACATCCACCTATCATCTCGTGACATTATTATGTTTCCAAATAAAGTTGGTTAACCAAAGTGAAATAAATGATAGCTGGTTGTCCTAGTTTACATGATGATTGGATCAAACAGACATAAGTACAATTCTTATTGTATATATTAATTATAATAACAATATTGCTACCATCCACAGGTAGTCAATCATCAGAGCATCAAAGTATATACTGGTGATGATTAGATGAAAAGCCATTGGTATCTAGACAGCCCTCGCTCCATCACTTGTGTTGCCTCCCGAACGCAAATATCAATCAAACTATAGAGACATCATCAAAAGTATCAAATAGCCGGTGACTTGCACTTGCTACGTACTAACAGCGCACATCGAGAAGAGCCACACCAATGATGCCACGTTAGCTTCTCTCGTTGGAGATCCTTTGTTGCCGATGATGGGCATTGTGTGCACTGGCATTTTCACGTTTCATGCTAGGGCACCAATGTTGGGATTTGGCGGCGACAGTAGCGATAGAGGATCACGTATGTCATCAATAGGAGTAGTCGATTCGTTTGCAGGCCTGGGCCCTTCTGCTATACCTAAAGCCCATGAAATACAAGTGTTTCCTACAACAACATATTATAACGGCACTAAATTTTTATAGCAACCAAACACCCCTGTGGCAATAGCAACATACTATTGTATCGCTTTAGGTATTTAGTTGCAATAAATAGCTACCTCTTACAATAATTGTGAGAAATATTACAACCAACAAAAACTATGGCAATAGCAACAAACTATTACATCGCCTTAGAAATTTAATTGCAATACACAGCTACCTATTGCAATGGTTGTGAGAAATATTACAACCAACAAAAACTATGGCAATAGCAACAAACTATTACATCGCCTTAGAAAATTCATTGCAATAGACAACTACCTATTGCAATGGTTGTGAGAAATATTACAACCAACAAAAACTATGGCAATAGCAACAAACTATTACATCACCTTAGAAATTTAGTTGCAATACATGGTCTACCTATTGCAATGGCCGTGAGAAATATTACAACCCAACAACACTGTGGCAATAATTTCAAGCAATAGTAACAATGTTCTATTTGATTGCAAGAACACCAGACAGTTGCAACGCCAATCAATACTAATGCAACTAAATGCCATCGTGGCAATAGTATTAACCAATAGCAACACTTTTCAAAAAGGGGTTGCTATAGGTCTCACCTCTTGCAATGCCGAATACAAAAATTGCAATGCACTATTTTTATAGCAACACAGTCCCCCTATTGCCATGTTTTTGGACAAATGTTGCAAAACACACCCCTATTACAACACAATTTGTGGGGGATGCAAATGACGTCAAGTGGCAATAGGGTTTAAATCTTGTAGTGCCACTAATGATTCCCTATACGTGAATACGCCGATCGATATTGCCAGAGTAAATTCTTCTGACACAATGGGACATGGAACTTGAGTCAATAGAATGGCGCGATATTTGGCCACAAACTACCTATTGGTAACTTAGATCAATACAGTACCTTCTCATGAGGGGGCATACTACAACCTTGATGATAGGAAAATTGCCACTCCAAGCATGCCATGGACAACCTCATCTAGAAGGTGGCCACATTCAATGTGGAGGTGAGGCAAGGGACCTAGAAATATGATACGTGCTCACCTAAGCACTCGAAAACAAAGGAGCACTCTGGTCGCACAAGAGGGGCCATAGATATTCCTTGGAATGTAGCATTCGAGGGTAAACCTTCCTTCAATCAAAGCTGCTCAAGGAGAAGAGTGGAACAAGAAGAAGATGTAGAAAGGTAATTGAAGGAAATGGAAGAATGAATAGCAAAGTCCATTGAAGCGAAAATGAAAGCATCCTTTAAAGCGAGAGTGGAATCACGAGTTTAGGCAGCTCTACAAAACATTGGCTCGACACAAGCTAAGCTTGCTTCGACAGGCATGCGCCCAGTGCTCAAGGGTCATAGTAGCAACAGATCAACCCCGCTTGATGACAAAGAGGCAAATGCAGTTCATCCGATGGACAACATCACCGAACGTATGCCTGTCAAGCTGTACATCCTTAGTAATGGACAACTAACAAGGTATTGGTCGTCGGTGAGGCCTGGCTTGCTGCAGAAGGGATGATGCATGGACATCCGTTTCCACTAGGATATGCCAGGGTCAGCATTGATAGGATCCTAGATAAGAAGTACAACAAGATACACACTGATTACCTCACCAAGGAAGATAGGCCACATCTTGATCAGAAACAAGGGGACTATTGTGACCTGGCGCAAACTCTACATAAAGTTTGTTAACCAGCCTTTGAAAGAGGAGATCGACGATGATTCGACACCTCATAGTGCAGCAATGCGGCCTAGGCCTCCACATCTGAAAGCATCTAGGCCCCTAGTGGGTTTCGGTGATTAATGACGACATAAGATTATCGTGACTAACGTGTGTTTTGCAGAAACAATTTGAGTTAGGTCACGATAATGGTGATTGTGTTGGGAAATTATGGTTTTCATGCCCTTATCGATGGAAATCGTTTCGGTTTTCAAAGGATGGATGACAAGGTTAAGGACGGACTAGTTCTAAGTGTCGGTTGGCATTGGAGAGACACTTAGAGTAGTTTAGGACTTTGCTTTTCCTTTGATCGTACTATAAAGGGGCGTATGAACTAATAGCTCCCAAAGATCAAGTGGAAGAATCCCTATTCACAAAATTTTTGAATCAAAAGTGAAAAAAGGGGTTCAGTGGGCGTCGGACCATGCTGCAGCATGGTCATTGGACCAACCCACCTGGGTCCGACGCCTATGTGGCGCGCTCCTGGATGCGCCCTGTGCAGGCTAAACCGTCAGACCCTGGAAAGGGGAGCTGTCGAATTGGACTTGGACAGTGTTCATGCGAGGGAGTTCAGCGCAGCGTTGGACTCAGGAATAGGAAGGCATCGGACCCATGGTGATCACGGTCCGACAGTGTCCAAAATCTACACCGAATGGGATTTTGAGCTTCGGACTAGACCGAGGCAGGGCGTCGGACCCTGCTGTAGCATAGGATCGTTGTGACGGCTCTTTTTGACATAGTGTACGTGTTGTTCCATCTATGAGGGTCGAACCCTGAGGTCATGGTCCAACACCTCGCAGACAGAGGGGTTTTGGCTCCAATGCTTATGTTTTTGAGTGGGGACATTTATACTTCTGCTACTCGACCAATTCCTCCCTTTTGCCCATTTGTTCAACTGAGGAAACACTTTGGAGTGCAAGGGAGAGCACAAGCTTAGTGGTGTAATTGAGATTTGAGAATCCAAGATTAAGGACCTCATTAGTGCATAGGGAGCAACAAGTGTGCATCCACCTTTCTCTTTAGGCTTGTCTTGGTTAAGTGAGAGTTTGTGCTTGTTACTCTTGGTGATCATCATCACCTAGATGGCTCGGTGGTGATTGGAAGCTTGGTGATCTTCCGATGGAGCATGTGGATGACCCAAGCCATGGTGTGAGCAGTTGTGGGCGATTCACCGCGACGGAGTGTCAAAGAATCAGCCCGTAGAGAGTACTTGATCCTTGCACGTACGGATCAAGGGGGAGCTATACTCTTGCGCGGGTGCTCCAACAAGGACTAGTGGGGAGTGGTGACTCTCCGATACCTTGGAAAAACATTACTGCATTCCTCTCCCTCTCTTTACTTTGAGCATTTACATTTGAGCAATTCAATTCATGTCTTTAAATTCTTAGAATTGCCATGCTAGAGTAGGATTGGAACCTGGGTGCAAAATTTTTGTGCGGTAGAACAATAGAAACACTCTTAGCACAAGGGGGTGAAATGGGCTAAGTGTAGGGCTTAATTATTGCAAGAAATTTAAAATTAGCCCAATTCACCCCCTCTTGGGCATCTTGATCCTTTCAATTAGTATCGAAGCCTTGTGGTCCTTAAATTAGGCTTAACTGCCTAGACCAAGGTGTCCCATGGGGATGAACCCCCTCCCATCTTTGAGAGAGATGATTTTCCTTACTGCAAAAATCGCATGGAGACATACCTAGAGGCTTTAGATGTCAGAGTGCTTAGAGCCGCCACACAAGGCTTCCCAAAACCTAAGGATCCTACCAACCTTGTTGGTGATGAGGTTCACTACGAGAAGTGGAATGCAAAGGCTAGAAACACTCTCTTTAGAGGCCTTTGCAAGGACATTTTTAACCGCATGCAGAACCACAAAGACTCCCATGCACTATAGTTAGACATTTGTGTGCTCCATGACGGAACCAAGAGTGAGCGTGAGGAACGCTATCACCTTGTGATGAAGAAGCTTAATTTATTTGAAATGCTTCGTAATGAAAGTGTTAATGAAATGTATTCTCGCTTGAATTCTTGTAGAGGAGGTTAATAGGCTTGGACTCACTCAAATACAACCATTCGATGTTATGAGAAAGATCTTGAGTGTCCTCCATATTGACAAGTATGGGCATATTGTGACGATGCTTCATCAAGGTGATCTTTCTACCGCTATGCCAACTCACATATTGGCGAAGATCAATGCACATAAGATGTACATGCACATCACTCCTCAAGAGGGCTCTTTATCCTCAAAGAAGAAAGATTTGTCATTCAAGGCTAGCCAAGAGAAGAGAAGTAAAGAAAAGATTGCTCATGATAGTTCAAGTGATGATGAAGTTGACGATAAAAATTTGCTCTCATGGTGAGAAGAACCACCAAGGTGCTCAAAAAGCTAAACAAGAATGGTGTCAAGTTTGATAGCAAAAAGAAGAAATTCTTCACCAGTAGTAGAAGGAAGCCCATCTCCGAAATGGATCGCTACAATTGTGGAGATCTTGGCATCTAGCTCATCAATGCCCCAAACCCAAGAAAGACAAGTTCAAGAAGAAGTACAAGGGCAAGAAAGATGACTCAAGTAATGATGAAAAAGAGAAGAAGAAGAACAAGCCATACAAGAAGAAGGATGGCAAGGAGTATCACAAGAAGAAAAAGAATGGAAAGGCTTATATTGTTGGTGATTGGCTCACGGACATTGAATCATCAAGTGGCTCATCGGATGATGAAAATGAGAATAAGAAGGAGAAGGTGGCCGCTCTTGTGATATGTTCTTCACTATCTCCACCGCCACTGCCGCCATCATCCTCTACACACCTATGCTTCATGGCCAAAGGTGAACGAAAGGTACAAAGTGATGATGATAGTAGTGGTGATGACAATGCTAGTGATGATGAAAATGGTAGTGATAGTGATGAAGAATTTGAATCACCTTCTTATGATGATCTTGTCAAATTGCTAAACCAATATACTAAAATCATTAGAAAAATAAGAGCTAAGAATGAGAAGCTAGAACTTGGAGCACCACAACTCAAGATATAAAAATGACAAGCAACATAAGGTTGATTTTCTTATTTATCAAGGTCAAATCAAAACCTTAAGAAAACCATAAACAACTAGTATGTTTAATATTTTTCCTAGCAAGTACATATTATTACAAAACTAACAAAACAAGAATCACTATTTTTGGAGTCCTAAAACTCAAGATATGGTTCTGGTCAAGTTTATAAGTAGTTTTGGAGTACTTTTCAAGGTTAAATAAAAACACCAGAAAACTTCTACAAACATATAACATATTATGAGTCTACTGCATAGGTCTTTTCTCAAGGTTTCCAAAAAGTCCACATTTACTATTTTTGGAGTTTCCTAGCATGAGATATGGAATTTAAAAGATTTAACACAAAATCTGAAATTCAAATTACAATAAAACCGAATCCTAACTTAACTGCTAGGCGCACCCGAACCTGTACCCAAACCAGTCATCGTTTAACTAACATGTGGGACCCGCTACCCAGTTGGGCCCACATGCCATATACACAGGGAGAGACAGAGACATAGGAGAGTCGGTCTTCTTCCTCAGGCACCGGAAGCAGGGGAGGCGCCCCGTGGCTCGCCGATGTCGGCCGAAGAGGGCAGGTGGTGGCGGAGAAGGGCGGCGTGAGCTCCAGCTTGCCCACCCACACCCGTGGGAGGTAGAATCATAACTGGAGGTGGACCGTGGCCTCCTGGCCACATGAGCAGGCGGCTCAGTGGCAAATGGGCTAGCGGCGTCAGACTACGAGCGGTGGGAGGGCTCGTCGGCGATAGAGGCGGTGCGCAGGGGCAACGGCGGCCAAGCCTGCAGGCGTGGGCGCTGGCAGCCCGATTAGGCTTAGTTGGTGGTGGTCTGGCCACGCGCGCGACCGACCACGGCGGCGGCGGCTGCATGGTGGCGGTGGCGATTCCCGGCGGCACGGCCATCCCGCGAGCACGCACAAGGCACAGAGGAGTGCGAGGGAGATGTGGTGGCGCACGTAACCAGGGCGGAGAAGGCTCCGAGGGCAGGGAATGTGACGGCGGTGAGCTTAGCTCCGACGTCCATCGTGGTGGCGTGCTCCGGTGACCTAGAGCTTGGGCGGGCATGCGCACGGTGCGGAACACGACGAGGCGGAGGCGGCGGTACACACGGCTATGACCATGGTGGTTTGGAGTGGTGGAACGGTAGTGGCAGCTCGGAGCTTCGCTCGGTGGCTCCCATGGCGGCGTTCGTCATGCTAGTGCGAGCATAATGAGGGAGGGATGAGCGAGAGTGGGAAGGAGTGAAGGCTTGCCATCCATATCTGGAGACACAGGGGGAGACAGGGCACATGGCAGCAAGCAAGGCGCATGGCGGCCACGTCCCCGGGCGCGTGTTCGCCCCTCGGGCATTTCCCCGAATACATGGCGGGTGCCTAAGTGGGCGAGGTGGGTAGTGGTTTTGGGCCATTTCTGGGCTAAATTTGGTCTTGGGAGAAATAGCAAAGTTGGAGCCCACATAGAGCTCTACAACTTTCATTAAGATGTCATGATCATTTGGGCTCTGGATTAAGGGTTAACCACTCTCCAATGTGGCAATGTCAACAAGTTGATGAACATTCAAATTGGAGCACGGTTTATTGATTATTGGGAGGTCAAACCTGATCAAATCCATCCCAACTTTTGACATGGTGCTCTCCAAAGAATTGACTCCAACTTTCACTTTTGTACCGACTCAAGTTGTTTAATGAAAACTTGAGAATGCGGAATGCAAATGTCGATTGCACTGAAATCAGGGTTGCTAAAAATTGCTAAGTGCTGAAATCAGCCCCAAATCTGCCTTGTGGGACCTATTTGAGCATGTTCCCCACATTTTCATGACTTGACTCTTAAACAAAGTTTGTTCCTTATAAAATTCTCTTCAACTTTGTCAATTGGTGCAAAGCAATACAATGTTTCTAAGTCACACTTTTGGAATGGTCAAACAAAAGTGTTCTAGGGTTCACGTTGGGTCAACCATCACTTAGAAGCACAATTAGGCAAAATGATCAACATGAATATTGTTCCATTAAGTGTCCTAAGTGCAGTTAAGGTGTTGTAGTGTCTAACGATGTCCACCATGCATAGGTTACATAGGGATCTAGGTCTCATATGCATTAAAACATAGAAATCACTATATTTGAAATGCTTGTTTCAAAGCTCTGTTTCACTTGTTTCATAGTGTTGTTGCAAGGTACATGCTACACATGTTTCACTAGGTTGTTCCACATGTTGCAAAGGTTTGTTGCACATATGTTGCACTTGTATGTTGCATAAGCACTAGTTCACATGAAAGCCCACATGGAATGTAAAGGCATGTTTCATTGTTTCAGAAACATGTTTCAGTTATAAACCAAACAAGCATATAACTTATCATTTCATGTGAATTTTTGATTCTAAATTTCACAAAACTTTTCCAGGGGCCACTATAGATAGAGAGTGATGTGAGACACATGAAAGAAGTGACATCAACACTCACTTGCATTACCAAGCATGAGCATCTAACATGCACACATTGAAACATAATTAACAAGGGTATGTTGCATATGTTTCAAGGAGATGTTGCAGATGTTTCAAGCACATTCCATACACATGTTTCACATGTTGCACTAGCATGTTTCACATGTTTCACTAGTGCATCACATATGTTCCATGCTCATATATGAACAAATGAGGCTTAGGGTCATGCAATGCAAGTGCCAAATGCAAGCCTAACACCTGGGGTGTTACAAGAAGTTCCAAATACTTTGTGATATTGGTTTTCTTGTTGGTTATTCATTAAAGTCCAAAGCATATCGAGTATTTAATCATGCCACCGACTTGGTTGAAGAAATATATGATGTGGAATTTGATGAATCTAATGGCTCCCAAGGAGCATATGAGAATCTTGATGATGTAGGTGATGAACCATTGAGGGAGGACATGAAGAATATTCTGGTTGGAGACATCAAGCCTAAAGATGATGAAGATGAAGTGCAAGTGATTGATCCACCCTCTTCATCAAATGTGCCACAAGATGACAATAAAGATGGGAGAGTAGAAAATGAAGATACTCATGTCTTCCATGACCAAATGGTGGCACAAGCTAAATATGTTGATGCTCCGCAACCTCCTTCTCAAGTGGTTGATAGAAGAAATTCACCTCTACTTCAAGCACATCCACAAGATCTCATCAGTGGGAGTCCTTCAAAGGGTGTAATGACTTTCTCTCAAAAACTTGCTTCATTTGTTGAATATCACTCGTTTGTTTCTTGCATTGAGCCTAAGAATGTAGATAAGTTCTTTAAGATCTGGATTGGATAAATGCCATGTATGAAGAATTGAACAACTTCACCCGTAATGAAGTTTGGACACTTGAAGAGCGACCACAAGATGCAAGAGTCATTGAAACAAAGTGGGTGTTCCACAATAAGCAAGATGATGAAGGCATTGTAGTGAGGAATAAGGCAAGGCTAGTTGCAAAGGGGTTCTCTCAAGTTGAAGGTTTGGATTTTGGAGAGACCTTTGCATCGGTTGCAAGACTTGAAGCCATTCATATCCTTACATATGCATCTCATCATAAAATAAAATTATATCAAATGGATGTTAAAAGTGCATTTTTAAATGGCTTCATAAATAAACTAATCTATGTTGATCAACCTCCTAGGTTTGAAGACCCTAGATATCCTAATCGTGTTTATAAGTTGTCCAAGGCACTATATGGGCTAAAGCAAGCCCCAAGAGCTTGGTATGAGCGCCTTCGGGATTTTCTCATTAAGAAGGGCTTCACGATTAGGAAGGTTGACACCACACTATTCACCAAGAATCTTAATGGAGAAATCTTCATTTGTCAAGTATATGTTGACGATATCATCTTTGGCTCAACAAATGAAGAATATTACAGAGAGTTTAGTGAATTGATGTCGAAGGAGTTTGAGATATCTATGATTAGAGAGCTTACATTCTTTCTTGGTTTTTAAGTCAAGCAAATATGGGAAGGGATTTTCATCTCTCAAGAAAAGTATACCAAGGATATTCTCAAGAGGTTCAAAGTGGATGAATGTAAGCCAATCAAGACACCAATGCCATCTAATGGACATCTCGACCTAGATGAGGGAGGTAAATCGGTTGATCAAACTCTCTACCATTCTATGATTGATAGCTTGTTATACTTGACCGCATCTAGGCCTGACATTATGTTTAGTGTGTGTATGTGTGCTAGATTTCAAGCTAGTCCTAAGGAAGCTCACTTAGTTGCCATTAAGAGAGTCCTTAGGTAACTTAAGCACACACCAATCATTGGCCTTTGGTATCCCAAAGGAGCTAGATTCCAACTAGTTAGCCATTCTGATTCGGATTATGTTGGTTGCAAAATTGATAGAAAAAACACATCTGGAGGATGCCATTTGCTTAGTAGATCACTAGTGTCTTGGACCTCTAAGAAGAAAGTATGGCCTTGTCCACCACCGAGGCAGAGTACATTGCCGCGGGTGCTTGTTGTGCACAAATCCTTTACATGAAGCAAACTCTTCTAGACTATGGTATAGTTCTAGAAAAGGTACCCCTTTTGTGTGACAATGAGAGCACGGTAAAACTTGCTAATAACCCAGTTCAACACTCTCGCACCAAGCACATAGATATCCGTCATCACTTTCTTAGAGATCTTGTTGCTAAAAATGGTATATCACTAGAAGGTGTAAGGACCGAGGATCAATTGGCGGATATCTTCACAAAACCGTTGGATGAGGCTACGTTTTGTAGGTTGAGGAATGAGCTAAATGTGCTTGGCCTAAGTAATTTTACTAAAAAATGAGAGTCTGTTGATCCTTGCATTGCATTGTAATATAAAACATGTTTAATTTTTAGCAATGCACTTAGGGCTTGTCTAACATGGTTAAGATAACCACCGAAAAACGTGTGAAAAAGCTTAACCTTAGATCAAACACTACTATAGAAAGTCTATTCACCGCCGGGACCTTCACCAGTTGTTTTGAGATAACTGGCGGTGATACGTATCACCGCTGGCTCATACCTGTAGGACCCCATCCTAGCCAAATAACCGAAGGTGATGACTGGTTTTACCACCGGTTCGGTGTTTGATCCGGTGGTGAATGCAGTTTCACCCTTTGCTGCCGTGTCATCCATCGAGTCGACGATAAAAGGAGTTTCACCATCGGCTGCTCATTCTCTGCCTGATGCCCGGGACACCGACAGAGATAATAGTTTTTTTACTATCGGTGCCAAGATGGACACGTGCGCTATAATAAGATCTGGCGGTGAAACAAGTTACCACCATCAGATTACCGTTTGAACCGGTAGTGAAGTAACCATTGTTTGAATGGACGCGCTGGGTACGCTGCCAGGCGAGGCAAGAATTGATGTCTAATTCTAGATTCATTACATAACAGAGTTCATCTGATCAAGTCTCACGTTATATTTTTTGTGAGGAATTACATTAAAAGCCAAGTAGAAGACAGTATACGTGACCACATCCCTCTATTAAAAGCCAAGTAGAGGAGCCATTTATGTTGAAATGTTATTATAACACCACTGTAATGCATGTGTGCACCAAATAAATAATTCGATTTGCAAACAAAACAAAGATGACACACTAGTTTAGCTGAAATAATGACAACATCCATCATTGAGGAAATTAACATGTCCATAGACAAGCAAACAACATTGGTCCATTTGATATGCATTACACAAAGATACATCAAATGTAATTTTATTTACTGCTCTGCTAATGAATCCAAGAAACACATGGGCAGGGATGACATGAACTTTTATGCGGTCCATGTCATATGCGATGATTGTTCCATCCTTCCCAGCAAAGAAAATTGTATTCCACTCTGGGTGAACTGTAATCACTGTGTATTCGTCAACAAAATCCATGAAACCAAATCTAATATTAATCCTTCCAAACAGGATCCGCGTGATGACTGTATGCTTCAATGTCTAATTATTAGTACCATAGTCTTCAGGGATCTAGATTGAAAGCTTGGAATCATTGGGACCAGTAATAGTACATACACACAAGTGACCCTGAGCTTCATGCATGGAGTGTTGAAGACCAGTAGGTCTATCAATTTTACTCCATGTGTTTCCTTCCATATCCATAGCAAGTATCATAGAGTACCCCCTAGAGTGCCCCATAATGTGTAGACAACCGTTAAGAAGCATACTTGGTGATCTATAAAATGTCACATCAATATCCTCGCTCTATTCAGATTCCTTATAGATCCATCAATAAAGTCCACAACTCATACCAAAGTACAACTTTAACAACCATTAACAGTTTTTATGGTATGACCTCATTTAAATTTAGAGTAGCACCACATAGACATATATAACTCAAACTGGAGTAGCTATTAATAATGGAGCTATAACTATTGGTAAATATTAATGCACATAGAATAATCCATAAGCGCACGAATATTATACCGATGTAGCACTTCACCGGCAGTACCCAGTTTTATATCGAACTCAAGGAAACATGTGTGAGAATAACCAAATCTAACTTAACCAACATCACAATCAAGGCTAGATAATAGGAGTGTGGAGGAGACTGCTAAGGTCTTCTAGTTCTAACTTCGGTAAGCTTTGTCTTCTATTTTCTAGGGTTATTACTAGAGAAAACACAGGCAGATTATGTTTCCTATAGTAGCAAGGTCTTGCTAGGCCTACTAACAGGAGGTGGACTACAAAGGATTCAACGAGGCTATAATAGTCACCCTCGCGAGCTACCATTGATCTAGAAAATAGGGTACATCCACGAGTAACCGGGTCTAAGCACCACGCTTACACTATGAATACTACTTTAACCTAGGAGCTACAAGGATTAGTGTACTCAAAAGAGAGCTGCAAACCTGAAGAATAATATGAACTAGATGCTTACTTGAATTAGAAGTTGATTATTAGAGAAATCTCAGAAGCAAGCTCAAGAAGAACTTGATTTCACCAGGGTACAAGCCATAGAGAGAGCACCAACAGGCCAGAACTCCTCCAAAACTCTTCCCTCTCACTCTATCTCACTATCTCTAATACAGGACTAGATCCTATCGAGGACTAATCTTCTCTTGATTGCTAGCCCTGATCCTAGTGGAGATATGGATTAGGGTTTCTGGCTTTTCAACTCTTAGGATCTAACTTGGCATGCCCTAGAGGGGGGTGCAGACAGGTATATTTAGGCCGGAGCATCAATCATGAGCCCTTGGATCAAACCGACTTGAATAAACGGCGAAGATGCAATCCTTAAGGAGGTGGAGAACCGATAGAGCAGCAGGGAGGTTGACAGGGGGGCCCACAGGTTGGCCGACCTGTAGGTAGGGCTGGCCCACCCTACATGTTAGGGGCAAGGGCTCTGCTTCAGTGGAGAGCCTCCTGGAGTCTTCTAGAGTCTTCCCACGCTGTTTATGCGGTGGAATTCCATAATTTCCTTTGACAAATAGGTCCTCCTTGGTGGTTTTCTGATTAAATCTTGCTAGAAACGTAGATTCACCAAAACTCATGGAATTTTTTAGTTTAAACCCCTAAGTCTACATTGGTGATCCATTTTAGCCATTTATGCAAGTTATATTGACGGTTTCTGATGAATGTTAACTAACGTCAACAAGCTCCCCCACACTTAGGCTTTTACTCGTCCTTGATAAAAGGATGGAATACTCAAGACATAGCCTTAGGACAAGATGTTGGTATTTCTTAACGTCTACAGATGTTAATCCACAAGCGTATGGTATTACCATTGTAGCTTTCACCTGGATGTATTCAGGGTATCGTATTTCCACAGGGAACAAAGGTATTTCTCTCTAGCCAATTCATCCAAGGACAACACAACGATAGCTGATGAGGGTAGAGAAGGATTCTTATGGCTTAGGGTCTAAGGATAGATAAACTCTACTTCTACTTGCTTACTTCGGGCACCGGATCACACCTGGTCTGCCAGGCGAGGCTAGCCTATGGCTCTATGCCATACTCAAACATTAGGGATTACGAGGAAGGGACAGGGCTGTCACTGCCTACCACCTACCCATCAACCAGAGAGTATGAGGCAAAGCAAGATAGCCTATAGCCTAGACACCATGTCTACGCTATCAACTACTACTCTACGCTAGCAAGGGTTATCTGTCTTCATCAGGGCCCTTCTACTAGAGCATCCATCACGAGGACGGGCGACGACCCTGCAAACAAGTAAGAGCATAGCTTAACTAATTAAAGACTTTATACCAAAGGAATCACGAATACTCACTTAGCGGGAGAACCCGTTGAGGCACAATTATCCATTGAGGTACAAGGCAGGGAGAAACCGACAAGCCTGGCTCTTCCTGAACTCTTCCCTCACATCTCTCCCTACTACTTTGATCTAGCTAGCTAGGTCCTAAGCCCATTGGAGTGGTGTTGCTCTTCTACTTCTTTGGTGCCCTTCCTCTCTTGTGTGTTGTTTAAATGGGGGGATGTGGCCTCCTTTTAAGGTGGAGAGGAGGGGGCTCTTTGGAATAATCCCATTCCCATATGGAAGAGTGACCTAGACCGACCATGGGAAGGTGGTAAGAGGCGGCCTGTGAAGTTTGGGCCCGAACGAGGCCTTGGTGATGCGATCACACCCCAATTGGGGCCTTTGGGCCCCATCTTCGGTGGGTGATCTTCTTTGGACCTCTTGAGTGGGTCCATGCATGTGCCCAGCAAAGATTACGCGATTTGATTTGGGTTTAGCCTTATGCTCCTCTCGTTTGGGCCCTATTTTGCCTGGTTGTGGGCCTCTCTTTTGGGCTTGTGTAGGATGGTATTTGCGCTTTATTCTCTTGCATATTTTTAGCCCTTTTATGTGTGTTTCCATAAATATCCTCTTGCAAATGAATAAACATCAAAACTCATGGAATTCATTAGTTATAAACCCTAATTCTAAGTTTGGTGTGTGTATTGATTTATTTTATGTGATAGTTGGCAGTTAAAAGTGTGAGTTAAGGACCACCAACACAAGACATCAACATAAAACTATCCCTAGTCATACATGCTCTGTAGGATTCAAAGCGTCTACCATGAAACTTTAGGTGGTTGAAGATTGGAACAGCTTGAAATAGATTACCATCTTCCTTCAGTCAAGTCAATTAGAGAAGCAGTTAAAGATTTTTAAAAACAAAACATAACTTACCTTCTCCTATTTGTGGTACTCTCAAATCACTCTATATATGTGGTATTTTTGGATCCTCACCAAGGCATTGATGACTGTGCCTTCTTTTTGCCTACTTCTAAAAGCTTTATGTGGAGCTCAGGTAGGGATGAATATGAAAACATACTTGTATTGCATATATTGTAAAGTTAATACAAGGATCCAAGGAGAAAAATGTCATACCCTTAGATCAAGATGTGCATGTGTGTGGATATGTATATGGTGGCTAACGTATTCTACTATGCTCCTTGAAATATATCTCTCTTGTTTGAAACTTGAAAATCTTTGCAAAAAAACATGGGCTATCTTATTCATCTTTCTCTTTCTCTTTTTTTAGGTGGGCATCTGAGTACCCATTGTTTTAGATATCTTGGACACTTGTCCATTTTTTCTCAATACTTTTTTATTTTTCTTTTATGAATAACTCTTGCATAGCCCATGCCTCTTTTTTTGCAATTGAAACTTTTCAATAGAGACATACACAAGAACTTGGAGCATTTATCCTATCAAACATATTTTTGTGTCTATTCCCAATGCAGGAGTAGAACATTTTTGGGTGGATGGAAAATATGTTTTTGCATACTCCTAGTGTAGGAGTAGTAGATATATGTGGAGTGTACGTGATCATGATCTTGAGAGCATGATAAGTTTCTCAACAAGGGTCACAAGGTTTGACCAAACTCAATACAATGACAAGTAGTATATGTAGAAGGTTTCTCTAGTCTATCATATCATGTTTGGCTTTGGTGGGATATTGCTTACCACAAAGGAGAGGTGTAGCTATTCTTTTAAATTTTTGAAGTAAAAGTCTCCAATAACGAGACATCAAGAATCAAGTTCTCATTATTCAACTATATCTCATTTCACAACAACTTAAATAACGTGGGGTCCCTAATAATAAGTTCCCAATAGTAGCAAGACTTCCAAGAAAAAGTATTATGTGAGTCAATTCTTAAGTCATGGCTAAAATAATCTTTCCTCATGCTTTAAGTTGTTTTTATCAAGTGATTTTCAATTCGATTCGAAACGGAAAGCATAATATGTGAAAATAGATCATATGGGCCTCAAACCTGACCGTGGACAAAGAGCGAGGTGAGGCGGCACCATGATGGGCTGGCTAGCCCATGTAGGCGGTTGGGCGGCCCACTCTCAGGCCCGCTCGGGTCCAACTTTGGTGAGCGTGGTTCTTAGTCCATTGCTTCCCGAATTTCATGATTTTTGCCATCGAATTCCATCTTCTTGCCACGGTGTGTCTCCCCCACACTTGTTTCTTGTTTACCTTTATGCATAACATGTGGTGACAAACACATATCCAAAAGAAATAGAGAGTAGGTAATAATAATAACAAGACTCCATTAATATCATAAGGGCACTTTATTACACAAGTACAAATTAAGCACAAACTTTTGACTAGCTAGCACAAACTTCAACCACTTTAACAATCTGAGCTAAACGAGTAACCTAAATATACTATCTTTAAACACTTGACCTAACCACTTGTGCCTTATCATCGACTATCTAATTCTTACTTCCTCATCGTAGCAACAAAATGATTCATAGCGTTAAGATCGTGTTGTATACTCTTGTGGTAGACATGTTCTTCGTCGATCCTTTGCTCTAAGGTATAGACAACATCAGAGAGATCTTCCATCTTCTTCTCTAAAAGGGCAATGGTCATCTGAGGGTGTTTCTCCTTATTCTCTAGGAGAATTGATGGTGCCTTCCTCTTGTCCTTTGAGGGAACAACTTTGATTTGATCCAGCAGAGCCCGGACTCCATCAATGTTTGTACGAGAGGTGACCGATCTATACTTTGCATAAGTAACATCTCCAAACTTATTGGTCTTGACTCCGATCAGCACCTCATTGCCCTTTGGAGGAAGGAGGTTGATCTCCTTCGTCACCTTGATAAGCTTTTGGGCATCTAGACGAGGCTCTTGCTGGTGAGGCTTGTCTTCAAGAAGTGGACGTGACAGCGGTGGAACGATCACCGGATGATGAACAGCTTGAGCAAATAGGGGTTATCTCTGGAGGAATGATGGTCAACACAAGTGCATCGGGCTTCTTGTTTAGATCAGCTCTATAAGGGATGATCTCTCTACCAGCCATTGGAATCTAGAGAGGAGAGCTTTGCTACTATTAAAGAAAGGAGGCTTTGATGGGATGGCTATGGAGGCAAGCAGGGGCTCATTTATATAGGGAGAATAACTTGCAGCTGGGGTCAAGATCTATCTAAGAGGTCTTGTAACGAGGAAAAACTGAATGCGTCAAAAAGTACGGGATTTGGTGGGGAAAGATCTAGAAGACACAAGAGAATCGACCAGGCACGAGGGGGCTGACTAGTGGGCTAGGTGGCCCCACATGTCACCCTCTTGCAAAGATTTTTGTCACAGTGGTTTCTAATCCTATCTAATCCTAAAAAGTATATTTATATGTTATGAAACATAAAGAGGATGACAGTGGTGTAAATCTATGGTAAAATCAGAAAATCTACCTCATCCAAATCCTTAGGTGGTTTTTTATGTTCTAAAAAGATCTTGAGACGGTGGCCATTTGCCTTGAATAATGTACATTCATCATTTTGAAGTGTTACTACTCCATGCGATGAAGTGCTTATCACCTTGAATGGTCCTTCCCATTTGCTTTGAAGTTTTCTATGCCTGAATAATTTAACCCTAGAATTAAAAAGTAATACCTTATCTCCGAGGGCGAACTCCTTCTTTATCCTCTTGTCATGCCATCATTTGGTCCTCTCCTTGTATATCTTGGCATTGCGATATGCTTTTTCACGCCATTCATCAAGCTTAGAAAGTTGCATCTTCCTCTTGGTTCCTACGGCTTCGAAGTCTATGTTCCATCGTTTGATCGCCTAGTGAGCCTTGAATTCTAACTCAACAGGTAGATGGCTGGTCTTCCTGTAGACCAGTTGGTTTGGTGACATGCCCAACAATGTTTATAGGCCATTCTGTTAGCCCATAGTGCATTGGGTAGTCAATCTTTCCATGCAATCCCCATCTCGTTGACTGTCTTTTACATAATGTTCTTGATTTGTTTATTTGATGTTTCTACTTGGCCACTTGTTTGAGTGTGATATGGAGTAGTGACCTTGTGATGGATTCCATGCTTTGACAAGTAATTGTGAAAGTTCTTGTCAGTGAAGTGAGTGCCTCCATCACTAATCACCATCCTTGGAACTCTGAAACATGGAAATATTGTCTCTTCAAACATCTTCTTGGAGTTCTTCGCATCAGCAACTCTGCATGGCATAGCTTTAACCCACTTGGAGACATAGTCTAATTGCACCAAGATGTATTCATAGTTCTTCAACTTTGAAAAAGGTCCCTTGTAGTCGATTCTCTAGACATCGAAGAGCTCTATCTGGAGGTTATTGGTGAGTTGCATGGTATCTCTTGAATTGATATTCCCGTGCCTCTAACATGATCCACACCTTCGGATGAAATTCTTCATGTCTTCATACATGGTTGGACAGAAGAATCCAATTTGCTAGATCTTTGAATGAGTGCAGAATGCACCATAATGTCCTCTATATGGTGATGAGTGACATAGTTCTATAATCTTGATGCCTTCCTCTGCCAGAACACACCTTCAGAGTAGACTTTCAACAGGTATGGTTCATCCCATATGTGGAGATGACTTTCGTAGATGAGCTTCCTTTTGTTCTCCCCTAGTGGTACATAACCTGCAACCATAAAATTGACAATGTTTGCGCACCAGGGGTTAGATTTTGAGACCTCGAAGAGCATGTCATCCCATAGCGAATCATTGATGGGTAGTTCCTATGAATTCTCAAACTGCATTCTGGATAAGTGATCGGTAACAGAATTTTCTACTCCCTTTTTATCTTTTATTTCTAAGTCAAATTCTTGGAGTAACAAAATCCATCTTATAAGTATAGGTTTAGCATCTTTCTTAGTGAGCAGGTATTTTAAAGCAGCATGATCAGTATAAACAATCACCTTAGCTCCTACTAAGTAAGATCTAAATTTATCAATAGCAAAGACAACAGCCAAGAGCTCTTTTTCAGTTGTTGCATAATTAAGTTGAGGTCCTATCAAAGTTTTGCTTGCATAAGAAATTGGATGATGCTTCTTATCTTTAGTTTGTCCCAAGACTGCCCCTACAACATAATCACTAGCATCACACATAATTTCGAAAGGTAGCGACCAATCAGGGGGTTGAATGATTGGTGTAGAGATGAGTGCTTTCTTAAGAATGTTATAAGATTTTAAGCATGCATCATCAAATTCAAAAGGGTATATCCTTAGCCAAAAGATTGTCAGTAGTCTAGCAATATGTGAAAAATATTTTATGAAGCGACGGTAAAAACTAGCATGACCAAGGAAACTACAGATCCGTTTTATATTTATAGGAGGTAATTGTTCAATTACTTCTATTTTAGCTCTATCTACCTCAATCCATCGTTCAGACACCAAGTGTCCAAGCACTATGCCTTCTCTAACCATGAAATGACATTTTCCCCGTTTGTCCTTCCTGAATAAGTCTTTCAATTGGTTGTCCTATCAACAAGTCGAGCTCCATAATATCAAAGATATAGAAGCTCTGATGAACCATAGTTCCTTTTACCTAGATAGGGATACATACAAAATTCCCAAACTTGAGAGAGTGTGTCTTGAAAGACTTTTCAATAACTTTGTTGTTGGGGTTAATGGCATTTGTTTCAACAAGTCATGAGCAAAAGATGCAGACATGATATTAACACCCACAACAGGATTGTAAAGAGCATCGAAAGGAGCTTTATTAATTTGGCAACGAATGGATATAGAAGGTGAATCTAATCAAATCACATTAGAGGAAAGCTCTAATTCTTCTAACCATTCATTGCTTATAATAGATATTAGCTCTTTCATAGTCTTTTCAAGGAAAGCTTCCTTAGGTATAAAGGTTCTTCATAAGATGATTTCCTAGGCTTCTGGGATCTCCTCATAACATGGTAATTCGAGGTATTTCCTTATTAATCAAAAAGATCATCCTCGAATTCAAGTATGAAATCCAAAATTGGAGTTTCCTCCTTTTTCTGGTGGTTTGGGATCTAGGACAGCTGAAGCTTGTGATGGGTTTGCTAAAGATTCTGGTTCAGCTATCTAAGGTTCCTCATATAGTGGCTTCTCTACTTCTTTAGGGGTGTTCTCTATGATTTTTGTAAGAATGCTTCTCCCTAAATTGGCGGAGACAAGCAAGAATGAACCTCCTGAAGCCATATTAAGATGCTTCGAGGTTTTCCAATCAAGAGCCATATAAAAGTGTTGAAGAATGGGGTCTTGAATGGCAATGTCAGGGCTAGTATTAATAAGGGTATTAAAACATTCCCATGCCATGCCTTGAGAATCTTTTTCTTTTTATTTAAAAGATAGAACCTCTAAACAAAAGCTAACTATCCTGGAGATGGGAAAGAATTGCAAGCAAAAGCTAGAACACAAGGCTTCCCAATCTCCTTGTCTACACCCTATAGTGAGGTTGTACCAACGTTTAGCTCTTTCCGTCAAAGAGAAGGGAAAAGCTTTCATCTGACATGCTTGCTATGCGTAGGCATGCATAGGTTCGCTCAAACTCATTTAGGTGGGAATAGGGGTTTTCATCATCTTTGTCCAAAAAGGATTGATCCTAAACCATGTTAATTAAACATGAATGCAGCTCATAGCTAGGTGTTAGGATAGGTTTTGAAGATTCTTGTGGTTGTAGGCTTGTGCTCGTGGGTACACCATATTGGTAGATGGGGTGGATTCTAGATCCATGATAAAAAGAAAGGAAAAGAAAAGATAAAAGAATAATGATACAAGGTTAAGCTAGGTTCAAAGTGAACTCAGCAACCATTTTCCTAGCAACGGTGCTAGAAATACTTGTTGGTAAATATTAATGCACACAAAATAATCCGCAAGCGCACGGATATTATACCAATGTAACACTTCATCGGGAGTACCTAGTTTTATATCCAACAAGAGGAAACATGTGTGAGAATAACCAAATCTAACTTAACCCAACTTCATAATCAAGGCTAGATAATAGGAGTATGGAGGAGATTGCTAAGGTCTTCTAGTTCTAACTTTGGTAAGCTTTGTCTTTTATTGTTCAATTCTGTGGTTATTACTAGAGAAAACAAAGGCAGAGTATGTTTCCTATAGTAACAAGGTCCTGCTAGGCCTACTAACGGGAGGTAGACTACAAAGGATTCAATGAGGCTATAACAACCACCATCGTGAGCTACCACCGATCTAAAAAATAGGGTACATCCATGAGTAACTGAGTTTAAGCACCATGCTTACACTACGAATACTACTTTAACCCAGGAGCTACAAGGATTAAAGTACTCAAAAGAGAGTCGCAAACCTGAAGAACAATATGAACAAGGTGCTTACTAGAATTAGAAGTTGATTACTAGAGAAATCTTAGAAGCAAGCTCAAGAAGAACTTGATTCTGCCAGGGTACAAGCTGTAGAGAGCACCTACAGGCCAGGACTCCTCCAAAACTCTTCCCTCTCACTCTATCTCACTATGTCTAATACAAGAGTAGATCCTATTGAGGACTAATCTTCTCTTGATTGCTAGCCCTGATCCTAGGGGAGATATGGATTAGGGTTTCTAGCTTTTCAGCTCTCAGGATCTGACTTGGCATACCTTGAAGGGGGTGCAGGTATATATATAGGCCAGAGCGTCAATCATGAGCCCTCGGATCAAACCGACTTGAATAAATGGTGGAGATGCAATCTTTAAGGAGGTGGACAACCGACATAGCAGCGGGGAGCCTGACAGGGGGCCCACATGCCAGTCAGCCTACATGTCAGGGGCATGGGCTCCGCTTTGGTGGAGAGCCCCTTGGAGTCTTCTAGAGTCTTCCCACGCTATTTATGCGACAGAATTCTGTAATTTCGTTCAACGAATAGGTCTCCTTGGTGGTTTTTTTATTAAATCCTACTAAACACACAGATTCACCAAACTCATGGAATTTGTTAGTTTAAACCCCTAAGTCTACATTGGTGATCTATTTTAGCCATTTATGCAAGTTATATTGATGGTTTGTGATGAATGTTAACTACCATCAATAGTAACTATTACAAATCTAGCTAAATCATGTCTAACCATCACACTTACAATCAGTACACGAGCTCAGAGCTTCTTCCATAGGAGACAGACAAAGATTAAGAGGACTACAATTACAATAGTTTTGAAGGACAAAGAGGGTGGAGCAGCTATTGGGTTTTGAAGATAGAAGTCATCATCATGAGCAAAGGGTGGATTTGAGTTGGTTCTTGACTTGAAGGCAGCAATTCCTTCTTCATAGGAGTTGTACTTTTATAACAAGCACTAGAAACCTATGAACTTGTTCTTGGCAGTCAGGCTAGTTATAGTAAACTCTGGCTCATGGCCATTGAACACAACATAGCAGGGACGACTCATCCCAAATCTGCACAACCCAAACAGATGGTAGTGATCATCATTGGCATCAGTAGCAACATGTGCAGCTTAAACATTAGTGGCCTCAGTCATGTGAATGATGGACACAAAGCATTGATTTGCTTTCGATGCCTTCCTCTTGTTTGGAACCACATGGGTAACTTGGTTGTCAACAAGGAGATGACACAGAAAGCAAACATATGGGTTGCATCCTAATACATCCAATAGCCATGTAGACATCATTGGCATAGAAATTAATAGTCCTAGTTGCACACAACCATTTATAGTAAGAACACTGAACATATGTAGAAAACCAACCAATGCCACCTCCTAGTTCTTTTCATCATCATTGACCTAACCAGATCTCCAATGCTAGAATGTTTGTTGTATACCTCATGTTCAAGCAAGGACCAAAACAGTGAAGCGAATAGGAAAAGTCGAGAAAGTAGACCTACTAATCGGATCTGTCACCTCTGCCGCACCACACAACAAACACGAACGCCAATGCCGTCGTGCTCCACCCGGAAGCCCCATTGCCTAGCCTCCAGAAGGACACCTAAGCCACCACAACACCACGGGGATCCTCCGCTACCTTCAATCTCGTCCGCCGCCTTTAATCGCTACCTCCACCAAGCTAGGGTTCATCAAAGAGAAGGGGAATAGGAACAGAGAAGGGCAATGGGTGACGGTGGCCTGGTTACAATGGTTAGGTGCTAACAGTGGGCCACTAGGGGCTCACAAGGGGCAAAAAAATTGTACAAAATGGCTTAAAATTTTGGAACACTAGGGGCTCAAAATGGACACCATAGGCTTCATAGGCTCTTTACTTGAACAACATGACAGACCAATGAGTTCGTTAGAGCAGCGATTTTAATTGAAAAAAGACAACAATTGTTCACAAAAAAGACAACAATGATCTAATGGCACTGGTTCACGATTTAGGTCCATCGGCATATGAAACTGTATACATGTGCGTAATGATCTGACGGTGTCCACATGATTTAACACAAAATATTATTATCAAAATTTTAATATTATTTATAGGATGTAGAGGATAGTTCACAAGCAAGCTACTATCCATCGAGAGCATTGCTGATGATGTCTGCTACATGCACCACCGCTCCACGGCCTCAGCCACCTCAGTGAATTCGCCTACCATCTTGTCAATGTCATCCCACGATGACTTTGGCTAGAACCCTGGCTCCACCTTGTTTTGGTCGAGGCCGGATCAGAGCTGAGCAGCGGCTAGGGCCATGGCGGCCCCATGATAGACGCCATGGGTAACCACCATCGTGACCTGCATGGGCAAGGCATGAAGACTCTCCTCAAAGTTTGCCCCTATGGGTGACATCACGTTGATGATGGCAAGTGCCACGTCTTGTAGCATGTCGAGTTCAAGGCAGCGCTCCTCCGTGCGGATCACCGCGTCGCGCACCAAGGTGTGTCACTTCCCTCTAGTTCATGTGTGGTGTCTAGCTCACCCGAGATGTCTTCCAACTGCTCTTGGACAGCAACCAACTGCTGTTGGATGGTGGCCAACTGCTCCTGGACGCGTGAAAAGAGGAGCAACAAAGACCGTCACACACTAAAGCCTGGCATCGCGTGAAACTCATAAATGACAAAAACCAATGCTTACTGGTGACCTGTGCCTGGGCTTTAGCGGCCACCGCCTTGCCCACAGCCATCTCCTAGTCGGCTGTGGTGAGTGTTGTCTCCACGACGGAAAAGCACTACCATAGCCACTCTGACTTTTGCCTCTCGATCCTCTGCTCGGCCGACTCGACGCTCAGGCACTTCCCGTTCACCATGGACCAATCTTGAGGGTGGAGCGGAGGGATGGGAGCTATAAATAATGGTTATGTACCCTTGTTCGTTCTGCTTCCCCTTTTATAGAATGTTATACGAAGAAGCGGTTATCTACGATTATAATAATCCCTCATCTACACCGCTCTTATCAATACGCGTTCATACAGTGTACGTCAGTGAATCTAAACCGCATCATATGGAACGTTGACTTAGTGTGCAAGTAATGAATTTCCCAACTTCCAACACCGTCTCACCACTTTCCTCGGGAGCCGGCGTTCGGTTCTCCATCTTCAAGGGTGGCCTATTTAAGCTGGGCTGGATGCGCTTCTTGGCAATCCACACACTCCTTCCTCCTTAGATACAGAAGATAGATACATACAAAGCTCTTGAGCCAACCATCTATATTTTCTTCATCACCATGGCGCTCATTCTTCAACTTCTCCGGCGACAGCACCAGCGATGGGATAAGGCCTTCAAGATTGGCTTTCTTCCGTGTTTAGGGTGAAGTAATGGCTGCTTGTCCTCAGTGCTAGTGGAAGTTTTGCGAAGATATAGGGGATCACCACCTTATGTCCGGGGTGCTGATTACACTTTATAATCATCCATCTCATGGTATTCCCATGGTGGGCTTCATCAAGCTACCACGGTGTTGCCATGGAAGATAGCTTCCTCGATGGCCCCTAGCGACTGTGTCTTGCCTTAGGGTGGTTGGAAATCAGCACACCAAGGTATCTCGATGGAGCTATCGGTGCTGTGTATCAAAATTCGACGGCTTTGGGCATGGGGTGATCCTCTCTTTTGTTTCTGTGGAGGAGTCAGACACATGGGTAGGTCTCCTCATGCTTTCTGCTACAGCCCTTACCTATGGGGGATGCAAGTGGAAGCTTTGTGAGGTGGGTGTCGTGTCAGCTCTCTTCATCGGAGCACCTACGAGTACAACACTGTCATTTCAAGCTCCACTCCATGTCCCTTCTTGGGTGATGTTAGTAGAAGTTTTGTGATGTCACAGTCGAGTATAGGTCATTTTCTATACTTGATAGGTCTTTGTTATTGTACACCTAGTAGTCTTCGACATCTTTGTTATTGTACACCTTTCGAATGTAACAGAAGTTATCAATAAAATTGCTATGATGATTGTTACTATGTTGTTCATATATAGTTTTTGCCTTATAGAACAATTAATAACTGAATTGCTATGACATGAATGTTTTACACAAATTGTCGTATCATATGGTGTACTTCTGCGCTATTAGATCAAATGCACTAGTTCTCATAGTAACTAATGGTGATTTGATTTGGACAATGGGCGTATCATATGTTGTACATGTGTGAGGGTACTTAGGTTATACCCCATGCACTCTGACTTCCCATGTATGTGTCCTTTAGTCCACTGGATATTGCGCATCATTAAGTATTGTTATAGATGAGGATGAAATGTGGTAGGGAATCAAAAGTGCTAGGGAATCAAATGTGGCATCGTGTTCACCGCTCCATCTCCCGTGACTCGCATGGGGTGGCCGCGGATGTCACGGACCTTGACTATTGCCTTCCCCACGCGTGTCTTGAGGTGTGGCTATTTAAGCCAAGGTTAGGGGAGAATCTCTAGCAAACTCCAATCCTTCTTCCTCCCTTCACATCAGAAAATGAGAGAAAACACCTTGAGTTTCTAATGCCAACTTCTCATGAGGTTATTAAGAGGATGACCACGAGCATTTCTCATGAAGTTGTTGTGAGCTATGCCAAACAAGCCCTGTGAGCTATGCCAAACAAGTCTCCCATCGCCATGGCCTCGCTCCTAGTCGGCCTCTTATCCTCATCAGAAGTTTGCATCAACGTGAGATGCATTGTGCTAATGCCAACTTCTAGTGAGGATAAGAGGACATCCACGAGTGTTTCTCATGAAGCTGTTGTGAGTTGTGCAAAACAAGTCTCCCGTCACCATGGCCTCCCTCGTCCTACGTCTACTCTAGCCCCACTATGAGAAGGCCTTCAAGATCATAGCTTCTTCCGCCAACACCTATGCGTAGCTATATGTTCGCTCGTCCTAGGTGTTAGTGGAAGTTTCATGAAGATAGGGAGGAAAGCATGATGCCATGGTGCTCTAGGATGGTGAAGCAACCACCATGCTTGAGTGCCTCCATGCCTATAAGCTCCTCCTTTGACCCATGGTGGATCTCAGCGAGTAGGGCAGTCCATGGGGTCCTAAAACATCATAAACCCATGCCCTGTGCGGCCCTCGTGTATCGATTCAATGACTTGGGCCTTGTTTGGATGTAGTAGGATTTGCATCAACCCATATGTGTTGGGGTGGATTGGAGTGAAACTTGAACTAAATTCCACCCGAGTACACCCTAACACATGTGGATTGAGGTGAATCTAACAACATCCATACAAGGACTAGCTTGGTCATCCGTCGACACTGGGTGATCCTCTCTCGTGTGGAGGAATCAGTTGACAGAATAGGTGTCCTTTATAGTTGGGTATGGGTAAACCCCATACTTGAAAGGTCTTTGTTATTGTACATCTGGAAATATTTGATAGGTCCTTGTTATTGTACACCTGTCAAAATTAATGGAGTTTGTCAATAAAAAGTTCATTTACCAACTTTATTGTTGTATGTTCGACTCCATTAGATCAGATGACACTGGTTTTTGATGTAATTAATGGTGACCAATTTATGTAAACAACCGTATCAAACGATGGACATGTGTGCTATTAGATCAAACAGCTCTGGTTCTCTTATTAGTAAGTAATAGTAACATGTGCAAGGGAATCTAAACCACATCATGTCCTCTGCCACGTCGCTCTATAGTAGCAATATATTAACCGCCATTGTCTCGTACATATTCCTTCCTTCCCGAAGCTCTCCCCATTCCCACAGCAGAGCTAAAATCACCAGGAACATGCGGTTGCCTTCTCCAACCCTACCTCTCTCTTAGCCACCGCCATGGTGAAGGACGAGCCTTCTACGAAGCACGCATAGGAGGGTGATGATGCCGTGCTTGTAGTGAAGGAGGATGACACCATGCCCATGGTGAAGGAGGATGACGCCGTGCCCATGGTGAATCAAGATGAAGCTTCAGTGGATTCCTTTGGAGATAGAGACTACTGGGCCATTAGCATCATGAGGAAGGCTTTCTTGAAGATCAGGCATGTGCTACAGACCACCGGTTAGGCACCCTCAACCCACCTCTGGAGGAAAAGGTGAGTAGTTACATCTTCATTTTTCACAAACTCGCCGATGTCCTAGAAGAAGTGCCAGCCTACCTAAACAAGAATAGTGCAGACAACGCGGAGTACATCCTCACCTGCTACCAAAGCCAGATAGATGGCTTCGACACTAGCGTCATGACATGGGGAATCAGCACCACTCACAACACCAAGAAGCACTAGCGCAACCTGGTTCATGCTAATGCTGAGTAGGTGGCCAACTACATTGCCACTGACAAGGACAACGATGTTGTTACCAACAATGAGGACGAGGACGAGGATGGTGATTCCAATGACAAGGAGTAGAGGTGATTTGTTATTTGTTATTTGTTCAATGACTTGTGTCAATGGTGAAATAGAGTGAGACTGCTTAATTGTCACGCTACTTTGTGGCATTGGTTTGTCGTATTACTTTATGGCACTATGTGTTCAATTATTTGCATGTATTGTTGTACTACTTTATGGCACTGGTTTCCTCCTTAACTTTGCATGGTTTAGGTACATGGGTGTATAATATGGTACATGTATGCTATTAGGTCAAACGACACTGGTTCTCGTAGTAAACAACATTGATTTGAATTGAAAAATCATCGCATCTTATGTTGTACACGTGCTAGGGTATTTGAATCTTCCCCATGGACTATGATTTCCCATGTACGCATGCGTGTGTCATTTGGTTCACTAGGTATTACGTGTCATTAAGTCCTATTTAAGGTGAGGATGAAATGTGGTAGGGAATCAAATGTTCTAGGGAATCTGAACTGCATCGTGTTCTGCGCCGAGTCACCTATGACTTGCGTGGGTGGCCACAGAAGTCACCCACCTTGACTATTGCCTTTCCCACTCACGTCTTGAGTTGGGGGTGGGGCTATTTATGCAAAGGTAAGGGGAGTGTCTCTAGCAAACTCTAATCCTTGTGCCTCCTAGAAAAAATAGAGAAAACCTAGAGTTGCACGTAGTCTCGCGTCGCCATGGCCTCCCTCATCCTGTATCGACTCAAGTACCGTTGGGAGAAGGCCTTCAAGACCAGCTTCCACCACCACCTGTGTGTGGCTATATGTCCATTCATCCTAGGTGTTAGTTGAAGTTTCATGAAGATTGAGAGGAATGCAGCTAGCGAACGGCTCTCTATTGGGACACCGGTTGTAGCATTATAGCCAGAGCACCGACGGTGAACCTCAGTGACTAGGGTATTTTGCAATGGTGTTCCGCTCTTTCCCATGGTTTCCTGTGCGGGTTGGTCTCCTTGTGGGGCTCCTCCTCTTAGGGCTTCTTCTCCTCGTGGGGCTCCTTCTCCGCACCAGATTTCATCGAGTATGCGGCAAAGAGCTCTTGAAGGGGTTCTAGTGTCCTCTTGGTACAAGTGACCAGTTTCTCGTGCACAAGCACAGCCTGCATTTGATAGGTCTTTGTTATTGTAATCTATTGTTTGATAGATCTTTATTATTGTAAACCTGTTTAATGTAATGGAGTCTATCAATAAAGAGTTGCATCACTTTATTATTATGTAATGTTCGCCTCATTTGAGTCAGGCAGATGATACGGTGTACATGTGCGGTGTTTCATCAAGCAATAAGAGTTGCCAATGTAAATAAACGTTATCTATTTAGTACCATAGGCGCATCATACGGTATACATGTGCGCAATTAGATCAGTGGTACTTGGATGTCCTACTGCTAGCACTACATCATGTCATACGATCATATGTGTCAAAGGCACACAAATAGAATGTTCTAGGCAATAGTAAACACATAGAGATGTTCAAAGTTCAAACTTAAAGTACTTATCTATAGTAGTATGAACACTTTTTGTATAGCACAATGCAGAGGCAGGTTACATTCCAACTACTCACGGGGAGCATTAAGAATGATGTCCCGTACATCCATCAATGACGAGACAGCCTCACCCGTAGGCTGAAAGTAGACGACGAGCTCATCTCATGCGCAAAAGGACGACCGTGGTGGGAACCCTGGCTCTAGCCCACGTAGACCCCCACGCCAAAGCTGGGTGGCGGCCAAGGCCCCAGCGGCCCCTTGGTGAATGCCGTAGTTCGGCACCTCCATGACCCGTGGTAGCAAGGTGCTAAGACACTACTCCATGATCATCCCCGCAGGCACCACCGCGCAAACGGCGGTGATTGCTACCTTGTTAAGGTCATCGAAGCGACGCTTGTTTTACATCGACAACCGGGCAATGATGCAGGCATTGTCCTCAGCATCCCGACGAAGGAGGATTGCCTCCACTGTCTACCGGACTAGGTCATCATTGGCCCAATGCAACTCCGCTGTCTATCAGACTAGATCATCATTGACCCAATGCAACTCTGGCGCCTCAGCCTGCACAGCGTTTAGCTGCTCCTCGATGCCTAAAAAAGGAGATAAAAACCCTACAATTGAGCACATGATGTCGCACGAAGTGAAAGAGCAAGATCGTGGCCAATGCCTTACCAGCGAGCCGCACTTGGGCCTCGGTGGCCGCAGCCTCTACCCTGGCCGTTTTGCGTTCTGACATGAAAAGCGCTGTCTCCATGACGTTGAGACACAGCTACAGTCGGTCTGCCTCCTGGCTCTCCTCCATGAGGGCGGATCGGGGCACCAGTTGTGGCGACGCTGAGGTGCCTACCCCATCAACAAGGAAACACATCGTCGGATGCACCATGGAGATAGCACTATACAAACGGGAAGCATAAAGACCACCAAAGTAAGATGAAACACAAGATCTGTACTTACCCGTACTCTCATCGCATCTTGTCAAGTAGGAGGGGAGTATTGGCGGTCGTTATCGACACATTTATACTGCCAAAATAAGTCTAAAAAGGAGAAAATTATACACTTCTACACACATATACCTTTGCTACTAACCAAATTCCACTTGTACCAGTAGATTTGACATGTTGCAGAAGCATACACCGGAAACAAGTGTCACATGAGGTTGCTAGCAGACCAGTACTCGGTGGCATCTTGATCCATCTCACATAGGCCTAGCTCTAAGTCATGTACATGTATGATTACTGTGCTCATAGCATATAATTGTATTAGGATATATCTACTCCTCATAGGACATTCTTTTATTATTTATTCATTCTTCCTCTCCCCCAGAGTGGAGTGTCAGATGTGTATGTGTGTGTCCACTATGTACACTATGACTATTTACCCCTATATGATCGTCTGGTTAGTTATGCACGTATGTCTATCTTGTTCATATCCATACTAGAACTCTTACTACCATGCCTTCCTTTGGGAAAATATAAATAACGATACCTTGATAATACTTCCGGGTGAAATGCTACAATGATAGATCCGTGCGCTTGCGGATAACCTCTGTAAATATTATGACCTATCAGTTCACATTCCTTAGTATTGCTGCTAGGATAAACCAATTCTAGTAATGATGCTAGGGAATGCCAACAGGCATTTCCTACACCGTTACCCTAGGTGGACGTAAAACCTCCATTCTTGGTGATCATGTTAACAAATGCCAACAAGGATTTCTAGTGCCGTTACCAGGGAAGGCATAGGTTAGTAAGACTCCAGTAGGATATGTTCATGATAGCGTGCATGTATGGTAGCCATTTGCTCATACAGGCTAATCTTCTATGTTTTCTCCTATTGTGGATGAAAACAAAATAGTGCATGAGTGGTTTCAGCTTGCTAGATAACTTTGTTCCAGATCCGGAGGCACCCCTAAGGAAGAAGGGGAATTGTGCCTCTACTTCTTCTACCACTCCACCAATAATCGAACTGCTCATTCCTGTACCAGCTGCTACCAATGCTATGGCCAACGTGCCTACCGGGCCTGCTATCAATATCGGTGACAAGAATTTTGAACTTAGGACTAGACTGATCACCATGGTGCAGGCTAGTCCATTATGTGGACTACCGAGTGAGGATGCCAACGCTCACCTATAACACTTCCTTGAACTGTGTGACTCCATTGTCATCAAAGGCATCGCACCTGAGACTATCAGGCTCTGTCTGTTTCCCTTCTCTCTTGTGGGGAAGGTGAAACAATGGTTTTACAAGGACAAGGAAGTTGTTGACACATGGAGCAAATGCTCTGCTGCGTTCCTCGCTAAGTTCTCCCTATGGGCAAAACCAATGCCCTATGGGGAAGAATCACCAATTTCCAGCAGAGTTCAATGGAACCCATCCTAGAGGCGTGGGAGAGGTTGTAAGAATACATCCAAGCATGCCCTCACCACGGGATGGAGAACTAGCTGGTGCTCTAGAACTTCTACAATGGGTTAACACCCATGTTGAAGGGGCACCTAGACGCCGCTGCTGGTGGCACATTCTTATCGCTCACCACCGACGGGGCTACAGCCTTGATCGAAAAGATGTTGGCTAATCAGGGCTAGGGTGAGGACAAAACCCTAGTCAAAACACAAAAAAGGCATGCATACAGTGAAGGAGACGGATATGCTAGCTGCAAAAATAGACCTACTCCTGAAGAAGTTTGATGAGTGTGCCACCGATGTCAACACTAGCACCGTCAAGACCATGGACTCGCAGATGACATGCGAAGTCTGTGGTAATTTTGGCCATTCAAGGAATAATTGCCCTGAGACCCGTGAAGAAGCACAATACATCAATAATGGGTATCGCCAACTAGGAGGTAATAATGGTTGGAACAACCAATCTCGTCCACCATTCCAAGGTAATTTGAATTTCAACTCAAATTACAATTCGAATCAACCTTCATTAAAAGATTTGGTTATAGGCCAAGCTAAAATCAACGAAAATCTTACCAAAAAGTTGATGAATAATAATAAAATGCTAGAAGATATAAACTCAAAACATGAAAACTTATCTTCTTTTGTCCAAAACCAGTTGAGCTTTAATGAAACACTAGAAAAACAAATAGCTCCTCTTGTTGCCGTTATACCTATCTCTGATTCGGGGAAACTTTGGAGAAACCTGAAGTTCCACTTGAATCAGTCAACATGGTCTCCATGAACTATGGTAAGCATCTATGTCAGAAAAGGTAGGGATACTTTGTAGACCTGCCTTTCAACACCAAAATGGGAGACCCGGGCCACCCAACTATTACATGTGCAATTGGCCCACATGTGTTCACCAACACCTTCTGCGACCTTGGGGCCAGCATCAATGTGATGTCCAAGGTAATATATGATCAAATTCTAGGTGGGCCTCTGTCCCCCGTAGACTTCTGATTGCAGATGGCAGACCAATCATCACGAAGGCCAGTGGGGATAGCTAAGGATATTTTGGTAAGAATCGAAGATCAATATGTCCCCCTGACTTTGCCATCCTAGACATGGGCCATAGTAAGGAAGTTCCTCTCCTCCTTAGGAGACCGTTCCTATACACCACAAGCGCTGAACTACATGTGGGAACAGGGCATGCCCACTTTTACATTCAAGGAAAACATTAAGTTTACCATTTAATGGATTCAACATGTATAAACATGATAAAAATAGGCAGCCCAAGAAACAAAGAAACAAAAATTTTAGACATGTATGGCAGGTAAAAAGGGAGCAATGCTCCATGATACACATCAAGTACGGGCCAAACCAACAAGGCATCATGGAAGTTGAGATTCAACCTCAACCGGTGGAAGGTCCCATCAAGAAATCCAAGAGGCTAGAGCAGAAAAGGAACAACCTCAAAAAGAAGGAAAAAAGTACAAATGTTGTTCCCACACCACCTAAGAGGGAGAAGGTGTGGAAACATAAGGAAGAAGCTCTAGAATCCACCACCACATCGCCAAAGAGAAACAAAATGGTGTGGAGGCCCAAGAAGGAACAAAAATCCGTACCCACTCCCCCAGGCACGGATACTCCTTCATCAAGCAAGAACTAAAGGTGGAGAAAGTCCTATTCCTCGGGCTCTAAACCATGGACCCTCGCCGAAGGTAATCGGTAGTTACCCTTTTATATTTTCATACTATAAATAAACATTGCTAGTATAAAATAAATGATAATAATGAAAATAAAAATAATAAAAACATTGTGTTTTCAACCTCAATTTTTCACCTCTATACAAACTGTCTTGGCTTGGGGAGATGATTTGTGATCCATCATCACCTCATAGGCTCTATAATGCAAGCATGGTGCTTGAATTATCTAGCCTGCTATGACCAAACTAAGGTTCTTAGTTTGATCATTGAGCTGAAATTGTTTGCATATGATCTAGAAAGTTGACAAAAATAAAAATAAATACTTTTTTGATAAAATTTTGGTTAATCTTCGAAAGTTCTGCACAAAGCATATTTTGGTTTGAAGCATGGTTTCTGCACGATCATGTGCTATGCTTAATTAGCCTACCTTGATTAAATGTTATATTTGAATCATTTGCTAAGTGTAAACTTTGAATGATGAACAAAGAACATAGAAACATTTACCTTTCAATAAACCTTGTTTATCTAGTATGCTTTGGTTTGAAATATGATTTTTGCGATCATATTTTCATAGACTTGTCAAATTAAGCATGGTGCTTAGGTTGACTTGACTGCCTTGATCAAATTGAAACATTGTTTAGTTTGATCATTGTTCCAAAGCTGCTAAATATAAAACAAGGGCAAAACTACCAAAAACAAAAATAAAATAACGTACCTTCTTTAGAGTCTTCATCAAGCAACCTTGGACGACTGGCCTCGAGCTAGCTTGGGGGAGGACCCACAGAGTTATTTTGCATTGCATATTTATTTCCTTGCATATTTATTTACCATGCATATAAAAAATGCAAAAAAGATAAAAAGACGAAAATATTTATTCCACTCCATATATATGTGTTGTAAAAATGTTAGTTCTATCCTTGTTGAGATGATGAATAGTTACTCTATCTTATGTTTCAACTATGCCTAGTTTATAACTTACTTTCTCCAAGATTTGAGTTTATTGGTTAAAAATGTCTCATCCTAAAAACTTGGAACTTGTGGGTTGCAAAGGCTTACTCTAGTCTAAGTAGTTGCTAACGTGATATAGTGCAACAGATTCTGCTATGACTTTGTTCTAAGAAAGACTTAATATCTAGAGTTTTACTTTTCAAAATGCTAAAACCAAAAGTTCCTCAATGATCAAAAATTCCTACTAAAGCCATATGACACAAACTTTACATATACCAACCTTTAGTCATATGCTACTTGTACTCATGGTGAGCTTTGTTAAATTGTGGTGAACAATGTTGAGATTCTTTTCATGCACCCATGATCAAGATTTACGTACACCCACAAAATAATATGCTAACTCTTACAATGAGAAGTTACGCAAAAACATGCATTTTTGTCCACCAAAATAAAAACTCCATCATTCATGTTATGAACCTCTCCAAATTCCACCAAAAAGGAAGTTTGGGCTATGCAAAAATATGAGAGAAAAAAAGATGCCATGCCAAAGAAGCATGAGCCAGAAAAAGAGAAATAAATGATGCCAAGCCAAATAATGAGCCAAAAAATGAGGATGAATGAAAAAGATAGCCCATACTTTTAAAAGTTCAAAATAGAGGGAGGCATGACATTGAAGAACACAATACTTAAAAAAATATTCTAAACACTTGCACAATCTTGATCAAAGTGTATGACTAGTCTCTCCTATGGTCTGGTTTTTGACTTAGCAACATGACATGAAACAAGTATGCACTTTTATACCTACCCGAGCTTCACATAAGCCTTTTTAGATGGAAGGATAAAATAAAGGAAAAGTCAAAAGCCTTTGGTGAGGAATACATACACAATTGAGCGATCGAGCGTATCATTTGAGGAACTACAATTTATTTTGCAAAAAAAAACTTTCAAAACCTCTAGAAAGACGGTCAATCAAAGAACGAATGATAAGCAAATTTGTTAATCTATTTTGTCTTCCAACCACCCAAGACTCGGAGAAGGCTAAAAAAGCTCCATAGGTAATGAGAAAATAACAGGTGAACAGAATGCCAATTCATGCAAATTGCGAAAGAAAACTTTGTTATAAACATGGCATATTTGAAATGTAATCGGCATAGGAGCAACTCCTGATCAATAACCAATGTCTTAGCTTTTCCTCGAGGATGAGCAAAGGGTAAGCTTAGGGGATTTTGTTGGCGGTCGTTATCGACACATTTATACCGTCAACATAAGACCAAAAAAAAGAAAATTATACACTTCTACACACATATACCTCTACTACTAACCAAATTCCACTTGTATCGGTAGATTTGACATGTTGCAGAAACATACACAGGAAACAAGTGAAACATAACGAAAAGGCGCAACTCAGGAAGGCATAAATGAGCAAGAGGAGGAAGAAGCCCAACACATGAACACAAATCAGGCTAGCCCACGTTAGCACTAAAGTCTAGGCCTAGCAAATACTCACCGCGCGAAGTAGGAGGTGGCCCGGGCCACCGATGGCGCAGGCAAGCCCCCTAGGCCAACGCCTCAGCCCATCTCACGTGTGTCGACACATTGAATGCCAAGGCTAGCAGTGCAGGGGTGCATCGGGGAATATTCCCCTCATACCGACCTGAGCCTGGCCTATATAAGAGGGGAGAGGGCTCTTTGACACACACACCTCACTACACACATCACACTCTCACTTCAGCTCCCTCTCTCCACTCCACCTCTCCTCTCTCTAGGTTAGAATTGGTCTAGTAGAAGTACTAGAGGAGTAGAGAAGCTACCTTGGAGGGCTTGGCTCCTTGGATAAGAATTGTTGAGAATAAAAGAGTTATCTTTTCTCCAAATAGCCATGTCTTCATCTTATGAATATAGTTTGTGCTATGAACTAGAGTATAGTCATGTTGATACATTCGTGATATATGAACTAGAATATAGTCCCTATGTCATGTTCATATCATACTTGGCTCAAAGCTTTATCGTTCAAACCAAGTTCATAAATAGATTTAGACTTACGTTGAGGTGGTGATTCATCATGCTTTCGGGTACGCCGAAGCCCTTTGCCTATCAATTTGTAGGGTCAGGGACCCAAGGGGACTTGGATGGTCTCTATGTATTCGGGTGAGGTGCCCAAAAATATAGGGGTAGGTGAATGCATTTCATGTCCCACGGTTGATGGGTAGGTGGCAGGTGGTGACAGCCCTGTCCGTCCTTTGTAATCCCCCACGTTTGGCCATGGTGTAGGAGTACATAAATTTTCACATGAGGTTGCTGGCAGACCAATACTCGGTGGCCTCCTGATCCATCTCACATAGGCCTAGCTCTAGCTCATGTACATGTATGATTACTTTGCTCATAGAATATAACTGTATTAGGATATATCTACTCCTCCTAGGACATTATTTTATTCTTTATTCATTCTTCCTCTCCCACAGAGTGGAGTGTTAGATGTGTATGTGTGTGTCCATTATGTACACTGTGACTATTTACCCCTGTATGATCGTCTGGTTAGTTTTGCATGTATGTCTATCTTGCTCATATCCATACTAGAAATCTTACTACCATGCTTTCTTTCGGGAAAATATAAATAACGATACCCTAATAATACTTCCAAGTGAAATGCTACAACGATAGATTCATGTGCTTGTGGATAACCTATGTAAATGTTATGACCTATCGATTGACATTCCTTAGTATTGCTGCTAGGATAAACCAATTCTAGTAGCGATGCTTGGGAATGCCAACAGGCATTTCTGACACTATTACCCTGGGTGGACGTAAAACCTCCATTGTTGGTGATCGTGTTAAGAAATGCCAATAGGGAGGACCTCCAAGCACCCGCTCCTCCATCGAGGCTTCCCTTGGGTGCTTCTGCCGCTTCGCCATTGGATGAGATTTGGAAGATGGGGTGTCTTGGTGGAGTGCCAAATGAATTAGCAGATAACGAGAAGAAAGGTAGCTGTAACCAGTTTATAAAGGAATCATACTTGCTTCCCCACCTTAGCCTCCACTTTTATAGAAGGATAGGCATATGATATGGTGCAATTATCTAGTGGGAGGTGTATCATCCGGCCATGAATTGCACTGTGGCACTTGATCTTGGACGTTACACATGATGTGGATAACTCATCCCAAAACAATGTGGCTCTGTTCCCGAGGCAACCCATGGTAAGGACGCACCGACGCGATTGTGGCTACCAAGGCACCGCCCAAATGCTTCCCATCATTTCACATTGAAGCAGCGTTGGAAGTTGGACAGAGAAAATTGAATCCACCACAGTAGCTGTCATGTAAAATATATAATTAATGTTATGTTCATTTTTATGACAATGACAAATTTTTTCATTATCATGCTTTATTATCATTTTAGTTTTCCTCTATGTGCGCCCAAAACTGTATCGACACATGAATCTGTCTGTTCTTCCCTTGAAGGCCAAGAATGATGCAGCACCACTCAAGACTTCACCCTTAGTGAGGTGCTCTACCTTCCATCTTGGAACCCTCATGGTCAAGGGATGTTGATCTACTTCTTGTCTGTGAGAGATCCAATATGGAATAAAAGCACCCAACCTTGAAGTAGTGCTCCCAACGCCGCTTTGCTACCATCGAAGGAGATGGAGAAGGAGCACCTCGATCACAAACTTACAGTAGCATAGGTGCTTTACCTTCCATCTCACAGCTCCCATGGTCAAAGGTTGTAGATCTACATCTCGACCGTGAGAGGAACGAGGTGAAACATAAAACACCTAATCTCGAAGGCCAAGAATGATGCAACATCTCACCAAACTTCACCCTCAGTGAGGTGCTCCTTCTTGACTGCGTGAAAGATTCAAGATGGAATATAAAAGCACCCAATCTTGAAGTACTTCTCCCAATGCCGCTATGGAGTATGGAGGCGCTGAACAAAAGAGCATCCCGATGATTGCACATCATCTGTTAATAGAAGATCTAGAAAGAAGATGTGCAATTATTCGGGTGCTCTTCTGTTCAGCACCTTGCACCACTAGTACTAGCCCGCACCCTAGGAGAGCAAGGACAAGGAAGAGTGTATCTACTCTAAAAGATTAAAGGAGGAAGAGTCTGTGCAATGAGGCTAAGAGGTGCACCAAGACCTGGCTTAAATATGCCAACCTTGAAGATGGAGAAGCGGAAAAGAGCAGATAGAGCAAGGTCAATAATAGATTAAGTGCTTGGCTATAAGCTTATAAGTTATAAGAGGCAAGTTATATAATAGTTGTTTCCTATTTGTCTATAAAAAAATTTCTCATTCCTATTCCCCCTCACAACACTTGCTATTTAGGTCCACCACTACATATGCATTCATGCCCCACTTGGTGCTTGCATGAGAGCTAAGCTATCATCTCCCTCCCTGTTGGTATAAATTAACGCACACAGATAAATCCGCAAGCGCATAGATACCACTATAGCTTTTAGCCAGAGGTTTTAAATATCATATCCATAGGGAAATGTGTGAGGCTAACTATAGTCCAACTTAACTCGGAGTAGCAACAAGACTTAAGAAAGTTAGGAGTGTAGAGGAGATCACTAAAGTGTTCTAATTCTAATCTAGGTAAGCTATGCCTTCTACTATTCTATCTAGGGAGATGTCTTATAAGGAACAAATGCATAGTTTCTTCCCTACGAGCAACTAAAAGCCCTGCTAGTCCTACAAACGGGAGGTGGACTATAAATGATAGACGGGGCTGTCACCACCCACTCCTACCACTGATCCAAAATGCAGGGTACATCCACGATTAACCTAAGTCTAGGCACCATGCTTACACTTACAATTAATACTCTACTCCCTCTAGAATAGGAATAAAGCACTCAAAACAGTCACAAACCAGAAGAACAATATAAACACGATGCTTATTTAAAGTAGAAGTTGATTACTAGAGAAATCTCAGACGTAGGTTAACTTCTGCCAAGGTACAAGCCGCAGAGGGAGCACCGATAGGCCGGCACCTCCTCCAAACTCTTTCTTCTCTCCTCTCTCTATTTCTAAAGACTAGATCCTAATGAGGACTAATCTTCTCTTGATAGCTGGCTCTGAGAGGTAGATCTTTTCATGGGACCCCTCTCTATTGATCCTGAATGGAGAATATGAATTAGGATTTTAGCATAGCTCTAGGGAGGGGGTATAGGGCTGTATTTATAGGCCAGAGCGACCACCGTGAGCCCTCGGATCAAACCGACTTAAGGAACGGCATAGATGCAACCCTAGGAGGCAGCAAAGGAACCTTTTGGAAGCTGACCATGAACGGGCTCTATGGGATGTCGGCAGGCATAGGGACCATACCGACTAGCCTAATATTGTGGCCAAATGGGCTAAGCTTCGGTGGTTTGCCTTCTTGAATGTTCTAGAGTCTTCCTACATAGTTTTCATGGTGGAATTTCGTCGTTTCCTTTGACAAATAGGTCCCCCTTAGCGGTTTTCTAGATAAACCCTGCTAAAAACACAAATTTACCAAAACTCATGGAATTTATTAGTTTAAACCCTAAACCTTTGTTGGTGATCTCAATTGTGCCCTTTATGCATGTTTATGACTATTAAATATGGTCGTTAACCACCGTCAACACTCCTCTCTTCTCTCCTCCACATAAGACTGAGCTTGGCTATAAGCCCACTATTGTACTCGCTCTTAAGATGCGTGATCTAGGCATACACCTTGCAAATGTTGCACCATTTCATAGACAGTTCATTCCATACAATCCGGTGCACAAGTCATGCTGCCTCAGATTGACTTGTCATAGTGATGCGGTGCGGGAATCTAGTGTGATGCATATCATCTGGTTATCAATTGCACTGTGGCACTTTGTAATAGAATCGTCCACTTTATAAGAGCATAAGTACGATAGCAATCACCGACATGATCAAACCGTCATACTTGAGCTCATATAAACCCGGTAGTCCGATGAAACCACGATGGATTTCAAATTAGCTGTAACAACCCAGGTGTTATCTTGCCTCATTTTCCATTTGCATTATATGAGCATAAGCATCATTCATTCATGCGTCATCTCTATGTGTGTGTTACTTGCCTGAAACTAGCAAAACATGGTAGTGAAACATGTGAAACAATGCTTGTTATTCTATGTTTCTTTTATGTGTTGCTTATGATCATGTGTAGATAATGCAAGGGGTAGTCAAACATGCTCACTAATACCTTAACTATGCTTAGGATACCTTATGGGACAATGTTCATGTTGACCATGTTGACCTATTTAGGTCCTAAGCCATAGTTGACTTAGGTTGACTTCTAGACCTATTTTGCTCCCTTGTTTAAAAAGTGCTACCAGATGTTTATGCATGTTTGTGCAACGTTAAGAAAAGTTGTAACCAATTTATTATGGAACAAAAGTAGTGATATGGTCATCTCATGAAAATGACCCTAACATGCTCAAATAGGGCCCACCAGTCAGTTGGAGTGTTGTTTCCCTAGTTGACTTGAGATGTACATATGCTGAACTGTCCAAAATGTTCATCTTAGACACCAAAGTTGCTGAAGTCATCTATAACAAAGTTGTGGCAAATTTTATCAGCTACAACCTTTATTTTTGGTTCATCTCATTAATCACTCTCTAACTCCCTCAAAATTCAGCTTTTCTGCTCTGCTGGATTTCTGTTGTCTCCTCAAAACAGTCCCTGTTATTTTCCTTGTATCTCTCAAACTATGCCAATCTGGACTTGACTCATTAAAACAAAGTTGTCAAACTACAACTTTGTCAATTAGCTCACCTCGAGATTCGACCTAGATCATGAGATATAGCTCAAGGAAATAGCTGCTATTCTGGCTTTGTGATGTTGCAAATGTTTCAAGACTCTGTTTCACATGATGCAGTTCAAACTAAAATCGCGAGGGGGGTGGCCGACCGACCAAAGGTGCTCCACGCCGCGTGGACGCATCGTGGCAGCCATACGCCGGCTTAGGGTCCACCGGCCGGGTCACGGCGCCCTCAAGGCCGCCACGCCTCCCTCCAGCTCGCTTCCCCCTCCATTCGCCTCCGCATCCCTCTACTGTGCAAGCTAAAGGAGAGAAATGTGCCACCGCCGCCGCCGCGAGCTTGCCGAGCTCATGAGCCGCCATTGTTGTGCCTCTGCCCAAATCCAACCACACAAAGCTCCACTGTAATCCCCTCTACCTCGTCATCCTATCCATTGAGCTTTTCGACCGTAGGTGAGGCCGCATTCACCGAATTCGTCGCAGCCCCCATGAGCGTGACCTCACCGGATTTTGAGGCCGCCAAGGTCGGGGTAGCTAGGGTCCTTCTCATCCTCCCTTTTCTTCTCCTTTAGCTCCGTGGTGACCTCGTGAAGCTCATACTGAGCTTAGTCGAGACGATGGGGGCTCCCATCGCCGGCAACGAGCATTCCCAGCTACTCCTAGGGTCGTTGAGGCACCTCTGTCGATGCGGAATTGCACGGGGGGCATGATGGCACCCTCGGTTTCGCTGGCCGGCTCTCTAGCGGCGAGCTTCACCAGTGCCTCCTCCCTTCCCTGTCTCTGTTCCTCTAGACCACGGGCCCTACTGTCAGCACGGGCGAGCAGGAGTGGCCGTGGGCCGAGCTGCTCTGTAGGGCCGGCCCGAGTAAGATTTAGGATTTTGTTTTGTTTTTATTTTTTTCACAAATTTGTGTGCTAGGTTAAAAAATCCATATCTCAAGATTTGTAGATCCAAATGAAGTGATTCAAATTTTGTGGTGATCCTTGTGCAGTCTAGTTTTTATTAAAAATATAAAATATGCCAAGTTCTGTTATGAAAACTAAAGCTATAAATTATCTCTTTTATTCATTAGGAAATAGAAGAAATTTGTATCTAATGTTGTATATCTCCAGATGACTTGAAATTTATATGGGGTGAAGTTTATGCCTTGAGTAGCCTGTAGTTTGAATTTCATTAATTTTGGATACTATATGGTGGAGTTGTGTATTTATCTTGTTTGCATGGTGGATTTTGTATGAATTTTCATAAATTATTTGTAGATCCAGTAAAGGTGAAATTTAGTGAGTCTTATTCTCATGTTAGTAAGAATCCAAGAAAAATATGGAATCTTTTGTTTGATACTTTTCAATAAGGTTTCCCATTTATGCCAAAATTAGCCTTTCTGTCTATTATTTTTGGTATAGGAAAATATAATCGCTCAAATGCTATGAAAAGTTTATGGTAGCCTCCTAGATGTATGTGTTAGCCATTGTATTTTTTATAGAATTAATTGTAGAGTTTTGATATAGGTTCCTTTATTCACCTAATTATCTAAATAAATTAATAAATGGCATCAAACAAATTATTTAGGTGTTAACACCACACTTTCTAGTGTCCTTTTGATATGTGTAATAAGTTGGTAAACTTGGTTTACCTCAAATGTGCTTTTGCTACATCACTCAATATTTAATATAGTGAATCTTCCAATTCTGGACAGATTTCAAGATGTTGTTAATTACTCTATGTAAATTATGGCTTCATGTCTTGTGGTCTATAACAAAGTTCTTGTGAATTTTATGATCTAGTTACTATTAAATTTTGGTAGCATTTGGCCATATAGTTTAGGAGTTACAGCTGTTGCAAGTTGGCTCTCAGCTTGGTTGCTCTCTGTTTGCACAGAACAGATTCTGTGTTTACTTTAATTCGACCTGGTAAACTTTGGAATCATGCTTTAATATTTATAAATGAATTGTAGAGAATTTTATAAGCTTTTCAAAATTTCCTTTTGCAAGTCAATTGGATTCATAGAACTCCTGCTGTGATTGATTTACTGAACTGCTCCTTTGCATGTTTATCCTGAAACTTTCTGTTAAGTTTGTCTGTGTTATACTTAAGCATGTTTGTGACGCTATTAGGTTCTTAAATTGATTAAGGTGAGTTTAGGTGCAGGTGTTAGGCCTTTAACTGAAGATGAACATCTTTATCTTAGGTTGTGCAAGTTAAGTGAGTGTAATCTTGCTCTTTAGAGGAAAGATAGACACATGCTTTTAAAGTGATTTCAATAGAGCTATTCTTACTCGGTAAACGAGTGTCCAATAATGCCTTGCTATTTTCTTACTTACTGTTATTCATCTATTATAAGCATCATGTCACTCTTATGCATCCATGATATTCATCTTGTGCATATGCATGTAATAGGTGTACCGGAGGGCGTGACTTTGCTAGTATTCAACGGGACGAGCCAAGAAGCTCCAGAGGTACAGCAGCTCAAACCTGAAGTTCAGGAGGTGCAGCTCGCAGCCGAGGAGCTAGGAGAGGTGGTGGTTGAGTGCCCAGATCACAAGCCGTGTAACTTTGTTAAAGGCAAGCCCTGGAGCATTATTGGCCTTCTAATTTCTAAAATGCAATTAAGTATTATGTTACATATATTGTTGCATTAAGTTATTGGTATTGGATGAAAACACTTATTGCATTGATATCCAATCCTTGTCCAGATGTTATCACCATGAATCTAATGTAGCTCAGGTTGACGTAGATGCTTAGCCCTACTTTAAGCAGTAGAAGTCGGGTGATTTCTTGTCACCTACGAGCTATAGGAATATACATATGGTATGGTTGGATATATTTGCTATCGTGGAAAAGAACATGTCTTAATTTTGAAATAAAGACTGGGAGAAGGCTTGCTGGTTTGCAGTTACTCCATTGTGTCGCTTAAGAACCGATTCTTGGAGCCTTTCTTTGTCATGTTGAACACATGCCTCTCTCTTAGATGGCCGAGCCTGAGTGCTTGACCGCGAATCTGAGTAGCTCACCTCAGGCCGAGAGTTTTCTAGTATAAAGTGCACCTCGGAAGGGAGCCATAGGCGTGAGTCCAAGGGCAGGTGATTTAAAAGTCCTAATCATCCTAGCAGAAGGGTATCCCTAAGAGTGCTGGCGCTGACTGAACCCGCGAAGTTGGTCCCTGAGTTGTACCAAAGGTGACCCACGGCTGCTCTTGCAAGGTATGCTAGGGTGAGGGTTAGGAATACCCCCTCAGCTGAGTTGTAATTCGATTCGAGTCATCGTCTCTCACCGGTTAGGGAGAACTTGACAGGAGTATCTCCAAAGTAGATGCACTAAGTATTAATTATGGTTCAGGAATGATGATATGTTGATGACAGCCTTATTATACCTGCTATGGTTAATATTGTTTGCTCCTAACAAGTGAGTGCTCTAGTACAAGTGCTAATATAGTTGACAGGTTAATGATGATGAACTTGATGCTAAGCTTAATTGGTTACTTATGATCATAAGCTCTTTTATGAAAATGCGTCAAGCTAGCCCCACTTATATTAGCCTTGCATGATTCTTGGTGTCACTTTATTTCTGGTTTATGATGGGTAAGTCTAGCTGAGTACCTTCTCGTACTCAGGGTTTATTTCCCACCTATTGTAGGTGACCTGTTGTATTCCGGGTGCTGTGTCTCCTTCCAGACGGAGATGAGGACTAGGCTGTCGAGCACAATCTCTGCTAGTGTTCTTATCTGAGATGCTTTTGTGGGATATGACTACTATTTGGCAATGTATTTAAACATTATGAAGTTATGTATCGAACTATGTTGCTTCCGCGAAACAAACTCGGTTTGTAATATTTTATTTTCAACTCCGATGGATTTAATCCATATGCTACTTGTTGAATCACTATGATCTTGGCTTGTATGTTGAGAGTTGATTGAAATCCTTTGAGATTTCTGGGCTACCGGGTTTATGGGAGCCTAAGTACAGGAATTTAATCACTTCGGTGATTGTTTTTGTACATAAGTTCTTATAATTTAGTCAGTTCTGTTATAGCTGGCATTAGAGCAAGATTCAACACTAAACATGTCATTTATGTATTTAAAACAAAAGTATTTGTGAAACCTCTAAATTAAATACTAAGTATTGTCAGTGGTCATATCCTTTATGCTAATTAAGGACTCTTAGGTGGCTTATTAAAGTACTAACTTTAGGGGTTATTGCTTGCTTTCTATTTTCGTTGTCCATACGACATGATATTGTATGGATGCCATCCGCTTGGATGCTAATGTATGGATCAAATACATCTACGCTCTGGTAAGTGTGAGTTGTGAGAGCATGACCGTCCAACCGTCGGTCTAGAGGAGAGTAGTTGTGTTTACTAGCATAATTACATATTTAATCATGTATTTATGAAAGTACTTAATTGTGCGTATATCTGTCGGGTAGCAGTGATACTAAAGTGTATGCATAGGGGGATGTATGTATGGATAGTATTTAGTTTACTGCTTGCTTGTGTGCTATTTTGGGAAATTATTGGGCTAAAATGAAATCTTCTGCAGGTACACTAACAATGCACCGTTGTAGATCGACTAGTTACCGTATATGAGAGAACGTATGTATGCCACCGTCCATTCTGCTAGCCTATAATTTTTCCTAGGTTTGTGAGAACGTACGAATCATGCATGCATCATGTTCAAGCATACATTGCATTTTTTTCATTACTCCCTCCCTTAAAAATTTGATTGTCTCAACTAATTAAATTTTCGTATCTCTTAAATGATCCTCACCTTAAATTACAATCTTTTGCTATAGATGGCCCGCACAAAAACCACTGCTTGCAAGTCCACTAGAGGCAGGGCTCCTCGTCACTAGTTAGCTCCTCATGAGCCCCGCCCTAAGCCTACTAAGGAGGAAAGGCTAAGGGCTGAGTTGGCTGAGGTGACTGCTGAAAGGAATGTTGTTTGGTAGCATTTGGAGCAGTTTACATGGGAAAGGGATCAGGAGACGCTTGAGGTTTAGAGGTTGACTGTTGCTCACTGTAACTGTGAGCATATGTTGGTTCACGTGATGAATCAGCGGAATGAAGCCTGGCACGAAGAGAATCTCTTGAGGACTCGGCAGGTTGAGCTTGAGCAGCAGTTGGCAGCTGTAGAAGAGTACAACGACAACCTCCATGAGGAAGTTCATCTACTACACAATCAGCTCTATCTGATCCTTCCTCATGATGACAATGATGAGATGGGCTCTGGTGTTGTCATGGCTGAAGATGATGATGACATCAAGATTAATGGACCTAGGGATGTTCCGCATGAAGAAGAGGAAGATGAGGAGTTAGAGACTGCTAGTGATGAAGACGGAGGAGGGATCTTCGACACTAACTTGGAGGACGATGCATAGTTTAGCTTACCACTTAGCTAATGCGCTAGAGCTAGTTTTTTGTTGACCCACATGCATGAATGAGTAGCTTTGTAGTAAGCTGATCTTTGGGATGTAACATCGAACCCTATGTTATCTTTGACATATGGATGGAACCTCGATGGTTTGGATGTAACCTATCAGACATGCTTGTGCTCCATGTATGTGAGCCTTTAATAAATTTTGTCTTAGTTATCGGTAAACATCGTTGTTTGTTGAGAACATCGCACTATTGTGTCAATTAACGCGCTTGATGGTGTTGTGTGATTGTGATGAATTATTGTGCCTCTGTTTATTGTATGAATTTATTCTCTTCAATGAAATCAGTTTGATATAATTACACAATTCATCTACAAATTTTTCACATCATCAGTGCTCATTGGCTATGCATTTTGCAGATATCTTACAATCTTCGTTGCGGTCGTGGCGTTGGAGATGAGGAACAACCGCCACCTCCTCCACCACTACCCACATTGGCAGAGCTTATACAGATGGTTCTTGAAAGTCAACGCTTGTTGGCTGAGGCTATGCGTCTGCTGGTCAACCGTGATGATCAACATGTCCGCTAGGGACCCAAATCGAATCAGTATAGTAGCTTTAAGGACTTCATGGATACAAAGCCTCCTATCTTCAGAGAGGCAGAAGAACCATTACAAGCTAATGAATGGTTGAGCACCATAGAACAAAGGTTTTGCTTGCTCTGGTTGACTAAAGGTATGAAAGCCTCATATGCTAGTCATGAGTTGCAAGGACCTACCGGTATCTGGTGGAACCATCATAGAACCACCTTCCCTGTTAATGTTGAGGTCATTTGGGACCAGTGCAAGGAAGCCTTCAAGGGACATTTTATTCATCCTGGCCTTATGGAAATCAAGCATACCGAGTTCATGAAGCTTACTCAAGGCAACAAAAGTCTAAATGAGTACCTCCAAGCGTTTAACAGCCTGGCGAGGTATGCCCCTAAATTTGTGCATACTGATGCCAAGAAGATAGCTAGCTTCAAGAGGGGGCTTTTCCCTAAATTGATGAAGTCTATAGGCAACAACAAGTGTATAACTTTCAATGAGTTTATCAACAATGCCCTAACTCAGGAGAATAATGATAAGATTTATGCTGCTACTAAAAGCCATAAAAGAAATTTTGAGGCAGGTGCTTCCCAGTCTAAGGCTCCTGTAGTATCCAAAACTCAATATCGTCCACCTGCTGCCAGCATTCGGTATCGCCCACCTCAAAAGAAGAATCAGGTTAAGACTGACTTTTGCAAGGGGTACATGGTTTCTCTACCAAATAATACTTCTAGACAGGGCAGTTCCAATGTTCCACTAGCTAACAGGCCGTGCTAGAATTACAACAAGCCTAGTCACTAGGCTAATAATTGTCCGTATCCTCCAGAGCAGAATTCTCAGGGAAACGTCCGTGAGGGGCGTGTTCACTATACCATTGTTGAGGAAATTCCTGCTGGAGAAGTGGTCACTACCGGTAAGTTTCTTGTTAATGATCATCATGCAGTTGTGCTCTTTGATTCGGATGCTTCACATTCCTTTGTGAGTTCTACTTTTGCATCTGAGCATAAGATGAATGTGATTACAATAGCTAAGGGTGGTTACTGTATTAGTGCTGCTAGGAACATCATGACTAACCAGGTAGTTAAGGATGTAAAAATTGAGATTGGGGATCGAGAGTTTTTAGCGGATCTAGTAGTCCTACTAGGCATGGGAATCGATGTAATCCTAGGAATGAAGTGGATGAGTGGTAATGGAGTGTTAATCGATACCTCAACTCATGTGGTGATGTTGAGAGATCCTGTAGATAAGAAGGGTTTTCGAGTTCAACTTCCTCGTGATATCGCTATCCACAATGTGACCAATGCTACTCTAGACAAGGCCATTGAGGATATACTTGTTGTCTGTGAGTTTCCAGATGTCTTCCTTGATGACTTGCTTGGATTATCTCCGGACCGTGAAGTGGAATTCAAGATAGAACTCATTCCGGACATAGCTCCTATATCTCAAAGGCCCTATCGAATGCCACCCAATGAGTTGGCTGAGCTTAAAATTCAGTTGAATGAGCTGTTGAAGAAAGGTTTGATTCGGCCTAGCTCCTCTCCTTGGGGTTGTCCTGCAATCTTTGTGAAGAAGAAGGATGAGTCTCTGCGCATGCGTGTGGACTATCGACCACTCAATGCTGTCACCATCAAGAACAAATATCCTCTTCCTCGCATCGATATTCTTTTTTATCAACTATCCAAAGCTAAGGAATTCTCCAAGATTAATTTGAGGTTTAGCTACCATCAGATCAAAATTTGTCCTGAAGATATACCTAAGACGACTTTCTCTACTCGCTATGGTTTGTTCGAGTATCTTGTCATGTCCATTGAATTGACAAATGCTCCTGCACACTTCATGTACTTGATGAATTCCGTATTCATGCCGAAGTTAGATAGATTTGTGGTGGTTTTCATCAATGATATCCTTGTCTATTCTCAGAATGAAGAAGAGCATGCTGAACATCTGATAATTGTCTTAACTCGATTGCGTGACAAGCAGCTTTACGCCAAGTTTAGCAAATGCGAGTTCTGGTTGAAGAAAGTACCTTTCCTAGGTCATGTGCTGTCTGAAGAAGGAATCTCGGTTGATCCTACTAAGGTATAAGAGGTGCTAGATTGGAAGGCCCCTACTATGGTCTTAGAAATCTAAAGTTTTCTCAGTTTGGCTGGTTATTATCGTCGCTTTATCCCAGATTTCTCTAAAATAGCCAAGCCCATGACACGATTACTTCAAAAGGATAAGAAGTTTGTTCGGACTCCGAAGTGTGAAGAGGCATTCCACACTTTGTGGACCTTACTAACTTATGCTCCTGTTTTGGCACAACCTAACATTGAGAAGCCTTTTGATGTATATTATGATGCATCAGGCACCGGTTTAGGATGTGTTCTTATGCAAGAAGGCCAGGTCATTGCTTATGCCTCGCGCCAACTTCGAAAGCATGAAGTCAATTATCCTACTCATGACTTTGAGCTAGCCGCAGTTGTTCATGCTCTGAAGATTTGGAGACATTACTTGCTTGGTAATGTGTGCAACATTTATACTGAACATAAAAGTCTCAAGTACATCTTTACTCAGTCAGAGTTGAACATGCGTCAACATCGATGGTTAGAGATAATCAAAGACTACAATCTCCAAGTGCACTACCATCATGGCAAGGCAAATGTTATTGCTAATGCCTTAAGTCAAAAATTCCATTGCAATTCTTTGGTTAGTGAAGACTTTCATCTGTCACATCTCCTTCATCCTATGGTACTCCACAATATTACTGTGGATTGCTCTCTCAGAAGTCGAATTATCAAGCTCTAGAAGACTGATGTAGGTGTGTTTCACATCAAGCGAAAGATGAAAGAGCAAGAAACCAAACACTTTAGAGTAGATGACAAAGGAATTCTCTGGTTCAACGATAGACTTGTCGTACCCAAAGACAAGAAGCTTAGAAACCAAATCATGGCTGAAGCCTATTCTTCTAAATTATCCATTCATCCTGGTAGTAGTAAAATGTATCAAGATCTTAAGCCTTACTATTGGTGGACCAAGATAAAGAAAGAAATCATGGCCTACTTTGCTAGGTGTGATAATTGTTGTAGAGTCAAGGCATTTCACTTGAAGCTTGGTTTATTGCAACCACTCTCTATTCCTAGTTGGAAGTGGGAAGAAATTGTTATGTATTTTATTGTTGGATTACCCACTATGAAGAAGGGTTTTGATTCAATATGGGTTATCGTGGATTGTCTGACCAAATCCACTCATTTTATTCATGTCAAGTCTAACTATCACCCTCACGTGTATGCTGACGTTTACTTTCAACAAGTGGTACGTCTTCATGGTGTCCCCAAGTCTATTGTTTCTAATAGGGGATCTCAATTCATAGCTCGTTTCTAGGAACGTTTACATCAGAATCTTGGTACTAACTTAATCCGTAGTTCTGCATATCATCCACAAACCTCTAGGCAAAGTAAGTGTGTTAATCAGATTCTTGAGGACATGCTTAGGGCTTGTCTTATCTCTTGCAAGGGCTCTTGGGAGAAATGGTTGCCACCCGTTGAATTCTCTTATAACAACAGCTATCAAGAGAGTATCAAGATGGCTCTGTTTGAAGCTTTATATGGTCGCAAGTGAACTCCTTTAAACTAGGTGGAACCTAGAGAAAGGAGATTCTATAGTATTGATTTCATCAAAGAAGCCAAGGAGCAAGTTCGAGATATCCAGAAAAATATGGCAGCTGCTCAGGCTAGACAAAAGAACTACACAGATAAGAGAAGGAAACCTATTGAGTTTAAAGTAGGTGACCATGTCTATCTGAAGGTATCCCCTATGAGAGGCGTGAAGCGTTTTGGAATAAAAAGAAAGCTTGAGCCTCGATATGTTGGACCCTATCGGATTATCGAGAAAAGTGGAAGAGTAGCTTATAAGCTTAATCTATCTCATGAGTTAGGAGTTATCTTTCTAGTATTTCATGTTTCTCAATTAAAGAAATGTCTCCGTCTTCCCGAGGAAAGAGTAGATGTGAGACGCATCAAAATGAAATCAGATCTCGCTTATAAGGAGAAACCTGTATATGTTCTGGATACCTAGAAAAGGGTGACTTGTCGTCAAGTAGTGAAACTTACAAGGTAGTCTGGAGCAATCATGGGGAGTGTGATGCAACATGGGAACAAGAGGATTATTTAAAAGACAATTATCCTAAAATCTATAACGAATGGTACGCTTTCCAAATCTCGGGACGAGATTTTTATAAGGGAGGAGGGTTGTAACACCCTAGGTGTTATCTTCCTTCATTTTGCATTTGCATTACATGAGCATAACCATCATTCAATCATGCATCATCTCTATGTGTGTGTTACTTGCCTGAAACTAGTGAAACATGGTAGTGAAACATGTGAAACAATGCTTGTTATTCTATGTTTCTTTTATGTATTGTTTATGATCATGTGTAGATAATACAAAGGGTAGTCAAACATGCTCACTAATACCTTAACTATGCTTAGGATACCTTATGGGACAATGTTCATGTTGAACATGTTGACTTAGGTTAACTTCTAGACCTCTTTTGCTCCCTTATTTAAATAGTGCTATCAGATGTTTATGCATGTTTGAGCAACCTTAAGCAAAGTTGTAGCAAATTTATTAAGGAACAAAAGTGGTAATATGGTCATCTCATGGAAATAAACCTAACATGCTCAAATAAGGCCCACCAGTCAGTTGGAGTGTTGTTTCCCTAGTTGACTTGAGACGTACATGTGCTGAACTGTCCGAAATGTCCATCTTAGGCTCCAAACCTGCTAAAGTCATCTATAACAAAGTTGTGGAAAATTTTATCAGCTACAAACTTTATTTTTGGGTCATCTCATGAATCACTCTCTAACGCCCTGAAAATTCAGCTTTTCTACTCTGCTGGATTTCTGTTGTCTCCTAAAAATAGTCCCTGTTCTTTTTCTTGTATATCTCAAACTGTGCTTATCTGGACTTGACTCATTAAAACAAAGTTGTAGAGAATTTTTCAGCCTCCAACTTTGTCAATTGGCTCACCTCGGGATTCGGCATGGATCATTATATATAGGTCAAGGAAGTACTTGCTGTTCTGGCTTTGTGATGTTGCAAATGTTTCAAAACTCTGTTTCACATGTTGCAATTCAAACTGAAACGGGGGGTGAACGACCGGCCATAGGCCGTCGACGTCGTGTGGACGCATCATGGCAGTCATACGCTGGCTTGGGGTCCACCGGCCGGGTCACGGCGCCCTCAAGGCCGCCACGCATCCCTCCAGCTCGCTTCCCCCTCCATTGGCCTCCTCCTCCCTCTGCTATGCAAGCCAAAGCAGAGAAACGCGCCACCGCCGCTGCCGTGAGCTCACCGAGCTCATGAGCCGCTATCATTGCGCCTCTGCCCAAATCCAACTGCACAAAGCTCCGCTGCAATCCCCTCTACCTTGTCATCCCATCCATTGAGCTTTTCGACCGTAGGTGAGGCCGCATTCATCAAATCCGCCATAGGCGTCATGAGTGTGACCTCACCGGAGTTTGAGGCAGCCGTGGTTGGGGTAGCTAGGGTCCTTCTCATTCTCCCTTTTCTTCTCCTTTAGCTTTGTGGTGACCTCGTGAAGCTCGTACCGAGCTCAGTCGAGGCGATGGGGCTCACAGTCGTCGACGCACCGCCACCGGAGCTCCGCCGCCCGCCATTGCTGGCAACGAGCATTCCTAGCTACTCCTAGGGTCACCGAGGCACATCTATCGGTGCGGAATCACGCGGGAGGCATGATGGTGCCGTGGGTTTCACCGGCCGGCTCACCGGTGGCAAGCTTCACCGGCGCCGCCTCCCTCCCCTGTCTCTGTTCCTCTAGACCACGGGCCCCGCTGTCAGCACGAGCGGGCAAGAGTGGTCGTGGGCCGAGCTATTCTGTTGGGCCGGCCCGAGTTAGAATTAGGATTTTGTTTTGTTTTTATTCTTTTCACAGATTTGTGTGCTAGATTCAAAAATCTATATCTCAAGATTTGTAGATCCAAATGAAGTGATTCAAATTTTGTGGTGCTCCTTGTCCAGTCTAGTTTTCCTTAAAAATATAAAATATGACATGTTCTGTTATGGAAACTAAAGCTATAAATTATCTCTTTTATTCGTTAGGAAATAGGAGAAGTTTGTATCTTTTGTTGTATAGCTCCAAATGATTTGAAATTTTTATGGGGTGCTTTTATGCCTTGAGTAGCCTGTAGTTTAAATTTCATCAATTTTTGCTACTGTATCGTGCAGTTGTGTATTTATCTCATTTGCATGGTTGGATCTTGTGTGAATTTTCATAAATTATCTGTAGATCCAGTAAAGGTGAAATTTAGTGAGTGTTATTCTCTTGTTAGTAAGAACCCAAGAAAAATATGAAATCTATTGTTTGATACTTTCCAATAGGGTTTCTTATTTATGCCAAAATTAGCCTTTCTATCTATTATTTTTGTTATAGGAAAATATGCACACTCAAATGCTATAAAAATTTTATGGTAGCCTCCTAGATGTATGTGGTAGCCACTGTAATTTTTATAGAATTAATTGTGGAGTTTAGATATAGGTTCCTTTATTCACCTAATTATCCAAATAAATTAATAAAGGGCATTAAAAATTATTTAGATGTTGGCACCACACTTTATAGTGTTCTCTTTGATATGTTTAATAAGTTGGTAAACTTGGTTTAGCTCAAATGTGCTTTTGCTACATCACTAAATATTTAATTTAGTGAATCTGCCAATTCTGGACATATTTCAAGATGTTATAAATCACTCTATGTAAATGATGGTTTCATGTCTTTTGGTGTATAACAAAGTTGTTGTGAATTTTATGATCTAGTTTCTGTTAATTTTTGGTGGTATTTGGCCATATATTTTAGGAGTTACAGCTGTTCCAATTTGGCTCTCAGGTTTGGTTGCTCTCTGTTTGCACAGAACAGATTCTGTGTCTGCTTTAATTCGACCTGGTAAACTTTAGATTCATGCTTTGATGTTTATAAATGAATCGTAGAGAATTTTATAAGATTTCTAAAATGTCCTCTTTCAAGTCAATTAGATTCATAGAACTCTTGCTGTGATTGATTTACTGAACTGCTCCTTTGCATGTTTAACCTGAAACTTTCTGTCAGGTGTGCCTCTGTTATACTTAAGCATGTTTGTGATGCTACTAGGTTCTTAAATTGATTAAGGTGAACTTAGGTGCAAGTGTTAGACCTTTAACTGAAAATGAATATCTTTATCTTAGGTTGTGCAAGTTAGGTGAGTGTAATCTTGCTCTTTAGAGGAAAGATAGACACATGCTTTTAAAGTGATTTGAATAGAGCTATTCTTACTCGGTAAACGAGTGTTCAGTAATGCCTTGCTATTTTCTTATTTGCTATTATTCATCCATCATAAGCACCATGTCACTCTTATGCATCTATGATATTCATCTTGTGCATATGCATGCAATAGGTGTACCGGAGGGCGTGACTTTGCTGGAATTCGACGAGACGAGCCAGGAAGCTCCAGAGGTGCAGCAGCCTGAACCTGAAGTTCAGGAGGTGCAGCTCGCAGCTGAGGAGCCAGGAGAGGTGGTGGTTGAGTGCCTGGATCACAAGCTGTGCAACTTTGTTAAAGGCAAGCCCCGGAGCATTATAAGCCACCTAATTTCTAAAATGCAATTAAATATTATGTTATATATATTATTGCATTAAGTTATAGGTATTGGATGAAAACACTTGTTGCATTGATATCCAATCCTTGTCCAGATATTATCACCATGAATCCTATGTAGCTCAAGTTCGTGTATATGTTTAGCCCTGCTTTAAGCGGTAGAAGTCGAGTGATTTCCTATCACCTGCGATCTATAGGAATATACATATGACACGTTTGGCTATATTTGTTATCATGGAAAAGAACCTGTCTTAATTTTGAAACAAAGACCGGGCAGAGGCTTGCCGGTTTGTAGTGACTCTGTCTGTGTCGCTTAAGGATCGATTCTTGGAGCCTTTCTTTGTCATTTTGAACGCATGCCTCTCTCTTAGTTGGTGGGGCCCAAATGCTTGACCGCAAAGCCGAATAGCTCACCTCAGGCCGCGAGTCATCAAGTATCAATTGCGCCTTAGAAGGGAACCGTAGGCGTGAGTCCAAGGGCAGGTGATTTAAAAGTCCTTATCGTCCTGGCAGAAGGGTATCCCTGAGAGTGGTGGCGCTGACTAAACCCACGAAGTTGGTTCCTGAGTTATACCAAAGGTGACCCACGGCTACTCTTGCAAGGTATGCCAGGGTGAGAGTTATGAATACCCCCTCAGATGAGTTGTAATTCGATTCGAGTTGCCATCTCTCACCGGTTAGTGAGAACTTGACGGGAGTATCTCTAAAGTAGATGCACTAAGTATTAATTATGTTTCAGGAATGATGATATATTGATGACAGCCTTATTATACCTACTATGATTAATATTATTTGCTCATAATAAGTGAGTGTTGTAGTACGGGTGCTAATATAGTTGACAGGTTAATGATGATGAACTTGATGCTAAGCTTAATTGGTTACTTATGCTCATAAGCTCTTTTATGCAAATGCGTCAAGCTAGCCCACTTATATCAGCCTTGCATGATTCTTGGTGTCACTTTATTTCTAGTTTATGATGGGTAAGTCTAGCTGAGTACCTTCTCATACTCAGGGTTTATTTTCCACCTGTTGCAGATGACCTGTTCTATTTCGGGTGCTGCAAGTACTATCTCCTCCTAGCCGGAGATGAGGACTAGGCTGTCGAGGAGTCTCTGCTAGTGTTCTTACCTGAGATGCTTTTGTGGGATATGACTACTATCTACCAATGTCTTTAAACATTATGAAGTTATGTATCGATCTATGTTGCTTCCACGAAACAAACTCAGTTTGTAATATTTTATTTTGAACTCCGATGGATTTAATCTGTATGCTACTTGTGAAATGTTGTAACGCTTGATGTGTTGTGTTGAATCACTATGATCTTGGCTTGTATGTTGAGAGTTGATTGAAATCCTTCAAGATTTCCAAACTACCGGGGTTATGGGAGCCTAAGTATAGAAATTTGATCACTTCGGTGATTGTTTTTGTACTTACGTTCTTATAATTTGGTCAGTTCTGTTACACCAACCAACATACAACCAAGATCGTACATGATTCAACATAAACTAGGCACATGTTACATCAATGTTCGCAAATAGTTCACAAGTATCTCACATACATCGAAGTTCACATAGTTATTACAAACCAAGTTTCAAGTAGCGGAAGCAAAGTAGTTTGACATCAACATCACTCTTAAGTTCAAATACATACCAGTACTAGGTCACTTTCCAACAAAACCATCAAGAGAGGATAGCTTAGAATGATCATGCCCCATGATCTACTCCTCATCCACCGTAGGGTGAAGGCAGTTCTTACAATAACCGTGATACACCATATCATCTGCAACAAGAGGGAATAAACCCTGAGTACGAGAATATACTCAGCTAGACTTATCCATCATAAACCAAAAATAATATGACTCCAAGGATTAAGCAAGGCTTTATCGGTGGGGATAGCTTGACAACATTTTGCATAAAAAGCTTAAGTAACCAAATTAGGTAATTACTATCTTTAACATCAATTTGATACCTATTCAATTAAGCATCTCTAGATTAGCACCTGTACTAGAGCAATCACTTGATTAAGCTAAACAAGCATTAGTAACCATATCCGGTGTAATCATTAAGCATCATCATAACCAACAAGTTCCATCAAGTATTACTATGATGCCGAAGCTAGTCGAGTTTCTCACTATCCGGGAGAGACGGCGGGGATTTATTCCTAACACAAACCTAGGCATACCTCGCGAAGGCAGCCTTAGGTCACCTTTGGTACAATTCAGGAACCAACTTCATGGGTTCGATCAGCGCTGCACCCTCAGAGATTCTACTAATCTGCTAGGAAGATCAGGCCTGACCTACCATTGGACTCATGCCATTGGCTCTCCGCACATCCTTACTTATTCTAGAGTGCACACTTTCACTTAACAGGTCCCAGTCTGAGTTGAGCTACTTAGCTTCATGGTCGGAATGACTTATCCGGCCAGCTATGTGCTAGGCATGCGTTCAATCTCGACAGAAGTTCCAACAACAATATAGTCCTTACTCAACATAGGCGGGGATAAATAGGCACCCAAGCCTTCATGCCTTGTTGCTTCTCTATCATAATCCCACCTAGTCTCCTTTCATTCTTTAACACATGGTTATTTTCCACGATAGCACATATAGCCAACTTGACCAGATATTAACCTATATCTTGCAGGTGATAGGGAATCACCTGACTACTACCAAACTAAGTATGGCTAAGAATGTATTCGATCTTGGACCTACATAGGATTCAAGATATATTCTTATGGACAAGGAGAGTATATGCAGCAAGTGGTTCCAATCAACTCCTAATACTTAATGCATCAAACATAAAGGACTCAAGTTGATATTTATAAACATAGGAGACTTAGAATGCTTTGGGGCTTGCCTTTTAGGAAAGATGTGGGCTGGTGATCTGGACACTCAGGGAGATCTTCATTGGCTCCTCCTTCCGCTGCTGGCACCTCCTGCTCCACCGGTTGCTCTTGTTCGAACTCAAGTAACATCACTCCTTCCGGCACACCTATTGCATGCATATGCACAAAATGAGTATCATGAATGCATAAGAGATGAAATGACATGATGGAATGCATACACATGTATATGTAAACAATTTGGTGGCGTAGTGATACAAGATTAACACTCGTTTACTGAGTAGGTACATATCTCTTCTCTAAGACAAGAAGCATACACTCACCAAGGTCTAGCAACCTAAGGTAAAGTTGTTCATCATATGTAAGAGGCTTAGAACCTACAGCTAACAACTTATTTTAATTAGCCTAGGCACCTAAAAAACCACATCAAGCTCATACAAAGCAATCAAGTCATTCACTCATTCCAAGCAATTTCTGGACTACAAATAGCAGCTACATGTTTTGATCATTAGTGGAATTATACAAATATAACAAACATGAGATAAGACTTTTTGGAAAGCTTATAAAATTGTCTACAACTTTATTATAATCATCTCTAGATGATTCAACAGTTATCAAGGTCAAACACCATAATTTCCCAGATCTATCTAGAGATTCCAGAGAATGGGCATTATGATGACCAACTTCAAATAGCTATAACTCACAAACCATTAAGCCTGTGGTCATGAAAATTTAACACAGGCAAGATAAGCAAGTTATTACAACTTTGTTATTAATAGTATTCACAGCAAACATCATCTTTATTATGCAATTCGCTTAGCAATAGAAACTGTCCATAACAGTCACTATAATTGAATTATAGAGCAAATTAACACCCACGCTTTGCCGGTCTCCTGCTCACCGCACCATGGACAACTACCGCCACTGCGAGTCCCTCCACCAGTGCGCCGCATTTCTCCATGGCTTAGGCGACCTTGCATTCTTGTCCTCGACTTCTAGACACCTTGTCCCATGTTCCCTTTACTAGCCACGCCTTCTCGCCTAGTGAGCCTCTTTCTCGCCCACCAAGTATTCGATAGAATGCCTGAACCTGTGCAGTATGGGTTTTGACGCTAGCTTCTTGGCCGATGTTCATGCAATATTGTTGTTGGTCCCCTGTGGTGCTTCTACGCACCTAGTGATCATTCCCTAGTGATTCCTTGGCTATAGCTCTTGGTTCCTAGGTTGAGTTTTGCTCTACCCTCTAGGTGTTTGCTTCTATGGCTGACCCATAGCAGCACCTGTTCTGATCATATTCTTGGCCAACTTTTCTTGTAGTCCCTTGATCCTCGACGTGTGGTGCTCCATCATGTTCAGTACTTCCCTTTTTCATCGGATATGCAATGACTTAAGGTAGCAAGCCTCTCTTCTACTCTTATCAAATTGCTTGCTTCTTGTTAGGGCATTCTCATCTCTAGAAAATACAATTGCTTATATGTACTGTAACACCCCAGGTGTTTGTCACTCACTAAGTAGTGGGTTTGAGCTCAAACATGACAGATTAAGTGGAGATGAGCCTAACCTAAACTTGGATATTGCACCCTTGCTTACATATAGGCTCAATTAAAAGATATATGCTTGGGTGTTGCTATCAAAGTATCTTCACATGTCTCACCTCAATAACTATCTATATTAAGCCCTGGAAAAGTTTCATGGAGTTTGGAATCAAAAAGTCACATGAAATGATAAGTTCCATTCCTATTGGAATTTGCCCTATTAAGTTAATGGAACTATAGATCATCAACCAAGCTTTTCAAATTTACCCAAATGACTCTAGATGAACTCTACAACAAAAGTCATGAAGGGTTCATGTTGAGCAAATGTCAAGAAATTGCCCTGATTGGCCTAAAACCCTAGTTTCGGCTCTATCGAGTTGATACATTGACCAAAGTGAAAGTTTGACTTATGTACCAGTTATGAGGTTTGACCTTAAACAAAAGTTGTAGTTCATCTTGTGTAGAACAAACTTTGTTTAATGGTCAAGAGCTAGTTTGGCCTCTAACCTAGTCAAATAGTGCTCATAAGATTCAATGCAGTGCTGTCTTGGAGCCCAGAAATTTGGCTAAGTCCTAAGTGAGTTTCAGTTTCGGGTACCCTACTTTGGAGCTATGTAGTTTCCTAACTAGGCCGAACTAGTTGATAATTCTTTAATAGAAGTTGTAGTATGTTTTGAGTACAACAAACTTTGCTTTTGGAGTATACCATGTTTCAGCTTGGAAATAAGTCAAACAATAAACCAAAGTTTGAATCTAAAGCTGTTTTTAGACTTAGAATATTTAAGTCCGAGTTTAGTGACAACTTGATTGGCGTGCCGCGTTCTCATGTTTTCGTTAAGCAACTTGATTTGACCCAAAAATAGAAGTTGGAGTTAACTCATTGGGGAAGAGCATGGAAGAAGTTGGATCAAGTTTGATCATGTTTGGACCAAGTAAATTGAGTTCGAGCAGCGCAAGGCTTACCTTTGTTAAGTCGCTGACAGCGTCAACTTGGAGTCTAATTAACCGCTAATCTACGGCCCTAATGATCATGGTCCCTAAAGGAAAAGTGTAGATCAGTTCATGGGCTTCAAACTTCGTTTTGGGGCCTTGTCCAGATTCGGTCCGTATCTGGCCCGAAACGGCATCCCACCTTGCCCACTCCCGCGCACGCCACGTGCTCGATGCAATGCATCAGTGGCGTTCATGCAGAGCAGCCGCGCGTCCACGGTCATTCCACGCGCCCCTACCTTCTCCTCGTGTCAATGTGGACGCTGAAACCCTAGCGCCGCATCCCAGCTCACTCTCTGCCTCCCCTTCGCCCCCTGCGCCGCACGCACACGCCAGAGCGCGTCGGCAGCCATGGCCGACGGAGCGAGCTCCATGCCATCGCTGCTGTGCTCTCCCTTTGTCCCAACCGAGTGCGGCATCGCCTTCTCCAGCCTCTGCCATACCTCGTGCACCCCCTTGCCGGTCGTTCCGCCACCAGAGCACCAGTCGCCGCCGTCGCCGTCGCTGTGCGGGTCGCTGTGCACGTGGCCAGGAGGCCACGAGCCATCGCCGGCCGAGCTGGGGCCACCATGGAGTTCGCGCGGACCCCCTGGTGCTCCCCCGCCACTCCGTCTTCACCGGCGAGCGCCACGGCGGCCGGAACCGCGAGCACCAACGACCTCCGACGCCTCCTCTGCTTTGATTCGCGTCAAGGACTTCATGCAACAATTTGAAGAAATGCAGGAGCCTAACTGCAATGTCATAGACTCATATGAATAGTGCCATAAGGACTGATTTGTGGTAGTTTTTGCTGATTTTTGAAAATTCATAATAAATCATTGAAAATTCGTAAAATAGAAAATAAGGACTTTTTGGAATCCTTGTGAAATTGTCTATGTGCTAGATCTATAATATGGCATGTTTTAGTTTAATGTTTTTGCTGTAAAAATAGATTTTTCAGATTAGGTTTTCAATGCTAGTCGCATTTGTCTTTTTCATAACTATAAATTTATAGCTCAAAATGAAGTGAAATTTTTGTGTCATTCTTTTCATGTCATGTTTGATGTGTGGTAATAATTTCATGAATTTTAGTTGTTATATGAGTGAGTTATTAGTATATCTTGCTCTCACATGATTTATTGCAATATCTATTTGTCTTTTTTCATAGAGGTTGATATACTTGTTTAAATGGCTTGAAATTTGGACAGTAGACTACTGGGGGCATTTGTAGGCCACTGTAATTTTGGTAGAATTTATTGTGCACGTTTGGTTGGTGTTCATAATTCCACCTAATTATCTAAATAAATTAAGAAAATGCATTAAAAGAATTTATTTAGGAATGGACACTATGTTTTCTGGTGTTCATTAGTCATGTGTGACATGTTGGTAAAGTTGGTTTTATCTAATTATATGTTTGCAACATAAGTTAATAATTATTTCTTGCAAATGAGGTTTCTGAACAGATCTAGGAACTTGACAAAGTTCTTTATGATAATGTGCTTTGCTGTAGTACTTGTTTATACAAAAGTTGTAGATAATTTATGTATATAGCTGCTGTTAAAATTTGGTGGCATTTTACCATGTGGTTTAGGAGTTATAGCTGTTTAAAGTTGGGTTACAGAATTGCTTGCTCTCTTTCTTGTTAGACCAGTTTCTGTGTTTAGGTAAATTCGACATATTAAACTTTGGAATCATGCTGTGATGTTTATAAATGAAATGTGGACAATTTCATAAGCTTTCTAGGATATCTTCTTGCAAGTCATTTGGATCTGTAGAACTTCATATGTGAGTGATTTACTCAGCTACTGCATGTATGTCCAGAATTGTTAAAAATACATGATTGCTTGGTTACTTTGCTTGCGTATTGCTAAGTGTGATTAATGTCTTTGGTGATTAAGCTAGTACACCTGGGACTTTGTAAATCTTATGTCGTGCTTGGTATTGCTCTCTTTGCTATTTTAGCATGTTTGTTTGTGTAAGGTTACTTAAGTAATGTGATGTGCTTACGTGTCTTTACTATAACCTTATACTTGCCTTGACTAACGTGTGAAGCATCATCTATTGCATTTCCTTGTATTCATGCACTTGCATCTTGCATCTCATTTAGGTATGCTAGCTAAAGCACGTGAAGGACCCGATGTGGAGCCAAACCAAAGATGGAATTGGTGGATCTATCCCGAAGCTAGAAAGACCGAACAAGTGTTAGATGGAGGGAATGCTCGCCAAGCGAGTTTTTTCTGACATGCTCTAACTTGAGTCGGATCACAGGCAAGCCCCGGAGCATTATAAGCATCCTATCTTCAAAGCAATTAATTCTATATATGTTATAAGTATTATTGCATTAAGTGGTAGGAGTTGGTTGAAAACCTTGCTGCATTATATCATTCCTTGTCTAGATATATGAATCCTTGAATCCTACGTAGACTAGGATCGAGTAGATGCTTAGCCCTGCTTTAAGCGGTAGAAGTCAGGTGATTTCCTGTCACCTGTGAGATATAGGGATATTCATATATGGCACGGTGGGCTATATTTGCTATCGTGGAATGGAACCATGTGTTAATAAAATGAAATGAGACCGGGCGGGATGACGATAGTGAAGCGACAAGGCATGGAGGTCTTGGGTGTGGATCTATCCCCGTCTGAGTCATTTAAGGACCGATTTGTTGTATGTCCTTGAGTCATGTTGAACGCAGTCTAACACTTAGTTGGCCGGATAAGCCGTTCCGACCGCGAATCCGAGTAATACAGTTCAGGCCGGGAATCGAATGGTAGGTTGCTTCTTGAAGGAGAGAAAGGATGTGCTTGGGGACATTGGCGTGAGACCAAGGGGGGGTTAGAGTCTCTATCACCTGGCAGAGTGTTGCCCTTGGGGTCGCGACATCATTCAGACCCGCAGCTCCTGAACTGTACCAAAGGTGACCTGAGCAGCCCTCGCCAGGCGTGACTCGGTGAGTGTTAGAAATACCCCTCCAGCTGGATAGGAATTCCATTCGAATCGCCGTCGTTCTCGGTTAGTGAGCACTTGACTTGAGCAGCGGCAACGTAGATTCAATTAAATTGAACTGATGGTTAATTGGATCACGATGGAAAGGTTGCCTCAATTTATACCTTCTATGGTTAATATTGTTTGCTCCTAATAAAGTGAGTGCTCTAGTACAGGTTCTAATATAGATGATAGGTTAATGATAATTAACTTGATGCTTAAGCATTAATGATTGATCATCTATATTAAGCTTTTATGCAAAATGTTGTCAAGCTAGCCCCACTTTATATCAGCCTTGCATGATCCTTGGTGTCACCTTATTTCTGGTTTCTGACAGGTAAGTCTAGCTGAGTACCTTCTTGTACTCAGGGTTTTATCCCCACTTGTTGCAGGTTATGATGTATCATGGCGGCTGCAAGAGTTGGTTGACTCCTACCGTAGAGGCGGAGTGTGATTATGGGCATGATCCTTCTTATTTACCTTATCTCTAATGCTTTTGTTGGAAGTCGACCGTGGTACTGGCATGTATTTGAAATAAGATTAATGTTAGTTTCAAATTACTTTGCTTCCGCTACTTTTCAATGTAAGTTGTAATAACTATGTTGAACTCCGATGTATATTGAATTACTTGTGAAATGGATGTAACATGTGACTTGTTATGTTGAATCACTACGATCTTGGCTTGTATGTTGGTTGGTTTGAAATCCCTCGTGATTTCATTGGACTACCGGAGTTATATGGGCTCAAGTGCGAGAATTTGATCATTTCGGTGATTGTTTTTGTACTTGTGCTCTTATAATTTGGACGGTTCTGTTACAGCTGGTATCGGAGCAAGATTCAACATTAAACTTGTCATATGTGTATTTAAAACAAAGGTTTTGTTTTATAAAATCAGTTTTATCAACTTATAGCTATATATAGGTTTGTGAAAACTGAATTCTAAATCTAAGTATGCCAGTGGTCAATTTCCTTATGCCCATATAAGGATTATTAGGTGGCTTATAGAAGTACTAACTTGGGGGTTTTTCATTTATGCATCTACGCCCAGGCCAAGGTATGTATGTGTGATGACTCTCCCACATTATGCTACCCAGTGTGTTAGATTGGTGGTAGCCTTCATATATGAAATAGCCATATATGTTGTTAGTTTACTTTTATGAAACGTCACACCTACGCTCAAGTAAGTGTGAGTTGTGAGAGCATGACCGTACAACCTGCGGTCTAGGGGAGAGCTAGTTTTGGTTACTGGATTATTTACATGTTACACACATGTATATATGAAGGTACTTAATTGTGGGTGATTGAATGATTCGGATAGTTTTGGTGCTACATGTATATATATGGGGGTATATATACATGGGAGTACTTAGAATTTTACTTCTCTACTTTCATTGTGTGTTATATTGGGAAATGTTGGGCTGCAATGAAACTTTTCTGCAGGTACGCTAACCACGAATGCGTAAGTCGAATGTAGCTATCGACTAGCTATATATCGAGAGAATGTGTGTTATGCCATCGACAAAGAACATGATCGCCACCTTAGGTTGGCAATCTTGTGAGGACAAATAGGATGAATCATGCATCTTCATGATTGTTGCCTTATGCATAGCGATGCTCCTCTCACCCTTGTTCTATAGTGAGTAACTTGTGATCAATATAGTACACTATCTTTCTTGTGTGAAGCTAAACAAGAATGCCTTATTCTATGTTGCCCACCCAAGCGTTTGCCAATGCTTTAGACCTCACTTAAGTAATTATGAATTCTCTTGAATGAATCAAATTCGTGTTGGTCTAAGGTAACAAAATTTAGAGCTACTAGAATAACATGTTTGTGTGCTCTCTTGTTAGGTGGAACAAAGGCAAGCTTTGTTTTGCTTGTTGAATGTTGGCTGCTAGAACAATTTCTGTTGTAGTGATGCTTTCGTGGCCATCATGGTGTTTTCTGTAGTTATGAAGAATACTAAAGTTGTAGCTAACTTACTTATATAGCTTGTCCTAAAATTTCATGACCCTAGGTCTTATGGTTTGAGAGTTATGAATTTTAGAAGTTTACTGTCAGGTTTTGCTTATGCTCTGAATAGATCTGAATGTTTGGTTTGTTTGACCTATGTGCATATGGAATCATGTCTTGGAGATAATAAAAGAAGTGTAGTACTTTTTCTAAGCTTTCCAAAGTGTCCTATAGCACTAATTTTTGTGGTCGAAATTTCTAGTTATGAGCTTGCCAAGTGGAATGACAGAATCTGTCCACATCTGGACAGAGATGTCTTCTTTGTCTTGTTTGGCCTTGTTAGATATAGAATCATCTTAATATGATAATAAGAAAGTTATAGACAAATTAATAATATTTACATAAAGTTAAGGCTCAGCCTTGTTGTGTCCCTAGAACTCCAGTTTTGCATTTTTGAAGTTCTTGTCAGTTTTCTGTCCATATTGGTACAGATCTGAAACATTAGCATTTTTGGTCATGTTAATCTATGAAATTGCTTTTTGTATGATGAACTAAAGTGTAGTAATCTTCCTAAGCTTTCTAGAAAGTCTAGGATCACCTTTATAGAAGGTCTACAACCTCAGTTATGATTGAAACAAGTAACTACTGTGTTGCTGTCTAGATTCTGTGCACATGCTAAGTTGGCTCCCCTAGCTAGCGTTTGTTTAGAGCTAAACTTGTAGTTAGTTCATGCTTGAGATAAATGATTATTTTTGGTGAGCCTTGTGCCTTGTATTGGTTGCTTAAGCCCATTCGTTTGAATTTTCTCAAATGATTGCTTGATTGTGATGTTGTATGTATGCTTGTTATCTTGATAGTGCCCTAGTTGTCACCTCGTTTGTCCTCGGTGAGCATACGAGGGTCACATAGCTTTATCCTAGAACAAAGTTCACATACGTAATTGTATGGTTGTTGTCTTCCATTAGGTTCTCTATCTTAGGAGTCTGAGCATATAGACTTAGTGGCTAGTCCTTGAATGTTTGTATCCATGCCTGTGCTTGACCGAAAGTCCAAAGTTTAGTTCTCCTATATGTTCGCATGAGCCGTGGATGTTTTGCAACTCTTTTTGGGGAGACCCTTATCGACTGACCAACCAAGTTAACGTCCATCAACGCTAGCCTTTGACCATGGTTCGTATGTTGCCAGTTGTGGAGATCGTACCCAAATCCATGTTGGACCTTCCGGTTACCTCTCCCAATGGTTAGCTAGTGTGACGCAACATCTCTCCGCTATGGCCTCTAAATCGTGTACTTGCAAGTTCGTGCATCTACCTTATCAACTCAATCTATGACTACATATCGGTTTTTGCCCTGAAAATTTTGCTTAATCTGTCCCCAACCTTCCCAAGTCTTAAGATGTTCATCAGTCTTGATCTCATGTTATTGCTCAACATGATTGAATCTTCTATTAATCTTTTATCTGGTACTCCCCTTGGTGGACGCAAGTCGTACGTAGAATTTAAGCAAGAGCCTCTTGCTCAGTTATCCTTGGCAATTGCGTGATGTTCTCTTGTGCTATATTTTGATCTTCGGATCATTTTCGTGTTGATTTTAAACCTTGTGACTACCTTTGTTTCCTATCCCTTCTTGGATGGCGCTTGTTCTTACTGCACATTGGTGCCACTTGAAATTTCACTTTCGTTATGCGTTTAGTATTGGTGTTATGAGTAGCCGCTGATGGTGCCACGACGAAACCAAGGGCCTCCTGTGGCTGCAGACACATGGCTGGCTGCTTGGCACGCGCTGGTATCACGGTTTCTAGTCATGATCCATTATGAAACGATAGACGATGTATTATTTTCTCGTGTTCCTTTTCTTGGTTATATCTCTATATTGTATCGTAAGATCCATATCTTAGACTGAAAGTAGTGGAGCTTCCTTCTAAAGTTGCTAAAATGAAATTCTTTGAAGAATAGGTCACCGACATAAATATTAACAGACCACAATAGGTGGTATACAAGTGACTCTACTTAGTTGTCCCAGTATTGATGAATGACATCTAGTGAGTGAAGTATCTCATTCCTGTTGGATAAAAAGGACACACAACACTTAATGTTGGACAAGTCATCCGTTGGATAAGACTCGATCGTTACATTATGCAAATCTTAACCTTTGTATACATAATGACCATACAATCGAAATCACCATCTCTGGTGTAACTCCTTATCTGCTGACTTTGATGGCAACCGTCTGTTCTGCATCAACCACAATTATTGTGATCAAGAATGAAGAATTGGAACTTTTTAGTGTCGAGAGACAACTGATTAGTTACCGATAGGAAGGTCAATCTCCAGCTAGGTAACGATTCTTTGGTAGCTACGAAGGCCAGGTCTTACAGAGCAATAACCAACAAGAAGTTAATCAACTAGCCAATAACTGGAGTGATACTCTATCGTCCAAAGTCATTGCGACCAAGTCAATTCCATCTTGGACAATCACACAGATAGTGCAAGGTGTTCTATCAGCTAAGGTGAAGAAGTAGAGAAAGTATGTGTTTTGCCTTGCAAAAGTAACCCGCAAGTTCAAAGCGTGTGCATCCTCGAATTGATATGTAATTTAATAGTCGAGATCTGCTGTTGGATGACCCTTTTGAGGTCTCACAGATACTAGTTTACACTCTTTCATTTGCTTTTGCTTTCTCGTATCCCTAATGTACGAGCAGCCTTGGTTTCTACAAATCAATTTATACCATCGCGAATCAAAAGCAATTTGAAAAGTGTCAAACCATAGATTTCCATCTTAGAGCTGCTGTTTGATCCTAAAAAGGAAGCCTCAAGGTGAAAGGTTGGCCTGACAATGTTGCTACACTGCAAGTCAACTCAACTTACAGTGCAACTAAGTCACAAAGGAAAATTTTACTCGACCGCTTGGTGGTAGACTACTCCCCGCGGTTTAGTAAATATTACAATTTTTGTTGTCCTTAAGGCCTCACTACATTTTGCTTTGGTACTAAGTTTCCAATGATAACATACTTTAGTACCTTATAAATGTTTTTACCCAAGAGTTGCATCTGCGTCAACCCAGATAATTGTTGTCTTTGGATAAAGAATCTTTTAGATAGCGGTTGGTAGAAATATGAAGCCAACAGAGTCAGCTATCACATTCACTAACCCATCGATAGACTCAGATAATACAGTGTTGTCATCAGAGAAAGAGAACTGCACACATGGAACCATATGTAGCTTTCCATCGGTTGGTGTCTGACTGATTATGTATTCATAACCAACACTGACCTAGTCTGATGGTTAGTCGATTGTTCTATCCTCTCTGGGGATGTTTGTCATCTGTGCTTCACTTATTTGGAGAGCTGTGCTCAAGCCACTATGGTAGAGGACTGCTTTTCGAACGTCATTCAATGAGTACTTCTAAAGATTTTGGTCTAGTGTAAAGTTCACATGGTCTATGCTATGATTCCCTAGAGAAGGAAAGCCACTTGTGCATGGTTAACTCGTGGACCAAGTGATCTCCGTACAATGAGAAGAAAGTATTATGTTGTTTTGGATTCCTCCTAATGTAACAATGCTTCATGGAAGTCAATGAAGGAAATTCTTCAGACAAATTTTACCATGAAGGGTAAGTATCAGAAAGTGCCTTTGACCAAATTATTCGCCGATGTTGAAGCTTTATAGCTGAATGCTATAGCAGATGTTGGGAACTAGATAACATGTCTCTCTTCCTTAAAAGATCTTCCATTCCGAATCTCAGGACGCGATTCTTTTAAGGGGGGAGGGCTGTAACACCCCAGGTGTTTGTCACTCACTAAGTAGTGGGTTTGAGCTCAAACATGACAGATTAAGTGGAGATGAGCCTAACCTAAACTTGGATATTGCACCCTTGCTTACATATAGGCTCAATTAAAAGATATATGCTTGGGTGTTGCTATCAAAGTATCTTCACATGTCTCACCTCAATAACTATCTATATTAAGCCCTGGAAAAGTTTCATGGAGTTTGGAATCAAAAAGTCACATGAAATGATAAGTTCCATTCCTATTGGAATTTGCCCCATTAAGTTAATGGAACTATAGATCATCAACCAAGCTTTGCAAATTTACCCAAATGACTCTAGATGAACTCTACAACAAAAGTCATGAAGGGTTCATGCTGAGCAAATGTCAAGAAATTGCCCCGATTGGCCTAAAACCCTAGTTTCGGCTCTATCGAGTTGATACTTTGACCAAAGTGAAAGTTTGACTTCTGTACCAGTTATGAGGTTTGACCTTAAACAAAAGTTGTAGCTCATCTTGTGTAGAACAAACTTTGTTTAATGGTCAAGAGCTAGTTTGGCCTCTAACCTAGTCAAATAGTGCTCACAAGATTCAATGCAGTGCTGTCTTGGAGCCCAGAAATTTGGCTAAGTCCTAAGTGAGTTTCAGTTTCGGGTACCCTACTTTGGAGCTATGTAGTTTCCTAACTAGGCCGAACTAGTTGATAATTCTTTAATAGAAGTTGTAGTATGTTTTGAGTACAACAAACTTTGCTTTTGGAGTATACCATGTTTCAGCTTGGAAATAAGTCAAACAATAGACCAAAGTTTGAATCTAAAGCTGTTTTCAGACTTAGAATATTTAAGTCCGAGTTTAGTGACAACTTGATTGGCGTGCCGCGTTCTCATGTTTTCGTTAAGCAACTTGATTTGACCCAAAAATAGAAGTTGGAGTTAACTCATTGGGGAAGAGCATGGAAGAAGTTGGACCAAGTAAATTGAGTTCGAGCAGCGCAAGGCTTACCTTTGTTAAGTCGCTGACAGCGTCAACTTGGAGTCTAATTAACCGCTAATCTACGGCCCTAATGATCATGGTCCCTAAAGGAAAAGTGTAGATCAGTTCATGGGCTTCAAACTTCGTTTTGGGGCCTTTTCCAGATTCGGTCCGTATCTGGCCCGAAACGGCGTCCCACCTTGCCCACTCCTGCGCGCGCCACGTGCTCGAAGCAATGCATTAGTGGCGTTCATGCAGAGCAGCCGCGAGTCCACGGCCGTTCCACACACCCCTACCTTCTCCTCGTGTCAATGTGGACACTGAAACCCCAGCGCCGCATCCCAGCTCACTCTCTGCCTCCCCTTCGCCCCCTACGCCGCACGCACACGCCAGAGCACGTCGGTAGCCATGGCCGACGGAGCGAGCTCCATGCCGCCGCTGCTGTGCTCTCCCTTTGTCCCAACCGAGTGCGGCATCGCCTTCTCCAGCCTCTGTCGTACCTCGTGCACCCCCTTGCCGGTCGTTCCGCCACCAGAGCACCAGTCGCCGCCGTCGCCGTCGCTGTGCGGGTCGCTGTGCACGTGGCCAGGAGGCCACGAGCCATCGCCGACCGAGCTGGGGCCACCATGGAGTTCGCGCGGACCCCCTGGTGCTCCCCCGCCACTCCGTCTTCACCGGCGAGCGCCACGGCGGCCGGAACCGCGAGCACCGACGACCTCCGATGCCTCCTCTGCTTTGATTCGCGTCAAGGACTTCATGCAACAATTTGAACAAATGCAGGAGCCTAACTGCAATGTCATAGACTCATATGAATAGTGCCATAAGGACTGATTTGTGGTAGTTTTTGCTGATTTTTGAAAATTCATAATAAATCATAGAAAATTCGTAAAATAGCAAATAAGGACTTTTTGGAATCCTTGTGAAATTGTCTATGTGCTAGATCTATAATATGGCATGTTTTAGTTTAATGTTTTTGCTTTAAAAATAGATTTTTCAGATTAGGTTTTCAATGCTAGTCGTATTTGTCTTTTTCATAACTGTAAATTTATAGCTCAAAATGAAGTGAAATTTTTGTGTCATTCTTTTCATGTCATGTTTGATCTGTGGTAATAATTTCATGAATTTTAGTTGTTATATGAGTGAGTTATTAGTATATCTTGCTCTCACATGATTTATTGCAATATCTATTTGTCTTTTTCATAGAGGTTGATATACTTGTCTAAATGACTTGAAATTTGGACAGTAGACTACTGGGGGCATTTGTAGGCCACTGTAATTTTGGTAGAATTTATTGTGTACTTTTGGTTGGTGTTCATAATTCCACCTAATTATCTAAATAAATTAAGAAAATGCATTAAAAGAATTTATTTAGGAATGGACACTATGTTTTCTGGTGTTCATTAGTCATGTGTGACATGTTGGTAAAGTTGGTTTTGTCTAATTATATGTTTGCAACATAAGTTAATAATTATTTCTTGCAAATGAGGTTTCTGAACAGATCTAGGAACTTGGCAAAGTTCTTCATGATAATTTGCTTTTCTGTACTACTTGTTTATACAAAAGTTGTAGATAATTTATGTATCTAGCTGCTGTTAAAATTTGGTGGCATTTTACCATGTGGTTTAGGAGTTATAGCTGTTTAAAGTTGGGTTACAGAATTGCTTGCTCTCTTTCTTGTTAGACCAGTTTCTGTGTTTAGGTAAATTCGACATATTAAACTTTGGAATCATGCTGTGATGTTTATAAATGAAATGTGGAAAATTTCATAAGCTTTCTAGGATGTCTTCTTGCAAGTCATTTGGATCTGTAGAACTTCAGATGTGAGTGATTTACTCAGCTACTGCATATATGTCCAGAATTGTTAAAAATACATGATTGCTTGGTTACTTTGCTTGCGTATTGCTAAGTGTGATTCATGTCTTTGGTGATTAAGCTAGTACACCTGGGACTTTGTAAATCTTATGTCGTGCTTGGTATTGCTCTCTTTGCTATTTTAGCATGTTTGTTTGTGTAAGGTTACTTAAGTAATGTGATGTGCTTACGTGTCTTTACTATAACCTTATACTTGCCTTGACTAACGTGTGAAGCATCATCTATTGCATTTCCTTATATTCATGCACTTGCATCTTGCATATCATTTAGGTATGCTAGCTAAAGCACGTGAAGGACCCGATGTGGAGCCAAACCAAAGATGGAATTGGTGGATCTATCCCGAAGCTAGAAAGACCGAACAAGTGTTAGATGGAGGGAATGCTCGCCAAGCGAGTTTCTTCTGACATGCTCTAACTTGAGTCGGATCACAGGCAAGCCCCGGAGCATTATAAGCCTCCTATCTTCAAAGCAATTAATTCTATATATGTTATAAGTATTGTTGCATTAAGTGGTAGGAGTTGGTTAAAAACCTTGCTGCATTATATCATTCCTTGTCCAGATATATGAATCCTTGAATCCTACGTAGACTAGGATCGAGTAGATGCTTAGCCCTGCTTTAAGAGGTAGAAGTCAGGTGATTTCCTGTCACCTGCGAGATATAGGGATATTCATATATGGCACGGTGGGCTATATTTGCTATCGTGGAATGGAACCATGTGTTAATAAAATGAAATGAGACCGGGCGGGATGACGATAGTGAAGCGACAAGGCATGAAGGTCTTGGGTGTGGATCTATCCCCGTCTGAGTCGTTTAAGGACCGATTCGATGTACGTCCTTGAGTCATGTTGAACGCAGTCTAACACTTAGTTGGCCAGATAAGCCGTTCCGACCGCGAATCCGAGTAATACAGTTCAGACCGGGAATCGAATGGTAGGTTGCTTCTTGGAGGAGAGAAAGGATGTGCTTGGGGACATTGGCGTGAGACCAAGAGGGGGTTAGAGTCCCTATCACCTGGCAGAGTGTCGCCCTTGGGGTCGCGACATCATTCGGACCCGCGGCTCCTGAACTGTACCAAAGGTGACCTGAGCAGCCCTCGCCAGGCGTGACTCGGTGAGTGTTAGAAATACCCCTCCAGTTGGATAGGAATTCGATTCGAATCGCCGTCGCTCCCGGTTAGTGAGCACTTGACTTGAGCAGCGGCAACGTAGATTCAATTAAATTGAACTGATGGTTAATTGGATCACGATGGAAAGGTTGCCTCAATTTATACCTGCTATGGTTAATATTGTTTGCTCCTAATAAAGTGAGTGCTCTAGTACAGGTTCTAATATAGATGATAGGTTAATGATAATTAACTTGATGCTTAAGCATTAATGATTGATCATCTATATTAAGCTTTTATGCAAAATGTTGTCAAGCTAGCCCCACTTTATATCAACCTTGCATGATCCTTGGTGTCACCTTATTTCTGGTTTCTGACGGGTAAGTCTAGCTGAGTACCTTCTTGTACTCAGGGTTTTATCCCCACTTGTTGCAGGTTATGATGTATCATGGCGGCTGCAAGAGTTGGTTGACTCCTGCCGTAGAGGCGGAGTGTGATCATGGGCATGATCCTTCTTATTTACCTTATCTCTAATGCTTTTGTTGGAAGTCGACCGTGGTACTGGCATGTATTTGAAATAAGATTAATGTTAGTTTCAAATTACTTTGCTTCTGCTACTTTTCAATGTAAGTTGTAATAACTATGTTGAACTCCGATGTATATTGAATTACTTGTGAAATGGTTGTAACATGTGACTTGTTATGTTGAATCACTACGATCTTAGCTTGTATGTTGGTTGGTTTGAAATCCCTCGTGATTTCATTGGACTACCGGAGTTATATGGGCTCAAGTGCGAGAATTTGATCATTTCGGTGATTGTTTTTGTACTTGTGCTCTTATAATTTGGACGGTTCTATTACATGTACTCCTGTCTATCTGTCTTGTGCAGCGAGTCATGGTGTGTGAGATTGCTCGGTAGTGTTGAGAGTGGGCAGTGACAGACAACTCAAGACCAAGCCAGCGAGTATGGATTGAGGCCAAGCCTCATGAGTGTCAGTTGGGCAGCCATGGCAATGTCAGGGGAGTTCTTGTCAGTGGCAGTGAGTCATGGGAGCAGTGATTTGACAGTTGTTCTCTTAGTGGCAGTGATTCTCTGTGACAAGGGGAGTTCTTATTATATGATCAGTGGCAGTTGATTCTAGTCAGTGGCAGCGTGGTCTATTGCAAGAACATTGGTGGTGGTCCTGGTGATGGTGAGAGGCGTCCACCTCGTCTGACAGAGAGGGGAAAGGCAAAGGGACCAAAGAAGGTGACAATGAAGAAGTGCAAGCATGATGGCATAGAGGCAGAGAGGGTCATAGTAGTAGCAGCCACAACTAAGCGTGCTGAGAGAGGTCATAGAGGTAGTGGCATCCACATCGGTGAGGCCCAGTTTCACCTTGAGGGCATAGAGCTAGGCACTGAGTAGACAAAGCGGCCAGCAACAGAGGAGCCTACACCTCAGGCAGAGCAGGAGACAGAGTAGCCACAGACAGAGTAGCAGCAGATAAAGCAGCAATAGACACCATAGCTTCATCGGTCCACACATGCTCGTCCTCTAGTGCAGCCTAGACCTGAGGGTCCGAGATGTGGTGGTCATGTTCCGAGAGCAGCTGCAGCAGCAGAGCCCCCCGACCACCAGTTCACTTTGACTTGAGGGGTATTAGTGCTGCCAGAATTTGTGAGCTTAGGTTTGTTGACTTGGAGGTGTGGTGCCCCCGCGAGAGAGATCCCTAAGCTTTTGAGGGTTTCTACACACCACTGCACAAGGGCTTCCCTACAGCTATGCAGCGCTCAGTCTTTTGTCCTCACAGAGTCTGTCCACTAGAGGATATTGTCAGAGCAGGTGGTGAGCAAATCCGTCCCTACTTGACCTACCTGCCAGGTTTGGCAAACCTTTTGGGACGATATGGGTCGTACGTTGAGGCTTGGGTTAGAGAGTTCTATACTACACTTTGGGTACAGCCAGACCACGAGTACATCCAATTTACTTTGATGATAGGAAAATTGCCACCCCGAGCATGCCATGGATGACCTCATCTAGAAGGTGGCTGCATTCAATGTGGAGGTGAGGCAAGGGACCTAGAAATATGATAGGAAGAAGGGTGTGCTCACCCAAGCACTCACAAACAAAGGAGCACTCTGGTCGCACAAGAGGGGCCAAAGATATTCCTCGGAACATAGCATTCAAGGGTAAACCTTCCTTCAATCGGAGCCACTCGAGGAGAAGAGTGGAACAAGAAGAAGAGGTAGAAAGGTAAATGAAGGAAATGGAAGAATGAATAGCAAATTCGATTGAAGCAAAAATGGAAGCATCCTTTGAAGCGAGAGTGGAATCATGAGTTTAGACAGATCTACAAAACATTGGCTTGACACAAGCTGAGCTTGCTTCGACAGGCATGTGCCTAGTGCTCAAGGGTCATAGTAGCTCAACCCCTCTTGATGATAAAGAGGCAAATGCAGTTCATCCGGTGGACAACATCACCGAACGCATGCATGTCAAGCTGTACATCCATAGTACTGGACAACTAACAAGGTAGTGGTCGTCGGTGAGGCCTGGCTTGCTACAGAAGGGATGATGCATGGCCATCCGATTCCACCAGGATATGCTAAGGTCAGCATTGATAGGATCTTGGATAAGAAGTACAACAAGATACACATTTATTACTCCACCAAGGAAGACATACCACATCTTGATCATAATAGGGGGACTATTGTGGCCTAGCACAAACTCTATATAAAGTTTATTAACCAGCCTTCGAAAGAGGAGATCGATGATGATTCGACACCACATAGTACACCAATGTGGTCTAGGCCTCCATGTCCATCTTCCACCCACCTAGAAGAGATGACTCTCCTCCCTCTTCACCACCCCTAGAAGAGAGCATCCTCCTCCTTCTCCACCCCCATCAAGATCCAAACAAATACCATCTCGACCCACAACAAGATCGAGGTCATCCTCGTAGAAAAGGTCATCGGCTTCGATAGGTAATGCTTTCAAATCTGGTCACATAAAGAAGAAGCCGATGAGCAGGAGCATATATAATGAGCTTGATGAATAGACAAAAAGAGCCAGAGGCCCCAAGCAAGAAGGCACAACTTGCACTCATGAAATGATTGGGAAATGCCCCTAAGCCGCAGGTATCTAAATACCAAAGGCAAACCAAAAGCATTGGGAATAAGGATAGAGTCTAAGAAGAACACACTTTTGATTTTGCCAGAGGTGCAACAACTGGCCGAAACTTTGAACCTAAGCATGGAGCATGTCGAGAAGATCTGAACTAGCTAAAAAGAAATTGCCAAGGCATCAGTTGCATGCAAGTATAAAAAAATGCAATGATCTGATGGCCACCAAAAGAGAGATTAATGAACTGTAGGGATCCGCTATGTTGATTTACCTAAATCGAGTGTCATCCACTTGACTGGCCTGATTTAAGAAAATCAAGCTCGATGATTCCACTGACCGGTGAAGGTCATAAATTAATAAGTATCATAGCCAGATTTTGTTGATGAAGGTCATCAATGCTGGTGGTGATCAAATAATTGTCACCGCCAAACTGCACCACTGACCGGTGGTGACCAAAACCTCATCACTGCCGGTGTGTAAATTTGACCAGCAGAGACCAAACACTCAGCACCACTGGATCATGCTATAAACTAACAACGATTATAGGATCATCAACACCGGATCAAACTGCAACCCGACGGTGACTATGCCGTTATTACAGCCAAATTTACCTCCAAATAGATGGTGATCATACTATCATTGCCAATTTTGAACCAGCAGTGATGACCATCAACATTTCACCATCGATGGTCAAAACCGGTTGTAAATGGAGGGCTTAGAACCGGTGGTGATGACCTTTCTATAGTAGTGAAATACCACCTTTAGCACATGCTAGCATTTTGAAAGCATTTCACAAAGGTTTTTGAACGCATTTTCAAATCACCACTTGATCCTTGCAATGCATGCAAAGTTAGATCGCTCAGGTCACACTAGATAACCATTATGCAAACAAGTTTGCCCCTCTTAATAGTACGGCTATCTATACTAGACCTGGTCAAGCACTTCTCTATTCAACCATTGAGTGGTGAAATGAAATGCCTTACAATTATACTACTACCTTGCTCACACCATTTGATCTCCATGTTGGTGATGCCACACAAGCATCCAACCTCCATCATCCAAGCCACTTGATCATCAACACACATCAAGTTTTGGCTTGATCTCCATGAATGATATGAACCACTTCATAGCTTCACATGACCTCATTGGTCCATCAATCATAGCCTTGCTTGCTCTTCACCATTGCCTCAGTTCATCGACATCGAGCACCATAGCTTGCCCTTCATCCCGGCAACTTGGTCCTTTGCAGGTAAGCCTCGCCTTGATCTTCCCCCACCTAGCCATTTGAGACTATGTCATGTCTCATATTCAATGAGCTCCATCATCTCCACTAGTTGAGCACTTGCAACATGCATAAGCCATTTCTCCTCCATGGGTTTCATAGCTAGCTCAACCTAGTGTACCTATGGATCGGACTAAGCACCTATTCATCTCACATATGAAACACATTGTCCACCTAAGGTTGTCACTCAATTACCAAAACCAAATCAGGACTTTCAGCGCCAGAGAATAGAGGGTGGTATGGCCGACATGCAATGAGATGGTAGGGCATCCACTTGGGTTGTGGACATTTTTAGCTTGGTAGTGCTGGGCCAATGCCAGATCCAAGTGAATAATAATTATGAAACTGATACTTAATTTGGTGAGCTGGTTTAAGATGCTACAGTTTTGTAGAGCTGGAGTACTAGAGCAGTTGAAAAAACATCCTACTACTCCCTGTCACCTAGATTTTCTTGACCTTTAAGAGCATGTGACAACTATAAAGTTCTTGAAACAATTATTGTGACTCGCAGGCAATTTGTAAGAACCACAGACATCAATGAACCCTAGATTGCTAGCTTTATTGAATCAATCGATCACATTAGACCGGGTGCTGCTATTGATGCTTCCTCTTGCTGTCCCTTATATATCCAGCACTTTCTGTTGATGATTGTTTTCTTCTTGTCCATCTTGCGCACCACCGATAGTATTATCACCAAACTCCACAATCCGAATCTCCATGGTTTTACCCCATAACACACAATAAAGGCCACAAACCAACAGGATTCCACCCACAATGCTGCCAATGAGTGAAGCGAAAGAAGATTCGCTGTTCAGTAAACTTCATCATCGAAGTCAGCTCCTTTGCTCTTGCAAAACATCACTCTATATTTACCTGCCGAGGTGAACAATCTCGCCGAGGAAGAAGGAGGAACAAAATATGGTCAGGACAAAGCAGAGTGGGTTCCAGACAGCAAGGAAGACAGGTCCTTTTATCTGCACGCACCAAGCTTGCAGGTAGTACGATACTCCAGTTACCAGAAACCCCTGTCAGAGACATAAGTTGGATCAGTGAATCAAGCAAAAAACGCAACAAAGTTGTAGTATCACACGTACACAAGCTATTGTTCTTGGCATGAAGAAATTAAACTAGCAGTAGGATGTAATTAATTGACGAAACGAAAGAAACTCATCATTACAGTGTAAGCAACAGCGAGCAAGCTGACGTCAAGCTTAAGCGCCCATTTAGAGAAGTCCCTCTCGGCCACCGCTGCGACAACGAACGACTGAACCGTGCTGAACAAACACTGGGAGGTTGTGATGAGGACCTTGTTGGGGTATTCCTTCAGCAGCCCGGCCTGCAGAACCATCCACAGGGACCATGTCACGTTGGACAGAAGCATCAGGAACGTGCCTATTATCCATGTTCCACGGCTTGGAGCTTTCAAGCCATGGGCAGCCACAGCATGAGCGCCGCGGCCAAAGGCACGGTGATGGTTGACTGGACTGACTGACGGCCCGGTGTACAAGGCGATGACCAATGCTCCAGCCAGGCAGAGTGCTACGCCGGTGACCTTGGTTATGCCAGAGATGCTCCTTAACTTCAGCACCTCCATCCTGCCACGTCATCAGAAATCAACACTACTAAGACAGAAATAATGGCCGAATCACGCTTTGAAGGCTGGAGAGATGTCGTACGTGGTTCATCGAAAATGTTTCCAGCTACTGCACCTAGCTCAGGTTGAAGTGCACTTGATGCTCAAGTGAATTACTATTTAGTAGTGAGTGTTACCTCAGTAGCAGTGCCAAGCAGAAGGTGATAACAGGAGTAGAGTTTCCTGTTGCCGATGCCACGGTTGCCGACGTGAGCGTCACACTTGCATTGCACAGATTCATGCCTAACGTGCTCCTGGAAATGACAAAGCGATATATATGCATATATATTGCATAATAGGTATGTAACTGCCCTGTGCCCATGTATCACTAGAAGCATAAAATACATGCCGCCTAGTCAAATATTTATGGAAAATTTAGCTATGTAGCACTGAAAGAACATACTTATTGGGAAACACCACTAAAAGACCTCCATCACTGGAAATACAACAAAAAGATTGAACCGTTACGTGAAAGTAGCAGTCTGTCACGTCAGTAGATAACACCGTGACAAAAAAATAGTCACCGTGGTTCAATTCTTCAAGACACTTTAGTCAAATACCAAAAAAAGAAATCTTTCATACACATGTTTAAATTTTAGTCAATAGATTATTCTCAAATTCATAACTTAACTTTGCGAAAGAAATTTTGCACTAACTGGACATCTGTATTTTGAAATTTAAACCATCTAGTGCACAAATTATATTACTATATGACGACCATGTCATGATACTTTTCTATAAACAGAAACAGCCGTACATACATACGGATGTATTCAAGGCAAGTACACATGCAAATCAATCGTTCCTTGTTTAACAATAGAATCCGGAAAATAACGAACCAAAGAAGATGTAAATCAATTTGCTTACTTACCCGACTAGGGCAAGGAAAAACAACTTCAGGATCAACCCAAACGACATGGATCGCACATTTTTCCTGGATCGGGATCGGAGGAGTCAATTCGGTAATAAGCACTAATAAGATATATATATATATACACTATGTCAGAAGCTTGAGACTTGCGAGTTTTTAGTTTCCACAACACACATACCTTTCTAGAAGAAGCGCGATGGGCAGGAGGAGAAGCGAAGCAGCAGCCTGGCGGTAGAAGACGAAGACGAAGCTGTTCATTCCCTGGTTGAAGGCAGCCTTTGATATCACGTACATGCCGGTGTAGATTGCTACTACAATACTAGCCAGCATGTATGGTGTCTTTGCGTCCATCTCCGTTCGATCTTCTTCAGTTTATTAATTGTTACCAACGGCGAATGGACGGTTTTATGTAGCTCGATCGAGAGTCGAGCAGCCTTTGGTGCTTTTGGATGCATGCCGCCTGTAAGTTGATATCTATATCTATATATCTTATAATTCTAAACCCAATATAGAGTTTAATCTTGACATTTATCGACCTCATCAGTCCACTATCAGATGCATTTATAGCCAACTAGCATTCGCAATTATGATATGCATCTCATCAACACACATCATCCACTAACATGCATTTAGTTATCTACATCAGCGTGTCATGTCATCCACAAACACTAATTTATAATTGTTTATCTCTTTGTCTAAGTTATTTTATTTCAAATCATCGACTAGCATCGCGGGATATGCTTCTAGTACTCTTAAGTAGCGGCCAGGTGACGATATGTATATGTACCTGAAGAAGATGTGCAAAGAGTGAACTGTGACCGACTCGATCGAGCTTCATGCGTGCAGCGTGTGTGGATTTAATTAATGATACTTACTAATTATTTTATATGATATATGTTTATATATTTTTTGAGAAATTGTCAAATCGAAAATACTTTTGACGTAGCATGCTGGATTGAATTGTACTCTTTTTAGGATCAATGGAGTATATATTTTCATGAGACAATGTAAAGATTGATAGAGACATATCACTAATCTGGCCATAATCTGCATAAAGAAAATGTGTGCAGTTGGTCACGATTAGATGCTTTCCTCGTAACCTTCCACCATCGAAGAAAGCTAAGGAAAGCTATCTCGGCCGGATCAACAAGAAAAATCTCATAATATATATAATTGTATAGTGGAGTTTGATTCATTAAAGAAGGATCATGTGCTCTGTTTTGGCATTTTAGTGGGTTACATCGTGCCAGTGCGAGACCATGATGATCTGCTGCATGGGTGAGTCACACCTACTTTGCTCTGTGTTGGCTATTAAACATTTCATTTGAACAAGTGGTAAAATATAGTGAACTGCATGTGTCATGTGTGTACATATAGTATTCAAAAATGCCTCTGGTGTCCACCTCCACCATAAGCACTACTCAGAAGTGTTGGCATAGCCACACTAACACAGCTTGCTAGTGACAGTGGAAGCGCTTAATTTCAGCACAATGTAAAATCAGTCTAGGATCATCACCTATTCACGAAAGGAAACATAAGCATCACACATATAAACGGTGGAAATAACAGCAGTTACAACTGATGCCAATCAGTTGTTATCACATCAACCTAGTTGCAGTTGATCGCAACTAATCACAACAACACCAACATCAAGCGCAACTAGTTGCAGCAGGTCACTTCCAAGTGCAATTGCAAGTAGTGCAGCCAACTTCGCATCAACAATAAGACACTAGATTTAACGTGGAAACCCCCTAAATTGGGGTAAAAGCCATAGGACCAAGACAGCTAAATCTTCTTCTACTGTATGCTTGTGGGATTACAATAAGTTCATCTCTAGATAGCACTAGAGACAACAATACATCAAGATTTTACAGATCTTGGATAGCAACAATAAGATTTGGGGCTACTACTTGGGGAGTGGAAAGACCTCACCAAATGAGGTGGAACTCAGATTAGAGGCACCAATTAAGGATGTAGATCTGATGCTTCACAACCTTATTGGGGGCGAATCCTTCTTGATATATTGCTAGATCTCTATCTAATCTCACTCTTTCCCTCACTTTTTCTTCTCTGGTTTTCTTCCCTCTCTCACGCACAAGGAGAGTAGGGGCCGAATTAGAGCTGTGTTATCTCATGATGTCCAGAGACTTCTCCCTTCCTTTACTTGTAAGGAAAGGACAAAAAAAAATAGAAGGTGCACACAAGGTTGGTCCACACCCTTGTGCTACACATATATGACATGTGGGCTTGCTCACTAGGAGCATTTACTCTCCTCAATATCCACTTATGAGGAGGATTCCCAACATATCTCCCCCTCCAACTCATGAGGGGGGCACCATCATGCCTGCTACCTCATTGCACACTTGCACTTCTCTTTTGGTATCACTTTGGTCAATATATCCATACCATTTTGGTCTGTATGGATTTTTTTCAAGTTGCAACAACTTGGAACTTGTCACTTCTCAAATCCAATGGTTACCGCACCTCAATGTGCTTGGTTCGAGAATGAAGGCTTGAATTTTTGGCAAGATGAATAGCACTTTGGTTGTCAGAAAACATATATTGTACTTCTCTTGCTTATGTCCCAACTCTTGCAAGAAGTTTTTCATCCATGACACTTCTTTCAAGCTTCCGTCGTTGCAATGTACTCGGCCTCAATCTGTTGTTGATAATGAAATGCACTCCATAGTCTTGATTGCCATGACACTGCTCCCCTTGCAAATGTCACCAGGTATCCCAATGTGGACTTTTTGGAGTCCATGTCTTCTGCATAATATGTATCTGTATAGCCGTGCAATACAGGATCACCATTTCCAAAACACAAACGCATCTTGGAAGCGCTTCAGATATACCTAAGAATCCACTTTACTGTAGCCCAATGTGCTTCTTTTGGATTGTTCATGAACCGGCTAACAACTCCAACTAGATAGGCTACGTCACGCCTAGTGCACACCATGGCATACATCAAACTGCCCACAGCAGATTGGTAAGATACTTTCTTCTTTGCTTCTTTCTCCTTTTTGCTTGTAGGTCATTGACCCGCACTCAATTTGTGATGTCCTACAAACTCACCTAAATACAAACTTTACGGGTCATAAATCAATTGAAATGGAAAAGTCCACCAACTGCAAAGTTGTGAATCATATCTCTTCAAATACTAAAGCTTTCACATAAAATTTGTCTTCATCATACTTGATTTGGAAAAAAAATGTAAATGTTATTGGGCTGCAAATATTTTTAGAGGTAGGCAAAACTGCCAACCGCCTCTAAAACTCTTTGTTTCAGCCGCCTCTAGAAATGTCTCGATTCAAAAACGGTAATTTTAGATGTAGTTCGGTTTGCCAGCCGTCTCTAAAATTAGAGGGCATTTTTCATGCACGGCTAGAAAGCCCATCCACCTTTAAACATTAATCTTTAGAGGCGGGTTGGCTCCAAATCTGTTTTTAGAGAAGGATTTTGATAGAGCCACCTCTATCCGGAAAATGGAATCGAAGGAATCCAGATTGAGAGAAGCTGAGGTGAAAATTATTTCATTTTTCACTTATTCATATGGAGTCGAAGGATAAGATTTGCGAAATATGCCTTGACGAGTTGTTGTCCCCCTTATATATGCTAGCTCCAAGGTCTATTACTGTATACCTTGTTTATTCTAGTAGTACTCATACTTATAGACATACATATTTCGTTTGTTAAAGATGATCTCTAGCTTTTTCAGGTTGATGACTCCATTCTGAATCATATACGTCATGTTCCAGACTGGATTGACGTTCTGAAGCGTCCAGTAGGCCCATCCCAAAGGTAGCATTCCCGTAAACATCTTGCTGAACTTTGGCAAACCTCTGGAAGTCCGTCGTATTTGCAGATTGCGGGGGCACAGCCCACACGGCCGACCATTCTCCTATATAAAATACAAAAAACAGAAATATTTATTTGTACAGTTTAGTAATTAGAAAAATGCATGGTTTTGCTGAAATGAGTAGTCACTGCCAGCAGACTGCTTACCCACAAAAGTGAGGGGGTGCCCATTCTGATTTGTGATAGCTTTGAGATCAGAGGAGAGGTTGTTCCTCACAAAGTCGATGTTCTGCTCTACAGTGAGGTTGGCAAACTTGTCCTCGTAAGGTTGTAGTAGTGTACGTCCAGGACGGCGCCATCAAAGCCACCCGCGAATTGTAGGAGCTCCGTCTGGTTTTCTATATTTAACCTGTTAGACATGATCACGTATGTTGTCGACGAGTACAGACGCACTGTTTTATGGCCGTCCTCGTAGTATTTCTTCAGTCTAGACAAGTCTGCGCCTGGTGCCAGCAGCTCATTGAGCAGCTCGATGGCCAAGAGGGCTGTGTTGTTCGCGTACCTGTTGATTTACATGTAGATCGAGCAGCTGGTTGGTATGTACGTTATTGGTTCAATCATTAAGGCGAGAGAAAACTACTATATATACTAGCCACTGCTGCCCGTGTGTTTGGTATAGGAAATATTGGAAAATATGGCTCAAATGTCTAATATGTTTTCTCATCGTATTGTTATGAAAGAGACCGAACTTTGATAAAGCACTCAATTAGCACAACCAACAAGCACAAATATATATTCTAAATAAGAGGGTACAACATAGCAGGGAACAAAATACACATACTACAATACGCTTCATCTCCTTTGGGGTGAACAAAAGCGAAGTAAACTTCACTTTCCTAAGACTAAAGGAGAAACATGGTACAACTAATCTTCAACGTCTTCGACTAAAGGGCTTCATTTCCTTGGTGTTGAGAAGGATCATTCTTCCGGCATCTGTGGTCCATCCCTTGGACTAAGAGGCGGGTCAACGTCATCTTTTGGGGTGGCTGGGTGAGGGGATATTTTCTTCCTTATTGGGCTCCAAATCTAGATCTTCATGAGAGATTTCTATGGGTGGAGGAGCCGATGGGCCTTCAACGTCGAGTCTTCTTTCTGTGTTTAGGGACATGATTGGGATCCTTTCTAGAATCATGGGCTCTCGGTCTTCTAAGGCTTGCATTCTTCTCTTGGCCCTAGTGACAAGGTAGGCATCCTTCAACTCCTGGGTATGGCGGTCCTCAGCTTCCTTCAAGGCTTCAGCGATGGCAGTTTCACGACTCTCTACTGCAGTTGCTTGGGCTTGAGCCTCCGCTAGCTGCACATGGAACTTTCTAACCATGAGATCAGCTTCTTCTGCGCGGTGCATGCACTTCCTCAACTCCAATGCTTGCTTATCATATTGCTCATCCAGAGCAAATAGGTATGTGGTCATGAATACCATAGTCGGGTCATCCTCGAGCGAATAACGTCCTTGCAAGATGTCCATGCGGGTCCTCCAAACTAGCCGATCCTTTTCCTGGGGTGGAAAGAACCTCATGGGTGTACGGGCGATGGGCTTCTCGTAGATCTAGCACAGGCACCTCAAAGCTTTGCGGGCGATAGCTTGATATGTGTCTACAAACCGAAATCCGGTTGTAGTCATACTCCATGCTTCAGCTATGTCAGGGAAGTCTTCACTTTTTCCAATATAGACAGTGACTTCACATCTTTCAGTTTCATGGTCCTCGTACTCCCTGACTTCATATTCTGGGCGATCCTTGATTCCAAGTTTTTGCATGGTAGCATACAATAGCTTGGGAAAGCCTTCAACACCTAGACAATAGCTGCTGGTCCAAACTCCTTTTGTCATCTGAGAGATAATAGATAAGAGTAAACATTTTTGGAAAAAGGAAAGGCAGTAAGACTTTTTGTAAAATACTCTTATATGTAAAACACTGCCCAGAAAGCCTAAAGTCACGTTCTACAACCAACTAAGGAGGGGAGCAGGGTGAAAACCATAGGGAGGGAGGAAGAGTGAGGGAATGCTCATGAGCTGCTCACCTCGTCCTGCAATGACGGTCGAGCCTGGCTCGTGCGTATAGGCGTATATGGTATGCATGGACAAATTGAAGCGAGAGCAGGTGAGCGAGCTGATCGTGCTGCTAGGCGGTGGATGAGAGCACCTCGGGGTGCCCTTTTATACGCCGAGGAAGAGGGGTTGTGCCACTGGCTTTCTTGCTCGCCTTCAATGGCATTGTTGTGGCTGGATACCTGGGCAGTGGAGCGACGAGACAACTTCCCTAGTGATTGTACGCCGCATGCAAATGGACGGTGGTGCATTGTGGGGGGCGGTGATGCTCAGCATGCATGGTCGGTGCCTAATTACCATGGTGGTCGGCTCCATGGAAGGTCTAGGTCTTCTAAGGCTAGTATTCCTTTCCTGTGCTGGTCCACTCTCGTCTCCATGACGGCCAGACCCTGCTCACCGTAGATCAGCAAGGCGGTGGTTGTGGCTGCATAGGTCACATGGCTGGCTAGGGCCGGTTGGGGAAGGTCGTTCATTGCCATGGAGGACCCAGTGGGCACGCGCCTATGCCTCGGCGTGCAGTTGTAGCCACATGGCGAGCCATATATAGGAGAAGCGTGCGCAATGCTTTATGGGCACGCTTTTGTCGCTTGGTTGGCAAGGAGGTGACAACATGACATGTGGTCCATGGTCGCGCCTTTAGTGGTATGGGCGACACTGAGGTGACAGCATGGTGATGGCGGTCTTGTAGATGTCCATAACCATTCATTGGTCTCCTATTATGTTGTTACATGTGTGTGTGTGCTATATTCATTTGTGAAGCGTGTAGTAGGCAATGCTAAGTAGATTTGAAGATGTAGTTTGGTAGGGATAGGTTAATAGTGGTGCCAACGTTAAACCTCCATCCTCCGCTCCAACGTATAGTCGACTCTTACTACAGTAGGGGCTGGTAGATCTAAGGTCTATGGGGCCATAAGTATTTTCCCCTTCACCACTCCACTGCAAACCTCGGCCACCTTTGCAAGAGCGAACTACACTGCATAGATGGTGTCGACTAAATCGGCGGTAATCATGGGCACCACTGGCACAGGGTAAACGAAGGCACCGATTGCCATATCCAAGGTGATTGGTGGTGAGGTGATAATTGCGGCTAAGATGCACATGTATATTGGTCTTGACATCACAACTAATAAGAACCAGTTGAATGGTTAAGGTGGTATTCCTTATCACATTTACTCCACAACCATGCAAACCACACAGTGCACAGCAGACCACATGCAAATTAAAGGCGCACGGACAGCCGTGACTGCTCATCCGCGCTCCTTTTCTCGCACACTAGTGCTGTCCTCTCAGCGCCATGCCGTTGTCTCCTCTGCACCACCAGGTACCACACGTCGCACTACCACCCACGACGCCGCTCATGGTGTCACCTCCATTGGACCGCTGCCATCACTGCTGTCCCCCATGAACCTGATTCACTTAGCCCCCGATGCTGCTCAATGCTACCGATAATGGCGCGCACCTACTCTCTGAACCTCGCCATCGATCGCCTATAAAACGCCCCTTGCTCTCCCGTCATAGCAAGATACTCCACACTCAGCACCAATCACCCACATAAGCCCCCTATTCAAATGCTAACCTATTTCAACATTTCAAGAAAAAGCCTGAGATAAGTGCTGCAGGCTGCAGACTATCGAAGAAAACATCGAGCGGGAGCCGGAGTACATTGTGAGAAGCAAGAAGCTGACGCTCTCAAGATGTGCTTGTATATCCTTGTAATGCGCCCGCTACCCTACGAGAGGCCCTAAGATAGTTGCTAAAATAAGAACAATCTATTCAAATTTCGAGGCCATAGCGCCTGCTCAGAACTTGACTACGCATGATTAAGCTATTTCTTGCATTTACCAAATAAATAGCGACGCAACTCCTGTACCAGCTATATTGGGATGTGTGGTCTTTTGCAATTGTTACTGTGGTTAAGTTTGTCCGTATGTACCATAGTACCAGTGCTTAGTACCTATATGAGTTCATTGTTAGTAATAACTAAACAAAGTTCAGACAGACTGCACTTTAACATATATGAGGAATACTATGGGGAATGTGATATGGAACATTAGTTGTACTAACTCTGTCGTGGGCTATCATTCTACGTGGAACCATTGCACGTGGTAGTACTTAGTCCATATATATGGCAGCGATAATGCATTTTGTATGGCTATATGCTTGCTACCACCGTGTCCTCCCATGCTCCTCTTCGAAGGAAGGTACACATGTTTGTCACGCGTGTATTAGCTAAATTTAGCCCGGTGCGCCCCTAAACAGGTTTTGGTATAGTAACCACAAACTCGTTCATGAATTTATTGAAATTCCGAGGGCATAGGGCATGTACACAACGTTTGCAGGCGTATCCCACTAAACTATCTAAAATGTCAGCGTCGACCACCCCTTCGACGCAAGGAGAGTTCCCTATTTTTTATATATGTCGCATTGCCTTTGTTCTAAGGCAAATACTACGATCTTGTACCATTCATTTAAGTTCTTTGTTTCCCAATACTCGGGATAGATACTATGAAAACATTTCTCGCAATGAAACTAGGAACATATGACCTCCATCGCATACTAAAGGTATTTCGTAGAGTCATGAGATGAATAGTTGCGCAAACCTATATAATTATTAGGGATATCAAATGGTTTAATAAATACATATTTGACTACCATAGGCAGGTTCCACGTATAGTTGCAAATGAGTCGCCTCGACCATATCAAACATATACATGCAACAAATTAGCGCGTAGATATTTAGGTAAAAAAATAGCACATAGCCACATATATGTATATGATTGTAGGGCTAAGTTCCTATGTTTCCCCTAATGGGAAGGTTGTACGTCTATGGCTAAGGTTAGGGATTGTTCGGATGGATCTGAGTTTGAGTCCAAGGTAGACGGGCTCCACAAAGGTGATGCAACAACAACAAAAAATCCCCAACCGAGCCAGCCTCAAGCCTTCTCGATGCGCTGACCTGCTACCGGCGAACGACGACCGCCGACCGTGAGGCCGCCGCCGCTGCATGGCCGCGACGGCTGCCACAGCTGCTTGTGCTCATGCAGCAGTGGCACTCCCGACCCCGAGTCCGTGACCCCTCCCCTCTAGCTCTGGCCCTCCCCTCCCAGACCCCAACACGGCGGGTCATGTAGGCACCACCTACCTGCCCCCACCCTGCCCGCTCCGCCCAGGCAGCGGTGGCGGCTCAACTTCGGGGAGCGGCCTAGGATCGCCTTCGCCAGTGTGGCCGTCGCAATGCAGGTCAACCTCGTTCTGCTTCACATCATCTTGGATTGGATTTTTATTAGGAAGTATAATTTGGATGGAGTAATCTGATATTTTCTACAGAAGTTTAATTAGAAAGTTTAAAGAATGCAGAATTAACTTTTACCTTTTAGTATTGGAACAAATTTTTGCTCTGGAATAGAGCATCTGAGTTAGTTGCAAGTTATCTTGTTGTGCATCAAGATCATTCTATAAGTTCTAATAGGGATCTCCACATGCCAAACACTACTTAGAACTGGAGTTTCAGATCATAGTGATATCGAGATAAGCATAGTTTCTGGTGTTTAATTAGCTGCATCTGCTCCACACGCTTTCAGCTGTGATTCTGTTGTATGGCCTTACCAAATTCAGGAAAATTTCTGCTGTATTGCCTTTCCAAATTCATCATTGAGAAAGTGTGCTCAGAGAGGTTGGAAGCAAGAGTGGTGGAGAGGCAGATATGTTTGCTGCCTTCATTTAATCTAATATAGATTAGTTATTGTGTCGAGACATTATTGGAATCCTTTTTAGACTACAGTTGGAACGGATTAATCACCTACTTCTTTGTGTTTTACACTACCACTACTTTTATGTTTGCTCAGATATACATACCATCCGCTCTACTCCTTTGTGTTATACACTATCACTAATTTTTTCACCTACTTCTTTGTGTTATCTTTCTTTTTAATATTTCTTTCATGTGCACTCTGCTGTAGGTTAAGCGAACGACATCTACTGGTGGGGCTTCCGTTACTGTCCACCAAGCACAACAACACCAATTACCATACTCCACCAGCACAAGAATGCGCTGGATCGGTTCCTTGCACGAGTGCTTGCGTCTGCCCAGTGTGGAGGAGACCTACGGCAGGGTTCTGGATCTGCAGCTACGCCCAGCTGGTTGCTGGCTTGGCAGGTAAACAAAGAAAATTTAAACCTTCCCATGGTGAAAATTGTAGGAGTCATACCAATCTCACTAGTCACTACTTGTATACAACTGAGAAGCCATGTTACAAATTATTAACATAGCACATGTCTGAGAAAATTTATACCAGATTAATGAAATAAATAATAAAGTAACACATCATACAATCAAAGTCAACCTGAAGGGACAGTTAAAAGGAAGAATCTTGATCTCAGAGATAAGAGGTTCAGAGATCTCTTGGGTTCTGTTAATTGTTAATAGCCCTCCTGTTTATGTCCCAAAGAAACTTTTTTCAGTATGGTTCATGTGGTGAATAATGGTTGTGAGTAACTAATGCTGAAAATTCAGTTTTTTTACTTTGTATAATCACAGCGTTTGAAAATTCAGCATGTTTGATCTTGACGCCAACAACATGCTGGATGTCTTTAATCCAAGTTGGTGTTGCCATGATCACCTTTCCATATGAAAATTAGAGCTTCTACTACTTTGCAGGTTCATATGGACACTCACCATGGATGAGTCTGTCATCACCCAAACAAGCAGATACTATTATCTGATGCAACTCGTAGTGCTGCTAGACAATATTGGGAGGATCAGCGAGGCTTTGTTATTAATTGAAGTCAGGCTTATAGCCCTCCAACACAAGCTGGAATAAGAATTATTTTATGTTCAAGGGTCTATGCAATGCAACTTTTTATTACCAGACTCATCACGCACAAGGTCAAAGTTTTTTTCATTTGGTCTTTCAGTATTCACTACTCAATATATATTTTGCTAAAGAAATCAGAAGTGGTCAAAGTCAATCCTGAATTTCAGTGGAGCCATCATATCCATCTCTAATTGCAATATTCTGTAGGCATACAAAAATACCCATTTATGATGATCACTGATAACCCAGAATCTTGACAAATTTTCATCCTGAATCCTGAACATGTGTTTTTATAGATTGATTTGTTTGGTCATGTGTTTTTATAGATTGATTTCAAACATTCAATTTTCATGGCCATAGATGACTGATACATGAAACCACCAGCTTTGTAGTTATTTAGTACTCAATTTGGTGCTTACATGTGAACCTAGTAGGAATGGCAGGACCTCTGGAGCATGGTGTAGGGTGCATCTGCTGGTAGAAATTCTACAAATGCTAGAAAAGCTACCAATTCACTGGGAAAACATCCTTAGAAGCCCCTGCTATACGGGGTCATGTTCCCATCTGGTGTTACTTTTGTAATCCCTAGGTGTGGTCATATTGTGTATCACTTGACTTTATGTGGCAGTTGTTTATTTTCAGCTGATGATCTGTTCATTGCAAATTGGTTTAGAGACATAATTTAGCAGTTTACTTATTTGCAGTGATATCTATTGTAGTAATAGTATTAGTATTGGTTTGCAAAATGAAGGACAAATCGGTTTCAGTTGATTTGAGGACTTTGTGGGATAGAGCAGAAGGCGGAGTTAGGATCTACATCAGTGAAATTATTTGTTTGGTCCATGCATATTTTAGAGCCAATTTGTCGACCAATTTATTGTCCAACTATTTTTGTGACTTTAATTGTGTGCAAAGTACTGTTATTATTATTTCTGAAACCTATGGATGCGTTATTTTTTTTGCATGTCAAAGTGGGAATACCCAAGTTTTGAATCATGGCTCCGCCACTGCCACTGGTGGCACTGACGCGCTGGTGTCCTTGCCAACGGCTGCACCGGCCACTTCATCGACTACCACCACTCTACCCACTGCTCCAATTGCTCTGAATGGCTGCAGAGTGGGGATGGTGGTGAGAACTGGCTGCTATGGCTGCTCACGGAGGCGAGGATGGCGGCGGAGTAACGCACAGAGGCAACAATCGTCAGTGATTTTCCTAATCTTTTCCCCCAATTATTATTTTTTACATCTATCATATCTGTAGGTACTTGTTAATTGTTGTTATTATGCAGCTGCTTATTCAATATTTGCATGTCATGGTTTCAATTTTTCAGTGTTGGTCACGGCCGAAATTACGGCCAAATTTAATTAAATAAATTGATTTTATTGTCCTTAGATTTTATGGGGTAGGGGGATGATACGAGGTTTGATCCTTTCACTTTCTGAAAGGTGGAGGTGGAAACTTTCCTATATCCTAGATACCAACTTATGTATATTTTTGTTGACACAAATCATATTCAACACGTAAACACGGTGTTTTTAAAACCAAAATCTATAATTTGGTCACCTCAAAAAGACCATATTTTGTGAATTCTGGCTGAAATTTTACCGAGAGTTTGAACTCTGAGACATGGACAATTGGGTTAAGGGCAGTTTTGCCAAGGCCCATTCGTCTGTAGCTAACATCATGTTCCTTGTGCCTCTGCTGCTGTATTATGCGCTAACATTGTACAATTACAAGGAACCATTTTAAACTCATCAAGTATAATAATAAGGTGGTGAACATGTACTGAACATTAGACAAAATGATGTTATGTGAACTACATTGATCCAAGATGGTTGCAGCTATGAATCTTGTTTATCTTGAAGAGGAGTTGCCTGGTCAGTTCAAGCTCTCAGATCAGAGCCATAGCCACCTGATCCCAAAGTTAGCAGAATAAAAAGCAAATGTGGTAAATGGACACCAGCAGTCACACCAACACACACGTGCGGAGATGGCACTTGTCAGGATCAAAGTCATGTGTTACTTACATATCGTTACAACCATAATCACATGCTAATTTAGCCATAGTGCGAGACCACAACACAGACCTATCATGTGATTCTTGGCATGCAACATGTTCTTAGGCTAGCTGTGCTTGAAAAAAAATTATTGGACGTCTGGATCTATGCAGGTGTTCCTATGGCTTCCTCAGGTATGAACTATACCTAGGACATATGCAAATGTTGGGAGGAGTGCGGCTTCCTCAGATATGAACTACACTGAGAACCTATGCAAATGTTGAGAGGAGTGTGTGCGATGGAGCAAGGGATGGCACATGTTTATAAAGGCATGCGAAGCTGAAGGAGTATTGAGCGCACCTACTATTGTTAGGTGCAACAACCTCATTAATGAAATATGAAAGTACAAATGCCCATTGGCACGGGATGGATGGTCCTTGAAGTGTGCACTTGTTTGTTTTTCATTCATGGTAAGAAATGGCCACTTTTTTTTATCTGTGATAAGAAGTGCCCACTTGTTTTTCGTCTATTGATAGTAAAATCTTTTTTCACTTATTTTTTTATCTATGGTAAGAAGTGCCCACTTGTATGCAATGGACAGATGCATTGAACGTGTCGTTGCCAATCAAGTCATGGAGGTAGTACATCACGTGGGTGGTAGATTTTCTATCTGACACATTCCTCTATGCAAAAGGGGAAGGCAGTGATGTAAATTTTCATGGTAACTTCCTGCATGCAAAGGACACCTATAGTTTTGGACGGTGCTTGCATGCATGCTCATCCAATTTTCCTACTAGCCAACAAATTTTGTGTAGGTAAAGAGGTCCTTGCTATGGTATCGCTTGGGGTTGCTAACTTCCATGTAAAAACTGGGTGGCAGTAAGTTCCTCTATGTAAAGAAGAAGACAACGATGTAAATTTCCATGGTAACTTCTTGCATGTAAAGAACACCTATAGTTTTAGATGGTGCTTGCATGCATGCTCACTCAATTTTTCATCTGCTCTATTCAATGCATCCACTTGCTTCAGCCTAGCCATGCCATGCATGGAGGTCGCAGTTCACGTGGGTGGTGGATTTTCTATCTGACGCATTCCTTTATGTAAAAGGGGAAGGTAGTGATGTAAATTCTCATGGTAACTTCCTGCATGCAAAGGACACCTACAATTTTGGACGGTGCTTGCATGCATGCTCATCCAATTTTTCATCTGCTCCATTCAATGCATCCACTTGCTTCAGGCTACCATTGCATGTATGGAGGTACTACTTCATCTGGGCCGTGAAATTTCTATCTGAGGCATCAACTAAATAGAGCATACGTGGACACCCTGGGAGGCATGCATGCATGCTCATTCAATTTTACATCCATTTGCATGCATACTCATTGAATGCTTTGCTTAGGATACGGTTGTGAGCAACCACACACTGTCCTTGCATGCATGTATGCTCATTCAATTTCACGTGTGATATAAATTCTTTTCATATTGTGGTAACTTTTCTGTACGTAAAGGAGAGATGTAATTTTTACATTGTCCTCGTATGCATGCATGCTTATTCAATTTTACATCCACTTGCATGATCATTAAATGCTTGGCTTGTTTCAGGTAGTAATAGGATAGGACTGTGAGCAACTTCATCTAGGTCCGTGGGATTTCTATCTAACGCACCACCTAAATGAAGCATACATGGACACCGTGGGAGGCCGCCTAGTCGGCGCGGCCTCATATTTCTAATAGTCAGTCAGTGTGCTATGCAGTGGCGGACCTACAGGGTATGCCGGGTGGTCCCCGGCATACCCTGGCCCAACAGCAGGCGTAGTATACTCCAGGAGTATGTAAAAAGAATGCTAGCTGATTGGACGCCACTCTAGGCACCAGCTGACCAGCTCCACGCCCGCTCGGTAAATGGCAACGCGCATGCACGCGGCAACGTCTCGGTCTCCCCTCGGCTCGAGAATCGAGTTTCTCCATCAAGATAGTGGTCCCACAATCCACAGACCACAGTGGCAGAGGCGCACAGCCGATCCAGGTAATTCTATTCTGTAGCCTACAGGCAGCAGCAGCACGGGTACGGAGGCTCCACCGCGTCGCTCTCCGGCTTTGCGCGATTGGCGATCAGCAGCGGCGTCCGGCCGTCCGGGAGTAGCAGCAGCCAGCCTACGCCCTGCTGCCTCTGGGGCCTGTCCCCTGCCGGCCTGCCGCACAGCACGCTGCACGCGACTGCGGACTGCTACTCGAACGGGAGCAGACGTCCGACGACGACGACGACGACGAGAGGTCGGGCAGCTTGCAACTTCCCTTGCCGGCCTGCCGCCTGCCCATCGTGGAGTCAGGTTTGGTGCTTGCTGCTGATTCATTTCTTTCTTTCTTTCTTTCTTTCTTTTCTAGCGTAAATAATTACTTGCACATAATTATTTGTGTATTGGGAGATTAGTCAGATCAGTGGATCAATTATCACTAGATTAAGGATTCGTACGCAGTTCGTCCTACCATATGCTTTAAAGATGATATAATAGAGACATTTATGTTATTCAAAAAGCAACGGATAAATAAGTCAGACAAGTGGTCTTTTAAGTCTCTTTTATGGCTATATTCTAAACTATTTATATTTCATTTTAACTATTTATATCGTAATTGTTGTTGTTTCTAGCTTAACCTTTGAATTTAAGGTTTATCATGTTATTTAATGCACGCGGTTTTACTAAATTGGAATATGGTTTTACCGAACTGCATATAGAATTTTTTATGTGGCATACCCTGAGATAAAATCCTAGGTCCGCCACTGGTGCTATGAATTTTCGTTCACTAACCTTTTTGCAAGGAAGTCGATAACTCGCACGGTTTGGTTGATGTTTTCATCGGTATTGCCCCACTCCTGTGACCCGTCTCTAGTTGCACTACGATCATATGGGTTTTGTGACCCCGGCGCAGCATGCAATGTGACAATAACGCTAATGTTGTATTTCCTGTGAATACAAATTGGAATCCGTCGTCTCCGTCATTCCTTAATGACCATATGATACTACAAATGAGTGAGGTCGACAATGCTTCTTGTACGTTGAATGGAGATCTGAAGACACACTTACTGTCCCCAGCTGAATGCCTTGTCCAAGAATTGGACAGAGCCTCCAACAAAAGGTCGAGGAGGGTTGTCGCCGCTGGCAATCCACCATCCAACCGGGATTCTCACCGCGTTCAGTCCACTTGACGACATGAATTCGAAGTCCCTCTCAGCTATGAATGTGCCCCAGTGGTTCTAGAAATAATTACAAAGAACATTCAAAACTGAACTAAAACAATGCGATTCTAAACTTAGCCTTTGCAGCATAACTGCTTATCTTTCTCAAGAAAAAGGTCTTTCTATCGATTAAGCAAATGAGAAATGATTGCTAATGGAAAATTAATTAATGGATCCATGAAGCCCGTGCAGTCCACATATATATGTTGATTATTATCAAATCAAATAAATATATAAGTATGTGAATGTTTCTTGGCAAGATTCTTTCATCTTGTTTATTCATCAGTTTAATTAGTTAATTTGAAAAGTAGCGCCAACTGGAAATGAAACAGGTAAAGGCATATACCATCCTTCTATGTTTTGTTGACTCTGATTCAGGTCAATTTGGATTGTAAGAACTCAAATTGATATTCCCTCGGGTGCACAAAGAACTGCTATTTTGGTGGACTTCATTTGATCTCCAATTTTTATTCTTCTATATTTTGACCAATATATATTTCACATTCTGACCGTATTTTAAGAAACATGATTGATTTATCCTTGATTTCCATTCTTCCAACTAATTGAGAAACATATATTGACAGTCAAAGTTTTGAAATGTTGTACTGCAGATATATCACATAATATATGCGGTGTTTGACCGGATAGATGGAGCAGCGCAGGCCTATCTGTCGTATCATGGATCATACACACCAATACGTACGGCATGCCCATATCATGCATCCGTTATGAACTCAAGGGAATGGTCGAAACACCGACTCTGCAGGGGGGAAACCCCACGTATGACTTGAACGGAGTCTATTGACTGGACCCTGGTTGTTGCGGCCACCCGTTACACATCGCTCAAAAATAGGAGACACCCCTCACCTCTCAAGAACCCATGTACCGAGAGAGGTTAGCCACTACAAACCCTAAGCACCTGATCAAACTGAGTGCGGGAGTAAATGGAAGGCCGCCACCACTCGTCTCCATCTCGCCACCACACAAGAGGGAGTCGCCGCCTCTAGGAGGATGAAGGCGATGGGTACGACTATGGGATCATCTCCGCTAACCTAACTGCATCAGCGCCTGCATCACGTAGATACGGATTCTCTCGTACTTGATGGCTAACGAAGGTACTACCTAAGATCTAATCTAAGTCTAAATAGGTATCCTAATTTGACTAGAGATCCGCTTTTAAGTCCTAACTGAAAGTAAAATTTAACATGATGATGTGTTTCATCATTCTGCTAGGTTTCACCTCCCATTTAGTAGAGATATAAGTTATTTAGTTACACTTGTAAGAATATTTATTCAACAGATTAATGGAGCGACCGGCCTTGAATACAATGTGTTTTTTGGATAGATAGATATATCTTACCATGAGCACCTGTGTTGCATTTGCAATGCCATAGCCATTGCATAACTGGTACTCCCCATATAAAGGGCTGAAATAATTCGCTACAAAAACTGAAGGGTCGTCATCACTCCAGTTTGTAGACTGCTGGCCATAGTCCGCCGTAATTGATGTCATTGTCTTCACCTAACAGCATCAGAAAGGAAGAAAAAACATTGTGAAGAGCATAAACATATGTTAGAAAACTAATTAATAGTCACCGGGATAATATTTCCGTAGACTAGCTAATTGACGCCGCCAGCCCATTCTCAACTATGCTCACAGTACTCTACAAGCAGTGGTCTCTTATAATGTTACTTAATTAAGTACGTATAAGTTCAACTTATCACCACCATTATCATTATATATACTCCATTCATCTAAAATTAGCAAGTGTATTTCGTTTGGGAGAATGAGGGTCCTGCCCTTGAGTTGGACGACTCATTTGACGATACCAACAGACGCGTTGTGAGGAGAATTCAGGAGGCAGAGATCGGAGAGGCTTTGAAGAGGATGAAGAGAGGTAAAGCGATGGGCCCTGATGGTATCCCCATTGAGGTGTGGAGATACCTAGGCGCCAGAGCGATAGTATGGTTAACTAAGCTTTTTAACCTTATTTTTCGGTCTAATAAGATGCCTGAAGAATGGAGGAGAAGTATATTAGTACCTATCTTCAAGAACAAGGAAGATGTTCAAAGTTGTACTAACTACCGTGGGATTAAGTTGATGAGCCATACAATGAAGCTCTGGGAGAGGGTTATCGAGCATCGCCTAAGGAGAGTGACACATGTGACCCAAAATCAGTTTGGGTTCATGCCTGATAGGTCGACCATGGAGGCGATTTTCTTATTACGACAATTGATGGAGAGATATAGGGAGCAGAAGAAGGACTTGCACATGGTCTTTATTGACCTCGAGAAGGCATATGACAAAGTACCGAGAAATGTCATGTGGTGGGCCTTGGAAAAGCACAAAGTCCCAACTAAGTATGTTACCCTCATCAAGGATATGTACAGGGATGTGGTGATGTTTGTCCGAACATGTGATGGAGACACCAGTGACTTTCCAATTAAAATAGGACTGCATCAGGGGTCAGCTTTGAGCCCTTATTTATTTGCTTTGGTGATGGATAAGGTCACAAGGGACATACAAGGTGATATCCCTTGGTGTATGCTCTTTGCTGATGATGTGGTGCTAGTTGACGATAGTAGGGCGGGGGTTAATACGAAGTTAGAACTATGGAGGCACACGTTAGAGTCGAAAGGGTTCAGACTTAGTAGGACTAAGACCGAGTACATGAGGTGCGATTTCAGCGTGACTAGGCACGAGGAGGGAGATGTTAGCCTCGATGGGCAAGTGGTGGCCAAGAAGGATACTTTTCGGTATTTAGGGTCGATGCTACAAAAGGATGAAGACATTAATGAAGATGTTAGGCATAGAATTTCAGCCGGCTGGTTGAAATGGCGTCAAGCTTCTGGCGTTCTCTATGACAAATGAGTGACTCAGAAGCTGAAAGGTAAGTTCTATAGGATGGCGATTCATCAGGCGATATTATACGGTGCTGAGTGTTGGCCTATAAAAAGGCGACATTGAAAGCATCTAGGCCCCGGTGTTGGTTTCGGCAATTAATGACAACACATAATTACCATGACTAACGTGTGTTTTGCAGAAACATCGGTAAGTTAGGTCATGGAGATGATAACTGCTTTGAGCAATATGGCAGTCATGTCCCTTGATGGAAATCGTTTCGGTTTTCAAAGGATCAACGATAAGATTAAGGATGGTTAGTTCCGGATGTCAAGGTGTTGAGATACATCTGGAAATAGTCATTAGGATCTTTGTTTCTTCCTTTGACCGTACTATGAAGAGGGGCATGAGCGAGTAGCTTGACCTAGGTGAGTCTTATGTTTAGGTGTGGTGCACACTTGTCAAACTTAGCACTAGGTAGCTCGAGAAAAGCTCAGAGTACAGTTAGAAGCGACTTGGTTCAAGTTACATTGAGTTTGGAAGACGTTTGAGCCGTTTACCTATGACCGGACGCGGTCCTGGGCATGACCGGACGCGTCCGGTTAGTACAAAGTCTTAACTGTGTTTTCGGCTGACTGACCGGACGCGGTCCTTGAGAGGACCGGACGCGGTGGTCAGGCTAACACGTGTTCCAGAGGGTAAACAGCAAAGATCGGACGCGACTGTGAAAAAGACCGGTGCGTCCGGTCATGTTCCAGTAAGGTCCAGCGGAGACCTGACGCGTCCGGTCACCTATGAACGGACACGGTCGTGCGTCCGGTCTTGTTCCAGTAAGGTCCCGTGGTGACCTGACACGTCCGGTCACCTATGATCGGACGCGGTGTTGCGTCAGGTCAAATTTCTAGAGAGCTCTTGCATGATCGGACCCTGATCGGCGCGTCCGGTCATCTCAGACCGGCGCATCCGGTCAGCACAGATCGGCGCGTCCGGTCTCTCAGTACAGGTTTCTGTTTTCGACCGTTACAACTGACCGGCGCGTCCGGTCATATCGACAGGCGCGTCCGGTCAGTGCGCGTCTGGCTGTTTCGAAAGGTAACGGTTGGATTTGTCTGAGGGGTCTATAAATACAACCCCTCCACCTCTTTTAGAGGTCTCTTGCTCATTTGTTTAGCTGAGAAACACCTTTGAAGTGCAAGGGAGTGCAAGAGCCATAGTGAGGATTGAGATTTGCGAATCAAAGTTTGAGAATCCTCTCTAGTGACAAGAGTCTAGCAAGTGTGCATCCATCTTCTCATTAGACTTGTTGTGGTAAAGTGAGAGTTCTAGCTTGTTACTCTTGGTGATCGCCATCACCTAGACGGTTTGGTGGTGATTGGGAGTTCGGTGATCATCCGACGTGGTTGTGGGTGACCCAACTCAAGTTGTGAGCGGTTTTGGGTGATTCGCCGCGACGGAGTGTCAAAGAATCAACCCGTAGAGAGCACTTGATCCTTGCGCGGATCAAGGGGAGCTACACCCTTGCGCGGGTGCTCCAACGAGGACTAGTGGGGAGTAGCGACTCTTCGATACCTCGGCAAAACATCGCCGTGTTCCTATCCCTTACTTTCAAGCATTTACTTTCTTGCATTACTTTCATTGCTTAATTACTTTCCTAGAATTGCCTTGCTAGTCTAGGATTGGAACTTAGGGTGCATAACTTTTATCGGTAGAAACACAAGAAACACAAGTAGGCACTAGGGGTGAAGTTTGGCTTGTAGGATTTAATTCTTGCAATTAATTTTTTAGAAAAGCCCAATTCACCCCCCCTCTTGGGCATCTTGATCCTTTCAATTAGTATCGGAGCCGTGTTGCTCTAAATTTAGGCTTTACCGCCTAGAGCAAGATGTCTAATGGGGAAGGACCACCTCCCACTTTTGAGGGAGACGATTTTCCATATTGGAAAATTCGTATGGAGGCGTACCTCGAAGACATAGATGTTGGGTGCCTTAGAGCCGCAACCGAAGGGCTTCCCCCCATAAGGGATCCCGCTAACCCAAGTGGTGACGAGGAGAAATACGATCGGTGGAATGCAAAAGCAAAAAATGCAATCTACCGGGCACTAGGCAAAGATATCTTCAATCGTGTGCGTAATGCCAAAAACGCTCATGAATTGTAGGAGAATCTTTGTGCTCTCCATGAGGGAACTAAGAGTGAGCGTGAGGAACGCTATCATATTGCTTTAAAGAAAATTAATTCTTTTGAGATGCTTCCTAAAGAAAGTGCTAATGAAATGTACACTCGCTTGAATGTTCTTGTAGAAGATCTCAATGCTCTTGGACTCACTAAAATGAGTCAATCGGATGTTGCAAAGAGGATTTTGAGTGTTCTCCCCGTTGAGAAGTATGGACATATTGTCACCGTACTTCACCAAAGTGATCTCTCCGCCGCAACACCGACTCAAGTATTGGGAAAGATTAATGCACATGAGATGTACATGCACATCACTCCGGAAGAGGGTTCATCATCTTCCAAGAAGAAGGACTTGGCCTTCAAAGCTAGCTATGAAAAGAAAAAGAAGAAGGGTCAAGCCATGATAGTGCAAGAGAGCACAAGTGAGAGTGATATTGATGATGAATCACTTGCACTCATGGTGAGAAGAACCACCAAGATGCTAAAGAAGCTCAACAAGAGTGGTATCAAGTTCGATGGCAAGAAGAAGAAATTCTTCACTAGTACCAAAAGGAAGCCAATCTCCGAAATGGATTGCTTCAATTGTGGAGAACTTGGCCATCTAGCTCATCAATACCCAAAGCCTCCAAAAGACAAGAACAAGAATAAGTACAAGGGCAAGAAAGATGATTCAAGTGAAGAAGAAGATGATAAAAGAAAGAACAAACCATACAAGAAGAAAGATGGCAAGAAAAGAGAGTTCTACAAGAAGAAGAAGGGAGGCAAGGCTTATACTGTTGGTGATTGGCTCACCGACATTGAATCATCATGTGAGTCCTCCGGCGATGAAAGTGATGATAGAAAAGAGAAGATCGCCGCACTTGTGGTTGGGCCATCATCATCGTCATCAACGTCTTCATCACCATCTTCACCGCCATCCTCACCGTCATCATCCACTTCCCACCTATGTCTCATGGCTAAAGGTGATCGAAAGGTACAAAATAGTGATAGTGATGATAGTGATAGTGATGATGAATATGATGCACCTTCTTATGATGAATTAGTAAAGTTTTTAAACAAATATTCTAAAATCATAAGGAGGACTAGAAATGAAAATGATGAGCTTCAACATGAAAATGAAACACTCTCATCTAAGCTTGAAAGTGCACATGAGACTAGGGATGAGCTCATAGATCAAAATGAAACTATGTCTTCTTCTCTCAAGGAGCTCAAGACCTCTAACAAGGAGCTTAGAGATAAACATGATAAAATTGAGAAGAAGCATGGTGAACTCATGACTAGACTCAACTCTCTAAAAGAAGAATATACTACATTGAAAATCAACTATGATACTCTTATTGTTGCTAATGAACTAGCTCTTGAGACACATGATGCTACTAACCAAATTGTTAAGATTGATATAGCTACATCATGTGATGATTTGATTATTGAGAACTTTGAGCAAGGCTCTAGCGGCAAAGGCAAGAGTGTGGTTGAGGCCAATGACTCTGATGAGTATGTCAAGCTCAAGAGTGAAAATGAGATGCTTAAAGTTGAGAACAAGAAGTTGTTAGCTCTTGAAAAGCAAGCTTCAAATGAGTCACTTATTGAAGAAAACAAGAAGCTCAAGCAAGAGAAAGAGCATCTCAAGACCGGCCTAAGCAAGTTTACAAGAGGCCAACACTTGCAAAGTGAGCTACTCATGAACACCGTCATGAAGTTGGATAGGAGTGGCATTGGCTATTTGGCAAATCAAGAGAAGAAGGTCAAAACTCAACAACAACAAAGCAAGTCAAAGCCCAAGCCAAAGAGATGTGTTGAGTGTGGACAAGAAGGTCATTTTGCTCATGAGTGCAAAACCCCACCACCACAACCCTTGCCCAAGCATGCTAGACCCTTTGCTTTCAATGCTCACTACATGCTTAGAAAGGACTCTAGTGGAAAGATGAAAGTTATATTCTTGGGTCCTCCTAACAAAAATAGGCCAAAGAAGATTTGGGTTGCCAAGTCACTAGTTGAAAAAGTTAAGGGTCCCTCTCAAGTTTGGGTCCCTAAACAAAAGGCTTGATCTCTTGTGTGTAGGTGAACTACAAGACCGGTGGATCTCATTGGGTGATTGATAGTGGTTGCACACAACACATGACCGGTGATCCTCGTATGTTCACCTCACTTGAAGAGGATGGGGTATGTCAAGACAAGATCACATTTGGGGATAATTCAAAGAGCAAAGTCAAGGGTATAGGCAAGTTTGCAATATCAAATGATCATTCTCTCTCCAATGTGCTCTATGTTGCTTCATTGAGTTTCAATTTACTATCCGTTGGGCAACTTTGTGATCTTGGCTATCAATGCTTGTTTGGTCCAAATGAAGTGGTTGTTACCAAGATAGATGACAAGCAAGTGATTTTCAAGGGTTTTAGATACAACAATCTTTATCTTGTTGACTTCACCTCCGAAGATGCAAACTTGATGACATGTTTGTTCACCAAGACCACACTTGGATGGCTTTGGCATAGGAGGCTTGCTCATGTTGGAATGAACACTCTAAACAAGCTATTGAAGAAAGAACTAGTAAGAGGCTTAAAGGATGTAAAGTTTGAAAAGGACAAACCTTGTAGTGCATGTCAAGCCGGCAAACAAGTTGCAAACACTCATCCAACCAAAGCCTACATGTCAACATCAAGAGTACTAGAACTCCTTCACATGGATTTGTTTGGTCCTACAACTTACAAGAGTTTGGGTGCAAATCTTTATTGTCTTGTGATTGTGGATGACTTCTCAAGATACACTTGGACTTTCTTTCTTCATGACAAATCCGAAGTGGCAAGTTGCTTCAAGAAGTTTGCAAAGAGAGCTCAAAATGAATTTGAAGTCAAGATAAAGAAGATTAGAAGTGACAATGGAAAAGAGTTTGACAACACCAACATTGAAGCCTATTGTGATGAAATTGGAATCAAGCATGAAGTGTCATCAACCTACACTCCTTAACAAAATGGTGTAGTTGAGAGGAAGAACCGGACCTTGATCACTCTTGCAAGAACAATGCTAGATGAGTACAATACACCGGAAAAATTGTGGGTCGAGGCAATCAACACCGCATGCTATGCTTCAAATCACCTCTTCCTACAAAAGTTTCTTTGCAAGACCACTTATGAGTTGCTAAATGGGAAGAAGCCGGACGTCTCATTCTTTTGTGTGTTTGGTTGCAAATGCTACATCTACAAGAAGCGTCAACACCTAGGGAGGTTCCAAAGACATTATGATATTGGTTTTCTTGTTGGCTACTTATCAAAGTCCAAAGCATATAGAGTATTTAACCACGCCACCGGTTTGGTTGAAGAAACATATGATGTGGAATTTGATGAGTCTAACGGCTCCCAAGGAGCAATTGAGAATTGTGATGATGTAGGTGATGAACCATTGAGGGAGGCCATGAAGAACATGCCGGTAGGTGACATCAAGCCTAAAGATGATGAAGACGATGTACAAATTGTCAATCCACCATCATCATCATATGTGCCTCAAGATGATGACAAGAATGAGAGAGTTGAAAATGAAGACACCCATGTCTCTCATCATCAAGCCAAGGCACAAGCATAAGACGTTGATGCTCCTCATCCTACCCCTCAAATGGTTGATCGAAGAAACTCACCTCTACTTCAAGCACATCCACAAGATCTCATCATAGGGAGTCCTACAAAGGGTGTAATGACTCGATCTCAAAAATTTAATTCTTTTATTGAACATCACTCTTTTGTCTCTTGTCTTGAACCTAAGAATGTAGAAGAAGCTCTTTAAGATCCGGATTGGGTGAATGCCATGCATGAAGATTTGAACAACTTCGCCCGAAATCAAGTATGGACACTTGAAGAGCATCCAAAAGGTGCAAGAGTCATTGGAACCAAGTGGGTGTTCCGAAATAAGCAAGATGATCAAGGGGTAGTGGTAAGAAACAAGGCAAGACTAGTGGCAAAAGGGTTCTCTCAAGTTGAAGGTCTTGATTTTGGAGAGACTTTTGCACCCGTTGCAAGACTTGAAGCCATCCGTATCCTACTTGCATATGCATCACATCATGATATGAAACTATATCAAATGGATGTGAAAAGTGCATTCTTAAATGGCTTTATAAATGAACTAGTCTTTGTTGAACAACCTCTCGGGTTTGAAGACCCTAGATATCCTAATCATGTTTATAGGTTGTCCAAGGCACTATATGGGCTCAAGCAAGCCCCTAGAGCGTGGTACGAGCGCCTTTGGGACTTCCTCATTGAGAAGGGCTTCACCATTGGGAAGGTTGACACCACACTATTCACCAAGAAATTCAAAGAAGAGATCTTCATTTGTCAAGTATATGTTGATGATATCATCTTCGGGTCAACAAATGAAGACTATTGCAAAGAATTTGGTGAATTGATGTCAAAAGAGTTCGAGATGTCAATGATTGGTGAGCTAACATTCTTCCTTGGGTTTCAAGTCAAGCAAATGAGAGAAGGGATCTTTATCTCTCAAGAGAAGTATACCAAGGATCTTCTCAAAAGATTCAAGATGGAAGAATGCAAGCCAATCAAGACCCCAATGCCAACTAATGGACATCTCGACCTAGATGAGGAAGGTAAACCAATCGATCAAACTCTTTACCATTCTATGATTGGTAGCTTGTTATACCTTACTGCATCTAGGCCTGACATCATGTTTAGTGTGTGCATGTGTGCCCATTTTCAAGCGTGCCCTAAAGAACCTCACTTAAGTGCCGTAAAAAGAATCCTAAGATATCTTAAGTATACTCCAAGCATCGGACTATGGTACCCCAAAGGAGCTAGATTCCAACTAGTTGGCTACTCCGATTTGGATTATGCCGGTTGCAAAATTGATAGAAAGAGCACATCCGGAGGGTGCCATTTGCTTGGGAGATCCTTAGTATCATGGTCATCTAAAAAGCAAAATAGTGTGGCTTTGTCCACCGCCGAGGCGGAATACATTGCCGCGGGGGCTTGTTGTGCACAAATCCTATACATGAAACAAACCCTCCTAGACTATGGAGTTGTTCTTAAAAAGGTGCCGCTTTTATGTGACAATGAAAGTGCGGTTAAAATTGCTAATAATCCGGTACAACACTCTCGCACCAAGCACATTGATATCCGCCACCACTTTCTAAGAGATCACGTTGCTAAAAATGACATATCACTAGAAGGTGTAAGAAGTGAGAATCAATTAGCGGATATCTTCACTAAACCTTTGGATGAAGCTACCTTTTGTAGGTTGAGAAGTGAACTAAATGTGCTTGATTCTAGTAACTTTAAAAGATGAGCTTGTGTTGTCCCTTGCATTGCACTTGTATTATATGTCATGTTTAATTACCCGCAATGCATCTAGGGCTTGACTAACATGGTTACGATAACCCTCCTTTGGAGGAGTGAAGAAGCCTAACCGTGGATCAAACTTGACAAGCAACCTAGCTTTACTTACTTGTTTTGCATTGCATATGCATGGTTGTTGTCTTGTCGTTCCTTTTCGGTTAAGTTTTGAGCAACCTCTGTGTTCGTCCATGGGTAGAGAGAGCATTTTGATGCTCCCAAGGGTTCAAAAGCTCTATTGCATGGCCATACGTTGCTCCTCGGGTGTTTGTTGCCTATTTTCCTAAAAATAATATTAGCCTAAGGCAATCTATTTTGAGAAACTTGAGGGTTTGAGTGAGGTCACTCATATCTTGTTCCAATTGGTGTTTATCTGTGTCTCTTTGAATTGGAACTTGATTGGGAGAAGTCGCGTCAAAGTTTGAAATGAAAAAAGGGTAAAAAACAGTGACCGGACGCTGGTCCGGATGCTGCACCGGACGCAGTGTTGCTTCACCACCGCGTCCGGTCCCGGCGACCACCAGCGCGTCCGGTCATCCTGAAGACCATCTTCTGATCAAGTGACCGGACGCTGCACCGGACGCGCCCCTGTTGACCACCGCGTCCGGTCCCGGTAACCACCACCGCGTCCGGTCATCCGTCTCAGTTTTCCGGGCAAATCAAAACCGGACGATGTCAGCATCCGATCATGGATAATCGGACGCGTCCGGTCAGTCCAGGAGCTTACTGGAATGTGATCGGATGCTGCCTCTCCGCGTCCGGTCACATCGACCACCGCGTCCAACCATCGCGTTTCGAGCGGATCTAACCCCTCATATAATCTTTCGCGTTCCTTCGTTTTTCTGCCCGTACACTTGCAACCGCCGCCTCCGTGCCCTAGCGCGCTACACCGCCGCTCGCCGGAGCACCGCCGCACCGCCGCTCATCAGAGATTTCCGCCGTGCCTGCACCACCGCCCGGCCCTGCGGCCTCTCCTCTCTCGCGCGTGACCCGCTTCCTCCACAGCGCCCGCGCAGCCGCCGCTCTCTGCGCCGCCACCGCCGCGCCGCGCCGTCGCCACCACCGCCGCCACCGCCGTGAGGCACTGCTGCGGCTGCCAGAGACCATCCTCGACCTCCGGCCAGTCCCTGCCATCATCCTCATCCTCGACCTTCATCCATCGCGCGTGGCCCTAACCCTAGGGTTCGCACCTCCGTGTCGCGTTCGTTCATTATCGAATCGTCCTTCGTGCGACGTCTTCGCTCTGAGGTTGTTTCGCACTTCCTTGATCCTTTCAATCTTCATATTAGGGTTTGTCGAAATTTTTTTTTCGTTAACCCTAATCGACTTATGTTTCAGCGAATCAGCGCTCGTCCGGTGCGTCGGGAAGTCTCGCGACCAAGGTCACCGTTTTCTCGTTGATCCGAGGTAGCCATCGAGTTTCGTTTCACGTCTTATCTTATATGCTTGCTACCTCTAGGGTTTCGTACCTTTAGATCATATATGTTGCTTATAGTAGATCCATCTATTCTATCTTTTCAGCGAGTTTGTCGGTGTGTCGGGGTGACTGCTGTCCTGTTGATTGGATCCGAGGCCAAGCCTACGGATACGGATTGAGGCCAAGCCTCTCGAGTGTCAGTACATCATCTTTCAGAGGTTTTCCGACAGTGTGACAACATGGTTCATTGCAAGAATGCCGGTGGTGCTCCTAGTGATGGGGACAATAGTCCTCCTCGTCTGTCTAAGGTTGTGCGTGGTAAGTGCATAAAGATCATGGCCAGAAAGAAGAAAAAGACTCTCACTGATGCAGAGATAGCTCAAGCAGTGGCAGATGCAGCAGATGCAGTAGAGAGGGGTGGCAGGAGCAGTGGTATACGCATTGGAGACAGTCATTTTCATCTTAAAGGATGACAGCTTGGTACTGAGACCACTAAGGGCATAGAAGTGCCAATGGATGCAGATACTATGTCAGTTGATCCACCTACAGCACCTTCAGAGGGGACAGCGGAACAGGCAGCTCAGACTCCATCACATCGCCGATCCACACGCACACGGACTCCGGTGACTCCTAGGCCAGAGGGCCAGCGTCGTGGAGGACGTCCACCTCCGAGAGTTAGAGGTACACCCCCAGTTGAGCACTTTGACCTGAGAGGTGCTACTGCACGTCAGGTGCAAAGTTTGAGATTTGTTGAGGTCAGCCGGTGGTTCCCACCTCAGAGAGACTCCAGAGCTTCAGAGAGATTCTATACTCCTCTCCAGGAGGATTTTTACAGAGCTCTTGTTGACAGTGGCATTGCTTTTCGACCATAGAGGGTCTGTCGCATTGAGTCACTTATTGAGGTAGTGGGTGAGCAGCTGCATCCGCATCTGTCCTATCTACCAGGCCTGTCAGATTTTCTTGGACGGACAGGTGCATACTGCGGCACTTGGGTTAGGGAATTCTATCCTTCCTTATGGATTGATCCAGCCCATGAGTTCATACGCTTTGCATTCAGAGGCCGCGACCGCAGACTATACAGCTCCAGAGTACGGGAGATTCTCAGACTCCTAGCTTCAGACATGAAGATCCACCAGCTCTGCTTCGGTCAGACAGCTCCACCTAGACGCCCTCATGGCGGTTCTGTGCCACCTACAGACCTGATCCGACCCTGCTTTCGTGAGCCTTTTGGCGAAGGGTCTCGTCGTACACCTGCTAGTCTGACACCGCTTGCCCGAGTCTTGGATGCTATTGTCAGACGCACTCTTCTTCCTAGACTCGGTTACAGAGAGGGACTGATCAGGATGCAGCTTTGGGTTGTTCACCACCTTCTTTCACAGACACCTTTTGACATTTGGGATCTTATGGTCAGTGAGATGGAGGACACCCTGGCAGAAGACTTCAAGGGACACCGTCAGCTGCCCTATGCTCATTGGATCTGTTTCATCATCAGATCTGCACTTGAGCTGCCTTCAGAAATAAGTGCCGAGTTAACTGAAACCACTACTGCTTTTCCTGAGTATGATATTCGTCAGCTATGGGCTTCAGTTACTAAAGAGCAGACCCCTGCACCAGGACAGAGAGAGAGAGAGAACTGAGGTGCCTGAGACAGCGGCTGAGCAGGATGCGACCATACAGGGTCTTGCTGAGGCAGAACTTGCAGATCTAGATGCTCAGCCCGCTGATATAGCTGAGGATGAGGCCTCTGACAGCACTGATGAGGACTATCAGCCCATCCCCAGGTATCGGTCTCCTCGGCCTCACGACCACGAGGCCGGTGGTTCTGGTTTAGCCTCCCGCTCAGACCCAGCCATGGTGGCTATACTTGAGAGGCTGACCCAGGCATAGGAGCGATAGGAGCTTTAGCTACAGAGATAGGCTCAGGACACACCTACTACATTTGCACAGATACAGGCTCGATAGGATGAGTTCCAAAGACAGCAGCTTGAGATACAGCGCCAACAGGTCGAGATGCAGCGTCAGCAATATGAGATGCAGCGACAGAGTGCAGCCAGCCAGCAGCAGTACTTGGAGCTTCTGCATCACCTTGTCACAGTTGGGGCTCCTCCACCTGCATCTATCCTGACTTTAGCTTTACCATTCAGTGGACTTTCAAGTCAGGATCAGCCGAGCTTTCAGTTCACATCTCCACAGCTGCAGGTTCCTCAGTCATTCCAGTCCCCGAGCTACACGCCTATTCAGACGGGGTTTACTCCTTCAGACCAGCCTCGCCCTCACATATTGACCGGCACACCGTTCTTTGATCTGAGTGCCACATATAGCGAGTTGACTGGTCAGCCGATGCCCTCGCACACCACAGTTGCTACTTCATCAGGGTTGTCAGGTTCAGAGGCAGTTTTCCTTCCAGTGACAGGGACAGGCACTACAGAGACTGTTCCGTCGTCAGTTGCCTCTACAGATCCCCCAGCTTTTGGCTCACTTCAGGCTTAGGTCATAGAGACTGCTCCACTTGTCGCTACTTCGGCAGCACCTGTTCCTATTGATCAGACCTAGACCGCTTCACAGCCACATGCTCCTTTAGAGTGTCAGCCAGATAGCTCCGAGTCCGAGGGAGACATCTCACAGTTTGTGATCACTCCGCGCTCCTCGGCACCCGACTCGACTCTGTCTGTTCCCCCGTCAGATCCTTAGATTAGTTTTTGGCGGTTGATGCCAAAGGGAGAGAGAGAGTAGATTCAGGGGGAGCTTAGGGGGAGTTTTTTTTAGGGTTTTTGTTCTTTTCTTTGTGTGCTACTCTCATGCATCATGTTTACTTTATAGTAATTACATTCATGTGACATGTGATCTTATGAGATACCTTAAAATCTTTATGGTTTATCTAATCACAGCTTTAAATCATGTCACTTGTTTGTTTATAGCTCATAAGGTTGTGCTTTCGTGCCTTTCTCCGATTTCATATGAGCTATTTTCTATGTGTACTAACCTTTCATGTCTTATCTTATAAGTACACTCAGTTGGTTTGGAACACATAAGCATTGTCTAACCCCTTGTGCTTACAGCTATATGCTTTGTGAACCAAGCATGATCGAAAACCTCAACTCATATCTTCTGAATCTAAGTGTTGTCATCAATTACCAAAAAGGGGGAGATTGAAAGCATCTAGGCCCCGGTGTTGGTTTCGGCAATTAATGACAACACATAATTACCATGACTAACGTGTGTTTTGCAGAAACATCGGTAAGTTAGGTCATGGAGATGATAACTGCTTTGAGCAATATGGCAGTCATATCCCTTGATGGAAATCGTTTCGGTTTTCAAAGGATCAACGATAAGATTAAGGACGGTTAGTTCCGGATGTAAGGTGTTGAGATATATCTGGAATAGTCATTAGGATCTTTGTTTCTTCCTTTGACCATACTATGAAGAGGGGCATGAACGAGTAGCTTGACCTAGGTGAGTCTTATGTTTAGGTGTGGTGCACACTTATCAAACTTAGCACTAGGTAGCTCGAGAAAAGCTCAGAGTATAGTTAGAAGCGACTTGGTTCAAGTTGCATTGCGTTTGGAAGACGTTTGAGCCGTTTACCTATGACCGGACGCGGTCCTGGTCATGACCGGACGCGTCCGGTCAGTACAAAGTCTTAACTGCGTTTTCGGCTGATTGACCGAACGCGGTCCTTGAGAGGACCGGACGCGGTGGTCAGGCTGACACGTGTTCCAGAGGGTTAACAGCAAAGATCGGACGCGACTGTGAAAAAGACCGGTGCGTCCGGTCATGTTCCAGTAAGGTCCAGCGGAGACCTAACACGTCCGGTCACCTATGAACGGACGCGGTCGTGCGTCCGGTCTTGTTCCAGTAAGGTCCCGTGGTGACCTGACGCGTCCGGTCACCTATGATCGGACACGGTGTTGCGTCAGGTCAAATTTCCAGAGAGCTCTTGCATGATCGGACGCGTCCGATCATCCCTGATCGGCGCGTCCGGTCATCTCAGACCGGCGTGTCCGGTCAGCACAGATCGGCGCGTCCGGTCTCTCAGTACAGGTTTCCGTTTTTGACCGTTACAACTGACCGGCGCGTCCAGTCAGCGCGCGTCTGGCTGTTTCGAAAGGTAACGGTTGGATTTGTCTGAGGGGTCTATAAATACAACCCCTCCACCTCTTTTAGAGGTCTCTTGCTCATTTGTTTAGCTGAGAAACACCTTTGAAGTGCAAGGGAGTGCAAGAGCCATAGTGAGGATTGAGATTTGCGAATCAAAGTTTGAGAATCCTCTCTAGTGACAAGAGTCTAGCAAGTGTGCATCCATCTTCTCATTAGACTTGTTGTGGTAAAGTGAGAGTTCTAGCTTGTTACTCTTGGTGATCGCCATCACCTAGACGTTTGGTGGTGATTGGGAGTTCAGTGATCATCCGACGTGGTTGTGGGTGACCCAACTCAAGTTGTGAGCGGTTTTGGGTGATTCGTCGCGACGGAGTGTCGAAGAATCAACCTGTAGAGAGCACTTGATCCTTGCGCGGATCAAGGGGGAGCTACACCCTTGCGCGGGTGCTCCAACGAGGACTAGTGGGGAGTGGCAACTCTTCGATACCTCGGCAAAACATCGCCGTGTTCATATCCCTTACTTTCAAGCATTTACTTTCTTGCATTACTTTTATTGCTTGATTATTTTCCTAGAATTGCCTTGCTAGTCTAGGATTGGAACTTAGGGTGCATAACTTTTATCGGTAGAAACACAAGGAACACAAGTAGGCACTAGGGGTGAAGTTTGGCTTGTAGGATTTAATTCTTGCAATTAATTTTTTAGAAAAGCCCAATTCACCCCCCCTCTTGAGCATCTTGATCCTTTTAGACATGTCCAACAATTGAGTGTAGCAGAGATGCGTATGTTGCGTTGGTGTTGTGGGCACACAAGGAGGGATAGAGTCCGGAATGACGATATTCGGGATAGAGTTGGGGTGGCACCAATTGAGGAGAAATGGATTCAACATCGGTTGAGATAGTTTGGACATGTCCAACGGAGGCCTCCTGAGGCGCCGGTGCGTAGTGGAGTTCTAAAGCGGGCCGATAATGTAAAGATCGGTAGAGGTCGACCTAAACTAACTTGGGACGAGTCCGTTAAGAGAGATCTTAAGGAGTGGAATATCTCCAAGGATTTAGCTATGGACAGGAGTGCTTGGAGATTGGCAATCAATGTGCCTGAACCGTGATCTCTTTTTGTCTTGTGCCCTTTATGTCCCTTTTTGTGTCTCCCTATTTCTCGTCTCTTTTGGGTTTCATCTATAGCCTACCCCAACTTGCTTAGGACAAAAGGCTATGTTGTTGTTGTTGTAGAAGATGTCTATGACACACAATCACTCCATTATAATATGTCCTTTTATGATGCAGAATCATAGTTCTAAGGATTTTCTATACGAACGAATTCAATAATATCAATTTGCACTTAGAAATCTTACTATTAATAACGGGAGTCCTTAAATGGATCCTCCACGTTAGTAGCCACGAGATAATTAAAATAATAAATTATAGGAATTCTTTAGAAAAATCTGGTTATCAATTTGAAAGAATCTAATCATCTTTGATAAAAAAATATTTGATGGATTCAATTCATTTATAAAAATATGACCCACACATATCTTCCTTTATGGAAAACAACATTAATTAAGCCCATAAATCTACAGCAAAATTACCCACCTATGCAAACACAATAAAAAATAATGCCTTGCAACTAAATTACCAACATATATATGATACTATGAACATAATATTGAAACAACTCTGTAAATTTCCATCTAAACTTCCCACCCTACCATTAAGATAGGTCTAAGGAACAACTTAAATGTTGATCTACATGAACATTCATCCATTATTTCAAATAAACTGAAAGATGCTGGTTGTTTTGCATTGGAACATTCATTCCATACTGCTAGCCCATCAACCATCATTGCTGGTTGTTTTGCATTGGAACTGATAGTGATAGAGTATCACTACCAGTTCGTGGCTTCAACCGGCAATGATAGGTGGACTATGACTACTGGTTCATGAATGACATGGACCAGCAGTCATAGTCCACATATCATTGTTGGTTAATGGCTTGAACCCATAGTGATAGTTGTTTTGTGTCACGTCCGGTTTTTTAAAGAAGACCAAGCACTCATTATATGTGTGTCCAGGAAGTCCACACATACAACAACATCAGTGTTCATCATTTATAATGTAAGGGTCCAAGGCCGCTCGTAACCGTGAGCACGGCTGGTATATCAGTTTTACACTCTGCAGAGGTTGTACACTTTCACCATGAGTCGTGATTTACCCTTTTGCCCGAGCTGATTAGCCTCTTGACCCACTTCCAAGGAAGGTCAGCAGGGTTCACTATGAAGTCTTTCAACGGTTCGTCTAACAAGTTAGGGCCGCTAGGATTCCAATTGACAAGCAGATGTAGAAACCCCCTTTTCGAATGGCATAATTCCATCACAGCTATACTCATAGGACTAGAGGATGTCCTATACCCTTCGTGGCAAGCCCCTTTTGCGCCATAAAGGTAACCACTAACAAGCTAGAAAAGGTCCTCATACTTGACTAAAGCTAAAGTCATATAACCCTCATGGTTGTACTATAAGTCCCGGATGTTTGCTTACAAATAAGTCCTTAAGGAGATAAACTAGAGCACCATAAAAACAACCCAATGCTCTAGCCCTTTTGAGCCATGTTCCTATAAAGAATCTTTAAACGTTTATTGCATATACCATTAGTCAAGTTACAGATCATGGTTATTTATCTTGAGCACTAGCATAAATACTACCCATGCAATGTTCCACCGGTGTCAAGGTACAAGATACAAAAGCTAGGATATCCTTAGGGATAACAAGGTAGACACATGCACATGAATTAAGTGTATTAAAGGTAAATAGGAAACAAGGATGATCCCATGCTATACTTGCCTTTTCCTAAAGTTAGCTGCTCAGAATCTCCAGTTGCTATCTTCTGGTCTTAAGTCCTTTTGCTTCGACTGTCGGTCCTCAGCTTCTCGTCTTCAGTGCTAATTAACCATACTTTCTACTCGCAGCAATCAAATAGAACAAACAGACAATAAACACAGCTAAGAACAACACACCAAACAAAAGAGACACTTTAAAATAGCGCACTAGACTATACGACATGATGTTATGATCGCGAAAACGTAAGACCGACGGATAACAGAGCTACCATCAAAGAGGACACGCGACTATCGAGAAGTTTACAACAAATCGGAGAAGACAAACTATATGTTCGATTTATTTTAGTTAATAAATTAAGGTGATAGACTTCTAGAAAATTATTCTAAAGTTGAATTAACCAATTTACATTGAATTATAAAATATGAAGTTAACCTTATTCATATTTTATTTATAAATACTTATTTAGTGTTTAAGCCATTTAAACATTTATAAATTATAAAGCATAAAGAAGGTGACAACAGCTAATCGAATCATTATATGTTTCTTGCATAAACTAAACAAGTTCTATTTAAGAAACACTTAAGTTCTTATTAATCCTGATAGCATTTGATTATTCATAAAAGACAAATTATAAACCAAAGTTACTTTTAATTTAAAAAGACAGTAGATAAATATTAGTTAAATTAACTACATGCTTCATGGTTAACTAAACTAATTATGATTAAGAAACATTTATGTTAATATTAATCAAGTTAACATTTATTTAAGAATATTCTATGTATGAACCTAAGTCACTTCTAATTTAAAAAATCATGACATAAACATTAATCAAATATACATAATTTAATGTGTAAACACATAACCTGACATGGTAAACAACATTGCTAATGCGTCTCTTACGCCAGTAAAGTCATGAAGCAATAAGAACGAAATTATACCCCTAGGTTGCTTTTAGTTAGAAAGCTGTTAAATAAAAATTAATCAAGTTGCATTTAAATAGATAAATTCATACTTGAGTGACATCACAAAAACTATCGCTACTGTATAAAGCGTGACACTATGAAACTATCGTAACAAGAACGGATTTACAAACCTATATTGCTTTTAATCATAGAACTAATTGCATGTCAATTAAATTAATATTTAATTTATATATGACTAGCATGTAACACGTCTACGCCAATAGCACGTAGCTTCAGTTGGCATGATCGCAAAATCACAAGAACGAGTTACTATACTAGGTTGCTTTTAATTAAAAATACATTAAATAAATATTGCATGTAAATCCATAAATTCATAACTAGGTGACACGATATACATCAGCACTACTACGTAGAGCGCAACTATACGCAACTAAAATAGAGTAAAACGGAATTAAAACGAAGAAATGATAAAGATATTACGAACCAGTAGTAGAACCACAAATACTTCATCTTCTACCTCCATCCATCTGAAGGGCCTCGGTCTGAGGGCGACACGAGAATGAGAAAAAATATTTAATTTACTACACGAGAGATTTCTCGAACTAGGTGTTCCTCTTACGGTAGTTTTGGTGTGCTTTGCTCGTGGGGTAGGTACATACTTATAGGGAGAAAAACTCTCCACCTTCACATCAACTAGCAATATGGTACTAATTGATGTTGCACCGTCCACCTCCACTAATAGGCCTAAATAGACATTAAGGCCCATTAGTAAATAAAGACATAGGCCCTTATGATTATTACACATAGGCTTTGAGCGTGGGGAAAAATGAGATATTTATTTATTTTCGGAATTAATTAATTTCATAGATAAAATAATTCGAGAAAAGTATAAAATTATTATTTAAGCTATGAAAAATACTCCGAAAGCTCCAAAAATTCAGGAAAAATTCTTAGAGACATTATGGAACATGAAGAACCCAAATAAAGTATTTGGAGCTCACTATAAGATAATTTTAGAGCTTCTAAAAACTAGATTATGCTTGTAGAAAAAAAGGAAGAAGTTTTGACAAAAGCAAAAAAATTCCCGAGAAGTTTGTAGAGATTGATTGATGGGCGAGAAACTGAAAGAAGTAATTTGCGTTAAAAATGAAGATTTTTAGGAAGCTCCCAATGAAAACTTGATCTGAGAAACTAGGAATATTGATTATAGAAAAAGATAATGGCGTGCCGGAGAAGGAAGATCGACCTACTAAACGTATTTTTAAAGACTTTGCTCGCTCTCAACACACAAGAGTTAACAAGTAAACATCACATTAAACAATAGCCTATCAAATTAGTTTAGAAAAATTTAGAGATTCTCATTTTTTCATTTTTTTCTATAACTAATTGATGCTATCATAAACTAAACTTAGAAAATTTTATCCGAATATTAAAACATTTATTTTATTTAGTGTTTCCTATGCACAACCCAAAATTGAAAATTTGGGGGTGTGACAATTCTACCCCACTTAATAGGAATCTCGTCCCGAGATTTGGAGAGACTTGGGAGAGAGATAAAGCAGACCAATAAGGTTATGTTGAGACTTTTGTCAAGATATGATATAGAGATTAAGGATTAATAAAGTTTGATAAAGAAAATGGAGATAGCTCTTTAAGATTGTTTTGAGATTAATGAGGTGTAAGAACGACCATCGAAGATCGATAAAAAGGTGATAAGAAAGATAAATATTGATGGCAAAAAGGTGAGATTGGTTAAGGGGCAAGGACTAGCAAAAGATGATAATACGATAGCGATTGGTGTTTGGGTCTTCTTGTCTCGTGACTTGAGATTGATGATGGTGGCGGACGCTATCCTACTTAACAAAGATCTTGTTTCACCTGGCGATGTCATTGAAGGCAACACTTTATTTAAGGCTTACTACTATTGATAAGTCCTTTATGTGTTGATCCTCCACTAAGATGAGATAAAGAAGATAGCATGACGACCAAGGGTAGATAGGAACGATGCAAGAGAAAATGATAAGAATTAGGATCGATTGAAAAATTAAGTAGGATAGAAGATGACACAACCCCACTTAACAGAGACCGGGCTACTTCTCAGGACGAAACCTTCCGAGCCACCTTCAAAACACGAGAACAAGGACAACACACAAACAACACATCAGGCAAAACAAGCACACACCAAATCATCGATACTACACGTGTTTTTTTAACAATGGTGGTCATCCTACATGGTAGATTATAGATGATGAAAAGGCCATCGAATTTTTGAACAGGGTGGGATCAGATTTTTTAAAAAACAACAAACAAAAACCAATGGGATAAGCAAAAATAGCTCAAAGGAAGCTATTCAAGGAGGGGATACAAAGGACAAGGATGAGGAAATAGCCAAAATTAAAGAGTCAAGGGATAATAAAATAGTCTTATAGCAAAATAAGTTTTCAAAATCGACCAATGCTATCCAGGCATACGTCCTACAGTCAACACCGCTCTGATACCATTCTGTCACGCCCGGTTTTTCAAAGAAGACAAAGCACTCATTATATGTGTGCCCAGAAAGTCCACACATACAACAACATAATAGAAATATCAAAACAATATTTATATAAAGCGAAAAACATACTATATTAACACTTACAACTATCAGAGTGTCGCGAAATGGCTGCTAAATTTCTGCCCGGGCTTCATTCTTCTCAGGGACGGCTGACTGGGGGCTCCGTATGCCAAGCACTTCGAAAAGACTTTTGGAAACTCCACTACACTTTAATCCATCTTTTAAGCAGCACCTCACTACACACTGGAGTGTGGGGAAAATAGCAAGAGTGAGCACATATTATACTCAGCAAATATAACATGGGGTTCATGAGGCTCAAAAGGTTTAACACGGGTTTACTGCAATAACTTTTAGTGAGTCATCTTTTTAGCATTTGAGTAGCAACAAGTTACGTAAGCCCAAATAACCTCATGATCATGTAAACAATAATAATGTATAGCAAGAAACAATAATCATCAGTGAGCTTTAATATCATCAGTATTATCATTACCATCAGTGTTCATCATTTATTCTGTAAGGGTCCAAGGCTGCTCGTGACCGTGAGCACGGCTGATATACCAGTTTTACACTCTGCAGAGGTTGTAAACTTTCACCATGAGTCGTGATTTACCCTTTTGCCTGAGGTGATCAGCCTCTTGACCCAATTCCAAGGAAGGTCAGTAGGGTTCACTATGAAGTCTTTCAAATGTTCGTCTAACAAGTTAGGGCCGCTAGGATTTTAATTGGCAAGTAGATGTAGAAACCCTCCTTTTCGAATGGCATAATTCCATCACGGCTATACTCATAGGACTAGAGGGTGTCCTACACCCTTCGTGACAAGCCCCTTTTGCGCCATAAAGGTAACCACTGACAAGCTAGAAAAGGTCCTCATACTTGACTAAAACCAAAGTCATATAGCCCTTATGGTTGTACCGTAAGTCTCAGATGTTCGCTTACAAATAAGTCCTTAAGGAGAGAAACTAGAGCACTATAAAAATAGCACAATGCTCTCGTCCTCTTGAGCCATGTTGCTATAAAGAATCTTTTAAACGTTTATTGCATATACCATTAGTCAAGTTATAGATCATGGTTATTTATCTTGAGCACTAGCATAAATAATACCCAATGCAATATTCCACCGGTGTCAAGGTACAAGATATAAAAGCTAGGATATCCTTAGGGGTAACCAGGTAGACACATGCACATGAATTAAGTTTATTAAAAGTGAATAGGAAACAAGAATGATCCCATGCTATATTTGCTTTTTCCTAAAGTTAGCTTCTCAGAATCTTCAGTTCATATCTTCTGGTCTTAAGTCCTTTTGCTTCGACTGTCGGTCCTCAGCTTCTCGTCTTCAGCGCTAATTAACCATACTTGTTCTACTCACAGCAATCAAATAAAACAAATAGACAATAAACACAGCTAATAACAACACACCAAATAAAAGAGACACTTTAAAATAGCGCACTAGACTATACGACATGATGCTATGATCGCGAAAACGTAAGACCGACGAATAACAGAGCTACCATTAGAGAGGACACGCGACTATCGAGGAGTTTACAACAAATCACAGAAGACAAACTATACTTCAATTTATTTTAGTTAATGAATTAAGGTGATAGACTTCTAGAGAATTATCCTAAAGTTGAATTAACCAATTTACATTGAATTATAAAAGATGAAGTTAACCTTATTCATATTTTATTTATAAATATTTATTTAGTGTTTAAGTCATTTAAACATTTATAAATTAGAAATCATAAAGAAGGTGATAACAGCTAATCGAATCATTATATGTTTCTTGCATAAACTAAACAAGTTCTATTTAAGAAACACTTAAGTTCTTATTAATCCTGATAGCATTTGATTATTCATAAAAGACAAATTATAAACCAAAGTTACTTTTAATTTGAAAAGACAGTAGATAAATATTAGTTAAATTAACTACATGCTTCATATTTAACTAAACTAATTATGATTAAGAAACATTTAAGTTAATATTAATCAAGTTAACATTTATTTAAGAGTGTTCTATGTATGAACCTAAGTCGCTTCTAATTTAAAAGAGCATGACATAAACATTAGTCAAATAAACATAATTTAATCTGTAAACACATAACGTGACATGGTAAACAACGTTGCTAATACGTCTCTTACGCTAACACAGTTATGAAGCAATAAGAACGAAATTATACCTATATGTTGCTTTTAGTTAGAAAGCTGTTAAATAAATATTAATCAAGTTGCATTTAAATCGATAAATTCATATTTGAGTGACATCACAAAAGCTATCGCTACTGTATAGAACGCGACACTATGAAACTATCGCAACAAGAACAGATTTACAAACCTAGATTGCTTTTAATCATAAAACTAATTGCATGTCAATTAAATTAATATTTAATTTATATATGACTAGCATGTAACACGTCTACGCCGATAACATGTAGCTTCAGTTGGCATGATCGCAAAATCACAAGAACGAGTTACTACACTAGGTTGCTTTTAATTAAAATTGTATTAAATAAATATTGCACGTAAATCAATAAATTTATAATTAGGTGACACGATATACATCAGCACTACTACATAGAGCGCAACTATACGCAACTAAAACGGAGCAAAACGGAATTAAAACGAAGAAATGACAAAGATATTACGAACCAGTGGCAGAACCATAGATACTTCATCTTCTACCTCCATCCATCTGAAGGGCCTTGGCCTGGGAGCAACACGAGAAGGAGAAAAAATATCTAATTTACTACACGAGAGATTTCCTAAACTAGGGGCTTCTCTTACGGTAGTTTTAGTGTACTTTGCTCGTGGGATAGGTACATACTTATAGGGAAGAAAACTCTCCACCTTCACATCAACTGGCAATATGATACTAATTGATGTTGCACCATCCACCTCCACTAATAGGCCTAAATAGACATTAAAGCCCATTAGTAAACAAAGACATATGCCCTAATGATTATTATACATAGGCTTTGAGCGTTGGGAAAAATGAGATATTTATTTATTTTCAGAATTAATTAATTTTATGGATAAAATAATTCTAGAAAAGTGTAAAATTATTATTTAAGTTATGAAAAATACTCCGAAAGCTCTAAAAATTAAGGAAAAATTCTCAAAGACATTATGGAACATGAAGAACCCAAATAAAGTATTTGGAGCTCACTATAAGATAATTTTAGAGCTTCTAAAAATTAGATTATGCTTGTAGAAAAATAGGAAGAAGTTTCGACAAAAGCAAAAAAAAATCCCGAGAAGTTTGTAGAGATTGATTGATGGGCGAGAAACTGAAAGGGGTAATTTGCGTTATAAAAGAGAAGATTTTTAGGAAGCTCCAGATGAAAACTTGATATGAGAAACAAGGAATATTGATTATAGAAAAAGATAAAAGCGTGCCAAAGAAGAAAGATCGACCTACTAAACGTATTTTTAAAGACTTTGCTCGCTCTCAACACACAAGAGTTAACAAGTAAACATCACATTAAACAATAGCCCGTCAAATTAGTTTAGAAAAATTTAGAGATTCTCATTTTTTTTTTCATTTTTTTCTATAACTAATTGATGCTATCATAAACTAAACTTAGGAAATTTTATCCGAATATTAAAACATTTATTTTATTTAGTGTTTCCTATGCACAATCCAAAATTGAAAATTTTGGGGTGTGACATTTTGTAAAAAAATCATAAATTTTTCATATGAAATCGAATTAAGATAACCTCATATAAAAAGAGATCTAAAATTTTGTAGATGACACCTAGGGCTGGATATCGAGCCACCCGTAGTTTTTTTCGAGCTTTTTTAGAAATTGGTATAATCTTATTCATCATTATTTCCTGCATTGTTTAAGACCCAACTTCACGACGAGCCTAACGAGCCGAGCCTAACGAGCCGAGCCAAAATTAAAAGTCATTCCAAATCAAGTCATTTTCATTTTAAAAGATAAATGAGTCTAATCGGAGCACTTTTGTACCGAGCCACCGAGCCAGCTTAACGAGCTTTTTGTCCGGCCCTGATGACACCTTTCTAATTTGAGATGGTTTACAAGTCCAAATATTTCAATTAAGTTCTTGGATCAGATTTGACGTGATTAACAATGTCAAATGGAGACAAAGTCAACATCAAACTTGTAGTACTCGACGAGATCTAAAACTTTAAAATTAAAAACTTTTTTATTTCACATTGTTTTGAGTGTCAAATATACAGTATAAGATTCAAAAATGTGTAGTTAAAAAATAGCATCATCTATATAGTCACATGTGTCGCGTAGATCGGCTGGTAGGCGCACTCAAGGAAACGTGAACGAGAACGTTAATGTAGAGGTCTTTATTGCAAGTCCTAAAACCACATATTTTCTATCTTTTTATCACCTATCACTGCCTGAAAGTCCTTTCTGTGACAGTGGATGCTATTATCAAAATATTAAAATAACCATAAATTAAGTCCATATATTTAAATTATAAACCTATGTTAATACAATCATGATTCAAATCCTAAAAACCACATATTTTCTATCTTTTTATCACCTATCACTCCCAGAAAGTCTTTTCTATGGTAGTGCAAGCTATTATCAAAATATTTAGATAACCATAAATTAAGCCTTTATATTTAAATTGTAAACCAATGTTAATACAATATATAGAAAAATTAACTTAAAATAAATATACATATATTGACTAATTGACTAATTGATTTAGATATAGATAGAGATATTGACTAATTGATTAATAAATCGTTACTCATAGGCTTGTCCTGACCAGGAAACCTATTGATTTCAAACCGAGTATAAAAGCTAATACATCCATAGTCTGAGAGACTATGAGTCCAATATGGACTCCAGCAGCATCTGGCAGCCCATCTATTCTCCGATGCAAACTAGCTACTAGATGATAATAATTAAAGTGCTTTCACCACTTCCAACTCCAAGTTGCAGAATGTTAGGCTGTTTCTGGCCTCTATGCACCGGGACGGCGGGTCGCCATCATCACCACACAAATTCCACTAATGTACCGTTGCCCAATCGAAATTAGTAGTATGGATATGCATGGAGTTACTGGAGTACCTGCAAGAAGAGTCCATTTGGCGCCCTGAAGCGCACTCGGCTCCTGTGTCTGTCCCAGCGCACTCGGCTCCTGTGCCTGTTCGTTTCGCTGGTTTATTGTGCTGAAAGCACTGTTTGCTGGTTTGTTGTGAGAGAAAAACACTGCTGGATGGCTGCTGATTCTGCTGATAAGTCCAAACGAACAGGGTCCCGACGACTGCTGATTCTGCTGATAAGTCAAAACTGTTCGCTGATGTTCGTTTCGCCCAGGTGTGGTGGCCGTCGCCACAAGGGCACCGGTGCTGTTGACGCCCCAGAACTGCCCGCCATTCACCCTCAAGTTGAAGGTCGTCTCGTTGATCCTCCACAGCTGCGCATGCATGGCCGGATAATAAAGTAGAGATGGGTTTTTTTAGTGTAGGAAAGTTGCGCAGTAGAGTAAACTGGTCTCGTTCGGCTGGCTGGTGGCTGGTGGCTGGTGCTGATTTGTTGTGAGAGAAAAATACTGCTGGCTGACTGGTGTCTGGTGGTTGGTGCTGAATTGGTGTGAGAGAAAAGCACTGCTGGCTGCTAACAGCCAGCCAGCCGAACGAGGCTCTAGACGTTAGGCGAAAATCTACCCTGAAAGTCTCCCAGTCTGACGCAGTTGGTCGGTCGACGAGGATGGCGGCGCCCCCTCCGTTGTCAGCGACCAGGGCCATGTTTAGATACCAAAGTTTGGCCACCAAATTCACTATATAGAATTGTTATTTCCCGTCACATCAAAATGCCGACACATATATGGAGTACTAAATATAGATGAAATAAAAATCTAATTGCACAGTTTTGTTGTACTTTGCGAGACGAACATTTTAAGCCTAATTAATCAGTGTTTGGACAATTATTAGCAAATAAAAACAAAATTGCTATAGTATGACGTGACGTTTACCACAAACTTTGGCATCTAAACGAGGCCAGGTATTTTTTCTGGGTGACCGACATGAACTGGATCTGGGTTCACCGCACGAACAGGCAGCTTCGGTGCTGTGGCCGCCGGATCAGTTTTTTTTTATATATAACAAACAACTTTATTTTCAGCAGCAAGAAACTGCTAAGAAGGTAAGACCCTCCAACGATACAGAGTTCAGAGCCGTATAGGGGCATCTGTAGTCATGATTCAGGTTTGTACAAGAGTAAGATGACATTGGAGAGGAGAAGCAGCCACGACGTACTGCAGACGACAAGAAGAAGCGCGATGCTGCCCATGGTCAGTGACTAAAATAATATATATATATATATATATATATATATATATATATATATATATATATATATATATATATATATATATATATATATATATATATATATATATATATTTCTTTCTACATGCACGTGTAACTACTCCCATGTGTATATCTCTAGATTTAAGGTATATATGACCCGACGAAGTGTATGTAGATGAAGTATACGATCATACTAGACCATTTACGGTAGTATGTACGTCAAGTATGCAAGTATACGTAGAGTATATGATTATACTTATTTTATATATATTATAGAGGTATTTCAGTAATATATTAAAAAATATAGGCTCTTATGAAAAAATTTCGCGTAATAAGAGTTGAAGTATCTTAAATTAAGTATATAAACATACTCAAATTGATAAATTAGTAAATTAGTATGCACACATACCCAAGATGGTTTATTAAATATGAGAGTAACTACATGTGCGTGTAGCAAAAATGCACCACATATATATATATATATATATAGAGAGAGAGAGAGAGCAGGTCGCCGTTCGCTCAGCCAACTTACACCCGTTATATATAGATGCATGCATATGCTCCTGATGAAGAAGCCATGCCATATATGCTCTTGCTTTGCCAGGCAAGCTAGCGATCGATGCTGTCGCTGCTTCTCTACGCACGGTTCCATGTTGGACGACGTACGTAGACACAATCCAGTTCCGGACAGTGCTTATCGTTCCAATTTCAGGAAACGGGTGTCACACAAATTTCTTCCAAATAGTAGGACGTATTGACTTGCATTTCGACGACTCCATGCCTCCCAAATAAAAGAGGTCAAATGTCCTTAAGATCCACCCTTGACCACAACACAGAGTCATAATCTTTCAATTCGTTCCAAAATTACAAAAACTTTAACTATTTGTTGTCAGTCTCACTTCTCTAATTTTGATCAAATTTATAGAGACATGCATGTATCTACAACATCAAATTATAATTTCCCCATGAAATATGTTTCAACATGTAGATATTAATATATTTACTAAAACATTGTATAGCTAGAAAAGTTTTATTTTGGAGAAAGATAAATAAATTGACCTCAATTCTAAACAAAGGTAAACAAGTCAGGGCTGCAAGTCACTTTTCTTCCTATATCTATATTATATACCTATGTACTAAAAAAATAGGGGTTGGGCTCTAGTCTACTACTTTAGGTTAATTTAGTTACTAATTGAAGGACTAAACGAGTTACTTTTTCTATGGGATTTGATAGAACTACTAGGGAAATATTTTTTGCCAGTGATATTTTTATTGTCGGATTGTGTTACAAACTAACGGTGAAAAGTATTTTCATCAATCTTTGGTGAAACTATCGTCTCCGTAAAAGGCCAGTTCAGCCCACCTTAGCCCGCGAGGTTATCACAGCGCGTGACGGCGGTCCCGTTGAAGGGTCGAGATGGCGGATTAGAGGAAGTGAATAGTCCTTTCTAAAACTTAATCACGCCGGCCAACCGAAATTAATGTGAAATTAAAACTATCGGTCTATCCAAGACTACACCCCTCTATCAAAGTTCTCTAGCACCTTGCAAAGATTATAATTAAGTAACTAAGGTGCCAAGCAAAGTAAGAGTTCACCTAACCAATTCTAGAGTAAGGTCATACAAACCTATGCACTAGTACTTTACCAACCGAGGGAGTGAAATCTCTATGTTTGGTGTTGGTAATCAGTGACAATGCCTAAGTACTAATCCTATGCCTAAGTTGTATATAGCATATGAGGATTAGTACATTCCAAGGTTGGTGGCAAGATGGATATGGTGATCATGATGGCCACACTTGGATTTGGACGCAACCCTACGTGATCAAGACAAAGGTATATGCTTAAGGGTTATGTTTTAGTAACCAAGGCACCTAGTGGGTGTGGTTACATTATAGGATAGATAGCCATACTATAAAGAGGGAAATGATACGGCTATTTAACTCCTAAGTGCCTCTAGGTGTGCATTTCATAATCATATGCATTTGGATAGAACTAATAACGCCTCGAAAAATGATTGTGAAAATGCTAACACACTCGCACATGATGTGATCACTTGGTGGTGTTAGCACATTTGCGATGGTGTTGGAGTTTGAGCGGTAGAGAGGGTTTGGGGTCCTCTCTTCCTCCCGCCGAGCTTGCGAGGTGGGAGTCAGGCGTTTTCGAGGAATTGAAACGCCTATTTTCCTTTACGCCAATATCGAAATTTGGAGGCATTGTCACATGTTGTTTCACAAGCTAAAACATGTGCTAAAGTGACACACTTACTTAGTCTAGCTCATATGTGAAAGTGTGAATCAAACAGAGGCGAACGGGGGTCACAGAGGTGACTGGACGCTGAACCGGACGCGGTCTCTGTTTGACCGGACGCGTCCGGTCAGTGCTCAGTGTTTGCGCGTGTCTCGGTCTTCTGATCGGACGTGGTGGCGCGTCCGGTCACGATGGACCGGACGCGTCCGGTCGTGGTGGGAGCTTACTGGACTCAAACCAGACGCTGGGTGTAACGTGTCCGGTCAATTCTGCAGCGCGTTCGGTCGCTGACTCGTTGGAGTGTTGCTCAGCTTGACCAGCGCGTCCGGTCGGTTACGGAACCAGCGCGTCCGGTCGAGCTTCACGCGTCCGGTCTGTGCGACCAGCGCATGCGGTAAGCGCGACTGTAGCAGAATCTATTGTCTAACGGCTCTATTCAAAGGGGTACGTCTATAAATACTTGTTGGCCGGCTCAAGGCTCAATCTCTTGCACTCTTTGACATACTTGTGAGCACTTTGAGCTAAGCAACTCCCCTCCTACTCATCTCTCTTGCTTCTTTGCATATTTGAAGTGAGATTGAGTGATCCAAGTGCATTTATATTGTGAGATTGCATCTAGTTGGTACTTGGTGGTTGATTTGCTGCGGGATTCTTATTTCTCTTGGTGGTTGCCGTCACCTAGACAGCTTGGAGCAGCTTGGATACGTTGGCAAGAGTTGGTGATTGTTCTTGGCCACCTCCGGTGATTGTGAGGGGTTTGTGCCTACCTCGGCGAAGCGCCAAAGGCAACTCTAGTGGATTGCTCATGTCGGAACTTCTCGCCATTTGGTAGGTTCTTGTGGCGCCTTTTGAGAGGCTCGGTGTGTGATACCGATTAGCCACCGAACCATGTGGTGTAGGAGGACACAACGGGGACTAGCGTGCCGGCAAGCACGTGAACCTCGAGATAAATCTTCATGTCATCATTCTTATTGTAATTAATTGATCTCGATGGTTGTGTATTGTGGAATTCATCTCTTGATCATATTGATTGGTTAGCTCAATACTTTGTCCGTCGGTGATACCCTTCTAACTCTCTCTTGTATTATTTTCTTAGTTACCTTGCTAGCTTATTAGTGTAGCTCTTAGCTTATGTAGCTAGTTAGCTTTAGTTGTAAGCTAAGTTGTGCGGTTTGTCTTGTGCGGTTGAGTGCAAATATACTAGAATTGTAAATTGGATAGGTGGCTTGCAAACACCCCATAGGCTAAGCAAAACTCGCATCTCACTATTTGTTATATTGATAAACTTGTTTAGCTTGTCTTTGTAGAAATTTTTTAAAAGGCTATTCACCCCCCTCTAGCCATCAAGACCTTTCAGGGAGCTCCTACACAACTAGTGAAACAAAATCACTAAGCCCCTAAGCTCACTAGTAATACTCAATAACAAGGCAACCAATATCAAATTAGAAAGCGCAAACTACTTAGCTACACAAACTAAGCAATGTGACTAACAAGGTTACACAAACCAAAATAGCCACTCAAAGGGGATACGTCTAGCTACACAAGCAAGAAGGTAACTAGCTAGCTACACAAGCAAACTAGTTACAAGAGCAACTACACAAGCACTCTGTATATAATGTAAATACAAGCTTGTGTAGAAAAGGACGCAAACCACCGTGAAGAAATACACAAAGTTGACAAGGTGATTTTTCACCGAGGTTCACTTGGTTGCCACCAAGCTAGTCCTCGTTGTGGCGATACACCCACTTGATGGGTCACGAGCTAATTGGCATTCCAAAGCCAAACCATCAGCGGGTGCCACACATCCAACACAAGATGGGGATCCTTCAAGCCACGAGTAATCCACTAGAGTAGCTAATTACGATATCCCATGGGAAAGGCTCAAGAACCCCTCACAAAGCTTCTCCGGAGCCTCGCACAATCTTCTTGCGAGCTTCGATGAAGCCACAAGCCACCAAGTCATCTAGGAGGTGGCAACCTCCAAGAGTAACAAGCACCACGGCTTGCAATACGAACACCTAGTGCCACTCGATGCAACCTCACGATGCAATCGTACTAGAATCACTCACTCGCTTACTGATTCACAATCTAGCAAGCACAAGTGAGTTGGAGGCTTCTCAAACCAAGCACACACAAGGGCAACACATCCCCAAGGTGCTCAACTCCTACCAAGGCCGGTCACCACTTCTATTTATAATCTCACGGTCGAATATAGCTGTTACCCCTTCACTGGGCGTTTTTCACAGCGATCGAACGCGCCAGTCGATATGACCAGACACGTTGCACTACATCCGGTCACCCGTGGCCATCCATGTGTCCCCCTAGATTTAACCGCGGTCGCTTGATCCTCCAACGGTCACCACGCACCAACGGTCACCAAGCGATCGGACGTGTCCGCTAGCCAAGACCAGACGCACAAGTCACGCACAGCCCGTGTGTGTGAAACCACGACCGGACATGCACGCTTGACAAACTGGATGCCATAGTGCTAGCGTCCGGTCATTTCCAATAAGCACCCACTCACGACCGGACGCATCCAGTTGATCGTGACCTGACGCGCCACCGCGTCTGATCGACCTTGCGTGCATCGTAGCTTCTCTAGGGCTTGACCGGACAGGCCGGTCCCATAATCGACCGGACGTGCCAGTGTGAAGCCCTAGCATCCTGTGCCTGACTGCTACTGCCACTGACCGGACACGTCCGGTCATGCCGAGACCACGTCCGGTCACTACCAGTGACCTCTGTTCGCCTCCATTTCTATCCACGATGACTTAGAGAAATTCTCCGCTTCCGGCGTAGTGGAAAATATGCATTTCACTTCCACAAAAACACTGAACTCTACCGCTCAAACTTCACCTCCTTTGCAAATGTGCCAACACCAATAAGTATTCACTACCTTGTGCACGTGTGTTAGTATTTTCACAATCATTTTCTTTAAAGGAGTTAGACACTCAACTTGCCATGCCACTCGATTCTAGCAATGATGCAAAGTTAGATCACTCGAGTGGCACTAGATGACTGATATGCAAACAAGTTTGCCCCTCTTGATAGTACGGCCATCTATCCTAAACCCGGTCATATACTTCTCTACACAACCTTTGACTGGTGAAATAAAATGCCCTAGGTTATACCTTTGCCTTGCGCATTCCATTCTATCTCCTTCGATGTTGATGCAACACATGCACCAATGAATCACCAATTGATATGATCTACTTTATATCATCACGTGACCGTATTGGTTCATTGATCTTGAACTCACTTGCTCTTCACCATTGTGTTGGTCCATCGGCGCCAAGTCTTGCTCAAGCTTCACCGTCACACGCGGTCCCTTGCTTCAAAGCCTCTGACTTGCCTTTCACTCTTGTAACTGGTCCATCGAGCCAAGCCTCATCTTGATCTTCTCCACCTTGATCACATGACTCAATGTCATGTCTCACATGCAATAAGCTCCTCTATCATCACATGTGCAAGCTTTGCAACCTCTCCAAGCTATTTCCACCTCCATGGCATATGTTGCTCATATATACATGTACCTGTGGACTAATCACCTATGTATCTCACATAAAACACAATTAATTCACCTAAGTTGTCACTCAATTACCAAAACCAAACAAGGACCTTTCACCCGTCTGAGGGGACACAGATCCTGTGCAGTTGTTACTACTACTACAATATAAGGAGTGGCTGCACCTGAGCCATCCACAGGAGAATGAATGGCTTGGATGAGAGCCTTCCTTTTCCCTATTTTTTTTGTATCATTTTCTATTCACCCTATGCTATCAGTCGATTCTTGACTCAAAAATTAGAGATCATAAAAGAGAGGGCATAAATATTACAATAATGCAATTAACACATGACAGCATGTTAAAGCATTAACGGTATTTCCTTTATCTAAAAAAGCATGTTAATAATAATAACATATATTGCATATGTTTTACTCTAGACCAGGAGTTAATGTACTCTAGTCTCTAATTACATTTACAAAAGAGGGAGCATAAGGCGACCACAAAAGAGCAAATGATGAACTGAGATCATTTTGCATGTATCAAGGACTCAAGGTTCTCTGTTGCAATTTAAGGCCCTATTCGTTTCGCTAAAATTTGGCTTATACAGATGCTTATGCTAAAATTTGGCTTATGCATATAGAACTTGCATCCCTCAATTGCATACTTACATTGACAAAAGAGCATATGCTTAACACAAGAGAGCATATGGTCACTACTACGGAAAACTTATGTGAGGCGTTTGGAAAATGGCCTCAGAGGCGGGCGGGCATTTGAACTGCCTTGGTTAATAGGATTAACCGAGGCATGGTCATTTTTATTAACCAAGGCGGCCACAATCAACCACCTCACAAAATTGATTTATGGAGGTGACTAAAAAATAATTACCTCCTAAAATCTATTAATGGCCTCCAAAAATACCCCCATTTTCGGAGGCGGGCCTCTTATAAGGTCCATCTCGGTTAATATTTATGAGGCCCAGCAAAATCCCATATCCAATAAACTATCGGGTTCATATATATACAGAAGGGGAATTAGGGTTCACTCACTTCTCCCTCACTCAAACATCTCTCACTTCCTCCCCCAGCCCGGTGCCCCTCCCCTCCCCTCTCTCAGAGCATGCCCCCCTCCCTTCCCTATCTGGCAGTGCCCCGTCCCCTCCCCATCGTGGCGGCGCCCCCTTCCCTCCCCTCTGGCGAGGGCTCGTGGCGGGCGAGGCCTCCCGGATCCAGAGGCGACACGGCATGCGTCGCCTCCCTCTATCTCTCACATGTGGCCCCTCCTCCACAACCAGGCGGCAGTGGTGGTGACCCTCCACCACAACCGGGTGACGCTTCTTCTCCACAACCGTATCTGTGACCGTGGTGGCCAGATCTAGGTGGCGGCGAGCATCGCCAACCGACGACGAGCATCTCTGAATGGCGAGGAGCGGTGGTACGTGGATCTAGTGGCGGATCCAGCAGCAGCAGCACGGGGCGGGGCCTGCTCCCCCGGTGGCGGCGGCCCAGATCTAGGCCCAATTAGGGCGGGGTCCAAGATTTTTCTTTTTTTATTTGATTTACCGAGGCGAGCATTTGACTGTCTTGGTAAAGAACGATTAATCGTAACCTTTAGGCCAAGGCTGATGTCATGCCCGCCTCGGTTACTCTATTCTATCCGCCTCGGTTAAGTTTACAGTAAGGTTATGCACTTCTGCTCCTATATTTTTTTATGTACAAAACTTACATCACATTAGCATACTTTATCATGCCTCCAAAATGCAGCCTGTGAACATAAATAATTTAGAGATAATGATTTCTCAATTTACTGCAACATGTACAATTAACCTATAACATATCCTATACTCTTATAAAGCTAAACCCCACTAGAGATTTCTCTCAACATGCAAGCTATCCACATCAACAATCCACTAGAACTTACAATTATAACACATGTAGTTATGATAGTTATCTCTTCATCCACTAACATGCATTTCGCTGTCCACATCGATGTATCAAACCATTCACCAAAATTAATTTAAAATAGTTTCATTCTTATAACTATAAATATAAATAGTCTAATTTCTTTTTAAATTATCTGGAATCCCCGCAGCAACACATGGGGTATTCTCCTAGTTCTCTAAAAGTGTCAGCCATCTATCCCTTGGTTAAAACTGCAACATGTACAATTAGACAAATGAAGGAATATTTTGCATAGTTTTTTTTTGTACCGAAGTGCAACGTCTAACTTAGGATTTTCCCACTATATCCCTCCCATGCATATCTTGAACAAGTCCGTCTTTGCATCTCGTGTCCATCATTCAAAATGTTCACCAAATAGACCAAGATACTCGCATGTTGCTTTAGGTGTAATACCGGAATCATCAGCCACTCATGTGTCTGCTCCAGGAGGAGTGCGTTCCATGGCGCGGCAGTCCGTCGGGCTCCGGCGTGCGTCGCTTTGCTCATCTAAGCAATAAAATGGCACCAAACACTTCTTTGCTCCTTCCATTTCCCTCAAAAAAGGGCTGTTGGTAGAATAAAGTAAAAAGGGCTGTTGGTGTCTAACATTTCTTTGCTCCCGCCAAACACTTCTCATCCAAGCCGTTCATTCTCCTGTGAATGGCTCAGGTGCAGCCATTGCTTATGTTGCAGTAGCAGTAACAACTGCGCATGATCGGTAGGAGGGAGATTAAAGGACCTTCTGCCAACCAGTCGCGGCGACATAGCTCATGCCCACCCGCTGACGTGGCACAGAGTAGGTGAAACTGTGGATGGATCAAAGACAATATTATCCCTCAATCTGCCTTGGGATCCATGAGGACTATAAATACACAACTCTGTAACAGTCAATGATAGAGATTATCCCAATTATGCCTTATTTAGATGCGCATGTATTCGTTTCAATTCACATGTGTTGAAGTGCTTGAACACATGATATACATGCATCCAAATAAAGCCTTATATTATATTTATTTTCGTACAGTGTGGGGATTATGGCTTCGGTCCAGGCTCGAAGGTTTAGCCTTTAGGTGTGCGCGGGCGCGGTCTAATCCCTACAGAACCCATTCCTCCTGGCATGGCACGGTACATTCTCTCCATCCTCCTACCTGATCGACGTAGCTGGTGAAGTAATGACACCATGATGTGAGCTTTAATGTACCTAAATAGTTAGAGATTTGTTACACCAGTTCCTCCTATAGAATTTTTTTTCAGCCGCGCATCCTGAAAAGAATTAATTAATTCTAATTAAGTGTAGTTTAGTTATTTTAATCTGGACCGACATATTTCTTTTTGCCGGCATGTCGTATGAACTTGGAGAAACCGCCAGCCGCTAGCAGTAGCAGGGACTCGCCTCCTCTGCCTGCAAGGGCCTGCCGCCGCCGCGATTAGGATCGGAGGGGCTACCAGACCAAGGTGTCACAGGCATCCATCCAATCCAGCAAAAAGGAGATTGCTGGCACCGCCTGCGCGTGCAGCATGGCCTGGCGGGCAGCCCTGCAATCCATACTTTTATTCGCGACTGTCATTAACAAAGTTGTGGCATGCTTCAGTCTCCACTATTTATTTCAAGTTAGTCAATCAACTTTGGTTTGAAAATCACGATTCCTAGGATGTTAATCAAACCATTGGCCTCGATCTTCAGTAATTATCTGTGGTTTTTAGGCTTCTATGAACTCTTTCTGTGATTGCTGACATAGAGATAGGCGACCAGAGTGTAACGGGTTGACAATGTGAATGGTGTTCCGGATCCATTGCGGTTTTGCTTTAATTTTGATTTGGAATTTCATTTCAGTAGTGTTCGACAATCCCATATCAGAAAAGGACCAATCTACTTTCATCATAATAGCTTCGGGCATTAGTTGTGGTTGCTCCTGCTCCTGCCCTCTGGCGTTTGGTTGTTCTTGCTCCGTGCCAACGCTGCATTTGCTCCTGCTCGTGGTTCCATCTTTTGGTGTGGCTAGAACGGGGATAGCCTAGAGCTGGTACGGGATGTGGCCGTCTAGAGCCGCCGTGGTCAGTGTAGTGAAGCGGTCTGGGAAGCACTACCAGCGACCGCAAGAGGAGGTGGGCATGCCGGCGACGGGTCCCGGGCCTACGACCTGATGGCGACGGTGTTCTAAGTTGAGATGAGATTCATGGTATTCATAGCAAGAGGCAAAAGTTACTAATGTGCTAATTAGTTCCTTAACAGAATAATTGAATGGGAAGATGAAAGTACATATGTACCCCTCTACTTAATTTTGGAATTAGTTCCTAGCCCACAAAATCTAAGTTCGGATGGCTACTATCATTTCTAAGAACCTTAAAATTTCTCAAATAATTATAATTAAAAGTTTATGCTGACCTGCTGTCATACTTGAAGTTGTTTGCAGTCATATCCATGATATTCTTTTGTCAAGTAGTTGCAAAATATTGTTTGGAAGTAATACTAGAGTTTGAGAATTTTTATTATGGTTGGAGAAATGAGGACCCTTGGTGAGGAGCGATCAAATAGCCAGAAAAATAGATACCAAGAGATACCAAAGGAAAAAGTACCGAGAGGTACCATTGTACCAAAATGCATGCTATATTAGTGGGACCGGTACCTTAAAATGTGGCATTTTTACAGTTTTTATTTTTTTTACTAAGGGTGGTAACTAGTAAATTCATATTGGGGATTCCAGCATGACGACTAAGAAGAGCTGAGTTGCTCTTGGTGGGGTTCTCTCCCACGACTTGATGCCGACGCCACTCATCTCTACTGTAGTAGACCAATTCAAACTATACTATGATTACGTCCCTCGCTGAGAGAGTCTAACCATAACCATTGTGCATGCAGAAAAATACACCGAGCAAATTATCTCTACTATAATGGACCAATCCAAATTATACTAGCTATACCCAAGATTATGTCCCCCGCTGAGAGAGTCCAACCATTATGCACCCAGAAAAATACACCCAGCAAATTATCTGCATTAAAATCAAAGGCTAAAAAACATCCCTCATAGGCTTCGACTCAATCCGATGGCCAGCATTATTTGGATAGTCCTGGGATTCAACGCTCCTCTCCCACACCACCCAACGTGCCGTGCCAAACCCCACCCCCCCGCATCCGCACTGTTCGGGTTCGATCCCCAGCTTCTCCGTCTTGATTTATGTACGTGCGTCCCCTTCCGCTTTCTGCTCCCTCCCATCCCCTCTAGGCGACTAGGCCCAAGGAAAGAAGGGAATCACGCGAGGCGAAAAAGGAGAGAACCAATTCCAAGCAACATGTAGCGTGATTTAGGAAGGGGAAATGTGACGTCTGTTTTTCCGTCCTTTGTACTCGGCCGTCTCCCTGCTGCATGCATCCTTGCAAATCAGAATTGTGGTAACCGGAGGAGGCGATCACGATCTAACTTTCTCTTCTTGCGTGAGAGAAAAAAGGAGAGATTTTGATTGGCACGAGCGACGATCACGATCTTCTTGCGTGAGAGAAAACAGGAGAGAGAGATTTTGATTGGCTCGAGCGATCGTGACATTCTTTGTGCAAGCCAAAGGACCACTGATGCGATGAAGAAAAAAGACCATCCAGCAGCGCCGCAACATCATGCAAAATGGAACGTGGGATAGACTTGAGGCTGCTATGGTTGATGATAGAAAACATACCACTTTCGGTTGGAACGAAAACATTTTTTAGGGCAACCAGCGGTCATAGTTACGATCAGGCTGCGTCAGATGGCTCCTCATCCGCCTCAACGTTTGGCAGCTCGATTACATGCGGGGATTATGGGCGTGCTGTTGAATCGCGGATGTAAAAAACCGGAGGCGTTCCTGGGCTTCTTTCCTTTAATTGCGCCGGTGGCGAAGCGATCGTATGGGAAATCTCAGGTGCTGCCAGGTAGACTGGTGGGGTGTTTCGTGCAGCCAGAAGCAGCGCCGTCCGCGAAGCAGCGCCGTCCGCCACTCGCGGCCGCCAGGATGCGGGAGCTAGCGGCGGCGGCCGAGGCAGCGTACGCCGTTCGAGGAGCCTAAGCCGAAGGCAACGCCAGGGTGCGGTAGTCTTTATCTCGATTTCCCCTCTCTCTTCGATCTCAATCTCAGTTGGTTAAATTGACCATCGATCTGGGTTTAGGGTTCAAACCCCCCCTTGCCGCTCGGGATCCTCGGTGATCCCCGTTCTTTGTAGCTCCGTCCCCCCCCCCCCCCCCCCCGAAATGTACTTTTCGGCTTCTGAATCAAAGCTCATGAACGTAGTGGTACTTGAGTTTGTAGCATCCTTCTTCACCTCGATTCTGATTCAGGTGCCTCAAATATGCCATTAGTACTAAATAATTTCCTCTATGTTTAATCGAAACATTCTGGTGGATTGTGAGTTGCCCTGCTCTGTAGCATGGATATAGGTTGCTTTGAATTTGTGTCTACTACCGACTAGGCTGTGCCTCTATATTTGTTTTGATCCTGTTGTTCCTCATATGTATTTTTTTTGCTTTAGTTTTATAGCATGTGTACAAATAATTTGCCATCAAATTTGGTTGTATTATATTAGGTTTATTAGTTGTAATTTTGCCTCATTGTCCGAGTTTTGTACAAATTAAAAGCCTTGCATCTAGATTTCTGTTTTATGTATGCTGGGGATTTGTGGCAGCTAGATTTTACCTTAGTCGCTCAGCAGCGGACCTGCGGTGGCTAATATTCTACTTTGACCTGCAGGAAAGGAGGATATCTTTGGTGTGAACTGCTGAGATGCTTGACATTGTGGGTGACTTCTGTTGCGTTTGTTTGCAGCGTCCTGCAACTGTAGGTTCTATTCCCTATCTGCTACAGGCCCTGCTTTTACAATGGTTGTGTGCTTCAGAAGTAGTGCCATTCCTAGTTTGATCTATTGCATGTTGATTAGAAGGCCCTATGTGTTATACAGTATTATACACACATTGTAGGAGCCTTTCTTCAATCAGAATATACCTTTTGAAAAAAGGAATATGTTAGTATGTATGAGACGATCATCATGGAATTGCATGTGTTGGCTAGACTGCTTTATGTGGGAGTTAAAAAGCTATTTAATTATTATGACTATAACAAAACACTAAGTGTAAACAGAATACACTCAAAAGAAGCTTTGGTTGCTGGTCAATGTGGTTACTTCTCAGCCATGTGTTTGGGAGAGATGACAACTATTCAGAATGATGAAAACTGTGTAAGAAAATTATTTAGTGCCATTGGAAAAGTTTGAACAGCTAAAGAGAAATATTTTGATGTTAAAACCGGCTTGAGGTATGTACCTCATTTTGTATGTGATACTGAAAATAGGGTGTCAATGTTCAAGAGTGAAGCTGATTTCTGTCTTTTCATTGTTAATATATATATATATATATATATATATATATATATATATATATATATATATATATATATATATATATATATATATATAGGTAGTGCCCTGGCCTACATTTTGTTAGCAATAGAGGCCATGACTGATGGTGGAGTTGCTGCTGGGCTTCCTCGGGACCTTGCCTTTAGTCTTGCATCTCAAACAGAGTTTGTTCATTCCATTAAGATATGTTGTGATTCACTCTTTGCATATGCTGTGTGATTCTTTTAAGTCATCATCTCCTTGTAGAAGTCACTATCTTGGTTTAGAAAATTGATCACTGCAGGTGAAGGAAGACAAGAACTCCTTCAACAATGCACCCCACTTTTCCGAAGCTGATGATCTCCTTTGTGTGAAATATAAGTGGTAATCCTATTCCAAATTTCTTTCATGAAACTTTAAGTGCAAGGTTGTTAACTCCAATTCCAATTCAGAAATCTTAACTGCATGCAGAACATTTCTTGTATTAGTCCAGCTAATTGTTACTACCGCTGTTCATTTCTTTAGCTTCTTTGCCTTGTATTTGGCAACCCATCTGTATTGTTCTGATGAAAGCTGAATGTTAAGGAGCGAGAGGTGGAAGTTTCCAGCGTGGCCTGCTATGGAGATCCTGGACGACCTCGACGCCTTCCGGAACAGGAAGGACTACTACGTGAGCATCAACAAGGCATGGAAGCTTGTGGCTACCTCCTCTATGGCCCGCTGGGCACAGGCAAAGTCCACCATGATCGCCGCCATGGCCAACTATGACATCGACCTCACGTTCGTATCCACGAACATGGATCTCCACTTCTCCAGAAGATGTTCATCGAGACCAGAGGCAAGTCAGTGATCGTCATCGAGGACATGGACCGCTCCATCGAGCAAACTATGACACCCTAATTTTTGCTTTTCAAAATGTAGGATTTAAATTGATTTAATTCAAATAGTTGCTTTACTTTATTAGGCAAATAATAATGATTTATAAGAATCCTAAAATGAAATATAAGGTAGCAACATGTATTGTTGCATTTATGCTGCTGCATATTTTTCTTTGCTTGCTCTAAGTGTGCTTAGGCTTTGTCAAAAATTAAAATGGGTGAAAATCCTAATCAAAATCTGGTTTTGAAAATTGTTAAAGCTTTTCTTTTTCTTTTCTTTTTCCCTTTGGCTTTTGGCCCGCCGCAGCAGCAGCACCAGTGCAGCGGCCCAGCAGCAGGCCTGCTCCCTCCCCGCATGCGCGCTCACCCACGTGGGCCGCCAACCCAACAGCGCCGCGCTACAATGTCGTCTCCCTCATGGAGACGGACACAAGCTCGAGTCCGAGCCACACCGCGCCGCGCGTGCCCGCCCGTGAACCGAGGTTCGCTGGCCGCCCGTGCCTATAAAGCGGATGCACCAGCCTCTGCGCCGCCTTTCCCCAACCCTAGCCGCCTCTATGATCGCGAGCGCCGAAACCTTGGTCGAGTTCTCGCCGAGTTCACCGCCACCGCCATTCATCGTTATCGCCGCCATTTCGCCGTGGTGAGTAGCCGCACGGCCTTCGCGAGAAGCCGCGGAACACGCCGGTGCCCTCCGCGTGCTCTCTCTCCCTCTTTGTGTGCCGCTTCGCGCCGCTGTAGCGTCACCGCCGCCGCTTAGCCATGCCACCGTGTGAACCTGCGCCTCCGGCCGCTCTCCGCCATGGCCAAGGTGTGCATCACGCTCGCCTTCGCGCGCGCTACACGCCCATGCCCCCTGCATCGCCATCCCAGCGAGCTTGGTCGCTGTGGCCATGGCGCGTCGCCGCTCCACCGCCTGGTCCACCATGGACTGGTGGACGTGGTCCATGGGGCTGGTCTATGGCCGGTCCACCGGATCCGGCCAGTCCCGCGCCGCCACGTGGCCATCAACGCGGCCGCTGACGGTCAACACCGGTGCTTTTGCAGAAAAGCCCCCATCGTTTTCCTTAATTAATCTGCAGTCCTACGTAGTTCAAAAATAATTAGGTTTAAGCCGTGTTTTTAGTAGTTAGGCCCCTGCAGCCGTCGGTTTTTGCACCATGAATCCTAAATGCTTTTAAATTTCAATTTTAATTAATTTAAATGCGAAAATAGTTCCGTTTAGTTATTTCAATGACATCAGAGCCTTGTTTAGGCCATAACTTTCACGTTTTAACTCCGATTAGGTGGTTCTTGTTCCTACAGTTTCGTCTCAATGCATAGAATAATTCTGTGAACTTGTTTGTCTTTGTTGTTTGGGTTGGTGTATTGCTTCTAATTAAATGCTTGTTTGCTTGCATGTATTGCTCCTGTGTGTGATGATTGTTGCGTTTAGAGAACGAGACGTTCATGAAGGAAGGGGAGCAGGACCCCGAGGAGTTTGAGCAGCCCAAATTTGGACAATGTAAGTGCAGACACCATTTGGTCATTTTGCTCCTATACATTTATAATACATTTACTTTCATTGCATGTGTCCAATATTGCGAACCCTAAGGACCTGACTAGCCCTATCTTATATTCCTTGTGTTACCTGGGGTTCTACATTTGGGTAGTGTAGTTATGCTTAGCTTCTCCACCCACACTATTACATGTTAATGAAATGTAATGATGACTAATAACTATCTTAATGGTGATTAATGATTAATGTTGATTAATGGTTACTATGGTGATGGAGATGTGATGCTTTCTTGCATCGTGGTTAAGTTGATGAAAGGGGGAACGGATACTGGAGCTTCGCCTGGTTTCTGGAGGTACCCATGTCTGCCCTCCCTAAGGACCTGTTTGTGGAGCAGCCACGTAGGACATACAGTTCAGCTTCAATCCATATGGCTCTGGCTTGACCAATTAGCAGGACCTCCAGTTGTAGGTAGTCAACTTACTGGGTAGGCACATATGGGGATTTAAGTTTTGAAGTGTGGTAATCCGGGTCTCGTTGCTATGGGGGCAGTTACCATGTGCCTAAGTCGTAACCTAGCGGGTTGCCTCCTACTTTTTGGAACCTGTGAACAATCTCATAGTGAAACCCTGTCTGCTCACCTTGGTAGCGTTTTGGGGAGTCATGACCCTAGGCAAATAGGAATCATGACTTGAAGTGAAAGTGCACACATCTGCAGAGTTAAAACTGATATAACAGCCGTGCTCACGGACACGAGCGGCCCAAACTCTCACATGATTAGAATATGGCTCATAATTGGATAGTGGAGGTGGATTTATGGTTTGAGGTGGCTACTCCGTACTTTGGCAGGATTGCTATCGCGTGTTCTTAATTGGGGTTGCTACCCCGGGTTTCTGTTTGAGGTTGCTACCTCGGTAATAATAATTATAATGATGCTGATTAATAATATTGTTAACTCTACTCCACTTTAATTAAGGGTTGGGATATTCTACTCATCTTAGTAATAGGTTGTTTTAATAAAAGTTACCTACTAAAAGTGCTTACCTGCAGTCAAACCGTGTCGGCCTTCCTTTTGTATAAGCCTTGCATGTCACTCGTCTGTACTTACTGAGTTTGCATGGACTCACCCTTGTTATAATCACAAATAAAGGATGCTCTAATGACCAAGATTGGGACGAGGAGTTTCCTAAAGACTTGTCGGGGTTTTAGGCTGGTGTCTCCTGCCATTGACCTTCCTATGGCGAGGTGGATCCGCTACGTCAACATCGTCGTTTATTTGTTTTATCAAATGATATTATTTAAGTTTCCGCTAGAACTTTGATGAAAACTTGTAATAATGATACTCATGTACTTGTTTATGCTTTAATGTACGAACAGTGTGTTTTGTACCATTGATGATGTCATTGCATGTGTGTAATTTGAGATCCTGGCACACATGTGATACACACCTAGTTTGCTCTCTCAAATCCGGGTGTGACAGAAGTGGTACCAAAGCCATGTTGACCATAGGATCACACAGCCTAGTTAGAAATGGTCATTTAAGTTGTCCTTTTGGGTTACTTTCATCACTTCGTCCTTTATTATCTTACTTTATCTGTTTATCTCATTTACTGTCTTATCTTGCTTTTAATACTTACTCTACATTTATTATCTTTCATTACTATCTCATCAGTGCATTTATTATCTTGCCTTCATTATCACCATTATCTTACATTTATTATCTATTATCACACCTTACCACAAATATCACAAAGAGCATTATTCCTTCATGTTATTTATTATTTCTAGTCCATCATTAATGTTTCCTTTTGTCCTTATTATGCATATTCCATTATCCTCATTTTGTCATTATCCTCAATTCATCTTTATCATGATCTATTAATCATCTCCTGCATGCTTTTGGTCTTATGCATATCATTAGATGGCTTGTCAAATGTTGTCCTGCCACCGAAACTATGTGAACTATCGCTCTAACCGTGCTATGGAGTTCCCTATGACTGGGAACATTGATCGCTACGTGTTCTGCCATAGCCAACGCTAGGATGATGGCACTAACCTCCGACGTGGGGTTCATCATGGATGACAGGTGGTTTGCCAAGCTTTGGTGGCTCAACAGCAGGCTGGGAACCAAGCTGGGCGCCAGGTGCCTAATTAGGGTGCTGAAGGAGGAGATTCGGATGATGATTGAGATGATTCTAATGATGATGAGGATCCTAATGGACCTAGAGAACCAGGAGGACCTAATGGACCTGGAGGACAGGGGAATCAGTACCAGGCTTAGGATGGGTGGATCGTGACAATCTGCACCCATGATGGTGGAGAGTGTTTCTTCCACACTCACCTTATGGACCTTCTCCACCAGCAGTATGGCCATGGCACGTACATCATGGAATACAGGAGTGAGCACTAGAGTCACCCCCTTTTACCTAGCTTTCTAGAGGATCTATGCTCGCGTGGGAAGGCCTAATCCTATCCTGCGTGCTCTTTGGATTGTGTTCATCCATGAAGCTCCTACTAACAGATCTACGTAGATGGTGGGCATCAGTGATGTAGCCCATTAGGCGTTCTAAGCTTACCGTGACCACTTCTTCCACCACATTAGTTTTACTTGGTGTGAATTGGGTCTTTGTAATGAGTGTGATGAGTTGTGGGGTGATGTCCACAACGCATCAAAACAAGATTAAGTATTAAGTTAATGAATAGTTAGTTTGGGTTATTGGTCTCTCTTATTATGCTTTATCATATCTGTTTTACTTTATCATTGTCAGTATATCACCTGTCAGAATTATTATATTTCACTTGTTACCTATCACATGTAAAGAGATTATGGAATGTTAGTTGGTTATCTGCTATGAGAAAGTATTACATAGTTGTAGTTTATATTCACAGATCAGACACATATATTGAATTACACTTGCTCATACTATACTACTTTTATACACCAGATGCCTACAATTGGCATTTATTAACTCCTCACTTGTTTTAGTAGTCACCTATTAATTACCTACACCTCTAGTATTACTAAACTAGGTTGTCATCCCCAGTGATGGTGCTAGAAATATTTGTTGGTACTATATAGCATTACTACAAGAACAATACTAAGTAGATGTTTATCATTTTATGTGACTAGAAAGAATATAAAGATATGAATGAAAAGGATTCTGCAAGCGGACAGATAATTATACAATTGTAGCACTTCACCTAAGAGTACGCTAGGTATCGTATTTATATTTTACCACAAGTAAGGTGTAGCTTTGGACATGTATTGATAACTTATAACATTGATGGAGAAATAAACCATAACCAATCACTCTACTCATAACAGGGGTAAGTCACAAGATAAGATGTATATGATAAGCACTTATCAAGCATTATAATAAGTAAATCACTCAGAACACTCCTACCTATGGCAATAGCATGGTCAATTTAGAATATTAGAGGAATAATTCCTAAGTCATCCTTAACTACAAGTCAAAACATATGTTGATTAGTGCAATTACACCTAGTAATCATGGCTAAGATCATCATTATATCCACATATAAGGGGAATTACTTAGGGAAGTTTGAGTATAGAAACCTCTTCCTTCCTTCGTAACTGGGCCCTACTTCCTCAACCTATACTCAGGGAGTGGACTACAAAGGACTCATGGGACTGTCATATCCGTGATCTACCACATGACCTAGAATATAGTGTATTCACAGGTAAATAACATATAAGCACTATGCTTATATGATCTCTACCACCCACCCATGGTACCTTATTAGGGTGAATGCTATACGAACTTATGCATAAACACAATGATAAACTAACTATACTAAGCATATAATCAAAGTAGACAATGAACATTGCAACCAAGAACATGAATATGATGAATACTATATTGTTTTGGCAATTGTATCAAAGCATATAAAAATAATAGAGATATAATGAGATAGGAGTACAAGAATTATACCAAACCAAGCTATAGACGATGTCAGGAATCCAAGCGAAGATCTGAGGATATTAGGGTTTTTGGCTCTGGATGACTTGATCTCAAATGACTTGATACCTTAGGGGGGCTAAGGTCTCCTTATATAGCCCAGAGGGTCCAACGTGAGCCCTTGGATCAAACCGACTTAAGGAACAATGTAGATGCAGTCTAGGGAGGCAGTGGAGGAATATTCTAGAAGCTAGCAGGCGAGGCCACTGCTAGGGACCGGGCGACACCTGGGTCGGGTCGGTCAGCCCCGCCTGGCGGCCTCTTAGGTTCTGCCTTGGGGGGTTGCCTCCTAGAGTCCTCTAGAGTCTTCTAGAATAGTTTTCATCGCGGTTAACTTAAGTTCCTTTTGATGTTTTAATCTCCCTTTTTGGTTTTTTGGATATACCCTGCAGAAAATACAGATTCACCAAAACTTGTGGAAATTATTAGTTTAAATCCCTAAGTTTCTATTAGTGATCCATTTGAAGCATTTATTTAAGTTATGTTGACGGTTTAATATGGTAGATAACTACCATCAACAAGCTCCCCCAAGCTTAACCTTTGCTAGTCTCTTAGCAAAGCTAAACTCATCAAATTTAGATCAGGAGTTACTACAATGCTTTCACGCCTCAAAAGTACACATGCGTTCAAACAAAAAATCTCCTTCGGATTAGAATAAACCGATCTGACTTTCAAACTTACCCATATTACCTTCAACTATAGAGCTTCTTAGCCTTCACTTGGGTTTTGGGTAATTGAAAGATAGAACAATCAAGTCAAGCACTATGTCCAAGCTCTTTGCTCAACCATTATTCTAGAGTTTTTGTAAGTTTTTGAAATGAAAATCAGAGCTTTCATTGTATGACACTCTTAAATCTCTCAATATATTTGGTATTTGTGGATCCTCTCCAAAGCAATGATGATGTTATGCCTTTCCCTTCCTATGACTAAGGTTTATAGTGGAGCTCTAGGAATGGAGATGACATGAAAGAGCATACTTGCAACACATATGTTGCAAAAGTCAAACCTCGGATCCAAAGAGAGTTAAGTCCTACAATCAAATCAAGATGTGCATGTGTATGTGCGAATGAGGGATATATATGGTGGCTAACCTAATTCTTCTTTACTCCTTGAAAACATATCTCTCTTTCAAAACTTGGAAACAACTTTGCAAGAAAACATGGGCTATTTTATTCATCTCTTTTTTCCCTTTTTTTAGGTAGGCATCTGAGTACCCATTGTTTTAGATATTTTGGTCACTTGTCCATTTTTTCAATACTCTTCTTTTTTTTCTGAATAAATTTTGCATAGCCACATGCTTCTTTTCTACAACAAAAACTTTTTGAGAGATAACAACAAAAAATTGAAGCATTTATTTGGGGTATATCCTATTGGGTACATTTTTGGTGTTCACTCCCAGTGTAAGAGTAACATATTTTTTTGGCTAGATCTAGATGGAATGGTGTGTTTTTGCGCCTACCTCCAGTGTAGGAGTAGTGCATATATGGGTGATGTGTATGTGATCTTGATTTTAAGAGCATGACAATCCTCTCATTAGGCATCAACAAAGCTTGACTAAACTCAATGTAAAAGCAAGCAGCATGTATGAGTAAAAGTTTTTCCTAATCTAAACATTATATATGGCTTTGGTAGGAATTCAAGCTTTATCATACAGGAGCTCATCATGAAAGATTTTATGTTTTTAAAAGATAAATCTTTGAAACTCTAGTATCGCTAGGAACAAGATAAACAACAGCTCAGACCATCTTATATCATATCCATCAAATACCTAGACATAGATCAAGCATATGCTACCCACGAGTTTCAAGTTCAGAGTAATCCTTATATCAGATCAGTCATATCCAAAACTCGAGAGAATTCAAGGTTGAAAACTAGGTACTTGAAAGAAATTATGATAGAGTAACTATTTATTATTTCCATTTCAAGAGCTTACCTAGACTCCACTATTTATTTAGCTCTAAAGAATAGAAAACTAAACACACTTTTTATTTTGTTTTCAAAGTTTTTAAAATCACACCTAACTATATTGATATAACTTACTATCATAAATTTTTATTTTGTTTTGTTTTGTTTTGTTATGTATCTTTTTATTTCTTTAGCAAACATATAGCAAACTTGAAAAAACTAAAAAGGAAAAAATACTTAGCTAGATAAATGGGAGATGCTCCTCCCCCAAGCTAGATGTCGTCGTGGTCCGTTGTTGAATGATCCTTTCTTGGAGCATGGTTTGTCGGTGGGTATCCTTCTCACCTATGAGTAGAATGAGATGTCACAACCGAATGACTTTACTCTTGATCATTTGTACCATCCTGCAAAATACTCCAACAAGAATACCAAAAACTTGAGGCTTGGATTAGAAATAAGGGTTAGCGATCAGCCATACAAGAATTTGTTCTCCTTGTGAATTTAGATAGATTTTCTAGTGGCAAAATTTTAGCAAGAGATATATTTAGTATCTTTTTGGATTTTTTTTATTTTTATAATGCAGAAAGCAAATATGTATGCATGATAATTTTTATTTTTATGCCACCATGGTGAATATTCCTACGGACATTTACATATCGTAGACCTACTCACATGGGGCTTAGGATTTAATATGATGTAACGATGGAATGTAGTAAGGGACCTCTCTTTCTTTTTTTCTAATATGTAACAATGATGATATGCAATAAAGTAATCTTTTTATTTTCTCTTTTCTCTGATGCAATGCAAATACAGAAAAGTAAATATGCTAAAAGAAAATAATTAATGCAATGCCAGAAAATAAATATGGATAACTACCGATGTTACCTTATGGCATGGGTTTAGATTTTTAAAGTCCTCCATACAGGACTAGATAGGAGAGGGTACTTACTTTTCAGGTGCATCATCTGGTCTCAATGATGGAAACTCAGATGACTGCTCCTTTTGTGATAGTGATGATGTTATCTTCTCTTTCTATACCTGCTTCGTCTGTGAGCTTGATGTTGGCAAAGTGGCTTCTTCTTTGGTGGGTGCTTCAGACTCTTCATCGTCCCATTCGTTCAATCGGGGTTGGCACAGGTCCTTCTCAACTTCTCCTTCATAATCCCCCATCCATTCCTAGGGAGTTGATCCTCCTATCGGTGGGATGATTGACGTCTTCTCCTCCGGGAGCGGGTCTTCTTCGGCTGCTCATAAGTAGTATAACTGTTAAAACAACAACGTATATTTTCTCCTGGGAACTAGAAGTGGATTTGTCTAGATTCGACGTAGATGACTGCATTGGTAGTGTTGAAGAATGGTCTTCCTAGAATGATAAGTGAATCATCTTCTTCCTCCATGTCCAGGACCATAAAGTCGGTAGGAGCATAGTGATCTTGAATCTTGACCATTATGTCCTTTGCTATGCCATCCAGGAATTGGATTGATTGGTCCGCCATTTGTAGTTTCATATATGTTAGGTACAAAGGTTTGTTACTAAATAAATATTCATATGTTACCTTTGATATTATGTTGATACCCGATCCAACATCGCAGAAAGTCTTGTGGAAGATCTTCTGACCGATGGTACACTCAATCATCGGTACGCTAGGATCATCCTTCTTAGCAAGAAATGGTGGAGCAAGGAGGTGGTCAGACTCCGATCGGATGGTGTTGATTATGTTGATTGTCTATTTAGGTGACTGGCCGGTCTTGTTCTTTCTCCTTCTATTCTTCTTCTTCTTGGTCACTGTTGTTGTATCTTTGGGCAGGTATGCCTTCTGTGGATGAGTGGGAGAATATAGTATATAGTCCTTAAATGAGAACTTCTCCTTCTTATCCTTGATAGTGAAACAGATCTTGGCAGTGTCTGCACATATGATGGTCTTCGCAGTGCTCAGGAAAGGTCGGCCCAAAATGATGGGTGCCCTCTCATCTGCACCTGTTTCTAGAACCACAAAGTCTATGGGAATATATGATTGTCCCACTCAAATGATGACATCTTCTAGAATTCCTTTGGGGTAGCAGAGTGACTGATCTGCAAGCTACAAACACATATTTGTGTACAATAAAGGATCTCCTAGAATCTTATCAGAGATTACCTTAGGCATGATGTTGACACTTGCTCTAAAGTCACAGACAGCTTCCTAAAAGATGTGAGGTCCAATGGTAATAGGAATAACAAGTCTCCCTAGATCACCTTTCTTGTCGGGGAGTGAATAATCTATCCATCTTCCTTCTAACGATTGAGTGTGATAGAAAGCTGCATTGTGAATATTGACAAGATTTGCAGTTTCTAAATCTTTTGGCTGCCCTAGAATCTTATCTTTGTCGGATGGAGGAACAGTAGCTACCAGCTGAGCTATTTGTGATTCTATCATTTTTATTAAAACTATGCAGATTCTTAATGGAAGAAGCAAAGGTATCCATTCTAGTACTTATGTTGTCTAGGATTTTATCATTGGAAACTATTTTCTTAGACATCTGATCCATAAGTCTAGATTGACTAGCAACTAACTCTCTCAAAGGTGATTGATTGAAATTATTATAATTGTTACCCTAAAAGTTACCTTGGTAGTTACCTTGGTAGTTTAGCCTCTGTTGCTGATTTCATCCTTGATTCTGTTGAGGACAATAATTGTTGTTATTGATGTAGTTCACATCCTCTTGAGTTTTAGGACAATTTCTCCCTGAATGCCTAGTGTCACCACACACTTCACACGTCATGCGAGACTCATAAATATGCATGACTTCTTTCTTCTCACTAACTCGATCTTCAAGTTTCTTCATCAGCTGGTCCATCTTGGCAGACAACATGTCTACCTCCTTAAGTTGATGCATTCCTCCTCTCTTGCGAGGTTGAGTATGTTCTTCATTCCAGCTTTGATTGGAGGTCATCTTCTCAACAAGAGTTGTTGCATCTCTAAGGTTAAGTGATAGAAAAGCACCTCCAGCAGCAGCATCCATTGTCTCATGGGTACTAGTAGTCAACCCGTGGTAAAAGGTCTGCATGAGTAGCCAATTCTCCATCCCTTGATGAGGACATTCTGATATATAGTCTTGAAAGCATTCCCATGCCTCAGGGACAGATTCATCATGATGTTGCTGAAAACTTGATATTCTCCCACGCAGAGCATTGGTCTTGCCTGTGGGAAAGAACTTTGCTATGAAGGTAGTGGAGCAGTTATCCCATGTGGTGTTTCTTTCTTTGTTAGCATAGAACCACTATTTTGCCTACCCCAAGAGTGAAAACAGGAAAAGGCGGAGTAGAATAGCATCCTTGGTTACTCTCTTGATAGTGAATGTGCTACATATCTATAGAAAGTGTTGGAGATGTGCACTAGCATCTTCATGTGCCTTTCCACAAAACTGGCTGGCTTGCACCATATTGATGAGAGCGGGCTTGAGCTCGAATCCATTGTCTCCAACATTGACCTCGAGTCCAGTACGGATGTTGGCTATAGTTGGAGCAGATAATTCATGAAGACTCTTATTAGCCATGGCTTCAAATTCTGGTATTAGGCTTTGCCTTATACGGTTGTCCTCTGACTCAAAAGCGGATACTCTCTTAAGTTTAGCCTTAGTTCTCTTGAGTAGCGCTTCTGGATTGTCAATGAAGTTTGTTGGTAGGTTAAAACCAATCATACATTACCCTGCATAAGATACACTAGTAAACAAAATAAGGGTAAGCATGTTTGAGCAGAGGTCAATGGTTATTTCAATCACATCAATTAATATAAGTTTATCAATACTTCCTGTGCTGGCTACCTTCCCCGGCAACAGCACCAGAAATGCTTGTTGGTATTTATTAACTCTTCACTTGTTTTAGTAGTCACCTATTAATTACCTACACCTCTAGCATTACTAAACTAGGTTGTCATCCCCAGTGATGGTGCCAGAAATGTTTATTGGTACTCTCTAGCATTACTACAATAATAATACTAAGTAGATGTTTATCATTTTATGTTACTAGAAAGAATATAAAGATATGAATGAAAAGGATTCTACAAGCAGACAGATAGTTATACCATTGTAGCACTTCACCCGAGAGTATACTAGGTATCATATTTATATTTTACCACAGGGAAGGTGTAGCTTTGGACATGTATTGATAACTGATAACTTTGATGAAGAAATAAACCATAACCAATCACTCTACTCAAAATAGGGGTAAGTCATAAGATAAGATGTTTATGATAAACACTGATCAAGCATTATAATAAGTAAATCACTCAGAGCACTCCTACCTAGGGTAGTAGCATGGTCAAGTTAGAATATTAGAGGAATAATTCCAAAGTCATCCTTAACTACAAGTCAAAGCATACGTTGATTAGTGCAATTACACCTACTAATCATGGCTAAGATCATCATTATATCCACACATAAGGGGTATTACTTAGGGAAGTTTGAGTATAAAAACCTCTCCCTTCCTTCGTAACCAGGCCCTACTTCCTCAACCTATACTCAGGGAGTGGACTATAAAGGACTCAATGGGAGTGTCACATCTGTGATCTACCACATGACCCAGAATATAGAGTGTATTCGCAGGTAAATAACATCACCGCGCTTACATGATCTCTGCCACCCGCCCATGGTACCTTATTAGGGTGAATGCTATACGAACTTATGCATAAACACAATGATAAACTAATTGTACTAAGCATATAATCAAAGTAGACAATGAACATTGCAACCAAGAACATGAATAAGATGAATACTATATTGTCTTGATAATTGTACCAAAGCATATAAAAATAATGGAGATACAACGAGAGAGGGGTACAAGAATTATACCGAACCAAGCTCTAGATGATGTCAGAAATCCAAGCGAAGATTTGCTTGCCTCTCTCTAGACCTAGTCTAACTTGTTATAACCTAGAAACTAGAGGAGCTCTTAGGATATTTGGGTTTCTAGCTCTGGATGACTTGATCTCAAATGACTTGATGCCTCAGGGGGCTAGGGTCTCCTTATATAGCCCATAGGGTCCAACGTGAACCCTTGGATCAAACTGACTTAAGGAACGGTGTAGATGCAGTCTAGGCAGGCGGTGGAGGAACATTCCAGAAGTTGACAGGTGGGGGCCGCTACTAGGGACGGGGTGGCACCTGGGTGGGGCCGGCTGGCCCTACTTGGTGGGCTCTTGGGCTCCGCCTCGAGGGGTTGCCTCCTAGAGTCCTCTAGAGTCTTCTAGAATAGTTTTCGTCACGGTTAAGTTAAGTTCCTTTTGATGTTTTAATCCTCCTTTCTAGTTTTTTGGATATACCCTGCAGAAAATACAGATTCACCAAAACTTATAGAAATTGTTAGTTTAAACCCCTAAGTTTCTATTGGTGATCCATTTCAAGCATTTATTCAAGTTATGTTGATGGTTTAATATGGTAGATAACTACCAACAATTCCTATGACAAGGAGCGGTGCAGTACTGGTGCTGATCAGAATGCCAACAACACCAACAATACCAACAACACCAACAATACTTGCAACGCCAATCCACCACCACCACCTCCACCTTTGACCATGGAATAGTTGATGGCCATGCAGACCCAGCTCATGCAAGGAATGGTCCACATGATTGCCAACATGAACTAGAATCAGAACTAGAACCAGGGAGGAAACCACGTGCCTGCCCTGCCTAGGGACAAGCGTGGGGAGTTCATGATGGGGCGTCCGTCGTTCTTTTCCCACATCACTAATACAATGCAGGCAGATGATTGGCTGAAGTCTATGGAGAAGCAGCTTGTCATTGCTCAGTGCAACCACATACAACTAGAAATATCCACTTCTATGATGAAAATTTTAATGACAAATCCAAAATCGTCATAGAAGAGCACCTTTTGTGACAAATATTTCCATTTCGTCATAGATCGGTGGTGATGATCCTGCAACCCTCCCTTTCTATGACGAAATTAGGCATCATCACAAAAAATACATCATAAAAGAGCATAGGGTTTTATCACAGATCACTCATGCGACTCATCTATGACTATCTCATTTGATACTGTAACGAACAGGGCTTTGTCATTAAACTAATTACACATCTGTCATGAACAATATTTGATCTGTAACGAACGGCTTCATCATAGATGTCCACATGGTACTTTCTCCATTCGATGTGTACCTATGGGACCGACAGTTACTCATTCGTGATGCTTGCAATTCATCATAAAAGTCTTCGCTCAATCATATTGCCATGCAACATGTACCTGTGGGACCCTTCTCCATCCGACGTGCACCTGTGGGACTTGCAGTTACTCATCCGTGATGCTTGCAATTCATCATAGAAGTCTTCGTTTGGTCCTTTCTCCATCCAACATGTACCTACGGGACCCCTCAGCATCTGACCTATGGGACCCGATGGCTTACGTGTCACGTGTACCTATGAAACCATTCTCCATCTCCATCCGACCTATGGGACCCGATGGCTTGCGTGTCACTTGATGCTTGCAATTTATCATAAAAGTCTCTGCTTGATCCTTCTGCATCTGACCTATGGGACCCAATGACTTACTTGTCACGTGTACCTGTGGGACCTTTCTCCATCTCCATCCAACCTATGGGACCCGGTGGTTTGCGTGTCACTTGTACCATGTGTGCCATCGGGGTTCAATTTCTAAAAAAAGGTCTGATACCTAGGAGTCGAACATGGGATCTGGACCAAGGATTGGAGCGTCTTTACCATTGCGCTAGACGCCTGGCTATGTTGACATCTCTTTGGAGTCGCTATAGTATCCTATTGGCTATGTTACAGGTTGACCTAAATTGGATATATCCCTGCAAGTGGAAACAAATATGTGCCCGCTGGACTTGCGGCAACAGCGGAGGATCCCCGATCTACTATGGTGGCTCAGGTGTCCTTTTGGTGGTATGGCGGGGCTCTCCCGGTGGAGTGTGGTGACATTGGTGTTCGCATGATCAGGTGTGTGCCATGGCAGAGGTGGCTTGCAACCGAACCATGCCATTTTGTAGAACAAAGGTATGAGTACCTTCTTCTATGATTATAGGACTACATTTTTTGTACACAATAAAGTAAAGTACACATAAAGAAAGACTATTATGTATGAATTTCAATTGAAATCAATGCTTTTGTCACATAAAAATAGAAAACCATACCATCCCATAGCATGATACGAATAAATGTATAGAATAGTGCTTTGAACACTATATGCTTTGTTCTAATGCTAGTTTTGCCATTGTCCACCCAGTGGTCTAAACTCTAACGGACTTTGTATACTTTTGCTACAATAGATGGACAGATTCTAGATTCCTAATGGGAGATCATTCTCGCCAACGTTCATCGTAGGAGTTGAAGAGTTCATGGATACGGTTGAACAAAGATACCCGGGGCAAAAGATCCCTTGCCCGTGTACACATTGTCTTAACCAGGTGGTTAAAACTTGGTAGAAGGTGAAGGATGACTTACTTATATACAGAATATCACCCACATACACCACATGGATTCATCATGGGGAAGAGTGAGGAGGTATTGACAATATAGAGCCTTTAGAAGTGCATGGATCTCATCATGATGGTTGGATTGCGGAGGAGGAGCAGGAGGATGATGACAATATCATATTACCAGATTTTGATGATTTAGTTCAAAACCTGTTGACATCTAAAGAGCAGGCTGGAAGAGTCCTAAAGTTTGAAAGAGTGTTGGATGAGTTGAAGCAATCAGTTTCTTCTATATCTACCTTCTCAAGATTTTCCTTCCTTGTCAGGTTGCTCTATATCAAGTCCCACTATCGAGTTAGCAACAACTATTTTGTTGTACTATTGGCACTGCTGTCAAATGCATTCCCTAGTAGCAACATACCAAACTCATGTGAGGAGGCCCGCAAATATATTCGTGAATTGGGACAAGGTTATGAAAGTATCCATGTGTGCAAGAACAACTATGTGTTGTTTTGGGGTGATCATGAGGAATTGCAAGCGCACCCAAAATGCAAAGAGTCTAAATGGGAGGATGCAGATGGTAGCAGGCGGGTTCCTCATAAGGTTTTGAGGCATTTTCCTCTAATCCTGAGGTTGTAGAGGATCTTTGCTGCTCGAGGAATAGCAGCAGACGCCGAATGGCACAAGACTAAGTGAAAGAAAAATACCAGTGAATAGCAGCGGACACCGAATAGCAGCAGGACTTTAATAGAAAGCACCCAACCTTTGCAAATGATCCAAGAAACTTGAGGCTTGCCGTCACCACAGATGGTTTCAATCCATTTGGCAACTTTAGCTCGACATATAGTATGTGGCCTGTTCTTGTAACGCCTCTGAACCTACCACCATGGGAATGTGTGAACCCATCGAATTGCTTTATGTCTTTACTGATCCTGGGCCCAACCTCTCTAGGAAAGGATTTTGATGTATTCTTGGAGCCTCTTATAGAAGAACTAAAAAAACTATGGAAGGGTGTTAATACTTTTCATGTACTACATCATGATAATAAGAAAGGCTTCACTCTACGTGTTGCAATGCTTTGGTGCATACATGATTTTCTAGCATTGAGCACCTTGTCAGGCCGAGCTACAAAAGGTTATTATGCATGTATTTATTGCGACAAAAATCCATTGTCAAGGAGCCTAAGAAAGAAGCTAGGCTACCTTGGACACCGTTGTTACCTTCCTAGGGATCACCCTTGGAGGAAGAGCTTGGATTTTGATGGAAAAACTAAGGACTAAGATACGTCAAAAAAGTTCACCTTATTGGAGGTCCTTGAGGAACTCGAGAAGGTGAAAGATGTCTGCCCAGGTAAGCATTGTGAAAAAGAAAACGAAAGCGTGGAGAAGAGCTAGTGATTTATAATCAAAAATCTGCTTGGTGGGGGCTGCTGTATTGGAAGGACCTATTGCTACCACACAATCTTGATGTCATGCACATTGAGAAGAACATATGTGATAACATTCTTTGGACATTGCTGAAAGTGGAGGGCAAGACAAAGGACACAACGAACGCTAGGCTAGATTTGCATGATATGAAGATAAGGCCTCAATATCACGGCATGCAGCAAGGCACCTCACTTAAATTCCTAGAAGCTCACTATGTCATGATGGAAAAACATAGAGCAGAATTTTTGCAAATTCCTTAAAGGTGTCAAGTTTCCAGATGGTTATGTAGCCAACCTAGCAAAATCTATAAGTGCAGATGGTACCAATGTTGTTGGCAAGCTAAAAATGCATACTTGCCATGTCCTTCTCCAGAGGATCATACCTGCAGGCTTAAGAGGTTTTGTTCCCAAAGATGTATACGAAGCTATTTCAGAACTTAGGAACTTCTTCAGGCAACTGTGCAGTAGAACTCTAAGGAAAGAAGTCATGGAAAAGCTAAAATGGGACATCCCACTCATGTTATGCAAGCTTGAGAAGATTTTTCCACTAGCCTTTTTTGATGTTATAGTGCACTTGACTATCCATCTACCTAATGAGGTACTTCTTAGAGGACCCTTACAGTATGGATGGATGTACCCAAGAGAATGGCAACTGGGCATGTTGAAGAATTTATTAAGGAACAGGGCCAAGCCTGAAGGATCAATTGTGGAGGCTTACTTAGAAAGTGAGACGTTGGCATTTTGGGAGAGGTTCATAGACGATGTTAAAACAAGATATAACCAGGATGACAATATGTCACATGATGGGCCAGCACCTGGTGAGACTTCTATTATCATGCACGGTGTCAAGCCCATTGGCCAGATTAGGGCAAAGGACATCAAGGATAAAGCCAAAATCAACAAGCTAGCTTGGTATGTGCTTAATAACTACAATAAGGTTGGACCATATGTGCAGTAAGTATGATTGTTTATATGCTGATTTGATGTTTCCTATATTATGTATGAAATGTTACCAATAATAATGCTTATATGTTCTACATAATATACAAAAAAAATTTAGAGGAACAAGGGGCAAGTGATGATGTTGATAGTAGGCTAGCAGTAGAGTTTCTAGCGTGGTTTAAGTCTCATGTACATGATTAGCATATTTTAGTTCTATTAGGTTGATCATTGGTAGAATTATAAGACAACTTAGTGGTGACGGTGGTTTCATGTTTGTGTGCAGATCGAGGAGCTGCGTAGAGAGAAACCAACAGAGGTCAGTGAAGGTTTGTATGCACTATCATGTGGTCTTGATACCCAAGTCTGGGTCTGTGCAGCTTTCAGTATTAATGGAGTCAGGTATAGCACTGTTGACTACGAAAAATCCCTGCGTACATAGAACAGTGGTGTCATGACCGCCATCACAAATGAAGGCCAATCAGTGGAATTTTATGGTGTCCTTAGAGAATTTATTCATTTGATGTATAACTCCAGCGTACAAAGCCATAGGATGGTGGTTGTTCTATGATTGACTGGTACAATCTAGATGGCACTACGAAGTCTATAGGCATTAACAATAACAAACATTATAGATCCATCAACACTAAATCATTCTGGTACAAGGATGACCCTTTCATTCTCGTGACACAAGCAAGGAAGATTTTTTTATCTATAGGACACCTCCTTGGGCAAAGATTGGCGGGTCATGCAGAAGTTTGAACATATGGATATGTATGACGTGAATGAAATAGAGCCTGTAGTGCACCAAGATGATTATTGTTTTGACAACGAGCATGAAGTCCTGTTGGGTGATGGTGATCAAGTTATGCACGAAGCTAGTCATGGTGGAGAAGGCACTGTCATTCAAGCCAATTTAGAAGACCTTCTAAGAGATAAGAGGAAAGCAGTTGGCATACTTGAAGGCAGCGAGGATGAAGATGATACTGGAAGCTAGTATTGCAATGATGACAGTAACTATAGCGGCAGAGATCACATGTCTAGAGATGACGATGACTTGTAGGAGATTTCATGTATAATCTTTGGGAGAACATGTATTCTAAAACTGCACTTTGCTTTGGATTTCTATCTTTGTATTCTGAAGATGTTCGTTCTGCTCAGTTGTTATAAACTTGTGCTTCAGCGAACACATAGGCTTTGTCCGCCAGGGTCAGTACTGCACCATGTCGACTGTCTGTTGTGTACATGACTATTCCATTCAACTGCAACTAGTACTTGTTATAGGTTCATATACACTACATAAGCCATTGACATATAGCATTCCTTTCACACACCATGCTTCAACCACTATGGCGAGATCATTAATCAGTTCAACCAACATGCCAAGTACATATACTAAAACATGTCTAGTTTACCAAACCGAGGCACAAAGCAACCCTTGCATGGTTGCCAATAGTGAATTGGATGCAAGAGGAAAGCCTCTGTAGTTATTTCACTCCAAAAACATAGTCACAATAGTTGAGGGGCAGACTAAAGAGTGAAGAGGAGTTGCTTTCGTAAGCAATTTGTCTTGGATGGTTTTGCGGAGGCATGCAACAGCTAGCTAGAGATGGCTACACTTTTTATTATCTGACGAGACATCAAATGGACAGCGGCGAACTTTTTGGTGTGTGTAGTAAAAAATGCAACAACTATGCCTCTCCTCCGTTGTGCATTAGATCGAGGTGACACTTGTTCAGATGAACTCCTCGCTGCATGGTTCTTGCAAATTCAACAAATTTTATCGAAGACATGAGTTGGGTTCACCACAGATCAAAGCCACTCATGACTACTACCACTACTGATACATTTTTTGTTCACCAAACCGAGGCACAAAGGTATCCTTGCATGGTTGGCAAGAGTGAGAAGTGTTCACCCTGGCCAGATGGATGATGCTCGGACCATCAAGTGCGCACGAAGATAATAGTAAGCATTACTTTGTGAAGCAAAATGTTTGCTCAAATGTGCAGTGCCATCTGACCATAAGAGGAGAGCAATGCCATCCCACTACTCAAAGGGCATCTAGCTATTACCTATACATACTAGTTCTAGCTATAGATGATTAACATGACTTCACACAAGGTAGCATACTAGACATCTCCGCCACGGCGAACCGGCACGACGATACCAAATGTAAGGCCATCGAACTTTCTATCTAGGCGAGACTTGTTCAGATGAACACCTCATAGCATGGTTGTTGCAAGTTTAACAAACTTTATCAGATACATGCAAACAAGATAAGTTGGGTTCACCACAGATACGTGCGCAATATAATTTCAATACCTATGGCTACTCTGTTCTGCATTTGGGCCCGACTTGCTCCTCTCAAAGAAGCCTTGCGCAGTTGCCAAGAGCGGAGTGACAAGTTGGGTTCAACACGGATCAAAGCCACTCATGACTACTACTACCATGACTGATATGTGTTTGGTTCACCTTTCTAAGGCACAAAGCAACCCTTGCGCAGTTAGATTGAGATATGTCCAGCCCGTTCAGGTTTACAATGCTCGAACCATCATGTGTGCACAAAGATAATGGTAAACGATACTTTGTGAACCAAAATGTTTGCACAAATGCGCACATTACATGCATAATAAGAGGATATCAGTGCTACTAGATAGAAAGATAATGGCAAACCAGACTTCATATATATGTGGATTACAGCAATTATACAAGTTTAGCCTACATAACCATGCCTTCATCTGCCATAATAATAAGAGGAGAGCAGTGCCATCCCACAACTCAAAGTCATCCAACTACTACCTGACATACTATTTCTAACTACAGATGATTAACTTGACTTCATACTAATTCTAATGGCACTTGGCAATAAACTAGTCCTAACTACATATGTCGACATGACTTGATACTACTAATGAGGAGTGCCATCCCACACCTCTACGCAAGTCATGCAACAAGGGCACCAATAGGTGCGAACAAAATCCAATGCCTGCAAGGTAAACTGACCTTGGTTGAAGCTAGCAAACCACTCCACCACGGTGAACCGGTGCGGCCAGACAATCCCTTCAGACCATCTAGCTATGGTTCCTTGCTAGGGCATGATGGCGGGCAACATTCTTGTCATTGGTGTAGGGGTCGTCTAGGGGGGGCGTGTGCCCTCGCCAGCACATGTGCCCTAGCGTCGGCCTTGATCCAACCACGGGCCTTATGGTTGTGGCAAATGGGGCACACTAGGCCGCCATACGGGCTAATGCGCAAGAATAGATTCAAGCCCGGGAGAACAGGCGTTGCATAGCCGTGCAGACAATCATCCTCTGAGTCCGCCATGATGTAGCTCGGTGAGCCATCAGACTCAAACTTAGCATTAGCCAAGATGTTGGCCACGGCCACGGCCACGGCCTTGGCATTGGCCAAGATGTCAGCCTCGTTGTCGGCCTCGGCGTCATCGTCGGCCTCATCATCGGCCTCGGCGGATGGTGAGGGGACCACAATGGTGTAGGTGACCCGCCCACGTGGGGAGTGGATCCAATGATGGCAAGCAGACCTAGCGACGGTGAGCGGGACCGCACCGGGGCCAGCGGTGGCGAGCGAGCCACCGGTGCCGGTGGTGTCAGCGTCGTCATCGAGGGCGATAGGGAGAGCAGCAGCCTAGGAGATGGCATGAGTCTCAGTGATGGGAATGCTAATCTACAGGGACTGGATATCGCCACCGACACCAACCCGGGGTGCGCCATCGGCCCTACCTCCGTCGAACCACTGGAGGAAACGGGGACTATAGCCGGGCGACCGACGACCTTCATGGCAATCGACAGGGTGGCCATGGTGGGTGCCGAGGAAAGGGCTTTTCCGCAATGGAAGGTGGAATGGTAAACAATATGAATTGGAGTGAGGCTAGGCTTTATGTATACACAGGGATGCTCGGGCTTCTAAGGCAAGATACTCCAAGAAGATTTATGTATACATAGGGACGCTAAGGCTTCTAAGACAAGATACTCCGTGAAGATTTATCTTTCTTAGAGCTGGGTGCCGTCATGCTCCCTCGGGAATCACAACCATATTACACCGGTGGCTGCAAAAACAGAGCACTTCTCCTCCATTTACGCTGATGAGATAGCATGAGTCTTGGCCCGACAACATCAATTATGTGGCCAGTGGACTTTCTAGCATGCGCAGTAAAATTTCATAGTTTGTGATCGACTACACTCGTTCGTCATTTCATCCAATATTATTATTACTGTAGTAGGGGCATAGTCACGTGACTGTGTTCTCCTTGGCTTTTAATTTAATAATTCTTAGAAGAAAGTAACATTTTTCATAATCTATGATGTGGGACCAGGAGTACATTTGCACAAATGCGTACGACACATATACTATCAGACACGTTCAAATATAAGGTGGCAGTACTTTCTTGCGTGTGTAGTAGTATTTTCAACATCTATGGCTCATATGTTCTGCATTAGGCTAGGTTTGCTCCTCTAAAGAAACCTTACGCGATTGCCAAGAGCAAAGTGAATGCAGGATGAAAGCTGGACATGAGTGAAAATTCAAGAGATTTTGACCACCATGACACGGTTGAGACTTGAAAGCCTGGTGCTATTGTGATAGGTCTTTTCACTCCTATCCAAGCAATCAATACAGTCGAGGGGCAGACAGAAGAGTGAAGAGGAGTTGCTTTGGTAAGTAATTTCTCTTCTGAAGAGACATGCAGCGGCTATCTAGAGATGGGTACACTTACTATCCAATGAAAGATCCAATGGACAATGGGGGACTTTCTGGCATGTGCAGTAAAAATGCAACATCTATGCCTCCTCTATTGTGCAGGGGACTACTACCACTATTGATACGTGTTTGGTTCACCAAACCGAGGCACAAAGCAACCATTGCACGGTTGGCAAAAGTGAGATGTGTTCGACGCGTTCAACGAGATAATGGTAAATGTTACTTTGTGAACGAAAATATTTGCATAAATGCGTATGACACGAATACTATCCAGCATGTTCAAATAGAAAGTGATATGACTTTCTGGTTGCCAAGACTTGCTCCTCTCAAAGAAACCTTGTGCGGTTGCCGAGAGCAAAGTGAATGCTGGATGAAAGCTGGACAGGAGTGAATTGACCACCATGACATGGTTGAGACTTGAAAGTCTAGTGCGGTGGTGATAGGTCTTTTCACCCCTTGTGGGCTATCGCCCTCCCTTAGGAACATCAACTAGTCCTATCACAGAAGGCGTGTTTGACTAGATATGTAGGAGTATTGACGTTCCCAAGCATACACTAATGAAATAGAGCATGTCTCCTCCATTTACTCCGATGAGATAGTGTCAGTATCGGCGTTGGTTTTTTAGTGTACATGTTAGCTCCTCCACTGATGCCCCAACACTATGTGCACTCCTTGCGTTTGTGACAACACCAGAAACACACAAAAAAAAAGAAAACCACTCCCTAAGAGGAGAACGAGAATAGAGACATACCAACAAGGATTCCTTAAGACTATCAAATTCCCTAGTTGGCACGGAAGGGCAGCAAGAAGAAATGGCAGAACTGAGCTAGAGTGACCTAGAGTGCATGAAGATCCTTCTTCCTAGATTGTATGCAGAAACATTGATAAGTGCTCGTTTTCTGTGTGCCCAATTCGATCTGCTAGGGTTTGCCTTTAGGAATGAACTTGTCCCTCTATCTGGCTATGTTGATCATTGTGCAGCAGAAACTGCCAGCTACAATGGCCCGGGCCATCAAAGGTCGCTAAAAACTCAAGCTTTGTCTAGACGATGAACAGAGCCTGGCTCGATGGAAGGTGGAGGTGTTCCCTGATGGCGGTCACTTGTACCTCCACTGAGGATGGAAGCACTTCACCTATGCCCTTTACCTCCAAGATGGGTTCTCTCTTATATTGTGGTATGACGGCTAGCCAAAGATTAACGTCAAGTTCTTCGACCTTACACCTACTACAAGCAGTACCCACATGACTTCGATGCTGGTGGTAGTCAGCTCTCCCTGCCCATTGTGAAGCCAAGGAGTTTTGCAGTGATCCTGAAGAAGTACCACCTCAAAGCGAGGTATCTGGTGAGCACTCGTGCGAGACACAGAACGTACTGATGTCGCAAGTTACCAGTGTTATCTTTCTCATCAATCTTTTTTTATGTGAGACGAAGAATGTGCCAGTGGCCTTTGAGGTAGTGTATGGCTACCAGCAGTGGCAAGCCATTGAGCTACAAATGGCTAGGCAGTCCTGGTTCGTGGCCTTGGAGAGGACCCGCATGAACAACAAAGTGTGCACATCATTCAAGTACCTGCTTCTTCAGCATGATCCACGAGGCCACTTGTAGCGATGATGAGGATGGGGAATGGGAGGAGGAGCACGAGTATGATGAAGCTAAGCCAAGTTGGAGGTGCGCAAGACGAATGGCGGATGGTTGTGGTGAACTCGGCGCAAGAGTTAACACGATCTGTATTTTGTTGTTTCATCAGAACTATTATCTGGCTTGCTAAGATTTCCTAGTATCAGACTGTCTTAGGCCCTATTTGGATGGACTATGACTAGTTAGCCATGGCTTAAAAAAGCAAACTAATTGTGGGGTTCTATAGACTAGAACTAGTTGTTAGCCCCTGATAGTTGGGATATGTTCTATGGACTAGTTGGATAGCCCCTAATAGTTGCCAGCACTATATTTCATTGTTCATCGACTTGTAGTGATCTGAAGTGCCTATATTTCATAGGGTCAAACTATCTTAGGGTCCTGATAATCTCAACAGCTATACACCCACATCCTTCGATCAGAAAGGGAAAACTTTGATGGTTGTGATGTCCATGGCGGTGCGACGGACGTGGCCTAATCTCAATTCAACCATGTTGATGCAGCAATTACTAATCATCCTCCATCCAATGTTTGGAACTGCAGCAACACATTCCCATACTTAAGTGAAAAAGTTAGTAGTGCACAACTTCTTTTGCCTCCCACTTTGTTGTGACATCCATCCACACGACTGTCACCGCTTCCCATGGCCTCCAACGAGCCCACCGGTGGCAACATTTAGCATACGACGCTGGCAAAGCACAACACTAGTGCTTTTCCCTGGCACCGTGGTTGTCGATGCTGATGGTGCAGCGGTTGCCAATGCTGGTGGCACTGTGGTTGTCCATGCTGATGGCGTCGTAGTTGCCGACGAGGATGCCATGCCCATTGCTGCCATTGTTGATGGTAGTTAACAACCATATTAAACCATCAACATAACATGTATAAGGGCATAATTGCGATCACCAACATAGGTCTAGGGACTTAAACTAACAAATTCTACAAGTTTTTGTGAATCTGTGATTTCTGCAGGGTATATCTAGAACACCGTCAAGGCAGACTTGCATGTCAGAAGTAATAACGCAATTCCTCTGTGAAATCTATGTGGGAAGGTTCTAGAAGACTCCAAGAGGCTCTCCCCCGAAGCGGACCCTGAGGGGGTGACATGTGGGGCTGGCCAGCCCTACTTGCAGGCTAGATAGCCTATGAGCCCCTCTGTCAGTCTTCTAATTCCTATGGCAGTTCCCCACCGACTCCTAGGTTGCGTCTACACCATTCCTTAAGTAGGTTTGATCCAAGAGCTCAAGTTGCAAGCTTTGGGCTATATAAGCAGACCCCAGCCCCCTGAGGCATAAGTCATTTGAGAAGACAAAAACCCTAATCATCTTCAGAGCTCCTCTGGTCTTTAGGGCATAGCTAGTTAGGCAAGGTCTAGAGGGAGGCAAGCAAATCTTCGCTTAGATTCCCGACATTGTCAAGAGAGTGGTTCGGTATAATCTTTGTACCCCTCTCTCATTGTATCTCTATTACTTTTATATGATTGCTATAATTGTTATGACAATATTAGTATTCATCTTATTCATGTTCAAGGTTGCAATGTTCATCGTCTACTTTTATTATATACTTAGTATAGCTGGTTTATTATTATGTTTATGCATAAGTTCATATAGCGCTTACTCCAAAGTACACGGGGTGGGTGGTAGAGATCATGTAAGCATGGTGCTTATATGTTATTTACCTGCAAATACACTCTATATTCTAGGACATGTGGTAGATTGCAGGTGTGACACTACCATTGAGTCCTTTGTAGTCCACTCCCCGAATATAGGTCATAGAAGTAGGGCCCGATTATAAAGGAAGGGCAGGTTCTGTTCTTAAATTTCCCTAAGTAATGCCCCTTATGCATAGATATAACAGTGATCTTAGCAATGACTACTAGGTTTAATTGCACTAATCAATGTATACTTTGACTTGTAATTAAGATTGACTTAGGAATTATTCCTCTAATATTCTACCTGACCATGCTAATGTTATAGATAGGAGTTCTCTGAGTGATTTATCATTATATTTGATCAATGCTTATCATATATATTTATATTTATATATCTTATCTTGTGACTTACCCCTATTATGAGTAGAGTGATTGGTTGTGGTTTATTTCTCCATCAATGTTATAAGTTATCAATACATGTCCAATGCTACACCTTCCCTATGGTAAAATATAAATAAGATACCTAGAATACTCTCGGGTGAGGTGCTACAATGGTATAATTATCTGTCCGCTTGCAGAATCCATTCATTCATATCTTTATATTCTTTCTAGTCACATGAAATAATAAGATATCTACTTAGTAGTAATGTTAGGTAGTACCAACAAATATCTATGGCACCATCACTAGGGATGACAACCTAGTACTAGTAATGCTAGGAGGTGTAGGTAATTACTAGGTGGCTACTAAAACAAGTGATAAGTTAATAAATACCAACAAGCATTTTTGGCAACGTTGCCGGGGATAGATTTAAACCTCTGTTCTTAGTAGCGATGCTAAGAAATGTCAACAGCTATCCACTACAGGTGACCCATGCCATTTGTCTCTGGGGGCCTGGTGTCATGGTCTGGCCATTTTGCTCAGTTGGGCGTGCTTCGAGCGTCACCCTATCCGACAGCACCGACACCGACCACTGTGAACAACTTAGCGGTTCATCGAATAATGGAACGCATGGGCTACAGTGCTGGCCATGGCCTCAGACTACACCACAAAGGGGACGCCAACATCATCCAGGTGTGACTGTGCCACAGGTACTTGGGTCTCGGCACCGACCGCGCCGATGCCTCCTACATCATCCCTGAGCAAACAATCCCTCCAACGATTCAACCTCATATGATGATGAGGGCGCAAGCAATTTGAGTCCTCATGATGACGAGGTCATGCAACCACCAAGCCCATAGGAGAGCCACACCAAGGTCATCTTGGATACGGTTATCAGTGAGTTCATGAAGTTGCTGACTGAGTATCCCTCCTATTACAAGGAGATATCCCTACCGGACACAATGCGCAAGATGTTGGTCCCTATCATGCAGGAGACATTGAAGCAGTTGACGTGGTATGATCTGCTGGAGCTACCGAACAGGAAGATGGAAGCGGTGAGAAAGCTTAAGTACATACTCTTGGATGATGGGTCCACCTCCTCGCCATATGCCGGGCTACTCATTGAACGAGTGGTCAACCCCATTATGAAATGGTTGAAGGAGATGTGGACTCCCACCAAGTTCCCACAGCAGGAACAATTGGTACAGTTCTTACACAACCTACCGCCAGAGTTCCTTCATGCTAGGGATTTCTTACATGATGTAGTGTTGCCTAGACTATCCAGCGCTCCTGACAGGTATGATGCTTCTTGGGAGATTGTTCTAGTTAACGTATTTCTGCATCCATGGATGTTGACCATCGACCGGGGCTATAACAAAACCGACCAAATTATAAGAACGTAAGTACAAAAACAATCACTGGAGTGATCAAATTCCTGTATTTAAGCTCCCATAATCTCAGTAGTCTGGAAATCTCAAAGGATTTCAAACAACTTTCGACATACAAACCAAGATCATAGTGATTCAACACAACACATCATTCGTTACAACATTTCACAAGTGGCATGTGGATTACATCCATCAGAGTTCAAACAAAATATTACAAACCAGGTTTGTTTCATGGAAGCAACATAGTTTAGTACATAACTTCATAGTTTTAAATACATTGCTAGGTAGTAGTCATGTCCAACCAAAAGCATCTTAGGTAAGATAACTGCGGAGATCGCGCCCAATGATCTAGTCCTCATCTCCAGCAGGGAGGAGGCAGTACTTGCAGCAACCAAAGTAGAATTGGTCATCTGCAACAGGTGATAAATAAACCCTGAGTATGAGAAGGTACTCAGCTAGACTTACCCATCAAAAGCTAGAAATAAAGGACACCAAGGATCATGCAAGGCTTATAAGGTGGGCTAGCTTGACACAATTGCATAGAAGAGCTTATTAGCATAAGTAACCAATTAAACTTAGCATCAAGTTCATCATCAATTACATGTCAACTATATTAGCACCTGTACTAGAGCACTCACTTGTTAGGGCAAACAATATTAACCATAGCAGGTACAATAAGGCTATCCTCATCATAACATCATTCCTGAACCATCATGCTATTTAGTGTATCTATTGTGGAGATACTCCCGTCAAGTTCTCACTAACCGGTGAGAGACAGAGACTCAAATCGAATTACAACTCAGTTGAGGGGATATTTCTAACACTCATCCCGCAAACCCCGCTAAAGGCAGCCGTCGATCACCTTTGGTATAACTCAGGAACCAACTTTGTGGGTTCGATCAGCGCCAGCACTCTTAGGAATTACCCTTCTGTAACAGAACCGACCAAATTATAAGAACACAAGTACAAAAACAAGCGCCAAACGCTCAAATTTTCGAACTTGAACCCATATAATCCCGGTAGTCAATCGAAACCATGAAGGATTTCAAACCAACCTGTTTACAACCAAGATCGCATCATTCAACATAACACATCACACGTTACATTTCATAAGTAGTTCGGAAGTTCACTTACAACACATGGAGTCACAAATTATTACAAACCAAGTTCATAAAGTAGCGGAAGCATAACACACTCACACTTAGTTCAAATACCACTGCCAGTCTTATAGATCAACATCCCACAAAAGCATTTAGGAAAGTAAACTAACAGACGATCACGCCCGAGTGATCTAGTCCTCATCACCCGCGGGGTGGAGGCAGGTCTTGCAGAAGCCCTAATAAAGCATGTCATCTGCAACAGGAGGGAATAAACCCTGAGTACTGGAATGTACTCAGCTAGACTTACCTGTCAAAATAGAAAATAAGAGACACCAAGGAGCATGCAAGGCTTTCATAAGTGGAGCTGGCTGACATCACCTTTGTGGAAAAGCATAAGTAATTTAAACTCTTTTAACCTGTACTAGCAGTTATTTTAGCATTAACCTATCATCTATCTTAGCACCTGTACTACACATTCACTTGATTATAATCAAACAGTAATATTATTATATCCATAGCAGGTACAAATTTGCGGCAACATTATATCATTCGCTTAACCATCTGTTCAATTTAATGAGATCTGCATTGCCGCTGCTCAAGTCAAGTGCTCACTAACCAGGAGCGACGGCGATTCGAATCGAATTTCTATCTAGCTGGAGGGGTATTTCTAACACTCACAGCACAGGCCCCTACCAGGGTCGCACAAGCCACCTTTCGTACAATTCAGGAGTCGCGGGTCCAAATGATGCCGCATCCCCAAGGGCAACACTCTGCCAGGTGATAGGGACTCTAACCCCCCCTTGGTCTCACGCCAATGTCCCCAAGCACATCCTTACTACCTCCAAGATGCGACCTACCATTCGATTCCCGGCCTGAACCGTATTACTCGGTTTCACGGTCAGAACGACTTATCTGGCCAACTAAGTGTTAGACTGCGTTCAACATGACTCAAGGACGTACAACGAATCGGTCCTTAAACGACTCAGACGGACATAGCTCCGCACCCAATACGTGAAGTGTCTTGCGGCTGCACTATCGAACTCCCGCCCGGTCTCAATTTCATTTTAAGGCATGGTTCCATCCACGATAGCCAACATAGCCACTCGTGACCCATTCCTACATCTCGCGGATGACCGAAAATCACCCGACTTCTACCGGACTAAGCAGGGTTAAGCATTGACACGTGCCTAAACCTAATTTAGGGTTTAAGTATGATATCTGGACAAGGACATGTATAATGCAACAAGTGTCTTCACACAACTCCTACAACTTAATGCAGTAAACAAGTAAAAGTACTCAAGATTGATATATAAAACAAATGAGTCAGCATGCACCGGGCCTTGCCTTTCAGGAACGAGGACGGGCGATGATCCGGGCACTCAGGTAGATCGTCTACGGGAACTCCTTCGCCGGCTGGGTCCTCGGGCTCCTTCGGCTGCTCCTGATCCTCCTCCGGAATCGCTCTCTCGAACTCGAGGAGTGTCACCCCCTCCGGTACACCTATTGCATGAATGCACAATAAATCTCATGGATGCATAAGAAGGAATGCAGCATGCTTGGAATGGAATGCATTTCAGCAATTCTAGTGCTCTATTCTGATTACACTTCAAATATAAGTGCAAATCTCTTCTCCAGTAGAGAAGTACTTACCTAGTCTACACAACCTAATGTATAATTGTTCCTCCTCAGTTAAGGTCCTAACACCTAACAATCAACAAGAACAACATTACTCAAGGTTACTACCAACCCAATCACAAAATATCACAACAACACATTCTGGACAGCAGCTAAGTATTTCCATCACAACTATAGATTCAAAAATCCAAATGGCATGATACAAGACAATCTGGAAAGCTTATAAAATGCTCTACAATTCACTTTCAGACCTCAATACTTAATTCCAAAGTTTACCTAGTCGAAATTCTAAAGTTCCAGAAATCTGTCCTCTCCCAAACAGAGAGCAGTCATTTCTGGACAGCCACTTTAAACAGCTACAAGTCCTAGACTACTAGGCCAAATATCACCAAATTTTGACACAAGCTAGTTTAACAAGTTTACTACCACTTTGGTATTCACAAGTTTCCCAACAAACACTTTTATCAAGGTTCAAATCCAAAAATGATACCAGCTGTCTAGAGAACCTAGAAATGTGAAAATTAAATATTTATTCAAGTGTCAAACTACCCTTATGACCAAACTAATGATACTACTAGTTCACTCATGTCCCAAAACCACCAGAAAGTAGGGTGTGCCAACCCAAAACATTTATTTTAACCCCTTTCTTAATTTACTTAATTAATTAAGTGGGAAATTAAACTTATATGCAAGCTACTTAGACAATTCTACAAAAATTACAGAAGGCTCTCTACCCCACAAGGAGGATACTGTAAAAATTTGAACTAAAGTTATTCACAGAAACTCCCTACACAAAATTCACAAGCCAAAAAGGCTGATTTTTGCATAATTAATAAATCACATTGAAAAGTGTCAAACAATATAAACCATATTTTTATTAGCAACCTTAGGGTACCAGGACACTCTCCATAAAATTTCATGAGCATTGCACATATAGAAAAATTACTAAAATTCATTCAAGGCTCTTCTAATATAACATGACAACATTATAACTTGAAAAATACTCAAGCAGCAGTACCTAAATTTTTACCAGAGCTAGTATGGACATGAAATAACATACTCGCCATTTTTTTATAATTTTTGGAACACTAAAACTCAAGTTATCCATTTAACAAGTTTGCATTCCATTTAAAACACATTTCACAGGCCTAATTAAATCTTCCAAAAATTAAACATCACCTATATATTTGATATTTTTCCAAAATACTACACTTCAACCAGAGTCCAACAAAATTTAAATCACAATTTTTGGATCAGCCAAACCCTAGATATGAAAATCACAAACAGCATTCAAAACTGTGAAATAAATAAAGAAAAACCAAAACCAAAAACTAAAACTAAAACCGGTCACTGGGCCAGCCCAATCCGTCGGCGCGGCCCACACACGCGCGGCCGGTTTCGGCTCCCGCGCGCGTGCGGTCACTGACAGGGCGGGCCCCCCGGTCAAAGAGAGAAGGACAGGGGAGGAACGACGGTGGTCGGAGCTCGCCGGCGGTGGCGATTCCGGCGAGGCCAATGGCACCAACACGGTCAGCACCCAAAACCGTACCGGCTGACCTAAAGAAACGAGGGGCAGAGCTACAGAAGAGGGTTCACTGGCGCGCATGGCGGCCCGGCGGGGCGGTGGTGGTGCTCCTCGCCGGTGGTGACCTCGGGACCCTATCCTAGACCCGCGGTGAGCATCCCCGCACTACCCCAGCCCCAATGCACCCACTAGCACTCGTAGGGGAAGCCCAGAGGACCCTAGCCACGGTGACCTGCTGCGCAGATGGACGCCGGTGAGGCACCGCGGTGGCGGAAATGACAAGGTGACCCTACCGTGGCTCGGCTGATTGTGTGGAGCGGACGAGGAGGTAGAGGGGTTCAAGGTGGAGCTGTTGGCCGGACTTGAGGTGCGGTGGCACGGTGGAAAACGCGTGTGAGCTCGCCGGAGCAAGGGCGGCAATGGCGGCTCGGTTTCTCCGTTTTGGCGATGATAGAGGGAAGGAGGAGGAGGGAATGGATGGCGTGGTCTAGACGGCAGCAGGGACACCCCTCTATGCGTTGGGCAGCTGGCCAAGGTGCCAGGTCACGCGTGGTGCATGGAGGACACGTGGTGGCGATGGCCTGAAACTGTCGGCCACCCGATGCTCTGAATGTCTGAACTTTTCGTTTCAGAGCTCAAAGGTGTCGACTGACAGGCGACTTTCGACCGAGTAAATCTCCTAACCTAGCCCGAGTTAGCGAGAGGTGTTAACAACAGAATTGTAGAGCTATGTATGGACAACAATATTGTCAATTGGAGTTTGGACTAATTCGGCCTAGATTTGAAACTACAAGGCCCTAAAGTGGGATACATTAAAACTGTAACCCAGTTCATGACTTAGAAAATTTTCTAAGTCTGAAATCAGCATGGAGACCTGACTTGTGGGCCCTGTTTGAGCATGTTCTGGTCATTTTCATGAGATGGCCATATTAGAACTTTTGTTCCTTATGAAATTCTCTACAACTTTGCTTAAGGTTGCTTCTCCATGCAAGATCTCTAAGCTAGACTTTTTAAATGGTCAAACCAAAGCATTCTAGGGGTCAAAACCTAGTCAACAACATTTGGAAGGGCAATTTGGTCATTTTGGTCAACATGAACATTGCTCCACTACTTACCCTAAATGTAATTAAGGTATTATAAGATCTAATTAGCCACTCTACACATTGGTTACACAAACTTCCTAGTGTCACATAAGTTGAAACAAGCAAAACAATTGTTTTCCCCAAATGTTGCACTACCATGTTGCACATGTTTCAAGGCCTTGTTGCATCAATTGAGCCTATCATGGTATACTAACAACTTTGTTATATTTCCAAGTATGAGATCCCATGTTGTATCTACAAGTTGCACCACTCACATTTCATAAGCAAGTAAATTGTGAAACAAGCACATTAAGGTATGTTGCCTACTCATGTTGCAAGCAAAATAAATGCATGAATGAGATGATTGATGCTCATGCTTATGAAATGCAATGCAATTATAGAAGCCAAACACCTAAGGTGTTACACCTTCTGCCAGGACATTCAGGACTTTTAACTCACCTGCCCTTGGACTCATGCCTACGGCTCCCTTCCGAGGCACACTTTATAGTTATCGACTCCCAGCCTCAGTTGAGCTACTCGGCTTCGTGGTCGATCACCAGACTGACCAACTAAGTGTTAGGCATGCGTTCAACATGACTAGGAAAGGCTCCAAGAATCGGTCCTTAATCGACACAGATGGAGTCACTACAAACTGGCAAGCCTCCGTCCAGTCTTTATTTCTAATGAAGACATGTTCTTTTTCACGATAGCAAATAGAGCCAACCATGCCATATATATATTCCTATAGCTCGCAGGTGACAGGAAATCACCTGACTTCTACCGCATTAAAGCAGAGCTAAGCAACTACATGAGCCTGAGATACTTAGGATTTAGGGTATCAATATCTGGACAAGGATTGGATAACAATGCATCAAGTGTTTTCATCCAACACCTAAAACTTAATGCAACAATATATATAACAATAGTACTTTAATTGCATTTTAGAAATTAGGAGGCTTATAATGCTTCGGGGCTTGCCTTTCATGAAGTTACAAGGCGTGTGGTCCGGACACTCTACCATGTCTCCTTCTGCTGCTTCTTTGGGGGCCTGCACCTCCTGCTCTGAGGTTTGCTCCTCCAGGTTCTTCTCGAATTCCAGAAGCGTGACTCCCTCCGGAACACCTATTGCATGCATATGCACAAGATAAATATCATGGATGCATAAGGAATGACATGATGCTCAAGATGAATGGATAACAGTAAGTAAGTACTTAACCAACATCACTGGACACTTGTTTACTGAGTACTAATATCTCTATTCAAATCACTTTAAAACTTATATCTATCATGACTTGGGAGCACAAGATCACACTTACCTAATTTGCATAACCTAAGATAAAGATGTTCATCTTCAGTTAAAGGCCTAACACCTGCACCTAAACTCACCTTAATCAATTTAAGCATCTAGTAGTACCACCACATTACTTAAAAATAATAGAAGCACACTTAACAAAAAGCTTCAAGTTGAGCATAGAAAAGAGCAGTTCAGTAAATCAATCACAACAGGAGTTGTATAAATCCAATTGACTTGCAAGAGGATATTCTAGAAAGCCTATGAAATTCTCTACAAATAATTTATAAACATCAAAGTATGATTCTTAAGTAACCAAGTCGAATTAAAGTAAACACAGAATCTGTTCTAAGCAAACAGAGAGCAATCAAATCTGAGAACCAACTTTGAATAGTTATAACTCCTAAACTATATGGTCAAATGCCACCAAAATTTAACATAAGTTAGATCATGAAATTCACAACAACTTTGTTATAGACCACAAGACATGAAAACATCATTTACATGGAGTAACTAACAACATCCCAAAATCTGTCTAGAATTGGCAGATTCACTAACTTAATTATTTAATGATGTGACAAAAGCACATTTGAGCTAAACCAAGTTTACCAACTTCTTTCTCATATCAAAAGAATACCAGAAAGTATGGTGCCGACATCTAAAATATTTCTTTAATGCCATTTATTAATTTATTTAGATAAAAGGATGATTAAAGTACCATATAGTAAAACTGCACAGAAAAATCTACGAACATTACAGTGACTACCTCATGCTTCACCTAGGCTACCATAAAAATTTCAAAGCAATTTCATAAGTAGAACTTGCTATATCAAAAATAAGAGATGGCTTGTCTATTTCTAGCATAAATAGGAAACCTTATTCAATAGATTTCATATTTTTCCTAGCATCTTCCTAGCATAAGAACAACATTCACCAAATTTCATCCCCATTGTACTTACAGATAAAATATGAAAATTAGCTCAAGTTACAACCATGCCAATAAGTTAAGTACATAACTCCATCATACAATGTCCAAACTGGGTGAAATTTAAACTACAAGCTATTCATAACATAGACATCACACCATAAAATTGTCATGCCATTTGGGGCTACACAGCAAGAGATACAATTTTCTCCATTTAGAGCATGATTAAAAGGCATAATTAATAACTCAGATTTTCATAATAGAACATATCATATTTCTTATTTTCTAAATAAACTAGAGTTCACTGGAAACACCATAAAATTGGAACCATACCATTTGGATCTACCAAACTCAAGTTACACATTTTCAAAGTTACATTCAAAATCTAGAAAAAACAAAAAGAAAAGAAGAACCCTAAGAACCCTAACTGGGTCAGCCTGTGCCACGCACGGCCTGCTAACGCGTGTGACTCACTCGGCCTGCGTGGCCCAGTCGACCGGTGCGGCCCGCTCAGCTTCTCCCGCCCACGCGCGCGACTGACCACGGGGGCCCATGTGGCAGCGAGAGGGGAACAGAGGAGGAGGGGCGATGGCGGAAGTTCACCACCGGTGGTGACTCCGGAGAGGCTGAGGGTACCGATGTGTTTGCCTTGGTTGTGTGATCTAGGGATGCAACTTATTGGGGCTATTGTGGTGGCTAGGGAGGGTGGCGTCGGCAATGGCGGCCCACAGCCGTGGGCTTGCCGGCTCCGGCGAGTCGATGGCAGCTCAGCCCTAGTGTCCTACCCCACAAGCATTAGCAACACAAGACTGACTCAGAGCAATGGAGAGAAGTGACGGTAAGAGGCCTGAGAGGCATGGCCATGTGCGAGCTCGACTGGCGGCGAAAATGGCGACATGGTGGAGCCACCTTCACGGTGAGCTCTACCTGGGGTAAAAACTATTGCTCGGTGAGGTCGTGGACATGGAGGGGCTCAAGGTGGTGCTATGGCTCAGAGGAATGAGACAATGGCACTCAGTTTTGATGGTTTGCTCGGTGGTGGTCACTGCCTCCTCTAGTCACCACTCGGCTCAGGGAGGGAGACCGAGAGGAAATGAGATGGCGAGAGGGAGGGAGGGAGTGAGGTGTTGGTAAGGTCTTCAACTATGAGCACGCACGCGTTGTGGAGGAACTGGCTGGGCATGGATGCCACACGGTGGCTCAGCCCTGAGCTGGTCAGCCCGACGTTCGACTGAAGTTTCTAAACTTGACTGGATCAGAGCTCCGATGACTGACTAACACTCGATTTTTGACGATCCAAAACTCCTAATCTAGCTCAAGTTAGTGATAGGTGATATTAGAAAACTTGTAGAGCTACAGGTGTACTACAAGATTGTTAATTGGAGCTCGAGCTGATTTGGTCTCAAAGATACAAGGTCTCAAAGAGGGGCTCATGAAACCATAAGTTAGTGCATGACTTAGAAATTTTTCTAAGTGTAGAAACAACATGAGATCCTAGCTTGTGGGCCCTGTTTGAGCATGTTCTAGTCATTTTCATGAGATGGCCATATTGAAACGTTTGTTCCTTGATAAATTTGCTACAACTTTGGTACAGGGTGCACAACCATGCAAGATCCCTAGGTTAGACTTTTTAAATAGTCAAACTAAGGCACTATATAGGTCTTCAAATGGTCAAACCTCACCTAGAGGGCAAATTAGTCATTTTGGTCAACATGAACAGTGTTCCACTAATTACCCTAAGTGTAGTTAAGGTGTGTTAGACCATAATTAACCACTCTACACATTTGTTACACCAACTTCTAAGTACCACATGTGTTGAAACAAACCAAGCAATCACATTTCTCATTTTGTTGCAACACCATGTTTCACATGTTTCATGACTTTGTTGCAAGTTTAAGCTTGGCATGTTACCCTAGCAATATTGACATGTTTCAATATATGGAGAACACATGTTGCATCACATGTTGCACTAACCATAATTCACAAACAATCATGTATGAAACAAGCACAATTAAGAATGTTGCATACACATGTTTCAAGCAACAATTGCATGATGAGATGAATGATGCACATATTTATGAAAATGAAAATGCAATTTGTGGGAGCCAAACACCTGGGGTGTTACAGGGACCTCCTACATCCGATGCTCACCAAGGTGCTGACCGTGGTCTAGAATTCCTGTTGAAGTGTACTGGTGAAAATGCGCACAAAAATTATGACATTGTGCTGCCATGGAAGCAAGCGGCTTGGCCTGACATTTGGAACGGGTTTGTCCATGGTGTCATCATTCCTTACCTAAAGCATAGACTTGGAAATGTCCGCAACAAGCCGCCACCGGGAGGAATGGCAATTGCGGATGCACGGGTTGACCACCTGTTGAGGTGGGCATCCGAGATTTCACCCCAGTAAATGCTTGACCTCCTAGAGGGTGAGTTCCCTAGAAAAGATTGGCAGGGTGCTTTATGAAGGTGGTTCTCCACGATAGATTGTGATGACAAGATGGTGCTGCAGTATGAGCTCACTTTCGGCGGGACCGATTGGTGGACGCATTCATCGACAAGCTCATTGTACCACGCTTGGCATCCTAGTTTGTTGCCATTAGTGTCGTCCCGCTGAATGAAGGGTATGATGTGTTTGACATGCTCCTCACCAGGTGGAAGCCGGTCATGTCGCTGAAGTCAAGGATGAAGAAGGTCCTAAAGCGCTTCATGGAGAAATGGACCGATGGACTGTACCGTTGGTTGTTCGATGCACAACCCACAAAGGAGGAGGTGTGGCCTAGTGCCAGGAGTGGATGTGAGTCCTAATGCCATATCTGCTTGCCATCGATAGTGAAATGCACAATGGCCTCCAACTGATCCATGAAACATATGAAATACCATAGGTAACTTAGTAACTTATTAGTGTATTCCTGTTCTGAATGATTGCACCTATGTCAGGCATTGTAAATGTTAATCGTTGGCACAATGTGTGTTACTCTTTTCTAAATGCACACGCGAGAAAGTCTGAAACTATGTGATTGCAACGCACCGGACAATGAGTGAATGCTTTCACCTATGTCAGGCATTGTGTAAATGTTAATCATTGGCACAATGTGTACTGCTCTTTTCTGAATGCACACGCGAGAAAGTCTTATACAATGTGATTGTAACATGCTGGACAATGACTGAATGCTTTCACCTGCGTTAGTGTATAAATGTTAATCGTTGGCACAATGTATACTACTCTTTTCTGAATGCAGATATGAGAAAGTCCGATACAATGTGATTGTAACAAGCCAGACAATATCTATTACTCTTTTTCTGACTGCACCCGTTGCAACCTGTTGCTTGGAAATCCACAGCAATTAAATCTATATTAAATTTGCACAAAAGTCGGAGAGCCCAGTGTGCCTGATTTAGCCATAAATCTATGAGCGAGGTAAGAGCAAGGCAACCGCTCTTCTCTGTCTTCCTATGGTACTCCTTCACCTTCTCTCTAGCCTTGAGCGAGTCGCGTCTTCAGTCGAAGTGATGGACCATGGGAAGCGCCCGACAGAGAACCCTCCAGAGGGGAGCGGGCCTCTACCGTGTCTCCACTCCTATTTGTAGCACCTTGGGTAAGGTGGTCTTGTTCTTAGTTGCTGGAGTTAGTTATGTTCTGATCGCCTTAATCTTTTTAGGGCCATTTCTCACTCCATGACGCTAGAGGTCGGGCGGTTATCCAGTGCCGCCCGTTCTCCGGACACGCACCCTGTGGAACCAGAGGGGTCCACTCCCCTTGGTCACCAAGAAGTCCATAAGCCCCTTCATAATTGGGATGCGGCTCATGTCCCGCACTCCGACCCCAGGGGCGAGGTTAGTCGGTTCACGCTCCGCCTCCACACCATCTAGACTGCCCATGCCGCCTTGAAGTGGGAGACTGCTGATAACTAGCAATGGGGTTGACCTAACTACCACATTGCAACTGAAGCATCTAAAAGTTAGGGGCCTTAACCCCTATGGCACTGTACAGTTGATTAAAGCAACCAGTGAACACATTGCACATCAGGTCGATTTTTTGGCCTTGATGGTTGATGGCCTCACAAAAAGTAGATGATTGCTAGCTCATCTGCTCTTTGAGAAGGACCACACTCTCCACTTGCTTATCAATACTTGCTTTCAAACACCTCTCTTATCATTCCATAAGCTCCTGGTTTTCTTCCTGGCTAACAACTAGCCTAGCAAGTATCTGTCCAACCTTTGATGGTTGCTGAATGGACACTGGAGGCGGTGCTAGCTTGGCTATCATCTCTGTATTAGGTGGAGCATCATCCATCTCTTTGTCGTCCATAGCACCAGAGGATGACCCTCCCTCGTCGTGGTTGTCTGACGTTGGGTCACGGTAGTTGCAATCATCAGAGTCTGAATATTGCATTCGTACATTCAAGATTTCTCCAATCCTAGACTAGTGCACTACTTGCTCTAGGGCTGCATCCACCATTTCATGTCTTTCTTTGTCATGTATGGGTAACAGCTCTTGAATGGACCTAAGGGCATGCTATCCACGATGATGATCATCTAGACTTGCTGGCATGCAGGTCATAACCTTGCAGGTCGACTCATTGTACAACGATCCATTCATTTTAGAGTCAATTGTGCATAGCAGATAGCTGATGATGTGAGGGTACATGTGCTGCCATCCAGTACTGATAGCGTCAGCTATCAGATCCTTGATCTCAGATAGGAAAAGTGTAAGAAGTCAAACTAGTCACCTCTCCATATTTTTAGAACTGTTGCAAGCTAGTCAACGACTCCCTGTTGCTGCCACGAGGCAGGACTGTCTTCCTCAGAGCCATGTGTAGAATGTAAGTCTCTGGATGCAGTCGGTCCGACGTATGCAAGGAGCTGTTGGCAAAGGGCTCCATGAAGAGCGGCAAAATCTCCTGGTCTATAGGAAAAAGTACCTCCAGCCCTGCTATGACATGGAGGAAGAGCATCTATGTAGACTATCTAGTGGAGCTTCCTGTCTAAAGTGTCAACCCTGAGGAGTTGTTGTAGGAGGTTATAGTACAATTGCTCCGGTCAACCATCGAGCATAAAACCAATGAAGTCATGCTCTAGATGAACCCACACTATTGCATAGAATTATCGCACCCAGCTTATCACAATTGGATCAACCTCACTAAAAAGGTGAACGAAGCCTGGGAACTTCTCAAAGAGGGGCCGGATGGGTATACCAGCTGCTCTCTCAAGCTCATCCCACCTAAGTATCCTTTGGTTTGCTAGTGCCATCCCTCTAACACGGTAGCTCCTGAATAAACTCTCCTAAGTCATAGTCTAGAATTGTAATTTTGTGCCATGCTCTTTTTGTAGTGGAAACCAGAACTCAATATCGCAGAACCTGATGCTCCGTATCTTCTTTGAGCTGTAATACTGAAAGTCATAGAACTGAACCACCTCTTTCTTTCTCTCAATATTACTACTCCTCATAGCACCATTAGTAGACATCAAACCTCCTCGACTGCTCCTCATACCACCATTGGCAGACATCAAATTACCTCCTCGACTGCTCCTCGTACCACCAATTGTGGCACACATCAAACTACCACCTCGACTGCTCCTCGTACCACCAATTATGGCACACATCGAACCTCCATGAGTGCAAGCGCGTGCACCCCCATGAGTAGCTACAGATTTGATCTAGGGAGGTGCAAAATGACTAATCTAGTTTTTGGAGTGGAACTCGGTCATTTGCTGTAGTTGTTCCTCAATGAGCTCCTCCTTCCTGAGTTCCATTTTAGTAATATCCTCACGCTGCTACTATCGACGGGCCATTCCAATCTGCCAGCGAGAATTCCTGGACTCTAGGGCTAGCATAGGTTTGGTTGCTTCTTCCTCTGCTTCTCGGATACTGTCTGCCTACCTCTGCCTCTTCCTGGGCTATGGTGGCGCTTGTTCCTCTACTTCTAGGACACTATGAGCCTTCCTCTGGTTCTTTCTAGGCTGTGGTAGTGCCTGTTCCTCTACTTCTTAGAAAATGGTTGCCTACCTCTAGCTCTTTCTGCAATGTGGTAGTTCTACCCGCTTTGATTTAACTCACGCCAACTGCAACAATTAGAAAAAATTACACATGTGTTTCATCAAACACCATAAATTCATGAAGGCTGAGGAGAGAAGGTTATCTTGATTGGCTTGCTCACTGGAGGAGTGGCGCGCTGACAGACGGTGGCGTGGTAGATTGTCGTGGCGCAGTAGATCCCTATGGCACGGAAGGATCTAGGCAAGAGGTTTTGGTGTGCGGGGGGTGGGGTGGGTGGAGGGGGAAGGGGGAGGGGGAGGCGGCATAGGGTGGGTGGTGCCGGAGGGGGTGAATGGCGATGGAAATGGCATGCAAAATAGGAAAAGATGGGTACTGATCAGAGAATGCCTTTAGTAGTGGACTATCCCATGTGTTGCGTAATTACATCATGGACACATAAATGCTGTCAAGAGTCGCCGTCCACAGAAACTTAGGGGTTCACTAAAACTTTGGGGATTACTATTGGTGATCTGACGGGTAATACACATTAGGTACTGTTTTGATATTGGGATATAGGAGGTGGGATAGAGAAAGGGAAATGAATGAATGGCTAGGATTAAATGAGTTGTAAAAACGGATGGCTAGGATATAATATCTCGTATCCCTATCACAATCCCCATCCCCATCCAAACGAGGCTTAGTGTATTACTCCATATATATCATCACCATTCGTTATATAAAATTTGGTCTCTGCTCACAAGACGGCTGACGGGGTGGCGATCTGCCCACGTGAAAATTTGATTTCGAGCAAAAATGAAATCCTCGCGCCCAGCAGTGTCGCCAACACAAACCAAAAATTAGATCTCTCTCTCTCTTTTGCCCTCCTTGTAGAAAATTGGTTTACCACACCATTGATTTTAAACAAGGGTATTTGCAGTATTGTTATGGCCACATATAAGCACAAGGAGTCGTTGTCTTTGCCCCCATCTCCATTCTCTAGTTGGACCATCTGCACTGTGTCTCCTCCCGCTCCAAAGCCTAGCCCCCTCTGTCACCCTAGTCCGAACCAAACTAGGCACATCGGCATAGCAGCTCGACTCCCTCTCCACTCTCCAGCTGCACCCTCTCTCTGAACCCTAGTCAAAGCCGGAGCTAAATCCAGATCTGATCCCCTTCGTCAACAGTAGGTCCACTGACGGCAGAAGGACCACCGTTAGCGATGGTACACGCCAGATTTAGACCCCCTATGTTAGCACCTATCATGACCGAGCCCCAGTGTCATTGTTGACGACCTTCATCGATGTCGCCTGCACCACTTCGGTGACCAGGATGACAAGAGGGCGGTGCTACGCAGCGTAGCCAGGAATAGGAAGAGGTATCCAAATTCCTTTTATGATGTGTGTTGTACTCTAGTGATTGAACCTGAGACATGTAGATATATAGTGATGGGGTTACATGTTTCTTAGTTGAGATGTAGTTCACATGTGCTTTATTCGAGTATAATAGCTTCCGTATAAGCTATAGTTCACATGTGCTTTATTCAAGCAATGGCTTCCGTATAAGCTGTAGTTTAGGTGCCTAATTTGCACACTCCTACTCTATTTTGTTGACATTTAGTACAAGGTTAAGTCAATAAATTCCTTTGTGATCTACATGTTGACATCCGAAATATCAAGGATATGGTGATACAGATACAGATTTAGAAGAGCGACTACCCCTTGTAATTGAGGTGCTTGTTCTATCTTGTCATGTTGGGATGGGAGGGGGTTGGTTTAGGTAGCAGTGCAATTCAATTCTTTGCTATGTGGATAGCAATGTAATTTTTACGTGCTTGTCGCTTAAGTTTGTTCCTCCAATTTTAGGCTATGGGTTGAACAAGTTGTAGAGAAGTCCTTGCCAGTAGGGCAAAAGGTAGCACTGATAGGGGTCCAGGGGATGGCAATCCAAGAGTGTGAAGCCAACTAGTCCAACAGAGTTGCAGCATCTTGTAGTTCTAACTAGGTCCAAAAGTCAGCACGTACAAGGCGAACAAAGCCCTGTGAGGGACTAGTCATGTGAAGATGATCTTAGCCATGCCAAAGAGGAGACTCCACCTCCCCTCCAGTAGAATGACCAAACTTGCAAAGGTTGATACTACCTTAGACATGTCTATAAATCAATTCACACTATTTGATATCCATGTTACTTTTCTAACAATCTGAATATATGAAAAATATGTAGTACCATTGCAGAGAAGAGCGAGGAAGTCGAGGCAAGCAACTAAGGGGATTGGGCTTCACAAAACCACCCAATCAATGGGAATAAGGATGCCCATCTCGGTTGTCAAGGGGAACAGAAGGCCACATGATCCATTACAAGCTACCAAGTTTGCCTCAGAGGTAGGTGTAGTAGTCAGGTCTCAAGTACCAATTTTCTCACACTGGAAACATTACAAGAAACAAATCAAACTTCTCAATGGATTTGTGGCCAAGCTATCTATAAATAGTATGTCCTCTATTGACATTCAACTCTGCCTTCAGCAACTTAGTAATGGATTTAATTTGCATTCACACTTCTGCAGTTGAGGTTGGCCATTGATGACAATGATGAAGCAACAAAAGAAGCATGCACGAGTGTATTACAGTCTATTGTCGGCAGACACGATATAGGTTCAAGCAATCTTACTTCAACGGCGTCCCTACTAATGAAATAAAAAAGACCTCTCCTATGTCTTGCATGAATGACACACAATGGTGTGCACTTGTCCACATGTGGTTAAGTTCCAAGAACAAGTGTGTATGTATGTGTGTGAACTCATTTATTTCTTATCTAGTCTTTATGTGGTCTACTTGTGCTGCAGTCTAACACAATTATGGTCATAGGCAGTCTCAGAGCAGAACAAGCGAAACCATGCAGAACTCAAGTGCCACTAGGTTACAGGATCTCGCTCCTATATTGCCCACCTGCAAGCATATGTAAGTGATGGTTGTGTTACTCTTTTTTTTATAAAATACGCAATGCCTTTTGTGTCAACAGAAAGGCATGTGCAATTTTAATAGAAGGACAAAAATAGGAAGGATGCAGGACACGACCAAGAAGTGCTCATTGAAGAACATGATCGACCTCATGAAGATGTTGATGCAATGGAAATTTTTAACAACTTCCATACCAGTTTCAACATGAGACTGAGCAATGCTGCAAGAGAAGCAGTGGTAAATACCTTCATTTGCTTTCCTTGAAATCTGCTGAAGCCATTAGCATAAAAGAAGGAAAAGTAGGAGGAGCCTAAAGTGGCAATATCATTTTGAAGTTGTAATAATACAACAGTTAATATGTTACCTATGCATTGTGCTTACGAATCTCTATCGGCAGTAGGCTGAGGAAGACCTATGCATTACTTGTACTAAAATAATCTCTTGGTTCTGCAATTTAAGTCCTCTTCCTAATGTTTATTCCTTGGTTTTTATAGGAAGCTATGAAAACTATACGAGCAGAACCTACTGCTGATGTTGTTTTCAAGGTCCTCTCCTAGGCCAACTACAACACCTTTTCTTTGAAGAATGCTGGTATCAGGACAAGCTGCTCCAAACTTTGGGAATGACTTACTCCTCATTAGGAAAGTTCAGCTGTCCTCGCTGAACAAGTGGATCAACTAAAGAGAAAGGCAAGAAACACTAATAGGGAGTTTGAGAAGTTCAAGAAACAACAACAGGAGGAGTACAATAAACTTCGTGAGCATATCATGCTCTTAAGCGCTAGTAACTCTCAGTCTTGTTGATGCAGTGAACATGTGGTTTGTTTGCAGCTTTGATGAGAAATTTTGGTAGCTTGATATGTGAACTCTGTCAGTGGTTTGCTGCTGAGCTAAACTACCGTTATTTGATTTAGGTTCAACATAATAATACATGTAGTCATTTTGTGCAGCAGTGTATATCTAAAATCATTTTCTCCGATGTAATGATTGGTGTGCACGTGGTAGATTTAGCATAGGCATGTTGTTAAATAAGAATCTAACACGTGGATGAACCAGTGAATGACACGTGTAACAGCCATGACAGGGCATGTGGGCCAATACAAACAAAATACGTGGTACAAATTCATCCTACCATATGGTCAAATCAGAAAAAGAAACATGGGTAGCTTAGGGTGTGACACGTGGCCCAATAAAATACTGACACGCGGACGTACAACATTGAGACACGTGGTCAAGTAAAAGAAAGACACACGGGGTATTGTGGTCACGCCACGAGGACCAATAAAAATACGACACTTGGTCCAATGAAGAAGTGACACGTGACCCAACCGCAACACAACATGTGTGCCAATAGAAAACTGACATGTGAAACAACAGGGGCCCGACACGTGGTCCATTAAGAACCTGAAATGTGCAAGAACCAAATATGGCCACATTGTCCAATAACAAGGTGACATGTACCTGAACCATCTCCAATACAACCGGCTATAGCAGGTACACATGGAAAGCATCTCCAACGGAAGCAACCACCAGCGTGGCTGCCCCCTGCCACGCATGCCAAAGCAGTTCTATGACAATCAGTTTTCATCAAAGATCTATCCAATTCTATGATGATTTTCTAGAATCATTATAGATATGCAAGATTGACGTGACTTTTATGACGAACTGTTTTTTGTCATAAATTCATCATAAAACTAAAATTATGATGAATTTAGCTCCTTCAGTGATGAAAGTTGATCATCATAGAAGTGGATATTCCTAGTAGTGACAGGGAGAAGGTGTTGTATAGCTCCAAGCAGCTATAGGGAGCTGCTCAAGATTAGTGGGATGCGTACTGCTTCACACATGAGAACCCTGACACTATCACTTGGGGCCAGTCCAAGGAGACCTTTAGGACACACCATGTGCCTGCAGGTCTTATCAAGCTAAAGAAGAAAGAGTTCTTGGCTCTAAAGCAGGGCTCTATGTCAGTCTGTGAATATCGCGATAAGTTCACACAATTGTTGGGGTATTATCCTAATGAGGTTGAGAAGGATGAAGACAAGTAGGATCATTTCTTGGAGGGGCTCAATGATGGTCTGTCGTACATGATGTCCAATGTAAAGTATGATAGATTTCAGGAGATGGTGGATAGGGCGCTATTGTTTGAGAGCAAGCGCCGTAAGATGGAGGATAAGAAGAGGAAATTCAGCTCTTCTCAGCAGCAGGCTGGTAGCAGTCGCCCCTGCTACAACAACCAGCAGGGTCCCTAATCCCACCCTACTTATCAAGTTGGTAAATAGGGACAACAGCAGAATTAATGCTACAATAACAACAACCAGATGTAGCATTCTACCAACCAAGTGCCCCATTAGCCTGCTCCCAACAATGCTCAGGGGAGAGGCAATGCTAACCCTACACCTCCTGGCAATGCCTACTTCAAGTATGGAGTAGTGGGACATTATGCCAATGCTTGCCCCAAGAGACAGATGCAGAATGTGCAGCATCCTTAAGGGCACAATGGGAACCCTAATCTAAACTAGAAGGGCCAGATTGCACATGGGAAGGTGAACCATGTGAAGACAGAAATAGCAGAGGAAGCTCAGGATATTGTGCTTGGTATGTTTCTTATCGATTCCCATCCCGCTATAGTTCTATTTGATACTGGCGCATCACATTCTTTTATTCATAAGCAATTTGTAACCATGCAAGTTATGTCACCTGGGGGAAAATGATAACCAATGATTGGTTTCCATCTGTAAGCATTAGAATAAGCAGGGTAGACTTTCCTGCTAGACCTATTATGCTTGATTCAGAGGGTATTGATGTCATTCTAGGGATGAATTGGTTAGCTAAATGGAAGACAGTTGTTCAGTGTTCTAAGAAGATAGTGTCTCTTACAACACCTGATGGGAAGAATATTGAGTTCATGGTTACTAAATCACAAAAGTCTAGGGACAGTGAATCATCTGAGTAGTGGGCCAACTGAGAATATAAAGGTCGTATGTGAGTTTCCAGACATGTTTCCTAGGGATTTACCAAGTATGCCACCTGAATGTGAGATTGAGTTTATCATTGACTTATTGCCTGATATCGCACCTATATGTAAGATACCTTATAGGATTGCTATTAACGAATTAGAAGAACTTAAGAAACAATTAAGGGAACTATAGTCTAAAGGGTATATTCGTCCTAGTTCATCACCTTAGGGAGCTCCAGTTATTTTTGTAGAGAAGAAGGATGGGATAGAGAATGTGTATAGATTATAGGTCATTAAATGAAGTAACAATTAAGAACAAATACCCCTTGCCTAGAATAGAGGATCTGTTTGATCAGTTGAAGGGAGCTTGTGTCTTTTCTAAGATAGATCTGAGGCATGCTATCATCAGTTGAGGATCAGACCTAGTGATATTTCAAAGACTGCATTCACTACATGTATTTTGGGTTGACCAATGCTCTAGCTTACTTTATGTACTTGACAAACAATGGTTTTATGGAGTATCTGGATAAGTTCATTGTGGTCTTTATTGATGACATTCTGATATATTCGAAGACTGAGGAAGAACATGAAGAACACCTGAGACTAGTGTTGCAGAAGTTGAGGGAACATCAGCTCTACGCTAAGTTGAGTAAGTGTGATTTCTGGCTAAAGGAAGTTTCTTTTCTTGGTCATGTTATATCCAATGGTGGTGTTGCTATGAGTCCGAAGAATATGGCAGATGTGCTCAAGTGGAGTGCGCTCTAGACAGTTTGTGAGATTAGGAGTTTCTTAGGAATGGCTGGGTACTATAGGAGGTTCATTGAGGTATTATCTAGTATTGCTAAGCCAATGACTTCTCTATTAGAGAAAGACAGACCATTCAAGTGGACTGATCAGTGTCATGCTAGTTTTGAGGAATTGAAGAAGAGGTTGACTACTGCACCTGTTCTAGCTTTGCCTGATGTTACTAAGAGTTTCTCTATCTATTGTGATGCTTCCAAATAGGGTTTGGGTTGTGTGCCGATGCAAGAAGGGAAGTTTATTGCTTATGCTTCTAGGCAGTTGAAGCAACAGGAAGTGAATTATCCAACTCATGATCTAGAGTAACTAGCTGTGTTTCATTCATTGAAGATCTAGAGACATTATATTCTTGGTCATAAGTGTGACATTTATACTATTCATAAGAGTCTTAAGTACATATTCACTTAGAATGATCTAAATCTGAGATAGAGACGGTGGTTAGAGTTGATCAAAGATTACGAACTAGAAATTCATTATCATCTTGGTAAAGCCAATGTAGTGGCAGATGCTCTTAGCAAGAAGAGTCAGCTGAACATGCTAGAAGCCACAGAGTTACCACTCAAATTGCTAGCTAAGTTTGAGTATCTCAACCTAGGTTTTGTTGCTAATACTCAGGGTACTTTTATGGATATTGAACCAAAACTTGAATAGGAAATCAGGAATGGTCAGAAAGAAGATGAGGGTATCAAGAAGATAGTTAAGTTACTCAAGGAAGATAATGCTCTGGGTTTTAGAATTGATCAAGAAGGGATAGTTTGGTTCAAGCATAGATTGTGTGTGCCTGATATTCAGAGAATCAAGGATGTCATACTAAAAGAATGTCATGAGTCTGCTTACTCTATTCACCCAGGAGGCACTAAGATGTACCAGGATCTGAAAGATAGATATTGGTGGCATGGCATGAAGAGAGACATTGGTGAGTATGTAGCCTTGTGTGACACTTGTCAGAGGGTTAAGGTAGAACATAAGAGGCCAGCTGGTTTGTTGCAGCCATTGAAGGCACTTGAGTGAAAATGGGATGAGATTAGTATGGACTTCATAGTCGCCTTGCCTCGAACTCAGAGAGGTTATGACTCTATTTGGGTTGTGGTGGATCGCTTGACTAAGGTTGCACATTTCATACCTGTCAAGACCACCTATCATGGAGCTCAATTGGCAGAAAAGTACATGGAACGGATAGTATTTTTACATGTAATTCCAAAGAGGATAGTCTTGGACTGGGGTACACAATTTACCTCTAAAATTTGGGAGAAATTACATAAGTCTTTGGGTATCGAGCTTAGATTCAGTTCAGCTTATCATCCACAATTAGATGGTCAGACAGAGAGGGTCAATCAAATTTTAGAAGATATGTTGAGGTCATGTGCCTTGCAATATGGTGACAGTTGGGATAGTAGTTTACCTTATGCCAAGTTTTCTTATAACAGTAGTTATCAGTCTAGTCTCAAAATGTCTCCTTTTGAAGCTTTGTATGGTAGAAAGTGTAGAACTCCCTTATTCTGGAATTAGACTGGTGAAAGATAGGTCTTTGGTCTAGATGCTTTGAGAATAGCTGAAGAGCAAGTCTGGGTTATCAGATAGAATTTGAAGGCAGCTTAGTCTAGACAAAAGAGTTACGCTAATGTGAGACGTAAGGAGTTGGTGTTCCATGTTGGTGACTTTGTATATCTTAAAGTATCACCAATGAGGGGCCTTAAGAGGTTTAAAGTTAAGGGAAAGTTAGCACCTCAGTACATTGGTCCTTTCAAGATCTTAGAAAGGAGAGGGGAAGTGGCTTATCAGCTTGAGTTGCCTGCTAGCTTATCAAATGTGCATGATGTGTTTCATGTCTCACAATTTAAGAAATGTTTGGGAGTGCCTAAGGAACAGTTACCCTTAGAGGAGCTAGATTTGCAAAATGATCTAACCTATGAGGAAAGCCCATTTAAGATTTTGGAGACCGCAAAGAGAATCATCTAGAGTAAGACTGTCACAATGTGTAAAGTGCAATAGAAGCACCATTCTGAAGAAGAGGCAACATGGGAAAGGGAAGATGAGTTCAAGGAAGATTATCTGCAGTAGTACTCTGGGTCTCCTAATCTTGAGGACGAGATTCTTTTAAGGGGGTAGGTCTATGACACCTTAATTTTTGCTTTTCAAAATGTAGGATTTAAATTGATTTAATTCAAATAGTTGCTTTACTTTATTAGGCAAATAATAATGATTTATAAGAATCCTAAAATGAAATATAAGGTAGAAAACAAGTATTGTTGCATTCATGTTGTTGCATATTTTTCTTTGCTTGCTCTAAGTGTGATTAGGCTTTGTCTAAAATTAAAATGGGTGAAAATCCTAATCAAAATCTGGTTTTGAAAATTGTTAAAGCTTTTCTTTTCTTTTTCCCTTTGGCTTTTGGCCCGCAGCAGCAGTAGCGTAGCGGCCCAGCAGCTGGCCTACTCCCCCCCCCCCACGCGCGCTTACCCGTGTGGGCCGCCAGCCCACCAGCGCGGCCCAGCCGCAGCAGCGCCATAGCGCCTCATGTAGCCCGTGCACGCACACCAGCGCTACCTTCCGTGTCGCTGCCACTGACGTGCGGGGCCTGCCTGCCTATGGGGCCCAGCTACAATGTTATCTCCCTCACGGAGATGGACACAAGCTCGAGTCCGAGACGCACCACGCCGCGCACTCCCGCACACGAACCGACGTTCGCTACCCGCCCGCGCCCTACAAAGTGGATGCTCCAACCTCCGCGCCGCCTTTCCCCAACCCTAGCCGCCTCTGCCATCGCGAGCATCGAACCCCAGGTCGAGTTCTCGCCAAGTTCGCTGCCGTCGTTCATCGTTCTCGTTGCCATTTTGCCTTGGTGAGTAGCCGCACGGCCTTCGCGAGAAGCCACGGAACACGCTGGTGCCCTTCGCATGCTCTCTCTCCCCCTCTCTGTGTGCCTCTTCGTGCCGCCATAGCGTCACCACCATCGCTTAGCCATGTCGCCGCGTGAACCCGTGCCTCTGGCTAGTCTTTGCCACGGCCCAGGTGCGCATCGTGCTTGCCTTCGCACGCGCTGTGCACCCGCACCCTCACATCGCCCTGCTGCGCCTTAGCTTATCGTCTCGGCGAGCTTGGTCACTGAGGCCATGGCGCGCCATCGCTCCACCACCTGGTCCACCATGGACTGGTCCACGGGGCCGATCTACGGCCGGTCCACCGGATCCCGCCAGTCCCGTGCCGCCGCGTGGCCGTCAACGTGGCCACCGCCGGTCAACAACGATGCTTTTGCAGAAAAGCCCCTACCATTTTCCTTAATTAATCCGTAGTCCTATGTAGTTCAAAAATAATTAGGTTTAAGCCCTATTTTTAGCAGTTAGGCCCCTGCAGCCATTGGTTTTTGCACTAGGAGTCCAAAATGCTTTTAAATTTTAGTTTTAATTAATTTAAGTGTGGAAATAGTTTCGTTTAATTACGTCAATGTCATGCCCTGTTTAGGCCATACTTTCACATTTTAACTCCGATTTAGGTGGTTCTTATCCTACAGTTTTGTCTTGACACATAGAATAATTATGTGAACTTGTTTGCCTCTGTTGTTTGGGTTGGTGTATTGCTTCTAATTAAATGCTTGTTTGCTTGCATGTATTGCTTTCGTGTGTGATGATTGTTTCATTTAGAGAACGAGATGTTCGTGAAGGAAGAGGAGCAGGACCCCGAGGAGTTTGAGTAGCCCGAGTTTGGACAAGGCAAGTGCAGACACCATTTGGTCATTTTGCTCCTATACATTTATAATACATTTACTTTCATTGCATGTGTCCAATATTGTGAACCCTAAGGACCTGACTAGCCCTATCTTGTATTCATGGTGTTACCTGGGGTTCCACATTTGGGTAGTGTAGTTATGCTTAGCTTCTCCACCCACACTATTACATGTTAATGAAATGTAATGATGACTAATAACTATCTTAATGGTGATTAATGATTAATGTTGATTAATGGTTACTATGGTGATGGAGATGTTGTGATGCTGCATCGTGGTTAAGTTGATGAAAGGGGAATGGATCTGGAGCTTGGCCCGGTTTTTGGGGGTACCCGTGTCCGCCCTCCCTAAGGACCTGTCCGTGGAGCGGCCACCTGGGACATATAGTGGAGCTTCAAGCCATATGGCTCTGCCTTGACCAATTAGCAGACCTCCAACTGTAGGTAGTCAACTTACCGGGTAGGCGCATATGGGGGATTTAGGTTTTGAAGTATGGTAATCCGGGTCTCGTTGCTACGAGGGCGATTACCATGTGCCTAAGTCATAACCTAGCAGGTTGCCTCCTACTTTTTGGAACCTGTGACCAGTCCCGTAGTGAAACCTTGCCTGCTCACCTTGGTAGTGTTTTGGGGAGTCATGAGCCCGGACAAATGGGAATCATGACTTGAAGTGAAAGTGCACACCTCTGTAGAGTTAGAATTGATATATTAGGCGTGTTCACGAACACGAGCAGCCCAGACTCTCACATGATTAGAATATGACTCACAATTGGATAGTGGAGGCGGATTTATGGTTTGAGGTGGCTACCTTGTACTTGGGCAGGATTGCTATCTCTTGTTCTCAATTGGGGTTGCTACCCCGGGTTTCTATTTGAGGTTGCTACCTCGGTAATAATAATTATAATGATGATGATTGATAATATTGTTAACTCTACTCCACTTTAATTAAGGGTTGGGATATTCAACTCATCTTAGTGACAGGTTGTTTTAATAAAAGTTACCAACTAAAAGTGCTTACCTGCACTCAAACCGTGTCGGCCTTCCTTTTGTATAAGCCTTGCATGTCATTACTTTCCGTTTGTACTTGCTGAGTTCGACATGGACTCACCCTTGCTATAATCACAAATAAAGGATGCTCTGACGACCAAGATTGGGACGAGGAGTTTCCTGAAGACTTGTTGGGGTTTTAGGTTGGTGTCTCCTGCCGTTGACCTTCCTGTGGCGAGGTGGATCCACTACGTCGATGTCGTCATTTATTTGTTTTATCGAACGATATTATTTAAGTTTCCACTAGAACTTTGATGAAAGACTTATAATAAAAAAAACTCGGTTGTAGGGGAAGAACGGGCCCCCACGGTATTCTCATAAGAAGGAGATGACCGCGAACGGTCCGACCGAGAAACCCACCCGAAGCCTGGCCCATGCCCCGAAGGGCCACACGAGTACGTGGTCCAGATCACCCGGCCGGATGAACTGTAGCACGGGCGCAGGCTGCGCACAGTACCCGCGAGCACAGGGAGGGGGGTTTTTTGGTGCGGGACTCAGGGTTAGAACCCTGGTTGGTGGGCAGCGAAAGACTTATAATAATGATACTCATGTACTCGTTTACGCTTTAATGTATGAACACTGTGTTTTGTACCATTGATGATGTCGTTGCATGTGTGCAATTTGAGATCTTGGCACACATGTGATACGCACCTGGTTTGCTCTCTCAAATCCGGATGTGACAGCAAACCTACAAGCGGAAGCGCAAGAAGAAAAGGTCTACCATCGTTGGCGCGATGGGGCAGGACGGCAGCGCCGCCTCCACCAAGGCCGTGAAAAGACGTCCAGTGCCATCCAAATCGTCCACGACGACCACGACCATGGCGCGACGCTCTCCGGCCTGCTCAATTCCATCGATGGCCTCTGGTCATTGTGCGGCAGCGAGCGCATCGTCGTTCTCACGACGAACAACGTCGAGTAGATGAACCCGCGCTGATTCAGAGCAGCCACATGGCCAGGCACATCAAGATTTCCTACTGATGCTTTGAGGCCTTCAAGGTCCTGGCCAAGAACTACCTCTCCGTGGACGCCCACCCTCTCTTCGATGACATCGATGTGCTCACCACTGCCGACGTCAACAAGCTCCCTAGCAACAATTACCTTACTACCCTTAGTTAAATAAAATTGACTAAAGAAATATTTTACACGCATGGGACGGTCAAAATAAATCAAAGACTTATAGGTACTTAAAAGTATCTGGTAGTACCCACCAGCCACTGTAAAAGAGCTCGGAGTTTACTCTTCAAAAAGTTTAATACTAGAGCCTTGATGTTATAACTTGGAGTTCCATGACTCTTAACAAAGTCATCACAATGGTAAAACCGTACCATGACCCCTCTCCCAAGAATTTGTCTGGTCAAACACAAAAGTAGCCGACCTGTTGTTCTCTGAAAAGGGAACCGAGATTCCAAACGTCCCATGCTGCCCATGCATATACAACTGTATGTAATTGCCCCCACATTCCAATGAACTCGACACAACTAAGTCTTTGACACGGGCCCGTTTGGTGCGGATTCAACCGCTCCGGATCCCTCTGACACGGCACTGTAGCAAGCACTATGGTGTTACTGTAGTACGAATGCGGGAGCCAGAGCCTAGCCAAACGCTGCGATGTCGTGGTCCATGGATCAATCGTCTATACATGGCTGTTGCAGTGCCAGAAGCATACGGCATGGAACAAGTGGAGTCCAGCTGCGAGAGCCTAGCTGATAAAGTATGTTCGGAGTTAAAAAAAAAAAAGATAAAGTACGTACGTGCAGGAAATAAACCGCGTCGGCTACGGGCCACCACAAAACGCTAGCTGCACGGCGATGGGCGGAAATCGTGCAGCGAAGACACGTCTTCAGTTTGTCTAGTCGCAACACGCGGAGTAAAATGATGATGAACCATTTCATTTCACAAACTAAATACCCCCAATATTTATTTGGATCATTGGCTTGTATGTATACATTGCATATATATAAATTATTTTAATTGGTTGCCTACAAAAAAAAGTGTACTGAAAGTGTTTCCAGAAATAAGGTTGTTTCTGCCAATTAAAACGCCACTATCTTCAGTTTAAGATATATAGCTTTAAAAATATATAAATTTCTATTGATGATCAGTTCCAGAAGCTTTTTACTACCTTTGTGTTCTTTGGCGAGGTGCTGGAGTCATTTGATGCAGAATTGCACACACGAAAGCTAGAATTTTGATGTTCACACATCTGGTTACTTTGATGGCGTTTTATTGCTGAGAGCAGGGAAGCAAGTGGCTAGCCACAAATCCTGTATATATAGGTTTACGTTTCTAGGTTGCCAAACCCAGAAAATTAAACCTATACTGGAACATCAGGCGTCCTTCGGGCGCGGCGTCCTTCGGGCGCGGCGTCCTTCGGGCACCCTTCCATGATTATTTGACATACCTATATAACTATTAAACCATATGGCCAAAATTATAAGAAAGATTTTCTCCTTCATAAAATGACAAAACTATTTTTGTATTTTTAAGTGTATATAAATACTAAGATTCTTGCACAATCTATAACAGATAACATGACGTTCATATAATTGAAGATAGAAGACTGGAATAAAAAAGAAGCTATATAATGCTAGTTGTGGCTGTAGCATTGCAGAAGCTGCTATAGCAGCTGCAGCCACCAGCAGCATGCCAAGCAGTCAGGGCCTGTTTGGTTCCTGCATCCCCCAACCAGGCTTGCGGAATGCAAGGTACCGGTGTTTGGTTCCCTAGTCATCCTCCTAGGCCTGGCTCTACGCGTGCAAACCCCCCCCCTTCCCCCGCCCTCAGTCAGGCTCCATGGAAACACAGAAATTGGCCGCTCCTCCCGGGCCCTAGTTCGCTCCGTGCTCTCGCGTGCGCGTGCGCGTGGCGATTTCGACCGGCGGGAGATGGCGCGAACTCGCTAGGGTTACCTCCCCCTTTTGCGGCATTCACTGTGTATATATCCCCCCTCCCGCCACCTCCCTCCCATTCTTGTCGCTCCCCGTCTGCGCCGTCGGTAGGTGCTATAACGGAACCGTCCAAATTATAAGAGCACAAGTACAAAAACAATCACCGAAATGATCAAATTCTCGCACTTGAGCCCATATAACTCCGGTAGTCCAATGAAATCACGAGGGATTTCAAACCAACCAACATACAAGCCAAGATCGTAGTGATTCAACATAACAAGTCACATGTTACAACCATTTCATAAGTAATTAAATATACATCGGAGTTCAACAAAGTTATTACAACTTAAGTTCAAAAGTAGCGGAAGCAAAGTAATTTGAAACTAACAACACCCTTATTTCAAATACATGCCAGTACCACGGTCGACTTCCAACAAAAGCATTAGAGATAAAGGTCAATAAGAAGGATCATGCCCATGATCACACTCCGCCTCTACGGCAGGAGTCAACCAACTCTTGCAGCCGCCATGATACATCATAACCTGCAACAAGTGGGGATAAAACCCTGAGTACGACAAAGTACTCAGCTAGACTTACCCGTCAGAAACCAGAAATAAGGTGACACCAAGGATCATGCAAGGCTGATATGAAGTGGGCTAGCTTGACAACATTTTGCATAAAAGCTTATTATGAATAAGTAATCATTAATGCTTAAGCATCAAGTTAATTATCATTAACCTGTCATCTATATTAGAACCTGTACTAGAGCACTCACTTTATTAGGAGCAAACAATATTAACCATAGCAGGTATAAATTGAGGTAAACTTTCCATCGTTATCCAATTAACCATCCGTTCAATTTAATGGAATCTACGTTGCCGCTGCTCAAGTCAAGTGCTCACTAACCGGGAGCGACGGCGATTCGAATCGAATTCCTATCCAGCTGGAGGGGTATTTCTAACACTCACCGTGCAGACCCCTGCCAGGGTCGCACAGGCCACCGTTTCATATGATTCAGGAATCGCGGGTCCAAATAATGTCGCGACCCCAAGGGCGACACTCTGTCAGGTGATAGGGACTCTAACCCCCCCTTGGTCTCACGCCAATGTCCCCAAGCACATCCTTTCTCTCCTCCAAGAAGCAACCTACCATTCGATTCCCGGCCCGAACCACATTACTCGGCTTCGCGGTCGGAACGGCTTATCCGGCCAACTAAGTGTTAGACTGCGTTCAACATGACTCAAGGACGTACAGCGAATCGGTCCTTAAACGACTCAGACGGGGATAGATTCACACCCAAGACCTCCATGCCTTGTCGCTTCACTATCATCATCCCGCCCGGTCTCATTTTATTTTATTAACACATGGTTCCTTTCCACGATAGCAAATATAGCCAACCGTGCCATATATGAATATCCCTATATCTCGCAGGTGACAGGAAATCACCTGACTTCTACCGCTTAAAGCAGGGCTAAGCATCTACTCAATCCTAATCTATGTAGGATTCAAGGATTCAAATATCTGGACAAGGAATGATATAATGCAGCAAGGTTTTCAACCAACTCCTACCACTTAATGCAACAATACTTATAACATATATAGAATTAATTGCTTTAAAGATAGGAGGCTTATAATGCTCCGGGGCTTGCCTGGGATCCGACTCAAGTTAGAGTATGTCAGATGAGTTCACTTGGCGAGCATCTTCCAATCTATCACTTGTCCGGTCCTTCTATCTTCGGGATAGACCCACCAACTCCATCTTCGGGTTTGGCTCCACCTTAGATCCTTTACGCGTTTCTGCTAGCGTACCTAAATGAGGTGCAACAATGCATATGTATGAATGCATAGAAGTGCAATAAACAAAGTAATCATGTAAGCATACCAAAGTTCTCCTAAACACCTAGAGCTAAATAACTTAATCCTCACTAAGGCATAACATAGAAGATTGCAAACACATCAATCAAAACACAAGTCTTATAAGATCCTAGGGTACCAAACCAAGTACCAACAATGACATGTGTCACACTTCAATACACAAGCATGACAAAGTTAATCAAAGCACTAGAACTAGAAATTACCATATTCTGGGCATCAGAACAGCAGCTAAGTAATTTAATCATAACTGGAGATCTACAACTCCAAATGACTTGCAAGAAGACATTATGGAAAGCTTATGAAATTATCTAAATTTCATTTATAAACATCACAGCATGATTCCAAAGTTTAACATGTCAAATTTATATAAACACAGCAACTGATCTAACAAGACAGAGAGCAAGCAATTCTGTACCTCAACTTTAGACAGCTATAAATCCTAAACCACATGGCCAAATGCCACCAAATTTTAACAGAAGCTAGATAAATAAATTATCTACAACTTTTGTATAAACAAGTTTTACGACAAAGCACATTATCATGAAGAACTTTGCTAAGTTCCCAGATCTGTCCAGAAACCTCATTTGCAAGAAATAATTATTAACTTATGTTGCAAACATATAATTGGATGAAACCAACTTTACCAACATTTCACACATGACTAATGAACACCAGAAAACATAGTATCCATTACTAAATAAATTCTTTTAATATATTTTCTTAATTTATTTAGATAAATAGGTGGAATTATGGACACCTATCAAAAGTGCACAATAAATTCTACCAAATTTACAATGTCCTACTAAGGCTCCCAAAAGTCTAATGTCCAAATTTCAAGCCATTTGGACATGTATAACAACCTCTATGAAAAAGACAATCACTATTGAAATAAATCATGTGAGAACAGGTAAAACCTAAAACTCAATATTTTCTGTGAATACATGGCCATAGAATGAACCAAAATGATATAGAAACATCATACTAAGGTAATGGAACAACATTTTCTATTTTATCATTTATATATTATTTATAAGCTATTTATCAAGCTATAAACAAGTTAAATCAATAACTTGGGCATACAGTAAGCAATGACCATGAAATTTATACCACAGTACATCCATAGCATAACAAGCCTACCATAAAAATTTCACATCAATTGGAGCAGCACAACTCAAGATATAAAAATAACAAGCAATATAATGTAATTTCTTATTTATCAAGGTCCAATCAAAACCCTAAGAAAACAGTGAACAAATAGTGTGTTTAATATTTTTCCTAGCAAGTACATGTCATCACAAAATTAATAAAACAAGAATCACTAATTTTGGAGTTCTAAAACTCCAGATCTTGCTCTGGTTAAGTTTAAAGGCATTTTTAGAGTATTTTTAAAACTTAAATAAAGACATCAGAAAATACCTAAAAACATGTAACATTTTATGACTGCACTGCATAGATCTCTTCACAAGGTTTCCAAAAAGTCCACATTTGCTATTTTTGGAATTACCTAGCATGAGATATCATTTTTATAAGATTCACAAATTTTCTGAAATTCAAAAACGAATTTCTCCTTACCCTACTGAATTCGCTAGGTCTACCCGATAACTCACCCCAGATCTGGCACCACTTAACCGACATGCGGGACCCGCTGTTCAGCCGGGCCCGCTCGTCATACACCCGTAGAGACACAGGGGGGAAAGAAGTCGGCCTTCTTCTTCTACCTTCGACGCCAAGCAGGGAAGGCGGCCGGTGGTTGCCGATGTCGGCCGGAGAGGGCCGACGGTGGCGGAGGAGGGTGGCTTGAGCTCCAGCTTGTCCACCCACACCCATGGGAGGTGGAAGCACGACTGGAGGTGGACCGTGGCCTTTGGACCACGTGAACAGGCGGAGCAGTGGCGTCCGCGCTGGCGGCGGGGTGCTCCGGCGACCGGGAGTCTGGGCAATCGCGCGCGCGGGGCGGAGCACGGCGAGGCGAAGGCGGTGACACACTCGGTTGGGACGGAGGTCGAGCGCAGCAGCGGTTGGGCGGAGCTCCACCGCTTGGCAATGGCGCGGCCGTGGCCATGACGCCCGCGTTCGGCAGCGAGAGGGAGCAATGAGCTAGGGAGGAGCTTGAGGGCGAGTGTGAGCGCGGAGTAGAGCTGGGTTGAGCGTCCTGGTGCCTCCCCATTGACCCCAGTCCCCGGGACGCATGGCAGCGGAGGTGGGGGTCACTGCGGCGCATGGAGGCCACGTCCCGGACGCGTGGCTGCCGTTGAAGAATTTCACCGAGCAGCTGGCAGGTGCCGAAGTGGGTCGGTTGGGACACCGATTTGGACCATTTTTGGGCTGATCTGGGTCTTGGACCTAAAACCAAAGTTGAAGCCCATGAATAGCTCTACACTTTTCATTTAAAGCATAAGGTCATTAGTGTCCTGGTTTAGGAGATAATTAGCATCTAAGTTGGCAATGTCAACACATTACTAACCAAGAAGGAAACTCAAGTTTGCTGATCAAAATGAGGTCAATCTTAAGCCATCTTTTTGCATGCTCTTCTACACCATCTACACTCCAACTTTTATATTGGGACCATGTGAAGTTGTTTAACAAAATCTCGAGAACGCGGCATATCAACATGTCAAGGCCGATCAGTGATAAAACAACTTTTTGCTGTTTTGGAGGCTCTTATTGAAGGTCCAACTGAGCTCCATTTTGAGTGATACTTGACCCATTGTTTCCATCATGAAAAGTACTACAACTCATATTAAGGAACCTAATTGAGCTACCATATGAAATTGGAAGATAAAATTGCATGAACATGGCAACCTTCTGCTGTTAAGTTTAGGACTTAGAATATTTTCTAAGTGTCAGAAACAGTCCAAATTCTGACTTGTGGGCCCTTTTTGATCATGGTCCACATATTTTCATGACTTGACTCTTAAACAATGTTTGTTCCTTATAAAATTCTCTAGAACTTTGTAAAAGGGTGCACAGTCATGCAAAGCTTCTAGGTCAGACTTTTGAAATGGTCAAACGAAAGGGTCCTAGGGTCCATACATGGTCAACCATCACTTAGAAGCACATTTAGTCAAAATGATCAACATGAACATTGTTCCATTAAGTGTCCTAAGTGTAGTTAAGGTATTGTAGAGGCCAAACATACACACCATGCATAGGTTGCACAAAAGTGTAGGTTTTAGTTATAATCCAAACAAGCATATAACTCATCATTTCATGTGACTTTTTTATTCCAAACTTCATGAAACTTTTCCAGGGATCAATATAGATAGGTACCAAGGTGAGGCACATGAAGATATGGCAATAACACCATCCAAACATATATCTTTGAAAAGGGACCTATATGTAAAGCAATGATGCAACATCCACTTTAGGTTAGGCTCATCTCCATAGGTTGACCTTGATATTGTCATCTCCACTTAATCTATCATGTTTGATCTTAAACCCACTATTTAATTGGTGATCAACACCTAGGGTGTTACAGCCCTCCCCCCTTAAAAGAATCGCGTCCCGAGATTCGGAATAGAAGATCTTTTAAGGAAGAGAGACACGTTATCTAGTTCCCAACATCTGCTATAGCATTCAGCTAAAAGCTTCAACGTCGGTGAACAATTTGGTCAAAGGCACTTTTTGATACTTACTCTTTATGGTAAAATTTGTCTGAAGAATTTCCTTCATTGACTTCCATGAAGCATTGTTACTTTGGAAGGAATCCAAGATAGCACATACTGCATTCTCAGTGTACGGAGATCATTTGGTCCATGAGTGAACCACTCCCAAGTATCTGATTCTTTATTGAACACAACATAGTCCGTATGAACTTGACACAAGATTGAAATATTCAGAAGTATGCTCGTTGAAATGACTCTATGTTCACAAAGTTTGAAAAGTAGCCCTCTACCAGAATGGCTTGAGCGCAACCTTCCAAATGGGGTGAGATCATAGATGACAAACATCCTTTGAGGTTATAGGATACTGATTAACCAATAGACAGGGTCTATGTTGGTCATAAATGTTCAATTCTTCTGATATCAACTAATGAAAAACTACTTAAGGTTCCATGTGTGTAGTTATCTTTCTCCGATGACAACACTGTATTATCTGAGTTTGTCGAGGGGTCAGTGAATGTGATAGCTGACTCTGTCGGCTCCATATTTCAGCCAAATGTTACCTAAGACGATTCTCTTAGCCAAAGGCAACCGTTATTTGGGTTGAATCAGATGCAACCCCTCGGGTAAGAACACCATCTTTGGTAATTAGCTCACTACCGAGCAAGTTGAGTACTATCCCCTTCGTGAGGCAGTTGCACAGTAAGTTGAGTTTGACTTGCAACGTAGTGAAACTAGCTTTGTCAGGCTAACTTCTCACCAGGAGGCTTCCTCTTTAGGATCAAACAACAGCTCGAAGATGGGAAATCTGTTATTTGACACTTTTCAAATTGCTTTTGATTTGCAAGTTTACTCGTAGAACCCTTGATTGTCCCAATACTTGTTGATGAGAGAACATAAAAGTAAAACGAAAGGGTGTCCAACAGGGTCCTTAAGACCACTTAAGAGATCGTCCAATGGAGTGATGAACAAACCATTTGTGGCACCTAAGGGCACATGGATACTACTTTGAAATTATGTCTTGCTTTCTCTAATTCTTTGCTTTAGCGGCTAGAACACCTTGCACTATCTGTGTGATTGCCCAAGATGGAATTGACTTGATCACAATGGCTCTAGAAGATAGAATATCACTCAAGTTGTTGGCTAGTTGATTAACTTCTTGTTGGTTATTGCTCTGTAAGACATAGCCTTCATAGCTACCAAAGAGTCATTTCCTAGCTGGAGATTAACCTTCCTATTGGTAACTAATCAGTTGTCTCTCAACACTAAAAAGTTCAAAATCTTCACTCTTAACCACAATAACTGTGGTTGATGCAGAATAGATGGTTGCCATCGAAGTTGGCAAATACGAAGTTATTCTAGAGATGGTTGATTTCGATTGTATGGTCATTATGCACCCAAGATTGCGACTTGGATAGCTCCATCATATACATAATGTGATGATCGATTCTTATCCAATAGATGACTTGTCCAACTAAAGTGTTATGCGTCCCTTTTTATCCAACAGTGATGAGATACTTTGCTCACTAGATGTCGTTCGTCAATACTGGGACAATTAAGCAAAGTCACTTGTCTACCACCTCTTGTAGTCCATTAACGTTTATGTCGGTGACCTGTTCTTCAAAGGTTATCCTCTTAGCAACTTCAGAAGGAAACTCCACTACTTTCGGTCTAAGATATGGATCTTATGATAGAATATGGAGAGATAACCAAGAAACAGTTCACATGAGAATAACACGTTGATGTTGTTCTGCAATGGATCATGACTAGAAACCATGATACCAGCGCGTGCCAAGCAGCACAACCTTGTGTCAGCCGCCCACAGGAGGCTCTCGGTTTCGTCGCGGCACCGTTAGTTGCTACTCATAACACCATTACCGATCACACCACCAAGGTGAAATTTCAAGTGACACAAATTGGGTGGTAAAAACAAGCATTATACAAGGGAGGATAGCAAGCAAAGATAGTCACCAGGTTTGGAATTAACCAGGAGGTGATTCGAAGATCAAAACATAGCACAAGAGAACATAGCTCTAGTGCCGAATGCGACTAAGCACGAGATTTTTACTTGATTCCACTCACGCCTAGCATTGATGAAAGTTAACTTGGTTGGTCAGTCGACAAGGGTCTTCACAAAAAGGGTTGGAAAACATCCATGGCTTATACAAACATATAGGAGAACTCAACTTTGGGCTTTTAGTCAAGCAAAGGCATGGTCACAAACATTCAAGGCAAGCAACCATGGCTACAAGCTCAGGCTCCTAAGTGAAGAATCTAATTGGAGACGACACCAAGAGATCGTTTCGCGTAACTCGAGTATTGCTCTAAGATAAAGCTATTCGACACTCGTATACTTACCGAAGACAAACGAAGTGATAACTATGGCACTAATTAACTAACAAGCATACATACATGCATCATAACTTCAAGCAACACATAAAGAAGCTTACACAAACGAACTCAAGCAACTAACTACAAGTTTAGTCCAAACAAACGTTAGCTAAGGAAGCCAACTTAGCATGTGCCCAGAATCTGGATAGCAACACAGTAGTTACTTGTTTTAACCATAACTGAGGTTGTAGACATCCACTAAAGGTGATCCTACACTTTCTAGAAAGCTTAGGAAGATGACTACACTTTAGTTATTCATACCAACAGCTAATTCACAGATTAACCTGACCAAATTGCTAATGTTTTAGATCTGTACCAATATAGACAGAAAACTGACAAGAACTTCAAAAATGCATAACTGGAGTTCTAGGGACACAACAAAGCTGAGCCTTTACTTTATGTAAAGCTTATTAAGTTTTCTATAACTTTATTATTATCATATTAAGATGATTATACAGCTAACAAGGCCAAACAAGACAAGGAAGACATCTCTGCCTAGATTTGGACAGATTCTGTCATTCCACTTTACAAGCTTATAAGTAGAGATTTAGACCACCAAAATTTGTGATATAGGACACTTTGGAAAGCTTAGAAAAAGTACTACACTTCTTCTATTATCTCCAATGCATGATTCCATAAGCACATAGGTCAAATAAAGCAAACATTCAGATCTATTCTGAACATGAGCAGATTCTGATAACAAACTTCTAAAATTTATAACTCCCAAAACATAAGACCTAGGGTCACGAAATTTTAGGACAAGCTAGATAAGTAAGTTAGCTCCAACTTTGGTATTCTCCATAACTACAGAAAACACCATTATGACCACGAAAGCATCACTACAACAGAAAACGTTCTAGCATCCAACATTCGACAAGCACATCTAAACTTGCATTTGTTCTACTTAACAAGAGAGCACACAAACATGTTATTCTAGTAGCTCTAATTATTATTACCTTAGAGGCTTAGACCAACTAATTTAATTCATTCATGAGAATCCACAATTATTTCTTGCAAGGCTAAACACACACTTTTCTCAAACAACATGGAGTAAGACATTCTTGTTTTACTCTACACAAGAAAGATAGTGTATCACATCACTCACAAGTTACTTACTATAGAACAAGGGTGAGAGGAGCATAGTTATGTATTAAGCAATAACATGATGATGCATGCTTCGTCCTATTCGTCCTCACAAGATTGCCAATCTAAGGTGGCGATCACGTTCTATGTCGGTGGCATAACACGCACTCTTTCGATATATAGCTAGTCGCCAGCTACATTCGACTTACGCATTCATGGTTAGCGTACCTGTAGAAAAGTTTCATTGCAGCCCAACAATTCCCCAAATATAGCACACAATGAAATAGAAAGATAAAATTCTAAGCACTCCCATATACATATACCCCTGTATACGTACATGTAGCACCAAAACTACCCGAATCATTCGATCACCCACAATTAAGTACCTTCATATATACATGTGTGTAACATGTAAATAATCCAATAACCAAAACTAACTCTCCCCTAGACCGTAGTTTGTACAGTCATGCTCTCACAACTCACACTTACCTGAGCGTAGATGCGACGTTGCATAAAAGTAAACTAGCAACATATATGACTATTTCATATATGAAGGCTACCTCTAATCTGACATACCGGGTAGCATAGTGTGGGAGAGTCATCACACATACATACCTTGGCCTGGGCGTAGATGCATAAATGAAAAACCCCCAAGTTAGTACTTATATAAGCCACCTAATAATCCTTATATGGGCATAAGGAAATTGACCACTGGCATACTTAGGTTTAAAATTTAGATTTGACAAACCTATATATAACTATAAGTTGATAAAACTGATTTTATAAAACAAAACCATTGTTTTAAATACACATATGACAAGTTTAATGTTGAATCTTACTCCGATACCAGCTGTAACGGAACCGTCCAAATTATAAGAGCACAAGTACAAAAACAATCACCGAAATGATCAAATTCTCGCACTTGAGCCCATATAACTTCGGTAGTCCAATGAAATCACGAGGGATTTCAAACCAACCAACATACAAGCCAAGATCGTAGTGATTCAACATAACAAGTCACATGTTACAACCATTTCATAAGTAATTAAATATACATCGGAGTTCAACAAAGTTATTACAACTTAAGTTTAAAAGTAGCGGAAGCAAAGTAATTTAAAACTAACAACACCCTTATTTCAAATACATGCCAGTACCACGGTCGACTTCCAACAAAAGCATTAGAGATAAGGTCAATAAGAAGGATCATGCCCATGATCACACTCCGCCTCTACGGCAGGAGTCAACCAACTCTTGCAGCCGCCATGATACATCATAACCTGCAACAAGTGGGGATAAAACCCTGAGTACGACAAAGTACTCAGCTAGACTTACCCGTCAGAAACCAGAAATAAGGTGACACCAAGGATCATGCAAGGCTGATATGAAGTGGGCTAGCTTGACAACATTTTGCATAAAAGCTTATTATGAATAAGTAATCATTAATGCTTAAGCATCAAGTTAATTATCATTAACCTGTCATCTATATTAGAACCTGTACTAGAGCACTCACTTTATTAGGAGCAAACAATATTAACCATAACAGGTATAAATTAAGACAAACTTTCTATCGTTATCCAATTAACCATCCGTTCAATTTAATGGAATCTACGTTGCCGCTGCTCAAGTCAAGTGCTCACTAACCGGGAGCGACGGCGATTCGAATCGAATTCCTATCCAGCTGGAGGGGTATTTCTAACACTCACCGTGCAGACCCCTGCTAGGGTCGCACCGGCCACCGTTTCATATGATTCAGGAATCGCGGGTCCAAATAATGTCGCGACCCCAAGGGCGACACTCTGCTAGGTGATAGGGACTCTAACCCCCCCTTGGTCTCACGCCAATGTCCCCAAGCACATCCTTTCTCTCCTCCAAGAAGCAACCTACCATTCGATTCCCGGCCTGAACCACATTACTCGGCTTCGCGGTCGGAACGGCTTATCCGGCCAACTAAGTGTTAGACTGCGTTCAACATGACTCAAGGACGTATAGCAAATCGGTCCTTAAACGACTCAGACGGGGATAGATTCACACCCAAGACCTCCATGCCTTGTCGCTTCACTATCATCATCCCGCCCGGTCTCATTTTATTTTATTAACACATGGTTCCTTTCCACGATAGCAAATATAGTCAACCGTGCCATATATGAATATCCCTATATCTCGCAGGTGACAGGAAATCACCTGACTTCTACCGCTTAAAGCAGGGCTAAGCATCTACTCGATCCTAATCTATGTAGGATTCAAGGATTCATATATCTGGACAAGGAATGATATAATGCAGCAAGGTTTTCAACCAACTCCTACCACTTAATGCAACAATACTTATAACATATATAGAATTAATTGCTTTAAAGATAGGAGGCTTATAATGCTCCAGGGCTTGCCTGGGATCCGACTCAAGTTAGAGTATGTCAGATGAGTTCACTTGGCGAGCATCTTCCAATCTATCACTTGTCCGGTCCTTCTATCTTCGGGATAGACCCACCAACTCCATCTTCGGGTTTGGCTCCACCTTAGATCCTTTATGCATTTCTGCTAGCGTACCTAAATGAGGTGCAACAATGCATATGTATGAATGCATAGAAGTGCAATAAACAAAGTAATCATGCAAGCATACCAAAGTTCTCCTAAACACCTAGAGCTAAATAACTTAATCCTCACTAAGGCATAACATAGAAGATTGCAAACACATCAATCAAGACACAAGTCTTATAAGATCCTAGGGTACCAAACCAAGTACCAACAATGACATGTGTCACACTTCAATACACAAGCATGACAAAGTTAATCAAAGCACTAGAACTAGAAATTGCCACATTCTGGGCATCAGAACAGCAGCTAAGTAATTTAATCATAACTGGAGATCTACAACTCCAAATGACTTGCAAGAAGACATTATGGAAAGCTTATGAAATTATCTAAATTTCATTTATAAACATCACAGCATGATTCCAAAGTTTAACATGTCAAATTTACATAAACACAGCAACTGATCTAACAAGACAGAGAGCAAGCAATTCTGTACCTCAACTTTAGACAGCTATAACTCCTAAACCACATGGCCAAATGCCACCAAATTTTAACAGAAGCTAGATAAATAAATTATCTACAACTTTTATATAAACAAGTTTTACGACAAAGCAAATTATCATGAAGAACTTTGCTAAGTTCCCAGATCTGTCCAGAAACCTCATTTGCAAGAAATAATTATTAACTTATGTTGCAAACATATAATTGGATGAAACCAACTTTACCAACATTTCACACATGACTAATGAACACCAGAAAACATAGTATCCATTACTAAATAAATTCTTTTAATACATTTTCTTAATTTATTTAGATAAATAGGTGGAATTATGGACACCTATCAAAAGTGCACAATAAATTCTTCCAAATTTACAATGTCCTACTAAGGCTCCCAAAAGTCTACTGTCCAAATTTCAAGCCATTTGGACATGTATAGCAACCTCTATGAAAAAGACAATCACTATTGAAATAAATCATGTGAGAACAGGTAAAACCTAAAACTCAATATTTTCTGTGAATACATGGCCATAGAATGAACCAAAATGATAGAGAAACATCATACTAAGGTAATGGAACAACATTTTATATTTTATCATTTATATATTATTTATAAGCTATTTATCAAGCTATAAAAAAGTTAAATCAATAACTTGAGCATACAGTAAGCAATGACCAAGAAATTTATACCACAGTACATCCATAGCATAACAAGCCTACCATAAAAATTTCACATCAATTGGAGCAGCACAACTCAAGATATAAAAATAACAAGCAATATAATGTAATTTCTTATTTATCAAGGTCCAATCAAAACCCTAAGAAAACAGTGAACAAATAGTGTGTTTAATATTTTTCCTAGCAAGTACATGTCATCACAAAATTAATAAAACAAGAATCACTAATTTTGGAGTTCTAAAACTCCAGATCTTGCTCTGGTTAAGTTTAAAGGCATTTTTAGAGTATTTTTAAAACTTAAATAAAGACATCAGAAAATACCTACAAACATGTAACATTTTATGACTGCACTGCATAGATCTCTTCACAAGGTTTCCAAAAAGTCCACATTTGCTATTTTTGGAATTACCTAGCATGAGATATCATTTTTATAAGATTCACAAATTTTCTGAAATTCAAAAACGAATTTCTCCTTACCCTACTGAATTCGCTAGGTCTACCCGATAACTCACCCCAGATCTGGCACCACTTAACCGACATGCGGGACCCGCTGTTCAGTCGGGCCCGCTCGTCATACACCCGTAGAGACACAGGGGGAAAAGAAGTCGGCCTTCTTCTTCTACCTTCGACGCCAAGCAGGGAAGGCGGCCGGTGGTTGCCGATGTCGGCCGGAGAGGGCCGACGGTGGCGGAGGGGGTGGCTCGAGCTCCAGCTTGTCCACCCGCACCCATGGGAGGTGGAAGCACGACCGGAGGTGGACCGTGGCCTTTGGACCACGTGAACAGGCGGAGCAGTGGCGTCCGCGCCGGCGGCGGGGTGCTCCGGCGACCGGGAGTCTGGGCAATCGCGCGCGCGGGGCGGAGCACGGCGAGGCGAAGGCGGTGACACACTCGGTTGGGACGGAGGTCGAGCGCAGCAGCGGTTGGGCGGAGCTCCACCGCTTGGCAATGGCGCGGCCGTGGCCATGACGCCCGCGTTCGGCAGCGAGAGGGAGCAATGAGCTAGGGAGGAGCTTGAGGGCGAGTGTGAGCGCGGAGTAGAGCTGGGTTGAGCGTCCTGGTGCCTCCCCATCGACCCCAGTCCCCGGGACGCATGGCAGCGGAGGTGGGGGTCACTGCGGCGCATGGAGGCCACGTCCCGGACGCGTGGCTGCCGTTGAAGACTTTCACCGAGCAGCTGGCAGGTGCCGAAGTGGGTCGGTTGGGACACCAATTTGGACCATTTTTGGGCTGATCTGGGTCTTGGACCTAAAACCAAAGTTGAAGCCCATGAACAGCTCTACACTTTTCATTTAAAGCATAAGGTCATTAGTGTCCTGGTTTAGGAGATAATTAGCATCTAAGTTGGCAATGTCAACACATTACTAACTAAGAAGGAAACTCAAGTTTGCTGATCAAAATGAGGTCAATCTTAAGCCATCTTTTTGCATGCTCTTCTACACCATCTACACTCCAACTTTTATATTGGGACCATGTGAAGTTGTTTAACAAAATCTCGAGAACGCGGCATGTCAACATGTCAAGGTCGATCAGTGATAAAACAACTTTTTGCTGTTTTGGAGGCTCTTATTGAAGGTCCAACTGAGCTCCATTTTGAGTGATACTTGACCCATTGTTTCCATCATGAAAAGTACTACAACTCATATTAAGGAACCTAATTGAGCTACCATATGAAATTGGAAGATAAAATTGCATGAACATGGCAACCTTCTGCTGTTAAGTTCAGGACTTAGAATATTTTCTGTGTCAGAAACAGTCCAAATTCTGACTTGTGGGCCCTTTTTGATCATGTTCCACACATTTTCATGACTTGACTCTTAAACAAAGTTTGTTCCTTATAAAATTCTCTAGAACTTTGTAAAAGGGTGCACAGTCATGCAAAGCTTCTAGGTCAGACTTTTGAAATGGTCAAACGAAAGGGTCCTAGGGTCCATACATGGTCAACCATCACTTAGAAGCACATTTAGTCAAAATGATCAACATGAACATTGTTCCATTAAGTGTCCTAAGTGTAGTTAAGGTGTTGTAGAGGCCAAACATACACACCATGCATAGGTTGCACAAAAGTGTAGGTTTTAGTTATAATCCAAACAAGCATATAACTCATCATTTCATGTGACTTTTTGATTCCAAACTTCATGAAACTTTTCCAGGAATCAATATAGATAGGTACCAAGGTGAGGCACATGAAGATATGGCAATAATACCATCCAAACATATATCTTTGAAAAGGGACCTATATGTAAAGCAATGATGTAACATCCACTTTAGGTTAGGCTCATCTCCATAGGTTGACCTTGATATTGTCATCTCCACTTAATCTATCATGTTTGATCTTAAACCCACTATTTAATTGGTGATCAACACCTGGGGTGTTACAGGTGCTCCACCTCGTCCTCCTCTTTGTGTGCTGGTGTTCTTCATCGATTCATGGCCTGCTCATGCTTCCCCTCTCTCTTGTTGTCTTGCAGGTGCCATGGATCTAAGGCCTCTCCAAGCAAGTGAGTTCTCCCCCTCTTCCATGTCCATTTTGTCTCCATGATTTGAAAACCCTAGCTCATCGTTTCTTCTTGATTTCGCTGCAGGCACACCAGATCTGAGTTCTTGGTTGTTCTTGAGGTATGGATCGATGTTGTTGGCTCTTTCTTTTTTCTTGTCTGTTTTTGTTTTAGAAATCATAACTTCTGTATGTAAGATCCTCTTTTTTTGGCAGATCTGCCCTCCCTCACTTGTTCTTGTGCTTTTGCTGGACCTCCTGCTTGTTGAGGTGGACTGAGCCCATGTCTGGGTTTGTGATGTGCCGCATATGCCAACTCATTTCAACTGGAGTCAGGACTGATAAGGGCTTCAAAGAAGTCCACCTCAACCAGGTTGCTAAGGCCCTGCATGAGTTTAGTGGAAATGAAGTCACTGGTACCTAGGTTTACAATCACCTAAGAAAGTGGAGGAAGAGATGGATGAGAGTGTACAAACTGAGGGAGCTCAGTGGAGCTCAGTGGGATGAGGATACCTGCATGGTTGTACTTGAGGAGGAGCACTACAATGGCCATACCAAGGTATGTAACATGTCCACTCATTTTTATTCATCTCTGCATTTCATTGATTATGATTGATGTCTAACTTCATCCATTGTTTGTGCAGGCACACCCCAAAGATGCTGAGTTGCTGAACAAGCCAATCCAACACTGCAAGCAAATAATGATCATTTTTGGAAATGTTCAGGCAACAGGAAAGTATACCATGGGATCCAATGAGGCACTTGGCACTTCTTCTGACTTTGCTGAGAGCTCACTCAAGTCTGATGCAACTGAGGAAATGAAGAGAGGCAAGACTGAATAGTTGATGCAACCAAGTCTGAGGGTGTAGTTGGTAACAAGAGAAAGAGGTCCTTGCTGGTAGAAGAGGATGTGGTTCTGTTCACTGGCATGGCAGATGCAGTGAATAATGTTGCAGATGTTATTCGCTCTACAAAGGTTGAGGATCCCCACCCTGAGTTGTATGGTGTTGTCATGGTTGTGCCAGGATTCACTGACGAAGCGCTGATGTGTGCTTATGGCCATCTGCTGGACAATAAGGCCTTAGGTATGGCATTTGTCAAGATGTCTGACTCTCACCGTGTGATGTGGCTGAGGACCTTCTTGGCCAAGCACTACTACATGTGAGGGGTTTGGCAACTGGTGGTTGATCCTTTTGTGCAGTGTCTGCCCTTGTTAAGGTGGCAGCTTCTGGTGTGCAGTGGTGGCTTCTTTTGTGCATAACTTACTACAGCTGGTGGTTGTGTAGTGGGTTGACCTTCTCTTTTGTGCAGTTGATCTGATCCTGCATTTTTTACCTACTAACACTAACATATAGTTAGTGTCTTAGATATTGTAGTGCCACTATAACCCTGCATCTACTTCCTTCCTAGATCAACCAAGCTGTGGATGTATTTCAACCTATGCTGGCAATCTGACCATGTGTCCATTTCCGTTGATGTGAACCTTCTGGTTTTGAACTTGATCTGAGCATATGCCTATGCTTGTGATTTCATATTTCATTCTGAGCATATGCCTCATGCCAATGATGTTGTGCTTTTATGCTAAGCACATTCCTTATTTATGCTTACTGTTGTCTGTGATTTATTTTTCATATAATTGAGCACATGTCTGTTACCTGTGCTGTATTTTTCATAGATCTAAGCACATCTCTTTTGCCTATGATGTGTTTTTCATAGATCTGAGCACATCTCTTTTGCCTATGATGAGTTTTTCATAGATCTGAGCACATCTCTTTTGCTTGTCATGTGTTTTTCATTGATCTGAGCACATGCCCATTGCCTGTGATATGTTTTTCATACATCTAAGCACATCTCTATTGCCTGCGATGTGCTTTTTGTACAACTGAGCACATGCCTCTTTGCCAATGATGGTTACACATGCCTCCTTGTAGTTTTTTTTGTTACTACACTTGCTACACTTTACTTTTTCTGCAGCTATGGCATGGTATGTTGTTCATCGTGGGAGGAAACCTAGTGTGTACTCTAGATGGGACAAAGCACATGCTCAAGTGGATGGATTCAAGGGAAATTGCTACAAAAAATACAACTCAAGAGAGAAAATTGTGGATGGATTCAAGGGAAATTGCTACAAAAAATACAACTCAAGAGAGGAAGCTTTTGAAGCATTCTATGGTCATGGATAACCTGTGAATCCATTTCTGTTGGAACCTGTGAATCCACCTCTGCTCGAGCTTCTTCATTCACCTCTGCTGGACATGACCAGTTTCCTCTGTGGCACAATTCATTTGTAGTTCAAGTTATACTAATCGTAGTTATGGCTCTAGTGATAGCTTTCCTAGTTTGGAAGATGATGTAAACGCATGTATCCAGCAACTGAACTAGGTGTGGTAATATTACCACTTCATGCAGGAGGTAATTGGAACTACTTGTATGCAGCCAACCAAACCCACATGCCTGCATCTGGGATTTGAATGTTGCATCACATGTAGGCAACCAAACATTGTCTCAGCCTAGCCTAGTTCAAACCATGCATGTAACCAAACAGCCACCCCTTGCATGCATAGGGCCTAGCCAAAGGGGGCCTGGCTGGCTGGTGCGAGCCAGGCTGGGCTAGGAAGCCAACCAAACAGACCTTCTGTCTTTTGAGCTAAAGCTGCACCAGTGCAGCGCTCACATAGCAAATGGCAGGAATAAATTGTCAATGACATTAGACCGACCGCACTGCGGTCCTGTAAAACGTCTGGAGGACAAACCGATGCCGCAGCGCTGTACGCTACACCATCCGGAACGGGCGGCCGTCCTCCAAATGTAGCGGCTTCCAGGACGTCCGCTATCGGGCGTGGGCCACGGGCAGACCCTGTCGCGCGCGTGGAGAGGGAGACCGGGGGAGAGAGAGAGCGCAGGTAAGGTGGGTCCCACTATTTCAATTAGCTAAAAAATATTAAAACTCACAAACCAAAAAATCAAATTAAATTCCGATTACACCATTGAATTCGTTTGAATAAATTCTTCAAAACAAGATCTCACATAGATATGTTTAGATAAAATTTATTTATAAGCATGTGGACCCCACTTTTGGTAGTTGATATAGAGTATAAGATATAGAGGATGGATGAGTGCGGAAGAATGTGATATAGAGGAGAGGATCTTGATGATCAGGACGGAATATTCCTTTTAGAGGATGAATTTAGAGTACGAAGAGTGCGGACAGCCTTATGGTCTTTGAATTTGCAGATAACAAAATCTGTATAATAATATGGTTTCATTACTGTTTAGGTTCTCAGACAAACAATCCATTAGCAACAACATACAAGAATTAGATGGCACATCCCATTAACACTGCTTGCTATGATGGTTCAAAACACTAAACATCCATAGGATTACGCCAAAGGATGCTAGTCCAGTTGGTCTAGCACTCCGGCGGCACCCTCCAGGTCCTGAGTTCGACTCCCAGTGGAAGCGAATTTCAGGCTGGGGGTTAAAAAAAATCCCCTCGCCGGTCCCGTGTGCCAAAGCACTGGTTAAGAGACGGCCCAAGTCGTCCTGAGGTCCATGTATGGCCCAGGCGGCGTCTCACGGGTTACGTTTCCCAGTGTCAGGACGGGGCCGGGGTTTGGGGGTTTTTCTCGGCCTGCGTGAGGTCTCCTTCTTAGTGCTAATGCCCTGGGGGCGGCTTGCCACCGGCGGGTCGAGTTTTTTTTTCCATAGGATTACAGGAAGTTCTGACAACAGATAAACATCCATAGAAAATCTTGATCAGACAAACTAAATGTGAGTTACATAATAAGAAAGTTGGTATACAATATGCTCACATCATCTCCCAGTCCAGGCCCTTTAGGTCCATTTCCTATGACATCTCCGATGAACAATATTCAGTCAATGTGGTTCCTCCTCAAAGCAGGTCAGAAAGGAGGGAGCATCCTTGCTCAGTAGCTTGGAATTGCTGAAGGACCAGATGAATATAGCGCTGCAATAGTGATGAGCAACAATATCAATTCTTAGTTCATCGATTTACAATCTGACTGTACAAAAACTGAACCACCTAGAGTTCAAATTTCAGTTAAGCACATGCCTGTATTGCTTGTTCCTGGTAGACAGATTGGAGATGGAGAAGTATGTGCATTGTAGATTTCATCTCTCTTTATACCAATATATGTAGTTGACGAAAAGAGCAGTAGGTTAATTCAGCAATGGCAAACACCAAGTGATGACCAATACACAATCATACAACCAAGGGCTGCCTGCAACCGCAACTGGAGACAAATGATGGGTGCTCTATTTTTTTAATTAAGCATATTTGCTTGCTCTGTGAAGAGATAAATTCTAAGAGCCATGAACAACAAAGAATGGACCGAACTAACTGATATTAATCAAAGGCAATATGAGACATGCAGATACCTGTCTACCTCTATATGTGCAGTCGTGTACTCCACCAGATCCTCCCAAATGGAAAATTCTGGCTATCTCTGCAAACAAACAATATACCCATTGTAAGTACGTAAGAAAGTACTGATTGGAAGTCTAAAACAGTAAAAATTTAATGGATAATCGGTGGGCCTCCTGTACCAGTACTGCTGAATTTGTTGATGGACATCGACTGCTTTGAATGGTGTTCTTGTTCCATTGCACGCAGCTAGCTTCTACAATAGAGGCGCTATACTGAGGGACGCCACCACGCCGAGAATGAGGGCGCTCGAGGTGGGAGGAAGCCGCCAGGAAGAGATTCGTTTCGTGCGTGGGCATGGAGGAGTCTACCGGTCACCGTTCAGTTTGACCCTCCACCGTGTGTCACTGGCCGGCGCCGGCACGCCATGGAGAAGGTGGTTCCCACCGCTCCTCATCTCCCAGCATGGATCTCATGGATCTCGTCGCGGATCCAACAGCTGAAGCCGAGATCCACGTGGAGGACCTCGCCCTCCATGTCACACCAAGGTGCCTGAGCGAAGGAGAAGGGAAAAGAAGAAATTGCTCAGCCGTACCCTCGATTCACATCGCCGTCTTCGGGTTGTTGCTCAGCATGCCTTTAGCCTTGCCTGGCTGCTTGTCTGTCAAATGGAGTTGAGCTCGTGTGGCTCCCTGCGCTCCAGCAACGGTGGCGAGCTCGTGCGGAATCTTGTGCTCTCGCGACGGCGGCGAGCATTGTGGTGCAGCGACGGTGGGGAGAGAGCAAGAGGAGAGAGGCAGAGATGAGAGTATGAGACGGGGCATTGCGCTAGGTTTGGTACGCCTCTGCGGGTCGCGCTGGGCATTCGGTTAACCAAAACCGATCGGTTCGGTTCCTCGGTTACTTGCAAAATTCAGTTAGTAGCAAAGTAAGAACTGATCGGTTAGATCAAAGTCAGGAACCGAGAAAATTCGATCTCGGTTAGTTCGGTTCGGTTTCGATTCTAACCGAACTAACCGAGCTATAGATTTCAGCAACGAAACACATGAGAAAAAAAATCTAAAAAAAGAAAACAAAAATCATGCCCACGTTCAACAGAAAAAGAATGCAAAAAATCACTCCAGATCCGGTCCTCCTTGGCGAGCGAAGAGCAGTCGACCCTTCAGCCCCAAATCCAGGCAAGCAGGAAGACTCTACGCTGGCAACGCCAGTGCCGGACTCCAGGTAAGCGACAGCGGTGGTGGAGAGGCCTCCAAGCAGGCACAGGAAGCGCCGGTGCTAGATCTAGGTGCAGGCGGCGGTGGCTCGAGTTTCAGGCAAGCACACGAAGTAGCGGTGGAGAGTGGTGACGGACTCCAGGCGAGCGGAGGCGGAGGCGGCGGTGGCTCCGGAGTCGAGTCACGGACTCACGGCGAGGGTGAAGCCGTGAAGGGTCGTCGAGCATGGGGATGCGGGAGTCGGAGCGGTGACTGCCTGAGAGGGAGTCTGGGAGGGTGCAGTTGTGGGGGATTGGGGCCTTGTTCACTTCCCCTCTCAACCCAAAATATTTCCTCTTCCATCCATCACATCAAATCTTTCTAACGCATGCATGGAGCATTAAATATAGGTAAAAAAATAACTAATTACATAGTTTGTCTGTAAATGTCGGGACGAATCTTTTTAGCCTAGTTAGTCCATAATTAGACAAATTTTGCCAAATAACAACGAAAGATGTTACAGTAACTTTTCAGTTATTTTCGCGAAGTGAACACACCCTGGGGAATGGAAAGAGATATTTGCTTCCTATGTATGTGGGGTTGGCTTACGTGGGCTTGGGCTTGACATTTGTTGGTGGGCCTCTTTCAACATCTCGGTTATTTCGGTTAACCGAGGTAGAGAACCGAATTAACCTGACTAATTTTAGTTCCTAGGAAACAGGAACCGAACTACTAACCCAACTTTTTGGTTCCAGTTCTTTTAGTTTTGGTTCCGGTTCTTTCGGTTCGGTTTTCGGTTCTCGGTTAAATTTGCCCAGAGTTATCTGTAGGGGTTTGTTCGCAAAACTTCTAGGGGATTTCTGCAAAATGGTCACGTTATCGAATTCTCTGTTTAGAAGGTATATATTGGACGCCGGGTAGAGATTCTTTTTGCAAAAGGTGCAGAGCCACGTGTCATCATGCCAATGTGCCACAAATGCTCCATGACCCGAGAGGAGTGGATTTTAAACAACCTGATATATTGGGCCTTTGGCATAGCTGTGCTCTATGCTCCATAATTCTCTGGTGAAGTGATTCTGAGGTTGAAAATGATTCTCTTTGATTTTTTAGCATAAACTTTTAAAATCACTATGGAGAATCACTTCACAAAATCAGGAGAAGCAACTTTTTTCAGCTCTCAGCCTCTTAGTTCATTTCAGAGAATCACTTTACAGAATCAGCAGAGAATCACTTCACTCTAAAAAAACCATTTAGCAGTCGGGAAGTGATTCTCTTCGAGAATCCGCTTCGTAGAGTACTCCCAAATGCACCCATACATGTTTGCAGATTTGCAGGCTAGCCACTTATGTACCTACTACAAAGACGAAGGATCATAGTAGTGTGTACCAGAGGCTAAAAAGCATAATGTGAAAAAAATTAAGACCCAATATGATAGTAGCAAACATAAATCAAGTATATATGCCCCTAAGTTAGCCATACTACTACAGAAACTAGTTGTAGCGACGTCTCTTTTTTTACAGGGGGAGTCGCCCCTATAAATGGTTTCCAAACGAGTCGCTCCTATAAATCTATTTGTAGGAACGGTTGGTGTTATCAGTCGCCCCGTTGAAAGTCCCTAGTTTGGTTTTGGCTAATTGATGAAACCTAGGACTAACCTTTGTATCTAAGTGGATGATTTAGATAAAGGTGGTCATTGCATATGAGACATGACATTGACTCATGTGACCAAGATGATGAAGACCAAGATGAGGCTTGGCTCGATGGACCGGTTGTTAAGGTGAAGGGCAAGTCGAGGCTTCGAAGCGAAGGACCATGCGATGGTAAAGCTTGAGCAAGACTTAGCGCCGACGGACCGATGCAACGGTGAAGAGCAAGTGAAGTCAAGGTCGATGGATCGAGACGGTCATGTGATGATATGAAGTGGATCATATCATTTGGAGAAACAAAATGGGCTCAAGGCAAAGGTATAACCATAGGGCCATTTTGTTTTACACTCAAGACACCATAGAGGGTGTGAGTGGTTTAGGATCGATAGCCGAACTATTAAGAGGGGAAGTCTTATCGGTTATTCGACGCACGGGTGCCACTAGGTGATTTCATGAAGTGCATTGCATGTAGGGCCTAGTGAGCTAATTGGAAAACCTTTGAAAATGACTGAGAAAAAGCTAACACACAAGCACATGGAGATGTACACTTGATGGTGTTGGCACATTTGCAAAGGTGGCGTTGGTCGCGCTGTGGTTTGCGGGTAGAGAGGGGTTTGGGTTCCTCTCTCCCTCCCGCCGAGCGTGTGAGCGCGGGATTCAGGCGATTTCGGGGAAATGAAATGCCTATTTTCCACTACGCCGAAAGTCAGAAAAGAAATGGAGGCGAACGGGGTCACTGAGGTGACCGGACGCTGCACCGGACGCGGTCACGGTGTGACCGGACGCGTCCGGTCAGTACAGCGCGGTTTCGGGCGCGCAGGCTAGGGTTTGCAACCGGCGCGTCCGGTCACTCGCGGGACCGGCGCGTCCGGTCATGCGCCCAGAATGAACTGCGGTTCGCAAGGACGATCGGACGCGGGGCGCGTCCGGTCACACACGATCGGACGCGTCCGGTCGTCAAAGGAGCTTACTGGACTACGACCGGACGCTGGCACTGTCGCGTCCGGTCGTTCTCTAGAGCGCGTCTGGTCGGTGTTTCGCGGCGCGGGTGCTGTGCGGATCGGCGCGTCCGGTCGTTGCGAGGGGCGCGTCCGGTCATTGCTTCGCGCGCGCGGTGCTGTGCGACCGGCGCGTCCGGTCGGTTGAGAGGCGCGTCCGGTCATGGGATTTGACCGTTGGCGCAGTGACCATTGGAGGACCGGACGCGGTTGAGCGCGTCCGGTCAGTTTCGACCGGCGCGTCCGGTCGTCCCGAAAAAACGGTCAGTGGAGTTGCAACGGCTCTATTTGTTTGGGGTGCTTATAAATACTCGTTGGCCGGCCCTTGGGGACAAAGCTTGGCATTTCTAACACTCTTTTGCATCCTTTGAGCTAAAGCAACTCCTCTCACTCATCTCCCTTGCTTGATTGCAAATCAAAAGTGAGATTGAGTGATCCCAAAGTGCATTGCATAGCTTGAGGGCATCTAGTGGCACTTGTGGGTGGTTTAGCCGGTGGATTTCTTGTTACTCTTGGAGAGTACCGCTCCTAGCCGGCTTGGAGATTGTTGGAGGCGTTGGCAAGAGAAGGTGATTGTTCTTGGCCACCTCCGGTTGTTTGTAAGAGGTTCTTGTGCTTTCCTCGGCGGGACGCCAAAAGCAACTCTATTGGATTGCGCGTGTCATTGAGTTACCTCACTTGAGAGTGGAGTCTTGCGGTGCCTTGCGGGGCGTGCCTTGAGGGGCAAGTGACTTGAGGGTCACACCGAGGAACCATCTAAGTGTTGGTCGACACAACCGGTGACGTAGCTTGTCGGTGCACAAGTGAACACCGGGTGAACAAAAATATTGTGTCTCTTGTCTCCCGGTGATTGGTCTACATATTGTGTTGTTGTCAATATTAATTGATTGTATATCATCTTGGTGATTGGCAACATCTTCACTCCACCGTCGGTATAAGATTCACAATCCTATCTCTTGCACTTATCTTTACTAGATTATCTTGTGTTGCTCTAGTAGTAGCTTGGCTAGTAGTGTTGTTAGCTTGTTCTCTAGTGTAAAATTAGTGACATAGCTCTTGTGTGAACTAGAGATCATAATCTACTAGACTTGTGGATAGGAGGCTTGCATCACAACCTTTGGCTAAGCAAAACTTGCTTTACGCCGTTTGTTATTCTAACAAGTTTGCTTAGTGGTGCTTGTAGAATTTTTATAGGCTATTCACCCCCCCTCTAGCCATCTAGGACCTTACAAGTGGTATCGGAGCCGTGGTCACCGTTTTAATCAAGGCTTAACATCCTTCGGTGTGAAAAATGGCTCAAATTGTGTTCAATCATGTTGGGGGCAAGCCACCATTCTTTGATGGTGTTAGTTCTTTTGCTCATTAGAAGAGAAAGATGACAATGTACCTTGGTTCTATTCATGAGAGAGTATTGCAAGTCACCGAGAATGATTTTGCTATCATTGATCCTAATCATCTCACCGATGAAGATAGAGCAAATAGAACATGCAATAGAATGGCTCTCAATACACTCTATAATGGTATTGACACAAAAGTGTTTGAGGGCATCAAAGATTTGGAATTGGCTAGTGAAGTATGGACAAGGTTGAGTGAGACATATGAAGGCACTAAGGTTGTGAAGAGTGCCAAGCTATATGGGCTCAAGAGTGAGTTTGAGAACTTCAAGAAAAAGGATGATGAAACAATCATTGAAATGTTTCATAGATTGCAAGTGATAGTCAATGATCTCAAGAGCTTAGGGCACAAGACTCAAGATCAAGATTTTTGTCACAAGTTCTTGTTGAGCTTACCTAGAAGATTCAAGATGTTGATCATGATGTTGCAAAGAGATGGGCTTGAAGCAATGAAGCCTAATGATTTGCTTGGTGAAGTATTAACCTATGACAAATATGATCAAGATGTTGATGACAAGGAGAAGGTGGAAGATGAAAAGAAGAAGAAGACCGTGGCGTTCAAGGCCATCTCCTCCAAGGGCAAAGCTACCATCATTGAAGAAGAAGACAATAGTGAAGATGAAGATTATGAAATTGATGATGAGGCATTTGCTTTTGTAGTCAAGAAAATGGGTCACATGTTCATTAAGAGAAGAGGCTTCAAAAAGAGAAATGACAACTTCAAGAGCAATGAGCAACAAAGGAGGTGCTTCAATTGTGATAGCACCGAACATCTTCAAGCCGAATGTCCCTATGATAAGAAGAAGAACAACAAGAGGGGCAAGTTTGAGAAGAAAAAGAAAGAAGCCAAGATAACATTCAAGAAAGGCAAGAATGGAGTCTATGTGGCCACTTGGGAAAGTGATGATGATGAAGAAGAAGAAGAATCATCCAACAAGGCTTTTGCTTCCATTGCTATTAACAAGAAGCCTTTACTATTTGATTCATCCTCTTCATGCTTCATGGCCAAAGAAGCTAAGGTATTATATGATGAAAGTGATGATGAAAGTGAAATGGAATATGTTCATGATAGTAATAATGATAAATATGATAATGAAAATGATGATGATGATGAACCAACTAAAGAACAACTATATGACTTGTTGCAACAAACTAGAGACATAGCTATTGCCAAGAACAAGGAGTGCAAGAAGCTTTCAATGAAAGTAGCAATACTTGAGAAAGTTCTTGGTGAGCTTAAGACCACTCATGAGAGTCTAGTGGAAGACCATGAGGATCTTGGTAAGGCTCATTCCAAGCTTGAAAAGGCTCACTCATTGCTACTTGAGCAACAAGAAAAGAAGGAGGTTGTTGTATCATGTGATATAGGTGTTACATGTGATATAATTGATGAATCCTTTAATGAACCTATCATCATGTCAAATACTAACCCTTCTTGTAGCTCTTCATCCACCACCACCAACTCTACCTCTACTACTAGTGATGGTTTCACTTGTGATGCCTCACTAATGGTTGAGAATGAGACTCTCAAGAGAGAGGTGGATGAGCTCACTCACGCCCTAGGCAAGGCCTATGGTGGTGAGGCCCGCTTGCTTAAGTGCTTGGGTAGCCAAAGGTTCTCTCTTAACAAAGAGGGATTGGGCTACAACCCCAAGAAAGGCAAGTCGGCCTTTGCAACTCCAAAGCCTAGCTTTGTGAAGGGCAATGGTCGGTTTTGCAATAGATGTAAGCAAATTGGGCACCTAGAGCATAATTGCAATAAAAAGAACCTTGTTAATGCTATACCTTTTGATTCTTGCTATGTGCTTACCAAGGGTGTGAAGGGTGTGCAAGCTAAGTTTGTTGGTACACCAATTGTGGGCCCAAAGAAGAAGGCTATTTGGGTACCAAAGAGCTTAGTTACTAACCTACAAGGACCCAAGCAAAAATGGGTACCTAAGCTTCATTGATTTGCTTGAAGGTCAATTACAAAGCCGGAGGAAGGCATTGGATTATTGATAGTGGGTGCACTCAACACATGACCGGTACATCAAGAATGTTTGATTCATTCAATGACAATGATAGTGGTGTTGATTCTATCACATTTGGCAATAACAAGAAAGGCAAGGTTATTGGCTTGGGCAAGATTGCAATATCAAATGATATGAGTATCTCTAATGTGTTGCTAGTTGAAAGTTTGGATTTCAATCTTCTATCCGTGGCACAAATATGTGATCTAGGCTACAAATGCATCTTTGGGGTTGATGATGTGGAAGTTATTAGTGTGGATGGTTCAAATGTGGCATTCAAGGGCTTTAGATATGAGAATCTCTACCTAGTTGACTTCAATGCTAGAGAAACTTCTTTAACAACTTGCTTAGTCTCCAAATCAAGCATGGGTTGGCTTTGGCATAGAAGGCTTGGTCATGTTGGCATGAAACAATTGAAGAAGCTTACAACTCACAATCTTGTCAATGGTTTGAAAGATGTTGAATTTAAGAAGAATAAGCTTTGTAGTGCATGTCAAGCCGGGAAGCAAGTTGGAAGCTCACATCCAAAGAAGAGTACAATGAGCACATGCAAAGCATTTGAGTTGATGCACATGGATCTATTTGGACCAACAACATATACAAGCATAGGTGGCAACAAGTATGGCTTTGTCATAGTGGATGACTTCACAAGATTCACATGGGTATTCTTTCTTAGTGACAAAAGTGAAGTGTTTGACACCTTCAAGACATTTCTCACTAGAGTTCACAATGAGTTTGAGATTAGAATCAAGAAAGTGAGAAGTGACAATGGAAGTGAGTTCAAGAATACAAGAATTGAAGAACTTTGTGATCATTATGGTATTGGACATCAATTCTCGGCCAAGTACACTCCACAATCAAATGGCCTAGTTGAGAGGAAGAATAGAACATTGCTTGATATGGCTAGATCAATGCTTCATGAGTACAATGTGAGTCAATCATTTTGGGATGAAGCAATCAATACCGCTTGCTACTACATCAATAGACTATATTGTCATCCATTGCTAGAGAAGACCCCATATGAGTTACTTCATGGAAGAAAGCCCAATATTTCTTACTTTAGGGTGTTTGGTTGCAAATGCTATATCTTGAAGAAGGGCACTAGATTGGGGAAGTTTGACAAGAGATGTGATGAGGGGTTCCTACTTGGATATTCAACTACAAGCAAAGCTTATAGAGTTTGGAACAACTCAAGTGGCATTCTAGAAGAAGTCCATGATGTGCAATTTGATGAAACCAATGGGTCTCAAGATGAAGAAGAAAATCTAGATGATATTGGTGGAACTCTATTAGTGGAAGCAATGAAGAACATGGACATTGGAGACATTAGAGCAAAGCAAGTAATTGATATTCAAGATGATGATAAAGATCAAGTGCTAAATTCACCATTCAAGCTAGCTAGTGACTCTCAAGTACAAGATCAAGGTGCTAGTTCATCTCATCAAGATACATCAAGTGATCAACCAAGCTCAAGCAATCAAGTGCAAGTACTCCAACCATAACATGTTGCAAGAGATCACCCCATTAATAGTATTATTGGTGATATTAGAAGTGGTGTGCAAACAAGATCAAGATTGACTATGTTTTGTGAGCATGCATCATTTGTGTCAACCATAGAACCAAAGAAGATAGAAGAAGCTTTGAGGGATGCCGATTGGATTATGGCTATGCAAGAAGAACTAAACAATTTCACAAGAAATGATGTTTGGGAATTGGTAGAAAGGCCAAATGACTACAATGTGATTGGAACCAAGTGGGTGTTTAAAAACAAGCAAGATCAAGATGGCATTGTAGTGAGAAACAAAGCAAGACTAGTTGCTCAAGGTTACACTCAAGTTGAAGGTCTTGACTATGATGAAACATATGCTCCCGTGGCAAGATTAGAGGCAATAAGGATACTATTGGCTTATGCTTGTGCACACAATATCAAACTATATCAAATGGATGTCAAAAGTGCATTTCTCAATGGGATTATCAATGAGTTAGTCTTCGTTGAGCAACCGCCCGAATTTGAAGATGACAAGAAACCCAACCATGTCTACAAGTTGAAGAAGGCTTTATATGGCTTAAAGCAAGCACCTAGAGCATGGTATGAGAGGCTAAGGGATTTCCTTCTCTCTAAGGGATTCAAAATGGGCAAGGTTGATACTACTCTATTCACCAAGAAGATTGGAAATGATCTATTCATAGTGCAAATATATGTTGATGACATCATCTTTGGATCAACCGATCAAGCTTATTGTGAAGAATTTGGTGCTATGATGGCCAAAGAGTTTGAAATGTCTATGATTGGTGAACTTAGCTACTTCCTTGGTCTCCAAGTCAAGCAATTGAAGAATGGAACATTTGTGAGTCAAGGGAAATACATAAGAGACATGTTGAAGAAGTTTGGAATGCAAGATGCAAAGCCAATTTCAACTCCAATGGGTACAAATGGAAATTTGGATAGTGATCTTGATGGCAAAATGGTGAATCAAAAGGAATATCGGTCTTTGATTGGAAGTCTACTCTATGTCACCGCATCAAGGCCGGATGTCATGTTTAGTGTTTGCATGTGTGCTAGATATCAAGCCTCACCTAGAGAAAGTCATCTCACGGCCGCAAAGAGAATATTGAGGTACTTGAAGCAAACAAGAGATGTTGGACTATGGTATCCCAAGGGGTCAAAGTTTGAATTGATTGGATATTCGGACTCCGACTATGGGGGTTGCAAGATCAATAGAAAGAGCACAAGTGGCACATGTCAATTACTTGGAAGATCACTTGTGTCATGGTCCTCAAAGAAACAAAATAGTGTGGCAATCTCTACCGCCGAAGCTGAATATGTGAGTGCGGGGAGTTGTTGTGCACAATTGCTATGGATGAAATCAACTTTGAAGGATTATGGCCTCAACTTCAAGAATGTGCCGTTGCTATGTGATAATGAGAGTGCAATCAAGATGATACAAAACCCGGTTCAACATGGAAGAACAAAGCATATTGACATAAGACACCATTTCATTAGAGATCATCAACAAAAGGGAGATATTGCCATTGAAAGTGTTGGCACCGATGATCAACTTGCCGATATTCTCACTAAGCCACTTGATGAAAAGAGGTTTTGCAAGCTAAGAAATGAATTGAACATTCTTGATTTCTCAAACATGAGTTGAATGCACTCCACCCACTTATTGACATGCCTCTCCTTCGACATTGCAAGGTAAAATTGATTGACATGTCTTTCATCCTATGCTAAGGACTTGATAGAGCATGTAGACATAATAAGTGGTATGCATAAGCATTCATGATAAATCAAATGAATTTGATGGATATATGTTACCACTATTGCTTCTGTGCTTATTTTGATCTAGTGGTGGCATATGACATGTTTGTGAGCTTGTAAACCTAGTGTTGAATCTAGAAGATTTGCTATAAGTGTTTAATTCAACATAGGCAAGATAACCCTTATTTTGAGGAGTGAAGAAGCTTGTCTTTAGTTCAAATCGAATTAAATATCTTTGGCAAGTATTCTAGGTTAAACCAAATTTGATAAATTTTTTAACCTTACATATGGTATCGAATTAATTTCAATCTACTCCATCAAACACTTTTCCTTCTCTCCACAATTTGATCCCATTTTTGGGTAAGTTGTTGACAAAGGGGGAGAGAAAAAGATGATTCAACTTGATAAAGGGGTAAATAAAATTTATGAGAGAAAAAGATGATTCAACTTGATAAAGGGGTAAATAAAATTTGTTGATGCACACAAGTAGGGGGAGCAAGCTCATAAACAAAGTTGTTGCATTTGTTTGTGCATTCTCATAAGACTTGCTCATTGCACATGTATTTAAATTCAATATACATGCTTGTGTGGTGCAATGCTAGTATAGAAATTGGATGATGAAATGATCTACTAGCATGCATAGGAATAGTTTATATGTGGTATCTAGACTTGCCTAAAAGCTCTACAAGTGGATAGCTTTACAAGTAGTCCAAGAACCTTTGCATATAATGTTGATCTCACGGGGTTCTTGAGTTTTGATGGATGTCTAGTTACGTCATGATGCTAAGGATGGTGTAAAAGGCAACTCCGATTGGTATCACGCTTCAAAGGTCCATTTCTTACACCTTAGCATCATTTTGGTAGAATTACTCTCCCAACACTTCTATCCATGCATATGTGCAAAACTTTCAATCCAAACTCTATGCACATATGTAGGGGGAGCTAATGCTACCAAAACCGAGCTTGTGATAATTGTCCAAACTTTACTTATGAGCAAAATGATTGGACAAGTATGACAAGTTCAAAACTTTTATTATCAAAATCATCTTTGTGAGGGTTGTCATCAATTACCAAAAAGGGGGAGATTGAAAGTCCCTAGTTTGGTTTTGGCTAATTGATGAAACCTAGGACTAACCTTTGTATCTAAGTGGATGATTTAGATAAAGGTGGTCATTGCATATGAGACATGACATTGACTCATGTGACCAAGATGATGAAGACCAAGATGAGGCTTGGCTCGATGGACCGGTTGTTAAGGTGAAGGGCAAGTCGAGGCTTCGAAGCGAAGGACCATGCGATGGTGAAGCTTGAGCAAGACTTAGCGCCGATGGACTTGATGGTGTTGGCACATTTGCAAAGGTGGCGTTGGTCGCGCTGTGGTTTGCGGGTAGAGAGGGGTTTGGGTTCCTCTCTCCCTCCCGCCGAGCGTGTGAGCGCGGGATTCAGGCGATTTCGGGGAAATGAAATGCCTATTTTCCACTACGCCGAAAGTCAGAAAAGAAATGGAGGCGAACGGGGTCACTGAGGTGACCGGACGCTGCACTGGACGCGGTCACGGTGTGACCGGACGCGTCCGGTCAGTACAGCGCGGTTTCGGGCGCACAGGCTAGGGTTTGCAACCGGCGCGTCCGGTCACTCGCGGGACCGGCGCGTCCGGTCATGCGCCCAGAATGAACTGCGGTTCGCAAGGACGATCGGACGCGGGGCGCGTCCGGTCACACACGATCGGACGCGTCCGGTCGTCAAAGGAGCTTACTGGACTACGACCGGACGCTGGCACTGTCGCGTCCGGTCGTTCTCTAGAGCGCGTCCGGTCGGTGTTTCGCGGCGCGGGTGCTGTGCGGATCGGCGCGTCCGGTCGTTGCGAGGGGCGCGTCCGGTCATTGCTTCGCGCGCGCGGTGCTGTGCGACCGGCGCGTCCGGTCGGTTGAGAGGCGCGTCCGGTCATGGGATTTGACCGTTGGCGCAGTGACCGTTGGAGGACCGGACGCGGTTGAGCGCGTCCGGTCAGTTTCGACCGGCGCGTCCGGTCGTCCCGAAAAAACGGTCAGTGGAGTTGCAACGGCTCTATTTGTTTGGGGTGCTTATAAATACTCGTTGGCCGGCCCTTGGGGACAAAGCTTGGCATTTCTAACACTCTTGTGCATCCTTTGAGCTAAAGCAACTCCTCTCACTCATCTCCCTTGCTTGATTGCAAATCAAAAGTGAGATTGAGTGATCCCAAAGTGCATTGCATAGCTTGAGGGCATCTAGTGGCACTTGTGGGTGGTTTAGCCGGTGGATTTCTTGTTACTCTTGGAGAGTACCGCTCCTAGCCGGCTTGGAGATTGTTGGAGGCGTTGGTAAGAGAAGGTGATTGTTCTTGGCCACCTCCGGTTGTTTGTAAGAGGTTCTTGTGCTTTCCTCGGCGGGACGCCAAAAGCAACTCTATTGGATTGCGCGTGTCATTGAGTTACCTCACTTGAGAGTGGAGTCTTGCGGTGCCTTGCGGGGCGTGCCTTGAGGGGCAAGTGACTTGAGGGTCACACCGAGGAACCATCTAAGTGTTGGTCGACACAACCGGTGACGTAGCTTATCGGTGCACAAGTGAACACCGGGTGAACAAAAATATTGTGTCTCTTGTCTCCCGGTGATTGGTCTACATATTGTGTTGTTGTCAATATTAATTGATTGTATATCATCTTGGTGATTGGCAACATCTTCACTCCACCGTCGGTATAAGATTCACAATCCTATCTCTTGCACTTATCTTTACTAGATTATCTTGTGTTGCTCTAGTAGTAGCTTGGCTAGTAGTGTTGTTAGCTTGTTCTCTAGTGTAAAATTAGTGACATAGCTCTTGTGTGAACTAGAGATCATAATCTACTAGACTTGTGGATAGGAGGCTTGCATCACAACCTTTGGCTAAGCAAAACTTGCTTTACGCCGTTTGTTATTCTAACAAGTTTGCTTAGTGGTGCTTGTAGAATTTTTATAGGCTATTCACCCCCCCTCTAGCCATCTAGGACCTTACACCCGTACAAATGGCTATTTATAGGGGCCGCTGGACAACGAATAATAAAAATTAAGTACTAAAATTTGAATTCTTTCAAACGTCATCAGATGGAGAAATGACCAAAATAAAAGTTGTAGATCTCGAAAAGCTTTAGAACTTTATTATTTACAAATTTTCCATTTGAAATAATTTATTGTTTCAAAATTTTATTTAAAATTTAATTTTTAAATTGTTGAAAAACTCTGATTTCTCTTTTTAATCTCTGGCTAAAACTTGTAACTAGTCTTTCTCCATTATACTAACTTCAAATTTGATGATTTTTCCCTAAGATTTCTAAAATTATGCACTATCAATTCATTGTGTTGTTATAGCTATTATTTTGGTCATCTTTTCATATGACTTTGTTTTATTAATTCAAAATTTGAATTTGAAAAAAATGACAACTTGAATCAACATTTTGAAAGAGTAAATGATTTCAAATGAAAATGTTATCAACAACAAAGTCGTAGAACTTATCAAGATCTACAACTTTTATTTAGGTCATTTGTTTATCTGAGCAAGTGATGGTAAAATTATTCATAAATTTACATATCTCTCATATAGTTTCATAAACTCTAAGAGAGATATGTAAATTTGTAAATAATATATACTACCGCTTTGTCGGATGAACAAATGACCTAAATAAAAGTTGTAGATTGTGATGAATTCTACAACTTTGTTGTTATGACTTTCTCAACTGAAATCATTTACTCTTTTAAAATATTGTTTGAAGTAGTAATTTTTTAAATTTTAAATTTTAAATTATTCAAACAAAGTCACATGAAAAGATGACCAAAACAAAAGTTACAGATCTCAAAAATAGAAGTATGTAGTTGATAACTTTTTCATTTGAGATCATCTTGTCAAGAAAAACTACGTTTGAATTTCATAAATTTAAAATTTGAATTTTTCAAATGACCTCGAACGGAGAAATAACCAAAATAAAAGTTATATACCTCAGAAGTTATAGAAGTTTGTAGTTGACAACTTTTTCATTTGAGATCATCTTGTCAAGAAAAACTACGTTTGAATTTCTCAAATTTAAAATTTAAATTTTTCAAATGACCTCGGAAGGAGAAACAACCAAAATGAAAGTTATAGATCTCAAAAAGTTATACAACTTTGTAGTTGACACCTTTTTTATTTGAAATCAACTTGTAAAGGAAAACTATGTTTGAATTTCTCATATTTGAAATTTAAACTTTATAAATGACCTCAGATGAATAAATAGTAAAAATAAAAGTTATAGATCTTAAAAAATTATACAACTTTATAGTTGAAAACTTTTTAATTTGAAATCGTTTAGGGCCTCAAACAATCAATTTAATTTTAGTTTAGGATAATATATGGAGAAAGAAAACCCAATATAGACACAAGTGAGTGTGGGGTACAGTGGTTAGAGGAGTACCGCGTGAGGTGGAGGTCATAGGTTCGAATCCTGCCAGCCACGAAGCCGACTTGCGACTTCGACGGAGCAGTTGAGGGGCCTCCCAAGATTTAAAAAAAATCATATTTTTCTTTACGCCAAATTTGTGAATTTTTTGAAATGGCCACCCCTACAAATCCGATTTCTAGGGGTGGCTGGCCATCCATTCCTACAAATTAGCGATTTGTTGCAACGATTTAGTAGGGACAGCTGCCAAAACCGTTGCTACAAATCAGTTGGCGTCGTCCCTAAAAACCTAGATTTGCGTAGTGCTACATAAAGTGGCTGCCAATCTTAAATGGACACTACTAGAGAACATGACTTGGTTCTTCATGGTTTCACAAAGGACCGATAGTAAAATAATACCTATGCAGTGGATGTATAATCTTGCATGTGTTATTAGAAGAATCTTGCTCTAGATTTTTGCTTATGCTTTCTAGGGATAAATTCATATCTGTAGTTTCTATCCTCCTTTTGATGTGCAAATTGAAACATAGAATAATCAAATCAAGCACTATGTCTCAAGCTCTTTGCTCATCCATTATTCTAGAGTTTTTGCAAGTTTTCAAAATAAAACTCAGAGCTTCTATTGTATGTCACTCTCAAGTCTCTCAATATATATAGTATTTGTGGATCCTTACTAAGGCAATAGTGATGTTATGCCTTTCTCTTCCTACAATGAAGGTTTATAGTAGAGTTCATAGGAGTGGAGAAGACATGAAAGAGCATACTTGCAACACATATGTTGTAAAGTCAAACAATGGATCCAAGGAGAGTTAAGTCATACAATCAAATCAAGATGTGCATGTGTATGGATGTATGAGGGATATTTATGGTGGCAGTGGCTATGAATGGTGTAATTGGTGGCAAGGGTGAAAACATGGTGGAAACCTAATCCTACTTTACTCCTTGAAAATATATCCCTCTTTCAAAACTTGGAAACAACTTTGCAAGAAAACATGGGCTATCTTAATCATCTATTTTTTCTTTTCTCAAGCAGGCATCTAAGTACCCATTGTTTTAAATATCTCAAACACTTATCCATTTTTTCCAATTCTTTTCTTTCTCTTTTTTTATGAATAACTTTTGCATAGCCATATGCCTCTTCTCTGTAACAAAACTTTTGAGAGATAGCAACAAGAAATTTGAGCATTAATTTAGGGAATATCCTATAGGGTATATTTTTGGTGTTCACTTCCAATGTAGGAGTAAAACATTTTTGAGTGGATCTAGATGGAATGGCATGTTTCTGTGTCTACCCCCAATGTAGGAGTAGTGCATATGTGGATGGTGTATACGTGATCATGATTTTAAGAGCATAACAAACCTCTCATAAGGCATCAACAAAGCTTGACTGAACTCAACGCAAAAGCAAGCAGTATGTATGAGTAAAAGTTTTTCCTAATCTAAACATCATATATAGCTCTAGTAGGGATTCAAGCTTTGTCATATAGGGGCTCATCATGAAAGATTTTATGTTTTTAAAAGATAAATTTCTGAAACTCTAGTATCGCTAGGAGCAAGATAAACAGTAGCTCAGACCTTCTCATATCATATCTGTCAATTACCTAGACTTAGATCAAGCATATCTACCCACGAGTTTCATGTTCAGAGTATATTCTTATATCAAATCAGTCATAACCAAAACTCGAGAGAATTCAAGGCTGAAAACAAGGTACTTAAAAGGAATTACGACAGAGCAACTATTTATTATTTCCATTACAAGAGCTTACCTAGACTCCATTATTTATTTAGCACTAAAGAATAGAAAACTAAACACACTTTTTATTTTGCCTTCAAAGTTTTTAAATCACACCTTACTATATCGATATAACTTACTAGGATAAATTTTTATTTTGTTTTGGTTTGTTATACATCTTTTTATTTCTTTAGCAAACATATAGCAAACTCAAAAATAGTAAAACTAAAAAGAAAGAAATACTTAGCTAGATACATGGAAGATGCTTCTCCCCCAAGCTAGATGTTGTCGTGGTCGGTTGTTGAATGATCCTTTCTTGGAGCATGGTTTGTCGGCGGATATCCTTCTCAGCTATGAGCAGAATGAGATGTCTACAGCCAAGTGACTTTACTCTTGATCATTTGTACCATCCTGCAAAACACTCCAACAAGAAACACCAAAAACTTGAGGCTTGGATTAGAATAAGGGTTAGTGGTCAGCCATTCAAGGATTTGCTTCTCATGAGTTTAGACAGATTTTTTAGTGGCAAAATTTTAGCGGGAGGTCTACTTAATATATTTTTTGATTTTCTATTTTTATAATGTAGAAAGGAAATATGTATGCATGATAATTTTTATTTTTATGCCACCACAATAAATATTCCCATGGGCTTCTACATACCATAGACCTACTCACATGGGGCTTAGGATTTTATAATGATGCAATGATGGAATGTAGTATAGGAACTCTCTTCTTTTTCTTTCTAATATGCAGCAATGGTGATATGCAATAAAGTAATCTTTTTCTTTTTCTCTTTTCCCTAATGCAATGCAAATGTAGAAAAGTAAATATGCTAAAAGAAAAATAATTAATGCAATGCTAGAAAATAAATATGGATAACTACCAATATTACTTTACAGTAAGGGTTCAGATTTTTAAAATCCTCCGGACAGGACTAGGTAGGAGAGAGTACTTACTTTTCAGGTGCATCATCTGATCTTAGTGATGGAGACTCAGATGACTGCTCCTCTTGTGATGGTGATAATGTTATCTTCTCTTTCCATACATGTTTAGTCTGTGAGCTTGATGTTGGCAAAGTGACTTCTTCTTTGGTGGGTGCTTCAAGCTCTTCATCGTCCCATTCGTTCAATCGAGGTTGGCATAGGTCCTTCTCAAATTTTCCTTCATAATCCTCCCATCCATTCCTAGGGAGTTGATTCTCTTGTTAGTGGGATGATCAATGTCTCCTCCTCCGAGAGCGGGTCTTTGTCTGGTGCTCATAAGTAGTATAACTATTAAAACAACAGCATACCTTTTCTCCTAGAAACTAGAAGTGGATTTGTCTAGATCCAACGTAGATGACTGCACTGGTAGTGTTAAGAAATAGTATTCCAAGAATGGTAGGTGAATCATCATCTTCCTCCATGTCCAGGACCATAAAGTCGGCAGGAGCGTAGTGATCTTGAATCTTGACCATTATGTCCTTTGCTACGCCCTCTGGAAATCGGATTGATTGGTCTGCCATCTACAATTGCATATATGTCGGGTACAAAGGTAATAAATATTCATATGTTACCTTTGACATTATGTTAATACCCAATCCAACGTTGCAAAAAGTCTTATGGAAGATCTTCTGATTGATAGTACACTCGATTGTCGGTATGCTAGGGTCATCCTTCTTAGCAAGGAATGGTGGAGCGAGGAGGTGGTTGCACTTCGATCGAATGGTGTTGATTATGTTGATTGTCTCTTTAGGTGACTGGCTGGTCTTGTTCTTCCTCCACCTATTCTTCTTCTTCTTGGTCACTGTTGTTGTCTCTGTGGGTAGGTATGCCTTCTATGGATGAGTGGGAGAATATAGTATACGGTCCTTGAATGAGAACTTATTCTTATCCTTGATAGTGAAACAGATCTTAGCGGTGTCTGCGTAGATGATGGCCTTCGCGGTGCTTAGGAAAGGTCAACCCAAAATGATGGGTGCCCTCTCATCTCCACCTATTTCTAGAACCACAAAATCTATGGAAATATATGATTGTCCCACTTGAATGATGGTATCTTCTATAATTCCTTTGGGGTAGTAGAGTGACTGATCTAGAAGCTACACGCGTATATTTGTGTATAATAAAGGATATCCTAGAATCTTATCATAGATTACCTTAGGCATGATGTTGACACTTGCTCCGAAGTCATAGATAGTTTCCTAAAAGATGTGAGGTCCAATGGAGATAGGAATGACAGATCTCCCTAGATCACCTTTCTTGTCGGGGAGTGAATAATATATCCACCTTCCTTCTGCACATTGAGTATAGTAGAAAACTGCATTATGAATATTGACAAGATTTATAGTTTTTAAATCTTTTGGCTACCCTGGAATCTTACCTTTGTCGGATAGAGGAACATAAGCTGCTAGCTGAGCTATTTGTGATTCTATCATTTTATTAAAACTATGTTGATTCTTAATGATAGAAGCAAAATTATCCATTGTAGTACTTATGCTCTCTAGGACTTTATCATTGGAAGCTATTTTCTTAGACATCTAATCAATAAGTCTAGATTGACCAGCAACTAACTCTCTCAAAGGTGGTTGATTGAAGTTATTACAATTGTTACCTTGAAAGTTACCTTGAAAGTTACCTTGGTAGTTACCTTGGTAGTTTAGCCTCTGTTATTGATTCCATCCCTAATTCTGTTGAGGATGACAGTTGTTATTATTGATGTAGTTCACATCCTCTTGAGTCTCAGGACAATTGCTCTCTGAATGCCTAGTGTCACCACACACTTCACAAGTCATGCGAGAATCATGAATGTGCATGACTTCTTTCTTCTCACTAACTCGGTCTTCAAGTTTCTTCATCAGCAGGTCTATCTTGGCAGACAACATGTCTACCTCCTTAAGTTGATGCATTCATCCTCCTCTCTTGCGAGGCTAAGTATGTTCTTCATTCTAGCTTTGATTGGAGGCCATCTTCTCAACAAGAGCTATGGCATCTCTGAGGTTAAGTGACAGAAAAGCACCTCCAGCAGTAGCATCCATTGTCTTATGGGTACTAGTGGTAAACCCATGGTAAAAGGTCGCTCCATTCCATGATGAGGACATTCTGCTATATAGTCTTGAAAGTGTTCCCATGCCTTAGGGAGAGATTCATCATGATGTTGCTGAAAACTCAAGATTCTCCCATGCAGAGCATTGGTCTTGCCCGTGGAAAAGAACTTTGCTAGAAAGGTAGTGGAGCAGTTATCCCATGTGGTGTTTCTTTCTTTGTTGGCATAGAACCACTGTTTTGCCTTCCCCAAGAGTGAAAATGGGAAAAGACAGAGTAGAATAGCATCCTTGGTTACTCCCTTGATAGTGAAGGTGTTGCCGATCCCTAGAAAGTGTTAGAAATGTGCACTAGCATTTTCATGTGCCTTTTCCACAAAACTAGCTGGCTTGCACCATATTGATGAGAGCAGGCTTGAGCTCAAATCCATTATCTCCAACATTGATCTTAGGTCCAGTATGGATGCTGGCTGTAGTTGGAGTAGAAAATCCACGAAGACACTTGATAGCCGTGGCTTCAAATTCTGGTGTTAAGCTTCGCCTTATACGGTTGTCCTCCGACTCTAAAGCAGGTAGTCTCTTAAGTTTAGCCTTAGTTCTCTTGAGTAGCACTTCTAGATCGTCAATGAAATTTGTCGGTAGGTTAAAACCAATCATACATTACCTTGTATAAGATACACAAGTCAACAAAACAAGGGTAAGCCTGTTTGAGAAGAGGTTAATGGTTATTTCAATCACATCAATTAATATAAGTTTATCAATACTTCTTGTGCTATCTACCTTCCCTAGCAATGGCACTAGAAATACTTGTTAGTATTTATTAACTCCTCACTTGTTTTAGTAGTCACCTATTAATTACCTACACCTCTAGCATTACTAAACTAGGTTGTCATCCCTAGTGATGGTGCCACGAATGTTTGTTGGTACTAATTAGCATTACTACAAGAATAATACTAAATAGATGTTTATCATTTTATGTGACTAGAAAGAATATAAAGATATGAATAAAAAGGATTATGCAAGTGGACAGATAATTATACCATTGTAGCACTTCACTCGAGAGTACACCAGGTATCATATTTATATTTTACCATAGGGAAGGTGTAGCTATGGACATATATTGATAACTTATAACATTGATGGAGAAATAAACCATAACCAATCACTCTACTCATAGCAAGGGTAAGTCACAAGATAAGATGTATATGATAAGCATTGATCAAGCATTATAATAAGTAAATCACTCAGAGAACTCCTATCTATGGCAATAGCATGGTCAAGTTAGAATATTAGAGGAATAATTCCTAAGTCATTCATAACTACAAGTTGAAGCATACGTTGATTAGTGCAATTACACCTAGGAATCATGGCTAAGATTATCATTATATCCACATATAAGGGGCATTACTTAGGTAGGTTTGAGTACAGAAACCTCTCCCTACCTTTGAACTGGGCCCTACTTCCTCAACCTACACTCGGAAAGTGGACTACATAGGACTCAACAAGAGTGTCAGATCCATGATCTACCATATGACCCAGAATATAGAGTGTATTCGTAGGTAAATAGCATATAAGCACCACGTTTACATGATCTCTACCACCCACCCATGGTACCTTCTTAGGGTGAATGCTATATGAACTTATGCATAAATACAATGATCAACTAACTATACTAAGCATATAATCAAAGTAGACAATAAACATTGCAACCAAGAACATGAATAAGATGAATACTATATTGTCTTAACAATTGTACCAAAGTATATAAAAATAATGGAGATACAACGAGAGAGGGGTACAAGAATTATACCGAACAAAGCTCTAGACAGTGTCAGGAATCCAAGCGATGATCTGCTTGCCTCCCTCTAGACCTAACCTAACTAGCTATGCCTTAGAAACTAGAGGAGCTTTTAGGATATTAGGGTTTCTGACTCTGGATGACTTGATCTCAAATGACTTAATTCCTTAGGGGGGCTAGGGTCTCCTTATATAGCCTAGAGGGTCCAACGTGAGCCCTTGGATCAAATCGACTTGAAGGACAGCGTAGATGCAGTCTAGGGAGGCGGTGGAGGAACATTTCAGAAGCTGACAGGGAGGCCACCACTAGGGGCCAGGCGGCACCAAGGTGGGGCCGACTGGTCCCACCTGGTGGCCTCTCGGGCACTGCCTCGGGGGGTTGTCTCCTGGAGTCCTCTAGAGTCTTCTAGAATTGTTTTCGTCGCAGTTAAGTTCCTTTTGACGTTTGAATCCCCCTTTCTAGTTTTCTGAATATACCCTGCAGAAAATACAGATTCACCAAAACTTGTGAAAATTGTTAGTTTAAACCTCTAAGTTTCAATTGGTGATCCATTTCAAGCATTTATTTAAGTTATGTTGATAGTTTAATATGGTAGATAAATACCATCAACAATCGTGGGTGTGACACTATCGTTGAGTCCTTTGTAGTCCACTCCCCGAATATAGGTCATAGAAGTAGGGCCCAGTTACGAAGGAAGGGCAAGCTCTATTCTTAAACTTCCCTAAGTAATGCCCCTTATGCATAGATATAACGGTGATCTTAGCAATGACTACTAGGTGTAATTGCACTAATCAATGTATGCTTTGACTTGTAATTAAGAATGATTTAGAAATTATTCCTCTAAGATTCTACCTGACCATGCTAATGTTATAGATAGGAGTGCTCTAAGTGATTTATCATTATACTTGATTATTGCTTATCATATATATATCTTATCTTGTGACTTACCCATGTTATGAGTAAAGTGATTGGTTGTGGTTTTTTTCTCCATCAATATTATAAGTTATCAATGCATGTCCAACGCTACACCTTTTCTGTGGTAAAATATAAATAACGATACCTAGAATACTCTCGGGTAAAGTGCTACAATGGTATAATTATCTATCCGCTTGCAGAATCCTTTCATTCATATCTTTATATTCTTTCTAGTCACATGAAATAATAAGATATCTACTTAGTAGTAATGATAGGTAGTACCAACAAGTATCTCTCGCACCATCACTAGAGATGATAACCTAGCATTAGTAATGCTAGGAGATGTAGGTAATTAATAGGTGGCTAATAAAACAAGTGATAAGTTAATAAATACCAACAAGCATTTCTAGCACCGTTGCCGGGGAAGGTAGCTAGCACAGGAAGTATTGATAAACTTATACTAATTGATGTGATTGAAATAACCATTGACCTCTACTCAAACAGGCCTACTCTTGTTTTGTCTACTTGTGTATCTTATGCAGGGTAATGTATGACTGGTTTTGACCTGTCGATAAACTTCATTGACGATCTAGAAGCGTTACTCAAGAGAACTAAGACTAAACTTAAGAGAGTATCAGCTTTAGAGTCGGAGGACAACTGTATAAGGTGAAGCTTAACACCAGAATCTGAAGCCATGGCTAACAAGACTCTCCATGAATTCACTGCTCCAACTACAGCCAACATCCGCACTGGACCTACAGTCGATGTTGGAGACAATGGATTCGAGCTCAAGCGTGCTCTCATCAACATGGTGCAAGCCAGCCAGTTTTGTGGAAAGGCACATGAAGATGTTAGTGCACATCTCTAATACTTTCTAGAGATCTGTAGCACTTTCACTATTAAGGGAGTACCCAAGGACGCCATTCTACTCCACCTTTTCCCATTCTCACACTTGGGGAAGGCAAAGCAGTGGTTCGACGCCAACAAAGAGAGAAACACCACATGGGATAACTGCTCCACTGCCTTCCTAGCCAAGTTCTTTCCCACAGGCAAGACCAATGCTCTGCGTGGAAGAATCTCAAGTTTTTAGCAACATCATGATGAATCTGTCCCTAAGACATGGGAACGCTTTCATGACTATATATCAGAATGTCCTCAACATGGGATGGAGAATTGGCTAGTTATGCAGACTTTCTACCATGGGTTGACCACTAGCACCCATGAGACAATGGATGCTACTACTGGAGGTGCTTTCCTGTCACTCACCATCAGAGACACAACAACTCTTGTAGAGAAGATGGCCTCCAAGAATGAAGAACGCACTCAAATTCGCAAGAGAGGTGGAGGTATGCATCAACTCAAGGAGGTAGACATGATGTCTGCCAAGATGGACCTGCTGATGAAGAAGCTCAAAGACTAGGCTAATGAGAAGAAAGAAGTCATGCACATTCATGACTCTCGCATAACGTGTGAAGTGTGTGGCGACACTAGACATTTAGGGAGTAACTACTCTGAAAGTTAAGAGGATGTGAACTACATCAACAACAACAACTATCATCCTCAACAGAATCAAGGATGGAATCAGCAATAGAGCTCGAACTACTAAGGTAACTTCCAAGGTAATAATTATAATAATTTCAATCAACCACCTTTGAGAGAGTTAGTTTCTAGTTAATCTAGACTTATGGATCAAATGTCTAAGAAGATAGCTTCCAATGATAAAATCCTAGAGAACATAAGTACTAGAATGGATAGCTTTGCTTCTACCATTAAGAACCAGCATAACTTTAATAAAATAATAGAATCACAAATAGCTCAGCTGGCAGCTACTGTTCCTCCATCTGACAAAGGTAAGATTCTAGGACAGCCGAAAGATTTAGAAACTACAAATCTTGTCGATATTCACAATGCAACTTTCTACTACACTAAACCATCAGAAGGAAGGTGGATAGATTATTCACTCCCTAATAAGAAAGGTGATTCAGGGAGACCCATCATGGATACCGCTGTAGCTTTCATCCGGAGGTATTCAAATATTGCATCCACAGGGAAACGTGTGAGGCTATCTACAATCCAACTTAACCCGGAGCAGCAACAAGACTTAAGAAGGTCGAGAGTGTAGAGGAGATCGCTAAGGTCTTCTAGTTCTAATCTCGGTAAGCTATGCCATCTACTGTTCTACCTGGGGAGATGTCTTATAAGGAACAAATGCAGAGTTTCTTCCCTATAAGGAACTAAAAGCCCTGCTAGTCCTATTAACGGGAGGGGGACTATAGAGGATTCAACGAAGCTATAAAAGTCACCTTCGCGAGATACCACCAATCCAAAAAATGAGGGTGCATTCATGAGTAACCCGAGTCTAAGCACCATGCTTACACTATGAATTATACTTTAACCTAATGGCCATAGATTAAAGTGCTCAAAAGAGACTCACAAACTAGAGAACAATATAAATATGTTACTTACTTAAATAAGAAGTCGATTACCAGAGAAATTGCAGACGTAGATTAACTTCCACCTAGGTACAAGCCGTAGAGGGAGCACCAACATGTCGGCACCTCCTCCAAACTCTTCCTTTCTCTCCTCTCTATTTCTAAAGACTAGATCCTAATGAGGACTAATCTTATCTTGATAGCTGGCTCTGAGAGGTAGATCCTTTTATGGGACCCTCTCAATCTAATTTTTAAACTTACCCATATTACCTTCAACTACGAGGCTTCTTAGCCTTCACTTGGGCCTTGAGTAATTAAAAGACAGAACCATCAAGTCAAGCACTATGTCTCAAGTTCTCTGTTTCACCATTGTTTGGAAGTTTTTTTATAAGTTTTTAAAATAAAACTCAGAGATTCCGTTGTATAACACTCTCAAGTCTCTCAATATATGTGATATTTATATATCCTCACCAAGGCAATAAGATGTTATGCCTTTTCTTCTTCCTACCACTAAGGCTTATGTGGAGTTCATAGGTAGGGAGAAAGCTAGAGCATACTTGCAATGCATATATTGTAAAGTCAAACAATGGATCCAAAGAGAGTTGAGTCATACAATCAAATCAAGATATACATGTGTGTGGATATATGGTGGATATATATGGTGGCTAATCCTAATTCTACTTTGCTCTTTGAGAACATATCTTTCTTTTGAATTTTTGAAACACTTGCTAGAGAGCAAGGACTATCTTATTCATCTCTTTTTTAGGCAGGCATCTAAGTACCCATTGTTTTAGATCTCGAACACTTATCCATTTTTTCTTGACCCCTTTTTTCTTTCTTTCTCTTTTTTTCTTGAATAACTTTTGCATAGCCCATGCCTCTTTTCTGGAAACAAAACTTTTAGAGATAGCAACAAGAACTTTGAAGCATTTATTTGGTGGATGGAAAACCTAGCATGTTTTTGTGTTCACCCCTAGTGTAGGAGTAGAACATTTTTGGGTGGATCTAGATGGAAGGCATGTTTTTGCGTCTACCCCCATTGTAGGGGTAGTGTGTATGTGGGTGGTGTGTACGTGATCTTGATTTTAATAGTATGACAAACCTCTCATAAGGCATCAACAAAGCTTGACAAAACTCAATACAAAAGCAAGCAACATATATGTGGAAGTTTTTATATCCTAAATAACACGTATGGCTCTAGTGGAAATTCAAGCTTTGTCATATAGGAACTCATCATGTAATATTTTTATGTTTTTTCAAAAGATAAATCTCTAAAACTTTAGTGTCACTAGGAACAAGATAAATAGTAGCTCAGACCTTCTCATATCATATCTGTCAATTATCTAGACTTAGATCAAGCATATGCTATCCACGAGTTTCAAATTCAGAGTAAATCCTTATATCAAAACGGTCTTATCCAAAACTTGAGAGAATTCAAGGCTAAAAGCTAGATACTTGAAATGAATTACAACAGAGCAACTATTTATTAATTTCATTAAGAGATTATTCTAAGTCCTCTTATTTATTCAACTCCTAAAAGCAAACTAGACATACTTTTTATTTTATTTTTAAGATCACACCTTACTAATATATATATAACTAGTTAAGATAAGTTTTTATTTTGTTTTGTATGTTATGCATCTTTTTATTTCTTTAGAAAATATATAGCAAACTTAAAAATAATAAAACTAAAAGGGAAAAGAATACTTAGCTAGCTACATGGGGGATGCTCCTTCCCCAAGTTGGATGTTATCGTGGTCGAATGTTGAAGTGATCCTTCTTAGAGCAGGTTTGTCGGCGTATGTCCTTCTTATAACAGAACCGACCAAATTATAAGAGCACAAGTACAAAAACAAGCACCGAAGCGCTCAAATTTTCGAACTTGAGCCCATATAATCCCGGTAGTCAATCGAAACCATAAAGGATTTCAAACCAACTTGCTTACAACTAGGATCGCATCATTCAACATACAACATCATACGTTACATTTCACAAGTAGTTCCGAAATAAGTTTACACACACACGGAGTCGCAATTATTACAAACCAAGTTTATAAAGTAGCGGAAGCATAACACATACCAGTTGTTATCTACTGCCAGTCTTGATGATCAACAACCCGCAAAAGCATGAGGAAAGTACATAAAAGATGATCACGCCCAAGTGATCTAGTCTTCGTCACCCGCAGGGTGGAGACAAGTTTTGCAGAAGCCTTGATAGAGCATATCATCTGCAACAGGAGGGAATAAACCCTGAGTACTGGAATGTACTCAGCTAGACTTACCCGTCGAAAACCAGAAATAAGGTGACATCAAGGATTATGCAAGGCTTACACAAGAGGCTAGCTGACATAACATTTTGCATAAAGGCATAAGTAATTTAAACTCTTATAGCCTGTACTAGCAGTTATTTTTAGCATTTACCTGTCGTCTATCTTAGCACCTGTACTAAACATGCACTTGATTATAATCAAACAATTATCATCATTATATCCAGAGCAGGTATGAATTGTGGCAACATTGTATCATTCCCTTAACCACCAGTTCATTTAATGAGATCTACGTTGCCGCTGCTCAAGTCAAGTGCTCACTAACCGGGAGCGACGGCGATTCGAATCGAATTCCTATCCAGCTGGAGGGGTATTTCTAACACTCACCGAGTCACGCCTAGCAAAGGCTGCTCAGGTCATCTTTTGTACAGTTCAGGAATCGCGGGCCCAAATAATGTCGCATCCCCAAGGGCGACACTCTGCCAGGTGATAGGGACTCTAACCCCCCTTGGTCTCACGCCAATGTCCCCAAGCACATCCTTTCTGTCCTCCAAGATGCAACCTACCATTCGATTCCCGGCCTGAACCATACTACTCGACTTCGCGGTCGGAACGGCTTATCCGGCCAACTAAGTGTTAGACTGCGTTCAACATGACTCAAGGACGTATAGCGAATCGGTCCTTAAACGACTCAGACGGGCATAGCTCCACACCCAAGACGTGAAGTGTCTTGCGGCTGTACTATCGAACTCCCGCCCGGTCTCAATTTCATTTTAAGGCATGGTTCCATCCACGATAGCCATAAAGCCACTCGTGACTCCTTCCTACATCTCGCGGATGATCGGAAATCACCCGACTTCTACCGAACTAAGCAGGGCTAAGCATTGACACGTGCCTAAACCTAATATAGGATTAAGTACGATATCTGGACAAGGACAGGTATAATGCAACAAGTGTTTTCATATAACTCCTACAACTTAATGCAGTAAACAATTAAAAGTACTCAAGATTAATTTATAAAACAGTAGGTTCAGCATGTACCGGGGCTTGCCTTTCAGAAAGGTCGAGGGCCGGTGGTCAGGGCACTCGGGCAAGTCTTCAGCGGCGTCTCCTTCGCCAACTGGTTCCGCTGGTTCCTCTGGCTGGTCCTGGACTTCCTCCGGAATCACAGGCTCGAATTCGAGGAGAGTGACCCCCTCCGGTACACCTATTGCATGAATGCACAATAAATATCATGAATGCATAAATGGGTGCAACATGCTCGGAATGAAATGCATTTCAGAAATAAAATACTCTATTCAAGTTATTTTATTAGTACGTGCAAATCTCTTCTCCGGTGGAGAAGTACTTACCTAATCTACCCAACCTAAGATATAGTTGTTCCTCTTCGGTTAAGACCCTAACACCTAATAAACACAAGAGTAACATTATTTAGGTTATCACAGTAAGTTATTCTGGACAACAGCTCAAAGATTCTAACATAACTGAGGATTCCTAACTCCAAAAGATATGATCTAAGACAATCTGAAAAGCTTATGAAATGCACCACAAAATGTTTTCAGACCACAACACTAAATTCCAAAGTTTACCTAATCGAAACTCCAAAGTTCCAGAATCTGTTCTCTCTAAACAGAGAGCAGTCAATTCTGGACTGGCACTTTAAACAGCAATAACTCCCAAACTACTAAGCCAAATGCTCCCAAATTTTTACACAAGCTCATTTACAAATTTTACTACAACTTTGGTATTTATAAGTTTTCCAGCAACCACCTTTATCCAAGGTCAAACCTAGAAATACTATCAGCTGTCCAGAAACCTAAAATTACAAAGATTAAATATTTATTGATGTGGCAAACATTCTCTAAGACCAAACTAATACTACTACAAGTTCACAAATGTCACAAAAACACTAGAAAGTAAGGTGTGCCCACCTAGAATTTTTATTTAAACCCATTTCTTAATTTACTTAAGTAATTAAGTGGAATTTTAAACATATATGTAAACTGCTCCTAAAATTCTACAAAAATTACAGGGGACTCTCTGACCCAAGAAGAGGCTACTGTAAAAATTTGAACTAAATTTATTCACAGGAGCTTCCTACACAAAATTCCCAAGCCAAAAAGGCTGATTTTTGTATAAATAACAAAGCACAGTAAAAAGTGTCAAACAACAGATTTCTTAATTTTCTTAGACACTCTAGGGTACCAAGACATTCTCCAAAAATTTATATGAATATTGCACATGTAGAAAAATTACAAAAATTCATTTAAGTATTTCCTAGAATAACAAGATAGCATTATAACTTGAAAAGTACTTAAGCACTACTGCCCAAATTTTTACCAAAGCTAGAGCAAGTATAAATTAGCCTACTCACCAAATTTCATAATTTTTGGAACACTGAAACTCAAGATGTAATTTAAACAAGTTTGCATGTGATTTAAAACACATTTCAAGGACCTATTTAAATATCCCAGAAAACAAACATCACATATCCAATTTATATTTTTCTAAAATACTACACATCATTTAGATCCTAACAAAATTTATCTCATGATTTTTGAGCAAGTAAAACCCTAGATCTACATTTTCTAAACATTATCTAAAACTGTGACAGAATAAAAGAAATAAAATAAATCGGATTTGTTACTGGGCCGGCCCGGGAAAGACGCGGCCCAAAAACTCGTAGCGTGGCCTGCTCCCGCGCGCAGCCTGCTCGAGCTCCCGCCCGCGCGCGTGTGACTGACCAGGTGGCCCCACTTGTCAGCGAGAGAGAGGCGGAGGGGAGGAGCTGCGGTCGCTAGAGCTCGCCGTCGGTGAGCCGACCGGCGAAGCTGAGCGGACGAGCATGACCACGTCATCGAGCTAAGCCGATTGGTGGCAAGAACGGGACGGCAGAGCCACGGGAAGGTGCTCGCCGTCGGGCATGGCGGACCACCGGCACGGTGGTGGCGAAATCTCGTCGCCGGTAAGCCTGACATCCCAACCTTAACCCTCGATGAGCATTCCCAATCTACCTTGACCCTAACGCACCTACAAGCAGGCGACATAGACGCCCCGAGACCCCTGGCCACAGAGAGCCGTCGCGCGGAGGAACTCCGGCGAGGTACCGCGGCGGCGGAAGACGAAAATGCAACCCTACCGAGGCGCGATTGGCAACGTGGAGTGGACGGTGAGGTAGCGGGCTTCAAGGCGTAGCGGTGGACGCGTTTTTGTGGATGGCAGTGCGGTGGAGAGAGCGCACGAGCTCACCGGAGTGGAGGCAGGAGCTGCGCTCGGTTGTTCCGCCCGGTGGAGAAGAGAATGGAAGGGAGAGGGAGGTGTGGCGCGAGTGAGGCAGAGGCCGTCGTCGTGGCGGCCTTGAAGGCTTGGTGACCTGACGGGTGGGACCACGGCCGGCGTACGGCTGCCACCGCATGGCCACGCGTCGGCGTTGCCCTGCCATCGGTCGGCCACCGACTGAAGAACGGCCGACTGAATCGACGAGGCCGAAACGGTGACTGACAGAGCAACTTTGTCGATGATTATATCCTAAACCAGCTCGAGTTAGTCGAAGATGATTACACCAATCTTGTAGAGCTACATGAGAGCTATAAGTTTGTCAATTGAAGTTTGGACTGGTTCGGCCTGGATTTGAAACCACAGAGCTCCAAAGTGGTGTAATTGGAAACTGAAACGTGTTTTCAGTCAGTGAACCCGACTGAAACCCTATTTTCAAGACACCACATCTCCTAAACCATTTAGAACTAGGTGATGGTGATATTGACAATGTTGTAGAGCTATGTGTGGACAACAACTTTGTCAATTGGCTCAAAGACTGGTTTGGCCTAGTTTGTGAGTTACAAGTTGCTAAAGTGAGGTACAGTGAAACGGTTTTCAGCTCCACACTTAGCTAAATTTGCTAAGTCCCAAATCAGCCCCTAATACTGACTTGTGGGCCATTTTTGAGCATGTTCTGATCATTTTCATGAGATGGCCATATTAGAACTTTTGTTCCTCATGAAATTCTCTACAACTTTGCTTAAGGTTGCTCCTCCATGCAAGATCTCTAAATTGGACTTTTTAATTGGTCAAACCAGATCACTCTAGGGGTCCAACTTAGTCAACAACATTTGGAAGGGCAATTTGGTAATTTTGGTCAACATGAACATTGCTCCACTACTTACCCTAAATGAAATTAAGGTGTTATAAGACCTAATTAACCACTCTACATATTGGTTGCACAAAGTTCCTAGTGTCACATACTTTGGAACAAGTAATTCTATACTTTCACCCAAATGTTGCAAGCTCATGTTGCACATGTTGCATGAGTGTGTTGCATAACATTTGCTAATTATGTTACACTAAAGTGGTTGACATGTCTCACAAAGGAAATTGCACATAAGGTACTTATGTTTTGCACACTACCCACTTCTTACTTCACATGAAATATAAACATATGTGGCAATGTTTCTAAAGCATGTTTACATAATATAAGCTGATGCATGAAATGAATGATGCTTGCTTATGCTTATGCAAATGCAATGCAATTAAGGAGCTAAACACCTGAGGTGTTACAGCCCTCCCCCCTTATAAAAATCTCGTCCCGAGATTTGGAAAGCGTACCATTTTTCATAGAATTCCTTATAACCATCCCGCAAATAGTCCTCCTGTTTCCATGTAGCGTCACTTTCACTACCCTGATTACTCCACATTACTTTATACCACTTAACCACTTTACTTCTAGTCACTCGTTCCTGAGTATCGATCACTCGGACTCGCTTTTCTTCATAAGTTAGATCGGATTCCAGCCTGATATCTCCTAAAGGGACTCTTTCCTCAGGAACTCGAAGACACTTTTTGAGCTGTGATACATGGAAGACGTTGAATATGGCACTCATTTCAGGAGGTAACTGGATTTTGTACGCAACAGCTCCACTCTTGCCTATGATCTGGAAAGGACCCACGTATCTTGGCGCAAGTTTCCGCTTAACGCCAAAACGTTGGACACTCTTCATTGGAGAAACTTTCAGATACACGAAGTCCCCAACTTCGAACTCGAGTGGTTTTCTACGACGATCAGCATAACTTTTCTGTCTAGCTTGGGCTGCAGCCATATGTTTATGGATGGTACGGACTTGTTCCTCAGCTTCCTCAACAAAAGCAATACCATAAAATCTCCTTTCACCAGCTTCTACCCAGTTTAGTGGAGTTCTACACTTACCACCGTACAAGGCTTCGAATGGAGCCATCTTAATACTCTCTTGATAACTATTATTGTACGAAAACTCGGCTAGAGGTAACCATTTTTCCCAAGAACCCTTGGATGAAATGACACATGCCCGCAACAGATCTTCCAAGATTTGGTTAACCCGTTCCGTCTGACCAGACGTCTGGGGGTGATAAGCAGAGCTTCTCACTAACTTGGTTCCCAGAAGGTGATGCAAGTGCTCCTAAAAGCGAGCGGTGAACTGGGGACCACGGTCAGATATGATAGTACGAGGTATCCCATGAAGCCGGACGATCTGATTGAAGTACAACTCAGCATAGTCAGTGGGACGATAGTCCACTCTAACTGGAATGAAGTGAGCTGATTTGGTCAAACGATCCACAATTACCCAGATGGAGTTATGATTTTTGACAGTAGGAGGATGACCGACAATGAAATTCATACTTATCTCTTCCCATTTCCAACCTGGGATAGAAAGTGGTTGAAGCAACCCAGCTTTCATATGCACAGCTTTAACTCTACAGCAGGTGTCACACCTAGCCACATATGCAGCTATTTCTTTCCGCATCTTGGTCCACCAATAGTATGGCTTCAAATCATAATACATCTTATTGCTACCAGGATGGATGGACAACTTAGAGGAGTGCGCTTCAGACATAATATCATTTTGAAGCTCCCGGTCCTTAGGCACAACTAACCTATCCTTGAACCATAGTACACCCTCTTCATCTACCCTGAAGTGTGTAGTTTCTTGCTCTTTTATCTTACGCTTGATGTGGAATATACCAGTGTCAGTCTTTTGGAGCTCAATAATTCTGCTTTTGAGAGTACAACTGACAGTGATGTTGTACAAGACTGCTGGATGTAGAAGGCGAGATCGATGAAAATCAGTTTCAACTAAGGAATGACAATGAGACTTACGGCTTAAAGCATCCGCAACCACATTTGCCTTGCCAGGATGATAGTGCACTTGAAGGTTATAATCCTTAATCAACTCGAGCCATCTTCGTTGACGCATATTTAACTCAGGTTGGGTGAAGATGTATTTAAGGCTTTTGTGGTCTGTGTAGATATTGCAAACATTGCCTAACAGATAGTGTCGCCAGGCTTTCAAAGCATGAACAACTGCGGCGAGTTCTAAGTCATGCGTTGGATAATTCGCCTCATGCTTCCGAAGTTGTCGAGAGGTATATGCAATTACTCAGCCTTCCTGCATCAACACACCTCCCAAACCTATGCCTGAGGCATCACAATAAACATCAAATGGTTTCTTGATATCCGGTTGTGCCAAAACCGGAGCTGAGGTTAGGAGGGTTCACAGTTGGTGAAAAGCCGCATCACACTCAGGAGTCCAGACAAACCTAGTGTCTTTCTGCAGCAACCGAGTCATTGGCTTGGCTATTTTGGAGAAATCTGGGATGAAGCGACGATAATAGCCAGCTAAACCAAGAAAACTTCGGACCTCGTGAACCGAGATAGGAGCCTTCCAGTTCAGTACTTCCTGTACCTTGGCGGGGTCCACCATAATTCATCCATCGGACAACACATGCCCAAGGAAAGGTACTTCACGAAGCCAGAATTCGCACTTACTGAACTTCGCATAAAGTTGATGTTCACGCAGTCTTGTGAGGACTATACGCAGATGTTCAGCGTGATCCTCCTCATTCACAGAATATACCAAGATGTCATCAATAAATACCACCACAAACTTGTCCAATTCAAGCATAAACACTGAATTCATCAAGTACATGAAGTGTGCGGGGGCATTTGTCAAGCCGAAAGACATAACAAGATACTCATAAAGACCGTATCTGATAGAAAAGGCTGTCTTTGGAACATCTTCCAGGCGGATTTTAATTTGATGGTAGCCAGATCTTAGATCGATCTTGGAGAAAACTTTAGCTTTAGACAACTGATCGAACAAGATGTCAATACGTGGTAGAGGGTACTTATTTTTGACAGTGACTGCATTGAGAGGTCTATAATCTACGCACATCCGCAACGACTGATCCTTCTTCTTTACAAAGATAGCAGGACATCCCCACGGCGATGAACTAGGACGAATCAACCCTTTCTTCAAAAGTTCATTCAATTGCACCTTAAGTTCAGCTAGTTCATTCGGAGGCATCCTATAGGGTCTCCTAGAGATGGGAGCCGTGCCAGGCAACAACTCAATTTTAAACTCCACATCCCGATCCGGAGGGAGCCCCGGCAAATCATCGGGAAAAACGTCTAGAAACTCATTTACTACTGGAATTTCGGTCAACACCTTTGCTTGCACAGCATGAACTTCCCCAGACAAATCAACTTTTCTAGGAAGTTGTACCAGAAAACCCTTTTGATCTATAGGGTCTCTGAGCATAACTACCCGAGTGGATGTATCAATGAGTACCCCATTCTGACTCATCCAATTCATGCTCAAAATAACATCGATACCTAAGCCCGGCAAAACCACTAAGGCCAGCGAGTACTTTCGCCCTTCTATCTCAAGCTCAAGATTCCTCACTACTTTATCTGTGGAAATATTCCCACTTGCTGCGCTAATACAATAACCCCCACCTTCAACAGTATGCAATTTGTGTGCAAATTCTGATGCAAACTTAGGACTGATAAAGGAATGTGAAGCACCTGAATCAAAAAGTACCACTGCAGGGTGTTGGTCAACTAGGAACTTAACAGCAGTGACAACCTCACCAGATGGGATTTCCTCAATGCTGTTATAATGGGCGTGCCCTTGACGGCCACCTTGGTTGACATTCTTCTTGGGGTAAGGACAGTTCCTGGACCAATGGCCTGGCTTGTTGTAGTTCCAGCAAGGCATGTTGCTAGGAGGGACACTGGAACTGCCTTGGCTCGAACTACTTTTTGGCAGAGCCACTGTATATGCCTTACGAAACCCAGTCTTCTCTGGCGCCTTCTTTTGTGGAGGACGGAACTTAGCAGTTGTGGTAGGAGGGCGAGGAGGAGCCCTCGGGGCAGCTGGAGCTCGAGACGGTGAAGCACTCGCCTCAATGGCCCTTTTGCGGCTCTTAGAGGCAGAATAGATAGCATTGTTGTTCTCTTGAGTCAGAGCATCACTGATAAATTCATTGAAAGTAGTGCACTTGCTAGTGTCCATAGTCTTCATCAGCTTTGGGCCGAGGCCTCTTTTAAAGCTAGCAATTTTCTTGGAATCGGTATCCACAAACTCTGTGGCATACCTTGCCAGGTTGTTGAAAGATTGTAGATATTCAGTCAAACTTTTATTTCCCTATGACAGCCTCATGAATTCTGTGTGTTTGATAGCCATAAGACCTAGAGGAATATAATTCCCACGGAATGTTGCCTTGAACTGGTCCCAAGCAATCAGGACATTTGCAGGCAGTGTGGAACGATAGTGGCTCCACCAAATACCCGCTGGACCATGCAATTGATGAGAAGCATATTCAGTCTTTAGCTCATCAGTCAGGCGAAGCAGACGAAACTTTTGCTCAATAGTATTTAACCACTCATCAGCTTGCAGTGGTTCCTCCGCCTCCTTAAAGAGCGGGGGCTTAGTATCAAGAAAGTCCTTGAAATCACTGTATTGATTGGGTTCTGGGCCCTAGCGGCCAGGACGAGCTTCCCGGTTAGCCAGCTGGCGCATAGCATCTGCCAACATGCGCTGCCCTTCGACCACTGTCCGCATCAGCTCAGCCGGGGTAGGTGGTGGCGGAGGGGGTGGCTGTTCCTCATCCTCATTGCCACGACCCCGATGAAGATTGTACGACATCTGCAAAATGCATAGCCAATGAGCACTGACGATGTGGGAAATTTGTAGATAAATTATTGTAAATATGTCAAACTGACTTCATGAAATAGACTTCTCAAAATACTCTTGGCACAATAATTCATCACAACCGCACAATCCATTCAAGCAGATCAAATGGCGCAATCATGCGAGAGAATCCAACAAGATGTTCTTTGATAAAGGCTCACACACGAGGAGCACAGCAGTTACTGAACCGTTTACATTAAAATTTACGTGATTTTTGATCTTTTGCCCGGTACTTGGATTCAGTTTCAAAGTGTTTAGTTGACTGAGAAAGGCTACTTCAAACTGATCACAAAGAGACTTCTCTACGGTAGAGTTTCATGGTGGATCATGACTAGCCACCTCGATACCAGCGCGTGCCAAGCAGCACAGCCTTATGTCGCGCGCCATAGGAGGCCCTCGGTTTCGTCGCGGCACCGAAGGGTACTAATCGTGACACCATCATCGAACGCAACACAATAAGACATCCAATTGCGATCGAAATTAACAGGTTCCAACTAAACATCCAGAAAACATAGAGTTCGACCTTACATCCAAAAAGTCAAGTTATTACAAAGCCTCACTCCAACCCTAGGAGGCACAAAAGACGATCCTAACATCATAGCTACGTGATAACTACTCTAAGCACCGTCCTCAGAGTCGGTGTCAAGGATCTCCCCGTCGTCCTCATCACTAACAGGCTCTAACTCCTCATCTTCTTCTTCTTCTTCTGGTTCTTCTTCTGGTTCGGCATCTTGGGGTCCGTTACCTCTACTTCATCATCATTTTCAGCCATGAAGATTCCCGAACCCATGTCCTCATCTGCGTTGATATTTCTAGGCAGCAGAGGATTTAGCTGGTTGTTCAGGTGGTGCACTTCTTCATGAAGATTGTCATTGTATTCTTCAGCATTCTCCAACTGTTGCTCGAGCTCAAACTGACGAGCTCTCAGAACGTTCTCCTCGTGCCAGGCTTCATCCCTCTGGTTCATGACACGAACCAACATGCGTTGATAGTTGCGGTTTGCTACTGTCAACCTCTGGACTGCAAGGGTTTCCTGGTCACGATCACGAATCACTTGCTCCAGTTGCTGACGCGCTGCATTCCTGGCAGCCGTCACTTCAGCCAACTCTGCCCTCAGCCTTTCCACCTCAGTAGGCTCAGGGCGGGGCTCACGTGGAGCGAGCTGGTGTCACGGTGCCCTGTCTCCAGTGGACTTACGAGCGGTCCTCTTGGTACGTGCCATCTGTAGCAACAGATAAGATACGACTTAAAGTGAGGATCATTTAGGGGATACGAAATTTACTTTAGTCGGGAGTACTAAAATTTTTAAGGAGGGAGTAAATGATATGTATGATATAATTAAACATGATGCATGCACGTTCCGTACGCCCTCTCACCTTAGTAGAAACCTAAAGTTCTAACGCTAGGCGGTGGCATACATACGTTCTCTCATATAAGCGAAACTATCGGTCTACTCGTTACGCTGTTAGTGTACCTGCAGAAAACCTCATTTCAGCCCAACAGTTTCCCAATATATGCACACAAGAAAGCAGTAATTTAAATACTTTCCATATACACATCCCCTGATGTATATACTTCAGTATCAAAGCTACCCGATATAAAGGTTCCCACAATTAAGTGCTTACGTAATTACATGGTTTAAACATGTAAGTATGCAAGTCACCAAAACTACTCTCCCCTAGATCGCCGGTTGGACGATCATGCTCTCACAACTCACACTTACCAGAGCGTCGAGGCAATTGATTCATACATTACCACCCAAGTGGATGGCATCCATACAATATCACGCCATATGGACGACGAAACAAAAATAAACAAGGCCCCCAAGTTAGTCTTTATAATAAGCCACCTAAAAGTCCTTATTTGGGCTAAGGGATGTGATCACTGGCATACCTAAAAAATAATTTTTAGTGTTTTAACCCTTTTTCATAATCAAATATTTTTGTTTTTAAATAGTCGTATGATGTTTTTAATGTTGAATTATGCTCTGGTACCAGCTGTAACAGAACCGACCAAATTATAAGAGCACAAGTACAAAAACAAGCACCGAAGTGCTCAAATTTTCGAACTTGAGCCCATATAATCCCGGTAGTCAATCGAAACCACGAAGGATTTCAAACCAACTTGCTTACAACCAGGATCGCATCATTCAACATACAACATCATACGTTACATTTCACAAGTAGTTCCGAAATAAGTTTACACACACACAGAGTCGCAATTATTACAAACCAAGTTTATAAAGTAGCGGAAGCATAACACACACCAGTTGTTATCTACTGCCAGTCTTGATGATCAACAACCCGCAAAAGCATGAGGAAAGTACATAAAAGATAATCACGCCCAAGTGATCTAGTCTTCATCACCCGCAGGGTGGAGACAAGTTTTGCAGAAGCCTTGATAGAGCATATCATCTGCAACAGGAGGGAATAAACCCTGAGTACTGGAATGTACTCAGCTAGACTTACCCGTCGAAAACCAGAAATAAGGTGACACCAAGGATTATGCAAGGCTTACACAAGAGGCTAGCTGACATAACATTTTGCATAAAAGGCATAAGTAATTTAAACTCTTATAGCCTGTACTAGCAGTTATTTTTAGCATTTACCTGTCGTCTATCTTAGCACCTGTACTAAACATGCACTTGATTATAATCAAACAATTATCATCATTATATCCAGAGCAGGTATGAATTGTGGCAACATTGTATTATTCCCTTAACCACCAGTTTATTTAATGAGATCTACGTTGTCGCTGCTCAAGTCAAGTGCTCACTAACCGGGAGCGATGGCGATTCGAATCGAATTCCTATCCAGCTGGAGGGGTATTTCTAACACTCACCGAGTCACGCCTGGCGAAGGCTGCTCAGGTCATCTTTTGTACAGTTCAGGAATCGCAGGCCCGAATAATGTCGCGTCCCCAAGGGCGACACTCTGCCAGGTGATAGGGACTCTAACCCCCCCTTGGTCTCATGCCAATGTCCCCAAGCACATCCTTTCTCTCCTCCAAGATGCAACCTACCATTCGATTCCCGGCCTGAACCATACTACTCGACTTCGCGGTCGGAACGGCTTATCCGGCCAACTAAGTGTTAGACTGCGTTCAACATGACTCAAGGATGTACAGCGAATCGGTCCTTAAACGACTCAGACGGGCATAGCTCCACACCCAAGACGTGAAGTGTCTTGCGGCTATACTATCGAACTCCCGCCCGGTCTCAATTTCATTTTAAGGCATGGTTCCATCCACGATAGCCATAAAGCCACTCGTGACTCCTTCCTACATCTTGCGGATGACCGGAAATCACCCGACTTCTACCGAACTAAGCAGGGCTAAACATTGACACGTGCCTAAACCTAATATAGGATTAAGTACGATATCTGGACAAGGACAGGTATAATGCAATAAGTGTTTTCATATAACTCCTACAACTTAATGCAGTAAACAATTAAAACTACTCAAGATTAATTTATAAAACAGTAGGTTCAGCATGCACCGGGGCTTGCCTTTCAGAAAGGTCGAGGGCCGGTGGTCAGGGCACTCGGGCAAGTCTTCAGCGGCGTCTCCTTCGCCGACTAGTTCCGCTGGTTCCTCTGGCTGGTCCTGGACTTCCTCCGGAATCACAGGCTCGAATTCGAGGAGAGTGACCCCCTCCGGTATACCTATTGCATGAATGCACAATAAATATCATGAATGCATAAATGGGTGCAACATGCTCGGAATGAAATGCATTTCAGAAATAAAATACTCTATTCAAGTTATTTTATTAGTACGTGCAAATCTCTTCTCTGGTGGAGAAGTACTTACCTAATCTACCCAACCTAAGATATAGTTGTTCCTCTTCGGTTAAGGCCCTAACACCTAATAAACACAAGAGTAACATTATTTAGGTTATCACAGTAAGTTATTCTGGACAGCAGCTCAAAGATTCTAACATAACTGAGGATTCCTAACTCCAAAAGATATGATCTAAGACAATCTGGAAAGCTTATGAAATGCACCACAAAATGTTTTCAGACCACAACACTAAATTTCAAAGTTTACCTAATCGAAACTCCAAAGTTCCAGAATCTGTTCTCTCTAAACAGAGAGCAGTCAATTCTGGACTGGCACTTTAAACAGCAATAACTCCCAAACTACTAAGCCAAATGCTCCCAAATTTTGACACAAGCTCATTTACAAATTTTACTACAACTTTGGTATTTATAAGTTTTCCAGCAACTACCTTTATCCAAGGTCAAACCTAGAAATACTATCAGCTGTCCAGAAACCTAAAATTGCAAAGATTAAATATTTATTGATGTGGCAAACATTCTCTAAGACCAAACTAATACTACTACAAGTTCACAAATATCACAAAAACACCAGAAAGTAAGGTGTGCCCACCTAGAATTTTTATTTAAACCCATTTCTTAATTTACTTAAGTAATTAAGTGGAATTTTAAACATATATGTAAATTGCTCCTAAAATTCTACAAAAATTACAGGGGACTCTCTGACCCCAGAAGAGGCTACTGTAAAAATTTGAACTAAATTTATTCACAGGAGCTTCCTACACAAAATTCCCAAGCCAAAAAGGCTGATTTTTGTATAAATAACAAAGCACAGTAAAAAGTGTCAAACAACAGATTTCTTAATTTTCTTAGACACTCTAGGGTACCAATACATTCTCCAAAAATTTATATGAACATTGCACATGTAGAAAAATTAGAAAAATTCATTTAAATATTTCCTAGAATAACAAGATAGCATTATAACTTGAAAAGTACTTAAGCACTACTGCCCAAATTTTTACCAAAGCTAGAGCAAGTATAAATTAGCCTACTCACCAAATTTCATAATTTTTGGAACACTGAAACTCAAGATGTAATTTAAACAAGTTTGCATGTGATTTAAAACACATTTCAAGGACCTATTTAAATATCCTAGAAAACAAACATCACATATCCAATTTATATTTTTCTAAAATACTATACATCATTTAGATCCTAACAAAATTTATCTCATGATTTTTGAGCAAGTAAAACCCTAGATCTATATTTTCTAAACATTATCTAAAACTATGACAGAATAAAAGAAATGAAATAAATCAGATTTGTTACTGGGCCGGCCCGGGAAAGACGCGGCCCAAAAACTCGCGGCGTGGCCCGCTCCCGCGCGTGGCCTGCTCGAGCTCCCGCCCGCACGCGTGTGACTGACCAGGTGGCCCCACTTGTCAGCGAGAGAGAGGCGGAGGGGAGGAGCTGCGGTCGCCGGAGCTCGCCGTCGGTGAGCCGACCGGCGAAGCTGAGCGGACGAGCATGACCACGTCCTCGAGCTAAGCCGATTGGTGGCAAGAACGGGACGGCAGAGCCACGGGAAGGTGCTCGCCGTCGGGCATGGCGGACCACCGGCACGGTGGTGGCGAAATCTCGCCGCCGGTGAGCCTGACATCCCAACCTTAACCCTCGATGAGCATTCCCAATCTACCTCGACCCTAACGCACCTACAAGCGGGCGACATAGACGCCCTGAGACCCCTGGCCACGGAGAGCCGTCGCGCGGAGGAACTCCGGCGAGGTACCGCGGCGGCGGAAGACGAAAATGCAACCCTACCGAGGCGCGATTGGCAACGTGGAGTGGACGGTGAGGTAGCGGGCTTCAAGGCGGAGCAGTGGATGCGTTTTTGTGGATGGCAGTGCGGTGGAGAGAGCGCACGAGCTCGCCGGAGTGGAGGCGGGAGCTGCGCTCGGTTGTTCCGCCCGGTGGAGAAGAGAATGGAAGGGAGAGGGAGGTGTGGCGCGAGTGAGGCAGAGGTCGTCGTCGTGGCGGCCTTGAAGGCTTGGTGACCTGACGGGTGGGACCGCGGCCGGCGTACGGCTGCCACCGCACGGCCACGCCTCGGCGTTGCCCTGCCGTCGGTCGGCCACCGACTGAAGAACGGCCGACTGAATCGACGAGGCCGAAACGGTGACTGACAGAGCAACTTTGTCGATGATTATCTCCTAAACCAACTCGAGTTAGTCGAAGATGATTACACCAATCTTGTAGAGCTACATGAGGGCTACAAGTTTGTCAATTGAAGTTTGGACTGGTTCGGCCTGGATTTGAAACCATAGAGCTCCAAAGTGGTGTAATTGGAAACTGAAACGTGTTTTCAGTCAGTGAACCCGACTGAAACCCTATTTTCAAGACACCACATCTCCTAAACCATTTAGAACTAGGTGATGGTGATATTGACAATGTTGTAGAGCTATGTGTGGACAACAACTTTGTCAATTGGCTCAAAGACTGGTTTGGCCTAGTTTGTGAGTTACAAGTTGCTAAAGTGAGGTACAGTGAAACGGTTTTCAGCTCCACACTTAGCTAAATTTGCTAAGTCCCAAATCAGCCCCTAATACTGACTTGTGGGCCATTTTTGAGCATGTTCTGATCATTTTCATGAGATGGCCATATTAGAACTTTTGTTCCTCATGAAATTCTCTACAACTTTGCTTAAGGTTGCTCCTCCATGCAAGATCTCTAAATTGGACTTTTTAATTGGTCAAACCAGATCACTCTAGGGGTCCAACTTAGTCAACAACATTTGGAAGGGCAATTTGGTAATTTTGGTCAACATGAACATTGCTCCACTACTTACCCTAAATGAAATTAAGGTGTTATAAGACCTAATTAACCACTCTACATATTGGTTGCACAAAGTTCCTAGTGTCACATACTTTGGAACAAGTAATTCCATACTTTCACCCAAATGTTGCAAGCTCATGTTGCACATGTTGCATGAGTGTGTTGCATAACATTTGCTAATTATGTTACACTAAAGTGGTTGACATATCTCACAAAGGAAATTGCACATAAGGTACTTATGTTTTGCACACTACCCACTTCTTACTTCACATGAAATATAAACATATGTGGCAATGTTTCCAAAGCATGTTTTACATAATATAAGCTGATGCATGAACTGAATGATGCTTGCTTATGCTTATGCAAATGCAATGCAATTAAGGAGCTAAACACCTGAGGTGTTACACTTCTCATCCGGGTGGAGTGAGTTGAAGGTAGCCAAGTGAACTTGCTCTTGATCATATGTATCATCCTACAAAAATACTCCAACAAGAACACCAAAAACTCGTGGCACAAATTAGGATAAGGGGTTAGCGGTTAGCTATTCGAGGATTTGCCTCTTGTGAGTTTAGACAGATTTTCTAAGTTGGCAAAAGTTTAGCAGGATGTTTATCTTAGCATTTTTAGATTTTCTATGCATGGTATTTTTATGCCACCATGGTGAATATTTCCATAGATGTTTACACACCGTAGATCCACTCACATGGGCTTAGGATTTTTATGAGGCAATGATGATATGCAGTAATAAAACTTTTTATTTTTTCTTTTCTAAATGCAATGTTGATGCAGAAAAGTGAATATGTTAAAGTGAAAATAATTCATGCAATGCTAAAAGTAAATATGGATAATTACCGATGTTACCTTTCGGTGAGGGTTTGAATTTTTAAGTCCTCCAGACAAGACTTTTTCTTCAATCTTGTTATCCCTCAGGTGCATCTGTCGATCTCGGAGATGGAGACCTTGATGGCTGCACCTCTTGTGTTGGTGACTCTGATGATGTTGTCACATTTTCCTTCCATATCTGCTTAGTCTGTGGACTTAGGCGGAGTAGGTTCATCTTTCACAGGTGTTGGTAATTTAGTGTGGTGATGCTTCTGATGGTGGTGCCACCCTTGTTCTTTACCTGTCCAGCCGGTTGAAGTGAAACATTAGTAGTGAAAGCTGGTAGCATTTTGCTTAGTGTACACGTTCACGGGTTCAAAACTTTTACTTGTAGAATTTTGGGGAATTAACAAACCCTTCTCACTTTTCTCGAAGTGTGTCCTACTTGCAAAGATAAGGTAGAGATCAAGTGCATGGGCTCTGTTGGTGGGAAAATGTCAACAGAATCAAAATTTTATTTACTCTTCTCTAACCTTGGGCACATGGAATAAGATAAAGTTGATGTTATGCATTTTGTCCATTATAACATGGGTGGTAAGATCAGAAGATTGAGTATGAATGTAGCATTGAAGCACATTTCGCAAAAAGAGTTGAATTTCTTAACTAATGGAAGGATTGTTTATCTCTACATAATGTATTTATCTTTACATGATTATAACTATCATCTTTTAGAGATAAAGTGTGTAACTTTTTAGCTCATTTAGTTAAGACTGTAAGATCAAGAGAGTGGTGCTAGGAGCAAATTTAAAGAACAAGACATGTTAAGTTAATCAGATTTAATCAAGCAAGTTTGTAACTCAGACATATTTGTTTATTATTTATGTGTCTACCAGAATCAAGGAAAATGATGACCACTTACCTTAAGATGTTACCTTCATCATTAGAGTGTGATGATAGATGAAGGATAGATGACTTTCGGTGGTTCTTTCCTTTCTTGCATCTCGAGTTGTTCATGGATATCTTGTCTCACATGTTGTACTCCTTTTTCTCTCATCCTTTTGTCATGTCATCTTTCTGCTCTTTGATCTTTTGACACCCTTTAAGACCTTCTGCCTCACAAATTGTTTTATGCCTGTAACGGATTTAGTGGACATCACATACCCGAAGGAATATACAATTTTGAAACATAGGTTGTTTGTCCATAATTTTGGGGAATTACATCTATGCCAATGAAAAGATGATTTTAGAATTACCTTAGCATAGTTGTGTTTATCATGTTTTATACAAGCATGGCTCAAGGCAAAGATAACTTGCAGCAGAAGACAGAGTGAATAAACTTTGGTACTTACAGTTCTTTTATCCATAATGAATGAGGTATGTAGTTCTTACATCTATGATGAATGAGTTGTGTCTTGTGCAAAGTTATTGAAGTTCGTCATGTGCCTTGCTTCATCTCCAATTTGAATTCATCTCGTGACATACCCAAATTGAATTAAAAGTTTCCTGCAGGGGTTAGTACAACAAAATATCTAGTGTCTACACAAGTAACTTTTAGTTCAATAACCAAATTAGACTACATATCTAATTTGATTAAGGGAGGCTATTTAACCTAAGCACCACGCTTAATTTAAATGCCTATGAAAGTATGTGCAGTACTTCTAAACCAAAACTTACTATAGCAGATAAAGGTAACATGAAAGCACTATAGAGATTTATTCAATTGGAGATGAAAGAGCGTGATTATTTTTTAGCAAATTGAGCATGGCTTGAAGATAGAAACAACCAAGATGAATTAGCGACATGGCATAAGATTTTTCAGAGAAGCCCATCCCCGAGCTTGAATTTTGCAAGACAGAATTAGGCTTGGATGGATATGATTCAATGTTGTATGATGATTGGTTGGACATACATGGTGCTGTCATCCTTCATTCTTTTTGCTATAAACCTGGAATGGTTAGTGACAAAAATACCCGAAGGAATATTTTCACAACTATATTTCTATAAGGGCAAAAAGGTGAAAGCTCATGTTATCTTTCAAAAATTCTTACTTTAGGACACAAGCTCATGCTTAGGAAACCTTCGAATTGCGCTCAAGTTGGTGAAGTGGTTTTCCCTCCAACACCAACCTTTGTGTACCTATCTCAAGATTCACACAACGAGATTTACAATATTTATGATAAACATATGCATCTACAACCACCAGTTTAAAATCTTTATGAACAAGGAGAAAGGGGGTTAAAGATTTCGTGTATGGCAATGTTGAAAAGACCGATTAATTCAGGAGATTTCTCATGTGAGCATGGATTTGATGAGATGTTAGTGAAATAACTTCCATGCTCATCGATGTCATCTTCAAGCTCCAAGGGTGTTTCCTCATGAATGTCTATAAGCGGAAATATTGTCTCCATCATTCCATGCCTATGATATTCATTGGATTTTTATTGTCCAAGATTTTTCATGGATTAGTGTCTCTCGGGTTGGTCTCGTCTAAGGCTTCCTCCAAACTTGGATGAGTCATATTTATTAAAGAGATTGATTTAAACTCACCGTTTGATCTAAGCCAAGTTTGGATCCTAACCATAAGGCTTCGTCCTTATCCATCTATTCTTTAACAATGGCATATATTTTATAAATTATTTTAAATGAATATTGCTTTTACATTCAGTTAACTGCTTATTAGTTATATTCCATATATGTGTATATATACTACAATAAATAGTACTAATAGTATTATCATATTTATATTAAAAGGCCCAAAATTTTAGTTTAGTTCTAGGTAAAAAAAAACCTGGACCGACCAGTGATGGCTTTTGATTTTCTTCGGAGGGCCTTTATGTAATATGACTGCTTTCTTAATGTAAATATATCTACCCGTTATAAAATATTATATTGATCTTCACTTCAACTCTTCAATCGTTGAGCTATTTCCACACATGCACGTACCATCTCTCCTCTATGGTCTTTATGTTTTGCCCAACCTAACTTGTGGACTAATCATCTCTTCATTTCACAAGAAACCATATTAGCAAACTTAAAATTCGTGTTAAAAGGTCTATTTGGCAGGGCTCCAACTTTGAAAACATAGCTTCAGAGCTGGTGCTCCACCATGGAGCAGCTGTATGGTGGAGCTGACCTCCCATAAAGTCGTTTGACAGAGCTCCAACTCGCTGAGACGGCGTAGGAGTGCCAGCTAGCCTCGCAAAGACGGGAGGAAGACGAACACACGAAACAGAAAGAAAAAAATCGAACCAATATGTGTGTAATGGATGGCATTGATGGGTAGTTTTCACCAACTCTATGAAAATAGCACTCCTTGAGGTGCTCCATGGATTTGGTGGATCTGGGAGATAGATCCGCGTTTTTGGCAGATCTAGAGTTCGCGGAGCTGAGGCATTTGGCTAGAAAAATAGAAGCAAAGCTGTTTTTTTAGGATTTAGGATCTAGAGTTGTGTGGAACTCTACCAAACACCCTCTAAATTAACAAAACTAAGCCGCAATTTTCGGTCATCTCCATGCCTGGGTTTTATAGCGCGCTCCGCTTCGCATAGGAATCTAGACTCGAGTTCTGGCAAGACTTTATTTGATAGCACTACATGCAACAACTTTATTGAGCCAATGGAGTAACTTAAGTTTACAAAAGAGTCCATCCGTGACCGGTCTCAAATATATTGAATGTGCATGAACAGCTCTAGAGACACATAAGTATTTTTATATTAAATTTGATCTAACTTTTTAGCCTATAATCTACTACCTCCATCTAAATAAGTATAAATCTCGTTTTACGAGGAGCAGTTATCTCTAGTTAAATTTATTATGAAATATTTCACATGATTAGTCTAATGATACGTACCATAAGTATAAATATTTTTTATATGTATTTATTTAAAATTAAGAACAACTCACCGGAAAGAGAGATTTACTTTCTTTGTTAGACAGAGATAGTAAGCAGTTTCATGCTCTAAAGTTTATAGTGGCTAAAATTTAGTGTTAACTTAACGACAATCGATTTTAACCCACGGAAGCCCTCCCTCTTGATTTCGCATTTGGTGCTCCCGGCAGCTGCGAGCGCCGCCGCCATTTACTCCCTTCCTCGGGGCGGACTGATTTCTCTGAGGACTCTTCCTTCCTTGCTGGCGATGAGGAGGCATGGGTGGCAGCTACCCTACCATCCTCTCCAGGTCCGCTTCTTGCGTTGTGCTTCTCCGTGGCGTTCTCCTTGCTGTTGCTGCCTTGTTTCTGATGTGGGCAAGTGCTGCAGGTGGTGGCGATAGCGGTCTTCCTGGCGCTGGGATTCGCTTTCTACGTCTTCTTCGTTCCCTTCGTTGGGGGCGATAGGCTGCAGTATTTGCTCATGGGCCTCTACACCCCACTGGTGAACAGCTGCCATCATTGTGTTGTCCCCCTTATGTTTCAAACAGCCCTCTTGTCTGTGTGACCCTTCTTTAGAGTGGTTACTTAGATCTGCATTTCCCTTTTGTGCTCTTCACCTCTGTGTCTTCCGTTACCTCTTTAGTATGTGCAGTAGGGATGAAAATGGATCGGATACGGACGGATATCACTGATATCGTATTTGTTTTCATATTTATGTCCGGATTCGGATTCGAATACGGATAGTATAAAAAATGCCGGATAAGATACGATTGGATATCGACATCATAAATATGTGATTTAAATATTCGGATACGAATACGGTATCAGATGTTAAATATCCGGACTCGGATACGGACGGATTAAAATCCCTCTAAACGGATTCGGTCTCGAATACGGTCGGAAAGTATCCATACCGTTTTCATCCCTGATGTGCAGTGAGGAGTATGCTATGTTTTGGTAGTTGATACAAATATCAATGTATGAACAAACATAGAAAACACAAGCACAACTAACAGTAACAGAGTTCTTTTGCCTACAGTGTATATTGAGTAATGAAGCCAAACTTATCATTTCAGGTTAGTGTAGGTCACCATAATATGTGCGTGCATGTGCTGATTGTAACATTGTGCAATCAGTGGCAAAACTTGCTCACATTGTAATTGGGCCTCTAATCTTCTTATAACAATCCAAGAGAAAGCAAATAGAGGTTCTTCCACCAGAGCTTTCTTTCTTTTGCAAAGGATTATTCCAGTCCATGAAAAGGGAAACGATCCAGTTAATTCACACTAAGCAATGTGAACTTCATGTCAAGGTTGACTACTTGTCATGGTTAAAGTTGAACATTTTTTACTTGACAGAACAGTGGTATTGATGTTTCCTGTTAGTATGGAACAATCAGTGCATATAATATAATGCATCTATCCTTAACTTATTGTGGCTGGAAGTGTCATTAATCAAACATCTGAGCAATGAATCAGATGAAAATTTTCTATCTTTGCTTCTGCATTGCAATTTGATTAGTAACCGTTGTAAGACATTTTGCAGATCACCTGTGTTGTCTTGTTATATATATGGTGCGCTGCAACAGATCCTGGTGATCCAGGCATTTTCTTAAAATCAAAAAGACCATCTGAAAGAGAGTCATTCAGCAATGGTTGCAGTGCTGTTAATAACAGTGAGAAGTTAAGCAATATTTTTGAAGGAAAGGATTCATCTTCATACCTGACATTTACCAGGCTTCTTTGCTTGATATGCTTCCCATTTTCTTGCTTATGCAAAAGATGGTTCCACTCGGGTGATCAATCTTCAGAACAGAACACAAGTGAAGAAGGCATGTTTTTCTGCAGCTTGTGTGAAGCAGAGGTATGTTACCAGATTTATCTCTCTTTCAAAATTAGTGTTGCAACTTGATCATTGAAATATTCCTCTTCAGCTCCTCATGTGTACAGTTTCTCTTAAGTCCATTGTTAAATGAATTTCCTCAACAAACAGATATCACCTTTCCAAAGCCACAAAATAGTCACAGCTCCACAGCATTTTGAGTTGTGATTTGCTAGGACTAGGACTCCCTGCAATTACAAATAAGTGATGTTTTGAGGTTGTCAGAAGTCAACTACTCCCTCCTTTTAAAAATTGTAAGATGTTTGAGTCAAATTTCTCTAGCTTTGACTAAGTTAAGAAAAATGCACAAATATCTATAACATCAATTAGTTTCATATCCACCATAAAATTGAAAATGCATTTATTTGATGAAGATGTTAGGCATAGAATTTCAGCCGGCTGGCTGAAATGGCGTCAAGCTTCTGGCGTTCTCTGTGACAAAAGGGTGCCTTAGAAGCTGAAAGGTAAGTTCTATAGGACGGCGATTCGTCCGGCGATGTTATACGATGCTGAGTGTTGGCCTACAAAAAGGCGACATGTCCAGCAATTGAGTGTAGCAGAGATGCGTATGTTGCGTTGGTGTTGTGGGCACACAAGGAGGGATAGAGTCCGGAACGACGATATTCGGGATAGGGTTGGGGTGGCACCAATTGAGGAGAAATTGATTCAACATCGGTTGAGATGGTTTGGACATGTCCAACGGAGGCCTCCTGAGGCGCCGGTGCGTAGTGGAGTTGTAAAGCGGGCCGATAATGTAAAGAGCGGTAGAGGTCGACCTAAACTAACTTGGGACGAGTCCGTTAAGAGAGATCTGAAGGAGTGGAATATCTCCAAGGATTTAGCTATGGACAGGAGCGCTTGGAGATTGACAATCAACGTGTCTGAACCATGACATCTTTTTGTCTTGTGCCATTTATGTCCCTTTATGTGTCTCCCTGTTTCTCGTCTCTTTTGGGTTTCATCTCTAGCCTACCCCAACTTGCTTGGGACAAAAGGCTATGTTGTTGTATTTATTTGTACTGTAAATGTTAATATGTATTTTCTATAACCTCAACCAAAGTTAGAGAAGTTTGACTAAGGACAAAATTGAAGCATCTTACATTTTGGAGCTGGGGGAATGTTCCAAACTTTGAATTTTATCATAACATATGTATAAAATATAGAAAAGTCTACATTATGAAACTGCCTTTCAAGACAAATTTACTTGTGTCACTTCCAAAGACTCAAACTCAATGTGTTTGTAATCAAAGTTTGGAAGGATTGTCACTTATTTGCAGCTGGAGTTAGTATAAATCTATGGCTATTTTACGCAGGTGTTGCAGCACAGTAAGCATTGTAGGGTTTGTAACAAGTGCGTTGATGGCTTTGACCACCACTGTAGGGTAAGATTTCTTCCATAATTTTGTTTTTAAACATTGTCTTTCCTTTAAAGATATGTTATTTTAAGTAATATTCTGTAGTTGTGTCCTGTAGTGGCTCAACAATTGCATAGGGAAAAGAAACTACAAAAGATTCTTCATCCTAATGGCTTCAGCAGTTCTCTTGGTAAGTACAAACAATCATCAAAAGCTTTGACAAGCATTAGGATGTAAACAGTTACTCCATGAGTATTAATTGTGTTTTTCCCTTTACTACTAACAATGCAACAATAAAAACCCAGAATCAGTAGGCACCATGCAGTCAGCATTGCTGTTCCATGTCCTTATTATTCTAGTTGATCATTGACTGGTCTGCATGGTTTGTACATGAACAGCTTATAATGAAGTGGTTAGTGGGTTCGCTTGTGTTGATTCTTTTCTTTATGAAGCGAGGAGAGTTCTCTGGGCAGATCATCTCAAAACTTGGAAGCAGCTTCTCAACTGTGGCTTTTGTAATTGTCGTGGTGAGTTTATTTAATAAGGAAACTTTCACAGATTTTTTTGTCATTTGTAGTCAGTACCATAGATAGACAGTTATTTTTGATATCTCAATTGCATTAGCTGATGTTCCTATTGCTCTCTCCATGTACTATTGAAACCTAGGCTGGTTATATATTGGTTGCACATAAACTGTTGTTTTCAATCGTTTTGTTAAAATATGATGAATAAAAAATGGAATTTAAATTGTGAAAAATATCTTCTATACAGTGCTATTAACTAGCTGAGAACAAATTTTACTGCATTTTAACAGAAAATTACTTTTGCAGGTGACATGCACGTCACTGGCGATGGTTGCAACAATACCACTCTCACAACTTCTATGCTTCCACATTCTTCTTATCAAGAAAGTGAGTCCCTCAGTAGCCATCCATCTAAACAGTCAATGCTATATTTGAGAAATGAGAATGACTTTTTGTTTCATATTCTACATTTCCTTTGTTTTATATATAACTATCTGTAATATATTATTCAAGTATAAGTGAATTGCCCACCTTTTCCTATCAATTTAAGTGGTTGGGTTCTACTGGTCAGTGCATGCAACTCAATATGGTATGAGCGCTGGAGGTCTCATAGTCCAAATCCTAGCGGGCACAAATAAATAAATAATTACAGCTGACTCCTATTTCCAAATTGCAGACCTGAGGAAGCCTTGCCCACCTATTCCTGTTAGCTTAAGTTTTTAAGTGAACCTATCTCTTGGAGTTTTAACCTTCCATCTTATCTGAAAGTTCATAACTATTGTTTCAAACTACGAGAATTATAAAATCCAATTGGCTTCTCTCTCCACTTACGTTGCCTCTATTGATAAATAGGTAGAGTTTTCATATCTTAACCGCAGTTTTTTATTTATGCATATGCTGATAGAGAGCCAACTAAAATAATATATTTAACGTGCTGGAAAGGATAATCAGTTTTAAATTAAATTCTTGGAGAGAGCATGTTTGAACTTCTTAGTTCCTTGTAAGCATGACTTCTTTTGTTACAACCTAAATGTCTTACTTATCCTTTTATCTTTCAGGCTGAATTCAAGTAAAATTTTAATTATCACATTTCCCTTGACAACATGAATGCAGGGAATCAGTACATACGATTACATTGTTGCTTTGAGAGAGCAAAAACAACAAGAACATTCTGAGCACCAGAGCCCACAGATGTCCATCATTAGCTCTGTCACAGGACTTAGTACTACTAGCTCTTTTGGTCCGCTTCATCACGGATCATGGTGTACTCCACCAAGACTATTAGTTGAAGATCAGGTACAATCACTACCATATCAATCAATCAATCAAGACTAGTCTGTTGATTTATTCATTTTTCTTTGTGAACTGACCAGTATGCAGAACTAAGAGGCAACCATTTTTAAATTGCTATACTAGCTTTATATGGCTCTCGTTTGGACATCTGTAGGGTATAACTGTAACGGAACCGTCCAAATTATAAGAGCACAAGTACAAAAACAATCACCGAAATGATCAAATTCTCGCACTTGAGCCCATATAACTCCGGTAGTCCAATGAAATCACGAGGGAATTCAAACCAACCAACATACAAGCCAAGATCGTAGTGATTCAACATAACAAGTCACATGTTACATCCGTTCACAAGTAATTCAATATACATCGGAGTTCAACATAGTTATTAGAACTTACATTGAAAAGTAGCGGAAGCAAAGTAATTTGAAACTAACATTATTCTTATTTCAAATACATGCCAGTACGAAGGTCGACTTCCAACAAAAGCATTAGAGAGAAGATAACTCAGAAGGATCATGCCCGTGATCACACTCCGCCTCTATGGCAGGAGCCACCCAACTCTTGCAGCCGCCATGATACATCACAACCTGCAACAAGTGGGGATAAAACCCTGAGTACAAGAAGGTACTCAGCTAGACTTACCCGTCAGAAACCAGAAATAAGGTGACACCAAGGATCATGCAAGGCTGATATAAAGTGGGCTAGCTTGACAACATTTTGCATAAAAGCTTATTATGGATAAGTAGTCATTAATGCTTAAGCATCAAGTTAATTATCATTAGCCTGTCATCTATATTAGAACCTGTACTAGAGCACTCACTTTATTAGGAGCAAACAATATTAACCATAGCAGGTATAAATTGAGGCAACCTTTTCATCGTGATCCAATTAACCATCCGTTCAATTTAATGGAATCTACGTTGCCGCTGCTCAAGTCAAGTGCTCACTAACCGGGAGCGACGGCGATTCGAATCGAATTCCTATCCAGCTGGAGGGGTATTTCTAACACTCACCGCGCAGGCCCCTGCCAGGGTCGCACAAGCCACCTTTTCATATGATTCAGGAATCGCGGGTCCGAATAATGTCGCGACCCCAAGGGCGACACTCTGCCAGGTGATAGGGACTCTAACCCCCCCTTGGTCTTACGCCAATGTCCCCAAGCACATCCTTTCTCTCCTCCAAGAAGCAACCTACCATTCGATTCCCGGCCTGAACCACATTACTCGGCTTCGCGGTCGGAACGGGTTATCCGGCCAACTAAGTGTTAGACTGCGTTCAACATGACTCAAGGACGTACAGCGAATCGGTCCTTAAACGACTCAGACGGGGATAGATCCACACCCAAGACCTCCATGCCTTGTCGCTTCACTATCATCATCCCGCCCGGTCTTATTTCATTTTATTAACACATGGTTCCATTCCACGATAGCAAATATAGCCAACCGTGCCATATATGAATATCCCTATATCTCGCAGGTGACAGGAAATCACCTGACTTCTACCGCTTAAAGCAGGGCTAAGCATCTACTCGATCCTAGTCTATGTAGGATTCAAGGATTCATATATCTGGACAAGGAATGATATAATGCAGCAAGAGTTTCCAACCAACTCCTATCACTTAATGCAACAATACTTATAACATATATAGAATTAATTGCTTTGAAGATAGGAGGCTTATAATGCTCCGGGGCTTGCCTGGGATCCGACTCAAGTTAGAGTATGTCAGATAAAATCTGCTTGGCGAGCATTCTCCAATCTAGCACTCGTCCGATCCTTCTACCTTCGGGATGGATCCACCAAACACCGTCTTCGGGTTTGGCTCCAACGCCATTTACTTCACACATTTCTGCTAGCGTACCTATATGAGATGCAAGATGCAAGTGCATGAATACATGGAAGTATAATGGACAATGCATCACATACAGTAAACAAGACAAATACCAAATTACACTCCACATGCATAGACACTTCATGTTGCTTAAATAAACATCACCCAACCTAATATAAAAGATGACAAGCATATTAGGCATGGCACCCAAGGTTTCACAAGATCTCAGGTGTAAGAACTTAACTACCCTCAAAGGCATAAGTCACACTTAATAATATACAAGCAAACAACTATAATTGAAATTTATCCCTTTTCTGGACAAGCAACAGTAGCTTCATAATTCAATCATATCTGGAGTTTTATAAATCCAAATGACTTGAAAGAAGACATTATGGAAAGCTTATGAAATTCTCTAAATTTCATTTATAATCATCACAGCATGATTCATAAGTTAAACAAGTCAAAAATACAAAGTTCCAGAATCTGTTCCTGACAACAGAGAGCAAGCAATTCTGTACCATATCTTTAAACAGCTATAACTCCTAAACCACCTGGCCAAATACCACTAAATTTTAACAGAAGCTATATATATAAATTATCTACAACTTTTGTATAAACAAGTTTCACAACAAAGCACATTATCATGAAGAACTTTGCCAAGTTTCCAGATCTGTCCAGAAAACTCGTTTGCAAGAAATAATTATTAACTTATGTTGCAAGTACATAATTAGGTAAAACCAACTTTACCAACATTTCATATATGACTAATGAACACCAGAAAACATAGTGTCAATTACTAAATAAATTCTTTTAATATATTTTCTTAATTTATTTAGATAAATAGGTGGAATTATGAACACCTATCAAAAGTGCACAATAAATTCTACCAAATTTACAATGTCCTACTAATGCTCCCAAAAGTCTACTGTCCAAATTTCAAGCCATTTGGACATGTATAACAACCTCTATGAAAAAGACAAATAGCTATTGCAATAATCATGTGAGAGCAAGTTAAACCTAAAACTCCATATTTTCTATGAACACAAGGTCATAGCATGAATCAATATGATAGATAAACATCATACTAAGCTAAAGGAACAACATTTTCTATTTTATCATTTATATATTATTTATAAACTATTTATTAAACCATAAACAAGTTAACTCAATAACTAGATCACACAATAAGCAATGACCATGAAATTTATACCACAGTACATACATAGCATGACAAGCCTACCATAAAAATTTCACATCATTTGGAGCATCACAACTCAAGATATAAAATGACAAGTAATAAAATGTAATTTTCTTTATTTAACAAGGTCAAACCAAAACCCTAAGAAAACAGTGAACAACTAGGGTGTTTAATATTTTTCCTAGCAAGTACATGTCATCACAAAATTAACAAAACAAGAATCACTATTTTTGGATATCTAAAACTCAAGATATGGCTCTGGTCAAGTTTATAAGCTTTTTAGAGCATTTTTAAAGCTTAAATAAAAACATCAGAAAACTTCTACAAACATGTAACATATTATGACTCTATTACATAGATCTCTTCTCAAGGTTCCCAAAAAGTCCACTTTTGCTATTTTTGAAATTACCTAGCAAGAGATATGAATTTTAGAAGATTTACACCGATTTGAAGTTCAAAATCAGAATTATCCACCCCTAACCGTATCTGCTAGGCGCACCCGAAAACATACCCAAACAGCCACCGCCTTAACTGACATGCGGGGCCTACTGCCCGGTTGGACCCACATGTCACTCACACAGAGGAAGACAGAGAGAGAGGGAACCGCCCCCTTCCTCTGGACGCCGGGAAAGCAGAGGGAAGTCGCCGGAGCTCGCTGCTCCGGGCGATGAGGGCCTCACCGGCGTCGCGGAAGCGGCGGGGAAGGACCGCGGTGCTCGGACGCACCCGCAGGTGGCCTTGCCACAGCCTGGGGTGGCTCGTGACCGCCTGACCACGGTGACCGGCGGTGCTGCCGAGGCGGCTCCGTCGCTGGAGCTTGCCGGCGGCCAACGGGGCCGAGGAAGGGGTGCTTCGCGGGCGGTGCGATGAGGTCAGGGTGGTGCTAAGCACGGTTGAGGACAAGGAGGCTCGGGGTTGGAGGAACACCGGTGGCCATGGAGCTCGGCCATGAGCATGTGCGGCGCACGGAGGCGTAGCTCGCCGGCGGCCGTCACAGTGGCGATACGGCCAGGGAAAACGGCGGTGTCGAGGGCGGTGGAGTGCCAGGAGACTCGCGCCCTGCACGGAAGGGCTCCACTCGGCCGGGCTTGCCTGTAGCGGCCGGCCGCGGAGCTCGGCTTGGCTCGGCAATGGCGGCTGTGGCCGCGCTCTGCGTGAACGAGCACCCGAGAGCGAGGAGCGAGTGAAGGCGAGAGGGAGCATGGAATGGAGCTCGGCGAGCGCCCTGGGACTCTCCACATCCACGCAGGCGAGGCAAGGGCGCAGACACGCGGAGGGCACGCGGCGTCCATGGCGAAGCTGCTCTGGTGCATGGCCGACACGCAGGCAAATCACCGAACACGTGGTGTGCGTGCCTCAGTCTGACTTGGGGGCCATGTTTGGGCCAGCTATGGGCCGAATTTGGATATGGGCCAAAAAGAAAAGTTGTTCATCTCAGTATGCTCTACAATTTCTATTTAGGGGTCATAGTCATTGGAGCTGTAGATTAGGAGATAATTAGTCCCAAAATTACCAGTGTCAACACGTTGAGCTAGGGCTCGGTTTTGGGGTTTTGCCATGCTAAACTTGATCAAATTGATCCTAGCTCTTTACATGTTGTTCTCCAACGAATTGTTTCCAACTTTTATTTTTGGCTCCACTAGAGTTACTCAACAAAATTTGGAGAACGTGAGATACCAACGTCGAAGATACTGAAATCAGGGATTAAAATGGCTAAGTGCTGAAATCAGCCCTAAAACTGACTTGTGGGCCCTGTTTGAGCATGTTACACACATTTTCATGACTCGACTCTTAAACAAAGTTTGTTCCTAAAAAAATTATCTCCAACTTTGTAAAAGAGTGCACAGTCATGCAAAGCTTCTAGGTCAGACTTTTGAAATGGTCAAACCACAGGGCTCTAGGGTCCATACATGGTCAACCACCAATTAGAAGCATATTTAGGCAAAATGATCAACATGAACATTGTTCCATTAAGTGTCCTAAGTGTAGTTAAGGTGTTGTAGAGTTCATCTAGAGTCATTTGGACAGTTTGCAAGGTTTGGTTGATGTTCTATAGTTCCATTAACTTAATGGGGCAAATTCCAATAGGAATGGAACTTATCATTTTATGTGACTTTTTGATTCCAAACTTCAGGAAACTTTTCTAGGGATCAATATAGATAGAATGTGATGTGAGACATGTGAATATACTTTGATAACAAACCCAAGCATATATCTTTTAATGGAGCCTATATGTAAGCAAGGGTGCAACATCCAAGTTTCGATTAGGGTTTACTTCCATAGGTTTGACCTTGACATTGTCATCTCCACTTAATTTGTCGTGTTTGAGATTAAACCCACTGCCTAATTGGTGATCAACACCTGGGGTGTTACAGCCCTCCCCCCTTAAAAGAATCGCGTCCCGAGATTTGGAATGGAAGATCTTTTAAGGAAGAGAGACACGTTATCCAGTTCCCAACATCTGCTATAGCATTCAGCTAAAAGCTTCAACATCGGTGAACAATTTGGCCAAAGGCACTTTCTGGCACTGACTTTTCATGGTAAAATTTGTCTGAAGAATTTCCTTCATTGACTTCCATGAAGCATTGTTACTTTGGGAGGAATTCAAGATAGCACATACTGCATTCTCAGTGTACGGAGATCAGTTGGTCCATGAGTGAACCACTCACAAGTATCTGACTTTCTAATGACCACAACATAGGCCATGTGAACTTGACTCTAGACCGAAATATTCAGAAGTATATTCGTTGAAATAACTCTATGTTCACACGGTTTTTGAAAAGCAGTTCTCTACCAACTGGCTTGAGTACAACCTTCCCAAAAGGGTGAGATCATAGACGACAAATATACTCTGAGGCTATAGGATACTGACTAACCAATAGACCGAGTCTATGTTGGTCATAAATGTTCATTCATTTAGACACCAACAATGGAAACTACTTGAGGTTCCATGTGTGCAGTTCTCTTTCTCTGATGACAACACTGTATTATCTGAGTCTGTTGATGGGTTAGTGAACGTGATAGCTGACTCTGTCGGCTTCGTATTTCTGCCAAATGTTACCTAAGAAGATTCTCTTATCCAATGGCAACAGTTATCTAGTTTGAATCAGATGCATCCTCTTGGGTAAAAACATTTATAAGGTACCAGAGTATGTCATCATGGGAAAATCATTCCCAAAGAAAGATGTAGCGAGGCCTTAAGGACAACAAAAGTTGTAATATTTACTAAACCGCGGGAAGTAGTCTACCACCAAGCGGTTGAGTAAAATTTTCCTTTATGACTTAGTTGCACTATAAGTTGAGTTGACTTGCAGTATAACAACTTTGTCAGGCCAACTTTCACCTGGAGGCTTCCTTTTTAGGATCAAACAGTAGCTCTTAGATGGGAAATCTGTTGTTTAACACTTTTCAAATTGCTTTTGATACGTGATGGTATACATTGATTTGCAGAGACCAAGGCTGCTCGTACATTGTTGATACGAGAACGCAAAAGCAAATGAAAGAGTGTAAACTAGTATCTGTGGGACCTCAAAAGGGCCATCCAACAGCAGATCTCGACCATTAATTGATATACCAATCCGAGGATGCACACGCTTTGAACTTGCGGGTTACTTTTGCAAGGCAAAACGTATACTTTCTCTACTTCTTCACTTTAATTGATAGAACACTTTGCACTATCTGTGTGATTGTCCCAGATGAAATTGACATGGTCACAATGGCTCTGGAAGATAGAGTATCACTCAAGTTGTTGGCTAGTTGATTAACTTCTTAATGGTTATTGCTCTGTAAGACATAGCCTTCGTAGCTACCAAAGAGTCGTTACCTAGCTAGAGATTAACCTTCCTATTGGTAACTAATCAGTTGTCTCTCAACACTAAAAAGTTCCAAATCTTCACTCTTGACCACAACAACTGTGGTTGAAATAGAACAGATGGTTGCCATTGAAATTAGCAAATACGAAGTTATTCTAGAGATGGTTGATTTCGATTGTATGGTCATTATGCACCCAAGATTGCGACTTGGATAGCTCCGGTCATATGCACAATGCGACAATCAATTCTCATCCCACAGATAACTTATCCAACATTAAGTGTCGTGTGTCCTTCTTTTATCCAACAGAGATGAGATACTTGCTCACTAGATGATGTTCGTCAATACGGGGACAACTAAATAGAGTCACTTGTCTACCACCTATTGTAGTTTGTTAATGTTTATGTCAATAACCTATTCTTCAAAGGTTATCCTCTTAGTAACTTCAGGAGGAAGTTTTACTACTTTTGGTTCAATATAAGGGTCTTTCGATAAGATATGGGAAAACAATCAAGGAAGAAGGTCACGTGAAAATCACATCAGTGTTGTTCTGCAATGGATTACGATTAGAAACCATGATACCAGCGCGTGCCGAGCAGCACAACCTTGTGTGTGCACCCACAGGAGGCTCTCGGTTTCGTCGCGGCACCATTAGTTGCTACTCATAACACCATTACTGAACATACACCCAATGAGGAATTTCAAATGGCATAGATTGGGTTGATAAGGTAGATGCATGAATTTGCAAGCACACGATTTAGAGGCCATAGCATGGATACATTGCGTCACACTAGCTAACCTTTAGGAGAGGTAACCGAAAGGTCCAACAAGGATTCAGTTAAGGGTCTTACAACTTGGCCTCAAACAACTATAGCCAAAAGGAAGAGTTGAAGAGAAACTATCTTGGCTAGTAGATCAAACAAAGGTATTCACGTGCAGTTGCAGGACAATCATGGTATACACAAATATTTAATGGTCCAGACTTGGGCTCATAAGGAAAAGAACCTAATTAGGGATGACGTCAAGAGATCATTTCGCATAACTCGAGTATTGCTCTAAGATAAAGCTACTCGACACTCGTATACTTACCGAAGACAATCGAAGTGACAACTATGACACTAATTAACTAACAAGCATACATACAAACATCATAGTCAAGCATTGGAGAGATCCAATCCAATTAGCTTAAGCAACCACTACTAAGCATCAGGCTCACCCATAACAAACATTCATCTAAAGCAAGAACTAACTACGAGTTTAGCCTAAGACAAACGCTAGCTAAGGTGGCAACTTAGCATGGGCACAGAACATGGACAGCAACATAGTAGTTAATTGTTTCGACCATAGCTGAGGTTGTAGACCTCCCATAAAGGTGATCCTAGACTTTCTAGAAAGCTTAGAAAGATGGCTACACATTAGTTATTCATACCAAAAGCTAAATCATAGGTTAGCATGGTCAAACATGCTGATGTTTCAGATCTGTACCAATATGGACAGAAAACTGACAAGAACTTCAAAAATGCATAACTGGAGTTCTAGGGACCCAACAAGGCTGAGCCTTAACTTTATGTAAAGCTTATTAAGTTGTCTATAACTTTATTATTATCATATTAAGATGATTCTACAGCTAACAAGGCCAAATAAGACAAGGAAGACATCTCTGCCCAGATTTGGACAGATTCTGTCATTCCACTTTACAAGCTCATAAGTAGAGATTTAGACCACCAAAATTTGTGATATAGGACACTTTGGAAAGCTTAGAAAAAGTACTACACTTCTTCTATTATCTCCAATGCATGATTCCTTATGCACATAGGTCAAACAAACCAAACATTCAGATCTGTTCTGAACATGAGCAGATTCTGATAACAAACTTCTAAAATTTATAACTACCAAAACATAAGACCTAGGGTCACAAAATTTTAGGACAAGCTAGATAAGTAAGTTAGCTACAACTTTGGTATTCCCCATAACTACAGAAAACACCATTATGACCACGAAAGCATCACTACAATAGAAAACGTTCTAGCATCCAACATTCGACAAGCACATCTAAACTTGCATTTGTTCTACTTAACAAGAGAGCACACAAACATGTTATTCTAGTAGCTCTAAATTTTTATTACCTTAGATCAACATGAATTTAATCCATTCATGAGAATCCATAATTACTTAAGTGAGGTCTAAAGTATTGGCAAACGCTTGGGTGGGCAACATAGAGTAAGGCATTCTTGTTTAGCTTCACACAAGAAAGATAGTGTACTACAATGATCACAAGTTACTTAATATAGAACAAGGGTGAGAGGAGCATAGTCATGTATTAAGCAACAACATGAAGATGCATGCTTCGTCCTATTCGTCCTCACCAGATTGCCAATCTAAGGTGGCGATCACGTTCTATGTCGGTGGCATAACACGCACTCTCTCGATATATAGCTAGTCGTCAGCTACATTCGACTTACGCATTCATGGTTAGTGTACCTGCAGAAAAGCTTCATTACAGCCCAACATTTCCCAATATAGCACACAATGAAAGCAGAAAGTAAAATTCTAAGTACTTCCATATATATATACCCCTGTATATGTACATGTAGTACCAAAACTACCCGAATCATTAATCACCCACAATTAAGTACCTTCATATATACATGTGTGTAACATGTAAATAATCCAGTAACCAAAACTAGCTCTCCCCTAGACCGCAGTTTGTACGGTCATGCTCTCACAACTCACACTTACCTGAGCGTAGGTGCGATGTTACATAAAAGTAAACTAGCGACATATATGGCTATCTCATATATGAAGGCTACCTCTAATCTAACACACCAGATAGCATAGTGTGGGAGAGTCATCACACATACATACCTTGGCCTGGGCGTAGATGCATAAATGAAAAACCCCCAAGTTAGTACTTATATAAGCCACCTAATAATCCTTATATGGGCATAAGGAAATTGACCACTGGCATACTTAGGTTTAAAATTTAGATTTCACAAACCTATATATAACTATAAGTTGATAAAACTGGTTTTAGAAAACAAAACCTTTGTTTTAAATACACATATGACAAGTTTAATGTTGAATCTTGCTCCGATACCAGCTGTAACGGAACCGTCCAAATTATAAGAGCACAAGTACAAAAACAATCACCGAAATGATCAAATTCTCGCACTTGAGCCCATATAACTCCGGTAGTCCAATGAAATCACGAGGGAATTCAAACCAACCAACATACAAGCCAAGATCGTAGTGATTCAACATAACAAGTCACATGTTACATCCGTTCACAAGTAATTCAATATACATCGGAGTTCAACATAGTTATTAGAACTTACATTGAAAAGTAGCGGAAGCAAAGTAATTTGAAACTAACATTATTCTTATTTCAAATACATGTCAGTACGAAGGTCGACTTCCAACAAAAGCATTAGAGAGAAGATAACTTAGAAGGATCATGCCCGTGATCACACTCCGCCTCTATGGCAGGAGCCACCCAACTCTTGCAGCCGCCATGATACATCACAACCTGCAACAAGTGGGGATAAAACCCTGAGTACAAGAAGGTACTCAGCTAGACTTACCCGTCAGAAACCAGAAATAAGGTGACACCAAGGATCATGCAAGGCTGATATAAAGTGGGCTAGCTTGACAACATTTTGCATAAAAGCTTATTATGGATAAGTAGTCATTAATGCTTAAGCATCAAGTTAATTATCATTAGCCTGTCATCTATATTAGAACCTGTACTAGAGCACTCACTTTATTAGGAGCAAACAATATTAACCATAGCAGGTATAAATTGAGGCAACCTTTTCATCGTGATCCAATTAACCATCCGTTCAATTTAATGGAATCTACGTTGCCGCTGCTCAAGTCAAGTGCTCACTAACCGGGAGCGACGGCGATTCGAATCGAATTCCTATCCAGCTGGAGGGGTATTTCTAACACTCACCGCGCAGGCCCCTGCCAGGGTCGCACAAGCCACCTTTTCATATGATTCAGGAATCGCGGGTCCGAATAATGTCGCGACCCCAAGGGCGACACTCTGCCAGGTGATAGGGACTCTAACCCCCCCTTGGTCTCACGCCAATGTCCCCAAGCACATCCTTTCTCTCCTCTAAGAAGCAACCTACCATTCGATTCCCGGCCTGAACCACATTACTCGGCTTCGCGGTCGGAACGGGTTATCCGGCCAACTAAGTGTTAGACTGCGTTCAACATGACTCAAGGACGTACAGCGAATCGGTCCTTAAACGACTCAGACGGGGATAGATCCACACCCAAGACCTCCATGCCTTGTCGCTTCACTATCATCATCCCGCCCGGTCTTATTTCATTTTATTAACACATGGTTCCATTCCACGATAGCAAATATAGCCAACCGTGCCATATATGAATATCCCTATATCTCGCAGGTGACAGGAAATCACCTGACTTCTACCGCTTAAAGCAGGGCTAAGCATCTACTCGATCCTAGTCTATGTAGGATTCAAGGATTCATATATCTGGACAAGGAATGATATAATGCAGCAAGAGTTTCCAACCAACTCCTATCACTTAATGCAACAATACTTATAACATATATAGAATTAATTGCTTTGAAGATAGGAGGCTTATAATGCTCCGGGGCTTGCCTGGGATCCGACTCAAGTTAGAGTATGTCAGATAAAATCTGCTTGGCGAGCATCCTCCAATCTAGCACTCGTCCGATCCTTCTACCTTCGGGATGGATCCACCAAACACCGTCTTCGGGTTTGGCTCCAACGCCATTTACTTCACACGTTTCTGCTAGCGTACCTATATGAGATGCAAGATGCAAGTGCATAAATACATGGAAGTATAATGGACAATGCATAACATACAGTAAACAAGACAAATACCAAATTACACTCCACATGCATAGACACTTCATGTTGCTTAAATAAACATCACCTAACCTAATATAAAAGATGACAAGCATATTAGGCATGGCACCCAAGGTTTCACAAGATCTCAGGTGTAAGAACTTAACTACCCTCAAAGGCATAAGTCACACTTAATAATATACAAGCAAACAACTATAATTGAAATTTATCCCTTTTCTGGACAAGCAACAGTAGCTTCATAATTCAATCATATCTGGAGTTTTATAAATCCAAATGACTTGAAAGAAGACATTATGGAAAGCTTATGAAATTCTCTAAATTTCATTTATAATCATCACAGCATGATTCATAAGTTAAACAAGTCAAAAATACAAAGTTCCAGAATCTGTTCCTGACAACAGAGAGCAAGCAATTCTGTACCATATCTTTAAACAGCTATAACTCCTAAACCACCTGGCCAAATACCACTAAATTTTAACAGAAGCTATATATATAAATTATCTACAACTTTTGTATAAACAAGTTTCACAACAAAGCACATTATCATGAAGAACTTTGCCAAGTTTCCAGATCTATCCAGAAAACTTGTTTGCAAGAAATAATTATTAACTTATGTTGCAAGTACATAATTAGGTAAAACCAACTTTACCAACATTTCATATATGACTAATGAACACCAGAAAACATAGTGTCAATTACTAAATAAATTCTTTTAATACATTTTCTTAATTTATTTAGATAAATAGGTGGAATTATGAACACCTATCAAAAGTGCACAATAAATTCTACCAAATTTACAATGTCCTACTAATGCTCCCAAAAGTCTACTGTCCAAATTTCAAGCCATTTGGACATGTATAACAACCTCTATGAAAAAGACAAATAGCTATTGCAATAATCATGTGAGAGCAAGTTAAACCTAAAACTCCATATTTTCTATGAACACAAGGTCATAGCATGAATCAATATGATAGATAAACATCATACTAAGCTAAAGGAACAACATTTTCTATTTTATCATTTATATATTATTTATAAACTATTTATTAAACCATAAACAAGTTAACTCAATAACTAGATCACACAATAAGCAATGACCATGAAATTTATACCACAGTACATACATAGCATGACAAGCCTACCATAAAAATTTCACATCATTTGGAGCATCACAACTCAAGATATAAAATGACAAGTAATAAAATGTAATTTTCTTTATTTAACAAGGTCAAACCAAAACCCTAAGAAAACAGTGAACAACTAGGGTGTTTAATATTTTTTCTAGCAAGTACATGTCATCACAAAATTAACAAAACAAGAATCACTATTTTTGGATATCTAAAACTCAAGATATGGCTCTGGTCAAGTTTATAAGCTTTTTAGAGCATTTTTAAAGCTTAAATAAAAACATCAGAAAACTTCTACAAACATGTAACATATTATGACTCTATTACATAGATCTCTTCTCAAGGTTCCCAAAAAGTCCACTTTTGCTATTTTTGAAATTACCTAGCAAGAGATATGAATTTTAGAAGATTTACACCGATTTGAAGTTCAAAATCAGAATTATCCACCCCTAACCGCATCTGCTAGGCGCACCCGAAAACATACCCAAACAGCCACCGCCTTAACTGACATGCGGGGCCTACTGCCCGGTTGGACCCACATGTCACTCACACAGAGGAAGACAGAGAGAGAGGGAACCGCCCCCTTCCTCTGGACGCCGGGAAAGCAGAGGGAAGTCGCCGGAGCTCGCTGCTCCGGGCGATGAGGGCCTCACCGGCGTCGCGGAAGCGGCGGGGAAGGACCGCGGTGCTCGGACGCACCCGCAGGTGGCCTTGCCACAGCCTGGGGTGGCTCGTGACCGCCTGACCACGGTGACCGGCGGTGCTGCCGAGGCGGCTCCGTCGCTGGAGCTTGCCGGCGGCCAACGGGGCCGAGGAAGGGGTGCTTCGCGGGCGGTGCGATGAGGTCAGGGTGGTGCTAAGCACGGTTGAGGACAAGGAGGCTCGGGGTTGGAGGAACACCGGTGGCCATGGAGCTCGGCCATGAGCATGTGCGGCGCACGGAGGCGTAGCTCGCCGGCGGCCGTCACAGTGGCGATACGGCCAGGGAAAACGGCGGTGTCGAGGGCGGTGGAGTGCCAGGAGACTCGCGCCCTGCACGGAAGGGCTCCACTCGGCCGGGCTTGCCTGTAGCGGCCGGCCGCGGAGCTCGGCTTGGCTCGGCAATGGCGGCTGTGGCCGCGCTCTGCGTGAACGAGCACCCGAGAGCGAGGAGGGAGTGAAGGCGAGAGGGAGCGTGGAATGGAGCTCGGCGAGCGCCCTGGGACTCTCCACATCCACGCAGGCGAGGCAAGGGCGCAGACACGCGGAGGGCACGCGGCGTCCATGGCGAAGCTGCTCTGGTGCATGGCCGACACGCAGGCAAATCACCGAACACGTGGTGTGCGTGCCTCAGTCTGACTTGGGGGCCATGTTTGGGCCAGCTATGGACCGAATTTGGATATGGGCCAAAAAGAAAAGTTGTTCATCTCAGTATGCTCTACAATTTCTATTTAGGGGTCATAGTCATTGGAGCTGTAGATTAGGAGATAATTAGTCCCAAAATTACCAGTGTCAACACGTTGAGCTAGGGCTCGGTTTTGGGGTTTTGCCATGCTAAACTTGATCAAATTGATCCTAGCTCTTTACATGTTGTTCTCCAATGAATTGTTTCCAACTTTTATTTTTGGCTCCACTAGAGTTACTCAACAAAATTTGGAGAACGTGAGATACCAACGTCGAAGATACTGAAATCAGGGATTAAAATGGCTAAGTGCTGAAATCAGCCCTAAAACTGACTTGTGGGCCCTGTTTGAGCATGTTACACACATTTTCATGACTCGACTCTTAAACAAAGTTTGTTCCTAAAAAAATTATCTCCAACTTTGTAAAAGAGTGCACAGTCATGCAAAGCTTCTAGGTCAGACTTTTGAAATGGTCAAACCACAGGGCTCTAGGGTCCATACATGGTCAACCACCAATTAGAAGCATATTTAGGCAAAATGATCAACATGAACATTGTTCCATTAAGTGTCCTAAGTGTAGTTAAGGTGTTGTAGAGTTCATCTAGAGTCATTTGGACAGTTTGCAAGGTTTGGTTGATGTTCTATAGTTCCATTAACTTAATGGGGCAAATTCCAATAGGAATGGAACTTATCATTTTATGTGACTTTTTGATTCCAAACTTCAGGAAACTTTTCTAGGGATCAATATAGATAGAATGTGATGTGAGACATGTGAATATACTTTGATAACAAACCCAAGCATATATCTTTTAATGGAGCCTATATGTAAGCAAGGGTGCAACATCCAAGTTTCGATTAGGGTTTACTTCCATAGGTTTGACCTTGACATTGTCATCTCCACTTAATTTGTCGTGTTTGAGATTAAACCCACTGCCTAATTGGTGATCAACACCTGGGGTGTTACAGCCCTCCCCCCTTAAAAGAATCGCGTCCCGAGATTCGGAATGGAAGATCTTTTAAGGAAGAGAGACACGTTATCCAGTTCCCAACATCTGCTATAGCATTCAGCTAAAAGCTTCAACATCGGTGAACAATTTGGCCAAAGGCACTTTCTGGCACTGACTTTTCATGGTAAAATTTGTCTGAAGAATTTCCTTCATTGACTTCCATGAAGCATTGTTACTTTGGGAGGAATTCAAGATAGCACATACTGCATTCTCAGTGTACGGAGATCAGTTGGTCCATGAGTGAACCACTCACAAGTATCTGACTTTCTAATGACCACAACATAGGCCATGTGAACTTGACTCTAGACCGAAATATTCAGAAGTATATTCGTTGAAATGACTCTATGTTCACACGGTTTTTGAAAAGCAGTTCTCTACCAACTGGCTTGAGTACAACCTTCCCAAAAGGGTGAGATCATAGACGACAAATATACTCTGAGGCTATAGGATACTGACTAACCAATAGACCGAGTCTATGTTGGTCATAAATGTTCATTCATTTAGACACCAACAATGGAAACTACTTGAGGTTCCATGTGTGCAGTTCTCTTTCTCTGATGACAACACTGTATTATCTGAGTCTGTTGATGGGTTAGTGAACGTGATAGCTGACTCTGTCGGCTTCGTATTTCTGCCAAATGTTACCTAAGAAGATTCTCTTATCCAATGGCAACAGTTATCTAGTTTGAATCAGATGCATCCTCTTGGGTAAAAACATTTATAAGGTACCAGAGTATGTCATCATGGGAAAATCATTCCCAAAGAAAGATGTAGCGAGGCCTTAAGGACAACAAAAGTTGTAATATTTACTAAACCGCGGGAAGTAGTCTACCACCAAGCGGTTGAGTAAAATTTTCCTTTATGACTTAGTTGCACTATAAGTTGAGTTGACTTGCAGTATAACAACTTTGTCAGGCCAACTTTCACCTGGAGGCTTCCTTTTTAGGATCAAACAGTAGCTCTTAGATGGGAAATCTGTTGTTTAACACTTTTCAAATTGCTTTTGATACGTGATGGTATACATTGATTTGCAGAGACCAAGGCTGCTCGTACATTGTTGATACGAGAACGCAAAAGCAAATGAAAGAGTGTAAACTAGTATCTGTGGGACCTCAAAAGGGCCATCCAACAGCAGATCTCGACCATTAATTGATATACCAATCCGAGGATGCACACGCTTTGAACTTGCGGGTTACTTTTGCAAGGCAAAACGTATACTTTCTCTACTTCTTCACTTTAATTGATAGAACACTTTGCACTATCTGTGTGATTGTCCCAGATGAAATTGACTTGGTCACAATGGCTCTGGAAGATAGAGTATCACTCAAGTTGTTGGCTAGTTGATTAACTTCTTAATGGTTATTGCTCTGTAAGACATAGCCTTCGTAGCTACCAAAGAGTCGTTACCTAGCTAGAGATTAACCTTCCTATTGGTAACTAATCAGTTGTCTCTCAACACTAAAAAGTTCCAAATCTTCACTCTTGACCACAACAACTGTGGTTGAAATAGAACAGATGGTTGCCATTGAAATTAGCAAATACGAAGTTATTCTAGAGATGGTTGATTTCGATTGTATGGTCATTATGCACCCAAGATTGCGACTTGGATAGCTCCGGTCATATGCACAATGCGACAATCAATTCTCATCCCACAGATAACTTATCCAACATTAAGTGTCGTGTGTCCTTGTTTTATCCAACAGAGATGAGATACTTGCTCACTAGATGATGTTCGTCAATACGGGGACAACTAAATAGAGTCACTTGTCTACCACCTATTGTAGTTTGTTAATGTTTATGTCAATAACCTATTCTTCAAAGGTTATCCTCTTAGTAACTTCAGGAGGAAGTTTTACTACTTTTGGTTCAATATAAGGGTCTTTCGATAAGATATGGGAAAACAATCAAGGAAGAAGGTCACGTGAAAATCACATCAGTGTTGTTCTGCAATGGATTACGATTAGAAACCATGATACCAGCGCGTGCCGAGCAGCACAACCTTGTGTGTGCACCCACAGGAGGCTCTCGGTTTCGTCGCGGCACCATTAGTTGTTACTCATAACACCATTACTGAACATACACCCAATGAGGAATTTCAAATGGCATAGATTGGGTTGATAAGGTAGATGCATGAATTTGCAAGCACACGATTTAGAGGCCATAGCATGGATACATTGCGTCACACTAGCTAACCTTTAGGAGAGGTAACCGAAAGGTCCAACAAGGATTCAGTTAAGGGTCTTACAACTTGGCCTCAAACAACTATAGCCAAAAGGAAGAGTTGAAGAGAAACTATCTTGGCTAGTAGATCAAACAAAGGTATTCACGTGCAGTTGCAGGACAATCATGGTATACACAAATATTTAATGGTCCAGACTTGGGCTCATAAGGAAAAGAACCTAATTAGGGATGACGTCAAGAGATCATTTCGCATAACTCGAGTATTGCTCTAAGATAAAGCTACTCGACACTCGTATACTTACCGAAGACAATCGAAGTGACAACTATGACACTAATTAACTAACAAGCATACATACAAACATCATAGTCAAGCATTGGAGAGATCCAATCCAATTAGCTTAAGCAACCACTACTAAGCATCAGGCTCACCCATAACAAACATTCATCTAAAGCAAGAACTAACTACGAGTTTAGCCTAAGACAAACGCTAGCTAAGGTGGCAACTTAGCATGGGCACAGAACATGGACAGCAACATAGTAGTTAATTGTTTCGACCATAGCTGAGGTTGTAGACCTCCCATAAAGGTGATCCTAGACTTTCTAGAAAGCTTAGAAAGATGGCTACACATTAGTTATTCATACCAAAAGCTAAATCATAGGTTAGCATGGTCAAACATGCTGATGTTTCAGATCTGTACCAATATGGACAGAAAACTGACAAGAACTTCAAAAATGCATAACTGGAGTTCTAGGGACCCAACAAGGCTGAGCCTTAACTTTATGTAAAGCTTATTAAGTTGTCTATAACTTTATTATTATCATATTAAGATGATTCTACAGCTAACAAGGCCAAATAAGACAAGGAAGACATCTCTGCCCAGATTTGGACAGATTCTGTCATTCCACTTTACAAGCTCATAAGTAGAGATTTAGACCACCAAAATTTGTGATATAGGACACTTTGGAAAGCTTAGAAAAAGTACTACACTTCTTCTATTATCTCCAATGCATGATTCCTTATGCACATAGGTCAAACAAACCAAACATTCAGATCTGTTCTGAACATGAGCAGATTCTGATAACAAACTTCTAAAATTTATAACTACCAAAACATAAGACCTAGGGTCACAAAATTTTAGGACAAGCTAGATAAGTAAGTTAGCTACAACTTTGGTATTCCCCATAACTACAGAAAACACCATTATGACCACGAAAGCATCACTACAATAGAAAACGTTCTAGCATCCAACATTCGACAAGCACATCTAAACTTGCATTTGTTCTACTTAACAAGAGAGCACACAAACATGTTATTCTAGTAGCTCTAAATTTTTATTACCTTAGATCAACATGAATTTAATCCATTCATGAGAATCCATAATTACTTAAGTGAGGTCTAAAGCACTGGCAAACGCTTGGGTGGGCAACATAGAGTAAGGCATTCTTGTTTAGCTTCACACAAGAAAGATAGTGTACTACAATGATCACAAGTTACTTAATATAGAACAAGGGTGAGAGGAGCATAGTCATGTATTAAGCAACAACATGAAGATGCATGCTTCGTCCTATTCGTCCTCACCAGATTGCCAATCTAAGGTGGCGATCACGTTCTATGTCGGTGGCATAACACGCACTCTCTCGATATATAGCTAGTCGTCAGCTACATTCGACTTACGCATTCATGGTTAGTGTACCTGCAGAAAAGCTTCATTACAGCCCAACATTTCCCAATATAGCACACAATGAAAGCAGAAAGTAAAATTCTAAGTACTTCCATATATATATACCCCTGTATATGTACATGTAGTACCAAAACTACCCGAATCATTAATCACCCACAATTAAGTACCTTCATATATACATGTGTGTAACATGTAAATAATCCAGTAACCAAAACTAGCTCTCCCCTAGACCGCAGTTTGTACGGTCATGCTCTCACAACTCACACTTACCTGAGCGTAGGTGCGATGTTACATAAAAGTAAACTAGCGACATATATGGCTATCTCATATATGAAGGCTACCTCTAATCTAACACACCGGATAGCATAGTGTGGGAGAGTCATCACACATACATACCTTGGCCTGGGCGTAGATGCATAAATGAAAAACCCCCAAGTTAGTACTTATATAAGCCACCTAATAATCCTTATATGGGCATAAGGAAATTGACCACTGGCATACTTAGGTTTAAAATTTAGATTTCACAAACCTATATATAACTATAAGTTGATAAAACTGGTTTTAGAAAACAAAACCTTTGTTTTAAATACACATATGACAAGTTTAATGTTGAATCTTGCTCCGATACCAGCTGTAACGGAACCGTCCAAATTATAAGAGCACAAGTACAAAAACAATCACCGAAATGATCAAATTCTCGCACTTGAGCCCATATAACTCCGGTAGTCCAATGAAATCACGAGGGAATTCAAACCAACCAACATACAAGCCAAGATCGTAGTGATTCAACATAACAAGTCACATGTTACATCCGTTCACAAGTAATTCAATATACATCGGAGTTCAACATAGTTATTAGAACTTACATTGAAAAGTAGCGGAAGCAAAGTAATTTGAAACTAACATTATTCTTATTTCAAATACATGCCAGTACGAAGGTCGACTTCCAACAAAAGCATTAGAGAGAAGATAACTCAGAAGGATCATGCCCGTGATCACACTCCGCCTCTATGGCAGGAGCCACCCAACTCTTGCAGCCGCCATGATACATCACAACCTGCAACAAGTGGGGATAAAACCCTGAGTACAAGAAGGTACTCAGCTAGACTTACCCGTCAGAAACCAGAAATAAGGTGACACCAAGGATCATGCAAGGCTGATATAAAGTGGGCTAGCTTGACAACATTTTGCATAAAAGCTTATTATGGATAAGTAGTCATTAATGCTTAAGCATCAAGTTAATTATCATTAGCCTGTCATCTATATTAGAACCTGTACTAGAGCACTCACTTTATTAGGAGCAAACAATATTAACCATAGCAGGTATAAATTGAGGCAACCTTTTCATCGTGATCCAATTAACCATCCGTTCAATTTAATGGAATCTACGTTGCCGCTGCTCAAGTCAAGTGCTCACTAACCGGGAGCGACGGCGATTCGAATCGAATTCCTATCCAGCTGGAGGGGTATTTCTAACACTCACCGCGCAGGCCCCTGCCAGGGTCGCACAAGCCACCTTTTCATATGATTCAGGAATCGCGGGTCCGAATAATGTCGCGACCCCAAGGGCGACACTCTGCCAGGTGATAGGGACTCTAACCCCCCCTTGGTCTCACGCCAATGTCCCCAAGCACATCCTTTCTCTCCTCTAAGAAGCAACCTACCATTCGATTCCCGGCCTGAACCACATTACTCGGCTTCGCGGTCGGAACGGGTTATCCGGCCAACTAAGTGTTAGACTGCGTTCAACATGACTCAAGGACGTACAGCGAATCGGTCCTTAAACGACTCAGACGGGGATAGATCCACACCCAAGACCTCCATGCCTTGTCGCTTCACTATCATCATCCCGCCCGGTCTTATTTCATTTTATTAACACATGGTTCCATTCCACGATAGCAAATATAGCCAACCGTGCCATATATGAATATCCCTATATCTCGCAGGTGACAGGAAATCACCTGACTTCTACCGCTTAAAGCAGGGCTAAGCATCTACTCGATCCTAGTCTATGTAGGATTCAAGGATTCATATATCTGGACAAGGAATGATATAATGCAGCAAGAGTTTCCAACCAACTCCTATCACTTAATGCAACAATACTTATAACATATATAGAATTAATTGCTTTAAAGATAGGAGGCTTATAATGCTCCGGGGCTTGCCTGGGATCCGACTCAAGTTAGAGTATGTCAGATAAAATCTGCTTGGCGAGCATCCTCCAATCTAGCACTCGTCCGATCCTTCTACCTTCGGGATGGATCCACCAAACACCGTCTTCGGGTTTGGCTCCAACGCCATTTACTTCACACGTTTCTGCTAGCGTACCTATATGAGATGCAAGATGCAAGTGCATAAATACATGGAAGTATAATGGACAATGCATAACATACAGTAAACAAGACAAATACCAAATTACACTCCACATGCATAGACACTTCATGTTGCTTAAATAAACATCACCTAACCTAATATAAAAGATGACAAGCATATTAGGCATGGCACCCAAGGTTTCACAAGATCTCAGGTGTAAGAACTTAACTACCCTCAAAGGCATAAGTCACACTTAATAATATACAAGCAAACAACTATAATTGAAATTTATCCCTTTTCTGGACAAGCAACAGTAGCTTCATAATTCAATCATATCTGGAGTTTTATAAATCCAAATGACTTGAAAGAAGACATTATGGAAAGCTTATGAAATTCTCTAAATTTCATTTATAATCATCACAGCATGATTCATAAGTTAAACAAGTCAAAAATACAAAGTTCCAGAATCTGTTCCTGACAACAGAGAGCAAGCAATTCTGTACCATATCTTTAAACAGCTATAACTCCTAAACCACCTGGCCAAATACCACTAAATTTTAACAGAAGCTATATATATAAATTATCTACAACTTTTGTATAAACAAGTTTCACAACAAAGCACATTATCATGAAGAACTTTGCCAAGTTTCCAGATCTGTCCAGAAAACTTGTTTGCAAGAAATAATTATTAACTTATGTTGCAAGTACATAATTAGGTAAAACCAACTTTACCAACATTTCATATATGACTAATGAACACCAGAAAACATAGTGTCAATTACTAAATAAATTCTTTTAATACATTTTCTTAATTTATTTAGATAAATAGGTGGAATTATGAACACCTATCAAAAGTGCACAATAAATTCTACCAAATTTACAATGTCCTACTAATGCTCCCAAAAGTCTACTGTCCAAATTTCAAGCCATTTGGACATGTATAACAACCTCTATGAAAAAGACAAATAGCTATTGCAATAATCATGTGAGAGCAAGTTAAACCTAAAACTCCATATTTTCTATGAACACAAGGTCATAGCATGAATCAATATGATAGATAAACATCATACTAAGCTAAAGGAACAACATTTTCTATTTTATCATTTATATATTATTTATAAACTATTTATTAAACCATAAATAAGTTAACTCAATAACTAGATCACACAATAAGCAATGACCATGAAATTTATACCACAGTACATACATAGCATGACAAGCCTACCATAAAAATTTCACATCATTTGGAGCATCACAACTCAAGATATAAAATGACAAGTAATAAAATGTAATTTTCTTTATTTAACAAGGTCAAACCAAAACCCTAAGAAAACAGTGAACAACTAGGGTGTTTAATATTTTTTCTAGCAAGTACATGTCATCACAAAATTAACAAAACAAGAATCACTATTTTTGGATATCTAAAACTCAAGATATGGCTCTGGTCAAGTTTATAAGCTTTTTAGAGCATTTTTAAAGCTTAAATAAAAACATCAGAAAACTTCTACAAACATGTAACATATTATGACTCTATTACATAGATCTCTTCTCAAGGTTCCCAAAAAGTCCACTTTTGCTATTTTTGAAATTACCTAGCAAGAGATATGAATTTTAGAAGATTTACACCGATTTGAAGTTCAAAATCAGAATTATCCACCCCTAACCGCATCTGCTAGGCGCACCCGAAAACATACCCAAACAGCCACCGCCTTAACTGACATGCGGGGCCTACTGCCCGGTTGGACCCACATGTCACTCACACAGAGGAAGACAGAGAGAGAGGGAACCGCCCCCTTCCTCTGGACGCCGGGAAAGCAGAGGGAAGTCGCCGGAGCTCGCTGCTCCGGGCGATGAGGGCCTCACCGGCGTCGCGGAAGCGGCGGGGAAGGACCGCGGTGCTCGGACGCACCCGCAGGTGGCCTTGCCACAGCCTGGGGTGGCTCGTGACCGCCTGACCACGGTGACCGGCGGTGCTGCCGAGGCGGCTCCGTCGCTGGAGCTTGCCGGCGGCCAACGGGGCCGAGGAAGGGGTGCTTCGCGGGCGGTGCGATGAGGTCAGGGTGGTGCTAAGCACGGTTGAGGACAAGGAGGCTCGGGGTTGGAGGAACACCGGTGGCCATGGAGCTCGGCCATGAGCATGTGCGGCGCACGGAGGCGTAGCTCGCCGGCGGCCGTCACAGTGGCGATACGGCCAGGGAAAACGGCGGTGTCGAGGGCGGTGGAGTGCCAGGAGACTCGCGCCCTGCACGGAAGGGCTCCACTCGGCCGGGCTTGCCTGTAGCGGCCGGCCGCGGAGCTCGGCTTGGCTCGGCAATGGCGGCTGTGGCCGCGCTCTGCGTGAACGAGCACCCGAGAGCGAGGAGGGAGTGAAGGCGAGAGGGAGCGTGGAATGGAGCTCGGCGAGCGCCCTGGGACTCTCCACATCCACGCAGGCGAGGCAAGGGCGCAGACACGCGGAGGGCACGCGGCGTCCATGGCGAAGCTGCTCTGGTGCATGGCCGACACGCAGGCAAATCACCGAACACGTGGTGTGCGTGCCTCAGTCTGACTTGGGGGCCATGTTTGGGCCAGCTATGGACCGAATTTGGATATGGGCCAAAAAGAAAAGTTGTTCATCTCAGTATGCTCTACAATTTCTATTTAGGGGTCATAGTCATTGGAGCTGTAGATTAGGAGATAATTAGTCCCAAAATTACCAGTGTCAACACGTTGAGCTAGGGCTCGGTTTTGGGGTTTTGCCATGCTAAACTTGATCAAATTGATCCTAGCTCTTTACATGTTGTTCTCCAACGAATTGTTTCCAACTTTTATTTTTGGCTCCACTAGAGTTACTCAACAAAATTTGGAGAACGTGAGATACCAACGTCGAAGATACTGAAATCAGGGATTAAAATGGCTAAGTGCTGAAATCAGCCCTAAAACTGACTTGTGGGCCCTGTTTGAGCATGTTACACACATTTTCATGACTCGACTCTTAAACAAAGTTTGTTCCTAAAAAAATTATCTCCAACTTTGTAAAAGAGTGCACAGTCATGCAAAGCTTCTAGGTCAGACTTTTGAAATGGTCAAACCACAGGGCTCTAGGGTCCATACATGGTCAACCACCAATTAGAAGCATATTTAGGCAAAATGATCAACATGAACATTGTTCCATTAAGTGTCCTAAGTGTAGTTAAGGTGTTGTAGAGTTCATCTAGAGTCATTTGGACAGTTTGCAAGGTTTGGTTGATGTTCTATAGTTCCATTAACTTAATGGGGCAAATTCCAATAGGAATGGAACTTATCATTTTATGTGACTTTTTGATTCCAAACTTCAGGAAACTTTTCTAGGGATCAATATAGATAGAATGTGATGTGAGACATGTGAATATACTTTGATAACAAACCCAAGCATATATCTTTTAATGGAGCCTATATGTAAGCAAGGGTGCAACATCCAAGTTTCGATTAGGGTTTACTTCCATAGGTTTGACCTTGACATTGTCATCTCCACTTAATTTGTCGTGTTTGAGATTAAACCCACTGCCTAATTGGTGATCAACACCTGGGGTGTTACAGCCCTCCCCCCTTAAAAGAATCGCGTCCCGAGATTTGGAATGGAAGATCTTTTAAGGAAGAGAGACACGTTATCCAGTTCCCAACATCTGCTATAGCATTCAGCTAAAAGCTTCAACATCGGTGAACAATTTGGCCAAAGGCACTTTCTGGCACTGACTTTTCATGGTAAAATTTGTCTGAAGAATTTCCTTCATTGACTTCCATGAAGCATTGTTACTTTGGGAGGAATTCAAGATAGCACATACTGCATTCTCAGTGTACGGAGATCAGTTGGTCCATGAGTGAACCACTCACAAGTATCTGACTTTCTAATGACCACAACATAGGCCATGTGAACTTGACTCTAGACCGAAATATTCAGAAGTATATTCGTTGAAATGACTCTATGTTCACACGGTTTTTGAAAAGCAGTTCTCTACCAACTGGCTTGAGTACAACCTTCCCAAAAGGGTGAGATCATAGACGACAAATATACTCTGAGGCTATAGGATACTGACTAACCAATAGACCGAGTCTATGTTGGTCATAAATGTTCATTCATTTAGACACCAACAATGGAAACTACTTGAGGTTCCATGTGTGCAGTTCTCTTTCTCTGATGACAACACTGTATTATCTGAGTCTGTTGATGGGTTAGTGAACGTGATAGCTGACTCTGTCGGCTTCGTATTTCTGCCAAATGTTACCTAAGAAGATTCTCTTATCCAATGGCAACAGTTATCTAGTTTGAATCAGATGCATCCTCTTGGGTAAAAACATTTATAAGGTACCAGAGTATGTCATCATGGGAAAATCATTCCCAAAGAAAGATGTAGCGAGGCCTTAAGGACAACAAAAGTTGTAATATTTACTAAACCGCGGGAAGTAGTCTACCACCAAGCGGTTGAGTAAAATTTTCCTTTATGACTTAGTTGCACTATAAGTTGAGTTGACTTGCAGTATAACAACTTTGTCAGGCCAACTTTCACCTGGAGGCTTCCTTTTTAGGATCAAACAGTAGCTCTTAGATGGGAAATCTGTTGTTTAACACTTTTCAAATTGCTTTTGATACGTGATGGTATACATTGATTTGCAGAGACCAAGGCTGCTCGTACATTGTTGATACGAGAACGCAAAAGCAAATGAAAGAGTGTAAACTAGTATCTGTGGGACCTCAAAAGGGCCATCCAACAGCAGATCTCGACCATTAATTGATATACCAATCCGAGGATGCACACGCTTTGAACTTGCGGGTTACTTTTGCAAGGCAAAACGTATACTTTCTCTACTTCTTCACTTTAATTGATAGAACACTTTGCACTATCTGTGTGATTGTCCCAGATGAAATTGACTTGGTCACAATGGCTCTGGAAGATAGAGTATCACTCAAGTTGTTGGCTAGTTGATTAACTTCTTAATGGTTATTGCTCTGTAAGACATAGCCTTCGTAGCTACCAAAGAGTCGTTACCTAGCTAGAGATTAACCTTCCTATTGGTAACTAATCAGTTGTCTCTCAACACTAAAAAGTTCCAAATCTTCACTCTTGACCACAACAACTGTGGTTGAAATAGAACAGATGGTTGCCATTGAAATTAGCAAATACGAAGTTATTCTAGAGATGGTTGATTTCGATTGTATGGTCATTATGCACCCAAGATTGCGACTTGGATAGCTCCGGTCATATGCACAATGCGACAATCAATTCTCATCCCACAGATAACTTATCCAACATTAAGTGTCGTGTGTCCTTGTTTTATCCAACAGAGATGAGATACTTGCTCACTAGATGATGTTCGTCAATACGGGGACAACTAAATAGAGTCACTTGTCTACCACCTATTGTAGTTTGTTAATGTTTATGTCAATAACCTATTCTTCAAAGGTTATCCTCTTAGTAACTTCAGGAGGAAGTTTTACTACTTTTGGTTCAATATAAGGGTCTTTCGATAAGATATGGGAAAACAATCAAGGAAGAAGGTCACGTGAAAATCACATCAGTGTTGTTCTGCAATGGATTACGATTAGAAACCATGATACCAGCGCGTGCCGAGCAGCACAACCTTGTGTGTGCACCCACAGGAGGCTCTCGGTTTCGTCGCGGCACCATTAGTTGTTACTCATAACACCATTACTGAACATACACCCAATGAGGAATTTCAAATGGCATAGATTGGGTTGATAAGGTAGATGCATGAATTTGCAAGCACACGATTTAGAGGCCATAGCATGGATACATTGCGTCACACTAGCTAACCTTTAGGAGAGGTAACCGAAAGGTCCAACAAGGATTCAGTTAAGGGTCTTACAACTTGGCCTCAAACAACTATAGCCAAAAGGAAGAGTTGAAGAGAAACTATCTTGGCTAGTAGATCAAACAAAGGTATTCACGTGCAGTTGCAGGACAATCATGGTATACACAAATATTTAATGGTCCAGACTTGGGCTCATAAGGAAAAGAACCTAATTAGGGATGACGTCAAGAGATCATTTCGCATAACTCGAGTATTGCTCTAAGATAAAGCTACTCGACACTCGTATACTTACCGAAGACAATCGAAGTGACAACTATGACACTAATTAACTAACAAGCATACATACAAACATCATAGTCAAGCATTGGAGAGATCCAATCCAATTAGCTTAAGCAACCACTACTAAGCATCAGGCTCACCCATAACAAACATTCATCTAAAGCAAGAACTAACTACGAGTTTAGCCTAAGACAAACGCTAGCTAAGGTGGCAACTTAGCATGGGCACAGAACATGGACAGCAACATAGTAGTTAATTGTTTCGACCATAGCTGAGGTTGTAGACCTCCCATAAAGGTGATCCTAGACTTTCTAGAAAGCTTAGAAAGATGGCTACACATTAGTTATTCATACCAAAAGCTAAATCATAGGTTAGCATGGTCAAACATGCTGATGTTTCAGATCTGTACCAATATGGACAGAAAACTGACAAGAACTTCAAAAATGCATAACTGGAGTTCTAGGGACCCAACAAGGCTGAGCCTTAACTTTATGTAAAGCTTATTAAGTTGTCTATAACTTTATTATTATCATATTAAGATGATTCTACAGCTAACAAGGCCAAATAAGACAAGGAAGACATCTCTGCCCAGATTTGGACAGATTCTGTCATTCCACTTTACAAGCTCATAAGTAGAGATTTAGACCACCAAAATTTGTGATATAGGACACTTTGGAAAGCTTAGAAAAAGTACTACACTTCTTCTATTATCTCCAATGCATGATTCCTTATGCACATAGGTCAAACAAACCAAACATTCAGATCTGTTCTGAACATGAGCAGATTCTGATAACAAACTTCTAAAATTTATAACTACCAAAACATAAGACCTAGGGTCACAAAATTTTAGGACAAGCTAGATAAGTAAGTTAGCTACAACTTTGGTATTCCCCATAACTACAGAAAACACCATTATGACCACGAAAGCATCACTACAATAGAAAACGTTCTAGCATCCAACATTCGACAAGCACATCTAAACTTGCATTTGTTCTACTTAACAAGAGAGCACACAAACATGTTATTCTAGTAGCTCTAAATTTTTATTACCTTAGATCAACATGAATTTAATCCATTCATGAGAATCCATAATTACTTAAGTGAGGTCTAAAGCATTGGCAAACGCTTGGGTGGGCAACATAGAGTAAGGCATTCTTGTTTAGCTTCACACAAGAAAGATAGTGTACTACAATGATCACAAGTTACTTAATATAGAACAAGGGTGAGAGAAGCATAGTCATGTATTAAGCAACAACATGAAGATGCATGCTTCGTCCTATTCGTCCTCACCAGATTGCCAATCTAAGGTGGCGATCACGTTCTATGTCGGTGGCATAACACGCACTCTCTCGATATATAGCTAGTCGTCAGCTACATTCGACTTACGCATTCATGGTTAGTGTACCTGCAGAAAAGCTTCATTACAGCCCAACATTTCCCAATATAGCACACAATGAAAGCAGAAAGTAAAATTCTAAGTACTTCCATATATATATACCCCTGTATATGTACATGTAGTACCAAAACTACCCGAATCATTAATCACCCACAATTAAGTACCTTCATATATACATGTGTGTAACATGTAAATAATCCAGTAACCAAAACTAGCTCTCCCCTAGACCGCAGTTTGTACGGTCATGCTCTCACAACTCACACTTACCTGAGCGTAGGTGCGATGTTACATAAAAGTAAACTAGCGACATATATGGCTATCTCATATATGAAGGCTACCTCTAATCTAACACACCGGATAGCATAGTGTGGGAGAGTCATCACACATACATACCTTGGCCTGGGCGTAGATGCATAAATGAAAAACCCCCAAGTTAGTACTTATATAAGCCACCTAATAATCCTTATATGGGCATAAGGAAATTGACCACTGGCATACTTAGGTTTAAAATTTAGATTTCACAAACCTATATATAACTATAAGTTGATAAAACTGGTTTTAGAAAACAAAACCTTTGTTTTAAATACACATATGACAAGTTTAATGTTGAATCTTGCTCCGATACCAGCTGTAACGGAACCGTCCAAATTATAAGAGCACAAGTACAAAAACAATCACCGAAATGATCAAATTCTCGCACTTGAGCCCATATAACTCCGGTAGTCCAATGAAATCACGAGGGAATTCAAACCAACCAACATACAAGCCAAGATCGTAGTGATTCAACATAACAAGTCACATGTTACATCCGTTCACAAGTAATTCAATATACATCGGAGTTCAACATAGTTATTAGAACTTACATTGAAAAGTAGCGGAAGCAAAGTAATTTGAAACTAACATTATTCTTATTTCAAATACATGCCAGTACGAAGGTCGACTTCCAACAAAAGCATTAGAGAGAAGATAACTCAGAAGGATCATGCCCGTGATCACACTCCGCCTCTATGGCAGGAGCCACCCAACTCTTGCAGCCGCCATGATACATCACAACCTGCAACAAGTGGGGATAAAACCCTGAGTACAAGAAGGTACTCAGCTAGACTTACCCGTCAGAAACCAGAAATAAGGTGACACCAAGGATCATGCAAGGCTGATATAAAGTGGGCTAGCTTGACAACATTTTGCATAAAAGCTTATTATGGATAAGTAGTCATTAATGCTTAAGCATCAAGTTAATTATCATTAGCCTGTCATCTATATTAGAACCTGTACTAGAGCACTCACTTTATTAGGAGCAAACAATATTAACCATAGCAGGTATAAATTGAGGCAACCTTTTCATCGTGATCCAATTAACCATCCGTTCAATTTAATGGAATCTACGTTGCCGCTGCTCAAGTCAAGTGCTCACTAACCGGGAGCGACGGCGATTCGAATCGAATTCCTATCCAGCTGGAGGGGTATTTCTAACACTCACCGCGCAGGCCCCTGCCAGGGTCGCACAAGCCACCTTTTCATATGATTCAGGAATCGCGGGTCCGAATAATGTCGCGACCCCAAGGGCGACACTCTGCCAGGTGATAGGGACTCTAACCCCCCCTTGGTCTCACGCCAATGTCCCCAAGCACATCCTTTCTCTCCTCCAAGAAGCAACCTACCATTCGATTCCCGGCCTGAACCACATTACTCGGCTTCGCGGTCGGAACGGGTTATCCGGCCAACTAAGTGTTAGACTGCGTTCAACATGACTCAAGGACGTACAGCGAATCGGTCCTTAAACGACTCAGACGGGGATAGATCCACACCCAAGACCTCCATGCCTTGTCGCTTCACTATCATCATCCCGCCCGGTCTTATTTCATTTTATTAACACATGGTTCCATTCCACGATAGCAAATATAGCCAACCGTGCCATATATGAATATCCCTATATCTCGCAGGTGACAGGAAATCACCTGACTTCTACCGCTTAAAGCAGGGCTAAGCATCTACTCGATCCTAGTCTATGTAGGATTCAAGGATTCATATATCTGGACAAGGAATGATATAATGCAGCAAGAGTTTCCAACCAACTCCTATCACTTAATGCAACAATACTTATAACATATATAGAATTAATTGCTTTGAAGATAGGAGGCTTATAATGCTCCGGGGCTTGCCTGGGATCCGACTCAAGTTAGAGTATGTCAGATAAAATCTGCTTGGCGAGCATCCTCCAATCTAGCACTCGTCCGATCCTTCTACCTTCGGGATGGATCCACCAAACACCGTCTTCGGGTTTGGCTCCAACGCCATTTACTTCACACGTTTCTGCTAGCGTACCTATATGAGATGCAAGATGCAAGTGCATAAATACATGGAAGTATAATGGACAATGCATAACATACAGTAAACAAGACAAATACCAAATTACACTCCACATGCATAGACACTTCATGTTGCTTAAATAAACATCACCTAACCTAATATAAAAGATGACAAGCATATTAGGCATGGCACCCAAGGTTTCACAAGATCTCAGGTGTAAGAACTTAACTACCCTCAAAGGCATAAGTCACACTTAATAATATACAAGCAAACAACTATAATTGAAATTTATCCCTTTTCTGGACAAGCAACAGTAGCTTCATAATTCAATCATATCTGGAGTTTTATAAATCCAAATGACTTGAAAGAAGACATTATGGAAAGCTTATGAAATTCTCTAAATTTCATTTATAATCATCACAGCATGATTCATAAGTTAAACAAGTCAAAAATACAAAGTTCCAGAATCTGTTCCTGACAACAGAGAGCAAGCAATTCTGTACCATATCTTTAAACAGCTATAACTCCTAAACCACCTGGCCAAATACCACTAAATTTTAACAGAAGCTATATATATAAATTATCTACAACTTTTGTATAAACAAGTTTCACAACAAAGCACATTATCATGAAGAACTTTGCCAAGTTTCCAGATCTGTCCAGAAAACTCGTTTGCAAGAAATAATTATTAACTTATGTTGCAAGTACATAATTAGGTAAAACCAACTTTACCAACATTTCATATATGACTAATGAACACCAGAAAACATAGTGTCAATTACTAAATAAATTCTTTTAATACATTTTCTTAATTTATTTAGATAAATAGGTGGAATTATGAACACCTATCAAAAGTGCACAATAAATTCTACCAAATTTACAATGTCCTACTAATGCTCCCAAAAGTCTACTGTTCAAATTTCAAGCCATTTGGACATGTATAACAACCTCTATGAAAAAGACAAATAGCTATTGCAATAATCATGTGAGAGCAAGTTAAACCTAAAACTCCATATTTTCTATGAACACAAGGTCATAGCATGAATCAATATGATAGATAAACATCATACTAAGCTAAAGGAACAACATTTTCTATTTTATCATTTATATATTATTTATAAACTATTTATTAAACCATAAACAAGTTAACTCAATAACTAGATCACACAATAAGCAATGACCATGAAATTTATACCACAGTACATACATAGCATGACAAGCCTACCATAAAAATTTCACATCATTTGGAGCATCACAACTCAAGATATAAAATGACAAGTAATAAAATGTAATTTTCTTTATTTAACAAGGTCAAACCAAAACCCTAAGAAAACAGTGAACAACTAGGGTGTTTAATATTTTTCCTAGCAAGTACATGTCATCACAAAATTAACAAAACAAGAATCACTATTTTTGGATATCTAAAACTCAAGATATGGCTCTGGTCAAGTTTATAAGCTTTTTAGAGCATTTTTAAAGCTTAAATAAAAACATCAGAAAACTTCTACAAACATGTAACATATTATGACTCTATTACATAGATCTCTTCTCAAGGTTCCCAAAAAGTCCACTTTTGCTATTTTTGAAATTACCTAGCAAGAGATATGAATTTTAGAAGATTTACACCGATTTGAAGTTCAAAATCAGAATTATCCACCCCTAACCGCATCTGCTAGGCGCACCCGAAAACATACCCAAACAGCCACCGCCTTAACTGACATGCGGGGCCTACTGCCCGGTTGGACCCACATGTCACTCACACAGAGGAAGACAGAGAGAGAGGGAACCGCCCCCTTCCTCTGGACGCCGGGAAAGCAGAGGGAAGTCGCCGGAGCTCGCTGCTCCGGGCGATGAGGGCCTCACCGGCGTCGCGGAAGCGGCGGGGAAGGACCGCGGTGCTCGGACGCACCCGCAGGTGGCCTTGCCACAGCCTGGGGTGGCTCGTGACCGCCTGACCACGGTGACCGGCGGTGCTGCCGCGGCGGCTCCGTCGCTGGAGCTTGCCGGCGGCCAACGGGGCCGAGGAAGGGGTGCTTCGCGGGCGGTGCGATGAGGTCAGGGTGGTGCTAAGCACGGTTGAGGACAAGGAGGCTCGGGGTTGGAGGAACACCGGTGGCCATGGAGCTCGGCCATGAGCATGTGCGGCGCACGGAGGCGTAGCTCGCCGGCGGCCGTCACAGTGGCGATACGGCCAGGGAAAACGGCGGTGTCGAGGGCGGTGGAGTGCCAGGAGACTCGCGCCCTGCACGGAAGGGCTCCACTCGGCCGGGCTTGCCTGTAGCGGCCGGCCGCGGAGCTCGGCTTGGCTCGGCAATGGCGGCTGTGGCCGCGCTCTGCGTGAACGAGCACCCGAGAGCGAGGAGGGAGTGAAGGCGAGAGGGAGCGTGGAATGGAGCTCGGCGAGCGCCCTGGGACTCTCCACATCCACGCAGGCGAGGCAAGGGCGCAGACACGCGGAGGGCACGCGGCGTCCATGGCGAAGCTTCTCTGGTGCATGGCCGACACGCAGGCAAATCACCGAACACGTGGTGTGCGTGCCTCAGTCTGACTTGGGGGCCATGTTTGGGCCAGCTATGGGCCGAATTTGGATATGGGCCAAAAAGAAAAGTTGTTCATCTCAGTATGCTCTACAATTTCTATTTAGGGGTCATAGTCATTGGAGCTGTAGATTAGGAGATAATTAGTCCCAAAATTACCAGTGTCAACACGTTGAGCTAGGGCTCGGTTTTGGGGTTTTGCCATGCTAAACTTGATCAAATTGATCCTAGCTCTTTACATGTTGTTCTCCAACGAATTGTTTCCAACTTTTATTTTTGGCTCCACTAGAGTTACTCAACAAAATTTGGAGAACGTGAGATGCCAACGTCGAAGATACTGAAATCAGGGATTAAAATGGCTAAGTGCTGAAATCAGCCCTAAAACTGACTTGTGGGCCCTGTTTGAGCATGTTACACACATTTTCATGACTCGACTCTTAAACAAAGTTTGTTCCTAAAAAAATTATCTCCAACTTTGTAAAAGAGTGCACAGTCATGCAAAGCTTCTAGGTCAGACTTTTGAAATGGTCAAACCACAGGGCTCTAGGGTCCATACATGGTCAACCACCAATTAGAAGCATATTTAGGCAAAATGATCAACATGAACATTGTTCCATTAAGTGTCCTAAGTGTAGTTAAGGTGTTGTAGAGTTCATCTAGAGTCATTTGGACAGTTTGCAAGGTTTGGTTGATGTTCTATAGTTCCATTAACTTAATGGGGCAAATTCCAATAGGAATGGAACTTATCATTTTATGTGACTTTTTGATTCCAAACTTCAGGAAACTTTTCTAGGGATCAATATAGATAGAATGTGATGTGAGACATGTGAATATACTTTGATAACAAACCCAAGCATATATCTTTTAATGGAGCCTATATGTAAGCAAGGGTGCAACATCCAAGTTTCGATTAGGGTTTACTTCCATAGGTTTGACCTTGACATTGTCATCTCCACTTAATTTGTCGTGTTTGAGATTAAACCCACTGCCTAATTGGTGATCAACACCTGGGGTGTTACAGCCCGCACTTGATTGGGACTAAAAGCCTTTGTTGTCTCTGTATACTTCATGTGATCTTCTAATTGTGACTGTAAGTTGGATTAGGCACAACGAATAGTAGATTAATTGTGGATGATACGAAGGTACACACATATAGGCAAGGATGACCTAGGTTTATAGCAATCAGTGGTAGACCTAGGATTTTTGTATGGGGTATGCTGCGCTAAAATTTTTACAATGTGATTTGGTAAATCCAATTAGCAATTTGTTAAACAACCGTAAATTTTGCCCCATTATTTGATATACAAGTACTAAATTGCACAGTAAATTTCAAATTTAACTAAGGCTACCCGCAATGGGTACTCTAAAGCGATACTCTAAAGCTTTAGGGTATGAATATAGAGTAAAAACTGCTGCACTGGGTACTCTAAAACGCTACTATATATTTTCTCTCACTCTATATATAGCGTGGTGCAGTACGTACTCTATCCATCGCGGGGGGCCTACGGCCGGCCAGCAGCGCGCGCGAGAGGTGCTGAGGCAGCGTCAGAGTGGGCAGTGGCGGGCCCCACTAGCTAACCAAAGGAAAAATGTTATAACTCACAAACCAAAAATCCAAATTAAATTCCGATTGCACCATTAAATTCGTCTCAATAAATTTTTCAAAACTAGATCACACATGGATATATTTAGATAAAGTGATAAGTGGGTCCCACAGTGGATAGAGGATGAATGGGTGCGGGAGAATTGAATATAGAGGAGAGAATTTTGCTGACTAGGACGTATAGAGGATGAATATAGAGGTCCATGAGTGCGAATAGCCTAATTTACCATGTCTTAGTAAGAGCCAGTCCTGAGATCCAGGCCCGGGGCAAACAATTATATTGAGGCCCTCTTTCACCTCATACTTATTCCGTGCACTAAAATAACCTTGTTTCACCTTAAAGTTCATATAAAGACTTGTATAATTAAAAAAAATTACTTTGTCACTTAATAGTGATTATATAAGTAGCAATTCAGAATTGGAGATCACCGAAGGAGCTCAGCAGGCCTGAAACAACTATCTTTGTCCACAGCTGAATGACTTGTAATTTGTAAATTACGAGATATTGTTTTGTGAGTTCTGATGCTACAAAGAAAAAGATAGAATAGGAGTCAGAGTCAATCAGCGGTCGCTCTCTCGACGAGTCATCCAATCAATCAACAATTCAAATGTTCAATTTAATTTTAGACAGGCTGTGACCTGGACTCTTAGGGACGATGAACGTCCATGCTAATATGCATATGATTAGGGACACGGTGTGGAGACAAAGGTACACGTACCGGATCACGGCGTTGGCCGTTGCGCTCGTGGTGTGGCGACTCACCAGTGTGTCACATACTTGCATTGCGTGATCGGCCGACGGCCGCTGTCTGCCAACCGCATCTATTTTCTTAGGGTATGCTGGGCCACCCTCAGACATACCGCTGGGTCCGCCGATGATAGCAATAGAACCAATCAATGGTGATCCTTGTCTATTAGAGGTCAATCTATCTATCCTAGCCATATAGAGCTTGAAGGCCCAATAGGGGTGCACAGGCCCTGCAGTTGAAGTGTCAGCACCGCAGACATTGAGACTGGACCTAAACTTGGTGAATACGGAGGTCGGAAGACCTTTGGTGAAGATATCAGCGAACTGCGATGTTGTGGGGACATGCAGAACCTTGATGTCACCAAGAGCCACGCGCTCACGGACGAAGTGAAGATCAATCTTGATGTGCTTGGTGCAGTTGATCTCCCTAGTGCTGACCACCAGTTTAAACAGGGTTATATGGATTGGTATTTTTACAATATAATAATATTAAATATCATATATATAAAATAGTAATGATCGAAGTACATCAAAGACTATGTAGATGTTGAAAATTTCATGTTTTTAATAGTAACTAGCAAACATGCCCACGTGTTGCAATTGGACGTACAATTTGTGCAGTGCTCGTGCCAGTGCTAATGAGCTAGCTATTTTTGTTGGATTTAACTGCTCTTGGACAAGCCTTAAATCAAATAAATTTTGAAACCCACAATAAATGCTAGTGTAATACATGATTTATCTTGTATGGGTAGGAGATTGGCTCCACTTGAGTAGGTGGCTATTGTATGCACTTGCTGTGAGTTCAAGAAAGTTAGAAGGTTGCCTCTGGCACGTGTGCTGCGATGAAATGGGCTCGGGCGGCTAGACCATAATGTGAGTGGTGCGGTGCCAACTAATTGGAGCTCCAAATGTAATCTTGTTTATCTTCTTTGTTTCTTTTTTCTCTTCTTGAGCTGTTGTTTGTACTCTGCCTCTTTGTTTTAATAAATTTCCAGTAGGGGGCAACCCCTCCTTTTCCCTTCAAAAAAAAAATTAAAGTGAGAAGGGTGAGATTGAGGAATGACTAATCGAGGGATGAAAGAGCAGTGAGGGATGAGCGGAGAAGAGAGTGAGAGATAGGCAGCTCCAAACTCAATGTGAGATTGGTGAGAGCGAGTGCAAAGAGTAGTGAGGGACAGACGCAGGCGAGAGTGATAGACGGAAGAAAGAAATTGTCGGTTTCTGGTCTTCAATACTACAGGTATAGATATATATCTCACGTACTCAATGCTCATCCCATTTTTCTGCAGGATGTCTCTCATCCAGACATGCCACAGAATTCCACTGGCAAGAAGGCCAGGAAAGACGAAGGAACCAAAAGGAAACCTCCAGGAGCTGTAAAAATCAGCCCATGGTCACTGGCTCGCCTCAATGCAGAGGAAGTCTCAAAGGCAGCTGTAGAGGCCAAGAAGAAATCTGAAGTGCTCCAGCCGATCACAAGGCGGGGGAATATTCTTAAGCCTGACAATAGAACAGACAAAAGCACGATGTTACTACCTGTACCTGAACGATCTCTGGATCCCATGGCAAGGACATCTGCGAGTGGAACTGACTGCAACTTCAGCGACATGGTCATGAAAACACCTGGCAGCTTAGTCCCATTGCAGCACGAGGCCAGGAGTGCCTTCCAACCTAGTGCTGCATTGTCCATCAGGAACCTCAACCTTACTTTGTCACCAGAGAGTAGCTTGGAGTCACCTGATCTCCACCCCTTCCGTGTCTCTATGTCAGGAGCCGATGAACTCCAAAGCTTCATGTCACTTGCAGCCTCAGAGTCGACTGCTCAGAAGACTATTGCGCTTTCGAGGTCGACAAGTGGTGGGTATGAAGCCTCAGGAGGCGAGGACAGCGACCGAATACCCTCTAGAATTGTGCACCGGTCGTCCAATTGGACAAATGTCATTCTTAATTCAGGTAGGCAGGAAACTATGTCCAATCTGAGCTTGCCTACATCTGTAGGGTTCATTACTAACACCAGGCTGACCTAGCTCAAAATTATGTTGCTAAGAGTTGTTGACTTTTTAATTAGTTATCTGTTGTTAGCCTGTGACCATGCATTGGTCAGAATCAGTGTTGGAAACCTAGTTTTGGGTTTTAGAGTCGGGTACAGTGCTACTACTATATTCTTATGTTTTGCAATCAATGGATACATGTGCCTCTTCAAGCTGGCTATTCTTACTCTTACCATTGTTTACGGTTACTTGATCTGAATTTTATATAAATTTAGCATCAACAACCACAACAAAGCCTTTTAGGCCCAAGCAAGTTAGGGTAGGCTAGAGTTGAAATATAACATGAGCCCCTAGTCATGGTTTAGGCTAGTCAATAGCTGTTTTCTAAGCACTTCTATCCAAATAAAGATATCTAGGTATATCGTAACCCTTTAAATATCTTTTTATTGCCTCTCTCCATGTCAGCTTCAGTTTTCCTCTACCTCTCACATTGATATCTTGACTTAGAACTCCATGATGCACTGGTGCCTCTAAAGGTCTTCTTTGGACATGGCCAAATCACCTTTCTTCAATTGGTGCTACCCCTAAACGGTTACGTATATCATTGTTCCGAACTCGATTCATCCTTGTATGACCACAAATTCAACGCAATATACGTATTTATGCGACACTCAGTTGTTGGACATGCCATTTTTTTTGTAGGCCAACATTCTGCTCCATACAATATAGCGGGTCTAATCGCCGCTACGACATAAATTTGGACATGCCGTCTTTATATAAATTTGGCATATAATCTTATAATTCATTTCGTTCATGTAAATTTGGAATAATATGACATTTAAGCCTTCAACAAAATTCTTCCCTTTATGTTGCCTTGATCAGATCTGACAATTTGTCACGAAGAACAAGTATAAATATGAAAGGGATCCTAATTTTCTATTATAACCTAATAGGGCTCTTGTATTCTTACCTATGTTTTCAAGTCTAATTGTGATTTTGTCCTCATTTAACTTTGTGTTTTTGGCCCTGCTTTTTTCAAAACGATGGTAGAGTTTATCCTTGTTTCATTTAGAGGAGTTAACATTGTAAGTTCAACTACATAAAAGACTAGTTTTCCCATGTGAATTTGCCTTTAGGTTTTTTAGTACTATGTGACTTTAACCTCTATTTTGACACAAATATTTAGATAACATTTTAAAATAGTTTATAGAAAATTTTGCAAATATTTCAAATTTAAGCAAAGTTTAACATGTTTAATCAACCATTAGCAAAATCTGAGAGGGTTAGGTGAAGGTTAATGGTTAGTATCATCTTTTAATTTTTTTCAGTTTTTTCTTTAATTATTTATTTGACATTAATCTAATAGAGTCTATAGTCTAAAATAGGGGTGAAAGGTGGCTTCATATTTTAAAACTGACAGTAAAATCACACAGTTGAAAAGATGAGGTTAAAATAACAATTGTCCTTTAGAGTAGGGATAGGAACACCAATCTCCCTGACCTAATATTATCCTAGTTCAGTCACCTCTTAACTAGCTTTAGCAATTGGTCTCAAAAAATTATGAGAAAATAACTTAAGCTACATATTTCTTTTGCTTCCTAAGGCCATATCTTGGTATTCACAACCCATTGAGCATGTTAGTATAGAGTGTATTAAGCCCAATAATGCTGATATCTATCAGGACCTTCGTCATTCGGATACTTCCTACCATCGACCACAAGTGGGAAATGGCCGGGACGTGGAATGCGGGGGCCTGGTCAGGATGATCAGACTTGTTAGATGTGATTGTTGACTTTGACCACTTTAAGTAAGTTGGCTGCCGGTTGTGATGAGTTGATGACTTGGATGATGAGCTTTTGCGTGTGCTTAAATTCATAAGCTTCTAAACCTCCGAAGATCATTATGGTGCCCCTGAGCTCAAGGAACCTATCGGGGTTCAGAACCGCGACAAGCATCGAGTTGTTCGTCGGAGGTCGGTGTGTGGATTTCTGGTGGTTTAGACACTCAAAACACTCAGTGACACAGGCGATTTTATCATGGTTCGGGCCTCTGAGAGTTACGTCAAGCAGTATAGTGTTCTTCGTGTTAGGAATGTCAAATTGAGGGTTTCTTACAACAATGGAGTAGAGAGAGATTGGCAGATGATTATGCGGTGTTATACAGGGTTCTTGGATTTGGTTTCTACCTCGGGTTGATTGATCTCTTGATCAGCCCCCGATCCCTTCAACAGGAGCCCATGCCTCCCCTTCTCCATGAAAGTTGATGCATCCCTCTCTAGCTACCTTTTCTAAGTCAAAGGACACGTAATGGCTTAAGTGATTCTAAAAGCCAATTGGTGGCAAGGTATGTTGGTGACCTGCGTAAATCGATCCAAGATGTGTTGGCCTTGCATGCAAATTTCACACTTTTAGAGGCATATCAACGAGTAGTCACTGTTGAGAAACAACAACAGTGAGCATGACATTCAAATACCACTCCATCTCGGCCACAGTCTAACAGTCCAACATCAGCAATGGAGGTTACTGGCAGCAACTACAGGATCTACACCCAAGGCCAAGGGAACCACCGAGCACCCAAATCATCATCTTCTAGGAGTGGTCATTATTTCAAGTGTGGCTCTTCACATCATCTACAGAGAGACTGTCCAATGAATAAACAGTAGGGATGGCAAGGGATTAATGGCTGAATTTGATGAAGAAAGTCATCAGCAAGGCAACCCTGTATATGACAATTATGGTGAAGAATAGGAGGATGAGGTTGAACTTGAAGGAGATAAAGGGCAAATGTTATGATGTAGTGTGCATTAGTAGCATGACCAAAGAATGATGAAGATTGGCGAAGACGAAGTCTATTCCACACGATGTACCATTGGTGCTAAGGATGCCACGTTATTATAGATAATGGTAGTTGGGAGAACACAATATCCGAAGATGCGATTAGTAAACTTAGTCTTGAGAAAATCAAACACCCTCATCTGTATAATATGAGATGGTTCAAGTCTGATAAAGTATCAAAGGTTAAATTGATGTTTGGTGTCCTCCATTGGTAACAATTTTTTATGAGGTCGAATGTGATGTTGTTGATATTGATGTTAGTCATCTCATTTTGGGGCAACCATGGAAGTATGATCGACATGTAATGCATGATGGCCACAAGCACACATATACTATCATGAAAAATGGGCAAAACTTTGTGTTGAATTCACTAAATATGAAAGATCCATCTGCGTTAAATGGTGGGGAATCATCTGGAGCTACCACTCTAGTATCTTTCAAGCAATTTTTGCATGAGGCACATGGAGAAGATATCTTGCATGAGTGTTGATGGTAGATAACACTCATCATAAACCGTCAAAATAATGTATATAGATGCATGAAAATGATCACCAACATAGGTTTAGGGGTTTAAACTGATAAATTTCATGAGTGTTGGTGAATCTGTATTTTCAGCAGGGTTTATCCAGAAAACCGTCAAGGTGGACCTAACTGTCAGATTACATCGTGCTTATCCACGATGAAACCGACTTAGGTAGACTCCAGAACACTCCAGAAGGTGAACCACCACGGCAAAGGCCAAGAGGCTACCAAGTGGGGCTGGCTGGCCCCACCTACAGGCCACCCCGCCCCTGGTCCCACCAATCAGCCTCTCCTTCAAACATCGGTTCTCCACCGCCTTAAAATCAAATCTACGTTATTGCTTAAGGTCAGTTTGATCCGAGGGTCCAGGATTGATGATACCCCCTATATATATCAGCCATATCCCCCCGAGGCAATCCTCCTCCATCATCAAGATAGATCATCCTCAAAAGAGAAGAACCTCAGAAGCTCCACAAATATTTTAGGGCATAGCTAGCTAAGTTAGATCTAGAGAGAGGCAAGCCATCTGCTTGGATTCCTGATCTTGTCAAGAACATGACTTGGTATAGCCTTTTGTATCCTCTCTTGTATCTTTCATATTTCATATGTTTGCTACATTTGCCTTTAATTGTTCTTAATATTACTTATGTTCTTAGTTATCATGTTCATTGTCTACTTTGATTATATACTTAGTATAGCTAGGTTATCTTTATGTTCAAGCATAAGTTCGTATAGCGCTCGCTCTAAAGTACACGGGGTGAGTGGTCGACATTGTGAAAGTGTGGTGCTTATACATTGTTTACATGCGAATGCACCCTATATTTTGGGCCATGTGGTCGATCGTGAGTGTGACACTCTCGTTGAGTCCTTTGTGGTCCACTCCCCGAATGTAGGTCAAGTAGGATCTAGTTGCGAAAGAAGTCAGGCTCTGTTCTTGATCTTCCTTAGTAATATCCCTTATGTGTAGATATGAAGTTGATCCTAGCTATGATTATTAAGTATAATTGCACTAATCATAGTATGCTTTGACTTGTAATTGAGAATGACTTAGGAATTAGTTTCTCTATTGTATGTACTTAGTCATGCTAATTCTATTATAGGGAGTACTCTGAGTGTTCAATTATTAATGACCACTTATCATTCATATTATTATTTTATCTCTTGATTTACCCCTGCTTGGAGTAAATGGTTGGTTTCTCCATCATAAGTATAAGTTATCAATATATTCCTTTTTGCCCGTCCTTCCCTGAGGTAAAAATATAAATAACAATACTTGTAATACTTCCAGGTGAAGTACTGCAATGGTATATTATCTGTGCAATTGCAGACTCCTTTATTTATATATTCTTTCTAAGTAGAAGTGTCATGTTAATAAATACCAACAAGCATTTCTGACGACATTATCGGGAACACAAACCCGGTAGTGACATACAAAATGTCAACAATGAGGCACATGGAGAAGATATCTACTTGTTGTTAGTTGCAGAGCAGCTGAGAGATGGCATAACAGTACCCAAAGAGTCACAAGAGTTGCTTTGAGAATTTCCTGATGTGTTCCGTCAAGAAGTCCATCTGTATTACCTCCTATGTAGGACAGTCAACATCACATTGATCTAGTACTAGGAGCTAGTTTGCCAAACCGTCCAACTTATTGCATGAATCCAACAAAGTACAATGAGTTGAATAGACAAGTGCAAGAATTGCTTGACAAGGGCTTTATTCGTCCTAGTCCGAGCCCATGTGCAGTTCCATTATTGTTGACACCAAAGAAGAATGGATCCTAGTATATGTGTGTGGATTCTCGAGCGATCAATAAGATCACCATTAAGTATTGCTTTCCTATTCCTCGACTCAACTATATGCTAGATAATCTGGTAGGTGTTGTGATGTTTTCCAAAATTGATTTGAAGAGTGGTTCTCACCAGTTGAGAATTTATCTAGGTGACAAATGGAATACCGCTTTCAAAACAAGAGACATACTTTATGAGTGGCTGGTTATGCCTTTTGGTCTCTCTAATGCCCCTAGTACATTTATGCGGTTGATGAATCATGTGTTACATCCTTTTCTTGGGAAGTTTGTTGTTTTATATTTTGATGATGTACTCATATACAGTAGCAGCATGGACCAACACCTACATCATTTGAGAGAAGTGCTCTTTGCATTAAGGCATGAGCAATTATATGCCAACTTATTGAAGTGTGAGTTGTTGACTCCTATGAATTTTCTAGGCTTCATTATATCAGCAAAAGGCTTAGAACCAGATCCAAACAAGGTTGCAGCTATTACCAATTGTCCTACTCCACGTACTTTAACATAAGCTTGTAGTTTTCATGGTTTTGCTTCTTTCTATTGGAGATTCATTCAAAATTTCAGCATCATCATGGTCCCTTTTTACTGATCGCATGAAAAGAAGTGGCATGTTTATACTAACTGAATATGCACATAAGGCATTTGAGGAGATTACAACATCTCTAGCAGGCTATCTAAACCCACTACTTATCCTATATTTGGGTAGTGAAGGCCAAAAACACACTCCAGCAGGCTACCTATCTGACTACCTACTTTTGTTGGCCTAACAAATTTCCCCTCCCACTACCTACTTCTATTGGCCCAACAAATGGCTAGTTAAAAATTTGTTCGGTCGTTTCCCCACCCATGTGTGCCTGACTCTTCCCCACACGTGTGCCCGACACTTCCCTCCGCCACCGCCAAGAGCTAGGTCACCGCCGTGCCCTTCCACCAGCGCCGGGAAAATGACCAGCGACGCCCGTGACCTCACTAGCATCGCCCTGTGCTCCTCACCGGTATGTGTTTCCCTTCCTCTGACTTGGCCCGTGCTCTCCTCCACTAGATCTAAAGGGCTGCCTCTCTGATCCTCCTCACGAGGAAGAAGGCCACACTAGTTATCTTCCCGGCACCGAGAAACCTCCCTCCATGCCGCTTCTCTCTCTGGCACAAATGGCAGCCCCTCCGCTATCCAGATCTACGTCGGCTCCAGCTCCCACCGATGACCCCAGCTCTCACCGGCAGACAACCATAGCTCCCACCAGCGGTAGGGCACCAGCGGACACCCTTCTCCTTGCCGCCTTCCATCCTTCCTGAGCACAAGGTATGAAGTTGTCTGAATAAAATTTCATATGTGCGAACTACAAGTTGTCTGTGAATAATTTCCTATGTCAAGCTGTGGCCACTTGTAGATGGTTTTGTTTGATGACGATGAAGATAACATTATGAACCAATTCTACGAAGACCATGATGAGTCCAATGATGATGCTCTTATCTTGAGCTTGATTGCACATGATGAGGAAGAGGAGAGAAGGAAGAAGAGGCGTTGTGGATCAGTCCATGGACGCGAGGTGGTTTACAGAGACATACAAGCTGGCAATTTGAGAATTGTCGCCGGCTATCTTGCAAATGTACTAGTGTACAATGAGAATTTTTTAGGAGAAGGTTTCGGATGTCAAGAAATCTGTTTTGCGGATTGTTGAAAGTGTCAAAGCTCACAATGACTATTTCAAGCAAAGGCCAAACGTTGTAGGGTTACTTGGTGCCACTGCATTGTAGAAAGTGGTTGGTTCAGTCCGTATGCTTGCATATGATGTACCAGCAATGGATGAGGTAGTGAGAATAGTAGAAAGCACAATGTCACTCCTTTTTTGGACTACCGAGCTCGCTCAACGACGTCAATGTATTGCAGCGATCACCACTCTTCTAAAGGTTAACTTCTGAAACATCTCCTCCTATTGAGTACTTTGTGAATGACAACAAATACACTATGGGATACTACCTAGCTGATGGCATTTATCCTTCATGGCTACTTTTGTGAAGAGTTTTCGGAACCCACAAGGCAACAAAAAAATTCACTTCACACAACCACAAGAATATGTGAGGAAGGATGTAGAGAGAGCATTTGAAGTTCTTCAATCTAAGTTTGCCATGGTGAGAGGACCTTGTGGATGTGGGACAAGGAAACCATTTGGTACATCATGACCACTATTATTTTGCACAACATGATCATATAAAATGAGAAGGGGGCCGAGGAAGAGGATTTTGACTATGATCAAGATGGTGATGAGGTGTTGAGGCCAGAGGATTATCGTCGTGACCCACTTGTTTTGAGTGAGTTCTTGCGTATACATAATGAGATTGAAGACTAAATAATTCATGAGCAACTTCATGATGATTTGATGGAACATTTGTGGGCACGTCATGGTGTGTCGTAGTGAGATTTAGATTTGTTTAATTACATGGTTGTATGTGAATTTGTTTGATTATCTATGGTTAACCAAAGTATGTTGTCGTACTTTATTTGAACTTTGAAATATCCTACTTTGATTAATTATGTTTGAACTATGTGCTTTACTTGTGGTTGGAATACTTTTGGTTAAATTGTAGAGGAGAATTGAAGATCATAGAGGGGCAATATGTATTTGTGAGAAAATAAAATAGGTAGTACTGCTGGAGATGACAATAAAAAATAGGTACTATGAGAATAGGTGGCTACCTAAACAGAGAAATAGGTAGTCTGTTTTAGGTAGTACTGCTAGAGATGCTCTAACAAAAATTGCTTCTGTTGGTTGTTTAGCCTTAGCAGATTTTGACAAGTTATTTGAAGTAGATTGTGATGCTTTGGAGTAGGAATTGGTGTTGTTCTCAATCAAGGATCTCGCCCCATGGCTTTCTTCAGTGAAAAATTTATAGGAGCACAACTTTAGTATTCCGCTTATGAAACTGAACTATATGCTATAGTTCGGGCCTTGCAACATTGGAGACATTACTTGTTGCATCATGAGTTTGTTATCTACAACAATCATGAAGCACTTGAAAGTCCCTAGTTTGGTTTTGGCTAATTGATGAAACCTAGGACTAACCTTTGTATCTAAGTGGATGATTTAGATAAAGGTGGTCATTGAATATGAGACATGGCATTGACTCATGTGACCAAGATGATGAAGGCCAAGATGATGCTTGGCTCGATGGACCGGTTGTGAGGGTGAAGGGCAAGTCGAGGCTTCGAAGTGAAGGACCATGCGATGGTGAAGCTTGAGCAAGACTTGGCGCCGACGGACCGATGCAACGGTGAAGAGCAAGTGAAGTCAAGGTCGATGGATCAAGACGGTCATATGATGATATGAAGTGGATCATATCTTTTGGAAAAACAAAATGGGCTCAAGGCAAAGGTATAACCATAGGGCCATTTTGTTTTGCACTCAAGACACCATAGAGGGTGTGAGTGGTTTAGGATCGATAGCCGAACTATTAAGAGGGGAAGTCTTATCGGTTATTCGACGCACGGGTGCCACTAGGTGAATTCATGAAGTGCATTGCATGTAGGGCCTAGTGAGCTAACTGAAAAACCTTCAAAAATGATTATAAAAATGCTAACACACGTGCACAAGGTGGTGATCACTTGTTGGTGTTGGCACATTTGCGAAGGCAATGAAGTTTAAGAGGTAGAGAGGGTTTGGGTCTCTCTCTCTCTCCCTCTCGCCGAGCTTGCTAGCGCGGGATTCAGCCGTTTTTGAGGAGTTAAAATGCCTATTTTCCACTACGCCGGAAGTTGGAAAAGAAACGGAGGCGAACAGAGGTCACAAAGGTGACCGGACACTGCACCGGACGCGGTCATGGTATGACCGGACGCGTCTGGTCAGTACAACGCAGCAGTTAGGCGCGCGGGTGCTAGGGTTTGCAACCGGCGCGTCCGGTCAGGCGCCCAGAGGAAACTGAAGTTCGCAAGGACGATCAGACACGAGGCGCGTCCGGTCACACGTGATCGGACGCGTCCGGTCGTTGAGGGAGCTTACTGGACTCTAACTGGATGCTGGTACTGTTGCGTCCGGTCATTGCCTGGAGCGCGTTCGGTCGATGCTTCGCGGGCGCGCGGTACTGTGCGACGGGCACGTCCGGTCGTTTGACAGGCGCGTCCGGTCGTTGCCTAGGGCGTGTCCGGTCATTGGTTTGACCGTTGAGGCTCAGTGACCGTTGGAGGATCGGGCGCGGTTGAGCGCGTCTGGTCAGTTATGACCGGCGTGTCCGGTCATCCCGAAAAGCGCGCAGTGAAGGGGTATAACGGCTCTATTCGGATGGGATGCTTATAAATACTTGTTGGCCAGCCCTTGGGGAGGTCTCTCGTGATTTCTAACATTCTTATGCATCCTTTGAGCTAGAGCTTCTCCTCCCACTCTTCTCTCTTGCTTGATTGCAAATCAAAAGTGAGATTGAATGATCCCAAAGTGCATTGCATAGCTTGAGGGCATCTAGTGGCACTTGTGGGTGGTTTAGCTGGTGGATTTCTTGTTACTCTTGGAGAGTACCGCTCCTAGCTAGCTTGGAGATTGTTGGAGGCGTTGGCAAGAGAAGGAGATTGTTCTTGGCCACCTCCGGTTGATTGTAAGAGGTTCTTGTGCTTTCATCGGCAGAGCGCCAAAAGCAACTCTAGTGGATTGCGCGTGTCATTGAGTTACCTCACTTGAGAGTGGTGTCTTATGGTGCCTTGAGGGGTGTGCCTTGAGGGGCAAGTGATTTGAGGGTCACACCGAGGAACCATCTAAGTGTTGGTCGACACAACCGGTGACGTAGCTTGTCGGTGCACAAGTGAACACCGGGTGAATAAAAATATTGTGTCACTTGTCTCCCGGTGATTGGTCTTCATATTGTGTTGTTGTCAATATTGATTGTTTGTATATCATCTTGGTGATTGGCAACATCTTCACTCCACCGTCGGTATAAGTATCACAATCCTCTCTCTTGCATTTATATTTACTAGAATATCTTTGTGTAGCTCTAGTGGTAGCCTTTGCTAGTAGTTGTTAGCTTGCTCACTAGTGTAAAATTAGTGACATAGCCCTTTGTGTGAACTAGAGATCATAATCTACTAGACTTGTGGATAGGAGGCTTGCATCACAACCGTAGGTTAAGCTAAACTCCCTTTACGCCGTTTGTTATTCTAACAAGTTTGCTTAGTGGTTCTTGTAGAAATTTTTATAGGCTATTCATCCCCCTCTAGCCATCTAGGACCTTACAAATGGTATCGAAGCCGTGGTCACCGTTTTAATCAAGGCTTAACATCCTTTGGTGTGAAAAATGGCTCAAATTGTGTTCAATCACGTTGGGGGCAAGCCACCATTCTTTGATGGTGTTAGTTCTTTTGCTCATTGGAAGAGAAAAATGACAATATACCTTGGTTCTATTCATGAGAGAGTTTTGCAAGTCACCGAGAATGATTTTGCTATCATTGATCCTGATCATCTCACCGATGAAGATAGAGCAAATAGAACATGCAATAGAATGGCTCTCAATACATTGTATAATGGTATTGACACAAAAGTATTTGAGGGCATCAAGGATTTAGAATTGGCAACTGAAGTATAGACAAGGTTGAGTGAAACATATGAGGGCACTAAGGTTGTGAAGAGTGCCAAGCTATATGGGCTCAAGAGTGAGTTTGAGAACTTCAAGATGAAAGAAAAAGAAACAATCTTAGAGATGTTTCGTAGATTGCAAGTCATTGTGAATGATCTCAAGAGCATAGGGCATAAGACACAAGACCAAGATTTTTGCCACAAGTTCTTGTTGAGCTTACCAAGAAGATTCAAAATGTTGATCATGATGCTACAAAGAGATGGGTTTGATGCAATGAAGCCCAATGATTTGCTTGGAGAGGTATTGACCTTTGACAAGTATGATCAAGATGTTGATGAGAAGGAGAAGGAGGAAGAAAAGAAGAAGAAGATTGTGGCATTCAAGGCCATCTCCTCCAAGGGCAAAACTATCATCATAGAAGAAGAAGAAGACAATAATGAAGGTGAAGATTTTGAAATTGATGATGAGGCACTTACTCTTGTAGTAAAGAAAATGGGTCACATGTTCATTAAGAGAAGAGGCTTCAAAAAGAGAAATAACAATTTCAAGAGCAATGAGCAACAAAGGAAGTGCTTCAATTGTGATAGCACCGAACATCTTCAAGCCGAATGTCCCTATGACAAGAAGAAGAAGAACAAGAGGGGCAAGTTTGAGAATAAAAAGAGAGAAGCCAAGATGACTTTCAAGAAGGGCAAGAATGGAGCCTATGTGGTCACTTGGGAAAGTGATGAAGAAGAAGAAGAATCATCCAACAAGGCTTTTGCTTCCATTGCTATCAACAAGAAGCCATCACTATTTAATTCATCCTCTTCATGCCTCATGGCCAAAGAAACTAAGGTATTATATGATGAGAGTGATGATGAAAGTGAAATGGAATATGCTCATGATAGTGATAGTAATAATGATAATGATAATGATAATGAAAATGATGATGATGAACCAACTAAAGAACAACTATATGACTTGATGCAACAAACTAGAGACATAGCTATTGCCAAGAACAAGGAGTGTAAGAAGCTTTCAATGAAAGTAGCAATACTTGAGAAAGTTCTTAGTTAGCTTAAGACCACTCATGAGAGTCTAGTGGAAGACCATGAGAATCTTGGTAAGGCTAATTCCAAGCTTAAAAGGCTCACTCATTGCTACTTGAGCAACAAGCAAAGAAGGAGATTGTTGTATCACGTGATATAGGTGTTACATGTGATATAATTGATGAATCCTCTTATGAACCTATCATCATGTCAAAAGCTAACCCTTCTTATAGCTCTTCATCCACCACCACCAACTCTACCTCCACTACTAGTGATGGTTTCACTTGTGATGCCTCACTAATGGTTGAGAATGAGACTCTCAAGAAAGAGGTGGATGAGCTCACTCACGCCCTAGGCAAGGCCTATGGTGGTGAGGCCCGCTTGCTTAAGTGCTTGGGTAGCCAAAGGTTCTCTCTTAACAAAGAGGGATTGGGCTACACCCCCAAGAAAGGCAAGTCAGCCTTTTGCAACTCCAAAGCCTAGCTTTGTGAAGGGCAATGGTCGGTTTTGCAATAGATGCAAGCAAGTTGGGCACCTAGAACATAATTGCAATAAAAAGAACCAAAGCAAGAAATTTGTAAATGCTATACCTTTTGATTCTTGCTATGTGCTTACCAAAGGTGTGAAGGGTGTGAAAGCTAAGTTTATTAGTACACCCATTGTTGGCCCAAAGAAGAAGGCTATTTGGGTACTAAAGAGCTTAGTTACTAACCTATAAGGACCCAAATAAAAATGGGTACCTAAGCTTCATTGATTTGCTTGTAGGTCAATTACAAAGCCGGAGGAAGGCATTGGATTATTGATAGTGGGTGCACTCAACACATGACCGGTACATCAAGAATGTTTGACTCAATCAATGACAATGATAGTGGTGTTGATTCTATCATATTTGGCAATAACAAGAAAGGCAAGGTTATTGGCTTGGGCAAGATTGCAATATCAAATGACTTGAGTATCTCCAATGTGTTGCTAGTTGAAAGCTTGGATTTCAATCTTCTATCCGTGGCACAAATATGTGATCTTGGTTATAAATGTATCTGTGGGGTTGATGATGTGGAAGTCATTAGTATGGATGGTTCAAATGTGGCATTCAAGGGCTTTAGATATGAGAATCTCTACCTAGTTGACTTCAATGCTAGAGAAACTTCTTTGACAACTTGCTTAATCTCCAAATCAAGCATGGGTTGGCTTTGGCATAGAAGGCTTGGTCATGTTGGCATGAAACAATTGAAGAAGCTTACAACTCACAATCTTGTTAATGGTTTGAAAGATGTTGAATTTGAGAAGAATAAGCTTTGTAGTGCATGTCAAGCCGGGAAGCAAGTTAGAAGCTCACATCCAAAGAAGAGTATAATGAGCACATGCAAAGCATTTGATTTGATGTACATGGATCTATTTGGCCCAACAACATACTCAAGCATAGGTGGTAATAAGTATGGATTTGTCATAGTGGATGACTTCACAAGATTCACATGGGTATTCTTTCTTAGTGACAAAAGTGTTTGACACCTTCAAGACCTTTCTCACTAGAGTTCACAATGAGTTTGAGATTAGAATCAAGAAAGTGAGAAGTGACAATGGAAGTGAGTTCAAGAATACAAGAATTAAAGAACTTTGTGATCACTATGGCATTGGACATCAATTCTCGGCCAAGTACACTCCACAATCAAATGGCCTAGTTGAGAGAAAGAATAGAACATTGCTTGATATGGCTAGATCAATGCTTCATGAGTACAATGTGAGTCAATCATTTTGGGATGAAGCAATCAATACCGCTTGCTACTACATCAATAGACTATATTGTCATCCATTGTTAGAGAAGACCCCATATGAGCTACTTCATAGAAGAAAGCCAAATATTTCTTACTTTAGGGTGTTTGGTTGCAAATGCTATATTTTGAAGAAGGGCACTAGATTGAGAAAGTTTGACAAGAAATATGATGAGGGGTTTTTACTTGGTTATTCAACTACAAGCAAAGCTTATAGAGTTTGGAACAATTCAAGTGGCATTCTAGAAGAAGTCCATGATGTGCAATTTGATGAAACCAATGGGTCACAAGATGAAGAAGAGAATCTAGATGATGTTGATGGAACTCTATTGGTGGAAGCAATGAAGAACATGGACATTGGGGACATTAGAGCAAAGCAAGTAATTGATATTCAAGATGATGATAAAGATCAAGTGCTCAATTCTCCATTCAAACTAGCTAGTGACTCTCAAGTACAAGATCATGGTGCTAGTTCATCTCATCAAGATACATCAAGTGATCAACCAAGCTCAAGCAATCAAGTGCAAGTACTCCAACCACAATATGTTGCAAGAGATCATCCCATTGATAGTGTTATTGGTGATATTAGAAGTGGTGTGCAAACAAGATCAAGATTGGCTATGTTTTGTGAGCATGCATCATTTGTGTCAACCATAGAACCAAAGAAAATAGAAGAAGCTTTGAAGGACGCCGATTGGATCTTGGCTATGCAAGAAGAGCTTAACAATTTCACAAGAAATGATGTTTGGGAATTGGTAGAAAGGCCAAATGACTACAATGTGATTGGAACCAAATGGGTGTTCAAAAATAAGCAAGATCAAGATGGCATTGTGGTGAGAAACAAAGCAAGACTAGTTGCTCAAGGTTACACTCAAGTAGAAGGTCTGGACTATGATGAGACATATGCTCCCGTGGCAAGATTAGATGCAATAAGGATTCTATTGGCTTATACTTGTGCACATAACATCAAATTATATCAAATGGATGTCAAAAGTGTATTTCTCAATGGGATCATCAATGAGTTAGTCTTTGTTGAGCAACCTCCCGGATTTGAAGATGATAAGAAACCCAACCATGTGTACAAGTTGAAGAAGGCTTTATATGGCTTCAAGCAAGCACCTAGAGCATGGTTTGAGAGGCTAAGGGATTTCCTTCTCTCTAAGGGATTCAAGATGGGCAAGGTTGATACAACTATATTCATCAAGAAGATTGGGAATGATCTATTCATAGTACAAATATATGTTGATGACATCATCTTTGGATCAACCAATCAAGCTTATTATGAAGAATTTGGTACTATGATGGGCAAAGAGTTTGAAATGTCTATGATTGGTGAACTTAGCTACTTCCTTGGTCTCCAAGTCAAACAATTGAAGAATGAGACATTTGTGAGTAAGGGAAATACATAAGGGACATGTTGAAGAATTTTGGAATGCAAGATGCAAAGCCAATTTTAACTCCAATGAGTACAAATGGCAATTTGGATAGTGATTTTGATGGCAAAATGGTATCAAAAGGAATATCAGTCTTTGATTGGAAGTCTACTCTATGTCACCGCATCAAGGCCGGATGTCATGTTTAGTGTTTGTATGTGTGCTAGATATCAAGCCTCACCTAGAGAGAGTCATCTCACGGCCGCAAAGAGAATATTGAGGTACTTCAAGCAAACAAGAGATGTTGGACTATGGTATCCTAAGGGGTCAAAGTTTGAATTGATTGGATATTCGGACTCCGACTATGGGGGTTGCAAGATCAATAGAAAGAGCACAAGTGGCACATGTCAATTACTTGGAAGATCACTTGTGTCATGGTCCTCAAAGAAACAAAATAGTGTGGCAATCTCTACCGCCGAAGCCGAATATGTGAGAGCGAGGAGTTGTTGTGCACAATTGCTATGGATGAAATCAACTTTGAAGGATTATGGCCTCAACTTTAAGAATGTGCCATTGCTATGTGATAATGAAAGTGCAATCAAGATGATACAAAACCCGGTTCAACATGGAAGAACAAAGCATATTGACATAAGGCATCATTTCATTAGAGATCATCAACAAAAGGGAGATATTGCCATTGAAAGTGTTGGCACCGATGATCAACTTGCCGATATTCTCACCAAGCCACTTGATGAAAAGAGGTTTTGCAAGCTAAGGAATGAGTTGAATATTCTTGATTTCTCAAACATGAGTTGAATGCACCCCACCCACTTATTGACATGCCTCTCCTTCGACATTGCAAGGTAAAGTTGATTGACATGTCATTCATCCTATGCTAAGGACTTGCTAGAGCATGTAGACATAATAAGTGGTATGCATGAGCATTCATGATAAATCAAATGAATTTGATGGATATATGTTACCACTATTGCTTCTATGCTTGGTTTGATCTAGTGGTGGCATATGACATGTTTGTGAGCTTGCAAACCTAGTGTTGAATCTAGAAGATTTGCTATAAGTGTTTAATTCAACATAGGCAAGATAACCCTTATTATGAGGTGTGAAGAAGCTTGTATTTGGTTCAAATCGAATTAAATATCTTTGGCAAGTATTCTAGGTTGAACCAAATTTGATAAATTCTAACCTACTCCATCAAACATTGTTTTTCTCTCCATAATTTGATCCCATTTTTGGGTAAGTTGTTGACAAAGGGGGAGAGAAAAAGATGATTCAACATGATAAAGGGGTAAATAAAATTTTGATGCACACAAGTAGGGGAGCAAGCTCATAAACAAAGTTGTTGCATTTGTTTGTGCATTCTCATATAACTTGCTCATTGCACATGTATTTAAATTCAATATACATGCTTGTGTGGTGCAATGCTAGTATAGAACTTGAATGATGAAATAATCTACTAGCATGCATAGGAATAGTTTATATGTGGTATCTAGACGTGCCTTAAACTTTACAAGTGGTCCAAGAACCTTTACTATAATGTTGATCTCACGGGTTCTTGAGTTGTGATGGATGTCTAGTTACTTCATGATGCTAAGGATGGTGTAAAAGGCAACTCCGATTGGTATCATGCTTCAAAGGTCCATTTCCTACACCTTAGCATCATTTTGGTACAATTACTCTCTCAACACTTCTATCTATGCATATGTGCAAAGCTTTCAATCCAAACTCTATGCACATATGTAGAGAGAGCTAATGCTACCAAAACCGAGCTTGTGATAATTGTCCAAACTTTACTTATGAGCAAATGATTGGACAAGTATGACAAGTTCAAAAATTTTTATTATCAAAATCATCTTTGTGAGGGTTATCATCAATTACCAAAAAGGGGGAGATTGAAAGTCCCTAGTTTAGTTTTGGCTAATTGATGAAACCTAGGACTAACCTTTGTATCTAAGTGGATAATTTAGATAAAGATGGTCATTGAATATGAGACATGACATTGAATCATGTGACCAAGATGATGAAGGCCAAGATGATGCTTGGCTCGATGGACCGGTTGTGAGGGTGAAGGGCAAGTCGAGGCTTCGAAGCGAAGGACCATGCGATGGTGAAGCTTGAGCAAGACTTGGCGCCGACGGACCGATGCAACGGTGAAGAGCAAGTGAAGTCAAGGTCGATGGATCAAGACGGTCATTAGATGATATGAAGTGGATCATATCTTTTGGAAAAACAAAATGGGCTCAAGGCAAAGGTATAACCATAGGGCCATTTTGTTTTGCACTCAAGACACCATAGAGGGTGTGAGTGGTTTAGGATCGATAGCCAAACTATTAAGAGGGGAAGTCTTATCGGTTATTCGACGCACGTGTGCCACTAGGTGAATTCATGAAGTGCATTGCATGTAGGGCCTAGTGAGCTAACTGGAAAACCTTCGAAAATGATTATGAAAATGCTAACACACGTGCACAAGGTGGTGATCACTTGTTGGTGTTGGCACATTTGCGAAGACAATGAAGTTTAAGTGATAGAGAGGGTTTGGGTCTCTCTCTCTCCCTCTCGCCGAGCTTGCAAGCGCGGGATTCAGGCGTTTTCGAGGAGTTGAAATGCCTATTTTCCACTACGCCGGAAGTTGGAAAAGAAACGAAGGCAAACAGAGGTCACAGAGGTGACCGGACGCTGCACCGGACGCGGTCATGGTATGACCGGACACGTCCGGTCAGTACAACGCAGCAGTCAGATGCGCGGGTGCTAGGGTTTGCAACCGGCGCGTCCGGTCACTCGCGGGACTGGCGCGTCTGGTCAGGCGCCCAGAGGAAACTGAAGTTCGCAAGGACAATCAGACGCGAGGCGCGTCCGGTCACACGCGATCGGACGTGTTTGGTCATTGAGGGAGCTTACTGGACTCTAACCGGACGCTGGTACTGTCGCGCCTGGTCATTGCCTGGAGTGTGTCCGGTCGATGCTTCGTGAGCGCGCGGTACTGTGCGATCGGCGCGTCCGGTCGTTTGACAGGCGCGTCCGATCATTGCCTAGGGCGCGTCCGATCTTTGGTTTGACCGTTGAGGCTCAGTGACCGTTGGAGGATCGGACGCGGTTGAGCGCGTCTGGTCAGTTATGACCGGCGCGTCCGGTCATCCCGAAAAGCACGCAGTGAAGGGGTATAACGGCTTTATTCGGATGGGATGCTTATAAATATTTGTTGGTCGACCCTTGGGGAGGTCTCTCGTGATTTCTAACATTCTTGTGCATCCTTTGAGCTAGAGCTTCTCCTCCCACTCTTCTCTCTTGCTTGATTGCAAATCAAAAGTAAGATTGAGTGATCCCAAAGTGTATTGCATAGCTTGAGGGCATCTAGTGGCACTTGTGGGTGGTTTAGCCGGTGGATTTCTTGTTACTCTTGGAGAGTACCACTCCTAGCCGGCTTGGAGATTGTTGGAGGCGTTGGCAAGAGAAGGAGATTGTTCTTGGCCACCTCCGGTTGATTGTAAGAGGTTCTTGTGCTTTCCTCGGCAGAGCGCCAAAAGCAACTCTAGTGGATTGCGCATGTCATTGAGTTACCTCACTTGAGAGTGGTGTCTTATGGTGCCTTACGGGGCGTGCCTTGAGGGGCAAGTGATTTGAGGGTCACACCGAGGAACCATCTAAGTGTTGGTCGACACAACCGGTGACGTAGCTTGTCGGTGCACAAGTGAACACCGGGTGAATAAAAATATTGTGTCACTTGTCTCCCGGTGATTGGTCTTCATATTGTGTTGTTGTCAATATTGATTGTCTGTATATCATCTTGGTGATTGGTAACATCTTCACTCCAACGTCGGTATAAGTATCATAATCCTCTCTCTTGCATTTATATTTACTAGAATATCTTGTGTAGCTCTAGTGGTAGCCTTTGCTAGTAGTTGTTAGCTTGCTCACTAGTGTAAAATTAGTGACATAGCCCTTTGTGTGAACTAGAGATCATAATCTACTAGACTTGTGGATAGGAGGCTTGCATCACAACCGTAGGCTAAGCAAAACTTGATTTGCGCCGTTTGTTATTCTAACAAGTTTGCTTAGTGTTTCTTGTAGAAATTTTTATAGGCTATTCACCCCCCTCTAGCCATCTAGGACCTTATAATACTTAAACATTTTTGAAGTCAAGCTACCTTGAATCACAAACAAGCACAATGGCACAATGGGTTAACTTCCTTGGAGAATATAACTTTGTTTTGAAGCACAAATCTGGTGCACAAAATAGAGTGGTCAAGCACATTACCTAAGCATGACAAGGATTAAAGTCATTGGGTTTGATGTGCTTCCAGAGCTCTATGCTTCTAATCCTTACTTCAGCACCATTTACAACTTTGCACAAGCCAAGGGTCCGCTCAATATACTATCCATGATGGTTTTCTCTTTCGCGGGTCTCAGCTTTGTATTCCTGATTGTACTATTTAGGAATTGATTATCATGGAGATTCACAATGAAGGACATCGTGGTAGGGACAAATCTATTGAAATATTGTTACGCCACTATTTTTGGCCTCATGCTCACAGATATATGGAAAGGTTTCTTTAGCGGAGTTATATTTGCCAGGTTTCTAAGGGAACAGCTACCAATGCAGGCTTGTATATGTGTAAGGTCCTAGATGGCTAGAGGGGGGGTGAATAGCCTATTAAAAATTCTACACAAGCCACTAAGCAAACTTGTTAGAATAACAAACGGCGTAAAGCGAGTTTTGCTTAGCCAAGGGTTGTGATGCAAGCCTCCTATCCACAAGTCTAGTAGATTATGATCTCTAGTTCACACAAGAGCTATGTCACTATTTATACACTAGTGAGCAAGCTAACAACTACTAGTAAAGGCTACTACTAGAGCTACACAAGATAATCTAGTAAAAGTAAATGCAAGAGATAGGATTGTGTATCTTATACCAACGGTGGAGTGAAGATGTTGCCAATCACCAAGATGATATACAATCAATCAATATTGACAACAACACAATATGGAGACCAATCACCGGGAGACAAGAGACACAATATTTTTATTCACCCGGTGTTCACTTGTGCACCGACAAGCTACGTCATCGGTTATGTCGACCAACACTTAGATGGTTCCTTGGTGCGACCCTCAAGTCACTTGCCCCTCAAGGCACGCCCCGCAAGGCACCGCAAGACACCACTCTCAAGTGAGGTAACTCAATGACACGCGCAATGTAATAGAGTTGCTTTTGGCGTCCCGCCGAGGAAAGCACAAGAACCTCTCACAAACAACCGGAGGTGGCCAAGAACAATAACCTTCTCTTACCAACGCCTCCAACAATCTCCAAGCCGGCTAGGAGCGATACTCTCCAAGAGTAACAAGAAATCCACCGGCTATACCACCCACAAGTGCCACTAGATGCCCTCAAGCTATGCAATGCACTTTGGGATCACTCAATCTCACTTATTATTTGCAATCACTCAAGAGAGATGAGTGGGAGGAGATGCTCTAGCTCAAAGGATGTACAAGAATGTTAGAAATCACTAGTTACCTCCCCAAGGGCCGGCCAACGAGTATTTATAAGCATCCCATCCAAATAGAGCCGTTATACCCCTTCACTGGGTTCTGTCGGGATGACCGGACGCGCCGGTCATAACTGACCGGACGCGCTCAACCGCGTCCGATCCTCCAACGGTCACTGCGCCAACGGTCAAACCCCATGACCGGACGCGCCTCTCAAAATGACCGGACGCGCTCAACCGCGTCCGATCCTCCAACGGTCACTGACCCTCAACGGTCAAACCAACGACCGGACGCGGCCTAGGCAACGACCGGACGCGCCTATCAAACGACCAGACGCGCTGCTTCGAATGACCGGACGCACCGATCGCACAGCATCACGCGCCCACGAAGTAACGACCGGACGCGCCCCTCGTAACGACAGGACGCGACAGTGCCCGCGTCCGGTTTGAGTCCAGTAAGCTCCTTCAACGATCGGACGCGTTCGATCGTGTGTGACCGGACGCGCCCCACGTCCGATCGTCCTTGCGAACCGCAGTTCCTCTCTGGGCGTATGACCGGACGCGCCGGTCCCGCGAGTGACCGGACGCGCCGGTTACAAACCCTAACACCCGTGTCTGCGCAGTACTGACCGGACGCGTCCGGTCATACCATGACCGCGTCCGGTGCAGCGTCCGGTCACCTCTGTGACCCCGTTCGCCTCCGTTTCTTTTCCTACTTTCGGCGTAGTGGAAAATAGGCATTTCATTTCCCCGAAATCGCCTGAATCCCGCGCTCACACGCTCGGCGGGAGGGAGAGAGGAACCCAAACCCCTCTCTACCCGCAAACCACAGCGCGACCAACGCCACCTTTGCAAATGTGCCAACACCATCAAGTGTACATCTCCATGTGCTTGTGTGTTAGCTTTTTCTCAATCATTTTCAAAGGTTTTCCAATTAGCTCACTAGGCCCTACATGCAATGCACTTCATGAATTCACCTAGTGGCACCCGTGCATCGAATAACCGATAAGACTTCCCCTCTTAATAGTTCGGCTATCGATCCTAAACCACTCACATCCTCTATGGTGTCTTGAGTGTAAAACAAAATGGCCCTATGGTTATACCTTTGCCTTGAGCCCATTTTGTTTCTCCAAATGATATGATCCACTTCATATCATCACATGACCGTCTCGATCCATCGACCTTGACTTCACTTGCTCTTCACCGTTGCATCGGTCCGTCGGCGCTAAGTCTTGCTCAAGCTTCACCATCGCATGGTCCTTCGCTTTGAAGCCTTGACTTACCCTTCACCTTCACAACCGGTCCATCGAGCCAAGCCTCATCTTGGTCTTCATCATCTTGGTCACATGAGTCAATGTCATGTCTAATATGCAATGACCACCTTTATCTAAATCATCCACTTAGATACAAAGGTTAGTCCTAGGTTTCATCAATTAGCCAAAACCAAACTAGGGACTTTCAATCTCCCCCTTTTTGGTAATTGATGACAACCCTCACAAAGATGATTTTGATAATAAAAGTTTTGAACTTGTCATACTTGTCCAATCATTTTGCTCATAAGTAAAGTTTGGACAATTATCACAAGCTCGGTTTTGGTAGCATTAGCTCCCCCTACATATGTGCATAGAGTTTAGATTGAAAGCTTTGCACATATGCATGGATAGAAGTGTTGGGAGAGTAATTCTACCAAAATGATGCTAAGGTGTAAGAAATGGACCTTTGAAGCGTGATACCAATCGGAGTTGCCTTTTACACCATCCTTAGCATCATGAAGTAACTAGACATCCATCAAAACTCAAGAACCCCATGAGATCAACATTATATGCAAAGGTTCTTGGACTACTTGTAAAGCTAACCACTTGTAAAGCTTTAGGTAAGTCTAGATACCACATATAAACTATTCCTATGCATGCTAGTAGATCATTTCATCATCCAATTTCTATACTAGCATTGCACCACACAAGCATGTATATTGAATTTAAATACATGTGCAATGAGCAAGTCATATGAGAATGCACAAACAAATGCAACAACTTTGTTTATGAGCTTGCTCCCCCTACTTGTGTGCATCAACAAATTTTATTTACCCCTTTATCAAGTTGAATCATCTTTTTTTTTCTCATCATAAATTTTATTTACCCTTATTTACCCCTTTATCAAGTTGAATCATCTTTTTCTCTCCCCCTTTGTCAACAACTTACCCAAAAATGGGATCAAATTGTGGAGAGAAGGAAAAGTGTTTGATGGAGTAGATTGAAATTAATTCGATACCACATGTAAGGTTAAAAAATTTATCAAATTTGGTTTAACCTAGAATACTTGCCAAAGATATTTAATTCGATTTGAACCAAAGACAAGCTTCTTCACTCCTCAAAATAAGGGTTATCTTGCCTATATTGAATTAAACACTTATAGCAAATCTTCTAGATTCAACACTAGGTTTACAAGCTCACAAACATGTCATATGCCACCACTAGATCAAAATAAGCATAGAAGCAATAGTGGTAACATATATCCATCAAATTCATTTGATTTATCATGAATGCTTATGCGTACCACTTATTATGTCTACATGCTCTATCAAGTCCTTAGCATAGGATGAAAGACATGTCAATCAATTTTACCTTGCAATGTCGAAGGAGAGGCATGTCAATAAGTGGGTGGGGTGCATTCAACTCATGTTTGAGAAATCAAGAATGTTCAATTCATTCCTTAGCTTGCAAAACCTCTTTTCATCAAGTGGCTTAGTGAGAATATCGGCAAGTTGATCATCGGTGCCAACACTTTCAATGGCAATATCTCCCTTTTGTTAATGATCTCTAATGAAATGATGTCTTATGTCAATATGCTTTGTTCTTCCATGTTGAACCGGGTTTTGTATCATCTTGATTGCACTCTCATTATCACATAGCAACGGCACATTCTTGAAGTTGAGGCCATAATCCTTCAAAGTTGATTTCATCCATAGCAATTGTGCACAACAACTCCCCGCACTCACATATTTGGCTTCGGCGGTAGAGATTGCCATACTATTTTGTTTCTTTGAGGACCATGACACAAGTGATCTTCCAAGTAATTGACATGTGCCACTTGTGCTTTTCCTATTGATCTTGCAACCCCCATAGTCGGAGTCCGAGTATCCAATCAATTCAAACTTTGACCCCTTGGGATACCATAGTCCAACATTTCTTGTTTGCTTCAAGTACCTCAATATTCTTTTTGCCGCCGTGAGATGACTTTCTCTAGGTGAGGCTTGATATCTAGCACACATGCAAACACTAAACATGACATCCGGCCTTGATGCGGTGACATAGAGTAGACTTCCAATCAAAGACCGATATTCCTTTTGATTCACCATTTTGCCATCAAGATCACTATCCAAATTGCCATTTGTGCCCATTAGAGTTGAAATTGGCTTTGCATCTTGTATTCCAAACTTCTTCAACACGTCCCTTATGTATTTCCCTTGACTCACAAATGTTTCATTCTTCAATTGCTTGACTTGGAGACCAAGGAAGTAGCTAAGTTCACCAATCATAGACATTTCAAACTCTTTGGCCATCATAGCACCAAATTCTTCACAATAAGCTTGATTGGTTGATCCAAAGATGATGTCATCAACATATATTTGCACTATGAATAGATCATTTCCAATCTTCTTGGTGAATAGAGTAGTATCAACCTTGCCCATTTTGAATCCCTTAGAGAGAAGGAAATCCCTTAGCCTCTCATACCATGCTCTAGGTGCTTGCTTTAAGCCATATAAAGCCTTCTTCAACTTGTAGACATGGTTGGGTTTCTTGTCATCTTCAAATCCGGGCGGTTGCTCAATAAATACTAACTCATTGATGATCCCATTGAGAAATGCACTTTTGACATCCATTTGATATAGTTTGATGTTGTGTGCACAAGCATAAGCCAATAGAATCCTTATTGCCTCCAATCTTGCCACGGGAGCATATGTCTCATCATAGTCAAGACCTTCAACTTGAGTGTAACCTTGAGCAACTAGTCTTGCTTTGTTTTCCACCACAATGCCATCTTGATCTTGCTTGTTTTTGAACACCCATTTGGTTCCAATCACATTGTAGTCATTTGGCCTTTCTACCAATTCCCAAACATCATTTCTTGTGAAATTGTTTAGTTCTTCTTGCATAGCCATAATCCAATCGGCATCCCTCAAAGCTTCTTCTATTTTCTTTGGTTCTATGGTTGACACAAATGATGCATGCTCACAAAATATAGCCAATCTTGATCTTGTTTGCACACCACTTCTAATATCACCAATAACACTATCAATGGGTGATCTCTTGCAACATGTTGTGGTTGGAGTACTTGCACTTGATTGCTTGAGCTTTGTTGATCACTTGATGTATCTTGTTGAGAAGAACTAGCACCATGATCTTGCACTTGAGAGTCACTAGCTAGCTTGAATGGAGAATTGAGCACTTGATCTTTATCATCATCTTGAATGTCAATTACTTGCTTTGCTCTAATATCTCCAATGTCCATGTTCTTCATTGCTTCCACCAATTGAGTTCCACCAACATCATCTAGATTCTCTTCTTCATCTTGTGACCCATTGGTTTCATCAAATTGCACATCATGGACTTCTTCTAGAATGCCACTTGAATTGTTCCAAACTCTATAAGCTTTGCTTGTAGTTGAATAACCAAGTAGGAACCCCTCATCACATCTTTTGTCAAACTTCCCCAATCTAGTGCCCTTCTTCAAGATATAGCATTTGCAACCAAACACCCTAAAGTAAGAAATATTGGGCTTTCTTCCATGAAGTAACTCATATGGGGTCTTCTCTAGCAATGGATGACAATATAGTCTATTGATGTAGTAGCAAGCGGTATTGATTGCTTCATCCCAAAATGATTGACTCACATTGTACTCATGAAGCATTGATCTATCCATATCAAGCAATGTTCTATTCTTCCTCTCAACTAGGCCATTTGATTGTGGAGTGTACTTGGCCGAGAATTGATGTCCAATACCATAATGATCACAAAGTTCTTCAATTCTTGTATTCTTGAACTCACTTCCATTGTCACTTCTCACTTTCTTGATTCTAATCTCAAACTCATTGTGAACTCTAGTGAGAAATGTCTTGAAGGTGTCAAACACCTCACTTTTGTCACTGAGAAAGAATACCCATGTAAATCTTGTGAAGTCATCCACTATGACAAAGCCATACTTGTTGCCGCCTATGCTTGTATATGTTGTTGGTCCAAATAGATCCATGTGCATCAACTCAAATGCTTTGCATGTGCTCATTGTACTCTTCTTTAGATGTGAGCTTCCAACTTGCTTTCTGGCTTGACATGCACTACAAAGCTTATTCTTCTCAAATTCAACATCTTTTAAACCATTGACAAGATTGTGAGTTGTAAGCTTCTTCAATTGTTTCATGCCAACATGACCAAGCCTTCTATGCCAAAGCCAACCCATGCTTGATTTGGAGACTAAGCAAGTTGTCAAAGAAGTTTCTCTAGCATTGAAGTCAACTAGGTAGAGATTCTCATATCTAAAGCCCTTGAATGCCACATTTGAACCATCCACACTAATAACTTCCACATCATCAACCCCAAAGATGCATTTGTAGCCTAGATCACATATTTGTGCCACGGATAGAAGATTGAAATCCAAACTTTCAACTAGCAACACATTTGAGATACTCATGTCATTTGATATTGCAATCTTGCCCAAGCCAATAACCTTGCCTTTCTTGTTATTGCCAAATGTGATAGAATCAACACCACTATTATTGTCATTGATTGAGTCAAACATTCTTGATGTACCGGTCATGTGTTGAGTGCACCCACTATCAATAATCCAATGCCTTCCTCCAGCTTTGTAATTGACCTACAAGCAAATCAATGAAGCTTAGGTACCCATTTTTGCTTGGGTCCTTGTAGGTTAGTAACTAAGCTCTTTGGTACCCAAATAGCCTTCTTCTTTGGGCCAACAATGGGTGTACCAACAAACTTAGCTTGCACACCCTTCACACCCTTGGTAAGCACATAGCAAGAATCAAAAGGTATAGCATTAACAAGGTTCTTGCTTAGGTTCTTTTTATTGCAATTATGCTCTAGGTGCCCAACTTGCTTGCATCTATTGCAAAACCGACCATTGCCCTTCACAAAAGCTAGGCTTTGGAGTTGCAAAGGCCGACTTGCCTTTCTTGGGGGTGTAGCCCAATCCCTCTTTGTTAAGAGAGAATCTTTGGCTACCCAAGCACTTAAGCAAGCGGGCCTCACCACCATAGGCCTTGCCTAGGGCGTGAGTGAGCTCATCCACCTCTCTCTTGAGAGTCTCATTCTCAACCATTAGTGAGGCATCACAAGTGAAACCATCACTAGTAGTAGAGGTAGAGTTGGTGGTGGTGGATGAAGAGCTACAAGAAGGGTTAGTATTTGACATGATGATAGGTTCATTAAAGGATTCATCAATTTTATCACATGTAACACCTATATCACATGATACAACAACCTCCTTCTTTTCTTGTTGCTCAAGTAGCAATGAATGAGCCTTTTTAAGCTTGGAATGAGCCTTACCAAGATCCTCATGGTCTTCCACTAGACTCTCATGAGTGGTCTTAAGCTTACCAAGAACTTTCTCAAGTATTGCTACTTTCATTGAAAGCTTCTTGCACTCCTTGTTCTTGGCAATAGCTATGTCTCTAGTTTGTTGCAACAAGTCATATAGTTGTTCTTTAGTTGGTTCATCATCATCATTATTTTCATTATCATATTTTTCATTATCACTATCATGAACATATTCCATTTCACTTTCATCATCACTTTCATCATATAATACCTTAGCTTCTTTGGCCATGAAGCATGAAGAGGATGAATCAAATAGTAAAGGCTTCTTGTTGATAGCAATGGAAGCAAAAGCCTTGTTGGATGATTCTTCTTCTTCTTCTTCATCATCACTTTCCCAAGTGGCCACATAGACTCCATTCTTGCCTTTCTTGAATGTTATCTTGGCTTCTTTCTTTTTTTTCTCAAACTTGTCCCTCTTGTTGTTCTTCTTCTTATCATAGGGACATTCGGCTTGAAGATGTTTGGTGCTATCACAATTGAAGCACCTCCTTTGTTGCTCATTGCTCTTGAAGTTGTCATTTCTCTTTTTGAAGCCTCTTCTCTTAATGAACATGTGACCCATTTTCTTGACTACAAAAGCAAATGCCTCATCATCAATTTCATAATCTTCATCTTCACTATTGTCTTCTTCTTCAATGATGGTAGCTTTGCCCTTGGAGGAGATGGCCTGGAATGCCACGGTCTTCTTCTTCTTTTCATCTTCCACCTTCTCCTTGTCATCAACATCTTGATCATATTTGTCATAGGTCAATACTTCACCAAGCAAATCATTAGGCTTCATTGCTTCAAGCCCATCTCTTTGTAACATCATGATCAACATCTTGAATCTTCTAGGTAAGCTCAATAAGAACTTGTGACAAAAATCTTGATCTTGAGTCTTGTGCCCTAAGCTCTTAAGATCATTGACTATCACTTGCAATCTATGAAACATTTCAATGATTGTTTCATCATCCTTTTTCTTAAAGTTCTCAAACTCACTCTTGAGCCCATATAGCTTGGCACTCTTCACAACCTTAGTGCCCTCATATGTTTCACTCAACCTTGTCCATACTTCATATGCCAATTCTAAGTCCTTGATACCCTCAAATACTTTTGTGTCAATACCATGGTAAAGTGTATTGAGAGCCATTCTATTGCATGTTCTATTTGCTCTATCTTCATCGGTGAGATGATTAGGATCAATGATAGCAAAGTCATTTTCGGTGACTTGCAAAACTCTCTCATGAATAGAACCAAGATACATTGTCATCTTTCTCTTCCAATGAGCAAAAGAACTAACACCATCAAAGAACGGTGGCTTGCCCCCAACATGATTGAACACAATTTGAGCCATTTTTCACACCGAAGGATGTTAAGCCTTGATTAAAACGGTGACCATGACTCCGATACCACTTGTTAGGTCCTAGATGGCTAGAGGGGGGGTGAATAGCCTATTAAAAATTCTACACAAGCCACTAAGCAAACTTGTTAGAATAACAAACGGCGTAAAGCGAGTTTTGCTTAGCCAAGGGTTGTGATGCAAGCCTCCTATCCACAAGTCTAGTAGATTATGATATCTAGTTCACACAAGAGCTATGTCACTATTTATACACTAGTGAGCAAGCTAACAACTACTAGTAAAGGCTACTACTAGAGCTACACAAGATAATCTAGTAAAAGTAAATGCAAGAGATAGGATTGTGTATCTTATACCAACGGTGGAGTGAAGATGTTGCCAATCACCAAGATGATATACAATCAATTAATATTGACAACAACACAATATGGAGACCAATCACCGGGAGACAAGAGACACAATATTTTTGTTCACCCGGTGTTCACTTGTGCACCGACAAGCTACATCATCGGTTATGTCGACCAACACTTAGATGGTTCCTTGGTGCGACCCTCAAGTCACTTGCCCCTCAAGGCACGCCCCGCAAGGCACCGCAAGACACCACTCTCAAGTGAGGTAACTCAATGACACGCGCAATGTAATAGAGTTGCTTTTGGCGTCCCGCCGAGGAAAGCACAAGAACCTCTCACAAACAACCGGAGGTGGCCAAGAACAATAACCTTCTCTTGCCAACGCCTCCAACAATCTCCAAGCCGGCTAGGAGCGGTACTCTCCAAGAGTAACAAGAAATCCACCGGCTATACCACCCACAAGTGCCACTAGATGCCCTCAAGCTATGCAATGCACTTTGGGATCACTCAATCTCACTTATTATTTGCAATCACTCAAGAGAGATGAGTGGGAGGAGATGCTCTAGCTCAAAGGATGTACAAGAATGTTAGAAATCACTAGTTACCTCCCCAAGGGCCGGCCAACGAGTATTTATAAGCATCCCATCCAAATAGAGCCGTTATACCCCTTCACTGGGTTCTGTCGGGATGACCGGACGCGCCGGTCATAACTGACCGGACGCGCTCAACCGCGTCCGATCCTCCAACGGTCACTGCGCCAACGGTCAAACCCCATGACCGGACGCGCCTCTCAAAATGACCGGACGCGCTCAACCGCGTCCGATCCTCCAACGGTCACTGACCCTCAACGGTCAAACCAACGACCGGACGCGCCCTAGGCAACGATCGGACGCTCCTATCAAACGACCGGACGCGCTGCTTCGAATGACCGGACGCACCGATCGCACAGCATCGCGCGCCCGCGAAGTAACGACCGGACGCGCCCCTCGTAACGACAGGACGCGACAGTGCCCGCGTCCGGTTTGAGTCCAGTAAGCTCCTTCAACGATCGGACGCGTCCGATCGTGTGTGACCGGACGCGCCCCGCGTCCGATCGTCCTTGCGAACCGCAGTTCCTCTCTGGGCGTATGACCGGACGCGCCGGTCCCGCGAGTGACCGGACGCGCCGGTTACAAACCCTAACACCCGTGTCTGCGCAGTACTGACCGGACGCGTCCGGTCATACCATGACCGCGTCCGGTGCAGCGTCCGGTCACCTCTGTGACCCCGTTCGCCTCCGTTTCTTTTCCTACTTTCGGCGTAGTGGAAAATAGGCATTTCATTTCCCCGAAATCGCCTGAATCCCGCGCTCACACGCTCGGCGGGAGGGAGAGAGGAACCCAAACCCCTCTCTACCCTCAAACCACAGCGCGACCAACGCCACCTTTGCAAATGTGCCAACACCATCAAGTGTACATCTCCATGTGCTTGTGTGTTAGCTTTTTCTCAATCATTTTCAAAGGTTTTCCAATTAGCTCACTAGGCCCTACATGCAATGCACTTCATGAATTCACCTAGTGGCACCCGTGCATCGAATAACCGATAAGACTTCCCCTCTTAATAGTTCGGCTATCGATCCTAAACCACTCACATCCTCTATGGTGTCTTGAGTGTAAAACAAAATGGCCCTATGGTTATACCTTTGCCTTGAGCCCATTTTGTTTCTCCAAATGATATGATCCACTTCATATCATCACATGACCGTCTCGATCCATCGACCTTGACTTCACTTGCTCTTCACCGTTGCATCGGTCCGTCGGCGCTAAGTCTTGCTCAAGCTTCACCATCGCATGGTCCTTCGCTTCGAAGCCTCGACTTACCCTTCACCTTCACAACCGGTCCATCGAGCCAAGCCTCATCTTGGTCTTCATCATCTTGGTCACATGAGTCAATGTCATGTCTCATATGCAATGACCACCTTTATCTAAATCATCCACTTAGATACAAAGGTTAGTCCTAGGTTTCATCAATTAGCCAAAACCAAACTAGGGACTTTCAATATGCCGCAACCTAATCCTGCTGGACGACCATGGACACATCTGAGTATGGATTTTGTGTTAGGCTTTCCCCGTACGCAGCACCGTGTGGTCTCTTTTTTTGTTGTGGTTGATTGGTTCAGCAAGATGGCTCATTTTATAGCTTGTCGAAAGACATCTGATACAAGTCAAATTTCTCATTTGTTCTTTCGTGAGATCATGCGCCTCCATGGTATTCCACGCAGTATTACTTCCGAGCGAGACAATAAGTTTATGTCCCATTTTTGGCGATCTTTTGTGGAGGAAAATGGAGACAACTTTGAATTTCAGTACTACTTATCACTCGCAAATAGATAATCAGACTGAGGTTGTGAATCGAAGCTTGGGCAATATGTTACAGGCTCTTGTTGGTGACAAACCAAAATTCTACACAAGCCACTAAGCAAACTTGTTAGAATAACTAACGGCGTAAAGCGAGTTTTGCTTAGCCAAGGGTTGTGATGCAAGCCTGCTATCCACAAGTCTAGTAGATTATGATATCTAGTTCACACAAGAGCTATGTCACTATTTATACACTAGTGAGCAAGCTAACAACTACTAGTAAAGGCTACTACTAGAGCTACACAAGATAATCTAGTAAAAGTAAATGCAAGAGATAGGATTGTGTATCTTATACCAACGGTGGAGTGAAGATGTTGCCAATCACCAAGATGATATACAATCAATCAATATTGACAACAACACAATATGGAGACCAATCACCGGGAGACAAGAGACACAATATTTTTGTTCACCCGGTGTTCACTTGTGCACCGACAAGCTACGTCACCGGTTATATCGACCAACACTTAGATGGTTCCTTGGTGCGACCCTCAAGTCACTTGCCCCTCAAGGCACGCCCCGCAAGGCACCGCAAGACACCACTCTCAAGTGAGGTAACTCAATGACACGCGCAATGTAATAGAGTTGCTTTTGGCGTCCCGCCGAGGAAAGCACAAGAACCTCTCACAAACAACCGGAGGTGGCCAAGAACAATAACCTTCTCTTGCCAACGCCTCCAACAATCTCCAAGCCGGCTAGGAGCGGTACTCTCCAAGAGTAACAAGAAATCCACCGGCTATACCACCCACAAGTGCCACTAGATGCCCTCAAGCTATACAATGCACTTTGGGATCACTCAATCTCACTTATTATTTGCAATCACTCAAGAGAGATGAGTGGGAGGAGATGCTCTAGCTCAAAGGATGTACAAGAATGTTAGAAATCACTAGTTACCTCCCCAAGGGCCGGCCAACGAGTATTTATAAGCATCCCATCCAAATAGAGCCGTTATACCCCTTCACTGGGTTCTGTCGGGATGACCGGACGCGCCGGTCATAACTGACCGGACGCGCTCAACCGCGTCCGATCCTCCAACGGTCACTGCGCCAACGGTCAAACCCCATGACCGGACGCGCCTCTCAAAATGACCGGACGCGCTCAACCGCGTCCGATCCTCCAACGGTCACTGACCCTCAACGGTCAAACCAATGACCGGACGTGCCCTAGGCAACGACCGGACGCGCCTGTCAAACGACCGGACGCGCTGCTTCGAATGACCGGACGCACCGATCGCACAGCATCGCGCGCCCGCGAAGTAACGACCGGACGCGCCACTCGTAACGACAGGACGCGACAGTGCCCGCGTCCGGTTTGAGTCCAGTAAGCTCCTTCAACGATCGGACGCGTCCGATCGTGTGTGATCGGACGCGCCCCGCGTCCGATCGTCCTTGTGAACCGCAGTTCCTCTCTGGGCGTATGACCGGACGCGCCAGTCCCGCGAGTGACCGGACGCGCCGGTTACAAACCCTAACACCCGTGTCTGCGCAGCAACGACCGGACGCGCCTATCAAACGACCGGACGCGCTGCTTCGAATGACCGGACGCACCGATCGCACAGCATCGCCCGCCCGCGAAGTAACGACCAGACGCGCCCCTCGTAACGACAGGACGCGACAGTGCCCGCGTCCGGTTTGAGTCCAGTAAGCTCCTTCAACGATCGGACGCGTCCGATCGTGTGTGACCGGACGCACCCCGCGTCCGATCGTCCTTGCGAACCGCAGTTCCTCTCTGGGCGTATGACCGGACGCGCCGGTCCCGCGAGTGACCGGACGCGCCGGTTACAAACCCTAACACCCGTGTCTGCGCAGTACTGACCGGACGCGTCCGGTCATACCATGACCGCGTCCGGTGCAGCGTCCGGTCACCTCTGTGACCCCGTTCGCCTCCGTTTCTTTTCCTACTTTCGGCGTAGTGGAAAATAGGCATTTCATTTCCCCGAAATCGCCTGAATCCCGCGCTCACACGCTCGGCGGGAGGGAGAGAGGAACCCAAACCCCTCTCTACCCGCAAACCACAGCGCGACCAACGCCACCTTTGCAAATGTGCCAACACCATCAAGTGTACATCTCCATGTGCTTGTGTGTTAGATTTTTCTCAATCATTTTCAAAGGTTTTCCAATTAGCTCACTAGGCCCTACATGCAATGCACTTCATGAATTCACCTAGTGGCACCCGTGCATCGAATAACCGATAAGACTTCCCCTCTTAATAGTTTGGCTATCGATCCTAAACCACTCACATCCTCTATGGTGTCTTGAGTGTAAAACAAAATGGCCCTATGGTTATACCTTTGCCTTGAGCCCATTTTGTTTCTCCAAATGATATGATCCACTTCATATCATCACATGACCGTCTCGATCCATCGACCTTGACTTCACTTGCTCTTCACCGTTGCATCGGTCCGTCGGCGCTAAGTCTTGCTCAAGCTTCACCATCGCATGGTCCTTCGCTTCGAAGCCTTGACTTACCCTTCACCTTCACAACCGGTCCATCGAGCCAAGCCTCATCTTGGTCTTCATCATCTTGGTCATATGAGTCAATGTCATGTCTCATATGCAATGACCACCTTTATCTAAATCATCCACTTAGATACAAAGGTTAGTCCTAGGTTTCATCAATTAGCCAAAACCAAACTAGGGACTTTCAATCTCCCCCTTTTTGGTAATTGATGACAACCCTCACAAAGATGATTTTGATAATAAAAGTTTTGAACTTGTCATACTTGTCCAATCATTTTGCTCATAAGTAAAGTTTGGACAATTATCACAAGCTCGGTTTTGGTAGCATTAGCTCCCCCTACATATGTGCATAGAGTTTAGATTGAAAGCTTTGCACATATGCATGGATAGAAGTGTTGGGAGAGTAATTCTACCAAAATGATGCTAAGGTGTAAGAAATGGACCTTTGAAGCGTGATACCAATCGGAGTTTCCTTTTACACCATCCTTAGCATCATGAAGTAACTAGACATCCATCAAAACTCAAGAACCCCATGAGATCAACATTATATGCAAAGGTTCTTGGACTACTTGTAAAGCTAACCACTTGTAAAGCTTTAGGTAAGTCTAGATACCACATATAAACTATTCCTATGCATGCTAGTAGATCATTTCATCATCCAATTTCTATACTAGCATTGCACCACACAAGCATGTATATTGAATTTAAATACATGTGCAATGAGCAAGTCATATGAGAATGCACAAACAAATGCAACAACTTTGTTTATGAGCTTGCTCCCCCTACTTGTGTGCATCAACAAATTTTATTTACCCCTTTATCAAGTTGAATCATCTTTTTTTTTCTCATCATAAATTTTATTTACCCTTATTTACCCCTTTATCAAGTTGAATCATCTTTTTCTCTCCCCCTTTGTCAACAACTTACCCAAAAATGGGATCAAATTGTGGAGAGAAGGAAAAGTGTTTGATGGAGTAGATTGAAATTAATTCGATACCACATGTAAGGTTAAAAAATTTATCAAATTTGGTTTAACCTAGAATACTTGCCAAAGATATTTAATTCGATTTGAACCAAAGACAAGCTTCTTCACTCCTCAAAATAAGGGTTATCTTGCCTATATTGAATTAAACACTTATAGCAAATCTTCTAGATTCAACACTAGGTTTACAAGCTCACAAACATGTCATATGCCACCACTAGATCAAAATAAGCATAGAAGCAATAGTGGTAACATATATCCATCAAATTCATTTGATTTATCATGAATGCTTATGCGTACCACTTATTATGTCTACATGCTCTATCAAGTCCTTAGCATAGGATGAAAGACATGTCAATCAATTTTACCTTGCAATGTCAAAGGAGAGGCATGTCAATAAGTGGGTAGGGTGCATTCAACTCATGTTTGAGAAATCAAGAATGTTCAATTCATTCCTTTGCTTGCAAAACCTCTTTTCATCAAGTGGCTTAGTGAGAATATCGGCAAGTTGATCATCGGTGCCAACACTTTCAATGGCAATATCTCCCTTTTGTTAATGATCTCTAATGAAATGATGTCTTATGTCAATATGCTTTGTTCTTCCATGTTGAACCGGGTTTTGTATCATCTTGATTGCACTCTCATTATCACATAGCAACGGCACATTCTTGAAGTTGAGGCCATAATCCTTCAAAGTTGATTTCATCCATAGCAATTGTGCACAACAACTCCCCGCACTCACATATTCGGCTTCGGCGGTAGAGATTGCCATACTATTTTGTTTCTTTGAGGACCATGACACAAGTGATCTTCCAAGTAATTGACATGTGCCACTTGTGCTTTTCCTATTGATCTTGCAACCCCCATAGTCGGAGTCCGAGTATCCAATCAATTCAAACTTTGACCCCTTGGGATACCATAGTCCAACATTTCTTGTTTGCTTCAAGTACCTCAATATTCTTTTTGCCGCCGTGAGATGACTTTCTCTAGGTGAGGCTTGATATCTAGCACACATGCAAACACTAAACATGACATCCAGCCTTGATGCGGTGACATAGAGTAGACTTCCAATCAAAGACCGATATTCCTTTTGATTCACCATTTTGCCATCAAGATCACTATCCAAATTGCCATTTGTGCCCATTAGAGTTGAAATTGGCTTTGCATCTTGTATTCCAAACTTCTTCAACACGTCCCTTATGTATTTCCCTTGACTCACAAATGTTTCATTCTTCAATTGCTTGACTTGAAGACCAAGGAAGTAGCTAAGTTCACCAATCATAGACATTTCAAACTCTTTGGCCATCATAGCACCAAATTCTTCATAATAAGCTTGATTGGTTGATCCAAAGATGATGTCATCAACATATATTTGCACTATGAATAGATCATTTCCAATCTTCTTGGTGAATAGAGTAGTATCAACCTTGCCCATTTTGAATCCCTTAGAGAGAAGGAAATCCCTTAGCCTCTCATACCATGCTCTAGGTGCTTGCTTTAAGCCATATAAAGCCTTCTTCAACTTGTAGACATGGTTGGGTTTCTTGTCATCTTCAAATCCGGGCGGTTGCTCAATAAATACTAACTCATTGATGATCCCATTGAGAAATGCACTTTTGACATCCATTTGATATAGTTTGATGTTGTGTGCACAAGCATAAGCCAATAGAATCCTTATTGCCTCCAATCTTGCCACGGGAGCATATGTCTCATCATAGTCAAGACCTTCAACTTGAGTGTAACCTTGAGCAACTAGTCTTGCTTTGTTTTCCACCACAATGCCATCTTGATCTTGCTTGTTTTTGAACACCCATTTGGTTCCAATCACATTGTAGTCATTTGGCCTTTCTACCAATTCCCAAACATCATTTCTTGTGAAATTGTTTAGTTCTTCTTGCATAGCCATAATCCAATCGGCATCCCTCAAAGCTTCTTCTATTTTCTTTGGTTCTATGGTTGACACAAATGATGCATGCTCACAAAACATAGCCAATCTTGATCTTGTTTGCACACCACTTCTAATATCACCAATAACACTATCAATGGGGTGATCTCTTGCAACATGTTGTGGTTGGAGTACTTGCACTTGATTGCTTGAGCTTGGTTGATCACTTGATGTATCTTGTTGAGAAGAACTAGCACCATGATCTTGCACTTGAGAGTCACTAGCTAGCTTGAATGGAGAATTGAGCACTTGATCTTTATCATCATCTTGAATGTCAATTACTTGCTTTGCTCTAATATCTCCAATGTCCATGTTCTTCATTGCTTCCACCAATTGAGTTCCACCAACATCATCTAGATTCTCTTCTTCATCTTGTGACCCATTGGTTTCATCAAATTGCACATCATGGACTTCTTCTAGAATGCCACTTGAATTGTTCCAAACTCTATAAGCTTTGCTTGTAGTTGAATAACCAAGTAGGAACCCCTCATCACATCTTTTGTCAAACTTCCCCAATCTAGTGCCCTTCTTCAAGATATAGCATTTGCAACCAAACACCCTAAAGTAAGAAATATTGGGCTTTCTTCCATGAAGTAACTCATATGGGGTCTTCTCTAGCAATGGATGACAATATAGTCTATTGATGTAGTAGCAAGCGGTATTGATTGCTTCATCCCAAAATGATTGACTCACATTGTACTCATGAAGCATTGATCTATCCATATCAAGCAATGTTCTATTCTTCCTCTCAACTAGGCCATTTGATTGTGGAGTGTACTTGGCCGAGAATTGATGTCCAATACCATAATGATCACAAAGTTCTTCAATTCTTGTATTCTTGAACTCACTTCCATTGTCACTTCTCACTTTCTTGATTCTAATCTCAAACTCATTGTGAACTCTAGTGAGAAATGTCTTGAAGGTGTCAAACACCTCACTTTTGTCACTGAGAAAGAATACCCATGTAAATCTTGTGAAGTCATCCACTATGACAAAGCCATACTTGTTGCCGCCTATGCTTGTATATGTTGTTGGTCCAAATAGATCCATGTGCATCAACTCAAATGCTTTGCATGTGCTCATTGTACTCTTCTTTAGATGTGAGCTTCCAACTTGCTTCCCGGCTTGACATGCACTACAAAGCTTATTCTTCTCAAATTCAACATCTTTTAAACCATTGACAAGATTGTGAGTTGTAAGCTTCTTCAATTGTTTCATGCCAACATGACCAAGCCTTCTATGCCAAAGCCAACCCATGCTTGATTTGGAGACTAAGCAAGTTGTCAAAGAAGTTTCTCTAGCATTGAAGTCAACTAGGTAGAGATTCTCATATCTAAAGCCCTTGAATGCCACATTTGAACCATCCACACTAATAACTTCCACATCATCAACCCCAAAGATGCATTTGTAGCCTAGATCACATATTTGTGCCACGGATAGAAGATTGAAATCCAAACTTTCAACTAGCAACACATTTGAGATACTCATGTCATTTGATATTGCAATCTTGCCCAAGCCAATAACCTTGCCTTTCTTGTTATTGCCAAATGTGATAGAATCAACACCACTATTATTGTCATTGATTGAGTCAAACATTCTTGATGTACCGGTCATGTGTTGAGTGCACCCACTATCAATAATCCAATGCCTTCCTCCAGCTTTGTAATTGACCTACAAGCAAATCAATGAAGCTTAGGTACCCATTTTTGCTTGGGTCCTTGTAGGTTAGTAACTAAGCTCTTTGGTACCCAAATAGCCTTCTTCTTTGGGCCAACAATGGGTGTACCAACAAACTTAGCTTGCACACCCTTCACACCCTTGGTAAGCACATAGCAAGAATCAAAAGGTATAGCATTAACAAGGTTCTTGCTTAGGTTCTTTTTATTGCAATTATGCTCTAGGTGCCCAACTTGCTTGCATCTATTGCAAAACCAACCATTGCCCTTCACAAAGCTAGGCTTTGGAGTTGCAAAGGCCGACTTGCCTTTCTTGGGGGTGTAGCCCAATCCCTCTTTATTAAGAGAGAATCTTTGGCTACCCAAGCACTTAAGCAAGCGGGCCTCACCACCATAGGCCTTGTCTAGGGCGTGAGTGAGCTCATCCACCTCTCTCTTGAGAGTCTCATTCTCAACCATTAGTGAGGCATCACAAGTGAAACCATCACTAGTAGTAGAGGTAGAGTTGGTGGTGGTGGATGAAGAGCTACAAGAAGGGTTAGTATTTGACATGATGATAGGTTCATTAAAGGATTCATCAATTATATCACATGTAACACCTATATCACATGATACAACAACCTCCTTCTTTTCTTGTTGCTCAAGTAGCAATGAGTGAGCCTTTTCAAGCTTGGAATGAGCCTTACCAAGATCCTCATGGTCTTCCACTAGACTCTCATGAGTGGTCTTAAGCTCACCAAGAACTTTCTCAAGTATTGCTACTTTCATTGAAAGCTTCTTGCACTCCTTGTTCTTGGCAATAGCTATGTCTCTAGTTTGTTGCAACAAGTCATATAGTTGTTCTTTAGTTGGTTCATCATCATCATCATTTTTATTATCATATTTATCATTATCACTATCATGAACATATTCCATTTCACTTTCATCATCACTTTCATCATATAATACCTTAGCTTCTTTGGCCATGAAGCATGAAGAGGATGAATCAAATAGTAAAGGCTTCTTGTTGATAGCAATGGAAGCAAAAGCCTTGTTGGATGATTCTTCTTCTTCATCATCATCATCACTTTCCCAAGTGGCCACATAGACTCCATTCTTGTCTTTCTTGAATGTTATCTTGGCTTCTTTCTTTTTTTCTCAAACTTGTCCCTCTTGTTGTTCTTCTTCTTATCATAGGGACATTCGGCTTGAAGATGTTTGGTGCTATCACAATTGAAGCACCTCCTTTGTTGCTCATTGCTCTTGAAGTTGTCATTTCTCTTTTTGAAGCCTCTTCTCTTAATGAACATGTGACCCATTTTCTTGCCTACAAAAGCAAATGCCTCATCATCAATTTCATAATCTTCATCTTCACTATTGTCTTCTTCTTCAATGATGGTAGCTTTGCCCTTGGAGGAGATGGCCTTGAACACCACGGTCTTCTTCTTCTTTTCATCTTCCACCTTCTCCTTGTCATCAACATCTTGATCATATTTGTCATAGGTCAATACTTCACCAAGCAAATCATTAGGCTTCATTGCTTCAAGCCCATCTCTTTGTAACATCATGATCAATATCTTGAATCTTCTAGGTAAGCTCAATAAGAACTTGTGACAAAAATCTTGATTTTGAGTCTTGTGCCCTAAGCTCTTGAGATCATTGACTATCACTTGCAATCTATGAAACATTTCAATGATTGTTTCATCATCCTTTTTCTTGAAGTTCTCAAACTCACTCTTGAGCCCATATAGCTTGGCACTCTTCACAACCTTAGTGCCCTCATATGTTTCACTCAACCTTGTCCATACTTCATATGCCAATTCTAAGTCCTTGATACCCTCAAATACTTTTGCGTCAATACCATGGTAAAGTGTATTGAGAGCCATTCTATTGCATGTTCTATTTGCTCTATCTTCATCGGTGAGATGATTAGGATCAATGATAGCAAAGTCATTTTCGGTGACTTGCAAAACTCTCTCATGAATAGAACCAAGATACATTGTCATCTTTCTCTTCCAATGAGCAAAAGAACTAACACCATCAAAGAACGGTGGCTTGCCCCCAACATGATTGAACACAATTTGAGCCATTTTTCACACCGAAGGATGTTAAGCCTTGATTAAAACGGTGACCATGACTCCGATACCACTTGTTAGGTCCTAGATGGCTAGAGGGGGGGTGAATAGCCTATTAAAAATTCTACACAAGCCACTAAGCAAACTTGTTAGAATAACTAACGGCGTAAAGCGAGTTTTGCTTAGCCAAGGGTTGTGATGCAAGCCTGCTATCCACAAGTCTAGTAGATTATGATATCTAGTTCACACAAGAGCTATGTCACTATTTATACACTAGTGAGCAAGCTAACAACTACTAGTAAAGGCTACTACTAGAGCTACACAAGATAATCTAGTAAAAGTAAATGCAAGAGATAGGATTGTGTATCTTATACCAACGGTGGAGTGAAGATGTTGCCAATCACCAAGATGATATACAATCAATCAATATTGACAACAACACAATATGGAGACCAATCACCGGGAGACAAGAGACACAATATTTTTGTTCACCCGGTGTTCACTTGTGCACCGACAAGCTACGTCACCGGTTATATCGACCAACACTTAGATGGTTCCTTGGTGCGACCCTCAAGTCACTTGCCCCTCAAGGCACGCCCCGCAAGGCACCGCAAGACACCACTCTCAAGTGAGGTAACTCAATGACACGCGCAATGTAATAGAGTTGCTTTTGGCGTCCCGCCGAGGAAAGCACAAGAACCTCTCACAAACAACCGGAGGTGGCCAAGAACAATAACCTTCTCTTGCCAACGCCTCCAACAATCTCCAAGCCGGCTAGGAGTGGTACTCTCCAAGAGTAACAAGAAATCCACCGGCTATACCACCCATAAGTGCCACTAGATGCCCTCAAGCTATACAATGCACTTTGGGATCACTCAATCTCACTTATTATTTGCAATCACTCAAGAGAGATGAGTGGGAGGAGATGCTCTAGCTCAAAGGATGTACAAGAATGTTAGAAATCACTAGTTACCTCCCCAAGGGCCGGCCAACGAGTATTTATAAGCATCCCATCCAAATAGAGCCGTTATACCCCTTCACTGGGTTCTGTCGGGATGACTGGACGCGCCGGTCATAACTGACCGGACGCGCTCAACCGCGTCCGATCCTCCAACGGTCACTGCGCCAACGGTCAAACCCCATGACCGGACGCGCCTCTCAAAATGACCGGACGCGCTCAACCGCGTCCGATCCTCCAACGGTCACTGACCCTCAACGGTCAAACCAATGACCGGACGTGCCCTAGGCAACGACCGGACGCGCCTGTCAAACGACCGGACGCGCTGCTTCGAATGACCGGACGCACCGATCGCACAGCATCGCGCGCCCGCGAAGTAACGACCGGACGCGCCACTCGTAACGACAGGACGCGACAGTGCCCGCGTCCGGTTTGAGTCCAGTAAGCTCCTTCAACGATCGGACGCGTCCGATCGTGTGTGATCGGACGCGCCCCGCGTCCGATCGTCCTTGTGAACCGCAGTTCCTCTCTGGGCGTATGACCGGACGCGCCAGTCCCGCGAGTGACCGGACGCGCCGGTTACAAACCCTAACACCCGTGTCTGCGCAGCAACGACCGGACGCGCCTATCAAACGACCGGACGCGCTGCTTCGAATGACCGGACGCACCGATCGCACAGCATCGCCCGCCCGCGAAGTAACGACCAGACGCGCCCCTCGTAACGACAGGACGCGACAGTGCCCGCGTCCGGTTTGAGTCCAGTAAGCTCCTTCAACGATCGGACGCGTCCGATCGTGTGTGACCGGACGCGCCCCGCGTCCGATCGTCCTTGCGAACCGCAGTTCCTCTCTGGGCGTATGACCGGACGCGCCGGTCCCGCGAGTGACCGGACGCGCCGGTTACAAACCCTAACACCCGTGTCTGCGCAGTACTGACCGGACGCGTCCGGTCATACCATGACCGCGTCCGGTGCAGCGTCCGGTCACCTCTGTGACCCCGTTCGCCTCCGTTTCTTTTCCTACTTTCGGCGTAGTGGAAAATAGGCATTTCATTTCCCCGAAATCGCCTGAATCCCGCGCTCACACGCTCGGCGGGAGGGAGAGAGGAACCCAAACCCCTCTCTACCCGCAAACCACAGCGCGACCAACGCCACCTTTGCAAATGTGCCAACACCATCAAGTGTACATCTCCATGTGCTTGTGTGTTAGCTTTTTCTCAATCATTTTCAAAGGTTTTCCAATTAGCTCACTAGGCCCTACATGCAATGCACTTCATGAATTCACCTAGTGGCACCCGTGCATCGAATAACCGATAAGACTTCCCCTCTTAATAGTTCGGCTATCGATCCTAAACCACTCACATCCTCTATGGTGTCTTGAGTGTAAAACAAAATGGCCCTATGGTTATACCTTTGCCTTGAGCCCATTTTGTTTCTCCAAATGATATGATCCACTTCATATCATCACATGACCGTCTCGATCCATCGACCTTGACTTCACTTGCTCTTCACCGTTGCATCGGTCCGTCGGCGCTAAGTCTTGCTCAAGCTTCACCATCGCATGGTCCTTCGCTTCGAAGCCTCGACTTACCCTTCACCTTCACAACCGGTCCATCGAGCCAAGCCTCATCTTGGTCTTCATCATCTTGGTCACATGAGTCAATGTCATGTCTCATATGCAATGACCACCTTTATCTAAATCATCCACTTAGATACAAAGGTTAGTCCTAGGTTTCATCAATTAGCCAAAACCAAACTAGGGACTTTCAATATGCCGCAACCTAATCCTGCTGGACGACCATGGACACATCTGAGTATGGATTTTGTGTTAGGCTTTCCCCGTACGCAGCACCGTGTGGTCTCTTTTTTTGTTGTGGTTGATTGGTTCAGCAAGATGGCTCATTTTATAGCTTGTCGAAAGACATCTGATACAAGTCAAATTTCTCATTTGTTCTTTCGTGAGATCATGCGCCTCCATGGTATTCCACGCAGTATTACTTCCGAGCGAGACAATAAGTTTATGTCCCATTTTTGGCGATCTTTTGTGGAGGAAAATGGAGACAACTTTGAATTTCAGTACTACTTATCACTCGCAAATAGATAATCAGACTGAGGTTGTGAATCGAAGCTTGGGCAATATGTTACAGGCTCTTGTTGGTGACAAACCAAAATAATGGGACAAGGTTTTATCCTATGCAGAATTTGCTTTCAATCGCACTCCAAATCGTTCTACGGGATTTTCTACATTTGAGGTAGTAGTATACGGTCAATTCCCAATGGTATGCTCAAATTAACACCTCTTCCTTTCTTTTGGGAAGAAAAACCAAGTTTGGCATATGATTCACAAGTTAGTTCAACAACAACTCTATGAAAGCAATTCTAAATACAAGGCTGCAGCTCACCAACATCATCGACACATTGTGTTTTAAGCTGGCGATTATGTGTGGGCTGTCTTAATCAAATATCGTTTTCATGCTAGACAATATAGTAAGTTAAGTCAACAGAAGATCAAGCCATGTAAGGTTCTATGAAAGATCAATGGCCCTGTTCACTGGATAGTTTCTGGCTGGCTGATTCTGGATGATGCTGATTTGTTGTAAGAGAAAAACACTGCTGAATGGCTGACTGATTCTGGCTGATAAGATTAAGCGAACAGGCTGTGATAAGCATTAATGCCTATCAGCTCAAGCTACCAAGCCACTTGCATACATCTGATGTGTTTAATGTGTAACACCTTCTGCCATATCACGGTGATCCACTCAATGATGGCAATGTGAACTTGAGGTCAGAGTTATTTGCATCCCAGGGATGATGATACAGATAAATAGGGGGTGTTTGGTGGGAGGAGTTAAAGTTTAATAAATATTGTAGCACTTTCGTCTTATTTAACAAAAAGTTTTCAATCTTGGACTAATTAGGCTTAATAGATTCGTCTCGTAAATTACTCTTAATCTGTGCCGACATGCATACAATTAGTCTACATTTAGTACTCCATGCATTTGAGAGAATATTGATGTGATGAGAGTTAAACTTTAACTCCTGAAAACCAAACCGGCCCTAAATAAACTCAAATAATGTGTCAGTTACTTTTCTCAGGATGCCTAGTAGCTACGGTATTTATTTTTCCAATAAAGCTGAGTCCTTCATGCATGCATCAGTTGTAAGACTATCCGCACTCATGGAACTCTATATTCATCCTCTATACGTCCTAGACAGCAAGATTCTCTCCTCTATACTTAATTCTTCCGCACTCATCCATCCTCTATATCATTCTCTATCCACTCTATCCACTGTGGGACCTACTTGTCACTTTATCTAAATATATCCATGTGTAATCTTGTTTTGAAGGATTTATTGAGACGAATTTAATGGTGCAATCAAAATTTAATTTGGATTTTTGGTTTGTGAGTTATAACATTTTTCCTTTGTTTAGCTAGTGGGGCCCGCCACTATAGAGTATAGAGTAAGTACTGTACTACTCTAAATATAGAGTGAGAGAAGGGATAGAGTATCGTTTTAGAGTACCCAGTGCAGCGGGTTTTACTCTATATTCATACTCTAAAGCTTTAGAGTATCGTTTTAGAGTATCCACTGCGGATAGTCTAAGCTTTTCAGCTGCTATCTTAATGGTCGTGCGTAGTCTATAGTTCTATATATGTAAGGAGATTTGGGAAGGAGAACAATTTTTTAGAGATAATAAAATTACTCACCATCATTGGTGAGCACTAGAAGAGAATTGTGAGTTACAATTTCATCTAGTTTTATTTGTCTTGTTCCTGTGCCTCTTAGTATTGATCTACTGGTTCGTTTTGATCCACTGCCTCACTAATTGGAGAAAGAATGAAGAAAAAAGAAAAAGAATAATGGAATGACACGAATACAAGAACCATATGTACTGAATGACGAATTTCCAAAGTCCATGATGAAAATGATAAAATTGCGAAGTCCATTGTAAGCTATGGTAATTTTTCGTCGCGCAACCATTGCCCTGTAATGAGAAACAGCCCATCCAAAATTGCCTCGGCCATAATCCCATCACAAACAGGAGTTCACAGTTCACGTGCTTGCGAGTTGCAAGTGCGGTCATGGCCATGTCTAAATGATATTGAAAAATAATGTTAGTTGATTTGCTGTGATAAAAAAACATTGTTCTTTTGTAAAAAAAATATGTCAGATAAACCAAGCGAACAGTATGCCACGTAGCAGCTCCCGTGATGGACGCCGTGACATCATCGCCGAGCTGTTGTACCATGGCCATCAGTATCTGCGGCCTTATTTAGATAGGCAAAAACACTTAAAATTTTTTGTGCAGTAACCATCACATCGAATCTTTGGACGTATGCATGAAGCATTAAATGTAGATAAAAAAATAACTACGCCTTGTTTAGTTCTTAGGCTAAAGTTAGAATTTTTTCACTCTCTCCATCACATCAACTTTTGCACGTATGTATGAAATATTAAATATAGATAAAAAAAAATAACTAATTACACAGTTTAGTTATAAATCACGCGACAAATCTTTTGAGCCTAGTTAGTCTATAATTGAACATTAATTGTAAAATACAAACGAAAGTGCTACAGTTAGAAAAATTCTAACTTTATACCAACTAAACGAGGCCCTAATTATACAAGTTATTTGTAAATGTCGAGACGAATCTTTTAAACCTAGTTAGTCCATAATTGGACAAATTTTACCAAATAACCACGAAAAGTGTTACATGATTTTTTCCAAAAAAAAAATGGATCTAAACACGCCTTGAACTTTTAATTGCGTTTACGGTGCAGAACCAAACCAAATCAGTGATCTACTCTAAACATTTAGTTGTGAAATTTGGAGTGCCAAAATTTACTGTAGCGACACTGTAGTATTTCGTTTGTATTTGGTAATAATTGTCCAACCGTTGACTAATTAGGCTCAAAACGTTCGTCTCGCAAAGTACAACCAAACTGTGCAATTAGTTTTTGATTTTATCCATATTTAGTACTCTATGCATGTATCGCAAATTTGATGTGACGGGAATTTATTTTTACAGTGTACTTTTCAGTGAACTAAACGCAGCCACAGCCATTAACGTTGTTTTTTATTACCTTTGCGTTTGCATTTATTAGGCTGTCTCCAACAGCTAACGCAAAGGACGACGCAAACCCAAAAAAAAAGGTAGTGCACAGTATTTTAGACGAAGAAAACCGTCTCCAACAGATGACGCAAAGAGAGTATGCATTTTGGGTACCCAGCCAACCGAGACCCTTATTTGTGTCGTCATTCTCCACGACGCAAAGTCTTGGGCGGCTGTAGTGGTGGGCCCAGCTCGAGGACGCCGCGGTCGCTGGCCGTCAGGCGCGGGGCGAGCCCCTCCGCCGCGGGCGCGGCCATCGAGCGCAGGCAAGCTCCTCCGCCGTGGTCCAAGCCGCCGGTCGCGGGCAAGCGCCTCTCCGCCGCGGGCGAGGCCGCCATGCACGGGCGAGGTTGACGAGCGCCATGGTTGTCGTGGTGCATGGCTGCGTGCTCCAGCGGTGGCCGGCCGTGGGGAAGACGAAGATGGGAGGAGCAGGCAGCACCGGGTGGAAGAGGAGGAGGTCGTCGTCGCGGCGGTCGGCACGACGAGGCGGGTCCACGGCAGGGGAGCCGCCGGCGCGGCGAGGCAGGTCCGCGGCGACGCGCGGCCAACACGGTGAGGCGGGTCTGTGGCAGCGTGCGGCCGGCAGGGAGCGGCCCAACGCGGCGAGGCGGGCGGCGCTCGGCGGGGCGACATTCCTTTTTTTTTTTTGAACCTGGCTTCTCGTTTGCGTCGGTTGTTGGAAAAGGGAAGTTTTTGGGTCCGTGACCCTTCGCTGTGCGCTACCCATACCATGGAATGCCTCTCGTTTGTAGGTTCGGGCGGTTGGATGCTTTAGAGTACGCAACCAAACCACACCAGCCCGCTGGAAGACAGCATGCCTCACCGACTCACACCCCCCCCCCCCCCCCCCCCCCCCCCCCCCCCCCCCCCACCCCCCACATGCCGACATAATTCCACGCCGCCCCCACCCACGCGGACGCGGCGGGGGCGACCATTATTCCTCTTCGCACCCCCCACAGCCCGTCTACCCACGCATTCGCACCCCCACTTCACTCTCGCTCTCCCAGCCGCAGAGCCGCTCGCGTCGGTGCCGAAGGCAAAAGGCAATGGCACCCCTCCGCGCGTGCCTCCTCCTCGCCGCGGCGCTGTGCGCGCTCGCGCTGCTCGCGGCGGCGCCGGCCTCCGCATCGCGCGACCTCCCCCCGCTCCGGGCGGGCTTCGTCGTGCGCGGCCGCGTCTGGTGCGACAACTGCCGCGCGGGCTTCGAGACCCCCGCATCCACCTACATTGCCGGTGAGACGCCTCATCATCCCCTCCCTCTCTCTCGTATGACTTGCCTTTGCTACTCATGTGCTTGCTTGAATTCGGATGAACTTATTTCCCCTTCAACCTTCTGGATCTGGCCGTGCACACACTGATTGGTTGCTTTATGGGAGTGTTGTTTGGATGCGCTCCACTGCTATGGGCGTGTGAGGATGGCGTCGAGCCTCGTGCGTCCTTCAACTACAAAGTCGGCTGCATGTTTAGTGTTGGTTTGTGCAGAAGGTTACTAGGTTAGCTTTCTGCTAGCGCCCGTCCTCCTCGTCCATGACAACGGTGCACGTGTAACTTGTTCGATTCCACAGATTTGTTCTAGTTAGATCCACTTGTGATTTCTTTTTTTTTTCTCTCTTATTTGAACGGATATCTCGTTCTGATTCGAAATGTCTAGTTGGTCTAGGGGATCTAGCAGATGTGCGCTTAGTACATGCTAGCTAAATGGACATGAGTGTGCAATGTATGGATCCATTGGCTTCAAATCTTTCGATGGTGACGAATAGTCAACCGAGATCTAGGGTCTTAGGCACTCCGACTATTGTTCATGGACCGTGGATTTCTTGGTCTGGACATCGAATAGTGTATGGTTCTGTGTACTCAGTAGTACATTGTTGGACATTGGGGTCTGTATCAGGCCGTATTCCTCATGTTTGATGTGCTGCCAATTAATGAATCAGAACGATGAGTCATCTTTAGATCTCTGCACTCGGAAATAGATTAATTATATATCATAGATGGACCAAACATGTTTCTATGGAATGCATGTTTATCTGGTTGTCTAGGGAGGCAGTCATCACAGACCATGAATAAAAAATTAGAAATACTCAATCTTTGTTGTTGAAAATATTAACTGTGAAGTTATTGATGTCAAATCGGACAATATTGAAATGATGTTGACTATCCCAGACCGACATCCATACATCGGACAATATAAAAATGATGTTGACTATCCCAGACTGACATCCATACGAAGACTGGTGTTATATTTGTAGTTGGAGAAGTTTTTCTGAATTTGAGTGAATACGTTAGTTTGCCCCAGGAAGTGCCAAAGGTGATTGTGGCTTAACTTGTATAACTGCTGTCATTCTGGAAAGAGATAATTGCTATCTTTTTTTGTTGTATTTATACCAGGGAATATGTCACTTTATTCTTTTGGAAGGACAGTTGCTTTTGTCTTTCAACAGAACTATACAGTAACATAGCATGAAATTCAACTGCTCTGTATTTTCTGAACTGCAGCTGCGCATGATTCTTCTTGCCTGTGTACTGCAAAACAAAGAAATGGAATTAGTGGTCTTCAAGACCATAGGATCTTTTAAATTAGGTGCAACTACAAAACAGTTTTGAGAAGCAATAACTGGCCAAAAGTAAAGTGAAAACAGTGCATCCAATTGAAATAAATACCTCTTACGATTCCATTCAATTTCTAAGAAACCATTGCCCTCCTTATAGACTTGCGCAAAAGAGCCCTTTCCCTCTTTAGCTGTAAGTTGCATATAATCATGCTACTGGAACATACATTTACTTATTCTCATTCAAAGGGCAACTATAATTGATAACCATTGGTCAGGGACAGGCAGCCTCGACCTGCAGGGGGTAAGACAGCCCCAAGTGGCACCGTTGGCCATGTGAGAACGACCATGACCAGGGCTGGACCTTAGACTTGTGCTTTGGTGTCGGACAGACAAAGATATTTTTTTAACCCAGCCTGAAATGCACTCCCACGGGGAGTTGAACCGAGGACCTAAGTAGTGCTACTAGAGCCACCTAACCAACTCAGCTAGAGCCTTTTCGCTTTTCTAGTATCAGTAAGAAATGAAAAAGTATTGTTTAGAGGCATATAGGTTACAATATGTGGATTCAGAAAGTTTTCAGGTTATTTATATCATGGAGCAAATTTTGTAAGTTGGGCCAGGCCTCGCAAAACCTGGCCATTATTAGAATATTATATTGCTTAGAAAACAGGGCAACACCCGGCAGGTATGGTATGCATGTTTCATCTATAATGTTCTTCTATCAATGTAACATGACTGCATGACATGCATTGAAGACTAAAAGAAGCAGCAGCATTCCTGGAAATGGAATAGACTCATGGTGCAAAAAAATGTTATTTTGTTTCATGGCTAACTGTCATATTGCTTGGTTCACAATACCTTTTGGTTTTGTTGGGAGCATGATTATTAATGCGGTATGGCAAGGCGTGCTGACCCACCCCCTTTCAGATGCCTAGGCGAACAAGGTGTGGTGAGGTGACGCCATACACATACCCTCACGTACAATAGAGCAGAACAAACGTACATTGATACGTAGCTTTCTCCTGCCAATTCTAGAGCCCATGCACAAACAGTCACCACCCACTAGCCTCATGCCCAATGCAACTATCCAAGCACAAGCAGCATACCACATCACAGGAGTATATCCAAGTCCAAGATCCAAGCAAGTATGAGAAATATAGTTCAGACTTCTGAACAGAGGAAGGGAGCGGAAGGGCAGAGGAGCGGTGAAGCTGAGGTACCTGTGAGCCGACGTGAAGGGTGCTGGGCTGCTGGCAGGAAAGCGAGCAGAGGAAAGAGACGCTGAGCCCATGTAGAAATGGAAGCAGGCATGAATCGATGGGGCAGAGGTCGGAGGCATGCATCGGCAAGCAGAGGTTGGATGTCAGAGGCATGAGTTGACAAAGTAGAGGTCAGAGGTGAAATCAGTGGAGTCTGCAGAGCACAGTGGCGGGACCTAAAGTAAAATATTGGGGGGGGGGGGGGGGGGGGGGGGGGGGGGGGGGGGGGGCAGTTTATCAATTAAATTCTTATGTACATGGGTGGTGGACAAAATAATCTTAGTACTTATAATTAAGTCACAGTATACAAAATACAATCGACAACAAAATAGCTGAGCATAAAAAATTCTCTAAAAAAAGCAACATAAAATCTCGATTGACAACAAAATATTACTCAATCAGCTACTTCTAGTACGCATGCTATGTACATTTTATAGGTTGACAGTCAGAAAGGCAAAAAGATAGAAGAATCAACAAGACACAGAGCAACAGAAGCAAAGAAAACAGGCTAACGGAGTAACGGCTGAGCGGTGGGAGCACTACTATACATATGATTGCTGTGTGGGGGGCATAGCCGGTCTGGGCCCCGGCCGATCACTGCTACTGCTAGCGGTGACTCGCAAACGCAGACCGCAGGGATATGCAGTGGAGTAGCAGAGACTTGTGGGCTTCGGAAAATCACACAGAGGGGGGAGGGGGGCATGGCCCATTATGGCCCCCCACGTAGCTCTGCCAGTGGTGGAGCAGCAGCAGGAGCTGCGAATCTGTGGAGCAGAAGGGGCGGGAGCAGCCGCGGATTGGCGGGCGGAGGTTGGATGTTAGAGGCACAAGTTGACAGAGCGGAGGTCGGAGGAGAAATTAGTGGAGGCTGTGGAGCAGCTGCAGCAGCTGTGAATCATAGAACGGAAGGGGCCGGAGCAGCTGGATGGAGGTGGGCAGGCGCTCTTCCCCTCTCTTCTCTCTTTCCCTCTGCCTCTCTCAATTGGTGAGTTGCTATGGGGCACATTCTCAGGGGGAGGTATATGCGCACAATTTCCCCCTGTGCATGAAGCTCCCCTGCGAGCACATTGCGTCGCGCATCCCTGTGTGTGCCTTTTCACACATGTGGCATCCGTAGATGCCTTGGTGACAAATTTCCATGTGAGGCTACACCATACACACGCATGGAGGTTGTGGCAGATATGGTGCTTCGATTGGAAAAGCAGCCAGACGACTAGGTGACGCCTAGGCGGGCATGGCTGGGAGCAACAAATTGAGAAAGAAAACTAGAGCCGAGATCCCCAAGTAGGATCGGTGTCCATCCGACAGATAATAATATTGAAATGAGCTAAAAAGTTCGAAAAAGCATCAACTTTATTTTATATGTAATTAAAAATTTCTGAGCAACATTTAGCTGCCATTCACCTTTTTTGTTTCCTGAACATTTGTACTGTTTTTTTCATTAAAATTTCAGTAGGGGCTTACACCCTCCTGTTCCATCAAAAAAACATTTAGCTGCCATTTACTAGTCATCTATTTGTTTCTTTGCCGACTGTTAGTGATATGGCATTCTTCTATTTCTTTCTTTGCGACTGCTAGTGATATGGCATTCTTTGTTATTACAGGAGCTAAGGTGAGAGTCGACTGCAAATCGAAAACCACTGGTGCAAAGACATGCAGCTTCGAGGGACATACTGACCGCACTGGCACCTACAACATCCTTGTCACTGATGAGCATGAGCATGAGCTCTGCGAGTCCGTCCTTGTGAGCAGCCCGGACAAGGGGTGTGCCAATGTTGTGGCTGGTCGTGAGAGGGCCCCTGTCTTCCTCACCAGCAACAATGGGGTTGCATCCAACGTTCGTTTGGCAAATGCTCTGGGGTTCCAGAAGGACGTTGCCCTTCCTAGATGCGCACAGATCCTCAAGATGTACCAGGATGAGGATGACCGTGTGTAATTACGCCTGAGTTTACATGTACTTGGCGAGTTACATATTTATGTGGTGTCTGAAATGTTCTAGAACCTCTATATCTATTACTAAGAGTAACGATATTGTCGCTTCTGAAGTCTTATATCTTGGCACTAAAGTGTGTGCGTGTTTACTGCGGATGTTATGAGCTAATAAATATATCTGGCTAAAGTGATGCAGTTTAAAATAGTCTGGTATGGCTGGGGTTATGACTGTCTATAGTTTTGATAATCCTTGAGAACACATGATACTATTGCAGGCGCTTTTAGCTATACATTTTTTTTCATTTGTAATATGATAAATACAACCTATAGTTGTATCAGTACAAGTTAAATTATAGGATGTACAATTCATATAAAGGACAGTCAAAGCTACAACAGAAAAAAAATAAAATAAAATAAAATAAAATAAAATAAAATAAAAGAACAGTAAAACTATTGTGGTTTGTTTGGATTCATTCATTTTGGTTGAATTGCAATCTACTATATGGATCTGGCTATTTGGTTTGAAATTTGATATTCTAGCACTTTTCAAAGTTTAGATACTGGCTTGTGTCAAATTTGCAAGGTGACAAACAGAAACAGCTTCTGTCAACCCCCACACTATTCTGGTCAGCACCTGCACACGCATCTGCAGCAGCACACAAACACCTCCCCATATGGATACGCCTACATGCAGGATTTGTACCTAGATTGTGGCATTTAGAATGGGTTTTATTTCTAAGATCCAAATGGGGCCTTATGATTATCTTAAATAAGACAACGATAGTTCAGTGCTTTGGTTTTTTTTCTCTTCGTCTCAGAACTCAATAAATGCTTGTTAAGCAGCATTCTAACACCTAAAATATGAAAGTATGCAAGTACTTAGAACTACAAGTTTAGAACCCTAACAGTAACAGGCTACCAATCTAAAATGCTAAACAAATAACTGATACACGATGTATATGGATCGAGGGACTTACTAATCACAATAATATGTGAGATCACGAGGACAGCACAATCTGTGATTTTCTGCTTTCTAGGCGAACTGTTGTGTTTTTGTTCTTGGGCTTTCAATTGTTGGCTTATGCATGCATCGGCACATAGGGACATATTTAGTTGGAGCCATGGTAAAATTGTCTGACCCAGACAATTTCACCTAACCATAGGTAATCAAAATCGGACACCCGAGATTGTTGGTAGGGCAGACAACTTTCTCCAGGTCTCAACTAAACAGATCCACGGTGCATATTTGGACAAATGGGCCCTCGACGGCACGGACCCTAGACAGTCGATTGCCAGAGCCATCCTTGGCTAGGGTGGTGGAATGCTTTCTGAGGAGCAAACATAGTTTTGTATGCTTCATAGCCATTTTCATTGGTTGTACACCTCACAAATATTAAGAAACCGTGAATATGTTCTAAGTCAAAGTTTTCTAAGTTTGACTAATTTTATGGAAAAGAATAATAATGTCAGCATCATTTGTTCAATTTACTCCCCCAACTATTTTAGTTTGTTGTCTTTTTTGTTTTCCTCTGGACAAGTTATATTTTAATTTCAAGTTTTGTGAAATGTTATAGAAAATCATGGTTTGTGTTAAAAATATATTATGAAATTTTTACTATTATGTTTCGTAGAATTTAGTATCTGTAGTATTAATATATCGCTAACTTATGAAAACAATGATACGATGTTCAATATCAGCTTATAAAAGTAGTGATTAAAACCCAACTTTATAAAGGAAGAAGCCAAAATAATAAATCTAGTTAAGGCCTAAATACTAGGACCAACTGAAATAGCTGGGAGAGTAAATCGCCATTAGTTTTTAAGGCAATAATTCAGACTTTTTTCCAAAAAAAATATATCATGGAGAGCTATGGCCTATGGAGCTCGACAGCCCCTAACAAGCGCTCTATTGGTGATTTGGTGGTTTCGGTTCATTAGATGTGACCTTTACTGCACATCTACAATTACAAGCTAGCCATTTTAGCCACGTAAGATGTCAATCTTAATACCTCTACAGACTGTCGTAAGTCGTAACGCCTAGATTGTCTGACGCCGTATCCTTACGCCCTCCTGTCCCCTTCCAGCATTTCTTAGCTCTTATCCTGTCATTTCTTTAACCACCCTTTTGCCCTTTATTAACCGGAACGCTGAAAAAGCGCTGCCTCCATGGCATCACCGGACCTGTCACCAGGCTGCTGCGGCTGAACGCTGATGCAGACCCATTCGTTTCGTAGGCTGCATGATTGGGCCCTAATTCTTTTTCGCATCCGGGGTCCGGGCTGCTTGGTGATCACTAATCAGTCATGCATTTGTTAAAGCCCGCCCTGATGAACCCAGGCCACAAGCTTGCTTTACAAAGTTATCTACTTTGTGGCTTCCTGTTTTGTTTTTTAGACCCAGAGATTAACAAGGTTATCACCACTCATATAATGTTTCTGAAATGTTTGGGCAGATGACAGGTTGTGGAGACGGACCAACTAACAGTTTTGGAAGTTATAGACAACGATAGATTTGCCAATGGTTTCTTTTCGGTGTTCTTGGATTAGTTGCAAGGATCTAAGTTGAAGTTGTTACTGCCTTTTGACTAGATTTAACCTTTTTTGCTGAGAAAGACTCATGCATATTGATTTATAAAGTATTATGATGGTTGTTAATCTCTTTGCTCTTGCAAAATTCTTAGATTTTGCATTGTTTCAGAATTCAGGTTGCATTTAGTGAATTCCTCCGTTTCCTAATTATAGTTTGCTTTATATGTTCTGAGTCAAACTCCTCTAACTTTGAAACAATTTCTCTATGAAAATATATTGTATGAAGAACCTAATGAACCAAATTTGATGTTATAGATGTTGCTGGATTTTTCTACAAATTCGTTCAAAGTTAAATGAGTTTGACTTAGGATAAAGAAAAAAAAGTAAAGCTACAATTTAGAATGAAGGGTACAGCACATATTTTTTCGCTGAGAAAAGTTAATATTTCAGCTTATTAAATATTTGAAGTACCTTTCAATTCTTGAAAAGGTCACTGCTATTCTTTTTGCTGTTCCATATATATAAAACTGAAACGTGCTTAGTCCTCCCATCTCGCATCGTCTTGGAGGACGACAGCGTTGAATCTTTTGTATGTGTTTATCCACAAGTACATTGTACTATATATACAACCCAATATATGCACGTACATTTGTAGTGTATTTTCCTTTTTATTTAGATAGTTATTAGAAAATCCTATCTCAACCTGTTCTCCTACTTTTTTTTTTAAGAAAAAAGAAACCTGTTCTCCTTCTGTGTGTGTTCATACCCTGTTTTTTTCACAAATTAGCAAACGATCCTAAGCAACAAAACACATTTTTTATTAAAAATAAAAAGGGAAAGAATAGCCGATAACACAACAAAGGTACAGAAGGAAAAGGTTGTTCGTGCTTTTATTGCTTTTCTGCATTCTTGGCTGAGATTGAAAGTTGAAGCAATGAACTGTTGGCCTGCATTCGTTGTGGTTACACAACGCAAGGGATCGTGCATTGCCATGTCGAGTCAACCAGAAACCGTTGTGAAGAGCGGCCATCTGTGCATCAAATCCAAATGCATAGGCGGCGCCGCGTCACCATCGCATCATTGTAGTAGTACTCCTAAACCACAGACCCAGGCCCCCGGACCGTGATGCCTTTCTTCATCAGTGGCGCATTTCTGGTAATAATTCCTCTACATTGTTGTAGCTTGGAAGCAACGAGCTCCGGATCATATTAATTGTGTATTACCTTTGAGCCCATAACTGTTCAATACTGTTGCAAAATCCGCTTAGTTTCCGTTAAAACTTTTTTTATACACTTCTCCTATGTTTCCTATATTTCAGGTGCATAAATTTTAAGGCAACACTTTCATACCATCAACTAGTATAAGTAAATTGTTAATTTTGTGATGGCACAATAGTCATTTTGGTCTCTCAACTATTACTAAAGGCTCAATTTCATCCCTAAACTTACAAAACGGCAGTTTAGGTCTTCAAACTTTAGTTTTAGACTCAATTTCATCCTACAACAATGAAGATGATCGTTTCAGTCCTTAAATTTTGCATTTTTGGCTCAATTTTATCCATAAACTATCAAAGTGCATTTAACTTTTATTTCCAACTCAATTTTGTCTATTCAAAAAGAAAACTTTATATTTTAGGCACAATTTCATCCATAAATTATCAAAATTATAGATCTACTATTGTTTCAATATATCCATGTATTCTTAACGAATAAATAGTGTTTGATGCAATTGTAATTGCTCCCACAAATATCATTTAGTCGGATATATATAAATGGTACCATTATAAGGTAACACTAAAAATAACAGCTTGGAATTATTAATGGCAAGAGTTTTGGATGAATATTATTTTTCTTTTCTCCAATCCGTGGTGGTGTTGGAGCTAACCATGTGCAACAGTGCAGCGTTCCACGTACAACATAGACAAAGTTGAGTTGAAAATAAAAGTTTAAAGAACAAAATACACTTTGATAGTTTATAAATGAAATTGAGCCCAAAATACAAAATTTGAGGACTAAAACGATCATCTTCACAGTTCTAGGATAAAATTGAGTCTAAAAGTAGAGTTTGAGGACTAAAACGGTCATTTTAAATGTTCAGGGACGAAACTGAGTCTCGAGTAATAGTTGAGGGACCAAAATAGCTATTCTGCCTTTTGTGATTTGTTATTTATCTTTGTGTTGTAACATATCAAACTTTTGTTATTGTCTAACTATAGAAACCATTGTAGATTGTTAATTGTCTTTGTGCCTACACAAATCAGATTTTATCAGGTTTGTGATTTTATCTAATGGGGTTTTTATTATTGGAATCGAAAATTGCAGCTTGTGTCTACAGAACGGCATAGAACTAAAACTACAATTTTAATATAAAATATATGTAATAATCTCGTCTGAAAGAAAACTAAAATTCAGGTAGCAAATCCCTCGTTTACGTATTAGAAAATTATTCAAGTTATTACGAATAATTCCGATACTCTGTTGACCTTCATGCATGGTCGATGCTCCATTCACCTTGGAGCCTGCAATCACCAGCTTCCAAGTGTTCCTCATGTCACACAAGCTTCTATGGGACCTTTTGCCACGTAGCACAGTAAACCACTTGGCAGTTGCCCATTGGCCAGTGGCGCTGCTGCCTCCCTGCCTATAAAAACTCCCAAGCCATTGCAGCAAATTCATTCCGCATTCTGATAAACATCCAAAAGAAGCCAAAACCAGGAGTATAAACCAGACGGCCAAGAACTAGCTAATCCTTGGTTTCCTGCATAGTTATTCTTCAATTCTTGTTCCTGAGTGATCCAAGAAGCCATGACTATGGCCATGGATCATAGGCAATGGCGCCGCCTTCACGCTACTGCCAGTACTCCGCCGCCACTAGGCGCCATGCAGTACGGAGAGCTAATCCACTCCCTAATAGCCACCCCAGTGCAAGCTGCTCCAATCATGGTGGACACCGAGCAGGGCCAAGCCATGGCTATCGTCGGCGCCAGCAGAAGCAGGTGCTACCACCTCATCACGCCGGCGCAGGCGGCTTGCTGCTACTGCGTCGGCGGGCGCTTGGGACCGGCGCCGCGCCCGCGCGTGATGAAGCCGTACCGCGGTCTGGGCGCGCCGGCACCCTCGATGACGACGAAGCTGTACCGCGGCGTGCGTCAGCGGCACTGGGGCAAGTGGGTGGCGGAGATCAGGCTGCCGCGCAACCGGACGCGCCTGTGGCTCGGCACCTACGACACCGCCGAGGAGGCCGCGCTTGCCTACGACGGCGCCGCGTTCCGGCTGCGCGGCGATGCCGCCCGCCTCAACTTCCCGGAGCTCCGGTTAGGCGGTAGGCACCTCGCGCCGCCGCTCCACCCGACCGTCGATGCCAAGCTCCAAGCCGTGACATCCGCGCCGGCGACCGCCTCGCCGCGACCCGAGAGCCCGGATATCAAGAACGAGCAAGGCTGCGGCTCTAGCTCGGAGGCCTCGACGACCACCATGGCAACGGCCCACGGCGCAGGCCTCTCTCCATCGTCCACCGGGTCGTCGTCGTTGGCCGCTAAGGCGACGCCACTGCCGGATATGCAGGAGCTGGACTTCTCGGAGGCGCCGTGGGATGAGGCTGACGGCGTCGCGCTCTGCAAGTACCCGTCGTTGGAAATCGACTGGGACGCCATCCTCTCATGATGTAATGTAACTGTGCAACCACGAACCAGCACACAAGAAAAGCAAATGGCTCAGTGTGCCACCTGTCCAGGCCTGTGCTTGGTTTTTTGTTGGTGGCGTCGTGCATGAGGAATTGGTTTGAATGGTGCTTGCTGTTTTGCACGCAATGCTCTGCGCTTAGTTTGTTGGCGTCGTTTTCTCAAAGAAAAGCCTATGCACATATATGCAAGTATATGTACCATGTGATGGATGCCGCCGCTGCTCTAACCGAAGAAATACTGGTAATGAAAACTCTTGAATTGAAACAATGAACTTTTTTTAATAAATTCTTGAATCGAACAATGTACTTTTCTTAATTACAGAAAAGTGTTGGCCTCTGCGATCACATACAACCAAATCTTTATAATGTTGTCGGTTCAGCTTGACAACCACAAGAGCCAAAAGACGCACAAGCATAGAAATGAAAGGAAATAAACCAAAACAATGTCTATTATTGTTTTTCCATCCATTTTTTTTAGCAAAGATGTCCAGAATGATGATCTCCAAAGCTGTCATCACCAAGCAGATTATCTCCCTTTTGCCCAGAGAGTTGAGCCACTGATTTGAAGATAATTGATGCTAGATGTACATGTGTTCCACCTGAAACATTGTTCATAGCACCACTATATATCCAAATAGATGGATATAATGTTTCATGAAAAATAGAGAGCATATTCCAAACCTCCACCATTTCAATTAAAAAAGTTCTAATCAAAGCGCATATCTTAATATTACTAACTGAGACCAGCATTAGAGACATCATATTAATCTTTACGAGAGACGCAAGGAAGAAAGGCAAATCCTAAAGTTTCTCATAATAATTTGAAACATGTGATCTTTTATTTGATAAACTCTAATTATTACCATCATTAATATCTATTGGATCTATTCAATATTCGAAAACTACCCACCTCAACTGTTATGAAAAATACATAAATTAATCCCCTAAATTTACATCAAAATTATACACCTTTTGCCATTACCAAAATAGCGCTTTACCCCTAGATGTCCAGTCAACTGATGCACCTCAATGCATTTCAGGGAGAACCAGCTATCTCTGGTTTCAAGTGGAATTTCACCCTCTAACCACAACTTATTTGTTGATTCTTCAACACGATTCGGACCTTTGCTTAGTTTCATCCAAGCTTCATCCTAGTCATGGATAGATCACCCAGGTTCAGGTCCATAAGTACTGACAATTGCCCTATGAAGTATCATTTTCGCTACAACTTCGGTGAGTTCCATTCCCTTAACCAAGCCACTGCTTATGAGTCGCTGGTTCATTCTTTAATAGGCACACGGTCAATATAATATAAACATCCCTAAAGTTGTATCTAAATCACCTACCATTTTCATTATGAAAGATAGTTTAAAAATAACTCTCTAAATATGCATCTAAATTACCTACCCCACCGTGTAAAGGATAATTTAAAACAACCCGCTAAATTTGCTTTTTAATTACCCACATCTACCATTATTAAAAATGATATAAAGCAACTCCTTTAATTGATATCTAAATTACCATCGTCTATTATATTAACAATGAACCAAATGTCCCTCAAATCTACATCTAAATACCTATATAACCTACTATAAAAAAATAGGTTAATAATAACCATAAAAGTACACTATATATGTTTCACAATTACACACTTCGACCTTTATTAAATTAAAAGGTGATATAAATGATATGTGACACCACGTAGGCCAAGTAAACATACATGCACTCGGATAATATTTATTTTAATAGTTATCGATCATGGCAAAAATATTCCCTTAACAAATCATGTACCAATGCCACTAACAATTTATTTTAAATTATGTTAGTACTCCGTGACAATAAAATTTGTAAGTTAGTACTTTAGATAAGTTTGTACATTTAGACTAAACCATATCACATATCGTTACTAATAATTTAATTTTAATCACTCAACACATATAATTTTTTAATATAACAAATTCAACATGTATTGAGTACCATGGTGTTGGTATAGGCTAAAACAACTATTAATGATATTATAGTAACTAAAAGTGTAGCCTTGATCTAGAATATGTGTTTTAATATAATACAAAAGGGACATTTTGAATAAAAACAATAAGTACTAGAGTTTCAACTTAACACATAGGTAAAATAAACCTTAACAATTAATAAGATCAAAAGTTAAAAATCCAAGTATAGTTCATATATCAAAGATACATGAGGTCCAATGCAATGGAATATAACACATACCAAAAACTCGACCTGCGAGGGCAAAGCTGCTCCCGCGCATTCTGATAAGAAGACCTTCTCATGTAGCCCGAGAAAACCCCCGCCCCACCCTTACACAGCAAAATCTGTTGCCTATGTGAGAACTATAGGTCAAGCCTTAGACCTGAGCTTTGGTGTGAAATGGATGGGAGGATTTTTTTAACCCACCCTGAAATTCACTCCCACAGGGGAACCCCTTAATGAGGCCTCCACATTAATCCTCACAAGATGATTTATAAGAAACATAAGTTCTAAAATTTCTAATAATAACAAGAAACATCTGGCCATTGACAATACTATTTATTCTATTTTGTAAAAATAATTTATGCCATTATGAGAAAACATAAATAACCCTCTAAATCTACATCCAATCTATAAAACCCTTCCATTATTTGGGATCATTTAAAGTAAAACCTAAATTTGCTTTTAAATTATCCACCTCCACTATTAACAAAGATAATGTAAAGTAGCCCATTTGGTTTGCATCTATATATGTTGCTATAAAACATAAAATGGAGGAATACATTCAATTTTGTCTATCAACTCTTTCCTTAGTCTAATTTTGATGTCCAACTATAAAGCCACATAACTTTGGCAACTTAGCTATCAAAACAATTTAGTTTTGACCCCCCTGGAGCAAGCCTATTTTGAATGTTTTTTCAGGTGGCTCAGGCCCACCTATCAACTTGGGCCCAGCAGTAATATTTATTAAATGGTTTTGCGCATTGCCACATCGAATTTTAGGGTTAGCTTTGGATATTCCTCAGGGTTCTTTCTACAAAATGACCATAAAGGTGCTCCTCCACTATTCCTCCTCATCTCCCACTACCACAATGAACTCATCCTACCTCCTCGACTTTGTCGTCATCTATGTTGACTTCATATCCCTGATGAGCACTCCTCAGAGTTGTCCCCGTTGGTGTCATCCTCTCCAACTGTGTATGCCCATGGGGTCTTCTCACAGTTCACGTGCATCGTGCTCAACAGAATCATGAAGCCCATCTAGGTACTCCCCTCCGTCTACAAAAGAATGCAATTATGAGATGTGTGCCGATCAAACTTTCTTAACTTTGACCTACTTTATAGTAAATTGTATTAGCATTTATGTCTCTAAATAAACTTATTATGAAAATATATTCTATAAATAATCTAATGGTATATATTTTGCATTATAAATTTTAATACCCTTTTATATAACTTTAGTCAAAGTTCAAACTGTTTGACTTCTCGATAAGCGAGAATTACATTCTTTTGTGGACAGGGGAAGTACATGGTTAGATCATTCTAGGACTTCTGACTCCTTCACGTCGAACTTGAAATGACCATACCTACCACGATCAATGGTGCTTCACTACTACACTCGCAACCTTCACAGCCCGTCGCAACCTAAATAGCAATCCAATTTCAGTCTCGGCAGTAAGCTATTGGCAGTGATAGTCGTAGCCATCACCGTCGCTATCTCAGACCGACTGGGAAGTACACAATACTGCTGCATTGGCTTATCAACCGTCTGTGATAAGGTTCTTACTTCTGTCGCATTGGAGCATGACCCACCTGTGTTGGTATGCACTACCACCGTCACATGGCCTATGATTTGTTCGTGATTAGATCCTTATTCCATCGCATTGAGGTCTGACCCGTTTGTGTGGGTATACACTAACACCACCGTATTGGCTTATGATCCGTTTGTGATTAGGTTCTTGTTTTCGTCGCATTGGAGCACGACCTACCTGTGTCCAGGCGAACATCACTGTCGCTTCAGCATATGAACCATGTCCATATGGAACTTATGCTTACCGTAGAATATCTTTTGGATTACGTAATGCTCCAACTTCTTTTTAAAAATGTATGATGTCTATATTTTTTGATATGATTGAAGAAATTATGAAAGTTTTCATGGATGACTTTTCTATTTATGGAAAAACTTTTGATGATTGTCTTGAAAATTTAGACAAGATTTTACAAAGATGCGAAGAAAAGCACTTAGTCCTTAAATAGAAAAAATATCATTTCATGGTTAGAGAAGGCATTGTGCTTAGACATTTGATGTCCGAACGAGGGATAGAGGTAGACAGAGCTAAAATTGAAGTAATTGAATAACTACCTCCTCCCATAAATATCAGAGGGAGCCATAGTTTTCTTGGTCATGCTGGTTCTACCGTCGCTTCATAAAATATTTTTTATATATTGCTAGACAATTGACAAATCTTTTGGCTAAAGATGTTCTCTTTGAATTTGATAATGCATGCTTAAAATCTTTTAATATTTTTAAGAAAGCACTCATCTCTGCACCAATCATTCAACCCCCTGATTGGTCGCTACCTTTTAAAATTATGTGTGATGCTAGTGATTATGTTGTGGGGGCAGTTTTGGGACAAATAAAGATAAGAAGCATCATGCAATTGCTTATGCTAGCAAAACTTTGACAGGACCTCAACTTAATTATGCAACAACTAAAAAAGAACTCCTAGCTGTTGTTTTTGCTGTTGATAAGTTTAGATCTTACTTAGTAGGAGCTAAGGTGATTATTTATACTGATCATGCTGCTTTGAAATACCTGCTCACTATGAAAGATGCTAAACCCATATTAATAAGATGGATTTTGTTACTCCAAGAATTTAACTTAAAAATAAAAGATAAAAAGAGAGTAGAAAATTTTGTCGCCGATCACTTGTACAGAATATAGTTTGAGAATTCACGGGAGCTGCCCATCAATGATTCGCTACGGGACGACATGCTCTTCAAAGTCATGAAATCCGACCCCTGGTACGCAAATATTGTTAATTTTATGGTTGCAGGTTATGTACCACCAGGGAAAAACAAAAGGAAGCTCATTTATGAAAGTCGTCTCCACATATGGGATAAACCGTACCTCTTCAGAGTCTGCTCTAACGGCCTACTCAGGAGATATGTACCGGTGAAAGAAGGCATCAAGATCATCGAGCGATTCCACTCATCACTATATGGAGGATATTAAGGTGCATTTCGCACTCATTCAAAGCTCTAGCAAAGTGGATTCTTTTGGCCAACTATGTATGAAGACACGAAGGACTTCATCTAGAGATGTGGAGCATGTCAGAGGCATGGGAATATCAATTCAAGGGATGCCATGTCACTCACCAACAACCTTCATATTGAGCTCTTTGATGTCTGGGGAATTGACTGCATAGGACCTTTTTCAAAATCAAAGAACTATGAATATATCTTGGTGGCAGTTGACTATGTCTCCAAGTGGATTGAAGCCATGGCATGCAAAGCTGCTGATGCTAAAAACTCTAAAAAGATGTTTGAAGAGACAATATTTCCAAGATTCAGAGTTCTAAGAATAGTGATTAGTGATGGAGGTACTCACTTTACTGGCAAGAACTTCCACAACTACTTGTCAAAACATGGAATCCGTCACAATGTCGCTACTCCATACCATCCTCAAATAAGTGGCCAAGCAGAAACATCAAATAAACAAATCAAAAATATTTTGCAGAAGACGATCAACGAGATGGGGACTGCATGGAAGGATAGACTACCCGATGAACTATGGGCTTAAAGAATGGCCTATAAAATATCGTTGGGCATGTCACCATACCAACTGGTCTACGGGAAGACCTGCCATCTACCTATTGAGCAAGAATTCAAATCTCACTGGGCCATCAAGCGATGGAACATGGACTTTAAGGCCGCAGGAACTAAGAGGAAGATGCAACTCTCTGAGCTCGATGAATGGCACGAAAAAGCATATCATAACGCCAAGATTTACAAAGAGAGGACCAAAAGATGGCATGACAAGAGGATTAAGAATGAGTTTGCCCCAGGAGATAAGATATTACTTTTTAATTTTAGGGTTAAATTATTCGGGCATAGAAAACTTCGAAGCAAATGGGAAGGACCATTTAAGGTGATAAGCACTTCGTCGCATGGAGTGGCAACATTTCAAAATAATGAAAGTAAGTTATTCAAGGTAAATGGCCATCGTCTTAAGATTTTTCTAGAACTTGAAAAACCACCTGAGGATTTGGATGAGGTAGAATTTCTGATTTTACCATAGAATTACACCACTGCCATCCTCTTTACGTTTCATAACACGAAATATACTTTTCTGGATTAGATAGGGATAAGAAACCACCATGAGAAAAACCTGTGCAAGATGATGATGTGTGGGGTCGGACGGCCCCACCTACATTTCAGCAGTCCCACTTGTCAGCCACCTCGCGGCCGGTCAACTCTCTCGTGTTTTCTAGATGCCTCTTCGTAACCCCATAGTTTTTCGACTCATTCGGTTTTTCCTCGTTACGAGACCCTTTATGGATAGATCTTGACCCCTTCTGCAAATTGTTCCCCCTATATAAATGAGCCCCTGCCTGCCTCCATAGCAATCCCATCAAAGCCTTCTTCCTCCATCAGCAACAAAGCTCTTCTCTTCTCTAGTCCCTATGGCCGGTAGAGAGATCGTCCCCTATGGAGCTAATCTAAACAAGAAGCCTAACGTGCTTGTGCTGACTGTCATTCCTCCAAAAGTTACCCCTATTCACTCAAGCCAGTCTTACTTTGCCTAAGCCATTCATCATCCGGTGATCGCTCCATCGCCACCACATCCACTTCTTGAAGGCAAGCCATGCCAACAAGAACCTCGTCTAGACGTCCAGAAGCTAATCAAGGTGATGAAGGAGATCAACCTCCTTCCTCTGAAGGGACACAAGGTGCTAACTGAAGTCAAGACCAATAAATCTAGAGATGTCACATGTGCGAAATATAAATTAGTCACCCCTTGTACCACCATTGATGGAGTCTAGGCTCTGTCGGATCAAATCAAAGTTGTTCCCCCGAAGGAGAGGAAAAGGAAGGCAACATCACCACCTATCCCAGAGGCTAAGAAGCATCCAAGGATGACCATTGCCCTCTTAGACAAGAAGATTGAAGATCTCTCCGATGTTATATATACCTTAGAACAAAGGATCGACGAAGAACACGTTTATCGCAAGAGTCTGCAACACGATTTGAACGCTTTGAATCACTTTGTTGCTAAGATGAGGAAATGAAAATTAGGTAGTTAATAATAAGGCATGAGTAGTTAGGTCAAGTGTTTAAAGATAGTATGTTTAGGTTACTCATTTAGCTCAGATTGTTAGGGTGATTGAAGTTTGTGCTAGCTAGTCAAAAGTTTGTGCTTAATTTGTGCTTGTGTAATAAAGTGCCTTATATTAATGGAGTCTTGTTATTATTATTAACTGCTCTCTATTTCTTTTTGAATATGTGTTTTGTCTCCACATGTTGTGCATAAAGGTAAACAAGAAACAAGTATGGGGGAGACACACCACGGCAGCAAGACAGAATTTGATCGCAAAAAACACAAAATTCGGGAAGCAATGGACTAAGAACCATGATTGCCAAAGTTGGACCCGAGCGGGCCCAAGAGTGGGCCACCCAGCCTCCTACATGCCCATCACAGTGTCGCCTCGCTTCGTGCTTCATCCACGGTCAGGTTTGAGCCCAATACACTCTATTTTCATATGTTATGTTTTTTGTTTCGAATCGAATTGAAAATTCTATGACAAACAACTATAAAACCTGAGGAAAGATTATTTTAGTCATGATTTAAGGATAGACTCACATGATACTTTTCCTGGAAGTATTGTTACTGTTGGGAACTTATTATTAGGGACCTCATGTTACTTAAGTTGTTGTGGAATGAGATATAGTAGAATAATGAGAACTTGATTTTTGATGTTTTGTTATTGGAGAATTTTATTTCAAAAAGTTAAAAGAATAGCTACACCTATCCTCTTTGGTAAGCAGTGTCCCACTAGAGCCAAACATTATATGATAGACTAGAGAAACCTTCTACATATATTACTTGTCATTATGTTGAGTTTGGTCAAACCTTGTGACCCTTGTTGAGAAATTTATCATGCTCTCAGGATCAAGATCATGTACACTCCATATATATCTGCTGCTACTACACTAGGGGTATGCAACAACATGTTTTTCGTCCACCCAAAAATGATTTACTCCTACATTAGGAATAGACACAAAAATATGCTTGTTAGAAATAAATGCTCCAAGTTCTTGTAAATGTCTTTCCTGAAAAGTTTCAATTGTAGGAGAGGCATGGGCTATGCAAAAGTTATTCATGAAAGAAAGAGTATTGAAAAAATGGACAAGGTCTGAGATATTGAAAACAATGGGTACTAAGATGCCCGCTTGAAAAAAGAAGAAGAAAGAGATGAATAATATAGCCCATGTTTTCTTGCAACAATTTCCAAATTTCAAACAAGAGAGACATGTTTCAAGGAGCATAGTAGAATTAGGTTAGCCACCATATACATATCCACACACATGCACATCTTGATCTAAGAGTATGACACTTTTCTCCTTGGATCCTTATTTTGACTTTATAATATATGCAATGCAAGTATGTTTTCATTTTTAACCCTACCTGAGCTCCACATAAAGCTGTTAGAAGTAGGAAAAAAGAAGGCAAAGTCATCATTGCCTTGGTGAGGATCAAAAAAATACCACATATACAGAGTGATTTGAGAGTACCACAAAAGGAGAAGGTAAGCCATTTTTTGTTTTCAAAAATCTTAAAATGTTTCTCCAATTGACTTGACTAAAGGAAGATAGTGATCTATTTCAAGCTGTTCCAATCCTCAACCACCCAAAATTTCATGGTAGACACTTTGAATCTCGTAGTACATGCATGACTGGAAACGGTTTTATGTTGACATCTTATCCTAAGGTTATGTCTTGAGTACTCCATCCTTTTATCGAGGACGAGTAAAAGCCTAAGTGTGGGGGAGCTTGTTGACGGTAGTTAACATTCATCACAAATCGTCAATATAACTTAAAATGGATCACCAATGTAGACTTAGGGTTTAAACTAATAAATTCCATGAGTTTTGGTGAATCTATGTTTCCAGTAGGATTTAATCAGAAAACCATCAAGGAGGACCTATTCGTCAAAGGAAATTATGGAATTCCGTCGCGTAAACAGCGTGAGAAGACTTGAGAAGATTCTAGGAGGCTCTCTACTGAAGCGGGACACATGCCACTGACATATGGGGTCGGCCGGCCTGTGGGCCCCCCACGTCAGCCACCCATTGCTATGTCAGTTCTCCACCACCTTAAGGATTGCATCTCTGCTATTTATTCAAGTCAGTTTCATCCAAGGGCTCAATTGATGCTCTGGCCTATATATACCTGCCTGCACCCCCTTAGGGCATGCCAACTCAGATCCTGAGAGCTAAAAAGCTAGAAACCCTAATCCATATTTCCACCAAGATCAGGGCTAGCAATCAAGAGAAGATTAGTCCTCCATAGGATTTAGTCTTGTATTAGAGATAGAGGGTGAGAGGGAAGAGTTTCGGAGGAGTTCTGGCCTATCGGTGCTCTCTCTATGGCTTGTACCCTGGCAGAATCAAGTTCTTCTTGAGCTTGCTTCTGAGATTTCTCTAGTAATCGACTTTTAATTCAAGTAAGTATCTTGTTCATATTGTTCTTTAGGTTTGTGACTCTCTTTTGAGTACTTTAATCCTTGTATCTCCTGGGTTAAAGTAGTATTCGTAGTGTAAGCGTGGTGCTTAGACTCGGTTACTCGTGGATGTACCCTACCTTTCGGATCGGTGGTAGCCCACGAGGGTGACTCTTATAGCCTCATTGAATCCTCTATAGTTCATCTCCCATTAGTTGGCCTAGCAGGACTTTGTTACTATAGGAAACATACTCTGCCTATGTTTTCTCTAGTAATATCCCTAGAATTGAACAATAGAAGATAGAACTAGAAGACCTTAGCAGTCTCATCTACACTCCTATTATCTAGCCTTGATTGTGAAGTTGGGTTAAGTTAGATTTATTTGTTCTCACACACATTTCTTTGAGTTCGATATAAAACTGGGTACTCCTAATGAAGTGCTACATCGATATAATATCTATGCGCTTGCATATTATTCTGTGTGCATTAATTTATACCAACACCGCCTATCCCGTGCCGTATCGAGAACCACCCCTACGCATACCAGCCACCACTTTTGTGTCACTATGGCTTGAAGATGCCTCGGTGGATTTCATAGAGTGATGGAAACCCAAGACGTTAGTACCACAGATGTTGTAGAGCAAATAGTGTAACTCGATTTCTTTCTTGTTCATTCTATTTTTGCAATGCAAATCTAAAATCCCACTATACTTATGGTAATTTGGTTTTTTATTTGTAGTCCGACTTAGATTGCAGGATTTATGAGTGGTATGTTCCCCCATATGGAAAATTTCTGAAGACTTTGATTTTGGATTTATGTAACAAGATTTGGGAGGTAAAGGCGGAGGCCAATGTTAGAACAAATGAAGAACAACTACAGGAGGTGGAAGAGATTATGCCACAGATTGAAGAAATGGCTAGGCTTCCAATGAAGATGATGGAAGATTTTATACCTTTGAGAAAGAAGTTAAAAGGCCTTCATATGTACATCATTGGTTGCATAATTAATCATTCTCCATGCAGATCCTAGTCGACCTCCATAGGATCATTGTGAATCTCCATAAGATCCTATAGATCGTTGTCGACCCCCATGGGATCGTTATCAATCTCCATATCATCCTAATCCTTGACCACTACAACCATGTCCACATCCATTGGTACACTTTCATTTAGCTCATTGACTTTGTTCATAAAGCACTGATTCGTTAAACCAATACTAAGGACAATAAGGCTCACAAGCTGCACTTCACGAAAATAAAAGGTCACAAACTCTAGAACAAGAAGATGCACTTTCATCTGTAGATTCAAGGAAATTACTGTAGCTAGGTTGGAGGTGATGGAGTAGAGAGAATGAGATAGTAATACAAAGGAATATAGAATCCGATGAAGGAGCAGATTTAGTGCAGTTACCTTAGATCCGGATGGAGCTGAGAAGCAGGGACAGCGTGCTAAAGATTTGTGCGCTGGCGAGGTTGGAGGTGAAGGAGCAGTGAGCACAAGAGAGGTTGCCTTTCATCCAATGTTAGCAGGGTGAAGCAGAGCAAGGGAGCAGAGTAGGGAATGGATGGAGGAAAGGTGTGGTAGGACTGTAGGAGGGTGTACATACAGTTCAATAAATTGGTTGCCCCTGTACCAGGGCCCAGCGTACAGGGAAGTAGGATGCCTCCAACACATCAATTGATACTTGGATATACTAGATTTATAGTTCAATAAATTGAACACCTAGTTAATCACCTTGCATTTAGTTCAATAATAGTTGTACTAAAGTGACAGATTTTAGTCTGATACATAAATTGATACTTGAATCTACTGCGGTGATGAACTAAGCAACTTGCCAATGAACATGCCAAGAACTAAGGTAAGTACAAAATAGGTGAATGAATAATAGGAAGCACATTTTTGCATAGTGTCAGTTTAATTAGTATCTGCATTTTAGCTTTCGACATGCTTGTTAGTGTCGACCTACATATTCAATATGAATGTATGGAACTCGCGTTGAATTCCTTTCAATCTGAGAGTACTGGCATTGTGCTTTCCTTATGTTTTCTATGTGCGTAGTTTGACTTTCTTTCAATATAAATTTGTGTGCCTTATTATTCATCATCGAACTCAAGTTGGCTTTCTTTCAATCTGAGTACTAGAATTGTGCTTTTCTTAGTTTTATAAGTGTGCAGTTTCACTTTGTTTCAATGTCAAACGTTAAAATTGTGTGCCTTACTATTCATTACCGTGTCATATGGAGGTCTCTAGGTGGTACTAGGATCCAGCCATCGGTGATGGTACTGTGCATTCAATGCCACTTAGTTTCAAAATTTTCAATCCCGCGTTTGAACCGTCCTACACAGAACTGATGAAAGTTCGATTCCCTCATATCGTAAAAGTTACGCAGAGAGCAAGCAACCCCTACTGCAACACCCTCCACCCCCGTCGCCCCCTCCCTCCCCCACACACATAGCTTTTCTTGTCCTCATTGCTGCTGTTTGTCATCGTCACTCCTGCTCATCACCACTGCTCAGCTCTTTCTCTGCACCGGTGTACATCACCGGCTTGCCCACATAGATCTACCAACGAACGAGCTATTGCTGTCACCAGCGTTGCCACTCGTGCTCACCGCCGCTAGATCCAAAGGCAAGTGTAATAAGTCCTTATTTGCATCGCTGTCCCTTCTCAAAACTCATCTCCTTACTAATGTTTATTGATGCAATTCTACGGTAGAGTGGCCTCATATCTTCGGCCGGTGGTGTCCTTCCAGATGAAGGAGGCCCCCAACACGAGGAATTTTGGTATTTATTAACTTGTCACTTGTTTAAGTAGCCACCTAATGTTGTTGACATTTCTTAACATCACTTTTGCTAAGTTGTCATCCCTAGCTATGATGCCAAAAATGCTTGTTGGTACTTTCTAGTGTCACCTCTAGAATGACACTAGAAGTACTTAAGTATTTTATTGTGACTAGAAACAATATATGAACAAGGGATCTGCAAGCGCACAAATAATTTACCATTATAACATTTCATCCGGGAGTATTTTAGGTATTGTTATCTATAATTTTACCATAGGGAAGGACTGGAGGACGGAATATATTGATAACTTATACATATGATGGAGAGATAAACCATAACCAAGCTTCTACTCATAACAGGGGTAAGTCATAGGGTATGTGATAAATATATGATAAATGATCATTGGTAGTTGATAATTGAACACTCAGAGTACTCCTTTCTATGGCATTAGCATGACTAAGTAGACAAATAGAGAGATAATTCCTAAGTCATTGTTAATTACAAGTCAAAGCATACTAAGTGCAATTACACTTAATAATCATGGCTAAGATCAACTCCATATCTACACATAAGGGATATTTCTAAGGAAGATCAAGAATAGAGCATGACTTCCTTCATAACTAGATCCTACTTGACCTATATTCGGGGAGTGGACTACAAAGGACTCAACGGGAGCTTCACATCTATGATCTATCACATAGCCCAGAATATAGGGTGCATCCGTAGGTAAATAACATATAGGCACCACGCTTACACAATGTTGACCACTCAACCCGTGTACTTTGGAACGAGCGCTATACAAACTCATGTTTGAACATAAAGATAATCTAGCTATACTAAGCATATAATCAAAGTAGACGATGAACATGATAACTAGGAACATGAATAATATTAAGAACAATGTCGAATCAATTGTAGCAAACATATGAATAATGAAAGATACAAAAGAGGGTACAAGGGGCTATATCAAGCCACACTCTTGATAAGATCAGGAATCCAAGCGAAACTTTCCTCCCTCTAGATCTAGCCTAGCTAGCTATGCCCTAAAATATTATGGAGCTCCAAGATTCTTCTCTAATTAGGGTTTCTAGATGATAACTTGATCAATGATCAGGGTTATGCCATAGGGGTGGCAGGGGCTAGTATATATTGGGGGAGCATCAATCCTGAGACCTCAGATCAAACCGACTTGAAAGAACAACGTAGATGCAAACCCTAAGGCGGTAGAGAACTGACATAGTGAGACGGAGGCTGATAGGTGGGCCCATAGGCCAGTCGGCCCCACCTGGCAGTCACCTGCCCTCTGCTTCAGTGGTTTGCCTTCTGGAGTTTTCTGAAGTCTTCTAGGGTTGTTTTCATCATGGATAATTGCGATTAAATCTGACGTTTGGGTCCACCTTGATGGTTTTTCGGATAAACCCTATTAAAAACACAGATTCACCAAAACTTGCGAAATTTGTTAGTTTAAACTCTAAACCTATGTTGGTGATCATATCCATGTATTTATATAAGTTATGCTGATGGTTTATGATAACTGTCAACTACCATCAACAAGGAACGCAGTGGATAGCCTTTCAAACGATGTGCTTGCCGACATCTTCTGCTACCTCCCCTCTCGGTCCTTGTGCTACTGCAAGCGCGTCATCTTTGACTCCTATCACTATAAGAATCTTTCACAGACTGTCATCGGCTTCTTCCATGGTAGCTAGTGGAAAGGCAATCGCCACTTCACCAGCATCACCAGTGAACGACCCTCCTTGTCCTTCTTGCCTTTCCCCTTTCAAAAAGTCCTAGTCTCAGATTGTTACAGCAGTCTTGTCCTTTGCTGGTGTGCTAGGCCTGATGGATTATGGTGCTATGTTGTCTGCAATCTGGCGACCCACAAATGGCATGTACTGCCACATAGCAACCGTTCTATTGGTCAGTCTCGCTTAGGTTTTGACCCAACATCCTTGTACTTTCATGTAATTGAATTTGTTGAGGTGGAGGGTACGTGCATAGGTGTGGAGATCTACTCATCTAAAACTATAGCATGGATCTTTAAGGAATCTGAATGGGGCGATAGTATTGTTCTACGTTCAAAATCGAGAAGTTTTTTTCTTAATGGTTTTATGCACATGCTTGAGTACTCTACGATAGTTGCTGTGGATATAGAGGAAAATACATGGAGGACAATTTGTAAACCACGTGGTGCTAAAATGTCTATCCATCAAGCTCAGGGTCACTTGTGTGTGTGCTGTGCTGATTTTCACAACTTGGATTTTAGTGTGGATACTTGAAGACTATGGTACTAATAACTAGAGATTGAAGCATGTTGTGAACATGGAGGAACTATTTGGACACATGAATATTAAAGTTGGTTCTGAGCTTTTTGATGAGGAGTATAGAGTGATTACAGTTTACCCAGAATGGAATTTCAGTTTTCTTGTTGGGAAGGATAGAACACTGATTGCATATGACATGGAGTACAGAAAGGTTCATGTCATCCATGCCCGTGTCATCCGCTTTTGTAGATCAAGAGGGAATTCCATATGAACAGACCTTACTATCTTTCTTATGTTCTCTTGTTCATGAAGTCATTAGCAAAGCAATAAAGGTGCATTTGCTGTATTTTGTCGTCACGACAGTCTTTGTTCATGTAGGGAGTTGTTTTCATTCTATGTATGTATAGGCCAATTTTGGTTTGTTAACTAAAGGAATTGTATGTTCAATATTATTAATTATGTTGCTTTGTTTAGGTTGTGGATTAGAGATGAAGAATAGGGCTTCCATAGTGCATTGGCTACCAATCTGAAGGATGCACTAATTATATTCATTTTGCCTTGCAAACAGGAGTGCCACATAGAAGGAGCATAGCTACATTGTTTTGTTATGTAAGTCTGTATAGATCAATACCTTTAGTATGCTCTATGTACCGCTTGTGTTAGGACATTAGTTGAGAAAGATATTATGGTAGCGTCCATTGCTATTGTAAAAAGTACCCTTGTTTGTGAACATGATTTCCGAATGCAATGATTATATATTTGTATGCTTTTTGTGTTCATGAAGCTATTAAGGGCCCAGCTGAATTAATAACTATTGTGAAACCGGATGAAATTCTGTCATCATCGGATGTAAGCGTCGTTCATTATTTTCTTATCATCACCGCCGGTGGTGGTGCAAACGTCCAACACCGTCTCTATACGCATGATGCGGTAGGGATCAAAAGTATATCACCATCGAATCATTTATTAGTAACCTGACACCGACTAAATGATCATCAAAGGCAGATCATGGTGTAAGGCGACGGTGACCATGACCTTTGTACTAGCGGTTCATACGCTGAAGCGACTGTGCTGTCACTACTATAGATTGACTTATCACTATCGCCACTTTCACTGCCATAGCAATAGAAGCGACTGTGTTATGCTTCCACCGCTGGTTGGACCGATCGAGAGGCCTCTTGAGGAAGAAAATCGGTAGTTGAAACTTCTACCACCGATGGGCTAACAATAGGTGCGGCAGTGGTATTTTCTCAGCCGTCTAAAATGTGGAGCCGACTGGGATACGTGTTATGGCCGACGGCCCTTCACGACTGTTTGGTCTTCAGGAGGTAAAGTTAGTGTGAGTTATTTTTCAACTACTTGCACTTCTCCATCTTCAAGGTTGCCTATTTAACCAGGGTCTGGATGCAGCTCTAGGGCTCAATCCACACACTCTTGAATCCACACACTTGTGAGCGCTACTGTATCTTTCCTCATCGCCAAGAAGTGCTTTATCTTCATCCTTGGCCATGAGAGGTGCAAGATGGAGATAAAGCACCTCACCAGGTGTTTGGAGAAGGCCTTCGAGATTGGGTGCTTTAGATTCCATAACCTTGCTTCCCTTTAGCATCAGGATGTAGCTCTGCATCCCTCGACGCTAAGAGGTAGCAAGGTTATGGAATATAAAGAACCCCACTGAGATGCAGGTACAAGTTTTGTGAGGTGCCCCTTCTCCATCCTTTGCGAGGTGCTGCCACTGAGCAAGAGCTTGACCTTGATGATTGCAGATCTTCTTGTAGATCTTGTGTTAACAGAAGATTTGTAATCATCTGGTTCTCTCCTGTTCAGAGGCTCCATACTCGATTAGGGGTGCTTCAAGTTTGCAAGGTGCTAGTTCTTCAAGATTGGGTGCTTTATATTCTGTCTTGTAGCTCTCAAGGTTAAGAAGTAGATCACATCCCTTGACTGTGAGGGTTGCAAGATGGAAGGAAGAGAACCTCACTCAGGGTGAAGTTTCATGATGTGCTACGTTGTTCTTTAGATTCCACAATCTTTATACCTCGGAGGATCTGTTGCTTTGTATGTGCAAACCACCGTATGGTACAGATCTGTTATCACGTAGACCTCAATGGAAAATACATAAATAAGTACTACTAAAGTATTTAATTTGGGTCGATGCTTGATAGTCGAGTCTCATCAGCTCAAAATAGCCGAGTCACACTAAAATTTATTCCAAAATTTGGGGGAATGTGTTCACACCGAAATCTGGGAAGATGCACAAGAAGCCTAAAGCTCAGGGAAGCGTACGTGAGTGTTGAATGTCGTCCCAACTTCCAACACCATCACCACCACTTAGTAAGCTAGGAACCATCGTATACCTCGTCTTCACTGATGCGTGCTCCCTAGATCATGCATCTTAACTGCACTGAGTCTGGATGCATCTTCAAGGCTGGCCTATTTAAGCCGGATCTTGGTGCACTGAGTCTCTCGCCCCTCCCCTCCCTCCACATCCCTTAGCATTACACTTAGTGAGAGAGTGGCAACTCCTTTTGTCCACCATGGTTCATGGCGTACTTCGGCGGCTCCGCCGTTGCTAGGAGAAGGCTTTCAAGATCGGATTCTGCAGCGGCTATTGGTGGCCATTTGTCTTGGGTGTTAGAGGAAGTTCCATGAAGAGATAGGGAAGAACAATACCATCTTTGGCGGTTTAGGTCACCGATGACACGGGGCTAGGCTCATTGATGGTCGGCGTGCAGGAGACTTCTAGGTCAGAATATTTGTAGGAAATCCTAGAGGGTAGAGGGTGCCTTGCTATTGCTAGGAAACCTTTTGAGCCCACAGATCTTGACCTAGGATCTCTCGATGCCATGGCATGCGTTCCTCCCCGATGTTGACGAAGAAGGTGCGGGCAAGGCTTCTCACGGGGCTCCTCATCCTCTCGGATGTTAGAGGGAGTTCCACGAGGTGGTTCTTCCCCAGGCTTCTTCTAGGCATTGTCCCTGCTCATGGCAAAGATTCGGAGGCACGGTGAAGGTTAGTTATGCCTTCGTCCGACTTCTACGCTTCATGAGATGTCCATCGCTTAGTGTGGGGATAAACCTAAGGTCATCATTTAAATTTGGCTTATGCCGATACTTATGTTGATTTGTTGTGAGAGAAAAACACTGCTCGTTCGCTGAAAAGTAGTACTGCTCAAGTAGTGCTAAAGAACAGGGCCAAGGTTTTTGTCATCATAACTACAATTGTTGATATATCCTTGTTATTGTATGCCTGGTGAATGAAAAGTGTAACAGAGTTAATAAAAAAAGATATCTTTTGTTGATTTTGAACATTGTTACCTCACTGTGATGCTGGTGTGGTGTTGGTTTGTATATGCAAACCGCCGTGTGGTGCAGCTTTGTAATCGCATCCATTGTTATTGTACAGATCAGTACCTTTATTATGCAACATCAGCTGATGAACTTTGTCATGTTAGCGTCCATTATTATTGTAAAAAGTACGATATGTGATTAGTAAGCTAGTAAGGCCTAGCTGAATTACATTGTATAATTATGTCGTCGGATATAAGCGGTGTCGAAAAAATTGTGTCACCGCCACTATTCGCTGTTAGATGCTAACATCTTCTTGCTATAACCTGCAAAAATAATGTTCATAATATGTTGTTCCTTTCTAATGTTCCATTTCCATATGACATGCCCGTCATTAGGTGCTCATACCATCTTCTTTAAGACCTAATCACCACCGCCGATAGCCTTCACTGCCAATATCGTCAAAATTTGCAAGCTAGCGCGAGACTCCTGCGTGTTTTTAGAATTTTTGGCGTGTTTGTAGTTAGCTTACAAAGACCGCTACCCACACAGCCACCACCCTGTCCATCTCCTCCTCAAGTGCTGCTATTCCTCACATATTCATCGGTGTGCAAGCCGCCACTCACCGCCGACAAGCTAGTGCTCCACGCTGGTACGCCTCACTGGCACCCCCGCACATATCCACCGGTGACTAGGCTAGTACTCACCACCGCTGTGGCCGCTCGAGCTCACTGCCATAAGATCCAAAGGCAAGGGTAATGCTTTCTTGCACTTCCCTTATCCATGTTTCTTGGCTTTTTATTCCCCTCTTATCTCATCTAAGTACGAATCAAGCTTCCATCTGATCATTAAGGAGCTCACGAGCACATCCCCGCAGGTGCTCCTACTCTGATTCAAGCGACAGCGCTGCCGCTTTCATCATCGGCCTTGCTCCACCACATCCTAGTCAAGATGGAGGAGGCCACCAACAAGAGGAATGTAGTAGACATCCTCATAGACAACGCCTTGGTCCTTATCCTCCGTCGCCTCACCGCCCGCACCTTGTGTAGCAACAAGTGTGTGTGTCGCTCCTAGTATTGCCTCATCTTCGAATTTGAGCACCATAAGGAGTTGCCCCAGTTTATCGCCAGATTCATGTATAGCAACTGGAAAGGCAAACGCCAATTTGCCAGCTTCACCAGTGAATACCCCTCCTTTTCCTTCTTGCCCTTCTCTATTCAGGATTTAGTCATCTCATATTGCTATAGAGGCCTCTTCCTCTGCTGGTGTGTTTGGGCTTTGCTATGTTATCTGCAATCCGGTGACTAGCAAATCAGTGGTACTACCATATAGCAACCTTTGTTGTGGTTTAGGTCACTTGGGTTCGATCCCATAATCTCCTCACACTTCATATGGTAGAACTATGGGTAAGGTCGCCTAGGGTGTTAGTTGTCAGCATCTACTCATCCAAAATTGGAGCATGGATGTGTAAAGAATCTGAATAGGGAGATGTAAATTTTTAGGAACTATGTTTCTTAATAGTTTTATGCACATGTTGGAGGTGTCCCACATAGTTGCTGTTGATATGGAGGGAAAGACATGGAGGAAAATTCTTAGGCCACCAGGTCCTGCAATGTCCATCCATGGAGATCAGAGCCAATTGTGTCTATGTATTGTTGATATTTTCAATATGTCTGACCTTTCAATCTGGATCCTTGAAGACTATGGTACTAGTAAATGGACATTGAAGCATTGGGTGAACACACTGCAGCTATTTGGACTGAACAATATTAGACTCGGTTCTAAGGCTGCCAATGCAGACTACATAGTGATTGCAGTTCACCTAAAATGGAATTTGATTTTCCTTGTTGGGGAGGACAGAACACTGATGGCATATGATATAAGCCGCAGAAAAGTTCATGTCCTCCCTGTCCGGGTCGTCCGCTATCCTAAAAGTACGTGGACTATTTATTTTAACAGACCTCACTATCTGCCTTATGTTCCCTTGTTCATGGAGTCATTAGCAGAGCAGTAAAGGTGCATATGCTGTGTTTTATTGTTAGGACATGTCTTTGTTTAGGCAGGGAGTTGTTTTGAGTCTATATATAGTCCAATTTTGGTTTGGTAACTAAACCAATGGTATGTTGAATATTATTAATGTCGTTGCTTTGCATTGTGTAGGTTTTGTAGTCTCTATGCTTTTGAATGGTTTTCCTGCAATGGCTATGGGAGGAAGAAGAGGGATTCCATGCTACATTGGCTGCCAAGCTGATCAAGGAGTGCCAATCTGAAGGAGCAGAGCACATCTACCTTATTTTAGTTATGTAAGTATGTAGAGAGCAGAACCTTTATTATGCTATCTATGTACCGCTTGTGTTAATTCATCAGTTGACACAGTTGTTTTGTTAGTGTCGAGCATTATTATTATAATAAGTAATCTTCATTGTGGACATGATGAATGATGTGTAATGATTATATATATATGGTGTGTATCCATTAAGTTATTAAGGCCTAGCTGAATTAGTAAATACATTGTAAAAACCAGATGCAATTCTATCACCATCGGATGTAAGGGCCATTGGTTGTTTTGTCATCACCGCCATACCACTCGCCTTTGGTGAAGCAAATGGCCATCACCACTACTATTCATCTGATGTGGCATGGGTCAATAGTGCATCACCACCGAATCGTTTAGTAGCCTGACACCGACTACATGATCATCATGGGCGAATCGTATTGCAGCACGACGGTGACCATGCCCTATGACCAGATGGTCATACGCTAAAGCAACAGTGATATTCGCCTCGACACAGGCTGGTCACGCTCAATGGAATAAGGATCTGATCATGGACAGAGCATAAGCCATGAGACGGTGTTAGTGCATACCCACACACGTGGATCGTGCTCCAATGCGATAGAAGTAAGGACCTTATCATGAATGGATGATAAGCCAATATGGTGATATAGTGTACACCCCAGTTGGTCTCAGATACCGACAGTGGTAGCTATGAGTATCACTGGCCACAGCTTATTACTGAGGCCGAAATTGGACTATGATGTGGGTTACGACGTGGCTGTGAAAGGTGTGAGTTAGTAGTGTGTTAACCTCTACACAGACATCTCGGCCGTCGAAGGGATAGCGAACCCGCACCATAGACAGTTGGGTCAAAGTACAAGGTGACGGTGCTAGTGACCACTACACAGGCGGTTGATGTGCCCACATGACGGTTTTGATAGCCTCAACACAGACGGATAATTTGCCAATGCGGCAGTGTTAGTGTATACCCACAGCCAGGTCGTGCTCCAATGCGATGGAAGTAAAGACCTTATCACGTAAGGAGGATAAGCCAATATGGCAGTGAAGTGTACACCACAGTCGGTCTTAGATGAGATGGTGATAGCTATGACTATCACCGTCGGCAACTTACTGTCGAGGCCAAAATTAGACTGCGATGGGGGTTACTGTCGATGTTTTACCACCGATAGCCTGCCACGGGGGTACCTAGGATAGTTGTTTAGGCTTTGACGTATGTAGAACTTGACGGTTAATGCAAGAGATAGTCGATTTATACTGGTTCAGGCCCTCATGATCGAGTAATAGCCTTTACATCCAGTCGGTGTTAGCCTTTGTGTTGGATTAATTGTTATAATCATGTTTTTTACAGGGGTGCCCATAGCCTCTCTTTATATAGGTAGAGACGGATACAGTGCAGTTACAGTCCTAGGTACTTTCCATTAGGAGTCCGGCTACTTTGGCCTGTTCTACTTGAAATCGGCGTCGTCTATCGTCACACCTCTTCTGTCTGACGGTGGGCCAAGCTAGGGCCCACTACCAGTAATTGTTTCGGTGAGAAATCATGTGGGTCCTGTATCGATAAGTCCCCAAGCGTTTCATGGTTGAACTTGAAAGCCTCCTTGCTTCCTCAAGTCTTGCCAAGAGAAGCAAGCCTGGTCCGAGTTCTTTTGAAGAGAAACCTTGAAGTGGTCTTTTCTGAAAAAAAAAATCCTTAAGTGATGTGCACTTTTTCAGAGAAAAAGGGCACTCATTGAGTGTAGCCCTCGAGCCTCTTGCTATTTGGAACAAAAAATTGGAGGGTCTTGAATCTTTCAAGCTAAAAAAACTAAAAATCTTTCCTAAGGATATGTACCCTGTACCCCCTGAGCCTATGTCCGGGTTCTTTTATAAAAAGAACCCAGACGAAGGGTTCTTTTGTAGTTTACTCAGGTAGCTAGAGTCTCTCAATGTCTTTCTGTCAGAGGTAGTTGTTGGTTGGCCATTGCATAGTAAAGGCAGCATAGTCACGGGTTTCACAATACTAGAATATTCCTTTGGATATGCCATCCTGGTACGCTGTAGTTTCTCATGTTGTCACTTACTGTACTGACTTTCTATCACTGCTCTGAACCCTTTTTCTGGTGGTTGTCAGGTTGAATCTGTTGGCAGACTTGGTCTATGTACACCGCTCTGAAAGGTCCTTGTTTGGTTTTGGTAATTGAGTGACAACTTAGGTGGACTAATATGTGGTTATGTAGGATACACAGGAGATTAGTCCACATGTGATGGTGTCATGAAGGAGCTCATTGCATATGAGACATGACATGGAGTCATGTGACCAAGGTGGAGAAGATCAAGATGAGGCTTGGCTTGATGGACCGGTTGCTAGGGTGAAGGGCAAGTTGTGTGATGGCTTGGCGCCAAAGGACCGAGGCAACGTTGAAGAGCAAGTGAGGTCAAGATCGATGAACCAATACGGTCATGTGATGATATGAAGTGGATCATATCATTTGATGATTGGTTGGTGCATGTGTTGCATCAACATCAATGGAGATGGAATGGAATGCGCAAGGCAAAGGTATAACCTAGGGCATTTCCATTTCACCGGTCATAGGTGTGTAGAGAAGTTTATGACCGAGTTTAGGATAGATGGCCGTACTATTAAGAGGGGCAAACTTGTTTGCATATCGGTCATCTAGTGCCACTCGTGTGATCTAACTATGCATCGTTGCTAGGATCGAGTGGCGTGGTAAGTTGAGTGGTTAACTCCTTCGATACAATGATTATGAAAATGCTAACACACGTGCACAAGGTGGTGATCACTTGTTGGTGTTAGCATGTTTACGAAGGCGATGAAGTTTGAGCGGTAGAGAGGGTTTCGGGTCCTCTCTCCCTCCCGTCGAGCTTGCGAGCGTGGGATTCAGGCGTTTTCGAGAAGTTGAAATGTCTATTTTCCACTACGCCAGAAGTCGGAAAAGAAACGGAGGCGAACGGAGGTCACAGAGGTGACCGGACGCTGCACCGGACGCGGTCATGATATGACCGGACGCGTCCGGTCAGTACAGCGCAGGCGTGGATGCTAGGGTTTGCAACCGGCGCGTCCGGTCACTCGTGGGACCGGCGCGTCTGGTCAGGTGTCCAGAGAAAATTGAGTTTCGCAAGGACGATCGGACGCGAGGCGCGTCCAGTCACACATGATCGGACGCGTCCGATCGTTGAGGGAGCTTACTGGACTCTAACCGGATGCGGGCACTGGCGCGTTCGGTCGTTGCTTCGCGGGCGCGTGAGTCAGTGCGATCGGCGCGTTCGGTCGTTCGAAGCGGCGCGTCCGGTTGTTTGACGGGCGCGTCCGGTCGTTCGACAGGCGCGTCCGGTCATCGGGACCGGCGTGTCCGGTCGTTTTGAGAGGCGCGTCCGGTCATGGGATTTGACCGTTGGCGCAGTGACCGTTGGAGGATCATACGCGGTTGAGCGTGTCCGGTCAGTTACGACCGGCGCGTCCGGTCGTCCCGAAAAAGGACCCAGTGAAGGGGTAACGGCTCTATTTGACCGTGGGGTTATAAATAGATGCCTTGGTCGGTCGTGGCTGGCAGCTGAGCACACTATAGTCTTTGTGACTTGTGTGGTAGTGCTTGGGAGCCCTCTAACTCACTCATGCTTGATAGTGTTCATCGGATCGAGTGAGAGAGCGATTCTAGTGCGTTGCTTTGAGAGATTGCATCGTGTGGCACTAGGTGATCGTGTTGCAAGCCGGTGGTGCTTGTTACTCTTGGAGGTTGCCACCTCCTAGACGGCTTGGTGGCTTGTGGCTCCGTCGAAGCTCGCAAGAAGATTGTGCGAGGCTCCGGAGAAGCTTTGTGAGGGGGATTGTGCTCATCCCGCGGGGATCGCGAAGAGCAACTCTAGTTGAGCGTGTCATTGAGCTACCACACTTTATGGTAGGTTCTTGCGGTGCCTTTTGAGAGGCTCGGTGTGTGACCGATTAGCCGCCGAACCACGAAGTGTTGGTCGACACAACGGGGACGTAACTTGGTGGCAACCAAGTGAACCTCGGGAGAAAATCACCGTATCAACATTGTCTACTCTTCTCGGTGGTTTGCTTTCGTGCAACACAAGCTTGTATTTACTTTCATATATACTTGTGCTTGTGTAGTTGCTCTCGTAACTAGTTTGCTTGGGTAGCTTGCGAGTTATCTTCTTGCTTGTGTAGCTAGAAGTATCCCCTTTGCGTGGCTAATTCGGTTTGTGTAACCTTGTTAGTCACATTGCTTAGTTTGTGTAGCTAAGTGTTTTGCGCTCTTTAATTTGGCATTAGTTGCCTTGTTATTGAGCATTGCTAGTGAGCTTAGGAGCTTTGTGCTTTGCTTACTAGAATTGTGTAGGAGCTCCCTCTTGCTTGCAAAGTACTAGTGCATAGGTTTGTGTGACCTTGCTCTAGAATTAAATAGGAGAGCTCTTGCTAAGGAAAGCACCTTAGTTGCTTAATTAGGATCTTTGTGAGGTGTTTGTGAACTTAGTTAGAGGGGTGTAGTCTTGGCTAGACCGATAAGTTTAATTCCGCATTTGTTTTGGTTAGCCAACACGTTTAAGTTTTAGAAAGGACTATTCACCCCCCTCTAGTCCGCCATCTCGACCCTTCAAGTGGTATCGGAGCCGGGTCTCTCATTTGTGGTCTTCACCGACCTGAGAGGATGGTGACTTATGGGCTAGATGATTGTGTGGAACACATTTTTGATGGCACTCACTATGCACAGTGGAAAAATCACATGCTTGATCATTTTCGTGCTCTTGGCCCTAAGTTTTGGTGGATCATAGTTGTTGGCTTTTCTCATGACTTGGATGGGTGTGGTAACCGTACCCAAGCTCAAAAGGATTGCCGAACACTTGATGCACAAGCTAAGTTTTATCTAATCAAAGCTTTGAATGATGAGATTTTTGACAAGGTGAGGGGTCTCTCAAGTGCACATAGCATGTGGACGGCGCTCAAGCATCACTATGGTGACTCCTCAATTTGGGATGATGGAAAATTCAAGAAGGATGATCACATAGTGATGGAGGTACATGAGGATGTTGAGCATGACCACAACAAGGTGGTTGTGGAGGATTGCTCCACCTCACGGTCAAGTGATGACAAAGATGATCATATCACAACATCACTTGACAAGAAGAATGATAATGCCACAAGTGATGCACACATTGATTCTACCTCATGCACACTTGATGGTGAAGATGATGGCTATGAGAGTGATGCTTCAACAAGCTCTTCAACATCATCACATGGTAACACTAAGATACATGTTGGTGGTTTTGTTGTGGTTTGTGATGATCCAAATTTAGAGCTTTTATATAAACTCTCAAGAGCCTTGAAAAGGGAAATAGAAAGAGTAAGTAAATTGGAAAATGAAAACTCTTTTCTAAAGACCACATGTGAACAACAAAAGCATCTACTTTATGTTACTACTTGTTCACATGAGGAGCTAAAATTGGCTCATGAGGAACTTAGTGTTGCTCATGATAACTTGGTACAAGAACATGCTTTACTCACTAAGAAGCTTTCTAATGAAGAAACCAAATCTAGTGAGAGCTCATCATTTGGGTCAAATGATCAATCACATATTACTAACCCTTGTGATGTAGGCAAGAAGCATGTATCCATCTCTTGTGATGACTTATTATATATGCCATGTTCTTCACAATTAGATGCTTGTTCTACTTCTATGTCTTGTGAGACTAACCTTTTGAAGGAGAACAATGAGCTCAAAAGTGAAGTGAAGAATTTGAGCAACAAGTTAGAGAGGTGCTACAACTCTAAAATTGCCATTGAGCATATCATGACCAATCAAAGAAGATATGGTGATAAGAGTGGTATTGGCTACAACAAGAGCAAGGGCAAGATTAAGAAGAAGCAAGATGCAAAGAAGCTATCCCAACTCATGTGCTACCAATGCCATGAAGTGGGACATATTGCCAAGTGTTGCCCTACCAAGAAGTCTCAAGTTGAGCCAAAAGCAAAGCCCCAAGATCAAGTCAAGATCAACCATAAAGATGATGATGACTTGATGAAGAAGAAGAAAACAAGAAGGGGTGGTAGAGCAAGGCATCCAATGCAAATCCAAGATGCCAAGATGATGAGCAAGAATCAAATTGAGAAGAAAGTACATGCTCACATCAAGTGCTTCAAGTGTGGAGATATAGGACACTTTACCTCGGGGTGTCCTACCAAGCTTGAGAAGAAGGCTCAAGCAACTCATGAGAGGCTAGGCAATGGGAAGCACAATATGAGCAAGGAAGAAAAGGCTCAAGCAAAGAGAATATGCTACTTATGCCGGGAAAGGGGACACAATGCCCATTCATGTCCCCTAGGTAACAATCCTAAGCCTAGTTCAATTAATAATACTAACATGCTTAGAAAGGATGTAAATGGTACCTCTATTGTTGCTATTGCAAAACATCCCGCTATTCATACTAAGGCAATGCCTAAGTATGTTGCACCTAACTTGAGAGGACCCAAACTTGTTTGGGTACCATCAAAGAGTGGATGAATGTGTGTAGGTACCATGGCATTGGAGGCTTGACTCAAATTGATTTCATATTTATCATTATATGTTGACTCAAGTTATGAAGCTCAATGCATATTCAATCCCAATGCCAAGTCAAAATAAGTGGAGTCCAAATGCTACAACATACAAGTGCAACATTCAAGTTGTGGATGATTTATTGGAATTATTTGATGGCTTGCAAATATTCAAGTTGAAAGCTTGCTATTGGATGATCATGAGCTAACCAAGGTATATCTCTAGTTGATCATTTTATTTGGGTGCATATGAGTTGATTGAATTGGATAAATGTGCAATGTTGCTTGCTATGAAATGATTGAATAGATTAAAAGCTTAGTAATCAAGTTTGGATTGGTTTGTGTTGGATAATTTCATGAGATGACATTTAGTAAGTGGATTGGATGGATATATGTCTTGTGAAAGTATTCAAATAAATTAGTTTTAAGTTTGATTCACCTTTAATGAAGAATAGCTCATGTATTGAAATCTGTCCAAAGTTGAAAATCTGAGCTAGCAGTGATCAAGTCTGAGTTTGGATGATCAAATCTACTTGGATTGGCATGAATTTTGGTATGCATGCTCTAGACTTATGTTATAAGATGCTGTACAAATTTCATGAGAATTGGATAAGAGATGCTTCGACTTTGGAGTACATCTTATCAGCTATAGTGCAGCAGTTTTCAGCATGTAGCAGTGGTGGAAGATTTGAAATCTGGTAGCAATCTAGATGTCAAATGAATCTCAAATTTTTACAGCTGCTAGATTACTTAGTGAATCACATCTCCACCAAATTTTATGGCATTTGGATCTGTATATTGGGAGATATGAATTATTCTTTGAAGGGTACAGAATCTGCTAGAAAAGTGACAATCATTGGATTAATCTAGAGTCACTTTAATTGAAAGGTCCTCAAGTTGGAAACATGTTTACAAGTGGTTGAGGTACCTAAGTTTGGTTTTGGATTGATCTAGAAGCATGACGAGCAATGAGTACAAGACTTTTGTATTGTGAAATGTACTTGGTGTACTTATTTGGTACTCAATTTGAAGATCAAGATCAAACTTAAAATGAAGATGAAGTTTAAGTTGTTGTGATGATTGGAGATCATTTGGTACAAAGAAAAGAACTTAAACATGTAGGAAGAGTTGGACTCAAATGTAGATTCAAGGATTATTCATCAAGATTGAGTTCATCATTTGGATCAATCAAACTATATCATTTCAAGTGAGTATCAAGAGTGGTTCTTTGGAGAAAGGTCACTTCTCCCTAGTGAGGGGCTTGCCGCCGTATGTAGGTGAAACCAAGTTTGGAACTTGGAAGGCTAACATGGAAGTGGTGATCCGAGGAACTTGTGATGCTTAGTTGAAGCAATCAAAAGGGTTGATCAAGAAAAGCAAGCAACACCCAAAAGAGAGCTAGTCATATATTTCAAGTGGTATTCTAAGTAGTTCTCTCATGCAAGCATTGATCAAAAAGATGAAGCAAGCCAACCACAACTCAAGAGATAGTGCACTTGATCATAAGTGGTTTTCATTTCATATGGGTGAAGAATGGATTTATCTATGATAATTGGTCTTCACCAAGCTTATAAATTGGACTTCACATTGCTATTGGAGTAATGAATTGGAATCTATGTGACTATCCTCTACTTCAATATAGCAAAGGTATCATTGAAATGTGCATGATCATCTCATCCCTTACTAGTATGTGGTTAGTGCAAATAGTACATGCTTATTAGGATCATGCATGACAAATGAAACTTTTAAATTCATAGCCTACCACTATTGCTTGAATGATTAAAATGTTCTAGTGGTATGTATATGAGTTTGTTCATGAGCTAGTAAACCCAAGTACTTGATCTAGTTTGGATTGCTAACAAGTGACAAGTACAACATTGGCAAGATAACCCTTAGAATGAGGTGTGAAGAAACTTGTCATTGGATCAAACCAGATTTGGAATCTTAGGCAAATCAACATAGTTCAAGTCATACAATAAGCTCATGACAATGATAAGAGTACAAGCACAAGACAACAATAAAAATGGATATCTAGTTTGTTTCAAGTAGTATCTAGACTCAACTTGATCTTCTAAGTGGTATGTACAAGTGGTGTCTAGATAATGATCTACAAGTGATATCTTACAAGTGGTACTCATGAAGATAGCAAATGTTCAAGAAGTGAATATTATTGTCAAATCCTTCAAAGTGGTTCCATACTAGAAAATTCTTTTAAATAATATCACATTCCTACTCATGATATCTTCACATGGTATCACTCGTGCAAGACAATAGTTTCACAAGTGATCCTCAACTTTAAGTGATCAAATCAAGCAATGCTACCCTCATCTTCAAGTGGTATCTCAAGTGAATGACACATGCTATGACATAGGGGGAGAAGCCCCACCGATTGGTATCAAGGTCAAAGATCCTATGTGGAATCTCAAGAGCAACCATAAAGTTTGTCATTCCAACATATGTGGTAATGTTCATCAAAAATGCAATATTCAAGTCTCAACCATCTACCCCAATACAAGCCTTTGTATCAATTGAGAAGAACACCTTTTATGGAAATTGATGACAAAGGGGGAGAAGTTGGACAAAGATATGAAAGCTTTTTGAGCTTTGGGGAGAGATTGGAAAGATTGGACATGGACATGGACAAAGAGGGAGTAACATTGAAGAATGTAAGGGGATCAAACATTCTTGGACAAAGAAAGCACACAAGTAGGGGGAGCAAGCTCATGAACTTTGATTGATTACATTTGATATGTGCATAATTCATGTGCTTGCTTGCATTGCATAAGTTCTTAAATTCAATATGCATGCTTGTGTGGTGTATGCTAGTTATAGAACTTGAATGATGATTTGATAACTAGCATGCATAGGATGTTAGCTAGACTTGTGATTATCATGCAAAAACTAGAACCTTGCTTATAATGTTGATCTCACGAGGTTTCTAGTGTTTTTGATGTCTAGCTACTCATGATACTAAGGATGGTGGCAAACTTGTGATTTTCAAATGGTATCAAGCTACTAATTGGTATCAAGCTATAAAGGTTTATTCTATACACCTTAGCATCACTTAGTAGTGCTAACCCTCCCACAAATTTCATATTTATGCATATGTGCAAGCTTGAAACCAAACCATTTGAGCACATATGTAGGGGAAGTTATCACTACCAAGTCGGATTTTATGGTGCTTATCCAAATTCTAACATAGAGCTTAAATGTTGGATAAGTGGCATAAAGTCCAAAAGAACTTAATTTCCATATCTTTGTAGAGTTGTCATCAATTACCAAAAAGGAGGAGATTGAAAGGTCCTTGTTTGGTTTTGGTAATTGAGTGACAACTTAGGTGGACTAATATGTGGTTATGTGAGATACACAGGAGATTAGTCCGGTCAGGTGTCCAGAGAAAACTGAGTTTCGTAAGGACGATCGGACGCGAGGCGCGTCCGGTCACACATGATCGGACGCGTCCGATCATTGAGGGAGCTTACTGGACTCTAACCGGACGCGGGCACTGGCGCGTCCGGTCGTTGCTTCGCGGGCGCGCGAGTCAGTGCGATCGGCGCGTTCGGTCGTTCGAAGCGGCGCGTCCGGTTGTTTGACGGGCGCGTCTGGTCGTTTTGAGAGGCGCGTCCGGTCATGGGATTTAACCGTTGGCGCAGTGACCGTTGGAGGATCAGACGCGGTTGAGCGCGTCCGGTCAGTTACGACCGGCGCGTCCGGTCGTCCCGAAAAAGGACCCAGTGAAGGGGTAACGGCTCTATTTGACCGTGGGGTTATAAATAGATGCCTTGGTCGGTCGTGGCCGGCAGCTGAGCACACTATAGTCTTTGTGACTTGTGTGGTAGTGCTTGGGAGCCCTCTAACTCACTCATGCTTGATAGTGTTCATCGGATCGAGTGAGAGAGCGATTCTAGTGCGTTGCTTTGAGAGATTGCATCGTGTGGCACTAGGTGATCGTGTTGCAAGCCGGTGGTGCTTGTTACTCTTGGAGGTTGCCACCTCCTAGACGGCTTGGTGGCTTGTGGCTCCGTCGAAGCTCGCAAGAAGATTGTGCGAGGCTCCGGAGAAGCTTTGTGAGGGGGATTGTGCTCACCCCGTGGGGATCGCGAAGAGCAACTCTAGTTGAGCGTGTCATTGAGCTACCACACTTTATGGTAGGTTCTTGCGGTGCCTTTTGAGAGGCTCGGTGTGTGACCGATTAGCCGCCGAACCACGAAGTGTTGGTCGACACAACGGGGACGTAACTTGGTGGCAACCAAGTGAACCTCGGGAGAAAATCACCGTGTCAACATTGTCTACTCTTCTCGGTGGTTTGCTTTCGTGCAACACAAGCTTGTATTTACTTTCATATATACTTGTGCTTGTATAGTTGCTCTCGTAACTAGTTTGCTTGGGTAGCTTGCGAGTTATCTTCTTGCTTGTGTAGCTAGAAGTATCCCCTTTGCGTGGCTAATTCGGTTTGTGTAACCTTGTTAGTCACATTGCTTAGTTTGTGTAGCTAAGTGTTTTGCGCTCTTTAATTTGGCATTAGTTGCCTTGTTATTGAGCATTGCTAGTGAGCTTAGGAGCTTTGTGCTTTGCTTACTAGAATTGTGTAGGAGCTCCCTCTTGCTTGTAAAGTACTAGTGCATAGGTTTGTGTGACCTTGCTCTAGAATTAAATAGGAGAGCTCTTGCTAAGGAAAGCACCTTAGTTGCTTAATTAGGATCTTTGTGAGGTGTTTGTGAACTTAGTTAGAGGGGTGTAGTCTTGGCTAGACCGATAAGTTTAATTCCGCATTTGTTTTGGTTAGCCAACACGTTTAAGTTTTAGAAAGGACTATTCACCCCCCTCTAGTCCGCCATCTCGACCCTTCACGCTCCTTGGTCTATAAATACCCTCCTGGCGAGCTACTGTAAATCAGTGAGGTCTTGATGTAGAGCCTAAAGCTTGTAGTCATAAATATGATGGTTTGTGAGGTAGAGCAGCCCTCGGGCGTGAGTTGGAATCTTATATTGCTTGTAGTAGATGGTGTTAACGGTAGATAAGTGTCATTTTTAAACTGTCAACAAAACATGAGAAAAGACTTAAATATAATTATCACCTAGATATAGGGGTTACACTGACAGAATTCCACAAGTTTTGGTGAATGTCTATTTCTATAGGGGTTATCAGAAAATATCCAAAGGAGGTCCACATGTAAGGTTTACATAGAAATAAATACCAACGCATATACAAGAAGACTTTAGAAGACATGAGAAGAAGGGCCACCAGAGGGGAGGCCCACCTATCACAGAGACAGGGCGGGCGCCCTGCCCTTTAGGGCGGCCACCGTCCTCCCTCAACCAATCAGGTTGAGTCTCGTGGATCCATCTTCCACCACCTTTGAGGATCAATATTAATCGTTCATTAAGGTTAGTTTGATCCGACGACCGAGGCTCCTCAGAGGAGGCTATATAAACAGGCCCAGATCCCAGGGTTTGGAGGAACCCTAATTCATTATTCATTCATCCAAGAGAGAAGCCACTTGATCAAGCCAGAGAGCCACCATCTCAATTAGAGCTCCATAGTTTAGAGCATAGCTATATAGAATTAGAACTAGAAGAAGGCGGGCACCTGCTCGGTTTTCGGATATGTCAAGAGTTTGCTTGGTAATTCCTCACAATCTCTCCTATTTTATATTCGTTCTTGTATTATTCATATTGTTCATCTGCTACTATGAAATGACTTTGGTCTATTCTACTATATTGGATATGACTTTGCTCTATTTGTTTATATTCTCAATTACAATGTTCTTAGTTTACTTTGATTATATGCTTGGCATAGCTAGACTAGATTTATATTCAAACATAGGATCGTATAGTGCTTGCTCATTGAATTCGTGGGTGAGTGGTAAATGTTGTGTAGGCGTGGTGCCTATACCGTATTTTCCTACGATTGCACCCTATATTCTGGATCGTGTGGTAGTTCGCGGGAGTGACAGTCATGTTGAGTCTTATATAATCCACCTCCCGAATATAGACCGTCTAGAACACAACTATTATAAGGAAAGCCTGGCTATGTTCATGATCTTTCCGCATAATATCTCTATGCGTAGATATAAGCATGTCTTGCCATGATTGTCAAGTGTAATTGCACTAATCATCGTATGCTTTGACTTATAGTTAGAATAACATAGGATTTATCCTCATAGATCGTCCTAATACCATGCTAGTGTTATAGACTTAGAGTACTCTATTGAGATGTTTATTCATTTATTATATGGCTTGTGCTTATTATTTATCACTTTTATATATATATATATATATATATATATATATATATATATATATATATATATATATATATATATATATATATATATATATAATCTTGTGACACTAACCCTGTATGAGAAGATAGACAAAGACATGGTTACACTCTCCATTATCACATGCAAGTGATGCACATTGCTCATTATTCTTAGCCTCCCTTCCCTTAGGTAAAAATATAAATAACGATACCTGGATTAATCCTGGTTAAAATACTACATCGGTATTATCTGTGGGCTTGCAGATTTCATATTAATTTTAGAGGAGCATTTACATTTATTAATACCAACACTTCTGGCGTCATGCTGGGGATGACAACCTGGTATGTAAAGTGGTGTTAGCAGTGTCAACAGATGGAAGAAGTCTTGTGATAGAGATTAGAGGTAGACTAATCTCTCAGCGGTATTGCACTGGGTAGTCCATTCTGAAAGATGGAAGAAGTCTTATGATGTGGGACGTGTTCCCTCATCCAGGAGTGCCGAGTTGATTCTTTCACTTTGCCTCGTGACTATCCAGTGTAAATCAGCACATGATCTAGCATCACATCGGACTTGGCTAAACTGATGCCTGTGAGCCTCCCCTGGTCCATGTTGTCTGTTGTGTCGTTGACACCAATCTTGGATGCACTGTGCTTTTTCTTTAAAGAAAACGGTATAGTCGGGTAGAGTGTGTTCTGCTGAGTAGCAACTAGGAGTATGTAGTCATTTCTAGGGCCGAATTCCACTGAGTTCCTTGTTGCTACCTTGTTCGTCATAGTACCGAATTCAATGGGTCTTGTAAAGTCTGTAATCTTGCATCCCTTGAAGATATTTGTAATAGAAAAAATCTTGTTGCTTGGAGATGTTGTCTTGTGCAACTGTCCAGGTAGTTTTAAATGTCATCCGGGTTGTTTCTAAAACTCCTTTGCTTACATTGTAAATGCAGAGTTCTTTCTGAACGCTCTTGTGTTGTAACTACTCGGCAACGGTTTTTGTGGATGGATAAGTCTAAAATCTGCCTGTTGCAGTGTTCTGTGTGAAAAGGCGTGCCATTGTCATTTCAGTCGCGTCAGGCAGTTAATGTGTTGGTGTGGAAATCGAACCTTTGTGTTGGTTGCCGCGTCTAATGGGCCACGTGGGCCGCATTTTTTACCATTGTAGATGTATAAAGGCCTTGTCCCTCTTTTTCTTTTCTTCACTCGCTCTTGCCTTCTTGCAATCCATCTTTTACAAACCCTAGTCTCACTCTCCAGATCCCCGCTGCCATCGTCGATGTTTTACCACCGATAGCCTACTACGAGCATATGCAGAACTCGACAGTTAACACAAGAGATAGTAAATTTATACTGGTTTGGGCCCTCGTGATCGAGTAATAGCCTTTACGTCCAGTCGGCGTTAGCCTTTGCGTTGGATTGATTGTTATAATCGTGTTTTTTATAGGGGTGCCCATAGCCTCTCTTTATATAGGTAGAGATGTCTATGGTGTAGTTACAGTCCTAATCGGATCCAAAGAAGGTGTCCTGATCTAATTACAGAAGATACTTTCCATTAGGAGTCCGGCTAGTTTGGCCTGTTCTACTCGGAATCAGCGTTGTCTGTCGTCACGCCTCTTCTGTCTGACGGTGGGCCAGGCCAGGGCCCGCTGCTAGTAATTGTTTCGATGAGGAATCTTATGGGTCTTGTATTGATAGTTACGATGCGGCTGTGAAAGGTCTAAGTGTTGTAGTGATAAGATGACAAAGTTTAGAGTAGGTAGATTTTTAAAAAGCCTAATTTAACCCCCCCTCTTAGATATCATGGTCCCTACACCCGTTATGGGATCAAAGGTTTGTAAGGTTTCTAATAAAGCTAGGTTGTGCCTTTGATCTAAAAGATCGCACGTGGAAAGTTTTTTTTGGAGGGACAACAAAAGCTTTGGCGCAATTTTTATTAGACAAAGAAAAAGAAAAACAAGTGTTGTCCTAGTTTTTTTTTAGTGGGAACTGGGTCCAAAAACTATACAATAGAGGAGAGTGTGCCACTTATCCTGTACAACTTGGTACACCAACTCAGCCACTAACAACTCCACACCGCTACAATCGATAGTTACGACGCGGCTGTGAAAGGTCTAAGTGTTGTAGTGATAAGATGACAAAGTTTAGAGTAGGTAGATTTTTAAAAAGCCTAATTTAACCCCCCCCCCTCTTAGATATCATGGTCCCTACACCCGTTATGGGATCAAAGGTTCGTAAGGTTTCTAATAAAGCTAGGTTGTGCCTTTGATCTAAAAGATCGCACGTGGAAAGTTTTTTTGGAGGGACAACAAAAGCTTTGGCGCAATTTTTATTAGACGAAGAAAAAGAAAAACAAGTGTTGTCCTAGTTTTTTTTGAGTGGGAACTGGGTCCAAAAACTATACAATAGAGGAGAGTGTGCCACTTATCCTGTACAACTTGGTACACCAACTCAGCCACTAACAACTCCACACCGCTGCATGCTCAGATGTACTAAACATCGAGCCAACTTGTCAAGAAACGACCCAACTAGCACTTCAGCATAGTCAAAATGACCCAACTAGCACCTCAACATGCTCGAAGAAACGACCCAACTAGAAACTCAGCTACACTACCAACTAGTTAACAACTAAAGCTACTGAGAGAACCACTCAATAGGCTGTCGAGCCCCAACAACAGAGCCACCAGGAGCACCACCAAGGCTGAGCTAGAGTGGAACGATAGAGCTAGAGAAGCCTAGCGAGGCCTCCAGGGAGGAAACGATACCAAAAGGCTCCGATGATGCTAGCCTAATAAGGGAAGGTTTTCACCCACAAACACCAGCAGTGCAAGAGAAAAGGTATGAAGAGGACACCTCCATGGAGGAAGTGGCGTCCTTAGACATCGATGTCCAGGCCTTAGCCCTAACCTCGAACAACCTACCAGGCGTGGCCCGTCAGGGCCCCCGCAGAGGATGCCTGTCCTGAAGGAAGGCGCCTGTGTCGAAATGCAAGCGTCTCGCAACACTAGACGCCACCAAGGGGCGCAATAGGCTAACAACCACCTCGGGAGGCAGTAGCAAGAAGGCCCAGCTGTTGACCCAAGCCACTATTGTAGCCTGCCAAAGCCCGGGCCAACCAACATCAGATTCGGCCACCATCACCCGTATCTGGTCTGACGAGGATGTAGATCTGGCCACCCCCAGTGTAGAGACCGCCACCCCCCTCCCACCCTACCCCACCCCGTGGGATCCGGGTGAGACTGGCCAACAGCGGGCATCCGGCCGGCTCCACCATGGAATTGGCCAGAAGCAAGAGAGAGACGGGGCGGGAAGGAGAGGGCCAGTGAAGGCCCCGACCGCCCACCAAGCAGCCTCACAGATCCAGCCGCCGACCACTAGAGCCAGCCACCTCCATGCGGATCTACTGTCGGACACACGAAGCGGCCGATCCAGGCAGGGTGATGCCGAAGCCGTGCATGCTGGACACCCGAGGGCCACCCAGAGACACAAGCAAGCTGCAAGGAGCCCAGGCCACCGTTGGCCAAAACCACGCTGATGAACACCGGATCCAGCCTCAAAGCCACCGGATCCAGCCATTCCCCGAGCATGGGGAGGAGGCATGGGGAGGGTTGAGATATGCCTCACCACCACCATCCTCACCGTCCACCATGCCTCCGGTAGGCAGCTCCAATGGCGGCGGAGGCCGCACTAGGGTTGACGGAGGGAAGCACTTGTTGGGTCACCGAGCCGCTCGAGCCGTCCAAAGCAGACGACAAGGGGGCGAGACACTTCCGCATGGGGAAAGTAAGAGAGCAAAAAGTAACACAAGGTCTAAATGTTTATGACATCCATGAATGAATAATCTGAGAAGTGAAAACTATGTATCAAAAAGCATACATGAAGGAATAATAGATTTGATCAACTTTCACCGTCTCCCTAAAATAAAACAAATATGATGAATGACTCCAGAAGTCCTAGAAGATCCTAGGCAAATCAGTAGTCACCATCACTCTCGCTGTCGGTGTCGAACCCCCAAAGCTCTCCTGCCCACCAATGAACATCTCTCTACTTGGATGAGTAACCGCAACCCTTTGATTCTGACAGGCCATGCAATAACCTGAACAAAAGTTATAATCAGTAAATCCATGTCTTTTAAAAAGCCGGTGACTAATCCACAAGATACATTGACGAGATAGAATAGAAGCCGGTAAACAGCAAGGAATATGGTTTCTGAAGTTCGCAGACTGGGTAGGATTATTTCATAAAAAATTTAGAAAATACCACGGGAACTCTTAAAAAAACTGATAACATACAGGGACTCCTAAATGCCGAAGTCCAAACTTTTTCCTGTGAAGTCAGAGTCATATTCAAAAAATTCTTCTAAGTATCATGCATAAAACATGTCTAAGATTGCTTCTGAAGAAAACACATGTCCAAGCTACACTAACAACCTAATGAATAAAAAGGTATTCCTGTAAATATTTCTGTAATGATAGAAATTCTTATATCAAATTTGAAACAAAAAAGAATCCAATTTCTGGTAAATCATCGGTAGGAGCGTGTCAAATGTTTGAATATGGAACTCAGAACTTAAAAAGAAAACACAACCACATTGATTTAGGCTTAGGGGGGCTATGGCATCCTGCATGTTCTTTGTTACTGTGTACTCCTTCCATTTTTATTTACATGGCCTGATGTATTTTGGTGGTTGTTTCAGATTTACCAAGGCTCGTGTCAATTTCAATGCACTAATGGTCTAGTTTACCCTATCAACTTCACAACCAGGCTCTGCCCATGCATGTATCTGTGCTGCTCTGCCAGGCTGAATATGCAGACAAAAAAGGCGCCATATTAACTGCACCAGCAAGTGCACACACAGAAGTAAATGTGATAATTTGGTCAGTTTGGCTACTCATTGGTCTTTGAGCCCAAACGACAATGCACGTCCTGTATGTAAAAACAGATAGAGGGAACATTGTACAGAGTAAAAACCTAGTTGCAGACAGTATTTGCATAATAATAAGGCCTTGTTCAGTTGCAAAAATTTTTGCAAAATGACACTGCAGCACGTTTCGTTGTTATTTGACAATTAGTGTCTAATCATGGTCTAATTAGGCTTAAAAGATTCGTCTCGTCCATTTCGTCTAAACTATGTAATTAATTTTATTTTTTATCTATATTTAATGCTTTATGCATGTGTCTAAAGATTCGATGTGACGGAGAATCTGAAAAATTTTGCAAAATTTTCTAGGAACTAAACCGGCCCTAAGGCAAATAGATTCAGTTATAAGCAATATCGGTAACCAAAAACAGCATAGGCTCTAAACCAAAACACAAATGCAGTAGGCAATAATAAATCTTAAGAATAAAGAGACTCGATGGGAGCAAATAGAGAAGCATAGACAAACCATCTGGACCAGACCCAATTGCACTGGTAAACATCGTTCTCATTCTCAAGATTGGCATCCACTTCCGCAAAACAGAACAGGTCATCATGGGTTGGAGAACAAGCAGTAAAGTTGTAGTGACAGTAGGCTGATCCATATTCAAAGATGGTGCACTTCTCAGTGAGCTCTCCAAGGTCATACTTCCTGTCTTGATATCTCTTGTTGAGGACGCACAAAGCCATCTGGATATTCTTGACATGCCTCTCCTCAGCCCTGGCCAGACGATCCTCTCTGATCACCTCCTTCCGCAGCTGCTTATCAGGCGGTGCCTTCCCTGGGGGGAACTGCTTCTTTCGCCGCTGTAATTCCCCTTCGACCCGTTGACGCCGCTACAGTTTTTCATGGAGTAGTTGTTTCTCCTCCCTGCTTAACCGTGCCTTCTCTTCCTTTGCCTTTTCATCTAGTACAGGCTTGGGAAATCTCCATTTACCTGTCGGCAAGGGTGCTTGCTCTGTAAACCGCCAACTGTGTGCTCTGGTGTCATAGACTTTGTTCTCCTCCTCCATGATGGCTTGGTGCTCCAAGAAGAACTTAGGCCCGGTTCACTTCCCAAAATATTTTCTTTTCCATCCATCACATCGAATCTTTGGATGCATGCATGGAGCATTAAATATAGGTGAAAAAAATAACTAATTGCATAGTTTGTCTGTAAATGTCGAGGCGAATCTTTTGAGCCTAGTTAGTTCATGGTTGGACAAATTTTGCCAAATAACAACGAAAGTGCTACATAAATTTTTCCCTCAAAAATTTTGAATCTGAACACAGCCTTACTCTTTCCCTGACATTCAGTTGTCTTGAGAGTACTGAGTCTGCCACGGTGGTTCCTGGTAACCACAAATTGTTAGGGTTAGTGCCAAAGTAGTAACACCTCTAGTTTACCAGTCATGCACAACTAGACATACATCAAAGTTGTGAGATTTTACTTTTCTCTTGCAAATTTCTACGCTGAAACTATCTAGTAAAATCTGACTTCAGAAAATCACTGAAGCCGTAAAGTGCCCTAAAATACCTTCCAAAAAAAAGTGCCCTAAAACTCAGTAAAATCGCACTATACAGCCACTCTTATCTGCTGGATAAGCATCTGAATCCTTGTGGGGGTAGGGCCGGGGAAGGGGGGGCTTACTGCGATTTCCTCGCCACCGTCACCGGAGTGGCGGCCATTGCAACCTGCACCGTTGAGCGATGCTGGTGTGCTGATTTCGTAAAACCCACAAGGGTTAGGCTGTGTTTAGTTCGCGAAAAAAAAAATTGGGTGTCACATCGGATGTGTCGGAAGAATGTCAGGAGAAGTTTTCGGATATTAATAAAAAAAATAAATTACAGAACCCGTCAGGAAACTATGAGACGAATCTAATGATACTAATTAATCTGTCATTAGTACATGTTGGTATTGTAGCACTTAAGGCTTTTCATGGACTAATTAGGCTTAAAAGATTCGTCTCGCTATTTCTCCGAAAACTATGCAATTAGTTTTTTTTCATCTACGTTTAGTACTACATGTATGTGTGCAAACATTCGATGTGATGGGTGGAGGCAAAAATTTTTGGGAACTAAACCATGCCTTAATCACATCGTGTGTTGGTGGTGTATTTATAGGCCGCGAGGTATCTGGACAAGAACAGTGGAGGGATCTGAGTCGGGGTGGGATTGGGGAATTGATTTGCCGCGGAAAGAGGGGAAGCTTTCCGGAATCGATTCAAACTTTCCCCAACTCCTTTTCATCAATGGACTCCCATGATGAATTTCTACAAAGAAGTGTAGTTAGTTTTTTCCTCAAAAAAAGTGTAGTTAGTTCAACAAATTCTTACTTCTATATGAGATGTTTGCAAACCTGTATAGACACGTAGAAGGGAAATGATATCTCTACTCCGACCAAGGCAGACCAAATTATTATGACTGGATTTACAGAAACATTATCAATATTTATTTATATCTAATACCTAATATTAAAGAATAAATTTTTCTTCATCTCTCACTGTTTCCCTCAGAAGGTCTGTTGTCTCGTACTATTAATCTCCAACAATGACAACCAAAATAAAAGATTCATTTCATATTTCGGTAACGCTACCCTTTCTGTAAATGGGTCTCCAGGAGAGATAATACTCAAATTTAGATTGTGCCTCTCTTGGCACTAAAAATGAATCTCTTATATATGTACTTTATTGAAGGTTGAAATAGTACTGTCAGAGACCCATTTTACATTTAAGTGCCCTTATGTTGGAGACAGTCTTACACTTCTCACCTTGAGATGCAAATCCTTTGATGACATACACTGTCAATGTCATTGACTAGCCGCAGGAGCCAGTTCATGGCACATCAGTACAGCACACAAGTGCTCTACATGGCTTGGCGTACGTTTTTCTTAAACGCAACAGTTACGTCAGTCTCAATGGTTTCATAAGAGTTTCATAGCATTTAATGAACTGCCTAAGCACTTTTGATGAGCATTTTTTATGATGTGGCAACGTTTTTAAGAAGAGATAAAGAAATGAATTTCATGGAGATGAAACTTTCGTTGTACGATTACCAATTCTTTATGAGTCATGGAATTAAATGTTTATGAAACTATAAAATGAAATTCTCTATTGAGAGTGAATGTTTCATCCAAGTTTCATTTCATTTTATATGACACGTCAATCTTAAAAATAACGCTACGAGACTATCCATTGAGACTAGCCTAATAGCCACATATTTAAATTGATTCAATATCATGTCAATTTTTCTATGTAGGACTAATCCTTTATTGTAATAGTATTTATTATTAGTTTTGAAAAATTATTTGACTTAAGGTTGGACCAAGCCCAATTAAATCCAATAAAAATTGCTAGCTCATTATTATTGGAGCGAGCACCGTGCAATAAATTGTAACCCTGACAATTTATAAGTCATTCCAACGCATGTGTACGTATTTGCTAGTATCTTCTGGTATATTTATAATGAAAATGCATTCAACTAATCCATTGATACTTAGTTAAATTTAAAAAAATTGACTTCTGAATGAAGAAACAAAATATATACAATTATTTTAAGAGAAAAAGAGTATTTACCGTCTCACTTGGCTCTTATTTACCTCCCACGGCGCACCGTTCATCTGCTCTGCACCTTCTGCATGTGGCCTGCTGCTTGGTCGGAAGCAGCTAGTTGAATCCAGTAAATTTTTTGATTGTTAGCCAATATAATTTCTTAACCAATATTATATTTGGAGTGTTGGATTTAATTGGGTCTCCACAATTTTATTCAATAATTAAATAAAAAATTCAAAGACTGCATTTAACACTGTATAATATGCATAGGTCCTTTATGTAGTGTAACTGACAGCTTGACAAGTGTTAAGTGCATGATGACTAGGGATGGCAACGGGGCGGATTCGGATCGGGGGAGTCTCTGTGCACCTGAACTTAAAACCCGAAATCGAAACCCGAAACCGCACTGAACACCGATTCGGGTGATAATCCATCCCAAAACCAAACATGCGGATACCCGAAATCCGAATGGATATCCGAAACTCGCTTTGTATAGAAACATAGTAAGAGCAATAAGGTTTTTCTATAAACATATGCATGATATATATACGCATATTTATATGTATAAACAGGAGGCAACAAATAATAAATACTTTCATGAGTCAACTTAGAATAAATTTAATAATCTAAGTAAACAAGTTATTATTAGCATGTTATAAAACATGAGTTTTAATTCCAAATGGTTTATTTCGCATATCCATTAGATATCCACGGGTGAAAAACCAAACCCAAAACCGAACCCGATAGGTTTCGGGGGCCTGAACCCGAAAACCGTGGGTGAGAAATCATCCCCGAATCCGAACCCGTGAAACCCGAAACCCGCGGATATCCAACCAGAAACCGCCTCGCTGCCATCCTTAATGATGACTATAATGTGTCCATTACTAGTAACAAACAATTGATTTGTCAGTTTCTTAAGTTATTGGCATGCTATAATGATCACTATGTCTTCATATACATAGCTCTTCATCTTCGTATTCCTTTGTTGCTGCATAAAAGGGGCATTGTTTCTCTGGTTCGTGAGGAAGAACACATAGCCAAGAACACCGCCAAGCTGTTGTTGTGTTGTTCTCTGCCATCTCCATTTCAGCCTCCTGCGCGCATAAGTTGTCGGAAGAGCAGGCCTCCAAAACTCTGCCCGCTTGTGTACTTGCACAAGTAGGCGGGCGATCAAGTTTTTGGATAGCGCATTAGCGCGACTGCTCGCTTCTTCACGCTCCTAGTCCTGGTGTTCGAGTATGGCATTCTTGGTGTTCAAGTACAAGGTGACGATGATCAACTACTTGTTCTCAGCGGCCTCCTATTCACGGCATCACTATCCACTTCTCACTAACAGTGGTCTTGACACGGTAGGCACCGCGATGTCTCTACACTGCATCGAACAGGACGACTACATCAACAAACCACTATGTCCACTGGCGGAAACGGCTCTGGTGCCTCTGGGTATGCTCAGTGACCCATCTTTTATTTTTTATGGTTAAAATCGTGATTAGTATAGTGTTCATTAACTCATCTACAATTAGATCACACAAGCACGTGATGTCACAAACATGTTGTTAATCTTTTTCTGGATTAAAGTATACATGAATTTGCCTAATATTCTAACAATCCGAAAACTTGACTAGCAATTTTGCGACATGCTAAAACCAAATGCTTTTGAGGGCACACGCTATAAGAGATGGCATCACAGGTGTATGCTATGGTTGACCATCGTGCACTGCTATGTTGTTGCCGAACCTAGAGTAGTAGGACCGCATACTTCTGAGAAGAAGCTAGTGTTCCATGATGCTGACACCATGTTCAAGGAGGCAATAATCAACATGCTTGGAGACACCATAGTTGATGCATACATGTGGTTGCCTACTTGAAAGGAAATATGGCATGCATTTGAGGCCAAATACGGAGTTTCCGATGCTGGTTGTGAGAGAATTTGATGAAGTGGGCAAATTATCACAAGAGAAACATTATTATTGCTCAAACATAAGGGAGGGGAAAAGAGAGTGCAAACCAAATGTATCAGTGAAGTCTGCAGGAGAGATCATCCTTTGATGGGGTCGGCGGTCAGCCATCCTCTCCTATTGTCCTCTTGTGCTTTCAATTACCTAAGTATTATTATGCACACAACCAAATTGATGAGATAAAAAGGGTTCGATTGATACACGTCGAGCAAAGCAAATTTTATTTCTCAAATTAAGTGACCATAAAGGTTTCATTTTTATTCTAAGAATTGAACAAGATCTAACCTAATATTTCTATGAACTCGATTACATAAAGCTCCTCGACTATGTTGATTTAGGGTTCAAGATAAACCTTCAAGCAATGGCCATTATTTTACCTTAAAGGTGTTACATGTATCATCTTGGATGGTGATGGTCCCATGAGTTGTGGTGTCTATAACCTTGAAAGGTCCATTGTACTTGATTCACAGTTTACCTTGTCCAAATAGCTTTACCCTTGAATTGAATAGTAGAATGTTATCCCCTAGCTCGAACTACTTGTGCTTGATTCGCTTATCATGCCATTTTTAAGTTCTCTTGTTGTAAATCCAAGAGTTATGATAAGTCTTTTTCTCTTCGCTCTTCAAGTTCAGCCAATTTTATTTGACGATTCTTTCTATCTTGGTGGAGATCCATGTGTTCATTTGTTGACTGCCCAATGGGCCCTAGATTCTAATTTGACGGGCAAATGGCATATTTTTCCATATACAAGTTGAAAAGATGACATACCTATGGGCATCTTGTATGCAATTCGGTATGCCAAGAGTGCATTGGGAAGATTGTACTTCCATTTCTTCCCCATCTTGTTAATGGTCTTCTGCAGAATGTTCTTAATTTTGTTTCTTTGGTGTTTTAACTTGACCACTTTTTTGGGATGATATGGAGTTGCAATATTATGTTTTGCCCCATGCTCCGCCAAGTACTGCCGAAAGGTCTCGTTGAGAGGAAGTGTGGCCCTCCATCGCTTATGACCATCCAATGTGTGCTAAACCTTGTGAATTTCACTTCATGGAACATCTTCTTGGAGTGCTTGGAGTTGGGATGATATTGCTTCTACCCATTTGGACACATAGTTTACTTGCACCAACATGTATTCATCATCTCCGTACTTAGGGAATGGTCCCATGAAGTCGATCCCACATATATGCCAACCAGCTCCACTTGGAGGTTGTTCATGAGGGGGGCATTGCATCCTCAACGTTGATGTTTACATGTTTCTTGCATCTGATGCATCTTTTGACAAACTACTTTGTATTATGATACATCATTGGCTAGAAGAATAGGCAAAAACCCTAGCTCAATTAGATACGTTTTGGCGTAGCCGGTAAGTTGCTTATATAGTCCTGTTCAGCCGACCTCGTGTCGCGATCACGATCTAAGTCGTTTTAGGACTCCTAATTTATAACCATTTAGGACTCTGCAACTTGAAGGCCAAAAAAAACCAAAAACTAAAACTGCAAAAGGAAACCGCGCTCCCACAAGGCGAGGAACCAGATTTCGGCGGACCATTCACGCAAGTGCCGCGCCCCCGCGCCCTTCGCCCCGACGAGGCGAGGCGAGCGAGTATGTGTGGGCTTCTCTTTCTCCTCCTCACACTAGACTTGAGAAAGTGGAGAGGACTTCCATATTTAAGTATGGCTACCTCCACTTCAACCAGCAAGGTGGTACTAAAAAGTTCCCACATCCCTCCTTGTTCACATGAACGTGCCTTTAAGATTTATTAAGAATTTCACAATTGGTTATTAGTCAATCCCATATAAATTCCAACAATCAGAACCATCATTCAGTTCAGACATCACACTGGCCAAGTCTATGGTCGGTTCACACAACAGAACATGTCAGCAGACAGCAATATCTTACTCAGTTACTCTGCCAATCGTCCAAATGAGCATGTACCACAAGCTCACGATTAAAAGGCCAAATCAACCAAGAAACATTGTACCACAAGCTTAGAAACATCAAACATTTGGACGAAAGACAAGTGCGATCCATTGTTGCCGAGTTCAGGGGAGAAATGAAGCCAGAACTCTAGAAAGAAAAATTCAGTGCCGGAGCTAAACTCGTTTAATTTCTACGTTCTTACAGCTCTTCAAAGACTTAAACTCGTTTCTAAGTGAGCCCGTATGGTTCAAAATTCAGTGCAGTTAACCTTGTCCTAAGACTCCGGTGAATTGCAAGGCAAAACCCGAAAACCGACGATGAGGATGGATAGGAGCTAGTTGATTAGACACAATGGTCGAAGCTAAACTCCTTGTGGACGCCGCACTTGCAGGTCACGCGCAGCACCAGCTCGGCTCCGGAGCAGACCGCGCTGGACACTTCCACCTCTTGCTCCTGTACAGATCCAGGTTTCATTAAGGAAAGTGCTGACAGAATACCAAAATGTATGCAGTCCAAAGAAGCTAAGCAACCCATTCAATTCCCTGGATGTGCAGAAGACATTAAATTGGAAATTCGTTAGAATCATGCCATTGGAATTTCATGGAAGATATTTGGCACAGGACTATATATAGCACTTAATTCACGTAATGAATTATTAAAGGAGACCATAAGGTTCAGATAATTTGGCACAGGATTATCAGCACCGAATTCACATAAAGAAGACCATACATATAATTTGGCACAGGACTATTAGCACCGGATTCACATAAAGTAGACCATGAGCTTCAGACAATTTGGCACAGGATTATGAACACTGAATTCACACAATGCGGATCAGCTTCACAGAGCATCTATCCACTCAACCGATGGATAAGCAGGAAATTGCCATTTTTAAGTGTATACACATAATTGCACAAGCAAAGCATCCAAGTTAAGTTCTATCCTTGAATCTAAAGAATGCAAGCAAAATGATGGAATTCCCGAACAGTAAGGAAGGCTGTACCGGCTTTCTCGGCTTTTCTGGCGAGGAAGTCCTCGTCTCCGGCGACGTGCAGCGTGACCCGGCTGGCGAGCGGGATGCCTCGCTGGAGGCTTTCTTGGCTTCCTGCGGCGATCAAATCAACACATTAGAGGTGAGCACAAGAAAGCAACGGCAGCAAGAAGAGAAATCAAGAAGTGCAAGCACGGCGTCGGCGTACCTGCTTGGCCGCCTTTCCCGGCGATGCGAAGAACGCACAGCACGGCTCCGACATGATAGACGAGCGGGAGGCCTCGGGGTTGACGGTGGAGTTCGTCTTGGCGAGCTTCTGCGGCGACGGGGTGAGCTGCTGCTGTTGCGGCGGCGGCGTATCTTCCTCCCAGTGTCGCGGACTCAAGCGACGAGGGTTCGTCTCGATGTGGAGGTTGGGCCGCGGCCGCTTCCTGCTTCCACTCCGCAGCGGAGGCAGCGACCGCGACGCCGAGAAGACGAACGACGGCGTTCCGAGGCCCACGGGGGGGAGCGTCGTCTCCTTGTCCACCGCGGAAGATGGAGAACCTAGTTTCGCGCACGCCGGCCCTGACGAAGGGAAGAATTCGAACCCGACGCTTCCGGTGGCGCCCGTGCGCACCGTCTTCGCGGAGTGGAGGGACGCCTCGCAGCCGCTGGCAGTGGAGCCCATGGGCGTCAGCGGCTGCTTCGGCGAAGCCAAGAACGTGAGGCTGCTGGTGTTGGAGCCCCTGGAGGTGGGCGTCAGCGGCCCCTCCGGCGAAGCCGCGAACACGAAGCCGCCCCTGGAGGTGGGACCCGTGGGCGTGTCGGGCCGTTCCGGCGCAGCCAAGAACGCGAACATGTTGCCCGCGCTGCTGGCCGAGGAGCCCCCCGGCGTCCCCGTCGCGTTCTCGGCGAACGCGAACATGTTGCCCGCGGAGGTCGGGTGGCGCGGGCGGAGCCCCTGCTCGAACGAGAACTCCACGGCGCGCGACGCCGTCGGTGTGGTGGGCGTGGGCGGAGGCGACGGTGTGTTCGGCGCGGGGTCGAAGGGGGGCAGCTCGAGCAGCATCCTCTTGCGCACGGAGGAGGCCGGGAGGAGGCAGCGGCGCTTGCGCCCCACGTCGGCGGCGCAGGGCGCGGAGAAGGCGACAGCGTAGTGCGCGGGGTCGATGCGGAGCTCGGCGAGGTGCCGCGGCGCGGGCGGCGGAGTGAAGAAGAAGGGCTCCGGTGCCATTGCCATGGCGATTTGGGTTCTTGGGATTCTTGGATGGCCACCGGCCTGCTCGGGGGCGCTCGGGGATGGGCGGACTGGCAGAGAGGGCCAGAGGGGACGGAGGCGGGTTTGCTGGTTCCGTTTCGACGTAGCTTTGTTTGTTTGCTGTAAATATAAACAAGAATTGGAAAGCAAGTGCGGGCCGTAATTCTTTCTGACCGACACATGACACATCCCGGCACGCCGCACGCGTGCATCTGCCTGTAAGATTCGTGCCGGTGTCCAGTGGTAATGATCAGAACGGCTGTGAACCTGAAAGGGAGACTGTCGATACGATTGCATCTCAGACCCATCCACTTGTCACAGGCTAGGTCTCATGTATCCACCTCCGAACAAGACCTAAGTAAAAGAAAATACACGAAAAGCTATCACACGTGGATTTGCAACGTGGATTTGCATGTGCCAGTGAAAGATTTTCAGCTATCTCTGTTCCATGTCTTGTCTTTTCTAGATATATTGTTTTTATTATGTATTTAAACATATACCCCATTTGATAGGGCTGCTCTCCAGCTTTGACTCCGGCTCTGATAGAAACGTCCTACCAAATGGTTTAGCAGCATAAGCCGTTTATATCCACTTTTATGAAAAAGAGGAGTTAGAGCCATTTTAAAAGAGCCACGAATTATGGCTCTTCCGAAACGGCTCCATCTACCAAATAAGGCCATAGTGTATATCTAATATTGTATGTCTAGGTATATAACAAAAGCTATATATTAAAAAAACGAAGGTAAGATTGCACACGAAGCTCACTTTTTTTTCTAATTATTATATTGCCTTGCGATTTGCAAACGATGGTAAGATTGCTAAGGGGCAAGGATGTAAACTTTTTTTATTGTCTTTTTAATAAAGATACTCAGAAATAATGGCTAGTACAAATGCTAAACAACTTAGCATTTCTAGTAAAAAGGTTAAATAACTTGCACCAAACGACCTCTAGAAATTATAGTATATCAAAAACTAATCTAGTCATCTTCTTTGCTCCATCGTCTGTATCCACCGGAGCTTAAAAATCTCATAGAAAAGGCACAAGTGAATGGGGACATCGACATAAAAAAGACTTTGAATACTGCAAAAGACACTCATCACTTATAACAAGATCCAGTACCGACCAAAGGAACATCGACAGAAAGAAAGACCTAACAATATATAAGTTTAGAATTCTTTATCACCAGAATAGAGTATTAGAGAAAACATACCTTACCATAGAATAGACGGGAAGAATATGTCAAAACCACCATTGTGGGGGTATAACCCCCGATACCCCCAGACTTGTGTTCTCTGAGGTTCGCTAAACTTTAGGACACATTTAGACCTTGCGTCTGGAGCCTCAAGAGCTGAAATGGTCTAAAGTTTAGTAGCTAAATTTTAGATTGTAGGATTCAAATATGACCTAGTTGACCTCTAGAGAGAGCCAATAGATCAAATAAAATATACACTCACAAGTCATTCGCGATCACAAAATTCCACAATATAATTTGATACAAGATTTTAATATGGTCTCCCCACTAGTTTATTTATTAATTAGTAGTTGGTTCCCTTATGTATATTTTCTAGCTTTCGCCCTTGATGGACGGATAGGTCTTGCTTGAATGCACGATATTGTCGCAAAACTAAACTCTAGATAAAAAAAAGACCAATAAAAAATTAAATCTATGAAGCCACAAGGCCTTGTTTATTATCCTACGTGCATCATTCAAATTTGCAGTTGTTTGCCCTAACACAATTGGGTCATTTCTATGATACTATAAAACAGTGTGGCAATGCCAATGATTTGCTCGCTTATCAAAATGCAATTCACGGTAAGCTCAGCATCATACTTTCCGTACAGACGAATCATCGTCGTAATAATGTATTATGAGTGAAGTGGAGTACACATAAATTTTTTTTGTTGTAACGTATGATCATTTCCTTTTAGATATCTAGGAATTCCTTTGCATCATCGAAAATTAATGAATAAGGACTGAAAATATGTGAAAGAAAGATTTCAAAGAGACTGAGTGGTCGGAAAAGTAAGATGTTTTCGGTGGGAGAAAGGCTTCTTCTAATTAATTCGGTTCTGAATAGTTTTTCTATGTTTATGATGTCTTTCTTTGAGATACCCAGAGGAGTATTGAAAAAAATGGATTATTTTAGATCTCGGTTTTTCTGACAAAGTGATGAGCATAAGAAGAAATATAGATTGAAAAAATGGGAGGTAGTATGCACACCAAAAGACCAGGGCGGATTGGGAGTCCTAAATCTAGGTATGCATAATAGATGCCTACTAAGCAAGTGGCTTTTCAAACTAATAAATGGGGATGGGGTATGACAACAATTGCTTAAAAATAAATATTTAAGGGATAAAACTCTGATTCAGGTTCAACACATGCCCGGGGACTCTCAGTTTTAGGCTGGCCTCATGAAGGTCAAAGATGAGTTCATGTCTATGGGTAGGTTTGATCTAGGTGACGGATCTCAGGTGCGTTTTTGGGAGAATTTGTGGATAATGCCACGCCCTCTCAAAACAATCTTCCGACACTCTATAACATTGTGAGAAAGAAAAGTGCTTTCTGTTAGGTCAGTGTTGTCTACGATACCGTTAAATGTAGCGTCCATGAGATCTCTGATGGGAGTTAATTTGCAGGCATGACATAATGTTGTGGCCATGATTGCATACGTACATTTAAATAACCAAAGGGATCGCTTTGTGTGGGGCTACATCAGAACGGGTTGTTTTCAGTTAATTCTATGTACAGAGCATTGTTGAATGTACAGGCGATACCATACAACACTCAAATTTGGAAACTTAAACTACCCCTTAAGATTAAAGTCTTTATGTGGTACTTGTACGAGGGAGTAATCTTAACCAAGGATAATTTAGCTAGGAGACAGTAGCAAGGAGATAAAAAGTGTTGTTTCTGTTTCTCCAATGAGACCATACAACATTTACTCTTTGACTGTCATTATGCTAAATTTATGTGGAGAATTATTCATATTTCATTTAACCTAAAACCTCTAACTAGTGTACATAATTTGTTTACAGGTTGGTTGGAAGGGTTAAATAGAAAAAGGAAATCTCAAATTCTTGTGGGTGCAAGTGCTATTTGTTGGGTACTTTGGTTAACACGGAATGATGTTGTGTTTGACAAGGCCACAACACCGTCTTATTTATAGGTTATCTGCAATGGGACGTATTGGACTAGGTACTAGACCTTACTTCAGAAGGAGGAGGATCGCTAGTTCATAAAGGCGGGCTATACGACTATTGAGACAGCCGTGATGGAGGTGTTTGCAAGACACGCCTGACGTTTTAGTAACAGAATTGCTCTTTAGTTTTTTCTATTTTAGAACGTTTTCGTCTTGATGGCTCAAAACTTCGTTTTTGAGACTCTGTGAAATTGTTTTGCTCGTTCATAATAATAAACAACCATATACATTAGTCAATGCAGAAGCTGGAATATTAATATATTCCCTTTTCTAAAAACAACCCTTACTTGGGATGCAAGGAGGGTTGCTCGTGAACATGTGAATAGGTTGCTTATTTGAGGATTCACGATCAATCCACCTTGGATTTCTAACCATTAGAAAAAAAAAATAAACATTGATACACACAGCATATCGTTAAAGATTTCGGACCTCGAACCCTCCCTACTCCCTACTGGCTTTGTCATCATCTTCGGCTTGAGCAGTTAGGTGAGCGCTCACAGTATAAGTCCAGTTTGATGACACATCCAAAATGCCACAAAAAGTCGTTGTAGTATAGTGGTGAGTATTCCCGCCTGTCACGCGGGTGACCCGGGTTCGATCCCCGGCAACGGCGAATGAGGCGTTATTTTTTGAGATTTTCGTTTTCATTTAACGTTCGCACATGTTGAATGGCGTTTTTTTTTAGACTTTCGAAGCACGTTGCTTTTTCCTTCCTTCCATCTTCTTTTGGTAAATACGCATGCTAAGCGTAGAGCAAAATGATGTAGCAGTTGTATGCAATAATTTCTCAAAAAAAAGTGAGATGGAGTTGTTTATGAAAAATGAGACTTAGATTTTTTACAGTAAGAATTGGTCTGACCGGCCTGGTGCAGTTGGTGAGTGTCAGCTCGCCGAGTCACCAGGTCTTGGGTTCGAAGCCGTCTCTCTGCAGAATTTCTGCGGGGGTAAGACTTTGCTTCGGTTATTCCCTTCTCCAGACCCCACTCGTGTGAGAGCCTCTGGAACTGGGTCTGCCCTTTTTTAAGAATTGGTCTGACCCCGATCTACGCTATTTAAAATGGTAGAACATAATAGTTTGTCGAATCCAAAGTTTTTGTTCTGTTCATGTATATATGTGCATGGAAAATGAGTTAGAGTATGAGACTAACTAAAAGTACTACATCAATTACAACAATGACCATTGATCATATCGTAGGTGCACAACGGCCTTTCTATTTTAAAACAGAGATGGAATTTTTTCCTTCGTAAGCCATACATCATGCTTAGTCTTAGTCCGGAGAGAAAAGCGAATTTACTATTTTGCCCAAGCAGTCTCCTCCATGCTAGAGATAACTGCAAGAGAGAAGTTCAACTCAGTCATGATCGCTAAAAACAGTATGATGTGAAAGGTTTAAACATTGTGCTGAAATGTGCAATGAACCATAACATACATACTAAACGAGTTGATCTAAATTGTGATTTTGTAAATTGTCTAGTAGATCATTTTATTGGTGTAAAGACTATTCTTCAATCTGTTATCCTGTACGGCTGTACTTAGTCTCATTAGTCACTATAAGTTACGATTGTGAGTATTTATTATACCAAGAGCCCCAGATGGTGTCTGCGAGAGAGTCATACTCCTACGTATCAACGTATGGGTTGCTCCAATGCTCCTTCCTCTGTTCCTGCCAAGGATCTGGTGGTAGGAGCGAAAATACATCATAATTTACTGGGTGCTATAATCCAAAACCATTATTACTGCGTGATTTCTCTGATGATGACAAAGCACGAAGCAGTTCCTCCTCCGACTGGAGTCGCAGTGACGATTTCGCTTACATCCGGGCAACGGCACCGTGACGTTACGTCAGTCAGATCAGAGGATCTCGTTCCAGTATGAACAGAGGCTTGTTGAATTCAAATTTCCACATGCTGCTCAACGAATCCATCCAAATCCAGGACCATGGTGTGAAACTGTAAATTGAGCGACGAGAACTTTCTTGACTACTAGTAGCATGCGTGGTCAAGACGTCAATGGTAGTCAATTGAGAAGACATATAAAAAAAAACTCGGCCGGTAGGGGAAGACCGCCCCTACGGTGTTGTACTTAAGAAGAAGATCTCAGTATCCTGATCGAGAAACCCCCCGAACCCTGGCCCCGCCCTGACGCTAGGGGCGGTTACCGTGGGGCCCGTTACCTGGGCCGGGACGCCTGTGGCACCTTGCCACTTTGGGCCGGCACCTCCAGTATCCTGTTACCACAGTATCCTGTTACCACAGGCCGGAAACGGGCCGCCCACACTAGCGCTTTGGCACACGGGACCAGCGAGGGGGATTTTTTAACTCTCAGGCAAAATTCGCTCCCACCGGGAGTCGAACCTGCGACCTGAGGGAGTACCGCCGGAGTGCTAACCAACTGGACTAGCATCCTTTGGCTTATTGAAAAGACATATAAAAAAATGGCACAGATGGAGGCACCAGAAGGGAAGCAAGCATTGGGTCTTTTTTTTTTTTTTTACAGATGGAGGCACCAGAAGGGAAGCAAGCATTGGGTCTTTTTTTTTTGCGAGTAAGCAAGCATTGGGTCAGAAGAACATCAGGTACACGCTGCACATTCCTTTTCTGCATTCATCCTGGCGCAATTAGATTAGGCATTAGGCGACCACGATTTGTGTCAATACTCGTGTTCTCAATCTATTTGCTTCTTTGATTCGGACTCATGAAAATCTATACAAGTGAATGGAAGACAAATAAGCATATACATGTACATGCATAAATTTTATTCATGTCCCACACAATTTCCACATGCTGCTTCATATATGAGTCCACTTGTATAGATTTTATTCGAATTTCCAGTGTCGGACTTATAAATTTTGTTTTGTTAAAAAATGGTCTTGAATGCAGAGAAACTGCTTCGTAATGTTTCTAGCAATATGGCTTCTCATGCTGCATCTGCTCTCACTGTTATCAACCTCATTCGTTCAAGCATTGCCGAGCAGAAATGAGACCGACCATGATGCGCTGCTAGCATTCAAGGCGGGGCTAAGCCTGCAGTCGGCGGATGCACTGGCCTCATGGGAAACAAGCACCGACTTGTGCCAGTGGATTGGCGTCATCTGCAGCAGCAGCGGCAGGCATAAGCGCAGAGTATCCGCACTGAATCTGTCCTCCATGGGACTTGTGGGAAACTTGGGCCCTTCCATCGGGAACCTCACACGCTTGAGGACTCTGGACCTTAGCTACAATCTACTGTATGGCAATATCCCTCCAGCTATTGGCCGGCTATCACATGTGTTGTACCTTCATCTGTCAAACAATTCGCTCCAAGGTGAAATCCCCCCGACAATTGGACAGCTACAGAGGTTATCATATCTTGATCTGTCAAACAATTCACTGCAAGGTGAGTTCACAGACGGCCTTAGGAACTGCAGTCGCCTTGTGACCATCAAACTTGACCTGAACAACCTCAGTGGGCAAATCCCGGATTGGATTGGAGGTCTGTCGATGCTCAAGTCAATGTCGTTAGGGAAGAACAACTTCACTGGGATCATCCCGCCATCACTTGGGAACCTCTCATCACTGCAGGTAGTTTACCTCAATGACAACCACCTCAGTGGGCCAATCCCCAAGGACCTTGGCAGGCTGGGTAGCCTTGAGGTGCTAGCTCTTCATGTAAACCACCTCTCCGGCACCGTCCCACCTTCAATCTCTCCACAGTGATCCACATTAGTCTGCACAAGAATGAGCTTGAGGGCACACTGCCCGCCGATTTGGGTAATGGCCTACCCAAAATCCAATACCTTATCCTTGCGGTGAACCATCTCAAGGGACACAGTCCAGCTTCGATTGCAAATGCGACCACAATGCAATCCATAGACCTGTCTGAAAACAATTTGACTGGAATCGTGCCTCCTGAGATTGGGACTATTATTTCCCTCAACTACCTGCTACTCAGCAGAAACCAGATGAAGGCTGCCAGTAACCACGACTGGAAGTTCATCACACTCTTAACTAATTCTACAATGCTCCGTGGTGTCACACTGCAAAACAACAGATTTGGTGGTGTGTTTCCAAGCTCTATAGCCAACCTATCAGCACAACTCGGAATTCTAGATATCAGGTTCAATGAATTATCTGGTAGGATACCAGATGGGATTGGTAAGCTTCCCAAACTATTTAAGCTGGGGCTCGCCGGCAACCAATTTACTGGACACATACCTGACAGCATAGGAAGGCTAAAAATGCTCCAATTCTTGACACTTGAGAACAACCAATTGTCTGGGGCAATGCCGTCCTCACTCGGGAACTTAAAACAGCTGGAGCACCTTTCAGTAGATAAAAACATGTTGGAGGGACCTCTTCCAGCAAACCTCGGGAACCTACAACAACTTACTGTTGCAACCTTCTCGAACAATGCACTTTCTGGTCCATTACCAGGAGGGATCTTTAGCCTATCATCCTTGTCCTACATGCTAGATTTATCTGGGAATAATTTCAATAGTTCTCTTCCGTCTGAAGTTGGTAGGCTCACGAGGCTCACATACTTGTACATACATGGGAACAACTTATCTGGACTGCTGCCAGATGCTCTAAGCAATTGTCAGAGTTTGATGGAGCTCCGTTTGGATCATAACTCCTTCAATTTCCTGCATCCATAAGTAAAATGCATGGTTTGGCACTGTGAAATTTGAGTAAAAACAGCCTCACCGGAGTGATTCCTCAAGAGTTGGGACTCATGAATGGCCTGAAAGAACTGTAAGTTGCGCAAAATTACTTGACTGGACAGATCCCTGGGACCATGGAAAGCATGGCATCATTATACAGGCTAGACATATCCTTCAACCATCTTGATGGTCAAGTTCCGGCAAAAGGAGTATTTACCAATTTGACTAGTCTCTCTTTCAATGGGAATGACAAGCTATGTGGTGGTATTAAAGAGCTGCATTTGCCTGAATGCCCTACTGAACCAGCAGAGCATAATAAAAGGACACTAAGAGTCATTCGAAATGCTATGAGTGTGACTGCTATTGTCATCTTGGCGTGCTTCACATTGGCAGTTCTTTTCTTATTTTCAAAAAAGGGGTCAAGACTTCCATCCACCAAAAAACTGATGGTTCATCCTCTATTGATGGATGACATGTATCCTCGACTTTCTTATTTTGATTTGTCCCGAGCAACAAATGGCTTTAGTGCCAGCAATTTGATTGGTGCGGGACAACATGGATCAGTTTATAAGGGGACAATCCTGCTAAAGGGCTTGGCAACTACTGTAGCTGTTAAGGTATTTGATCTTGAACAACCTGGTTCTTCAAAATGTTTTTTTACTGAGTGCAAGGCACTTAGCAAAATTCGCCATCGTAACTTGATCCATGTTATAACATGCTGCTCCTGCTCTGATTTGAACCATAATGAATTCAAAGCTCTAGTGTTGGAGTTTATGCCTTATGGGAGCCTTGACAAGTGGTTACATCCAGATGTATATTCCGCAAATCCTGTCAATGTACTAACGTTAGTGCAGAGATTGAACATTGCTGCTGACGTTGCCAGTGCACTGGACTATTTGCACAACTGCCAGCCTTCGATAGTTCACTGCGATGTCAAGCCCAGCAACATTCTTCTTGGGGAGGACATGGTTGCTCGTGTCGTAGACTTTGGCCTCACGAAGATTCTCACGGATCCAGTTGGTGAGCAGTTGATCAATTCAAAGAGTTCTGTGGGAATACTAGGAACAATTGGATATGTTGCTCCAGGTAACTGAATACTCTATATGTAGCTCCAACAGCAGTTATAGTTGGTACACTTTTAATGCCGTTTATCCTTGCAGAATATGATGAAGCTGCTCGCATCTCTCCACATGGGGATGTCTATAGCTATGGTATTGTACTCCTTGAGTTGTTTACTGAGAAGGAACCTACACATGACATGTTTACAGATGGATTGACCCTGCTGAAGTATGCAAAGATGGCTTACCCAGATCGACTGATGGAGATTGTAGACCCCTTTCTGCTATCCATTGAGGCTGAAACAGGGAAAATCAATGGTGTTATGGACTACGTTACAAGGCTTGCACCATCGTTCAGCAAGAGCAGACCGACTCAGAGGCTGTGCATGAGAGATGTTGTAGCTGAGATTCAGACAATAAAAGCTTGCTACATTGCATAATGAAAGAAGGCAAAGTAGCATCTGAATAATGTAACATGAGTGCTCAAGTGCTTGAAGTTCAGCGTCACAAAAAACATAGTGGCACTTTTATGTGTTTGTTTGTTACTGTTGCAATTGCAGTAGATGCTCCTGTTAGATGTATGTGATGTATAAATGTATTTTCCCTCTAGCTGGAGGGGTTCAATGCATATGTAACGCTTGTACATCTAGCTCTTTGGACCTGTGAATACAAAGGTCTCCTTAGCCTCGCTCCCGAGATACGCAGATTTTGATTTCTCTAGAGCCAGGCTCGCCAGATGCGAGCAATTACCGAGATAATGATGTTGTTAGTGTATGATTAGTGTATATTAATTGATAATACTGTATTCAAGAAATATTAAGGAATAATGAGATGAATAAGAGTTATAAATGGATAGTTGCACATAAAAAATATCGTGATGATGATGATTTACCTAGTTTTCGTGATGATGATGATGATTTACCTAATTTTATCTCATGCAACATGTCTAGTGCGAGCAACCAAACACCATCTCAATTTAGCTAGGCTAACTAGGTGCAAACAACCAAACATGTTGTTGTTGCATGCGCTCAACCAGGCAGCCCTAAGTTGCCACTTTCTAACATGGTATCATAGCTTAGGGTTAGTCCGGATCTCCATCCGTACATTCCTGCCACAGTGCTCCCTGTGGCCCCACGCCTCCGTGCACCTGCCCATGCACCGTCCTCCTCGCACCCGCCCATGCACTGTTCATCGCACACCCGCTCATGCGCTAGCCACCATGTGTTTGTTGCAACTTGCTCAACTCCATGTGCAGGCATCTACCACAGGCTGCCCTGCCACCAGTGGCCTTAGAGGATTGTCTCCCCCCTGTGAGCTCTCTGCTTTCTCTTATGTAAAAAAAAAAAGAAAAGGAAAAAATAGAGAAGCGACGGCGAGTTGGGATAGTACCATGGTGCTCGGTGGCTTTCAATGGCACTAACTGAGAGAGTTTAGTTTTCATATGGAAATTCACATGGGTGGGCAATAGTTGTGGGGCTACCTCACAGGTGAGTGGAAATGTCTGCCACGTCCTGCTCTTCCTATGCCGTCCACATGCTCGTCGTATATATGTTGTTGATGACGCCAACAGTGCTTTGCTTGAGGTGTTTTGACGCCAAGATGGAGACAGTTCAATCTCAATGTCTGAGACTTGGTTGCATGAGGAGGCCCTATCTAAGGCCTATCTTGCTTGTGATCATTGAGGTCAACCTCTCAAGATCCCTTAGGGGCCTCGCTACCATGTACTTGATGTGGGCTCACCTTCGCTGTACTTACGAGATTTGTAATGAGGTAATGTACATTGCTATTGATGTGGAGGCTTAAGCACTTCGCCAGCTGGACTCCACTGTTGAGGACTTTCACTGTCAAATTTCAGCTGTCTAGCATTTTCTGAATAGCTTAGGTGCTGATTTTTGCGATACTGGTACTTGTCGGTGCGACAACCACCACCAAAGCCAGAGAGAGACTCTTAGCCTTCATGAGTTCCTCTCTTGGCTTTGTCCTAAGTTTGAGACTATTTAGGTGTAGTTGCAGACTCATCATCAACGCCCATCGCTTACCGAGGCAATGCCTCAGCAATGAACCGAGGAAACACACCTTTGAGCTCAGGGTGTGAGTCGGGCTCAATAGTGGTCCTCCATTCTGGCGTCCACACCTCCCCAAGTGTCACCGCCTCTACCACCTTCGTCGTCTCAGTCCTCTCCGATGGTGGCAGGGCCTCCTTCGGTGATCTTTTGTGGCTATTGTGAAATTTTTGGCTACAACAAGGACTATCACAAGAAGTAGCGTGGCAAGCATAGATGTCATGTCGAGCATTCCTCCCAGGGCTCTGGTGGCTCCATTATTCAGATGGGCTCTCATTTGCTGTTTGCAGTGGAACATGAGGTTACTATCTTGTTTCATCACCTTACTGCAACATAGACCTCAGCACACGGGACTACCGCTCATGCTTGTTGTTACTCTCCTCCTCCTCCTCCAAGTGGTATGTCGTCGTCGTCAGGTAGGTATATCATCCAAGTGGTTCATTGATTCTAGTGTTTCTTTTCATATGAAACCTGATTGGACACACTTGTCTTCTATGTCTTCTCCCAACCCACGCATAATTGTTTAGACTACTTATGACACTTCTCTTTTTGTTACTAGGTGGGATTTTCTTTCTAAATCTTCCTTTCATGTTCCTAATATCATTCTCGAGTCTAACTCTTGTTGTATTTAGGATCTTCATACATGCCTTTTGGTGGGGACTAGGCCTAGGTGTCATGACTCATGACGTGTATGGGAGCTTGATTGGCTGCATATTCCTTTGTCCAATTTGGCTAGCTCATCACCCAATTCTCCTGCCTCTGTGTCGATTGCTTCATCTACAACTACTTTTTGTGCAGTGGCGTCGTTGTCTAGGTCACCTCTAGGTTCTAGACTGTCCACACTAGTTGGTAGCGTTATCTTAGGCCCTATTTCTAGTAATACTACTCTGCATTGTACAGGTTGCAAGCTTGACACACAACTACAACCCTATTATTATTCTAGTGAGTCTATGTCCTAGCGATTTTTGATCTTGTTCACTCCACTCCGATGTATGGGGTTCTGCTCCCTTCATTTCGAAAGGTGGTCACTCATATTATGTTCTCTTTGTCAATAATTCTACTCGACATTTGTTTGGATTTATCTTATGTCTTCTCATGATCAATTTCTTGCTATTTACCAACAGTTTGTTACTATGATATACTCAGTTTGACTTTCACATTTGATCTTTTCATGCGAACTTTGCTATTCTTTCTTAGAATGACGTTGCTAATCACAAGCATCGCCGCATTCATGAGACTACTTGTGATCTTTTGATCCTTACATGCTATGGCTAAGGAGATTGCTGCCTTGGAGCACCTTCCACTTGGGATCTTGTACCTTTGCCACCTCATGTCACTCCCATAACCTATAAGTGGGTGTATAAGGTCAAGACTCACTCGGATAGTTCTCTTTGAGTGCTACAAGGCTCATCTTTGTGGGACGTGGTTTTTAGCAAGAGCACGGTCATGACTACGAGGAGACCTTTGCTCCTATTGCTAACATGACTACTGTTCGGACTCTTCTTGTAGTGGCTTCTTTTTGTCAGTGGTCCATTTGTCAATTGGATGTCAAGAATGCCTTCCTCAATGGCGAGCTACAAAAGGAAGTCTACATGTAGCCCCCTCAAGGGTATTATGTCCCTAGTGGCATGGCTTGTTGGTTGTGTCATTCACTTTATGGCCTTAAGCAAGCTCCACGGACATAGTTTGAATGCTTCTCCTTTGTTGTCTTTGATGATGGCTTTAAGCCTAGTGACCACGATGCTACTCTCTTTATGCATACTCCCCCTTGTGGTTGCACACTTCTTCTCTACGTCGATGACATGCTCATCACGAATGATGATTCTCTGTACATTAATTTTGTGAAGTAGTGCCTTAGTAATAAGTTCTTGATGTATGATTTGGGTCCCTTTCGTTACTTCCTTGGTCTTAAGTTCTCTTCGACATCTAATGGTATCTACCTCTTAGGAGAAGTATATTCTAGGCACCTTTCCCATGCTGATACTCCTATGGAGCTTGGTGTTCACCTCTGACCCACTGATGGTGAACCACTAAATGACCCCACTTGCTATCATCAACTAGTTGGGAGCCTTTTCTATCTTAGGATCACTCACCCTGACATTTCTCACTCTTTTCATATCCTGAGCCAGTTTATCTCGCCTCCTACCCAACTTCACTCTGCTTACCTCCTTTGTGTAATGTGATACCTTAGTGGAACTATCTCTCACCACTTTTTCTTCCCTTGCTCTAGCTCTCTCTAGCTCCAAGGATACTTCAAGGTGATCTAGGCTAGTGATCACTCTGGTTGTCACTCACTCTTAGCTTATTTTGTTTTTCTTTCCTCCTCCTTGATTGCCTAGAAAACCAAAAAGTAGACGTTGTTTCCTGTTCGAGTGTTGAGGCTGAGCTGAATGTGCAGAGGTGACATGGCTACGATGGCTTCTTGAGGTTTTTGTGTGCCTGCTAGTGCACCAACTCCTCTATGTTTTGGTGCAATCAGTATTGCTTAGGGTCCTATGAAGCATGATTAGGTTGTGACTCTCCACCATGTGCCTTCAGAGGTTCGGTTAGCTGATTTTTTTTTCATGAAGGCACAAATGAGGTCACATCATTTTTTACAGTCCAAACTTAGTGTTGTTGATCCATCATGAGTTTGAGGGGGTGTTAGATGTATATGTGCACATGTATTTTCCCTCTAGTTGAAGGGATTTCTTGAATATCTTTGGGCCTATCAATATAATGAGTTGCCATTACATTTGTAGTAGGCATGGTCCCTATAACTCGACAATAATAACACATGATAGGATCATACTCTCCATATGTAGACTATACCAAAGAAAGTAAGAAACCATAAATTTTAGAACAAGGAGTAATATCAATCACAAAAAACTGTAAAGTCAAAGGCCAATGAACAAGAGAATGCTTTTTTAAAAGCTCATACCTCATGAGGATTTATAGCAATAGCAAAGGAACTAAGAAGCCGTTAAGGATAGAATGTGATATTAGTCACACAAAACTATACAAATGAGAGGAGTAAGAACAAGAGAATGTTTGTTGAAAAGCTCATACCTCACGAATATCAGGTTTGTAGACCTGCAATAAGTTGTGTTTCCACTTAGGGCATCTACAAATTATAAGAAACGGGTTTGGTGATAAAAATATCACACAGTTGGATTGAGGAAGAAAAATATCTAAAATTTCATAGTGCTCCATCATGATACTACCGTAGTAGACCGAAATAGCCTCCTCATGCAACACTTCACAAGGAAGTTGCACACGGTGCGATATGTAAAATAAAAATACCACTGGTCACACGTTAGTTATATAGCTTATAGTCTTACAATTAGCCACAACAAATCCATATAAACTCTTCAGAAAATTGACGGTCTGAAATGACACTTGTTCTTAAGGAGTCATAGTGTCATAGATGTAAAATGAGGGCATCTCCATAAAGAAACATAAGCTGAGGCTCAGCCTCAGATTGTAAGTTAGAAGGAATTATTGTATGCCACCTCAGATTGTGCCATCACCAGCAACTTCACGCAAGCAAAAAAATATATAATAGCTGGCATCTTATAATCATAACCTCCAGAAATGAACATAGGACAAACTGACAAACAATTGAAGTCAAGGAATCCTAATGTAGTAGTACTCAAAATAAAATTGAACAACACATTCACGAACAACGGAGATATGAAACGCAATGTAAAGGATAACCTAATAAGCAACTACTTCCTCCATCCCTAAAAGGATGCAATTCTAGCATAGTGCTATGTCAAACAATTTGAAATTTGACCAAATTTTGGTAAAAATATACTAATATTTTCATACTAAAAAATATTATTAGATTCAACATAAAATATATTTTTATAGTAAACATATTTGGAGTCATACATGTTGATAATATTTCCTATAAGCTTAGTCAAGATAGTTTGACTTTGACCAGACTTAGAATTGCATTCTTTTTGGGACAAAGGTAGTAGTTAACAAGAATGTGCAGTACGGCCCCTCATTTTCATCTAAAAATATTGGTACATCAGCTAGGGGACATATAAATGTCAAGGTAAAGATTTTTAGAACTTTGATGAAATGGAAGCAGAATAGGGATAATCAAGCAAGACATCACCAAAACAAGGACCAGTACTAGACAACAAGGTAAGGCTACAACAAATGCAGTGCAAATCTATTCATAGGTAAACTAATAGAAGATCACACATCACCTCATGAGTGAGATTTATTACCTAAGGATACCAACTAAACTGGTTAATCGCACTAAAGCAGGGCTGTGATAGAAGCACCGACATGGTAAACAAAAACCTATTTAAAAAAAAACACAACAAAACCTGCAAAGTGGGCACTATCAAGAATGAGAACTATTCCTTCTTGCCACTGGCAACTGCATGTTCCAGGAAAAAAATTATATTAAAGCATTATACAACAATCTGTTGTAAACGTGAAAAGAAGATACTGAAAAATAAATACAGGAGCTAGTACTTCTGAATTTCATATCAGCTGACATAAAAATGAAAGAATGTTTTTCATTCGTTTATCGCTTGTTTGATAAAGCGGCATCATACATTGAAATTGTGAGTTAACCAATTCAAGGAGGATCCAATCGTGTGAAGTCCAGAGGCATGTGTTCAGCCTGCCAAACAGAGGTGCAGAAGATTAAATGTTAGTTTAGATTTATTACCATTTTTCCTTGTCCAGAGGAGTCCACATCTTTTTCTATGCATTTGATCTTTGGTCTCGAAATAAATCAGCACAGCAGTTCAGTCCCTACTTCTGAAGCAGCTTTTTACATACAGCATCATTCGACAGCACAGTGAATCAGTATTTGTGGAAATCTAAGTACAGAAACTTCTCGGCAAGAAAAGACTGAATAGAGCTTACATTATTTCTCGATCTCCCAAGACAAGGGTACATTTGGATCCCTTGCCCTTGCCCAGCTTCATCCAGCCTTGCTGAACAAGATAATGTGTTCGGTTGCAGCAGAGCTTACATTATATCTCTCTCTCTCTCTCCTGAGACAAGGGTACATTTGGATCCCTTGCCCTTGCCCAGCTTCATCCAGCGTTGCTGAGCAAGGTAATGTGTTTGCTTGCAGCAGTAAAAACCTTACTTTGCTAGGCAAACTTGCTTGCATCGGCAAGAAATTCCTTGCTGAACCAAGCGGCCAATCTAGCTCTCCTGCTAAGTGATAGCTTGCCTCTATACGAGTATTGCTGACCCATGGATCCTGCTGGATGCAGACACATTATCACACTCAAGAATCTTTGATGCATGCATGCATACCTTGCTATAGGTAAAAAGACCATCCACCGGACTTGGCCTAGCCTTGCTTAGCATGGTTAGCTTTATCTTGCTCAGCTAGCCCTCCTCTAGCACAAGAACCAAAAGCCTTGTTTCCATCCACAACTTTCTCCCTAGTTCTCAATTTTGGTGCTACATCTGAATACAAGAAGGAAAGCAGGTCAATGAATACAGTAAGATCTGATCACCTTACGTACACAAAGAAAAGAGTTCAGGTGACATGCACGCAAAGACAAGACACATAGATGAGATGCTGAATTCTTCATGACTGGCTAATTTCTAATAATAGCATAGATGATTGCTAGCTTTGAGTTTACTGGATGAAATTTCACATCAAGCATTGGACACTTATTAGACTAGTAGGCCTAGGCGACCAGCCAAGTACTTCCGTGGCAACCGAGTAAACTAGAGCCACGAATGATGCTCCTCATCGCTAATACACCACCACCATAACGGTTGCTCAAATGAAGTACTCACCTCAGACATTCTAGGAAACACAGGCTCGCGCAAAAGCATTTTATCAAACACGTCGCGGGCAGGGTGCAGCCAGCGCTAGTGAAATAGATAGTGCTGTCATATGACTACATGAGGAGGAGATCGAGGAGCGGGGGAAGACCGACGACGAGTCACGGGGAAGATGGAGGCTGCGGGCTGCCTAGCGCCGTGGGGAGGCTGTGCGGAGAGAGGCATCAGTGATGGTGGTGGCATTGGAGCGTGGCAGAGCAATGCTATCATCCAATCATCATCCACCACTAGGCGCGAAGACGGATTGAGGCTGCCGACGGAGTTTAATTGGCTGCTGCGAATAGAAGCCGATTGGATGAGCTCTCCTCCCTATCAGTCTGACGGTCGGGTCACACACTCACACTGAGCTACTGGAGTGTCCAACACTCGAACCCACAAGTTCACCATGTTCAGAAGGAGAAAAATAAGAGGCGCTGAACCAACACTCGAGCCCGTTTCTCTTTTTCTATGATTTATCATTTCGATTTAATCTCCGAATCTTGTAAAAAATATAGGGACTTGCTATATCCCAGTCGCCTTGGTTTTTGGAAAAATCCAGACGACGTCCTGGACCATTGGATGAAGATCCAAGGGTCAGATATGTTTCTGTCACTGTCACTGTTTTCTGTATTTGTGTGTACAAACGGGTCCGCGAAAATCTCTGAAACCCACCCCAGCCGGATACCGGGCCCACCAAAAGCTTAACGAGTGCAACCTCCGAAACCCGATAACTGATGTCTGTGTTCATTTGGGCCAGTAAACACACCTTTTTTTTGAACGATTGCCCAGAAATTAACACATTTAACGGATCTGCCACTATAGAAAGCTCTACCACAAATCAAAATTAATAGAGTACAATTTCTATCTATTCTACTGCAAAAAAGCAAAACGAATATGACCTTCAAAAATTACAAATCAAGAATATGGAAATTACACTTTTCAAATAGTGCAAATACTACATATTGTTACCGCAATTATTCTTTATATGTATACAAATACATGTATATGTATATAAATACAAAATCCAGCTCATGAATAAGGAGCCTGCTGACAAGCTGACAGTACAATTAAATTGTACCATTTTCTCTGCCTCTTGGTTGACTAAAAATTATCGTAGGATGCAAATGCATGTTGGGACGCAAAATCTTTGATATCCTTGAGCATGTCTGTAGCCATACCAGCAGGTACTAGTCAAAAACATGTACTGGTCAAATATATAGAAGCAACAGAAATGATGAAATGAAGATACATAAAAGCTAAATGTCCAGTTCAGCTCAACCTACCTAACCAATGAACCAATTAAGCAAATCCATCATTCAATTAATAAGTTACTTTAGATTGTCCTATTCTAGATTCCCATAATGTGTGAACTAGTTTTATAGATCAGATAGCATCACAACAGTTTTCTCAAAGAGTGTGTCACATAGAGAACGCACCTTCTACTTGAGTAGCAAAACAATATAGATCTGCACAGTGAGAGTCCCAGATGCAAATTAGTGGGAATAGAACTTGATGATCCACTAATTTTCTATAAGGATTCTATTCATTAGAAAAAAGACCACCTGAGTTCCCTAAGTATGGAAAATTATAAGTATAGCATCTCAGACAAAGTATACTAGGGAATAAGGATAAAAATAGTAAACTCCAAAAGAAAGTAATTAGCTTTTAGTTTCATTCATAGGAAATATAGTGACTTCATTCTGAACAAGAAATTGGTAACTATGGATAATACAAGAGCTAGACTGTCGAAGTCACAATCACATGTTTGTGCTTCTAGAGATTAAACCTAGGGTGAAACAGGCGCTTCTCAAAACATGCTAGAAGCATAGAAACCAAGAGATGTACCTCAAACGGCCTCAAAACAGATTGAAGTACTTTGAGAGCATTAATGATATTCCACTCAGGATGCTGGCCTGGACTAACAAGATTGCTGCTCTGGATCACTAATCTCAACAGAGGTATAAGCTTAGGCCACAAGTTATTCTTGACAAAATCTTTTTTCAATAACCTGGCAGAACTGTTCAGAGGATATTGTAAACCCTAAGTAAAGCAACTTTAAATAAAACTTACAAAATAGGGCCCTAACCACAGGGCTCTTGAGGGATATAAGAGTAAGACTTACAACTTCAATCAAAACACGAAGGATTGCAAGTTGGTCACGGAACTCCTCCTAAAGCACAGACAAAGAAATCCACCCAGAACAATTTCGATGCCTTCACCTGAAATCCATAAGAACAATTTAACTGACAAAGCTAACAGTTATTTGTGAATCCAACCAAAAATAGAGAACTTTCAGCGTAGTATATGATTGTACGCACATGTCAGAAGAAGCACAATACAGAAGTTGGAGCTGAGGTCAACTACACCATGTACAGCCCACTACACACAACCCAGGTCAACAAAGATGGAATGATTCTTGTGGAAAGAATGATTTCTTTACTAATAGTCAACCCCTGAAAGTAAAAAGGAACATATTGCATATTCTCGGCATAAAAATTGTCGTGGTCAATACTTGCAATTTACAACATTGCTAATTGCAATCATTAAGTTGGAACCTAGCAGCATGAGCGGTCCATGCATAAAACTGAATTTTTCTGCTGGTGCTCTGAACGTGTGACTGACAGGATTTTTATGACGCTAAGGTCTAAACTAACTGCAATGCTAGCATAATCATAGTTGTATCAGTCTTCCAATGTCTGAACCTATAAATGTTCAGACCAATCATAGCATTAGCTGAAACAAACTATAGACGACAGACAATAAGCTAGAAGTGAGGACAAACGAAATTCAGAAATCTCAACCATGCATCATTAGAGGAACCAACCTCAATTAGGCATGATGGCTACTTCAGCATAAGCAAAGAGTGTGCATCAATTGGTGTTTAGAAGCAAGCAAACTGTGTTGACACTGACACCACCCGTGCCTCCTTCACACACGTACACACAAACACCCAAGCAAATAAACCAAAAGATTTCATAAGTGGATCCTATGACAACTCAGTGAATCATATGCTTCCTAGTTGTCACCCCAAGCCTCTCAGATCACTTCTAGAATATCCTACAAACAGGCCTGTTAGGACTCAGGAACCACATAGCCCATTTACTAACTAGAATATACAATACCAGGTAAGCTATTGTGCCAAACGTAAAAAAAACAGTGCTACATATACAACCACCATGATCAAGTAGTTATCAAAGAGAAACCTTGGAGCATTTGACAATTTGAATGCTTGTCCTTTGAGCTGATTTTTCAGAAGTAGCCTCTGTACATTTGGTTCAGGTAGTGGCACATATATCCTTTTTACCTGTTTATCGGATAAGAAAAACAGTGACATCCAATATCTAGAAAAACAAGACAGCATAGTATGGTATTAATGACAAAAATAAGTGCACAACAATTCAACAATGATCCTAAGGCCCAACTCCTAACTCACTACAAAAATCGAAGAGGTGTGTGTTAACCCAAATCACAAATAATAGATTTGAAAATATTTTGAGTACACATCATAAGAGACAATTTTTTCTATGGTATGACAGAACACAATTTTTTTTCTCCCTGCTGAAGCACAAACACATATCACAAAGTTATAGTATGTGCTAGCTAAGAGTGAGGAACAGAGTAGTCAGTAGTATGTCAAGTCACATGTGGATTCTCACAGAGCAAACAGAAGTCAGTCAGCCCTTCAAGTCTAACCTACATTAAGAGTAGGATGCTGCATCATGAACCATTGCAGGTAAAATAGTACTGGTACAAAGAAGGAAAATGGCATAACCCACACACAAGAGAGAATATTTGAAGGGAGGAGCCAAGATTGTGGAGTCTATGATGCCACAAATCACAATAAACAGAACATGGCACATCTACAAATAAGACTTCATCTATTCGCACATCTATAAATGATACTTCATTTATTGCTCCTTACAGGTTCTCAGGCAGCTTTAGCTTGGAGATGGAGAAGGGGATGTCTAGCTGGGTATATCGATTTCCAACTAAAAGACAGTGCGGTCAGCTCCTTATCCAACATTAATGAACTCACATGATAAATTGTGCAGCTACATTAAGGGATGCAAGGATCATTACAAATACATGAAGGGATGCCTGGGACATCTCATAGCTCTATAGATGTAGTGTTCAGGAAGCTCTTGCTCACCTTCAAGTTTGCCTCAAGTGTAGACTCCGGTGTTTGAAACAAACAGCCATGGTAGGTTGTGTGCCAAAAGATTTGGTTAATGCAGAAAGCTCCAAATAAAGCTCAGCTGAAATACAATAAGAAAAATTAAAACATAATACAAATTACAAAAAAATGATGAAATAATTACGCATTTCAACTAGTGCAATTTCTATTATTAAAAAATGCAAGAACACTCGAGCAGTATTTAATACTAACAAGGTATTCCTCCCAACTCCCCCATACTTGATTTTTAGAAATTTGAGAATGGCAAAAAAACAATGGACTCCACATTCACTAGTAGAACACTAATAATATGAATGACCAGTGCAAAAGATTACTTGTTGTTAATGCAATTAACCGTACATATATATAAATATAAAATTCAGCTCAAGTCACAAGCTGGGTTGCTGCATGTGAAGATCATAGTAATATGGTTTCTTCTACACATTTTGCAAGAAGTCGATGACCACATTATAGACTAAAATAATCATGTTTGCATTTGCGAGAGCTCATTGCAAGACATACCTTCTCCCTATCCACATGTGACAGATGTACATTCTGAGAGCTCATGGCAAGACCATCAGCTTGACGCACTATTTGTGAACCAACTATCTGTATGGCAAAATAGAGATCACAAACTTGAAAACAGCAAGAGTTGTATCAGTAACATAAATCAAATAAGCTTGACCTGAGATAAATAGTTAATATGTCTCAATATAATAACAATAACAAAGTTTCAGATGTGTTAGCACAAATGACAAAAACAATTTTTTCTATGAAAGGACAGGGACAAAAAAAAAGGTGTGCGCTTGCACAAGTCACAAAAAACAAAGTTTGGGATGTGTTAGCACAAATGACAAGAAACAATTTTTTTCTATGAAAAGACAAGGACAAAATAAAAGGTGTGTGCTTCTATAAGTCACAAATAACAAAGTTTGAGATGTGTTATCACAAATAACAAGAAACAATTTTTTTTCTATGGAAGGACAAGGACAAAAAAAAGAGACGTGTGTCGGCACAAAGCGGATACAAGGAGACAATTTCTTTCTATGAAAGGATAATTTACAAAATTATTTCTTCATACTGGCAAAACCACACAGAGAGAGAGGAGCAGCACAATCACATACCCCAAAAGATAGAAGACAGAATACAGATTACAAGAGACAATTTCTTTCTAGGGAAGGACAATTTACAAAATATTTTCTTCATACTAGCACAATCACAATTCACAGATAGAGAGGAAGAGGAGCAGCACAATAACAGATTCCTAACAATTTCAGGTAACCAAATTCATATATCTTATGCATCTGATATGTTTATAGGTCACTACCACAGAAAGGGGCATGTTCATAACATCTGCAAACATAAAAGTTATCCTTATTGTCCACAGTGAACCACTAAGGGTAGTTGAACCTAGATTCTCTCAGCCTACCATGCACATGGCCACATAAAACCTTGTCGACAAACCATGCATCAATTGGGATTTACAAAACCAGAACAAGAGGGGACATCGCCGACATGCATCCTGATCAACGATGAAAGACGCACCAGTATTTCTTCCCCTTATGATTAGAAACTAGTCTAGTAGTGAATAGCCTAAGTGTTTTTGACGAAACAGGACCAAACAACTAGTTCATTACCACAGCGTACAAAGAGGGTACAAAGAGTCTACTACAGGTACCATACACAAATGCAACTGAGGGCATGATGATCAAAGACATGTAGCAATTCATGATGATCAACAAATAGAAACAAAATTCAAGTGGCCACTTTAATTTATGTAATGAGCAGCATGTTACAAGCTCACTATTTTTTTGTACTGCCCTTTATGCCTCATGAAGACTAGGTGAATTAGAATTCAGAACCGGATATTATTCATCATCACAACTAGATATTGCACATGTTCGACACCATAATTGCAGAAAATAAAGTATGCAATTTACCACTCGTGAATGTGCAATAAATAAAGTGAAGTATATGCAACACAAAAGCAGAACTGCACGTCACAAAAAATAATATTAGAAAGGACCAACGTACCATGTTCCTCACTTGTCTTGCTTGTTACAAAGCTACAACGTCTTCTAAAATGTGGTTTGACACTTCCTGCCTTTACCCAGGCTAACAATTTCTCGTCAAAGTCTCAAGTAAATTCAAGTTAATACCGGTTCTCTCCACCAAAAGGTAGAAGATAGAGTGCCACCATTTACTTGTTTAATTTCCAATCACCCTAAGCTAACTTCATTTTGTCATGTCATCTACTACATCATGCATTAGAAATGTGGTTGCAAACAGCCTGCAGTCTGCCTCTCTAGTCGAGGAAATAATTTGTGGTCAAAGTCCCCAAGGTAAAACAGAGTTTGCTGCATCCACGGAAGGAAGAAAAACAAAGAAGTACTACCATGCATTAACTTGTGTAATTTCCAATTAGCTATAAAGGTTAACTACAACATTTGATAAACATTATGACAACAGAGTGGTGGGAAACAAATGATATCCGAAGAGCTACTTAGATGATGACATTTCACTGCTAGAAAACATACATTTCATTTGATTTCAGAAAAAATGTCAGTAAATTGAAGGCAGGTTTTATAGAGATTAACATCACCATGAACCTTATACAATGACTGATGAAACACAAGGAAAAAGATTAATCTACAGCTGTCCTTGCTTTCCATCATACGGTTCAGAAACACAGGAAGAATGAAGGAGGTCCTACACTCCACAACAAGTGGACACGAGATGAACAGAAAGTGCCAAAAATAGAAGGAAAAAAACCAGAATATGGTGGCACAAAAAATGCCTAGCGGCTCGGTCTCATCCACACAAAAAAAATCGACAGATCCAGATACAACCTACCAGTCATGCATGCATGTCAACATGGACTAATACCACGACCTGACACCATTAGCTCTACTAACATTAGAGCACATGAATCCACTATACTGAAGGCTAGTAGGACACAATCAAAAGTTAGGACTGTATATCGCTTTCTAAAATGCTAACTGACTGTGCATGGCTTCAACGACAAGCCAAAGCACGACATAGGCTCAGTACTGGCCACAAACTGAACAACTGAACATATGCATTCAATATAGAAAAGAACAGAGAGCCGGCCAGCTCTACAACCACCTGATGCAAATGGTAACTGCACAAGATCTAACTCTTCCCTGATGGAAACTGCAATACAACACATATGTTCCTCCTATACTAGTCAGTTAACACAACCTGATTCACACTATGAACGATGATATCTTAAGCACAAGTATAATAGCACATTAGCACAACCTAATCCTATACTAGTCAGTTAACAAGAGCTTTTAGAATAGTGGCCACTATAGCATACGTATAGAGCATTAGCACTATACATTGTAGTATTGGACACCTCAATCAGATCATATTCATAGTCCATACCACAGAATGGATTCTACCTCCCTGCATGTCGTTACTTTCTTTTCTTCCTTTATCTGAAATCACAACCACAACAGGACAGAGGAGGTGGTACCCCCACCACAAGTGAACACGAGATCTACCGAAAGCGCCAAAAATAGAAAAAAAAGGCGCGCAAAAAATGCATGGTGAATCTGTCCATGGCGCCGGCGGCCGCATCCACACAAATCCCTGTTAGAAATAGCCATGGCCAGCCAAGTACACGCACAGCGCTGCAGATCACCCCGCGCTCTTGCCTACCCACCGCCGTAGCACCACTTGCCATCCCCATTTCCGGCGAATCCCCCAACAAATCCCCATGAAATCCGGAGAGACAACACCCGATCTAGTGAACTAAGACACGCAATCCATGGAATCATACCACATAAACATCAAGATGCCATTGAATCGAACCATAGACATCCAGATCCAGAAGAAACACCCAAACAAAAGAGCACAAATCGATGGAGAGGGAAACGCCAGAAGCTACCTGACGACCTCAACCGACGGTGGACGCGACAGAGCCTCCTAATTGGCAAGCAGAGCCTCCGGCGAGCCTGGACCGAGAGGAGCACAGAGAGGGAAAGAGGAATCGCCCCTCCGCCCGGACAAGCACCGAGTCCTTTCCTGTCTCGAACAGTATTTCCCCAATTGGGTGTATGTCCGTAAGACATAGCGGGTGCACTCAACAAATCCGGACCCGATAAACATGGGCGGACCCGTAAACAACCACAACCGGCGCACAGAACGCCCGTGACCCACGCGTCGCCTCCGCTCGCGCTCGCACGTGACGTGTGTCGCCTGGACGAACGGCCACAATCCAGGCGACAGAGACATAGGAAAAGTGAAAAGGGACTTGCTATATCTCAGTCGCCTTGGTTTTTGGAAAAATCCAGGTGACGTCCTGGACCAATGGATGAAGATCCAAGGGTCAGATATGTTTCTGTCACTGTCACTGTTTTCTGTATTTGTGTGTACAAACGGGTCCGCGAAAATCTCTGAAACCCACCCCAGCCGGATACCGGGCCCACCAAAAGCTTAACGAGTGCAACCTCCGAAACCCGATAACTGATGTCTGTGTTCATTTGGGCCAGTAAACACACCCTTTTTTTGAACGATTGCCCAGAAATTAACACATTTAACGGATCTGCCACTATAGAAAGCTCTACCACAAATCAAAATTAATAGAGTACAATTTCTATCTATTCTACTGCAAAAAAGCAAAACGAATATGACCTTCAAAAATTACAAATCAAGAATATGGAAATTACACTTTTCAAATAGTGCAAATACTACATATTGTTACCGCAATTATTCTTTATATGTATACAAATACATGTATATGTATATAAATACAAAATCCAGCTCATGAATAAGGAGCCTGCTGACAAGCTGACAGTACAATTAAATTGTACCATTTTCTCTGCCTCTTGGTTGACTAAAAATTATCGTAGGATGTAAATGCATGTTGGGACGCAAAATCTTTGATATCCTTGAGCATGTCTGTAGCCATACCAGCAGGTACTAGTCAAAAACATGTACTGGTCAAATATATAGAAGCAACAGAAATGATGAAATGAAGATACATAAAAGCTAAATGTCCAGTTCAGCTCAACCTACCTAACCAATGAACCAATTAAGCAAATCCATCATTCAATTAATAAGTTACTTTAGATTGTCCTATTCTAGATTCCCATAATGTGTGAACTAGTTTCATAGATCAGATAGCATCACAACAGTTTTCTCAAAGAGTGTGTCACATAGAGAACGCACCTTCTACTTGAGTAGCAAAACAATATAGATCTGCACAGTGAGAGTCCCAGATGCAAATTAGTGGGAATAGAACTTGATGATCCACTAATTTTCTATAAGGATTCTATTCATTAGAAAAAAGACCACCTGAGTTCCCTAAGTATGGAAAATTATAAGTATAGCATCTCAGACAAAGTATACTAGGGAATAAGGATAAAAATAGTAAACTCCAAAAGAAAGTAATTAGCTTTTAGTTTCATTCATAGGAAATATAGTGACTTCATTCTGAACAAGAAATTGGTAACTATGGATAATACAAGAGCTAGACTGTCGAAGTCACAATCATATGTTTGTGCTTCTAGAGATTAAACCTAGGGTGAAACAGGCGCTTCTCAAAACATGCTAGAAGCATAGAAACCAAGAGATGTACCTCAAACGGCCTCAAAACAGATTGAAGTACTTTGAGAGCATTAATGATATTCCACTCAGGATGCTGGCCTGGACTAACAAGATTGCTGCTCTGGATCACTAATCTCAACAGAGGTATAAGCTTAGGCCACAAGTTATTCTTGACAAAATCTTTTTTCAATAACCTGGCAGAACTGTTCAGAGGATATTGTAAGCCCTAAGTAAAGCAACTTTAAATAAAACTTACAAAATAGGGCCCTAACCACAGGGCTCTTGAGGGATATAAGAGTAAGACTTACAACTTCAATCAAAACACGAAGGATTGCAAGTTGGTCACGGAACTCCTCCTAAAGCACAGACAAAGAAATCCATCAAGAACAATTTCGATGCCTTCACCTGAAATCCATAAGAACAATTTAACTGACAAAGCTAACAGTTATTTGTGAATCCAACCAAAAATAGAGAACTTTCAGCGTAGTATATGATTGTACGCACATGTCAGAAGAAGCACAATACAGAAGTTGGAGCTGAGGTCAACTACACCATGTACAGCCCACTACACACAACCCAGGTCAACAAAGATGGAATGATTCTTGTGGAAAGAATGATTTCTTTACTAATAGTCAACCCCTGAAAGTAAAAAGGAACATATTGCATATTCTCGGCATAAAAATTGTCGTGGTCAATACTTGCAATTTACAACATTGCTAATTGCAATCATTAAGTTGGAACCTAGCAGCATGAGCGGTCCATGCATAAAACTGAATTTTTCTGCTGGTGCTCTGAACGTGTGACTGACAGGATTTTTATGACGCTAAGGTCTAAACTAACTGCAATGCTAGCATAATCATAGTTGTATCAGTCTTCCAATGTCTGAACCTATAAATGTTCAGACCAATCATAGCATTAGCTGAAACAAACTATAGACGACAGACAACAAGCTAGAAGTGAGGACAAACGAAATTCAGAAATCTCAACCATGCATCATTAGAGGAACCAACCTCAATTAGGCATGATGGCTACTTCAGCATAAGCAAAGAGTGTGCATCAATTGGTGTTTAGAAGCAAGCAAACTGTGTTGACACTGACACCACCCGTGCCTCCTTCACACACGTACACACAAACACCCAAGCAAATAAACCAAAAGATTTCATAAGTGGATCCTATGACAACTCAGTGAATCATATGCTTCCTAGTTGTCACCCCAAGCCTCTCAGATCACTTCTAGAATATCCTACAAACAGGCCTGTTAGGACTCAGGAACCACATAGCCCATTTACTAACTAGAATATACAATACCAGGTAAGCTATTGTGCCAAACGTAAAAAAACAGTGCTACATATACAACCACCATGATCAAGTAGTTATCAAAGAGAAACCTTGGAGCATTTGACAATTTGAATGCTTGTCCTTTGAGCTGATTTTTCAGAAGTAGCCTCTGTACATTTGGTTCAGGTAGTGGCACATATATCCTTTTTACCTGTTTATCGGATAAGAAAAACAGTGACATCCAATATCTAGAAAAACAAGACAGCATAGTATGGTATTAATGACAAAAATAAGTGCACAACAATTCAACAATGATCCTAAGGCCCAACTCCTAACTCACTACAAAAATCGAAGAGGTGTGTGTTAACCCAAATCACAAATAATAGATTTGAAAATATTTTGAGTACACATCACAAGAGACAATTTTTTCTATGGTATGACAGAACACAATTTTTTTCTCCCTGCTGAAGCACAAACACATATCACAAAGTTATAGTATGTGCTAGCTAAGAGTGAGGAACAGAGTAGTCAGTAGTATGTCAAGTCACATGTGGATTCTCACAGAGCAAACAGAAGTCAGTCAGCCCTTCAAGTCTAACCTACATTAAGAGTAGGATGCTGCATCATGAACCATTGCAGGTAAAATGGTACTGGTACAAAGAAGGAAAATGGCATAACACACACACAAGAGAGAATATTTGAAGGGAGGAGCCAAGATTGTGGAGTCTATGATGCCACAAATCACAATAAACAGAACATGGCACATCTACAAATAAGACTTCATCTATTCGCACATCTATAAATGATACTTCATTTATTGCTCCTTACAGGTTCTCAGGCAGCTTTAGCTTGGAGATGGAGAAGGGGATATCTAGCTGGGTATATCGATTTCCAACTAAAAGACAGTGCGGTCAGCTCCTTATCCAACATTAATGAACTCACATGATAAATTGTGCAGCTACATTAAGGGATGCAAGGATCATTACAAATACATGAAGGGATGCCTGGGACATCTCATAGCTCTATAGATGTAGTGTTCAGGAAGCTCTTGCTCACCTTCAAGTTTGCCTCAAGTGTAGACTCCGGTGTTTGAAACAAACAGCCATGGTAGGTTGTGTGCCAAAAGATTTGGTTAATGCAGAAAGCTCCAAATAAAGCTCAGCTGAAATACAATAAGAAAAATTAAAACATAATACAAATTACAAAAAAATGATGAAATAATTACGCATTCCAACTAGTGCAATTTCTATTATTAAAAAATGCAAGAACACTCGAGCAGTATTTAATACTAACAAGGTATTCCTCCCAACTCCCCCATACTTGATTTTTAGAAATTTGAGAATGGCAAAAAAAACAATGGACTCCACATTCACTAGTAGAACACTAATAATATGAATGACCAGTGCAAAAGATTACTTGTTGTTAATGCAATTAACCGTACATATATATAAATACAAAATTCAGCTCAAGTCACAAGCTGGGTTGCTGCATGTGAAGATCATAGTAATATGGTTTCTTCTACACATTTTGCAAGAAGTCGATGACCACATTATAGACTAAAATAATCATGTTTGCATTTGCGAGAGCTCATTGCAAGACATACCTTCTCCCTATCCACATGTGACAGATGTACATTCTGAGAGCTCATGACAAGACCATCAGCTTGACGCACTATTTGTGAACCAACTATCTGTATGGCAAAATAGAGATCACAAACTTGAAAACAGCAAGAGTTGTATCAGTAACATAAATCAAATAAGCTTGACCTGAGATAAATAGTTAATATGTCTCAATATAATAACAATAACAAAGTTTCAGATGTGTTAGCACAAATGACAAAAACAATTTTTTCTATGAAAGGACAGGGACAAAAAAAAAGGTGTGCGCTTGCACAAGTCACAAAAAACAAAGTTTGGGATGTGTTAGCACAAATGACAAGAAACAATTTTTTTCTATGAAAAGACAAGGACAAAATAAAAGGTGTGTGCTTCTATAAGTCACAAATAACAAAGTTTGAGATGTGTTATCACAAATAACAAGAAACAATTTTTTTTTCTATGGAAGGACAAGGACAAAAAAAAAAGAGACGTGTGTCGGCACAAAGCGGATACAAGGAGACAATTTCTTTCTATGAAAGGATAATTTACAAAATTATTTCTTCATACTGGCAAAACCACACAGAGAGAGAGGAGCAGCACAATCACATACCCCAAAAGATAGAAGACAGAATACAGATTACAAGAGACAATTTCTTTCTAGGGAAGGACAATTTACAAAATATTTTCTTCATACTAGCACAATCACAATTCACAGATAGAGAGGAAGAGGAGCAGCACAATAACAGATTCCTAACAATTTCAGGTAACCAAATTCATATATCTTATGCATCTGATATGTTTATAGGTCACTACCACAGAAAGGGGCATGTTCATAACATCTGCAAACATAAAAGTTATCCTTATTGTCCACAGTGAACCACTAAGGGTAGTTGAACCTAGATTCTCTCAGCCTACCATGCACATGGCCACATAAAACCTTGTCGACAAACCATGCATCAATTGGGATTTACAAAACCAGAACAAGAGGGGACATCGCCGACATGCATCCTGATCAACGATGAAAGACGCACCAGTATTTCTTCCCCTTATGATTAGAAACTAGTCTAGTAGTGAATAGCCTAAGTGTTTTTGACGAAACAGGACCAAACAACTAGTTCATTACCACAGCGTACAAAGAGGGTACAAAGAGTCTACTACAGGTACCATACACAAATGCAACTGAGGGCATGATGATCAAAGACATGTAGCAATTCATGATGATCAACAAATAGAAATAAAATTCAAGTGGCCACTTTAATTTATGTAATGAGCAGCATGTTACAAGCTCACTATTTTTTGTACTGCCCTTTATGCCTCATGAAGACTAGGTGAATTAGAATTCAGAACCGGATATTATTCATCATCACAACTAGATATTGCACATGTTCGACACCATAATTGCAGAAAATAAAGTATGCAATTTACCACTCGTGAATGTGCAATAAATAAAGTGAAGTATATGCAACACAAAAGCAGAACTGCACGTCGCAAAAAATAATATTAGAAAGGACCAACGTACCATGTTCCTCACTTGTCTTGCTTGTTACAAAGCTACAACGTCTTCTAAAATGTGGTTTGACACTTCCTGCCTTTACCCAGGCTAACAATTTCTCGTCAAAGTCTCAAGTAAATTCAAGTTAATACCGGTTCTCTCCACCAAAAGGTAGAAGATAGAGTGCCACCATTTACTTGTTTAATTTCCAATCACCCTAAGCTAACTTCATTTTGTCATGTCATCTACTACATCATGCATTAGAAATGTGGTTGCAAACAGCCTGCAGTCTGCCTCTCTAGTCGAGGAAATAATTTGTGGTCAAAGTCCCCAAGGTAAAACAGAGTTTGCTGCATCCACGGAAGGAAGAAAAACAAAGAAGTACTACCATGCATTAACTTGTGTAATTTCCAATTAGCTATAAAGGTTAACTACAACATTTGATAAACATTATGACAACAGAGTGGTGGGAAACAAATGATATCCGAAGAGCTACTTAGATGATGACATTTCACTGCTAGAAAACATACATTTCATTTGATTTCAGAAAAAATGTCAGTAAATTGAAGGCAGGTTTTATAGAGATTAACATCACCATGAACCTTATACAATGACTGATGAAACACAAGGAAAAAGATTAATCTACAGCTGTCCTTGCTTTCCATCATACGGTTCAGAAACACAGGAAGAATGAAGGAGGTCCTACACTCCACAACAAGTGGACACGAGATGAACAGAAAGTGCCAAAAATAGAAGGAAAAAAACCAGAATATGGTGGCACAAAAAATGCCTAGCGGCTCGGTCTCATCCGCACAAAAAAAATCGACAGATCCAGATACAACCTACCAGTCATGCATGCATGTCAACATGGACTAATACCACGACCTGACACCATTAGCTCTACTAACATTAGAGCACATGAATCCACTATACTGAAGGCTAGTAGGACACAATCAAAAGTTAGGACTGTATATCGCTTTCTAAAATGCTAACTGACTGTGCATGGCTTCAACGACAAGCCAAAGCACGACATAGGCTCAGTACTGGCCACAAACTGAACAACTGAACATATGCATTCAATATAGAAAAGAACAGAGAGCCGGCTAGCTCTACAACCACCTGATGCAAATGGTAACTGCACAAGATCTAACTCTTCCCTGATGGAAACTGCAATACAACACATATGTTCCTCCTATACTAGTCAGTTAACACAACCTGATTCACACTATGAACGATGATATCTTAAGCACAAGTATAATAGCACATTAGCACAACCTAATCCTATACTAGTCAGTTAACAAGAGCTTTTAGAATAGTGGCCACTATAGCATACGTATAGAGCATTAGCACTATACATTGTAGTATTGGACACCTCAATCAGATCATATTCATAGTCCATACCACAGAATGGATTCTACCTCCCTGCATGTCGTTACTTTCTTTTCTTCCTTTATCTGAAATCACAACCACAACAGGACAGAGGAGGTGGTACCCCCACCACAAGTGAACACGAGATCTACCGAAAGCGCCAAAAATAGAAAAAAAAAAGGCGCGCAAAAAATGCATGGTGAATCTGTCCATGGCGCCGGCGGCCGCATCCACACAAATCCCTGTTAGAAATAGCCATGGCCAGCCAAGTACACGCACAGCGCTGCAGATCACCCCGCGCTCTTGCCTACCCACCGCCGTAGCACCACTTGCCATCCCCATTTCCGGCGAATCCCCCAACAAATCCCCATGAAATCCGGAGAGACAACACCCGATCTAGTGAACTAAGACACGCAATCCATGGAATCATACCACATAAACATCAAGATGCCATTGAATCGAACCACAGACATCCAGATCCAGAAGAAACACCCAAACAAAAGAGCACAAATCGATGGAGAGGGAAACGCCAGAAGCTACCTGACGACCTCAACCGACGGTGGACGCGACAGAGCCTCCTAATTGGCAAGCAGAGCCTCCGGCGAGCCTGGACCGAGAGGAGCACAGAGAGGGAAAGAGGAATCGCCCCTCCGCCCGGACAAGCACCGAGTCCTTTCCTGTCTCGAACAGTATTTCCCCAATTGGGTGTATGTCCGTAAGACATAGCGGGTGCACTCAACAAATCCGGACCCGATAAACATGGGCGGACCCGTAAACAACCACAACCGGCGCACAGAACGCCCGTGACCCACGCGTCGCCTCCGCTCGCGCTCGCACGTGACGTGTGTCGCCTGGACGAACGACCACAATCCAGGCGATAGAGACATAGGAAAAGTGAAAAGGGACTTGCTATATCCCAGTCGCCTTGGTTTTTGGAAAAATCTAGGTGACGTCCTGGACCATTGGATGAAGATCCAAGGGTCAGATATGTTTCTGTCACTGTCACTGTTTTCTGTATTTGTGTGTACAAACGGGTCCGCGAAAATCTCTGAAACCCACCCCAGCCGGATACCGGGCCCACCAAAAGCTTAACGAGTGCAACCTCCAAAACCCGATAACTGATGTCTGTGTTCATTTGGGCCAGTAAACACACCCTTTTTTTGAACGATTGCCCAGAAATTAACACATTTAACGGATCTGCCACTATAGAAAGCTCTACCACAAATCAAAATTAATAGAGTACAATTTCTATCTATTCTACTGCAAAAAAGCAAAACGAATATGACCTTCAAAAATTACAAATCAAGAATATGGAAATTACACTTTTCAAATAGTGCAAATACTACATATTGTTACCGCAATTATTCTTTATATGTATACAAATACATGTATATGTATATAAATACAAAATCCAGCTCATGAATAAGGAGCCTGCTGACAAGCTGACAGTACAATTAAATTGTACCATTTTCTCTGCCTCTTGGTTGACTAAAAATTATCGTAGGATGCAAATGCATGTTGGGACGCAAAATCTTTGATATCCTTGAGCATGTCTGTAGCCATACCAGCAGGTACTAGTCAAAAACATGTACTGGTCAAATATATAGAAGCAACAGAAATGATGAAATGAAGATACATAAAAGCTAAATGTCCAGTTCAGCTCAACCTACCTAACCAATGAACCAATTAAGCAAATCCATCATTCAATTAATAAGTTACTTTAGATTGTCCTATTCTAGATTCCCATAATGTGTGAACTAGTTTCATAGATCAGATAGCATCACAACAGTTTTCTCAAAGAGTGTGTCACATAGAGAACGCACCTTCTACTTGAGTAGCAAAACAATATAGATCTGCACAGTGAGAGTCCCAGATGCAAATTAGTGGGAATAGAACTTGATGATCCACTAATTTTCTATAAGGATTCTATTCATTAGAAAAAAGACCACCTGAGTTCCCTAAGTATGGAAAATTATAAGTATAGCATCTCAGACAAAGTATACTAGGGAATAAGGATAAAAATAGTAAACTCCAAAAGAAAGTAATTAGCTTTTAGTTTCATTCATAGGAAATATAGTGACTTCATTCTGAACAAGAAATTGGTAACTATGGATAATACAAGAGCTAGACTGTCGAAGTCACAATCATATGTTTGTGCTTCTAGAGATTAAACCTAGGGTGAAACAGGCGCTTCTCAAAACATGCTAGAAGCATAGAAACCAAGAGATGTACCTCAAACGGCCTCAAAACAGATTGAAGTACTTTGAGAGCATTAATGATATTCCACTCAGGATGCTGGCCTGGACTAACAAGATTGCTGCTCTGGATCACTAATCTCAACAGAGGTATAAGCTTAGGCCACAAGTTATTCTTGACAAAATCTTTTTTCAATAACCTGGCAGAACTGTTCAGAGGATATTGTAAGCCCTAAGTAAAGCAACTTTAAATAAAACTTACAAAATAGGGCCCTAACCACAGGGCTCTTGAGGGATATAAGAGTAAGACTTACAACTTCAATCAAAACACGAAGGATTGCAAGTTGGTCACGGAACTCCTCCTAAAGCACAGACAAAGAAATCCATCAAGAACAATTTCGATGCCTTCACCTGAAATCCATAAGAACAATTTAACTGACAAAGCTAACAGTTATTTGTGAATCCAACCAAAAATAGAGAACTTTCAGCGTAGTATATGATTGTACGCACATGTCAGAAGAAGCACAATACAGAAGTTGGAGCTGAGGTCAACTACACCATGTACAGCCCACTACACACAACCCAGGTCAACAAAGATGGAATGATTCTTGTGGAAAGAATGATTTCTTTACTAATAGTCAACCCCTGAAAGTAAAAAGGAACATATTGCATATTCTCGGCATAAAAATTGTCGTGGTCAATACTTGCAATTTACAACATTGCTAATTGCAATCATTAAGTTGGAACCTAGCAGCATGAGCGGTCCATGCATAAAACTGAATTTTTCTGCTGGTGCTCTGAACGTGTGACTGACAGGATTTTTATGACGCTAAGGTCTAAACTAACTGCAATGCTAGCATAATCATAGTTGTATCAGTCTTCCAATGTCTGAACCTATAAATGTTCAGACCAATCATAGCATTAGCTGAAACAAACTATAGACGACAGACAACAAGCTAGAAGTGAGGACAAACGAAATTCAGAAATCTCAACCATGCATCATTAGAGGAACCAACCTCAATTAGGCATGATGGCTACTTCAGCATAAGCAAAGAGTGTGCATCAATTGGTGTTTAGAAGCAAGCAAACTGTGTTGACACTGACACCACCCGTGCCTCCTTTACACACGTACACACAAACACCCAAGCAAATAAACCAAAAGATTTCATAAGTGGATCCTATGACAACTCAGTGAATCATATGCTTCCTAGTTGTCACCCCAAGCCTCTCAGATCACTTCTAGAATATCCTACAAACAGGCCTGTTAGGACTCAGGAACCACATAGCCCATTTACTAACTAGAATATACAATACCAGGTAAGCTATTGTGCCAAACGTAAAAAAAAAACAGTGCTACATATACAACCACCATGATCAAGTAGTTATCAAAGAGAAACCTTGGAGCATTTGACAATTTGAATGCTTGTCCTTTGAGCTGATTTTTCAGAAGTAGCCTCTATACATTTGGTTCAGGTAGTGGCACATATATCCTTTTTACCTGTTTATCGGATAAGAAAAACAGTGACATCCAATATCTAGAAAAACAAGACAGCATAGTATGGTATTAATGACAAAAATAAGTGCACAACAATTCAACAATGATCCTAAGGCCCAACTCCTAACTCACTACAAAAATCGAAGAGGTGTGTGTTAACCCAAATCACAAATAATAGATTTGAAAATATTTTGAGTACACATCACAAGAGACAATTTTTTCTATGGTATGACAGAACACAATTTTTTTCTCCCTGCTGAAGCACAAACACATATCACAAAGTTATAGTATGTGCTAGCTAAGAGTGAGGAACAGAGTAGTCAGTAGTATGTCAAGTCACATGTGGATTCTCACAGAGCAAACAGAAGTCAGTCAGCCCTTCAAGTCTAACCTACATTAAGAGTAGGATGCTGCATCATGAACCATTGCAGGTAAAATGGTACTGGTACAAAGAAGGAAAATGGCATAACCCACACACAAGAGAGAATATTTGAAGGGAGGAGCCAAGATTGTGGAGTCTATGATGCCACAAATCACAATAAACAGAACATGGCACATCTACAAATAAGACTTCATCTATTCGCACATCTATAAATGATACTTCATTTATTGCTCCTTACAGGTTCTCAGGCAGCTTTAGCTTGGAGATGGAGAAGGGGATGTCTAGCTGGGTATATCGATTTCCAACTAAAAGACAGTGCGGTCAGCTCCTTATCCAACATTAATGAACTCACATGATAAATTGTGCAGCTACATTAAGGGATGCAAGGATCATTACAAATACATGAAGGGATGCCTGGGACATCTCATAGCTCTATAGATGTAGTGTTCAGGAAGCTCTTGCTCACCTTCAAGTTTGCCTCAAGTGTAGACTCCGGTGTTTGAAACAAACAGCCATGGTAGGTTGTGTGCCAAAAGATTTGATTAATGCAGAAAGCTCCAAATAAAGCTCAGCTGAAATACAATAAGAAAAATTAAAACATAATACAAATTACAAAAAAAATGATGAAATAATTACGCATTTCAACTAGTGCAATTTCTATTATTAAAAAATGCAAGAACACTCGAGCAGTATTTAATACTAACAAGGTATTCCTCCCAACTCCCCCATACTTGATTTTTAGAAATTTGAGAATGGCAAAAAAACAATGGACTCCACATTCACTAGTAGAACACTAATAATATGAATGACCAGTGCAAAAGATTACTTGTTGTTAATGCAATTAACCGTACATATATATAAATACAAAATTCAGCTCAAGTCACAAGCTGGGTTGCTGCATGTGAAGATCATAGTAATATGGTTTCTTCTACACATTTTGCAAGAAGTCGATGACCACATTATAGACTAAAATAATCATGTTTGCATTTGCGAGAGCTCATTGCAAGACATACCTTCTCCCTATCCACATGTGACAGATATACATTCTGAGAGCTCATGGCAAGACCATCAGCTTGACGCACTATTTGTGAACCAACTATCTGTATGGCAAAATAGAGATCACAAACTTGAAAACAGCAAGAGTTGTATCAGTAACATAAATCAAATAAGCTTGACCTGAGATAAATAGTTAATATGTCTCAATATAATAACAATAACAAAGTTTCAGATGTGTTAGCACAAATGACAAAAACAATTTTTTCTATGAAAGGACAGGGACAAAAAAAAAAGGTGTGCGCTTGCACAAGTCACAAAAAACAAAGTTTGGGATGTGTTAGCACAAATGACAAGAAACAATTTTTTTCTATGAAAAGACAAGGACAAAATAAAAGGTGTGTGCTTCTATAAGTCACAAATAACAAAGTTTGAGATGTGTTATCACAAATAACAAGAAACAATTTTTTTCTATGGAAGGACAAGGACAAAAAAAAAGAGACGTGTGTCGGCACAAAGCGGATACAAGGAGACAATTTCTTTCTATGAAAGGATAATTTACAAAATTATTTCTTCATACTGGCAAAACCACACAGAGAGAGAGGAGCAGCACAATCACATACCCCAAAAGATAGAAGACAGAATACAGATTATAAGAGACAATTTCTTTCTAGGGAAGGACAATTTACAAAATATTTTCTTCATACTAGCACAATCACAATTCACAGATAGAGAGGAAGAGGAGCAGCACAATAACAGATTCCTAACAATTTCAGGTAACCAAATTCATATATCTTATGCATCTGATATGTTTATAGGTCACTACCACAGAAAGGGGCATGTTCATAACATCT